>CM073576.1:36077181-46077181 GCA_037074715.1 Magnolia kwangsiensis | reverse complement strand
TATTTTCTGTTATATGTTGCTGTCCAGAACCATCTGGACAGATTTTTGGGTCATTTTGAGGCCAGATTTCTGGGCATTTGGAGGGTTGTTTTGTCTCATGTAATGTATGTTTCTTGAAGGTGTGGACCCCACATATAATCATGTCAAATTTCATCCCCAACTGAACTTCATTGGGGTCCCAAAGGTGTGGTCCAAGTGAGGTGGACAGTCTAGATTTTCTGCAATGTTCCAGCAACATTCCACCCTAGATAGGTTAGATTTCTGGAATTTATTAAAATATTTGTGGGTGTTTAAAAATTATAAAAATTTATAGGGGGTGGCCCACTCATTTTAGGACGCACCTACAAAATTTTGGGGCCAATGGACGCCTGTTCACACCATGGTGGTGGTTGGACCGGCCCACTATAATATGCTGTCCAGATTAGTCCAAGTTTCAGGACAGATTGTTTTATTTGAATTAATTAAAATATTTTTAGATGTCCAAAAATTATAAAATTTTATGGAGGTCTGACCCACCCATGGAAGGACCATCTTATAAATTTTTAGGGCCATCGAACCTCTGTACCGACCGTGGTGTGGCCTGCCATTTGTATTAGTTTTGAGCCAAATACCCAGGCATGCCCCTACCTTGGTTGTTGGGCCTGCATTCTAATGGCATGGCCCACTTGAAGTAAGTGTTGTATATCTCCCTTCTTATCTGTTGGGGGCCAATGGTATATATGTGGATCACCATGGGTTAATAACCCATCTAAATTAAATAAATTTCTGGACTCCAGCAGGCCTAGGAAATGGGTGGACTGGAATTCTAGCAAGGGGCCCAAAATTTGTTACATGGCTGATTGTTTAGGAACTATTGTGGCACACTAGATTTGAGAGAGTGTTACACACACTCCTTTCTTTCTTTCCTTAGACATTTTTGGCTTAATGAGTGCCCCCTTGAGGCCCACCTTAGTGGTGGTTTTGTGGGCTAGCCTTAACCAGAATTTTTAATCGTTTTATAAGCTCAATGGGCTGGAAACTTCTTTCTTGAGCCCAAGATTGTGCAAGGGCTGACCGTATTGATTTACGAGTTCAATGGGCTGTCTATAAGCTGATTATTTATATTAATGGGCCTTGATGCCCTCATGAAGTGTTTAATTGTGGGCTGACTTGTAAAGCCCACAAAAATGCATATTGTGGAGGGCCTTGTTAAGTCTTTGTCTGATGAGGCAAGGCCCACCCTGTCTGTATAGGTCTCACCCTTGTGTATTCTTAGACTTATAGGCTACCCTTAAATCCATCATAATGTAGGAATTGAATGGCGTTTGTTTTGGGCCATTTCTTTAGGGCCCATTATGTAATATCGTATATGCATAGCCACCTTTTTTGTGGTAGTGATTAGGCCATGTGGCAAAGTTCTTTTGGATAGGCCCATTGATCTTAGGGCTATACTCTCTCATCTATTGTGATAGGCTTAAGGGCAATAATATGCAAGAAGCTGGGCTCTTGGCTGCCCACTAAATTGACCCTGTACTTGGGCCAAAAGTGAGGCCCAACTCACTTGTGTTAAATGTAAAACTGGTCCATGTAAATGAATTACTGGGCTGCCCATGAAGCCAACCACAGTATGTGAAATTATGACCTTTGTGGTTGGGCCCAAACTTTACTTGAGTGTCCACTATCTTGCCTATAAGTTGGATTTGGTGTATGGCCTATTAGGCCATGCATTGCGTGGGCTTTAGACCTTATATTATATGAGTAGTTGCGGGCTACCTCTTGGAAGTCAGTTGAGGTTGAACGTCCTCTTAGGTGATCCTAAGGTAGGCCCATAGGTTTCTTTATGGATGGTTAAAGGCCCACCATAGACCCTAGGACATTTGTTTAGGGTTTAATGTGTATGTATGTGGAACCTACCTTAATGCGTATTTGGTTTAGGCCATCCAAGCCTTGGATCGCCCGATTATGGATGTATTCTCTGCCTTGGGTTACTGCTGGACTCACAATCTAGTAACAGACTCACTTGATCTTTTCATGATATATACACACTCTCCATCTGGTGGGATCCCCAGTGAGTATAGTTAGCCTCCATGAGATTATTTCCACATAGTTAACTAATTTCTAGACCTTAGTAGATCCATGAAGTCAAACGGGTCAAAAGTTTATCAAGGGCCTTAAATGTACAATTTTATAGTTAAAACTTTATTTGGCTGTGGGGCCCACTATATTGAGAACTTGTGTATGTGTTACATACTTATATTTTCTTATAATCTTTGGTCTTAATCAGTATATTCTTTTGGGTCACCTTTAGTGATCAGATGAGCACCCCATCTTAGATCAGATTTTTTTTTTGAGGCATCCCATGGGCCCAGAGTGGGCAGGGTCGTCCCAGCTTGGCCCAACCATATATTGGGCCAACTTCCACCATTTTGATGGACTTGTGGGCTAAGATAATGATAGTATTAGGCCCTTGGTTGCCCACTTAAATTGTTAAGTTATTGGGCTGATGTAGTTGGGCACATTTCATCCAAACTTAAACTTATTTAGTCGAATATTATGTATGCGGGCTCCCACCAAGTCCAACTTAATGCATGGATTCTATGACCATTGGAAATTAAGCCTTGGGCCTTAATTCCCCTCTTGGGGCCCATGTTGTTAAAAGTAGTATTTTATCTTTTTATGGCCTATTATGAGGAATATATATGTATATGGTTGGTTACATTTATTTTTATCTTTAATATAGGCCATGGGCCTTCGATCCACATCATGCATGGTTGATATGCCTTTTTGGAGAATGGTGGTTAAATGTCCCCATTATGGACCCCTCTAGGCCTGGTTGTATTTAAGAGTGATTGGATGATCATCTTAGACTCTTGTTAGGCTCATTTCTATATCGCTTAGACCCATAGTTTGTATACTTATTTTCGTGGGTTACCTCAGGTAAATGGGTCCCCACTAGAGGTGAGATTCCTTATGAATATTGTCTAAATACCTAGTCTTGGTCCTTTCTTGGATAGGAGGAGTGTACTACTTTGTATATCACCGCATAATGCGTTTAGACCCATCTTCATGGCCCTTGTACATCATTGTATACTTGGTTGACACTATGTGTGTGTGATCATATTGTGTCATTAGGTATTGCATGATACTTTTCCCGAGGGACGTAATATCTCCTCTTGAGCACGTTGGATGCTTGGGATTGATGCATGGTTGATTGTGTTATTCATGCATCTGGCATTACATAACATATGAGCATTATCGCCCTTACTTCATCAGGGTTGTAGCCTCCACATATACATCGTGGATGGCCATGTTTGGACACCGAAAATGTTACTTGAGCATACCGGGTGCATAAGATGCTCATGGGTGAAATTTCTAAAAATTTCATGGTACCAAGGATCTGCTTCAGCGCCATGATCGGGTGGAATATATGAGCGCACGAGGGCCCTATACCGTTAGGTCGCGACTCCCGCTATCGTGTAGTCGATTGGATAGGGGTGTGGCCTTACCTGCCTGGCTTGTAGTGGGTATTGCTAGGCTGAGTCTGACCAGCTTGTAAATGAGTCTGCTACCGTCAGGCCTTACTAGTGATTGGCTGTCCACAGGCGGGTAGTGGGTCTCTTATGCTCATTTGACTGTGCGGGATTTGTAGAGCGACAGTCATTAAGCAGTGTAATGGACCCCGGTAATTTCCTTATGATTGAAAATGTACTTGACATATAGTTTGGTTATGAGCACTGACATTACTTGCATCGCATTAGCATTGGTTGTGTAAGCCCCTTCATACATTGCCTTGGTTTGGCATCCAGTTCTCATTGCATCGTATTCATGATAAGCCTTGGTAAGGCTAGTGATATTCTCATTGAGCATGTTTCCCTTCTTGCATCTCCTACTATTCTTCTATGTACCATTGTCACACACTTACACCACCCTCTAAGCTTCTATAAGCTTATGCACGATTGATGCATGCAGAAGATCGTAAGTTGGCGTATTAGCAGTAAAGCTTGGATAGGTGTGTGATCTGAGGACCCAGTGTTATAGATTCTTTTCCTTCTTTCTTCTATTGTCTTATGTATGTCGTTTTGGACCTGATGTAAGCTTGTAAAAGTTCAAATTCATAGTGGATTTTGTGATGTGTGCCTTTGTTATTCTCAGATTTACTTGTTGTGATCTTGGGTATGTCGTATTGGAGATGATTACATTGTTATGAAAATCCTCCTTGTAGGATCTCAAGATCAGAACCTATCTCAGGAGCCGAGAATGGGGTACTATGGAGGCTGTTGTGGCCAGAATCGGTCATCGAGTTCTTTGTGAGGTCCGGTTACTGAGTCTGGGGCGTGACACTTATCTTGCATAAGGACATTTAAATAAAATATGCTAGATGCTATTAGGGTAATGTAACACCCTGAAAATCGGGGGTCGTGTATAAACTCAACTCCCGAGTTCCAGACCGTCACTTATGCAACAAAAATGGTTATGATTCAATGTTGTCTGATTTAAAGCATTCACATGAGTAAAAGTATACCAAAACTGCAATTCATACTTCAGATCCAGTGATAAAAGCAAGCGGAAGACTAAACAATGTATATATCACTGTATGGAAAAACAAGTAAATCTCATCTGTCTCCAAAGTATGACTACATCTCTGAGTCTCATATACATGTGCATAAACAAAAATAATGTTCAAAATAAAGTCCCACTGATGTCCCCTCGATCCAGGTCGCCTACGGGAAGCTGTCATGATACTGCATATACGAGAACTCATCCTGGTCCTCGTCGATCTCCGACTCCACCTCCTGGATCTCGACCTCACCTGCATCTACAACAGGGTCTGGTGGGTGTTGCAAACACCATCCCGTAACGTGGGAATGAGTGATCAACTCAGTGGAATCATAGAGCAAAGATTAGCATGTTCACAATTCAATCACGCGATAATAGTAAAGCAGTAAATCAGACAATCCTAATACTGTTGTTAATGCAAGATGATATGACATGATGTATGCCCTCACTGACGATCACCCTCATGCGGCAACATCTTACGACCGCGGCATGCCACACTCCCTAAAGTGCTCCACATCTTCCAGGCACATGCAATGCTATGGTGATATGATTTCCAAGTTGTTATTAGTCCGTTCAAACAGAAGGATTGGGAAACTAAGGTACTTCCCTTGTATCAATCCTAACACAGATCCTGTCTAGGGTCGTCACTCCTAGTAATCTCATACGATGTATATTTCGTAGGTCACTGCAAGGGCTGCCAGGGCTGTTGCTCGCACTCGTTGCACCGCTCCCCCATCACCTTATCAATACAGGCCTACCGTACTCTACTGCAACGGAAGGGTCGTCGCCTCCCGTGGACTCAGAATACGCTCGCGGTCACTACAAAGGGCTCGTCGCCTGATCAGTGTAGGCCGACAGCTAGAATATAGTGTCCCATACCACCATAATCTGCTCACGAGTTTAGGTGCTCACTGGTCACTACGGGGAGGTTTGTGGCCCCAGCGTAGGCCGGCAGCTCGACCACGGTGTCCCATACCACCATGCCCGGCTCATGAGTCTTTGTGGATCAAGATACCATGGTTAACAGGGTTTACAATGGTAAGTTCAGTACCCTAGGTTCAAGCAGTTATGACACATACAAGGTGAACATACATCAGCCAGTCGGGTTACTTGACGGGCTCGACTAGCGCGATCGCATCTCAAGTTAAACGACATGAAGTGCGTAAAACACTTCGCGTGGCCTAACCACTGCCGCCAACTCTCAACACGAATCACGTTCATCGACGCGTCGTTCGTGGCTATGACCAGTCAGCCACGAATTCGCTCGGTTACCGACTGCCTGGACTAAGTCTAGTCCCACACATCTATGGAATCCTATCAGCACTATACGCAAAGGTATTAGAATTGAAATACATCATGTGAGCATGTTAACACATGTTATAACATTCAACTTAAGCAAATCTTCAAGGCATACTTTCTATGCATGTAATGCAATCATGCATAAGGTAAACATGTAGAAAATCATTTAGGTCAGCATTTTAATCATGAAATCAATCTCAAACTACTACATAACCTCATTCAATTCAATACATACTAATACAAGCATTTATACAAACACATACACTACACACTTAAGTCCACATATAGTATGTCGACCCAAAGTGCGCAACTTGGCGAATCTCTTCGCCAAACTGATTATGCAAGCATTCCTATCTCTCTAATGCGGCGACAAACTATGTCAATCACGTCAGCAAAATATGCATGTAGACCGTACTTCCTACAAATGACTAAAATGCCTTAAATCTCATATTCTTCATTAATTTACGAAACAGAAAACGGAGAGCATGTTGTACATGTCAAACGGCGATGCCGTCGATAATCTACTATTAAACGACATTGAAAGCGTTGTAAACCGTCAATCAAAGCGTCTAAAATCCTCACCTAGTCTCTTACGGTTGCAGGATTTCGAACGGAGCGTGTACGCTTCGTCTACGGCGGTAGGAAAGCCTGATTTATGGAATACGTTAGCTAACATGTTAAGCATCTAAGCAAACCCTAAATCAGCAAGTTTTTGGGGTTATTTTATACCTGAAAAATGGAGAAATCACCAGCCAGGTGATTGGAAAGAAGTGCTGAAGCAGCAACTGTCAGGGGCTCGGAAGCGGGGAAATTCTCTTCTTCTCTTTCTCTCAAACTCTCTCTCTTTTCCTCCTAGGGTTTATGATTTTCGGATGGGAAGGAGAAATGAGGGTTTCAACCCCTTTTATAAGCTTAAAATCGTCGAAAATAGGCTCCGGGACGAAGTTTACTTGATGCCTATCCATTTCGGGGCTGTTTCGGTCCAAAAACTACTTTCTGGTGGTCCCCTGGTCGATTGCGATTAGACTTAAGCTCATGTGTACCAGATGTACCTCGTATTAAGTTTTCAGTCTGGCAGGGTTCGCAGATCGCACGTGGCGGACCAGTTTCAGTTCAGCGGTCACCGCACGTAGATCAGGGCTCAAAGTCTCATGATAATAAATAGAAATTTTTCCTGATCCGAGGGTGTAATCTGGATGAATTCTGATGGTCAGAACGCTCAATACTGACGCGTCAAGTCGTGTGCCAGATTTGAATTTGAAATTCCAAATTCGTCCCTATTCGCGGTCGCTTCAGTCCGGGTTCAACGAAATAGTCTGTGATTATCGGATTGACTTGATTTTCGAGATGATTGTCAAGTCCAGCTGGGCGGTTCTAACGGTCTAAGATAGGAGGTATCGGACCTTCGACGCGCGGTCTAAATCCAATACGAAATTTCAATATGGTCCAGAGAACAAACCTGCTTAGAGTTTGATCCAAGGTTATAGAGTATTGTAGAGTTGTCTGTTCTACTCGATTTGGGTCTTGTAGAACGTATTTAAAGTGATCAGGGACTATTTCCCAGCTACTCTAGCGTTGCGCTAGCTAACTTACGCTTAATTTCCATGGAAATTATTTCTACGCGATTTCGGGTCGAGTTGGTACTCGAACCCAAGTATGGATTTTTCACGGGCGTTACAGGTAATTATTATTTCATAGAAAAAGATATGGTAAGGCTAAAGAAGCATGAATATACTCAACATGTACATCAGCATCCACCACACTTACATGGATAATTCAACCTAACAGAACTGAATCATACATCATTTATGTTATGCAATTGAATTATTATGTTTTGTATATCAATCATAGAGCCTCAAATAACCATACAATTGTATAAACACCCAACGCGCAAGATAAGAGAGTAAATTCAGAATTTTACTCATATATATGGCTCTACATTAACCAATTGCTAGTACATATATAATTGTACAACCTATATAGTCCATATGGTTGCATAAAATTGCCTACAATACTGTTATTTTAGGTAGCATACAAGGCCAACTACAAACATTTTTTGGGAAAGATGATGATAGGTAGCATGCAAGTTTTTGTGCTATATGATCATTCTATAATTAAAAAACAGACATCCCACATCAGCCATCTATTATGGTTGATAAACAAACATCCCACATCAGCCATCTATTATGGATGAAAAATAAACATCCCACATCACCATTATAAAAAAAATAAATATAAAAAAATTCTCTCAGTTGATTAGAGACACCGAACCTTGGTGTTATATGAAAAGTCCATGAAATAATCCGACACATCATGCTTTTGATCCCAATCTCCAAATTAGGGAACTGATAGCCACTCATTTTTTTGAAAAGCACAAAGAATTGCTCTCAGTTTTATTTTATTTTATTTTTAATAAAATAGGGTGTATCCATCTCATCTCTATCTATTATAGTAATAGCTGAAAGAAAAATCAGTTAACGTTGGCATATGCAGTACCATGAACACTATATATATATATTAGTGGATGGGATTGACTCCAAAATCAGATTGGTGGAGAAACTCTAACCCATCTTTAACCATTGTGTAGAAAGCTCCCTAAGCTTGTGTTCATATGCAACATTAAATTGAGTTGCAATGATTTGTTCAATAAAGTGGAAATGACCAAGATGTAAATAGCCCTTAGCCTTGATCTTGAGAGACAAGGAACTGAATTCCAGATATGTTACCTTTAAGTTAGACTTGAAAGGAACTCAACAATGATTTGGGGCCTACCTTTTTTCATTACGAGTACTAGAAAACACCACTAAAATTTCATTATTCTCTTATAATTGAAATGAACATACACATTCCAAATCAATTGTGTATCCAAACGCACCCAAAATAGAATTTACAGTTTATAGCATCACCAACCAAGGGTGATATGGACAAAAGAATCTGGTTTTGGTGGTGATCACCATAACAACAATTTTCAAACCTTGTCACTGATATCACTCCCGAGCCAATGGTTCCCAACATAATCCCAACAAAGGAAATATATGTTAATGCATTGAAAAAGGCTTTTTTTTAAAAAAAAAAAAAAAAACCAATTCAATTGGGACCCTACAGATCGATTCCTTTTCCTTTTCAAATATCAGCCCTTTGTCTCTCTATTTTCACTTAGAGAATTCTTTGCAGATGGGCGGGAAAAAAGAAGAAGAGATTCAAGAAAACACACACACTTGAACAAATGCAATTCTCCATGACAAACAAATCGGACTAAATACATTCATCTTACGGAAACATCATTAGAATTTCCAACAACTAAAAACCCAAAAATCAAATTTTACATTCAAAGCTAAATAAGAACAACTGCATTACTGGTGGTCCTTCCAATAACCAAGGACAGAAAAGAAGCCAAATCTCTACAGCATTCCTATATCAAGACTTTATTCCTAAAAAGTCAACACAGAAAACAGATGAAATTACAGAAATGCCATTGAATTCCATGCACAGAGATCAGACTGCAGTAAATGCGATCCGATCGTGAGCAAAACTAAAATTCCACGTTGAATCCAAGAAAATGATCAATTAGATAAAAGAAGAGAATGGAAAGCGAAAATGCTGCACTCATTTGATATAAATATAAATATATATATATATATATATATATATATATATATATATATATATATATATATTGCATTTTGTACCTGACTATTAGTTAATGAAAAGAATCTACAATGAAAAAAGTATATATCTTTAACATTTAAAATATAATAATTTAAAGAGGCAGCCTCACACATGACTAGTTAAAAAATAATTTACCATTCACCTAGTGCATAAATTCTAATGTGTCAAGTGTGTACAACATCCCACTCGTCCAAAAGGTTTGGCCCCCACCACAAAGAATGCTCAACATAAAAATCAGGCTCATCCACTCATCATGTGGGCTGCACCAAAGAAAACAATTGGAAGATAATTGCCAATTGGATAATCCCAACAAGATTCATGTGTTGAAGTTTTGCAATAATAATAAAAAACCTCATTTTTGAATTCTTCATTCCCTTGCCCCAAATTCTTGGAAAGCATTTTCCTTGCTATTTCCTAACCATTCATCAGCGTACCCTGAAAGTAACCATCCAGCAAATTTGGGTTTTAATTACAATCAAGAAGCACATAAATCCATCCATTCTTAAAATGATCATGTAATAGCAAATTTGGCAGTGAAAGTGGCAAAAAATCAAAAATAAAAAATCTAGTTCAGTCAACTATCCCTTTGTATGAAATAGACATATCACATCACACTATTTACCTTAAGACAATTGGGATCTCATAATTCCTGTGTTTAACCATAACCACCATCTACAAACTCATGAATAGCCAAACCAACCATTGTAAGGTGTAGGTAGTAATCAGGCTTAATAGGGCATCATATATATAACCTACACAACATATATATTCATTATAATAAAGCACATAAGCTACAATCATACCACAACTAGGAAAGGTAAAGACATCAAACCACCTTTTTACTTCTGAGAGCTGATCACCTACAACCACTGTATTCTAACTTGTGATGTAGCCAAATATTTTCTGAAACACATCTTCCATCATTTTACAACCAAATACATTGAATCAGGGAAGGAAT
This sequence comes from Magnolia kwangsiensis, assembly GCA_037074715.1. Classification (NCBI taxonomy): domain Eukaryota; kingdom Viridiplantae; phylum Streptophyta; class Magnoliopsida; order Magnoliales; family Magnoliaceae; genus Magnolia; species Magnolia kwangsiensis. The sequence goes on along the minus strand of CM073576.1, from coordinate 46,066,719 downwards.
CCTATTAGATTACACCAAATACCAGAAAAAATCGAATCTAATCTCCAAACTGAATCTATAGCTTCAAAAACCTAAAGAAACCGTAATAAGATAAGATGGACAAGATCTCTCCATAATCCATGAAAAAACATCATTCTAGGGAAAGAATATGTATGCTCTATCCCCAAACGTTGTATGTATGCTCTATCCCCAAACGAGCCATTTCTTTTTGACGGCATTGGAGTAGCAGAAATCCCCAGATCCCCAATAAATAAATAAATAAAACATAGAAGGTGAAATCCCCAATTCTAAAAATCCTCATATCCCCAAAATCCTAAAATCCCCAAATCCCTAATTTGTAAAATCAAAAAAACCCCAATTCGGGGTCCACATTCAAATCTATAAGCCCTAAAATCCCCAAATCCCTAAATAACGGTCCACATCAAATCAAAAATTCATAAATTACTAAATCCCCAAATTCCTAAATCGGCATTGAGATTGAGAGAGAGAGAGATACCTCACGTTCGAGAAATAGTCGTTAACCGAGCTTCAGAGAGAGCAAGGGGGTGCGTCGGCAGGGTGTTTGTGGATCAAAGCCACACACAAGAAAGGTGAGAGAGAGAGAGCGGGAGAGGAGGGAGAGGGGATTAGGACGAGAGAGAGAGAGAGAGAGAGAGAGAGAGAGAGAGAGAGAGAGAGAGAGAGAGAATTAGGGCGAGAGGGAAGAGATGGGACGCGGATTAGCTACTGACAGGTTTAGGGTAAGAGAGAGAAGAGAGGGGACACAGATAACTACAGATAGGTTTAGGGCAAGAGAGAGAAGAGAGGGGACGTGACTAGCTACTGACAGGTTTAAGGTGAGAGAGAAGAGAGGGGACACGGATTAGCTACTGACAGGTTGTGTAGGGAAGTGAGGTCACCAAGTTCTGTGGGGCCCATTATGATGCATGTGTCGTATCCACACCGTCCATCCATTTGGAGATATCATCTTAGGGCATTATCTGAAGAATGAGGCAGATCTAAAACTTTAGTAGACTCCACGACAGAAAAAAGTGGGGAGAGTGATTCCCACCGTTGAAACCTTCCTAAGGCCAATCATGATGTTTATTTGAAATCCAAACTGTTCATAAGTTAACATATACATGAAAGAAGGTAAAACAAAAGTATCAGCTTGATCAAAAACTTTTATGGGCATTAGAATTTTTTAATAGTGGGTGTCACTCACCCCACTCTTTTTCTGTAGCTTGGTCGACTGGAGGTTTGGGTTAGACTCATTCTTTGTCCATTTACCTAAAATGATCTCTCTAAATAGATGGATGGAGTGGATACAAAGAATACATCATCATGTGGCTTACAGAGCTTAGTGATGTCAGTCCCGCTACTCTACCCGTCAGTAGCTAATCTGCGTCCAGCAGAGGAAAGGATTTCCTACGAAATCCTTCAACAGGAAGTCCCTGCACAAGGATGTTGGGTGGGACCCATAGAGATGTTTATGAGAAATCAACCACATCCATCTGTTTTACAAGATCATTTTAGAATGTGTGACCAAAAATTAGGTGTATCCAATATTCAGATGGACCACACGAGAGGAAATAGTGGGAATTCAGTGAGCACCGTACACATTCAATCAATATTGTTTTCCCATGGTGTGGTCCACCTGAGATTTTGATCTACCTCATTTATGTGATATAGTATTAAAATGATGTGCAAAAATTGATGGACGGTGTGGGTTGATCCCAAATTTATGGGCCTTACAAACAATTATGGTCCAATCCGTCCCCTTATTGGTGGTGTGGCCCATTTAATCTTTGGATATGATTCATTTTTTGGATAATTCTCTAAAATGATCTCAAAAAATGGATGAATGGTGTGGGTTAATCCCAAAATTTTAGTAAATCCAACACTCAAGTGGACCACGCCACACGAAACAGTGTGGAATAATGATTTCCATTGTTGATACCTTCCTTGGGCCCACAGTAATGTTTATCTGCCATCCAACCTATTCATAATATCAAATATATATGAAAGAAGGGAAAACAAAAACATCAGCTTGATCCAAAACTTCTATGGCCTCCAAGAATTTTTCAGTGGTAGAGATTTAATCACATTATTTCATGTGGTGTGGTCCACTTGAGCTTTGGATATGCTTCCTTTTTGTTCATTAGACCTCAAATTATCTGTTAACGTGGATAAACAGAATGGATAAAATAAATAAATAATAGTGGACCCCACAAAATTTACTTTGGTAAAGGTAATGACTCACTCACTTAAATGTAGAGGGGTTTCCTTAAAACATTCATAATCATATATTGGGCTTGCCTTAATGTGATTCACATATCCAACCCACTCATTATGTGTGTCCCACTTGGATGAGGGATCAGACCAAGTATTAGCCGCATCCAAAACTCACGTGAGCCCCACCAAGTGCTTTTATTTTTTTATGATGTCTTGACATGGTTTTAGATGGTATGGTCCACCTGAGTTTCGTTTATGGATGATTTTTGAGATATCTCATAACCTAAAGGGGACACATTAAATGCATGGTGTTGATGTTCGACACACATCATGATGGGGCCCATAAAACTTATTAATAACAATTCGTAGGTTCTCGCAAGGTCAATAAGTTGGGTCACAATTTTGACAATAATATTTAACCCATTTTATATGTACAGTCCATTCACTCTATTTTATTGATCAATACCCTCAATTTGACTAGTTAGTTGCCCCAATTAAGCTAGCTACATGTGAGAAAGGTATTGGGAATACAAGATTAATCAACAATTTGAGTGAAATTTGATTTAAACATATGAAGTTGTTTACTCTTCAATCTGGACTAATTTGATTGTCCAAAAAATGGTTAAATGTTCAATTAGTAGATGTGCCTAATAATTTATTAAAAAATATTTTTTTCACAGATAAATATCAATTTCCATTTAAATATTACATTTTTTTTAAATGTATATTTTTTTACTCTTAATTTTTCTTTGAAAACTTTTAACAAAATATCATTTTTATTATAAAATATTTCAAAAAATAAATTTTAAAAAAAATTCTGAATTTTTATTTTCAAAATATCTTAAATTTTCACAATTTTTAATTTTTTTCCCAAAAATTCCAAAATGACGAATTTTTTATTCAAAAGCATCATGTTGTTTTCAACTTTTCAAAATTTTTAAAAAATTATATATATTTTTTCAAAATCTTAGTGTTTTTATAAATAACTTTTTCTTTTAATTTCGAATTTTGAACATTTTCAATTATTTTTCAAAATCACAAAATTTTTAAACTTATTTATTTTTCGTTTCAAAATGTTTCTTTTTTGATAAAGTATCAATTTTTTACTATCATTTTATTTTAAAAATTTTTAATTGTTTTTCACTTCTCCATTTTTTTTAAAAGCATTTTATTTGAACTTGTCAATTTTATTGAACTTCACAATTTTATTTTATTTTTTTATTTTTCAAATTTCAAACTCTCATTTTATTTTAAAAATATTTTCAGTTTTCAACATTGTGAAAAATTTCACATTTTTAAAAATATTTTTAATTTTCCTTTTCAAGATATTATTTTTTCTCAAAATCAAATGCTTTTTTTTTTTTCAAATTTATCAACTTTATTAAATATTCTTTTTTGTATCCACAAAATAGATTTTTATTAAATCACAAATTTTATTTTTTAAAATCTATTTTTTTTTCTCCAACATTGTTAATTTTTTTAAACTTCTCAATATTTTTTTTTCATGTGATATTACAAATCATTTAAATATTAGTTTTAAATTAAAAAATAAAAATAAAAATTTCGCTCATTTGATATAAAAACAAAATAAATTTTCTTTTTGCATTCAATCAATTGTTAAAAAATAATCTTAGATACAAATATGTACAATTAAACCACTAAAATTCTATTAAAAAATAATTATTATACTAGAAAAAAAACTTAATTTTCTACCATATTCTAAAAACATTTTTTGAAAAAATAATATTAAGGCAAAAGTCCTTTTACGATGGACTTGATCCACCACAAAATCAAGTGAAAAGCCCTCCATTTTGTATACTGGGTGGGAATTTGTAACTTTTCTTTTTCCGTGTCCAAATCAAAATTTGCGGGCGATGGACAAAATCTTTCATAAATACATTGAAAATCAGATATTAGCGATGGTTTTAGTCCGTCGCTAAATTCTGTGACGCTTGGACTAGGATATTCAGAAAAATGGAGTGTAGCAACGAACTTATTCAATTAACAACGGATTAAATCCGTCATTAAACCAAGAGATTTTTGCGACAGCCTTTGTCCGTTGCAAAAACGCGTTGCAAATTGCCCATTTTCACGTAGTGTGAAGATAAGACTGATTCTAGTTGTGCTTATGAATCAAGCGTAGATCTCCCTGATCTCTCCAAGTGGATCCTTGAAAACCCTAGTTCTTGCCTTTAATTTCATTAGTTTTACTCGCTTTAATCATAATTATTTCCTTAATTATTCCAGATTTAGATTTGACCATTTTTTTAGTTCTAGTTCTAGTTACTTTCAGAATACATATAAGGTTCAGTCCCTATGGATTCGACCTTGGTCTTACCGAGAATATTATTACATCGCCACCCTACACTTGGGGTTATGAACAAGTTTTTGGCGTCGTTGCTCGGGATTAATGGTTATGTTTTTCTAAAATTAACTAGTTCTAGAATTAGTTTAGGATTAGGGCTTTGTAACTTTAGGGTTAGGTTTTTCTGTTTGATTTTTAGAAACTAACCTAACTTTTCTATTTTGCAGGACCCTGAGATAGACTTCTAAATTAGTAATCGCCTTCTAATTTTCTATTTTTTAGGATTAAGTTTTATTTTCTATTTTTAGAAACTTTCTAATTCTAGGATTTCTTTTTTATTACTTTCTAATTTTAGGTTTAGAAACTTTCCTTTTTAGAAACTAACTTATTTTTAAAAAATTTCTATTTTTAAAATTTCTTTTTAAGAACTAGTTTATTTTTAGAAACTTTCTAATTTTTTGTCTTCTTTTTTAAAACTAACTCATCTTTCCATTTTTTTAGAACTTTCTAACTTTAGGATTTCTATTTGTAGAAACTAAGTTCTTTTATTTCTTTTTGTACGATTTTAACGTGGGAACTCCAATCTGGTAACTTCTTTCTAACTTCTCCTCTTATTTTCCATACTGCTGTAGGATCTTTTCTTTTATTTTCTTAGAATTAGATTCAGTGTTTGGGTTTCACCATGGAAGATTGGGTACATCAATATGCTGAGATGGATAAGAGATATTGGGGAGGGATGTATAATGATTACGATGTAATTCAACCTATATCTTAAGATTTTTCTCAAACCATCATTGGAAATCGATTGAAATATTATACTCCATCGGTTAAGAAGTCCTTACGCGATCATAATTATGGTAATGAGGACTATTATCAGCCATCATATTATCCCACATATGATCCGTATGACTATAACTAGTGGAAACATCAAAATTGAGAAGATGAACCAACAACATTTTATAATAAATATTTTCTCGGATACCCCACCTTTGAGATCTAACCAGAATCGATCCAAGAGGATTCATTTCACCGTAACATGGACCGTCTTGTGAAAATTAGAAAAACGTTGAAAGTGTTTAATTTGTGCTTCGATAAGATAAAAGAGGCTCGTTCACCCTAACCCCAACCCAATCCAGAAATATGATGCAAGGAAAGTGATCCTAACTCACTTTTGAAGAACTCTGGAATTTGGAATGAAGAGTTGGATTATGTTAATGAGCATATGGTTCAATTTTCTGATGAGTTGATCTCGATGAAGGTTCAAAAGAATGATCAAGAGACATGGGTGTTTTTCAAATATAATGATGATGACACACTTCACTCATATGATACATTAGGTTTTAATAATGAGGGAGAGGTTAGTTTATTCGAACTTCAACCCAATTTAGAAAGAGAATGTGAGGAAAGTAATCTCGTCCCAAGAGTGTATTACACTGAATTAGAAGATGATGCGTATTGGGATGACGATCATGAATGTGCAGCTCAAATTCTCCTGGAATTAATCTCATGTTTAAACCACTCCCCTGAATTGAATGATGATATGATTTGGGAGAGAGACAAGTTGCTCGATATGACTTAAGAATTTAGAACCACCCAATTCAGGCCACCATCTGAGCTGTCAAGTTTTGACGATTCAATTCCTCTTTTGAGTAGTATCAATGAAAAGTGTCCTCACATCAATACTTCGTCTACTGACACTCAATCTGTATGTGTAGGGCTAGAGTAAGAGAGCGTACCTCCATTTACTTTTAAAGATGATTGAGTCCTTGAGCATCTCATTACAAATTTCAATGTAAAATTTTCAGACTCTTTGGATTATTGCTTGACACACTTTGGATATTCAAACGATCCTATGATAAAAGTAATAGCAGATTCCTTGCATGACAATACCTCGATGGTTGTCACGGATCGAGGGAATTCATACTTTGAAATCCTTCCCTTCATAGATCTTGAATGCTTACCATTAAGGAAGAGGAGCTAAAAATTAAATCAAAGTCTAAAACTCCAAAATGTGTTGAGATTACATCACCTTCTGTGAATTTTTCTGAATTTTATTTACGTGGTCTTTAATTCACCATGGAGTACTAACATTAACAATTTTTCTTTCACGGGTGAATCATATATCCTTTGGATACCTCAAGTGATTCAAAGATAATTTTTTGATGACATCCATAAGTTTCTTTGGAAAGTCATGCTCTAGAGCATCTAAGCTAATTACAAAAAGGGCTTTTCGATGATTTTGTTGAGAAACCAACTAAGAAATTTATCAAGATATTGGTCGGAAGAGGAACCTTGTGGCATGGCTGAGTAGCTTTTCCCTTGATTTCATACGTCTAGGGTAGTTTGCTTTATGTCGTTCTAGGATAGTCAGTTTTATGCCGTTAGGTTAGTTGCTTTCGAAATTGTTTTAGGATAGTTTTCTTTTATTGGTTTAAACTCTTGTGCCAAACCACCGTCACATTGAAATCTCTTTGGAAAAAGCCGCTTAACTGTATCATCAGGTACTATGTTTCCATCACTTCTCCTTTACTTTTATTATCTCATGTGCATTGCATGCTTATCTCTTTTAAATTGAGGACAATATAGATTTTAGGTTGGGATGGGAGAGTAGGTTACCTAATCAATGTTTTCTTAATCTTGAGCAAAAATTGTGAAGGAAAATTTTGAAAATTTTTTCTGAAAATTCTTGTGAATTCAAAGTAATTTTGAGGGCCATCTTAATTTAAAATTATAAGATACGTAATGTTGGTAATTTATGACTCTTGGATTCAGCCATCTGTTAGATTTCATATATAAGTTTGAATTGTTAATCCATGATTAAAAGTTTTAAACATTGATTGAGTCATGATTTCACACGTCACACCTAGCTTACACGTTAAAGCTTCAGAAAGGAGCCAACTTAGGGAATTAGTCCATCATGTTCAAAGAAAAAATTAATACCTAGCTAAAAAATAGTTGGCTTTGGAAAGGGTTGGGTGAATGGTCTTCACCATGGGTTTGGTCCATAAAGGTGATGACTCGTTTCCCCTCCTTGGCTTTTGAAAGGGCCTAGCTATATGCCCTAGAGGGGGGGTGAATAAGGCTATGCCAAATAAAAATTATAACAGTGAAATAATAAAATAAAACAATCCACAATGCTGAATTAAAAAGTAACCTCAATAAACTAGTATTGAGAGGTTGATACTAGTTCAGTTCTAAGGACAACCTTACACCAAAAACCAAAGGCTTATGGTAGGACAACCTTATTTCTAGAATGTCCTTTGTATCAAAAACTCAAACCGAAAGGAATAAATAAAGCAAGGAAATAGCTTGCAGGAAATTAAACCTAAGTTATTACAACATTCCCCACACTGGCTTGAAATAAAATGATTACAACATTCAACTACAGATACAATCCACAAAACTAAATGAATAAAGGAATAAAGAAATAAAGCACATCCACAACACAAAGATATATAGTAGTTCGCCAGTGTGTATACCAACTGTTATCCAATAGCCACACAAAATGCTACTCCACTCCTAATATCCTCACACAGGGGATATTAGCACGCACTATCAAAATAGGTTTCAAAGGTTGTGAGACCTGACCCGAGTTCGCATGTGTGCATGTGTGTGTAAGTATGCATTCCGTCCATCTTGGTTCCGCGGTCTTACCGGTCGAATCCTGGCGACCCCTGACCCTTGGATAGTGTTTGCGGTCATCTATAAGTCCAGTCATGAAGACCCGACTCAGATTGAGTTAAAACGTATGCCACTGCAACCGCATCGTCGTCATGGTTCCAATGCCACGTCTTGTGCATCCATCCGATATGTAGATCAAAAGTTGTGTACATTTCATTATATGACCATTGATCATGTGGCCCACTTAGGTGGAGTGCATGTATGGACCACCACCTCCCTTGCCACAAGTTCCAAGGTACACTACCCACACACTACATAAAGATCCATAACTAACACCACCAACCACAAACACTACCAAGAGACCTACCCTACCCCTAGCAACTTTGGTTTCTCCTCCCTAAGGTAATCATTTCTTTTCTTACAAATAAATCATTACTATCTCTCTTTCCCTCTCATCTCTCTCTCTTCTCTTCTTCCCTACTAACTCCCCTCCATTTCTCCAGCCCATCTTCCCTCCATTCCAGTCCCTTCTCCGTAAAATACCTCCTCATCTACCCCTTCTCATTTGATCTTAGCCATTGATCCATGTTGCTTGGAGCCTCTAGATGATGGTGATGTAAATTTCAAGGTTGATTTGGGTGGGTGCTTCTTCTTCTTTCCTTTCTTCCTTCCCTTTTGCTACATGCATGGAAGCATGTAGGACCCACCAATCCATTGCGGAGGTCGTACATGGCTCCTAGGATGAAGGCCATGGGCCTAGATCCTACTTATTCCCTTCCATGGTGGGCCATTCTCCATGGACCCATCATGATGCATTCTCCTTTATTCTTGCATCTCATAGGCCATCTAGGCCTTTGCATGCATGTAGAGAGGGTGTCCCTATCCTCCAGCAAATTATCTTGATACATAATAGCTTGCATGTAGGTATATACATGGTGGATGGTGTAGATTGTGGAGTGGAGGGTCCATTAGTGGCGGGACCTTCCACCAATGGCCGATTGCTTCTTCCTTCTCCCTCTCTCTCTTTTTTTTTTCTCCTGTGTATTTTGATGATGTGTGGCCCACCAAGGAGAGGTCAGTAACATCTCAGACCCTTAGCTAGATGAGAAGTCCAAGCCCACTTGACTAGATGTCCAAGCCCACCATGCATGCATGGTTTGGGTGACCTCCAAAATGACATTTTCATGGAGGTCTGAGTGAGCTCATGGGTCTAAAATTTTGTTAACCCATCAAGGTGGACCCCACATGTTGAATCAGGGCCATAAACCCTTTGATTAATTTATATGGGCTGAAATATGGACAACATATGTTGCTGTCCAGATTCCAGGTCCAGTTGGAATATGACTTTTGAGCTAATGTTTGAATCTGTTTACATGTCTTTTTCTTCCAAATTTTCTTGAGAATTTTACAGTGCATGGACCCCACTTTAATGTGGAATGGGGCCCACACCATTTTCGTCATGATTGAGACCCATGGGATGGGCCAAAGTGGGCTAACTGTCCAGAAATTTCTGGACAGTTCAGCAACACTATAAGTTGGAAATGATCATTTTTACCTGAGTTTCTGGAATAAGTGGACCACCCCAGTGGACCCCACTTGTTATCCAGATGTAGGAACACCTTTTTCCCAATTTTTCAAGGTTTTGGGTTGGTCCAGACCCACCCCATGTGGTCTCAAACATAGGGACAGTCACATTTCCAGCAATATTTTTTAGCTGTAGATTTCTTCAGGAATACTTATCTGTACACAGATTGCATTGCAGGGGTTAAATAAAATATTTTTACTTTCCCAAAGATTCTAAATTTTTGTAGGGAGGTGTCCCACCCATGGTAGAGCCTACCTACATAATTTCAGGGCCAAGGGATCCCATTTGGGCATCCAAAAGGGTGGGCCAACATACTGGACTGCCAGAAATTTCTGTTGTTCAGTCCAGCAGCATAGTCCCCCCCCCCCCCCCCCCCAAAAAAAAAAATCCTAAAAGTACCTTCTAAGAAGTTGGGCCATATTTCTGGGTCCAACCTTGTTGTAGGCTTGATGAGGGACCTTGGGTCCAAATTTCAAGGATTTTGGAGGCCTAAAACCCACCCATTGGATGGCCCAAATTCAGGACAGTTACATTCCAGCAATAGTTCACCCTGGACAGATTATATCCTTAAAATTTATTAAAATACTTTTGAGCGTCTAAAAATTATATAACTTTACAGGGATGTGTTAAACTCATGTTAGGCCTACCTATAAAATTTTGGAGCCATTGGACACCTGTACACACTTTGGTGGTGGCTGGACCGGCCCACTATTATATGGTGTCCAGATCAGTTCGAGTTTTAGGACAGATTGTATTATTTGAATTAATTAAAATATTTTTAAATATCTAAAAATTATAAAATTTTATGGGGGTGTGGCCCACTCCTGGAAGGACCACCCTATAAATTTTCAGGTCCATCGGGCCTCTGTATCGACTGTGGTGTGGCCTGCAATTTGGATTAATTTTGGGTCAAATACCCAAGCACACCCTTACCATGGGTTGCTGGGCTTGCATTCTAATGGCATGGCCCACTTGAAGTAAGTGTTGTATATCTCTCTTTTATCTGGTGGGGCCCACTATGATATATGTGGATCACCATGGGTCAGTAAACCATCTAAATTAAATAAATTTCTGGACTCCAGCAGGCCCAAGAGATGGGTGGGCTGGAATTCCAACAAAGGGCCCAAAATTTGCTACATGGTTGATTGTTTAGAAACTATTTTGGCACACCAGATTTGAGAGAGTGTTTCACACACTCTTTGCTTTTCTTCCTTAGACTTTTTAGGCTTAATGAGTACCCCCTCGAGGCCCACCTTTGTGGTGATTTTGTGGGCTAGCCTTAACTAGAATTTTTAATAGTTTTATAGGCTCAATGGGCTGGAAACTTCTTTCTTGAGCCCAAGATTATGCAAGGGCTGACCTTATTAATTTATGGGCCCAATGGGCCATCTACAAGTTGATCTTGTCTATTTATTAGCCTTGATGCCCTCATAAAATGCTTAATTGTGGGCTGACTTGCAAGGCCTACATAAATGTATATTATGGAGGGCCTTGCTAAGTCTTTGAGCTGATGTGGCAAGGTCCACACTGTCAGTATAGACCTTTCCCATGTGTATTCTTAGGCTTATGGGCTGCCCTCAAGTCCACTATAATGTATGAATTGGATGGCTTTTGTTTTGGGCCATTTCTTTAGGGCCCATTATGTGTATAGTATATGTATGTTTGTATTAGCAAGTAGGCCTTGTGGACTCAATTCTTTTGGATAGGACCATTGATCTTAGGCCTGTACTCTCTTATCTATTGTGATGGGCTTAGGGGCAATTATACACAAGAAGTCGGGCCATTGACTTCCCTCTAAACTGACCCTGTACTTGGGCCAAAAGTGAGGCCCAACTCACTTGTGTTAAATGTGAAACTTGTCATGTAAATGAATTACTAGGCTGCCCATGAAGCCCACCACAATATGTGGAATTATGGCCTTTGTGGTTGGGCCCAAACCTTACTTGGGGGCCCACTATATGGCCTATGAGTTGGTTTTGGTGTATAGCCCAGTAGTTCATGCATTGCGTGGGCTTTAGACCTTATATTATATGAGTAGTAGTGGGCTACCTCTTGGAAGCCAGTTGAGGTTGAACGTCCTCCTGGGTGATCTTAAGGTAAGCCCATGGGTTTCTCTATGGATGGTTAAAGGCCCACCATGGACCCTAGGCCATTTGTTTAGAGCTAAATGTGTATGTATGTGGAACCTACCTTAACGCATGTTTGGTCTAGGCCATCTAAGCCTTGGATCGCCCGATTATGGATGCACTCTCTGTCTTGGATTACTGCTGGACTCACAATCCAGTAACGGACCCACTTGATCTTTTCATAATATATACACACTCTCCATCTGGTGGGGTCCCTCAGCGAATATAGTTGGCTTTCATGAGATTATCTCCACATAGTTAACTGATTTTTAGACCTTAATAGGTCTAGGAAGTTAAACTGGCCAAAAGCTTATCAAAGGGCCTTAAATGTAAAATTTTATGATTAAAACTTTATTTGACTGTAGGGCCCACCATATTAAGAACTTGTGTATGTGTTACATGCTTATATTTTCTTATAATCTTTGGGCTTCATCAATGCATTCTTTTGGGTCACCTTTAGTGATCATATGAGGACCCCATCTTATATCAGATTTTTGGGGCATCACATGGGCCCAGAGTGGGTTGGAACGTCCTAGCTTAGCCCAACCATATATTGGGCCAACTTCCACCATTTTGATGGACTTGTGGGCTAAGGTAAGGATAGTATTGAGCCTTTGGTTGCTCACTTAATTTGCTAGTTATTGGACTGATGTAGTTGGGACCATTTCCTCCAAACTTAAACTTATTTTTGGGCTGTATATTGTGTACGCAGGTTGCCCACCAAGTCCAACTTAATGCATGGATTCTATGGCTATTGGAAATTGAGCCTTGGGCCTTAATTTCCCTTTTGGGGCCCATATTGTTAAAGGTGGTATTATATCCTTTTCTCATGGCCTATATAAGGAATATATATGTATGTGGTTACCTGTGTTTTTATCTAAATGTACGCCTTGGGCCTTCTATCCATATAGTTCATGGTTGATATGCCTTTTTGGGGAATGACGGTTAAATGTCCCCATTATGGACCCCTCTAAGCCCGGTTATATCTAAATGTGATTATATGCTCATCTTAAACTCTTCCTAGACTCACTTCTATATTACTTAGACACATAGTTTGTATGCTTAGTCTCGTGGACTACCCTAGGTAAATGGGCCCCCAGTAGAGGTTGGATTCTTTTAGGATATTGTCTATGTACTTAGTCTTGGTCCCTTCTTGGATAGGAGTGTATAACTTTGTATATCGCTGCATAATGTATCTAGACCCATCTTCATGGCCCATGTACATCATTGTATGCTTGGTTGACACTATTGTGTGTGGTCACATTATGTCATTGGGCATTGCATGATACTTTCCCTGAGGGACGTAGTATCCCCTCTTGAGCACGTTGGTTGCTTGTGGTTGATGCATGGTTGGTTGTGTTATTCATGCATCTGGCATTGCATAACATATGAGCATTATCGCCCTTGCTTCATCAGGGTTGTGGCCTCCAAAAATACATCGTAGATGGCCATGTTTGGACACCGAAAATGTTACTTGAGCATACCGGGTGCATAGGATGCCCATGGGTAAAATTTTTAAAACTTCCATGGTACCTAGGATCTGCTCCAGCGCCGTGACTGGGTAGAATATATGAGCGCACAAGGGCCTCATATCGTTAGGCCGCGACTCCCACTGTCGTGTAGTCGGTTGGATAGGGGTATGGTCTTACTCTCCTGATGTAAGAGGGCATTGCTAGGCTGAGTCTGATCAGCTCGTGAATGGGTCCGCTACCTACAAGCCTTGTTAGTGATTGACTGTCCACAGGCGGGTAGTGAGGTCTCTTATGCTCATTTGACTGTGCAAGGTCTGTAGAGTGGTAGTCATCCAATAGTGTAATGGACCCCGGTGATTTCCTTATTATGAAAATGTTCTTGATATGTGATTGGATATGAGCACTGGCATTACTTCGCATTGCATTTACATCGGCTGTGTAAGCCTCATAATGTATCATCTTGGCATGGCGCCCAGTACTCATTGCATTACATTACTCATTGCACTATATAGCCTTGGTATGGATTCCTACATTATCATACTGACTTGGCATAGTTTCTTATGGTCATGATCACCTTGGTAAGGATAGTGGTATTAGCATTGATTGTGACTCCCTTCTACATTTTCTATCTTCTTTTGAGCACCATTGTCACATACTTTTACCACCCTCTAAGCTTTTTATAAGCTTATGCACGATTGATGCGTGCAGGAGATCGTAAGTTGGTGTCTTAGCAGTGGAGCTTGGATAGGTGTATGGTCTGAGGACCCAGTGTTGCAGATTCTCTTCCTTTTTTCTTCTGTTATCCTATGTATGTCATTTTGGACCTAATGTAAGCTTGTAAAAGTTCAAATTCATAGTGGATTTTTTGATGAGTGCCTTTGTTATTCTCAGATTTACTTGTTGTGATCTTGGGTATGCTCGTATTGGAGATGATTACATTGATATAAAAATCCTCCTTGTAGGATCCCAAGATCGGAACCTGTCTCACGAGCCGAGAATGGGGTACTACGGAGGCTGTTGCGGCCAGAACCGGTCATCAGGTTCCTTTTGAGGTCCGGTTACCGAGTCTAGGTGTGACACAGGGTCACCTAAAACCTTCACAATCGTGTCTTTTTATCACGGGCTTACACAATCCAAAAACGCACACAATCTGAGTTTTCTAGCTCTCCTCAGATAACCAAAACAATGATATTTTTCTGGCAAATCTCAAACAAAACCAAAGAATGTAAATTACACAAATGTAAAATGCTTGAATCTCCTTTTGAAGTAGCCCGGTAGAACCAATCGGAGTAGAAGTTCGATTCAACGTTCAAAGTCTAATAGTCACTTTATGAATGGTTCTAAGTCTAATTAATTTTAAATCAAAAGGGCTAGTTCTATTTGATTTTGAATCCAAGAAGACGGATTATAAAAAATTCTTCTTTTATAATAAGATTGGAATGTAGATCAAAATCAAATGCAAAACAAGCTAGCAAAAGGAATATTAAATGAGCATAAAGTAGCTTAAAAACAAACATGAACTTATCTCAGAGTATGGCCTTAAGATTGCTTGAATTGAATTGAAAAACTCTAAAATTCGTGCTCTATTTATAGCCTGGAAAATCCCATCTACGACTGGTCTTAGGACTGGTCGTAGCTTCAACAGATTTTCAAAGATTTTCGCGGGATAAGGATTAGCTGTTCCACGACTGGTCCTGGGTAGCCTACGACCGGTCGTGGGCCACCAACGACTGGTCATGGGTCAGCTACGACTGGTCGTAGGACCCCTAGATTAGTTGCTGGAGTTCGAATCGTAAGGCTAAGACTGGTCGAAGGACGAGTCGTACAGCTCACAGGACTGGTCGTAGGATGTCCAGGACTGGTAGTAGGACAACTAGAAAAATCTGAAAATCTTCAACAACCTATGACTGGTCCTAAAAAATTTAAGACTGGTCGTAACAGAGCTAGGACTAGTCTTGAAGTCCTTAGGACTGGTCTTAGAACAGCTCGTACAAGCATATTTAAAATATACAAATTATATATCCAGAATGACCTACAATAAAGCCCAACCTAAGGTCAATCTAAGGTCAAACAAACCTTAAAAGTGAGATGAACATTGATAGTCTGTACTCTCAGATGACCCTTAAGAGAAGCTTGAGAATTTACGAATCTTGTTGTAGGCCTTCTCGAGCTTGAACCTTTCTTAACTTGATAAAGTCTTCTTCTATTCTTGTACTTGTTAGAATCTTGAACATGCATACTTGAAGACTTCTATTCTTGTATACTTCATCCATGACTAGACTTGAAACTTTCTTCATTTAAGTTTTTGTCTTGAAATACGATGTCTTGAAGCAATGAATTGTCTCAAACATGAAACACAAGATATATAAGACATATATATATATATATAGGTTTTGTCACTACAAAATTTGACAACCAAAGGGATATGAAATCATAGCACTTACAATCTCCCCCATTGTCAAATTTGTGACAAAACATATATCATAAAAGATAAGATAAAAGATAAGAGCAACATTTGCTCAATAAAGAATCATGAGCCATAAAAGCACAAATTACTCTACTCTCCCTGAATAATACGAGAACTGCTCATGAAAACAATAAACAACCTGTAAATATCAAGACTCCATATTATCAATCAATCCACACATATTCCACTACAAGTACTCCCCCTTTCCACACTACTCTCCCTTTACCATACTACTCTCCCTTTTTGTCACAAAATGACAAGGGAAAGTCACAATAGGAAAGAGAATAACAACATAGAGAGTAATAAAAAGCAGATAATGAGAAAGAAAAATGGAAGGAAATATCAGACCTCAAAATATAAATTCTGAATCATCAAGCCATAACTAAGTTAATACAATATTCAAAATAAAAGATAAGATAATGTTATACAAGCCAAAAGATAATCCGCCGAATCAGATCCCGAGGAGGGAGCAAGGATAGTAGGATCAATCTGGTATAATTCCATATTAATGCGACGAAGATATTTTCATATATATTTAAACTGCATATCATGGGCTACACTCATGTTATCAACCTTCTCCTCCAATACACGAAGGCGTGCATCATAACTAGATGGATCGTAATTAGGATCATTTGGCGAATTAGTTTCTATCTCATCAAATAACTCATCCATATTAACATCCTGTTGAGGAAGATCGCCAGCTTCTCCTTCATTTCCGGCTTCATCACCATTACCACCAACACCACCTTCATCAACTTGACTAGGAAGCAAATCCAACTTCATCTTATTAAGATTGACATTGTTGAAAATAAGATGATGAATGGGTGCCTCATTAATAGGTGTATCGACAAGCATATAAGTGGCTAACACAGTCATAAGATAACAAAACAGAATATCACTATGACTCGGATGGAGACGAAACTGTATGATAAAATGACAGATCAATGAAGGAAGGCAGATCATGGTACCAGAAGCAATAGAATGCAACACACGAACCATGAAAGAAGTCAACTCAGTTTTATTATCGGACCAAGGATACAGATTTGAAATGAAAAAATGATGTAACACTTTGTATCTAGGTAACAGATACTTTGAAGGGAGTGCATTCCCTTTGTGTGTCCATTGCACATTAATTTTGCATAAGTCTCTTATTAACATGCATTTTTCCGATTCAGATGGTTTTTCGGTTAGTGTATGAATCAGAATACCTTCATCATTAACGGGTATATCAATAATACCCGATATCAAATGACGGTCTACTTCAAATTTTCCTTCTCTAGTATCAATTGAAAAAGTTAAATTATCAAGGGAGAAATCTGAGATACATGCAACCATTGATTGTGCAATTGACTGGTATGCAGGCCCACCCTAAAGTAAAATGTTAGCCCAGCTAACAGATTCAAGGAGAGGAACAATACCATATGGACCAATGTGATCGAGATTAGCGGGATGCTCAACAATAACCTTACGGACACGCAAATTTCATACATCTTGAGGATCATCTTCGGGTGACCGAAGGTGCCGTTTTGTTATCGATGTAAATTTAGAAGAGGATGGACCACAAGATGTTTTCTTCTTCCCTCTAGCATCCATCTTCAATAAGATATACTAAGAGCAAGAGAAATGCACAAAAAGAAAGATGAGTTTTCTCTAGATCAACAATTTAAGAAGAAACCCTTGAAAAACTTAACAAAGAGATGAAATCAAGCTACACAATGATCAAATAAAAGCATAGAGAACATCGAACTTCAAGAAAAATGAAGAAATAGGACTAACCTTGAAGAAATACAAGAAATCCTATGACTGGTCGAGCCATGACTTGTCGTAGGTCGGAGTGGAAATGAAGAAGAAGGAGATTTTCCTCTAATTATATCATGTTCATGAGCTCCACGACCGGTCGAGTGCTGTGTACGACCAGTCGTACCACGACTGGTCATGTACAGCTAGACCGGTCGAGCATCGACCAAAAATACATATTTAATGTAAAAAATTAAAATTTCAACATATATAATACCAAATATAATACACTATGATACATGCAAGCAAGAATACTCAATGTAAAATGCACATACCAAGATCAAATTTCAATTTATTAAACCTGCTTTTATCGAGTGGTTTAGTAAACATATCAACAAGTTGAATTTCGGTTGGTATATATTCTAAGGAAATAACTTTTTCTTCGGTTAACTCATGAATGTAATGATACCTAATATCAATGTTCTTAGTACGTGAATGCTAGATTGGATTTTTGGAAAATTTATAGCACTGGAATTATCACAATGTAAGATCATTGAATCTTGATTAATTCCATAATCGTTTAACATACGTTTCATCCAAACTAGTTGAGTACATACATATCCAGCTGCAATATACTCAGCCTCAGCAGTGGAGAGCGATATTGAGCTTTGCTTCTTGCTGAACTAAGAAACTAAGAAATTTTCAATGTAAAAACAACCATCACTGGTTGATTTTCTGTCATCGATATTACCGGCCTAATCAACATCTGAGTACCCGGCTAATTGAACACTATTATCAAAAGGATACCAAAGACCCAGATTTATAGTACTTGCGACATATCTAATAATCCGTTTAACAGCAGTAAGATGTGATTCCTTAGGATAAGACTGATATCTCACATAAATACCAACACTAAACGTGATGTCAGGTCTACTTGCAGTTAGATACAACAAACTACCAATCATACTACGATATAGTTTAGGATCTATATCATTACCCGTAGAGTCTTTTGAGAGTCTTAACATTGTACTCACAGGAGTATCAAAGTTCTTACTATTCTCAAATCCAAACGTTTTAACTAAGTTCGTAGCATACTTGGTTTGGGAAATGAAAATTCCATCAGGTTGTTGTTTTACTTGCAACCCTAGGAAATAATTTAGTTCACCAACCATGCTTATTTCAAACCTTGATTTCATAAGATCTGCAAACTCAATAGACATGTTAGTACAAGTTCATCCATAAATAATATCGTCAACATAAATTTGAACCATCAAAATATCATTGTTATGCTTCTTAACAAAGAGTGTCTTATCGACACTTTCTACTTGAAAGCTATGACTAAGTAAGATTTAGTCAATTTCTCATACCATGCCCTGGGTGCTTGTTTTAGACCATAGAGAGCCTTTTTGAGACGAAATACATGGTCAGATAACTTGGGGTCTTCAAACCCTGAAGGTTGTTCAACATACACCTCTTCATGTAAATCACCATTCAAGAAGGCACTCTTTACATCCATCTGATAAATCTTATATTTTCTAAAGCATGTGATGAAAATAAAAAGTCTGATTGATTCAAGGCGAGCGACTGAAGCAAAGGTTTTATCGTAATCGATGCCTTCAATCTAAGTGTACCCTTGTACAACCAGTCGAGCCTTGTTTTGTATTATATTTTCAAGTTCATCAGACTTATTTTTAAAGATCCATTTTGTTCCAATAATGTGTTTATCTTTAGGTCTAGGAACAAGATACCAGACATCATTATGAACAAATTGATTAAGTTCATCCTGCGTAGCAACTATCTAATTTTCATCAGAAAGTGCTTCTTTCACATTGACTGGTTCTATTTGGGATGTAAAATAAACATAATTACGTATATTCTCAAGTTGTT
Organism: Magnolia kwangsiensis; assembly: GCA_037074715.1. Classification (NCBI taxonomy): domain Eukaryota; kingdom Viridiplantae; phylum Streptophyta; class Magnoliopsida; order Magnoliales; family Magnoliaceae; genus Magnolia; species Magnolia kwangsiensis. The sequence continues at coordinate 46,047,305 of CM073576.1, read as the reverse complement.
TGTGAGTACGAACTCTAGTGAGAGGGTTTCCCAGAATTTGATTGGTTGGATGATCTTTGACAGTCCTTAGTTCAAATTCTTTTTGACTTGATGAGGTATCTTGATTGTCGATAATAAGAACTGCATCATCATCTGAGCTCGGGGCTGGTGTATTCAAATGATCATCAATGACCACATTGATGGACTCTTGAATCATACCAGTTCTCTTATTTAGAACCCTATAAGCTCGACTGTTCAAAGAATAACCAAGAAAAATACCTTCATCACTCTTCGTATCAAACTTTTTCAAATTTTCACGATCTCATAAAATATAACACTTGCTTCCAAAAACTCGATAGTATTTAACAATAGGTTTCTTTTCAAACCATAATCCATAAGCAGTCTTATTATCAGATTTACTTGTATAAACCTGATTAATAATATAGCATGCGGTATTAACTGCTTCAGCCCAAAGATTTCTAGAGAGCTTCATGCTATTCAACATAACATTAGCCATTTCCTGAAGCACTCTATTTTTTCTTTCATCTATACCATTTTGTTGCAGTGTTTTGGGTGCAGAGAATTTATGCGATATTCCCTGATCGCTACAGAATTTCTTAAAAGTACTATTTTTGAATTCAGATCCATGATCACTATGGATCTTACTAACATGAGAACCTTTCTCATTTTGGATTCATTTTATGACCTTTTTCACTTCATCCAGGGTTTCAGTTTTATCTTTTAAGAACGATACCCAAGTCAATCTGGTATAGTCATCTACGATAACCAAGATGTATTTTTTGCCTCCTCGACTCTCCGTTCCGGTTGGTCCAATAAGATCCATGTGGAGAAGCTCTAGTGGTCTAGATGTGGTATTGGAGTTCACTTTCTTGTGGAGAGCTCCTAGTCTGTTTGCCCAACTAGCATTCACCACATGTTTTGTCTACTTTTTACAATTTGGGTAGACCTCTAATTAGTTCTCTTTTGCTCAATCTAAATAAGTTCCGGTAGTGTACATGTCCAAGGCATTTATGCCATAATTCAGTTTCATTGGTATGGACCATTTAACACAATTGAGTAGATGAGCTTGCATCACTAACGATGTAGCAGTTTTCAGAAGTTCTGCAACCAGTTAATATAACAGAACCCTTTTTATTAACTATCTCACAACCTTGATTAGAAAACTTCACACTGTGGTTATTATCGCATATCTGAGAAATGCTTAGTAGGTTGTGTTTCAAGCCCTCAACATATAAAACATTCTTAAATAAGGGAAGGTTATAAAGCTGAACCGTACCTTAGCCAATGATCTTGCAATTGCTTCCATCACTGAATGTGACTGACCCGTCAGTCATATCTTTTAGATCGGTGAATAAAGCCTTGTCGCCTGTCATATGCCTGGAGCAACCATTATCTAGGCACTACTTTGAATGGCTTGTAGCTTTGAAAGCAGTGTGGGCAACCAAGCAGGCAACTTTAGGAACCCATTTCAAAACTGTTTTGGGTTTAGGAGTATAGATGGTCTTTTTCTGTCTGTTGTTATAGGAGAGACTTATAAAGTTATACTCTAATAGCTCCTTGAGTAGATCAATTATTTTTTCAGCCAATGGATTTCGGTTTCGAAAATCAAAGTTGACATGGCTACATTTAGGTTTTTGAAAAGTCCTTGAAATTTTGGAAAAATCTTGATAAATATTCTTTTCTTTTGAGGTTGAAGAATATCCTTTTACAAATTTAGGAGCAATATTCTTTTGTTTAGGAGATGTATTCTTATCATAGCCCAACCCGGATCGATCACCACATTTTCTTGATCTGGACAATAATTTTTTCAATTTAGGATTACCTTCGGCATATCTCCATGTGTCTTTCAAACTCAGAAGAGAAGCTACCTCATTTTTTAGTTTCTCATTTTCGGATCTCAATTCTTCAATTTTGGAGGTTTTGAAATCTAAATCACATTTGGTCTTTTCAAAAGAATCGAAAATATTAGACTTTTCTAAAACGAGAGACTCATAATCTTCTTTAAGCTTAGAAAATTTTTCTTTTTGTAACTTAAGCTTGACGACACTTTTACAACTCTCCTTATAAAGGGCATTATAAGTATCCTGAAGATCATCTTCATTATCACGATCACTATTCATATTTTCTTCATTAGATATATCATCATTATCTGAAAAAGTGATCTTAGCTAGAGTCATAAGGGCTTTAACATCATCACCCAACTCGGTTTCAGAATCTTCTGATACAGAAGAGGATTCAGAATCAGACGATTCATCCCAAGTAGCCAACATGCTTTTCCTTTTTGATTTATCCATTTTAGGACATTTTTTAGCTAAGTGCCCATACTCTTGACAGTTGTAACATTGACTATCTTTCAAAGATTTTTGAGCTCTAGGTTTAGATCGTCTCTTATCATTTGACTTTTGAACGTCAACTTTTTTCTTGCTTTTGAAAATTTTGTAAAACTTTTTTGCTAAAAGCGCCATATCATCTTCGAAATTTTCTAAATCCAAAGTGCTCTCTTGTGAAACATTTTTAAATGATTTGAGAGCAATCTATTTTCCTTTAGGAGCTTTAAAGGATAACTCGTAGGTTTGTAGTGAACCAACTAGTTCCTCAACCCTCATGGTATCCGTATCACGAAGTTCCTGAATCGCGGTTACTTTAGAATTGAACCGTTTAGGAAGTGAGCGTAGTATCTTTGCGCACACTTTACTTTCTGGGATTCTATCACCAAGACCCAACATAGAGTTCACAATGTCATTCAATCTAGTGTAGAAGTCCATAAACATCTCATTCTCCTCCATATGAATTTCTTCAAATTTAGTTGTAAGGAGTTGGACTTTAGATTTCTTGACAATTGATGTACCCTCGTGTGTCATTTCTAATACATCCCACGCTTGTTTTCCATTTTCACAAGAGATGATTCTTTTGAATTCATCTCGTGATAATGAACAAGTAATTGCATTTAGTGCTTTTGCATTGACACTACTCTCACTTTTCTGAAGTGTGGTCCAAAGAAAATAAGCCGTTACTTTCATTGATTTTAAATCATCATCATTAGTTACTTCAGTGATAGGAGGGTTCCATTCATTCACTGTGGCCAGCCACACACTTTCATCCATGGATTTGAGGAAGATCCTCATCCTAGCTTTCCAATAGGCATAGTTTGTGCCATTAAAGGGTGGTGGCCTAGTGACTGATAGGCTATCAAAATTTGACATCTTAATATAGCTTAGATCGTTAGCTCAGGAAATAAATCCAATAAATAAATAATAAGCAGGAGCTATTAGGCTCTGATACCACTTGAAAGGGCCTAGCTATATGCCCTAGAGGGGGGGTGAATAGGGCTATGCCAAATAAAACTTTTAACAACGGAATAATAAAATAAAACAATCCACGATGCTGAATTAAAAAATAACCTCAATAAACTAGTATTGAGAGGTTGATACTAATTTAGTTCTAAGGACAACCTTACACCAAAAACCAAAGGCTTATGGTAGGACAACCTTATTTCTAGAACATCCTTTGTATCAAAAACTCAAACCGAGAGGAATAAATAAAGCAAGGAAATAGCTTGCAAGAAATTAAACCTAAGTTATTACAACATTCCTCACACTGGCTTGAAATAAAATGATTACAACATTCAACCACAGATACAATCCACAAAACTGAAGGAATAAAGGAATGAAGAAATAAAGCACATTCACAACACAAAGATATATAGTGATTCGCCTATGTGTACACCAGCTGTTATCCAACAGCCACACAGAATGCTACTCCACTCCTAATATCCTCACACAGGGGATATTAGCATGCACTATCAAAATAGGTTTCACAAGTTCACCTAAAACCTTCACAATTGTGTCTTTTTATCACGGGCTTACACAATCCAAAAACCCACACAATCTGAGTTTTCTGGCTCTCCTTAGATAACCAAAACAATGAGATTTTTCTGACAAATCTCAAACAAAACCAAAGAATGTAAATTACACAAATGTAAAATACCTGAATCTCCTTTTGAAGTAGCCCGGTAGAACCAATCGGAGTAGAAGTTCGATTCAACGTTCAAAGTCCAATAGTCACTTTATGAATAGTTCTAAGTCTAATTGATTTTAAATCAAAAGGGCTAGTTCTATTTGATTTTGAATCCAAGAAGAAGGAATATCAAAAATTCCTCTTTTCTAATAATATTGGAATGTAGATCAAAATCAAATACAAAACAAGCTAGCAAAAGGAATATTAAATGAGCACAAAGTAGCTTAAAAATAAACATGAACTTATCTCAGAGTATGGCCTTAACATTGCTTGAATTCAATTGAAAAAATCTGAAATTCGTGCTCTATTTATAGCCTGAAAAATCCCATCTACGACTGGTCTTAGGATCCCTAGGACTGGTCATAGCTTCAACAGATTTTTAAATATTTCCACGGGATAAGGATTAGTTGTTCCACTACTGGTCCTGGGTAGCCTACGACCGGTCGTGGGCCACCTACGACTGGTCGTGGGTCACCTACAACTGGTCGTAGGACCCCAGATTAGTTGCTGGAGTTCGAATCGTAGGACTAAGACCGGTCGAAGGACGAGTTGTACAGCTCACAGGACTGGTCGCAGGATGTCCAGGACTGGTCGTAAGACAACAAAAAAAATCTAAAAATCTTTAACAACCTAGGACTGGTCCTGAAAAATTTAAGACTGGTCGTAACAGAGCTAGGACTAGTCTTGAAGTCCTTAGGACTGGTCTTATAATAGCCCGTACAAGCATATTTAAAATATACGAATTATGTATCCAAAATGACCTACAATAAAGCCCAACCTAAGGTCAATCTAAGGTTAAACAAACCTTGAAAGTGAGATGAGCATTGATAGTTTGTACTCTCAGATGACCCTTAAGAGAAGCTTGAGAATTTATGAATCTTGTTGTAGGCCTTCTCGAGCTTGAATCTTTCTTGACTTGATAAAGTCTTCTTCTATTCTTGTACTTGTTAGAATCTTGAACATGCATACTTGAAGACTTCTATTCTTATATACTTCATCCATGACTAGACTTGAAACTTTCTTCATTTAAGTTCTTGTCTTGAAATACGATGTCTTGAAGCAATGAATAGTCTCAAACATGAAACACAAGATGTACAAGACATATATATATATATATATATATATATATATATATATATATATATATATATATATATATATATATATATATATATAGGTTTTGTCACCACAAAATTTGACAACCAAAGGGATGTGAAATCATAGCACTTACAACTTTACCTTTAAAAGATTGATATAACATAGCATGAAAGTCATCGATGCAAAAATTAAAAAGTTGGAAGATTGAAAAGTTAAACTATAAGGCAAGTTTTGGTTTAGGTTATGGTTATCCTAAATACTCTTGTGATTATCAATGTTATCGTGAAAATAAAGAATTGAGCTTTTGATTGTGATAAGTTTAGGTTTCATTATACACCCATGGAACATTATGTTTAGAATTCTTTTAATCAATGGATTAATACGTTGAACTTGACTATGAAGTTTACTATGCGCTTGAGTCTAGTAGAAAGTAATGCCTAACATTCATGAATCTTAGAATTTTATTGACTGGATTGCTTTTTAAAAAATCACTCAAGTTTACAAAAATTTATCTTGTGATTCTCAACTTATTTTTCGCATACTTTTCTTGGGACTAGAAAAATGTTGATTTGGGATTGTGTTTAGGGCCAAATATTACATATTAGACTCTCAAATATTACCTGATTTTATGTACATGTAATACTTAACATCCTATTTTAATCATGTTTTTGTTGCAAGGTGAATTTAAAGAGATTGGACTGAATAAGGTATTAAAAGCATGGATTTAATGCTCATAAATCACTAGGGAAAGGGACGGAACCCAGGGGATCGAGATCGAAGAAATTACACACCAGAGATTCGAGAAAATCAGGCCACTCACGTTAAACAGGCTTGAAAATCATCCAGAATGTAAGATCACAGGGTTCACATCATCAGTTTGGTTTGAAACTTTATATATGGGCTGAGAACCATAAATTAACCATACATGTCAAATTTCATCCATTAGATCTTTGTTAAAGTGTCCCAACAGACAGATCAACCCCTAAAATCCTAATTTGGGGCCCACCTGATATCTGAATATACTTCAAATTTGTTCTCAACCCCTTAAATAGGGTGACAGAATGGATGGACGCAACAGATTCCGTGTAAACATCATGATGGATCCCACATGGGAGTGTGCGCATGGTGCACAAGTGCACTGGCCATGTGCCACAATCACTCAAATCGGTCAGCATTACGCTGACCGATAGTTCCTTTTAAAAAAGAAGTCCCAGCGTCCTCACTGCGACTCGCCATTTTTTGCCTAGTGGACCCCACTTATTAATCCATTGGATGATCTGAACCGTTCATTCACTCTAGAGGGGGAGGCATGACCCTCACCTAGGTGTCCTTTTGACCCCATACAAATGTATACAAGTGAATCATCAGAAAACACAAAATGAACAGTGAGTTGGTTTAATATAGTCGACCATACCAAAACATGATAAAAACCACTCCTTCTTGACTGGTTTTTTGCCAGTAATCTAATGAATGGGTTAGATTTCCTTGAAAACACAACTGTGGGGCCCACCGAACACGTTAGCGTAAGTATTTTTGCATGCAATGCATGTCCAATTTTCTCAGACATTATGAGGCATTATATTGCCTAGATAATGGTCAGATCGACGATTCAAACCATTCAAAAGATCCAGTAGGGGCCCACAACCCCCACAATGAAGTTGGATTTTAGTTTCGTAATGATCTTCTCATGCACAGGCACTATTGTTACATAAACAAGGTCGATGACCAACCTAGCTTCCATCCCACCCTATAAAAGGGAGAGAGAGGGCGTGGAGAGGTTGTCCGGGTAGCCGTGGAGGCATCTTGGGATGTGCTGAGGAAGAAAAGAGAAGATAAAGAGAGATCGTGGCCAACGTTTGAGTTTGTTTCTTTCTTTTTCTAATTTTGTTCATGTTATTTCTTTAAGGGTGCTTAGTCTAATCATGTTAGGCTAAACCTCTTAGCTAGGGTTAAGAGGTGAAGCCTGTAGTGTGATAGGATTGGTTCTACGACTTTTATTCATGTTACTTGAACTCTCTTTGATTATAGTTTGATTAATAGGAATGCTTTCTGTTTTTAATAGTTTGTTATCACTTAAATTACAATAGATCTGCGATAGCTTTGAGCATGTCCTTAACATTATAGAGATTGTGAATTTGGGAACCCTATTGTTTATCATTGTCTCTTGGGCATGGTTGGATGATGGAACCCTTCCTAACATTCATATATCTCTCAGATTAGTTATGGATTGGTTAAATACTATTGTTTACTTTGTATTATGGGCATGGTTTTGTGATAGAATCAATTCTAATTCTCATACCTATCTTCTATTGAAAACTATATCAAGGGAAGCTCAGATTTGAATTTTTAACATAGTATCTTCCATCTGGATGAAGATAGGACTCTGATTCCAGTTGTGTTTATGAATCAAGCGTAATCTCCATGATCTCTACAAGTGGACCTTGAAACCCCTAGTTCTCACCTTTAATTTCATTAGTTTAACTCACTTTAATCACAATTATTTCTTCAATTATTCCAGATTTAAATTTCATCTTTTTCTACTTCTAGTTCTAATTACTTTCAAAATACGTACAAGGTTCAGTCCCTATGGATTCGACATCAGTCTTACCGAGATTATTACTACATTGCAACCCTATACTTGGGGTTGTGAACAAAAGGCAGGATAAACATATCAACTTAAATTAACGTAAGCTTAAAGGATAAAATCCTCACTCTTAAGTCAGATTGCTTTTAAGACTTGTTAGAACTTGATGTATAAGTCGTAGGATCAGATTTTATCCCATTTAAAATAATTCCTGCAGTTAGATTTCAACATTGTAAGACTAAGAATCAATGTCAGGTTTTTAAGGAATTGATTTCCTAATTCAAAAATAAGAATATATACTAGGTATTTATATCTAAATATCAACTTACCTTATTTCGGCTTAGATCTTTTGTCACAGATCTAGAGCTTTGATAATCTTTCTGCTGAGTTGACTCAATTCCACTCGATTGTGACTCGATGAGTCAGAACACAAGGTTTCTTCTCTCTCTCTCTCTCTCTCTCTCTCTCTCTCTCTCTCTCTCTCTCTCTTCTCTTCTCTTCTCTCTCTCTGTCTTTCTCTTTCTCTATCTTTCTCTTTTCTTTTCTTTCTCTTTTCTTCCTCTTTTCATTTCTTTCTTTCTTTCTCTTTCTCTTGCTCTTTTCCTTTTCTTTCTTTCTTTCTCTTTCTCTTTCTCTTTTCCTTTTCTTTCTTTCTTTCTTCCTTCTCTCTTTCTTTTCTTTTTCTCCTTTCTTTTTTTTTCTACTTGATATTTCCATGCCAACATCGTGCGATTTGTTTTTATAGCCTTGGGAGAGCCTTCTAGAGTCTTCTCGCGGTGGTAGGATGCCGTGTGTAGACTGCACACTGTGCATTATGCAGAACCAGTGTGCTACAACTCGGTCTTTTTCTTTTTGTGCAAAGTCGATTAGATCTGTTCTATCCAAAAGATGGATGGTCCAAAGCTTTCAGGGAGTTATTGATGGTGGGTCCCATCTTTGCCCGAATCATCGGCCCATTTCATACTGTTAGATCAGTCACAGTCTGCGACATAAACTCGAAAGAGAGTTCACGTCCGTCACTGGTTTAGCCTGAACCTAGTTGCATGGAGATAATCCACCTATACTGGTGTATTTTTGAGGCCCTGGCCCACCAAATGGACCACTTAGATTATCGGATGGGCCGCACTTGAAGATGGTTACTATTTCGACTGCACGGAGAAGATAACCCTGCCGTTAATGGCAGGTTACCCTTAGTAGGATGATCCAATGATTAGCAGTGATTGGACAATGTGGATGAGTCCCATGATCACCATGGAACCCATCGAATGGACGATGATCAGCTTTTATCTGATGGGTTGGAGATTCGCATGTGGCAGTAGTGGCTATCCGTTTAGCTATTGCGAAAACCCTAGTACGAGGGGTTAGGATGTCTTGGGATGTGTGGTTAGGATGAAACGGTGAAGGCACGTAGATTTCCAGTCATGAAAAGGAGTATGAAACTGTAACGCCCTGGAAAAATCAGTACTTGCACTCGAGTACCAACTCGACCAGAAATCGCGTAGGATTAATTCCTTTAGAAAATAGGTGTAAGTTAGCTAGCGCAACGCTAGAGTAGCTAGGAAATAGTCCCTGATCACTTTAAATACGTTCTACAAGACCTAAAGCGGTAGAAGCAATGACGCTATAATACCCTAAAAACTCGGATCAAACTCTAAACCGATTTGTTCTCAGGACCTCTTTGAAACTTTGTATTGGATCTAGACTGCACGTCAAAAGTCCGATACCTACAATCTTAGACCGTTATAACTGCCTTGCTGGACTTGACAATCATTTCGAAAATCAAGTCCAACTGACATTCACAGGCTATTTCATTGAGCCTGGAGTGAAGAGAGTGAGAATAGGGTTAGATTTGGAATTTGAAATTCAAATCTGGCACACGACTTGGCGCGTTATTATTAAGCGTTCTGACCGTCAAAATTCAGCCAAATTACACCCTCGGATCAGGAAAAATTTCTATTTCATATCATGAGACTTGTATGCTTGATCTACGTGTGGTGACCGCTGAACTGAAACTGGATTGCCACGTGTGATCTACGAACACTACTGGTCTGAAAATGGGAGGTGAACGACATCCGACATGCATGAACTTAAGTCCGATCGCGTACGGCCAGGGGACCACCAGAAATGCCTTTTTGGACCGAAACAGCCCCGATTTGGTTAGGTATCAAGTAAACATTGTTCCCAAGCCTGTTTTAGGCATGTTTAGGGTTATAAAAGGGGCTTAAACCCTCACTCCTCTCACCCATCTGAATTTTCTAGAAACCCTAGCAAGAGTGAGAGAGAAAGTGAGAGTTTGTAAGAGAGAGTGGAAGAGAATTTTCGGCTGCTTGTGCTACCTGTTGCACGTGATTAAGCAACGCGCCTCAATCACTTTGTCGGTGATTTCACCACGTTTCTAGGTAAGAAAACACCCCTAACTCTTACTAATTTGTTGTTCCCTCATTTCCATAGGATGTTAGCTTATGGATCTTGCGTATTAGGTTCCCGGTTCGCCATAGACGAAGCGTATACGCTCCGTTCGAATTGATACACCTATAGGAGAAAAGGTGCAAATTTTAGACGCTTTGACTGACTGTTTCCAACGCTTTCAATGTCGTTTAATAGTAGATTATCGACGGCAATGCCGTTTGACATGTACAACATGCTGTCCGTTTCCTGTTTCGTAAGCAGACGAAGAATATGAGATTTAGGGCATTTTAGTCATTTGTAGGAAATACTGTTTTCATCCATATTTTACTGATGTGATTGACATGGCTTCTTTTCGCATTAGGATACTAGGAATGCGTGCATAATTAGTTTGGTGAAGAGATTCTTCTAAATGCGCACTTTGAGTCGACATACTATATGTAGACTTAAGTGTGGAGTCTAAGTGTTTGTATAAATGTTTGTATTAGTAGGTATTGAATAAAATGGTGTTATGAATTAGTTTGAGATTGAATTCTCAAATGATATGCTGATGTAAATGATTTCCTACATGTTAGCTATATGCATGATTTCATTATATGCATGAAATGCATGTGTTAGATAATTCACTCAAGTTGTATGTTATAACATGTGTTAACATCTTCACATTGTTGTATTTCATTTCCATTATTCTTATATGATTGCTGATGTGGATTCATAACTGTTTGGGACTATACCTAGTCTAGGCAGTCGGTAACTGAGTAAATTCATGGTTGGTTTATCTTTGCCACGAACGACGCGTCGATGAACGCGAGACGTGTTTTGGAGTTGGCGGCAGTGGTTAGGCCACACGAGGTGTTTTACGCACTTCATGTCATTCGACTCAAGATGCGCTCGTGCTAGTCGAACTTGTCAAGTAACCCGACTGGCCGTTGTATGTTCACCCTGTATGAGTCATAACTGCTTGAACCTAGGGTACTGAACTTATCACTGTAAACCCTGTGAACCATGGTACCTTGATCCATAAAGACTCTTGAGCCGGGCATGGTGGTATGGGACACCGTGGTCGAGCTGTCGGCCTACGCTGGGGCCACAAACCTCCCCGTAGTGACCAGTGAGCACGTATGACTCGTGAGCAGATTATGGTGGTATGGGACACTATATTCTTACTGTCGGCCTACACTAATCAGGAGACGAGTCCTTTATAGTGACCGCGAGCGTATTCTGAGTCTACGGGAGGCGACGACCCTTCCGTAGTAGTGAGAGTACAGTAGGCCTATATTGATAAGATGATGGGGGAGCGGTGCAACGAGTGCGAGCAACAGCCCTGGCAGCCCGTGCAACGACCTACAAAATATACATCGTATGAGATTACTAGGAGTGACGACCCTAGACAGGATCTGTGTTGGGATTGATATAAGGGAAGTACCTTAGTTTCCCAATATTGCTGTATGAAAAGGACTAATAATAACTTGGTAATCATATCACCATCACATTGCATGTGCCTGGAAGATGTGGAGCACTGAGCGGTACGCAAGCATGCCGCAGTCATAAGATGGTGCCGTATGAGGGAGAATGTCGGTAAGGGAATCCATCATATCATGTCATATTGCATTAACAACAGTATTAAGAATGTTTGATTTACTGCTTTACTATTATCGCATGATTGATTTGAGAACATGTTAATCCTTGCTCTATTATTCCACTAAGTTAGCTAGTCACTCTCACGTTACGGGATGGTGTTTACAACACCCACCAGACCCTGTCTTAGATGCAGGTGAGGCAGCGATTCAGGAGGCAATGATGAGGACTAGGACGAGTTCTCATATATGTAGTACCACGACGGCTTTGCTTAGGTGGCCTGGATTGACGGGACTTCTCAGTGGGACTATTTTGACATTTGAATTCTATTTATTTTCATGTATATGAGACTCAAAGATGTATTCATACTTTGGAGACAGTTGAGATCTATTTTGTTTTCCATACAGTGATATATATATTCTTTAGTCTTCCGCTTGCTTTTATCACTGGATCTGGAGTATGAATTGCAGTTTTGGTATACTTTTACTCATGTGAATTCTTTAACTCAGACAACATTAAATCATAATCATTTTTGTTGCATAAGTGACGGTCTGGAACTCGGGAGTTGAGTTTATACACGACCCCCGATTTTTAAGGTGTTACAAGTTGGTATCAGAGGATGAATGAGATTATACCGGGCTTGGATTATGGTCACGCGATGTACGCTGTCACTTTCTTTGACTTAGGTGGGTGTGAGAAAGGTCTAGAAACACTTATAGGATCACAGATTCGCCTATAGGTGAAGACTATTCGTATCGATCGCACGATCAAGTTTGTAACGCATCTAGGGTCGCGTGAAGCGACCTGAGTAGCTCCTAGGTTGTAGGTAGGTGGGTTGAGACGTTCTTTGAATGATTCTAAACCCATAAATGTGAATCCTTGGGCAGTGGAACAACCACAACCCTTACATTCAATCGCTAGGGCTTAAAAACCCCGTTTCACCTAAATTCTTCAAAATTTTTCCTCTCACCACTCCATTCTTCAATTCTTTCATATTATTTTCATATTAGGCATTGATAATAATATGAAAATAATATAAAATAATACTTTAACAAAATTTTATAGTAAATAGTAAAATTTTATGAAAACTGGCCATTATGCCATTATAAGTTTTCAATATTTAGCAACTAATGGGCTAGATGGATGTATTAGATCCTTCTACCCCAAAACCATATGCTGCATGATAGGGTATTACATTCAGGTTTACAGATTGGTCCCGAAAAGCTCCAAATAGATGTTTGGGCCTCCTTAGGGCAATCTAGAATGATCTAAGGTGGGGCCCATATATTTTTGAGGTCCCTAGGCCAGGGGGAACTCGACCCATGTGGTCCCACCAGCCACCTTACGAGATGGTCGGCGATGCCATCGCCGATTCGGCGATGCATCGCCGTCCGGTGGGGCCCACTTGATGTGAAATTCGGGCGCACGTGCTGTTTTGTCTAGTACACCCCTACCATGTGTGGTCTGACTGTAGAAAACTCCTAAAAAGGATACTTCCTTCACAACATCCCCCTTCCCTAGCTCCTTCTCACATTTTCTTGCTGCCCTATCTCAAACCGTGACCCCAAATCACTCCCAAATCCTCCCATTGCTGAAAATGACCCCATCTCATACCTCCAACATGATCAAAAACCCTCTCCCTCTCCGATCTCGTCCGTTGGAGCTCCTACAACCCCCAAAACGTGTTGAAATCGTGTGGAGCTCTATTCCCCTTTTTCCTTCTTTTTTCTTTTTGAAAATCCATCCTAGGGGAGCTTGAAGCATCCCTCTACAACACCTAGATCTCCTTTTTTCATTTTGGGTGGCCATTTCTCTACATTTCTCCCATTTTTCATGACTTTTGTTGAAGCCATTTTGGGTCTTTTATCTCTCTCCACCATCCTCTCTTTGATGGGAAAGAGAAAGACCGCAGCAGATGAGGCTGGGCCTAGTCACCCTGCGCAATCAAGAAGATCGAGGGGTGGCGCCGTTAGCTCAAGCGCCGCCGCAAGTCCAAGCACAGCCCGAGAGTTCCATACAAAGTGAGATTTGGATCCCCATGTTCAACTTGGGCGAGTGATATTAACAAAGATGCCTCACAGTGAATATACTGACCGTAAGGTGTTGTTTGAGGTGGACGTGAAAGGACGACTCTTCGGCGAATTCCTGTTATTCGAGCACATTGAAGCTGCACATTGGGGTCCACTATTTGAAGCTCGTTCTCGTGCTAATGTGAGCACCATTCGTGCCTTCTACGCTCGTATCCAGAGTCCTACATTGGAGCTATTGCAATTCAAGATTTCCTTTAGTAGAGACTGGATGCCTACGATCGATGTTCGGTTGATAGCGCGACTTCTGAACGTGCCCCTTGGTGATGTTCATCCTAGTGCGAAGAATTTGAGGAGTAGGCGTGAGCGAGATCGCCGTACCAGGTTTTTATGTGGTAGACTGGTTCCATGGTAGCCTAACAATAGCCTCAAGGCATCTCATATGTCTGATGATTTGCGCCTACTGCACCACATTTGCACGTTCAACGTGTATCCCAGGTCGACAAATTGCATTGAGTGTACGTGCCTTATGGTTGATTTCTTGTATCGGGTGGCCTAGGGAGAAAATGTGTGTATGACCACTTTTGTGTTACGACAGATTATCCTCATAGCGAAATCAAGAAGAACATCTGAGTCGCTTCCTTTTGGCCGGCTTATATGCAAGATCACGCTTGAGTTTGCTTACAGACTTGGGCCGGAGTTGCCAGTTTCGATTCACTGCATTGATGAGTCTACCATGGTCAAGATGAAGATCGGGTCTCAGTACCGTGAGACTCAGCTTGAGGAGGATAGCGAGGATGATTTTGATGATGAAGAGGATCCAAGTGAGGGAGAACCTGGAGCAGAAGTTGAGGAAGAAGTCCAGGAAGAGGTAGAAGAGGAGGCTCAGGATACAGATGAGAGCCCTCCTCCTTCTGCTCAGGCTACTGGTGATGATCGCATTGCCCGAATTGAGAAGAGCCAGGTCGCCTTGCGAAAGGAAGTTCAGGAACTTCGGGCTGAGGTCGAGGATACCAAGGCCATTATGAAGAGAAAATTCGGCAAGGTGACTCGCACCTTGAAGGCGATCCTGTGCTGCTTGCAGGATAAGGGTGCTCCTCCTCCGTCACCCGACTCAGACTAGCGATGAGATCTTAGTTTTTGTTGTTAGTAGTTAATCGTTTCCTGCTTTATGTTGTGTAAGCCTGTTAAGGCTAGTGGTTTACTTATGTTGCTGTTGTAGCTTTAATTGTCTTAGTTCCCATGTACTTCTTGCCATGATGCCTGTAAGGAGGTATTCCTATTCTTGTGATGGTGGACATAAGATCCACGATTTCATTGATATCACATGCCATAGTCAGGTGCATTGGGCTACCGACTATTAGGATGGATGGGGTTCGAGTTTATACAGCTCACGGGTCCTTTACAGATGCCACCCTAATGTGTGAGGGCTGTTTGGTGGATCTGAGGGGCAGGACGATGGCTCTTGATCTTGTCGTCGACCCCTCTCTTGTTTATCTCGACGTCATTCTTGGCATGGACTGGTTGACTGCTGGGAGGGCCGAGATTGACTGCGAGACTCGTATATTAACTGCCTACGAGCCAGAGGGCGCATCCTTTACATTCTCAGTACGGCTAAATCTCCCCTTCCACATACTTAGCTACGCTACTTTACTACGGGATGCTGGTGCCTAGATGCTTGAGCATACGCCAGCTGTTTGCGAGTTTGGAGATCTATTCAGGAAGATCCCTGGTTTGCCGCCTTGACGAGAGATTGATTTCACTATCGATCTGGTGCCTGGTTCCACGCCCGTCTCAGTGCCGATGTATCGTATGACACCGTGTGAGATGGAGGAGTTGAGGATGCAGATTGATGGTCTGTTGGAGCTTGGCCTTATACGACTTAGTGTGTCTCCTTGGGGAGCACCAGTCCTGTTTGTAAGGAAGAAGGATGGTTCGATGCGATTGTGTATTGATTATCGTAGGCTGAACCAGATCACGGTGAAGAACAAGTACCCTTTACCCAGGATCGATGACTTTTTTGATCAGTTGAGAAGAGCACAGTACTTCTCGAAGATTGATCTTCAGTCAGGATATCATCAGTTACGCGTCAGGGATGAGGACGTGCAGAAGACAGCATTCAGGACCAGCTTTGGCCACTACGAGTTCCTTGTGATGTCGTTCGGTCTCACGAACGCACCAGCCGTGTTCATGGATCTGATGAACAGGGTATTTTGGCCTTTCCTCTATCGATTCGTCGTTGTGTTCATTGACGACATTTTGGTATACTCCAAGAGTCGAGAGGAGCATGAGGAGCACTTGCGCTTGGTCCGGATACACTCAAACAGCATCAGTTGTTCGCACAGTACAAGAAGTGCGACTTCTAGAAGCAGGAAGTGAAGTTCCTGGGACACGTGGTGTCCAAGGATGGCATGGTAGTTGACCTGTCTAAGGTAGCTGCAGTTCAGGACTGGGAGCAGCCTGGTTCTGTTACTGAGGTGAGGAGTTTCTTGGGTCTCGCTGGCTATTATCGACGCTTCATTCGAGATTTCTCGAAGATCGCGAGACCTTTATCTCAGTTGACACGGAAGGACGTAAAGTTCACCTGGAATGATAAGGCGGAGTCAGCTTTTCAGGAGCTAAAGGACAGGCTTACGTCTACCCCTGTGCTAGTATTGCCAAAGCAAGGGGTTAGATACACTATATACACTGACGTGTCTAGCGTTGGTCTGAGTTGTGTCCTTATGCAGAGGGACAGGGTAATTTCGTATGCCTCGAGACAATTAAGGAAGCACGAGGAGAATTACCCTACACACAACCTAGAGTTGGCAGCCATCATATTCGGACTGAGACTCTGGAGACATTACCTCTATGGAGAGGAGTTCGAGCTCTTTTGCGACCACAAGAGCCTCAAGTACATATTCACCCAGAGAGACTTGAATATGAGGCAGCGATGATGGATGGAGACTTTGAAGGACTTCAAGTTCGAAGTCTCTTACCATCCTGGGAAGGCGAACCTTGTGGCTGAAGAGTTGAGCCACAAGAAGGTAATAGAGTTTGCGGCTCCGCTGATGGTTGCTGAGTGGGATATGGTTAAGTTTTTGTGAGACTTTGAGCAGAAACTCACTATTGAGGAACCGTATGAGTTCATCGCACATGTGCAGGTGCGATCTCAGATCGATGACCGGGTCATCGAGGCGTAGAGGGATGATGCGCATCTGACTGAGCTTTGAGAGCAGGCCAGTGATGATGTAGACGCCGAGTGGCGAGTTGGCATGGATGGGGGCTTACGTTATCGTGGCCGCCTATGTGTCTCAGATGTCCCTGACTTGAGACGAGAGATTTTCGAAGCTGCACATTGTACCAGACTCGTGATGCATCCAGGCAGTACGAAGATGTATCGCGACGTGAAGAGGACCTATTGGTGGGAAGGTATGAAGACCCACATAGTAGAGTTCGTGTCCCGTTGTCTTACTTGCCAGCAGGTGAAGGCATAGCATCGCCGACCACCTGGACTCTTGCAGCCTATGCCGATCGCAGAGTGGAAATGGAATTTCATTTCTATGGATTTCGTTTTAGGTCTGTCGAAGACGAGGAGGGGACATGATTCCATATGGGTGATCGTCGACTTTCTGACGAAGTTGGCGCACTTCCTACCGATCAGAGTCACGAACTCTGCAGACGATCTGGCTAGACTACATCAGAGAGATCGTGCGTCTACATGGAGTTCCGTTAGAGATCGTGTCGGACAGAGACACGCGGTTCACTTCTATTTTCTAGACTCACATTCAGGAGGCTATGGGTGTGAAATTGAAGTTCAGTACTGCCTTCCACCCATAGACAGATGGACAGACAGAGCGGGTGAACCAGATCTTAGAGGACATGTTGCGAACTTGCGCATTGGACTTCAAGGACAATTGGGATGACTGTCTTGCATATGCGGAGTTCGCGTATAACAACAGTTTTCAGGCGAGTATCGGTATGGCACCTTACGAGGCTTTATATGGGCGACCTTGTCGTGCACCGCATTGCTGGGCAGAGGTCGGTGAGCGTAGCTTGATTGGCCCAGAGTTAGTGCAGGCGATGTCGGAGAAGATTGATATTATTAGACGTCGGCTTCTCACAGCACAAAGCAGATAGAAGAGTTATGCCGATACGAGACGGCGGTCGCTAGAGTTCACAATTAGGGATCATATATTTTTGTGAGTTTTCCCTATGAAGGGAGTCCTTTGGTTCGGGAAGAAGGAGAAGCTGGCACCGTGATTCATTGGTCCGTTCCAGATCCTCGATCGTGTGGGAGCAGTGGCATACCGTTTGGCTTTACCCACGCCTCTCGCGAGCGTTCACAACGTATTTCATGTTTCTATGCTGAAGAAATACGTTTCTGATCCTTCCCATATCATCAGATGAGAGCAGGTGCAGTTAGGAGAGCATGTTACATATATCCTGCGACCGACGCGTATCCTAGACAGGAAGGAGCAGGTACTGCGTAGCAAGGTGATTCCCCTTGTGAAGGTATTGTGGACGCATCACTTTGAGGAAGAGGCTACCTGGGAGATAGAAGCCGAGATCAGAAAGATCTACCCACAGCTTCTCGAGGAGTACGAGAAGGTACAAATTTCGCGGATGAAATTTTTTGTTAAGGGGGGTAGATTGTAACGCCCTAGAAAAATCGTACTTGGACTCGACTACCAACTCGACCAGAAATCGCGTTGGATTAATTCCTTTAGAAAATAAGTGTAAGTTAGCTAGCGCAACGCTAGAGTAGCTGGGAAATAGTCCCTGATCACTTTAAATACGTTCTACAAGACCCAAAGCGAGTAGAACCGATGACGCTATAATACCCTAAAACTCCGGATCAAACTCTAAACCTGTTTATTCTCAGGACCTCTTTGAAACTTTGTATTGGATCTAGACCGCACGTCGAAAGTCCGATACCTACAATCTTAGACCGTTATAACCGCCTAGCTGGACTTGACAATCATTTCGTAAATCAAGTCCAACCGACATTCACAAGCTATTTCAATGAGCCTGGAGTGAAGAGAGTGAGAATAGGGTTAGATTTAGAATTTAAAATTCAAATCTGGCACACGACTTGATGCGTTATTATTAAGCGTTCTGACCGTCAGAATTCAGCAAAATTAGACCCTCGGATCAGGAAAAATTTCTATTTCATATCATGAGACTTGTAGGCTTGATCTACATGCGGTGACCGCTGAACTGAAACTGGACCGCCACGTGTGATCTACGAACACTACTGGTCTGAAAATGGGATGTGAGCGACATCCGACATGCATGAACTTAAGTCCGATCGCGTTCGGCCAGGGGACCACCAGAAATGCCTTTTTGGACCAAAACAACCCCGATTTGGTTAGGTATCAAGTAAACATTGTTCCCAAGCCTGTTTTGGGCATGTTTAGGGTTATAAAAGGGGCTTAAACTCTCACTCCTCTCACCGATCCGAATTTGCTAGAAACCCTAGCAAGAGTGAGAGACAAAGTGAGAGTTTGTAAGAGAGAGTGGAAGAGAATTTCCTGCTGCTTGTGCTACCTGTTGCACGTGATTAAGCAACGCGCCTCAATCACTTTGTCGGTGATTTCGCCGTGTTTCTAGGTAAGAAAACACCCCTAACTCTTGTTGATTTGTTGTTCCCTCATTTCCATAGCATGTTAGCTTATGGATCTTGCGTATTAAGTTCTCGGTTCGCCGTAGACGAAGCGTATATGCTCCGTTCGAATTGATACACCTATAGGAGAAAATGTGCAGATTTTAGACGATTTGATTAACTGTTTCCAACACTTTCAATGTCGTTTAATAGTAGATTATCGACGGCAACGCCGTTTGACATGTACAACATGCTGTCCGTTTCCTGTTTCGTAAGCAGACGAAGAATATGAGATTTAGGGCATTTTAGTCATTTGTAGGAAATACTGTTTTCATCCATATTTTGCTGATGTGATTGACATGGCTTCTTGTCGCATTAGGATACTAGGAATGCATGCATAATTAGTTTGGCGAAGAGATTCGCCTAAATGCCCACTTTGAGTCGACATACTATATGTAGACTTAAGTGTGTAGTCTAAGTGTTTGTATAAATATTTGTATTAGTATGTATTGAATTAAATGGTGTTATGAATTAGTTAGAGATTGAATTCTCAAATGATATGCTGATGTAAATGATTTCCTACATGTTAGCTATATGCATGATTTCATTATATGCATGAAATACATGTGTTAGATGATTCACTCAAGTTGTATGTTATAACATGTGTTAACATGCTCACATTGTTATATTTCATTTCCATTACTCTTATATGATTGCTGATGTAGATTCATAACTGTTTGGGACTATACCTAATCCAGGCAGTCGGTAACTGAGTAAATTCGTGGTTGGCTTATCTTTGCCACGAACGACGCGTCGATGAACGCGAGCCGTGTTTTGGAGTTGGCAGCAGTGGTTAGGCCACATGAGGTGTTTTACATACTTCATGTCGTTCGACTCGAGATGCGCTCGTGCTAGTCGAACCCGTCAAGTAACCCGACTGGCCGTTGTATGTTCACCCTGTATGAGTCATAACTGCTTGAACCTAGGGTACTGAACTTACCACTGTAAACTCTGTCAACCATGGTACCTTGATCCATAAAGACTCATGAGCCGGGCATGATGGTATGGGACACCGTGGTTGAGCTGTCGGCCTACGCTGGGGCCACAAACCTCCCCGTAGTGACCAGTGAGCACCTATGACTCGTGAGCAGATTATGGTGGTATGGGACACTATATTCTTACTATCGGCCTACACTGATCAGGAGACGAGTCCTTTGTAGTGACTGCGAGCATATTCTGAGTATACGGGAGGCGACGACCCTTCCGTAGTAGTGAGAGTACAGTAGGCCTATATTGATAAGGTGATGGGAGAGCGGTGCAACGAGTGCGAGCAACAGCCCTGGCAGCCCTTGCAGCGACCTACAAAATATACATCGTATGAGATTACTAGGAGTGACGACCCTAGACAGGATCTGTGTTGGGATTGATATAAGGGAAGTACCTTAGTTTCTCAATATTGCTGTATGAAAAAGACTAATAATAACTCGGTAATCATATCACCATCACATTGCATGTGCATGGAAGATGTGGAGCACTGAGCGGTACGCAAGCATGCCGCGGGCGTAAGATGGTGCCGTATGAGGGAGAATATCGGTGAGGGCATCCATCATGTCATGTCATATTGTATTAACAACAATATTAGGAATGTTTGATTTACTGCTTTACTATTATCGCATGATTGATTTGAGAACGTGCTAATCCTTGCTCTATTATTCCGCTGAGTTAGCTACTCACTCCCACGTTACGGGATGGTGTTTGCAACACCCACCAGACCCTGTCTTAGATGCAGGTGAGGCAGCGATTCAGGAGGCAGAGCTGGACTATGATGAGGACCAGGACGATTTCTCATATATGTAGTACCACCACGACGGCTTTGCTTAGGTGGCCTGGATTGACGGGACTTCTCAGTGGGACTATTTTGACATTTGAATTCTGTTTATTTTCATGTATATGAGACTCAGAGATGTATTCATACTTTGGAGACAGTTGAGATCTATTTTATTTTCCATACATGATATATATATTCTTTAGTCTTCCGTTTACTTTTATCACTGAATCTGGAGTTTGAATTGCAGTTTTGGTATACTTTTACTCATGTGAATGCTTTAACTCAGACAACATTGAATCATAATCATTTTTGTTACATAAGTGACGGTCTGGAACTCGGGAGTTGAGTTTATACACGACCCCCCGATTTTCAGGGTGTTACAGAAACAAAGTCTTTCTGTTTCTAAAAAATCAATCACACACAGCCTAATTTGTGGCTAAGATTGTGTGTGTGTGAGAGCTTTTCTATTTAGGAAATGACCTAGGGTATGGTCTTTTTTGGTCCCTCTTTTGGATGGACGGCTCGAATCGTCCTTACAGACGATCGTGAGGCTCCTAGATCGTCACACCGGATGATCATCCGTCGAAACAGGAGAGAAACCCTTTTTTTGTGGGTTCGTCAAGTCAAACAAGGTTGGTGCACATGTGGGGTGCACATGCTCTTGTAAGTGGGGCCCACTTTGATGTTATTTGAGAGATCTACACCATCTATACATTTCCTCACCTCATTTAAGGGGTTGAGTCTAAAATTGGAGCATATCCAAAGGTCAGGTGGGCCCCAAAATCAATGGCTAACATGTGATCTACTAATTGGATCATTTTCAAAATGATCTAAGTTTTGAAATTCGAAGTGTACGGTTAATTTAGGATAAGTAGGCATGATATAAAGTTTCCCATTAAACGGATTAAGGTAACCATGTGATCTGGAATTAGGGATCTAGGTTAGTGGCAATTTCATAATTATCACTGATCTAAGAGTTTCATGAAATCAATGGGTTTACCTGGTTGTAATCACGTTTATAAGTAATTCTTATAAAAGGACTTACATCTAAATTCTTACAAGGAATTATTCATCTATTCATTTGAAGGAAGGTATGCACGTTAAATTACATGAGGGATGGTCATGTCTCAAAACCAATGGTCAGATGGCTTGATATATTAAATGGAAGTCATCCTCAATGGTTAAGTTAATGTCAAGGAAATGATGTAAGGCTAGAATAGCTGGATTGGTATCGTACACATGCTTATGTTACGTTGAATCTTATAGTAACGCTTGAGAACTTTCAATGATCGAGTATCAAAAAGTTCGGAGTTTTACAATCTACACCCATTAAAATATAATTTCACCCCAAAAATTTAGCACTTCTATTACCCAAGCCGTATTACATGCCTTTAAGTATTTCCTATGTCCTATGTGATATGAATTGATGGTCATAGTGGGTTTGAGTCTAATACACAGATCCTTCACTTGTGCATCATAGAGATTCACTAATATCCATTCATAACTTGTTAATTCTCGTTGACTTCCTTGATCAGTGCATTGATATCCTTATAAATTCTCTACGACCTAAAATATAAGTCAAATCACGCATCTTCCATGTAACTATGGTCGTATCAATCCATAATCCCAATCATTTAAGTCTCATGGAAACTCTCACATATTCTGGTATTCTTATAAATGATGAATCTACGCAGTTCATTACGCTTTCACTTCATATCTCGATTCTTCAATGGATTGCTTGAATCTTGATATACTTCTATCATCCTCACTAGTTTGTTTGGCTTTGTTTTCCACTGTACAACTCGTAAGTTAGATACATGTAGGTCTTGGTGCGTGTATGCTAGACTACGCGAATTAGGATGCTACAGCCTACCCCCCCTTAAAAGAAATTATTGACCTCGAGATTTGGTTTTTAGTAAGACCGCTCGCGCCTTGCTTAATGTGATCAATAATCCTATGGTCCCGATCTCTCTACCTCCTTGGAGAAATCTTCATTTCGCCTAAAAGCTCAGATGTCCTAACCAGACAAGACGATAATGGATAGATCGAGTTGTATAAAGGGTAGGCCAAATCATCCATTCATTACTTGAACCAAAGCTTTAGTGTTGTCATAATGAATACCCAAAAATCATCTTATATTGATAGTCTATCACTCCAAGAATTTTAACTTTTGATCCATATTTCCAATTTATTCAAAATTTAGAACCTAAGTCCCTAACCTGTTCATGAGACTCAAGAAAAATTCCCGAGGTAAGGTTTGATGGTTTGGGGGTATTGATTATGGGGAACCTAGATTCAAAATTTCTAAATTTCATGCCTAGCTTATCATTTCAAATTGAGGAACCTGAATGTGGGTTTCTAATTATTCAACTTCCTAATGCATTTAGGAAATAGTACTAAGTATGGATATTTAATTTAAGATTCTATCCTAGTCGCGTAAAGCTTATGATGGTTCATTTCTTTAGGCCCAGTTAATCTCATTCTCATTCTTTGATACCAACAATAACATTCCAAGATTTCAAGGCCAGAGTTTATACTCATGCCCAAGAAAACCAGGTGTTAATAATGTATAAACTGGATGCTCTGAAATCGTACCCTATTTTTTTTTTTTCCGTTCGGTTTACGTCCAGATACATTCATGAAGGTAACATTCATGAGAATAAAATCAACTGAATTGATTATATTTCATCAGAGTTAAAAGAATAATCAAAGGCTTCCCAATTGAAGCTTATTACATTCATCGAATTCATAGTGGAAGTCTAGAGCTAATTAAATAAACTATCTTCGTATTCTTTCGATTTTGTCTTCTATAGGGAGATAGTCCATTAAGTCTTCAAATCTATGCGTCACCTACATAATTTGTACGGTCGAGAGAGGGTTAATGCTCTACTCATAGTGATGGTTATCCTTTAAGATTAACAGTAACTCAAGGGATTCATAAAACACTATAAAGGTTTCGATACGTCAAGTACTCCACACTACAAGAGCTATCAATGCGTAATCAATATATATGAGATGCATGCCTAACAAAGCATATGTGGCATATCACACTTTGCAATCGCCACAATGTGAAATATGATAATAGTTATCTGACTCGCCCCACATCCCATACTATGGAAATTCGTTAGGGTGTCCTACATTTAACATGGTTTTACATGGTTGTCCTAAGACGGCCACAACACATGAACTAGGATAATATACCCCTAGAGATTGGAGTGACTATTTGCGACAACCAACCCCCATAAAAGAATTGATGTACTACGTATACAAAACATCTCATATACACCAACCAGGACACCATCAACCCAAGAAATATGGAATTATGTGTCACCCCAGGGCCACTACCGAAAATGCATTACATCCATGATATTTAATTGATCGCTAGAGGAGGGATTCCCATCATAATACTTGCACCAAGAGAGAATTCCTTTATCCATTGAAGGTTAAGAATATCCAAGACACCTACCGAGCCCTTAAGGAAAAAAAGGGCAAGTGATATTAACCAACTCAAAAAAGAGGCGAGCAACGAAGTTCAACTCGAATAAGTGGAGAGAGGTTGTTAAAGCTAACTCAATAAATAAAAGCGCTACAACAACCGATTCTTTAGTAAGGGTGGCAACAACCAACTTCGTAATTAGAAGAGCGACCACCGTCGATTCTTGGTAATAGAGAGTGGCAGAGCCAAATCAATGGTAAGGCAAGAGTAAGGCTTATATCCATAGCCTCCCATGAATCCAGGAAAGCCTCTTACAATGGATATAATGTAAAAATCTTAAAAGGGTCAATAATTGATGATAACAAATTAAAATGAAAACATAGGGAAAGTCATAGAAATTTGATATCAGATGAAAGGCATGTAAAGGATAAGTGTAAAGGCAAGATAAAATGCATCAACTTAATTAAGACAAAAGATATGTAAAAGGCGCGATAAAATATCATGAAGGCATAAAAGGGTAGGATAAACATATCAACTTAAATTAACATAAGCTTAAAGGATAAAACCCTCACCTCTTAAGTTAGATTGTTTTTTAATATTTGTTAGAACTTGACATATAAGGCGTAGGATCGAATTCTAAATTGGTCAAGCTAAACGTCCTAGAAGGGGTGGGTTGAATAGGACTACGCCAAATTAAAAATTAATGCGGAATAGAAAGATAGCTAGCACAATCAAATAATAAAGAAGCACCAGTAAATAGTAACCTCAAATGTACTAGTCTTGAGAGGTTGATACAAACTTAGTTCTAAGGAAAACTTAACACCAAAGACCAAATGCTTATGATAGGACAACCTTACTAGAACGTATGTAAGTATCAAAAACCCAAGCCAATAAAGAGGCAAAGAAAATAAACTAAGTTATTACAACATTCGCCACAAGTGCATACAATAAATTACACCACTCACCAAAAGTACATAAAATAAATTATAACATTCACACACATAAGAAAATCCAAACATTCACCATAACCCCAGGAATTATAGTGGTTCGTTTGTTTGTACACAAGTTATTTGAAAAACAACCACACAACTACTTCACTCTAATATCCACACCCACGGGATATTGACTTTCACTATGAAAAAGATTTTCTAAGTTTCACCTTAAAACCTTCACAATTGTTCCTTTAGATGGGCTTACACAATTAAAAAAACCCCACACTCTAAAATTTTCTGGATTACCTCAGACAAAATAAAATTGGGATTTTCATGGCACAACCTCACAAACCACAAAAGATACACAAAAAGTAAATGGTACTCATTTGAAAATTCTCCTTTTAAAGAAGCCCGGTAGAACCAATCAGATGTAGACGAAGATGTTCAAAGTCTAGTCTCATAAATGAAAGAGGTTCTAAATCTAAATAATTTTTAGATTAATTCATCCTGGGTTAACTTGATTTGATTTTGATCTCAAAGAGGGTAAAATCACAATTCCCTTCTTTAATAAATTTGAGTTGAATGGAGATCATAAAATTAAATTAAAAAAAAAATTATTTAAGAGAATTTAAAATGAACACAATATAGCTTAAGAAGAGTAGGAACTTATCTTTCAAAGTGATGGTTTGATATTGCTTGGAATGGATGAAAAGCTCTGAGATTTGTCCTCTATTTATAGGTGAAAATACTATTCCCTCGATTGGCCTAAGGCCCAACTAAATTTCAAAATTTATGGCGCAATAAGATAAGGTCGTTACTCGATTGGTCGAGTGGCCTGCTCAACTGGTCAAGCGGGACCAAAAAACCTTGCTGGACGTTGAGTCGAGCATGCACGAGTGGTTGAGCACTGTTCACTCGATTGGTCAAATAGTCTCCACGATTGGTTGAGGGTCCAATAGAAAATTTTAAAAATTTACAACTCTTAGATTGGTCGAGCTAAAGCTTAGACTAGTCGAAGAAAGACTATTACTGGTCAAGGAAATGACCTATAAACTTATGAAATGACCCACATAACATATACAATGAATATGACCTAACCTATGGTCAATCTAGGGTCATTTATACTTTGATTGTGAGTTTGAATAATTGAAACAACATTTGCTTTGCAAATTCACACACTTGAAATACTTGAAGCTTGTCTTCAAATCTTGAACTTGAGCTTGAGGAAAGACTTGAATTCTCGAGTCTTTAAAGTACTGATCTTAAAGATTATACTCGAACTTGAGCCTTACAATAATACTTGTACTTGAGCTTAAAATATTGAAATTTGACAACGCTTCTTCAACTTGAATACATAGAGAAGTTTGACGAAGACTTGGACAACTTTAAAATGCACGAAGTTGATCTAATCATCTCATCAAAACATGATAAAGATTCTAAATGATTTGGCACAACAAAATTCGACAACTCTGGGTACTAGATTTATAATATAGCATTTACAATCTCCCCCTTTATCAAATTTGTGACAAAACTAAATAAAGAATCATGCACCAGTTACCACAAAAAAAAATCATGCACCATATGTGTAACAAATACTCTCCCCCTCAATCCATTACTCTCCCTCAATCCAGGCGAGGTGATATGTAGTACTTGTATAAATCAAATACATGTCCAATTCAAAATAAAAATAAAAATACACCATATTTACAATGACACACACATCCCTACTCATCATAAAACATTAAAAACATTCCACATTTTCTCTCCCTTTTTATCACAATATGACAAAGGAAATAAAAACAATCAGATAATATTATCAAAGAGATAGGAGAAGGATACGAAATAAGAACATAAATCATAAATATGTTTAGCAAAATATATTTAGGAAACATAAAGTCATGCTTACAAGCCCAAATATTATCCAAGTTAAAAGTTAATACATGCCCAAAAAAGTCTAATCAGAACCAGAAAAATGACAAGGGGTAGAGGATCAATCTGATGTAAACCTAAGATATTTGCACATATATTTGAATTGAGTTTCTTGGGATACATGCAAACCTTCCACCTTTTCCTCTAAGGTTCACAATCGCTCATCAAAATCAAAAAGCTGAGTTAGGATCAGCCTCAAAATTAGATTCTAATTCATTAAATATATCATCCATATAAACATCATCAGGAGGTAAAGCATATTCCTCTCCGACTTTTTCAACAGCTCCTACATCATCCCTATCAACTTGGCTGGGAACTAACCTCAAATTCATCTTGTTAATGTCAGAATTGTTGAAGGGTAAATGGAAAATAGAAGCTTCTCTAACAGGCATAACCACAAGACTATGAATAACAAGTGTGATCATTAGATATTCAAAGGGAATATCACTATGGTCAGGATGGAGATGAAACTGAATAATGATATAACAAGTAAGAGAAGGAAGACATATTGGAACACCAAAAACATCTGAGTGAAGTATGCGAGCCATGAAAGAATTTGACTCAGTTTTGTTACTAAACCTAGGATACACATTAGAAATGAAAATACGATGAAGAATCCTATATTTAGGTAACATATTTTTGAAACTAAGCACAATACTAGAGTTCCATTCAGCATTCATGTTGCATAACATTCTAGTTACCACGCATTTTTCAAATTCAGATGGTCTCGCAACTAATGTAGAGATAGGTATTCCTTCATCATTCATAGAAATATCCATCAATCTAGACATCAAGTGATGGTCTACATCAACCGAACCTTTTCTAGTTGACACAATAAAAGTTAAATTCTCAACAGAGAAGTCACTTATACAAGCAAACATGGCCTGTGCAATGGAACAATATGCAGGACCACCCCAATTTAAAATGTTAGCTCATCCTACAGCTTCAAGGAGGGAAACAATATTGAAAGGACTCAAATGATTAGACTTAACTGTCTGCTCAACAATTACATTATGGAGACGAATTTCCCGCACATATTCGGGGTCCTCTTTGGGTGGTCGAAGAGTACCCACCATAGTTGGTGCAAAATGGGAAAAAGAGGGACCACAAGAGGATCTCTTCTTGTATCTACTCTCCATTACATAATACAAAAGGAATGCAAGAAAGGAATGGAGGGTTTCTCCCAAATCAGATTTTAGACTAGAAAACCAAAGAAACCACAAGAAAACTTAAAATAAACTACAAAATCAAGAAAATAGAATTGCAAAGATCCTAAATCCAAAAGGAAAATGGAAAAGATAACCAATTAGCAATCGAAGGTGGGGTCGACTGGTAGTGGAAGGGTTTGTTGGAGAAGGAAAAAATGAAGAAAAAGTTACTTTTTACGTATTAAAAACCCCCAAACCCGAGCTACTTGACCGGTCGTAACAAACTAGTCGAGTGTGTACTCAACTGGTCGTGCAACCATAAAAATATCCATTTTTCAGCAATTTTTTATTTTAAAAAAATAAACACATGCAATATAGTACAAGAAAACATAATTAACTCATATCACATTACACAAACCAATATCTAGTTTCAATTTAACAAACCTATTTATGTCAAGTGGTTTTGTAAAAATGCCTGCAAGTTAATTTTCTATTTGAACATTATCTAATGAAATAATCTTATCTTCTACTAATTCACGAATATAACGATATCTAATGTTAATATGCTTAGTTCGTGAATGCTGAATTGAATTTTTAGAAATGTTGATTGCGCTAGAATTATCGCAATAGAGAACCATAGAATCTTGCGCAAAATCGTAATCATTTAATATCCTCTTCATCCACACAAGCTGCGTGCATGCATTACCGGCTACAATATACTCAGCCTCAACTATGGAAAGTGATATGGAACTCTGTTTCTTACTATGCCAAGAAACTAGACAGTTCCTGACATAAAATCATCCACTGTTAGTAGACTTGCGGTCACCAATATTACCAGCCCAATCAGCATCCGTATAACCAGCTAATTGAATATTAGTATCATGAGGATACCAAAGACCAAGATTGGTCATACTTGTGACATATCTTAAAATATACTGAATAGCAATTAGGTGCGATTCTTTAGGGTAGATTGATATCTAGCACAAATTCCTACACTAAATGCAATATCAGGTCGGCTCGCAGTTAAATATCATAAACTACTTATCATACTACAGTACAACTTAGGATCCATACTTTTACCTGTTGAATCCTTAGAGAGCGTAAGTGTTGTACTCATAGGAGTATCAAAATTTTTATTGCTCTTAAATCTAAAATTTTTCACCAAGTTTAGAGAATACGTGGTTTGAGAAATAAAGATTTTATCTTCAAGCTGTTTCACTTGCAGACCTAAACAATAATTCAATTCTCTAACCATGCTCATTTCAAACTTGGACGTCATTAAATTTACAAACTCAACAGACATGTTAGAATAAGTAGATCCATAGATAATGTCATCAACATATATCTGTAATATCAGTATGTGATCATTGTGTTTCTTTACAAACACTGTCTTATCAACATTTCCGATTACAAAGTTATGACTTATTAGAAACTTAGTCAATTTCTCGTACCATGCCCCGGGAGCTTGTTTTAATCCATAAAGTTCCTTTTTTAGGCGATAAACATGATCAGTATGTTTAGGGCCTTTAAAACCAGTAGGTTGTTATACATATACTTCCTTATGTAGATCATCATTCAAGAAAGCACTCTTAACATCCATTTGATAGATTTTGAAATTTTTGTAACAAGTAATGGATATGAACAGTCTGATAGATTCAAGACGAGCTATTGGGATAAAGGTTTCATCATAATCGATGCCTTCTATCTAAGTGTACCCTTGTACAAATAGTCTAACCTTGTTTCTTATAATATTACCTAGTTCATCAGTCTTATTTTTAAAGATCAATTTAGTTCAAATAATATGTTTATCATTAGGTCTATGAACTAAATACCATATATCATTCCTTATGAATTGATTATGTTCATCTTGCATAGCCGCTATCCAGTTTTCATCAGCAAGTGCTTCTTTTACATTGGCTGGCTCAATCTGGGATGTAAAACACGCATAATTATAAATGTTTTCTAATTATCTACAAGTGCACACACCAGTGAGAGGGTTCCCAAGAATTTGATCAGTTGGATAGTCTTTAACTGACCGCAGTTCAATTTCGTTTTGACTAAATGAAGAGTATGGTTTATCAAATAAAGAGACTTCATCATCTTCTGAACTTGAGATAGGTGTATTCAGGTGATCTTATATAACCACATAAATGGACTCCTGAATTACACTGGTCCTCTTGTTGAGAACACGATACGCTCGACTATTTAGCACATATCTTAGGAAAATACCCTCGTCACTTTTAGTGTCGATTTTTTCAGATTTTTTTAGTCACGAAAAAATAGCATTTACTACCAAAAACTCGAAAGTATTTGACTGTTGGCTTCTTATCGAACCACAGTTCATATGCACTCTTATTATTTGACTCTTTAGTAAAAACATGGTTAATATTATAATAAGCCGTGTTCACTACTTAAACCCAAAGATTTTTAGGAAGTTTCATGCTGTTTAACATTACATTAGCCATTTATTGAAGCACACGATTTTTTTTCTTTCAACAACTGCATTCTGTTGTGGTGTCTTAGGAGCAGAAAATTCATACGATATACCATGATCGCTATAGAACTTCTCAAAACTGCTATTGTTAAATTCATAACCATGATCACTACAGATTTTAGAGACACGATTCCTTCTCGATTTGGATACGCTTGAGTACCCTTTTCACTTTATCGAGAGTTTCAAATTTCTCTCTCATGAAAACTACCCATGTATACCTGGTAAAGTCATCTACTATTACCAGAACATATTTCTTACCGCTTCGACTATCCATTCTAGTCGATCCAACGAGATCCATGTCGAGGAGTTCAAGGGGTTTAGATGTGGCACTGGAGTTCACTTTTTTGTGAGAACTCCTAGTTTATTTTCCAATCTGACATTCGCATAAATTTTATCCATTTTCTTTACTTGGGTAGACCTTTTATTACTTCACTTTTGCTCAGTCTATAAAGATTACGGTAGTGTACATGTCCTAAGCATTTATGCCATAGTTCAGTCTCATTGGTTTGGACTATGTAACATGATAAGTTAGACGAGCTTGAATCACTAACTATATAGTAATTCTTAGATGTTCTGTGACCAGTTAATATCACATAACCATTCTTATTAGAAATCTCACACCCATGGTTGGTGAATTTGAGCTATGTTTATTATCACAAATTTGAGAAATGTTTAAGAGATTATGCTTAAGGCCCTTTACAAAAAAAATATTCTTAAATGGAGGAAGATTAAAGAGTTGAACCATACATTAGCCAATAATTCTGCAATTGCTACTATCACCGAATGTGACTGAGCCATTAGTCATATCTTTAATATTGGTGAACAAATCTTTGTCACCTGTCATGTGTCTAGAACAAGCTCTGTTTAGGTACCACTTTGATTGACTCAAAGTCTTGAAAGTGGTGTGAGCAACCAGATAAGAAACCTTAGGGACCCATTTCATTACTATTTTGGGTTTTGGAGCATAGTTGGTTTTTCTATGCTTGTAGTTGTTATATATTTTACCATTCGAGTTAGATTTTAGAAGCTTGTTGAGTAAATCAACAATTTTCTTAGCTAAGGGGTATGATTCTGATTTATATAATTGATATGGTTGCTTTTAGGTTTCATAGCTTGAAAAGTTTTAGGATTTTTTAAACTATTTTGATTCATACTTTTACCTTTTGAGTTAGAGGACTCCCTTTTAACAAACTTAGGTGAAGTGGACTTGTTTTAGGAAGTTTATTCTTATCGTAGCCTAGACTAGATCTATCACCATATTTTCTTGATTCGGTTAGCAGTCCTTCTAGTTTAGGATCACCCTAGGCATACCTCTAAGTATCCTTCAAACTCAAGAGAGAAGCAACTTCTAGTATTAGTTTTCATTTTCTGATTTAAGGTTTTTAACTTAAGATGTTTTGAAATCTAAATCACACTTAGCTTTTTTAAAACAATTAGAAAAATGTGATTTTTCTAAAACTAAGTTATCAAAATCTTCTTTTAACTTTAAAAACTTTTCTTTTTGAAGTTTTAGTTTTATAGCTATCTTGCAACTTTCCCTATATAGGGCATTATAGGCATCTTGTAAATCATCATTATTTTCAAGGTCACTTCTCAGATTTTCATCATAAGTTGAATTACAACTGTTTGAGGAAGTGACTCTAGCTAGAGTCATTAAGGCCTTGACCTCATTAATAGACTCGGGTTCATAATCATCTGACTCGGAAGAAGTTTCAAAGCAAGATGACTCATCCCATGTGGCCAACATACCTTTTTTCTTAGGTTTATCCCTCTTTGGACATTAGTTTGCTAGATGCCCGTATTCATAGCAGCTGAAACATTGATTGTCTTTAATAGATTTCCATGTTTTAGATCTAATCTTTTTCTTTTCAGAAGGTTTTTAAAAATTTACCCTCTTTTTACTTTTGAAAAATTTATAAAACTTCTTGGCTAATAGAGCCATATCATCTTTAGAATTTTCACAATCAGAATTACTATCTTTATCATGAGAAATATTTTTAGAAGACTTAAGGGCTATGGACTTACCTTTAGGAGCCTTAAAATTTAACTTGTAGGTTTATAAGGAACCAACAAGCTCTTTAACCCTTATATTATCTGTATCATGAAGTTCCTGAATGGCAGTGACCTTAGAATTGAACCTATCAGGCAATGAACGCAATATTTTTGCACAGACTTTACTTTCTGAGATACTGTCACCAAGACCCCACATAGAGTTGACTATGTCATTTAACTTAGTATAGAAGTCCATGACAGTTTCACTTTCTTTCATATGTATCTCCTCAAACCAAGTGGTGAGGATTTAAAGTTTAGATTTCATGACTATAGTCGTGCCCTCATGTGTCACTTCTAGAAAGTCCCAAGCTTGCTTTATAGTATCACAAAATATAATTTTTTTTGAATTCATCCAGTGATAGTGCGCAAGTGATTGCATTTAAAGCCTTTTCATTGACACTACTCTCATTTTTCTGAAGTGTGGTCCATGAAAAATAAGTTATAACTTTAGCAGATTTAGTTCCATCATTACCTAGAACTTCAGTTGTGGGTGAGTTCCATCTAGTCACTGTGGGTTGCCACACGCTCTCATCTATGGACCTTAAAAAGATCCTCATTTTGGCTTTTCAATAAGCATA
The DNA here is from genome assembly GCA_037074715.1 of Magnolia kwangsiensis. Taxonomy (NCBI): domain Eukaryota; kingdom Viridiplantae; phylum Streptophyta; class Magnoliopsida; order Magnoliales; family Magnoliaceae; genus Magnolia; species Magnolia kwangsiensis. The sequence goes on along the minus strand of CM073576.1, from coordinate 46,013,614 downwards.
ATTTGAGCCATCAAAAGGTGAAGTCCTAGTAATTGAAAGGCTATCAAAATTTGACATCTTATAAGCTTAGATCGGTTAGCTCAGGAAATGAATCTAAATAATAAAAGGAGCTATTAGGCTCTGATACCACTTGAAAAGGCCGAGTTACACGTCCTAGGAAAGGGGAAGGGGGGGGGGGGGGGGGGGGGGTTGAATAGGACTATGACAAATTAAAAATAAATGCGGAATAGAAAGATAGATAGCACAATCAAATAATAAAGAAGCACGAGTAAATAGTAACCTCAAATATACTAGTCTTGAGAGGTTGATACAAACTTAGTTCTAAGGAGAACCTAACACCAAAAACTAAAGGCTTATGGTAGGACAACCTTACTAGAACAATTGTAAGTCTCAAAAAACTCAAACTAATAAAGAGGCAAAGGAAATAAACTAAGTTATTAAAATTTACCACAAGTGAATAAAATAAATTACACCATTCACCACAAGCGTATAAAGTAAATTACGACATTCACACACATAAGAAAATTCAAATGTCTACAACAACTCCAGGAATTATAGTGGTTCGTTTATGTGTACACCAACTGTTTGAAAAATAGCCACACAACTACTCTACTCCAATATTCACACTCACAGGATATTGGCATTCACTATGAAAAATATTTTCCAAAGTTCACCTTAAAACCTTCACAATTGTGTCTTTAGATGGGCTTACACAATTACAAAAACCCCACACTCTGAGATTTTTTGGATTACCACAGACAAAACCAAAAATGAGATTTTCCTGGCACAACCTCATAAACCACAAAAGATACACAAAAAGTAAATCGTACTATATGGAAATTCTCCTTTTGAAGAAGCCCATTAAAACTAATCTGATGTAGACGAAGATGTTCAAAGTCCAGTCTCATAATTGAAAGGTTTTAAATCTAAATGATTTTTAGATAAATTCATCCTGGGCTAGCTTGATTTGATTTTGATCTTAAAGAGGGTAAAATCACAATTCCCTTCTTTAATAAAATTGAGTTGAATGGAGATCATAAAATCAAATACAAAAAGCTATTTAAGAGAATTTAAAATGAACATAATATAGCTTAAAAATAGTAGGAACTTATCTCTCAGAGTGATGGTTTGATATCACTTGAAATGGAAGAAAAACTCTGAGATTTTTCCTCTATTTATAGGTGAAAATACCGTTATCTCAACTGGTCTAAGGGTCGGTTCGACCAGTTGAAGGACCAACCAAATTTCAAAACTTTTGGTGCCATAAGATAAGGTTATTACTTGTCTTGTCGAGTGGCTTGCTCGACTGGTTGAGTGAGACTAAAAAACCTTACTGGACTTTGAGTCTAGTTGAGCAAGACTAAGAAACCTCATTAGACTTTAAGTCGAGGCTACACGAGTGGTTGATAACTATTCACTTGACTGGTCGAGCATTCTCCACGACTGGTTGAGGGTCCAACAGAAAATTCTGAAAATTTGTAACAACTTTTGGATTGGTCGAAAAACTTTTGGACTGATCGAGCCAGAGCTTGGACTAGTTGAAGAAAGACTAGGACTGGTCGAGGAAATGACTTATAAACTTATGAAATGACCCACATAGCATATGCAATGAATATGACCTAACCTATGGTGAATCTAGGGTCATCCATATCATGTTTGTGAGTTTGAACAATTGACACATTGTTCTCTCTCCAAATTTACACACTTGAAATACTTGAAGCTTGTCTTCAAATTTTGAACTTAAGCTTGAGAAAAGATTTAAATTCTTGAGTCTTTAAAGTACTGATCTTAAAGATTATACTCAAACTTAAGCCTTGAACTAGTACTTGTTCTTGAGCTTGAAATCTTGAACTTCGTTAACTGTTCTTTAACTTAAATACATAGAGAAGTTCGAAAAAGACTTGACACTACAAGAAATCCTACTTTTAGCAACGAAAATTTTCGTCGCTAAAAGCTAATTTTTCGTCGCTTATACACCGTCCCTAAAGAGTTTCAGCGGTGAAAAAAATCAAATCGTTGCTAAATGGAAGCTTTTTATCGATGAAACTTTCGACGCTAAAAAACTGTATAGGACTATTAACAGTGAAAATTTTTGCTGCAAAAAATAATCGTTCCACTTTTATCAACGAAAATTTTTGTTACTAAAAAATCTGTGGAAGACTTTTTGTCACGCCCCAAACTCGAAAACCGAGCTCACAAAATTCCCGATCGCCGAATCCGACGCCGACAGCCTCCGTAGAACCCCATTCTCGGCTCCTAGCGCTCATTCGCCAGGTTCCGATCCATAATATGAACATGCAATGTTAGAGTAATGCAGAATATGCAGATGGATCCATAATATCATGAGCCGTACCAAGGCTTATGCGATGCAAGACATGAATGGTATCGGCCATCCCAAGGCCATGCGATGTGCAATGCAACTCAAGCATACAGATTCTCATCTATGTCCACACATCAATACAGCTCAAAATATGGGATATCACCGGGGTCTGGTACACTCTAAACCAGATTGCTGTCACATCGCGCGCAATAAGGTAAGTGGAAGAGACCTCACTATCCATCTATCAATATCCGCGACTCATCGATAGCGGACCCATTCCTCGAGCTGGTCAGACTCAGCCTAGGATTGCCCCCTACACTCGGGCGGGTAAGGCCACACCCCCTTCCAACCGACCACGACACAATGGAGAGCGCAACTGTCTAGTAATCGGCATTCAACGCTCATCTACCCACTCGGTCTAGACATTGGAGCAACCTCTTGGTACCATAAGGGTTTAGGGACTTTCACCCAGGGATATCAATAACACCCCATGTAGAAAAAAAATTTTAGTATCCAATCCTGCCACCCACGATGCGTCTGTGGAGGCTACGGCCCTAATGTCGCTAGGGCGTACAATACCCATGTCACACAAATGCGAAATGCATGATTCACACTATCTAGTCATGCAACAAATCCTGCGCATATCGTGCACTCATGTAGGGAAACACTGCCCAACCAGGAGCCCATAAACAACCTGCCCGAAGGCATATGCTATGATCAGTCAATCCCCATATCAAGCATACATATGATGCGTATGATCATGAGTCATGAAACTATACTAAACATGTAAATGAGTGATGAACCATCCTTACAACGCAGATGGGCCTGCACGGCCTATACATAATAAGTACGGCTTAGCAATGGGCCCTAAGGAGAGTCATAATGTGGACATCCAACCAACATTACACTCACAATGTGGACGTCAAACCAACATTGTTCCCCAGGCCCGATCTTCTTAAACATCGCTACATAATCGATATTGGGATTACATATTGCAATGGACCTTAGGTTCATCTCATTGGGCTTTACATATATATATCAAATGGGCCATATCCTATGGGCCTTTTATTCATCAGATGGGCCACATAAATGTGCCACACCAATGGGTCTTATGTGCATTGCAATGGGTCAAAACCCGTGGGCCTTGGATTGCATCAAATGAGCTTAGTCTCATGAGTCTAATATGTGACCATTGGGCCATGCCAATTGGCCCCCACATGTAGATCAAGTGGGCCTCAACCCATAGACCTAACATGAGTCAAATGGGCCTAAACCCCTAGGCCTTAATCAAATAAAATGGGCCTAACTCATGGGCCTCAAATAAATCCAATGGGCCTAATCCCATGGGCCCTTTTTATAATCAAATGGGTTTAGTCCCATGGGCCTTACAATATATCAAATGGCCTAGTCTCATGGCCTTAGAACATACCAATTGGGCCCAATTCCATGGCCTAGAGGCCCACTGAATTATTTATTTTCCACCCAAATTATTGATAGGGTCATTAAGGCTTGGCCCAAGACTTCCGTGGGTCCCAAGAAATTTTCAACGGCAGAAATCAATTCAGGCAATTGCCTGGATTGAGGTCCACAAAAAATTTAGATATATTTCATTTTTGGGGTCAAGATGGATGGGTGGACCCCACAGAGTTTACTCAGCACACTAGTGGGCTCCACCGTCCACTGGACGGTGGAGGCAGATCACAGGCATCACGGTGGTACCACCGTCCGCCTGGACGGTGGATGCATTGGCACATGCAACACTGTGGGTCCCATGTGGGGCCCACTGTAATATTTATTTGGCATCCAACCCAATGATAAGGTCAAACAGACCTGGTTGAAGGGAAAGGACAAATTTTAGCTTGATTCAACACTTCTGTGGGCCCCAAAAAAAACTTTCAATGGCGGATATTCAATTCTACTGTTTCCTGTGGTGTGGGCCACCCGAGTTCTGGATCGAGCCGAAATTTGGAGGGGGCCCACCTGAGGATGGGACCCACCTCATGGATAGATTGGATGACAAATAACATTACGGTGGGGCCCACACGCAGGGCCGTGGGCCCCTGCGTCCGTCCGCTGGCCCTCACGGCTGCATGCAGCAGCGTGCAGCGGCTGCCCGCTGACAGAGGAGGCAGAGGGTCTGCCTCTTGCTCATCTTTGGAAAAACCCATTTTTCGAGGGTTTTTCACACGTGGGGCCCGCTAAAATAAAATTCGCCCCGGCCATTTCGTTCAGTGGCCCGTAACAGTCGAAATGAGTCCAAAGTTTGAATTTTTTGGGTGCATAAAAACACCAGAAAACTTCTCAATGGTGACCGCCAATGTTCCCCATGCTATGGCCCACAAGATATTCAGATCAGCCCCATTCTTTTACTCGACGGTTAAAACGATGTGGGTAAGGGGATGGACGGCTTGGATCGAATATATACATCAAGGTGGGGCCTACACAAGGGGACCACCCCAAACGCTTCTCATTTTCTTCTTTTTTTTTTTGTTACAGGGACGTCCAGTGTCCCAGACGCTGGATGGTTGGCCTCTTTAAGTAATTATGGTGGGCTTGATTAGGTGGGCCACCACATGGAAAACAGTGTGGATATTCCACACATAAAGTGGGCCACATTGATGATTTGAATAAAATAACGGTCTTGTGGTGGGGTCCATTCAAATAGGCCACAACACCCTATCACATAAAATAAAATAAAACAAACTAAGAAGAAATAAAAGAGAGAGAGAGAGAGAGAGAGAGAGAGAGAGAGAGAGAGAGAGAGAGACATGGATAGTGGAACACGCTTTGTGATGGAGGGACCCCGACACTATGAGCCCTCCCTTGCAATGAATCATACATCAAGTGGGTCATTTAGCATAAGGGACCATCAAAACTTAAAATCAACGGTGGGGATCCTTTCCCCACCAATATGGATGGTCTAGATGACCTTTCTAAATGAAATAAACATCATGATGGGGTCCATGGAGAATGGCCCCATCATGGAATGAACATGATGATCCAAGTGGTCCATCGGCCACAACTTAGGGTCCCAAGTGAGATCCACACCATTGATCAGTGGGTCTCACTTGGCCCATCATAAAAACAGGAAAAAAACTACCCTATAGAGGCACCCACCGTCCGATCTTCTTGCTCCTAGGAGTCCCTTGGCACCTTAGCTTGGATTTCAATGGTTAACATGAGGAATGGAGGGTTGAGATGGGAGATGATGGGGTAGGAAAGTGGACCACACTTGGAGCTTGGAAATTTTTGGAGAAATCCTCATACATATGGAGCTTGCTTGGGGTTTGAAATGAGAAAGAGAGAAAGAGAGAGTTGTAAAGGGAGAGAGAGAGAGTGATGGATGGATGTGGTGAGTGATGGTAGTGTAAGAAAAGCTTGACTTTTGAGACTTTTTTTGTAAGAGATGTATGAGTTAGGAAGACTTTTGTGGTTTCTTGGGAAAAGGGATGAAAGTGATGTGTACTTGACATGTGATGGATTGATGGATTGATTGATTGATGGGATTGATGTGATTGATGTGACACATCGTAGAGATTCTCTTGGGTTTCGCAACCCGCGGCGTTTTCTTGCACCGAACGTTGGCCCACATCTCTTGACCAGGGTATCGCCTCGACGCGCGAGTCGTGGCATTGGAACAGCGGCGACGGTGCGGTCGCTATGATAGTAGGCTTGGGTTGAGTCGAATCAGGTTATCGGTATATGAATCAGGGTCACGCGTCGATATCGTTTAAGGGTCGAAGGTTTTTGAAATTCGACCGGTAAGACCGTGGAAGTTTATGGAACGGTACGGTCTAAGATACGAGTCTTACAGCTCTCCCCTCATAAAAATTTGGTCCTCAAAATTTACATAAGCATCGCAACTAAGCATTACTCATGAAGAAGAAGCGACATAACATCATCATATAGAATCAGAGATAGCATACAAAATACATCACATGATCAACCACCAACGAGATGAGGATAACGCTCTCGAATCTCAGCCTCACGCTCCCAAGAAGCCTCCTCTACAGAATGGTGACCCCACTGCACCTTCACCAACGGAATGACCTTGGTTCTGAGGACCTGCTCCTTCCGATCAAGGATACGGACTGGCTGCTCAATGTAAGAAGCGTCCTCACGAACCTCCAACGGCTGCCAATCAATAACGGGAACTATGTCTGACCCACACTTCCTCAACATGGAGAAGTGGAAAACGTCGTGGAAACCAGACAACTGTGATAGCAAGGCAAGATGATAGGCCACGGCGCCAACGCGCTCAGTATCTCAAAAGGTCCTATGAATCTCGGGGCAAGCTTGCCCTTCGCTCCAAATCGAACTATGCCCTTCATGGGCGAAACCTTGAGATACACATGGTCCCCTACATCAAACTCCAAGGGACGACGCCGACGATCAGCAAAACTCTTCTGTCGGCTCTGAGCTGTGCGCATCCTCTGCCTAATGATGTCAATAGCCTCTGAAGTCTCTCCTGCACAAGCTCAGGACCTAGGAGACGACACTCTCCAACCTCGGTCTAACAACTCGGTGATCTACATGGTCTGCCATATAGTGCCTCGAAAGGAGCCATGCCGATGGTCGCCTGATAGCTGTTATTGTACGCAAATCGGCCAATCACAGATGCTTATCCCAGCTACCCCCGAAGTCAATCACGCAGGCCCGAAGCATATCCTCAAGTATCTGATTGACCCTCTCGGTCTGGCCATCAGTCTGCGGATGGTACGCGGTGCTGAGCTGTAAATCATTCCCCATCGCTCGCTGGAAGCTCCCCCAAAACTGAGACGTGAACCTCGAGTCTCGGTCAGAAACGATCAAGACTGGAACGCCATGGAGCCTCACAATCTCCTCGATGAATAATCTCGCAAGCCGGTCCATAGACCAAGCTGCACCCATCGCAAGGAAATGTGCCGACTTCGTCAGACGATCCACAACAACCTAAATGGCGTCATGATCGCGCTGAGTCCTCGGCAAACCCATAATGAAATCAGTCGACATGTGCTCCCACTTCTACATCGAGACGCTCAACGGCTGCAATAGACCAGGAGGTCTCTGATGATCGGCCTTGACACGCTGGCACATGTCACACTCGGCCATAAAACTGGTGATCTGACGCTTCATCTCCGCCCAAAAATACTGTCACCTCATGTCACGATACATCTTCGTCGAGCCCGGGTGGATAAAAAATCGTGATCGATGTGTCTCGGTCATAAGATCTCTGCGTAACTCTAGAATATCCGGGACACATAATCGACCTCTGAAACGAAGCCCACCGTCTGTACCAATCTGCCAATCAGGCTGACTCTCAGATGCCGCCTCAGCCATATAACTTTGCAATGACTCATCAGCTGCTGAGCCTCGATCACCCTAGCAACAAGAGAGGGTTGAATCGACAAGCTCAATAACTGTACAATGGAAGACTGCAGGTCGAACTCAAAGTCATATGCTGCAATATCCTCAAGCATCCGTCGCATACCGTGTGCTCATGTGAGACAATCTCCGCCTATCAGGGAGTCTCATAACAACATGCCCAATGACGTATGTAATGGTCAATCACACCTTATAACAAACATGCAGATGATGCGTATGGGCATGTATCATGATGCTATGCTATCACATATTCATAATCGGTATCAATAACCTACATCAACAATCGACCTTGACAATGTGGACATCTAACCAACATTACCCCAAGGAATGACCCTCATAGATCCTAACATATAGTGGACCATGACCTCACACAAGTTCCTAATATACAGCACAATGGGCCTTGCTCAAGGCCACATATACACTGCAGGTGGGCCCTGCTCATGGGCCTTGAATACATCCAATGGGTCATGCCTCATGGGCCTATTACATATCACAATGGACCTCACCCATAGGCCATGAATACATCACAATAGGCCTTGCCCATGGACCTCGAGTACATTACAATGGGCCCCATCACATAGACCTCCTACTCATCACATTAGGTCTTAAACACGGGCTGCACATTCATTACATAGGCCGAATACACATCTCAATGGGCCTCAACTACAGGTTGCATATACATTATATAGGTCTCAACAATAGGCCTTGGCAATCGAAATCGACCTTAACAATCAGATTCGACACTCGGACCAGACCTCGATACTCGGCCTCGGCAATCAGAATCGGCCTCAACGAATCGGCTTATACAATCGGTATCGATGGGAATGGGCCTAACTAGGCCTAAGGGAAGGTCACCATGTAGGCGTTTAACCATCCTTACCCAAAAATGTAGACATTCAACCAACACTACTCCCAAGCAGTGGTCCTCATAGAGTCAAACATAAGGTGGGCCCAAATATCCAACAAGTGACCTTAAATAGTCATCACAGGTGGGCCTTACACCTGCAGCACATGGGCCTATACGTCACGGCAGGTCGATACATTGGGCCACACTAATGGGTCTTATACACAGCATGGTGGGTCGCATCATTGGGTCTCACCAATGGGCCTCATATCTAACAAGTGGGCCGCATCACTGAGCCATACTAATGGATCTTATACACATCACGGTGGGTCGCATCATTGGGTCGCACTAATGGGCCTCATATCCAACAAGTGGGCCGCATTAATGAGCCACACTAATGGGTCTTATACACATCAAGATGGGCCTCGATAACTAGGCTGAAAAAATATCACAATGGGCCACGACATACGGGCTGGGAATACGTCACAATGGGCCTCGTCCCATGGGTCAAAAGTACATCTTAGTGGGCCTTACCAAATGGCCATAAACACATCATAATGGGCCTCAACCATGGGCCTCTAACATATCATAACGGGTCTTGCATCAATGGGCAACACTAATGGGGCTCATATAATTAAGTGGGTTAGATCAATGGGCCGCACAAATGTACAATAGGTAGGCCCTGCACATACAGCAGATGGGCCCCACCAGATGGTTAGGGTGGATAAAGAATGCATACATCTAGTGGGTCACACATCCCATGGACAGTGTGAATAAAACATTCATCAAGGCTGGCCCTATATGACCTGGACGGTTAGGGTGGAACATAAGAGGTGGGCTCTACTCACGGGTTCCAAATGCATTACAATGGGCCTCACCAAATGGGCCTCAACCCATGGGCCCTGATATATTTCATAATGGGGCGCTTGCCCTGGATGGCGTGGATAAAAAAAAATATCATGGTGCATCCCATCCAAAGAGTTAGACAGTATGGATATAAAAACATATATATCATGTGGGATCCATGTGTACAACGGATGCATCAAGGTGGGCACCTCGAATGGACACAAAATACATCAAATGGGCCCGACAAATGGACCACAAAATACATCAAAGTGGGCCCAACAAACGGGCCACAAATACACCACGATGGGCCTAGTTACATGGGTCATATGTACATCAAATGGGCCACACAAATGGGCCTCATGTATATCAAATGGGTCACACCCAAATAAAAGTGGTGATAATGGTTTCCACCATTTAAGTTCCTAAAGCCCACCATAACATATGTTTCCCATTCAACATGTTCATAAATTAACCTAATGATAGATGAATTGGAATAAATATCAGCTTAATAGGTAACTCCCATGGCCCTTAGAATTTTTGAATGGTGGATGTCATTGTCCACTACCTTAAATGGGGGGGGGGGGGGGGGTCCACTTGAACTTTAGATCTTACTTATTTTTTTTTTGTCTCAAGCCAGTTAAGATGAGCTTGCCAAATGGTTGGACAGTTCGGATGCAACATATGCATCAATGACGGGGTCCACATGAGCTATGGATCTGACTCATTCTTTAGCTCATGCCATGAAATGAGCTTTCAAAGTGGATGGATAGCTTGGATGCAACACATGCATCATGGTGGGGTCCACATGAAGGCCCACCAATTAAATGGACGGTTTAGGTGTAACACAGATACCAAGGGTGGGGTCCACTTAAACTTTAGATCAGACTCATTTTTAGTCTCAAGCCTAAAATGGGCTTTCAAAAATGGTTGGACGGTTGGGATGTAACACATGCATCATGGTAGGTCCCACTGTCCAAGTGGTGGATAGTGTGCAAAAATACATACATTATTGTGGGCACCTAGACGGTGGAAATAAAACCCCTACATCACTGTGGGTCCCATGTGGGGCCCACCATAACATCTATTTTTCATCCGAGACATTGATAAGGCTGCATAGACCTAGATGAAGGGTAAAAACAAATTTTATCTTGATCTGAAACTTCTGTGGGTCGAAAAAAGGTTTCAATGGTAGATGGTTAAACAACACTGTTTCCAATGATATGGGCCACCTGAGTCTTGAATTCAGCTGAAACTTGGAGGGGACCCACCTGAGAAGGGGGCCCACCAGATGAATGGGTTAGATGGAAAACAAACATCAAGGTGGGGCCCATGGCTGGAGCCGTGGGTCCGTATCAGTCCGCCCACCAACCGCAGGTGCGGCTTGCGTGTATATTTATTTTTGTTGAACAAAATCCATTTTTCTGGAGTTTTTCATATGTGGGGCCTGCATCAGGTAGATCCATCCTATTCACTGGTTCCCATGGCCTTAGACAAGCCAATCAAGCCCAATATCTGATATGTTTCGACGTATAAAGATATAAAGGTTTATTTCAAAGGTTAAAAGACTGTTTGCTATGTTACAGCCTGCCAGGACATCGGATTAGCTTCATTTTTTTGGCTCAACACCTAAAATGATCTAAGGGAAAGGGTGGACGGTGTGGATTAAAAACATATATCAAGGTGGGGCCTATATGAGTGACCCTCCTCCAATGCTTGCAACCCAAGCCAATATTTGTGTTTTCTCTAACGTCCAGCGTCTAGGGACATTGGATGGTCTGTCCATGTGAAGGTGGACCTGCTCAGGTGGGCCACCACATGATGTATGGTGTGGGTACAACACATATAATGTGGGCCTCATTTATAGATGGTTGGGATGAACTACATACTTCATGGCGGGGTCCATCCGGATGGGTCACACGGCCATATTATTACCCAAAATGATAGAGAGAGGGAGAGAGAGAGAAAGAAGCACCGACCTTAGGATCGTATCTTCTTCTTCCGCCTATAGCCTCTAGAGCTCCAATAAATGGACTTCAACGGTTGAGATCTATCATGGATGGTGGAGATGGGAGTACAGAAGGTGGGGCACACTAGCTTCTCCTCTTGGAAACAATAGATGTGGGATGCTTTGGAGAGAGATGGAGTTTGAAAATTGAGGGAGAGAAGAGAGAGAGAGGTGATGGGAGAGAAGTAATGGTGAGTGATGTGAGTAGGTACTTTGTTGTAAGAAAAGGTTGACTTTTAGGGATGGTGGTTGTACTTAGGGATGGGTGTGAGTAATGGTGAGTGATGGGAGTGTACTTGATATTTGATGTGATGGATTCTCTTGGGACTTGCAACACGCGGTGTTTTCTTCGAACTGAACGAGGGCATACACCTCCTAGCCCGGGTATCGCCTCGACACGCGAGACGGTGCATCGTAACCTCGGCGATGGTGCTATTGCACTAGTACAAGTCTCGGGGTCTTACCAACTCAGATCGATAGGATTCGTCTCAGGATTATGCACAGATGCCGGTTACAGATCGCGAGTCACCGAAATTTGATCAGAATGACCGCGGAAGGCTAAGGAATAGTACGAAATAGGATACGGGTCTTAGAGGTTCGGGTTTAGGTTATAGGTTTTAGTTTTGGTTTTGGTTATAGGTTTTGGGATTCGAGAATGGGTTCGAGTTTAGGTTATAGGTTTTGGTTTTGGTTTAGGTTATTGGTTTTGAGATTCGAGAATGGGTTCGAGTTTAGGTTATAGGTTTTGGTTTTGGTTTTAATTATAGGTTTTGGTTTAGGTTATAGGTTAAGGTTAGGCTTAGGTTATAGGTTTTGGAATTTGGGAATAGTTTTAGGTTATAAGTATAGGTTTAGGTTAGGTTAAAGGTTTTGGGATTTGAGTATGGGTTCGGGTATGAAATAGCTGTGAAGATCGCTTGATTTGAAGTAGGAATATGCCAATATGTCCTTGAGGGGGGTGAATAGGACTTTTTAAAGTTTTTATGAATTATTAAAGATCCTATCACACAAATCCTATCATAGAGTACAAATTAGGATTACTCAAAATTAACTCTACTGGCTTCCAAGCCTGGTAGAGGATCCAATCACAGAACTATTTAAATGATAAACAATTTGTATATAAGATTGTGATGGATATGACTCTGTGTGTGTGTATAAGATGTGATTTCAGATGATCAGATATAAAGGCATATAAGGAAATCACATAAATGAAAGATAATTTCAATCTCAAATAAAGTCATTTTATAGTGGTTCGACTACTTGTCTACTCCTCAACCCTTGAGTGATCGGATTTCACTAAGGAGGTTTCTCATGGTTCACCTCTAACCCTGGAGTTTTTCTTGCGCACTCCTAACCAGATGTTTATGCCCACAGAGAGCAAGGGTCCACACAATGCACCCAGATGTTTATACTCTCTACAGAGCAAGGGTCCACACAATGCATCCAGATGTTTATACTCTCCACAGAGCAAGGGTCCACACAATGCACCCTGCACGTACACTCCCGTTGAAGGCCTCCTTTGAGGACTTCAAAGGGTGAGCAATACTTAAGACCTAATCCTAGAAAGGAATGATCACAAGTGTCCTCTGGACTCTAGATACTTACAAATAAGTTGATGAGTCTCATTCAGCACAATGTTGAAGATCTCCTTCTTGTTGATGAAGAGTCTTCAGCTCCCTTGATCCGCAACACAAAAGATATACCTATTCGAGGCTTTAGGTTGGGTAAGGTTGTGATGAAATTCCACTCTCTAAGGATTTTCCTATTAGGAAGATAGAGTGCTTCTGATCATCTATGCATTCAAGGCATCTCATCTTAATGATTTGCCAATAAGGTAGTAGCTGGAGGATCCTTGAATGCGAAAGTTCATTCCTCAATCCACTCTATTAAATATCAATGATGAGGGTGGATTGGAGGATGAACTCCCTGAGAGAAAGGGCTTAAGGTAAATGATAGGAAGGTTAAAACACTCAAAAGCACTCTCTTCTTTCTCTACCAGCAATAAAGGCAAGCTTCTCTATATATAGGCAAAAGGTTCCAACGGATATAAAAAGGTCACATTTATGACCGAGTTCGATATCATCGAGCAAGTGTCGATATGATCGAGCATATACTCTCGATTATATCGATTGTCCTCTCGATGATATAAACTCAAATGTCATTTTTACTTTTGGAAACCTTTTGTCAACTGGTCGATGGGATCGAGACACACATCAATGTTATCAGATTTCGAACTCCGATTCCATCAATAGATGAATCGATCTATTAATAGGTGAAAAATAAGAAAGACAAGCCTTGAAAATTTTTAGGTTCTAACGATATGATCGAGGAACAGTCGATGTCATCAAAATTTTTGTGTCGATGATATCGGAGACCGTGTCGATGAGATCGATAAATCGTATAGATTTACCTAAAAGCTTGTTGGACGGTTTGTGTCCAGTATTGATCCAATCGACCGGTTCTCGATAAGATCGACATATGAATATCGATTTCTCGACTGGCACCCCGATCATTGATTAAAACATCCTAAAATTTATGCCGAAGGAAACATGCGTCCACTATCGATGTGATCGACTGACTTCCGATTTAATCGATAATTGAGTTTAGATTAAATCGGATAGTCATCGATATATCGAATATCATAGTGGTTTTCTTTAGAAAAATAGGGGCGCCGAAAAACTGTCTGTCGATTATATCGATCTACTTTCAATAGGATCGATATTCGAATATCGATGATATCGACTGATCCGTCGATATATCGATAAATCATCCAGATGAATGTTTGATTGCTGGATACTTTTTATCCTCACTCGATTGTATCGATTGAGATACCGAGGACATCGACAGAGCAGGTCGATCATATCGAGAAATGAATCGATATAATCAGCAGTGTAAGAAAAACTTGAAGATTTTCCTATTTGGTAAAAAATTTTCTTATACAAAAACCCTAAGATGTTCTACTTATTTTTAAGGATTTTAATCAACTGGTGTTTTGGTACATGGGATGTGAGGCTATGATTTACTTATGGCGAGCTTCCACACATCCAGTTGAGGCAGACACTTGAGTTGATCTTCCTGTTAGGTGCTATTGTTCGACAGACTCAACTTGCACCGTAATTGACAAATCAGGGCACTAGTAGGTGCACTTTCAATCTCCCCCTTTGTCAATTATGGGACAAAATACCCAAAAACACCCTAAGAAAATAGCTAGACAGATACATCCTAAATTGTGTGTACATGCATTAACACAATTTATAAATTCTAATCACCCATGTACACACCCAGTAATTTCTCCTCCTTACTTCAAAAACTCCCCCTTTCTTGTTGCGGCTGCTCCTCCTAATACCTGCAACATATAAGATCACAGATATCCAATTTTCCATAGGGGTGTTTGTAATTTTTCTCCCCCTTTTTGTCAATCATTGACAAAGATATAGCAAGTGATATTGACTAAATACGTGAAGCATATGGGAGAACCACAGTCAGATAGATGTATATAAGTGAAAACAGTGTAAAGCATATATCATTAAACATGAAGCAAAATGGATGAAGCAATCGGCACAGTCATTGTATAAGTAATAGAGATGGCAGTAAAATAGGAATTGTATGTAGCCATATTGATTATAAATTTCATCATCCAAAAGCATTTATCCTATAAAAAAAAAACTATACTGCCCCAGACAGCAGTATCATGAGTTTTGTCCAAAGCAAAATACATAGCACAACATCAGACGCGTTGGATAGTCAAGGGACAACTGGATAGATGTTGAATGTCTTCAAAGAAGATCATTCGTGAGTAAGCCTACCATTTGCTGAGTAGTTCCCTGGAGGGAAATGAGCTTGTCTTCAATGATAGTGGGACGCCTTTCACAATTGTTTAGACGGTCCTCTATACCAACCATCCCATTGAGCAGGTGACATTCGAGGTGATGAGCTAGGCGATTTGTAATCAACTCCGAACTGACCAAGGGTGTGCGATTTTATCCTCCATGTGTAGGCCGCATCGTGGGTGAAGCATGTTGGACAACCCTTGGTAGAGAAGGACTATGCTTGGAGGGAGATAAGGAAAGACAAAATCGTTGTGCTGCCAGTAATGCATCATCATCAAACCAGGCTTCAAGATGCACTTCATCAAATGTGGCAGGAAGCCCAGAATGGTGTGTGACTTTTCATATGAGCATGGGAAAGGGCAGTGTCTCCCCATGATGTCCTTGAATTACACGAATAATTTTCTTAAGGAGGAGAGTTGGAAGGCACACACGATTCTATTGATATACATCATAGAGGACATTGATCACAGATGGAGAAAGATGATCACCAATGACATCACAGGGATACACATTTGACCAAAAAAATGCTATGAAGAATTTTGAAAGTGGATCCAAGATAGTTGATATGCAGCGAATTTTTATCATTTCGCGGAACGGTAGTCCCTTGGCACAATGCACGGGTTACTTCTCCCCATACCCCAAACCCATTGAGATTTCGGTGGGTTACCAGAATTCTAGTGACCTCCTGATTGAGGAGTTTTGCCAAGGTGACTGGAGTGATAAGCTTTGAGTAACGGGCAAGAACAATTCGAATGCTGGGGGGATCTTCACAAATGACATGGCAATGTTTGAAGAATTCATGGATCATACTTAGTTGGTATGATCCTCCAAAGTGTAGAATATTTTGCCACCCAATTACTTCAAGAAGGAGGTCAACTCCAAAAGGCTCAATGGAACTATTGAGCACTAATCATTCAGTGATGACAGACGGACTACCTTCCTTTGATGTAGGTTGATGCCTACTGAAATTTGATTGCATGCTTTTCTCCTCTAAAGATTGAAAGTAAGCATTGCCTTTCCCTTTGATCATGTTTTGAAGAGGTGAGAAGCTGATAAGAACTGGAAGAGGTATTTAGAAAAAAAAATTTGAGGTCAAATAGCCCCCCCCCCTCCCCTTTTTTATATATAACAGACTTATCGATCATATTGATCAGTTATCGATAGCATCGTCATGACTTTCACCAAAAGTTGCACTGAGTTGTTGGAAAGCAACCATCTAATTAAAGACAGTTCGTCGATTGAATTGATGTACCATCTCGATGGAATCGATTAATTGATACTGTACAGATATTATCGAGGCTATAAGAATTTTGACATTTGTTCATCATTACCATGACCATGAATATCTCAGACTTTTAAGATTTTCAGTGTGTACCATAGGTCCTCAGATATTATTAATGTGAACAAACGCCAATTGACTTTTGGAGGTCATAGAACCTATTTGTGTCAAGAGGATTTGTAAGAATATCAGCAAGTTGTTTCTCAGTAGTTACATAATCCAACATAATGATCTTTTCTTCCACTAGTTCTCGGATAAAATGATGATGAATGTCAATATGCTTGGTCCGAGAGTGCTGAAATGGGTTCTTCGAGATATTTATAGCACTGGTATTGTCATAGAAGAGACTCATTGTAGATTGTGCAATCTCGTAGTCAAATAGCATCTGTTTCATCCAAAGGAGTTGAGCACAACAACTACCTGTGGCTATATATTCAGCCTCCGCTGTGGATAATGAGATTGAGTTTTGTTTCTTGCTTTGTCAGGAAACCAAACAATTTTCAATATAAAAGCATCCACTGCTTGTTGATTTTCGATCATCCAAATTTCCAGCCCAATCAGCATCTCAATATCCTACAATAATGGTGGAGGTTTCATATGGATACCATAGTCCAAAGGTGGTAGTCCCTACAACATACTTGATAATCCTTTTAACTGCTGTTAGGTGAGATTCCTTAGGATCCGCTTGATAACGAGCACACACACCAACGCTAAAGGATATATTTAGATGACTGGCAGTGAGATATAACAGACTTCCAATCATGCTTCGATAGAGATGTTGGTCCACACTTTTGTGGTTAGTATCTTTTGAAAGTTTTAGAGTAGTACTCATAGGCATGTTGTTTTGACAAAGAAACAAATACATTTGATTTTGGAGATTGTCTTATTCAAACATAACAGAGAAAGAGTACTAGGAACATTCATCACATTTTATTGATACTGAGTTCATTTACATCCTCTTTACATCCCTTGATTTTAAGATAGATCATTTAGAAATAAAGGACTTGTGCTTTAAGTATCAAAAGTTCTTTTCGACAGCCTTCCGGTTTCTAATTCGATCATCTCCTAGGACTTAGGAGGAATGTCGATCCGATCGACGGGTCTTTAATGAAATAAAGATTTCAGCAGCATAACAGCGCTTGTTTCAACCATCCTCTGGGACTTAGGAGGAATATCGATTCGATCGATTGATCTTTCTCCTTTGAACCCGTGAATAGGAGAAAGCCCGGAGAAAGGAAGCCTGGCCTAAGGATTTCGGCAGCATGACAGCCTTTGGACTTCACAGACTATAGGGAAGCCTGGTTGCGTGGACCCTCGCAACCGATACCGGTTGCGCGGTCCTGCGCAACTACCAAGAGACCCTCTTCTACCTTCTGTTTTCTACTCCGCTCTGCTCCTCTTAAAAATCTTCAATTGTCCCTAATGAAGGAGGGGAAGGGGTATTTATAGACCCTCGCACGTGTGAAAATCCTGATCTTAGCGATGTGAGACTATTTTTTAGTGCTTTAGATCATTCTGAACGATGCCCTTTGTGCAGTACATTTCGAGGTCCCGTGCAACTGATATTTCCTTTGCGCGGACCTGCGCAACTGGGATTGATTGCCCGGAACCGCACAACTTATAGTGGTTGCGTGGATTGCGCACTCTCATAAAAGCTATCTCTATCTTCTTCTTTTCGAAAGTTCTTCCTATCTCTTTTTATTTCCTTGCTCGATTCTTTTACCAATTTTTATGCCTCAACAGATGCCCCTTGATCCTTTCTTTGTTTCCTCAAGAAACCAAAAAGGATCAAAATTCCTTCTTTTCATTTGGCTTGCACGGACCCGCTCAAACGGCCGTGTACACACTCGACCGTGGTGGCCTATAAATACAGCACCCCCCTCTCACAACCTGCATTTCTCATTCTGTGGTGAAACTTTTCTTCTCTGGCGATTTTCCACACAACTGACATCGTCTGCGCTGACCCGCGCAACGGATCTTCCGTCCGCGCAAGTTTACTAAGTGTAGCGACACTCCATGCAACTGCTTTCTATTGCGTGGACCCGCGTAACCTGGACTTAGTATCTTTTTTCAGTCTTCAAACTTTTCCCTACAATCTTCTTTAGGTTTTTTGAACCTTCTTTCTTTCATAGCCAGCATCAAGAGGACCCTTTGTCCAGTAGACCCTCCAACTGACCATCTTGATGCACCCAATACATCTTCTCATCGCCCGTCTCCTTCAGTTGATCAACCACAGACTAAGCGTACCAAAACCACCACTCAAACTCTCGCATATTTCAAAGAGTCAGTACTCCCAACTTTTGATTTTACCAGCCGCATTGAATCGCTTTCCTCTCCCATTCACCGGGTTATAACCATGGGGAACATAGAACTGCCTCCAAAGCACGGTCGTGAATATGATTGGGAAGAATGGTTGAAGACAACTGCCCATATCCGCACGGATAGTGATAGACCCCCTGCCAGAGAAGATACCCCGCCTGTTTCTCACTCTAAGAAAACTCGTCGAAATAAGGCGAAGAAGTTTGAAGAAAAGATAAAAGAGCACAATAAGAAGAAGCTTCAAAACTCTTGGGAATCCATTCGAGTAATCGAGGGCGTCATAAAATTCGACAACTCTCATTCAGAAGGCATGACAATAATTCCCATCAACGTTCATCGTCACCAATTCATCCTTGAATGTGAACCTACAGATTACGTGGATAGAGAAAAACTAATGTATACTGAATCGTGGGCGACGCGAGAACCTCGGATTCTCGAAGGAAAAATGCAGACACAGAAACAGCGGCAGATCATCTGAGAAGCCCACCCCATGATTTTCCTCACTCCCTGTCACAGTCCGCACAATCTCTTTCCAACATATTTTTATGAGACTATCAGACAACGGTACAAGGATTGCGACCTCTCTGGGGATCGAAAGATTTTTGAACAAGGGGCCTGCTGACTTCTTATCGCTATTATTCTGATAGGGCAGATGCAATCCAGAAGAAACACGCGAGTACTCTTGCTAAAGTAGGCCTTTATGATGCGATAGAAGTCACATCCAAGTATTTCTACAAAGAACCCTCCATGCTGAAAGGATTCATCGAATATTGGTCTCCCACCACCAATTCTCTTCACTTGCCATTTAGGGAAATGAGCATAACGCTATGAGATCTACATCACATAGCAGGTCTCCCGCTTACGGGAAGATTTTACGACGAGTTTATCCCGACGAATGCAAAATTGACATTTATATCCTTTCCTGACCGCAGACCTTCTATCTCCGAAGCCACCGTCGAACTTTTCAGAGAGATGGGAAAGTTTTTGAATTTTCACAAACTATCCCCTCTACAATGGCTGGCTCATTTTTCTAAAATGCTCAAGTATTCCAGACCCAGAGATTAGCATTTTTCTTTTCATCACATACTCCTGTATATTAACTCCTTTTTCATTTTGCAGATTCCGCGACAGTCGCTGTAAGGAACTAATGATTCTTCGTGACAATATGAAGGAACAACCAGATTATAGTTCCTTTGGGGAACTTACAGCCTTCCTAGCTTACTGGCTAAGCATAGTTTCTCTTTCTAGTTCCAAGTAGGAAGATGTTATTCGCCCCACCACCTTCATTGCGCTAGAGCTCTAGCGGAAGGTCAGAAATATTCCATTGCACCCCCTGTGCTATGTTCCATTTATCGGGCCTTTGGAGAAATCTCTACACAGGTCAAAAATCCCACCTTGGGATCTTCATCAGCATATACTGCCTGTCACTACTTCACTGGATGGTTAGGAGTCTATTTCCCCTGTACTTTTGAAGCACCAGAGAAGGCTTATGTCAACCCTTCTCATCTTTCTCTCTGGTTTTTTCAACAAAGGGCCATGGCTAGAAGATCGTATGAATGGGTGATCAGCAAGATCCAGGATTTTGATCAAGTGGACTTCTTCCAGTTCCGCCTTCATCGCTATGCTCAAGACACAGATATGGTGGATCAGGGGGCACTAACTGTAGTGGAAAGGGCCTTTTTTCTTTCTATCCGTTCTTGCAGTCTACCTCTTAGAGAAGGGACGAAATTCTGAAGAGAACCCTATTATCTGAGCCGTTTTGCTCACCAATTCGGCTATGACCAAGCCGTTTCAGGAGACTACGGGTTGGTTACTAAGAGAATGCGTTGTTATGGAACAGGTCCTTTGAACTGGGCCATGATATGGAAGCAGCTATTAGGTGGTCGTGTTAACTTCTTGTTCATTATTCCTAGCTTTGACCGAATAGTACATACTTCCTATAGCTGGATGAGATGGTGGGACCATCAATCATTCCTGATCAACAAATGCTTACTCGTTGACTCCCTTCTCTTTCTCCACCCACCTCGGCTCAGAGGTAGAAAGATTGAGAATGGAATTGGCTTCATTCCAGAGAAGAGTTGAGCGCCTCAGCATGGTGAAATTTGCAGTAAGATATCGACGGAAGAGCCGATTCGTGAGAGAAAATCAATTAATACTTTAGACGGTTGGTTTGTTCATGGAGTTCTGACAGAATTTGAACATGTCCCCCATGACTTTGGCGGCCGAGCTTCAGAGAATGTTGCAGGAGCATCCTCCCCTATTCCTGAAGAGATTGCTACAGCTGAGGAGGGTCCGGCTCGAAATGAACTTGCCCCTTCTTCACAACCTCTTCCTCCTAGCTCATCGTCTCCGATGACTAGATCACGAGCACGTCTGCAAACGTCATCACCCACTCCTTAGGAAGAAGCAAGACAGGTCTCTTCATCTCTCTCGATTCCAGTTGGTAGGAGATCTCCAAGAGAAAGAACCAGCCTGTCTCCTACAAAGGAAAATAAGTCGTGGTTGCAGAAGTAGATGAGGAGGATCTGGCAAGACAAAGTTCATCTTTTTCATCAGGAGATTCCACTCCCCTAGGATCTGGAGATGATGATAACGATGATGATGATGGAAATGATGGAGCTCAGGACAACGACTATGAAGAAGGGGAGGTCAACATAGATGACGAGGAAAATATGGCCACTGAAAATGAAGAGGAAGAATATCTCCCCACGGCTCCTGAAATTTTTCCTGCCACTTCTGTTCCTGGCAAGCCACATGCGGTAACCGAAGAGGATGAAGAACTCTTGGACTACAGAGAATATGGATATTAACCTGGTAAGGGAATCCAAATTCCTTAGACACTCACGTACTTATCTAGTGATCACTATCTTATCATCACTGTCATTTCCTTTTCAGGTACGCATGTGACTAATATCGAGACGAGTGCTGCCCCCTCTGTAGATCTTCACCCTGCTGCACCAATGGCTTCACTACGGATTTCTTTGGCTCCTTTGGTGGCATCGAAAAGTGTGGCCCGTGAAATTGTATTCCCTGTCGAGGTTACTGACCTACTAACTCCTACTACTAGAGATTTGAGCACAGAAGTGGGGGCTCCTTCTCTTGCTGACATGTTAGAAGCTGGTACTTCTGTAGCCCCAGAAGTTCCCTCACTTGTTGGTCACATCTCTGCGGCAGGTATATATATTAATTTGAAGAGCCACCAATCCTTAATCTTGCATTGTTTACTCTAACTTTATCTCTCATTCATGTTATAGGAATTCTTCTCTGTAACGGGGCAGCCAGCTCTGAATCTGTGGCCACTGTCTCTGAGCTACCATTTCCCTCAAGGATTCCCGCTCACAAAATGCTTCTGAGGAAGAATTCTTTGTCAACAATAATCCACATCTTTAAAGATCATGAGCAGTGGTCAGACCTAGACATTGCCATCGAGATTCTAGAGAGCTCTACAAAGATGGCGAAGATTAACATTTCTGTTTTGCGTGACTCCCTCCTCAGATTTCGTGACTCGATAGCTTCTTTGGCATCAGCGAAAAATATCATGATTGCTCCAGAAGTTCTGGAATACGGGAAACAGTTAACTTTGTCTAAGGAGAGGGCTTCACCTATTGCTTTCACCATATCTGAATTAAACCAGGAGCAGTTATCTTTGCAAGAACAGTTGAAGACCCTTACTGATGACAAGGTACTCATTCAAGATCATATTACGACTCTAAGAGAAGAGATTTCGCAGCTAGAACTGCAAGGTCATGAGAAGGAACTGTCTATACAGGAGGTTAAAGAGAAACTTGATGTCAATATTCGGTCTGCTGATGCTGAAAAGTTTGAATTACTCAAGAGCAAGGAAATGATCACATCTTTAGAAGACAAATTAGCTGGCCTTCCTGATCAAACAAAGATTATTCTTGAAGAGAAATCAAAGAATGAGGCATCTCAGCTTCAATTAAAGGAAAACTTGCGGCAATATATGAATATAGTAAGCATTACAGAGGAATTATAAGCATGTAATTCTCCCCTTTTTTTTATACATACTTTTTCTTCTTCCTTTCTTCTTCTTCTCTCTTTTTTAAATATTTGAGTACATGTTCTCTTTTGACTTTCAATAGTAAATTTTAGTAACTTTTTCATGCACTTCTACATGATGCATTATTCCAAACATATTGTCTATGTCATAACTTCAACATGAATTTGCTGCATTTTGAACATTGCACATAGTTTATCATGACATTCTATGAAATTAATCATAAAGCACCAATATTTTATGCTTGTCAGTATGGGATTTCCTACATGACTTCATTCGTTTATATTTTATTGGCGGTGCTAAGTTTCAATTCAGTCAGCTGCACACACTTTAGGCTCTTGAGTAGTGGAGTGAATTTACTTGGACTCTAGTTAGAGTCGGGTCTTACGTGATGGTCTCTGTAACTCTCTAGAGTTCGTTGGACTTCTCACTGCCTAGGGAGTTCACAAATCGCGATCCATCAGAGGGGCCCAGTGAAGTTACTGGGGCCGTGAACTCGGTTGGTTTTACGCACAGGGTTGGCCACGGTAACTCTCTAGAGTTCATAGAGCTCACAAGGCTACCTTTGGGGGTACCAAATCCATGGTTGCCGATCCATCGATGAGTAGGTTTAAGCCCTTCCTCATGAGTTAGTACCGAAATCGAACCACAAATCTAGGGGGTCTTATGTATGGTTGGCCTATTTAAAGCGCACACTGCAGCCCTCATTTTCTTCGCCTGCAAGGTCAGGCCCATTCATGGGAGGGCATTGTCCTCCATTCCCCATGACGCTGCCGGAAAGCTATACAGACGGCATAGGGGTTATGCTAATTGGTCATTTAAGGACTTTTAGCACTCTAGCTTTTAGTCAAATTTTTGGCCTTTTGGCTTTTGGTCGTTGAAGACTTTTAGCTCTTGACTTTTTTATTAACTTTTGGCCTTCTGGCTTTTGGTCATTGACTCCGTCAACTGCCCGCATGGGTATGCATACGATGGCCTTCACGGGATTTTTAGGGCCACTGGCTTCTCGCCGCTGCCCGAATGGCAATCTTCATAGGTCTCATGCACAGCGGGCCATTGGCTTGACTGGGATGCCTTTTTATAATCATAGGTCTTATGCGTAGCCGGTCCATTTCAAGATTTAATCCTTTTAAGATTTGGCATTTTTTTCTCTTTTTTTTTTCAGAACTTGTGGCTAGACCACCTTTTTACGATCAGCAGTCATCATTGTCGCCAATTTTATATAGTTGGCTGTATGATTCATCATATGGTTGAACAATAATTGACATTTCGCTGCTGCTAACAATGTCATAAGGACTTTTGTATCATGTTTAAAGCAATGTATCAGCTTAGCGATGATGGCAATTTTGATGAACGATTGGTCGGTAACAGTGATAGTTGTTCTCTTTTCTTTTTATGATCATCGATACCTGATGATTCTAATTTCGATGGAGATTTTCTATCGGCGATGAGCGTCAATGCTTGATAGCAATCATCGGCACTTTTTTGTTTGGTGAAAATTTATTATGCTATCTTCAAATGTCTTGGAAGACTGAAGACTTTTGACGATGATCTAGCATGTTGTCTTAGAAGACGATGATAGCTATTTTCTCCTGAAATTGTTTATCTGTATCATTTGTCTGTATTGTTTGTAATATACCAGCTTGATGGTGATGTCAATTTCAGGCGAAATTTTATAGAACTGTCTTGATGGCGCTCACCTTCTTCATCTTTCTTTATTTGTTATCATATGATCTTGATATTCTTTGTCATATGATTTTGATATGCTTGCAAACTTCTTCCTTATTCATCCTATTCATCTTGCCCCCTTTTGATACAGAATTATTATCTTGGTAATGTTCTGTATCAAAATCAGTAGCGCTTTCGGAAGCAATTTCCTTTTCGTCAACGCGAGTATAGGCCAATATAGGCTTTCATTTACTTCTTTGAAGAATTTTTCTTTCATTGAGCACACTTTATCTCATTTGGCTTTGAACTTGCCCCCTAGATATGATTGTGACTGTGATTGGAGATATATTTTCATTATTGAAGATATTGAGGCAGTATATTTCTGCGGGAGGCTACACGATTGTTGTCACGCCCCAAACCCGAAAATCGGATTCACATGAATCTCGATTGCCGAATCCGGTGTCGACAGCCTCCGTAGTGCCCCATTCTCGGCTTCTGATAATCTAATGCCAGATTCCGATCCTGGGATCCTACAAGGAGGATTTTCAGAATGAAATTTTTTTTTGTAAAGGGGCATAACCACAGACATAACCAAGTCACAAAACAACATCACCACGTATCCACTATAACAACAATTTTAAGTACAATGCAGAAAGGGAAATACAAGGTGATCAAAAGCTCCAAAAAGGTCCTGATGTGCACTCCTGTCTCAGCGCTGCTGTCGTCCAACGCTACCTGCACGCAACTATCGTGCATAAGCTTTCAAAAGCTTAGAGGATGGTGCAAGTGTGTGCGTAAGGCAAACGCCAAGTGTACAATGTCAGAACAATGCGGAAGCATGCGGTAAGTCCATGAATATACCAAGGCTGTGTAATGCAAGGCATGATGCAAGATATGAATGTCATCGGCCACACCGATGCGATGCAAGGCCTACATAGCCAAATGTCATATGCGAAATGCAATCCAAGCAAGTCGGTATTCCTCACATGCGTATACCAGTACAGTTCCTCTCTGGATATCACCGGGGTCCAATACACATGCAGAGACTGCCACCTCCCTAGCTGCACAGTCAAGCAAGCGGATAAGACCTCACTATCCGCCTGACCAGTAGTATGCCAATACCTACCCGGCTCGTCGATAGCGGACTCATTTGCGAGCTAGTCAAACTCAGCCTAGCTTATAGCCCTCTCACTCAGGCGGATAAGGCCACACCCCCTTCCAACCGACCACGACACAGTGGGAGACGCGGCCTACTGGTATTTGGCACTCGGGCGCTCGTGTATCCACTCGGTCTAGACGTTGGAGCATCTCCTGGTACCAACAAGGTTCTGGGACTCTCACCCAAGGACATCCTAAGTGCCCACAGTGCTAGAATAAGTATTTCCGGTATCCAATACGGCCATCCACGATGTACCTGTGGAGCCACGGCCCTGATGTTGCTAGGGCGTGCAGTGATCAAGTCATACGTATGCGAGATGCATGAATCACGCTGTCAAAACATGCAGCAATCCAGCGCGTACTGCGCGATCATGTGGGGTGCTCAGTCACCTAACGAGCCCCATAGATGGTCTGTCCAATGGCGTATGCTATGATCAGTCATTCTCATATCAAGCATACATATGATGCGTATGGGCATGAGTTATGAGATTATTCTAAACATGTTATTAGGCAATGAATAGTAACAGGTATGGACCTATCAATGGGCCCTAAAGAGAATTACAATGCGGACATTTAACCAACATCGTACATACAATGTGGACGTCAAACCAACATTGTTTCCCAGGCACGGTTCGCCATAAATATCATTTCACGAACCATGAGAAACGTACATTGCAATGGACCCTAAGGACATCCGTTAGGCGTTGATTCATGGGCCTTAGATATATTCAAATGGGTCGTATTACATGGGCCTCACATTCACTAAATGGTTTGCATTAATGGGCCTCACTAATGAGCCTTATGTACATTGCAATGGTCCACGATCCATGGGCCTTGAAATACATTAAAGTGGTCTCACAACTTGGGCTTTAAACATGCTAGATGGGCCTCTGCACATAAATATATCAACTAGGCTACTCCCTTTGTGCCCCATACACATCAAATGGGCTTGTTCCCAGGGGCTTTATATAGAGTAGGTGGGCCGAATCCCATGGGTATTGCATATGTCAAATGGGCCCAAACCCATGGGCATTATAATGCCAGATGAGCTTAATTCCGTAGCCCTTATATGTACCAAATGGGTGACCATTTAGTCCTCATATATATACCAAGGTAGGCCTCAATAAATGGCCAAGGTTAAATCAATAAAGGGCCCTATACACGTGTCATGGTGGCCCATTTGAACTATAGATCTGTTTCATTTTGGCCCATGCCATAAAATAATTTTATATAAAAACGAATAAATGGACGGTTTAGATGCAACATATGCATCGTGGCGGGGGTCACATGAAGGTCCACCAAAATTATAATATACTATATAATACATATACAGTATATATACATAGGTAAGTATATATATGTATATATATATATATATACACCATATTATACGAAATATATATAATATTGTATATACACACACCTACATGCACACGCACATGTGCACTCACACATGCATACACACATGCACACACACGCGCGTACACACCCACGTACGCCCACACACATATTGTATTGGGCTCCACCGTCCGTACGGACGGTGGAATTAAGCTACATACATCGCTGTGGGTCCCATGTGGGGCCCACTAAAATGTTTATAATCCATCCAATCCCTTTACAAGGTCATAGGGACCTGGGTGAATAACAAAAATGAATTTCGGCTTGGTCCAAAAACTTCTGTGGACCCCAAAAGGATTTCAATGGTAGATTGTAATCACCACTGTTTCTTGTGGTGTGGGCCGCCTGAATCTCGGATGGACCTGAAACTTGGAGGGGAGTCACGTCAGTGGGTGGGCAACCTGATGAACGGTGTGAATACAAAATATGCATCATGGTGGGGCCCGCCCGGGGAGCCGTGGACGGCCTGGCGTCCGCCGACCGCCCGCCGCTGGGCGTCTGACATGGGCAGGGGCAGCAGCGCCTCTGCTGCTCGTTTTAAAGAAAAAGAGATTTGGAAGGAAGCGGTTTTTCCGCGGTTTTTGGCCTGTGGGGCCCCTGAAAATGAAATCTACTCCGGCCATTACGATCAGTGGCCCGAGGCCGTCCAAATGAGTCCAGAGTTTGAATTTTTTTAATGCATGGAAGTGAAATAAACTAAGAAAGTGATATTTGAATGGTAAAGGTGCGACCTTTGACGCTATGGCCCACCAGGTGATTGGATCAGCTCCAAACTTCTACCCAACGGCTACAATGCCGTGGGTAAGAGGATGGGCGGCTCAGATCGGATATAAGCATCAGGGTGGGGCCTATGCAAGGAGGCCACCCAATTTTTTTCTTTTCTTCTTTCCTTCTTCCCTTTTTCTTTCTCTTTTTCTCTTTTTTTTTTCTTCACAGCGTCCAGCGTCTGGGACGCTGGACGGTCAAATAAACTTATGTATTTATTTATTATTATTATTTTTTTTTTTATATGACAGGCTCTGATGAAGTGGGCCACCACCTGATGGGCGGCATGAAAATGGTGTGAAAGGTGGGCCCCACTTGGATAAAATAAATGCATCCAGATGGGATCTATTCAAGTGGGCCACCCCATTCTTTTGTAATAAATAAAATAAAATAAATTAAAAATAAAGAATAAAATAGAGAGAGAGAGACATGGAGAGTGGGACACGGCTTATGATGGAGGGTCCCCGTCATTATGGGCCCTCCCTTACATGAAATCATACAACAACGGACCCCTTTGAACGAAGGACCATCAAAAATGTAAATCAACGGTGGAGATCCATTCTCCACCGTTATGGACGGTCTAGATGACCTTTTTGAAATGAAATAAACATCATGATGGGGTCCATGGAGAATGGCCCCATCATGGAACGATCATGATGATCTAAGTGGTCCATCGGCCACAAATAAAGGTCCCAAGTGAGATCCACACCATTGATCGGTGGGCCTCACTTGGTCCACCATAAAAACACATAAATCTACCCTATAGAAGCACCCACCTCTTGATCTTCTTGGTCCGTTGGATAGCCGGTCACCTAGAGCTTCACTTAGATGGTGGAGATGGGAATTAGATGGCTAGGATGGGAGATTTGGGAGTGGAAAGTGGGCCTCACATATGCACTTCTCTCCATGGGGAGACTTGGACGTTGGATGCTCTCCCTTGCTTGGGTTGAAGTGTTGAGAAATGAGAGGGAGAGAGGTGTGATTAATGAGAGATGGAGTGATGTGAGGTGAGTGATGGGTGAGGTGAGTGATGGGTGAGGTGAGTGATGGGTGAGGTGATGTGTTAGTTGACTTGGGTGGTTGCTTGACTTGTGGAGAAAGGAAGCATGGGTGTGTGTGTACTTGACATGAGAGGTGATTGATGGGTGATTGATGGGATTGATGGGACATATTGTAGAGATTCCTTGGGATTTGCAACGCGCGGTGTTTTTGCTCGAACTGAACGTGGGTCCGTATCTCATCGTCTGGGTATCGGATCGGTGCGTGAGTTGCGGCGTTGGAACCGCGGCGACGGTGCGGTCGCAACGATACAAGTCTTGGATTAAGCCGGCTCAAATGAATAGGATACGACTTACGGTCGTGCGCAACGTCAACCATAAGTCGCGGATTGCCGGAATCTGGCGAGAAGGGTCGCGGGAATCCACGGAACAGTGCGGATTAGGATACGGGTCTTACAATTGTAATCATATTTTTAACTAGCTTTCCCCCAACCCTTGAAATTTTCTACGCTTCTCCTGATTGACCCCAATGGGGACTTGAATTTCCTTCCCATGGTTTAAGCCAACGGGTTCTTCATAATCAAAGCCCATATTTTTCATAATTTTCTTACTTACCGAACTATACTTTTGGAGGTCTTGCGGTGTCAGCCTACCATGATAGTCATTATTTTGAGTTCCTTCTCCTGTCCTTACTGCTTCTGAAGCATAGAACCCAATTGGCTCAGGATATTTTTCACTCGCCTTAACTTGAAATCTTATTGGAGCGGCCGAAAATGGCTTATTTCTTTTAGTATAAGGCAGCGGCACCGTATAATTTGACTGTAAAATTTTCAGTTGTTCAGATGACAGCAGGGTTAACGGCGGTTGTCTCGGTTGCCTTAAATGTTTTGGCACAAAATAGAACTTCTTACTTATTTTCGCGGTTTCAGATGACACTACTTTTTCTACTATCTCCGTAATTGCACTTTTCCGATCATTCTTTAGGACACCACCTTCATCCTTATTCATTTTTTCGATAGCGAATTCTTTATAATAGTTAACATCTACAAAGAAGGACTCAGCTTCTGTATACGGTCTTACATCAGCCATCACTTTATGTTGTACTCTGTCTTTACAGTATTTGAAACACTGATGCAGAGTAGAGGGTATGATATTGTACTGATGTATCCATGGCCTTCCTAGGAGAAGGTTGTATGTCGTTATTACACTTATGACGTGACAAACAACGTCAGTAGTCAATTATCCTATTTTCAACGTTACCGTAATCTTGCCAAGTGCACGCTGCCCATCTTGATTAAAACCTTGTATCATCATTCCGCTGGGGCGTAGTTCTGAGCGACGGTAGTTTAATTCATTTAACATTGAGAATGACAAAAAATTTACTGCAGACCCATTATCTATCATAATCCGTTTGACTTTCTTCCCACGAATATGGCCTTCTATCATTAGTGGTCTGTTATGGTCTTCCTCACAGATCAGAACATTATCAAAAAAAGAAATGACCGAGAAACAGTCCTCATGTTCATCGAGTTCTTCATGTTCTAACTCCACCAGTAAGGTTTCCCTGATGTCATGATCAGATAAGGCCTGGATCAAACTTTGTCAAAATTCTTCTGATAGCTTCAGTGCATCATAAACGCTTAATCGGGCCGGTATTCCTTTTAGATGATTTACCACGTCATAAGTCACTCTCGTCATCTCATTCTTCTCCTTTGTCTTGCCGCTATTACTCTCTTTTGCAATCGTTTCTTTCCTAGTGACTTCTGATTTCTATTTTGTAGGGCTTACCACCTTCTTATCTGACCGTAGTGTGATCACGGCAACCTTCTTTATAGCTTTACCACTTCCTACGTTATTTGCATCTTGGTCCTTCTTTCGGACTGTAAGCACATTTGCGGTTGCTATGGAGCCCCTTTCTCTTTCTTTCCCCAATACTATCTCACCCCTATTGATCAGTCGCTGTATTATACATTTCAATGTATAGCAGTTCTCTGTTGGATGCCCCACTAGATGATGATAATGACAGAAATCCCTTTCTCTAGTTTTTGTTACATCTTCTGGGCGCTTAGGCTTTTGCAATACTATCGTGCCAGCTTTTAATAACTGTTCCATCATAGGGGCGACAACTTCTTTTTCAAATACGAACCCCTCATGAGAATTCAGCATTCTAAGCCTCTTCCCTTTGTACCTATTTCTTGATTTATCACCTCGCGTCGGTCCGGTCTTCTTTCTCTTGAGTCCTTTGTGTCTTTTCCTCTTCTGTCATGATCGACAGCATTCACAGCTGTCCTGCCAGACACTCTTATAGTTGTATCATGTGAAATGCTGGGATCTTGTGAGTCATCAGCTCCAACGCATGGGCTTTAGTAGTCAAATCACGAAAAGTTCTGATATCGGCGCTAGTCAGTCCTAACGCAATTCCTGTCCCCATAGAATTTAGACACATTTTAACTTGTACTTTTTCCTCCGGTAGTTGTCTGCATGAAGCCCCTAATGTTTTCCACTTGTCTATAAACTTCTCTACTGGCTCTCCTTCTCTCTGCCGAATAGAGGCCAGCTCCGTAATACTGACATCACGTTCCGAGGAGAAGTTTGACATGAAAACCTCCTGCATTTGTTCCCAGGTACGTATTGATCCAGGTACCAAACTAGAATACCATCGAATGTTTTGTGTGTTAGTGATGAACCAAACAACTGCAAGCAGTACTGTGATATCGTAGAAAAATTTCCCATGCTAGTGATGAAGTGCATCAAATGCTCCTCCGGGGATCCTTCTCCATTGAACTTTTGAAAATTTGGATGCTTGAAATTCGCCAGAAAAGGGATGTCTTCTACTTCCCTTTGATACGACGTTTGATACCTAAAATGTCTGGTATTTTCACATTCTCTTTCTGCTCTAACCGCCTCTTCGACCACTTGCCTTACTTCTTCTTGTGTCACAGTTCTCGCCGCGGGGATAGACCCTAGTGACCCTGCCCCCAGTGGTGGGAGGACATCAGGTTGATTTTCTTGCCCTTCCGTTGCATTATGAGGGATTACCATTTGGGCTACGTTGTGTGCGAGGGTTATCAGTGCTTCTCTGAGATTTCTGCATTCTTCCATTAATGCATTTTGAGCTTCTGTCATTGCATTGAAACAATCCTCTATAGTTGTTCTATAATCTTGATTTGTTCCAGCCATGAATAGTGCAGCTTCTCCACTTGCGACGAAGTAGTAATCGAAGGAGAACAAGAGAATGCTGATGTGACAGGGCTTGTAGAAGAGGGAGGGGACAGAGTTTCATTGGGCCTTTTCGTACTCTCTGTGACATCAATTGATTAAGATGACGCCGATACTGGTGAATCTTTTCGGGATGGCATTGGCGATATAATGACCAATGCTGTTAACTGGGGAACTGTTTGCACTGTTTGCACTGTTTGCACTATTCGCGAT
The DNA here is from genome assembly GCA_037074715.1 of Magnolia kwangsiensis. Taxonomy (NCBI): domain Eukaryota; kingdom Viridiplantae; phylum Streptophyta; class Magnoliopsida; order Magnoliales; family Magnoliaceae; genus Magnolia; species Magnolia kwangsiensis. Next base: position 45,981,370 of record CM073576.1, on the reverse strand, counting down.
AGATAAATTATCGGAGGAGCAAGTTTAGGATTTCTTCCAACTGTGCTTCGCGTTACAGGCCCTCTGATTCTTAATGAAGGCTGATTTATTCCTCAAGTTTCGTGTTCTTGCCTTACGAGAGATCACGATGGTCTAGCCTGCATTGTCTTCTGATGACTGGGGTGAAGCAGAAATGACCTCAGCTGTTACTTGAGCCCTACTACTTTTACGCACATGACTCAGTGTGTATTCTATCTCAAACCCTGTCGGGGTGAATCCGAAGTTCACTTTTCATACGGGGATCACCATGGGTAATAAGTCATAGTCGAATTTTCAAAACTTTCAATCATGAAACATAGTTATAATTAGTAATTGAACGATTAGAGTGATCTATCTTAGAGATGAAGGGGAGGACTTCCCACTGAGAGTCACCATTTTGGCGTCTATAGGACGTCAAACCATGACGAATGTTCGTAACAACTTCACTATTAATATTTTAAATAAGACAATAAGATAGGGTCCCTAGCGGAGTCGCCATTTTGTTTCGACAAAGAAACAAATGCATTTGATTTGGGAGATTGTCTTATTCAAACATAACAGAAAAAGAGTACTAGGAACATTCATCACATTTTATTGATACTGAGTTCATTTACATCCTCTTTACATCCCTTGATTCTAAGATAGATCATTTAGAAATAAAGGACTTGTGCTTTAAGTATCAAAAGTTCATTTCGATAGCCTTCCGGCGTCTGATTCGATCATCTCCTAGGACTTAGGAGGAATGTCGATCTGATCGACGGGTCTTTAATGAAATAAAGATTTCACCGGTATAACAACGCCTGTTTCAACCATCCTCTAGGACTTAGGAGGAATGTCGATTCGATCGACTGATCTTTCTCCTTTGAACCCAAGAATAGGAGAAAGCCCGGAGAAAGGAAGCCTGGCCTACGGATTTCGGCAGCACGACGGCCTTTGGACTCCACAGACTGTAGGGCAGCCTAGTTGCGCAGACTCGCACAACCTATACCGGTTGCGCGGTCCTGCGCAACTGCCAGGAGACTCTCTTCTACCTTCTGTTTTCTTCTCCGCTCCGCTCCTCTTAAAAATCTTCAATTGCCCCTAACGAAGGAGGGGAAGAGGTATTTATAGACCCTCGCACGTGTGAAAATCCTGATCTTAGCGATGTAGGACTATTTTTTAGTGCTTTAGATCATTCTGAACGAAGCCCTTTGTGTAGTACATTTCGAGGTCCCGTGCAACTGATATTTCCTTTGCGCGGACCTGCACAACTGGGATTGATTGCGCGGAACTGTGCAACTTATAGTGGTTGCACGGACCTGCGCACTCTCATGAAAGCTATCTCTATCTTATTCTTTTCGAAAGTTCTTCCTATCTCTTTTCCTTTCCTTGCTCGATTCTTTCGCCATTTTTTATGCCTCAACACATGTGATAAGTGCAACCAGACTCAAATCCAAATCTTTTTACTAAGTCTTTTGCATACTTGGTTTGATTCATGAAAATTCCATCATCTAGTTGCTTGACCTGTAATCCTAAGAAGTAATTTAATTCACCAACCATGCTCATTTCAAATTCTGATTTCATGAGGTTGGCGAATTTGGATGCCTCATCTCTGCATGTTGATCCAAACACTATGTCATCCACATAAATTTGTGCAATAAGCAATGTGTTCTTTAATTTGTGGGTGAATAGTGTCTTGTCTACACTTCCTCTGTAGAATTTATGGTCTAAAAGAAACTTCGTTAATCATTCATACCAAGCACATGGTGCTTGTTTGAGACCATACAGAGCTTTTTCCAAACAATAAACATGATGGGGATGCTTAGGATCTGAAAATCCTTTTGGTTGTTCCACATATACTTCTTCGGCAAGATCCCCATTAAGAAAGGCACTCTTAGTATGCATTTGAAATAATTTAAATTTTAGTGCGGATGCAATGGACATAATAATTCTAATGGACTTTAGGCGTGCGATAGGGGCAAACGTTTCATCAAAATCAATTCCTTCAATCTGTGAGTATCCCTGAGAAACCAATCTTTCTTTGTTTCTAATTACATTCTCTAATTCGTCAGATTTATTTTTGAAGACCCATTTTATTCCAATGACATTAGTATCAGTTGGTCTAGGAACCAGTTTCCATACCTCATTTCTCTGGAATTGTTAAAGTTCTTCTTGCATGGCATTAATCCAGTATTCATCTTGAAGAGCTTCTACAATATTCTTGGATTCAATCTTTGAGGTAAAACAGAAATGACTATAAACATTGTCTATCTGCCGTCTAGTTCTTACACCGTCATTAGGGTCTCCAATAATTTTCTCTCGAGGGTGATTCTTAATAACAGGTATGTCAGATGATTGCTGAGGTTCATTCAATAATGAAGATTTGTCATCTGATTTTTCAGGTATGCATGAATCTACGTCATCTTCTATCTCATTTGCAGGGGAATTCACGTCTTGAGGATGATCATCAATTACTACATTTACAGATTCTTGAATAGTAAGGGTTTTTAAGTTGGATACTCTATAAGCATGACTATTCATGGCGTACCCTAGGAAAATGCCTTCATCACTTTTAGATTCAAACTTCCCTAGGTGATCTCTGTCTCTTAAAATGTAGCATTTACTACCAAAGACCCAAAAGTATTTCACATTTGGCAGCTTCCCATACCATAGTTCATACGGAGTTTTGTTCAGACCTGCTCTAAGATATACTCTGTTTATGATGTAGCAGGAGGTATTGACAGCTTCTGCCCAAAAACTCTTTACCATATCCTTTCCATTCGGCATAACTGACCCCGTTTCCTGTAATACTCGATTTTTCCTTTTAGCAACTCCATTTTGCTGTGGGGTTTTGGGGGATGAAAATTCATGGTGAATTCCTTTATCACTACAATATTTTTCAAATTCATCATTTTCGAATTCACCACCATGATCACTTCTAATGCGTTTTATGTCATATCCTTTCTCATTTTGAATTCGTTTTGCCAAGACTATGAATTTTCTAAAAGCATAAGATTTTTCTCGAAGAAATGCAACCCAAGTAAATCTAGTATAGTCATCTACTACCACCAGAAAGTATCTTTTCTTGCCATGACTTTCTACTTTATTAGGACCTACCAGATCCATATGCAGTAGATCCAAGGGTTTTGTTGTTTCTATGGTGGTTATCTTTTTGTGTCCTACTTTTATCTGTTTTTTTAGACATTCCACACAAACAACTTTTTCTTCTTTCCTAATTTTGGGAAGACCTCTAACCAAGTTTTTTGAGCTAAGTTTAGCTAAATTTCGGTAATAAACATGTCCCAACCTTTGATGTCATAACTTAGATTCATCCTTTACAGCCACATTACACTTTGTGGGCAACCCATTTTCGTTGGTACTCTCAATGATATAACAATTATCACTAATGTGTAAACCTTTTATGAGAGATTTTCATGTATGATCTACAATTCTGCATGCATCTTTTGAGAAGGTGACCAGATGTTCCTTCTCACAAATTTGGGAGATACTGAGAAGATTGTGTTTCAGACCTTCTACATAGAGAACATTTTTAATTTTTAGAAGACCTGGTACTGATATTGTTCCTTGTCCAATGATTTTGGCTGAGCTACCATCTCCAGATGTGACCGATCCACCATCGAAGTTTGAATATGTACAAAAATGAGTACGATCACCAATCATGTGTTTGGAACATCCACTATCAAGATACCATTTCGAACTATTGCCAGCTTTGAGAGTGGTGTGGATTACAAGGCAATTATTTTAATCTGTCACATCCTCTGGGACTTTCTTAATCATGATTTCAACTTCAGTCAAGATCACTCTCTAGGCGGTGAAGCCCTTAAAGAGAGACCCACTCTGATACCAAATTGAAATAGCGGTGAAGATCACTTGATTTGAAGTAGGAATATGCCAATATGTCCTAGAGGGAGGTGAATAGGACTTTTTAAAGTTTTTATGAATTATTAAAGATCTTATCACACAAATCCTATCACGGAGTACATATTAGGATTACTCAAAAATTAACTCTACTGGCTTCCAAGCCTGGTAGAGGATCCAATCACAAAACTATTTAAATGATAAACAATTTGTATATAAGATTGTGATAGATATGACTGTGTGTGTGTATAAGATGTGATTTCAGACGATCAAATATAAAGGCATATAAGGAAATCACATAAATGAAAGATAATTCCAATATCAAACACAGTCATTTTATAGTGGTTCGACTACTTGTCTACTCCACTACCAGCTTCCATACTCAACCCTTGAGTGACCGAATTTCACTAAGGAGGTTTCCCATGGTTCACCTCAAACTTAAGGTTTTAAATCACGTTCACCTTCAACCTTTACACGGAGGTTTCTACTTGGTTCACCTCTAACAATGGAGTTTTATTGACGCACTCCTAACCAGATGTTTATGCCCACATAGAGCAAGGGTCCCCACAACACACCCAGATGTTTATGCTCTCCACAGAGCAAGGGTCCACACAACGCACCCCGCATGTACACTCTCGTCGGAGGACTCCTTTAAGGACTTTAAAGGGTGAGCAATACTTAAGACCCAATCCTAGAAAGGAATGATCACAAGTGTCCTCTGGACTCTAGATACTTACAAATAAGTTGATGAGTCTCATTCAGCGCAATGTTGAAGATCTCCTTCTTATTGATGAAGAGTCTCAGCTCCCTTGATCCGCAACACAAAAGATATACCTATTCGAGGCTTTAGGTTAGGTCAAGGTTGTGATAGAATTCCACTCTCTAAGGATTTTTCTATTAGGAAGATAGAGTGGTTCCTATCATCTATGAATCAAGGCATCCCAGCTTAATGATTTGCCAATAAGGTAGTAGCTGGAGGATCCTTGAATGCGAAAGTTCATTCCCCAATCCACTCTATTGAATATCAATGATGAGGGTGGATTAGAGGATGAACTCCCTGAGAGAAAGGGCTTAAGGTAAATGATAGGAAGGTTAAAACACTCAAAAGCACTCTCTTCTTTCTCTACCAGCAATAAAGGCAAGCTTCTCTACATATAGCCAAAGGTTCCAACGGATATAAAACGGTCACATTTATGATAGAGTTCGATATCATCGAGCAAGTGTCGATTTGATCGAGCATATACTCTCGATTGTATCGATTGTCCTCTCGATGATACAAACTCAAATGTCATTTTTACTTTTGGAAACCTTTTGCCAAATGGTCGATGGGATCGAGACACACATCGATGTTATCATATTTCGAACTCCGATTCCATCGATAGATGAATCGATCTATCGACAGGTGAAAAATAAGAAAGACAAGCCTTGAAAAATTTCAGGTTCTAATGATATGATTGAGGAATAATCGATGTTATTAAAATTTTTTTGTCGATGATATCGGAGACCGTGTCGATGGGATCGATAAATCGTATAGATTTACCTATAAGCTTGTTGGACGTTTTGTGTCCGGTATCTATCCAATCGACCGGTTCTCAATAAGATCGACATATGAATATCAATTTCTCGACTAGCACCCCGATCACTGATTAAAACATCCTAAAATTTATGCTGGAGGAAACATGCGCCGACTATCGATGTGATCGACTGACTTCCAATATGATCGATATTTGAGTTTAGATTGAATCGAACAGTCATCGATATATCGAAGCTCATAGTGGCTTTCTTTAGACAAACTGGGGTGCCAAAAAACTGTCTGTCGATTATATCGATCTACTTTCGATAGGATCGATATTCGAATATCGATGATATCGACTGATCCGTCGATATTTCGATAAATCGTCCAGATGAATGTTTGATTGCTGGATGCTTTTTGTTCTCACTCGATTGTATCGATTGAGATGCCGAAGACATTGACAGAGAAGGTCAATCATATCGAGAAATGAATCGATATAATCGACAGTGTAAGAAAAACTTGAAGATTCTCCTATTTGGTAAAAAGTTTTCTTACACAAAAATCCTAAGATGTTCTACTTATTTTAAAGAGTTTTAATCACCTGGTGTTTTGGGACATGGGATGTGAGGCTATGATTTACCTATGGAGAGCTTCCACACATCCAGTTGAGGCATACACTTGAGTTGATCTTCCTATTAGGCGTCGTTGTCCAACTGACTCAACTTACATCGTAATTGACAAACCAGGACACTAGTCGGTGCACTTTCAGGGTTTAGGTTATAGGTTTTGGTTAAGGTTATAGGTTATAGGTTAGGTTTAGGTTAAGGTTAGGTTATAGGTTTTAGGATTTGAGAATGGGTTCGGGTTTAGGTTATAGGTTTTACTTTTAGTTTAGGTTATAGGTTTTGGGATTTAAGAATGGGCTTGGGTTTAGGTTATAGGTTTTGGATTTGGTTTAGGTTATAGGTTTTGGTTTAGGTTATAGGTTTTGGGATTTGAGAATGGGTTCGGGATTAGGTTATAGGTTTTGGCTTTTGTTTAGGTTATAGGTTATAGGTTTAGGTTTTGGTTAAGGTTAGGTTTAGGTTATAGGTTTTAGGATTTGAGAATAATTTTAGGTTATAAGTATAGGCTAAGGTTAGGTTATAGGTTTTGGGATTCGAGATTGGATTCGGGTTTAGGTTATAGGTTTTGGTTTTGGTTTAGGTTATAGTTTTTGGTTAAGGTTATAGGTTCTAGGCATAGGTTTAGGTTAAGGTTAGGTTTAGGTTATATATTTTGAGATTTGGGAATAGTTTTAGGTTACAAGTATAGGTTTAGGTTAGGTTACAGGTTTTGGGATTTAATAATGGGTTTGGGTTTAGGTTATAGGTTTTGATTTTGGTTTAGGTTATATGTTTTGGTTTAGGTTATGGGTTATTGGTTTAGGATAAGGTTTTGGTTTAGGTTTAGGTTAAGGTTAAAGGTTTAAGGATTTGAGAATTGGTTCGGGTTTAGGTTATAAGTTTTGGTTTTAGTTTAAGTTTTAAGTTTTAGGAATTGAGTATGGGTTCAAGTTTAGGTTTTGGTTTTGGTTTACGTTTTGGTTTTGGTTTAGGTTATGGGTTTTGGTTAAGGTTATAGGTTAAAGGTTTAGGATACAGTTTAGGTTTAGGTTTAGGTTATAGGTTTTGGGATTTGGGAAGAGTTTTAGGTTTTATGTATATGTTTAGGTTAGGTTATAGATTTTAGGATTTGATAATGGGTTCGGGTTTAGGTTATAGGTTTTGATTTTGGTTTAGGTTATAGGTTTTAGTTTAGGTTATAGGTTATTGGTTTAGGATAAGGTTTAAGTTTAGGTTTAGGTTATAGGTTTTGGGATTTGACAATGGGTTCGGGTTTAGGTTATAGGTTTTGGTTTTAGTTTTAGTTTTGGTTTTGGTTATATGTTTTGGTTAAGGTTATAGGTTATAGGATTAGGTTTAGGTTAAGGTTAGGTTTAGGTTATAAGTTTTGTGATTTGGGAATAGTTTCAGGTTATAAGTATAGGATTAGGTTAGGTTATAGGTTAAGGTTTAAGGATAGCTTATAGGATTTGGGATATGAGAATGTGTTCGTGTTTAGGTCATAGGTTTTGGTATTGGTTTAGGTTATAGGTTTTGGCTTAGGTTATAGGTTATATGTTTAGTATAAGGTTTAGGTTTAGGTTTAGGTTATAGGTTTTGGGATTTGATAATGGGTTCGGGTTTAGGTTATAAGTTTTGGTTTTGGTCTAGGTAATAGGTTTTTGGATTTGAGAATGGGTTCGAGTTTAGGTTATAGCTTTTGGTTTTGGTTTAGTTTATCGGTTTTGGTTAAGGTTATAGGTTGTAGGTTTAGGTTTAGGTTAAGGTTAGGTTTAGGTTATAGGTTTTGGGATTTGGGCATAGTTTTTGGTTATAAATATAGGTTTAGGTTATGTTATAGGTTAAGGTTTAGGGATAGGTTATAGGTTTTAGGATTTGAGAATGGGTTCGAGTTTAGGACAGGTTTTGGTCTTGGTTTAGGTTATAGGTTTTGGGATTTGAGAATGGGTTCGGGTTTAGGTTATAGGTTTTGGTTTTAGTTTAGGTTAGAGGTTTTGGTTTAGGTTACAGGTTATAGGTTTAGGTTTAGGTTATAGGTTTTGGGATTTGAGAATGGGTTCGGGTTTAGGTTAAAGGTTTTGGTTTTGGTTTAGGTTATAGGTTTTGGTTAAGGTTATAGGTTACAGGTTTAAGATAAGGTTTAGGATTAGGTTTAGGTTATAGGTTTTGAGATTTGGGAATAGTTTTAGGTTATAAGTATATGTTTAGGTTAGGTTATAGGTTTTAAGATTTGATAATGGGTTCGGGTTTAGGTTATAGGTTTTGGGTTTGATTTAGGTTATAGGTTTTGGTTTAGGTTATTGGTTATAGGTTTAGTATAAGGTTAAGGTTATAGGTTTTGGGATCTTAGAATGGGTTTGGGTTTAGGTTATAGGTTTTGCTTTTGGTTTTGGTTATAGGTTTTGGGATTTGAGAATGGGTTCGTGTTTAGGTTATAGCTTTTGGTTTTGGTTTAGGTTATAGGTTTTGGTTAAGGTTATAGGATTAGATTTAGGTTAAGGTTAGGTTTAGGTTATAGGTTTTGGGATTTGGGAATAGTTTCAGGTTATAAGTATAGGATTAGGTTAGGTTATAGGTTAAGGTTTAGGGATAGCTTATAGGATTTGGGATACAAGAATGTGTTCGTGTTTAGGTCATAGGTTTTAGTATTGGTTTAGGTTATAGGTTTTTGTTATTTGAGAATGGGTTTGAGTTTATGTTATAGGATTTGGTTTTGGTTTAGGTTATAAGTTATATGTTTAGTATAAGGTTTAGGTTTATGTTTAGGTTATCGGTTTTGGGATTTGATAATGGGTTCGGGTTTAGGTTATAAGTTTTGGTTTTGGTTTTGGTTATAGGTTTTGGGATTTGAGAATGGGTTCGGGTTTAGGTTATTGGTTTTGGTTTTGGTTTAGTTTATCAATTTTTCTTAAGGTTATAGGTTATAGGTTTAGGTTAAGGTTAGGTTTAGGTTATAGGTTTTGGGATTTGGTAATAGTTTTAGGTTATAAGTTTAGGTTTAGGTTAGGTTATAGGTTAAGGTTTAGGGATAGGTTGTGGGTTTTGGAATTTAAGAATGGGTACGGGTTTAGGTCAATAGTTTTAGTATTGGTTTAGGTTATAGGTTTTGGGATTTGAGAATGGGTTCGGGTTTAGGTTTTAGGTTTTGGTATTTGGAATGGGTTTGCGTTTAGGTTATAGGTTTTGGTTTTGGTTTAAGATATAGGTTTTGGTTTATGTTACAGGTTATAGGTTTAGGTTTTGGTTATGGTTAAGTTTAGGTAATAGGTTTTGGGATTTGGGAATAGTTTTAGTTTATAAGTACTGGTTTAGGTTGGGTTACAGGTTTTGGGATTTAGGAATAGGTTCGGGTTTAGGTTTAGGTTATAGGTTTTGGTTAAGGTTATAGGTTATAGGTTAAGGTTTAGGTTATAGATTTTAGGATTTGGGAATAGTTTTAGGTTATAAATTTAGGTTTAGGTTAGGTTATAGGTTTTGGGATTTGATAATGGGATCGGGTTTAGGTTATAGGTTTTGGTTTTGGTTTAGGTTATAGGTTTTGGTTAAGGTTATAGGATTAGGTTTAGGTTAAGGTTAGGTTTAGGTTATAGGTTTTGGGATTTGGGAATAGTTTCAGGTTATAAGTATAGGATTAGGTTAGGTTATAGGTTAAGGTTTAGGGATAGCTTATAGGATTTGGGATACGAGAATGTGTTCGTGTTTAGGTCATAGGTTTTGGTATTGGTTTAGGTTATAGGTTTTTGTTATTTGAGAATGAGTTCGGGTTTATGTTATGGGATTTGGTTTTGGTTTAGGTTATAAGTTATATGTTTAGTATAAGGTTTAGGTTTAAGTTTAGGTTATCGGTTTTGGGATTTGATAATGGGTTTGGGTTTAGGTTATAAGTTTTGGTTTTAGTTTTGGTTATAGGTTTTGGGATTTGAGAATGGGTTCGGGTTTAGGTTATTGGTTTTGGTTTTGGTTTAGTTTATCGATTTTTCTTAAGGTTATAGGTTATAGGTTTAGGTTAAGGTTAGGTTTAGGTTATAGGTTTTAGGATTTGGTAATAGTTTTAGGTTATAAGTATAGGTTTAAGTTAGGTTATAGGTTAAGGTTCAGGGATAGGTTGTGGGTTTTGGAATTTAAGAATGGGTTCGGGTTTAGGTCAATGGTTTTAGTATTGGTTTAGGTTATAGGTTTTGGGATTTGAGAATGGGTTCGGGTTTAGGTTTTAGGTTTTGGTATTTAGAATGGGTTTGCATTTAGGTTATAGGTTTTGGTTTTGGTTTAAGATATAGGTTTTGGTTTATGTTACAGGTTATAGGTTTAGGTTTTGGTTACGGTTAAGTTTAGGTAATAGGTTTTGGGATTTGGAAATAGTTTTAGTTTATAAGTACTGGTATAGGTTAGGTTACAGGTTTTGGGATTTAGGAATGGGTTCGGGTTTAGGTTATAGTTTTTGGTTTAGGTTTAGGTTACAGGTTTTGGTTAAGGTTATAGGTTATAGGTTAAGGTTTAGGTTATAGATTTTGGGATTTGGGAATAGTTTTAGGTTATAAGTTTAGGTTTAGGTTACGTTATAGGTTTTGGGATTTGATAATGGGATCGGGTTTAAGTTATAGGTTTTGGTTTTTGTTTAGGTTATAGGTTTTGGTTTATGTTATAGGTTATAGGTTTAGGATAAAGTTTAGGTTTAAGTTTAGGTTAAGGTTATAGGTTTTGGGATTTGAGAATTGGTTCGGGTTTAGGTTATAGGTTTTGATTTTGGTTTAAGTTATAGTTTTTGGTATTTGAGAGTGGGTTCGAGTTTTGGTTTTGGTTTAGGTTATAGGTTTTGGTTGAGGTTATAAGTTATTGGTTTAGGATAAGGTTTAGGTTTAGGTTTAGGTTATAGGTGTTTGGGATTTACGAATGGGTTCGGGTTTATGATATAGGTTTTGGTTTTGGTTTTAGTTATAGGTTTTGGGATTTGAGAATGGGTTCGGGTTTAGGTAATAGGTTTTGGTTTTGGTTTAAGTTATACGTTTTGGTTAAGGTTATAGGTTTAGGTTTAGGTTGTATGTTTTGGGATTTGGGAATAGTTTTAGGTTAAAAGTTTAGGTTTAGGATACGTTATAGCTTATGGTTTAGGGATAGGTTATAGGTTTTGGTTTTTGAGAATGGGTTAGGGTTTAGGTCATAGGTTCTAGTATTGGTTTAGGTTATAGGTTTTGGGATTTGAGAATGGGTTCAGGTTTAGGTTATAGGTTTTAGTTTTGGTTTAGGTTATAGGTTTTGGTTAATGTTATAGGTTATAGGTTTAGGTTAAGGTTAGGTTTAGGTTATAGGTATTGGGATTTGGGAATAGTTTTAGGTTATAAGTATAGGTTTAGGTATTGGGTTTAGGACATAGGTTTTGGTATTAGTTTAGGTTATAGGTTTTTGGATTTGAGAATGGGTTCAGGTTTAGGTTATAAGTTTTGGTTTTGGTTTAGGTTATAGATTCTGAGATTTGAGAATGCGTTCAGGTTTAGGTTATAGGTTTTGGCTTTGGTTTAGGATATATGTTTTGGTTAAGATTATGGGTTATATGTTTAGGTTTAGGTTTAGGTTATAGGTTTTGGGATTTGGGAATAGTTTTAGGTTATAAGTATATGTTTGGGTTAGGTTATAGGTTTTAGGATTTAATAATGGGTTCGGGTTTAGGCTATAAGTTTTGATTTTGGTTTAGGTTATATTTTTTGGTTAAGGCTATAGGTTATAGGTTTAGGTTTTGGTTAAGGTTAGGTTTCGGTTATAGGTTTTGAGATTTAGGAATAGTTTTAGGTTATTAGTATAGGTTTGGGTTAGGTTTCAGGTTTTGGGATTTGAGAATGGGTTCGGGTTTAGGTTTTAGGTTTTGGTTTAGGTTTAGGTTATTGGTTTTCGTTAAGGTTATAGGTTATAGGTTTAGGTTTTGGTTATGGTTAAGTTTAGGTAATAGGTTTTGAGATTTGGGAATAGTTTTAGTTTATAAGTACTGGTTTAGGTTGGGTTACAGGTTTTGGGATTTAGGAATGGGTTCGGGTTTAGGTTATAGTTTTTGGTTTTGGTTTAGGTTATAGGTTTTGGTTTAGGTTATAGGTTATATGTTTAGGATATGGTTTAAGTTTAGGTTTAGGTTAAGGTTATAGGTTTTGGGATTTGAGAATTGGTTCGGGTTTGGGTTATAGGTTTTGGTTTTGGTTTAGGTTATAGGTTTTGGTTAATGTTTGTGTGACCTGACCCAAGTTTGCATGTGTGCATGTGTGTGTGTAAGTGTGCATTTCATTTCTTGTGGTCTCGCGGTCCTATCGGTTGAATTTTGGTGACCCGTGACCCTCAGATAGTGTTACGGTCATGCTTGAGTCCGGTCATATAGACCCGACTCGAATCGAGCTGAGATCTATGCCTTTGCGACCGCATTGTTGTCGCGGTTCCAACGCTGCATCTTGTGCGTCCATCCGATATGTGGATCATAAGTTGTGTACGTTTCATTCTATGACCCTTGATTTCGATCATGTGGCCCACCTTGGAGTGGTGCATGTGGCCCACACTCCCTCTTTTGCATAAGTTCCAACACACACTACACACACCACCTAAATCTCCATAACTTACACTACCAAGACCTGACACACCACCCACACCTAACCTACCCTAGCAACATTGTTTGTATCACCATATGTTAATGATTACTTTCATTAAAAAAGATTTTTCCTCTCTTTCCCTCTCATTTCTCTCTCTCTTCTCTTCTTCTCTAGCAATTTTCCTCCATTTTTCTAGCCACCTTCCTCCTTAATCCCCCACCATCTAACCCTTGAAACCTCATCTCCACCATTGATCCATCTCCCTTGGTGCTAAAGGACCTTAGTGTGAAAGTTTGGTGGTCATCTTTGAGGTGGGTGCTTTCTTCATCAAGTAAATCTTTTCTCTCCTCATGTAATCTCTTTCCTCTCTCTCATTTGGATGTGTAGGACCCACCAATTAATGGTGGAGATCTTACACAACCATCTAGATGTGGCCATGAGGCCCACATTGTACATGCATGTCCATGCATGGGATTCTTCCCTTGATGGACCCCTTGCATGTGGATTTCTCTTTTTTTTTTAAGTATGATGGGTCATCTAGGCCCTTGCATGTGGCTGGGATGGCATCCCAACCACTCATTTCAAAGATCCAAGCCATGCATCATAAGATCTAGTTGTATAATGTGTTGATATTATTATTTGTGGTTGTGATTGTGTGGGGACGGCTTAATAGTGGCGAAGCCCTCCCCTGATGGCCGAATGCACTTCCTTCTCTTTTCTTAGTTAGAAATCTGATGATATTATGTGTGGTCTACTTAGTGGGCCTGAATTGCCCAAAAGAAAAAGCCTAGGAAGAAAGAGACATCTATACTCAACCTACACCATGGTTTAGATACCTCTTTTTGCCACTTTAAATGTTCTTGTAAGGGTGAAAATTTGAGGATTTATTCTGGAAAATTATGGGACCCACTAGGGTGGGCCATGACACCCAATTTATGGGCCAATACCTTCCTTAATAGGCCCATAAATTTATTTTATTCCATGCATGCATTGCCGTCCAGAAATTTCTGGGTAGATTGTTTTTGTTGGACTTGGGCTTGAAATTGGAACTGATTAGGAAACCTTTTGTACCCATCAAATATACTTTTCTGAAAGGTGGGGATCTCATCTTGATGTTCTCCAAATTTCAGCTCCATATGACCTTGATTGAGGTCCCAAAGGTATGGTCCAAGTGAGGTGGACAGTCTGAATTTTCTACACTATTCTAGCAACATTCCACCATGAACAGTTGGATTTCTAAAATTTATTAAAATATCTGTGGGTGTTTAAAAATTATAAAAATTTATTCAGGGGTGGCCTACTCAATTTAGGACCCACCTACAAAATTTGGGGACCAATGGACACCTGTACGTACCATAGTGGTGGCTGGACTGGCCCACTATAATATAGTGTCCAGATCAGTCCGATTTTTAGGACAGATTGATTTATATAAATGAATAAAAATATTTATAGGTGTTTAAAAATTCTAAAATTTTGTAGAGATGTGATATACTCATGGTAGGAGTCACTTACCAAATTTCAGGGCCAATGGACCCCTGTACACACCGTGGAAAGGGCCGGACTGGCCCACCACGTTGGGACGCTCAGGTCTGTCCGATTTCATGGACAGTGTATTTTGTTTAAACTAATTAAAATACTTATAAATATCTAAAAATTCTAAATTTTTTTGGGGGTGTGGCCCACATATGGAAGTATTACTCTATAAAACTTCAGCCTCAAATGACCCCTTTAGGGTATCCAAAAAAAGGTCCAATATGGCTAGACTCCCAATTTTTCTATTGTGCAGTCCAGCAATATGCTTGATAAAGACCAAAATTTAAAAATATTTCTCTTGATGGTGGGCCATATTTTTTAGTTTCCTCTTATTGTATGCATGATGAGGGGCCATAGTCCTCAATTTTTAAATTTTTAGAGGCCTTGGGCCCACTCCAATGGACTGCCCAAATTTAGGACAACAACATGTTATAATTATGCTTGGACTTGGGCTGAAATTTTGAGGAGTGAGGCCCACCACATTTATGAAGGTATTAGAGGAGATAACTTATACCTTTAGTTTTTTTAAATTTGGGGTTAATAAATGCACTTTTGAGGCCCACCACAGTTAAATTTAATTGGGTCCATGAATGTAGCTAGTTGTTGAACTCTTTAGGCCCAATTAGGTTGGAACTTTCCAGATAGACCCATTGAACTATTGGGCCATTTTACTATACTATTATGTTAGGTTAGTGGGCCAGATCACACAAGTAGATGGGCCCTTGATTGCCCATCAAATCAACTTTATACTTGGGCCGAGTTGTAGGCCCAACTTACTTGACTAAGAGCATGACATTGCCCATGTGGTTTGAGCAATGGGCCGCCCACTAGGCCACCATAATATATGGGATTAGTGGCCTTTATGTTGGGCCCTAACATTTCCCTTATGGGCCCATAGTGGTATATATGAGTTGGGTTATGTGTGTTCCTCTTGAACCCATATTTTGGGTAGGCCTTGGGCCGCCCTTTCTAAAGCCCAACATGAGTGTTGTGGTATAATTATGGCTAGTCATTTCTTATTTTTGATGTTGCATGGGCCTTGGTCCTTGATTCATGATCAATTAGAGATGATCTACCTCTTAGGGACCAATTGTGGTTGGATGTCCATGTTGGTGGCCTTAAGGTAGGCCCATGGGCTTCTATGGGTGGTTAAAGGCCCACCATAGAACCTTGCTAAGCCATCTCACTATTTAGGCCCATACCATTGTTCTCCTTAGTCTTGTGGGCTGCCCCAAGTATATGGGCCTCCACTAGAGGTTGTATTCTTTTTGAGGAATTAATTAAGTACCTAGACCCTTCATAGTTAGGTAGAGAGTTCATCTCCACCGTATTGGCACCCCTATTCATCTTCATGGCCCACTCCCATACACATCATATGCATACTTAGTTGAGGAATGATTAGCCATGGTTGTGGCATTGTGTAGGACATGTTGGTATCTCCCTGAGAGATGAATGCTTGGGATTGATGCATGGGTGATTGTGTGATTCATGCATCTGGCATTGCATAGCATGTGGATATTTTCCCTTACTTCATCAGGGCCTTACCTCCACAGGGATATTCTTGGATGGTCGTATGTGTGGACACCAAAAATATTAGTTGAGCATACCGGGTGCATACGATGCCCATGGGTGAAATTCTCAAAACTTCCATGGTACCAAGGATCTGCTCCAACGCCGTGACCAGGTGGAATACATGAGCGTACGAGGGCCTTATACCGTTAGGCTGCAACTCCTACTGTCGTGTAGTCGGTTGGATAGGGGTGTGGCCTTACCTTCCTGGTGTGTAGTGGACATTACTAGGCTGAGTCTAACCAGCTCGTAAATGGGTCCGCTACCATCAGGCCTTGTTGGTGATTGGCTGTCCACAGGCGGGTAGTGAGGTCTCTTATGCTCGTTTGACTGTGCGGGGTCTGTAGAACAACAGTCATTCAGCAGTGTAATGGACCCCAGTGATTTTCTTATGATTGGCAATGTACTTGACTTATGATTTGGATATGAGCACTGGCATTACTTGCATCGCATTAGCATTGGTTGTACAAGCCCCCTTCATGCATTGCCTTGGTTTAACATCCAGTACTCATTGCATCATATTCATGATAAGCCTTAGTAAGGTTAGTGATTTTCCCATTGAGCACATTTTCCTTCTTGTATCTCCTACTATTCTTCTGTGCACCATTGTCACACACTTTCACCACCCTCTAAGCTTCTATAAGCTTATGCACGATTGATGCATGCGGGAGATTCTAGGAAGGCATCGTAGCAGCAGCGCGTGGAGTAGAGCGGAGCTTTTGAGGACTCCAGTGTTGCCGACCTTTCCCTCTTCTCCTTTTATCTCATGTATGTCCTTTTAGACCTTATGGATGATTGTAAAAGTTCAAATTCTTAGTGGATTTTGTGATGTGTTCCTTTGTTATTCTCAGATGTATTTGCTGTGATCCTAGGTATGCTCATATTGGTAATGATTATACTGCAATAAAAATCCTCCTTATAGGATCCCATGATCGGAACCTGCCTCAGGAGCCAAGAATGGGGTACTATGGAGGCTGTTACGGCCAGAACCAGCCATCGGATCCCTTGTGATTCCGGTTACCGAGTCTGGGGCGTGACAATGTTATAGGTTATAGGTTCAGGTTAAGGTTAGGTTTAGGTTATAGGTTTTGGGATTTGGGAATAGTTTTAGGTTATAAGTATAGGTTTAGGTATTGGGTTTAGTACATAGGTTTTGGTATTAGTTTAGGTTATAGGTTTTTGGATTTGAGAATGGGTTCGGGTTTAGGTTATAAGTTTTGATTTTGGTTTAGGTTATACATTTTGAGATTTGAGAATGTATTCAGGTTTAGGTTATAGGTTTTGGCTTTGGTTTAGGATATATGTTTTGGTTAAGATTATGGGTTATAGGTTTAGGATAAGGTTTAGGTTTAGGTTTAGGTTATAGGTTTTGGGATTTGGGAATAATTTTAGGTTATAAGTATATGTTTGGGTTAGGTTATAGGTTTTAGGATTTAATAATGGGTTCGGGTTTAGGTTATAAGTTTTGATTTTGGTTTAGGTTATAGGTTTTGGTTAAGGCTATAGGTTATAGGTTTAGGTTTTGGTTAAGGTTAGGTTTCGGTTATAGGTTTTGAGATTTAGGAATAGTTTTAGGTTATCAGTATAGGTTTGGGTTAGGTTTTAGGTTTTGGGATTTGAGAATGGGTTCGGGTTTAGGTTTTAGGTTTTGGTTTAGGTTTAGGTTATTGGTTTTGGTTAAGGTTTTAGGTTGTAGGTTTAGGTTTAGGTTAAGGTTAGGTTTAGGTTATAGATTTTGGGATTTCGGAATAGTTTTAGGTTATAAGTATAGGTTTAGCTTAGGTAATAGGTTTTGAGATTTGATAATTGGTTCAGGTTTAGGTAATAGGTTTTGGTTTTGGTTTAGGTTATAGGTTTTGGTTTAGGTTATAGGTTATATGTTTAGGATATGGTTTAAGTTTAGGTTTAGGTTAAGGTTATAGGTTTTGGGATTTGAGAATTGGTTCGGGTTTAGGTTATAGGTTTTGGTTAGGGTTATAGGTTATAGGTTAAGGATAAGGTTTAGGTTTAGGTTTAGGTTATAAGTTTTGGGATTTGGGAATAGTATTAGGTTATAAGTATATGTTTAGGTTAAGTTATAGGTTTTTGGATTTGATAATGAATTCGGGTTTAGATTATAGGTTTTAGTTTTGGTTTAGGTTATAGGTTTTGCTTTAGGTTATAAGTTACAGGTTTAGGATAAGGTATAGGTTTAAGTTTAGGCTATCAGTTTTGGGATTTAAGAATGGGTTTGGGTTTAGGTTATAGGTTTGGGTTTTGGTTTAGGTTATAGGTTTTGGGATTTGAGAATGGGTTCGGGTTTAGGTTATAGGTTTTGGTTTTGGTTTAGGTTATATCTTTTGGTTAAGGTTATAGGTTTAGGTTTAGGTTTTGGTTAGGTTTAGGTTATAGGTTTTGGGAATTGGGAATAGTTTTAGGTTATAAGTACAGGTTTAAGTTAGGTTACAGGTTAAGGTTTAGGGATAGGTTATAGGTTTTGGGATTTGAGAATGGGTTCAGGTGTAGGTCATAGGTTTTGGTATTGCTTTAGGTTATAGGTTTTTGGGATTTGAGAATGGGTTCGGGTTTATGTTATAGGTTTAGGTTTTGGTTTAGGTTATAAGTTTTGGTTAAGGTTATAGTTTATACGTTTAGGTTTAGGTTAAGGCTAGGTTTAGGTTATATGTTTTAGGATTTGGGAATAGTTTTAAGTTATAAGTATAGGTTTAGGTTAGGTTATAGGTTAAGGTTTAGGGATAGGTTATAGGTTTTGGGATTTGAGAACGGGTTCGGGTTTAGGTCATAGGTTTTGGTATTGGTTTAGGTTATAAGTTTTGTGATTCGGGTTTAGGTTTTAGGCTTTGAGTTTTGGAATGGGTTCGCATTTAGGTTATAGGTTTGGTTTTGGTTTAGGATATAGGTTTTGGTTAATGTTATAGGTTATAAGTTTAGGTTTTGGTTAAGGTTAGGTTTAGGTAATAGGTTTTGGGATTTGGGAATAGTTTTAGGATAGGTTATAGGTTTTAGGATTTGAGAATGGGTTCGGGTTTAGGTTATAGTTTTTAGTTTCGGTTTAGGTTATAGTTTTTAGTTAAGGTTATAGGTTATAGGTTAACGTTTAGGTTAAGGTTAGGTTTAGGTTATAGATTTTGGGATTTGGGAATAGTTTTAGGTTATAAGTTTAGGTTTAGGTTAGGTTATAGGTTGTGGGATTTGATAATGGGTTCATGTTTAGGTTATAGGTTTTGGTTTTGGTTTAGGTTACAGGTTTTGGTTTATGTTATAGGCTATAGGTTTAGGATAAAGTTTAGGTTTAGGTTTAGGTTAAGCTTATAGGTTTTGGGATTTGAGAATTGGTTCAGGTTTAGGTTATAGGTTTTGATTTTGGTTTAAGTTATAGTTTTTAGTATTTGAGAGTGGGTTCGCGTTTAGGTTTTAGGTTTTGGTTTTGGTTTAGGTTATAGGTTTTGGTTAAGGTTATAGGTTATTGGTTTAGGAGAAGGTTTAGGTTTTGGTTTAGGTTATTGGTTTTGGGATTTGAGAATAGTTTAAAGTTATAAGTATCTGATTAGGTTTGGTTATAGGTTTTAGGATTTGATAATGGGTTCGGGTTTAGGTAGAGGTTTTGGTTGTGGTTCAGCTTATAGATTTTGGTTTAGGTTATAAGTTATAGGTTTAGGATAAGGTTTAGGTTTAGGTTTAGGTTATAGGTTTTAGGATTTACGAATGGGTTTGGGTTTAGGATATAGGTTTTGGTTTTAGTTTAGGTAACAGGTTTTGGGATTTGAGAATGGGTTCGGATTTAGGTTATAGGTTTTGGTTAAGGTTATAGGTTTAGGTTTAGGTTATAGGTTATAGGATTTAGGAATAGTTTTAGGTTAAAAGTATAAGTTTAGGATAGGTTATAGGTTAAGGTTTAGGGATAGGTTATAGGTTTTGGTTTTTGAGAATGGGTTCGGGTTTAGGTCATAGGTTTTGGTATTGGTTTAGGTTATAAGTTCTGGAATTTGAGATTGGGTTCGGGATTAAGTTATACGTTTTGGTTTTGGTTTAGGTTATAGGTTTTGGTTAATGTTATAGGTTTTAGGTTTAGGTTTAGTTTAAGGTTAGGTTTAGGTTATAGGTTTTGGGATTTGGGAATATTTTTAGGATGTAAGTTTAGGTTTAGGTATTGGGTTTAGGTCATATGTTTTGGTATTGGCTTAGGTTATAGGTTTTGGGATTTTAGATTGGGTTCGGGTTTAGGTTATAAGTTTTGGTTTTGGTTTTTGTTATATGTTTTGGGATTTGGGAATGGGTTCGGGTTTAGGTTATAGGTTTTAGCTTTGGTTTAGGATATTGGTTTTGGTTAAGGTCATGGGTTATAGGTTTAGGTTTAGGTTTTGGTTATAGGTTTTGGAATTTGGGAATAGTTTTAGGTTATAAGTATATGTGTAGGTGAGGTTATAGGTTTTAGGATTTAATAATGGGTTCGAGTTTAGGTTATAAGTTTTGGTTTTTGTTTAGGCATAGGTTTTGGTTAAGGCTATAGGTTATAGGTTTAGGTTTAGGTTAAGGTTAGGTTTCAGTTATAGGTTTTGAGATTTAGGAATAGTTTTTGGATATAAGTATAGGTTTGGGTTAGGTTATAGGTTTTAGGATTTTAGAATGGGTTCGGGTTTAGGTTTTAGGTTTTGGTTTAGGTTTAGGTTATTGGTTTTGGTTAGGGTTATAGGTTATAGGCTTAGGTTTAGGTTAAGGTTAGGTTTAGGTCATAGATTTTGGGATTTGGTAATAGTTTTAGGTTATAAGTACGGGTTTAACATAGGTAATAGGTTTTAAGATTTGATAATGGGTTCGTGTTTAGGTTATATTTTTTGGTTTAGGTTATACGTTATATGTTTAGGATAAGGTTTAGGTTTAGGTTTAGGTTAAGGTTATAGGTTTTGGATTTGAGAATTGGTTCGAGTTTAGGTTATAGGTTTTAGTTTTAGTTTAGGTTATAGGTTGTGAGACCCGACCCGAGTTTACATGTGTGCATGAGTGTGTGTGAGTGTGCATTTCATTTCTTGTGGTCCCGCGGTCCTACCAGTCAAATTTTAGAAACCCGTGACCTTCGGATTGTGCTTGCGATTATCCTTGAGTTCGATCACGTACACCCAACTCGGATCGAGCTGAGACCTATGCCATTGCGACCACTTCGTCGTTACGGTTTCGATGCCATGTCTTGTGCATCCATCCGATGTGTAGATCATAAGTTATGTACGTTTCATTTTACGGCCCTTAATTTTATTCATGTGGCCCACCTTGGAGTGGTGCATGTGGTCTACACTCCCTCTTTTGTACAAGTTACAACACACTAAATACACCACCCAAATGTCCATAACTCATAATACCAAGACCTCACACACCACCCACACCTAACCTACCCTAGCAACATTGTTTCTAACTCCCTACTACAATGATTACTCTTCTCTATCCAAAGTAAGAGAGAGATGATTGCTTGCCTTGAAATCTCCTTCCTCTCTTTTTCCCTCTCATTTGTCTCCCCCCCCCCCCCCCCCTCTCTCTCTCTCTTCTCTTCTTCTCCAACAACTTTCTTTCATTTTTCCTGCCCACTTTCCCTCATATACCCCCCATCTAACCATTGAAATAAGATCTCAACCATAGATCCATGTACCTTTGAGCTTGAAGACCATCTTGCACGTGTTTGCTTGAAGACCTTATAGGTGGGTGTGCTTGTACTTAGAACCTTAGGATCTCCATTCCCTCCTCTTATTTCTCTTCTTCACCTTATGTTTGAAGCATGTGAGGCCCACCAAATGATGGTGGAGGCCTCATGTCTTCTTGGATGTGGCCATTGGCCCATCCTTTTATGCATGCATTACTCATGGGTGAGGCCATTCTCCATGGACCCCACCATGGTTTCTTTTTTTAGTTTGAAGGATCCTTAGGTCATCTAAACCCTTGATCCTTGGTGGAGATGGCATCTCCACCATTGGATTTTGATTTGAAGATGCATGCATGGGTAGATCTTGTAATCCCATCAATATAGTCGAATATGTATGCATGAGTGATGAGGGTAAGGGCCTCAATGTGGCGGAGATCCTTCCCTTGTGGTCGAATCTTTATTTTTATTTGTTAATAATCTTCTAATCATGAGTGTGTGGCCCACCTTGTGGATCAAAAATATCCAGACCATCAATGGAGGGTGGACGTCCATGATAGTCCACCCTTGGACGTTGGAGCCCCTAATCCACCTATATGGGGCACATGCAAGGGGTATTTTGTAATAGGAAGAGTTTGGATGTTTGTTGGGGTGGTCCATATCATGATTTTCTTTGATTAAATCCCCTTTTAAATAGTATTTATATTTACTTATTTTTTGTTATATGTTGTTGTCCAGAATCATTTGGACAGATTTTTAGGTCATTTTGAGGCCAGATTTCTAGGCATTTGGAGGGTTGTTTTGTCCCATATAATGTATGTTTCTTGAATGTGTGGACCCCACCTATAATCCTACCAAATTTTAGCCCCAACTGACCTTCATTGGGGTCCCAAAGGTGCGGTCCAAGTGAGGTGGACAGTCTGGATTTTCTGTACTGTTCCAACAACATTCCACCCTAGACAGGTTGGATTTTTAAAATTTATTAAAATATCTGTGTGTGTTTAAAAATTATAAAAATTTATATAAGGGTGGCCCAATTATGGTAGGACCCACATACAAAATTTTGGGACCAATGGACTCCTGTACACACCATGGTGGTGGTTGGACCGGCCCATTATAATATGGTGTCCAGATCTGTCCGATTTTCAGGACAGATTGATTTCTTTAAATGCATTAAAATATTTATAGATGTTAAAAAATTATAAAATTTTTTAGGAGTGTGGTCCACTCATGGTAGGACCCACCTACAAAATTTCATGTCCAATGGACCCCTATATACACTGTGGCGAGGGCCGGACTTGTCCACCACGTTGGGACGTCCAGGTCTGTCCGATTTTCTGGATAGTCTGTATTGTTTAAATTAATTAAAATACTTAAAAATATATAAAAATTTTAAAATTTTGTGAGGGTATTTACACATATGAAAGTGTAACTCTGTAAAATTTTAGCCTCAAATGACCCCATTTGGGCATCCAAAATAACGGGCCAAGATGGATGGACTCCCAGATTTTTCTGTTGTACAGTCCAGTAATATACCTTGATAAAAACCATAATTCAAAAATATTTCTTCTGATGGTGGGCCACCTTTTTGGGTTTTCTCTCATTTTATGCATGATGAGAGACCTTGGCCCTCAATTTTCAGAGTTTTAGAGGCCTTGGATCCACTCCAATGGAGTGCCTAAATTTAGGACAGCAACATGTTATAATTATGCTTGGCCTTGGGCTGAAATTTTGAGGAGTGGGGCCCACCACATTTATGAAGGTCTTAGAGGAAATAATTTATGTCTTTAGTTCTTTAAATTTTGAGCTTAATAAATGTACTTTTGAGGCCTACTACAGTTGAATTTAATTGGGTCCATGAATGTAGATAGTTGTTAAACTCTTTAAGCCCAATTGGGCTGGAACTTTACAGATAGGCCCATTGAACTCTTGGGCCATTTTTACCATACTATTGTGTTAGGTTAGTGGCCTGGATTACACAAGTAGATGGGCCCTTGGTTGGTCACCAAATCAACTTTATTCTTGGGCCGGGTTATAGGCCCAACTTACTTGACTAAGAGCATGACATTTGCCCATGTGGTTTGAGCAATGGGCTGCCCACTAGGGCACCATAATATATGGGATTAGTGGCCTTTATATTGGGCCCTAACCTTTCCCCTATAGACCCATAGTGGTATATATGGGTTGGGTATGTGTGTTCCCCTTGGACTCATATTTTGGTAGGCCTTGGGCCGTCCTTTCTAAAGCCCAACATGAGTGTTTGTGGTACGATTATGACTGCTCATTTCTTATTTCTGATGTTGCATGGGCCTTGGGCCTTGATCCATGATTAATTAGAGATGGGCTACCTCTTGGAGACTAATTGTGGTTGGATGTCCATATTGGTGGCCCTAAGGTAGGCACATGGGCTTCTATGGGTGGTTAAAGGCCCACCATAGACCCTTGCTAGGCCGTTTCATCTATTTAGCCCATATCATTGTTCTCCTTAGTCTCGTGGGCTACCCCAGGTATATGGTCCCCCACTAGCGGTTGTATTCCTTATGAGGAATTGGTTAAGTACCTAAACCCTTCATGGTTAGGTAGAGAGTTCATCTTCACCTTATTGGCACCCTTATTCATCTTCATGGCCCACTTTCATACACATCATATGTATGCTTGGTTGAGGTATGATTAGTCATGGTTGTGCCATTGTGTAGGACGTGATGGTATCTCTCTGAGAGATGGATGCTTGGGATTGATGCATGGGTGATTGTGTGATTCATGCATCTGACATTGCATAGCTTATGAATATCCGTCCTTACTTCATCAGGGCCTTGCCTCCACAGGGGTATTCGTGGATGGCCGTATGTGTAGACACCAAAAATATTAGTTGAGCATACCAGGTGTATAGGATGCCCATGGGTAAAATTCTCAAAACTTCCATGGTACCAAGAATCTGCTCCAACCCCGTGACCGGGTGGAATATGTGAGCGCACTAGAGCCTTATACCATTAGGCTACGACTCCCACTATTGTGTAGTCTTTTGAATAGGGGTGTTGCCTTACCTACCTGGTGTGTAGTGGGCATTGCTAGGCTGAGTCTGACCAGCTCGTAAATGGGTCCGCTACCGTCAGGCCTTGCTGGTGATTGGTTGTCCACAGGCGGGCAGTGAGGTCTCTTATGCTCGTTTGACTGTGCAGGGTCTGTAGAGCGACAGTCATTCAGTAGTGTAATGGACCCCGGTGATTTTCATATGATTGGAAATATACTTGACATATGGTTTGGTTATGAACACTGGCATTACTTGCGTTGCATTAACATTGGCTATGTAAGCCCTTTCATGCATTGGCTTGGTATGACTCCTAGTACTCATTGCATCGTATTCATGATAAGCCTTGGTAAGGCTAGTGATATTCTCATTGAGCATGTTTCCCTTCTTACTCCTCCTACTATTCTTCTATGCACCATTGTCACACACTTACACCACCCTCTAAGCTTCTATAAGCTTATGCACGATTGATGCATGCAGGAGATTCTACGTAGCGTCGTAGCAGCAGAGCGTGGAGTAGAGCTGAGCATTTGAGGACTCTAGTGTTGCTGACCTTTGTCTTTTTTTCTTTTATCTCATGTATGTCCTTTGGACCTTATGGATGGTTGTAAAAGTTCAAATTCTTAGTGAATTTTGTGATGTGTGCCCATTATTATTCTCAGATGTACTTGTTGTGATCTTGTGTATGCTCGTATTAGTAATGATTATACTGTTATGAAAATCCTCCTTGTATGATCCCATGATCGAAACCTGCCTCAGGAGCCGAGAATGGAATACTATGGAGGCTGTTACGGCCAAAACTGGCTATCGGGTTCATTGGGATTCTGGTTACCGAGTTTGGGGCATGACATAGGTTTTGGTTAAGGTTATAGGTTATAGGTTAAGGATAAGGTTTAGGTTTAGGTTTAGGTTATAAGTTTTGGGATTTGGGAATAATATTAGGTTATAAGTATATGTTTAGGTTAGGTTATAGGTTTTAGGATTTGATAATGAGTTTGGGTTTAGATTATAGGTTTTGGTTTTGGTTTAGGTTATAGGTTACAGGTTTAGGATAAGGTATAGGTTTAGGTTTAGGATAAGGTATAGGTTTAGGTTTAGGTTATCAATTTTTGGATTTTAGAATGGGTTCGGGTTTAGGTTATAGGTTTGGGTTTTGGTTTAGGTTATAGGTTTTAAGATTTGAGAATGGGTTCGAGTTTAGGTTATAGGTTTTGGTTAAGGTTATAGGTTTCAGTTTAAGTTAAGGTTAGGTTTAGGTTATAGGTTTTGGTAATTGGGAATAGTTTGAGGTTATAAGTATAGGCTTAGGTTAGGTTACATGTTAAGGTTTAGGGATAGGTTATAGGTTTTGGGATTTGAGAATGGGTTCCGGTTTAGGTCATAGGTTTTGGTATTGGTTTAGGTAATAGGTTTTTGGGATTTGAGAATGGGTTCGAGTTTATGTTATAGATTTTGATTTTAATTTTTGGTTATAGGTTATAGGTTATATGTTTTGGATTACGTTTAGGTTTAGGTTTAGGTTATAGGTTGTGGGATTTAAGAATGGGTTCGGGTTTAGGTTATAAGTTTTGGTTTTGGTTTAAGTAATAGGTTTTGGGATTTGAGAATGGGTTCGGGTTTAGGTTATAGGTTTTGGTTTTGGTTTAGGTTATAGGTTTTGGTTAAGGTTATAGGTCATAGGTTTAGGTTTAGGTTAAGGGTCGGTTTGGGTTGTAGGTTTTGGGATTTAGGAATAGTTTTAGGTTGTAAGTGTAGGTTTAGGTTAGGTTATAGGTTAGGGTTTTGGGATAGGTTATAGGTTTTGGGATTTGAGAATGGGTTCGGGTATAGGATATAGGTTTTAGGATTTGGAATGGGTTCGTGTTTAGGTTATAGGTTTTGGTTTTGGTTTAGGATATAGGTCTTGGTTAAGGTTATAGGTTATAGGTTTAGGTTTAGGTTAAGGTTAGGTTTAGGTAATAGGTTTTGGGATTTGGGAATAGTTTTAGGTTATAAGTAAAGGTTTGGGTTAGGTAATAGGTTTTGGGATTTGAGAATGGGTTCGAGTTTAGGTTACAATTTTTGGTTTAGGTTTAGGTTATAGGTTTTGGTTAAGGTTATAGGTTATAAATTTAGGTTTAGGTTAGGGTTAGGTTTAGATTATAGATTTTGGGATTTGAGAATAGTTTTAGGTTATAAGTTTAGGTTTAGGTTAGGTTATAGGTTTTGAGATTTGATAATGGGTTCGGGTTTAGGTTATAGGTTTTGGTTTTGGTTTAGGTTATAGGTCATAGGTTTAGGATAAGGTTTAGGTTTAGATTAAGGTTATAGGTTTTGGTATTTGAGAATTGGTTTGGGTTTAGGTTATAGGTTTTGGTTTTGGTTTATGTTATAGTTTTTGGGATTTGAGTATGGGTTTGGGTTTAGGTTATAGGTTTTGGTTTTGGTTTAAGTTATAGGTTTTGGTTATGGTTAGAGGTTATTGGTCTAGGATAAGGTTTAGGTTTAGGTTTAGGTTATAGGTGTTGGGATATGGGAATAGTTTAAAGTTATAAGTATATGATTAGATTAGGTTATATGTTTTAGAATTTGACAATGGGTTCGTGTTTAGGTTATAGGTTTTGGTTTTGGTTCAGGTTATAAGTTTTGGTTTGGGTTATAGGTTATAGGTTTAGGATATGGTTTAGGTTTAGGTTTAGGTTATAGGTTTTTGTATTTGTGAATGGGTTCGGGTTTAGGATATAGGTTTTGGTTTTGGTTTAGGTTATAGGTTTCGAAATTTGAGAATGGGTTCTGGTTTGGGTTATAGGTTATAGGTCTTCGTTTATGTTATAGATTATATGTTAAGGATAAGGTTAGGTTTAGGTTTTGGTTATAGGTTTTGGAATTTGAGAATGGGTTTGGCTTTAGGTTATAGGTTTTAGTTTTGGTTTTGGTTTTGGTTATAAGTTATAGGTTTAGGTTTAGGTTATAGGATTTGAGATTTGAGAATGGGTTTGGGTTTAGGTTATAAGTTTTGGTTTTGGTTTATGTTATAGATTTTAGGATTTGAGAATGGGTTCAGGTTTAGGTTATAGTTTTTGGTTTTGGTTTAAGTTATAGGTTTTGGTATAGGTTATAGGTTAAGGTTTGGTTTAGGTTATAGGTTTTGGGATTTAGGAATACTTTTAGGTTATAAGTATAGGTTTAGGTTAAGTTATAGGTTTTGGGATTTGAGAATGGTTTCGGGTTTAGGTTATAGGTTTTGTTTTTGGTTTAAGTTATAGATTTTGGTTAAGGTTATAGGTTATAGGTTAGGTTTAGGTTTAGATTAGGTTATAGGTTTTGGGATTTCAGAATGGGTTCGGGGTTAAGTTATAGGTTTTGGTTTTTGTTTAGGTTTAAGGTTAAAGGTTTAGGTTTAGGTTTTAGGTTTTGGGATTTGAGAATGGGTTCGAGTTTAGGTTATAGGTTTTGGTTTTGGTTTAGGTTATAGGTTTTGGGATTTGTGAATGGGTTCGGGTTTAGGGTTAAGGTTTTAGATTTGGTTTAGGTTATAGGTTTTGGTTAAGGTTATAGGTTAAGGTTTGGTTTAGGTTATAGGTTTTGGGATTTTAAAATGGGTTCGGGTTTAGGTTATAGGTTTTGGTTTTGGTTTAGGTTATAGGTTTTGGTTAACGTTATAGGTTATAGGTTTAGGTTTAGGTTAAGGTTAGGTTTTGGCTACTGGTTTTAAGATTTGGGAATAGTTTTAGGGTATAAGTATTGGATAAGGTTAGGTTATAGGTTTTGGGATTTAAGATTGGGTTCGGGTTTAGGTTATAGGTTTTGGTTAAGGTTATAGGTTATAGGTTTAGGTTTAGGTTAAGGTTAGGTTTAGGTTATATATTTTGGGATTTGGGAATAGTTTTAGGTTATAAGTATAGGTTTAGGTTAGGTTATAGGTTTTGGGATTTGATAATGGGTTCGGGTTTAGGTTATAAGTTTTAGTTTTGGTTTAGGTTATAGGTTTTGGTTTAGGGTAGAAGTTATTGGTTGAGGATATGGTTTAGGTTAAGGTTATAGGTTTTGGGATTTGAGAATTAGTTTGGGTTTAGGTTATAGGTTTTAGTTTTGGTTTAAGTTATAGGTTTTGGGAATTGAGTACGGGTTCAGGTTTAGGTTATAGGTTTTGGTTAAGGTTATAGGTTATAGGTATAGGATAAGGTTTAGGTTTAATTTTAGGTTATTGGTTTTGGGATTTGGGAAGAGTTTTATGTTATAAGTATATGTTTAGGTTAGGTTAGAGGTTATAGGATTTAATAATGGGTTCAGGTTTAGGTTATAGGTTTTGGTTTTTGTTTAGGTTATAAGTTTTAGTTTAGGTTAAGGTTTAAGTTTAGGTTTAGGTTATAGGTTTTGGGATTTAAGAATGCGTTCGGGTTTAGGTTATAGGTTTTGGTTTTGGTTTATGTAATAGGTTTTCGGATTTGAGAATGGGTTTGTGTTTAGGTTTTAGGTTTTGGTTTTGGTTAAGGTTATAGGTTAAAGGTTTTGGTTTATATTAAGGTTAGGTTTAGGTTTTAGGTTTTAGGATTTGGGAATAGTTTTAGGTTATAAGTATAGGATTAGGTTAGGTTATATGTTAAGGTTTAGGAATAGGTTATAGGTTTTGGGATTTTAGATTGGGTTCGGATTTAGGTCATAGGTTTGGGTATTGGTTTAGGTCATAAGTTTTTGGGATTTGAGAATGGGTTCGGGTTTAGGTTATAGGTTTTGGTTCAGGTTATAGGTTATATGTTTCGGATAAGGTTTATGTTTAGGTTTAGGTTATAGGTTTTGGGATTTGAGAATGGGTTCAGGTTTAGGTTATAAGTTTTGGTTTTGGTTTAGGTTATAGGTTTTCGAATTTGAGAATAGGTTCGAGTTTAGGTTATAGGTTTTGGTTTTGGTTTAGGGTATAGGTTTTGATTAAGGTTATAGGTTAAAGGGTTAAGTTTAGATTAAGGTTAGGTTTATATTATAGGTTTTAGGATTTGGGATTAACTTTAGGTTATAAGCATAGGTTTAGGTCAGGTTATAGGTTAGTGTTTAGGGATAGGTTTTCGGTTTTGGGATTTGAGAATGGGTTCGGGTTTAGGTCATAGGTTTTGGTATTGGTTTAGGTTATTGGTTTTGGAATTTGAGAATGAGCTCGGGTTTAGGTGTAGGTTATAGGTTTTTCTTTTAGTTTAGGTTATAGGTTTTTATTTAGGTTATAGGTTAAAGGTTTAGGTTTTGGTTATGGATAGGTTTAGGTTATAGGTTTTAGGATTTGAGAATGGGTTCGGGTTTAGGTTAAAGGTTTTGGTTTTGGTTTAGGTTATAGGTTTTGGTTAAGGTTATAGGTTATAGGTTTAGGATAAGGTTTAGGTTTAGGTTTAGGTTATAGGTTTTGGGATTTGGGAATAGTTTTAGGTTATAAGTATAGGTTTAGGTTAGGTTATACGTTAATGTTTAGGGATAAATTATAGGTTTTGGGATTTGAGAATGGGTATGGGTTTAGGTCATAGGTTTTGGTATTAGTTTAGGTTATAGGTTTTGGGATTTGAGAATAGGTTTGGGTATAGGATTAGGTTATAGGTTTTAGTTTTAGTTTAGGTTATATAGGTTTTGGGATTTGAGAATGGGTACGGGTTTAGGTCATAGGTTTTGGTATTGGTTTAGGTTATAGGTTTTGGGATTTGAAAAGGTTTGGGTTTAGGATTAGGTTATAGGTTTTAGTTTTAGTTTAGGTTATAGGTAATTGGTTTATGTTTTGGTGAAGGTTAGGTTTTGGTTATAGGTTTTGGGATTTCAGAATGGGTTCGGGTTTAGGTTAATGGTTTTGGTTTTGGTTTAGGTTATAAGTTTTGGTTAATGTTATATGTTATAGGTTTAGGATAAGGTTTAGGTTTAGGTTTTGGTTATAGGTTTTGGTATTGGGGAATTATTTTTTGTTATTAGTATATGTTTTGGCTAGGTTATAGGTTTTAGGATTTGATAATGGGTTTGGGTTTAGGTTATAGGTTTTGATTTTAGTTTAGCTTATAGGTTTTGGTTTATGTTATTGGTTATAGGTCTAGGATAAGGTTTAGGTTATAAGTTTTGGGATTTGTGAATGGGTTCGGGTTTGGGTTATAGGTTTTGGTTTTGGTTTATGTTATAGGTTTTGGTTTAGGTTATTGGTTATAGATTTAGGATAAGGTTTAGGTTATAGGTTTTGGGATTTGAGAATGGGTTCGGGTTTGGGTTATAGGTTTTTATTTTGGTTTAGGTTATAGGTTTTGGGATTTGAGAATGGGTTTGGGTTTTGCTTATAAGTTTTGGTTTTGGTTTATGTTATAGGTTTTGGTTTTGGTTTGGGTTATAGGTTTTGGTTAAGGTTATAGGTTTATGTTTAGGTTAAGGTTAGGTTTAGGTTATAGGTTTTTGGATTTGGGAATAGATTTAGGTTATAAGTATAGGTTTATATTAGGTTATAGATTAAGGTTTAGGGATAGGTTATAGGTTTTGGGATTTGAGAAAGGGTTCGGGTTTAGGTCATAGGTTTAGGAATTGGTTTAGGTTATAGGTTTTTGGGTTAGAGAATGGTTTCGGGTTTATGTTATAGGATTTGGTTTTGGTTTAGGTTATATGTTATATGTTTAGTATAAGGTTTAGGTTTAGGTTTAGGTTATAGGTTTTGGGATTTGAGAATGGGTTCGGGTTTAGGTTATAAGTTTGGTTTTGGTTTAGGTTATAGGTTTTGGGATCTGACAATGGGTACGGGTTTAGGTTATAGGTTTTGGTTTTGGTTTTAGTTATAGGTTTTGGTTAAGGTTATAGGCTATAGGTTTAGGTATAGGTATAGGTTAGGATTAGGTAATAGGTTTTGGGATTCGGGAATAGTTTTAGGTTATAAGTAAAGGTTTAGGTTAAGTTATAGGTTAAGGTTTAGGGTTAGGTTATAGGTTTTGTGATTTGAGAATGGGTTCGGTTTTAGGTCATAGGTTTTGGTATTGGTTTGGGTTATAGGTTTTGTGATTTGAGTTTGGGTTCGGGTTAAGGTTATAGGTTTTGGGATTTGGAATGGGTTCGTGTTTAGGTTATAGGTTTTAGTTTAAGGTTATATGTTATAGGTTTAGGTTTAGGTTAAGGTTAGCTTTAGGTAATAGGTTATGGGATTCGGGAATAGTTTTAGGTTATAAGTAAAGGTTTAGGTTATGTTATAGGTTTTGAGATTCAAGACTGCTTTCGGGTGTAGGTTATAGTTTTTGGTTTAGGTATAGGTTATAGGTTTTGGGAATTGAAAATGGGTTTGGGATTAGGTTATAGGTTTTGGTTTTCATTTAGGTTATAAGTTTTGGTTAAGGTTATAGGTTATATATTTAAGTTTTGGTTAAGGTTAGGTTCAGGTTTTAGGTTTTGGGATTTGGGAATAGTTTTAGGTTATAAATATAGGTTTAGGTTAGGTTATAGGTTTCGGGATTTGATAATGGGTTCGGGTTTAGGTTATAGGTTTTGGTTTTGGTTTAGGTTATAGGTTTTGATTTAGGTTATAGGCTATAGGCTTAGGATAAGGATTAGGTTTAGGTTTAGGTTAAGGTTATATGTTATGAGATTTGAGAATTGGTTCGGGCTTAGGTTGTAGGTATTGGTTTTGGTTTAAGTTATACGTTTTGGGATTTGAGAACGGATTCAGGTTTAGGTTATAGGTTTTGGTTTTGGTTTATGTTATAGGTTTTGGTTTAGGTTATAGGTTATAAGTTTTGGAGTAGGTTTAGGTTTAGGTTTAGGTTATACGTTTTGGGATTTGGGAATAGTTTTAGGTTGTAAGTATATGTTTAGGTTAGGTTATAGGTTTTAGGATTTGATAATGGGTTCGGGTTTAGGTTATAGCTTTTGGTTTTGGTTTAGGTTATACGTTTCTGTTTAGGTTTTAGGTTATAGGTTTAGGATAAGTTTTAGGTTTAAGTATAGGTTATAAGTTTTGGGATTTGAGAATGGGTTCGGGTTTAGGTTATAGGTTTTGGTTTTGGTTTAGGTTATAGGTTTTGTTTAAGTTTATAGGTTTAGGTTTAGGTTATGGTTAGGTTTAGGTTAAAGGTTTTGGGATTTGGGAATAGTTTTAAGTTATATGTATAGGATTAGGTTAGGTTATAGGTTAAGGTATAGGGATAGGTTATAGGTTTTGGGATTTGGGAATGGGTTCGGGTTTAAGTTATAGGTTTTGGTATTGGTTTAGGTTATAGGTTTTGGGATTTGAGAATGGGTTTGGGTATAGGTTATAGGTTTTGGTTTTGGTTTAGGTTATAGGTTTTGGTCAAGGTTATAGGTTATAGGTTTAGGTTTAGGTTAAGGGTATTTTCTGGTTATATGTTTAGGTTTAGGTTAAGGTTAGTTTTTGGTTATAGGTTTTGGGATTTGGGAATAGTTTCAGTTTATAAGTATAGGTTTAGGTTAGGTTATAGGTTAAGGTTTAGCGATAGGTTATAGGTTTTGGGATTTGAGAATGGGTTCGGGTTTAGGTCATAGGTTTTGGTATTGGTTTAGGTTATAGGTTTTGGGATGGGTTCGGGTTTAGGTTATAGGTTTTGGTTTTAGTTTCGGTTATAGGTTTTAGTTTACGTTATAGGTTATAGGTTTTAGTTTTGGTTAAGGTTAGGTTTAGGTTATAGGTTACGGGATTTGAGAATGGGTTGGGGTTTAGGTTATAGGATTTGGTTTTGGATTTGGTTATGGGCTATTGGTTTAAGTTTAGGTTTTAGGTTTTGGGATTTGAGAATGGGTTCGTGTTTAGGTTTTAGTTTTTTATTTTGGTTTAGGTTATAGGTTTTGGTTTAGGTTATAGGTTAAGGTTAAGTTTACGTTATAGGTTTTGGGATTTGAGAATAGGTTCAGGTTTAGGTTATGGGTTTTGGTTTTGGATTAGGTTATAAGTTTTGGGATCTGGGAATGGGTTCGGGTTTAGGTTATAGGTTTTCGATTGGGTTTAGGTTGTAGGTTTTGGTTAAGGTTATAGGTTATAGGTTTACGTTTAGGTTAAGGTCAGGTTTAGGTTATAAGTTTTGTGATTTGGGAATAGTTATAGGTTATAAGTATAGGTTTAGGTTAGGTTATGGGATTTGATAATGGGTTCGGGTTTAGGTTATAGGTTTTGGTTTGGGTTTAGGTTATAGGTTTTGGGATTTGAGAATGGGTTCGGGTTTAGGTTATAGTTTTTGATTTGGGGTTAGGTTATAGGTTTTGGGATTTGAGAATGGGTTCGGGTTTAGGTTATAGGTTTGGTTTTGGTTTAGGCTATAGGTTTTGGGATTTGGGAATGGGTTCGGGTTTAGGTTATAGGTTTTGGTTTTGGTTTTGGTTATAGGTTTTGGTTAAGGTTATAGGTTATAGGTTTAGGATTAGGTTTTTATTTAGGTTTAGGTTATAGGTTTTGGAATTTGAGAATGGGTTCGGGTTTAGGTTATAGGTTTTGGTTTTAGTTTAGGTTATAGGTTTTGAGATTTGAGAATGGGTTCGGGTTTAGGTTATAGGTTTTGAGATTTGAGAATGGGTTCGGGTTTAGGTTATAGGTTTGGGTTTTGGTTTAGGTTATAGGTTTTGGGATTTGAGAATGGGTTCAGGTTTAGGTTATAGGTTTTGGTTATAGCTTTTGTTTAAGGTTATAGGTTTAGGTTTTGGTTTAGGTTAGGTTTAGGTTATAGGTTTTGGGAATTAGGAATAGTTTTAGGTTATAAGTATAGGTTTAGATTAGGTTACGGGTTAAGGTTTAGGGATAGGTTATAGGTTTTGGGATTTGAGTATGTGTTCGGGTTTAGGTCATAGGTTTTGGTATTGGTTTAAGTTATAGGCTTTTGGGATTTGAGAATGGGTTTGGGTTTATGTTATAGTTTTAGGTTTTGGTTTAGGTTATAGGTTTTGGTTTATTTTATAGGTTATAGGTTTAGGTTTAGGTTAAGGTTAGGTTTAGGTTATATGTTTTGGGATTTGAGAATAGTTTTTGGTTGTAAGTATAGGTTTAGGTTAGGTTATAGGTTTTGAGGTTTGAGAATGGGTTCTGGTTTAGGTTATTGGTTTTATTTTTGGTTTATGTTATAGGTTTTGGTTAAGGTTATAGGTTATAGGTTTAGGTTTAGATTAGGGTTAGGTTTAGGTTTTTGATTTTGGGATTTGGTATAGTTTTAGGTTATAAGTATAGGTTTAGGTTAGGTTATAGGTTTTAGGCTTTGATAATGGGTTCGATTTTAGGTTTTAGGTTTTGGTTTTGTTTTAGGTTATAGGTTATAGGTTTAGAATAAGGTTTAGGTTTTAGTTTTGGTTATAGGTTTTCGGATTTGAGAATGGGTTCGGGTTTAGGTTATAATTTTTGGTTTTGGTTTAGGTTATAGGTTTTGGGATTTGTGAATGGGTTCGGGTTTATAGGATTTGGTTTTGGTTTAGGTTATAGGTTTTGGTTTAGGTTATAGGTTATAGGTTTAAGTTTTGGTTAAAGTTAGGTTTAGGGGATAGGATTTGGGAATTGGGAATAGTTTTAGGTTATAAGTTGTAACATCCCGAAAATCGGGGGGTCGAGCAAAAACCCAACTCCCGAGTTCCAAAATGTTATTTATGCAACATGGATATGTATGATTGAATGTTGTCTGTGATAATGTATTAAACATGAGTGAGATTAAGCCAGAACAGTATATCATACTTCAGAGACAGTTAAATTTGCAAGCGGAAGACTGTAATTGTATGTATAACGTATATAAACTGTTGTATGTCTCCAGAGTGTGAATACATTACCAGGTTATACACATACATGTATACTTCAAAAGTAAACAAAATGAATATACATGAGGGCACTAAAAATATAAAATGACAAACGTCAAAGTATCTAATCAACCTCCCTGCAATCCCGTCAATCAGAACACGCATAAAGGAGGAATCCTCCTCCTCATCATCAAGTCCAGCTCCGCCTCACAGGCCGCGCCATCATCTGCAATCACAAAAGGGACTGGTGGGTGTCCGGAAACACCATCCCGTAACGTGGGAGTGAGTGATCAACTCAGTGGGATAAGAGAGCAGAGATTAGCATGTTCACAATTCAATCACGCGATAATAGTAAAGCAGTAAATCAGACAATCCTAATACTGTTGTTAATGCAGGATGACATGACGTGATGTATGCCCTCACCGACGATCTCCCTCATGCGGCAACATCTTACGACCGCGGCATGCCACACTCCCTAGAGTGCTCCACATCTTCCAGGCACATGCAATGCTATGGTGATATGATTTCCAAGTTGTTATTAAGTCCATTCAAACAGCAGGATTGGGACACTAAGGTACTTCCCTTGTATCAATCCCAATACAGATCCTGTCTAGGGTCGTCACTCCTAGTAATCTCATACGATGTATATTTCGTAGGTCACTGCAAGGGCTGCCAAGGCTGTTGCTCGCACTCGTTGCACCGCTCCCCCATCACCTTATCAATACAGGCCTACTGTACTCTACTGCACGGAAGGGTCGTCGCCTCCCGTGGACTCAGAATACGCTCGCGGTCACTACAAAGGGCTCGTCGCCTGATCAGTGTAGGCCGACAGCTAGAATATAGTGTCCCATACCACCATAATCTGCTCACGAGTTTAGGTGCTCACTGGTCACTACGGGGAGGTTTGTGGCCCCAGCGTAGGCCGACAGCTCGACCACGGTGTCCCATACCACCATGCCCGGCTCATGAGTCTTCGTGGATCAAGGTACCACGGTTAATAGGGTTTACAATGGTAAGTTCAGTACCCTAGGTTCAAGCAGTTATGATACATACAAGGTGAACAAACATCGGCCAGTCGGGTTACTTGACGGGCTCGACTAGCGCGATCGCATCTCGAATTGAACGACATGAAGTGCGTAAAACACTTCGCGTGGCCTAACCACTGCCGCCAACTCTCAACACGAATCACATTCATCGACGCGTCGTTCGTGGCTATGACCAGTCAGCCACGAATTCGTTCGGTTACCGACTGCCTGGACTAAGTCAAGTCCCACACATCTATTGAATTACATTACGCTATATACCACGGTATTGGAATTGAAACACATCATGTGAGCATGTTAGCACATGTTATAACATTCAACTAAGGCAAATCTTCAAGGCATACTTTCCATGCATATTCAACTTAGGCAAATCTTCAAGGCATCATTTCTATGCATGTGATGCAATCATGCATAAGGTCAACATATAGGAAATCATTTAGGTCAGCATTTTAAATCATGAAATCAATCTCAAACTACTACATAACATCATTCAATACAATACATACTAATACAAGCATTTATACAGACACATACACTACACACTTAAGTCCACATATAGTATGTCGACCCAAAGTGCGCAACTTGGCGAATCTCTTCGCCAAACTGATTATGCAAGCATTCCTAACTCACTAATACGGCGACAAACCATGTCAATCACGTCAGCAAAATATGCATGTAGACCGTACTTCCTACATATGACTAAAATGCCCTAAATCTCATATTCTTCGATAATTTACGAAATAGGAAACAGAGAGCACGTTGTACATGTCAAACGGCGATGCCGTCGATAATCTACTATTAAACGACATTGAAAGCGTTGTAAACCGTCAATCAAGCGTCTAAAATCCTCACCTAGTCTCTTACGGTCGCGGGATTTTGAACGGAGCGTGTACGCTTCGTCTACGGCAGTAGGAGGACCTGATTTATGGAATACATTAGCTAACATGCCATGAATCTGAGTAAACCCTAAATCAGCAAGTTCTAGGGTTATTTTATACCTGAAAAAGGGGAGAAATCACCAGCCAGGTGATTGGGAAGAGGTGTTGAAGCAGCAGCAATCGGCGGCTCGGATGCGGGGAAAATCTCCTCTTCCCTTTCTCTCAAACTCTCTCTCTCTTTTCTAGGGTTTGTGAATTTCGTATGCAAGGAAGGAATGAGGGTTTCAACCCCTTTTATAAGCTTGGAAACGCCGAATATAGGCTCCGGGACGAAGTTTACTTATTGCCTATCCATTTCGGGGCTGTTTCGGTCCAAAAACTGATTTCTGGTGGTCCCCTGGTCGATTGCGATCAGACTTAAGCTCATGGGTACCAGATGTACCTCGTATTAAGTTTTCAGTCTGGCAGGGTTCGCAGATCGCACGTATCGGACCAGTTTCAGTTCAGCGGTCACCGCACATAGATCAGGGCTGAAAGTCCCATGATAATAAATAGAAATTTTTCCTGATCCGAGGGTGTAATCTGGATGAATTCTGACGGTCAGAACGCTTAATACTGACGCGTCAAGTCGTGTGCCAGATTTGAATTTGAAATTCCAAATTCGTCCCTATTCGCGGTCGCTTCAGTCCGGGTTCAACGAAATACTCTGTGATTATCGGATTGACTTGATTTTCGAGATGATTGTCAAGTCCAGCTGGGCGGTTCTAACGGTCTAAGATAGGAGGTATCGGACCTTCGAAGCGCGGTCTAAATCCAATACAAAAATTCAATGTGGTCCAGAGGACAAACCCGCTTAGAGTTTGATCCGAGGTTATAGAGTATTGTAGAGTTGTTTGTTCTACTCGATTTGGGTCTTGTAGAACGTATTTAAAGTGATCAGGGACTGTTTCCCAACCACTCCAACGTTGCGCTAGCTAACTTATGCTTAGTTTCTAAAGAAATTTATCCTAAGTGGTTTCTTTGGCTATGGAATTGGGTTCTGAACGATTTTTCAGGTGTTTTAATTGACCCATTGCCTAAGGACGTTTAATCCCAGATTAGCCAAAATCCGGGGTGTTACAATCTACCCCCCTTAAAACACAATGTCGTCCCCGACATTGGCGAAGGGCAAGGAGTACTTTCTCTAAGGAAGGTTCAAATCCTATTTAATAACCTAATCGTACATATAACCTAAATCAAATGTTTCGATCCTGGGCCAGTGGGAAAGAGGCCAACCACTCTTCCGCTGCGCCACACTGATCGAACGACAGTGTTGACTAATCCTAACTGGATTGGACTTAATACGTTCTACCCCCCTTAAAACTTGGTTTTTCTTAAATTCAAGAATCTATGCATCGCTCTATATATCGGAACAAGGTGCAACTTAGGGGCGATCTTTGACATGAATTAGGGAACAACCTCTCATTACAGTGGCTTTCCCTGATAATGATGCGTTCTATGGCATTGGTATCTATGGCGATAGAGATGAGCCTAAGCTCTATTGTGGATAGGTTCAGGTATGAGTTGGTGGCAAGATGCCTAATTCTCTACTGGCTTTAAGTCCTCGCCATTTCCCAAAGACACTATGATCCTGTTTA
Organism: Magnolia kwangsiensis; assembly: GCA_037074715.1. Lineage (NCBI taxonomy): Eukaryota > Viridiplantae > Streptophyta > Magnoliopsida > Magnoliales > Magnoliaceae > Magnolia > Magnolia kwangsiensis. Next base: position 45,942,807 of record CM073576.1, on the reverse strand, counting down.
GTTGTAGATGGTCGAGCCAACACGGAAGAAAGGTTGTGTAATGGGTCTGAGCCGGATACATAGACTTTCTGTCTAGCTAGGACAGAAGATTTATTGTATCAATTCTTAATCCGAGTCGATTCCGATCTTCTGCTTGATCAGAGCATTGGATTTATTGGTAACCACTAGGATTAAGAAGTCGATTCAGACCGCGAATACATCGCTTACATGTAGTTCCTTTATTCCGCATTCTCGAATGCAATAAGCCCTTGGGGAAGGCAATTCTAGGGGGCGTGCTAGTACATTCTAAGTTCAATCTGAGGGAGTTATAAATGTTCCCTGAGAGTGTATGGTTCCTTCCTATGGGCAACAACAGAAATCTATTAGTCATAAAGAAATCTAACCTACTATCCCTTAGCATATATAGGCCTTACACTGCCTAAGTCAACTAGTAACCTAGTCTGTAACTCAGTACTTATAATCCAAAGCCTAAGTTTATACGTTAAATGGTTCCATACCATTTCTACTATAGGGAATTGTTCTATCACTCAGGGTCAAGATTATCTAAATAGAATTGGGTTTCCTATATCGTCAGATCCTTCAAATCTAGCAGTGCTAACTCTAGGACCAAAACGCCAAGGGCCTATGTGGCCAGTAGCATTCAGTTGTATTAAATAGAACCGCATTCTTAGTCCCATAGTGGGATCGGAAGTGGCATGCTTGGTAGGAGGGTGGGGTGGGATAAAAACTAATTTGTAGGCCGGATCTCAGGGAGTTATAATACTCCCAATCTAGAAACAATATCTTATAACGAAATGAAACAACATGCATTCCATTCAACAAATTTTGGCTATATTAAGCCCAAACCACAACACAAACACATTTTTCTACCTAAAAACAAAACAACCTAGAAATTTCAAATAGTAATCAAACAAGCAAAAGGGCAACGACATAAATGCCTAATTCTACCAAAGGACTTCTACCAGGGTCCCAACTGACCTTCTTGAATACTATCAAGTTCAGTACTGTCTGTTGCCCATTCGAGCTCTATCGGCCAAGTATTTTCACTACTTCTCACACGGAGAAAGTTGAGAAATGGGATTTGAGGTTAACACGATTCTAAGACCCAAAAAGAGGGTAAAGTCTCAAATAAAAGGGACATGAGAAGGAGGATGGTGGAAAAGGAGAAAAAGGCTAAAATAGCTTAACAATAGCAATGGAAAATGGGAGAAATGCAAGGAAATGGCTAACCAAAATAGAAAAGGGAGATCTAGGCGTTGTAGAGGGATGCTTCAAGCTCCCCTAGGATGTATTTTCAGAAAGAAATGAAAATGAAAAAGGGGAATGGAGCACCTCACGAATTCGGCTCGATTTGGGGGTTTTAGGAGCTCCAACGGACGAAACCTTCAAGAGGGAGGGCTGCCAACTTCAAAGGAATGATGGAGGGTGGTCTTTTTTGGCCAAAGATGGATCTAGGGGTGGTTTGGAACCACAATTTTTGGTTAGGGCAGCAAGAAAACGAAAATGGGGCTAGGGAAGGGGACTTTTGTGAAGGAAGTACATCTTTTAGGGAGTTTCAAGGTACGGACCGCATACCAGGGGACTACCCTAGCCCCCAAACTCATCCAGCCCAAAGATCAAGCCCATCCGATAAGTTTGACCGGCGATGCATCGCCGAACCGGCGATGGCATCGCCGATGAAGTTGCAAATTGGCCATTGAGGCCATATGGTATGGATTCCCCTTGGCCTAGGGATTCCAAAAAGGTATGGTGCACACTCTGGTTCATTGTAGATTGCCCTAGGGAGGCCAATACATTTTTAACATCCATTCGAGGCTTTTCGGGTCCAATATTCAATTCCGAATACAAAAACCTATCATGCAGCATATGATTTTGGGGTAGAAGGATCTATTACATCCATCTAGACCATTATTTGCTAAAGAAAGTGAAGTTAGAATGGCCTTATGGCCATTTTTCATGAAATTTTACTATTCACTATAAAATTTGGTGAATGTACTAATTTGTGTTATTTTAATATTAGGTTTGATGCCTAACATGAAATGGATAAGAAAAAACTGAAGGTTGAAGTGTTTAGAGGAGGAATTTTGAGAATTTTTGGCAAAACGGGGTTTTTAAGCCCTGACGATTGATTACTGGAGTCGTGGTCATTCCACGGCCCAAGGATTTACTTTTGCGGTTTAAAACCGCTCATAGGACATCTCAACCTAACTTCCTATAGCTTAGCAGCGATTCGGGTGGCCTTACGCGACCCGAGATGCGTTACAGAGTCGATCTTGCGATCGATTCTAATAGACTTCGCCTATCGGCGAATCTGCGATCCTGGACGTGTTTCTAGACCCTTCTCGCACCCACCTATGTCAAAGGAAGCGACAGCGTGCGTCGCGTGACCATAACCCAGGCCCGGTTTAATCCAAATCATGCTCTGATACCATCTGTAACATCCCGAAAATCGGGGGGTCGAGCAAAAACCCAACTCCCGAGTTCCAAAATGTTATTTATGCAACATGGATATGTATGATTGAATGTTGTCTGTGATAATGTATTAAACATGAGTGAGATTAAGCCAGAACAGTATATCATACTTCAGAGACAGTTAAATTTGCAAGCGGAAGACTGTAATAGTATGTATAACGTATATAAACTGTTGTATGTCTCCAGAGTGTGAATACATTACCAGGTTATACACATACATGTATACTTCAAAAGTAAACAAAATGAATATACATGAGGGCACTAAAAATATAAAATGACAAACGTCAAAGTATCTAATCAACCTCCCTGCAATCCCGTCAATCAGAACACGCATAAAGGAGGAATCCTCCTCCTCATCATCAAGTCCAGCTCCGCCTCACAGGCCGCGCCATCATCTGCAATCACAAAAGGGACTGGTGGGTGTCCGGAAACACCATCCCGTAACGTGGGAGTGAGTGATCAACTCAGTGGGATAAGAGAGCAGAGATTAGCATGTTCACAATTCAATCACGCGATAATAGTAAAGCAGTAAATCAGACAATCCTAATACTGTTGTTAATGCAGGATGACATGACGTGATGTATGCCCTCACCGACGATCTCCCTCATGCGGCAACATCTTACGACCGCGGCATGCCACACTCCCTAGAGTGCTCCACATCTTCCAGGCACATGCAATGCTATGGTGATATGATTTCCAAGTTGTTATTAAGTCCATTCAAACAGCAGGATTGGGACACTAAGGTACTTCCCTTGTATCAATCCCAATACAGATCCTGTCTAGGGTCGTCACTCCTAGTAATCTCATACGATGTATATTTCGTAGGTCACTGCAAGGGCTGCCAAGGCTGTTGCTCGCACTCGTTGCACCGCTCCCCCATCACCTTATCAATACAGGCCTACTGTACTCTACTGCACGGAAGGGTCGTCGCCTCCCGTGGACTCAGAATACGCTCGCGGTCACTACAAAGGGCTCGTCGCCTGATCAGTGTAGGCCGACAGCTAGAATATAGTGTCCCATACCACCATAATCTGCTCACGAGTTTAGGTGCTCACTGGTCACTACGGGGAGGTTTGTGGCCCCAGCGTAGGCCGACAGCTCGACCACGGTGTCCCATACCACCATGCCCGGCTCATGAGTCTTCGTGGATCAAGGTACCACGGTTAATAGGGTTTACAATGGTAAGTTCAGTACCCTAGGTTCAAGCAGTTATGATACATACAAGGTGAACAAACATCGGCCAGTCGGGTTACTTGACGGGCTCGACTAGCGCGATCGCATCTCGAATTGAACGACATGAAGTGCGTAAAACACTTCGCGTGGCCTAACCACTGCCGCCAACTCTCAACACGAATCACATTCATCGACGCGTCGTTCGTGGCTATGACCAGTCAGCCACGAATTCGTTCGGTTACCGACTGCCTGGACTAAGTCAAGTCCCACACATCTATTGAATTACATTACGCTATATACCACGGTATTGGAATTGAAACACATCATGTGAGCATGTTAGCACATGTTATAACATTCAACTAAGGCAAATCTTCAAGGCATACTTTCCATGCATATTCAACTTAGGCAAATCTTCAAGGCATCATTTCTATGCATGTGATGCAATCATGCATAAGGTCAACATATAGGAAATCATTTAGGTCAGCATTTTAAATCATGAAATCAATCTCAAACTACTACATAACATCATTCAATACAATACATACTAATACAAGCATTTATATAGACACATACACTACACACTTAAGTCCACATATAGTATGTCGACCCAAAGTGCGCAACTTGGCGAATCTCTTCGCCAAACTGATTATGCAAGCATTCCTAACTCACTAATACGGCGACAAACCATGTCAATCACGTCAGCAAAATATGCATGTAGACCGTACTTCCTACATATGACTAAAATGCCCTAAATCTCATATTCTTCGATAATTTACGAAATAGGAAACAGAGAGCACGTTGTACATGTCAAACGGTGATGCCGTCGATAATCTACTATTAAACGACATTGAAAGCGTTGTAAACCGTCAATCAAGCGTCTAAAATCCTCACCTAGTCTCTTACGGTCGCGGGATTTTGAACGGAGCGTGTACGCTTCGTCTACGGCAGTAGGAGGACCTGATTTATGGAATACATTAGCTAACATGCCATGAATCTGAGTAAACCCTAAATCAGCAAGTTCTAGGGTTATTTTATACCTGAAAAAGGGGAGAAATCACCAGCCAGGTGATTGGGAAGAGGTGTTGAAGCAGCAGCAATCGGCGGCTCGGATGCGGGGAAAATCTCCTCTTCCCTTTCTCTCAAACTCTCTCTCTCTTTTCTAGGGTTTGTGAATTTCGTATGCAAGGAAGGAATGAGGGTTTCAACCCCTTTTATAAGCTTGGAAACGCCGAATATAGGCTCCGGGACGAAGTTTACTTATTGCCTATCCATTTCGGGGCTGTTTCGGTCCAAAAACTGATTTCTGGTGGTCCCCTGGTCGATTGCGATCAGACTTAAGCTCATGGGTACCAGATGTACCTCGTATTAAGTTTTCAGTCTGGCAGGGTTCGCAGATCGCACGTATCGGACCAGTTTCAGTTCAGCGGTCACCGCACATAGATCAGGGCTGAAAGTCCCATGATAATAAATAGAAATTTTTCCTGATCCGAGGGTGTAATCTGGATGAATTCTGACGGTCAGAACGCTTAATACTGACGCGTCAAGTCGTGTGCCAGATTTGAATTTGAAATTCCAAATTCGTCCCTATTCGCGGTCGCTTCAGTCCGGGTTCAACGAAATACTCTGTGATTATCGGATTGACTTGATTTTCGAGATGATTGTCAAGTCCAGCTGGGCGGTTCTAACGGTCTAAGATAGGAGGTATCGGACCTTCGAAGCGCGGTCTAAATCCAATACAAAAATTCAATGTGGTCCAGAGGACAAACCCGCTTAGAGTTTGATCCGAGGTTATAGAGTATTGTAGAGTTGTTTGTTCTACTCGATTTGGGTCTTGTAGAACGTATTTAAAGTGATCAGGGACTGTTTCCCAACCACTCCAACGTTGCGCTAGCTAACTTATGCTTAGTTTCTAAAGAAATTTATCCTAAGTGGTTTCTTTGGCTATGGAATTGGGTTCTGAACGATTTTTCAGGTGTTTTAATTGACCCATTGCCTAAGGACGTTTAATCCCAGATTAGCCAAAATCCGGGGTGTTACATAAGTTTAGGTTTAGGTTAGGTTATAGGTTAAGGTTTAGGGATAGGTTATAGATTTTGGGATTTGAGATTGGGTTCGTGTTTAGGTCATAGGTTTTCGTATTGGTTTAGGTTATAGGTTTTGGGATTTGAGAATGGGTTCGGTTTTAGGTTAAAGGTTTAGGTTTAGGTTAGGTTTAGGTTATAAGTTTTAGGATTTGGTAATACTTTTAGATTATAAGTATAGGTTTAGGTTAGGTTATTGGTTAAGGTTTAGGGATAAGTTATTAGTTTTGGGATTTAAGAATGGGTTCAGGTTTTGTTCATAGGTTTTGTTATTGGTTTAGGTTATAGGTTTTGGGATTTGAAAATGGGTTTTGGATTAGGTTATAGGTTTTGGTTTTGGATTAGGTTATAGGTTTTGGTTTTTGTTTAGGTTATAGGGTATATGTTTAGGATAAGGTTTAGGCTTAGATTTAGTTTATAGGTTTTGGGATTTGAGAAAGGGTTTGTGTTTAGGTTAGAGGTTTTGGTTTTGGATTAGGTTATAGGTTTTGGGATTTGAGAATCGGTTTGGGTTTAGGTTATTGGTTTTTATTTTGGTTTTAGTTATAGGTTTTGGTTATGGTTATAGGTTATACGTTTAGGTTTAGGTTAATGTTAGGTTTTGGTTATAGGTTTTGGGATTTGGGAATAGTTTTCGGTTATAAGTATAGGTTTAGGTTAGGTTATAGGCTAAGGTTTAGGGATAGGTTATAGGTTTAGGGATTTGAGAATGGGTTCGGGCTTGGGTTAATGGTTTTGGTATTGGTTTAGGTTATAGGTTTTTTGGATTTGAGAATGGGTTCGGGTTAAGGTTATAGGTTTTGGGTTTAGTTTAAGTTATAGGTTTTGGTTTAGGTTATAGGTTATATGTTTAGGATAAGGTTTAGGTTTAGATTTTGGTAATAGGTTTTGGGACTTGAGAATGGGTTCAGGTTTAGTTTAAAAGTTTTGGTTTTGGTTTAGGTTATAGGTTTTGGGATTTGAGAATGGGTTCGGGTTTAGGTTATAGGTTTTGCTTTTGGTATAGGTTATAGGTTTTGGTTAAGGTTATAGGTTATAGGTTTAGGTTCAGGTTGAGGTTAGATTTAGGTTATAGGTTTTGGAATATGAGAATAGTTTTAGGTTATAAGTATAAGTTTCTGTTAGGTTATATTTTAAGGTTTAGGGATAGGTTATCGGTTTTAGGATTTGAGAATGGATTCGGGTTTAGGTCATAGCTTTTTGGTATTGGTTTAGTTTATAGGTTTTGGGATTTGAGAATGGGTTCGGGTTTAGGTTATATGTTTTACTTATAGTTTTTGATTTAGATTAAAGGTTATAGGTTTAGGTTTTTCTTAAGGTTAGATTTAGGTTATAGGTTTTGGGATTTGAGAACAGGTTCGGGTTTAGGTTATAGGTTTCAGTTTTGGTTTAGGTTAAAGATTTTGGGATTTGAGAATGGGTTCGGATTTAGGTTATAGGTTTTGGTTTTGGTTTAGGTTATAAGTTTTGGGATTTGAGAATGGGTTCGGGTTTAGGTTATACGTTTAGGTTTTGGTTTAGGTTATAGGTTTTGGTTAAGGTTATAGGTTATAGGTTAAGGTTAGGTTTAGTTTATAGGTTTTGGGATTTGGGAGTAGTTTTAATTTATAAGTATAGGTTTAGTTTAGGTTATAGGTTAATGTTTACGGATAGGTTAGAGGTTTTGGGATTTGATAATGGGTTCGGGTTTAGGTCATAGGTTTTGGTATTGGTTTAGGTTATAGGTTTTTGGGATTTGAGAATGGGTTCGGGTTAAGGTTATAGGTTTTGGTTTTAGTTTAGATTATAGGTTTTGGTTTTGGTTATTAGTTATATGTTTTGGATAAGGTTTAGGTTTAGGTTTATGTTATAGGTTTTGAGATTTGAGAATGGGTTTGGGTTTAGGTTATAGGTTTTGGTTTTTGTTTAGGTTATAGGTTTTGGGATTTGAGAATGGGTTTGTGTTTAGGTTATAGGTTTTGGTTTTGGTTATAGGTTTTGGTTAAGGTTATAAGTTAGTGGTTTAAGGTTAGGTTCAAGTTAGGTTTAGGTTATAGGTTTTGGGATTTGGGAATAGTTTTGGGTTATAAGTATTAGTTTAGGTTAGGTTATAGGTTTAGGTTTAGGAATAGGTTATAGGTTTTGGGATTTGACAATGGGTTCGGGTTTAGGTCATATGTTTTAGTCTTGGTTTAGGTTATAGGTTTTGGGATTTGAGAATGGGTTCGAGTTTAGGTTATAGGAATTGGTTTTGGTTTAGGTTATAGGTTTTGGTTAAGGTTATAGGTTTAGGTTTAGGTTAAGGTTAGGTTTCGGTTATAGGTTTTGGTTTTGGTTAAGGCTTTTGGTTTTGTTTAAGGTTATAGGTTATAGGTTTATGTTTAGGCTAAGGATGGGTTTAGGTTATAGGTTATTGGATTTGGGAAGAGTTTTAGGTTATAAGTATAGGTTTTGGTTAGGTTATAGGTTAAGGTTTAGTGATAGGTTATAGGTTTTGGGATTTGAGAATGGGTTCGGGTTTAGGTTATTAGTTTTGGTTTTGGTTTAGGTTATAGGTTTTGGGATTTGTGAATGGGTTTGGGTTTAGGTTATAGCTTTTGGTTTTGGTTTTGGTTATAGGTTCTAGTTAAGGTTATAGGTTATAGGTTTAGGATTTGGTTAAGGATAGGTTTTGGTTATAGGTTTTGGGATTTGGAAATAGTTTTTGGTTATAAGTATAGGTTTAGGTTAGGTTATAGGTTAAGGTTTAGGGATTGGTTATAGGTTTTGGGATTTGAGAATGGGTTCGGGTTTAGGTCATAGGTTTTGGTATTGGTTTAGGTTATAGGTTTTGGGATTTGAGAATGGGTTCGGGTTTATGTTATAGGTTTTGGTTTTGGTTTAGGTTATAAGTTTTGGTTAAGGTTATAGGTTTAGGTTTAGGTTAAGGTTAGGTTTAGGTTATAGGTTTTGGTTTTGGTTAAGGTAAGAGTTTAAAGGTTTAGGTTTAGGATATGGTTATGTTTAGCTTATAGGTATTGGGATTTGGGAATAGTTTTAGGTTATAAGTATTGGTTTAGGTTATATTATAGGTTAAGGTTTTGGCATAGGTTATAGGTATTGGGATTTGAGAATGGGTTCGAGTTTAGGTCATAGGTTTTGGTTTAGTTTATAAGTTTTGGTTCAGGTTAAAGGTTATATGTTTAGGATAAGGTTTAGGTTTAGGTTTAGGTAATAGGTTTTGGTTTTGGTTTAGTTTATAGGTTTTGGGATTTGAGAATGGGTTCGGGTTTAGGTTATAGGTTTTGGTTTTGGTTTTGGTTATAGGTTTTTGTTAAGGTTATAGGTTATCATTTTAGTTTTAGGTTAAGTTTAGGTTTAGGTTATAGGTTTTGGGATTTTTGAATACTTTTAGGTTAGAAGTATAGGTTCAGGTTAGGTTATAGATTAAGGTTTAGGGATAGGTTATGGGTTTTGGGATTTAAAAATTAGTTCGGGTTTTGGTCATAATTTTTGGTATTGGTTGAGGTTATAGGTTTTTGGGTTTTGAGAAAGGGTTTGGGTTTAGGTTATAGGTTTTGGTTTTGGTTATAGGTTGTATGTTTAGGATAAGGTTTAGGTTTAGGTTTAGGTTATAGGTTTTGGGATTTGTGAATGGGTTGGGGTTTAGGTTATAAGTTTTGGCTTTGGTTTAGGTTATAGGTTTTGGGATTTGAGAATGGGTTCCGTTTTAGGTTATAACTTTTGGTTTTGGTTTACGTTATAGGTTTTGGGATTTGAGAATGGGTTCGGGTTTAGGTTATAGGTTTTGGTTTTGGTTTCTGTTATAAGTTTTGGGATTTGAGAATGGGTTCGGGTTTAGGTTATAGGTTTTGGTTTTGGTTTAGGTTATAGGTTTTGGTTAAGGTTATAGATTTAGGTTTAGGTTAAGGTTAGGTTTCGGTTATAGGTTTTATTTTGGTTAAGGTTAAAGGTTCTAGTTAAGGTTATAGGTTATAGGTTTAGGTTTAGGTTAAGGATAGGTTTAGGTTATAGGTTTTGGGATTTGGGAAGAGTTTTAGGTTATAAGTATAGGTTTAGGTTAGGTTATAGTTTAAGGTTTAGGGATAGGTTATAGGTTTTGGCATTTGAGAATGGGTTCGTGTTTAGGTCGTTAGTTTTGGTATTCGTTTAGGTTATAGGTTTTGGAATTTGAGAAAGGGTTCGGGTTTAGGTTATAGGTTTTGGTTTAGGTTAAAGGTTATATGTATAGGATAAGGTTTAGGTTATGGTTTAGGTTATAGGTTTTGGGATTTGAGAATGTGTTCGGGTTTTGGTTAGAGGTTTTTCTTTTGGTTTAGGTATAGGTTAAGTTTAGGTTTAGGTTATAGGTTTTGGGATTTGGGAATAGTTTTAGGTTATAAGTATCGGTTTAGGTTAAGTTATAGGTTTTGGGATTTGAGAATGGGTTCGGGTTTAGGTTATACGATTTTATTTTGGTTTAGGTTTTAAGTTTTGGTTAAGGTTATAGGTTATAGGTTTAGGTTTAGGTTTAGGTTATAGGTTTTGGGATTTGGGAATAGTTTTAGGTTATAAGTATAGGTTTAGGTTAGGTTATTAGTTTTGGGATTTGAGAATGGGTTCAGGTTTAAGTTATAGGTTTTGGTTTAGGTTTAGGTTATAGGTTTTGGTTAAGGTTATAGGTTATAAGTTTAGGTTTAGGTTAAGGTTAGGTATAGGTTATAGATTTTGGGATTTGAGAATAGTTTTAGGTTATAAGTATAGGTTTAGGTTAGGTTATAGGTTTTGGGATTTGATAATGGGTTTGGGTTTGGGTTATAGGTTTTGGTTTTGGTTTAGGTTATAGGTTATTGGTTTAGGATATGGTTTATGATTAGGTTTAGGTTAAAGTTATAGGTTTTGGGATTTGAGAATTGGTTCGAATTTTGGTTCTAGGTTTTGGTTTTCTTTCAAGTTATAGGTTTTGTGATTTGAGAATGGCTTCGGGTTTAGGTTATAGGTTTTGTTTTTGGTTTAGGTTATAAGTTTTTGTTATGGTTATAGGATATAGGTTTAGGATAAGGTTTAGGTTTAGGTTTAGGTTATCGGTTTTGCGATTTGGGAATAGTTTTAGGTTTTAAGTATATGTTTAGGTTAGGTTATAGGTTTTTGGATTTAATAATGGGTTCGGGTTTTGGTTATAGGTTTTGGTTTTGGTATTGGTTATAGGTTTTGGTTTAGGTTATCGGTTATAGGTTTAGGATAAGTTTTAGGTTTAGGTTTAGGTTATAGGTTTTCGGATTTGAGAATGGGTTCGGGTTTAGGTTATAGGTTTTGATTTTGGTTTAGGTTATAGGTTTTGGGATTTGTGAATGGGTTCAGGTTTAGGTTATAGGTATTGGTTTTGGTTTAGGTTAAAGGTTTTGTTTAAGGTTAAAGGTTTAGGTTTAGGTTAAGTTTAGGTTTAGTTTATAGGTTTTGGGATTTGAGAATAGTTTTAGGTTAGGTTATACATTAAGGTTTAGGGATAGGTTATAGGTTTTGGGATTTGAGAATGGGTTCGGGTTTAGGTCATAGGTTTTGGTATTGGTTTGGGTTATAGGTTTTGGGATTTGAGAATGGTTTCAGGTTTAGGTTATAGGTTTTGGTTTTGGTTTTGGTTTAGGTTATTGGTTTTTTCTTAGGATATAGGTTATATGTTTAGGATAAGGTTTAGGTTTCGGTTTAGGTTATAGGTTTTGGGATTTAAAAAAAGGGTTTGGGTTTAGGTTATAGGTTTTGGTTTTGGTTTAGGTTATAGGTTTTGGGATTTGAGAATGGGTTCGGGTTTAGGTTATAGGTTTTGGTTTTGGTTTAGGTTATAGGATTTGGTTTAAGTTATAGATTATAGGTTTAAGTTTAGGTTAAGGTTAGGTTTAGGCCATAGGTTTTGGGATTTGAGAATAGTTTTAGGTTATAGGCATAGGTTTAGGTTAGGTTATAGGTTTTGGGATTTGAGAATGGGTTTGGGTTTAGGTCATAGGTTTTGGTATTGGTTTAGGTTATAGGTTTTGGGATATGAGAATGGATTCGAGTTTGGGTTATAGGTTTTGGTTTTGGTTAAGTTTATCGATTTTGGTTTAGGTTATAGGTTAAAGTTAGGTTTAGGTTTTAGGTTTTGGGATTTGAGAATGGGTTCGGGTTTAGGTCATAGGTTTTGGTATTGGTTTCGGTTATAGGTTTTGGGATTTGAGATTGGGTTTCAGTTTAGGTTATAGGTCATAGGTTTTGGTTTTGGTTAGGTTAGGTTTAGGTCATTGGTTTTGGGATTTGAGAATAGGTTCAGGTTTAGGTTATAGGTTTTGGTTTTGGTTTAGGTTATAGGTTATAGGTTTAGGTTTAGGTTAAGGTTAGGTTTGGTTTATAGGTTTTGGGATTTGGGAATTGTTTTAGGTTATAAGTATAGGTATAGGCCAAGTTATAGGTTAAGGTTTAGGAATAGGTTATTAGTTTTGGTATTTGAGAATGGGTTCGTGCTTGGGTCATATTTTTTAGTATTGGTTTTGGTTATAGGTTTTTGGGATTTGAGAATGGGTTCGGGTTTAGGTTATAGGTTTTGGTTTTGGTTTAGGTTATAGGTTTTGGTTTTGGTTATAGGTTATATGTTTAGGATAAGGTTTAGGTTTAGGTTTAGGTTGTAGGTTTTGAGATTTGAGAATGGGTTCGGGTTTAGGTTATAAGTTTTGGTTTTGGTTTAGGTTATAGGCTTTGGGATTTGAGAATGGGTTCACGTTTAGGTTATCGGTTTTGGTTTTAGTTTAGGTTATAGGTTTTGGTTAAGGTTATAGGTTTTAAGTTTAGGTTTAGGTTAAGGTAAGGATTAGGTTATATGTTTTGGGATTTGGGAATAGTTTTAGTTTATAAGTATCGGTTTAGGTTAGGTTATAGGTTTAGGTTTAGGGATAGGTTATTGGTTTTGGGATTTGGGAATGTGTTCGGGTTTAGGTCATAGGTTTTGGTGTTCATTTAGGTTACAGGTTTTGGGATTTGAGAATGGGTTTGGGTTTAGGTTATATGTTTTGGTTTTAGTTTAGCTTATAGGTTTTGGTTTTGGTTTTAGGTTATAGGTTTAGGTTTTGGTTAAGGTTAGGTTTAGGTTATAGGTTTTGGGATTTGAGAATGGGTTCGGGTTTAGGTTATAGGTTTTGGTTTTGTTTTAGGTTATAGGTTTTGGGGTTTGAGAATGGGCTCGAGTTTTGGTTATAGGTTTAGGTTTTGGTTCAGGTTATAGGTTATAGGTTTAGGTTTAGGTTAAGGTTTGGTTTAGGTTATAGATTTTGGGATTTGGTAATAGTTTTAATTTATAAGTATAGATTTAGGTTAGGTTATAGGTTAAGGTTTTGGGATTGTTTATAGGTTTTGGGATGTGTTAATGGGTTCGGGTTTTAGTCAGAGGTTTTGGTATTGCTTTAGGTTATAGGTTTTTGGGATTTGAGAATGGGTTTAGGTTTAGGTTATAGGTTTTAGTTTTGGTTTAGATTATAGGTTTTGGTTTAGGTTATAGGTTATATGTGTAGGATGAGGTTTAGGTTTAGGTTTATGTTATAGGTTTTGTGATTTGAGAATAGGTTTGGGTTTAGGTTATAGGTTTTAGTTTTGGTTTAGGTTATAGGTTTTGGGATTTGAGAATGGGTTCGAGTTTAGGTTATAGGTTTTGGTTTTGGTTATGGTTTAGGTTATAGGTTTTGGTTATGGTTATAGGTTAGTGGTTTAAGTTTATGTTAAGGTTTGGTTTAGGTTATAGGTTTTGGGATTTGGGAATAGTTTTAGGTTATATGTATAAGTTTAGGTTAGGGTATAGGTTTAGTTTTAGGGATTGGTTATTGCTTTTGGGATTTGAGAATGGGTTCGGGTTTAGGTCATAGGTTTTGGTATTAGTTTAGGTTATAGGTTTTGAGATTTGAGAATGGGTTCGGGTTTCGGTTATAGGTTTTGGTTTTGGTTTTGGTTTAGGTTATAGGTTTTGGTTAAGGTTATAGGTTAGTGGTTTAAGTTTAGGTTAAGCTTAGGTTTAGGTTATAGGTTTTGGGAATTGGGAATAGTTTTAGGTTATAAGTATAGGTTGAGGTTAGGTTATAGGTTTATGGTTAGGGATAGGTTAATGGTTTTGGGGTTTGAGAATAGGCGGGTTTAGCTCATAGGTTTTAGTGTTGGTTTAGGTTATAGGTTTTGGGATTTGAGAATGGGTTCGGGTTTCGATTTTAGGTTTTGGTTTTGGTTTAGGTTATAGGTTTTGGGATTTGAGAACGGGTTCGGGTTTAGGTTATAGGTTTAGGTTTTGGTTCAGGTTATAGGTTATAGGTTTAGGTTTAGGTTAAGGTTAGGAATAGTTTTAATTTATAAGTATAGGTTTAGGTTAGGTTATAGGTTAAGGTTTTGGGATTTTTTATAGGTTTTGGGATATGATAATGGGTTCGGGTTTAGGTCATAGGTTTTGGTATTGCTTTAGGTTATAGGTTTTTTGGATTTGAGAATGGGTTTGGGTTTAGGTTATAGGTTTTGGTTTTTGTTTAGATTATAGGTTTTGGTTAAGGTGATAGGTTATACGTTTAGGATAAGGTTTAGGATTAGGTTTATGTTATAGGTTTTGGGATTTGAGAATAGGTTCAGGTTTAGGTTATAGGTTTTGGGATTTGAGAATGAGTTCGGGTTTAGGTTATAGGTTTTGGTTTTGGTTTTGGTTTAGGTTATAGGTTTTGTTTATGGTTATAGGTTAATGGTTTAAGTTTAGGTTAAGGTTAGGTTTATGTTATAGGTTTTGAGATTTGGGAATAGTTTTAGGTTATATGTATAGGTTTAGGTTAGGTTATAGGTTTAGTTTTATGGATAGGTTATTGGTTTTAGTATTAGTTTAGGTTATAAGTTTTGGGATTTGAGAATGAGTTCGAGTTTAGGTTATAGGTTTTGGTTTTGGTTTAGGTTATAGGTTTTGGTTAAGGTTATAGGTTTAGGTTTAGGTTAAGGTTATGTTTAGGTTATAGGTTTTAGTTTTGGTTTTGGTTACAGGTTTTGGTTAAGGTTATAGTTTATAGGTTTAGGTTTAGTTTAAGGTTAGGTATAGGTTGTAGTTATTATGATTTGGGAATAGTTTTAAGTTATAAGTATTGGTTTAGATTAGGTTATAGGTTAAGGTTTTGGGATAGGTTATAGGTTTTGGGATTTGAGAATGGGTTCGCGTTTAGGCTATAGGTTTTGGTTTTGGTTTAGGTTATAGGTTTTGGTTTAGGTTAAAGGTTATATGTTTAGGATAAGGTTTAGGTTATAGGTTTTGGGATTGGAGAATGGGTTCAGGTTTAGGTTATATGTTTTTGTTTTGGTTTAGGTTATAAATTTTGAGTTTTGAGAATGGGTTCGGGTTTAGTGTAACACCCTGAAAATCGGGGGTCATGTATAAACTCAACTCCCAAGGTCCAGACCGTCACTTATGCAACAAAAATGATTATGATTCAATGTTGTTTGAGTTAAAGCATTCACATGAGTAAAAGTATGCCAAACTGCAATTCATACTCCAGATCCAGTGATAAAAGCAAGCGAAAGACTAAAGAATATATATATATCACTGTATGGAAAATAAAGTAGATCTCGACTGTCACTAAAGTATGAATACATCTCTGAGTCTCATATACATGTAAATAAATAAAATTAAATGTTCAAAAGAGTCCCACTGAGAAGTCCCATCAACCCAGGCCACCTAAGCAAAGCCGTCGTGGTACTACATGTATGAGAACTCGTCCTGGTCCTCATCATAGTCCGGCTTTGTCTCTTGGATCTCTGCCTCACCTGCATCTAATACAGGGTCTGGTGGGTGTTACAAACACCATCCCGTAACGTGGGAGTGAGTGATCAATTCAGTGGAATCATAGAGCAAAGATTAGCATGTTCTCAAATCAATCATGCGGTAATAGTAAAGCAGTAAATCAAATAATCCTAATACTGTTGTTAATGCAATATGACATGACATGATGGATGCCCTCACCGACATTCTCCCTCATATGGCACCATCTTATGCCCGAGGCATGCTTGCGTACCGCTCAGTGCCCCACATCTTCCAGGCACATGCAATGTAATGGTGATATGATTGCCGAGTTGTTATTAGTCCATTCAAACAGCAGGATTAGGACACTAAGGTACTTCCCTTATATTAATCCCAACACAGATCCTGTCTAGGGTCGTCACTCCTAGTAATCTCATACGATGTATATTTTGTAGGTCGCTGCAAGGGCTGCCAGGGCTGTTGCTCACGCTCGTTGCACCGCTCTCCCATCACCTTATCAATACAGGCCTACTATACTCTCATTACTACGAAAGGGTCGTCGCCTTCCGTAGACTCAGAATATGCTCGCGGTCACTACAAAGGACTCGTCGCCTGATCAGTGTAGGCCGACAGTAAGAATATAGTGTCCCATACCACCATAATCTACTCACGAGACATAGGTGCTCATTGGTCACTACGAGGAGGTTTGTGGCCCCAACGTAGGCCGACAGCTTGACCACGGTGTCCCATACCACCATGCCTGGCTCATGAGTCTTCGTGGATCAAGGTACCATGGTTAACAGGGTTTATAATGGTAAGTTCAGTACCCTAGGTTCAAGCAGTTATGACTCATACAGGGTGAACATACAACAGCCAGTCGGGTTACTTGACGGGCTCGACTAGCATGATCGCATCTCAAGTCGAACGACATGAAGTGTGTTAAACACCTCACGTGGCCTAACCACTGCCGTCAACTCCAGAACACGGCTCGCGTTCATCGACGCATCGTTCGTGGCAAAGATACGCCAACCACGACCTTGCTCGGTTGCCGACTGCCTGGACTAGGTATAGTCCCAAACAATTATGAATCCACATCAGCAAATCATGTAAGAGTATTGAAAATGAAATACAACAATGTGAGCATGTTAACACATGTTATAGCATACAACTTAAGTAAATCATCAAGCACATGCATTTCATACATACAATGAAATCTTGCATATAGCTAACATGTAGGAAATCATTTACATCAGCATATTAATTGAGAAATCAATCTCAAACTAATTCATAACACCATCTAATTCAATACATACTAATACAAGCATTTATACAAACACTTACACTACACACTTAAGTCTACATATAGTATGTCGACTCAAAGTGCGCATTTAGGCGAATCTCTTTGCCAAACTAATTATGCACGTATTCCTAACATTCTAATGCGATAATAAGCCATGTCAAACACACCAGCAAATTATGGATAAAAACAGTATTTCCTACAAATGACTAAAATGCCCTAAATCTCATATTCTTCGTCAATTTACGAAACAGGAAACGGACAGCATGTTGTATATGTCAAACGGCATTGCCATCGATAATCTACTATTAAACGACATTGAAAGCATTAGAAACAGTCAATCAAAGCTTCTAAAATCCGCACCTTTTCCCTTATAGGTGAAGCGATTCGAACGGAGCGTATACGCTTCGTCTATGGTGAATAGGGAACCTAATACACAAGATCTATCAGCCACTTCACAATGAAACCAAGGGAACCTCAAATCAGTAACTTATTAGGGTATTTTCTTACCTAGAAATGCAGAGAAATCACCGACCAAGTGATTGGAGCGTGTTGCTAAAGCACGTGCAACAGGTAGGGCAGCAGCAGGAAAATTCTCTCCTACTCTCTCTCACAAAGTCTCACCTTTTCTCTCTCCCAATCTAGGATTTTTCTCAAATTTGGATGCGAGAGAGGAGTGAGGGTTTCAACCCCTTTTATAAGCCCAAACATGCCCGAAATAGGCTCGGGAACAATGTATACTTGAGGTATATCCAAATCGGGGCTGTTTCGGTCCAAAAGGACATTTCTGGTGGTCCCCTGGCCGAACGCGATCGGACTTAAGTTCGTACTTATTGGATGTCGCTCACATCCCATTTTTAGACCATCAGTGTTCGTAAATCGCACGTGGCGGTCTAGTTTCAGTTCAGCGGTCACCGCACGTAGATCAGGCTTGCAAGTCTCATGATATGAAATAGAAATTTTTCCTGATTCGAGGGTGTAATTTGGCTGAATTCTGACGGTCAGAATTCTTAATACTGACACGTCAAGTCGTGTGCCAGATTTGAATTCTAAATTCCAAATCTGACCCTATTCTCACTCTCTTCAGTCCACGCTCAATGAAATAGCCCGTGAAAGTCGGTTGGACTTGATTTTCGAAATGATTGTCAAGTCCAGCTAAGCGGTTCTAATAGTCTAAGATTGTAGGTATCGGACTTTCGACACGCGGTCTAGATCCAATACAAAGTTTCAAAGAGGTCCAGAGAACAAACCTGCTTAGAGTTTGATCCGAGGATTTAGAGTATTAAAGAGTCATTGGTTCTACTCGATTTGGGTCTTGTAGAACGTATTTAAAGTGATCAGGGACTATTTCCTAGCTACTCTAGCGTTGCGCTAGCTAAAACCTACGCGATTTCTGGTCGAGTCGGTACTCGAGTCCAAGTATGAATTTTTCCAGGGCGTTACATTTAGGTTATAGGTTTTGGTTTTGGTATAGGTTATAGGTTTTGGTTAAGGTTATAGGTTATAGGTTTAGGTTTAGGTTATGGTTAGGTTTAGGTTATAGGTTTTAGGATTTGGGAATAGTTTTAGGTTATATGTATAGGTTTAGGTTAGGTTATAGGTTTAGTTTTAGGGATTGGTTATTGGTTTTGGGATTTGAGAATGGGTTCGGGTTTAGGTCATAGGTTTTGGTATTGGTTTAGGTTATAGGTTTTGGGATTTGAGAATGGGTTCGGGTTTCGGTTATAGGTTTTGGTTTAGGTTATAGGTTTTGGTTAAGGTTATAGGTTAGTGGTTTAAGTTTAGGTTAAGGTTAGGTTTAGGTTATAGGTTTTGGGAATTGGGAATAGTTTTAGGTTATAAGTATGGGTTGAGGTTAGGTTATAGGTTTATGTTTAGGGATAGGTTAAAGGTTTTGGGATTTGAGAATAGGTTCGGGTTTAGGTCATAGGTTTTGGTGTTGGTTTAGGTTATAGGTTTTGGGATTTGAGAATGGGTTCGGGTTTAGGTTATAGGTTTTGGTTTTGGTTTAGGTTATAAGTTTTGGGATTTGAGAATGGGTACGGGTTTAGGTTTTGGTTATAGGTTGTAGGTTTAGGTTTAGGTTAAGGTTAGGTTTAGGTTATAGATTTTGGGATTTGGGAATAGTTTTAATTTATAAGTATAGGTTTAGGTTAGTTTATAGGTTAAGGTTTTGGGATTGTTTATAGGTTTTGGGATATGATAATGGGTTTGGGTTTAGGTCATTGGTTTTGGTATTGTTTTAGGTAATAGGTTTTTTGGATTTGAGAATGGGTTTGGGTTTATGTTATAGGTTTTGGTTTTTGTTTAGATTATAGGTTTTAGTTTAGGTGATAGGTTATACATTTAGGATAAGGTTTAGGTTTAGGTTTATGTTATAGGTTTTGGGATTTGAGAATAGGTTCGGGTTTAGGTTATAGGTGTTGGTTTTGGTTTAGGTTATAGGTTTTGGGATTTGAGAATGGGTTCGGGTTTAGGTTATAGGTTTTGGTTTTGGTTTTGGTTTAGGTTATAGGATTTGTTTATGGTTATAGGTTAGTGGTTTAAGTTTAGGTTAAGGTTAGGTTTAGGTTATAGGTTTTGGGATTTGGAAATAGTTTTAGGTTATATGTATAGGTTTAGGTTAGGTTATAGGTTTAGTTTTAGGGATAGGTTATTGGTTTTGGGATTTGAGAATGGGTTCAGGTTTAGGTCATAGGTTTTAGTATTGGTTTAGGTTATAGGTTTTGAGATTTGAGAATGAGTTCGGGTTTAGGTTATAGGTTTTGGTTTTGGTTTTGGTTATAGGTTTTGGTTAAGGTTATAGTTTAGGTTTAGGTTAAGGTTATGTTTATGTTATAGGTTTTGGTTTTGGTTTAGGTTATAGGTTTTGGTTAAGGTTATAGTTTATAGGTTTAGGTTTAGTGTAAGGTTAGGTATAGGTTGTAGTTATTATGATTTGGGAATACTTTTAGGTTATAAGTATTGATTTAGTTTAGGTTATAGGTTAAGGTTTTGTGATAGGTTATAGGTTTTGGGATTTGAGAATGGGTTCGAGTTTAGGTCATAGGTTTTGGTATTGGTTTTGGTATTGGTTTTGGGATTTGAGAATGGGTTCGGGTTTAGGCTATAGGTTTTGGTTTTGGTTTAGGTTATAGGTTTAGGTTTAGGTTAAAGGTTATATGTTTAGGATAAGGGTTAGGTTATAGGTTTTGGGATTTGAGAATGGGTACGGGTTTAGGTTATTGGTTTTTGTTTTGGTTTAGGTTATAGGTTTTGAGTTTTGAGAATGGGTTCGGGTTTAGGTTATAGGTTTTGGTTTTCGTTTAGGTTATAGGTTTTGGTTAAGGTTATAGGTTATAGGTTTAGGTTTAGGTTATGGTTAGGTTTAGGTTATAGGTTTTAGGATTTGGGAATAGTTATAGGTTATAAATATAGGTTCAGGTTAGGTTATAGGTTATGGTTTTGGGATAGGTTATAGGTTTTAGGATTTGTGAATGGGTTCGGGTTTAAGTCATAGGTTTTGGTATTGGTTTATGTTATAGGTTTTTGGATTGGGATTGGGTTTAGGTTATAGGTTATATGTTTAGGATAAGGTTTAGGTTTAGGTTTAGGTTATAGGTTTTTGGATTTGAGATTGGGTTCGGGTTTAGGTTATAATTTTTGGTTTTGGTTTAGGTTATAGGTTTTGGGATTTGAGAATGGGTTCGGGTTTAGGTTATAGGTTTTGGATTTGGTTTAGGTTATAGGTTTTGGTTAAGGTTATAGGTTATAGGTTTAGGTTTAGCTTAAGGTTAGGTTTAGGTTATAGGTTTTGGGATTTGGGAATAGTTATAGGTTATATGTGTAGGTTTAGGTTAGGTTATAGGTTTTGAGATTTGAGAATGGGTTCGGGTTTAGGTTGTGGCTTTTGTTTTTGGTTTATGTTATAGGTTTTGGTTAAGGTTATAGGTTATAGGTTTAGGTTTAGGTTAAGGATAGGTTTAGGTTATAGGTTTTAGTACTTGGGAATAGTTTTATGTTATAAGTATAGGTTTAGGTTAGGTTATTGGTTAGGATTTAGGTATAGGTTATAGGTTTTGGGATTTAAGAATGGGTTCGGGTTTAGGTCATAGGTTTTAGTATTAGTTTAGGTTATAGGTTTTGGGATTTGAGAATGGGTTCGGGTTTAGGTTGTAGGTTTTGGTTGTGGTTTTGGTTATAGGTTTTGGTTAAGGTTGTCAGTTTAGGTTTAGGTTAAGGTTAGGTTTTGGTTATAGGTTTTGATTATGGTTTAGGTTATAGGTTTTGGTTTAGGTTATAGTTTATAGGTTTAGGTTTAGGTTATAGGTATTGGGATTTGGGAATAGTCTTAGGTTATAAGTATTGGTTTAGGTTAGGTTATAGGTTAAGGTTTTGGGATAAGTTCTAGGTTTTGAGATTTGAGAATGGGTTCGAGTTTAGGTCATAGGTTTTGGTATTGGTTTAGGTTACAGGTTTTGGGATTTGAGAATGGGTTCGGGTTTAGGTTATAGGTTTTGGTTTTGGTTTAGTTTATAGGTTTTTGTTTAGGTTAAAGGTTATATGTTTAGGATAAGGTTTAGGTTTAGGTTTAGGTTATGGGTTTTAGGATTTGAGAATGGGTTCGGGTTTAGGTTATAGGTTTTGGTTTTGGTTTAAGCTATAGGTTTTGGTTAAGGTTATAGGTAATGAGTTTAGGTTTAGGTTAATGTTAGATTTAGGTTATAGGTTTTGGGATTTGGGAATAGTTTTAGGTTATAAGTATAGGTTCAGGTTGAAATAGCGGTGAAGACCGCTTGAGTTGAAGTAGGAATATGCCAATATGTCCTAGAGGGGGATGAATAGGACTTTTTAAAGTTTTATAAGTTATATTTCAATCCTATCACACTAATCCTATCACAGAGTACGGATTAGGATTACTCAAAAATTAATTATATCGGCTTCCAAGCCTGATAGAGGATCCAATCACAAATTACTTGTAATTATAAAAAACTTTATGAATCAGATTGTGATGGATATGACTGTGTGTGTACAAGTTATGATTTCAGATAATCATATATAAAGGCATATAAAGCAATCACATAAATGAAAGACAATATTAATCTCAAACATAGTCATTTTATAGTGGTTCGACTACTTGTCTACTCCACTACCGGCTTCCACACTCAACCCTTGAGTGACCGGATTTCACTAAGGAGGTTTCCCATGGTTCACCTCAAACCTAAGGTATTAAATCAGGTTCACCTTCAACCTTTACAGAGATTTCTACTCGGTTCACCTCAAACCCTGGAGTTTTGTTGGTGCACTCCTAAACAGATGTTTATGCCCACACAGAGCAAGGGTCAACACAACGCACTCGAATGTTTATGCCCACACAGAGAAAGGGTCCACCCAACGCACCCAGATGTTTATGCCCACACAGAGCAAGGGTCCACACAACGCAGCCAAATGTTTATGCTCTCCACAGAGCAAGGGTCCACACAACGCACCCACACACGTACACTCCCGTCGGAGGCCTCCTTTGAGGACTTCAAATGGTGAGCAACACCTATAACCCAATCTTAAAAAGGAATGATCATAAATGTCCTCTGGACTCTAAGTACTTACAGATAAGTTGATGAGTCCCTTTTAGCTCAGTGATGAAGATCTCCTTCTTGTTGATGAAGAGTCTTCAGCTTCCTTGATCCGCAACACAGAGATGTACCTATGTTAGGTTTAGGTTGGGTCAAGGTTATGATGGAGTTCCACTCTCTGAAGATTTTCCTATAAGGAAGAAAGAGTGGTTCCAATCATGTATGCATTCAAGATATCCTAGCTTATTGATTTTCCATTAAAGTAGTAGCTGGAGGATCCTTGAATGTGGAAGTTCATTCCCCAATCCACTCTATGAAATATCAATGATGAGGGTGGATTGGAGGCTGAACTTCCTGAGAGAAAGGGCATAGGATAAAGGATATGAAGTTTAAAACACTCAAAATCACTCTCTACTTTCTCTCACAGCAATAAAGACTAATCTCTCTATTTATAGGCAAAAGGTTCCAACGGATATAAACGGTCATATTTATGACAGAGTTCGATATCATCGAGCAATCGTCGATATGATCGAGCGTATACTCTCGATTGTGTCGACATACCACTCGATGATACAAACTCAATTATCATTTCACTTTTGGAAACCTTTCACCAACTGGTCGATGGGATCTATACACACATCGATATTATCGGATTTCGAACTCCGATTCTATCGAGATATGGATCGATCTATCGACAGGTGAAAATAAGAGAGAAGCCTTGAAAATTTTTAGGTTCTACAGATATGATCGGAGAACAGTCTATGTCATCAGAATTTGTATATCGATGATATCGGAGACCATGTCGATGAGATCAATAAATTGTATAGATTTACCTATAAGCTTGTTGGACAGTTTGTGTCCAATTTCGATTCAATCGATAAGTTCTCGATATGATCGACATATGAATATCGATTTATCGACTGGCACCCCGATCAACATTAAAAGTAACCTGAAATTTATGCTGGAGAAAACATGCGCTCATAATTGATATGATCGACTGACTTCCGATATGATCGATTTTTGAGTTCAGATTGAATCGGACAGTCATCGATATATCGAAGCTTATGTTAGTTTTCTTTAGAAAATTAGGGGCGTCGAAAAACAGTCTATCGATATTATCGATTCGCTTCAGATATGATCGATATTCGAATATCGATGATATCGACTCACAAGTCGATATATCGATAAATCGTCCAAATGATAGTTTGATTGCTGGACGCTTTTTGTCCTCACTCGATTGTATCGATTGAGATGCCGAGGACATCGACAGAGCTGGTCGATCATATCGAAAGGGGAATCGATATAATCGACAGTGTAAGAAAAATTTAAAGATTTTCCTATTTGATAAAAAGTTTTCTTACACGAAAACCCTAAGATGTTCTAGTTCTTTTTAAGGGTTTTAATCACCTGGTGTTTTGGGACATGGGACGTGAGGCTATGATTTACCTATGGTGACCTTCCACACATTCAGTTGAGGCAGATACTTGACTTGATCTTCCTGTCAGGCGCTGTTGTCCGACTGACTCAATTTACAACGTAATTGACAAACCCGGGCACTTAGTAGGTGCACTTTCACAGGTTAGGTTATAGGTTAAGGTTTAGGGATAGGTTATAGGTTTTGGGATTTGAGAATGGGTTTGGGTTTATGTCATAGGTTTTGGTATTGGTTTAGGTTATAGGTTTTTGGGTTTTGAGAATGGGTTTGGGTTTAGGTTATAGCTTTTGGTTTTGGTTTAGGTTATAGGTTTTGGTTTTGGTTATAGGTTATATGTTTAGGATAAGGTTTAGGTTTAAGTTTAGGTTATAGGTTTTGGGATTTGAGAATGGGTTCGAGTTTAGGTTATAAGTTTTGGGTTTGCTTTAGGTTATAGGTTTTGGGATTTGAGAATGGGTTCGGGTTTAGGTTATAGGTTTTGGGATTTGAGAATGGGTTCAGGTTTAGGTTATAGCTTTTGGTTTTGGTTTAGTTTATTGGTTCTGGTTAAGGTTATAGGTTATAGGCTTAGGTTTAGGTTAAGAATAGGTTTAGGTTATAGGTTTTGGGATTCGAAAATAGTTTTAGGTTATAAGTATAGGTTTAGGTTAGGTTATAGGTTAAGGTTTAAGGATAGGTTATAGGTTTTGGTTTTGGTTTAGGTTATAGGTTTTGGTTTTGGTTATAGGTTATATGTTTAGGATAAGGTTTAGGTTTAGGTTTAAGTTATAGGTTTTAGTTTTGGTTATAGGTTATATGTTTAGGATAAGGTTTAGGTTTAGGTTTAGGTTATAGGTTTTGGGATTTGGCAATAGTTTTAGGTTGTAAGTATAGGTTTAGGTTAGGTTATAGGTTTTAGGATTTTAAAATGGGTTCAGATTTAGGTTATAGGTTTTGGTTTTGGTTTTGGTTATAGGTTTTGGTTTTGGTTATAGTTTATAGGTTTTGGGATTTGAGAATTGGTTCGGGTTTAGGTTACAGGTTTTGGTTTTGGTTTAGGTTATAGGTTTTTAGATTTGCGAATCGGTTTGTGTTTAGGTTATGGGTGTGGTCCTTGTAAATACAAATATAAACACGGCTTGTTCAAATGACCAGGCCCTTCCAATGCCATTCATAGAAAATGGACAGCTTCATCATGGTCATAACAGAGGTTTCCACCTTCTAGGGACCCCCACTCTTCCGGATAGCTCTGACACACATCTGGGTCTGCTCCATTAATTTTGAGCAAATACATAAACACGGCCTGTCCAACTGGCCAGGCCCCTCCAATGCCATCCATAGGAAATGGATAGCTTCATCATGGTCATAACGGTGGTTCCCACCTTCCAGTGACCCCCTCTCATCCGGATAGCTCCGATGCACATCCGGGTCTGATCCATTAATTTTAAGCAAATACATAAACACGGCCTATCCAAATGGCCAGGCCCCTCCAATGCTATCCATAGGAATTGGACAACTTCATCATGGTCATAACAACGGTTCCTACCTTCCAACGACCCCAACTCAACATCCGGATAGCTCTGACACACATCCGGGTCCGCTCCATCAATTTTAAGCTATACATATATAAATAAAATGCATAACATATAAATTTACCTGAAGGCGCTGACGGATGAGCTGCCGCACATCATCTGTCACATCTGCCCAACGGGAGGTGATGGTGGGGATCATAGATCGGCATAAGACACCGACCTCCGACGTAAACAATCTGACATTATTCCCAACAGGTCTAATATAGTCCTGTGGGAACTCTGTCGTCACCCTACCCTCACGTGTAAGTCGCTGTGAAAGCAACCCACGCGTGGGTCCACGTCCTCGTCGGCTGGTCGACGACACTGCTGTAAAAGAAATATGTAAGTCTAAACATAAACCAAAGTCATTAAAAGAAATATATATCTAGACTTACATGCAGTGCCCGATGTATGTGTGACTGAGGGATCTGAGGACTGCGATGCAACATGTGGCGGCGATGCTGGCTCCATCTCATCATGGGTAGAAGGGGTAGATCCAGTGCGCGAACGACGTACTCTCTCACCTAGTGCCATCACTGAATATGTGCGAGATACGAACTTATAAATTTAAACAATGTTAATACAAGTGAAATATACTAAAAAATTATACAAGTAGTGTTCACAGTACAATGCATTTATGCTTATGCTTAGAGACATGATTAAAATATGATTAGACTATTACACTATAATGCAAGCAGAATATATTAAAACTATAAACTTTAATCTATAACCCTGTTAAATTCCATTACAAATTGTCATTCTATATTAAATATACATATTTGAATTGAAAAATGACATGTAAATCATGTGTACATTTGATAACATCGTCTGTATCACTATCGCTTAAGACTATTTCTTCTTCACCATCACTATCGCTGATCAGTATTTCCTCTTTATCGTCTGCAATGGATCCCTCAATGAAACCGCTATCATCTCTAACAATGTCATGTACTATTGAGGCATCAACATGATCAGGTGGCACATCATCTCTATCCAGTTGCACCACATCAATATCAACACGTGAATCAGTCCCTGTATCCACAAACAACATGTCTTCTTGATATTCTTGTTTAACCCTAGACGTATAATTTTCCTCGTCCTCACTATCATCAACTTCTGGTTCGGGAACGTCAAATACGTTCCTGGGCTTTATTTTTTGCACCACGTGCCAAGAGCTGCCTAACTTGGTGTCAGCGAGGTAAAATACTTGTTCGGCTTGGCTGGCGAGGACAAATGGGTCGTCCTTAAACTACTTTCGAGATAAATTTACACTCGTAAAGTAGTTATCAGTCTATATTTCCAACTTCTTATTTCCAACGTCCCACCAATCACATCTAAATAAGTACACCCGCTTTCTCATATAATAATTCAGCTTAATAATATCCGTCAAAATGCCATAAAAGTCAATTTCATCCTCCTCATTCGTTCCCTTCACAACTGCCCCACCATTTTACGTGGTCCTATACTTGTTACTTTCTTCGGTGTGGAACCGAATCCTGTTTACAATACAACCTGTATATCTAGATACACGTCTATCAAGGCCACACGCCAGCGAGTATAGTGCTTCAGACGTATCTGTAGAGTTGCTTGTACGCAACGTCTTCATCTATTATCATGTAAAGAATGTAATTATTTAGAAATTTTCTTAGGTTCAAATAATGTGAAATACAACAAAAATTCTAAGTGTGGAGAGATACAATGTGAAATCTTACACATTTTTTGAACTATTGTGGAAACTGATCCTGATGCATTCGATTATAACTTGTGGGGAATTTGGACTTCATCTCGTCTATATGTTCGCTACACATAAATGACATGTCATCAATAAGAAATATTAAGGTTCTGAGTTTACATAGAAAATAATAATCAGGTAGAAGACTTACTCCAAGTATGACTTTATTTCTTCACAATTATGCAACACATACCACCTCGCCTTTGCTAGATCCCCAACGTCCATATCTGAAACGTGGGGGATCCTAAAGGACGAACGTTATGTGCAAACACAGATATGAGTCCTTGTTCATGCTCCTGCCCTTCATCAACATTCTGATCTTCTCAGTTGAATTTAGTCTCTATACCACGAAGATATAAGGAGCAAAATATAAGGCACTCATTATCAATGTATGCCTCAGCTATGGATCCCTCCGGGTGTGCCCTATTTTTCACAAATCGTTTGAGTGTGTAAAGGTATCTATACACAAAATCAATATGTAAAGAGCATGAAAACATGGATATATGTAGTTTATGGAATGAATAAAATTTTTAATAGGTTCTACCACCTTTCGATCGGATACATCCAACGATATTATACTATGCCTGCAAGCTTCGCCTCGTGCAGTAAGTGAATCGTTAGGTGTACCATGACATCGAAAAATGCAGGTGGAAATATTCTTTCAATTTTGTAAATGATTACGGTAATTTCCCTTTCCAGTCATTTAAAAACATCTACATTTAATAATTTCATACACAAATCCTTAAAGAATATCCCCAACTCAATCAACGCCGCACTGATATCCTTATTCAGGAATCCATGAATCATAACCGGCAGTAGGCATTGCAAAAGGATGTGACTGTAAGCCCTGTATCCTAGACCGTACCATTTCGTAGACTTTCGTAGTCCTACCGGTCGAATTCCGACAACCTTTGACCCTTAACTGATATTTACGCGCGACCCTGATTCACATACCGTCAACCCGAGTCAACTCAACCCAAGACCTTTACCATAGCGACCACGTCGTCGCTGCAGTTTCAATGCCGTGACTCGCGCGCCAAGGCGATACCCTGGTCAGGAGATGTGGGCCAATGTTCGATGAGAGGAAAACGTCGCACGTTACGAAACCCAAGAGAATCTCTACGACTTGTCACATCAATCCATCAATCCATCATTCTCAACATGTCAAGTATATGTCAAGTATACATCACCTTTCACCCATTCCTAAGTAACCACAAAAGTTAAAAAGTTCTTACAAGCCCATACCTATCTTACACAAAATGCCTTCAAAGTCAAAAAGTATCTTACACACCCATCACCACCACATCCATCACTCCATCACCCATCACTCCTCTATCTTTACAACTCTCTTTCTCATTTTTTTTCAAACCATTCCCAAGTAAGAGAATCCCCATACGTCCAAGCCTTCTCATGGAGAGAAAAATGCATATGTGAGGCCCACCTTTCCATTCCAATATCTTCCATCCTAGCCATCCATTTCTCATCTCCTCCATTAGAATCAAAGCTAAGGAGCTAAGGAACCCATAGGATCAAGGAGATCAAGTGGTGGGTGCTTAATAAGCATAGTTTTTCATGTTTTTAAGATGGGCCAAGTGAGGCCAACCAATCAATGGTTTGGATCTCACTTGGGACCCTAAGATGTAGTCGATGGCCCACTAGGATCATCATGATCATTCCATGATGGGGCCATTCTCCATGGACCCCATCATGATGTTTATTTCCTTACATTATAAAGGTTATCTAGACCATCCATATTAGTCGGGAAAGGATCTCCATCGTTGATTTCAATTTTGGTGGTCCCATGGGTAAAGGGATCCATTTGATGTATGATTTCTTACAAGCTTTTTTCTCATTTTTGATGAGGCGGGCCAAATAGAGAATGAAATGCAAAAAGTTTCATAGTGGGGAGAGCTCATAGTGGTGGAGCCCATCACTTAAAAGTTTTTGGAGATTCTCAGTTGGGGAGAGCTTATAGTGGCGGAGCCCTCCATCTCAAGCGTGTTCCACTCTCTCTCTCTCTCTCTCCCTCTCCATTTCATTTTTCCCTTTTCAAGATCATAATATGGTTGTGTGGCCCACTTGAATGGACCCCACCATGAGGCATGTATTCTATCTAAACCATTTACAAGTGTGTCCCACTTTGTGTGTGTTGTATCCACACCAACCTCCATGAGGTGGGCCACCTATGCAGGGCCCACCTCAATGCATATTCTGTGTTCAACCGTCCAGCGTCTGGACGCTGGACGTGAACTTGGAAGGCACCAATGTTAGCTTGTTTTAAAGCTTATGGGGTGACCCACTCACATAGGCCCCACCTTGATGTATGTATTCAATCCACGCCGTCCATCTCATTCCCTGGCTCATTTTAGGCGTTGGGCCAAAAAATGGAGCTAATCCAGTCACTAGGTAGACCATACCTTCCAAATCAGCGATTCTCATCATTTAAATTTATTTTAATCTTGCTACAGACCGAAATGTATCCAATATTGGACTCATTGGGCTTGTTTTGAGCCATAAAATGTAATGGATGGGTTGTATTTACTTGATAAGGGCCCCATTTGTGAAAAACCATAGGAATTACATTTTAAAAAATAAAAATAACAGGAGCTTGCATAAGGGGCAACACCTGCTGTCCTGATAACAACAGCAGCATTTGGGCGGATGGGCCAGGGGCCACGGCTCCATTTGTGGACCCCACCATGATGTATATTTTACATCCACACCACTCACGAGGTGGGCCACTCCCAGAAGTGGGCCCCCTCCAAAGATCAGTTACATTCAAAGCTCAGGTGGCCCACAACACAGGAAATAGTGGTGATTGAGTGGTTGCCCTTGGAATTCTTTTTGGGCCCATAGAAGTTTTGGATCAAGATGAAATTTTTATTTTCCTTTCACTTAGGTCCGTGTGACCTTGTCAACGGGTTGGATGGCGGGAAAACATTATGGTGGGCCATACACATGGGACCCACTGTAATGCATGTGTTTGCCACACCGTCCACGGCTGTGGACGGTGGAACCCACCAAGACATATGTGTTTTATTCACACCGTCTGCCTGGACGGTGGAGTCCCTGATCATGTGTTTTATTCCCATTGTCCAATGACAGTGGGGCCCACCATGGATGCATGCATTTCATCCATCCATCCATCTGGACGATGGTAGCAAGGGCCCACCACTATCGAATGCATTGTTTCTAGCCATCCATCCATTTGCCTAAACCTGTCTCAAGGCTTGAGGTTAAATATAAGACAGATATAATATCAAGTGGGCCTCACTGCATGAGACAATGGGATGAATGTCCACCATTGAACACCGCTTTGGGTAGCAAGGTTCTGGACCAGAGTGACAATTATTTTTCCCTCTATATCCAGGTCCTTGTGACCTTAAGCACAAACTGGATGGAAATTAAGTGTTATGGTGGGCCCACTGAAATTTAATAGTGGAAAATGGTCCTTGTGACCTTATGATCATCATGGGTGGAAAATAAATTCTAAGGTGGGCCCACTAAAAATCTAATGGTGGAAATCATTGTCTCCACTACTAATTGTGGAATGGTTCAGATCCTTCAATATGATTCTTTTGGGAATGTATGAGGCCCACCTTGATATATGTAAGGCCCATAGGTTGAGGCCCATTTGATGTATTAGGGGCCCATGCATTAGGGCCCATTGAGATGTATTAGGGCCCATGGGTTGAGGCCCATTTGATGTACATATGGGGCCTAATGGGTGTAGCCCATTTAATACACATAAGACCCATGTGATTAGGCCCATTTGATGAATTCAAGACCCAATGGGTTATGGCCCATTGCAATGCACATAAGGCTCATTGGTGCGGCCCATTGACGTGGTCCACTTGATGAATAAAAGGCCCATATGATATGGCCCATTTGATGTATTTAAGGCCCAATGAGATGTACCTAAGGTCCATTGCAATGTGTGATCCCAACACAGATTATGAAATGATGTTTACTACGATCGTGCCTTGGGAGCAATGTTGGTTTGACATCTATATTGCGAGTATAATGTTGGTTGGATGTCCACATTACGACTCTCCCTAGGGACCATTGATAGGTCGTACTTATTGTGTGTCAGCCGTTTAGGCCACCTGCATTGTAAGGATAGTGCATTACTTTATAACATGTTTAGTATAGTTCCATGATTCCTGATCATATGCATCATATGTGTGCTTGATATGAGAAGTGACTGATCACAGCATATGCCTTCGGGCAGATGTTTATGGACTCCCGATTAGGCAGTGTTACCTTACATGAGTGCACGATATGCGCAGGATTGCTGCATGACTGGATAGTGTGATTCATGCATTTCGTATTGTGTGACCTGGTTACTGTACGCCCTAGCGACATCAGGGCCGTAGCCTCCATAGGCGTATCGTGGATGGTAGGATTGGATACCGAAAATCTTGTTCTACATGGGGTGCTATAGATATCCCTAGGTGAAAAATCCATACTTGGGCTCGAGTACCAACTCGACCCGAAATTGCGTAGAATTCATTCCTTTGGAAAATTTGACTAGGTTAGCTAGTGCAACGTTGGAATAGCTGGGAAATGGTCCCTGATCACTTTAAATACGTTCTACAAGGCCCGAAGCGAGTGGAACTAAGGGTGCTATAATGCTCTAAAGCCTCGGATCAAACTCTAAGCCGGTTTGTTCTCTAGACCACTTTGAATCTTTGTATTGGATCTAGACCGCACGTTGAAAGTCCGATACCTCCTATCTTAGACCGTTAGAACCGTCTAGCTAGACTTGACACTCATTCCAAAAATCAAGTCAAACCGATACTCACAGGCTATTTCATTGAGCCCGGACCGAAGAGAGTGTGGATAGGGACATAGTTGGAATTTCAAATTCAAATCTGGCACACAAATTTGACGCATCAGTATTAAGCATTCTGACCGTCAGAATGCAGCCAAATTACACCCTTGGATCAGGAAAAATATCTATTATATATCACGAGACTTAAAGGCCTGATCTTGGTGCGGTGACCGTTAAACTGAAACTGGGCCGCCACGTGCGATCTGGGAACCCAACCGGTCTGAAAACTGGATGTATGCTAGATCTAGTATGCATGAGCTTAAGTCCGACCGCATTTGGCCAGGGGACCTCCAGAAATGCCCTTTTGGACCGAAACGGCCCCGATTTGGTTAGGCACCAAGTAAACATTGTTCCCAAGCCTATTTTGGGAATGTTTTAGGCTATAAAAGGGGTTGAAACCCTCACTCCTCTCTCCCATCCGAATTTGAGAGAAGCCCTAGCTTGGGAGAGAGAAAAAGAGTGAGAGATTGTGAGAGAGTGGGAGAGTTCTTCCCGCCACTTGTGCTACGTGTTGCACATGCTTAAGCAACACTCCTCTACCGCTTTTCCGGCGATTCCACCGCAATCCTAGGTAAGTAAAAACCCTAAATAGTTGGTGATTTGAGTTTTCCTTGTTTCCATAGCGATGTAGCTTATGGATCTTATGTATTAGGCTCCTTACTCGCCGTAGACGAACCATATACACTCCGCTTCAATTCCCGAGTCTACAAGACACTAGGTGAGGATTTTAGACGCTTGGATTGACGGTTCCCAATGCTTTCAATGTCGTTTAATAGTAGATTCTTGACGGCATCGCCGTTTGACATGTACAAAATGCTCTCCGTTTCCCGTTTCGTAAGCTAACGAAGAATATGAGATTTAGGGCATTTTAGTCATTTGTAGGAAGTACTGTTTACATTCATATTTTGCTGATGTGATTGACATGGTTTGTTGTCGCATTAGGAAGTTAGGAATGCGTGCATAATTAGTTTGGCGAAGAGATTCGCCTAGTTGCACACTTTGGGTCGACATACTATATGTAGACTTAAGTGTGTAGTGTATGTGTTTGTATAAATGCTTGTATTAGTATGTATTGAATTAAATGATGTTATTTAATAGTTTGTGATTGATTTTTCAATTATTAAGCTGACCTAAATGATTTTCTACATGTTGACAAAATGCATGATTTCATTACATGCATGGGATGTATGTGCTTGAGGATTTGCTTAAGTTGAATATGCATGGGAAGTATGCCTTGAAGATTTGCTTAAGTTGAATGTTATAACATGTGCTAACATGCTCACATGATGTATTTCAATTCCAATACCTTTTATAGTAATTCCATAGATGTGTGGGACTTGACTTAGTCCAGGCAGTCGGTAACCGAGCGAATTCGTGGCTGACTGGTCATAGCCACGAACGACGCGTCGATGAATGTGATTCGTGTTGAGAGTTGGCGGCAGTGGTTAGGCCACGCGAAGTGTTTTACGCATTTCATGTCGTTCAATTCGAGATGCGATCGCGCTAGTCGAGCCCGTCAAGTAACCCGACTGGCCGATGTTTGTTCACCTTGTATGTATCATAACTGCTTGAACCTAGGGTACTGAACTTACCATTGTAAACCCTATTAACCGTGGTACCTTGATCCACGAAGACTCATGAGCCGAGCATGGTGGTATGGGACACCGTGGTCGAGCTGTCGGCCTACGCTGGGGTCACAAACCTCCCCGTAGTGACCAGTGAGCACCTAGACTCGTGAGCAGATTATGGTGGTATGGGACACTATATTCTAGCTGTCGGCCTACACTGATCAGGCGACGAGCCCTTTGTAGTGACCGCGAGTGTATTCTGAGTTCACGGGAGGCGACGACCCTTCCTTGCAGTAGAGTACAGTAGGCCTGTATTGATAAGGTGATGGGGGAGCGGTGCAACGAGTGCGAGCAACAGCCCTGGCAGCCCTTGCAGTGACCTACGAAATGTACATCGTATGAGATTACTAGGAGTGACGACCCTAGACAGGATCCGTGTTGGGATTGATACAAGGGAGGTACCTTAGTTTCCCAATCCTGTTGTTTGAATGGACTAATAACAACTTGGTAATCATATCACCATAGCATTGCATGTGCCTGGAAGATGTGGAGCACTCTAGGGAGTGTGGCATGCCGCGGTCGTAAGATGTTGCCGTATGAGGGTGATCGTCGGTGAGGGCATACATCACGTCATATCATCTTGCATTAACAACAGTATTAGGACTTGTCTGATTTACTGCTTTACTATTATCGCGTGACTGAATTGTGAACATGCTAATCTTTGCTCTATGATTCCACTGAGTTGATCACTCATTCCCACGTTACGGGATGGTGTTTGCAACACCCACCAGACCCTGTTGTAGTTGCAGGTGACGATGAGATCCAGGAGGTGGAGCTAGATGATGACGAGGACCAGGATGAGTTCTCGTATATGCAGTATCATGACGGCTTCCCGTAGGCGACCTGGATCGAGGGGACATCAGTGGGACTTTTCTTTTTGAGCTTTATTCTTTTGTTATGTACATGTATATGAGACTCGGAGATGTAGTCATACTTTGGAGACAGTTGAGATTACTTTGTTTTTCCATACAGTGATATATATCTTGTTTAGTCTTCCGCTTACTTTTATCACTGGATCTGAAGTATGAATTGCAGTTTTGGTATACTTTTACTCATGTGAATGCTTTAAATCAGACAACATCGAATCATAACCATTTTTGTTGCATAAGTGACGGTCTGGAACTCGGGAGTTGAGTTTATACACGACCCCCGATTTTCAGGGTGTTACAGTTTAGGCCACCTGCATTGTAAGGATAGTGCATTACTTTATAACATGTTTAGTATAGTTCCATGATTCCTGATCATATGCATCATATGTGTGCTTGATATGAGAAGTGACTGATCACAGCATATGCCTTCGGGCAGATGTTTATGGACTCCCGATTAGGCAGTGTTACCTTACATGAGTGCACGATATGCGCAGGATTGCTGCATGACTGGATAGTGTGATTCATGCATTTCGTATTGTGTGACCTGGTTACTGTACGCCCTAGCGACATCAGGGCCGTAGCCTCCATAGGCGTATCGTGGATGGTAGGATTGGATACCGAAAATCTTGTTCTACATGGGGTGCTATAGATATCCCTAGGTGAAAGTCCCTAAACCCTTATGGTACCATGAGGTTGCTCCAACGTCTAAATCGAGTGGGTACAGGAGTGCCGAGTGCCGATTACCAGATGGTCGCGCTTTTCACTGTGTCGTGGTCGGTTGGAAGGGGGTGCGGCCTTACCCACCCGAGAGTAGGGGGCAAAGCTAGGCTGAGTCTAACCAGCTCGAGGAATGGGTCCGCTATCAGTGAGTCGAGCCCGATATTGACAGACAGATAGTGAGGTCTCTTTCACTTACCTTATTGTGCGCGATGGGGCAGCGATCTGGTTTAGAGTGTACTAGATCCAGGTGATATCTCAGATTTGAGTTGTATTGATATACGAAAGTAGATGAGGATTATATGCTTGACTTGCATCTTGCATCGCATAGCCCTGGTATGGCCGACATCATTTATGCTTTGCATCAGATAGCCTTGGTACAGCTAACGATATTCATGGATCCATCAGTATATTCCACATTACTCTGATATTACATGATCATATTACTACCTTGCATACATACTTTCACCACCCTCTAAGCTTTTTATAAGCTTAAGCATGACCGTTGCGTGCAGGTGACTTTGGGGTGCAGCAGTGCTGAGGCAAGAGCGCTTTGCAGATCATCTTGGAGTTTTTTTTATTCATCATCATTGTATTTCCCTTTATGCTCATTGCACTTGTAAAGTTTTTTATCATAGTGAAAATGTAGTGGAGTTTTTAGTTGTTATTTGTGAGTTATGCCTTTGATTATGCTTATTACGAATCAAACTGACGTTGAAAATCCTCCTCGTAGTATTTCAGGATCAGAACCTGGTGAATGAGCATAGGGAGCTGAGAATGGGGTTTTATGGAGGCTGTCGGCGCCAGATTCGGCGATAGAGAATTTTGTTAGCCCGGTTTCCGAGTTTGGGGCGTGACAGTGACAATCATGACTTTTCAGGCCTGTTACCTTACGATTCGTAACGTTTATGCGCCGAGATATGTTTGATGCATGCCCATTGGAAAACTTCACCGATCTCAACCATTCACATAAACGCTTTCTCTTTAGTTTTGTCAACGTGTAGCAACTGATAGTATAGTATACGAATTTCCATGTGGTTGCATGTGCAACTCTTTCCTTAAACCCATTTCTTATAGATCCAATCGAGCCTTGACACTGTCTTTTATTTTCTTCTCTATGTTCATCAATGTTTCGAAGACATTGTCACATATATTTTTCTCAATATGCATAACATCCAAGTTGTGTCGCAATTTTAGATCACTCCAATAGGGCAACTAAAAAAAAATGCTCTTCTTCCTCCAATTATAGTCCAATACTGTACGTTTCCTCTTCTTCAATTGCAATGCCTTACCAAATGTAACTTCTCTAATGTTACTCAGTTGTTGTATCACATCTTCTCTAGATAGCTCTTTTGGGGGTGACCTATGATCTTGTTTGCCATCAAAGATCATCGTCTTCCTGTGCCAACTATGATCGCTTGGAAGGAAGCGACGATGCCTATATAACACATTTTTTTACCATCCTTCAATGACAATGAACAAGTCTCAATACCACATGTAGGACAAGCCAACTTACCCTTCGTGCTCCACCCAGATAAATTTCCAAATACGGAAAAGTCATTTATTATCCACAAGACCACCGCGTGCAATCGAAATGTCTGTCCTGCAAATGTGTCATACGTTTCTACACCTTGACTCCACAATTGTCGCGCCCCAGACTCGGTAACCGGACCTCAAAAGGAACCCGATGACCGGTTCTGGCCGCAACAGCCTCCGTAGTACCCCATTCTCGGCTCCTAATGCAGGTTCCGATCCTGGGATCCTAAAAGGAGGATTTTCACAACAATATAACATTTTCAATACGAGCATACCCAAGATCACAACAAGTAAATCTGAGAATAACAAAGGCACACATCACAAAATCCACTATGAATTTGAAACTTTTACAAGCTTACATCAGTTCGAAAAGGACATACATAAGATAACAGAAGAAAAAAGGAAGAGAATCTGCAACACTGGGTCCTCGGCTCGCACACCAATCCAAGCTCTGCTGCTAAGACACCAACTTACGATCTCCTGCATGCATCAATCGTGCATAAGCTTATAGAAAGCTTAGAGGGTGGTGAAAGTATGTGACAATGGTGCTTAGAAGAAGATAAAGAATGTAAAAGGGAGTCATGATCAATACTAATACCACTAGCCTTACTAAGGCGATCATGAACACAAGAAGCTATGCCAAAGTAGTATGATAATGTAGGAAGTCATACCAAGGCTATATAGTGCAATGCGTAATGTTATGCAATGAGTACTGGGTGTCATGCCAAGGCGATGCAATATGAGGCTTACACAGCCGATGCAAATGCAATAATGCGAAGTAATCCCATTGCTCATATCTAATTCACATATCAAGTATATTTCCATCATAAGAAAATCACTGGGGTCTATTACACTATTGGATGACTGCCGCTCTACAGACCCCGCACAGTCAAACGAGCGTAAGAGACCTCACTACCCGCCTGTGGACAGCCAATCACCAACAAGGCCTGAAGGTAGCGGACCCATTCACGAGCTGGTCAGACTCAGCCTAGCAATGCCCTCTTACATCAGGCGAGTAAGGCCACACCCCTATTCAACCGACTACACGATAGTAGGAGTCGCGGCCTAACGGTATAAGGCCCTTGTGCACTCATATATTCCACTCGGTCACGGCGCTGGAGCAGATCCTTGGTACCATGGAAGTTTTGGAAATTTCACCCATGGACATCCTATGCACCCGATATGCTCAAGTAATATATCTGGTATCCAAACACGGCCATCCACGATGTATCTGTGGAGGCTATAACCCTGATGAAGCAAGGGCGATAATGCTCATAAGCTATGCAATGCTAGATGCATGAATCACAAAATCAACCATGCATCAATCCCAAGCATCCAACGTGCTCAAGAGGGGATACTATGTCCCTCGGGGAAAGTATCATGCAATGCCCAATGACATAATATGACCACACACACATAGTGTCAACCAAGCATACAATGATGTACATGGGCCATGAAGATGGGTCTAGACGCATTATGCGGTGATATACAAAGTAGTACACTCCTATTCAAGAAGGGACCAAGACTAGGTACTTAGACAATATCTTTAAGGAATCCAACCTCTAGTGGGGGCCCATTTACCTGGGGTAGCCCACGAGACTAAGCATACAAAATATGTGTCTAAGTAATACAGAACTGAGTCTAGCAAGAGTTTAAGATGTGCATCTAATCACATTTAGATATAATTGGGCCTAGAGGGGTCCATAATGAGGACATTTAACCACCATTCCCCAAAAAGGCATATCAACCATGAACTATATGGATAGAAGGCCCAAGGCTTACATTTAGATAAAAATAAAGGTAACCACATACATATATATTCCTCATAATATGCCATGAGAAAATGATATAATACCACCTTTAACAACATGGGCCCTAAGAGGGAAATCAAGGCCCAAGGCTTAATTTCCAATAGCCACAGAATCAATGCATTAAGTTGGACTTGGTGGGCAACCCGTGTACACAATATACGGCTCGAAAATAAGTTTAAGTTTGGAGGAAATGGGCCCAACAACATCAGCCCAATAACTAACAAAGTAAGTGGGCAACCAAGGGCCCAATATTATCCTTTTCTTAGCCTACAAGTCCATCAAAATGGTGGAAGTCGGCCCAATATATGGTTGGGCCAAGCTAGGACGTTCCAACCCACTATGGGCCAATGGGATACCATAAAAATATGATCTAAGATGGGGTCCTCATGTGATCACTAAAGGTGACCCAAAAGAATGCATTGATTAAGCCCAAAGATTATAAGAAAACATAAGCACGTAACACGTACACAAATTCTCAATATGGTAGGCCCCAACAGCCAAACAAAGTTTTAACCATACAATTTTAATTTAAGGCCCTTTGATAAACCTATTAATATACAAGATCAACTAATAGACAGCCCATTGGGCTCGTAAATCAATAAGGTCAGCCCTTACATAATCTTGGGCTTAAGAAAGAATCTCCCAGCCCATTGAGCCTATAAAACTATTAAAAATTCTAGTTAAGGCTAGCCCACAAAATCACCACAAAGGTGGGCCTCAAGGGGGTACTCATTAAGCCTAAAATGTCTAGGGGAGGAAAGTAAGGAGTGTGTGCAACACTCTCTCAAATTTGGTATGCCACAATGGTTCCTAAACAATCAACCATGTAGCAAATTTTCGGCCCATTTTTGGAATTCCAGCCCACCCATTTCCTAGGCCTGCTGGAGTCCAGAAATTTATTTAATTTAGATGGGTTATTGACCCATGTTGATCCACATATATCATAGTCGGTACCACCAGATAAAAGAGAGATATACAACACTTACTTCAAGTGGGCCATGCCATTAGAATGCAGGCCCAGCAACCCAAGGTAAGGGTGTGCCTGGGTATTTGACCCAAAACTGATTTAAATTGCAGGCCACACCACGGTCGGTACAGAGGTCCAATGGCCCTGAAAATTTATAGGGTGGTCCTTCCATGGGTATACCACACCCTCATAAAATTTTATAATTTTTTGACATCTAAAACTATTTTAATTAATTCAAATAAAACAATCTATCCTGAATCTCGGACTGATCTGGACACCATATAATAGTGGGCCGGTCCAGCCACCACCATAGTGTGTACAGGCATCCAATGGCTCCAAAATTTTGTAGGTAGGTCCTAACATGAGTTTGACACATCTTTGTAAATTTTTATAATTTTTAGACACTGAAAAGTATTTTAATAAATTTTAAGAATGTAATCTGTCCAGGATGAACTATTGCTGGAATGTAACTGTTCTAAATTTGGGCCACCAAAATGGGTAGATTCTGGGCCTCCAAAATTCTTAAAATTTGGACCCAAGGTCCCTCATTAAACCTAAATTTACATGGAGCTCATAAATATGGCCCACCTTCTGATAAAATATTTTTAAAATTTTATTTTTATGAAACTATACTGCTGGACTGCACAGCAGAATGTTTCTGGCAGTCCAGTATGTTGGACCACCCGTTTAGATACCCAAATGGGGTCCATTGGCCCTAAAATTTTGCAAGTATTTCATAACAAGGGTGGACCACATCTCCAAAAATTTTCAGAATTTTTTTGACATCCAGAAATATTTTAATAAATTTCGAATTGCCAACCTGTCTAG
This sequence comes from Magnolia kwangsiensis, assembly GCA_037074715.1. Taxonomy (NCBI): domain Eukaryota; kingdom Viridiplantae; phylum Streptophyta; class Magnoliopsida; order Magnoliales; family Magnoliaceae; genus Magnolia; species Magnolia kwangsiensis. The sequence goes on along the minus strand of CM073576.1, from coordinate 45,902,595 downwards.
GGTGGAATGTTGCTGGAACAGTGCGGAAAATCCAGACTGTCCACCCCACTTGGACCACACTTTTGGGACCTCTAGTAAGATTGGATGGGGTTGAAATTTGGGGCACATGAAGATGAGATCCCAAAATTTCAGAAAAATATATTTGATGGGTACAAGAGGTTTCCTAATCAGTCCCAATTTCAAGCCCAAGTCCAACAAAAAAAATCTATCCAGAAATTTCTGAACAGCAATGCATGCATGGAATAAAACAAATTTATGGGCCTATTAAGGAAGGGATTGGCCCATAAATTGGGTGTCATGGCCCACCCTACTGGGCCCCATAATTTTTTTTCAAAACAAACCCTCAAATTTTTACCCTTACAAGAACATTTAAGGTGGCAAAAAGAGGCATCTAAAACATGGTATAGGTTGAGTATAGATGTCCATTTCTTCCTAGGCTTTTTCTTTTGAGCAATCCAGGCCCACTAAGTGGACCACACATAATATCATCAGATTTCTAACTAAGGAAAGAGAAGGAATAGGATTCGGCCATCAGGGGAGGGCTCCGCCACTATTAAGACGTCCCCACACAATCACAACCACAAATAATAATATAAACACATTGTACAAATAGATCTTATGATGCATGACTTAGATCTTTGAAATGAGTGGTTGGGATGCCATCCCAGCCACATGCAAGGGCCTAGATGACCCATCATACTTAGAAAAATAAGAGAAATCCACATGCAAGGGGTCCATCAAGGGAAGAATCCCATGCATGAACATGCATGTACAATGTGGGCCTCATGGCCACATCTAGATGGTTGTGTAAGATCTCCACCATTAATTGGTGGGTCATACACATCCAAATGAGAGAGAGGAAAGAGATTAAATGAGGAAAGAAAATATTTACTTGATGAAGAAAGCACCCACCTAGATAAACCTTGAAATTTACATCACCATCATCTATAGGCTCCAAGAAACATGGATCAATGGTTGGGATGAGTTTTCAATGGAGGGATTGAGAAGAAAAAGGAGGAGAAGGGGCTGGAATAGAGGGAAGAGGTGCTGAATTTTTTGGAGGGGAGTTGCTAAGGAGGAAGAGAAGAGAGAGAAATGAGAGGGAAAGAGAGAGAGAGAGACTTGTAGGGAGGCAATCATGGCCTCTCTCTCCTTGGTTAAAGAAACCATAATGGCCTATGGTGACAATAACAAAGTGCTATGGTTAGTAGGTCTCTTGGTGGTCTTTTTGGTTAGTGGTGTAAGTTATGGATGTTTATTTAGTGTGTGGGTAGTGTACCTTGGAACTTATGCCAAGGGAGGTGGTGGTCCACACATGCACTCCACCTAAGTGGGCCACATGATCAATGGTCATATAATGAAATGTACATAACTTTTGATCTACATATCGAATGGTCACACAAGACGCGGCGTTGGAACCGCGACGACGATGCGGTCGCAATGACATATGTTTCAACTAGATCTGAGTCGGGTCTTCATGACTGGACTTATAGATGACTGCAAACACTATCCAAGGTCACAGGTCACCAGGATTCGACCGGTAGGACCGCGGAACCAAGATGGACGGAATGCATACTTACACACACATGCACACATGCGAACTCGGGTCGGGTCTTACAATCCTCCCCACCAATAAAAAAATTTCATCCTCAAAATTAACAAAACCAAAATAAAAAAAATGCATAGCATCTTCGTATATGTATCAATCATCGAACAAATGGTGATAACGCTCCCTAATCATGGCAAACCTACGATGAGATCCATCGATATATGCTCCCACTTTCACTCTGCAACACTCAACGGTTACAAGGGACTAGGGGGTCTCAGATGATCGGCCTTGACAACAAAACAAGCCCGACATTGGCAATACAAAACTATTCAGCGGGTAAGAACAACTCATCATCCAAAAAGGAACACGATAATATCATCGACCTAATACAGTGATCTTTCAAAAAAAATGTCGATACTGACAATCTCTTACGACAGGCTCTAATAGAAATCGGATCGAACAAAAGCCCTTGGATACAAAAGAGGTACGATGCACCAAAACACAAGACTTACATACAGAGACAAGGAGAATACCCATAAAAACTTCCCTAATAACTAAGAGTCCTGCTGAGTCGTGTAAAATCAAGCCTGAGGAGGTTGGGGAGGTATCTGTCTCCTTTGCATCTGGGGTCTCTACTGCTACAGCGGTCGCTGCGAAGGCCCATCCTGCAGTCTCGGCTGCTGTTGGGGTCTCGGTGGTGGGAGCCACTCTCGCTGCTGCAAAGGAAGAGGGCACTCGCGCCTACGGTGTCCTGTCTGCCCACATCCATAACAAATGCCAGAAAAGGGCCTAGAAGAAGAAGCTGCTGTATGCGATGCTGATGCTCTGGCGGTTCGATAGGCTACGCACCTCTGCCACTGTCGACGCTGTCGGGAGCTATTAGAGGGGACCCGCCTCTTCCGGTCTCTCCTCTGATCACGAACCCTCTGCGAACCAGTCCACTCGGCCTCGCTCTGAAGTAGAAATACGGCCAACGGAGCACGTTGCAGAGTCGAATCTCGCAAAAGGGGGCTCGCACTCTCCTGTTCGGCCTGTCCAGGCGTCTCAGGAATGGGCTGACGGGTCTGAAGAATATCAGTGACGACCTGCATCAACTGCTGGAGATACTCAACTCTTACAGGAATCGCCAGACAAGTGGGGGTAGCAATGGCCTCTGACGGAGGCACAGGTATGACGAGAGCCTCATGAATAGGTACAGCAGGCTCCAGAGGGGGAACAGAAATCTCAGATGGTGGAGCAAAAGTCACTCGGATCACTGGAGCAGAATGAGAACCATGTCCATGGGCATCACGGCCACGGACGTCACCATCATGGGTGCCTCGATTAGACGACATGATCTACAGAAAGAATAAATGCGATGGACACTTAGGAATTAGAATCCTTGAAGGCACAAACGAAATGAGGGAAACACACTCGGGACGCTACTTGTCCTAAGCTCGTAGCAGATATGTGATATTATCCCAAGTTATTCCAAAATTACTTGCTATGCTCTGATACCAACTCCTGTCACGCCTCAGACTCGGTAACCAGACCTCACAAGGAACCCGATGACCGGTTCTGGCCACAACAGCCTCCGTAGTACTCCATTCTCGGCTCCTAATGCAGGTTCCGATCCTGAGATCCTATAAGGAGGATTTTCACAACAATATAATCATTTTTAATACGAGCATACCCAAGATCACAGCAAGTAAATTTAAGAATAACAAAGGCACACATCACAAAATCCACTATGAATTTGAAACTTTTACAAGCTTACATCAGGTCCAAAAGGACATACATAAGATAACAGAAGAAAGAAGGAAGAGAATCTGCAACACTGGGTCCTCGGCTCGCACACCAATCCAAGCTCTGCTGCTAAGACACCAACTTACGATCTCCTGCACGCATTAATAGTGCATAAGCTTATAGAAAGCTTAGAGGGTGGTGAAAGTGTGTGACAATGGTGCTCAGAAGAAGATAGAGAATGTAGAAGGGAGTCACGATCAATACTAATACCACTAGCCTTACTAAGGCGATCATGAACACAAGAAGCTATGCTAAGGTAGTATGATAATGTAGGAAGTCATACCAAGGCTATATAGTGCAATGCGTAATGTTATGCAATGAGTACTGGGTGCCATGCCAAGGCGATGCAATATGAGGCTTACACAGCCGATGCAAATGCAATAATGCGAAGTAATGCCAGCGCTCATATCTAATTCACATATCAAGTATATTTCCATCATAAGAAAATCACTGGGGTCCATTACACTATTGGATGACTGCCGCTCTACAGACCCCGCACAGTCAAACGAGCGTAAGAGACCTCACTACCCGCCTGTGGACAGCCAATCACCAACAAGGCCTGAAGGTAGCGGACCCATTCATGAGCTGGTCAGACTCAGCCTAGCAATGCCCTCTTACATCAGGCGAGTAAGGCCACACCCCTATCCAACCGACTACACGATAGTGGGAGTCGCGGCCTAACGGTATAAGGCCCTCGTGCGCTCATATATTCCACTCGGTCACGGCGCTGGAGCAAATCCTTGGTACCATGGAAGTTTTGAGAATTTCACCCATGGGCATCCCATGCACCCGGTATGCTCAAGTAATATTTTCGGTATCCAAACATGACCATCCACGATGTATCTGTGGAGGCTATGACCCTGATGAAGCAAGGGCGATAATGCTCATAAGCTATGCAATGCTAGATGCATGAATCACACAATCAACCATGCATCAATCTCAAGCATCCAACATGCTCAAGAGGGGATACTATGTCCCTCGGGGAAAGTATCATGCAATGCCCAATGACATAATATGACCACACACATATAGTGTCAACCAAGCATACAATGATGTACACGGGCCATGAAGATGGGTCTAGACGTATTATGCGGTGATATACAAAGTAGTACACTCCTATCTAAGAAGGGACCAAGACTAGGTACTTAGACAATATCTTTAAGGAATCCAACCTCTAGTGGGGGCCCATTTACCTGGGGTAGCCCACGAGACTAAGCATACAAAATATGTGTCTAAGTAATACAGAACTGAGTTTAGCAAGAGTTTAAGATGAGCATCTAATCACATTTAGATATAATTGGGCCTAGAGGGGTCCATAATGAGGACATTTAAACGTCATTCCCCAAAAAGGCATATCAACTATGAACTATATGGATAGAAGGCCCAAGGCCTACATTTAGATAAAAATAAAGGTAACCACATACATATATATTCCTCATAATATGCCATGAGAAAATGATATAATACCACCTTTAACAACATGGGCCCCAAAAGGGAAATCAAGGCCCAAGGCTTAATTTCCAATAGCCACAGAATCCATGCATTAAGTTGGACTTGGTGGGCAACCCATGTTCACAATATACGGCTCGAAAATAAGTTTAAGTTTGGAGGAAATGGGCCCAACTACATCAGCCCAATAACTAACAAATTAAGTGAGCAGCCAAGGGCGCAATACTATCCTTATCTTAGCCCACAAGTTCATCAAAATGGTGGAAGTCGGCCCAATATATGGTTGGGCCAAGCTAGGACGTTCCAACCCACTCTGGGCCAATGGGATACTCCAAAAATCTGATCTAAGATGAGGTCTTCATGTGATCACTAAAGGTGACCCAAAAGAATGCATTGATTAAGCCCAAAGATTATAAGAAAACATAAGCACGTAACACGTACACAAGTTCTCAATATAGTGGGCCCCCACAGCCAAACAAAGTTTTAACCATACAATTTTAATTTAAGGCCCTTTGATAAACTTTTGGCCCGTTTGACTTCCTGAGCCTACTAAGGTCCAGAAATTAGTCAAATAATCTCATGAAGGCCAACAATACTCACAGGGGGCCCCACCAGATGGAGGGTGTGCATACATCATGAAAAGGTCAAGTGGGCCTGCTAATGGACTGGGAGTCCAATAGCAACCCAAGGCAGAGAGTATCTCCATGATCGGGCAATCGAAGGCTTAAACAACTTGAACCAAACGTGTGTTGAGGTAGGCTCCACATGCATCCATATTTAGCCTCAAATAAACAGTCAAGGGTCTATGGTGGGCCTTTAACCATCCATAGAGGAACCCATGGGCCTACCCTGGGATGACCCAGGAGGACATCCAACCTCAACTGGTTTCCAAGAGATAGCCCGCCACTACTCGTATAATGTAAGGTCTAAAGCCCAAGCAATGCATGACCTAATGGGCCATACACCAAGCCCAACTCAAAAAAAACCAGATAGTGGACCCTCAGGTAAGGTTTGGGCCCAACCACAAAGGCCATAATTCCACATATTGTGGTGGGCTTCATGGGCAACCCAGTAATTCATTTACATGGCAAGTTTCACATTTAACACAAGTGAGTTGGGTCTCACATTTGGCCCAAGTACAGGGTCAGTTTAAAGGGCAGTCAATGGCCCGACTTCTTGTGTATAATTACCCCTAAGCTCATCACAATAGATAGGATATTACAGGCCTAAGATCAATGGGCCTATCCAAAAGACTTGAATCCACAAGGCCTACTTGCTAATACAAACATGCATATATTATATCACATAATGGGCCCTAAAGAAATGGCCCAAAACAAAAGCCATCCAATTCATACATTATAGTGGACTTGAGGGCAGCCCATAAGTCGAAGAATACATAAGGGCGAGACCTATACCGATGGGGTGGGCCTTGCCTCATCAGACAAAGACTTAACAAGATCCTCCACAATATGCATTTATGTGGGCTTTGCAAGTCAGCCCACAATTAAACATTTCATGAGGGCATCAAGGCCTATTAATATACATGATCAGCTTATAGACAGTCCATTGGGCTCGTAAATCAATAAGGTCATCCCTTACACAATCTTGGGCTTAAGAAAGAATCTCCCAGCCCATTGAGCCTATAAAACTATTAAAAATTCTGGTTAAGGCTAGCTCACAAAATCACCACAAAGGTAGGCCTCAAGGGGGTACTCATTAAGCCTAAAATGTCTAAGGGAGGAAAGCAAGGAGTGTGTGCAACACTCTCTCAAATCTGGTATGCCACAATAGTTCCTAAACAATCAACCATGTAGTAAATTTTGGGCCCATTGTTAGAATTCCAGCCCGCCCATTTCCTAGGCCTGCTGGAGTCCAGAAATTTATTTCATTTAGATGGATTATTGACCCATGGTGATTCACATATATCATAGTGGGCACCACCAGATAAAAGAGAGATATACAACACTTACTTCAAGTAGGCCATGCCATTAGAATGCGGGCCCAGCAACCCAAGGTAAGGGTGTGCCTGGGTATTTGACCCAAAACTGGTCCAAATTGCAGGCCACACCATGGTCGGTACAGAGGCCCGATGGCCCTAAAAATTTATAGGTGGTCCTTCCATGGGAATACCACACCCCCATAAAATTTTATAATTTTTGGACATCTAAAAGTATTTTAATTAATTCAAATAAAACAATCTGTCCTGAATCTCAGACTGATCTGGACACCATATAATAGTGGGCCGGTCCAGCCACCACCATAGTGTGTACAGGTGTCCAATGGTTCCAAAATTTTATAGGTAGGTCCTAACATGAGTTTGACACATCTTTGTAAAGTTTTATAGTTTTTAGACACTCAAAAGTATTTTAATAAATTTTAAGAATGTAATCTGTCCAGGATGAACCATTGCTGGAATGTAACTGTTCTAAATTTGGACCACCAAAATGGGTAGATTCTGGGCCTCCAAAATTCCTAAACTTTAGACCCAAGGTCCCTCATTAAGCCTAAATTAACATGGAGCTCAGAAATATGGCCCAACTTCTGAGAAAATATTTTTAAAATTTTATTTTTATGGAACTATACTGTGGGACTGCACAGCAGAATGTTTCTGGCAGTCCACTATGTTAGACCACCCGTTTAGATGCCCAAATGGGGTCCATTGGCCCTAAAATTTTGCAGGTATTTCATACCAAGGGTGGACCACATCCCTATAAATTTTCAGAATTTTTTTGACACCTAGAAATATTTTAATAAATTTTGAATTGCCAACCTGTCTAGGGTGGAATGTTGCTGGAACAGTGCAGAAAATCCAGACTGTCCACCCCAATTGGACCACACTTTTGGGACCTCTATCAAGATTGGATGGGGTTGAAATTTGGGGCACATGAAGATGAGATCCCCAAATTTTAGAAAAATATATTTAATGGGTACAAAAGGTTTCCTAATCAGTCCCAATTTTAAGCCCAAGTCCAACAAAAAAAATTTGTCCAGAAATTTCTGGACAGCAATGCATGCATGGAATAAAATAAATTTATAGGCCTATTAAGGAAGGGATTGGCCCATAAATTGGGTGTCATGTCCCACCCTAGTGGGCCCCATAATTTTTTTTCAGAACAAACCCTCAAATTTTCACCCTTATAAAAACATTTAAGGTAGCAAAAAGAGGCATCTAAACCATGGTATAGGTTGAGTATAGATGTTCATTTCTTCCTATGCTTTTTCTTTTGAGCAATCTAGGCCCACTAAGTGGACCACACATAATATCATCAGATTTCTAACTAAGGAAAGAGAAGGAATAACATCCGGCCATCTGGGGAGGGCTCCGCCACTATTAAGCCGTCCACACACAATCACAACCACAAACTATAATATAAACACATTGTACAACTAGATCTTATGATGCATGGCTTAGATCTTTGAAATGAGTGGTTGGGATGAAATCCCAGCCACATGCAAGGGCCTATATGACCCATCATACTTGAAAAATAAGAGAAATTCACATGCAAGGGGTCCATCAAGGGAAGAATTCCATGCATGGACATGCATGTACAATGTGGGCCTCATGGCCACATCTAGATGGTTGTGTAAGATCTCAACCATTAATTGGTGGGTCCTACACATCCAAATGAGAGAGAGGAAAGAGATTACATGAGGAGAGAAAATATTTACTTGATGAAGAAAGCACCCACCTAGATAAACCTTGAAATTTACATCACCATCATCTATAGGCTCCAAGCAACATGGATCAATGGTTGGGATGAGTTTTCAATGGAGGGATTGAGAAGAAAAAGGAGGAGAAGGGGATGGAATGGAGGGAAGAGGTGCTGGATTTTTTGGAGGGGAGTTGCTAAGGAAGAAGAGAAGAGAGAGAGAAATGAGAGGGAAAGAGAGAGAGAGAGAGACTTGTAGGGAGGCAATCATGGCCTCTCTCTCTCCTTAGTTAGAGAAACCATAATGGCCTATGGTGACAATAACAAAGTGCTATGCTTAGTAGGTCTCTTGGTGGTGTTTTGGTTAGTGGTGTAAGTTATGGATGTTTGTATAGTGTGTGGGTAGTGTACCTTGGAACTTATGCCAAGGGAGGTAGTGGTCCACACATGCACTCCACCTAAGTGGGCCACGTGATCAATGGTCATATAATGAAATGTACATAACTAATGATCTACATATTGGATGGTCGCACAAGATGCGGCGTTGGAACCGAGACGACGATGCGGTCACAATGACATATGTTTTAACTCGATCTGAGTCGGGTCTTCATGACTGGACTTATAGATGACTGCAAACACTATCCAAGGTCACGGGTCATCGGGATTCGACCGGTAGGACCGCGAAACCAAGATGGACGGAATGCATACTTACACACACATGCACACATGCGAACTTGGGTAAGGTCTCACAACAACTCATTTAACTCATCTACTAATGGTCACAAATACACATCAATGTCATTCCCAAGTGACCTGGGTATAGGATTAAGCAATGAATCATAAAAAATGACTCCTTCATACACCACCAAGGAGGTAAATTGTAGGGCATAAGTACCACTGGCCACATACTGTACAAGCTACTCATATTATCAAATGGATTAAAACCATCACTTGCAAGACCTAGTCAAACATTGCGAGAATCCTCTACAAACCAGTTATTTTTCTTGTCAAAATTTTACCATGGTTCAGAGTCCGCAGGGTGCCTCAGGGTACTATCATCATGAATGTGTTTCTCCTTATTCCACCTCATATCTTCAGCCATCTTACGAGACATAAATAATCTTTACAATCTGGGTTTCAATAGGAAGTACCTTAACACCTTTTGTAGGATTTTCTTATGCCCGGCTTTGTCATACTTCCACCTAGACTCTTCACATTTTTGACAACGTTCAACCTTATCATGCTCTTCCCTATACAATTAACAATCATTTATACATGCATGGATTCGTTCATGTCTAAGGCCCAAGTCTCGCATCAAGGATTTTGCCTCGTAATGAGACTTAGGAAATGTCTCACTAGCCGGAAATACTTCTTTCAGCAACTCAAGCAACATGTCGAATGATTTGTTACTCTAACGATTTATTATCTTCAAATGAAGTAACTTTGTAAAAAAATTTAACTTGGAGAAGTTCTCATACTCCGGATAAAGTGGATGTTGCGCATCCCTCAACAACCTACTAAACTTATCTGATTCGACATCACCCATTGGAGGAATATCTTGGCTACTACTTGTCACTACAAAATCAGTATTCACAATTGTTCCCCTGAACACATCACCTATGATATCTTGTATTTCGTCAACGTCTTCACCCTCGTCATCCGACACAATTAGGTCTTCGTTAACTTCAGTGGCCTCAACTCTATGGGTCATATCTTCACCATGATGGACCCACCAAGTGTAAGCCGAGTCAATCCCAACTATGAACAAATCATCCTCTACTTTGTTTAAAGTCGTGTATATCAAGTTCATGCATTTTCGACATGGACACCTAATCTTATTCCCTGAATCTACCCCATTTCGCAAAAATTCCATGAACTCATGAACCCTTTATTTATACTCCGGGCCAAACCAGTTCTTAGCTCGCATCCAACTCTTACCCATCTCTACAATGAAAAGACTAGAGTCAGTCTATGGAGATAGCTTTAAGATTATGCTATGTTATAGGTTTAGCTTATATGTTTAGGTTTAGGTTAAGGTTATAAGTTTAGGTTTTGTTTATAGTTCTATGTTTTGGGTATGGGAATAGGTTATAGGTTATGAGATAAGGTTTAGGTTATAGGTTATAGGTTAAGGTTCGGGTTCAGGATCGGGTTTAAGTTATAGGTTTAGGTTTAGGTTTTTAAGTTTAGGCTTAGGTTTTTAAGTTTAGGTTTGGGTTTTGGTTAATGTTTAGGTTTAGGTTAAGGTTAAGGTTATAATTATAGGTTATAAGTTTAGGTTAAGGTTATAAGTATAGGTTTAGGTTATAAGTTTAGGTTAAGGTTATAAGTATAGGTTTAGGTTTAGGTTATAAGTTTTAGGTTTAGGTCATAGGTTTAGGTTTAGGTCATAGGTTTAGGTCATAGGTTTAGGTTTAGGTTATAGGTTTCGCTCTATGTTTAGGGAATCAGGTTTAGGTGTTCTCTAGTATTATCTACTACTTACTAGTAACATACAACTTGTATTGGGGCACCATACCATAAGATACAAGAATTTCATGTCCCCTTAACCAAGGTAGCCTCCATTGATAGCATATATATATATATATATATATATATATATATATATCATAAGTTGTTTATTTTCATTTACATTTGCAAATACATTCATCATCCATCCAAGAAAATTGAAACAAGTACTGTCAGTCTATGACGAACAGTTGAAAAGGAAAATCATGCATCTTATCTTACCCGAACATAAACAGCGCTTCCTACCTTCCAGGGACCCCCGCTCAACATCCGGATAGCTCTAACGCACATCCGGGTCTGCTCCAATATTTTCAAAGCTAATACAATAAAATCCTAAATTAGTTACTCATCCAAGGTTGGATAGATTGTAATACGTTCATATTCCCATTTAAACATTCACGCCGAAAATTCGGCAGCATCTCCCCATGCATCTCCAGATAAGTTTATCTTACGTTACATTCTGATGTCAAATATCTAAAGCAACGTAAAGATATTTGGCATTGGATACGGAACGAAAGAAATATATCCAGAGAGAAATGAGGAGATGGACCGTGAATCAGGCATGAACATTGAAATAGATTATATGAAAGCATGTCTAGAAGGAAAATGTAGATTGTAGTCCATATATAATGGGAAGACGCATGAATTGGATGGATGGATTCTTTGATGGAAGATGAGCAGTTTGGGCCAATGTGAATGGATCCCATGAGCATCCATTAAAAGGAGAAAGAAAGGGCCCACCCAGAATAGAATGCTGGCCAGAAAGGAAATGACGATATTTGGATAGATCCATTCCTATGCATTTTTTATCTATGTTATCTAAATGTTATATTTGTTCCTTTTTCCTTGTCACGCCCCAAACTCGGAAACCGGGCTCACAAAATTCAAGGTCGCCGAATCCGGCGCTGACAGCCTCCGTAAAACCCCATTCTCGGATCCCAGTTTCCATTTTCCAGGTTCCGATCCTGGGATGCTACGAGGAGGATTTTCAACGTCATTTTGATTCGTAATAAACATAACCAAAGGCATAACCCACAAACAACAACCAAAAACTCCATTACATTTCCACTATGATCAAAAACTTTACAAGTACAATGAGCATAAAGGGAAATACAATGATGAAGAACAAGAACTCCAAAATGATCTGCAAAGTGCTCCTGCCTTAGCGCTGCTATGCCCCAACGTCACCTACACGCAACGGTCGTGCATAAGCTTATACAAACCTTAGAGGGTGGTGAAAGTGTGTGCGTAAGGTAGTAATATGATCATGCAGTATAAAAGTAATGCGGAATATGCAAATGGATCCATAAATATCATGAGCCGTACCAAGGCTATGCGATGCAAGATGTAATTCAAGCATACAATCCTCATCTAAGTCCACATGTCAATACAGCTCAACTTTGGGATATCACAGGGGTCTAGTACACTCTAAACCAAATTGCCGCCACATCGCGCGCAATAAGGTAAGTGGAAGAGACCTCACTATTCGTCTGCCAATATCGGGCTCGACTCGTCGATAGATGACCTATTCCTCGAGCTGGTCAGACTCAGCCTAGCATTGCCCCCTACACTTGGGCGGGTAAGGCCACACCCCCTTCCAACCGACCACGACACAGTGGAGAGTGCAACCATCTGGTAATCGGCACTCAACGCTCATCTACCCACTCGGTCTAGACGTTAGAGCAACCTCTTGGTACCATAAGGGTTTAGGGACTTTTCCCTAGGGATATATATAGCACCCCATGTAAAATAAAATTTTTGGTATCCAATCCTGCCAACCACAATATGTCTGTGAAGGCTACGGCCCCGATGTTGCTAGGGCATACAGTAACCATATCACACAATGTGAAATTCATGAATCACACTATCCAATCATGCAGTAAATCCTGCGCCTAACGTGCGCTCATGTAGGGCAACACCGCCTAATCGGGGGCCCTTAAACAATCTGTCCGAAGGCATGTGTTATGATCAATCACTCATCTCATCACAAGCATGCAGATGATGCGTATGGACATGTATCATGATACTCATAATAAAAAATTGACAATCAGAAATTAATAATCGGAATCAGTCAATCACATATGGCAAGTGGGGCCCACTCATTTGGGTTAACCCACGAAGGGAATGGGCCTAACATAACCTATGGGGAGGTCACAATGAGGACATCTAACCATCATTGCTTATCAATGTGGACATCAAACCAACATTTTCTCCCAAGGCATAGCCCGTCGTAAGCATCATTACATAAACCATGTCGGGTTCACCCATTGCAATGGACCTTTGGTACATCCTATTGGGCCTTAAATACATCAAATGGGCCGTATCACATGGGCCTTACATTCATCAAATGGGCCGCATTAATGGGCTTTATGTACATTGTAATGGGTCATAACCTATGGGCCTTATAATACATCAAAATGGGCCTAAGCCCATGTGCCTTATGTATGTCAAATGGGCCTAATCCCATAGGCCTTATGTATGTCAAATGGGCCTAATCCCATAGGCCTTATGTATGTCAAATGGGCCTTATATATGTACCAAGGTGGGGTCCACTTGGAATACAGATCTGTCTTATTTTCTTCCCAATCCTTGGGGCAAACTAGCCAAAAAGGATGGATGGCTTAGATATATCACATATATCAATGGTGGGTCCCATAATTAGACGGTGTGGATGGATCAGGTGGGACCCACACATCTTGCTGGCATGTACAGCAGCAATGGGGCAGCCGTATAGCTGTCGTACAGGCAGCTACTGCTACTAAAAGAGAAACAGAGGTGGGTCCCACGTAGGGCCCACCCTTATATCTATATATGAGATATACATTATAATATAATATATATATATATATATATATATATATATATATATATATATATATATATATATATATATATATATATATATACACACACACATATGCAGCTGCAGTAGGGCCCACCCTTCTTAACTATGGTATGCCATTAAATAATATTATAATATATAATATATTAATATAATATAATATAATATAATATATTAATATTATATTAATCAAAATACGTCTAGGCCCTGGACGGCCTGGACATGCACGTACATCAAGGGAGGCCCCACACGTGGGGTGTGCTCCACCGTCCAGAGACGGTGGATGGTCTGGATGCGGCACACGTACCATGGTGAGCTTCCACCATCCGCCTGGACGGTGGATATAAAAAACATACATCACTGTGGGTCCCAAGTAGGGCCCACCATAACATATATTTTCCATCCAACCGGTTGATAAGGTCACACAGACCTGGATGAGGAGGAAAAATAAATTTCATTTTGATCCAAAACTCCTGTGGCCCAAGAGAAGGGTTTCAAGGGCAGATGTTCAATCACACTTTTTCATGTGGTGTGAGCCACCTGAGTTTTGGATGCAGCTGATCTTTGGAGGGGGCCCACTTCTTGGAGTGGCCCACCTCATGAATGGCTTGGATTTTCATATACATCATGGTGGGGCCCACGGCAGCAGCCGTGGGATGCTGCTCCGTCCGCCTGGCGCTGGCAGCACTGACAGCTGCAGCGCCTGCTGCAGCGTCCTTCTTTCTTCTTTTTTTTTTTTGAAAAAAAATCACATGTGGGGCCCACTGCTAGGAAATCCACTCCGCCCACTAGATTTCAGGGCCCAAACATGCCGTAAAAATCTAATTTTTGACATTTATTTGGTGTGTAGAAACAACAAGATGGGCCCTAATAGCCTTTGAAGGGTAAAAATAGCATTTTCTATGGTATGGCCCACCCAATGAACAGATTGGCTTCATTCCTTGGCTAAATGCCTAAAATGATATGGGAAAGAGGATAGACGGCCTGGATTGTACCAATACATCAAAGTGGGGCCTATGAGAGTGGGCCACCTTTAAGCTTAAAAGAACAAGCTTAAATTTGTGTTTGTCATAGAGACGTCCAGCGTCCCTGGACGCTCGACGATCCTCACAATCGAAGTGAGCTTTGTTCAAGTGGGCCACCATATGATGAATGAGTGGGTACAACACACATAAGGTGGACCCCACTCAGCTTGGGTAGAATACCTATCCCATGATGAGTTCCATTCAAGTGGGCCACACAGCTAAATCATCACACAAAAATATATAAAAAGAAAAGAAGAGAGAGAGAGAGAGAGAGAGAGAGAGGGAGTGGACACGCTTGTGATGGAGAGTTCCGCCACTATGAGCCCTCCCTTGAAGAAATCATACAATCAAATGGGTCCCTTTACACATGGACCACCTAAATCGAAAATCAACGGTGGGGATCCTTTCCCCACCGATATGGACGGTCTAGATGACTTTCCTAATGCAATGAAATAAACATCATGATGGGGTCCATGAAGAATGGCCCCACCATGGATGATCATGATGATCAAAGTCGGTCATCGGCAACAACTTAGGGTCCCAAGTGAGATCCAAACTATTGATCGGTTGACCTCACTTGGCCCATCTCAAAAATAAGAAAAATTACTATTATCATGCACCCACCGTCTGATCTTCTTGCTCCTATGGGTTCCTTAGCACCTTAGCTTCGATTTCAATGAATGAGATGAGGTTTGGATGGTTGGGATGGGAGATAAAGAGATAGGAAAGGTGGGCCACACTTGGTGCTTGGAAGACTTGGAGAATTCTCATATGTATGGGATTTCTCTCCTTTGGGATTTTGAGTTTGAAAATGAGGGAGAGAGTTGTAAAGGGAGAGAGAGATGGGTTATGGATGGATGTGGTGAGTGATGGGTGTGTAAGAAAATCTTGACTTTTGTGGCCTTTTGTGTAAGAAAGGCATGGGAGGTGTAAGAACTTTTTGACTTTGGTGGCCTTTTGTGTAAGAAAGGCATGGGAGGTGTAAGAGATTCTTGACTTTTGAGGTATGCTTGGGAAGGGTGAAAAAGTGATGTGTACTTGACATGTGATGTGATGGGATTGATTGCTTGATGGGATTGATGTGACATCTCGTAGAGATTCTCTTTAGTTTCGTAACGCACGGCGTTTTCCTCACACCGAACGCTGGCCTACATCTCCTGACTAGGGTATCGCCTCGGCGCTCGAGTCACGGCATCGGAACCGCAACGACGGCGCGGTCGCTATGGTAATGGTCTTAGGTTGAGTCGATACGGGTTGACGACATTGAATCAAGGTCGCGCGTAAGTATCGGTTAAGGGTCGAAGGTTGCCGGAATTCGACCTGTAAGACCGCGAAAGTCTACGAAATGGTACGGAGTAAGATTCTTACATTCCTTTATCATGTTTGACTCGTGCATGCAGCAAAGCTAAGCAGATAGATGATTCCACAACACCATCTGGTGAAGTTGCTGCTAATAAGCGTGGGAAGTCAAAGAAGAAAAGGAAAGAAAAAGATAAAAAAAAAATCCTGAAGTCGAAGCTAATGTACCAACTTTAGAAACTAGGGAAAAGGAAACTACAGATCAAATTACAGCTATAGATGACAACAAGAGTGATGCCCTGAATGACTAGAAATCACAGCGAGAGGACTCAAAGAAAGATAACATGGACCAAGATGTTGCTGTTGGGGATGAACCAAAGGAGGACATACCTAATGCCAAGTGAGATTTGATCATCCAGTTCCTGCTTGCTTTTATACTACAGTAATGTGCTATATTTTGTTGACTTATCTTTCTTCCCTCTCTCTCTAATTGTGCAGGAGTCTTTTTGTCGATGTAGACTCTGCTGCTGTTGATAGTCAGAGTGTTTCTAAGAAGAAGAAAAAGAAGAAGAAGAAGAGCAAGACCCAAGAGAATGATCCTGCTAATGCAAACCAGGTGGAGTTTGGGAATGCCATGACAGAAGTTAAGGAGACACTTGAACAGAAAGTTGAAGTACAGCCATCGAAAGTAAGGACCTTCTCCAATGGATTGGTTATTGAGGAGCTATCAATGGGCAAACCAGATGGCAAAAGAGCTTCCCCTGGAAATAGAGTAAATCCCCCCATTTTTCTTTCTTTCTTTTCAATTATCTTATCATTTTAGATAATAATAATAGAGTAAATTTCCCTATGCCATTTTAGTTCTTTTGCACAACTTGCCTG
This sequence comes from Magnolia kwangsiensis, assembly GCA_037074715.1. Taxonomy (NCBI): domain Eukaryota; kingdom Viridiplantae; phylum Streptophyta; class Magnoliopsida; order Magnoliales; family Magnoliaceae; genus Magnolia; species Magnolia kwangsiensis. The sequence goes on along the minus strand of CM073576.1, from coordinate 45,885,606 downwards.
CTCAGGCAGTAACAAATGCATACATTCCTGTAAATTTTGATTGATTGATATTAGAGCTTGATTTAAGGTCACTATTGACGACATTGCCTGATTAACAATACTTGATAACTACAACGTGATTTTACGTCTCTGTCTGCTACATTGGCCGACTAAAGAAGAATGGACAGATATTTGACTCTAATATTGGCCAAAGGCCTTTTAAGTTTCGTCTAGGTACTGTTATAGTTCACCTAATCTTATGTTGCAAAGAAAATCATTTTCTTTGTTTGTTTGTTTTTTTGTTTGTTTAGATGGTTATAGGCAAGACTGAAAAACACTGGGATTGTTCGTTACAGGTATAGGTCAGGTCATAAAGGGTTGGGATGTTGGTATTGCTGGTAGCTGCCTTAACTTCATTTTACTTGTAAAGATGAATCATTTATTTAATTTTCATTTACCTCTTGTGATTTACTCTTTTATTTGTGTAAATCCTCAGGTATGCGCATTGGTGACAAAAGAAGACTAACCATCCCACCATCCATGGGGTATGTAACTATGAGCAAGCACTCAACAAGAAATGCTAGGAAATCCAATACGATAAAAAATCAGACAGAAACGAGGAGAAATCTACCTCAAATCAAAGAGATCTGCTTTGCCTTGTTCGAGGAGATGCAAGAATTTCGGAGCATCTATCTAGGGGGGAGAGAGGGAGAGAGAGAGAGAGAGAGAGAGAGAGAGAGAGAGAGAGAGAGAGAAAGAGCGAGAGAGAGAGAGAGAGAGAAAGAGCGAGAGAGAGAGAGAGAGAGAGAGAGAGAGAGAGATCGGCCAAATGGGGTTTTTTGGGTGGGCCTCTCTTTTGAGAGTTCACCCAAATTTTGGGCGTGCCTCCCTGATTTTTTGGTATGGCTTTATGGGCCCCACCATGATGCGTGTCAAAAATCTACCCCATCAGTCAGATGCATCATCCCATGGTGGGCCCAGGGATTAAAAATCAATTCAATCTATGACTTGTGTGGGCCACACCACATACAAAAGTTAGGAGTTACCCTCCATTAAAACATGAGTTTTGTTTTTGGGCCCACAGAGACATGGTCCACAAATCCAGCCCATCCATTATATGTGTGCCAATTGGATGAGGGGTCATACCAAGTTTCAGATGCATCCAAATTTCAGGTGGGGCACACCAAGTGGTTTTATATGTTTTAGGCGTGTCTTCACATAATTTTAGATGGTATGGCCCAACGGAGTTCCGTATATGGCTAATTTTTGGGATATCCCATAATTTAAAGGGGACTCATCAAATGCATGGTGTTGATGTTTGACACACATCATTGGGATTTAAAAATGAAATTAAGACTAATAATATCAAATATTCTTGGGAATTTGGAGGATCTTGTAAGGTCTGGACATATCACATGGCAATACAAATATTAGGTGGACCACACCATTAAAAACTTCCTACGGTCCAATGTAAGGTTTATTTGCCACCATTAATAAATGGATTAAGCTAGTTTTTATTTTTTCTCATCATCTGGGCTTATATGACCAAATCAACATATTGGATGTCAAATAAAAAGTACAGTGGGCCTTAGAAGGGTTTTAATGGTGGATATGAATCATTTAATTAATTTTTGGATATGAATCATTTTTTGCATATGAATCATTTTTCGGATCATTCTCTAAAATGATCTCGAAAAGTGGATGAACAATGTGGGTTGATCCCAAATTTTTTTTTAATCTCCACATCTGGAGAGACCTTGTAAGTGTTATGATTTCATATCCCTTTAGTTGTCAAATTTTGTCGTGCCAAAGCCTATATCTATGTCTTGTATATCTTGTATTTCTTGTTTGAGACTATTCATTGCTTCAATACATCGCATTTCAAGACATCGCATTTCAAGACATGATCTTAAATGAAGAAAGTTTCAAGTCATGGATGAAGAATTCAAGAATAGAAGTCTTCAAGTATGTATGTTCAAGATACAATCAAGCTCAAGAAGACTTTATTCAAGTCAAGATCAAGCTCAAGAAGGCCTACTACAAGATTCGTATATTCTCAAGCTTCTCTTAAGGGTCATCTGAGTGTACAGACTTTCAATGTCCATCTCACTTTTAAGGTTTTTTTGATCTTAGATTGACCTTAGGATGGGCTTTACTGTAGGTCATTCTGGATACATAATTCATATATTTTAATATGCTTTTTTGGGCTGTTCTAAGACCAGTCCTAGGGACTTCAAGACCAGTCCTAGCTCTACTACGACCAGTCTTAAGTTTTTCAGGACCAGTCCTAGGTTGTTGAAGATTTTCGGATCTTTCTGGTTGTCTTACGACCAGTCCTGGACATCCTACGACTAGTCCTGTGAATTCTACGACTCATCCTTCGACCAGTCTTACCCCTACAACTCAAACTCCAATAACTAAACTGAGAGTCCTATGACCAGTCGTAGGTGACCCACGACCAGTCGTAGGTGGCCCACGACCGGTCATAGGCTACCGAGGACCGGTCGTGGAACAGCAAATCCTTATCTCGCGGAAATCTTTGAAAATCTTTGAAGCTACGACCAGTCCTAGGATCCTAAGACCAATCGTAGACGAGATTTTTCAGGCTATAAGTAGAGCACGAACTTCAGAGTTTTAGTAATTCAATTCAACTCTATTCAAGCATTCTTTAGGCTATACTCTGAAATAAGTTTATGTTTATTTTAAGCTACTTTGTGCTTATTTAATATTCCTTTTGCTATCTTGTTTTTATTTGATTTTGATCCACATTCCAATCTTATTTGAAAAGGGGAATTTCTGATATTCCTTCTTCATGGATTCAAAATCAATTAGACTTATAACCATTCTTAAAAGTGAGTATTGGACTTTGAACGTTGAATCAAACTTCTGCTCCGATTGGTTCTACCGGGCTACTTCAAAAGGTGATTCAGGTATTTTATATTTTTTTAATTTACTTTCTTTGGTTTTGTTTGAGATTTGCCAGAAAAATCTCATTGTATTGGTTATCTGAGGAGAGCCAGAAAACTCAGATTGTGCGGATTTTTGGATTGCATAAGCCCGAGATCAAAGACACAATTGTGAAGGTTTTAGGTGAACCTGTGAAACCTATTTTGATAGTGCATGCTAATATCCCCTGTGTGAGGATATTAGGAGTGGAGTAGCATTCTGTGTGGTTGTTGGATAACAGTTGGTGTACACACAGGCAAACCACTATATATCGTTGTGTTGTGGATGTGCATCATTCTTTCATTCCTTTATTCATTAAGTTTTATGGTTTGTGTTTGTGGATGAATGTTGTAATCATTTTATTTCATGCAAGTGTGGATGAATGTTGTAATAACTTAGGATTTATTTCTGCAAGTTATTTAGATTTCATTACTTTTTATTCATCATTGGTTTGTGATACAAGGACGTTCTAGAAATAAGGTTGTCCTACCTTGAACCTTTGGTTTTTGGTGTAAGGTTGTCCTTAGAACTGATAAAGTATCATTCTCTTTATTTTAGGATATTGAGATTACTTTAAATTCAGCATTGTGCTTTATTTCTTTTATTATTCCGCTATTATTAGTTTTTATTTGTCATTGCCCTATTCAAAACAACCCCCCCCCCCCCTCCTTTGGGGCATATAGCTAGGCCCTTTCAGACCTTCCACACCTGACCTAACTCAACTGACTTGGTACCTGTGACTGGGTCGGACTCAATCTGGATTAGTCCAGGCCAGACCTATACTCAGATCGGGCCAGGCATGCTAGACTTGGTACCGAGTTGGGTCGAGTTTAGACAAGGTCTATTTCAAAACTGTGTTGAGTCAGGTCAACCCTAACTTAGTCCGACTCGACTCGTTGCTCCGTTCAACACGTTGTGTATCAGGGCAGGTTTTTTTATTTTTAATTATCGCATCTTAATATTCCTAAAATTTTAACCCTCAATTTCTTTCTTTCACTAGTAAGCGTACGCCTGTTCATTCGTTCTTTTTTTTTTTCTTTCATTCTTTGGAAGCTTGATCCTACTCCTATAGGCATATGCTTATGACGCTTAACGACCGAGTTCAATTCCCTCCATGTGGATTTTTTGATGCACGTGGTTTTCGTGCATCTGCAGGGAATGGTCTCGCCTTAAAGGGACGGGGACACCCTGTCATTATATATATAAAAAAAACCTTCCCAAAACCCGTCACGAGTTTGGGTGAATAGCTTTGGTCGTGGGTTTGCTCCCTATAGACAAGAGTGTGATTCCCCTCCCCGTGGATTACCTATCATGAGTTAGGACGAATGACTTTTGTCGTGGGTTTGTTCCTCATAGATACGAGTTTAATTCCCCTCCCCATGGATTACATGAAGGGGCAGGAGGAAATGGTAATGCACTAGAGGGTATGTTACTCCATGGATTCACAGATAAAGGGCCGCCATCATCTTCTAGTGAAGGATTCCAAGTGGATTCGGCGGGCCACCATCTGCCTAGCAAGGAGCCCGGTTTACATACAGATGGAGGTGCAAGAGATGTTAATGGATGAGAGAGTGCATCATTCAATACATCAAATGGGAAAGGATCCCAACCATTGCCTAGTACAGGAAGTGAAGTTGACAAGGTGGGTCATTGTAACTGCTATGATTTCATATCCCTTTGGTTGTCAAATTTTGTGGTGGAAAAACCTATATCTATGTCTTGTATATCTTGTTTCATGTTTGAGACTATTCATTGCTTCAAGACATTGGACTTCAAGTCAAGATCAAGCTCAAGAAGACTTTGTTCAAGTCAAGATCAAGCTCAAGAAGACTTTGTTCAAGTCAAGATCAATCTCAAGAAGGCCTACTGCAAGATTCGTATATTCTCAAGCGTCTCTTTAAGGTCATCTAAGTATACAGACTTTCAATGTCCATCTCACTGTTAAGGTTTGTTTGACCTTAGATTGACCTTAGGATGGGCTTTACTGTAGGTCATTCTGGATACATAACTCATATATTTTTAATATGCTTGTTTAGACTGTTCTAAGACCAGTCCTAAGGACTTCAAGACCAGTCCTAGCTCTGCTACGACCAGTCTTAAGTTTTTCAGGACCAGTCCTATGTTGTTGAAGATTTTCGGATCTTTCTAGTTGTTCTACGACCAGTCCTAGACATCCTACGACCAGTCCTGTGAGTTCTTCGACTCATCCTTCGACTAGTCGTAGCCCTACGACTTAAACTCCAGCAACCAAATTGAGGGTCCTACGACCAGTGATAGGTGACTCACGACTAGTCATAGGTGTCCCACGACCGGTCGTAGACCACCCAGGACTGGTCGTGAAACAGTAAAATCTTATCCCACGGAAATCTTTAAAAATCTTTGAAGCTACGACCAGTCCTAGGATCCTAAGACCAGTCGTAGATAGGATTTTCCTGTCTATAAATAGAGCGTGAACTTCAGAGTTTTAGTAATTCAATTCAACTCTATTCAAGCAATCTTTAGGCTATTCTCTGAGATAAGTTTGTGTTTGTTTTAAGCTACTTTATACTTATTTAATATTCCTTTTCCTAGCTTATTTTTTATTTGATTTTGATCTACATTCCAATCTCATTAGAAAATGGGAATTTCTAATACTCCTTATTCTTGGATTCAAAATAAAAAAGAACTAGCCCTTTTGATTTAAAATCAATTAGACTTAGAACCATTCTTAAAAGTGAGTATTGGACTTTGAACGTGGAATCGAACTTCTACTCCGATTGGTTCTACCGGGCTACTTCAAAAGGTGATTCAGGTATTTTACATTTTTTTAATTTACTTTCTTTGGTTTTGTTTGAGATTTTCCAGAAAAATCCCATTGTATTGGTGATCTGAGGAGAGCCAGAAAACCCAGATTGTGGGGGTTTTTGGATTGTGTAAGCCCGAGATCAAAGACACAATTGTGAAGGTTTTAGGTGAACCTGTGAAACATATTTTGATAGTGCATGCTAATATCCCCAGTGTGAGGATATTAGGAGTGGAGTAGCATTCTGTGTGGTTGTTGGATAACAGTTGGTGTACACGCAGGCGAATCACTATATTTCGTTGTGTTGTGGATGTGCATCATTTTCTCATTCCTTTATTCATTAAGTTTTGTGGTTTCTGTTTATGGATGATTGTTGTAATTATTTTATTTCAAGCAAGTGTGGATGGATGTTGTAATAACTTAGGATTTATTTCTGCAAGTTATTTTGATTTCCTTGCTTTTTATTCATCATTGGTTTGTGATACAAAGGACGTTCTAGAAATAAGGTTGTCCTACCTTAAACCTTTGGTTTTTGGTGTAAGGTTGTCCTTAGAACTGATAAAGTTTCATTCTCTTTATTTTAGGCTATTGAGATTACTTTAAATTCAGCATTGTGCTTTATTTCATTTATTATTCCACTGTTATAAGTTTTATTTCGCATTGCCCTATTCACCCCCCTCTAGGGCATATAGTTAGGCCCTTTCAAGTGGTATCAGATCCTTATAGCTCGTGCTTATTGTTTATTTATTGGATTTATTTCCTGAGCTAACAATCTAAGTTATATTAAGATGTCAAATTTTGATAGCCTATCAGTCACTAAGCCGCCACCTTTTAATGGCACAAACTATGCCTATTGGAAAGCCAGGATGAGGATCTTCCTCAAATCCTTGGATGAAAGTGTGTGGCTGGCCACAGTGAATGAATGGAACCCTCCTATCACTGAAGTAACTAATGTCGATGGTTCAAAATCAATGAAAGTAACGGCTTACTCTCTTTAGACCATACTTCAGAAAAGTGAGAGTAGTGCAAATGCAAAAGCACTAAATGCAATTACTTGTTCATTATCACCAGATGAATTCAAAAGAATCATCTCTTGTGAAAATGCAAAACAAGCATGGGATGTATTAGAAATGACACACAAAGGTACATCAATTGTCAAGAAATTTAAAGTCCAACTCCTCACAACTAAATTTGAAGAAATTCATATGGAGGAGAATGAGATGTTTATGGACTTCTTCACTAGATTAAATGACATTGTAAACTCTATGTGGGGTCTTGGTGATAGAATCTCCAAAAGTAAAGTGTGCGCAAAAATACTACGCTCACTTCCTGAACGGTTCAATTCTAAAGTAACCGCGATTTAGGAACTTCGTGATACGGATACCATGAGGGTTGAGGAATTAGTTGGTTCACTTCAAACCTATGAGTTGTCCTTTAAAGCTCCTAAAGGAAAATCAATTGCTCTCAAATCATCTAAAAATGTTTCACAAGAGAGTACTTCGAATTCAGAAAATACCGAGGATGATATGGCGCTTTTAGCAAAAAAGTTTTACAAAATTTTCAAAAATAAGAAAAAAATTGATTTTCAAAAGTCAAATGATAAGAGACGATCTAAACCTAGAGCTCAAAAATCGTTGAAAGATAGTCAATGTTACAACTGTCAAGAGTATGGACACTTAGCTAACAAATGTCCTAAAAAGGACAAATCAAAAAAGAAAAGCATGATGGCTACTTGGGATGAATCGTCTGATTCTGAATCCTCTTCTAAATCAGAAGATTCTGAAACTGAGTCGGGCGATGATGTTAAAGCCCTTATGATTCTAGCCAAGATCACCTATTTAGATCATGATGATATATCTAGTGAAGAAAATCTGAATAGTGATTGCGATAATGAAGATGATCTTCAAGATGCTTATAATGCCCTTTATAAAGAGAGTTGTAAAATTGCCATTAAGCTTAAATTACAAAAAGAAAAATTTTCTAAGCTTAACGAAGATTATGAGTCTCTTGTTTTAGAAAAGTCTCATATTTCTGATTCTTTTGAAAAGACCAAATGTGATTTAGATTTCAAAACCTCCCAAATTGAAGATTTGAAATCCGAAAAAGAAAAACTCAAAAATGAGGTAGCTTCACTTCTGAGTTTGAAAGACACATGGAGATATGCCCAAGGTGATCCAAAATTGGAAAAATTATTGTCCGGATTAAGAAAATGTGGCGATTGATCCGGGTTAGGCTATGATAAGAATAAATCTCCTAAACAAAAGAACATTACTCCTAAATTTATAAAAGGAGAGTCTCCACTTCAAAATAAAAGAATACCTATCAAGGTTTTTTCAAAAATTCTAGGTCTTTTCAAAAACCTAAAGGTGGCCATGTCAAATTTAATTTTCAAAATCGAAATCCTTTAGCTGAAAAAATAATCGATCTACTCAAGGAGTTATTAAAGTCTAACTCTATGGGTCACTCCTATAACAACAGACAGAAAAAGACCATCTATACTCCTAAACCCAAAACAGTTCTTAAATGGGTTCCTAAAGTCGGCTGCTTGGTTGCCCACACTGCTTTCAAAGCTACAAGCCATTCAAAGTGGTACCTAGATAGTGGTTACTCCAGGCATATGACAGGTGACAAGGCTTTATTCACCGATCTAAAAGATATGACTGAAGGGTCAGTCACATTTGGTGATGGAAGTAATTGCAAGATCATTGGCCAAGGTACGGTTCAACTTTATAACCTTTCCTTATTTAAGAATGTTTTATATGTTGAGGGCTTGAAACATAACCTATTAAGTATTTCTCAGATATGCGATAACAACCATAGTGTAAAGTTTTCTAATCAAGGTTGTGAGATACTTAATAAAAAGGGTTCTGTAATATTAACTGGTCGCAGAACTTCTGAAAACTGCTACATCGTTAGTGATGCAAGCTCATCTACTCAATCGTGTTACATGGTCCATACCGATGAGACTGAATTATGGCATAAACGCCTTGGACATGTACACTACCGGAACTTATTTAGATTGAGAAAAAGAGAACTAATTAGAGGTCTACCCAAATTGCAAAAAGTAGACAAAATATGTGGTGAATGCTGGTTGGGGAAACAGACTAGGAGCTCTCACAAGAAAGTGAACTCTAATACCACATCTAGACCACTTGAGCTTCTCCATATGGATCTTATTGGACCAACCAGATCGGAGAGTCGAGGAGGTAAAAAATATATCTTGGTTATCGTAGATGACTATACCAGATTCACTTGGGTATCATTCTTAAAAGATAAAACTAAAACCCTGGATGAAGTGAAAAGGGTCATCAAACGAATTGAAAATGAAAAAGGTTCTCATGTTAGTAAGATCCGTAGTGATCATGGATCCGAATTCAAAAATAGAAGTTTTGAGAAATTTTGTAGCGATCAGGGAATATCGCATGAATTCTCTGCACCTAAAACACCACAACAAAATGGTATAGTTGAAAGGAAAAATAGAGTGCTTCAGGATATGGCTAATGTTATGTTGAATAGCATGAAGCTCTCTAGAAATCTTTGGGCTGAAGCAGTTAATACTGCATGCTATATTATTAATCGGGTTTATACCAGTAAATCTGATTATAAGACTGCTTATGAATTATGGTTTGAAAAGAAACTTACTGTCAAATACTTTCGAGTTTTTGGCAGCAAGTGTTATATTTTACATGATCGCGAAAATTTAGAAGAGTTTGAGACGAAGAGTGATGAAGGTATTTTTCTTGGTTATTCCTTAAACAGTTGTGCTTATAGGGTTCTAAATAAGAAAACTGGTGTGATTCAAGAATCCATCAATGTGGTCATTGATGATCATTTGAATACACCAGCTCTAAGTTCAAATGATGATGAACTCTTATTATCGACAAACTAGATACCTCATCAAGTCTAAAAGAATCTGAACCAAGGACTGTCAAAGATCATCCAACCAATCAAATACTTGGAAACCCTCTCACTGGAGTTCGTACTCACAAACAACTTGAGAACATATGTAATTATGTTTGTTTTACATCCTAAATAGAACCGGTCAATGTAAAAGAAGCACTTTCTGACGAAAATTGGATAGTTTCTTTGCAGGATAAACTTAATTAATTTGTTCGTAATGATGTCTGGTTTCTTGTTCCTAGATCTAAGGACATATTATTGGAACAAAATGGATCTTTAAAAATAAGTCTGATGAGCTTGGAAATATAATACGAAACAAGGTCAGACTGGTTGTACAAGGGTACACTCAGATTGAGGGCATCGATTACGATGAAACTTTTGCTCCAGTCGCTCGCCTTGAATCTATCAGACTTTTTATTTCCATCGCATGCTTTAGAAAATTTAAGATTTATCAGATGGATGTAAAGAGTGCCTTCTTGAATGGTGTTTTACATGAAGAAGTGTATGTTGAACAACCTTCAGGGTTTGAAGACCTTAAGCAATCTGACCATGTATTTCATCTTAAAAAGGCTATCTATGGTCTAAAACAAACACCCAGAGCATGGTATGAGAAATTGACTAAATTCTTACTTAGTTATAGCTTTCAGGTAGGAAGTGTCGATAAGAGACTCTTTGTTAAGAAGAATAACAATGATATTTTGATGGTTCAAATTTATGTTGACGATATCATTTATGGATCAACTTGTTCTGACATCTCTATTGAGTTTACAGATCTTATGAAATCAAGGTTCAAAATGAGCATGGTTGGTGAACTAAATTACTTCCTAAGGTTGCAAGTAAAACAACAACCTGACGGAATTTTCATTTCCCAAACCAAGTATGCTACAAACTTGGTTAAAAGATTTGGATTTGAGAATGGTAAGAACTTTGATACTCCTATGAGTACAATGTTAAGACTCTCAAAAGACTCTAAGGTAAAGATATAGATCCTAAACTATATCGTAGTATGATTGGTAGTTTATTATATCTAACTGCAAGTAGACCTGATATCGCATTCAGTGTTGCTATTTGTGCGAGATATCAGTCTAATCCTAAGGAATCACATCTTACTGCTGTTAAACGGATTATTAGATATGTCGCAAGTACTATAAATCTGGGTCTATGGTACCCTTTTGATACTAGTGTTCAATTAGCCAGGTACTCAGATGCTGATTGGGCCGGTAATATCGATGATAGAAAATCAACCAGTGGTGGTTGTTTTTACATTAGAAATTTCTTAGTTTCTTGGTTTAACAAGAAGAAAAGCTCAATATCTCTCTTCATTACTGAGGCTGAGTATATTGTAGCTAGATATGCATGTACTCAACTAGTGTGGATGAAACGCATGTTACGCGATTATGGAATTAATCAAGATTCAATGATCTTACATTGTGATAATTCCAGTACTATAAATATTTCTAAAAATCCAATCTAGCATTCACGTACTAAGCACATTGACATTAGGTATCATTACATTCATGAGTTGGTTGATAAAAAGTTATTTCCTTGGAATATATACCAACCGAAACTCAACTTGCTGATATATTTACTAAACCGCTCGACAAAAGCAGGTTTGATAAATTAAAATTTGATCTTATTATATGCATTGTACATTAAATATTCTTCCTTACATGTATCATATTGTACTATATTTAGTATTATTTGTGTTTAAATTTTAATTTTTTACATTAAAAATGTATTTTCGGTCGTGGAGCTCGTGAATGTTATATATTTGGGAAAATCGCCTTCTTCTTCATTTTCACTCCGACCTACGATGAGTCGTGGCTCGACCAGTCATAGGATTTCTTATTTTTCTTCAAGGTGAGTCCTATTTCATTATTTTTCTTGAAGATTCATGCTCTCTATGCTTTGATTTGATCATTGTGTAGCTAGATTTCATCTCTTGTTGGGTTTTTCAAGGGTTTCTTCTCAATTTGCTGATCTAGAGAAAACTCATCCTTTCTTTTGTGCATTTCTCTTGCTCTTTATATATCTTTTTGAATATGGATGCTAGAGGAAAAAAGAAAACATCCCGTGGTCCATCTTCATCTAGATCTACATCGATAACTAAACGGCACCTTCAGTCACGATGATTCTTAAGATGTACGGGATTTGCGTGTCCGTAATGTTATCGTTGAGCATACCGCTGATCTCAATCACATTGCTCCATATGGTATTGTCCCTCTCCTTAAATCTATTGCCTGGACTAATATTTTGCTTTGGGGTGGGCTGCATACCAGTCCATTGCTCAATCAACGGTTGCATGCATCTCTGAATTTTCTCTTGATAATTTAATTTTTTCAATTGATACTAGAGAAGGGAAATTTGAAGTAGATCGTCATTTGATATCAGGTATTATAGATATACCTATTAATGATGAAGGTATACCAATTCATATTTATACAAAAAACCATCGTCTCCATCTGGGTCATAGTGATATTCTGCTTGGTTACCTTATGATTGTTTTAGCCACTCACATGCTTGTCGATAAACCTGTTAATGAGGCACCAATTCATCATCTTATCTTCAAGAATTCCAATCTTAATAAGATGAAGCTGGATTTGATTCCTGGCCAAGTAGATGAAGGTGGTGTTGGTGGTGATGGTGGTGAAGCTGGAAATGAAGGGGAAGCTAACGATCTTCCTCAACAAGATGTTAATATGGATGAGATTTTTGATGAGATAGAATCTGATTCACCAAATGATCCTGATTATGGCCCATCTGGTTATGATACACGCCTTCATGCATTGGAGGAGAAGATTGATAATATGAGTATAGCCCACGATATGCAATTTAAGTACATGCAAAAATATCTTCGTCGCATCAATAGGGGGTTACACCAGATTGATCCGACTATCCCTGCTCCCTCCTCTGGATCAGATTAGGTGAATTATCTTCTAGATAGTATAACATTATCTTTTTATTTTAGATATGGATTATGATTTGATAACATTGTCTTTTGGATATTATATTTTGGATTGATAATGGCTTGATGCTTCAGGTTTATATTATGTCCTTTTATATCTCTTTCTCATTATCTGCTTATTACTCTCCATGTTCTCTTTCCTTTTGTGACTTTCCCTTGTCATTTTGTGACAAAATGGGGGAGTAGTAAGCTAAAAGTGAGTAGTATGTAAGAAAGGGGGAGTAATTTATTTGTTTGAATTGATTAATTGAGAAGGATATGTGGATGTGAGAATATGTTGTATTAATGTTATTGATTTGTTTACATGTGCAGTACTTGTATTACTCAGGGAGAGTAGAGTAATTTGTGATTTCATGGCTCACGAGTCCTTATTATGCTATGTGTTTTGTCATAAATTTGACAAAGGTGGAGATTGTAAGTGCTATGATTTCATATCCCTTGGGTTGTCAAATTTTGTAGTGTCAAAACCTATATATATGTCTTGTATATCTTGTTTCATGTTTGAGACTATTCATTTCTTCAAGACATCGGACTTCAAGTCAAGATCAAGCTCAAGAAGACTTTGTTCAAGTCAAGATCAAGCTCAAGAAGGCCTACTACAAGATTCATATATTCTCAAGCTTCTCTTTAAGGTCATCTGAGTATACAAACTTTCAATGTCCATCTCACTGTTAAGGTTTGTTTGACCTTAGATTGACCTTAGGATGGGATTTACTGTAGGTCATTCTGGATACGCAACTCATATATTTTTAATATGCTTGTTTGGATGGTTCTAGGACCAGTCCTAGGGACTTCAAGACCAGTCCTAGCTCTGCTACGATCAGTCTTAAGTTTTTCAGGACCAATCCTAGGTTGTTGAAGATTTTCGGATCTTTCTGGCTATCCTACGACCAGTCTTAGACATCCTACGACCAGTCCTGTGAGTTCTTCGACTCATCCTTCGACCAGTCGTAGCCCTATGACTCAAACTCCATCAACCAAATTGAGGGTCTTAAGACCGGTCATAGGTGGCCCACGACCAGTCGTAGACCAACCAGGACCGGTCGTGGAACAACAAAATCTTATCCCGCGAAAATATTTAAAAATCTTTGAAGCTACGACCAGTCCTAGGATACTAAGACCAGTCATAGACGGGATTTTCCAGGCTATAAATTGAGCACGAACTTTAGAGTTTTAGTAATTCAATTCAACTCTATTTAAGCAATCTTTAGGCTATTCTCTGAGATAAGTTTGTATTTGTTTTAAGCTACTTTGTGCTTATTTAATATTCTTTTTGCTAGCTTTTTTTTTATTTGATTTTGATCTACATTCCAATCTCATTAGAAAATGGGAATTTTTGATATTCCTTATTCTTGGATTCAAAATAAAAAAGAACTAGCCCTTTTGATTTAAAATCAATTAGACTTAGAACCATTCTTAAAAGTGAGTATTGGACTTTGAACGTGAAATCGAACTTCTACTCTGACTGGTTCTACCGGGCTACTTCAAAAGGTGATTCAGGTATTTTACATTTTTTTAATTTACTTTCTTTAGTTTTGTTTGAGATTTGCCAGAAAAATCTCATTGTATTGGTTATCTGAGGAGAGCCAGAAAACTCAGATTGTGGGGGTTTTTGGATTGTGTAAGCCCGAGATCAAAGACACAATTGTGAAGGTTTTAGGTGAACCTGTGAAACCTATTTTGATAGTGCATTCTAATATCCCCTGTGTGAGGATATTAGGAGTGGAGTAGCATTCTGTGTGGCTGTTGGATAACAGTTGGTGTACATACAGGTGAACCACTATATATCGTTGTGTTGTGGATGTGCATCATTCTTTCATTCCTTTATTCATTAAGTTTTGTGGTTTGTGTTTGTGGATGTGTGTTGTAATTATTTTATTTCAAGCAAGTGTGGATGGATGTTGTAATAACTTAGGATTTATTTCTGCAAGTTATTTTGATTTCTTTGCTTTTTATTCATCATTGGTTTGTGATACAAAGGACGTTCTAGAAATAAGGTTGTCCTACATTAAACCTTTGGTTTTTGGTGTAAGGTTGTCCTTAGAACTGATAAAGTATCATTCTCTTTATTTTAGGCTATTGAGATTACTTTAAATTCAGCATTGTGCTTTATTTCATTTATTATTCCGCTGTTATAAGTTTTATTTGGCATTGCCCTATTCACCCCCCCTCTAGGGCATATAGCTAGGCCCTTTCAGTCATCATCTGCAGATCGAAGAACTTGGGTCACAAGGAGAAACCACAAACGGTGTGGTAGCACAGCCAAGGAAAGGTTCCCAATCTGGCCAATAAAGGCATTGGATGAAAGGGGGTAGTCGATCCCGAAACTCGATTTGTTTCAAGTGTGGGAAGGTTGGACACTTGAAGAAAGACTGTACCAACTAGACAAATATAGACTTTCACATACATCACCATAAGTGAAAACTGGGCCACCTATGAAAATCACCTGTGGAAAATCAGGTTGGTCCCCTCAATGGATGGGCCGCATTGTTGAAATCAATCGAAAGCCAATGGTCCTACTCAATGCAGCTGTGTTACTCACCTAGTGAGTCAATGGACCAAATTTTGATGACATGAAATGATCATGGTGCGACCCATATTTTGTGCGGCTGGGATGTCTTACCAACATGATGTATTGGCATGAAAGGTGGTGGGCCCTTATGTGTTCTTTTCTCATGTTTAACAAGGAATTAAGGCATGGTTTATTAGTCAAAATGCTCCTTATACAAAAGTGTTGCTTTTAACCAGAGATGCAACCAGATCATAAATAGGCCTTAAACTACCATGACGAAAGAAACTAAGTTTAGGATTTTCATATCTAAAATATGAATTGGCACCAAATTATTTGAACATGTTATTGAGAACTACCGACTTGAAAATATCTGTGCTAAGCTCAAAATGAAGAAAATCTAAAGGATCCATGGAATGCTTACCCTTGAAAACTTCTAAAGGATGCCAAATAAATAGTACAACCTTATGTCTGCTTCATTTAATAGGATTGGATGCTAAGTAAATGGTACAACCTTATGAGGATTTTAATGATGGATATCTAATCACTATTGTTTTCATGTGGTGTGGTCCACCTGATATTTTATATACTCTCATTTTTGGGGCCCACAATGATGTATGTTTTATATCCACACCTTCCATCCATTTGTAGAGATCATTTTAGGGCAATATCCAAAGAACGAGTTAAATCTAAAGCTCCAGTGGGCCCCAACACAAAAAATAATGGGACAGTGACACCCACCATTAAAAACTTTTAAAGGTAACAAAAGTTTTATATCAAGATGATATTTTTGTTTTACCTTATTTAAGGTATTTTTTAACGTTTGAACAGGTTTGATTTCAAATAAACATCACGATGGGCCTTAACATAGTTTCAACGGAGGGAATCACTCTCCCCACTATTTTCTGGAGTGGGGTCCACTACAGATTTTTATCTGCCCTAGGTTTAGGCTCCTAACTTAAAATGATATCTCAAAATGGATGGACGATGTGGATATAACAAATACATCATAGTGGGGCCCACAGAACTTGGGGATGTCAGTCAAAGTAGGGCATTTAAGAGATGCCCTACACCCAAATGACATAACCTCCCTCTCTCTCTCTCTCTTGCTACTCTCTCTTCCTCCATTGCTCTCCCCCTCCTCTCACTCTTCTCTCTCACTGACTCTCTCTTCCTCTCTCTCTTTGATCTCTCCTCCTTGTCCCTTCTCTGTTTTTCTCGCATCCTCTACCTCCTCTGTCTCTCTGTAACTCTCTTCCTCTCTCTCGCGGATCGTTGCCGGACGCCCTACCCACGCACACCCGGACTTCCCCCCTCTCTCTCTCTCTCTCTCTCTGAAGCTTGGTTGACCATGAGGTATCTCTCTCTGTCTCTCTATCAATCTCTCTCAATCTCAATACTGATTTAGGGATTTGGGGATTTAGGGATTTGAAGATTTAGGGATTTAGGGATTTAGGGATTTACGGATTTGAGGATTTGGGGATTTAGGGATGGATGGCAAGTAAACCTTACATTGGACCCTAGGAAGTTTTTAATGGTGTCCATGGACCCCACGACTATCAATGGAATGGCCACGGTGGGGCCAACACTGTCAACATTCAAGAGCACAACTGATGCTCATGCAATGGGAACATGGATATTTACATGGTTAATTTTGTCTTGTTGTACCTGCATGAATCTAAGTTAAAAATGTGGCCGGAATATTATGTAACATGCCTTAGTTGTTTGGTTGCATGGATTTTCTATAGCCCATTTGGCCAAGTTCTTCCTTAAAGGAAGGAATGTGGTTAAATGCATTTTATTATATTTTTAAATAGCTCATTTGATGAATCATCATTGTTGTTGGATACTGTAATCTCAAAAGCTCATGTTTTTTAAATAGCTCATTTGAGAAACATCATTGTTGTTGGATATTGTATGTCAATAGCTTAGGCAAAGCCTTTTCTTTATTTAGTATGCATAAACAGTGTCCATAACGTCGTTGTTGGGTAGTATGTTTCTGTCAGTAAACATTTTTATTTAGTTTCATTTGTATAGATATTATTCTAATAGGAATTTCATTACAATGCTTTCAGAGCTGCCCCTGCCATGGCTATTGCGAGACAAGGATTTTGAATCATACTCATCCAATGATGCTTTCGGACAGTAGAAACCTTTAATTTTTTATTTTTTTTAAATCTACGTTATTTTCTATAGGCTAAAAACTTGCATGTAAGGAGAGAAGAAAATTGAATCTTGTGCTTCCCTCTATGCCAATGGGACGGATGTGGGCTAAATGTGGCCTGTTTTTGAGGCGGGCCCCACCTTATATGTGTCATGGCTCAATAAGCAAGCCTTTTTCCAATATTCGTCAGTTGGGACTTGTTTTCATGTCAAATCTGGAGTACTAGCCAATGCTTTAACCATCCATTTTCTTCATACATGCAAGGACCTTCTGATAGACCAACCTATTTTCTGGGCCATATGGATCTTTGCATGAAGGCACCACATTGGTGCTTTTGGAGAGAGTTGGGTTTGATATCCTACTCTACTGACTGGCCATCACATTTCTCATATTTTATACATTGCATCATACCTTCCATTGAAAGAGAAGAAAAGAAAAAAAGAGAAAAGAAAAAAAAACGCATCAATCATACCTTCAGAGTAAGTTTGAGAAGATGATCTATGATATATATACACCAAACATATTGAAAACAAAACAAAGACATATACACAGACTTATTCACTAAACACAACAAAGACATGGATGCTTACCTTTGTGTGGAATATTTAGTACACCTAAATCGAAGTACATCAAAACAGTGCCTTATGCTGTCATTGTTTTCTAGGTAGGGATGAACATCAGGAAAATTCTCACTCCATTATGAATTTCCTTGTGCTCTTATACCTTTTTTTTACATTATTAGACAGGATGAAGTGTTGCATCAGTAAATATACTGTTTGAAGGGATTCATTGGATATGCTTTTGATAGCTATTCACATCCATGCATATGTATGATTATGTGAAAGCACAATTTAAAACAATTCATTCCATACGCTTACAGGGTGTTAAAATCCATGCATGTGTATACGTATAGCCAGGCATTTATGTTTCTCAATTGAAACCATCCAGATAAATAAGGCCCATTATAAGTCAGTGACAACTTGAAAATCATACCAACTGAATGATCCTAGGTGTCAAACTGTGGAAATCAAAAGGAATGGTAAATGAAAAAGAATAAGTGGTCTAAATTAGACAAACAAATGTCCAATATTGGTGAGTATCTGAAGAGATGGTGAGTATCTGCCATCCAAAATGAAGATTACTATGGTAAGGAGAGGGTTGCCTGTCATAGTAGGCAGGAAGCAAAGGGGGCACCGTAATGTTTGTGAGAAATCAACGGATTGGGTTAAGACATGGATTAAAAAATGATGCCTTATGTTTTTTTCCTTATCTTGTTTCTTTATGACCTGTATGAATGTAGTTTGATGGTTGTTATAGTCTGTGTGGCTGTTTGGCTAGGGGTAAATCTTCTTTATGGGTTTTGCTTTCCCTATGTGCTGGTTCAGGATCACCATCATGGGCCCACATGTACAGATGATCCAAAGATTGGAACCATTCATCATATGTGTAACTACCATATATGAGCTAATAGTGCAATGACAATACCCCAAGACTGACCCTGACATTTGATTTTGTCTATTTAATGTGATCCATTGAAATTTAGCTTCACCAATCTCACATATGTATGTCTTAGCATGTGTGCCCATATATAGTCAGGACATGTTCTTGTATAAATGATAGTACACAACTACACATTATCCACAAATACATAATCCACAAATACTACACAAGGGATATATTTATATATCTTACTACATATAGATTGTCACACCATTTTAATCCTTGGTTTTCAATGACAGGTGAGGTCCATGGTCTAATAATCCAAACCCATGCGTGTTTGTCCCAATAGCTGATGGACTACACCCAAGAATCTCCTCGATAGGACAATCCCAACCTATCAATTTCTAGCTTCTATATAAAAGGTTACGTTGTCTTCTCTCACTCATGTACTATTTCATGTTATAAAATTTCTAAGTAAATTGTACGAGGTTTACAGTAATCTTGGAGATTAGAAAATTTTCAAGTATGTGCATTTCAGTCTGAGTTATTTCTCTAATGACGATAGCCATGGGAGGGTTGATACGAGGGATGGGTTAATTGTAAGAGGCTAATTAAAACTATATTGGGTTATCTTGCTAGTCCTAAAAAGATTATGTCTGGAAAGATAACCCAATACAGTTTTAATCAGGCCTCTTGTAATCAACCCATCCCTTGTATCAACCCTCCCAAGGCTATCGTGATTAGAGAAATAACTCAGATTGAAATGCACATACTCAGAAATTTTTTACACTCTAAGATTATTATAAACCTCGTACAATTTACTTGAAATTTTCATCAGCTGTAGATCATATGATATATAGAGCTTGTCCGTCTCTACTAACCGAACATAAAACACGAACTCAATGGCAATTTTTAATCCTATGAATCTTGTGTATATGCAGAAAAGCAACAAAAGTGGTTAATGCTTTTAATCATTCAATGTCCAACTACTATCCATTATAGGGACTGCCTGATGAATAGTCTTCAAGATTGGTTTTCATTCATAAAAAAATAGATGCCTACCTTGTTTTTAAATGTATTTGCTCGAAATTGATGGCGCAGACCCGGATATGTGTCGGAGCTATCCGGATGTTGAGTGGGGGTCCTTGGATGGTGGGAACCGCTGTTATGACCGTGATAAAGCTGTCCATTTCCTATGCAGAGCATTGGAGGGGCCTGGCCATTTGGACAGGCCGTGTTTATGTATTTGCTTAAAATTAATGGAGCAGACCCGGATGTGCATCGGAGCTATCCGGATGAGCGGGGGTCCCTAAAAGGTGGGAACCATTGTTATGACCATGATAAAGTTGTCCACTTCTTATGGACAACATTAGAGAGGCCTGACCATTTGGACAGGCCGTGTTTATGTATTTTCTCAAAATTAATGGAGAAGACCCGGATGTGCGCCGGAGCTATCCTGATGAGTGGGGGTCCCTGGAACGTGGAAATCGTTATTATGACCATGATAAAGCTGTCCATTTTCTATGGACGACATTGGAGGGGCCTAGCCATTTGGACAGGCCGTGTTTATGTATTTGTTAGAAATTAATAAAGCAGACCCGGAAGTGCATCAGAGCTATCCGGAAGAGAGGGAGTCCGTGGAAGGTGAGAACCACTGTTTGACCATGATGAAGCTGTCCATTTCCTATGGACAACATTAGAAGGGCCCGGCCATTTGTACAAGCCGTGTTAATATTTGTATTTGCAGGGACCACACCCTTAACCAAAACCTGAACTGATTCTCAAATGCAAAAACCCATAACCTAAATTAAAACCAAAAACTATAACCTAAAACCGAACCCAGTCTCAAATCTCAAAACCTATAACCTACCTTAAACCTATACTTATAACCTATGACCTAAACCCGAATCCATTCTCAAATCCTAAAACCTATAACCTATCCCTAAGCCTTAACTTAGGACCTAATCAACAAAAACACTTATAACCTAAAACTATTCCCAAATCCCAAAACGTATAACCTAAACCTAACCCTAACCTAAACCTAAACTTATAACCTATAACCTTAACCAAAACTTATAACCAAAACCAAAACCAAAACCTATAACCTAAACCCGAACCAACTCTCAAATCCCAAAACCTATAACCTAAACCAAAACCTAAACCCGAACCAATTTTCAAATCCCAAAACCTATAACCTAAACTTAAACCTTATCCTAAACCTATAACCTATAACCTAAACCAAAACTTATAACCTAAATCAAAACCAAAACCTATAGCCTAAACCCGAACCCATTATCAAATCCCAAAACCTTTAACCTACCTTAAACCTATACTTATAACCTAAAACTATTCCTAAATCCCAAAATCTAAAACCTAAACCTAACCTTAACCTGAACCTAAACCTATAACCTATAACCTTAACCAATACCTATAACTTAAACCTAAATCAAAACCTATAACCTAAACCTGAACCCATTCTCAAATCTCAAAACCGTAAACCTAACCTTAACCTAAACTTATAACCTAAAACTATTCCCAAATCCTAAAACCTATAACCTAAACCGAACCTTAACCTAAATCTAAACCTATAACCTATAGCCTTAACCAAAACCTATAACCTAAACCAAAACCAAAACCTATAACCTAAACATGAACCCATTCCCAAATTCTAAAACCTATAACCTAAACCAAAACTAAAACCGATAACCTAAGCCCGAACCCATTCTCAAATCCCAAAACCTATACCCTAAACCTAACCTTAACCTATAACCTAAACCAAAACCTAAAACCTAAACCAAAACCAAAACTTATAACCTAAACCTGAACACATTCTCAAATCCCAAAACCTATAAACTAAACCTAAACTTAAAACTTATCCTAAACCTATAACCTGTAACCTAAACTAAAACCAAAACCTATAACCTAAACTCGAACCCATTCTCAAATCCCAAAACCTATTACCTAAACCAAAACTAAAACCTATACCCGAAACCTGAACCCATTCTCAAATCTCAAAACCTATAACCTAAACCTAAACCTAAACCTATAACCTATAACATAAACCAAAACCAAAACCAAAACCTATAACCTAAACCCGAACCCATTCTCAAATCCCAAAACCTATAACCTCAACCAAAACCAAAACCTATAACCTAAATCCAAACCCATTCTCAAATCCCAAAACCTATAACCTAAACCAAAACCAAAACCTATAACCTAAACCCGAACCCATTCTCAAATCCTAAAACTTATAACCTAAACCTAACCTTAACCAAAACCTATAACCTATAACCAAAATGAAAACCAAAACCTATAACCTAAACCCGAACCCATTCTCAAATCCCAAAACCTATAAACTAAATCAAACCAAAACCTATAACCTAAATCCAAACCCATTCTCAAATTCCATTACCTATAACCTATAACCAAAACCAAAACTTATAACCTAAACCAAAACCTAAACTTATAACCTTGACCCGAACCCATTATCAAATCCCAAAACCTTTAACCTAACCTAAACCTATACTTATAACCTAAAACTATTCCCAAATCCCAAAATCTATAACCTAAACCTAACCTTAACCTAAACCTATAACTTTAACCAAAACCTATAACCTAAAAGTAAACCAAAACCTATAATGTAAACCCGAACCCATTCTCAAATCCCAAAACCTATAACCTAACCTAAACCTATACTTATAACCTAAAACTATTCCTAAATCCCAAAACCTATAACCTAAACCGAACCTTAACCTAAACCTAAACCTATAACCTAAACCAAAACCAAAACCTATAACCTAAACCTAAACCCATTCCCAAATTCCAAAACTTATAACCTAAACTAAAACCAAAACCTATAACCTAAACTCGAACCCATTCTCAAATCCCAAAACCTATAACCTAAACCTAACCTTAATCTATAACCAAAACCAAAACCTATAACCTAAACCAAAACCAAAACCTATAACCTAAAGCCGAACCCATTCTCAAATCCCAAAACCTATAACCTCAACCAAAACCAAAACCTATAACCCAAACCCGAACCCATTCTCAAATCCCAAAACCTATAATCTAAACCAAAACCAAAACCTATAACCTAAACCCGAACCCATTCTCAAATCTCAAAACCAATAACCTGAACCTAACCTTAACCAAAACCAAAACCTGTAACCTATAACCTAAACCTAAACCTATAACCTAAACCAAAACTAAAACCTATAACCTAAACCGAAAATCCATTCTCAAATCCCAAAACCTATTGTAAGTGTTATGATCTCATGCTCCTTTAGTTGTTAAATTTTGTGTGTCAAAACCTCTATATATGTCTTGTGGTTGTTCTCTTTGTTTCTTGATAACTGTGTTTAAGACACCTCATCAATACTTCAAGTTCAAGCTAGTTAATTACAAGTTAGTTCATGCACAAGCTAGTTCAAGATACAATAAAGAGTTCAAGTTCGAGACTCAAGTTCGAGACTCAAGATAGACCAGGAAACAAGTGTAACTTAAAGTGATACTGAAGCTTGTGATGTGTTCAAGCTACATCAACTTAAAAGTGAAGGTTTCAATATCCATACTTCGTGTCTCAGGTTTAATAGACCTTAGTTTGACCTTAGGGTAGGTCATTTTGGATACATAATCCAATGTTTACAATTATGCATGACTCTAGTCTGTCCTAAGACTAGTCTTGGATCTGGTTCAACTAGTCATAGCACTAGTTCAACCAGTCCAAGATATTCAAAGACCAGTCTTAGTTTTGTTACAAATTATCAAATTTTTTCTGTTCGGCTACGACCAGTCCTGGAATCTGCTCGACCGGTCGTAAGATGGTCTCAACTCGACCTTCGACTAGTTGTGGAGCAACGATTCAAACTCCAGTGACTAAATCAAGTGTCGCACGACCAGTCATAGAGGGGTCTCGACCGGACGTGGACTGTCTTCGACCAGTCGTGGACTGCATTCGATCGGTCGTGAAAAGATTTTGTCTGATAATTCAAAAGTCTGTTTCTTCTTCGACCAGTCGTTGTGACCCTAGGACTAGTCGAAGATGAATTTCTGCAGCTATAAATAGCACACAAATTTCAAAGTTATTCATAAAAAATTTAAGTAAATTTAAAGCTCTACTCTGAGATAAGTTTGTCTTTATTTTTAAGCTATATTGTGCATAATTTTATTTCCTTTTGTTAGCTTTTTACTATTTAATTTTATTATATATTTCGATCTGATTTGAAAAGAGGAATTATTGTTTTCCTTCTTCTTGGAATTAAAATCAAATAGAGTTAGCCCAATCTGGTTTAATTTAAAATTAATTAGAACTTAGAACCATTTTAAAGTGAGTATTGGACATTGAACTTTCATATTCGAACATCTACTCCAATTGGTTCTTCCGAGCTGCTATAAGAGGAGAAATCTAAGTATTTTATAATTTTATAAATTCCATTCGATTTTGGTTTTTATTTGGGATTCGCCAGAAAAATCTCAATTTGTGTGGTTGTCTGAGGAGAGCCAGAAAACTCAGAAAAGGGGGCTTTTTTTTATTTGTGTAAGCCCAAGTGAAAAAGACACAATTGTGAAGGTTTTAGGTGAACCTGTGAAACCTATCTTGATAGTGAACTCTAATATCCCTGTGTGAGGATATTAGGAGTGGAGTAACATTCTATGTGGCTGTTGTTTAACAGTTGGTGAACACACAGGCGAACCACTATAACTCCTTGTCTTGTGGATTGAATGCTTGCTTAATTCTTTATCTTTTATTATTTAGTTTTGTAGAATGTATATGTGGATGTGAATGTAGTAACAATTTTCATTTTTAGAAAGTGTGGAGAATGGTGTAATAGTTTAGAGTTTTATTTCAGCAATTTATCTCTTGTTATTCCTTTATCAATTTGAGCTTCAATTTCTGTAATTATTCTAGTAAGGTTGCCTTGCCATTTTTATGGTGCATGGTTGTCCTTAGAATAATCAATTCTTAAGATTACAATTTATTCTTTTTGAATTTATATTTTTCTCTTTCGGTTTGAGTTCTTGATACAAAGATCTTTCTAAAAATCAGGTTGTCCTACCATAAACCTTTGATTTTTGGTGTAAGGTTGTCCTTAGAACAACTTTTGTATCAATCTCTCAAGATCTGAATTTTGAGGTTGCATTGTGAATTGATTTATTTTAGTTTGGCTATCTATTTAATTTAATTCCATTGAATTGATTCTAGTCTATCCTAAGACTAGTCCTGGATCTGGTTCAACTAGTCCTACCACTAGTTCAACCAGTCCAAGATATTACAAGACTAGTCGTAGTTTTGTTGTAAATTATCAGATTTTTTCTGTTCGGCTACGACAAGTCCTGGAGTCTTTTCGACCGGTCGTAAGATGGTCTCGACTCGACCTTCGACTAGTCGTGGAGCAACGATTCAAACTCCAATGACTAAATCAAGTGTCGCACGACCAATCATAGAGGGGTCTCGACCGGTCGTGGACTGTCTTCGACCAGTCGTGGACTACATTCGACCGGTCGTGAAACGGTTTTATCTGATAATTCAAAAATCTGTTTCTTCTTCGACCAGTCGTGGTGACCCTAGGACTAGTCGAAGATGAATTTCTTTAGCTATAAATAGCACACAAATTTCAGAGTTATTCATAAAAAATTTAAGTAAATTTGAAGCTCTATTCTGAGATAAGTTTATCTTTATTTTTAAGCTATATTGTGCATAATTTTATTTCCTTTTGTTAGCTTTTTACTATTTGATTTTATTCTATATTTTAATCGGATTTGAAAAGAGGAATTATTGTTTTCCTTCTTCTTAGAATTAAAATCAAATAGAGTTAACCCAATCTGGTTTAATTTAAAATTAATTAGAACTTAGAACCATTCTAAAGTGAGTATTGGACACTGAACTTTCATATTCGAACATCTACTCCAATTGGTTCTTCCGGGCTGCTATAAGAGGAGAAATCTAAGTATTTTATAATTTTGTAAATTCCATTCGATTTTGGTTTTTATTTGGGATTCGCCAGAAAAATCTCAATTTGTGTGGTTGTCTGAAGAGAGCCAGAAAACTCAAAAAAGGGGAGGTTTTTTTAATTGTGTAAGCCCAAGTGAAAAAGACACAATTGTGAAGGTTTTAGGTGAACCTGTGAAACCTATCTTGATAGTGAACTCTAATATCCCTGTGTGAGGATATTAGGAGTGGAGTAGCATTCTGTGTGGCTGTTGTTTAACAGTTGATGAACACACAGGCGAACCACTATAACTCCTTGTCTTGTGGATTAAATGCTTGCTTAATTCTTTATCTTTTATCATTTAGTTTTGTAGAATGTATATGTGGATGTAAATGTAGTAACAATTTATATTTCAAGAAAGTGTGGAGAATGGTGTAATAGTTTAGAGTTTTATTTCAACAATTTATCTCTTGTTATTCCTTTATCAATTTGAGCTTCAATTTCTGTAATTATTCTAGTAAGGTTGCCTTGCCATTTTTATGGTGCATGGTTGTCCTTAGAATAATCAATTCTTAAGATTACAATTTATTTTTTTGAATTTAAATTTTTCTCTTTCAGTTTGAGTTCTTGATACAAAGATCTTTCTAGAAACCAGGTTGTCCTACCAAAAACCTTTGATTTTTTGTGTAAGGTTGTCCTTAGAACAACTTTTGTATCAATCTCTTAAGATCTAAATTTTGAGGTTGCATTGTGAATTGATTTATTTTAGTTTGGCTATCTATTTAATTTAATTCTATTGTATTTAATTTTAATTTGGCATAGTCCTATCCGTCCCCCACCCCTCTAGGACATATAGCTTGGCCATTTCACCTATAACCTACACTAATACAAAAACCTATGACCTAAACATGAACCCATTCTCAAATCCTAAAACCTATAACCTATCCCTAAACCTTAACCTATAACCTAACCTAAAACTATTCCCAAATCCCAAAACCTATAACCTAAACCAATCCTAAAACAAAACCAAAACCTACAACCTATAACCTTAACCAAAACCTATAAACTAAAACAAAGACAAAACCTATAACCTATAACCTATACCCAAACCCATTCTCAAATCCCAAAACGAATAACCTAAACCAAAACCAAAACCTATAACCTAAACCCGAACCCTTTCCCAAATCCCAAAACCTATAACCTAGACCAAAACCAAAACTTATAACCTAAACCCGAACCCATTCTCCAATCCCAAAACCTATAACCTATAACCTAAACCAAAGCCTATAACCTAAACCCGAACCCATTCTCAAATCCCAAAACCTATGACCTAAACTAAAACCAAAACTTATAACCAAAACACAAACCCATTCTCAAATCCTAAAACCTATAACCTAAACTTAAATCTAAACCTTATCCTAAACCTACAACCTATAACCTAAACCAAAATGAAAACCTATAACTTAAACCCGAACCCATTCTCAAATCCCAAAACCTATAACCAAAACCAAAACCAAAACCTATAACCCAAACCCGAACCCATTCTCAAATCCCAAAACCTATAACCTAAACCTAAACCTAAACCTTATCCTAAACCTAAAACCTAAAACCTAAACCAAAATCAAAACCTATAGCCTAAACCCGAACCCATTCTCAAATCTTAAAACCTATAATCTCAACCAAAACCAAAACTTATAACCTAAACCAAAACCAAAACCTATAACCTAAACGCGAACCCATTCTGAAATCCAAAAACCTATAACCTAAAACCTAAACCAAAACCTATAACCTAAACCTAAACCAAAACTTATAACCTAAACTAGAACCCAGTCTCAAATCCCAAAACCTAACCTTGACCTATAAGCCAAACCAAAACCTATAACCTAAACTAAAACCAAAACCTATAACCTATAACCTAAACTCGAACCCATTCTCAAATCCAAAAACCTATAACCTAAACCAATACCAAAACCTATGACCTAAACCCGAACCCATTCTAAAATCCCAAAACCTATAACCTATCCCTAACACTTAACCTATAACCTAACCTAAACCTATACCTATAACCTAAAACTATTTCCAAATCCCACAACCTATAACCTAAACCTAAGCTGAACCAAAACCTAAACCTATAACCTATAACCTTAACCAAAACCGATAACCAAAACCTATAACCTAAACCCGAACCCATTCTCAAATCCCAAAACCTATAACCTAAACCAAACTAAAACCTATAACCTAAACCCAAACCCATTCTCAAATCCCAAAACCTATAACCCAAACCTAAACCTAAACCTTATCCAAAATCTATAACCTATAACCTATAACTTAAAGCAAAAAAAAAAACCTATAACCTAAACCCGAACCCATTATCAAATAAGAAAACCAATAACCTAACCTAAACCTATACTTATAACCTAAAACTATTCCCAAATCTCAAATCCTATAACCTAAACCTAACATTAACCTAAAGCCTATAACGTTAACCAAAACCTATAACCTAAACCAAAACCAAAACCTATAACCTAAACCCGAACACATTCTCAAATCCCAAAACTTATAACCTAAACCAAAACCAAAACCTATAACCTAAACCCAAACCCATTCTCAAATCCCAAAACCTATAACCTAAGAAAAAACCAAAACCTATAACCTAGACCTAAACTTAAACCTTATCCAATACCGATAACCTATAACCTAAACGAAAACCAAAACCTATAACCTAAACCCGAACCCATTATCAAATCCTAAAACCTATAACCTAAAACAAAACATATAACCTAAACGCGAACCCATTCTCAAATCCTAAAACCTATAACCTAAAAAAAAACCAAAACCTTATCCTAAACCTATAACCTATAACCTTAACCAAAACCAAAACCTATAACTAAAACCTGAACCCATTCTCAAATCCTCAAACCTATAACCTAAACCAAAACCAAAACCTATTACCCTAACCTAAACTTAAACCTTATCCTAAAACTATAACCTATAACCTAAACTAAAACCTATAACCTAAACCTAAATAAAAACCTATAACCTAAACCCGAACACATTATCAAATCTAAAAACCAATAACCTAACCTAAACCTATACTTATAACCAAAAACTAATCCCAAATCCCAAAACCTATAACCTCAACCTAACCTTAACCTATAGCCTATAACCTTAACCAAAACCTATAACCTAAACCAAAACCAAAGCCTATAACCTAAACCCGAACCCATTCAAAAATACCAAAACCTATAACCTAAACCTAAACCTACACCTTATCCTAAACCTATAACCTATAACCTAAACCAAAACCGATAACCTAAACCCAAACCAAAACCTATAACCTATCCCTAAACCTTAACCTATAACCTAACCTAAACCAATTCTTATAACCTAAAACTATTCCCAAATCCCAAAACCTATAACCTAAACCTAACCATAACATAAACCTAAACCTATAACCTATAACCTTAACCAAAACATATAACCTAAAGCAAAACCAAAACCTATAACCTACAGCCGAACCCATTGTAACACCCGTGAAAAATCCATACTTGGGTTCGAGTACCAACTCGACCCGAAATTGCGTAGAATTCATTCCTTTAGAAAATGTGACTAGGTTAGCTAGTGCAACGTTGGAATAGCTGGGGAATGGTCCCTGATCACTTTAAATACGTTCTACGAGGCCCGAAGCGAGTGGAACCAAGGGTGCTATAATGCTCTAAAGCCTCGGATCAAACTCTAAGCCGGTTTGTTCTCGGGACCTCCTTGAAACTTTGTATTGGATCTAGACCGCGCGTCGTAAGTCAGATGCCTACCATCTTAGACCGTTATGACCACTTAGCTGGGCTTGGCAATCGTTTCGAATATCAAGTCCAACTGACGATCACAGGCTATTTCATTGAGCCCGGACCGAAGAGAGTGTGAATAGGGACATAGTTGGAATTTTAAATTCAAATCTGGCACACAAATTTGACGCATCAGTATTAAGCATTCTGACCGTCAGAATACAGCCAAATTACACCCTTGGATCAGGAAAAATATCTATTATATATCACGAGACTTATAGGCCTGATCTTGGTGCGGTGACCGTTAAACTGAAACTGGGCCGCCACGTGCGATCTGGGAACCCAACCGGTCTGAAAACTGGATGCGTGCTAGATCCAGTATGCATGAGCTTAAGTCCGACCGCACTTGGCCAGGGGACCTCCAGAAATGCTCTTTTGGACCGAAACGGCCCCGATTTGGTTAGGCACCAAGTAAACATTGTTCCCAAGCCTATTTTGGGAATGTTTTAGGCTATAAAAGGGGTTGAAACCCTCACTCCTCTCTCCCATCCGAATTTGAGAGAAGCCCTAGCTTGGGAGAGAGAAAAAGAGTGAGAGATTGTGAGAGAGTGGGAGAGTTCTTCCTGCCACTTGTGCTACGTGTTGCACGTGCTTAAGCAACACTCCTCTACCGCTTTCCCGGCGATTCCACCGCGATTCTAGGTAAGTAAAAACCCTAAATAGTTGTTGATTTGAGTTTTCCTTGTTTCCATAGTGATGTAGCTTATGGATCTTATGTATTAGGCTCCTTACTCGCCGTAGACGAAGCATATACACTCCGCTTCAATTCCCGAGTCTACAAGACACTAGGTGAGGATTTTAGACGCTTTGATTGACAGTTCCCAACGCTTTCAATGTCGTTTAATAGTAGATTCTTGACGGCATCGCCGTTTGACATGTACAAAATGCTCTCCGTTTCCCGTTTCGTAAGCTAACGAAGAATATGAGATTTAGGGCATTTTAGTCATTTGTAGGAAGTACTGTTTACATTCATGTTTTGCTGATGTGATTGACATGGTTTGTTGTCACATTAGGAAGTTAGGAATGCGTGCATAATTAGTTTGGCGAAGAGATTCGCCTAGTTGCACACTTTGGGTCGACATACTATATGTAGACTTAAGTGTGTAGTGTATGTGTTTGTATAAATGCTTGTATTAGTATGTATTGAATTAAATGATGTTATTTGATAGTTTGTGATTGATTTTTCAATTATTATGCCGACCTAAATGATTTTCTACATGTTGACAAAAGGCATGATTTCATTACATGCATGGAATGTATGTACTTGAGGATTTGCTTAAGTTGAATATGCATGGGAAGTATGCCTTGAAGATTTGCTTAAGTTGAATGTTATAACATGTGCTAACATGCTCACATGATGTATTTCAATTCCAATACCTTTTTATAGTGTTAATGTAATTCCATAGATGTGTGGGACTTGAGTTAGTCCAGGCAGTCGGTAACCGAGCGAATTCGTGGCTGACTGGTCATAGCCACGAACGACGCGTCGATGAATGTGATTCGTGTTGAGAGTTGGCGGCAGTGGTTAGGCCACGCGAAGTGTTTTACGCACTTCATGTCGTTCAATTCGAGATGCGATCGCGCTAGTCGAGCCCGTCAAGTAACCCGACTGGCCGATGTTTGTTCACCTTGTATGTATCATAACTGCTTGAACCTAGGGTACTGAACTTACCATTGTAAACCCTATTAACCGTGGTACCTTGATCCACGAAGACTCATGAGCCGGGCATGGTGGTATGGGACACCGTGGTCGAGCTGTCGGCCTACGCTGGGGCCACAAACCTCCCCGTAGTGACCAATGAGCACCTTGACTCGTGAGCAGATTATGGTGGTATGGGACACTATATTCTAGCTGTCGGCCTACACTGATCAGGCGACGAGCCCTTTGTAGTGACCGCGAGCGTATTCTGAGTTCACGGGAGGCGACGACCCTTCCGTGCAGTAGAGTACAGTAGGCCTGTATTGATAAGGTGATGGGGGAACGGTGCAACGAGTGCGAGCAACAGCCCTGGCAGCCCTTGCAGTGACCTACGAAATGTACATCGTATGAGATTACTAGGAGTGACGACCCTAGACAGGATCCGTGTTGGGATTGATACAAGGGAGGTACCTTAGTTTCCCAACCCTGCTGTTTGAATGGACTAATAACAACTTGGTAATCATATCACCATAGCATTGCATGTGCCTGGAAGATGTGGAGCACTCTAGGGAGTGTGGCATGCCGCGGTCGTAAGATGTTGCCGTATGAGGGTGATCGTCGGTGAGGGCATACATCACGTCATATCATCTTGCATTAACAACAGTATTAGGATTTGTCTGATTTACTGCTTTACTATTATCGCGTGATTGAATTGTGAACATGCTAATCTTTGCTCTATGATTCCACTGAGTTGATCACTCATTCCCACGTTACGGGATGGTGTTTGCAACACCCACCAGACCCTGTTGTAGTTGCAGGTGACGACGAGATCCAGGAGGTGGAGCCGGAGATTGACGAGGACCAGGATGAGTTCTCGTATATGCAGTATCACGACGGCTTCCCGTAGGTGACCTGGATCGAGGGGGACTTCAGTGGGACTATTTTGAACTTATTCTTTTGTCTATTTACATGTATATGAGACTCAGAGATGTAGTCATACTTTGGAGACAGTTGAGATTACTTTATTTTTCCATACAGTGATATATATATTGTTTAGTCTTCCGCTTGCTTTTATCACTGGATCTGAAGTATGAATTACAGTTTTGGTATACTTTTACTCATGTGAATGCTTTAAATCAGACAACATTGAATCATAACCATTTTTGTTGCATAAGTGACGGTCTGGAACTCGGGAGTTGAGTTTATACACGACCCCCGATTTTCAGGGTGTTACAAGTTGGTATCAGAGCTTGAATGAGAGTATACTGGGCCTGGGTTATGGTCTTGCGACGTACGCTGTCGCTTCCTTTGACATAGGTGGGTGCGAGAAGGGTCTAGAAACACTTCTAGGATCACAGATTTGCCGATAGGCGAAGTCTATAAGGATCGATCGCAAGATCGAGTCTGTAACGTATCTCGGGTCGCGTAAAGCGACCCGAATCACTTCTAAGCTGTAGGAAGTCGGGTGGAGACGTCCTATGAGCGGTTTTAAACCGCAAAAGTGAATCTTTGGGCCGTGGGATGACCACGACTCCAGTAATCAATCGTCAGGGCTTAAAAACCCCGTTTCACCAAAAATCTTCAAAATTCCTTCTCTAAACACTTCAACCTTCAGTTCTTTCTTATCCATTTCATATTAGGCATCAAACCTAATGTGAAAATAACACAAATTAGCACATTCACCAAATTTTACAGTGAATAGTAAAATTTCGTAAAAAATGGCCATAAGGCCATTCTAAATTCACTTTCTTTAGCAACTAAGGAGCTAGAAAGATGTACTGGCTCCTTATACCCCAAATTCATATGCTGCATCATATGGTTTTGTATTCGGGATTACGATGTGGACGCGAAAAGCCCCGAACACATGTTTGGGCTCATAGGGATCAAAATATAATGAACCAAGGGGTGGGACCTGACTTTTTGGGGCCCTGGGACCATGGGGGACCAGACCCATGGGGTCCCACTGGCCAACCTGAAGGTTGGCCGGCGATGGCATCGCCGGCCGGGCGATGCATCGCCGGCCGGCGAGCACGGATGGTGCTGTCCTTCGGGCGCACCCTCCTAAATAGGGTCCACATCACCCCTAGCTACCTCCCATCCCACGAAAACCCCTAAAACCCCCCTCTCCTTCACAAACAGCCCCCTTGCATACCCTAGATTCAATTTTCAGCACTCCATTCCAAACCCCGGCAACCCAAATCACCTCTACAACCTTCCTTGGCCAAAACCGACCACCACCCATCAGTTATTGGGTGTTGGCAGCCCCCTTCCTTGAAGATTTCCCCATTTGGAGCTCCAAAATCTCCCAAATAGTGCTGAAATCGTGAGCAGCTCCATTCCATCCTTTTGTTTGAATTTTTCCCTGAAAGTACAGCCTTGGGAAGCTTGAAGCGTCCCTCTACGACGCCTAGATTTCCTTTTGTCAGATTGGGCAGCCATTTCTCTGCATTTTTGACGTTTTTCATGGCTTTCGTGGAAGCCATTTTGGGTCTTTTGTCACTCTCATCCATCCTGTCTTTGATGGGTAAGAGGAAAACTGCAACAGACGAGGCTGGGCCGAGCTGCCCTGCTCGATTGAGAAGACCGCGAGGTGGTGCCGCAAGTTCAAGCGCCGCCGCAGGTCCAGCTGCAGTCCTGGAGTGCCGTACAAAGCGGGATTTGGATCTCCATGCACATCTTGGACGAACCATCCTATCAGAGATGCCTCATGGTGAGTACACTGATCGTAGAGTGTTATTTGAGGCGGACGTAGATGGGCGATTGTTCGGCGAATATCTGTTGTTCGAACGCATTGAAGCTGCGCACTGGGGACCGATCTTTGAAGCTCGCGCTCGTGCTAATGTGAGCACTGTTCGTGCCTTCTATGCTAGCATCCAGAATCCTACCTTGGATCCTTTGCAGTTCAAAATCCCTTTTGGTAGAGATCGGATGGCTACGATCGACGTCCGGTTGATTGCGCGACTTCTCAATGTGCCTCTAGTGATGTGCATCCAAGTGAGAAGAGTTTGAGGACTAGACGTGAACGAGATCGCCGCACCAGGTTTCTGTGCGGTAAGTTGGTTCCATGGCAGCCTAATAATAGCCTCAAGGCGACGTACATGTCTGAAGATTTGCGTCTGCTGCATCATATCTGCACGTTTAATGTTTATCCTAGGTCGACGAACCGCATTGAATGTACACGTCTTATGGTCGATTTCTTATTTCTGGTGGCCCAGGGAGAGAACGTATGTATGGCCACTTTCATCTTACGGCAGATAGTTCTCATAGCTAGGTCGAGGAGAACATCCGAATCCCTTCCCTTTGGCCGACTCATTTGCAAGATTGCGCTTGAGTTTGCCTATAGACTTGGACCCGAATTGCCGGTATCGATTCACACCATCGATGAGTCGACAATGGTTAAGATGAAGATTGGGTCGCAATATCGTGAAAATCAACTTGAAAGGGATAGTGGGGACGACTTTGATGAAGAGGAAGATCAAAGCGAAGAAGAACCTAGTGCAGAGGTTCAGGAAGAGACTCAGGAAGAAGCAGAAGAGGAGGCTCAGGATACTGATGAGAGCCCTCCTCCTTCTGCGCAGGCTACTATCGACGATCGCATTGCTCGGATGGAGGAGAGCCAGACCGCTTTGCGAAGGGAAGTCCAAGAACTTCGAGCAGAGGTCGCTGATGCCAAGGCCGTTACGAAGAAGAAGTTTGGCAAGGTGACTCGCACCTTGAAGGCAATCCTGTGTTGCTTACAGGATAAGGGTGCTCCTCCTCCGTCGCCAGACTCCGACTAGCGACGCGATCTTTGATGTTGTTATGAGTAGTTAGCCACTTTCTATTTTATGTGTGTAAAGCCTATTAGGGCTAGTGCTTTGCTTATGTTGCTGTTGCTTAACTGTCTTAATTTCCATGTCATTCTAGTCATGATGCTTGTAAGGATATATCCCTTGTATTGTGACAATTTTGATTAATTGAAATGCATGGAATGCCTTTGACTCTTTAGTGAATGATTGTGGTGTATTTGAGCAATTGAGACTGACAAGGTTGCGCCCTATTTTGAATATAGGGAATGCCACCTAAGACTACGAGGAGCGCGGTTCGACTTTCATTGTCAGAGCAGATGGATCAGGCTCCCTCTCAGTCTGGCACTCGTCCGGACCCTGTTGTGGGCCCGATTCCTGAGACGGTTCGGTCGTCTCAGCCTGCTGTTGGTCCTACAGATGGACCACCGCCATTTACACCATCAGTTAGAGAGCCACAGCGCGCATCTACTTCCACACCTCATCCGCCACAGCCTGCTCCACCACCTGATAGATTCGAGCAGATGATGGCTATGATGCTACAGCAGCAGCAGCTATTGACTACTATAGTCGGGACTTTAGCCCAGGGTGGGGGTGCGACTGCATCTACTCCGCCTGCACCACCTGCGCATCCAGCTGAGGATGCCTATGCTTACGCCTAGGATGAGGGCATAGCACATCCTGCGCAGCCTGCTTTCCCTGCGGGGAATCCTGCCGACACACGAGGCCTTCTTGAGCGATTTCAGCGCTTGCGGCCTCCTACTTTCACGGGTTCTCACAGACCCGAGGAGGCCGAGTTCTGGCTCGACCGAGTGTCGAAGATTCTACGCATGTTGCACTGTAGCGAGGCTGAGCAGGTAGAGCTGGCTACCTTCCAGTTTGAGAGAGAGGCCAGTATGTGGTGGGATAGCATATTGCGGACTGTTGCCTCAGATTTCGTGTGGAAATGGGCAGCATTCGAGTTCCGCTTCCATGAGAAGTATTATCCCCAGACCTACAGGCACGAGAGGGAGAATGAGTTTCTCCGTCTCATGCAGGCAGCGATGACGGTTACTGAGTATGAGCATCGGTTCACAGAGTTGGGCAGGTACGTCCCGACGATTCTAGCTGATGAGCAGATGCGCATACGGCGCTTTTTGGAGGGCTTGCGACCGGATATCCGGTCGAAGATGTGCTGTATCAGTTTCCCCTCCTATGCGGAGTTGGTTTACATGTCCATGCGGGCAGAGCAGGACGTGGATCGACTTGCGCGATCACGAGGCCCGACTACTTCCAGGCCGCGACCGGAGTTGCCAGATAGGCCCTTCGAGGGCAAGAGGCCTCGCATTGATCCTCCTACCAGGACCACGGCGCCAGTAGGACCGTTTTGGCGCCCTGATTTATCATGCACATACTGTGGGAGGACGGGCCACCTAGCGCAGAGTTGCTTTTCGAGGATGCGGGACAGTGGGTTCTCGCCGCCGCAGAAGATTGATCGTGTACGTCCACAGGCGATATCAGCACCGCCTATACGGTCAGCTCCCGCGCATTCCTCTTTCAGACCCACAGTATCGCAGATTCGACAGCCCCCACGGCCCTTGAAACAGCGGCCGAACCGGCCACAGCAGGCTCGAGTTCATGCACTGACCGCTGAGGCAGCTACGACGCCGACTTTCCAGCATTCAGCCTTCGAGGTCACGGGCCATATCGGAGGTACTCCCGTTCTTGTCATGGTGGACACTGGTTCCACGATTTCTTTGATATCGCGTGCCTTAGTCAGACGTCTTGGGTTGCAGACTATCACTATGGATAGCGTGCGAGTCCTTGCAGCTCATGGAGATTATTCGGATGTCACCCAGATGTGTGAGGGTTGTTTAGTTGATCTGGGAGGCAGGACGATGACTCTTGATCTGGTCGTCGATCCCTCGCTCGTATATCTCGACGTCATTCTTGGCATGGACTGGTTGACTGCAGCGAGAGCCGAGATTGACTGCGAGGCTCGTGTGGTGACGGTGTACGAGCCTGAGGGCACGCCTTTCACATTTTCAGTGCGGGTAAATCTTCCTTTCCGCATTCTTAGCTACGCCACTCTATTGCGCGACGCTGGTGCCCAGGTACTTGAGCAGACGCCAGTTGTTTCTGAGTTCGGGGATCTGTTCAGGAAGATCCCTGGTTTGCCGCCCCGACGTGAGATCGATTTCACTATCGATCTGATTCCTGGTTCTACACCCGTCTCACTGCCGACGTATCGCATGGCACCATGTGAGATGGAGGAGTTGAGGACGCAGATTGATGGCCTGCTAGAGCTTGGCTTTATACGGCCTAGCGTGTCTCCTTGGGGAGCATCGGTCTTGTTCGTAAAGAAGAAGGATGGTTCGCTGCGATTGTGTATTGATTATCGCAGGCTGAACCAGCTCACGGTGAAGAACAAGTACCCTTTGCCCAGGATCGATGACTTGTTTGATCAGTTGAGAGGAGCGCAGTACTTCTCGAAGATTGATCTTCAGTCAGGATATCATCAGCTGCGCGTCAGAGATGAGGACGTGCAGAAGACAGCATTCAGGACTAGTTTTGGTCATTACGAGTTCCTTGTGATGTCGTTCGGTCTCACGAACGCACCGGCCGTGTTCATGGATCTGATGAACAGGGTATTGCGGCCCTTCCTCTATCGATTCGTCGTTGTCTTCATCGACGACATTTTGGTATACTCTAGGAGTCGAGAGGAGCATGAGGAGCACTTGCGTTTGGTCCTTGATACGCTCAGACAGCATCAGTTGTTCGCACAGTACAAGAAGTGCGACTTTTGGAAGCAGGAGGTGAAGTTTCTGGGACACGTGGTGTCCAAGGATGGCATGGCAGTTGACCTGTCTAAGGTAGCTACGGTGCAGGACTGGGAGCAGCCTGGTTCTGTCACTGAGGTGAGGAGTTTCTTGGGTCTCGCTGGCTACTATCGGCACTTCATCCAGGATTTCTCGAAGATCGCGAGACCCTTATCTCAGTTGACACGGAAGGACGTGAAGTTTGCCTGGAATGATAAGGCGGAGTCGGCTTTTCAGGAGCTGAAGGACAGACTTACGTCCGCCCCTGTGCTAGTATTGCCAGAGCAAGGGGTTAAATACACTATATACACTGACGCGTCTAGCGTTGGTTTGGGTTGTGTCCTTATGCAGAGGGACAGGGTAATTTCGTATGCCTTGAGACAATTAAGGAAGCACGAGGAGAATTACCCTACACACGACCTGGAGTTGGCAGCCGTTATATTCGCACTGAGACTCTGGAGACATTACCTCTACGGAGAGGAGTTCGAGCTCTTTTGCGACCACAAGAGCCTCAAGTACATATTCACGCAGCGGGACTTGAATATGAGGCAGCGGCGATGGATGGAGACGCTGAAGGACTTCAAGTTTGAAGTCTCTTACCATCCTGGGAAGGCGAACCTTGTGGCTGATGCGTTGAGCCGCAAAAAGGCGATAGAGTTTGCGGCTCCGCTGATGGTTGCCGAGTGGGATATGGTTGAGTTTTTACGAGACTTTGAGCAGAAACTCACCGTAGAGGAGCCATTTGAGTTCATCGCACACGTACAGGTGCGATCCCAGATCGATGACCGTGTCATCGAGGCGCAGAGGGACGACGCGCATCTTACTGAGCTTCGAGAGCAGGCCAGTGATGATGCTGACGCCGACTGGCGAGTTGGTATGGATGGGGGCTTACGTTACCGTGGCCGCCTATGCGTTCCTGATGTCCCTGACTTGAGACGAGAGATTCTCGAGGCTGCGCATTCTACTAGACTCGCGATGCATCCAGGCAGCACGAAGATGTATCGTGACGTGAAGAGGACGTATTGGTGGGAAGGTATGAAGACCCACATAGCTGAGTTCGTGTCCCGTTGTCTCACTTGTCAGCAGGTGAAGGCAGAGCATCGCCGACCACCTGGACTTTTGCAGCCTATGCCGATTGCAGAGTGGAAGTGGGATTTCATTTCCATGGACTTCATTTCTGGGTTGCCGAAGACGAGGAAGGGGCATGATTCCATTTGGGTGATCGTCGACCGATTGACGAAGTCGGCGCACTTCCTACCGATCAGAGTTACGAACTCTGCAGACGAGCTGGCTAGATTGTATATCCGAGAGATTGTGCGTCTGCATGGAGTTCCGTTGGAGATCGTGTCGGACAGAGACACGCGGTTCACTTCTATTTTCTGGACTCGCATTCAGGAGGCTATGGGTGTGAAGTTGAAGTTCAGTACTGCCTTCCACCCACAGACGGACGGACAGACGGAGCGAGTGAACCAGATCCTGGAGGACATGTTGCGAGCTTGCGCATTGGACTTCAAGGACAGTTGGGATGACTGTCTTGCATATGCGGAGTTTGCGTACAACAATAGCTTCCAGGCGAGTATCGGCATGGCACCTTATGAGGCGCTGTATGGGCGACCTTGTCGCGCACCGCATTGCTGGTTAGAGGTCGGTGAGCGCAGCTTGATTGGCCCAGAGTTGGTGCAGGCGACATCAGAGAAGATCGATATTATTCGACGTCGGCTTCTTACAGCGCAGAACAGACAGAAGAGCTACGCCGATACGAGACGGAGACCACTAGAGTTCACAGTCGGGGATCATGTGTTTTTGCGAGTTTCCCCTATGAAGGGAGTCCTTCGGTTTGGGAAGAAGGGGAAGCTGGCACCGCGATTCATTGGTCCATTTCAGATCCTCGATCGTGTGGGAGCAGTGGCTTACCGATTGGCTTTACCCACGCCCCTCGCGAGCGTTCACAACGTATTTCATGTTTCTATGCTGAAGAAGTACGTTGCTGATCCTTCTCATATCATCAGAAGGGAGCAGGTGCAGTTAGGAGAGGATGTTACTTATATCCTGCGACCGACACGCATCTTAGACCGGAAGGAACAGGTACTGCGTAGCAAGGTGATTTCCCTTGTGAAGGTACTATGGACGCATCATACTGAGGAGGAGGCTACTTGGGAGACAGAAGCCGAGATCAGAAAGAACTACCCACAGCTTCTCGAGGAGTACGAAAAGGTACAAAATTTCGAGGACGAAATTATTTGTTAAGGGGGGTAGATTGTAACGCCCGTGAAAAATTCATACTTGGGTTCGAGTACCAACTCGACCCGAAATTGCGTAGAATTCATTCCTTTAGAAAATGTGACTAGGTTAGCTAGTGCAACGTTGGAATAGCTGGGGAATGGTTCCTGATCACTTTAAATACGTTCTACGAGGCCCGAAGCGAGTGGAACCAAGGGTGCTATAATGCTCTAAAGCCTCGGATCAAACTCTAAGCCGGTTTGTTCTCGGGACCTCCTTGAAACTTTGTATTGGATCTAGACCGCGCGTCGTAAGTCAGATGCCTACCATCTTAGACCGTTATGACCACTTAGCTGGGCTTGGCAATCGTTTCGAATATCAAGTCCAACTGACGATCACAGGCTATTTCATTGAGCCCGGACCGAAGAGAGTGTGAATAGGGACATAGTTGGAATTTTAAATTCAAATCTGGCACACAAATTTGACGCATCAGTATTAAGCATTCTGACCGTCAGAATACAGCCAAATTACACCCTTGGATCAGGAAAAATATCTATTATATATCACGAGACTTATAGGCCTGATCTTGGTGCGGTGACCGTTAAACTGAAACTGGGCCGCCACGTGCGATCTGGGAACCCAACCGGTCTGAAAACTGGATGCGTGCTAGATCCAGTATGCATGAGCTTAAGTCCGACCGCACTTGGCCAGGGGACCTCCAGAAATGCTCTTTTGGACCGAAACGGCCCCGATTTGGTTAGGCACCAAGTAAACATTGTTCCCAAGCCTATTTTGGGAATGTTTTAGGCTATAAAAGGGGTTGAAACCCTCACTCCTCTCTCCCATCCGAATTTGAGAGAAGCCCTAGCTTGGGAGAGAGAAAAAGAGTGAGAGATTGTGAGAGAGTGGGAGAGTTCTTCCTGCCACTTGTGCTACGTGTTGCACGTGCTTAAGCAACACTCCTCTACCGCTTTCCCGGCGATTCCACCGCGATTCTAGGTAAGTAAAAATCCTAAATAGTTGTTGATTTGAGTTTTCCTTGTTTCCATAGCGATGTAGCTTATGGATCTTATGTATTAGGCTCCTTACTCGCCGTAGACGAAGCATATACACTCCGCTTCAATTCCCGAGTCTACAAGACACTAGGTGAGGATTTTAGACGCTTTGATTGACGGTTCCCAACGCTTTCAATGTCGTTTAATAGTAGATTCTTGACGGCATCGCCGTTTGACATGTACAAAATGCTCTCCGTTTCCCGTTTCGTAAGCTAACGAAGAATATGAGATTTAGGGCATTTTAGTCATTTGTAGGAAGTACTGTTTACATTCATGTTTTACTGATGTGATTGACATAGTTTGTTGTCGCATTAGGAAGTTAGGAATGCGTGCATAATTAGTTTGGCGAAGAGATTCGCCTAGTTGCACACTTTGGGTCGACATACTATATGTAGACTTAAGTGTGTAGTGTATGTGTTTGTATAAATGCTTGTATTAGTATGTATTGAATTAAATGATGTTATTTGATAGTTTGTGATTGATTTTTCAATTATTATGCCGACCTAAATGATTTTCTACATGTTGACAAAAGGCATGATTTCATTACATGCATGGAATGTATGTACTTGAGGATTTGATTAAGTTGAATATGCATGGGAAGTATGCCTTGAAGATTTGCTTAAGTTGAATGTTATAACATGTTCTAACATGCTCACATGATGTATTTCAATTCCAATACCTTTTTATAGTGTTAATGTAATTCCATAGATGTGTGGGACTTGAGTTAGTCCAGGCAGTCGGTAACCGAGCGAATTCGTGGCTGACTGGTCATAGCCACGAACGACGCGTCGATGAATGTGATTCGTGTTGAGAGTTGGCGGCAGTGGTTAGGCCACGCGAAGTGTTTTACGCACTTCATGTCGTTCAATTCGAGATGCGATCGCGCTAGTCGAGCCCGTCAAGTAACCCGACTGGCCGATGTTTGTTCACCTTGTATGTATCATAACTGCTTGAACCTAGGGTACTGAACTTACCATTGTAAACCCTATTAACCGTGGTACCTTGATCCACGAAGACTCATGAGCCGGGCATGGTGGTATGGGACACCGTGGTCGAGCTGTCGGCCTACGCTGGGGCCACAAACCTCCCCGTAGTGACCAATGAGCACCTTGACTCGTGAGCAGATTATAGTGGTATGGGACACTATATTCTAGCTGTCGGCCTACACTGATCAGGCGACGAGCCCTTTGTAGTGACCGTGAGCGTATTCTGAGTTCACGGGAGGCGACGACCCTTCCGTGCAGTAGAGTACAGTAGGCCTGTATTGATAAGGTGATGGGGGAGCGGTGCAACGAGTGCGAGCAACAGCCCTGGCAGCCCTTGCAGTGACCTACGAAATGTACATCGTATGAGATTACTAGGAGTGATGACCCTAGACAGGATCCGTGTTGGGATTGATACAAGGGAGGTACCTTAGTTTCCCAATCCTGCTGTTTGAATGGACTAATAACAACTTGGTAATCATATCACCATAGCATTGCATGTGCCTGGAAGATGTGGAGCACTCTAGGGAGTGTGGCATGCCGCGGTCGTAAGATGTTGCCGTATGAGGGTGATCGTCGGTGAGGGCATACATCACGTCATATCATCTTGCATTAACAACAGTATTAGGATTTGTCTGATTTACTGCTTTACTATTATCGCGTGATTGAATTGTGAACATGCTAATCTTTGCTCTATGATTCCACTGAGTTGATCACTCATTCCCACGTTACGGGATGGTGTTTGCAACACCCACCAGACCCTGTTGTAGTTGCAGGTGACGACGAGATCCAGGAGGTGGAGCCGGAGATTGACGAGGACCAGGATGAGTTCTCGTATATGCAGTATCACGACGGCTTCCCGTAGGTGACCTGGATCGAGGGGGACTTCAGTGGGACTATTTTGAACTTATTCTTTTGTCTATTTACATGTATATGAGACTCAGAGATGTAGTCATACTTTGGAGACAGTTGAGATTACTTTGTTTTTCCATACAGTGATATATATATTGTTTAGTCTTCCGCTTGCTTTTATCACTGGATCTGAAGTATGAATTGCAGTTTTGGTATACTTTTACTCATGTGAATGCTTTAAATCAGACAACATTGAATCATAACCATTTTTATTGCATAAGTGACGGTCTGGAACTCGGGAGTTGAGTTTATACACGACCCCCGATTTTCAGGGTGTTACACCCATTCTCAAATCCCAAAACCTATAACCTAGACAAAAACCAAAACCTATAACCTAAACCCGTACCCATTTTAAAATCCCAATAACTTTAACCTAAGCCAAACCCAAAACCTATAACCTAAACCTAAACCTAAACCTTATCCTAAACTAATAACCCATAACCTAAATGCAAACCAAAACCTATAACTTAAACCCGAACCCATAATCAAATCCCAAAACCTATGACCTAAACCAAAACCTATAACCTAAACCCGAACCCTTTCTCAAATCCTAAAACCTATAACCAAAACTTAAACCTAAACCTTATCCTAAACCTATAATCTATAACCTAAACTAAAACCAAAACCTATAACCTAAACCCGAACCCTTTCTCAAATCCCAAAACCTATAACCTAAGCCAAACCCAAAACCTATAACCTATAACCAAAACCAAAACCAAAACCTATAACCTAAACCCGAACCCATTCTCAAATCCCAAAACCTATAACCTAAACCCGAACCCATTGTCAAATCCCAAAACCTATAAGCTAAACCTAAACCTAAACCTTATCCTAATCCTATAACCAAAACCTGAACCTATTCTCAAATCCCAAAACCTATGACCTAAACCTAAACTTAACCAAAACCAAAACCTATGACCTAAACCTAAACTTAACCAAAACCAAAACCTATAACCTATAACCTAAACCAAAACGTATAACCTAAACCAAAACCAAAACTTATAACCTAAACTGGAACCAAATCTCAAATCCCAAAACCTATAACCTAAACCAATAACAAAACCTATGACCTAAACCCGAACCGCTTCTCAAATCCCAAAACCTATAACCTAAACCGAACCTTAACCTATAACCTAAACCAAAATCGATAAACTAAACCAAAACCAAAACCTATAACCTAAACCCGAACCCATTCTCATTTCCCA
This sequence comes from Magnolia kwangsiensis, assembly GCA_037074715.1. NCBI lineage: Eukaryota > Viridiplantae > Streptophyta > Magnoliopsida > Magnoliales > Magnoliaceae > Magnolia > Magnolia kwangsiensis. The sequence goes on along the minus strand of CM073576.1, from coordinate 45,841,550 downwards.
AAACCTATAACCTAAACCAATACCAAAACCTGTGAACTAAACCCAAACCCACTCTCAAATGCCATATCAAATGCCAAAACTTATAACCTAACCTAAACCTATACCTATAACCTAAAACTATTCCCAAATCCCAAAACCTATAGCCTAAACCTAACCTTAACCTAAACCTAAACCTATAACCTATAACTTAAACCAAATCCTATAACCTAAACCTAAACCAAAACCAAAACCAATAACCTAAACCCGAACCCATTCATAAATCCCAAAACATAAAACCTAAACCAAAACTAAGAACTATAACCTAAAACAGAACCAATTCTCAAATCATAAAACCTATAATCTAAACCAAAACTAAAACCTATAACCTAAACCCGAAGCAATTCTCAAATCCCAAAACCTATAACCCAAGCCTAAACCTAAACCTTATCCTAAAACTATAGCCTATAACCTAAACCAAAACCTATAACCGAAACCAAAACAAAAACCTATAACCTAAACCCGAACCCATTATCAAATCCAAAAACCAATAACCTAACCTAAACCTATACTTATAACCTAAAACAATTCCAAAATCCCAAATCCTATAACCAAAACCTAACATTAACCTATAGCCTATAACCTTAACCAAAACCTATAACCTAAACCCGAACACATTCGCAAACCCCAAAACCAAAAACCAAAACCAAAACCAAAACCTATAACCTAAACCCGAACCCATTCGAAAATCCTAAAACCTATAACCGAAAACTAAACCTACACCTTATCATAAACCTATAACCTATAACCTAAACCAAAACCTATAACCTAAACCCAAACCAAAACCTATAACCTATCCTTAAACCTTAACCTATGACCTAACCTAAACCTATTCTTATAACCTAAAACTATTCCCAAATTCCAAAACCTATAACCTAAACCTCAACCTGTAACCTATAACCTTAACCAAAACCAATAACCTAAACCAAAATCAAAACATAAAACCTAAACCCGAACCTATTCTCAAATCTCAAAACCTATAACCTAAGAAAAACCCAAAACCAATAACCTAAACCTTATCCTAAACCGATAACCTATAACCTAAATGAAAACCAAAACCTATAACCTAAACCCGAACACAATATCAAATCCCAAAACCTATAACCTAAACCAAAACCTAAATCTATTCCTAAACCTATAACCTATAACCTAAACCAAAACCAAAACCTATAACCTAAACACGAACCCATTCTCAAAACCCAAAACTTATAACCTAAACCAAAACTAAAACCTATAACCTAAACCCGAACCCATTCTCAAATCCCAAAACCTATAACCCAAACCCAAACCTAAATCTTATCCTCAAACTATAACCTATAACCTAAACCAAAACCAATAACCTAAACCAAAATAGAAACCCATAACCTAAACCTGAACCCATTATCAAAACTGAAAACCAATAACCTAACCTAAACCGATACGTATAATCTAAAACTATTCCCAAATCCCAAAACCTATTACCTAAGCCTAACTGTAACCTAACCTTAACCTATAGCCTATAACTTTAACCAAAACCTATAACCCAAACCAAAACCTATAACCTAAGCCCGAACACATTCGCAAACCCCAAAACCAATAACCTAAACCAAAACCAAAACCTATAACCTAAACCTGAACCCATTCAAAAATCCCAAAACCTATAACCTAAACCTAAACCTACACCTTATCATAAATCTATAACCTATAACCTAAACGAAAACCAAAACCTATAACCTAAACCCGACCCCATTCCCATATCCCAAAACCTATAACCTAAACCAAAACCTATAACCTAAACCAAAACCAAAACCTATAACCCAAACCCGAACCCATTCTCATATCCCAAAACCTATAACCTAAACCAATACCAAAACCTATGACCTAAACCCAAACCCATTCTCAAATGCCAAAACCTATAACCTAACCTAAACCTATATGTGTAACCTAAAACTATTCCCAAATCTCAAAACCTATAGCCTAAACCTAACCTTAACCTAAACCTAAACTTATAACCTATAACTTATAACTTAAACCAAATTCTATAACCTAAACCAAAACTAAAACCTATAATATAAACCCAAACCCATTCTAAAATCCCAAAACATATAACCTATACCAAAACCAAAACCTATAACCCATACAGGAACCCATTCTAAAATCCCAAAACCTACAACCTAAACCAAAACTAAAATTGAAAACCTAAACCCGAACCCATTCTCAAATCCCTAGACGTATAACCCAAACCTAAACTTAAACCTTATCCTAAAACTATAACCTATAACCTAAACCAAAACAAAAACCTATAACCTAAACCCGAACCCCATATCAAATCAGAAAACCAATAACCTAACTTAAACCTATACTTATAACCTAAAACTATTCCCAAATACCAAATCCTATAACCTAAACCTAACCTTAACCTATAACCTATAACCTTAACCAAAACCTATAACCTAAACCAAAACCAATACCTAAAACCTAAACCCGAACACATTCGTAAACCCCAAAACCTATAACCAAAACCTATAACCTAAACCCGAACCCATTCTAAAATCCCAAAACCTATAACCTAAACCTAAACCTACACCTTATCAAAAACCTATAACCAATAACCTAAACCAAAACCTATAACCTAAACCCAAACCAAAACCTACAACCTATCCCTAAACCTTAACCAATAACCTAACCTAATCCTATTCTTATAACCTAAAACTATTCCCAAATTCCAAAACCTATAACCTAAACTTAACCCAAACATAAACCTAAACCTATAACCTATAACCTTAACCAAAACCTATAACCTAAACCTAAACCAAAACCAAAACCTATAATGTAAACACAAACCCATTCTCAAATCCCAAAACCTATAACCTAAGAAAAACCCAAAACCTTTAACCTAAACCTAATCCTAAACCTTATCTTAAACCAATAGCCTATAACCTAAACGAAAACCAAAACCTATAACCAAACCCGAACCCATTACCAAATCCCAAAACCTATAACCTAAAACAAAACCTATAACCTAAACCCGAACCCATTCTCAAATCCCAAAACCTATAACCTAAACCTAAACCTAAACCTTATTCAAAACCTATAACCTATAACCTAAACCAAAATCAAAACCTATAACCTAAACCCGAACCCAATCTCAAATCCCAAAACCTATAACCTAAACCAAAACCAAAAACTAAAACTTAAACCCGAACCCATTCTCAAATCCCAAAACCTATAACCCAAAGATAAACCTAAACCTTATCCTAAAACTATGACCAATAACCTAAACAAAAACCTATAACCTAAACCAAAATAGAAACCTATAACCTAAACCCGAACCCATTATGAAATCTGAAAACCTATAACCTAAACCCAAACCAAAACCTACAACCTATCCCTAAACCTTAACCTATGACCTAACCTAAACCTATTCTTATAACCTAAAACTATTCCCAAATCCCAAAACCTAAAACATTAACCTATAGCCCATAACCTTAACCAAAACCTATAACCTAAACCAAAACTAAAACCTATAACCTAAACCCGAACACATTCGCAAACCCCAAAACCTATAACCTAAACCCGAACCCATTCAAAAATCCCAAAACCTATAACCTAAACCTAAACCTACACCTTAGCCTAAACTTATAACCTATAACCTAAACCAAAACCAATAACCTAAACTTAATCCAAAACCTATAACCTATCCCTAAACCTTAACCTATAACCTAACCTAAACCTATTCTTATAACCTAAAACTATTCTCAAATCCCAAAACCTATAACCTAAACCTAACCTTAACAAAAACCTAAACCTATAACCTATAACCTTAACCAAAACCAATAACCTAAACCAAAACCACAATCTATAACCTACACCCAAACCCATTCTCAAATCCCAAAACCTATAACCTAAACGAAAACTAAAACCTATAACCTAAACCCAAACCCATTCTCAAAACCCAAAACTTATAACCTAAACCAAAACTAAAACCTATAACCTAAACCCGAATCCATTCTCAAATCCCAAAACCTATAACCCAAACCCAAACCTAAATCTTATCCTCAAACTATAACCTATAACCTAAACCAAAACCAATAACCTAAACCAAAATAGAAACCCATAACCTAAACCTGAACCCATTATCAAAACTGAAAACCAATAACCTAACCTAAACCGATACGTATAACCTAAAATTATTCCCAAATCCCAAAACCTATTACCTAAGCCTAACCTTAACCTAACCATAACCTATAGCCTATAACTTTAACCAAAACCTATAACCCAAACCAAAACCTATAACCTAAGCCCGAACACATTCGCAAACCCCAAAACCAATAACCTAAACCAAAACCAAAACCTATAACCTAAACCTGAACCCATTCAAAAATCCCAAAACCTATAACCTAAACCTAAACCTACACCTTATCATAAATCTATAACCTATAACCTAAACGAAAACCAAAACCTATAACCTAAACCCGACCCCATTCCCATATCCCAAAACCTATAACCTAAACCAAAACCTATAACCTAAACCAAAACCAAAACCTATAACCCAAACCCGAACCCATTCTCATATCCCAAAACCTATAACCTAAACCAATACCAAAACCTATGACCTAAACCCAAACCCATTCTCAAATGCCAAAACCTATAACCTAACCTAAACCTATATGTGTAACCTAAAACTATTCCCAAATCTCAAAACCTATAGCCTAAACCTAACCTTAACCTAAACCTAAACTTATAACCTATAACTTATAACTTAAACCAAATTCTATAACCTAAACCAAAACCAAAACCTATAATCTAAACCCAAACCCATTCTAAAATCCCAAAACATATAACCTATACCAAAACCAAAACCTATAACCCATACAGGAACCCATTCTAAAATCCCAAAACCTATAACCTAAACCAAAACTAAAATTGAAAACCTAAACCCGAACCCATTCTCAAATCCCTAGACGTATAACCCAAACCTAAACTTAAACCTTATCCTAAAACTATAACCTATAACCTAAACCAAAACAAAAACCTATAACCTAAACCCGAACCCCTTATCAAATCAGAAAACTAATAACCTAACTTAAACCTAAAACTATTCCCAAATACCAAATCCAATAACCTAAACCTAACCTTAACCTATAACCTATAACCTTAACCAAAACCTATAACCTAAACCAAAACCAATACCTAAAACCTAAACCCGAACACATTCGTAAACCCCAAAACCTATAACCAAAACCTATAACCTAAACCCGAACCCATTCTAAAATCCCAAAACCTATAACCTAAACCTAAACCTACACCTTATCAAAAACCTATAACCAATAACCTAAACCAAAACCTATAACCTAAACCCAAACCAAAACCTACAACTTATCCCTAAACCTTAACCAATAACCTAACCTAATCCTATTCTTATAACCTAAAACTATTCCCAAATTCCAAAACCTATAACCTAAACTTAACCTAAACATAAACCTAAACCGATAACCTATAACCTTAACCAAAACCTATAACCTAAACCAAAACCAAAACCTATAATGTAAACCCAAACCCATTCTCAAATCCCAAAACCTATAACCTAAGAAAAACCCAAAACCTTTAACCTAAACCTAATCCTAAACCTTATCTTAAACCAATAGCCTATAACCTAAACGAAAACCAAAACCTATAACCAAACCCGAACCCATTACCAAATCCCAAAACCTATAACCTAAAACAAAACCTATAACCTAAACCCGAACCCATTCTCAAATCCCAAAACCTATAACCTAAACCTAAACCTAAACCTTATCCAAAACCTATAACCTATAACCTAAACCAAAACCAAAACCTAAAACCTAAACCCGAACCCATTCTCAAATCCCAAAACCTATAACCCAAACATAAACCTAAACCTTATCCTAAAACTATGACCAATAACCTAAACAAAAACCTATAACCTAAACCAAAATAGAAACCTATAACCTAAACCCGAACCCATTATGAAATCTGAAAACCTATAACCTAAACCCAAACCAAAACCTACAACCTATCCCTAAACCTTAACCTATGACCTAACCTAAACCTATTCTTATAACCTAAAACTATTCCCAAATCCAAAAACCTAAAACCTTAAACTATAGCCCATAACCTTAACCAAAACCTATAACCTAAACCAAAACTAAAACCTATAACCTAAACCCGAACACATTCGCAAACCCCAAAACCTATAACCTAAACCCGAACCCATTCAAAAATCCCAAAACCTATAACCTAAACCTAAACCTACACCTTAGCCTAAACTTATAACCTATAACCTAAACCAAAACCTATAACCTAAACCAAAACCAATAACCTAAACTTAATCCAAAACCTATAACTATCCCTAAACCTTAACCTATAACCTAAACTAAACCTATTCTTATAACCTAAAACTATTCTCAAATCCAAAAACCTATAACCTAAACCTAACCTTAACAAAAACCTAAACCTATAACCTATAACCTTAACCAAAACCTATAACCTAAACCAAAACCACAATCTATAACCTAAACCCAAACCCATTCTCAAATCCCAAAACCTATAACCTAAACGAAAACTAAAACCTATAACCTAAACCCAAACCCATTCTCAAATCCCAAAACGTATAACCTATGCCAAACCCAAAACCTAAAAACAAAACCTAAACCTAAACCTTATCCTAAATAGATAACCAATAATCTAAATAAAAACCAAAACCTATAACCTAAACTCGAATCCATTATCAAATCCCAAAACCTATAACCTAAACCAGAACCCATTCTCAAATCCCAAAACCTATAACGTAAACCTAAACCTAAACCTTATCCTAAACCTATAACCAATAACCTAAAACCAAACCCATTCTCAAATCCCAAAACATATAACCAAAGCCAAACCCAAAACCTATAACCTAAACCTAAACCTAAACCTTATCTTAAACCTATAACCTATAACCTAAACGAAAACCAAAACCTATAACCAAAACCCGAACCCATTCTCAAATCCCAAAACCTATAACGAAAACCAAAACCAATAACCAAAACTAGAACCCATTGTCAAATCCCAAAACCTATAACCTAAACCTACAACCTATCCCAAAACCTTAACCAATAACCTAACCTAATCCTATTCTGATAACCTAAAACTATTCCCAAATTCCAAAACCTATAACCTAAACTTAACCTAAACATAAACCTAAACCTATAACCTATAACCTTAACCAAAACCTATAACCTAAACCAAAACCAAAACCTATAACGTAAACCCGAACCCATTCTCAAATCCCAAAACCTATAACCTAAGAAAAACCCAAAACCTTTAACCTAAACCTAATCCTAAACCTTATCTTAAACCGATAGCCTATAACCTAAACGAAAACCAAAACCTATAACCAAACCCGAACCCATTACCATATCCCAAAACCTATAACCTAAAACAAAACCTATAACCTAAACCCGAACCCATTCTCAAATCCCAAAACCTATAACCTAAACCTAAACCTAAACCTTATCCAAAACCTATAACCTATAACCTAAACCAAAACCAAAACCTATAACCTAAACCCGAACGCATTCTCAAATCCCAAAACCTATAACCTAAACCAAAACCAAAACCTAAAACCTAAACCCGAACCCATTCTCAAATCCCAAAACCTATAACCCAAACCTAAACCTAAACCTTATCCTAAAACTATGACCAATAACCTAAACAAAAACCTATAACCTAAACCAAAATAGAAACCTATAACCTAAACCCGAACCCATTATGAAATCTGAAAACCTATAACCTAAACCCAAACCAAAACCTACAACCTATCCCTAAACCTTAACCTATGACCTAACCTAAACCTATTCTTATAACCTAAAACTATTCCCAAATCCTAAAATCTAAAACCTTAACCTATAGGCCATAACCTTAACCAAAACCTATAACCTAAACCAAAACTAAAACCTATAACCTAAACCCGAACACATTCGCAAACCCCAAAACTTATAACCTAAACCCGAACCCATTCAAAAATCCCAAAACCTATAACCTAAACCTAAACCTACACCTTAGCCTAAACTTATAACCTATAACCTAAACCAAAACCAATAACCTAAACTTAATCCAAAACCTATAACCTATCCCTAAACCTTAACCTATAACCTAACCTAAACCTATTCTTATAACCTAAAACTATTCTCAAATCCCAAAACCTATAACCTAAACCTAACCTTAACAAAAACCTAAACTTATAACCTATAACCTTAACCAAAACCTATAACCTAAACCAAAACCACAACCTATAACCTAAACCCAAACCCATTCTCAAATCCCAAAACCGATAACCTAAACCCAAACCCATTCTCAAATCCCAAAACGTATAACCTATGCTAAACCCAAAACCTAAAACCAAAACCTAAACCTAAACCTTATCCTAAACAGATAACCAATAACCTATATAAAAATCAAAACCTATAACCTAAACCCGAATCCATTATCAAATCCCAAAACCTATAACCTAAACCAGAACCCATTCTCAAATCCCAAAACCTATAACCTAAACTTAAACCTAAACCTTATCCTAAACCTATAACCCATAACCTAAAACCGAACCCATTCTCAAATCCCAAAACCTATAACCAAATCCAAACCCAAAACCTATAACCTAAACCTAAACCTAAACCTTATCTTAAACCTATAACCTATAACCTAAACGAAAAACCAAAACCTATAACCAAAACACGAACCCATTCTCAAATCCCAAAACCTATAACCTAAACCAAAACCTATAACCTAAACTAGAACCCATTGTCATATCCCAAAACCTATAACCTAAACCTAAACCTAAACCTTATCCTAAATCTATATCCAATAACCTAAACCAAAACCAAAACCTATAACCTAAACCCGAACCTATTCTCAAATCCCAAAACCTATGATCTAAACCTAACCTTAACCAAAACCAAAACCAATAACCTATAACCTAAACCGGAACCCAATCTCAAATCCCAAAACCTATAACCTAAACCAATACCAAAACCTATGACCTAAACCCGAACCCATTCTCAAATCCTGAAACCTACAACCTAAACCTAACCTTAACCTATAACCTAAACCAAAATTGATATACCAAACTAAAACCAAAACCTACAACCCAAACCCAAACCCATTCTCATATCCCAAAACTTATAACCTAAACCAATACCAAAACCTATGACCTAAACCCAAACCCATTCTCAAATTCCAAAACCTATAACCTAACCTAAACCAATACCTATAACCTAAAACTATTCTCAAATCCCAAAGCTTATAGCCTAAACCTAACCTTAACCTAAACCTAAACCTATAACCTATAACTTAAACCAAATCGTATAACCAAAACCAAAACCAAAACCTATAACCTAAACTCGAACCCATTCTCAAATCTCAAAACATATAACCTAAACCAAAACCAAAACCTATAACCTAAACCCGAACCCATTCTCAAATCACAAAACCTATAACCTAAACCTAAACCTAAACCTTATCCTAAACCTATAACCTAAACCAAAACCAAAAACTAGAACCTAAACCCGAACCCCTTATCAAATCCAAAATCCTATAACCTAAACCTAAATAAAAACCCATAACCTAAACCCAAACTCATTACCAAATAAAAAAACCAATAAACTAACCTAAACCTATACTTATAACCTAAAACTAATCCCAAATCCCAAAACCTATAACCTCAACCTAACCTTAACATATAGCCAATAACCTTAACCAAAACCTATAACCTAAACCAAAACTAAAACCTATAACCTAAACCCGAACGCATTTGCAAATCCCAAAACCTATAACCTAAACAAAAACCAAAACCTATAACCTAAACCTAAACCTAAACCTCGTCCTAAACCTATAACCTAAACCAAAACCAAAAACTAGAACCTAAAACCGAACCCATTATCAAATCCAAAAACCAATAACCTAAACCAAAATAAAAACCTATAACCTAAACGCGAACCCATTCTCAAATCCCAAAACCTATAACCTAAACCTGAACCTAAACCTTATCCTAATCCTATAACCTATAACCAAAACCAAAACCAAAAACTATAACCTAAACCCGAACCCTTTCTCAAATCCCAAAACCTATAACCTAAGCCAAAACCAAAACCTATAACCTAAACCAAAACCTAAACCTTATCCTAACCTATAACCAATAAACCAAAACCAAAACCTCTAACCTAAACCCGAACCCATTCTCAAATCCCAAAACCTATAACGTAAACCAAAACAAAAACCTAAAACCTAAACCCGAACCCATTCTCAAATCCCAAAACCTATAACCCAAACCTAAACCTAAACCTTATCCTAAAACTATGACCAATAACCTAAACAAAAACCTATAACCTAAACCAAAATAGAAACCTATAACCTAAACCCGAGCCCATTATGAAATCTGAAAACCTATAACCTAAACCAAAACCAAAACCTACAACCTATCCCTAAACCTTAACCTATGACCTAACCTAAACCTATTCTTATAACCTAAAACTATTCCCAAATCCCAAAACCTAAAACCTTAACCTATAGCCCAAAACCTTAACCAAAACCTATAACCTAAACCAAAACTAAAACCTATAACCTAAACCCGAACACATTCGCAAACCCCAAAACCTATAACCTAAACCCGAACCCATTCAAAAATCCCAAAACTTATAACCTAAACCTAAACCTACACCTTACCCTAAACTTATAACATATAACATAAACCAAAACTTATAACCTAAACCAAAACCAATAACCTAAACTTAATCCAAAACCTATAACCTATCCCTAAACCTTAACCTATAACCTAACCTAAACCTATTCTTATAACCTAAAACTATTCTCAAATCCCAAAACCTATAACCTAAACCTAACCTTAACAAAAACCTAAACCTATAACCTATAACCTTAACCAAAACCTATAACCTAAACTAAAACCACAACCTATAACCTAAACCCAAACCCATTCTCAAATCCCAAAACCTATAACCTAAACGAAAACTAAAACCTATAACCTAAACCTAAACCCATTCTCAAATCCCAAAACGTATAACCTATGCCAAAGCCAAAACCTAAAACCAAAACCTAAACCTAAACCTTATCCTAAACAGATAACCAATAACCTAAATAAAAACCAAAACCTATAACCTAAACCCGAATCCATTATCAAATCCCAAAACCTATAACCTAAACGAGAACCCATTCTCAAATCCCAAAACCTATAACCTAAACCTAAACCTAAACCATATCATAAACCTATAACCAATAACCTAAAACCGAACCCATTCTCAAATCCCAAAACCTATAACCTAAACCTAAACCTAAACCTTGTCCTAAACCTATAACCAATAACCTAAAACCGAACCCATTCTCAAATCCCAAAACCTATAACCAAAGCCAAACCCAAAACCTATAACCTAAACCTAAACCTAAACCTTATCTTAAACCTATAACCTATAACCTAAACGAAAACCAAAACCTATAACCAAAACACGAACCCATTCTCAAATCCCAAAACCTACAACCTAAACCAAAACCTATAACCTAAACCAGAACCCATTGTCAAATCCCAAAACCTATAACCTAAACCTACAACCTATCCCTAAACCTTAACCAATAACCTAACCTAATCCTATTCTGATAACCTAAAACTATTCCCAAATTCCAAAACCTATAACCTAAACTTAACCTAAACATAAACCTAAGCCTATAACCTATAACCTTAACCAAAACCTATAACCTAAACCAAAACCAAAACCTATAACGTAAACCCGAACCCATTCTCAAATCCCAAAACCTATAACCTAAGAAAAACCCAAAACCTTTAACCTAAACCTAATCCTAAACCTTATCTTAAACCGATAGCCTATAACCTAAACGAAAATCAAAACCTATAACCAAACCCGAACCCATTACCAAATCCCAAAACCTATAACCTAAACCTAAACCTAAACCTTATCCAAAACCTATAACCTATAACCTAAACCAAAATCAAAACCTATAACCTAAACCCGAACCCAATCTCAAATCCCAAAACCTATAACCTAAACCAAAACCAAAAACTAAAACTTAAACCCGAACCCATTCTCAAATCCCAAAACCTATAACCCAAACATAAACCTAAACCTTATCCTAAAACTATGACCAATAACCTAAACAAAAACCTATAACCTAAACCAAAATAGAAACCTATAACCTAAACCCGAACCCATTATGAAATCTGAAAACCTATAACCTAAACCCAAACCAAAACCTACAACCTATCCCTAAACCTTAACCTATGACCTAACCTAAACCTATTCTTATAACCTAAAACTATTCCCAAATCCCAAAACCTAAAACCTTAACCTATAGCCCATAACCTTAACCAAAACCTTTAACCTAAACCAAAACTAAAACCTATAACCTAAACCCGAACACATTCGCAAACCCCAAAACCTATAACCTAAACCCGAACCCATTCAAAAATCCCAAAACCTATAACCTAAACCTAAACCTACACCTTAGCCTAAACTTATAACCTATAACCTAAACCAAAACCTATAACCTAAACCAAAACCAATAACCTAAGCTTAATCCAAAACCTATAACCTATCCCTAAACCTTAACCTATAACCTAACCTAAACCTATTCTTATAACCTAAAACTATTCTCAAATCCCAAAACCTATAACCTAAACCTAACCTTAACAAAAATCTAAACCTATAACCTATAACCTTAACCTAAACCAAAACCACAACCTATAACCTAAACCCAAACCCATTCTCAAATCCCAAAACCTATAACCTAAACCAAAACTAAAACCTATAACCTATACCCAAACCCATTCTCAAATCCCAAAACGTATAACCTATGCTAAACCCAAAACCTAAAACCAAAACCTAAACTTAAACCTTATCCTAAACAGATAACCAATAACCTATATAAAAATCAAAACCTATAACCTAAACCCGAATCCATTATCAAATCTCAAAACCTATAACCTAAACCAGAACCCATTCTCAAATCCCAAAACCTATAACCTAAACTTAAACCTAAACCTTATCCTAAACCTATAACCAATAACCTAAAACCGAACCCATTCTCAAATCCCAAAACCTATAACCAAAGCCAAAGCCAAAACCTATAACCTAAACCTAAACCTAAACATTATCTTAAACCTATAACCTATAACCTAAACGAAAACCAAAACCTATAACCGAAACACGAACCCATTCTCAAATCCCAAAACCTATAACCTAAACCAAAACCTATAACCTAAACTAGAACCCATTGTCATATCCTAAAACCTATAACCTAAACCTAAACCTAAACCTTATCCTAAATCTATATCCAATAACCTAAACCAAAACCAAAACCTATAACCTAAACCCGAACCTATTCTCAAATCCCAAAACCTATGACCTAAACCTAACCTTAACCAAAACCAAAACCAATAACCTATAACCTAAACCGGAACCTAATCTCAAATCCCAAAACCAATAACCTAAACCAATACCAAAACCTATGACCTAAACCCGAACCCATTCTCAAATCCTAAAACCTATAACCTAAACCTAACCTTAACCTATAACCTAAACCAAAATTGATAAACCAAACTAAAACCAAAAACTACAACCCAAACCCAAACCCATTCTCATATCCCAAAACCTATAACCTAAACCAATACCAAAACATATGACCTAAACCCAAACCCATTCTCAAATTCCAAAACCTATAACCTAACCTAAACCAATACCTATAACCTAAAACTATTCTCAAATCCCAAAGCCTATAGCCTAAACCTAACCTTAACCTAAACCTAAACCTATAACATATAACTTAAACCAAATCCTATAACCAAAACCAAAACCAAAACCAAAACCTATAACCTAAACTCGAACCCATTCTCAAATCTCAAAACATATAACCTAAACCAAAACCAAAACCTATAACCTAAACCCGAACCCATTCTCAAATCACAAAACCTATAACCTAAACCTAAACCTAAACCTTTTCCTAAACCTATAACCTAAACCAAAACCAAAAACTAGAACCTAAACCCGAACCCCTTATCAAATCCAAAAACCTATAACCTAAACCTAAATAAAAACCTATAACCTAAACCCAAACTCATTATCAAATCAAAAAAACCAATAAACTAACCTAAACCTATACTTATAACCTAAAACTAATCCCAAATCCCAAAACCTATAACCTCAACCTAACCTTAACATATAGCCAATAACCTTAACCAAAACCTAGAACCTAAACCAAAACTAAAACCTATAACCTAAACCCGAACACATTTGCAAATCCCAAAACCTATAACCTAAACCAAAACCAAAACCTATAACCTAAACCTAAACCTAAACCTTAGCCTAAACCTATAACCTAAACCAAAAACAAAAACTAGAACCTAAAACCGAACCCATTATCAAATCCAAAAACCAATAACCTAAACCTAAATAAAAACCTATAACTTAAACGCGAACCCATTCTCAGATCCCAAAACCTATAACCTAAACCTGAACCTAAACCTTACCCTAATCCTATAACCTATAACCTAAACCAAAACCAAAAACTATAACCTAAACCCGAACCCTTTCTCAAATCCCAAAACCTATAACCTAAGCCAAACCCAAAACCTATAACCTAAACCTTATCCTAACCTATAACCAATAAACCAAAACCAAAACCTCTAACCTAAACCCGAACCCATTCTCAAATCCCAAAACCTATAACCTAAACCAAAACCTATAACCTAAACCCGAACCCATAGTCAAATCCCAAAACCTATAACCTAAACTTAAACCTAAACCTTATTCTAATCCTATAACCTATAACCTAAACGAAAACCAAAACCTAGAACCGAAACCTGAACCTATTCTCAAATCTCAAAACCTATGATCTAAACCTAAACTTAACCAAAACCAATACATATAACCTATAACCTAATCCAAAACCTATAACCTAAACCAAAACCAAAACTTATAACCTAAACCGGAACCCAATATCAAATCCCAAAACCTATAACCTAAACCAATACCAAAACCTACGACCTAAACCCGAACCCATTCTCAAATCCCAAAACCTATAACCTAAACCTAACCTTAACCTATAACCTAAACCAAAACCGATAAACTAAACCAAAACCAAAACCTATAACCTAAACCCGAACCCATTCTCATATCCCAAAACCTATAACCTAAACCAAAACCAAAACCTATGACCTAAACCCAAACCCATTCTCAAATGTCAAAACCTATAACCAAACCTAAACCTATACCTATAACCTAAAACTATTCCCAAATCCCAAAACCTATAGCCTAAACCTAACCTTAACCTAAACCTAAACCTATAACCTATAACTTAAACCAAATCCTATAACCTAAACCAAAACCAAAACCAAAACCTATAACCTAAACCCAAAACCATTATTAAATCCTAAAACATATATCCTAAACTAAAACCAAAAACTATAACCTAAACCCGTACCAATTCTCAAATCCCAAAACCTATAATGTAAACCAAAACTAAAACCTATAACCTAAACCTGAACCCATTCTCAAATCCCTAAACGTATAACCCAAACCTAAACCTAAAGCTTATCCTAAAACTATAACCTATAACCTAAACCAAAATAAAAACCTATAACATAATCCCGAACCCATTATCAAATTCGAAAACCAATAACCTAACTTAAACCTATACTTATAACCTAAAACTATTCCCAAATACCAAATCCTATAACCTAAACCTAACCTTAACATATAACCTATAACCTTAACCAAAACCTATAACCTAAACCAAAACCAATACCTAAAACCTAAACCCGAACACATTCGCAAACCCCAAAACCTATAACCTAAACCCGAACCCATTCTAAAATCGCAAAACCTATAACCTAAACCTA
This sequence comes from Magnolia kwangsiensis, assembly GCA_037074715.1. Lineage (NCBI taxonomy): Eukaryota > Viridiplantae > Streptophyta > Magnoliopsida > Magnoliales > Magnoliaceae > Magnolia > Magnolia kwangsiensis. The sequence goes on along the minus strand of CM073576.1, from coordinate 45,825,616 downwards.
AACCTACACCTTATCAAAAACCTATAACCTATAACCAAAACCAAAACCTATAACCTAAACCCAAACCAAAATCTACAACCTATCCCTAAACCTTAAGCAATAACCTAACCTAAACCTATTCTTATAACCTAAAACTATTCCCAAATTCCAAAACCTATAACCTAAACTGAACCTTAACATAATCCTAAACCTATAACCTATAACCTTAACAAAAACCTAAAACCTAAACCAAAACCAAAACCTATAACCTAAACCTGAACCCATACTCAAATCCCAAAACCTATAACCTAAAAAAAACCCAAAACCTTTAACCTAAACCTAATCCTAAACCTTATCCTAAACCGATAACCTATAACCAAAATGAAAACCAAAACCTATAACCAAACCCGAACCCATTACCAAATCCCAAAACCTATAACCTAAAATAAAACCTATAACCTAAACCCGAAGCCATTCTCAAATCTCAAAACCGATAACCTAAACCGAAACATGAACCTTATCCTAAACCTATAACATATAACCTAAACTAAAACCAAAACCTATAACCTAAACCCGAACCCATTCTCAAATCCCAAAACCTATAACCTAAACTAAAACCAAAACCTATAACCTAAACCGGAACCCATTCTCAAATCCCAAAACCTAAAACCCAAACCTAAACCTAAACCTTATCCTAAAACTATAACCTATAACCTAAACCAAAACCTATAACCTAAACCAAAATATAAACCTATAACCTAAACCCGAACCCATTATCCAATCCGAAAACCAATAACCTAACCTAAAGATATACTTATAACCTAAAACTATTCCCAAATCCTAAAACCTATAACCTAAACCTAACCACTACCTATAGCCTATAACCTTAACCAAAACCTATATCCTAAACCAAAACCAAAACCAATAACCTAAACCCGAACACATTCGCAAACCCCAAAACCTATAACCTAAACCCGAACCCATTCAAAAATCCCAAAACCTATAACCTAAACCTAGACCTACACCTTATTCTAAACCTAAAACCTATAACCTAAACCAAAACCAATAACCTAAACCCAAACCAAAACCTATAACCTATCCCTAAACCTTAACCTATCACCTAACCGAAACCTACTCTTATAACTTAAAACTATTCACAAATCCCAAAACCTAGAACCTAAACCTAACCTTAACATAAACCCAAACCTATAACTTATAACCTTAACCAAAACCTATAACCAAAATCAAAACCAAAACCTATAACCTAAACCCGAACCCATTCTCAAATCCCAAAACATATCACCTAAGCCATACCCAAAACCTAAAACCAAAACCTAAACCTAAACCTTATCCTAAACCGATAATTAATAACCTAAACAAAAACCAAAACCTATAACCTAAACCCGAATCCATTATCAAATCCCAAAACCTATAACCTAAACCCGAACCCATTCTCAGATCCCAAAACCTATAACCTAAACCTAAACCTAAACCTTATCCTAAACCTATAACCAATAACCTAAACCAGAACCCATTCTCAAATCCCAAAACCTATAACCTAACCCAAACCCAAAACCTATAACCTAAACCTAAACCTAAACCTTATCTTAAACCTATAACCTATAACCTAAATGAAAACCAAACCTATAACCTAAACCCAAACCCATTCTCAAATCCCAAAACCTATAACCTAAACTAAAACCTATAACCTAAACCCGAACCCATTGTTAAATGTCAAAACTTATAACCTAAACCTAAACCTAAACCTTATACTAAACCTATAGCCTATAACCTAAACCAAAACCAAAACCTATAACCTAAACCCGAACCTATTCTCAAATCCCAAAACCTATGACCTAAACCTAACCTTAACCAAAACCAAAACCTATTACCTATAACCTAAACCTATAACCTAAAACGGAACCCAATCTCAAATCCCAAAACCTATAACTGAAACCAATCCCAAAACCTATGACCTAAACCCGAACCCATTCTCAAATCGCAAAACCTATAACCTAAACCTAACCTTAACCTATAACCTAAACCAAAATCGATAAACTAAACCAAAACCAAAACCTATAACCCAAACCCGAACCCATTCTCATATCCCCAAACCGATAACCTAAACCAATACCAAAACCTATGACCTAAATCAAAACCCATTCTCAAATACCAAAACCTATAACCTAACCTAAACCTATACCTATAACTTAAAACTATTCTCAAATCCTAAAACCTATGGCCTAAACCTAACCTTAACCTAAACCTAAACCTATAACCTATAACTTTAACCAAATCCTATAACCTAAACCAAAACCAAAACCTATAACCTAAACCCGAACCCATTCTCAAATCCCAAAACATATAACCTAAACCAAAACCAAAACCTATAACCTAAACCTGAAACCATTCTCAAATCCCAAAACCGATAACCTAAACCTAGCCTTAAACTAAACCTAAACCTATAACCCAAAACTTTAACCAAAACCAAAAACTAAAATCTAAACCCGAACCCATTCCCAAATCCCAAAACCTATAACCTAAACCTAAACCTAAACCTTATCCTAAACCTATAACCTAAACCAAAACCAAAAACTATAACTTAAACCTGAACCCATTATCAAATCCCAAAACCTATAATTTAACCTAAACCTTTACTTATAACCTAAACCTATTCCCAAATCTCAAAACCTATAAACTAAACCTAACCTTAACCTAAACCTAAACCTAAACCTATAACCTATAACCTTAACCAAAACCTTTAACCTGAACCAAAACAAAAACCAAAATCTTTAACCTCAACCAAAACCAAAACCTATGACCTAAACCCGAACCCATTCTCAAATCCCAAAAACTATAACCTAACCTTAACCTATACTTATAACCTAAAACTATTCCCGAATCCCAAAACCTATAACCAAAACCTAACCTTAACCTTAAGCTAAACCTATAACACCTAACCTTAACCAAAACCTATAACTTAAACCAAAACCAAAAACTATAACCTAAACCCGAACCCTTTCTCAAATCCCAAAACCTATAACCTAAACCAATACCAAAACCTATGACCTAAACCCGAACCCATTCTCAAATCTCAAAACCTATTACCTATCCCTAAACCCTAACCAATAACCTAACCTAAATAAATGCCTATAACCTAAAACTATTCCCAAATCCCAAAACCTATAACCTAAACCTAAACCTATATCCTAGAACCTTAACCAAAACCTATAACCTAAACCAAAAGAAAAACCTATAGCCTAAACCCGAACCCATTCTCAAATCCCAAAACCTATAACCTAAACCCGAACCCATTCCCAAATCCCAAAACCTATAACCTTAACCAAAACCAAAACCTATAGACTAAACCCGAACCCATTCTCAAGTCTCAAAACATATAACCCAAACCGAAACCTACACCTTATCCTAAACCTATAACCTATAACATAAACCAATACATTTAACCTAAACCTAAACCAAAACCTAGAACCAATCCCTAAACCTTAACCTATAACCTAACCTAAGCCTATTCTTATTACCTAAAGCTATTCCCAAATCCCAAAACCTATAACCTAAACCTAACCTTAACATAAACCCAAACCTATAACCTAGAACCTTAACCAAAACCTCTAAACTAAACCAAAACCAAAACCAAAACCTATGACCTAAACCTGAACCCAATCTCAAATCCCAAATCCTATAACTAAACCAAAACCAAAACATATAACCTAAACCCGAACCCATTCTCAAATCCCAAAACCTATAACCTAATCCAAACCCAAAACATATAACCTAAACCTAAACCTAAACCTCATCCTAAACCTATAACCTATAACTTAAACGAAAACCAAAACGTATAACCTAAACTTAAACCCGTTCTCAAATCCCAAAACCTATAACCTAAAGCCGAACCCATTCTCAAATCCCAAAACCTATAACCTAAACCTAAACCTAAACCTTATCCTAAACCTATAACCTATAACCTAAACCAAAACCAAAACCGATAACCTAAACCCGAACCCATTCTCAAATCCCAAAACCTATAACCTAAACCTAACCTTAACCAAAAGCAAAACCTATAACCTATAACCAAAACCAAAACCTATAACCTAAAACAAAACCAAAACCTATAACCTAAACCAGAATCCAATCTCAAATAACAAAACCTATAACCTAAACCAATACCAAAACCTATGACCTAAGCCCGAACCCATTCTCAAATACCAAAACCTATAACATAAACCTAACCTTAACCTATAACATAAACCAAAACCGATAACCTAAATGAAAACCAAAACCTATAACCTAAACCCGAACCCATTCTCAAATCATAAAACCTATAACCTAAACCAATACCAAAACATATGACCTAAACCCGAACCTATTCTCAAATCTCAAAACCAATGACCTGTCCCAAAACCATAACCTATAACCTAACCTAAACCTATACTTATAACCTAAAACTATTCCCAAATCCCAAAACCTATAACCTAAACCTAGCCTTAACCTAAACTTAAACCTATAACCTATAACTTTAACCAAAACCAAAAACTAAAACCTAAACCCGAACCCATTCCCAAATCCCAAAACCTATAACCTAAACCTAAACCTAAACCTTATCCTAAACCTATAACCTAAACCAAAACCATAAACTATAACCTAAACCCGAACCCATTATCAAATCCCAAAACCTATAATTTAACCTAAACCTTTACTTATAACCTAAAACTATTCCCAAATCAAAAAACCTAAAACCTAAACCTAACCTTAACATAAACCTAAACCTATAACCTATAACCTAAACCAAAACCAAAACCTATGACCTAAACCCGAACCCATTCTCAAATCCCAAAACCTATAACCTAACCTTAACCTATACTTAAAACCTAAAACTATTCCCTAATCCCAAAACCTATAACCTAAACCTAACCTTAACCTAAACCTAAACCTAAACCTATAACCTCTAACCTTAACCAAAACCTATAAACTAAACCCGAACCCATTCCCAAATACCAAAACCTATAACCTAAACCAAAACCAAAAACTATGACCTAAACCCGAACCCTTTCTCAAATCCAAAACCTATAACCTAAACGAATACCAAAACCTATGACCTAAACCCGAACCCATTCTCAAATCCCAAAACCTATAACCTATCCCTAAACCGTAACCAAAAACCTAACCTTAACAGATGCCTATAACCTAAAACTATTCTCAAATCCCAAAACCTATAACCTAAACCTAACCTTAACCTAAACCTAAACCTATAACCCATAACCTTAACCAAAACCTATAACCTAAACCAAAAGAAAAACTTATAGCCTAAACCCGAACCCATTCTCAAATCCCAAAACCTATATCCTGAACCAAAACCAAAACCTATAACGTAAACCCAAACCCATTCCAAAATCCCAAAACCTATAACATAAACCAAATTAAAAACCTATAGCTTAAACCCGAAGCCATTCTCAATTCCCAAAACATATAACCTCAACCCAAAACAAAACCTAGAACCTATCCCTAAACATTAACCTATAACCTAACCTAAACCTATTCTTTTTACCTAAAACGATTCCCAAATCCAAAAACCTTTAACCTAAACCTAACCATAACATAAACCCAAACCTAAAACCTATAACCTTAACCAAAACCTATAAACTAAACCAAAGCCAAAACCAAAACCTATGACCTAAACCCGAACCCAATCTCAAATCCCAAAACCATAAACTAAACCAAAACCAAAACCTATAACCTAAACCCGAACCCATTCTCAAATCCTAAAACTTATAACCAAAGCCAAACCCAAAACATATTACCTAAACCTAAACCTAAACCTCATCCTAAACCTATAACCTATAACCTAAACCAAAACCAAAACGTATAACCAAAACCTGAACCCATTCTCAAATCCCAAAACCTATAACCTAAAGCTGAACCCATTCTCAAATCCCAAAACCTATAACCAAAACCTAAACCTAAACCTTTTCCTAAACCTATAACATATAACCTAAACCAAAACCAAAACCGATAACCTAAACCTGAACCCATTCTCAAATCCCAAAACCTATAACCTAAACCTAACCTTAACCAAAAGCAAAACCTATAACCTAAAACAAAACCAAAACCTATAACCTAAACCTAACCTTAACGAAAAGCAAAACCTATAACCTATAACCAAAACCAAAACCTATAACCTAAAACAAAACCAAAACCTATAACCTAAACCAGAACCCAATCTCAAATACCAAAACCTATAACCTAAACCAAAACCAAAACCTATAACCTAAACCTGAACCTATTCTCAAATCCTAAAACCTATGACCTAAACCTAACCTTAACTAAATCCAAAACCTATAACCTATAACCTAAACCAAAACCAAAACATATAACCTAAACCGGAACCCAATCTCAAATCCCAAAACCTATAACCTAAACCGAAACCAAAACCTATAACCCAAACCCGAACCCATTCTCATATCCCAAAACCTATAACCTAAAGCAATACCAAAACCTATGACCTAAACCCAAACCCATTCTCAAATGTCAAAACCTATAACCTAACCTAAACCTATACCTGTAACCAAAAACTATTCTCAAATCTCAAAACCTATAGCCTAAACCTAACCTTAACCTAAACCTAAACCTATAACCTATAACTTAAACCAAATCCTATAACCTAAACCAAAACCAAAACCTATAATCTAAACCCAAACTCATTCTAAAATCCCAAAACATATAACCTAAACCAAAACCAAAACCTATAACCCAAACACGAACCCATTCTAAAATCCCAAAACCTATAACCTAAACCAAAACTAAAATCAAAAACCTAAACCCTAACCCATTCTCAAATCCCTAAACGTATAAGCCAAACCTAAACCTAAACCATAACCTAAAACAATAACCTATAACCTAAACCAAAATAAAACCCAATAACCTAAACCCGAACCCATTATCAAATTAGAAAACCAATAACCTAACTTAAACCTATACTTATAACCTAAAACTATTCCCAAATACCAAATCCTATAACCTAAACCTAACCTTAACCTATAACGTATAACCTTAACCAAAACTTATAACCTAAACAAAAACCAAAACCTGAAACCTAAACCCGAACACATTCGCAAACCCCAAAACCTATAAGAAAAACCAAAACCAAAACCTATAACCTAAACCCGAACCCATTCTAAAATCCCAAAACCTATAACCTAAACCTAAACCTACACCTTATCAAAAACCTATAACCAATAACCTAAACCTAAACCAAAACCTATAACCTAAACCCAAACCAAAACCTACAACCTATCCCTAAACCTTAACCAATAACCTAATCTAAACCTATTCTTATAACCTAAAACTATTCCCAAATTCCAAAACCTATAACCTAAACTTAACCTAAACATAAACCTAAACCTATAACCTATAACCTTAACCAAAACCTATAACCTAAACCAAAACTAAAACCTATAACGTAAACCTGAACCCATTCTCAAATCCTAAAACCTATAACCTAAGAAAAACCCAAAACCTTTAACCTAAACCTAATCCTAAACCCATAACCTATAACCTAAACGAAAACCAAAACCTATAACCAAACCCGAACCCATTACCAAATCCCAAAACCTATAACCTAAAACAAAACCTATAACCTAAACCCGAACCCATTCTCAAATCCCAAAACCTATAACTTAAACCTAAACCTAAACCTTATCCAAAACCTATAACCTATAACCTAAACCAAAACCAAAACCTATAACCTAAACCCGAACCCATTCTCAAATCCCAAAACCTATAACCTATAACCTAAACCAAAACCTATAGCCTAAACCCGAACCCATTCTCAAATCCCAAAACCTATAACCCAAACCTAAACCTAAACCTTATCCTAAAACTATAACCTATAACCTAAACAAAAACCAATAACCTAAACCAAAATAAAAACCTATAACTTAAACCTGAACCCATTATCAAATCTGAAAACCAATAACCTAACCTAAACCTATACTTATAACCTAAAACTATTCCCAAATCCCAAAACCTATAAACGAAACCAAAACCAAAACCTATAACCTAAACCCGAACACATTCGCAAACCCCAAAACCTATAATCTAAACCCGAACAAATTCAAAAATCCCAAAACCTATAACCTGAACCTAAACCTACACCTTATCCTAAACTTATAACCTATAACCTAAACCAAAACCTATAACCTAAACCCAATCCAAAACCTATAACCTAACCTAAACCTATTCTTAGAACCTAAAACTATTTCCAAATCCCAAAACCTAAAACCTAAACCTAACCTTAACAGAAACCTAAACCTAAAACCTATAACCTTAACCAAAACCTATAACCTAAACCAAAACCAAAACCTATAACCTAAGCCCAAACCCATTCTCAAATCCCAAAACATATAACCTATGCCAAACCCAAAACCTATAACCAAAACCTAAACCTAAACCAGAACCCATTCTCAAATCCCAAAACCTATAACCTAAACCTAAACCTAAACCTTATCCTAAACCTATAACCAATAACCTAAACTCGAACCCATTCTCAAATCCCAAAACCTATAACCTAATCCAAACCCAAAACCTATATCCTAAACCTAAACCTAAACCTTATCTTAAACCTATAACCTATAACTTAAACGAAAACCAAAACCTATAACCTAAAGCTGAACCCATTCTCAAATCCCAAAACCTATAACCTAAACCAAAACCTATAACCTAAACCCGAACCCATTGTCAAATCCCAAAACCTATAACCTAAACCTAATCCTAAACCTTATCCTAAATCTATATCCTATAACCTAAACTAAAACCAAAACCTATAACCTAAACCCGAACCTATTCTCAAATCCCAAAACCTACGACCTAAACCTAACCTTAACCAAAACCAAAACCAATAACCTATAACCTAAACCGGAACCCAATCTCAAATCCCAAAACGTATAACCTAAACCAATACCAAAACCTATGACCTTAACCCGAACCCATTCTCAAATCCCAAAACCCATAACCTAAACCTAACCTTAACCTATAACCTAAACCAAAATCAATAACCAAACCAAAACCAAAACCTATAACCCAAACCTGAACCCATTCTCATATCCCAAAACCTATAACCTAAACCAATACCAAAACCTATGACCTAAACCCAAACCCATTCTCAAATCCCAAAACCTATAACCTAACCTAAACCAATACATATAACCTAAAACTATTGTCAAATCCCAAAGCCTATAGCCAAAACATATCCTTAACCTAAACCTAAACCTATAACCTATAACTTAAACCAAATCCTACAACCAAAACCGAAACCAAAACCTATAACCTAAACCCAAACCCATTCTCAAATCTCAAAACATATAACCTAAACCAAAACCAAAACCTATAACCTAAACCCGAACCCATTCTCAAATCACAAAACCTATAACCTAAACCTAAGCCTAAACCTTATCCTAAGCCTATAACCTAAACCAAAACCAAAAACTAGAACCTAAACCCGAACCCATTATCAAATCCAAAAACCTATAACCTAAACCTAAATAAAAACCTATAACCTAAACCCGAACACATTATCAAATATAAAAACCAATAAACTAACCTAAACCTATACTTATAACCTAAAACTAATGCCAAATCCCAAAACCTATAACCTCAACCTAACCTCAACATATAGCCAATAACCTTAACCAAAACCTATAACCTAAACCAAAACTAAAACCTATAACCTAAACTCGAACACAATTGCAAATCCCAAAACCTATAACCTAAACCAAAACCAAAACCTATAACCTAAACCCGAACCCATTCAAAAATTCCAAAACCTATAACCTAAACCTAAACGTACACCTTATCCTAAACCTATAACCTATAACCTAAACCAAAACAAATAACCTAAACCCAAACCAAAACCTATAACCTATCCCTAAACCTTAACCTATAACCTAACCTAAACCAATTCATATAACCTAAAACTTTTTCCAAATCCAAAAACCTATAACCTAAACCTAACCTTAACTTAAACCTAAACCTATAACCTATAACCTTAACCAAAACCTATAACCAAAACAAAAACCAAAACCTATAACCTAAAGCCGAACCCATTCTCAAATCCCAAAACCTATAACCTAAACCAAAACTAAAACCTGTAACCTAAACCCGAACCCATTCTAAAATTCCAAAACCTATAACCTAAGCCAAATCCAAAACCTATAACCTAAACCTTATCCTAAACCGATAACTTATAACCTAAACGAAAACCGAAACTATTAACTTAAACCCGAACCAATAATCAAATCCCAAAACCTATAACCCAAACTCGAACCCTTTCTCAAATCCCAAAACCTATAACCTAAACCTAAACCTAAACCTTATCCTAAACCTATAACCTAAACTAAAACCAAAAACTAGAACCTAAATCTGAACCCATTATCTAATCCAAAAACTTATAACCTAAACCTAAATAAAAACCTATAACCTAAACCCGAACCCATTCTCAAATCCCAAAACCTATAACCTAAACCTAAACCTAAACCTTCTCCTAATCCTATAACCTATAACCTAAACCAAAACCAAAACTTATAACCTAAACCCGAACCCTTTCTCAAATCCCAAAACCTATAACCTAAGCCAAACCCAAAACCTATAACCTAAACCAAAACCTATACCTTATCCTAACCTATAACCAATAACCTAAACCAAAACCAAAACCTATAACCTAAACCCGAACCCATTCTCAAATCCCAAAACCTATAACCTAAACCAAAACCTATAACATAAACCCGAACCCATTGTCAAATCCCAAAACCTATAACCTAAACCTAAACCTAAACCTTATCCTAATCCTATAACCTATAACCTAAACCAAAACCAAAACCTAAAACCGAAACCCGAACCTATTCTCAAATCTCAAAACCAATGACCTATCCCTAAACCATAACCTATAACCTAACCTAAACCTATACTTATAACCTAAAACTATTCCCAAATCCCAAAACCTATTACCTAAACCTAGCCTTAACCTAAACCTAAACCTATAACCCAAAACTTTAACCAAAACCAAAAACTAAAACCTAAACCCGAACCCATTCCCAAATCCCAAAACCTATAACCTAAACCTAAACCTAAACCATATCCTAAACCTATAACCTAAACCAAAACCAAAAACTATAACCTAAATCCGAACCCATTATCAAATCCCAAAACCTATAATTTAACCTAAACCTTTACTTATAACCTAAAACTATTCCCAAATCCCAAAACCTATAACCTAAACCTAACCTTAACGTAATCCTAAACCTATAACCTATAACCTTAACCAAAACCTTTAACCTTAATGTAACACCCTGAAAATCGGAGGTCGTGAATAAACTCAACTCCCGAGTTTCAGACCGTCACTTATGCAACAAAAATGGTTATGATTCGATGTTGTCTGATTTAAAGCATCCACATGAGTAAAAGTATACCAAAACTGCAATTCATACTTCAGATCCAGTGATAAAAGCAAGCGGAAGACTAAACAATGTATATATCACTGTATGGAAAAGCAAAGTAATCTCATCTGTCTCCAAAGTATGACTACATCACTGAGTCTCATGTACATATACATAACAAAAGAATAATGTTCAAAAAGAAAAGTCCCACTGATGTCCCCTCGATCCAGGTCGCCTACGGGAAGCCGTCATGATACTGCATATACGAGAACTCATCCTGGTCCTCGTCATCATCTAGCTCCACCTCTTGGATCTCGTCCTCACCTGCAACTACAACAGGGTCTGGTGGGTGTTGCAAACACCATCCCGTAACGTGGGAATGAGTGATCAACTCAGTGGAATCATAGAGCAAAGATTAGCATGTTCACAATTCAATCACGCGATAATAGTAAAGCAGTAAATCAGACAATCCTAATACTGTTGTTAATGCAAGATGATATGACGTGATGTATGCCCTCACCGACGATCACCCTCATGCGGCAACATCTTACGACTGCGGCATGCCACACTCCCTAGAGTGCTCCACATCTTCCAGGCACATGCAATGCTATGGTGATATGATTACCAAGTTGTTATTAGTCCATTCAAACAGCAGGATTGGGAAACTAAGGTACTTCCCTTGTATCAATCCCAACACGGATCCTGTCTAGGGTCGTCACTCCTAGAAATCTCATACGATGTATATTTCGTAGGTCACTGCAAGGGCTGCCAGGGCTGTTGCTCGCACTCGTTGCACCGCTCCCCCATCACCTTATCAATACAGGCCTACCATACTCTACTGCAACGGAAGGGTCGTCGCCTCCCGTGGACTCAGAATACGCTCGCGGTCACTACAAAGGGCTCGTCGCCTGATCAGTGTAGGCCGACAGCTAGAATATAGTGTCCCATACCACCATAATCTGCTCACTAGTCAAGGTGCTCACTGGTCACTACGGGGAGGTTTGTGGCCCCAACGTAGGCCGACAGCTCGACCACGGTGTCCCATACCACCATGCCCGGCTCATGAGTCTTCGTGGATCAAGGTACCATGGTTAACAGGGTTTACAATGGTAAGTTCAGTACCCTAGGTTCAAGCAGTTATGACACATACAAGGTGAACATACATCGGCCAGTCGGGTTACTTGACGGGCTCGACTAGCGCGATCGCATCTCGAATTGAACGACATGAAGTGCGTAAAACACTTCGCGTGGCCTAACCACTGCCGCCAACTCTCAACACGAATCACATTCATCGACGCGTCGTTCGTGGCTATGACCAGTCAGCCACGAATTCGCTCGGTTACCGACTGCCTGGACTAAGTCAAGTCCCACACATCTATGGAATTACATTAACACTATACAAAGGTATTGGAATTGAAATACATCATGTGAGCATGTTAGCACATGTTATAACATTCAACTTAAGCAAATCTTCAAGGCATACTTCCCATGCATATTCAACTTAAGCAAATCCTCAAGGCATACTTTCTATGCATGTAATGCGATCATGCACAAGGTCCACATGTAGGAAATCATTTAGGTCAGCATATTAATCATGAAATCAATCTCAAACTACTACATAACGTCATTTAATTCAATACATACTAATACAAGCATTTATACAAACACATACACTACACACTTAAATCCACATATAGTATGTCGACCCAAAGTGCGCAACTTGGCTAATCTCTTCGCTAAACTGATTATGCAATCATTCCTAACTCTTTAATGCGGCGACAAACCATGTCAATCACGTCAGCAAAATATGCATGTAGACCGTACTTCCTACAAATGACTAAAATGCCCTAAATCTCATATTCTTCGTTAGCTTACGAAACGGGAAACGGAGAGCATTTTGTACATGTCAAACGGCGATGCCGTCAAGAATCTACTAGTAAACGACATTGAAAGCGTTGGGAACCATCAATCAAAGCGTCTAAAATCCTCACCTTATGTCTTGTAGACTCGGGAATTGAAACGGAGCGTATATGCTTCGTCTACGGCGAGTAAGGAGCCTAATACACAAGATCCATAAGCTACATCGCTATGGAAACAAGGAAAACTCAAATCAACAACTATTTAGGATTTTTACTTACCTAGGATCGCGGTGGAATCGCCGGGAAAGCGGTGGAGGTGTGTTGCTTAAGCACGTGAAATGCGTAGTACAAGTGGCAAGAAGAACTCTCCCACACTCTCACAATCTCCCACCTTTTTCTCTCTCCCAAGCTAGGGCTTCTCTCAAATTCGGATGGAAGAGAGGAGTGAGGGTTTCAACCCCTTTTATAGCCTAAAACATGTCCAAAATAGGCTTGGGAACAATGTTTACTTGGTGCCTAACCAAATCGGGGCCGTTTCGGTCCAAAAGGGCATTTCTGGAGGTCCCCAGGCCAAATGCGGTCGGACTTAAGCTCATGCATACTGGATCTAGCACACATCCAGTTTTCAGACCGGTTGGGTTCCCAGATCGCACGTGGCGGCCCAGTTTCAGTTTAACGGTCACCGCACCAAGATCAGGCCTATAAGTCTCGTGATATATAATAGATATTTTTCCTGATCCAAGGGTGTAATTTGGCTGTATTCTGACGGTCAGAATGCTCAATACTGATGCGTCAAATTGTGTGCCAGATTTGAATTTCAAATTCCAATTCTAACCCATTCTCACTCTCTTCGGTCCGGGCTCAATGAAATAGCCTGTGATTATCGGTTTGACTTGATTTTTGGAATGAGTGTCAAGTCCAGCTAGACGGTTCTAACGGTCTAAGATAGGAGGTATCGGACTTTCGACGTGCGGTCTAGATCCAATACAAAGATTCAAAGTGGTCCAGAGAACAAACCGGTTTAAAGTTTGATCCGAGGCTTTAGAGCATTATAGCACCCTTGGTTCCACTCGCTTCGGGCCTTGTAAAACGTATTTAAAGTGATCAGGGACCATTTCCCAGCTATTCTAACGTTGCACTAGCTAACCTAGTCATATTTTCTAAAGGAATGAATTCTACGCAATTTCGGGTCGAGTTGGTACTCGAGCCCAAGTATGGATTTTTCACGGGCGTTACAATCTACCCCCCTTAACAAATAATTTCGTCCTCAAAATTTTGTACCTTTTCGTACTCCTCGAGAAGCTGTGGGTAGTTCTTTCTGATCTCGGCTTCTGTCTCCCAAGTAGCCTCCTCCTCAGTATGATGCGTCCATAGTACCTTCACAAGGGGAATCACCTTGCTACGCAGTACCTGCTCCTTCCGGTCTAAGATGCGTGTCGGTCGCAGGATATAAGTAACATCCTCTCCTAACTGCACCTGCTCCCATCTGATGATATGGGAAGGATCAGCAACGTACTTCTTCAGCATAGAAACATGAAATACGTTGTGGACGCTCGCGAGGGGCGTGGGTAAAGCCAATCGGTAAGCCACTGCTCCCACACGATCGAGGATCTGAAATGGACCAATGAATCGCGGTGCCAGCTTCCCCTTCTTCCCGAACCGAAGGACTCCCTTCATAGGGGAAACTTGCAAAAACACATGATCCCCAACTGTGAACTCTAGTGGCCTCCGCCTCGTATCGGCGTAGCTCTTCTGTCTGCTCTGCGCTGTAAGGAGCCGACGTCGAATAATATCGATCTTCTCTGACGTCGCCTGCACCAACTCTGGGCCAATCAAGCTACGCTCACCGACCTCTAACCAGCAATGCGGTGCGCGACAAGGTCGCCCATACAGCGCCTCATAAGGTGCCATGCCGATACTCGCCTGGAAGCTATTGTTGTACGCAAACTCCGCATATGCAAGACAGTCATCCCAACTGTCCTTGAAGTCCAATGCGCAAGCTCGCAACATGTCCTCCAGGATCTGGTTCACTCGCTCCGTCTGTCCGTCCATCTGTGGGTGGAAGGCAGTACTGAACTTCAACTTCACACCCATAGCCTCCTGAATGCGAGTCCAGAAAATAGAAGTGAACCGCGTGTCTCTGTCCGACACGATCTCCAACGGAACTCCATGCAGACGCACAATCTCTCGGATATACAATCTACCCAGCTCGTCTGCAGAGTTCATAACTCTGATCGGTAGGAAGTGCGCCGACTTCGTCAATCGGTCGACAATCACCCAAATGGAATCATGCCCCTTCCTCGTCTTCGGCAACCCAGAAACGAAGTCCATGGAAATGAAATCCCACTTCCACTCTGCAATCGGCATAAGCTGCAAAAGTCCAGGTGGTCGGCGATGCTCTGCCTTCACCTGCTGACAAGTGAGACAACGGGACACGAACTCAGCAATGTGGGTCTTCATACCTTCCCACCAATACGTCCTCTTCACGTCACGATACATCTTCGTGCTGCCTGGATGCATCGCGAGTCTAGTAGAATGCGCAGCCTCGAGAATCTCTCGTCTCAAGTCAGGGACATCAGGAACGCATAGGCGGCCACGGTAACGTAAGCCCCCATCCATACCAACTCGCCAGTCGGCGTCAGCATCATCACTGGCCTGCTCTCGAAGCTCAGTAAGATGCGCGTCGTCCCTCTGCGCCTCGATGACTCGGTCATCGATCTGAGATCGCACCTGTATATGTGCGATAAACTCAAACGGCTCCTCTACGGTGAGTTTCTGCTCAAAGTCTCGCAAAAACTCCACCATATCCCACTCGGCAACCATCAGCGGAGCCGCAAACTCTATCGCCTTCTTGCGGCTCAACGCATCAGCCACAAGGTTCGCCTTCCCAGGATGGTAAGAGACTTTAAACTTGAAGTCCTTCAGCGTCTCCATCCATCGCCGCTGCCTCATATTCAAGTCCCGCTACGTGAATATGTACTTGAGGCTCTTGTGGTCGCAAAAGAGCTCGAACTCCTCTCCGTAGAGGTAATGTCTCCAGAGTCTCAGTGCGAATATCACGGCTGCCAACTCCAGGTCGTGTGTAGGGTAATTCTCCTCGTGCTTCCTTAATTATCTCGAGGCATACGAAATTACCCTGTCCCTCTGCATAAGGACACAACCCAAACCAACGCTAGACGCGTCAGTGTATATAGTGTATTTAACCCCTTGCTCTGGCAATACAAGCACAGGGGCGGACGTAAGCCTGTCCTTCAGCTCCTGAAAAGCTGACTCCGCCTTATCATTCCAGGCGAACTTCACGTCCTTCCGTGTCAACTGAGATAAGGGTCTCGCGATCTTCGAGAAATCCTGAATGAAGCGCCGATAATAGCCAGCGAGACCCAAGAAACTCCTCACCTCAGTGACAGAACCAGGCTGCTCCCAGTCCTGCACCGCAGCTACCTTAGACAGGTCAACTGTCATACCATCCTTGGACACCACGTGTCCCAGAAACTTCACCTCCTGCTTCCAGAAGTCGCACTTCTTATACTGTGCGAACAACTGATGCTGTCTGAGCGTATCAAGGACCAAACGCAAGTGCTCCTCATGCTCCTCTCGACTCCTAGAGTATACCAAAATGTCGTCGATGAAGACAACGACGAA
This sequence comes from Magnolia kwangsiensis, assembly GCA_037074715.1. NCBI lineage: Eukaryota > Viridiplantae > Streptophyta > Magnoliopsida > Magnoliales > Magnoliaceae > Magnolia > Magnolia kwangsiensis. Next base: position 45,808,692 of record CM073576.1, on the reverse strand, counting down.
TCGATAGAGGAAAGGCCGCAATACCCGGTTCATCAGATCCATGAACACGGCTGGTGCGTTCGTGAGACCGAACGACATCACGAGGAACTCGTAGTGACCAAAACTGGTCCTGAATGCTGTCTTCTGCACGTCCTCATCTCTGACGCGCAGCTGATGATATCCTGACTGAAGATCAATCTTCGAGAAGTACTGCGCTCCTCTCAACTGATCAAACAAGTCATCGATCCTGGGCAAAGGGTACTTGTTCTTCACCGTGAGCTGGTTCAGCCTGCGATAATCAATACACAATCGCAGCGAACCATCCTTCTTCTTCACGAACAAGACCGGTGCTCCCCAAGGAGACACGCTAGGCCGTATAAAGCCAAGCTCTAGTAGGCCATCAATCTGCGTCCTCAACTCCTCCATCTCACATGGTGCCATGCGATACGTCGGCAGTGAGACGGGTGTAGAACCAGGAACCAGATCGATAGTGAAATCGATCTCACGTCGGGGCGGCAAACCAGGGATCTTCCTGAACAGATCCCCGAACTCAGAAACAACTGGCGTCTGCTCAAGTACCTGGGCACCAGCTTCACGCAATAGAGTGGCGTAGCTAAGAATGCGGAAAGGAAGATTTACCCGCACTGGAAATGTGAAAGGCGTGCCCTCAGGCTCGTACACCGTCACCACACGAGCCTCACAGTCAATCTCGGCTCTCGCTGCAGTCAACCAGTCCATGCCAAGAATGACGTCGAGATAAACGAGCGAGGGATCGACGACCAGATCAAGAGTCATCGTCCTGCCTCCCAGATCAACTAAACAACCCTCACACATCTGGGTGACATCCGAGTAATCCCCATGAGCTGCAAGGACTCGCACGCTATCCATAGTGATAGTCTGCAACCCAAGACGTCTGACTACGGCACGCGATATCAGAGAAAGCGTGGAACCAGTGTCCACCATAACAAGAACGGGAGTACCTCCGATATGGCCCGTGACCTCGAAGGCTGAATGCTGGAAAGTCAGCGTCGTAGCTGCCTCAGCGGTCAGTGCATGAACTCGTGCCTGCTGTGGCCGGTTCGGCCGCTGTGTCAGGGGCCGTGGAGGCTGTCGAATCTGCGATACCGTAGGTCGGAAAGAAGGATGTGCAGGAGCTGACCGTATAGGCGGTGCTGATATCGCCTGCGGACGTACACGATCAATCTTCTGCGGCGGCGAGAACCCACTGTCCCGCATCCTGGAAAAGCAACTCTGCGCTAAATGGCCCGTCCTCCCACAGTATGTGCATGATAAATCAGGGCGCCGAAACGGTCCTACTGGCACCGTGGTCCTGGTAGGAGGATCAATGCGAGGCCTCTTGCCCGCGAAGGGCCTGCCTGACAAATCCGGTCGCGGCCTAGAAGTAGTCGGCCTTCGAGATCGCGCAAGTCGATCCACATCCTGCTCTGCCCGCATGGACATGTGAACCAACTCCGCATAGGAGGGGAAACTGACACAGCACATCTTCGACCGAATATCCGGTCGCAAGCCCTCCAAGAAGCGCCGTATGCGCATCTGCTCATCAGCTAGAATCGTCGGGACGTACCTGCCCAACTCTGTGAACTGATGCTCATACTCGGTAACCGTCATCGCTGCCTGCCTGAGACGGAGAAACTCATTCTCCCTCTCGTGCCTCTAGGTCTGGGGATAATACTTCTCATGGAAGTGGAACTCGAATGCTGCCCACGTCCATACGAAATCTGCGGCAACAGTCCGCAATATACTATCCCACCACATACTGGCCTCTCTCTCAAATAAGAAGGTAGCCAGCTCTACCTGCTCAGCCTCGGTACAGTGCAACATGCGTAGAATCTTCGACACTCGGTCGAGCCAGAACTTAGCCTCCTCGGGTCTGTGAGAACCCGTGAAAGTAGGAGGCCGCAAGCGCTGGAATCGCTCCAGAAGGCCCCGTGTGTCGGCAGGATTCCCCGCAGGGAAAGCAGGCTGCGCAGGATGTGCTATGCCCTCATCCTGGGCGTAAGTATAGGCATCCTCAGCTGGATGCGCAGGTGGTGCAGGCAGAGTAGATGCAGTCGCACCCCCACCCTGGGCTAAAGTCCCAACTATGGTGGTCAGAAGCTGCTGCTGCTGTAGCATCATAGCCATCATCTGCTCGAATCTATCAGGGGGTGGAGCAGGCTGTGGCGGATGAGGTGAGGAAGTAGATACGCGCTGTGGCTCTCTAACTGATGGTGTAAATGGTGGTGGTCCATCTATAGGACCAACAGTAGGCTGAGACAGCCGAACCGTCTCAGGAATCGGGCCCACAGTAGGGTCCGGACGAGTGCCAGACTGAGAGGGAGTCTGATCCATCTGCTCTGACAATGAAAGCCGAACCGCACTCCTCGTAGTCTTAGGTGGCATTCCCTATATTCAAAATAGGGCGCAACCTTGTCAGTCTCAATTGCACAAATACACCACAATCATTCACTAAAGAGTTAAAGGCATTCCATGCATTTCAATTAATCAAAATTGTCACAATACAAGGGATATATCCTTACAAGCATCATGACTAGAATGACATGGAAATTAAGACAGTTAAGCAACAGCAACATAAGCAAAGCACTAGCCTTAACAGGCTTACACACATAAAACGGGAAATGGCTAACTACTAATAACAACATCAAAGATCGCGTCGCTAGTCAGAGTCTGGTGACGGAGGAGGAGCACCCTTATCCTGTAAGCAACACAGGATTGCCTTCAAGGTGCGAGTCACCTTGCCAAACTTCTTCTTCGTAACGGCCTTGGCATCAGCGACCTCTGCTCGAAGTTCTTAGACTTCCCTTCGCAAAGCGGTCTGGCTCTCCTCCATCCGAGCAATGCGATCGTCGATAGTAGCCTGCGCAGAAGGAGGAGGGCTCTCATCAGTATCCTGAGCCTCCTCTTCTGCTTCTTCCTGAGTCTCTTCCTGAACCTCTGCACTAGGTTCTTCTTCGCTTTGATCTTCCTCTTCATCAAAGTCGTCCCCACTATCCCTTTCAAGTTGATTTTCACGATATTGCGACCCAATCTTCATCTTAACCATTGTCGACTCATCGATGGTGTGAATCGATACCGGCAATTCGGGTCCAAGTCTATAGGCAAACTCAAGCGCAATCTTGCAAATGAGTCGGCCAAAGGGAAGGGATTCGGATGTTCTCCTCGACCTGGCTATGAGAACTATCTGCCGTAAGATAAAAGTGGCCATACATACGTTCTCTCCCTGGGCCACCAGAAATAAGAAATCGACCATAAGACGTGTACATTCAATGCGGTTCGTCGACCTAGGATAAACATTAAACGTGCAGATGTGATGCAGCAGGCGCAAATTCTCAGACATGTACGTCGCCTTGAGGCTATTATTAGGCTGCCATGGAACCAACTTACCGCACAGAAACCTGGTGCGACAATCTCGTTCACGTCTAGTCCTCAAATTCTTCTCACTTGGATGCACATCACCTAGAGACACATTGAGAAGTCGCGTAACCAACCGTACGTCGATCGTAGCCATTCGATCTCTACCAAAAGGGATTTTGAACTGCAAAGGATCCAAGGTAGGATTCTGGATGCTAGCATAGAAGGCACGAACAGTGCTCACATTAGCACGAGCGCGAGCTTCAAAGATCGGTCCCCAGTGCGCAGCTTCAATGCGTTCGAACAACAGATACTCGCCGAACAACCGTCTATCTATGTCCGCCTCAAATAACACTCTACGATCAGTGTATTCACCATGAGGCATCTCTGATAGAATGGTTCGTCCAAGATGTGCATGGGGATCCAAATCCCGCTTTGTACGGCACTCCAGGACTGCAGCTGGACCTGCGGCGGCGCTTGAACTTGCGGCACCACCCCGCGGTCTTCTCGATCGAGCAGGGTGGCTCGGCCCAGCCTCGTCTGTCGCAGTTTTCCTCTTACCCATCAAAGATATGATGGATGAGAGCGACAAAAGGCCCAAAATGGCTTCCACAAAAGCCATGGAAAACGCCAAAAATGCGGAGAAATGGCTGCCCAATCTGACAAAAGGAAATCTAGGCATCGTAGAGGGATGCTTCAAGCTTCCCAAGGCTGTACTTTCAGGGAAAAATACAAACAAAAAGATGGGATGGAGCACCTCACGATTTCAGCTCTATTTGGGGGATTTTGGAGCTCCAAATGGTGAAATCTTCAAGGAAAGAGGCTGCCAACACCCAATAACTGATGGGTGGTGGTCGGTTTTGGCCAAGGAAGGTTTTAGAGGTGGTTTGGGACGCCGGGGTTTGGGATTGGTTGCTGAAAATCGAATCTAGGGCTATGTAAGGGGGCTGTTTGTGAAGGAGAGGTGGGTTTTGGGGGTTTTCGTGATGTGGGAGGTACCTAGGGGTGATGTGGAGCCTGTTTAAGGGGGTGCGCCCGAAGGACGGCCCCATCGGAGCTCGCCGGCCGGCGATGCATCGCCCGGCCGGCGATGGCATCGCCGGCCAACTTTGGAGTTGGCCGGTGGGACCCCATGGGTCTGGTCCCCCATGGTCCCAGGGTCCCAAAAAGTTAGGTCCCACCCCCTGGTTCATACTAATTTGGTCTCTATGAGCCCAAACATGTGTTCGGGGCTTTCTGGGTCCATATCGCAATTCCGAATACCAAACCATATGATGCAGCATATGAATTTGGGGTAGAAGGAGCCATTACACCTATCTAGCTCCTTATTTGCTAAAGAAAGTGAAGTTAGAATGGACTTATGGCCAGTTTTCATGAGATTTTACTATTCACTGTAAAATTTGGTGAATGTACTAATTTGTGTTATTTTCACATTAGGTTTGATGCCTAACATGAAATGGATAAGAAAAAATTGAAGTTTGAAGTGTTTAGAGGAGGAATTTTGAGAATTTTTGGCAAAACGGGGTTTTTAAGCCCTGGTGATTGATTACTGGAGTCGTAGTCATTCCACGGCCCAAGGATTCACTTTTGAGGTTTAAAACCACTCATAGGACGTCTCAACCCGACTTTCTAAAGCTTAGAAGTGATTCGGGTTGCTTTACGCGACCCGAGATGCGTTACAGACTCGATCTTGCGATCGATCCTTATAGACTTCGCCTATCGGCGAATCTGTGATCCTAGAAGTGTTTCTAGACCCTTCTCACACCCACCTAAGTCAAAGGAAGTGACAGCGTACATCGCAAGACCATAACCCAGGCCCAGTATACTCTCATTCATGCTCTGATACCAACTTGTAACACCCTGAAAATCGGGGGTCGTGAATAAACTCAACTCCCGAGTTTCAGACCGTCACTTATGCAACAAAAATGGTTATGATTCGATGTTGTCTGATTTAAAGCATCCACATGAGTAAAAGTATACCAAAACTGCAATTCATACTTCAGATCCAGTGATAAAAGCAAGCGGAAGACTAAACAATGTATATATCACTGTATGGAAAAGCAAAGTAATCTCATCTGTCTCCAAAGTATGACTACATCACTGAGTCTCATGTACATATACATAACAAAAGAATAATGTTCAAAAAGAAAAGTCCCACTGATGTCCCCTCGATCCAGGTCGCCTACGGGAAGCCGTCATGATACTGCATATACGAGAACTCATCCTGGTCCTCGTCGTCATCTAGCTCCACCTCCTGGATCTCGTCCTCACCTGCAACTACAACAGGGTCTGGTGGGTGTTGCAAACACCATCCCGTAACGTGGGAATGAGTGATTAACTCAGTGGAATCATAGAGCAAAGATTAGCATGTTCACAATTCAATCACGCGATAATAGTAAAGCAGTAAATCAGACAATCCTAATACTGTTGTTAATGCAAGATGATATGACGTGATGTATGCCCTCACCGACGATCACCCTCATGCGGCAACATCTTACGACCGCGGCATGCCATACTCCCTAGAGTGCTCCACATCTTCCAGGCACATGCAATGCTATGGTGATATGATTATCAAGTTGTTATTAGTCCATTCAAACAGCAGGATTGGGAAACTAAGGTACTTCCCTTGTATCAATCCCAACACGGATCCTGTCTAGGGTCGTCACTCCTAGAAATCTCATACGATGTATATTTCGTAGGTCACTGCAAGGGCTGCCAGGGCTGTTGCTGCACTCGTTGCACCGCTCCCCCATCACCTTATCAATACAGGCCTACCGTACTCAACTGCAACGGAAGGGTCGTCGCCTCCCGTGGACTCAGAATACGCTCGCGGTCACTACAAAGGGCTCGTCGCCTGATCAGTGTAGGCCGACAGCTAGAATATAGTGTCCCATACCACCATAATCTGCTCACGAGTCAAGGTGCTCACTGGTCACTACGGGGAGGTTTGTGGCCCCAGCGTAGGCCGACAGCTCGACCACGGTGTCCCATACCACCATGCCCGGCTCATGAGTCTTCGTGGATCAAGGTACCATGGTTAACAGGGTTTACAATGGTAAGTTCAGTACCCTAGGTTCAAGCAGTTATGACACATACAAGGTGAACATACATCGGCCAGTCGGGTTACTTGACGGGCTCGACTAGCGTGATCGCATCTCGAATTGAACGACATGAAGTGCGTAAAATACTTCGCGTGGCCTAACCACTGCCGCCAACTCTCAACACGAATCACATTCATCGACGCGTCGTTTGTGGCTATGACCAGTCAGCCACGAATTCGCTCGGTTACTGACTGCCTGGACTAAGTCAAGTCCCACACATCTATGGAATTACATTAACACTATACAAAGGTATTGGAATTGAAATAAATCATGTGAGCATGTTAGCACATGTTATAACATTCAACTTAAGCAAATCTTCAAGGCATACTTCCCATGCATATTCAACTTAAGCAAATCCTCAAGGCATACTTTCTATGCATGTAATGCGATCATGCACAAGGTCAACATGTAGGAAATCATTTAGGTCAGCATATTAATCATGAAATCAATCTCAAACTACTACATAACGTCATTTAATTCAATACATACTAATACAAGCATTTATACAAACACATACACTACACACTTAAATCCACATATAGTATGTCGACCCAAAGTGCGCAACTTGGCGAATCTCTTCGCCAAACTGATTATGCAATCATTCCTAACTCTCTAATGCAGCGACAAACCATGTCAATCACGTCAGCAAAATATGCATGTAGACCGTACTTCCTACAAATGACTAAAATGCCCTAAATCTCATATTCTTCGTTAGCTTACGAAACGGGAAACGGAGAGCATTTTGTACATGTCAAACGGCGATGCCGTCAAGAATCTACTATTAAACGACATTGAAAGCGTTGGGAACCGTCAATCAAAGCGTCTAAAATCCTCACCTTTTGTCTTGTAGACTCGGGAATTGAAACGGAGCGTATACGCTTCGTCTACGGCGAGTAAGGAGCCTAATACACAAGATCCATAAGCTACATCGCTATGGAAACAAGGAAAACTCAAATCAACAACTATTTAGGGTTTTTACTTACCTAGGATCGCGGTGGAATCGCCGGGAAAGCGGTGGAGGTGTGTTGCTTAAGCACGTGAAATGCGTAGTACAAGTGGCAGGAAGAACTCTCCCACACTCTCACAATCTTCCACCTTTTTCTCTCTCCCAAGCTAGGGCTTCTCTCAAATTCGGATGGAAGAGAGGAGTGAGGGTTTCAACCCCTTTTATAGCCTAAAACATGCCCAAAATAGGCTTGGGAACAATGTTTACTTGGTGCCTAACCAAATCGGGGCCGTTTCGGTCCAAAAGGGCATTTCTGGAGGTCCCCAGGCCAAATGCGGTCGGACTTAAGCTCATGCATACTGGATCTAGCACACATCCAGTTTTCAGACCGGTTGGGTTCCCAGATCGCACGTGGCGGCCCAGTTTCAGTTTAACGGTCACCGCACCAAGATCAGGCCTATAAGTCTCGTGATATATAATAGATATTTTTCCTGATCCAAGGGTGTAATTTGGTTGTATTCTGACGGTCAGAACGCTCAATACTGATGCGTCAAATTGTGTGCCAGATTTGAATTTCAAATTCCAATTCTAACCCTATTCTCACTCTCTTCGGTCCGGGCTCAATGAAATAGCCTGTGATTATCGGTTTGACTTGATTTTTGGAATGAGTGTCAAGTCCAGCTAAACGGTTCTAACGGTCTAAGATAGGAGGTATCGGACTTTCGACGTGCGGTCTAGATCCAATACAAAGATTCAAAGTGGTCCAGAGAACAAACCGGTTTAGAGTTTGATCCGAGGCTTTAGAGCATTATAGCACCCTTGGTTCCACTCGCTTCGGGCCTTGTAGAACGTATTTAAAGTGATCAGGGACCATTTCCCAGCTATTCTAACGTTGCACTAGCTAACCTAGTCATATTTTCTAAAGGAATGAATTCTACGCAATTTCGGGTCGAGTTGGTACTCAAGCCCAAGTATGGATTTTTCACGAGCGTTACACTTAACCAAAACCAAAACCTATGCCCTAAACCCGAACCCATTCTCAAATCCCAAAACCTATAACCTAACCTTAACCTATACTTATAACCTAAAACTATTCCCTAATCCCAAAACCTATAACCTAAACCTAACATAAACCTAAACCTAAACCTATAACCTCTAACCTTAACCAAAACCTATAACCTAAACCCGAACCCATTCCCAAATACCAAAACCTATAACCTAAAGCAAAACCAAAAACTATAACCTAAACCCGAACCCTTTCTCAAATCCCAAAACCTATAACCTAAACCAATACCAAAACCTATGACCTAAACCCGAACCCATTCTTAAATCCCAAAACCTATAACCTATCCCTAAATCGTAACCAAAAACCTAACCTAAACAAATGCCTATAACCTAAAACTATTCTCAAATCCCAAAACCTATAACCTAAAACTAACCTTAACCTAAACCTAAACCTATAACCCATAACCTTAACCAATACCTATAACCTAAACCAAAAGTAAAACCTATAGCCTAAACCCGAACCTATTCTTAAATCCCAAAACCTATATCCTGAACCAAAACCAAAACCTATAACCTAAACCCGAACCCATTCCCAAATCCCAAAACCTAAAACATAAACCAAATTGAAAACCTATAGCCTAAACTCGAACCCATTCTCAATTCCCAAAACATATAACCTAAACCTACACCTACACCTTATCCTAAACCTATAACTTATAACATAAACCAAAACCTATAACCTCAACCCAAACCAAAACCTAGAACCTATCCCTAAACATTAACCTATAACCTAACCTAAACCTATTCTTTTTACCTAAAACTATTCCCAAATCCGAAAACCTATAACCTAAACCTAACCGTAACATAAGCCCAATCCTATAACCTATAACCTTAACTAAAACCTATAAACTAAACCAAAACCAAAACCAAAACCTATGACCTAAACCCGAAACCAATCTCAAATCCCAAAACCATAAATTAAACCAAAACCAAAATATATAACCTAAACCCGAACCCATTCTCAAATCTTAAAACCTATAACCTAAGCCAAACCCAAAACATATTACCTAAACCTAAACCTAAACCTCATCCTAAACCTATAACCTATAACCTAAGCTAAAACCAAAACGTATAACCTAAACCTGAACCCATTCTCAAATCCCATAACCTATAACCTAAAGCTGAACCCATTCTCAAATCCCAAAACCTATAACCTAAACCTAAACCTAAACCTTATCTTAAACCTATAACATATAACCTAAACCAAAACCAAAACCGATAACCTAAACCCGAACCCACTCTCAAATCCCAAAACCTATAACCTAAACCTAACCTTAACTAAAAGCAAAACCTATAACGTATAACCAAAACCAAAACCTATAACCTAAAACAAAACCAAAACCTATAACCTAAACCTAACCTTAACCAAAAGCAAAACCTATAACCTATAACCAAAACCAAAACCTATAACCTAAAACAAAACCAAAACCTATAACCTAAACCGGAACCCAATCTCAAATACCAAAACCTATAACCTAAACCAAAACCTATGACTTAAACCTAACCTTAACTAAATCCAAAACCTATAACCTATAACCTAAACCAAAACCTATAACCTAAACCAGAAGCAAAACCTATAACCTAAACCGGAACCCAATCTCAAATGCCCAAACCTATAACCTAAACCAAAACCAAAACCTATAACCCAAACCCGAAACCATTCTCATATCCAAAAACCTATAACCTAAACCAAAACCAAAACCTATGACCTAAACCCAAACCCATTCTCAAATGCCAAAACCTATAACCTAACCTAAACCTATACCTGTAACCTAAAACTATTCCCAAATCTCAAAACCTATAGCCTAAACCTAACCTTAACCTAAACCTAAACCTATAACCAATAACTTAAACCAAATCCTATAACCTAAACCAAAACCAAAACCTATAGTCTAAACCCAAACCCATTCTAAAATCCCAAAACATATAACTTAAACCAAAACTAAAACCTGTAACCCAAACACGAACCCATTCTAAAATCCAAAAACCTATAACCTAAACCACAACTAAAATCGAAAACCTAAAACGGAACCCATTCTCAAATCTCTAAACGTATAACCCAAACCTAAACCTAAACCATATCCTAAAACTATAACCTATAACCTAAACCAAAATAAAAACCTATAACCTAAACCCGAACCCATTATCAAATCAGAAAACTAATAACCTAACTTAAACTTATACTTATAACCTAAAACTATTCCCAAATACCAAATCCTATAACCTAAACCTAACCTTAACCTATAACATATAACCTTAACCAAAACCTATAACCTAAACCAAAACCAATACCTAAAACCAAAACCCGAACACATTCGCAAACCCCAAAACCTATAACCAAAACCAAAACCAAAACCTATAACCTAAACCCGAACCCATTCTAAAATCCCAAAACCTATAACCTAAACCTAAACCTACACCTTATCAAAAACCTATAACGAATAACCTAAACCAAAACCTATAACCTAAACCCAAACCAAAACCTACAACGTATCCCTAATCCTTAACCAATAACCTAACCTAAACCTATTCTTATAACCTAAAACTATTCCCAAATTCCAAAACCTATAACCTAAACTTAACCTAAACATAAACCTAAACGTATAACCTATAACCTTAACCAAAACCTATAACCTAAACCAAAACCAAAACCAATAACGTAAACCCGAACCCATTCTCAAATCCCAAAACCTATAACCTAAGAAAAACCCAAAACCTTTAACCTAAACCTAATCCTAAACCTTATCCTAAACCGATAACCTATAACCTAAACGAAAACCAAAACTTATAACCAAACCCGAACCCATTACCAAATCCCAAAGCCTATAACCTAAAACAAAACCTATAACCTAAACCCGAACCCATTCTCAAATCCCAAAACTTATAACCTAAACCCAAACCTAAACCTTATCCAAAACCTCTAACCTATAACCTAAACCAAAACCAAAACCTATAACCTAAATCCAAACCCATTCCCAAATCCCAAAGCTTATAACCTAAACCAAAACCAAAACCTATGACCTAAACCCAAACCCATTCTCAAATCCCAAAACCTATAACCCAAACCTAAACCTAAACCTTATCCTAAAACTATAACCTATAACCTAAACAAAAACCAATAACCTAAACCAAAATAAAAACCTATAACCTAAACCCGAACCCATTATCAAATCGGAAAACCAATAACCTAACCTAAACCTATACTTATAACCTAAAACTATTCCCAAATCCCAAAACCTAAAACCTTAACCTATAGCCTATAACCTTAACCAAAACCGATAACCTAAACCAAAACCAAAACCTATAACCTAAACCCGAACACATTCGCAAACCCCAAAACCTATAACCTAAACCTAAACAAATTCAAAAATCCCAAAACCTATAACCTAAACCTAAACCTACACCTTATCCTAAACTTATAACCTATAACCTAAACCAAAACCTATAACCTAAATCCAATCCAAAACCTATAACCTATCCCTAAACCAAAACCTATAACCTAACCTAAACCTATTCTTATAACCTAAAACTATTCCCAAATCCCAAAATGTAAAACCAAAACCTAACCTTAACAAAAACCTAAACCTAAAACCTAAAACCTTAACCAAAACCGATAACATAAACCAAAACCAAAACCTATAACCTAAACCCAAACCCATTCTCAAATCCCAAAACATATAACCTATGCCGAACCCAAAACCTATAACCAAAACCTAAACCTAAACCAGAACCCATTCTCAAATCCCAAAACCTATAACCTAAACCTAAACCTAAACCTTATCCTAAACCTATAACCAATAACCTAAACCCGAACCCATACTCAAATCCCAAAAGCTATAACCTAAGCCAAACCCAAAACCTATAACCTAAACCTAAACCTAAACCTGATCTAAAACCAATAACCTATAACCTAAACGAAAACCAAAACCTATAACCTAAACACGAACCCATTCTCAAATCCCAAAACCTATAACCTAAACCAAAACCTATAACCTAAACCCGAACCCATTGTCAAATCCCAAAACCTATAACCTAAACCTAAACCTAAACCTTATCCTAAATCTATATCCTATAACCTAAACCAAAACCAAAACCTATAACCTAAACCCGAATCTATTCTCAAATCCCAAAACCTATGACCTAAACCTAACCTTAACCAAAACCAACACCAATAACCTATAACCTAAACCGGAACCCAATCTCAAATCCCAAAACCTATAACTTAAACCAATACCAAAACCTATGACCTAAATCTGAGCCCATTCTTAAATCCCAAAACCTATAACCTAAACCTAACCTTAACCTATAACCTAAACCAAAATCGATAAACCAAACCAAAACCAAAACCTATAACCCAAACCCGAACCCATTCTCATATCCCAAAACCTATAACCTAAACCAATACCAAAACCTATGACCTAAATCCAAACCCATTCTCAAATCCCAAAACCTACAACCTAACCTAAAACAATACCTATAACCTAAAATTATTCTCAAATCCCAAAGCCTATAGCCTAAACCTAACCTAAACCTAAACCTAAACCTATAACCTATAACTTAAACCAAATCCTATAACCAAAACCAAAACCAAAACCTATAACCTAAACCCAAACCCATTCTCAAATCTCAAAACATATAACCTAAACCAAAACCAAAACCTATAACCTAAACCTGAAACCATTCTCAAATCACAAAACCTATAACCTAAACCTAAACCTAAACCTTATCCTAAACCTATAACCTAAACCAAAACCAAAAACTAGAACCTAAACCCGAACCCATTATCAAATCCAAAAACCTATAACCTACACCTAAATAAAAACCTATAACCTAAACCCGAACACATTATCAAATACAAAAACCTATAAACTAACCTAAACCTATACTTATAACCTAAAACTAATGCCAAATCCCAAAACCTATAACCTCAACCTAACCTTAACCTATAGCCAATAACCTTAACCAAAACCTATAACCTAAACCAAAACTAAAACCTATAACCTAAACCCGAACCCATTCAAAAATTTTAAAACCTATAACCTAAACCTAAACGTACACCTTATCCTAAACCTATAACCTATAACCTAAACCAAAATAAATAACTTAAACCCAAACCAAAACCTATAACCTATCCCTAAACCTTAACCTATAACCTAACCTAAACCTATTCATATAACCTAAAACTATTCCCAAATCCAAAAACCTATAACCTAAACCTAGCCTTAACATAAACCTAAACCTATAACCTATAAACTTAACCAAAACCTATAACTAAAACCAAAACCAAAACCAAAACCTATAACCTAAAGCCGAACCCATTCTCAAATCCCAAAACCTATAACCTAAACCAAAACCAAAACCTATAACCTAAACCCAAACCCATTCAAAAATCCCAAAACCTATAACCTAAGCCAAATCCAAAACCTATAACCTAAACATAAACCTAAACCTTATCCTAAACCGATAACCTATAACCTAAACGAAAACCAAAACGATTAACTCAAACCCGAAACCATAATCAAATCCCAAAACCTATAACCTAAACCCGAACCGATTCTCAAATCCCAAAACCAATAACCTAAACCTAAACCTAAACCTTATCCTAAACGTATAACCTAAACCAAAACCAAAAACTAGAACCTAAACCCGAACCCATTATCTAATCCGAAAACCTACAACCTAAACCTAAATAAAAACCTATAACCTAAACCCGAACCCATTTTCAAATCCCGAAAACTATAACCTAAACCTTATCCGAATCCTAAAACCTATAACCAAAACCAAAACCAAAACTTATAACCTAAACCCGAACCCTTTCTCAAATCCCAAAACCTATAACCTAAGCCAAACCCAAAACCTATAGCCTAAACCAAAACCTATACCTTATCCTAACCTATAACCAATAACCTAAACCAAAACCAAAACATATAACCTAAACCCGAACCCATTCTCAAATCCCAAAACCTATAACCTAAACCCGAACCCATTGTCAAATCCCAAAACCTATAACCTAAACCTAAACCTAAACCTTATCCTAATCCTATAACCTATAACCTAAACCAAAACCAAAACTTATAAACGAAACCAGAACCTATTCTCAAATCTCAAAACCAATGACCTATCCCTAAACCATAACCTATAACCTAACCTAAACCTATACTTATAACCTAAAACTATTCCCAAACCCCAAAACCTATAACCTAAACCTATCCTTAACCTAAACCTAAACCTATAACCTATAACTTTATCCAAAACTAAAAACTAAAACCTAAACCCGAACCCATTCCCAAATCCCAAAACCTATAACCTAAACCTAAACCTAAACCTTATCCTAAACCTATAACCTAAACCAAAACTAAAAACTATAACCTAAACCCGAACCCATTATTAAATCCCAAAACCTATAATTTAACCTAAACCTTTACTTATAACCTAAAACTATTCCCAAATCCCAAAACCTATAACCTAAACCTAACCTTAACCTAATCCTAAACCTATAACCTATAACCTTAACCAAAACCTTTAACCTAAACCAAAACCAAAACCTATGACCTAAACCCGAACCCATTCTCAAATTCCAAAACCTATCACCTAACCTTAACCTATACTTATAACCTAAAACTATTCCCTAATCCCAAAACCTATAACCTAAACCTAACCTTAACCTAAACCTAAACCTATAACCTCTAACCTTAACCAAAACCTATAACCTAAACCCGAACCCATTCCCAAATACCAAAACTTATAACCTAAACCAAAACCAAAAACAGTAACCTAAACCCGAACCCTTTCTTAAATCCCAAAACCTATAACCCAAACCAATACCAAAACCTATGTCCTAAACCCGAACCCATTCTCAAATCCCAAAACCTATAACCTATCCCTAAACCTTAACTAAAAACCTAACCTAATGTCACGCCCCAGACTCGGTAATTGGAATCACAAGGGACCCGATGGCCGGTTCTGGCCGTAACAGCCTCCATAGTACCCCATTCTTGGCTCCTGAGGCAAGTTCCGATCCTGGGATCCTATAAGGAGGATTTTCATTACAGTATAATCATTACCAATATGAGCATACCCAAGATCACAGTAAATACATTTGAGAATAACAAAGGAACACATCACAAAATTCACTAAGAATTTAAACTTTTACAATCATCAATAAGGTCCAAAAGGACATACATGAGATAAAAGGAGAAGATGGAAAGGTCGGCAACACTGGAGTCCTCAAAAGCTCATCTCTACTCCACGCGCTGCTACTACGATGCCTGCCTAGAATCTCCTGCACGCATCAATCATGCATAAGCTTATAGAAGCTTAGAGGGTGGTGAAAGTGTGTGACAATGGTGCACAGAAGAATAGTAGGAGATGCAAGAAGGGAAATGTGCTCAATGAGAAAATCACTAACCTTACCAAGGCTTATCATGAATATGATGCAATGAGTAATGGATTTTAAACCAAGGAAATGCATGAAGGGGGCTTGTAGAACCAATGCTAATGCGATGCAAGTAATGTCAGTGCTCATATCCAAATCATAAGTCAAGCATATTTTCAATCATAAGGAAATCACCGGGGTCCATTACACTGCTGAATGAATGTCGCTCTACAGACCTCGCATAGTCAAACGAGCATAAGAGACCTCATTACCCGCCTGTGGACAGCCAATCACCAACAAGGCCTGACGGTAGCGAACCCATTTACGAGCTGGTCAGACTCAGCCTAGCAATGCCCACTACACACCAGGCAGGTAAGGCCACACCCCTATCAAACCGACTACACGACAGTGGGAGTCGCAGCCTAACGGTATAAGGCCCTCGTATGCTCATGTATTCCATCCGGTCACGGCGTTGGAGCAAATCCTTAGTACCATGGAAGTTTTTGGAATTTCACCCATGGGCATCGTATGCACCCGGTATGCTCAACTAATATTTTCGGTGTCCATATATACGGCCATCCACGAATATCCTTATGGAGGTAAGGCACTGATGAAGTAAGGCCAGATATCCACATGCTATGCAATGCCAGATACATGAATCACAAAATCACCCATGCATCAATCCCAAGCATTCATGTCTCAAGGAGATACCAACATGTCCTACACAATGCCACAACCATGGCCAATCATTCCTCAACCAAGCATGCATATGATGTGTATGGGAGTGGGCCATGAAGATGAATAAGAGTGCCAATACGGTGGAGATGAACTCTCTACCTAACCATGAAGGGTCTAGGTACTTAACTAATTCCTCATAAGAAATACAACCTCTAGTGGGGGCCCATATACCTGGGGTAGCCCACGAGACTAAGGAGAACAATGGTATGGGCCTAAATAGTGAGATGGCTTAGCAAGGTTCTATGGTGGGCCTTTAACCACCCATAGAAGCCCATGGGCCTACTTTAAAGCCACCAACGTGGACATCCAACTACAATTGGTACCTAAGAGGTAGCCCATCTCTAATTGATCATGAATCAAGGACCAAGGCCCATGCAACATCAAAAATAAGAAATGAGCAGCCATAATTATACCACAACACTCATGTTGGGTTTCAGAAAGGGCGGCCCAAGGCCTACCCAAAATATGGGTTCAAGGAGAACACACATAACCCAACTCATATAAAACACTATAGGCCCGTAAGGGAAAGGTTAGGACCCAACAGAAAGGCCACTAATCCTATATATTATGGTGGCCTAGTGGGCGGCCCAATGCTCAAACCACATGGGCAATGTCATGCTCTTAGTCAAGTAAGTTGGGCCTACAACTCGGCCCAAGTATAAAGTTTATTTCATGGGCAATCAAGGGCCCATCTACTTATGTAATCTGGCCCACTAACCCAACATAATAGTATAGTAAAATGGCCCAATAGTTCAATGGGTCTATCTGGAAGGTTCCAACCCAATTGGGCCTAAAGAGTTCAACAACTAGCTACATTCATGGACCCAATTAAATTCAACTATGGTGGGCCTCAAAAGTGCACTTATTAAGCCCAAAATTTAAGAAACTAAAGGTATTATCTCCTCTAATACCTTCATAAATGTGGTGGGCCTCACTCCTCAAAATTTCAGCCCAAGTCCAAGCATAATTATAACATGTTGTTGTCCTAAATTTGGGCACTCCATTGGAGTGGGCCCAAGGCCTCTAAAACTCTGAAAAATGAGGACCATGGCCCCTCATCATGCATACAATGAGAGAAAATCCAAAAATATGGCCCACCATCAAGAGAAATATTTTTAAATTTTGGTTTTTATCAAGCATATTGCTGGACTGCACAACAGAAAATTTGGGAGTCCAGCCATTTTGGACCATTTTTTTGGATACCCTAAAGGGGTCATTTGAGGCTGGAATTTTACAGAGTGATACGTCCATATGTGGGCCACACCACCACAAAAGTTTATAATTTTTAGATATTTATAAGTATTTTAATTAGTTTAAACAAAACAGACTGTCCATGAA
The DNA here is from genome assembly GCA_037074715.1 of Magnolia kwangsiensis. Classification (NCBI taxonomy): domain Eukaryota; kingdom Viridiplantae; phylum Streptophyta; class Magnoliopsida; order Magnoliales; family Magnoliaceae; genus Magnolia; species Magnolia kwangsiensis. Next base: position 45,790,778 of record CM073576.1, on the reverse strand, counting down.
ATCAGACAGACCTGAACGTCCCAATGTGGTGGGCCAGTTCGGGCCTTACCACGGTGTGTACAGGGGTCCATTGGCCCTGAAATTTGGTAGGTGGGTCATACCATGAGTAGATCACGTCCCTACAAAATTTCTGAATTTTTAGACACCTATAAATATTTTAATTCATTTAGATAAATCAATCTGTCCTAAAAATCGGACTGATTTGGACACTATATTATAGTGGACCAGTCCAGCCACCACTATGGTACGTACAGGTGTCCATTGGCCCCCAAATTTTGTAGGTGGGTCCTACCTTGAGTAGGCCACCTTTGAATAAATTTTTATAATTTTTAAACACACATAAATAGTTTAATAAATTTCAGAAATCCAACTGTCCATGGTGGAATGTTGCTGGAATAGTGTAGAAAATCCAGATTGTCCACCTCACTTGGACCATACCTTTGAGACCTCAATCAAGGTCAGATGGAGCTGAAATTTGGGGAACATCAAGATGAGATCCCCACATTTCAGAAAAGTATATTTGATGGGTATGAATAGTCCCCCAAATAGTCCTAAAATCTGGTCCAAAAAAAACCAGAAATTGTCCAGAAAATTCTGGACAGCAACATGTACTTTGATAAAATTTATTATATAGGTTAAATAAAAAGGAAAACACATTAATGGAGGATGGTGTGGCCTTCCTTACTGGGCCCCACAAATGTCTATATCATAATCTAAAGCCAACACACCTTACATGCATCATTAAGGCAGCAAGTAGGACACCCAAAATCAAACAATGGGCAGTTTGGGCATCCCACCTTGCTGAAATTTATGGATGTCCTAGGCCCACCAAACGAGCCACACACATCAGGAAATAAATAAGAAAAAAGAGAGATAGAAGGATAATCCGGCCATAGGAAAAGGGCTCCACCACTATTGAGCCCTCCCTAGATCAATCACACCCATACATCATACATAGATTTACATTTATAACATGAATCTTGCACATGCATGGCCTATAATTAAAATGCATGGTGAGGATGCCATCCCCACCATGGTTATAAGGTCTAGATGACCCAAACATAATATGATATGAAAGAAAATGGTCATGATGGGGCCCATAGAGAAAGGCCCCATGCATGGATCATGCATGCATAAGATAGGCCATTGGGCCACAACCATGGGATTGTGTAGGATCTCCACCATTGATTGGTGGGTCCTACACTTCCATTATAAAAAAAAAAGAAAACATTAAGGATATAGAAAATAGATTTTTTACATCTAAAGGGGCACCCACCTCAAAGATGACCACCAAACTTTTACACTAAGGTCCTTTAACACCAAGGGAGATGGATCAATGGTGGAGATGAGGTTTCAAGGGTTAGATGGTGGGGGATTAAGGAGGAAGGTGGCTGGAAAAATAGAGGAAAATGGGCTAGAGAAATGGAGGAAAATTGCTAGAGAAGAAGAGAAGAGAGAGATAAATGAGAGGGAAAGAGAGGAAAAATCTTTTTAAAGAAAATAATCATTAACCTATGGTGATACGAACAATGTTGCTAGGGTAGGTTAGGTGTAGGTGGTGTGTGAGGTCTTGGTAGTGTGAGTTATGGAGATTTAGGTGGTGTGTGTAGTGTGTGTTGGAACTTGTGCAAAAGAGGAAGTGTGAGCCACATGCACCACTCCAAGGTGGGCCACATGATTGAAATCAAGGGCCATAGAATGAAACGTACAAAACTTATGATCCACATATCGGATGGACGCATAAGACGCGGCGTTGGAACCGAAGCAACAATGCGGTCGCAATGGCATAGGTGTCAGCTCGATCCGAGTCGGGTCTACTTGATCGGACTCTAGGATAACCGTAGCACTATCTGAGGGTCGCAGGTCGCCAGAATTCAACCGGTAGGACCGCGAGACCGAAAGAAATGAAATGCACACTCTCACACACACATGCACATATGTGAACTTGGGTCGGGTCTCACAACCCTCCCCACCAATAAAGAAATTTCATCCTCAAAATTGACTAATTCAAGATAGAATAAAAGAGAACACCACCATCACATAGTAATCATCATACAAGAAAGGTAATACAAACAATCATATATCTATCAATCATCAAACAAATGGGGATAACACTCTCTAATCTCAGCCTCGCGTTCCCAAGACGCTTCAGCCTCCGAATGATGACCCCATTACACTTTCACCAAGGGAATGACCTTAGTCCTGAGGACCTGCTCCTTCCGATCAAGAATACGAATCGGCTGCTCAATATAAGAAGCATCCTCACGGACCTCAAGTGGCTGCCAATCAATCACAGGAATAGTGTCCGACCCACATTTTCTCAACATAGAAACATGAAACATGTCGTGAATCATGGACAACTCAGGAGGTAAGTCAAGCCTATAGGCCACAGCGCCTACGCGCTTGGTAATCTCAAAAGGTCTAATAAATCTCAGGACGATCTTGCCCTTCACACCAAAGCGAACCACGCCTTTCATAGGCGAGACCTTGAGATACACCATGTCCCCGACTACGAACTCGAGGGGTCGACGCTGACGATCAGCATAACTCTTCTGCCGGCTCTGAGCTGTGCGCATCCTCTGCCTAATAACATCAATAGCCTCTGACGTCTGTTGCACAAGCTTGGGACCTAAGAGACGGCGCTCTCCAAGCTTGGTCCAACAACTAGGAGATCTGCATGGCCTACCATAAAGTGCCTCAAAAGGAGCCATGCTGATAGTCGACTGATAACTGTTGTTGTATGCAAACTCGGCGAGGCCCATATGCTCCTCCCAACTGCCCACAAAGTCGATCACACAAGCCCTGAGCATATCCTCAAGGATCTGGTTGACCCTTTTGGTCTGCTCATCCCTCTGCGGATGATAAGCGGTGCTGAGATGCAAAGTGACCCCCAGTGCTTGCTGAAAATTCCTCCAAAACTGAGATGTAAACCTAGAGTCTCGGTCTGAAACAATCAAAACTGGGACACCGTGCAGTCTCACTATCTCCTCAATAAATATCCTCACCAACCGGTCCATAGACCAGGAAGCACGTACTGGAATGAAATGAGCCGACTTTGTCAAATGATCGACGATAACCCAGATGGTATCGTGACTGCGCTGAGTCCTCGGCAAACCTGCGATGAAATCCATCAATATGTGCTCCCACTTCCACTCTGGAACGCTCAACGGCTGCAAGGGACCAGGGGGTCTTTGATGATCGGCCTTGACACGCTGGCATGTGTCACACTCAGCTACAAAACTCACAATCTGGCGCTTCATCCCCTGCTAGAAGTACTGCCTCCTCATATCACGATACATCTTCGTAGAGCCCGGGTGGATAGTAAGTCTCGATCGGTGTGCCTCGATCATCAGATCACGACGCAACTCTAGAACGTCCGGGACACACAACCGGCCCCTGAAGCGTAACCCACCATCGGAACCAATATGCCAATCTGACTGCTCCACGGAGGCGGCCTCTGCTCGGTACTCCTGAAGTGACTCGTCCGTCTGCTGAGCCTCGATCACCCTAGCCACCAAGGAGGGTTGAATCGACAAGCTCGAAAGCTGAACAATGGAAGACTGCAGACCGAACTCAAAGTCAAACTCTGAAACATCCTCGAGCATCTGGCACTGTCCAACCATCATATGTACCACCAGGCCTCGTGGCTGACGGCTGAGTGCGTCCGCTACCACGTTCTCCTTGCCCGGGTGGTACTGAAGGTCAAAATCATAATCCTTTAGCAACTCCATCCATCGCCTCTGCCGCAGGTTTAACTCGAACTGCGAAAATAGATACTTCAAGCTCTTATGATCCGAGAAGAGCTCGAACCTGACCCCATATAGATAATGCCTCTATACCTTCAGTGCGAATACAATTGCTGCAAGCTCTAAATCATGAGTGGGGTAGTTCAGCTCATGGACCTTGAGCTGACGCGAGGCATATGCTACTGGCTTCCCGTGCTGCATCAGTACAGCACCCAAGCCAACTCTAGAGGCATCAGTAAAGACAACAAAACCCTCACTCCCATCAAGAAGAGTGAGGACAGGAGCGGACGTGAGGAGGTCCTTCAACTCCAAAAATGCCTTCTCTCAAGCGTCATTCCAGACGAACTCGACGCCCTTCTGCATCAACCGGGTCAGTGGTGGCACAATACGGGAGAAACCCTCGATAAATCGTCGATAATATCCCGCTAGACTAAGGAAGCTGCGAATCTTAGACGCGTTCGTGGGCTGACCCCACTGACGCACTGCATCAACCTTCGACGGGTCCACAGCGACACCCTCCCTTGTCACCACATGACAAAGGAACTTCATCTCCTCCTGCCAAAACTCGCACTTCTCTAGCTTCGCATACAGCTGGTGGGCAAGAAGGGTCTCAAGTACAATCTGCAGGTGCTCAGCATGGTCCTCACGACTCCTCGAATATACAAGAATATCATCAATGAATACCACCATGAACTGATCGAGGAACGGCCGAAAGACCTCGTTCTTCAGCTGCATGAATATGGCGGGCGCTTTGGTCAGTCCGAACGACATGACCAGGAACTCGAAGTGACCATAACGTGTCCGAAACGCCGTCTTCAGAATGTCCTCCTCTCGGACCCGAATCTGATGGTAACCGGAACGTAAGTCTATCTCGGAAAAATACTGCGCACCCTGCAACTGATCGAACAGATCATCAATACGGGGAAGCGGGTATCGGTTCTTGATGGTGACTCTGTTGAGCTCACGATAATCTACACAGAGTCGCAACGAGCCATCCTTCTTCTTCACAAACAATACCGGGGCTCTCCAAGGTGAACTGCTGGGACGAATGAAACCTAACTCCCGAAGCTCATCCAACTGCTTCTGCAGTTCTCGCAACTCTAACGGTGTCATCCGGTAGGGGGCCTTTGAGATAGGAGCAGTACCAAGCACCAAATCTATCTGGAACTCCACCTATCAATGTGGTGGCAAACCCAGAATGTCCTGAAACACATCTGGGTACTCACAAACAACTGGCAGCTACTCAATACTCTCTGCCACAGAATCCTCAACGACCGAAGCCAAGAAGCTAGATAACAGCTCTCTTCTAGGCTCGGCGATGAACTGAAACACTGGCAAGCCTGGAATATGAAATGTAACTGTCCTCGCAGCACAGTCTAAGACGGCACGATACTCCGCAAGCCAGTCCATACCTAGAATCACATCAAATCCTACCATCGACATCACGAACAAATCGGCAGGAAGGAACATCTCACCCACTAACACCGGGCAAGAAGGACAGCGACAGGTCAATATCACAGACTTCCCCATGGGAGTCAAAACGGTCAAGGCCTCGGACACGGACTCCGATGGAATACCGGTCGATCGGTAAAACTTCTCGGCCACAAACGAATGGGAAGCACCAGAATCAAACAAAACATGAGCAATGCAAGTAGAAACAAGAAGAATACCCTCAACGACTCCACCGGTCGATGACTGCGGGTCTTGGCCTGGCGCCTGCTGTGCAGAATAAAAGCGGCCCTAAGCTGGTAGGGGAAGCAATCCGGAAGACTGATGGTCCTGAGTCTGAGCCTGCTGGGCTGCTATACACACTGGACCTAAGGATCGAACAACATATGGATATCCCCTCTGCTGCTGTTGTCGCTACTGCTGCTGTCTCTGCTGAGGAGGTCTGCCTGACTGCCTCTGCTGCTGAGGAGGAGCCCTAGGAGTGGCGGGTGGAAGCTGAGCTCTCTTCTGCTGCTGAGGAGGACGAGGAGGAGGCAACTGCGGTGGCCTCTGCTGCCGAATGGGGAGAGGGCACTCACGCCTCCGATGCCCAGTCTGTCCACAGCCGAAGCATACACCTGAAAAGGGGCCAGAAGATGAGGCGACTGGAGGTGCCGAAGATGATGAAAAAGCCACTGTCTGAACCTCGGGCTGTCGAAATCCTGATCTGCCTCTCCGTCTTTGCTGACGGTGCTGCCTGGAACTGCCGGCTGGTACTCTCCTCTTCCGGTCTCCACCGGAACTCTGCTCTCTCGACCTTTGGGTCATAACCCAGTCCTCCTCATAAACTAGTGCTCGATGCACAACCTGGTCGAACGTCTCCAAGCAATGTCCTATAACACGGCTGCGAAGGGTAGGGCGTAAACCAGTCATAAAATGACGAGCTCTCATCTTCTCATCACTGGTCAGATGAGGAGCAAATCTAGACAAGGCCAAGAAACGGGCCTCATACTGAGATACAATCATATCACCCTGCAGTAGGGTCTCAAACTCAATCGCCCGCTGGATATGAACATGTTCAGGGAAAAATTTTTGGTCGAAACGGGTCACGAACTCCTCCCATGTCCAAACGAACTGAGGTCCAACCATCCTAGATATGGATGACCACCAATGACGGGCCTCACCCTGAAGGAGATAGGTTGCAATGGATACTCTCTGGCCTGCAGGACACTATATAGTGTCAAAAATCCTCTCAACCTCAGTGCGCCAAGCCTCGGCGGCAGAAGGGTCAAGATCACCACTAAACCTCGAGGGATCATGCTGTCGGAACTCGAGCTATGGCACTAGCATGGGGTAAGTCAGACCGCCTGGAAACCTCAGCGGTAGCTGGCTGACGGGTCTGCAATGCGGTGGCAACAAGCTGCATCAACTGCTGAAAATGCTCAGCTCCTATAGGTACTGTCGAAAAGGTAGGGGCGGCACTCGCCTCAGGCGGAGGCACGGGTGCAGCCGACGGGGTAGGAGCCTCAGTAACTGGAACAGCAGGCTGAGTAGGGGGAATAGGTGGGGGAACCGGAGCAACTGGAGGTACAGGCGCTACGGGCTCAACTGGAGGAACAGGCCGGATCGGGACCTCAGGAATCGAATCCTCAACTACTGGAGCAGGACGTGCTCGAGTAGGATGGGTACCTCGGGCGCCTCGCCCACGAGCACCACGACCACGGGCTCCACGACCACGAGTGTTACGACCACGCGACATCTTCTACAAAATAATGGTGACGTAAGGAATCAGGTCAGTTACAAGCTCAATACGGAGCGAAAGGAAGGATCTCGGGACACTACTTGTCCCATGTTCTTGGCAGACATGTGATGTTCCCTAAATTCATTTCAGAATTACTTGCTATGCTCTGATACCAACTCCTGTCACGACCCAGACTCGTTAACTGGAATCACAAGGGACCCGATGGCCGGTTCTGGCCGTAACAGCCTCCATAGTACCCCATTCTTGGCTCCTAAGGCAGGTTTCGATCCTAGGATCGTATAAGGAGGATTTTCATTACAGTATAATCATTACCAATATGATCATACCCAAGATCACAGTAAATACATCTGAGAATAATAAAGGAACACATCACAAAATTCACTAAGAATTTGAACTTTTACAATCATCCATAAGGTCCAAAAGGACATACATGAGATAAAAGGAGAAGAGGGAAAGGTCGGCAACACTGGAGTCCTCAAAAGCTCAGCTCTACTCCATGCGCTGCTGCTACGATGCCTGCCTAGAATCTCCTGCACGCATCAATCGTGCATAAGCTTATAGAAGCTTAGAGGGTGGAGAAAGTGTGTGACAATGGTGCACAGAAGAATAGTAGGAGATGCAAGAAGGGAAATGTGCTCAATGGAAAAATTACTAACCTTACCAAGGCTTATCATGAATATGATGCAATGAGTACTGGATGTTAAACCAAGGCAATGCATGAAGGGGGCTTGTACAACCAATGCTAATGCGATGCAAGTAATGTCAGTGCTTATATCCAAATCATAAGTCAAGTACATTTTCAATCATAAGAAAATCACCAGGGTCCATTACACTGCTAAATGAATGTCACTCTACAGACCCCGCATAGTCAAACGAGCATAAGAGACCTCACTACCCGCCTGTGGACAGCCAATCACCAACAAGGCCTGACGGTAGTGGACCCATTTACGAGCTGGTCAGACTCAGCCTTGCAATGCCCACTACACACTAGGCAGGTAAGGCCACACCCCTATCCAACCGACTACACGACAGTGGGAGTCGCAGCCTAACGGTATAAGGCCCTCGTACGCTCATGTATTTCACCCGATCCCGGCGTTGGAGCAGATCCTTGGTACCATGGAAGTTTTGAAAATTTCACCCATGGGCATCGTATGCACCCGGTATGCTCAACTAATATTTCCGGTGTCCACACATACAACCATCCACGAATATCCCTGTGGAGGTAAGGCACTCATGAAGTAAGAGCAGATATCCACATGCTATGCAATGTCAGATGCATGAATCACACAATCACCCATGCATCAATCCCAAGCATTCATCTCTCATGAAGATACCAACATGTCCTACACAATGCCACAACCATGGCCAATCATTCCTCAACCAAGCATGCATATGATGTGTATGGGAGTGGGCCATGAAAATGAATAAGGGTGTCAATACGGTGGAGATGAAGTCTCTACCTAACCATGAAGGGTCTAGGTACTTAACTAATTCCTCATAAGGAATACAACCTCTAGTGGGGGTCCATATACTTGGGGTAGCCCACGAGACTAAGGAGAACAATGGTATGGGCCTAAATAGTGAGATGGCTTAGCAAGGTTCTATGGTGGGCCTTTAACCACCCATAGAAGCCCATGGGCCTACCTTAAAGCCACCAACATGGACATCCAACCACAATTGGTCCCTAAGAGGTAGCCCATCTCTAATTGATCATGAATCAAGGACCAAGGCCCATGCAACATCAAAAATAAGAAATGAGCAGCCATAATTATACCACAACACTCATGTTGGGCTTCAGAAAGGGCGGCCCAAGGCCTACCTAAAATATGGATTCAAGGAGAACACACATAACCCAACTCATATATAACACTATGGGCCCGTAAGGGAAAGGTTAGGGCCCAACATAAAGGCCACTAATCCCATATATTATGGTGGCCTAGTGGGCGGCCCATTGCTCAAACCACATGGGCAATGTCATGCTCTTAGTCAAGTAAGTTGGGCCTACAACTCGGCCTAAGTATAAAGTTGATTTGATGGGCAATCAAGGGCCCATATGCTTGTGTAATCTGGCCCACTAACCCAACATAATAGTATAGTAAAATGGCTCAATAGTTCAATGGGTCTATCTGGAAGGTTCCAACCCAATTGGGCCTAAAGTGTTCAACAACTAGCTACATTCATGGACCCAATATAATTCAACTGTGGTGGGCCTAAAAAGTGCATTTATTAAGCCCAAAATTTAAGAAACTAAAGGTATCAATTATCTCCTCTAATACCTTCATAAATGTGGTGGGCCTCACTCCTCAAAATTTCAACCCAAGTCCAAGCATAATTATAAAATGTTGTTGTCCTAAATTTGGGTACTCCATTGGAGTGGGCCCAAGGCCTCTAAAACTCTGGAAATTGAGGGCCATGGCCTCTCATCATGCATACAATGAGAGGAAACCAAAAAAAAATATGGCCCACCATCAAGAGAAATATTTTTGAATTTTGATTTTTATCAAGCATATTGCTGGACTGCACAATAGAAAAATTGGGAGTCCAGCCATCTTGGACCATTTTTTTGGATGCCCTAAAGGGATCATTTGAGGGTGGAATTTTATAGAGTGATACTTACATATGTGGGCCACACCTCCACAAAAGTTTAGAAGTTTTAGATATTTATAAGTATTTTAATTATTTTAAACAAAACAGACTGTCCATGAAATCGGACAGACCTGAATGTCCCAACATGGTGGGCCAGTCCGGCCCTTGCCACGGTGTGTACAGGGGTCCATTGGCCCTAAAATTTGGTAGGTGGGTCCTACCATGATCAGATCACATCCCTACAAAATTTTAAAATTTTTAGACACCTATAAATATTTTAATTCATTTATATAAATCAATTTGTCCTAAAAATCGGACGGATCTGGACACTATATTATAGTGGGCCAGTCCAGCCACCACTATGGTACGTACTGGTGTCCATTGGCCCCCAAATTTTGTAAGTGGGTCCTACCTTGAGTAGGCCACCGTTGAATAAATTTTTATAATTTTTAAACACCCATATATATTTTAATAAATTTCAAAAATCCAACTGTCCATGGTGAAATGTTGCTGGAATAGTGTAGAAAATCCAGACTGTCAACCTCACTTGGACCATACCTTTGGGACCTCAATCAAGGTCAGATGGAGCTGAAATTTAGGGAAAATCAAGATGAGATCCTCACCTTTCAGAAAAGTATATTTGATGGGTATGAATAGTCCCCCAAACAGTCCCAAAATCTAGTCCAAAAATAACCAGAAATTGTCCAGAAAATTCTGGACAGCAACATGTATTTAGATAAAATTTATTATATAGGTTAATTAAAAAGAAAAACACATTAATGGAGGATGTTGTGGCCTTCCTTAGTGGGCCCCACAAATGTCTATATCATAATCTAAAGCCAACACACCTTACATGCATCATTAAGGTAGCAAGTAGGACACACAAAATCAAACAATGGGCAGTTTGGGCATCCCACCTTGCTGAAATTTATGGATGTCCTAGGCCCACCAAATGAGCCACACACATTAGAAAATAAAATGAGAAAAAAAGAGAGATAGAAAGACAATCCGGCCATAGGGAAAGGGCTCCGCCACTATTGAGCCCTCCCTAGATCAATCACACCCATACATCATATATAGATTTACATTTATAACATGAATCTTGCACATGCATGGCCTATAATTAAAATACATGGGGAGGATGTCATCCCCACCATGGTTATAAGGTATAGATGACCTAAACATAATATGATATGAAAGAAAATGGTCATGATGGGGCCCATAGAGAAAGGCCCCATGCATGGATCATGCATGCATAAGATAGGCCATTAGGCCACAACCATGGGATTGTGTAGGATCTCCACCATTGATTGGTGGGTCTATAATACCCCGAATTTTGTCCAATCTGGAATTTGATGTCCTTAGGTAATGGGTCAACCAAAACACCTGGGAAATCGTTCAGAACCCAATTTCATAGCCAAAGAAATCACTTAGGATTAATTCCTTTAGAAAATAAGAATAAGTTAGCTAGCGTAACGCTCGAGTAGCTGGGAAATAGTCCCTGATCACTTTAAATACATTCTACAAGACCCAAATCAAGTAGAACCAATGACTCTATAATACTCTATAACCTCGGATCAAACTCTAAGTAGGTTTATTCTCTGGACCACTTGAAACTTTGTATTGGATCTAGACCGCACGTCGAAAGTCCGATACCTGCTATCTTAGACCGTTAGAACCGCCTAGCTGGACTTGACAATCATTTCAAAAATCAAGTCCAACCGACATTCACGGGCTATTTCATTGAGCCTGGACTGAAGAGAGTAAGAATAGGGACAGATTTGGAATTTGAAATTCAAATCTGGCACACGACTTGACGTGTCAGTATTAAGCATTCTGACCGTTAGAATTCAGCCGAATTACACCCTCGGATCAGGAAAAATTTCTATTTCATATCATGAGACTTGTAGGGCTGATTTACTGCGGTGATCGCTGAACTGAAACTGGACCACCACAGGCGATCTACGAACACTGATGATCTGAAAACAGTATGAGAGTGACATCTAACATGTGTGAACTTAAGTCCGATCGAGTTCGGCCAGGGGACCACCAAAAATGATCTTTTGGACCGAAACAGCCCCGCTTTGGATAAGCATCAAGTGAACTTTGTTCCCGAGCCTAATCCGGGCATTTTTATGCTTATAAAAGGGGTTGAAACCCTCACTCCTCTCTCCCATCCGAATTTAAGAAAAATCCTAGATTGGGAGAGAGAAAAGGTGAGAGTTTATGAGAGAGATTAGGAGAGAATTTTCCTGTCGTTGCACCACCTGTTGCAAGTGCCTAAGCAACACACTTCGATCACCTGGTCAGTGATTTCACTGCATTTTCAGGTAAGAAAATACCCTAGAAGTTGCTGATTTGAGGTTACCTTGGATTCATAGCATGTTAGCTGATAAATCTTGTCAAACAGGTTCTCTAGTCGCCGTACACGAAGCGTATACGTTCCGTTCGAAACGATACGTTTATAAGAGATAAGGTGTGAATTTTAGACGCTTTGATTGACTGTTTCTAACGCTTTTAATGTTGTTTAATAGTAGATTATCGACGGCAACGCTATTTGACATGGACAACATGCTGTCTGTTTCCTGTTTCGTAAACCAACGAAGAATATGAGATTTAGGGCATTTTAGTCATTTGTAGGAAGTACCGTTTTCATTCATATTTTGCTGATGTGATTGACATGGTTTATTGTCGCATTAGAATGTCAAGAATACATGCATAATTAGTTTGGCGAAGAGATTCGCCAAAATGCGCACTTTGAGTCGACATACTATATGTAGACTTAAGTGTGTAGTGTAAGTATTTGTATAAATGCTTGTATTAGTATGTATTGAATTAAATGGTGTTATGAATTAGTTTGAGATTGATTTCTCAATTAATATGCTGATGTAAATGATTTCCTACATGTTAGCTATATGCATGATTTCATTATATGTATGAAATGCATATGCTTGAAGATTTGTTTAAGTTGTATGTTATAACATGTGTTAACATGCTCACATGGTTGTATTTCATTTCCAATACTCTCATATAATTGCTGATGTGATTCCATAATTGTTTGGGACTATACTTAGTCCAGGCAGTCGGTAACCGAGCGAATTCGTGGTTGGCTTATCTTGGCCACAAACGACACGTCGATGAACGCGAGTCGTGTTTGGAGTTGACGGCTGTGGTTAGGCCACGCGAAGTGTTTTACGCACTTCATGTCGTTCGACTTGAGATGCGATCGTGCTAGTCGAGCCCGTCAAGTAACCCGACTGGCCGTTGTATGTTCACCCTGCTGAGTCATAACTGCTTGAACCTAAGGTACTGAACTTACCATTGTAAACCCTGTTAACCATGGTACCTTGATCCATGAAGACTCATGAGCCGGGCATGGTGGTATGGGACACTGTGGTCGAGCTGTCGGCCTACGCTGGGGCCACAAACCTCCCCGTAGTGACCAGTAAGCACCTAGTCTCGTGAGCAGATTATGGTGGTATGAGACACTATATTCTTGTTGTTGGCCTACACTGATCAGGCGACGAGTCCTTTGTAGTGACCGCGAGCGTATTCTGAGTCTACGGGAGGCGACGACCCTTCAGTAACAGTAGAGTACAGTAGGCCTGTATTGATAAGGTCATGGGGGAGCGGAGCAACGAGTGCGTGCAACAGCCCTGGCAGCCCTTGCAGCGACATAGAAAATATACATCGTATGAGATTACTGGGAGTGACGACCCTAGACAGGATCTGTGTTGGGATTGATATAAGGGAAGTACCTTAGTTTCCTAATCCTGCTGTTTGAATGGTCTAATAACAACTCAAAAATCATATCACCATACCATTGCATGTGCATGGAAGATGTGGAGCAGTTAAGGGAGTGTGGCATGCCGCGGTCGTAAGATGGTGCCGTATGAGGGACATCGTCGGTGAGGACATACATCACGTCATGTCATATTTCATTAATAACAGTATTAGGATTGTTTGAATTATTGCTTTACTATTATCGCATGATTGATTTGAGAACATGTTAATCCTTGCTCTATTATTCCACTGAGTTGATCACTCACTCCCACATTACGGGATGGTGTTTTCGGACACCCACCAGTCCTTTTTTGTGATTGCAGATGATGGCGCTGCTTGAGAAGGGGAGCTGGACTTGATGATGATGAGGAGGATTCCTCCTTTATGCGTGTTCTGATTGGCGGGATTACAAGGAGGTTGATTAGATACCTTGACACTTGTCATTTTGTATTTTTTTGAACACTCATGTATATCCTTTTGGTTTACTTTTGAAATATACATGTATGTATATAACCTGGTAACATATTCACACTCTGGAGACATACAACAGTTTATATATGTTATACATACTATCACGGTCTTCCGCTTGTAAATTTAACCGTCTCTGGAGCGTGATATGCTGTTTTATCTTAATCTCACTCATGTTTAATACATTATCATAGACAACATTCAATCATACATATCTATGTTGCATAAATAACATTTTGGAACTCGGGAGTTGGGTTTTTGCTCGACCCCCCAATTTTTGGGATGTTACAGATGGTATCAGAACATGATTTGGATTAAACCGGGCCTGGTTTATGGTCACGCGACGTACGCTGTCGCATCCTTTGACTTAGGTGGGAGCGAGAACGGTCTAGAAACACTTATAGGATCGCAGATTCGCCAATAGGCGAAGTCTATTAGTATCGATCGCACGATCGAGTCCGTAACGCATTTAGGGTCGCGTGAAGCAACCCGAATAGCTCCTAGGTTGTAGGTGAGTGGGTTGAGGCATTATTTAAATGATTCTAAACCTGTAAATGTGAATCCTTGGGCCGCGGGACAACCACGACCCCTGTATTCAATCGCCAGGGCTTAAAAACCCCGTTTCACCTAAAATCTTTAGAATTCTTCCTCTCACCACTCCATCCTTCAATTCTTTCTTATCCTTTTCATGTTAGGCATCAATCCTAATGTGAAAATGATATAAAATCATACTTCGACAAAATTTTACGGTGAATAGTAAAATTTCATGAAAAATGGCCATAGGGCCATTCTAACTTTGCTTTCTTTAGCAACTAATGCGCTAGATGGATGTACTAGCTCCTTCTACCTCAAAATAATATGTTGCATGATAGGGGTTTGTATTCAAATTTTCAGATTGGCCCCGAAAAGCTCCGAATGTATGTTTAGGCCTATATAGGGCAATCTACAATGAACCAAGGTCGGGCCCAAGTTATTTGGGGTCCCTAGACCATGGGGGACCAGACCCATGTGGTCCCACCGATCAGATCACCGGACGGTCGGCGATGCCATCGCCGGTTCGGTGATGCATCGCCGCCCGGGGTGGCCCACTCGAGCTGGTTTTTGGCACGTGGGGTTTTTTGGGGTAGTACACCCCCTCCATATAGTGTCCGACCATAGAAAACCCCAAATAGGGGTACTTCCTTCACAAAAGTCCCCATCCCTAGCTCTATTTGCATTTTTCAGCTGCCCTAGCCCAAAACCGTGGTTCCAAACCACCCCCAAATCCATCCTTGGCCAAAAACGACCACACCCCTCCACTTCATTGAAGTTTTCAGCCTTTCCTCTTGAAGATCTCGTTGTTTGGAGCTCTTACAACCCCCGAATCGAGCTGAAATCGTGAGGTGCTCCATTCCCCTTTTTCATTCTCTTTTCTTTCTGAAAATTCAGCCTTTGGGAGTTTAATGCATCCCTCTACAGGGCCTAGATTTGTTTCAGTCCATTTGGGCAACAATTTCTCCGCATTTCCTCTGCTTTCCACGGCTATTGTTTAAGCTATTTTAGCCTTTTTCTTTCTTTCCACCATCCTCCCTCTCAATCCTATTTCTCCATTTTCTTTGCTTAAGGGATACTGAAAATATATGGCCGAGAGGGTTTTAGTGAGCAACAGACAGTATTAGACTCGACAATGATAAAGAAGGTAAGTCCGGACTGTGGTAGAATCCTTTTGTAGAATTAGGCATCTGTGTCGTTGTCTTGTAGATTGTTTGATTACCGTTTGAGATCTCTGTGTTTGTTGTTGTTAGGTTTAGTAATGACAGAGGTAGAAAGTGTGAAACTTTGTTCCATGTATCGTGACTAGCATGCCACTTCCAATCCCGCCATGGGA
Organism: Magnolia kwangsiensis; assembly: GCA_037074715.1. Taxonomy (NCBI): domain Eukaryota; kingdom Viridiplantae; phylum Streptophyta; class Magnoliopsida; order Magnoliales; family Magnoliaceae; genus Magnolia; species Magnolia kwangsiensis. The sequence goes on along the minus strand of CM073576.1, from coordinate 45,775,138 downwards.
CTAGGAATGTCGTTCCATTTTATACAACTAAATGCTACCGCCACATAGGCCCTTGGTGTTTTGGATCTAGTGTTAGCACTCCTAGATTTGAAGGATCTAACAATATAGGAAAGCAAAATTTTCTTTCGATGATCTTGACCCTAAGTGATAGAGCAATTCCCTGTATTAATAATGGTATGGAACCATTTACTATATAATCTTAGGCTTTGGATTATAGTTACTGAGTTATAGACTAGCCTACTAGTTACCTTAAGTAGTGTAAAGCCTGTATATGCTAAGGAATTGTAGGTTAGATTTAGTTGAAGTAGAACCTTATTCCTTCGATAGATCCCCTTATGACTTATAAACTTCTGTTGTTGCCCATAGGAAGGAACCATTCACTCTCAGGGAACATTTATAACTCCCTCGGATTGAACTTAGAATGTACTAGCACGCCCCTTAGAATTGCCTTCCCCAAGGGCTTATTGCATTCGGGAACGCGGAATAAAGGAACTACATGTAAGCGATGTATTCGCGGTTTAAATCGACATCCTAATCCTAGTGGTTACCAATAAATCCAATGCTCTGATCAAGCAGAAGATCGGCATCGACTCAGATTAAGAATTGATACAATAAGTCTTCTTTCCTAGCTAGACAGAAAGTCTATGTATCCGGCTCAGACCCACTATACAACTTTTCTTCCATGTTGGCTCGACCACATACAACCAAAAGTTATTGCTTTGTCTTTGGGAAATGGCGAGAACTTAAAGCCAGTAGAGAATTCGACATCTTGCCACCAACTCATACCTGCCCCTGAACTCAACCACAAAAGAGATTAGGCTCATCTCTATTGCCATAGATACCAATGCCATAGAACGCATCATTAGCAAGGAAAACCATGTAGAAAGAGGTTGTTTCCATTTTATGTCAAGGATAGCCCCTAAGTTGCACCTCGTTCCGATATACGGAGCGATGCAAAGATTTTTGAACTTTAAGTAGAACCAAGTTTAAGGGGGGTAGAATGTATTGAGTCCAATCCAGTTAGGTTAGTCAACACTACCGTTCAATCAGAGTGGCACTGCGGAAGAGTGGTTGGCCTCTTTCCCACTGGCCCAGGATCGAAACATTTGAGTTAGGATGTACATACAGTTAGGTCAATAAATAAGATTGACCCTTTCTTAGAATGTCAATACTAAAGTCTTACTAGATACTCCTTACCCTTCACCAATTTCGGGGACAAAATTGTGTTTTAAGGGGGGTAGATTGTAACACCTCGAATTTTGGCCAATCTGGGATTTGACGTCCTTAGGCAATGGGTCAACCAAAACACCTGAGAAATCGCTCAGAACCCAATTTCATAGCCAAAGAAATCACTTAGGATTAATTCCTTTAGAAAATAAGAATAAGTTAGCTAGCGTAACACTAGAGTAGCTGGGAAATAGTCCCTGATCACTTTAAATACGTTCTACAAGACCCAAATCAAGTAGAACCAATGACTCTATAATACTTTATAACCTCGGATCAAACTCTAAGTAGGTTTGTTCTCTGGACCACTTTGAAACTTTGTATTGGATCTAGACCGCACATCGAAAGTCTGATACCTGCTATCTTAGACCGTTAGAACCGCCTAGCTGGACTTGACAATCATTTCGAAAATTAAGTCCAACCGACATTCACGGGCTATTTCATTGAGCCTGGACTGAAGAGAGTAAGAATAGGGACAGATTTAGAATTTGAAATTCAAATCTGGCACACGACTTGACGTGTCAGTATTAAGCATTCTGACTGTCAGAATTCAGCCAAATTACACCCTCGGATCAGGAAAAATTTCTATTTCATACCATGAGACTTGTAGGCCTGATCTACGTGCGGTGACCGCTGAACTGAAACTGGACCGCCACGGGCGATCTACGAACACTGATGGTCTGAAAATGATATGAGAGAGACATTTAACATGTGTGAACTTAAGTCCGATCGCGTTCGGCCAGGGGACCACCAGAAATGATCTTTTGGACCGAAACAGCCCCGCTTTGGATAAGCATCAAGTGAACTTTGTTCCCGAGCCTATTCCTAGCATTTTTATGCTTATAAAAGGGGTTGAAACCCTCACTCCTCTCTCCCATCCGAATTTGAGAAAAACCCTAGATTGGGAGAGAGAAAAGGTGAGAGTTTATGAGAGAGATTATGAGAGAATTTTCCTGTCGTTGCACCACCTGTTGCAAGTGCCTAAGCAACACACTTCGATCACCTGGCCGGTGATTTCTTTGCATTTTCAGGTAAGAAAATACTCTAGAAGTTGCTGATTTGAGGTTACCTTGGATTCATAGCATGTTAGCTGATAAATCTTGTGAAACAGGTTCTCTAGTTGCCGTAGACGAAGCGTATACGTTCCGTTCGAAACGATACGTTTATAAGAGATAAGGTGTGGATTTTAGATGCTTTGATTAACTGTTTCCAGTGCTTTCAATGTCATTTAATAGTAGATTATCGACAGTAACGCCATTTGACATGTACAACATGCTGTCCGTTTTCTGTTTCGTAAACCAACGAAGAATATGAGATTTAGGGCATTTTAGTCATTTGTAGGAAGTACCATTTTCATTCATATTTTGCTGATGTGATTGACATGGTTTATTGTCGCATTAGAATGTTAGGAATACGTGCATAATTAGTTTGGCAAAGAGATTTGCCAAAATGCTCACTTTGAGTTGACATACTATATGTACACTTAAGTGTGTAGTGTAAGTGTTTGTATAAATGCTTATATTAGTATGTATTGAATTAAATGGTGTTATGAATTAGTTTGAGATTGATTTCTCAATTAATATGCTGATGTAAATGATTTCCTACATGTTAGCTATATGCATGATTTCATTATATGTATGAAATGCATATGCTTGAAGATTTGTTTAAGTTGTATGTTATAACATGTGTTAACATGCTCACATGGTTGTATTTCATTTCTAATACTCTTATATAATTGCTGATGTGATTCCATAATTGTTTGGGACTATACTTAGTCTAGGCAGTCGGTAACCGAGCGAATTCGTGGTTGGCTTATCTTGGCTACGAACGACGCGTCGATGAACGCGAGTCGTGTTTGGAGTTGACGGTAGTGGTTAGGCCATGCGAAGTGTTTTACGCACTTCATGTCGTTCGACTTGAGATGTGATCGTGCTAGTCGAGCCCGTCAAGTAACCCGACTGGCCGTTGTATTTTCACCCTGCATGAGTCATAACTGCTTGAACTTAGGGTACTGAACTTACCATTGTAAACCCTGTTAACCATGGTACCTTGATCCACGAAGACTCATGAGCCGGGCATGGTAGTATGGGACACCGTGGTCGAGCTGTCGGCCTACGCTGGGGCCACAAACCTCCCCGTAGTGACCAGTGAGCACCTAGTCTCATGAGCAGATTATGGTGGTATGGGACACTATATTCTTACTGTCGACCTACACTGATCAGGCGACGAGTCCTTTGTAGTGACCGCGAGCGTATTCTGAGTCTACGGGAGGCGACGACCCTTCAGTAGCAGTAGAGTACAGTAGGCCTGTATTAATAAGGTGATGGGGGAGCGGAGCAACGAGTGCGTGCAATAGCCCCGGCAGCCCTTATAGCGACCTACAAAATATACATCGTATGAGATTACTGGGAGTGACGACCCTAGACAGGATCTGTGTTGGGATTGATATAAGGGAAGTACCTTAGTTTCCCAATCCTGCTGTTTGAATGGACTAATAACAACTCAGAAATCATATCACCATACCATTGCATGTGCCTGGAAGATGTGGAGCACTTAAGGGAGTGTGGCATGCCGCGGTCGTAAGATGGTGCCGTATGAGGGAGATCGTCGGTGAGGGCATACATCACGTCATGTCATATTGCATTAATAACAATATTAGGATTATTTGAATTACTGCTTTACTATTATCGCATGATTGATTTGAGAACAGGTTAATCCTTGGTTTATTATTCTACTGAGTTGATCACTAACTCCCACGTTACGGGATGGTGTTTCTGGACACCCACCAGTCCTTTTTTGTGATTGCAGATGATGGCGCTGCTTGAGAAGCGGAGCTGGACTTGATGATGATGAGGAGGATTCCTCCTTTATGCGTGTTCTGATTGACGGGATTACAAGGAGGTTGATTAGATACCTTGACACTTGTCAGTTTATATTTTTTTGAACACTCATGTATATCCTTTTGGTTTACTTTTGGAGTATACATGTATGTATATAACCTGGTAACATATTCACACTCTGGAGACATACAACAGTTTATATATGTTTTACATACAATCACAGTCTTCCGTTTGTAAATTTAACCGTCTCTGGAGCGTGATATGCTGTTTTATCTTAATCTCACTCATGTTTAATACATTATCACAGACAACATTCAATCATACATATCTATGTTGCATAAATAACATTTTGGAACTCGGGAGTTGGGTTTTTGCTCGACCCCCCGATTTTCGAGATGTTACAGGGTCTTACACTTCCATCATAAAAAAAAGAAAATATCAAGGCTATAGAAAATAGATTTTTTACATTTAAAGGGGCACCCACCTCAAAGATGACCACCAAACTTTCACACTAAGGTCCTTTAGCACCAAGGGAGATGGATCAATGGTGGAGATGAGGTTTCAAGGGTTAGATGGTGGGAGATTAAGGAGGAAGGTGGCTGGAAAAATGGAGAAAAATGGGCTAGAGAAATGGAGGAAAATTGCTAGAGAAGAAGAGAAGAGAAGAGAGAAATGAGAGGGAAAGAGAGGGAAAATCTTTTTAAAGAAAGTAATCATTAACCTATGGTGATACAAACAATGTTGCTAGGGTAGGTTAGGTGTGGGTGGTGTGTGAGGTCTTGGTAGTGTGAGTTATGGAGATTTAGGTGGTGTGTGTAGTGTGTGTTGGAACTTGTGCAAAAGAGGGAGTGTGGGCCACATGCACCACTTCAAGGTGGGCCACATGATCGAAATCAAGGGCCATAGACTGAAACGTATACAACTTATGATCCACATATCGGATGGATGCACAAGACGCGGCGTTGGAACCGCGGTAACAATGCGGTCGCAATGGCATAGGTCTCAGCTCGATCTGAGTCGAGTCTACTTGATCGGACTCTAGGATGACCGTAGCACTATCTGAGGGTCGTATGTCGCCAGAATTTGACCGGTAGGACCGCGAGACTACAAGAAATGAAATGCACACTCTCACACACACATGCACATATGTGAACTTGGGTCGGGTCTCACACCTAAACAAATGCCTATAACCTAAAACTATTCCCAAATCCCAAAACCTATAACCTAAACCTAACCTTAACCTAAACCTAAACCTATAACCCATAACCTTAACCAAAACCTATAACCTAAACCAAAAGCAAAACCTATAGCCTAAACCCGAACCCATTCTCAAATCCCAAAACCAATATCCTGAACCAAAACCAAAACCTATAACCTAAGCCCGAACCCATTCCCAAATCCCAAAACCTATAACATAAATCAAATTAAAAACCTATAGCCTAAACCCGAACCCATTCTCAATTCCCAAAACATATAACCTCAACCCAAACCAAAACCTAGAACCTATCCCTAAACATTAACCTATAACCTAACCTAAACCTATTCTTTTTACCTAAAGCTATTCCCAAATCCGAAAACCTATAACCTAAACCTAACCGCAACATAAACGCAAACCTAAAACCTATAACCTTAACCAAAAACTATAAACTAAACCAAATCCAAAACCAAAACCTATGACCTAAACCCGAACCCAATCTCAAATCCCAAAACCATAAACTAAACCAAAACCTAAACGTATAACCTAAACCCGAACCCATTCTCAAATCCTAAAACCTATAACCTAAGCCAAACCCAAAACATATTACCTAAACCTAAACCTAAACCTAAACCTCATCATAAACCTATAACCTATAACTTAAACCAAAACCAAAACGTATAACCTAAACCTGAACCCATTCTCAAATCCCAAAACCTATAACCTAAAGCTGAACCCATTCTCAAATCCCAAAACCTATAACCAAAACCTAAACCTAAACCTTATCCTAAACCTATAACATATAACCTAAACCAAAACCAAAACCGGTAACCTAAACCCGAACCCATTCTCAAATCCCAAAACCTATAACCTAAACCTAACCTTAACCAAAAGCAAAACCTATAACCTATAACCAAAACCAAAACCTATAACCTAAAACAAAACCAAAACCTATAACCTAAACCTAACCTTAACCAAAAGCAAAACCTATAACCTATAACCAAAACCAAAACCTATAACCTAAAACAAAACCAAAACCTATAACCTAAACCGGAACCCAATCTCAAATACCAAAACCTATAACCTAAACCAAAACCAAAACCTATAACCTAAACCTGAACCTATTCTCAAATCCCAAAACCTATGACCTAAACCTAACCTTAACTAAATCCAAAACTTATAACCTATAAACTAAACCAAAACCTATAACCTAAACCAAAACCAAAATCTATAACCTAAACCGGAACCCAATCTCAAATCCCAAAACCTATAACTTAAACCAAAACCAAAACCTATAACCCAAACCCGAACCCATTCTCATATCCCAAAACCTATAACCTAAACCAATACCAAAACCTATGACCTGAACCCAAACCCATTCTCAAATGCCAAAACCTATAACCTAACCTAAACCTAATCCTGTAACCTAAAACTATTCCCAAATCTCAAAACCTATAGCCTAAACCAAACCTTAACCTAAACCTAAACCTATAACCTATAACTTAAACCAAATCCTATAACCTAAATCAAAACCAAAACCTATAATCTAAACCCAAACCCATTCTAAAATCCCAAACCATATAACCTAAACCAAAACCAAAACCTATAACCCAAACACGAACCCATTCTAAAATCCCAAAACCTATAACCTAAACAAAAACTAAAATCGAAAACCTAAACCCGAACCCATTCTCAAATCCCTAAACTTATAACCCAAACCTAAACCTAAACCATATCCTAAAATAATAACCTATAACCTAAACCAAAACAAAAACCTATAACCTAAACCCGAACCCATTATCAAATCAGAAAACCAATAACCTAACTTAAACCTATACTTATAACCTAAAACTATTCCCAAATACCAAATCCTATAACCTAAACCTAACCTTAACCTATAACCTATAACCTTAACCAAAACCTACAACCTAAACCAAAACCAAAACCTAAAACCTAAACCCGAACACATTCGCAAACCCCAAAACCTATAACCAAAACCAAAACCAAAACCTATAACCTAAACCCGAACCCATTCTAAAATCCCAAAACCTATAACCTAAACCTAAACCTACACCTTATCAAAAACCTATAACCAATAACCTAAACCAAAGCCTATAACCTAAACCCAAACCAAAACCCACAACCTATCCCTAAACCTTAACCAATAACCTAACCTAAACCTATTCTTACAACCTAAAACTATTCCCAAATTCCAAAACTTATAACCTAAACTTAACCTAAACATAAACCTAAACCTATAACCTATAACCTAAACCAAAACCTATAACCTAAACCAAAACCAAAACCTATAACGTAAACCCGAACCCATTCTCAAATCCCAAAACCTATAACTTAAGAAAAACCCAAAACCTTTAACCTAAACCTAATCCTAAACCTTATCCTAAACCGATAACCTATAACCTAAATGAAAACCAAAACCTATAACCAAACCCGAACCCATTACCAAATCCCAAAACCTATAACCTAAAACAAAACCTATAACCTAAACCCGAACCCATTCTCAAATCCTAAAACTTATAACCTAAACCTTATCCAAAACCTATAACCTATAACCTAAACCAAAAACAAAACCTATAACCTAAACCCGAACCCATTCTCAAATCCCAAAACCTATAACCTAAACCAAAACCAAAACCTATAACCTAAACCTGAACCCATTCTCAAATCCCAAAACCTATAACCCAAAACTAAACCTAAACCTTATCCTAAAACTATAACCTATAACCTAAACAAAAACCAATAACCTAAACCAAAATAAAAACCTATAACCTAAACCCGAACCCATTATCAAATCTGAAAACCAATAACCTAAACTAAACCTATACTTACAACCTAAAACTATTCCCAAATCCCAAAACCTAAAACCTTAACCTATAGCCTATAACCTTAACCAAAACCTATAACCTAAATCAAAACCAAAACCTATAACATAAACCCGAACACATTCGCAAACCCCAAAACCTATAACCTAAACCCGAACATATTCAAAAATCCCAAAACCTATAACCTAAACCTAAACCTACACCTTATCCTAAACTTATAACCTATAACCTAAACCCAATCCAAAACATATAACCTAACCTAAACCTATTCTTATAACCTAAAACTATTCCCAAATCCCAAATCCTAAAACCTAAACCTAACCTTAACAAAAACCTAAACCTAAAACCTATAACCTTAACCAAAACCTATAACCTAAACCAAAACCAAAACCTATAACCTAAACCAAAACCAAAACCTATAAACTAAACCCAAACCCATTCTCAAATCCCAAAACATATAACCTATGCCGAACCCAAAACCTATAACCAAAACCTAAACCTAAACCAGAACCCATTCTCAAATCCTAAAACCTATAACCTATAACCTAAACCCAAACCTAAACCTTATCCTAAACCTATAACCAATAACCTAAACTCGAACCGATTCTCAAATCCCAAAACCTATAATCTAAGCCAAACCCAAAACCTATAACCTAAACCTAAACCTAAACCTTATCTTAAACCTATAACCTATAACCTAAACGAAAACCAAAAACCTATAACCTAAACACGAACCCATTCTCAAATCCCAAAACCTATAACCTAAACCAAAACCTATAACCTAAACCCGAACCCATTGTCAAATCCCAAAACCTATAACCTAAACCTAAACCTAAACCTTATCCTAAATCTATATCCTATAACCAAAACCAAAACCAAAACCTACAACCTAAACACGAATCTATTCTCAAATCCCAAAACCTATGACCTAAACCTAAACCTAAACCTTATCCTAAATCTATATCTGATAACCTAAACCAAAACCAAAACCTATAACCTAAACCCGAACCTATTCTCAAATCCCAAAACCTATGACCTAAACCTAACCTTAACCAAAACCAAAACCAATAACCTATAACCTAAACCGGAACCCAATCTCAAATCCCAAAACCTATAACCTAAACCAATACCAAAACATATGACCTAAACCCGAACCCATTCTCAAATCCCAAAACCTATAACCTAAACCTAAACTTAACATATAACCTAAACCAAAATCGACAAACCAAACCAAAACCAAAACCTATAACCCAAACCCGAACCCTTTCTCATATCCCAAAACCTATAACCTAAACCAATACCAAAACCTATGACCTAAACCCAAACCCATTCTCAAATCCCAAAACCTATAACCTAACCTAAACCAATACCTATAACCTAAAATTATTCTCAAATCCCAAAGCCTATAGCCTAAACCTAACCTTAACCTAAACCTAAACCTATAACCTATAACTTAAACCAAATCCTATAACCAAAACCAAAACCAAAACCTATAACCTAAACCCAAACCCATTCTCAAATCTCAAAACATGTAACCTAATCCAAAACCAAAACCTATAACCTAAACCCGAACCCATTCTCAAATCACAAAACCTATAACCTAAACCTAAACCTAAACCTTATCCTAAACCTATAACCTAAACCAAAACCAAAAACTAGAACCTAAACCCGAACCCATTATCAAATCCAAAAACCTATAACCTAAACCTAAATAAAAACCTATAACCTAAACCCGAACACATTATCAAATCCAAAAACCAATAAACAAACCTAAACCGATACTCATTACCTAAAACTAATGCCAAATCCCAAAACCTATAACCTCTACCTAACCTTAACCTATAGCCAATAACCTTAACCAAAACTTATAACCTAAACCAAAACTAAAACCTATAACCTAAACCCGAACACAATTGTAAATCCCAAAACCTATAACCTAAACCAAAACCAAAACCTATAACCTAAACCCGAACCCATTCAAAAATCCCAAAACCTATATAACCTAAACCTAAACGTACACCTTATCCTAAACCTATAACCTATAACCTAAACCAAAACAAATAACCTAAACCCAAACCAAAACCTATAACCTATCCCTAAACCCTAACCAATAACCTAACCTAAACCTATTCATATAACCTAAAACTATTCCCAAATCCAAAAACCAATAACCTAAACCTAACCCTAACATAAACCTAAACCTATAACCTATAACCTTAACCAAAACCTATAACCAAAACCAAAACCAAAACCAATAACCTAAAGCCGAACCCATTCTCAAATCCCAAAACATATCACCTAAGCCATACCCAAAACCTATAACCAAAACCTAAACCATTCTCAAATCCCAAAACCTATAACCTAAACCTAAACCTAAACCTTATCCTAATCCTATAACCTATAACCAAAACCAAAACCAAAACTTATAACCTAAACCCGAACCCTTTCTCAAATCCGAAAATCTATAACCTAAGCCAAACCCAAAACCTATAACCTAAACCAAAACCTATACCTTATCCTAACCTATAACCAATAACCTAAACCAAAACCAAAACCTATAACCTAAACCCGAACCCATTCTCAAATCCCAAAACCTATAACCTAAACCCGAACCCATTGTCAAATCCCAAAACCTATATCCTAAACCTAAACCTAAACCTTATCCTAATCCTATAACCTATAACCTAAACCAAAACCAAAACCTATAATCGAAACCCGAACCTATTCTCAAATCCCAAAACCTATGATCTAAACCTAAACTTAACCAAAACCAATACTTAAAACCTATAACCTAATCCAAAACCTATAACCTAAACCAAAACCAAAACTTATAACCTAAACCGGAACCCAATATCAAATCCCAAAACCTATAACCTAAACCAATACCAAAACCTATGACCTAAACCTGAACCCATTCTCAAATCCCAAAACCTATAACCTAAACCTAACCTTAACCTATAACCAAAACCAAAATCGATAAACTAAGCCAAAACCAAAACTTATAACCTAAACCCGAACCCATTCTCATATCCCAAAACCTATGACCTAAACCAATACCAAAACCTATGACCTAAACCCAAATCCATTCTCAAATGCCAAAACCTATAACCAAACCTAAACATATACCTATAACCTAAAACTATTCCCAAATCCCAAAACCTATAGCCTAAACCTAACCTTAACCTTAACCGAAAACTATAACCAATAACTTAAACCAAATCCTATAACCTAAACCTAAACCAAAACCAAAACCTATAACCTAAACGAAAACCAAAACCTAAAACCAAACCCGAACCCATTAACAAATCCCAAAACCTATAACCTAAAACAAAACCTATAACCTAAACCCGAACCCATTCTCAAATCCCAAAACCTATAACCTAAACCTAAACCTAAACCTTATCCTAAACCTATAACATATAACCTAAACAAAAACCAAAACCTTTAACCTAAACCCAAACCCATTCTCAAATCCCAAAACCTATAACCTAAACCAAAACCAAAACCTATAACCTAAACCCGAACCCATTCTTAAATCCCAAAACCTATAACCCAAACCTAAACCTAAACCTTATCCTAAAACTATAACCTATAACCGAAATCAAAACATATAACCTAGACCAAATTACAAACCTATAACCTAAACCCGAACCCATTATCAAATCTGAAAACTAATAACCTAACCTAAAACTATACTTATAACCTAAAACTATTCCCAAATCCCAAAACCTATAACATAAACCTAACCACTACCTATATCATATAACCTTAACTAAAACCTATTACCTAAACCAAAACCAAAACCAATAACCTAAACCCGAACACATTCGCAAACCCCAAAACCTATAACCTAAACCCGAACCCATTCAAAAATCTAAAAATCTATAACCTAAACCTAAACCTACACCTTATTCTAAACCTATAACCTATAACCTAAACCAAAACCTACAACCTAAACCCAAACCGAAACCTATAACCTATCCCTAAACCTTAACCTAAAACCTAACCTAAACCTATTCTTATAACCTAAAACTATTCCCAAATCCCAAAACCTATAACCTAAACCTAACCTTAACATAAACCTAAACCTATAACCTATAACCTTAACCAAAACCTATAACCAAAACCAAAACCAAAACCTATAACCTAAACCCGAACCCATTCTCAAATCCCAAAACCAATAATCTAAACCAAAACCATAACCTATAACCTAAACCCGAACCCATTCTCAAATCCCAAAACATATAACCTAAGCCATACCCAAAACCTATAACCAAAACCTAAACCTAAACCTTATCCTAAACCGATAACCAATAACCTAAACAAAAACCAAAGCCTATAACATAAACCCGAATCCATTATCAAAGCGCAAAACCTATAACTTAAACCCGAACCCATTCTCAAATCCCAAAACCTATAACCTAAACCTAAACGTAAACCTTATCCTAAACCTATAACCAATAACCTAAACCCGAACCCATTCTCAAATCCCAAAACCTATAACCTAACCCAAACCCAAAACCTATAACCTAAACCTAAACCTAAACCTTATCTTAAACCTATAACCTATAACCTAAATGAAAACCAAAACCTATAACCTAAACTCTAACCCATTCTCAAATCCCAAAACCTATAACCTAAACCCGAACCCATTGTCAAATGCCAAAACCTATAACCTAAACCTAAACCTAAACCTTATACTAAACCTGTAGCCTATAACCTAAACCAAAACCAAAACCTATAACCTAAACCCGAACCTATTCTCAAATCCCAAAACCAATGACCTAAACCTAACCTAACCAAAACCAAAACCTATGACCTATAACCTAAACCGAAACCCAATCTCAAATCCCATAACCTATAACCGAAACCAATACCAAAACCTATGACCTAAACCTGAACCCATTCTCAAATCCCAAAACCTAAAACCTAAACCTAACCTTAACCTATAACCTAAACCAAAATCGATAAACTAAACCAAAACAAAAACCTATAACCCAAACCCGAACCCATTCTCATATCCCAAAACCTATAACCTAAACCAATACCAAAACCTATGACCTAAACCCAAACCCATTCTCAAATCCTAAAACCTATAACCTAACCTAAACCTATGCCTATAACCTAAAACTATTCTCAAATCCCAAAACCTATGGCCTAAACCTAACCTTAACCTAAACTTAAACCTATAACCTATAACTTAAACCAAATCCTATAACCTAAACCAAAACCAAAACCTATAACCTAAACCCGAGCCCATTCTCAAATCCCAAAACATATAACCTAAACCAAAACCAAAACCTATAACCTAAACCCGAACCCATTCTCAAATCCCAAAACCGATAACCTAAACCTAAACCTAAACCTTATCCTAAACCTATAACCTAAACCAAAACTAAAAACTATAACCTAAACCCGAACCCATTATCAAATCCCAAAACCTATAATTTAACCTAAACCTTTACTTATAACCTAAACCTATTCCCAAATCCCAAAACCTATAACCTCAACCTAACCTTAGCCTAAACATAAACCTATAACCTATAACCTTAACCAAAACCTTTAACCTTAACCAAAACCAAAACCAAAACCTTTAACCTTAACCAAAACCAAAACCTATGACCTAAACCCAAACACATTTTCAAATCCCAAACACTATAACCTAACCTTAACCTATACTTATAGCCTAAAACTATTCCCTAATCCCAAAACTTATAACCAAAACCTAACCTTAACCTAAACCTAAACCTATAACCTCTAACCTTAACCACAACCTATAACCTAAACCCAAACCCATTCCCAAATACCAAAACCTATAACCAAAACCAAAACCAAAAACTATAACCTAAACCCGAACCCATTCTCAAATCCCAAAACCTATAACCTAAACCAATACCAAAACCTATGACCTAAACCCGAACCCATTCTCAAATCATAAAACCTATAACCTAAACCAATACCAATACCTATGACCTAAACCCGAACCTATTCTCAAATCTCAAAACCAATGACCTATCCCTAAACCATAACCTATAACCTAACCTAAACCTATACATATAACCTAAAACTATTCCCAAATCCCAAAACCTATAACCTAAACCTAAACCTAAACCTATAACCTATAACTTTAACCAAAACCAATAACTAAAACCTATACCCGAACCCATTCCCAAATCCCAAAACCTATAACATAAACCTAAACCTAAACCTTATCCTAAACCTATAACCTAAACCAAAACCAAAAACTATTACCTAAACCCGAACCCATTATCAAATCCCAAAACCTATAATTTATCCTAAACCGTTACTTATAACCTAAAACTATTCCCAAATCCCAAAACCAATAACCTAAACCTAACCTTAACCTAAACCTAAACCTATAAGGTATAACCTTAACCAAAACCTTTAACCTGAACCAAAACCAAAACCTATGACCTAAACCCGAACCCATTCTCAAATTCCAAAACCTATAACCTAACCTTAACCTATACTTATAACCTAAAACTATTCCCTAATCCCAAAACCTATAACCTAAACCAAAACAAATAACCTAAACCCAAACTAAAACCTATAACCTATCCCTAAACCTTAACCTATAACCTAACCTAAACCTATTCATATAACCTAAAACTATTCCCAAATCCAAAAACCTATAACCTAAACCTAACCTTAATATAAACCTAAACCTATAACCTATAACCTTAACCAAAACCTATAACCAAAACCAAAACCAAAACCTACAACCTAAAGCCGAACCCATTCTCAAATCCCACAACCTATAACCTAAACCAAATCCAAAACCTATAACCTAAACACGAACCCATTCAAAAATCCCAAAACCTATAACCTAAGCCAAATCCAAAACCTATAACCTAAGCATAAACCTAAACCTTATCCTAAACTGATAACCTATAACCTAAACGAAAACCAAAACCATTAACTTAAACCCGAACCCATAATCAAATCCCAAAACCTATAACCTAAACCCGAACCCATTCTCAAATCCCAAAACCTATAACCTAAACCTAAACCTAAACCTTATCCTAAACGTATAACCTAAACCAAAACAAAAAACTAGAACCTAAACCCGAACCCATTATCTAATTCAAAAACCTATAACCTAAACCTAAATAAAAACCTATAACCTAAACCCGAACCCATTCTCAAATCCCAAAACCTATAACCTAAACCTAAACCTAAACCTTATCCTAATCCTATAACCTATAACCTAAACCAAAACCAAAACTTATAACCTAAACCCGAAGCCTTTCTCAAATCCTAAAACCTATAACCTAAGCTAAACCCAAAACCTATAACCTAAACCAAAACCTATACCTTATCCTAACCTATAACCAATAACCTAAACCAAAACCAAAACCTATAACCTAAACCCGAACCCATTCTCAAATCCCAAAACCTATAACCTAAACCAAAACCTATAACCTAAACCCGAACCCATTGTCAAATCCCAAAACCTATATCCTAAACCTAAACCTAAACCTTATCCTAATCCTATAACCTATAACCAAAACCAAAACCAAAACCTATAACCGAAACCCGAACCTATTCTCAAATCCCAAAACCTATGATCAAAACCTAAACTTAACCAAAACCAATACTTAAAAACTATAACCTAATCCAAAACCTATAACCTAAACCAAAACCAAAACTTATAACCTAAACCGGAACCCAATATCATATCCCAAAACCTATAACCTAAACCAATACCAAAACCTATGACCTAAACCTGAACCCATTCTCAAATCGCAAAACCTATAACCTAAACCTAACCTTAACCTATAACCTAAACTATAACCGATAAACTAAACCAAAACCAAAACCTATAACCTAAACCAGAACCCATTCTCATATCCCAAAACCTATGACCTAAACCAATACCAAAACATATGACCTAAACCCAAACCCATTCTCAAATGTCAAAACCTATAACCAAACCTAAAGCTATACCTATAACCTAAAACTATTCCCAAATCCCAAAACCTATAGCCTAAACCTAACCTTAACCTAAACCGAAAACTATAACCAATAACTTAAACCAAATCCTATAACTTAAACCTAAACCTAAACCAAAACCTATAACCAAACTTGAACCCATTAACAAATCCCAAAACCTATAACCTAAAACAAAACCTATAACCTAAACCCGAACCCATTCTCAAATCCCAAAACCTATAACCTAAACCTTATCCTAAACCTATAACATATAACCTAAACCAAAACCAAAAACTTTAACCTAAACCCGAACCCATTCTCAAATCCCAAAACCTATAACCTAAACCAAAACCAAAACCTATAACCTAAACCCGAACCCATTCTCAAATCCCAAAACCTATAAGCCAAACCTAAACCTAAACCTTATCCTAAAACTATAACCTATAACCGAAATCAAAACATATAACCTAGACCAAAATATAAACCTATAACCTAAACCCGAACCCATTATCAAATCTGAAAACCAATAACCTAACCTAAACCTATACTTATAATCTAAAACTATTTCCAAATCCCAAAACCTATAGCATAAACCTAACCACTACCTATGGCATATAACCTTAACCAAAGCCTATTACCTAAACCAAAACCAAAACCAATAACCTAAACCCAAACACATTCGCAAACCCCAAAACCTATAACCTAAACCCAAACCGAAACCTATAACCTAACCTTAACATAAACCTAAACCTATAACCTATAACCTGAACCAAAACCTATAACCAAAACCAAAACCAAAACCTATAACCTAAACTCGAACCCATTCTCAAATCCCAAAACCAATAATCTAAACCAAAACCAAAACCTATAACCTAAACCCGAACCCATTCTCAAATCCCAAAACATATAACCTAAGCCATACCCAAAAGCCTATAACCAAAACCTAAACCTAAACCTTATCCTAAACCGATAACCAATAACCTAAACAAAAACCAAAACCTATAACCTAAACCCGAATCCATTATCAAAGCCCAAAACCTATAACTGAAACCCGAACCCATTCTCAAATCCCAAAACCTATAACCTAAACCTAAACCTAAACCTTATCCGAAACCTATAACCAATAACCTAAACCCGAACCCATTCTCAAATCCCAAAACCTATAACCTAACCCAAACCCAAAACCTATAACCTAAACCTAAACCTAAACCTTATCTTAAACCTATAACCTATAACCTAAATGAAAACCAAAACCTATAACCTAAACCCGATCCCATTCTCAAATCCCAAAACCTATAACCTAAACCCGAACCCATTGTCAAATGCCAAAACCTAGAACCTAAACCTAAACATAAACCTTATACTAAACCTATAGCCTATAACCTAAACCAAAACCAAAACCTATAACCTAAACCCGAACCTATTCTCAAATCCCAAAACCAATGACCTAAACCTAACCTAACCAAAACAAAACCTATGACCTATAACCTAAACCGAAACCCAATCTCAAATCCCAAAACCTATAACCGAAACCAATACCAAAACTTATGACCTAAACCCGAACCCATTCTCAAATCCCAAAACCTAAAACCTAAACCTAACCTTAACCTATAACTTAAACCAAAATCGATAAACTAAACCAAAACCAAAACCTATAACCCAAACCCGAACCCATTCTCATATCCCAAAACCTATAACCTAAACCAATACCAAAACCTATGA
This sequence comes from Magnolia kwangsiensis, assembly GCA_037074715.1. NCBI lineage: Eukaryota > Viridiplantae > Streptophyta > Magnoliopsida > Magnoliales > Magnoliaceae > Magnolia > Magnolia kwangsiensis. The sequence continues at coordinate 45,757,361 of CM073576.1, read as the reverse complement.
CCTAAACCCAAACCCATTCTCAAATCTCAAAACCTATAACCTAACCTAAACCTATACCTATAACCTAAAACAATTCTCAAATCCCAAAACCTATGGCCTAAACCTAACCTTAACCTAAACTTAAACCTATAACCTATAACTTAAACCAAATCCTATAACCTAAACCAAAACCAAAACCTATAACCTAAACCCGAACCCATTCTCAAATCCTAAAACATATAACCTAAACCAAAACTAAAACCTATAACCTAAACCCGAACCCATTCTCAAATCTCAAAACCGATAACCTAAACCTAAACCTAAACCTTATCCTAAACCTATAATCTAAACCAAAACCAAAAACTATAACCTAAACCCGAACCCATTATCAAATCCCAAAACCTATAATTTAACCTAAACCTATTCCCAAATCCCAAAACCTATAACCTAAACATAACCTTAGCCTAAACCTAAACCTATAACCTATAACCTTAACCAAAACCTATAACCTAAACCAAAACCCAAACTTATAACCTAAACCAAAACCTATATCCTGAACCAAAACCAAAACCTATAACCTAAACCCGAACCCATTCCCAAATCCCAAAACCTATAACATAAACCAAAACGAAAACCTATAGCCTAAACCCGAACCCATTCTCAAATCCCAAAACATATTACCTAAACCTAAACCTAGACCTTATCCTAAACCTATAACTTATAACATAAACCAAAACCTATAATCTCAACCCAAACCAAAACCTAGAACCTATCCCTAAACATTAACCTATTCCCTAACCTAAACCTATTCTTTTCACCCAAAACTATTCCCAAATCCGAAAACATATAACCTAAACCTAACCGTAACATAAACCCAAACCTATAACCTATAACCTTAACCAAAACTTATAAACTAAACCAAAACCTATGACCTAAACCCGAACCCAATCTAAAATCCAAAAACCATAAACTAAACCAAAACCAAAACCTATAACCTAAACCCGAACCCATTCTCAAATCCCAAAACCTATAACCTAAGCTAAACCCAAAACATATTACCTAAACCTAAACCTAAACCTCATCCTAAACCTATAACCTATAACCTAAACCTAAACCAAAATGTATAAGATAAACCTGAACCCATTCTCAAATCCCAAAACCAATAACCTAAACCTAAACCTAAACCATATCCTAAACCTATAGCATATAACCTAAACCGATAACCTAAACCCGAACCCATTCTCAAATCCCAAAACCTATGACCTAAACCTAACCTTAACCAAAAGCAAAACCTATAACCTATAACCAAAACCAAAACCTATAACCTAAAACAAAACCAAAACCTAACCTTAACCAAAAGCAAAACCTATAACCTATAACCAAAACCAAAACCTATAACCTAAAACAAAACCAAAACCAATAACCTAAACCGGAACCCAATCTCAAATACAAAAACCTATAACCTAAACCAATACCAAAACTTATGACCTTAACCGGAACCCATTCTTAAATACCAAAACCTATAACCTAAACCTAACCTTCACCTATAACTTAAACCAAAACCGATAACCTAAACGAAAACCAAAACATATAACCTAAAGCCGAACCCATTCTCAAATCACAAAACCTATAACCTAAACCATTACCAAAACCTATGACCTAAACCTGAACCTATTCTCAAATCCCAAAACCTATGACCTAACCCTAAACCATAACCTATAACCTAACCTAAACCTATACTCATAACCCAAAACTATTCCCAAATCCCAAAACCTATAACCTAAACCTAACCTTAACCTAAACCTAAACCTATAACCTATAACTTTAACCAAAACCCTATAACCTAAACTAAAACCAAAACCTAAAACCTAAACCCGAACCCATTCTTAAATCCCAACACCTATAACCTAAACCACAACCAAAACCTATAACCTAAACCTAAACCTATAACCTATAACCTTAAACCAATACCAAAACCTATAACCTAAACCTGAACCCATTCTCAAATCACAAAACCTATAACCTAAACCATTACTAAAACCTATGACCTAAACTCGAACCTATTCTCAAATCTCAAAACCTATGACCTATCCCTAAACCATAACCTATAACCTAACCTAAACCTACACTTATAACCTAAAACTATTCCCAAATCCTAAAACCTATAACCTAAACCTAACCTTAACCTAAACCTAAACCTATAACCTATAACTTTAACCAAAACCCTATAACCTAAACCAAAACCAAAACCTAAAACCTAAACTCGAACCCATTCTTAAATCCCAACACCTTTAACCTAAACCACAACCAAAACCTATAACCTAAACCTAAACCTATAACCTATAACCTTAAACCAATACCAAAACCTATAACCTAAACCCGAACCCATTCTCAAATCCCAAAACCTATAACCTAAATCTAAACCTAAACCTTATCCTAAACCTATAACCAATAACCTAAACCAAAACAAAAACCTATAACCTAAACCCGAATCCATTATCAAATCCTAAAACCTATAACCTAACTTAAACCTTTACTTATAATCTAAAACTATTCCCAAATCCTAAAACCTATAACCTAAACCTAACCTTAACCTAAACCTAAACCTATAACATATAACCTTAACCAAAACCTATATCCTAAACCCAAACCAAAACCAAAACCTATAACCTAATCCCGAACCCATTCTCAAATTCCAAAACCTATAACCGAACCTAAACCTATACTTATAACCTAAAACTATTCCCAAATCCCAAAACATAAAACCTAAACCTAACCTTAACCTAAACCTAAACCTATAACCTATAACCTTAACCAAAACCTATAACCTAAACCATAACCAAAACCTATAACCTAAACCCGAACCCATTCACAAATCCCAAAACCTATAACCTAAACCAAAACCAAAATCTATAACCTAAACCCATACCCATTATCAAATCCCAAAACCTATAACCTAAACCAATACCAAAACCTATGACCTAAACCCGAACCCATTCTCAAATCCCAAAACCTATAACCTATCCCTAAACCTTAACCTATAACCTAACCTAAACCTATACTTATAACCTAAAACTATTCCCAAATCCCAAAACCTATAACCTAAACCTAACCTTAACCTTAACCTAAACCTATAACCTATAACCTTAACCAAAACCTATAACCTAAACTAAAACCAAAACCTATAGCCTAAACCCGAATCCATTCCCAAACGCCAAAACCTATAACCTTAACCGAGACCAAAACCTATAACCTAAACCCGAACCCATTCTCAAATCCCCAAATCTATAATCTAAACCAAAACCAAAACCTATAACCTAAACCTGAACCCATTCCCAAATCCCAAAACCTATAACCTAAACCAAAACCAAAACTTATAACCTAAACCCGAACCCATTCTCAAATCCCAAAACCTATAACCTAAACCTAAACCTAAACCCTATCCTAAGCCTATAACCTATAACCTAAACCAAAACCTATATCCTAAACCAAAATGAAAACCTATAACCTAAACCCGAACCCATTATCAAATCCCAAAACCTATAACCTAACTTAAACCTATACTTATAACCTAAAACTATTCCCATATCCTAAAACCTATAACCTAAACCTTATCCTTAACCTATAACCTATAACCTAAACCAATACCTATAACCTAAACCAAAACCAATACCTAATCCTAAACCTAAGACCTAAATGTATTCACAAATTCCTAAACCTAAACCTACACCTAATCCTAATCTTAACTAGTTAACCTAAACCTAAACTTGAAAACCCAAACCTAAACCCGATCACTAACCCGAACCTGATTTCCTAAACCTAAACCTTAACCTATTCTCAATTCTCGAAAACTATAACCTATAACCTACAACCTAAACCTAATCTAAACCTATAACTTAAACCTAAACCTAAAACCTGAATATATTCTCAAATTCCTAAACCTAAACCTACACCTAATCCTAATCTTAACTACTTAACCTAAACTTAAACTTGAAAACCTAAACCTAAACCTAAACCCGATCTCGAACCCGAACCCAATTTCCTAAACCTAAACCTTAACGTATTCTCAATTCCCTAAAGCTATAACCTATAACGTATAACCTAAACCTAAGTTAAACCTATAACCTTAACCTAAACCTAAAACCTAAATGTATTTTTAAATTCTTAAACCTAAACCTACACCTAACCCTAATCTCAACTCCCTAACCTAAACGTAAACTTGAAAACCCAAGCCTAAACCCAATCCCGAACCCGAACCCGATTTACTAAACCGAAACCTTAACCTATTCTCAAATACCTAAACCTAAACCTACACTAAATCCCAATCTCAACTCCCTGACCTAAACCTAAACCTAAACTTGAAAACCCAAGCCTAAACCCTATCCCAAACCCAACCCGAATTCGTAAACCTAAACCTTAACATATTCTCAAATCCCAAAGCTATAACCTGTAACCTAAACCTAACCTAAACCTATAACCTTAACCTATAACCTAAACCTATAACCTTAACCTAAACCTTAACCTAAACCAAAACCTATAACCTAAACCTTAACCTAGGTTAAGGTTGTTTTTCTTTTCATTTGTTTGGATCATCTCTCATATGTTCTCTCTCTTTTCATTTGATTTTTCCATAGGATTGTTTATGTTTGGATGGATGCAGTTTATGTTTGGATGGATGCAGTTTATGTCTGGATGGATGCAGTTTATGTTTCGATAAATGTAGCTTATGTCTGGATGGATTTATGTAGTTTCGGTTTAGATGGATGTGAATATGAATATGATGAAATATTTTATAAAACAGGTGTATATCAGGAAAAATACGATGAAAGGAAATTTGAGATGAATTTTTTTTTTTAAAAAAAAGACTTTAGCAATGAAAATTTTCGTCGCTAAAAGCTCTAGCCACGTTTTTTAGCTACGAAAATGTTCGTATCTAAAAGCAAACCTTTGAATTTTATTTCAAGAACTCTGCACACAGTTAGTGAGGAAATTTTGATTGCTAAAAGTCCCAGCCATGGTTTTTTTAGCTACAAAAATTTTCATAGCTAAAAGTAAAGCTTTCGTTTTTAGCTACAAAAATGTTCGTAGCTAAAAGTAAACCTTTGGATTTTATTTCAAAAACTGTTTACACATTAGCAATGCTAATTTTCGTCGCTAAAAGTCTCAGCCACGTTTTTCAGCTATGAAAATTTTCGTAGCTAAAAGTAAACCTTTGGATAAAGTGTTCACACATTTAGCAACGGAAAGTTTCGTCGCTAAAAGTCCCAACCAAGTTTTTAGCTAGGAAAATGTTCATTACTGAAAGTAAACTTTTGGATTCGTTTTGATATTTTTAAAAAAAATGTTCACAACATTTAGCGACGAAAATGTTCGTTGCTAAAAGTGACTTTTAGCTACGAATTTATAATTTCGCCACTAAAAGCAAACTTTTAGCAACGAATTTTTTTTTCGTCGCTAAAAGTCACTTTTACCAACGAAAAAAAAAATTTCGCTTAAAACCCCTTTTCTTGTAGTGTGGATAACTTTAAAATGCATGAATTTGATCTAATCATTTCATCAAAACATGATATAGATTCTAAATGATTTGACAACTCTGGTTGCTAGATTTACAATATAGCATTTACAGATTCTATCCTATTTAAAATAATTCTCACAGTTAGATTTCAACATTGTATGGCTAAGATTCAATGTTAGGTTTTTAAGGAATTGATTCCCTAATTCAAAAATAAGAATCTATACTAGGTATTTATATGTAAATATCAACTTACCTTGTTTCGGCTTAGATCTTTTGTCACAGATTCGAAGCTTTAACAATCTTTCTGCTGAGTCAACTTAGTTCAACTCAATTGTGACTCGATGAGTGTCACGTCCCAGACTCGGTAACCGGACCTCACAAGGAACCCGATGACCGGTTCTGGCTGCAACAGCCTCCGTAGTACCCCATTCTCACCTCTTGAGGCAGGTTCCGATCCTAAGATCCTACAAGGAGAATTTCCACAATAATATAATCATTTCCAATACGAGCATACCCAAGATCACAGCAAGTAAATTAGATCAGGTCCAAAAGGACATACATAAGATAACAGAAGAAAGAAGGAAGAGAATCTGCAACACTAGGTCCTCAGATAGCACACCTATCCAAGCTTTGCTGCTAAGACGCTAACTTATGATCTCCTGCACGCATCAATCGTGCATAAGCTTATAGAAAGCTTAGAGGGTGGTGAAAGTATGTGACAATGGTGCTCAGAAGAAGATAGAGAATGTATAAGGGAGTCACGATCAATATTAATACCACTAGCCTTACCAAGGCGATCATGAACATAAGAAGCTATGCCAAGGCAGTATGATAATGTAGGAAGTCATACCAAGGCTATATAGTGCAATGCGTTATGTAATTCAATGAATACTGGGCGCCTTGCCAAGGTGGTGCATTATGAGGCTTACACAGCCGATGCAAATGCAATGCGAAGTAATGTCAGTGCTCAAATCCAATCCACATATCAAGTACATTTTCATCATAAGAAAATCACCAGGGTCCATTACACTGTTGGATGTCTGCTGCTCTACAAATCCCGCACAGTCAAACGAGCGTAAGAGACCTCACTACCCGCCTATGGACAACCAATCACCAACAAGGCATGAAGGTAGCGGACCCATTCACGAGCTGATCAGACTCAACCTAGCAATGCCCTCTCATATCAGGCGTGTAAGGCCATACCCCTATCCAACCGACTACACGACAGTGGGAGTCACGGCCTAATGGTATAAAGCCCTCGTGCGCTCATATATTCTACTTGGTCACGGCGGTGGAGCAGATCCTTGGTACCATGGAAGTTTTGAAAATTTTACCCATGGGCATCCTATACACCTGGTATGCTCAAGTAACATTTTCGGTGTCCAAACATGGCCATCCACAATGTTTCTGTGGAGGCTACAACCCTGATGAAGTAAGGGCGATAATGCTCATATGCTATGCAATGCTAGATGCATAAATCACGCAATCAACCATGTATCAATCCCAAGCATCCAACGTGCTCAAGAGGGAATACTATGTCCCTCGAGGAAAGTATCATGCAATGCCCAATGACACAATACGACCACACACACATAGTGTCAACCAAGCATACAATGATGTACATGGGCTATGAAGATGGGTCTAGACGTATTATGCGATGATACACAAAGTAGTACACTCCTCCTATCCAAGAAGGGACCAAGACTAGGTATTTAGACAATATTCATAAGGAATCTCACCTCTAGTGGGGGCCCATTTACCTGGGGTAACCCACGAGACTAAGTATACAAACTATGAGTCTGAGCGATATAGAAATGAGCCTAACAAGAGTCTAAGATAATTATCCAATCATTCTTAAATACAACCAGGCCTAAAGGGGTCCATAATGGGGACATTTAACCACCATTTCCCAAAAAGCATATCAACCATGAATGATGTGGATAGAAGGCCCAAGGCCTACATTAAAGATAAAAATAAATGTAACCAAAAATATACATATATATTCCTCATAATAGGACATAAAAAGATAAAATACCACTTTTAACAACATGGGCCCCAAGAGGAGAATTAAGGCCCAAGGCTCAATTTCCAATGGCCATAGAATCCATGCATTGAGTCAGACTTGGTGGGCAGCCCGCGTACACAATATACGACTAAATAAGTTTAAGTTTGGATGAAAAGGGTCCAACTACATCAGCTCAATACCTTAACAATTTAAGTGGGCAACTAAGGGCCCAATACTATCATTGTCTTATCCCACAAGTTCATCAAAATGGTGAAAGTTGACCCAATATATGGTTAGGCAAAGCTGGGATGACCCTGCCCACTCTGGGCCCATGGGATGCCCTAAAAAAAATCTGATCTAAGATGGGGTCCTCATCTGATCACTAAAGATGAGCCCAAAGAATGCACTGATAAAGTCCAAAGATTATAAGCATGAAACACACACACAAGTTCTCAATATAGTGGGCCCCACAGCCAAATAAAGTTTTAACCATAAAATTTTACATTTAAGGCCCTCTGATAAACTTTTGGCCAGTTTAACTTCCTCTACCTGCTAAGGTCCAGAAATCAGTTAACTATGTGAAAATAATCTCATGAAAGCTAGCTATATTTGCTGAGGGACCCCACCAGATGGAGAGTGTGTATATATTACGAAAAGATCAAGTGAGCCTGTTGCTGGATTGTGAGTTCAGCAGTAACCCAAGGCAGAAAATACATCCATAATCGGGCGATCCAAACCTTGGATGGCCTGGACCAAACATGCGTTAAGGTAGGTTTCACATACATACACATTAAGCCCTAAACAAACGGCCTAGGGTCTATGGTGGGCATTTAACCATCCATAGAAAAACCCATGGGCCTACCTTAGGATCACCTAGGAGGACATTCAACCTCAACTGGCCTCCAAGAGGTAGCCCACCATTACTCATATAATATAAGGTCTAAAACCCACGCAATGTAGGGCCTACTGGGCCATACACCAAGCCCAACTTATGGGCCAAATAGTGGACCCTCAAGTAAGGTTTGGGCCCAACTATAAAGGCCATAATTCCGCATATTGTGGTGGGCTTCATGGGCAGCCTAGTAATTCATTTACATGGGAAAGTTTTACATTTAATACAAGTGAGTTAGGCCTTACTTTTAGCCCAAGTACAGGGTCAATTTAGTGGGCATCCAAGAGCCCAACTTCTTGCATATTATTTTTCTTAAGCCCATCACAATAAATGGGAGAGTATAGCCCCAAGATCAATGGGCCTATCCAAAAGAAGTGAGTCCAAAAGGCCTAATCACTGCCACGAAAGGGGTGACCATGCATATACTATATTACATAATGAGCCCTAAAGAAATGACCCAAAATAAAAGTCATCCAATTCATACATTATGGTGGACTAGAGGTCAGCCCATAAGTCCAAGAATACACAAGGGCGAGACCTATACCGATAGGGTGGGCCTTGCCTCATTAGATAAAGACTTAACAAGGCCCTTCGCAATATGCATTTATGTGGGCTTTACAAGTCAGCCCATAATTAAACACTTCATGAGGGCATCAAGGCCCATTAATACACATGGTCAGCTTATAAATAGCCCATTGGGTTCGTAAATCAATAAGGTCAGCCCTTACACAATCTTGGGCTCAAGAAAGAAGTTCCTAGCCCATTGAGCCCAGAAAATAATTGAAAATTTTAGTTAAGGCTAGCCCACAAAATCACCACAAAGGTGGCTCTCAAGGGGCACTCATTAAGACCAAAATGTTTAAGGAAGGAAAGCAAGGAGTGTATGCAACACTCTCTTAAATTTGGTGTGCCACAATATTTCCTAAACAATCAACCATGTAGCAACTATTGGGCCCCTTGCTGGAATTCCAGCCCACCCATTTCTTGGGCCTGCTGGAGTCCACAAATTTATTTAATTTAGATGGGTTATTGACCCATGGTGATCCACATATATCATATTGGGCCCCACCAGATAAAAGAGAGATATACAACACTTACTTCAAGTGGGTCATCCCATTAGAATGCAGGCCCAACAACCCAAGGTAAGGGTGTGCCTGGGTATTTGACCCAAAACTGGTCCAAATTGCAGGCCACACCACGGTCGATACAGAAGCCCGATGGCTCTAAAAATTTATAGGGTGGTCCTTCCATGGGTAGGCCACACCTCCATAAAATTTTATAATATTTAGACACCTAAAAATATTTTAATTAATTCAAATAAAACAATTTATCCTGAAATTCGGACTGAACAGGACACCATATTATAGTGGGCCGGTCCAGCCACCACTATGGTGTGTACAGGCGTCCAATGGTTCTAACATTTTGCAGGTAGGTCCTAAAATGAGTTTAAAATATCCCTGCAATTTTTTAATAATTTTTAGACACTCAAAAGTATTTTAATAAATTTTAAGAATATAATCTGTCCAGGATGAACTATTGCTAGAATGTAACTGTCCTAAATTTGGGTCATCCAAATGGGTAGGTTCTCGGCCTCCAAAATTCATAAAATTTGGACCCAAGGCCCCTCATCAAGCCTAAATCAATATGGAGCTCAGAAATATGGCCCACCTTCTGAGAAAAATATTTTTAAAATTTTATTTTTATGGAACTATACTGTTGGACTGCACAGCAGAATGTTTCTGGCAGTCCATTATGTTGGTTCACCCGTTTGGATGCCCAAATGGGGTACATTGGCCCTAAAATTTTTTAGATAGTTCATAAAATTGGTAGACCACATTCTTGTAAATTTTTAGAATTTTTAGACACCCAAAAATATTTTAATAAATTTTGAATTTCCAACCTGTCCAGGGTGGAATGTTGCTGGAACAGTGCAGAAAACCCAGATTGTCCACCCCACTTGGACCACACTTTTGGGACCTCTATCAAGATTGGATGGGGCTAAAATTTGGAGGAACATCAAGATGAGATCCTCAAATTTTAGAAAAATATATTTGATGGGTACAAAAGGTCCCCTAATCAGTCCCAAATTCAAGCTCAAGTCCAACAAAAAATCTGTCCAGAAATTTCTGGACAGCAATGCATGCATGGAATAAAACAAATTTATGGGCCTATTAAGGAAGGGATTAGCCCATAAATTGGGTGTCATGGCCCACCCTAGTGGGCCCCATAATTTTTCAGAATAAACCCTCAATTTTTCACCCTTGCAAGAACATTTAAGGTGACAAAAAGAGGCATCTAAACCATGGTGTAGGTTGAGTATAGATGTCCCTTTCTTCCTGGGATTTTTTTTTTGGGCAATCCAGGCCCACTAAGTGGACCACACATAATATCATCAGATTTCTAACTAAGAAAAGAGAAGGAAGAGCATCCGGCCATCAGGGGAGGGGTCCGCCACTATTGAGCCGTCCCCACACAATCACAACCACAAACAATAATATAAACACATTGTACAACTAGATCTTATGATGCATGGCCTAAATCTTTAAAATGAGTGGTTGAGATGCCATCCCAGCCACATGCAAGGGCCTAGATGACCCATCATACTTAGAAAAATAGGAGAAATCCACATGCAAGGCGTCCATCAAGCGAAGAATCCCATACATGGACATGCATTTACAATGTGGGCCTCATGGCCACATCTAAATGGTTGTGTAAGATCTTCACCATTAATTAGTGGGTCCTACACATCCAAATGAGAGAGAAAAGAGATTACATGAGGAGAGAAAATATTTACTTGATGAAGAAAGCACCCACCCAGATCAACCTTAAAATTTACATCACCATCATCTAGAGGCTCCAAGCAACATGGATCAATGGTTAGGATGAGTTTTCAATGGAGGGATTGAGAAGAAAAAGGAGGATAAGGGGCTGGAATGGAGGGAATAGGGGTTAGATTTTTTTGCAAGGGAGAAAGGAGAGAAAATGAGGGAGAGAGAAGGGAGAGAGGGATATATCAAAGAAATCATTTATTTTCTAGGCTAGGGAAGAGGGTTGTAATCATGGCACATGGGGGGAAGAACTCAAGGCTAATGATAGTTTTCTAGAGAAGGTAACCTACTACCTAGGCTAGGGGTAGGTATGATAGCTTATTTAGATAAGGGAGCTAGGTGAGACCCACTCTTGGAAAATGAGCACATGGGTAAAGTGGGCCCCATATCATGATTAAGGGTCCAAAATGGTGCGGCCCATAACTTTTGATAGACACATCGGATTTACGCATGAGATGAAGCGTTGGAATCGCGACGACAATGCGGCCGCAATGACATATGTTTTTAACTTGTCTGAGTCGGGTCTTCATGACTGGACTTATGGATGACCGTAAACAGTATCAAAGGGTCACGGGTTGCCGGAATTCGACCGGTAGGACTGCAGGATCAAGATGAACGGAATGCATACTCACACACACATGCACTCATGCGAACTCGGGTCGGGTCTCACAATGAGTTACAACACAAAGCTTCTTCTATCACTTTCTCTCTCTTTCTCTTTCTTTCTCTTTTCTTTTCTTTCTTTCTTTCTTTCTCTTTCTCTTTTCCTTTTTTTTCTTTTTATTCTCAAGCGCCAATGATTTTAAACATTCAATATCCATGAGATAATGAATCAAAGAAATGTAGTAGGTTGAAAACTTCTCCCATTTAGGAAATCTAATTGATTCAGGTTAAGCCTATCCATTAATATAGATCTTATATGATGAAAACATATGGATCTCATATGAGTATCCAAAACCTAAACCTAGATAATTGATAACATGCCTACACCATTTAGCTCATCATTAAAAATAATCAATCATCATAATTTATGATATCATTAAACCAATGTGCTTTCCTTCTAGCATGGGCTAGAGGGAACTAGAAAGACATAACTAAATTGTAGAATGAAAAGCAATAGGAAAGTAAGAAAAAATAAATAAAAGAAAAATAAGAACTATGAAACTTGAAAGCTCTCTAAAAAGCCTAGAAAAAATCTAAAATCTTGTCCTTAAATGCTCTGAATGATACTTAGGAATGCCCTGAGAAGCCCTATTTATAAGTGGGAACTCCCTCCAATCCAAAAACCGCCTTAAATTTTCTCACCCAGCGTAGGCTCCACATAAACCCTTCGATGACTAAAACTAGTTTTGATGTCATCGAAGATTGCATCCAATTTGTCCAGCAACCAAACTTGATTTTCTTATAATTCTTCAATGTCATCTAACTCTTCTTCGATGTCATCGAAGACTGGCTTCGATGTCATCGAACCTAGTTTGATGTCATCTAAGCTCAGATCATACGAATTTTTACACTTCCTTTTCCACTTAGTTTTCTTGACTCTTGGGGTCTTGAAATCTTCAATCTTGGTCTCCAAAGGTCCATTCTTTGCCTTGGTGATTATTGAGCATTAAATCCATACTTTTAACATTGTTATCACTCTATGCTCTTAAGTTCACTTTACAACACAAACATAAGTAAAGCATAACAGTAAGCAATATAATGTTCATAAAATTAAGATATAAATGCAGAAAAATATGCAATATTTGACAATCAACACACCCCCTAACCAACATTTTTGTAGTCCCGAGAAAAATAAGCGAAGAAAATTTTTAAATAAAAATAAGAATGAAGACTAATTCTAGAAATAAAATTAAAACGAAATTAAAAATTCTAACTACACCACTTTTGCAGGTAATCTTGATTGCATTTAACATATGCAACAAGCCTTTAAACCCCTAGCTTTCTCTAGTGGACAAGTTATAGTCTCATGAGAGTTTTCAGAAATGCTACTCACAAACATTAAAAACATGAAAAATAGTTCAAAACTCAAAAATTTATACAATTATGCTTCTTTTCATCATATGAATTACAAAACAAAGCAACACTTGTCCTCAGTCTAAAGTTTATTAGAATCACAATTTCCTAATCCATTACAATCTTGAGTTCAGAGATCTAATCAAAATTTAAAATAGTTATGATCTAATATACTTAGGTGCTCAGTGACACTAGTTTAAATTTGATAAATATGCATGTTCTCTAACCTAACTCCTTTCAATCATCCCAAGAATATGAAATCTTTAGTTATCTTATTTCTTTTATGCCCTTTCTTCTTTTATCATCACATCCTCATTATTATAAAGTACCCTTAGATGAAGATTCCCACTAGGTTTGCTTTATAACCTAAGGTATCATAATTGTAACGGTAACAACAATGGATACTTAGGTATCTTTACTCTGAATTACTGACACGATTGTTATAGTCATTAATTTTTTCATCATATTCTCTCTTTTAAGTATATATTAATGGTACTATTTCATTCAACTTTTTTTGAATCAAAATTTATTATTCTAGCTCATATGTCATATTTCTCACTTAGTTAGATAGGGTGTATTGTGAATTCAGTACATCAAATTACAACTCACTCTAAAATAGTGATTAGATAATCAAACTCAAGTCTATACGTTTCGGTTATCAAAATTCTAACCACCATAAACCTAGACTAAGTATTAACTTTACCTTTGGAATTCACATAATATCATGTTGACATTCTTGTATTAAAAAAATTGAAAATTTTAAAACAATTTCCCATAAACCCAAATAAAAAAGTAGAATCTACTAGTCCTAAAATATAAACTCACCATAGACTAAAAAATGTAGACTCTACTAGTCCTAAAATATAAACTCACATGGATTACTATCCACACCCCCAACCTAAAATCTACATTGTCCCCAATGGAATGATACCTATAATGTAGAAAATATGAGAATAATAAAAAATAAAGAAAGGATGGATAATACCTTCTCACCTACTAGGTGACACTAAAAAAATTGAATATTATACAAATCTTACACAAATGCTCCGTCAGACTAGGAGCATCAGTTCGAATATTCTTGCTAATGAAGAGGGACAGACTCCTTTTCCAAATGAAAGTTTTTCATATAAGGTTTCAATCTTTAACCATTTACCTTGTACACATTGCCATTACGTAGATTCTCAATTTCAATAGTCCCATGAGTATATACATTCTTCATAATGAAGGGGCATGCTCATCTTGATCTTAATTTTTTCGGAAAGAACTTGTAACACCCCGAATTTTTACTAACCTGGGGTTAGACGTCCTTAGGCAATGGGCCAACCATGACGCCTTGGTAACCTCTCAGAACCCAATTCCAAAGCCAAAGAAATCACTTAGAACCAAATTCTTTAGAAATTTAACGTGAATTAACTAGCGCTACGCTAGATTACCTGTGAAATTAGCACCAATCACTTTAAATACGATCTGTGAGACCCAAAACCTTTAGAATTGTTACCGCTACGTTACCCTAAAACCTAGGATCAAACTCTAAACCTGTTTGTTCTCAGTAACCCTTTGAAACTTTGTATTGGATCTAGACCACACGTCGAAAGTCCGATATCTATAATCTCAGACCGTTATGACCGCTTAGTTGGACTTGACAATCGTTTCAAAAATCAAGCCCAACTGATGTTCTGAGGCTATTTCATTGAGCATGGAGCAAAGAGAGTGAGAAAAGGTAAAGATTTAGAAATTTAATTCAAAATCTGGCACGTGTCGTTGCGTGTTATTATTAAGAGTTCTGACGGTCAGAATTTAGCCAGATTTCACCCTCGAATTAAGAAAAATTTCTCTTTCATATCATGAAGCTTGTAGACCTGATGTAGGTTCGATGACCGCTGAACTGAAACTGGACCGCCACGTGTGATCTGGGAACTCTACCGGACTAAAAACTTTATGTGAGCAGGATCCGATATACATGAGCTTAAGTCCGACCGCGTTCGGCCAGAGGACCTCCCGAAACACTCTTTTGGATCGAAAAAGACCCGATTTGGTTATAACCCAAGTATACTAAACCCTCTCATATCTCTCCCATCCGATTTTGCAAGAAACCCTAGAAAGTGGTGAGAGAGAAAGAGAGAGTTAGTGAGAGAATTTGTGAGAGAACTTCCTGCTGTTTGGTCCAGCCTTTGCACGTACCAAAGCACCACCTTCAAATCAGTTTCTCGGTGATACCAACTCACTTCTAGGTAAGAAAACCCTAACCTATAGCTGTTTTAAGGATTCTTTTGATACAAGTAGCGAAGTAGCTTATGTATCTTGTGCATTAGGTCGCCATAACGCCGTTGACGAAGCGTAGACGTTTTATTCAAATCGATACGCGTCTAAGGCCAAAGGTGAGGATTATAGACGCTTAGATTGACTGATTTCAAAGCTTTCAATGTCGTTTAATAGTAGATTATCGACGAGAATGCCATTTGACATGTAGAACATGCTGTCCATTTTTCATTTCGTATACGTACGGTGAATTTGAGATTTAGGATATTTTAGTCATTTATAGGAAATACTGTATACATCTGTATTTTGCTGAAATAATTGCCATGTGATTTTATCGTGTTATGATATTAGATATGTATGTATAATCTGTTTGGCGAAGAGATTTGCCCTTATGCGCACTTTGGGTCGACATATGCTATGTAGACTAAAGTGTGTAGACTAAGTGTTTGTATAAATGTTTGTATTAGTATATATTGAGCCAACGTTGTTGTAGATTAGTTTTGAGATTGAATTCTCAATGAACACGATGATGTATATGATTTCCTCCATGTTTGCTATATAAATTGATTTCCTCATATATATGGAATATATGTGTTGGTTGATTGGTTTACGTTGTATGTTATAACATGTGTCAACATGCTTGTATTATTTTGAACTTCAATTCTAGTACTCTCATATGATCATTGATGTTATTTACAAATGTTTGGGGCTATACATTAGTCCAGGCAGTCGCTAATAGATTCAAATTCGTGGTTGGCTTCTATTTGTCAAAAAGGACGCGTGAACGCAAGTCATGTTTTGAGTTGGCGGCAGTGTTTAGGTCACACGAAATGTTTCATGCACTTCACGTCGCTCAGCTTGAGATGCGCTCCAACTAGTCGAGCTCGTCAAGTAACCCGACTGACAGTTGATTGTTCACCTTGTATGAGTCATAACTGCTTGAACCTAGGGTATTGAACTTACAGTGAAACCCCTGATAACCATGGTACCTTGATCCATAAAGACTCATGAGCCGGACATGGTGGTATGAGACACCGTGGTCGAGCTGTCGGCCTACGCTGGGGCCACAAACCTCCCCATAGTGACCAGTGACCACACTACTCTGAGCAGATTATGGTGGTATGGGACACTATATTCTTGTTGTCGGATTACACTGATTGGTGACGAGCCCTCTGTAGTGACCTTGAGTTTATCCTGACACCGCATGGGGGCGACGAGTCCTGATGCAGTCTTAAGGATATAAATAGGCCTGTATTGATAAGGTGATGGCGGAGTGGTGCAACGAGTACGAGCAACAGCCCTGGCAGCCCTTGCAACAACCTATAAATATAACATCGTATGAGATTACTACGAGTGACGACCCTAGACAGGATCTGTGTTGGGATTGATATAAGGAAGGTACCCTAGTTTCCCAATCCTGTTGTATGAAAAGGACTAATAACAACTCGGTAATCATATTCATATCACACTGCATGTGCCTGGAAGATGTGGAGCACTGAGGAACGCAAGCATTCGCGAGCGTAAGATGGTGCCGTATGAGGGAGTATGTCGGTGAGGGCATCCATCATGTCATTTCATGCTTGCATTAACAACAGTATCTAGGAATGTTTGATTGCCTGCTTTACTATTATCGTGTGATTGATTTGATAACATGCTAATCTTTTCTCTATGATTCCACTGAGTTGATCACTCACTCTCACGTTACGGGACGGTGTCGCGCACACCAACCAGTCCCTATTTTAGTTGCAGATGATGGCGCTGCTTGTGAAGTGGAGCCAGACTTGATGACAATGAGGAGGATTTCTCCTATATGCGTGTTCTGACTAACGGGATTACAAGGAGGTTGATTAGACGCTATAACACTTGTCATTTTATATTTTTAGAGCACTCATGTATATCCTCTTTATCATTTTTGGAGTATACATGTATATGTCTAACCTGGTAACATGCTCACACTCTAGAGACTTACAATCAATTATACATTGTTAAATATTTATCACAGTCTTCCGCTTGTAAAATTTAACTATCTTTGGAGTATGATATGCTGTTTTGGCTTAATCCCAATCTTGTTTAATGACATTCTACAGACAACATGTATTTATTATTATCTATATTGCATAAATGACATTTTAGAACTCGAGAGTTGGGATTCTACCCGACCCCCGATTTTTGGGATGTTATAGAACTGAAGACGGGAATTGTACAATAGAACCTTTTGCAAGGTTCAAAATTCTTCCTTCGGATGTTTTTATCATGAAAAGCTTTGGTCCTCTCTTTGTAGATTCTAGAATTTTCAAAAGATTCTCTCCGCAGCTTCTCTAATTCATTCAATTCTAATTTCCTTTGTCCACTTGCCTTGTCCATGTCAAAGTTTATCTTCTTTATTACCCAATATGCTCTATGTTCCAATTTCATAAGCAAGTGGCAAGCCTTTCCATGCACCATCCTATTGTAAAAGTGAGACCCGCCATTGATAATAATGGTATTTGGAGTTCTAAACCTAGAAAAAAAAATATTTCCTTAAGGAATCGTATGACCACTTTATTGTCATAGGTCCTACTTGGAACTGCCTCAATCCACTTGGAAACATAGTCAATACCAACCAATAAATAATGAAATCCAAAAGAAGATGGAAATGGGCCCCTAAAATTAATACCCCAACAATAGAAAAACTCTAATGGTAAAATTGGAAATAAATGCATCATGTTGCGCCGGGACACTCTTCCTAATCTTTAACATCTATCATAAGTAACATAGAAAGCATGAGTGTCTTTAAATATGGTGAGCCAGTAAAAATCATACTGTAGGATTTTTACAGTGGTTTTCTTAGCAGAAAAATGACCACCACATGTTTCAATGTGGCAAGGGGAAATAACACTCTGAACTTCATCCTCTGGGACACAACGTCCAAAAATTTGATCAGTTCCATATTTATATAAATACGGGTCATCTCAAAAGAAGTTTTTAACCTCAGTTTCAAAATGCTTCTTATCTTATGACTTCTAATGATATGACATTTTTTTCGTCACAAAATAGTTCATTATATTGCATACCAAGGCAATTTGGAGATCGTAAATAATTGTTCATTAGGGAAAGTGTCCTAGATATGCATCTCCTCAGTGAAATCATCTTACACCAATCTGAAAAGGTCATCCGACACTACATTTTTTTACTTCTTTCGTATCTTTTATCTCTAAGTCAAATTCTTGGAGTAGGAAGATACATCTCAAAAGTCTTGGCTTTACATCCTTCTTAAATAACGAATATTTCAAAGCCAAGTGGTCCGTGAAAATGACCACTTTGGATCCCAACAAGTATGACATAAACTTATCCAAAGTAAAAACTACTGCCAGTAACTCATTTTCAGTTGTTGAATAGTTTACTTGGGTTAAGTTTAGAGTTCTACTCACATCGTGAATAATGTAGGGTCGTTTATCTTTCCTTTAGCCCAAAACAGCCCCTATGGCATAATCACTTGCATCACACATTCGTTTAAAAGGAAGTGTCCAATCTTGTGGACGCATGATAGGTGAAGTGGTAGGGGATGATTTAATTTTATTAAAGGCACGCTTGCACACGTATTTGTCCACTTAAATGGGACATCCTTTTGAAGAAGATTAGTCAAGGGTCTAGTTATGGCACTATAGTCCTTGATGAATCTTCTATAGAAACCATTGTACCTTAGAACTGATCAAATATTTCTAACAGTTTGGGGAATAGGTAGATTAGCAATAATGTTCAATTTTGAGTGATCTACCTTGATTTCATTTTTAGAGATAACATGGCCCAAAACAATTCTCTTTTGAACCATGAAATGACACTTCTCCCAATTTAAGATAGGGTATTTTTCTTCATTCCTAGATAAGACAAGAGATAAATTGTTGAAGCATTCCTCAAAACTACTCCCAAATACAGAGAAATTATCCATTAAAACCTCAAGAAACTTCCTAACCACATTTGAAAAAATACTTAACATACACCGTTGGAAAGTTGTCGGGGCGTTGTATATTCTAAATGACAATTGTTTAAAAGCAAATGTTCTAAATTGACAAGTGAACATGGTTTTCTCTTGATTTTTCAGGGCTATCTCTATTTGGTTATATCCAGAATATCTATCAAGGAAAGTATAGAATGAGTGACCTGCTACCCTCTCTAAAACTTCATCAATGAAGGGTAGAGGGAAATGGTCCTTCTTTGTGACCATATTCAATTTTCTATAGTCAATGCAAACACACTAACCAGTGGTGACACGTGTTGATATGAGTTCATTATTAGAATTTTGTACGATAGTTTTTCTGGATTTCTTCGGAACTACTTGGGTTGGACTCACCCAAACACTATTGGATATTGGGTAGATGATTCCCACATCCAATAATTTGATCACCTCATTTTTTTTACAACTTCCATCATATTTGGATTTAGACGCCTTTGAGGTCATCTAATTGGTTTGACGCCCTCATCAAGGTGGATCCCATGGGTGCATATGGAAGGGCTTTTACCCTTAATGTCAAAAATGGTCCAGCCCAAGGCTCCTTTGTGGTCTCTTAGAACATTCAACAATTTAATCTCTTGATCATTGTCTAAAATTGAAGATGAAAAAGGCGAGCTTAATAGTCTTAGACGGGGGTGAATAGGAATATGCCAAATAAAAACTTAAAGTACTAAAATAATAAATAAAAAAAAATAAATAAAAAATCTTAATAGCACTAGTATTGAAAAATTGATTCAAACCTAGTTCGTAGGACAACCTTCACCAAAAATAATGTTTTAGGCAAGACAACCTTATTTCATGAACATTTGTAAGGATCAAGACTTCAAGCCAAAGCAAGATCCAATAGAGCTATCTATTATAAGCATTCACCACATTTGCATAAATAAAATTACAATCATTCTCCACATATATAAAAGTAAACATTCAGCACAAACACTAAGAATTATAGTGGTTCGCTGTGTACACCAACTGTTCTCAAACAGCCACACCTACTCCACTCTCAATAATCACAAACCACATGATATTGGCTTTCACTATAAACAAAGTTTCACAGGGTCACCATAAAACCTGATACAGTTGTGATTTTAAAGGGCTTATCACAAATAAAAACCCCACACTGAGATTTTCTAGCTATCTTAGTCAAAACCAACACATGGGATTTTCTTGTATCTCAGAAAAAATAAACTACAAAAAATAGAAATGTACGTATCTTTTCCTTGAAGACATTCTTGATGTAGCCTATAAAATCGCTTTGCTTAAAGTAGAATGTTCAATGTCCTGTAACACAAACAAGGGTTCCAGGTTCTAAATTACTTTTAAATTAATTTAAACCAAAGGCTACTTATTTAAATTCCTCAGATCTCAAAGAAGAGTGATTACTCTCTTAAAAAAATAAGATTCATGAAAAGAGATCAAGGAATTAAAATAAAAACCTATATAAACAAAAAATTAAAATATCGTGCAATAATTTGAAGATATTGGGGACTTCTATCTTTCTTAGCAAAGACTTTTACTAGCTTGGATGAGTATTTTTAAATTGAGAGGTCTCTATTTATAGGTTAAAAAGTTATTGCTTCGACTCGTCTAAGGTCTCCTTCGACTTGTTTAAGATCTAATCAAATTTTAAAATTTGGGCGCGATCAAATAAAACTATTTTTCGACTGGTCGAAGGCCTTGCTCGACTGGTCGAGGGCCCTATTCGACTGGTCGAGGGTGCTAGATATTAGTCGCTAGACTTCGAGTCGAGTAACCTCGACTTGTCAAAGGACCCTCTTCGGCTAGTCGAGCAGTCTGCTCGACTGGTCGAAAAAGCAACTGAAATATCCATTTTTTAGAATTTAAACGTGGATTCGTCAAAGATTTTCTTAGATTGGTCGAGCTACCGCTTAGACTGGTCGAAACTAAACTAAGCCTAAACTAGTCAAACTTAAGCCTAACCAAGGTATAAAAACCCATATAAATTTATCTTTTAAAAGCACCTAAATCTAAGGTCGTTCTAAGGTCTGTTATACCTGAGAAGACTATATATTGAAGTTTATTCTTGAATCTTCAATAGAATATTGTGCATCGTCCACTTGAAGTGTATTTAAGGTGGAGCTTGATCTTCTACTTGAAGTGTATTGAAGATGGAGCTTGATCTTCTACTTGAAGTGTGGTATAACTTGAACTCATTTTAATACAAACTTTCCAACTTCATGACTGGTGTTTAAGTTTAAACTTTCCATCTTGATCCACATTAGACGAACTACAACACAAGATGTTTCATCTAAACGAAATTTGACAATCAACTATGTGCTTTATATAATATAGCACTTACAGAAGAGATCACCACAGGATAAATTTTATTTTCACCTAAGTATACATATTTAAGCTCATTTGGTAGTACTTTTATATCAAGCTTTGGAGCATTTGTTAGTGATGGCAAAGGTCGTAAGTCCTCGATAGATAAGATTTGAATGTGCGGTCTCCATCGGTATATATCAATGTCCTAGGTGGTAGTACTCTCATTATCATCAAAAATTTCAGCAAGCACTTTTTCTAAATCAGAATTTGTTAAGTCCCTAAGGACTTTAATCAATTCCTTATATACGTTAAGTTCCAATTCCTCTTCCTCTATCAAGCAGTCCATAAAATTCAGCTCATGGATCTCATTATTATCTATGTGCTGCTTACATAGATTGAAAATATTTAGTTCTAAGGTCATGTTACCAAAAGAAAACTTCATCATTCCATTCCTATAATTGATGATTGCATTTGAAGTTGCTAGGAATGGTCAAACAAAAATAATGGGAACTTGTGCACTAGCATTTACACATGGTTCAGTGTCTAGTACAATAAAATCCACGGAAAAGTAGAATTGCTTCACTTGGACTAACATATCCTCTAGGATTCCCCTTGGTACCTTAATGGGGCGGTCAACGAGTTGGAGTGTAATCGTGGTTGGTTTAAGCTCGCCTAGCCCCATTTGTTAGTAAATCGAATAAGGTACTAAGTTGACACTTATACCCACATTTAGCAAAGCATGCTCAATTTAGAAATTCTCAATAATACAATGTAACACCTACAAAATTGGCATCCGAGTACATAGACTTCGATCCCGAGTTTCTAGGTGTTAACCAAATGAAAATGTATGTTTAGCCTCGTTCAGATTCACATCAGTTCCACACACAAGCAATCAGAGTAGAACAATTTAAATTTGTGGATTCTAAGCAAGGTAGAGATAACAAAAAAATAAATAAATATGGGGCCGACAATAAAGATACAATAAAATATGTTGTTCACCTAAATGAGAATTATACAAATCACAATAATTGTGATAGGAATAGAAGAACAACTACCAAGCGGGAAGAACAAGAGATCTACTAGGCACCCCGAGTGCACCACCGGATGGTCCTATTGTTGAGTTATCTGCATATGTCAAATAGAAGGTGTCAAACACCAACATTGTGAAGAAGTATCCCTAATATTATTACTTCAGACATTTTAGTGATTAGCAGGCTCACAATAAATATATATTAATATATTTTATACACTCAAGCATGTTATCTTTAATGCACAATTATTAGACAAGTTACACATGTTATCAATACAATCAACGCAGTTAATGATAAATAAGAAATCAAACAATTCTTAAATGTTCTTGTTAAATGTGTATATAAAGATATGACATGATGCATGCCCTTTTCAAACAACACTCCCTCACATGCGACTCCGACATACTATTTCGCATATGACAACACTTCCTCAAACGGTGTAACTCCAATGCCTTTTTGGTATATCCTAACTAATGCAATGCGATGCATAGTTATGTTAGCCAAGTAATTATTAAGTTTAATTCATCCAGCATATTGGCGAAGCTAAGATACCGACTTTATATCACAAGTCATATCCGAATCACATGGCTCGTTCCTTACCAGTATTCCTTGATCCAAATTTAGGTGTCACCTATTTATTTCACAAATGAACAGTTCCAAAGGTATGGTATGATACCTAAATGTATGAGGATCAATCCGATATGGGTCATCACCCAAACCGAGTATAATCGCTCAGTTCTGAGGTGCGGGCTTATCACATTAAACCAAATCAATATAAAGGAAAAAGGCTCGTCACCTAATTTCATTCATGCCTGGGTCATTCGAACGGTACTCTGGCATGGAACCATCAACTGAGTAATTTGACATGGGCCATTCGAACAAGGACCTATCACCTCGATTAGTGCTCGATGGTCATTGTGGGGAGACTCGTCACTACAGCATAGGCTGACAGCACGGACATAGTGTCCCATACCAGCATGCTTGGCTCCCGAGTCTTAGTTGCTCATTGGTCACTATGGGGAGGCTCGTCACCCTAACATAGGACAACAGCTCAGATACGGTATCTCATACCACCATGCTTGGCTCATGAGTCTTGGGATAGTATCAATAATGGTTATGAGTAGATTAAATTAATGGTAATGATAGTATCCCAGATTCTATTGAATGTTATACAATCACCAAGCATAAGAATGATCGAGCTTGCATTAGACTGATGCGAACGACTATGGAGGACCTCAGGCAAACTGACATTAGGTGCAAAGCATCGTGTGTAACTCCAACTACTGTGGATTGTCCGTCTCCGGTCGGTCGTATAAGCCTTAGATAGCCTCCCTAAAGTGGGATATCTGCATATTTACATAATTTGCAAAGCCCGATCCACCGTAACAACGCAATTCAATCATCCCAGTATTTATAATCATTCAACATTCAAGAATTTTTATAATATTAAGACTTTTATGTCATCCAATCATTTCACAAGCATGTTATCAATAAAAAAAAAATAAATGTATTTAATAATTCTAAAATGCTAAGTAAAAGCTTGGGGGTAAATCTTCACCTTTGAGTTAAACTCTACTACTCGAATGTGGTCGTAGTGTCGGGAATTTAGAAAAATGCTCCAAACCTAAATTAAAGTATAAGATTATCATTAATGACATGGATTTATTCATAATTAAATATTAAGTAATGAATTATGGCTTAACTAACTCAATTTGATTGATCCATCAACTCGGTTTGACGAATAGGGACTCGAAATCAGTGCACAACTTAAACCGTAATGGAATGGTGCCCGATTACGGATCTCACAAGAGTTTGGACCACTCCAATTGATAATTGTGACTTAAAGCCCTAACATACTCAATCCTAATATTAGGGGTTGTTTGGCACTGTGAATTGGAGGGGGTTTCCAATCCACGGTGAGAGCTTGGATTACACCTAAAATCATTTCAATTGTTGCATGTGTAACATGTATGTCACTATACATTATCATTCTATTGGGCACATGGCCCACTAATGATGATCAACACCATCCAAACATTGTCCATATAAATCAGCACTATCCAAACATTGTCTATATTAAGCAACGATTAAAAATCATTAGTTAGTCACTCAAACATGATCTTGTACTTGCGGTCCATCCGAGACTTGAAATTTCAGCATTTTCAGGTAAAACATATATTTTAGCGGGCTTATCATAACCATAATGTCAAAATTTTTATATCTCACTAATTAGGGATATTAAAGTTGATTTAGTAATTAAATTCAAACCTCTATAAATATACTATGCATTGGTATTTTGGAATTAAAGTTGATTCACAGTCTAGGGTGTTAAACACACCGAGAGGATTACCAATCCAGGGGTTTCCAATCTCTGGGGTTCCAAATCCATGCTCCCGAACAGGCCATTAGGGTTTGCGAGAATCGATGGAAATAGAAAAAAAAAGGGGGGTTTCTAACCCTAATGACTCAAAATGAAAGAAATGAAAGAAAAAGATGGAAAGACATGTAGGGAAACCTCTTACCTAGCAAGTGAGTGGAGAATCTGACCCAAAATCTTTAGATTTCATCCTTAGAAGACATGAGATCGGGAATATAGATGAAGTCTTGCATGAATCCGGCAAGCATAGGGATTCGATGACATGATTCAGCCGCCGGGGGTGCATGAGTTATTCGATGTGCAATATATGATTTTGGGGTAGGAGAAGCTAAGCTATCCAAATAACATGGTTATTTTGTGAGATTCCATAAGGTTAATGGTTAAAAACCCATTTTATTTATATTCTTACTATTCATATTAAATTTTAGTTTAATTATTGTTCTTCATCATTTAAGCTTTAGGATTTTGTGTCTAATATGAAAGTACTTAGAAAGATTTGAAGAATAAAGTGGTGGAAGGTGAAATTTTCGAAGGAGATGGGTTGAAAGGGGGATTTGAGACTTAGGGATTGAGTTTTGAGAGATTGGGAAGAGAATGGAGTGATGACTTGAGAGTGAAAATGGTACAATAGATTAGAAATGGGGTATAAATGAAGTAGAAATGGCCCTAGGTGAAGCCCCTAAGGCTTCTATGTGATTCATGAGAGCAAAGAGGGGTCCCTTCTAAGCTGAACTATAGGATAAGACTTTAGTGTTTAGATTAGATGGATAACTTGGTCCTAGGGTCCTTTAACATCGTTAAATTCGATCACTCCCTCCTAAGTCAATAAGGTATTATGATAGACCCATTGCCAAGGACATCTAACTCCAGGTTGTCAAAAATATGAGACATTACATATAATGAACCATAAAATGAATAGTGGGACTTCCTAGGTCTTTATATTTGGGTACAACCCTTTTCTAAATGATAGCACTCACTTTCTCAGTGAGAAAGGCCTTCTTGTGCACGTTTAATTTCCTCTTTACGGTGTGCAAGTCCTTAAGATATTTAGCATATGATCAAATTTGTTTAATTGACAGTAACCTTTTATAGCACATCCAACATGTCATGCCCCAAAATCAGAAACCGGGCTCACAAAATTCCCGATCGCCGAATCTGTCACCGACAGCCTCCATAGAACCCCATTCTCGGCTCACAGCGCCCATTCACCAAGTTCCGATCCTGGGATGCTACGAAGAGGATTTTCAACATCAATTTGATTCTTAATAAGAATTATCAAAGGCATAACCCACAAACAACAACCAAAAACTCCATTACATTTTCACTATGATAAAAAAAACTTTTCAAGTACAATGAGCATAAAGGGAAATACAATGATAATGGATAAAAAGCTCCAAGATGATCTACAAAGCGCTCCTTCCTCAGCACTACAGCGGTCCAACATCACCTGCATGTAACGGTCGTACATAAGCTTATGGAAAGCTTAGAGGGTGGTGAAAGTGTGTGTGCGAGGTAGTAATATAATTATGCAATATCAGAGTAATGCGGAATATACTGATGAATACATGAATACCATTAGCTGTATGAAGTCCTGCGAAGTAAGTCATGAATGATGTCGGCCATACCAAGGCCATGCGATGCAAAATGCACTCAAGTATACGAATCCTCATCTAAGTCCACATATCAATACAGCTTAACTCTAGAATATTACCAGGGCCTAATACACTCCAAGCCAGATTGTCACCTTATCACGCACAATAAAGTGAGTGAAAAAGACCCCACTATCCGCCTGCCAATATCGGACTCAGCTTATCGATAGCGGACCCATTCCTCAAGCTGGTCAAACTCAGCCTAGCTTTGCCCCCTCCTCTCAGGCAGGTAAGGCCGCATCCTCTTCCAACCAACCATAATACAGTGGAAAGTACAATCTTTTGGTAATCGGTACTCGACACTCATACACCCACTCAGTCCAGACATTAGAGTAACCTCCTGGTACCATAAGGGTTTAGGGACTTTCACCCAAGGATATCTATAACACCCCATGTAAAATAAAATTTTTGGTATCCAATCTTGCCAACCACAATACGCCTATGGAGGTTACGGCCCTGATGTCGCTAGGGCATACAGTAACCATGTCACACATATGTGAAATGCATGAATCACACTATCCAGTCATGCAACAATCCTACGCATATCGTGCGTTCATGTAGGGAAACACCGCCTACCCGAGAGCCCATAAAGAATCTACCCAATGGCATGTGCTATGATCAATCACTCATCTCATCACAAGCATACAGATAATGTGTATAAACATGTATCATGTTGTTACGTTATCACATACTCATAATCGGAATCAAAAATAACATACGGTGAATGGGGCCTACTTATTTGGGTTAACCCACACAAAGGATGGGCCTAACAAGGCTTAAGAGAAGGTCATAATGAGGACATCTAACCATCATTGCCCATCAATGTGGAAATCTAACCAACATTGCTCTTAAGGAGTGGCCTACATAAGGAATTTATACACATTGTAATGGCCACACATACATCACATTGGGCCTCGCTCATGGGCCTCACATACCTCGTATCGGGCTTCATATACCTCAAGTGGGTCGATCAAATGGGCCAATTCAGATGGGTTGATTCAGATGGGTCAATTTAGATGGGCCGATTTGAATGGGCCGATTCAAGTGGGCCTCGTGTATGTCGAATTGAGCCGCACCAATGGGCCTCATGTATATCAAATCGGGCCCACCCTTATGTACTCTTGAGATTCGACCTATTCATAAGTTAACATAGAGATAAATGAAGTGAAAACAAATATCAACTTAATTGGGAACTACCGCGGTTCTTAGGAGTTTGAATGGTGGATGTCATGGTCCATTATTTAAAATGGTGGGATCCACTTAAACTTTTTAAAATCTGTACTTTGACATGTGAGGGATGGGTTGCTTTGACTTTGGGGTTGCTTGGGGATAGGGTGAAAGGTGATGTGTACTTAACATGTGATTGATGGGATGTGATGTGAATAATTTGAAAGATTATCTTGGGTTTGCAAATGCACAACGTTTTTCTCGAACTGAATGTGGGCCCGCATCTTCTGGCCTGATTATCACCACAGTGCGTAATATGCGGCATTAGAACCATGACGACGACACGGTTGCTGGGGTACAAGTCTTAAGTTGACCAACTCTGAAATACGAGACATGATTCAAAGTTGTGTCAATTGTCGATAACAAAATCACAGGTCACCAGAATTCAACCGAGAGGATCGTGAAAGCCTAAGGAACGGTACAAGGTAGGACATGGGTCTCACAGAAGGTGGGCCACACCTAGCTCTTTCTCATAGAGAGCTTGGATGTCCATCTCTCATGGTTTCTTAGGAGAATAAGTTTGAAAATGGGAGAGAAAGAGAGGAGTGATAGGATGATAAGGGATGGATGGAATGGTTGTTGTAAGCAAGGGAATGAAAAGGTATGGGTTTAGTTGAATTTTGGGTAAAAGAGGAATGGGTGGGGAGAGAGAGTTAACTTGTGAAAAAGAGGGAGTGGTAGTTTGTACTTGGGATAGGGTGAGGTGGCATTGAGGTATGGAGGATGTACTTGATTGATGGGACATGTTGTAGAGATTCTCTCAGAATTCACAACGCACGGCGTTTGTTCGAAATGAACACAGGCCCACATCTCCTAGCCTGGGTATCGGATTGATGCGCAAGTTGCGGCGTTGGATCCACGCCAATGGCGCGGTCGCTAGGATGCAAGTTTCGAGTCGAGTCAACTCCGATATGCAAGACTTGGCTTAGGATTGAGTATAATCGTCAGATACAAGTCAAGGGTCACCAAAATTCGACCGAAAGGACTGCATAAGCCTATGGAGCAATATAGTCTAAGATACGGGCCTTACAGAATATACATGGAAAATTCCCGAACAAGGGTAAAAAACCATGGGTGCAAACTTCCACCATGAAGAAAAATGAGATTACAATCACTATACTAACCTTTGACGTATAAAAAACCCTTAGCCTTGCGTTAAAAAACCCCTTTTCATACCCTGAAATAGCCCTAGGACCCCTATTTATAGTTTAGGCAACTCCCTTCTTCACCTTAACGAAAACTGCCTCAAATTTACGCATTATGCACCAAATCTGGATTAGGAGCTGCATAGCCTTGACTAGTCGAGCAAGGGCCTCAACTGCTCAAGTGGCCTACTCGACCGGTTGAGCACCCCACTCGACTGGTCAAGCATCGCAGAATTCCAAAACATTAGCTTGCTGGACTTTGAGTTGAGCACCGCTAGACCGGTCGAGCGGCCCACTCGACCAGTCGAGCAGTTCACTCAACCGGTCAGCAGTGCGGTGAAACGCCTTTGTTTTCTAATGAGCGCAATTGGTGTGCTGGCTCCACACCTCAACGTTTTTAATGTGGAAAATTATATACTATACTTGTCCTCTTTGCAAATTTACAACCCTTATTTAAGAGAAGACTTTGATACTCTATTTGAGTGTGATGGATTGTAAGACCTGTATCATAGCCCGTACTGTCTCTTAAGCTTTCGCGGTCCTCCTGGTCAAATTTCAGGGACCCACGATCTGTTGTCAGCATTTGCGCATGATCCTAAGACGTGTCTTGTATATCAGAGTCAGCTCAACTCAAAACTTTTACCCTTGTGACTATGTCCTCGCAGCGATTTCGATGCCGCGTCTCGCGCACCAAAGCGATACATGGGCCAGGAGATCTGGGCCCACGTTCAATTTGAGGAAAATATCGCGCGTTGTAATTTTGAGACAATCTCTACGAAACATCACGTCAATCCATCAATCAATGTCAAGTACACAACCTTACCTAGCCCATCCCTCTCCCATTCCCCAAGTCAATTCTCTCTTACACAACCCATACCCATCCCATTCATTTCTTACCAAAAGTCAACAAGCATCATGCCATCTCATCCCATCACTCCACCTCACCACTTCTCTCTCTCTCTTTCATTTCTCTCTTATCATTCCAAGTAACTCCCATGGGAGCAACCCACGTCCAAGCAAACTCCATGAGAAGCTTTATGTGGCCCACTTCCTATCTCCCATCCCCACCATTCAAAAACAATCTCAACCGTTAAAGTTTGTCCTTTAGAGCTCTAGATCGAGTTGGCAGAAGAAGGAAGAGGAGATCAAAGGTGGGTGTTCATCATCTTAATTTTTTTTATGATTTGAGAGCCCACAAATGGTGGGACCCATCTCGATATATGCATTATATTGAGGGGCCCATGGTGGCGAGGCCCCTCCCACAACCGATCTCTCCCTCTTCTTTTCCCTCTTACTCTTTCTCTCATCTTTTTGTCTAGTGTTGTTGGTGCGTGTGGTCCACCTGATGCATGCATGGCATCAATTCTGGTGGAGCCCAACTAATTTAGTTGTTTCATCCAGCCATTTATCTAGGACGGTGGAGCCCACCCAGATGTGTTTGTTTCATCCACACCGGTCCATCTAAGTGGGTGGTGTAAGGCCACCATGGCGTATCTATGTTATTCTGACCGTCCAGCCATGAAGGTCTAACAGCTCAGTCTGCTAGACTGTATGAACTGAAACACAAATATATGCTTGATCTAAAACCGTGGTGGGCCACTACATGGACCCACCTTGATATATGTTTTCCTAATGGACGATGCTGCTGTTGGATGTCACTGTGATGTATGAATTTTAATATCCACAGCATCCATCTGTTTTGCCAGTGTGGGCTCACCATGATGTATATATGCCACCCAAACCATCTAGCAGTTCTCTGGACCCCACCTTGTATCGATGCATGTGCTGGATATCCCAGCCATCCTCAGTTTGTGGGGCATGGGCCCTATAGGTGTAGCATCCTCACCATCTAGCAAGGATGTTGGGGATCCACCATGTAATGTATGAAATCTCACCGTCCAAATCATCCATCTGGACGTTGGACTATATGAAATACTATATGTTTTTTATATATATAATATATTAAAACTATCGCTAATGGTCCCACGTGGACCCCACCTGCCTAGAACCTGATTGGCTGGAGTACGTACATAGCTATATAGCTGTTGTATTTAGGTCACGAGTTGTGAGGGTCTTACGTGAGGTACGTGATATACCATACCGTCCATTCATTTTTTTTGTTTTTTTGTACAAGGCCACCTCGCGCATGTGGCACGTGTGAGGGTGGGACCCATCTTTTATCTACGTGTGGTATATTCCACACCATCCATTAGCCAGGATGGTGGGACCCACTGCTGATGTATCTATTGTACCCAATCCATCCATCTGTTTAAATCTAATCCGTCCTATCATCTAGACATGATCGTGGACCACGCCATGATGTTTGTGTTTTATCTCCACCATCTAGATTGTTGGACGGTGGGATTACACCGTGATGTATGTGTTTTATCAAACACCGTCCATCAATGAGGACCCTACCTTGGTGCACATGCCTTAAACCCAAACCGTCCATTCATCTAAGCTTCTAGACAGTAGCTTTGTATATTAATATATATATATATATATATATATATATATATATATATATATATATATATATATATATATATATATATAATATATATATAGCATAATAAATAGTAGGTAAGATAGTTTATATATATATAATACTATATATATTATATGTAGGCCCCACGTGGGAACCCACTTTGATATATGTATTTCAGATCCACACCATCCAAAGTTAGGATGGTGGGTCCCAACTGCTGAATGACGCTAGCAGATTCCATGGGGCTACCATGATGTATATACACCGCACATCTGTTTAATCATGGGCCCACCCCACACGTATGGCACGTGACGGGGGGTGGGACCCTCCTTCACGTATCTAATTTGTATCCACACATTCCTGGTGAGGGACGTGGATACCCTCCATGATGTATTTGTTTCATCCACATCATCTAAAAAGTGTTGGATGGTGCTGGACAATGTTTGGGTGGCACTATAACACCCTGAAAATCGGGGGTCATGTAGAAACTCAACTCTCGAGTTCTAAAATGTCACTTATGCAACAAATATAATTATGATTTAGATGTTGTCTGAGTTAGTGCATTAACATGAGTAAGATTTTACCAAACTGCAATTCATACTCCAGATCCAGTGATAAAACGCAAGCGGAAGACTGGAAGATATATATATATATATATATATATATATATATATATATATATATATATATATATATATATATATATATCACTATATGTAAAACAAAACAATCTCGATCTGTCTCCAAAGTATGAATATAACTCTAAGTCACAAATACATATAACAAACCAAAATCAAAGGTCATATGATAGTCCAACTAGCAAAATCCCGCTGATCTAGGCCACCTATGCGAAGCCGTAAGAAAACTGCATGTACGAGAACTCATCCTGGTCCTCGTAATAGTCTGGCTCCAGCTCCTGAATCGCCTCACTATCTGCATCATAGACAGAGTCTGGTAGGTGTTGCAAACATCGCCCCATAACATGGAAGTGAGTGATCAACTTAGTCGAATCATAGAACAAAGATTAGCATGTTATCAAATCAATCACGTGATAATAGTAAAGCAAACAATCAGACATTCCTAGATACTGTTATTAATGCAAGTATGAGATGCAGTACTGATGCATGCCCTCACTGACATACTCCCTCATGCAACACCATCTCACGTCCGCGGCATGCTTTCTTCCCTCAGTGCTCCACATCTTCCAGGCACATGCAGTGCGATATGGATATGATTACCGAGTTGTTATTAAGTCCTTTCAAATAGCAGGATTAGGAAACTAAAGTACTTCCCTTATATCATTCCCAACACAGATCCTGTCTAGGGTCGTCACTCCTAGTAGTCTCATACGATGATGTATTTCTAGGTCACTGCAAGGGCTGCCAAGGCTGTTGCTCGCACTCGTTGCACCGCTCCCCCATCACCTTATCAATATAGGCCTAGTTGTACTCTTGTTGCTACGGAAGGTCGTCACCTCACGTAGACTCAGAATATGCTCAAGGTCACTACAAAGGGCTCGTCACCAATCAGAGTAGGCCGACAGCTCGAATGTAGTGTCCCATACCACCACAATCGGCCCACGAGTCTAAGGTGCTCACTGGTCACTATGGAGAGGTTTGTGGCCCCAGCATAGGCCGACAGCTCGACCACGGTGTCCCATACCACCATGCCCGGCTCATGAGTCTTAATGGATCAAGGTACCATGGTTATCAGGGTTTTCACTGGTAAGTTCAGTACCCTAAGTTTAAGCAATTATGACCAATACAATGTGAACATACAATGGTTAGTCAGGTTACTTGACGAGCTCGACTAGTACGAGTGCACCTCAAGCTGAACGACATGAAGTGCATAAGAACCTCGTGTGGCCTAACGACTGCCGTCAACCCAAGCACGACTGGGTTCATCGACGCGTCCTTCATGGCGAATAGAATCCAACCACGATTTTGAATATGTTACCGACTGCCTAGACTTGAATATAGCCCCAAGCACTTGTAATCTAATTCAATAATCATATGAGAGTGACAGAAATGAAGCACAAATAATCCAAGCATGTTAACAACATGTTATAACATACAACATAAGAAAATCAACCAAACACAAGCATTTCATATATATAAGGAAATCAATTCAATATAACAACATGGAGGAAATCATGTACATCATCATATTAGTTGAGAATCCAATCTCCAAACTAATCTACAACACCATTCACTCAATACTTACTAGTACATACTCATATACAAACATAGTCTACACACATTTGTCTACATAGCATATGTCGACCCAACGTGTGCTT
Source organism: Magnolia kwangsiensis (assembly GCA_037074715.1). Taxonomy (NCBI): domain Eukaryota; kingdom Viridiplantae; phylum Streptophyta; class Magnoliopsida; order Magnoliales; family Magnoliaceae; genus Magnolia; species Magnolia kwangsiensis. The sequence goes on along the minus strand of CM073576.1, from coordinate 45,723,380 downwards.
TAGGGCGAATCTCTTCACCAAACAGATCATACATGCCTAACTTGTATAATAACACGACAAATACTCATGGCAATCATATCGGCAAAATAAGGATGTATACAGTTTTTCTATAAATACCTAAAATACCCTAAATCTCATATTCTCTGTACGTAATCGAAATGGAAAACAGACAGCATGTTCTACATGTCAAACAACATCCTTGTCAATAATCTACTATCAAACGACATTGAAAGCTTTGAAAACAGGTAACCTAACCATCTAAAATCCTCACCTTACGCCGTAGGAGTGTAACGAATCGAATAAAAACTCTATGCTTCGTCAACGTCAATATGACGACCTGTTTCATAAGATAAGTCAGCTACTTCGCTACTTGTATTGATAGAATTCCTAAAATAGGCTAAGGTTAGGGTTTTCTTACATAGAATGAAGTCAGAATCACCGGAAGAGTGATTAGAACATGATGGCTAAGTACGTATAGTAGCAGGATCGAGTGACAGGAACTTTCCCTCACAACTTCCACACAATCTCTCTCTTTTCTCTCTTCTCTTTTCTAGCGTTTCTTGCAAATTCGTATGGGAGGGATGTGAGAGGGTTTAAGGTCTTTAAATAGGTTATAAACTCACCTATTTAGACTTTAAACCAAGGTATACTTGGGTTATAGACAAATCGGGTCTCTTCCGATCCAAAAGAACATTTCTGGAGGTCCCCTGACTGAATGCGGTCGGAATTAAGTTCATGGATCTTGGATCCTGATCACATTAAGTTTTCAATTAGATAGGGTTTCCAAATTGCACGTGGTGGACCAGTTTCAGTTTAGCGGTCACTAAGACTCAATCGAGGATTCCAAGTACACTGACCTGAGTGGAAAATGTTCCCTGATCTGAGGGTGTATTTGGGTCAGATTCCAACGGTCTGAATGCTTATAATTAACCCGCAAGAAACATGTGCCAGATTTATTTAAATCAAATTTAATTTATAAAAAATTCTACTTTTTCTCACCCTCCTTTCTCCAGACTCAATGAAATAGTCCCAGTACATCATTTGAACTTGATTTTCGGGGTGGTAGTCAAGTCCAACTACATGGTCATAATGGTTTAAGTTCATTGCTACTGGACTCATGACGTGCGGTCAGAATCCATTATAAAGTTTCAAAGGGTTCCTGAGAACAAACAGGTTTAGAGTTTGATCCTAGGTTTCAGGATGTTATAGCGTTAACAATTCCACAAGTTTGGGGTCTTGCAAAATGTATTTAAAGTGATTTGTGCTAATTTCATAGTTAATCTAACATAGCGCTAGTTATCTTATGCTTAATTTCTAAATGAATTAATCTTAAGTGATTTCTGATCGAGGTGGTACTCGGGTCTTAGTACAGGATTTTCTCGAGACGTTACAGGAGCTGTGGCCACATAGTGATGTATTTATCTCATCCACACCATCTAGATAGTGCAGGACGGTGTTGGACAATGTTGGATGGTGTTGTCCAATGTTTTAACAGTGCTGATCATTGTTAGTGGGCCGTGTGACTCATGGAATGATAGTGTATAGTGATACACATGTTACACCTATAACTATTGAAATGATTTTTTGTGTGGGCCAAGCCCACTTGAGACCCATTAGTGTGGCCCATCCATGGGGCCCGTCTGCCTTGTATTTAAGGCCCATGAGCAGGGACCACCTGTTATGTATATGAGGCCCATTAGTACGGCCCATTGATGCAACCCATTTGATGTGTATGAGGCCCATGTATAGGGCCCACCTGTGATGTATATTAGGCCCATGTGTAGGGCCCACCTATTGTGTACTTGAAGCCCATGAGTTGTGGCCCACTGTGATGTATTCGAGGCCCATAGGCAAGGCCATAGTGGTGTGTTTATGGCCCATTGAGATGTATTTTTTGCCCATATGACGTGTCCCATTGTGATGTATTTCCAACCCATTTTGTAAGGCCTAATGAGATATATTTCTTGCCCATATGGCGTGACCATTGTGATGTTTTTGTAGCCCATTTAAAGAGGCTCATTATGATGTGCATTAGGCCCATAGGTTGTGGCCCGTGCGATGTATCTGAGGCCCATGTGTAGGGCCCACCTGTTGTGTATATAGCCCTTATGTGAGGCCCATTGCAATGTATATTAGGCCTTTAGGTGAGGCCATGGGCCCACTTTATATTTGGCTTTACGTGGGCCACTCCTTGGGAGCGATGTTGGTTTAATGGGCACATCAATAAGCAATGATGGTTTAATGTCCACATTGTAACCTTTTCTTAGGCTTTGTTTCTCCAATTATCGAGGTCGATTATTGATCGATTCCGATTATTGTGGCCAATTATCGATTAGCGATCGAGGTCGATCATCATGACCGATTGTCGATTTCGATTGACGTGACCGATTTTCCAATTCCAATTATCGATCGATTCTGATTATCGTGACCGGTTTACCGATTCTGATTATCGATTGATTCCGATTATTGTGTCCGTTTGCCAGTTAGCAATCGAGGTTGATTATCATGACCGATTACCGATTTTGATTGACGAGGCCAATTTCGATTGCTAAGGTCGATTGTCGAGACCTATATGATGTATGTGCGACCCGTAGTTGAGGCCCGTTGTGATGTGTATTCATCCTGAGTGACGTATACAGCCCGTGTTTAAGGCTTAATGTGATGAATAGGAGGTCTATGTGATGGGGCCATTGTGATGTATTCATGGGCCATGGACAAGGTCCATTATGATGTATTTGTGGCCTATGGGCAAGGCCCATTGTGATATGTATTAGGCCCATGATGCATGGCCCATTTGATGTATTTAAGACCCATGTGTAGGGCCCACATGTCATGTGTTTGAGGCCCATGAGCAGGGCCCACTTGTTGTGTATATGTGGCCCTTAAGTAAGGTCCATTGTGTTGTATATTAGGCCTTTGTGTGAGGCCGTGGGCCCATTATATGTTTGGCTCAATGAGGGCCATTCCTTGGGGGCAATGTTGGTTAAATGTCCACATTGCCGAGGTTGATTATTGATACCGATTATGAGTATGTAACAGCATAGCATCATGATACATGCTCATATGCATCATCTGCATGTTTGTTATGAGATGTGGTTGCCCATTGCATATGTCATTAGACAGATTGTTATGAGGCTCCCTGATAGGCGGAGGTTATCTCACATGAGGGCATAGTATGCGCAGGATTGATGCATGACTAGATTGTATGACATACGCATCTTGCATTGAGTATCCTAGGGACATCATTGTCGTAGCCTCCACAGGCATATCGTGGATGGCTAGACGGGATACCGAAAGTTTTTTCTAGCATCGGGCTGTCATAGATGGCCCTGGCTGAAAATATTTAAACGTTCTTAGTACCAGATGACGTCCTAAGGTCGAGATAGAGTGGATACATGAGCGCCCGAGTGCAGAATACCAGGAGGTCGCGTTTCTCACTGTGTCGTGGTCGGTTAGGAGGGGGTGTGGCCTTACCCACCTGAAGGAAGGGGGCATAACTAGGCTAATTTTGACCAACTCATAAATGGGTCTGCTATCGACGTGTCCTATAGGTATTGACAGACTATTGGTCAGGCGGATAGTGAGGTTTCTTACGCTCACTTAGACTGTGCTGCTGGGAGAGGAGCAGTTACATTTGGAGTGTACTAAACCCCAGTGATGATCCTAGAGAGGAACTGTACTGATACGTGGACTTATTGAGTAGGAGTTGCATACTCATTCATTCATTCATTCACTACCCACTCAGGCTGGTGGTGCGCAACTAATTATTATGTACCTTTATATGGCCAGGATTTCGGTTGGGCACTCAACCAACCAAAGATCAGGAGTCTACCACATTGAGTCTGACTATCCAAATTTAGGTATAGGACTGGTTTAGATAGAAGTCCTTTGTGGTAGACCCAATAGCCTACGATACTGTGAGACCCGATCCAAGTTCGCTTGTGTGCATGTGTGTGTGAGTGCACATTTAATTTCTTTTGGTCCCGCGGTCCTACCGGTCGAATTTCAATAATTCGCTACCCTCAGATAGTGTTTGAAGTCATCCTTGAGTCCGATCACGTAGACCTAACTCGGATCGAGCTGAGAGACCTATGCCATTACGACCAAATTATTGCCACGGTTCCAACGCCGAGTCTTGTGCTTCTATCCAATGTGTGGATCATAAATTGTGAATCTTTCATTCTATGGCCCTTCATTTTGATCATGTGGCCCACCTTGGAGTGGTGCATGCGGCCCACACTCCCTCTTTTGTAGAAGTTCCCATACACACTACACACACACCATGCAAATCCTATGGAAACACTACCCATCTCAACAAACACCACACAAACCTAGTCTAAAGGCCTTAACATTGTAATTTCCTCCCTATGTCATGATGACTTTTCTTACAAAATAATTATGACATTTTTCTCTCTGTTTATTCTCTCCCTCCCTCTCATTTCTCTCAATTACTATATTTTTCAGCAACTTTCCTCCCATCTCCCTCTCTTCTCCAGCCCCTTCTCCCTCTAATGCCCTCCCATCTAACCTTCAACAATCCATCTCACCCATTGATACATGTCCCTTGGAGCATGGAGAGTAGATTGATGTAACTTTGGGTGGAATCCATTAAAGTGGGTGATTTTAATTTCTGATTTTCTTTTCTAGCTTAGATCTAATTTTTTTTCTTTCTAGATGGATCATATGGGACCCACCAATCCATGGTGGGGACCCCATTTGACCTCATGGATGTGGCCTTTTGGCCCATATTACATGCATATCATGAAACATGATAGGGCCATTCTCCATGGACCCCATCATGATGTATTACATCATCCACTTTATTTCAAGGTTATGTAGAACTTATAAGTCATGTTGGGATGGCATCCCAACCACTCATTCTAATCATAGATCATGCATGCATTGGTATAATGTTGCATGTTAAAGTAATATTGTTGTATGGTTGAGATTGACTCTTTGGAGGGCCCATTAGTGGCGGGGCCCTACCCCCATGGCTGGATTACACTCTTTTCTTCTTCTCTTTCTTCTGATGTGTGGGTGATGACATGTGTGTGGCCCATTTAGTGGGCCTAGGATGGCCCAAAATAAATAAAAATAAAAATCCAGCAAGGTGGGACACCCTTACCACCCAACTCCATGATCTTTGGACATCTTATTCAATGCATACAAGTGTCCTGGTCTTAGTTTGTGATCTGGACTTATGTGGGGCCCACTGAGGAAGGTCACACACCCTTTTTATAGTTGAGATTATTGAGATATAGGCTGATGTGTCTAGCCATGTATTGCTGTCTAAAAATCTGGATTGTTGCATGGATTGTCATGTTCAATCTTTAGCATGGATTTTTGGATCATGATTTTTCTTATTTTTTTTTTATTATAGGGTGTAATGAGAAGGTGTGGACCCCACCTTGAGGTGTGGTGGGTCATACCTCAGATGACCCATGAAATGGTACCCAAAAAGGAGGCCCACAGGGGTGGGCGGTCCACCTTGTTGGGCTGTCCAGCCCATATGTATGGAGGGAAAACATACACTTTAGCTTGGTTTCTCTGAGGGATGGGTCACTTTTGTGGACCCCACCTTACTTTATTTTATGAAAAAAATATTAAACCTCCATTTTTTCCCTCCTGAATAAATTTTGGGCCCACCTTACTGGGTAAACAATGCATGAATAGCAACATCCCTTCTTGGATAGATTGAAATTTCTAATTTAATTAAAATATTTATGAGTATCAAAAAATTTTAAAAAAAATTGATAAAGGTGGTCCACCCATGATAGGACCCACCTATAAAATTTGGGGGCCAATGGACACCTGTACGTACCATAGTGATGGTTAGACTAGCCCATTATAATATAGTGTCCAGATCAGTTTGATTTTCAGGATAGATTGATTTATCTAAATGAAGTAAAATACTTATAGATATTCAAAAATTCTGAAATTTTGTAGGGATGTGTTATACTCATAGTATGACCCACCTACCAAATTTCAAGGCCAATGTACCCCTTTACACACCACAGCGAGGTCCGGACTGTCCCACCACATTGGGACGTCCAGGTCTGTCCAATTTTTTGGATAGACTATTTTGTTTAAATTAATTAAAATACTTAAGAATATATAAAAATTATGAAAAATTTTGAGGGTGTGGCCCCCTATGAAAGTGTCACTCTATAAAATTTCATCCCTAAATGACCCCATTTGGGTATCCAAAAGAATGGGCCAAGATGGTTGGATTGCCAGATTTTTCTGTTGTGCAGTCCAGCAATATGCCTTGATAAAAACCATAGTTCAAAAATATTTCCTCTGATGGTGGGACACATTTTTGGGTTTCCTCTCATTGTATGCATGATGAGGGACCTTGACCCTCAATTTTCAGAGTTTTAGAAGCCCTGAACCACTCCAATAGAGTGCCCAAATTTAGGACAACAACATGCATTACAGAAATTTTTGTACATTATTGTCCCTTGTTATTTTAGAACTTTGGGCCCTAGCCCATTGGGCTTTTTGTGTGATTAGTTGGGGACCCATCCCTGATATTCTAAGGCCCATTAAAGCCATGATTGTGGGGCCCACCATGTGAGACCCGACCCAAATTTGCATGTGTGTATGACTGTGCATTTCATTTCTTGTGGTCCCACAGTCCTACCTATTGAATTCCAGCAACCCGCGACCTTCGGATTGTTCTTGCGGTCATCCTTGAGTCTGGTCATGTAGACCTAACTCGGATCGAACTGAGACCTATGCCATTGTGACCGCTTCGTCGTTGCAGTTCCGATGTCACGTATTGTGTGTCCATTCGATGTGTGGATCATAAGTTGTGTACGTTTCATTCTATGTCCCTTAATTTTAATCATGTGGCCCACCTTGGAGTAGTGCTTGTGGCCCACACTCCCTCTTTTACACAAGTTTCAACACACACCACCTAAATTTTCATAACTCACACTACCAAGACCTCACACACCACCCACACCTAACCTACCCTAGCAACATTGTTTCCAACTTCCTACTATAATGATTACTCTTCTCTATCCAACGCAAGAGAGAGATGATTGTTTGTCTTGACATCTCCTTCCTCTCTTTTTTTTCCTCTCATTTCTCTCCCTCTCTCTTCTCTTCTTCTCCAGCAACTTTCTTCCATTTTTCTAGCCCACTTTCCTTCATATATCCCCTCATCTAACCATTGAAATAAGATCTCAACCATAGATCCATGTACCTTGGAGCTTGAAGACCATCTTGGAGGTGTTTATTTGAAGACCTTGTAGGTGGGTGTGCTTGTACTTAGAACCTTAGGATCTCCATTCCCTCCTCTTATTTCTCTTCTTCACCCCATGCTTGAAGCATGTGGGGCCCACCAAATGATGGTGGAGGCCCCATGTCTTCTTGGATGTGGCCATTGGCCCATCTTTTTGTGCATGCATTACTCATGGGTGGGGCCATTCTCCATGGACCCCACCATGATTTCTTTTCTTAGTTTGAAGGATCCTTAGGTCATATAGACCCTTGATCCTTGGTGGAGATGACATCTCCACCATTGGATTTTGATTTGAAGATGTATGCATGGGTAGATCTTGTAATCCCATCAATATAGTGGAATGTGTATGCATGAGTGATGAGGGGAAGGGCCTCAATGTGACGGAGACCCTTCCCTTGTGGTCGAATATTTATTTTTCTTTGTCAATAATCTTATGATCATGAGTGTGTGGCCCACCTTGTGGACTAAAAATATCCAGACCATCCATGGAGGGTGGACGTCCATGACAGTCCACCCTTGGACGTTGGAGCCCCTAATCCACCTATATGGGGCACATGCAAGGGGTATTTTGTAATGGGAAGGGTTGGGATGTTGGTGGGGCTCACTGGGGTGGTCCATACCATGATTTTCTTGAATTAAATCCCTTTTTAAATAGTGTTTATATTTATTTATTTTCTGTTATATGTTGCTGTCCAAAACCATCTGGACAGATTTTTGGGTCATTTTGAGGACAAATTTCTAGGCATTTGGAGGATTTTTTGGTCCCATGTAATGTATGCTTCTTGAAGGTGTGGACCTCACCTATAATCATGCCAATTTTCAGCCCCAACTGACCTTCATTGGAGTCCTAAAGGTGTGGTCCAAGTGATGTGGACAGTCTGGATTTTCGGCACTGTTCCAGCAACATTCCACCCTGGACAGGTTGGATTTTTGAAATTTATTAAAATATCTGTGGGTGTTTAAAAATTATAAAAAATTTATAAGGATTTTCCACTCATGGTAGGATCCACCTACAAAATTTTGGGGCCAATGGATGCCTGTACACACCATGGTGGTGGTTGGACCGGCTCATTATAATATGATGTCCAGATCAGTCCGATTTTCAGGAGAGATTGATTTCTTTAAATGAATTAAAATATTTATAGATGTCCAAAAATTTTAAAATTTTATAGAGGTGTTTTTCACTCATGGTAGGATATACCTACCAAATTTCAGGGCTAATGGACCCCTATACACACCGTGAAGAGGGCCAGACTGGCCCACCACTTTGGAACGTCCAGGTCTGTACGAGTTTCTGGACAGTCTGTTTTGTTTAAATTAATTAAAATACTTATAAATATCTAAAAATTCTAGAATTTTTTGGGGTTGTGGCCCACCTATGGAATTATCACTCTGTAAAAGTTCATCCTCAAATGACCTCTTTTGGGAATCCAAAGGAATGGGCCAAGATGGCTGGACTCCCAGATTTTTCTGCTGTACGGTCCAACAATATGCCTTAATAAAAACCATAATTCATAAATATTTCTTCTGATGGTGGGCCACCTTTTTGGGTTTCATCTCATTGTATGCATAATGAGGGACCTTGGCCCTCAATTTCTAGAGTTTTAGAGGCCTTGAACCCACTCCAATGGAGTGCCCAAATTTAGGACAACAACATGTTATAATTATGCTTGGCCTTGGACTGAAATTTTGAGCAGTGGGGCCCACCACATTTATGAAGGTCTTAGAGGAAATAATTTAAGTCTTTAGTTCCTTATATGTTGGGCTTAATAAATATACTTTTGAGGCCCACCATAGTTGAATTTAATTGGATTCATGAATGTAGATAGTTGTTGAACTCTTTAAGCCCAATTGGGCTGGAACTTTCCAGATAGGCCCGTTGAACTCTTGGACCATTTTTACCATACTATTGTGTTGGGTTAGTGGGTCGGATTACAAAAGTATATGGGCCCTTGGTTTCCCACCAAATTAACTTTATACTTGGGACGGGTTGTAGGCCCAACTTACTTGACTAAGAGCATGACATTTGCTCATGTGGTTTGAGCAATGGGCTGCCCACTAGGCCACCATTATATATGGGATTAGTGGCCTTTACGTTGGGCCCTAACCTTTCCCCTATGAGCCCATAATGGTATATATGGGTTGGATTATGTGTGTTCCCCTTGGACCCATATTTTGGGTACGCCTTGGGCTGCCCTTTCTAAAGCCCAACATGAGTAATTGTGGTATAATTATGGCTGCTCATTTCTTATTTCTGATGTTGCATGGGCCTTGGGCCTTGATCCATGATCAATTAGAGATGGGTTACCTCTTGGGGACCAATTGTGATTGGATGTCCACATTGGTAGCCCTAAGATAGGCCCATAGGCTTCAATGGGTGGTTAAAGGCCCACCATAGACCCTTGCTAGGCTGTTTCATCTATTTAGGCCCATACCATTGTTCTCCTCAGTCTCGTGGGCTACCCCAGGTATATGGGCCCCCACTAGAGGTTGTATTCTTTATGAGGAATTGGTTAAGTACCTACACCCTTCATGGTTAGGTTGAGAGTTCATCTTTACCTTATTGGCACCCCTATTCACTTCATGGCCCACTCCCATACACATCATATGCATGCTTGGTTGAGGTATGATTGGACATGGTTTTGCCATTGTGTAGGACATTTTGGTATCTCCCTAAGAGATGGATGCTTGGGATTCATGCATGGGTGATTATGTGATTCATGCATCTGACATTGCATAACTTATGGATATCTGCCCTTACTTCATCAGGGCCTTTCCTCCACAGGGGTATTCATGGATGGTCGTATGTGTGGACACTAAAAATATTAGTTGAGCATATCAGGTGCATAGGGTGCCCATGTGTGAAATTCTTAAAAATTTCATGGTACCAAGGATCTTCTCCAACGTCGTGACCGGGTGAAATACGTGAGCGCACTAGAGCCTTATACCGTTAGGCTGCGACTCTCACTATCGTGTAGTCAGTTGGATAGGTGTGTGGCCTTACCTGCCTGGTGTATAGTGGGCATTGCTAGGCTGAGTCTGACCAGCTCATAAATGGGTCCGCTACCATCAGGCCTTGCTGATGATTGGTTGTCCACAGGTGGGTAGTGAGGTCTCTTACGCTCGTTTGACTGTACGGGGTCTGTAGAGCGGAAGTCATTCAGTAGTGTAATGGACCTCGGTGATTTTCTTATGATTGGAAATGTACTTGACATATGGTTTGATTATGAGCACTGGTATCACTTGCATTGCATTAGCATTGGCTGTGTAAGCCCTTTCATGCATTGCCTTGGTATGGCTCTCAGTACTCATTATATCATATTCATGATAAGCCTTGGTAAGGCTAGTGATATTCTCATTAAGCATGTTTCCCTTCTTGCATCTCCTACTATTCTTTTGTGCACCACGTAGCACACTTATATCACCCTCTAAGCTTCTATAAGCTTATACACGATTGATGCGTGCAGGAGATTCTAGGCAAGCATCGTAGCAGTAGAGCGTGGAGTAGAGCTGATCATTTGAGGGCTCCAGTGTTGCTGACCTTTCTCTCTTTTCCTTTTATCTCATGTATGTCCTTTTGGACCTTATGGATAGTTGTAAAAGTTCAAATTTTTAGTGAATTTTATGATGTGTGTCTTTATTCTTCTTAGATGTACTTACTATGATCTTGGGTATGCTCGCATTGGTAATAATTATACTGTTATGAAATTCCTCCTTGTAGGATCCCAGGATCGGAACTTACCTCATGAGCTGAGAATGGGGTACTATGGAGGCTGTTACGGTGAAATCGGGCATCGGGTCCCTTGTGATTCCGGTTACCGAGTTTAGGGCGTGACACACCATATTGAGGAAATTGAGTATTTATTATTCCCTTATATTTTAGAATATTCTTGAGCTTAATTAATGCCTTTTTGGGCCTCTATTGATGATCATTTGTGGGATCCAAATATAAATCAGATTTTGGGACTTCCTAGTGGGCTCAGAATGGGCTAAAATGTCCTATCTTGGCCTAGCCATATGTTGGGCTGACTTTCACCATTTTGATGGACTTATGGGCTGAGATAAAGGTGGTATTAGGCCCTTGGTTGCCCACTTAGATTGTTAGTTATTGGACTGATGTGGTGGGGCCCAATTCACCCAACTTAAACTTATTTTTAAGCCGTGTGTTTGTGCTCATGGGCTGCCCATTAAGTTTATCTAAATGTATGAGTCCTATGGCCATTGGGCCTTGGGCCTTGGGCCTTGATTCCTCTCCTTGGGCCCATGTTGTTGAAGGTAGTATTGGACCCTTTTCTCATGCCTTTTATGGGGCTTATGTATGTGGTTTAGATGTGGGCCTTGGGCCCTTTAGCTATATGGATTATGGTTGGTTACGCCTTGGAGAAATGGTGGTTAAATGTCCCCATTATGGACCCATCTAAGTATGGTTGAATGTCTACCTTAATCTCTTGATAGACCCATCTCTATATTATTTAAGCTCGTAGCTTGTATCCTTAGTCTTGTGGGCTACCCCAGGAAAATGTTCCCCCACTAGAGGTTGTATTCCTTATAAGAAATTGGTTAAGTACCTAGACCCTTCATGGTTAGGTAGAGAGTTCATCTTCACCCCATTAGCACCCCTATTCACTTCATGGTCCACTCTCATACGCATCATATGCATGCTTGGTTAATGTATGATTGGTCATGGTTGTGTCATTGAGTAGGACATGTTGGTATCTCCCGAGGGGTGGAGTTTTCTCCTCCAAAGCACAATGGGTGCTTGGGATTGATGCATGGGTGATTGTGTGATTCATGCATCTGACATTGCATAACATGTGGATTCTGCCCTTGCTTCATCAAGGCCTTGCCTCCACAGGAATATTCGTGGATGGTCGTATGTGTGGACACTGAAAATATTAGTTGAGCATACTGGGTGCATAGGATGCCCTTGGGTAAAATTCTCAAAACTTCCATGGTACCAAGGATCTGCTCCAATACCATGACCGGATGAAATATATGAGCGAACGAGGGCCTTATACCGTTAGCCTGTGACTCCCATTATTGTGTAGTCAGTTGGATAGGGGTGTGGCCTTACCTGCCTGGTGTGTAGGGGGCATTGCTAGGCTGAGTCTGACCAGCTCGTAAATGGGTCCGTTACCATCAGGCCTTACTGGTGATTGGTTGTCCACAGGCGGGTAGTGAGGTCTCTTACGCTCGTTTGACTGTGTGGGGTCTGTAGAGCGGCAGTTATTCAGCAGTGTAATGGACCCCGGTGATTTCCTTATGATTGGAAATGTACTTGACTTGTGGTTTGGATATAAGCACTGACATTACTTGCATCGAATTAGCATTAGCTGTGTAAGCCCCTTCATGATAAGCCTTAGTAAGGCTAGTGATATTCCCATTGAGCATTTTTTCCTTCTTGTATCTTCTACTATTCTTCTATGCATCGTTGTCACACACTTACACCACCCTCTAAGCTTCTATAAGCTTATGCACGATTGATGCGTGCAGGAGATTCTAGGCAGGCATCATAGCAGCAAAGTGTGGAGTAGAGCTGAGCATTTGAGAACTCCAGTGTTGCTGACCTTTTTCTCTTTTTCTTTTATCTCATGTATATCCTTTTGGACCTTATGGATGATTGTAAAAGTTCAAATTTTTAGTGAATTTTACGATGTGTTCCTTTGTTCTTCTTAGATGTACTTTCTGTGATCTTAGGTGTGCTCGTATTGGTAATAATTATACTGTTATGAAAATCCTCCTTGTAAGATCCCAAGATCGAAACCTGCCTCATGAGCCGAGAATGGGATACTATGGAGGCTGTTACAGCCAGAACCGGCCATCGGGTCCCTTATGATTTCGGTTACCGAGTCTGGGGCGTGACAGATACTACGTACTACCATCTCGACTTCACACTTCAACTTGGTGATTTCATTCGCATCGCATATCGTATTACATCCGCAGGCATATGGTATTTTGGGTTGCTATGTTTCTGCACTCATATGGCCTAGACAGACTTAGTAGGATTTACATATTGCATTGCCACTCGGCATCTGATATTCGGCTCTCTTTAACTCCTCATTTGCATAACTGATCTGTATTGTGTACTCGAATATTGTATGACTCATGGACTTGTTAGCATTTTTTCTTAATCTGTTATCATATGATTTATGATCTTATCAGTATTTCTGCTTACTCTGATAATTCATAATCTTGTCAGTATTTCTGCTTACTCTGATAAATTTATAATCTTGTCAGTATTTTTTCTTATTCCGATATTGTATGATTTATGGATTACCAGTATTTTCGGTATTGTAGGATTATGGTATTGTATTGAATACTTGGCACTTACCTTGTGCACACACTTACACCACTCTCTAAGCTTTCTATAGGCTTATGCATGATAGATGCGTGCAGGTGATGTTAGGTTGCACCAGCATGGAGCCTGGGGCATGCAGCGGACTTCTGGAGCTTTGATTCTTGATATATGTATTTCCCTTTCAGCATTGTATTCAAATATTTATATTAGTTGATATGTGATGATGATGTTTCCTTTATGATTTGGGTATACTTGTAATTATGCTTCCAATGAGACAAAAGTACGTTGGAAAAATCCTCCTTGTAGGATACCAGGATCAGAACCTGTCATATGGACGCTTGGAGCCGAGAATGGGGTACTATAGAGGCTGTCGGCACTGAATTCAGAAATCGAGAATTTTATGAGCCTAGTTTTCAAGTTTGGAGCATGACATGGATGATACACATGCACTTGAAAATTGCATGTGGAGTACAAGTAATTCAAATAAAACACTCTCTAGCAAGTTTAAAACGTAGTATGGGCTAAAATTAGCTCAGTTCATCAACTGACTTTTACATTTGTGGAGATTTATTAAATGGCTGAAAGTTAAAGAAATCAAATGATCTTATTTCAACAAACAAGTGTCCATGGATGTATTTGGAAAGTATTTTGAAGAAAATGGGGAAGTGCATTGATGAAAATTTGAATTGGATATAAAAATGGCATTAATGGCTTAATGAATGATATGTTACAAATGGAGCAGTCCATATAAACTATCTAACCAATGATACTCATCGTAGATGGTTGAAAATCACAAATGAAAAATGTTATTCATCATTTTTACTGTCAAATGTTTCTGAGGATGTCCTAATCTAGTTTTACTCATGACTGAACATGAATGATTTACAATTCAAGGAATAATGTAGAAATCAATTGCAATGATCATGCTCTCGCCTTTCAGTTTTTGAATGTTTGTCATAATGGAAATGATGAATAAGGATTTGAAACTAAAACCAAGAAACTTCATAATGATGGGTCTAAATAAAGTCATCTTTGAGATAATCTATTTTTAGTTTAATGAAATTGCAATGGGTGAACCACATTGCACTCATCATAATATGGCACATCAGTCTCATGATCTGTCACCATGGTGGGTATGCCATAGCTAGAAGACTCTCTCATCATCTGATCATGATTAGATGATGACATACAGTGAAAATGAAAACCTGCAATGGTCCTTGTTCACCTAGAGAATTTTAATAGCAATATCCAAAAAACATAGTAAAAATAACCCAAATACATAATATTTCTCCACTAAATGTAGAAAATCAAACATTCTAGGTCCACCATTAGTTCTAAGACACCAATAGCTCGAAGCAATGTCTCTAGAAGGTAACTAATATGTTTGATTGGTGGGATGTGGCCATTCAATAGCGATGATCCACTGATCAATGGTCATAACTGGCATTGTTGCATAGAATAAGCCTGTCTGTTAGATGCTTGACGATTTTCTGTTAATGAAATTATGCTCATTGATTCATTGCACACCAGATTGCATGCGAAACCCCTAATCTAATTCCATAAAAAAAATGGAGGCAGAAATATGAATATTCAAAAGAGAGAAAAAAAATTGGTCTTGCATACCTAAAATGGACGTGGATTATGGCGTGGAGAGGCAACTCTTCGTGAGATCGAGTGACGGGGGATGGTTAGTGTAACGCCTCGAAAATCGAGGGTCGAGCAGAAGCTCAACTCCCGAGTTTCAACACATCACTTATGCAACATACATAATGATGTTTAAATGTTGTCCATATTAATGCATTAAACATGAGTGAGATTATACTAAAACAACATATCATACTCCAGAGATGATTAAATTAGGCAAGCGGAAGACTGTGATAAATATATAAAGTATATAACTGGTTGTAAACCCCTAGAGTATAACCATGTCACTAGGCTGAATATATAAATGTTTGTTACAAAATATACAAAATGACCAAGCGTAATGTCCAATTAATTTGTATCCCCATAATCCTATCGACACAACTCCTGGTCTACATAGACCCGCCAAAGAGTTGCATGTAGGAGAAATCTTCCTCATCATCATAAAAGTCAGGCTCCATCTCATAAGCCTCGCCATCACCTGTAACTACAACAGAGTTTGGTTGGTGTTTTAAAACACCATCCCAGAATGGAAGTGGGTGATCAACTTAGTAGAGCTATAAGGCAAAGGTTAACATGTTATTAATTCAATCAAGCAGTAATGATAAAGCAATAAAACAATCATATCCTAAGTACTCTTATTAATGCAAGAATAGTATGCTTTAATGATGCATGCCCTTGCTTGCACTCCCCCTCAGCGACATCATCTCACGATTGCGCATGCACTACTCCGAACACATGCGCTTCCTTGCCAAAACACATGCAATGCGGTGCATGGTCGTATTAGACAATATTTAATTAGATTTATTCATACAATAAATTCGAAAAGCTAAGGTACCTCCCTTTATATTATTTACCCAAACAATGATCTATCTAGGGTCATCAATCCTAGTTAATCACACATGATAGGCAAGTTATAGGGCAACATCACCCCTGATTAAAAAGCAGTGGATAGGTAAGTTCAAGTTGCTATGGGGCGGCTCGTCACCTTGGCATAGGCCTAGTTTATACTCGAGGTCACTATGGAAAGGATCATCACCTTAGCGTAAGCTGACAGTTTGAATACAATGTCTCATACCACCGTATTCGACTTACAAGTTTGGGTTGTTCAATGGACACTACGGGGAGGCTCGTCAGCCCCAACGTAGGCCAAAAGCTCAACCATGGTGTCCCATACTACCATACCCAGCTCACGAGTCTTAGCAGATCGTGGTACCAAAGTTGAAATGGTCTTTGCATTGGTAAGTGGTACCTTAGATTCAAGCAGTAGAATTTATACAGGGTGAACATATATTAGGCTAATCGGGTTACTTAACAAGCTCGACTGTTACAAGAGTCGTTAAATTAATCGACATGGAGCGCATACACACTCCACGTGGCCTAACCACTGTCGATAATCACTGTACGACTCGGATTCATCAAATGTATCCGTTGTGGCGAAACTAGTTAAACAACTGATCATAAACCGTTACCGATTGCCTGGACTACGAATTAGTCCTAATCATACTCAAATATAATAGGCATTCATATGTGATAGTCAAAACAACATTTGACAATCAATTCGAATATAAATCTCATTTGAGCATTTTAACAAACACATACTACACATGCTATCATACATAGGCATTTCATCTATAAATCACATAGTAGCGAGATAAGTTACATGAAGGAAACTGTAACTATAGATACGGTAATTGAGAATCCTATTTCAATGCCCTTATTAAATACATTTCAACCAGCAACTTCTCATTCAGATATTTTATCAAACACTTGGACTACACATATCAACATACATATAATAAATTAGTTAAAATATATATAATGACAAATCCTTTCATAAAAGAGTTGTCATACATACAACAATCATGTATTCTCAATTAATAATCATGGCAAGAACAAATCATAATTTCATATTCATTCAATCATTTCAACAAACACATGGAATACATCATATGTTCACATAGTTCATATGTAAGTATAATTTATCGAATACGTCATAACTAAGATCATGTGGCAGTAATCAAGTCAAACATAAATCATTACCGACATTGAAAGTTATGAAAGCCATAACTTAAACATTTATAGTTCACACCTTTCATCGGTTTACTTGTTATGAACACAGTTCATACACCACATCTCCGTTTACACACTACCAAAAAAAGGGACAAAGGATACAGGCCACATTAGTTTTTTGCTACGGATATAAACCTTAGCTATAGTTGCTGCAGATTTAATCAGTACCTAAAACCTAATTATTTGTAGCTAAAACCTACCTCCTTATCAGGACCTTATTAGATATTGATTGTGCTTAAGGGGCTCCATGGGGCCCATTAGAATATATGTGTTTGATCTAAGCCATCCATAAATTCTGATATATAATTTCAGTGGATTTGTCCAAAAATTATGTAGATTAAAAATATAAGTGGACCACACCATAAGAAATAATAAAAATTAAATTTCTATTGTTAATATGTTGTGTAGTCTTCTTAAAACTTAGATCTAACACATTTTTTGCATCAACCCATAAAATGATATTTTAAAATTAATGAACAGAGTGGATAAATAACATACATCACGGTGGGCCCCACGTCCCAAAAACGCATGGTCCTAATGGTCCGTCCGTCACGCACCCCTCCCCAAAATTTCATTCCTCTTTCTATCTCCCACCCGCGTCCACCATTTTCTCCCTCGCTCCATCTCCCAGGCTCCCTCTCTCTCTCTCTCTCATGGCTCTTGCCACATCGAGGCAACGACGCCCTCCCACCTCATCTTCGCCTTCTACGGAGAGCTACACTAAGGAGGACAAACCAGTGAAGAAATTGGACAGTTGAGAGAAGACGAATGACGAAACCATGAGCTGGAAGCTCCCGTTCTTCGCACTGGTAATCCTCCGATACATGAGCGCGACATCGAACATCATACACAACTCCGACAAGGCCTTCAATTACTGGGAGCCTCTACATTTTCTCCTCTTCAAATTCGGATTCCAGACCTGGGAATACAGGTAAACCCTCATTCCATCTCTTTCAATTCTATTTTGAAGAGTCCATGGTCATTTTCTCTAGTCCAAGATCATTTTCATGTTCCTAATTCCAAGAACCTAGGTTAGGGTTTTGTCTGATCCCATGATCAGAATACCGCATTCCATGTTATAGAACCTGGGCAAGATTCAAACACTGCGACGGTCCTGTTTCTATAAAACACGTATCGGAAATCACTTGATTCAGCTGATTAGGGGTTATTTGAGTAGGGTGATGATGAAATGTTGATACGGAAACCCCCATGGAAATCAGTCAACACAGAAAACAGTGTAAATGTTGTAAGGACTCATGTCAATGTACCTTATTTATTGTTCAGATTGATTTTCGTGGAAATGAACCTAAGGGACTGTTTAATTTTCCTAATTACACTGTAAATACCTGCAAATGGCCCATCATTATTTCTTACCATTGTTTGGTTGAGGGAGAATTGCTACCTCAAAACTGTGTGAATCATCTCTCCTAAAACAGGGAAGCTTGTGCATTTCTGTACTGATAAAAATCGTGAGGCTCATCGTGATGAATATGTCATATCCATGTTGTACATTGGTTCCACCAGCTCATTTTAGGGCATGAGCAAAAAAATGAGGCAAGTCCAAAGCTCAAATGGACCACACCACATGAAAGAGTGGTCTAAACGAATCCAAACAACCACTAGGGTCCAAATGAATGGTTCAGATTGATGCTCCATACTTCCACACATGTAGATGCCCTTGACTCACCTTCCCCCCAGTTCTCCCTGAATGTTTCCTAATGGATGGACTGCTTCCACAAATTTCCTGTTTGAGATTCGTTCCCCCCCCCCCCCCCCCCCCCCCTAGTGCGAATGTCTTGTCGATTCAAACTGTTGCACAAAGGCTAATTTCCTTTTCACTCTCAAACCTAAAGGGAAAAATTAAATTAAATCTCTTCCTTTCCACCATTTTTCTCATGCCATGTTTTCCTTTTCTCAATTACTTTTTTAATTTCAACAAATCCAAATACAAGAGAGATGGCTACAAATCACATGCCTCCTCCCATAGGCCCAGGCTTCCATCCCAAAAAGATCTGCATACCCACTAACAATGCTAAGGTAGACCAATTCCATGAGAAAATGGCCCTAGTGATTAGCCAGCACCTCCACACCGTGTAAAACCTGATTAATATCCTAAAAATGGGCACAATGCATCATAGTTATGCCATGGCCAAGCCTTCTCTTTCAATGCCATGTCTCCACCAAAGGCTAGCTAGATTCTGTTTTACATGCATGAATAAATAGTACTAATATTGTTGTATATAACACACACTTTCAAAATGGCAGAGCCAATAGCCAGGACAAGTGTCATTGGCTTTGTTTCTCTCTATCCTCAGAAAAGGGAAGATGCGAGTTCATTCACATTTGATGAAACTTGAGTGTAATCTGCCTTCATTTTTTCTAGTTCTTCCTAGCCTAACTCCCCTTTGGTAGGTTTGGTTAGCATCAAAACAAAGCATGTAGGCCTCTTGGTGGCTCCTGTGGTAGCAAGATCATCCTTCGACGGAACGTATATGTATGGGATTTCAACTTCTTCACACAAGATGGGTACATGTGTGATCACGTCGATTGGAGAAATGTTTCTAGCTATTACACACAAGATAATGGAAGGAGTGTTTCTACATCCATGAAGGTATCATTATTTGAATGATTTTTTTATTCACCTATGGTTGTAATAATTTAGAAACTTGAAACTTTATTTGTTTTATGACATCTTTGTTTCATATTTCTGAATTTGTTTCCGCAAAAGTAGATTTTGGATATGAACTAGCTATAAGTACTAGAACAGAGCTTGAGCAAGGTGATGAGATTAAAGTGCTTAGTCACTCAATCGGTTGTTCTTAATTATTTGTATGAATGCAATGATTAAATGTTTTATATATGTAATGATTGTTTTATTGGTGAAAATAAGATGCCCTTCTGCTTGACTTATTAGTTACTTGGTGGCAACAACATGAGATTAATTGCTTACAACTCCCACGGATTACCATAGGCATATTAAACCAGAGATGCTCTTCCTTTGTTTGCGAACACAACTGGAGTTCATTTGATTAGATGCATTGTAAAATTACCTTTTAGATGCCCAAGAGTACCCAACTAAGGTAATTTTAATAGCACTAGCAGAAATGCTAAGTGTACTTGTTAGCGTGCTTTTTAAAGGTGCACTTGCTTCACACATATTAGATGGGACCTCACTGTCTGGATTCCATGCATTTAAATTTAGGCAAATGTGATTAATATGTGTTGAGGAACAATTGCCCATTTGTCTTAGCCATTGATTCATCTTGTCTTGTTGTCACTCGAGCATTATTTCCAAATGCCACATGCACTGATTCAGCATTCAGCACGCAAGTCAAACCAAATCAATCCAAATCATGGGCTCTCATGTAGATGTATCTTAAACCAAAATCTTTTAATATCAAGTACTATCTTTTGACTAGTTATTTGACATTTTTTATTGTTTTATGTGAATTCAATGAGAAATGAACATGATCTTTGTTTCAGTTGAATATCATACTTGTAAAATTCAATGAAATTTTCTTGTTGTTATTTATAGCTCCATGAAACCAAAGCTACTTCAATTCATGCATCATATGATGCATGTGAGAGCGTATCTAACATGCGTAAACATGGAAAGCCTGTTATATACATCCATCACGCTTGTATTTTAGTTTACCAGTGCAATACTGACAATACTCAACATTATGATGCTTAGTACTAACACTAACACAAAAACTATAACTTGTTTTTCCTTTTTCTTTCTTTCTTTTTCCTCCATTTAGGTATTTAACTAGGAATATGCTGACTGGGCCTGGATGGATCTTGCAAAGAAACAACAACTTGTACGTATAAGTACCTTGATGCCGAAGATTTTCACTTCATGTTTCCATTTCAACCAAACCTCACTAACCAAACTTTGGTTTCCAATTTCCAAGCATGCCATGAGAATTCCACTCATTCTCATGATTCTCTACTACTTCTAGACATGTCTCTATATAACAAGAAATGGGCTCAAATGGGCAAAAGCATAATTTTAAAACTCGGAAGAAATCAACTAATTTGGCTTGAGTCAACTTGACTAGACCAGATTTACCAAGACTTGGAAAAACTAGATCCAATCACACCTTGGTTAAAACTTGAGAAAAATAGTAAAAATTCAGCAGCACTGAACAAAAAATTCAACTCAACTCAGGCAACTCGACATTATTTATATATTCTTTAGACTCTTAATGTTAATGTTCATGGTAGTGTTATTTTGGATGGCAGTAATCTGTTTCCTTTCTTTTCTTTCTTTTTTCCTTTGGGCAAAGATGTTTGAACTGTACTAATATTACTACCATACCACCAAATTGAATAGGAAGTAATAGAAAATACAGCATCAATACGTGCATTGCCATTAGTGGAACTTTTAGCATTTGGCCATCATGCTACAATTAGCAGTTGTATCCAAGTAACTTATTTAGTTGGCTTTCAAGTTCTGAAGTTTTTCACTAATATGAGGTTAATTAGATTGCCGTTGATGCCCACATGAATTGTAATGATTCTATTTCTTCAGAAAGATTGTTAGGATAAGTCGTGTTGGATCTTTTTAAGCATAAATGTCATCTCAATAATACTTGCACATGTCATTGTTATTAATTATTATTCCTTATTTCCATGAAACTAGCATAAGCTACATGTGTCCTGCATGAATCCACAACCCATAGATTTATTTCTTACATGCTAACTTTCAACATTGTATCTTTTGTTTCTTGCTTTATTTCCTACTTTGTAATTTTGTAATATATTTTAGATGCAAGAAAGGAGGTGAATGTACTAGAAACATATGCAGATATGCCATCGATTGAAAAAGGAAAGAGGAAGAATAAAAAGAAGCAACTAGTAGCTTAAATTATAATATTCAACCAAATCCATATCCTGTTTTGGGTCTTATCCATCGTTGGAATTAGTTGTGCTAAATCTTAGTAATTTAAATTATCCTCCTGTGATTTTTATTTTTATTTTCAATACCCAATTGTATTTTGTTAGCATTGATATTCTGCTCAAAGCAATGGTAACGATGTTGTACTCTTAGGGTACACTTTTCTAATTTTCTATCGCTTTCTTTTTCTGGATTCTGTTATTTATATTGGTTTCTATTTGTATTTCACATGTGTTGAATCTCAATATGTTTTGTTATACATAGTAATACAAAGATGTGGTTAATAGTGATGGTACGTACATGGTGAAAGGTAGATTTTTGGATGGCCATTGTTGTTGTATATTTAACATTCAATTGAATTTATTTTGTATTTCTGCCATTGCTTGTATTTTAGTTGTTTCCCATGTTTCTAGTGATGATGATAATCAGTTGTTGAATGGTTAGTTATTTGTTCACTTGATTTTTCATTCCAAATGCATCCTAATGCATATGACCACTTCTTTCGCTTAGAATACAATCAGAGAATTTCTTCAATGTAGAAGGCTCCATCATTTTAAACATGGTGATCTTGGTGTAGTTTCTATTTATGATTCGGCCAAAATAAAGAGACTTAACAAAGTCGTGAGTTATGTAGGATGCAAGGTATGAGGATTAGTATGTTCTGGATGTTGATCTTGTCTCCAAGGTTAGTTATTTGATTTATGGAATTTTAGATTGGTACATTTTAAGGCAGGTCCATGTGGATTAATGTGTTGCCCATTTGAATGACATCGTATGCTTTTCAACAGCCTCTGTAGCATCTTTTGTTTTCAAGCTTACAACTAACAGGACTTACTAGCTTATATTTTATTGCTAGCATTCCATTTGGATTGCTAGATAGCCAAATTATTCAAAAATTTCCTTGTCTAATTCTTAGAATATTTTTGGTCTATTTTCTACTCTCTTCTTAAAACTCTGTTTGCACTTCAGCTGAATAGATGTGTATCCATTTTTCTTGGAAACTCTTGCAAGCAAGTAAATTCTGGAAGTCTTTCAGTCCTGAAAAATGCAAAAATGCAAAATTCTTAGAAGCTATTTGTTCAAAGATCTTACTTCCCAATCTCATAAAATATTACTTAATGATTTCTATTTGTACAAGTTTGAGGAGTAAGAGGCTCCTGGTTCAAGGTCATTCTTTACAGAGATTATTGCCTCGATATCAAATATTAAGTTTTTGAAGGATGGACAACACATCCTTAGTTTGGCTATAAATCACTACTTCCCTAAATGATTTTTTTTCTTTTTTTTTCTCAAAAGAGATGGAGAGCTATTTTAATGACCATGTCAGTCCATTAGGCAGAAATGATAAATGGATGGCATACAAACAGGCCCATTCAAGCTACTTCAATGGCTGTAGAGAGGAGATTGCAGGATGATTTGTGGTGTGGTTCTATATCTTCTGGCACTTCTAGTGCAGTAGAAAATGAAGTTGGCATGCCTGGAGTGATGACACCTAGGGGATCGACTATGGGCTCAAAAGATTCCATTGTAGTTGTAAGAGATACAAATGCAATATGCCTGTGTTTGTGTTTATTTTCAATATCTACCAAAAATATATATATTCTACCAAAAAAATATATTTAATATGAAAAAAATATAACCTATAACCTAAACCTAACCTAAACGTAAAACCTAAAACCTATTCTCGATGGATTCAATTGTGAAAGGATTGATGACTTTGAAAATGAAAGAGACAGGCTCATTATGGAGAAGGACGCAGTCATTCAAGAGCATGCTTCCCTAGAATATCAATTGGTTTCTTTATAGACACAAATAAACAACCACACTGCAGAAGTAGATAACCTTACAAGCAAGGTGCTTAAACTTACAATCTAACCCTTTTTGCTGAACAAAAAATGCACGCGTCTTTATTGCCTTTCCTATTGCAGGTTAGTTCCATAAAGAAGGAATATGATCAAGTCCAATCTGAGCTCAATTTGAGTCATTCAAAGATGAAAGAATGTGACGCTGAGATCAGTGCTATTGTCAAGGAGCAACAGAAGCTTCAACATAAAATTAGTGATGCAAATGTTAAGAGGGAAAAATTGAAAAATGAGGTACTTATAGTGGTTATTCTGTTCCTATTTTATTTAACTTGATTAATCTAAGAAATTGTGTATGTTTTCTTGATAGAAACCCACTCTTTCCCATTCACACAGATTAAGCGAATGGAGATGGAACAAAAAGATTACTTCCTAAAGGTAGATAAACTACTAGAAAGGCATAGTTGGATTGCAGCTGAGAAACAATTATTTAGAAAAAGTGGGACAGATTATGACTTCTCATCTCGTGATCCTCATAAATCAAGGGAGGAGCTTGAGAAACTTCAAGCTGAACAATCTGGGTGTGTGATTAGATTACTTGTTGTGTTGTTTCTTGTGCTTCTTTGTTTTCTTTTCCATGACATAGCATTTTTTTTAAAGAAGAAGTTTAATGGACATGAATCTCAGTTAATCTGATTGATTGCTTTCAGCCTTGAGAAGCGGGTCAACAAAAAAGTTATGGCAATGTTTGAGAAAGCTGAAGATGAATACAATGACTTATTATCCAATATAAAAAAAAAATTATTGAGGTATATTGTTGTATTTCTCAACCTGTAAAAGATCTCATCTTTCTTAAAAATAAAATAAAATTGAATTTGTTTATGTCTGAAGTTGTTTGTTTACTGTATTCTTCTCTTTCTTAGAATGATAAGTCAAAAATCAAGAAGGTGATTGAAGAGCTTGATGAAAAGAAGAAGGAAACACTAAAAGTTACTTGGGTTAAAGTGAACAAGTGAGTCAACAATTCTCTGCTCTCATGTTCCAATTCATATTTTGTGCTTTCAAGTTAAAAATCAAGAATGCCATTTACTTTTGTTGGTATATTTCAGTGAAAGAAATTTCCTTTCCGGATTATGTTAGTGTGCGTGATTTCAGCATTTCAGATGGCTGAAACTATGGCCCAAATTATAGTATCCGGCTTCCTTAGATTCCTGAATCAGACGAATTCATTGGATCCTGAGGACAGGCCGTGTTTATGTATTTTCTCAAAATTAATGGAGTAGACCAGATGTGTATCGGAGCTATCCGGATGAGCGGGGGTCCCTGGAAGGTGGGAACTGCTATTATGACTATGATGAAGCTGTCCATTTCGTATGGACAGCATTGGACGGGCCTAACCATTTGGGCAGGCCGTGTTTATGTATTTGCTCAAAATTAATGGAGCAAACCTGAATGTGCGTCAGAGCTATCCGAATGTATGGGATTTCCTGGAAGGTGGGAACCGCTGTTATGACTATGATGAAGTTGTTCATTTCCTATAAACAACATTGGAGGGGCCTGGCCATTTAGACATGCCGTGTTTATATCTGTATTTGCAGGGACCACACCCTTAACCTAAAACCTAAACATAAACCTGATCCCAAACCCAAATTCGATTCCTAAACCTAAACCTTAACGTATTCTCAAATCCTTAAACCTAAACCTACACCTAATCCTAATCTCAACTCCCTAACCTAAACCTAAACCTGAACTTGAAAACCCAAACTTATACCTGAACCTAAACCCAGTTTTGTAAACCTAAACTTATAACCTTAACCTAAACCTATTCTTAAATCTCAAAACCTATAACCTAAACCTTAACCTATAACCTAAACTCAATTCCCTAAACCTTAACCTATAACCTAACCTAAACCTAAACCTATAACCTACACTTATAACCTAAACTTAAACGTATAACCTAAAACCTAAATGTATTCTCAAATCCTAAAACCTAAACCTACACCTAATCTTAATGTCAACTCCTTAACCTAAACCTAAACTTGAAAACCCAAACCTAAACCCGATCTTGATTTCCTAAACTTAAACCTTAACCTATTCTCAATTCCCTAAAGCTATAACCGATAACCTAAACCTAAACCTAAACCTAAAACCTAAATGTATTCTCCAATCCCTAAACCTAAACCTACACCTAATCCTAATCTCTCCTTGACCTAAAACTAAACTTGAAAACCCAAACCTAAACTCGAATCCAAACCCGAACCTAAAACCCGATCCCGATTTCCTAAACCTAAACCTTAACCTATTCTCAATTCCCTAAACCATCACCTATAACTTAACCTAAACCTAAACCTATAACCTACACTTATAACCTAAACCTAAACCTGCAATCTTAACCTAAAGGTAAAACCTAAACCTAAACCTAAACCCGAACCCGAATCTGAATCTCGAAATCCTTATCCTAAACCTAAAACCCAAACGTAAGCCTGATCTCAAACCCGAACCTAATTTCCTATACCTAAACCTTAACATATTCTCGAATCCTTAAACTTAAACCTACGCCTAATCTTAATCTGAACTCCCTAACCTAAACCTAGACCTAAACTTGAAAACCCAAACCTGAACCTGATCCCAAACCCGAACATGATTTCCTAAACCTAAACTCATAACCTTAACCTAAACCTATTCTCAAATCCCAAAACCTATAACCTAAACCTAAATCTAAACCTTAACCTATAACCTAAACCTATAAACTAAAACCTAAACCTAAACCTTAACCTATAACCTAACCTTAACCTATAACCTAAACTTATAAATTAAAACCTAAACCTAAACCTAAAACCTAAATGTATTCTCAAATCCCTAAACCTAAACCTACACCTAATCCTAATCTCAACTCCCTAACCTAAACCTAAACCTAAACTTGAAAACCCGATCCTGAACCCAAACCCGATTTCCTAAACCTAAACCTTAGCCTATTCTTAATTCCCTAAAGTTATAACCTATAACCTATTACCTAAACCTAAACTTAACCTAAACCTATAACCTTAACCTAAAACTAAAACCTGAACCTAAACCTAAACTAAACCTATAACCTTAACCCAAACCTAGGTTTTGAGTTTAAACATCCATCTTAGGTTTGAACACATTACTCATGTTGGATTTTACCATAGTTTAGAAGATTTGTAGGTACATTTTTTATTTCTTCATATATAAGTATTTTTTTTATCTTTCTTCTTTTTGAGATGTGTACGAAGGCATGCTTGTTTGATTGTGTCTACAAATACCGTTTTATACAAGCTGATAAGCTAAAGAAGTCAATGGAGGATGAAATTCATTTTCTCAAGGGAAGGGTTTCAGAACTTGAAGGTGATCTTGTGTCGAAGTCCACAGAAGTTACATCTGCAGTTTCAAGGAAAGGAGAAGTTCAATCCTCTGCATTTGCTGGAATTGACCGTCTGAAGGAAGAAAATTCTGTAAAAACATGAGCATTATTCAATGCATATGGAGGGTGTTTACTGTGTTGGAGTGTATTTGTTTCTTGCACATGAGGGCACACCTTAGTTGTAATTCTTATGATAGGTTGAGCAAAGTAAGTATTGTTTATTTAGAAATGTGAATGTAGGATGCATTGTATGATTTGATTGCTATTTCTAATAAATGCATCATTTTTTTAATTGTATTTTATGTACTATTTCTATCAACAGTAAGCTTAAATGAGTTATCAATCATAGCAGGTTCTTGTAATGAAAACAGGTCGTATTATTATAATTTTTTTAAAAAAATAGCTACAAATATAATCCTTAGCTATAGCTACGGCTTTTGTCCGTAGCTATTGGTATCTATTATTATAGATATTATTGGTGCTATTTGTATTTATTACTATGGATAAAATCCCTTTTACTATAGATATGATCCATAGCACATCTGTCGCTATTGGTGGGGTAGCTAAAGGTATTGCTACGGATATAATCCCTAGCTATTGGCATCTATTGCTACGGATTATGTCCGTAACTATTAGTATCTATTGCTACGGATATAATCCGTAGTTATACCTTTAGCTACCCCATCAATAGCGACGGACATGCTACGGATAATATCCGTAGCAAAAGGGCTTTTGCTATGGTTTTTGGCCGTAGCCTTTGTCCATTTTTCTTGTAGTGACAGTAAAATGGTTGCTTAAATCATGAAATAAGTTAGCTATTTCACCAATTCTTTTATTTTTATTCCTAAAATAGATTAGGGTTAGGATTTCTTATCCAAAAATGGATTCGAATTCGATGGTGTAGCGACACAGGAGAGATGATTCGGCATGTGGAGTGATGGGAATGAATCCGAGCAACTCTCTCTCTCTCTCTCTCTCTCTCTCTCTCTCTCTCTCTCTTCTCCTCATTCTTTCCTCCTCTTTTCTCTCCTCTCTCCAGGGGTTTTAGAAAATTCGTATGGAATGAGAGAGGGGTGGGTTTAGGGCTTTATATAGGCCCAGAACTGGTTCAAATGGCCCCGGGGCCATGGTAACTTAGGCTATAACCAAAAAGCATCTGTTTCGGGCCAACGGAGCCCATATGGAGGTCCATTACCTGCTACAGTCTGGAGAAAGTTTCTTGACAATGGATTTATGTCAGGTTAAGATTTCATTCCGATCGAATTAGTGGATCGACCGTGGAGGACCAATTTCAGTTCAACGGTCATTGTCACTTGATCAAGGTCACAAGTACACTGACATGTGTAAGAAAATTTACTTGATCCAAGGGTGTAGTTGAGTCAGAATCTGATGGTCTGAAACCTTAAATTTGACCTGCAAGTGAACGGCCCAAATCACTGAAGTTTGAGTTCATTTTCTAAAGATATTTGTGCTTCTCACACACTTCTCTCTAGGCTCAAGTTGTGTGTTTCTGGATACTACTTGGACTTGATTCCTACGATGGTTGTCAAGCCCAGTAAGGCGGTCATAACCGTATAGTTTCGCAGTAATCGGACTTTTGACGTGTGGTCCAAGTCCGATACAAAGTTTCAATGTTCTCCCGAGAGTAACTGGGTTTTAAGATTTCTCTTAGGTTTTTATGTAATGTTGGGTTAGTGATTCTACTAGTTTTGGGTCTTGTCATTCGTATAGAAAGTGGTTCAAGCTAATCTACTAATTAATTCAGTTTAGTACTTAATTAATTTTTGTCTAATTTCTACATAATTTGATCCTTAGGAATTTCTGCCTAAGGTGGTACTCGGGTCTTTGTACGAATTTTTTGGAGACGTTACTGTTGGGGAAAGAAGAGGAGTTCATGAGAGGGGAGATCAAGAGAGTGAGAAAGGGACGGACATGAGAGAGATGGGGTTTTTTTTCCAGTTTGTATGAACGTTTCATGAGAGATCCTACGTTGTATGAACATTTCATGAGAGAGAAAGAGACGGACACAGGAAATGATACATTTCATGAGAGGGGGAAAAGAAAAAGGCACTACGGTTTTTCGTATTTTCACTTGCTACGGTTTTAGACCGTAACTAAAAGCCCTCTGGACCGTAGCCATTTTACCATCCTTCATATCACCTCCGTGTTCGCACAACTGATGGGTTCTAGATGGACAGTCTTGTCAAGGGCTTTATGGGGTTCATTGTGATGCATTTGATATATCCACTCCGTCCACTAATTTTGTAATTTTTTTATAGGGAATGGCCTCAACATCTAGTCGATGTAATCGAAGAGCTTAGAGCTTTATTCAGCAAATCTTCTTGGTGAAATATTTTGACATTGCTCGAGGAATTGAGCGAGATTCGATGTCATCAAAATTCAAACTTCGATGACATCCAGCAAGGTTCAGTAAGCTTGAAAGGAAAATCAAATGGAAATGTTCAAGGAATCGAGCTAGCCTCGATGTCATTGGAATTCAAACGTTGATGACATCGAAACTAGTTCGATGACATCGAAAGTGGAGCGACCTTTCAAGGAATATCATCTAAAAAGATCAATGAATTGAACTGGGATTCAATGACATTAAACTTTGAAATTTGATGACATCGTAGTCAGCCTTAAAGTATCTAGCAAGCTCTTGTGTAAAGTTATGTTGAGGAATCGAAATAAAATTTGATGACATCGAATCAGGTTCGATGACATCGAACTCAGTCAGTAACTGACAATTTTATTTCCATTGAAACTTTTTGCCTTTATAGGGAGAGCTTGTTCTTGCTTGTTGTATTGAGAAAAAGAGAGAGCTTTGAAAGAGTAATTGCATACCACCTACCCTAAGCCCTTTTTTCTCATGGGAGTTCATCCTTCAATCCACCCTCATCATTGATATCCAATAGAGTGGATTAGTGAATGAACTTCCTCATTCAAGGATCATCCAACTACCATCTTAATGGCAAATCATTGAGTTGGGATCCCTTGAATGCTTAAAGAGCTTGGAATCTCTTCGTCTTTTAAAATTACTAACATTCATTAGAGTAGATTCCAACATAACCTTGACCCAACCCGTCACCTTACATTGGAGCATCATTAGTGGTGCAGATCAAAGGAGCTAAAAAATCTCCGTCAACAAGAGTGTATATCTTCATCAACATGCAAAATAGGGCTTAATTACTTATCTGTAAGTCATTAGAGTCCAGAGACCCTTTTGATCATTCCTTGTGTAAGTCTAGGTCATGGTTGCATCTCAAACCTTTTAAGCCATCATAGGAGGCCTCCAACGGGCGAGTACTTTTAGGTGCTTGGTGTAGGACCTTTACGATTGTGTAGGGCATAAACTTAGGTCCTTGTGTAGGTCTTTGGCCTGTGTAAACTAAACTTAGGTCCTTTGTGTAGGTCATTAGCCTGTGTGGCCTAAAACCTAGGTTCCTTGTGTGAACCCTTGGCCTGTGTGACCTAAAACCTAGGTTCCTTGTGTGGACCCTTGGCCTGTATGGCCTAAAACCTAGGTTCCTGGTTTGGACCCTTTGCCTATGTGGCCTAAAACCTAGGTGCTTTGTGTAGGACCTTTACTCTTGTGTAGGGCATAAAATTTTACCTTGTGTAGGCATGTTGTAACACTTTGAAAATCGGGGGTCATGTAGAAACCTGACTCCTGAGTTCCAAACCATCACTTACGCAACAAATATGATTATGATTCAATATTGTCTGAGTTATAGCATTCACATGAGTAAGATTATACCAAAACTACAATTCATACTCCAGATCCAGTGATAAAATGTAAGCGGAAGATTGAAAAATATATATATCACTGTATGGAAAACAAAATAATTCCGAACCGTATCCAAAGTATGAATACATCTCTGAGTCACATATACATAGATCAAACCAAAAACAAAATGTCATATAACTGTCCAACTAGCAAGTCCCGCCAATCCAGGCCACCTATGCAAAGCCGTCAGCGAACTGCATATAGGAGAACTCGTCCTGGTCCTCGTAGAAGTCCGGCTCTACGTCCTGAATCACCTTGTCACCTGCAACTAAGACAGAGTCTGGTAGGTGTTGCAAACACCATCCCGTAACGTGGGAGTGAGTGATCAACTCAGTGGAATCATAGAGCAAAGATTAGCATGTTATCAAATCAATCACGCAATAATAGTAAAGCAGGCAATCAAACATTCCTAGATATTATTGTTAATGCAAGCATGAAATGACATGATGGATGCCCTCACCGACATACTCCCTCATGCGGCACCATCTTACGCCCGCGGCATGCTTGCGTTCCTCAGTGCTCCACATCTTCCAGGCACATGCAGTGTGATATGGATAATGATTATCAAGTTGTTATTAGTCCATTCATACAGCAGTATTGGAAAACTAAGGTACCTTCCTTATATCAATCCCAACACAGATCCTGTCTAGGGTCATCACTCCTAGTAATCTCATACGATGTTATATTTATAGGTCACTGCAAGGGCTGACAGGGTTATTGCTCGCACTCGTTGCACTGCTCCCCCATCACCTTATCAATATAGGCCTAATGTACTCTTGTCGCTACGGAAGGGTCGTCGCCTCTCGTAGACTCAGAATACGCTCGAGGTCACTACAAAGGGATCGTCACCAATCAGTGTAGGCCGACAGCTCGAATGTAGTGTCCCATACCACCAAAATCGGCTCACGAGTCAAAGGTGCTCACTGGTCACTATAGGAAGGTTTGTGGCCCCAGCGTAGGCCGACAGCTCGACCATGGTGTCCCATACCACCATGCCCCGCTCATGAGTCTTTATGGATCAAGGTACCATGGTTAACAGAGTTTTCAATGGTAAGTTCAGTACCCTAGGTTCAAGCAGTTGTGACTCATACAGGGTGAACATACAATGGCCAGTCGGGTTACTTGACGGGCTCGACTAGTACGAGCGCATCTCAAGCTGAACGACATGAAGTGCATAAAACACTTCGTGTGGCCTAACCACTGCCGCCAACCCAAAACACGACTCGCGTTCATCGATACGTCCTTTGTGGCAAATAGAAGCCAACCACGAATTCAATTGGTTACAGACTGCCTGGACTAGGTCATAGCCCCAAGCATTTGTACACAACATCAGTGATCATATGAGAGTGACAGAAATGAATATAAACAATATAGGCATGTTGACACATGTTATATCATACGACGTAAGCAAATCAACCAACACATGCATTCCATATATATATTGAAATCAATTCATGTAGCCAACATGGTAGAAATCATATACATCAACATATTAATTGAGAATTCAATCGCAAAACTAATTCACAACACCATTGTCACACCCCAGACTCGGTAACCGGACCTCATAAGGAACCCGATGACCGGTTCTGGCCACAACAACCTCCGTAGTACCCCATTCTCGACTCATGAGACAGGTTTCGATCCTGGGATCCTACAAGGAGGATTTTCACAAAAATGTAATCATCTCCAATACGAGCATACCCAAGATCACAACAAGTAAATCTGAGAATAAAAAAGGCACACATCACAAAATTCACTATGAATTTGAACTTTTACAAGCTTACATCAGGTCCAAAAGGACATACATAAGATAACAGAAGAAAGAAGGAAGAGAATCTGCAACACTGGATCCTCAGATCGCACACCTATCCAAGCTCCACTGCTAAGATACCAACTTACGATCTCCTGCACGCATCAATCGTACATAAGCTTACAAGAAGCTTAGAGGGTGGTGAAAGTGTGTGACAATGGTGCTCAGAAGAAGATAGAGAATGCAGAAGGGGGTCACTATCAATACTAATACCACGAGCCTTACCAAGGCTATCATGAACACAAAAAGATATACCAAGGTAGTATGATAATGCAGGAAGCCATACTAAGGCTATATAGTGCAATGCATAATGTAATGCAATGAGTACTGTGCGCCATGCCAAGGCGATGCAACATGAGGCTTACACAGCCGATGCAAATGCAATAATACGAAGTAATGCCAGTGCTCATATCCAATCCACATATCAATTACATTTCCATCATATGGAAATCACCGGGGTCCATTACAATGCTGGATGACTGTCGCTCTACAGACCCCGCACAGTCAAACGAGCGTAAGAGACCTCACTACCCACCTGTGGACAACCAATCACCAGCAAGGCCTGAAGGCAGCGGACCCATTCAAGAGCTGGTCAGACTCAACTTAGCAATGCCCTCTTACATCAGGTGAGTAAGGCCACACCCCTATCCAACCAACTACACGACAGTGGGAGTCGCGGCCTAACGGTATAAGGTCCTCGTGCACTCATATATACCACTCGGTCACGACGCTGGAGCAGATCCTTGGTACCATGGAAGTTTTAGAAATTTCACCCATGGGCATCCTATACACTCGGTATGCTCAAGTAACATTTTCGGTATCCAATGATGGCCATCCACGATGTATCTGTAGAGGCTACAACCCTGATGAAGCAAGGGCGATAATGCTCATATGCTATACAATGCTAGATGCATGAATCACGCAATCAACCATACATCAATCCCAAGCATCCAACGTGCTCAAGAGGGGATACTACGTCCCTCGGGAAAAGTATCATGCAATGCCCAAGGACACAATATAACCACACACACATAGTATCAACCAAGCATACAATAATGTACATGGGCCATGAAGATGGGTCTAGACACATTATGCAGCGATATACAAAGTAGTACACTCCTCCTATCCAAGAAGGGACCAAGACTAGGTACTTAGAGAATATCCTTAAGGAATCCAACCTCTAGTGGGGGCCCATTTACCTGGGGTAGCCCACGAGACTAAGCATACAAACTATGTGTCTAAGTAATACAAAAGTGAGTCTAGCAAGAGTTTAAGATGAGCATCTAATCACATTTAGATATTACCGGGCCTAGAGGGGTCCATAATGGGGACATTTAACCGCCATTCCCCAAAAAGGCATATCAACCATGAACTATATGGATAGAAGGCCCAGGGCCTACATTTAGATAAAAACACAGGTAACCACATACATATATATTCCTCATAATAGGCCATGAGAAAAGGATATAATACCACCTTTAACAACATGGGCTCCAAGAGGGAAATCAAGGCGTAAGGCTCAATTTTCAATAGCCATAGAATCCATGCATTAAGTTGGACTTGGTGGGCAGCCCGCGTACACAATATACGGCCTGAAAATAAGTTAAGTTAGGAGAAAATGGGCCTAACTACATCAGCCCAAAAACTAGCAAATTAAGTGGGCAACCAAGGGCCCAATACTCTCCTTATCTTAGCCCACAAGTCCATCAAAATGGTGGAAGTTAGTCCAATATATGGTTGGGCCAAGCTAGGACGTTCCAACCCACTCTGGGCCCATGGGATGCCCCAAAAATCTAATCTACGATGGGGTCCTCATGTGATCACTAAAGGTGACCCAAAAGAATGCATTGATTAAGTCCAAAGATTATAAGAAAACATAAGCATGTAACACATACAAAAGTTCTCAATATGGTGGGCCCCATAGCTAAATAAAGTTTTAACCATACAATTTTAATTTAAGGCCCTTTGATAAACTTTTGGCCCGTTTGACTTCCTGGGCCTGCTAAGGTCCAGGAATTAGTTAAATAATCTCATGAAGGCCAACAATACTTACAGGGGGCCCCACCAGATGGAGGGTGTGCATACATCATGAAAAGGTCAAGTGGGCCTGCTAATGGACTGGGAGTCTAGCAACAACCCAAGGCAGAGAGTGTCTTCATGATTGGGCAATCCAATGCTTGGACAGCCTGGACCAAACATGTGTTGAGGTAGGCTTCACATACATCCATATTTAGCCTCAAATAAACAATCAAGGGTCTATGGTGGGCCTTTAACCATCCATAGAGGAACCCATGGGCCTACCCTAGGATCACCCAGGAGGACATCCAACCTCAACTGGTTTCCAAGAGATAGCCCGCCACTACTCGTATAATGTAAGGTCTAAAGCCCAAGCAATGAATGACCTAATGGGCCATACACCAAGCCCAACTCATAGGCCATATAGTGGGCCCTCAAGTAAGGTTTGGGCCCAACCAAAAAGGCCATAATTTCACATATTGTGGTGGGCTTCATGGGCAGCCCAGTAATTCATTTACATGGCAAGTTTCACATTTAACACAAGTGAGTTGGGTCTCACTTTTGGCCCAAGTACAGGGTCAGTTTAAAGGGCAGCCAATGGCCCGACTTCTTGTGTATAATTGCCCCTAAGCCCATCACAATAAATAGGAGATTACAGGCCTAAGATCAATGGGCCTATCTAAAAGAATTGAGTCCACAAGGCCTACTTGCTAATACAAACACGCATATATTGTATCACATAATGGGCCCTAAAGAAATGGCCCAAAACAAAAGCCATCCAATTCATACATTATAGTAGACTTGAGGGCAGCTCATAAGCCTAAGAATACACATGGTCAAGGTCTATACTAACAGTGTGGACCTTGCCACATCAGCTCAAAGACTTAGCAAGGCCCTCCACAATATACATTTATGTGGGCCTTGCAAGTCAGCCCACAATTAAGCATTTTATGAGGGCATCAAGGCTAATAAATATACATTATCAGCTTGTAAACGGCTCATTGGGCCCGTAAATCAATAAGGTCAGCCCTTGCATAATCTTGGGCTCAAGAAAGAAGTTTTCAGCCCATTGAGCCTATAAAACTATTAAAAATTCTAGTTAAGGCTAGCCCACAGAACCACCACCAATGTGGGCCTCAAGGGGGCACTCATTAAGCCCAAAATGTCTAAGGAAGGAAAGCAAGGAGTGTGTACAACACTCTCTCAAATCTGGTGTGCCACAATAGTTCCTAAACAATTAACCATGTAGTAAATTTTGGGCCCCTTGCTAGAATTCTAGCCCACCCATTTCCTAGGCCTGCTGGAGTCCACAAATTTATTTAATTTAGATAGGTTACTGACCCATGGTGATCCACATATATCATAGTGGGCCCCACCGATAAAAGAGAGATATACAACACTTACTTCAAGTGGGTCATGCCATTAGAATGCAGGCCCAGCAACCCAAGGTAAGGGTGTGCCTGGGTATTTGACCCAAAACTAGTCCAAATTACAGGCCACACAACGGTCGGTACAGAGGCCCGATGGCTATGAAAATTTATAGGGTGGTCATTCCATGGGTATAACACACCCCCATAAAATTTTATAATTTTTTGATATCTAAAAATATTTTAATTAATTTAAATAAAATAATCTGTCCTGAAACTCGGAATGATCTGGACACCATATATTAGTGGGCCGGTCCAGCCACCACCATAGTGTGTACAGGCGTCCAATGGCTCCAAAATTTTGTAGGTAAGTCTTAACATGAGTTTAACACATCCCTGTCAAGTTTTATAATTTTTAGACATTCAAAAATATTTTAATAAATTTTAAGGATATAATCTGTCCAGGGTGAACTATTGCTGGAATGTAACTATCCTGAATTTGGGTCATCCAATGGGTGGGTTCTGGGCCTCCAAAATCCCTGAAATTTGGACCCAAGGTCCCTCATCAAGCCTATAACAAGTTTAGACCTAGAAATATGGCCTAACTTTTTATAAGATACTTTTAGGATTTTTTTTTTTTTTGGGACTATGCTGCTGGACTGAACAACAGAAATTTCTGGCAGTCCAGTATGTTGGCCCACCCTTTTGGATGCCCAAATGGGATCCCTTGGCCCTGAAATTATGTAGGTAGGCTCTACCATGGGTGGTACACCTTCCTACAAAAATTTAGAATCTTTGGAAAAGTAAAAATATTTTATTTAACCCCTGCAATCTGTGTACAGATAAGTATTCCTGAAGAAATCTACAGCTAAAAAATATTGCTGGAAATGTGACTGTCCCTATGTTTGGGACCACATAGGGTGGGTCTGGACCCACCCAAACCCTTGAAAAATTGGAAAAAAGGTGTTCCTATATCTGGAAAACAAGTGGGGTCCACTGGGGTGGTCCACTTATTCCAGAAACTGAGGTAAAAATACTCATTTCCAACTTATAGTGTTGCTGAACTGTCTAAAAATTTCTAGAAAGTTAGCCCACTTTAGCCCATCCCATGGGTCTCAATCATGAGGGAAATGGTGTGGGCCCCATTCCACATCAAAGTGGGGTCCATGCACTACAAAATTCTAAAGAAAATTTAGGAGAAAAGGGCATGTAAACAGATCCAAACATTAGCTCAAAAGTCATGTTCCAACTGGACCTGGAATCTGGACAGCAACATATGTTGTCCACATTTTAGCCCATATAAATTAATCAAAGGGTTTATGGCCTTGATTCAACATGTGGGGTCCACCTTGATGGGTTAACAAAATTTTAGACCCATGAGCTCACTCAGACCTCCATGAAAATGTCATTTTGGAGGTCATCCAAACCACGCATGCATGGTGGGCTTGAACATCTAGTCAAAGTGGGCTTGGACTTCCCATCTAGCTAAGGGTCTGAGATGTTGCTGACCTCTCCTTGGTGGGCCACACATCATCAGAATACACAGGAGAAAAAAAAAGAGAGAAAGGGAGAAGGAAGAAGCAATCGGCCATTGGTGGAAGGTCTCACCACTAATGGACCTTCCACTCCACAATCTACACCATCCACCATGTATATACTTACATGCAAGCTATTATGTATCAAGATAATTTGCTGGAAGGTAGGGACACCCTCTCTTCATGCATACAAAGGCCTAAATGGCCTATGAGATGCAAGAATAAAGGAGAATGCATCATGGTGGGTCCATGAAGAATGGCCCACCATGGAAGGGAATGAATAGGATCTAGGCCCATGGCCTTCATCCTAGGAGCCATGTAGGACCTCCACCATGGATTGGTGGGTCCTACATGCTTCCATGCATGTAGCAAAAGGGAAGGAAGAAAGGAAAGAAGAAGAAGCACCCACCTAGATCAACCTTAAAATTTATATCACCATCATCTAGAGGCTCCAAGCAACATGGATCAATGGTTGGGATGAGTTTTCAATGGAGGGATTGAGAAGAAAAAGGAGGAGAAGGGGCTGAAATGGAGGGGAGAGGGGCTGGATTTTTTGTAAGGGAGAAAGAAGGAGAGAAAATGAGGAAAAGAGAAGGGAGAGAGAGAGAGTTGTAGGGAGGCAATCATGGCCTCTCTCTCCTTGGTTAGAGAAACCATAATAGCCTATGGTGACAATAATAAAGTGCTATGCTTAGTAGGTCTCTTGGTAGTGTTTTTGGTTAGTGGTGTTAGTTATGGATATTTGTGTAGTGTGTGGGTAGTGTACCTTGGAACTTATGCCAAGGGAGGTGGTGGTCCACACATGCATTCCACCTAAGTGGGCCACATGATCAATGGTCATATAATGAAATGTACATAACTTTTGATTTATATATCGGATGGACGCACAAGATGCGGCGTTGGAACTGCGGTGACGATGCGATCGCAATGGCATACGTTTCAACTCGATCCGAGTCGGGTCTTCATGACTGGACTTACAAATGACTACAAACACTATCCAAGGGTCATGGGTCACCGGATTCGACCAGTAGGACCGCGGAACTAAAGTGGACGGAATGCATACTTACAGATACATGCACACATGCGAACTTGGGTTGGGTCTCACAACCATTTACTCAATACATACTAATACAAACATTTATACAAACACTTAGTCTACATACTTTAGTCTACATAGCGTATGTCGACCCAAAGTGCGCATTAGGACGAATCTCTTCGCCAAAAAAATCATGCACGCATTCCTAATATCCTAACACAACAAATACCCATGGCAATCATTTCAGAAATATATGGACGTATACAGTATTTCCTACAAATACCTAAAATACCCTAATTCTCATATTTTCCGTACGCAGTCGAAATAAAAAATGGACAGTATGTTCTACATGTCAAACGGTGTTCTTGTCGATAATCTACTATTAAACGATATTGAAAGCTTTGAAATCAGTCACTCTAAGCGTCTAAAATCCTCACCTTTCGCCTTAGACGTGTATCGATTCGAACAGGAAGTCTACGCTTTGTCAACGGCGTTATGGCGACCTAATGCACAAGATACATAAGCTACTTCGCTATTTGAATCGAAAGAATCCTTAAAACAGCTATATGTTAGGGTTTTCTTACCTAGAAGTGATTTGGAATCACCAGAAAAGTGATCTGAAGGCGGTGCTTTGATACGTGCAAAAGCTGGAGCAAACGACAGGAAGTTCTCTTACAAATTCTCTCACTAACTCTCTCTTTCTCTCTCACCACTTTCTAGGATTTCTTGTAAAATCGGATGGGAGAGATATGAGAGGGTTTAAAGCCCTTATATAGGATAAAACCTCACCTAAATAGACTTAGGATAAGGGTATACTTGGGTTATAACCAAATCGGGTCTTTTCCGATCTAAAAGAGTGTTTCGGGAGGTCCCCTGGCTGAACGCAGTCGGACTTAAGCTCATGGATACCGGATGTTGATCACATCAAGTTTTCAGTCTGGTAGAGTTTTCAGATCGCACGTGGCGGACCAGTTTCAGTTCAGTGGTCACGGAGACTTGATCGAGGATTTCAAGTACACTGACCTAGGTGAGAAATGTTCCCTGATCCGAGGGTGTATTTGGGTCAGATTCTGACGGTCTGAATGCTTATACTGATCCTGTAAGTGAAACGTGCCAGATTTATTTAAATCTCATTTAATTTTAAATGAATTTCACTCTTTCTCACACTCCCTGCTCCAGGCTCAATGAAATAGCCTCAGAGCATCGGTTGGGCTTGATTTTCGAAATCATTGTCAAGTCCAGCTAAGCGGTCATAACGGTTTAAGATTGTGGATATCGGACTTTCGACGCGCAGTCTAAATCCAATACAAAATTTCAAAGGGTTCCTGAGAGCAAACGGGTTTAAAGTTTGATCCTAGGTTTCAGGGTATTATAACATCATTAGTTCTACAAGTTTTGGATCTTACAGAATGTATTTAAAGCGATCAGGGACAATTTCACAGCTAATCTAACGTAGCGCTAGTTAACTTACACTTAATTTCTAAAGGAATTAATCCTACGTGATTTCTGATCGAGTTGGTACTCGGGTCTCTGTATGAATTTTTTCAAGGCGTTACACATGTTTAGGTACCTTATGTAGGTCTTAGAGTCAACTTTGTGTAGGTTGTAAAGGTATTAGGTGAACCTGATTTGAAACCTCTGTTAGTGAAATCTGGTACACTCAAGGGTTGAGTGCGTCTACTGGGAGTGGAGTAGGCACATAGCCGAACAACTATAAACTATTGTGTTTGGGATTAATATTTACATATACTTTTATTGTGTTTACTTTGAATGATCACATGAAACATGATAACATGAATATGTAGAAATGATAAGAATCACATTCCACACACTTTCACATAGTTCATCCATCATAGACAAATTGTTATATCTTATTTAATATTGAGTAGTCTTATGATCGGATCCTCTACTTGGCTTGGAAGCCATTAAAGTTAAAATGAGTATATCTTGATAGTTGCATCGTAGATCAAGATTAGGCAAATAAGATTATGACTTACCATAAAGTTTCATAAAGTCCTATTCACCCCCCTCAAAGAAACTTTGACCTATTCCTACTTCTACAATAACAGTCCTTACCACAATTTCAAGTGGTATCAGAGTAGGTCTCTCTTAAGGGTTTAACCGCCTGGAGACTGATCTTGACTGAAGTTGTGAGACTATGGCCAATAGTGTGGGACTTGAGGGTGCAAAAGATAATACTGCAAATACCCAAAACCAAATGTACACTGAAACTCTTATACTACTAGGTATTATCAAAAGTAAAAATAGTCAAAACAATTGTCTAGTGATTCATACTGCTCTTAAGGCAGGCAGTGTTTGAAATGGTATCTTGATAGTGGATGCTCCAGACACATGACTGATGACCAAACTCACTTTTGCGATTATTCATAATTTGATGGTGGGTCGGTCACGTTTAGAGATGGGAGCTCCGCCAAAATAATTGGGCATGGAACAATAGTCGCTCAAGGACTTCCCAAAATTAAAAATGTTCTTTGTGTAGAAGGTTTAAAGCATAATCTCCTTAGTATTTCTCAAATCTATGACAAAGAATACCTGGTCACTTTCTCAAAAGATGTGTAGAATCTCAGACCATATAAGAAAACCTATCATGAAGGGTCTACGCACGAGTGACAACTGCTACTTTATTGAGAGTAGTAGGGAGAATGTATTATCCACAAAATGTCACATGGTTATGAAAAGCGAGTCCAAAATGTGGCACCAAAGGCTGGGACATGTCCACTATCGAAACTTAGCCAAGTTAAGTTCAAAGAATTTGGTGAGAGGACTTCCTAAGATTAGAAAGGAAGAGAAGATTGTGTGTAGTGACTGCCTAAAAGGGAAACAGATAAAAGTTGGACACAAAAAGACAACCACCATAGCAACATTTATTCCCAGATGCATAGCTCAAGTGGTAGACTGAGTGAAAGATACCTCATTTCAACACCGAGGTCTTGGCATCGATTCCCTAGTGGGGGTGGCTAACAGTGAAGTGTGATCTGACAATGGGTGTACTAACAAGCTAACAAAAAAAAAACCACCATAACAACATCTAAGCCATTGGACTTACTACACATGGACTTAGTGGGTCCCACCAAAGTTGAAAGCCATGGTAGAAAAAGATACTTTTTGGTGGTAGCAGATGGTTACTCCAAATTTACTTAGGTCGCTTTCTTTCGAGAAAAATCTGATGCCTTTGATGAATTTGTAGTTATGGCAAAGTGACTCCAGAATGACAAAGGATACTACATAAATCATATCAGGAGTGATCATGGTTGTGAGTTTGAAAATGATTAGTTTCAAATATACTGTGATGAGAATGGGATTCGACATGAATTCTCAGATCCAAAAACTCCACAGCAAAATGGAGTTGTAGAAAGAAAGAAACGAGTATTGTAGGAAATGAGCTCAGTTATGCTAAATGGAAAAGATATGGCCAAAAGCTTCTGGACCAAAGCAGTTAATACTACCTGCTATATAATAAATAGAGTATATCTGAGAGTAGGTTTAAACAAGACACCATATGAGCTGTGGTACGGAAAATAACCTAGTGTGAAATACTTCTGTGTCTTTAGTAGTAAATGTTATATTCTCAAAGACAGAGAACATCTAGGAAGATTTGAATCTAAAAGTGACGACGACATTTTTCTAGGGTATTTCCTGAATAGTCATGCTTATAGAGTGTACAATCTAAGTACTCTCACCATTCAAGAATCTGTTAATGT
Organism: Magnolia kwangsiensis; assembly: GCA_037074715.1. Lineage (NCBI taxonomy): Eukaryota > Viridiplantae > Streptophyta > Magnoliopsida > Magnoliales > Magnoliaceae > Magnolia > Magnolia kwangsiensis. The sequence goes on along the minus strand of CM073576.1, from coordinate 45,680,762 downwards.
GCTTGTTGATGATCAACCTCATGAAGAAGAAAGTCCTTTGAATGACTTAGAGGATGATGTGGACTCATGCGTTCTAGGCAAATCAGATAACAAAATCCCCTCCTCTAATGAACCACAACCGTTGACTAACACACCCATCATTAAAGATCATCCCCACAATCAAATCATTGGAGATCCTAATGGTGGTGTAAGAACTCGAGGTCAGATAGAAAGCATTTATAGCCATTTCTACTTCACCTCAAAGGTTGAGCCCAAAAATATTGTAGAAGCTCTTTAACATGAATATTGGATCGGTTTTATGTAAGAAGAGCTTCAACAATTTAAGAGAAATGAGGTGTGACAACTGGTTCTTAGACCAATTGATACAAATATAATTGGAACCAAATGAATCTTCAACAACAAATCCGATGAATCTAGCAACATGATTAGAAATAAAGAAAGACTGGTAGCATAAGGATATTCACAGATAGAGGGCATTGACTTTAATGAAACATTTACCGCGGTAGCTTGCCTCAAGTAAATCAGGATTCTCTTACCTATTGCATGTGCTTTAACATTCAAACTATTTCAAATGGACGTCAAAAGTGTATTTCTCAATAAGAAGTATATGTAGAACAACCTGAGGGATTTTAGACCCCAAGTATCCTTAGTATGTCTATCGGCTGAGCAAAGCACTTTATGGCCCCAAACAAGCACTTCTTGTATGGTATGAACGTTTGACGTATTTTGGATCATAAATTTTGTAGGGGTAGTGTCAATAAAACACTATTCATGTAAAAGACAGAGATTTCATTGCTTATTACTCAAATCTATGTAGATGATATAGTCATTAGCTCTACATGTGAAGATACTGCTCATAGCTTTGCCGAACTCATGAAATCAAAGTTTGAAATGAGTATGGTCGGCGAGTTGAATTTCTTTTGGGAGTATAAGTGAAGCAAATATACAATGGGATATTTGTATGTCAATCCAAGTATGCAAAAGATTTAGTAAAATGATTTGTACTTGAATCTGGCTGTACCTATCATGCCCCCATGAGTACCACACTCAAACTTTCCAAGGATATAAATGGCAAGAGTGTGGATCAACATTTTTACCGAAGCATGATAGAGAGCTTACTGTATCTCACTGTCAACCGTCTAGATATAGTTTTTAGCATTGGTGCATGTGCATGATATCAGGCAGATCCAAAGGAATCACACCTATCAGCAGTAAAAAGAATCATCAAGTATGTGGCTGGAGCAACCACCTTTGGTAATTTGTGGTACCCATTCGAAACATCAACCATCATTGCTTGCAGCATGTGGTTCTCCTCCCACATACAAATATCAAATTAACTGTAAGACCCGTATCTTGGTCTGTACCTTTCTGTAGACTTCCACGGTCTTACCGGTCGAATTTCGGCAACCTTCGACCCTTAACCGATATCGACGCGCGACCCTGATTCATATGCCGACAACCCGAGTCGACTCAACCCAAGACCACTACCATAGCAACCACGTCGTCGCCGCGGTTCTGATGTCGCGACTCGCACGCCAAGGCGATACTCTAGTTGAGAGTTGTAGGCCGACGTTCGGTGTGAGGAAATGCCGCGCGTTGTGAAACCCAAGGGAATCTCTACGATGTGTCACATCAATCACATCAATCAATCAATCCATCAATCTATCACATGTCAAGTACATGTCAAGTACACATCACTTTCACCCCTTTTCCCAAGCAACCACAAAAGTCTTCACCTCCCATACCTCTCTTACACAAAAGGCCTCAAAAGTCAAGCTTTTCTTACACCTCCCATACCTCTCTTACACAAAAGGCCACAAAAGTCAAGACCTTCTTACACAACCATCATTCATCCATCCATCCATCTCTCTACAACACTCTCTCTCTTTCTCATTTTCTCATATCAATTACAAGCAACAAAGCCCCATACGTATGGAAATTCTCCAAGCTTCCTAAAGTCCAAGTGTGGCCTACCTCTTCACCCCATGATCTCCCCATCTCAACCCTCTATTCCTCATCTCATCCATTGAAGTTGAGCTAAGGTGCCAAGGAACCCATAGGAGCAAGAAGATCGGACGGTGAGTGCTAGATCATACTAGTTTTTCTTATTTTTATGATGGGCCAAGTGAGGCCCACCGATCAATGGTGTGGATCTCACTTGGGACCCTAAGTTGTGGCTGATGGATCACTTGGATCATCATGATCATTCCATGATGGGACCATTCTCCATGGACCCCATCATGATGTTTATTTCTTTAGAAAGGTCATCTAGACCATCCATATTGGTGGGGAAAGGATCCCCACAGTTGATTTTAAGTTTTGATGGTCCCATGTGCTAAATGACCCACTTGATGTATAATTCATTGCAAGGGAGGGCCCATAGTGTCGGGGTCCCTCCATCACATGCGTGTCCCACCTTCCATCTCTCTCTTTCTCTTCATCTCTCTTTTATTCAATTATTTAGTTATTTTTATTTTATTTTATTTTAATTGTGATAGGGTTGTGTGGCCCACTTGAATGGACCCCACCTTGAGGTATTGTGTCCAAGTGTCCTTCAAGTGGGGCCTGCCTTAAATGTTGTATCTACATCATCCAACTATGGTGGGCCCACCTAATCAATGCCTTTTCTTTTTTTTCTTTTTTTTTTAGGACCTACCCGTCCAGCGTCTGGGACGCTGGACGTTCCTGTGTAATAAAAAAAAAAGGGGGGGGCTTTTGGGGTGAGCCCCCTGCATAGGCCCTGCCCTGATGAATGTATTCAATCCACGCCACCTATTCCGTTTTCAAGGCCATTTTAGGCGTTGAGCCAAATAATGAGGTTAATCCGATGATCAGGCGGGCCATACTTTTCGAAACGGTAGCTTTCACCATTTATATAACATTTTAAACTTTTCTTCAGGCCAAAAATATGCAACATTGGACTCATTGGACTTGTTATAGCCTGTAGAAACTAATGGACGGGGTGGATCTGCTAGATGTGGGCCCCAAATATGAAAAAGCCCAAAATAAGGGTTTTAATAAATTTTTTTAAAATATTGAAAGAGGCAGAGCCTCTGACGTGCTGCAATAGCACGCTGCCTTGTGCAGCGTCCGGGCAGTGGGCAAGCGACCGACCCACGGCCTCCAGCCGTGGGCCCCACATGCTGATTATATGCGATCCAATCCCTCCATGAGGTGGGTCCCCTCCTCAGGTGGGCCCCCTCCAAGTTTCAACCATTTCCAAAACTTAGGTGGCCCACAACGCAGGAAACAGTGGAATTGCATACCTACCATTGAAATCCTTTTTGGGGCCCACAGAAGTGTTGGATTAAGCTGAAATTTATGTTTTCCCTTCAACCAGGCCCGAGTGACCTTACGAACGGGTTGGATGGCATCTGAGCAGTATAGTGGGCCCCACATGGGACCCACAATGATGTATGTATTTCAAGACCACCGTCCAAGTGGACGGTGGTACCCACCTTGCGTACGTGTTACCTCCACCGTCTAGCGGATGGTGGGGCCCTGTGTGATGTATGTGCTCTATCCGCACTGTCCACTGGACAGTGGGACCCACCATGATGCATGTAATGCATCCAAACCGTCCATCCACTTGGTGGGATCATTTTAAGGCATGAGCTATTGGTTGGGTGGGCCATTCATATATGGGTAAGGCCAATTTGATTTGTAACAGGCCTATGGACTAGGCCCATTTGATTTATGAAATGCTTATGGGCTAGGCCCATTTGATTCATTTAAGGCCTAAGAACTTGGGCTCACTTGATATGTAAAGCCTATGGGCTTAGGCCCACTTGATGTTTAAGGCCTATAGGTTTAGGCCCACTTGATATGTTTCACGTCCATGGGACTAGGCCCATTTGATATATCCCAAGGCCCAGGGGATTGGACCCATGTAATGTGCTCTAAGCCCATGGGATTAGGCCCATTTGATGTAATTTAAAACCCATGGGATCAGGCCCCTTTTGATGTAATTTAAGGCCTATGGATTTAGGCCCATCTGATTTGCATCGGACCCATGTGATTAGGCCCATATTGACATACTCTGAGGCCCCCTGGATTGTGATCCATTGCAATGTACCTACGGCCCATTGGTGAAGCCCAATAATGCAGCCCATTTGATAAACGTAAGGCCCACTTGATGCATATAAGGCCCATTGAATGTGACCTATTTGATATAATTAAGGCCCAATGGGATGTACCTAAGGTCCCTTGCAATGCGTGACCCCAACACAGAGTATGTAACGATGTTCACGACGATCGTACCTTGGGAGCAATGTTGGTTTGACGTCCACATTGCGAGTGTAATGCTGGTTGGATGTCCACATCACGACTCTACTTAGGGCCCATTGTCAAGCCCCAAACTCAGAAACCGGGCTCACAAAATTTTCGATTACCGAATCCGGCTCCGACAGCCTCCGTAGAACCCCATTCTCGGCTCCTAGCTCCCATTCGCCAGGTTCCGATCCTGGGATGCTACGAGGAGGATTTTCAACATCAGTTTGATTCGTAATAAGCATAACCAAAGACATAACCCACAAACAACAACCAAGAACTCCATTACATTTCCACTATGATCAAAAACTTTACAAGTACAATGAGCATAAAGGGAAATACAAAGGTAAAGAACAAAAACTCCAAAACGCTCAGCAACGTGCTCCTGCCTCAGCGCTGCTGCGATCCAACGTCACCTGCACGCAATGGTCGTGCATAAGTTTATAAAAAGCTTAGAGGATGGTGAAAGTGTGTCCGCGCAAGGTAGTAATATGAACATGCAATATCAGGGTAATGCAGAATATGCGGATGGAACCATAATATCATGAGCCGTACCAAGGCTATGCGATGCAAGACATGAATGGTATCGGCCATCTAAAGGCCATGCTATGTGCAATGCAACTCAAGCATACAGGTCCTCATCGATGTCCACACATCAATGCAGCTCAAAATATGGGATATCACCGGGGTCTAGTACACTCTAAACCAAATCGCCGCCACATCACGCGTAATAAAGTAAGTGAAAGAGACCACACTATTCATCTACCAATATTGGGAGCGACTCATCGATAGCGGACCCATTCCTCAAGCTGGTCAAACTCAGCCTAGCATTGCCCCCTACTCTCGGGCGGGTAAGGCCGCACCCCCTTCCAACCGACCACGACACAGTGGAGAGCGTAACCGTCTGGTAATCGGCACTCAACACTCATCTACCCACTTGGTTTAGACGTTGGAGCAACCTCTTGGTACCATAAGGGTTTAGGGACTTTCACCCAGGGATATTTATAGTACCCCATGTAGAACAAGATTTTCGGTATCCAATCCTGCCAACCACGATGCGTCTGTGGAGGCTACGGCCCTGATGTCGCTAGGGCGTAATAATCACCATGTCACACAAATGCGAAATGCATGATTCACGCTATCCAGTCATGCAAAAAATCCTGTGCATATCGTGCGCTCATGTAGGGCGACACCGCCTAACCGGGAGCCCATAAACAACCTGCCCGAAGGCATATGCTATGATCAGTCAATCCTCATATCAAGCATACATATGATGCGTATGATCATGGGTCATGAAACTATACAAAACATGTAAATGAGTGATGAATCGTTCATACAACGCGGATGGGCCTAGACGGCCTATACACAGCAAGTACGGCCCAGTAATGGGCCCTAAGGAGAGTCATAATGTGGACATCCAGCCAACGTTACACTCGCAATGTGGACGTCAAACCAACATTGCCCTCAAGGCACAAATCTTCTTAAACATCGCTACATAATCGGTATTGGGATTACACATTGCAATGGACTTTAGGTTCATCCTATTGGGCTTTTCATATATATATCAAATGGGTCATATCCTTTGGGCCTTTTAATCATCAGATGGGCCACGTAAATGGGCCACACCAATGGGTCTTATGTGCATTACAATGGGTCAAAACCCATGGGCCTTGGATTGCATCAATTGGACCTAGTCACATGAGTCTAATATGTATCAAATGGGCCACACCAATTAGGCCCCACATGTAGATCAAGTGGGCCTCAACCCATAGAACTAACATGAGTCAAATGGGCCTAAACTCCTAGACCTTAATCAAATAAAATGGGCCTAACTCATGGGTCTCAAATAAGTCCAATGGGCCTAATCCCATGGACCCTTTTTATAATCAATGGGTTTAGTCCCATGGGCCTTATAATATATCAACTGGGTCCACTTCCATGGGCTTTAAGAATGCAACAATGGGTCCAATTTCATGGGCCTTGAAGTACATTAAATGGGCCTAGTCCCATGTACTTGAAACATATCAAGTGGGCCTAAGCCCATAGGCTTTAGGTGTTTCGAGTGGGCCTAACCCATAGGCCTTTTTCAATCCAAATGGGCCTAACCCATAGGCCTTAAATAAAGCAAATGGGCCTAACCCATAGGCCTTTTACAAGTTAAATGGGCCTAGCCCAAGCATGAGTGGCCCACCCAATCAACCACTCATGCCTTAAAATGGCTCCACCAAGTGAATGGATGGTCTGGATGCATCACAAGCATCAAGGCGGGCTCCACTAACGCTGGACAGGGGGGTGGCACACGCATCAAGGAGGGCCCCACCGTCCGCTGGACGGTGGAGGAAATACTACATCAAGGTGGGCGTCACCATCCACTGGACGGTGGTCTCTTTTATATATATATATATATATATATATATATATACATCATTGTGGCTCCCATGTGGGGCCCACCTAAAATGTTCATTCGAAATCCAACCCGTTCACAAGGTCCCTTGGACCAGGGAAAACATAAATTTCAGCTTGATCCAATACTTCTGTGGGCCCCAAGAAAATTTTCAATGGCATACATTCAATTCTATTATTTTCTGTGGTGTGGTCCACCAGAGCCTTGGATGGGCCTGAATTTTGGCAGGGACCCACTTTAGGAGTTGGCCCACCACATGAATAGATTGGATCACAAATAAACATCACAGTGTGGCCCACAAGCAGGGTCGTGGGTGGCCAGCGGCCGCCCGCCTGCACGCAGCAGCGTGCAGCGCTGCCTGCTAACGCCATGCAGAGGCTCTGCCTCTTATCAATTTTGGGAGAAATCTGTTTTCCGGTGGTTTTTCTAGTTTGGGGTCTGCTTTAAGTGGATCCACTCTGACCATAAGATTCCTCACCTTGCAATGAATCCAACAAGTCCAAAGTTTGAATTTTTTTTTATGAAAGAAAATGAAATAAAATAAGAAAAATGTATTTGAAAGGTGAGGATGAAATTTTTGACACTATGGCCCACCAGGTGCTCCGTTCAATCTCATTTTCTGGCTCAATGCCTAAAATGAGATGGTGAAAGGGATGGACGCTTGGATCGAACATATACATCAAGGTGGGGCCTATACAAGGGGACCACCCAAAAACTCTTCTTTTCTTCTTTCCTTTTTCTTCTTTCCTTTGCAACGTGCAGCGTCCCAGACGCTGGACGTTTCTATATATATATATTTTTTTTAAGGAGTGGTGGGCCTGATGAAGTGGGCCACCACTGATGGGTGGCATAGGAATAATGTCCAAGGTGGGTCCCACTTGAATAATAAAAAAAATAAGATACCTCAAGGTGGGATCCATTCAAATGGGCCACACAATCCTATTGCCTAAAAATAAAATGAAATAAAATAAAATAAAAGAATTAAAAGAGAGAGGGAGAGAGACATGAAGAGTGGGACACGGCTTGTGATGGAGGGACCACGTCATTTTGGGCCCTCCCTTACATGAAATCGTACATCAAGTGGGTCATTTTGCACACGTGACCATCAAAACTGAAGATCAACGGTGGGGATCCTTTCCCCACCAATATGGATGGTCTAAATGACCTTTCTAAAGAAAATAAACATCATGATGGGGTCCATGGAGAATGGCCCCATCATGGAATGATCATGATGATCCAAGTAGGCCATCGGCCTTATCTTAGGGTCCCAAGTGATATCCACACCATTGATCGGTGGGCCTCACTTGGTCCACCATAAAAATAAGAAAAACTAGAATGATTTAGCACCCACCGTCCGATCTTCTTGCTCCTAGGGGTTCCTTGGCACCTTAGCTTCAACTTCAATGGTTAAGATGAAGAATGGAGGGTTGAGATGAGAGATTTTGGGGTAGGAAGGTGGGCCACTTGGAGCTTAGGAAGGTTTGAGAAACTCCATACGTATGGAGCTTGGAAGTTGCTTGGAGGTTTGAAATGAGAAAGAGAGAAAGAGAGAGAGTGATGTAAGGGAGAGAGAGAGAGAGTGATGGATGGATGAGTGAGTGATGGTTGTGTAAGAAAAGCTTGACTTTTGTGGCTTTTTGTGTAAGAGAGGTATGAGAGATGAAGACTTTTGTGGTTGCTTGGGAAAATGGAATAAAGTGATGTGTACTTGATATGTGATGGATTGATGAGTTGATTGATTGATGGGATTGATGTGATTAATGTGACACATCATAGAGATTCCCTTAGGTTTCGCAATGCGCGGCGTTTTCTCGCACCGAACGTTAGCCCATATCTCTTGACCAGGGTATCGCCTTGGCGCGCGAGTCGCGGTATCGGAACCGCAAAGACGGCGCGGTCGCTATGGTATTGGTCTCGGGTTGAGTTGACTCGGGTTGTCGGCATATGAATCAGGGTCGCGCGTCGATATCGTTTAAGGGTCGAAGGTCGTCGAAATTCGACCAGTAAGACCGCGGAAGTGTACGAAAAGGTACGGACCAAGATACGGGTCTTACACCCATTGTTAGGCCCGTACTTATTATGTATAGGCCGTCCACGTCCATCTGCATTGTAAAATAGTTCATTTCATTATAACATGTTTAGTATAGTTTCATGACTCATGATCATACGCATCATATGTATGCTTGATATGAGGATTGACTGATCATAACATATGCCTTCGGGCAGGTTGTTTATGGGCTCCTGGTTAGGTAGTGTTTCCCTACATGAGCGCACGATATGCGCAGAAATTATTGTATGACTGGATAGCATGAATCATGCATTTCGCATTTGTGTGACATGGTTATTGTACGTCCTTGCAACATCAGAGCCGTAGTCTCCACAGACGCATCGTGGTTGGCAGGATTGGATACCGAAAATCTTGTTCTACATGGGGTACTATAAATATCCCTGGATGAAAGTCTCTAAACCCTTATGGTACCAAGAGGTTGCTCCAACGTTTAGACCGAGTGGGTAGATGAGTGTTGAGTACCGATTACCAGACGGTTACGCTCTCCACTGTGTCGTAGTCAGTTGGAAGGGGGTGCGACCTTACCCGCCCGAGAGTAGGGGGCAATGCTAGGCTGAGTTTGACCAGCTCGAGGAATGGGTCCCTATCGATGAGTCACGCCCGATATTGGCAGATGGATATGTGGTCTCTTCCACTTACCTTATTGCGCGTGATGTGGCGAAAATCTGGTTTAGAGTGTACTAGACCCCGGTGATATCCCATATTTGAGCTGTATTGATGTGTGGATATAGATGAGGATCTGTATGCTTGAGTTGCATTGCACATCGCATGGCCTTGGGATGGCCGATACCATTTATGTCTTGCATTGCATAGCCTTGGTACGGCTCATGACATTATGGTTCCATCTGCATATTCCGCATTACTCTGATATTGCATGTTCATATTACTACCTTGCGCACACACTTTCACCACCCTCTAAGCTTTCTATAAGCTTATGCACGACCGTTGCGTGCAGGTGACGTTGGTTCGCAGCAGCGCTGAGGCAGGAGCACGTTGCAGATCGTTTTGGAGTTTTTATTCTTTACCATTGTATTTCCCTTTATGCTCATTGTACTTATAAAGTTTTTGATCATAGTGGAAATGTAATGGAGTTCTTGGTTGTTGTTTGTGGGTTATGCCATTGGTTATGCTTATTACGAAGCAAACTGACGTTAAAAATCCTCCTCGTAGCATCCCAGGATCGGAACCTGGCAAATAGGAGCTAGGAGCCGAGAATGGGGTTCTACGGAGGCTGTCGGCGCCGGATTCGGCGATCGAGAAATTTGTAAGCCCGGTTTTTGAATTTGGGGCGTGACATTTACTGTCAAGCTTAAGCAGTTACTTTGATTGTTCTTTAAATGAATGATGATATTTCTGAGCTTGAAATTAAAATTTCTATAGGAATGAAAGTTAACTATAGAATGGTGATTAGTTAATTACTGTTTATTATATGCCCATCGAAGAGTTTGTTATTTTGAGGAATGATGATTTTAGTGCTCTATATTAAAATGCATATCTGTATTTATCATGTCATCTATGAAATGTTAATTTCTCTACTATCTATCTTATGCATTATGGAGATATGCTTACGTGTTATGAATTGAACCTAATCTTCTTTATGGAAGGAGGATTTTCTACCATGGGATAATCTGTACATGGCTTTCCTATTATTATCTCTCCTAGTTTCTTCATATTCAACTTCAATCAATCTATATGTTATTTGGTATATACTAACCTTTGCCAATGATTGACAAAAATGGGGAGAACAAGTCCCACCATGAGAACACTTGGGTGTATGGTTTATATACATGGTGATACAAGTGATAAGGGGAGTTGCATATGAAGATCATTCAAAGCTATTACCCCAACCGGATGTATGTTCTGAGCTCGTCAAAGGTATACTAAGCCACACATCCCATGTCCCAAAAACACCCAGATGAATAAATCCTTAAAAGCCTTAGAACAACGTAGGAGTTAAAAGTCTGAAAACATGTTTCAAAATGAAAATTTTCTAAGTTTTCAGCATAGTTCGATGACATCTTGCTAAAGTTGATGACATCCAACACTTAGGTTCGATGACATTGAACATGCTTCAATGACATCAAAATGAGACCTTTTATGTCTAGCGACCACAAAATATTTGGGCAAAATATCGAACATACCTTCGATGAAATTGAACATCAGTAATCAATGACATCGAAAGCTAGTCGATGTAATCAAAGATCTTAGAACTTTATTCAGCAAATCTTCTTAGTAAAATATTCTGACATTACTCGAGGAATCGAACGAGATTCGATGTCATCGAAATTCAAACTTCGATGACATCGAGCAAGGTTCGATGTATCAAATCTGTACAAATTTGGTCCAGCAAGCTTGAACGGAAAATCAAATGAAAATGTTCGAGGAATCGAGCTAGCCTCGATGTCATCAAAATTTAAACGTCGATGACATCGAAAGTGGACAAGGAAGTGTCTAGCGAGCTTTCAAGGAATACCATCTAAAAGATCGATGAATCGAACTGGGATTCGATGACATCAAACTTTGAAATTTGATGACACCAAATCAGGCTCGATGACATCGTAGTCAACCTTAAAGTGTCCAACAAGCTCTTGTGTAATGCTATGTCGAGGAATCGAACTAAAATTCGATGACATCGAATCAGGTTCGATGGCATTGATCTTCTATGAAAAAGTTCCAGGAATATTTTTTCAGTCGAGTTCATATCATCAACTTGAAATTCGATGTTATTGAAAGTATATGTTCGATGACATCGAACTCAGTCAGTAACTGATAATTTTATTTCCGTTGGAACTTTTTTTCCTTTATAAGGAGAGCTTGTTTTTAGGTGCTATATTGAGAAAAAGAGAGAGAGAGCTGTGAGAGAGTAATTGCATACCACCTACCATGAGCCCTTTTACTTAGGGAGTTCATCCATCAATCCACCGTCATCATTGATATTTAATAAAGTGGATTGGTGAATGAACTTCCTCATTCAAAGATCATCTAACTACCATCTTAATGAAAAATCATTGAGCTCGGATCCCTTGAATGCTTAAAGAGCTTGGAGTCTCTCTATCACTCAAAATTAGTAACATTCATTAGAGTAGATTTCAACATAACCTTGACCCAACCCGTCACCTTACATTGGATCATCATCAGTGTTGCAGATCAAGGGAGCTGAAGAATATCCGTCAACAAGGGAGTATATCTTCATCAATGTACAGAATGGGTCTTAACTACTTATTTGTAAGTCGTTAGAGTCTAGAGACCTTGTTGATCATTCCTTGTGTAGGTTTGGGTCACAGGTGCATCTCAAACCTTTCAAGCGCTCATAGGAGGCCTCCGACAAGAGAGTACATTTTAGTGCTTTGTGTAGGACCTTTACTCTTGTGTAGGGCATAAAGTCAGGTCCTTTGTGTAGGTCCCTGGTCTGTGTAGCCTAAATTCAGGTCCTTTGTGTAGGTTATTGTTCTATGTGGCCTAAAACTTAGGTTCCTTTTGTGAACTCTTAGCCTGTGTAGCATAAAACCTAAGTTCCTTGTATGGAACCTTGGCCTGTGTGGCCTAAAAACTAAGTTCCTTGTGTGGACCCTTTGCCTGTGTGGCCAAAAACCTAGGTTCCTTATGTGAATCCTTGGCCCGTAGTCTAAAACTTAGGTACTTTGTATAGGACCTTTGATCTTGTGTAGGGCACAAACTTTTGCCTTGTGTAGGCATGTTTAGGTACCTTATTTAGGTCCTAGAGTCAACCTTATGTAGGTTGTAAAGGTTTGAAGTGAATCTGATTTGAAATCTCCATTAGTGAAATCCGGTGTTGTAATGCCCCGCACTAATATATAATTGGACCATCTATTGGCTTGGAGGCCTTAAAGTTAATTGTCTTTCTTAGTTTAATTTACATATTAGTTTAAGTACGCAATTGTGCTTATAAGGTGTAAATTTTATTTAGTCCCAATTACACCCTCCACCCCAGGACAACTTTTATTGCATAGCTCTGCCAAGTTTCCATGCATAGCCTGTGGCCCATCACCATGTGCAATTTCAAGTCAGAGGGTGGAATTCTTCCTCTGAAAATTGGTTCAGCTTTACCTTCTGTATGAAAGGACTTCTTATACTTAACTGTCGTCAAACTACAAGGAAATACTCACAGTTGGTCAAGGCGCAACTACAAGAAACCTTTTTGAATGAAGAACTGATTGTATTAAGAATAGATAAAATCTAGTGTATGGTATAAACTTGAATTACAGCTAATCAATTATGGTTAAAAGATAACCGGTACTTCTAATATAGAGTTAAGGTTGAAAAGATTATACTAAAATAAGATACGGTAGACTTGACTAGATTGGTATATGACGATTTGTTACATGGATTTTCTCTCATGAGACAATTCGTTGCATGGATTTCCTCTCATGAGATGATTTGTTACGTGGATCTCTTCTTCTATTTACTTCAACTATTACGGTAGTAGAATCATTGCCACGTTGGTCTCGCACATCCTGCGGTATCTCTTTGTACTTTTTTAACCTTCTACTTCTCACGACTGCGTTCAGTCCTTTGAACATCTATCCATGTCCCATCAGCTTATGACATGTACCGTCAACTAAACGTTAGAAATGCTTCCCCAAAAACCACGCTAAATGGGCCATCGGAACCACCCATTCACTGACCCACGTCGTTAGAAATAGTCAATAGTTGAAATTCACCGATAAAACGTGAACTAATCAGAAAGTTAGGCTGTCCAACAAATATGATCTTTACTAAGAGTGCCCCATCCAAAGTAGGGGACCGATTTGGACAACTTGTGGATTGAGATACAAGCATGCCAAGTGTACAGCTGAGTGCACATGCATATGTGAAACATGGTGTACGTCATAATCCCTATTACGAGAGAAATGAGATGGGTTGGCAAAAGAGGAGCACAGAGACAAATGGGTTACTTTCTTTATGGTCGTATGTCACATCTCTCTAGCTCTGGTCTTTCCATATTTCCGGACCACCCACATGTGACACTCACCATTTGGGGTCTCTTAGCTCTCCATTTCAGAGGATGTGATTTGGACCCGTTCGTCTCTGACCGTTCCTTTTTGGCCCATGAAAGCGACGTGTTTTTCCGTCTGGTAGTGCTGTTTGTTTTTTCGAATCGTTTAACTCAATTTGGTTTAATCTCGCTTAGATGTAGAGGCCGTTTTTTTTTTTTAATTATTATTATTATTTATTTATTGTATGAACATCACCATCACCTCAATGCAATAATGCAAACCATTGCTTCCATATATATATATATATATATATATATATATATATATATATATAGATATATATATATATATATATATATATATATTTTGCTGTATCATATCCTCCAAAACTTTTATGGTACCCCAGAAGCTTTCAATGGTAACCATTCAGTCCCCACTATTTTGTGGTGTGAACCATTTGAGTTTTGAATCTGCCTCATTTTTTGTCTCATGCTTTAAAATAATATGGAAAAATAGATGGACGGTGTGGATATAACACATACATCTTGGTAGGTCCCACTTAACTTTACCATGTCATGACATTACCGACCTCGGGCGCCGTGTCCTACACAACGCTATCCGAGCCACACAACAGCACCCATGGTGCCGACGAGTTTCAGTGTCATGGACAGCCATACACCCTACAACACCTGTTGGTCGCTGTTTGGGCCCCTCGGTCTTTAGTGGGTAACATCCACTCCGTTCATCATGTCTTGCGTCATTGTGTTTACCACATAGGTAAAAAATCAGATCCATCGAAACCTCAGGCTCGCTGCAGCACAGGGAGCAATTAAAATCACGTACAATACATCTAAATTCACATGGGTTGGCTCGGCTGAGTTTTGGTTCAGGTTCATTATACCTTCATCCTGGGTAGGCCCACCTGATTAGTGGATTGGATGGAATACACACACCCTAGTAGACCCTGCCCATAGACGTATGGTTGGCGAACCTCCCCATCGTTCCCTGTAGTGTGGCCTACGTGAGCTGTGCACCGTGCTGTGATTTTGTTACAATGTCTACTGTGGAGAGGCACACCTGATGGACGGATTAGATGTTACCTGCCCAACACGGTAGACCCACAATGCTTGGGTGTTGTACCGACTGCATACAATAGATGCTGCAGAGGACTCTGGTCCAGTCCATGGAGATTGCTCACTGTAACCCCTGGCATGCGGCGCAAACGTGGTACACGTGTAAGAAATCTGGTCGTTCATCACATAAGGCGCAGTTACATAATGCCAAAATAAAAAGGGGGAAGCGGATTGGGTGGTGAGTATCTCACTACGGTTAGGGTCTGTTTGATTTTTCAGGTGCGGCGAATGATAATAAATCTATGTAATTACTGCTTAGTTTCTTATGCCCACTTTGGCTGGTTAACTTTTCGGCACTAGAGCTGAGGATGGCTGCCACGTGAATGTAAAGCCCACAGTTATGTATGTAATGTACCAACAACGTCCATCTTATATGCCAGCTTCATTTAGGGCATCAACCCAAAAATGAGACGGATCTAAAGCTCCAATAGACCACACCATAGGAAACGGTGGAAATTGAATGTTTATCATATAAAAAATTATGTGGCCCTTATAATCTTTGGATAAAGTTGATATTTATGTTTACCCTTTATCAATATTTTATGACTAATAAACATTAATGTGAGCCCAATAAATAAAATAATTTTTAATGGTGAATGTTTAAGAACATTGTTTCTTGTGGTATGGGCCACTTGAGCATTGCATTCATCTCAATTTTAGACGTAGGCTCTAAAATCTTCTGATAAAATAGATGGACAGGATGGATATGTCATGCACATCACAGTGGAGCTCACAAATTTAAGTCAGTTTTTTTTTGACCAATTTTCAAGATGAAAATACATTTGAAATTTCAAACTATAAAAATGGTCACCTTTTTCAAAGGCATTTCCATAACACATAAAAATCAAACGGACCCGCCGTCCACTTACTCAGATAATTTTAGGGCTTGAGCCCAAAATGAAGCATATACAATGTGTATAGCATCATGGACGCAAATTGCCCAGGTGACTACTGATAGTGCTCTATTAGCCCATCATGATATATGTGTCATATGGGCACTATTTATCCATTTTTCTAAACTATTTGATTGGCCTAAGATAAAAAATAAGGTCTATTTATTTCTTACATGGACCATGCCACATGAAAGAGCTATGATGGAACACTAACCATTATAAACTATTTAGGGCCACAATTTTTGTTTTAAGCAGTTATTCGTGTTTTCACGTTGTCCAGCCATGCATAATATAATTATTCTAGGTAACAAATAAATATTACAGCGAACACTATGAAGTTTTGAACGGTGGGTATTAAATCTTCACTTTTTTTTTTGTGTTGTGGTCCGCTAAATAATGGGATATCATTCGTTTTTGGGCTCATGCTGTATAATGATCTTGGAAAGGAATATGAATCACTTGAATAAAACATGTGTATATTATGCTGGCCTCCATAGCACCGTAGGTAGCCACCTAGCTCGCTACAAATGCTGTCAGTATGGAATCCGTGTCCGTAGCATCACGTACAAGCCAGGGCGCACCCGCAGGAAGTGGAATGCACCATGGTGCCACCTTTAAGCGTCCAATCAGATGTCTGTGGGGCCTACCTTGATGTATCTTTTTATACACGTTGTCCATCATTTTGTCAATACCATACGTAGTACATGGGCTCAAAAACTGAGGCAGATCTAATGCTCTAGTTGGCCCCATCTCTGCCTCTTGCATTTAATGCAACTTTTACGGTGGCGTTGAATCTACCTCATTTTTTGGGCCATACACTACCATCATATTAGAAAAGGAATGGACTGCGTGGATAAACCGATACATTATGGTGGACCCCACACAGATCTGGTCGGACGCAATCCACTTCTGCACATTCATAGCCTCATCATAGCTACCAAGCAGGCCTGATACCACGGTTGGTGGCATGAATGTGACAAGGGCCATTAATTCGGTGGTGTGTGTTGTGAACATCCATGCCGTGTGTCAAAAATCATGGTAAGAGACTGGCCCGCAATCAGTTTAGTTCAAAAACCAAGTTATAAGACTGCGTGCACCGCCTAAACAGCTCGGCCTCTGTCTCGTGCGTGGATTAGATACTACCCCTGCCTGTTTGGAGCTTGGGATGGGCGGAGAATTTGAGGGCCACTAAGGGGCCGCCATAATGTATAAATTTTATCCACACCATCCATGATTTTTTCATATCATTTTAGATTTTTATCCCAAAAACAGATAAGATTGAACACTCAAATGGACCACACGACGAGGATTAAATTCCTAACGTTGAAAAATTCTCAAGGACCATAGAAGTTTTGGATCAAGATGATAATTGTCTTTTCACTTCATCCCGGTGTAAATGACGATATCAATAAGTTGGATGGAAAATAAATGACACGGTGGACTCCAAGAAGGTTTCAAGGATTGGTGTCATTAGCATCACTACAAAAAAACAGGGCAAAGCCGACGGCTGAAAACCGTCGGCAATGCCCTTCCCCGACGGCTAAAAGCCGTCCGACGGTCCGTCGGGAAAGGGGGCGTGGGCATTGCTCGCCGACGGAATTAAACCGTCGGCATTTTCCACAGCTAAGGGGGACGGGCAAATCCGTGGGCGTTTTCGACGGTTTTTAGCCGTCGGCGTTTCTCATTGATATAAAAAAATATATATAATAAAAAATATTAACTGCCTATTCAACGCACATTCAAAATTAGATATACACATTTCTCTAAAGCCCTAGAGCAACCAACTTATTTGAGAATGTTAAGTCTACACAAGAAAAGGAAGAAATAAAAATAAGATGCATCATCCAAATTTCAAACATCAAATTTGTATTTCCACGAAACAATAGTTTCTAGGTAAAGATGGAAGGCGTTACAAGGAAAACACATTTTGGCATGAGCATACCAAAGTTTCTCTCCATTTTACAGACATCACCTATCTATTCATATTTTGGGCAATATTGTGTGCATTCACTCAAAAGAGACGAATCCAATCGACATTTAGATCATGTTTATGAGAGCAATGCACTACAAAAAATAAAATCAAAGTGACTAATACATGCTTTGAGCAATGCATTTTTAAAATAATAATTGATGGAATCTAACAAGAATTATGAGATCATTGTAGAGTTACTAATGAAGAATTTTTAATACTATATTGTCGAAGATTTTTTTTAAAGTCACCCCAAACTTCAAATATGTATGCCAGAATACATGGTAGCAACATATTCTACTAATCTTAGTACTTCTCATGTGAATAATTCTTCCCAAGTATTATGTGAGGCTCAGCCCTATAGTAGCTTCGATAAACCAAAGAGTATCAGAATGTCTAAAAAATCTTCCCAAATAATCAAAGGTTCCAAGTAGCCTGATCTAGGACAGATGTCCCTAGCATTGAAAATAAATGCACGTGATAAAACTCACATGTGTTACCTGCAAGTTCTGCATGGTTCAATGATCTAGAAATTTGATATTAGAGGCCCATGATGGATGTCCCATGCACAGGATCTCCAAGGTTAAAGGTTTCCAGAATCCTGCATTTTATTGGTTGAATGTGAATTATTTTTGGCTTTTCACGTCAACCAGGGGAAAATGTGGAATAGAAATTACTAAGCTGATGGAATTTAACAACAGGGGCTCTTTATACCAAACTTCAAAAGTTGGGGGCTTTTTTGGTACATTAATGGGCATGGTGATTCTTTAGTCCCTAAACTTAGGGGGTTTTGGTCACTATTCCATATATTACTATAGCTAGGATGAGAAATTAAAATCTAATACGACTCTATAATAAAGTGATAAAACTCAAATGTGTTACCTGCACGTTCATGTATGAATCTACTGAAACAAGGTAACTTGAAAAAAAAAAAACAAAAACAAAAAAAAACAAAAAAAAAAACATGATGAATAATATTTGGATTGAGTACAGAAAAACATAAATATTGGTTACTTGTGTTCGCATAAGAACTAGGCAATTCTTTCCCAGTACATGTGGCATGTGTGTATGAGGGTTGAACCATTAATTGCGCCGGTCTTACTGTAATGGGCCATAATAGGCTGAAACTCACACTATTTGGGCAATCCTATGCTTTCAACTGTAGGATTTTCTAACAAAAAATGGATAATCAACAGAACTTCAGTTAATATTTTCCTAAACCATTGACCTTTCCTCAAAGATGCCCTAAGCTAAAGGTCGGGATTGTCCATTCTGTGTGATTTGGACTCTTGTCCATTTAAGGTGGAGCCTGTAGGTGATTAGTTTGGCTCATGTGCCACATTTACAAAATGCAGTTGCTGATGACTTGGATATGTGTAAAGTAGCAAATGGGCTGCAACCAGGACAAGAAAATCATATTTTGGAATAGGCCCAGCACGATCAGTTCAAAATCTGGGCTCAAACTAACAAAGGCCTCGCCCATTTGCACACCTAGATACGTGTTTCATTCCATAATCAATGGCAACTGAGTACATGTATTGCACTCCAAAAACAAGAAAAACATCTCAAGACATGGCTTATAGATTCCATGACAAAATAAAATGTATTTTATGAGAGTTAAAAATAATTCCCAACGGGATCATCTCAAAGCTGCTTGGACAAATAACAAGAAAAATCGTGTATTAGTTTTGAGTTGAAAGTCATGCTTAGGCAGTGATATGGAATGGAAAATGCAAGAAAATATATACAGTTATACTAAATTTACCTGAGCTGGACAGATGTGTGCTTTTCACAATTTTGTAAATGGTTGTGACTTATCCATAGTACGTGGCATACATGTACATAAATTTAGACCTTCCAAATCATGGGCCACATTGTGAACACAATGCACAAGGAAATTAACAAGCATTCCATTTATACAATTGGCCCAAATCTGTCCAAAGTCTGGATCATTGGTATTTTGATCCTTCAAGATCTCGAACTCAACCACCTTGAGAAGGGATGATGGAGATTACCTTCAATTCATCAACATCTACCTTCAGAAAAATAACATCAGGCAATTTTTTGGCGAGCTCGGCCAGGACAGGGGGAATGAAACAGCACGACCCACACCATGAAGTAGTAAAATCGACCACACCTACCAGAAGGTATTCCATAGAAGCAATAGTTAAAACTCCTGATGATACAAGCAAAAAGCCATCCTAATACGGAAGCCAAACAGTTAAACAGGCAATCCTATATGATATTTATAAGAATGTCCCATAATCATCCAAATATCTGTCAACATCACCTAGTATTTTCTACTCCAGTAAATTATTTTGCATGCATATACACCGTAAAATACAAGCATATGAGTAGAACAAAAACTATTTACATGATCTCCAACATAAGCATATCTTCTATGCATTCTTCCCTACAATGTGATCCAAGATATCTCATGTTTTAGTATTGAGCTAGCTAGAGGAATTATAGGGTTGTGCTCATCTAAAAACTATAGTTTGTTGATCTGCAATCTTTGCATACATGTGACGTCTATTGTAGAGATATGCCAACAGGTCCCAAGACCATGTAAAGGATGGTTGTATTAGCAATTAGTATGGTAATCAAGTACAAGGCACATGCAGGTGGTTGAGAAAGACATCAGGATATAATTTTGCAAGCCACCATGAAACTATACTCATAGAAATACAATTGGATGATTAAAGTGGAACATGCTGGAATAGAAAAAACAGAGTTGTATAGAAAAGGAGTGTGGTTGAGAGAACTCATTGGAGATTTATGCTTGGAACTAAATCCTTTCCATAGAGGTGGAGGTGGATTTCCTTGTCCAAAAGAGGGGGTTTTAGGAAGAGAGATCTTTTTGGTTGTGGAATGCATATCAATGGTCAAATAGTGTATTTATTTATTTTTCGATTCAAGATGGTTATTTGAAGCTATAAGCTGAAATGATTCACTACAAAACTAGGCCTAATACCTCAAACTAGATCAGCAGGACCTTGTTATTCTTTCTTGCTAGCTATGTGCAAATGGGACATAACCATCTGCAATGTTGTCAAGCCTTTGGATGGCCTAAACCATTCTCAAGCCCAGGTAAAGGATGCTTGACCTTAGGTGAGCAGGCAATCTCAGATTTTTTATTTTTTTTTCTTTAAAGCAAGCAGGATAATAGCCCACCTAATAAGTTACAGGAAAAGACAATGATAGCAATAATTGACAGCAAGAAGCCAATATCTTGCCCATTATGTCTATTAACTGTCTATTTGTAGGCCACAAATCAAAATGCTCAGATTCCTATTGAGGCATAGTTCTTTTATGGAGGGGCCCAACTAACCAATGGTTTTGGTATTGAACCATCAGCCCCACTTTTCAGAACCAAGTGCTCAGGTATATTATGTACAACTTCCATCCACTGTCCTATAATTCATCAAGGACAGGTTGGAAAGGTGAACCGTTTACTGTCCTATAATTCTTCAAGGACCAGTTGGAAAGGTGAACCGCAGGAGAGATTCACAACATGAGAGATTGAAGGCACTATGTGCCTCTTACCTCTTGAATTTATCTAATCTCATGCAGAGCTAAGAAAATGAAGAAACTGCCAAAACAGAAAAAGGTCTAATTTCCATCATTTAATATTCACTACAGAATATGAAGACAAATGAAGAAAAATTTATTTGCAAATTTGAGCAATACAAATGGCAAGAATCTCATTACCAAATTAAATATCATAAAAGTTAACTTGATTAAATAATAAGCACATTACTTTAAAGATCATGGAAGGATACTGGAGAAGTATTGATTGCCATCATTCATGACATCTTTCCGTTGTCTGCATGACAAAATGAAAGTAGTCAACCTAGGAATCCAAGAAGATGTTCTCTCTATTAACATAAACAAATAAGCATTCAACGTCCATGAATAGACTAGAGCTATCATCTGCAGATATGACATGGATACATGATGACTGCATAACCATTCTACACTAAATATTATAGTGTTGACCATTAATACAACAATACATCACCTATTTTAAAGCATAGAGATGTCATATTTTGAGAAGGCATATTTAGATTAGCACATCTGAATGGGTGTCTCCAACTTAGGGAATGCAACAGCTGCATTGTTATGTCTCAAGTATCGTTGTTCCCGTAGAACTCCGGACTGACAAACTCTGGACCATCCAATCAAATTCGAACTGCAAAATCCTCAGAAGCTTATTATGATAACCAAGCAACCAATTCAAGCACAAGGAATGCTACATGAGTAGAGGCCTATCAGAAAATGTTAGACATAAGGGGCTCTACATGAGAACTTAGCACACATATGAATGATCAAGGCCGTTCATCATCAGGTCCCAGGTTGAACTTTCATTGACAAAAGAAATTTGGCTAATCCACTCTCCTGGCAGCCCAAAACCGCATTGTGTGGCCTACCTGAAGAGCAAATCAGCCTGGTTCTTGACAAAGGGAATATTCACCTTGATGAATAGCCTGAATTGGGCATACATGGAATGTGCAGATGGATAAAATTGAAACCGAATAAAATCTAATGAATTCACAAGGGAAGGAATCTGTCCAATACTTTTGTTGGCTGGCAGATGGCAACTTCAGTGGCATAGTTTCCAGCCTCTGCATACAGTTTGGAAAGCCCGAAGATCGATATTGGCCCCTGCATCTACGTGTTGACTCCAACCATTGGGCGAATCGGAAGGCGGAGCCCGTCTACGCACTGACAGGTTGATAGCCACACTGATTTTGAGTAACAAATCGTGTTTATTCCATAAAACATGAATAAATAACCATCAAATTCTCCAAATCAGCCATCAAAACCCCATAAATAAATAAAATATGAACAAATAAACATCAAATCTACCAAATCAGCTATCAAAACCACCTGAAATCCTCAATTTCAAAAATCTCAAGATCCCCAAAATTCTAAATCCCCAAATCCCTAATTTATAATATTAGAAAATCTCCAATTCGGGGTCCACATTCAAATCTGTAAACCCTAAAATCCCCAAATCCCTAAATGGGGGTCCACATCGAATCGGGAATCCACAAATTACTGAATCCCTTAGATTCGTAAATCATAGAGATTGAGAGAGAGAGAGAGAGAGAGAGAGAGAGAGAGAGATACCTCACATTCACAGAGAGAGGGCGTGCGTGGGTAGGGAGGGCGTCGTTTCGGCTCCCTCCCTCCTTTGGATCAAACACACACACACAGAGCATGCACGGGTAGGGAGGGCGTCGTTTCGGCTCCCTCCCTTATTTGGATCACACACACACACACACACACACACACACACACACACACACACACACACACACAGAGAGAGAGAGAGAGAGAGAGAGACGAGGGTCGAGAGATCTGCCGCAGAGGCGATTACATCTACCCTCGCCTGGGCAAGGATCCGTGGGGCCCACCATGATGTAAGTGTTTTATCCACGCCGTTCATAATTTTTCTTTGATTATTTTTAGGTATGAGGCAAAAAATGAAGCATGTCCAGCAATTAAGTGGACCAAAAGATGGGGATTGAACGTACACCATTAAAAACTTCTTGGGAGCTATAGAAGTTTCAGATCCAGCTGATATTTATTTTTTAACTTCAGCCACGCCTACATGACCTTATGAATAGGTTGGATGGTAATAAAACATCATAGTGGCCCATAGAAAGATTTCAACGGTGGGTGTCATTATCACTACAGCTTCCTTTTGGTGTGGTCCACCGGAGCTGTGGACCTGCTCCATTTTTTGGATCCTTAAAATGATTTGATAAAAATAATGAATGGCATGGATAAAACACTTACATCATGGTGGGCTCCATAAATCCCTGCCTAGACAGTAATGTTAGACGCAGTCCACATCCACTGAGCGCTGACGCTCCTCGAGCTCAGAGCTCAGAGCTCAGAGTTGTACGAATGGTTCGAAGGAGATCAACATTAAATGGGCCTCACAATGATGTATTTATCATATCTACACCGTTAATCAATTTTAATACACTATTTTAGATCTTCATCCAAAATGTGAGTAATTTTAAATGATCTCGGGGACTGCATCAGTGGGACAATGATTCTAACCGTTAAAACATTCACAACAAAACAAATTGGGTCGGTGCAATGATGGACCCACCATGATGTATGTCTTATCCATCTCTCAATATCATATTAGGGCTTGACCTAAAAAATAATCCATATTTAAATTTCAGGTAGACTACGCTGAAGGAAAAAATAGGTACCGAATGTCCACCGTTAAAAACTACCAAATTTCACCAACGTTTTTTGGGTTTCACCGACGGCCTTTAGTAGTCACCAAGACCGACGGCTAAGAACTGTCGGGGAAACCTCTATACAGCCGTCGGCGTTGCTCTGTTTTTGGTAGTGTGTGGTCCACTTGAGCCTTGTATATGCCTTATTTTTGGTTCAATACCTTAAAATGATATGAAAAAAAATAGATGGACAGGGTGGATAAAATTCATACATCACGGTGGGCCCTCAGTGGCCCTTAAATAAAATTCATACATCATGGTAGTACCTAATCCGTGCCCCTTCATCTCATACAGAGTCACTCCATTGCATGGATTGTAGGAGTTACTCCATTGCATGGATTGTAAGAGTTGTGCATTAAAACTAATGTAAGCCTTAATTCACCGCCCTTGTAGAGCTCTTGAGGGTTGATTTTAGTCCTTGGTGTTAATGATCATGTCTTTTAAGAAAAAACATGCTTTAAGTAAATTTTTTTTCACTCAAACTTATCATTAACACAGATTATTTAAGGAGTGATTCGTTCGTAGTTCTTGAGAATTTTAGATTGGACATGATGCTCATTGGCTAAGAGAGTTGTGGTCCAAGAATCTTAATATTTTAATATGTCATGATTGTTATAGATTCTCTACTATGAGGAGCTAACTTGGTATCAGTTATACTTTCACCCTTTTCCTATAGAGGAGTGTGAGTGTGTCATGAACATGTGATCTTGGTATTAGACTTTTGGACATTTGTACCTGATGATCGGGTTCAAGTTAATAGTCTGGAACCCTATTAGGATAAACTATAATCTGTGTGATCAAATGGATTAATGTATATGAAGATGATTAATCCTTAGACCCGATGACGTATAAGGGACATAATCTTAACTGGGTGACTTCAGTTGACTTTACGAGGATGTTTGAAGACCACCGAAAGTGATTCATGCTGTGTATCTCTATTAAGTTTTATTGATTATTAGTTGGGTGAATATAGGTTTTACCTAGAGATTTATTTATGTTTTTATCCGATTAGATTAGAGACTCATTGAGTGATTCTACCATTGAACCAAATGCTTAAAAGGTTTTAATCAGTATTAAAATGATTATCAACCATTAAAGTTTTGTTTACACTTAGTAACGACCTTATGGCTCAAATTTAATGGTCAACTATTTAATAAATATGAAATCTAGATTTATGGTAGATATCATACAAAGTGAAGGATTGGATCATTATGTGTGTGCATGAATAAGGTACTTCAATAGAATTCTCTCACAGTTGGATACAAATAAGTTGTTATTAGGTGTACCATAGATCTCATCTCAGAGAAAGTGGAACCAATCCAAACAAAGCCTTATGCATCCCCCCTCTCCCCCCTAATTATTACTTGGATATAAAGAAAGAAAGAAAGAAAGAAGCTACATCTCATCCTCCATCCTCCTACCTTCTCTTCTACACTATATGCGTAAATATGTAGGGTTCATCTTATAGATAGCATGCATATATCTCAACCTCTGCCAAAGGCACAAACGGTAGCTTTCTTAGCTCTCTAAGCTAAGATAGATTGAGGAAAGACCATTTTAGGTATTACATAAATAATATCCTATAAATGTATAATGAAATGTCTTCCTTCTAACATTAGGTAATTTGACCAATGATTCCTATTTTATAAGTTTACTTTAGTAAAATTATAATGATGATACTTTACGTTACTTCAATATAAAATCATAGAGAATAATACATTGATGTACGTATGATATTTTCATTGTAATGCAATATAAGATTGTAATGATTACGACTTACAATACATAGTCTCCTATTATATATGTTTCAACCACTTAACTATGTGTTTAAACAATCATGATACAATCATAAAGATGTGGCTTTTACGATATGGTACTTCACAATTCAAATAGGCTCTTAGAGTAGATAATCTACATCAACTTCATCGTGAAAAAGCCGTATAATAATTTAATTGCCTATGCGAGATCTATATAATTCTCTTTTGATTTTTTATCATACATATTTGAGGCAATTGCAATGAGTTCTTGGACAACAAACATTTGTGAATTGGATCTTTGAAGAATGTAGTTTTTATTGCTTTTGGACTGAAAATCCAACATAACTTGTGCAAGTGTATATATATCAAGTACCATACATTACTAGAGTCTCACATAAATCCACATAGGCCTTTTATTTTTTACGAAGGTAGTTAGCAATCATGAGATATAATGGAATGAAATACACTGGCTGTAGTGTATAATGTACAAAGGATATAGCCACTAAAGCTCATCTTAGGACCAAGATATCAAAAGTTAGCAACGGTACTTCAATCCTTACAATAATGGGAAAGACACAATGAGGGTTCTAATAAATTCTGAAAATTTTTGGGCAAGTTTAATTTAAAACGTAGCCATACGAATTGATTTTATTTTTATCTCTTAAATAATTAGAAAATGCACTAGCTTCTTAAAATTACTCGTGAATAATTCACTGAATCAGAATTAGTTATGAATTAATTCTTGAAATGTCCACAAATTATTTAAATTGATTTTAAAGGGGCAAAGATTTATTTATTTATTTATTTTTATATAAGATTGGTTAGCTGCTACATGCATTTGAACCCTGCTTATATGAACTGCCAACTTTATGTTAAAAAGGCATACATTTAGGGACACAGTAGGAATATTCTTTACATTGGACGGACAGAATTTAATTCGTCTCAATCAATAGACCCCCACAGGTCTCCTCATCTTCTGATACAAAATCTCTGAAGAAAAAATAAAAAAAATAAAAAAAATCATCCGACCCAATTCAATTTTTATGATGTATTAAAACCAGTACAGATGGTACCTTCGATGAGAAGAAAAAGGAGACAGATTGTGGCATTTTAGGCAGCAAGATAGGCCAATTGATGTCTGCATTTTATAGACTCCACGGAATAACATCAACTAATGTTGTCGCCACAGAAATAGCAAACACGGGAAAAAAAATGTGGCATCGAATCTTTCATTTAAAACATCACATTAGTGGGTTCCACCAGGTTTCATGAAAGTTTAATATAGATTTAAAGTCTTCTTTCAACATTTTCTCAAGAAATACTTGCGTTGCAAGTGCTAGTAGATTTACAAGAAAGTAACCATGCAGTGGTTTTTCTAGGAAAAATGGGTTTTAATAGCAACGAGGCTTTATTACTGCATCTTTTTCCTCATCACTCAAAACATGATTACACATATAATGGAAATCTCTTCTACCTCGGTAAATTGATGCAAGGATGAACATGATGAGGTCGATGATCACCGTCTTCCACAAGGATAACTACTCCGAATCCACGGAGTTTCTCTAGACTCCTCGCAAAGATTTGTTGAATCCAAGAGGAAAAAGTAAGAAAAATAGAAAAAATTCTATAAAATTCATAATTTAATTGATTGATAATAAAAATAAATTTACAATCCTTTAAATAATGATACCAAACTTTGGAAGAAGTTTCGGCATACTCCAACTCAAACTCCCTAAAATTCGTTACTTACTATTTATGATAAGAGTCTTGTGTGGCTTAACCACGTTATTCTCATAATTTTTCTAAGCCCTTTTCATATTCGACACAACTCTAGAAGAAGAATTATAATCAAACTAAAACTTACTAAAAATAGTAAAAACAGAAATAAACATAGAAATCGACCATCGATTTAATAGAATCTTGCAAATTTGGCTTGGGAAACCTGACATAGACGTATTGGTTGGCTAAAATAGTTTGTTCTACCCCAAAATCATATGGTACGTTCAATAGCTCATTTCGATTTGTGAGATATGCATGTTTTAAGGTTCTAACAATCTTGATGACTTCTACACTCTATTGAGCCTTCTCTGCTCCATCTTGGACGTGAAGGTGCTAGCAACCCGCTATACATCATAATTTCTCAAGGGCTTGTGATCGGTTAAGACCACTATCCCAAATCGTAGCACGTTGCCTAATACGAACTAGTCCCGGCCCAATACAAACATGAAAGGGAGCGATACATAGACTGATACAACCATGTATCGGTGGTAAATGACACAGAATGCTAAAACTGATTTTTAAACCTTGGTTTTGTTATTTACAAAACTCGTATATCAATTTTATAAAGATAATTGTATGAGATATTCCACACCACGTGAAAATGGGTCGAGTGGACTCCTTCTAGTATGCTTTCTCTATTCCATTTTAAAAATCTCTACGGCCAGGTATTCTCCCACCCACTTCTTGCTAGGATTTGACTATTTTTCTACTTTATCCGATCGATCCCACTCACGTGTGCATTTAAAATAAGAAAAAAGTAGTGTGCGTAGGTACCGGTACCTCGTAGTTTTATGCAGAGGACAACTTTGATACACTGACGGTGTGTAACTGATGATACACAGGCACTTAGAAACTAATTAGCTATTGCATATGATGTATGCAATAAATTCTAATTAAAGTATCCAAATTATGGGTCCTCGTTTAGATGTATCATGAACTAAAAGCTCTGGTTGTTTTATTATCTAAATATTGGATTGGTGAATATTTTATTGGAAGATTAAAAATAAAAATTATTCAATGGTCCTATTTCAACAAACAAGTATCCACTAATCAGACGTTTGAGTTGTCTAACATCTCTTATTTTTGGTCTGTGATTTTACAACGATGGATTCTACAATTTAGTTGGTTTATTTGATTTAATATGCATGCCGTATTTACAGTTTCTTAGTGCCTCGTTATCAAATGTTATAC
This sequence comes from Magnolia kwangsiensis, assembly GCA_037074715.1. Lineage (NCBI taxonomy): Eukaryota > Viridiplantae > Streptophyta > Magnoliopsida > Magnoliales > Magnoliaceae > Magnolia > Magnolia kwangsiensis. Next base: position 45,652,078 of record CM073576.1, on the reverse strand, counting down.
TATTCCAGAGCATCATATAACTTCCCTTTTGTATTCGATGTATAGATTCTCTCTTTATCGAATTGAATGGATAGAAATGTCACGTCCCATGTTTATCCAACTCCATACGCTAACCATGACTCGATACAATGCACGGTATGGAGCAAAGATGACGTGAAATGAATATGGGGCATTTAGATTCATGACCGAAAAGTTGTACATCACGGGATTTGACATGTGCCCCAGAGACAGCATCACAACAAAGAGGTGATGGTTGACAACGTCGACGGCGACCAGCATCACAACAAAGAGGTGATGGCGGACAACGTCGACGGCGACCATGAGTCCGGTAATAGGAGCCATGTCTCTTAGGGCACGTTTGATTCCCTCGTCTAATCTAAGGGTGCAAGGGCGACGGCGTGTTTCGCAGGACAAGGAGATAAGGCAGATGGTAATACGGAGGATTTACTACTGGATTCGGTGATCCTGGCTTCTCGTCCTTTCTATTATCTCTGGATTGCGCATCGGGCCCATCCCAATCCTGTCTGCAGTCCATAATGGACTGCGAGATGGGATCGAAGATGGGTTGAAATGAGGGGGAGTGGTGGCGGGAGGTAATTTTTTTGGACGAAACACCTGTTATAAATATAGATATTGTGTAACGAAGATGGCCATTACAGCCATCACCGTTGCCATCGTGAGGTACATCTTTTTCCTCCCTCCGACATAAAACGCTGTCATACATTTGTAAATCCTTCATGCATGTCAACACACATGGTTGTAACAGGGCCATGGCCTTTCGAGATGCATGTCTAGTTTTTCAAGTTTCTTCCATGGCTTCCATTACGACTGTTTGTGCTTTAAAGACACTATATTCAATTCAATACAACGGGATTTTGAGAAATTACTTTGCTCATGGTTTCTGGAACTGGGGGGTTTTATGATATCTGATTTCTAGTGTATCGAGGCATCTAGAAAATAGGGGTTTCTAGATTTTGCGGGTTTTTGGTTAATTTGAAATCGATTTTCTCATCCACAAAGATTGTTTGTGCTTCAAAGACGCTATATTCAATCGATGGGTTTGATTTTTCAAAATTAATTTGCTCATGATTTTTGGATATTTGGGGTTTTATGAAATCTGATTTCTACTGTTCATAAGATCTCCAGACAACCCCCATATTCTGGATTTTGGGCGTTTTGGCTTAATCTGAAATCAATTTTCTCATCCAAGAGGACTGTTTGTGCTTCAAAGACGCTGTATTCAATTGATGACTTTGATTTTCTGAAATTAATTTTCTCATAGTTTCTGGATATTTGGAGTTTTGTGAAATCTTGATCCTACTGTTGATAAGATCTCCAGAAAAAGAGGGTTTCTGGATTTTGGGGTTTTGGGGTTAATCTGAAATTGATTTTCTACCATGGATGACTGTTTGGGCTTCAAAGGCGCAGTATTCAATTGATGTGTTGGATTTTCTGAAATTACTTTCCTCATGGTTTTTGAATTTTGGGGGTTTTGTGAAATCTGATTTCTACTGTTCATGAGGTAGTAAGAAAATAGGTAAAACTGGATTTTGAGGGTTTTGAGTTAATCTGAAATCTAGTAGTGTTCATTTCCAACTGACCTATTGCTTCCATTTCCAACTCAGAAGTCCTCTTTGACTGTTGGATTCTAATATCTATACACAGTTCATCTAACATTGTTCGATTCCAATATATATACACAGTTGAATTCCTTCATACTACTTTAACTACAGTGATCTTGTATACCTAATGCTATAAGTAATTTTTTAGAAATCTGTTGGTTACTCGCAACCTAGTCATTGATCTCTGCCCTTGGATTAGATAAAGATCTTTGGTATGGTCCATATTATCTATCTTACTTTTCTCCTGTCTTATTCATAGCATTTTCTAATCATGGCTGAAACTGATAAAAGATTATTGTAGACGACTTTGTACCATGTTTCACAAAAAAAGGACATTGCAATGACTATCCAATGATGAAGATGTTATGCACTCTCCTATCGAATAAAAAATAATTTTTTATATTTCCTTCGTTGGAATAGATTTTTATGAAACAAGTTATTCTGTCAGTATGGTATTAGGACCCACCTGTTCAGGCAAATTCATCCAGTCATCGTATGCAAATGGTCAACCATTTAACTAGACAGTTCTCGCTTCTCATGAGTTTGAATAGGAAAAATTGCCAATTCTGGTTTACCTTGGTTGCACCATTGAGTCAGATTTGACCTTCACTATTTAAATATATGGTGTGCTAATTAGCAGTGGTAGTTATTAATTAAAATCTAAGATTTCTGGGTGCTATTTGTAATTTGAGCCTGGACACATTATTTTCATATTTTCTAACAAACAACTTGACCTCCAATGTGCATGTGCCATGTCATTTAAAACTTGCTATCCCTGGAAGAGCAACCTTGCTTATTTATTTTTTTCCTCATATTCCGTTGTTCATTTTAATGAGTTTTAGACACTTGATTCCTTAGTTTTTCTTGTTTCATCATTCTAGCGGGTTGAGTGACATTAGTTAACAGTCCAGCAATTTGTCTTTATATGGGTTTCTTTGATGACTCCAAAGGTAATCAATAACCTTCTACAGTTATGTGTTTCTATTATTGTTATGGATTTTGGCGGCTTCTCATATTTTGTTGTATGTGTTCAAATCATCTTCTTAACACTGTTTTTTAATCTACTATTGTCATTTATGCATCCTATGACTACGAGCACATTTATTGCAATTAGCTTTCGCTTGTTTTTTAATGAAATTATTGCAGATCAAGTAACATTAGATAGCAATATACCACTATCTCCTCAATGGCTATATGATAAGCCTAGTCATATTAAGACCGGTCTTTCTGCTTCATCGGGGTTATAATTCTGTGAACTTTTTTTTTTAAAAAAAAAAAAAAACATTTTCCTTTTGACAATTTGCTTTCTCATATTAACTTTTGATTGATGAGAGAGGAAAATGCTTGCATATTTTCAAATCTTAATCAAGCATTATCAAATCCATGGTGGCCATTCCAACAAGAGAGACGTATTTCATATAGATGTGACTAAAAATCTGACCAGAATTTGTTGCATTGGAGGCATTTTTAGATCCTGATATGCAATTTATGAAAAACACAAAGCACTAGTTGTTTAATTTATTTTTCTTTTTCATTACAAGATTGATCCTTTAGGACCCAATCTTTCCTTTTATTTAATTCTATTGATTCTTAAGATCTTTTGTTGTTCTAATTCTTGTAAAATAAGGTAATGTTATTCATGTCTTTCCTTGTCATCAACAACTTTGTTTTTGATGAATGGAAAAGTTTTGTTGAAAATAGGAACATAAAAGATCTTTTTCCATTATGATTGAAGGTTCTTTATAGACCTTTTATCAATGCAAAAATTTGGTATTAGGTTGGTCTGTCTCAGAATCTGTAAAATCAATGGATGGTATAAGAAGGAGAACTGAAAATTTTCTTATGCAGTGGAAACTGACCTGAATAGGTGTATCTTCATGTCTTCATGTCTTTAGACAAATATTGACCAAGAAAAATCGAAGCTGACTTTAAGAGATGTGAAGAGTTCCATTTTCATAATTCATGTTACAATTGGTTCAAATTAATGCATTTTTGTTAGATGATAACTAGAACATTGGTGCTCATATTGTTTTCTTCTTAATTCCACTAGCATATTATATGACTGCTATTGATATGCTATACATTCAACTTTAGAAGGTGAATGAAACTATTTTCAATCTACTGGTTCCATTCAGATAAATATTTCTTGGTGGAGTTTTCTAAAATTCTTTCGAAAAGTGTCACGCCCCAAACCCGAAAATCGAATTCACAGGAATCCCGATCACCGAATCCGGTGCCGACAGCCTCCGTAGTACCCCATTCTCAGCTTTCGACGTCCATACGCCAGATTTCGATCCTGGGCTCCTACAAGGAGGATTTTTTTTTTAACGTACATTTCTTTCATAACGAGTATAATCACAAGTTTACCCAAATCATGAAGGCAACATCATCATCACATATTTTAACACCCCGAATTTTTGCCAACCTGGGATTAGACGTCCTTAGGCAATGGATCAACTAAAACACCTGGAAAATCGCTTAAAACCCAATTCTATAGCCAAAGAAACCACTTAGGATTAATTCCTTTAGAAACTAAGCATAAGTTAGCTAGCGCTACGCTAGAGTAGTTGGGAAATAGTCCCTGATCGCTTTAAATACGTTCTACAAGACCCAAAACTTGTAGAATCTATGGTGCTATGATACTCTAAAACCTCGGATCAAACTCTAAGCCGGTTTGTTCTCTGGACCCCTTTGAAACTTTGTATTGGATCTAGACCGCACGTCGAAAGTCCGATACCCACAATCTTAGACCGTTATAACCGCCTAGCTGGACTTGACAATCATTTTGAAAATCAAGTCCAACCGACATTCACAGGCTATTTCATTGAGCCTGGAGTGAAGAGAGTGAGTGAGAATAGGGTCAAAATTGGAATTTGAAATTCAAATCTGGCACACGACTTGACTTGTCAGTATTAAGCGTTCTGACCGTCAGAATTCAGCCAGATTATGTGAGACCTGACCCAAGTTCACATATGTGCATGTGTGTGTGAGAGTGTGCATTTCATTTCTTGTGGTCTCGCGGTCCTACCGGTCGAACTCTGGTGACCTGCGACCCTCAGATAGTGCTGCGGTCATCCTAGAGTCCGATCAAGTAGACCCGACTCGGATCGAGCTGAGACCTATGCCATTGCGACCACATTGTTGCCACGGTTCCAACGCCGTGTCTTGTGCGTCCATCCGATATGTAGATCATAAGTTGTGTACGTTTCATTCTATGACCCTTGATTTCGATCATGTGGCCCACCTTGGAGTGGTGCATATGGCCCACACTCCCTCTTTTGCACAAGTTCCAACACACACTACACACACCACTTAAATCTCCATAACTCACACTACCAAGACCTCACACACCACCCACACCTAACCTACCCTAGCAACATTGTTTGTATCACCATAGGTTAATGATTACTTTCTTTAAAAAGATTTTTCCTCTCTTTCCCTCTCATTTCTCTCTCTCTTCTCTAGCAATTTTTCTCCATTTCTTCAGCCCATTTTTCTCCATTTTTTCAGCCACCTTCCTCCTCAATCCCCCACCATCTAACCCTTGAAACCTCATCTCCACCATTGATCCATCTCCCTTGGTGCTAAAGGACCTTAGTGTGAAAGTTTGATGGTCGTCTTTAAGGTGGGTGCCCCTTTAGATGTAAAAATCTATTTTCTATAGCCTTGATGTTTTCTTTTTTTCATGATGGAAGTGTAGGACCCACCAATCAATGTTAGAGATCCCACACAATCTCATGGTTGTGGCCTAATGGCCTATCTTATGCATGCATGATCCATGCATGGGGCCTTTCTCTATGGGCTCCATCATGACCATTTTCTTTCATATCATAATATGTTTGGGTCATCTAGACCTTATAACCATGGTGGGGATGGCATCCTCACCATGCATTTTAATTATATAGGCCATGCATGTACAAGATTCATGTTATAAATGTAAATCTATGTATGATGTATGGGTGTGATTGATCTAGGGAGGGCTCAATAGTGGCGGAGCACTTTTCCTATGGCCGGATTGTCCTTCTATCTCTCTTTTCTCTCATTTATTTCCTGATGTGTGTGGCTCATTTAGTGGGCCTAGGACATCCATAAATTTTAGCAAGGTGGGATGCCCAAACTGCCCATTGTTTGATTTTGGGTGTTCTACTTTCTGCCTTAATGATGCATGCAAGGGGTATTGGCTTTAGATTATGACATGGACATTTATGGGGCCCACTAAGGAAGGCCACACCATCCTCCATTAATGTGTTTTCCTTTTTATTTAACCTATATAATAAATTTTATCTAAGTACATATTGCTATCCAGATTTTTCTGGACAATTTCTGGTTGTTTTTAGACCAGAATTTGGGACTGTTTGGGAGACTATTCATACACATCAAATATACTTTTCTAAAAGGTGGGGATCTCATCTTGATGTTTCCCAAACTTCAGGTCCATCTGACCTTGATTGAGGTCCCAAAGGTATGGTCCAAGTGAGGTGGACAGTCTGGATTTTCTAAACTATTCCAGCAACATTCCACCATGGACAGTTGGATTTCTGAAATTTATTAAAACATCTATAGGTGTTTAAAAATTATAAAAATTTATTCAGGGGTTTTCTACTCAAGGTAGGACCCACCTACAAAATTTGGGGACCAATGGACACCTGTACATACCATAGTGGTGGCTGGACTGGCCCACTATAATATAGTGTCCAGATCAGTCCGATTTTTAGGACAGATTGATTTATCTAAATAAATTAAAATATTTATACGTGTCTAAAAATTTTAAAATTTTTTAGGGATGTGATCTACTCATAGTAGGACATACCTACCAAATTTCAGGGCCAATAGACCCCTGTACATACCGTGGCAAGGGCCGGACTGGCCCACCACGTTGGGACGTTCAGGTCTGTTCGATTTCATGGATAGTCTATTTTTTTTAAACTAATTAAAATACTTATAAATATATAAAAATTATAAAATTTTATGGGGGTGTGGCCCAAATATGAAAGTATCACTCTGTAAAATTTCAGCCTCAAATGACCCCTTTACGGCATCCAAAAAAATGGTCCAAGATGGCTAGGCTCCCAATTTTTCTGTTGTGCAGTCCAGCAATATGCTTGATAAAAACCAAAATTCAAAAATATTTCTCTTGATGGTGGGTCATATTTTTGGGTTTCCTCTCATTGTATGCATGATAAGGGGTCATGACCCTCAATTTCTAGAGTTTTAGAGGCCTTGGGCCCACTCCAATGGAGTGCCCAAATTTAGGACAACAACATATTATAATTATGCTTGGACTTGGGTTGAAATTTTGAGGAGTGAGGCCCACCACATTTATGAAGGTATTAGAGGAGATAATTGATACCTCTAGTTTCTTAAATTTTAGGCTTAATAAATGCACTTTTGAGGCCCACCACAGTTGAATTTAATTGGGTCCATGAATGTAGCTAGTTGTTGAACTCTTTAGGCCCAATTGGGTTGGAACCTTCCAGATAGACCCATTGAACTATTGGGCCATTTTACTATACTATTATATTGGGTTAGTGGGCCAGATTACACAAGTAGATGGGCCCTTGATTGCCTATCAAATCAACTTTATACTTGGGCCGAGTTGTAGGCCCAACTTACTTGACTAAGAACATGACATTGCCCATGTGGTTTGAGCAATGGGCCGCCCACTAGGCTATCATAATATATGGGATTAGTGGCCTTTATGTTGGGCGCTAATCTTTCCCTTATAGGCCCATATTATTATATATGAGTTGAGTTATGTGTGTTCCCCTTGAACCCATATTTTAGGTAGGCCTTGGGCCGCCCTTTCTGAAGCCAAACATGAGTGTTGTGGTATAATTATGGCTGCTCATTTCTTATTTTTGATGTTGCATGGGCCTTGATCCTTGATTCATGATCAATTAGAGATGTGCTACCTCTTAGGGACCAATTGTGGTTGGATGTCCACGTTGGTGGCCTTAAGGTAGGCTCATGGGCTTCTATGGGTGGTTAAAGGCTCACCATAGAACCTTGCTAAGCCATCTCACTATTTAGGCCCATACCATTGTTCTCCTTAGTCTTGTGGGCTACCCCAGGTATATGGGCCCCCACTAGAGGTTGTATTCCTTATAAGGAATTAGTTAAGTACCTAGACCCTTCATGGTTAGGTAGAGAGTTCATCTCCACCGTATTGGCACCCTTATTCATCTTCATGGCCCACTCCCATACACATCATATGCATGCTTGGTTGAGGAATGATTGGCCATGGTTGTGGCATTGTGTAGGATATGTTGGTATCTCCATGAGAGATGAATGCTTGGGATTGATGCATGGGTGATTGTGTGATTCATGCATCTGGCATTGCATAGCATGTGGATATCTGCCCTTACTTCATCAGGGCCTTACCTCCACAGGGATATTCGTGGATGGTCGTATGTGTGGACACCAAAAATTTTAGTTGTGCATACCGGGTGCATACAATGCCCATGGGTGAAATTCTCAAAACTTCCATGGTACCAAGGATCTGCTCCAACGCCGTGACTGGGTGGAATACATGAGCGTACGAGGGCCTTATACCGTTAGGCTGCGACTCTCACTGTCGTGTAGTCAGTTGGATAGGGATGTGGCCTTACTTGCCTGGTGTGTAGTGGGCATTGCTAGGCTGAGTCTGACCAGCTCGTAAATGGGTCCGCTACCGTCAGGCCTTGTTGGTGATTGGCTGTCCACAGGCGGGTAGTGAGGTCTCTTATGCTCGTTTGACTATGCGGGGTCTGTAGAGCAACAGTCATTCAGCAGTGTAATGGACCCCGATGATTTTCTTATGATTAAAAATGTACTTGACTTATGATTTGGATATGAGCACTGGCATTACTTGCATCGCATTAGCATTGGTTGTACAAGCTCCCTTTATGCATTGCCTTGGTTTAACATCCAGTACTCATTGCATCATATTCATGATAAGCCTTGGTAAGGTTAGTGATTTTCCCATTGAGCACATTTCCTTTTTTGCATCTCCTACTATTCTTCTGTGCACCATTGTCACACACTTTCGCCACCCTCTAAGCTTCTATAAGCTTATGCACGATTGATGCGTGCAGGAGATTCTAGACAGGCATCGTAGCAGCAGCACGTGGAGTAGAGCAGAGCTTTTGAGGACTCCAGTGTTGCCAACCTTTCCCTCTTCTCCTTTTATCTCATGTATGTCCTTTTGGACCTTATGGATGATTGTAAAAGTTCAAATTCTTAGTGGATTTTGTATTGTGTTCCTTTGTTATTCTCAGATGTATTTACTGTGATCTTGGGTATGCTCATATTGGTAATGATTATACTGTAATGAAAATCCTCCTTATAGGATCCCAGGATCGGAACCTGCCTCAGGAGCCAAGAATGGGGTACTATGGAGGCTGTTACGGCCAGAACCCGCCATCGGGTCCCTTGTGATTCCGATTACCGAGTCTGGGGCGTGACACGAGTTGGTATTAGAGTATAGTAAGTAATTCTGTAATGACTCTAAGGAACATCACATGTCTGCCAAGAACATGGGGCAAGTAGTGTCCCGAGATCCTTCCTTTCGCTCCGTATTGAGCCTGTAATGAAAATCCTCCTTATAGGATCCCAGGATCGGAACCTGCCTCAGGAGCCAAGAATGGGGTACTATGGAGGCTGTTACGGCCAGAACCCGCCATCGGGTCCCTTGTGATTCCGATTACCGAGTCTGGGGCGTGACACGAGTTGGTATTAGAGTATAGTAAGTAATTCTGTAATGACTCTAAGGAACATCACATGTCTGCCAAGAACATGGGGCAAGTAGTGTCCCGAGATCCTTCCTTTCGCTCCGTATTGAGCCTGTAACTGACCTGATTCCTTACGTCATCATTATTTTTTACACGATGCCGCGTGGTCTTGACACTCGTGGTCGTGGTGCCCGTGGGCGAGGCGCCCGAGGTACCCATCCTACTCGAGCACGTCCTGCTCCAGTAGTTGAGGATCCGATTCTTGATGTCCCGATCCGGCCTGTTCCTCCAGTTGACTCCGTAACGCCTGTACCTCCAGTTGTTCCGATTCCCCCACCTATTCCCCCTACTCAGCCTGCTGTTCCAGTTACTGAGGCTCCTATCCCGTCGGCTGCACCCGTGCCTCCGCCTGAGGCGAGTGCTGCCCCTACCTTTTCGACAGTACCTATAGGAGCTGAACATTTTCAGCAGTTGATGCAGCTTTTTGCCACCACATTGCAGACCCGTCAGCCAGCTACCGCTGAGGTTTCCAGGCAGTCTGACTTACCCCATGCTAGTGCCATAGCCCGAGAGTTCCGACAGCATGATCCCCCGAGGTTTTGTGGTGATCCTGACCCTTCTGCCGCCGAGGCTTGGCGCACTGAGGTTGAGAGGATTTTTGACACTATACAGTGTCCTGCAGGCTAGAGAGTATCCCTTGCGACCTATCTCCTTCAGGGTGAGGCCCGTCATTGGTGGTCATCCATATCTAGGATGGTTGGACCTCAGTTCGTTTGGACATTGGAGGAGTTCGTGACCCGTTTCGACCAAAAGTTTTTCCCTGAACATGTTCATATCCAGCGGACGATTGAGTTTGAGACCCTAGTGCAGGGTGATTGACTGTATCTCAGTATGAGGCCCGTTTCTTGGCCTTGTCTAGATTTACTCCTCATCTGACCAGTGATTTAGAGCTTACAGCAATTGTATTCGCACTGTAGGTGTGGAGGCATTATCTATATGGGGTCAGGTTCGAGCTCTTCTCTGATCATAAGAGCTTGAAGTATCTATTTTCGCAGTCCGAGTTAAACCTGTGACAGAGGCGAAGGATGGAGTTGCTAAAGGATTATGATTTTGACCTTCAGTACCACCCGGGCAAGGCGAACGTGGTCGTGGACGCACTCAGCCATCAGCCACGAGGCCTGGTGGCACATATGATAGTTGGACAGTGGCAGATGCTTGAGGATGCTTTAGAGTTTGACTTTGAGTTCGGTCTGCAGTCTTCCATTGTTCAGCTTTCGAGCTTGTCGATTCAACCCTCTTTGGTGGCTAGGGTGATCGAGGCTCAGCAGACGGACGAGTCACTTCTGGAGTACCGAGCAGAGGCCGCCTCCGTGGAGCAGTCAGATTGACATATTGGTTCCGATAGTAGGTTACGCTTCAGGGGCCGGTTGTGTGTCCCGGACGTTCTAGAGTTGCATCGTGATCTGATGACTGAGGCACACCGATCGAGACTTACTATCCACCCGAGCTCTACGAAGATGTATCGTGATATGAGGAGGCAATACTTCTGGCAGGGGATGAAGCGCCAGATTACGAGTTTTGTGGCTGAGTATGACATAAGCCACCGCGTTAAGGCCGATCATCAAAGACCCCCTGGTCCCTTGTAGCCGTTGATCGTTCCAGAGTGGAAGTGGGAGAACATATCGATGGATTTCATCGCAGGTTTGACGAGGACTCAGCGCGGTCACGATACCATCTGGGTTATCGTCGATCGTTTGACAAAGTCGGCTCATTTCATTCCAGTACGTGCTTCCTGGTCTATGGACCGGTTGGCGAGAATATTTATTGAGGAGATAGTGAGACTGCACGGTGTCCCAGTTTCGACTGTTTCAGACCGAGACTCTAGGTTTACATCTCAGTTTTGGAGGAGTTTTCAGCAAGCACTGGGGGTCACTTTACATTTCAGCACCGCTTATCATCCGTAGACGGATGGGCAGACCGAAAGGGTCAACCAGATCCTTGAGGATATGCTCAGGGCTTGTGTGATCGACTTTGCAGGCAGTTGGGATGAGCATATGCGCCTCGCCGAGTTTGCATACAACAACAGTTATCAGTCGACTATCGGCATGGCTCCTTTCAAGGAACTTTATGGTAGGCTATGCAGATCTCCTAGTTGTTGGACCGAGGTTGGAGAGCGCCGTCTCTTAGGTCCCGAGCTTGTGCAATAGACGTCAGAGGCTATTGATGTTATTAGGCAGAGGATGCGTACAGCTCAGAGCCGACAGAAGAGTTATGCTGATCGTTGGCGTCGACTCCTCGAGTTCATAGTCGGGGACATGGTGTATCTCAAGGTCTCACCTATGAAAGGCGTGGTTCGCTTTGGTGTGAAGGGCAAGCTCGCCCCGAGATTTATTGGACCTTTTGAGATTACCGAGCGCGTAGGCGATGTGGCCTATAGGCTTGCCTTACCTCCTAAGTTGTCCGCGATCCACGACGTGTTTCATGTTTATATGTTGAGAAAATGTGGGTCGGACACTATTCCTGTAATTGATTGGCAGCCACTTGAGGTCCGTGAGGATGCTTCTTACATTGAGCAGCCGATTCGTATTCTTGATCGGAAGGAACAGGTCCTCAGGACTAAGGTCATTCCCTTGGTGAAAGTGCAATGAGGTCATCATTCGGAGGCTGAAGCGTCTTGGGAACGCGAGGCTGAGATTAGAGAGTGTTAACCCCATTTATTTGATGATTGATAGATATATGATTGTTTGTATTGCCTTTCTTGTATGATAATTACTATGTGATGGTGGTGTTCTCTTTTATTCTGTCTGGGATTAGTCAATTTCGAGGACAAAATTTCTTTATTAGTGGGGAGGGTTATGAGACCCGACCCAAGTTCACATATGTGCATGTGTGTGTGAGAGTGTGCATTTCATTTCTTGTGGTCTCGCGGTCCTACCGGTCGAACTCTGGCGACCTGCGACCCTCAGATAGTGCTGCGGTCATCCTAAAGTTTGATCAAGTAGACCCGACTCGGATCAAGCTGAGACTTATGCCATTGCGACCGCATTGTTGCCACGGTTCCAACGCCGCGTCTTGTGCGTCCATCCGATATGTGGATCATAAGTTGTGTACGTTTCATTCTATGACTCTTGATTTCGATCATGTGCCCCACCTTAGAGTGGTGCATGTGGCCCACACTCCCTCTTTTGCACAAGTTCCAACACACACTACACACACCACCTAAATCTCCATAACTCACACTACCAAGACCTCACACACCACCCACACCAAACCTACCCTAGGAACATTGTTTGTATCACCATAGGTTAATGATTACTTTCTTTAAAAAAAATTTCCTCTCTTTCCCTCTCATTTTTCTCTCTCTTCTCTTCTTCTCTAGCAATTTTCCTCCATTTCTCCAGCCCATTTTCCTTCATTTTTTCAGCCACCTTCCTCCTCAATCCCCCACCATCTAACCCTTGAAACCTCATCTCCACCATTGATCCATCTCCCTTGGTGCTAAAGGACCTTAGTGTGAAGGTTTGGTGGTCATCTTTGAGGTGGGTGCCCCTTTAGATGTAAAAATCTATTTTCTATAGCCTTGATGTTTTCTTTTTTTCATGATGGAAGTGTAGGACCCACCAATAAATGGTGGAGATCCCACACAATCCCATGGTTGTGGCCTAATGGCCTATCTTATGCATGCATGATCCATGCATGGGGCCTTTCTCGATGGGCCCCATCATGACCATTTTCTTTCATATCATATTATGTTTGGGTCATCTAGACCTTATAACCATGGTGGGGATGGCATCCTCACCATGCATTTTAATTATAGGCCATGCATGTGCAAGATTCATGTTATAAATGTAAATCTATGTATGATGTATGGGTGTGATTGATCTAGGGAGGGCTCAATAGTGGCGGAGCCCTTTCCCTATGGCCGGATTGTCCTTCTATCTCTCTTTTCTCTCATTTATTTCCTGATGTGTGTGGCTCATTTGGTGGGCCTAGGACATCCATAAATTTCAGCAAGGTGGGATGCCCAAACTGCCCATTGTTTGATTTTGGATATTCTACTTGCTGCCTTAATGATGCATGCAAGGTGTATTGGCTTTAGATTATGACATGGACATTTGTGGGGCCCACTAAGGAAGGCCACACCATCCTCCATTAATGTGTTTTCCTTTTTATTTATCCTATATAATAAATTTTATCTAAGTACATGTTGCTGTCCAGATTTTTCTGGACAATTTCTGGTTGTTTTTGGACCAGATTTTGGGACTGTTTGGGAGACTATTCATACCCATCAAATATACTTTTCTAAAAGGTGGGGATCTCATCTTGATGTTCTCCAAATTTCAGGTCCATCTGACCTTGATTGAGGTCCCAAAGGTATGGTCCAAGTGAGGTGGACAGTCTAGATTTTCTACACTATTCCAGCAACATTCCACCATGGACAGTTGGATTTCTGAAATTTATTAAAATATTTATAGGTGTTTAAAAATTATAAAAATTTATTTAGGGGTGGCCTACTCAAGGTAGGACCCACCTCCAAAATTTGGGGACCAATGGACACCTGTACGTACCATAGTGGTGGCTAGACTGGCCCACTATAATATAGTGTCCAGATCAGTCTGATTTTTAGGATAGATTGATTTATCTAATGAATTAAAATATTTATAGGTGTCTAAAAATTCTAAAATTTTGTAGGGCTGTGATCTACTCATATTAGGACTCACCTACAAAATTTCAGGGCCAATGGACCCCTGTACACACCGTGGCAAGGGCCGGACTGGCCCACCACGTTGGGACGTTCAGGTCTGTCCGATTTCTTGGACAGTCTATTTTGTTTAAACTAATTAAAATACTTATAAATATCTAAAAATTTTGAAATTTTGTGGAGGTGTGGCCCACATATGGAAGTATCACTCTGTAAAATTTTAGCTTCAAATGACTCCTTTAGGGCATCCAAAAAAATGGTCCAAGATAGCTGGACTCCCAATTTTTCTGTTGTGCAGTCCAACAATATGCTTGATAAAAACTAAAATTCAAAAACATTTCTCGTGATGGTGGGCCATATTTTTGGGTTTCCTATCATTGTATGCATGATGAGGGGCCATGGTCCTCAATTTTCAGAGTTTTAGAGGCCTTGGGCCCACTCCAATGGAGTGCCCAAATTTAGGACAACAACATGTTATAATTATGCTTGGACTTGGGCTGAAATTTTGAGGAGTGAGGCCCACCACATTTATGAAGGTATTAGAGGAGATAATTGATACCTATAGTTTCTTAAATTTTGAGCTTAATAAATGCACTTTTGAGGCCCACCAAAGTTGAATTTAATTGGGTCCATGAATGTAGCTAGTTGTTAAACTCTTTAGGCCCAATTGGGTTGGAACCTTCCAGATAGACCCATTGAAATATTGGGCCATTTTACTATACTATTATGATGGGTTAGTGGGCCAGATTACACAAGTAGATGGTCCCTTGATTGGCCATCAAATCAACTTTATACTTAGGCCGAGTTGTAGGCCCAACTTACTTGACTAAGAGCATGACATTGCCCATGTAGTTTGAGCAATGGGCCGCCCACTAGGCCCATAGTGTTATATATGAGTTGGGTTATGTGTGTTCCCCTTACACCCATATTTTAGGTAGGCCTTGGGCCGCCCTTTCTGAAGCCTAACATGAGTGTTGTGGTATAATTATGGCTGCTCATTTCTTATTTTTGATGTTGCATGGGCGTTGGTCCTTGATTCATGATCAATTAGAGATGGGCTACCTCTTAGGGACCAATTGTGGTTGGATGTCCACGTTGGTAGCCTTAAGGTAGGCTCATGGGCTTTTATGGGTGGTTAAAGGCCCACCATAGAACCTTGCTAAGCCATCTCACTATTTAGGCACATACCGTTATTCTCCTTAGTCTTGTGGGCTATCCCAGGTATATGGGCCCCCACTAGAGGTTGTATTCCTTATGAGGAATTAGTTAAGTACCTACACCCTTCATGGTTAGGTAGAGAGTTCATCTCCACCGTATTGGCACCCTTATTCATCTTCATGGCCCACTCCCATACACATCATATGGATGCTTGGTTGAGGAATGATTGGCCAAGGTTGTGGTATTGTGTAGGACATGTTGGTATCTCCCTGAGAGATGAATGCTTAGGATTGATGCATGAGTGATTGTGTGATTCATGCATCTGACATTGCATAGCATGTGGATATCTGCCCTTACTTCATCAGGGCCTTACCTCCATAGGGATATTTGTAGATGGTCGTATGTGTGGACACCGAAAATATTAGTTGAGTATACCAGGTGCATACGTTGCCCATGGGTGAAATTTCCAAAACTTCCATGGTACCAAGGATCTGTTACAACGCAGTGACCGGGTGGAATACATGAGCGTACGAGGGCCTTATACCGTTAGGCTGCAACTCCCACTGTCGTGTAGTCGGTTGGATAGGGGTGTGGCCTTACCTGCCTGGTGTGTAGTGGGCATTGCTAGGCTGAGTCTGACCAGCTCGTAAATGGGTCCGCTACCGTCAGGCCTTGTTGGTGATTGGCTGTCCACAGGCGGGTAGTGAGGTCTCTTATGCTCGTTTGACTGTGCGGGGTCTGTAGAGCGACAGTCATTCAGCAGTGTAATGGACCCCGGTGATTTCCTTATGATTGAAAATGTACTTGACTTACGATTTGGATATGAGCACTGGCATTACTTGCATCGCATTAGTATTGGTTGTACAAGCCCCCTTCATGCATTGCCTTAGTTTAACATCCAGTACTCATTGCATCATATTCATGATAAGCCTTGGTAAGGTTAGTGATTTTTCCATTGAGCACATTTCCCTTTTTGCATCTCCTACTATTCTTCTGTGCACCATTGTCACACACTTTCACCACCCTCTAAGCTTCTATAAGCTTATGCACGATTAATGCGTGCAGGAGATTCTAGGCAGGCATTGTAGCAGCAGCACGTGGAGTAGAGCGGAGCTTTTGAGGACTCCAGTGTTGCCGACCTTTCCCTCTTCTCCTTTTATCTTATGTATGTCCTTTTGGACCTTATGGATGATTGTAAAAGTTTAAATTCTTAGTGGATTTTGTGATGTGTTCCTTTGTTATTCTCAAATGTATTTGCGGTGATCTTGGGTATGCTCATATTGGTAATGATTATACTGTAATGAAAATTCTCCTTATAGGATCCTAGGATTGGAACCTGCCTCAAGAGCCAAGAATGGGGTACTATGGAGGCTGTTACGGCCAGAACTGGCCATCGGGTCCCTTGTGATTCCGGTTACCGAGTCTGGGGCGTGACAGATTACACCCTCGGATCAGGAAAAATTTCTATTTCATATCATGAGACTTGCAGACCTGATCTACGTGCGGTGATCGCTGAATTGAAACTGGATCGCCACATGCGATCTGCGAACCCTGCTGTACTGAAAAGTTGATATGTGCTAGATCCAGTATGCATGAGCTTAAGTCTGACCGCGTTCTGCCAGGGGACCTCCAGAAATGCCCTTTTGGACCGAAACAGCCCCGATTTGGATACACCTTAAGTATACTTTGTTCCCGAGCCTATTTTGGGCACATTTGGGCTTATAAAAGGGGTTGAAACCCTCATTCCTCTCTCCCATCCGAAATTGAGAAAAACCCTAGATTGGGAGAGAGAAAAGGTGAGAGTTTGTGAGAGAGAGTAGGAGAGAATTTTCCTGCTGTCGTGCCACCTGTTGCACGTGCTTTAGCAACATGCTCCAATCACTTTGTCGGTGATTCCTCCACGTTTTTAGGTAAGAAAATACCCTAGATAGTTTCTGATTTAGTGTTCTTCTATTTCCATAGCATGTTAGCTTATGGATCTTGTAAATCAGGTTGTCTATTCGCCGTAGACGAAGCGTATACGCTCCGTTCGAAATGATACGCTTCTAAGAGAAAAGGTGCGGATATTAGACGCTTTGATTGACTGTTTTCAACGCTTTCAATGTCGTTTAATAGTAGATTATCGACGGCAATGCCGTTTGACATGTACAACATGCTGTCCGTTTCCTGTTTCGTAAATAGACGAAGAATATGAGATTTAGGGTATTTTAGTCATTTGTAGGAAGTACTGTTTTCATTCATATTTTGCTGATGTGATTGACATGGCTTATTGTCGCATTAGAATATTAGGAATGCGTGCATAATTAGTTTGGCGAAGAGATTCGCCTAAATGCGCAGTTCGGGTCGACATACTATATGTAGACTTAAGTGTGTCGTGTAAGTGTTTGTATAAATGCTTGTATTAGTATGTATTGAATTAAATGGTGTTATGAATTAGTTTGAGATTGTTTTCTCAATTAATATGCTGATGTAAATGATTTCCTACATGTTAGCTAAATGCATGATTTCATTATATGTGTGAAATGCATGCGTTGGATGATTTACTTAAGATTGTATGTTATAACATGTGTTAACATGCTCACATGGTTGTATTTCATTTTCACTACTCTTACACGATTGCGGATGTGGATTCATGATTGTTTGGGACTATACTTAGTCCAGGCAGTCGGTAACTGAGTAAATTCGTGGTTGGCTTATCTTTGTCACGAACGACGCGTCGATGAACGCGAGCCGTGTTTTGGAGTTGGCGGCAGTGGTTAGGTCACACGAGGTGTTTTACGCACTGCATGTCGTTCGACTTGAGATGCGATCGCGCTAGTCGAGCCCGTCAAGTAACCCGACTGGCCATTGTATGTTCACCTTGTATGAGTCATAACTGCTTGAACCTAGGGTACTGAACTTACCATTGTAAACCCTGTCAACCATGGTACCTTGATCCACGAAGACTCATGAGCCGGGCATGGTGGTATGGGACACCGTGGTCGAGTTGTCGGCCTACGCTGGGGTCACAAACCTTCCCATAGTGACTAGTGAGCACCTATGACTCGTGAGCAGATTATGGTGGTATGGGACACTATATTCTTGCTGTCGGCCTACATTCATAAGGTGATGGGGGAGCGGTGCAACGAGTGCGAGCAACAGCCCTGACAATCTTTGTAGTGACCGTGAGCGTATTCTGAGTCTACGGGAGGCGATGACCCTTCTGTAGCAGTGAGAGTACAGTAGGCCTGTATTGATAAGGTGATGGGGGAGCGGTGCGATGAGTGCGAGCAACAGCCCTGACAGCCCTTGCACCGACCTACAAAATATACATCGTATGAGATTACTAGGAGTGACGACCCTAGAAAGGATCTGTGTTGGGATTGATATAAGGGAAGTACCTTAGTTTCCCAATCCTGTTGTTTGAATGGACTAATAACAACTTGATAATCATATCACCATTACATTGCATGTGCCTGGAAGATGTGGAGCACTGAGCGGGATGCACGCATGCCGCGGGCGTTAGATGGTGCCGTATGAGAGAGAACGTCGGTGAGGGCATCCATCATGTCATGTCATATTGCATTAACAACAGTATTAGGATTGTTTGATTTACTGCTTTACTATTATCGCATGATTGATTTGATAACATACTAATCTCTGCTCTCTTATCCCACTGAGTTGATCACTCACTCTCACGTTACGGGATGGTATTTCCGGACACCCGTCAGTCCCTATTGTGATTGCAGATGATGGCACGGCCTGCGAGGCAGAGCTGGACTTGATGATGATGAGGAGGATCTCTCCTGTATGCGTGTTCTGATTGATGGGATTACAGGGAGATTGATTAGATGCCTTGACACTTGTCATTTTATATTTTTAGCGCACTCATGTATATTCGTTTTGTTTAATTTTGGAGTATACATGTATGTATATAACCTGATAACATGTTCACACTCTGGAGACATACAACGGTTTTTATATGTTATACATACTATCACAGTCTTCTGCTTGCTAATTTAACGGTCTCTAGAGTATGATATGATGTTTTAGATTAATCCCAGTCATGTTTAATGTATTAACACCGACAATATTCAATCATACACATTTATGTTGTATAAATAACATTTTGGAACTCGGGAGTTGGGTTTTTGCTCGACCCCCGATTTTCGGGATGTTACAGATGGTTTCAGAGCATGATTTGGATTAAACCGGGCCTGAATTATGGTCACGCGATGTACGCTGTCGCATCCTTTGACTTAGGTGGGTGTGAGAAAGGTCTAAAAACACGTATAGGATCGCGAATTCGCCAATAGGCGAAGACTATTCGTATCGATCGCACGATCGAGTCCGTAACGCATATAGGGTCGCGTGAAGCGACCTAAGTAGCTCCTAAGTTGTAGGTAGGTGGGTTGAGACATTCTTTAAATGATTCTAAACCTGTAAATGTGAATCATTGGGCTGTGGGACAACCACAACCCTTGCATTCAATCGCTAGGGCTTAAAAAACCCCATTTCACCTAAATTCTTCAAAATTCTTCCTCTCACCACTCTATTCTTCAATTATTTATTATTCTTTTCATGTTAGGCATTGATCTTAATGTGAAAATGATATAAAATCATACTTCGACAAAATTTTATAGTGAATAGTAGAATTTCATGAAAACTGGCCATTAGGCCATTCTAAATTTGTGTTCTTTAGCAATTAATGGGCTAGATGGATGTATTAGCTCCTTCTACCCCAAAATCATATGTTGCATGATAGGGAATTGTATTCAGGATTGCAAATTGGCCCCGAAAATCCCTGAACACATGTTTGGGCCTCCATAGGGCGATCGGGAATGAACTAGGATGGGGACCATACATTTTTGGGGTCCATGGACCATGGGGGACCAGACCCATGTGGTCCCACCAGCTACCATGCAAGATGGCCAGTGATGCCATCGCCGTCCGGTGGGACCCACTTAATGTGAAAACTGGGCGCACGCCCTATTTTGGGTAGTGTACACCTCCCATGTAGGGCTCGTCCATAGAAAACCCTAAACATGGGTACTTCCTTCACAAAAGTCCCCATTCCAAGCTCCATTTACGTTTTCTTGCTTCCCTCCCTCCAAACCGTGGCTTCACATCACTCCCAAATCCATTCTTTGTTGAAAACGACCCCACTCCATCACTGCATAGTGATTTGCAGCCCTCCCTCTTGCAAATCTCGTCGTTTGGAGCTCTTACAACCCCCAAAATGAGCTGAAATCATGAGGTGCTCCATTCTCCTTTTTCATTCTCTTTTCTCTCTAAAAATCCAGCCTTTGGAAGCTTGATGCATCCCTCTACAGGGCCTAGATTTCATTCTGTTTATTTGGGAGACCATTTCTCCGCATTTCCTCCGCTTTCCATGATAATTGTTATGGCTGTTTCAGCCTTTTTCTCCTTTTCCACCATCCTCCTTCTCATGTCCCTTTTATTTGAGCCTTTACCCTCTTTTTGGGTCTCAAAATCGTGCTAACCTCAAATCCCATTTCTCAACCTTCTTCGTTTGAGAAGTATTGAAAATACCTAGCCGATAGAGCTCTAATGGGCAACAGACAGTACTGAACTAGATAGTATTCAAGAAGGTTAGTTGGGACCATGGTAGAAGTCCTTTGGTAGAATTAGGCATCTATGTCGTTGCCCTAAAGATTGTTTGATTTCTGTTTTAAGGATTTCTATTTTTTATTGTTATTAGGTCTAGTGATGTCACCGGTAGACAATGTGTTTGTGTTAGTGGTTTGGGCTTAGCATAACTGAATGTATCTCTGTCATAATCCATGTGGAACTTTATTCCATGTATTGTGACGAAATTTGGTTAGATGGAAGTGCATGCCATTTCGTTCACTGTAAGGTATTGTCCCTAGTTTGGGTGTATCCTATGGTTTCCACACCCATATCGTAAATCCCGGGATTAAGCCTACAAAATTAATTTTTATCCCACCCCACCCTCCTACCAAGCATGCCACTTCCAATCCCGCCATGGGACTAGGAATGCCGTTCCATTAGGCTGTAGATTACAGACTAGTCTACTAGTTACCTTAAGTAGAGTAAAGCCTGTATATGCTAAGGAATTGTAGGTTAGATTTGGTTGAAGTAGAACCTTATTCCTTCGATAAATCCCCGTATTACTTATAGACT
The DNA here is from genome assembly GCA_037074715.1 of Magnolia kwangsiensis. Classification (NCBI taxonomy): domain Eukaryota; kingdom Viridiplantae; phylum Streptophyta; class Magnoliopsida; order Magnoliales; family Magnoliaceae; genus Magnolia; species Magnolia kwangsiensis. The sequence goes on along the minus strand of CM073576.1, from coordinate 45,630,743 downwards.
TCTGTTGTAACCCATAGGAAAGTGGTTTTAACTTAAAACCATTCACTCTCAGGGAAAATTTATAAATCCCTCAGGTCAAACTTAGAATAAACCAACACACCCCTTAGAATTGCCTTCCCCAAGGGCTTATTGCATTCGGAAACGTAGAGTAAAGGAACTGCATGTAAGCGATGTATTTGCAGTTTGAATCGACTTCTTAATCCTAGTGGTTACCAATAAATCCAATGCTCTGATCAAGCAGAAGATCGACATCGACTTGGATTAAGAATTGTTACAATAAATCTTCTGTCCTAGCTAGACAGAAAGTCTATGTATCCGGCTCAGACCTACTACACAACCTTTCTTCTGTGATGGCCCAACCACCTACAACCAAACGTGATCACATTGCCTTTAGGAAATGGCGAGGATTTAAAGCCAGTAGAGAATTCGACATCTTGCCACCAACTCATACCTGCCCCTGAACTCAACCACAACAGAGATTAGGCTTATCTTTATCGCCATAGATACCAATGCCATATAACGCATCATTAGCAAAGGAAACCTACTGTACTGAGGGGTTGTTTCCTAATTCATGTCAAGGATAGCCCTTAAGTTACGCTTCGTTCCGATATACAGACCGATGCATAGATTCTTAAACTTTAAGTAGAACCAAGTTTTAAGGGGGATAGAACCTATTGAGTCCAATCCAATTAGCTCAGCCAATGCAACTGTTCGATCAGAGTGGCGCAGCAGAAGCGTAGTTAGCCTCTTCCCCACTGGCCCAGGATCAAAACATTTGAGTTAGGATATACGTAAGGTGAGGTTATTAAATATGATGGTGTTATGAATTAGTTTGAGATTGTTTTCTCAATTAATATGCTGATGTAAATGATTTCCTACATGTTAGCTAAATGCATGATTTCATTATATGTGTGAAATGCATGCGTTGGATGATTTACTTAAGATTGTATGTTATAACATGTGTTAACATGCTCACATGGTTGTATTTCATTTTCACTACTCTTACACGATTGCTGATGTGGATTCATGATTGTTTGGGACTATACTTAGTCCAGGCAGTCGGTAACTGAGTAAATTCGTGGTTGGCTTATCTTTGTCACGAACGACGCGTCGATGAACGCGAACCGTGTTCTAGAGTTGGCGGCAGTGGTTAGGTCACACGAGGTGTTTTATGCACTTCATGTCATTCGACTTGAGATGCGATCGCGCTAGTCGAGCCCGTTAAGTAACTCGACTGGCCATTGTATGTTCACCGTGTATGAGTCATAACTGCTTGAACCTAGGGTACTGAACTTACCATTGTAAACCCTGTCAACCATGGTACCTTGATCCATGAAGACTCATGAGCCAGGCATGGTGGTATGGGACATCGTGGTCGAGTTGTCGGCCTACGCTGGGGTCACAAACCTCCCCGTAGTGACCAGTGAGCACCTATGACTCGTGAGCAGATTATGGTGGTATGAGACACTATATTCTTACTGTCGGCCTACATTGATAAGGTGATGGGGGAGCGGTGCAACGAGTGCGAGCAACAGCCCTGGCAGCCCTTTGTAGTGACCATGAGCGTATTCTGAGTTTACGGGAGGCGACGACCCGTCCGTAGCAGTGAGAGTACAGTAGGCCTGTATTGATAAGGTGATGGGGGAGCGATGCAACGAGTGCGAGCAACAGCCCTAGCAGCCCTTACAGCGACCTACAAAATATACATCGTATTAGATTACTAGGAGTGACGACGCTAGACAGGATCTGTGTTGGGATTGATATAAGGAAAGTACCTTAGTTTCCCAATCCTACTGTTTGAATGGACTAATAACAACTTGGTAATCATATCACCATTACATTGCATGTGCCTGGAAGATGTGGAGCACTGAGCGGGATGCATGCATGCCGCGGACGTTAGATGGTGCCGTATGAGGGAGAACGTCGGTGAGGGCATCCATCATGTCATGTCATATTGCATTAACAACAGTATTAGGATTGTTTGATTTACTGCTTTACTATTATCGCATGATTGATTTGATAACATACTAATCTCTGCTCTCTTATCCCACTGAGTTGATCACTCACTCCCACGTTACGGGATGGTGTTTTCAGACACCCGTCAGTCCCTATTGTGATTGCAGATGATGGCGCGGCCTGCGAGGCAGAGCTGGACTTGATGATGATGAGGAGGATCTCTCCTGTATGCGTATTCTGATTGACGGGATTACAGGGAGGTTGATTAGATGCCTTGACACTTGTCATTTTATATTTTTAGCGCACTCATGTATATTCGTTTTGTTTACTTTTGGAGTATACATGTATGTATATAACCTGGTAACATGTTCACACTCTGGAGACATACAACGGTTTTTATATGTTATGCATACTATCACAATCTTCCGCTTGCTAATTTAACGGTCTCTAGAGTATGATATGATGTTTTGGATTAATCCCACTCATGTTTAACGCATTAACACAGACAACATTCAATCATACACATTTATGTTGCATAAATAACATTTTGGAACTCGGGAGTAGAGTTTTTACTACCCCTGATTTTTGAGATGTTACACATATCCATTAATATAAATATTTGAATACAGTTCTGAAAGAGAAATACATATGTCAAAAATCAAAGCTCCAAAAGTCCGTTGTACGCTCCAAGCTCAACACTGCTACAACCTGACGCCACCTGCATGCATTTATCGTGCATAAGCTTATAAAAAGATTAGAGGTTGGTGAAAGTGTGTGCACAAGGTAAGTGCCAATTATTCAATACAATGCCATAATCATACAATACCGAAAAATCGGTAATCCATAAACCATACAATATCTGAATAAGTAGAAACACTGATAAGATCATGAATTATCAAAGTAAGCAGAAATACTAACCAGATCATAGATCATACGATGACAGAGTAAGCGGAAGCATGGACAAGTCCATAAGTCAATCAATATCAGAATACGCAATATAGAACAGTTATGCAATGGCCAAAATCAGATGTCGAGGATACAATGTCATAAATTATACAATATTGAAATAAGCAAAAATATACTGATAAGTCTATGAGTGGCATCAGCCGTACCAAGGCTATGCGATGCAAAGCATAAGTACTAATAGCCATATCAATGTATAAACATGAAAACCCAAAATGCTAAGTACTGTAAATGCAATGTAATATGCGGTACGAATGAGATGACCAAGCTGGAGTGTGAAGTTGGGATGATAGTACGTAGTATCGCAGGCTATGGGGTCCACCACAAGGGACTTCTATCCAAACTAGTCACATACCTAAATTTGGATAGTCAGACTCAACATGATAAACTCCTGATCTCAGGTTAGTCGCGCGCCTAATCGAAATCCTTGCCATAACGAAGGTACACAATAATTAATTGCGCATTAGCAGCCGAGTGGATAGTGAATGAATGAATGAGCATGCAACTCCTACTCAATAAGTCCACATATTAGTACAGTTCCTCTCTGGAAAATCACCGGGGTCTATTACACTCCAAACCAGATTGTCGTCCCATCGCGCGTAATAAGGTGAGTGGAAGAGACCTCAGTATCTGCCTGTCAATATCGAGCCCGGCTCGTCAATAGCGGACCCATTCCTCGAGCTGGTCAGACTCAGCCTAGCATTGCCCCCTCCTCTCAGGAAGGTAAGGCCACACCCCCTTCCAACTGACCATGACATAGTGGGAGACGCGGCCTAACGGTATAAAGCCCTTATGTGCTCATGCATCCGCTCGGTATAGACGTTGGAGCAACCTCTGGAATCAAGAGGGTTTATAAACTTTCACCTAGGGATATCTATAGCATCCCATATAGAATAGATTTTTGGTGTCCCATTTGGCTATCCACGAAATGCCTGTGGAGGCTATGGCCCTGATGTCACTAGGGCGTACGGTTGTCATGTCACACAAATGTGAGATGTATGAGTCACACAGTCCAATCATGCATCAATCCTGCGCACGTCGTGCTCTCATGTGGGGCAACTCCACCTACCAGGGAGCCCCATGAACAACCTACCCTATGACATATGCAATGGTCAATTACATCTCATAACAAACATGCAATGATGCGTATGGGCATGTATTATGATGTTATGCTATCACATACTCATAATCGGTATCAATAACTAGCATCAATAATTGGCCTCGACAATGTGGACATTTAACGTTGCCTCCAAGAAATGGCCGCATAGAGCTAAACATATAATGGGCTCATGGCCTCATACTAGGGCCAAATATACAACACCATGGGCCTCATTCAAGAGTTTAATACACATCACGATGGGCCTCACTCATGGGCCACATATACATCAAGTTGGTCGCATCTCACGGGTCCAATATACATCGCAATGGGCCGCTCCCATGGGCCTAATATAGATCGAGTTGGGCCCCATCATATGGGCCGAAAATATATCATAATAGGCCACGTCCCATGGGCCTCGAATACATCACAATGGGCCTCGGCAATCGAAATCGGCCTCAACAAACAGAATCGACACTCAGCCTTGGCCTCGATACTCAGCCTCGGCCTCGATACTCAGCCTCGACAATCGGAATCGGCCTATGCCATCAGCCTCGATAATTGGAATTGGCCTATACTATTGGCCTTGACAATCGAAATCGGCAAATCGGTCACATCAATCGGCACCGATAATCAGCATCGATAATTAGGGTCGATAATCAGCGTCGGCCTCGATAATCGGCATCGATAATCAGTAGATAAATAAAGCGGGGTCCATAGATGATCAACCGATCAACCATAGAATAAAGATTGGCACTCGGTCGTGCTTATATCAAATCTGATAGCACGAAGTCATCCGTTTACAGTGAATGGGGCCCATTTATTTGGGTTAACCCACTAAGAAAATGATGAGAATGGGCCTAACGAGGCCTAAGGGAAGGTCACAATGTGGACATCCAACCATCATTGCCCAATAATGTAGACATCTAACCAACATTGATCCCAAGGAGTGGCCTACATAGGGCCAAACATATAGTGGGCCCATGGCCTTACATAGGGGCCTAATATACAACACCATGGCCATAAATATACATCACAAGTGGGCCTTGCTAAATGGGCTACAAATACATCACAATAGGCTGCATCATTTGGGCCGGAATAAATCACAATGGGCCACAACATATCTGCCAGAAATATATCACAATCGACACAACATATGGGCTGAAAATACATGACAGATGGGCCCTGCACATGGGCCTCAAATACATCCGAATGGGCCTCAAATATACATCAAGTGGACCGCATTAATGGGTCTCATATACACGACAGGTGGGCCCTACACATGGGCCTCATATACACGGTAAGCAGGCCCTACACATGGGTCTCATATACATCAAATGGGTCACGTACCTGGGCCTTGAATACATCACATTGGGCCCGCCCTTGGGCCTCAAGTAGGCTTGGACCACACCAAAAATCACTTCGATAGTTGTAGGTGTAACATGTGTATCACCGCACGCTATCATTTTATGGGGTACATGGCCCACATATGATGATCAGCAGCACTGTCCAAACATTGTCCAGCAAATCATTAAGGTGGACCCCATGACTTGCTGACATCGATACAACAGCCATATAGCTGGTGTGACCTACCGGCCCACTATCCAGATTAACAGTTGGATATAACACATGTCATGGTGGGCCACATATGATCAGTATGATGAAACACATACATCACAGTGGCCCTACATGGATGGACAGTGTAGATTTAAAATACATACATCTATGTGGGCCCCCACACGTGTGCCTATGGAGGGGTGGATGGAATGCATATCACATGATCAGGCCCACAGAACAGTCAACAGCTCTCTGTTGTGTTTTATCCCTCCAGCACACGTAGTTTGGACGGTATGATGGAATACATACTACGTGTTGGAGTCCACATGTGTGTGGGTCCCACGGCTACAATGTGGGAGGGATAAAACACAACTATCATGTGTGGCCCACGAATACACGGTATGGATGAAGCACACACCTCCCGTGGTGTCCATCTGTGTTGTATACATGATATAAATATAATATAATAATATTATATATATAATATTTAAATATCATATGGATTGGGAATGTTGGACGACCGGTATAAAACACATGCATGACCGTGGAATCCCACGACAGTTGGATGGATGGTGTGGAATTAAAGCACATACCTCATGTCTGGCCCATGATCTAGACGGCCAGGATGGGGTGAGCCTGGATGTACAATACATCATCCAGGTGGGCCACATGGTGGGTGTAGATATAACAAATACATTACTGTGGTTCCCACCTGTCATCTAAAAATGGTTGGACGTTGTGTGATAGAATGGATACATTGTGGTGGTATCACACCATCCAAATGATGGACAGCTGGGATAAAACACTTGCATCACATGTGGGACACCACGTACATCATAGTGGAGTACACAGTAGCTGGATGGTGCAGGTAAGGCACATCCATCATGGTATGGCCCACAGGGTCTTCACGGCCTGGATTTCAGGCACGTGCACCACGTGTGGGACTCATCTGGATTCTAGATCAGCCGCACCCTCCCTGCACTATCATCCAACGTCCTCAACAGAGGGTTGGACGGTGTTGATAAAACACACATATCATGGTGGGTTCCACCGTCCATGGACGGCATGGTATATAACACATACATCCTTGGGTCCCATGTGGGGCCCACCATAGTGATTTACTTCCTATCCAAACCATTGATAAGGTCACATGGACCTGGATGAATAGGAAAAAAAATTTCGTATTAATCTTAAACTCCTTTAGCGCCCAAAAGAGTTTCAATGGCAAACATTCTCTCACACTGTTCCCTGTGATGTGGGCCACCTGAGCTCCTAAAATGGCTGATTTTGGGTGGACCACAGACAGAAGTGGGGCCCACCGAATGCATGGTGCTGATGTTCAACTCTCATCATGGTGGGGCCTGAGATGGGGGCCACTAACCCAGCGCTAGTCAGAGCAATGGGCACTGTTTGCTCCAGCGTCTAGGACGCTGATAACAACAACGTCTTCTGTTGTTATTTTTATTTTTTAAAAAAATATGTTTTTTGATAGTTTTTCCTAGGTGGGGCCCGCATCGAAAGAATCCGATCCAGCCACTGGATTCCAGGCCTCAAGACGGACCAAATGAGACCAATATGTAATGTGTTTTTGGTGAATAGAAGCAAGGCGAGTTTTAATGGTAATTCAACTATTTCCTATGGTATGGCCCGCCAGAGAATCGGATTGATCTCAAATTTTGTCTCAGTGCCTAAATTGATCTGGAGAATGGAATGGACGGCGTGGATTAAACCCACACATCAAGGTAGGGCCTGCATAAGTAGCCCACTCCAAAGCTTGTTAAACCAAGCTAATATTTTTGTTTGCGGTTCACGTCCAGTGTCCCTGGACGCTGGACGGCTTAAGTACAACACATATATGTAAGGTAGGCCCCACCTCTAGACGTGATATCTAGATGGGCCATCAAAAGGCTGGGTGGTGTGGATAATATACACATCAAGGTGGGGTCCATCCGAGTAGGTCACATCATCACATCATCACACACAAAATAAATGAAAAGGAGAGGGAGAGAGAGAGGCACCCACCTTTGATCTTCTCTCCCTTCTTCCGCCAATGTGACCTAGAGCTCGAATGAGTGTGATTCAACGGCTGAGATCGGCTTTGAAAGATTAGATTGTATGGTAGAGAGTGGCCACACAAAGTTCCTCCCATGGAGAGCCATGGACGTGGGTTGCTTCGAGAGGAAAATGAGAGAGAGAATGAAAGAGAAAGAGATGATGGGAGATGAGTGATGGGGTGTGTAAGAGATGGGATGGGAAGGTTAACTTTTGGGGTTGTTGTGTAAGAGAGGTATGGGTGTGTGATGGGGTGAGTGATGTATTGGGTGATGGGTTGATTGATGTGTTGTACTTGACATTGATGGGATTGATGGGACATGATTCTCTTAAGATCATAATGCATGGCGTTTTCCTTGAACTAAACACGGGCCCATATCTCCTGGCCTGGGTATCGCCTCGGCGCGTAATATGCGTCATCGGAACCGCGGCGACGGCGCGGTCGTTAAGGTACAAGTCTCGGGTTAAGCCGTCTCTAGAATACGAGACATGATTCAAGTTTATGCATAACTACCTATAACAGATCACAGGTCACCAGAATTCGACTGGAAGGACCGCGGAAGCCTACGGAATAGTACGGGCTATGATACGGGTCTTACAAGAAGTTCCTGATGGAGTTCTAGATAAATAGTTCTCAAAAGAAGCTTACCAGAATTTAATGGAAGTTTGAAAGAAGCTTACCAAAAATGGACCTTGCAATGACTGGTCCCACTTAACGTGTGGAGGGAACCCAGCTCATTGTAAGCTTGTGGGCAACATGAGATCCTAGTCCATTCTAATATGAATATGTAAAATCTTCTATTTTCCATCAGGTTGTATCCTCTCTCTGGCAATGGAAAAAGAAAATCAACCACATCTTTGAACTAGGGTAGGCCATATTTTAGGAAAGAGGTATGTATCTTTCATCTAACCTAGTAAATTAATGTAATGCATTAGGATGAAATGAATATAGCTAAATTAATAGGATTCATAACTTATGCATGCCAAGCCCCATGAACTTACTGGTTTTTTGAAAAACTTTACACTGTTTGCATTTGTGTAGACCATTAGAATTTTTTTCAAATCAAGCTCATTGATTCTATACACCATTTAAGTGATCAAGGGTTTTCAATTACTAGTTCGATTTATATATACAGATTGTGAGCCCCACATAGATTAAGTTTTCACATGCCATCTAAAAGCAAGTGCTGTTGATGATTTCAGTCCTTATGCTAGTTATGTTGTCACTAAAAAAATCTATCAATGACTATATCTTCAGTTAAACCATAAGTAATTAAGTCTGTCTCATTACCTTCATCCATATCTTTCTTTCAATTTTAACACTCCTCAAATGAGTAGTATAGCCTGAATAGAATGGATACAATGTTGTTATCTACATTTGTTATTTCTTGTACATTGAGTTTTTTATGAGTCCTGGAATATATGTTATATAGTGCAAGTGTGTAATGGTTTTTATATCAATGATTTATTATTTTTTTTTAATTTTTTTATATTTTTCATGAAATGAAAAATCAGGTGGCCTATTTTTCTTATGATGCTTAATTTTGGACCAAATGACAGGTCTTTAGAGGAATTTTTTGCGGAAAAGGTTATAGTCTATGAACATCAGGTAACACCATTTTAAGCTTGTTTTATACAACAGTCTTTCTTTCTTTTTTGCATTTTCTCACGAGGGTCTTAAACGATGAGAGGTTTTTTTTTTTTTTTTTTTTTTTTTTTGTATAAAAGATAACCCTTACAAAAAAATAGAATAAGAACAAAAAGGGAGTCAGAAATCTCATAAGATAAATATGCAAAAGAATGACCACAAGAAGAGAAAAACTGAACGTCTCTGAAGAAGAAACAAAAAAAACTTGCTTCTCTTCAGGTTTCCATCTCTCATTGTTTCAGTATTCCATCATACAAGTCCCCTTGCTGGGAAGAACTTGCTTTCCCCCCCTTTCTTTCATTCTCTTGGGTATTTGGTTTATGGGTCTTTCTTGACATGGGAAAAGAAAATGAAAGGGGAAATACAACTCAGGAATTGTGCTTTTCCCTCCTTGTATATGATTTCTGCCTTCTGCATAGGAAAATGTTGAGAGGAAAATGCAATGTGGAGAAGAGAAAGGTGTGATCTTGGGAAGGGTTAGAAGCAGAAAATATAAGAGAGAGAGAGAGAGAGAGAGAGAGAGAGAGAGAGAGAGAGAGAGAGAGAGAGAGAGAGTCTGTGTGTCCATGGATGGACTAAGTATTCATATACTATAAAAAAATTCAGCCACTCAGACCCAAAGTTTCGTGTGTATATGGATTATATATGTATGTATGTATGTATGTATGTGTGTGTGTGTGTGTGTTTATATATATATATATATATATATATATATATATATATATATATATTTGCACCCACTATTATTTGTGACGTATATTTATGAGAAATTTGCATGTGAGAGTGTAGGTTATCAGTTGATGATGGATTCTTCAGATGAGGAAGAGATGGAAAGGGTAATTGTGTTTCAAGCGGTGGTAGCTTGTGTATAGGTTGTTGGGGAATATTGTTGCTTATACATGTTCAAACAACAGGCGTGTCATGGGAATGATGAGCGAGAAAGGTTCCTCAATTCTATCATTCGGGTTAACGACGGAGATTGTGTAGATTAACTTAGGATGAATCGAGATTCATTTTTTTTAAATTATGTATTCTGCTACGCGAGAAGACACGACTCTGTGATACTCGTAATATTAGACTTGAAGAACAAGTAGTTATTTTCCTTCACACGTTGGGGCATAATATTCACAACCGAGTCATAGGTCACAGATTTATTCGATCAAGTGAGATCGTCAATCCGTACTTTCACCATGTGCTAAAGGCAATTGTATCACTATACCTTGATTTAGTTAAACCAGCTAGAACAGAGACACCATCAGAGATCCAAACAAATCTAAATTGGTCTGCTTACTTTCAGGTATTTTTTCAATAGGTTTATTTTCTAAGTCTGTAATTTTCACTTCCCTCCAATGTGCAGTCCTTTCGTGATAATTGATTCTTCACATTTAGGATTGTGTGGGTGCAGTTGACAATACACACATTCCAGCGCATGTGCTGGCGGTTAACCAGGCGAGCTTTCACAATCGTAAAACGGTCCTCTCCTAAAATGTACTGGCAACATGTTCATTCAATATGAAATTTACATGTCTTGGTTGGTTGGGAGGGTTCTACACAATGCATTAACCCGATTAGATGATCCCTTACTTGTCCCAAACGGTACTGGTTATCTGTTAAAATAGTGTTAATCTAATTTATGACTATGACTGCATCCGGGTTTTCACTTAATAGAACTATGATTCGAATGTATAGGAAAATATTATGTTGTTAACGCTAGATACGCTTATTCACCTAGTTTTATGGCTCCATATCAGGGTGTTCGATATCACTTATAGGAGTATCAAATCCGGAGAGAACCTGCGAACATGATGGATCTGTTTAATTACCGACATGCACAATTGCGCAATGCAATCAATCATTGTTTTGGTGTTTTAAAAGGCAGATTTTCCATCTTGAAGAGCATTATGCAGTACAAATTTCAAACACAAGTCCAGAATATGATAGCCTGCTATGTCCTACACAATTATATACATACCGAAAATGAGTTTTCACAGAACAGTGATTTCGCTAGTATATCTGATGTTGATGGGGAGGGTATCCCAACACCTCACGAGGTATCAACTAATGACGAGCGTCAATGGTTACTTCGAGTAACTCAGCATGAAAAAGATGCTTGGAATTGAGTGTATGATGACATTGCAGCCAAAATGTGAACAAATGCTTAATAGAATAGTAGGAGTAGATAGTTGATACTTGCTATTTAATTTTCATTACATTAGTTGGTGATACTATATTTCAAGTTTATTTTACTTCGAAACAAAGGAATTATAATCACCCAGTTACACACTAGGTGGTTTGTTGGTTACTTATAATGACCAATGAATTTATATTGTGTTCGTCTATGTTAATATTTGTTGTTTTCATGATTATGGTTGACATTGGTAAAAATAATATACATACTTCATATTCAGGTGAAATGATAGACTCCTTTAATGATACATCGACACCAACCTAATCACCAGTAAAAACACCGTCGGTGCCCGCTCGATGTTCTCCGCGTGGGAAGATGGTGAAATCTCTAACGGAGCCTCCATCCTGAGCCCCGAAGATCAAATGGACTACTGCTATGGATTAGGTTCTATTCAACACATTTATCAAACAGGTCACACTAGGGCTTAGAGCTAATAATGGCTTCAAGCGGGAAGCGTAACAAATTGCTGCCGAAGAAGTTACGAAGCATACTGACATAGTCGTCAAGTGGCAAAACGTGTTGAATCGATTGAGATATTACAAGAGAGAGTATAATGTAGTGAAGGACATGCTGGCGGTGAGTGGGTTTGGTTGGGACAATGAGAGGATGGTGGTCACGGCTCTTGATGAAGTCTGGGAGGAATATCTTGGGGTAAGTTTTACTGGTTTTGAAATTCACATCATACATCTCTATGTAGTTTTAGCCCTTAATTACAATTGCCTTATTCCTCTGCCAGTCTCACCCACATGCTGAAAGACTCCACGAGAAACACAACGAAAGAATAGATGACCTTACAGTTATTTACGAATCCGACCAGGCCATGAGACGCTATGTGCAAGGTAGTAGGAGTATGGATGCATCAACATCATCTTTTCATCTTCAGTGAGATCTTAATGAAGCATGGAGAGAGGTTGATGATGATATGGATGATGCGATTAACCTATCAGAAGATTATGTAATAGACTCCACAGGGACCATTCCATTACCATCAGACAGTCCTACGATGAGACATTATGACTCTCGTATCACTCCCACTCGCACTCTTGATTCCTATGGTACCTGAGGAGGGACAACAACACAAAAACGATCGCACCCTCCTCATCCCTATGATGTACTTGGGACCTCTCTGCAGACCGTTGCTGATTCAATGATGAAATTTGGGCTCGACAAAGAGGTCAATCGCACTAGCAAAGTACTTGATATGCTGAAAGAGGTGAAAGGCCTAACCAACTCTGAATTTCTTAAAGTTGGTCAGATCCTGAGTAAGGACAAGTCACTGACGTCATTCTTTGTTAGTCTCTGACCTGAGGGCCAAGTGGAGTGATTAAAGAAAATACTCCGTGATCACTCCGGTGATGGAGGTGTTAGATCTGTCCGATAGGGTGTGGTCACTGGTTTTCTTATATTTTTTTCTTATCTGGGTATGTAATAACTTATATTGTTGTGATGTTGGTTTTTTATATTTTTATATTTTTTAGATTTTGATGTGCTAGTATATATGTGTAATGTATATCATTGTGACTTATATGATCATGACGATATATTTTTTTTAACATCTTCAGTATATGTACTCACATGCTTACATTATGCACGTTAAGCCGGAACGGACCACACACTTGATATACTGGAGGAAGGGTATCTACATACAACTTTTATATTCTTGTAAAGGATTAGTAAGAGATATTTGGATTTCTTCTGTTCGGTATGCATCATTTCACCATCCTAATCCATTTTTGATATATGTCGTCCCTAATCCCCACATGTCATTGCAGATGGGTAAAGATAAGTACTATGTTGCCCTCGTTGGACGTCATTCGGGAATATATGTCACATGGGACGATTCTCAAGTAGAAGTGGAGGGATTCAGTGGGGGTAGACACCGAGCCTTCAAGAATTGGAAGAAGGCTTTGACATGATGGAATAATTATTTCGGTAAGGATAGTGAACCATCAGACCTCTCACATAGTCTTCATATCTTCAAGTTGCCGCTGTATCTGTTGAGATGAGCATTCATCATGCTACGACCTCATCTATCTGACAGACATCCCATACGAGCACGGAAGTGGTGGAGAGGGCCACATCGATTGATGATCTTGCCCTATCAGAGATCGAGAGAGTTGTGGCCATTTTGGTTGGCGTGTTTTTTTGTTGCATTGCTTATAATTTTTAAATTGTAGATATTATTGGTGCTATAACTTTGAGGATATTTCTATTGGATTTTAGGGTTTTTGTGGTCTTTGATGATGGGTTAAAATGTCCATAGTAGTCGTGTAGTAGATGGGATTTATGCCTACTTTTGGTTACTCTCGTCTACTCCTGTATCACACCACCATCATATGGTGTGGTCTAATAGATACATGAACATGTCATACGGGAGATCAACCTTGATGCACATGGTACCAGATTTTAGGGTGTGACCCAATGCATATTTGGATGGTAGGAAAGAAAATGATAGCCTCTCATGGCATGTTATCAAATGTATTTTGGATATGATCTCCTGAAATTATCGGTAAAAAAAATGAACAGATTAGATGAAACACATCCATGATTGTGCAGCCCACGAATCAAATTCAGTTGTAAATGCACAAATGAAATTGGATTGTGTATTGAGTTACTCAATACGCTCTTATCGTACTGAGTAAACTCTGTTGGGCCCTCCATCAATGTACCCACTGATCTATCCATTCAGTCCATCCATTTTTCCAACTTATTTTATGGGTTGTAACCAAAATTTAAGCATACCCAAAGATTAAGTGGACCATACCATAGGAAACAGTTGGAATAATGATTTCCACCATTGAGACCTTTATAGGGACCACAGTGATATTTATTTCTCATCCAACCTATTCGTAAGATCAAATAAACCATTGATGAAGGGAAAATAACAAATGCAAACTTGATCCAAAACTTTTGTGGCCCCTAAAAAATTTTAAATACTAGATGTTCAATTCATACTGTACATTACTATGTGGTCCACTTGAGGGTTGGATATACTTAATTTATAGGTTTAAAACCTAAAATTATCTGGTGAAATGGATGGACAGAGTGGATATAATTGCCAAATCATGGTAGACCCCATAGATTTTAGTTAGTATGCTTCGCGTATTGAGTTACTCCATATGTAATCCGCTTCCTGCAAAAGACATGGCATCGTGGAAAAGGATTGGCCACTCCCCCTAACACCAGCCCCGTGGCTGGTGGTCGATGCTCTTTAGGCCCCACCATGATGTATGTGTTTCATCCATTCTATTCGTCGACTTTTACAGATTAATTTATGACTTGATCCTAAAAATTAGAGGTATATAAATCTTAGGTGGACCACACCACATGAAAACAATAGTGATTGGATATCCATCATTAAAATCCTCATAAGGCCCACTGTACTATTTATTTGACATCAAATATGTTGATTAGGTCATAAAGGCCTAGATGAAGGGAAGAAACAAAAGTTAGCTTGATCCAAAACTTTCATGGCCCCAAAATGTTTTTTAATGGTTGACGCTCATTCAATAGTATTTCCCGTAATGTGGTCAGTAGAAGATTGGGATATACCTCATTTTTAGTTTCATACCGTAAAATGATCTATAAAAATATATGGACGGCATGGATGAGACACAAACATCATGGTAGGGCCCACGGAGCACCGACCACCATCCATTAGCTGGTGTCAGGGGGAGTAGCCAATCCGTTTCCTGGCACCGTACTGAATATTGTGGGGCCACTACGTTTCTTAGCAAGTGTGAACATGCCAAACACACCAACCATTGGAATGTATTGGATTACATGTAATCTCATGCCCAACCAAGTAGACTATGAACGTGGTATCCCTGGATACGCTCGGCCGTCCAAACAGACCCATCTATTGGACGCTGGATCATTCAATACAGTGGGATTGGAGACAATCCACTGACTTACATTTAAGAGCATCGGTTTCTATGCAATCCACCCCATTAAGACCTACTCCCTTTCAATCCCCTCGTCCAAATGGGCCCTTAGGGCCTATTTGGCCGGCTGGATTGGAAGGTAAATCCTAGGATTGGCAAGAGTGCCAAATAGACCTGGGATTTTGATCTTGGGATATAGTAATCCCAGTAGATTGCCTTGGGATGTAGCAATTCCATGGGATTGTCGGCAATCCACTGACATCACCATCATTACCTTAAAATCCATCCAATCCACCCTAATCCCATTCAATTTGCCTTGGACGTGTTTGGTTCAACTAATTGGAAGGGATTAGAAGGTGCAATCCCAAGATTGGACGGGCATGCCAAACAGACTTGTTGATCTAATCCCGGGATATAGCAAACGTAGCCATCATTACCTTGAAAGTGATGCCAACCACCCTAATACCATTCAATCCCTTCCAATCTGCCCAGCCAAACATGCCCTTAAGAGCTATTCTACTTTGATCATCCACACGTGAGAAGGTATGACCACAATCTTTTTTATTATCAGAACAACAATACATGGGAAATTGATAAAATTAGTTATGGTCATGTATTTGTATTTTCTGTCCTTTTTTTAACATCTTTTTTTTTTCTTTAATTGTATTTGTATTTAGTATTTTTTTTCTTTTTTATTATTATTTTTTAAATGCATCATCATTTTCAATAATTTCATCATTCAAGGATTTCTTATATTGTTGATTAAAATTTTAAATTGTTGTGTTTTATGATGGTTGAAGCTTTCTCTACATGTATTTTTAATTATTCTTTTGTTAAACTTGTGGATATGGTAGTGTGTGGTATTTGGTTTGGGTCATAACAAGGTCTTATATGATGTTGGACCCACGATTGTGCATCTTTGGCCTTGGTTTGGTGGTTGAAGGTGTTGATTTCCTAGGCCCCTCAAATCCTCAATGAATATATATATATATGTGTGTGTGTGTGTGTGTGGTTCTATGCGGTCGACCTCATGGGAACTTTCCATGAGGTTGAGCTGTGTGGGCCCCACTATAATGTGTGCTCGAACATCAACCTCGTGCATTTGATGGGTACCATTTAAATTATGGGATATCCCAAAAATCAGCCATATATGGAACTCAAATGAGCCATACCATCTAAAATCATGTGAAGACATGCCTAAAACATATAAAAGCACTTGGTGAGGCCCACCTGAAATTTGGATGCGTCTTAAACTTGGTCTGACCCCACATCCAATTGGGATACACATAATGGATGGGCTGGATTTGTGAACCACATCTTTGTGGGACTAACAAATGATTATAAATGTTTAAATAGGAGGGTAACCCTTCTCAACTTTTGTATGTGGTGTGGCCCACACAAGTTTTAATTGACTTGATTTTTAAGCCTCAGACCCACCATGGAATGGTGCATCTGGCTAATGGGGTAGATGTTCCACACACATCACGGTGGGGCCACACAGCTTGACCTCATGGGAAGTTCTCATGAGGTCCACCAGATAGAACCATTATACACACACACACACACACACACACACGAAAATGCTCACCTGCGCACTAGTTGCCACAAAACTGATGCGAACTTTTTTAAGAACCCATCATATGTGATGTGGATCCAAAATCTGAACTGTCCATGTGAAGTAGCACCTTGTGAAACCTGTCATGCCCCAAACTCGAAAACCGGGCTCACAAAATTCCCGATCGCCGAATCTGGCGCCGACAGCCTCCGTAGAACCCCATTCTCGGCTCCCAGCTCCCATTCGCCAGGTTCCGATCCTGTGCTACAAGGAGGATTTTCAAAATCAGTTTAAATCGTGATAAGCATAACCAAAGGCATAACCCACAAACAACAACTAAAAATGTCATTACATTTCCACTATGATAAAAAACTTTACAAGTACAATGAGCATAAAGGGGAAATACAATGATGATAAACAAAAAATTCAAAACGATCTGCTAATCGCTCCTTCCTCAACGCTGCTGCGAGCCAATGTCACCTGCACGCAACGGTCATGCATAAGCTTATAAGAAGCTTAGAGGGTGGTGAGAGTGTGTGCGCAATATAGTAATGAAATATCAGAGTAATGCGGAGTATGTTGATGAATCCATGAAAGCTATGGGCCGTATCAAGGCCATACTATGAAAGACATGAATGCTGTCGGCCATACCAAGGCCATGCGATGCGAGATGCAACTCAAACATGCAAATCAAGTCTATTTATCAATATAGTTCAACTCTGGGATATCACCGGGATCTAGTACACTCTAAATTAGATAGCCGCCTCATCGTGCGCAATAAGGTAAGTGAAAGACACCTCACTATTCGTCTGCCAATATCGGTCTCGACTCCTCGATAGCGGACCCATTCCTCGAGCTGGTCAGACTCAGCCTAGCATTATCTCCTACTCTCGGGCGGGTAAGGCCGCACCCCCTTCCAACCGACCACGACATAGTGGAGAGCGCAACCATCTGGTAATCAGCACTCAAGGCTCATCTACCCACTCCGTCTAGACATTGGAACTACCTCTTGGTACCATAAGGGTTTAGGAACTTTCACCCAGGGATATCTATAGCACCCCATGTAGAATAAGATTTTCGGTATCTAATTCTGCCAATTACAATATGCCTGTGGAGGCTATGGTCGTGATGTCACATGAGCGTACAGTAACATATCACATAATACGAAATGCATGAATCACACTATCCAATCATACAACAATTCGTGCCCATATCGTGTGCTCATGTAGGGCAACACTGCCTAATCGGGGTCCCATAAACAATCTAACCGAAGGCATATGCTATGATCAGTCACTTCTTATATCAAGCATATATATGATGCATATAATCATGAGACATGGAACTATACTAAACATGTTATAAAGTAATGCATTTTCCTTACAACGCAGGTCGGCCCAGATGACCTATACACAATAAGTACAAGCCTAACAATGGGCCCTAAGGAGAGTCGTAATGTGGACATCCAACCAACATTACACTCGCAATGTGGACGTCAAACCAACATTACTCCCAAGGCGTAGTCTGTAGAGAATATCCTTACATAAACCAGGTTGGGATCACACATTACAATGGACCTTAGGTACATCCCATTGGGCCTTAAATACATCAAATGGGCCATATCATATGGGCCTTTTATTCATCAAGTGGGCCACGTCAATGGGCCGCACCAATGGGCCTTACGTGCATTGTAATGGGTCATAACCCGTGGGCCTTAGATTTGCATCAAATGGGCCTAATCTCATAGGTCTTATATGTAACAAATGGGCCACACCAATTGGGCCCATATTTACATCGAATGGGCCTCAACCCATAATCCCTAGTACATCTCATTGGGCCTTAATCCATGGGCCCCTAAAACATCAAATGGGCCCTATCCCGTGGGCCTTAGGATACATCAACATGGGTCTAAACTCATGGGCATTATATTCTGTAACACCCTGAAAATCGGGGGTCGTGTATAAACTCAACTCCCGAATTCTAGACCGTCACTTATGCAACAAAAATGGTTATGATTCAATGTTGTCTGATTTAAAGCATTCACATGAGTAAAAGTATACCAAAACTGCAATTCATACTTCAGATCCACTGATAAAAGCAAGCGGAAGACTAAACAATGTATATATCACTGTATGGAAAAATAAAGTAATCTCATCTGTCTCCAAAGTATGACTACATCTCTGAGTCTCATATACATGTAAATAAACAAAAGAATAAAGTTCAAATTAGTCCCACTGAAGTCCCCTCGATCCAGGTCACCTACGGGAAGCCGTCGTGATACTGCATATACGAGAACTCATCCTGGTCCTCGTCAATCTCCGGCTCCACCTCCTGGATCTCGTCCTCACCTGCAGCTACAACAGGGTCTGATGGGTGTTGCAAACACCATCCCGTAACGTGGGAATGAGTGATCAACTCAGTGGAATCATAGAGCAAAGATTAGCATGTTCACAATTCAATCACGCGATAATAGTAAAGCAGTAAATCAGACAATCCTTATACTGTTGTTAATGCAAGATGATATGACGTGATGTATGCCCTCACCGACGATCACCCTCATGCGGAAACATCTTACGACCGCAGCATGCCACACTCCCTAGAGTGCTCCACATCTTCCAGGCACATGCAATGCTATGGTGATATGATTTCCAAGTTGTTATTAGTCCATTCAAACAGCAGGATTGGAAAACTAAGGTACTTCCCTTGTATCAATCCCAACACAGATCCTGTCTAGGGTCGTCACTCCTAACAATCTCATACGATGTATATTTCGTAGGTCACTGCAGGGGCTGCCAGGGCTGTTGCTCGCACTCGTTGCACCGCTCCCCCATCACCTTATCAATACAGGCCTACCGTACTCTACTGCAACGGAAGGGTCGTCGCCTCCCGTGGACTCAGAATACGAACGCGGTCACTGCAAAGGGCTCGTCGCCTGATCAGTGTAGGCCGACAGCTAGAATATAGTGTCCCATACGACCATAATCTGCTCACGAGTTTAGGTGCTCACTGGTCACTATGGGGAGGTTTGTGGCCCCAGCGTAGGCCGACAGCTCGACCACGGTGTCCCATACCACCATGCCCGGCTCATGAGTCTTCGTGGATCAAGGTACCACGGTTAATAGGGTTTACAATGGTAAGTTCAGTACCCTAGGTTCAAGCAGTTATGACACATACAAGGTGAACAAACATCGGCCAGTCGGGTTACTTGACGGGCTTGACTAGTGCGATCGCATCTCAAGTTGAATGACATGAAGTGCGTAAAACACTTCGCGTGGCCTAACCACTGCCGCCAACTCTCAACACGAATCATGTTCATCGGCGCGTCGTTCGTGGCTATGACCAGTCAGCCACGAATTCGCTCGGTTACCGACTGCCTGGACTAAGTCTAGTCCCACACATCTATGGAATCATATTAACATGATGTGCAAAGGTATTGGAATTGAAATACATCATGTGAGCATGTTAACACATGTTATAACATTCAACTTAAGCAAATCTTCAAGACATACTTTCTATGCATGTAATGCAATCATGCATAAGGTAAACATGTAGGAAATCATTTAGGTCAGCATATTAATCATGAAATCAATCTCTAACTACTACATAACATCATTCAATTCAATACATACTAATACAAGCATTTATACAAACACATACACTACACTCTTAAGTCCACATATAGTATGTCGACCCAAAGCGCGCAACTTGGCGAATCTCTTCGCCAAACTGATTATGCAAGCATTCCTAACTCTCTAATGCGGCGACAAACCATGTCAATCACGTCAGCAAAATATGCATGTAGACCGTACTTCCTACAAATGACTAAAATGCCCTAAATCTCATATTCTTCGTTAATTTACGAAACAGGAAACGGAGAGCATGTTGTACATGTCAAACGGCGATGCCGTCGATAATATACTATTAAACGACATTGAAAGCGTTGTAAACCGTCAATCAAAGCGTCTAAAATCCTCACCTAGTCTCTTACGGTCGCGGGATTTTGAACGGAGCGTGTACGCTTCGTCTACGGCAGTAGGAGAGTCTGATTTATGGAATACGTTAGCTAACATGTTATGCATCTATGTAAACCCTAAATCAGCAAGTTTTTGGGATTATTTTATACCTGAAAAAGTGTAGAAATCACCAGCCAGGTGATTGGAAGGAAGTGCTGAAGCAGCAACTGTCAGGGCTCGGAAGCGGGCAAATTCTCTTCTTCTCTTTCTCTCAAACTCTCCCTCTTTTTCTCCTAGGGTTTGTGATTTTCGGATGGAAGGGAGAAATGAGGGTTTCAACCCCTTTTATAAGCTTGAAATCGCCGGAAATAGGCTCCGGGACGAAGTTTACTTGATGCCTATCCATTTCGGGACTGTTTCGGTCCAAAAACGGCTTTCTGGTGGTCCCCTGGTCGATTGCGATCAGACTTAAGCTCATGGGTACCAGATGTACCTCGTATTAAGTTTTCAGTCTGACAGGGTTCGCAGATCGCACGTGGCGGACCATTTTCAGTTCAGCGGTCACCGCACATAGATCAGGGCTGAAAGTCTCATGATAATAAATAGAAATTTTTCCTGATCCGAGGGTGTAATCTGGATGAATTCTGACGGTCAGAACGCTTAATACTGACGCGTCAAGTCGTGTGCCAGATTTGAATTTGAAATTCGAAATTCGTCCCTATTCGCGGTCGCTTCTGTCCGGGTTCAACGAAATAGTCTGTGATTATCGGATTGACTTGATTTTCGAGATGATTGTCAAGTCCAGCTGGGCGGTTCTAACGGTCTAAGATAGGAGATATCGGACCTTCGACGCGCGGTCTAAATCCAATATAAAATTTCAATATGGTCTAGAGAACAAACCTGCTTAGAGTTTGATCCAAGGTTATAGAGTATTGTAGAGTTGTCTGTTCTACTCGATTTGGGTCTTGTAGAACGTATTTAAAGTGATCAGGGACTATTTCCCAGCTACTCTAGCGTTGCGCTAGCTAACTTACGCTTAATTTCCATGGAAAATATTTCTACGCGATTTCGGGTCAAATCGGTACTCGAACCCAAGTACGGATTTTTCACGGGCGTTATAATCTACCCCCCTTAACAAATAATTTCATCCTCGAAATTTGTACCTTTTCGTACTCCTCGAGAAGCTGTGGGTAGTTCTTTCTGATCTCGGCTTCTGTCTCCCAAGTAGCCTCCTCCTCAGTATGATGTGTCCATAGTACCTTCACAAGGGGAATCACCTTGCTACGCGGTACCTGCTCCTTCCTGTCTAAGATACGTGACGGTCGCAGGATATAAGTAACATCCTCTCCTAACTGCACCTGCTCCCATCTGATGATATGGGAAGGATCAGCAACGTACTTCTTCAGCATAGAAACATGAAATACGTTGTGGACGCTCGCGAGGGGCGTGGGTAAAGCCAATCGGTAAGCCACCGCTCCCACACGATCGAGGATCTGGAATGGACCAATGAATCGCGGTGCCAGCTTCCCCTTCTTCCCGAACCGAAGGACTCCCTTCATAGGGAAAACTCGCAAATACACGTGATCCCCGACTGTGAACTCAAGTGGCCATCGTCTCGTATCGGCGTAGCTCTTCTGTCTGCTCTGCGCTGTAAGAAGCCGACGTCGAATAATATCGATCTTCTCTGACGTCGCCTGCACCAACTCTAGGCCAATCAAGCTACGCTCACCGACCTCTAACCAGCAATGCGGTGCGCGACAAGGTCGCCCATACAGCGCCTCATAAGGTGCCATGCCGATACTCGCCTGGAAGCTATTGTTGTACGCAAACTCCGCATATGCAAGACAGTCATCCCAACTGTCCTTGAAGTCCAATGCGCAAGCTCGCAACATGTCCTCCAGGATCTGGTTCACTCGCTCCGTCTGTCCGTCCGTCTGTGGGTGGAAGGCAGTACTGAACTTCAACTTCACACCCATAGCCTCCTGAATGCGAGTCCAGAAAATAGAAGTGAACCGCGTGTCTCTGTCCGACACGATCTCCAACGGAATTCCATGCAGACGCACGATCTCTCTGATATACAATCTAGCCAGCTCATCTGCAGAGTTCGTAACTCTGATCGGTAGGAACTGCGCCGACTTTGTCAATCGGTTGACGATCACCCAAATGGAATCATGCCCCTTCCTCGTCTTCGGCAACCCAGAAATGAAGTCCATGGAAATGAAATCCCACTTCCACTCTGCAATCGGCATAGGCTGCAAAAGTCCAGGT
Organism: Magnolia kwangsiensis; assembly: GCA_037074715.1. Classification (NCBI taxonomy): domain Eukaryota; kingdom Viridiplantae; phylum Streptophyta; class Magnoliopsida; order Magnoliales; family Magnoliaceae; genus Magnolia; species Magnolia kwangsiensis. The sequence continues at coordinate 45,607,626 of CM073576.1, read as the reverse complement.
GGTCGGCGATGCTCTGCCTTCACCTGCTGACAAGTGAGACAACGGGACACGAACTCAGCTATGTGGGTCTTCATACCTTCCCACCAATACGTCCTCTTCACATCACGATACATCTTCATACTGCCTGGATGCATCGCGAGTCTAGTAGAATGCGCAGCCTCGAGAATCTCTCGTCTCAAGTCAGGGATATCTGGGACGCATAGGCGGCCACTGTAACGTAAGCCCCCATCCATACCAACTCGCCAGTCGGCGTCAGCATCATCACTGGCCTGCTCTCGAAGCTCAGTAAGATGCGCGTCGTCCCTCTGCGCCTCGATGACTCGGTCATCGATCTGGGATCGCACCTGTACGTGTGCGATGAACTCAAATGGCTCCTCTACGGTGAGTTTCTGCTCAAAGTCTCGCAAAAACTCAACCATATCCCACTCGGTAACCATCAGCGGAGCCGTAAACTCTATCGCCTTCTTGCGGCTCAACGCATCAGCCACAAGGTTCGCCTTCCCAGGATGGTAAGAGACTTCAAACTTGAAGTCCTTCAACGTCTCCATCCATCGTCGCTGCCTCATATTCAAGTCTCGCTGCGTGAATATGTACTTGAGGCTCTTGTGGTCGTAAAAGAGCTCGAACTCCTCTCCGTAGAGGTAATGTCTCCAGAGTCTCAGTACGAATATAACGGCTGCCAACTCTAGGTCGTGTATAGGGTAATTCTCCTCGTGCTTCCTTAATTGTCTCGAGGCATACGAAATTACCCTGTCCCTCTGCATAAGGACACAACCCAAACCAACGCTAGACGCGTCAGTGTATATAGTGTATCTAACCCCTTACTCTGGCAATACTAGCACAGGGGCGGACGTAAGCCTGTCCTTCAGCTCCTGAAAAGCTGACTCCGCCTTATCATTCCAGGCGAACTTCACGTCCTTCCGTGTCAACTGAGATAAGGGTCTCGCGATCTTCGAGAAATCCTGAATGAAGCGCCGATAATAGCCAGCGAGACCCAAGAAACTCCTCACCTCAGTGACAGAACCAGGCTGCTCCCAGTCCTGCACCGCAGCTACCTTAGACAGGTCAACTGCCATGCCGTCCTTGGACACCACGTGTCCCAGAAACTTCACCTCCTGCTTCCAGAAGTCGTACTTCTTATACTGTGCAAACAACTGATGCCGTCTGAGCGTATCAAGGACCAAACGCAAGTGCTCCTCATGCTCCTCTCGACTCCTAGAGTACACCAAAATGTCGTCGATGAAGACAACGACGAATCGATGGAGGAAAGGCCGAAATACCCGGTTCATCAGATCCATGAACACGGCCGGTGCGTTCGTGAGACCGAACGACATCACGAGGAACCATCCTTCTTCTTCACGAACAAGACCGGTGCTCCCCAAGGAGACACGCTAGGCCGTATAAAGCCAAGGTCTAGCAGACCATCAATCTGCGTCCTCAACTCCTCCATCTCACATGGTGCCATGCGATACATCGGCAGTGAGACGGGTGTAGAACCGGGAATCAGATCGATAGTGAAATCGATCTCACGTCGGGGCAGCAAACCAGGGATCTTCCTGAACAGATCCCCGAACTCAGAAACAACTGGCGTCTGCTCAAGTACTTGGGCACCAGCGTCGCGCAATAGAGTGGCGTAGCTAAGAATGTGAAAAGGAAGATTTACCCGCACTGAAAACGTGAAAGGCGTGCCCTCAGGCTCGTACACCGTCACCACACGAGCCTCGCAGTCAATCTCGGCTCTCGCTGCAGTCAACCAGTCCATGCCAAGAATGACGTCGAGATAAACGAGCGAAGGATCGACGACCAGATCAAGAGTCATCGTCCTGCCTCCCAGATCAACTAAACAACCCTCACACATCTGGGTGACATCCGAATAATCTCCATGAGCTGCAAGGACTCGCACGCTATCCATAGTGATAGTCTGTAACCCAAGACGTCTGACTACGGCACGCGATATCAAAGAAATCGTGGAACCAGTGTCCACCATGACAAGAACGGGAGTACCTCCGATATGGGCCGTGACCTCGAAGGCTGAATGCTGGAAAGTCGGCGTCGTAGCTGCCTCAGCGGTCAATGCATGAACTCGAGCTTGCTGTGGCCGGTTCGGCCGCTGTGTCAAGGGCCGTGGAGGCTGTTGAATCTGCGATACCGTAGGTCTGAAAGAAGGATGCGCAGGAGCTGACCGTATAGGCGGTGCTGATATCGCCTGTGGACGTACACGATCAATCTTCTGCGGCGGCGAGAATCCACTGTCCAGCATCCTCGAAAAGCAACTCTGCGCTAAGTGGCCCGTCCTCCCACAGTATGTACATGACAAATCAGGGTGCCGAAACGGTGGTACAGGCGCCGTGGTCCTGGTAGGAGGATCAAAGCGAGGCCTCTTGCCCGCGAAGGGCCTGTCTGGTAAATCCGGTCGCGGCCTAGAAGTAGTCGGGCCTCGAGATCGCGCAAGTCGATCCACGTCCTGCTCTGCCCGCATGGACATGTGAACCAACTCCGCATAGGAAGGAAAACTGACACAGCACATCTTCGACCGAATATCCGGTCGTAAGCCCTCCAAAAAGCGCCGTATGCGCATCTGCTCATCAGCTAGAATCGTCGGGACGTACCTGCCCAACTCTATGAACCGATGCTCATACTCGGTAACTGTCATCGCTGCCTGCCTGAGACGGAGAAACTCATTCTCCCTCTCGTGCCTGTAGGTCTGGGGATAATACTTCTCATGGAAGCGGAACTCAAATGCTGCCCACGTCCATACGAAATCTGTGGCAACAGTCCGCAATATGCTATCCCACCATATACTGGTCTCTCTCTCAAACAGGAAGGTAGCCAGCTCTACCTGCTCAGCCTCGGTACAGTGCAACATCCGTAGAATCTTCGACACTCGGTCGAGCCAGAACTCAGCCTCCTCGGGTCTATGAGAACCCGTGAAAGTAGGAGGCCGCAAGCGCTGAAATCGCTCCAGAAGGCCCCGTGTGTCGGCAGGATTCCCCGCAGGGAAAGCAGGCGGCGCAGGATGTGCTATGCCCTCATCCTGGGCGTAAGTATAGGCATCCTCAGCTGGATGCGCAGGTGGTGCAGGTGGAGTAGATGTAGTCGCACCCCCACCCTGGGCTAAAGTCCCCACTATGGTGGTCAGGAGCTGTTGCTGCTGTAGCATCATAGCCATCATCTGCTCGAATCTGTCAGGGGGTGGAGCAGGCTGTGGCGGATGCGGTGTGGAAGTAGACGCGCGATGTGGCTCTCTAACAGATGGTGTAAATGGCGGTGGTCCATCTGTAGGACCAACAGCAGGCTGAGACGACCGAACCGCCTCAGGAATCGGGCCCACAGCAGGGTCCGGACGAGTACCAGACTGAGAGAGAGTCTGATCCATCTGCTCTGACAATGAAAACCGAACTGCGCTCCTCGTAGTCTTAGGTGGCATTCCCTATATTCAAAATAGGGTGCAACCTTGTCAGTCTCAATTGCACAATTACATCGCAAACATTCACTTAAAGAGTCAAAGGCATTCCATGCATTTCAATTAATCAAAATTGTCACAATACAAGGGATATATCCTTACAAGCATCATGACTAGAATTACATGAAAATTAAGACAGTTAAGCAACAGCAATATAAGCAAAGTACTAGCCCTAATAGGCTTACACACATAAAATAGGAAATGGCTAACTACTAATAACAACATCAAATATCGCATCGCTAATCGGAGTCTGGTGATGGAGGAGGAGCACCCTTATCCTGTAAGCAACACAGGATTGCCTTCAAGGTGCGGGTCACCTTGCCAAACTTCTTCTTTGTAACCGCCTTGGCATCAGCGACCTCTGCTCGAAGTTCTTGGACTTCCCTTCGCAAAGCGGTCTGACTCTCCTCCATCCGAGCAATGCGGTCGTCGATAGTAGTCTGCGCAGAAGGAGGAGGGCTCTCATCAGTATCCTGAGCCTCCTCTTCTGCTTCTTCCTGAACCTCTGCTCTAGGTTCTTCTTCGCTTTGATCTTCCTCTTCATCAAAGTCATCCCCACTATCCCTTTCAAGTTGATTTTCACGGTATTGTGACCCAATCTTCATCTTAACCATTGTTGACTCATCGATGGTGTGAATCGATACCGGTAATTCGGGCCCAAGTCTATAGGCAAACTCAAGTACAATCTTGCAAATAAGTCGGCCAAAGGGAAGCGATTCGGATGTTCTTCTCGACCTGGCTATGAGAACTATCTGCCGTAAGATGAAAGTGGCCATACATACGTTCTCTCCCTGGGCCACCAGAAATAAGAAGTCGACCATAAGACGTGTACATTCAATGCGGTTCGTCGACATGGGATAGACATTGAACGTGCAGATATGATGCAGCAGGCGCAAATCCTCAGACATGTACGTCACCTTGAGGCTATTATTAGGCTGCCATGGAACTAACTTACCGCACAGAAACCTGGTGCGGAGATCTCGTTCACGTCTAGTCCTCAAATTCTTCTCACTAGGATGCACATCACCTAGAGGCACGTTGAGAAGTCGCGTAATCAACCGGACGTCGATCGTAGCCATCCGATCTCTACCAAAAGGGATTTTGAACTGCAAAGGCTCCAAGGTAGGACTCTGGATGCTAGCAAAGAAGGCACGAACAGTGCTCACATTAGCACGAGCGCGAGCTTCAAAGATCGGTCCCCAGTGCGCAGCTTCAATGCGTTCGAACAACAGATATTCGCCGAACAATCGTCCATCTACGTCCACCTCAAATAACACTCTACGATCAGTGTATTCGCCATGAGGCATCTCTGATAAAATGGTTCGTCCAAGGTGTGCATGGGGATCCAAATCCCGCTTTGTACGGCACTCCAGGACTACAGCTGGACCTGCGGCGGTGCTTGGACTTGCGGCACCACCCTGCGGTCTTCTCGATTGAGCAGGGTGGCTCAGCCCAGCCTTGTCTGTTACAGTTTTTCTCTTACCCATCAAAGACAGGATGGATGAGAGTGACAAAAGACCCAAAATGGCTTCCACGAAAGCCATGAAAAACACCGAAAATGCAGAGAAATGGCTGCCCAATCTGAGAAAAGTAAATCTAGGCATCGTAGAGGGTTGCTTCAAGCTTCCCAAGGCTATAGTTTCAGGGAAAAATACAAACAGAAAGATGGGATGGAGCACCTCACGATTTCAGCTATATTTGGGGGATTTTGGAGCTCCAAATGGTGAGATCTTCCAGGAAAGAGGCTGCCAACACCCAATAAGTGATGGGTGGTGGTCAATTTTGGCCAAGGAGGGTTCTAGGAGTGGTTTGGGATGCTGGGGTTTGGAATGGGTTGCTGAAAATCGAATCTAGGGCTATGTAGAGGGCTATTTGTGAAGGAGAGGTGAGATTTGGGGGTTTTCGTGAGGTGGGAGGTGTATAGGGATGATGTGTATCCCATTTAAGGGAGTGCGCCCGAAGGACAGCACCAACGGACACCGCCGGCCGGCGATGCATCGCCAGACCGGCGATGGCATCGCCGGCCAACTTTCAAGTTGGTCTGTGGGACCCCATGGGTCTGGTCCCCCATGGTCCCAGGGTCCCAAAAAGTTAGGTCCCACCCCTTAGTTCACAATAATTTGGTCTGTATGAGCCCAAACATGTGTTCAGGGCTTTCTGGGTCCACATCGCAATCCTGAATACCAAATCATATGATGCAGCATATGAATTTGGGGTAGAAGGAGCCAGTACACCTATCTAGATCCTTAGTTGCTAAATAAAGTGAAGTTAGAATGGCCTTATGTCCATTTTTCATGAAATTTTACTATTCACTATAAAATTTTGTGAAGGCACTTATTTGTGTTATTTTCATACTAGGTTTAATGCCTAACATAAAATGGATAAGAAAGAACTGAAGGTTGGAGTGTTTAGAGGAGGAATTTTGAGAATTTTTGGCGAAACGGGGTTTTTAAGCCCTGGCGATTGATTACAGGGATCATGGTCATCCCACGGCCCAAGGATTCACTTTTGCGGTTTAAAACCGTTCATAGGACGTCTCCACCCGACTTCCTACAGCTTAGAAGTGATTCGGGTTGCTTTACGCGACCCGAGATACGTTACAGACTCGATCTTGCGATCGATCCTATTAGACTTTGCCTATCGTCGAATCTACGATCCTAGAAGTGTTTCTAGACCCTTCTCGCACCCACCTAAGTCAAAGGAAGCGACAGCGTACGTCGCAAGACCATAACCCAGGCCCAGTATACTCTCATTCATGCTCTGATACCAACTTGTAACACCCTGAAAATCGGGGGTCGTGTATAAACTCAACTCCCGAATTCCAGACCGTCACTTATGCAACAAAAATGGTTATGATTCAATGTTGTCTGATTTAAAGCATTCACATGAGTAAAAGTATACCAAAACTGCAATTCATACTTCAGATCCAGTGATAAAAGCAAGCGGAAGACTAAACAATGTATATATCACTGTATGGAAAAATAAAGTAATCTCATCTGTCTCCAAAGTATGACTACATCTCTGAGTCTCATATACATGTAAATAAACAAAAGAATAAAGTTCAAATTAGTCCCACTGAAGTCCCCTCGATCCAGGTCACCTACGGGAAGCCGTCGTGATACTGCATATACGAGAACTCATCCTGGTCCTCGTCAATCTCCGGCTCCACCTCCTGGATCTCGTCCTCACCTGCAGCTACAACAGGGTCTGATGGGTGTTGCAAACACCATCCCATAACGTGGGAATGAGTGATCAACTCAGTGGAATCATAGAGCAAAGATTAGCATGTTCACAATTCAATCACGCGATAATAGTAAAGCAGTAAATCAGACAATCCTAATACTGTTGTTAATGCAAGATGATATGACGTGATGTATGCCCTCACCGACGATCACCCTCATGCGGAAACATCTTACGACCGCGGCATGCCACACTCCCTAGAGTGCTCCACATCTTCCAGGCACATGCAATGCTATGGTGATATGATTTCCAAGTTGTTATTAGTCCATTCAAACAGCAGGATCGGGAAACTAAGGTACTTCCCTTGTATCAATCCCAACACAGATCCTGTCTAGGGTCGTCACTGCTAGAAATCTCATACGATGTATATTTCGTAGGTCACTGCAGGGGCTGCCAGGGCTGTTGATCGCACTCGTTGCACCGCTCCCCCATCACCTTATCAATACAGGCCTACCGTACTCTACTGCAACGGAAGGGTCGTCGCCTCCCGTGGACTCAGAATACGCTCGAGGTCACTGCAAAGGGCTCGTCGCCTGATCAGTGTAGGCCGACAGCTAGAATATAGTGTCCCATACCACCATAATCTGCTCACGAGTTTAGGTGCTCACTGGTCACTACGGGGAGGTTTGTGGCCCCAGCGTAGGCCGACAGCTCGACCACGGTGTCCCATACCACCATGCCCGGCTCATGAGTCTTCGTGGATCAAGGTACCACGGTTAATAGGGTTTACAATGGTAAGTTCAGTACCCTAGGTTCAAGCAGTTATGACACATACAAGGTGAACAAACATCGGCCAGTCGGGTTACTTGACGGGCTTGACTAGTGCGATCGCATCTCAAGTTGAACGACATGAAGTGCGTAAAACACTTCGCGTGGCCTAACCACTGCCGCCAACTCTCAACACGAATCACGTTCATCGGCGCGTCGTTCGTGGCTATGACCAGTCAGCCACGAATTCGCTCGGTTACCGACTGCCTGGACTAAGTCTAGTCCCACACATCTATGGAATCATATTAACACGATGTACAAAGGTATTGGAATTGAAATACATCATGTGAGCATGTTAACACATGTTATAACATTCAACTTAAGCAAATCTTCAAGACATACTTTTTATGCATGTAATGCAATCATGCATAAGGTAAACATGTAGGAAATCATTTAGGTCAGCATATTAATCATGAAATCAATCTCTAACTACTACATAACATCATTCAATTCAATACATACTAATACAAGCATTTATACAAACACATACACTACACTCTTAAGTCCACATATAGTATGTCGACCCAAAGCGCGCAACTTGGCGAATCTCTTCGCCAAACTGATTATGCAAGCATTCCTAACTCTCTAATGCGGCGACAAACCATGTCAATCACGTCAGCAAAATATGCATGTAGACCGTACTTCCTACAAATGACTAAAAAGCCCTAAATCTCATATTCTTCGTTAATTTACGAAACAGGAAACGGAGAGCATGTTGTACATGTCAAACGGCGATGCCATCGATAATATACTATTAAACGACATTGAAAGCGTTGTAAACCGTCAATCAAAGCGTCTAAAATCCTCACCTAGTCTCTTACGGTCGCGGGATTTTGAACGGAGCGTGTACGCTTCGTCTACGGCAGTAGGAGAGTCTGATTTATGGAATACGTTAGCTAACATGTTATGCATCTATGTAAACCCTAAATCAGCAAGTTTTTGGGATTATTTTATACCTGAAAAAGTGTAGAAATCACCAGCCAGGTGATTGGAAGGAAGTGCTGAAGCAGCAACTGTCAGGGCTCGGAAGCGGGCAAATTCTCTTCTTCTCTTTCTCTCAAACTCTCCCTCTTTTTCTCCTAGGGTTTGTGATTTTCGGATGGAAGGGAGAAATGAGGGTTTCAACCCCTTTTATAAGCTTGAAATCACCGGAAATAGGCTCCGGGACGAAGTTTACTTGATGCCTATCCATTTCGGGGCTGTTTCGGTCCAAAAACGGCTTTCTGGTGGTCCCCTGGTCGATTGCGATCAGACTTAAGCTCATGGGTACCAGATGTACCTCGTATTAAGTTTTCAGTCTGACAGGGTTCGCAGATCGTACGTGGCGGACCATTTTCAGTTCAGCGGTCACCGCACATAGATCAGGGCTGAAAGTCTCTTGATAATAAATAGAAATTTTTCCTGATCCGAGGGTGTAATCTGGATGAATTCTGACGGTCAGAACGCTTAATACTGACGCGTCAAGTCGTGTGCCAGATTTGAATTTGAAATTCGAAATTCGTCCCTATTCGCGGTCGCTTCAGTCCGGGTTCAACGAAATAGTCTGTGATTATCGGATTGACTTGATTTTCGAGATGATTGTCAAGTCCAGCTGGACGGTTCTAACGGTCTAAGATAGGAGGTATCGGACCTTCGACGCGCGGTCTAAATCCAATACAAAATTTCAATATGGTCTAGAGAACAAACCTGCTTAGAGTTTGATCCAAGGTTATAGAGTATTGTAGAGTTGTCTGTTCTACTCGATTTGGGTCTTGTAGAATGTATTTAAAGTGATCAGGGACTATTTCCCAGCTACTCTAGCGTTGCGCTAGCTAACTTACGCTTAATTTCCATGGAAAATATTTCTACGCGATTTCGGGTCAAATCGGTACTCGAACCCAAGTACGGATTTTTCACGGGCGTTACATATTCATATCATATGGGCCACTTTAATGGCCACCAATACCATAATATGAGCCCCATCTTATGGGCCTTATAAATACTAAGGTGGGCCTCAATGGACGACCACAATTAAATCAAGATGGGCCTCAGTTCATGGGTCCCAAAAGTTTAAAATGGTGGATGACATTGTCCATAAAGATAGTGGGGTCCACTTGAACTTGGATCTGATTCATTCTTGGTATCAAACCAAAAATGAGCCATCCAAGTGGATGGACGGTTCGGAAGCAGCATACGTCTCATGGTGGGTCCCACTGTTGTTGGACAGCAAAAGGGCACACCCATGCATTACAGGGCTCCACCGTCAGGCAGACGGTGTGAATGAAACCCATATATCATGGTAGGTAATATATTCATCACTGTGGGTCCCACGTATGTGGCCCACCATAATGTTTATATGTCATCCAAAACGTTAATAATGTCGCATGGACCTGGATGAGGAGTAAAAAAAAATTTCATCTTGATCTGAAACTTTTGTGGCCCATGAGAGGGGTTCCAATGGTAGAGGTTCAATCCCACTGTTTCCTGTAGTGTGGGCCACCCAAGCCATGAATGGGGCTGAAATTTGGAGGGGGCCCACTACTGGGGGTGGCCCACCTCGTGAACCGGTTGGATGACAAATGAACATCATGGTGGGGCCCACGGCTGGAGCCGTTGGTTCCCTGCTGGGATGCCCGCCCGTCAACGCTGCAGCCCTGCTGCTGCGTCAGTGGCAGCAGGCGCTGCCTCTCCTTTATTTTTTTTTCTTAAAAAAATCACATGTGGGGCTCACTCCTTGGAAATCCATTCCGCCCAATAGATTCTAGGGCCCAAACATGTCGTATAAGTCTAATATTTGACATTTATTTGGCGTGTAGAAACAACAAGATGGGCCCTAATAACCTTTGAAGGGTAAGAAATACCATTTTCTATGGTACGACCCGCCTGATCATCGGATTGACCTCATTCTTTGGCTCAACGCCTAAAATGATATGGGAAAGAGGATGGACGGCTTAGATTGTACCCATACATCAAGGTGGGGCCTACACAAATGGTCCACTCCCAAAGCTTGAACCAAGCTATATTTGTGTTTTCCATTCAGTGTCCAGGGAACGTCCAACGTCCCTGGACATAATACATATGTTGAGGTGAACCTTGCTGAGGTGGGCCACCACTAATGGATGAACACATATAAGGTGGGCCCCACTTATAAGTGGCTTGGGTAGGATACAAGCCTCATGGTGGGGTCCATTCAAGTGGACCATACGGCCACATAAATCATACAAAGAAAAATAAATAATAAAAAAATGAGAGGGAGAGAGAGAAAGATAGAATGAGACACGCATGATGGAGGGTCCCCGACACTATGGGCCCTCCCTTTCATGATCTACAACATAAATCATTGCATATGGGCCCACCTAATTAAGAATCAATGGTGGAGATCTATTCTGCACAAAAATAAATGGTCTAGATGACCTTATTTACAAGCTAGGAAAGGAAAACATCATGATGGGGTCCATGGAGAATGGCCCCATCATGGAATGATATGGATAATCAAGGTCAGCCATCAGCCACATCTTAGGGTCCAAAGTGAGATCCACACAATTGATTAGTGGGCCTTACTTGGCCCATCATAACAATAAGAAAACTACCCTATAGGGGCACCCACCGTTCGATCTTCTTGCTCCAATGGGTTCCTTAGCACCTTAGCTTTGATTCCAATGGAGGAGATGAGAAATGGATGGCTAGGATGGGAGATCTTGGGATGGAGAGGTGGGCCACACTTGAAGTTTTGAAAGAGAGGGAGAGGCTTGGAGAATTTCTCATACGTATGGATCTTTCTTGCTTGGATTTTGAGTTTAAAAATGAGAGAGAGAGAGTTGTAAAAGGGAGAGAGAGATAGATGGGTGATGGATGTGGTGAGTGATGGGTGTGTAAGAAAATCTTGACTTTTGTGGCCATTTGTGTAAGAAAAGCATGGGTGGTGTAAGAGCTTTTTGACTTTGAGGGTTTTTAGTGTAAGAAAGGTATGGGCTTTATAAGAGATTCTTGTCTTTTATGGTTGCTTGGGAATGGGTGAAAGGTGATGTGTACTTGACATGTACTTGACATGTTGATGTGATAAGATTTGATTGATTGATGGGATTGATGTGACACCTCGTAGAGATTCTCTTGGGTTTCACAATGCGCGGCGTTTTCCTCGCACCGAACGCTAACCCACATCTCTTGACTAGGGTATCGCCTCGGCGCACGAGTCACGACATCGGAACCGCAATGACGGCGCGGTCGCTATGGTAAAGGTTTTGGGTTGAGTCGATACGGGTTGACGACATATGAATCAGGGTCGCACATAAATATCGGTTAAGGGTCGAAGGTTGCCAAAATTTGACCGGTAAGACCGCAAAAGTCTACGAAACGGTACGGACTAAGACACGTGTCTTACAAAACCTCCCGAGCCCAAGTTTTACTTTGATCCAAAACTTTGGTGGGGCATGAAAAATGAAAACAGTTTCCTCCCTTGATTTGCATTTCTCTTTGCCATGGCCCACCAAAATTTTAGATAAGGGTGAAAATTTGTCCCTTGGGGTTTCATGGGATTCTGCATCACATGGACTGTTCAGATTAGACACCTATGACAAGTGTGTAAAGATGCGCAGCTGAGCATGGCTCTATATATATATATATATATATATATATATATATATATATATTTGTGTGGATATGGTGGTTCGACTGTTTTGAACAAGATACAAATGCATTTCATTCAGGAAATTTCACTCACTCAATAATTAACAGAAAAACACAAAGAAGACAATCACATTATTTATTTATTCCAAGTTCTTTTACATCCCTTTTTCCTTTGATTTCAAAATAGACTTGTGATAAAAATAAAGATATTATGCGTTAAGGAAATAATTGCTGGAAGCATTGTATATTGCAGATTATTGTGCACTGAACGTTGAACACTACTGTATGCCCGTTAATAGTATTATGCACGTAGATCCATTGTGCGCCAGGATCCATTGTGCACTAGGATCCATTGTGCGCTCGAATCTATTGTGTGCCCCCGGATCTGTTGTGCGTGCAACTCTGTTGTGTGCCAGGACCCGTTGTGCGCTAACAGTGTTTGTGTGCCAATGGTATTGTGCGCCGCACAACACCTATCCCGCACAATGCAAGTGGGCTCTACCTCTTTCTCTTCCCATACTTTTCTTCTACATCTTGATTGGCTGCTTCTGACCCCTTATTGATGGGTCGAGGGTATTTATAGCTTTCTCACATGTGCGAACATGCCACGTAGTCAATGTGTGGATTCCTTTGTGTGGCCCTCATTGTGCGAATTACTTTATGCGGCCACTCTGTGAGGACCCCGGTGTGTGGACCCTCTTGTGCGGACTGCTTTGTGCGGAAATCGATATGCGGACCCTCTTGTGCGGACTGCTTTGTGCGAAAATCGATGTGCGGACCCTCTTGTGCGAAAATCAACGTGTGGATCTCTTTGTGCGGACCGCTTTGTGTGGTCATCTGTGTTTCAAGGTTTATTTCCACACAACGATTTGCGCACAGTGATTCACGCACAACACATAGTTCCGCACAAAGATTTGTGCACAACGAACTATCTACTGCCTTTTTTCTTTTATAGCTCAATAGATGACCCCTTGATCCTTCAATTTTTTTAAAAAAATTCTTATACCTACAAAATAAATAATGTAGGATCAACAAAAATTCATTCCAAATACTATTTATGCTCTCCTTTATTGTGCTCATCATTAATCCCTTTAGCACATAATTATTTTCTTTATTGTGCGCTTACTTATCTGCGCACAATGAATTCTGCACAACGATTACCACACAGCAGTCTAGACCTCACTTATAAATATAAGACTTATATTCTTCTCTGCTAGTTCACTTCCCTACTGCTTCATAATGTTTCTGTGTCAAGCTATCATCTTTGTGCGTCAACATCATTGTGCGCCGCACAACAATTGTCCCACACAACACCTTTTTGTGAACAACATCTTGTTCTGCATAACACCTTTTTGCGCACAACATCTTGTTCTGCACAACACTTTTTTGCGCACAACATCTTGTTCCACATAACGAGACTGAATGCACAACGCCTCTTTGTACTTAGTCAAAATTTTGCCCATAAGGATAGGTAGCAGACAACTCCCCTACGCACAACACTTTGCGTGCAACCCTTTTCCCACCATGACTTGTGCTTGAACATTCTTCTATACTTCAAATTTATTTATCCTCTCTTCTCAACAATCTTTTATACTTCTCCTTTTAACTTATTGAACCCTTCTTCCTAACTTTAATTTTTTTACCGACTCCTATATAGATTTCCATTAGCAAGCTCAAAAAGACCTCTTATCTCCCCAAGTACTGCTGGGCCGTCTAAGCCACAATCTTCTGAGACCCACGATAAAAAAAAAAAACTCCGATTTGGTGAAAACCATACTTCTTTCTTCAGAGAGCCGTCTCCTGCCATCATTGACTTTGCCGATCGTGTCCAACACTTATCCGAACATCTCCGCATGACCGTACTGATGAAGGAGATATTGGGACCCCCCACTTCAGGACAAGAGTCTGATTGGGAGGATTGGTTAAAATGCATAGTCAACTTTCACACAGACGACATCCATCCTTCTGTTTGCAGAGGCTTCCCCTACCCCAACCATTCCAAAACAAACAAGAGAAAAGAGTAAGGATAAAGTTTTCAGGAAAAAATTTGAGAACATAATCGAAGACTTTTTTAAAACGCCTGGGATTCAGTCAAGTTAAATACTGAGGCGATCAACTTTCACAACCCTTATAAAGATGAGACCATTGCTCTCCCTTTGCAACTTCAGGGCCACCGGTCCATTCTTTAGAGCGAACCGATGGACCACATGACACAGAACAGGTTCTTGTATGTGTCCAATTGGGTGATTAAAGAGCCGCAAATCCTTGAAGGCTATCTCATAGATAAAGACTTATCTTAGAACACTGGACAAAAAAGATATATGCGCTTCCTCACACCATGTCACGACCCTCATTCCTTATATTACACTCATTTCTTTGAAATAATTTAATAACGTTTCTGTCATCGTGACTCCTTATGGGGCAAAGAAGAATTTAGAACACGGGGACTTTGGACTAATCATCTATATTATAGAGCTTGGGCCAGAGTGATTTTGAAGAAGTATGAAGGTGTCCTTATTAGAGCAAGGATTTATCATGCCATAGAAGCCACTTCAAAATTCTTTCAAAAAGATATGATGCTTTGCAAAGGATGTTTGAAATACTGGTCTTCTATTACGAACTCTTTCCATTTCTGGTAGGGGAAGTAAGTATCACCTTATGGGATTTATATAGGATGGCTGGTCTGCCTATCTCTAGATCCTTCCTTGATGAATACGTTCCCTCGAATGAAGAGTTTTCCTATGTTGCACCCAATAGAGTACCCAAAATTTTAGTATCAACCATTAAGCTTTTTCATGAAACATCTTACTTTGTCGATGTCCATAAGATTTCTCCTCTTCAATGACTAGCACATTTTTTTCGATACTTGGTGTAAGTATTTTAATATTTTCCTTCCCTTTTAGATAATACTTACCTATAAATATGAATTACTCACTAGTCTTTCCTTTCTTTTTTTTCAGGTTCCTTGCCAGTCATTATGTGGTACTTGAAGCTAATCGTAAAAAAAAAGGGCCCCAACTGAATTCACTGCCGAAACTGAATTAGCCGCTTTCCTGGTTTATTAGTTGAGCTTAGTTGTTCTTCCCAGTTCAAAAGGCTCAGACTCTATTTGGCAACTTTATTTGTGGCGGTAGGTGCAATGGAAGAAGGTAGAAAAAGATATTCCCTGGCCCCTCCCGTCTTATGCTCGTTATATAGAGCTTTAGTCATGTCGCGGTGCACTTCTCAAGACCGGCACTAGGAGTTTCACCTTCTTTTACCCCATGGCATTTTTCTTAGGGTGGCTTGGCATTTATATCCCCTGAACATATAATGACCCGGAGAAGGCTTACATCCATCCTGATCATTTGCCCTTGTGGCATTTTTTGAAGTGAAAAGTGATAAAGAAGGGATATGAATGGATATTGGATAAAATTGACAACATGGAATCTATCGACTTCTTCCCTTTTTACTTAGATTACCAAGCTGAAGACAGAGATGTTGAGGATAACAATGACTTAGAACTTGTCAAGAGGACCTTCTTTTTCTATATTCGTTCTTGCAGTCTTCCATTGCGAGAAGGACTAGAGTTCTGGTGAGAACCATACTATCTGAGTTGATTTGCTAAACAGTTTGGATATGATGAAGCCATGCCCCAAGAAAGTGAAGAGGTTGCTCGAATAATGAGGAGTTATGGAGTCGGTCCCTACAATTGGACTTTAATATGGAAGCAACTCCTAACGAGAAATTTTGGTTCTCGATTTGTTCTCCCAGGGTATAATCATAGAGTAATGGCTTCATATTCCTGGATGAGATGGTGGAGTCATCATTACTATTTGGTACGCAACTGTTTTTCAGTGGATCGTCCTATCTGGGTTCCTACACTACGCTTGATGAATTACGGGCCAGAACAAGAGATTAGATATTTGTACGAGAAAGATTTGGCCACCTTTTCGGGACAGCTTCGTCGTAAAATTTCAGCGGAAGATCTCATTAGAGAAATAAAGCCTCTAAACACTCTGGAAGGTTAGATTTCTTTCGGTTCTCATTTGGATTTGATAAATTGAAAAGAACGATCGGCCACCCCTCGCAATGAATTTTAAAATGCAAGAAGTATTCTTCCTTCTCCTATCCCGAAGGAGGAGATCATCCTGCATACCCTGCTCTCGTCATTCCTCCAGTTACAGAGCCCGTCTCCTCTATAACTTCTCAGCCTATTGAACGTGCAACTGCCACAATTATCCCTATTGTGGATCTTATAGAAACCACAACTAATCGTACTACAGCCACAACTTCTCCAGTTGTGTGTCGAATTGTTATTGCTACATCTCCTATGACCCACTCCCTCCCGTACTAAGTCATTGTCTCCTGAAGTTTTGGCACAACCAATTCTTTCTCCCTCCCAAGGAGCACGTCTTCTCCTTGTGAAGATAACCTATAAAGGAAAACAAACCATATTGGAAGAAGACAACTCATCAGAATATTCAGCGAATACTGCAAGCGAAGATACATCTTCTCCCACAAGCCTTATTGATGAAGGATATGCTTTGCTAAACGAAGATACTGATGTTGAGGTAGATATTGGAGAAGATAGCAGTGTTGGAATTAAGTCCTCTCTTCCTAATGCTCCAATCACCCATCCTGATACTTCTTATCCAATTTTAGTGATCTCCCTATATAATGAAGAGTAACTCGATTATGGAGAATATGGTTGTTCTCTTAGTGCGAATATCTTTCTTTCTTTTGATGCTTCGTATTCCCCTTGTATCATGGAAGTCGCTAATGTGGTTGCTCGTGGAGCATCAACTTCAAGAGATACAAAGGCTCAACCATCCGAAATTCAGGCAACGATAGGGAATGTACTTCTTCTTCCCAGTACAGAAGAAACTATGCCACCAGTCCCCCAAACATCTGATGACCCCATTCAGACTAATAGGTCCCCTACTGTGCATCCTTCTCCTATTCAACGAGTAGCTCAAAGTTTGAAATTTCTTTCTAATTCGGCTAACATTCCTACTCAAAGTACTCTTAACTCAAGTACTGTAGGAGCTCAGGAGATTTCTTTTAATGTTGTTATGGCTACAGAAATTCCCAGCTCTACAGCACCCATAACCCATTCTGTTTTGGTTGCCTCTACTGTTGTTCCTAATCCGGGTATATATTTTCTTTTCTTATTTTATGTCAACATTAGATATGCATATGTTTTTCTTTTGAACTTACATTTCCCACTTCTTATCTTTTAGTTTCAGTCGTACCAACTCCAAGTAGATCTGAAGGGTCTAACTCAGTGACTGTAGCTTCTGATAAACTCTCTCTGGAAAAGGTGTCACCTCTTATGTTGGGGTTCTTCAAGAATGTAATTTTCGTTATCATCGGTGCTTTTAAAGATCCAACCCAATGGCCCTTTTTGGATAGCGCTCTAGCAATCCTCACTCATTCAGCTTGTCTGGCTCATGTTGATATTTAGTCTCTTTACACTTCCTTGTCACAGTTTTATGATTCCATGAAAAACTTAGAAGCAGCGTGGAGTATGGTCATTACTCCTGAAATTCTAAGTCGTCAGAAGGAATTGGCATTAGTTAAGGAGAAGCTCTCTCATTCAAATGATGTTCTTGCCGATCGCAACGCTACTAATCAATCTCTCCATGAGAAGTTAAAAGTTTCCGATAGAAATAAAGTGATTATTGATGGTTAAATCGCTCTTCTTGATAGAGAGATTCTATTACTCAAGAATCAGAAAGAAGCAGAAGACATAACTATTCATTAGATCAAAGCAGAGCTTGAAATGAACACTCAAGTAATTGATACTGTACAAGCTAAAAGAATAAGGAATAGGGAAGTTGCTGCTTCTCTAGAATCAAAACTGATTGGCGTTCCTGATCAAGCTAGCATGATTCTTGAAGCTGAACACACAACTACTATGACACAATCTCAATTAAAAGAAGAGTTGCAACGTCACTTAGAGATATTAAACATAACTGAAGATCTCTAGGCATTGTATGTAAATATTTATTTTGTGTTATGATATATAAAAAACTTGTAAATTTTTATTAAAGATATTTTGTTCTTTCATAAATTTCTACATTATGAATCATTTTAAGTATATTCATCTATGCAATAATCTCAACGCGATATTTTAATGAAGAATTTTTATAAAAATCTCCACATATCATGATTGTCAGTATGAGATTCCCTTATATTATTTTCATTCTAATAGGCAGTACTAGGTTTCAGTTTAGTTAGATGATCACACACAGTTTAATCTCTTGAGTAGTGGAGCAACACAGTTTAGACTCTTTAGTAGTGGAGTCGAGTCTCACAAGATAGTCTTTGTAACTCTCATGTGTTCACTGAACTTATCACAGCCTGGTGAGTTCACAAACCATGATCCATCGGAGGGGCCCAGTGAAGCTACTAGGGCCGTGAACTCAGTTGGATATAGGCACAGTGTTGGTGTTATAACTCTCTAGAGTTCACGGGGCACACTAGCCGAACTTTGGGGTACCAAATCCAGGGCCGCTAATCCATCAATGAGTAGGTTTAAGCCTTTTCTCATGAGTTACTTCTAAAATCAAGCTAAGGATCTGGGGGGTTTTTGTAACATCCCGAAAATCGGGAGGTCGAGCAAAAACCCAACTCCCGAGTTTCAAAATGTTATTTATGCAACATAGATATGTATGATTGAATGTTGTCTGTGATAATGTATTAAACATGAGTGAGATTAAGCTAGAACAGCATATCACACTCCAGAGACGGTTAAATTTACAAGCGGAAGACTGTCATAGTATGTATAACATATATAAACTGTTGTATGTCTCCAGAGTGTGAATATGTTACCAGGTTATATACATACATGTATACTCCAAAAGTAAACCAAAAGGATATACATGAGTACTCTAAAAATATAAAATGACAAGTGTCAAGGCAACAAATCAACCTCCCTGTAATCCCGTCAATCAGAACACGTATAAAGGAGAGGTCCTCCTCATCATCATCAAATCCAGCTCTGCCTCGCAGGCCGCGCCATCATCTGCAATCACAATAGGGACTGGTGGGTGTCCGAAAACACCATCCCGTAACGTGGGAGTGAGTGATCAACTCAGTGGGATAAGAGAGCAGAGATTAGCATGTTATCAAATCAATCATGCGATAATAGTAAAGCAGTAAATCAAACAATCCTAATACTATTGTTAATGCAATATGACATGACGTGATGTATGCCCTCACCGACGATCTCCCTCATACGGCAACATCTTACGACCGCGGCATGCCACACTCCCTAGAGTGCTCCACATCTTCCAGGCACATGCAATGTTATGGTGATATGATTTCTGAGTTGCTATTAGTCCATTCAAACAGCAGGATTGGGAAACTAAGGTACCTCCCTTATATCAATCCTAACACAGATCCTGTCTAGGGTCATCACTCCTAGTAATCTCATACGATGTATATTTTATAGGTCACTGCAAGGGCTGCCAGGGTTGTTGCACGCACTCGTTGCTCCGCTCCCCCATCACCTTATCAATACAGGCCTACTGTACTCTACTGCTACGGAAGGGTCGTCGCCTCCCGTAGACTGAGAATACGCTCGCGGTCACTACAAAGGGTTGCCAGGGCTGTTGTTCGCACTCGTTGCACCGCTCCCCCATCACCTTATCAGTGTAGGCCGACAGCAAGAATATAGTGTCCCATACCACCATAATCTGCTCACGAGTCATAGGTGCTCACTGGTCACTACGGGGAGGTTTGTGGCCCCAGCGTAGGCCGACAGCTCGACCACGGTGTCCCATACCACCATGCCCGGCTCATGAGTCTTTGTGGATCAAGGTACCATGGTTGACAGGGTTTACAATGGTAAGTTCAATACCCTAGGTTCAAGCAGTTGTGACTCATACAGGGTGAACATACAATGGCCAGTCGGGTTACTTGACGGGCTCGACTAGCACGAGCGCATCTCGAGATGAACGACATGAAGTGCATGAAACACTTCGTGTGGCCTAACCACTGCCGCCAACTCAAAACACGACTCACGTTCATCGACGCGTCGCTCGTGGCAAAGGTGAGCCATTCACGGATTTACTCGGTTACCGACTGCCTGGACTAAGTATAGTCTCAAACAATTATGAATTCACATCAGCAATCATGTAAGTGTAATGGAAATGAAATACATTAATGTGAGCATGTTAACACATGTTGTAACATACAACTTAAGTAAATCATCTACCACATGCATTTCATACATATCATGAAATCATACATATAGCCAACATGAAGGAAATCATTTGCATCTGCGTATAATTTGAGAATTCAATCTCAAACTAATTCACAACACCATTTAATTCAATACATACCAATACAAACATTTATACAAACACTTAGACTACACACTTAAGTCTACATATAGTATGTCGACTCAAAGCGCGCATTTGGGCGAATCTCTTCGCCAAACTAATTATGCACGCATTCCTAGTATCCTAATGCGACAAGAAGCCATGTCAATCACATCAGCAAATTATGGATGAAAACAGTATTTCCTACAAATGACTAAAATGCCCTAAATCTCATATTCTTCGTCTATTTACGAAACAGGAAACGGACAGCGTGTTGTACATGTCAAACGGCGTTGCCGTCAAGAATCTACTATTAAACGACATTGAAAGCGTTGAAAACATTCAATCAAAGCGTCTAATATCCGCACCTTTTTCCTTTTTGGGGTGTAAATTCGAACGGAGCGTATACGCTTCGTCTACGGCGAATAGACAACCTGATTTACAAGATCTATCAGCTAACATGCTATGGAACCAAGGGAATCTCAAATCAGCAACTTCTAGGATATTTTTTTACCTAGAAAAGTGGAGAAATCACCGACAAAGTGGTTGAGTTGCGTTGCTTAGGCACTTGCAACAGGTAGCACAAGCGGCAAGGAATTCTCCTCCAATCTCTCTCACAAACTCTCACCTTTTATCTCTCCCAATCTAGGATTTTTCTCAAATTCGGATGGGAGAGAGGAGTGAGGGTTTCAACCCCTTTTATAGCCTAAAACATGCCCAAAATAGGCTTGGGAACAATGTTTACTTGGTGCCTAACCAAATCGGGGTTGTTTCGGTCCAAAAGAGTATTTCTGGAGGTCCCTTGGCCGAACGCGATCGGACTTAAGCTCATGCATACTGGATCTAGCACACATCCAGTTTTTGGACCGGTAGGGTTCCCAGATCGCCCGTGGCGGTCCAGTTTCAGTTCAACGGTCATCGCACCAAGATCAGGTCTATAAGTCTCGTGATATGAAATAGAAATTTTTCCTGATCCAAGGGTGTAATTTGGTTGAAATCTGACGGTCAGAACGCTCAATACTGATGCCTCAAGTTGTGTGCCAGATTTGAATTTCAAAATTACAACTCTATCCTATTCTTACTCTCTTCACTCCAGGCTCAATGAAATAGCCTCAGAATGTCAGTTGGACTTGATTTTCGAAACGATTGCCAAGCCCAGCTAAGTGGTCCTAACGGTCTAAGATGGTAGGTATCGGACTTTCGACGCGCGGTCTAGATCCAATACAAAGTTTCAAAGAGGTCTAGAGAACAAGCCGCCTTAGAGTTTGATCCAAGGTTATAGAGTGTTATAGGGTCATTGGTTCCACTCGCTTTGGGTCTTGTAGAACGTATTTAAAGTGATCAGGGACCATTTCCCAGCTATTCTAACGTCGCGCTAGCTAACTTACACTTATTTTCTAAAGGAATTAATCCTAAGTGATTTCTTTGGCTATGGAATTGGGTTCTAAACGATTTTTCAGGTGTTTTAGTTGACCCATTGCCTAAGGACGTCAAATCTCAGATTGGCCAAAATTCGGGGTGTTACAATCTACCCCCCTTAAAACACAATGTCGTCCCCAACATTGGCGAAGGGCAAGGAGTACCTAGAGAGACTTTAGTATTGACATTCTAAGGAAGGTTCAAATCTTATTTAATAACCTAACCGTATATATAACCTAAATCAAATGTTTCGATCTTGGGTCAGTGGGAAAGAGCCTAACCACGCTTCCGCTGCGCCACTCTGATCGAACGGTAGCGTTGACTAACCTATCTGGATTGGACTAAATTCGTTCTACCCCCCTTAAAACTTGGTTCTACTTAAGGTTCAAGAATCTATGCATCGCTCCGTATATCGGAATGAGGCGCAACTTAGGGGTTATCCTTAACCTAAAATGGAACCAACCTTTCTCTACATGGTTTTCCTTGCTAATGATGCGTTCTATGGCATTGGTACCTATTATCATAGAGATGAGCCTAATCCCTATTGTGGTTAAGTTCAGGGGCAGGTATGAGTTGGTGGAAAGATGTCGAATCCTCTACTGGCTTTAAGTCCTTAACATTTACCAAGGGCAAAGCAATAACTTGTGGTTGTAGGTGGTCGGGCCAACACGGGATAATAGTTACGTAATGGGTCTGAGCCGGATACACAAACCTTCTGCCCCGCGATGACAGAAAAGTTATCGTATCAGTCCTCAATCCTAGTCGATGCCGATCTTCTGCTTGATCAGAGCATTGGATTCATTGGTAACCACTAGGATTAAGAAGTCGATTCAAACCGCGAATACTTCGCTGATAAATGCATTTCCTTTATTCCGCGTTCCCGAATGCAATAAGCCCTTGTGGGAGGCAATTCTAAGGGGCGTGCTAGTACATTCTAAGTTCATTCTGAGGGATTTATAAATCTTCCCAAAGAGTGAATGGTTCCTTCCTATGGGCAACAACAACAGTCTATAAGTCATAAGGGGATCTATCGAAGAAATAAGGTTCTACTTCAACCCAATCTAACCTACAATTCCTTAGCATATACAAGCTTTACACTACTTAAGGTAACTAGTAGACTAGTCTGTAACTCAGTAGCTATAATCCAAAGCCTAAGTTTATACGTTAAATGGTTCCATACCATTTCTACTACAGGGAGTTGTTCTATTGCTTAGGGTCCAGATTGTGTAAATAGAATTGGCTTTCCTATATCGTCAGATCCTTCAAATTTAGGAGCGCTATCTCTAGGTCCAAAACGCCAAGGGCCTATGTGGCCGGTAGCGCTTAGTTGTATCAAATGGAACTGCATTTCTAGTCCCATAGCGGGATCGGAAGTGGCAAGCTTGGTAGGAGGGTGGGTTGGGATAAAATTAATTTGCAGGTTGAATCCCGAGAGTTACAATACTCCCAATCTAGGGACCATACCTGACAGCGAAATGAAACGGCATGTATTCCATCTAACCAAATTTCGTCACAATATATGGAATAAAGTTCCACATGGATTATAACAGAGATGCATTCGGCTATGCTAAGCCCAAACCACTGACGCAACACATTGTCTACCAGTGACATCACTAGACCCAATAACAACAAAACACAGAAATCCTTAAAACAAAAATCAAACAATCTACAGGGCAAAGGCATAGATGCCTAACTCTACCAAAGGACTTTACCACAGTCCTGACTTACCTTCTTTATCCCTGTCGAGCCTAATACTGTCTGTTGCTCACTAGAGCTCTCTCGGCCATATATTTTCAGTATCCCTTAAGCAAAGAAAATGGAGAAATATGATTGAGAGGGAGGATGGTGAAAAGAGAGAAAAAGGCTAAAACAGCTTAACAATAGCTATGAAAAATGGGAGAAATGCAAGGAAATGGCTAACCAAACTAGAAAAGGGAGATCTAGGCGTTGTAGAGGGATGCTTCAAGCTCCCCTAGGATGTATTTTCAGAAAGAAAAGAGAATGAAAAAGGGGAATGGAGCACCTCACGATTTCAGCTCGATTTGGGCGTTGTAAGAGCTCCAAACGATGAAATCTTCAAGAGGAAGGGCTGCAAACCGAAATAGAATGGTGGAGAGTGGTCGTTTTCAACCAAGGATGGATTTGGGAGTGATTTAAAGTCACGATTTTTGGAATAGGGCAGCAAAAACGAAAATGGAGCTTGAAATGGGGGCCGTTTGTGAAGGAAGTACATCTTTTAGGGGGTTTCAAGGTACGGACCGCATACCAGGGGGCTACCCTAGCCCCCAAACTCCTCCAGCCCAAAGGTCAGACCCATCTGACAAGTTTGACCAGCGATGGCATCGCCGGTGAACTTTCAAATTGGCCAATGAGGCCATATGGGATGGGTTCCCCTTACCCTAGGGATTCTAAAAAGATATGGTTCCCAACTTGGTTCATTGTAGATTGACCTAGGGAGGCCAAAACATTTGTAACATCCATTCGAGGCTTTTCGGGGCCAATCTTCAATCCCGAATACAAAACCCTATCATGCAGCATATGATTTTGGGGTAGAAGGAGCTAGTACATCTATCTAGTCCTTATGGCCATTTTTCATGAAATTTTAATATTCACTGTAAAATTCTATGAAAGTATGATTTTATATTATTTTCACATTAGGTTTGATACCTAATATGAAAAGGATAAGAAATAATTGAAGATTGGAGTGGTAGGAGGAAGAATTTTGAAGATTTTTGGTGAAACGGAGTTTTTAAGCCCTGGCGATTGAATGCAGGGGTTGTGGTTGCCCCACAGCCCAATGATTCACATTTACAGGTTTAGAATCGTTCAAATAATGTCTCAACCCACTTACCTACAACCTAGGAGCTATTCGGGTTGCTTCACGCGACCCGAGATGCGTTACGGATTCGATCACGCGATCGATTCGTTTAGTCTTCGCCTATTGGCGAATCTGCGATCATATAGGTGTTTCTAGACCCTTCTCACACCCACCTAAGTCAAAAGAAGCGACAGCGTACGTCGCGTGACCATAACCCAGGCCCGGTTTAATCCAAATCATGCTCTGATACCATCTGTAACATCTCGAAAATCGGGGGGTCGAGCAAAAACCCAACTCCCGAGTTTCAAAATGTTATTTATGCAACATAGATATGTATGATTGAATGTTGTCAGTGATAATGTATTAAACATGAGTGAGATTAAGCTAGAACAGCATATCACGCTCCAGAGACGGTTAAATTTACAAGCGGAAGACTGTCATAGTATGTATAACATATATAAACTGTTGTATGTCTCCAGAGTGTGAATATGTTACCAGGTTATATACATACATGTATACTCCAAAAGTAAACCAAAAGGATATACATGAGTACTCTAAAAATATAAAATGACAAGTGTCAAGGCAACAAATCAACCTCCCTGTAATCCCGTCAATCAGAACACGTATAAAGGAGAGGTCCTCCTCATCATCATCAAATCCATCTCCGCCTCGCAGGCCGCGCCATCATCTGCAATCACAATAGGGACTGGTGGGTGTCCGAAAACACCATCCCGTAACGTGGGAGTGAGTGATCAACTCAGTGGGATAAGAGAGCAGAGATTAGCATGTTATCAAATCAATCATGCGATAATAGTAAAGTAGTAAATCAAACAATCCTAATACTGTTGTTAATGCAATATGACATGACGTGATGTATGCCCTCACCGACGATCTCCCTCATACGACAACATCTTACGACCGCGGCATGCCACACTCCCTAGAGTGCTCCACATCTTCCAGGCACATGCAATGTTATGGTGATATGATTTCTGAGTTGCTATTAGTCCATTCAAACAGCAGGATTGGGAAACTAAGGTACCTCCCTTATATCAATCCTAACACAGATCCTGTCTAGGGTCGTCACTCCTAGTAATCTCATACGATGTATATTTTGTAGGTCACTGCAAGGGCTGCCAGGGCTGTTGCACGCACTCGTTGCTCCGCTCCCCCATCACCTTATCAATACAGGCCTACTGTACTCTACTGCTACAGAAGGGTCGTCGCCTCCCGTAGACTCAGAATACGCTCGCGGTCACTACAAAGGGCTGTCAGGGCTGTTGCTCGCACTCGTTGCACCGCTCCCCCATCACCTTATCAGTGTAGGCCGACAGTAAGAATATAGTGTCCCATACCACCATAATCTGCTCACGAGTCATAGGTGCTCACTGGTCACTACGGGGAGGTTTGTGGCCCCAGCGTAGGCCGACAGCTTGACCACGGTGTCCCATACTACCATGCCCGGCTCATGAGTCTTTGTGGATCAAGGTACCATGGTTGACAGGGTTTACAATGGTAAGTTCAGTACCCTAGGTTCAAGCAGTTGTGACTCATACAGGGTGAACATACAATGGCCAGTCGGGTTACTTGACGGGCTCGACTAGCACGAGCGCATCTCGAGATGAACGACATGAAGTGCATGAAACACTTCGTGTGGCCTAACCACTGCCGCCAACTCAAAACACGACTCGCGTTCATCGACGCGTCGCTCGTGGCAAAGGTGAGCCATTCACGGATTTACTCGGTTACTGACTGCCTGGACTAAGTATAGTCCCAAACAATTATGAATTCACATCAGCAATCATGTAAGTGTAATGGAAATGAAATACATCAATGTGAGCATGTTAACACATGTTGTAACATACAACTTAAGTAAATCATCTACCACATGCATTTCATACATATCATGAAATCATACATATAGCCAACATGAAGGAAATCATTTGCATCAGCGTATTATTTGAGAATTCAATCTCAAACTAATTCACAACACCATTTAATTCAATACATACTAATACAAACATTTATACAAACACTTAGACTACACACTTAAGTCTACATATAGTATGTCGACTCAAAGCGCGCATTTGGGCGAATCTCTTCGCCAAACTAATTATGCACACATTCCTAGTATCCTAATGTGACAAGAAGCCATGTCAATCACATCAACAAATTATGGATGAAAACAGTATTTCCTACAAATGACTAAAATGCCCTAAATCTCATATTCTTCGTCTATTTACGAAATAGGAAACGGACAGCTTGTTGTACATGTCAAACGGCGTTGCCGTCAAGAATCTACTATTAAACGACATTGAAAGCGTTGAAAACAGTCAATCAAAGCGTCTAATATCCGCACCTTTTTCCTTTTTGGGGTGTGAATTCGAACGGAGCGTATACACTTCGTCTACGGCGAATAGACAACCTGATTTACAAGATCTATCAGCTAACATGCTATGGAACCAAGGGAATCTCAAATCAGCAACTTCTAGGGTATTTTCTTACATAGAAAAGTGGAGAAATCACCGGCAAAGTGGTTGAGTTGCGTTTCTTAGGCACTTGCAACAGGTAGCACAAGCGGCAAGGAATTCTCCTCCAATCTCTCTCACAAACTCTCACCTTTTCTCTCTCCCAATCTAGGGTTTTTCTCAAATTCGGATGGGAGAGAGGAGTGAGGGTTTCAACCCCTTTTATAGCCTAAAACATGCCCAAAATAGGCTTGGGAACAATGTTTACTTGGTGCCTAACCAAATCGGGGTTGTTTCGGTCCAAAAGAGTATTTCTGGAGGTCCCCTGGCCGAACGCGATCGGACTTAAGCTCATGCATACTGGATCTAGCACACATCCAGTTTTCGGACCGGTAGGGTTCCCAGATCGCCCGTGGCGGTCCAGTTTCAGTTCAACGGTCAACGCACCAAGATTAGGTCTATAAGTCTCGTGATATGAAATAAAAATTTTTCCTGATCCAAGGGTGTAATTTGGTTGAAATCTGACGGTCAGAACGCTCAATACTGATGCCTCAAGTTGTGTGCCAGATTTGAATTTCAAAATTACAACTCTACCCTATTCTCACTCTCTTCACTCCAGGCTCAATGAAATAGCCTCAGAATGTCAGTTGGACTTGATTTTCGAAACGATTGCCAAGCCTAGCTAAGTGGTCATAACGGTCTAAGATGGTAGGTATCGGACTTTCAACGCGCGGTCTAGATCCAATATAAAGTTTTAAAGAGGTCTAGAGAACAAACCGGCTTAGAGTTTGATCCAAGGTTATAGAGTGTTATAGGGTCATTGGTTCCACTCGCTTTGGGTCTTGTAGAACGTATTTAAAGTGATCAGGGACCATTTCCCAGCTATTCTAACGTCGCGCTAGCTAACTTACACTTATTTTCTAAAGGAATTAATCCTAAGTGATTTCTTTGGCTATGGAATTGGGTTCTAAGCGATTTTTCAGGTGTTTTAGTTGACCCATTGCCTAAGGATGTCAAATCTCAGATTGACCAAAATCCGGGGTGTTACAGTTTTATGCATGGTTGGCCTATCTATGGATAATGGCCAAAGAGCACACACTGTTTCCCGCGTTTTCTTCGTCTGCAAGGTCGAGCCCATTCATGTGAGGGCAATTTCATCTGTTCCCCGTGATGCTGCTAGAAAGCTATAAAAACGGCATGAGTGTTATGCATGATTAGCCGTTGAGGACTTTTTTACCCTTTTGGGCTTTCAATCACTGGCTTCATCCACTGCCCGCATGGGTATGCATACGATGGTCTTCACGGGCTTTTTAAGCCCACTGGCTTTTCACCGCTGCCTGAATGGCGATGGAGATAGGCTTTATGCGTAGTTGGCTATATAGGCTTGGCTAAGCTGCCTTAAATCATGATAAGTTGTCATCATTTGTCATAATAATAATGTCTTAATCGATATACCACCACTGCTGATAATGTTGACGATATTCGTGTTATGCTCATAATAATAATATATCGGCCTAGTGATGATACCAATTTCGATGAATTTTAACGAACGATGGTGACTTTCTTTTAATAAACCACTGATATGAAATCTTTGATGATATATTTGAAATTCCTCCTTTATTCGATTGTCTGACAAAGAATATACATGATCATGACTTCATTTGTATTTGCCCCCTTTTGATGTAGAAGCATTATGACAATAAGCTTTCTAGATCAAAACCAAAACCTTCTTCAAGGATAATACTTCTTGATGAAGTGTACATTAACTGATATACTGATACCCCGTCTGTCTTGATCAACCATTCTGTATGCTCTATTTAAATATACTTCTTTTATAATGTATGGCCCCTCCCACTTGGGCTCAAACTTGCCCCCTGTTCTGCGGGTCACCACTATTGGTCTTTTCAACATTAACACCATATCCCCTTTCTTGAAAGAGCGATATTTTACTCACTTATCAAAAGTGGTTGATATTCTTGCTTGATAAGATGTAATCGCTATTGGGATGCCAGACGATTCTCATCGAGTAGGTTAGTTCTTTCAGTCTTATCTTTGCATTTTCATCATCTGTAAGTGACTGATGCACTGCTACTCTGAGTGACATGACTTGTGTTTTAATTGGAATGACCGCCTCTACACCATAATTCAGTGAATACAATGTCACGCTTGTTGCCATTCTGTGAGTAGTCTTATACGCCCATAGTGCTTCCTGTAACTTTTCATCCCATTCGCGCTTATTTTCGGTCACCGTCTTCTTCAGTATTTTCACAATTATTTTGTTAAACGCCTCTTCTAATTCATTTTCCAGTGGATAGTAAGGTGTTGAAAATAAATGTTGGATATCAAACTTTGGACACAGTTTCTCCATGCTTTTATTCTAAAAAGGGGTACCATTGTTAGTAACAATCTTCTTTGGGATTCCGTGGTGATATAGTATCGAATGTCTAATGAAATTGACCACATCTTTTTCTTTGACATTGTGTAATGCGATCGCTTCCGTCCATTTGGAGAAGTAGTCTATTACTACCAAAATATATTATTTTCCCTTGGTTGAAGGTGGATTTATGGGCCGAATAACATTGAGTTCCCAAGTGGTGAAAGGCCAAGAAGTAACCGTTTAATGGAGATCTTCAGGAGGAACATGCACGATATCTCCATGGATTTGGCATTCGTGGCACCTTTTTTCATAATCTATTACATCTTTCAATAATGCAGGCCAGTAATACCTCATTCGATGTATTCAATGAAATAAATTTCACCCAACCTGATGTACCTCACATTCTCTGGAATGTACTTCTCATAACACTTAACCTGCTTCCTTTTCGTCGAGACAACATAACAACATCCCGTTGTAAGATTTTCTATAGAGTACTTCACTGCAAATGATGAATCTGCTTGATCTCTGCCTGATTTGTTGCCTTTGTGCTGGATCTTTTGGCAAGATATCTTATTTGAGATAATCTATGAATGGCTACCTCCAATCATCCACTGTCACCTTTAAACACGATATGGGAAATGCTTCACCAACCTTTTCAACAACTTCGGGAGAAGGAAGGAATCTTCTTTCTTCGATAGTCACTTGAAGTGGACTTCAGTTTGAATAGGACAGGGCTGCCGCTAGACTAGCCGGAGCGTCTGCCTGTGCACTTTTGGATCGTGGTACATGCTTAATTTCGACATGGAAAAATTGCTCTAATAATTGTTGGGCTTTTTGATAGTAGGACAAGAGTTCTTGATTTCTTATTTGAAAGTTAGTCGTTAGCTGATTTATAATTAGCTTGAAATCTCTAAAAATATGCAACTTCTTCACTTTCATCTTACGGGAAATTTCCATTTCGATGATGAGAGCTTGATATTCAGCCTCATTGTTCGTATAAGTAGTGCCCAATGTGAAAGAATATGGTAATAAATCACCCTGAGGTGTGATGAAAATGACTCCTACCCCCTCTCTTGACGCTCGAGAAGAACCATCGAAATACATCTTCCATTGGTCTTGTTGTTTAATCATCATTACATGCTCATCGAGAAAATCATCACAAATTGTCTCACTTTCCATTACGGGATGCGCTGCCAAGAAATTTGTTATTGCTTGTCCATTTATTACTTTTGTCGACTCATAAGTACTGGTGTATTCTGAAAGTAATAGCATCCATTTGGCCAATCTTCTTGATAACATCAGCCTTGTCATAAAAAACTTTATCAGATTTTCCCTTGAGATCAAAGTTATGTCATGGGAGATATAATAATGCCTAAATTTCTGTACCGCAATTATCAGTGCTAGACATTCCTTCTCGATCGGAAAGTAATTACATTCCGCGCCTATCAAAGTTCAGCTCAAGTAATAAAGAGCAGTTTCTTTTCCTTCTTCATTTATTTGTGCTAACAAGGCTCCCAACGAATTTTCAGCTGCAGATATATACAGGATAAGTGTTTTACCTTTAATAGGAGCTGTTAATACCAGAGGCTGTCTCAGCAACTCTTTTATTGAATCGAACGCATTTTGACAGGCTTTGTCCCACACGAATTTTGTTCATTTCTTCATCAAATGGGAAAATGGTTGACATCTTCCTGCCAAATTTGAGATAAAATGATGAATATATGCCAGTTTCCCTTGCAAGATTTTTAATTCTTTTAATGTTTTCAGAGGCGACATATCTAGAATGACCTTAACTTTCCCTGGGTCAATTTCTATACCCTTGTGCCTGATGACGAAACCAAGAAATTTTCCTGACAACACTCCAAGAGCACATTTAGCCGGGTTCATCTTTATCTGCTTCTTTCTGAGTAGACGGAAAACTGATGCTAAATGTTCACGATGTTCCTGATGATTACTCGACCTAACCACCAAGTCATCAACATAACATTCGACATACTTGTGCATCATATCTTGAAAGATACTTTGCATTGCCCTCTAGCATGTTGCCCTAGCAATATGAAGACCAAATGGCATAACTTTGTAGCAGTAAATTCCTAACGAGGTTCTGACCGCTGTTGCCTCTTCATCCTTAGGAGCCATCCTAATTTGATTGTAACTAGCGTAGCCTTCCAGGAAAGACATGACGGCGTATTGCTTCGTCCTGTCGATCAATAGTGCCGTTATTGGGAGGGGAAAATCATCCTTTGGGCAAGCTTCATTCAGGTCCTTGAAATCTACACACACCCTGATTTGTTCACTTTTCTTTTTTACTGGGACTTTATTCGATATCCACTTGGGATATTTGACCTCTCTGATAAATCTAACTTTGATTAGTTTATTTACTTCTTCCTCTATAAGAGGGACCAGATTTGGATGAAATCGTCTTTGCGCTTACTTAATCGGACTTTTATCCGTATAAATATTTAATCAATGTACTGGTACCAAAGGTTCTAAATATGGTATTTTAGCATATGTCCATGCGAAAACATCTTTATTTTCTTTCCGCAGTCGGGTGTATTCTTCAATTTTTTGTTCAGGAAGACCAGCACTTATGAATGTATTTCTTGGTTATTTTTCCATACCCAAATTTACTTATCGTAAGTTGTCGATCGTTGGATGCCCCCCATCTTTTATTTGCTTTGGAGCTGTCTTAGGGTGCTTGACTACTTTGAGATCTGCCTCTGATACCTGATCGACTGTGACCATATTTATTGAAGACTCTACCCCCAATCCTTAAAATCTTTCTCTCTTCTTCTGGCCAACTCCAATAGGGACCTGAATTGCTTTCCCATGATTTAAACTAGTCTGTTATTCATTATCAAAGCCCATCCTTTTCATCATTCTTCTGCTTGTCGGACTATATTTCTTGAGATCACGAGATGTCTACTTGTCATGGTACATATTATTCTCAGCCCTTGCTTCCATCTTTTCTTCTGAAGAGGTGTAAAATTCAATCAGCTCTGGATATTTTGCATTGGCTATAACATGAAACTTTCCTAAAACGGCTGGGAATGGCTTGCTTCTTTCGGCATATGGCAACGGTACTATATAGTTTGACTGCAAGATTTTAAACTGTTCAGGTGGCAGTAATGTCAAGGGTGATTGTCTTGGTTGTCTTAGATGTCTCGACACAAAATAGAACTCCTTCTTTGCAAATGAAGTTGCCGATGATCCTGCCTTTTTGGATTATCATTTTATTGCTTTCACGTGAGCATTTTTTAAGGATTTTCCTTTATCATTCTTTTTCTCTTCCCTTTTGAAAAATTTGTTGTAGTAACTGACATCTGTAAAGAATGCTTTGACTTCTATGTACGGTCTTGCATCAACCGTTACCTTATATTGTATCCCATTCCTATAGTATTTGAAGCATTGATGAAGGGTAGAAGGTACAATACCGTAGTGATGTATCCATAGTCTTCCTAGGAGAAGATTATATGTATTGATTGCACTAATCACATGACAAACAACATCAGTAATTAAGTCTCCTATTTTCAATGTTATCGTAATTTTGTTGAGAGCACGCTGCCCATCTTGATTAAAGCCCTGTATCATCATTCCACTAGGGCATAGATCAGAATGACAGTAACCTAGTTTATTTAGCAATGTTAATGGTAACAGGTTTACTATGGATCCATTGTCAAACATAATCATTTTTTACTTCTTTACCGTGAATATGGCCTATTATCATCAATGCCCTATTATGCCCTGCATCACAAGCTAGATCATTGTTAGAGAAGGATTCCATTGGCATACAGTCTTCTTTCTCTTTGCATTCTTCATTTTCCATTTCTACCAACGATGTTTCTCTGACATTGTGGTCGGATAACGCTTAAATCAGTCTTTTCCTGCAATCTTCTGATAACTTTAACGCGTCATAAATGCTTAACTAGGCTGGTATACCCTTCAAATTATTCACGATGTCATAAGTCACTTTTGTTATTTCATTTCTCTCCTCTTTCTTTCACTGTTGCGCTGGTCCTTGATGACCTCAGTCTTTGTTGTTTTGACTTTCTGCCTTGGGGGACTTGCCATTCTTTTTCCTGACCGTAGTGTAATTACCACAGCTTTCCTTGTCATCGCATGATTTTCTTTCTCTATTCTGTCATGAGCATTTTCCCGAATTGTCAACATGTTCACCGTCGCGTTCGTATCCCTTTCTTTTTTTTTTACCAATCACTATTTTATCCCTGTTTATCATTATTTGTATTATGCACTTTAATGTATAGCAATTTTCTGTCAGATGTCCTACTAGATGATCGTAGTGGCAAAAATCTCTTTCTCTCGATCTCCTTGCATCTTTAGGGCACTTGGACGCTGGTAATTCTTTTGTATCGGGTTTCAACAACTAATTCATCATAGGGAGAACGTCTTCCTTATCAAATGGAAACCCTTAGTGGGAATTAAGTGATATGGGCCTTTTTCCGGCGAACTTGCTTCTAGGGCGATTTAATTCTTCCTTCCGTTCTACCCTTTTCTCTCCTAAACCCCGTATTTCTTGTCTCCTTTTATCGTGATTCACAGTATTTGCGGTTAACCTACTGGGTCCCCTTCTGGCCATTTCATAATGGAACGCTGGCATTTTGAGAGTCATTAGATCTAGGGCATGGGCTTGGTAGCCAATTCAAGGAAAGTCTTAACATCGACACTAGTGAGACCGAACGCAGTTCCCGTTTTTATGGAATTTAGACACATCTTAACTTGTTCGTTTTCTTCTGGTAGCTGTCTGCACGAGGCTTCCAGTGTTTTCCATCTGTTTATAAACTTCTCCATAGGTTCCCCTTCTCTCTGCTGTACTGATGCCAATTCTGTAATACTGACATCGTGTTCTGAAGAGAAGAAGTTTAACATAAAGGCATCCTGCATCTGCTCCCACGTGCATATCGATCCTGGGGGGTAGACTAGAATACCATCAAAACGCTTTACTTGTCAAGGATGATTTGAACAAACTTAGGCAGTACTATAGTATCACGGAAAAATTCCCCATATTGGTAATAAAATTGATCAAATGTTCCTCCAGTGACCTATCCCCATTGAACTTTTGAAAGTCTGGATACTTGAAATTATTTGGGAATGGGATATCCTCAACTTCTCTTAGATATGGTGTTCGATATCTGAATCTTTTGATACTCTCACGTTTCTTTTCTAATCTGACTGCTTCTTCGACAACCTTTCGTACATCTTCTTGTGTTAATGCTCTCAGCGTAGGAGCAGACCCGTGTGACCTAGTCCGTGGTGGCTGTGACCCTTCAGGATGTTGTTCTCGTTTGTTTATGTTATCAGTCATTGGGGGGCTACCATTCGCGCCACATTATGCGCTAGAGTTCCTAAGGCTTCCCGGAGGCTCCTACATTCCTCCATTAATGCTTTTTATGCTTCTGCCATCTCAGCCATGCGATCCTCTGTAGTTGGAGAAGGTCCTTGTTTTGTTCCAGGCATATGAACGGTAACCTGACGAGGCAGTAGTTGAAAGAGGAGAGGGCATTGGCATTATGGGAGTTGCTAAAAGAGGGGACTTGCTTAAACCTTGTGTATTTCTAGAGTAACTAGTTGAGTAAGAAGACATGGAGATTGGAGATGTGGATCCGAGTGGGCTTGTCAGTAAAGCCTTCCCTTTCTTTTCTTTTGTCCATCGGGGGCCCTTAATAGGTAAAGTAGGGAAATCTTACGCGGTTGAAGGAATCATCACTTGTGTGGGGTAGCTTGCTGGCGGGGTGAGTTCAGGATGTTTCCTGGCTGTGTTTCGTGTTATCGGTCCCCTAACTCTTCTTAGTGGCAAATTTGTTCCCACTGTA
Organism: Magnolia kwangsiensis; assembly: GCA_037074715.1. Lineage (NCBI taxonomy): Eukaryota > Viridiplantae > Streptophyta > Magnoliopsida > Magnoliales > Magnoliaceae > Magnolia > Magnolia kwangsiensis. The sequence goes on along the minus strand of CM073576.1, from coordinate 45,572,331 downwards.
GTTACACTTTCGGTCCTTGTCCTCCTGCAAGTGTTGACGACCCATTCATCTCTTTCTTCCTGTGCTACTGGTGAAGCAGTTACAACTGTGACAGTTGCCCGTGATTCTATTTTCTTGCTTTTTATCGCTTCATCTTTACGACATCCAATTTGTTTATCAACATACTTTACAACAAATCCTGTCGTAGTGAAGTAGAAAAATGTATTTCCTTGAACGATTGCCATTGATTGGTTAGTTGTAATATTCTCTCCTGAGTCGTTCACATTCACAAAATGATAAAAAAAATTAATACTTATATTAGGTTGTATTCTATTTTGGAGATGAAAGGTAGGATGTTCCGATTCAGAGTCGCCATTTTGGCACCTTGAAGACACCAAACAGTCGTGATTATCTCCCGTGCAGTTCTTAAGTTAATATCCAAGTGAATATAAGAAAAGATCCCTAGTAGAGTCACCATTTTATTTCGAACAAGAAACAAATGCATTTCATTTGGGAAATTTCATTCACTTAATAATTAATAGAAGAAGACAAAGAAGACAATCACATTATATTTATTCCAAGTTCTTTTACATCCCTTTTTCCTTTGATTCCAAAATAGACTTGTGATAAAAAAAAAAGAAGAAATTATGCACTAAGGCAATAATTGCTGGAAGCATTGTAAATTGTAGGCTATTGTGCACTGAACACTGAACACGGATGTGTGCTTGTTAATAGTATTGTGCACCCAGATCTGTTGTACGCCAAGATCCATTGTGTGCCAGGATCCATTGTGCGCTCGAATATATTGTACGCCCCCAGATCTGTTGTGTGTACAACTCTATTGTGCGCCCGGACCCATTCTATGCTAATGATGTTTGTGCGCCAATGGTGTTGTGCACCGTACAACACCTATCCTGCACAATGCAAGCGACTCTACCTCTTTCTCTTCTCAGAATCTTCTTCTACTTCTTGATTGGCTACTTCTGACCCCTTATTGATGGGTTGGGGTATTTATAGTCTTCTCACACGTGCAAACATGCCACGTAGTCATTGTGCGAAATCCTTTGTGCGGCCATCTCTGTGCGGACCCCTCTATGCGGACCCTGATGTGCGGACCCTCTTGTGCGGACTCCTTTGTGCAGAAACCGGTGTACGAATCTCTTTGTGAGGACTACTGTGTGCGGTCATCTGTGTTGCATGGTTTATTTCTTCACAACGATTTACGCACAACACTTAGTTTCACTCAATGATTTGCGCACAACGATTTGCGCATAACACATAGTTTCGCACAATGATTCGCACACAGCGAACTATCTGCTGCCTTTTATCTTTTATGCCTCAACATCAACTGTTTATATGTCATTGCTGCATAAGTGCCAATGTGGATGAGGTAAAGGCCATTTATTTTGTATTTCCAATAATGAGTGGGTAATGGTCTTTTGATGAACAAAATGTAAGATTCTTTGTTAGATGGTCTATAATAGATCACCCATCTTAATTAAACTGGGCCAAATTAGTCGTTTGATATTTAGTGTTTGAGAATACTTGGTGGGTTCACTTCATTGTGATTACATAACATGATCAAAATATGTAAACTTGACATATCATGTGGCGGAATCTTAGCAAGTGTAGAGCTTTTTAATTATTAAAAAGTAAATTATTGTGGAAATGTTAAGACGAGAGATTTGGTTGTTTGATGGGATTTCCTCACTCTCTCTTCTAAGAACTAGTTGTTGAACTCATGCCTCTCTCATTTGCATATCCTCCCATTTTGATAGTGTTCTAAGAGAGAAAGGATAACCTAAAACAAAGCTTTCTCTAGCTTCAAGTACACTTTATTATGAAAAATAATCATGATTTGATGCATTGAAAGCCATATTAATCTATAAATATATTCAATTACACCTAACCCTCATATCAACTACACGGAAATAAACAATATAGCATCTTTGGCTCCAAAATCAAGTTGGTTAGTGTGCACTTGTTGAAATTTTAGAAATTGTTGTTTTATGAAGTCTTAAATCATTCAGAAACTGGGTTTGTTGATTGCATCGACAGACCATTTGATGCCATCGAGCACCGTTCAAACAATGCACGATACCATTAAACAATGATCGATTGGTCGCTAGACTAATTGGGTACTTTTTCAATGCCATCGATATGGATTTAATGTAATTGAATGATAAGTTTCGATGACATTGAAGTGTGTCAATGTCATCGAACGAATCTGCACAGTTTTTCACAGAGTTGTGATTTTTTTGTGATTTGTTTCCTAATTCGATTATGATTCTTCCAAAGGCTATATATAGGGGTGTAATCGGGATTGGGAGGTATATTTAGAGCTTTCTAATTCTTTCTAGGGTTTTAATGGTGTAGCTTGGGTGGATACGTGGTTGTTCGGATCGGGTAATGTCTCATCTCTTGTAATTTTCTGCTTTCATACTGATACCTGTCACTTTGTGACGTGGTTTTTTTTTTCCTGCAAGAGTTTTTCCACGTTAAATTCAAAGTGTTTGCGTTGTGCATAATTGGTGTGATTGGATTATTTCACTTGATTCATCTTTGTGTGCTTTTGCGGTCCCCTAACAAGTGATATTAGAGATAAAAGTTGGGGCCCATGCTTAAATCTGAGAGTGAGTAATAATGATTACTAATCCTAAGTTCGATGTTGAGAAATACTCATGAAAAAATAGCTTTGAATTAAGAAAGGTCAAGATGATCAGTCCATTGATTCAGTAAGGATTGGATGAGGTCCTTGAGAAGCGACCAAAATCCATGGATGATGATAAATGAAAGAAATTGGATAAGAAAGTGAAATCCTCAATCTAATTATGCTTAATGGATGAGGTTCTCTATAACAACTTGAGGGAGAAAACCGCAATAAGTTTGTGAGTGAAGTTGGAGGGCATTTATGTAAAGAAGTCCCTTGAAAATCACCTATACTTGAAATTATAGTTATTCAACTTTAAGATGGTAGAGGGAGGAGATGTTGAAACCCACTTTAGCAATTTTAACAAGGTGATATGCAAATTGCTGGATGTGGAGATAACGGTCGATGAAGAAAATTAGGTGTGTATCTTGTTAAATTCTCTCCCTGGCTTGTATAAGTCTTTTAAAGATGTCTTATGCACCAGTAACACGACCCTTAGTGTCGATTCCGTCATCTCATCCCTTCATGGAAAGGTGATGAGAAAGAAGAACGGTAGAATGTGGGCCTCCACTGATGCTTTGTTCGCAAGAAGTAGAAATTCTGATCGGGACATACGATCCTCTAGATTAAGATTTAAATCCATGGGTAAGGGCAAGAGCAAGGGAAAGTTAAAGTGTTGGAATTGTGGGATGTTATGGTACATGAAGAATGATTGTACAAATCCTAAAGTAAAGAAAGATAATAAAAAAGTCTTCTTCCAGGGAGGCCAATACTGCCACATCTGATGAAGAGACAAGCGGAGGTGATGTGTTGTGATTGTCTATGACCAGACACTTATATGATGATCGTAGAGACGAGTGAATTCTTGACACAGGGGCTTCATATGACATGACTCCTCATCAAAGTTGGTTCTCCAGCTACATTGAGTACGATGATGGATATGTATTTATGGGCAGTGATAATGCCTGTAATGTTATGGTTATTCGTATTGTCTATATCAAGATGTTTGATGGGATGGAGCGTACCTTGACTGAGGTAAGGTACGTTTCTGATAAGGAAAAAAGTTTGATATCTCTAAGTGCACTCGTGGCAATTGGGTGCAAGTTCACCAGTTTTAATGGGGTCCTTAAGGTTTCAAAAGGGGCGCTCATAGGTGTGAGAGCACAAAGGCACGATAATCTTTAAGGGTTGATCAGGAGCACTTCAACAGGTGGAGCTGCAGAGGCTGCAGTGGATTCCACGTCTGCACTATGTGGCATACACGTTTAGGCCACATGAGCGAGCAGGGGGTGAAGGTACTTTCTAATCGTTGTTTAATTCCAATTTTTAAAAGTTTTGATTTAAATATATGCGAGCATTATATATATGGTAAAAAATCTAGGTTATCTTTTAAATATGGAAAATATGTATGTAAGGGTGTACTTGAATATGTGCATTCTGATGTATGGGGGCCATCGCTCGTGGTTTTCACTGGAGGGTCATCATGGTTTATCACATTTATTGACGACTACTCACGAAAAGTTTGGATTTATCTCATAAAACATAAATCTGAGGTTTTCACCAATTTTAAACATTGGAAGGCCATGGTGGAAAAATAGTCAGAGCGAAATTTAAAAGTATTAAGGACCAAATAATGGCGGTGAGTTTACTTCAGGTACAACACAACGTGCCACACACTTGAAAAAAACATTATGGCTGAGTAAATGAATCAGAGTCTTTTAGAGAGGGCCCGATGCATGATTAATAATATTGAATTGGGTAAGGACCTATGGACTGAGGTCTTTAACACAACCTTCTATTTGGTGAACCGGTCTCCTTTTATAGCTATTGAATATAAAATTCCAGAGGAAGTATGGAGTAGTCATAAAGTGGACTACTCAAATCTGTGTATATTTAGTTGTGAGGCTTACTCTCATGTACCATCAGTTAAGAGAGATAAGCTAGACCAAAGAGCCAAAAAACATATCTTTTTTGGTTATGGTGTTGGTGTTAATGGTTACAGATTATAGAAAAGGTTACACATAAAATCATCACTAGCCGTGACATAAAAATGAACGAAGGTTCCCTATTCTATAAGAATGATCAAAAAGAGCAACAAGAACTGAAAAGGTTAGTCGTAAATGTTTAGATTGACACAAGTAATACTCAGGCAGAGACAGATGCATAGACAGAGGTACAGGAAGAGGTGGAGCAGGTACCTAGAAGAAATCCACCCTGAGATTATAGTTTACCGACAAGATATAGATGCAACTCTAATATTGCACATCTAATATTTAGGAGGCTCTTGATGAGTTTGATGCAGAAAATTTGAAGGTGACAATGGATGATGAGATAGACTCTTTGTACAAGAACAACACATGTGAGTTAGTGGAGCTTCTAGTGGGTCGAAAAGCGATCGGATGCAAGTGGATCTTCAAGAAGAAACATGATAGATACAAAGTAAGATTAGTAGTGAAGGTTTACGCTTAGAGAAAAGGCATTGACTTCACAGAGATATTCGTGCTGGTTGTAAAGGAAATGTCTAGTGTTAGCACTAATTACTCAATACGATCTCGAGCTGAAACAAATGGACGTGAAGATTACATTCCTATACGAGGAATTAGAAAAGTATATTGAAATGAAACAACCAGAGGGATATGAAGCTAAGGGGTGAAGAATAAAGTTTGTAGGTTAATGAGGTTATTGTACGGCCTAAAACAGTCACCTATGCACTAGTATAAAAAGTTTGATTCTTTATTATTGAGTTAGAAATTTATTAGAAGTGAATACAATCATCAGTTCTATTACAAGACTCTCAGTGATGACAAGTTAATCATCCTAGTATTGTAAGTTAATGACATGTTGATTGCTGATCATGACATATCCGAAATTGATGTATAAAAGACTTAATTATCAGAAATATTCGAGATGAAAAATCTAGGGCTGCAAAAAGGGTTCTCAGTATAGATATTCTTAGAGATAGGAAGGGAGCAGGCTTTGGTTATCATAGGAAAAATACCATGTGAATGTATTAATCATATATGGAATGGACAAGGTTAAGCCGATTAACATTCCCCACATAGCTCACGTCAAGATTTCTTCAGAATAATGTCCTAATTCAAATGAGAAAAATAAGGATATGTCCCATGTTCCTTATTCAAATGTTGTGGGAAATTTAATGTATGTCATGGATTGTACAAGAATAAATATTTCACAGGAAGTCGGTGGTGTAAGCAAATACATGTCAAACCCCCATAAGCAACGTTGGGAAATGGTGAAATGACTACTTTAATACATTCGAGGTACAAAATTATAACGCCTCGGATTTTGAGGGTCGAGCAAAGCTCTACTCCTAAGATCCAACGCATCACTTATGCAACATGGATAATGATGTTTAGATGTTATCCATATCAATGAGTTAAATATGAGAGGGATTAGACTAAAATAGGCATATCATACTCCAGATATAATTAAACTGAGCAAGCGAAAGACTGAAACGTATATATATCTGAACAGGTACATGTTTTACAACCTCCAGAGTATGATTATGTAGCCAGGCTGAGTATATACATGTATTGTTTCAAAATAGGCAAAATATCAAAATGTAAGGGTCCAACTAATCCACGTACCCCTGTATCCCATCAAATCAGCACGAGGCCTACATAGACCTACTTGATAGCGAAACATAGGAGAATTCCTCCTCATTTACGAAGACCAATTCAACTGCATAGACTTCGTCATCACCTGCATCTACAACAGAGTCTGGTTGGTGTTTTAAAACACCATCCCAGGGGTGGGAGTGAGTGATCAACTCAGTGGTACTATAAGGCAAAGGTTAACATATTATCAAGTCAATCAAGCAGTAATGATAAAGTAGTACAACAATTATTTCTTAACTACTCTTGTTAATGCATGGATGGTATGCAGTAATGATCTATGCCTTCGCACAAAGCTCCCTTATAAGTGACTCCAACAACCAAGTTCGCGCATGAAAACCTCCCTAAAGTGTAACTTCCTCGCCAAAGCACATGCATTACAGTGCATGGTCGTGTTAGCCGAGTACTTAATTAAGATTATTCATGCAGCAGATTTGGGAAGCTAAGGTACCTCACTTTATATCATTAATCCAAACCGAAGGATCTCATCAATCCTAGTTATTCACATATGATAGGTAAGTTGTAGGGTACACCCCTAATGAAAAGTAGTCGATAGGAAAATTCATAGTTTATACTCGAGGTCACAACAGGAGACTCGTCACCTCAGCGTAGGCCGACAGCTCGAATACGGTGTCCTATACCACCATGCCCAGCTCATGAGTTTAGGTTGCTCACTGGTCACTATGGGGAGGCTCGTCACTACAATGTAGGATAACATCTCAACCACAGTGTCCCATACCACCATGCCTAGCTCATTAGTCTTAACGGATCGTGGTACCATAGTTAAAAAGAGCTTTTACATTGATATGTAATACCTTAGATTCAAGTAGTAATGTCTATAAATGGTAAACACACAATAGGCCAATCGGTTTGTTTAGTAAGTGTAAGACCCGTATCCTAGTCCATATTGTCCCGTCAACTCCCGCGATCCTTCCGGTCGAATTTCGATGACCCACGATCAGTTATCAATGTTTGCAAATGATCACGAGTTGTGTCTCATATATTAGAGTCGGCTGGACCCGAGACTTGTAGTAGTGCAATTGCGGCGTCGCTATGGTTCCGATGCCGGGTCTCGCACGCCGAGGCGGTACCCAGGCCAGGAAATGTGGGCCCGCGTTCAGTTTGAAGAAAATGTCGCACGTTGTGAGTATCAAGGGAATCTCTACGAAATGTCACATCAATCAATCCTATCCATCACTTCATCTGTCAAGTACAAGCCACCAAACTTTCTCTTACAAAAGTACTCTAAAGTCAACTTTTCTATCACTTCACTCATCCCTCTTCCCATCACTCCATCACTCACATCATTTCTCTCTCTCTCTCTCTCTCTCTCTCTCTCTCTCTCATTTCTATCATTTTCTCTCAAGAAACCCCATGAGAGCACCCAACGTCCATGGCTTCCATGGAGAGAAAGTGTGGCCCACTTTCCTATCTCCCATCTCCACCATCTTAAGTCGATCTCAATTGTTGAAGTGCATCCATGGGATCTCTGACATACATTGATGGAAGAAAAAGTCTAAGAAGATCAAAGGTGGGTGCTTCTTTCTTTCTCTCTCTCCTTTTCTTTTATTTTGTGGGTGTTTTTATTTATTGATTTTGATGATTCGAGGGCACACTTGTAGTGGGACCTATCTTGATGTATGCTTTGTACCAATGAGGGACCCATAGTGGCGGGGTCCCTCCATCACCACTTGTCTTCTCTCTCTCTCTCTTGATGTGTGTGGCCCACCAGGATACACCCCACCATGAGTGTACAATATAGCCATGCTATCCAAATGTTAGGCCCACCTTGCTGACATCCAGTGGATGGCCCACCCTGACCGTCCGTTTTAGACAGACACGGATGAAGGGAAATACAAATATCAGCATGATTCATATCAAGTGGGCCACGTGACACGCAGACCTCACCTGATGTATGTGTTCTGCCATTGCTGGACGGTGGAGCCACTTTTACTGTATGTGAATAGCTACACCATCCACCGTCTAGTCGTGGACGGTGGAACCCTTGACGTAAGCAATTCATCCATGCCATCCAAGTCCACTGGATATGGACCCTACCTTGATATATGCATCTGATCTGCACTGTCCACCCTTTTACTCAGTTAATTTCAGGCGTTGAGCTGAAAAATGAAGTCAATCCTAATTTCTGGCAGGTCATAATATAGAAAACAGTGGTTTTAGGCGATTTAAACTGATAAGGCCCGCTGTGATGTTTCTATATGCCGAAAATATTACATATTTGACTTGTTAGACCTATAACGAGCCAGGGAGACCGATAGTCGGTGTGGATCTTCTTGATGTGGGCCCCATTTAACAAAAAATAAAAAAATAAGAAAAAAATAAAAATAAAATATAACTGATGCTGTGCTATCAGCGTCCGCTGCTTAGTTTGGGCGTAGGGTCAGTGGCCCCCATCACAGGCCCCACCTTGAGGCGTGCTAAACATTAACACCGTCAATTTGATGGGTCCTCTCTAATTATGGGGATACGTCAAAAATCAGCCGCATATAGCACTCAGGTGGTCCACACCAACAAATGATAGGGATTGAACATTTACCATTAAAACCTTTTTTTTAGGCCCCAGAAGTTTTGGATGCTTATGATATTTGTTTTTCATCTTTATCAAGGTCCGTGTGACCCTATCAACAGATGGGATGGAAATTAAATGTTATGGTGGGACCCACAACATAATACATATGTTATGTCCAGACCGTCCATCTGATGGACGAGCAGCAACAAGGTGCTGCTGTGCTCGGACATCAACACAGGGACGTCAACGCATGGGTCTCACCACGAGGTATTTGTTATATCTTAACCGTCCATCCACTGGACGTGGCCCCACCATGGCAGCATGAGGGGACCACCTTGATTCGGTGTACTGTATCCTCACTGTCCAGATCTTGGATGGTGGGAGTGGATTAACTATTGTACCTCATGCCATGTGGACCCTGATCAGTTATCCAGACAGTCCTTCATGTGGGGTATACCATGATGGATGCATCAGGACCGTCGCCGAACGCTGACACTCCCAACCTCCCACATACGCACACGTGTGTGTATATATATATATATATGTATATGATATATGTTATATTATAATATTTTATATTATATGAGGGGCCACTCCCACGTGGGACCCACCTTTAATATGGTACGTGCACTGTCTAGGTGGATCTGGACTGTAAGGATAGGTAGCTTTCTGCCATTGTACAAATATATAAAATATAATATTATATTATATAATATATAAAATGTTATTGCATTGGTGGGCCACTGTGTGGACCATACTATGATGAATGGTCCTATTTGCATCGTCCAGTTGCTGGACGGTGCAGCAGATATGATATTCGGACCGTCTATCCAATTGACACGGTCGTGGATCCCCACCATTGATGCATTTGTTGCATCCAAACCATCCATGCATTGGTGGGCTCATCCTTGGGCTTGAGACCAAAAAGAAAATTAATAAGACAGATCCAGTTAACAGGTGGACCCCACCATCATGCATGTATTGTGCCTACAACGTCCAACCATTTTTATAAATATTTATAAGGCTTGAGATAAAAATAAAATAATAATAATAAATGAGACAGATCTAACATCCAGTGGACCGCAATACAGAAAAAAAGTGGCGTTGAACGTCTACCATTAAAACCCCCTTTGAGTTACAGAAGTTTTGAATCAATATAATTTTATTTTTCCCCTCCCTGTCTAGGTCCATATGACCTTAAGAACAGTTTAGATGGGAAATAAATGTTATGGTGGGCCCTCCAAATTTTAACAGTGGAAGTCATTATCACCACTGTTATTTATGGTATGGTCCAGATGATCTTATGATCTGATTCATTGTTTGGATAATGCTTTAAAGTGACCTCTATAGATGGATGAATGGTGCAGCCCGAGTAGTACAACCCGCTTGTTGTATTTGAGAAGCCCAATATGATGTATTTGAAGCCTATGGGTTAAGGACCATCGTGATATATTTGGAGACCATAGGTTAAGGGCCATCGTGATATATTTGGAGCCCACGGATTAAGGCCCATTGTGATGTATTTGGAGCCCATGGGTAGAGGCCTATTGTGATATACTCATTTGTATCGACCCATTTGACTCAGCCTATTCGACTCAGTCCATTCAATCGGCCCATTTGATGCATGATTGATGCATTGGAACGGCCCACCTGATGCGACCCATTTAATGTATATGAGGCCCATGTGATAGGGCCCACTTGCCTTGTATTTAAGGCCCATATGATGGGGTCCACCTGGGCACAGATATGAGGCTCATTATGTTGTATTTGTGGCCTATTTGGCGAAGCCCACATTGATGTATATATGGACTACATGAGGAGGCCCACCGTGAGGTGTTTGTAACCTTTGGCGAGGCCCGACGCGATGTATATGAGGGGCCAATGTGATGTATATGAGGCCCAGATGCAGGGCCCACCCGTTATATATTCGAGGCCCGTTAAGATCTGTGATTTTGTCATAATGCATGTAATGATGTTTATGTGGGCCACTCCTTTGGATCAATGTTGGTTAAATGGCCACAATGATATGCAATGATGGTTTAATGTACACATTGTGACCTTCCCTTAGGCCCTTGTTAGGCCGATTATCGACTCCAATTTACGTGACTGATTTATCGATTCTGATTATCGAGGTCGATTATCGATCGAGGCTAATTATCGTGGCCGATTGACGATTCCGATTGTCGTGGCTGATCGCCGATTCTGATTGTCGTGGCTGATCGAGGCTAATTATGTGATGTATATACGAGATGTATTTGAGGCCCGTTGTGATGTGTATCCATCCTGTGTTTAAGGCCCAATGTGATGTATATGAGGCTTATGTGATGAGGCCCACTGTGATGCATTTGAGGGCTAGGCGATGGAACCCATTATAATGTATGTTAGGCCCATGTGAAAGGCCCATTGTGATGTATATTAAACACTTAAGTGAGGCCCATGGTGTTGTATATTTGGCCCTTGTGTGCAGCTATGAGTCCACTATATGTCAGGCTTTATGTGGGTCGTTCCTTGGGGGACAATGTTGGTTAAATGTCCACGTTGTCGATGTCGATTGTCAATGCTTGCTATTGATACCGATTATGAGTATATGACTGCATAGCATCATGATACATGCCCATACGCATCATCTGCATGTCTATTAAGAGATATGATTGACCATTGCATATGTCATAGTCCTGGTTGTTATGAGACTCCCTGATAGGTGGAGATTGTCTCACATGAGCGCACGATATGCGCAGGATTGATGTATGATTGGATTGTATAACTCATGCATCTTGTATTGTGTGTTGTGATTACTATATGCCCTAGCGACATCAGGGCCGTAGCCCATATAAATATATCGTAGATGGCCAGATGAGATACCGAAAATCTGTTCTACATGGGGTGCTATAGATATCCTTGGGTGAAATCTCATAACCCTCTTAATTCCAGAGGTTGCTCCAACGTCTAGAACGAGTGGGTAGATGAGCGCCGAGTGCCGATTATCAGATGAATGCGCTCTCCACTGTGTCGTGGTCGGTTGGAAGGGGGTGCGGCCTTACCTATCCGAGAGGAGGGGAAAATGCTAGGCTGAGTCTGACCAGCTCAAGGAATGGGACCGCTATTGACGAGCCGGGCCCAATATTGGCAGGTGGATAATGAGGTCTCTTCCACTCACCTTGTTGCGCGTGATGGGACAACAATTTGGTTTGGAGTGTAATAGACCCCGGTGATTTTTCAAAGAGGAACCGTACTGATATGTAGACTTATCGAGTAGGAGTTGCATGCTCATTTATTCATTCATTCATTCACTATTCACTCGGGCTGGTGGTGCACAACTAATTGTTGTGTACCTTCTTTATGGCAAGGATTTTGGTTGGGCACGTGTAACACCCTAGATTTTTGTCAACCTGGAATTAGACGTCCTTAGGCAATGGGTCAACCATAATACTTTCGAAGCTCAATCCCAAAGCCAAAGAAATCACTTTTCAACCCACTTCCTTTAAACTCTCACCTTTCACCACCTCATTCTTCAAACTTCTCCAAGTACTTTCATATTAGACACGAATCCTCAAGTTTAAATAGTAAAGAACTATACTTAAACAAAAACTCACTGTAAACGGTCGCCAAGATTGAGTCCGTGCATACTCCTGATCAAACCCAACGACCCCAAATCACTTCTAGACCACCAATCGAAGGGTTTATACAATGTTTCATTCCATTCCAAACCTAGAAATGACTGTCCTTAGGTGGTAGGTCAACCCCAACATCTTACACTTAATCTCAAAGGATAAAACCTCTTTTTATCTAATTCCTTCGAAATCTCACCCTCCGCCACTTTATTCTTCATTTTTTTTTCTAAACACATTTATAATACACACCAATCCTAGGGTATTAATGATGAAAAATAATACCGAAGCTAAAACTTACCGTAAATAGTAAATAAATGGATAAAATGGGTCTTGACCCTTAACCTTTTAGAATCAAATGAAATAAATAGGTTAGTTGGATAGATTAGCGCCTCCTACCCCAAAATCATATGCTATACGTTGCATAAACTCATTTCGATTTACAAATTGGCCTCGAAACGTCTCAAACGGAGTCGTGGGCCCACCCACGCTAATCCACAATGATCTAAGGTGGGCCCCACATGTTTTTGGGACCCAGGGGGCAGGAGGACCTCGCCCAAATGGTGGGATATTGCCAAAACTGAAACCTGTCGGTGAGGACCTCACCGGTTCGGCCTCTCCATATAGTGGGCCCCATTCGGGTGGGCCTTCGGGCCGGAGGTGTTTGGGGGTTAGGGTAACCCCCCTAGGTGTGGTCCGCACCTTAAATCCCCTCCAAACTAGTACCTCCTTCACGAACCATACCTCCAAGCTCTCCTTTCTCCCTCAAACGTCTAATTTTTGGCAAAAATCACCCCTCCAAACTCTTCCTTCTTCCGTTTCCAAACACCCTCACTCCACCCTTCAAATCTCATCTCAAACGGAAATCAATAAAGGCTACTTCCTTTGGAAATCTAACGAGAATTAACTAGCGCTGCACTAGATGACCTATGAAATTCTCACCAATCACTTTCAATACGATCTGCTAGAGTTAAAATGTATAGAATAGGTGACGCTACAATACCTTAAAACCTAGGATCAAACTCTAAACCCGGTTGCTCACGGGAGCATTCAAAAACTTTATATCAGAACTGGACCGCATATCGGAAGTTCGATTATCTCGAACTTAGACAATCCTGATCGCCTAGTTGGACTTAACAATCACCCCAAAAATTAAGTCCAAATGATGTCCCATGACAATTTCCTTGAGTCCAGAGTGAAGAGTGTGAGAAATGTTAAAAATTAAATATAAATTATGAAATCTGGCACGTGTCACTTGCGCGACATTTTCTAAGCGTTCTGACTGTCAGAATTCGATCAAATTTTACCATCGGATCAGGATAGGTGGCCCTTACATGTCATAGTACTTGTAGCTCTGATAGAGTACCGGTAGCCGTTGAACTGAAACTAGTCTGCCACGGTCGATCTGGATTTCTGATCAGACTAAAAACTCTGCCTAACTTAGATCCAATATCAGGGAACTTAAGTCCGACCGCATTTGATAAGAGGACCTCCAGAAGTGCTCCGTTGAGACGGAACAGTCCGTATTTGGACATAACATAAGTATACCTTGGCCCCAAGTCTATTCCCGTCATTTTTGGGCTTATAAAAAGGCCTTAAGCCCTCTCTCACAAACCCCATACGAATTTGAGAAATCCCTAGGAGAGAGAAGAGAGAAAAGAGAGAGAAAGTGAGGGAGAAGTTGGGGGTTTCCCCTGGGATTCTTCCCTGCTGCTCCACGTGCCAGATTCTTCCACCTGCATCGCTATTCTGGTGATTCCAACGCCGTTCTAGGTAAGAAAACCCTAATCTCAAGCTGTTTTAGGGATTCCATCAATACAATTAGCAAAGTAGCTAATTTATCTTGAGGTTTAGGTCGTCATATAGGCGTTGACGAAGCGTAGACTTTCTATTCAAATCAATACAATTCTACGGTGAAAGGTACGGATTTTAGATGCTTTGGTTACCATTTTTCAAAGCTTTCAATGCTGTTTAATGGTAGATTGCTGATAAGGATGCTGTTTGACATGTAGAACATGCTGTCCGTTTTTCATTTCGAATACGTACGAAGAATATGAGATTTAGGATATTTTAGGCATTTGTAGGAAATACTGTATATGTACGTACTTTGTCGATAGGATTTCCATGAGTATTTGTCATGTACCTATGTTAGTTATGCGTGTATGATCTGTTTGTCGAAGAGATTCGCCCTAATGCACGTATTGGCCGAAATATGCTATGTAGACTAATGTGTGTAGACTAAGTGTTTGTTGAAATGCCTAAATCAAGATGATTTATGCCTGCTATATGTTTTGAATGTAAGAACATGATTGTTGTGTATTAGACATCTCCTTGATATAAGGATCTGTCATATTATATGCGGAAATCAACATACATCAAGTACGTTGGAGTTGTGTAGTCTAAGTGTTTGTATAAATGTACGTATTAGTAAGTACTGAGTAAATGGTACTGTAGATTAGCATTGAGACTGGATTCTCAACTAATTTGATGATGTACATGATTCCTCCATGCTTGTTGTATTTCAATTGATTACCTTATGTGTGAAGTACTCGTGTATGGTTAACTACTTATGATGTATGTTATAATATGCTGATAACATGCTGGAATTTCTTTTATTTCAATTATGTCTCTCTCATATGATTATTGATTTAGATTACATGTTCTTGGGGCTATATTCTAGTCCAGGCAGTCGGTAACAGTTTAGAATTCGTGGTTCGATTCTATTCACCATGAAGGATGTGTATGACGAACCCGAGTCGTACTAGAGTCGTCGCAGTGGTTAGGCCACATGAAGTGCTTGTGCACTTCATATCGGTTGATTCAACGTGTGCTCGTGCTAGTCGGACTCATCAAGTAACCTGGCTGACCATTGTATGTTCACCTTGTATTGGTCATAACTGCTTGAACTTAGGGTATTGAACTTACCTGTGTTAACCCTGATAACCGTGGTACCTTGATCCAGTAAGACTCATGAGCCGGGCATGGTGGTATGGGACACCGTGGTCGAGCTGTCGGCCTACGCTGGGGCCATAAACCTCCCCGTAGTGACCAGTAAGCACCCTACTCTGAGCAGATTATGGTGGTATGGGACACTATATTCTTGTTGTCGGCCTACATTGATAAGGTGATGAGGGAGTGGAGTAACGAGTGCGAGCAACAGCCCTGACAGCCCTTTGTAGTGACCTTGAGTTTATCCTGACACCGCATGGGGACGATGAGTTCTGATGCAGTCTTAAGGATATAAACTAGGCCTATATTGATAAGGTGATGGGGGAGCAGAGCAACGAGTGCGTGCAACAGCCCTGACAGCCCTTGCAGCGACCTAGAAATATATCATTGTATGAGATTACTAGGAGTGACGACCCTAGATAGGAATCCTTGTTGGGAATGATATAAGGGAAGTACCCTAGTTTCCCAATCCTGTTGTATGAAAAGGACTAATAACAACTCGGTAATTATATTCATATCGCACTGCATGTGCCTGGAAGATGTGGAGCACTGAGGGAAGAACGCATGTCATGGACGTAAGATGGTGTCGCATGAGGGAGTATGTCGGTGAGGGCATCCATCATGTCATTTCATGCTTGCATTAATCACAGTATTTAGGAATATTTGATTTGTTTGCTTTACCATTATCGCGTGATTGATTTGATAACATGCTAACATTTACTCTATGATTCCACTGAGTTAGCTACTCACTCCCACGTTACGGGACAGTGTTGCACACACCAACCAGTCCCTATTTTAGTTTCAGGTGATGACACTGCTGGTGAAGCGGAGCCGGACTTGTTTGATGATGAGGAGGATTTCTCCTATATACTGGTTCTGATCGACGAGTTTACAGGGTTACTGATTAGATGCCAATACACGTGGTTTGCCTTTTATTTACACACCCATGTATATTCTTTTCTTTTTATTTTGGAGTATACATGTAATTAGTTAACCTGGTAACATGTTCACACTCTGAAGACTTACAATCATTCATATATTTTATATATTTATCACAATCTTCCGCTTGTTAATTTAACTGTCTCTGGAGTATGATATGCTGTTTTGGCTTAGTCCCAATCTTATTTAATGCCATTCTACAGACAACATGCATTCATCATTATCTATGTTGCATAAGTGATGTTTTGGAACTCGGGAGTTGGGTTTCTACCCGACCCCTGATTTTTGGAGCGTTACAGCATGTGACCAACATGAGATCAGGAGTTTACCATGTTGAGTCTGACTATCCAAATTTAGGTATGGACTGGTTTGGATAGAAGTCTATTGTAGCGGACCCCGTAGCCGCGATATTACGTACTATCATCCCGACTTCACACTCCAAGCATGGTCATTTCATTCGCATCGCATATTACATTACATCCGCAGGCATATGACATTTTGGGTTGCTATGTTTCGGCACTTATATGGCCTAGATAGACTTAGCAGGATTTGTATATTGCATTGCATCCTCGGCATCTGATATTTAGCTCTTTATGATTCTTTATTGCATAACTGTTCTATATTGCGTATCCTGATATTTATTGACTTATTGACTTATTATTATTTTTGTTTATTTCAATGATGTACGAATTATGAATTACCAGTATTTTTAGTATTGTATGTTTATGACATTGTATTGAATACTTGGCACTTACCTTATGCACACACTTACACCACCCTCTAAGCTTTCTATAAGATTATGCACGATAGATGCGTACAGGTGATGTTAGGCTACAGCAGTGTTGAGCTTGGAGCGTGCTGTGGTCTTCTGGAGCTTGATTCTCTATTTATGTATTTTCCTTTCAGTATTGTATTCAAATGATTATATTAGTGGATATGTGATGATCATGTTGCCGTTGTGAATTGGGTAATCTTGTCGTTATGGTTATTACTAGTTAAATGTACATTTCAAAATAAAATAAAAAATTCTCCTTGTAGGATCCCAGGATCGGAATCTGACATATGAATGTTATGAGCCGAGAATGTGGTACTACGGAGGTTGTCGGCACCAGATTCGGCGATCGGGATTCCTATGAATCCGATTTCTGTGTTTAGGGCATGACAGTAAGTTTGATTGGGATGAGCACACATTAACTTAATCGACATGGAGTGCATAAGCACTCCTTGTGCCCTAACCACTTTAGACAACCCCTGTGAGACACGGATTCGTCGAGTTACCCAATGTGGCAAGACTAATTCAGCCACCAGTACAAGGATTGTTATCGATTGCCTAGTCCATGTTATAGCCGCAATCTTACTCAGATGCAATAGGTAGACACATGTGATAATGATATCAGCATTTAACAAACAACCCAAATAAATCTCTCATTTAAACATTTCATCAAACACATTGAACATGTCACCAAGCACTTGCATTTTATCCATAAATTGCGTAGCGGAAAATATGATTACATGAAAGAAACTATACATAAGATTAAGGAAATCGAGAATCCTATCTTAATACACTTAATAAATACAAATCATCAACATTTTCTCATTCAAACATTTTATCAAAAAATTAAGTTACAATTCACCAAATACATAGACTAGATTAGTTATGACATATATTATGACAATTCCTTAGTTATGACATATATTATGACAATTCCTTACATAAAGAGATCATCATGCATACGATGAACATGTATCTTAGATTAACAGTCATGGAAAGCATGAATCACAGTTACATGTTCATTCAAACATTTCAACAAACACATGGGATGCATCTTGTATTTAACATAGTTCACAAATGCATAATATATCGAATACGTCGTATATAAAATAATATGGTAGCAATAAGTTAGACACAAATCATTAGATGACATTGAAAGCATTAAAAACCATAACCTAAATGTTTATAGTCCACGCCTTTAGTTGGAATACTCAATTCGGACTCGGTTTGAATCCTACATTCCCGAAAATGGGATGACGGGTACCTAAATCATGAAATCCATTAGCTAGGTTGACAAACGACTATTCTAGATATTAACTACGACATTAGGGTTTGGATTTCTTACCCAAATCGTAGTTAAAACTGGTCGTGTAGCAAAGTGGGGAGGTGAATCAATGCCCGGAGTTGTGGGAAGGAATCCCAGCCAAGATCTCCAAGAATCCTTCTTCCTTCCTCTTTTCTCTCCTTTTCCCTCTCTCTCTCTCTCTCTCTCTCTCTCTCTCTCTCTGTCTCTCTCTCTCTCTCCCTCTCTCCATCCCTCTCTCCCTTATAGTTTTTAGAAAATTTGTATGAGGGAAAGATGGGGTGGTTTAAGGGCTTTATATAGGCCCATAACTGATGTAAATGGCCCTAGGGCCATGGTATACTTAGTTTATAACCAAAGGATGCCTGTTTTAACAAACAGGGCACATTGGGAGGTCCATTATTCACTTACGTCATAGGGGAAGTTCCTTGATAATGGATCTATGCCAGGATTGTGATTTCGGGGCAATTGGATAGGCTGAACAACCGTGGAGTACCCATGTCTAAGCAACGGTCGTACTTTCTCGATCAGGACCAAAAGTATACAGATTTGTGCAGGAAAATTTTCTTTTCCCACAGGTGAAGTTTGGTCAGAAACTAACGGTCCAAAATCTTCAATTTCCCACATAAGCAAATGACCAAATTTACTTAAGTTTCATTATGTTTTTTGAAGATATTCATGTTTCTCACACACTTTACTCGGGGCTCAAGTTATGCATTTCTGGATACTATTTGGTCTTGATTCTTGCATTGGTTGTCAAGCCCAGTATGACGGACATAATCCTATAGTTTTGCGGTCATCGGACTTTTGACGTGTAGTCTAGGTCCGATACAGAGTTTCAATGTACTCCTAAGAGCGACAGGCTCACGGGATTTCTCCTAGGTTTTTAAGTAGTGTTGAGTTAGTGGTATTGAGGGTTTTGGGACTTAGTGTTTGTGTAAATGGTGGTCTGAACTAAATCCACCGATTAATTTAGTTTAGTGCTTAATTAATTTCTACTTAAATTACTACAAAATACAGTCCTTAGGTCTTTCTGCCTAAGGTGGTACGCAGGTCTTCATACAGATTTTTTCGAGATGTTAAAATGTATCCCTTTTAAAGAGAAATTTCATCCTCGAAATTGGTACCTTTTCGTACTCCTTAAGGATCTGAGGGTAGTTCATACTAACCTCGGCTTCTGTTTTCCAAGTAGCCTCTTCCTTGGTGTGATGCGTCCATAATACCTTCACGAGTAGGATAACTCTGTTGCGTAACACTTTTTCCTTCCTATCGAGAACACTCGTTGGTCACAGTACATATGTAGCATCTTCACTTAACTGTACCTACTACCATGTGATAATGTGGGCAGGGTTGGAACATATTTCTTCAACATGGACACGTGAAATATGTTGTGCACATTGGTGAGTGGTGTGGGTAAAGCGAGGTAGTATGTCACCACACCCACTCGGTCTAGAATTTGGAATGGGCCAATAAATCATGGTGTAAGTTTCCCTTTCTTGCTAAAATGAAGGACTCCCTTTATTAGAAAAACCTTAAGAAATACATGGTCCCCAACATCGAATTCTAGTTACCTCCGTCTCGTATCAGTGTAATTTTTTTGCTTGCTCTGGGCTACAAGAAGTCGTGGCCTAATAATATCAATCTTCTTTGAGGCTTCTTATACTAAATCTGGGCCAACCAGACTCTTCTCGCCAACTTCTGCCCAATAATGTGGAGCTTAACATGGGCGCCCATATAAAGCTTCATAGGGAACCATGCCAATGCTCATTTGGAAGCTGTTGTTATAAGCAAACTCTGTATAGGGGAGACAGTCATCCCAACTGTCTTTAAAATCAAGCACGTATGATCGCAACATATCTTCTAGTATCTGATTTACCTGTTCCGTCTGTCCATCTTTCTGTGGGTGGAACGCGGTATTGAACGTCAGTTTCACTCCCATTGCTTCTTGGATTCACATCTAGAAAATAGATGTGAATCGCGTGTCTCGGTCCAACACAATTTCCATAGGAATTTCATGCAATCGTACTATCTCTTTAATGTATAGCTTGGCTAGATCATCGGCTGGATTAGAAACTCTAATCGGGAGGAAATGGGCCGATTTCATCAATCAGTCCATGATTACCCAAATGGAGACATACCCCTTTCTCGTCTTGAGTAACCTAGAAATGAAATCCAGGGATATGAAGTCCCATTTCCATTCACTATGGGCATGGGCTGAAGTAACCCAGGGGGTCGGTGATGTTCGGCCTTGACCTACTGGCACATGAGATAATGGAATACATAGTCTACTATGTGGGCCTTCATGTTGTCCACCAGTATGAATGTTTCATATCTCGATACATCTTCATACTGCCCGGATGTATATCCATCTTCGAATTGTGTGTGGCTTCTAGGATTTTCCTTCTCAAGTCATGGAGATTCAGGATGCAAAGGTGGCCACGATATCTCAAACCTCCATCTAAGCCAATCCTCCATTTGGATCCTTCACTATTGCTCGCACTCTCATCTTCACCAATAGTTTATCCTCTTTCTGAGCTACAATGATTTGGTCATCGATAAGTGGTTGCATGTGGAAATGTGCGATGCTCTTAAATGGCTCCTCTACCATCAGCTTCTATTCGAAATCCTGCACAAACTCCACAATATTCCACTCTTCCATCATTAGCGGAGCCGCAAATTCTATCATTTTCTTGTGGCTCAACGCATCGGCCATGAGGTTGGCCTTACTAGGATGGTAGGAGACCTCAAACTTAAAGTCTTTCAAAGTCTTCATCCAACAGTGTTGCCTCATATTCAGGTCCATCTGTGTAAAAATGTATTTGAGGTTCTTGTGGTCGCAAAAGAGCTCAAACTCCTCTCCGTAGAGGTAATGTCTCCAGAGGTTTAATGTAAAGATGACTGCAGCTAATTCCAGGTCATGCGTATGATAGTTTTCTTCATACTTTTTCAACTGTTGTGAGGCATAGGCGATCACCCTATCCTTCTGCATCAGTACACATCCCAAACTAACATGAGAGGTGTCAGTTTATAGAGTATATTTGACCCCTTGCTCTAGCAGTACTAGCACGGGTGTGAATATTAGCTTGTCTTTTAATTTCAGAAAGGCTACTTCTGCTTTCCGTTCCAAGCAAACTTAAGATCTTTTCGAGTGAGTTGCGACAACGGTCGAGCTATCTTGGAGAAATACTTAATGAATTGATGATAATAGCCAGCAAGTCCGAGGAAGCTCCTCACTTCTGTTACTAAATCGGGCTGCTCCCACTCTTCTACTGCGGTTACCTTGGCAAGGTCCAAGAAAATTCCTTCCTTAGTCACCACGTGCCCCAGAAACTTGACTTTTTTCTTCTAGAAGTCGCATTTTCGGTATTGAGAAAATAACTAATTCTTCCTGAGGGTATCAAAGATTGCTTGCAGGTGTTTTTTGTGATCCTTCCAACTCTTAGAGTATATCAGAATGTCATTTATGAATATGATGACGAACCGGTATAGATACGACCATAATGCCTGGTTCATGAGATCCATAAATACGATCGGTGCATTTGTAAGTCCAAATGGCATCACGAGGAACTCATCGTACCCAAAGCTAGTTCTGAATGTTGTTTTCTCCATGTCTTCATTCTTGACGCGCAACTGATGATACCCAGACTGTAGGTCGATCTTAGAGAAATAATGTACCCCCTTCAACTAGTTAAACAAGTCATCTATTCTGGGCAGAGGATACTTGTTCTTAACTGTGGCGTGGTTTAGTCTGCGATAATCAATACATAATCACAGCAATCCGCCCTTCTTCTTTACGAACAACACAGGTGCTCCCCAAGGAGATACGCTCAGTCGTATGAAATTTGAATCTAACAAATCATCAATTTGTTTCCTCAGTTCATCCATCTCACATGGAGGCATATGGCATGTTGGCAAAGAGATAAGTGTTGTGCTCGACATAAGGTCAATGGTAAAGTCGATCTCACGCTGAGGAGGTAGTCCAGGGATCATTCTAAAGATGTCCATGAAATCTTAGACTATAGGCATTTTCCCAAGCGTCGGACTATCAATATTTTCTAATAAGGAAGTGTAACAACGAACGCGGTAAAGACAACTAACCTGAACTAGGAAAGTGAATGTTGTGTTATCGGGCCCATGTGTCGTTACCAATTTGGTATTGTAGTCAATCTCAGCCTTCATTTCAGTGAGCCAATCCATGCCAAGGATGACATCATAATGATGTAATGAGGTGACAATCAGGTCGATAAACACCACCCTGATTGCTAAGTCTATCAAGCAACCCTTACATAGCTTAGTGGCATCAGTAAAAGTTCTTGTTGTTGCGATGACCCTCACTCCAACCATAGGGGTAGTGTTCAGCCCTAATCGCTTGACTGTAAAGTATGCAATCATTGAAATAGTGGACCCGATGTCCACCAATAGAAACACAGGTGTACCTTGGATGTGGGCAGTGACTTCAAAAGCTAGTGGTGCTACAATCGCAGATTCAGACACTTCGGCCCTAGGGCATGTACTCGAGCTTGTTGCGGATGATTGGGTTGCGTTATCATAGGTTGTTGAGGTGGCCTATATCAAGGTGCGGGAGGTTGGTTGAAAGGCTGTGAAACAAAAGGATTCTGTACGCCCCACCTTGTTACAATAGACGTACTAAAGATCATATCGCCTCTGAAGGGTTGGGGGAGCCATAAGCCTAGGAGGTGAATGCACACAAGGCCTCTTGTCGAGAACTGGCTGGTTCTGAAATTCAGGCTGAGGCCTCCGGCCCATTGGCATACGTGTTCGGGGCAATCTCTCACCATCCTGTTCGGCTCACAAGGACATGTTCACTAGCTCTGTATAATTAGGAATGCTAGCGCAACACATCTTAGTGTGGATATCAGGCCGTAGACCCTCTAAGAATAGTCGCATTCTCATCGGCTCATTCTCTAGGATCAATGGAGCGTATCTGGCTAGCTTTGTGAACTGGTTCTTGTATTCAGCTACGGTCATTCCTCCCTGTCGGAGGCAGAGAAATTCACCCTCCTTTTCAATTTGGTAAGTGAGGGGGAAATACTTTCCCTGGAAATGGGTCTTAAGTGCATCCCACGTCCACACATATTCTGCGGGGACGGTTCATAGGACACTATCCCACCAAAGACTAGCCTCGTTCTCAAACATGTAAGTAATAAGCTTCACTTGCTCTTCCTCAGTACAGTATAGCGGCTTCAACATCTTGGATGTACGATCCAACCAATACTCCACCTCCTTGGGTCAGTGAGTACTTGCAAAAGTAGGAGGGCAGAAGTGCTGAAAGTGCTCAAATAAGCCACTAGTGTTCATAGCTCCAGCAGGCTACAAAGGTGGTATAGGAGGGACCACGTTCATGTTTTGGGCAATGGCCCCCGTAATAGTGACCAATACATGTTGTTGTTGATGCGTTAAGAGCATCATCTGCTCCAACCTATCAGGGGGAGAGGCCACCTGAGGCATGTGTGACGTCAATGTAGACGCATGGTTCTGTCCCAAAACCAGTGGTGCAGTAGGTGTTAACCCATTAGTGGGGCTAGTGGCCGGCTATGAATGTGGCATTGTCTCAAAATTTGGGCCTAAGCTAGGGTCTATTTGGATATCGCTCGGGGGAGGTGCCCCGTCAGATGATCTACTAAGTGGGAGACATGCCATATTCTGAGTAGTTTTTAAAGACATTCCTTATATACAACATAGGGTGCAATATGTGTAAGATTAGGATAATATCATCCACTTTGTACACACATTCTACACATTTCAAATCGAAAGAAGCTTCACTCATTTCATTTAACCAAAATTGTCACAATACATTTGATGTAGCATTATATGAATCATGATAGAGAATGCATGTGAGATATTAACAAAAAGCTTTCATACTAACTACTCTAACATCCATGATCCAACTAAGACAACCAAGGCTATTACAAAGAAGATAAGAAACAACGAAAACAAGAAGACAATGGCCTTACATGACTAGTCCTCTGACTCTGGCGAAGGTGGAAGAGCACCCTTATCCTACATACAGCATAAGAGGGCCTTCAAGGTGCGAGACATTTTATTGAATTTCTATTTTAGATAGGCCTGACTCTCCTTGAACTCCTACTTCAGAGTGGCCCGGTTCTCTTTAATCTTAGCCATGCGGGCTTCTAAGGTAGCCCAATCATTATGGTCTTCATGTGTAGTAGGGGGTCCCCCATCTGATTCTTGGGCCTTCTCTTCTTCTTCTTACTCTTCCTCCTCGCTACCTTAATCATCATTACTTTCCTCTTCTTCACTTTCTTCTTCTATCTCATCGCTGTACTCATCGAGTCAGGCTTGACGTTGCCTAGGGCCTATGCCCATATTGTTGAGTGTAGTCTCACTGATGAAGTGGATAGACGCAAGATTATTCATATTAAGTCTGAAACTGAAGTTGTGGGCAATCTTGTAGATAAGTCGGCCAAATTGGAGGGATGTGTCCCCTGAGTAGATCGTGTGGTCCTGATTATCTGTGACAAGGCGAAAGTAGGCAGGCCTAACTTGTATCCTTATCTAGCTCTGTACAGGAAGTCCACCATCAAAATAGTGCATTCTGTACGGTTACTCCACCTAGGATACACATTATACATGCATATGTGGTGGAGTAGGCAGAAGTCTGCCATCATGCGTGACGATGCGAGGCTATTTCTCACCTCTAATGAGCTAGTCGACCACAAAGGAAGCGTGTGCGGTGATCTTTCTCTCGTCCACTAGCAAGATGAGATGCACTAGCATGTACCACCCTATGTTCAATTCTCATGATGCGGGCCATCACATCCACATTGACTATGACTTCTTGCCTCCCCAAAGGGATAGTAAACTGAAGAGGCTCCAGCATTGGGTTCCGTATGTAGGCATAAAAGGCTCATACAGTGCCTTCAGTTGCATGAGCCTTGCCTTCGAATATGGGACCCCACTCGGTCTCCAATAAAAGGTCAATAATTGGATATAGTCCAAATAATTTCTCATCAACATGTGCTTTAAATATAACTTTACGGTTAAGGAACCAACCTAGTTTGTTGCCTGCTAGTAGCGACCTTTCCAACGGTATTCGAGGATTGAGGTCCCATTTCAATCTTACTCTCGCTCAACACTTTCACTGGCCTCAGTGCTCGTCTTCTTCCTCGAGTGGCTTGAACGGCTAGGCCTAGCCTCATCCGGTGCCGCTCTTCTCTTTCCCATAAGGGAAAGAAGCATTGAGATGGAGAAAATGATGGTGATAAGCTCAAAGAGAGACATGGAGGTGGAAAAGCTTGTTAGTGAAGTGGGTTTGAGGGATATGGAAAGTATGAGACACCAAAAAGAGGATTTTTGTGCTCAACTAGGTGGAAATAAGGAAGATGGGAGATTGTAAGGAATAAGTTTAAGGGAAAGGTGATGGATGGGTGTGAGATGTGAAAGAATTGGAAGGTTTGAGTGAGTGAAAGTGGAGATTTGAAAGAGAAATGGGGTTTTGGAAGGCTTGGGGGCGTTGGAGGGGTGAAATTTAGGTGAAATGGGCAAAGGGGATCAAGGAGGGGGTTTAGAGGGTGGTCCCACACATGGAAAGGCCCCACATGTGCAGCCGGTGGGCAGTGCGTCGCCGCTGGTGAGGTACCGTCGCACCCCACTATGGCAACGGGTGGTGCGCTGCCGCCCGGGTGATGCTACTGCACCCCACTGAGGTGTTCGATGGTGGCTCCACCCTGGGACGGTGGCCACCCCCTCCTGGGGTGCAAAAAACATGCGGGGGACCCCTTGGGTCCCATGACATTTTATGGTTTGGGCCCCTATGCCTGAAAAGGGAACTTTTTCGGTCCATCACGCACGTATTTACGCCCTTTGGCTTGTTTCAAGTTTTGGATTCACCGACTTATGGTTCTAACCCATCGATTGATGGCCTGTATGAGACTGAGATCAATTTACATGACTAGGACGCGTACGGGCTATACTACAATTATCAACCTCGCCTATCGGTGAAATATTGGTATCTTACGATCATTTCTACATTTTATCGCTCCCTTCCTAAGTCAGAGTGTGTTAGAGTGCATCGTGTTACCTATAACCCAGGTCCAGTTTAATCCAAATCATGCTCTGATACCAACTTGTAATGCCCTAGATTTCAAGGGTCGAGCAAAGCTCTACTCCGGAGATCTAACACATCACTTATGCAATATGGATAATGATGTTTAGATGTTGTCCATATCAATGAGTTAAACATGAGATGGATTAGACTAAAACAACATATCATACTCCAAATATAATTAAATTAAGCAAGCGAAAGACCGAAATGTATATATATTATGTTTTACAACCTCTAGAGTATGATTATGTATCCAAGCTGAATATGTACATGTATTATTTCAAAATAGGCAAAATATAAAAATGTAAGTGTCCAACCAATCCATGTGCCCCTATATCCTGTCGAATCAACATGAGGCCTACAAAGACCCACCAGATAGCTAAACACAGGAGAATTCCTCCTTCTCATCTATAAGTCCAACTCAGCCACATAGACTTCGTCAGCACTTATAACTACAACAGAGTCTAGTTGGTGTTTTAAAAAACCATCCCAAGGTTGGAGTGAGTGATCAACTTAGTGATACTATAAGGAAAAGGTTAACATGTTATCAAGTTAATCAAGCAGTAATGATAAAGCGGTACAACAATCATTTCCTAACTACTCTTGTTAATGCAGGGATGGTATGTAGTAATGATGTATGCCCTCGTACAAAGCTCCCTCACAAGCGACTTTAATAACCAAGTTCGCGCATGATAACCTCCCTAAAGTGCAACTTCCTCACCAAAGTACATGCAATACGGTGCATGGTCATTTTAGCCAAGTACTTAATTAAGCTTATTCATGTAGCGGATTTGAGAAGCTAAGGTACCTCCCTTTATATCATTAACCCAAACCGAAAGATCCATCTAGGGTTGTCAATCTTAGTTATTCACATACGATAAGCAAGTTATAGGGCATCACCCCTAATGAAAAGAAATCAATAGGCAAATTCATAGTTTATACTCGTGGTCACAACGGGAGGCTCGTCACCTCAGCGTAGGTCGACAGCTCGAACACGGTGTCCTATTCCACCATGCCTGGCTCACGAGTTTGGGTTGCTCACTGGTCGCTACGAGGAGGCTCATCACCCTAAAGTAGGCCGACAGCTCAACCACGGTGTCCCATACGACCATGTCCTGCTCATGAGTCTTAGCAGATTATGGTACCATGATTGAAACAGGTTTTACATTGGTAAGTGGTACCTTAGATTCAAGTAGTGATGTCCATATATGGTAAACACATAATAAGCCAATTGGTTTGTTTGGTAAGTTTAATTGATACATGTACGTGTTGACTTAATTGACATGGAGCGCATAAGCACCACTTGAGGCCTAACCACTGTCGACAATTGCCGTGTGACACGAATTCGTTGAGTTACCTAATGTGGTAAGACTACTTCAGCCACCAGTATAAGGATTGTTACCGATTGTTTGGGCCACGTTGTTGCCTAAATCTTACTCAGATGCAATATGTAGAGATATGTAATAATCATATTAGCATTTAACAAACAATCTAAATAAATCCTTCATTTGAACATTTCATTAAATACATTGAACATGTCACCAAACACTTGCATTTTATCCATAAATTGCGTAGCGACAAATATGATTACATGAAAGAAACAATACATATGATTAATGTAATTGAGAATCCTATCTTAATATACTTAATAAATATAAATCATCAACATTTTCTCATTCGGACATTTTATCAAACACTTAAGTTACTCTTCACCAAATACATAAACTAGATTAGTTACAACATATATTATGACAATTCCTTACACAGAGATCATCATACATACGACAAACATATATCCTTGATTAAAAGTCATGACAGGCATAAATCATAATTTCTTGTTCATTCAAACATTTCAAAAAACACATGGGATGCATCTTGTATTCAACATAGTTCACACATGCATAATATATCGAATACGTCGTATCTAAATTGATATTGCAGCAATCAAGTCAGACACAAATCATTAGCTAGCATTGAAAGCATTGAAAACCATAACCTAAATGTTTATAGTCCACACCTTTTGTTGGAATACTCGATTCGGACTCAGTTCGAATCCTACGTTCCCAAAAATGGGATGACAGGTACCTAAATCAGGAAATTCATTAGTTAGGTTGACAAACGACTATTCTAGATCTTAACTACGGCACTAAGGTTTGGATTTCTTTCCCAAATCGTAGTTGAAATTGGTTGTGTAGAGAAGTGGGGAGGTGAATCAATGCATGGAGTTGTGGGAAGGAATCCCAGCAAAGATCTCCAAGAATCCTTCTTATTTCCTTCCTTTTTTCTCTCCTTTTTTTTTTCTCTCTCTCCCTTAAGGTTTTTAGAAAAATCATATGAGGGAGAGATGGGGCAGTTTAAGGGCTTTATATAAGCCAAGAACTGATGTAAATGGCACAACAGCCATGGTATACTTAGTTTATAACAAAAGGGCGCCTGTTTTTAACAAACATGGCACATAAGGAGGCCCACTATTCACTTACGTCATAGGAAAAGTTCCTTAACAATGGATCTATGCCAGGATTGTGATTTCAGCGTGATTGGATGGGCCGATCAACCGTGGAGGACCCGTGTCAGATAAATGGTCATACTTGCTCGATCGGGGTCGGAAGTATATGGATATGAATAGAGAAATTTCCTTTTCCCATGGGTGAAGTTTGGTCTGAAACCAACGGTCCAAATTCTTCAATTTCGCGTGTAAGCGAATGATCCAATTTACTTAAGTTTCATTACGTTTTCTAAAGATATTTGTGTTTCTCACACACTTTAGAAGGGGCTTAAGTTTTACATTTCTAGATACTATTTAGGCTCGATTCCTATGATGGTTATCAAGCGTAGTAAGGTGGAAATAATCCTATAGTTTCATGGTCATCAGACTTTCGATGTGCGGTCCAGGTCCGATACGGAGTTTCAATGTACTCCCGAAAGCGACAGGCTCAAGAGATTTCTCTTAAGTTTTTAATTAGTGTTGAGTTAGCAATATTAAGGGTTTTAGGTCTTGGTGTTTGTGTAAATGGTAGTCTGAGCTAAATCCACCAATTAATTTAGCTTAGTACTTAATTAATTTCTACTTAAATTACTATAGAATACGGTCCTTAGGCGTTTCTGCCTAAGGTGGTACTCGGGTCTTTATACGAATTTTTCTAAGAAGTTACAAAATGTCTTAACTTTCGTAAGGACAAAGGAAAATTTTGTAGGGTATGTGGATTTAGACTACAGAGGCAGTGTGGATTCCAGAAGGTTGACTTTAAGTATTCGTTTATGCTAACGGGTGAAGTAATCAGTTGGATGTCGAAGCTTTAGTTTGTTGTGACTCTTTCCACAATAGAAGCAGAGTATATATGTAACATCCCGAAAATCGGGGGGTCGAGCAAAAACCCAACTCCCGAGTTCCAAAATGTTATTTATGCAACATAGATATGTATGATTGAATGTTGTCTGTGATAATGTATTAAACATGAGTGAGATTAAGCTAGAACCGCATATCATACTCCAGAGACAGTTAAATTAACCAGCGGAAGTTTGTAATAGTATGTATAACATATATAAACTGTTGTATGTCTCCAGAGTGTGAACATGTTACCAGGTTATACACATACATGTATACCCCAAAAGTAGATGAAACGAATATACATGAGTGCGCTAAAAATATAAAATGACAAATGTCAAAGTATCTAATCAACCTCCCTGTAATCCCGTCGATCAGAACACGCATAAAGGAGGGATCCTCCTCCTCATCATCAAGTCCGGCTCTGCCTCACAGGCCGCGCCATCATCTGCAATCACAAAAAGGTCTGGTGGGTGTCCGGAACACCGTCCCGTAACGTGGGAGTGAGTAGCTAACTCAGTGGAATAATAGAGCAAAGATTAACATGTTATCAAATCAATCATGCGATAATAGTAACGCAGTAAATCAAACAATCCTAATACTGTTGTTAATCCAATTATGATATGACGTGATGTATGCCCTCACCGACGATCACCCTCATGCGGCAACATCTTACGACCGCGGCATGCCACACTCCCTAGAGTGCTCCACATCTTCCAGGCACATGCAATGCTATGGTGATATGATTACCAAGTTGTTATTAATCCATTCAAACAGCAGGATTGGGAAACTAAGGTACTTCCCTTGTATCAATCCCAACACGGATCCTGTCTAGGGTCGTCACTCCTAGTAATCTCATACGATGTACATTTCGTAGGTCACTGCAAGGGCTGCCAGGGCTGTTGCTCGCACTCGTTGCACCGCTCTCCCATCACCTTATCAATACAGGCCTACTGTACTCTACTGCACGGAAGGGTCGTCGCCTCCCGTGAACTCAGAATACGCTCGCGGTCACTACAAAGGGCTCGTCGCCTGATCAGTGTAGGCCGACAGCTAGAATATAGTGTCCCATACCACCATAATCTGCTCACGAGTCAAGGTGCTCATTGGTCACTACGGGGAGGTTTGTGGCCCCAGCGTAGGCCGACAGCTCGACCACGGTGTCCCATACCACCATGCCCGGCTCATGAGTCTTCGTGGATCAAGGTACCACGGTTAATAGGGTTTACAATGGTAAGTTCAGTACCCTAGGTTCAAGCAGTTATGATACATACAAGGTGAACAAACATCGGCCAGTCGGGTTACTTGACGGGCTCGACTAGCGCGATCGCATCTCGAATTGAACGACATGAAGTGCGTAAAATACTTCGCGTGGCCTAACCACTGCCGCCAACTCTCAACACGAATCACATTCATCGACGCGTCGTTCGTGGCTATGACCAGTCAGCCACGAATTCGCTCGGTTACCGACTGCCTGGACTAAGTCAAGTCCCACACATCTATGGAATTACTATAAAAAGGTGTTGGAATTGAAATACATCATGTGAGCATGTTAGCACATGTTATAACAATCAACTTAAGCAAATCTTCAAGGCATACTTCCCATGCATATTCAACTTAAGCAAATCCTCAAGCACATACATTCCATGCATGTAATGAAATCATGCATTTTGTCAAGATGTAGAAAATCATTTAGGTCAGCATAATAATTGAAAAATCAATCACAAACTATCAAATAACATCATTTAATTCAATACATACTAATACAAGCATTTATACAAACACATACACTACACACTTAAGTCTACATATAGTATGTCGACCCCAAGTGCGCAACTAGGCGAATCTCTTCGCCAAACTAATTATGCACGCATTCCTAACTTCCTAATGCGACAACAAACCATGTCAATCACATCAGCAAAATATGAATGTAAGCAGTACTTCCTACAAATGACTAAAATGCCCTAAATCTCATATTCTTCGTTAGCTTACGAAACGGGAAACAGAGAGCATTTCGTACATGTCAAACGGCGATGCCGTCAAGAATCTACTATTAAACGACATTGAAAGCTTTAGAAACAGTCAATCAAAGCGCCTAATGTCCGCACCTAGTGTCTTGTAGACTCGGGAATTGAAACGGAGCGTATATGCTTCGTCTACGGCGAGTAAGGAGCCTAATACATAAGATCCATAAGCTACATCGCTATGGAAACAAGGAAGACTCAAATCAACAACTATTTAGGGTTTTTACTTACCTAGGATCGCGGTGGAATCGCCGAGAAAGCGGTAGAGGAGTGTTGCTTAAGCACGTGCAACACGTAGCACAAGTGGCAGGAAGAACTCTCCCACTCTCTCACAATCTCTCACTCTTTCTCTCTCTCCCAAGCTAGGGCTTCTCTCAAATTCGGATGGGAGAGAGGAGTGAGGGTTTCAACCCCTTTTATAGCCTAAAACATTCCCAAAATAGGCTTGGGAACAATGTTTACTTGGTGCCTAACCAAATCGGGGCCGTTTCGGTCCAAAAGAGCATTTCTGGAGGTCCCCTGGCCAAGTGCGGTCGGACTTAAGCTCATGCATACTAGATCTAGCACGCATCCAGTTTTCAGACCGGTTGGGTTCCCAGATCGCACGTGGCGGCCCAGTTTCAGTTTAACGGTCACCGCACCAAGATCAGGCCTATAAGTCTCGTGATATATAATAGATATTTTTCCTGATCCAAGGGTGTAATTTGGCTGTATTCTGACGGTCAGAATGCTTAATACTGATGCGTCAAATTTGTGTGCCAGATTTGAATTTGAAATTCCAACTATGTCCCTATTCACACTCTCTTCGGTCTGGGCTCAATGAAATAGCCTGTGATCGTCAGTTGGACTTGATATTCGAAACGATTGCCAAGCCCAGCTAAGTGGTCATAACGGTCTAAGATGGTAGGCATCTGACTTACGACGCGCGGTCTAGATCCAATACAAAGTTTCAAAGAGGTCCCGAGAACAAACCGGCTTAGAGTTTGATCCGAGGCTTTAGAGCATTATAGCACCCTTGGTTCCACTCGCTTTGGGCCTTGTAGAACGTATTTAAAGTGATTAGGGACCATTTCCCAGCTATTCTAACGTTGCACTAGCTAACTTAGTCATATTTTCTAAAGGAATTGATTCTAAGTGGTTTCTTTGGCTATGGAATTGGTTTCTAAGCAATTTTCCAGGTGTTTTAATTGACCCATTGCCTAAGAACATCAAATCTCAGATTGGCCAAAATCCAGGGTGTTACAATCTACCCCCCTTAAAACACAATGTCGTCCCCGACATTGGCGAACGGCAAGGAGTACCTAGAGGGACTTTAGTATTGACATTCTGAGGAAGGTTCAAATCCTACTTAATAACCTAATCGTATGTATATCCGAACTCAAAGGTTTCGATCTTGGGCCAGTGGGAAAGAGGCCAACCACTCTTCCGCTGCGCCACTCTGATCAAACGGTAGCGTTGACTAACCTAACTGGATTGGACTCAATACGTTCTACCCCCCTTAAAACTTGGTTTTACTTAAGGTTGAAGAATATTTGCATCGATCCGTATATCAGAACGAGGCGCAACTTAGGGGCTATCCTTAACCTGAAATGGAAACAGCCTTTCTCTATATGGTCTTCCTTGCTAATGATGCGTTCTATGGCATTGGTACCTATGATCATAGAGATGAGCCTAACCTCTATTATGATTGAATTCAGGGGCAGGTATGAGTTGGTGGCAAGATGTCTAATTCTCTACTGGCTTTAAGTCCTCGCCATTTCCCAAAGACAATGTGATCCTGTTTAGTTGTAGATGGTTGGGCCATCACAGAAGAAAGGTTGTATAGTGGGTCTAAGCCGGATACGTTGAACCTTCTGTCTAATCAGGACAGAAAATGCGTTGTATCAGTTCTTAATCCAAGTCGATGCCGATCCTCTGCTTGATCAGAGCATTGGATTCATTGGTAACCACTAGGAGTAAGAAATCGACTCAAACCGCGAATACATCGCTTACATGTAGTTCCTTTACTCTGCGTTCCCGAATGCAATAAGTCCTTGGGGAAGGCAATTCTAAGGGGTGTGCTAGTACATTCTAAGTTCAATCTGAGGGAGTTATAAATGTTCCCTTAGAGTGTATGGTTCCTTCCTATGGGCAACAACAGAAGTCTATAAGCCATAAAGGAATCTACCGAAGGAAGGGAGTCCCATTCCAACCAAATCTAACCTATCATTCCTTAGCATATATAGGCCTTACACTGCCTAAGACAACTAGTAGCCTAGTCTGTAACTCTGTAGCTATAATCCAAAGCCTAAGATTATACAGTAAATGGCTTTCTATTCCATTTCTACTACAGGGAATTCTTCTATCGCTTAGGGTCAAGATTTGTCTAACTGGAATTGGATTTCTTATGTCGTCAGATCCTTCAAATCTAGGAGTGCTAACACTAGATCCAAAACGCCAAGGGCCTATGTGGCCAGTAGCATTCAGTTGTATTAAATAGAACCGCGTTCTTAGTCCCGTAGTGGGATCGGAAGTGGCATGCTTGGTAGGAGGGTGGGGTGGGATAAAAACTAATTTGTAGGCTGAATCCCGGGAGTTACAATACTCCCGGTTCAGGGACAATAGCTTACAGTGAAATGAGACGGCATGCACTCCATTCCACAAATTTTGGCTACATTAAGCCCAAACCACAACACAAACATTCACATAACAAGTCGAAAAGCATCATACATTTCATTAAACCAAAATTGTCATAATACAAGGGATATCTCCCTATAAGTATCATGACAAAAAGTACATGGGAGCTATGTCAGTCAGCTACTACAGCAACATAGGTAAACTACCAGCCTTATCAGGCTTACAAAACACAACTTAAAACAGGAAATGACTAACTACTAATAATAACATCAAAGATCGCATCGCTAGTCGGAGTCTGGTGATGGAGGAGGAGCGCCCTTATCCTGTAAGCAACACAGGATTGCCTTCAAGGTGCGAGTCACCTTGCCAAACTTCTTCTTTGTAACAGCCTTGGCATCGGCGACTTCTGCTCGAAGTTCTTGGACTTCCCTACGCAAAGCGGTCTGACTCTCCTCCATCCGAGCAATGCGGTCGTCGATAGTAGTCTGCGCAGGAGGAGGGCTCTCATCAGTATCCTGAGCCTCCTCTTCTGCTTCTTCCTGAGCCTCTTCCTGAACCTCTGCACTAGGTTCTTCTTCGCTTTGATCTTCCTCTTCATCAAAGTCATCCCCACTATCCCTTTCAAGTTGATTTTCACGGTATTGCGACCCAATCTTCATCTTGACCATTGTCGACTCATCGATAGTGTGAATCGATACCGGTAATTCGGGTCCAAGTCTATAGGCAAACTCAAGCGCAATCTTGCAAATGAGTCGGCCAAAGGGAAGGGATTCGGATGTTCTCCTCGACCTGGCTATGAGAACTATCTGCCGTAAGATGAAAGTGGCCATACATACGTTCTCTCCCTGGGCCACCAGAAATAAGAAATCGACCATAAGACGTGTGCATTCAATGCGGTTCGTCGACCTGGGATAGACATTGAACGTGCAGATATGGTGTAGCAGGCGCAAATCCTCAGACATGTACGTCGCCTTGAGGCTATTATTGGGCTGCCATGGAACCAACTTACCGCACAGAAACCTGGTGCGGCGATCTCGTTCACGTCTAGTCCTCAAATTCTTCTCACTTGGATGCACATCGCCTAGAGGCACGTTGAGAAGTCGCGCAATCAACCGAACGTCGATCGTAGCCATCCGATCTCTACTAAAAGGGATTTTGAACTGCAAAGGCTCCAAGGTAGGACTCTGGATGCTAGCATAGAAGGCACGAACAGTGCTCACATTAGCACGAGCGCGAGCTTCAAAGATCGGTCCCCAGTGCGCAGCTTCAATGCGTTCGAACAACAGATACTCGCCGAACAATCGCCCATCTACGTCTGCCTCAAATAACACTCTACGATCAGTGTATTCACCATGAGGCATCTCTGATAGAGTGGTTCGTCCAAGGTGTGCATGGGGATCCAAATCCCGCTTTGTACTGCACTCCAGGACTGCAGCTGGACCTGCGGCGGTGCTTGAACTTGCGGCACCACCCCGCGGTCTTCTTGATCGAGCAGGACGGCTCGGCCCAGCCTCGTCTGTCGCAGTTTTCCTCTTACCCATCAAAGATATGATGGATGAGAGTGACAAAAGGCCTAAAATGGCTTCCACGAAAGCCATGGAAAACGCCGAAAATGCGGAGAAATGGCTGCCCAAACTGACAAAAGGAAATCTAGGCGTCGTAGAGGGACGCTTCAAGCTTCCCAAAGCTGTACTTTCAGGGAAAAATAAGAACAAAAAGATGGGATGGAGCACCTCACGATTTCAGCACTATTTGGGGGATTTTGGAGCTCCAAATGGGGAAATCTTCAAGGAAAGGGGCTGCCAACACCCAATAACTGATGGGTGGTGGTCGGTTTTGGCCAAGGAAGGGTTTAAGAGTGGTTTGGGTCACCGGGGTTTGGAATTGGTTGCTGAAAATCGAATCTAGGGTATGCAAGGGGGCTGTTTGTGAAGGAGAGGTGGGTTTTGGGGGTTTTCGTGGGATGGGAGGTGCATAGGGGTGATGTGGAGGCCATTTAAGTGGGTGCGCCCGAAGGACAGCACCCACGGAGGTCGCCGGCCGGCGATGGCATCGCCGGCCAACCTTCAGGTTGGCCAGTGGGACCCCATGGGTCTGGTCCCCCATGGTCCCAGGGCCCCAAAAAATCAGGTCCCACCCCTTGGTTCATAGCATTTTGGTCTCTATGAGCCCAAACATGCGTTCGGGGCTTTCCGGGTTCACATCGCAATCCCAAATACCAAACCATATGATGCAGCATATGAATTTGGGGTAGAAGGAGCCAGTACATCTTTCTAGCTCCTTAGTTGCTAAAGAAAGTGAAGTTAGAATGGCCTTATGGCCATTTTTCATGAAATTTTACTATTCGCTGTAAAATTTGGTGAATGTGCTAATTTGTGTTATTTTCTCATTAGGTTTGATGCCTAATATGAAATGGATAAGAAAGAACTGAAGGTTGAAGTGTTTAGAGAAGGAATTTTGAAGATTTTTGGTGAAACGGGATTTTTAAGCCCTGGCGATTGATTACTGGAGTCGTGGTCATCCCACGGCCCAAAGATTCACTTTTGCGGTTTAAAACCGCTCATAGGACGTCTCCACCCGATTTCCTACAGCTTAGAAGTGATTCGGGTCGCTTTACGCGACCCGAGATGCGTTACAGACTCAATCTTGCGATCGATCCTTATAGACTTCGCCTATCGGTGAATCTGCGATCCTAGAAGGGTTTCTAGACCCTTCTCGCACCCACCTAAGTCAAAGGAAACGACAGCGTACGTCGCGTGAGCATAACCCAGGCCCGGTTTAATCCAAATCATGCTCTGATACCATCTGTAACATCCCGAAAATCGGGGGGTCGAGCAAAAACCCAACTCCCGAGTTCCAAAATGTTATTTATGCAACATAGATATGTATGATTGAATGTTGTCTGTGATAATGTATTAAACATGAGTGAGATTAAGCTAGAACCGCATATCATACTCCAGAGACAGTTAAATTAACCAGCGGAAGTTTGTAATAGTATGTATAACATATATAAACTGTTGTATGTCTCCAGAGTGTGAACATGTTACCAGGTTATACACATACATGTATACCCCAAAAGTAGATGAAACGAATATACATGAGTGCGCTAAAAATATAAAATGACAAATGTCAAAGTATCTAATCAACCTCCCTGTAATCCCGTCGATCAGAACACGCATAAAGGAGGGATCCTCCTCATCATCATCAAGTCCGGCTCTGCCTCACAGGCCGCACCATCATCTGCAATCACAAAAAGGTCTGGTGGGTGTCCGGAACACCGTCCCGTAACGTGGGAGTGAGTAGCTAACTCAGTGGAATAATAGAGCAAAGATTAACATGTTATCAAATCAATCATGCGATAATAGTAACGCAGTAAATCAAACAATCCTAATACTGTTGTTAATGCAATTATGATATGACGTGATGTATGCCCTCACCGACGATCACCCTCATGCGGCAACATCTTACGACCGCGGCATGCCACACTCCCTAGAGTGCTCCACATCTTCCAGGCACATGCAATGCTATGGTGATATGATTACCAAGTTGTTATTAATCCATTCAAACAGCAGGATTGGGAAACTAAGGTACTTCCCTTGTATCAATCCCAACACGGATCCTGTCTAGGGTCGTCACTCCTAGTAATCTCATACGATGTACATTTCGTAGGTCACTGCAAGGGCTGCCAGGGTTGTTGCTCGCACTCGTTGCACCGCTCCCCCATCACCTTATCAATACAGGCCTACTGTACTCTACTGCACGGAAGGGTCGTCGCCTCCCGTGAACTCAGAATACGCTCGCGGTCACTACAAAGGGCTCGTCGCCTGATCAGTGTAGGCCGACAGCTAGAATATAGTGTCCCATACCACCATAATCTGCTCACGAGTCAAGGTGCTCATTGGTCACTACGGGGAGGTTTGTGGCCCCAGCGTAGGCCGACAGCTCGACCACGGTGTCCCATACCACCATGCCCGGCTCATGAGTCTTCGTGGATCAAGGTACCACGGTTAATAGGGTTTACAATGGTAAGTTCAGTACCCTAGGTTCAAGCAGTTATGATACATACAAGGTGAACAAACATCGGCCAGTCGGGTTACTTGACGGGCTCGACTAGCGCGATCGCATCTCGAATTGAACGACATGAAGTGCGTAAAACACTTCGCGTGGCCTAACCACTGCCGCCAACTCTCAACACGAATCACATTCATCGACGCGTCGTTCGTGGCTATGACCAGTCAGCCACGAATTCGCTCGGTTACCGACTGCCTGGACTAAGTCAAGTCCCACACATCTATGGAATTACTATAAAAAGGTGTTGGAATTGAAATACATCATGTGAGCATGTTAGCACATGTTATAACAATCAACTTAAGCAAATCTTCAAGGCATACTTCCCATGCATATTCAACTTAAGCAAATCCTCAAGCACATACATTCCATGCATGTAATGAAATCATGCAT
Organism: Magnolia kwangsiensis; assembly: GCA_037074715.1. NCBI lineage: Eukaryota > Viridiplantae > Streptophyta > Magnoliopsida > Magnoliales > Magnoliaceae > Magnolia > Magnolia kwangsiensis. The sequence goes on along the minus strand of CM073576.1, from coordinate 45,533,454 downwards.
TTTGTCAAGATGTAGAAAATCATTTAGGTCAGCATAATAATTGAAAAATCAATCACAAACTATCAAATAACATCATTTAATTCAATACATACTAATACAAGCATTTATACAAACACATACACTACACACTTAAGTCTACATATAGTATGTCGACCCCAAGTGCGCAACTAGGCGAATCTCTTCGCCAAACTAATTATGCACGCATTCCTAACTTCCTAATGCGACAACAAACCATGTCAATCACATCAGCAAAATATGAATGTAAGCAGTACTTCCTACAAATGACTAAAATGCCCTAAATCTCATATTCTTCGTTAGCTTACGAAACGGGAAACGGAGAGCATTTCGTACATGTCAAACGGCGATGCCGTCAAGAATCTACTATTAAACGACATTGAAAGCTTTAGAAACAGTCAATCAAAGCGCCTAATGTCCGCACCTAGTGTCTTGTAGACTCGGGAATTGAAACGGAGCGTATATGCTTCGTCTACGGCGAGTAAGGAGCCTAATACATAAGATCCATAAGCTACATCGCTATGGAAACAAGGAAGACTCAAATCAACAACTATTTAGGGTTTTTACTTACCTAGGATCGCGGTGGAATCGCCGAGAAAGCGGTAGAGGAGTGTTGCTTAAGCACGTGCAACACGTAGCACAAGTGGCAGGAAGAACTCTCCCACTCTCTCACAATCTCTCACTCTTTCTCTCTCTCCCAAGCTAGGGCTTCTCTCAAATTCGGATGGGAGAGAGGAGTGAGGGTTTCAACCCCTTTTATAGCCTAAAACATTCCCAAAATAGGCTTGGGAACAATGTTTACTTGGTGCCTAACCAAATCGGGGCCGTTTCGGTCCAAAAGAGCATTTCTGGAGGTCCCCTGGCCAAGTGCGGTCGGACTTAAGCTCATGCATACTAGATCTAGCACGCATCCAGTTTTCAGACCGGTTGGGTTCCCAGATCGCACGTGGCGACCCAGTTTCAGTTTAACGGTCACCGCACCAAGATCAGGCCTATAAGTCTCGTGATATATAATAGATATTTTTCCTGATCCAAGGGTGTAATTTGGCTGTATTCTGACGGTCAGAATGCTTAATACTGATGCGTCAAATTTGTGTGCCAGATTTGAATTTGAAATTCCAACTGTCCCTATTCACACTCTCTTCGGTCCGGGCTCAATGAAATAGCCTGTGATCGTCAGTTGGACTTGATATTCGAAACGATTGCCAAGCCCAGCTAAGTGGTCATAACGGTCTAAGATGGTAGGCATCTGACTTACGACGCGCGGTCTAGATCCAATACAAAGTTTCAAAGAGGTCCCGAGAACAAACCGGCTTAGAGTTTGATCCGAGGCTTTAGAGCATTATAGCACCCTTGGTTCCACTCGCTTCGGGCCTTGTAGAACGTATTTAAAGTGATTAGGGACCATTTCCCAGCTATTCTAACGTTGCACTAGCTAACTTAGTCATATTTTCTAAAGGAATTGATTCTAAGTGGTTTCTTTGGCTATGGAATTGGTTTCTAAGCAATTTTCCAGGTGTTTTAATTGACCCATTGCCTAAGAACGTCAAATCTCAGATTGGCCAAAATCCGGGGTGTTACAATATAGCAGTGACAAAAGTATTTAAGGAATGTGTTTAATTAAGAGGTATGATAAATCAATTGGGACTTTAGTAAGAGGCCATGCTGGTTAATTGTGATAGTGAGAACACTATTAATTTGGCTAAAAACTCTGTTTTCATTATCGTACTAAACACATTGATGTCTGACAGGTGCTTGAGGAAGGAAGTGTGACTCTGGAGAAGATTCACACCAGTGTGAATTCGACGGACATGCTTACCAAGGTGGTTCCTATAGAGAAGTTCAAGTTTTGTGAGACTTCTCCAGACTTTACAAAGGCATAAAAGGAGGATGGAGTGTGCACGAGAAGAGATGGCAGAGTTATGATGTAAGGAGGAGATGAGAGAAGAGGACAAGAAGCTGCATTTAATGATTGAAGACATGGTGGAGATTGTTATTTTTTAAAATCTTAAATCATTCATAAACAGACCATTCGATGCAATCGAACAATGCTCAATCCCATTGAGAATTTTTGGATTTTCTCCAGTTGGTCGTTGGACTAACTGGGTACTTTTTTAATGTCATCAAAGACGGTTCGATGACATCGAAGATCAGTTCCATATCATCGAAAATGGCTCGATGCAATCGAAGAAGATCTGATTTTCATGTCTTATCTTTGGACTATTTAAGTATTAGTTTAATGCCATAAATATGGCTTCGATGTGATTGAAGGATAAGTTTCGATGACATTGAACAAATTTGCACAATTTTTTGCAGAGTTATGATTTTGCATGATTTGTTTTCTAATTCTATTATGATTCTTCCAAAGGCTATATATTGGGGTGTAATCAGGATTTGGCGGTATATGCAGAGCTCTCTAATTCGTTCTAGGGTTTTAAGGGTGTAGCTTGGGTTGATTCGAGGTTATTCAAATCGAGTAATCTCTACTCTTGTAATTTTCTACTTTCATAGTGATATATGTCGCTTTGTGCAATGGTTTTTTCCCACAAAGGTTTTTCCACATTGAATTTAAAGATTTTGCATTGTGCTTTCTTGGTGTGATTGGATTATTTTACTCAATTCATCTCTACGTGCTTCCGCAGTCCCCCAATAGAAATGTAGAAAAAATAAAAGGATTTGAAAATTTTCAGAGTTTAAAAACCTAAACCTAAGATCGTTGTCTTAAAATTAACAAGTTCAAACACTAATAGAAAATCAACACATACATATCTTGATTTGTGCGAACTATCTAATCATTGATTGCTAAAGTCAATCTTATAAATTAGGAAGTCTCTCCTCAATTTATTTTGGAAAAGTGGTTGAAGAGAACCTTACTTGCACTTGGGGTATGATTGAGCACACGCACATCGAGTAAGCCCTTCTGGGGAATCACATATGTGAACGTGTGGTGGTGGAAGGAAGATAGGTAGGGTGAATTACCTCTCTTCTTATCTTTTCTTTTCTCCTATTTTCCTCTCCCTAGCTTGAGCATTTAAGGAGGATAATGTCCATGGCTTTTCTCTCACCCCTCCACGATAAGATTGTTGACACATGAATTTTAATACCTAGACAAACCGACCCGATGCATCAATGGAAACATTGAGCCACATTAATTCTGTTCTAACAGCTTAAGCCCAACAATGACATCATCACCTCATGATGAAGTAAAAAATAATTAGAAGGCTCTGCAAATCACATAGAGGCCTCTACACTGCTAACTACCAATGCAAGCATAGGCTCCCTTGCCTCCAAAAGCTAAAAAAATCATGCCCACATTCTTATAAATACCCCTTGAACACTCATTTAAGGAGAGAGAAAAAAAAGCAGAGAAGGATATGGATAAGTGAGAAGAAGTAGGAGATAAGTATAATGACTACGCTATGGGACCCCAGTCTTTAAAAACACAGCCGAAGCACACACGTGCCTTGATATGCATCATTGATTGGTTGAATATGGTACCCTTATGTACCCATCAACCCCACTCAGGTTATTTATGTCAAATTCCTTTAATACCCCTATCATGTCGACTGCGTCATCCTATGGTTGTAACAGTGAAAACCGTACGTCAATCTAACACTCTGTTAGTGAGATATAACCCATTGAATCCACAACCTAAATTGTTTATCTTGTAACATAAGCAACCTTTATTGTGCTAGGCCCATTGGACATGGGCTTATATGGGCTTAAAGGCCTTTTTTATAAAATATACAAATTATCACAAGATAGGACAATTACTACATGACAAATGAAGAGCTAGCATATATGAGACAATTGATTATGAGATAAAAATGTGTTTTATCCCAAAATCCATCATTAGACCTCTCCCCATACTTTAGAAACTAATCATGACCCATGACCACCACATCCTACACATGCATCCAACGCATGGCTTATTTTGTGTCACATAACTTCAAATAACCAATTGAAACATTCCACTTCATCATCCACCATGCATCACTTACAATCCACAATCCATATCCATCCACTAGCTAATGCATGCCTAAATTTCATCCATATTGGCCAATGCATACTTAGCATCATCCACTTCATCCATCCACTACCCATAACTTGCACCAACTTTCACCTCACTTTTAGCATCTATAAGACCCCTCAAATTTGTAACATCATCTTGCCACCTCAGCCCCCATTCTCTATTATATATATATATATATATATATATATATATATATATATATATATATATATATATATATATATATATATATATATATATATATATATATATATATATATATATATATATATATATATATATATATATATATATATATATAAGTAAGAGCTCTCTTATAATTATACTTTTTCTACACTTATTTTATTTTATTTTGAAATTTTGAAAGAGAGGGAGTGTAGGGCCAAGGTGTGGTCGACCATCAAACCTAGAGGGAGTGGACCACTCATCATCATCCAGTCATCCATCCATTTGAGGTGAGTCTACACACTCTCCCTTCCTTCTCTTCCTCCTCTTTCTTTCTTCCTTTAGTTTTTCATTCATATATGAGGGGATCACTTGTGTGGGGCTCCTATATGCATGTATGGCTAGCCATGGTGGTCAGCAAGGTGACCAACGTTGGTATGATCCACCAGTAAGTACGTTATATCCACACCTTTCACATGTAATGCCATTTTCCTATCTAGATTGTAAACTTGTATAAACTCAAACGTGTTAAGATCTATAGTGAAACTTGGTGTTAGTATATGCCATACTATGCGATTACTCTGGACCATATTTTATGGGTATTTGACTGTTTAATTTCCCTTGGCATCAATTTTACTGAGATAATGTCCAACAACGAATAGATGGTCCTAATTTGCCCAAAACAGATCCATTGTTATCCCTTTAATGAACCCAATAGAAACATATAATCCATTGGATTTGTAGAAAATCAGAATAGCTTTTTAACAATATATATTATGCCTCAATCGAAGTTCAGATGACTGAGATTTTGGCTTCATACAAAAATGTGTATGGGGCCTTTGTATGGCCACATATTGTGTAAGCTATATCTGTGGTTCTGATGGTAAGATCTTTTAAATATTTTTTTTCTTAGTTTACTTGGGTTAGTTAATTATCATATGTACGGTCCCTACAGTTAGATTCTTTGTTTATAGAATTTAAAAAATTCTAGACTGACTAATACTTTTGTAAGGGTAAATTATGAATTGTTATATGTGTTCCAGATGGATCAAAGACCTTATACGGTTGGAAACCTATGTGTAGTATAAATGATGCATTTTAAAGCCATCCATTGGCTTAGATTTTCCAACAGAGAAGCTGATCATAAAGATTTGATCAACACAACTCATATGCTACTTGATTTATATGTTATATGCATGTTGTTTATGAAGTTCATCCTCTTATTATGAACCCACTTCGGAGTGGGAACTACTTATGATTTATATTTTTTAATAGGCTATCCAATATGGACAGCCATGTGCATTGATGTGTGTGTCTTATCTATGCTTCACCAACATGTGGGCCTCACTTACCATTGCATCTATTTCCTTTCTTTTGCACTTTTTTGTTTGCAGAAATTTCTATGTACCTAACTGTATTGCATGTAGGCCTCTTTGACATCTCGTAGTGGGCCAACACTCCATAGAAAAGGGTCTCATCATGAGGAATGTTTATTTCACATGTAAGAGTATTGGAATGTGCCACCACTTCATCGATAATGGCCTTAAGTGTCTGAGAAGTGAGTCCAAAGTTGCAATAGATCCCTTCCTGAAACTACATATCTAATTTTATAGGTTTTGGACTAACTTTGGGCCTCTATGGTGGACCCAACGTACAAGATAGGTATGCGCCACCACTTGGACTTTCTAGATTATACCTATGTTTAGTAAAATAACATTTTACCTGGGCCAAAGGTTTCCGCACTTAATTGGGGAGCAGATCTCTCAAAATGGGGCTAGGCACAGTTGTGTAGAAATTTCTGCATAGTAAAATTGAAATTCTCGTGTTCGGCCTTATGCCAAAAAATTTATGTGCACAGCTAGTGGGTCACACTTTGTTATTTTTGAAGTCCATATACAGAAATACGAAGGGCACATGATGGCACACGAAAAGGTGGCCCTATGTGATTATGGGACATCCTCAAAATTGGGTCAAAAGTATTTATGCACTGTCTCCCTAGCTATCCACTTTGATAAATCATTGTAAATTGTACACACTCAACCAATGAGGCCCTCCTTGTAGGTTTTAAAGCCCATATACACTCATGAAACTGACTCAGAAATGGCTTGGAACCACTTTTTCAATAAAAGTTTGTTTGACTTAAAATTCATGTGAAGCCACATCAATGTAGTCCACCACCTTCCCAAGGCATTTAATGTTGCATCTAAACCTAAAAATGAACTCCAGGGTGGTGGTGGGCGAAAAACCTTAGGTAGGCCATTTAGTATGGGTTGTCTTGTATGGGCCTTACCCTTGCCTAGTGACACGTGCCTTGCACACTATGTAAGCCTATTATTTTGTAATGGTGTGGACATGTGATGGATAGCCTTACTCCCCATTTGTTTCTCCTAAGTTATTTGCAGCCTTGGGTCCATCCAAATGACGTAAAAAATAAGGCCTAGTTGGGTCCAATACTAAGAGAAACACTTGTGAGTAGGAAGCCCATTATGGAAACCTTTCTTAGAGCCTGTTAGGTAAACTAATTACCAAGTGAACAATGAGCCTTGCACACTACCACTAGTCAATTAGGCCATAATTAGTGGGCTCCATTTGGATTGTATAAGCTATAATAGTTGAGCTTTTTTTTTTTTTTTTTACTTGTGCACGAGTCATATGGGTCCAACATGATGTGGAATTTATACGATATTAGCATGTGGGACTTATGTTTGAAATCATGATTTATTTTCTACTTAATGGTAGAATGTGTGGGGCCTTGTTGTGTTGTGGGATCCATTTTAGATGTGTGTGTAAGTGCTATGATTTCATATCCCTTTGGTTGTCAAATTTTGTGGTGCCAAAACCTATATCTATGTCTTGTATATCTTGTTTCATGTTTGAGAGTATTCATTGCTTCAAGACATCGGACTTCAAGACAAGATCTTAAATGAAGAAAGTTTCAAGTAATGGATGAAGAATACAAGAATAGAAGTCTTCAAGTATGCATGTTCAAGACACAATCAAGCTCAAGAAGACTTTGTTCAAGTCAAGATCAAGCTCAAGAAGGCCTACTACAAGATTCGTATATTCTCAAGCTTCTTTTTAAGGTCATCTGAGTATATAGACTTTCAATGTCCATCTCACTGTTAAGGTTTGTTTGACCTTAGATTGACCTTAGGATGGGCTTTACTGTAGGTCATTCTGGATACATAACTCATATATTTTTAATATTCTTGTTTGGACTGTTCTAAGACCAATCGTAGGGACTTCAAGACCAGTCTTAGCTCTGCTACAACCAGTCTTAAGTTTTTCAGGACCAGTCCTAGATTGTTGAAGATTTTTGGATCTTTCTGGCTGTCTTACGACCAGTCCTAGACATCCTACGACCAGTTCTGTGACTTCTACGACTCATCCTTCGACCAGTCCTGTGACTTCTACGACTCATCCTTCGACCAGTCGTATCCCTACGACCCAAACTCCAGCAACCAAATTGAAGGTCCTACGACCGGTCGTAGGTGACTCACGACCAGTCATAGGTGGCCCACGACCGGTCGTAGACCACCCAGGACCGGTCGTGGAACAATAAAATCTTATCCCGCAGAAATCTTTGAAAATCTTTGAAACTACGACCAGTCCTAGGATCCTAAGACCAGTCGCAGACGGGATTTTCCATGCTATAAATAGAGCATGAACTTCAGAGTTTAAGCAATTCAATTCAACTCTATTCAAGCAATCTTTAGCCGAAAGCGGGGTACTAAAGAGGCTGTCGGTGCCGGATTCGATGATAAAAAATTTTGAACCTGGTTTTCGAGTTTAGGGTGTGACACATAGTGACTCACATAAGGCTTCTTCTCCTTTCTTTGGCCTAATACCTCCCTAATAGCATAGTCAGAAACATCACACATGATCTTAAAAGGGATGCTCCAATCGAGTGTCTGCATGATAGGAGTAGTTATCAACATAGCCTTGAGCTTAGTGAAAGCTTCTTGGCATTGCTCGGTCCACTCGTATAGTGCGTCCTTTTGAAGTAGATTGCATAAAGGATGAGAGAGATGACTAAAGTCCTTTATAAATCATCTATAAAATCCAACATGTCCTAAGAAGGATTGCACTTCACGTATGCTCTTGGGTGGAGGTAGGTTAGAGATAAGATCAATTTTCACCTTGTATACCTCAATTCCTTTGGATAAAATTATATATCCAAGCATTATTCCCTTGAGAACCCTGAAATGACATTTGTCCCAATTCAAAACCAAAATCTTTTCCTCAAATTGCTTCAACAAATTTTAAAGATTTTTCAAACATTCACTAAAGTATGGACTAATGACAAAGAAGTCGTCCATAAAGACCTCTAAATATTGCCCCACCCTGTCAGAAAATATGCTCAACAAGTATCTCTGAAAAGTGGTAAAGGCATTAAATAGTCCGAATGACATCCTTTGATAAGTAAGGTGCCAAAGGTACATGTGAATGTTATCTTTTCTTAATCTTCAAGGGCTATCTCTATCTGATTATAACTCAAATACCCATCAAGGAAATAGTAGTAAGAGTGACTAGCTAGTCTTTCTAAAATTTGATCAATAAGGGTAAAGGAAAGTGGTCCTTCCTTGTGATAGTATTCAACTTTCTATATTTAATGCATATTCTACAACTAGTAATGACTCTAGTTGGCATGAGTTCATTATCGACATTGGTTATAATGATATATGATACCCACATTCAACAACTGAAGTACCTCGGCCTTAACCACTTCTTTTATATTTGGAATTAATCGACATTTGGTTTTTAGAAAGTTTTTGCATTATCTTCAAGATGAATGTGGTGAGTACAAATCAAAAGGTCAATTCCCTTGAGGTCCATAATCGACCATCCAAGAGCTCTTTTATTCTCAATGAGAGTGGAAATATGCATACTCTCCTTTTCTTTCTCAAGGTGGGAAGATTTCACCACGGGGTATGTCTCTTCTTGACCTAAGTAGACATATTTAAGATCAGTGGGTAAAGGTTTCAGGTTAAGCTTCAGTGCTTTGAAGCTAGACGGTAGAGGCCCTACATCGATTTAGGGAAACTTCTCAATTATGACCTCCACCGGTTAACTTTAAGTATCAGCATAGCATCAAGTATGAAATCCATCTCTCTAATCATATCATCATCTAAATCAGGGGAGTGGGCCAAGCACTTCTCTAGAGTGTCAAAGTATAGAGTCAGGAGTGCTCTATCTTCCACGAAAGAATCGTTCATAATAATGTTATGGGAATCATCATCATCCTCTGGTTGTTTTCTCATGTTGAAAAAGATATCGAGATCCAATGTCATATTTTTGAAAGATAAATTCATAATTTTATTCCTACAATTAATGTTGGCATGTGATGTTACAAAGAATGGGTGATCAATGATGATAGGTATATAGATGCTCATATCTATGATGGGTTGAGTATCCAGGACGATAAAATCTACTGGGTAGTAGAATTTGTAACCCTGAACCAATACGTCCTCAATCATCCCTCTTGGTATACAGATCGAATGATCAACAAGTTTTAATGTAATCTGGGTGGATTTTAATTCACCTAGACCTAATTGTTCATATACTAAGAAAGGAATTAAATTAATGCTTGCTCCTAAGACAAGAAGTTCGTGCTAAATCTGGTGATTCTCGATTATACATGTGATAATTGGGCTACTATGATCTTTATATTTTTATGTCACATCTTGCTTGAGGATGGTACTCACCTTTTCTGTCAAATTTTTTTCTTTTGAATACCTTGTCATCTCTTGGTTGTACATAAATCTTTCAAAATTTTAGCGTAAGAGGGAATTTATTTCACAGCATCTAGTAGAGGAATGTTGATTTTCACTTGTTTCAACACCTCTAAAATATCATGTGAGTTAGCTAGAGGTTTTTGTGCAATTAATCGTTGAAGGAATAGTGTAATTGACTTACTTTAAAGTTTCGGTTATTACTCGTGTGGAGTAATGCTAGGTCTATTATTCTTATATTCTTCTGCGTCCTTAGGCATTCCAGCTCTCACCGGAATAGATTTATCGATTGTCTTCCCACTTCTAAGAGCGGTGATAGACTTAGTCTACTCCATCTTATTTGAAGAGCTTGGGTCATTTATTTTATATTACGGTTTTGGATTGGGAAGAGGCTGGGCCGGAAGGATCCCTTTCTCCCTAATTGAATTTTTTATCTCAAGCCCTTGTATGGCCTTCGTAAGGTCTTGAAAGGCTTGTAGCATACCCTAGTTAAAAAGCTCTTAATTTTGTATATGTTTTAAGACCGGATCCTCTTGAGGTTTCCTTTGATTTAGAAATTGGTTAAGGATCCCTTACGGACTAGCTGTTTGACCATTCCTCCAACTAAAGTTTAGATGGTTCCTCCAACTTGAGTTATATGTATTTAAGGTGGGTCCACTGAAACGTCTTTGGTAGTTTATCATGGCATTCGATTTCTCATTCAATATCTCTTGAAAAGCAAGAATTGTTGGACAATTTTCAGTTGTATGTATGTTACAAGCACGAATACCATAAAAAACTTTAGCAACCTTTTCGGGTTCTGCCTTCTTAAGTTTTATGGCCTCAACCTTTCTTGTGAGTTTGGCCAATCATGTATTTATATCATTTTCCTCTTTTAAAACAAAAATACCTCCCCTTTCCTTTGATTGAGTAGGCTTAGAAGTAGTGTTTCTTGAGGAGGTATCCCATGATTGAGTGTTTTTAGCAAGTTTATCAAAATAATCCCATGCATCATTGGCTTTCTTGTTCATGAATTCCCCATTACACATCATCTCCACAAATTGGTGCATGGATGAGGTTAATCCCTCATAAAAAAAGGCTCACTATCCTCCATGTTTCGTAGCCATGTTATGGACACGAATTTATGAGATCCTTAAATCGTTCCTAACATTGGAAGAAGGTCTTATCTTCTTTTTGTGCAAAATTTGTGATTGCTTTCCTTAAGGTATTCGTTTTATGATATGGGAAAAACTTTTTAAGGAACTCACTTGTCATCTCAGCCCATGTGCCAATGGACCGTGGTCTTAAGGAATGTAACTACGACTTATCCTTTTCTTTCAAAGAGAAAGGAAACAATTCTAGTCTTATTGTGTCTTCAGACTTGTTTGGGAAGTGTAATGTAGATATTATCTCATCAAACTCTTTCATATATAAGTATGGACTTTTAGATTCTAGTCCATGAAACTAAGGAAGGAGTTGAATCACCCCCAGTTTAACATCTACGGTTCCTGCATTCAATGGAAATATCATGTAGGAAGGTGTACTTAACCCCGCCGGTTGTAAATAATCTCATAAAGTACGAGGTGGGGTTGCATAATGCACCTCATTCTCATCCCGGGCTTCCTCAATTGGGTGCTGAGGTTGATGTTGTAAGTGCTATGATTTTATATCCCTTTGGTTGTCAAATTTTTGGGTGTCAAAACCTATATCTATGTCTTGTATATCTTTTGTTTCATGTTTGAGACTATTCTTTACTTCAAGACATTGCATTTCAAGTCAAGAACTTAAATGAAGAACGTTTCAAGTCATGGATGAAGTATTTAAGAATAGAAGTCTTTATGTATGCATGTTCAAGATATAATCAAGTTCAAGTATTGTAGAAGACTTTATCAACTCAAGAAAGGATCAAGAAGACTTTGTCATCTTAAGTCAAGATCAATCTCAAGAAGGCCTACAACTAGATTTGTATATTCTCAAGCTTCTCTTAAGGGTCATTTGAGTGTTCAGACTTTCAATGTCCATCTCACTTTTATGGTTTGTTTGACCTTAGATTGACCTTAGGATGGGCTTTACTGTAGGTCATTCTGGATACATAATTCATATATTTTAATATGATTGTTTAGACTATTCTAAGACCAGTCCTAGCTCTGCTACGACCAGTCTTAAGTTTTTCAGGACCAGTCATAGGTTGTTAAATATTTTTGGATCTTTTTGGTTGTCATACGACCAGTCCTGGACATCCTACAACTAGTCCTGTGAGTTCTACGACCCATCCTTTGACCAGTCGTAGCCCTACGACTCAAACTCCAATAACTAAATTGGGGGTCCTACGACCGGTTGTAGGTGACCCACTACCAGTCGTACGTGGCCCACGACCGGTCATGGAAGAACAAAATCTTATCCCATGGAAATCTTTAAAAATCTTTAAAGCTACGACCAGTCCTAGGATCCTAAGACCAATCGTAGACGAGATTTTTTAGGCTATAAATAGAGCACGAACTTCAGAGTTTTAGTAATTCAATTCAACTCTATTCAAGCATTCTTTAGGCTATACTCTGAGATAAGTTTGTGTTTGTTTTACGCTACTTTGTGCTTATTTAATATTCCTTTTGCTAGCTTGTTTTTTATATGATTTTGATCTACATTCCAATCTTATTAGAAAAGGGGAATTTCTGATATTCCTTCTTCTTGGATTCAAAATCAAATAGAACTAGCCCTTTTGATTTAAAATCAATTAGACTTAGAACCATTCTTAAAGTGAGTATTGGACTTTGAACGTTGAATCGAACTTCTACTCCGATTGGTTCTACCGGGCTACTTCAAAAGGTGATTCAGGTATTTTACATTTGTGTAATTTACTTTCTTTGGTTTTGTTTAAGATTTGCCAGAAAAATCTCATTGTTATTGGTTATATGAGGAGAGCCATAAAACTCAGATTGTGAGGGTTTTTGGATTGTGTAAGCCCGAGATCAAAGACACAATTGTGAAGGTTTTAGGTGAACCTGTGAAACCTATTTTGATAGTGCATGCTAATATCCCTTATGTGAGGATATTAGGAGTGGAGTAGCATTCTGTGTGGCTGTTGGATAACAGTTAGTGTACACACAGGCGAACCACTATATATCGTTGTGTTGTGGATGTGCATTATTCTTTCATTCCTTTATTCATTTTATTTTGTGGATTGTGTTTGTGGATGAATGTTGTAATCTTTTTATTCTAAGCAAGTGTGGGGAATGTTGTAATAATTTAGGATTTATTTCTGCAAGTTATTTTAATTTCCTTGCTTTTTATTCCTCATTAGTTTTTTATACAAAGGACGTTCTAGAAATAAGGTTGTCCTACCTTAAACCTTTGGTTTTTGGTGTAAGGTTGTCCTTAAAACTGATAAAGTATCATTCTCTTTATTTTAGGCTATTGAGATTACTTTAAATTCACCATTATGCTTTAATTCTTTTATTATTCCACTGTTATTAGTTTTATTTGGCATTGCCCTATTCACCTCCCCTCTAGGGCATATAGCTAGGCCCTTTCAAGTGGTATCAGAGCCTAATAGCTCGTGCTTATTGTTTATTTATTGGATTTATTTCCTGAGCTAACGATCTAAGCTATATTAAGATGTTAAATTTTGATAGCCTATCAGTCACTAGGCCACCACCCTTTAATAGCACAAACTATGCCTATTGGAAAGCCAGGATGAGGATCTTCCTCAAATCCTTAGATGAAAGTGTATGGCTGGCCACAGTGAATGAATGGAACCCTCTTATTACTAAAGTAACTAATGACGATGGTTCAAAATCAACGAAAGTAACGACTTATTCTCTTTGGACCACACTTCAGAAAAGTGAAAGTAGTGCCAATGCAAAAGCACTAAATGCAATTACTTGTGCATTATCACCAGATGAATTTAAAAGAATCATCTCTTGTGAAAATACAAAATAAGCATGGGATGTATTATAAATGACACACGAGGGTACATCTATTGTCAAGAAATCTAAAGTCCAACTCCTCACAACTAAATTTGAAGAAATTCATATGGAGGAGAATGAGATGTTTATGGACTTCTACACTAGATTGAATGACATTGTGAACTCTATGTGGGGTCTTGGTGATAGAATTTCAGAAAGTAAAGTGTGCGCAAAGATACTACTCTCACTTCCTGAATGGTTCAATTCTAAAGTGACAGCGATTCAGGAACTTCGTGATACGGATACCATGAGGGTTGAAGAGCTAGTTGGTTCACCTCAAACTTATGAGTTATCCTTTAAAGCTCCTAAAGGAAAATCAATTGCTCTCAAATCATCTAAAAATGTTTCACAAGAGTGCACTTTGGATTTAGAAAATTTCGAAGATGATATGACACTTTTTGCAAAAAAGTTTTACAAAATTTTCAAAAAGAAGAAAGAAGTTGATTTTCAAAAGTCAAATGATAAGAGACGATCTAAACCTAGAACTCGAAAATCCTTGACAGATAGTCAATGTTACAACTGTCAAGAGTATGGGCACTTAGCTAACAAATGTCCTAAAAAGGACGAAACAAAAACGAAAGCATGATGGCTACTTGGGATGAATCGTCTGATTCTAAATCCTCTTCTAATCAGAAGATTCTGAAACCGAGTCGGGAGAAGATGTTAAAGCCCTTATGACTCTAGCTAAGATCACCTTTTCAGATAATGATGATATATCTAGTGAAGAAAATCTGAATAGTGATTGCGATAATGAAGATGACCTTCAGGATGCTTATAATGCCCTGTATAAGGAGAGTTGTAAAATTGCTGTTAAGCTTAAATTACAAAAAGAAAAATTTTCTAAGCTTAAGGAAGATTATGAGCCTCTTGTTTTAGAAAAGTCTCATATTTTCGATTCTTTTGAAAAGACTAAAGGTGATTTAGATTTCAAAACCTCCAAAATTGAAGATTTGAGATCCGAAAATGAGAAACTCAAAAATGAGGTAGCTTCTCTTCTGAGTTTGAAAGACACATAGAGATATGCCCAAGGTGATCCTAAATTGAAAAAATTATTGTCCGGATCAAGAAAATGTGGTGATCGATCCGGGTTGGGCTATGATAAGAATACATCTCCTAAACAAAAGAACATTGCTCCTAAATTTGTAGAAGGAGAGTCTTCAATCTCAAAAGAAAAGAATACTTATCAAGGTTTTTCCAAAAATTCAAGGACTTTTCAAAAACCTAAAAGTAGCTATGTCAACTTTAATTTTCAAAACTAAAATCCATTGGCTGAAAAAATAATTGATCTACTCAAGGAGCTATTAAAGTCTAACTCTATGGGTCTCTCCTATAACAACAGACAGAAACAGACCATCTATACTCCTAAACCCAAAACAGTTCTGAAATGGGTTCCTAAAGTTGACTGCTTGGTTGCCCACACTGCTTTCAAAGCTACAAGCCATTAAAAGTGGTACCTAGATAGTGGTTGCTCCAGGCATATGACAGGTGATAAAGCTTTATTCACTGATCTAAAAGATATGACTGACGGGTCAGTCACATTTGGTGATGGAAGCAATTGCAAGATCATTGGCCAAGGTACGGTTCAACTTTATAACCTTCCCTTATTTAAGAATGTTTTATATGTTGAGGGCTTAAAACACAACCTACTAAGCATTTCTCAGATATGCGATAACAACCACAGTGTGAAGTTTTCTAATCAAGGTTGTGAGATACTTAATAAAAAGGGTTCTGTTATATTAACTGGTCGCAGAACTTCTGAAAACTGCTACATTGTTAGTGATGCAAGCTCATCTACTCAATCATGTTACATGGTCCATACCGATGAGACTAAATTATGGCATAAACGCCTTGGACATGTACACTATCGGAACTTATTTAGATTGAGTAAAAGAGAACTAATTAGAGGTCTACCCAATTTGCAAAAAGTAGACAAAATATGTGGTGAATGCCATTTGGGCAAACAAACTAGGAGCTCTCACAAGAAAGTGAACTCCAAAACCACATCTGGACCACTCGAGCTTCTCCATATGGATCTTATTAGACCAACCAGATCGGAGAGTCGAGGAGGCAAAAAATACATCTTGGTTATCGTAGATGACTATACCAGATTCACTTGGGTATCGTTCTTAAAAGATAAAACTGAAACCCTGGATGAAGTGAAAAAGGTCATCAAACGAATCCAAAATGAGAAAGGTTCTCATGTTAGTAAGATCCGTAGTGATCATGGATTCGAATTCGAAAACAGTAGTTTTGAGAAATTCTATAGCGATCAGGGAATATCACATGAATTCTCTGCGCCCAAAACACCACAACAAAATGGAATAGTTGAAAGAAAAAATAGAG
Source organism: Magnolia kwangsiensis (assembly GCA_037074715.1). Lineage (NCBI taxonomy): Eukaryota > Viridiplantae > Streptophyta > Magnoliopsida > Magnoliales > Magnoliaceae > Magnolia > Magnolia kwangsiensis. Next base: position 45,517,222 of record CM073576.1, on the reverse strand, counting down.
TTCTTCAGGATATGGCTAATGTTATGTTGAATAGCATGAAGCTCTCTAGAAATCTTTGGGCTGAAGCAGTTAATACCGCATGTTATATTATTAATCAGGTTTATACCAGTAAATCTGATAATAAGACTGCTTATTAATTATGGTTTGAAAAGAAACCTACTGTCAAATACTTTCATGTTTTTGGCAGCAAGTGTTATATTTTACGAGATCATGAAAATTTGAGAAAGTTTGATACGAAGAGTGATGAAGGTATTTTTCTTGGTTATTCTTTGAACAGTCGAGCTTATAGAGTTCTAAATAAGAGAACTGGTGTGATTCAAGAGTCCATCAATGTGGTCATTGATGATCATTTGAAAACACAAGCTCTGAGTTCAGATGATGATGAAGCTCTTATTATCGACAATTAAGATACCTCATCAAGTCAAAAAGAATCTAAACCAAGGACTGTCAAAGATCATCCAACCAATCAAATACTTGGAAACCCTCTCACTGGAGTTCGTACTCACAAACAACTTGAGAACATATGTAATTATGTTTGTTTTACATCCCAAATAGAACCGGTCAACGTGAAAGAAGCACTTTCTGATGAAAATTGGATAGTTGTTATGCAGGATGGACTTAATCAATTTGTTCGTAATGATGTCTGGTATCTTGTTCCTAGACCTAAAGATAAACACATTATTGGAACAAAATAGATATTTAAAAATAAGTCTGAAACCTTCACTCCAGTCGCTCGCCTTGAATCAATCAGACTTTTTATTTCCATCGCATGCTTTATAAAAGTTAAGATTTATCAGATGGATGTAAAGAGTGCCTTCTTAAATGACGATTTATATGAAGAGGTGTATGTTGAACAACCTTCAGGGTTTGAAGACCCCAAGTTGTCTGACCATGTATTTCGTCTCAACAAGGCTCTCTATGGTCTTAAACAAGTGCCCAGGGCATGGTATGAGAAATTGACTAAATTCTTACTTAGTCATAGCTTTCAAGTAGGTAGTGTCGATAAGACACTCTTTGTTAAGAAGAATAACAATGATATTATTTATGGATCAACTTGTTCTAACATGTCTATTGAGTTTGCAGAGTTAATGAAATCAAGGTTCGAAATGAGCATGGATGGCGAACTAAACTATTTCCTAGGGTTGCAAGTTAAACAACAACCTAATGGAATTTTCATTTCCCAGACCAAATATGCTTCAAACTTGGTTAAAAGGTTTGGATTTGAGAATGGTAAGAACTTTGATACTCCTATGAGTACAACGTTAAGACTCTCAAAAGACTCTTCAGGTAATGATATAGATCCTAAACTATAACGTAGTATGATTGGTAGTTTGTTGTATCTTACTGCAAGTAGACCTGATATTACGTTAAGTGTTGAAATTTGTACGAGATATCAGTCTAATCCTAAGGAATCACATCTTACTGCTGTTAAACGGATTATTAGATATGTCGCAAGTACTATAAATCTGGGTCTATGGTACCCTTTTGATACTAGTGTTCAATTAGCCGGGTACTCAGATACTGATTGGGTTGGTAATATCGATGATAGAAAATCAACCAGTGGTGGTTGTTTTTACATTAAAAATTACTTAGTTTCTTGGTTCAGCAAGAAGCAAAGCTCTATATCGCTCTCCACTGCTGAGGCTGAGTATATTGTAGCAGGATATGCATGTACTCAACTAGTTTGGATGAAACGCATGCTAAGCGATTATGGAATTAATCAAGATTCAATGATCTTACATTGTGATAATTCCAGTGCTATAAATATTTTCAAAAATCTAATCCAGCATTCACGTACTAAGCACATTGACATTAGGTATCATTACATTCGTGAATTGGTTGAAGAAAAAGTTATCTCCTTGGAATATATACCAACCGAAACACAACTTGCTAATATATTTACTAAACCGCTCGACAAAAGCAGGTTTAATAAATTAAAATTTGATCTTGGAATGTGTATTTTATATTGAATATTCTTGCTTGCATGTATAATAGTGTATTATATTTCATATTATATTTGTTTAAATTTTAATTTTTTACATAAAAAATACATTTTTGGTCGATACTCGACTGGTCGTGGCTGTACACGACCAGTCGTGGTACGACCGGTCGTGGAGCTCGTAAATGTGATATATTTGGAGAAAATCCCCTTCTTCTTCATTTCCACTCTGACCTACGACGAGTTATGGCTCGACTAGTCATAGGATTTCATATTTTTCTTCAAGGTGAGTCCTATTTCATCATTTTTTGTGAAGATTCATGCTCTCTATACTTTGATTTGATCATTGTGTAGCTAGATTTCATCTCTTGTTGGGTTTTTCAAGGGTTTCTTCTCAATTTGTTGATCTAGGGAAAACCCATCCTTTCTTTTGTGCATTTCTCTTGCTCTTTTTATATCTTCTTAAATATAGATGCTAGAGGGAAAAAGAAAACATCCCATGGTCCATCTTCATCTAGATCTGCACCGATAACAAAACGGTACCTTCTGTCACCCAAAAATGATTCTCAAGATGTACGAGATTTACGTGTCCATAAAATTATCGTTGAGCATACTGCTGATCTCAATCACATTGCTCCATATGGTATTGTTCCTCTCCTTAAATCTGTTGGCTGGACTAACATTTTGCTTTGGGGTGGGCCTGCATATCAGTCCATTGCCCAATCAATGGTAGCATGCATCTCAGAATTTTCTCTTGATAATTTAACTTTTTCAATTGATACTAGAGAAGGAAAATTTGAAGTAGATCGTCATTTAATATCAGGTATTATGGATATACCTGTTAATGATGAAGGTATACCGATTCAAACTTTATATGACAAACCATCTGAATCGAAAAAATGCATGTTAACAAGCGATTTATGCAAAATTGATGCACAATGGTCACACAAAGGGAATGCGCTCCCTTCAAAGTATTTGTTATCTAGATATAGAGTGTTACATCATTTCTTCATTTCCAATGTGTATCCTCGGTCCGGTAATAAAACCGAGTTGACTTCTTTCATGGTTCGTGTGTTGCATTCTATTGCTTCTGGTACCATGGTCTGTCTTCCTTCTTTGATTTGTTATTTCATTATTCAGTTTCTTCTCCATCCGGGTCATAGTAATATTCCGTTTGGTTATCTTATGACTGTTTTATCCACTCACATGCTTGTCGACAAACCTATTAATGAGGCACTAATTCATCATCTTATTTTCAACAATTCCAATCTTAATAAGATGAAGTTGGATTTGCTTCCTGGCTAAGTAGATGAAGGTGGTGTTGGTAGTGATGGAGGTGATGGTGGTGAAGCCGAAAATGAAGGGGAAGCTGGCGATCTTCCTTAACAAGATGTTATTATGGATGAGATTTTTGATGAGATAGAATCTGATTCACCAAATATTCCCGATTATGATCCATCTGGTTATGATGCACGCTTTCGTGCATTGGAGGAGAAGGTTGATAACATAAGTATAGCCCATGATATGCAATTTAAATATATGCGAAAATATCGTCGTCGCATCAATAGGGGCTTACACCAGATTGATACGACTATCCCCGCTCCATCCTCTGGTTCAGATTAGGTGAATTATCTTTTGGATTGTATAACATTTATTTTTTTTTCTTTTGAATATTGTATTTTGAATTAATGATGGCTTGATGCTTCAGGTTTATATTTTGAAATATGCTTTGTCCTTTCATATCTCTTTCTCATTATCTGCTTATTACTCTCTATGTTATCTTTCCTTTTGTGACTTTTCCTTATCATTTTGTGACAAAAAGGGGGAGTAGTAAGCTAAAAGGGAGTAGTATGGAAAGGGGGAGTAATTTGTTTTGTCTGGATTATATGATTGAGAAGGATATGTGGGATTGAGAATATAGAGTCTTGAGGTTTTCATGTTGTTTACTGTTTATATGAGCAGTACTCGTATTACTCAGGGGGAGTAGAGTAATTTATGATTTTATGGCTCATGATTCCTTATTATCTTCTTTGCTATGTGTTTTATCACAAATTTGACAAAGGGGGAGATTGTTAGTGCTATGATTTCATATCCCTTTGGTTGTCAAATTTTGTGGTGCCAAAACCTATATCTATGTCTTGTATATCATGTGTTTCATGTTTGAGACTATTCTTTACTTCAAGACATCGCATTTCAAGTCAAGAACTTAAATGAAGAACGAATCAAGTCATGGATGAAGTATTCAAGAATAGAAGTCTTCATGTATGCATGTTCAAGATACAATCAAGTTCAAGTATTGTAGAAGACTTTATCAACTCAAGAAAGGATCAAGAAGACTTTGTCATCTCAAGTCAAGATCAAGCTCAAGAAGGCCTACAACTAGATTTGTATATTCTCAAGCTTCTCATAAGGGTCATCTGAGTGTTCAGACTTTCAATGTCCATCTCACTTTTAAGGTTTGTTTGATCTTAGATTGACCTTAGGATGGACTTTACTGTAGGTCATTCTGGATACATAATTTGTATATTTTAATATGCTTATTCAGGTTGTTCTAAGACTAGTCCTAGGGACTTCAAGACCAGTCCTAGCTTTGCTACGAGCAGTCTTAAGTTTTTTCAGACCAGTCCTAGTTGTTGAAGCTTTTTGGATCTTTCTGGTTGTCCTACGACCAGTCCTGTGAGCTGTACGACTCGTCCTTCGACCTGTCGTAGCCCTACGATTCAAACTCCAGCAACTAAATTGGGGGTCCTACGACCGGTCGTAGGTGACCCATGACCAGTCGTAGGTGGCCCACGACCGGTCGTAGACCACCTAGGACTGGTCGTGGAACAACAAAATCTTATCCTGTGGAAATCTTTAAAAATCTTTGAAGCTACAACCAGTCCTAGGATCCTAAGACCAGTCGCAGACGGGATTTTTTAGGCTATAAATAGAGCACGAACTTCAGAGTTTTAGTAATTCAATTCAACTCTATTCAAACATTCTTTAGGCTATACTCTGAGATAAGTTTGTGTTTGTTTTACGCTACTTTGTACTTATTTAATATTCCTTTTACTAGCTTATTTTTTATTTAATTTTGATCTACATTCCAATCTTATTAGAAAAGGAGAATTTCTGGTATTCCTTCTTCTTGGATTCAAAATCAAATAGAACTAGCCCTTTTGATTTAAAATCAATTAGACTTAGAACCATTCTTAAAGTGAGTATTGGACTTTGAATGTTGAATCGAACTTATACTCCGATTGGTTCTACCGGGCTACTTCAAAAGGTGATTCAGGTATTTTACATTTGTGTAATTTACTTTCTTTGGTTTTGTTTGAGATTTGCTAGAAAAATCTCATTGTTATTGGTTATCTGAGGAGATCCAGAAAACTCAGATTGTGAGGGTTTTTGGATTGTGTAAGCCCGAGATCAAAGACACAATTGTGAAGGTTTTAGGTGAACTTGTGAAACCTATTTTGATAGTGCATGCTAATATCCCCTGTGTGAGGATATTAGGAGTGGAGTAGCATTCTGTGTGGCTGTTGGATAACAGTTGGTGTACACACAGGCGAACCACTATATATCGTTGTGTTTTGGATGTGCATTATTCTTTCATTCCTTTATTCATTTTGTTTTGTGGATTGTTTTTGTGGATGAATATTATAATCTTTTTATTCCAAGCAAGTGTGGGGAATGTTGTAATAATTTAGGATTTATTTCTGCAAGTTATTTTGATTTCCTTGCTTTTTATTCCTCATTGGTTTGTGATACAAAGGATGTTCTAGAAATAAGGTTGTCCTACCTTAAACCTTTGGTTTTTGGTGTAAGGTTGTCATTATAACTGATAAAGTATCATTCTCTTTATTTTAGGCTATTGAGATTACTTTAAATTCAACATTGTGCTTTATTTCTTTTATTATTCTGCTGTTATTAGTTTTATTTGGCATTTCCCTATTCACACCCCCCCCCCCTTCTAGGGCATATAGCTAGGCCCTTTCAGATGTGCAACCCTTATTTCTACTGAGTTAGAGGCTCTCAAGTGATATCTAATTCGGCGTTGGATAGGCAACCATTCAACTAATCCTTCATCACTCAAAAGATTGAAAGTGTTGTCACGAACCCACTAGGGCATGAAACACACTAAACCCTCAACTAACTAAACAATCAAACCTATCAAAAAATAAAACCTACAGTAAATAAGAATTCAAAAAAGATAAAAGATAGTTGGAGAGAAGTTACCCGATTAGGGTTACTATGTTAAGATCCTACAAAATAGAAAACAGAGTTAGTTTCTAAAAATAATTTTAGAGAAATTATAACTAAAACCATAGCTGAAATTAACCCTAATCTTAACCTAATTTCAAAATTAATTAATCTTAGAAAAACACAGTTTTAGTCTCTGCAATGGCACTAAAAACATGTTCACAACCCCAAGTTTAGGGTCGCGATGTAATAATAATCTCGGTGAGACCGAGGTTGAATATATAGGGACTAATCTTGTACGTATTCTGAAAATAACTAGAACTATAACTAGAAGAAGATCTACATCTAAATTTGAAATATAAGGGAGTAATTGTGAATAATCTTGATTTAAAACTATCAATTGAAATGTGCGAACTAGGGTGTCAAGGATCCCCTTGTATTTATTAGATAGTTACCTTACTTGATTTAAGAAATACAATTGGAATTTGAGTCTTATCATATCCATTTGGAAGATGAGATAATCATATCTCTAAACTTTTCATTGACCTAATTTTCAATGGAGGAGAATTATGATGATAGGAAGGGATTCCGTCACCCTACCATGCCTAAGAGATGATGGTGAACAATGGGATTTACCAATCTCACAATCTCAAAATAGAAAAAGAAGATATCCAAAGCTATCGCAGCATCTACTGTAATTTGAGTTACAATAAATCATAGAAAACTAAAAATATTCATTTAATTTCAAACTAGAAATCAATGGGGTTCATCAAGTACAAGAATCATAGAAAGAAAATCATCCAAATACACTACAAGCTTCACCTCTTAGCCCTAGCTAAGAGGATTGCCAACCATGGACATGACTGGATTTAAAATCCTAAAATAAAGCATTAGAAATAGGAAAGAATGGAGGAAAAACTCTTGTGAGGTTCCTCAAAACCTAATTCATGTTTAGAAGTCCTTGAAAAATTCATATTTATAGCCTTGTTCATCTAAATTCAGAAAATTGCCTCAAATTTATGAAGTCCGCGTAACTCTGTGTAAGGCCTTCGATGTCATCGAACATAACTTAAACTTAGAAGTCGCGCCTTTTTGTATTGTGTAACGCCTGAAAGGGGCCTAGCTATATGCCCTATAGGGGGGGGGGGGGGTGAATAGGGCAATGCTAAATAAAACTAAAACAGCGGAATAATAAAAGAAATAAAGCACAATGCTGAATTGAAAGTAATCTCAATAGCCTAAATTAAAGAGAATGATACTATATCAGTTTAAAGGACAACCTTACACTAAAAACCAAAGGTTTAAGGTAGGACAACCTCATTTCTAGAACGTCCTTTATATCACAAACCAATGAGGAATAAAAAGCAAGGCAAATAACTTGTAGAAATAAATCCTAAGTTATTATAACATTCCCCACACTTGCTTGGAATAAAAAGATTACAACATTCATACATGAATACAATCCACAAAACTGAATGAATAAAGAAATGAAAGAATAAAGCACATCCATAACACAATGATATATAGTGGTTCACCTGTGTGTACACCAACTGTTATCCAACAGCCATACAGAATGCTACTCCACTCCTAATATCCTCACACAGGGGATATTAGCATGCACTATCAAAATAGGTTTCACAGGTTCACCTAAAACCTTCACAATTGTGTCTTTTGATCTCGGGCTTACACAATCCAAAAACCCACACAATTTGAGTTTTCTGGCTCTCCTCAGATAACCAATACAATGAGATTTTTCTAGCAAATCTCAAACAAAACTAAAGAAAGTAAATTACACAAATGTAAAATACCTGAATCTCCTTTTGAAGTAGACCGGTAGAACCAATCGGAGTAGAAGTTCGATTCAACGTTTAGAGTCCAATACTCACTTTAAGAAAGGTTCTAAGTCTAATTGATTTTAAATCAAAACGGCTAGTTCTATTTGATTTTGAATCTAAGAAGAAAGAATATCAGAAATTCCCCTTTTCAAATAAGATTGGAATGTAGATCAAAATCAAATAATAAATAAGCTAGCAAAAGGAATATTAAATGAGCACAAAGTAGCTTAAAACAAAAACAAACTTATCTCAGAGTATAGCCTAAAGATTGCTTGAATAGAATAGAATTGAATTGCTAAAACTCTGGAGTTTGTGCTCTATTTATAGCCTAAAAAATCCCATCTACGACTGGTCTTAGGATCCTAGGACTGGTCGGAGCTTCAAAGATTTTCAAAGATTTCTGCGGGATAAAGATTTGCTGTTCCACGACCGGTCCTGGGTAGCCTACGACCGGTCGTGGGCCACCTACGACTGGTCGTGGGTCACCTACGACAGGTCGTAGGACCCCCAGTTTAGTTGCTGGAGTTTGAGTCGAAGGGCTAAGACTGGTTGAAGGACGAGTCGTACAGCTCACAGGACTGGTCGTAGGATGTCCAGGACTGGTCGTAGGACAAACAGAAAGATCTAAAAATCTTCAACAACCTAGGACTGGTCCTAAAAAACTTAAGACTGCTCGTAACAGAGCTAGGACTGGTCTTGAAGTCCCTAGGACTGGTCTTAGAATAGCCCGAACAAACATATTAAAATATACAAATTATGGATCCAGAATGACCTAAGTAAAGCCCATCCTAAGGTCAATCTAAGGTCAAACAAACCTTAAAAGTGAGATGAACATTGATAGTCTATACACTTAGATGACCCTTAAGAGAAGCTTGAGAATTTATGAATCTTGTTGTAGGCCTTCTTAAGCTTAATCTTGACTTGACAAAGTCTTCTACTATACTTGAATTTGATTGTATCTTGAGCATGCATACTTGAAAACTTCTATTCTTGAATTCTTCATCCATGACTTGAAACTTTCTTCATTTAAGTTCTTGTCTTGAAATGTGATGTCTTGAAGTAAAGAATAGTCTCAAACATGAAACACAAGATATACAAGACATAGATATAGGTTTTAGCACCACAAAATTTGACGATCAAAGGGATATGAAATCATAGCACTTACAATCTCCCCCTTTGTCAAATTTGTGATAAAACACATAGCATAAAGAATAAGAGCAACATTTGCCAAAAAAAAATCATGAACCATAAAAGCAAGCACATATTACTCTACTCCCCCTGAGTAATACGAGTACTGCTCATATAAACTGTAATCAACATGTAAACATCAAGACTCAATATTCTCAATCCACATATCCTTCTCAATCAATCAATCGAAACACATTACTTCCCCTTTCCATACTACTCCCTTTTGCCTTACTACTCCCCCTTTTTGTCAAAAAATGACAAGGGAAAGCCACTAAAGGAATGAGAACAACAACATAGAGAGTAAGAATAAGCAGATAATGAGAAAGAATTATGAAAGGACATAGCATATTTTAAAATATAAACTAGAAGCATGGATCTTTTATGGTAAAGCATCAATCCACTATACAATATCCCAAAAGACAATACAATATCCTAAATAAAGATAATGTTATACAATCCAGAAGATAATTCGCCTAATCAGATCCAGAGGAGGGAGCAGGGATAGTCGGATCAATCTAGTGTAAGCCCCTATTGATGTGACGAAGATATTTTCACATGTACTTAAATTGCATATCGTGGGCTATACTCATGTTATCAACCTTTTCCTCCAATGCATGAAGGCGTGCATCATAACCAGATGGATCGTGATAAGGATCATTTGACAAATCAGTTTCTATCTCATCAAATATCTCATTCATATTAATATCTTGTTGAGGAAGATCGCCCGCTTCCCCTTCATTTCCGGCTTCACCACCATCACCACCAACACCACCTTCATCAATTTGGCCAGGAAGTAAATCCAACTTCATCTTATTTAGATTGAAATTGTTGAAAATAAGATGATGAATTGGTGCCTCATTAATAGGTTTATCGACAAGTATGTGAGTGGCTAAAACAGTCATAAGATAACCAAACAGAATATCACTATGACCTGGATGGAGATGAAACCGTATAATAAAATGATAGATCAAAGAAGGAAGGTAGACCATAGTACCAGAAGCAATAAAATGCAACACACGAACCATGAAGGAAGTCAACTCGATTTTATTACCGGACCGAGGATACACATTTGAAATAAAAAAATGATGTAACACTCTGTATCTAGGTAACAGATACTTTGAAAGGAGCGCATTCCCTTTGTGTGTCCATTGTGCATCAATTTTACATAAATCTCTTGTCAACATGCGTTTTTTTAATTCAGATGGTTTGTCGTATAGAGTATGAATCGGTATACCTTCATCATTAACGGGTATATCCATAATACCCGATATCAAATGACGGTCTACTTCAAATTTTCCTTCTCTAGTATCAATTAAAAAAGTTAAATTATCAAGAGAAAATTCTGAAATGCATGTAACCAGTTGATATATATTCCAAGGAAATAACTTTTTCTTCAACCAACTCACGAATGTAATGATACCTAATATCAATGTGCTTAGTACGTGAATGTTGGATTGGATTTTTGGAAATATTTATAGCACTGGAATTATCACAATGTAAGATCATTAAATCTTGATTAATTCCATAATCGCTTAGCGTGCGTTTCATCCAAACTAGTTGAGTACATGCATATCCTACTACAATATACTTAGCCTCAGCAGTGGAGAGCGATATAGAGCTTTGCTTCTTGCTGAACCAAGAAACTAAGCAATTTCCAATGTAAAAACAACCACCACTGGTTGATTTTCTATCATCGATATTGTAACACCCCGGATTTTGGCCAATCTGAGATTTGACGTCCTTAGGCAATGGGTCAATTGAAACACCTGGAAAATTGCTTAGAACCCAATTCCATAGCCAAAGAAACCACTTAGAATCAATTCCTTTAGAAAATATGACTAAGTTAGCTAGTGCAACGTTAGAATAGCTGGGAAATGGTCCCTGATCGCTTTAAATACGTTCTACAAGGCCCAAAGCGAGTGGAACCAAGGGTGCTATAATGCTCTAAAGCCTCGGATCAAACTCTAAGCCGGTTTGTCCTCGGGACCTCCTTGAAACTTTGTATTGGATCTAGACCGCGCGTCGAAAGTTCGATACCTCCTATCTTAGACCGTTAGAACCGTCTAGCTGGACTTGACACTCATTCCGAAAATCAAGTCAAACCGATAATCACAGGCTATTTCATTGAGCCCGGACCGAAGAGAGTGTGAATAGGGACATAGTTGGAATTTCAAATTCAAATCTGGCACACAAATTTGACGCATCAGTATTAAGCATTCTGACCGTCAGAATACAGCCAAATTACACCCTTGGATCAGGAAAAATATCTATTATATATCACGAGACTTATAGGCCTGATCTTGGTGCGGTGACCGTTAAACTGAAACTGGGCCGCCACGTGCGATCTGGGAACCCAACCGGTCTGAAAACTGGATGTGTGCTAGATCCAGTATGCATGAGCTTAAGTCCGACCGCATTTGGCCTGGGGACCTCCAGAAATGCCCTTTTGGACCGAAACGGCCCCGATTTGGTTAGGCACCAAGTAAACATTGTTCCCAAGCCTATTTTGGGAATGTTTTAGGCTATAAAAGGGGTTGAAACCCTCACTCCTCTCTCCCATCCGAATTTGAGAGAAGCCCTAGCTTGGGAGAGAGAAAAAGAGTGAGAGATTGTGAGAGAGTGGGAGAGTTCTTCCTGCCACTTGTGCTACGTGTTGCACGTGCTTAAGCAACACTCCTCTACCACTTTCCCGGCGATTCCACCGCGATCCTAGGTAAGTAAAAACCCTAAATAGTTGTTGATTTGAGTTTTCCTTGTTTCCATAGCGATGTAGCTTATGGATCTTGTGTATTAGGCTCCTTATTCGCCGTAGACGAAGCGTATACGCTCCGTTTCAATTTCCGAGTCTACAAGACATAAGGTGCGGATATTAGACGCTTTGATTGACTGTTTCCAAAGCTTTCAATGTCGTTTAATAGTAGATTCTTGACGGCATCGCCGTTTGACATGTACAAAATGCTCTCCGTTTCCCGTTTCGTAAGCTAACGAAGAATATGAGATTTAGGGCATTTTAGTCATTTGTAGGAAGTACCGTTTACATTCATATTTTGCTGATGTGATTGACATGGTTTGTTGTCGCATTAGGAAGTTAGGAATGCGTGCATAATTAGTTTGGCGAAGAGATTCGCCTAGTTGCGCACTTTGGGTCGACATACTATATGTAGACTTAAGTGTGTAGTGTATGTGTTTGTATAAATGCTTGTATTAGTATGTATTGAATTAAATGATATTATTTGATAGTTTGTGATTGATTTTTCAATTATTATGCTGACCTAAATGATTTTCTACATGTTGACAAAATGCATGATTTCATTACATGCATGGAATGTATGTGCTTGAGGATTTGCTTAAGTTGAATATGCATGGGAAGTATGCCTTGAAGATTTGCTTAAGTTGAATGTTATAACATGTGCTAACATGCTCACATGATGTATTTCAATTCCAACACCTTTGTATAGTGTTAATGTAATTCCATAGATGTGTGCGACTTGACTTAGTCCAGGCAGTCGGTAACCGAGCGAATTCGTGGCTGACTGGTCATAGCCACGAACGACGCGTCGATGAACGTGATTCGTGTTTAGAGTTGGCGGCAGTGGTTAGGCCACGCGAAGTGTTTTACGCACTTCATGTCGTTCGACTTGAGATGCGATCGCGCTAGTCGAGCCCGTCAAGTAACCCGACTGGCCGATGTATGTTCACCTTGTATGAGTCATAACTGCTTGAACCTAGGGTACTGAACTTACCATTGTAAACCCTGTTAACCATGGTACCTTGATCCACGAAGACTCATGAGCCGGGCATGGTGGTATGGGACACCGTGGTCGAGCTGTCGGCCTACGCTGGGGCCACAAACCTCCCCGTAGTGACCAGTGAGCACCTATGACTCGTGAGCAGATTATGGTGGTATGGGACACTATATTCTTGCTGTCGGCCTACACTGATAAGGTGATGGGGGAGCGGTGCAACGAGTGCGAGCAACAGCCCTGGCAGCCCTTTGTAGTGACCGCGAGCGTATTCTGAGTCTACGGGAGGCGACGACCCTTCCGTAGCAGTAGAGTACAGTAGGCCTGTATTGATAAGGTGATGGGGGAGCGGAGCAACGAGTGCGTGCAACAGCCCTGGCAGCCCTTGCAGCGACCTACAAAATATACATCGTATGAGACTACTAGGAGTGACGGCCCTAGACAGGATCTGTGTTGGGATTGATATAAGGGAGGTACCTTAGTTTCCCAATATTGCTGTATGAAAAGGACTAATAACAACTCGGTAATCATATCACCATAGCATTGCATGTGCCTGGAAGATGTGGAGCACTCTAGGGAGTGTGGCATGCCGCGGTCGTAAGATGTTGCCGCATGAGGGTGATCGTCGGTGAGGGCATACATCACGTCATGTCATAATTGCATTAACAACAGTATTAGGATTGTTTGATTTATTGCTTTACTATTATCGCGTGATTGATTTGAGAACATGTTAATCCTTGCTTTATTATTCCACTGAGTTAGCTACTCACTCCCACGTTACGGGACGGTGTTCCTGGACACCCACCAGACCTTTTGTGATTGCAGATGATGGCGCGGCCTGCGAGGCGGAGCTGGACTTGATGATGAGGAGGAGGATCCCTCCTTTATGCATGTTCTGATCGACGGGATTACAGGGAGGTTGATTAGATACTTTGACATTTGTCATTTTATATTTTGTAGCGCACTCATGTATATTCGTTTCATCTACTTTTGGAGTATACATGTATGTGTATAACCTGGTAACATGTTCACACTCTGGAGACATACAACAGTTTATATATGTTATACATACTATTACAGACTTCCGCTGGTTAATTTAACTGCCTCTGGAGTATGATATGCGGTTCTAGCTTAATCTCACTCATGTTTAATACATTATCACAGACAACATTCAATCATACATATCTATGTTGCATAAATAACATTTTGGAACTCGGGAGTTGGGTTTTTGCTCGACCCCCCGATTTTCGGGATGTTACAGATATTACCGGCCCAATCAGCATCTAAGTACCCGGCTAATTGAACACTAGTATCAAAAGGATACCAAAGACCTAGATTCGTAGTACTTGTGACATATCTAATAATCCGTTTAACAGCAGTAAGATGTGATTCCTTAGGATTAGATTGTATCTCGCACAAATACCAACACTAAATGTGATATCAGGCCTACTAGCAGTTGGATACAATAAACTACCAATCATACTACGATATAGTTTAGGATCTATATCTTTACCTGTAGAGTCTTTTATGAGTCTTAACGTTGTACTCATAAGAGTATCAAAGTTCTTACCATTCTCAAATCTAAATCTTTTAACCAAGTTTGAAGCATATTTGGTTTGGGAAATGAAAATTCCATCAGGTTGTTGTTTTACTTGCAACCCTAGGAAATAGTTTAGTTCGCCAACCATACTCATTTCGAAACTTGATTTCATTAACTCTGCAAACTCAATAGACATGTTAGTGCAAGTTGATCCAAAAATAATATTATCAACATAAATTTGAACCATCAACATATCATTATTATGCGTCTTAATAAAGAGCGTCTTATCAACACTTCCTACTAGAAAGCTATGACTAAGTAAGAATTTAATCAATTTCTCATACCATGCCCTGGGCGCTTGTTTTAGACCATAGAGAGCCTTTTTGAGATGAAATACATGGTCAAATAACTTGGGGTCTTCAAGCCCTGAAGGTTGTTCAACATACACTTCTTCATGTAAATCGCCATTCAAGAAGGCACTCTTTACATCCATCTGATAAATCTTAAATTTTCTAAAGCATGCGATGAAAATAAAAAGTTTGATTGATTTAAGACGAGCGACTAGAGCAAATGTTTCATCGTAATCGATGCCTTCAATCTGAGTGTACCCTTGTACAACTAGTTTAGCCTTGTTTCGTATTTGCAAGGTCATCAGACTTATTTTTGAAGATCCATTTTGTTCCAATAATGTGTTTATCTTTAGGTCTAGGAACAAGATACCAGACATCATTATGAACAAATTGATTAAGTTCATCTTGCATAGCAACTATCCAATTTTCGTCAGAAAGTGCTTCTTTCATGTTGACCGGTTCTATTTGGGATGCAAAACAAACATAATTACATATGTTCTCAAGTTGTTTGTGAGTACGAACTCCAGTGAGAGGGTTTTTAAGTATTTGATTGGTTGGATGATCTTTGACAGTCCTTGGTTCAAATTCTTTTTGATTTGACGAGGTATCTTGTTTGTCGATAATAAGAGCTTCATCATCATCTGAACTCGGAGCTGGTGTATTCAAATGATCATCAATGACCACATTGATAGACTCTTGAATCACACCAGTTCTCTTATTTAGAACCCTATAAGCTCGACTATTCAAAGAATAACCAAGAAAAATACCTTCATCACTCTTTATATCAAACTTTCCTAAATTTTCACGATCACGTAAAATATAACACGTGCTGCCAAAAACCCGAAAGCATTTGAGAGTAGGTTTCTTTTCAAACCATAATTCATAAGCAGTCTTATTATCAGATTTACTAGTATAAACCCGATTAATAATATAACATGCGATATTAACTGCTTCAGCCCAAATATTTCTAGAGAGCTTCATGCTATTCAACATAACATTAGCCATATCCTGAAGCACTCTATTTTTTCTTTCAACTATACCATTTTGTTGCGGTGTTTTGGGCACTGAGAATTCATGCGATATTCCCTGATCACTACAGAATTTCTCAAAACTACTGTTTTCAAATTCGGATCCATGATCACTACGGATCTTACTAACATGAGAACCTTTCTCATTTTGAATTCGTTTAATGACCTTTTTCACTTCATCCAGGGTTTCAATTTTGTCTTTTAAGAAAGATACCCAAGTGAATCTGGTATAGTCATCTACGATAACCAAGATGTATTTTTTGCCTCCTCGACTCTTCGATCTGGTTGGTCTAATAAGATCCATATGGAGAAGCTCGAGTGGTCTAGATGTGGTATTGGAGTTCACTTTCTTGTGAGAGCTCCTAGTCTGTTTGCCCAACTGGCATTCACCACATATTTTGTCTATTCTTTGCAATTTGGGTAGACCTCTAATTAGTTCTCTTTTGCTTAATCTAAATAAGTTTCGGTAGTGTACATGTCCAAGGCATTTATGCCATAATTCAGTCTCATCGGTATGGACCATGTAACACGATTGAGTAGATGAGCTTGCATCACTAACGATGTAGCAGTTTTCAGAAGTTCTGCGACCAGTTAATATAATAGAACCCTTTTTATTAAGTATCTCACAACCTTGATTAGAAAACTTTACACTATGATTGTTATCGCATATCTGAGAAATGCTTAGTAGGTTGTGTTTCAAGCCCTCAACATATAAAACATTCTTAAATAAGGGAAGGTTATAAAGCTGAACCGTACCTTGGCCAATAATCTTGCAATTGCTTCCATCACCAAATGTAACTGACCCGTCAGTCATATCTTTTAGATCGGTGAATAAATCCTTGTCGCCTGTCATATGCCTGGAGCAACCACTATCTAGGTACCACATTGAATGGCTTGTAGTTTTGAAAGCAGTGTGGGCAACTAAGCAGGCAACTTTAGGAACCCATTTCAGAACTGTTTTGGGTTTAAGAGTATAGATGGTCTTTTTTTGTCTGTTGTTATAAGAGAGACCTTCAGAGTTAGACTTTAATAGCTCCTTGAGAAGATCAATTATTTTTTCAGCCAATGGATTTCGATTTTGAAAATTAAAGTTGACATGGCTACCTGTAGGTTTTTGAAAAGTCCTTGATTTTTTGGAAAAACCTTGATAAGTATTCTTTTCTTTTGAGATTGAAGACTCTCCTTTTACAAATTTAGGAGCAATGTTCTTTTGTTTAGGAGATGTATTCTTATCATAGCCCAACCCGGATCGATCGCCACATTTTCTTGATCCGGACAATAATTTTTTCAATTTAGGATCACCTTGGGCATATCTCCATGTGTCTTTCAAACTCAGAAGAGAAGCTACCTCAATTTTGAGTTTCTCATTTTCGGATCTCAAATCTTCAATTTTGAAGGTTTTGAAATCTAAATCACTTTTGGTTTTTTCAAAAGAATTGGAAATATGAGACTTTTCTAAAACAAGAGACTCATAATCTTCCTTAATCTTAGAAATTTTTTCTTTTTGTAATTTAAGCTTGACGACAATTTTATAACTCTCTTTATAAAGGGCATTATAAGCATCCTGAAGATCATTTTCATTATCGCAATCACTATTCAGATTTTCTTCACTAGATATATCATCATTATCTGAAAAGGTGATCCTGGCTAGAGTCATAAGGGCTTTAACATCATCGCCCGACTTGATTTCAGAATCTTCTGATTTAGAAGAGGATTCAGAATCAGACGATTCATCCCAAGTAGCCATCATGCTTTTCCTTTTTGTTTTGTCCTTTTTAGGACATTTGTTGGCTAAGTGCCCAAACTCTTGACAGTTGTAACATTGACTATCTTTTAAAGATTTTCGAGCTCTAGGTTTAGATCGTCTCTTATCATTTGATTTTTGAAAATTAACTTTTTCTTGCTTTTGAAAATTTTGTAAAACTTTTTTGCTAAAAGCCCTATATTATCTTTAAAATTTTCTAAATCCGAAGTGCTCTCTTGTGAAACATTTTTAGATGATTTGAGAGCAATAGATTTTCCTTTAGGAGCTTTAAAGGACAATGCGTAGGTTTGAAGTGAACCAACTAGTTCCTCAACCCTCATGGTATCGGTATCACGAAGTTCCTGAATCGCGGTTACTTTAGAATTGAACCGTTCAGGAAGTGAGCGTAGTATCTTTGCGCACACTTTACTTTTTGGGATTCTATCACCATGACCCCACATAGAGTTCACAATGTCATTCAATTTAGTGTAGAAGTCCATAAACATCTCATTCTCCTCCATATGAATTTCTTCAAATTTAGTTGTGAGGAGTTGGACTTTAATTTCTTGACAATAGATGTACCCTCGTGTGTCATTTCTAATACATCCCATGTTTGTTTTGCATTTTGACAAGAGATGATTCTTTTAAATTCATCTGGTGATAATGCAAAAGTAATTGCATTTAGTGCTTTTGCATTGGCACTACTTTCACTTTTCTGAAGTGTGGTCCAAAGAGAATAAGTTGTTACTTTCATTAATTTTGAACCATCGACATTGGTTACTTCAGTGATAGGAGGGTTCCATTCATTCACTGTGGCCAGCCACACACTTTCATCCAAGGATTTGAGAAAGATCCTCATCTTGGCTTTATAATAGGCATAGTTTGTGCCATTAAAGGGTGGTGGCCTAGTGACTGATAGGCTATCAAAATTTGACATCTTAATATAGCTTAGATCGTTAGCTCAGGAAATAAATCCAATAAATAAACAATAAGCACGAGCTATTTGGCTCTGATACCACTTAAAAGGGACCTAGCTATATGCCCTAGAGGGGGGTGAATAGGGCAATGCCAAATAAAACTAAAACAATGGAATAATAAAAGAAATAAAGCACAATGCTGAATTGAAAGTAATCTCAATAGCCTAAATTAAAGAGAATGATACTATATAATTTATAAAGACAACCTTACACCAAAAACCAAAGGTTTAAGGTAGGACACCCTTATTTCTAGAACGTCCTTTATATCACAAACTAATGAGGAATAAAAAGCAAGGTAAATAACTTACAGAAATAAATCCTAAGTTATTACAACATTCCACACACTTGCTTGGAATAAAAAGATTACAACATTCATCCTCGAATACAATCCACAAAACTGAATGAATAAAGGAATGAAAGAATAAAGCACATCCACAACACAACGATATATAGTGGTTCGCCTGTGTGTACACCAACTATTATCCAATAGCCACACAGAATGCTACTCCACTCCTAATACCCTCACACAGGGTATATTAGCATGCACTATCAAAATAGGTTTCACAGGTTCACCTAAAACCTTCATAATTGTGTCTTTGATCTTGGGCTTACACAATCCAAAAACCCACACAATTTGAGTTTCTAGCTCTCCTCAGATAACCAATACAATGAGATTTTTCTAGCAAATCTCAAACAAAACCAAAGAAAGTAAATTACATACGTGTAAAATACCTGAATCTCCTTTTAAAGTAGCTCGGTAGAACCAATCGGAGTAGAAGTTCGATTCAACGTTTAAAGTCCAAAACTCACTTTAAGAAAGGTTCTAAGTCTAATTGATTTTAAATCAAAAGGGCTAGTTCTATTTGATTTTGAATCTAAGAAGAAGGAATATCAAAAATTCCCCTTTTCAAATAAGATTGGAATGTAGATCAAAATCAAATAATAAACAAGCTAACAAAAGGAATATTAAATGAGCACAAAGTAGCTTAAAATAAACACAAACTTATCTCAGAGTATAGCCTAAAGATTGCTTAAATAGAATTGAATTAAATTGCTAAGACTCTGAAGTTCGTGCTCTATTTATAGCCTAAAAAATCCCATCTACGACTAATCATAGGATCCTAGGACTGGTCGTAGCTTCAAAGATTTTTAAAGATTTCCATGAGATAAGGATTTTCTATTCCACGACTAGTCCTGGGTAGCCTACGATAGGTCGTGGGCCACCTACGACGGTCGTGGGCCACCTACGATCAGTCGTAGGACCCCCAGTTTAGTTGCTGGAGTTTGAGTCGAAGGGCTAAGACTGGTCGAAGGACGAGTTGTACAGCTCACAGGACTGTTCATAGGACAACCAGAAAGATCCAAAAATCTTCAACAACCTATGACTGGTCCTGAAAAACTTAAGACTAGTCGTAGCAGAGTTAGGACTGGTCTTGAAGTCCCTAGGACTGGTCTTAGAATAGCCCGAACAAGCATATTAAAATATTCAAATTATGTATCCAGAATGACTTACAGTAAAGCCCATCCTAAGGTCAATCTAAGGTCAAACAAACCTTAAAAGTGAGATAGACATTGATAGTCTGTACACTCAGATGACCCTTAAGAGAAGCTTGAGAATTTACAAATCTTGTTGTAGGCCTTCTTGAGCTTGATCTTGACTTAACAAAGTCTTCTACTATACTTGAACTTGATTGTATCTTAAGTATGCATACTTGAAAACTTCTATTCTTGAATTCTTCATCCATGACTTGAAACTTTCTTCATTTAAATTCTTGTCTTGAAATACGATGTCTTGAAGTAAAGAATAGTCTCAAACATCAAACACAAGATATACAAGACATAGATATAGGTTTTGGCACCACAAAACTTGACAACCAAAGGGATATGAAATCATTGCACTTACAACGCCTTTCGCATTGCGTACTCTACATGTCATTGAACATATCTTCGATGTCATCAAAGGGCCTTCGAGTAATCGAGAATGCGTCCAGAGTGTTCCAGCGAGTTACTCCAAAAATTCATAAAACTATTGATGTCATCGAATGGCCTTCGATGTCATCGAGCATGTCTTCGAGCAATCGAATAGGGCTTCGATGTGATTAATAAATACATTCAATTATTCCAATGACTAAATTTAATTTTCATGTAATTCTACCATGTCATCTACCCATGTTTGATGTCATTGAACATTGGCTTCAATGTCATCGGCCGATAGTCGATGACATAGTGAAGTTCAGATTCTATGAATTTCTGCACTTTGCACTTTTGACTTCCTTCTCCACTTGGTTTCCTTGAATCGTGGGGTCTTAAAATCTTCAATCTTGGTCTCCTAAGATTGCCTTGGTGATTCTTGAGTATCATATCCATGCTTTTAACATTCTTTTCAACCAAAGCTCTCAGATTCACCTCGCAATCCAAACATGTATAAAATATACTCATTAAGCATTATCATGTTCATAAAACTAAAATATGCAATACTTGACACTCAACAAGCCTCTTAAGGATTGAACATTTATTTGTACCTCAAACTAAAGTTTGGATGGTTCCTCTAGTTAGAATTATAAGTATTTAAGGTGGGTCCACTAAATGGGCGTTGGTTGTTATTTACGACATTTGATTGCTTGCTCAACAACTCCTGAAATGCATGAATTGTAGGACAATCTCATGTTAAATGTATGTTGCTGGCACAAATACCGCAAGAAGTTTCCATAACCTCATCGGGTTTGACTGTTTCCTCCTTCACAAGTTCCATGACCTCAACTTTTCTTGTGAGATTGGCCACCCTTGCACTTATGTCATCTTCTTCCTTTAAGACATATATCCCTCCGTTCTCTCTTGACTAAGTAGGCTTAGAAGTGATGGGCCTTGGGGAGATATCCCATGATTACGCGTTCTATGGGAGTGAATCAAGATAATCTCATGCATCATCGGCCTCCTTGGTCATGAATTCATCGTTACACATCATCTACACAAATTGGCGCATGGGCGAAGTCAATCCATTATAGAAAAAGTTTATTACTCTCCATATTTTGTAGCCATGATGTGGAAATGAATTCATGAGGTCCTTGAACCTCTCCTAGTTTCTTCCTCTTTTTGGGTGAAGTTCATGTTTTCCTTCCTCGAATTGTTTATTTTATGAAACGAGAAGAATTTTTTAAGAAATTCCTGAGTCATCTCAGCTTGTGGGTTGAATGATTGCGTCTTTAAGGAGTGCAGCCATGACTTAAGTTTCTTCTTCAATGAGAAGAGAAACAACTTTAGCCTTACTATATCTTCAGACATGTTTGGAAAGTGCAATGTGGTGACTATCTCGTCGAATTCTTTAATGTACAAGTGTGAACTTTCAAAGCCTAGTCCATAAAATTTTAAAAGGAGGTGTATTACTCTCAGTTTAAAATCAACATTTCCTTTATTAAGTGGAAACACCATGTAGGAAGGTGTAGTCACTCCTGCCAGTTGTAAGTAATCTGATAAAGTACAAGGAGGAGGAGCATGATGCACCTCATTCTCATCTTAAACCTCCTCGACCGAATGTTTAGGTTAATTTGTAGCCATTACTTCAATTGACTAAGAGGATCTCAAGTAGTGTCTAATCTGGCGATGGATAGGTAACCCTTCAACTAATCCTCTTTCCCTTAAAGACGTTGAGTGTTTACATGAACCCACTTGGGCATGAAACACTCACAACCCTCAAGTTCTAAACAACTAAGACCTAAGAAAAAAAACTACAGAAATAAGAATTTGGAAAGAAAAGAAAGTTAAAAAGAAGTTACAAGATTGGAGTTGGTATGTTACATTTCTACAAAACAAAAAATAAGGTTATAGTTTCTAAAAATAAATTCAGAAAATCCTAACCTAAAAACACAGAAAAAGTAAACCCTAATCCTAACCCAATTATATTACTAATCAATCTACAAAAAATGTTGCCAAAGTCCACGGAAACGGTGCCAAAAAATTATTCACAACCCGAGGTGCTGGACTGCGATGTAGTAATAACTTGGTGAGACCAAGTTCGAATTAAGAGGGACACAACTTGTACATATTCTGAAAATAATTAGAACTATAACAAGAATAAGATCTAAACTAAAATCTGGAATAAGAGAAACCAATTGTTAATAAACTATCAATAAGAAAAGGGACATTAGAGCGCCAAATATCTACTTGTATTTATTGAGATGCTACCCTACTTGATTCAATAAACACAACTGGAATTAGAGTCCTATCATATCCAGTTGGATGATAGAGTAGTTAAACCATAATCTAAACTTGTTGTTCATAACCCTAAGTGTCACAATGTAGTAATAATCTCAGTAAGACTAAGGTCGAATCCACAGGTACTGAACTTGTGTGTCTTCTAAAAGTAACTAGAACTTAGAACTAGAAGAAGATGTAAACCTAAATTTGGAATATTCGAGAGATTAATTGTGGTTAAAGTAATTAAAACTAATGAAATTAAAGGTGGTAACTAGGGTGCCAAAGATCCAATTATAGCAATTGGGAAGCTACCTTGCATGATTCAAGGATACAACTGGAATCAGATTCCTATCATATCCAATGGTAAGAAGAGATTTATTAGATCTCTGAACTTCTCATGGATCTAATCATCAATGGATGAGAGTGGTGAAGATTTATAAGTGATTCTTTCACCTAACCATGCTCAGGAGATAAGGTAAATAACATGATTTATCAATCCCAAAACCAATTTTAAGAGAATTGCGAAAGTTAGGAAGGATTTCGTCACCCTACCATGCCCAAGGGATGATGGTGAACAACGAGTCTTATTAATTTCACAATCTTAATATAAGAAAAGAAGATATTTCAAGCTATCGCAAATCTATTGTAATTTGTCACAACAAACCATCAAAAACTAAAAATATTCCTTTATAATCAAACTAGAATCCCAGAGAGTTTAACAAAATATGAATCAAAATAAAGCAAACATCCCAATCACGCTACAAGCTTCACCTCTTAGCCCTAGCTAAGAGATTTACCCAACCATAGATATGATTGAACTAAATACTCTAAAAATAAAAAATAAAAAGACCAACTAAAGAAGAAGAAGAAGCACACACAGATGGCGGCTCCACCCTTTTTCTCTACTCCTCAAACCTTAAAAGATTCCTAGGAGTGCCCCAGGGACCCCCATTTATAGTTTTAGGCCTTAGACTTTCGTATCGAGTGGAAATTTTTGGAAACCGTCTCAAACTTACATAATCAGTGCAAATTTTGTGTAATGCTCGACCAGTTGTGGACCACCCTCGACTGGTCGAGTAGGACAAAGATTTTGAGGTTTCACTCATTGGAGTTCGAATCGAAGCACCTTCTACCATTCGACCTTCAACTGGTTGAGCAGAGTCCAGGACCAGTCGTGCGTAGCCAGGATTAGTCGAGCTTGAGCCAGGACTTGTCAAGGATCACCGAATTTCACTTCAAAACTCCAATTTTCTTCATTTTGGACTTGGTTTTCTTGGATCTTCAGTATGTGCATTCTTCATTTTTGGTTTCATCAGATCCATTTTTGGCTTTGGTGATTCTTGAGCGTTAAATCCTTTCTTTTAACACCCTTTTCAATCCAAGCTCTTGAATTCACCTTGTAACACAAAATGATTAAAATAGAACATTAAGGATTATTATGTTCATAAAACCAAGTAATAGATGGGGTCGAATATGAAATATTTGACCCTCAACACTTGTCATTGAATTAGTTCCCACATGAAGCACCAATGTGATGATTGCGGAGAATTCAACCATCCACCATGCCTAAGAGGCAATGGTGAATCACGAATATTACAGATTGCACAATTATAAAATAAGAAGATATCAAAAGCCTTACAAGCATCTATTATAATTGGAGTCATAATAAACCACATAAAAACTAAAAATATTCCTTATTTCAAACTAAGAATCAAAGTAAGATAAATATCTAAATAAATTACAAGCTTCACTTCTTAGCTCTAACTAAGAAATTATCCAACCAAAGATATGATTGAAACTAAAACTCTTAAAGAAAACATAAAAAGTAAATAGAAGAAAAAGATTGGGGAAGAAGGAAGGACTCTTTGAAATTCTCTAACACCTTGCTCCACACTTCTAACCCTAATTCGTGCTTAGAATTAATTAAGAGACTCATATTTAAAAGCTTTGATCTCTCTGACTTTGAAACCGCCTAAAATTTACGCAACAGATCATGCTTCAGCTGCACTGAAGTTGAGTCTGAATTGTAACTAGATTCTGTCTTCTGTAGTTGCCCGATTTCGGTCGATTGAATTGTCGTTTGGTCGAATTGAATTAACTTCTTTCGGCACTGGAGCTTTTTGTCCACTTTCGGTCGCACATAAGCCTTCCTTCGGTCGCACCAAACTGGGTTTCACTTAGACCAAATTAACTTTCAGTCGAGTTGAATTAGGTCTAAATTTCATTGTTCCTTGTTGGACTATTTTGTACGATTTCAGTCACACCAAACTCGGGTTCGATCGGACAAACTGGACTGTTTCTACTACTGACTTTGTAATCTTTCAGTCATTTCTTTCACCTTTGCAAATGGTTTTCTTGGATCTTTAGCATGTAAATTCTTCATTCTTGACCTCCAAATCTCCAAGCCTTACTTTAGTAATCCTTTGATCATTAATTCACTGCTTTTAGCGTCCTTTTCTCCAAAACTCTCGAAATCACCTCGTAAGAGAAAACAAGTAAAAATAGATTGATTAGGCAATGTCATGTTTAGAAAACCAAGGAATAAATAGGGAGAAATATGTAATATTTCACACTTAACACTAGAACATTCCAATCAATCATAGTAAATTCAATTCCAACAACCTTGCCCCAATGAGAATTTATTTCAAATTCATCCCAATTAACCACAACACGTACCTACTGTTCATTGATAGCCATCCGACCAAATTTGCCCTCTCAGCAAGATCGCATTCCCATTCCCTCACCCCACCATGCACTCAATCCCTCTAAATAAGGAACATAGGAACATCGATAATTTTGACCATTATGAAGAAGAGGGTAGTCGAATGTCAGAAGGGGCATGACCTCTTTTAGCCTAACCAAATGAATTCGATCGACTTCGAGAACACTTCGAGGACCAATTGAGGGTCATGCGAAATAAGTTCCAAAAATAATATAGAGGTGGAACTCCCATCCAAAAAATTCAGAGATCTTTGCCCATTCCCCAATGTTAGGGTAGTTACAAACTTCGACGTACTCAAATTTCAACAATATGATGGTACGAGATGCCCAACTGCGCATTTAAAGGTTTTTTGTAGTGAACTTGATGACATAGTAGAAGATGATAGGGCATTGATTCATTTGTTTCAAAAATCCTCAATGGTTTATGCATTAGATTGGTACACGTCTCTTGACTATCACAAGATTGGAACCCTGAAACAATTGTCCCAAGCATTTATATATCATTTTACATGCAATCAAAATGCAGTACCCCAGATGTCAGACTTGGCAGCCCTTAGGTAACGAAGTGATAAAATGTTGTTTACATATGTGGGGTGACAGAAAGCCATGGCCGCACGAAAGAAACCACCCATCGACAAAGAAGAACAAATCTCTATGACTGTCTCCGTGTAGGGGAATATGTGGAAGCTGAAATAAGAGCCAACACAATTGCACCATGGCCCCACCAGTCTACCTTAGCACATAAAGCAAAAATTGAAGGAAATATAGGAAAATACAATGTTAGAAATATAGACATGGTCGCTCCTCACCTAGTAGAAAATAACAATATCATTGCCTATGCACAAGGGGTGTCAAGTGCTCCTCTGCAAGAACAACAACCCTAACTTCAGCAGCAACAATCCAGGTGGAATCCACGATACACAAACCAGAATAGGAAAATAGGTGCAACATAGGTTCTTAGGTAATTTATGCCCTTGGCCTGGTTATACACGCATGTTTTGGCTAAACTCATCCAAAGGCAACTCTTAACACCTCTCCAATTTCGACCACCAACAAACCCGTTGTGTAACACCCCAAACTTTTCAATACCCGAGTATTGAAAATTCTCAAGTGTTACCATAGAATTTAACCTGTTATGAACATGTGTACGGTGCCAATCTAGCTAACCTAACCTTACATCCATTCCCCAATGTAAATATGATCATTAGGAATAGTCTCCATTCATAGATCAAGCCATCTAACCATTGAATTTAAGACAAGACCATCCATCATGTGATTTGACATATGTACCTTCCCTTCAATGAACTGGAGAATAACCCTTTCTCTGTAATGATTTAGATGTAAGTTCTTTTCTAAGAATTGTTTAGAAAGATGCATATAACCATGTAGAACCATTAGATTTCACAAAACTCTTAGATAAACAATAATTATAAAAATGCCTTTAACTTATACCCTTAAATTCCAAATCACATGGTTCTCATTATCCGTTTCATGTAAAATTTTATACCAGGACTAATTATCATAAATTAACCATACATGTCAAATTTTAGCCCTTAGATCATTGTAGAAGTGGCCCAATTAATAAATCATCCATTAATTATTGATTTTGGTGTCCATCGAGTGAGGAAAGCTCATAGGTAGTTGTAGTAAGATGTTTCCCTCCATATGATTGACTTGGAATGGCCATCATATGAATCAAGTGTAAAATATAAAGACCCCCACTTTGGTAGGCCTTTACTTAGCCATGAAGTTATACTTTTAGGGCTTACCAACTTTGTATAAACCTAGATCTTCGGATCTAACCACTTCCTGCCGTCCATCGCAACTCAAACTTGGACCACACCTTGGCCTCACATGACTACTATATCATGCAAAATTTAGACCCTGATTTATGATCCTACGTCATTGAACACTAAAGCTGGTTCCTTCATTTTGATGTAAAAAAGGTGATATTTTAGATTCAGGCTTTTCCCACCATTCATCAACTACTAAACTTTGTTCAAATATTTTCCTATCTTGACTACACATTCTTCCCAAATTTGGGCTCCGATCATTAAGTATGGACTGCTAATTAAAATTAGGTCCATTTAATATCCGCTATGAGATTTTTCAAGATAAGTCAATATAAGGCTCAAATCTGATTCATATTTAAGCCCCTAGCATAAAATTGTAGCCCTTATGAATGGAGTGGATTGTTTTAAAAAATACCATAGTGGACCCCAATTAACCCATATACATATTACGTCCAGATAAAGGAAATTAGAATTGGTTACGTAAGTAACTTCTTATGATAACTCTCAGTCACACGTTGTTGCAATGTGTGGCCTACTCAAAGCTCGGACCTACCTCATATTTTGACTCATGGACCAATACATCACGAAAAACCTAATCAAAGGACTGGATTTCCTAGAAAATTATGATAGTGGACCCCACTGAATGGTGCCAAACCAACTTAAGTTTAAAAAATTCAGCCGCTACAGCAGCAAACACCAAAACTGGCTCGCGTAGAGGAAAGCGAACTCCACCTTAAACCATCCCTGAATCTGAATCGTCCGATTTATGCTAGAGGGAGATCCGACCATAACCAAGATGCCAGAAACATCTGGAAAATCTTCGCGATTCAGGGAATCCCTTCACAAAATTGTTTTCAGAGAGAAACTAGCTATTTTCAAAACACTAGCACGACCGAAGATGAAGACTAGATTCCAATCTGGACTGTCCATAATAAAGGAGAGGGGGTTCCAATCCTCCCAAAGGTGTCAGAAATATCGAAAAAGGGCCCTACCTCACTGAGAACTTCCAAGTTTTTTCGGACGCTTGGGCAAGGTGCAAAAAATCCGTCCAAAACCTAGCTTGGAGAAGACGATGATCCTCATGTCCGAGCGTCTAATCATAGGGGCCCATGAAGTTCATCAGACCATGTTATAAGACTGACGTTATTGCATTATGCAGTGGAGCAATTTGATCAAACGTGGGCCATCCAAAATCGATCCAACTTCGACTTGTGTAGTCAAATGCGCACACCTTCCCCAGCTTACACAAGAACCTCCTAGAAGTTAGAATTTACTATAAAAACTCTATCTCATCTATTGGAAAAGACATCCAGTGAAATAGGGAGAGAAAGAAGAAGCCAAGAATTGGAAAATGATGGATCTCCCAAATATTTTGGCCAACCACCAACCACCAGCAGTAAGGGATTGGTGTCACAAATAGTCACTCCATGAACAAATCATGTCACGTAATTCATCCGACTTATCTATTGTGCCACCTTGAGGTGTTCACGTAAATTCATGGTAGCATTGGACATGCTAGTGTATATCCGTAGTTATGGGATGTGGGTCAAGTTGGGTTTCCTATAAATTATATTTCACATTCTGATGTCACTATGTATGATGTGTCTCACACACTTTGCTAGTCATGCATTCATATATACATTGGTTGCGCATGTTAATACCTCTCGTAGTAGTGGAGTACGTGACATATCATAACCCTTACATTGCTCTTATGAATCTCTAGAATTATTGTTAATCTTAAAGGATAATATCACTATGAGTAGGGCATTGACCCTCTTCAACCATACAGATGATGCAGGTGATGTACAAATTAAAGACCTAAAGGACCAATGGAAGATTATACTGAAAGAATAAGAATATAGTTTTATGATTTAGTTTTATGCATCCACTGCAAACTCAATAAATGTATAAAGCTCTCATTGAGAGGGCATTTGATTATTTACTGAATATTTTTACTCTGATGAAATAATCAATACAGTCGATTTTATTCTCGTGAATGGCACGAGTATAAATTCTGGCCGTGAAAATTTGGGATGTTAATGTTGCCTCCAAATTAAAAGGAGAATGAGTATTACGCATTCCATCAGAGGTGAGGTCATGCCACAAAATGGTTTTTGCTCCTTAAAACACGTAATCCAAAATTTGATCGATCAGAATAAGATCACAATAACGCCCCACGAAACTGTTGATGCTCACAACAACAACATACTCCAAAATCTTTTGTCGCAGCACCAAGCAGGCCGTAACACTTCTAGCACTCCCACAAATAATGCCACTTAGGGAGACCATTCCCCCATGTCTTTCAAGCATTCTTAGCCAAAAGATACAACGGGGAGTTTCCCCCACACATTCTACAAGGGGCACTACCCCCTCCTCCATTGGTCCTTTAAGGGAAGGCCCTTGAATCGTAACTCGGTCTTGCTCATCACATGCAACATTCATGGGATTTGTCATGGCACAAACTCAAAAATCAGGCTCATAAAATTCCCGATCAGCCTCCGTAGTGCCCCATTCTCGGCTCCCGGCACCCATATGCAAGATTTTGATCCTGAGATCCTACAAGGAGGATTTTCAATATGATATTTTTTGTAATGGAGCATAACCATAAGCATAACCAAGTCACAAAACAACATCACCACATATCCACTTAATGAAACATTTGAGTATAATGTAGAAAGGAAAATACAAGATGATAAAAAAGCTCCAAAATAATCTACCACACACTCCTACCTTAGTGTTGTTCCGATCTAATGCCACTTGCGCATAACGGTTGTGCATAAGCTTAGAGAGTAGTGTAAGTGTGTGCGCAAGGTAAGGTCGTGTATGTAATATCAAAGTAATGTAGAAATATACTTGTAAGTCCACGAATACTATCATCCATACCAAGGTTATGCGATGCAAGGCATGAATGTTATCGGCCATACCAAGGCCATATGATGCGAGGCCTATGTAGCCAAATGTTATATGTGAGATGTAACACAAGCATGCCAACCCTCATTAAGTACATATATCAATATAGTTCCCCTCTGGGATATCATCAGGGTCTAGTACAATCCACACTAACTACCTACTCCCAAGCCGCACAACCCAGTGAGTGGAAGAGATCACACTATTTGCTTGACTAGCAGTCTGTCAATACCAACCCGGCTCGTCGATAGTGGACCCATTTGTTAGCTGGTCAAAATCACCCTAGCTTACAACACCCTCACTCAGGCAGATAAGGCCACATCCCCTTCCAACCAACCACGACACAGTGGGAGATGCAGCCTACTAGTATTCGACACTCATACGCTCATGTATCCACTCGGTCTACATGTTGGAGCATCTCTTGGTACTAAAAAGGTTCTTTGACTTTCACCCAAGGACATCATATGTGCCCATAGTGATAGAACCAAGTATTTTTAGTATCCAATCTGGCCATCCATGATGTACCTATGGAGGACGCGGCCCTGATGTCGCTAGGGCGTATAGTGAATCATGTCACACAGAATGCGAAATGCATGAGTCACACCATCTAGTCATGCATCACTCCTGTGTGTACCGCGCGATCATTTAGGGCACTCCTCATAAGGAGTCCCATAAATGTTTCATCCCAACTGCATATGTTATGATCAAACACTCCTCATAACAGGCATATAAATGATGCGTATGGGCATGTATCATGATGTTATACTAAGCATATTCTCAGTGTATTCTACTAAGCTAAGTATGCTAGCATGATTATCAGATATAGCAGGCAATGATCGGCCTTAATAGGTGTTCCACTTACAAGAATAAGGGCTGAACAATACACACTACTAGGCATATAAAAGTCTATATGATTGGTCCATGTTAGACCATCATAACCTATTCAAGTTACTAGCATATCATATATCCTAAGCCGGGTCCCCTACAAGGATGGTGGAAAGTATCATCATCAATGGGGACCTAACATTTTGGGTTAGCCCAATGGTTATTACTGATATAAGTGGGGACCCAACGTTTGGGTTAGCCCACTAGGTTAATGGTGGACACGAGCTTAACAATGGGCCCTAAGAAGCTTACAACAGTGGGTATTTAACCATCATTGTGCTAAGGTGTGGTTCATTTGGAAATCAAAATCGGAATCATAATGGGGCCCTCGGCCCTCCGAATATTTAGGAAATGGATGGACATCGCATGCACATTACTCATACATGGTGGCTCTGCATAAAGGGGCGGGGCCCACGACTTAAAGGAAATGGATAGATGACGTGCATACATCATGGAGGGCCTCACACATTCCCAATGTGCCTCGTAAACAATCACAAACGGCCTCGTCACCTAAGCCTAATATACATCACAATGTGCCTCTCACACGGGCCTAATATACATCACAATGGGCCTAATATACATCACAATGGGCCACATCTCATGGGCCTCATATACATTGCAATGGGCCTCATATACATCAAATGGGCTACATCACATGGGCCTCATATACATCAAGTGGGCTGCATCACTTGGGCCTTATATGCATAAAGTGGGCTGCATCACATGGGCTGCACCAATGGGCCTCATATACATCGAGTGGGACCCACCATTCTAACTGGACTATCCGCATGATTCATTTATTTTAGATATCATTTTAGAGCATTACCCAAAAAATGAATCATATCAAAAGATCATGTGTGGTAGGCATTTAATCCTCCACTGGGTTTTGCATTGTGGTCCATCTGATAGATAGATCTGTCTTATTTTTCTTCTCAACCCTTGAGATAAGCTCATGCAAAGGATGGACGGTTTAGATCTAACACATAACTCATGATCAGGCCCACACTTGCTGACGTCACCACAGTAACTATATAGCTGGTGTGACCTAGCAGATGGACGGTTTGGATGTAACACATACATCATGCATGACCCACAAAACTTGCTGACATCAATGCAACAGCTACATGCTGCGTGGAAGGTATTCTTGCCAATCTTCTTCACATAGTCTAGAGATTGGATGGTGAGGATACACACATCCATCATGGTAGGACCCACACATATACAGTTTGGATACAACGTATAAGGGAAGGTGGGTCCCACGTCCATAAACTAGACGACACTAATGAAACACATGCATCATGGCATCTCCCACCGTTCAGATGGACGGTGAGGACAAATCATGTGGGTCCACGTGGTGTGGTCCACCCACTATATACATACATACATACATACATACATACATATATATATATATATATATATATATATATATTATATTTTAATATCACCATCCTACTATAGCATCTAGGTGCGCTGGACGGATGGCCTGGATGCTGGATACATACATACATACATGTGGGATCCACGTGGGTGATCCTATCCATCTATCAGTTGGCCACCTCACGGTGGGCCCGCAAGAAGCTTCAAAATAAGCTAATATTTATGATTTTCCTTCGTCCAGCCCTGCCCAAAAATGGGTAGTAAGGTGAACCCATATAGACAGCAGGTTAACCCACTTAAATGGACAGCGTGGACGAAACTCATACACTCATCAAGTGGGCCATCAATCATGGAAAAAAGAGAGGGATAGTGAGAATCAAGTGACAAAGGGAGCTCCGCCACTATGGGTTCCCTTGAGCTATATTACATGCATCAAATGGGTCCCAAAACATGTGGGCCCTTCAAAAATGGAATCAAGGTGGGGATACCATCCCCACCACAAACTTAAGGTCTAGATGACCTCTTACAATGGAAATCAAGATAAACATCGTGATGAGGGCCATAGAGAATGACCCCATCATGGGATGAAAATATGAATCATGGTGGGCCATTGGCCACACCTAGGGTCCAAAGTGAGATCTGTACCATCAATCGGTAGGCCTCACTTGGCCCATCATCAAAACACTAATCTAAGCCTATAAAACACCCAACATTGTATCTTCTTAGTTCTATGAAATTTCAAAATCCTTGGCTCTCTCTTTGATGGAGGTTGATGACAGTTGGATAGTTGGGATGGGAGATTTGGGGGGTAAGAAGTGGGCCACACCTAGGTTCTCCTTAGCCTTTCTTTCCTTGGACGGTCACCTCTCTTGGTTGCTTGGGAGAATGAGTAGAGAAAGAGAGTGAGAGGGTGGTTGTAAGAGAGAGGTGATGGGTGATGGGTGTGAGTGACATGAGAGTTGACTTAGGTGGGTTGCTTGTCTTCATGAGAAAGAAAGCATGGCTAGAGATGGGATGTGTACTTGACTTGATTGATTGATTGATTGATGTGATGGGTTGTAGAGATTCTCTCAAATTTTATAATGCGCACGGTTTCCTTGAATTAAACGCGGGCCTACAACTCCTGGCCCAGGTATCGCATGGGTGCTGAAGACGCGGTGTTGGAACCACGGGGACAGCGCGGTCACTAGGGTACAACTTTCGACTCGAGCAGACTAAAATCTATGGGATGCGACTTAGGGTTACGTGCAAACGCTGTCTATGGATCATAGGTTGCCAAAATTTGATGGGGAGGATCGTAAGAGTCTACGAAATGGTACGGTCTAGGATATGAGCTTTATAGTTCTCCCCTCCTAATAAAAAATTTCATCCTCAAAATTTACACTATTGTCGCAACTAAGCATAACTCATAAAGGGAGAGAAATCAAGACATCATATATAATCAGAGACAATACAAAATACAATCAATCATCAAAGAGATGGGGATAACACTCACAAATCTCAACCTTACGCTCCCAAGACACCTCATCCACACTATGATGACCCCACTATACTTTCACCAAGGGGATGACCCTCGTCTGGAAGACCTGCTCCCTGCTCCTTCGATCAAGGATACGAACTAGTTGCTCAATGTAAGAAGCATTCTCACGAACCTCTAACAGTTACCAATCAATAACAAGAACGATGTCTGACCCACACTTCCGCAACATAGATACATGAAAAATGTTGTGGGCATCAGACAACTGAGAAGTTAGGCATAGAAATAACTGAGATGTTGAAGGGGTGGAAGATCAGAAATTAAATGAGAAAGAAAGAAAAATATCTAGTATCTTATGCAGTGGTTGCATGAATTACACAACCAATGATTGGTTGCATGGTTAGTGCAAACGATTTCCTTCATTGCACGGGTCGCGTAAGTAAGATTAAAGATAGTTTATTTTAAACAGTCAGATCTGATGTAAGGTGGGTCATATGGCCAAAAGATAGAGGATTCGCACATTTGAAGGCCTATAAATACCCCACTCCTCTCATTTGAGAGAGATAAATTTCAGAAGAGTAGCGGAGCTCTAAAGGAAGACTGAAGGTGATAAGGGAGAGCAGTTATTAGTTGCACGGGCCACACAACCAACAAATAATTGCACGGGTCGCATAACCAGGCTACTATATGGCCAGTTATAAAAAGGTCCAAGGTGTTGCCGAAATCGTCTGGTTCGATTTTCGTCACTCTAAGTTTTCCTTTTGCATAAGGGACAAGCTCAAAAGGGGAAAAGATCGAATGATCAAATCAGTATAACATTCCTCCTAAAGAGATGACCGAAGCACAAGTCAAAATGCTACCGAATTCAAGATTTCACATTTGAACTTTGTCGATTTATGTATTTCAACTAATTTATCTTAGAATCAAGGGATATTAGAGGATGTAAATGAACTCAGTATTAATAAAGCAATGAGTGTTCTTCATGTATTTTCTTTGTTATGCTCAAATAAGATAATTCCCCAAATCAAATGGTTTTGTTTCTTGTTCGAAATAAAATGGTGACTCCGCTGCGGAATGTGTATCTTATTTGATATTAACATTGAGAGTATTATAGAACTTTCATTGTAGTTCGGCATCTTTCGATGCCAAAATGGCGACTCTCAGTCAGAACGTCCTCCCCTTCATCTCTAAGATAGATTATTTAATTCTTAAAATACTAATTATAACTTAATTCTATATTTTATGACCGAAGGAATAAAACTGCTAATTACAACCAATGGTTATTTCTGCAAGGAAGGTGAACTTCTATTTGACTACCACCAGATTCACGGTGGAATATGTGTCGAACTAGCCTCCTAAGCACAGGGTTCAGTTCCCTGCAAGCAAAAACGAATCAGCCCGAGCAATAACTAGAGTTGTGTCTGGTTCACTGTAACACCTTGAAAATCGGAGGTTGTGTAGAAACCTGACTCCCGAGTTCCAGACCATCACTTATGCAACAAATATGATTATGATTCAATGTTGTCTGAGTTAAAGCAAGAAATAAAACTGCAATTCATACTCCAAATCCAGTGATAAAATGCAAGCAAAAGACTGAAAAATATATATATCACTGTACGAAAATAAAATAATCTCAAACTGTCTCCAAAGTATGAATACATCACTGAGTCTCATATACATGTCATAAAGCAAGAAATAAATGTCAAGTGATAGTCCACTAGCATGTCCCGCCGATCCAGGCCACCTACGTAAAACCGTCGGAGAACTGCATATACGAGAACTCATCCTGATCCTCGTAGTAATCCGGCTCAACATCCTGAATCTCCTCATCACCTGCATCTACGACAGGGTCTGGTGGTGTTGCAAACACCGTCCCGTAACGTGAGAGTGAGTGATCAACTCAGTGGAATAATAGAGAAAAGATTAACATGTTATCAAATCAATCACGCGTTACTAGTAAAATAAATAATCAACCATCCCTAGGTACTGTTATTAATGTAAGCATGAAATGACATGATGGATGCCCTCGCCGACATACTCCCTCATGTGGCACCATCTACGTCCGCGGCATTCTTTCTTCCTGCAGTGCTCCACATCTTCCAGGCACATGCAGTGCGATATGGATAATGATTACCGGATTGTTATTAGTCCTTTTCATACAGCAAGATTGGGAAGCTAAGGTACCTTCCTTATATCAATCCCAACACAAATCCTGTCTAGGGTCGTCACTCCTAGTAATCACATACGATGTTATATTTGTAGATCACTGCAAGGGCTGTCAGGGCTGTTGCTCGCACTCATTGCACCACTCCCCCATCACCTTATCAATACAGGCCTAATGTACTCTCGTCGCTACGGAAGGGTCGTCGCCTCCCGTAGGCTCAGAATACGCTCGCGGTCACTACAAAGGGCTCGTACCAATCAGTGTAGGCCGACAGCTCGAATGTAGTGTCCCATACCACCACAATCGGGTCACGAGTCATAGGTGCTCACTGATCACTACAGGGAGATTTATGGCCCCAGCGTAGGCCGACAGCTCGACCACGATGTCCCATACCACCATGCCCTGCTCATGAGTCTTTATGGATCAAGGTACCATGGTTAACAGGATTTTCAATGGTAAGTTCAGTACCCTAGGTTCAAGCAGTTAAGACTCATACAGGGTGAACATACAATGGCCAGTCGGGTTATTTGACTGGCTCGACTAGTACGATCACATCTCAAGTCGAACGACATGAAGTACATGAAACACTTCGTGTGGCCTAACCACTGCCGCTAACTCAAAACACGACTCGCCTTCATCGACGCGTCCTTCGTGGCAAATAGAAGCCAACCACGAATTCAATCCATTACTAACTGCCTGGACTAACGTATAGCCCCAAACACTTGAATATCAACATCAGTAATCATATGAGAGTAACAGAAATGAAATATAACAATGTAAGCATGTTGACACATGTTATAACATACAACTTAAGCAAATCATCCAACACATGCATTTTATGTATATAATGAAATCAATACATATAGCCAACATGATGGAAATCATTTACATCAGCATATTACTTGAGAATTCAATCTCAAAACTCATTCACAACACCATCTACTCAATACATACTAATACAAACATTTATACAAACACTTAGCCTACACACTTTAGTCTACATAGTGTATGTCGACTCAAAGTGTGCATTTGGGCGAATCTCTTTACCAAACAGATCAGGATATGACCAATAACCATGGTAAACATTTCAGCAAAATGTGGATGTAAACAATATTTTCTACAAATGACTAAAATGCCCTAAATCTCATATTTTTCATACGTTTATGAAATGAAAAACGGACAGCATGTTCTACATGTTAAACGGCGTTGCCGTCGATAATCTACTATTAAACGACATTGAAAGCTTTGAAATCAGTCAATCAAAGCGTCTAGAATCCTCACCTTTTGCCCTAGACGCGTATCAGTTCGAATAGGATGTATACGCTTCGTCACCGGCGTAAATGTGACCTAATGCACAAGATACATAAGCTATTTCGATAGTGAATCGAAGAAATCCCTAAAACAACAAGTGGTTAGGGTTTTTCTACCTAAGAGTGCGTTGGAAATCACCAGAAAAGTAATTGGGATGCCGTGCTTCGATATGAGCGAAAGCTGGTGCAAGTGGAGGGAAATCTCTCCCACAAGTCTCTCACTTTCTCTCACTTTTTCTCTCTCTCTCTATCTAGGGTTTGTTGTAAATTCGGATGGGAGGGTTGTGAGAGGGTTTAAAGCCCTTATATAGGCTAAAACATAACCTAAATATACTTGGGAACAAAGAATACTTGGTTTATAGCCAAATCGGGGCTGTTTCGATCCAAAAGAGCGTTTCGGGAGGTCCCCTGGCCGAACGCGGTCGGACTTAAGCTCATGGTCACTGGATATTATCGACACTAATTTTTCAGTCCGGTAGAGTTCGCAGATCGCACGTGGCGGTCCAGTTTCAGTTCAGCGGTCATCGTACCTAAATCAGGTCTACAAGTCTCATGATATGAAATAGAAATTTTTCCTGATCCGAGGGTGAAATTTGGCTGAATTCTGACGGTCAGAACTCTTAATAATAACGTGTAAAGACTCGTGCCAGATTTAAATTAAAATTTCAAATCTTTATCCATTTCTCACTCTCTTCACTCCAAGCTCAATGAAATAGCCTCAGAGCATCGGTTGGGCTTGATTTTCGAAACGATTGTCAAGTCCAGCTGAGCAGTCATAACCGTCTAAGATTGTAGACATCAGACTTTCGACACACGGTCTAAATCAAATATGAAGTTTCAAAGGGTTCCTGAGAGCAAACGGGTTTAGAGTTTGATCCTAGATTTCAGGGTATTATAGCGTCATTGATTCTATAAGTTTTGGGTCTTGCAGAACGTATTTAAAGCGATTGATGCTAATTTCATAGCTAAACTAGCGTAGTACTTGTTAACTTACACTTATTTTCTAAAGGAATTAATCCTAAGTGATTTCTGATCGAGTTGGTACTCGGGTCTCAGTACGGGTTTTTTCGAGGCGTTAAAATCTACCCCCCTTAACAATAAATTTTATCCTCAAAATTTATACCTTTTCGTACTCCTCGAGAAGCTGTGGGTAGTTCTTTCTGATCTCAGCTTCCGTCTCCCAAGTAGCCTCTTCTTCAGAGTGATGCGTCCACAACACCTTCACAAGGGGGATGACCTTGCTACGCAACACCTGCTCCTTCCTGTCTAGTATACGCGTCGGTTGCAGTACATATGTAACATCCTCACCTAACTGCACCTGCTCCTATCGAATGATATGGGAAGGATCAGGAACGTATTTCTTCAACATAGAAATATGAAATATGTTGTGTACGCTCGCGAGAGGCATAGGCAAATCCAGATGATAAGCCACTGCACCTACACGGTTGAGAATCTGAAACGGACCAATGAATCGCGGTGCTAGTTTTCCCTTCTTCCCGAACCAAAGGACTCCCTTCATAGGGGAAACGTGCAAAAATACATAATCACCAACCGTGAACTCTAGCTGGCGCCGTCTCGTATCGGCATAACTCTTCTGTCTGCTCTGCGCTGTAAGAAGCCGACGTCTAATGATATCAATCTTCTCCGACGTCGCCTGCACTAACTCTGGGCCAATCAATCTGCGCTCACCGACTTCTGCCCAGCAATGCGGTGCTCGACAAGGTCGCCCATACAAGGCCTCATAAGGTGCCATACCGATACTCGCCTGGAAACTGTTGTTGTACGCGAACTTTGCATATATAAGACAATCATCCCAACTGTCTTTGAAGTCCAATACGCAAGCCCGCAACATGTCCTCTAGAATCTGGTTCACCCGCTCTGTTTGTTCGTCTGCCTGTGGGTGGAAGGCAGTACTGAACTTCAACTTCACACCCATAGCCTCCTGAATGCGAGTCCAGAAAATAGAAGTAAAGTGCGTGTCTCTGTCCGACACGATCTCTAAGGGAACTCCATACAGACGCACGATCTCTCTGATATACAGCCTGGCTAACTCGCCTGGCTAGTTCGTAACTTTGATCGGTAGGAAGTGCGCCGACTTCGTCCGACAGTCGACGATCACCCAAATAAAATCATGTCCCTTCCTCGTCTTCGGCAGTCTCGAGATGAAATCCATGGAAATGAAATCTCACTTCCACTCAACTATAGGCATAGGCTGAAGGAGTCCAGGTGGTCGGCGATGCTCTGCCTTCACCTGTTGGTAAGTGAGACAACGGGACACGAACTCTACGATGTGGGTCTTCATACCCTCCCACCAATAAGTTCTCTTCATGTCACGATACATCTTGGTACTGCCCGAATGCATCGCAAGTCTAGTACTATGCGCAGTCTCGAGAATCTCTCGTCTTAAGTCAGGGACAACTGGAAAGCATAGGCGGCCATGGTAACGTAAGTCCCCATCCGTGCCAACTCGCCACTCGGCGTCTACATCATCACTGGCCTGCTCTCGAAGCTCAGTTAGACGCGCATCATCCCTCTTCGCCGTGATGACTCTGTCATCGATAAAAGATCGCACCTACACGTGTGATAAACTCATACGGCTCCTTCACAGTGAGTTTATGCTCAAAGTCTCGAAAAAACTCAATCATATCCCACTCAGCAACCATCAGCGGAGCCGCAAACTCTATCGCCTTCTTACGGCTCAATGCGTCAGCCACAAGGTTTGCCTTTTCGGGATGGTAGGAAACCTCGAGCTTAAAGTCCTTCAAAGTCTCCATTCATCGTCGTTGCCTCATATTCAAGTCTCGCTGCGTGAATATGTACTTGAGGCTCTTGTGGTCGCAAAAGATCTCGAACTCCTCCCCGTAGAGGTAATGTCTGTAGAGCTTCAATGCGAAAATGACGGCTGCAAACTCAAGGTCGTGTGTAGGGTAATTCTCCTCATGCTTCCTTAATTGTCTCAAGGCATACAAAATTACCCTGCCCTTCTGCATAAGGACACAACCCAAACTAACGCTAGACGCGTCAGTATATATCGTGTATCTAACCCCTTGCTCTGGCAATACTAGCACAGGGGAGGACGTCAACCTGTCCTTCAGCTCCTGAAAAGCTGTCTCCACCTTATCATTCCAGGCGAACTTCACATCCTTCCGTGTCAAATGAGATAGAGGTCTGGCGATCTTCGAGAAATCTTGAATGAAACGTCTATAGTAGCCTACCAAACCTAAGAAACTCCTCACCTCAGTGACAGAACCAGGCTGCTCCCAGTCCTGAACTGCAGCTACCTTAGACAGGTCAACTTTCATCCCATCCTTGGACACCACGTCCCAGGAACTTCACTTCCTGCTTCCAGAAGTCATACTTCTTGTACTGTGTGAACAACTGATGCTGTCTGAGTGTATCCAAGACCAATCGCAAATGCTCCTCATGCTCCTCTCGACTCCTGGAGTATACCAAAATGTCGTCTATGAACACAATGACGAATCGAAAGAGGAATGGCCGAAATATCCTATTCATCAAATCCATGAACACGGCTGGTGAGTTCGTGAGACCGAACGACATCATAAGGAACTCGTAGTGGCCAAAGCTGGTCCTGAAGGCTGTCTTCTGCACGTCCTCATCCTTGACGCGCAACTGGTGATACCCTGACTAAAGATCAATCTTCGAGAAGTACTGGGCCCCTCTCAACTGATCAAACAAGTCGTCTATCCTGGGCAAGGGATATCGGTTCTTCACCGTAATTTGGTTCAGCCTGCGATAATCAATACACAATCGCATGGAACCTTCTTCTTCACAAATAGTACTGGTGCTCCCCAAAGAGACACACTCGGTCGAATAAAACTAACCTCCAATAGATCATCAATCTGTTTCCTCAACTTCTCCATCTCACACGGTGCTATATGATACGTCAGCAGTGAGACGGGCATGAAACCAGGCACCAGATCGATAGTAAAATCAATCTCTCGCTGAGGCAACAAACCAGGAATCTTCCTGAACATATCCCTAAAATCACGGACGACTGGCGTATGCTCAAGTGTCTGGGCATCAGCGTCCCGTGGTAAAGAAGCATAGCTAAGTATGCGGAAGGGGAGATTTACCCGCACTAAAAATGTAAAAGGCGTGCCCTCTGGCTCGTATACCGTCACCATACGGGTCTCACAGTCAATCTCGGCCCTCCCTATAGTCAACCAATCCATGCCAAGAATGACGTCGAGATAAATAAGAGAGGGGTCGACGACAAGATCAAGAGCCATCGTCCTGCCTCCTAGATCCACCAAGCAACCCTCGCACATCAGGGTGGCATCAGAAAAAGTCTCGTGAGCCGTAAGAACTCACACTCCATCCATCCGAATAGTCGGTAGCCCAAGGCGCCTGGCTATGGAACGCGATATCAAAGAAAGCGTGGATCTTGTATCCACCATCATGAGTATAGGAGTACCTCCAATATGGGCGGTGACCTCAAATGCCAAAGGCTGAGCAGTCTCTGTCTCGGCTGCCTTTGCTGTCAAAGCATGTACCCAAGCCTACCGTGGACGGTTCGACCGCGGTACCATGGGCCGTTGAGGCGGGCGAAATGGAGGTACAGGAGGTCTGAAGGAAGGGTGTGCAGGAGCCAACCGTAAAGGTGGAGCTGATAAAGCATGTGGGCGTGGACGGTCGATCTCCTGCGACGGTGAAAACCCGCTGTCTCTCATCCGAATGAAACAGTTCCCCACAATGTGACCCGGTCTCCAGCAATAAGTACATGACAAATCGGGGCGCCTTGTTGGAAGTAATGGCATTGTAGCCCTAGGAGGAGGGTCAATGCGAGGCCTCTTGCCAATAAATGGCCTGTCCTGCATATTCAGTAGTGGCCTAGGAACAATAGGGCCACGAGATCGCGCCAGTTGATAAACATCCTGCTCTGCCCTCATGGACGTATGTATCAACTCTACATAGGAAGGTATGCTGACGCAGCACATCTTTGACCGAATGTCCGACCGCAAGCC
This sequence comes from Magnolia kwangsiensis, assembly GCA_037074715.1. Classification (NCBI taxonomy): domain Eukaryota; kingdom Viridiplantae; phylum Streptophyta; class Magnoliopsida; order Magnoliales; family Magnoliaceae; genus Magnolia; species Magnolia kwangsiensis. The sequence continues at coordinate 45,474,877 of CM073576.1, read as the reverse complement.
CTCAGAAAAATGACGTATGCGCATCTGCTCGTCAGCAAGTATAGTTGGGACGTATCTCCCTAACTCAGTGAACCGATGCTCATACTTGGTGACTATCATGCCTCCCTGCCTGAGGCGTAGAAACTCTTTCTCCCGCTAGTGCCTGTAAGTCTAGGGATAGTATTTCTCGTGGAAATGGAACTCGAACGCTGCCCAAGTCCAGACGTAGTCAGCAGCCACTGTCCGTAATACACTATCCCACCATAGACTGGCCTCTCGCTTGAACATGAACGTGGCCAACTCAACCTGATCAGACTCCGAGCAGTGCAGCATCCTTAGTATCTTCGACACCCGGTCGAGACAATACTTGTCCTCCTCGGGTCTGTGAGAACCCGTAAAAGTAGGAGGCCGCAAGCGCTGGAATCGCTCGAGTAGGCCCCGTGAATCAGCAGTATACCCCGTAGGGTAAGCAGAGGGTGGAGGATGAGCCATGCCCTCATCCTGAGTAGAAGTACCAGCATCCTCAGCTGGATGCACAGATGGTGCAGGTGGAGTTGCACTCCCACCCTGGCCTATGGCCCCTGTTATCGTAGTCAAGAGCTGCTGGTGCTGCTGATGCATCATGGCCATCAACTGCACAAACCTATCAGGAGGTGGACCATGCTGTGGCACATACTACGTCGAGGAAGACGCATGATACTGCTCTCTGACAGGCGATGTGAAAGGCGGCGGTCTAACTGTAGGACCTGTAGAAGGCTGAGACTCATGTGCAGTCTCAGGAATCGGGCCCACAGCAGGATCTATATGCTCATCAGTCTGGAGAGGAACCCAATCCATAGGCTCTCCCAGTGTAAGTCATGTCATGTTCCGCATAGCCTTAGGCGGCATTCCCTATATTCAAAATAGGACACAACCACGTCAGTTTCAGGAATAGCACAAACACACCGCAATCATTCACATAACAAACCGTAGAATTCCATGCACTCCATTAAATCAAAATTTGTCACAATACAAGAGATATATCCTTACATGCATCATGACAAGAAACACATGGGAACTAAGTTAGCCGAAGCTATAATTGCAACATAAGCAAACTACTGGCCTTCTCAGGCTTACACACAGAAAGCAGAAAATAAACTAGCATCAACCAACAACATCTAAAACCTAATCGCTAATCCGAGTCTGGCGATGGAGGAGGAGCACCCTTATCCTGCAGACAACACAGGATAGCCTTCAAAGTACGAGTCACCTTGCCAAATTTCCATTTCATGACGGCCTTGGTATCTTCAAGATCTTGTTTCACCTTAGCCCGAAGTTCTTGGACTTCCCGTCGCAAAGCAACTTGACTGTCCTCGAGTCAGGCTATATGAGCATCCCTAGCGGCCCGAGTCACAGTAGGAGGACTCTCATCAGTATCCTGAGCCTCCTCTTCCTCTTCTTCCTGGACTTCTTCCTCTATTTCTGCTCCAGTTTCTTATTCACTAGCATCCTCTTCACTATCATATTCGCCCTCACTATCATCATCAAGCTAAGCCTCACGCTGCCGAGGCCCTATCTTCATCTGGTTCATGGTATCCTCATCAATGAAATGAATCGCCACAGGTCTCTTCAGCCCAAGTCTGTAAGCAAACTCAAGCACGATCTTGCATATGAGTCGGCCAAAGGGAAGTGACTCAGATGTTCTTATCGACTTTTCTATGAGGAAGATCTATCACAAGACAAACTTGGCCATGCATATATTCGCTCCTTGGCCCACCAGATACAGGAAATCGACCATGAGACACGTACATTCACTGTGGTTGGTCGACCTAAGATACACATTGAACGTGCAAATGTGATGCAGCAGAAGGAAATCATCTGACATATGGGACGCTAAGAGGCTCTTGTTACGCTGCCATGGAACCAAACCACCACATAGGAACCTGGTACGACGATTTCGCTCACGAACACTCTTCATATTCTTAGCGCTTGGATGTACCTCGCCAAGAGGCACCTTCAGAAGTCGAGCTATCAACCGAACATCGATCGTGGCTTCTCGGGCTCTATCAAAGGGAATCCTGAACTGCAATGGCTCCAACATAGGAGCCTGAATATGAGCATAGAAGGCACGAACAGTGCTCACATTCACACGAGACTGGGCTTCAAAGAGCAGACCCCAATTGGCAGCTTCAATGCGCTCAAACAACAGAAATTCACCAAAGAACTGCTCATCCACATGTGCCTCAAATATAACCTTGTGATTAGTATACGCACCGTGAGCCAAGTCTGCCAACAGTGCTCGCCCTATGTGAGCACTGGGATCCAAATCCCACTTTGTGTGAAACTCACGAGCGGCACTTAAACTTGCGGCGACGCTTGAGCTAGCGGTACCACCTCTCGGTTTCCTCGAATGTGAAGGGCGACTAGGCCCAACTTCATCTGCGGCAGTCTTCCTCTTTCCCATGAGAGAGAGGATGGTGGAGAAAGAGAAAAAGGCTAAAATAGCCTCAACAAAAGCCATGGAAAATGTGAGAAATGGCTGCCCAAATGGACTGAAACGAATCTAGGCCCTATAGAGGGGTAGATCAGGCTCGTAAAGGCTGGATTTTCAAATGGAAAAGAGTAAAATAAGTGGGAATGGAGGTTAACCCAAAATTTATCCTTCAATGGAGGGTGTAGGAGCTCCAATCGATGAGAATGGAGAGAGAGGGGATTGCCTGCTGCTATGGACGATGGGTCAGCGTCGGTTTTAACAGAAAATGGGATTGGGAGAGGTTTGGCATAGAGATTTGAGAGAGAGGCAGCAAGAAAACTGAAAAGGGAGAGCTTGGAGACATTTTTTATGAAAGAGATGGTAGATTGGGGCTGATTTGAGGGATGTCCTACGTATGAGGGAGGTACCCTAGCCATTTAAGGGCATCAGCCTGAAGATCAGCCCGAGTGGGGCCCACTGTACGGCGAGCCCTCGCCGGTGAAAGTGAGATCCGGTGAGTCCGGCCTCATGTGATGGGTTCCCCCTACCCAAGGGACCCTAAATATATGTGGGACCCACCCTGGTTCATTATATTTGGCCTTGGATAGGCCCAAGACTCCATTTGGGGCATTTTGGGGCCAGTTTGTAAAACAGAATGAGTTTATGCATCATGTGGCATATGATTTTGGGGTAAGAGAGGCTAATCTACCCATTTAACCCATTTATTACAAGAGATTCCATAATTGGAATTTCCAAAAGTCTAATTCTAGCAGGAGGTGAAGTTCCTGGGACACGTGGTGTCCAAGGATGGCATAGAAGTTGACCTGTCTAAGGTAGCTGCGGTGCAGGACTGGGAGCACCCTGGTTCTGTCACTGAGGTGAGGAGTTTCTTAGGTCTCGCTGGCTACTATCGGCGCTTCATACAGGACTTCTCGAAGATCGCGAGACCCTTATCTCAGTTGACACGGAAGGACGTGAAGTTCGCCTGGAATGACAAGGTGGAGTCAGCTTTTCAGGAGCTGAAGGACGGACTTACGTCTGCCCCTGTACTAGTATTGCCAGAGCAAGGGGTTAGATATACTATATACACTGACGCGTCTAGCGTTGGTTTGGGTTGTGTCCTTATGCAGAGGGACAGGGTAATTTCGTATGCCTCGAGACAATTAAGGAAGCACGAGGAGAATTACCCTACACACGACCTAGAGTTGGCAGCCGTTATATTCGCACTGAGACTCTGGAGACATTACCTCTATGGAGAGGAGTTCGAGCTCTTTTGCGAACACAAGAACCTCAAGTATATATTCACGCAGCGAGACTTGAATATGAGGAAGCGGCGATGGATGGAGACGTTGAAGGACTTCAAGTTTGAAGTCTCTTACCATCCTGGGAAGGCGAACCTTGTGGCTGATGCGTTGAGCCGAAAGAAGGCGATAGAGTTTGCGGCTCTGCTGATGGTTGTCGAGTGGGATATAGTTGAGTTTTTGTGAGACTTTGAGCAGAAACTCACCGTAGAGGAGCCGTTTGAGTTCATCTCACATGTACAGGTGCGATCTCAGATCGATGACTGAGTCATCGAGGCGCAGATGGACGATGCGCATCTTACTGAGCTTCGAGAGCAGGCCAGTGATGATGCTGACGCCGACTGACGAGTTGGTATGGATGGGGGCTTACGTTATCGTGGCCGCCTATGCGTCCCAATGTCCCTGACTTGAGACGAGAGATTCTCGAGGTTGCGCATTGTACTAGACTCGCGATGCATCCAGGCAGCACAAAGATGTATCGTGACGTGAAGAGGACGTATTGGTGGGAAGGTATGAAGACCCACATAGCAGAGTTCGTGTCCCGTTGTCTCACTTGTCAGCAGGTGAAGGCAGAGCATCGCCGACCACTTGGACTTTTGCAGCCTATGCCGATCGCAGAGTGGAAGTGGGATTTCATTTCCATGGACTTCATTTCTGGGTTGCCGAAGACGAGGAAGGGACATGATTCCATTTGGGTGATCGTCGACCATCTGACGAAGTCGACGCACTTCATACCGATCAGGGTTACGAACTCTGCAGACGAGCTGGCTAGACTGTATATCAGAGAGATGGTGCGTCTGCATGGAGTTCCGCTGGAGATCGTGTCGGACAGAGACACGCGGTTCACTTTTATTTTCTGGACTTGCATTCAAGAGGCTATGGGTGTGAAGTTGAAGTTCAGTACTGCCTTCCACCCACAGAAAGACGGACAGACAGCGGGTGAACCAGATCTTAGAGGACATGTTGCGAGCTTGTGCATTGGACTTCAAGGACAGTTGGGATGATTGTCTTGCATATGCGGAGTTTGCGTACAATAACATTTTTCAGGCAAGTATCGATATGGCACCTTATGAGGTGCTGTATGGGCGACCTTGTCGCGCACCGCATTGCTGGCTAGAGGTCGGTGAGCGTAGCTTGATTGGCCCAAAGTTAGTGCAGGCGACGTCAGAGAAGATTGATATTATTCGACGTCGGCTCCTTACAGCGCAGAGCAGACAGAAGAGCTACGCCGATACGAGACGGAGGCCACTGGAGTTCACAGTTGGGGATCATGTGTTTTTGTGAGTTTCCTCTATGAAGGGAGTCCTTCGGTTCGGGAAGAAGGGGAAGCTGGCACCGCGATTCATTGGTCCATTCCAGATCCTCGAACGTGTGGGAGCAGTGGCTTACCGATTGGCTTTACCCACGCCTCTCGCGAGCGTTCACAACGTATTTCATGTTTCTATGCTGAAGAAGTACGTTGCTGATCCTTTCCATATCATCAGATGGGAGCAGGTGCAGTTAGGAGAGGATGTTACATATATCCTGCAACCGACACGTATCCTAGACAGGAAGGAGCAGGTACTGCGTAGCAAGGTGATTCTCCTTGTGAAGGTATTATGGACGCATCACTCTGAGGAGGAGGCTACCTGGGAGACAGAAGCCGAGATCAGAAAGAACTACCCACAACTTCTCGAGAAGTACGAAAAGGTACAAATTTCGAGGACGAAATTATTTGTTAAGGGGGGTAGATTGTAACGCCCGTGAAAAATCCATAATTGGACTCGAGTACCAACTCGACCCGAAATTGCGTAGAATTAAATTCTATGGAAATTAAGTGTAAGTTAGCTAGCGCAACGCTGGAGTGGCTGGGAAATAGTCCCTGATCACTTTAAATACGTTCTACAAGACCCAAATCGAGTAGAACAAACGACTCTATAACACTCTATAACCTCGGATCAAACTCTAAGCAGGTTTGTTCTCTGGACCACTTTGAATCTTTGTATTGGATCTAGACCGCACGTTGAAAGTCCGATACTTCCTATCTTAGACCGTTAGAACCGCTTTGTTGGACTTAACGCTCATTTCGAAAATCAAGTCAAACCAATAATCACAGGCTATTTCATTGAGCCCGGACTAAAGAGAGTGCGATTAGGGATAAATTGGAATTTCAAATTCAAATCTGGCACACGACTTGACGCGTCAGTATTAAGCGTTCTGACCGTCAGAATTCATCCAGATTACACCCTCGGATCAGGAAAAATTTCTATTTTATATCATGAGACTTTCAGCCCTCATCTACGTGCGGTGACCGCTGAACTGAAACTGGTCCGCCACGTGCGATCTGCGAACCCTGCCAGACTGAAAACTTAATACGTGCTATATCTGGTACGCATGAGCTTAAGTCCGATCGCATTCGACCAGGGGACCACCAAAAAGCATCTTTTGGACCGAAACAGCCCCGAAATGGATATGCACTAAGTAAACTTCGTTCCGGAGCCTGTTTCCGGCATTTTTAAGCTTATAAAAGGGGTTGAAACCCTCGTTCCTCTCTCCCATCTGAAAATTGCAAAACCCTAGCTTTGGGAGAGAGAAAAGGAGAGAGTTTGAGAGAGAGAGTGGAAGGATTTTTCTCGCCTTCGTGTCGCTGATTCCACGTGCTTCAGCAACTCTTCCCAATCACCTGGTCGGTGATTTCTCCACCTTTTCAGGTATGAAACAACCCTAAAAATTGCTGATTTAGGGATTACTTAGATTCATAGCGTGTTAGCTAACGTAACTTGTAAAACAGGTTCTCCTACTGTCATAGACGAAGCGTATACGCTCCGTTTCAATTCACGAGTCTACAAGACATAAGGTGAGGATTTTAGACGCTTTGATTGACGGTTTACAACGCTTTCAATGTCGTTTAATAGTAGATTATCGACGGCATCACTGTTTGACATGTACAACATGCTCTCCGTTTCCTGTTTCGTAAATTAACGAAGAATATGAGATTTAGGGCATTTTAGTCATTTGTAGGAAGTACAGTTTACACCCATATTTTGCTGATGTAATTGACATGGTTTGTTGTCGCATTAGGAAGTTAGGAATATGTGCATAATTAGTTTGGCGAAGAGATTCGCCTAATTGCGCACTTTGGGTGGACATACTATATGTAGACTTAAGTGTGTAGTGTATGTGTTTGTATAAATGCTTGTATTAATATGTATCGAATTAAATGATGTTATGTGATAGTTTGAGATTGATTTCTCAATTAATATGCTGACCTAAATGATTTCCTACATGTTGACTATATGCATGATTTCATTACATGCATGGAATATATGTGTTTGAAGATTTGCTTAAGTTGAATGTTATAACATGTGTTAACATGCTCACATGATTGTATTTCAATTCCAATACTCTTATATAAATTGCTGATGTGACTGCATAAGTGTTTGGGACTAGACTTAGTCCAGGCAGTCGGTAACCGAGCGAATTCGTGGTTGACTGGTCTTTGCCACGAACGACGCGTCGATGAACGCGATTCGTGTTTGGAGTTGACGGCAGTGGTTAGGCCACGCGAAGTGTTTTACGCACTTCATGTCGTTCGACTTGAGATACGATCGCGCTAGTCGAGCCCGTCAAGCAACCCGACTGGCCGACGTATGTTCAACTTGTATGAGTCATAACTACTTGAACCTAGGGTACTGAACTTACCATTGTAAACCCCGTTAACCATGGTACCTTGATCCACGAAGACTCATGAGCCGGGCATGGTGGTATAGGACACCGTGGTCGAGCTGTCGGCCTACGCTGGGGCCACAAACCTCCCCGTAGTAACCAGTGAGTACCTAGACTCGTAAGCAGATTATGGTGGTATGGGACACTATATTCTAGCTGTCGGCCTACACTGATCAGGCGACGAGTCCTTTATAGTGACCGCAAGCGTATTCTGAGTCCACGGGAGGCGACAACCCTTCTGTTGCAGTAGTACGGTAGGCCTGTATTGATAAGGTGATGGGGGAGCGGTGCAACGAGTACGAGCAACAGCCCTGGCGGCCCTTGCAGTGACCTACGAAATATACATCGCATGAGATTACTAGGAGTGACGACCCTAGACAGGATCTGTGTTAGGATTGATACAAGGGAAGTACCTTAGTTTCCCAATCCTGCTGTTTGAATGGACTAATAACAACTTGGAAATCATATCACCATAGCATTGCATGTGCCTGAAAAATGTGGAGCACTCTAGGGAGTGTGGCATGCCGCGGTCGTAAGATGTTGCCATATGAGGGAGTTCGTCGGTAAGGGCATACATCACGTCATGTCATCTTGCATTAACAAAAGTATTAGGATTGTCTGATTTACTGCTTTACTATTATCGCATGATTGAATTGTGAACATGCTAATCCTTGCTCTATGATTCCACTGAGTTGATCACTCACTCCCACGTTACGGGATGGTTTTTGCAACACCCACCAGACCCTGTTGTAGATGCAGGTGAGGCTGAGATCCAGGAGGCAGAGCCAGACTTCGATGAGGACCAGGACGAGTTCTCGTACATGTAGTATCACGATAGCTTTGCGTAGGCGACCTGGATCGATGGGACTTCAATGGGACCATTTTGGACATTTACTTTTGTTCATGTATATGTATATGAGACTCAGAGATGTATTCATACTTTAGAGACAAATGAGATTTACTTTGTTTTTCCATACAGTGATATATACATTGTTTAGTCTTCCGCTTGCTTTTATCACTGGATCTGAAGTATGAATTGCATTTTTGGTATACTTTTACTCATGTGAATGCTTTAAATCAGACAACATTGAATCATAATCATTTTTGTTGCATAAGTGACGGTCTGGAACTCGGGAGTTAAGTTTATACACGACCCCCGATTTTCAGGGTGTTACAGGTCTATCGCTGTCTATGCGAATATGGGCGGTTGGCTTCAACCATTCTTCCCAATCATATTCACGACCATGCTTTGGAGGCATTTCTATGTTCCCCATGATTATAGCCCGGTGAATGGGAGAGGAAAGTGATTCAATGCGGTCAGTAAAATCAAAAGTTGGGAGTACTGGCTCTTTGAAGTGTGCGGGAGTTTGAGTGGTGGTTTTGGTACGCTTAGCCGGTGGTTGATCAGTGGAAGGAGGTGGGCCATAGAAGATGTATCAGGTGTGTTGGGATGAGAAGGATGCTCCGTTGGAGGGTCTATAGGACGAAGGGTCCTCTTGATGCGGGCCATGAAGAGAAGAGGGTTAAAGACCCAAGGAAGATTGTTGAGGAAAGTTAAGAAAAAAATAGAAAAGTTTTGGTTGCGCGGGTCCGCACAATCAAAATCAATTGCGCAGTGTGTCATAACACTTCAGAAACTTGTGCGGACGGGAGATCCATTGCGCAGGTCCGCACAATCAATATCGATTGCGAGGGTAAATTGCCAGGAGAAAAAAAATCTTCGCCACAGAAGAGAAGAATTGCAAAATATGAGAGAGCGTGGTATTTATAGGATGTCGCGGATGAGTAAGTATACGTCCAGTTGCGTGGGTCCACGTAAGCCAAATGAAGAGTAGGCATTTTGATCCTTTTTTGTTTCTTAAGGAAATAAAGAAAGGATCAAGGGGGCATCTGTTGAGGCATAAAAAATGGTGAAATAATCGAGCAAGGAGAGGTAAAGAGATAAGAAGAACTTTCAGAAAGAAGAAGATAGAGATAGCTTTCATGAGAGTGCGTAGGTCCGTGCAGCCATTATAGGTTGTGCGGTTCCTCGCAATCAATCTCAGTTGCGCAGGTCCGTGCAAAGAAAGTATCAGTTGCGCGGGACCTCGGAGTGTACTGCACAAAGGGATTCATTCAGAATGATCTAAAGCACTGAAAAATAGTCCCACATCGCTAAGATCGGGATTTTCATACGTACGAGGGTCTATAAATACCCCTTCCCTCCATTAAAGTTAATTGAAGATTTTCAAGAGGAGAGGAGCGGAGCGGAAGACAGAAGGTAGAAGAGAGTCTCTTGGCAGTTGCGCAGGACTGCGCAACAGATACTGGTTACGTAGGTCCGCGCAACCAGGCTGCCCTGCAGTCTGTGAAGTCCAAAGGCCGTCATGCTAGCGAAGTCCGTAGGCCAGGCTTCCTTTCTCCGGGTTTTCTCCTATTCATGGGTTTAAAGGAGAAAGATCAATCGATTAGATCGACATTCCTCCTAAGTCCCAGGGGATGGTTGAAACAGGCGCTGTTATGCTGTTGAAATCTTTATTTCATTAAAGATCCGTCGATCAAATTGACATTCCTCCTAAGTCTTAGGAGATGCTCGAATCAGGCACCGGAAGGCTGTCAAAATGAACTTTTGATGTTTAAAGAACAAATCCTTTATTTCTAAGTGATTTATCTTAGAATCAAGGGATGTAAAGAGGATGTAAATGAACTCAGTATCAATGAAATATGATGAATGTTCCTAGTACTCTTTCTCTGTTATGTTTGAATAAGACAATCTTCCAAATCAAATGCATTTATTTCTTTGTCGAAACACTTCGTAAGTCCTATTATGTCAACATATTCTCGCCACACTCCAACTACAACATCATCAAATAGCAGAGAAGCCACGGTACATATGGTCAGAATGAACCGAGAGAATATGCCAACTAAAGAGGACCACATGGATGAAATGGCAGAAGCACAGAGAGCGCTAATGGAAGAGTGTAGAAATCTCAGAGAAGCCTTATCGACTTAGCGACTCTCGCACTAGATCAGATAGCGGCTCCCCCGATGATGGGCATAATGAATGGGCAGGAGAACCAACCCAAAGGCTTTCAACCAATGGGGGCAGGATCACTTGGGTCTGTCCTGGTAGAGAGAATTGTGACACAAGAAGAAGTGATTCAAATTGTTGAGGAAGCTGTCAGAGTAGAGAGGAAGCATAAAAATATTGGCCGTTTCAGATATCGAATGTCGTACCCAAGAGAGGTAAAAGACATTTCATTCCTAGCCAACTTCAAGCATCCTGATTTTCAGAAGTTTAATGGAGAAGTGTCACCGGAGGAGCATTTAATGCATTTTATTACTAGTAAGGGGAATTTCTCTACGATACCGCAGTATTGCTTGCGATAGTTTGGATCATCTCTCACTAACAAAGCATTCCGATGATATTTCAGTCTGGCCCCGGGATCGAAACGTACTTGGGAGCAAATGTAGGATGCCTTCATGTCAAACTTCTTCTCTTCAGAACATGATGTCAGTATTATGGAATTGGCCTCTATACGACAGAGAGAGGGAAAACTAGTAGAGAAGTTTATAGACAGATGAAAGACATTAGGAGCCTCATGTAGACAGTTGTCGAAAGAAAAGGAATAGGTCAAGATGTGTCTAAACTCCATGGAAACGGGTATCACATTTGGACTCACCAATGCTCGATATCACGACTTTTCGTGACCTAGCCACTAAACCTCATTCTTTAGAGCTGATGACTCGAAAGATGCTAGCGTTTCACTATGAGACAGCCAAGAGGGGGCCCAGTTGGATGGCTGCAAATACCGTCGATCGTGAAAAGAGAAATCAAGATGCAAGAGACTTGAGAGAAAAAAGACCAAAACGGAAGAAAGAATCAAATCAACCAAGAAACAGATACTGTGTAAAAAGGTCCAGAGCACTCAATTCTCAAGAACGGATTACGTTCGATAGGGAAGATGTTATCCCTATGATGAACCAATTGCTAAAAGCTGGTACAATAGAATTATCAGCACCCAAACACCTTGAAGACTTGACAAGAATGAGAAAGAGATTTTTGCTGCTATTATCACTTGGTTGGACATCCGATGGAAATTTGTTATACATTGAAATGTATAGTACAACTAATGATAGACAGGGGTGAAATAGTGATCAGAAAAGAAAATTAAAGGGATCAACGATAACAGTAAATATGTTGACAATCCGAGAAAAGGCTCGAGAAAAGAGGGAGAAAGAAGATTGCAAAATGATAAAAATGGTAGCAGTGATTACACTACGATCAGGAAAGAAGATAGTGAGCCCTACGAAGCAGAAAATATGAACTATAAGAAGGGAAATTGTCGAAGGACAAAATGACAATGATAAGAATGAAGAGAAGAACGAGACATCAAAAGTGACTTACAATGTGGTAAGTCATCTGAAGGGCATACTGGCTCGATTAAGCATCTACGATGCGCTTAAGTTGTCAGAGGAATTTTGGCAGAGCTTGGTTTAAGCGCTATCCAATCATGATGTCAGGGAAACCTTAGTGGCAGAGATGGAAGACAAAGAGTATAAAGAGCAAGAAGATTTCTTATCAGTCATTTCCTTTCTGATGATGATTTGATTTGTGATGTAGGGCATAACAGGTCGCTGATGATAGAGGGTCATATCCGTGGTAAGAAGGTTCAACGGATTATGCTTGATAATGGGTCTATAGTGAACCTCTTATCACTCTCAATGCTAAGCAAACTGGGTTATCGTCGTTCCGATCTATGCCCTAGTGGAATGATGATATAAGGCTTCGATCAAGATGGGCAACGTGCACTTGGTAAATTTACAGTAATGTTGGAGATAGGAGAGCTAACTATTGATGTTGTGTGCTACATTATAAACACAGTGACGACATACAATCTTCTCCTAGGAAGGCCATGGATACATCAGTACAACATCGTACCCTCTACCCTGCATCAATGCTTCAAATACTGTAAAAATGGGATGCAGTATAAAGTAATGGCTGATTCGAAGCCCTACATAGAAGTTGAGGCTTTCTTTGTAAACACTAGTTATTATAAGGGGTTCGCTAAAGAAGAAAGAAAGAATGATGAAAAAAAAGTCCTAAAGGACATTCAAGTAAGGATGATGAAAGAAGAAATAGAAAAGGCAGAATCATTTAGAGCTTCAGAAAGAAAGAAGAGATTTTATTTTGTGCCGAAACATTTAAGGCAACCAGGGCAGCCATCTTAACTCTGTTGTCGGCTGAACATTTAAAAATTCTATAGTCCAATTATACAGTACCATTGTCGTATGCTAAAAGAAATAAGCCATTTTTGGCTTTTCTGGGAAGTTTTCAGGTCAGGGCCAATGCAAAATACGTGGAACCAATAGAATTCTATGCCCAAACAGAAACAAAAATAGTGAAAGAGGCTAATAATAATGTGTATTGCGGCAAGCTGACACCGTAAGATCTTAAAAAATACAGTCCGACAAGCAAGAAAATCATGAAAAACTTGAATTTCGATTACAAAGAACCCACTGGCCTAAATCGTGGAAGAGGAATTCAAATTCCTATTGGGGTTAGTCAGGGAAAGCGAGGAGAATTTCAAGGATTGGGGGCAGAATCATCGGTGAACATGGTCACAAATGAGCAGTTATCAGAAGAAGATCCTAAAATATTTGAGCATCCTGAAATGGCCCCAAAGTAAATGGAAGATGGGGGCAGCCAACAATAGACAATTTACAAGAAGTGAAACTAAGTATAGAAGAAGAGTCAAGGAACACATTCATCAATATCGGTCTTTCTGAGCAAGAGGCCGAGAAATATGGTCAACTTCTCAAAGAAAATAGAGACGTCTTTGCTTGGACATATGCAGAGATGCCGGGTCTGGAACCATTAGTAATAATACATCGGTTGAATATTTTTAAGGAGAAGAGGCTGGTTAAACAGGCACAAAGTTGATTTCACCGGGATTTGGTTCCGCTGATAGAAGAAGAAGTGAATAAGCTGATAAAAGTTGGGTTCATCAAGGAGGTCAAGTATCCCAAGTGGATATCGAACAGTCCCAATAAAGAAGAAGAATGGAAAAGTCAGAGTGTGCGTTAACTTCAGGGATTTGAATTAATCATGTCTAAAAGATGATTTTCCCTCTCTCAATAACCGAATTGCTAATTGATAGTATGACTTAGTATGTTATCATGTCTTTCATGGATGACTATGCAGGTTAAAATCAAATTAGAATGGCGTCTGAAGATGAAGAAGCAACAACCTTTAGAACTTCGTCGGGGATTTACTGTTATAAATTTAAGCCATTTAATCTCAAAAATGTTGGGGCGACGTATCAGAGGGCAATGAAGAATATCTTCCAAAACATGATGCACAAACATGTTGAGTGTTATGTTGATGATTTGGGGTTTGAGTTGGGTAATCATTAGGAACATCGTGAACATTTGGCATCAGTCTTCCATCGACTCGGAAAGAAGTTACTAAAAATGAATCTGGCTAAATGCCCATTTGGGGTGTCTTCAGAAAAATTCCTCATTTTTTATCAGGTGTAGGGGCATTGAGATCGATCCAATGAAAGTTCAAGTTATCCAAAATATACCGCCACTAAAAACATTGAAAGAATTAAAAAGTTTGTAAGGAAAACTGACATACATTCGCCATTTCATTTCAAACTTGGCGGGGAGGTATCAGCCATTTTCTCATTTGATGAAGAAAGGCACAAAGTTTGAATGGGATAAAGCTTGTCAGAATGTGTTTGACTCAATAAAAGAATTGTTGAAACAGACGTCGGTATTGATAGCCACGATAAAAGGGAAGCAGCTCATTCTATACATATCTACAGCCGAGAATTCGTTAGGGGCCTTGTTGGCATAGGTGAATAAATCTAGGAAAGAGATCGCTGTTTATTATCTAAGCAGAATTCTAATGGGTGCCTAATGTAATTATTCCCTGATCGAAAAGGAATGTTTGGCCTTAATATTTATGATGCAAAAATTGAGATATTATTACCTCTCCCATGACATCACTTTAATCTCAAGAGCAAGTTCGATAAGGTTCGTAACGATAAGACCGATGTTATCAGGGAGATTGGCCAAATGGATGTTGTTACTTTTAGAATATACTATTATATATGACTGGGAAAAAGCTATAAAGGGGCAAGAAGTGACAGATTTCCTAATAGCACACCCTGTAGTAGAGTGCAAGACCATTAGTGATGATTTTCCTGATGAACAAGTTATGTTGGTTGAGTCACAAAGCCCATGGCAGATGTATTTTAATGGTGCTTCTCAAGCGTTAGGGGAAGGGGCTGGGGTGATATTTATTACTTCTTAAGGAGATTTGTTGCCTTACTCTTTCACGTTGGGTGCCGCGTGTACCAATAATGAAGTCGAATATAAAGTTCTCATCATCGAAATGGAAATTACTCAAGAAATGAAAATAAAAATGCTGCTTATCTTCGGGGATTCTAAATTGATCATAAATCAATTGACAACTAAATTTGAGATAAGAAAGCAAGAGCTCTTTCCATACTGTCAAAAAGTACAACAGTTATTGGAGCAGTTTTGCCATGTTAAAATTAAGCATATACCACTCTCTGAAAATGCAAAAGCAAATGCTTTAGCCAGCTTGACAGCGGCTCTGTCCTGCCCAAATTGAAGTCCTCTTCAGGTGACTATAGAAGAAAGAAGATTTTTACCCTTTTCAAAAGTCATTAATGAAATTTTTGAGACACTTCCTATATCATGCTTAGAGGTGATGACAGATGATTGGCGTCAGCCTTTCATAGATTACCTCAAATATGATATATCATCAGAACACCCAGCGCAGAGACATCAAATCAAGCAAAGATTTAGCAGATTCATCATAGGTAGTGAAGCGATGCATAGAAAATCTTACAATGGGATGCTGCAACGTTGCCTAGATGAACAAGAAGCAGGCCAGATGTTGCGAGAAGTGCACTATGGAGTATGTGGGGCACATCAAGATGGTTAAAATTTATTTCATCGAATGACGTATCATTGGCCCACATGTTCAAAGATGTAATAGATTATGTGAAGTGGTGTCACAAATACCAGATTCACGGAGATGTTATACACATTCATCCAGAAAACCTGTAGTAGTCATCACCTCTTGGCCTTTCTTTTCCTAGGGACTTGACGTTATTAGTCCTATAAATCCGCCTTTGACCAAAGGAAAATAGTATATTTTGACAGCGACAAATTACTTCTCTACGTGGAGATAAGCAATTGCACTATGTAGTGTCAAGGAGAAAGACGTGGTCAATTTCATCTGACACGCAATATACACCGCCATGGTATTTCAAAGAAAATCGTGACAGATAATGGTACTCCTTTCAAAAATAGAGGCTTGGAAAAGCTGTGTTAGAAATTCATTATTCATCATTCATTTTCAAAACCTTACTATCCATTGACCAATGGATCAAAAGAGGTTTTTAATAAATTGATAGTCAAGATACTGAAGAAAACAATGACAACAAACAAGGGTGATTGGGACGAAAGATCGTAAGAAGCATTGTGGGCATACAGAACTATCCACCGGACAACAACAAAAGTAACACCGTAATCACTGGTTTATGGTGTAGAAACAGTCATCCAAATCAAAGTATAAGTAGCGTAACTCAGAGTGGTAGTACATCAGTCAATTTTAGATGATGAAAATGTAAAAATAAGGTTGGAAGAACTAGATTTTCTTGATGAAAAATGCTTGGAAGCTCAGCAGTGGTTGTAACCATTTCAGGCATGGACATCGACCGCCTTTGATAAATGAGTCAAGTATCGGTCTTTCAAAAAAGGGGATATAGTGCTGATGTTGAACAGACCGATAGTGGTCACCCACAGAACAGGGGGCAAATTCGAGCCCAAATGGGATGGGCTGTACATAATAAAAGAAGTATACTCCAATGGAGCATACAGAGTCGTAGACCAAAATGGACAAGGTATCAGTATATTGGTCAATGCTTGCTTCATGAAAAGATATCGTCCCTGAACATACTACTGATTTTGATCTAGAATATTATCAGAATAATGCTTCTGTACCAAAGGGGGTAAGAATAAGCAAACAAGGCCATGGCCATGTACTGTCCGATGAATGAATAAAGAAAAAATTTGTGATCACATCAAGACTACGTATCAACGAGTGTTACAAAAGGAAAGTGACCATCGTTATCATCATCAAGCGAGCTCCATAGAATTTTGTTGAAATTGGTATCATCACCAAGATAATATATTGTGAACAACACATATAAATATCATTGAAGATATTAATAGAAATGGTGATGTATCAATCTCAATCAAAGATATTTATCATTCTCGCAACAACGATGGCCACTTACCATTCTCTTTTAAGGCAATCTAGCCAAGCCCTAAAAAATGAGTGGCTACGCATAAGACTTATCATTTTTGTCATTCGGGCAACAGTGAGAAGCCAATGGCCCTAAAAAGCCCATGAAGGCCATCATACGCATACCCATGCGGGCTGCGGACAAAGCTAACAACTGCGGACAAACCAAAAGTCTTCAACGGCTATTCACGTGTAACACCCATGTCATCTGTATAGTTTTTCGATAATGTCATAGGGAATGGATGAAAATGCTCTCCTATGAATGGGTTAAACCTTGCAGGCAAAGAAAATGCAGGCTACAGTGTGAGCTCTTTGGCCTTATCCATAGATAGGCCAACCATGCGCAAGACCCCACAGATCTTTGGCTTGATTTCACTAATAACTCATGAGGAAGGTCCTAAACCTACTCATTGATGGACTAGCGACCCTGGATTTGATACCTCAATCGTCGCCTTGTACGTCCCGTGAACTCTAGAGAGTTACTGTGGCTAACCTTGTGTGTAAATCCAACCGAGTTCACAGCCCAGTAGCTCCACTGGGCCCCTTTGATTGATCATGGTTTGTGAACTCACCAGGCTATGAGAAGTCTAGTGGACTCATAAGAGTTAAAGAGACTATCACGTGAGGCCCGACTCCACTACTCAAGAGTCTAAAAAACTGCGTGGCTCCACTACTCAAGAGGATAAACTGTGTGTGATTATTTGACTAAATTAAAACTTAATACTACTAATTAAGACAGTAATCATATAGAAAATCCCCTACTAACAAGTCACAAGAGAATACTTTAAAAAAAAATAGAGTAACACATTAATCAGAATATCGCATAAACTGATAAGAGAACCATTATAAAAAATAATATCATTAAATACTTGTATAACTTGTAATTCCATGAGTAGTTGTGGTAATAAAATGGAAAATATCAAAGTTTTATATCTCATATTTCTCCTGTTATGCATAATGTTGCTAAGTATTGTTGTAAATTTTTCTGAAGATTAACTTGAACAACCGCCTGTTCTAGTATGGCATTTGAAATAATTCTGGTAGGATCCGGGATACCAGCTAGCTTTTCTTCCAAGGGGGAAATTAATTCTTCATTTTTTGCCAATTCAAATCTTTCAGCGTCCATGGAATGAAGGCTACATTGCATCTTTTCCTGTACCATTTTGATGTTCAGATCTTCCTCCAGATCCTACTTCTCCAGCCGAGCGATTTCCTTCTTCAAAAGGGTAATATGATTCTAAATAGTTTTCTTGTTAAGTCTTTAGTTGCTCTTGCAAAGATAGTTGTTCCTGGTCATGATGAGAAATGATGGGAGCAATCTGAGAAACCTTCTCCCTAGAGTATGCAAGTTGCTTCCTATACTCCAAAATCTCAGGCAGGACAATCGCAGTTTCAGCTGATGTTAGAGCAATGATTGAATTATGGAATCTTAGGAGAGCATCTCGTATGGAAGAAACGTTGACTTTGGCCATCTGTGCAGCACTATCCAAAACATCTAAAGAAACAACCAGATCTGACCATTGATCAGGATCTTTAAACATCTCGACAATAGCTAGTATGGAATTCGTGATCATCGCCAGTTTATATGGAGAGATCTTCTCAAGAGATAGCACATTTGATGAAGTCCCAATAGAACCAAAACTCGCCGTACCACTTTAAGGTAAGTTCCTTGTTAAGAAAAAAAAGATATAAAGTTATAACAAAACAACAAGTGCAATTTATATGACAAGTATGAATGAAGAAAAGGGTATACCTTCTACTAGTACCGGAACAGTGGGAGGTTGCATCTCTCTAGTAAGAAGGGGATCAGGTCCCACCAACTCAGCAAAAGATGGATCCTTAACTTCAGTACTTAAATCAATGGTGGTTGGAGTTGGTAGATCAGTTAATTCTATCGGAAAAGGAATTTCACGTGTCACTGCCCGTAGAGGCATCGAGAATCTCAGTGAAGTCACTGGTACGATGTGAGTTAAATCTACGGGGGAAATACTATCTGCCCCAGTATGGACAACATGATCAACTGGAATTATATATATATGCGTAAGATAGGGAAGGAGAAAAACTGAAAATAAACAAAAGAAATAAGTAAGATTTTCTTACATGATGAATAACCATATTCCCCATAGTCTAGGGGTTCATTGTAAAGTCCTAAAAAAAATTGTACAAAGACCTGAGTACAACCTCAGGCAGAATAACCCAAGGACCGCATATTATCGTATAATTGAGACGAGATTTAGTTAAGTACTAAATAATCAATGGATTAAGCTTGGGCCACCATTTTCACAAACAGGAAGGCCTAAAACCATGAGTACCACTGACTCAATGACATCTTCAGACCTAGAAGAAATCCTGAGATTTGTCACTCTCGGGAGTATATTGAAACTCGATAACGGATCTAGATCGCACGTCGGGGGTCCAATGACCGTGAAACTATGAGATGATGTCTGTCCTGCTGGGCTTGACAACCATCACGGGAATCAAGCCTAGATAGTGTCTAGAAATGTGCAACTTGAACCATGAGTGAAGTGCATGAGAAACAAGAATATCTTTAGAAAATGAACCGAAACTTAAGTAAATTGGGTCGTTTGCTCTCATGCAAAGTTGAGAATTTCTGACCGTTAGTTTGTGACCAAAATCTACCCATGGGGAAAGGAAATTTCCCTGCACATATCCAGATAAGAGTGGTCTCAATTGAGTACATACGATTGTTGATCTGACACTGGCTCTCCATGGTCGATCAGCTTATCCGATCACACCAAAATCATGTCATAGCATGGATCCATTATCAGGGAGTGTACCCCATGATGTAGATGAGTTGGGGGCCTCCCTATGAGCCCTATTCGTCAGAAACAGCCGCCCACAGGGTATAAACCATGTTTAAAGTGGCACCGGGGCAATTTGTATCACAACTCGGCCTATAAATAGCCCTCCTTTCTCTCTCTCTTTCTCTTTCTCTTCCGTATATGAATTTTGCAAAAGTCTAAGGGAGAGAGAGGAGAAAAGAGGAGAAAGAGGAAAGAGAGAGGAAGGACTTTAGGAGATCGGTGCAAAAACCTTCTTCCACGAATCCACACGGAAAATCACCGCCCCGTTGCGCTATCAAATCTCTTTTGGCTACGATTTTGGGTAAGAAATACCAACCCTAATATTGATGTAGAACTCCAAGATAGTTGTTTGTCAATCTAGCTAACCAGTTTCGTCATTTAGGTGCCCGACGTTCCATTTTGGAAACGTAGAATTTGGACCGAATCTGAGTCAAGCATACTAACGAAAGGTGCGAACTATAAATGCTTAGGTTGTGGTTTACCAATGCTTTCATGATAGTTAATGATTTATGTTTGTCTTAATTGCTGCCGTATTGTCTTAAATACGTTAATTTCTGGATGAGATACGCCTATGAACTATGATAAATAAATGATGCACCCTATGTGCTAGTTGAAATGTCTAAATGAGAAATCATTGATGATTAGAGCTTCCTGTGATTAGTGCTTGCTATGATTTCTAATCTAGGATTCATCATTATCATATGCATGTAAATTTCTCTATATAAAGAATTGATAAAATATATGTTGTAATTAATGTAGTCTATGTGTTTGATAAAATGTTTGAATGAGAAATTATTGATGATTTATATTTACTATAAATATTAAGATAGGATTCCCTATTGTCATATGAATATGTATGTTTTCCTCTATGAAAGCATATGATAATATGCAAGTTATATTTGACATGGTCTATGTGTTTGATAAAATGCCCAAATGAGAAATCCATTTGAATTGTTTTGTTGAATTCTAGGATGGACATTACACATGGTTGTAGCAGTATCTGGATAGGATTAGGGCTATAAATGTAGCCCAGGCAATCGGTAAAAGTCCTTGTTCAGGTGATCGAATTCGTCTCATGTAACACCCTGAAAATCGGGAGTCGTGTATAAACCCGACTCCCGAGTTCCAGACCATCACTTATGTAATAAGAATGAATATGATTTAAAGTTGACTGAGTTAGAGCATTCACATGAGTAAGATTATACCAAAACTGCAATTCATACTCTAGATTCAGTGATAAAACGCAAGCGGAAGACTGAAGACTATATATATCACTGTATGGAAAATAAAATAAATTTCAACTGTCTCCAAAGTATGAATACATCTTTGATTCTCATATACATGTAAATAAATAAAAATTAAAATGTCATAAGGTCCAACTATGAAGTCCCGCCGATCCAGGTCACCTACGCAAAGCCGTCGTGAAACTGCATATACGAGAACTCGTCCTGGTCCTCATCGTAATCTGGCTCTGCCTCCTGAATAGCCGCATCACCTGCATCTAAGACAGGGTCTGGTGGGTGTTGCAAACACCATCCTGTAACATGGGAGTGTGTGATCAACTCAGTGGAATAATAAGCAGAGATTAGCATGTTCTCAAATCAATCATGCGATAATAGTAAAGCAATTAATCAAACATTCTTAAATACTGTTGTTAATGCAATATGACATGACATGATGGATGCCCTCACCGACGATCTCCCATATACGGCACCATCTTACGCCCGCGGCATGCTTTCTTCCCACAGTGCTCCACATCTTCCAGGCACATGCAATGTGATGGTGATATGATTACCGAGTTATTATTAGTCCATTCATACAGCAGTATTGGAAAACTAAGGCACCTTACTTATATCAATCCCAACGCAGATCCTGTCTAGGGTCGTCACTCCTAGTAATCTCATACAATGTATATTTTGTAGGTCGCTGCAAGGGCTACCAGGGCTGTCGCTCGCACTCGTTACACCGCTCCCCCATCACCTTATCAATACAGGCCTACTGTACTCTCTCGCTACGGAAGGGTCATCGCCTCCCGTAGACTTGGAATACCCTCGCGGTCACTATAAA
The DNA here is from genome assembly GCA_037074715.1 of Magnolia kwangsiensis. Classification (NCBI taxonomy): domain Eukaryota; kingdom Viridiplantae; phylum Streptophyta; class Magnoliopsida; order Magnoliales; family Magnoliaceae; genus Magnolia; species Magnolia kwangsiensis. Next base: position 45,453,220 of record CM073576.1, on the reverse strand, counting down.
AGCCTCGTCACCTGATCAGTGTAGGCCGACAGCAAGAATATAGTGTCACATACCACCATAATCTGTTCACGAGTCATAGGTGCTCACTGGTCACTACGGAGAGGTTTGTGGCCCCAGCGTAGGCCGACAGCTCGACCACGGTATCCCATACCACCATGCCCAGCTCATGAGTCTTTGTGAATCAAGGTACCATGGTTGACAGGGTTTTCAATGGTAAGTTCAGTACCCTAGGTTCAAGCAGTTACGACTCATACATGGTGAACATACAACGGCCAGTCGGGTTACTTGACGTGCTCGACTAGTACGAGCGCATCGCAAGTCAAACGACATGAAGTGCGTGAAACACTTCACGTGGCCTAACCACTGCCGCCAACTCAAAACACGACTCGCGTTCATCGACGCGTCCTTCGTGGCCAATAGAAGCCAACCACGAATTTACTCTGTTACCAACTGCCTGGACTAAGCATAGTCCCAAACATTTATAAATCAGCATCAATAATCATGTGAGAGTAATTGAAATGCAATACAACAATACAAGCATGTTATCACATGTTATAACATACAACTTAAGCAATTCATTCAATACATACATTTCATACATACAATGTAATCCCTACATATTGCCAACATGATGGAAATCATTTACATCAGCATATTACTTGAGAATTCAATCTCAAAACTATTTCATAACACCATATACTCAATACATACTAATACAAACATTCATACAAACACTTAGTCTACACACTTAAGTCTACATAGTGTATGTCGACTCAAAGTGCCCCTTTGGGCGAATCTCTTCGCCAAATCAATTATGCACGCATTCCTAATATCCTAATGCGACAAGTAGTCATGATAAATAATTCAGCAAAATATGATGCAAACTGCATTTCCTACAAATGACTAAAATGCCCTAAATTTCATAATTTCCATACGTTTATGAAACAGAAAATGGACATGTTGTACATGTCAAACGGCATTGCCGTCGATAATCTACTATTAAACGACATTGAAAGCGTTGAAATCAGACAATCAAAGCGTCTAAAATCCTCACCTTTTGCCCTAGACGTGTATCGTTTCGATTAGAACGGATACTCTTCGTCAACGGCGTAACGGCGACCTATGCACAAGATGTATTAGCTACTTTGCTATTTGAATCGACGGAATTCTAAATCAGCAAGTAGTTAGGGTTTTCTTTACCTAGAAGTGCGGCAAAATCACCGGGAAAGTGATTGAGATGCATTGTTTAAGCACGTGCAACAGCTAGTGCAGGTGACAGGAAGATCATTCCCACACTCTCACACAAACTCTCACTTTTTCTCTCTCTCCAGCTAGGGTTTCTAGGAAATTCAGATGGGTGAGATATGTGAGGGTTTAAGGCCCTTTTATAGCCTAAAATATTCCCAAATTAGGCTTGGGAACAATGTTTACTTGAGGTATAACCAAATCGGGGCTTTTCTGGTCCAAAAGAGTAGTTCGGGAGGTCCCCTGGCCGAACGCGGTCGGACTTAAGCTCATGGTCACTGGATGTTATTCACACCCAGTTTTCAGTCCGACAGAGTTCATATATCGCACGTGGCGGTCCAGTTTCAGTTCAGCGGTCATCGCACCTAGATCGAGTCTACAAGTCTCATGATATGAAAGAGAAATTTTTCCTGATCCGAGGGTGTAATATGGCTGAATTATGATGGTCAGAACGCTTAATAATAACGCACCAAGTCACGTGCCAGATTTGGATTTAAATTTCTAAATCTAACCATATTCTCACTCTCTTCACTCCAGGCTCAATGAAATAGCCTCTGAACGTCGGTTGGGATTGATTTTCGAAATGATTGTCAAGTCTAAATAAGCGGTCATAATGGTCTAAGATTGTAAGTATCGGACTTTCGACGCGCGGTCTAGATCCAATACAAAGTTTCAAAGGGTTCCTGAGGACAAACCGGTTTAGAGTTTAATCCTAGGTTTCAGGATCTTATAGCGTCATGAATTCTACAAGTTTTGGGTCTTGTAGAACGTATTTAAAGTGATCAGGGTCTATTTCACAGCTACTCTAGCATTGCGCTAGCTAACTTATGCTTATTTTCTAAAGGAATTAATCCTATGTAATTTCTGGTCAAGCTAGTACTCAAGTTTCAGTAAGGATTTTTCCAGGGCGTTACATCTCACCACCTTGGGTAAACTCAATGAATCCAAGTCACTCGATGATTGTCGATAGTGGCTAGGCCACGAGGGGTGCTTATGCACTCCATGTCGATTAAGTCAGCGTGCGTTCGTACCAATCGAGCTTTCCTAATGAACCGATTGACCTATTATGTGTTTACCATGTATGGACGTGACCGCTTAAATCTAAGGTACCCCTCACCAATGTAAAGACCCTCTTTAACCATGGTACCACAATCCATTAAGAATCATGACCTGAGAATTGTGGTATGGGACACCATGTCCGAGCTGTCGGCCTACGCCGGGGTGACAAGCCTCCCTGTAGTGACTAGTATGCAACTAAGACTCATGAGACGGGCATGGTGGTATGAGACACAGTGTTCGTGCTATCGGCTTACGCTAGGGTGACGAGCCTCTCCGTAGTGACCGTGAACACAACTTCTTGTAACTTGCCTATCTTATGCGTTTGACTAGGAGTGACGAACCTACAACTTGCATATCGTGTGTGTTTAATTAGGAGTGAAGAGCCTAGATGGATCCAAAACACAAGAGTAGAAAAACTATGGTTGTCCGATGCCGAGTGTTCAATTTGGGTCAATGATATAAAGGGAGGTACCCTACCTTCCCAAACTTACTATTTGAATAAGCTTAATTAATTACTTGGCTAACACGACCATGTATTGTACTGCATTAGTTAGGATGTGGTTAAAAGGCATTGAAATCGCACTATTTTGAGGAAGTGTTGTCATATGCGAAATAGGTTATTGGAGTCGCTTGTGAGGGAGCTTTGATGTGAGGGAAAGCATCATTAGTTGCACCCCATTCCTACATTAAAAATAGTAGTTAGGAAGTGATTGTTTATGATTGCCTTATCATTGCTACTTGATTGACTTGATAATATGTGTAACTTTTGCCTTTATGAACCACTGAGTTAATCACTCACTCTAACTCTAGGTCGGTGTTTTAAAACACCAACCAAACTCTGATGTAGATGTAGGTACAGATGAAGTTTATGTAATGGAGCAGGAATTCTGGGATGAGGAACAAGACTTCTACTTCTAACTCATGGGCAAGTTGATGTTGACCTCGTAATGATACACAGGGACTACTAGGACATCTGGGCTTAGTCGAACACTTTTACATATTCATTTTGTTCATTTTGAAACAATACATGTATATATTGAACCCAGTTACATACTCATACTCTGGAGGAAATTTGTGAAACAACAGCATACTTAAATATATATGTTTTAGACTTCTGCTTGCTTAACTTAATTATATCTGGAGAATGATGTGTCGTTTAGTGTAATCTCACTCATGCTTAACTCATTAACATGGAAGAAATCTGAATATCATCATCCATAATGCATAAGTGATGTTCTGAATCTCAAGAGTAGACCTTTGCTCGACCCTCGAAATTCAGGGCATTACAAGTTGGTATCAGAGCATGAATTGGAATAAACTGGACCTAAAGTTATAGGCTAACATGATGCCCTCTGACGCATTATGACTTTGGAAGGGGGCGATGGAATTTAGAGACGACACTAGAATCCCAAGGTTTCATCGAAAGACGAGACCAAGCACTGCAGTTTAGTCAAAGACCTATAATTGAGGGACTTGGATCATGCGTAGTGACCTAAGTCACCTCTAGGATGTCAGTCGACCAGTTTGAGTTACCAGTTGATGACTTTCGAACCTGAGACGGATCTAGGTGGCACGAACAAACGCCCATTGGACCACGATAAGTGGACCCGAACTGATTAAAAATTTAAACCAATAAGTTTAATGGGGCCAAGGGTGGCCCATAGTATGTAAACAACCACACGAGGTGGGTAGCCACCGCTGATCGACCGCGCACTGTTGAAATGGCTAGCAGGGCATGGCACAAGCTCGGGATTGGTGGCGCACCACCGGCCAATCTTCCAAGGCGTGGTGGCGGCGTGGGATCGGCTGCACATCGCCGTTGGTAAGATTGGGTGGGTCCCTCCCATGAGTGGGGGTCCACTTATATGACCCCACCTCCCCTCCCATGCTCATTTCCATCCCTTTCCAACCCATCTCCTTCAAAATTTTCAACTTCCACAACTTTATTCTTCAAATCTTTCTAAGTACTTTCATATTAGAAACAAATTCTAAAGCTCAAAGGATGAAGAACTATAATTAAATTAAAATTTATTATAAATAATAAAAATATAAATAAATTAGACTTTTGACCATTAAAATTATAGAATTTCATACAATAACTAGATTATTTGGATAGAGCAGCTTCTCCTACCCTAAAATCACATATGACACATCAAGTAACTCATTCTGGATTGAGAAATACACTCGTTTCATAAATTGAGTGGCAGAACCACCATCGAGACCACCGGAGGGCCATGGTAGCACCACCGGATCGGCGGCGCACTACCGCTGGCTCTAGCGAGTGGCAGCGCCACCGCCAGATCAGCGGCACACCACCGGATTTCTATGATTTTTTATATTTTTCAATCAACTTCAAAAAGTCATATCTCCCTCAATACAAATATGATTTCGGTGATTCAAAAGCCAGATTGAAGCTTGATAAGTTTAGTTTCATATAAAAATAAGTGAAAAATAAAATAAAAATTTTAATATAGTTAAAATAGGATGCTTTGATAACTGTCCAACTTATAAAATTTTAACAATTTTTCTACAAATCCAAATGAACTGAAATTTTTTGGGATGAATTTAAACTTAATGATAAACCATCATAAAAATTTTTAAAAATTTTCACTAACTAAAGTTATAGAAAATGTTACAAGGAATAGAGACATTATGGAATCATATGGAAAATCATTGGTCTTAGACAACTAGTACTTCCTGAATTTTTATAATTTTTATGGAACTTTGGATTAAACGAAATTTTGTGAAATAAAAGTAAGCTTAACAATGGATTACTATAAAAATTATAAAAATAATATGGTAACTAAAGGTGATTAATATGTTATAAATAATAAAAGGGTTAAAACCAAAAATTTCTACAACTTCGAATTGCCAATAGACTACTCATATCTTTTCATATTAATGTTTAGTATTTGATGTCAGTTTAGGAATTATTTATAATCATATTAGGAATCATCTTGTGGTTAAATTTGATTATACATACATACATACATACATACATACATATATATATATATATATATATATATATATATATATATATATATATATATATATATTATACATACATATATTTTTGTTTAAGTTATTTTTGTGCAATTAAATTAGAACCCTTGAGTAGGATTGAGTTTCATAGTTTAATACTCTGTAAGCTCATGTTTGAGGAAGACTATAGTAAAATAGTATAACTTTTTTTTATTCTCTTGTGAATTCAAGGTTCATACCACGTCAAGGGGATGTCCCTCCTTTTTCCTTTTCCATAGCCTTATGTTGCTAACATTCTAAACCTCTAAAATATTTGAGAATTCTCGATTCTTCTTCCCCTCTCGAAGTTAATGAAGTGCAGTCTTCTCATAACCCACTAGTCATAAGATCGAAATGATTATATACATATAAAATTTTATACTATTAGAAACCATTTTGTGATGATCTTTGACCATAGGCATATTAAGATATTTATTAACCCCTATCTTGTACATAAATTAAAACAAGGACTCTCTTAGACTAAGACCCGAAGGATCAACCACCAGCCCCTGGGCATTATTTCCACCCCTCCTTTAAGATTCGTGGCACCGACGCAACTATACAATTGACTCCTACATTCCGAAATAGGCCGCCTTAATGGCCTATAACAGCGCTGCCTAATCACCCGCAACAAGCTCGTGTACATGCACTCACCACCGAAGCAACGGAATCAGCGGTTACAGTACCACTAGCCTTTGAAGTCACTGCCCACATCTAAGGCACATCTATATTCTTATTAGTGGACACCGGGTACACTGTTTCTATGATAGCATGCTCTACAGTTAAGCGATTAGGGTTGGACACTACCCCTATGATCGGGGTGAGAGTCATCACCATAGAAGGATCCTTCTCAAAAGCCACTGAGCTTTATAAGAGTTGCTTGATAGACTTAAGGAGCAGAGTGGGGTATATTGACCCGATTGTTACTAAGATATATCATTACAATGTCATCCTCGGCATAGATTGACTCACCGAAATGAAGGCAGAGATTGATTGTGTAACCAAATTGGTGACAGCTCATGGACGCGAGGGCATGACCTTCATCTTCTCAATTTAGGTCAGTCATCCCTACCGCATTCCCTGTTATGCTTCCCTGTTAGAGAATTTTCATGGTCCGTTACTTGAAAACATGTCAGTGGTTCAAGATTTCACGGACGTGTTTAGAACGATCCCTGGAATACCTCCTCAGCGTGAGATCAACTTTACCATTTGCCTTGTGCCTGGTGGGACACCTATCTCCTTACCGATGTACCGCATGCCTCTATGTGGAATGGAGAAAATGAGGAAACAAATTGGTTATTTATTAGACTCAGGTTTTATACGGCCGAGCGTATCTCCTTGGGGAGCACCTATGTTGTTTGTGAAAAAGAAGGATGGATCACTGCGGTTGTGTATAGACTACCGTAGGTTGAATCACATGACAGTAAAGAACAAGTATCCTTTGCTCAGGATAGATGACCTGTTTGACCAATTGAAGGGGGCTCAGTATTTTTTTAAGATAGACTGGCAGTCCGAGTACCATCAGTTGCGCGTCTGGAATGAAGATGTGCAAAAAATAGCTTTCATGACCGGCTTCGGGCACTATGAATTCCTTATGATGCCATTTAGACTTGCAAATGCACCGGCCATATTCATGGATGTCATTAACCGGGTGTTTCGACCGTATCTTTACCAATTCGTCATCGTATTCATAGACGACATTTTAATATACTAAAAGAGTCAAAAAGATTACAAAGAACACCTGTAAGCAATCCTTAACACTCTTAGGCAGAATCGGTTATTTGCACAGTACCGAAAATGTGACTTCTGGATGGAAGAAGTCAAGTTTTTAGGACACGTAATTTCCAAAGAAGGAAATGCCGTGGACCTTGCCAAGTTAATCGTGGTATAAGATTAGGAGCAGATCGGTTCAGTTACAGAAGTGAGGAGTTTCCTCAAACTTGCCGGCTATTATCGTCGATTCATTAATGATTTCTCTAAGATAGCCTGACCATTGTCTCAACTTACTTGGAAAGATCTTAAATATGCTTGGAACGAGAAAGCAAAGGCAACCTTTTAAGAATTAAAGGACAAGCTAACGTTTGTGCCCGTGCTAGTGCTGCCAAAGTAAGGGGTCAAATATACTATTGACACCAGCGCCTCTCGAGTCGATTTGGGGTGTGTACTTATGCAGGAATATAGGGTGATTGCCTATGCCTCACGATAGTTGAGGAAACACGATGAAAATTACCCCACTCATGACCTAGAGTTGGCGATAGTCATTTTTTCATTTATGCTTTGGAGACATTACCTCTACGGAGAGGAGTTCGAACTATTTTACAACCATAAGAGCCTCAAGTACATCTTTACACAGAAGGACCTGAATATGAGGAAATTCTGTTAGATGGAGACTTTGAAAGACTTCAAATTTGAAGTCTCGTACCATCCTGGTAAAGCCAATGTGGCCGATGCATTAAGCCACAAGAAAACCATAGAAATTGCAGCCCACTAATGGTAAGAGAGTGGGATATGGTGGAATTCGTGCATGACTTCGAACAGAGGGTGAAGTGGAGGAGCCATTCGAAAGCATCATACACTTCCACGTGCAACCATTTATTGATGACCAAATCATTGGGGCTCGAAAAGAATATGAGTTATTGTTAAAGATGAGAGAGCATGCAAGCGACGGTGAAGAATAATAATGGAGAATTGACTTAGATGCAGGTATGAGCTATCGTGGCCGTCTATACATTTCTAACCTTCACGACTTGAGGAGAGAAGTTCTAGAGGTCGCACACAGTTCAACGTTGGCTATGCATCTGGGTAGTACAAAAATGTATCGGGACGTGAAGTGTTCGTACTGGTGGGACAACATGAAGGCCCAAATAGCAGACTATGTGTCCCGATGCCTCACGTGTCAACAAGTCAAGGCTGAGCTTTGCTGACCCCCATGGTTTACTTCAGCCCATGCCCATAGCCGAGTGGAAGTGGGATTTCATTTTCGGGTTACCAAAGATGAGAAAGGGGTGTGACTCCATTTGGGTGATTGTGGACCGGTTAACAAAGTCGGCCCATTTCCTCTTGATTTGAGTTTCTAATTCGACAGATGACCCATCTAAGCTATACATTAAGGAGATAATACAACTACATGGAGTTCCTCCAGAGATTGTGTCAAACCGAGACACACGATTCACATCTATGTTATGGACTCGAATATAAGAGGCGATGGGGGTGAAGCTAAAGTTTAGTACCATGTTCCACCTGCTGACTAATGGGTAGAGGGAATGGGTAAATTAGATAATCGAGGACATGTTACGAGCATGCGTACTTGATTTAAAGGACAGTTGGGATGATTGTCTCCCTTATGTCGAATTTACCTATAACAACAGTTTCCAAGCAAGCATTGGCATGTCTCCTTACGAAGCCTTATATGGACGCCCATGTTGGGCTCTGCATTGTTGGGTGGAGGTTGGCGAGAAGAGTTGGTTGGCCCAGATCTGGTTTGGGCAACCTCGAAAAAGATCGATATTAACAGGCTTCGACTCCTTACAGCCCAGAGTAAACAAAAGAGCTACGCTGATACGAGACGGAGACAGTTGGAATTTGAAGTTAGGGACCATGTATTCCTTAAAGTTTCCCCAATGAAGGAAGTACTTCATTTTGGTAGGAAAGGGAAACTCACGCCAAGGTTCATTGGGCAATTCCAAATTTTATATCGAGTGTTTTTGGTGTCATACCGTCTCGCCTTGCCCACACCACTCGTAGGCGTACACAACATATTTCATTTGTCAATGTTGAAGAAATACATTCCCGACCCCACTCATATTATCAGGTGGGAGCAAGTACATTTAAGGGAGGATGCCACCAATGTATTGAGGCCCATGCGTGTTCTAGATAGGAAAACGCAAGTATTGCGTAGCAAGGTCATCCCACTCGTGAAAGTGTTGTGGACACACCACACTGAGGAGAAGGCTACTTGGAAAATGGAAGCTGAGGTCCGTAAGAACTACACACAATGCCTAGATGAGTACGAAAAGGTAGTACTTTAGGGGATGAAATTTTTCTTTAAGGGGGGTAGATTGTAACATCCCAAAAAAATCCGTACAAAGACCCGAATATAATCTCAGGCAGAACAACCCAAGGAGCGCATCCTGTCGTATAATTAATATGAGATTTAGTTAAGTACTAAATAATCAATGGATTAAGCTTGGGCCATCATTTTCACAAATGGGAAGGCCTAAAACCATGAGTACCACATACCCAATGTTATCTTAAGACCTAGAGAAATCCCAAGAGCCTATCGCTCTCAAGACTACATTGAAACTCGGTAATGGACTTAGACCACACGTCGGGAATCCGATGACCACAAAACTATGGGACGATATCCATCCTTCTAGGCTTGAAAATCATCATGGAAATCAATCCCAGATAGTGTCTAGAAATGTCCAACTTGAACCATGAGTGAAGTGCATGAGAAACACGAATGTCTTCAGAACATGAACTGAAACTTAAGTGAATTGGGTCATTTGCTCTCATGTAATGTTGAGGATTTTTGACCGTTAGTTTGTGACCAAACTTCACCCATGGGGAAAGGAAATTTCCCTACACATATCCATATAACAGTGGCCCTGATTGAGTACGTATGGCCGTTGATCTAACACTGGTTCCCCACAGTCAATCGGCTTATTCAATCACACCGAAATCATGCCCTAGCATGGATCCATTCTCAAGGAGTGTACCCCATGACATAGATGAGTTGTGAACCTCTCCATGAGCCTTATTTGTCAGAAACAGCTGCCCATGGGGTATAAACCATGTATAAAGTGGTCTAGGGGCCATTTGTATCACAATTGGGCCTATAAATATCCCTCCTTTCGCTCTATCTCTCCCATATACGAATTTTCAAAACCCTAAGGGAGAGAGAGGAGAAAAGACGGGAAAAGAGGAAAGGGAGAGGAAGGACTTTGGGAGATCGGTGTAGAAATGTTCTTCCACGAATCCACACGCCAAATCACTACACCGTTATGATACCAAATCTCTTTCGGCTACGATTTCGGGTAATAAATACCAACCCTAAATCGATGTAGAACTCCAAGATAGTTGTTCGTCAACCTAGATAACCAGTTTCATCATTTAAGTGCCCGACGTTCCATTTTGGAAATGTAGAATTTGGACCAAGTCTGAGTCGAGCAAACTAACAAAATGTGCAGACTATAAACACTTAGGTTGCAGTTTATCAATGCTTTCATGATAGTTAATGATTTATGTCTAACTTGATTGCTGCCATATTGTCTTAAATACGTTGATTTCTATATGAGATATGCCTATGAACCGTGATAAATAAATGATGCACCTTATGCGTTTGTTTAAATGTTTAAATGGGAAATTGTTGATGATTAGAGCTTGCTATGATTAGTGCTTGCTATGGTTTCTAATCTAGGATTCATCATTGTCATATGCTTGTAAATCTCTCTCTATATAAAGAATTGATAAAATATATGTTATAACTAACGTAGTCTATGTGTTCGATTAAATTTTTGAATGAGAAATTGTTGATGATTCGTATTTACTATAAGTATTAAGATAGGATTCCCTATTGTCTTATGCATATGTAAGTTTACCTCTAGGAAATCATATGATAAAATGCCAGTTATATTTGACATGGTCTTTATGTTTGATGAAATGCCCAAATGAGAAATCCACTTGAATTGTTTTGTTGAATGTTGGGATGGACATTACACATGTTTGTAGCAGCATTTGGATAGGATTGGGTCTACAAACAGGACGCGGATTGCGTCTTACCCCCGCCTGGACGGTAATTCGTTTGGGCAGGGCTTTATGGGATCCACCATGATGTAACTTTTGTATCCCCTCCTCTAATCACTTTTATCATACCATTTTATGATGCGATTCTAAAAATGAGTTAGGTCCATAGCTCCAATGGACCACACTAGAGGAAGCTGCGGTGATAATGACAACCACCGTTGAAACCTTTTTAAGGGTCATTGTGATGTTTTTTTTACCATCCAACCTATTAATAAGGTCATGTAGATGAGGATGAAGTGAAAACACAAATATAAGCTTAATCTTAAACTTCTCCAGCTCCCACGAACTTTTTAATGGAGGAAGTTCAATCCCCACTTTGTGGTTAAATTAAGACTTGAACCTAATATATTTTTTAGATCATACTTTAAAATGATATGATAAAAGTGATGAACGGCGTGGATGGAACACTTACATCACGTTGGCACTGGACGGATTATCGTCTGGGTAGGACGTAATATGCATCCCGACGGATTATCGTCTGGGTAGGACGTAATATGCATCCCTACAAACGTAGCTCAGGTAATCAGTAAAAGTCCTTATTCGGGTGGCCGAATTAGTCTCACCACCTTGGATAAATGCGATGAATCCGAGTCGCACGACGATTGTCGACGAGAGGTGCTTACGCGCTCCATGTCGATTAAGTTAGAGTGCGCTTGTACCAATTGAGCTAGCCTAATGAACCGATTGACCTATTGTGTGTTTGCCATGTATAGACGCGACCGCTTAAATTTAATGTACCCCTCACCAAAGTAAAGACCCGATTTAACCATGGTACCACAATCCACTAAGTCTCATGAGTTGGGCATGGTGGTATGGGACATTGTGTCTGAGCTGTTGGCCTACATTGGGGTGACGAGCCTCCCCGTAGTGACCATTGAGTAACTAAGACTCGTTAGTCGGGCTATGAGACAACGTGTTCGTGTTGTCAGCATATGTTGGGGTGACGAGCCTCCCGGTAGTGACCGCGAGCACAACTTCTTACAACTTGCCTATCTCATGCATTTGACTAGGAGTGATGAACCTACAACTTGTCGATCGTATGTGTTTAAGTAGGAGTGATGAACCTAGATGGATTTAGAACACAGGAGTAGGACCACTGCAGTTGTCCAATTCCTAGTGTTTGATTTGGGTCAATGATATAAAGGGAGGTACTCTAGCTTCCCAAACTTATAGTATGAATAAGCTTAATTAATTGCTTGGCTAACATGACCATGCATTTTACTGCATTAGTTAGGATGTGCTTAAAAGGTGTTGGAGTTACACCATTTTAAGGAAGTGTTGTCATATACAAAATAGGTTTTCAGAGTCACTTGTGAGGGAGCTTTGATGTGAGGTCATGCATCATTACTTACACCCCATTCCTACATTAAAAAAGTAGTTAGGAAGTGATTGTTTATGATTGCTTTATCATTACTGCTTGATTGACTTGATAATATGTGTAACTTTTGCCTTATAGAACCACTGAGTTGATCACTCACTCCCACTCTAGGACAATATTTTAAAACACCAACTAGACTCTTATGTAGATGCAGGTACAGATGAAGTCTATACAATAGAGCAGGAATTTTGGGATGACGAGGAGGAATTTTCTTACTTCCAACTCTTGGGTCGATTGATGTAAACCTCTTTCCAATATGCAGGGACTATTGGGACATCTAAGCTTAGTCAAACACTTTTACATATTCATTTTGTTCATTTTGAAACAATACATATATATATTGAACCCGGTTACATACTCATACTCTGGAGAAAATTTATGAGACATCAGTATACTTAAATATATATGTTTTAGACTTTCGCTTTCTTAACTTAATTATAACTGGAGAATGATGTGTTGTTTAGTATAATCTCACTCATGCTTAACTCATTAATATGGAAGAAATCTGAATATCATCATCCATAATGCATAAGTGATGTTCTGAATCTCGGGAGTAGACCTTTGCTCGACCCTCGAAATTTAGGACGTTACAAGTTGTTATCAGAGCATGAATTGGAATAAACTGGACCTAAGGTTATAGGCTAAGATGACGCACTCTGAGGCACTCTGACTTAAGAAGGGGGTGATGGAATTTTGTAATGTCCTGAAATTCAGGGGTCAAGCATAACTCAACTCTCGAGTTCCAAAACATCACTTATGCAACATAATTAATGATGGATGTATGTTGTCTGTATTAATGCAAAAAATATGAAGTAGATTAAGCCAAATCAGCTGGCATAATTCAAGGATAACGAGAAAATGCAAGAGGAAGTCTTAAATACATATATAAGCCAAAAATAATTCCCAAAATATGCGTGCTCTTCCTGGACAATATTTACCAACTGTCTTAAAATACATGTATCAAACTGTGTATAATCAATACAATCATAACCCAGAATCCCCGCCAGTCAGGACAAGGCTCACATGAACCCGCCTGAGAACTACATAAATAAGAATGCTTCCTAGTCCTTGTCGAACTCCGGCTCCACCTCACAGGCATGGCCGTCACCTGCAGCTAAGTCAGAGTCTGGTTGGTGTTTAAGCACCATCCCAAAACGTGGGAGTGAGTGATCAACTCAGTGGAATTATATAGTAAATGTTAACATGTTATCAATTCAATCAAGCAGTAATGATAAAGCAGTACAATCAAACATGACCTAGATACTCTTGTTAATGCAAGAATGATATGAGAGGATGATGTATGCCCTCACCACAATCTCCCTCTGCGATCTTCATCTTACGGTCGCGCATGTCAGTCACTTCCTCAGTGCTTTACACCAACGCCAATAGCACATGCAGTGCAATGTTATGAGCATGATTACCAAGTTCTTATTAGTCCTTTTCATACAGCAGGATTGGGAAGCTAAGACACCTCCCTTATATCACTTCCCAAACAATGATCCATTCTATGATCATCAGTCCTAGAAATTTCATATGATAACACTATTCTAGATCACTGTAAAGGGCTTGTCACCAAACAGTACAGGTCTAGTTATATCCTAGATACTACAATAAGGCTCGTCATGCATATGCAGTGTCAGGATATACTCGAGGTCACTACAGAGGGCTCGTCACCAATCAATGTAGGCTGACAGCACGAATATAGTGTCCCATACCACCATAATTGACTCATAAGAGTAAGGTGCTCACTGGTCACTACGGGGAGGCTCGTTGTCCTAGCGCAGGCCGACAGTTCGACCACGGTGACCCATACCATCATGTCCGGCTCATGAGTCTTAGGGGATCACGGTACCAAGGTTAAGAGGGTTTTCACTAGCGAGTTCGGTGCCTTAGATTCAAACAGTAGTGACCAAACATGGTGAACATACATCGGTCAATCGGGTTAGTTGATAAACTCAACTAGGCCAAGTGCACATTGAGTTGATCAACATGGAATGCATAAGCACTCCTTGTGGCCTAACCACTGTCAAACATCCCAAATACGACTCAGATTCGTTGAACACATCCTGCGTCACGAAAACAACCTCAACCACTATTTGAAGAACGGTTACCAATTACCTGGACTGTAATATAGTCCCAATCACGTACAAGCTCAATAACAGGCATTTGATTCATATCCTACATTCATATGAACATGTGGTGAAATATAACTTGAACATAAATACAGTATATGGAGGAAATCATACACACAGTTAATATGAATAAGTTAGGTTAAACAGTTCATGGAGGAAATCATACAAATAGGTAAGGTGAGATTCATATCTCAATACCCTCAAAATCATACTTTTACCAAATACTAACTCATTCAGGCATTTTTACAAACACTTAGACTACACTATTCAACATACATCACGTATGTTGACCAAATTACATATTAGGGCAAATCCTTTCATCAAGGAGTTATCACATACATAACAAGCGTATATCTATGACAAATAATCATGGCAATCATAACAGAAAATTTCATATGTATATGGGTATTCTAACATATACATGAAACACTTAATTTATAACATAGGTTATACGTATACGTAAATCAAAACGGATAGCACATTTAGCATGTGAATTAGCATCCACAACAAGAATAAATCATTATCTAACATTGAAAGTCTTGAAAACCATAACCTAAACGTATATAATCCGCACCTTAAATAAGAAAACGTGAAATGGATATGATACAGACGATAAGTCTTCGTCAACGGTGGATAAGCTACCTAAGGCATGAAACAGGTTAGCTATAACTTCACTATAACTATTCTAACCTTCAAAACAGGTTAGGGTTTGACTAACTTACCCAAGAATGGAATCAGAATTACCGGAATAATGATTCAGATACGCAGGATCGATACGTAGAAGAGCTGAGAAGAATCCCATGAAGAAACAACAGGTTCTCTCTTACTTTCTCTCTCTTTTTCACTCTCTTGAATTGTCTAGGGTTGGAAATTCTTATGGGATGTGGGAATGAGGTTTAAGGCCTTTTCATAAGCCTAAAATCGATGGAAATAGCCCTAAGGCTAAGGTATACTTAGGTTATAACCAAATCAGGCTCTTTCTGATCTAGAGGTCCTCTTATCAAATGCGGTCGGACTTAAGCTCACTAGTATTGGATCTTAAGCAAGTTAAGTTTTTAGTCCGATCGGGTTTCCAGATCGTCCGTGGAAGACCAGTTTCAATTCAACGGTCACTAAAACTCGATCAGGGCCACAAGTGCTTTGACATGAAAGGGCCACCTTCCCTAATCCAAGGATAAAATTGGGATAAAAACCAACGGTCAGAACACTTAAAATAACACGCAAGCGACACGACACAGATTACTTAAATTATTATTTAATTTCTTAAGAATCTACACTTTCTCACACTCTGCACTCCGGACTCAAGGAAATGGTCTCAGGACATCGTTTGGGCTTGATTTTTGAGGTGATAGTCAATTCCAACTAGGCGGTCATAATTGTCTAAGTTCATTGCTATCAAACTTTCGACGTGCGGTCCAGGTCCGATACGAAGTTTTTGAATGCTCCCGAGAGCAACTGGGTTTACAGTTGGATCCTATAGTTGGGTTTAGCATTAGCAATTCTATAGGTTTTGGGTCTTACAGATCGCATTAAAAGTGATTAGAGCTAATTTCATAAGTAATCTAGTTTAGCGCTAGTTAATACACGTTAAATTTCTAAAGAATTTGGTTATAAATGATTTCTGCTAGAGGCGGTACTCGAGTCTAAGTA
This sequence comes from Magnolia kwangsiensis, assembly GCA_037074715.1. NCBI lineage: Eukaryota > Viridiplantae > Streptophyta > Magnoliopsida > Magnoliales > Magnoliaceae > Magnolia > Magnolia kwangsiensis. Next base: position 45,436,927 of record CM073576.1, on the reverse strand, counting down.
CGGATTTTTCTAAGACATTACAAATTTAGAGATGACACTAGAATCCCAAGGTTTCACTGAAAGACGAGACCAAGCACTGTCGTTGGGACTTAGATCATGTGCAGTGACCTAAGTCCCCTTTGGGATGTCAGTCGACCGATTTGAGTCGTCAGTTCACAAGTTTCAAACCTGAGATGGATCTAGGTGACGCGAATAAACACCCATTAGACCACGATAAGTGGATCCGACCCAAATAAAAACTTAAACCAATGAGTTTAGTAGGACCCAGGGTGGCCCACATCACATAAAGAACCACCGGAGGTGGGTGGCCACTGCCGATCGGCGGTGCATCGCCGCTAGTCGGATTGGGTGGGCCCCTCCCATGAGTGGGGGTCCACTTATATGACCCTACCTCCCCTCCCATGCTCATTTCCATCCCTTTCCAACCCATCTCCTTTAAAAATTTCACTGTTAACCACTTTATTCTTCAAATCTTTCTAGTTACTTTTATATTAGATACAAATCCTAAAGCTCAAAGGATGCAGAACTATAATTAAACTAAAATTTACTATAAATAGTAAAAATGCAAATAAATTAGACTTTTGACAATTAAAATTAGATAATTTCATAAAATAACTAGGTTATTTGGATAGAGAAGCTTCTCTTACTACAAAATCATATATGACACATCGAGTAACTCATTCTGGATTGAGAAATACACTCGTTTCAAAAATTGAGTGGTAGAACCACCATCAGGACCACTAGAGGGCCGCGGTGGACTGCCGCTGGCTCCAGCGAGTGGTGGCGCCACCGCCAGATCGGCGGCGTAACGTCGGATTTTTACGATTTTCTGTATTTTTTGACCAACTTCAAAAAGTCATATCTCCCTCAATATAAATTCAATTTAGGTGATTGAAAATCTAGATTGAAGCTTGATAAGTCTAGTTTCATATAAAAATAAGTGAAAATATAATACAAATTTTAATATAGTAAAATATAGGATGATTTGAAAATTATTCTACTTCTAGAATTTTAATAAATTTTCTACAAATCCAAATGAACTGAAATTTTTTGGGATGACTTTAAACTTAATGATAAACCACCATAAAAATTTTAAAAATATTTTACTAACTGAAAATATAGAAAATGTTACAAGGAATAAAAACATTATGGAATCATAAAGAAAATCGTTGGTCTTGGACAACTAGTACTTCCCGAATTTTTATAATTTTTATGGAACTTCTAATGATATGAAATTTTATGAAATAAAAGTAAGTTTAACAATGGATTACTATAAAAATTATAAAAATAATATGGTAACTAAAGGTGACAAATATTTTATAAATAATAAAAGGGTTGAAACTAAAAATTTCTACAACTTCGAATTGTGAATAGACTAGTAATATCTTTTCATATTAAAGTTTAGCATTTGGTATCTATTTAAGAATTATTTATAATTATACTAGGAATCATCCTATGGTTAAATTTGATTATACGTACATACATATATACATACATATATTTTTGTTTAAGTTGTTTTTGTGAAATTAAATTAGAACCCTTAAGTAGGATCGAGTTTCATAGTTTAAGACTTTGTAAGCTCATTTTAAAGGCGGACTACAGTAAGATATTATAAGTTTTTTTATTCTCTTGTGAATTCAAGGTTCATACCACGTCAAGGGGATGTCCCTCCTTTTTCCTTTTCCATGGCCTTATGTTGCTAACTTTCCAAACCTTTAAAATATTTTAGAATTCTCGATTCTTCCTTCCCTCTCGAAGTTAGTGAAACCGAAGTGCAATATGCTCATAACCCACTAGTCATAAGATAGAAATGGTGATATACATATAAAATTTTATACTATTAGAAACTATTTTAGGATGATCTTTGACCATAGGCATATTAAGATATTTATTAACCCCTACCTTGTACATAAATTAAAACAAGGACTCTTTTAGACCAAGACCCAAAGGATCAACCACCATCCCCTGCATGCTATTTCAGCCCCTCCTTTAAGATCAATGGCACTGGTGCAGCTATACAATCGACCTCCTCCATTCTGAAATAACCTTAATGGCCTATGACAGCGCAGCCTAATCGGGCGCAATAAGCTCGCATACATGTAGTCAATGCCAAAGCAACATAATCAGCGGTTACAGTACCGCTAGCCTTTAAAGTCACTGCCTACATCTAGGGTACATCTGTATTCCTGTTAGTGGACATCGGATCCACTGTTTCTGTGATAAGATGCTTTATAGTCAAGTAATTAGGGTTGGACACTACCCCTATGATCGGGGTGAGAGTCATCACCGCAGCAGGAACCTTCTCAAATGCCACTAAACTATGTAAGAGTTTCTCGATAGACTTACGGAGTAAAGTGGTGTACATTGACCTGATTGTTACCAAGATATATCATTACGACATCATCCTCGACATGGATTGGCTCACTGAAATAAAGGTAGAGATTGATTGTGAAACCAGATTGGTGACAGCCCATGGACACGAGGGCACGACCTTCACCTTTCCAATTCAGGTCAGTTGTCCCTTGAATTTTTACACTCTTTTTGTAAATCTAACTCCTTTCACCATGAATCGGTTTTAAGCCCCTTTTCCAAAAAGAAGGGACTACCCCTCCTCTTCAAAACCCCAAAAACCTCTCCACTACTCCTGGAAATATGTATAAATTCATAAAGAAATTTTGGATTTACATAACCCCTTCACCAGTGATCAAACTACTATTCCCATCGATCTGCAACGCCATTGGTCAATCCTGCACAGTGAACGTTTTGATCGTTGAAATATCTTCGACTCTCTAGACAATTGGGTTAGAAAAGAACCCAGGATCCTGATAGGATATTTGGAAGGGAATGGACACTTTTAAAGAGTAGGCAGAATTCATAAGATGAGATTTTTACGCCCATATTATGCTCCTCAACAACCTTTCCCCTCCTATTATTTTGAGACAGCTCAACAATTGTTCTTCTACAAGAGATTGCCTTTGAACACAAAAAAATTCTTAACTACAAGACTTCTATCTCTTCGTGATTTCTATAGTGCTGTTGTTCAGAGGCATACTGTCATTCTGGAGTAGATTTCTCTTTTTGATGTAATCGCAGCTACATCTGAACATTTTTATGTGGATGCTACTATTTTCAAGGGCTTTCTCAACCATTGGTCTCTGATCACCAATTCATTTCTTCTCCTTCAGGTGAAATGGGCATCACCCTCTGGGATCTATTTTGCATAGTGGGTCTCCCCATTATAGGCGACATTTTTTATGGAGAACTTACTCTAGCATTGCCCGGAGGGGATACATCCAAATTTTCTGAAACCACCCTTGAACTCTTCAGTGCATTAGCCAACTTCCCTATAAGATGGATATCTTAGTCCGTACCATTCCATAGACTTTCGCAATCCTCCCGATCGAATTTCGACAACTCTCAACCTGTATCCAACGTTTGTGAGCAATCCTAAGCCGAGTCCTGCATACCAAAGTCAGCTCGACCCAAGACTTGTACCAATGTGACCACGCTATCGCCGTGGTTCCAATCCCACGCATTACAAATCCCAAGAGAGAATCACATCAATCCCATCAATCAGGTACACATCACACATTAATGTCAAGTACAACCACCTCTCCTCTAAGTCAACTCTTTCTGACAACAAGTACACACCTTTCACCCATCACCATCCCTCTCGCCATCACACCATCACTCCATCATTCCATCTCTCCTCCATCACTTAACCCACGTCCATGGTTCCCATGAGAGAGCTAGTGTGGCCCACCTCCTTATCTCCCATTTTCACCATCCAATGATCATCTCCACTGTTGAAATTGTCTCTTTGGGACTATATCACGCATTGACGGAAGAAGGAAGAAGAGATCTTGAGGTGGGTGATTTTATTTTGCGTAGATCTTGACCTTTGGATCATAGTGGGTGCTTCTATTTGTTATTTTTATGATTTAAGGGCCACACATGTGGGACCCATCTTGATGTATTCATGTATAGGGTCCCTCCCATCTCCATGATTTTTCCCTCTCTTTCCCTCCATTTTTATTTTATTTTATTTTATTTATTATGTGGCCTACTTGATTTATGTGGACCCCACCATGACAACGTATGGGGCCACCTTGTATCGGCATGTGAATCATCATCGTCCAGGGATTTGACGGTGGGAAGTGCGTTGGCTGGATTGTCACACACCAGCTATATAGCTGCTGTATTGACGTCAATACTCTATGGGCCCCGCTGATGTATGTGCTTCATCCAAATGTCCATCTGTTTTGCCTGATCATGGGCCCACCCTGATATTTGGGTCATCCAGACCGTCTGGCCATCTAGACATGGTTATGGACCCCACCTTTGATGAACGTGTTTTATCGATCCATCCACTTGGCGTTGGAAGCCACCATGATGCATCCATTAATACGATCCGTCCACCTGCCTAACTTCATGGTAGATGCACTGATGTTAGCAATTCTGGGTCCCATAAGAGGACTATACCACATTCAGACCATTCATCCACTTGCATTAGCGTCAGCAAGTTCTTGGGTCTGATCCAGACCGTCTAAAAATTTGAACAGGTGGGATCCACAGTGCTGTAAGTGTTTTATCCTCACTGTCAAATGACAGTGGACCCACCATGATGATTATGTTTCATCCACACCATCCAGCAGATCTGGACAGTGGGCCACAACCTTGGTGCATGTGCTTTATCAGCACCGTCCATCTAGACGGTGCCATGATCGGCCCCACCGTGATGTATGTTTTATATCCCAACCACCTATCCATTGGCTCGTGTGGGGCTCATCCCACACGTGCAATACATGTGGGGTGAGGCCACCTTAATGTCTGTGTTTTATCACCGTACGCTGGTCATTTAAATATATATATATATATATATATATATATATATAATATGATATAATATAATATTGTAAATATGTGATATATATACACATATTTATATATCTGTACGTGAGTGGTGGGCCCCATGTGGGACCCACCTAGATGTATTTGTTATATCCAAACTGTCATCCATGTGAACAATGGGTCTCACGCTGCATGACATTAGCAAGTTTTGTTGGTCCCATTTGATGTATGTGTTCTCCACGTTGTCCATCTATTTTGTCGGGACCCACCATAACATATGTTTCTTCCACATCGTCCAGGGGGTTTAGATGGTGCTAGACGATGTTTGGACTGTGCTGATTATTATGGCCAATGTTTGGACAGTGTTGATCATCATTATTGGGCCATGTGCTCCACAGAATGATAGTGTACATTGGTACACATGTTACACCTACAATTATTAAAATGATATTTGGCATGGTCCAGGCTCATTTGAGACCCATTGGTGCGGCCCATTCATGAGGCCCACCATGATGTATTTCGGTCGATGTGCGGGGCTCACCTATTTGTACTTTTGGCCTATGTAATGGGGCTCATCTGTTTGTGTTTGAAGCCCATATGATAAGGCCCATATGATGGGGCCCACCTACATGAATCTGAGGCCCATGGTTAAGACACATTAAGATGTATTCGAGGCCTATGGGCAAGGCCCATTGTGATGTATTCGTGGCATATGGATAAGGCCCATTGTGATATGGATCTAAGGCCCATGGACATGGCCCTTTTGATGTATATGAGGCCCGAATATGTGCCCATTTGATCATTTAAGACCCATGTGTAGGGTCCACATGTTATGTATTTGAGGCCCATGAGCAGGGCCATCTGTTGTGTATGTGAGGCCCATTGGTACGACCCGTGGATGTGGTCCACTTGATGTATATGAGGCCCACTGGTGCAGCCCATCTGATATGGCTGACTCGATATATATGAGGTCCATTACGATGTGTGATTACTCCATGATGTATGTAATGATGATTATGGCGGGCCATGCCTTGGGAATAATAATAGTTTAGTGTCCACATTGATGGGCGATCAAGGTTAAATGTCCACATTGTGGCCTTCTCTTAGGTCCTTTCTCATCGTTCTCTAGTGGGTTAACCCAAACGCTTGGGCCCCATTGACATTGCTTGATCCATCATCGGCCGTCCATATATGGACCTTGCCTTATGTCAAGGCTGATTCTGACTGCCAATTACCGATTTCGATTATCGAGGTTGAGGCTCATTCTGGTTGCCGATTACTGATTTTGATTATCGGGGTCGAGGCTAATTCCGACTGCCCATTACCGATTTCAATTATCGGGGTCGATGCCGATTCCAACCGCTAATTACCAATTTCGATTATTGAGGTTGAGGTCGATTCTGATTGCCGGTTACCAATTATAATTATCGAGGTCGAGGCCGATTCTGATTGTCAATTATCGATTTCGATTATCAGGGTGGAGGCCAATTCTGATTACCAATTACCAATTATAATTATCGAGGTCGACTCTGATTGTTGAGGCCAATTGCTGAGGCCCATTGTGATGTATATGTAGCCTGTATTTTAGGTCCATTCTGATGAGAATTCGGCCTTGTCTTGATGCATTTGAGGCCTATGTAAGGTATGTGAGGTCTATGTGATGAGGCACATTGTGGTGCACTTGAAGGCCAGGTGATGGGGCCCATTGTGATGTATGCTAGGCCTATGTGAGAGGCACATTGGGATGTGTATTAAGCCCTTAAGCTTGTCCCATGGTATTATATATTAGACCCTTGTGTGAGGCCATGGGTCCACTGTATGTTAGGCTCTATATGGGTCATTCCTTGGAGGCAATGTTGGTTAAATGTCCACATTGTCAAGGTCGATTGTCGGTGACTATAATTGATATCGATTATGAGTATGTGACAGAATAGCATCATGATACATGACCATACGCATCATCTGCATGTTTGTTATGAGATATGATTGACGATTGTATATGCCATAGTGTCGATAGTCATGAGACTCCCTGATAGTGGAGATTGTCTCACATGAGCGCACGGTATGCGCAGGATTGATGCATGATTGGATTGTATGACTCATGCATCTTGCATTATGTATTGTGATTATTGCATGCCCTAGCGACATCAAGGCCGTAACCTCCACATGCATGTCGTGAATGGCCAAACGGGACACCAAAAATTTATTCTAGCATTGGGCTACCATAGATGGCCCTAGGTAAAAATCCCTAAACCCTCTTGGTACCATAGGACGCCCCAACGTCGAGACATGAGCGCCCGAGTGCCGAATACCAGGAGGCCGCATCTCCCATTGTGTTGTGGTCGGTTAGGAGGGGGTGTGGCCTTACCCGTCCGAGGGTAGGGGGCATTACAAGGTTGAGCTTGACTAGCTCATGAATGGGTCCATTATCGACGTGCCAGATAGATATTGGCAGACTATTGGCTAGGAGAATAGTGAGGTTTCTTATGCTCACTTGGACTGTGCTGTTGGGAGAGGGGCAATGTCATTTAGAGTGTATTAAACCCTGCTGATGATCCCAGAGATGAACTATACTAATATGTGACTTATCGAGCAGGACTTGCATACTCATTCATTCACTATCCACTCAGGATGGAGGTGCGCAACTATTTGTTACGCGTACCTTCGTAATGGTCAGGATTTTTATTGGGGTGCGCGACTAACCTGAGATCAGGAGTTTACCACATTGAGTCTGACTATCCAAATTTTGGTATGGGACTAGTTTGGATAGAAGTCCTCTGTGATAGATCTCGTAGCCTGTGATACTACGTACTATCATCCTGACTTCACACTCCAACTTGGTCATTTCATCCGCATCACATATTGCATTACATCCGCAGGCATATGGTATTTTGGGTTGCTATGTTTCTACACTTATATAACTCATGAACTTGTCCATATTTTCACTTAATCTGTTATCGTGTGATTCATGATCTTGTCAGTATTTTTGCTTACACTGATAATTCATGGTCTTGTCAGTATTTCTACTTATTCCAATATTGTGTGATTTATGAATTATCAGTATTTCTGGTATTATATGATGATGGCATTGTATTGAATACTTGACACTTACCATGTGCACACACTTACACCACCCTCTAAGCCTTCTATAAGCTTATGCATGATAGATGTATGCAGGTGATGTTAGGTTGCAGCAGTGTTGAGCTTGGAGCGTGTAACGGTCTTCTAGAGCTTATTATTTATTTATGTATTTCTCTTTTAGTATTGTACTAAATGATTATCTTAGTGGATATGTGATGATGATGTTGCCTTTATGATTTAAGCAAACTTGTGCTTATGCTTCTTACAGAAAAAAGAATCCTCTTTGTAGGATCCTAGGATCGAAATCTGGCGTGTGAGTGCCTAAAGCTGAGAATGGGGTACTATGGAGGTTGTCGGCACCAGATTCGGCAATCAGGATTCCTGTGAGTCTGATCTCTGGGTTTAGGGCGTGACATTCCCACATCCTGATCGAATTACTTCCCTCGAATGGTTAGATTATTTTTCTCGAAAGTTGCGGTACGTCATTCTCCTTTCAATTTCTATTTTTATAATTTTCATATCAAATGATTTTAGCTTGATCATCATATCTTCATCTTGGCATCTTCGTAGATCATAACCATCCAGAGCTCAAGGCTATTCGCAAGAACATTAAGCATACTGCAGAATATAGTCCCTCTTGTGAACTAACTGCCTTTTTAGCTTTTTAGTTAAGCTTGGTGATATTCTCGGATTCTGATCAAATGGACATTGTCAGACCTTCATTCTTCATAGTCGCAGGAGCAATGGTAGAAGGTCACAAATATTCGTTAGCTCTTTTAGTTCTATGTTCCCTTTATCGCACTTTTGGAGATGTCGTTCTTGGTGCAAAGGATCTTGTCCCTAAGTCTTTTCCTATTTGTGTTCCCTAGCATTTCTTCATAGGCTGGCTAAGGGTATACTTTCCTTGGACATTTGCTGATTATGAAAGAGCATATTTGAACCATAACCATCTTCCTATTCAATGTTATCAATTGAGAGATATGATTAAGAAATCAAATGGATGGGTCTCTAAAAGAATAAAAAGCAATGATCCCGTGAACTTTCATCAATTCCCAATGTTTAGCTATCCTGAAGACGTAGAAGCTGTCTATGATGATTCTATCTCATACGGTGATCATTCTTTCCATATTTCTATCGGATTCAGTACCCTTCCTCTGAGAGAGAATAGCGTATTCTGGCGTGAACCATATTATCCCAATAGATTCGCTCGCCAGTTTGGATTTGATCAAACTATTCTAGAGACTTGTGATGTCATTACCAGAGCAACGAGAAGTTACGACATTGGGCCATATAATTGGGCCCTAATATGGAAGCAACTTTTGAATGTTCACACTAGATCACATTTCCTCATTCTCGGTTACAATTATCCAGTTGGTGTTACTGTTGGATGCGCAGGTGGGTCCATCAATATTACTTGGTAGATGAATGTTACCCAGTGAATCATGCTATATCGATCCCTCCTCCTCAACTGAAAGATTACCCAGGAGGACCATGGTATCAACTATTTTAAAGAAGTGAATAGTGCCCCCTCCTCAGGCCAGCTTTGCATAAGAATCTCTCTAGAAGGCGACGCTTATGAAGTAAAGCCTGCTGATACTCTTGAAGGATGGATAGCTTTTTGACACTCCTTTAAGGAGAACTCACAAATCTCCGACAGCGACTAATGATTCCTTGCAGTTCTTCCCTCCTCCTTTGTGAATATTACAAGAAAATTTTCCTTCACCGTAAAAAGGCAGAAAGCGAAAGAGCATCATTGCACACCTCAAAAAGATAAACATATTGTTATTGAAGACTCATCCTATTCAGAAAGATAAGAATATTTTGAGACATTTAACTTAGTACATAAAGTTTTGAGTATGGAACATTTTGATTCAAACTTAATGTAATCATGGTTTATGTTGCGTGCTTGTTTGTTCCAAACATGAATATTTCATGATTTTTGTAATTACATTAAATAATCAACATATTTGACCACGTTTCATCTAGTCATGTATCCTCTTCTGAAAGTATCACAATATTTTGAGACGGTCTATACAATGATTTATTGCAAGCATATTTATTTACTCTCATATGAAATATTCTAGAAGTGCTACGAGGTATTCTAACATTTAATGAAGCATAACAAATAAAAATATCAACTATTACGATCGTTAGTTTAGAGTTTCCTATGTTATTCTGGTTTTGATAGGTAGTACTAAGTTTCAATTCCGTTAGACAAACACACACAATTTAAGCTCTTGAGTAGTGGAGCCACCCAGTTTTTTAGACTCTTGAGTAGTGGAGTCAGGTCTCACATGATAGTCTCTGTAATTCTTATTAGGTCACTTAAGAAGCAAGCTGTTATCACTATCATTATCTTTATATGTGGTTGGCTATATAGTTTACTCCACTGCCAAGATTGTTGAATCAATAATTAATATTTCACCTTTGCTAACAATGTTCTGAGAACACCCATATTATGTTTAAAATAGTGTATCAGCTTGGCGATGATAGCAATTTTAATAAAATGAGTGACTGATAATGACAGCGATAGTTGCTAATTTTGGCGATAGTCATCGATGTTTTGTGAATTCGATGATAATTGTCAGTGTCGTCGATGTTGGCAACAATTGGTAGCAATTATCAGCAGTGACGATCATCAATGCTTCTGATAGTTTGAGAGGATTTTCTTGAAAACCTGCGCCTTTTATTCATTCACATGAGGGAGAGTACATGAATTTTGTCTTCCACAGCTCTTTTACCCCCTTTTGATGTCAAAGCATTATGACAATAGTCTTCTAAATCAAAATTAGAGACTTCTTTAGGGATAATACTTCTTGATGAAGCACACATTGACCGGTATATTAATACCCCATCCATCTTGATGAATCACTCTGTATGCTCCATTCGAATATACTTTCCTCATAATGTATGGCCCATCCCATTTAGGCTCAAACTTGCCTTCAGTTTTACCGGTCACCGCTATTGGTCTTTTCAGCATTAGCACCATATCTCCTTTTTTAAAAGAGCAATACTTCACTTGTTTATCAAAAGCAGCTGATATTCTTGCTTGATACGACAGTAACTGCTGCTGAGCTGCCAAGCGCTTCTCTTCGAGTAAGTCCAATTCTTTCAGTCTTATCTTTACATTTTTATCATTTGTGATTGATTGATGCATAGCTACTCTGAGTGACGCGACTTTTGTTTCGATCGGGATAATCGTCTCTACACCATAAACTAACAAATATGGTGTTGCACTTGTTGTCGTTGGGTGGGTGGTTCTATATGCCTATAATGCCTCCTACAATCTTTCATCCTAGTCGTGTTTATTTCCAGTCACCGTCTTTTTCAGTATCTTCACAATCGTCTTATTAAACACCTTTGCTAACCCATTTTCCAGCAGATAGTAAGGTGTCAAAAATGAATGGTGAATACCAATTTTTTGACACAGTTTCTCCATGCCTCTATTCTTAAAGGGGGTACCATTATCGGTAACAATCTTCTTTAGGATGCCATGACAATTATTATCGCTTGTCGAATGAAATTGACTACATCTTTCTCTTTGACATTGCACAATGCAATCGCTTCCATCCATTTGGAGAAATAGTCTGTTGTGGCTGGGATATATTGCTTTCCTTTAGATGAAGGCAGATTTATGGGCCTAATGACATCGAGTCCCCATGTGGCGAAAGGCCAAGAAGTAACCGTTTGATGGAGATCTTCAAGAGGAACATGCATGACATCACCGTGAATCTGACATTCATGACACCTTTTTGCATAATCTATTACATATTTGAACATCGTAGGCCAGTAATACCCCATTTGATGTACTCGATGAAATAAATTTCCTCCAGCCTGGTGTGCTCCACATTCTCCAGAGTGAGCTTCTCGTAGCATTTGACTTGCTTCTTGTTCGTCAAGATAATGTAGCAGCATCTCGTTGTAAAATTTTCTGTAAAGCACCACACTACAAATGATGAATCTGGTTGCTCGCCGTCTGATTTGTTACCTTTGTGCTGGATCTGCTGGTAAGATGTCATATTTGAGGTAATCTACAAATGGATGTCTCCAATCATCCATTATCACTTCTAAACATGATATAAGAAGTGTTTTGACAACTTCATTGACAGTTTCGAGAGAGGGCATAAATCTTCTTTCTTCTATAGTTACTTAGAGAGGGCTTCGATTTGAGCAGGACAGGGCTCCCGCTAAACTGGCCAAAGCGTCTGCCTTTGCATTCTTAGATTGAGGTATATGCTAATTTCAACGTGACAGAATTGCTCAAGTAACTGCTAGGCTTCTCAATAATATGGCAAGATTTCTTGCTTTCTTATTTTGAACTCGGTCGTTAATTGATTTATAATCAGCTTGGAATCTCCAAAAATATGCAACATCTTTATTTTCATTTCATGGGCGATTTTTATTCTAATGATGAGAGCTTGATATTCGGCTTCATTATTTGTGCAAGCGATTCCTAATGTAAAAGAATAGGGTAATAAATCACCCCGAGGCATGATAAAGACAACTCCTACTCCCGTTCTTGCCGCTCGAGAAACACCATCAAAATATATCTACCATGGGCCTTGTGGTTCGGTCATCATTACTTGTTCATCGGGAAAATCATCATAAAGTGTCTCAGTTTTTGTTACTGGATGCGCTGCCAAGAAATCTGTCACTACTTGTCCTTTCATTGCTTTTGTTAGCTCGTAGGTGATTGTGTACTCTGAAAGTAACAACATCCATTTTGCCAATCTTCTTGATAACATCGGCCTTATCATCAAAAACTTTATCTGATCTGCTCTTGATATTAGAGTTATGTCATGGGAGAGACAATAATGTCTTAATTTCTGTACTACAAATATTAGTGCCAAACACTCTTTCTCGATCGAAGAATAGTTGCATTCCACGCCCATCAGAGTTTGGCTAGATAAGAGAGAGCAGTCTCTTTCCCTTCATTCACCTGTGCTAACAAGGCTCCTAGTGAGTTTTCGGCCACAGATATGTATAAGATAAGTGGTTTACCTTTTACAGGAGCTATCAATACCGAAGGCTGCTTTAATAACTCTTTTTATTGAATCCAATGCATTCTGACAGGCTTTGTCCCATACGAATTTTGTTCCTTTCTTCATTAAATGTGAAAACGGTTAACACCTCCCTGCCAGATTTGAAATAAAATGACAGATATACACCAGCTTCCCTTGCAAACCTTTCAATTCCTTTAATGTCTTCTGTAACATCCCGAAAATTGGGGGTCGAGAAAAAACTCCACTCCCGAGTTCCAGAACATCATTTATGCAACATTTTCAATGATGGATGAATGTTGTTCATATTAGTGTAGAAAACATGAGTGGTATTAGACCAAAACAGCATATCATACTCTAGAGACAGTTAAATTAGCAAGCGGAAGAATGTAATAGATATATAAAGTATATGAACTGTTGTGGGTCTCTAGAGTGTGAATGTGTTACCAGGTTAAAAATATACACGTATACTCCAAAAAATGATAAAAAGAATATACATGGGTGTGTAAGAAAAGGTAAAATACCAAGTATATTGGCATCTAATCAGTAACCCTGTAACCCCGTCAATCAGAACCTGCATATAGGAGGGATCCTCCTCATCATCACCAAGTCCGGCTCTGCTTCGCAAGCATCGCCATCATCTGAAATTAAAATAGGAACTGTTTGGTGTGCGTAACACCATCCCGTAATGTGGGAGTGAGTAATTAACTCAGTGGAATCATAGAGCAAAGATTAGTATGTTCTCAAATCAATCATGCGATAATAGTAAAGCAATTGATCAAACATTCCTAGATACTGTTGTTAATGCAATATGACATGACATGATGGATGCCCTCACCGACATTCTCCCTCATACAGCACCATTTGCGTCCGCGGCATGCTTGCATACTTCTCAGTGCTCCACATCTTCCAGGCACATGCAATGTGATGTTGATATGATTACCGAGTTATTATTAGTCCTTTTCATACAGCAATATTGGAAAACTAAGGTAATTTGCTTATATCAATCCAAACACAGATCCTGTCTAGGGTCGTCACTCCTAGTAATCTCATACGATGTTATATTTGTAGGTCACTGCAAGGGCTACCAGGGCTGTTGCTTGCACTCGTTGCACCACTCCCCCATCACCTTATCAATACAGGCCTAATTATCCTTAAGACTGCATCAGGACTCATTGCCCCCATGCGGTGTCAGGATAAACTCAAGGTCACTACAAAGGGCTCCTCACCAATCAGTGTAGGCCGACAGCAAGAATATAGTGTCCCATTCCACCATAATCTGCTCAGAGTAGGGTGCTCACTGGTCACTTCGGGGAGGTTTGTGGCCCCAGCGTAGGCCGACAGCTCGACCACGGTGTCCCATACCACCATGCCCGACTCATGAGTCTTATTGGATCAAGGTACCATGGTTAACAGGGTTTTTAATGGTAAGTTCAATACCCTAGGTTCAAGCAGTTATGACTCATACATGGTGAACATACAATGGTCAGTCGGGTTACGTGACGGGCTCTACTAGCACGAGAGTATCTCAAGCTGAACGACATGAAATGCGTGAAACACCTCGTGTGGCCTTACCACTGCCGCCAACCTAAAACACGACTCGTGTTCATCGACGCGTCCTTTGTGGTACCTAGAAACCAACTACGAATTTGATCCATTACCTACTGCCTGGACTAGGTCATAGCCCCAAGCATTAGTGCATCAACATCAATAAGCATAGGTGAGTAACAGAAATGAAGTACAACATTGTAAGCATGTTGACATATGTTATAACATACAACTTAAGAAAATCATCCCACACATGCATTTCATGTATATAAAGAAATCATTACATATAGCCAACATGATGAAAATCATTTACATTAGCATATTACTTGAGAATTCAATCTCAAAACTCCTACACAACACCATTTACTCAATACATACTAATACAAACATTTATACAAACACTTAGTCTACACACTTTAGTCTACATAGCGTATGTCGACTCAAAGTGCGCATTAGGGCGAATCTCTTCGCCAAACAGATCATGCACGCATTCCTAATATCATAGCACGACAATTAGCCATGGCAATTATTTCAGCAAAATATGGACGTATACTATATTTCCTATAAATACCCAAAATGCCCTAAATCTCATATTTATTGTACGTTTACGAAACGAAAAACGGACAGCATGTTGTACATGTCAAACGGCATTGCCGTCAATAATCTACTATTAAACGACATTGAAAGCTTTGAAATCAGTCAATCAAAGCGTATAAGATCCGGACCTTTTGCCGTAGAAGTGTATCGATTCGAATCGAACGTATACGCTTCGTCAACGGCGTACAGGCGACCTAATGCACAAGATGTATTAGCTACTTTTCTAATGAATCTAAGGAAACCCCAAAATAGCAACTAGTTAGGGTTTTTCTTACCTACGAGTGCGTTGGATTCACCAGGAAAGTGATTGGAGTGCGGTGCTTTGGCACGTGCAATAGCTGGTGCAGGTGGCAGGAGAATCTCTCCCACACTCTCTCACAATCTCTCACTTTTTCTCTCTCTCTAGCTAGGGTTTCTAGCAAATTCGGATGGGTGAGATATGTGAGGCTTTAAAGCCCTTTTATAGCCTAAAACCTTCCCAAATTAGGCTTGGGAACAAGGTCTACTTGAGGTATAACCAAATCGGGGCTGTTCTGGACCAAAGAAGGACTTCTGGAGGTCCCCTGACCGAATGCGGTTGGACTTAAGCTCATGGATACTGGATCCTGCTCACACCCAGTTTTCAGTCCGGCAGAGTTCGCAGATCGCACGTGGCGGTCTAGTTTCAATTCAGCGGTCATCGCACCTAGATTAGGTCTACAAGTCTCGTGATATGAAAGAGAAATTTTTCCTGATCCGAGGGTATAATTTGGCTGAATTTTGACGGTCAGAACGCTTAATAATAACGCGCCAAGTCACGTGCCAGATTTGAATTAAAATTTCCAAATTTAACCCTTTTCTCACTCTCTTCACTCCAGGCTCAATGAAATAACCTCTGAACGTCGGTTGGCCTTGATTTTTGAAACAATTGTCAAGTCCAGCCAAGCGGTCATAATGGTCTAAGATGGTAGATATCGGACTTTCGACGCGCGGTCTAGATCCAATACAAAGTTTCAAAGTGTTCCTGAGAACAAACCGGTTTAGAGTTTGATCCTAGGTTTCAGGGTATTATAGAACCATTAATTCTACAAGTTTTGGGTCTTGTAGAATGTATTTAAAGTGATCAGGGACAATTTCACGGCTACTCCAGCGTAGCACTAGCTAACTTACGCTTAATTTCTAAAGGAATTAATCCTAAGTGATTTCTTTGGCTTTGAAATTGGGTTCTGAGAGGTTACCAAGGTGTTTTGGTTGACCCATTGCCTAAGGACGTCTAACCCCGGGTTGGCAAAAATCTGAGGTGTTACAATCTACCCCCCATAAAATAAAATTTCATCCCCGAAATTGGCTAAGGGTAGTGAGTACTTTTTCTAAGGAAGGTTCAAATCTTATTTAATGACCTAAACTTAAGTAGAACCTGACTCAGCTGTTTCGATCCTAGGCCAGTGGGGAAGAGGCTAACCACGCTTCCGCTGTGCCACTCTGATCTAACGGTGGCATTGGCTGACCTAACTAGATTGGACTCAATACGTTCTATCCCCCTTAAAACTTGGTTCTACTTAAAGTTCAAGAATCTATGCATCGCTCCGTATATCGGAACGAGGTGCAACTTAGGGGCTATCCTTGACATAAAATGGGAAACAACCTCTCACTACGTTGGCCTTCCTTTGTTAGTGATGCGTTCTATGGCATTGGTACCTATGGTTGTAGAAATAAGCCTACTCTCTATTGGCTAGATGTCCTCAACATTTTTCAAATGCAAAGTAATAACTTTCGATTGTATGTAGTCGAGCCAACACGGAAGAAAAGTTGTGTAATGGGTCTGAGCTGGATACATAGACCTTCTCTCTAATCAGGACAGAAAACTCGTTGTATCAGTTCTTAATTCGAGTCGATACCGATCTTCTGCTTGATCAGAGCATTGGATTTATTGGTAACCACTAGGATTAAGAAGTCGATTCGAACCGCGAATACATCGCTTACATGCAGTTCCTTTACTCCGCGTTCCCGAATGCAATAAGCCCTTGGGGAAGGCAATTCTAAGGGGTGTGTTGGTTCATTCTAAGTTCAATCTTAGGGAAGTAGAAGTTTTCCCTGAGAATGAATAGTTCTAAGGTAAATAAGCCTCGTGAGAGTTACTAAAGGCGCCTATGAATGTTATGAGGATCTACCCAAGGAAGGGAGTCCCATTCCAACCAAATCTAACCTATTATTCCTTAGCATATACATGCTTTAGACTACTTTAGGTAACTAGTAGACTAGTCTGTAATCTACAGCCTAAGCTTATACGCTAAATGGTTTCATGATATTACAAATACAGGGAATCGTTCTATCTCTTGGGGTCAAGATTATCTAAATGGAATTGGATCTCCTATATCGTCAGATGTTTCAAATCTAGGAGTACTTAACTCTAGATCCAAAATGCCAAGGGCCTATGTGGCCAGTAGCATTAAGTTGTATTGAATGGAACTGCATTCCTAATCCCATGTTGGGATTATGCACTCCATTCAATAAAATTTGTCACAATACATGGAATAAAGTTTCACATGGATTGTGACAGGAATGCATTCGGCTATGCTAAGCCCAAATCAATACACAAACACATTTTCTACCTATGACCTTACTAGACCCAACAACAACAAAACAAAAAAATCCCAAAAATGGTAATCAAACAATCTACAGGACAACGGCCTGCATGGGATTTGAGGTTTGCACAATTGAGACCAAAAAGAGTGTAAAGGCTCAAATAACAGGGACATGAGAGGGAGGATGGTGGAAGAGAAAAAAAGGCTAAAATAGTCTCAACAAAGCCATGGAAAAGGAGGGGAAATGGGAAGAAATGGCTGCCCTAATGGGCTGAAACAATTCTAGGCCCTGTAGAGGGGTGAATCAAGCTCCCAATGGCTAGATGTTTAAAGAGAAAGGAGCAAGATAAGATGGAATGGAGGTCCACACGATTTTCAGCCTCAAATGGAGGATGGGAGAACTCCAACGGATGAAAATGGAGAGGAAAGGGGGCTTCTATTGCTGTGAGTAAAGGGGTAGCATCGGTTGTGACCGAAAATAAGAATGGGAGAGGTTTGAAGATGGGATTTGAGATTGATGCAGCAAAAACTTGAAGAAAGGAGAGCTTGGGGGCTTAGATTGTGAAGGAGGTAGGGTTTTGGAGCTGTTTTGAGGGACGACCCACATATAGGAGACCTCCCCTACCCCTTTTAGGGCGTCCGCCCAAAGCATGGCCCAAATGGGGCCCACCGGTCAGCGATGCATCGCCGAACCGGCGATGCCATCACCGGCCATCTCCCAAATCAGCCAATCAGGCCATATAGGTTGGGTCCCCCCTGCCCTAGGGACCTCAAAAAAGTATGGGCCCCACTCCAGTTCATTGTGGTTTGGCCTAGAGAGGTCCAAAACTCCATTTGGAGTGTTTCAGGGACATTTTATAAAACAGAATGAACTTATACATTATGTAACATATGATTTTGGGGTAGGAGGAGCTAATCCATCCAACTAACCCATCTGTTATGAAAGATTTCAAAATTGCAATGGCCAAAAGGCCAATTTTCATGTATTTTTACTATTCATTGTAAAATTTTTCTTAAGTATGATTTTATATCATTTTCACATTAGGATTAATGCCTAACATGAAAATAATGAGAAATAATTGAAGAATGGAGTGGTGAGAGGAAGGATTCTGAAGGAATTGGGTGAAACGGGGTTTTTAAGCCTTAGCGATTGAGTGTAAGGGTTGTGGCTGCCCCACGACCCAAAGACACGCATTTTTTGAGCTTAAAATTTTCCTAGAATCATCTCAAACCCACCAATGTACAACCCAGATGCTACTTTGGTCGCTTCTCGCGACCCTAAATGCATTACGGACTCGATCAAACGATCGATTTCAGTAGACTTCGCCTATTGGCGAAACTGAAGTCCAACGAGTGTTTCTCGATCCTTTCGCACCCACCTAAGTCGAAGGAACGACAACGTACATCGCGTGGCCATAACCCAGGTCCAATTTAATCTCAATCATGCTCTGATACCAACTGTAACATCCCAAAAATAGGGGATCGAGCAAAAACTCCACTCCCGAGTTCCAGAACATCATTTATGTAAAATTTTCAATGATGGATGAATGTTGTTCATATTAGTGCAGAAAACATGAGTGGGATTAGACCAAAACAGCATATCATACTCCAAAGACAGTTAAATTACCAAGCAGAAGAATATAATAGATATATAAAGTATATGAACTGTCGTGGGTCTCCAGAGTGTGAACATGTTACCAGGATAAATATATACACGTATACTCCAAAAAATGATAAAAATAATATACATGGATATATAAGAAAAGGTAAAATACCAAGTATATTGGCATCTAATCAGTAACCCTTTAACCCCGTCAATCAGAACCTGCATATAGGAGGGATCCTCCTCATCATCACCAAGTCCGGCTCTACTTCGCAAGCATCGTCATCATCTGTAATTAAAATAGGAACTATTTGGTGTGCGCAACACCGTCCCGTAACGTGGGAGTGAGTAATTAACTCAGTAGAATCACAGAGCAAAGATTAGCATGTTCTCAAATCAATCATGCGATAATAGTAAAGAAATTGATCAAACATTCCTAGATACTGTTGTTAATGCAATATGACATGACATGATGGATGCCCTCACCGACATTCTCCCTCAAACGGCACCATCTGCGTCCGCGGCATGCTTGCGTACCGCTCCGTGCTCCACATCTTCCAGGCACATGCAATGTGATGTTGATATGATTACCGAGTTATTATTAGTCCTTTTCATACAATAATATTGGAAAATTAAGGTACTTTGCTTATATCAATCCAAACACAGATCCTGTCTAGGGTCGTCACTCCTAGTAATCTCATACAATGTTATATTTGTAGGTCACTGCAAGGGCTACCAGGGCTGTTGCTCGCACTCGTTGCACCACTCCCCCATCACCTTATCAATACAGGCCTAATTATCCTTAAGACTGCATCAGGACTCGTCGCCCCCATGCGGTGTCAGGATAAACTCAGGTCACTACAAAGGGCTCATCACCAATCAGTATAGGCCGACAACAAGAATATAGTGTCTCATACCACCATAATCTGCTTAGAGTAAGGTGCTCACTGGTCACTACGGGGAGGTTTGTGGCCCAGCGTAGGCCGACAGCTCGACCACGGTGTCCCATACCACCATGCCGGGCTCATGAGTCTTATTGGATTAAGGTACCATGGTTAACAGGATTTTTAATGGTAAGTTCAGTACTCTAAGTTCAAGCAGTTATGACTCATACATGATGAACATACAATGGCCAGTCGGATTACGTGACGGGCTCGACTAACACGAGCGCATCTCAAGCTGAACGACATGAAGTGCGTGAAACACCTCGTGTGGCCTTACCATTGTCGCCAGCCTAAAACACGACTCGTGTTCATCGACGCATCCTTTATGGTACCTTGAAACCAATCACGATTCGATCCATTACCTACTGCCTGGACTAGGTCATAGCCCCAAGCATTAGTGCATCAACATCAATAAGCATAGGTGAGTAACAGAAATGAAGTACAACATTGTAAGCATGTTGACACATGTTATAACATACAACTTAAACAAATCATCCCACACATGCATTTCATGTATATAATGAAATCATTACATATAGCCAACATGATGGAAATCATTTACATCAGCATATTACTTGAGAATTCAATCTCAAAACTCCTACACAACACCATTTACTCAATACATACTAATACAAACATTTATACAAACACTTAGTCTACACACTTTAGTCTACAAAGCGTATGTCGACTCAAAGTGCGCATTAGGGCGAATCTCTTCGCCAAACAGATCATGCACGCATTCCCAATATCATAGCACGATAATTAGCCATGGCAATTATTTCAGAAAAATATGGACGTATACTATATTTCCTACAAATACCCAAAATGCCCTAAATCTCATATTTACCGTACGTTTACGAAATGGAAAATGGATAGCATGTTGTACATGTCAAACGGCGTTACCGTCGATAATCTACTATTAAACAACATTGAAATCTTTGAAATCAGTCAATCAAAGCATCTAAGATCCGCACCTTTTGCCGTAGAAGTGTATCGATTCGAATCGAACGTATACGCTTCGTCAACGGCGTGCAGGTGACCTAATGCACAAGATGTATTAGCTACTTCGCTAATGAATCTAAGGAAACCCCAAAACAGCAAGTAGTTAGGGTTTTTCTTACCTAGGAGTGTGTTGGATTCACCGGAAAAGTGATTGGAGTGCGGTGCTTTGGCACGTGCAATAGCTGGTGCAGGTGGCAGGAGAATCTCTCCCACACTCTCTCACAATCTCTCACTTTTTCTCTCTCTAGCTAGGGTTTCTAGCAAATTCAGATGGGTGAGATATGTGGGGGCTTACAGCCCTTTTATAGCCTAAAACCTTTTCAAATTAGGCTTGGGAATAAGGTCTACTTGAGGTATAGCCAAATCGGGGCTGTTCTGGTCCAAGAAGTACTTCTGGAGGTCCCCTGGTCGAATGCGGTCAGCCTTAAGCTCATGGATACTGGATCCTGCTCACACCCAGTTTTCAGTCCGGCAGAGTTCGCAGATCACACGTGGCGGTCCTATTTCAGTTTAGCGGTCATCGCACCTAGATCAGGTCTACAAGTCTCGTGATATGAAAGAGAAATTTTTCCTGATCCGAGGGTGTAATTTGGCTGAACTCTGACGGTCAGAACGCTTAATAATAACACGCCAAGTCACGTGCCATATTTGAATTAAAATTTCTAAATCTAACCCTTTTCTCACTCTCTTCACTCTAGGCTCAATGAAATAGCCTCTGAACGTTGGTTGGCCTTGATTTTCGAAACGATTGTCAAGTCCAGCCAAGTGGTCATAACGGTCTAAGATGGTAGATATCGGACTTTCGACGCGCGGTCTAGATCCAATACAAAGTTTCAAAGGGTTCCCAAGAATAAACCGGTTTAGAGTTTGATCCTAGGTTTCAGGGTATTATAGCACCATTGATTCTACAATTTTTGGGTCTTGTAGAACGTATTTAAAGTGATCAGGGACAATTTCACAGCTACTTCAGCATAGCGCTAGCTAACTTACGCTTAATTTCTAAAGAAATTAATCCTAAGTGATTTCTTTGGATTTGGAATTGGGTTCTGGGAGGTTACTAAGGTGTTCTGGTTGACCCATTGCCTAAGGACGTCTAACCCCAGGTTGGCAAAAATGCAGGGTGTTACATCTTCGAAGGTGGCATATCTTGGATGGCCTTGACTTTACCTGGGTCGATTTCAATGCCCCCGTGTGTGATGACAAAGACAAGAAACTTTCTTGACAACACTCCAAAAGCACACTTAGGCAAGTTCATCTTTAACTACTTCTTTCTAAGCCGACAAAAGACAAATGTTAAATGTTCACAGTGCTCTTAATGACTACCTGACCTAACTACCAGATCATCAACGTAACATTCAATGTGCTTGTGTATCATATCTTGAAAAATATTATGCATTGCCCTTTAATATGTTGCTCCGACATTCTTAAGACTGAACGACATCACCTTGTAACAATAAATTCCCAGAAAAGTCCTGAATGTCGTTGCTTCTTCATCTTCGGGTGCCATCCTGATCTGATTATAATCAGCATAGCCATACATGAAAGACATTACAACATATTACGTCGTAATATCAATCAACAGTTTCGTTATTGGGAGGGTAAAATCATCTTTCGAGCAAGCTTTATTCGAATCTCTAAAATCTATGCACACCCTGATTTGTCCGCTTTTCTTTTTTACTGAGACAATATTCAATATCCACTTGAGATATTTCACCTCTCTGATAAATCTGACTTTAATTAGTTTATTTACTTCTTCTATTAGAGGGACTAGATCTGGATGAAATCGCCTCTGTGCTTGCTTAATCGGTTTCTTGTCCTTAGAAATATTTAATCGATGCACCACTACTGAAGGCTCTAAACCTAGTATTTTCACATATGTCCAAGCGAAGACATCTTTATTTTCTTTCAACAATTAGATATACTTTTTGGCTTCCTCTTCAGGAAGACTAGTGCTTATGAATGTATTTTTTAGTTCTTCATCCGTGCCCAAATTTACCTCTCGCAAACTATCAATTGTTGGCTACCCCTAGTCTTCTATCTGCTTTAGAGTTGTCTCAGGATGTTTGATTATTTCAGCATCTACCTCTTATAGTTGATCAACTGTGACCATATGTACTGAAGACACTACCCCCAATCCTCGAAACCTTTCTCTCTTCTTTTGGCCAACTCTAATAAGTACCTAAACTCCTTTCCCATTATTTAAACCAGTCGGTTTTACATCATTAAAACCTATTCTTTTCATCATTCTCCTGCTTGTTGAACTGTATTTCTTGAAATCACGTGATGTTAGCTCTTCGTGGTAGACATTTTCTTCAGTTTTCATTCCTATCGTTTCTTCCAAAGAGGTATAGAATTCAATTGGCTCCGGATATTTTGCATTGGTTTCCATACAAAACTTTCCTAGGACAGCTAGGAATGGCTTATTCCTCTCAGCATATGGTAATGGTACTGTATAATTTGATTGTAGGATTTTCAACTATTCAGGTGATAGTAACGTTAATGGGGGTTGCTCTGGATACCTTAGATGTTTTGACAAGAAATAGAATTTCTTCCTTGCTTCTGAAATTTATATGATCCTGCCTTTTCAAATTCTCCTTTTATTGTTTTCTCATGAACAATTTGTAGAGTTTTACTTTTGTCACTCCTTTTCTCTTCCTTGCTGGGAAATCTGTCATAAGAACTAACATCTGCAAAGAAATCTTTAGCTTCTGTGTATGGTCTTGCATTGGCCATTACCTTATATTGTATTCCATTCCTACAGTATTTGAAGCATTAATGAAGAGTTGAAGGTATAATACCATACGGATGCATCCACGGCCTTCCCAAGAGAAGATTATATGTCATGACCGCATTGATCATGTAGCAAACAACATCGGTGGTTAAGTCTCCTATTTCCAATGTCACCGTAATTTTACCGAGTGCACGCTGCCCGTCTTGATTAAAGTCATGTGTCATCATTCCACTAGGGCACAGTTCAGAATGACGCTAACCTAATTTTTTCAACATTGTTAACGGTAATAGGTTCACTGCCGATCCATTGTCGAGCATAATCCTTTTTACTTCCTTGCTGTGGACGTGGCCCACTATCATCAATGGTCTATTATGCCCTACATCACAAGCTAGATCATCATTAGAGAAGGAGACTACTAGTATATAGTCTTCCCATCCTTCTTCCATGTTCCATTTCCACTATCAATGTTTCTCTAACATTGTGGTTGGACAACACTTGAATTAAACTTTGCCGAAAGTCTTCTGATAACTTTAAAGCATCATAAACACTTAACTGAGCCGGTATACTCTTCAAATGATTCACGACATTGTAAGTCACTTTCACTGTTTTGTTCTTCTCTTCTCCCTTTTCACGATCGCATCGATCCTTGACGATATCAATTCTTATCGTCCCGACTTTATGCTTCAGGGGACTTGCCATCCTTTTTCCTGATCGTAGTGTAATCACCGTGGCTTTTCTTGTCATATCACAATTTTCTTTCTCTGCTCATTCATGAACACTGTCCCAAACTGTCAGCACATTCATTGTTTCTTTTGTGTCCCTTTCTTCTTCTTTTCCAATCATTATTTTTCCCCTATTTATCATCCTTTTTATTATGCACTTTAATGTATAACAATTTTCTATCGGATGCCCTACTAGACGATGATAGCAGCAGAAATCTCTCTCTTGATTTTCCTGCATCTTCAAGGAGTTTAGACACGGGTAATTCTATTGTCCTAGCTTTTAACAACTGGTTCATCATAGGAAGAATGTCTTCTTTATCAAACGCAAATCCTTCATGAGAATTAAGAGATCTAGGCCTTTTTCCTATGAATCTGCTTCATTTCGTTGTCTCTTTTTCTCTTGATTCTCTTGTTTCGAGACTTCTTTTATTGTGGTCCACAATATTTACGATTTACCAATTGGATCCCCTTTTGGCCATTTCATAGTGAAATGCTGGCATCTTTCGGGTCATTAGTTCTAAAGCATGAGCCTTAGTATCTAAGTCACGGAAAGTCTTAATATCAACGCTAGTAAGATCGAATGCAATTCCCGTTTTCATGTAATTTAAACACATCTTGACCAGTTCTTTTTCTTATGGTAACTTCCTACACGAGGTCCCTAATGTCTTCCATCTATCTATAAACTTCTCCACTAATTCACCCTCTTTTTGTCATATTGAAGCTAACTTTGTGATGTTAACATCACGCTCTGAAGAGAAGAAATTCGACATAAAGGCATCTTGCATTTGTTCCCACGTGCGTATCGACCCCAGAGCCAGACTAGTATACCATAAAAATGCTTTGCTTGTCAGAGGTGATCCGAACAAACGTAGGCAGTATTATGGTATTGTGGAGAAATTCCCCATGCTGGTAATAAAGTGCATCAAATGCTCTTCAGGCGACCCTTCTCCATTAAACTTTTAAAAATTAGGATGTTTGAAGTTGGTCGGGAACGGGATATCTTCTCCTTCCTGTGGATATGGTGTTTGATATCTGAATCGACCAACATTTTGGCATTCTCTTTCCATCCTGACAGCTTCCTCAATGACTTGTCGTACCTCCTCTTGAGTTATAGTCTGTGAAATGCGGTGAAGACCGCTTAAGTTGAAGTAGGAATATGCCAATATGTCCTAGAGGGGGTGAATATGACATTTTAAGGTTTTTATCGGTTATTAAAAATTTAATTTCACTAATCCTAACAATAGGCACTTGTCAGGATTACTCAAAAGTAATTCTATTGGCTTCTAAGCCCGATAGAGGATCCAATCACAAACTATTTAAAAAGTGAACAATATGTAAAGTAGTTTATGATGGATATGACTGTGTATGTGTATGAGGTGTGATTTTAGATATTCAAATATGACAATATTAAAGTAAATCACATAAACAAAAGAATAGCAATCTCAAACACAATCATTTTTATAGTGGTTCGACTACTTGTAACATCCCGAAAATCGGGGGGTCGAGCAAAAACCTAACTCCCGAGTTCCAACATATTATTTATGCAACATAGATATGTATGATTGAATGTTGTTTGTGATAAAGTATTAAACATGAGTGAGATTTAGTTAGAACCGCATATCATACTCCAAAGACAGTTAAATTAACAAGCGGAAGACTGTGATAGTATGTATAACATATATAAACTGTTGTATGTCTCCAGAGTGTGAACATGTTACCAGGTTATATACATACATGTATACTCCAAAAGTAGACAAAACGAATATACATGAGTGCGCTAAAAATATAAAATGACAAGTGTCAAAGTATCTAATCAACCTCCCTATAATCCCGTCAATCAGAACACGCATAAAAGAGGGATCCTCCTCATCATCATCAAGTCCAGCTCCGCCTCACAGGCCGCGCCATCATCTGCAATCACAAAAGGGTCTGGTAGGTGTCCAGGAACACCATCCCGTAACGTGGGAGTGAGTAGCTAACTCAGTGGAATAATAGAGTAAGGGTTAACATGTTCTCAAATCAATCATGCG
This sequence comes from Magnolia kwangsiensis, assembly GCA_037074715.1. NCBI lineage: Eukaryota > Viridiplantae > Streptophyta > Magnoliopsida > Magnoliales > Magnoliaceae > Magnolia > Magnolia kwangsiensis. Next base: position 45,410,254 of record CM073576.1, on the reverse strand, counting down.
ATAATAGTAAAGCAGTAAATCAAACAATCCTAAAACTGTTGTTAATGCAATGTGACATGACGTGATGTATGCCCTCACCGACGATCTCCCTCATACGGCACCATCTTATGACCGCGGCATGCCACACTCCCTAAAGTGCTCCACATCTTCTAGGCACATGCAATGTAATGGTGATATGATTTTCGAGTTGTTATTAATCTATTCAAACAGCAGGATTGGGAAACTAAGGTACTTCCCTTGTATCAATCCCAACACAGATCCTGTCTAGGGTCGTCACTCCTAGTAATCTCATACGATGTATATTTTGTAGGTCGCTGCAAGGGCTGTCAGGGCTGTTGCACGCACTCGTTGCTCCGCTCCCCCATCACCTTATCAATACAGGCCTACTGTACTCTACTGCTACTGAAGGGTCGTTGCCTCCCGTAGACTCAGAATACGCTCACGGTCACTACAAAGGACTCGTCGCCTGATCAGTGTAGGCCGACAGTAAGAATATAGTGTCCCATACCACCATAATCTGCTCACGAGACTAGGTGCTCACTGGTCACTACGGGGAGGTTTGTGGCCCTAGCGTAGGCCGACAGCTCGACCACGGTGTCCCATACCACCATGCCTAGCTCATGAGTCTTCGTGGATCAAGGTACCATGGTTAACAGGGTTTATAATGGTAAGTTCAGTACCCTAGGTTCAAGCAGTTATGACTCATGCAGGGTGAACATACAACGGCCAGTCAGGTTACTTGACGGGCTCGACTAGCACGATCGCATCTCAAGTTGAACGACATGAAGTGCGTAAAACACTTTGTGTGGCCTAACCGCTGCCGCCAACTCCAAAACACGGCTCGCATTCATCGACTCGTCGTTCGTGGCAAAGATAAGCCAACCACGAATTCGCTCGGTTACCGACTGCCTGGACTAAGTACAGTCCCAAACATGTAGAAACACATCAGCAAAGCATGTCAAAAGAATTGGAAATGAAATACCAACATATGAGCATTTTAACACATGTTGTAACATTCAACTTAAGCAAATCACCTGATACATGCCTTTCACACATATAATGAAATTATGCATATCGCCAACATATAGGAAATCATTTCCATCAGCAAATTAATTGAGAATTCAATCTCAAACTAAATCATAATGAAATCACCAAGCACATGTTATAACATACACCTTACGTGAATCATCAACCACATGCATTTCATTCATATAATGAAATCATGCATATGGCTAACATGTAAGAAATCATTCACATCAGCATATCAATTGAGAAACCAATCTCAAACTAATCCATAACATCATTTCATTCAATACATACTAATACAAGCATTAATACAAACACTTACACTACACACTTAAGTCTACATATAGTATGTCGACCCGAAGTGCGCATTTAGGCGAATCTCTTCACCAAACTAATTATGCACGCATTCCTAACATTCTAATGCGACAACAAATCATGTCAATCACATCAGCAAAATATGAATGAAATCAGTACTTCCTACAAATGACTAAAATGCCCTAAATCTCATATTCTTCGCCGGTTTACGAAACAGGAAACAGACAGCATGTTGTACATGTCAAACGGAGTTGCCGTCGATAATCTACTATTAAACGACATTGAAAGCTTTGGAAACAGTCAATCAAAGCGTCTAAAATCCACACCTTGTCTCTTATGGATGTGTAAATTCGAACGGAGCGTATACGTTTCGTATACACCGATAAGAGAACCTAATTCACGAGTTACGTCAGCTAACAAGCTATGAATTCTAGTAAACCTCAAATCAACAACTTTCTAGGGTTATTTCGTACCTGAAAAAGCGGAGGAATCATCAGCCAGGTGATTAGAGCACCTGGCTTAACCACTTGCAGCACGTGGCACAAGCAGCAGGGAATTCTCTCCCACCTTCTCTCACAAACTCTCACCTTTTCTCTCTCCCAATCTAGGAATTTTTTGCAAATTCGGATGGGAGAGAGGAGTGAGGGTTTCATCCCTTTTTATAAGCCCAAACTTGTCCGAAATAGGCTCGGGAACAAGTTTCACTTGAGGGGTAACCAAATCGGGGCTGTTTCAGTCCAAAAGGACATTTCTGGTGGTCCCCTGGCTGAATGGGGTCGGACTTAAGCTCATGCATACTAAATCTAGCATACATCAAGTTTTCAGTCCGGCAGGGTTCACAGATCGCACGTGGCGGTCCAGTTTCAGTTCAGCGGTCACCGCACGTAGATCAGGCCTGCAAATCTCATGATATGAAATAGAAATTTTTCCTGATCCGAGGGTGTAATTTGGCTGAATTCTGACGGTCAGAATGCTCAATACTGACACGTCAAGTCGTGTGCCAGATTTTAATTTTAAATTCCAATTCTGTCCCTATTCACACTCTCTTCAGTCCGGGCTCAATGAAATAGCCTGTGATTATCGGTTGGACTTGATTTTCGAAATGATTGTCAAGTCCAGCTAGGCGGTCCTAACGGTCTAAGATAGTAGGCATCAGACTTTCGACACGCGGTGTAGATCCAATACAAAATTTCAAGGTGGTCCAGAGAACAAACCTACTTAGAATTTGATCCGAGGTTATAGAGTATTATAGAGTCATACGTTCTACTCGATTTGGGTCTTGTAGAACGTATTTAAAGTGATCAGGGACTGTTTCCCAGCTACTCTAACGTTGCGCTAGCTAACTTACCTTAATTTCTAAAGGAATTAATCCTAAGTGGTTTCTTTGGCTATGGAATTGGGTTCTGAACGATTTTTCAGGTGTTTTAATTGACCCACTGCCTAAGAACGTCAAATCCCAGATTGTCCAAAATCCGGGGTGTTACAATCTACCCTCCTTAAAATAAAATTTCATCCCCGAAATTGGCGAAGGGCAAGGAGTACTTTTTCTAAGGAAGGTTCAAATCCTATTTAATAACCTAACCGTACATATAACCTAAATCAAATGTTTCGATCTTGGGCCAGTGGGGAAGAGCCTAACCACGCTTCCGCTGCGCCACTCTGATCGAACGGCAGCGTTGACTAACCTAACTGGATTAGACTTAATTCGTTCTAACCCCCTTAAAACTTGGTTTTACTTAAGGTTGAAGAATCATTGCATCGATCCATATATCGAAACGAGACGCAACTTAGGGGCTATCCTTAACCTAAAATGGAAACAACCTTTCTCTACATGGTTTTCCTTGCTAATGATGCATTCTATGGCATTGGTATCTATGGTCATAAAGATGAGCCTAATCTCTATTATGGTTAAGTTCAGGGGCAGGTATGAGTTGGTGGCAAGATGTCGAATCCTCTACTGGCTTGAAGTCCTTAACATTTACTAAGGGCAAAGCAATAACTTGTGGTTGTAGATGGTCGGGCCAATACGGAAGAATAGTTGTGTAATGGGTCTGAGCCGGATACACAAACCTTCTGCCCCACGATGACAGAAAAGTTGTTGTATCAGTCCTCAATCCTAGTCGATGCCGATCTTCTGCTTGATCAGAGCATTGGATTTAGTGGTAACTACTAGGATTAAGAAGTTGATTCAAACCGCGAATACTTCGCTGATAATTGCATTTCCTTTATTCCGCGTTCCCGAATGCAATAAGCCCTTGGAGAAGGAAATTCTAAGGGGCATGCTAGTACATACTAAGTTCAATCTGAGGGATTTATAAATGTTCCCTGAGAGTGAATGGTTCCTTTCTATGGGCAACAACAGAAGTCTATAAGTCATAAGGGGATCTATCGAAGGAATAAGGTTCTACTTCAACCAAATCTAACCTTCAATTCCTTAGCATATACAGGCTTTACACTACTTAAGGTAACTAGTAGGCTAGTCTATAACTCAGTAGCTATAATCCAAAGCCTAAGATTATACAGTAAATGGCTTTCCTATACCATTTCTAGTACAGGGAATTGTTCTATCGATTAGGGTCAAGATTGTCGAACTGGAATTGGATTTCTTATATCGTCAGACCCTTTAAATCTAGAAGTGCTAACTCTAGGACCAAAACGCCAAGGGCCTATGTGGCCAGCAGCGTTTAATTATATCAAATGGAACTGCATTCCTAGTCCCATGGAGGGATTGGAAGTGGCATGCTTGGTAGGAGGGTGGGTGGGGATAAAAATTAATTTGTATGCTGAATCTCAAGAGTTACAATACTCCCAATCTAGGGACAATACCTGACAAAAAAATGAACGGCATGCACTCCATTCAATAAATTTCAGCTATATTAAGCTTAAACCACAATACAAACACATTTTCAACCTAACAACAATAAAACACAGAAATTTCAAAACAGTAATCAAACAAGTGAAGAACGTGGAGAAATGGGATGGGTAAACAGGTTTCCACGAGTCTGAGGATCAAATAAAAGGGACTTGAGAGAGAGGACGATGGAAAGGGAGGAAAAGCTAAAATAGCCTTAACAATAGGCATGAAAAGCGGAGGAAATGCGAAGAAATGGTTGCCCAAATGGACAGAATGAAATCTAGGCGTTGTAGAGGGATGCTTCAAGCTCCTAAAGGCTGGATTTTTAAAAAGAAAAGAGAAGGAAAAAGGGGAATGGAGCTCCACACGATTTTTAGCATTCCATGGAGGATGTGAGAGCTCCAAACAACGAAAATGGAGAAGAAGGGAGTGCCAATGGCTGTGAGTGATGGAGTAGGGTCGGTTGTGATCGAAAATGAGATTGGGAGAGGTTTAACATTGAGATTTGAGGGGAAGGCAGCAAAAATGTGAAGAAAGGAGAGCTTGGAGCGGCATTTTATGAAGGAGGTACGTCTTTTGGGGGGTTTCAAGGTACGACCCGCATACCAGGGGGCTACCCTAGCCCCCAAACTCCTCCAGCCCAAAGGCTAAACCCAACTGATGAGTTTGACTGACGATGCATCGCCGAATCGGCGATGACATCGCCGGTGAACTTGAAAATTGGCCATTTAGGCCATATGGGATGGGTTCCCCCTGCCCTAGGGACTCCGAAAAAGTATGGTTCCCACTTTGGTTCATTGTAGATTGCCCTAGGGAGGCCCAAACATCCATTCGGGACTTTTCAGGGCCAATCTGCAAAAAAAAATACAAACCCCTATTATGCAGCATATGATTTTGGGGTAGAAGGAGCTAGTACATCCATCTAGCCCATTAGTTGCTAAAGAAAGCGAAGTTAGAATGGCCTTATGGCCATTTTTCATGAAATTTTACTATTCAATGTAAAATTTTATGAAAGTATGATTTTATGCTATTTTCATATTAAGATTGATGCCTAACATGAAAAAGATAAGATAAAATTGAAGATTGGAGTGGTGAGAGGAAGAATTTCGAAGATTTTTGGTAAAACGGGGTTTTTAAGCCCTGGCGATTGAATACACGAGTCGTGGTTGTCCCGCGGCCCAAGGATTCACATTTATGGGTTTAGAATCATTCAAAGAATTTCTGAACCCACATACCTACAACCTAGGAGCTACTCAGGTCGCTTCACGCGACCCTAGATGCGTTACAGACTCGATCGCGCGATCGATACGAATAGTCTTCGCCTATTGGCAAATCTGCGATCCTATAAGTGTTTATAGACCCTTCTCGCACCCACCTAAGTCAAAGGAAGCAACAGCGTACGTCGCGTGACCATAACCCAGGCCCAGTTTAATCCAAATCATGCTCTGATACCATTTGTAACATCTCGAAAATTGGGGGGTCGAGCAAAAACCCAACTCCCGAGTTCCAACATGTTATTTATGCAACATAGATATGTATGATTGAATTTTATCTGTGATAATGTATTAAACATGAGTGAGATTTATCTAGAACCGCATATTATACTTCAGAGATAGTTAAATTAACAAGCGAAAGACTGTGATAGTATGTATAACATATATAAACTGTTGTATGTCTCCAGAGTGTGAACATGTTACCAGGTTATATACATACATGTATACTCCGAAAGTAGACAAAACGAATATACATGAGTGCACTAAAAATATAAAATGACAAGTGTCAAAGTATCTAATCAACCTCCTTGTAATCCCGTCAATCAGAACACGCATAAAGGAGGGATCCTCCTCATCATCATCAAGTCCAGCTCCGCCTCACAGGCCGCGCCATCATCTGCAAGCACAAGGGTCTGGAGGGTGTCCAGGAACACCATCCTGTAACGTGGGAGTAAGTAGCTAACTCAGTGGAATAATAGAGCAAGGATTAACATGTTCTCAAATCAATCATGCGATAATAGTAAAGCAGTAAATCAAACAATCCTAAAACTGTTGTTAATGCAATATGACATGACGTGATGTATGCCCTCACCGACGATCTCCCTCATACGGAACCATCTTACGACCGCAGCATGCCACACTCCCTGAAGTGCTCCACATCTTCCAGGCACATGCAATGTAATGGTGATATGATTTCTGAGTTGTTATTAATCTATTCAAACAACAGGATTGGGAAACTAAGGTACTTCCCTTGTATCAATCCCAACACAGATCCTGTCTAGGGTCGTCACTCCTAGTAATCTTGTACGATGTATATTTTGTAGGTCGCTGCAAGGGCTGTCAGGGCTGTTGCACGCACTCGTTGCTCCGCTCCCCCATCACCTTATCAATACAGGCCTACTGTACTCTACTGCTACTGAAGGGTCGTTGCCTCCCGTAGACTCAGAATACGCTCACGGTCACTACAAAGGACTCATCGCCTGATCAGTGTAGGCCGACAGCAAGAATATAGTGTCCCATACCACCATAATCTACTCACGAGACTAGGTGCTCACTGGTCACTACAGAGAGGTTTGTGGCCCTAGCGTAGGCCGACAGCTCAACCACGGTGTCCCATACCACCATGCCCGGCTCATGAGTCTTCGTGGATCAAGGTACCATGGTTAACAGGGTTTATAATGGAAAATTCAGTACCCTAGGTTCAAGCAGTTATGACTCATGCAGGGTGAATATACAATGGCCAGTCGGGTTACTTGACGGGCTCGACTAGCACGATCGCATCTCAAGTTGAATGACATGAAGTGCGTAAAACACTTCGTGTGGCCTAACCACTGCCGCCAACTCCAAAACACGGCTCGCATTCATCGACGCGTCGTTCGTGGCAAAGATAAGCCAACCACGAATTCGCTCGGTTACCGACTGCCTGGACTAAGTACAGTCCCAAACATGTAGAAACACATCAGCAAAGCATGTCAAAAGAATTGGAAATGAAATACCAACATATGAGCATTTTAACACATGTTGTAACATTCAACTTAAGCAAATCACCTGATACATGCCTTTCACACATATAATGAAATTATGCATATCGCCAACTTATAGGAAATCATTTCCATCAGCAAATTAATTGAGAATTCAATCTCAAACTAAATCATAATGAAATCACCAAGCACATGTTATAACATACACCTTACGTGAATCATCAACCACATGCATTTCATTCATATAATGAAATCATGCATATGGCTAACATGTAAGAAATCATTCACATCAGCATATCAATTGAGAAACCAATCTCAAACTAATCCATAACATCATTTCATTCAATACATACTAATACAAGCATTAATACAAACACTTACACTACACACTTAAGTCTACATATAGTATGTCGACCCGAAGTGCGCATTTAGGCGAATCTCTTCACCAAACTAATTATGCACGCATTCCTAACATTCTAATGCGACAACAAATCATGTCAATCACATCAGAAAAATATGAATGAAATCAGTACCTCCTACAAATGACTAAAATGCCCTAAATCTCATATTCTTCGCCGGTTTACGAAACAGGAAACGGACAGCATGTTGTACAGGTCAAACGGCGTTGCCGTCGATAATCTACTATTAAACGACATTGAAAGCTTTGGAAACAGTCAATCAAAGCGTCTAAAATCCACACCTTGTCTCTTATGGATGTGTAAATTCGAACGGAGCGTATACGTTTCGTATACAGCGATAAGAGAACCTAATTCACGAGTTACGTCAGCTAACAAGCTATGAATCCTAGTAAACCTCAAATTAGCAACTTTCTAGGGTTATTTCATACCTAAAAAAGTGGAGGAATCATCAGCCAGGTGATTAGAACACGTGGCTTAACCACTTGCAGCACGTGGCACAAGCAGCAGGGAATTCTCTCCCACCTTCTCTCACAAACTCTCACCTTTTCTCTCTCCCAATCTAGGACTTTTTTACAAATTCGGATGGGAGAGAGGAGTGAGGGTTTCATCCCTTTTTATAAGCCCAAACTTGCCTGAAATAGGCTCGGGAACAAGTTTCACTTGAGGGGTAACCAAATCGGGGTTGTTTCAGTCCAAAAGGACATTTCTGGTGGTCTCCTGGCTGAATGCAGTCGGAATTAAGCTCATGCATACTGGATCTAGCATACATCAAGTTTTTAGTCCGGCAGGGTTCGCAAATCGCACGTGGCGGTCCAGTTTCAGTTCAGCGGTCACCGCACGTAGATCAGGCCTGCAAATCTCATGATATGAAATAGAAATTTTTCCTGATCCGAGGGTGTAATTTGGCTGAATTCTGACGGTCATAACGCTTAATACTGACACGTCAAGTCGTGTGCTAGATTTGAATTTCAAATTCCAATTCTGTCCCTATTCGCACTCTCTTCAGTCCGGGCTCAATGAAATAGCCTGTGATTATCGGTTGGACTTGATTTTTGAAATGATTGTCAAGTCCAGCTAGGAGGTCCTAACGGTCTAAGATAGTAGGCATCGGACTTTCGACGCGTGGTCTAGATCCAATACAAAATTTCAAGGTGGTCCAGAGAACAAACCTTCTTAGAGTTTGATCCGAGGTTATAGAGTATTATAGAGTCATACGTTCTACTCGATTTGGGTCTTGTAAAACGTATTTAAAGTGATCAGGGACTGTTTTTCAGCTACTCTAACGTTGCGCTAGCTAACTTACGCTTAATTTCTAAAGGAATTAATCCTAAGTGGTTTCTTTGGCTATGGAATTGGGTTCTGAATGATTTTCCAGGTGTTTTAATTGACCCACTGCCTAAGGACATCAAATCCCAGATTGGCCAAAATCCAGGGTGTTACACTACTTGTCTACTCCACTCTCAGTAACCGCACTTAACCCTTAAGTGTACCAGATTTCACTAAGGATGTTTCACAGCGGTTCACCTCAAAAGGTTTTAAATTAGGTTCACCTTCAACCTTTACAACCTACACTGAGGCTGACTGTTTATGCTCTCACTAGCAAGGGTCAACACAACGCACCCACTTTTAGGCACACTGACCAAGGATCTTCCATAAGACCCTAATAGAGGTTTTACACGGTTCACCTCAAACCCAAGGTTTTGATTGGTTCACCTTTAACTAGATGTTTATGCTCTCCACAGAGCAAGGATCTACACAACGCACTCATCACGTGCTCCTTGAGGACTTGTATGGGTAAGAAACACCTTAGACCCAATCCTGCAAAGGAATGATCAAAGGGTCCTCTGGACTCTAGATACTTATAGATAAGTGGAAGAGTCTCATTCAACACATTGACGAATATCTCCTCCTTGTTGATGAAGAATCTTCTGCTTCCTTGATCCACAACTCAAATGATGTACTAATATATGGCAACGGGTTGGGTCAAGGTTATGATGGAGATAGAGCGATTCTAATCATCTATGCATTCAAGGTATCCTAGCTTCATGATTTGCCATTAAGGTAGTAGCAGGAGGATCCATGAATGCAGAAGTTCAATCTCCAATCCACTCTATTGAATATCAATGATAAGGTTGGATTGGAGGATGAACTCCCTTAAGAGAAAGGGCTTTGGGTATATGATCTAAGGTAAAACACTCAAAAGTACTCTCTTCTTTCTCTACCAGCAATAATAGACAAGTCCTCTTTATATAGGCAAAAGGTTCCAATGGATATAAAGCAATCACATTTATAACAGAGTTTGATATCATCGAGCGGGTTCAATATTATCAAGCGTATACACTCTATTGCATCGATGGTCAGCTCGATGACACAAATTCAATGTCATACACTTTTGAAACCTCTTACCGGCTGGTTAATTGAATCGAAACACTTGTCGATCTCATCAGATTTCAAACTCCAATTTTATCAATGAGAGGTTCGATTCCTCGACATTTGAAAATTAGAGAGACTTTCTTTGAAATATTTGAGGTTTACAAGAATGATTGAAGGACCTTCGATATCATTGGAATTTGAATGTCGATGATATCGATAGATGTGTCGAGGCATCGATAAATCCAAAGGATTTTTGTTTAATCTTACTGGACAATTTTTGTCCGTGTTCGATGCCATTGAGACTGTACTGATATCATCAATACTTGAATATCAATTCTATCGAGTGATCCTCGATCATAGATAAATTATCCTGAAATATTTTGCTAGAAAACTTTGTACCCATGACCAATATCAGCGAGAGCCTTCCGATGTCATTGATATTTAAACTTTGATGGTATTGACGAAGGCTTCGATATATTGAAGCATATAAGATTTTCTTAAGTAAAAATAGGGGCACCGAAGATCTGCCTATCGATTTATCGAGTCACCTTCGATAGACTTGGGATTCAATTATCGATGGTATCGATAGGTACATCGCTACATCGATAATTCTATCTAGATATACATGTGGTTGCTGGACACTTTTTGTCCTCATACCGATGGAATTGATTTTTCATTGAGGACATCGACAACACAGGTCGATCATATCGAGATGTGTATCGATACAATTGACCAAGCAAGAAAACTTAGAAATTTTCTGTTTTCAAAATTTTTTTCTCACTTATGAACCCTATGATGTTCTAACTTTTTAAAGGGTTTAATTTACCTGGTGTTTTGGGACATGGGATGTGAGGCTTAGATTTACCTATGGCGAGCTTGCACATATCTGGTTGAGGTAGACGCTTTGAGTTGATCATCCTATGAGGCTCTGCAGTCTGAATGACTTGACACTCACGCTAATTGACAAACCAAGGCACTTTCAATCTCCCCCTTAGTAAATTACATTACAAAAATACCAAAACACCCTAGAACAGCTTCTATGCTGACATCCTAAATTTTGTGAACATATACATTACATAATTTTGCAATGTTAACAATGTCATACACATAACATATTTAGAAGCTACTCCCCCTATCTACAAACTCCCCCTTGCTTGATGCTGCTGCTCCCCCTAACACTTGCAACACCATACTCAAGAAGATGTACTTTTCTTGACGAAGTGTTTGAATTGTTCTCCCCCTTTTTGTCAATCATTGACAAAGATTGTTTGACAGCAGATATTGACTGAAGTTTTAAAGATTGTGGGAGAACACACAGATATAGATGTATAAAGATAAAATCAGTTTAAGCATACATCATTTTCAGAAAGTATGGATGCATATCAGATCAATTAGAGCAGTGACAAAAGAAGATAAAATAATCATGAAAATCACATGCACTCCATATCAGGGACTAGATGAACCAGGGGATCATGTATATTAGTATGGCAGTAAAAATCATGAGAATGACATCTAGCCACATTTAACAATATACAAAAAAAAAAAAAAAACATATAATGCCCAAGGTTGGCAGTTGTTTAGCATTCATCCCAACAAAACTATCAGGCCCATTCATGGGCAACCACAATCAAACATCAGTTTTTAGCTCATCCATGGGCAACCAAAAGTAACTAGCAGCAGCAAACCCCCATGGGGTATATATAACACAAAAAAATGTCCAACTGTTAAGGGGCTATCATATTCACTTATGAGAGCGTAGAGCATCAAAAAGATAATTATGCTCATACGCAGAGATAAGTGTGGGTGAATGTAATAGCGGTCAGAGTCTCGTACTATGGAGCAGGAGTAGAGGTAGATGGCACCATATCATCTCGTAACAGGTGATTATCTCGACCAATTGTTGCACAGTCTGCTACACTCCTTGGACCAGTCGTTCCAAGACGGTAAGCCTCTCGTGTAACGAGTAGACATCCCTCTAAATTGCACCAATCCGATCCTGGTGGAACTTGAATTGTTTAGCATGCCCAGGAGCTGATGTTGATGGTGCTTGATGTGGTCCAGAAGCTTCTTCTCCAGCCGTCTCAGTCCCTTCCATGGGAGCATCACCTATCCCACTTTCCCTCTCTACTTAAATGCCTTCTTCAATTGGATCCTCAGGATATTTATGAAACTTCAAATCCATCCTTCAAATGTTACTTTTGCTGATGGTTTGGAGAGGAAGTACGGGATCACTTATAGTTAGGAATGCTATGGCATTGTAAATCGTCTCTATGAAATAGGGATATGGTAAGAGAATGTCCCTAGCCCTATGAAAAGCATAAACCAACTGTTATACGATGAGGGTAGACAGACAAATCTTAATCCCAACGGCGACCATATAAATTATCATAGTCATGAAGCCCGTGAGATCTGCCCTATTGGAACCCCTAGGGTAAATGTTTGAAGCAAGAATATCATGCAAGATCAGATAGCGCGGTTCCATGAATCTGACTTTTAGGGCATTCCCTTGGTGTCATTGGACATCACGACCATAACAGAGGAATTTGGTGACCTTGGTCCGAACCTCAATATTTTTCATGTCCATATCTGGAATTTCCTCAGGAGATAAGGTAAGATTGAATATCCCTGCGATAGATTCCGGAGTGATCCGCACATCATCACCATTAATGGACATGGTGATGGATGGTGTATCAGATATCGGAAAATGACAAGCGGCAAAGAAATTATAAGTCCATTCAAGTTGATATGATCCCCCAAAGTTGAGAATTGGTAACCAATCTATGGCGACAAATAGAGGTTCCAGATTATATGGAATCAGACAACTTCAGTCGACTTTTCTCTCGGGACTAACCTTTCTCCTAGTGAACTTTGTTAGGACCAGATTAATCTATACCGGTGGGGGTGCCTGCGCCTCAGACTGGGACTCACTCGGTCTCATGCGTTGCCTTGTGGGGGTCCCACGTTCTGGGGCCCGTGCACTTCCTTTTGAAGTAAATGCTTCTTGTCTTTTCCCATGAGGACAAAATTTTTTTTTTGAAGGATTTGGGGAAAAGGCACAACCCTAATAAAAATAAAAATTCCACAAAAAAAATATTCTTAATGTTTTTAGAAAGGTATTACTGTATTTATGGGATGGTTGGGGTAGCCTGACAAAGGTCCAAGTGGTCCGGTTGAGAGGAGCGAGCAAGGAAGAGGAATAGAAACCCTGGAACAAAAATCCCTTTTTAGCACTCCACCTACTTATATCGGGCGGCATCTGTCGATATCATCGAACCTCTTCTTGATGATATTGAGGGACCATGATCGATTTCATTGATCTTGTCTTCGATATCATTCTCGATCACATGACTTTTCTTATTCCACGGAGGCGTCGATGATATTGACCCTTGATCGATTGATCGGAATGACATATCCACAGTCATATTCAAGATGAGTATTTTCAATTTGCAGCATTCAGACGACTTGTCATGCATACTTTTAATATTTTTATGAATCAATAGTATACACAAAAAAATAATGTACAATCACTGTACACATCAAAATTATAAACCTTAAATTGTTATATACAAAAATTGAGGTGAGGAACCTCAGATATATCTTTTAGAGCGCAGCAAAATTTGTATCATTTTAGCAAATATCCAGTTCTAGATGCATGACCTGGACTTGTCTTTTCATGCTTGATATTTCAGGGTATATGGAAAGAGTTAGTTATCAGACAATATATTTTTTCTTTTACTATCCATTTTGAGACAGAATTCTTTACTGTGGTAGATTTAGTCTTCATGTTTGTCTTACCCACTTGTTCCAATGATTCCTTCATTCTGTCTTTCACCTTAGGTGGTGATGGATGTGTGTTACTCTTAGGTGGACTTTTGACATTCTGTATTTCTCTAGCTGGTGTATATTTACCAATGTGATTTTTACAAGAGTTATGTAAAGTCCTTCTAGATGTTAAGCATTCAAACTTATAATGACCCATATCACCACATAAATGACAAACTGGAGAAGTTCTCATATTGCTACCTGAAACAACAAAATTTTCATTTGTTGGGGCTGCATTTCCAGTTTTCCTTTTATTTTTATCATACCTCAGACCACTCTTGTCTTTTCCTCATCTTCTCATCCCTAACAACTTTTTAGCTTTTCACCACTCTGAGAAAATTTATAGTTTATTTCAACAATTTTTTTGGATTTTTCTATGTCAAAACGGAGTGTATGATTCTCATTCTTAAGTTGCTTATTTTCATCTTTTAATAATTCAACTTGTTTAGTAAGCTACGATGATTCCATTTTTAGGGATAGATTGACTATTTCTAACTAATCATTATCTGAATGATATTGCTGTAAATCATTGATTAAATGTGTATTGATTTCCAAGGTTTTGTCCAAGTCTTTTTGCAGCAACTCCTTTTTATTTTCAGACATTCCAAGTCTTTTAAGGATGTGGATGTTATGAATATAGAGTTAATTATAAGCATCTTGTAATTTCTCCTTTTCTACCCCTTCTTCTTCTCTAGTTTCCTCATTATCCAATGGAAATGATTCATTGGCTTGTTATTCTTCTTTGATTTTAGATTCCATGAGAATGATTGAAGCAGTCGAGACCATAAGAATATTTAATGATTTCTGATCTTCATCGCTCTCTGAGTCACTAGATTCTAAATTTAACTCTTCCATATCATCCCATGTGGCGGCCATTGCCTTGCCCTTCATTTTTCTATTTGGGCATTCGGTAGATAGGTGTCCATATTTTTGATAGGCATAGCATTGTGGTTCTTTGGTCCTTTTACCAAATTTTCCTGTAGAAGGTTTATTGTCCACTTTTCTACCTCTAGAGGGATGACCACGATTCTTCTGAAAGCACCTCCTGAATCATTGTTCCAACAAAGCCATGTCTGCATCTTCATCTTCCTTTTCACTTCCACTATCCTCATTCATTATTTTCTTTGACGTTGTTAGGATAGTTGTTTTGGATTTTGGGATTTGTTTAAAGTGTTGTTTAAAAGTTTGTAGGGAACCTACCAGTTCTTCTACTTTCATTTCGTCTATATTCCTACACTCTTCAATAGTTGTAACTTTAGGATTAAAACGTTCCGGTAGGGATCTTAGGATTTTCCTACAAATTTTAGGTACTGGAACTTTTTCTCCCTATCCACATATGGAGTTGCAAATGATATTCAACTTTGTGAAAAACTCCATAAGCGTCTCATGCTCTTTCATTCGGAGACTTTCGAACTGTTTAGTTAGAAGTTGTAGTTTGGACCTCTTCACAGTGCTTGTGCCTTCATGGGTTGTTTTCAATAGATCCCAAGCTTCCTTGGATGTCCCACACATACTTATTTGATTGAAGATGTCTTGGGACATGTCACAGTAGATGGCGTTCATAGCTTTTGCTTCAGCAGTCTGTTTTTCTTTATCGAACGTCGTCCACTTTTCATTGGATTTGGATTTTGTAATGGTTGTGCCACTATCAAGTACAATTTGTTCAGATGGTGGAACATATCCACTTTCAACTATATCCCAGACGTCATGATCCAAAGACCTCAGAAAGTAGTGCATCCTAACTTACCAGTATGCGTAATTTAAGCCATCAAATACTGGAAGCCTAGTGACTGATGAGCCCTCTCCTTTGGCCATATTCCAAACTTCAGTCAAGATCACTCTCTAGGCGATGACGCCCTTAAAGAGAGACCCGCTTTGATACCAATTGAAATAGCGGTGAAGACCCCTTATGTTGAAGTAGGAAATGCTAGTATGCACTAAAGGGGGGTCAATAGGACTTTATAAAGTTTTTATGGTTTATTAAAAATCCTTTTGCACTAATCCTAGCAGTAAGCACTTGTCAGGATTACTCAAAAGTAACTCTACTGGCTTCCAAGCCTAGTAGAGGATCCAATCACAAACAATTCAAGAAGTGAATAATATGTAAACTAGTTTATGATAGATATGACTGTGTATGTGTGTGAGGTGTGATCTTAGATATTTAAATATGACAATAATAAAGTAAATCACACAAACAAAAGAATAACAATCTCAAACACAGTCATTTTTATAGTGGTTCGACTACTTGTCTATTCCACTCTGGATAACCGTACTCAACCCTTGAGTGTACCTGATTTCACTAAGGAGGTTTTACAGCGGTTCACCTTAAACTTAAGGTTTTAAATTAGTTTCACCTTCAACCTTTACAACCTACACTGAGGCTAACTGATTATGCTCTCATGAGCAAGGGTCAATACGACACACCCACTTTTAGGCACACTAGCCAAGGATCTTCCATAAGACCCTAATAAAGGTTTCACACGGATCACCTCAAACCCAAGTTTTTGACTGGTTCACCTTTAACCAGATGTTTATGCTCTTCATAGATAAAGGGTCCACACAACGCACCCACCACGTACACTCCCGCCGAAGGCCTCCTCGAGGACTTGTAAGGGTGAGAAACACCTTAGACCCAATCCTACAAAGGAATGATCAAAGGGTCCTCTTGACTCTAAATACTTACAGATAAGTGGATGGGTCCCATTTAGCACATTAACGATGTTCTCTTCCTTATTATTGAAGAATCTTTTGCTTCCTCGAATTGCAGCTCAAATGATGTACCAATATATGGTGATGGGTTGGGTCAAGGTTATGATGGAATCCTACTCTCTAAATATTTTTCTATCAAGGAGATAGAGTGATTCCAATCATCTATGCATTCAAGGCATCCCAGCTTAATAATTTTTCATTAAGGTAGTAGTTAGAGGATCCTTGAATGCGGAAGTTCATTCCCCCCACTCTAATGAATATCAATGATAAGGGTGGATTGGAGGATGAACTCCCTTGAGAGAGGGCTTTGGGTATCTGATCTAAGGTAAAACACTTAAAAGCACTCTCTTATTTCTCTACCAGTAACAATAGACAAGTCCTCTTTATATAATCGGCAAAAGGTTTCAACAGACATAAAGTGGTCACATTTATGACAGAGTTCGGTATCATCGAGTGGGTACGATATTATCGAGCATATACTCTCGATTGCATCGATGGTTCGCTCGATGACATAAACTCAATGTCATATGCTTTTGAAACCTCTTGCCAGCTGGTCGGTTGAATCGAAACACTTGTCGATGTCATCGAATTTTGAACTTAGATTTCATCGATGAGAGGTTCAATTCGTCGACATTTGAAAATGAGAGAGACTTACTTTGAAATATTTCAAGTTTACAAGAATGATCGAGGGACCTTCGATATCATCGGAATTTGAATGTCGATGATATCGATAGATGTGTTGAGGCATCGGTAAATTCAAAAGATTTTCATTTAAGCTTGCTGGACAATTTATCCCCATTCGATGCCATCGAGATTGTACCGATATCATAGATATTTGAATATCGATTCTATCGAGTGACCCTCGATCATAGATAAATTATCTTGAAATATTTTTCTTTAAAACTTCATGCCAATGACTGATATCATCGAGAGCCTTCCGATGTCATCGATATTTGAACTTAGATGGTATCAACGAAGGCTTCAGTATATCGAAGCATATAAAACTTTCTTAAGTAAAAATAGGGGCGCTGAAGTTTTGCCTGTCGATTTATCGAGTCACCTTTGATAAACTTGAGATTCAATTATCGATGGTATCGATAGGTACATCGATATATCGATAATTCCATCCAGATATAGATGTGGTTGTTGGACACTTTTTGTCCTCAAACCGATGAAATTGATTTGTCATCGAGGACATCGACAACACAGGTCGATCATATCGATACGTGTATCGATACAATCTACCAAGCAAGAAAACTTTGAAATTTTTTGTTTTTAAAAAAGTTTTCTCACTTATAAACCCTATGATATTCTAACTTTTTAAAGGGTTTAATTTACCTAGTGTTTTGGGACATGGGATGTGAGGCTTAGATTTACCTATGGTGAGCTTGCACACATCCGGTTGAGAAAAACTCTTTGATTTGATCTTCCTATGAGGCTTTGCAGTCTGACTAACCTGACACATGCTAATTGACAAACCAGGGCACTTTCAGTCTATACTGTTGGAGTAGATCCGAGTGACCCTACTCCTTGTGATTGGAAACCTTCAGGTCGATGTTCTTGTCCATTCATTGTACCCGTCATCGGAGGAGGTGTTATCTGGGTTACATTATGTGTAAGAGTTTCTAGGGCCTCTCCGAGGTTTTTACATTCTTCCATCAACAGTCTTTGTGCCTGAACCATTTCATTCATGCGGTCTTCCGTAGTTGGCGTAGTCCTCTGATCTATTCCAGCCATATGTACTGTGGCTTCCCCACTTTATAATGAAGCTGTAACCAAAATAGGATAGGAGTACATCGATGAAATGGGGCTTACTAGGAGGGGATCCCCGCTTGATTTTCCTATACTTTCACTGCAGCTAGTTGACTACGATGATGCAGGAGCAGGTGATCCCACGAGTAATGCTTTTCCCTTTTATTCTTTTGTCCATCTAGCTCTTGAAGCAATTAGAGCCAAGAAATCACGTGATGTTGATTATGGAACCATATGCCTAGGATATATGGCAAGAGGGGCCAATTCAGGGTTTTTTCTGGCCGCGTTCCGTGTTATCAGTCCCCTGGTTCGTGGTGAAGGCAGACTCGTTCTAAAGCCTCATGCATTTTGAGCCCTGCTTCTCAAAGATGTTACGACAGTCTAAATCTCACCCTCTTCTGATACTTAATATGAAGCAGATAAAACTCCAACCATTATTCGAGTTGAGACATTTTTGCCTAACTAAGACTGAGTCTTACACTTCGGTGGCTGGTTCAGCGCATATTCCACCATAAATCTAGTCGCAGTGAAATAGAAGTTTATCTTCATCGTTGAGTTCACCATTTGATCTTAGTTCACAATCTTATCTTTTTACCTTCGAAATGAGACACATAATCGTAATCATTATTAGGTTATCAATGTAATCAATCTAAGAGATGAAGGGGAGGATGTTTCCAATGAAAGTCGCCATTTTGGCGTCAGAAAGATACCAAACTTCAATGAAAGTTCTATAATTATTCCAATGTTAACATTAAATAAGATAAAAATTCCCCAGCAGAGTCGCCATTTTGTTTCGAACAAGAAACAAATGTATTTTATTTGGAAAATTATCTTATTCAAGCATAACAGAGAGATTATTAACAACAATCATCATATTTTATTAACACTGAGTTAATTTACATCCTCAAACATCCCTTGATTCTAAGACAGATTATTTAGAATGTAGAAATTGACAAAGTTCAAATGTCCAAGTTAGATGTCAAATCCTTCAGCACTTCAAATCATGATTTGATCATCTCTTTAAGAGGGATATGACATAGTTCTCGTCAACTGATTTCTCTTCTCTTGAAGATTGGATAGAAGAAAATCTTGGTCATTTCAGCAACATATTAGCTTCTTAACATCACAGACTGTAGGGTAATCTGGTTGCATGGGCCTATGCAACAGATATCATTTACGCGGGTCGGTGCAACCCATGTGTTTCTCTCTACACTTACCTTCGGTCCTCTTCGTCGCTCCTGCACTTGTAACATCCCGAAAATCGGGGGTCGAGTAAAAACTCCACTCCCGAGTTCCAAAACATCTCTTTGGCTATGGAATTGGGTTCTGAGCGATTTCCTAGGTGTTTTGGTTGACCCATTGCCTAAGGACGTCTAATCCCAGGTTGGCAAAAATTTGGGGTGTTACAGCACTCCTCTCAAAATCTTCGATTCCCAAATGAAGGGGAGAGGGGGTATTTATAGGCCTTCACACTATGAAACTTCGATTTTGGTGACATGGGACCCACCTTTAATTGCTTTGGATCTTTTACAAAGAACATGTCCGAAAGTCAGTTAAGCGAACCCGCTCAACTGGTATTTTGGTTGCGCGGTCTCGCACAATTAATATCGTTTATGCGGTCCCACATAAACCTCCTTTAAAAGTATTTTCTCTTCTTCATTTTCTATTTCCTTCCATCTTTTACTTTTAATCTTCTTATTCTTTAATTCTCTTCTTCTTATTTTTATGCCTTAACACAGAGCCCATTGATGCGGCCCACTTAATATATATGAGGCCCATTGGTGTGGCCCATTGATGTCGTTCACTTAGCGTATATGAAGCCCATTGGCGTAGCCCATTGATGCAGTCCACTTGATGTATATTGAGGCCCATGGGTTACAGCCCATCATGATATATATTGAGGCTCATGGGTGGTAGCCCATTATGGTGTATTTGGGGCCCATTGGTTGTGGCCCATGATGATGTATATTAGGCCCGTATGAGTGGCCCATTGTGATATATTTTTGAGCCATGCATTGAGGATCATTATGATGCATTTTTGACTCATATGATGATGCCCATTGTGATGTACATGAGTTCCATGAGTGAGCCCCAATGTGATGCTTATGTGCCCCATGAGTGAGGCCTATAGTGATGTGTATTAGGTCCTTATGTGAGGTCATGGGCCCATTATATGTTTGGCTCTATGTGGCTAACTCCTTGGGAGTAATGTTGGTTAAATGTCCACATTAATGGACAATGATGGTTAAATGTCCACATTGTGACCTTCCCTTAGGTCAATTATCGAGGCCAATTATCGATACCGATTATGAGTATGTGACAGCATATCATCATGATACATGTCTATATGCATCATCTACATGTTTATTATGAGATGTGGTTTATCATTGCATATGTCATTGGGCAAGTGCTTATGAGACTCTCTGATAGGCAAAGATTGTCTCACATGAGCGTGCGGTACACGCTGAATTGAAGCATGATTGGATTGTATGATTCATACATCTTACATTGTGTGTTGTGATTACTATACACCTTAGCGACATCAGGGCTGTAGCCTCCATAATCATGTCGTAGATGGTCAGATGGGACACCACAAATCTGTTACTAGCATCAGGCCACTATAGATGACCCTAGGTGAAAATCCCTAAACCCTATTTGTACTTGAGGATGCCCCAATGTCTAGACCGAGTAGATACATGAGCACCTGAGTGCCGAATACCAGTAGGCAGTGTCTCTGTAACGCCTCGAAAAAATTTGTACAGAGACCCGAGTACCAACTCGATCAGAAATCACGTAGGATTAATTTCTTTAGAAATTAAGCGTAAGTTAACTAGTGCTATGTTAGATTAGCTATGAAATTGTCCCTAATCGCTTTAAATACATTCTGCAAGACCCAAAACTTGTAGAACCAATGATGCTATAATAACTTGAAACCTAGAATCAAACTCTAAATCCGTTTGCTCTCAGGAACCCTATGAAATTTCGTATTGGATTTAGACCGCACGTCGAAAGTTCGATATCTACAATCTTAGACCGTTATGACCGCTTAACTGGACTTGACAATCATTTTAAAAATCAAGCCCAACCGATGTTCTGAGGCTATTTCATTGAGCCTGGAGTGAAGAGAGTGAGAAAAGAGAAAGATTTAGAAATTTAATTCAAAATATGGCACGTGTCGTTGCACGTTATTATCAAGTGTTTTGACTGTCAGAATTCAGCCAGATTTTACCCTCGGATCAGGAAAAATTTTTCTTTCATGTCATGAAGCTTGTAAACCTGATGTAGGTTCGATGACCGCTGAACTGAAACTTGACCGCCACGTGTGATCTGGGAACTTTACCGGACTGAAAACTTGATGTGATCAACATCCGGTATCCATGAGCTTATGTCCAACTGCGTTCGGCCAGCGGACCTCCCGAAACACTCTTTTGGATCGAAAAAGCCCCGATTTGGCTACAACCCAAGTATACCTTGGTCTGGAGTTTATTTAGGTGAGGTTTTAGCCTAAATAAGGGCTTTAAACCCTCTCATATCTCTCCCATCCGACTTTGCAAGAAACCCTAGAAAGTGGTGAGAGATAAAGAGAGAGTTAGTGAGAGAATTTGTGAGAGAACTTCCTGTCGTTTGTTCCAGCCTTTGCACGTATCAAAGCACCGCCTCCAAATCACTTTCCCAGTGATTCCAACTCACTTCTAGGTAAGAAAACCCTAACTTATGGCTATTTTGAGGATTCTTTCGATTCAAATAGCGAAGTAGCTTATGTATCTTGTGAATTAAGTCGTCGTAACGCCGTTGACAAAGCGTAGACATTCTATTCGAATCGATACGTGTCTAAGGCGAAAGGTGAGGATTTTAGACCCTTAGATTGACTGATTTTAAAACTTTCAATGTCGTTTAATAGTTGATTATCGACGAGAACGTTGTTTAACATGTAGAACATGCTGTCCGTTTTCCATTTCGACTGCGTACGAGAAATATGAGATTTAAGGTATTTTAGGTATTTGTAGGAAATACGGAATACATCCGTATTTTACTGAAATGATTGTCATGGGTATTTGTCGTGTTAGGATATTAGAAATATGTACATGATTTGTTTGGCGAAGAGATTCGCCCTAATGCGCACTTTGGGTCGACATACGCTATGTAGACTAAAGTGTGTAGACTAAGTGTTTGTATAAATGTTTGTATTAGTATGTATTGAGTAAATGGTGTTGTGAATTAGTTTTGAGATTGAATTCTTAATTAACATGCTGATGTATATGATTTCCACCATGTTGGCTATATGAATTGACTTCATTATATGTATGGAAGGCATGTGTTGGTTGATTTTCTTAAGTTGTGTGTTAAATGGAAGGCATGTGTTGGTTGATTTGCTTAAGTTGTGTGTTATAACATGTATCAACATGCTTGTATTGTTTATATTCATTCCTGTTACTCTCATATGATCATTGATGTTGTTTACAAATGCTTGGGGCTATAACCTAGTCTAGGTAGTCGGTAATGGATTGAATTCATGGTTAACTTCTATTTGCCACGAAGGACGCGTCGATGAACGCGAGTCGTGCCTTGGGCAGGTGGCAATGGTTAGGCCAGACGAAGTGTTTTATGCACTTCATGTCGCTCAGCTTGAGATGCGCTCGTACTAGTCGAGCCCGTCAAATAACCCGACTGGCCATTTTATGTTCACCCTGTATGAGTCACAACTGGTTGAACCTAGGGTACTGAACTTACCATTGAAAACCCTGTTAACCATGGTACCTTGATCCATAAAGACTCATGAGCCAGACATGGTGGTATGAGACACCGTGGTCGAGCTGTCGGCCTACGCTGGGCCACAAACCTCCTCGTAGTGACTAGTGAGCACATTTGACTCGTGAGCCGATTGTGGTAGTATGGGACACTACATTCGAGCTGTCGGCCTACACTGATTGGTGACGAGCCCTTTGTAGTGACCTCGAGCGTATTCTGAGTCTACGGGAGGCGACGACCCTTCCGTAGCGACAAGAGTACATTAGGCCTGTATTGATAAGGTGATGGGGGAGCGGTGCAACGAGTGCAAGCAACAGCCCTGATAGCCCTTGCAGCGACCTACAATATAACATCGTATGAGAATACTAGGAGTGCGACCCTAGATAGGATCTTTATTGGGATTGATATAAGGAATGTACCTTAGTTTCCCAATGCTACTGTATGAATGGACTAATAACAACTCGGTAATCATTATCCATATCGCACTGCATGTGCCTAGAAGATGTGGAGCACTGAGGAACGCAAGCATGCCGTGGGCGTAAGATGGTGCCGCATGAGGGAGTATGTCGGTGAGGGCATCCATTAGGTCATTTCATGCTTGCATGAACAACAGTATCTAGGAATGTTTGATTGCTTGCATTACTATTATCGCGTGATTGATTTGATAACATGCTAATATTTGCTCTATAATCCACTGAGTTGATCACTCACTCCCACATTACGGGACGGTGTTTGTAACACCTACCAGACACTGTCGTAGTTGCAGGTGACGAGGTGATTCAGGACGTAGAGCCGGACTTCTACGAGGATCAGGACGAGTTCTCGTATATGCAGTTTGCTGACGGCTTTGCGTAGATGGCCTAGATTGGCAGGAATTGCTAGTTGGACAGTTATATGAAATTTTATTTTTGGTTTGATTTATGTATATGTGACTTAGAGATGTATTCATACTTTGGAGACAGTTTGAGATTATTTTGTTTTCATACAGTGATATATATATCTTTCAGTCTTCCACTTGCGTTTTATCACTGGATCTGGAGTATGAATTGTAGTTTTGGTATAATCTTACTCATGTGAATGCTCTAACTCAGACAACATTGAATCATAATCATATTTGTTGCATAAGTGATGGTCTGGAACTTGGGAGTCGGGTTTCTACACGACCCCCGATTTTCAAGATGTTACAAGTTGGTATCAGAGCATGATTTGGATTAAATCGGACCTTGGTTATGGCCATGCGACGTACGCTGTCGCTCCTTTAACTTAGGTGGGTGCGAGAAAAACCTAGAAACACTTATAAGATCGCAGTTTCACCAATCGACGAAGTTTAATCAAATCGATCATTTTTATCGAGTCCGTGTGCATCCGTGGTCACATGAAATGACCTTGGACCACTTTTAGATCATGTGTGGATGGGTCTAGAACTCTCTGGACTCAATCTCAGCCGTTAAAAATCTCTAAATGCAAATGTGTATCAGGTAGTACTCGAAATGGCCCGAAATAGGGCGAAATGGAGTCGTGGACCCACCCAAGGTAATCCATCATGATCTGGGGTGGGACCATACCAATTTTGGGCCTACAGGATAGGGGGACCATGCCCCATAGGCCGGTCATCACCGGATTTGAGTTTGGCCAGCGAGGGCCTCGCTGGTTCGGCGAGGCCTCACCGTACGGTGGGCCCCACTCGGGCCAGGCTTCGGGCCGACGCTCTTAGATGGGTAGGGCACCTCCCCTATATGTAGGTCGTCCCTTAAAACACCCCCAAAACCCTACTTCCTTCACAAAAATGTCCTCCAAGCTCTCCTTTCTTCAAGTTCTTGTTGCCTCCCTCTCAAATCCCATTCTAAACCTCTCCCATTCTCATTTTCGATCACAACCGACGTAAATCCATCGTCCACAGCAGTAGGTACTCCCTTTCCTCTCCATTTTCATCCGTGGAAGCTCTCACATCCTCCATTGAAGGCTGAAATTCGTGTGAGCCTCCATTCCTACCTATCTTGCTCTTTTCCCTTTGAAATCCTAGACTTTGAGGGCTTGATTCACTCCTCTATAGGGCCTAGATTCATTTTATCTCATTAGGTCAGCCCTATCTCCCCATTTCCTCCATTTTCCATGGCTTTTGTAGAGGCTATTTTAACCTTTTTCTTCCTTTCTATCATCCTCTCTCTCATGGGAAAGAGGAAGACCGCCGCAGATGAGGCTGGGCCGAGTCACCCTTCACGATCAAGGAAGCCGAGAGGTGGCGCCGCTAGCTCAAGTGTCGCCGCTAGTCCAAGTGTTGGGAGAGAGCTACATACGAAGCGAGATTTGGATCTTCGTGCTCACATAGGGCGAGCACCGTTAGCAAACTTGGCCCATGGCGCGTATGCTGACCGCAAGGTTCTATTTGAGGCGCATGTGGATGGGCGACTCTTCGGTGAGTTTTTGTTGTTTGAATGCATCGAAGCTGCAGCTGGGGTCCGCTCTTTGAAGCCCAGTCTCGTGCGAATGTGAGCACTATTCATGCCTTCTATGCTCATATCTAAAACCCTACGTTGGAGCCATTGCAGTTCAGGATTCCCTTTGATAGAGAGCGGGAGGCCACGATCGATGTTCGGTTGATAGCTCACCTTTTGAATGTGCCTCTTGGCGAGGTACATCCAAGTGCTAAGAATCTGAAGAGTGTTCATGAGTAAGATCGCCGCACCAGGTTCTTATGTGGTGGTTTGGTTCCGTGACAGCGTAACAAGAGCCTCTTAGCGTCCTACATGTCGGATGATTTTCTCTTGTCGCACCACATTTGCACGTTCGATGTGTATCCCAGGTCGACCAACCACAGTGAATGTACGCGTTTCATGGTCAATTTTCTGTACCAAGTGGGCCAGGGAGAGAATGTGTGCATGGCCACCTTTGTGTTGCGACAGATCGTCCTCATAGAAAAATCGAGAAGGACGTCTGAGTCATTACCCTTTGGCCGGCTCATATGCAAGATCGCGCTTGAGTTTGCTTACAGACTGGAGCCGGAGTTGCCTGTGCCGATTCACTTCATTTATGAGGCTACCATGAACCAGATGAAGATAGCGCCTCGGCAGCATGAGGCTCAGCTTGATGATGACAGTGAGGGCGAATATGATAGCGAAGAGGATGCTAGTGAAGAAGAAGCTGGGGCAGAAATAGAGGAAGAAGTCCAGGAAGAAGAGGAAGAGGAGGCTCAGGATACTGATGAGAGTCTTCCTACTGCGACGCGGGCTACTAGGGATGCTCACATAGCCTGACTTGAGGAGAGTCAGGTTGCTTTATGACGGGAAGTCTAAGAACTCCAGGCTGAGGTTAAACAAGATCTTGAGGATACCAAGGCTGTCATGAAATGAAAATTTGGCAAGGTGACTCACACTTTAAAGGCCATCCTATGTTGTCTACACGATAAGGGTGCCCCTCCTCCATCGCCAAACTCGGACTAGTGATTGGATTTTCAGATGGCCGTAGTTAGTTTGTTTCTTGCTTTCTGTATGTGAGCTTGAGAAGGCCTAGTAGTTAGTTTATGTTGCAGTTGTAGCTTTGGCTAGCTTAGTTCCCATGTGTTTCTTGTCATGATGCATGTAAGGATATATCTCTTGTATTGTGACGAATTTTAATTTAATGAAATGCATAGAGTTTCTACAGCTTGTTATGTGAATGATTGTGTGGTGGTGTATTTGTGCTATTGCTGAAACTGACAAGGTTGTGCCCTAATTTGAATATAGGGAATGCCACCTAAGGCTACGCGGAGCACGACATGACTTACACTAGGAGAGCCTATGGATCGGGTTCCTCCCCAGACTAATGATCATATAGATCCTGCCGTGGGTCTGATTCCTGAGACTGCACCTGAGTCTCAGCCTTCTGCAGGTCCTACAGTTGGACCACCACCTTTCACACCGCCAGTCAGAGAGCAGTATCGTGCGCCTTCCTCGACGCAATATGTGCCTCAGCATGCTCCACCTCCTGATAGGTTTGAGCAGTTGATGGCCATGATGCACAAGCAGCACCAGCAGCTTTTAACTACAATAGCAGGGGCCTTAGCCCAGGGTGGGAGTGCGACTCCACCTGCGCCTTCTATGTATCCAGCTGAGGATGCTGTGACTTCGGCTCAGGATGAGGAGATGGCTCATCCTGCACCATCTTCTTACCCTACGGGGAACACTGCTAATACACGGGGCCTACTTGAGCGATTTCAGCGCTTACGGCCTCCTACTTTTACGAGTTCTCACAGACCCGAGGAGGCCGAGTATTAGCTCGACCGTGTGTCAAAGATTTTGAGGATGTTACACTACTCAGAGTCTGAGCAGGTTGAGTTGGCTACGTTCATGTTCGAGCGCGAGGCCAGCTTATAGTGGGATAGTGTATTACGGACAGTTGTTGCTGGCTACATTTGGACTTGGGCAGCATTTGAGTTCCATTTCCACGAGAAATACTATCCTCAGACTTACAGGCACGAGAGGGAGAACGAGTTTTTACGCCTCAGGCGGGGGGCATGTCAGTCACAGAGTATGAGCATCGATTTATTGAGTTGGGCAGATACGTCCCAACGATACTTGCTAACGAGCAAATGCGCATACGATGATTTTCTGAGGGCTTGCGACCGGACATTAGGTCGAAGATGTGCTGCGTCAGCATACCTTCCTATGCAGAGTTGATACATATGTCCATGAGGGCAGAGTTGGATGTGGATCGCTTGACATGATCTCGTGGCCCTGTGGTTGCTAGACCATGACCGGATATGCAGGACAAGCCATTTGTTGGCAAGAGGCCTCGCATCGACCCTCCTCCTAGGGCTACAGCTTCAGTACTTCCGATGAGGTGCCCCGATGTGTCATGTACTTACTGTGAGAGATCGGGCCACACTGTGGGGAGCTGTTTCGCTCGGATGAGAGACAGCGGGTTTTTGCCACCGCAGAAGATCGATCGTCCTCCCCCACAGGCATTGTCTGCTCCACCTTTACGGTTGGCTCCTGCGCACCCCTCTTTCAGACCTCGCGCACCTCAGTTTCGGCCGCTTCAATGACATATGGTACCGCGGCCGAACTGACACAATAGGCTCAGGTAGATGCATTGACAGCAGAGGCTTCCGAGGCACGGACTGTTCAGCCCTTGGCCTTTGAGGTCACCGCCCATATTGGAGGTACTCCTATACTTGTGATGGTGGATACATGATCCACGATTTCATTGATATCGCATTCCACAGTCAGACGACTTGGGCTACCGACTATTCGGATGGATGGGGTGCGAGTTCTTATAGCGCACAAGACTTTTTCTGATGCCACCATGATGTGTGAGGGTTGTTTGGTGGATCTGGGGGGCAGAACGATGGCTCTTGATCTTGTCATCGACCCCTCTCTCTATTATCTCGACGTCATTCTTGGCATGGATTGGTTGACTGTAGGGAGGGCCGAGATTGACTACAAGCCCCGTATAGTGACGGTTTACGAGCCAGAGGGCACGTCCTTTACGTTTCAGAAGCAGGTCAGTTGTACCTATCGAGTACTTTGTTACACTTCCTTATTGAGGGATGTTGATGCCCCTACACTTGAGCACATGCTAGTAGTTCGTAACTATGAGGAACTGTTCAGGAAGATTCCTGGGTTGCCACCTTAGCGAGAGATTGATTTTACTATCGATCTGGTACCTGGTTCCACACCCGTCTCACTGCCAACTTATCGCATGGCTCCATGTGAGATGGAGGAGTTGAGGAAACAGATTGACGATCTGTTGGAGGTTGGTTTCATTCGGCCGAGTGTGTCTCCTTGGGGAGCACCGGTATTATTTGTGACGAAGAAGGATGGTTCACTGCATTATATATTGACTATCATAGGCTGAACCAGATTATGGTGAAGAATAGATATCCCTTGCCCAAGATAGATGACTTGTTTGATCAGTTGAGAGGGGCACAGTACTTCTCGAAGATTGATCTTCAGTCAGGGTATCACCAGTTGCGTGTCAGGGATGAGGACGTGCAAAAGACAGCTTTCAGGACTAGCTTTGGCCACTACGAGTTCCTCGTGATGTCGTTCGGTCTTACGAACGCACCAGCTGTGTTCATGGATATGAAGAACAGGGTATTTCGGCCTTTCCTCTATCGATTCGTCATTATGTTCATAGATGACATTTTGGTATACTCCAGGAGTCGAGAGGAGCATGAGGAGCACTTGCGATTGGTCCTGGATACACTGAGGCAGCATCAGTTGTTCGCACAGTATAAGAAGTGGAATTTCTGGAAGCAGGAAGTTAAGGATGGGATGACAGTTGACCTGGCTAAGGTAGCTGTAGTTCATGTAACGCCTCAGAAAAATATGTACTGAGACTCGAGTACCAACTCGACCAGAAATCACGTAGGATGAATTCCTTTAGAAAATTAAGCGTAAGTTAGCTAGCGCTACGCTAGAGTAGCTATGAAATTGTCCCTGAACGCTTTAAATAAGTTCTACAAGACCCAAAACTTGAAGAACCAATGACGCTATAAAATTATGAAACCTTGGATTAAACTCTAAACCCATTTGCTCTCAGGAACCTTTTGAAACTTTGTATTGGATTTAGACCGCGCGTCGAAAGTCCGATACCTACAATCTTAGGCTATTATGACCGCTTAATTGGACTTGACAATCATTTCCAAAATCAAGCCCAACCGACGTTCAGAGGCTATTTCATTGAGCCTAGAGTGAAGAGAGTGAGAAAAGGGTTAGATTTGAAAATTTAAATCCAAATCTAGCACGTGACTTGGCGCATTATTATTAAGCGTTCTGATCGTTAGAATTCGGCCAAATTACACCCTCGGATCAGGAAAAATTTCTCTTTCATATCATGAGACTTGTAGACCTGATCTAGGTGCGATGACCGCTGAATTGAAACTGGACCACCACGTGCGATCTACGAACTCTACCGGACTGAAAACTGGGTGCGAGCAACATCCAGTGACCACGAGCTTAAGTCCGACCGCGTTCGACCAGGGGACCCCCCAAAATGCTCTTTTGGATTGGAACAGCCCCAGTTTGGTTATACCTCAAGTGAACTTTGTTCCCAAGCCTAATTTGGGAAGGTTTTAGCCTATATAAGGGCTTTAAACCCTCACTTATCTCACCCATCCAAATTTACTAGAAACCCTAGCTAGAGAGAGAGAAAAAGTGAGAGATTGTGAGAGTGTGGGAGAGATCTTCCCGCCACTTGCTGCTGCTGCTACACGTGCTAAAGCAACGCATCCCAATCACTTTTTTGGTGATTTCAACGCATTTGTAGGTAAAGAAAACCCTAACTACTTGCTGATTTAGCATTCTGTCGATTCAAATAGCAAAGTAGCTAATACATCTTGTGCATTAGGTCGCCGTTACGCTGTTGACGAAGCGTATCTGTTCTAATTGAAACGATACACATTTAGGGCAAAAGGTACTGATTTTAGACGCTTTGATTGACTGATTTCAAAGCTTTCAATGTCGTATAATAGTAGATTATTGACGGCATCACCGTTTGACATGTACAACATGCTGTCCGTTTCCCATTTCGTAAGCGTATGGAAAATATGAGATTTAGGACATTTTAGTCATTTGTAGGAAATACAGTTTACATCCATATTTTGCTGAAATGTTTGCCATGACTTCTTGTCGTGTTAGTATATTAGGAATGTGTGCATGATTGGTTTGGCGAAGAGATTTGCCCTAATGCGCACTTTGAGTCGAAATACGCTATGTAGACTAAGTGTTTGTATAAATGTTTGTATTAGTATGTATTGAGTAAATGATGTTGTGAAATAGTTTTGAGATTGAATGCTCAAGTAATATGCTGATGTAAGTGATTTCCATCATGTTTTCTTACGTATTGATTTTATCATACATAAGTAATGCATGTGTTGGATGAATTGTTTAAGTGGTATGTTATAACAAGTTTCAACATGTCTAAATTGTTGTAATTCATTACCATTGCTCATATATCATTACTGATGTTGACTTACAAATGTTTGGGACTATGCTTAGTCCAGGCAGTCGGTAATAGAGTAAATTCGTGGTTGGCCTATATTTATCACGAAGGACGCGTCGATGAACGCGAGTCGTGTTTTGAGTTGGTGGCAGTGGTTAGGCCACGCGAAGTGTTTTACGCACTTCATGTCGTTCGACTTGCGATGCGCTCGTACTAGTTGAGCCCGTCAAGTAATCCGACTGGCCATTGCATGTTCACCTTGTATGAGTCATAACTTCTTGAACCTAGGGTACTGAACCTACCATTGGAAACCCTGTTAACCATGGTACCTTGATCCATAAAGACTCATGAGCCGGGCATGGTGGTATGGGACACCGTGGTCGAGCTGTCGGACTACGCTGGGGCTACAAACCTCCCCGTAGTGACCAGTGAGCACATTTGACTCGTGAGCAGATTATGGTGGTATGGGACACTATATTCTTGCTGTCGGCCTACACTAATCAGGTGACGAGCCCTTTGTAGTGAACGCGAGCGTATTCTGAGTCTACGGGAGGCGACGACCCTTCCGTAGCAACGAGAGTACATTAGGCCTGTATTGATAAGGTGATGGGGGAGTGGTGCAACGAGTGCGAGCAACAGCCCTGGCAGCCCTTGCAGGGACCTACAAATGTAACATCGTATGTGAATGCTAGGAGTGACGACCCTAGACCGGATCTGTGTTGGGAATGATATAAGCAAAGTACCTTAGTTTCCCAATACTGCTGTATGAAAAGGAATAATAACAACTTGGTAATCATATCCACATCACATTGTATGTGCCTGGAAGATGTGAAGCATTGAGCGGAACGCAAGCATGCCGCAGGCGTAAGATGGTGCCGTATGAGAGAGTATGTCGGTGAGGGCATCCATCATGTCATTTCATGCATACATTAACAATAGAATCTAGGGATGATTATTTCATTGCTTTACTATTATCGCATAATTGATTTGAGAACATGCTAATCTTTGCTCTATTATTCCACTGAGTTGATCACTCACTCTCACGTTACGGGATGGTGTTTGCAACACCTACCAGACCCTGTCTTAGATGCAAGTGATGCGGCGATTCAAGAGGCAGAGCCAGATTACGATGAGGACCAGGACGAGTACTCACATATGCAGTTTCACGACGGCTTTACGTAGGTGAGCTGGATCGGCGGGACTTCATTATTGGACCTTATGACATTTTAATTTTTATTTATTTACATGTATACGAGACTCAGAGATGTATTCATACTTTAGAGACAGTTGAGATTTATTTTATTTTCCATACAGTGATATATATATTCTTCAGTCTTTCGCTTGCATTTTATCACTGGATCTGGAGTATGAATTGCAGTTTTGGTATAATCTTGCTCATGTGAATGCACTAACTCATCCAACATTAAATTATAATTATATTGGTTGCATAAGTGATGGTCTGGAATTCGGGAGTCGGGTTTATATACGACCCCTAATTTTTAGGGTGTTACAGTTCAGGACTAGGAGCGGCCTAGTTCTGTCACTGAGGTGAGGAGTTTCTTGGGTCTTGCTGGCTACTATCGACGTTTCATTCGAGATTTCTCGAAGATCGCCAGACTTCTATCTCAGCTGACACAGAAGGATGTGAAGTTCTCCTGGAATGAAAAGGCAGAGACATCTTTTCAAGATCTGAAGGACAGGTTGACGTCCGCCCCTGTGCTAGTATTGTTAGAGCAAGGGGTTAGATACACGATATACACTGACGCGTCTAGCGTTGGCCTAGGTTGTGTCCTTATGCAGAAGGACAGGGTAATTTCGTATGCCTCGAGACAATTAAGGAAGCGCGAGGAGAATTACCCTACACACGACCTTGAGTTGGCAGCCGTCATTTTCACATTAAAGCTCTGGAGACATTACCTCTACAGGGAGGAGTTCGAGCTCTTTTACGACCACAAGAGCCTCAAGTACATATTCACGCAGCGGGACCTAAATATGAGGCAGAGGCGATGGATGGAGACCTTGAAAGACTTTAAGTTTGAGGTTTCCTACCATCCTGGCAAGGTGAACCTCGTGGCTGACGTGTTGAGCCGCAAGAAGGCGACAGTTTGCGGCTCCGTTGATGGTTGTCAAGTGGGACATGGTTGAGTTTTTACAAGACTTTGATCAGAAACTCACTGTGGAGGAGCCATTTGAGTTCATCGCACATGTTCAGGTGCGATCTCTTATCGACGATAGGCTCATCGCGGCGCAGCGGGATGATGCGCTTCTGACTGAGCTTCGAGAGTAGGCCAGTGACGATGCAGACGCTGAGTGGCGAGTTGGAACGGATGGGGGCTTACGTTATCATGGCCGCCTATGCGTCCCTGATATCCCCGACTTGAGATGAGAGATTCTCGAGGCTGCGCATAGTACCATACTTGCGATACATCCAGACAGCATAAAGATGTATCGTGACGTGAAGAGGACATATTGGTGGGAGGGCATAAAGACCCATATCGCAGAGTTCGTGTCCCATTGTCTCACTTGCCAGCAGGTGAAGGCAGAGCATCGCCAACCTCCTGGACTCCTTCAGCCTATGCCTATAGCTGAGTGGAAGTGGACTTCATTTCCTTAGATTTCATCTCAGGGCTGTCGAAGACGAGAAAGGGATATGATTCTATTTGGGTGATCGTCGACCGTCTGATGAAGTCGGCGCATTTCCTACCGATCAGAGTTACAAACTCTGTAGACGAGTTAGCCAGGCTGTATATCAGAGAGATAGTGCGTCTGCATGGAGTTCCTTTAGAGATCGTGTCGGACAGAGACACGCGCTTCACTTATATTTTCTGGACTCACATCCAGGAGGCTATGGGTGTGAAGTTGAAGTTCAGTACTGCTTTCTACCCACAGAAAGACGGACAGACAGAGCGGGTGAACTAGATTGTAACACCCCGGATTTTGGCCAACCTGGGATTATACGTCCTTAGGCAATGGGTCAATTAAAACACCTGAGAAATAGCTCAGAACCCAATTCCATATCCAAAGAAACCACTTAGGATTAATTCCTTTAGAAACTAAGCATAAGTTAGCTAGCGTAACGCTAGAGTAGCTGGGAAATAGTCCCTGATCACTTTAAATGCATTCTACAAGACCCAAATCGAGTAGAACCAATGACTCTATAATACTCTAAAACCTCGGATCAAACTCTAAGCAGGTTTGTTCTCTGGACCACTTTGAAACTTTGTATTGGATCTAGACCGCGCGTCGAAAGTCCGATACCTACTATCTTAGACCGTTAGAACCGCCTAGCTGGACTTGACAATCATTTCGAAAATCAAGTCCAACTGACATTCGCAGGCTATTTCATTGAGCCTGGACTGAAGAGAGTAAGAATAGGGACAGATTTGGATTTTGAAATTCAAATCTGGCACATGACTTGACGTGTCAGTATTAAGCGTTCTGACTGTCAGAATTCAGCCAAATTACACCCTCGGATTAGGAAAAATTTATATTTCATATCATGAGACTTGCAGCCCTGATCTACGTGCGGTGACCGCTGAACTAAAACTGGACCGCCACGTGCGATCTACGAATACTGATGGTCTGAAAATGGTATGAGAGCGACATCTGACATGTGTGAACTTAAGTCCAACCGCATTCAGCCAGGGGACCACCAAAAATGTCCTTTTGGACCGAAACAGCCCCGCTTTGGATAAGCATCAAGTGAACCTTGTTCCCGAGCCTATTTCGGGCAAGTTTGGGCTTATAAAAGGGGTTGAAACCCTCACTCCTCTCTCCTATCCGAATTTGAGAAAAACCCTAGATTGGGAGGGAGAAAAGGTGAGAGTTTGTGAGAGAGAGTAGGAGAGGATTTTCCTGCTGCTGGCTTACCTGTTGCACGTGCTTTAGCAACATGCTCCGATCACCTGGCCGGTGATTTCTCCACGCTTTTAGGTAAGAAAATACCCCATTTAGTCACTGATTTGAGGTTCCTTTCGTTCCATAACTTGTTAGTTGATAAATCTCGTGAATTAGGTTCCCTATTCGCCGTAGACGAAGCGTATATGCTCCGTTCGAATTCACATACCTGTAAGAGATTTGGTGCAGATTTTAGACACTTTGATTGACTGTTTCCAACACTTTCAATGTCATTTATTAGTAGATTATCGACGGCATCGCCGTTTGACATGTACAACATGTTGTCCGTTTCCTGTTTCGTAAACCGACGGAGAATATGAGATTTAGGGCATTTTAGTCATTTGTAGGAAGTACTATTTTCATTCATATTTTACTGATGTGATTGATATGGTTTATTGTCGCATTAGAATGTTAGGAATGCGTGCATAATTAGTTTGGCGAAGAGATTCGTCTAAATGCGCACTTCGAGTCGACATACTATATGTAGACTTAAGTGTGTAGTTTAAGTGTTTGTATAAATGCTTGTATTAGTATGTATTGAATTAAATGGTGTTATGAATTAATTTGAGATTGATTTCTCAATTAATATCCTGATGTAAATGATTTCCTACATGTTAGCTATATGCATGATTTCATTATATGTATGAAATGCATATGCATGATGTTTCACTTAAGTGGTATGTTATAACATGTGCTTGATGATTTCCTTATGATCTAGTTTGAGATTAAATTCTCAATTAATATGCTAATGGAGATGATGTCCTATATGTTGGCGATATGCATAATTTCATTATATGTGTGATAGACATGTGCAAGATGATTTACTTAAGTTGTACGTTATAACATGTGTTAACATGCTCACATATTTGTATTCCATTTCCAATACTCTTACCTGATTGCTGATGTGGATTCATAATTGTTTGGGACTATACTTAGTCCAGGCAGTCGGTAACAGAGAAAATTCGTGGCTAGCTGGTATTTACCACGAAGGACGCGTCGATGAACGCAAGTCGTGTTTGGAGTTGGCGGCAGTGGTTAGGCCACGCGAAGTGTTTCACGCACTTCATGTCGTTCGACTTGCGATGCGCTCGTGCTAGTCGAGCCCGTCAAGTAACCCGACTGGCCGTTGTATGTTCACCCTGCATGAGTCATAACTGCTTGAACCTAGGGTACTGAACTTACCATTGTAAACCCTGTTAACCATGGTACCTTGATCCACGAAGACTCATGAGCCGGGCATGGTGGTATGAGACACCGTGGTCGAGCTATCGGCCTACGCTGGGGCCACAAACCTTCCCGTAGCGACTAGTGAGCACCTAGTCTCGTGAGTAGATTATGGTGGTATGGGACACTATATTCTAGCTGTCGGCCTACACTGATCAGGCGACGAGTCCTTTGTAGTGACTGCGAGCGTATTCTGAGTCTACGGGAGGCGACAACCCTTCAGTAGCAGTAGAGTACAGTAGGCCTGTATTGATAAGGTGATGGGGGAGCGGTGCAACGAGTGTATGCAACAGCCCTGACAGCCCTTGCAGCGTCCTACAAAATATACCTCGCATGAGATTACTAGGAGTGACGACCCTAGATAGGATCTGTGTTGGGATTGATATAAGGGAAGTACCTTAGTTTCCCAATCCTACTGTTTGAATGGACTAATAACAACTCGAAAATCATATCACCATAACATTACATGTGCCTGGAAGATGTGGAGCACTTGAGGGTCGATTGCATTCCGCGGTCGTAAGATGGTGCCGTATGAGGGAGATCGTCGGTGAGGGCATACATCATGTCATCTCATATTGCATTAACAACAGTATTAGGATTGTTTGATTTACTGCTTTACTATTAGCGCATGATTGATTTGATAACATACTAATTTCTGCTCTCTTATCCCACTGAGTTGATCACTCACTCCCACGTTACGAGATGGTGTTTCTGGACACCCACCAGTCCCTATTGTGATTGCAGATGGTGGTGCGGCCTGTGAGGCGGAGCTGGACTTGATGATGAGGAGGAGGATTCCTCCTATATGCGTTTTGATTGACGGGATTACAGGGAGGTTGATTAGATGCCTTGACACTTGTCATTTTGTATTTTTAGCACACTCAAGTATATTCGTTTTGTCTACTTTTTGAGTATACATGTATGTATATAACCTGGTAACATGTTCACACTCTGGAGACACATAAGTTTATATATGTTATACATACTATCATAGTCTTCCGCTTGCTAATTTAACGGTCTCTAGAGTATGATATGATGTTTTGAATTAATCCCACTCATGTTTAATTCATTAACACAGACAACATTCAATCATATACATTAATGTTGCATAAATAACATTTTGGAACTCGGGAGTGGAGTTTCTACTCGACCCCCCGATTTTTGGGATGTTACAGATGGTATCAGAGCATGATTTGGATTAAACCGGGCCTGGTTTATGGTCACGCGATGCATGCTGTCGCCTCCTTTGACTTAGGTGGGTGCAAGAGAGGTCTAGAAACACTTATAGGATCACAAATTCGCCAATAGGCAAAGTCTATTGGTATTGATCACGCGATCGAGTTTGTAACGCATCTAGGGTCGCGTGAAGCGACCTAAGTAGCTCCTAGGTCGTAGGTAGGTGGGTTGAGACATTCTTTGAATGATTCTAAACCCGTAAATGTGAATCCTTGGGCTGTGGGGCAACCACAACCCTTACATTCAATCGCTAGGGCTAAAAAACCCCGTTTCACCTAAAATCTTCAAAATTCTTCCTCTCACCATCCAATCCTCAATTATTTCTTATCCTTTTCATGTTAAGCATCAATCCTAATGTGAAAATGACATAAAATCATACTTTGACAAAAATTTTACTGTGAATAGTAAAATTTTATGAAAAAGGGCCATAAGGCCATTCTAACTTTGCTTTATTTAGTAAGTAATGGGCTAGATGGATGAATTAACTCCTTCTACCCCAAAATCATATGCTGCATGATAGGGAATGATATTCGGGATTACAGACTGGCCCCAAAAATCCCCGAACACATGTTTGGGTCTATATAGGGCAATCTAGAATGAACCAAGGTGGGGACCATATATTTTTGGGGTCCCTGGACCATGGAGGACCAGACCCATGTGGTCCCACTGATCAGATCACCAGACGGTCGGCGATGCCATCGCTACTCGGGGTGGCCCACTCAAGCTGGTTTTTGGTATCTGGGGCTATTTTAGGTAATACATCCCCCCCCCCCCCCCCCCCCCCCCCCCCCCCCCCCCATGTAGTGCTCGTCCATAAAAAACCCCAAATGGGGGTACTTCCTTCACAAACAGCCCCTCCCCTAGCTCCATTTACGTTTTCTAGCTGCCCTAACCCAAAACTGTGATTCTAAATCACTCTCAAACCCATTCTTAGTTGAAAAAGACCACACTCGATCACTCCATTGAAGTTTGCAGCCTTCCCTCTTACAAATCTCATCGTTTGGAGCTCTTACAACCCCCAAAATGAGCTAAAATCGCGAGGTGCTCCATTCTCCTTTTTCCTTCTCTTTTCTTTTTGAAAATCCAGCCTTTGGGAGCTTGAAGCATCCCTTTACAACACCTAGATTTCATTCTGTCCATTTGGGCAACAATTTCTATGCATTTTCTCCTCTTTTCATGGCTATTGTTAAGGCTGTTTTAGCCTTTTCCTCCCTTTCCATCGTCCTCTCTCTCAAGTCCCTTTTATTGATCCTCAGACTCGTGGAAACCTGCTTACCCATCCCATTTCTCCACGTTCTTTGCTTGTTTGGTTACCGTTTTGAAATTACTGTGTTTTGTTGTTGTTAGGTAGAAAATGTGTTTGTGTGGTGGTTTGGGCTTAATATAGCCGAAATTTGTTGAATGGAGTGCATGCCGTTCGTTTGTAGTCAGGTATTGTCCCTAGATTGGGAGTATTGTAACTCCCGGGATTCAGCCTACAAATTAATTTTTATCCCACCGCACCCTCCTACCAAGCATGCCCCTCCCTATCCCAATATGGGATTAGGAATGCAGTTCCATTTAATACAACTTAATGCTACTGGCCATATAGGCCTTTGGGCATTTTGGACCTACTGTTAGCACTCATAGATTTGAAGGATCTGACTATATAGGAAAGCCAATTTTATTTAGATAATCTTGACCCTAAGCGATAGAGCAATTCCCTGTATTAGTAATGGTATGGAATCATTTACCGTATAATCTTAGGCTTTGGATTATAGCTACTGAGTTGCAGACTAGCCTACTAGTTACCTTAAGTAGTGTAGAGCCTGTATGTGCTAAGGAAATTGTAGGTTAGATTTGGTTGAAGTAGAACCTTATTCCTTCGATAGATCCCCTTATGACTTATAGACTTCTGTTGTTGCCCATACGAAGGAACCATTCACTCTCAGGGAACATTTATAAATCCCTCAGATTAAACTTAGAATAAACCATCATACCCCTTAAAATTGCCATCCCCAAGGGCTTATTGCATTCGGGAACGCGGAATAAAGGAAATGCAATTAATAGCGAAGTAATCGCGATTTGAATCAACTTCTTAATCCTAGTAGTTACCATTGAATCCAATGCTCTGATCAAGCAGAAGATCGGCATCGAGTAGGATTGAGGACTGATACAATAACTTTTCTATCATCACGGGGCAGAAGGTTTGTGTATCCGGCTCAGACCCATTACACAACTATTCTTCCGTGTTGGCCCGACCATCTACAACCACAAGTTATTGCTTTGCCCTTGGTAAATGTTAAGGACTTAAAGCCAGTAGAGGATTCGACATCTTGCCACCAACTCGTACCTGCCCCTGAACTTAACCACAATAGAGATTAGGCTCATCTCTATGATCATAGGTACCAATGCCATAGAACGCATCATTAGCAAGGAAAACCAAGTAGAGGAAGGTTGTTTCCATTTTATGTCAAGAATAGGTCCTAAGTTGCACCTCGTTCTGATATATGGATCGATGCAAAGCTTCTTGAACTTTAAGTAAAACCAAGTTTTAAGGGGGGTAGAACGTATTGAGTCTAATCCAGATAGGTTAGTCGAAGCTACCGTTCGATCAGAGTGGCGGAGCGGAAGAGTGGTTGGCCTCTTTCCCACTAGCTCAGGATCGAAACATTTGAGTTAGGATGTACGTACAGTTAGGTCAATAAATAGGATTGACCCTTTCTGAGAATGTCAATAATAAAGTTGTAACGCCCGTGAAAAATCCATACTTGGGCTCGAGTACCAACTCGACCCGAAATTGCGTAGAATTAATTCTTTTAGAAAATATGACTAAGTTAGCTAGCGCAACGCTGGAGTAGCTGGGAAATAGTCCCTGATCACTTTAAATACGTTCTACAAGGCCCAAATCGAGTAGAACCAATGACCCTACAATACTCTATAACCTTGGATCAAACTCTAAGCTGGTTTATTCTCTGGACCGCTTTGAATCTTTGTATTGGATGTAGACCGTGCGTCGAAAGTATGATACCTCCTATCTTAGACCGTTAGAACCGCCTAGCTGGACTTGACACTCATTTCGAAAATCAAGTCAAACCGATAATCACAGGCTATTTCATTGAGCCCGGACCGAAGAGAGTGCGAATAGGGAAAGAATTGGAATTTCAAATTCAAATCTGGCACACGACTTGATGCGTCAGTATTAAGCGTTCTGACCGTCAGAATTCAGCCAGATTACACCCTCGGATCAGGAGAAATTTCTATTTTATATCATGAGACTTTCAGCCCTGATCTACGTGTAGTGACCGCTGAACTGAAACTGGTCCGCCACGTGCGAT
The DNA here is from genome assembly GCA_037074715.1 of Magnolia kwangsiensis. Taxonomy (NCBI): domain Eukaryota; kingdom Viridiplantae; phylum Streptophyta; class Magnoliopsida; order Magnoliales; family Magnoliaceae; genus Magnolia; species Magnolia kwangsiensis. The sequence continues at coordinate 45,369,664 of CM073576.1, read as the reverse complement.
CTGCGAACCCAGCCGGACTGAAAACTTAATACGTGCTAGATCTGGTACGCATGAGCTTAAGTCCAATCGCATTCGACCAGGGGACCACCAGAAAGCATCCTTTGAACCGAAACAGCCCCGAATTGCATATGCACTAAGTAAACTTTGTACCGGAGCCTATTTTCGACGTTTTTGGGCTTATAAAAGGGGTTGAAACCCTCACTCCTCTCTTCCATCCGAAATTGCAAGAAACCCTGGATTGAGAGAGAGAAAAGGTAAGAGTTTGAGAGAGAGTGTAGAAGGGATTTTTCCATTCTTCGTGCCACCTGTTGCTAGTGCTTAAACAACACCTCCTGATCACCAAGCCGGTGATTCTTCCGCGTTTTCAGGTAATAACTAACCCTAGAAGTTGCTGATTTAGGGATCACTAAGATCCATAGCTTTTTAACCAATAGATCTTGTAAAACAGGTTCTCTTATCGCCGTTGACGAAGTGTATACGCTCCGTTCGAAACAACACGTCTATAAGAGACTAGGTGAGGATTTTAGACACTTTGATTGACTGTTTCCAATGCTTTCAATGTCGTTTAATAGTAGATTATTGACGGCATCGCCGTTTGACATGTACAACATGCTATCCGTTTCCTGTTTCGTAAATCAACGAAGAATATGAGATTTAGGGCATTTTAGTCATTTGTAGGAAGTACAGTTTACATTCATATTTTGCTGATGTGATTCACATGGTTTGTTGTCGCATTAGGAAGTTAGGAATACGTGCATAATTAGTTTGGTGAAGAGATTCGCCTAATTGCGCACTTCGGGTCGACATACTATATGTAGACTTAAGTGTGTAGTGTATGTATTTGTATAAATACTTGTATTAGTATATATTGAATTAAATGATGTAATGAAATAGTTTGTGATTGATTTCTCAATTAATATGCTCACCTAAATGATTTCCTACATGTTGACTATATGCATGATTTCATTATATGCATGAAATGTATGTGCTTGAAGATTTGCTTAAGTTGAATATTATAACATGTGTTAACATGCTCACATGATTGTATTTCAATTCCAATACTCTTACATAGATTGCTGATGTGATTCCATAATTGTTTGGGACTAGACTTAGTACAGGCAGTTGGTAACTGAGCGAATTCGTGGCTGGCTGGTCTTAGCCACGAACGACGCGTCGATGAACGCGAGTCGTGTTTGGAGTTGGCGGCAGTGGTTAGGCCACGCGAAGTGTTTTACGCACTTCATGTCGTTCGACTTGAGATACGATCGCGCTAGTCGAGCCCGTCAAGTAACCCGACTGGCTGATGTATGTTCACCCTGTATGAGTCATAACTGCTTGAACCTAGGGTACTGAACTTACCATTGTAAACCCTGTTAACCATGGTACCTTGATCCACGAAGACTCATGAGCCGGGCATGGTGGTATGGGACACCGTGGTCGAGCTGTCGGCCTACGCTGGGGCCACAAACCTCCCTGTAGTGACCAGTGAGCACATAGTCTCGTGAGCAGATTATGGTGGTATGGGACACTATATTCTAGCTGTCGGCCTACACTGATCAGGCGACGAGTCCTTTATAGTGACCGCGATCGTATTCTGAGTCTACGGGAGGCGACAACCCTTCAGTAGTAGTAGAGTACAGTAGGCCTGTATTGATAAGGTGATGGGGGAGTGGTGCAACGAGTGTGAGCAACAGCCCTGGTAGCCCTTGCAGCGACCTACAAAATATACCTCGTATGAGATTACTAGGAGTGACGACCCTAGACAGGATCTGTGTTGGGATTGATACAAGGGAAGTACCTTAGTTTCCCAATCCGGCTGTTTGAATGGACTAATAACAACTCGAAAATCATATCACCATACCATTGCATGTGCCTGGAAGATGTGGAGCACTTGAGGGTCGATTGCATGCCGCGGTCGTAAGATGGTGCCATATGAGGGAGATCGTCGGTGAGGGCATACATCACGTCATGTCATCTTGCATTAACAACAGTATTAGGATTGTCTGATTTACTGCTTTACTATTATCGCATGATTGATTTGTGAACATGCTAATCTTTACTCTATGATTCCACTGAGTTGATCACTCACTCTCACATTACGGGATGGTGTTTGCAACACCCATCAGACCCTATTGTAGATGCAGGTGAGGCTGAGATCCAGGAGGCAGAGCCAGACTTCGACGAGGACCAGGACGAGTTCTCGTACATGCAGTATCATGATGGCTTTGCATAGGCGACCTGGGTTGATGGGACTTCAGTGGGACTATTTTGAACATTTGATTTTGTTCATGTATATGTATATGAGACTCAGAGATGTATTCATACTTTAGAGACAGATGAGATCTACTTTATTTTTCCTTACAGTGATATATATATTGTTTAGTCTTCCGTTTGCTTTTATCACTGGATCTGGAGTATGAATTGCAGTTTTGGTATACTTTTACTCATGTGAATGCTTTGAATCAGACAACATTGAATCATAATCATTTTTGTTGCATAAGTGACGGTCTGGAACTCGGGAGTTGAGTTTATACACGACCCCCGATTTTCAAGGTATTACAAGTTGGTATCAGAGTCAGGTTAAGAGTATATTGGGCCTGGGTTATGGTCTCGCGACGTATGCTGTCGCTTCCTTTGACTTAGGTGGGTGCGAGAAGGGTCTAGAAACACTTCTAGGATCGCAGATTCGCCGATAGGCGAAGTCTATTTGAATCGATCGCACGATCGAGTCTGTAACGCATCTCGGGTCACGTAAAGTAACCCGAATAGCTCCTAGGTCGTAAGAAGTCGGGTTGAGACGTTCTTTGAATGATTTTAAACCCGTAAAAGTAAATCCTTGGGCCGTGTGATGACCACGACTCCTGTATTCAATCGCTAGGGCTTAAAAACCCCATTTCACCAAAAATCTTCAAAATTCTTCCTCTCACCACTCCAATCTTCATTTCTTTCTTATCCATTTTATGTTAGACATCAAACCTAATGTGAAAATAACATAAAATAATACTTTCACAAAATTTTATAGTGAATAGTAAAATTTCATGAAAAACGGCCATAAGAACATTCTAACTTCACTTTCTTTAGAAACTAAGGGTCTAGATGGATGTACTAGATCCTTCTACTCCAAAATCATATGCTGTATGATAGAGTTTTGTATTCAGGATTGTAGATTGGCCCCAGAAATCCCTGAACACATGTTTGGGCCTATGTAGGTCAAAATACTATGAACCAAGGGTTGGACCGTACATATCTGGGGTCCTTGGACCATGGGGGACCAAACCCATCTAGTCACACCGGTCGGATGCACCACCGGTCGGTGATGCCATCGCCGATCCAGCGATGCATCGCCGTACAGGTGGGCCCACTTGCTGTAAAATTCAGACACACGCCCTATCTTGGGTCGTGTACACCCCCCATATGTGTCCCGTCCAAAGAAAACCCCTAAAAAGTGCATCTCCTTCACAAACAGTCCTCCCCATAGCCCTATTTGCTTTTTCCAGCAACGATCTCCAAATTTCGTGATTCCAAACCACCCCTAGATCCATCCTTGGCCAAAAAAGATCACCCTCCATCATTCCTTTGAAGTTGGCAGCCCTCCCTCTTGAAGATTTCATCATTTGGAGCTTCAAGATCAAATTTTTGTTCATTATTTTACCATTGGGATTCCACTTTATATAAACTCTTGTGTTGCTACTTGAGAAGACGAGCAAGAATCGAAGAGAGCATGAGAGAATTATCATAATAGTTAATACCCTCGTCCATAACAGTTCATCATTCAATCCATAGCTCATGCATTTATTCTCATCTTCATTGCTTGTATTGAATTATGAACTCTGGCATTCATTAGGTTTCCAACAACACCTCTTAATGGAAAATCATTGTGTTGGAATCTTTAAATGCTTAACTCATTGAAATCTTCTCTAACCTCTAAAGATAAATAATTTATTAGAGAAGATGAGACCAAACCCTAAACCAACAACCTCAGAGCATTGATTGCAGCATCAACAGATGATTGTGGTTCAAGGGAGCTAAAGACTCTTCAACAATAGAAAGATCTTCACCAACATGTGCTAATAAAGAGCTCTTTCACTTACAAGTAAGTAATATAGTCCATGGAGTCTGAAGCTTCTTCCTTGTGTAGGATTTGGTTTCAAAGTTTGTCCTCAAACTTGCCAAGACCTTTCGTAGGCCTCCGATAGGAGAATACATATAGTGTTCTTGAGTAGGACCTATTGCCTTGTGTAGGCATGTTTATAGAGTCCTTGTGTTGGACCTATGGCCCTGTGTAGGCATAGTGAGTTGCCTTGTGTAGGCACCTAAGGATGTCTTGTGTAGGCTTCATAGTTAACCTTATGCAGGTTATAAAGGTCGATGGTTAACATGATTTAAAACCATTGATAGTGAAATCCGACACACTCTAGGGTGGAGTGTGTCAACCAGAAGTGGAGTAAGCATGTAGTTGAACCACTATATATTGTTGAATATGAATGACTTCTTAAGAATCCTGCTTAACTTCAATTGTAGCGGTTCTACCATAAATTGAATGGAGGCTGTTGGCACCGAATTCAGCGGTTGAAAATTTAGTGAGTCATGTTCCCAAGTTTGGGACATAGCATCAACCACTCAAGTTTTATATCTCAACTTCTACAAAGTCGATTGGATCTTTGTTGGCACAATATGACAATGACTAAAAAGAGTGTTCAGTTTATTATCTTAATCGAACATTGTTAAATACAGAGAAATAGTATTCTATTATGGAAAAGTTATGTTTATTATTATACTTTGTAGGTAAAAAGTTATGTTGAGGCATAAAATAAAGAGGAGACAGAAAATGAAGGTAAATTACCACTGTGCGGAAAAAGGATGCTATTGTGTGGAAAATATAGTCATTATGCGAAAGATATTATTGTGTGAGGTAATTGGAGCGCACAAAGATTTCTGCACAATGGTTGGCGCACAAAGATTTCCACACAGCAGTTGACACAAAGTCATTTCTGCACTGCAGTTGGCAAATAGCGATTTCTACACTATAGGAGTGCACAGCAAGACCTGCACAATGGTGAGTGCGTAGAGTCTACGTGACACACTCACACATGTGGGAGGGCTATAAATACCCCCCGATTCCTTTAGTGGAGTCAGGAGTTACCAATCACAGTAAGAGAGAGAGAGAAGAGATTGCGGAGGAAAAGGTAAAGTCCACAACCATTGTGCGGAAGAAGCGTTGTGTGGCGCACAACACGACCGGCGCACAACATGACCAGCGCACAACAAAGGCTGGCGCACAATGAGCACAACGCGACCAATGCACAATAAAGGCTAGTACACAATGAGCACTAGCGCACAACAAAGGCTGGCGCACAATGAGCACATCACGACCAGCGCACAATAAAGGCTAGCACACATTGAGCGCTACCACACAATAAAGGCTGGCACACAATGAGTACCGGCACACAATAAGGGCTGGCGCACAGTGGGCACCAGCATACGATAACTTTTGACTGTGCATGACTACAGCGCACAATGGGTTCCGATTGCACGCAATGACTTTTTACAGTGCACAATGACTTCTAAGATAGTGTTCAATATTATGTTTAATGTTTCATATAGTTGTACTTAATATGAATGCTAAGTCTTTGTTGTATGTTATGATTTATGAAAGTTCTATTTGGAATCAAAGGAGAAAGGGATGTGAAGAACTTGAAATAAATAAAGTGATTACCTTTATCATTAGTCTTCGGTAGATTTGTTTAAATGAATGAAATATTCCCCAAACAAAATACTTTTGTTTCTTGTTCGAAACAAAATGGCGACTCCACTAGGGAAATATTTTCATATTCATTTAAACATTAACCTAAGAGTTACATGAAAGATAATCACAATTTGTTTAACGTCTTGGCGACTCTCAGTGGGAACATCCTACTTTTCATCTCCAAATAGATTACAACTTAAATATAAATATTAACATATTTTAGCATTTTGTGAATATAAATAACAGGTGAAGAAGAATACAACAGTTAACTCAGTAAATGGCAACTATTCAAGGGAATACGATTTTTTACTTCACCACGAAAAGATTTGTTGTGGAGTATGCTGATAAACCAAATGGACATTGTGAAGACAAAGCAATAGAAAATAAGCAAATGAAATTGTAAACAGCTGCTATGGTCATGACTGTTTCACCAATAGCACAAGGAGAGAAAGATGAATGGATCATTGTCACTCGTAGGAGGACCAGGGCTCAGACAGCAAGAATAACTTCACCACTAAGCAGATCCAGAGGTCCAGTAACTCGAAATGCTGCCAAGAGGAATCCCAAACTCGCCCCTCCTCCGATACACCCTAAGAAAACAGTTTCATAGCTAACGTCATATGATTTCCCTGCATTAACAACCCCGAAAGTCAGGTGGACAAGAGAACAAAAGGGTAAGGCACTATTAGCGAACTCATCGACATCTACTCCGCCTCGGTCGGATAGTGGTAATAGAGGTATAGAGAAGTCAAATTAAACCCCGTCCTCTCCTCCTTTCATAAACCCTCTTTCATCAACATACTCTTATCCCACTCCTACTACAGTTTCTACAACGTCTCGAAAAAATCCGTACAGAGACCCGAGTACCACCTCAGGCAGAAATCACTTAGGATTAATTCCTTTAGAAATTAATCGTAAGACAACTAGCGCTATGTTAGATTAGCTGTGAAATTAGCACTGATCGTTTTAAATACGTTCTGCAAGACCCAAAACTTGTGGAATCATTGACGCTATAATGTCCTGAAACCTAGGATCAAACTCTAAACCCGTTTGCTCTTAGGAAGCCTTTGAAACCTTGTAATGGATTCTAACAGCGTGTCGTGAGTCCGTTAGCAATTAACTTAGACCGTTATGACCGCGTAGTTGGACTTGACTACCACACCAGAAATCAAGCCCAACTGATGTTCTGAGGCTATTTCGTTGAGCCTGGAGCAAGGAGTGTGAGAAAGAGTGAAATTCTTTAAAAATTAAATGTGATTTAAATAAATCTGGCACGTGACGCTTGCGGGTTAAGTATAAGCATTCAGACCATTGGAATCTGACCCAAATACACTCTCGGATCAGGAAACATTTCCCACTCAGGTCATTGTACTTGAAATCCTCGATCGAATCTCAGTGATCGCTGAACTGAAACTGGTCCTCCACGTGCGATCTAAAAACCCGATCGAATTGAAAACTTAATGTGATCAGGATCCAACATCCATGAGCTTAAGTCCGACTGCATTTAGTCAGGGGACCTCCAGAAACATTCTTTTGGATCGGAAGATACCCAATTGGCTATAACCCAAGTATACCTTGGTTTAAAGTCTAAATAGGTGACTTTCTAACCTATTTAAAGACCTTAAACCCTCTCACACCCCTCCCATACGAATTTGCAAAAACCTTAGAAAAGAGAGAGATTGTGTGGAAGTTGTGAGGGAAAGTCCCTGGAACTCGATCCGGCTTCTACACGTGCTTAATCACCGTGTTCTAGTCACTCCTCCGGTGATTCTGACTTTATTCTAGGTAAGAAAACCCTAACCTCAACCTGTTTTAGAGATTCCATCGATACAAGTAGCGAAGTAGCTGACTTAACTTGTGAATTAAGTCGTCATACAGACGTTGACGAAGCGTAGAGTTTCTATTCGATTCGATACGCTTGTATGATGAAAGGTGAGGATTTTAGATACTTAGGTTAACTATTTTCAAAGATTTCAAAGTCGTTTGATAGTAGATTATAGACAAGAATGCTGTTTGACATGTAGAACATGCTGTCTGTTTTTCATTTCGATTACATACGGAGAATATGAGATTTAGGGTATTTTAGGTATTTATAGGAAATATTGTATACATTCGTATTTTGTTGAAATGATTGCCATGTGTATTTGTCATGTTATTATATTAGTTAGGCGTGTATGATCTTTTGGTGAAGAGATTCGCCCTAATGCACACTTTGGATCGACATACGCTATGTAGACAAATGTGTGTAGACTAAGTGTTTGTATAAATGTTTGTACTAGTAAGTATTGAGTAAATGTTGTTGTAGATTAGTTTTGAGATTGGATTCTCAATTAATATGATGATGTACATGATTTCCTCCATGTTGTTATATTGAATTGATTTCCTTATTAATATGAAATGCTTGTGTTTGGTTGATTTTCTTATGTTGTATGTTATAAAATGATATTAACATGCTTGGATTAATTGTGTTTCATTTCTGTCACTCTCATATGATCACTGATGCAGATTACAAGTGCTTGGGCTATATTCTAGTCCAGGCAGTCGGTAATAGATTTGAATTCGTGGTTGGCTTCTATTCACCACGAAGGACGCATGGATAAACCCGAGTCGTGCTTTAGGTTGACGGTAGTGGTTAGGCCACACGATGTGTTTTATGCACTTCATGTCATTCATCTTGAGGTGTGCTCGTACTAGTCTAGCCCGTCAAGTAACCCGATTGACCATTATACATTCACCTTGTATTGGTCATAACTTCTTGAACCTAGGGTACTGAACTTACCAGAGATAACCCTGATAACCATGGTACCTTAATCCATTAAGACTCATGAGCCGAGCATGGTGGTATGGGACACCATGGTCGAGCTGTCGGCCTGCACTGAGGCTACAAACCTCCCTGTAGTGACCAGTGAGCACCTTAGACTCGTGAGCCGATTGTGGTGGTATGGGAGACTACATTCGAGCTATCGGCCTACTCTGATTGGTGATGAGCCCTTTGTAGTGACCTCGAGCGTATTCTGAGTCTACGTGAGGCGACGACCCTTCTGTAGCAACAAGAGTACAACCAGGCCTGTATTGATAAGGTGATGGGGGAGCGGTGCAACGAGTGTGAGTAACAGCCCTGGCAGCCCTTGCAGCGACCTAGAAATATATCATCGTATGAGACTACTAGGAGTGACGACCCTAGACAGGATCCGTGTTGGGATTGATATAAGGGAAGTACCTTAGTTTTCCAATCCTGCTATTTGAAAGGACTAATAACAACTCGGTAATCATATCCACATCGCACTGCATGTGCCTGAAAGATGTGGAGCACTGAGGGAAGAAAGCATGCCGCGGACGTAAGATGGTGTGGCATGAGGGAGTATGTTGGTGAGGGCATCCATCATGTCATTTCATTCTTGCATTAACAACAGTATCTAGGAATGTCTGATTGTTTGCTTTACTATTATCACGTGATTGATTTGATAACATGCTAATCTTTGCTCTATGATTCTACTGAGTTGATCACTTCCACGTTACGGGACGGTGTTTGTAACACCTACCAGACTCTTTCTTAGATGTAGGTTGTGAGGCGATTCAGGAGCTGGAGCCGTACTACTACGAGGACCAGGACGAGTTCTCGTACATGCAGTTCTCTGACGGCTTCGCATAGGTGGCCTGGGTCGGTGGGATTTGGCTAGTTGGACTATTAAATGACATTTTGATTCTGCTTTGATATATGTATATGTGACTTAGAGATGTATTCATACTTTGGAGATAGATCGAGATTGTTTTGTTTTACAGATAGTGATATATATATCTTTCAATCTTCCGCTTGCATTTTATCACTGGATCTGGAGTATGAATTGGAGTTTTAGTATAATCTCACTCATGTTAATGCACTAACTCAGACAACATTGAATCATAAGCATATTTGTTGCATAAGTGATGGTCTGGAACTCGGGAGTTGGGTTTCTACATGACCCAGAAGTTTCAGGGCGTTACAGTTTCATCAAAGAGTGAAGAAGCTACGGTGCACATAGACAGAACCAATTAGGAAACTACACAACCACAGAAGACCATGTGAATGCGATGGCAGAAGCACGAAGAGTAATAATGAAAGAATACAGGAATCTCAGGGAAGCTTTAGCAACTCTTACGCACAATGTCGCCCGGAGGCAGCACCCCCAGTGACTGATAATATGAATGAAAGGGAGCAACACATCGAAGGATCACAGCAACCATGAAGAGGATCGCATGGATCTGTTCCCGTTACGGGCATAATAACACAGGAAGAGGTATGACAGGTTGTCGAAGAAGCGGTCAGATCAGAAAAAGAACATGAAGGCAATAGGAGATTCAGGTATCGAACGCCATACCCGAGAGAAGTAGAAGATATACCATTCCCTAACAATTTTAAACACCCTGACTTTCAAAAGTTCAACGGGGATGGATCACCAGAAGAAAATTTGATGCATTTCATTACTAGCATTGGGAATTTTTCCACAATACCTCAATACTGTCTTTGATTATTCGGGTCTTCTTTAACAAATAAAGCATTTAGATGGTATGCTAGTTTAGCACCTGGGTCGAAAAGAACATGGGAACAAATGTAGGATGCGTTTATGTCAAATTTCTTCTCGTCAGAGCACGACGTTAGCATCTCAAAATTAGCTTTGGTACGACAGAGAGAGGGATAACCAGTGGAAAAATTCATAGACAGATGGAAGACTTTGGGAGCTTCTTGCAGGAAATTGCCAGAAGAAAAAGAACAGGTGAAAATGTGTATGATTCTATGAAGATCGGGATAGCATTTGGCCTTACCAGTGTTGACATCAGGACCTTCCATGACTTGGATACTAAGGCACATGCTCTGGAATTAATGACTCAGAAAATGTCAGTGTTCAAGTATGATACCGTCAGAAAGGGATCTCAGAGATTGATCACAAATATGGTTGAACACGGCAAGAGGAACCAGGAGGCAAGGGAAGCAAAGGGTAAGAGGACAGAAAGGAGAGAAGAGTCGAGTCATCCTAGAGGAAAGTTTTACTATACAAAGTTTCTATCATTGAATTCTCATGAGGGTTTCATGTTCTAAAAAGAAGATGTACTCCCCATGATGAATCATTTACTAAAAGCTGGGACAATTGAATTGCCACCATCGAAGCGTCCTGAAGAAGCATCTAAAACGAAGGAAAGGGACTTCTGTCACTATCATCGTTTAATAGGTTACTCGACAAAAATTTATTATACACTGAAGTGTAGTATACAGAGAATGATAAACAATGGTGAAATAATAGTTGGGAAAGATAAGGAAAGAGACAGGAGAGCGACAACGAATGTACTTACTATGCGAGAAGGTTATCAAATGAAAAGAAGAGCGGACAACTCGAAGATAGCAAGGAAAGTTGTTGTAAGTATTTTGTGGTCGGGGAGGAAGATGGCTAGCCCGTCAAGATCAAAAAGTGGAAAAATGAAAGCAGAAGTGGTTGTGGGTCATGTAAGTAACAATGATAGTAATGGGAAAGGAAAAGGAAAAGAGATAGGAATAGTAACATATGATATCATAAGTCACTTGAAAAGCATTCCAACCCGATTGAGTGTTTATGATGCTCTAAGGTTATCGGAAGACTACCAACGAAGCTTGGTTAAAGCTTTATCTAATGAAAACAGAAGGGAAGTGTTGCTGTTTAAATTGGAAAATGAGAAACAAAGAGACTGTTTGCTGGTAATCTCTTTCTCTGATGAAGATTTGGTCTGTAAGGGCGAACACAATAGGTCGTTGATGATAATGGGATATATTCGGGGAAAATAAGTGAAAAGAATAATGCTGGATAATGGGTCCGCTGTAAACTCATTGTCATTAACGATGCTAGATAAATTAGGTTATCGACACTCAAACCTACGCCCTAGTGGAATGTTGATACAAGGCTTCAATCAAGACGGGCAACGCGCGCTTGGAAAGATTACAGTAACACTGGAGATTGGAGAGTTAACTACGCATGTCATCTGCCATGTTATAAACGCAGTGACCATGTATAATCTTCTTTTCGGAAGACCGTGGATGCATCAAAATGGAATCATACCTTCTACCCAGCATCAGTGTTTTAAATACTGCAAAGATGAGGTATAACATAAAGTGATAGCTGATGCAAGACTGTATACGGAAGCTAAAGTTTTTTTTGCAAATGCTAGTTATTATGATGCATTTGCAAGTGGGGGATAGAAAGAGAATGATGAGAACAAAGTCAAAGAAAATGTTTGCATGGAAATAGTGAGAGAAGAAGGAATGAAGTCATCAGCAAAAGAGAAAGCGAAGAAGAAATTCTATTTCATCCTAAAACATCTACGACAGCCAACAATCGCCATTAAGAAATTCTATTTCATCCTAAAACATCTACGACAGCCAACAATCGCCATTAACACTACTATCGCCTAAACAGTTCGAAATTATACAGTCAAATTCTACAGTACCCCTTCCATTTTGTTTCCACAAGAAAATAAATGCATTTGATTTGGGGATTTATTCATTGATAACAAAGAATTCAATGAGAGAACATTGATCACATTTATATGAGTTCATTTACATTCTCTGATTCCCTTGATTATGAAAACAAAGTATAATTAATGCAATGTAATTAAAGAGAAAATAGTTCAATAGAAATTTTGGCAGCATTCCGATGCTTGTTTCAGTCATCTCCTAGTACTTAGGAGGAATGTTGATCTAATCAACCAGTCTTCAATGAGATGGGGTTGTGCGGCAGTTGTGCGGGCCGTACAATGCTTTCTTTTCATTGTGCGGGTCATACAACGCTTTCCTTCCATTGTGTGGGTCACACAACATTTTCCTTCTGGTGTGCAGGTCACACAACGTTTCCTTCTATTATGCGGGTCACACAACGCTTTCTTTCCATTGTGCGGGTCACACAACACTTTCCTTCTATTGTGCGGGTCACACAACAATCCTTCTGTTGTTGCGCGTTGGTGCTATTGTGCGGAAACTGTTGCGCACTGGCCGTTGTACGAAAACTGTTGCGCGCTGATGCTATTGCGCGCTGACGCTATTGTGCACTGGCCGTTGTGAGGAAACTGTTACGCGTTGGAGCTGTTCGCGCTGGGCATTGCGCACTGACCCATTGTGTGCTGATGGTGTTGTGCGCCGCACAATAGCTGTTCCACACAATGGGTGCGAACTCTCCCTCTCTCTCCAAAGTCTACTTCTCTCCTTTCTCTTCTCCTGAATCTGGTACTAATGACCCCTTTAGAGAGGTCATGGGGTATTTATAGCTCTCTCACATGTGCGAACATGCCATGTATCCATTGTGCCGGATCCATTGTACGAAATCCATTGTGCCAGATCTATTGTGTGGGATCCATTGTGCGAAGGATGTGTTGTGCGCCGCACAACTCTCCCAGTGCACAATAGGGTGCGGACAATGCTCTCCCTCTCTTGCCTCCTTCTCTTTCATTTCCTGTCTCACCAAATGATCCAACCCGATCCAACCCCTCTAAATGAAGTAGGGGAGGGGTATTTATAGGCCCTATCACTCTTACATAGTGGTGATCACTACCATCTATCCCTTCACATAGGGACCTCTTCTTTTCTTAAACCATGGTGTCCACCAAGCTCTCTTAAATGGTGGTGTACAACCTATCTCCATTAAAATGACACCTTGCACCCCTTTTTTACCAAACTACCCTTTTCAATGGCTTTTTACCAAAATACCTAAACTATCCCTGGAGCTAGATTTTAACCAAAATACCTAAACTACCCTTGGACATGGAATTTACCAAAATACCTCCGGACATGAAAATTATCGAAATACCCCGGACATGGAAATTACCGAAATATCCCTGGACATGGAACTTACCAAAATATCCTTGGGCATGGGAATTACCGAAATACCCCCGAACATGAAAATTATCGAAATACCCCTAGACATGAAAATTTTCAAAATACCCCTGGACATGAAATTTACCGAAATACCCCGGACATGAAATTTACCGAAATACCCCCGGGCATGAAATATTTTTTATGCCTCAACAGACGCCCCCTCAATCCTTCTTTGATTGATTCTTGAAATCCAATGGAGGATCGATCTTCCTCCGGCTGAAGAACTTGAATGAATTACAATTGAAGGATGACTGAATGATCATGCTTACATGGAAGATTGGATTATCATACTTGACTAGAAGATTGAATGATCACGTTTGATCAGAAGACTGGAGAACTTGAATGAACTACAACTGAAAGATGACTGGATGATCACATTTGAATGAAAGGCTTGAATGATTGCCCTCGAACGGAAGACTAGAATGCCCCCAGCCAGCAGTGTCAAGCAGATGTTTCACTAGAGAGGATAAAATTCTCTTTTCATTGAAGCATGTCTCTGCAACAGCTATGACGACTTCGTCTTTGAGCGATTTGATCAGAGAACTATCTTTCAGCACCGTTGCTGTTGTAACGGTCTCTTTGATCAACTCCGGCGATTCTTTCCTTCAACTTGTATCTAGAGTTGTTCTTTAATGCTGCTCCTGGTGCAACAACTCTTTCAATTATTTCCTTTATTCATGATCTGCATAATCCAAGCTTTCAAATGATGATCTTTCTTTCCAAATTAATCAGAATTAGTATCTCAATTCATTATAATTTTTAATTTAACTTTATACGGTATTGATAATTTTTGAAATAGATTGAGAGTTTCTTCTCTTTTTAGGTTGAGTGTGATATTCGCAATATGATTTAATCAATCTTGGCACTTGTCATCGTGCTTCGCATTATATTGTTTATGTTCTTTATATTATACTCTTGTAGATTTCATCTTTAGCTCCAAAGGTTAAATCGTTGAGTCTTTTTACTGAGTCTTGTCTAGTTTGTGCTCCTTAGCATTTCTTCATAGACTTTTTCTTGGATCTCTATTGATTTAATGATGATTTCATTTTCTTTGTCTCCATCAGATCCGATACTTGGAGTCTTGTGATATGATTATTCATAATACTCAGCATATAAATTCCCCCACCTTGCACAAGAAGTTATTGGAAAGACCAAGGCATGGTTTACTTTGAAGACATTAAATCCTCCCCCCTTTCCAGATCATTGTCACATAAAGATTTCTTCAGAAAATAATATTTCCAAAGTGAAGCCTTCTAATACTCCTGAAGAATGGATAATCTTTATTGCTCTTTTAACGACTCTAAAGAATATATCTGAATCCTTATATTATCTGGGAGAGAATGATAATTCTTTACTAGTTTATTCTTTGCCCCCTTTTGAGAACCTTGTGCAATAATATGTCTCTATTCATTAAGAAGGTGAGAGACGAAAAGACCTCACATCTCTTGTCAATATATTAATTGACCTTAGAGACCTAAGCTTTTGAGTAGATAATTGCCAATATCTTGAAGGCTTGAACTTTAAAGTAGATAATTGCCAATATCTTGAAGGCTTGAACTTTAGAGTAGATAATTTCCAATATCTTGAAGGCTTGAACTTTAGAGTAGATAATTTGAACCTAATTCAAGAGAAATGCATTTTTGCATGTTGTTTACTCAATATTCAAAATTTCATCAGGAAATTGTATATTTGAGAACATATCTAATATGTATCTAGAGCATTTTGAATGCTAAACTTAGTTTACGCTTTTGAGTAGTGGAACTAGTGTACTTTTGACTGGACATGACCTGACTTGACTGGACGCTACCGAACTTAACTCGACCAGACTTGACTGAACTAGATGACCAGATTTGATTGAACTGGACTCGACACTAGGCTCAAAGAGCAAGATAGTTTACTGCCAAATTTGGGTTGCCAATTTCAGGCTTTATAAATGATAAGTCTTAAGCATATTTGGCCATATAGGATTGGCTAAGCTGCCTTAAATGATTATCTGCCATCGCTGTCTTAAGATTTGTGTGGTTAACCATGTAGGTTTATTCCACTGCTTATTTCATTGTCATAAATGGTGAATCCATAGCTGTTATTTCACCAGCTGCTGATATGTTCTGAGAATCAATAATTGATATTTCACCGCTGCTAATATGTTTTGAGAATTAATAATTGATATTTCACGGCTGCTGATACGTTTTGAGAATCTTCATGTTATATTTGCAATAGTTTATCAGCTTGGTGATGATAGAAATTTTAATAAGCGATTGATGATGACAACGATAGTTGCCAATCGGGGTGATAATCATCGGTGTTTGGTGAATTTGGCAATATCATCGACGCTTGCCGATTTTGGCGATAATCTTCGGCGTCTGCGACAATCGTGAATGCTTGATAGTGATCATCAATGCTTGGCTGTGATCATCCATGCTTGGCAACGATCATCAACACTTGGTAGCGATCATCAACACTTGCATTTGGCGATCATCAACGCTTTTCATTTGGCGATGACTTGATGTGCTTGAAAGCCTGCATTTTATTCATATACAAAAGAAATACATTCTATGGTGAGAAATATATTTCACAGCTTTACTCACCTGTCTTGCCCCCTTTTGATTAGGAAGCATTGCTCTGGGAATCTTTGTAATCAAAATCTCGATGTTACGACCTTTAACCAATATACTGACGCCGTACCATCTCATACTTTTTTTTTTCAAGATTAGCTTTTCCCCCAGTCTCGAACTAACCAGGCTTGTGTACTCATCGTACACCTTACCAATGTTGCCTTTATCAATCGTCTTCTGCAATTTGTTCTTTAAGCCATTCACTTTTCTTTCTTCTTAATTGTATCTTCTGAATTTCTTCTGAGATTCGAAGACAATTGAAAATTTATGCTTTTATTCATTTACGTAAGGGAGAGTACATGACTTTGTCTTTTGCAATCCTTTTGCTCCTCGAATTGTCGGTAACAATCGTCAATGCTTAATAGCAATCATTAATGCTTTCTTTTGCCCCAGCTTTAACCTGTAAAAATTGATATAGCTAATTATCATAAACAACTATCATCCCTGGAAATCAACGATTACCTTATTTGGGATTCTGAAATTTTGACATTCTGAGATTTTGCTGGCATTCTGAGACTCTGCTTATCTTACCCCCTAAATAATTATGCTGTGAATCCTCTGGATCAAAACATCATGATCCTTCTTGGTCAAAACATTGTAATTCTTCTTGGTCAAACGCTGTAATTCTTCCGTCGAGTGACTATTTTTCATCGGGATCATATGTCGTTAATTTCTCCTTTATTTCATATGTCTTCTTTCATGACAATTTTACTATTGTCAATCATCTCTTGTAGAATATTCTTTTCTTCTTTGCTTCATTTCTTTTGAATACCACAACCATGCTAGTTTGATTGCCTCTGCAGCTAGTGATTGATTCCTCATCAGCAGTATATCGTCTTCTTCAACTGTATGTTTCCTTCAGTCCTTGAATTGTCCAGACTCTTTCTCTACTTTCTTATTTGTAAAATTACTCATTTTCTGTATATAGGAAAATTTGAAATTTTACTTTTTGACGATCCTTCTCTTTGCTTTTCTTTCTTCGGTAGTATCCTTTGCTACTCTCTTAAGACTTTCAAATAGCTGATTCATATAAGAGTTGAGCAGCTTCGTTTTGACTCCCCCTTTTTTTTAAATTACAAATTTAACTCACTCTTCTACTTTGGTAAATTGTGATGATGCCCCAGAGTTCTCTATTGATCGATGAATTCAGTAATTCATTAATTGATCCATTTACTTGTCGGTGAGCAATACCTGATTCAGTTGAACTAACCTCTTATCTGAAGGCTTTCTTTCAAGGTTTACTGTTGTTCACGGTAGTCATTGTTGGAAGAGTAAGGTCTTCAGTAAGACGTCCTATTGGTGAAGGATGATGAACACTTTGTTTGCAAAACTTCTATTTTCTACATACTTCGAATGTACTGATATAAATGAGAAAGTGAAAATTGCATTGCTGATGTCGTCAAGGAGGTTAAACCAGCAGATCGAACCCTTCGTTTTTCATTTCATCGAACCTTTCATCAAATCTCAGCTGTCGTCACTAGCTTGATCGAATCATCATTGTCCATGTATGCATAATACCCTATAACTTTTGCGTGTATCTACATAATCGATCATGGTTTACGTGAGTCGGTGCAAAGGTCTCAACACACTTGTCAGTTTGATGTTGTGCAGATGCGTGCGACATCCTATACCATTTTTGTGGCCCCACACAATCGGTCATAGCTTGTGTGAGCCATCGCAAACACGAGTTCCTACTCTTTACTTCATTCTTCTTTCTTTCTTATCTCCAATATCCTCTAATCTCTCAAAAGAAATGTATGATGGAAACTTCATATATTTTCATACACCACCACACTATCATCTCTTCTTCATTGTCTTATTGCACTATCGGTGAGACAGAAACTGCTTTGAACATTACCTTGAGAAGTTTTCATGTTTGACTAGCCTTTTGTTGTACAATCAAGAAATGATGTCTCTTCATGTGTGTACAATTGAGAAGCACATACACATAATGGCCGATTGATACCTACTTTAATTTCATTTAGTTTCTTTACTGGACAGTCACTAATTGCACTTGAAGATAAACGTATGAACCTTCCTAATTTGGAAACATCCCGGGCACGACTCATGCCTGCCCAACCGGAGAAAAGTATAACAAGTGTGGCATCAGACGCTGGAGCTGCTAAGTTCATATTTTGAAGAAAAAATCTCACTTCTTCTTCACTAAGTGATTTTACCAGCAATGGCAAGATGCGTTCTACTAATTTCAGTGGCATCACACATAAGCTTTCATACAGAAGCTCTCACTGTTTTGTAGGACTGAAGTACTCACGAGCAAGAGGAAGAACCTCAACTTCCTTGCCGTAGAAGTGCTTCTGTATGATGCCCATTATTTGGTCAACATGTAAGCATAGCTTTGCATAAGAATCAACTGAATTTGAATTAGCTCCAGCACTCTGAATGCTTTCGATCAAGCATCTGAAATTGTTGAATTGGTTTTCTTCTTCAGCATGCTCCTAAGTAAACGATAATTCCCCATCTACTGCTGGGAATATAACCATATCCTCAGCTATGATGTGAAAGATGCATACTTCAGCAAGAAATTATTACCTCTCATTAAAAGTTGATAGATTAGAGAAATCTCCTAAAAGTTGTATCTACCTTGCCTAGTCAGCTATATGATTCAACTCTCTTTTTATAGCATTATGCCATCACAATATTTCATCCATTAGCTGTGTTATAATTGAATCAACTGATGACTCCAAATGTTTCCTTTTTTCAGTCTTGGAAGATTCACAAGCGCACCACCATTCTCTATTCGATTTATTAACTAGCCACGTGCGGGATCCACACAACACTGCAGTTAAGGATCATCTTCAAAACTTTTAATGACATTGGCAGTATTTTTCCTTTCCATCCAGGTGAATATGACCTTTTGAAGAAGATTTTCATCTAGGACTATCTTGCACAAGTATTTTGACATATCTTGATGCTCATTAAGTGAAATAGAGGAAGAAAGCCATTGAAGGAACTCTATCATCATATTCACAAGGATGCTGTGAAAAAATTGCCAGACCAAGGCAGTCTGTTCTCCAAATGAGAACTTGTCATACAAGCAAAGAGAAGACTTGCTCCTCTTCCCTAGACATGTGCTGACTAACTGATGTTTGAATCGTTCTCGTATAAGAAGCTAGCTCTCTTCAAAAATTGTCATCATTTTGGCATTATTTATCTTTGATAAAAACTAATTTGATCGTCTCTGACACTTTTTGGTGGAAGTCTATTGGATGTGAAGTGGACAACTACATTAGTTGGAAGAAAGATCGCTGTGATATATCTGTCTTTCAGAACAGAGTGTTAGTTAGTTTATTAAATAAAATTGTACATTATTTTCAGAGATGAAGGGGAGGATGTTCCCGTTAAGAGTCACCATTTTGGCATCTATACAGATGCCAAAAAGTGATAAATGTTCTCTAAATGTTTGCTAGGTTACCATTGAATAATAATTCCCCACTGGAGTCGCCAATTTGTTTCGACAAGAAAATAAATGCATTTGATTTGGGGATTTATTCAATGATAACAAAGAATTCAATGAGAGAACATTGATCACATTTATCTGAGTTCATTTGCATCCTCTGATTCCCTTGATTCTGAAAATAAAGTATAATTAATGCAATGCAATTAAAGAGAAAATAGTTCAATAGAAATTTCGGCAGCATTCCAACGCTTGTTTGAATCATCTCCTAGTACTTAGGAGGAATGTTGATCTGATCAACCAATCTTCAATGAGATGGGGTTGTGCAACAGTTGTGAGGGCCGTACAACGGTTTTGTTTCCATTGTGCGGGTCGTACAACACTTTCCTTCCATTGTGCGGGTCATACAACGCTTTCCTTCTGTTGTGCAGGTCACACAACACTTTCCTTCCATTGTGTGGGTCACAAAATGCTTTCCTTCCATTGTGTGGGTCACACAACACTTTCCTTCCATTGTGTGGGTCGCACAACAATCCTTCTACTGTTGCGCGCTGCTGCTATTGCGTGAAAACTGTTGTGCGTTGGAATTGTTACGCGCTTGCCGTTGTGCAGAAAATGTTACGCGTTGTGTTGTGTCGCGCTGACGTTGTTGTGCACTGGCCGTTGTGCAAAAACTGTTATGCACTGGAACTGTTGTGCGTTGGCCATTACGCGCTGCCCATTGCGCGCTGACCCTGTTGATTTAAGCTTTTAAATCCCTCATTTAAGCTTTAAAATCGTGCCAACCCCCTACCCATCTTATTTTATTATTTTCTTTCTTCTATATTCCCTTTCTTTGAACCTTTACACCCTCATATAGGGCCCAAATTCATGGAGACCCAAAGATCTCAGCCCTTCATTTTCTTTACTTTTCATGGCTTTCTTAGAGCTTGTTACAGCTCTATTTTCCATTTTCATCATCATTTCTCTGATGGGAAAGAAGCGATCCCCTGTGGATGAGGCTGGGCCTAGTTGCCCCGCTCGTTTGAGAAGGCCTGGAGGAGCTACCATGAGTTCAAGTGCTGGGAGAGAAGTGCAGACGAAGCGGGATTTAGATACCCATGCTCCATTAGGAAGATCGTTGTTGGTGGAGTTGGCACATAACGTCTACGAGGACCGTAAGGTTCTTTTTGAAGCGCATGTTAATGGGCGAGTCTTTAGTGAGTACTTGTTATTCAAGCGCCTGGAAGAAGCCGAGTGGGGTCCGCTATTTACAGGCGAATCATGTGTAAATGCGAGCACTGTTCGATCCTTCTATGCTCACATTTGGGACCCTATGCTCACATTCGGGACCCTACGCTGGAGCCCTTACAGTTCAAGATCTCCTTCGGTAGAGACCGGGAAGTCACAATCAATGTTAGGTTGATAACTCGACTCCTGAATGTGCCACTTGACGAGGTACATGCTAGTGGGAGGAATCTGAATAGTGTACGTGAAAGGGATCACCGCACCATGTTTCTATGTGGTCGTTTAGTTGAGTGGCAGCATAACAAGAATCTCTTAGAGACCCATATGTCGGGTGATTTTTGTCTGCTTCACCACATCTGCATGTTCAATGTCTACCCTAGGTGGAGTAATCGCAGTGAGTGCACGTGTCTCATGGTAGATTTCTTGTACCAAGTGGGGCAGGGAGCAAAGTTGTACATGCCTACGTTTGTACTGCAACTGATCATCCTTATCGTGTGATCAAATAAAAGGACTGAGTCGCTCCCCTTCGGCCGACTCATATGCAAGATTGCACTTGATTTTGGTTATAGACTTGGGGCAGAATTGCCAGTGCCGGTCCATTACATCAGCGAGTCCACTCTCAACTAGGTGAAGATCGGGCCTCAGCAATGACAAGCCTAACTTGAAGAGAGCGAGGATGAGTCTGAGAGCGAAGAAGGAGAGGAAAGTGAAGAAGAAGGTAGGGCAGAGATAGAGGAAGAAGTGCAGGACGCAGAAGAAGACGAGGCTCAGGATACTGATGAGAGTCCTCCTCCAGCGACTCAGGAGCATGATCCTAAGAGGGCTGATAGAGAAGCCCATTTGGTTCAGCTTGAGGAGGGCCAGGCCACTCTTCGACAGGATATTTTAAATTTATGGGGCCTCGTGAAGCATAAGTTTAAGAAAGTAACCCGCACGCTAAAGACTATCTTGTACTGCCTGAAGGATAAGGGTGCCCCTTCTCCATCGCCTGATTCTGATGAATAGGCTTTATGTAGTTGTTGTTTGTTTATTGTTGCTTATTTTTATGTGTGGTTTGGTAGTGGTTTGGTAGTTTGATAGTTGTTTAGTGTTTGAAGCTTAGTCATTTTTCTCACATGCTTTCTCTGTCGCGATTCATGTAATGCTGCACATCATGTATTGTGATAATTTTGATAATGAAATGCATGTTGTTTCTTTGGCTTGTGAAGTTAGTGATGTAGATGGACTGTGTTAATGTCTAATCTCATTAGTTGCTACCCTCTGTTGTGTGTAGGGTATGCCACCTAAGGGCTCGAGATCTTCGACCCGTCTCTCTCTGGGTGATTCACTTGACGGGGCCCTTGTCCTGTGCGATAGTCATATGGACCCCCATTCGGGCCCATCTTGTTCTGATCCCTTGCCGAGTTCTTAGCCGACTTCTGGCCCTGCTGCTGGGCCACCCCCTGTGACATCTTCTGTGGCGCCACCTTTTACACCTACGGTTCCTGAGAAGAACTGTGCGTCTGCGTCGATGCCTTCTACATCACAGTCCACTCTACCTCCTGATAGGCTAAAGCAGATGATGCTGTTGATGCAGCAACAACAGATATAGCAGCAGCAACAACAACAACAGTTCTTGCCCTTCATGGCTGGTATCTTTGCTCAATCGATAGGGATAACTCCACCTGCATCGCCTTTACACCCTTTTGGGAATACTAGTGCGAGCAGCACTTTCGAGTGATTTTAGCGCTTGATGCCTCCTACTTTTTCAAGTACTTACAGACCCGAGGAGGCTGAGTATTGGATCGACCACATCTCTAAGATGCTTAGACCATTGCACTATTCTAAGGCAGAGCAGGTTGAGATTTTCACCTTCATGTTTGAGAAGGAGGCTAGCTTATGGTGGGACAACATTCTCCGCACAGTTGCGGAGGGATTTGATTGGACGTGGAAGGCATTTGAGCCCCACTTTCATGAGAAGTATTTTCTGGTCACTTATCGGTACGAGAAGGAGAGTGAGTTCCTTCACCTTCGCCAGGGAGGCATGTCGGTGATAGAGTAAGAGAACCGGTTTACGGAGCTGGGCAGGTATGCTCCTTTGATTCTTGGTGATCAGCCATTAAGGATGCAACATTTTTCTGAGGGTTTACGGCCAGAGATTCGATCGAAGATGTGTTGTGCAAGCATCTCTTCTTATGCTGAATTGGTGAGCATGTCCTTGTGAGCAGAGCAGGAAGGGGAGAGGTTGTCCTGCACGCGTGCACCTATGGTTCCTAGGCCGTGACTTGATTTCACGAGTAGGCCTTTCCTCAGTAAGAGGCCTCATTTTGATTCACCGTAGGGGTTTTCTACATCTCCTGCCCATGTGAGACGTCCTGATATGTGGTGTAGCTATTGTAAGAAGCCTAGTCCTTTTTTTTCTAGGATGTGAGATAGTGGTTTCTCACCGTCCCAGAGGATCAGCCGTTCGATGCCTCAGGGTATTTCAGCACCACCCATTCGATCAGCACCAGCTCATCCTTCCTTCAGACCTCCAGCACCTCATTTCAGGCCACCACAAACGGCCCATGGTTCCTCCACCACATCAACCCCATTAGGCTCGGGTTCATGCGCTCATAGATGAGGCTCCCGAGGAAAATTCAGCACCGACATCATTTGAGGTTCCTTCTCACACCCTAGGTATGCCTATCTTCTTATTGGTGGATATTGGTTTCACTATTTCGATCATCTCCTGTGTTGAGGGTAAGCGGCTAGGTTTGGTTACGGTTCCTACGAAGGGAGTGAGACTCACGATAGCTATAGGGACTACTCAGACATTACTTGGACATGTGAGTCTTGCTCGATAGATTTGGGTAGCAGGACAGTGGTCGTCGACCTGATTGTCACCCCACTGTGTCGTTATGATGTTATCTTTGGGATGGACTAGTTCACGAAGATAAGAGCAGAGATTGATTGCGAGGCCAGAGTTGTGACAGCCTACGGACCTAAGGGCACGGTCTTCTCTTTTCCAGTTCAGGTCAGTTGGTCTTGTCATTTTAGAACCTATGCTTCCTTGTTAGAGAGTTCTGATGTTCCGACGTTAGAAATTATGCCAGTAGTTCGTGATTTCTCTGATGTGTTTGAGAAGATTCCAGGGCTTCCCCCTCAGTGCGAGATTAACTTCACTATTGATCTTGTGCTCGGTGCGACACCTATTTTCCTGCCGACGTATCATATGCCTCCATGTGAGATGGAGGAGTTGAGGAGACAGATCGATATTTGGCTTGAGGCAGGCTTTATTTGACCAAGTGTGTCACCTTGGGGAGTGCCTGTCTTGTTTGTGAAGAAGAAAGACGGTTCCCTGCGGCTATGTATTGATTATCGCAGGTTGAATCAGGTGACAGTGAAGAACAAGTATCCCTTACCTAGGATTGATGATCTGTTCAATCAGCTGAAGGGGGCAGGTTATTTCTCGAAGATAGATTTGTAGTCTGGGTATTATCAGTTATGCGTCAGGGATGAGGACGTGCATAAAACTACTTTCAGGACCAGTTTTGGTCATTATGAGTTCCTTGTGATGTCTTTTGGACTCACGAATGCTTCGGCCGTGTTCATGGATCTTATGAACAGAGTGTTTCGTCCATTTCTGTTCTGGTTTGTTATTGTCTTTATCGATGACATTTTGATATACTCCACGAGTCGGGAGAAGCACGAGGAGCACCTGAGAACGGTATTGAATACTCTCAGGGAGAACCAGTTATTTGCGTAATATAAGAAATGCGACTTCTAGAAGGAAGAAATTAAGTTCCTGGGACATGTGGTGTCCAAGGAAGGTATTGCAGTTGACCTCGCTAAGGTAGCTGCGGTTCAGGATTGGAAGCAACCCAGTTCAGTTACTGAAGTGAGGAGTTTTCTGGGTCTAGCGGGTTACTATCGACGATTCATTCCAGACTTTTCTAAGATTATCAAATCATTGTCTCAATTGACATGGAAAAACTTGAAGTTTTCCTGGAATGAAAAGGCTAAAGTAGCTTTTCAAGAGCTGAAGGACAAGTTAACGTTCGCCCCTGTGCTAGTATTGCCAGAGCAAGGGGTTAAATATACGATATATACTGACGTGTCTCGCGTTGATCTGGGTTGTGTCCTTATGCAGAAGGATAGGGTGATTACTTATGCCTCGAGACAATTAAGGAAGCACGAGGAGAATTACCCTACGCATGACCTAGAGTTGGCAGTGTCATTTTCGCATTAAAGCTCTGGAGACATTACCTCTACAGAGAGGAGTTCGAGCTCTTTTGCGATATAAGAGCTTTAGATATATATTCTCACAGCGACATTTGAATGTGAGTCAGCGCCGATGGATGGAGACCTTAAAGGACTTTAAGTTCGAGGTTTCCTACCATCCAGGCAAGGTAAGCCTTGTGGGAGATGCGTTGAGCCACAAGAAGACTATAGAATTTATTGCTCCGCTTAAGATTACAGAATGAGATATGGTGGAATTCATGTCAAACTTTGAGCAGAAACTCGCAGTGGAAGAGCCGTATGAAGTCGTCGCACATGTTTATGTACAACCCCTTGTAGATAGCTGCATTATTGAGGCTTAAGCAGGCGATGAGCTTCTGGTGAAGACGAAGGAGCGGGTTGGTACTGATGAGGACTCTAAGTGGACTATTGGTACGGATGGGGGTTTGCGATATCGAGGCCACCTGTGCATTCTAGACATACCTGATTTCAGAAGAGAGATTCTTGAGTAAGCCCACAGTTCGAGGCATGCGATGCATCTAGGTAGCACGAAGATGTATCAGATATGAAAAGATCGTACTGGTGGGACAATATGAAGGTCCACATTGCTGAGTTCGTATTCCGTTGTCTCACGTGTCAGAAGGTTAAGGCAGAGCATCGCCGACCTCATGGATTGCTTCAATCCATGCCCATAGCTGAATGAAAGTGGGACTTTATTTCTATGGATTTTATTTCTGGACTGCCGAAGACAAGGAAGGGACATGAATCTATTTGAGTGATCATTGATAGGTTGATGAAGTCAGCTCATTTTCTACTGATCAGAGTTACGAATTCTGCAGACGAGTTGTCTAGATTGTATATCAAGGAGATTGTAGGCCTGCATGGAGTTCCCTTGAAGATTGTGTCTGATCGAGACACCCGATTCACATCTATCTTCTGGACTCGTATCCATCCGCAGACAGACGGGCAGACGGAGCGTGTGAATCAAATTTTTGAGGATATGTTGCGAGCTTGTGTGTTGGACTTCAAGGACAGTTGGGATGACTGTCTTCCTTATGCAGAGTTCGCTTATAACAACAGCTTTTAGGCGAGTATTGGTATGGCTCCCTATGAGGCACTGTATGGTCGCCCGTGCAGAGCTCCGCATTGTTGGGCAGAAGTGGGCGAGAAGACTCTGATTGGCCCAGAGTTGGTTTAGACAACTTCAGAGAAGATCGACATTATTCGACGTCAATTGCTCTTAGCACAGAGCAGACAGAAGAGCTACGCCAATACGAGACAGCGACCGCTTGAGTTCGATATTGGAGATCATGTATTACTTAAGGTTTCCCCTATGCGAGGAGTTCTTAGATTTTGTAAGAAAGGAAAACTCACGCCGAGATTTATTGGCCCATTCCAGATACTTGATCGAGTGGGGGCAGTAGCGTATCGCCTTGCTTTGCCCACACCACTCTTAGGCATGTATAATGTTTTCCATGTGTCCATGTTGAAGAAGTATGTTCCCGATCCTTCACACATTATCAGATGGGAGCAGGTGCAGTTGAGCAAGGATGCCACTTATGAACTGTGTCGGTCACGTGTTTTGGATAGGAAGGATCAGGTATTGCGTAACAAGGTTATCCCACTTGTGAAGGTACTGTGGACACATCATAGCGAAGAAAAAGTAACTTGGGAGACTGAAGCTGAGGTCAGGAAGAATTACCCTCAGATCCTCGAGGAGTATGAGAAGGTATGAATTTCGAGGATGAATTTTTTTTTCTTTTGGGGGGTAAATTGCAATGTCTTAGAAAAATCCATACTTAGACCCGAGTACCACCTCTAGTAGGAATCATTTAGAACTAAATCCCTTAGAAATTTAATGTGTATTAGGTAGCGCTAAACTAGATTACATGTGAAATTAGCACCGACCACTTTTAATACAATCTGTAAGACCCAAAACCTATAGAATCGTTGACGCTATATTACCCTAAAATCTAGGATCCAACTCTAAACCCAATTGCTCCGAGGAATACTTTGTAACTTTGTATTGGACCTAGACCACACGTCGAAAGTTTGATGGTGATGAACTTAGACCATTATGACCGCCTAGTTGGACTTAACTATCACCTCGAAAATTAAGGCCAAACGATGTCCTGAGACCATTTCCTTGAGTTCGGAGTGAAGAGAGTGAGAAAATGAAAATTTTTAGAAAATTAAATATGATTTTAAGTAATCTGAGAAATGTTGCTTACGTGTTATTTCTAAGCGTTCTGACCGTTAGATTTTGACCCAAATTCACCCTCGGATCAGGAAAGGTGGCCCATCCATGTCATAGCACTTATAGCTTTGATCGAATATCGGTGACCGTTGAATTGAAACTGGTCGCCACGGACGATCTGGAAACCCGATTGGACTGAAAACTTAACTTACTTAAGATCCAATACTAGTAAACTTAAGTCCGACCACATTTGATAAAAGGACCTCCAGAAGTGCTCCGTTGGATCAGAAAGAGCCTGATTTGGTTATAATCTAAGTATACCTTTGCCTTAAGACTGTTTTCGTTGACTTTAGGCTTATAAAAAGGCCTTAAACCCTCATTCCCAAATTCCATAAGAATTTTCTAAACCCTAGCTATTTAAGAGAGAGAAAGGAGAGTGAAAGTAAAAGAGAACCTGTCATTTTTCTGTAGGATTCTTCTCAGTTCTTCTACGTATCAATCCTGCATATCTAAATCATTCTTCCGACGATTTTGATTCCGTTCTTGCATAAGATAATCAAACCCTGACCTGTTTTAGAGCTTAGAATAGCTGTAGTGAAGTTATAGCTAACATGTTTCATGCCTCAAGTAGCGTATCCGCCGTTGACGAAGACTTACCATTTGAATCACATCTTATATGCATTTTCTAGTTTAAGGTGAGGACTATATACGTTTAGGTTATGATTTTCAAGACTTTCAATGTTAGATAATGATTTATTCATGACATGAATGCTATTACACATGCTAAATGCATTATCTGTTTCGATTTACGAATATGTATAAGCTATGTCATAAATAGAGTATTTCATGTATATGTTAGAATACCTGTATACGTATGGAATATGCTGTTTTGTGTAAAATCCCAAAAATCGGGGGGTTGAGTGAAAACCCAACTCCCGAGTTCCAAAACATTATTTATGCAACATAGATATGTATGATTGAATGTTGTCTGTGTTAATGTATTAAACATGAGTGGGATTACGCCAGAACAACATATCATACTCCAGAGACAGTTAAATTAACCAGCGGAAGACTGTGATAGTATGTGTAACATATATAAACTGTTGTATATCTCCAGAGTGTGAACATGTTACCAGGTTATATACATACATGTATGCTCCAAAAGTAAACAGAAAGAATATACATGAGTGCTCTAATAATATAAAATGACAAGTGTCAAGACATCTAATCAACCTCCTTGTAATCCCGTCAATCAGAACACGCATAAAGGAGGGATCCTCCTCATCATCATCAAGTCCAGCTCCGCCTCACAGGCCGCGCAATCATCTGCAATCATAAAAGGGTCTGGTGGGTGTCCAGGAACACCGTCCCGTAACGTGGGAGTGAGTAGCTAACTCAGTGGAATAATAGAGCAAGGATTAACATGTTCTCAAATCAATCATGCGATAATAGTAAAGCAATAAATCAAACAATCCTAATACTATTGTTAATGCAATATGACATGACGTGATGTATGCCCTCACCGACGATCTCCCTCATACGGCACCATCTTACGACCGCAGCATGCCACACTCCCTAAAGTGCTCCACATCTTCCAGGCACATGTAATGTAATGGTGATATGATTTCCGAGTTGTTATTAGTCCATTCAAACAGCAGGATTGGGAAACTATGGTACCTCCCTTATATCAATCCCAACACAGATCCTGTCTAGGGTCGTCACTCCTAGTAATCTCATACGATGTATATTTTGTAGGTCGCTGCAAGGGCTGTCAGGGCTGTTGCACGCACTCGTTGCTCCGCTCCCCCATCACCTTATCAATACAGGCCTACTATACTCTACTGCTACGGAAGGGTCGTCGCCTCCCGTAAACTCAGAATACGCTCGCGGTCACTACAAAGGGCTGTCAGGGCTGTTGCACGCACTCGTTGCTCCGCTCCCCCATCACCTTATCAATGTAGGCCGACAGTAAAAATAAAGTGTCCCATACCACCATAATCTGCTCACGAGTCATAGGTGCTCACTGGTCACTACGGGGAGGTTTGTGGCCCCAGCGTAGGCCGACAGCTCGACCACAGTGTCCCATACCACCATGCTCGGCTCATGAGTCTTCGTGGATCAAGGTATCATGGTTAACAGGGTTTACAATGGTAAGTTCAGTACCCTAGGTTCAAGCAGTTATGACTCATGCAGGGTGAACATACATCGGCCAGTCGGGTTACTTGACGGGCTCGACTAGCGCGATCGCATCTCAAGTCGAACGACATGAAGTGCGTAAAACACTTCGTGTGGCCTAACCACTGCCGCCAACTCCAGAACACGGCTCGCGTTCATCGACGCGTCATTCGTGGCGAAGATAAGCTAACCACGAATTCGCTCGGTTACCGACTGCCTGGACTAAGTATAGTCCCAAACAATCATGGAATCACATCAGCATTCATATGAGAGTATTGAAAATGAAATACAACCATGTGAGCATGTTAACACATGTTATAACATACAACTTAAGCAAATCTTCCAAGCACATAAATTCCATACATGTAATGAAATCATGCATTTAGCTAACATGTAGGAAATCATTTACATCAGCATATTAATTGAGAAATCAGTATCAAACTAATTCATAACACCATTTAATTCAATACATACCAATACAAGCATTTATACAAACACTTACACTACACACTTAAGTCTACATATAGTATGTCGACCCGAAGTGCGCAATTAGGCAAATCTCTTCGCCAAACCAATTACGCACGCATTCCTAATATTCTAATGTGACAACAATTCATTTCAATCACATCGGCAAAATATGAATGAAATCAGCACTTCCTACAAATGACTAAAATGCCCTAAATCTCATATTCTTCGTTGATTTACGAAACAGGAAACGGACAGCATGTTGTACATGTCAAACGGCGTTGCCGTCGATAATCTCTATTAAACGACATTGAAAGCTTTGGAAACAGTCAATCAAAGCGTATAAAATCCGCACCTTGTCTCTTATGGATGTGTAAATTCGAACGGAGCGTATACGCTTCGTCTACGGCGAATGGAGGACCTAATACACAAGTTCTATTAGCTACTTTGCTAGGAAACGAAAGGAACCTCAAATCAGCAACTTCTAGGGTATTTTCTTACCTGAAAACGCGGAGGAATCGCCGGGAAAGTGATCGGAGTGCGTTGCCTAAGCACGTACGGCACGTGACACAAGCAGCAGGGAATTCTCTCCCACCTTCTCTCACAAGCTCTCACCTTTTCTCTCTCCCAATCTAGGGCTTTTTGTAAATTCTGATGGGAGAGAGGAGTGAGGGTTTCAACCCCTTTTATAAGCCCAAAAATGCTGAAAATAGGCTCCGGTACAAAGTTCACTTAGTGCATATCCAAATTGGGGCTGTTTCGGTCCAAAAGATGCTTTTTGGTGGTCCCCTGACCGAATGCAATCGGACTTAAGCTCATGCATACTGGATCTAGCACACATCAAGTTTTCAGTCTGACAGGGTTCACAGATCGCACGTGGCGGACCAGTTTCAGTTCAGCGGTCACCGCACGTAGATCAGGGCTGAAAGTCTCATGATATAAAATAGAAATTTCTCCTGATCCGAGGGTTTAATCTGGCTGAATTCTGATGGTTAGAACGCTCAATACTGACGCGTCAAGTCATGTGCCAGATTTGAGTTTGAAATTCCAATTCTGTCCCTATTCGCACTCTCTTCGGTCCGGGCTCAATGAAATGGCCTGTGATTATCGGTTTGACTTGATTTTCGAAATGAGTGTCAAGTCCAGCTAGGCGGTTCTAATGGTCTAAGATAGGAGGTATCGGACTTTCGACGCGCGGTCTAGATCCAATACAAAGATTCAAAGTGGTCTAGAGAACAAACCTTCTTAGAGTTTGGTCCGAGGTTATAGAGTATTATAGAGTCATTGGTTCTACTCGATTTGGGTCTTGTAGAACGTATTTAAAGTGATCAGGGACTATTTCCTAGCTACTCCAGCGTTGCGCTAGCTAACTTATGCTTAATTTCTAAAGGAATTAATCCTAAGTGGTTTCTTTGGCTATGGAATTGGGTTCTGAACGATTTTCCAGGTGTTTTAATTGACCCACTGCCTAAGGACGTCAAATCCCAGATTGGCCAAAATTCGGGGTGTTACATTTTGATTGCCATGATTATTTGTCATAGGCATACGCATGATATGTATGCGGCAACTCCTTGGCGAAAGGACTTGCCCTAATAAGTAATGGAGTCAACATGCGTAATGTATGTTGAATAGTGTAGTCTGAGTGTTTGTATAAATGCTTGAATGAATTAGTAGTTGGTAAAGTATGAATTTTAAGGTTGTTGAGATATGAATCTCAATCACCTTACTTGTGTGTATGATTTCCTCCATGAATTGATATGCTTGAATTGTTCATTTTATTTATGTACATGATTTCCTCCATGTACTGTATTTATATTCAAGTTATATTTCATAAAGGTTCATATGATTGTAGGATTTGAATCAAATGAATGTTATTGAGCTTGTACATGATTGGGGCTATACTACAGTCCAAGTAATTGGTAACCGTTCTTCAAATGGTGGTTGAGGTCATTTTCGTCACGCAGGATGAGTTTAACAAATCCGAGTCGTACTTGGGACGTTCGACAGTGGTTAGGACACACGGAGTGCTTATGCATTACACGTCGTTCAACTCAACGTGCGCTTGGCCTAGTTGGGCTTATCAACTAACCCAATTGACCGATGTTTATTCACCATGTTTGGTCACTACTGTTTAAATCTAAGAAACCGAACTCACCAGTGAAACTCCCGTTAACCTTGGTACCGTAATCCCCTAAGACTCATGAGCCAGACAAGGTGGTATGGGATACCGTGGTCGAGCTGTCGGCCTACGCTAGGGCGACGAGCCTCCCCGTAGTGATCAGTGAGCACCCTACTCTCGTGAGCCGATTATGGTGGTATGGGACACTATATTCGTACTGTCAGCCTATATTGATTGGTGACGAGCCCTCTGTAGTGACCTCGAGTATATCCTGACACTACATAAGGGCGACAAGTCTTGTTGCAGTATTTAGGATATAACTAGACCTGTATTGATTGGTGAAGATCCCTTTACAACAATCTAAAACCATACATCGTATGAGATTTCCTAGGACTGACAACCCTAGAATGGATTAATGCTTGGGAATTGATATAAGGGAGGTGTCTTAGCTTCCCAATCCTGCTGTATGAAAAAGACTAATAAGAACTTGGTAATCATACTCATATCATCGCACTGCATGTGCTATCGGTGTTAGTGTAAGAGCACTGTGGAAGTGACTGACATGCGCAACCATAAGATGAAGATCGCAGAGGGAGATTGGGGTGAGGGCATGCATCATTCCTTCATATCATTCTTGCATTAACAAGAGTATCTAGGACATGCTTGATTATACTGCTTTATCATTACTGCTTGATTGAATTGATAACATGTTAACCTTTGCTGTATAGCTCCACTGAGTTGATCACTCACTCCCATGTTCTGGGACAGTGCTTAAACACCAAACAGACTCTGACTTAGCTGCAGGTGACGATGATGCCTGTGAGGCGGATCTGGAGTTCGATGAGGCTTTCTCGTTCATGCAGTTCTCAGGCGGGTTCATGTGAGCCTTGTCCTGACTGGCTGAGATTCTGGGATATGTATATGTTGATTTTGCATAGTTTGATACATGTATTTTGATACACATTTGTACTTACTGCCCTGGGAAGAGCACACATATTTTGGGGATTGTTTTTGGTTTATTTATGTATTTAAGTCTTCTTCTTGCATTTTCTCACTATCCCTGAATTATGTCTGCTGATTTGGCTTAATCTACTTCATGTTTTATGCGCTAATACAGACAACATACATTCATCACTGTTTATGTTGCATAAGTGATGTTTTGGAACTCGGGAGTTGAGTTATGCTCGACCCTCGAATTTTAGGTCATTACAGTCAGATAGGAGACACAAAGCTTGACATGATTAGAAAACCTGAGATAGCTGCGAAATAAATGGAGAATGAGGGTCAACCGACGATTGACAGCTTAAAGGAGATAAATCAAGGGATAGAGGAAGAGCCACGGAATACTTTCATAAGTACTAATTTGCCGTAAGAGAAGTCGATCGATATGTCAGTCTGTTGAAAGAGAATAGAGATGTCTTTGCATATGCAGAAATGCCAGGTTTAGAGCCAGTAGTAGCAATGCATCGGCTGAATATCTCTAAAGATAAGAGACCCGTTAAACAGACATAGAGACGAATTCATCTAGAATTAGTGCCTAAGATGGAAGAAGAAATAAGCAAACTGATAAAGGTTGGATTCATTAGACAAGTTAAATATCCCAAGTGGATATCAAACATAGTCGCAGTAAAGAAAAAGAATGGACAAATAAGGGTTTGTGTCGATTTCAGGGATTTGAATGATGCGTGTCCGAAAGATGATTTTTTATTGCCCACAACTGAAATGTTGATTGATAGCACCATGTAGTATGCTATCATGTCTTTCATGGATGGGTTCGCTGGCTATAATCAGATATGGATGGCGCCCGAAGATGAAGAGGCGACGGCTTTTAGGACCCTGTTGGGGATATACTATTATAAGGTTATGCCTTTCGGTCTCAAGAATGCTAGAGCGATATATCAGTGAGTAATGCAAAATATCTTCTAAGACATGATGCACAGACATGTTGAGTGCTATGTTGATGATTTGGTGGTCAGGTCAGAAAATCATCGGGAGCATCATGAACATTTGACATCAGTTTTTTGCCGAATTAGAAAGAAACATTTGAAAGTGAATCCGACTAAATGTGCGTTTGGGGTATTATCAGAAAATTTTCTTAGCTTCATAGTGAGACAGAGGTATTGAAATAGATCCGAAATAAATGCAAACTATTCAAGATATGCCCCCTCTGAGAACGTTGAAAGAGTTGAAGAATTTGTAGGGCAAGCTAGCCTATATCCTTCACTTTATCTCAAACCTAGCAAGAAGATGCCAGCCATTCTCTCATCTGATGAAGAAGAGAACAAAATTTATATGGGATAAATCTTGCCAGAATACCTTCAATGCAATAAAGGAATTGTTGAAACAGCCTCCAGTGTTGTCGGCTCCTGTAAAAGAAAGGTCCCTCATTTTATATATATCAGCTACTGAGAATTCACTAGGAGCTTTGTTAGCACAGGTGAATGATAGTGAGAAAGAGGCGGCACTTTATTATTGTTTCGACGAGAAACGAAATGTGTTTTGGATGGGAAACTTTTATTCAAAACATGGAGGATAATCACTTTGCTCATTCATTATGAATTCTTTACATCCTTTTCTCCTTTGATTCCAAATAGAATATGCATGAATATTATAGTAACATAAGAATTTAGCCTTCATACTTTATATAAATAAAAGAAAGTATTAAACATAATATTGAGTACTATCTCAGAAGCCATTGTGCAATGCTAGGAATCATTTTGCACTATCAGAAATCATTGTGCACTAGTAGAGGTCGTTGTGCACAAGCAGAGGTCGTTGTACGCTGCAGAGGTCATTGTGCATAGTAACTTGTTGTGCGACGGCCTCTGTTGTGCGTCGGACTCCGTTGCGCGTTGGAGCACCCCTTTGTGTGCTGGCCTCCGATGTGTGCCAATACCATTGTGCGCTAGTGGTGTTGTGCTCCGCACAACACCCTTCCCGCACATTAGCTGTGGACTTTACCTTCTCTTCTTTCTCTTCCCACTTCTGTTCTGGCTGTGATCGATTGCTCATGATCCCACTAGAGGGGTCAAGGGGTATTTATAACACTCCCACACGTGTGAGTCATGCCACGTAAGCTTCGTATGACCTCACTTTGTGCAGCTCTTGCTGTGCGCCAATCATTGTGCAGATTCTACTGTGCTCCAACCATTGTGCGTTTGTTGTGCGCTCCAACTGTCTGAGCACAGGGCCCATTTTCGCACAATACTATCTTTTTCTGCACAATAATGCCATTTAATCGCACAACACTAATCTTTACCCACTTTCCTTATTTTTATGCCAACCCCCTTGATCCTGTATTTTCTTTTGAAACCTTTAAAAAAAAAATGGAGGATCAATCTCTAAAAAGAAAAATACTATTCCGCTTTCCTCCTATTGTGCAACTATTTCCTCCATTATGCATAAATTTATTTGCACACAATCATTTATCGCACAACAACTAGTGCACCAGCATTTGCGCACAAGCAGTTGCGCATACCCAGTCGCACATAATCAATTAGCGCACACCCAGTTGTGCACAATCAACCATGAACATCTATAAATACTGAAGTCTGCTTCATTTGCACCATCGGTCTCCACTGCTCTACTCCTTGTGCGATTTTACACATCCTTTGTGCGATATCCTCGTTGTGTGCCACACAACGTTTGTTTCGCACATAGATTTTTCCCTGCTTAATCAGAATCCCCTACATTCCAGGTAGCACTCCATCCCTGCACACAATGATCTGCACACAATGATCGGCTCCCAGTGATCTGTGCACAGTGATCTGCGCATAATGATCTGCGCACAGTGATCTGTACTCAGTTGCTTTACGCATAGTTACTATTTTGTACATCTTTTTCGTATTCTTCCTCCTTTTATCTCTTTTCTTCACTCAATAATCCTTCTTCCTAACTCTAATCTTTTGCTAGCTCTTAATCAGAATCTCCAAATGGCGAGCTCTAAAAGACCGTTTGCTTCCTCAAGTGCTGCTGACCAATCTGAACCACAACCCAATGAAAATCAAAACCCTAAATGGCCTCGTTTTGAGTGGAAATTACAGTTCCTTTTTTAAGGAACCGGCACCTATCATTGTGAATTTTGACGACCGCATTCCACGCTTGTCCAAAAATATCTGCACGGCTATCATCACAAAAGAAATAGAGAGTCCTCCCGTCTTGGGACAAGAATAAGACTGGGAAGAATGGCTGAAATATACCACCAACTACAGCACCGGTAGTACTCGTCTCCCAAATGCAGAGGCTTCTCCTCCCTCAACTATTCCCCCACGAACCATAACGAGGCACCCAGATGAAGTTTTCCAGGAGAGAGTTAGAGAACACAACCGAAGACGCTTTCAAAATGCGTGGGACTCAGTAAAATTAGTTACCGTGCCGATTAAATTTCGTAATCCGTATAAATATGAGACCATTGCTCTCCCTCTACAACTTTAACATCACCGTTCAATTCTCGAAAGCGACCCCAAAGACTTCATGACTCAAAATAGGCTCCTCTATACATCCAATTGGGTTATCAAAGAGCCACACATCCTTGAGGGCTACCTTTTAGATAAAGGTTTAACTCAGAAGACCGGTCAAGTGAGATACATGCGTTTTCTTGCACCATGCCATGATCCTCATTCTTTGTATCCTACTCATTTCTTTGAGACCATTCAACAATGCTTCCACTGCAGTGGACAACCCGTCCATACTACAGTGCCATGACTCTTTATGGGGTAAGGATGAATTTAGAACACGTGGCCTCTGGACAACCCGTCCATACTACAGTGCCTGAACCAAAGTAATTCTAACAAAGTAGGAGAATGCTTTATGTACCACCCAAATTTACAATGTTATAGAAGCCACTTTTGAATTTTTTTTAAAAGACGCGATAATTTATAAAGGCTTTTTGAAGTACTGGTCCTCAGTCACAAACTCTTTCCATCTCCCAATAGGAGAAGTGAGCATTACATTATGGGATCTTAACAGAGTGGCTGGCTTGCCCATCTCAGGATCTTTCCTCGACGAATATGTTCCTTCAAATCTGGAGTTTTCTTATATTAGATCTGATAGAGTACCCAAAATTACAACATCGACTATTGGGCTTTTCCGTGAGACATCTTACTTTACTGATGTCCACAAGATCTCTCCTCTCCAGTGGCTGGCACATTTTTCTCGTTACTTGGTGTAAGCATTTTAACTTTTCTCCTTTCTTTTCAAAAAATACTTATTCTATAAATTAAACTTGCTCACTAATTTTCCTTTACGTTCAGGTTCTCTGGTAGTCATTGCACTTAATTAGAAGCCAATTGTAAGAAAATAAAGGGCCCAGCTAATTTCACTACTAACACTGAACTAGCTTCTTTCCTGGCCTACTGGTTGAGCTTGGTTGTGCTCCCTAGTTCAAAACGTTTAGATTTAATATGGCCAACCTTATTTGTGGCAGCAGGGGCAATGACAGAAGGTAGAAAGAAATATTCCTTAGCCCCTACCGTCTTATGCTCACTATACAAGGCTTTTGGTCATGCCGGATTGCTCAAGCTCGACGATAGGAATTATACCTGCTTTTGCTCCGTGGCATTATTTCTCTAGATGGCTCAGCATTTATTTTTCTTAGACGTATAATGACCCAGAGAAAGCTTATGTTCATCCAAATCATCTACCTCTGTGGTACTTTTTGAATAGGAAAATGATAAAGAAGAGCTATGAATGGATAAC
Source organism: Magnolia kwangsiensis (assembly GCA_037074715.1). NCBI lineage: Eukaryota > Viridiplantae > Streptophyta > Magnoliopsida > Magnoliales > Magnoliaceae > Magnolia > Magnolia kwangsiensis. Next base: position 45,331,935 of record CM073576.1, on the reverse strand, counting down.
TAACAAAATTGACAGCAGTGAATCTATCGATTTCTTCCCTTTTTACTTAGATTATCAACCCAAAGACAAAGACGTGGTAGATACCAACGACATGCAGCCTCTCGAAAGGACTTTCTTTCTCTGCATTCGGTCTTGTAATCTTCCACTGCGAGAGGGACTAGAATTTTGGCAAGAACCATATTATCCGAATCGGTTTGCTAGACAATTCGGCTATGATCAAACCGTACCCACAACAAGCACTCGCACCATGAGGAGCTATGGAGTTGGTCCTTATAACTGGTCCTTAATATGGAAACAACTCCTATCCAGAAATTTTAGTTCTTGGTTCATGCTTCCTGGATACAATCACAAAGTAACAGCTTCATATTCTTGGATGCGATGGTGGAGTCAGCAATATCATCTAGTACACAATTGTTTTCCAGTAGATTGACCTGTCTGGATTCCTCCCCCTCGTTTGAGGAACTACAGACCAGAACAAAGAATTGGATACTTTTACGAAAGGGATCATGCCGCCAATCCAGGACAATTTTGCTGTAAGATTTTTGTTGAAGAACCCATTAGAGAATTGAAATCCCCAAACACTTTAGAGGGTTGGATTACCTTCAGTTCTCCTCTGGATTTGTTAAGTCAAGAAGTAAGATCAGCTGTTCCCGCCAATGAATGTGAAGTAGCAGGTAATACTCTGCCTTCTCCTACTCCAGAAGGGGAAAATCAGCCTACGCATTCTACTCCTGTCGTTCATCCTGTTATGGACCCTTCTACAACCTCTCAGCTATTGATCGTGCAAATGCTTCAGTTACTCCTATTGTAGACCTTACAGAAGCAACAACTCATCCTACCATAGTAACAACCCCTCCAGCTGTGCACCGAATCATTATTACCACATCTCCTATGACTCGCTCCCGTACCAAATTATTGTCTCCTATAGTTTCGGTGCAACCAGACCCTTCTCCTTCTCAAGGTACATGTCTTTTTCCTGTGAAGACTGTCTATAAAGGGAAGCAGCCCATATCTAATGAAGACAGCTCCGGTTCATCTGAATATTCTTCTAATACACCGAGCAAAGATACATCCTCTCCTACAAGTCTGACTGATGAAGTAAGTGCTTTACTAAATGCAGATACTAATGCTGAAGTAGACGTTGGAGGGGGTAATGATACTGGGGCTAGATCCCCTCTCCTTGAGGTTCCAGCCACTCAACTTGACACCTCTCAACCCTTTTTGGAGGCTTCGCTAGATAACGAGAAGTAACTTGATTATGAAGAATATGGTGGTACTCCTAGCAGAAACATCTTCCTTTCTTTTGATGCTTCGTATTCTCCCCGCATTATAGAAACTACCGATGTGGCGGCCCATACCACATTAACTTCAAAAGATGTAGAGATTCATCTATCAGAGACTCAAGTAGTAACAGGAAATATAATTCCTCTTCCTGGTCTAAAAGAGTCTAGACCATCAATCCCTCAGTTATCTGATGCTCCTGTTCGAGCCAACAATTCCCCTATCATACGTCCTCCTTTTATTCAACCAGTGGCTCGAAGCTTAGAATTTCTTCCTGATCCAACTGACGTTCCAACGCCAAGTACTCTGAACTCAAGCATTGTGGGAACTTAAGAACTTTCTTTTAATTCCATCGCAACTACTGTTGTTCCTAGCTCTATTGCTCCTGCAACTCACTCGGCATCAGTTACTCTCGCCCCCACCCCTAGCATATAATATATATATATATATATATATATATATATATATATATATATATATATATATATATATTATTTTCAAATCCTCACAGTGGATATAGATTCTCATTTTAAGCTTATACCTCTCTATCTATCTTTTAGTTTTAGTCGCTCCAACACCTAGCGGATCTGAAGGATCAAATTCAGTGGTTGCGGCTTTTGACAAATTTTCTCTGGAAAAGGTGCCCCCTCTTATGTTGAGACTTTTCAAGCATGAAATTTCTGTTGTTGTCAGTACTTTTACAGATCCGAGCCAATGGACCTTTTTGGATGGTGCCATAGCAGTTCTTGCTCCCGCCGCTTGCTTGGCACGTATCGACATTCAAGGTCTTTATACTGCTTTGTCACAATTTTGCGATTCCACGAAGACTTTAAAGGCAGCACAGAATATGGTTGTGGCTCCTGAAATTCTAGATCCCAGCCAGAATTGATATTTCTTAAAGAGAAGCTCTCTAAAGCAGACAGTACCCTTACTAACCATAATACTGTTAATCAGTCACTCTAAGAGAAATTGAAGGTTTTAGAAGGAAATAAAGCAAACATTAGCACTCAAATTGCCTTTCTTGAAAAAGAAATTTTACCGCTCAAGAGTCAATGGGAGGCAGAAAATTTGGCTACCTGTCAGATCTAAGAAAAACTTGAAGCAAATGCTCAATTAATCAATACCATACAAGCTGACCGGCTAAAAGATGGCTGGTACTTCTTTGACATCTGAATTGACAAGCGTTCCTGTTCAAGCTAACTTGATCCTTGAGCCGAGCATACAACTGTTGTATTACAGTCTCAATTGAAAGAAGAATTGCAACAATACTTGGTAGTTTTGAACCTAATTGAAGATTTGTGAATTTCTCTTTGTAAACTTTGCATGTAAATATTCTTTTGAAATCATGATATATAATCAACTTTACACCATTTTATTATTGCAGATCTACATCATAGATTATCCTAAGCATGCTTATTTATTTTGACATGATACTTTATTGCAGTATTTTTAATAGACTATCGTATGGTATGATTGTTAGTGTGGGATCCTCCTATATGATTTTACTTTGATAGGCGGTGCTATATTTTAGTCTAGTTAGATAATAAATAACACACAGTTTAAGCTCTTGAGTAGTTGGAGCGATTACGGCCGTAAATGGGATTTACACACTGGGATGGCCACAGTAACTCTTCAGAGTTCATGGGACTTTTCCAGGCTACCTTAAGTACCCAATCAAAGGCTGCCGGTCCATCAATGAGTAGGTCTTTATATCCTTCCTCATGAGTTAATACCAAAATCAAACCAATGATCTGGCACTTTCCCCCCTTTTTTTTGAACTGAGGATATTTTCTTCCTCATTCATAATGCCATCGGAGAGCTCACAAATGGCATTGGTCTTATGTATAATTCACTGCCGTCAACTTTATGTGATTGACTATATATAGTTCACCATACTGTCCACCCTGCTGAATCGATAATTGATATTTTCACCATTACTGAAAATGTTCTAAGAATGTCCATATTCTGTATTAAATGATGAATCAAGTCGGTGATGATAGGAATCGTCCACAAAAATGAGCAGTAAGTATTTCGTTATAATCTTTCATTATAACGAGCATTTCGTGATGACAGCTTGTGATATATGGACGCTTGAGATAATTGTCGATATCACTTCTCGATATATAGTTGATGATGTATAGTTGATGATATATAGTTGATGATGATTAACAATAATCATTGATATTAGTTGCAATCATCAACGCTTGAGATAACCATCAACAACGGTGATCATTAGTTCTTCTGATATATATACTTTGATAACTTGCGTCTTTCATTATTTCACATGAAAGAGAGTACATGACTTCATCTTTTGCAGTTCTTTTGCTTGTGAAAATGGAATATAGGGCCATGGGCCATGCCTGTAAAGGCTATTTCATCTTTTAATCTTTTCATCTGTAATTGCCCCCCTTTTTGATATAGAAAAATAATTTTAATATTCTTATAAATCAAAAGGTCTCTTCACTGTTAAGGATAATACTTTTTGAGGAAGCGAGCATTGACCTGTATACCGATGCCTCGTCCGTCTTGGTCTGTCACCCTATATGCCCCATTAGAGTAAACTTCAGTTATTATATACGGACCATCCCATTTAGGATCAAACTTTTCCCCTATTTTTCGAGTGACCATTATCAATCTTTTCAACATTAAAACCAACTTCCTTGTTCTGACTGATCAGTGTTTAACCTTCTTATCAAAGGCTGCAGAAACTCTGGCTTGATATAACTATAACCACTGTTGAGCTACCAGTCTCCTCTCATCAAGCATATTTAACTCTTTGAGTCGTATTTTCATATTTTCATCATCCGTGATTGATTGATGCACTGCTACTCTCAGTGAAGCTACTTGTACCTCGATTGGTATAACTGTTTCCACGCCATAAACTAATGAATACGGAGTAGATTATGTTGTTGTATGATGCGTTGTTATGTAGGTCCATAGAGCCTCTTGCAGTTTTTCATCCCAGTCACGCTTATTCTCACTCACCGTCTTCTTCAAAATTTTTACAATCGTCTTATTAAACACGTCAGCCAAACCATTGGCTGGTGAGTAGTAAGGGGTTGAGAAAGACTGATGAATACCAAACTTCTGGCATAACTTCTCTACTCCTCTATTCTTGAAAGGAGTACCGTTGTCTGTAATGATTCTTTTTGGGATACCATGGTGATATATTATCGCATGCCGGATGAAATTAATCACATCTTTCTCTTTAACATTCCACAGTGCAACTGCTTCCGTCCATTTAGAGAAATAATCCATCGCCGCTAAGATGTACTACTTCCCCCTAGATGATAATGGATTTATAGGCCTAATAACATCGAGCCCCCACGCAGGAAAAGGCCAAGAAGTAATCAACTGATGAAGATCTTCAGGAGAAATATGCATAATATCCCCATGGATCTGGCACTCATGATATCGCTTCATATAATCGATCACATATTTAAATATTGTTGGCCAATAATACCCCATCCGATGTACTCGGTGAAACAAATTCCTCCTAGCTTGATGTCCCCCGCATTCCCTAGAATGAGCTTCCCACAGGACTTAGAATGCCTCATCTCCGTCAAGACATCGCAACAATACTTCAGTATAAGATTTCTTGTACAATTCTTCACCATAAAAAATGAATCTCTTCGCTTTTTGCTTAATCTGAAATTTTGCTTCTACATTTTCTGGTAAGATATCATACTTGAGATAGTCAATGAAAGGTCGACGCCAGTCATTTATCATCACTTCCAGGCATGACACAGGTAGGACTTCCATTGTTTCCTCATTCACCTCTGTAGATGGCAAGAACCTCCTTTCTTCAATTATTATTTACAAAGGACATCTATCTAAATAAGACAATGCTGCTGCTAAACTGGCTAAAGCATCCACTTTTTCTTTCTCATTTCGGGCTACATGTTTAATTTCGACATTAGAAAACCTTTCCAGCAAACACTGTGCTTTTCGACAGTACGGAAAAAGCTCTAGCTTCCTTATTTCAAACTCTGGCACTACTTGATTTATAACTAGCTTAGAATCCCCATAAATCTGCCTGTCTTTTATTCCCAATTCGCTGGCTATCTCCATTCCGATGATAAGGCCATTATATTCGGCTTCATTGTTCATGCACGCTGCTCCTAACGTGAAGGAATAAGGTAACAAATCACCTTGCAGGGTAATGAATACTACTTCGGCACCTGCTCCTGTTGCCCGGGCTGCCCCATCAAAAAACATTTGCCAAGCTTTAGGCAATCCAGTCATCATAACTTGTTTGTCCAGAAATTCATAAAAAACGGCCTCATAATCTTTAACGGGGTGAGTTGCTAGAAAATCTGCCACCGCTTGCACTTTCACCGCCTTGGCTAATTCGTATGTGACCGTATATTCTGATAGTAGCAACATCCATTTCACTAACCTTCTTGACAGCATTGGCGTGGTCATCAAGAACTTGATAGGATCTACTCGAGATATCAGAGTTATGTTGTGAGACAAGCAATAATGTCCTAATTTTTGCACTGTAAAAACTAGTGTCAGACATATCTTTTCGATGGGCGTATAATTGCATTCTGTTCCGATCAACGTTTGACTTAGATAATAAAGCGCCACCTCTTTCCCACTGTCATTCACTTGTGCCAACAAAGCTCCTAGCGAATTCTCAGTTGCTGATATATATAAGATGAGGGGCTTTCCCTTTACGTGTATTGTCAGCACTGGAGCTTGTTTCAACAATTCCTTTATCGCATCGAAGGCATTCTGGCAAGATTTATCCCATGCAAACTCTACTCCTTTCTTCATCAGATGAGAGAATGCTGGCATCTTCCTGCTAAGTTTGAGATAAAATGGCGGATATAAGCTAGCTTAACTTATAAAATTTTTAGCTCTTTCAACATTTTCGGAGGGGGCATATCTTGAATAGCTCGCACTTTTTCTGGATCTATTTCAATACCCCTATGCCTCACTACAAAGCCAAGAAAATTCCCCGACAGTACCCCAAACGCGCATTTAGCTGGATTCAACTTCAATTGCTTCTTTCTAATCCGACGAAAGACTGATGCCAGATTGTAACACCCTAGATTTTTGCCAACCTAGATTTAGACGTCCTTAAGTAATGGGTCAATCCTAACACTTGATTAACTTCTCAAAACTCAATCCAAAAGTCTCAAATCCCTATTTCCTTCGAAAATCTCACCTTTCACTACTTTATCCTTCAAAATTTTCTAGGAGCTTTCATATTAGGTATAAATCTTAAAGTTTAGGTGATGTTGATCAATACTTAAACTAAAAAGTACTATGAATAGTAAATAAATAAATAAAAAGGGTTTTTAACTATTAACCTTTTTGAATCTCATGAAATAAGTAGGCTATTTGGATAGATCAGCTTCTCCTACCCCAAAATCATATATTTCATGTCAAATAACTCATCTCAGGTTCTAAAATTTGCCCATTTTAAATATCAGACGGGGAAAATCAACCCAAATAGGTCAGCGAGCGGCGAGGGGATCGCCGGTTTGGTGAGGCCTCGCCGATTACCGGGCTTGGCCGGGCCGCAGTTCACCGGTTGGCCCGTTTTTAGCCACATTTTCTGTGATTTTGGTTCGACTTTAAAAATTTATATCTCTCTTTATAACTCCGATTTAGGTGATTCAAAAGCCAGATTGAAGCTAAATGAGTCTAGTTTCATATAAAAATAAGTGTAAAATATAATAAAATACTTAGTATAGTTAAAAATGGGTCGTTGTGACAACTATCGAGAAAGCATAGTTTTGAACAGCTGCTTTGCTATTTTATAACCAAAGCTCCATTGGATCAGAGAGAGAAAAGAATGGTCGTTGTGACAACTCTCTCTTTTGAACAACTTCTCTCTCACTTTCTCTCTCTTGATATGGAGGGGTGGATTAGGCACTTAGTATAGTTAAAAATGGGTCGTTGTGACAACTATCCGGAAAGCATAGTTTTAAACCCTCTCTCACAAATCCCATATGAATTTCAAATCCTACCCAAATCAAGAGAGAGAAAAGAGAGAGAAATTGAGAGAGAAGTTGGTAATTCTTCCCAGGTTTGCTACGTGCCTAATCCACCCCTCCGTATCGCTTTTCCGGCGACTCCAGCTTCATTCTTAGGTAAGAAAGCCTAACCCTAACCTGTTCTAGGGTTTCAATTGGTGCAAGTGGTGTAGTAGCTAACCTAAATCATACTATAGGTTGTCAATCAGTCATTGACAAAGACTTAGAGTCGCTATTGAATTTGTTACACTTCTACGGCGTAAGGTGCGGATTCTAGATTCTTAGATTACCTGTTTTCAAAACTTTCAATGCCGTTTAATGATAGATTGTTGACAAGAATGTTGTTTGACATGTAGAACATGCTGTCTATTTTCCATTTTGAATACGTATGAAGAATATGAGATTCAGGATATTTTAGGTATTTATAGGAAATACTGTATACGTACATATTTTTCTAATATGATTGCCATGTGTATTTGTCATGTACCTATGCTAGTTATACGTGTATGATCTGTTCGGCGAAGAGATTCACCCTAATGCACATTATTGGCCGACATACGCTATGTAGGCTAATGTGTGTAGACTAACTATTTGTATAAATTTTTGTATAAGTATTGAGTAAATGTTGCTGTAGTTTAGCATTGAGATTGGATTCTCAACTAATATGACGATGTACATGATTTCCTCCATGTTTATTGTATTGAATTGATTTCCTTATATAGATGAAATGCTTGTGTTTGGTTGAATTGCTTATGTTGTATGTTATAACATGTTGTTAACATGCTTGGATTAATTGTATTTCATTTCTGTCACTCACATATGATCATTGATTTAGATTACAAGTGCTTGGGGCTATATTCTAGTCCAGGCAGCCGGTAACATCTTAGAATTCATGGTTGGATTCTATTCACCATGAAGGATGTGTATGACAAACCCGAGTCGTACTAGAGTCGTCGGCAGTGGTTAGGCCACACGAAGTGCTTGTGCACTTCATGTCGGTCGATTCAACGTGCGCTCGTGCTAGTCGGACTCATCAAGGAACCCGATTGACCGTTGTATGTTCACCTTGTATTCGTCATAACTGATTGAACCTAGGGTACTGAACTTACCAATGATAACCCTGATAACGGTGGTACCTTGATCCACTAAGACTCATGAGACTGGCATGGTGGTATGGGACACCGTGGTCGAGCTGTCGGCCTACCCTGGGGCCACAAACCTCCCCGTAGTGATCAGTGAGCAACCCAGACTCGTGAGCAGATTATGGTGGTATGAGACACTATATTCTTGCTGTCGGCCTACACTGATAAGGTGATGGGGGAGCGATGCAACAAGTGCGTGCAACTGCCCTGACAGCCCTTTGTAGTGACCTCGAGCGTACTCTAAGTTTACGTGAGGCGACGACCCTTCCGTAACAACAAGAGTACAAACTAGGCCTGTATTAATAAGATGATGAGAGAGCGGTGCAACGAGTGCGTGCAACAGCCCTGATAGCCCTTGCAGCGACCTGAAAATATATCATCGTATGAAACTACTAGGAGTGACGACCCTAGACAGGATCCTTGTTTGGGAATGATATAAGGGAGGTACCATAGTTTCTCAATCCTTCTGTATGAAAAGGACTAATAACAACTCGGTAATCATATTCATATCACACTGCATATGCCTGGAAGATGTGGAGCACTGAGGGAAGAAAGCATACTGCAGACGTAAGATGATGTCGCATGAGGGAGTATGTCGGCGAGGGCATCCATCATATCATTTCATTCTTGCATTAATCACAGTATTTAGAAATATTTGATTGCTTGTTTTATCATTATCGCTTAATTGATTTGATAACATGTTAACCTTTGCTCTATGATTCCACTGAGTTGATCACTCACTCCCACGTTACGGGACGGTGTTGTACACACTAACTAGACTCTGTCTTAGTTGTAGGTGTTGGCGATGCTTTGAGGCAGAGCCAGACTACTCGATGACGAGGAGGAGCTCTCCTATGTCCAACTCTCTGGCGGGTCTAAGCAGACCTGGAGTTACGTTGGCGGGACTATAGGGTTTGGATAGAAAACACTACTTTTTCTTATTGCACATTTCATGTAATTATTTAACCTAGTGATAATCATATTCTGAGAGCTTACCATCATTTTTATATAATTCATATACATACCACAGTCTTCTACTTGCATAATTTAATTGTCTCTAGAGTATGATTTGTTGTTTGGCTTAATCTCACTCATGTTTACTATACTAACAGACAACATTCAATCATCATCATCATATATGTTGCATAAGTGATGTTCTGGAACTCGGGAGTTGGGTTTCTACCCTACCCCCGATTTTCGGGGCGTTACACAGATGTTCACGATGCTCTTGATGATCTCCTGACCTGACCACCAAATCATCAACGTAACACTCAACATGTTTATGTATCATGTCTTGGAAAATATTCTGCATTACTCGCTGATATGTTGCCCCAACATTCTTAAGACTGAAAGGCATAACCTTATAAGAGTATATCCCTAACGACATTCTGAAAGTTGTTGCCTCTTCGTCTTCAGGCGCCATCCGTATTTGATTATAGCCAGCATATCCATCTATAAAAGACATGATAGCGTACTGCGTAGTGCTATCAATTAACATTTTGGTTATAGGCAACGGATAATCATCCTTTGAACACGCATCGTTTAAATCCCTGAAATCAATGCAAACCATTATCTGCCCATTCTTTTTCTTCACTAGGACTATATTCGATATCCATTTGGGATATTTAACTTCCCCAATGAATTTGACCTTTATCAATTTGCTTATTTCTTCTTCTATCTTAGGAACTAGATCCAAGTGAATTCGTCTCTGCGTCTGTTTAACGGGTCTCTTATCCTTAAAGATATTCAGCCGATGCATGGCCACTGTTGGCTCTAAACCTAGCATTTTCGCATACATCCAAGCAAAAACATCTTTATTCTCTTTTAACAAGCTAATGTATCAATCAAGTTCTTCATGCGGCAAATAGGTACTTATAAAAGCATTTCGCGGTTCTTCTTTTGTCCCCAAATTTATTTCTTACAAGATGTCAATTGTCAGTTGACCCCATCCTCCATTTGCTTCGGAGCCGTCTCAGGCTTACTGATCATGTCAAGGTCCACTTTTCTTATCTGATCAACTATCACCATATTCACTGAAGATTCTACCCCCAATTCGCGAAATTTTTTCTGCTTCTTTTGATCAACCCCAATTAGAATTTGAATTCCTCTTCCACCATTTAAGCTAACAGGTTCTTCGTAGTCAAAACCCATTTTCTTCATAATTTTCTGACTTGCCAAACTATATCTCTCTAACTCTTCAGGCGTCAGGCTTTCATTTTTCATTCCAATGTTGTACGCCTCATCCTGTCTAATTTCTGATGGGAGTATAAAACTTATTGGTCATGGAATTTTTGCATTAGGTTCTACACAGAACCTGTTTGGCATGCGGGGAAATGGCCGACTTCTTTTAGCATATGGGAGTGGTACTATATAATTTGACTGTAGAATTTTGAACTGTCTAGGCAATAATAGTGTTAATGGTTGTTGCCCTGGCTGTTGTAAATGTTTTGGGACAAAATAAAACTTCTTCTTAGCTTTTTCTTCTGCAGATGATTTCATCCTTTCTTCTCTCATTATCCTTATGCAAGCATTTTCTTGGACTTGGTTCTCATAATTCTCTTTCTCTCCCTTATTGGAAAATGCATCATAATAACTAGCATCTACGAAAAAGGCTTCGGCCTCCGTATACGGCCTTGCATCGGCTATTACTTTATGTTGTACCCCATCCTTACAGTATTTAAAACACTGATGCTGGGTAAAAGGGACGATGCCATTCTGATGCATCCACGGTCTTCCTAGAAGAAGATTATACGTAGTCACTGCATTTATAACATTGTAAATGACATGCGTAGTTAGTTCTCTATCTCCAGCATTATCTCTATCTTTCCAAGCGCACGTTTCCCTTCTTGATTAAAGCCCTGTATCATCATTCCACTAGGGTGCAGGTTCGAGTGCTAATAACCTAATTTATCAAGCATCGTTAATGGCAACAGGTTTACGGCGGACCCATTATCCAGCATTATTCTTTTCACTTGTTTACCCTGAATGTATCCCATGATCATTAATGGTCTATTGTGTTCACCCTCACAAACCAAATCTTCATCAGAGAAAGAGATCACTGACAAACATTCACTTTGTTTCTCAGTTTCCAATTCGGCCATCAGTACCTCCCTTATATTTTCATTTGATAAGGCTCTAATCAAGCTTCGTTAGGAGTCTTCTGACAATTTCAAAGTATCATAAACACTCAATCAGGCTGGGATACTTTTCAGATGACTTATGATATCATACGTTACTGTCCCTGTTTCTTTTCCATTTTCCTTTCCCATTGCTGTCATTGTTACCTGTATGATCCACAATTGCTTTTGTTTTCATTTTTTCACTCCTCGACCTTGACGGACTACCTATTTTCCTTCCGGATCATAAAATAGTTACAGCAACCTTCCTTGTTGTCTTCGAATTATTTGTCATTCCCTTCATTTGGTAATCTTCTCGCATAGTAAGTACATTCGTTGTTTCCTTTCTGTCTCTTTCCTTCTCCTTCCCAACTATTATCTCGTCGTTGTTTATCATTTTCTGTATAATACACTTTAGTGTATAACAATTTTTTGTACGGTGTCCTACTAAACGGTGGTAGTGACAGAAATCCCTTCCCTTTGTTTTAAATGCCTCCTCGGGACATTTCGACAGTGGCAATTCAATCATCCCCTCTTTTAGCAATTGATTCAACATGGGGAGTACATCCTCTTTTTCGAATGCGAAACCTTTGTGAGCATTTAAAGATCGGAACCTTTTGTCATAAAACTTTCCTCTAGGACGACCCGACTCTTCCCTTCTTTCTATTCTTTTACCCTTTGCTTCTCTTACTTTCGGGTTTCTTTTGTCGTGTCCAACCATGTTTGTGATCAATCTCTGAGATCCCTTTCTGACTGCGTCATACTTGAATGCTGACATTTTTTGCGTCATTAATTCTAGAGCGTGTGCCTTTGTAGCCAAATCGCGGAAGGTCCGTACGTCAGCACTAGTGAAGCCAAATGCTATCCTAGTTTTCATAGAATTCAAACACATTTTCACCTGTTCTTTCACTTCTGGTAATTTCTTGCAAGAAGTTCCCAACGTCTTCCACCTGTTTATGAACTTTTCCACTGGCTCTCCCTCTCTCTGTCGTACTAAGGCTAACTCTGAGATGCTAATGTCACGCTCTGACAAGAAAAAATTTGACATAAATGCATCCTACATTTGTTCCCAGGTTCATATCAATCCAGGTGCTAAACTAGCATACCATCTGAATGCTTTATTTATCAAGGAAGACCTAAATAATCGAAGGCAATACTGAGGTACTGTGGTGAAATTCCCCATGCTAGTGATGAAATGCATCAAATGTTCTTCTAGTGATCCCTCTCTTTTGAACTTTTAAAAGTCTGGGTGCTTAAAATTGTTTGGGAATGGTACATCTTCTACTTCTCTTGGATATAACATTCGGTATCTGAATCTCCCAGTACTTTCACGCTCTCTTTCTGTTCTGACTGCTTCTTCGACGACTTGCCGTACTTCTTCCTGTGTTACTATACCTGTAGTGGGAACAGATCCATGTGACCCTGTTCTCGGCTGCTGTGACCCCTCGGGGAGTTGCTCTCTCTCATTCATATTATCTGTTGCTAGAGGTGCGACCATTTGGGTGACATTATGCATGAGAGTGGCTAAAGCTTCCCTGAGATTTCTACATTCTTCCATCAGTACTCTTTGTGCTTCTGCCACCGCATTCACATAGTCTTCTGTGTTTGGCGTATTTTCCTAATTGGTTCCAACCATGTGGACCGTGGCTCCTCCACTCTTTGATGAAATTGTAGTAGGGGTAGGGTAAGAATATGTCGATGAAAGAGGACTTATGAAAGGGGGAGAGGACGAGGTTTGTTTTAACTTCCCTACACCTCCATTACCGTTATTCAAGAGGGGCAAAGTGGACACGGATAAATTTACTGCCATTACTTTACCCTTTTGTGCTCTTGTCCACCTGGCTTTCGGGGTTATCAATGTTGGGAAATCATGTGACGTTAATTGTGGAACGACTTGCTCAGGGTAGAACGGAGGGGCGGGTTCAGGATTCCTTTTGGTGGCGTTTTGAGTCACTGGACCTTTGATTCTGCTAGGTGGTATAGTTGCTCTTGTTGCTGCTACATTCTAGGCTCTGGTCCTCCTACGAGTGATGGTGATCCATTCATCTTTCTCTCCTCGTGCTATTGGTGAAGCAGTCACGGCTATAACGGCTATTTGCAATTTCATTTATTTGTTTATCGTTGCTTTGTCTTCATGATGTCCAATCGGTTCGTTAGCATACTCCACAACGAACCCTGTCGAAGTAAAGTAGAAGACTGTGTTCTTTTGAGTGATTGCCATTTGCTGAGGTAATTGTAGTATTCTTCTTGTTTCTTTTGTATATTCCTGAAAGAATATAATAGATTAGTGTTTATATTAACTTATAACCTATTTTGGAGATGAAAGGTAGGATGTTCCCACTGAGAGTCACCATTTTGGCATCTTAATGATGTCAAACAGTTGTGATTATCTTCTATGTAATTCCTAAGTCCCCAGCAGAGTCGCCATTTTGTTTCGACAAGAAACGAAATGTGTTTTGGATGGAAAACTTTTATTCAAAACATGGAGGATAATCACTTTGTTCATTCATTCTGAATTCTTTACATCCTTTTCTCCTTTAATTCCAAATAGAATATCCGTGAATATTATAGTAACATAAGAATTTAGCCTTCATACTATATACAAAAACAAGAAAATATTAAGCATAATATTGAGTACTATCTCAGAAGCCATTGTGCAATGCTAGGAGTCATTTTGCACTATCAAAAATCATTGTGCACTAGCGGATGTCGTTGTGCACAAGTAGAGGTCGTTGTGTGCTAGCAGAGGTCATTGTGTGCTGTGGAGGTCGTTGTGCATGGTAACTTGTTGTGCGATGGCCTCTATTGTGCATCGGACTCCGTTGCGCGTTGGAGCACCCCTTTGTGCGCTAGCCTCCGATGTGTGCCAATACCATTGTGCGCTAGTGGTGTTGTGCGCCACACAACACCCTTCCCGCACATTAGTTGTGGACTTTAGCTTCTCTTCTTTCTCTTCCCACTTCTGTTCTAGCTGTGATCGATTGCTCATGACCCCTCTAGAGGGGTCAAGGGGTATTTATAACCCTCCCACACGTGTGAGTCATGCCATGTAAGCTTCGTGCGACCTCACTTTGTGCGGCTCTTGCTGTGCGCCAATCATTGTGCAGATTCTGTTGTGCTCCAACCATTATGCGGATTTTGTTGTGCTCCAACCATTGTGCGGATTTTGTTGTGCGCTCCAACTGTCTGAGAACAAGGCCCATTTCCACACAATACTATCTTTTTTCGCACAATAATTCCATTTACCCGTACAACACTTATCTTTACCCACTTTCCTTATTTTTATGCTCCAACAATTATCTAAGCCAAACATTGATTGGTGCGGAATGCAATTATACACCTATCAAAAAAATATGTCTGGCGTTGGTCTTTACAGTTTAAAAATTAAGATATTATTGTTTGTCACACGAAATAACTCTAATATCTTGAGCAGATCCTATTAAGTTTTTGATGATAAGGCCGATGTTGTTAAGAAGGTTAGCGAAATGGATGCTACTATTATCAGAGTATATGATCACATACGAATCAACTAAAGTAGTGAAAGGGCAAGTGGTGGAAGATTTTCTAGCAGCTCATCCCGTAATAGATTACGAAGCCATTTTTGATGAATTTCCAGATGAACAAGTTATGGTGACAGAATTGTCTAAAGCATGGAAAATGTTTTTTGATGGGGCAGCCCGGGCAACAGGAGCAGGTGCTGGAGTAATATTCATTACTCCATAGGGTGATTTGTTGCCTTATTCTTTCACATTAGGAGTGACGTGCACGAACAACAAAGCAGAATATAATGCCCTTATCATTGGGATGGAGATAGCCAGTGAATTGAAGGTAAAAGACGTACAGATTTATGGGGATTCTAAGCTGGTTATAAATCAGGTGGTGATAGAGTTTGAAACAAGGAAACTGGAACTTTTGTCGCATTGTCGAAGGGCACAATGCCTATTAGAGAGGTTTCTGAATGTCAAAGTTAAACATGTACCCCGAAGCGAGAACATAAAAGTAGATACTTTGGCCAGTTTAGCAGCAACATTGTCTTTTCCAGATAGATGTCCCTTGCGAATAACAATCGAGGAATGGAGATTCCTACCATCTGTCGAGGTGAATGATGAAATAATGGAAGTCCTACCCGTGTCATGCTTGGAAGTGATGATAAATGATTGGCGTCAACCTTTCATCTATTGTCTCAAGTATGATATTTTACCAGACAATCTAGAAGAGAAATCACAGATCAAGTAGAAAGTAAAGAGATTCATCATGTGTAGTGAGGAATTGTATAAAAAATCTTATAATGAAAAATTATTACGATGTCTCAATGAAAATGAGGCACGCCAAGTCTTGCAGGAAGCTCATTCTAGGGAATGCGGGGGATATCAAGCCAGGAGAAATTTGTTCCACCGAGTGCATCGGATGAGATACTACTGGCCGACATTGTTTAAGGATGCGATCGAATATGCAAAATGAAGTCATGAGTGCCAAGTCCACAGGGATATTGTACATATTCCTCCTGGAGATCTTTATCAATTGGTTACTTCTTGGACTTTTGCTGCATGGGGACTGGATGTCATCGGGCCTATAAATCCATCGTCGTCTAGAGGAAAGCAGTACATATTAGCAGCAACAAATTATTTATCCAAATGGAATGAAGCAGTTGTGCTGTGAAATATAAAGGAGAGGGATGTTGTTAATTTTATTTGGCATGCGATAATATATCGCCATGGTATCCCGAAGAAGATTATTACAGACAATGGTACTCCTTTCAAAAATAGGGGACTGGAGAAGTTATGCCGAAAATTTAATATTCATCAATCCTTCTCAACTCCTTATTATCCACCAGCCAACGGTCTGGCTGAAGTGTTTAATAAGACGATTGCAAAATTTTTGAAGAAAATGGTGGGTGAGAATAAGCGATACTGGGATGAAAAACTGCAGGAAGCTTTGTCGGCCTACAGAACAACGTATTGTACAATGACACAAGCTACCCTGTATTCATTAGTCTATGGTGTGGAGGCAGTTATACCAATCGAGGTACAAGTTGCTTCACTAAGAGTGGCAGGGCATCAATCAATCACAGACGATGAAAATGCAAAGATATGACTCAAGGAGTTAGATATGCTTGATGAGAAGAGACTGGCAGCTCAACAACAATTACAATTATATCAAGCCAGAGTTTCTGTTGCCTTTGATAGGAAGGTTAAGCACCGATTTTTCAAGAAAGGGGATTGGTTTTGATGTTGAAAAGGCCAATAGTAGTTACTCGAAGAACAGGGGGCAAGTTTGATCCTAAATGGGATGGTCCATATGTAGTAACTGAAGTTTACTCCAATGGGGCATATAGGGTAACAAATCAAGACAAATAAGGCATCAATATAATGGTCAATGCTTGCTCCCTCAAGAAGTATTATGCCTGACAATGGAAGGAATTTTGATTTCGAAGATTATTAGGATAATTCTTCTATATCAAAAGGGGACAATTACAAATGAAGGGATGAAATGGTGAAATAGCCTTGTCAGGCATGGCCTTATATTCTATCTTCATGAACAAAAGAGCTGCAAAAAGAGAAAGTCATGTACTCTCTCTTATGTGAAAAAATAAAGGCATAAATTCTCAAAGTAAAAGTTGTTCAAGCATATATATCAGCAGTATGGATGATTGCCACTGTTGATGATTACTCCGCTATTGATGGGTACTCCGAGCATTGATGATTATCACCGATATTGGCAATTATTATCAATCATCAGTACCAAAGACTGGCAATTATCGTTGTCATTGCGGAATACTTGTTATTACAAAATGCTCCTTATTTCTATCAGAATTGTTATCATCACCAATCACTAACCAGATTCATTATTTAAAACAAAATATGGATGTTCTTAGAACATTTTCAGTGATGGTGGAATATCAACTATTGATTCATCTATTTGGGCAGTAAGGCGAACTATACAGTTAACTACATCAAAAGTTGATGACAGTGATGGCAGTACAGCGATGGCAGTTTATTTCTCAAAGAAATCCAGTGATAAAAAGCCAGCGATAAAAAAGTCACACAAAAGACCAATACCGTTTGTGAACTCTCCGACAACGTCATGGAAGAGGAGGAAAATACCCTCTTAGGAATGAGCCCGAACTCACAAACGAAGGAAACCCAGATCCTTTGTTTTGTTTCGGTAGTAACTCGTGAGGAAGGATATAAAAACCTACTCATTAATGGACCAACAACCTTGGATTTGGTACTTAAGGTAGCCTGGTAAAGCCCTGTCAACTCTAAAGAGTTACTGTGGCCATCTCAGTGAGTAAATCCCATTCACAGCAGTGATTCCTCCAACTACTAAAGAGCTTAAACTGTGTGTTATTATCTAACTAAACTGAAATATAGCACCACCTATCAAAGTGAGATATATAGGAGAATCCCATACTGACAATTATAATATGCTTGTCATGTTGTTGAATAAATAAACATGTTTAAGATACTTTATGTTGTAGCTCTGCAATAATACAATTGTGCGAGTTGATTATATACTATAGTAGCAAAAGAATATTTACATACAATGTCTATACATCTTCAGTTAAGTTCAAAATTTCCAACTAAGGTTGCAATTCTTCTTTCAACAGAGACTGTAATATAGCAATTGCATGCTCGGCTTCAAGGACCAAGCTAGCCTGGTCAAGGATGCCAGTTAATTCATATGCCAAAGTAGCGACTTCTTCATCTTTTGACCAGTCATCTTGTATGGCATTGATTAATTGAGTATTTGTCTCAAGTTCTGCTTGAATCTGACAGGCAGTTGAGTTTTTTGCTTCCCATTGACTCTTGAGTGATAAAATTTCTTTCTCAAGAATGGAAATCTGATCAATAATGTTTGTCTTGTTTCTCTCAAAAACCTTCAATTTCTCATGGAGGGACTGATTGATAACATTATGATCAGCAAAGGCACCATCTGCTTGAGAGAGTTTTTCTCTAAAAAGTGCCAATTCCTGCTAGCGACTTAAAATCTCAGGAGCCACGACCATATTTCAGGCTGCTTCCAAAGTCTTTGTAGAGTGACAAAATTAAGACAAAGAGGTATAAAGACCTTAAATGTCGACCCATGCTAAGCTAGCTGCAGGAGCAAGAACTGCTAGAGCACCATCCAAAAAGGGCCATTGACTAGGATCTTTTAAGGTACTAGCAATGACAGAGATTGCATGCTTAAATAGGCCCAACATGAGAGGTGGCACCTTTTCCAAAGAAAGTTTGTTGAAAGTCATAGTCACAGAATTAGATCCTTTAGATCCACTAGGAGTTGGTGCGATCGAAACTAAAAGATAAACAAGGAAGTATAAGTTTAAAATGAGAGTATATAAATGTATCTATTATGATGACTTATAAATGAAAATATATATGTACCGGGAGTAGGAGTAAGAGTAACTGAAGCAGAATGAGTTACGGGAGCTGTGGAACTAGGAACTTCAACAGTTATGATGGCATTAAGAGAAATTTCTTGAATTCCTGCAGTGCTCGAATTCAAAGTGTTGGGCATTGGAACGTTTATTGGATCAGAAAGAAATTCCAAGCTTCGAGCGACCGGTTGAATAAGAGAAGGGCACGTGATAGGGGAGTTGTCGACTTGAACGGGAACATTAGATGAGTGAGAGACTAGTAGCCTAGACTCTTCTAGACTGGGAAGAAGAAGTATATCCCCTATTACTACTTGAGTTTCTGATAACCAAACTTCTACATCTTGTGAAGTTAATGTTTCATGGGTAGCCACATCAGTAGTTTTCATAATACGAGGGGAATATGAAGCATTAAAAGAAAGGAAAATATTTACGCCAGGAGTACCACCATATTCTCCGTAATTAAGTTGCTCCTCGTTATCTAGTGAAGTTTCTGAAAAAGGTTGAGAGGTGTCAGGTTGAGTGGCCGGAGCATCAAGGAGAGGAGACCGAGCTCCAGCATCACTACCTTCTCCAAAGTTTATTTCAGCATCAGTATCTGTATTAAGTAAATCAATCCAGTCATCAGTCAGACTTGTGGGGGTAGCGTATCTTTGGTCATTGTATTAACCGAATATTCTAAGGAGCTATCTTCATTTGATATGGTCTGCTTCCCTTTATAAGCATTCTTCAGAAGAAGAAAACATATACCTTGAGAAGAAGAAGGTGTTGGTTGCACTAGAAGTTCGGGAGATAGTAGTTTGGAACGAGAGCGAATCATGGGAGATGTGTTAATAATGATTTAACGCACAGTAGGAGAAGTTGTTACTGTAGTATGATGGGTTGCAGCTTCTGTAAGGTTTACAATAGGGGTAACTGAAGCATTTACATGATCAACAGACTGAGAGATTATGGAAGGATCCATAATAGGAGATATGACAGGGGTAGGACATGCAAGCTGAACTTCCCCTTCTGGAGTGGGAGAAGGTAGAATGTTCCATATTGTTTCAAATTCACTTGTAGGAGTTTCCGATCTTGCTTCTTGATTTAATAAGTTCAGAGGAGAACCAAAAGCAATCCATCCCTCTAAAGTGTTTGAGGATTTTAATTCTCTAATAAGTTCTTCGATAGAAATTTTACAGCAAAATTGTCCTAGAGTGGCGGCATGATCGCTCTCGTAGAAGTATCAAATTCCTTGTTCTAGTCTGTAATTCCTCAAGCGTGGGGGAGGAATCTAAACAGGATGATCCACTGAAAAGCAGTTGTGTACTAGATGATACTGATGACTCCACCACCGCATCTAAGAATATGAAGCTGTTACTCTGTGATTGTATCCAAGAAACACAAACCGAGAGCCAAAATTTCTTACTAAGAGTTGTTTCAATATTAAGAACCAGTTATAAGCACCAACTCCATAGCTCCTCATAGTATGAGTGACTTCATCACTTGCTTCAAGCACGATTTGATCATAGTCAAATTGTCTAGCGAATCGATTGGATAATATGTTTTTCGCCAGAACTCTAGTCCCTCTCTTAGTGGAAGATTACAAGAGCGAATGCAGAGAAAGAAAGTTCTTTTGAGGGGCTTTAAGTCATTGGTATCTACCACATCTCTATCTTCGACTTGGTAATTTAAATAAAAAGGGAAGAAATCAATAGACTCTATGCCATCAATTTTATTAGTTATCCATTCATAGCTCTTCTTTATCATTTTCTTCTTCAGAAATACCACAGAGGCAGATGATTTGGGTGAACGTAAGACTTCTCTGGGACATTATACGTCCAAGGAAAATAAACGCCAAGCTACCCGGAGAAATAATGCCACAGAGAAAAGCAGATGCAACTCCTGTTACTGGGCTTAAGCAATGCGCCTCGGCATGACCAAAAGCCCTGTATAGTGACCACAAGATAGGAGAACTAGGGAATATTTCTTTCTGCCTTCTGTCATTGCTTCTGTGGCCATAAATAAAGACGGTCAAATTGAGTCTGAACTTTTCAAACTGGGGAGCACAACCAAGCTCAACCAGTAAGCTAAGAAAGCAGCTAGTTCAGTTCCAGCAGTAAAATTAGCTGGGCCTTTTCTTTTCTTACGATTGGCTTCTAAATTGGCACAGTGACTGCAAGAGAATCTAAAAAAATGATAATAATAATAAATAAATAAATGAATGAATAATAATATAAGTAAAATTTCAGTAAGAAATTTCCAACTTAAAGATAAGCATTGTTTGAGAAGAAAGGGATAATTTAAGATACTTAAACCAAATAGCGAGAAAAGTACGCTAGCCATTGGAGAGGAGAAATCTTGTGGACATCAGCAAAGTGAGATGTCTCATGGAAAAGACAAATAGTAGATGTTGCTATTCTGGGCACTCTATTAGATCCAACATAAGAAAACTCCAAGTTTGAAGGAACATATTCGTTGAGGAAGGATTCTGAGATAGGCAGGCCAGCCATTCTGTTGAGATCCCATAATGTTATACTCACTTCTCCTATTGGGAGATGGAACGAGTTTGTGACTGAAGACCAGTGTTTCAGGAAGCCTTTATATATCATCGTATCTTTATGAAAGAATTCAGAAGTGGCTTCTATAACATCATAAATCTAAGCTGCACATAAAGCATTTTCATACTTTGTTAAAATCACTTTGGTCCAAGCACTATAGTATGGACGGTTCGTCCAAAGACCCCGTGTTCTGAATTCATCCTTGTCCCATAAAGAATCGCGGTGACGGAAGCGTTGTTGAAGTGTTTCAAAAAAGTGAGTAGGATACAAAGAATGGGGATCATGGCATGGTACGAGAAAACACATGTATCTCACTTTTCCAGTCTTTTGAGTTAAACCTTTATCTGTAAGGTAGCCTTCAAGGATGTGTGGCTCTTTGATAACTCAATTGGATATATACAAAAGCCTGTTCTGAATCATGAAGTTTCTTGGTTCACTTTCAAGGATCGAACAGTGATGTTGAAGTTGTAGAGAGAGAGCAATGGCCTCATCTTTATATGAATTGTGAAATTTAATTACTTCGGTAGTCAATTTTATTGAATCCTAGGCATTCTGAAAATGTCTTTGGTTGTGTTCTCAAATTTTCTCTTGGAAGACTTCGTCTGGGTACCTTGTTCTTGTTCGTTGAGGAACGGTTGGGGAAGGAGAGGCCTCTGTATCAGGGAGACGAGTAATATCAATGAGATAATTGGCTATGCATTTCAACTAGTTTTCCCAGTCAGATTCTTGTCCTGAAAAGGGGGGGGTCCCTCTATCTTCTGCATAATTATAGTTGTGCAAATATCTTTAGACAAATGTTGAATGCGATCAACGAAGTTCACAATGACAGGAACTGGTTCTTTAGAAAAAGAACTGTAATTTTCACCGAAGCGAGGTTTTTTCAAGTTATGTGTTTCATCGGGTTGTGGGTCAGATGGCCTAGCAGTACTTGAAGAAGCGAGTGGTCTTTTAGAGCTTGCCATTGGGAATCTGAGCAGAATTTAACAAAGCAGGATAGAATCAAAAGAAAAGATTATTAAGGAAAGAAAAAGAAATATGAAAGATTCAAAAAACATATGTAAAATTGTTGAACGCTGAAAAGCTGTGCGTAGACTATTGTGTGCAGGCTGTTATGCGCAGACTATTGTGCGAAGACTATGTGCGTAGGCCTCTGTGCACAATTCATGGTGCACCAAAGGAATCATTGCGGGTAAACTAAAGTGCACAAAATGTTGCGTGCTAGGTACCAAGTGTGTGGAATCACTGTGTTGGACGCTACCCATTGTGCGCAGAATTATAAATTTTTGTTGTACGAGATAGGTGTTTTACAACGCATAATCAAGTCAGCGCACAAAGATAGTTGATCTGATGAAGAAATAATAAGTCTAGGGTGGAAGAGGGAGATGGCAAAAATAAGAACAAAATTTTGAATTTATAGGCGGAGTATGAGGTGTTGTGCACCACCTAATGTGCACAAATGGTTGTGCGCAGACCATTGTGCACAATTTATAGTTGCATAAAATAAAGAGGAGACAAAAAATGAAGGAAAACTACCATTGTGCGGAAAAAGGATGCTATTGTGAAGAAAATATAGTCATTGTGCGGAAGATATTATTGTGTGATGTAATTGGAGTGCACAATGATTTTTGTACAGCTGTTGGTGCACAGAGATTTTTGCACAGCAGTTGGCACACAGTCATTTCCGCACAGCAGTTGGCAAATAGTGATTTCTACACTATAGGGGTGGAAAGCAAGACCCGCACAATGGGGAGCGTACAGAGTCTACGTGGCACACTCACATGTGTGGGAGGGCTATAAATACCCCCCGACCCCTCTAGTGGGGTCAGGAGTTATCAATCACAACAAGAGAGAGAAAAGAGATAGCAGAGGAAAAGATAAAGTTTGCAACCATTGTGAGGCGCACAACGTGACCGACGCACAACACGACCAACACATAACAAAGGCTGGCGCATAATGAGCACCAGCGCACAATAAAGGTTGGCGCACACTGAGCACCAGCACACAACAAACACTGGCGCACAATGAGCACTAGCGCACAATAAGGGCTGGCGCACAGTGGGCACCAGCATACAACAACTTTTGACTCTACATGACTACAACACACAATGGCTTCCAATTGCGCGCAATGACTTTTAATAGTGCACAATGAATTCTAAGATAGTGTTCAATATTATGTTTAATGTTTCATACAGTTGTACATAATATGAATGCTAAGTCTTTATTGTATGTTATGATTTATGAAAATTCTATTTGGAATCAAAGGAGAAAGGGATGTGAAGAACTTGGAATAAATGAAGTCATTATCTTTATCGTTAGTCTTCGGTTAATTTGTTTAAATGAATGAAATATTTCCCAAACAAAATACTTTTGTTTCTTATTCAAAACAGTCGAGACAATAAATTTAATAATGATAACTAATATAATAAAATATATGTTAAATTGGCTGATTTTGAATGGTCAAATTGATAAATGGATTCTTGCATTGTCCGAGTATGATTTTGTTTACATGATGTAGAGGGTTGTAAAAGGATAGGCCTTAACAAATTTTTTAGTCAATCATCCTTTCGATATAGAAATGCAACTTCCTTTAGAGGCCTTATATGTGTATGTGGTTTATCGGTCATCCTGAAAATTGATATTTGACAATTTAAGGACCGACAAAGGATTAGGAGCAGGGATTTTTTTGATCGATCTAATTGGTAGAAAATAAGATTTTACATACCAATTTGAGTTTAATTGTACCAATAATCAAGTTGAATATAAGACTTTAATAATTGGTCCAAAATTTTTGACTGATTTAGGAGAAAAAGATGTTTTAATTATCTGCGATTTATTATTAGTAATAAACCAGCTCATTGGTTTGCTTAATTATTCAAGTACCCCTTTATAGTCATATTATTTGTTGACAATACTGTTGCTAAGTCAATTTGATGTGGTCAAGCTAAAACATGTACCTTGATAAAGTAATGCTGATGCTAATTGATCAAACCGAAGGGTTGACAACCACAATTATAGGCTACGATGTAACAATAAGTCAGTGATACCAAGCTTGATGCACAGGGAATTTGGCGAGAATATACTAAGAAATTAAAATAAGAAAAACGGTTGGTATGTGCTTTTAATCCAGTGAAATAAAAGAGTTGAATAAACAATTATTAAAAAGACTAAGTATCCAGGAATCTCCAATCAATAGACCTTGAATTCAATTAATCTTCTCGAGTTGATAACTCAACTAGAACTAGATACCAATCCGTTCTAATCATTATATTAAATAGTAATATCAATTTTTTTAAAAAATATCCAACATATACTAGAATCATGATAGGCCTAATCTCTCATGATGATATAGGTAAATGCCCCAACTTTTTAGGACTCGAGTGTATGACCCGTGTCCTAACAACCCGAGAGTTAACCTTAAAGGATGGTCAAATTCGATGTACATTTTTTTTATCAGAGTAAGCAGATGAGCGTAGAATGGACAAATCAATATAAAGGAAAATTTCATTTACATTTGAAATATACAAGAGCTGGCCATAATGACTAATACAAACCAATGTCTCTGAATTTAAATAAGTACAAGATTTACATGATTTAATACATGAAGAATAACAAAAAACATATAAATATAATCCGCAAGATCACGTAGTTCCTCTAGGCAAATACAGTCATGCATCCTTAGCGATCGTACCCTACTCCTCATTAAGTCTGAACATACATATCAATTAAGCTACCTGTACTACCTGTATGGTTGTATATTTGATGATGAGTGACCAACTCAGTGTGAATTTCTGTAACACCCTGAAAATTGGGGGTCGGGTAGAAACCCAACTCCCGAGTTTTAGAACGTCACTTATGCAACATAGATAATGATAAATGCATGTTGTCTGTAGAATGGCATTAAATAAGATTGAGACTAAGCCAAAACAGCATATCATACTCCAGAGACAGTTAAATTAGCAAGTGGAAGAGTGATAAATACATAAAATATATAATTGATTGTAAGTCTCCAGAGTGTGAACATGTTACCAGGTTAATTAAATACATGTATACTCCAAAAATGGAAAAAAAAGAATATACATGAGTGCTCCATAAAATATAAAATGACAAGTGTCAAGGCATCTAGTCAACCTCCCTGTAATCCCGTCGATCAGAACACGGAGGAGAAGTTCTCCTCATCATCATACAAGTCCGGCTCCACCTCGCAGGCCGCGCCATCATCTGCAATTACAAAAGGGACTGGTGGGTGTCTGGAACACCATCCCGTAATGTGGGAGTGAGTAATTAACTCAGTGGAATCATAAAGCAAAGATTAGCATGTTATCAAATTCATCATGCTTAATAGTAAAACAAACAATTAAACATTCCTAGATACTGTTGTTAATGCAAGCATGAGATGACATGATGGATACCCTCACCGACATTCTCCCTCATACGGCACTATCTTACGCTCGCGACATACTTACGTTCCTCTCAGTGCTCCACATCTTCTAGGCATATGCAATGTGATGTGGATATGATTACCAAGTTGTTATTATTCCTTTTCATATAGAAGTAGTAGAAAACTAAGGTACTTTTCTTATATCAATCCCAACACAGATCCTGTGTCACGCCCCAAACTCAGAAACCGGGCTCAAAAAATTCTCGATCGCCGAATCCGGCGCCGACAGCCTCCGTAGAACCCCATTCTCGGCTCCTATCTCCCATTCGCCAGGTTCCGATCCTGGGATGCTACGAGGAGGATTTTCAATGTCTGTTTGATTCGTAATAAGCATAACCAAAGGCATAACCCACAAATAACAACTAAGAACTCCATTACATTTTCACTAAGATCAAAAACTTTATAAGTACAATGAGCATAAAGGGAAATACAATGGTAAAGAACAAAAACTCCAAAACGCTCTGTAACGTGCTCCTGCCTCAACGCTGCTGCGATCCAACGACACCTGCACGCAACGGTCGTGCATAAGCTTACAGAAAGCTTAGAGGGTGGTGAAAGTGTGTGCGCAAGGTAGTAATATGAACATGCAATGTCAGACTAATGCGGAATGTGCAGATGGAATCATAATATCGTGAGCCGTACCAAGGCTATGCAATGCAAGACATGAATGGTATCGGCCACCCCAAGGCCATGCGATGTGCAATGCAACTCAAGCATACAGATCCTCATCTATGTCCACACATAATACAGCTCAAAATATGGGATATCACCGGGGTCTAGTACACTCTAAACCAGATTGCCGCCACTCGCGCGCAATAAGGTAAGTGGAAGAGACCTCACTATCCGTCTGCCAATATCGGGCGCGACTCGTCGATAGCGGACCCATTCCTCGAGCTGGTCAAACTCAGCCTAGCATTGCCCCCTACACTCGAGCGGGTAAGGCTGCACCCCCTTCCAACCGACCACGACACAGTGGAGAGCGTAACCGTCTGGTAATCGGCACTCAACGCTCATCTACCCACTCGGTCTAGACGTTGGAGCAACATCTTGGTACCATAAGGGTTTAGGGACTTTCACCCAGGGATATCTATAGTACCCCATGTAGAGCAAGATTTCCAGTATCCAATCTTGCCAACCACGATACATCTGTGGAAGTTACGACCCCAATGTCGCTAGGGCGTACAATATCCATGTCATACAAATGTGATATGCGTGATTCACGCTATTCAGTCATGCATCAAATCCTGCGCATATTGTGCACTCATGTAGGGCAACACCGCCTAATCGGAGCCCATAAACAACCTGTCCGAAGGCAAACGCTATGATCAGACAATTGTCACGTCAAGCATACATATGATGCGTATGATCATGAGTCATGGAACTGTACTAAACATGTCATAATAAAATGAACTATCTTACAATGCAGATGGACCTGGACGACCTAAACACTATAAGTACGGCCTAGTAATGGGCCCCAAGGAGAGTCGTAATGTGGACATCCAACCAACATTACACTCACAATGTGGACGTCAAACCAACATTGCTCCCAAGTCACGATCTTTGTAAACATCAGTACTTAGTCCATAATGGATTTACACATTGCAATGGACCGTAGGTTGTCCCCATTGGACCTTACATATATATCAAATGGGTCATATCCTATGGGCCTTTTATTCATCAGATGGGCCACATAAATGGGCCACACCAATGGGTCTTATGTGCATTGCAATGGGTCAAACCCGTGGGCGTTAGATTGCATCAAATGAGCTTAGTCTCATGAGTCTAATATATGACCAATGGACCACACCAATTGGGCCCCACATGTAGATCAAGTGGGCCTCAACCCATAGACCTAACATGAGTCAAATGGGCCTAAACCCCTAGGCCTTAATCAAATAAAATGGGACTAACTCATGGGTCTCAATTAAATCCAATGGGCCTAATCCCATGGACCCTTTTTATAATCAAATGGGTTTAGTCCCATGGGCCTTACAATATATCAAATGGCCTAGTCTCATGGCCTTTAAATATATCAAATGGGTCCCGACTCGTGGGCCTTACAAAATATTTATTTCCATCCAAACCATTCATAGGGACACATGGCCTAGGGCCCACTACAATTTTGTTTGTTTGCAATCCATTATGTTCAAGAGGTCATACGGACCTTGGGCCCACATATATAATATGTATAGCAATATACATACATTATAACTACAACAGCAATTCATATATTAAGGGCTATTGCACCAGTTCTTTAATCATTAAAATGGAACTGAGGTGGGTCCCATGTAGGGCCCACCACTATATTCATAATATAAAATATACATTATAAACTATATAACATATATAAATATATATAATGGTGGGTCCCACAGAAATCACTATGGCAGCTGGCAGTGGGCCCCATCATCAAATTCAGATGGACGGCGTGTGTAAGTCACATGCAACAGGGTCCCACCGCCAGCTGGTGGTGAAACAATGCATCATGGTGAGTCTCACCGTCCACGGGCTGTAGACGGTGCCAATGAAATACATGCATTACCGTGGGTCTCACAAATGTGGCCCACCGTAATATTTATTTGAAATCCAACCCGTTCATAAGGTCACTTAGACCTGTATGAAGGGACAACAAAAATTTCAGCTTGATCCAACACTTCTGTGGGCCACAAAAATCTTTCAATGGTAAAATTCAATCCACACTGTTTCACGTGGTGTGGGCCACCTAAGTTTTGGATCTGTCCCATTTTTGGAGGGGGGCCCGCTATTGGGTCAGCCCACCTAATGAGCCGGTTGGATGGCAAAAAAACATTACTATGGGGCCCACGGCTAGAGCCGTGGGTCCCTAGCTGGACGTCGGTCCGCCCGCCGTGCGTCAGCGCAGGCAGCACAGCAACTTCCTTGCTGCTTCACTCCTCCTCTCTCTCTCCTTTAATTTCTATTTTCACCAAAAATCACGTGTGGGGCCCGCTTCCTGAAAATCCACTCCAGCCATAGCGTTCTACAGCTCGCAACAGACAAAAAGAGTCTGAAGTTCGAATTTTTTTGATGCCTATAAACACCAGAAAAATTCTCAATGGTAACCGTCAATGTTTCCCATGCTATGGCCCACAAGATATTCAGATCAGTCCCATTCTTTTACTTGACGGTTAAATCGATGTGGGTAAGGGGATGGACGGCTTGGATCGAACATATACATCAAGTTGGGGCCTACACTAGGGGACCACCTCAAAAGTTTCTCTTTTTCTTTTCTTTTCCCTTTTTTTTTATTTTTGGTACAGGGACGTCCAGCGTCCCAGACGCTGGACGGTGGGCTCTCCCAAAATGCATTGTGGTGGGCCTTGATGAAGTGGGCCACCACGGATGTTTGACGTGGGTACAACGTCTAAGGTGGGCTCCACTTGAATAAAAACAAATACATCAAGGTGGGATCTATTCAAGTGGGCCACACAACCTTATCACATATCATAAAAATAATACAAAATAAAAAGAAATAAAAGAGAGAGGGAGAGAGAGACATGGAGAGTGGGACACGCCTTGTGATGGAGGGACCCCGACATTATGGGCCCTCCCTTGCAATGAATCATACAATAAACGGATCCCGTTGAACATGGGACCATCAAAAATATAAACCAACGGTGGAGATCCATTCCCCACTGATATGGACGGTCTAGATGACCTTTTGCAATGAAATAAACATCATGATGGGGTCCATGGAGAATGGCCCCATCATGGAACGATCATGATGATCCAAGTGGTCCATCGGCCACATTTTAGGGTCCCAAGTGAGATCCACACCATTGATCGGTGGGCCTCACTTGGCCCATCATAAAAATAAGAAAAACTAGTATGATCTAGCACCCACCGTCCGATCTTCTTTCTCCTAGGGGTCCCTTGGCACCTTGGATTCAACTTCAATGGATGAGATGAAGAATGGAAGGTTGAGATGGGAGATTTTGGGATGAAGAGGTGGGCCACTTGGAGTTTAGGAAGAGATGGAGAATTCCATACGTATGGGCTCTTGGAATTTTTTGTTGCTTGAAAATTTTGAAATGAGAAAGAGAGAAAGAGAGAGAGTGATGTAAAGGGAGAGAGAGAGAGTGATGGATGGATGTGGTGAGTGATGGTTGTGTAAGAAAAACTTGACTTTTGAGGCTTTTGTGTAAGAGAAGTATGGGAGGTGTAAGAAAAGCTTGACTTTTGTGGCTTTTTGTGTAAGAGAGGTATGGGAGATGAAGACTTTTGTGGTTGCTTGGGAAAAGGGATGAAAGTGATGTGTACTTGACTTGTGATGGCTTGATGGATTGATTGATTGATGGGATTGATGTGATTGATGTGACACATCGTAGAGATTCCCTTGGGTTTCGCAACGCGCGGCGTTTTCTCGCACCTAACGTTGGCCCATATCTCTTGACCAAGGTATCGCCTTGGCGCGCGAGTCGCAGTATCGGAAACGCGGCGACGGCGCGGTCGCTATAGTATTGGTCTCGAGTTGAGTCGACTCGGGTTGTTAGCACATGAATCAGGGTCACGCGTCGATATCGTTTAAGGGTCGAAGGTTGCCAGAATTCGACCGGTAAGACCGTAAAAGTCTACGAAAAGGTACGGACCAAGATACGGGTCTTACAGCTCTCCCCTCCTTATAAAAATTTCATCCTCAAAATTTACACAAGCATCGCAACTAAGCATAACTCATGAAAAAGAAACGTCATAATATCATTATATAGAATCGGAGATAGCATACAAAATACATCACATGATCAACCATCAAAGAGATGAGGATAACGCTCTCGAATCTCAGCCTCACGCTCCCACGAAGGCTCCTCTACAGAATGGTGACCCCACTGCACCTTCACCAACGGAATGACCTTGGTTCTGATGACCTGCTCCTTTCGATCAAGGATACAGACTGGCTGCTCGATGTAAGAAGCGTCCTCACGAACCTCCAGCGGCTGCCAATCAATGACGAGAACTAAGTCTGACCCACACTTCCTCAACATGAAGACATGAAAAACGTCGTGGACGCCAGACAACTATGATGGCAAGGCAAGCCGATAGGCCACGGCGCCAACGCGCCCAGTGATCTCAAAAGGTCCTATGAATCTCAGGGCAAGCTTGCCCTTCGCTCCAAATCGAACTACGCCCTTCATGGGCGAGACCTTGAGATACACATGGTCCCTTACGTCAAATTCTAAGGGACGACGCCGACGATCAGCAGAACTCTTCTGTCGGCTCTTAGCTGTGCGCATCCTCTGCCTGATGATATCTATAGCCTCTAAAGTCTCCTGTACAAGCTCGGGACCTAGGAGACGACGCTCTCCAACCTCGGTCCAACAACTCGGTGATCTACATGGTCTGTCATACATTGCCTCAAAAGGAGCCATGCCGATGGTCACCTGATACCTGTTATTGTACGCGAACTCAGCCAACCGGAGATGCTCATCCTAGCTACCCCTGAAATCAATCGTACAAGACCGAAGCATATCCTCAAGGATCTGATTGACCCTCTCGGTCTGGCCATCGGTCTACGGATGGTACGCGGTACTGAGCTACAAATCAGTCCCCATCGCACCTTAGAAGCTCCTCCAAAACTGAGACGTGAACCTCGAGTCTCGGTCAGAAATGATCGAGACTGGAACGCCATGCAGTCTCACAATCTCATCGATGAATAATCTCGCAAGCCGGTCCATAGACCAAGTCACACGCATCGTAAGGAAATGTGCCGACTTCGTCAGACGATCCACAACAACCCAAATGGCGTCATGACAGCGCTGAGTCCTCGGCAAACCCATAATGAAATCAGTCGACACGTGCTCCCACTTCCACATCGGGACGCTCAACGGCTGCAATAGACCCGGAGGTCTCTGATGATCGGCCTTGAAACGCTGGCACATGTCACACTCGGCCACAAAACTGGCGATCTGGCGCTTCATCCCCGCCCAAAAATACTGTCGCCTCATGTCACGGTACATCTTCGTCGAGCCCAGGTGGATAGAAAATTACAATCGATGTGCCTCGGTCATAAGATCTCTTCGTAACTTTGGAATATCCGGGACACATAATCGGCCTCTAAAGCGAAGTCCACCGTTTGTACCGATCTGTCAATCAGCCTGACCCTCAGATGCATCCTCACCCATATAACTCTGCAACGACTCATCAGCCTGCTGAGCCTCGATCACCCTAGCGACAAGAGAGGGTTGAATCGACAGGCTCGATAACTGTACAATGGAAGACTGCAGGCCGAACTCAAAATCATACGCAGCAATATCCTCAAGCATCCGCCACTCTTGGATCATCATATGTGCCACTAGGCCTCGTGGCTGACGGATGAGGGCATCTGCAACCACGTTCGCCTTGCCCGGGTGACACTGGAGGTCGAAATCATAGTCCTTCAGGAGCTCCATCCAGCGCCTCTGTCTCATATTCAACTCAGACTGCGAGAAGAGGTAATTCAAGCTCTTGTGATCAGAGAAGAGCTCGAACCTAACCCCATAAAGGTAGTGCCTCCACCCCTTCAGTGCGAAGACAACTACAGCCAGCTCTAAGTCATGCGTAGGATAGTTCAGCTCATGGACCTTGACCTGACGAGACGCAAAGGCCACTGGTCTCCCGTGCTCCATCAGGACAGCACCCAAACCGATATGCGAGGCATCAGTGAATACAATAAAGCCGTCACTCACAGAGGGAAGAGTGAGGACAGGAGTGGACGTCAGATGGTCCTTGAACTCCATAAATGCTCGCTCGCAGGCGTTACTCCAAATAAACTTTGTGCCCTTCCGAGTCAACCTGGTCAGCGGGGCTGCAATACGAGAGAAGCCCTCAATGAAACGCCGGTCGTAGCCGGCCAAACTAAGGAAACTACGGATCTCTGTCGCAGTCGTGGGCTGGCCCCACTGACGCACTGCCTCAACCTTCGAGGGGTCCACTGCGACACCCTCCCTCGTCACCACATGACCGAGGAACTTCACCTCCTCCTGCCAGAACTGGCACTTCTCCAGCTTCGCATACAGCTAGTGTGCGCGGAGGGTCTGTAAGGTAATCTCTAAATGCTGCTCGTGCTCCTCACGGGTCCTCGAGTAGATCAGAATGTCATCGATGGAGACTACAACAAAATAATCCAGATATGGGCAGAATACCTCTTCATCAGCTGCATGAAGACCGCGGGTGCATTGGTCAGTCCGAAGGACATGACCTGAAACTCAAAATGACTGTAACGCGTCCTGAATGCCGTCTTCGGAATGTCCTCATCTCGGACCCGAATCTGATGATAACCGGAACGCAGGTCAACCTTTGAAAAGAACTGTGCACCCTGCAGCTGGTCAAACAAATCATTAATCCTAGGGAGCGGGTACTTATTCTTGATCCTGACTTTGTTGAGCTCGTGATAGTCAATGCAGAGCCTTAACGAGCCATCCTTCTTCTTCACGAAGAGTACCAGCGCTCCCCACAGCGAACTGCTCGGACGGATAAAACCCAACTCACGTAACTCATCCAAATGCTTCTGCAGTTCCCGTAACTCTAACGGTGCCATACGATACGGGGCCTTCGAAATAGGCGCGGTACCGGGCACGAGATCAATCTGGAACTCGGTGAGTCGGTGAGGCGGTAATCCCGGAATCTCCTGGAACACATCGGGAAAATCGCAAACCATGGGCAAATGGTTGATGTAAACGGTGACAGGCTCCTCTATGGTGCAAGACATCAAACAAGACAACCGCTCTCCTCTGGCCTCTGCAACGAACTAAAACTGTGGCACGCCGGGTATACAGAACGTGAGGGTCCTCACGGCACAGTCCAAAATGGCATAGTACTCGGTGAGCCAATCCATGCCCAAGATGACGTCGAACTCAGACAATGGCAGAACAAACAAATCGGCAGGCAGAAAGGTATCCCCAACTAGAACGAGGTAAGATGAACAAAATCGTCCCAATGCTGCAGTCCTCCCCAAGGGAGTCGATACTGATAGGCTCTCATCAGCAGACTCCAATGGTAAGCCAGTCGATCGACAGAAGCTCTCGGCCATAAAAGAATGTGATGTACCGGAATCAAACAGCACACGTACAATGCATGCAGAAACTGAAAGTATACCCTCAACAACTCCACCAGATGACTGCGGATCCTGCTGAGCAGCATAGAATCTAGCCTGAACTGGCTGGGGAGGTGCCTGTCCCCTCTGAGCATGCTGCTGCTACTGGTGGGGTCGCTGAGGTGGTCGAAACTGCTGCCTCTTCTGCTGTGGCCTCTGAGGTTGGTGCTGATGCTGATGCTGCTGCTGAGGTGGCCTAAGTGGTGGAGGCTATTGTCGCTGCTACTGTGGGGGTCTCTGCTGCTGCGGTGGAGGTCTCTGCTGCTATGGACCTCTTTGCTGCTGCTGGGGGCTGGGACACTCCCATGAATGGTGTCCCGTCGCACCGCACCTGAAGCAAGTGCCGGTGAACTACCTTTGAGGTGGTGGTGGAGGTGCTGCTGGTGCTGATGGTGCTCGGAAAGCTGGGTGACCTGTGCGCCTCTGTT
Organism: Magnolia kwangsiensis; assembly: GCA_037074715.1. Lineage (NCBI taxonomy): Eukaryota > Viridiplantae > Streptophyta > Magnoliopsida > Magnoliales > Magnoliaceae > Magnolia > Magnolia kwangsiensis. The sequence goes on along the minus strand of CM073576.1, from coordinate 45,297,545 downwards.
GCTGTGGTCGACGCTGCTGGGAAGGACTGGAAGAAGCCTGCCTCTTTCGGTCTCTCCTCTGACTGCGATCAGACTGAGAATCGGCCCACTCAGTCTCATAAATCTGAGTTCTCCGCAACACTACCTGAAAGGTAGGGAGCTCATGGCCAATAACACAACCTCGAAGGCCGTAACGTAAGCCGTTCTCGAAACGGTGGGCCTTCCGCCCCTCGTCATTAACCATGTACGGTGCAAATCGTGATAGCACCACAAAACCGGCCGCGTACTGTGCCACAGTCATGTCTCCCTGCACCAGAGTCTCGAACTCTAAAGCTCGCTGACGACGGATATGGTCGGGGAAGTACTGCTCCTCGAATCGATCAACAAAGTCCTCCCATGTCCAGACATAATCGGGTCCAGCAACATGGGTAATAGAGGTCCACCAATGCTCGGCCTCACCCTAGAAGAGAAATACAGCTAACCGGACGCGCTGCTCGGTCGTACATGACATGGTATCGAAGATCTTCTCCACATCGGAGCGCCATCTCTCTGCTGCAGTCGGATCTGGCTTGCCCTGGAAACGTGGGGGATCAAGCCGTCTGAACTCACGTAGTAAGGCGCTCGGGCGCTCCTGCTCTTCCTGAGCTGGTGAAACAACTGGGCGCCTACCCTTTCCGTAGAGTGCGGCTGTCACAACCTGTAATATCTACTGTAACTGAGAAGCACTCACAGTCACAGTCGGCTCCACATCAGCCTCAGGTGGAGGAATGTCATCCTCAGGGAAAGAAGCAGGGATCTCTGAGGGTAGAACGGGAGACGCAGGTGGTAAATCTTCCGATGGTGAAGCAGAATCCTCAGGTGGTGGTGTGAGAGTCGATCGGGTAACTCTTCCAGGTGCCATGTCCTACAGGAAAGAGCGAAGGTGCCTATCAACTTCAAAAATCTCGAAGGTACGCACGTTAATGGTCTGTATTAGAAGGTCGCGAAGCTATCCGAACTTCGGGACTTAGTCATTCCATACTCATAGCATACATGTAATGTTGTTCTCGGTTATTCCCAAGTTATGCTCTGATACCAACTTCTGTCACGCCCCAAACTCGAAAACCGGGCTCACAAAATTCTCGATCGCCGAATACGGCGCCGACAGCCTCTGTAGAACCCCATTCTCAGCTCCTAGCTTCCATTCGTCAGGTTCCGATCCTGGGATGCTACGAGGAGGATTTTCAATGTCAGTTTGATTCGTAATAAGCATAACCAAAGGCATAACCCACAAACAACAACCACGAACTCCATTACATTTCCACTATGATCAAAAACTTTATAACTACAATGAGCATAAAGGGAAATACAATGGTAAAGAACAAAAACTCTAAAACGCTCTGCAACGCGCTCCTGCCTCAACGCTGCTGCGATCCAACGTCACCTGCACGCAACGGTCGTGTATAAGCTTACAGAAAGCTTAGAGGGTGGTGAAAGTGTGTGCGCAAGGTAGTAATATGAACATGCAATGTCAGAGTAATGCGGAATGTGCAGATGGAACCATAATATCGTGAGCCGTACCAAGGCTATGCGATGCAAGACATGAATGGTATAGGCCACCCCAAGGCCATGCGATGTGCAATGCAACTCAAGCATACAGATCCTCATCTATGTCCACACATCAATACAGCTCAAAATATGAGATATCACCGGGGTCTAGTACACTCTAAACCAGATTGCCGCCACATCGCGCGCAATAAGGTAAGTGGAAGAGACCTCACTATCCGTCTGCCAATATCGGGCGCGACTCGTCGATAGCGGACCCATTCCTCGAGCTGGTCAAACTCAGCCTAGCATTGCCCCCTACACTCGGGCGGTTAAGGCCGCACCCCCTTCCAACCGACCACGACACAGTGGAGAGCATAACCGTCTGGTAATCGGCACTCAACGCTCATCTACCCACTCGGTCTAGACGTTGGAGCAACATCTTGGTACCATAAGGGTTTAGGGACTTTCACCCAGGGATATCTATAGTACCCTATGTAGAGCAAGATTTTCGGTATCCAATCCTGCCAACCACGATACATCTGTGGAAGTTACGACCCCGATGTCGCTAGGGCGTACAATATCCATGTCATACAAATGTGATATGCATGATTCACGCTATCCAGTCATGCATCAAATCCTGCGCATATCGTGTACTCATGTAGGGCAACACCGCCTTACCGGGAGCCCATAAACAACTTGTCCGAAGGCAAATGCTATGATCAGATAATTGTCATGTCAACCATACATATGATGCGTATGATCATGAGTCATGGAACTGTACTAAACATGTCATAATAAAATGAACTATCTTACAATGCAGATGGACCTGGACGACCTAAACACTATAAGTACGGCCTAGTAATGGGCCCCAAGGAGAGTCGTAATGTGGACATCCAACCAACATTACACTCGCAATGTGGACGTCAAACCAACATTGCTCCCAAGTCACGATCTTTGTAAACATCAGTACTTAGTCCATAATGGATTTACACATTGCAATGGACCATAGGTTGTCCCCATTGGACCTTACATATATATCAAATGGGTCATATCCTATGGGCCTTTTATTCATCAGATGGGCCACATAAATGGGCCACACCAATGGGTCTTATGTGCATTGCAATGGGTCAAACCCGTGGGCTTTAGATTGCATCAAATGAGCTTAGTCTCATGAGTCTAATATATGACCAATGAGCCACACCAATTGGGCCCCACATGTAGATTAAGTGGGCCTCAACCCATAGACCTAACATGAGTCAAATGGCCCTAAACCCCTAGGCCTTAATCAAATAAAATGGGCCTAACTCATGGGTCTCAATTAAATCCAATGGGCCTAATCCCATGGACCCTTTTTATAATCAAATGGGTTTAGTCCCATGGGCCTTACAATATATCAAATGGCCTAGTCTCATGGCCTTTAAATATATCAAATGGGTCCCGACTCGTGGGCCTAACAAAATATTTATTTCCATCCAAACCATTCATAGGGACACATGGCCTAGGGCCCACTACAATTTTGTTTGTTTGCAATCCATTATGTTCAAGAGGTCATACGGACCTTGGGCCCACATATATAATATGTATAGCAATATACATACATTATAACTACAACAGCAATTCATATATTAAGGGCTATTGCACCAGTTCTTTAATCATTAAAATGGAACTAAGGTGGGTCCCATGTAGGGCTCACCACTATATTCATAATATAAAATATACATTATAAACTATATAACATATATAAATATATATAATGGTGGGTCCCACAGAAATCACTATGGCAGCTGGCAGTGGGCCCCATCATCAAAGTCAGATGGACGGCGTGTGTAAGTCACATGCAACAGGGCCCCACCGCCCGCTGGTGGTGAAACAATGCATCATGGTGAGTCTCACCGTCCACGGGTTGTGGACGGTGCCAATGAAATACATGCATTACCGTGGGTCCCACAAATGTGGCCTGCCGTAATATTTATTTGAAATCCAACCCGTTCATAAGGTCACTCAGACCTGTATGAAGGGACAACAAAAAATTCAGCTTGATCCAACACTTCTGTGGACCCCAAAAATCTTTTAATGGTAAAATTCAATCCACACTGTTTCACGTGGTGTGGGCCACCTGAGTTTTGGATCTATCCCATTTTTGGAGGGGGGCCCGCTATTGGGGCGTCCCACCTCATGAGCTGGTTGGATGGCAAACAAACATTACTGTGGGGCCCACGGCTGCAGCCGTGGGTCCCTAGCTGGACGTCCATCCGCCCGCCCGCCCTGCATTAGCACGGCACGCGCTGTCAGCGCAGGTAGCACAGCAGCTTCCTTGCTGCTTCACTCTCCTCTCTCTCTCCTTTAATTTCTATTTTCACCAAAAATCATGTGTGGGGCCCGCTTCCTGAAAATTCACTCCAGCCATAGCGTTCTACATCTCGCAACAGACAAAAAGAGTCCGAAGTTCGAATTTTTTTAATGCCTAGAAACACCAGAAAAATTTTCAATGGTAACCGTCAATGTTTTCCATGCTATGGCCCACAAGATATTCAGATCAGTCCCATTCTTTTACTTGACGGTTAAATCGATGTGGGTAAGGGGATGGACGGCTTGGATCGAACATATACATCAAGGTGGGGCCTACACTAGGGGACCACCTCAAAAGTTTCTCTTTTTCTTTTCTTTTCCCTTTTTTTTAAAATTTTTGGTACAGGGACGTCCAGCGTCCCAGACGCTAGTCGGTGGGCTCTCCCAAAATGCATTGTGGTGGGCCCTGATGAAGTGGGCCACCACGGATGTTTGACGTGGGTACAACGTCTAAGGTGGGCTCCACTTGAATAAAAACAAATACATCAAGGTGGGATCTATTCAAGTGGGCCACACAACCTTATCACATATCATAAAAATAATACAAAATAAAAAGAAATAAAAGAGAGAGGGAGAGAGAGACATGGAGAGTGGGACACGCCTTGTGATGGAGGGACCCCGACATTATGGGCCCTCCCTTGCAATGAATCATACAATAAATGGATCCCGTTGAACATGGGACCATCAAAAATGTAAACCAACGGTGGAGATCCATTCCCCACCGATATGGACGGTCTAGATGACCTTTTGCAATGAAATAAACATCATGATGGGGTCCATGGAGAATGGCCCCATCATGGAACGATCATGATGATCCAAGTGGTCCATCGGCCACATTTTAGGGTCCCAAGTGAGATCCACACCATTGATCGGTGGGCCTCACTTGGCCCATCATAAAAATAAGAAAAACTAGTATGATCTAGCACCCACCGTCCGATCTTCTTGCTCCTAGGGGTCCCTTGGCACCTTGAATTCAACTTCAATGGATGAGATGAAGAATGGAAGGTTGAGATGGGAGATTTTGGGATGAAGAGGTGGGCCACTTGGAGTTTAGGAAGAGAGGAAGAATTCCATACGTATGGGCTCTTGGAATTTTTTGTTGCTTGGAAATTTTGAAATGAGAAAGAGAGAAAGAGAGAGAGTGATGTAAAGGGAGAGAGAGAGAGTGATGGATGGATGTGGTGAGTGATGGTTGTGTAAGAAAAACTTGACTTTTGAGGCTTTTGTGTAAGAGAAGTATGGGAGGTGTAAGAAAAGCTTAACTTTTGTGGCTTTTTGTGTAAGAGAGGTATGGGAGATGAAGACTTTTGTGGTTGCTTGGGAAAAGGGATGAAAGTGATGTGTACTTGACTTGTGATGGCTTGATGGATTGATTGATTGATGGGATTGATGTGATTGATGTGACACATCGTAGAGATTCCCTTGGGTTTCGCAACGCGCGGCGTTTTCTCACACCTAACGTTGGCCCATATCTCTTGACCAAGGTATCACCTTGGCGCGCGAGTCGCGGTATCGGAACCGCGGCGACGGCGCGGTCGCTATGGTATTGGTCTCGAGTTAAGTCGAGTCGGGTTGTCGACACATGAATCAGAGTCGCGCGTCAATATCGTTTAAGGGTCGAAGGTTGCCGGAATTCGACCGGTAAGACCGCGGAAGTCTATGGAAAGGTACGGACCAAGATACGGGTCTTACATCCTGTCTAGGGTCGTCACTCCTAGTAATCTCATACGATGTTATATTTGTAGGTCGCTGCAAGGGCTGTCAAGGCTGTTGCTCGTACTCGTTGCACCTCTCCCCCATCACCTTATCAATACAGGCCTAATTATCCTTAAGACTGCATCAGGACTCGTCGCCCCCATGCGGTGTCAGGATAAACTCAAGATCACTACAAAGGGCTCGTCACTTGATCAGTGTAGGCCGACAACAAGAATATAGTGTCCCATACCACCATAATCTTCTCAGAGTAGGGTGCTCACTGGTCACTACGGGGAGGTTTGTGGCCCCAGCGTAGGCCGACAGCTCGACCACGGTGTCCCATACCACCATGCCCGGCTCATGAGTCTTTATGGATCAAGGTACCATAGTTAACAGGGTTTTCAATGGTAAGTTCAGTACCCTAGGTTCAAGCAGTTATGACTCATACAGGGTGAACATATAATGGCCAGTCGGGTTACGTGACGGGCTCGACTAGCACGAGCGCATCTCAAGCTGAACGACATGTAGTGCATGAAACACTTCGTGTGGCCTAACCATTGCCGCCAACCCAAACACGACTCGCATTCATCAACGCATCCTTCGTGACAAATAAAAACCAACCACGAATTCGATCCATTACCGACTGCCTGGACTAGGTCATAGCCCCAAGCATTTGTGTATCAACATCAGTAAGCATATGTGTGTAACAGAAATGAAATACAACATTGTAAGCATGTTGACACGTGTTATAGCATACCACATAAGTAAATCCTCCAATACATGCATTTCATATATATAATGAAATCAATACATATAGCCAACATGATGGAATTCATATACATCAGCATATTAGTTGAAAATTCAATCTCAAAACTAATTCACAACACCATTTTACTCAATACATACTAATACAAACATTTATACAAACATTTAGTCTACACACTTTAGTCCACATAGCGTATGTCGACTCAAAGTGCGCATTAGGGCGAATCTCTTCGCCAAACCGATCATACACGTATTTCTAATATCATAACACGATAAATTTACTTGTCAAGCATTTCAGCAAAATACGAACGTATACAGTATTTTTTATAAATGCCTAAAATACCCTAAATCTCATATTTACTGTACGTTTACGAAACGAAAAACGGACAGCATGTTGTACATGTCAAACGGCGTTGCCGTCGATAATCTACTATTAAACGACATTGAAAGCTATGAAATCAGTCAATCAAAGCGTCTAAAATCCTCACCTATTGTCATAGAAGTGTATCGATTTGAATAGAACGAGTACGCTTCGTCAACAACGTCAATACGACCTAATGCACAAGTACATAAGCTACTTTACTATTTGAATCGAATAAATCCCCAAATCAGCAAGTAGTTAGGGTTTTTCTTACCTAGGAGTGCGTTGGAATCGCCGAGAAAGTGATTGGACTGCGGTGCTTCGATACGTGCAAACGCTGCAGCAAGTGGCGAGAATTCTCTCCCACAACTCTCTCACAATCTCTCACTTTCTCTCTCCCTCAATCTAGGGTTTTATCCAAATTTGGATGGGAGAGAAATGAGAGGGTTTCAAGCCCTTATATAGTCTAAAACTTCACCAAAACAGACTTGGGACAAAGATATACTTGGGTTATAACCAAATCTGGACTGTTTCGATCCAAAAGAGCATTTCCAGAGGTCTCCTGGCCGAACGCGGTCGGACTTAAGCTCATGCATACTAGATCTAGCACACATCAAGTTTTCAGACCGGAAGAGTTCGCAGATCACACGTGGCGGTCAAATTTCAATTCAGCGGTCATCGCACCTAGATCAGGTCTACAAGTCTCATGATATGAAAGAGAAATTTTTCTTGATTCGAGGGTGTAATTTGGCTGAATTTTGACGGTCAGAACGCTTAATAATAACGGGCCAAGTCACGTGCCAGATTTGGATTAAAATTTCTAAATCTAACCCCTTTCTCACTCTCTTTACTCTAGGCTTAATGAAATAGCCTCTTGTAACACCCTGAAATTCGGGGGTCGTGTATAAACTCAACTCCCGAGTTCCAGACCGTCACTTATGCAACAAAAATGATTATGATTTAATATTGTCTGAGTTAAAGCATTCACATGAGTAAAAGTATACCAAAACTACAATTCATACTCCAGATCCAGTGATAAAAGCAAGCGGAAGACTAAACAATATATATATCACCGTAAGGAAAAATAAAGTAGATCTCATCTGTCTCTAAAGTATGAATACATCACTGAGTCTCATATACATATAGATGAACAAAATCGAATGTTCAAAATAGTCCCACTGAAGTCCCATCAACCCAGGTCACCTAAGCAAAGCTATCATGATACTGCATGTACGAGAACTCGTCCTGGTCCTCGTCAAAGTCTGGCTCTGCCTCTTGGATCTCAGCATCACCTGCATCTACAACAGGGTCTGGTGGGTGTTGCAAACACCATCCCATAACGTGGGAGTGAGTGATCAACTCAGTGGAATCATAGAGCAAAGATTAGCATGTTCACAAATCAATCATGCGATAATAGTAAAGCAGTAAATCAGACAATCCTAATACTGTTGTTAATGCAATATGACATGACGTGATGTATGCCCTCACCGACGATCTCCTTCATACGGCACCATCTCACAACCGCGGCATGCAATCGACCCTCAAGTGCTTCACATCTTCCAGGCACATGCAATGGTATGGTGATATGATTTCCAAGTTGTTATTAGTCCATTCAAACAGCAGGATTGGAAAACTAAGGTACCTCCCTTATATCAATCCTAACACAGATCCTGTCTAGGGTCGTCACTCCTAGTAATCTCATACGATGTATATTTTGTAAGTCGCTGCAAGGGCTGTCAGGGCTGTTGCTCGCACTCGTTGCACCGCTCCCCCATCACCTTATCAATACAGGCCTACTGTACTCTACTGCTACTGAAGGGTCGTCGCCTCCCATAGACTCAGAATACGCTCGCGGTCACTACAAAGGACTCATCGCCTGATCAGTGTAGGCCGACAGCAAGAATATAGTGTCTCATACCACCATAATCTGCTCACGAGACTAGGTGCTCACTGGTTACTACGGGGAGGTTTGTGGCCCGAGCGTAGGCCGACAGCTCGACCACGGTGTCCCATACTACCATGCCCGGCTCATGAGTCTTCGTGGATCAAGGTACCATGGTTAACAGGGTTTACAATGGTAAGTTCAGTACCCTAGGTTCAAGCAGTTATGACTCATGCAGGGTGAACATACAACGTCCAGTCGGGTTACTTGACGGGCTCGACTAGAGCGATGGCATCTCAAGTCGAACGACATGAAGTGCGTAAAACACTTCGCATGGCTCGCGTTCATCGATGCATCGTTCGTGGCCAAGACCAGCCAGCCACGAATTCGCTCGGTTACCGACTGCCTGGACTAAGTCTAGTCCCAAACAATTATGGAATCACATCAGCAATTTATGTTGGAGTATTGGAATTGAAATACAATCATGTGAGCATGTTAACACATGTTACAACATACAACTTAGGCAAATCTTCAAGCACATACATTTTATGCATAAAATGGAATCATTCATATAGTCAACATGTAGGAAATCATTTATGTCAGCATATTAATTGAGAAATCAATCTCAAACTAATTCATAACATCATTTGATTCAATACATACTAATATAAGCATTTATACAAACACATACACTACACACTTAAGTCTACATATAGTATGTCGACCCGAAGTGCGCAATTAGGCGAATCTCTTCGCCAAACTAATTATGCATGCATTCCTAACATTCTAATGCGACAACAATTCATGTCAATCACATCAGCAAAATATGAATGAAATCAGCACTTCCTACAAATGACTAAAATGCCCTAAACCTCATATTCTTCGTTGATTTACGAAACAGGAAACGGATAGCATGTTGTACATGTCAAACGGTGATGCCGTCAATAATCTACTATTAAACGACATTGAAAGCATTGAAAACGGTCAATCAAAGCATCTAAAATCCTCACCTTATCTCTTATAGATGCGTGATTTCGAACGGAGCGTATACGCTTCGTCTACGGCGATAAGAGAACCTAATTTACGAGTTACGTCAGTTAACATGCTATGAATCCTAGCGATCCTCAAATCAGCAACTTCTAGAGTTAGTTCTTACCTAAAAATGAGGAAGAATCACCGGCTTGGTGATCAGAAGGTGTTGGTACAGCACGTGCAACAGGTGGCACGAAGGCAGGAAAAATCTCCCCTAATCTCTCTCACAAACTCTCACCTTTTCTCTCTCCCAAATTAGGATTTCTCTCAAATTCGGACGGGAGAGAGGAGTGAGGGTTTCAACCCCTTTTATAGGTTTAAAAATGCCCAAAATAGGCTCCGGTACAAAGTTCACTTAGTGCATAACCGAATCGGGGCTGTTTCGGTCCAAAAGATGCTTTCTGGTGGTCCCCTGGTCGAATGCGATCGGACTTAAGTTCATGCGTACCAGATCTAGCACGTATTAAGTTTTCAGTCCGGCAGGGTTCGCAGATCGCGCGTGGTGGACCAGTTTCAGTTCAGCGGTCACCGCACGTAGATCAGGGCTGCAAGTCTCATGATATGAAATAGAAATTTTTCCTGATCCGAGGGTGTAATCTAGCTGAATTCTGACGGTCAGAACGCTTAATACTGATGCGTCAAGTCGTGTGCCAGATTTGAATTTGAAATTCTAATTCTGTCCCTATTCGCACTCTCTTCAGTCCGGGCTCAATGAAATAGCCTGTGATTATCGGTTGGACTTGATTTTTGAAATGATTGTCAGGTCCAGCTAGGCGGTCCTAACGGTCTAAGATAGGAGGTATTGGACTTTCGACGCACAGTCTAGATCCAATACAAAATTTCAAAGTGGTCCAGAGAACAAACCTGCTTAGAGTTTGATCCGAGCTTATAGAGTATTGTAGAGTCATTGGTTCTACTCGATTTGGGTCTTGTAGAACGTATTTAAAGTGATCAGGGACTATTTTCCAACTACTCTAGCGTTGTGCTAGCTAACTTACTCATATTTTCTAAAGGAATTAATTCTACGCAATTTCGGGTCGAGTCGGTACTCGAGTCCAAGTACGAATTTTTCACGGGTGTTACACCTCTGAACGTCGGTTGGCCTTGATTTTTGAAACGATTGTCAAGTCCATCCAAGCGGTCATAACGGTCTAAGATGGTAGATATCGGACTTTCGACGCGCGGTCTAGATCCAATACAAAGTTTCAAAGAGTTCCTAAGAACAAACCGGTTTAGAGTTTGATCCTGGATTTTAGGGTAACGTAGCATCAACGATTCTACAAGTTTTGGGTTTTGTAGAACGTATTTAAAGTGACCAGGGACAATTTCACAGCTACTCTAGCGTAGCGCTAGCTAACTTATACTTAATTTCTAAAGGAATTAATCCTAAGTGATTTCTTTGGCTTTGGAATTGGGTTCTGAGAGGTTACCAAGGTGTTATGGTTGACCCATTGCCTAAGGATGTCTAACCCCAGGTTGGAAAAAATTCGAGGTGTTACAATTTCTCTCAAGATTACACACCGTTACATTAGGCAAGCATAATTATAAAATAATCAGACAACTAAAATAGAGTAAATGCAGTCTTATTAGATGCATGGGAGCATGAATGCAATTATGGACCCTGGTAAAACATCCAGACGATCTGTGCCCTAGGAAAAACATTCGGACGGGCATTAGGGTCATTACCCATGGATGAGACTGGTCATCAGTGCAACACTAAGTGTAATCGCATGGGCATGAAGATTCAAGTCATCATCATAAATCGAATGACTGGTCATTAACGCAATAATCAGCGTAATCACATGGGCATAATGATCCAATTCATCGTAAATATGTCATGTATGCATGATTAGCTAAGTCATTATTAGTCCATTTGCAACCAAAAAATTTAGATAAGCTTAAAAGTCACTACGGGGAGCACATAGCCCACCGTAGGCCGACGGCTTGGGCATAGTGTCCCATTACCACCATCCCCGGCCCATGAGGCTACCATCTTAGGATGTTTAATGAAAACCCATACACTAGTGGCCAATCATATTACAGTATATGGGGCTTACCATTGGATGGTTGCACGGTATAAAATATTAAACTAATATAGAGAAAATACCAGAGCAAAGCCACATAGAACGATATTAAACAAGCCACATAGGGTAATTATAAAAAATAGGCCTCATAGGGCGAGTATCAAAACCATGCGATAAAAGACCATCCTTGAAAACCATTGGACACAACAACCCTAGATGGTAGGCTCATATCAATGATCCATTTAGACCACCACTCAATAACCACTAAGACAAAAGTCCATTTTAATCACAACCAGTCGGGTTACATCCCAAGTATGGGTGTACATTTATAGGTAGGGGTTTTCCACTAATGTACTAGTTTAAAGTCCATAAGAAATACACAAATAATCCATAAGCATGAACAAATACATAGGATGAACATTAAGCACGTAATATAGAAATTTAATTTCAACAATTAATACATGTACTTATAGAATGGAGATATCAATTATAAATTGAAATAAAAACTATAACTTAAGTTAATAGGAAAATACAAAGATCAAGGGGAAAAATCATCACCTTATGTTTTGAATCACCTTTTAGTGTCGCTAAGTGCTTGCGCCCTTAGAATTGTACCCTACCACAAATCATGAACTTGTACAATTAGGTCCAAGTTCTAATCACTACCTAGGGTTTAAGATCATAACCTAGGATTTAGATTATTTATCTTAGGGTTTTAATGTAGAATTTAGGGTTTCTATCCTAGGGTTTAGCCTTAAACTTAGACTTTAGGATTTTAATCCTAAATTATTAATAATATTATTATCATTATTGTTATACCATGGATTGAGTAATATTCCTATTAGGAGTATTAATCTCTCAGTATTAATAATGATGGTTCGTAGATCCACATTTAGATGTACCACATTATCCAATATCCTTATACTAACCAACCATCTTCTAAATAATATGGGTACTAATAATGGAATATTTACCAGTGAAAATATAATAAGGGCTAATACTAATGATTATATTAACAAGTATTATACTAATCCCATAAGGGAAGTCATGAATATTTTCTAATGCTAATATTAATTGTTATTATTAATGAATCCAGATATTTGGATCTATCATGATTCATGACAATCTACAATTAAGCCCAAACCTCAACTTACTATTTACATTTTAAGTATATGTCTAGGGTCTAGATTAAATAAGTCTAGGATAAGTTATAGGATTTAATATGCCAATTGATGTACGATTATTCACTATACTAATGATATTAATAATCGCAAAACCGCCATTGATACTAGCGATCATTATTAGCTATCATGACAACTTTATATTATGATATACTAATAATGGTAACGTTGAAAGTAATAGATGAAATACTACTATTTATCTATTGCAACTTTGTTTATAATAACTAGTTTTAGCATAAGTTGTCCATCATTGGTGAATCATATCTAAGGTTAGCAAATTTTAATAATAAGAGTGTATCAATTATATTAATACAATGAGACATGTCTAGTCTAGAAGGAAAATATTGACTCATTGAGTCAACTCAGTTGAGTTGGAAAGATTAGCTGATGATGATTCCTAGCACTAGGATCGGGACAGTGAGACCCTATGTCGACTGACTATGATACCCGAATAATATGGGATTCGGGTCAGCTCGACTCAGTGAGTTGACTCGGTTTGAAACCGGGTTGACTCAATCTTCTCTCTCATTTCTCCTTCTCAACTCTTTCCCTTTTCTTCTTCTTTCCTCCTCACCTAAGACCCCGCATCGTCAAGTCTCTAGACTAATTAGAACCGACCCATTATAATAGCTGTCCCACTAGGTGTGTAACTTGGTTGGGCCAGTTGTGATTTGTGTAATGCATTGATCAACATTTCTGTTTGAGATGGACTAATCATCACTATAGCAAGGGGGAAAGAGGCCTTAGTTTTGGCAACCAAAGGGTCCCAACTCATCAGGAAACACTTTGAGTAGCAGATTGTCGACCACTGAGTCAACTCAGCCCATAAGGGGTCAGTTGGAGGAAATCGTATGGATGGTTTGGCATCCCTGAAACAGTCCCAACAGCCACAACAGGTCTGCCAGACAACTCTGAACACTGAGCATGACCCAGCGACTCTGTTCGAGTTGGACTAGCATGATGTAACTGCAACACCACGTTCGCACTCCCGCTCTCCTCTTTTCTCCTTCCTTCCTCTACTTTCCTTTCTCCCACTCCTCCTTTCTTTCTCTATTTACTGCTGCTAGAAGCATCCTGCAGCACTTGAAACAGTCCCAAATAGGCCCCAACTCTGGCTTGAATCGGATGTAGTTCTGTTCGGCTTCAACAAGGGAGATGATCCGCTGTTAATAGCAAATGCCAAATGGGGATTTCTCCCTCCTATCCTCCTTCTCCAGACTATTCGTAGGGACCCTAGAGAGCTTCTAGATAAGCTATTTTGAAGCTTGAGGAAGGTTTAGGTGATGGGTTTAGGGGTGGAAGGTGACAGTTGTTTTCTCTCGAATGGCTGCAAGAATGGAGAATGAACTCCTACTGCTTGATCCTCCTATGTTTATAATGAAACCTAGCCTTCTCCTGGTCCATTGGATTGATAAAAAACTCAACAGATTAGATCTGGTAGAAACCATTTTTGAAAATGGCTGTATTGCAAATACCAGTTGTGGTTTTGCTTCTCTGTGGACGGGAATCCTCTCCCACGTGGAGAGATATTGGGTGGCAGGGATTACGCCACGTGGATGGCTAACATTGAAGGAGGACGGGCTCACACGTATTGTAACAGCTGGCGGTTTCCATTTTTGAAAACGTGGTTTTTCATAGTCCAGATATGCCAGGGTTTATGCCCATATGTGCATGCTACTACGTGTAATAACACCTAGGATTTGGTCAGAAAAACTGCCCGAACTAGATGGACGGTTCAAATAATAAATATGGGCCTCGTTGGTCGGCCACCGTTGAAATAAGTGGATGGTGTCCGTTAGCTGGATAAATGTAGAGAGAGAGACAGAGATGGAGAGAAATCTCTATATTTCGAGAAATCACGGGTCAGCCCGCTTTGACTGGACTGCCCGGACCTGTACACCTCTTCTTGTGCACATTCAAGATGGCTGTGGGGCCCACGGGGATTTTTAGATGAAATTCACTCTGTTCATTCCACTTGATGGGCCCAAGCAGGGTCTTGATCAAAGATCAAGAAAATCAAATACCTAGGTGGGGCCCACAACTCGATTAAGACCTTATTTTGGATTTCCCGCCGATCTAACGGTCAAATCTTCCCGGGATTGAACGTCAATGGTTAAAAGGTCCTAAAGGGGCCATTAGTAAGTCTTGCATCATATACTATCAACCAATACTAATAATACTTATAGGTTCAATTACTTTTGTATATTACTTGTAATTAAAATGATTAAAAACTTATACACATATATATAATTTCTAATATTAGCATACTACTACATACCTGCTATTGATCACACATTAATATATAATTTCAAATATAAAATATCACATTACCCATATGTATGAATTGAAAATTGTACAATATCTCATTTAAAATCACATTGTTAAATAATATACCATCTTATTAAAATATCTTATAATTTTTGTATACATGTTTAATATTACATTAATATTTATAATTCAATTATATATTGTAAAGTTGTAATCCACTATGTTTAGTTAATATAATATTATTTTCATAATATTTTATATACATTAAATATTACTAGATGGTTTAATTCATCTATTGAGGTGATCGAAGTCCTAGCAATGGGTTGCATTAAAGACATGATGGTTTATCTCAAGATTAATGGATGGATAGCTTGATGTATGGATTGGGACCATATTCGCAGGTTGGATTTAGGCTAGGATGAATGTGAATGTCCACTTAAGCTTGGCTTGTATTTATCCTAGGTTTGGTTATACGGTAACACCCGAGTATAGAAAATACAGGGTGTTACATAATCACATTGCAGGGAACTGAAAACATCTAACGTACCCAGAGGCGACAATATATCAAACAACTTTATAAATTGATTCTTTCCCCAATCTAGAAATTCAACCATATCTAATTAGAATTCAAAATAAAAACCTTAACTTTCATTAAAGAAACGAATTAAACATTAAATATCCATTAAAAAGTTCATCCCTTCGCCTTAGCTAAGAGATTAGCTAAGCATGACTAACATAAAAAAAAATATAAAGAAAAACTATAAAAATAATTTAGAATTGAATGATTGAAAACTAAGGATATGTAAGGCATGTATCCTAGTTCGTACCATTCCGTAGACTCCCACAATCCTTCCTGTCAAATTCTGGCAACCCGCAAGTTGTAATCGGCATTTATGCACAAGCCTAAGTCGCATCCTATGATTCTTAGTCAGCTCAACTTGAAACTTGTACCATCGCGACCACACTTCACCGTGATTCTAACGTCGTGTCATGCGCATCGATGTGATACCCAGGTCAGGAGATGTGGGCATGCAAATATTTTGAAGAAACGTGGCGCGTTCTGAATTCTGAGAGAATCTCTACAAATCATCAATCAATCAATCAAATCAATCAAGTACTCAACCTATCACATCCATACCTCACATGTCACCTCTCTTACTGTAACACCTCAAATTTTTTCTAACCTGGGATTAGATGTCCTTAGGCAATGGGTCAACCAAAATACCTTGGTAACCGCTCAGAACCCAATTCCAAAGCCAAAGAAATCACTTAGGATTAATTCCTTTAGAAATTAAGCATAAGTTAGCTAGCGCTACGTTAGAGTAGCTATGAAATTGTCCCTGATCGCTTTAAATACGTTCTATAAGACCCAAAACTTGTAGAATCGTTGATGCTACGTTACCCTAAAATTCAGGATCAAACTCTAAACCGGTTTGTTCTCGGGAACCCTTTGAAACTTTATATTAGATCTAGACCGCGCGTCGAAAGTCCGATACCTACAATCTTAGACTGTTATGACCGCTTAGCTGGACTTGACAATCGTTTCAAAAATCAAGCCCAACCGATGTTCAGAGGCTATTTCATTGAGCCTGGAGTGAAGAGAGTGAGAAATGGGTTAGATTTGAAAATTTAAATCCAAAT
The DNA here is from genome assembly GCA_037074715.1 of Magnolia kwangsiensis. Lineage (NCBI taxonomy): Eukaryota > Viridiplantae > Streptophyta > Magnoliopsida > Magnoliales > Magnoliaceae > Magnolia > Magnolia kwangsiensis. Next base: position 45,280,841 of record CM073576.1, on the reverse strand, counting down.
CTGGCACGTGACTTGGCACGTTATTATTAAGCGTTCTGACCGTCAGAATTCATCCAAATTTCACCCTCGGATCAAGAAAAATTTCTCTTTTATATCATGAGACTTGTGGACCTGATTTAGGTACGATGACCGTTGAACTGAAACTAGACCGCCACGTGCGATCTGGGAACTCTATCGGTCTGAAAACTTGATGCGTACTAGATCCAGTAACCATGACCTTAAGTCCGACCGCGTTCGGCCAGGGGACCTCCAGAAATGCTCTTTTAGATCGAAACAGTTCAGATTTGGTTATAACCCAAGTATACTTTGTTCCTAAGTCTAAAACGGTGAAGTTTTAGCCTATATAAGGGCTTTGAACCCTCTCACAACCCTCCCATATGAATTTATTTGAAACCCTAGGAAAAGAGAGAGAAAGTGAGAGATTTTGAGAGAGTAGTGGGAGAGAATTCCCGCCACTTGCTGCAGCTTTTGCACGTATCGAAGCACCGCACTCCAATCACTTTCTCGGGGATTCCAACGCACTTCTAGATAAGAAAACCCTAACTACTTGCTGTTTTGGAGTTTCCTTCGATTCATTAGCGACATAACTTATGTATCTTGTGCATTAGGTCGCCATAACGCCGTTGGCGAAGCGTTGACGTTCGATTCAAATCGATACACTTCCACGACACAAGGTGCGAATTCTAGACGCTTTGATTGACTGATTTCAAAGCTTTCAATGTCGTTTAATAGTAGATAATCGACGGCAACACCGTTTGACATGTACAACATGCTGTCCGTTTTTCATTTCGTAAACGTACGGTAAATATGAGATTTAGGGTATTTTAGGCATTTATAGAAAATACGGTATAAGTCCGTATTTTGATAAAATGATTGCCATGGCTATTTGTCGTATTATGATATTAGAAATGCGTGAATGATCTGTTTGGCGAAGAGATTCGCCCTAACGCACATATTGGCCGACATACGCTATGTGGACTAAAGTGTGTAGACTAAGTGTTTGTATAAATGTTTGTATTAGTATGTATTGAGTAAATGGTGTTGTAAATTAGTTTTGAGAATGAATTCTCAATCCACCTGATGTGGCATACGATTTCCTACATGTTTGCTATATGAAATGATTTCCTTATATGTATGGAATACATGTGTTGGTTGATTTGCTTACTTTGTACGTTATAACATGTGTTAACATGTTTGTATTGTTGAACTTCAATTCTATTACTCTCATATGATCACTGGTATGGATTTCACATGTCTGGGGCTATGCTTTAGTCCAGGCAGTCGGTAATGGATTGAATTAGTGGTGGGCTTCTATTCACCACAGAGGACGCATCGATGAACGCGAGTCATGTTTTGAGTTGGCGGCAGTGGTTAGGCCACACGAGGTGTTTTATGAACTTCATGTCATTTAGCTTGAGATGCGCTCGTACTAGTCGAGCCCGTCAAGTAACCCGACTGGCCATTGTATGTTCACCCTGTATGAGTCATAACTGCTTGAACCTAGGGTACTGAACTTACCATTGGAACCCTGTTAACTATGGTACCTTGATCCATAAAGACTCATGAGCCGGGCATGGTGGTATGGGACACCGTGGTCGAGCTGTCGGCCTACACTGGGGCCACAAACCTCCCCGTAGTGACCAGTGACCACCCTACTCTGAGCAGATTATGGTGGTATGGGACACTATATTCTTTCTGTCGGCCTACACTGATCAGGTGACGAGCCCTTTGTAGTGACCTTGAGTTTATCCTGACACCGCATGGGGGCGACGAGTCCTGATGCAGTCTTAAGGATAATTAGGCCTGTATTGATAAGGCGATGGGGGAGAGGTGCAACGAGTGCGAGCAACAGCCCTGACAGCCCTTGCAGCGACCTACAAATATAACATCGTATGAGATTACTAGGAGTGACGACCCTAGACAGGATCTGTGTTGGGATTGATATAAGCAAAGTACCTTAGTTTCCCAATACTGCTATATGAAAAGGAATAATAACAACTTGATAATCATATCCACATCACATTACATGTGCCTGGAAGATATGGAGCACTGAACGGAACACAAGCATGCCGCGGGCGTAAGATGGTGCCGTATGAGGGAGAACGTCGGTGAGGGCATCCATCATGTCATTTCATGCTTGCATTAACAACAGTATCTAGGAATGTTTGATTGTTTGCTTTACTATTAACGCATGATTGATTTGATAACATACTAATCTTTGCTCTATGATTTCACTGAGTTAATTACTCACTCCCACGTTACGGGACGGTGTTCCGGACACCCACCAGACCCTTTTATAATTGTAGATGATGGCGCGGCCTGCGAGGCGGAGCCAGACTTGATGATGATGAGGAGGATCCCTCCTTTATGCGTGTTTTGATCGACAGGATTACAGGGAGGTTGATTAGATGCCATGACACTTGTCATTTTATATTTTCAGAGCACTCATGTATATTCTTTTCTTTTTATTGTGAGGTATACATGTATATGTTTAACCTGGTAACATGTTCACACTCTGGAGACTTAAAATGAATTATATATTTTATGTATTTATCATAGTCTTTCGCTTGCTAATTTAACTGTCTCTGGAGTATGATATGCTGTTTTGGCTTAGTCTCAATCTTGTTTAATGCCATTCTACAGACAACATGCATTTATCATTATCTATGTTGCATAAGTGACGTTCTGGAACTCGAGAGTTGGGTTTCTACTCGACCCCCAATTTTCGGGGTGTTACACTTACACAGCCCATAGCCCACTTACACAAGCTACCCCAAAGTCAACTCTTACATCACTTCATCCATCATTCACACCCATCACTTCTCTCTTACAACCACCCTCTCTCTCTCTCTCTCTCTCTCTCTCACACACACACACTTTTACAAGAAACCAAAGAGGTTGGCCGTCTAAGCATTTTCAAGATCCAAGAGAATGAAGTATGGCTCACCTCTTACCCCTCTCATCTCCCATCTCAACCCTCTAACCTTCACCAACCTCCATCAAAGTGGAAGCCAAGGAGTTTGGCATTCCATTGGACTAAGAAGATCGAACAATGGGTGTTTTATAGGCCTAGATTTCATGTTTTGATGATGGGCCAAGTGGCACGTACCGATTGATAGTATGGATCTCACTTTGGACCTTAGGTGTGGCCGATGGCCCGCCATGATTCACATGATCATCCCATGATAGGTCCATTCTCCATGGACCCCATCATTATGTTTACTTTCATAGTTTGAAAGGGGTCATATAGACCTTTCATTTTAGAGGAGAAGGAATCTCTATTATTGATTTTGATTTGGTGGGCCCACATGTAATGGGACCCACTTGATGTATGTTGTAATGCATGGAAGGGAGGGCCCATAGTGTTGGGGTCCCTCCATCACTGCTCGTCTCTCTCTCTCTCTCTCTCTTGTGATGGAGCGTGGTCCACTTGATCCAATCAGGCCCGAATGAAGGGGAAAACAGAAAATAACAGTTTAATCCAACATGTGTGGCCTACCCACGTGGGAACACCGTGATGCATGTGAATTATCCAGACCATCCAGCCTCCTAGACGGTGGGACCCAACTGATGTATGGATTTCATCCCGATATTCCATCCATCAAGGACGTGCCCCCATAGTGTATCTTTTGTACGTGCACCTCAGCAATGGACAATGAGCCCATGACGCATGTGTTCATCTGTGTTATCCATCTGATGGGCCACCCTGATGTATATGTTTCATCCACACCATCCATTGTTTGGGACGGTGGGACCCTCCAACGTGTGAGGCTACCTTGATGTATGCAGTATCCAAACCGACCATCTATTTTACATCAAGACCGTCCATCTACTAGATAAGCAACCCGGGGCTATTGTATTGGCACCAGCAAGTTCTATGGGTTTCATCCACACCGTCCATTTGCATGGACCCCACATGATGCGTGTGCTTTGTTCACACCGTCCATATATGTGGACCCCACCTAAATACCTGTTGTACTGACGTTAGTAAGTTCTGCGGGTCCAGCATGATGAATGTGTCGCATCCAAACCGTCCATCCAATTGGCATGCTCATCTTAGGGCTGAGACTAAAAATGAGGCCGATCTATCAGGTGGAACACACTGCATAAAATAATGGAGAGATGAACGCTTACCATTAAAATCCTTTAAGGACCACAACAGTTTTGGATCTAAATGATATTTATTTTTCCTCTCAACTAGGTCTTTGTGACCTTATGAACAGACTCGATGAAAAATAAACATGCTGGTGGGCCCTAGAATTTTTAAACGGTGAAAATCATTATTTCGACTACTATTTGTGGTGTGGTCTAAATGATCTTTCGTTATGATTCATTGTTTTGGAAATGCTCCAGAATGATCTTTAAAAATAGATGAATGGTGTAGAATGATGTGGCCCACTTGATGTATATGAGGGCCATTGGTATGGACCATTGATGTGGCCGACATGATGTATATAAGGCCCATTGGTGTGGCCCATGTGATGTGGCCCACTTGATGTATATGAGGCCCATTGGTGCGACCATGTGATGTAGCCCACTTGATGTATATGAGGCCCAATGTGATGTATATAAGGAATGTGAGTGAGGCCCAATGAGACGTATGTAAGGCCTTTATGCAGGGCCGAATGTGATGTATATGAGGTCCATTGCGATGTATGATTCTAGCATGATGTACGTAATGATATTTATGGCGGGCCATGCCTTGGGGGCAATGATGGTTTTACGTCCACATTGTAAGAGCAATGATGGTTAAATGTCTGCATTGTAACTCTCCCTAGGGCCCATTGTTAGGCACATGTTGTGTATAGGCCATCTAGACCCATCTTCATTATGAAGATAGTTCATCAACATATAACATGCATAGTATAACTCCATGATTCATGCCCATACACATCATATGCATGCTTGATATGAGGAGTGTTTGATCATAGCATATGTCGTTGGGCTGAAACATTTACATGACTCCTTATGAGACAGATTACCCCACATGATCGCGCGGTATGCGCAGGACTGATGCATAACTGGATGGTATGACTCATGCATCTCGCATTTGTGTGACATGATCATTGTACACCTTAGCGACATTAGGGGCATGGCCTCCCCAGGCACATTGTGGATGACCAGATTGGATACTGAAAATATTGGCTCTAGAACTGTGGGTACATAGGATGTCCTTAGGTGAAAGTCCTAGAACCTTTTTGGTACCAGGAGATGCTCTAATGTCTAGAGCGAGTAGATACATGAGTGCATGAGTGTCGAAAACCAGTCAGCCACATCTACCAATATGTATGGTCGGTTGGAAGGGGGTGTGGCCTTATCCGCCCAAGTGAGGGGGCTGTAAGTTAGGCTGAGTTTGAATAGCTCACAAATGGGTTTGCTATCAATAAGCCAGGTAGGTATTGGAGACTACTGGTCAGGAGGATAGTGTGGTCTCTTCCACTTACTGGGCTATGCAGCTAGGGAGGCGGCAGTCAGTGTAGATTTTACTAGACCCCGGTGATATTCTAGAGATGAGTTGTATTATTATGTGGATTCAGATGAGGACTAGCATACTTGCATTGTATGACTCGGTATGGCTAACAGTATTCATGCCTCGCATCGCATAGCCTTGGTATGGCTGATAGCATTTATGCCTTGTATCGTATAGTCTTGGTACAAATGATAGTATTTATGTACTTACCAGTATATTTCCACATTACTCTGATATTGCATACTTGGTACTTGCCTTGCGCACACACTTATACCACCCTCTAAGATTTTCGTAAGCTTTTGCATGACCATTGCATGCAGGTGATGTTGGATCATATCAGCACTAAGGCAAGAGAGTGTAGCTGAGCTTTTAGAGTTCTCATACCTATATTTGTATTTCCTTTTCCATATTGTACTCAAAGTTTTTAATATAGTGGATATGTGGTGATGTTTGTTTTATAACTTGGTTATGCTTGTGGTTATGCTCCATTACAAAAAATATATATATAATAAAAATCCTCCTTGTAGGATTTTAGGATCAGAATCTAGCGTATGGGTGTCAGAAGCTGAGAATGGGCACTACAGAGATTGTCGACATCGGATTCGGTGATTAGGAATTCTGTGAGGCTGGTTTCCGAGTTTGGCACATGACAGAAGTTGGTATCAGAGCATAACTTGGAAATACCTAAGGATCACATCACATATCTGCTATGAACTTTCAATGATAGGTTTCGAGTTTGAATAACCTAGTGATTTTCAGATATAGAGCCTTAACATGTGTGCCTTCGAGGGTTCTCAAGGCTGATAGGCCCTTGTTCCTTCCCGTAGGATATGCCGCCCAGGAGAGTGACTCGAGCGACTCCCACTCCCCCGTCTGAGATTAGTGCAGCCCTGACAGCACCCGTGACTACAGATCAGCTTCAGTAGATGCTGCAGGCGATGACTACTATCCTTTGAGGGTAGGGTAGGTGGTTCACTGTTACGTTAGGCTTAGGCAGAGAAGAAGCGTGCAAGAAACCTTCTCCAAGACTTTCGACATCATGATCCCTCACATTTTCAGGGTGAGTTAGACCGTACTGCATTAGTGATATAGCGCTCTAAGGTTGAGAAAATATTCAACACTATGAGATGTATGACCTAACAGCGGGTCCTGTTAGCCATATTTCTTCTCTAAAGAGAGGCTCAGTACTAGTGGGCATCAGTCACCTGAGCAGCAATGACTGATTTTAAGTGGACTTAGGAAGATTTTGTTGACCGGTTCGATCGAAAGTTCTTTCCCGAGCATGTTCGATAGCTCGCACATTAGAGTTTGAGACTCTAGTCTAGGGGGACATGTACATGTAGCAGTATGTGGCACATTTTGTAGAGCTATTGAGGTTCGCAATGTATCTTGTCGATGATAAGGGGTGAAAGGCCCGCCGTTTTGAGAATGACTTGTGTCCTGACCTCATAAGGCATGTGGCCGGATACATGCTTCCGGCGTTTGAGCAAATTTTACAGAGGGCACAGGTTTACAAGGCAAATTGGGCCAGTTTTCACAGTGACCGTGACCAAAGAGGGGACCGAAAGAGGAAGGCGCCCTCCAGTACCTTCCAACAGCATCAGCATCGTCCACAGCAATGACGCATGACCTTCCCATCATTTTGAGCACCAGTGGCACCCCAAGCACCACCTCTGGGAGCTTTCCCAGGTGCTTTCTTTGGATGCGGTAGGACAGGACATCATGGCCATGAGTGTCCTCATCCACAGCAGCAGCAGCTGAGGGTACCACATAAGCCACCACAGCAGCCTCCACAGTAGTAGTAGCGACTGAAGCACCAGCCTCCGAGACCTTACTCGCAATAGCAGAGGTAGTAAATCAAGCCGGTACAACAGTAGTAGCAATAGTAGAGACCTCATAGGGGACATGCACCTCCCCAGCAGGCTCAGGATAGATTTTATGCCGCCTAGCAGGACCCTTAGTCATTAGGACGGGTCATCGAGGGTACTCTCTCTCTTTCTACATGCATAACACATTTATTGTTTGACTCTGGTGATCTCATTCCTTTGTGGTCGAGGATTTCTACTGATCAACTGGTTTACCGTTGGAGTTAACTTATGAGGTTTTGTCAGTATCGATACCCTTGGGGACGACTGCAATGTTGGGCCAATTTTGCTCATCTTGCCCCATTCTGGTTGGAGATATCTTTTTTCTTACTGATCTGTTTGCATTGCCAATGTTCGAGTTTGATGCCATCTTGGGCATGGATTGGCTTGTCGATTATGATGCCATATTGGACTACTCCTCGAGGACAGTCATGTTTAGTATACCCGGTGTACCGCAATTCTAGTTTGTAGTCGAGCCCAAAGGAGAGAAGCTTTCCTGCCTGTTATCGTGTGCCGTTGAGGAGTTAGTTGCTTTAAGTATCAACCATTTTTTGGTCATTTGTGGTTTTCTCGATGCGTTTCAAGAGATTTCGGGTTTACCACATTGCAGGCACATGGAGTTTCATATTGATCTCATGCTTGGTACCGTACCTATTTCGAAGGCCCCGTATCGTATGGCACCGTTGGAGTTGCAGGAACTACAAAAACAGTTAGACAAGTTGCATGAGTTAGGATTTATCCATCTGAGCATTTCACCGTGGTGAGCGCTAATACTCTTCGTGAAGAAAAAGAATGGCTCTACCATGAGCTCAACAAGGTCACGATCAAGAACAAGTACCCGCTCCCGAGGATTGATGATTTATTTGATCAGCTGCAGGGTGCACAGTTATTTTTGAAGATTGATCTTTATTCTGGTTATCATTCGATTTGATTCCAAGAGGAGAATATCCCGAAGATAGCATTCAGGACGTGCTATGGTCATTTTGAGTTCCAGTTCATGCCTTCGGAATGACCAATGCGCCCGTAGTATTCATGCAGTTGATGAACGAGGTTTTTCGTCCGTATCTTGATCAATTTGTTGTGGTGTTCATCGATGAATTTTGATATATTCGAGGACCTGTGAGGAGCATTAGCAATATTTGGAGACTATCTTGTAGACCCTTCATGGACACCAGCTTCACGCGAAGCTAGAGAAGTGCGAATTCTGGCAAGAGGAGGTGAAGTTCCTCGGTCAAGTGGTGACAAGGCAGGGTGTCGCAATGAACCCCTCGAAGAATGATGTCGTGCGTTAGTGGGACTGGCCTATGAACGCGTCCGAGATCCACAGTTTTCTTGGTTGGCGGGTTACTATCGACGATTCATTGAGGGATTCTTCCGTATTGCAGCCCCATTGACCAGGTTAACCTAGAAGGGCGCCAAGTTCGTTTGGAGTGACGATTGTAAGAAGAAATTTATGGAAGTAAAGGATCACCTCACATTCGCTCCTGTCCTCACTCTTCCCTCTGGGAGTGATGAATTTGTTGTATTTACCGATGCCTCACGAGTTGACTTGGGTGTTGTCCTTATGCAGCACGGGAAGCCAGTGGCTTATATGTCTCACTAGCTTAAGGTCTTTGAGCTGAACTACCCCATGCATGAATTGGAGCTGGCAGCAGTTGTCTTCGCACTGAAGGTGTTAAGGTTCTATCTCTATGGGGTTAGGTTTGAGCTATTCTCCAACCACAAGAGCTTGAAGTATCAATTCTCTCAGTTCGAGCACTACCAAAAAATAGAGCAAAGCTGACGAATGTGTGGCTGTTTTGGCTACAGATTTTAGCCGTGGAAAATTTTGACAGTTAAAATTCGTAGTAAAAATAGAAACAGTCCGTAGCCATAGCCTATATTTTAAGGGTGGACGTTCAATTGCTAATGCTTTCCTGTAGTGTTGTTCACCTAAGATTTATTTCGATCTTATTTTTTAGTATCAACCATAAAAATTATTTACTAATGAATTTACGATGTGGATTAAACACAAACATCATGGTGGGGCCCATAGAGCCCTACCAGATCTAATTTCCAAGCTACCATCTTCATTTGTACAGTAAATGATTGTTAGACTTGCATTTTATGTTAAATAGTGGAAACTCATCCATAGAAATGTGGGTTTGATATATGGCTATCCAGACCATCCAAATAATGAGTCTTGTTGTAGATGATTTATATTTATAATTATCTTATGGAATAGTATCTTAACAATCCGCTAAATGCACCCTTAATTGTATGACTGTGAATATAGTTTATTATATAAAATATGTAAAACTCACATTTTAACAAATTTCAATTCTTCTGCGATTTTAGAAGTGAGATTTTTCATTTTCCCTCTCTGGACCGCCCGTTTCCTCCTCTCCCTTCCCTCTCTCTACAGTAGAATTTTGATTTTACCTCTTTCGACCGTCCTTTTCTTCCTCTCACTTCCCTCTTTCGACTACCCTTTTTGTAACGTCTTAGAAAAATCCGTACGTAGACCTGAGTACCACCTCTAACAAAAATCATTTAGAACTAAATCCCTTAGAAATTTAATGTGTATTAGCTAGCTCTAAACTAGATTACATGTAAAATTAGCCCTGATAACTTTCAATACGATCTGTAAGACCCAAAACCTATATAATCGTTGACACTATATTGCCCTGAAATCTAGGATCCAACTCTAAACCCAGTTGCTCCCGGGAATACTTTGTAACTTCGTATTGGATCTAGACCATATGTCGAAAGTCTGATATCGATAAACTTAGACCATTATAACCGCCTAGTTGGACTTAACTATCACCTCAAAAATCAAATCCAAACGATGTCCTGAGACCAATTCCTTGAGTCCGGAGTGAAGAGAGTGAGAAAATGAAGATTTTTAGAAAATTAAATATGATTTTAAGTAATCTGAGACGTGTCGCTTACGCGATATTTCTAAGCGTTATGACCGTTAGATTTTAACCCAAACTCACCCTCGGATCAGGATAGGTGGCCCATACATGTCAAAGTATTTGTGGCCCTGATCAAATTTTAATAACCGTTGAATTGAAACTAGTCCGCCACGGACGATTTGGAAACCCGATTGGACTGAAAACTTAACTTACTTAAGATCCAATACTAGTGAGTTTAAGTCCAACCGCATTTGATAAGAGGACCTCCAGAAGTGCTCCGTTGGATCAGAAAGATCTTGATTTGGTTATAACCTAAGTATACCTTGACCCGAAGGCCATTTTTGTCGACTTTAGGCTTATAAAAAGGGCTTAAACCCTCATTCCCAAATTCCATACGAATTTCCTAAACCCTAGCTATTCTAGAGAGAGAAAAGAGAGAGAAAGTAAGAGAGAACCTGGTGATTCTCCATGGGATTCTTCCCAGTTCATCTACGTATTGAATCTGCGTATCTGTAACGACTCGAAAAATTCCGTATAAAGACCCGAGTACCACCTCGAGCAGAAATCACTTAGGATTAATTCCCTTATAAATTAAACATAAGTTAACTAGCGCTAAGTTAGATTAGCTATGAAATTAGGACTGTTCGCTTTAAATATGTTCTGCAAGACCTAAAACCTGTAGAATCGTTAACGCTATATTATCCTAAAATCTAGAATCCAACTCTAAACCCAATTACTCTCGGGAGCACTTTGAAACTTCGTATCGGACCTGGACCGCACGTCAAAAGTCCGATAGCGATAAACTTAGACAATTATGACCGCAAAGCTGGACTCGACAATCACCTCAAAAATCGCATTCAAACGATGTCCTGAGATTGTTTCCTTGAGTCTGGGGTGAAGAGAGTGAGAAAGTGAAGATTTTTAAGAAAATATTTATAAATTTAAGTAATCTGGGCTGTGTCACTTGCGCGTCTTTTATAAGCATTCAGACCGTCGGAATCTGACCTAAATACACCCTCGGATCAGGGATGATGGCCCACTCATGTCAATATACTTGTAGTCCTGATCGAGTTTCGGTGACCGCTGAACTGAAATTGGTCCGCCATGGTTGATATGGAAATCTGATCGAACTAAAAAGTTAACTTGATCAAGATCCAACATTTATGAGCTTAAATCCAATCGCATTCAGTAAGAGGACCTCCAAAAGTGCTCCGTTGAGACAAAACAGACCTACTTTGACTATAACATAAGTATACCTTGGCCCTGGGTCTAATTTGGTGAGTTTTTACCCCATATAAGGACCTTAAACCCTCTCTCATTCCTCACATATGAATTTGAGAGAAACCCTAGGAGAGAGAAGAGAGAAAGGAGAGAGATAGTGTGAGAGTTGTGGGAGAAAGTTCCTATCACTCTACCCTACTATCATATGTACTTAACCATTCCGATCTAATTGCTATTCCGATGATTCTGACTTCATTTCTAGGTAAGAAAGCCCTAACCCTAAGCTGTTTGAGGGTTTCTATTGGTACAAGTAGCGAAGTAGTTGACTTACCTTATGTTATAGGTCGTCATATCGACGTTGACGAAAGCGTAGAGTTTCTATTCAATTCGTTACGCTTATACGGCGTAAGGTGCAGATTTTAGATGTATAGGTTATGGTTTTCAAGGCTTTCAATGTCAGTTAATGATTTATTACTGACGGGGATGGTATTTCACATGTCTAACGTGTTGTTTATTTTTCTTTACGAATACGTATGGAAAATGTATAGTATTGTGTATTCTATGTATTTATTGGAATACCTGTATACGTATAAAAGTTGGATTTGTGATTAATATGATTAATTTTCATGAATATATGCTTGTTACATGTGTGACAACTCCTTAGCGAAAGGACTTTCCCTAAATCACGCCACGACCAATATATGCTATATATGTTAAAGTGTGTAGCCCACGTGTTTGTGAAAATGTTTAAATGAATACGGAACCCGGATTCAAGCATGCCATGATTATCCGTCATAGGTATATGCAAGTGGTATATGGGGAAACTCCTAGTGAAAGGATTTGGCCTAATACATGTATAATCAACATACACATGTATGATAAAGTATGTATTCTAAGTGTTTGTGGAAATGTCTGAATGAGCATGTTGTTTCTATGAAATACTTTGTATGAGGGTCGAGATGTAAATCTCGGCTAGCTTATTTATGTGTATGATTTCCTCCATGTACGTTTACATCATGAGGTCCGCTTATTTATGAAATGTATGTGTATGGAATAATGATTGTGATGCACTTCTCAACATGCTCAGGTTTGAAATGATTGATTTATATGTTCATTACAGTTTTTACTGTTTCTTATGATTACTTGTTGAAAATGGATGAGATTGGGACTATGATATAGTCTAGGCAATTGGTAATCAGCCCTAAGTTCGTGGCTGAGATTCATTCGCCACGGAGGACATGTTTGACGAACCCAAGTTGTACGTTGGTCGTCGGTAGTGGTTAGGCCACACGAAGTTCTTACGTATTTCATGTCGAATGATTCGATGTGCGCTCGTACTAGTCGAGCTCGTCAAGTAACCCGATCTTTCTATTGAATGTTCATCATGTATGGATGTTATTGCTTGAACCTAGGGTACTGACCTTACCAGTGATGACCCTGATAACCGTGGCACCTTGATCGATTAAGACTCATGAGCTGGGCATGGTGGTATGGGACACCGTGGTCAAGCTATCGGCCTAAGCTGGGGCCACGAGCCTCCCCGTAGTGGTCAGTGAGCAACCTAGACTCGTGAGCCGAATATGATGGTATGGGACACTGTATTCGAGCTATCAGCCTACATTGATTGGTGATGAGGGAGTGGTGTAACGATTGTGTGTAACAGCCCTGAAATCCCTTGTAGTGACCTCGAGCATACTCTGAGTCTACGAGGAGGCGACAACCCTTCCGTAGCAACAAGAGTACAAACTAAGCCTGTATTGATTTGGTAATGGGAGAGTGGTGTAACGATTACATGTAATAGCCCTGACAGCCCTTGCAGAGACCTAGAATCACAACATCATATGAGATTAACTAGGAGTGACGACCCTAGACAGGATCCTTGTTGGGAATGATATAAGGGAAGTACCTTAATTTTCTAATCCCGCTGAATGAAATGACTAATAATAACTCAGTAATCATGTTCATATCGCACTGCATGTGCCTCGAAGATGTGGAGCACTGAGGGATGAAAGCATGCCGCGAACGTGAGATGGTGTCGCATGAGGGAGTATGTAAGAAAGGGCATGCATCATTATTTTATCTCATCTTTGCATTAACAAGAGTAGCTAGGAATGTTTGATTGTACTGCTTGACTAAATTGATAACATGCTAACCTTTGCTCTATGATTCCACTGAGTTGATCACTCACTCCCACATTACAGGACGGTGCTTTAAACACCAACCAGACTCTGTCTTAGGTACAGATGGCGAGACGATTCAGGAGTCAGAACCGGACTATTACGAGGACCAGGATGAGTTCTTGTAACACCCTGAAAATCGGGGGTCGTGTATAAACTCAACTCCCGAGTTCCAGACCGTCACTTATGCAACAAAAATGATTATGATTCAATGTTGTCTGATTTAAAGCATTCACATGAGTAAAAGTATACCAAAACTGTAATTCATACTTCAGATCCAGTGATAAAAGCAAGCGGAAGACTAAACAATATATATATCACTGTATGGAAAAACAAAGTAAATCTCATCTGTCTCCAAAGTATAACTACATCTCTCAGTCTCATATACATGTACATGAACAAAATAAATATCCAAAATGGTCCCACTGAAATCCCATCGATCCAGGCCGCCTACGCAAAGCCGTCGTGATACTGCATGTACGAGAACTCATCCTGGTCCTCGTCAAAGTCTGGCTCTGCCTCCTAGATCTCAGCCTCACCTGCATCTACAACAGGGTCTGGTGGGTGTTGCAAACATCATCCCGTAACGTGGGAGTGAGTGATCAACTCAGTGGAATCATAGAGCAAAGATTAGCATGTTCACAATTCAATCATGCGATAATAGTAAAGCAGTAAATCAGACAATCCTAAAAATATTGTTAATGCAAGATGACATGACGTGATGTATGCCCTCACCGACGATCTCCCTCATACGGAAACATCTTACGACCGCGGCATGCCACACTCCCTAGAGTGCGCCACATCTTCCAGGCACATGCAATGCTATGGTGATATGATTTCCAAGTTGTTATTAGTCCATTCAAACAGCAGGATTGGGAAACTAAGGTACTTCCCTTGTATCAATCCCAACAAAGATCCTGTCTAGGGTCGTCACTCCTAGTAATCTCATACGATGTATATTTCGTAGGTCACTGCAAGGGCTGCCAGCGCTGTTGCTCGCACTCGTTACACCGCTCCCCCATCACCTTATCAATACAGGCCTACAGTACTCTACTGCAACGGAAGGGTCGTCGCCTCCCGTGGACTCAGAATACGCTCGCGGTCACTACAAAGGACTCGTCGCCTGATCAGTGTAGGCCGACAGCTAGAATATAGTGTCCCATACCACCATAATCTGCTCACGAGTCTAGGTGCCCACTGGTGACTACGGGGAGGTTTGTGGCCCCAGCGTTGGACGACAGCTCGACCACGGTGTCCCATACCACCATGCCCGGCTCATGAGTCTTCGTGGATCAAGGTACCATGGTTAACAGGGTTTATAATGGTAAGTTCAGTACCCTAGGTTCAAGCAATTATGACTCATACAAGGTGAACATACATTGGCTAGTCGGGTTACTTGACGGGCTCGACTAGCGCGATCGCATCTCAAGTCGAACGACATGAAGTGCGTAAAACAATTCGCGTGGCCTAACCACTGCCGCCAACTCCAAACACGAATCGCGTTCATCGACGCGTCGTTCGTGGCTATGACCAGTCAGCCACGAATTCGCTCGGTTACCGACTGTCTGGACTAAGTCTAGTCCCAAACACTTATGGAATCACATCAGTAATTTATGTAAGAGTATTGGAATTGAAATACAATCATGTGAGCATGTTAACACATGTTATAACATTCAACTTAAGCAAATCTTCAAGCACATATATTCCATGCATGTAATGAAATCATGCATATAGTCAACATGTAGGAAATCATTTAGGTCAGCATATTAACTGAGAAATCAATCTCAAACTACCACATAACATCATTTAATTCAATACATACTAATACAAGCATTTATACAAACACATACACTACACATTTAAGTCTACATATAGTATGTCGACCCAAAGTGTGCAACTAGGCGAATCTCTTCGCCAAACTAATTATGCACGCATTCCTAACTTCCTAATGCGACAACAAACCATGTCAATCACGTCAGCAAAATATGAATGTAAACCGTACTTCCTACAAATGACTAAAATGTCCTAAATCTCATATTCTTCGTTACTTTACGAAACAGGAAACGGAGAGCATTTTGTACATGTCAAACGGCAATACCGTCAAGAATCTACTATTAAACGACATTGAAAGCATTGGAAACCGTCAATCAAAGCGTCTAAAATCCTCACCTTATGTCTTGTAAACACGTGAATTGAAACGGAGCGTATACGCTTCGTCTACGGCGAATAGGGAACCTAATACACGAGATCCATAAGCTACATTACTATGGAAACAAAGGAAACTCAAATCAGCAACTATTTAGGGTATTTACTTACCTAGAATCGCGGTGAAATCACCGGGAAAGCGGTAGAAGTGTGTTGCTTAAGCACGTGCAACACGTAGCACAAGTGGCAGGAAGAACTCTCCCACTCTCTCACAATCTCTCACCTTTTTCTCTCTCCCAAGCTAGGGTTTCACTCAAATTCGGATGGGAGAGAGGAGTGAGGGTTTCAACCCCTTTTATAGCCTAAAACATGCCCAAAATAGGCTTGGGAACAATGTTTACTTGGTGCCTAACCAAATCGGGGCCGTTTCGGTCCAAAAGGGCATTTTTGAAGGTCCCCTGGCCAAATGCGGTCGGACTTAAGTTCATGCATACTGGATCTAGCACACATCCAGTTTTCAGACGGGTAGGGTTCCCAAATCGCACGTGGAGGTCCAGTTTCAGTTTAACGGTCATCGCACCAAGATCAGGCCTATAAGTCTCGTGATATGTAATAGATATTTTTCCTGATCCAAGGGTGTAATTTGGCTGTATTCTGACGGTCAGAATGCTTAATACTGATGCGTCAAATCGTGTGCCAGATTTGAATTTTAAATTCCAATTCTAACCCTATTCTCACTCTCTTCACTCCAGGCTCAATGAAATAGCCTCTGAATGTCAGTTGGACTTGATTTTCGAAACGATTGCCAAGCCCAGCTAAGTGGTCATAACGGTCTAAGATGGTAGGTATCGGACTTTCGACGCGCGGTCCAGACCAATACAAAGTTTCAAGGAGGTCCCGAGAATAAACCGGCTTAGAGTTTGATCCGAGGCTTTAGAGCATTATAGCACCATTGGTTCCACTCGCTTTGGGCCTTGTAGAACGTATTTAAAGTGATCAGGGACCATTTCCCAGCTATTCTAGCGTTGCACTAGCTAACCTAGTCATATTTTCCAAAGGAATGAATTTTACGCAATTTCGGGTCGAGTTGGTACTCGAGCCCAAGTACGGGTTTTTCACGGGCATTACAGTTCTCGTACATGTAGTTCTCTGATAGTTTCGCATAGGCAGCCTGGATCGACGGGGTTTTGATAGTTGGACTATCCTTTGTCATTTTGATTTTTGATTTGATGTATGTATATGGTGACTTAGAGACGTATTCATACTTTGGAGACAGATCGAAATTATTTTATTTTACATACAGTAATATACATCTTTCAGTCTTCCGTTTGTGTTTTATCAATAGATCTGAACTATGAATTACTGTCTTGGTATAATCTCACTCATGTTTAATACATTAACTGAGACAACATTTAATCATCATTATCTATGTTGCATAAATGATGTTTTGGAAATCGAGAGTTGAGTGCCTACTCGACCCCCAATTTTCAAGGCGTTACAAGTTGGTGTCAAAGCATGATTTGGATTAAACCGGACCTGGGTTATGGTCACACGATGCCAACTGACACATGTTAACTTTGGAGTGTGCAAGAAGAATCTAGAAACAAAAGTAGGATTCACAGTTTCGCCAATTGACGAAGTTCATCGAAATCGTTCACCGAGATCGAGTCCTTACGCCTCCGTGATTGCTTGAGGTGATCCCAGACCACTCATATTTCATCTATTGATGGGTCTAGATCACAAATGACGCCATCCCAACCTTTAAACATCCTTAGGAACTGTTGTACAATAACAACGTACCCGAACTAGCTCGCATAGACTCAGAACGGGGGTGGGGCCCAAATTGGACATTTTTAGAGGGACCCAGGGTGGGACCCACACTTTTTCTGGACCCAAGGGGCAGGAGGACCTCGCCACGCCAGATTGTCCAGGGAGTGGCGAGGACCTCGCCGGTCAGCGGGCTCAGCGGGCTGGGCCGATCAGGCCGATGGTGTTTGGGGGCTAGGGTGACCCCCTGATGTGTGGTCCATCAATTAAAACACCTCCAAACCCTCCCCTCCTTCACAAAGTGACCCCCCAAGCTCTCCCTTTCCCTCAAAGTTTCTTTTTTCTCTCTCAAACCACCCCTTTAATCACCCATTCCGTCATTTTCTGCCATAATCCACACCCCTCCATTGTTTACAGCTATACTCACTCCCCTACCCTCTCCATTCTCTCTTGTTTGAGCATTTACATCCTCCCTTTGAGGCTCAAAATCGTGTAAGCTCTTAACTCATCCCATTTCTTCACTTTCCCTTCTTTAATCCCTGTCTTTTGGGCCCTTACAATCTCTGTTGAGGCTCCAATCCGTGGAGAACCAAAACGTCAGTCCCTAATCCCCCTTTTCCTTACTTTCCATGGCCTTCTTCGAGTTCATTACGACCATTTTCTCATTTTCCACCATATTTTCTCTCATGGGAAAGAGGAAGGGTTTCATGGATGAAGCTGGGCCTAGTCGCCCCGCTCGTTTGAGAAGGCCTAGAGGAGCTACTACGAGTTCAAGCGCTGGGAGAGAATTGCACTCGAAGTGGGATTTGGATCCCCATGCTCCATTTGGAAGATCGTTATTGGCAAAGTTGGCTCATGGTGTCTACGAGGACCGTAGTGTTCTTTTTAAAGCGCATGTGGATGGGCGACTCTTTGTCGAGTATTTGTTGTTTGAGCGTATGGAAGCTGCCGGGTGGGGTCCGCTATTTGAGGGTGAGTCTCGTGCAAATGTGAGTACTGTTCACACCTTTTATGCTCATATTCAGGACCCTACGGTGGAGCTGTTGCAGTTCGAGATCCCCTTCGACAGAGATCGGGAAGCCATAATCAATGTTGGGTGATAGCTCGACTCCTGAACGTGCCACTTGGCGAGGTACATCCAAGTGCAAGGAATCTGAATAGTGTTCGTGAGAGGGATCGTCGCACCAGGTTTTTATTTGGTCATTTGGTTGAGTGGCAGCATAATAAGAGCCTCTTACCAACCCATATGTCGGGTGATTTCCGTCTGCTTCACCACATCTGCACGTTCAATATTTATCCCAAGTGGATCAATCGCAGTAAATGCATGTGTCTTATGGTAGATTTTCTGTATCAAGTGAGGCAGGGAGCGAAGGTGTGCGTGCCTACATTTGTCTTGCAACAGATCATCCTTATCGCGCGATCAAGAAGAATGACCGAATCGCTTCCCTTCGGCCGACTCATATGCAAGACTGCGATCGAGTTTGCCTATAGACTTGGGGCAGAGTTGCCAGCGTCGGTCCATTATATCAGCGAGACTACTCTTAACCAGATGAAGATGGGGCCTCGAAAACATGAAGCCCGACTTGATGAAAGCGAGGATGAGTATGATAACGAGGAAGAAGGAAGTGAAGAAGAAGGTGGGGCAGAGATAGAGGAAGAAGTGCTGGATGAAGAAGAAGAGGAGGCTTGGGATACTGATGAGAGTCCTCGTCCTGCAACTCTGGTTGATAAGGATGCCCGTATAGTTCAACTCGAGGAGGGTCAGGCTGCTCTTCGAGAGGATATTATGAATTTGTGGGGCCTCATAAAGAGTAAGTTCAAGAAAGTAACCCGCACGCTGAAGACCATCCTATGTTGCCTGAAGGATAAGGGTGCCCCTCCTCCATCACCAGACATGGGTGAGTGATCATGCCGTAGATGTTTGTTGGTTGCTTTCATGCTGTTTTGTTATTTTCTGTGTGTGAGCCTTAGGAGGCTCAGTATTAGATGTGTGTTGCAGTTGTAAGTTTGACTAGCTTAGTTTCCCATGTGTTTCTTGTCTTCATGCAAGTAAAGATATATTTCTTGTATTGTGACAGTTTTGATTAAGTGAAATGAATGAAGTTTCTTCGGTTTGATATGCGAATGATTGTTGTTGTGCATATGTGCTTCTGCTGAATCTGACTGGGTTGCACCCTATTTTGAATATAAGGAATGCCACCTAAGGTTACACGGAGCACGACACGTCTTACACTTAGCGATTCGATGGACGGGCCACTTCCCCGGAGTGATAGCTATATGGACCCTACTGTGGGCCTGATTCGTGAGACTGTACCTGAGTCTCAGCCTTCTACTGGTCCTATAGTCGGACTGCCACCTTACACACCACCAGTTCATGAGTAGAACCGTGCGTCTTCCTCAACACAGTATGTGCCACAGTCAGCCCCACCTATGATAGGTTGGAGCAGTTGATGACTATGATGCACCAGCAGCACCAGCAGCTCTTGGCCACTATTGCAGGGGCCCTAGATCAGGGTGGGAGTGCGACTCCACCTGCACCATCTGTACATCCAACTGAGGATGCTGGGACTTCTACTCGGGATGAGAGTATGGCTCATCCTGCAACTTCTGCCTACCCTGCGGGAAATGCTGTAGATACTAGAGGCCTACTTGAATGATTCCAGCGGTTGCGGCCTCCTACTTTTATGGGTTCTCACAAACCCGAGGAGGTCGAGCATTGGCTCGACCGCATCTCGAAGATGCTGAGGATGCTGCACTGATCGTAGTCTGAGCAGGTTGAGTTGGCTACTTTAATGTTTGAGAAGGAGGCTAGCTTGTGGTGGGATAGTGTATTGCAGACTGTTGCAGTTGGCTACGTATGGACATGGGCAGCATTTGAGTTTTATTTTCATGAGAACTACTATCCTCAGACCTACTGACACGAGAGGGAGAACGAATTTTTGTGCCTCGGGCATGGAGGCATGATAGTTAGTGAGTACGAGCATCGATTTACTGAGTTGGGTAGATATGTCCCGACTATTCTTACTGACGAGAAAATGCGGATGCGATGTTTCTCCGAGGGCTTGCGACTTGATATTCGGTCGAAGATGTGTTGTGCTAGTATACCATCTTATGCCGAGCTAGTGCACATGTCCATGCGAGCAGAGCAGGATGGGGATCGACTGACACGTTCTCCTAGCCCTATGGTTACTAGGTCACGACCAGATATCCAGAGCAGGCCATTCCTCAGAAAGAGGCCTCGTATCGACTCTCCTCCCAGGATCGCAGCGCCAGTAGTTCCGATGAGGTGCCCAAGTGTGACCTGTACATACTGCGGGAAATCGGGTCACTCTGCAGAGAGCTTCTTTGCACGGGTGAGAGATAGCGGGTTTTCACCACCGCAGAGGATTGATCGTCCTCGCCCTTAGGCTTTATCGGCTCCACCTCTACGGACAGCACCCGCACATTCGTCCTTCAGACTACCCGCACCTTGTTTCAGGCCTCCACAACGGCCCATGGTACCACAGTCGAATCATCCACAGCAGGCTCAGGAACATGCATTGACGGCTGAGGCGTTCGAGATAGAGATCATGCCACCCTTGGCTTTTGAGGTCACAACTCATATCCAAGGTATTCCAGTCTTCCTATTGGTGGACACCGGGTCCACTACCTACATCATATCATACACGACAGTTAAGCGCCTAGGATTGGACACTATTCCTACGAAGGGAATAAGGGCCCTCACCACCACAGGGACCTTCTCTGATGTTACTAGGGTTTGTGAGGGTTGTTGGATAGATTTAGGAAGTATGACGGCGCGAGTTCACATGATTGCCATGCCCCTATTCCACTACGATGTCATACTTGGTATGGATTGGCTCATTAGGATGCGAGCGAAGATTGACTGTGGGGCTAAGATCGTTACAACCCATGAACCTAAGGGCACCACTTTTACTTTTCCTATGCAGGTCAGTTACCCTTCCCGTCTTTACTATTACGCTTCATTATTGAAGAGCATTGGTGGTCAGAAGTTGGGGCCTACGCCTGTGGTACGAGATTTTGAGGATGTATTCCAGACGATTCCTGGACTTCCTCCCCAGTGCGACATCGACTTCGCTATCGATCTTGTGCCTGGTGCGACACCTATTTCCTTGCCGATGTATCATATGCCTCCGTGTGAGATGGAGGAGTTGAGAAAACAGATTGATGATCTGTTAGATTCTGGCTTCATACGACCGAGTGTATCTGTAACACCCCAGATTTTTGCCAACCTGGGGTTAGACGTCCTTAGGCAATGGGTCAACCATAACAGCTTGGTAACCTCACAGAACCTAATTCCCAAGCCAGAGAAATCATTTAGAACCTAATTCTTTAGAAATTTAACGTGAATTAGCTAGAGTTACACTAGGTTACCTGTGAAATTAGCACCAACCACTTTAAATACGATCTGTAAGACCCAAAACCTATAGAATCAATGACGTTATAACATCCTAAAACTTAAGATCAAACTCTAAACCTGTTTGTTCTCAGGAACCTTTGAAACTTTGTATTGGATCTAGATCACGCGTCGAAAGTCAGATAGCGATAATTTTAGACAATTACGACCGCCTTGTTGGACTTGACAATCATTTTGAAAATCAAGCCCAACCAATATCCTGAGACCATTTTACTGAGTCCAGAGTGAAGAGAGTGAGAAAAGGAAAATCTTTAGAAAATTAATTCAATTTAAATAAATCTGGCACATGTCGCTTACGTGACATTTTTTAAGCGTTCTGACCGTCGGAATCTGACCAAATTTCACCCTCAGATCAGGATAGGTGGCCCTAACATGTCATGGCACTTGTGGCCCTGATCGAGTCTCAGTGACCGCTGAATTAAAACTGGTCCGCCACGTGCGATCTGGGAACACTATCGGACTGAAAAATTAGTGTGATCAGGATCCAACATCCATGAGCTTAAGTCTGACCGCATTTAGTCAGGGGACCTCCAGAAATGTCCTTTTGGATCGGGAAAGACTAGATTTGGCTATAACCCAAGTATACCTTGACTTGGAGTCTGTTTTGGTTATGTTTGGGCTTATAAAAGGGCCTTTAACCCTTAGCTTTCTAACCCATACGAATTTGGGGAAAACCCTATGAGAGAGGAGAGAAAAGAGAGAGAAAGTGAGGGAGAAGCTGGGGCTTTCTCCTAGGAGTCTTCCCTGCTGCTCCACGTGCTAGATCCTTCCACCTGTATCACTGTTCTGGTGATTCTAACGCCGTTCTAGGTAAGAAAACCCTAACCTCAACCTGTTTTGGGGATTTAAGAAAAACCAGTACCGAAGTAGCTAACCTATCTTGTGAATTAGGTCGCCATATCGACGTTGACAAAGCGTAGACTTTCTCTTCGAATCGATACGCTTCTACGGCGAAAGGTGCGGATGGTAGACGCTTAGGTTACCATTTTTCAAAGCTTTCAATACCATTTAATGGTAGATTGCTGATAAGGATGCTGTTTGACATGTAGAACATGCTGTCCGTTTTTCATTTCGCATACGTACAAAGAATATGAGATTTGTGGTATTTTAGGTATTTATAGGAAATACTGTATACGTACGTATTTTACTGGTATGATTGCCATGAGTATTTACCGTGTACCTATACTAGTTATACGTGTATGATCTGTTTAGCGAAGAGATTCTCCCTAATGCACATATTGGCCGACATATGCTATGTAGACTAATGTGTGTAGACTAAGTGTTTGTTAAAATGCTTAAATCAATATGATTTATGCATGTCATATGTTTTGAATGTAAGAACATGATTGTTGTGTATTAGAAAACTCCTTGATATAAGGATCTGTCATATTATATGTTGGAATCAACATACGTCAAGTACGTTGGAGTTGAGTAGTCTCAGTGTTTGTATAAATGTATGTATTAGTAAGTATTGAGTAAGTGGTGCTGTAGATTAGCGTTGTGACTGGATTCTCAATTAATTTGATGATGCACATGATTTCCTCTATACTTGTTGTATTTAAATTGACTACCTTAGGTGTGAAATACTCGTGTATGGTTAACTGCTTATGATGTACGTTATACATGCTGATAACATGTTGGAATTACTTGTATTTCAATTCTGTCTCTCTCATATGATTATTGATTCACATTACATGTGCTTGGGGCTATACTCTAGTCCAGGCAGTCGGTAATAGTTTAGAATTCATGGTTGGATTTTATTTATCATGAAGGATGTGTATGACGAAACCGAGTTGTACTAGAGTCGTCGGCAGTGGTTAGGCCATACAAAGTTCTTGTGCACTTCATGTCGGTCGATTCAACATGTGCTAGTGCTAGTCGGACTCATCAAGTAACCCGACTGACCATTGTATGTTCACCTTGTATTCGTCATAACTGCTTGAACCTAGGGTACTGAACTTACCAGTGATAACCCTGATAACCATGGTACCTCGATCCCCTAAGACTCATGAGCCGGGCATGGTGGTATGGGATACCGTGGTCGAGCTGTCGGCCTATGCTGGGGCGACAAACCTCCCTGTAGTGACCAGTGATCACCCTACTCTGAGCAGATTATGGTGGTATGGGACACTATATTCTTGCTGTCGGCCTACATTGATAAGGTGATGGGGGAGTGGAGCAACGAGTGCGAGCAACAGCCCTGATGGCCCTTTGTAGTGACCTTGAGTTTATCCTACATTGATAAGGTGATGGGGGAGTGGAGCAACGAGTTCTGATGCAGTCTTAAGGATATAAACTAGGCCTGTATTGATAAGGTGATGGGAGAGTGGAGCAACGAGTGCGTGCAACAGCCCTGACAGCCCTTGCAGCGACTTAGAAATATATCATCGTATGAGACTACTAGGAGTGACGACCTAGACAGGATCATTGTTTGGGTATTGATATAAGGGAGGTACCCTAGTTTCCCAATCCTACTGTATGAAAATGACTAATAACAACTCGGTAATCATATTCATATCGCATTGCATGTGCCTGGAAGATGTGGAGCACTGAGGGAAGAAAGCATGCCTCGGACGTAAGATGGTATTGCATGAGGGCATCCATCATGTCATTTCATGCTTGCATTAATCACAGTGTTTAAGAATGTTTGATTGCTTGCTTTATCATTATCACTTGATTGATTTGATAACGTGCTAACCTTTACTCTATGATTCCACTGAGTTAGCTACTCACTCCCATGTTACGGGACGGTGTTGCGCACACCAACCAGTTTCATATGGTGGCGATGCTTGCGAAGCAGAGCTGAACTTGATGATGATGAGGAGGATCCCTCCTATATGCAGGTTCTAATTGATGGGTTTATAGGGTTACTGATTAGATGCCAATACACTTGGTATTTTACCTTTTATTTCCACACCCATGTATATTCTTTTCTTTCTATTTTGGAGTATACATGTATTTAGTTAACCTGGTAACATGTTCACACTCCGGAGACTTACAATCATTTATATATTTTATATATCTATCACATTCTTCCGCTTGCTAATTTAACTGTCTCTGGAGTATGATATGCTGATTTGGTCTAATCCCACTCATGTTTTCTATACTAATATGAACAACATTCATCCATCATTGAAAATGTTGCATAAGTGATGTTCTGGAACTCGGGAGTTGGGTTTCTACCCGACCCTCGATTTTTGGGATGTTACAGTATCTATTTGGGGAGCACCTATGTTGTCGTGAAGAAGAAAGATGGGTCACTACGGTTGTATATTGATTACCATAGACTAAACCAAGTGACGGTGAAGAACAAGTATCCTTTGCCAAGGATAGATGATCTTTTTGATCAATTGAAGGGGGTGAAGTATTTTTCAAAGATTGATCTACAGTCAGGGTATCATCAGTTGCATGTCAGGGAAGAGGACGTACAGAAGACGGCTTTTAGGACTTATTTTGGGCACTATGAGTTCCTCGTGGTGACGTTCGGTCTTACGAACGCACCGACTGCGTTCATGGATTTGATGAACCGGGTATTTCGGCCAGTTTTATACCTATTTATCATCGTGTTTATCAATGACATCCTGATATACTCCGCGAGTCGGGAAGACCATGAGGATCACTTGAGGGACGTCCTCGATACTCTTAGAAAGCACCAGTTGTTCGCACAGTACAAGAAGTGCGACTTCTGGAAGGAAGAAGTCAAGTTCATGGGACATGTGGTGTTTAAAGATGGGATAGCAGTGGACCTTGCTAAGGTAGCCGTGGTGTAGGACTGGAAGCAGCCTGGTTCGATTACTGAGGTGAGGAGTTTCCTGGGACTTACTGGCTGCTATCGACGATTTATTCGGGACTTCTCCAAGATAGCCAGACCCTTATCTCAGTTAACACAGAAGGATCTGAAGTTCCCCTGGATTGAGAAGGCGGAAGCATCTTTTCAGGAGCTGAAGGACAGGATGACGTCTGCCCCTGTGCTAGTATTGCCAGAGCTGAAGGACAGGCTGATGTCTGCCCCTATGTTATCATACATACTTAACCATTCGGATCTAATCGATATTCTGGCGATTCTGACTTCATTTCTATGTAAGAAAGCCCTAACCCTAACCTGCTTTAGGGTTTCTATTGGTACAAGTAGCGAAGTAGTTGACTTACCTTGTGTTATAGGTCGTCATATCGACGTTGATGAAAGCGTAGAGTTTCTATTCAATTCGTTACGCTTCTACGGCGTAAGGTGCAGATTTTAGACGTATAGGTTATGGTTTTCAAGGCTTTCAATGTCAGTTAATGATTTATTACTGACGTGGATGGTATTTCACATGTCTAACGTGTTGTTTGTTTTGCTTTACGAATACGTATGAAAAATGTATAGTATTGCGTATTCTATGTATTTATTGGAATACCTGTATACGTATAAAATTTAGATTTGTGATTAATATGATTAATTGCCATGAATATATGCTTGTTACATGTGTGACAACTCCTTAGCGAAAGGACTTTCTCTAAATCACGCCATGGCCAATATACGCTATATATGTTAAAGTGTGTAGCCCACGTGTTTGTGAAAATGTTTAAATGAATACGGAACCCGGATTCATCCATGCCATGATTATCCATCATGGGTATATGCAAGTGGTATATAGAGCAACTCCTTAGTGAAAGGATTTGGCCTAATACATGTATAATCAACATACACATGTATGATAAAGTATGTATTCTAAGTGTTTGTGGAAATGTCTGAATGAGCATGTTATTTCTATGAAATACTTTGTATGAGGGTCGAGATGTAAATCTCGGCTAGCTTATTTATGTGTATGATTTCCTCCATGTACGTTTACATCATGAGGTCTGCTTATTTATGAAATGTATGTGTATGGAATAATGTTTGTGATGCACTTCTCAACATGCTCAGGTTTGAAATGATTGATTTATCTGTTCATTACAGTTTTTACTGTTTCTTATGATTACTTGTTGAAAATGGATGAGATTGAGACTATGATATAGTCCAGGCAATCGGTAATTAGCCCTGAGTTCGTGGCTGAGATTCATTCACCACGTAGGACATGTTTGACGAACCCGAGTCATACGTTGGTCGTCGATAGTGGTTAGGCCACACGAAGTTCTTACATATTTCATGTCGATTGATTCGATGTGCGCTCGTACTAGTCGAGCTCATCAAGTAACCCGATCTGTCTATTGAATGTTCACCATATATGGACGTTATTGCTTGAACCTAGGGTACTGAACTTACCAGTGATAACCCTGATAACTGTGGTACCTTGATCCATTAAGACTCATGAGTCGGGCATGGTGGTATGGGACACCGTGGTCGAGCTGTCGGCTTACGCTGGGGCCACGAGCCTCCCCGTAGTGACCAGTGAGCAACCTAGACTCGTGAGCCGAATATGGTGGTATGGGACACTGTATTCAAGCTGTCAGCCTACATTGATTGGTGATGGGGGAGTGGTGTAATCATTGTGTGTAACAGCCCTGAAAGCCCTTGTAGTGACCTCGAGCATACTCTGAGTCTACGAGGAGGCGACGACCCTTCAGTAGCAACAAGAGTACAAATTAGGCCTGTATTGATTTGGTAATGGGGGAGTGGTGTAATGATTACATGTAATAGCCCTAACAGCCCTTGCAGAGACCTAGAATCACAACATCATATGAGATTAACTAGGAGTGATGACCCTAGACAGGATCCTTGTTGGGAATGATATAAGGGAAGTACCTTAATTTCCTAATCCCACTGAATGAAATGACTAATAATAACTCAGTAATCATGTTCATATCACACTGCATGTGCCTGGAAGATGTGGAGCACTGAGGGATGAAAGCATGCCGCGAACGTGAGATGGTGTCGCATGAGGGACTATGTAAGAAAGGGCATGCATCATTATTTCATCTCATCTTTACATTAACAAGAATAGCTAGGAATGTTTGATTGTACTGCTTTATCATTACTGCTTGACTAAATTGATAACATGTTAACTTTTACTCTATGATTCCACTGAGTTGATCACTCACTCGCACATTACGGGATGGTGCTTTAAATACCAACCAGACTCTGTCTTAGGTGCAAACGGTTAGACGTTTCAGGAGTCAGATCCAGATTATTACGAGGACCAGGATAAGTTCTCGTACATGCAGTTCCCTGACGGTTTCGCATAGGCATCTTGGATCGACGGGATTTTTTTAGTTGGACTATCCTTTGTCATTTTGATTTTTGATTTGATGTATGTATATGGTGACTCAGAGACGTATTCATACTTTGGATACAGATCGAAATTATTTTATTTTACATACAGTAATATACATCTTTCAGTCTTCCGCTTGTGTTTTATCAATAGATCTGGAGTATGAATTATTGTCTTGGTATAATCTCACTCATGTTTAATGCACTAACTGAGACAACATTTAATCATCATTATGTATGTTGCATAAATGATGTTTTGGAAATCGAGAGTTGAGTGGCTACTCGACCCTCGATTTTCAACGCGTTACAATATCTGAATCGTTATTCCGGTGATTTTAATTTCATTCTTGGGTAAGTTAATCCAACCCTAACCTGTTTTGAAGCTTAAAATTGTTGTAGTGAAGTTATAGCTTACCTGTTTCATTCCATAGGTAGCGCATCCGCCGTTGACGAAGACTTATCGTCTGAATCACATCTAATACGCATTTTCTAGTTTAAGGTGCGGACTATATGCTTAGGTTATGATTTTCACGACTTTTAATGTTATATAATGATTTATTCATGACGTGAATGATATTCCACATGCCAAAGGTGCTATCTGTTTCAAATTATAAATATGTATAATCTATGTTATAAATAGCGTATTTCATGTATATGTTAGAATACCCATATACGTATGGAAATTGTTATTATGATTGCCATGATTATTTGTCGTTGATACATGCTTGATATATATGCGGCAACTCCTTGACGAAAGGACTCGCCCTAATATGTAATGGAGTCGACATACATGATGTATGTTGAATAACGTAGTTTAAGTATCTGGTTAAATGCTTGAATGAGTTAGTAGTAAGTAAAGTATGAATTTCAAGGTTGTTGAGATATGAATCTCAATCACCTTAACTGTGTGTATGATTTTCTCCATGAATTGTGTAACCTAGATTATTCATGTTAACTATGTGTATGATTTCCTCCATGTACTATATTTACATTCAAGTTATACTTCATAAATGTCCATATGATTGTAGGATATGAATCAAATGCCTGTTATTGAGCTTGTACATGATTGGGGCTGTACTACAGTCCAGGTAATCGGTAATCATACTTCAAATGGTGGTTGAAGTTATTTTCACCACGCGGGATGAGTTTAACGAATTCGAGTCGTGCTTAGGATGTTTGACAGTGGTTAGGCCACATGGAGTGCTTATGCATTCTATGCCGTTCAACTCAACGTGTGCTTGGCCTAGTTGGGCTTATCCACTAACCCGATTGACTGATGTATGTTCACCATATTTGGTCGCTACTGTTTGAATCTAAGACACCGAACTCACTAGTGAAACTCCCGTTAACCTTGGTACCGTGATCCCCTAAGACTCATAGCCAGACAAGGTGGTATGGGACATCGTGGTCGAGTTGTCGGACTATACTGGGGTGACGAGCCGCCTCGTAGTGACCAGTGAGCACCCTAAAATGTTGGTATAAGACACTATATGTAACACCCCAGATTTTTGCCAACCTAGGATCAGACATCCTTAGGTAATGGGTCAACCAAAACACCTTGGTAACCTCTCAGAACCCAATTCCAAAGCCAAAGAAATCACTTAGGATTAATTCCTTTAGAAAATAAGCGTAAGTTAGCTAGCGCAATGCTAGAGTAGCTGTGAAATAGTCCCTGATCACTTTAAATACGTTCTACAAGACCCAAAACTTGTAGAACCAATGACGCTATAACATCCTGAAACCTTGGATCAAACTCTAAACCGGTTTGTTCTCAGGACCCCTTTGAAACTTTTTATTGGATCTAGACCGCGCGTCGAAAGTCCGATACCTGCAATCTTAGACTATTATGACCGCTTAGCTGGACTTGACAATCATTTCAAAAATCAAGTCCAACCGACATTCAGAGGCTATTTCATTGAGCCTGGAGTGAAGAGAGTGAGAATAGGGTTAGATTTGGAATTTTGAAATTCAAATCTGCCATGTGACTTGGCGCGTTATTATTAAGCATTCTGACCATCAGAATTCAGCCAAATTACACCCTCGGATCAGGAAAATTTTTTCTTTCATATCATGAGACTTGTAGACCTGATCTAGGTGCAATGACCGCTGAACTGAAATTGGACCGCCACGTGCAATCTACGAACTCTGCTAGTCTAAAAACTTCATGTGAGAAACATCCGGCGACCATGAGCTTAAGTCCGATTGCGTTCGGCCAGGGGACCTCCCGAAATGCCTTTTTGGACCAGAACAGCCCCGATTTGGTTAGACCTCAAGTAAACATTGTTCTCAAGCCTAATTTGGAAAGTTTTAAGCTTATAAAAGGGGTTTAAACCCTCACTTCTCTCACCCATCCGAATTTGCTAGAAACCCTAGCAAGAGTGAGAGAAAAAGGGAGAGATTGTGAGAGAATGTGGGAGGGATCTTCCTGCCACCTGCACCAGCTGCTACACGTGCTTAAGCAACGTGTCCCAATCACTTTTCCGGTGATTCTGCCGCATTTCTAGGTAAGAAAAGACCTTAACTACTTGCTGATTTAAGGTTCCATCGATTCCTTAGCGATGTAGCTTATGAATCTTGTGTATTAGGTTGTCTGTTCGCCGTAGACGAAGCGTATACGCTCCGTTCGAAACGACACACAACTAGGGTAAAAGGTGAGGATTTTAGACACTTGGATTGGCTGATTTCAACGCTTTTAATGTCGTTTAATAGTAGATTATCGACGAAAATGTCGTTTGATATGTACAACATGCTGTTCGTTTCCTGTTTCGTAAACGTAGGAAAAATATGAATTTAGGGCATTTTAGTCATTTATAGGAATTACTGTATATATCCATATTTTGCTGAAATGGTTGACATGGCTTTTTATCGCATTAGGGTGTTAGGAATGCGTGCATAATCAGTTTGGCGAAGAGATTCCCCCAAATGCGCACTTTGAGTCGACATACACTATGTAGACTTAAGTGTGTAGACTAAGTGTTTGTATAAATGTTTGTATTAGTATGTATTGAGTATATGGTGTTGTGAAATAGTTTTGAGATTAAATTCTCAAGTAACATGCTGATGTAAATGATTTTCATCATGTTGGCTAAGTTATGGATTTCATTGTATGTACGAAATGCATGTGTTGAATGAATTGCTTAAGTGGTATGTTATAACATGCAACAACCTGCTTATATTGTTGTATTTTATTTCCATTACTCTTATATGATTGATGATGTGGAATCACAAATGTCTAGAGCTATGCTTTAGTCCAGGCAGTCGGTAATGGATTAAATTAGTGGTGGGCTTCTATTCACCACAGAGGACGCGTCCATGAACGCGAGTCGTGTTTGGGTTGGCGGCAGTGGTTAGGCCACACGAAGTGTTTCATACACTTCATGTCGTTCAGCTTGAGATGCACTCGTACTAGTCAAGCCTGTCAAGTAACCCGAGTAGCCATTGTATGTTCACCATGTATGAGTCATAACTGCTTGAACTTAGGGTACTGAACTTACCATTGGAAACCCTGTTAACCATGGTACCTTGATCCATAAAGACTCATGAGCCAGGCATGGTGGTATGGGACACCGTAGCGAGCTGTCGGCCTACGCTAGGACCACAAACCTCCCCGTAGTGACCAGTGAGCACCCTACTCTGAGCAGATTATGGTGCTATGGGACACTATATTCTTACTGTCGGCCTACACTGATCAGGTGACGAGCCCTTTGCAGTGACCTTGAGTTTATCCTGACACCGCATGGGGGCGACGAGTCCTTATGCAATCTTAAGGATAATTAGGCCTGTATTGATAAGGTGATGGGAGAGCGGTGCAACGAGTGCGAGCAACAGCCCTGATAGCCCTTGCAGTGACCTACAAATATAACATCGTATGAGATTACTAGGAGTGACGACCCTAGACAGGATCTGTGTTGGGATTGATATAAGTAAGGTACCTTAGTTTCCCAATACTGCTGTATGAATGGACTAATAATAACTCAGTAATCATGTCACCATTACATTGCATGTGCATGAAAGATGTGGAGCACTGTGGGAAGAAAGCATGACACGGGCGTAAGATGGTGCCGTATGAGGGAGATTGTCGGTGAGGGCATCCATCATGTCTTGTCATGTCATATTGCATTAACAACAGTATTTAGGAATGTTTGATTAATTGCTTTACTATTATCGCATGATTGATTTGAGAACATGCTAATCTCTGCTCTATTATTCCACTAAGTTGATCACTCACTCCCACGTTACGGGACGGTGTCGCGCACACCAACCAGTCCCTATTTTAGTTGCAGATGATGGCGCTGCTTGTGAAGCGGAGCCGGACTTGATGATGATGAGGAGGATCCCTCCTTTATCCGTGTTCTATCGACGGGATTACAGGGAGGTTGATTAGACACCATGACTCTTGTCATTTTTATATTGTTGGAGTACTCATGTATGTTCTTTTCTTTCCATTTTTGGAATATACATGTATTTAATTAACCTGATAACATGTTCACACTCTGGAGACTTACAATGAATTATATATTTTATGTATTTATCATAGTCTTTCGCTTGCTAATTTAACTGTCTCTGGAATATGATATGTTGTTTTGGCTTAGTCTCAATCATGTTTAATGTCATTCTGCATGCAACATGCATTTATCATTATCTATGTTGTGTAAGTGACGTTCTGGAACTCGAGAGCTGGGTTTCTACCCGACCCCCAATTTTCGGAGTGTTACACTATATTCGTGTTGTCGGCCTACATTGATTGGTGACGAGCCCTCTGTAGTGACCTCGAGCATATCCTGACACTGCATAAGGGCGACGAGTCTTGTTGCATAATTTGGGATATAACTAGACCTGTATTGATTGGTGACGAGCCCCTTACAGCGATCTAGAATCGTACATCGTATGAGATTTCTTAGGACTGACGACCCTAAAATGGATCAATGTTTGGGAATTGGTATAAGGGAGGTGTCTTAGCTTCCCAATCCTGCTGTATGAAAAGGGCTAATAAGAACTTGGTAATCATACTCATATCATCGCATTGCATGTGTTATTGATGTTGGCGTAAGAGCACTGAGGAAGTGACTGACATGCGCGACCGTAAGATGAAGATCGCAGAGGGAGTTTTTGGTGAGGGCATACATCATTATCTCATTCATTCTTGCATTAACAAGAGTATCTAAGACATGTTTGATTGTACTGCTTTATCATTACTACTTGATTGAATTGATAACATGTTAACCTTTGTTGTATAGCTCCACTGAGTTGATCATTCACTCCCACGTTCTGGGATGGTGCTTAAACACTAACTAGACTCTGACTTAGCTGCAGGTGACAGTGATGCCTGCGAGGTGGAATCGGAGTTCAACGAGGACGAGGAGGCTTTCGCGTTCATGCAGTTCTCAGGCGGAGTCGGAGTTCGACGAGGATGAGGAGGCTTTCTCATTCATGCAGTTCTCAGGCGGGTTCATGTGAGCCTTATCCTGACTGGCGGGGATTCTGGGATATGTATATGTTGGTTTTGCATGGTTTGATGTATGTATTTTGATACACAGTTCTACTTATTGCCCTGGGCAGAGCACACATCTTTTGGGGATTATTTTTAAATTATCTATGTACTTAAGTCTTCCGCTTGCATTTTCAATCTATCCCTGAATTATGTCTGCTAATCTGGCTTAATGTACTTCATGTTTTATGCACTAATACAAACATCATATATCCATCATTATTTATGTTGCATAAGTGATGTTTTGGAACTCGGGAACTGAGTTATGCTCGACCCTCAAATTTCACGGCGTTACAAGTTGGTATCAGAGCATGATTTGGACTAAACTGGACCTGGGTTAGGGTCACACAACGCACATTGATGCCACTATAGCATAGGTGGGTGCGAGAATAATCTAGAAACAGGTTTAGGACTCTCAGTTTATCATTTGACGAAAGTTTACTAAAAATAATTGCTTAGATCAAGCTTGTACATACTCCTGATCACACACGATGACCCCAAAATACTTCTAGATCATCATTTGATGGGTATAGACCATGTTTCATCCCATTCTGGCCTTTAGAAATCGGTAAAAGTGAATAGAGATCAGATTAGTTCCGAAATGACCCGAAACGGCTCAAATCGGAAGAGGGGGCCAAACGAACAACTTTCAGGGGTTCCGAGGTGGGACCCTGACATTTTTAGACCCTGAGGGTGAGGAGGTCCTCGCCCAAGGGGTGAGGCCTTGCCGGTTTGGTGAGTGGTCGGCGAGGGCCTCTCCGGTTCGGTGAGGCCTCACCGACCGAGGGCTTTTCTGGACCGGGCCTTCATGTCGATCACATGTGGGGCCCAGTGGGATCCAATGGTGTAGGGTTTGACCCCTATTTCATTCCTAAATGAGTACTTCCTTCACAAACCACCCTCCCATGCTTTCCCTTTTCTTCAAAACCGCCCCATTCTCCTTCAAATCTTCTTTCCAATCACTTCTTCTTTCATTTTTCGTTAAACCCTTCATCCCTTCACCGTGCTCAGCCATACCCATCACTTAATCCTTCAATTTCCTTCGATTTAAGCTCTTAAATCCCTCATTTAAGCTTCAAAATTGTGACAGTCCCCAACCCCTCTTATTTTGATCTTCTCTTTCTTCTATTTTCCCTTTTTTTGCACTCTTACACTCCCATATCAGACCCAAATCCGTGGAGGTCTAAAGATCTCATCCCTTTCTTCTTTTTTCTTCACTTTTCATAGCTTTCTTGAAGCTTTTCACGGCTCTATTTTTCATTTCCTCCATCCTTTCTCTTATGGGAAAGAAACGTGCCCCTGTGGATGAGGCTGGGCCTAGTCGCCCCGCTCATTCAAGAAGGCCTAGAGGAGCTACCGTGAGTTCAAGCATTGGGAGAAAAGTGTAGACAAAGAAGGATTTAGATCCCCATGCTCCATTTGGAAGATCATTGTTGGTCAAGTTGGATCATGGCGTCTACGAGGACGGTAGGGTTCTTTTTGAAGTGCATGTTGATGGGTGACTCTTTGGCGAGTACTTGTTGTTCAAGTGTCTAGAAGCAACCGGGTGGGGTCCGCTATTTGAAGGCAAATTGCGTGTAAAATATGAGCACTGTTCGTGCCTTCTATGCTCACATTCGGGACCCTACGCTGGATCCCTTACAGTTCAAGATCCCTTTTGGTAGAGACCGAGAAGCCACAATCAACGTGAGGTTGATAGCTCGACTCCTGAATGTGCCACTTGGCGAGGTATATGCTAGTGAGAGGAATCTGAATAGTATTCGTGAGAGGGATCGCTGCACCAGGTTTCTATGTAGTCGTTTGGTTGAGTGGCGGCATAATAAGAGTCTCTTAGCGACCCATATGTCGGGTGATTTCTGTTTGCTTCACCATATCTACACGTTCAATGTCCATCCCTGGTGGAGCAATCACAGTGAATGCACGCATGTCATGGTGGATTTTCTGTATCAAGTGGGCCAGGGAGCGAAGTTGTGCGTGCCTACGTTTTTCCTACAACAGATCATCCTTATAGTGCGATAAAAAAGAATGACTAAGTAGCTCCCCTTTGGCCGACTCATATGCAAGATTGCACTTGAGTTTGGCTACAGGCTTGGGGCGAAATTGCCAGCGCTGGTCCATTACATCACCGAGACCACTCTTAACCAGATGAAGATCGGGCCTCGACAACGACAAGCCCAGCTTGAAGAGAGCGAGGATTGGTCTGAGAACGAAGAAGGAGAAGAAAGTGAAGGAGAAGGTGGGGCAGAGGTAGAGGAAGAAGTGCAGGATGAAGAGGAAGAGGAGGCTTAAGATACTGATGAGTGTCCTCCTCCTGCAACTCAGGAGCATGATCCTGATAGGGCTGATAGAGAAGCCCGTTTAGTTAGGCTTGAGGAGGGTCAGGCCACTCTTTGACAAGATATTGTGGATTTGTGGGGCCTCGTGAAGCGTAAGTTTAAGAAAGTAACCCGCGCGCTGAAGACTATCCTGTGCTGCTAGAAGGATAAGGGTGTCGCTTCTCCATCACCAGATTCTAATGAAAAGGCTTTATGTAGTCGTTGTTTGTTTATTGTTACTTGTTTTTATGTGTGGATTGGTAGTAGTTTGGTAGTTTTCTAGTTGTTTAGTGTTTGAAGCTTAGTGTTTGAAACTTAGTTGTTTGCTCATATGCTTTCTCTGTCATGATTCATGTAATGCTGCACATCATGTATTGTGACAATTTTAAAAATGAAATGCATGTTGTTTCTTTGGCTTGTGAAGTTACTGCTGTGGATAGACTGTGTGAATGCCTAATCTCATTTGTTGTTACCCTCTGTTGTGTGTAGGGTATGCCACCTAAGGGCTTGAGATCTTCGGCCCGTCTCTCTCTGGGTGATTCTCTAGATGGGGCCCTTACCCTGTGCGATACTCCTATGGACCCCCATTCGGGCCCATCTTGTTCAGATCCTATGCCGAGTTCTCAGGTAGCTTCTGGTCCTACTACTGGGCCGCCTCCTGTGACACCTTCTATGGTGCCTCCTGTCACACCTGTGCTTCCCGAGCAGAACCGTGCATCTGCATCGACGCCTTCTACATCACAGTCTGCTCCGCCTCCTGATAGGCTAGAGTAGATGATGTTGTTGATGCAGTAGTAGTAGATACAGCAGCAGTAGCAGCAGCAGTTCTTTCCCTCCATGTCTAGTATATTTGCTCAGTTGATGGGGGTGACTCCACCTACCTCGCCTCTGAAAGGGCCTAGCTATATGCCCTAGAGGGGGGGGGGGTGAATAGGGCAATGCCAAATAATATTAATAACAACGGAATAATAAAAGATTTAAAGCACAATGCTTAATATAAAATAATTGCAATAGCCTAGAATAAGGAGATTGATACTTTATCAGTTCTAAGGATAACCTTACACCAAAAACCAGAGGTTTAAGGTAGGACAACCTTATTTCTAGAATGTCCTTGTATCACAAACCAAAGAGGAATAATAAGCAATGAAATCAAAATAACTAACGAAAAATAGATCCTAAGTTATTACAACATTCATCCACACATTGCTTGAAGTGATTATAACATTCATCCACAAACACAAATCACAAAACTGAATGAATAAAGGAATGAAAGAATAAAGCACATCCACAACACAACGATATATAGTGGTTCGCCTGTGTGTACACCAACTGTTATCCAACAGCCACACAAATTTCTATTCCACTCCTAATATCCTCACACAGGGAATATTAGCATGCACTATCAAAATAGGTTTCACAGGTTCACCCAAAACCTTCACAATTGTGTCTTTGATCTCAGGCTTACACAATCCAAAAACCCCACAATCTGAGTTTTCTGGCTCTCCTCAGATAACCAATACAATGAGATTTTTCTAGCGAATCTCAAACAAAAACCAGAGAAAGTAAATTACAAAACATGTAAAATACCTGAATCACCTTTTGATGAAGCCCGGTAGAACCAATCGGAGTAGAAGTTCAATTCGACGTTCAAAGTACAATACTCACTTTAAGAATGGTTCTAAGTCTAATTGATTTTAGATCAAACGGGCTAGATCTATTTGATTTTGAATCCAGAAGAAGGAATAACAGAAATTCCCCTTTTCTAATAAGATTGGAATGTAGATCAAAATCAAATAAGAATAAGCTAGGAAAATGAATATTAAATAAGCACAAAGAAACTTAAAATAAACACAAACTTATCTCAGAGAATAGCCTAAAGAATGCTTGAATAGAATTGATTTGAAGTGCTAAAACTCTGAAGTTCGTGCTCAATTTATAGACTGAAAAATCCCGTCTACGACTGGTCTTAGGATCCTCGGACTGGTCGTACCTCCAATGATTTTTGAAAGATTTTCACGGGATTTGATTTTCAGTTCCACGACCGGTCGAGGGTGGTCTACGACCGGTCGTGGGCCACCTACGACTGGTCGTGAGACACCTACGACCGGTCGTAGGACCCTAAAAATGGTTGCTGGAGTTTGAGTCGTAGGTTTACGACTGGTCGAAGGATGAGTCGTAGAACTCACAGGACTGGTCGTAGGATGTCAAGGATTGGTCGTAGGATAGCTAGAAAGATCTGAAAATCTTCAACTACCTAGGACTGGTCCTAAAAAACCTAAGACTGGTCGTACTAAATCTAGGACTGGTATTGAAGTCCCTAGGACTGGTCTTAGAACACTCCAAACAAGCATATAATGATATATGAGTTATGTATCCGGAATGACCTACAATAAAGCCCATCCTAAGGTCAATCTAAGGTCAAACAAACCTTAAAAGTGAGATGGACATTGAAAGTCTGTGCACTCAGATGACCCCTAAGAGAAGCTTGTGAATATTCAAAACTTGTAGTAGGCCTTTATAAGCTTGATCTTGACTTGACAAAATCTTCTAGTAAACTTGAACTTGATCAAACCTTGAACATGCAACCTTGAATACTTTTATTCTTGATTTCTTCATCCAAGACTTGAAAACTTTTTTCTTTTAAGATCTTGACTTGAAATGCGATGTTGATTGCAAAGACTAGTCTTCAAACATAAAACACAAGATATACAAGACATAAAAATAGGTTTTGACACCACAAAATTTGACAACAAAAGGGATGTGAAATCATAGCACTTACAATCTCGCCCTTTGTCAAATTGTGATAAAACACATAGCATCAAAGATAATAAGGAATGATAAGTCATGAAGCCACAAAATACTCTACTCTCCCTGAGTAAAACGAGTATTGCACGTACAATCAATACATAACATGAAAACCTCAAAACTTCAATCCACATATCCATCATTCCACATATCCTTCTCAATTAATACAAACAAATTTACTCCCCCTATCCGTATTACTCCCCTTTTAGCAATGCTTACTACTCCCCCTTTTTGTCACAAAATGACAAGGGAAAGGAACAATATAAAGGAGAATATAGAGAGCAAATAATGAGAAGGTGATATGAAAGGACATAAAATAAATCTGAAGCATCAAGACATAATCCATACCACAAAGTACAATATCCAAAATGTTATGAAACCAGAATCCATAATACATATCCAGAGTAAAAGAAATGTTATACTATTCAGAAGATAATTCACTTAATCTGATCCAGAGGAGGGGGCAGGAATAGATGGATCAATCTGGTGTAAGCCCTTATTTATGCGACGAAAATATTTTCGCATGTACTTGAATCTCATGTCATGGGCTATATTCATATTATCAAGTTTTTCCTCCAATACACGAAGGCGTGCATCAAAACCAGAAGGATCATAATTTGGATCATTAGGTGAATCAGTTTCTATGTCATCAAATAAGTCATCCATATTAACATCCTGTTGTGGAAGATCACCAGCTTCCTCTTCGTTTCCAGCATCACCACCATCACCACCAACACCACTAACACCAGTTTCATCAAATTGGCCAGGAAGCAGTTCTAATTTCATCTTATTAAGATTGGCATTGTTGAAAATGAGATGAAGAATTGGTGCCTCATTAACAGGTTTATCGAAAAGCATGTGAGTGGCTAGAACATTCATAAGATAACCGAATGGAATATCACTATGACCTGGATGGAAACGAAATTGTATAATGGAATGACAAATCAAAGAAGGAAGACAAACCTTGATTCCAGAAGCAATAAAATGCAACACACGAACCATGAAAGAAGTTAACTCGGTTTTATTACCGGACCGAGGATATACATTTGAAATGAAGAAACGATGTAGAATTCT
The DNA here is from genome assembly GCA_037074715.1 of Magnolia kwangsiensis. Classification (NCBI taxonomy): domain Eukaryota; kingdom Viridiplantae; phylum Streptophyta; class Magnoliopsida; order Magnoliales; family Magnoliaceae; genus Magnolia; species Magnolia kwangsiensis. The sequence continues at coordinate 45,240,992 of CM073576.1, read as the reverse complement.
ATATTTGGGTAACAAATACTTTGCAGGGAGCGCATTCCCTTTGTGAGTCCAATGCACATCAATTTTGCATAAATCTCTAGTTAACATGCATTTTTTCAATTCTGAAGGTTTGTCATATAAAGTATGAATCGATATTCCTTCATCATTAACAGGTATATCCATAATACCTGATATTAAATGACGGTCTACTTCAAATTTCCCTTCTCTTGTATCAATTGAAAATATTAAGTTATCAAGGGAAAAATCTGAAATGCATGCAACCATTGATTGAGCAATGGACTAGTATGCAAACCCACCCCAAAGCAAAATGTTAGTCCAACCTACAGATTCAAGAAAGGGAATGACACCATATGGAGCAATGTGATTTAGATCAGTGGTATGCTCAATGATAATGTTACGGGCACGCAAATCCTGTACATCTTGAGTATCATCTTCGGGTGACTGAAGATGCCGTTTAGTTATTGGTCCAGATCTGGATGAAGATGGACCACGGGATATTTTCTTTTTTCCTTTCGCATCCATATTCAAAAAGATATACAAAGAATAAGCAAGATGCACAAATGAAAGATGGGTTTTCTCTAGATCAGCAAATAGAGAGCAAACCCATGAAAACCTCAACAAGAGATGAAATCAAACTATACTATGAACAAATCAAAGCATAGAGATCATGAAACTTCAAGAAAAATGATGAAATAGGACTTATCTTAAAGAAAAACTAGAAATCCTATGACTGGTCGAGCCACGACTCGTCGTAGATGGGTGTGAAAATGAAGAAGAAGGGAATTTTCCCCAAATTATATGATGTTCACGAGATCCACGACCGATCGTGTGTGGTTCACGATCGGTCGAACCACGACTGGTTGTGTAAAACCACGACCGGTTGAGCATCGACCAAAAATGCATTTTAAATGAAAAAATTTAAAATTTAAACAATTATAATGTGAAATATAATACACTATGATACATGCAAGCAAGAATATTCAATGTAAAATGCACATACCAAGATCAAGTTTTAATTTATTAAACCTGCTTTTGTCGAGTGGTTTAGTAAATATATCAGCAAGTTGAGTTTTGGTTGGTATATATTCCAATGAAATGATTTTTTCTTCAGCCAACTCACGAATGTAATGATACCTAATGTTAATATGCTTAGTACGTGAATGCTGGATTGGATTTTTGGAAATGTTTATCACACTGGAATTATTACAATGTAAAATCATTGAATCTTGATTAATTCCATAATCGCTCAGCATGCGTTTCATCCAAACTAGTTGAGTACATGCATATCCAGCTGTAATATATTCAGCCTCAGCAGTAGAGAGTGATATTGAGCTTTGCTTCTTGCTAAACCAAGAAACTAAGTAATTTCTAATGTAAAAACAACCACCACTGGTTGATTTCTATCATCAATATTTTCGGCCCAATCAGCATCTGAATACCCGGATAATTGAACATTAGTATCATAAGGATATCAAAGTCCTAAATTTATAAAACTTACGACATATCTAATAATCCATTTAACATCAGTAAGATGTGATTCCCTAGGATTAGACTGATATCTCGCACAAATACCAACACTGAATGCGATATCAGGTCTACTAGCAGAAAGATATAACAAACTACCAATCATACTGCGATATGGTTTAGGAACTATATATTTACCTGTAGAGTCTTTTGAGAGTCTTAATGTTGTACTCATAGGAGTATCAAAGTTCTTACCATTCTCAAATCCAAACCTTTTAATCAAGTTTGAAGCATATTTGGTCTGAGAAATGAAAATTCCATCAGGTTGTTGTTTTACTTGCAACCCTAGGAAATATTTAAGTTCGCCAACCATGCTCATTTCGAACCTTGATTTCATTAACCCTGCAAACTCAATAAACATTTTAGAACAAGTAAATCCATAAATAATATCATCAACATATATTTGAACCATTAAAATATCATTGTTATTCTTTTTAACAAAAAGCGTCTTATCGATACTACCTACTTGAAAGTTATGACTAAGTAAGAATTTAGTCAATTTTTCATACCATGCCCTGGGTGCTTGTTTTAGACCATAGAGACCCTTTTGAGACGAAATACATGGTCAGATAACTTAGGGTCTTCAAACCCTGAAGGTTGTTCAACATACACTTCTTCATGTAAATCGCCATTCAAGAAAGCACTCTTTACATCCATCTGATAGATTTTAAATTTTCCAAAACATGCGATGGAAATAAAAAGTCTGATTGATTCAAGGCGAGCGACTGGAGCAAAGGTTTCATCGTAATCGATGCCTTCAATCTGAGTGTACCCTTGTACAACCAGTCTAGCCTTATTTCGTATAATATTTTCAAGTTCATCAGAATTATTTTTAAAGATCCACTTTGTTCCAATAATGTTTTTATCTTTAGGTCTAGGAACAAGATACCAGACATCATTACGAACAAATTGATTAAGTTCATCCTGCATAGCAACTATCCAATTTTTATCAGAAAATGCTTCTTTTACATTGACCGGTTCTATTTGGGATGTGAAACAAACATAATTACATATGTTCTCAAGTTGTTTGTGAGTACTAACTCCAGTGAGAGGATTTTCAAGAATTTGATTGGTTGGATGATCTTTAACAGCCTTGGTTCAGATTCTTTTTGACTTGATGAGATATCTAAATTGTCAATAATAATAGCTTCATCATCATCTGAACTTGGGGCTGATGTATTCAAATGATCATCAATGACCACATTGATGGACTCTTAAATCACACCAGTTTTCTTATTTAGAACCCTATAAGCTCAACTGTTCAAAGAATAACCAAGAAAAATTCCTTTGTCACTCTTCGTATCAAATTTACCCAAATTTTTACGATCCCGTAAAATATAACACTTGCTGCCAAAAACCCGAAAGTATTTGACAGTAGGTTTCTTTTCAAACAATAATTCATAAGCAGTCTTATTATCAGATTTACTGGTATAAACCCGATTAATAATATAGCATGCGGTATTAACTACTTCAGCCCAAAGATTTTTAGAGAGCTTCATGCTATTCAACATAACATTAGCCATTTCCTGAAGCACTCTATTTTTCTTTTCAACTATACCATTTTGTTGCAGTGTTTTGGACACTGAGAATTCATGTGATATTCCCTGATCGCTACAGAATTTCTCAAAACTACTGTTTTCGAATTCAAATCCATGATTACTACGGATCTTGCTAACATGAGAACTTTTCTCATTTTGGATTCGTTTGATGACCTTTTTTACTTCATCCAAGGTTTCAGTTTTGTCTTTTAAGAATGATACCCAAGTGAATCTTGTATAGTCATCTACGATAATCAAAATGTATTTTTTACCTCCTCGACTCTCCAATCTGGTAGGTCCAATTAGATCCATGTGGAGAAGCTCGAGTGGTCTAGATGTGGTGTTAGAGTTCACTTTCTTGTGAGAACTCCTAATTTGTTTGTCCAACTGGCATTCACCACATATTTTGTCTACTTTTTGCAATTTGGGTAGACCTCTAATTAGTTCTCTTTTACTCAATCTAAATAAGTTCCGATAGTGTATATGTCCAAGACGTTTATGCCATAATTCAGTCTCATCGGTATGGACCATGTAACATGATTGAGTAGATGAGCTAGCATTACTAACGATGTAGCAGTTTTCAGAAGTTCTGCGACTAGTTAATAAAACAGAACCCCTTTTATTAACTATCTCACAACCTCGATTAGAAAACTTTACGCTATGATTGTTATCACATATCTGAGAAATGCTTAATAGGTTGTGTTTTAAACCCTCAACATATAAGACATTCTTAAATAAGGGAAGGTTATAAAGTTGAACTGTACCTTGGCCAATAATCTTGCAATTGCTTCCATCACCAAATGTGACTGACCTGTCAGTCATATCTTTAAGATCGGTGAATAAAGCTTTGTCACCTGTCATATGTCTAGAGCAACCACTATCTAGGTACCAATTTGAATGACTTGTTGCTTTGAAAGCAGTGTGGGCAACCAAGCTGGCAACTTTAGGAACCCATTTCATAACTGTTTTGGGTTTAGGAGTATAGATGGTCTTTTTCTGTCTATTGTCGTAGGAACGACCTATAGAGTTCGACTTTAATAATTCCTTGAGAAGATCAATAATTTTTTCAGCTAATTGATTTCAGTTTTGAAAATTACAGTTGACATGGCCACTTTTAGGTTTTTGGAAAGACCTAGAATTTTTGAAAAAACCTTGATAGGTATTCTTTTCTTTTGAGGTCGAAGACTCTCCTATAACAAATCGAGGAGCAATGTTCTTTTGTTTAGGAGATGTATTTTTATCATAGCCCAACCCGGATCAATCGCCACATTTTCTTGATATAGACAATAATTTTTTCAATTTCGGATCTCCTTGGGCATATCTCCATGTGTCTTTCAAACTCAGAAGAGAAGCTACCTCATTTTTGAGTTTCTCTTTTTCTGATTTCAAATCTTCAATTTGAGAGGTTTTGAAATCTAAATCATTTTTGGTTTTTTCAAAAAAATCAGAAATATGAGATTTTTCTAAGACAAGAGACTCATAATCTTCCTTAAGCTTAGAAAATTTTTCTTTTTGTAATTTAAGCTTGACAGCAATTTTATAACTCTCTTTATAAAGAGCATTATAAGCATCTTGAAGATCATCTTCATTATCGCAATCACTATTCAGATTTTCTTCACTAGATGTATCATCATGATCTGAATAGGTGATCTTGGCCAGAGTCAAAAGGGCTTTAACACCATCGCCCGACTCAGTTTTAGAATCTTCTGATTTAGAAGAGGATTCAGAATTAGATGATTCATCCCAAGGAGCCATCATGCTTTTCCTTTTCAATTTTTCCTTTTTAGGACATTTGTTAGATAACTGCCCATACTCTTGACAGTTGTAACATTGACTATCTTTCAAGGATTTACAAGTTCTAGGTTTAGATCGTCTCTTATCATTTGATTTTTGAAAATCAACCTTTTTCTTATTTTTGAAAATTTTGTAAAACCTTTTTGCTAAAAGTGCCATATCATCTTTGGTATTTTCTGAATGCGAAGTGCTCTCTTGAGAAATATTTTTAGATGATTTGAGAGCTATTGATTTTCCTTTAGGAGCCTTAAAGGATAACTCATAGGTTTGAAGTGAACCAACTAATTCCTCAACCCTCATGGTATCCGTATCACGAAGTTCCTGACTCGCGGTCATTTTAGAATTGAACCGTTCAGGAAGTGAACGTAGTATTTTTGCGCACATTTTACTTTCAGGGATTTTATCACCAAGACCCCACATAGAGTTCACTATGTCATTCAATCTAGTGTAGAAGTCCATAAACATCTCATTTTCCTCCATATGAATTTCTTCAAATTTAGTTGTGAGGAGTTGGACTTTAGATTTCTTGACAATAGATGTACCCTCGTGTGTCATTTCTAATATATCCCATGCTTTTTTTGCATTTTCACAAGAGGTGATTCTTTTGAATTCATCTGGTGATAATTCACAAGTAATTACATTTAGTGCTTTTGCATTAGCACTACTTTCACTTTTCTGAAGCATGGTCCAAAGAGAATAAGCCATTATTTTCATAGTTTTTAAACCATCGTCATTAGCAATTTCAGTGATAGGAGGGTTCCATTCATTCACTGTGGCCAGCCACACACTTTCATCCAAGGATTTGAGGAAGATCCTCATCCTAGCTTTCTAATAGGCATAGTTTGTGCCATTAAAGGGTGGTGGCCTAGTGACTGATAGGCTATCAAAATTTGACATCTTAATATAGCTTAGATCGTTAGCTCAGGAAATAAATCCAATAAATAAACACTAAGCACGAGCTATTAGGCTCTGATACCACTTGAAAGGGCCTAGCTATATGCCCTATAGGGGGGGTGAATAGGGCAATGCCAAATAATATTAAGCAATGAAATCAAAATAACTTACGGAATAATAAGCAATGAAATCAAAATAACTTACGAAAAATAGATCCTAAGTTATTACAACATTCATTCACACATTGCTTGAAGTGATTATAACATTCATCTACAAACACAAATCACAAAACTGAATGAATAAAGGAATGAAAGAATAAAGCACATCCACAACACAACGATATATAGTGGTTCGCCTGTGTGTACACCAACTGTTATCCAACAGCCACACAAATTGCTACTCCACTCCTAATATCCTCACACAGGGGATATTAGCATGCACTATCAAAATAGGTTTCATAGGTTCACCAAAAACCTTCACAATTATGTCTTTAATCTCGGGCTTACATAATCCAAAAACCGCACAATCTGAGTTTTCTAGCTGTAACGCCCGTGAAAAATCTATACTTGGACTCGAGTACCAACTCAACCCGAAATCGCGTAGAATTAATTTCTATGGAAATTAAGCGTAAGTTAGCTAGCGCAACGCTGGAATGGCTAGGAAATAGTCCCTGATCACTTTAAATACGTTCTACAAGACCCAAATCGAGTAGAACCAACGACTCTATAACACTCTATAACATCGGATCAAACTCTAAGCAGGTTTGGTCTCTGGACTGCTTTGAATTTTTGTATTGGAACTAGACCACATGTCGAAAGTCCGATACCTCCTATCTTAGACTGTTAGAACCGCCTAGTTGGACTTGACAATCATTTCGAAAATCAAGTCAAACCGATAATCACAGACTATTTCATTGAGCCCGGACTGAAGAGAGTGCGAATAGGGAAAAAATTGGAATTTCAAATTCAAATCTGGCACACGACTTGACGCGTCAGTATTAAGCATTCTGACCGTCAGAATTCATCCAGATTACACCCTCGGATCAGGAGAAATTTCTATTTTATATCATGAGACTTCCAGCCCTGATCTACGTGCGGTGACCGCTGAACTGAAACTGGTCCGCCACGTGCGATCTGCGAATCCTACCAGACTGAAAACTTAATACGTGCTATATCTGGTACGTATGAGCTTAAGTCCGATCGCATTCGACCAGGGGACCACCAGAAAGCATCTTTTGGACCGAAACAGCCCCGAAATGGATATGCACTAAGTAAACTTCATTCCGGAGTCTGTTTCTGACATTTTTAAGCTTATAAAAGGGGTTGAAACCCTCATTCCTCTCTCCCATCCAAAAATTACAAAACCCTAGCTTTGGGAGAGAAAAGGAGAGAGTTTGAGAGAGAGAGTGGAAGGATTTTTCCCGCCTTCGTGTCGCTGATTGCACGTGCTTCAGCAACTCTTCCCAATCACCTGTCCGATGCTTTCTCTGCTTTTTCAGGTATGAAACAACCCTAAAAGTTGCTGATTTAGGGATTACTTAGATTCATAGCGTGTTAGCTAACGTAACTTGTAAAACAGGTTCTCCTACTGCCGTAGACGAAGTGTATACGCTCCGTTTCAATTCACGAGTCTACAAGACATAAGGTGAGGATTTTAGACGCTTTGATTGACGGTTTGCAACGCTTTCAATGTCGTTTAATAGTAGATTATCGACGGCATCCCCGTTTGACATGTACAACATGCTCTTTGTTTCCTGTTTCGTAAATTAACAAAGAATATGAGATTTAGGGCATTTTAGTCATTTGTAGGAAGTACAGATTACGTTCATATTTTGCTGATGTGATTGACATGGTTTGTTGTCGCATTAGGAAGTTAGGAAAACGTGCATAATTTGTTTGGCGAAGAGATTCGCCTAATTGCGCACTTCGGGTCGACATACTATATGTAGACTTAAGTGTGTAGTGTATGTGTTTGTATAAATGCTTGTATTAGTATGTATTGAATTAAATGATGTTATGAATTAGTTTGAGATGGATTTCTCAATTAATATGCTGACCTAAATGATTTCCTACATGTTGACTATCTGCATGATTTCCTTACATGCATGAAATATATGTGCTTGAAAATTTACTTAAGTTGAATGTTATAACATGTGTTAACATGCTCACATGATTGTATTTCAATTCCAATACTCTTACATAAATTGTTGATGTGATTCCATAAGTGTTTGGGACTAGACTTAGTCCAGGCAGTCGGTAACCGATCGAATTCGTGGCTGGCTGGTTTTGGCCACGAACGACGCGTCGATGAACGCGAGTCGTGTTTGAAGTTGGCGGCAGTGGTTAGGCCACGCGAAGTGTTTTACGTACTTCATGTCGTTCGACTTGAGATGCGATCGCGCTAGTCGAGCCCGTCAAGTAACCCGACTGGCCGATTTATGTTCACCTTGTATGAGTCATAACTGCTTGAACCTAGGGTACTGAACTTACCATTGTAAACCCTGTTAACCATGGTACCTTGATCCACGAAGACTCATGAGCCGGGCATGGTGGTATGGGACACCGTGGTTGAGCTGTCGGCCTACGCTGGGGCCACAAACCTCCCCGTAGTGACCAGTGAACACCTAGACTCGTGAGCAGATTATGGTGGTATGGGACACTATATTCTAGCTGTCGGCCTACACTGATCAGGCGACGAGTCCTTTGTAGTGACCGCGAGCATATTCTGAGTCCAAGGGAGGCGACGACCCATCTATTGCAGTAGAGTACGGTAGGCCTGTATTGATAAGGTGATGGGAGAGCGGTGCAACGAGTGCGAGCAACAGCCCTGGCAGCCCTTGCAATGACCTACAAAATATACATCGTATGAGAGTACCAGGAGTGACGACCCTAGACAGGATCTGTGTTGGGATTAATACAAGGGAAGTACCTTAGTTTCCCAATCCTGCTGTTTGAATGGACTAATAACAACTTGGAAATCATATCACCATGCCATTGCATGTGCCTGAAAGATGTGGAGCACTTGAGGGTCGATTGCATGCCGCGGTCGTAAGATGTTGCCGTATGAGGGAGATCGTCGGTGAGGGCATACATCACTTCATGTCATCTTGCATTAACAACAGTATTAGGATTGTCTGATTTACTGCTTTACTATTATCGCATGATTGAATTGTGAACATGCTAATCTTTGCTCTATGATTCCACTGAGTTGATCACTCACTCCCACGTTACGGGATGGTGTTTGCAACACCCACCAGACCCTGTTGTAGATGCAGGTGAGGCTGAGATCTAGGAGGCAGAGCCAGACTTCGACGAGGACCAGGACGAGTTCTCGTACATGCAGTATCATGATGGCTTTGCGTAGGCGACATGGATTTGATGGGACTTCAGTGGGACCATTTTGGATATTTACTTTTGTTCATGTATATGTATATGAGACTCAAAGATGTATTCATACTATAGAGACAGATGAGGTTTACTTTGTTTTTCCATACAGTGATATATATATTGTTTAGTCTTTCGCTTGCTTTTATCACTGGATCTGAAGTATAAATTGCAGTTTTGGTATACTTTTACTCATGTGAATGCTTTAAATCAGACAACATTGAATCATAATCATTTTTGTTGCATAAGTGACGGTCTGGAACTCAGGAGTTGAGTTTATAGATGACCCCTGATTTTCAGGGTGTTACAAGTTGGTATCAGAGCGTGAAAAAAAGTATACTGGGCCTGGGTTATGGTCTCGCGACGTACGCTATCGCTTCTTTTGACTTAGGTGGGTGCGAGAAGGGTCTAGAAACATTTCTAGGACCACAGATTCGCTAATAGGCGAAGTCTATTCGGATCGATGGCACGATCGAGTCTGTAACACATCTCGGGTCGCGTAAAGCAACCCGAATAGCTCCTAGGTCATAGGAAGTCGGGTTGAGACATCCTATGAACGATTTTAAACCCATAAAAGTAAATTCTTGGGCCGTGGGATGACCACGACTCCTGTATTCAATCGCTAGGGCTTAAAAATCCCGTTTCACCAAAAATCTTCAAAATTCTTCCTCTCACCACTCCAATCTTCATTTCTTTCTTATCCATTTCATGTTAGGCATAAAACCTATTGTGAAAATAACACAAAATAATACTTTCACAAAATTTTACAGTGAATAGTAAAATTTCATGAAAAATGGCCATAAGGCTATTCTAACTTCACTTTCTTTAGCAACTAAGGGTCTAGATGGATGTACTGGATCCTTCTACCCCAAAATCATATGTTGCATCATAGGGTTTGGTATTCGATTTTGCAAAATGATCCCGGAAAGCCCCGAACACATGTTTGGGCCTATGTAGGTCAAAATACTATGAACCAGGGGTCGAACCATACATATCTGGGGTCCTTGGACCATGGGGGACCGAACCCATCTGGCCCCACCGACCGGATGCATCACCGGTCGGTGATGCCATCGCCGGATCGCCGTACAGGTGGGCCCATTTGCTGTAATTTTTGGGCGCACGCCCTTAAATGACGTGTACACCCTCCCCATAGGTGTCCCGTCCAACGAAAACCCCCAAAACATACCCCTCCTTCACAAACAGTCCTCCCCATAGCCCTATTTTCATTTTTCAGTAACCATCTCCAAAATTCAGGATTCCAAATCATCCCTAGATCCCTCCTTGGCCAAAAATGACCATCATCCATCATTCCTTTGGAGTTGGCAGCCTTTCCTCTTGAAGATTTCATCATTTGGAGCTCCAAAAACCTCCAAATCGAGCTGAAATCATGAGGTGCTCCATTCCACTTTTTCATTTCCATTTCTCCTTGAAAATGCATCCTTGGGAAGCTTGAAGCATCCCTCTACGACGCCTAGATCTCTTTTTTCCAGATTGGACAGCCACTTCTCTGCATTTTCTCCATTTTTCATGGCTTTCGTGGAAGCCATTTTAGGCCTTGTATCACTCTCATCCATCATATCTTTGATGGGTAAAAGGAAAACTGTAACAGGAAAGGCTGGGCCAAGCCGCCCTGCTCAATCGAGAAGACCGCGGGGTGGTGCAGCAAGTTCAAGCGCCACCGTAGGTCCAGCTGCAGCCCTAGAGTGCCGTACAAAGCGGGATTTGGATCCCCATGCTCACCTTGGGTGAGTAATTCTATCAGAGATGCCTCATGGCCAATACACTGATCGCAAAGTGTTATTTGAGGTGGACGTGAAAGGGCGACTGTTCGGTGATTTTTTGTTGTTCGAGCGCATTGAAGCTGCGCATTGGGGTCCGATCTTTGAAGCTCATGCTCGTGCTAATGTGAGCACCGTTCGTGCCTTCTACGCTAGTATCCAGAATCCTACCTTGGAGGCATTACAGTTTAAAATTCCTTTTGGTAGAGATCGGATGGCTACGATTGATGTGCGACTGATTGCGCGACTTCTGAACGTGCCTCTTGGTGATGTTCATCCTAGTGAGAAGAATCTGAGTAGGCGTGAACGAGATCGCCCACCAGGTTTCTGTGCGGTAAGTTGGTTCCATGGCAGCCTAATATAGCCTTAAGGCGACGTATATGTCTGATGATTTGCGCCTGTTGCACCATATCTGTACGTACAATGTTTATCCCAGGTCGACGAATCGCATTGAATGTACACGCCTTATGGTTGATTTCCTGTATCTGGTGGCCCAGGGAGAGAACGTATGTATGGCCACTTTCATCTTACGACAGATAATCCTCATAGCCAAGTCAAGAAGAACATCCAAATCGCTTCCTTTTGGCCGACTAATTTGCAAGATTGCGCTTGAGTTTGCCTACAGACTTGGACCGGAATTGCCAGTTTCGATTCATACCATTGATGAGTCGACTATGGTCAAGATGAAGATTGGGTCGCAGTACCGTGAAAATCAGCTTGAGGAGGACAGCGAGGATGACTTTGATGATGAGGAAGATCAAAGCGAAGAAGAACCTGGAGCAAAAGTTCCGGAAGAAGTTCAGGAAGAGTCAGAAGAGGAGGCTTAGGACACAGATGAGAGCCCTCCTCCTTCTGCCCAGGCTACTAGCGATGATCGCATTGCTCGGATCGAGGAGAGTCAGATCGCCTTGCGAAGGGAAGTTCAGGAACTTCGTGTTGAAGTCGAGGATGCCAAGGCCGTTACAAAGAAGAAATTCGGCAAGGTGACTCACACCTTGAAGGCGATCCTATGTTTCTTGCAGGATAAGGGTGCTCCTCCTCCGTCACCCGACTCGGACTAGCGATGCGACCTTAGATGTTGTTATTAGTAGTTAGTCATTTCCTGCTTTTGTTGTATAAGCCTGTTAGGGCTAGTGCTTTGTTTATGTTGCTGTTATAATTTTAACTGTCTTAGTTCCCATGTATTTCTCATCATGATGCTTGTACGGATATATCCCTTGTATTGTGACAATTTTGATTAAATGAAATGCATGGAATGCCTTTAACTCCTTGTGTGAATGATTGCAGTGTATTTGTGCTATTAAGACTGACAAGATTGCGCCCTATTTTTAATATAAGGAATGCCACCTAAGGCTACGCGGAGCACGGTTCGGCTTGCACTGACTGAGCATATGGATCAGACTCCTTCGCAGTCTGGCACCCATGCGGACCCTGCTGTGGGCCCGATTCCTGAGGCAATTCGAGCGTCTCAGCCTGCCGCTGGACCTACAGTTGGACCACCGCCATTTACGCCGTCAGTCAGAGAGCCTTATCGTGCATCTACTTCCACACAGCATCCGCCACAGCCTGCTCCACCTCCTGACAGATTTGAGCAGATGTTGGCTATGATGCAGCAGCATCAGCAGCTTCTGACTACCATCGTGAGGACATTAGCACAGGGTGGGGGTGTGACTCCACCTGCACCACCTGCGCATCCAGCTGAGGATGCTTATACATACGCTCAGGATGAGGGCATGGCTCATCCTGCGCTGCCTGCTTACCCTGCGGGGAATGCCGCAGATACAAGGGGCCTATTAGAGCAATTTCAGCGCTTACGACCTCCCACTTTCATAGGTTTTCACAGACCCGAGGAGGCTGAGTACTGGCTCGACCGTGTGTCGAAGATTTTACGCATGTTACATTGCACTGAGGCTGAGCAGGTAGAGCTGGCCACATTCCTGTTTGAGTGAGAGGCCAGCCTATGGTGGGATAGCGTACTGCGGACCGTTGTCGCTGACTTTGTATGGACATGGGCAGTGTTTGAGTTCTGCTTCCATGAGAAGTATTATCCCCAGACTTACAGGCATGACAGGGAGAATGAGTTTCTTCGCCTCAGACAGGCAGCCATGACAGTTACAGAGTATGAGCATCGGTTCACGGAGTTAGGCAGATACGTCCCGACGATTTTGGCTGATGAACAGATGCGCATACGGCACTTTTTGGAGGGTTTGTGACCGGATATTCTGTCGAAGATGTGCTGTGTGAGCATTCCCTCTTATGTGGAGTTGATTCACATGTCTATGCGGGTAGAGCAGGATGTGGATCGACTTGCGCGATCTCATGGCCCTGTTGCTTCTAGGCCACAACCAGACATGCAGGACAGGCCCTTCGCGGGCAAGAGGCCTCGCGTCGACCCTCCTACTCGGGCCATAGCGCCAGCACCATCGTTTCGGTGCCCCGAGTTATCGTGCACATATTGTGGGAGGTCAGGCCACTTGGAGCAGAGCTGCTTTTCTCGGATGCGGGACAGTGGATTCTCATCGCCGCAGAAGATTGACCGTGCTCGTTCATAGGAGATATCAGCACCGCCTATACGGTTAGCTCCTGCGCACCCTTCTTTCAGACCTCCGGTATCGCAGATCAGACAGCCTCCACGGCCCTTGACACAGCGGCCGAACCGGCCACAACAGGCTCGGGTTCATGCATTGACAGCTGAGGAAGCTGCGACACTGACTTTTCAGCATTCGGCCTTTGAGGTCACAGCCCATATTGGAGGTACTCCTATTCTTGTGATGGTGGACACTGGTTCCACCATTTCTTTGATATCGCGTGCTGTAGTCAGGCGTCTTGGGTTACAGACATTACCATGGATAGGGTACGAGTCCTTGCAGCCCACGGAGATTATTCAGATGTCACCCAGATGTGTGAGGAGTGTTTGGTTGATTTGGGAGGTCGGACGATGGCTATTGATCTTGTCGTCGACCCCTCTCTTGTTTATCTTTACGTCATTCTTGGCATGGATTGGTTGACTGCAGCGAGGGCCGAGATTGACTGCGAGACTCGTATAGTGACCGTGTACGAGCCAGAGGGTGCATCTTTCACATTTCCTGTGCGGGTAAATCTTCCTTTCCGCATACTTAGTTACGCCACTTTATTGCACGACGCTGGTGCCCAGGTACTCGAGCATGTACCAGTCATTTTCGAGTTCGGGGATCTGTTCAGGAAGATCCCTGGTTTGCCGCCCCGACGTGAGATCGATTTCACTATCGATCTGGTTCCTGGTTCTACGCCCGTCTCACTGCTGACGTATCGCATGACACCATTTGAGATAGAGGAGTTGAGGACGCAGATTGATGGTCTGCTAGAGCTTGGCCTTATATGGCCTAGTGTATCTCCTTGGAGAGCACCGGTCCTATTCGTGAGGAAGAAGGATGGTTCGATGTGATTGTGTATTAATTATCGCAGGCTGAACCAGGTCACGGTGAAGAACAAGTATCATTTACCTAGGATCGATGACTTGTTTGATCAGTTGAGAGGAGTGCAGTACTTCTCGAAGATTGATCTTCAGTCAGGATATCATCAGTTGCGCGTCAAGGATGAGGACGTGCAGAAGACAGCATTCAGGACCAGTTTTGGCCACTACGAGTTCCTCGTGATGTCGTTCGGTCTTACGAATGCACCAGCCGTGTTCATGGATCTGATGAACCGGGTATTTCAACCTTTCCTCTATCGATTCGTCGTTGTATTCATTGACGACATTTTGGTGTACTCTAGGAGTCGAGAGGAGCATGAGGAGCACTTGTGTTTGGTCCTGGATACGCTCAGACAGCATCAGTTGTTCGCACAGTACAAGAAGTGTGACTTCTGGAAGCAAGAGATGAAGTTCCTAGGACACGTGGTGTCCAAGGATGGCATGGCAGTTGACCTGTCTAAGGTAGCTGCGGTGCAGGACTGGGAGCAGCCTGGTTCTGTCACCGAGGTGAGGAGTTTCTTGGGTCTCGCTGGCTACTATCGACGCTTCATACAGGACTTCTCGAAGATCGCGAGACCCTTATCTCAGTTGACACGGAAGGACGTGAAGTTCGCCTGGAACGACAAGACGGAGTCAGCTTTTAAGGAGCTGAAGGACAGACTTACGTCCGCCCCTGTGCTAGTATTTTCAGAGCAAGGAGTTAGATACACTATATACACTGACGCGTCTAGCGTTGGTTTGGGTTGTGTCCTTATGCAGATGGACAAGGTAATTTCATATGCCTCGAGATAATTAAGGAAGCACGAGGAGAATTACCCTACACACGACCTAGAGTTGGCAGCCGTTATATTCGCACTGAGACTCTGGAGACATTACCTCTACGGAGAGGAGTTCGAGCTCTTTTGCGACCACAAGAGCCTTAAGTACATATTCACGCAGCGAGATTTGAATATGAGGCAGCGGCGATGGATGGAGACGTTGAAGGACTTCAAGTTTGAAGTCTCTTACCATCCTGGGAAGGTAAACCTTGTGGCTGATGCGTTGAGCCGCAAGAAGGCGATAGAGTTTGTTTCTCCGCTGATGGTTGCCGAGTGGGATATGGTTGAGTTTTTGCGAGACTTTGAGCAGAAACTCACCGTAGAGGAGCCGTTTGAGTTCATCGCACATGTACAGGTGCGATCTCAGATCGATGACCGAGTCATCGAGGTGTAGAGGGACGATGCGCGTCTGACTGAGCTTCTAGAGCAGGCCAGTGATGATGCAGATGCCGACTGGCGAGTTGGTATGGATGGAGGCTTACGTTATCGTGGTCGCCTATGCGTCCCAGATGTCCCTGACTTGAGACGAGAGATTCTCGAGGCTGCGCATTGTACTAGACTCGCGATGCATTCAGGCAGCACAAAGATGTATCGTGACGTGAAGAGGACGTATTGGTGGGAAGGTATGAAGACCCACATAGCAGAGTTCGTGTCCCATTGTCTCACTTGTCAGCAGGTGAAGGCAGAGCATCGCCGACCACCTGGACTTTTGCAGCCTATGCCGATCGCAGAGTGGAAGTGGGATTTCATTTCCATGGACTTCATTTCTGGGTTGCCGAAGACGAGGAAGGGACATGATTTCATTTGGGTGATCGTCGACCGTCTGACGAAGTCGGCACACTTCCTACCGATCAGAGATACGAACTCTGCAGACGAGTTGGCTAGATTGTACATCAGAGAGATTGTGCGTCTGCATGGAGTTTCGCTGGAGATCGTGTCGGACAGAGACAAGCGGTTCACTTCTATTTTCTGGACTCGCATTCAGGAGGCTATGGGTGTGAAGTTGAAGTTCAGTACTGCCTTCCACCCACAGACAAACGGACAGACAGAGCGGGTGAACCAGATCTTAGAGGACATGTTGCGAGCTTGCGCATTGGACTTCAAGGACAGTTGGGATGATTATCTTGCATATGCGGAGTTTGCATACAACAACAGTTTCAAGCGAGTATCGGTATGGCACCTTATGAGGCGCTGTATGGGCGACCTTGTCGCGCACCGTATTGCTGGCTAGAGGTCGGTGAGCGTAGCTTGATTGGCCCAGAGTTAGTGCAGGCGACGTCAGAGAAGATTGATATTATTCGACGTCGGCTTCTTACAGCGCAGAGCAGACAGAAGAGTTATGCCGATACGAGGCGGAGGCCACTAGAGTTCACTGTTGGGGATCATGTGTTTTTGCGAGTTTCCCCTATGAAGGGAGTCCTTCGGTTCGGGAAGAAGGGGAAGCTGGCACCGCGATTCATTGGTCCATTCCAGATCCTCGATCGTGTGGGAGTGGTGGCTTACCGATTGGCTTTACCTACGCCTCTCGTGAGCATTCACAACGTATTTCATGTTTCTATGCTGAAGAAGTACGTTGCTGATCCTTCCCATATCATCAGATGAGAGCAGGTGCAGTTAGGAGAGGATGTTACATATATCCTGCGACCGACACGTATCCTAGACAGGAAGGAGCAGGTACTGCGTAGCAAGGTGATTCCCCTTGTGAATTAGTTGTTCGGGAAGAAGGCAATTTTATAACTCTCTTTATAAAGAGCATTATAAGCATCTTGAAGATCATCTTCATTATCGCAATCACTATTCAGATTTTCTTCACTAGATGTATCATCATGATCTGAATAGGTGATCTTGGCCAGAGTCATAAGGGCTTTAACACCATCGCCCGACTTAGTTTTAGAATCTTCTGATTTAGAAGAGGATTCAGAATTAGATGATTCATCCCAAGGAGCCATCATGCTTTTCCTTTTCAATTTTTCCTTTTTAGGACATTTGTTAGATAACTGCCCATACTCTTGACAGTTGTAACATTGACTATCTTTCAAGGATTTATAAGTTCTAGGTTTAGATCGTCTCTTATCATTTGATTTTTGAAAATCAACCTTTTTCTTATTTTTGAAAATTTTGTAAAACCTTTTTGCTAAAAGTGCCATATCATCTTTGGTATTTTCTGAATGCGAAGTGCTCTCTTGAGAAATATTTTTAGATGATTTGAAAGTTATTGATTTTCCTTTAGGAGCCTTAAAGGATAACTCATAGGTTTGAAGTGAACCAACTAATTCCTCAACCCTCATGGTATCCGTATCACGAAGTTCCTGAATCGCGGTCATTTTAGAATTGAACCGTTCAGGAAGTGAACGTAGTATTTTTGCGCACACTTTACTTTCAGGGATTTTATCACCAAGACCCCACATAGAGTTTACTATGCCATTCAATCTAGTGTAGAAGTCCATAAACATCTCATTCTCCTCCATATGAATTTCTTCAAATTTAGTTGTGAGGAATTGGACTTTAGATTTCTTGACAATAGATGTACCCTCGTGTGTCATTTCTAATATATCCCATGCTTTTTTTGCATTTTCATAAGAGGTGATTCTTTTGAATTCATCTGGTGATAATTCACAAGTAATTACATTTAGTGCTTTTGCATTAGCACTACTTTCACTTTTCTGAAGTGTGGTCCAAAGAGAATAAGCCATTATTTTCATAGTTTTTAAACCATCGTCATTAGCAATTTCAGTGATAGGAGGGTTCCATTCATTCACTGTGGCCAGCCACACACTTTCATCCAAGGATTTGAGGAAGATCCTCATCCTGGCTTTCCAATAGGCATAGTTTGTGCCATTAAAGGGTGGTGGCCTAGTGACTGATAGGCTATCAAAATTTGTCATCTTAATATAGCTTAGATCGTTAGCTCAGGAAATAAATCCAATAAATAAACACTAAGTACGAGCTATTAGGCTCTGATACCACTTGAAAGGGCCTAGCTATATGCCCTATAGGGGAGGTGAATAGGGCAATGCAAAATAATATTAAGCAATGAAATCAAAATAACTTACGGAATAATAAGCAATGAAATCAAAATAACTTACGAAAAATAGATCCTAAGTTATTACAACATTCATCCACACATTGCTTGAAGTGATTATAACATTCATCCACAAACACAAATCACAAAATTGAATGAATAAAGGAATGAAAGAATAAAGCACATCCACAACACAACGATATATAGTGGTTCGCCTGTGTGTACACCAACTGTTATCCAACCGCCACATAAATTGCTACTCCACTCCTAATATCCTCACACAGGGGATATTCGCATGCACTATTAAAATAGGTTTCATAGGTTCACCAAAAACCTTCACAATTGTGTCTTTGATCTCGGGCTTACATAATCCAAAAATCCCACAATCTGAGTTTTCTAGCTGTAACGCCCGTGAAAAATCCATACTTGGACTCGAGTACCAACTCGACCCGAAATCGCGTAGAATTAATTTCTATGGAAATTAAGCGTAAGTTAGCTAGCGCAACGCTGGAGTGGCTGGGAAATAGTCCCTGATCACTTTAAATACGTTCTACAAGACCCAAATCGAGTAGAACCTACGACTCTATAACACTCTATAACCTCGGATCAAACTCTAAGCAGGTTTGGTCTCTGCACCGCTTTGAATTTTTGTATTGGATCTAAACAGCACGTCGAAAGTCCGATACCTCCTATCTTAGACCGTTAGAACCGCCTAGTTGGACTTGATAATCATTTCGAAAATTAAGTCAAACCGATAATCACAGACTATTTCATTGAGCCCGAACTGAAGAGAGTGCGAATAGGGACAAAATTAGAATTTCAAATTCAAATCTGGCACACGACTTGACGCGTCAGTATTAAGCGTTCTGACCGTCAGAATTCATCCAGATTATACCCTCGGATCAGGAGAAATTTCTATTTTATATCATGAGACTTCCAGCCCTGATCTACGTGCGGTGACCGCTGAACTGAAACTGGTCCGCCACGTGCGATCTGCGAACCCTGCCAGAATGAAAACTTAATACGTGCTATATCTGGTACGCATGAGCTTAAGTCCGATCGCATTCGACCAGGGGACCACCAGAAAGCATCTTTTGGACTGAAACAGCCCCGAAATGGATATGCACTAAGTAAACTTCGTTCCGGAGCCTGTTTCCGGCATTTTTAAGCTTATAAAAGGAGTTGAAACCCTCATTCCTCTCTCCCATCCGAAAATTGCAAAACCCTAGCTTTGGGAGAGAGAAAAGGAGAGAGTTTGAGAGAGAGAGTGGAAGGATTTTTCCCGCCTTCGTGTCGCTGATTGCACGTGCTTCATCAACTCTTCCCAATCACCTGGCTAATGATTTCTCCACTTTTTCAGGTATGAAACAACCCTAAAAGTTGCTGATTTAGGGATTACTTAGATTCATAGCGTGTTAGCTAACGTTAACTTGTAAAATATGTTCTCCTACTGCCGTAGACGAAGTGTATACGCTCCGTTTCAATTCACGAGTCTACAAGACATAAGGTGAGGATTTTAGACGCTTTGATTGACGGTTTACAACGCTTTCAATGTCGTTTAATAGTAGATTATCGACGGCATCGCCGTTTGACATGTACAACATGCTCTCCGTTTCCTGTTTCGTAAATTAACGAAGAATATGAGATTTAGGGCATTTTAGTCATTTGTAGGAAGTACAGATTACGTTCATATTTTGCTGATGTGATTGACATAGTTTGTTGTCGCATTAGGAAGTTAGGAATACGTGCATAATTAGTTTGGTGAAGAGATTCGCCTAATTGCGCACTTCGGGTCGACATACTATATGTAGACTTAAGTTTGTAGTGTATGTGTTTGTATAAATGCTTGTATTAGTACGTATTGAATTAAATGATGTTATGAATTAGTTTGAGATGGATTTCTCAATTAATATGCTGACCTAAATGATTTCCTACATGTTGACTATATGCATGATTTCCTTACATGCATGAAATATATGTGCTTGAAAATTTACTTAAGTTGAATGTTATAACATGTGTTAACATGCTCACATGATTGTATTTCAATTCCAATACTCTTACATAAATTGTTGATGTGATTCCATAAGTGTTTGGGACTAGACTTAGTCCAGGCAGTCGGTAACCGATCGAATTCGTGGCTGGCTGGTTTTGGCCATGAACGACGCGTCGATGAACGCGAGTCGTGTTTGAAGTTGGCGGCAGTGGTTAGGCCACTCGAAGTGTTTTACGTACTTCATGTCGTTCGACTTGAGATGCGATCACGTTAGTCGAGCCCGTCAAATAACCCGACTGGCCGATGTATGTTCACCTTGTATGAGTCATAACTGCTTGAACCTAGGGTACTGAACTTACCATTGTAAACCCTGTTAACCATGGTACCTTGATCCACGAGACTCATGAGCCGGGCATGGTGGTATGGGACACCGTGGTCGAGCTGTCGGCCTAAGCTGGGGCCACAAATCTCCCCGTAGTGACCAGTGAGCACCTAGACTTGTGAGCAGATTATGGTGGTATGGGACACTATATTCTAGCTGTCGGCCTACACTGATCAGGCGACGAGTCCTTTGTAGTGACCGCGAGCGTATTCTGAGTCCACGGGAGGCGACGGCCCTTCCGTTGCAGTAGAGTACAGTAGGCCTGTATTGATAAGGTGATGGGAGAGCGGTGCAACGAGTGCGAGCAATAGCCGTGACAGCCCTTGCAGTGACCTACAAAATATACATCGTATGAGAGTACTAGGAGTGACGACCCTAGACAGGATCTGTGTTGGGATTGATACAAGGGAAGTACCTTAGTTTCCCAATCCTGTTGTTTGAATGGACTAATAACAACTTGGAAATCATATCACCATGCCATTGCATGTGCCTGGAAGATGTGGAGCACTTGAGGGTCGATTGCATGCCGCGATCGTAAGATGTTGCCGTATGAGGGAGATCGTCGGTGAGGGCATACATCACTTCATGTCATCTTGCATTAACAACAGTATTAGGATTGTCTGATTTACTGCTTTACCATTATTGCATGATTGAATTGTGAACATGCTAATCTTTGCTCTATGATTCCACTGAGTTGATCACTCACTCCCACATTACGGGATGGTTTTTGCAACACCCACCAAACCCTGTTGTAGATGCAGGTGAGGCTGAGATCCAGGAGGCAGAGCCAGACTTCGACGAGGACCAGGACAAGTTCTCGTACATGCAGTATCATGATGGCTTTGCGTAGGCGACATGGATCGATGGGACTTCAGTGGGACCATTTTGGATATTTACTTTTGTTCATGTATATGTATATGAGACTCTGAGATGTATTCATACTTTAGAGACAGATGAGGTTTACTTTGTTTTTCCATACAGTGATATATATATATTGTTTAGTCTTCCGCTTGCTTTTACCACTGGATCTGAAGTATGAATTGCAGTTTTGGTATACTTTTACTCATGTGAATGCTTTAAATCAGACAACATTGAATCATAATCATTTTTGTTGCATAAGTGACGGTCTGGAACTTGGGAGTTGAGTTTATACACGACCCCCGATTTTTAGGGTGTTACACTAGCTCTCCTCAGATAACCAATACAATGAGATTTTTCTAGCGAATCTCAAACAAAAACTAGAGAAAGTAAATTACAAAACATGTAAAATACCTGAATCACCTTTTGATGAAGCCCGGTAGAACCAATCGGAGTAGAAGTTTGATTCGACGTTCAAAGTCCAATACTCACTTTAAGAATGGTTCTAAGTCTAATTGATTTTAGATCAAACGGGTTAGATCTATTTAATTTTGAATCCTGAAGAAGGAATAACAGAAATTCCCCTTTTCTAATAAGATTGGAATGTAGATCAAAATCAAATAAGAATAAGCTAGCAAAATGAATATTAAATAAGCACAAAGCAGCTTAAAATAAACACAAACTTATCTCAGAGAATAGCCTAAAGAATGCTTGAATAGAATTAATTTGAAGTGCTAAAACTCTGAAGTTCGTGCTCAATTTATAGACTGAAAAATCCTGCCTACGACTGGTCGTAGGATCTTAGGACTGGTCGTAGCTCCAAATATTTTTAAAATATTTTCGCGGGATTTGATTTTCTGTTCCACGACCGGTCGAGGGTGATCTACGACCGGTCGTGGCCACCTACGACTAGTCGTGAGACACCTACGACCGGTCGTGGCCACCTACGACTAGTCGTGAGACACCTACGACCGGTCGTAGGACCCCAAAAATGGTTGCTGGAGTTTGAGTCGTAGGTCTACGACCGGTAGAAGGATGAGTCGTAGAACTCACAGGACTGATCGTAGGATGTCCAGGACTGGTCGTAGGACAGCTAGAAAGACCTGAAAATCTTCAACTATCTAGGACTGGTCCTCAAAAACGTAAGACTGGTCGTAGTAAAGCTAGGACTGGTCTTGAAGTCCCTAGGACTGGTCTTAGAACACTCCAAACAAGCATATAATGATATATGAGTTATGTATCCGGAATGACCTACAATAAAGCACATCCTAAGGTCAATCTAAGGTCAAACAAACCTTAAAAGTGAGATGGACATTGAAAGTCTGTGCACTCAGATGACCCTTAAGAGAAGCTTGTGAATATTCAAAACTTATAGTAGGCCTTCATAAGCTTGATCTTGACTTGATAAAATCTTCTAGTAAACTTGAACTTGATCAAACCTTGAACATGTAACCTTGAATACTTCTATTCATGATTTTTTCATCTAAGACTTGAAAACTTTCTTCTTTTAAGATCTTGACTTGAAATGCGATGTTGATTGCAATGACTAGTCTTCAAACATAAAACACAAGATACACAAGACATAGAAATAGGTTTTGCCACCCACAAAATTTGACAACAAAAGGGATATGAAATCATAGCACTTACAACCTCTACACCCTGTTGGGAATACTAGTGCGAGTGGCACTTTGGAGTGATTTCAGCGCTTAAGGCCTCCTACATTTTCGGGTACTCACAGACCCGAGGAGGCTGAGTATTAGATCGATCGCATCTCTTAGATGCTTAGACCGTTGTACTGTTCAGGGGTGGAGCAGGTTGAGCTTGTCACCTACATGTTTGAGAAGGAGGCTAGCTTATGGTGGGATAGCATTCTCTGCACAGTTGCAGAGGGATTTGAGTGGACGTGGGCAGCATTTGAGGCTTGCTTCCACGAGAAGTATTTTTTGGTCACTTACTAACACGAGAAGGAGAGTGAGTTCCTTTGCCTTTTCCAGAGAGGCATGTCGGTGACTGAGTACGGAATCAGTTTATGGAGCTAGGCAGGTATGCTCCTTTAATTTTGGGTAATCAGCCGTTGAGGATGCAACATTTTTCTAAAGGTTTACAACCCGAGATTCAATCGAAGATGTGCTGTGCGAGCATCTCTTCTTATGCAGAGTTGGTGAGCATGTCCTTGCGAGCAGAGCAGGACGAGGAGAGGCTATCCCACACACGTGCACCTATGGTTCCTAGGCCGTGACCTGATTTCCTGAGTAGGCTTTTTCTCGGTAAGAGGCCTCGGTTTGATTCACAACAGGGGTTTTCTGCATCTCCTGCCCATGTGAGGTATCCTGATGTGTGGTGCAGCTATTGTAAGAAGCCTGGCCATACTGAGATATCTTACTTTTTCAAGATGCGAGATACTGGTTTCTTGCCGCCTCAGAGGATCGGGCCTCAGGCTATTTCAGCACCACCCATTCTATCAGCACCAGCTCATCCTTCCTTCAGACCTCTAGCACCTTAGTTCAGGCCGCCACAACGGCCCATGGTTCCTCCACCGCATCACCCATAGCAGACTCAGGTTCATGCACCCACAGCTGAGGTGCCCGAGGTAAATTCAGCACCGACATCATTCGAGGTTCCTGGTCACATCCTAAGTAAGCCTATTTTCTTGTTGGTGGACACTGGTTCCACTATTTCGATCATCTCTTGTGCTACGGTCAAGCAGCTAGGCTTGGTTACGGCTCCTGCGAAGGGAGTGAGACTCACAATAGCTACAAGGACTACGTCAGATATTACTCAGACCTATGAGTCTTGCTCGATATATTTTGATAGCAGGACAGTGGTCGTCGACCTGATTGTCGCCCCACTGTGCCATTATGATGTTATATTTGGGATGGACTGGCTCACGAAGATGAGAGCAGAGATTGATTGCGAGACCAAAGTTGTGACAACCTATGGACCTGAGGGCACGGTCTTCTCTGTTTCAATTCAGGTCAGTTGGTCCTATTGTGTTAGCACCTATGCTTCCATGTTAGAGAGTTCTGATGTTCCGACGATAGAAGTTATGCCGGTTGTTCGTGATTTCTCTGATGTATTTGAGAAGATTCTAGGGCTTCCCCCTCAGCGCGAGATTGACTTTACTATTGTTCTTGTGCCCGGTGCGACACCTATTTCCCTGTCGACGTATCATATGCCTCCATGTGAGATGGAGGAGTTGAGGAGACAGATTGATATTTTTCTTGAGGAAGGCTTTATTCGATTGAGTGTGTCACCTTGGGGAGCGCCTGTCTTGTTTGTGAAGAAGAAAGATGGTTCCCTATGGTTATGTATTGATTATCGTAGACTAAATCAGATGACAGTGAAGAACAAGTATCCCTTACCCAGGATTGATGATCTGTTCAATCAGCTGAAGGGGGCACATTATTTTTTGAAGATAGATTTGAAGTCTGGGTATCATCAGTTGTGCGTCAGGGATGAGGACGTGCAAAAGACTACATTCAGCACCAGTTTTGGTCATTATGAGTTCCTTGTGATCTCTTTTGGACTCACGAATGCTCCGGCCATATTCATGGATCTGATGAATAGAGTGTTTCGGCCATTTCAGTTCTGGTTCATCATTATCTTTATCGATGACATTTTAATACACTCCACGAATCGAGAAGAACACTAGGAGCACCTGAGAACGGTATTGAAGACTCTCAAGGAGAACCAGTTGTTCGTGCAGTATAAGAAATGTGACTTCTGAAAGGAAGAAGTTAAGTTCCTAGGACATGTGGTGTCCAAGGAAGGTATGGCGGTTGACCTAGCTAAGGTAACTGCGGTTCAGGATTGGAAGCAGCCCAGTTCAGTTACTGAGGTGTGGGGTTTTCTGGCTCTGGCAGGTTACTATCGATGATTCATTCGAGACTTTTCCAAGATTGCCAGACCGTTGTCTCAGTTGACACGGAAAGACTTGAAGTTTGCCTAGAATGAAAAGGCTGAAGCAGCTTTTCAAGAGCTGAAGGATAAGTTGACATCCGCCTCTGTGCTAGTATTGTCAGAGCAAGGGGTTAAGTATAAGATATATACTGATGCGTCTCGAGTTAGTCTGGGTTGTGTCCTTATGCAGAAGGACATGGTGATTGTGTATGCCTCGAGACAATTAAGGAAGCACGAGGAGAATTACCCTGTGCACGACTTAGAGTTAGCAGCTGTACATTTTACATTAAAGCTCTGGAGACATTACCTCTACGGAGAAGAGTTCGAGCTCTTTTGTGACCACAAGAGCCTTAGATATATATTCTCACAGTGAGATTTGAATATGAGGCAGCGCCGATGGATGGAGATCTTGAAAGACTTTAAGTTCGAGGTTTCCTATCATCTGGGCAAGGCAAACCTTGTGGCAGATGCGTTGAGCCGCAAGAAGACTATAGAATTTGTGACTCCACTTATGATTGCAGAATGGGATAGGGTAGAGTTCATGCGAGACTTTGAGCAGAAACTCACAGTGGAAGGGCTGCATGAAGTCGTCGCACTTGTTAGTGTACAACCCCTCATAGATAGCTGAATTATTGAGGCTCAGGCAGGCGATGGGCTTCTGGTGAAGATGAAGGAGTGGGTTGGTACTGATGAGGACTCTGAGTGGACTATTGGTACGGATGGGGGCTTACGATATCGAGGCCGCCTATGCGTCCCAGACATACCTGACTTGAGACGAGAGATTCTTGAGTCAGCCCACAGTTCGAGGCTTGCGATGCATCCAGGTAGCATGAAGATGTATCAGAATATGAAAAGATTGTACTGGTGGGACAATATGAAAGTCCATATAGTTGAGTTCATATCCCGTTGTCTCACGTGTCAGCAGGTTAAGGCAGAACATCGCCGACCTCCTGGATTACTTCGGCCCATGCCCATAGCTGAATGGAAGTGGGACTTTATTTCTATGGATTTTATTTTTTGACTGTCGAAGATGAGGAAGGGACATGACTCTATTTGGGTGATCGTTGATAAGTTGACGAAGTCAGCTCATTTCCTACTGATCAGAGTCACAAATTCTGCAGACGAGTTGTTAGATTGTATATCAAGGAGATTGTACGCCTGCATGAAGTTCCCTTGGAGATTGTGTCTGATCGAGACATCCGATTCACATCTATCTCTTGGACTCATATCCAAGAAGCGATGGGTGTGAAGTTGAAGTTCAATACCACATTCCATCCATAGATAGACGGGCAGACGGAGTGTGTGAATCAGATTTTAGAGGATATGTTGCGAGCTAGTGTGTTGGACTTCAAGGACAGTTGGGATAACTGTCTTCCTTATGCAGAGTTCGCGTATAACAACAGCTTTCAGGTGAGTATTGGTATGGTTCTCTATGAGGCACTGTATGGTCGCCCGTGTAGAGCGTCACATTGTTGGGCAGAAGTGGGCGAGAAGACTCTTATTGGCCCAGAGTTGGTTCAGGTGACTTCAAAGAAGATCGACATTATTTGACATCGACTACTCTCTACACAGAGCAGTCAGAAGAGCTACGCCGATACGAGCCGACAACTGCTTAAATTTAATGTTGGGGACCATGTATTCCTTAAAGTTTCCCCTATGTGAGGAGTTCTTAGGTTTGGTAAGAAAGGAAAGCTCACGTCGAGATTTATTGGCCCATTCCAGATACTTGATCGAGTGGGGGCAGTACCGTATCGCCTTACTTTGCCCACACCACTCGCAGGCATGCATAATGTTTTCCATGTGTCCATGTTAAAGAAGTAAGTTCTCGATCCTTCGCATATTATCAGTTGGGAGCAGGTGCAGTTGAGCGAGGATGCCACTTATGAACTGCGCCCGACACGTATTTTGGATAGGAAGGAGCAAGTATTGCATGGCAAGATTATCCCACTGGTGAAAGTTCTGTGGACGCATCATAGCGAAGAAGAAGCTACTTGGGAGACTGAAGCTAAGGTCAGGAAGAATTACCCCTAGATCCTCGAGGAGTATGAGAAGGTATGAATTTCGAGGACAATTTTTTTCTTAGGAGGGTAGATTGTAAAGTCTTAGAAAAATCCGTACGTAAACCCGAGTACCACCTCTAATGGAAATCATTTAGAACTGAATCCCTTAGAAATTTAATGTGTATTAGCTAGTGTTAAACTAGATTACATGTGAAATTAGCCCCGATAACTTTCAATACGATCTGTAAGACCCAAAATCTATAGAATCGTTGACATATATTGCCCTGAAATCTAGGATCCAACTCTAAACACAGTTGCTTCTAGGAATACTTTGTAACTTCTTATTGGATCTAGACCACACGTCGAAAGTCTGATATCGATAAACTTAGACCATTATGACCGCCTAGTTGGACTTGACTATTACCTCAAAAATTAAGCCCAAACGATGTCCTGAGACCATTTCCTTAAGTCCGGAGTGAAGAGAGTGAGAAAATGAAGATTTTTAGAAAATTAAATATGATTTTAAGTAATCTGAGACGTGTCGCTTGTGTCATATTTCTAAGCATTCT
Organism: Magnolia kwangsiensis; assembly: GCA_037074715.1. Classification (NCBI taxonomy): domain Eukaryota; kingdom Viridiplantae; phylum Streptophyta; class Magnoliopsida; order Magnoliales; family Magnoliaceae; genus Magnolia; species Magnolia kwangsiensis. Next base: position 45,213,088 of record CM073576.1, on the reverse strand, counting down.
GACCGTTATATTTTGACCCAAATTCACCCTCGGATCAGGATAGGTGGCTCATACATGTCAAAGTATTTGTGGCCCTGATCGAATTTCGGTAACCGTTGAATTGAAACTGGTCCGCCACAGACGATCTGGAAACCCGATTAGATTGAAAACTTAACTTACTTAAGATCCAATACTAGTGAGCTTAAGTCTGACCGCAATTGATAAGAAGACTTCCAGAAGTGCTCCGTTGGATCAGAAAGAGCTCGATTTGGTTATAACCTAAGTATACCTTGACCCTAAGGCCATTTTTTTCAACTTTAGGCTTATAAAAAGGGCTTAAACCCTCATTCCCAAATTCCATACGAATTTCCTAAACCCTAGCTATTCGAGAGAGAAAAGAGAGAAAGTAAGAGAGAACCTGGTGATTCTCCGTGGGATTCTTCCCAGTTCATCTACGTATCGAATCTGCGTATCTAAATCATCATTCTGAAGATTTTGATTTTGTTCTTGGGTAAGTTAATCCAACCCTAACCTGTTTTGAAGTTTAGAATAGTTGTAGTGAAGTTATAGCTAACTTGTTTCATGCCATAGGTAGCGTATCCACCGTTGACGAAGACTTATCGTCTAAATCACATTTAATACGAGTTTTCTAGTCTAAGGTGCGGACTATATATGTTTAGGTTATGGTTTTCAAGACTTTCAATGTTAGATAATGATTTATTCATGACTTGAATGCTATTCAACATGGCAAAGGTGCTATCTGTTTCGATTTACGAATATGTATAATCTATGTTATAAATAACATATTTCAAGTATATGTTAGAATACTCGTATACGTATGGAAATTGTTATTACGATTGCCATGATTATTTGTCATTGATACATGCTTGATATGTCTGCGGAAACTCCTTGACGAAAGGACTCGCCCTAATATGTAATGAAGTCGACATACGTGATGTATATTGAATAATGTAGTTTAAGTATTTGTTTAAATGCTTGAATGAGTTAGTAGTTAGTAAAGTGTGAATTTCAAGGTTGTTGAGATATGAATCTCAATCACCTTAACTGTGTGTATGATTTTCTCCATGAATTATGTAACCTAGATTATTCATTTTAACTAAGTGTATGATTTCCTCCATGTACTGTATTTACATTCAAGTTATACTTCATAAATGTCCATGTGATTGTAGGATATTAATCAAATGCCTGTTATTGAGTTTTTACATGATTGGGGCTGTACTACAATCCAGGTAATCAGTAATCGTACTTCAAATGGTGGTGGAGGTCATTTTTGCCACGCAGGATGAGTTTAATGAATCCGAGTCATGCTTGGGATGTTCGACAGTGGTTAGGCCACACAGAGTGCTTATGCATTTCATGTTGTTGAACTCAACGTGCACTTGGCCTAGTTGGGCTTATCAACTAACCCGATTGACCGATGTATGTTCACCATGTTTGGTCACTACTTTTTGAATTTAAGACACCGAACTCACTAGTGAAACTCCCGTTAACCTTGCTACCATGATCCCCTAAGACTCATGAGCCGGACATGGTGGTATGAGACACCGTGGTCGAGCTGTCGGCCTACGCTGGGGTGATGAGTCTCCCCGTAGTGACCAGTAAGCACCCTACTCTCGTGAGCTGATTATGGTGGTATGGGACACTATATTCATGTTGTCGTCTTACATTGATTGGTGACGAGCCCTTTGTAATGACCTCGAGCATATCCTGACACTACATAAGGGCGACGAGTCTTGTTGCAGTATTTGGGATATAACTAGACCTGTATTGATTGGTGACGAGCCCTTTACAGTGATTTAGAATCGTACATTGTATGAGATTTCCTAGGACTGACGACCCTATAATGGATCAATGTTTGGAAATTGGTATAAAGGAGGTGTCTTAGCTTCCTAATCCTGCTATATGAAAAGGACTAATAAGAACCTGGTGATCATACTCATATCATCGCACTGCATGTGCTATCGGTGTTGGTGTAAGAGCATTGAGGAAGTGACTGACATGCGCGAATGTAAGATGAAGATCGCAGAGGGAGTTTATGGTGAGGGCATACATCATTATCTCATTCATTCTCGCATTAACAAGAGTATCTAAGAGATGTTTAATTATACTGCTTTATCATTTCTACTTGATTGAATTGATAACATGTTAACCTTTGCTGTATAGCTCCACTGAGTTGATCACTCACTCCCACCTTCTAGGATGATGCTTAAACGCTAACCAGACTCTGACTTAGCTGCAGGTGACGGTGATGCCTGCAAGGCGGAGTCAGAGTTTGACGAGGACAAGGAGGCTTTCTCATTCATGCAGTTCTCAGGCGGGTTCATGTGAGCCTTATCCTAACTGGAGGGGATTTTGGGACATGTATATGTTGGTTTTATACAGTTTGATGTATGTATTTTGATACACAGTTGTACTTATTTCCCTGGACAGAGCATGAATCTTTTGGGGATTATTTTTGAATTATCTATGTACTTAAGTCTTCCGCTTGCATTTTCGATCTATCCCTGAATTATGTCTACTGATCTGGCTTAATCTACTTCATGTTTTATGCACTAATACAGACAACATACATCCATCATTATTTATGTTGCATAAGTGATGTTTTGGAACTCGGGAGCTGAGTTATGCTCGACCCCCGAATTTCAGGGCGTTACACTTTTCTTCCTCTCCGTTCTCGCTTTCGAGTACCATCTTCATCGCCCTTATCACCCTTTTTGAAGCTCGTATACAGACCATTCATCCAGAAGCTCGTATACAGATTTCATTCTAAGGTGAATCATGAAATGTAATCAAAATTTTTTTCTTGGTGACATTCTTAGATTATTGTATTCACATTTATATTTTCTGGCCAAACTTGATTAAACTCATGGATATGGTGTAGCTGGAGGAATTATTAAAAAGAGCTTCTCATAATATCTTTTTATTAGAGATCTTTTTGAAGGCATTTGATTGTATTTAGCTGATAATCGTTGGAATGTCAGATGGTAGTCGGTGCATCGTTTGGGGACGATAGCACTGGACTACATTCTGTTGAACGAAGGCCATGATTAGTGGCTAGGATCTTCTAATTGCAATGAGTTTTATTGCATTGATCCACACTACAAGAAAAGTAGGTATACTGTCCAAATAAAATGATCAAAATGGGACAATGAAGATGGCCCCTTATATGTAATTTTCAGCCTGTACTTCATCTGCAATGAGGCCTATGATTTGGACAGTCTTGATCGTGTTATATGTTTGCCATGTGCGCAATGTATAAGTCAAGAACATGATGACCAGCAATGATCAACCTTGGTTGTTTCTACCTATCCATTGACAAAAGACAATGCTCGATGAATTTGTACTGTTTCGAACCCTCTCTCCAATCATGTTCACTATTCGCTATGTAGAAATGGAACATACCATAGTCTATAGAATACCTGTAGTATATTGGAACATTAAGTATGGTGAAAAATGAGTAATGTTCATTCTTCACATACACCTCAACAAAAAAATAAAAATAAAAATTGTATCGGCTTTATTCTCATGTGTGTATGCCATATGAGCCATCCAAAAGGTGTGCTTTCACATTGATCCACTTATCAGGGTGAGTCACCAAGGGTGGAAGTATATTTCATTTCCCATATCTTGCTATTTATCTATGTTTTGCTTCTTAGGGGTGCTTTGGATGCCTGTAAATTTTGTAAGTGGTAAATGAATTGCAGGTAATTAAATTACAGTTAAATTGTTTACTGCATGTCCTGTTTGGCTTTAAGTTGTAAACTGTTTATAGCTTAATAGTTAATTGTGTTTGGATAACTTGTAAATTATTTAAACTGTAATCTATTTATAGCCAAATTTTAGTGTGAGTCACTAAGGGTGGAAGTATATTTCATTTCCCATATCTTTCTATTTATCTATGTTTTGCTTCTTAGGGGTGCTTTGGATGCCTGCAAATTTTGTAAGTGGTAAATGAATTGCAGGTAATTAAATTACAGTTAAATTGTTTACTGCATGTCCTGTTTGGCTTTAAGTTGTAAACTGTTTACGGCTTAATAGTTAATTGTGTTTGGAAAACCTGTAAATTATTTAAACTATAATCTATTTATAGCTAAATTTCAAAATTCTAGCTGTTATGCTGAATTCAGTTGCAGGTAAATGAAATGAGTGTTTTTTAGCAGGTTTTCATTTACAACTTTACAGCCCATAATTCATTGACTGTCATTTTTGAGCATCCAAACACTCCCTGTAAATCATTTACCTACAATTGATGTATCACTAGCCCAATTTCAGGCATCCATACGACTTCTAGCTATGAAAAAAAATTTTAGGGCTACCTATTGAATGATCAGGATTTTTTCCTTGGGGGATTTTGGTGTAGACTACAAAGGCTGCTATCGATGAGGGTAACAATATCAATGGTTTGGATCACTGAAACAAACTGAGAGACTAACTGCACTTTTCCAATGATGTCACATGTTTTTGGGAAATGCGCACATCCACATGGGCATGTGTTTGATAATGTGACAGATGTGAAATATGAGATTTCCATTAGGTGATATACGTGGTTTAGTTCTTTTGGAGTAAAAATTAGGCCATTTCACACCTCACATGGGCCACAACATATCAAACAAATGAATGGGTAAAAAAATGTAGTTGTCAATTTTGTTTATTATGGCTAGTTCCCATCTGAAGAGTGTAATTGTCTGATTTTTTAGGCTAAAGTTCTCAGCATTATTTACAACCTAATGGACCTATCATATCTCATACACACGTTTCATATTCATGCGCTTGTATGTTTATATGTGTGGCTCTACATGTGGAAAGAATAAACCTCTTATGAATTTAAGGAGAGAGCATTGTATGAAAAGTTAGTCACCAAGGGTGGAAGTACATTTCAGTTCCCATATCTTGCTATCTATATATTTTTTCTCCTTAGGGGTCATTTAGATGCCTGCAAATTTTGTAAGTGGTAAATGAATTGTAGGTAATTAAATTATAGTTAAATTGTTTACTCCATGTCCTGTTTGGCTTTAAGGTGTAATCTGTTTACAGGTAAATAGTTAATTGTGTTTGGATAACCTGTAAATTATATAAACTGTAATCTATTTATAGCCAAATTTCAAAATTTTAGTTGTTAGGCTGAATTCAGTTGCAGGTAAATGAAATTAGTGCTTTTCAGCAGGTTTTCATTTACAACTAAAAGTTGTAAATGCTTTATAGCCCATAATTCATTGACTGACATTTTTGAGCATCCAAACACTCCCTATAAATCATTTACCTGCAATTGATGTACCGCTAGCCCAATTTACAGGCATCCATATGACTTTTAGATGTGATTTTTTTTTTGGTACCTATTGAATGATCAAGATTTTTTCCTTGGGGGTTTTGGTGCACACTGCAAAGGCTACTGCTAATGAGGCTAACAATATCAATGGTTTGGATCACTGAAACAAGCTGAGAGACTAACTGCACTTTTCAAATTGATGTCGAATGTTTTTGGGAAATGCGCACATCCACGTGGGCACATGTTTCATAATGTGATAGATGTGAAACTTGAGATTTCCATCATGTGATATACGTGGTTTAGTTCTTTTGGAGTTAAAATCAGGCCATTTCACACCTCACATGGGCCATAACATATCAAACAAATGAATGGGTCAAAAATGTAGTTGTCAATTTTGTTTATTGTGGCTAGTGCCCATTTAAGGTGTAATTGTCTGATTTTCTAGGATAAATTCTCAACATTATTTACAACCTAATGGAACTATCATATCTCATACACACGTTTCATATTCATGCCCTTGTATGTTTATATGTATGTCTCCACACATGGAAGGAATAAACCTCTTATGAATTTAAGGAGAGAGCATTGTATGAAAAGTGTGTCACCAAAGGTGGAAGTATATTTCATTTCCCATATCTTGCTATCTATCTTTCACATCATAAACTTTATGTTTTGTAGCTTAAATACACCATCACATGCAACATAAGGTCCAACCTAGAAAAATTCTCAGTCTAATGTCTCAACTCTTAGTCTAAAATTCTCTTGTAGCCTTTGAAAAGAAATTCCACCATTTGTTCTTTAAATGTTAAATAAATGTTGTCAATTGTCAACCATTTGTTCTTTAAATGTTTATACTTATGATCCTTTGTTAAATGATGTTTTTAATTATTATTTATGCCTCCTAGTGGATTAGCAATGTACCCCTACACCCCCCTTCCCCCCCCCCGTTTAGAAATTTATATTGAACAAGTACATTTATTCAACTGAAAATGCTTATTCTTTATGGATTTCTAAATTATCCCATTTTGGATAGTTCGGTACTATACCATGTACTTAGGTTGTCATCATTTTCAGTTTACATGTAGTTTAAAATTTAGTAGTGTCTCCCTATATTTTTTCTGGATATGTGGTTCTTTACTAAGTGGTTTCCTCTATCCATGTGTAATGGATTACATGTGACAACTAGTTAGTATTGAATTTTACATATATCTAGAGAATATGGGGAGGTGTTGTCAAAATTTGGCTTACATGTAAACTGTATGAGGACAGTATATGGTATGTTACCGAATGAGATAAAGATAATTAGCACCTCTAGATAGAGACAATTAGCACATCTAAATAGAGACAAGTATGAAGAAAAATTTATTTATATGCAAAAAAAGATAAGGAGAATATAAACTTCTTGACAAGCATAAGAAGATAACATAAACATGTATTATTTTACTCAAGGCCCTTATGACTGGTATTTATTTCATGATTGTTATTCCTTTAACTCTAATAAAGAAATCATCCCTAATTTTCTTCTCTTTTTTGCAAAGCGGTCAACTTGATTCAAATATATAATATGGATTCTAACAATACAATGGATTATGTGGTGCATCAAGCGCTTTCAATAAAATGCCAAATACCTCTTTAATTCAAATGAACCATATATCTGTGATGTTTTGATATAACTTGAATTGCAAGATTATGCTTTTACATGTTTCGGGAATATAATCCTATTTATTAGAAGTCTACTTCTCCTGCTGCATTTTAGAACCTGTTGAATCAGGTATAGTTTGTAAAAATCCAACTTGTAACTCCTCAGAACCCGCTCTGCCATAAGATATTACGATACATAACGGTTCCTAGTAGGTTAAGTTGTAAGTTATTATATAAAATTAGTTGGATATCTTTTATTTTTATAAATGTTGTCAATAGTTAGTTGGATGATGAATTAGGTATAATTGTGTGCCTACCTACAGGTTGTATCCAATGGACTCTAGGGAGTGGATAACTCTACATTACCCGAAGCCACAATTTGTAGATGGTGTAATGAGCTTTGTGAAGTTCGTAAAAGAACATCTTCCTGGTAGAGAATCCATTCATTGTCCATGTACTAGATGTTACGTTTACCCTGCCCAATTGATGATGTGGTGATAGATCTGATTAAATATGTATTTAATCCAACATATAGGGTGTGGAACATGCATGGTGAGAATGCATCGCCCAAGTGTACTAAATGTGAATCAACTTCTCACCAGTACCCTAGTGTTGCAGACTTAAATAACATTGTTAATGCAATTGTTGAAGACCTCGGTGGTAATAACCTAGAAAAAGTTATTCAAGATGAACCTAATGTAGCCCCCTAAGCTAAAGATGTTGGTAGAGATGCTTCAACCACTGAGTTTGAAGCAAATCTATGAGATGCGATGAATGAGCTATATCCTGGTTGTCATAAATTCACCATCCTGACCTTCATAGTGCAACTCTTTAAATTAAAGATGAACCATGGATGGAGTGAACAAAGCTTTATAGCTCTTCTTCAACTACTCCAGAGTGTCTTACCATCTGGTAATAAGACTCAAATTAATACCTACCAAGCAAAAAAAAAAAAATCATTACAAAGTTGGGTCTTGATTACCAGAAGATCCATGCATGTTCAAATGACTGCATGTTATACTAGAGAGAGCATGAGACAAAGACGAGTTGTCCAAACTGTGGTGCCTCTAGGTACAAGATAGAAGGTAATTTGAAGTCGAGACGAGCTGAAGTACCTGCGAAGGTGTTCAGGTATTTTCCATTAACACCAAGGCTACAAAGAATATACAATGTGCCATGAGTGGCAAAGGAGATGACCTGACACTCAACTGGAAAAATGCAGAGTGGAAAGATGGGGCGTCCGATGGACTCCAGCACATAGAAGTTTGTTGACAACAAGTATAGGGATTTTTCAGTAGAAACTTGCAATGTTCAATTAGGTCTAGCCATAGATGGGTTTAACCCTAATGGTACTTTCAGCACGTCGTACAGTTCTTAGCCTGTTATGTGTGTGACGTATAACCTTCCATTAGATTTATGTATGAAATCATAATTTACTATGCTCACTTTGCTCATTGAGGGACCATGACAGCCCAGGAAGGATATTGATGTGTATTTAGAGTTGTTGATTGATGAGGCAGTCAACACACACCATGGAAACAGGTTCAACATGCGTGCCATCTTGTTGTGGACAATTCACGACTTTCCCGCATATGGTAATGTTTTTGGTTATAAGACCAAGGGTAAGTATGGTTGTCCTCCGTGTGGTCCTCACACAGATTCCTTGCGACAACACCATGGAAAGAAACACGTTTATATGGGTCATAAAAGGTGGTTGTCACTAAACGATAAGGCCAGAAAGGACACAAGTGCGGGCACCTTCAATAAGGAGGCAGAGCCCCCCGACCACAACCGATTCGTCTGACTGGGATTGAGGTTGAAAGAATCACTACGAAACTAAATGTGTAGCGAGGGAAGATTGAAAAGAGGAAATAAATGGGTACAAAAGAAGGACGGAAATAAGCGGATGATGCTGAATCAGCATGCTTCATGAAGCGCTCCATATTATATGATCTAGAGTACTGGAAGGATATTCCCATACATCATAACCTTGATGTTTTGCACATTGAGAAGAATGTATGTGAAATTCTTATTGCACTAATGTTAAACATAATTAGAAAAACTAAGAATAACGCCAACGCACGAGGTGACTTGAAGCAGATAGGAATAAAGAAGCGACTATGGCTAGAAATTACTAATAGCAAGGTGATCCAAAAATGAGGTCCTTTATTGCTTCAAAAAGAAGAGAAAATTTTTTTCATCCAGACTTTACGTGAGCTTGGTGTTCCGGTCGGTTTTAGTGAGAATTGGAAGAACATCGTAAATGAAGATAGTGTGGATTTAAAGGGTATGAAGTCTCATGATTACCACGTGTTGATACAACATCTGCTTCCAATTTTGATCCAATATGCATTTAGGGATAGTAAACATATGCGCACTATAATTAGAAGCTTTTGTACCTTTTTCAATGACTAATGCTTGCGAACCATAGATATTGAAATGTTAATGGCTCTCGAGAAGGGTATGGCAAGGACATTATGTGAGCTTGAGATTACACGCTCTCCTTCAATTTTTGTTGTGATGATGCATTTGCCTATCCACTTAGCTTACGAGGCTCGCTTATGTGGTCCTATCTACTATCGATGGATGTATCTATTCGAAAGGTATGATATGATTTTAATGTGAATAAACCCTCCTAACATCTGTAATTATATTTGTTAATGTGTCATTAACTCTTTTAGGTTCATGAAGACATTTAAGGAGTACGTCCGCAAAAAGACATGACCTGAAGGTTATATAGCAGAATGATACATTCAAGAGGAGACACTTATATACTACAACCAATATAGAGGCAAAAATAATAAAAGCCTCTTAGAGAAACTGGAAAAGTAGTTTGATGGATCAATTTCACTCTCGCCGAAGTTGTAAGATATTTTTGATGACTTCGATGTTGATGAGGTTGGTCCTGTTAGCCCTGGTCAAAGTTCATTTTAGAAGGTATTGAATACGAACAGGCTCGCACCTGGGTATTAAAGAGTTAACCCAACTATGATAGATGATAAGGGTATGTACTAGACTTAGCTTGTATGTATATGTCTTCTTCATTTATTTCAAATATGATTCAATATAATTATAACAACATTCATGAGAAAAAAGATTTGTCAATTTTGTTACAACCTTGTAGGAAATATGCTAAATTCTTGAGGCAATGCACCGTAGTTGCAGGGAAGAGGACTAAGGTGGCGAGTGATGAAGAGTTCATGCCTTGGTTGAAGAAACAGCTAGACTTGGATGATTCAAGTAATGAAGTCTTCAGAGATATAGTTAGGGGACCAAAGGCTTTTGTAATGCAGTACAATAAGTATTGTACCAACGGTTTGCTCTTCGTCAACAAGGATTACAAAGAGAATAAAATGAACCAGAGCAGTGGGGTTAGCATAAATAGTATGACCACCTTCTAATCTAGTGCTAAGGACAAGAATACAGTGGATGAATCTGTACCTTATTATGGGGTCCTCCAAAAAATCATCCAACTGGAGTACCGAGAAGGGTACAAGCCAGTCCTACTAAAGTGTGAATGGGTGAAGGTGACGCGTTAAGGTGTTTCTTTCAATGTTGAAGGGAATTTGAGAATGGTGAATTTTCCTAATCTTCTCAGTTCAGACCAAGTGGGTGATGAGTCATTTATTCTTGTGGAGCATGTCGTACAGGTTTTTTATTCTAGAGATCCAAAATATCCTGATTGGCATGTGGTCTTGGAAGTTCCAAGAAAGATTTTTTTCAAAGATGAGATGAGCCTTTTATCAGAAACATGGGTTATAACTGATGCTGAAGTAGGACCTAATCTCACCGAAGTAGAGATGGGTGGCGAGTTGTTATTCAATGACAATGAAGAAATTTGTGTGGTTATTGAAAAGAAAAAAGAAAAGAAAGCGAGTAGGGAGAAAAAGTTAATTTGTTGGTACTTTTATGTACGTAATGAAACAATTTTGATTTAGGACCTTTTTTATTTTCCCATTATTATATTAATGTATTGGAAAATATTTACTATTTTTTACTCGTCTCTTTATTATACTTAAATCGGAACTCAATGCTGATAATTTTTAAATTGTTTTAAAGTAAAGTGATGTTTTTAGCCGTCAACATTGCTAAAATTCATGTACAACAAGTCATCATTCAATATTTTTTTATGCTAGATGCTAGCATTCATGGCCTATAAAGAACCAGACGGCATAGATATTAAAAGTTGGATTCCTCGATGCCTGCCATGTGCTCTTGCGTTACTCATCTGCACAAAGATTGGACTGCTCTAATCACCCATTTATGGCAAGTTTTTCCTGTTAAATGTGGATGGATATTTGTAATTTGAGTTAATTATACCTTTCCAGGCCATTGACCGAATGCCCACCCATTTAGATTACCTTGCATTTTGGGTATGGGCAGTCCACCTGGTGACCACAAAGCAATTGTCCTGATCATTGTACACATGTACCACACGTACAAGAAAGGCTTTTAACTATGCACCCGATGAAAGTCAATGGTGTCTATCTTTATTGCATTATACCTTTGTCTAATTTTATTTTTGTTGATGTTTTCAATGTAGGTTTGCCTCTTGTTGGGCTGGTAATTAATCACATTAGTTGAGCAGTCCTAGCCCCTGATTCGTTGATGCTTGTTTGTTAAAACCATCGGAATTCATGTTTCTTTAAGTTTCTAACATTGTCTAAATATTACTTTAGCATTAAAATGTTATTTTCTATATGTAGGAATTTATCTTACCTTTAGCATTATTTTATTTCTCTAACTATTGGATTTGTTTTGAAAATTTGTTGTAGGGAATTATTTTCACAGTCAGAATTGTCTAATCAACACTCTTCATTTTCTTGAAAATTTTCTCAATAGGTCCTACTGATCCTAGTATGATTTTCTAGAGTTCAATGTCATATTGTTCTTGATCAATAATGTAGGAAGTTATCATTCATTATTAGGAATTAATGGTGATAGATTCAAATAGTGACAGAATACATTCAAATCATCAGGATGCTTCAAACGAGTACATACTCTAGCTTGGACTAAAGATCATACACATCTACAATGATCCATACATGCATGTCAAAATTAAACTGTCCAAACATGTATGAAAACCATTGGTGGCTCGAAATAGAAAAAATTCTAACAGTCCCAATTTATCACCCAGATGAGTACGTTGCTCTAATGTTTGGTTCAAGTTAATTTATGTCTGTAGTAGGCATTTCTGGATGATTGTTGAATGTAATTCTGCTATAAAGACCATGATTGAGCAATCTTCTATTAAATAAATGATTAAAAGTAAAATTGTGAGAAGTCCAAATTCAAAGGGAAATCATATTGGTAAAACTTTGATTATTATTATTTTATTGCAGTGGGGCAAATGTTATATGTATATGACGACCAACCTGTCCCACAGTTGAATCCTATTCGAAGATCAAATGAATGAAAATTATGTTGGATCCAACAAAACGGTGGGCCACACCATAGCAAATAATATCCACTGCCCAAAAACATCCAAATTGAGGTGTAGCTCATATGATGATTGGATCGACTAGACCTTTTGTTCGAGAGACGATCTTGGTGAGGAACATACCATGTGAGCCCCACAAATCTCAACTAGTATTCTCATCCCCACCAATCACTTAATCTCATAAATTTGGTCCATAGTGTTATATATATATATATATATATTAGTATAATCAACATTCCTCCAGAATTTTTCTCTTACAATTTCTTAGGAAAAAGTAACAAAAAAATAATAAAATATGGCCAGCATCCATAACGTGTGAACATGACTAAACTACAATCATTTGTTTTCCTTATTTGGTTTTTAGCATTAAGCGATGTAACCCTTGAAGATGTATCGGATAGTCTAGTCTCATATCTTCTCTTTATGCTTGGGTTTGATTTATATCGCCAATGAAACAGCCATATAGATATAGAGGCAGAGTCATGAGGCACAGTGCCGCTAAGGGATGCAGCCCCTGAAGATGTCATAGGTAATAAGATAACTTTTATATTTTTCTTCTTTTTAACCCCAACATTTATTTTTCTTTTATATTGGCAGTGATGAAACATGTTTGTAACACCCTGAAAATCGGGGGTCGTGTATAAACTCAACTCCCGAGTTCCAGATCGTCACTTATGCAACAAAAATGATTATGATTCAATGTTGTCTGAGTTAAAGCATTTACATGAGTAAAAGTATATCAAAACTGCAATTCATACTCCAGATCCAGTGTTAAAAGCAAGTGGAAGACTAAACAATATATATATCACTGTAAGGAAAAATAAAGTAGATTTCATCTGTCTCTAAAGTATGAATACATCACTGAGTCTCATATACATATACATGAACAAAATTAAATGTTCAAAATAGTCCCATTGAAGTCCCATCAACCCAGGTCACCTAAGCAAAGCCATCATGATACTGCATGTACGAGAACTCATCCTGGTCCTCGTCAAAGTCTGGCTCTGCCTCCTGGATCTCAGCATCACCTGCATCTACAACAGGGTCTGGTGGGTGTTGCAAAGACCATCCCGTAACGTGGGAATGAGTAGCTAACTCAGTGGAACAATAGAGCAAGGATTTACATGTTCTCAAATCAATCATGCGATAATAGTAAAGCAGTAAATCAGACAATCCTAATACTGTTATTAATGCAATATGACATGATGTGATGTATGCCCTCACCGACGATCTCCCTCATACGGCACCATCTTACGACCGCGGCATGCAATCGTCCCTCAAGTGCTCCACATCTTCCAGGCACATGCAATGTTATGGTGATATGATTTTCGAGTTGTTATTAGTCCATTCAAATAGCAAGATTGGGAAACTACGGTACTTCTCTTGTATCAATCCCAACACAGATCCTGTCTAGGGTCGTCACTCCTAGTAATCTCATACGATGTATATTTTGTAGGTCGCTGCAAGGGCTGCCAGGGCTGTTGCACACACTCGTTGCTCCACTCCCCCATCACCTTATCAATACGGGCCTACTGTACTCTACTGCTACTGAAGGGTAATCGCCTCCCATAGACTCAGAATACGCTCGCGGTCACTACAAAGGACTCGTCGCCTGATCAGTGTAGGCCGACGGCAAGAATATAGTGTCCTATATCACCATAATCTGCTCACGAGACTAGGTGCTCACTGGTCACTACGGGAAGGTTTGTGACCCCAGCGTAGGCTGACAGCTCGACCACGGTGTCCCATACCACCATGCCCGGCTCATGAGTCTTCGTGGATCAAGGTACCATGGTTAACAGGGTTCATAATGGTAAGTTCAGTACCCTAGGTTCAAGCAGTTATGACTCATGCAGGGTGAACATACAACGGCCAGTCGGGTTACTTGACGGGCTCGACTAGCGCGATCGCATCTCAAGTCGAACGACATGAAGTGCGTAAAACACTTCGTGTCGCCAAACCACTGCCGCCAACTCTAGAACACGGCTCACGTTCATCGACGCGTCGTTCGTGGCTAAGAAAAGCTAACCACGAATTCGCTCGGTTACCGACTGCCTGGACTAAGTATAGTCCCAAACACATATGAATTCACATCAGCAATTTATGTAGGAGTATTGGAATTGAAATACAATCATGTGAGCATGCTAACACATGTTATAACATACAACTTAGGCAAATCTTCAAGCACATACATTTTATGCATATAATGGAATCATGCATATAGTCAACATGTAGGAAATCATTTACGTCAGCATATTAATTGAGAAATCAGTCTCAAACTAATTCATAACATCATTTAATTCAATACATACTAATACAAGCATTTATACAAACACATACACTAGTAAGACTTTAGTATTGACATTCTAAGAAAGGGTCAATCCTATTTATTGACCTAACCGTGCGTACATCTTAACTCGATCGTTTCGATCCTGGGCCAGTGGGAAAGAGGCCAAGCACTCTTCCGCTGCGCCACTCTGATCGAACGGCAGCGTTGACTAACCTAACTGGATTGGACTCATTACGTTCTACCCCCCTTAAAACTTGGTTTTACTTAATGTTGAAGAATTTTTGCATCGATCCGTATATCGAAACGAGGCGCAACTTAGGGGCTATCTGTCATGCCCCAAAATCAAAAATCGGGCTCACAAAATTCCTGATCGCCGAATCCGGCATCGACAGCCTCCGTAGAACCACATTCTCGGCTTCTAGCTCCCATTCGCCAGGTTCCGATCCTGGGATGCTACGAGGAGGATTTTAAATATTAGTTTGATTCGTAATAAGCATAACCAAAAGCATAACCCACAAACAACAACCAAGAACTCCATTACATTTCCACTATGATCAAAAACTTTACAAGTACAATGAGCATAAAGGAAAATACAATGGTAGAGAATAAAACTCCAAAACGATCAGCAACGTACTCCTGCCTCAACGCTGCTGCGAACCAACATCACCTGCACGCAACGGTCATGCATAAGCTTACAGAAAGCTTAGAGGGTGGTGAAAGTGTGTGCGCAAGGTAGTAATATGAACATGCAATGTCAGAGTAATGCAAAATATGCAGATGGAAGCATAATATCATGAGCTGTACCAAGGCTTATGCGATACAATACATGAATGGTATCGGCCACCCCAAGGCCATGCGATGTGCAATGCAACTCAAGCATACAGATCCTCATCTATGTCCACACATCATTACATCTCAAAATATGGAATATCACTGGAGTCTAGTACACTCTAAACCAGATTGCCGCCACATCGCGCACAATAAGGTAAGTGGAAGAGACTACACTATCCGTCTGCCAATATCGGGCGCGACTCGTCGATAGCGGACCCATTCCTCGAGCTGGTCAGACTCAGCCTAGCATTTCCCCCTACACTCGGGCGGGTAAGGCCGTACCCCCTTCCAACCGACCACGACACAGTGGAGAGCGTAGCCAATTGGTACTCGGCACTCAGCGCTCATCTACCCACTCAGTCTAGACATTGGAGCAACCTCTTGGTACCATAAGGGTTTAGGGACTTTTACCCAGGGATATCTATAGTACCCCATGTAAAATAAGATTTTCGGTATCCAATCCTGCCAACCACGATCTGTCTGTGGAGGCTACGGCCCCGATGTCGCTAGGGCGTACAATAACTATGTCACACAAATGTGGAATGCATGAATCACGCTATCCAGTCATGCAACCAATCCTGCGCATACCGTGCGCTCATGTAGGGCAACACCGCCTAACCGGGAGCCCATAAACAACCTGCCCGAAGGCAAATGCTATGATCAGACAATTCTCACGCCAAACATACATATGATGCATATGATCATGAGTCATGAAACTGTACTAAACATGATGTAATAAAATGAACTATCTCACAATGCAGATGGACTTGGACGGCCTATACACGATAAGTACGACTCAGTAATGGGCCCTAAGGAGAGTCGTAAAGTGGACATCCAACCAACATTACACTCGCAATGTGGACGTCAAACCAACATTGCTCCCAAGTCACGATCTTTGTAAACATCCGTACTTAGTCTGTAATAGATTTACACATTGCAATGGACCGTAGGTTGTCCCCCACTGGACCTTACATATATATCAAATGGGCCATATCCTATGGGCCTTTTATTCGTCAGATGGGCCACATAAATGGGCCACATCAATGGGTCTTATGTGCATTGCAATGGGTCAAAACCCATGGGCCTTGGGTTGCATCTAATGAGCTTAGTCTCATGAGTCTAATGTATGACCAATGGGCCACACCAATTGGGTCCCACATGTGGGTCAAGTGGGCCTCAACCCATAGGCCTAACATGAGCAAATGGGCCTAAACCCCTAGGCCTTACATATATCAAATAGACCTAACGCATGAGCCTCCAATAAATTAAGTGGGTCTAACCCATAGGCCTCGTATGCATATCGAAGTGGGCCTAAACCCCTAGGCCTTACATATATCAAATGGCCTACTTTCATGGGCTTTAAATTTCAACAAAAGGGTCCAATTACATTGGCCTTGAAGTACATCAAATGGGCCTAGTCCTATGGACTTGCAACACATCAATTGGGCTTACTTCTATGGGCTTTAAAATACCTTAAATGGGTCCAAAACGATGGGCCTAACAAAATGTTCATTTTCCATCAAAACTAGGCCCAACATGAGGTTCATTTGCAATACAAACTGTTCATAGGACCCACAACAATATTTATTTGCAACCCAATCCTTTCATAAGGTCACGTGAACCATGGGCCCATTGCAATATCTATTTACAATCCAAACTGTTCATAGGGCCCACGGTCAGGGGTAAGTCCCACCGTTCCAAATGAACAGCATGGATGTAACACATAAAACATGGTGGGGCCCACCGTCCCGGGATGGATGGCGCGAATAGAACACATACATCACAAGGGTCCCACTGTCCGCTGGACGGTGGAGACCACATAAAGATAAGGTGGGTGCCATCGTCCGCTGGACGGTGGACTTAACACATGAATCACTGTGGGTCCCAAGTGGGGCCCACCCTGTAATATTTATTCGCCATCCAACTGGTTCATAAGGTCACTCGGACCTGGATGAAGGGACAACATGAATTTTAACTTGATCCAACACTTCAGTGGACCCCAAGAAAATTTTCAATGACAAACCTTCAATTCTACTGTTTTTTGTGGTGTGGGCCACTAGAGCCTTGGATGGGCCTGAATTTTGGCAGGGGCCCACTTTAGGAGGTGGCCCACCACATGAATAGATTGGATCTTAAATAAACATCATAGTGGGGCCCACGAGCATGGCCGTGGGTGGCCAGCGGCCGCCCGCCCGCCAGCCTTCACGCCTGCACGCAGCAGCTTGCAGCGCTGCCCCTCTGACGCCATAGAGGCTCTGCCTCTTTTCATTTTGGGAAAAAAAATGTTTTCCTAGGGTTTTGTGTGTTTGGGGCCCGCAAAATTGAAATCTGCCCCGGTCATTTCGTTCTGTGGCCCGCAACAGTCGAAATGAGTCCAGAGTTCAAATTTTAAAATGCTACGGAAGTGAAATAAAATACGAAAATGATGTTTGAATGGTGAGAGTGCGATCTTTGACGATATGGCCCACCAGGTGATTGGATTAGTTCCAAAATTGTACCCAACGGCTAAAATACCGTGGGTAAGAGGATGGACGGCTTGGATCGAACATAAACATCAGGGTGGGGCCTATGCAAGGGGACCACCCAAGTCCCTTTCCTTTTTCTTTCTTCCTTTTTCTCCTTTCTGTTGAAACGTCCAGTGTCCCAGATGCTGGACAGCCTTTTATTTTTTATTTTTTGAGTGTGGGCCCTGATGGAGTGGGCCACCACTGATGGGTGCCATGGGCTCAATGTCCAAGGTGGGCGCCACTTGAATAAAAATTACATCAAGGTGGGATCCATTCAAATGGGCCACACCATCCTATTGCAATAAAAATAAAATAAAATAAAATAAAATAAAAGAGAGGGAGAGAGAGAGACATGGAGAGTGGGACACAGCTTGTGATGGAGGGACCCCATCATTATGGGCCCTCCCTTGCAATAAATAATACAACAAGTGGGCCTTAAAGCATGTGGGACCACCGAAATTTAAAATCAACGGTGGGGATCCTTTCCCCACCAACATGGACGGTCTAGATGACTTTTGAAGAGAAAATAAACATCATGATGGGGTCCATGGAGAATGGTCCCATCATGGAACGATCATGATGATCCAAATGGTCCATCGGCCACGTATTAGGGTCCCAAGTGAGATCCACACCATTGATCGATGGGCCTCACTTGGTCCACCATAAAAATAAGAAAAACTACCCTAAAGAGGCACCCACCGTCCGATCTTCTCGCTCCTAGGCATTCCTTGACACCTTGGCTTCAACTTCAATGGTTAAGATGAAGAATGGAGGGTTAAGATGGGAGATGATGGGGTAGGAAGGTGGGCCACTTGGAGCTTAGGAGATCTTGCAAATTTCATACGTATGGACTCTTTGGCTTTGGGATTTTTGAAATGAGAAAGAGAGAAAGAGAGAGGGAGAGAGTGATGGATGGATGTGGTGAGTGATGGGGGGTGTAAGAAATCTTTGACTTTTGAGGCTTTTGTGTAAGAGAGGTATGGGTGGTGAAGACTTTTGTGGCTTTTTTGTGTAAGAGAGGTATGGGTTTGGGAGACTTTTGTGGTTGCTTGGAAAAAAGGGATGGAAGTGATGTGTACTTGACATGTGATGGATTGATGGGTGATTGATTGATGGGATTGATGTGATTGATGTGACACATCGTAGAAATTCCCTTGGTTTTCGCAACGCGCGGCATTTTCTTGCACCGAACGTTAGCCCATATCTCTTGACCAGGGTATCGCATTGGCGCGCGAGTCGTGGCATCGGAACCGCAACAACGGCGCGGTCGCTATGGTATTGGTCTCGGGTTGAGTCGACTCGGGTTGTCGGCACATGAATCAGGTTCGCGCGTCGATATCGATTAAGGGTCGAAGGTTGCCGAAATTCGACCGGTACGACCGCAAAAGTGTACGGAAAGGTACGGACCAAGATACGGGTCTTACAGCTCTCCCCTCATAAAAATTTCATCCTCAAAATTTACACAAGCATCGCAACTAAGCATTACTCATGAAAAAGAAGCGATATAACATCATCATATAGAATCAGGGACAGCGTACAAAATACATCACATGATTAACCATCAATGAGATGAGGATAACGCTCTCGAATCTCAGCCTCACGCTCCCAAGAAGCCTCCTCAACCAAATGGTGACCCCACTACACCTTCACCAACGGAATGACCTTGGTTCTGAGGACCTGCTCCTTCCGATCAAGGATACGGACTGACTGCTCAATGTAAGAAGCGTCCTCACGAATCTCCAACGGCTGCCAATCAAAAACGGGAACTATGTCTGACCCACACTTCCTCAACATGGATACGTGGAAAATGTCGTGGATGCCAGACAACTGTGATGGCAAGGCAAGCCGATAGGCCACGGCACTAATGCGTCCCATGATCTCAAAAGGTCCTATGAATCTCAAGGCAAGCTTGCCCTTCGCTCCAAATCGAATTACGCCCTTCATGGGCGAGACCTTGAGATACACATGGTCCCCTACATCAAACTCCAAGGGACGACGCCGACGATCAGCAGAACTCTTCTGTCGACTCTGAGCTGTGCGCATCCTCTGCCTGATGATGTCAATAGCCTCTGAAGTCTCCTGCACAAGCTCGGGACCTAGGAGACGACACTCTCCAATCTCGGTCCAACAACTCGGTGATCTGCATGGTTTGCCATATAGTGCCTCAAAAGGAGCCATGCCGATGGTCGCCTGATAGCTGTTATTGTACGCAAACTCAGTCAATTGCAGATGCTCATCCCAGCTACCCCCAAAGTCAATCGCGTAGGCCCGAAGCATATCCTCAAGTATCTGATTGACCCTCTCGGTCTGGCCATCGGTCTGCGGAGGGTACGCGGTGCTGAGCTGCAAATCAGTCCCCATCGCACGCTGGAAGCTCTCCCAAAATTGAACATGAACCTCGAGTCCCAGTTAAAAACGATCGAGACTGGAACGCCATGCAGTCTCACAATCTCCTCAATAAACAGTCTCGCAAGCCGGTCCATAGACCAAGTCGCACACATCGCAAGGAAATGTGCTAACTTCGTCAGATGATCCACAACAACCCAAATGGCGTCATGACCGCGCTGAGTCCTCGGCAAACCCATAATGAAATCGGTCGACACGTGCTCCCACTTCCACATAGGGACGCTCAACGGCTGCAACAGACCAGGAGGTCTCTGATGATCAGCCTTGACACGCTGGCACGTGTCACACTCGGCCACAAAACTGACACTCTAGCACTTCATCCCCGTCCAAAAATACTGTCGCCTCATGTCGCAGTACATCTTCGTCGAGCCCTGGTGGATAGAAAATCGCGATCGATGTGCCTTGGTCATAAGATCTTTGCGTCCCAGATGCTGGACGGTCTTTTTTTTTTTGAGTGTGGGCCCTGATGGAGTGGGCCACCACTGATGGGTGCCATGGGCTCAATGTCCAAGGTGGGCCCCACTTGAATAAAAATTACATCAAGGTGGGATCCATTCAAATGGGCCACACCATCCTATTGTAATAAAAATAAAATAAAATAAAATAAAATAAAAGAGAGGGAGAGAGAGAGACATGGAGAGTGGGACACGGCTTGTGATGAAGGGACCCCATCATTATGGGCCCTCCCTTGCAATAAATCATACAACAAGTGGGCCTTAAAGCATGTGGGACCACCGAAATTTAAAATCAACGGTGGGGATCCTTTCCCCACCAACATGGACGGTCTAGATGACTTTTGAAGAGAAAATAAACATCATGATGGGGTCCATGGAGAATGGCCCCATCATGGAACGATCATGATGATCCAAATGGTCCATCGGCCACATATTAGGGTCCCAAGTGAGATCCACACCATTGATCGGTGGGCCTCACTTGGTCCACCATAAAAATAAGAAAAACTACCCTAAAGAGGCACCCACCGTCCGATCTTCTCGCTCCTAGGGGTTCCTTGACACCTTGGCTTCAACTTCAATGGTTAAGATGAAGAATGGAGGGTTAAGATGGGAGATGATGGGGTAGGAAGGTGGGCCACTTGGAGCTTAGGAGCTCTTGCAAATTTCATACGTATGGACTCTTTGGCTTTGGGATTTTTGAAATGAGAAAGAGAGAAAGAGAGAGAGAGAGAGTGATGGATGGATGTGGTGAGTGATGGGGGTGTAAGAAATCTTTGACTTTTGAGGCTTTTGTGTAAGAGAGGTAGGGGTGGTGAAGACTTTTGTGGCTTTTTTGTGTAAGAGAGGTATGGGTTTGGGAGACTTTTATGGTTGCTTGGGAAAAAGGGATGGAAGTGATGTGTACTTGACATGTGATGGATTGATGGGTGATTGATTGATGGGATTGATATGATTGATGTGACACATCGTAGAGATTCCCTTGGTTTTCGCAACGCGCGGCGTTTTCTCGTACCGAACGTTAGCCCATATCTCTTGACCAGGGTATCGCCTTGGCGCGCGAGTCACGGCATCGGAACCGCAACGACGGCGTGGTCGCTATGCTATTGGTCTCGGGTTGAGTCGACTCGGGTTGTCGGCACATGAATCAGGGTCGCGCGTCGATATCGATTAATGGTCGAAGGTTGCCGGAATTCGACCGGTACGACCGCAGAAGTGTACGGAAAGGTACGGACCAAGATACGGGTCTTACACTATCCTTAACCTAAAATGGAAACAACCTTTCTCTACAGGGTTTTTCTTGCTAATGATGCGTTCTATGGCATTGGCACCCATGATCATAGAGATGAGCCTAATCTCTATTGTGGTTAAGTTTAGGGGCAGGTATGAGTTGGTGGCAAGATATCAAATTCTCTACTGGCTTTAAGTCCTCGCCATTTCCCAAGGACAAAGCAACAACTTTTGGTTATATGTGGTCGAGCCAACGTTGAAGAAAAGTTGTGTAGTGGGTCTGAGCTGGATACATAGACTTTCTGCCTAGAACAGAAATTTACTGTATCAGTTCTTAATCCTAAACGATGCCGATCTTCTGCTTGATCAGAGCGTTGGATTTATTGGCAACTACTAGGATTGAGAAGTCAATTCAAACCGCGAATACTTCGCTGATAATTACATTTCCTTTACTCCGCGTTCCCAAATGCAATAAGCCCTTTGGGGAAGGCAATTCTAAGGGGCGTGCTAGTACATTCTAAGTTCAATCTGAGGGATTTATAAATATTCCCTGAGAGTGAATGGTTCTTTCCTATAGGCGACACCATAAGTCTATAAGTCATAAAGGTATTTATCGAAGGAATAATGTTCTACTTCAACCAAATCTAACCTACAATTCCTTAACATATACAGGCTTTACACTACTTAAAGTAACTAGTAGGCTAGTCTGTAACTCAGTAGCTATAATCTAAAGCCTAAGATTATACGTGAAATGGTTCCATACCATTTCTACTACAGGGAATTCTTCTATTGCTTAGGGTCAAGATTGTCTAAATGGAATTGGATTTCTTATGTCGTCAGACCCTTCAATCTGCGTCCTCAACTCCTCCATCTCACACGGTGCCATGCGATACGTCGGCAGTGAGACGGGAGAGGAACCAGGAACCAGATCGATAGTGAAATCGATCACTCGTCGGGGCGGCAAGCCAGGGATCTTCCTGAACAGATCCCCAAACTCACAAATGACTGGTGTATGCTCAAGTATCTGGGCACTAGCGTCTCGCAATAAGGTGGCGTAACTAAGTATGCGGAAAGGGAGATTTACCGGCACTGGAAACGTGAAGGATGTACCCTCTGGCTCGTAAGCTGTCACTATACAAGTCTCGCAGTCAATCTCGGCCCTCACTACAGTCAACCAGTCCATGCCAAGAATGACATCGAGACAAACCAGAGCGGGATCGACGACGAGATCTAGAGCCATCGTCTTGCCTCCAAGATCCACCAAACAACCCTCACATATCTGGGTGGCATCTGTAAAGGACCCGTGAGCTGTATAAACTCGCACCCCATCCATAGTAATAGTCTGTAGCCCAAGACGCTTGACTATAGCACGTGATATCAAAGAAATCGTGGAACCAGTGTCCACCATCACGAGAATAGGAATACCTCCAATATGAGTAGTGACCTCGAAGGCCGAATGCTGAGAAGTCGGTGTTACGGCTGCCTCTGCTGTCAAGGCATGTACCCGTGCCTGCTGTGGCCAGTTCGGCCGCTACACCGTGGGCCGTGAAGGCTGCCTGATCTGCGATATCGGAGGTCTGAAAGAAGGGTGCACGGGAGCCAACCGTATAGGCGGTGCTGATATCGCCTGTGGACGTGTATGGTCGATCTTCTGCAGCGGTGAGAACCCGCTATCCCGCATCCTAGAAAAACAACTCTGCGCCAAGTGGCCCTCTCTCCCACATTATGTGCATAGTAAATCAGAGCGCTGCATCGGGGGTACTGGCATGGTAGCCCTAGTAGGAGGGTCGATGCGAGGCCTCTTGCCCGCAAAGGGCCTGTCCTGCATCTCTGGTCGTGGCCTAGGAGCAACAGGGCCACGAGATAGCGTAAGCCGATCCACATCCTGCTCTGCCCGCATGGACATGTGAATCAACTCCGCATAGGAGGGAATGCTCACGCAGCACATCTTCGACCGAATATCCGGTCGCAAACCCTCTGAAAAGCGCCGTATGCGCATCTGCTCATCAGTCAAAATAGTCAGGACGTATCTGCCCAACTCCGTGAACCGATGCTCATACTCCATAACTGTCATGGCTCCCTGTCTGAGGCGGAGAAACTCATTCTCCTGGTCATGCCTGTAAGTCTAGGGATAATACTTCTCGTGGAAGCGGAACTCAAACGCTGCCCATGTCCATATAAAGTCGGCGGTAACGGTCCACAATACGCTATCCCACCACAAGCTTGCCTCTCTCTCAAATAGGAACGTAGCCAACTCTACCTGCTCAGCCTCTATACAATGAAGCATTTGCAGTATCTTCGACACACGGTCGAGCCAATACTCGGCCTCCTCGAGTCTATGAGAACCCGTAAAAGTGGGAGGCCGTAAGCGCTGGAATCGCTCTAACAAGCCCCGTGTATCTGCGGCATTCCCCGCTTGATTAGTAGGTGGTACTGGATGAGCCATGCCCTCATCCTGGGCATAAGTATCAGCATCCTCAGCTGGATGTGCAGGTGGTGCAGGTGGAGTCACATCCCCACCCAGGGCTAGTGTCCCCACAATAGTAGCCAGAAGCTGCTGCTGCTGCTGCATCATAGCCATCATCTGTTCAAATCTGTCAGGAGGTGGAGCAGGCTGTGGCGTGTGCTGCGTCGAAGTAGACGCACGATAAGGCTCTCTGACTGGTGGTGTGAACGGTGGTGGTCCAACTGTAGGACCAGCAGTAGGCTGAGATGCGCGCACTATCTCAGGAATCGAGCCCACAGTAGGGTCCGCATGTGCATCAGACTGCGAAGAAGCCTGATCCATAGGCTCACTCAATGCAAGCTGAGCCGTGCTCCGCGTAGCCTTAGGCGGCATTCCCTATATTCAAAATAGGGCGCAACCTTATCAGTCTCAATAGCACAAATACACTGCAATCATTCACACAAGAGTCATAAGCATTCCATGCATTTCATTTAATCAAAATTATCATAATACAAGGGATATATCCTTACAAGCATCATGACGAGAAATACATGGGAACTAAGACAGTAAAAATTACAACAGCAACATAAGCAAAGCACTAGCCTTAACGGGCCTACACAACTTAAAGTAGGAAATGACTAACTACTAACAACAACATCAAAGATCTCATCGCTAGTCTAAGTAGGGTGACTGAGGAGGAGCACCCTTATCCTGCAAGCAACATAGGATCACCTTCAAGGTGTGAGTCACCTTGCTGAATTTCCTCTTCGTAACGGCCTTGACATCCTCGACTTCAGCGCGAAGTTCCTGAACTTTCCTTCGCAAGGCGACCTGGCTCTCCTCAATCCGAGCGATGCGATCATCGCCAGTAGCCTGCGCAGAAGGAGGAGGGCTCTCATCTGTATCCTGGGCCTCCTCTTCTGCCTCTTCTTGGACCTCTTCCTGAACTTCTTCTCCAGGTTCTCCCTCACTTGAATCCTCCTCATCATCAAAGTCATCCTCGCTATCCTCCTCAAGCTGATTCTCACGGTACTGAGACCCAATCTTCATCTTGACCATAGTCGACTCATCAATGCTATGAATCAAGACTGGCAACTCCGGCCCAAGTCTGTAAGCAAACTCAAGCACGATCTTGCATATCATTCGGCCAAAAGAAAATGATTCGGACGTTCTTCTTGACTTGGCTATGAGGATTATCTGTCACAAGATAAAAGTGGCCATACACACATTCTCTCCCTGGGCCACCAAATATAAGAAATCAACCATAAGGAGCGTACACTCAATGCGATTCGTCGACCTGGGATACACATTGAACGTGCAGATATGGTGCAGCAGGCGCAAATCATCAGACATATACGTCACCTTGAGGCTATTATTAGGCTGCCATGGAACCAACTTACCGCATAAGAACTTACTACGGTGATCTTGCTCACACCTACTCCTCAGATTCTTCTCACTAGGATGAACATCACCAAGAGGCACGTTCAGAAGTCACGCAATCAGTCGCACGTCGATCATAGCCATCCAATCTCTACTAAAAGGGATTTTGAACTGCAATGGCTCCAAGGTAGAATTCTGGATACAAGCGTAGAAGGCACGAACGGTGCTCACATTAGCACGAGCGCGAGCTTCAAAGATCGGACCCCAATGCGCAGCTTCAATGCGCTCGAACAATAAAAATTCACCAAACAGTCGTCCTTCCACGTCCGCCTCAAACAACACTTTGCGATCAGTGTATTGGCCATGAGGCATCTCTGCTAGAATCACTCGCCCAAGGTGAGTATGGGGATCCAAATCCCGCTTTGTATGGAACTCTCAGGCTATAGCTGGACCTGTGGCGGTGCTTGAACTTGCGGCACCACCCCGCGATCTTCTCAATTGAGTAGGGCGACTTGGCCCAGCCTCATCTACTGCAGTTTTCCTTTTACCCATCAAAGATAAGATGATGGGGCCTAAAATGGCTTCCACGAAAGCCATAAAAAATGGAGAAAATGCAGAGAAGTGACTATCCAAACTGGAAAAGGGAGATCTAGGCATTGTAGAGGGATGCTTCAAGCTTCCCTAGGATGTATTTTCAAGTAGAAATGAAAATGAAAAAGTGGAATGGAGCACCTCACGATTTCAGCTCGATTTAGGGATTTTTAAAGCTCCAAACGATGAAATCTTCAAGGGGGAGGGCTACCAACCAAAATAGATTGATTGAGAGTGGTTGTTTTTGGCCAAGGATGGATCTAGGGGTGGTTTGAAATCATGAATTTTGGAGATGGCAGCTGAAAAATGAGAATGGAGCTATCGGAAGGGCTGTTTGTGAAGGAAGTGCACGATTTAGGGGTTTTCTAAGGTCGGGCAGCACGTGGGGGGTATGTAGTATCCAAAATAATCACACGTGCCAAAGCACGCGCATCCAACCGACCACATTGGCCGGGATGCATCGCCGGATCGGTGATGGCATCGCCGACCAACCCTCTGGTCGGGCGGTGGGACCACATGGATTTGGTCCCCCACGGTCCAAGGACCCCAAAAAGGTACGATCCCAACCTTAGTTCATTGTATTTTGATGTATATAGGCCCAAACATGTGTTTAGAGATTTTTGGGGCCAATATGTAATCCCGAATACAAAACCCTATCATGCAGCATATGATTTTGGGATAGAAGGAGCTAGTACATCCATCTAGACTATTAATTGCTAAAGAAAGCGAATTTAGAATGGCCTTATGGCCATTTTTCATGAAATTTTACTATTCACTGTAAAATTTTGTGAAAGTATGATTTTATATTATTTTTACATTATTATTAATGCCTAACATGAATTGGATAAGAAAGAATTGAAGATTGGAGTGGTGAGAGGAAGAATTTTGAAGATTTTTTGGTGAAACGGGGTTTTTAAGCCCTGACGATTGAATACAGGAGTCGTGGTTGTCCCACGGCCCAAGGATTCAAATTAACGGGTTTAGAACCGTTCAAAGAATGCCTCAACCCACTTACCTACAACTTAGGAGCTATTCGAGTTGCTTCACGCGACCCTAGATGCGTTACGGACTCGATCACGCAATCGATTCGATTAGTCTTCGCCTATTAGCGAATCTGGGATCCTAGAAGTGTTTCTAGACCCTTCTCGCACCCACCTAAGTCAAAGGAAGCGACAGCATACATCGGGTGACCATAACCTAGGCCCAGTATACTCTTATTCATGCTCTGATACCAACTTGTAACACCCTGAAAATCGGGGGTCGTGTATAAACTCAACTCCCGAGTTCCAGACCGTCACTTATGCAACAAAAATGATTATGATTCAATGTTGTCTGAGTTAAAGCATTTACATGAGTAAAAATATACCAAAACTGCAATTCATACTCCAGATCCAGTGTTAAAAGCAAGCGGAAGACTAAACAATATATATATCACTGTAAGGAAAAATAAAGTAGATCTCATCTGTCTCTAAAGTATGAATACATCACTGAGTCTCATATACATATACATGAATAAAATTAAATGTTCAAAATAGTCCCACTGAAGTCCCATCAACCCAGGTCACCTAAGCAAAGCCATCATGATACTGCATGTACGAGAACTCATCCTGGTCCTCGTCAAAGTCTGGCTCTGCCTCCTGGATCTCAGCATCACCTGCATCTACAACAGGGTCTGGTGGGTGTTGCAAACACCATCCCGTAACGTGGGAATGAGTAGCTAACTCAGTGGAATAATAGAGCAAGGATTTACATGTTCTCAAATCAATCATGCGATAATAGTAAAGCAGTAAATCAGACAATCCTAATAATGTTATTAATGCAACATGACGTGATGTATGCCCTCACTGACGATCTCCCTTATACGGCACCATCTTACGACCGCGGTATGCAATCGTCCCTCAAGTGCTCCACATCTTCCAAGCACATGCAATGTTATGGTGATATGATTTTCGAGTTGTTATTAGTCCATTCAAACAGCAGGATTGGGAAACTAAGGTACTTTCCTTGTATCAATCCCAACACAGATCCTGTCTAGGGTCGTCACTCCTAGTAATCTCATACGATGTATATTTTGTAGGTCGCTGCAAGGGCTGTCAGGGCTGTTGCACGCACTCGTTGCTCCACTCCCTCATCATCTTATCAATACAGGCCTACTGTACTCTACTGCTACTGAAGGTTCGTCGCCTCCCGTAGACTCAGAATACGCTCGCGGTCACTATAAAGGACTCGTCGCCTGATCAGTGTAGCCGACAGTAAGAATATAGTGTCCCATACTACCATAATCTGCTCACAAGACTAGGTGCTCAATGGTCACTATGGGGAGGTTTGTGGCCCCAACGTAGGCCGACAGCTCGACCACGGTGTCCCATACCACCATGCCCGGCTCATGAGTCTTTGTGGATCAAGGTACCATGGTTAACAGGG
Source organism: Magnolia kwangsiensis (assembly GCA_037074715.1). Lineage (NCBI taxonomy): Eukaryota > Viridiplantae > Streptophyta > Magnoliopsida > Magnoliales > Magnoliaceae > Magnolia > Magnolia kwangsiensis. The sequence continues at coordinate 45,184,184 of CM073576.1, read as the reverse complement.
TTTACAATGGTAAGTTCAGTACCCTAGGTTCAAGCAGTTATGACTCATGTAGGGTGAACATACAACGGCCAGTCGGGTTACTTGACGGGCTCGACTAGCGCGATCGCATCTCAAGTCGAACGACATGAAGTGCGTAAAACACTTCGTGTGGCCAAACCACTGCCGCCAACTCCAGAACACGGCTCGCGTTCATCGACGCGTCGTTCGTGGCTAAGAGAAGCTAACCACGAATTCGCTCGGTTACCGACTGCCTGGACTAGGTATAGTCCCAAACACATATGAATTCACATCAGCAATTTATGTAGGAGTATTGGAATTGAAATACAATCATGTGAGCATGTTAACACATGTTATAACATACAACTTAGGCAAATCTTCAAGCACATACATTTTATGCATATAATGGAATCATGCATATAGTCAACATGTAGGAAATCATTTACGTCAGCATATTAATTGAGAAATCAGTCTCAAACTAATTCATAACATCATTTAATTCAATACATACTAATACAAGAATTTATACAAACACATACACTACACACTTAAGTCTACATATAGTATGTCGACCCGAAGTGCGCAATTAGGCGAATCTCTTTGCCAAACTAATTATACTCGTATTCCTAACTTTCTAATGTGACAACAAACCATGTCAATCACATCAGCAAAATATGAATGAAATCAGCACTTCCTACAAATGACTAAAATGCCCTAAATCTCATATTCTTCGTTGATTTACGAAACAGGAAATGGACAGCATGTTGTACATGTCAAACGGCGTTGCCGTCGATAATCTACTATTAAACGACATTGAAAGCTTTGGAAATAGTCAATCAAAGCGTCTAAAATCCGCACCTTATCTCTTACGGATGCGTGATTTCGAACGGAGCATATACGCTTCGTCTACGGTAATAAGAGAACCTAATTTACGAGTTACGTCAGTTAACATGATATGAATCCTAGTAAACCTCAAATCAGCAACTTTCGAGGGTTATTTTATACCTGAAAAAGTGGAGGAATCACCGGCCAGGTGATTGAGATGTGTTGCTGAAGCACGTGCAACAGGTGGCACGAAGGAAGGAAAAATCTATCCTACTCTCTCTCACAAACTCTCACCTTTTCTCTCTCCCAAACTAGAGTTTTTTCTCAAATTCGGATGGGGGAGAGGAGTGAGGGTTTCAACCCCTTTTATAAGCTTAAAAATACCCAAAATAGGCTCCAGTACAAAGTTCACTTAGTGCATAACCAAATCGGGGCCGTTTCGGTCCAAAAGATGATTTCTGGTGGTCTCCTGGCCGAACGCGATTGGACTTAAGCTCAAGCATACAGAATCTAGCACGCATCATGTTTTCAGTCTGGCAGGGTTCGCAGATCGCACGTGGTGGTCCAATTTCAGTTCAGCGGTCACCGCACGTAGATCAGGGCTGCAAGTCTCATGATATGAAATAGAAATTTTTCCTGATCCGAGGGTGTAATCTGACTGAATTCTGAAGGTCAAAACGCTTAATACTGACACGTCAAGTCGTGTGCCAGATTTGAATTTTAAATTCCAAATCTGTCCCTATTCGCACTCTCTTCAGTCCGGGCTCAATGAAATAGCCTGTGTTTATCGGTTGGACTTGATTTTTAAAATGATTGTCAAGTCCAGCTGGGCGGTCCTAACGGTCTAAGATAGGAGGTATCGGACTTTCGACGCGCAGTCTAGATCCAATATAAAATTTTAAAGTGGTCCAGAGAACAAACCTGCTTAGAGTTTGATCTGAGGTTATAGAGTATTATAGAGTCATTGGTTCTACTCGATTTGGGTCTTGTAGAACGTATTTAAAGTGATCAGGGACTATTTCCCAGCCACTCTAGCGTTGCGCTAGCTAACTTATGCCTAACTTCCATAGAAATTAATCCTAAGTGGTTTCTTTGGCTATGGAATTGGGTTCTGAGCGATTTTTCAGGTGTTTTAGTTGACCCACTGCCTAAGGACGTCAAATCCCAGATTGGCCAAAATTCGGGGTATTACAATGTTTGTAGCTAATTTCCCATTTTATGCGGACGGGTTATCATCTTCATCGTTTAGGAAGAGAGGTCCTACATGAGGTCGAGATTAAAATGAGAAGACTTCATTGAAGAGGGTCATTATGACTAATGAATTTGGGCAACCAAATGCGTGGGATATAAATTAGGTCACATTCAATTCATGCATTGGTGTTCTCACCCGCACCCACATCCTAATCACCTACACAGACTTTCGTCAGGTGCTTCTAGAGCACCTTCAGAGGGTCATTGATAGCTTGGAGTGTAGTTATGATTTTCAAAATAACTAACATGTGATGACAAATTACGTTCGTGAACACGTGAATACCTCTTGGAGAAATTACAAGAACCAGTTGCACTTAAAGTATGTTAAGGACAAGGATCCTACAGCTGTGAAGTCATCTCTAGCCCTTGTTGGTGTGCCTATAGAGGATTAGATACTCTTTGTGGATCAACGTAATACAAGTGATTTTAAGGAATTAAGTGCAAGAAATGCATCCAATCAGGTCAAACAAGTTGGCCCTTCTACACTTGGGCGGCGTAGCATGGTTGTCATACGCTATCAGATGGTACATGTCTTAAAATATATATCTTACTATATTTATGATGATTATTTGAAATTGTTAGTCATTTAATTCCATTACTAATGTGTTTTAGCGTGTACGTAATGTGTAAAAGGAAATTGAGAGGAATCTTACTAGTGATGCCGAGGTTGGTAGGGCTGATGTGTACATCAGAGCCCATACAACAAACGATGACAAATTACAGTTTCTTGAAGCCTTTGTAAGTGCAACCCTTGTACATCCTGTCATTACCATATGAATTTTAAATGAGACTTTCATTTGTTAATTTTTCTTTTGGATGTTGTCATAGGAAAATAAAAGGTTGATTCAGAATAGTAATCCAGCATCTTTGATGACCAATGTAGATGATGCCCTTACACAGGTATATATGCTTGTCCTTCAAGTACTTGAGTTTATTTATACTTACGCATTCTCTAATAAATCGACTTGCAATTCTGATTGCAGTCAATTAGGATTGATAGTAGAGGGTGCATGCGGGGTATAGGTGGAAATGTAGGCAAGATTGCATTGAGGAAGACAATCCCTATCACACCCCAAACTCAGAAACCGGGCTCACAAAATTTTCGATCATCGAATCCGATGCTGACAGCCTCTGTAGTACCCCATTCTTATCTCCCAACATACATATACTAGATTATGATCTTGGGATCCTAAAAGGATGATTTTCCAACGTACATTTATCTCGTAATAAGCATAACCACAAGATTACCCAAATTACAAAGGCAACATATCCAATAATATAATCAAGTTCTAGAAGACCTCTACACGCTCCAAGCTCAATACTGTTGTAACCTAACGCCACCTGCACGCATCTATCATGCATAAGCTTATAGAAATCTTAGTGGGTGGTGAAAGTGTGTGCACAAGGTAAGTGCTAAGTAAGCAATATCAGAGTAATTAGAGTAAGCGAAAATACTAACAAGTTAATAAATCATACAATCTCAGAAATACTGTCAAGTTCACAAATCACACGATATCAGAGTAATGTGAAGACATGCTGATATGCCCATAAATACCATCAGCCTTAAACAAGCTATGCGATGTAAAAATATAATAAACCAATATCATATACTGATGAAGCAATATAAATCAACTATGCAATGCGAAGGCAGTAAGCTAAATACTAGTGTTGAGGATGCAATGCAATATGCGATGTGAATGAGATGACCAAGCTAAAGTGTGAAGTCGGGATGATAGTACGTAGTATCGCAAGATATGAAGTCTATCATAAAGGACTTCTATCCAAACCAATCTCATACCTAAATTTAGATAGTCAGACCCAATGTGGTAGACTCCTGAGCTCAGGTTAGTCACGTGCCTAACTTTCCTAACTAAAATCCTAGACACGTGAAGGTACACAACAATTGGTTGTGCACCACTAGCCCAAGTGGATAGTGAATGAAATGAATGTATGAGTATGTAACTCCTACTGAATAAGTCTACATATCAATACGGTTCCTCTCTGGGAAATCACCGGAGTCTATTACACTCCAAACTAGATTGTTACTCCATCGCGTGCAACAAGGTGAGTAGAAGAGACCTCACTATCCACCTGCCAATATTGGGTTGAACTCGTCGATAGCAGACCCATTCCTTGAGATGGTTGGACTCAGCCTAGCATCGCATCCTCCTCTTAAACAGGTAAGGCCGCACCCCCTTCCAACTGACCATGACACAATGAGAGACACGACCTAACGGTATACGACCCTTATGCACTCATGCATCCACTCGGTCTAGACATTGGAGTAACCTCTAGAACCAAGAGGGTTTAGAGACTTTCACTCAAGGATATTTATAGCACCCCACGTAGAACAGATTTTCAATGTCCCATCTGGCCATCCATGAAATACCTGTGGAGATTATGGCCCTGATGTCGCTAGGGCGTATGGTGGTCATGTCACACAAATGCGAGATGCATGAGTCACACAGTCTAGTCATGCATCAATCCTGCGCATACCGTATGGTCATGTGGGGCAACTCCGCCTATCAGGGAGTCCCATGAATAACTTGTCGTATGACATATGCAACAGTCAATCACATCTCATAACAAATATGCAAATGATGCGTATGGGCATGTATTATGATGTTATGTTGTCACATACTCATAATCGGTATCAATAACTAGTCTCAATAATCATCATCGACAATTTCCCTTGACAATTTGGACATTTAACCAACATTACCCCCAAGAGGTGGCCCACATAGAGCCTAACATATAGTGGACCCATGCCTTCAGAAAGGGCATGATATACAACACCATGGGCCTCACTCAAGAGCTTAATACACATCACAATGAGCCTTTCACATGGGCTTAACATACATCACAATGGGCTCCATCGCCCGACCCTCATACGCATCATAATGGGCCTTAAATACGGGCCGCATATACATCACACAGGCCGAATACACATCACAATAAGTCTCGATAATCGGCCTCAACAATTGGAATTGACACTCGGAATCGATCTCGATACTTGGCCTCGACAATCGGAATTGGCCTATACAATCGACCTTGACAATCGTAATCAGCCTCGATGCTCGGCCCTGATAATTGGAATCGGCCTATACAATCAACCTCGATAAATCAGAATAGGCCTTGATACTCCACCTCGACAATCGAAATCGGCCTTGACAATCAGAATCGGCCTCGATAATCAGAATCAGCCTATACAATCGACCTCAAAAAATCAGAATAGGCTTCGGTCTCGATACTGAGCCTTGATAATCAAAATTGGCCTATACATTCGGCCTCGACAATCAGCATATAAACAAGGCGGGGTCCATGGATGGATGCCCAATCAACCATAATATAAAGATCAGCCCACGACCGTGGTTATATCAAATCTGATGGCACGAAACCATCCTTCTATGGTGAATGGGGCCCACTTATTTATGTTAACCCACTTAGAGAATGGGGCGAATGGACCTAACAAGGCCTACAATGAGGTCATCTGATCATCATTGTCCATCAATGTGGACATCTAACCAACATTGCTCCCAAGGAGTGGCCTACATAAGGGATTCATACACGACGTGACGGCCACATACATCACATTGGGCCTCATCCAAGGGCCTCGAATACATCATAATGGGTCACATCACATGTGTCTAATATACACCATAATGGATTTCTCACACGACCTAACATACATCAAGTCAGACCTAATCACATGGGCCTAATATGCATCGCAACGGGCCACCCACATGGGCCTATTACACATCACTATGGGCCCCATTACATGGGTCAGAATATATCATAATGGGCCTCAAATACGTCACAATGGGCCTCGACACATGGGTCATAAATACATCACATTGGGCCTCAATACGTCACAATGGGCCTCGACACATGGGTAAAAAATACATCACATTGGGCCTCATCATATGGGCCTCATATGCTACACATCGGGCCTCATTATAAGTGCCTTATATACATCAAATTGGGCCTTACTTATGGGCCTCATACAAGGGCCACACATGTATCAAGGTAGGCCCCATGATTTGGATGGTTTGGAGAAAACACATACATTGCATAGGTCCCATTGTCCACACCTGGATGGTGGACTGCATGAATGAACGCATACATCATGATAGGGCCCATCGTCCAGATCATGGTGGGCCATGTCCAAAAGAAAGAGAAGTGGATAAATGGCTTGGAATAAAACACATATATTATGGTAGGCCTCACATGGTACCATGGAGGCATGGAGTGGATACAACACTTCATCCAGGTGGGCTTCACAAGTCCTATCCAGATGGACTGTGTGGATACATGATACATACATCAGAGAGGGTCCCACATGGATGGTGGGTATAAGCCACATGCACCATGGATGGGATCCCACCATCCTGCACATGTGGATGGTGAGGATGGGACCATGCATCATGGCTTGGCTCCACATGGCTGGGATGAAACACGTACATCAATGTGGGGTTCCATAGCACCATTCAGGAATAGATGGACATTGTGGATATAAAATACATACTACAATGTGGGTTCCCACCCACACGTATGGGGTGGCCATGTCCTCTAGATAGATGGACGGTTTGGATATAAAACATGCATTATGGCGAGGTCCACCGTCCTAGCCAATGGACGGTTGGATGAAACCATACATCATGGGGGGGGGGGGGGGGGAACACAGCACTTGCTGACGTAGGTCAGCTATATAGCTGGTGCATGGTAGCCTAGCCAATTTATTCCCACTGTGAGTGGGTCCCATGTGGGACCCATCATAACATTTATTTGCCATTCGATGGTAATAAGGTCACACAGACCTGGATGAAAAGGAAAAAAAAAATTCATAATGATCCAAAATGTCTGGAACAACAAAAGGATTTTAATGGTAGACGTTTAATCCCTCACTGTTTCCCTGTGATGTGGGCCACCTGAGTTCCATATATGGTTGATTTTTAGGGTGGCCCACTGCCCCAAAGGGGCCTACCAAATGCACGGTACTGATGCCAAACACAAATCACAGTGGGGCCCACGGCTGGGATCCACGGTCCCTGCACATTTCTACTCACACAGAAGATGTGTTGTCCTCTAGACGTACAACAGCAACACCTACTGCATATGATTTTATTTTTTATTTTTTTTGAAAGACAGATTTTCTTACAAATTTTCAGTGGTAGGGCCCACATCAGGTGAATCTGACCCGGTCGTTGGATTCTATGGCTCAAGACAGTCTAAATGAGCCTAACATTTGATGTGTTTTGGCGTACAGAAACATCAGAGTGGATTTTAATGGTAAAAATGACTGTTTTATATGTTATGGCCTGCCAGATAAACGGATTGGCTTCATTTTTTGACTCAACTCCTAAAATGATCTGAGGACTAGGATGGACGACATGGATTAAACTCATATATCAAGGTGGGGCCTACATGAACAGCCCGCCCTAAAGCCTTGAACCAAAGCTAATATATATGTATATTTTTTTTTTCAGTTCAGGTCAGTTCACACTTGTATGTGTAGTGACATCCAACGTCCCTGGACACTGGACGGTTTGCATACAACACATTTAAGGTGGGCCCAACCTATAGAGGAGCTGTCCAGGTGGGCCACCAAATGGCTGGATGGCATGGTTAAGATATACATCAAGGTGGGGGCCATCCGAGTGAGCCACACGGCCACATCATCATACAAAATAAAAAATGAAATAGAGAGGAAGAGAGAGAAATAAAGAGAGAGAGAGAGAGAGAGAGAGAGAGAGAGACCGAGTGATGGAGAGACCTCGACACAATGGGCCCTCCCTTCCATGATTTACAACATACATCAAGTGGGTCCCATTACATATGAGCCCACTAATCAAAATCAATGGTGGAGATCCTTTCTCCACTGAAATGTAAGTTCTAGATGACCCTATCCATGCAAGGAAAATAAACATTATGATGGGGTCCATGGAGAATGGCCCCATCATGAGAATTAAGGTGGGCCATCGACCATACCTAGGGTCCAAAGTGAGTTCCATACCATCAATCGGTAGGCCCCACTTCGCCCATTATCAAAACCATGAAATCTAAGCCTATAGAAATACCTACCTAAACTTCTTGGTTCAATGAAATCCCTAGCTCCTCAGCTTCGACTTTAACGGAAGATGATGGAGATTGGACGGTTGGATGATGGAGATGAGAGGTAAGAAGTGGGCCACATAAAGTTCTCTGATGAAGCTCTCATGCCTTGGATGGTTGCTTGCTTAAAAATTGAGAAGTGACACAAAGAGAGAGAGGATGGGATGTAAAGAGAGAGACGGATGGGTGTGAGTGATGGGCGATGTGTACTTGACATATAAGGATGAGTTTGTAAGAGAGTTGACTTTAGGGAAGGGGTGGTTGTACTTGACATGATGTGGTGATTAATGGGATTAATTTGACATGTTCTATCTTGGGTTTTACAATTGCGTGGTGTTTTCCTTGAACTGAACGCGGGCACACATCTCTTGTCCTCAGTATCACCTCAGTGCACGAGACACGGCAACGACGAGGTCGCACTGGTACAAGTCTCGAGTCAAGCCGACTCTGAAATATGGGATATGACTAAGGGTTCTGCGCAAATGCTATCTATACGTCGCGAGTCACCAAAATTCAACTAGGAGGACTACAAAAGCCTATGGTACAGTATAGGCTAAGATACGGGTCTTACAATCCCTATTGTTGATAAGCTCAATATGGTGACGTAAGATCGAGATAATTTGAAGAAGGAAGTAGATGAAATGAAGAAATGCCTAGTAGACCTCCATATGAAGGTTAATTGTATTGTAAAAAAGGAAGAGGAACCGGGGGTTGTGGATCCACCCACACTACCTCCATTTAAATCTAGTCGTGCCTTGTTGATATGTATGTGTTTCTCTATTACAAATTTATGTTTATGATTATATGCACCTCCATTTAAAAATACTAATGACATGTTATACTTGTACATGTAGCCTGATTTGATACATATTGGTAAGAGATGCGATCTTTACGATTGGAAGAAATGGGTAGTTGCTCGTGGTAAGGTGCATGAAGTTGATCCAACTGCCCATGTCCTTGGAGCATATCTAGGTGAAGGAAATTTTAGTGTTGTCCTGATCGAGATAAGCTTCGTACATAGAGTTGTGGAAGGAAGATGGTTATCATCACACACTTGGAGAGGTCGGCGTAGGAGGATTTGTTATTTGGCCCAAACTATTTCTAACCATCTATCCATGATTTTATGATTAGACATTACAAAAACTAAGACAATTTACTTTTATTTTCAAACTATACGGTAACATAGACACTTATCTAAATATTATGGAATTGAATGGATTTATCTCTCACATCAGATTACACACATATATGGAATGGTATGGAATGCATTTAACACTTACATCAGATTACACCCACATATATGGAATGGATTTAGCACCCACATTTATGTTTTGATATATTTGGTTAGCATTTCAACCTCCCTTTGAGGAATTGAAAGATTTGTAATAATTTTCACTTTTAGTGTTATTTGCACTTGGGAGAGAGAGAGAGAGAGAGAGAGAGAGAGAGAGAGAGAGAGAGAGAGAGAGAGAGAGAGAGAGAGAGAGAGAGAGAGAGAGAGAGAGAGAGAGAGAACTATAGGGAATTATCATCATCCATGGTAGCTGTTGCAGAGAATGCAATCAGCCCCGATGAGAAGTTCCTTCATCGTTATTCCACGACTGTTGTTGGTTCTGCATGTTTAAAAAATTACACCAAAAACAAATATGTGTAAATATTTTTGTTCATTAATATTTTGGAAGTTTAGATTTTGATTTAGGATATCTCATAATTTGGATGTGTTTTTCACAGGGTCTAAAAACTCTCATGATTTATTTAACTATGAGTTTTGGCATCTTCAGCTTTTTCTTTGAATGAAGAGGTCGGTTTCACATTTACAAGGATCCTGACCTTGTGTGTGGTTGGTGGCTCCATCATACTTGGGAAAGGAAAATTGGATGTGTTTTTTGTTCCTAATTGCATTAGTTTAGTTAGATAGATCACTCGAATGATTTGAACTATCCTTTAAGCCAATAATAGATTTCTAAGGCTACCATACATAGATTGAATGTGCAGATAATGTAGATTTATAAGGCTATCAAATCCATTGAGTTTGACCATGAGAAGACGAAGAAAGTAAGTTTCAGATGCACATAACATGTTGTACAAAGATATGCTGTTGAATAATTTCATATGGAGATTGTTAGAATCTCTGGTATTGCAGGCAACGGTGATGAAGCAAATAGAGATTGTTGAGTCATTGGATAGGCTGCCTCTCAATAGGATGCATGCATACCTATGTCATAAAATCCAGCTTTAATGGCACAACAACATCAACAACTGCCTGGAGTCCAGATAGTATTGCCAATTTACAGTTCTTATAGGCAAGTTTCTGTTTGACACAGATAGATAGTAATTGCAAATGATAGAGTTAAAATAAATAAATAAATAAATAAACCGACTGTTCCCAGATAGACCATGTAAAGGGAAGCATACCAGGGAAACTGCATAAAATGCAGCCATCGTGCATTCACTTGCTCAAATGAGAGCCAACATATCTTGATTATTATTGTTATTTATTTATTTTTTCTAAATCTTCTCAATACAGGGATTGGGGCTAGAATGGAGTCTATGACAGCAAATCCAATGGCTAGGGAAGGGTCAATAAATCCCATGATATGTTCTTGCTGAACTCTACATATTCTTTTATGTTTTGCATGTTTTTTTTTTTTTTTTTTTTTGCTTTAAGAAAGGATGTTTATTGCACTCACAAAGATCTTTTATAATGTCATAGGTACAGAATTTCTAGCAAGCTCAAGACTGTCTTCCTGAAGTTCTTAATTGTGAGGGAGTGCTGCATAGGTGTAGAGTGCTAGTTCGTTCAGCCTCATAGGGTATGGGTAAGGTTTCATTTCAAATATGGTTCAATTCTAGCCAAATATTTTATATTACAAATTAGTTAAGATTAATATTATAAAATGTTGTAAATGTTTTAATAACATAATATTAGAAAGATGAGAACCTTTGGCAGGGCTGGTTCTAGATTCCCAGGTAAAAGAGGAAAGTTAATGTCTGGTAGGTGGCCATTCATAAAACTTTTGCCACCACCCATACCTGTGTCAAATGATGTCCATATCCTTTACCTGCCTAGGTATGTTAGTCGACCCTGATACTGATACATTAGTTGTTATTTACTATTTCCCAAACAACAAGTAATTTGTCATGGTACCATAGTATTTCATTAGTTGGGTCAAATATCTATATCCATGCTTTATTATAGAAAATGCAGAGTTAAATTCCAGTTCTCCATATCCATGTTAGTATCCAAATCTGAGCATCATAATTTGGAATCTACCCATCATTATCCTTACCAAGAATTTTGTTGACTGTTATTTGAGCACGTTCTGCATGATTCATTCTAGTAGCCATTCAAAATACACGCACGCACACCCGCAATCCAGTTAATTAACATGTATTAGTAGAAAAAATAATTCCACAAACTACAATCTGCATTGTAAAAAAATAGTTCATGACTCCTTTATCAGCATATGGTTAACTCATAGAAGTCTGGTAAAGTCCACACACACCTCTATACACTATAACATGTGCATATATTAGATAATGTATCAGTTGGGCCCCATTGTGGATGAAATGGCCAAAAAATCAGGCTGGTCAGGGGACACTTCTATGTTGATGCCATAGGAAATTTTTGAACCATCCATTAGTTTGTACATGTGTGACCCACCTATATGAGTTGACCAACCTTAGTTTTAGAGCCACATCATCTGCAAAGTGTAGCCCACTGATGCACAACTAAGAAATTGCTAACTTAGCATGTATTACTATAGGTAGAGGTGTGAGCAGGCTTAGTAAAACTCTGCTAACTTGAGAGATACCTCTGATCACATGGGGTTGAAACAGAGTACATTCTGAGGTAAGTTCCTTCAAGGGTAAATGGTTTTACTCTGGCTATCTTAAAATCATGTAAAAAGCAAGATTACTCTCATTTATAGGTTGGTGTACTAATGACACTTCAGGCGGACCAAATGTTTGTAGATTTGATCATTTCCCAGTAGTTACAATCTCTGTATAACCATAAAAAATGGGTACAGATAGGGAACTTTGTTTCATGTCTTAGTCTTTGGATTTTTTCATTGGAGCATCTTTCGACAAAATTCAGCTGGTTGATACACTATCCAATTGAATTGCAATAACTAGTTCAATTACTGCATAAATATAAGAAGTATATTTGGAAAGGAAAATGTAACAACGGAGGAAAATGTGGATGATGAAATTGTGGCAAACAGGTGCAATATCCGAGCATACAGTCCAGCATTGGAACTTTCAAACATATTTTTTTAGTTTTTGAGATTTCTAAGCATACCATCTACATGCCACCACATATTCCAGTGTGGCAAATAGGTGCAATATCCAATCTATGCATCAGGTGGGTCTTAACCAAATCTTTTCTCAGCTATTAGACCAAACCTGATTCTTGGGCCATGACATCCATTGATGCCCATCTGATGGATGGACTGGATCTCAAACCTCTAATTTCGATGACTGCACACACATGCGGCATGTACATGAACTGCCTCATCAAGACTTACAATCCAGCATTGGAACTTGTTATCGCGATTAAATTCAATAGTGCTTCCAAACACAGCCTTAAGGTTGACAAATACCTATTTAGTTTTTTTTTTCTTTTATTTTTGTTTGGAGGAGATTTTCACACTCCCACCATAAATGCCAGGGATGGCTCCCTTTCTAGCAGGAAACTGAAGGAGAAAACATGAGCAACTGTTATATCAGAAGTAGTTGCAAAATTTTTAAAACTATAACATTTTACAAAACCTTTTGAGATTATATTTATCCGTACTTTTTTGTGTTCTTATATTTATAAGTTATTCTTCACTTGTTACCCACCCCATCCTGTAGCTTTCAAACATATTACAATATTACACAAAGATTAGCCAGTGTAAATTTGGTGTCAATTGCAAGTTTCATCACCTGAAGGATGCTCAAATACCATCAGGTGGATAAGATCTTGTTAGCATAGAGCAGAATGAATAAGCTATTTTATGAAGTTGGGAGTTACAACACTATTTGGTTCTGTGTTTTGTGAAGTTGTGAGTTACAACTGATTGATATCAATAGAAGCCTGCAGTTAATGCTTCATTGTCTTTTTAACATTTCTGTTTCTCATTTGATTAATAGAAATATGCTAAAATTGTACCAAAATAAAATTTAAGATCCACAAGCTTGACTTTCCAAAAATCCAAAGTGCAAGTGGATATACTAGTTGTTACTGGTCTAATTCCTTTGGTCATTTTGTCATCTTGATATTCATATCTTACATCTCAAAAATGATTTGTCTAGTCTCTCTCTCTCTCTCTCTCTCTCTCTCTCTCTCTCTCTCTCTCTCTCTCTCTCTCTCTTTATTGATATAAGTTATGATGACTGCATAGATAATTAAATCAATGTTTCATTTATACTTGTTATCTTATGGAGTTTTTGTTTTGGCTATATATAATCATAGTTCAGCTGGAGCAGGGGTTGTTATACTAGATGATTGTAATTTTCATGAATCTATCCATCTTGACAGTTTTGACATGAACTGAACATTGACATTGGTAAGTGGAGATTTACTGAGTTATCGTCATTTAGGATTAGATACAAACTAAGGCCCTCTTTAGATGACAATCCACAAATAATACCATTTAATAATGTCATGTGTTAGAGTTGTCTTAATTTCAAATGCTTCTTCAATGAGGGAATCATATTCTGTTTAAATTTGTAAAGGTAAGTTCCCATATCACCTTTAAACTAATATTTTGAGAGTATGTTCCCATTTCCCCCTTAAACTTCTTTTATCTTTTTTCCATGGCAAGCAGGTTTCACTCTTCTATGAAGATGGCAAACCCATCGAGGAAATGAATAAAGGATTTTCTTTGAACAAAATGTTTGGACTTACAACTCAAGGTCAGCACCCATTTTCATTTTCAGTTGCTTGGATGTTTGGAGGTGCATTCCCGCTTTGATGCCGAACCCTATCTTGAATGAATTAATGTTGTGCTCTAGCTTCTTAGAAATCCCATGTGTAGATTCCTATTAGTGTTATTGGTGCTACTCTTAAATTCCCCTAAATGTATTCATTTCTATTTCTATCCTTGTCTTGCCACCCATCCATCTCAACTCATGCAGCTAAACTCATCATATGAACAACACTTCGAAAGTTCCTATGTATCATTCTGATACATCATGATATTTATGATATTTCGCAAATATCCTGCAATATTTTGCTGTGATATCATTAACATTTGGTCTTTATCTCTCTCGTGTTTAGAGTGATTCCCTCCGCGATATCTTTTATTTATTGAAAAAGAAATCCAATATTTAAATACTCTAGATCATTAGGTTTTAAAGGAGGCTTTATACCGTGAAGCAGACTCTCCTTACTGCTTACCTTAGCACTTCAAACTGGTCAGAATGATTACTTGCTAGAATAAAGATCCAATGGACTTCATTTATACATGGATCTCTACCAACCATTCGCACGAAAACATCTTCCAAGTTCTATAATGAACTTCTTTTTCATTTCTTTGAACTTTGCACGAAGTGAAGTCCAATTAAAGAATCTATTTAGTGAGGTATCTCCATTTTACATTAAGAAGGTTTGTCATTTAACTGAAATTTGAAAATGCAGGTTTACGGGTTCATCTTGGGCATCTTTTCTACATGGATGGGAGAACCTCATATGCATGTACTTGTAAGCTATCTCTTGTTTATAAAGATATATCTGCAAAACACCATCACACCAGATTAGTTTGAGCTCTGGCGTTGTAATGTACTCATCGACACCATGCATTGTCCTTCTAGTTTCAAGAACATTAGCAGAGAATTCTTTTTGTTGGCAACCATCAGCTTGTACACATGGGCATGTTATTATTCTATTCTTATATTTCATTCCAAGCTTTTGGAAATGTCTGTGGTTATCTAGTTTTCTATAAATTTTGCATTATTACCATGGAAGCGTACCTAGAATTTGCATCCTTAAGAAAATTGAAAAAATTTCAGATATAACAAATTAAATACAATAGGGTTCAATTAAACATTTTGTACTAATAACCTAGAGTATCCATTACCAGTATTAGTATCCTACCGTACTATCCTACTATACTGGACAGGATAGGCTGATCGTATGTAAGTATTTAAGTATCATTGGATAATGTATGTAAAACAGAAGTACTTTACACCATATGCTATACTAAAAGTGTCCATCATATGTACCCTGATTCATCTTAGAATTCAATTTTTTGGTACGGGCCATGATAAATTTGAATTGGTAGTAGTCAGTTGGATATATATTTTTTCCTAATCTTACGACCATGCATTGGCCTTTATTATGTTCATAGTGAAAAAGAACAAAGGAAACAAAAATCGATTATTGTCTTAGCAATTCTTAAATCAACACTTCTAGGTTGAGAGATGACATGGGGAAGTGTCTTTGATTGTTAAAATAAAAGTGTTGTAGGTGTCTATGATTGGCCCCACATAGTGGGACTCTCCCATAAGTAAGCCAAACGAACTGATGTTATGTGGGTGGACCTATTATACTCATTATGTATTCGTCCAATGAAATGCATTTAGAATGGTTAGGATCATCTTTTGGTTGTGCTTTAGTTTATATCTTGTTACAATTAGTACTATGTTTTTATGAATGCGTTTAGAATGCATTTAGAATGTTTAGGACCATCTAGTTTTGGATGTGCGTTGATTAGGGAATTAATTATTATTATTATTATTTTTAATTTATGAGAAACGCCGATGGCTTTTTGCCATCGAAAATTCCGATAGTTTTCTCTGTTCTTCATAGTTGTTGGAAACATCGATGGTTTTAGCTATCATAGATGTCGATGGCTAAAACTATTGTCCTTAGCCATTGGAATGCCAACGGCTAAAATCCGTCGGTGAGCAACGCCCATGCCCCTTTTCCCGATGGACCGTCCGATGGCTAAAAGCCGTCAGGGAAGGTCAATGCAAATGCTTTTTAGCTATTTGCCTTGCCCTATTTTTTGCTAGTGGAGCTGAACATGAGGCAAAGGCGTTGGATGAAGCTCTTGAAGGACTATGATTTTGATCTTCAGTACCACCCAAGAAAGGCGAACGTGGTGGCGAATGCCCTTAGTCATCAGCCACGAGGTTTGATGGCGCACATGATGATTCAGGAGTGGAAGATGCTTGAGGATGTGTCAACATTCGACTTCGAGATCGGCTTGTAGTCTTCTATTATGCAGTTATCGAGCTTGTCGATTTAACCCTCTCTTGTCGCAAGAGTAATCGAGGCTCAGCAGGTAGATGAGTCATTTGAAGTTCTCAAGTAGAGACAGCATCTTAAAGTCAGTCAGATTAGTAGGTTAGTTGTGATGGTGGACTTCAATTTAGATACTGATTATGTGTCTCGCATATTCCTGAGTTGCATAGAGATCTTATGACCGAGGTACATCGATTGCGATTTTCTATCCACCTGGCTTGACGAAGATGTATCGCAATATGAGGCGTCATTATTTTTGGGCGGGTATAAAGAGCCAGATATCCAGTTTTGTGGCCGAGTGTGATACATGCTAGCATGTCAAGGTCAATTATTAGAGACCCCCTGGTCCCTTGCAGCCGTTGAGCGCACCCCTTGTGGAAGTGGGATCACATATTTACCAATTTTATCATGGGTTTACCAAGGACTCAGTGTAGTCACGACACCATCTGTGTTGTCGTCGATCGTCTGACGAAGTCAGCGCATTTTCTTACGATTCGTATGACCTAGACTTTGGAATGGCTTGTGAGATTATTCATCAATGAGATTGTAAGACTGCACGACATTCCAGTTTTGATCGTTTCTGACCAAGACCTGAGGTTCATGTCTCAGTTTTGGAGGAGCTTTCAGATAGCGATGGGGTCTATTTTGTAGCTTAGCACCACGTATCATCTGCAAGTCGATGGGAAGACCGAGAGGGTCAAGTAGATCCTTGAGGATATGCATTGGGCTTACATGATTGATTTTTTGTGTAGCTGGGATAAGCACTTGCGATTGGCTGAGTTCGCGTACAACAATAGCTATTAGGTGACCATTGGCATGACTCCTTTTGAGACAGTATATGGTAGACCATGCAGATCTTCTAGTTATTAGACTGAGGTTGGAGAGTGGTATCTCCTAGGTCATGAGCTGGTGCAGTAAACATCAGATGTCATTGACATCATCAGGAAGATCGAGGATGCACACAGATTAGAGCTGATAGAAGAGTTTTGCTGATCGCTAGCACTGTCCCTTGAAGTTTACCATTGGGCACCATGTGTATCTCAAGGTCTCACCCATGAAGGGTGTGGTTCGTTTTGGAGCAAAGAGCAAGCTTTTCCCGAGATTCATAGGACCTTTTGAGATCACCGGGTGCATTGGCGTTGTAGCCTATCGGCTCGCCTTGCCATCTCAGTTGTCTGGCATCCATAACCTTTTCCATGTCTCTATATTGAGAAAGTGTGCGTCTCATAACGTTCCTATTATTGATTGGTAGCCATTGGAGGTTCGTGAGGATGCTTCTTACATTAAGCAACTAGTTCGTATCTAAGATTCTGGACTAAGGTCATTCCCTTGGTGAAGGTGTAGTGAGGCCATCATAACATAGACAAGGCGTCTTGGGAGTGCAAGGCTAAGATTCATGAGTGTTATTCCCATCTCTTTAATGATTGATTATATTTTGTATTATCTCACCCATGAAGGGTGTGGTTCATTTTGGAGCGAAGACCAAGCTTTTCTCGAGATTCATAGGACCTTTTAAGATCACCGGGTGCATTGGCATTGTAGCCTATCGGCTCGCCTTGACATCTCAGTTGTCTAGCATCCATAACATTTTTCATGTCTCTATATTGAGGAAGTGTGCGTCAGATAACGTTCCTATTATTGATTGGTAGCCATTGGAGGTTTGTGAGGATGCTTCTTACATTGAGCAACTAGTTCGTATCCAAGATTCTGGACTAAGGTCATTCCCTTGGTGAAGGTGTAGTGAGGCCATCATAACATAGACAAAGCGTCTTGGGAGTGCAAGGCTGAGATTCATGAGTGTTATTCCCATCTCTTTAATGATTGATTATATTTTGTATTGTCTCTGATTATATATGATGTCATGATTTCTCTCCTTTTATGAGTTATGTTTAGTTGCGATGATAGTATAAATTTTGAGGATGAAATTTTTATTTGGACGGGAGAGCTATAAGGCCCATATCCTAGTCCGTATCATTCTGTAAACTCCCGTGATCCTCCTGTCAAATTCCGGCAACCTACAACTTGTAATCGGCGTTTGCACGTGATCTTAAGTCACATCTGGTGATTCTGAGTGGGCCTGACTTGAAACTTGTACCATCGCGACCACGGTCTCCGCGGTTCCAACACTGTATCTTATGCACCGAAGCGATACCCAGGCTAGGAGATGTCGGCCTGCAAATATTTTAAAGAAACACCGCACGTTATGAATTCTAAGAGAATCTCTACAACCCATCAATCAATCAATCAAATCAATTAAGTACTCAACCCATCACTCAACATATCACACCCATACCTCACATGTTACCTCTCTTACACAACCCATACCCTTCTTACACAAGCTACCCCAAAGTCAACTCTTACATCACTTCATCCATCACTCACACCCATCACTTCTCTCTTACAACCACCCTCTCTCTCTCTCTCTCTCTCTCTCTCTCTCTCTCTCTCTCTCTCTCTCTCTCTCTTTCTCTACTCACTTTTATAAGTAACCAAAGAGGTTGGCCGTTCAAGTATTTCCAAGCTCCAAGAGAGCCAATTGTGGCCCACCTCCTACCCCTCTCATCTCAAACCTCCAAGCTTCTTCAACCTCCATCAAAGTGGAATCCAAGGAGTTTGGCATTCTATTGGACCAAGAAGATCGAACGGTGAGTGTTTTATAGGCTTAGATTTCATATTTTGAAGATGGGCCAAGTGGGGCTTACCAATTGATGGTATGGATCTCAATTTGGACCCTATGTGTGGCCGATGGCCCACCATGATTCACGTGATCATTCCATGATGGGGTCATTCTTCATGGACCCCATCATGATATTTACTTTCCTAGTTTGAAAGGGGAGACCTTCCATTTTGGTGGAGAAGGAATCTCCACCGTTGATTTTGATTTGGTGGGCCCACATGTAATGGGACCCACTTGATATATGTTGTAATGCATGGAAGGGAGGGTCCATAGTGCTAGGGTCCCTCCATCACCATTCGTCTCTCTCTCTCTCTTTTGATGGAGCATGGCCCACCTGATCCAGTCAGGCCAGAATGAATGGGAAAACATAAAATAACAGTTTGATCCAACACGTGTGGCCCCACCCACGTGGGACCACTGTGATGCATGTGAATTATCCACACCATCCAGCCTCTTGGGCGGTGTGAGCCACCTCGAGTATGTATTTTTATCTAGGACGTCTAAGGCCTAGATGTTGCAAAAAATAAAAGAAAAGAAAATATTATATAATATTATATACACACACATACATATATATATATATATATATATAAGGATATGGTGAGCCCCACGTGGGAACCCACCTGATAGGAAGGGATTGGTTGGTTTCAACACATCGTCCATATGGTTGGACGGTGGGACCCAACTGGAGTATGGATTTCATCCCTACCGTCCATCCATTAGGGACGGGTCCCCACTGTGTTTGTTTTGTACGTCTACCGTTGGCAGTGGACGGTGAGCCCATGACGCATGTGTTCATCTGCGCCATCCGTCTGATGGGCCACCCTGATGTATATGTTCCATCAACATCATCCATTATTTGGGACGGTGGGACCTCCCACATGTGAGGCTACCTTGATGTATGTAGTATCCAAACCGACCATCTATTTTACATCAAGACCGTCCATCTACTAGACAAGTAGCCTGGGGTTGCTGTATTGGCACCAGTGAGTTCTTTGGGTTTCATCCACATTGTCCATTTGAATGGACCCCACATGATGTGTGTGCTTTATTCACACCATCCATATATGTGGACCCAATCTATATACCTATTGTACTAATGTTAGCAAGTTCTACGGGTCTAGCATGAGGAATGTGTTGCATCCAAACCGTCCATCTAATTGGCAAGCTCGTCTTAGGCATGAGACTAAAAATGAGGTTGATCTATCAAGTGGACCACACTGTAGAAAACAATGGAGAGATGAACGCCTACCATTGAAATCCTTTTAGGACCACACCAATTTTGGATCTAAATGATATTTGTTTTTCCTCTCAACCAGGTCTTTATGACCTTATGAACAGATTAGATGGAAAATAAACGTGATGGTGGGCCCCAAAAATTTTAAATGGTGAAAATCATTATCTCCACTACTATTTATGGTATGGTCCAAATGATCTTTCGTTATGATTCATTCTTTTAGAAATGCTCTAGAATGATCTCTAAAAATAGATGAATGGTGTAGATTGGTGCGACTAATTGATACAGCCCACTTGATGTATATGAGGCCCATTAGCATAGTCCATTGAAGCGGCCATATGATGTATAAGAGGCCTATTGGTGCGGCCCATGCAATGTGGCCCACTTGATGTATATGAGGCCCATTGGTGCGGCCCATGCTATGTGGCCCTCTTGATGTATATGAGACCCATTATGATGTATTTGAGGCCCATGGGTTGAGGCCCAATGTGATGTATATAAGGACCATGAGTGAGGCCCAATGAGACGTATGTGAGGCCTTTGCATGGGGCCGAATGTAATGTATATGAAGTGCATTACGATGTATGATTCCATCATGATGTATGTAATAATATTTATGGTGGGCCATACCTTGGGAGGAATGATGGTTTGACGTCCACATTGTAAGAGCAATGATAGTTAAATGTTCGTATTGTAACTCTCTCTAGGGCCCATTATTAGGCCCATACTTGTTGCGTGTAGGCCGTCTAGGCCCATACTTATTTTCTGTAGGCTATCTAAGTCCATCTTCGTTATGAAGATAGTTCAACACCATATAACACACTTAATATAACTCCATGATTTATGCCCATATGCATCATATGCATGCTTGATATGAGGAGTGTTTCATCATATCATATGTCGTTGGGTTGAGACATTTACGGGACTCCTTATGAGATAGAGTCCCCCACATGATCGTGCAGTACGTGAAGGACTGTTGCATGACTAGATAGTATGACTCATGCATCAGATTTGTGTGACATGATCATTATATGCTCTAGCGACATCAGGGCCATGGCCTCCAAAGGCACATCGTGGATGGCCGAATTGGTACTAGGAGATACTCTAACGTATAAACCGATTAGATACATGAGCACACGAGTATCAAATACTAGTAAGTCATATCTCCTGCTGTGTCGTGGTTAGTTGGAAGGGAGTGTGGCCTTATTCACCCGAGTGAGGGGGGCTGTAAGGTAGGTTGAGTTTGACCAGCTCACAAATAAGTCCGCTATCGACAAGCCGGGTAGGTATTGGCATACTACTAGTCAGGCGGATAGTGTGGTCTCTTCCACTCGCTGGGCTGTGTAGCTAGGGAACTGGCAATCAGTGTGTATTATACTAGACCCTAGTGATATTTTAGAGATGAGCTGATTATTATTTGTATTGAGATGAGGATTGGCATGCTTACGTTGCATCTCGCATATGATATTTGGCTACATATGCCTCATATCGCATGGCCTCAATATGGCCAACAACATTCATGCCTCGCATCACATGGTCTTGGTATGGCTGATAGCATTCATGACTTACATCGCATAGCCTTGGTACGACTAATAGTATTCATGAACTTACTAGTATATTTCTCCATTACTCTGATATTGCATACTTGACACTTACCTTGCGCACACACTTACATCACCCTCTAAGCTTTTCGTAAGCTTATGCACGACCGTTGTGTGTAGTTAATGTTGGATCGTAGCAGCATTAAGGCAAGAGCATGTAGCTGAGCTTTTGGAGTTCCGATACCTATATTTGTATTTCCCTTTCCGCATTCTACTCAAAATTTTTGATAAGTTGATATGTGATGATGTTTGTTTTATGATTTGGTTATGCCTGTGGTTATGCTCCATTAAAAAAATAAAAATTCATAAAAATCCTCCTCAAAGGATCCCAGGATCGGAATCTAGCGTATAGGTGCCGGAAGCTGAGAATAGGGCACTATGGAGGTTGTCGGTGCCGGATTCAGTGATCAAGAATTCTGTGAGCCTGGTTTATGAGTTTGGGGCATGACAGGATAAATCGAAAGAAGCTTTACAACATCTAGGTATCCCTCCTCTACCATAATTCATACTTAGGAAGGCTTAGAACACTTCTTTAAATAGAAAATTTTCATACTGACTTAGATTCGACTTTAATTTTGACACTTTTGTTACACTTCAGTTACATCGATGTAAGACTCGTAACCCTATGAGACCTTTTGTATGCTTTAACTTCAGCATTGATATATTTTGGGCAGACCAGATCATGAGTTTTAATCGCGACCCCATTTTAGTATGCAACAACATGAGACTTATGCCCTAGTGAACGCGCGGGCATTGCGATTTGAACGCCACATGCCATGCCCTATTGTGATACTTAGATTAAAAGATGCTTATGTGCACACTAATCGAGATGGGTCGTGCTATGTACGTGTGACGCGGGGCTCACTTAGAGAATCTAGCAAGAATCTCGAAAAGAAACATATTCCTAAATTTTTATTCTACCTTCACCCATACCCATCCCAACTAATATTAACCAAATGACCAAAAATACCCTTATGTAGGACATCTCCACCCATAATATTCATAAAATGCCCATGCCACGCATCCCCTCACCTCACACAAATCAAAGCATCCCATGCTCTCTTTCCCTTCAAGTCAAGTTACTCCATAGCTCTCCATACGCTCTCTCATACCACCCCATTCATATCTCTCTTTCCCTCTCCCCATCCTAACCTTTTTTCCCCTATTCCCACTTTATCTTTAAATTTCTACCACAAAGTCCCAAACCTCTCTCATTTCCACCATTTTTTTCTACCAAGAGAGAGTGAGAAAAATATATATTCGAGAAAAAAGAAAGTGAGATTAGAGAGATTAGGGAATGATTAAGAGAGGAGAGAGAGAGAGATTAGAGAGATACTTGGGTAAGAGAGAGATTAGAGAGATTAAGAGGGAATTAGAGAGAGGGAGCATAGGTAGAATTAAGAAAGGTTAGTGGACCGTTCGATTGCTGATCCGAACCAAGCCAACCATTCATATTCATAGTGAGTGAAAGGGAAGGATAGCTCCCCCTTTTTCTTTCATTGCTTCCTTTCACTTTGATGGAATCACAAGGGTGGAATTCAACTTTTGCATTTATGGTATGTATGATTGACCCTAGAGTGGCCCTTTCGATTGCCGAGATCTTCTTCCCTTCCCATTTCCTTTTCCTACCTTTTTCTTGCCTTTTGGTTTTTTGTGAGGCCCACAAGTGGGCCATGTTGCAAGGCAACATATCCCGTATGCTCATACGACATGCACCATGATCTTCTTCCCTTCCTGTCTCTTTTTCCTTCCTTTTTCTTATTTTTTGGTTTTTTGTGGGCTCACAAGTGGGCCACGTTACAGCATAGCCCGTAATCTGGTGATATCCGGACTGCATATCCTGTAATCTGGTGATATCCTAACGCACAGCTGGTGATATCCTGACTGCAGATCAATCTTTGAGAAGTACTGCGCTCCTCTCAGTTGATCAAACAGGTCATCAATCCTGGGCAAAGGGTATCTATTCTTCACCGTAATCTGATTCAACCTGCGATAATCAATACACAATTACAGTGAACCATCCTTCTTCGTCACAAACAACACGGGTGCTCCCTAAGGGGACACACTCGGTCGTATGAAGCCAACCTCCAATAGATCATCAATCTGTTTCCTCAACTCCTCCATCTCACATGGGGCCATGCGATACGTTGGCAATGAGACAGGTGTCGAATCGGGCACCAGGTCGATAGTAAAATCAATCTCATGCTGAGGTGGCAAGCCAGGAATCTTCCTAAACAGATTCTTATAATCACGGACTACTGACGTCCGCTCAAGAGTCGGGGCATCAACATCCCGCAATAAGGAAGCGTAGCAAAGTACTCGAAAGGGAAGATTAACCTGCACTGGAAATGTAAAAGACGTGCCCTCCGGCTCGTAGATTGTCACTATACGAGTCTCGCAGTCAATCTCGGCCCTGCCTGCAGTCAGCCAATCCATGCCAAGAATGACGTCGAGATAATATAGAGAGGGGTCGACGACGAGGTTAATAGCCATCGTCTTGCTCCCTAGATCCAGCAAACAACCCTCACACATCATAGTGGCATCAGAAAAGGTCCCACGCGCTGTGAGAACTCACACCCCATCCATCCGAGTAGTCGGTAGCCCAAGGCGCTTGACTACTGAATGCGATATCAATGAAATCGTGGATCCTGTATCCACCATCACGAATATAGGAGTACCTCCAATGTGGGCTGTGACCTCAAAGGCTAAGGGCTGAGCAGTCTCTGTCCTGGATGCCTCTACTGTCAATGCCTATACCCGTGCCTGCTGTAGACGGTTCGGCCGCGGTACCATGGGCCGTTGAGGTGGCCGGAACTGAGGTGCAGGAGATCTGAAAGAAGGATGCCCAGGAGCTGATCATAACGGTGGAACAGATAATGCCTGTGGGCGAAGACGGTCGATCTTATATGGCGGTGAAAACCCGCTATCTCTCATCTGTACAAAGCAGCTCTCTGTAGTGTGAACAGTGAGTACAGGTCACACCTGGGTACCTCATCGGAAGTACTGGCACTGTAACCCTAGGAGGAGAATTGACGCGAGGCCTCATGCCAAGGAGTGGCCTGCCCTGAGCATTTGGTCGTGGCCTAGCAACCATAGGGCCACGAGAACGTGCCAAACGATCTACATCCTACTCTACACGCATGGACATATGTATCAGCTCGGCATAAGAGGGTATGCTGACATAATACATCTTCGACCGAATGTCAGGTCGCAAGCCCTCAGAAAATCATAGAATGCGCATCTGTTCGTCAGCAAGTATCGTAGGGACGTATCTGCCCAACTCTGTGAACCGATGCTCATACTCTATAACTGACATGCCTCCCTGCTTGAGGCACAGAAACTCATTCTCCCTCTCGTGCCGGTAGGTTTGGGGATAGTATTTCTCATGGAATCGAAACTCGAATGCTGCCCAAGTCCAGATGTAGCCAACAACAACCGTCTGTAATACGCTATCCCACCATAAGCTGGCCTCTCTCTCGAACATGAAAGTGGGCAACTCAACCTGCTCAGACTCTGAGTAGTGTAGCATCCTCGGTATCTTCGAGACACGGTCGAGCCAATACTCGGCCTCCTCGGGTCTGTGAGAACCTGTAAAAGTGGGAGGCCGTAAGCGCTAGAATCGCTCAAGTAGGCCTCGTGTATCAGCAGTATTCCCCGTAGGGTAAGCAGATGGTGTAGGATGAGTCATATCCTCATCCTGAGTCGAAGTCCCAGCATCCACAGCTGGATGCACAGGTGGAGTCGCACTGCCACCCTGGGCTAAGCCCCTGCAATAGTAGTCAAAAGCTACTGATGCTGCTGATGCATCATGATCATCAACTGTTCAAACCTATCAGGAGGTGGAGCAAGCTAAGGCACATACTGCGTCAAGGAAGACGCACGATACTGCTCTCTAACTGGCGGTGTGAAAGGTGGTGGTTCGACTGTAGGACCTGCAGAAGGCTGAGACTCAGGTGCAGTCTCACGAATTAAGCCCACAGCAGGGTCCATATGATCATCGCTCCGGGGAGGTACCCGATCCATCGGTTCACCCAGCGTAAGATGTGCCGTGCCCCGAGTAACTTTAGGTGGCATTCCCTATATTCAAAATAGGGCGCAACCTCGTTAGTTTCAATAATAGTACAACCACACCACACAATCATTCGCATAACAAACCGAAGAAACTCCATGCATTTCATTTAATCAAAATTTGTCACAATACGAAAGATATATCCTTACATGCATCATGACACGAAACACATGGGAAACTAAGTTAGCCAAAGCTACAACTGTAATATAAACCAACCACTAAGCCTTCTCAGGCTCACACACAGAAAACACAAAGCAACCTACATATGACCTAAAAACATCAGAAACCTAATCACTCGTCCGAGTCTGGCGATGGAGGAGGGGCACCTTTATCCTTCAAACAACACAGGATGGCCTTCAAGGTGCGAGTCACCTTGCCAAATTTCTGCTTCATGACGGCCTTGGTATCCTCCAGCTCTTATTTTACCTCGGCCTGGAGTTCTTGGACTTCCCGTCACAAAGCAACCTGACTCTCCTCAACTCGGGCTACGTGAGCATCCCTAGCAGCCCGAGTCGCAGGAGGAGGACTCTCATCAGTATCCTGAGAATCCTCTTCTTCTTCTTCCTGACCTTCTTCCTCTATTTCTGCTCCACCTTCTTCTTCACTTTCATCCTCTTCACTATCATATTCGCCCTCACTGTCATTATCAAGCTGAGCTTCACGCTGCCGAGGCCTTATCCTCATCTGGTTCATGGTAGCCTCATTGATGAAATGAATCGGCATAAGCAACTTCGGCCCAAGTCTGTAAGCAAACTCAAGTGCAATCTTGCATATGAGCCGGCCAAAGGGAAGTGACTCAGACGCTCTTCTCGATTTTTCTATGAGGACGATCTGTCGCAACACAAAGGTGGGCATGCACACGTTCTCTCCCTGGCCCACTTGATACAGGAAATCTACCATAAGGAGCGTACACTCACTGCGATTGCTCCACCTGGGATAAAAATTAAACGTGCAGATGTGGTGAAGCAGGAAAAAATCATCCGACATGTGTGACGTTAAGAGGCTCTTATTACGCTGCCACTCAACTAAGCCACCACATATGAACTTGGTGCGGAGATCTCGCTCACGAACACTCCTCAGGTTCTTAGCACTTGGATGTACCTCACCAAGAGGCATGTTCAGAAGTCGAGCTATCAACCGAACATCGATCGTGGCTTCCCGATCTCTATCAAAGGGAATCCTGAACTGCAATGGCTCCAATGTAGGGTCCCGAATATGAGCACAAAAGGCACAAACAGTGCCCACGTTCGCATGAGACTGGCCTTCAAAGAGCGGACCCCACCTGGCAGCTTCGATGCGCTCAAATAACAAAAACTCACCAAAGAGTCGCTCATCTACACGCGCCTCAAATAGAACCTTGCAATCAGTATACGCGCCGTGGGCTAAGTCTGCCAACAGTGCTCTTCCTATGGGAGCTTGGGGATCCAAATCCTGCTTCGTGTGTAGCTCTCTCCCAACGTTTGGACTAGCAGCTGCACTTGAACTAGCGGTGCCACCTCTCAGCTTCCTTGAACGTGAAGGGCGACTAGGCCCAGCTTCATCTGCGGTGGTCTTCCTCTTTCCCATGAGAGAGAGGATGGTGGAAAGGGAGAAAAAGGCTAAAATAGCCTCTAAAAAGGTCATGAAAAATGAAGGAAAGGGGGAGAAATGACTGATCTAGTGGGCTAACACGAATCTAGGTCTGATAGAGGGGGAAACCAGGCCCCAAAAGGCTGGGGTTACAAAGGGAAAAGGGTGAAATGGGTTGGGTTGGAGGCTTACACGATTTGAGCTTCAAATGGGGGCTGTAAGAGCTCCAAACGAATGAAAATGGAGAGAGAGGGGAGTGTGTATGGCTGTGAACGATGGAGGGGCGTGGGTTGAGGCAGAAATCGATGGTGAAAGTGATTAAAAATGGGATTTGAAAGAGAAAATAGCAACTAGGAGGGTAAGGGAGAGCTAGGGGGTGTGTTTTGTGAAGGAGGTAGGGGTTTGGGGCATTTTTAACAGATGGCCCACAGCTAGGGGGGTTACCCTACCCCCCAAACTCCATCGGCCCGAAGGCCCGCCCGAGTGGGGCCCATTGTACAGCCAGGCCTCGCTGAACCGGTGAGGTCCTCGTCGACCTCTATGTCATTTGGTGAGGCCTCGCCATTTGGACGAGGTCCTCTTACCCTGGGGTCCCCAAAAATATGTGGGTCCCACCCTGGATCATTCTGGATAAGCGTGGGTGGGCCTACGACTCCGTTTTGCACTATTTCAGGTCATTTTAGGTACTATCTGACGTATATTCATATTTAATAATTTTTAACAGCTGGGATAGGGTCTATAGAGGTTTAGACCCACCCAAACACAAATTAGAAGTGGTTCGGGGTCGTTTCATGCGACCACGGATGCACACGAACTCGATCAAAATGATCGATTTGAGTGAACTTCGCCAATTGAAGAAACTGGGGCCCTATTAGTGTTTCTAGGTTTCTCTCGCACCCACCTAAGTCAAAGGGTGATAACGTACGTCGCGTGACCATAACCCAGGTCTGGTTTAATCCAAATCATGCTCTGATACCAACTTGTAATGCCCTGAAAATTGGGGGTCCTGTAGAAACCCGACTCCCGAGTTCCAGACCATCACTTATGCAACAAATATGCTGATGATTCAATGTTGTCTGAGTTAGTGCTTTAACATGAGTAAGATTATACCAAAACTGTAATTCATACTCCAGATCCAGTGATAAAATGCAAGCAGAAGACTGAAGAATATATATATCACTATATGAAAAAAAAAAAATCTCAAAATGTTTCCAAAGTATGAATACATCTCTGAGTCACATATACATATCATAAACCAAAATCAAATGTCATGTAATAGTCCAACTAGCAAAAATCCCACTGATCCAGGCCACCTATGCGAAGCCGTCAGAGAATTGTATATACGAGAACTCGTCCTGGTCCTCGTAGTAGTCCAGCTCCAGCTCCTGGATCTCCTCACAACCTGCATCTAAGACAGAGTCTGGTAGGTGTTGCAAACACCGTCCCGTAAGGTGGGAGTGAGTGATCAACTCAGTGGAATCATAGAGTAAAGATTAGCATGTTATCAAATCAATCACGCGATAATAGTAAAGCAATTAATCAGACATTCCTAGATACTGTTGTTAATGCAAACATGAAATGACATGATGGATGCCCTCACCAACATATTCCCTCATGCGACATCATCTTACGTCCGTGGCATGCTTTCTTCCCTCAGTGCTCCACATTTTCCAGACACATGCAGTGCGATGTGGATATGATTACCGAGTTGTTATTAGTCCTTTCATATAGCAGTATTGGGAAACTAAGGTACTTCCCTTATATCAATCCCAACACAGATCCTATCTAGGGTCGTCACTCCTAGTAATCTCATTTGATGTTATATTTCTAAGTCGCTGCAAGGGCTGTCAGGGCTGTTGTTCGCACTCGCTGCACCCTTCCCCCATCACCTTATCTATACAGGCCTAGTTGTACTCTTGTCGTTACGGAAGGGTCGTCGCCTCACGTAGACTCAGAATACGCTCGAGGTCACTACAAAGGGCTCGTCACCAATCAGAGTATGCCAATAGCTCAAATGTAGTGTCCCATACTACCACAATCGGCTCACGAGTCTGAGGTGCTCACTGGTCACTACGAGGAGGTTTGTGGCCCAGCGTACGCCGACAGCTCGACCACGGTGTCCCATACCACCATGCCTAGCTCATGATTCTTTATGGATCAAGGTACCATGGTTATCAAGGTTTTCTCAGTTAAGTTCAATACCCTAGGTTCAAGCAGTTATGACCAATACAAGGTGAACATACAATGGTCAGTCGGGTTACTTGATGAGCTCGACTAGTACGAGCGCACCTTAAGCTGAACGACATGAAGTGCATAAAACACCTCGTGTGGCCTAACCACTTCCGTCAACCGAAGCACAACTCATGTTCATCGACGCGTCCTTCATGCAGATAGAAGCCACCCACGAATTTGAATCTATTACCAACTTCCTGGACTAGAGCATAGCCCCAAGCACTTGTAATCAACATCAGTGATCACATGAGAGTAACAGAAATGAAATACGAACAATCTAAGCATGTTAACAACATGTTATAACATACAACGTAAGCAAATCAACCAAACACATGTATTCCATACATATAAGGAAATCAATTCAATAAAAACATGGAGGAAAATCATGTACATCATCATATTAATTGAGAATTCAATCTCAAGACTAATCTACAACAACATTTACTCAATACATACTATTACAAACACTTAGTCTACACACTTTAGTCTACATAGCGTATGTCGACCCAAAGTACGCATTAGGGCGTATCTCTTCGCCAAACAGATCATGCACGCCTAACTAATATCATAACACGATAAATACACATGAAAATCATTTCAGTAAAATACAAACATATACGGTATTTCTTACAAATGCCTACAATACCTTAAATCTCATATTCTCCGTACGCAGTCGAAATGGAAAAAAGACAGCATGTTCTACATGTCAAACGACGTTCTTGTCGATAATCTACTATTAAACGACATTGAAATCTTTGAAAACAGTCAACCTAAGCATCTAGAATCCTCACCTTTCGTCGTATAAGCGTAACGATTCGAGTAGAAACTCTACGCTTCGCCAATGTCTGTATGACGACCTATATCACAAGATAAATCAGCTACTTCGCTAATTGTATCAATGGAATCCCTAAAATAGATTGAGGTTAGAGTTTTCTTACCTAGAATGAAGTCAGAATCACTGGAAGAGTGATTAGAACGCGGTGATTAAGTGCGTGTAGAAGCCGGATCGAATGGTAGGAAGTTTCCCTCACAACTCTCACCGAATCCCTCTCTTTTCTCTCCTCTTTTCCAGGGTTTTAGCAAATTCGTATGGGAGGGAAGTGAGAGGATTTAAGGTATTTAAATAGGTTTAAAAGTCACCTATATAGACTTGGAACAAAGGTATACTTGGGTTATAACTAAATCGGGTCTTTCCCGATCCAAAAGAGCATTTTTGGAGGTCCCCTGACCAAATGCGGTCGAACTTAAGCTCATGGATATTGGATCCTGACCACATTAAGTTTTCAGTCTGGTAGTATTCTCAGATCGCACGTGGTGGACCAGTTTCAGTTCAGCGGTCACTGAGACTCGATCGAGGATTCTAAGTATACTGACCTGAGTGAGAAATGTTCCCTGATCCGAGGGTGTATTTGGGTCAGATTCTGACGGTCTGAATGCTTATACTTAACCCACAAGAGAAATGTGCCAGATTTATTTAAATGACATTTAATTTTTAAAGAATTTCACCCTTTCTCACACTCCTTGCTCCAGGCTCAACGAAATAGCCTTAGAACATCAATTGGGCTTGATTTTTGAAGCGATTGTCAAGTCCAACAACACGTTCGTAATGGTCTAAGATTGTAGATATCAGATTTTCAACGCGCAGTCTAGATCCAATACAAAGTTTCAAAGGGTTCCTGAGAGCAAACGGGTTTAGAGTTTGATCCTAGGTTTCAGGAGGTTATAGCGTTAACGATTCTACAAGTTTTGGGTCTTGCAGAATATATTTAAAGCGAACAGTACTAATTTCACAGCTAATCTAACATGGCGCTAGTTAACTTATGCTTATTTTCTAAAGGAATTAATCATAAGTGATTTCTGATCGAGTTGGTACTCGGGTCTCTGTACGGATTTTTCTGAGATGTTACATTAAGCCGATCCAAATCTCAGGTGGACCACACCACACCAGCGTCAGTAATGCTTGTGCTTGCAGACGTGGGAAGTGGGGTCCCCACTTATGCGACACATAATGATGCATTCTTTTATATATCCACAACATCCATCTATTTCCCCAAACTATTTTAGACCATGGGTCGTGAAATGAAGAAAATCCAAATCTCAAGTGGGCCACACCACAGGAAAAATACATGTTGTTGAAACCTTTCAAGGCCCACCGTGATGTTCCTATTCAACCAAATCTGTCTAAGTCAGGGATCATTAAGCCCCTCCTGAGCTGCTCAATCCGATGGATGGATTTAATCATTCAAGTGGACCCCACCAAGATGGGAAAAATAGAAAAGAAAATATATATAAAGAGAAGAAAGCCTGATATTGAGACTACCATGTTGCAAGCGGTAGCAAGTTTTGGCCAGAGACGGGTGGCCCACTCGTGGGACCACACTATGGAAAATAGTGGCGACAATGATGCTACTGTTAACACCTTTTAAGGCCCACCATAATGATTCTATATGAAAAGGGTGAGCCCTCAGTCCTATGGGGGGGGGGGGGGGGGTGGTGGGGGGGGGGGGGTGAATAGGACTATGCCAAAATAAAAACTAGCTAAAAGGAAATATTAAATATAACTGAATAAATCATAGATCTCAATCGTAATAGTATTGAGAAATTGATTCAAACCTTGTTCAAAGGACAACCTTACACTAAAAACAAATGTATATGGTAGGACAACTTAATTTCTTAAATGCATTAAGGATCAAGATTGCAAACTAAAACAAGAGGCTAATAAAGGAAGATATTTATTACACGCATTCACCATATGTGCATGAAAGAAGAGATTACAAACATACATCCATCACATACATCATCATCTGCCTCAAACACCAAGAGTTATAGTGGTTCGGTGTGTACACCAACTATTATTAAATAACCACACCTACTCCACTCCTAATAATCACAACCCATGTGATATTGGCATTTACTAGAAAATAATATTTTCTCAGGTTCACCTTAAAACCTATACAATTGTGTTTTCAATTGGGCTATCATAATCAAACCCTGTGCTGAGATTTTCTAGTTGTTCTCAGTCGAAACCAATATAGAGATTTTTCTGGCTAATCAAAAAAACCAAAAGTAAATAACAAAGGTACTTATCTTCTTCTTAAAGACGTTGCTTGTTGTAGCTCGAAGAACTACTTCGCTTGATGTAGATGTTCAGTGTTAAACAAATATAATCAAGGATTATAGGTTCTAAATTGATTTTAAATTATCTCAAACCTTGGGCTACTTATTTGAATTTCTTAGATCTTAAAGGGTAGAGTAAAAACTCCCTTTAAAAGAAAATCAAATTCATAATACTGGGATTAAGGAATTATAAAAATAAATAAGTTATTAAAAGATCTAAAATTACCGAACTATAGCTTGATAATGACGGGGACTTTTCTCTCAAAGTAGAAGCTTTCTATGGCTTAATTGAATGATTTGGAATGAGAAAAGAACTCTATTTATAGGCTGAAAAATGGTTCCTTTGACTGGTCTTAGATTCAACAAAATTTCAAATTTTCGGGTACGATCGGATAAAACTAACCTAGGACTGGTCAAGTGGCCTGCTCAACTAGTCGAGCATAGCCCTCGACTAGTTATAGGATCCAAAAATATGTTGCTGGAGTTTGAGTCGAGCACCCCACGACTAGTCGAATAGTTCTCCATGAATGGTTGATCAGGGTGCATGACTGGTCAAGTATCTATCAGAAAATTTTAAATTTTAAGTTTAAAACTTACACTGGTCGAAACAATTCTTGGACTGGTTGAACCAGAGCCTGGACTACTCAAACTTAGGCTAGGACCACTCAAAGTTTAGGTTATACAAAGTATGAATGTCTAAAGATAATATGCATAAGAAAAGACCTAAACCTAGGGTTTCTCTAAGGTCACTTATGCCTGAAACATTTGGACATTAAACTCATATCTTTAGTAGCTTCATATCTTCTAATTGAGGTAGATTTGCATAAGAAGCTTGATCTGGATTTCGTACTAGAATCTTGATCTTGAAGTAGACTTGCAGTAGTAGCTTGATCTTCATGTCTTGTACTTCAAATCTTCGCATGATGTTAATCTTGAAAATGAACTATCCACCATACTTCACTTGAAGGTGAACTTTCCATCATATGACAAGTCACACTCTAAATTGTTTTGTCTCAACAAAATTTGACAGCAAAGGGTGCTTAAAACATCATAGCACTTACAATCTCCCCCATTGTCAAATCTGTGACAAAGCAAACTTAGAATATACAAACTTCACAACTTCACAATCATTCACAACACTCTATCATTCACAATACATACTCCCCCTTAGTCCGAGCTTTGACTAGACTTGTGTAGAGTACCTGTATTAAGAAATATACATATATCCAAAATATACAGTCCACATGATCTAATTCATTTTCACATACCATAACCATAACAAGCAAATGTAACATCCTGAAAAAATTTGTACAAAGACTCGAGTACAACCTCAGGCAGAACAACCCAAGGACCGCATTCAGTTGTATAATTTAGATGGGATTTAGTTAAGTGCTAAATAATCAGTGGATTAAGCTTGGGCCACCATTTTCCCAAATGGGAAGGCCTAGAATCAGGAATACTATTGGATCAATGTCATCTTAAGACTTAGGAGAAATCCTAAGGGCCTGTTACTCTCGGGAATACATTGAAACTCTGTAACGGACTTACACTGCACGTTGAGGGTCCGATGATGATGAAATTATAGGAAGATGTCCGTCCTGTTGGGCTTGACAATCGTGAGAATGGAGCCTAGATATTGTCTAGAAACACCCAACTTGAGCCATGAGTTAAGTGCATGGGAGACGCAAATATCCTTAGAAAATGAACGGAAACTTAAGTGAATTGGGTCGTTCGCTCTTATGTAAAATTGAGGAGTTCAGACCGTTAGTTTTTTACCAAACTTCACACATGAAGAAAGGAAATTTCCCTGCACATATCCGTATAACCATGGCCCCGATTGGACATGTATGACCGTTGATCTAACACGGGCTCTCTATGGTCGATCAGCTCAACCAATCGCACTAAAATCATGTCATGGCATGAATCCATTGTCAGGGAGCATACCCTATAACGTAGATGAGTCGTGGGCCTCCCTAAGAGCCATGTTCATCAGAAACGGCCGCCCATAGGATATAAACATAGTATAAGAAGGCCATGGGGTCATTTGCACCCCATCCGGGGCTATAAATAGCTTCGCACACCCCCCGTCTCACACAAATACGAATTTCAAACCCTAGAGAGAGAGAGAGATAAAGAATAGAAAAGAGCAAAATAGAGAAGAAGAACTGTAGAAGATCGCTACAACTGTGGGAAATCTTCTCCCACGCATCCATGTGCAGAATCACCGCCTCCTTTTTGTACCCAAGCCTCTTTTGGCTACGATTTCAGGTAAACATACCAACCCTAATGTCGATGTAGAGCTCCTGGATAGTTTTCACCAACCTAGCTAACCCGTTTCATCATTTAGGTGCCCGATGTTTCATTTTTTGAAACGTAGAATTTGGACCGAGACTGAGTCGAGTGTACTAACGAAAGGTGCAGACTATGAATGGTTAGGTTACGGTTTATCAATACTTTCATGTCAGCTGATGATTTATGCTTGTCATGATTGATACTGTATTGTCTTAAATACGTTGATTTTTGTATGAGATATGCCTATGAACTGTGATAAGTAAATGATGTAACCTATGTGTTTGTTGAAATGTCTAAATAGGAAATAGAGAATGATTAGTGCTTACTATGATTACTAATCTAGGACTCATCATTTTCATATGCATATAGATATCCCTGTATAAAGAGTTGATAAATCATATGTTGTAACTAGCGTAGTTTATGTGTTTGATAAATTGTTTAAATGAGAAATTGTTGGTGATTTGTATTTACTACGAGTATTAAGATAGGAGTTTCATTGTCTTATGCATATGCATATCTTCCTCAGTGAAATCAACTAATAAAATGTGAGTTGTACTTAACATGGTCAATGTGTTTGTTGAAATGTCCAAATGAGAAATCTACTTTAATTGTGTGTTGAATGCCAGGATAGACATTACACGGGGTTATTAGTAGCATTTGGATAGGATTGGGGCTACAAACGTAGCACAGGAAACCAATACACGTTCATGTTTAGGTGGCTAAATTAGTCTTGCCACCTTAGGTAAACTCGATGAATACGAGTTGTACGATGATTGTTGGTAGTGGTTGGGCCACGGGGGGAACTTATGCACTCCATGTCGATTAGGTCAGATGTACCAATCAAGCTTACCTAATAAACCGGTTGGCCTATTGTGTGTTTACCATGTATAGACGCGATCGTTTGAATCTAAGGTATCCCTTACCAATGTAAAAATCCACCATAACCATGGTACCATGATCCTTAAGACTCGTGAGCCGGGCATGGTGGTATGGGATATCATGTTCATGCTGTCAGCCTACATTGGGGTGACAAGCCTCTCCGTAGTGACCGCGTGTACAACTTCTTACAACTTTCTTTTCATATTTGTTTAACTAGGAGTGACGAACCTAAATAGATCTAGAACATAGGAGTAGGACCGCTATGGTTGTCCAATGCCTAATGTTCGATTTGGGTGGATATTAAAAAGGGAGGAACCCTAGCTTCCCAAACTTGTTGTGTGAATAAGCATGATTAATTAGTTGGCTAACATGACCATGCATCACACTACATTAGTTAGGATGTGCCAAAAAAGCATTGGAGTTGCACATTTGACTAAGTGTTATCATATGAGAAATAGGCTGTCGGAGTCGTGTGTTGAGGGAGCAATGACGGGTGAGGGCATGCATCGATACTTGCACTCCATTTCTGCATTAAAGAGAATAGTTAGGAAGTGATTGTTTACGATTGCTTTATTATTACTGCTTGATTGACTTGATAACATGCGTTACTTCTACCTTATGGAACCACTGAGTTGATCACTCACTCCCACTCTGGGATGATGTTTTAAAATGTCAATCAGAAGCTTATTTGGATGTAAGTACAGATGACGTTTATGCTCTGGAGCAGGACTTCTTGGATGAGGAGGAATTCTTCTACTTCCAACTCTTGGGGGGTCTATGTAGACCACGTACCATTGCGCAGGGGACACTAGGCATCAAGGCTTAGTTGAACACATTTACATTACCACTTTTTGTACATTTTAAAATTATGCATGTACATATTGAACCCGTTTACGTACTCATACTTTGGAAAAAGTTTTGTGCTACATCTGCATACTTACATAAATATGTTTTAGAATTTGCACTGGCTTAATTTCATTAAATCTGGAGTATGATGTGTTGATTAGTATAATCCCATGCATGTTTAATTCATGAATATGAAATAAATCTGAATATCATCATTCATAAGACATGTGATGTTCGGAATCTCGAGAGTAGAGCTTTGCTTGAACCTCGAAATTCAGGGCGTTACAACAAATGAGTAAGAAAATGAGCCAAACATCATAACCATTATAACAAGTCTCCCCCCCGCCTCCCCCTTTTATCACAACTTGACAAAGGAAGATAGAAACCCAATTAAAGTACAAAAATGATTATGAGAAAATAATGAGAATAACATCAAAGGAGTGTCACAAAGATAATAATTAAAAAGAGAGTGTTATCCAGAATAATCCCATACAAACCAAGTGAATAGTGAAGTACAATTATATAGATTCAACATAGAAAAAACACAAATACTAATTAGAACCTGCGGAACAAGGAGGTGGAATGGACGAGTCAATCTGAAGAAGTCCCCACGTAATGCGATGGAAATATTTGCTCATATACTTCATCGAAGATTTATGGCTTTCAATCAGATTATCCTAAGACATTTTTAACTCACCCAGCTTCTCCTCAGAGAGTGAAAACGCTCATCAAAGTGAGATGGCTGAAAATCAAGGTCTACCTCATCATCAGTTTCTAATTCATCAAAAATATCGTCCATAGTAGTGTCAGCTGGCAGAGTGTCTTCATCTTCAACTTCTACTTCATCCTCATCACGTTGGCCAAGTAAGAACTTTAGGTTGATCTTGCTGATATTGGAGTTATTGAATGGTAGAACCATTATCGGTGCCCCAGCAGGTCGCATGACCACATTACAATGACGTACTAATGTAGTCAACAGACAGGCAAAAGGTATGCAACCATGGTGTAACACCTCGGATTTTGGCCAACCTGAGATTAGACGTCCTTAGGCAATGGGTCAACTAAAACACCTGGGAAATCGCTCAGAACCCAATTCCATAGCCAAAGAAATCACATAGGATTAATTCCTTTAGAAACTAAGCATAAGTTAGCTAGCGCTACGCTGGAGTAGCTGGGAAATAGTCCCTGATCACTTTAAATACGTTCTACAAGACCCAAAGCGAGTAGAACCAATGACGCTATAATACTCTAAAACCTCGGATCAAACTCTAAACCGGTTTGTTCTCTGGACCTCTTTGAAACTTTTTATTGGATCTAGACCGCGCGTCAAAAATTCGATACCTACAATCTTAGACCGTTAGAACCGCTTAGCTGGACTTGACAATCATTTCGAAAATCAAGTCCAACCGACACTTGCAGGCTATTTCATTGAGCCTGGACTGAAGAGAGTGAGAATAGGGTTAGATTTGAAATTTGAAATTCAAATCTGGCACACGACTTGACGCGTCAGTATTAAGCATTCTGACCGTCAGAATTCATCCAAATTACACCCTCGGATCAGGAAAAATTCTATTTCATATGATGAGACTTGTAGACCCGATCTACGTGCGGTGACCGCTGAACTGAAACTAGACCACCACGGGCGATCTACGAACACTGATGGTCTGAAAACGGGATGTGAGCGACATCCGACATGTACGAACTTAAGTCCGATCGCGTTCGGCCAGGGGACCAACAGAAATGTCCTTTTGGACCGAAACAGCCCCGATTTGGATATATCTCAAGTATACATTGTTCCTGAGCCTATTTCGGGCATGTTTGGGCTTATAAAAGGGGTTGAAACCCTCACTCCTCTCTCCCATCCGAATTTGGAAAGAGCCCTAGATTGAGAGAGAGAAAAGGTGAGAGATTATGAGAGAGAGTAGGAGAGAATTTTCCTGCTGCTGCCCCACATGTTGCACGTGCTTTAGCAACACACCTCAATCACTTTGCCAGTGATTTCTCCACTTTTCTAGGTAAGAAAATACCCTAATTAGTTGTTGATTTACTGATTCTTAGTTTTCATAGCCTTGTAGCTGATGAATCTTGTAAATCAGGTTGCCTAGTCACCGTAAACGAAGCGTATACGCTTCGTTCGAATTAACACACCTATAAGAGAAAAGGTGCGGATTTTAGACGCTTTGATTGACTGTTTCCAACGCTTTCAATGTCGTTTAATAGTAGATTATCGACGGCAATCCCGTTTGACATGTACAACATGCTGTCCATTTCCTGTTTCATAAACCGGCGAAGAATATGAGATTTAGGGCATTTTAGTCATTTGTAGGAAGTACTGTTTTCATTCATATTTTGCTGATGTGATTGACATGGCTTCTTGTCCCATTAGAATACTAGGAATGTGTGCATAATTAGTTTAGCGAAGAGATTCGCCTAAATGCACACTTTGAGTCGACATACTATATGTAGACTTAAGTGTGTAGTGTAAGTGTTTGTATAAATGCTTGTATTAGTATGTATTGAATTAAATGGTGTTATGATTTAGTTTGAGATTAAATTCTCAATTAATATGCTGATGTAAATGATTTCCTACATGTTAGTTATATGCATGATTTCATTATATGTATGAAATGCATACGTTGGAAGATTTACTTAAGTTGTATGTTATAACATGTGTTAACATGCTCACATTGTTGTATTTCATTCCCAATACTCTTACATGATTGTTGATGTAATTTCATAATTGTTTGGGACTATACCTAGTCTAGGCAGTCGGCAACCGAGCAAATTCGTGGTTGGCTTATCTTTGCCATGAACGACACGTCTCCAAACGCGAGTCGTGTTTGGAGTTGGTGGCAGTGGTTAGGCCACACGAAGTGTTTTACGCACTTCATGTCGTTCGACTTGAGATGCACTCGTGCTAGTTGAGCCCGTCAATTAACCCGACTGGCCGCTATATGTTCACCCTGTATGAGTCATAACTGCTTGAACCTAGGATACTGAACTTACCATTATAAACCCTGTCAACCATGGTACCTTGATCCACGAAGACTCATGAGCCGGGCATGATGGTATGAGACACCGTGGTAGAGCTGTCGGCCTACGCTGGGGCCACAAACCTCTCCATAGTGACCAGTGAGCACCTATGTCTCGTGAACAGATTATGGTGGTATGGGACACTATATTCTTACTGTCAGCCTACACTGATCAGGCGACGAGTCCTTTGTAGTGACCACGAGCGTATTCTGAGTCTACAGGAGGCGACGACCCTTCCGTAGCAGTGAGAGTACAGTATGCCTGTATTGATAAGGTGATGGAGGAGCGGTGCAACGAGTGCGAGCAACAGCCCTGGAAGCCCTTGCAATGATCTACAAAATATACATCGTATGAGATTACTAGGAGTGACGACCCTAGACAGGATCTGTGCTAGGATTGATACAAGGGAAGTACCTTAGTTTCCCAATCCTGCTGTTTGAATGGACTAATAACAACTCGGAAATCATATCACCATTACATTGCATGTGCTTGAAAGATGTGGAGCACTTGAGGGACGATTGCATGTCGCAGTCGTAAGATGGTGCCGTATGAGGGAGACCGTCGGTGAGGGCATCCATCACGTCATGTCATATTGTATTAACAACAGTATTAGGATTGTTTAATTTACTGCTTTTCTATTATCGCATGATTGATTTGAAAACATGTTAATCCTTGCTCTATTATTCCACTGAGTTAGCTACTCATTCCCACGTAACGGGATGGTGTTTCCGGACACCCACCAGTCCCTATTTTGGTTGCAGATGATGGCGCTGCTTGAGAAGCGGAGCTGGACTTGATGATGATGAGGAGGATCCCTCCTTTATGTGTGTTCTGATTGACGGAATTACATGGAGGTTGATTAGATACCTTGACACTTGTCATTTTATATTTTTAGAGCACTCATGTATATTCTTTTGTGTACTTTTGAAGTATACATGTATGTATATAACCTGGTAACATGTTCACACTCTAGAGACATACAACAGTTTAAATATGTTATACCTACTATCACAGACTTCCGCTTGTTAATTTAATTGTCTCTGGAGTATGATATGCTGTTCTGGCATAATCCCACTCATGTTTAATACATTAACACAGAAAACATTCAATCATACATATCTATGTTGCATAAATAACATTTTGGAACTCGAGAGTTGGGTTTTTACTCGACCCCCGATTTTCGGGATGTTACACATGGCCAGGATAAAGAGAAAATTGAATGATAATATAACAGATCGAGGAAGGAAGACAAATGGCTAGACATGACATAATGGAGAATGCGACACATAAACAGGGTCTGCTCGGCCTTGATACCAAATATAGGATATGCATTGGCAATAAAGATGTGGTGAAGAACCCTGTATTTGGGCAACATCTAATTGGCACAAAGGGCTTTACCTGGGCTCCACTCAACATCAAAATGACATAATTTGTGAGTTAGTTTATGCCACTTGAATTCAGACATTCTATCAGCAAGAGTTGGTATAGGAATAATGTCATCATTAACTGTTATGTCTAACAAACACGAAATGAGATGTTTATCAAATTGAAACATCCCTTCTCTAAAATTAATAGAGAAAGTTAGATCATCAAGGGACATGTCACTAATTGAAGCATACATCCCTTGTGCAATAGAGCGGTATGCCGGTCCGCCCTAATTGAGGATGTTTTCCCAACCTACAACGTTAAGGATGGGAAGAAGATGGAAGGAGCCAAATGATAAGCATTTATCGTACGCTTGACAATGACTTCCTTGTTGCAGAGATCCCGCACATAATCTACGTCTTCCTCGGGTGGCCATAGGGTACACACCCTAAGAGGAGTTGTCTTAGAAGAAGAAGCACAAGTTTCTTTCTTCTTAGATCGAACATCCATTGAATGCAAGTAATAGAGAAAAACAACAAAGAATGATGGGTTTCTAAGACATCAATTTTTTTGTCAAAACCCACAAAAATGGATGGGAAAACTCAAATCGACTTCAAGATGTAGAACAATAAGCATACGATGACCGAAATCTAGAAGGAAAACAAAAATGGAGCACTTGCAATGATCCTTAGTTGATGGGCCTGGCGAGTCGAGAAGAGGGCCGAACGTGGAAGATGAAGAAATGAGAAAAAAAAAAAAAAAAGAGATTTCCCCTCTTTTAAGACACCTACTCGTGCTCCACGACCGGTTGAGTACATGCTTGACCTGTCGTGGCTCGACTGGTCGAGTATGTGCTCGACAGGTCGTGATACATTGAAAAATTAAATTTTTACTTAAAATTTTTTAAAAATATTTGCATAAAAAATATAAAAAAATTAAAGCATGCAAACATAACATAATCCACTTTATTTGAATTACACGTACCAATATCAAGTTTCAATTTGGAAAATCTATTCCTATCAAGCGATTTAGTTAAAATGTTAGTAAGATGATTTTCGGTCTAAATACATTATAAAGAAATGCTTTTATCTTCAACTAATTCTCAAATGTAGTGATAACGACTGTTAATAGGTTTCGTTCGTGAATGTTGGATGGGATTTTTTTAGATATTAATTGCACTAGAGTTATCACAATACAAGATCATAATATTCGGTGCATTCCGTAATCATCAAGCATTCTTTTCATCCAAACAAGCTAGGTACAAGGATTACCAGGTATAATGTATTCAGCCTCAGCTGTGGATAGTGATACCGAACTCTGTTTCTTACTGTGCCAGGAAACTAAACAATTCCCAACATAGAAACATTCACCACTGGTAGACTTTCTATCATTAATGTTTCATGCCCAGTCAGCATCTATATATCCAGCTAATTGAACATTTGTATCATGCGGATACCAAAGGCCTAAACTAGCAATATTTACGACATATTTAATAATGCGTTTAATAACAATAAGATGTGATTCCTTTGGATCTAATTTATATCTAGCATAGATACCCACACTAAAGCAATATCTAGTCTACTTGCAGTTAAGTATAAGAGACTACCAATCACACTGCGATATAAGTGAGAGTCTATACTTTTACCTATTTCATCCTTTGAAAACTTAAGAGTCGTACTCATAGGAGTATCGAATTTCTTACCATTTCCAAATCTAAATTTCTTAACCAGATTTAAAGTGTACTTGGGCTGAGAAACGAAGGTACCATCTTCCAGCAATTTAACCTATGAACCTGGAAAGTAGTTCAATTCTCCCACCATACTCATCTCGAATTTAGATTTCATAAGTTCTACAAACTCAACAGATGGGTTAGTGTAAGTAGAACCATAGATAATATCATCAACATATATTTGTATTATTAGTATGTGTTCATTATATTTTTAACAAATAGGGTTTTATCAACGCTTCCCATAATAAAATTATGACTGAGTAAGAACTTAGTTAGCCTCTCATACCATGCTCTGGGAGCTTGTTTCAGACCGTAAAGTGCATTTTTAAAGCGATAAACATGATTAAAGTGTTTAGGATCCTCAAAGCCCTTAGGTTATTCAACATAAACCTCTTCATGGAAAGTACTTTTAACATCCCTTTGATATATCTTAAAACTTTTTAAAGCAGCAATGAATATAAATAATATGATGGATTCAAGATGAGCTACTGGAGCAAAGGTTTCATCATAATCAACTCATTCTATTTGAGTGTACCCTTGTACAACCAGTCTAGCTTTATTTCTGATTATATTTTCCAGTTCATTAGATTTGTTCTTACAAATCTATTTGGTTCCAATTATGTGTTTATCAGATAGTCTTGGAACCAAATACCAAACATCATTCCTAACAAACTGATTTAATTCATTTTGCATGGCAACAAT
The DNA here is from genome assembly GCA_037074715.1 of Magnolia kwangsiensis. NCBI lineage: Eukaryota > Viridiplantae > Streptophyta > Magnoliopsida > Magnoliales > Magnoliaceae > Magnolia > Magnolia kwangsiensis. The sequence goes on along the minus strand of CM073576.1, from coordinate 45,140,419 downwards.
CTAATTTTCATCAGTAAATGGTTCTTTTACGCTGGCTTGTTCAACTTGAGAAGTAAAGTAAACGTAGTTGTAAATATTTTCTAATTATTTTCCAGTAAGCACGCTAATGAGAGGGTTGCCTAGTATTAGATCAGTAGGATGGTCTTTGACTGATCTTAGTTCAGTATTGACCGGACTAGATAAGTAGTCAGGTTTTTCTATTATATTAACTTTATCTTCTTTTAAACAAGATAGAGGTGTGTTCATGTGATCATCAATTACAACATTTACAGATTCCTGAATTACACCTTTTCTCTAGTTAAGAACACGATATGCTCTACTATTCAGAGCATAACCTAAGAATATCCCATCATCACTTTTGGCTTCAAACTTTCCTAAGTTTTTATGGTCACATGATGTAACATCTCGAAAATCGGGGGTCGAGCATAAACTCCACTCCCGAGTTTCAGAACATCACTTATGCAACATTTTCAATGATGGATGAATGTCGGTTGTCATAGTGCATGAAACATGAAGTGGATTAAGCCAAAACAGCATATCATACTCCAGAGATAGTAAATTAGCAAGCGAAAGACTATGATAAATACATAAAATATATAATTAATTATAAGTCTCCAGAGTGTGAACATGTTACCAGGTTAATTAAATACATGTATACTCCAAAAATGGAAAGAAAAGAATATACATAAGTGCTCCAAAAATACAAAATGAGAAGTGTCAAGGTGTCTAATCAACCTCCCTGTAATCTCGTTGATCAGAACACGCATAAAGGAGGGATCCTCCTCATCATCATCAAGTCCAGCTCCGCTTCACAAGCAGCGCCATCATCTGTAACTAAAACAGGGACTGGTTGGTGTGCACGACACTGTCCCGTAACGTGGGAGTGAGTGATCAACTCAGTGGAATCATAGAGCAAAGATTAGCATGTTATCAAATCAATCACGCGATAATAGTAAAGCAGAAAATCAAACATTCCTAGATACTGTTGTTAATGCAAGCATGAAATGACATGATGGATGCCCTCACCGACATTCTCCCTCATACGGTACCATCTTATGCCCACGACATGCTTTCTTCCCACAGTGCTCCACATCTTCCAAGCACATGTAGTGCGATGGGGATATGATTATCGGGTTGTTATTAGTCCTTTTCATACAGCAGGATTGGGAAACTAGGGTACTTTGCTTATATCAATCCCAAAATGGATCCTATCTAGGGTCGTCACTCCTAGTAATCTCATATGATGTTTATTTGTAGGTCGCTGCAAGGGCTGCCAGGGCTGTTGCATGCACTCGTTGCTCCTCTCCCCCATTACCTTATCAATACAGGCCTAATGTACTCTTGTCGTTACGGAAGGGTCGTCGCCTCCCGTAGACTCAGAATACGCTCGAGGTCACTACAAAGGGCTCGTCACCAATCAGTGTAGGCCAACAGCTCGAATGTAGTGTCTCATACCACCACAATCGGGTCACGAGTCAAATGTGCTCACTGGTCACTACGGGGAGGTTTGTGGCTCCAGCGTAGGCCGACAGCTCGACCACGGTGCCCCATACCACCATACCCGGCTCATGAGTCTTTATGAATCAAGGTACCATGGTTAATCGGGTTTCCAATGGTAAGTTCAGTACCCTTGGTTCAAGCAGTTATGACTCATACATGGTGAACATACAATGACCAGTTGGGTTACTTGACAGGCTCGACTAGTACGAGCGCATCTCAAGCTGAGCGAGATGAAGTGCATGAAACACTTCGTGTGGCCCAACCACTACCGCCTGCCCAAGACACGACTCGCGTTCATCGACATGTCCTTCGTGGCAAATAGAAGCCAACCACGAATTTAATTCATTACCGACTGCCTGGACTAGGTCATAGCCCCAAGCATTTGTATATCAACATCAGTAAGCATATGAGAGTAACAGGAATGAATATAAACAATACAAGCATGTTGTCACATGTTATAACATACAACACAAGAAAATTAAACAACACATGCATTTCATATATATAATGAAATCAATACATATAGCTAACATGATGGAAATCATATACATCAGCATATTAATTGAGAATTCAATCTCAAAACTAACTCACAACACCATTTACTCAATACATACTAATACAAACATTTATACAAACACTTTGTCTACACACTTTAGTTTACATAGCGTATGTCGACTTAAAGTGCGCATTAGGGCGAATCTCTTCGCCAAATAGATCATACACGCATTCCTAATATCACAACACAACAAATAGCCATGGCAATCATTTCAGAAAAATACGGACGTAAACAGTATTTCCTACAAATGACTAAAATATCCTAAATCTCATATTTTCCGTATGCAGTCGAAACAGAAAACAGACAGCATGTTCTACATGTCAAACGGTATTCTCTTCGATAACTACTATTAAACGACATTGAAAGCTTTGAAATCAGTCAATCAAAGCGTTTAAAATCCTCACCTTTTGCCTTAGACGTGTATCGATTCGAATAGAATGTCTACACTTCGTCAACGGCGTTATGGCGACCTAATACACAAGATACATAAGCTGCATCGCTAAAGTATCAAAGGAATCCCTAAAAAAATAAGTGGTTAAGGTTTTTCTTACCTAGAAGTGAGTTAGAATCACCGGAAAAGTGATTTGAAGGCGGTGGATAAACACGTGTAGAAGATGGTTCAAGTGGCAGGGAGATTCTCTCACAACTCTCCACAATCGCTCTCTTTCTCTCTCTTCTTTTTCTAGGGTTTGTTACAAATTCGGATGGGAGAGATATGAGAGAGTTTAAAACCCTTATATAGGCTAAAAACTCACCTAAATAGACTTGGGACAAAGGTATACTTGGGTTATAATCAAATCGGGACTTTTTCGATCCAAAAGAGCATTTCGGGAGGTCCCCTGGTCGAATGCGGTCAGAATTAAGCTCATGTATATCGGATCCTGCTCACACCAAGTTTTCAGACCGGTAGAGTTCCCAGATCGCACGTGGCGGTCCAGTTTCAGTTCAGCAGTCACAGAGACTCGATCAAGGATTTCAAGTACACTGACCTGGGTGAGAAATGTTCCCTGATCCGAGGGTGTATTTGGGTCAGATTCCGACGGTCTGAATGCTTATATTGATCCCACAAGCGAAACATGCCAGATTCATTTAAATCCTATTTATATTTTTATGAATTACACTCTTTCTCACACTCCCTGCTCCAAGATCAATGAAATAGCCCCAGAACATCAGTTGGCCTTGATTTTCGAAGTGATTGTTAAGTCCAGCTAAGCGGTCATAACGGTCTAAGATTGTAGACATCGGACTTTCGACGCGCGGTCTAAATCCAATACGAAGTTTCAAAGGGTTCTTGAGAGCAAACAAGTTTAGAGTTTAATCGTAAATTTCAGGGTATTGTAGCGTCATTGGTTCTATAAGTTTTGGGTCTTGAAGATCGTATTTAAAGTGGTTGGTGCTAATTTCACAGGTACTCTAGTGTAGCCCTGGCTAATTCACGTTAAATTCTAAAGAATTAGGTTCTAAATGATTTCTCTGGCTTTAGAATTGAATATTGAGAAACTACCAAGGTGCTATGGTTGACCCATTGCCTAAGGACGTCTAATCCCAAGTTGGCAAAAATTCAGGGTGTTACACGTGAGATGAAGCACTTACTTTCAAAATTTTGAAAGTATTTGACAGTAGGTTTCTTATTAAACCACAATTCATATACGGTTTATAATATAACATATATTACTTACCACTTCAGCCCATAAAATTTTGGGCAACTTCATGCTATTTAACATAACATTAGCCATCTCTTGTATCACTCTATTTATTCTTTCAACAACCCCGTTTTGTTGAGGTGTTTTAGGGGCTGAAAACTCATGTGATATGTCATGATCATTACAGAACTTCTCAAAATTGCTATTTTCGAATTCCATCCCATAATCACTTCTGATCTTTGTTACATTCATTTCTTTTTCCTTCTGAATTCATTTTAGAATCCTAGACGATGTCGATCTTCTGCTTGATCAGAGCATTGGATTTATTGGCAACTACCAGGATTGAGAAGTCAATTCAAACCGTGAATATATCGCTTACATATACCGTTCCTTTACTCTGTGTTCCCGAATGCAATAAGCCCTTGGGGAAGGCAATACTAAGGGGCATGCTAATTCATCCTAAGTTCAATCTAAGGGATTCATACATTTTTCCTGAGAGTGAATGGTTTTAAGTTACATAAGCTTCCTAAGAGTTACTAAAGGAGTCAATGGATGTTATGAGGATCTATCCAAGGAAAGGAGTCCCATTCCAAGTAAATCTAACTTACTATTCCTTAGCATATACAGGCTTTACACTGCCTAAGACAACTAGTAGCCTAGTCTGTAACTCAGTAGCATATACAGACTTGCGGCGGCGCTTGAGCTAGCGGCGCCACCCTGCGGTTTTCTTGATTGAGTAGGGCGACTAGACCCAGCCTCATCCGCTGCGATCTTTCTCTTTCCCATCAAAGAAAGGATGGTGGAGAGAGATAAAAGACCCAAAATGGCTTTAACAAAAGCCATGAAAAATGGAGAAAATGCAAAGAAATGGCTGCCCAAACTGAAAAAGGGAGATCTAAGCGTTGTAGAGGGATGCTTCAAGCTCCCCTAGGATGTATTTTCAGAGAGAAAAGAGAATGAAAAAGGGAAATGAAGTACCTCACAATTTCAGCTCATTTTGGGGATTGTAAGAGCTCCAAACGACGAGATTTGCAAGAGGGAGGGCTGTAAATCACTATGGAGTGAAGGAGTGGGATCGTTTCCAGCCAAGAATGGGTTTGAGAGAGATTTGGAACCACGAATTTGAGAGAGGGCAGCACGAAAATGAAAACGGAGCTTGGGATGGGGGCTGTTGTGAAGGAAGTACCCCTTTTTGGGGTTTTCTATGGACGAACCACATATGGAGGGTGTGTACTACCCCAAACGACCACACGTGCCAACTTTTACTTCAAGTGGGCCCCAACCATCGGCGATGCATCGCCGGATCGGTGATGGCATCGCCGGCCGGCGGTGCATCCAGCCGGTGGGACCACATGGTTCTGGTCTCCCATGGTCCAGGGATCCCAAAAAACTATGGGCCCCACCTTGGTTCATTCTAGATTGCCCTATAGAGGCCAAAACATGCATTCAGGGATTTCTGGGGCCAATTTACAGTCCTGAATGCAATCCCCTATCATGCAGCATATGATTTTGGGGTAGAAGGAGCTAATACATCCATCTAGCCCATTATTTGCTAAAGAACGTAAACTTAGAATGGCATAATGGCCAGTTTTCATGAAATTTTACTATTCACTGTAAAATTTTATCGAAGTATGATTTTATGTCATTTTCAAATTATTATTAATGCCTAACATAAAAATAATAAGAAAGAATTGAAGAATAGAGTGGTGAGAGGAAGAATTTCAAAGATTTTAGGTGAAACGGGGTTTTTAAGCCCTGACGATTGAATGTAAGGGTCGTGGTTGTCCCACAGCCCAAGGATTCACATTTACAGGTTTAGAATCATTCAAAGAACATCTTAACCCACCTACTTAGAACCTAGGAGCTACTCAGGTCGCTTCACGCGACGCTAGATGCGTTACGGACTCGATCACGCGATCGATATGAATAGACTTCGCCTATTGACGAATCTATGATCCTATAAGTGTTTCTAGACCCTTCTCGCACCCACCTAAGTCAAAAGAAGCGACAGCGTACGTCGCGTGACCATAACCCAGGCCCGGTATAATCTTATTCATGCTATGATACCTTTTGTAACATCCCAAAAATCGGGGGGTCGAGTAAAAACCCAACTCCTGAGTTCCAAAATGTTATTTATCCAACATAGATATGTATGATTGAATGTTGTCTGTGTTAATGTATTAAACATGAATGAGATTAAGCCAGAACAGCATATCATACTCTAGAGACAGTTAAATTTACAAGCGGAAGACTGTGATAGTATGTATAGCATATATAAATTGTTGTATGTCTCCAGAGTGTGAACATGTAACCAAGTTATATACATACATGTATACTCCAAAAGTAAAACAAAAGAAATATATATGAGTGCTCTAAAAATATAAAATGACAAGTGTCAAGGTATCTAATCAACCTCCCTATAATCCCGTCAATCAGAACACGCATAAAGGAGGGATCCTCCTCCTCATCATCAAGTCCAGCTCCGCTTCTCAAGCAGCGCCATCATCTGCGGCCAAAATAAGGACTGGTGGGTGTCCGGAAACACCATCCCGTAACGTGGGACTGAGTAGCTAACTCAGTGGAATAATAGAGCAAGGATTAACATGTTCTCAAATCAATCATGCAATAATAGTAAAGCAGTAAATCAAACATTCCTAATATTGTTGTTAATGTAATATGACATGACGTGATGTATTCTCTCACCGACGATCTCCCTCATACGGCACCATCTTACGACCGCGGCATGCAATCGTCCCTCAAGTGCTCCACATCTTCCAGGAACATGCAATGTTATGGTGATATGATTTTCAAGTTGTTATTATTCCATTCAAACAGCAGGATTGGGAAACTAAGGTACTTCCCTTATATCAATCCCAACACAGATCCTGTCTAGGGTCGTCACTCCTAGTAATTTCATATGAAGTATATTTTGTAGGTCGCTGCAAGGGCTGTCAGGGTTGTTGCTCGCACTCGTTACACCGGTCCCCCATCACCTTATCAATACAGGCCTACTGTACTCTCACTGCTACTGAAGGGTCGTCGTCCCTGTAGACTCAGAATACGCTCGCGGTCACTACAAAGGAATCGTCGCCTGATCAGTGTAGGCCGACAGCAAGAATATAGTGTCCCATACCACCATAATCTGCTCACGAGACATAGGTGCTCACTGCTCACTACGGGAAGGTTTGTAGCCCCAGCGTAGGCTAACAACTCAACCACGGTGTCCCATACCACCATGCCCGGCTCATGAGTCTTCGTGGATCAAGGTGCAATGATTGACAGAGTTTACAATGGTAAGTTCAGTACCCTAAGTTCAAGTAGTTATGACTCATACAGGGTGAACATACAATGGCCAGTTGGGTTACTTGACGGGCTCGACTAGTACGATCGCATCTCAAGTCGAACGATATGAAGTGCGTAAAACACCTTGCGTGGCCTAACCACTGCCGCCAACTCCAAACACGACTCGCGTTCATCGACACGTCGTTCGTGGCAAAATTAAGCCAACCATGAACTTGCTCGGTTACCGACTACCTGGACTGAGTATAGTCCCAAACACATATGAATTCACATCAGCAATTCATGTAAGAGTATTGGAAATGAATACAACCATGTGAGCATGTTAACACATGTTATAACATACAACTTGAGTAAATCACCAAGCACATGCATTTCATACATACAATGAAATCATGCATATAGCTAACATGTAGGAAATCATTTACATCAGCATATTAATTGAGAAATCAATCTCAAACTAATTCATAACATCATTTAATTCAATACATACTAATACAAACATTTATACAAACACTTACACTACGCACTTAAGTCTACATATAGTATGTAGACCCGAAGTGCGCATTTTGGCGAATCTCTTCGCCAAACTAATTATGCGCGATTCCTAACATTCTAATGCGACAAGAAGCCATGTCAATCACATCAGCAAAATATGAATGAAAACAGTATTTTCTACAAATGACTAAAATGCCCTAAATCTCATATTCTTCGTCTATTTATGAAATAGGAAACGGACAGCATGTTGTACATGTCAAACAGCGTTGCCATCGATAATCTACTATTAAACGACATTGAAAGTGTTGGAAATAGTCAATCAAAGCATCTAAAATCTGCACCTTATCTCCTAGAAGCGTATCGTTTCGAACGGAGCGCATACGCTTCGTCTACGGCGACTAGACAACCTGATTTACAAGATCTATTAGCTAATATGCTATGGAACGAAAGGAACCTCAAATCAGCAACTTATTAGGGTGTTTTCTTACCTAGAAATGTGGAGAAATCATCGGCCAAGTGATTGGAGCGTGTTGCTAAAGCACATGCAACAGGTGGCACGACAGCAGGAAAATTCTCCTCCAGTCTCTCTCACAAACTCTCACCTTTTATCTCTCCCAATCTAGGGTTTTTCTCAAATTCGGATGGGAGATAGGAATGAGGGTTTCAACCCCTTTTATAAGCCCAAATGTGCCCGAAATAGGCTCGGGAACAAAGTTTACTTGAGGTATATCCAAATCGGGGCTGTTTCGGTCCAAAAGACCATTTCTGGTGGTCCCCTGGCCGAACGTGATCGGACTTAAGTTCGTACTTATCGGATGTCGCTCACATCCCATTTTTAGACCATCAGTGTTCGTATATCGCACGTGGCGGTCCAATTTCAGTTCAGCGGTCAACGCACGTAGATCAGGCCTGCAAGTCTCATGATATGAAATAGAAATTTTTCCTGATCCGAGGGTGTAATTTAGCTGAATTCTAACGGTCAGAATGCCTAATACTGACACGTCAAGTCGTGTGCCAGATTTGAATTTTAAATTCCAAATCTAGCCCTATTCTCACTCTCTTCGGTCCAGGCTCAACGAAATAGCCTGTGAATGTCAGTTGGACTTAATTTTCGAAATGATTGTCAAGTTCAGCTAGGCGGTTCTAACGGTCTAAGATAGTAGGTATCGGACTTTCGACGCGCGGTCTAGATCCAATACAAAGTTTCAAAGTGGTCTAGAGAACAAACCTGCTTAGAGTTTGATCTGAGGTTTTAGAGTATTATAAAGTCATTGATTCTACAAGTTTTGGGTCTTGTAGAATGTATTTAAAGCGGTCAGGGACTATTTCCCAGCTACTCCAGCGTTGCGCTAGCTAACTTACACTTAGTTTCTAAAGGAATTAATCCTAAGTGATTTCTTTGGCTATGGAATTTGGTTCTGAGCGATTTCCCAGGTATTTTAGTCGATCCATTGCCTAAGGACGTTTAATCCCAGGTTGGCCAAAATTCGGAGTGTTACAGAGGAGGATTAGAAATTTTTATGGTACCTTGGCCAATAATCTTGGAGTTGCTTCCATCACCAAAAGTGACTGAGCCATCAGTCATATCTTTATAGTTGGTGAACATATCTTTGTAACTTATCATGTGTCTTGAACAACCACTATCTATGTACCACTTTAAATGGCTAGAAGCCTTAAAGGCAGTGTGGGCAACAAGGCAAGTAACTTTAGGAACCCATTTCATTGTTGTTCTGGGTTTTGGAGTACCATTGGTTTTCCTTCCTCTAGTAGAATTGAAATTTCTCTGTTTATCAACTCTGATATTAGAGTTAGATTTGAGAAACTCTTTAAGTAAATCCACTATCTTTTCAGCTAAGGGGTTTTAAATTTATTTTTGAAAGTTGAAATTATTTGGATTGACTTTAGAAGCTTGAAAAGGTTTTGAATTTTTAAAGTTGTTTTGGTTACTATTTTTCAAGCTTTTTCCTTTTGAGTTTGAGAATTCTTCTTTAACAAATGTAGGAGATACATTCTTACTTTTTAGAGGTGTGTCTTTGATATAGCCCGGACCCAATTTATCATTGCATTTTCTAGATGTGGTTAGTGATTTTTCAAGTTTAGGGTCTCCAAGGGTATACCTCCAAGTATCCTTAGAACTTAATAGAAAAGAAACTTTAAGCTTTAGTTTCTCATTTTTTGTTCTGAGTTTTTCAAGTTCAGAAGTTTTGAGACTTAAATGCATTTAGTTTTTTCATAACAATCAGAAAGATGAGATTTTTATAAAATAAAATTTTCAAGTTCTTCTTTTAATTTAAGAAAAATTTCTTTTCATAACTTTAATTTGATAGCAATCCTACAACTATCCTTGTATAGGGCATTATAGGCATCCTAAAGATCTTCTTCATTTTCATTTTCAGGGTCACTCCTGAGATTATCATAATTAGATGAATTATAACTATCTGAGGAGGTAACTCTGGCTACAGTCATTAAAGCCTTAACTTCATTTGAAGTTTCTTGTTCTGATTCATCCGACTTAAAAGAAACTTTAGAGCTGGATGATTCATCCTAAGTGGCTAACATGCCTTTTCTTTTTGGCTTGTCTCTTTTTGGACACTTATTTGCCAAATGCCCATATTCATGGTAGTTGAAACATTGACTATCTTCTAGAGATTTTCAATTTTTAGATTTTCCCTTTCTCTTCTCACAGGGTTTTTAAAAATATACTCTTTTCTTACTTTTAAAAATCCTATAAAACTTTTTAGCAAGTAAAGGCATATCATCCTCTGAGTTTTCAAAATTAGAATTAATATCACTATATTTTGAAATGGATTTGGATGATTTAACAGCTATGGACTTACCTTTGAGAGCTTTAAAATTTAACTCATGGGTTTGAAGTGAGCCAACTAACTCCTCAACCTTCATTTGATTTGTGTCTCTTAGTTCCTGAATGGAAATAACTTTGAATTAAACCTCTCAGGAAGCGATCACAGTATTTTATCACAAACTTTGCTTTCTAAGATCTCATCTCCTAGACCCCACATAGAATTGACTATGTCATTTAGTTTCATATAAAAATCCATGAAAAACTCATTTTCTTCCATACGAATTTCCTCAAACTTAGTAGTGAGGATCTGAACTTTAGACTTTTTGACAATAGTTTTTCCTTCGTGTGTCATTTCAAAAATGTCCCAGGCTTATTTTGCTGTATCACATGAAATGATTCTTTTCAATTCATCAGGTGATAAAGCACATGTAATTGCATTTAAAGACTTAGCATTAGCACTGCTTTCACTTTTTTGAGGTGTGGTCCATAAATAAAAAAGCGTTTCTTTAATGGACTTGGTTCCATCATTGCCTAGAACCTCAAACACTGGTGGTTTCCATTTGTAAATTGTGGCTTGCCACACACTTTCATAAATGAATTTCAGGAAAATCCTCATTATGGCTTTCCAATAAGCCTAGTCTGAGCCATCAAATGGTGGAGGCCTAGTAATAGACAAGCTATCAAAATTTGATTTGTTTTAAGCTACTTTGTTCTTATTTAATATTCCTTTTGCTAGCTTATTTTTTATTTGATTTTGATTTACATTCCAATCTCATTAGAAAAAGAGAATTTCTGATATTCCTTCTTCTTGGATTCAAAATCAAATAGAACTAGCCCTTTTGATTTAAAATCAATTAGACTTAGAACCATTCTTAAAAGTGAGTATTGGATTTTGAATGTTGAATTGAACTTCTACTCCGATTGGTTCTGTCGGTCTACTTCAAAAGGTGATTCAGGTATTTTACATTTTTGTAATTTACTTTCTTTGGTTTTGTTTGAGATTTGCCAGAAAAATCTCATTGTATTGGTTATCTGAGGAGAGCCAGAAAACTCAGATTGTGGGGGTTTTTGGATTGTGTAAGCCCGAGATCAAAGACACAATTGTGAAGGTTTTAGGTGAACCTGTGAAACCTATTTTTATAGTGCATGCTAATATCCCCTGTGTGAGGATATTAGGAGTGGAGTAGCATTCTGTGTGGCTGTTGGATAACAGTTGGTGTACGCACAAGCGAACCACTACATATCGTTGTGTTGTGGATGTGCATCATTCTTTCATTCCTTTATTCATTAAGTTTTGTGGTTTGTGTTTGTGGATGAATGTTGTAATTATTTTATTTCAAGCAAGTGTGGATGGATGTTGTAATAACTTAGGTTTTATTTCTGCAAGTTATTTTGATTTCCTTACTTTTTATTTATCATTGGTTTGTGATACAAAGGACGTTCTAGAAATAAGGTTGTCCTACCTTAAACCTTTAGGTTTTAGTTTAAGGTTGTCCTTAGAACTGATAAAGTATCATTCTCTTTATTTTAGGCTATTGAGATTACTTTAAATTCAGCATTGTGCTTTATTTCATTAATTATTCCGCTGTTATAAGTTTTATTTGGCATTTCCCTATTCACCCCCCCTCTAGGGCATAAAGCTAGGCCCTTTCAAGTGGTATCAGAGCCTAATAGCTTGTGCTTATTGTTTATTTATTGGATTTATTTCCTGAGCTAACGATCTAAGCTATATTAAGATGTCAAATTTTGCTAGCCTATCAGTCACTAGGCCACCACCTTTTAATGGCACAAACTATGCCTATTGGAATGCCAGGTTGAGGATCTTCCTCAAATCCTTGGATGAAAGTGTGTGGCTGGCCACAGTGAATGAATGGAACCCTCCTATCACTGAAGTAACTAATGGTGATGGTTCAAAATCTATGAAAGTAACGGCTTACTCTCTTTGGACCACACTTCAGAAAAGTGAGAGTAGTGCAAATGCAAAAGCACTAAATGCAATTACTTGTGCATTATCACCAGATGAACTCTTGTGAAAATGCAAAACAAGCATGGGATGTATTAGAAATGACACACGAAGGTACATCAATTGTCAAGAAATCTAAAGTCCAACTCCTCACAACTAAATTTGAAGAAATTCATATGGAGGAGAATGAGATGTTTATGGACTTCTACACTAGAGTAAATGACATTATGAACTCTATGTGGGGTCTTCGTGATAGAATCCCAGAAAGTAAAGTGTGCGCAAAAATACTGCGCTCACTTCTTGAACGGTTCAATTCTAAAGTAACCGCGATTCAAGAACTTCATGATACGGATACCATGAGGGTTGAGGAATTAGTTGGTTCACTTCAAACCTATGAGTTGTCCTTTAAAGCTCCTAAAGGAAAATTAATTTCTCTCAAATCATCTAAAAATGTTTCACAAGAGAGTACTTCGAATTCAGAAAATACCGAAGATGATATGGCGCTTTTAGCAAAAAAGTTTTAGAAAATTTTTAAAAATAAGAAAAAAGTTAATTTTTAAAAGTCAAATGATAAGAGACGATCTAAACCTAGAGCTTGAAAATCATTAAAAGATAGTCAATGTTACAACTGTCAAGAGTATGGGCACTTAGCTAACAAATGTCCTAAAAAGGACAAATCAAAAAGGAAAAGCATGATGGCTACTTGGGATGAATCGTCGGATTCTGAATCCTCTTCTAAATCAGAAGATTCTGAAACCGAGTCGGGCGATGATGTTAAAGCCCTTATGACTCTAGCCAAGATCACCTATTCAGATCATGATGATATATCTAGTGAAGAAAATTTGAATAGTGATTGCGATAATGAAGATGATCTTCAAGATGCTTATAATGCCCTTTATAAAGAGAGTTGTAAAATTGTCGTTAAGCTTAAATTACAAAAAGAAAAATTTTCTAAGCTTAAGGAAGATTATGAGTCTCTTGTTTTAGAAAAGTCTCATATTTTTTATTCTTTTGAAAAGACCAAATGTGATTTAGATTTCAAAACCTCCCAAATTGAAGATTTGAAATCTGAAAAAGAAAAACTCAAAAATGAGGTAGCTTCACTTCTGAGTTTGAAAGACACATGGAGATATGCCCAAGGTGATCCAAAATTGGAAAAATTATTGTCCGGATCAAGAAAATGTGGCGATCGATCCGGGTTGGGCTATGATAAGAATACATCTCCTAAACAAAAGAACATTTTTCCTAAATTTATAAAAGGAGAGTCTTCAACTTCAAAAGAAAAGAATACCTGTCAAGGTTTTTCCAAAAATTCTAGGTCTTTTCAAAAACCTAAAGGTGGCCATATCAACTTTAATTTTTAAAACCGAAATCCTTTAGCTGAAAAAATAATTAATCTACTCAAGGAGCTACTAAAGTCTAACTCTATGGGTCACTCCTATAACAACAGACAGAAAAAGACCATCTATACTCCTAAACCCAAAACAGTTCTGAAATGGTTCCTAAAGTCGCCAGCTTGGTTGTCCACACAGCTTTCAAAGCTACAAGCCATTCAAAGTGGTACCTAGATAGTGGTTGCTCCAGGCATATGACAGGTGACAAGGCTTTATTCACCGATCTAAAAGATATGACTGAAGGGTCAGTCACATTTGGTGATGGAAACAATTGCAAGATCATTGGCCAAGGTACGGTTCAACTTTATAACCTTCCCTTATTTAAGAATGTTTTATATGTTGAGGGCTTGAAACATAACCTACTAAGTATTTCTCAGATATGCGATTACAACCACAGTGTAAAGTTTTCTAATCAAGGTTGTGAGATACTTAATAAAAATGGTTCTGTAATATTAACTGGTCGCAAAACTTCTAAAAAATGTTACATCGTTAGTGATGCAAGCTCATCTACTTAATTGTGTTACATGGTCCATACCGATGAGACTGAATTATTGCATAAACGCCTTGGACACGTACACTACCAGAACTTATTTAGATTGAGTAAAAGAGAACTAATTAGAGGTCGACCCAAATTGCAAAAAGTAGATAAAATATGTGGTGAATGCCAGTTGGGCAAACAGACTAGGAGCTCTCACAAGAAAGTGAACTCCAATACCACATCTAGACCACTTGAGCTTCTCCATATGAATCTTATTGCACCAACCAGATCAGAGAGTCGAGGAGGCAAAAAATACATCTTGGTTATCGTAGATGACTATACCAGATTCACTTGGATATCGTTCTTAAAAGACATAACTGAAACCCTGGATGAAGTGAAAAGGGTCATCAAATGAATCCAAAATGAAAAAGGTTCTCATGTTAGTAAGATCCTTAGTGATCATGGATCCGAATTCAAAAATAGTAGTTTTGAGAAATTCTGTAGCGATCAGGGAATATCGCATGAATTCTCTACACCCAAAACACCGCAACAAAATGGTATAGTTGAAAGAAAAAATAGAGTGCTTTAGGATATGGCTAATGTTATGCTGAATATCATGAAGCTCTCTAGAAATCTTTGGGCTGAAGCAGTTAATACCGCATGCTATATTATTAATCGGGTTTATACCAGTAAATCTAATAATAAGACTGCTTATTAATTATGGTTTGAAAAGAAACCTACTGTCAAATACTTTCAGGATTTTGGCAGCAAGTGTTATATTTTACGTGATCGAAAAAATTTGGGAAAGTTTGAGACGAAGAGTGATGAAGGTATTTTTCTTGGTTATTCCTTGAATAGTCATGCTTATAGGGTTCTAAATAAGAAAACTGGTGTGATTCAAGAGTCCATCAATGTGATCATTGATGATCATTTGAATACACCAGCTCCGAGTTCAGATGATGATGAAGCTCTTATTATCGACAAACTAGATACCTAATCAAGTCTAAAAGAATCTAAACCAAGGACTGTCGAAGATCATCCAACCAATTAAATACTTGAAAATCCTCTCACTGGAGTTCGTACTCGCAAACAACTTAAGAACATATGTAATTATATTTGTTTTACATCCCAAATAGAACCGGTCAATGTAAAAGAAGCACTTTCTGACGAAAATTGGATAGTTGCTATGCAGGATGAACTTAATCAATTTGTTTGTAATGATGTCTGGTTTCTTGTTCCTAGACCTAAGGATAAACACATTATTGGAACAAAATGGATCTTTAAAAATAAGTCTGCTGAGCTTGAAAATATAATACGAAACAATGCCAGACTGGTTGTATAAGGGTACACTCAGATTGAGGGCATCCATTACGATGAAACTTTTGCTCTATTCGCTTGCCTTGAATCTATCAGACTTTTTATTTTCATCGCATGCTTTAGAAAATTTAAGATTTATCAGATGGATGTAAAGAGCGCCTTCTTGAATGGTGATTTACATGAAGAAGTGTATGTTGAACAAACTTCAGGGTTTGAAGACCCCAAGCTATCTGACCATATATTTCATCTCAAAAAGGCTCTCCATGGTCTATAACAAGTACCCAGAGCATGGTATGAGAAATTGACTAAATTCTTACTTAGTCATAGCTTTCAAGTAGGAAGTGTCGATAAGACACTCTTTGTTAAGAAGAATAACAATGATATTTTGATGGTTAAAATTTATGTTGACGATATCATTTATGGATCAACTTATTCTGACA
Source organism: Magnolia kwangsiensis (assembly GCA_037074715.1). NCBI lineage: Eukaryota > Viridiplantae > Streptophyta > Magnoliopsida > Magnoliales > Magnoliaceae > Magnolia > Magnolia kwangsiensis. The sequence continues at coordinate 45,124,530 of CM073576.1, read as the reverse complement.
TGTCTATTGAGTTTGTAGATCTTATGAAATAAAGGTTCGAAATGAACATGGTTGGTGAACTAAATTACTTCCTAGGGTTGCAAGTAAAACAACAACCTGACGAAATTTTCATTTCCCAAACCAAGTATGCTACGAACTTGGTTAAAAGGTTTGGATTTGAGAATGGTAAGAACTTTGATACTCCTATGAGTACAATGTTAAGACTCTCAAAAGACTCTAAAGGTAAAGATATAGATCCTAAACTATATTGTAGTATGATTGGTAGTTTGTTATATCTAACTGCAAGTAGACCTGATATCGCATTCAGTGTTGGTATTTGTGCGAGATATCAGTTAATCCTAAGGAATCACATCTTACTGTTGTTAAATGGATTATTAGATATGTCGCAAGTACTATAAATCTGGGTCTATGGTACCCTTTTGATACTAGTGTTCAATTAGCCGGGTACTCAGATGCTGATTGGGCCGGTAATATCGATGATAGAAAATCAACCAGTGGTGGTTGTTTTTATATTGAAAATTGCTCAGTTTCTTGGTTTATCAAGAAGCAAAGCTCAATATCGCTCTCCACTGCTGAGGCTGAGTATATTGCAGCTGGATATTGAAAGCTCAATAAAACCAAGTTGGCGACTTTAGGAACCCATTTCAGAACTGTTTTGGGTTTAGGAGTAAAGATGGTCTTTTTCTGTCTGTTGTTATAGGAGTGACCCATAGAGTTAGACTTTAATAGCTCCTTGAGTAGATCAATTATTTTTTTAGTTAAAGGATTTCGGTTTTAAAAATTAAAGTTGACATGGCCACCTTAGGTTTTTGAAAAGACCTAGAATTTTTGGAAAAACCTTGATATGTATTCTTTTCTTTTGAAGTTGAAGACTCTCCTTTTATAAATTTAGGAGTAATGTTCTTTTGTTTAGGAGATGTATTCTTATCATAGCCCAACCCAGATCGATCGCCACATTTTCTTAATCCGAACAATAATTTTTTCAATTTTGGATCACCTTGGGCATATCTTCATGTGTCTTTCAACCTCAGAAGAGAAGCTACCTCATTTTTGAGTTTCTCATTTTCAAATTTCAAATCTTCATTTTGGGAGGTTTTCAAATCTAAAACACATTTGGTCTTTTCAAGAGAATCGAAAATATGAGACTTTTCTAAAATAAGAGACTCATAATCTTCCTTAAGCTTAGAAAATTTTTCTTTTTGTAATTTAAGCTTAACGGTAATTTTACAACTCTCTTTATAAAGGGCATTATAACCATCCTAAAGATCATCTTCATTATCGCAATCACTATTTAGATTTTCTTCACTAAATATATCATCATTATCTGAATAGGTGATTTTTGCTAGATTCATAAGGGCTTTAACATATTTGCCCGACTCGGTTTCAGAATTTTCTGATTTAGAAGAGGATTCAGAATCAGACGATTCATCCCAAGTAGCCATCATGCTTTTCTTTTTTGATTTGTCTTTTTTAGGACATTTGTTAGCTAAGTGCCCATACTCTTGACAGTTGTAACATTGACTATCTTTCAAGGATTTTCGAGTTCTAGGTTTAGATCGTCTCTTATCATTTGACTTTTGAAAATCAACTCTTTTCTTGCTTTTGAAAATTTTGTAAAACTTTTTTGCTAAAAGCGCCATATTATCTTTGGAATTTTCTAAATCCGAAGTGCTCTCTTGTGAAACATTTTTATATGATTTGAGAGCAATTGATTTTCCTTTAGGAGCTTTAAAGGATAACTCATAGGTTTGAAGTGAACCAACTAGTTCCTCAACCCTCATGGTATCCGTATCACGAAGTTCCTGAATCGCGGTCACTTTAGAATTGAACCGTTCAGGAAGTGAGTGTAGTATCTTTACGCACACTTTATTTTCTGAGTTTCTATCACCAAGATCCCACATAGAGTTCACAATGTCATTCAATCTAGTATAGAAGTCCATAAACATCTCATTCTCCTCTATATGAATTTCTTTAAATTTAGTTGTCAGGAGTTAGACTTTAGATTTCTTGACAATAGATGTACCCTCGTGTGTCATTTCTAATACATCCCATGCTTGTTTTGCATTTTCACAAGAGATGATTCTTTTGAATTCATCTAGTGATAATGCACAAGTGATTGCATTTAGTGCTTTTGCATTGACACTACTTTCACTTTTCTGAAGTGTGGTCCAAAGAGAATAAACCGTTACTTTCATTGATTTTGAACCATCACCATCAGTTACTTCAGTGATAGGAGGTTCCATTCATTCACTGTGGCCAGCCACACACTTTCATCCAAGGATTTAAGGAAGATCCTCATCCTGGCTTTCCAATAGGCATAGTTTGTGCCATTAAAAGGTGGTGGCCTAGTGACTGATAGGCTATCAAAATTTGACATCTTAATATAGCTTAGATCGTTAGCTCAGGAAATAAATCCAATAAATAAACAATAAGCATGAGCTATTAGGCTCTGATACCACTTGAAAGGGCCTAGCTATATGCCCTAGAGGGGGGGGGGGGTGAATAGGGCAATGCCAAATAAAACTAATAACAGCGGAATAATAAAAGAAATAAAGCACAATGCTGAATTTAAAGTAATCTCAATAGCCTAAAATAAAGAGAATGATACTTTATCAGTTCTAAGGACAACCTTACACCAAAAACCAAAGGTTTAAGGTAGGACAACCTTATTTCTAGAAAGTCCTTGTATCACAAACCAATGATGAATAAAATGCAATGAAATCAAAATAACTTGTAGAAATAAATCTTAAGTTATTACAACATGAGGCGACAGTATTTTTGAGCGACAGTATTTTTGGGCGGGGATGAAGCGTAACTCTGGAATGTTGGGCGGGGCGACAGTATTTTATGACCGAGGAACATCGATCTGGTTTAGAGTGTACTAGACCGTGGTGATATCCCAGATTTAAGCTGTATTGATATGTGGACTTAGATGAGGATTGTATGCTTGACTTGCATCTTGCATCGTATAGCCTTAGTATGGCTGACATCCTTCATCTTTGCATCGCATAGCCTTGTTATAGCTTATGGTTTTCATGGATCCATCTGTATATTCCGCATTACTCTGATACTGCATGATCATACTACTACCTTGTGCACACACTTTCACCACCCTCTAAGCTTTCTATAAGCTTATGCACGATCGTTGCGTGCAGGTGACATTGGGGCGCAGCAGCGCTGAGGCAGGAGCGTGTTGCAGATCATTTTGGAGATTTTAAATTATCATCATTTTATTTCCCTTTATGCTCATTGTACTTGTAAAGTTTTTTATCATAGTGAAAATGTAATGGAATTCTTGGTTGTTGTTTGTGGGTTATGCCTTTGGTTATACTTATTAGAATCAAACTGACATTAAAAATTCTCCTCATAGCATCCCAGGATCGGAACCTGGCGAATGGGTGCTAGGAGCCGAGAATGGGGTTCTACAGAGGCTGTCGGCGCCGGATTTGGCGATCGAGAATTTTGTGAGCCCGGTTTCTGAGTTTGGTGCGTGATAGAAGTTGGTATCAGATCATAACTTGGGAATAACCGAGAACAACATTACATGTCTGCTATGAGTGTAGAATGGCTAAGTTCTGAAGTTCGGATGATTAGCGACCTTCCGTTACAAACCCTTAACGTGCGTGCCTTCGAGAGTTTTGAAGTTGATAGGCGCCTTGGCTCTTTCTTGTAGGACATGGCGCATGGGAGAGTTATCCGATCGACTCCCGCACCACCACTTGAGGATCCCGCACCACCACCTATGACTCCCGCATTACCACCTACGATGCCTGTTCCACCACCAGAGATTCCTACTGCCCATCCTGAGTATCCTGCTCCTCCACCAGATACCGGTGCGGAGCTGACCGTATCAGTGAGTGCTTCTCAGTTGTAGCAGATGTTACAGGCTGTGACAGCTGCACTCCATGGGCAGGGCAGGCAGCCAGTTGTTTCGCCAGCACAGGCAGAGCAGGATCATGCTAGTGCTCTCCTTCGTGAGTTTCGACGGCTTGATCCCCCGTGTTTCCAGGGTGAGCCAGACCCGACGGTAGCTGAGAGATGGCGCGCCGATGTGGAGAAAGTATTTGAGACTATAGGATGTACGACCGAGCGGCGAGTTCGATTAGCCATATTTCTTCTCCATGGTGAGGCTGAGCACTGGTGGACATCAGTTTCCTGAGCAGTGGGCGCCGACTTTGTATGGACGTGGGAGGATTTTGTGGATCGGTTTGACCGACAATACTTCCCTGCTCACGTCTGACGACAGCGAGCATTAGAGTTCGGAGTTCGAGGCCCTGGTGCAGGGCGATATGACCGTGGCCCAGTACGCGGCTCACTTCATAGCACTGTCCAGATTTTCCCCTTACCTTGTTGATGACGAGGGCCGGAGGGCCCGACGATTCAAGGACGGTTTGCGTTACGGTCTTCGCATCCGTGTGATTGGCCATGAGCTTCCGACTTTTGAGGAAGTGGTACTGAAGGCCCAGATCTTCGAGACTGAGTGGGCCGGTTCTCAGTCTGATCGCGGTCAGAGGAGAGACACGAAGATGCAGGCTCCTTCCAGTGATTCCCAGCAGCGTCGACCACAACAGCAGAGGTACACAGGTCACCCAGCCTTCCGAGCACCAGCAGCACCAGCAGCACCTCCACCACCACCTTAGAGGCAATTCACCGGCACTTGCTTTAGGTGCGATGCAAAGGGACACCGTTCATGGGAGTGTCCCAGCCCCCAACGGCAGAAGAGAGGTCCACAGCAGAAAAGGGCTCCGTAACAACTCCACCGCAGCAGCAGAGACCCCCACAACAGCAGCGACAGCAGCCCCCACCACCGAGGCCACCTCAGCAGCAGCATCATCACCAGCCTCAGAGGCCGTAGCAGCAGGGGCAGCAGTTTCGGCCGCCTCAGCGACCCCAGCAGCAGTAGCCGCACGCTCAGAGGGGACAGACACCTCCCCAGCCAGCTCAGGCTAGGTTTTATGCTCAGCAAGACCCTCAGTCTTCTAGAGGAGTTGTTGAGGGTATACTTTCAGTTTCTACATAATTGCACGTGTACTATTTGATTCCAGTGCATCGCACTCTTTTGTGGCCGAGAGCTTCTATCAATCGACTGGCTTGCTGTTGGAGTCTGCTGGTGAGAGCCTATCAGTATCGACTCCCTTAGGGAGGACTGTAGTGTTGGGCCGATTTTTCTCATCTTGCCTAATTCTGGTTGGGGATACCTTTCTGCCTGCCGATTTGTTTATTTTACCGATGTCTGAATTCGATGTCATCCTAGGCATGGATTGGCTCACTGAGTATTATGCCATTTTGGACTGCGCAGCGAGGATAGTCACATTCTATATACCCGGCATGCCACAGTTTCAGTTTGTTGTAGAGGTCAGAGGAGAGCGGTTGTCTTGTTTGATGTCTTGCGCCATAGAGGAGCCTGCTACCGCTTACATCGACCAGTTGCCCGTGGTTTACGATTTTCCCGATGTGTTTCAGGAGATTCCGAGATTATCGCCTCGTCGACTCACCGACTTTCAGATTGATCTTATGCCCAGTACCGTGCCTATTTCGAAGGCCCCGTATCACATGGCACCGTTGGAGTTGCGGGAACTGCAAAAGCAGTTGGACGGGTTGCGAGAGTTGGGTTTTATTCGTCCGAGCAGTTCACCGTGGGGAACACCGGTACTCTTCGTGAAGAAGAAGGATGGCTCGTTGAGGCTCTGCGTTGACTACTAAGAGCTCAACAAAGTCACGATCAAGAACAAGTATCCGCTCCCGAGGATTGATGATTTGTTTGACCAGCTGCAGGGTGCACAGTTCTTCTTGAAGATTGACCTGTGTTTAGGTTATCATCAGATTCGGGTCCGAGATGAGGACATTACGAAGACAGCATTCAGGACGCGTTACGGTTATTTTGAGTTTCAGGTCATGTCTTTCGGACTGACCAATGCACCTGTGGTCTTCATGCAGCTGATGAACGAGGTATTCCGCCCTTATCTGGATCAGTTTGTTGTAGTCTTCATCGATGACATTTTGATCTATTCGAGGACCCGTGAGGAGCATGAGCAGCACTTGGAGATTACCTTGTAGACCTTCCGCGCACACAAGCTATATGTAAAGCTAGAGAAGTGCGAGTTCTGGCAGAAGGGGGTGAAGTTCCTCGGTCACGTGGTGACGAGGGGGGGCGTCACAGTGGACCCCTCGAAGGTCGAGGCAGTGCATCAGTGGGGCCAGCCCACTATTGCGACAGAGATCCGTAGTTTCCTTGGTCTAGCGGGCTATTATTGATGTTTCATTGAGGGCTTCTCTCGTATTGCAGCCCCGCTGACCAGGTTGACTCGGAACGGCGCAGAGTTTATTTAGAGTGACGCCTGCGAGCGAGCATTTACAGAGTTGAAGGACCGCTTGACGTCCACTCCTGTCCTCACTCTTCCCTCTAGGAGTGATGGTTTTATTGTATTCACTGATGCCTCGCATATTGGTTTGGGTGTTGTCCTGATGCAGCATGGGAGACCAGTGGCCTTCTCGTCTCGTCAGCTCAAGGTCCATGAGCTGACCTATCCTACGCATGACTAGAACTGGCTGTAGTTATCTTTGCACTGAAGGTGTGGAGGCACTATCTTTATGGGGTTAGGTTCGAGCTCTTCTCTGATCACAAGAGCTTGAAGTACCTCTTCTCGCAGTCTGAGTTGAATATGAGACAGAGGCGTTGGATGGAGCTCCTGAAAGACTATGATTTTGATCTCCAGTACCACCCGGGTAAGGCGAACATGGTGGCAGATGCCTTCAGCCGTCAGCCAAAAGGCCTAATGGCACATATGATGATTCAGGAGTGGCAGATGCTTGAGGATATTGCAGCATATAACTTTGAGTTCGGCCTGCAGTCTTCCATCGTACAGTTATCGAGCCTGTCGATTCAACCCTCTCTTGTCGCTATGGTGATCGAGGCTCAGCAGGCTGATGAGTCGTTGCAGAGTTACATGGTTGAGGATACATCTGAGAGTCAGGCTGATTAGCAGATTGGTACAGACAGTGGACTTCGTTTCAGAGGCTGATTATGTGTCCCGGATATTCCAGAGTTACGCAGAGATCTTATGACCGAGGCACATCGATCGCGGTTTATTTGTACAAATAAATCCTAAGTTATTGGATTTTGAATGTTGAATCGAACTTCTACTCCGATTGGTTCTACCAGGCTACTTCAAAAGGTGATTCAAGTATTTTACATTTTTGTAATTTACTTACTTTGATTTTGTTTGAAATTTGCCAGAAAAATCTCATTGTTATTGGTTATCTGAGGAGAGCCAGAAAACTCAGATTGTGGGGGTTTTTGGATTGTGTAAACCCGAGATCAAAGACACAATTGTGAAGGTTTTAGGTGAACCTGTGAAACCTATTTTGATAGTGCATGCTAATATCCCCTGTGTGAGGATATTAGGAGTGGAGTAGCATTCTGTGTGGCTATTGGATAACAGTTGGTGTACACACAGGCGAACCACTATATATCGTTGTGTTGTGGATGTGCATCATTCTTTCATTCCTTTATTCATTAAGTTTTGTGGTTTGTGTTTGTGGATGAATGTTGTAATCATTTTATTTCAAGCAAGTGTGGATGGATGTTGTAATAACTTAGGATTTATTTCTGCAAGTTATTTTAATTTCCTTGCTTTTTATTCATCATTAGTTTCTGATACAAAGGACGTTCTAGAAATAAGGTTGTCCTACCTTAAACCTTTGGCTTTTGGTGTAAGGTTGCCCTTAGAACTGATAAAGTATCATTCTCTTTATTTTAGGCTATTGAGATTACTTTAAATTCAGCATTGTGTTTTATTTCATTTATTATTCCGTTGTTATAAGTTTTATTTGGCATTGCCCTATTCACCTCCCCTCTAGGGCATATAGCTAGGCCCTTTTAGTGTGTAGTCTCTGTACGCCTTCCATGGTGTGGGACCATTACTCACTGCCAAAATAAAAATAACACTTGGTGGGTCGCACCACAAGAACTTCACCAATTAGAAAATCAATTATTGGCAAGCTCGAGGAGAGAAACAATGAGTAAAGCCAATATTGGTCCACTTCTACTCGACTTGGCTCAATGTACAACCCTAAGTACACCATATGTTAGCTTTATCATTTCTTTTTCCAAAGCATGCCTAGAATATATAATTTAATTATCTTATACATGATGACTTGCTACTCTCATGACTCATGGTTACTCATTTGAGTAGGATGCTTAACATTGATAATATGTTCATCTAATACACTATGATAGTACATCTGTTGAGTAAAATATGTTCATATGTAAACTAACTACCTAAAATAATCTATTCATCTACGATGATATGTTCATGATAACTTGTCCACCTATGATTACATGCTTGATGGTGACATACTCATGAAAACCTGCTGGATTATGATAATGTATTCTTTTATGATAACCTTCTTATCCATGCAACCCATGCATCCTTGATAATATGTGTAGTTATAACAACGAGCTTGATTGATAACATGCCCACCTATGATAAAATGCCATGATTGTTTTGGATGTCTTTACAGGAACACCCTGATAACCTACATTTTACTCCTAGCATGTCGTGGACTCATGAGTCCCGGTTTACTTAAACTGTTATTTCCATACCTTTTTTAGTATGTGTTCAACCGTAAGGGCATGCGGGGGCTATTGTAACTTTGTTATCACTTCTTCCTTATTGTTAAATTGATGCACTATCTTATGTATGATATGTCGAACATGTTCATTACTTAAATGTATGTCATGATACCAAGTACATGATTGTAGCTCTCTTAAGCAGATTAGTCGTTTAAAAAAAACCCTCTGCCATGAATCGGAGTCGATGTTTAGGAATTTCACTAACCCGTTCACCAAGTTTGGTGAGTGGGGAAGAAGATGTTGTGACTCGAGTTTGGGACTTAAGAAGTAGTAGGGCTCGAGTTCTAAATTTGGAACATGACAGACCTGGTATCAAAGCATTAATCCTAGAAAAACTTATATGCAATTGTTGTTTGAGAACTTAGAAACACTTAAGAATCCCAATTTGGAGAACGTAGGAATTTGAACGCAGGACTCCCCTTCTTTGGTTGTGATCCATTTTGTATGACGTTTCACTTGAGTGAATGCTTTGTCATGTGTGCCTTATCTTAGGCTTTGATCGACATGTGCTATATATTTGTTGGTTATATGAGACTCTTTGGGATTATGTTGTTCATTTGTTTAGCATGATTGTGTGTGATCTTAGTTAGAACTTCCAGGATAGAATTATTTTTGAGGGTAGGATGTGGGACACCAATCCTTAGAAACACGACCCGAGCACAAGTATACCATGATCTACACTAACGATTGATTGTATGTAGTTTTAATGCCCCAATTTTTAAAACCCGATTACGAGACTCGTTTCAGAATTCTGGGAGTTTATAAATCAGAGAACCAGTGGAATTGTAAACTCAGAGTGTGATAGCAAAAAGAAGCATGTATAATCATGAGAGCCCAAATATTTAACTCGCCCAACTGGGGGTCTTAGCTACAAATTTTTCATAAGTTCTCAAAACACTAAACCATTGAAACAAAAAGAAATTGAACTATTGATTAAGCCCAAAATACGTCGCTACTTCTTGTTGTGGCTCATTATCATAGTACTCTCCCTCGGGCTTCACGATCGTGCCATCAAGGCCAGCATTGTCATCCTCTACATTCGTTCATGCATACTCTGTATAGTTGGATAGTTGATGGATGAGTGGCCAGCTCAATTTGAATTCCCCTCAAGATTACACATTGCCACCTTAGCAAACATAGTTTAAAGGAAAATATATATTAATCCAAAACAGGCAAGGAAAGTGTTTTTGGATTTTTGGGATTATGTGAAGTGTAGTTCAAAAGTTTAAAGGGAACCTACCAGTTCTTCTACTTTCATCTCATCAATATTCCTGCACTCCTCAATTCTTGTTACTTGGGATTAAACCGTTCCAGTAGGGATCTTAAGATTTTCCTACATATTTTTGGTACCGAAACTTTTTCTCCCAATCCACCATGGAGTTATAGATGATGTTCAATTTCATGAAAAACTCCATAAATGTCTCATACTCTTCCATCCTGAGATTTTCGAACTATGAAAGAATTTGTAGTTTAGACCTCTTCACAGTGCTTGTGCCTTCATGGGTTATTTCCAGTAGATCCCTTGCTTCCTTGCATGTCTCACACATACTTATTTGATTGAATATATCCTGAGACATGGCATAGTAGATGACATTCATAACTTTTGATTCAGTAGTTCATTTTTCTTTGTCAAACGTCATCCACTTTTCTTTTAGTTTGGGTTTAGTGATGGTAGTTCCACTCTCAAGTATGATCTATTCAGATGGTGACACAGAACCCTATTCAACTACTTCCCAAACATCATGATCCAAAGATCTCATGAAGTAGTACATTCTAGCCTTCCAATATGCGTAATTTGAACCATCAAATACTGGAGGTCTAGTGACTGATGAGCCCTCTCCTTTGGTCATATTCCTAAACTTCAATCAAGATCACTTTCTAGGCGGTGAAGCCCTTAAAGAGAGACCTGCTCTGATACCTATTGAAATAGCGATGAAGACCGCTTGAGTTGAAGTAGGAATATGCCAATATGTCCTACAGGGGGGTGAATAGGACTTTTTAAAGTTTTTACAATGTATTTAAAAATCATATTACACTAATCCTTACAGATAGGCAATTATCAGGATTACTCAAATGTAACTCTACTGGCTTCCAAGCCTGGTAGAGGAACCAATCACAAACTATTTAAGAAGCGAACAATATGCAAACTAGTTTATGATGAATATGACTATGTATGTGTGTGAGGTGTGATCTCAGATATCCAGATATTATAATATTAAAGCAAATCACACAGAAAAAATTATAGCAATCTCAAACACAGTCATTTTTATAGTGGTTCGACTACTTGTCTACTCCACTCCTAATAATCGCACTCAACCCTTGAGGGTACCGAATTTCACTGAGGAGGTTTCATATGGTTCACCTCTAACCTAAGGTTTTAAATTAGGTTCAACTTCAACCTTTACAACCTACACTGAGGATGACTGTTTATGCTCTCACGAGCAAGGGTCAATATATCGCACCCACATTTAGGCACACTGGCCAAGGATCTTCCCTAAAACCTTAACGTAGGTTTCACTCAGTTCACCTCAAACCCAAGGTTTTACCCGGTTCACCTCAAACCGAAAGTTTTACCCATTTCATCTCAAACCGAAGGTTTTACTAGTTCACCCCTAACCAGATTTTTATACTCTCCATAAAGCAAGGGTCCACACAACGCACCCACTACGTACACTCCCACCGTAGGCCTCCTTAAGGACTTCAAGGGTCAGAAACACTTTAGACCCAATCCTACAAAGGAATGATCAAAGGGTCCTCTGGACTCTAGATACTTACAGATAAGTTGATGAGTCTCATTCAGCACAGTGGCGAAGATCTCCTCCTTGTTAACGAAGAGTCCTCAGCTCCTTTGATCTGCAACAAATGATATACCAATATAAGGTAACAGGTTGGTTAGAGGTTATGATGGAATCCTACTCTCTAAATGTTTTCCTATTCGAAAGGTAGAGTGATTCAAATCATCTAAGCATTCAAGGCATCCCAGCTTAATCATTTACTATTAAGGTAGTAGCTGGAGGATCCTTGAATGTGAAAATTCATTCCCCAATCCACTCTATTAAATATCAACGATGAGGGTGGATTGGAGGATAAACTCCCTTGAGAGAAAGGGCTTTGGGTATATGATCTAAGTTTAAACACACAAAAGCACTCTCTTCTTTCTCTCTCAGCAACTAGAGATAAGTTCTCTTTAAATAGGTAAAAGGTTCCAATGGATATAAAACGGTCATATTTATGACAAATTTTAATATCATTGAGCATATACTCTCGATTATATTGATGGTCTGCTCGATGACACAAACTCAATGTCATATGCTTTTGAAAAACCTTCTACCAACTGATCGAGGGAATTAAGACTCATGTCGATGCCATCGGATTTCGAACTTCGATTATATCGATACAAGGATCAAGTCCTCAACATTTGAAAAATGAGAGAAACTTGCATGAAATTTTTTAGAACTTTAGATATGATCGGGGGATACTTGATATCATTGGAATTTAAATGTCAATGATATCGGCGGTCGTGTCGATGTATCGATAAATCTAAGGATTTTATCAGTGAGCTTGCTGGATAAATTTGTCTGTTTTCGATCCGGCCCCAATATCATCGATATTTAGAATATCGATTCTATTGAGTGACCCCCGATTAGAGATAAAAACCACCTGAAAAATGTTGCTGGAGAACTTCGTGCCCATGACCAATAATATCGAGAGCTTGCCGATATCATTAAGATTTGAACTCCGATGATATTGAGGACTCTAATATATTGAAGCATATATGATTTTTCTTAGTAAAAATAGGGGCGCCGATACTGCCTGTCGATATTATCGAGCCACCTTCGATGGGCTCAAGAGTCAAATATCGATGATATCGATAAGTGTGTCAATACATCAATAATCTTGTCTATATATGTATTTAATTTCTGGACACATTAAGTCCCCATTCGATTTGATCGATTGGTCTTCTGAGGCATCAATAGTGCAGGTCGATTATATCGAGATGTGTATTGATACAATCGACAGGGTAAGAAAACTTAGAGTTTTTCTGATGTTTGAAAAAGTTCTCTTACCCAAAAACCCTAATCTATTTTATCTTATTTTCAAGGGTTTTAATCACCTGGTGTTTTGGGACATGGGATGTGAGGCTTAAATTTACCTATGGCAAGCGTCCCTTACATCCGGTTTAGGCAGAAACTTGAATAGATCTTCCTGTGAGGCTCTACAGTCTGACTGACTCAACGTACACACTAATTGACAAACCAGGGCACTAACAAAGGCACTTTCAGATGATTGAATCTTAGTTGGGCTTAAGGCCCATTGATTATGGGTATTAGGTCTATTATTCGACCTATATCAAGATAAGATTAAGGTTCTAAATGCACATTCCCATGGACAATGAGCTATGACCTGAGGATCTACTATTAAGTATCCATGTGCCAAACTTGTCAATTTGATATGTCTTGTATTTGTTAATGTTAGCACTGGCTTGATATTTTGATATACATAATTGATTCATAAGCATGCTTGATATGCATGCATAAGCACATCATGAAATTGGGGCCCTCATGTTGGTCCATACACCTAAATGAGATCTAGAGGAGTTAGGGTATTATGGATATTGTTTTGAATTGGGTTGTTGTGTTGGTCCATATGATTGGATGAAATCCATAGATGTACAATGTTTAGGCCCTCATGTTAGTCTGTATGGTTATTTTTGGCCCTCATGTTGGTCCTTGTACGGGATATGGTTATGACATTATCATTTTATGATACATTATATGGTTATATGTTTTTATGGCAGTATTTGGGCCCTTGTGTTAGTCTATATGACTGGATAAATTTTAGAGTAGGGGAATGTGAATACGACTATATGAGCCTTCATGATGATGAATTACATGGGTGTATGTTTTGTATGACGGTCATGTGATGGATGGTTGGGCAAGATTGTGTTGAGGCCCTGGGATAACTCAAATTTCATGTATATTTTTTATCTTTCAAGAGTGAGCAGTTCAGTAGAAGAGAAACCAAGCAAACATAAAGGAAAGTCTACATATAGATTCAAGATACATGAGCGGCTACCCATAGGGCTTATACAAACTAATGTCTCAATGCTAATAAATACATAAATGAAACAATTTAACACAGGAAACATAATAAAATACAGCTAGAGTTGACTTGCAAGATCACATAGCTTCTCATGGGCTGATACAGCCATACATCCTTGACATTTATAACTTACTCTTCATCAATATGAGCATGGGTATCATTTAAACTGCTTGCACCACTTGTACAGTTATATATATTCAAAGAATGAGTGGTCAGAATTTCCCCAAAGATTTCACACCACTTCATTAGTTGAGTAGAGTTTAAACAAGAAAACGTACAAAACAACCACAATGCAATCTTATTTAAGTGCCTGAATATATAAATGCACATCAACTGGGGATGCTCATCTAGTTGGTTTTTAGGTAAAACCCATGAGTGGGGGTTAAACCCACATGTAAGTGGCTAGTCACCTATGAAAATTCAGCAAGTACATGAGTAGTGACTAGCTCACACAAATTAGGTCGATTGTTGGAAGTCTGGGAGCTAGTGAAATATACCGTGACAAAGGATACATGCTGCAACATCCAAAATTAGTCACCCATCATCATATATATACAATGAATACATGATTAGCTCAACTGTTATTATTCCAATTGCAAAAAGTCAATTTAAGAAACCTCAAATGTCACCATGGGGGACTTGTCACCCAACATAGGCCGATAGCTCGGGTATAGTGTCCCACACCACCATACACAACTTATGAGACTCCAATACTAGGATGTTTAATGATAAACTCCTCAACTAGTGGGAAATTATAGTTCAACAAGTAGAACTTACCATCACAAGGTTATACAAAAATAATCCATCAAGCCACATAGGGTAAATATTCAAGCAAAGAAACATGGAAAAATATTAAATCAAAGCTATATAGGGAAACTATTTAATCCAAGCCACGTAAGGTAAATATTAAATCAAAGCCACATAGGACAAATGTTCCATCAAAGGATGTGATAAAAAGATATTATCCCTAGAGCCACATAGGCACAACAATCCACGAGATGGTAAATCTATGATAAAATTTTATTTTATCCAATATACGAAATGACCACTAGTTCAAGGGTCCATTGTAATCACAATCAATCAAGTTACATCCTAAATTTCAATATACATATTAAGTGTAGTTTTTCACTAATTGATGTAGCAATTCAAGTTTCATAGACAATCCATAACTATGAGAAGATATCATGTAACACCCCGAACTTTTCAATACCCGAGTATTGAAAGTTCGCGAGTGTTACCATAGAATTTAACGTAATATGTACATGTGTACGATACAAATCTAGCTATACTAACCTAACACAAATCTAACCATTGGGAATGATCTCCGTTTAGTAGTTCAAGCCATCTTACCGTTGATTTTAAGACAAGACCATCCATCATGTGATTTGACATAAGTACTTTCCTTTGAATGAATTGGTGAATAACTCTCCATCCATAATGATCTAGATGAAAGTCCATTTGTAAGAATCATTTAGAAAGGCATATACAACCACATAGAACCATTAGATTTCACATAACTCTTAGATCAACAATAATTATGAAAATACCATTAACCTAGAACCCCGGATTCTAGATCACATGGGTTCTACTATCCATTTAACGTGAAATCCTACACCATGCCTGTGTATCATAAATTAGCTATACATGCCCAATTTCAACCAAAGTGAAATTGTGCCCAATTTATATATCATCCCCTTAACCGTTGATCTTAGTGCCCACTCGAGTTATAAATCTTCCTCATCTCTAACAAAAGTCCTTTCAGGAGTCTGATAAAACGAATGGACGACTTAGATCTTCCAATACAGCCCAGTGGACCCCACCCTATGGTGCACGTGTGCATAAATCCTGTAAGGCTTCATAGCATCGAGCCAAACCCATGATCAAATAGGGTTTGACCTAACAACTCCCACTCAAAAGAGGAAGTTCCTCATTTTCTTTTGTTTCTTTCGAGCGGATGGACGAAGTTTGTTTTGCAGGTTTGCGGCTGACCATCATGGCCTACGTAGGTGATCCAAACTGCCCTTCGTGTTGAGCTAATGGGCTCAACCAAAACCATATAAGTTCGACATATAAATACACGCATGTGTACGCACAACGTCGTGTATAAGACACTAGTGTGCGGCCACCTTTTCAAAAACCTTGCATGGTTTTCTTGCCTTTTCACACTGGAAATAAACAGAAGAAAACGAGGAACTTCCTCTTTCGGGCGAGAGTTGTCTGTGAAAGTGCACCTGCTAGTGTCCTGGTTTGTCAATTACTGTGTGTGTTGAGTCAATCGATCTGCAGAGCCTCACAGGAAGAACAATTCAAGCGCCTGCCTCAACCGGATGTGTGGAAGCTCGCCATAGGTAAATCATAGCCTCACATCTCATGTCCCAAAACACTAGGTAATTAAAACCCTTAAAAATAATTTAGAACATATGAGGAATTTTGAGTAAGTGAACAATTTTAAACATTAGAAATCTCTAAGTTTGCTTGCCCTGTCGAATGTATCGATACAAATTTCGATATGATCGACCTGCGCTGTTGATGTCCTCGACTCTTGATCAATACTATTGATAAGAGGACTAAAAGTGTCCAGCAACCGCATACTCATCTGGAAGGATTTATCGATATATGGATACACCTATCGATATCATCGATATTCAAATATCGAGCCCATCGAAAGTGGCTCAATAATATTAACAAGCAGATTTTCGGCGCCCTTGTTTTTCTTAAGAAAATTACTATGTGCTTCGATATATCGATGTCCTTGCCGATTCAATCTGAATTCAAATATCGATCATATCAGAAGGCCATTGATCATATCGATAGTGGGCGTGCATTTCTTTCAGCAAATATTTCAGGTTGTTTTTAACTTTGATTGGGGGCCACTCGAGGAAATCGATATTCTTATGTTGATGCTATCGAGGTCTAGTCGATTGGATCGAGACTGGATACAAACTGTCTAGCGTGCTTATAGGTAAATCTATACGATTTATCGATCCCATCGACATGGCCTCAATATCATCGATATTCAAATTTTGATGACATCGGTTATTCCCCAATCATATATTAAAAACCTGAAATATTTCAAGACTTATCTCTCTCATGCTTCAAATATCAATAGATCGATCCCAGTATCAATGGAATCAGAGTTCAAAATTCGATGACATCGACACCAGTATCGATCCCATCGAGAATATATGCTCGATGATATCAACCCTGCTCGATGATATCGAACTCTGTCATAAATATGACCATTTTATATCCGTTGGAACCTTTTTCCTATAGATAGAGAGACCTGTCCATAATACTGGTAGAGAAAGAAGAGAGTGTTTTTGTGTGTTTTACCTTTAGATCATATACCCAAAGCCCTTTCTCTCATGGGAGTTCATCTTCCAATCCACTCTCATTCATTGACATTCAATAGAGTGGATTGGGAAATGAACTTCTTCATTCAAGGATCCTTCAGTAACTATCTTAATAGCATATCATTACGTTGGGATGCCTTGAATGAATAGATGATGGGAATCACTCTATCTTCCTTATAGGAAAATTCTATAAGAGTGGATTTTCGTCCTAACCTTGACCCAACCCAAAGCCAAGTACTGGTACGTCTTTTGTGTTGTGGATCAAGGGAGCCGAAGACTCTTCAACAATAAGGAGGAGATCTTTATTATTACATTGAAAGGGACTCATCAACTTATCTGTAAGTATTTAAAGTCCAAAGGACACTTGTGATCATTCCTTTTTAGGATTCGATCTTGAGTGTTACTCACCCTATGAAGTTCTCATAGGAGGCCTCCTGCAGGAATGTAGGTAGTGGGTGCGTTGTGTGAATCCTTGCTCTGTGGAGAGCATAAACATCTGGGTGCATTGTATGAAACCTTGCTCTATAGTGAGCATAAACATCTGATTAGGAGTGAACCAGTAAAATTTCAGGGTTAGAGGTCAACTGAGTAGAAACCTCCGTGTAAAGGTTAAAGGTAAACCTGATTTAAAACCTTAGGTTTGAGGTGAACCCTGGGAAACTTCCTTAGTAAAATTCGGTACACTAAAGGGTTGAGTGCTGCAGCTAGGAGTGGAGTAGATAAGTAGTCGAACCAATATAAAAATGACTGTGTTTGAGATTGTTATTGCTTTTCATTTATGTGATATTTATTACATGCTTTTATATTTGATTGTCTAATATCACACCTCTTACACACAAAGTCATATCCATCATAATCTTTTGTACAACTTTTTTATCTTTCAAAAATTTAGTGATTGGATCCTCTACAAGGCTTGGAAGCCAGTTGAGTTACATTTGAGTAATCCTGATAATTGTATATCTGATAGGATTAGTGTAATAGGATTTTTAAATACATTATAAAACTTTAAAAAGTCCTATTCACCCCCCTCTAGGACATATTGGCATATTCTTACTTCAACTCAAGCGGTCTTCACCATTATTTTAGTCAGGTCAAACCCAGTTTGACCACGGGTTTGGCTTGGTGCTTCGCGACCTTACATGAATTACGCACATGCGCACCATAGGGTGGGGTCCACAGGGCTACACTAAAAGATCTACGCTGTCCATTCATTCTATAAGGCCAGTAAAAGGATGTTAGTTAGAGATGAGGCAGATTTATAGCTCGAGTGGGCACCAAGATCAATGGTTAAGGGGCTGATCTATAAATTAGGTCACTTTGGAGATGATCTAAGGGTTGAAATCAGGTATGTATGGCTTATTTATGATACATATTCATGGTGTAGGAAAAATGGATAGTGGAACCCATGTGATCTAGAATCCAGGGTTCTAGGTTAATGGCATTTTCGTACTTATTGCTGATCTAAGAGTTATATGAAATCAAATGGTTCTACATGGTTTTATGTGCCTTTCTAAATGATTCTTACAAATGGACTTTTCATATAGATCATCATGGATGGGGAGTTATTCGCCAATTCATTTAAAGGAAGGTACTCATGTCAAATCACATGACGGATGGTCTTGTCTTAAAATCAACGGTCAGATGGCTTAATCTATTGAACAGAGATTATTTCCAATAGTTAGATTCATGTCAGGGAATAGATGTAAGGTTAGGATAGTTACATTTGTATCGTAGACATGTACATTTATGTTAAATTCTATGGTAACACTCAAGAACTTTCAATACTCGAGTATTAAAAAGTTCAAGATGTTATAATCTACCCCACTTAAACATAATTTCACCCCCAAAATTTAGTACTTCTATCATACACACCATTTTCCATGCCTCTAAGGATTCCCTACTTCATGTGTTTGAGGTAATACGAATAGATGGTTGTAGTGAGTTTGTGCTCGATACACAGATCCTTTGCCTGTGTAGAACGGAGGATTCCCTGGTATCAATTCATAATCTTGTTCAATCTTGGTCCTTTGCTTGTTCAGGGCACTAGGATCATTTGAGATTTTTTAGGACTTTAGAATTTAGGTCAAACTATGCACTTTTGTGAAACATGGTTCCATTAGTCCATAATCTCGATTATTCTAAATTCATGAGGAATATCACGAGTCCTATATTCTCGTACGGGGTAATTCTACGTGGCCCCTTACGCTTTCATTGCATACTCTAATTATATGATACTCCACCTGAAATTCCTTCTATCATCCTCACTGATTCATTATATTTAAATTCTCAACGTACAACTCGTGAGGCAAGTAGGAATATGTCTAGGTGCATATAATTGGCTATATGAATTAGGACGCTAGTTTTCTTGCCTTTTCACACTAGAAACTTGAGTGAAGTTCCCTCCTAACCATCTCAGCCATTAAATTCATGCCAGTTGGAGGTTTGAATCTAACCAAGGCTTTTGAAAAATCAGGAAAACTCCTTGATTCTAGAATAAGAATCCTTCCCCAAAACATTCCAGCAGGAAAGCTACATCATGAGACTTCTCGCAACAGAAAATTAGACTTGGTTCCAATCCGAACCGTCCAAAACTTAAGGGGAAATATTTTGACTCAACCCATATCATCCGAAAGCAATGCAAGGTAGAGGAGATCATGACACTTCACCTTTTTCCCTTACTCAAGCCGCACTCCTGGGAATTGTGTTCGCAAAACCTCTGAAGACCTCATCTGAATAAACCTTATCGCAGGACCACCGTCCGATCATTCTTGCATGCAAGAATGCGTGATCAAGGCCATCCACTCTGAAGTGGGACAATGTATCGCTCGCAGGACCTGCATCCAACTCTCACCGCACACTGAACTACGTAACAGAGTCGATGCCAGGAGATCCCAACCAACCAAGTAGCCACATGCCTATAAAGGCCCTACACCCGGCCAGAATGTGAGAAAGAAAGAGAGAAGGGAAGAAAAGAGAGAGAGAAAGAAAGAAAAGAGAGAGAGAGAGAGAGAGAGAGAGAGAGAGAGAGAGAGAGAACAAGAGTTCGGATGAATGCTTGGTCTGTCCAAACCATCCGTCCAGCCAGTAAGAAAGAAAAGAGAAAGAAAATACGAGAGAAAAATCATTAGAAAGAAAGGAGAAAGGCCGAGCGCTGGGAATCAACACAAATCCTAACAAGTTAGGAACAAATTACGGCCAATCACTGGTAGCTAGGGAGAAGAAATAAGTCGAGAAAGAGCAGGTATTTCATACCTTCCTTTTTTCCACCTTCGTCCCTTCTCCTTTCCATTAATAGAAGTAGAAGGCCCCACCATGTCAAGGCAAGTTAACTCGATCCTAACCCTCTAAGTTGGAGCTTTATCAAAGTGGGTGATTAGTAACATGTCTAAATTGAAACTCAAGTTCCCTCAGATTATTATTTCTAATAGTCACCTTAACCAATTTGAATATGTGAATTAAGATGAAACATTATCTAGGAGTGCACCTCTAAGTATACACCTAAAGTAATGGACGATTAGATAACCAAAGGTGAGGTTTTTGTCCTTTAAACTTACTTGATTTAAGATATTATTATCTTGTCATTTACAAGATTTCATTACACTGTGATATTCTCTACGATTGTTTAATTTACCATCAACACTTATTTATCCATTTGGGAATCATGATTCAGTTTACATTCTCTATCACTGCAAGTGATGTGTTAAAGGTATTATGACTAATGACTCAATATTTATCATGGATGTAATGCATTATGGGTAACGGTCCTCTTAGTCGACACATAATTTTTTGGGTTGATTAGCGTGGTACACAATCAATGTAAGTAAATCTCCATGTGTATTACATCACTTCTCGGGATTGAACGTCGCAAATAGTCACTCCATGAACACATCGTGCTACATAAATCAGTGAATCACCTTGAGATGTTCGCTTAAGGCCACGTTAACGTTGGACATGACAATGAATATCCGTAGTGTGAGAATGTGGGTCGAGTTGGATATCATGAACTATTTTCCACATTGTGATAGTGATCACTACATATGATGAGTCACACACACTTTGCTAGGCATACATTCATGCAGATTGTTTGTACATACTGATATCTCTCATAGTGGTGGAGTACGTGAAGTATCAAAACCCTTATATTACTTTATGAATCTCTTGAATCATTGTTAATCTTAAAGGATAACCATCATTATGAGTAGGGCGTTGACCCTTTCCAACCTTATAGATGATGCAGGTAACGTACAGATTGAAGACCTGGAGGACTATTTCCATATGGAAGATTATACTGAAAGAATAAAAAGATAGTTTTATAAATTAGTTTTATACTTCCATTGTAAACTCGATAATGTAATGAGCTTCCATTGAGAGGGCATTTAATTATTTAATGAATTCTTTTACTCTAATGAAATAATCAAAAAGTTGATTTTATTCTCATGAATGTATTTGGATGTGATCTAAATGAAAAAAGCGGTGCAATTTCCAAAACATCCATTTTATACATTATTAACATTCATTTTTCTCGAGCATGAGTATAAACTCTGACCGTGAAAATTTGAGGTGTTACAATTCATGTGTAACATATATAGTGTTAATACTAGATAAATGTTGAGCATATGATTTAAAGATATATTCCAATAACTAACACAAGTAATCATGAAATAAAACTATCAACTATTAGTTAAAATTAAAGGGGAAACTATCACGTAAACTAACATAAAAGTGGAAAGCCCAAGGGGAAAGGTCATTACCTTATGAGTTGAATCACCCACTACTATTGCTAGAGTGCCCTTTGAACGAATCCTACCATGAATTGTAAAATTATACGGTTAGATCAAAGTTCTACAAACTATCTACAACTAAGATCAACATTATGGTCTTAATTATGTAGTCTAATGAATTTTGACCTACAATCTAACCTAAGGTTAGTGTTTTGAGAAATATATATTTCATAGTTATAACATCTAATTAAATAATCTAATTTAAATTTCTACATAAGAGAGTAGAGAGATAGTTGACCACAGTTGACTTAGCTGCTAACTTGACTCAACCTGAGGTCTAAGTTTGGTGAATCTAGACCCAAGGGTTAAGAATTTTCAATCTCCCCTATTATTATAACTCAAACATTAAAAATCAATAAGATTGACAACCCCAAAATGGAGTAATATACCTTGCTCAATCGAGTCGATCCTGAAAGTGTCCTTGTTTGTCAATTAGCATGAACGTTGAGGCATCTAGACAGAGGGGCCTCATAGGAAGATTAATCAAGTATCCGCCTCAACTGGATGTGTGCCCGAACTCATCACAAGTAAATCTTGAGTCTCACATCCCATGTCCCAAAACACCAGGTAATTAAAACCCATAAAATTGGATGGAACACCCTAAGGGATTATGGTTAGAAAACTTTTTCCAAACTTAGAAAAATCTCTAAGTTTTCTGCCTTTGTCAATTTATCAACAAGTTGTTCGATGAAATCGAACCTTGTTGTCGATGTCCTCGAAGCACACTCGATATTATCGAAATGAGGACATAAGATGACCAGTAACCACAGAGATATCTGGACGGAATTATCGATGTATTGATAGAGGATTCGATATCATCAAATTTTGAATCTCAAGTCCATCGAGTGGAGTCAATAAAATCGACATCAAGTCTGTTATGTCCAAAGTTCTGCTAAGGCAAAAACATGTAATCTTTGATATATCGAAGAGCTCCTCAATATCGTCGAAATTCAAATCTCGATGATATCGGATTAGGACACATTTAAATCTAACAACTTTTTCATGTTGTTTTTTCTCGGATTGAGGGTCACTCGATAAAATCGATATTCAAATATCGATCATATCGAGGCATGGTCGATGTCATCGAAGATGGACACAAATTGTCCAACAAGCTTATAGGAAAATTCCTTAGAATTATCGATGAATTGACTCTGCCCTCGATATCATCGATATTCAAATTCTGTTGATATCGAGTGATTCTTGATCATAACTTTTTCCTAGAAAAACTTCAGAGGCAAGTCTCTCACATTTTCAAATGTCAAGGAATAGAACCTCATGTCGATGAAATCGGAGTTCGAAATCCAATGACATCGATAAATGTTTGATTTCCTCGACCAGCTGGCAAAAGGTTTCAAAAGCATTTGACATTTGAGTTTGTGTTATCGAGCGGCCAGTTGATGCGATCGAGAGTATATGCTCTATGATATCGACCCTGGTCGATGAAATCGAACTATGTCAAAAATGTGACCATTTTATATCCGTTGAAACCTTTTTGCCTATTTAATGAGAGCTTGCCATTAGTTGTTAGATAGAGAAAATAAAGAGTGCTTTTGTGTATTTAACCCTAAATCATATACCTTAAGCATTTTCTCTCATAAGAGTTTTTCCTCTAATCCACCCTTATCATTGACATTAAATAGAGTGGATTGGGGAATGAACTTCCACATTCAAGGATCCTATAACTACCACCTTAATGGAAAATCATTAAGCTGGGATTCTTTGAATGTAAAGATGATTGGAATCGCTCTATTTCCCTTATAGGAAAATATTTAATAAAGTAGGATTCTATGATAACCTTGACCCAACTCGTCGCCATGTATTGGTACATCTTCTGAGTTACGATTCAAGGAAGAAGAAGATTCTTCGTCAACAAAGGAGGAGATCTTCATCAACGCACTAAATGGGGCTCATATACTTATCTGTAAGTCATTAGAGTCCAAAGTGAAAGTGCCCTGGTTTGTCAATTAGAGTGACTGTTGAGTCAACTAGGCAGAAAAGCTCCATAGGAATATCAATCAGCTATTTGCCTCAACCGGCTGTGTGTCGAACTTGCCACAGGTAAATCTAAGCCTCACATCCCATGTCCCAAAACACCAAGTATATATAAAACCCTTAAAATTAGTTAGAACATCATAGGGTGTTTGGGTTAGAAAGCTTTTTTACAAAAATCAAAAAATCTCTAAGTTTTCTAGATCTATCGATTTATTGATATCAGGTTTGATAAAATCGATGTGTGTTGTTGATGTCCTCAACGAAAAATCGATATCATCGAAATGAGGACCAAAGATGTCCAGTAACCACATATTCATCTGGACGGAATTATCAATGTATCGATACCCCTATTGATACCATCGATATTTAAAAATTAAGTTTATCAAAGTAAACTCAACATAATTGACAGCAGAGTATTTCTGTCCCTATTTTTTATAATAAAATCATATAGACCTTCAATATATCGATGTACCCCTCGATATCCTCAAAATTCAAAAACCGATGATATAAGAAGGCTATCAATGATATCGATCTAGGACACAGCCCTTCCAACAACATTCTTTTTAGGAGGTTTTTATTTCAGATTGAGGGTCACTCGATAGAATTAATATTCAAATATCAATGATATCGAGGCAGGATCGATGACATCGAGAATGGACATAAACTTGTCCAGCAAGCTTACTGGAAAATCCTTTAGATTTATCGATGCATCGACACTGCCTTCGATATCATCGACATTCAAATTTTGATGATATCGAGTGCACCTCAATCATATCTTTTGACCAGAAAATTTTCAAAGCAAGTCTCTCTCATTTTCAAATGTTGAGGAATCGATCCTCGTATCGATAATATCGGAGTTCAAGATTCGATGACATCGATGCATGTTTTGATGCCCTCAACCAGCTGGTAAAAAGTTTCGAAAGCGTATGACATTTAATTTTGTATCATAGAGCGGCCAGTCGATGCAATCAAGAGTATACGCTTAATAATATCGACCCTGCTCAATGATATCAAACTCTGTCATAAATGCGACCATTTTATATCCGTTGAAACTTTTTTTCTATATACAGAGAGCTTGTCTTTAATTGCTATGAGAAAAAGAATGCTTTTGAGTGTTTAACCTTAGATCATTTACCCCAAGCCCTTTCTCTCATGGGAGTTCATCCTCCAATCCACCCTCATCATTGATATTCAATAAAGTGGATTGGGGAATGAACTTCCGCATTCAAGGATCCTCCAGCTACCACCTTAATGACAAATCACTAAGCTGGGATGCCCTGAATGCATAGATGATTGGAATCACTCTATCTCCTTTATAGGAAAATATTTGAGAGTAGGATTCCATCATAACCTTGACCTAACCCGTCACCATGCATCAGTATTTCTTCTGAGTTGTGGTTCAAGGAAACAGAAGACTCTTCATTAACAAAGGAAGAGATCTTCAATAACGAGATAAAAGGGACTCATTTGCTTATCTGTAAGTTATCAGAGTCCATAGGACCATTGTGATCATTCCTTTATAGGATTGGCTCTGAGGTGTTTCTCACCTTACAAGTCATCTAGGAGGCCTTTGGTGGGAGTGTATGTGGTGGGTACGTAGTGTTGACCCTTGCTATGTGGAGAGCATAAACTTTCGGTTAAAGGTGAACCTGTCTAAAACCTTGAGTTCGAGGTGAACCATGTAAAACCTCTGTTAAGGTCTTATGGAAGATCCTTGGTCAGTGTACCTAAAAGTGGGTGCGTCATATTGACCCTTGCTCGTGAGAGCATAAACAGTCAACTTAGGTGTAGGCTGTAAAGGTTAAAGGTGAACTTGATTTAAAACCTTGGGTTTGGGGTGAACCATGGGAAACCTCCTTAGTGAAATCCGGTACACTCAAGGGTTGAGTGCGGTTACCGGGAGTGGAGTAGACAAGTAGTCGAACCACTATAAAAATGACTATGCTTGAAATTGTTATTCAGTTACTTATGTGATTTCCCTTTAATATTTTCATTCTTGATTATCTGAGATCACACCTCACACACACACAGTCATATCCATCTTAAACTAGTTTACATATTGTTCATCTCTTAAATAGTTTGTGATTGGATCCTCTACCAGGTTTGGAAGCTAGTAAAGTTACTCTTGAGTAATCCTAATATATGTTTGTTGTTAGGATTAGTGTGATAAGATTTTAAATTGGCATAAAATTATTAAAAAGTCCTATTCACCCCCTTCTCGGTCATATTGGCATATTCCTACTTCAACTAAGGTAGTCCTTATAGCAATTTCACAGGCGACCCTTGTGATCATTCCTTCTGTAAGATTGGGTGTTTCTCGCCCCTTGCAAGTCCTCATAGGAGGCCTCCGATGGAAGTGTACGTGGGGTTACTTTGTGTTGACCCATGCTCTGTGGAGAGCATAAACTGGTTAGAGATGAACCTGTTTAAAACCTCTAGTTAGAGGTGAACATGTTGTGAAACCTCCATTAGGTTCCTTGTGTGGATCCTTGGCCAGTGGGGCCTAAAATTTGAGTGTTGTGTATTGACCCTTGCTCATGGGAGCATAAACTGTGTCGCGTAGACATGTTGTGTTAGCCTAAGTATAGGTTGTACTAGTTAGAGGTGAACCTGATTTAAAACCTCCGGTTTGAGGTGAACCTATTATGAAACCTCCTTTAGTGAGATCCCGTAAACTCAAGGGTTGAGCGCGTCCACTAGAAGTGGAGTAAACAAGTAGTTGAACCTATAAAAATGACTATTTTTGAGATTGCTATTGTCTTCCATTTCTTATGTGATTTCCCTAAATGTTTTCATATTTAATTATCTAAAATCAAATCTCACACACAGTAATACCCATCATAAACTATGTTTGCATCTTGTTTGTCTTTCAATTAGTTTTATGATTGGATTCTCTATTTGGCATAGAAGTCATTTGAGTAACTTTGAAGAAATCCTGATATATGCATATTTACTCAGGATAAGTTTGATAGGATTTTAATATGTCATAAAATATTAAAAGTCCTATTCACCCCCCTCTAAGACATATTGACATATTCCCACTTCGACTAAAGAAGTCATTACTGTAATTTCAATTGGTATTAGAGTCGGTCTCTCTTGATGGCTTCACCGCCTAGAGAGTGATCTTGATTGAAGTTGGTAATATGGCCAAATGAGAGGGCTCATCGGTCACTAGACCTCCAATAATTAATGGATCAAATTATGTTATACCTGTCAAAAGTTTGGACATCTGTCTATTGAATGCCCAAATAGAAAAACCAAAGGAAAGGCAATGACAGCCACATAGGATGATAGGGAAGAGTCAAATTCAGAATCTAGTGACTCAGAAAGCGATGGAGACCAAAAATATCTGAAAATTCTTATGGTCTCCACTGCTTCAACCATTCCCACTGAAACCGAGAATGTTAAAGAACTGCAAGCCACTGAATCATTTCCATCGGATAATGAGGAAACTGAGAAGGAAGAAGAGGAACATGACAAACTACAGGATGCTTACAATAAACTTTACAATCATAGCATCAACATCCTTAAAAGACTTAAAATATCTGAAAATAAAAAGGAATTATTGCAAAAAGATCTGGATAAAACTTTGAAAATTAATACAAATCTAATTAATGATTTACAATAATATCATTCAGATAATGATAGATTAGAAAGAATCAATACCTTCTTTAAATTCGAGTCTGACAAATTAAAAAAATAGGTTGAGCTATTAAAAGATAAAAACATGCTCCTTCAAAATGAAAATCACACACTCCTGTTTGATTTAGAAGAATAAAAATTTAAAAAAAAAAAAAAAAAAAAAAAAAGACTTGCTAAGATAAACTATAAGTTTTCCTAAAGTGGTGAGAAATTAGAAAAACTCTTAGGTATGGGAAGACCCGGAAAGGACAAGAGTGGCTTAGGATATGAAAATTTTAAAACAAAAACTGGAAATGTAGTACAAACTAAAAAATCTGCTGCTTCAGGTAGTAAAACAAGAACCACTCCTGTTTGTCATTTATGTGATGATTTTGGTCACTATAAGTTTAAATGCCTATCACCTAGGAGAACACAACATAAATCTGCTCAAAATCATTTTGGAAAATTCAAACCAACCAGAAAAATACAAGACGTTAAGAGTCCACCTAAGAATATGGATAGAAGAAATACACATCCATCACTACCTAGAATGACTAACAAAAAGGAGTTATTGAATCAAGTGGTTGAATTAAAAAAGAAAACTAATGAATTTGTAACACATAGAAACATGATTCAATTGCCCAACTTGATTAAAGAAACTAAAACTATCACAGTTAAAAATTCTATCACAAAATGGGTAAGTAAAAGAAAAGAAATTTTTTTGTGTTACTCACTCAAATCATATAACAAGCAATGATACTAAGTGGTACCTGGATAGCGGTTGCTCAAGATGTGTCACAGGTGACAAATCCCTTCTCTCAAATTATTCAGATCTTAATGATGGGATAGTCACTTATGGAAACGAAAGCACTGCCAAGGTAATTAGACAGAGAATTATCAAAGGAATAAATTTGCTCAAAAATAAAAATGCCTTTTGCATAAAAGGATTAATGCATAATCTTCTGAGCATTTCTCAAATATGTGACAATGAGCATGTGGTTACCTTCAATAAACAAGAATGCAAAATCCTTAACCTATTAGGTAAATCAGTGATGAAGAGTTGTCGCACAAATAACCACTGCTATGACATTAAAGGCAAAGGAAGAACTGATCCATATGCCTAGAAATATTGAGCATGGAAAAATAAGTCCAGGTCATGCATCTAGATCTGGATAGTGACTGAAAAGATGCAATTTTTGCTAAACTCCTAATGATACATCAGAGGTTTCTCACCTCAATCTTTTTGTATATAAACATCCTGATGTTTATAATTTTGGATTGTCTAATGCTTGTACAAAATTTTTGTTGTGTATACTAGTCTATTCAAAGATATACTAAATTATACACAAAATTTTGTCGAAAAGCTGAAAAAAATGAAAAAATTCATCTTCAATATGTTTATCGATACATCATGTGGAATTTTCGATTACATAGACTAAGAATCGATACCATCGGCGACCTCTCGAGTAGCTGAAACAACGGGTCGGTTAGTCTTCCCTTGAACTCTTCATTGAAAATATTAAGTAGGATATATCGATATCATCAAACCTATGTTCGATGATATCGAAAGTTACTGCTCAATAAAATTCGGAAGAATGGAAAAAGAGTTTCACTTGTTGATCTTATTTTGGCATTACATCTCTCAGAATAGTTTTCAAATCCAAATCTTCTTTCATCCCAAGCAGCAATGTCTAAAGACAAAGGTCTAGTTATTCCACAAAGTGCCTCAACTGAGAGCAAGAAAGGAAAGAAGAACGCACCTACCTCATCTTCATTTTCAGACTTAGAAATTGTGGCAGAACGAGCTATTCATAGGAAGTGCATTGAACCCTTTGGGATCATCAAACTCTTAGAACTGATTGGGTGGGGTAATATCATGAATTTTGGAGGAGGATTTCAGTTTGATCTTGTGCATCAATTTCTGAACTTAATCGACAATGTTGAAAATAATCCTCCACTCCTTTTAGTCGCTGTCATAAATCGGACCGAGCACATCACCCCTAGATTGATAAATCATCTAGTTGGTGTAAAAATCATTAAGATACATGTATCAAAACGGAATATGAATGGCCTTGGAGCATGGGGTGAAGTTACTCGAGCATTATGTAACGGTGCTACAATTCCCTGAAATGCAAAGAATGTTCTTTATGTTAAGCATCTCAATCCTGCCTATAAAATTCTTCACAGCATCTTCAGCACCAATGTCTATCCCTGTGAAGTTTCAGGCAACAAGCTTTCTTCATACATTCTTAATATTCTGTATGATGTCCATCAAGGTATTCAAGTGTGTCTACTCACTCTTCTTCTATAACAGTTAATCCGTGTGTCTACAGTAGAATACATCACTACACTTCCATTCTCGTGTCTTATGTCCAGGCTTTCCCGACAAATTGGGCTACTTCCTGAAAAGGCCGAGCTATATGTCCTAGAAGGGGGTGAAAAGGACTATGCCAAATTATTTATAAAAAATAACTACGAAATTTAACCAATTAAAGGAAAGATAGCACTTTAAACAATTCACAATATGGAAATGTAAAGCAACCTCAAAATTCTAGTATTGAGAGGTTGATACAAATGTTGTTCTAAGGACAACCTTACACCATAAAAACCAAGGGTTTGTGGTAAGACAACCTTACTAGAATATTTTGTGCATCAAATTCTCAAACTGAAGAGGAATAAAAAGAAATAACTAGAAATGAAATCTAAGTTATTACAACATTCTCCACAATACTTGAAATGTAAAAGATTACAACATTCACATTCATAAATACATCTCACAATATTGAATGATAAAGGATATAAAAAATAAACAACACATCCACAAAACACAAAGAATTATAGCGGTTCACTTGTGTGTACACCAACTA
Organism: Magnolia kwangsiensis; assembly: GCA_037074715.1. Classification (NCBI taxonomy): domain Eukaryota; kingdom Viridiplantae; phylum Streptophyta; class Magnoliopsida; order Magnoliales; family Magnoliaceae; genus Magnolia; species Magnolia kwangsiensis. The sequence goes on along the minus strand of CM073576.1, from coordinate 45,094,178 downwards.
TTAAACAACAGCCACACAGCTACTCCACTCCTAATATCCTCACACAGTGGATATTAGCTTTCACTATAAAATAGGTTTTCCAGGTTCACCTAAAACCCTCACAATTGTGTCTTTCAAGTAGGCTTACATAAATAAAAAAACCCCCACGTTCTGAGTTTTCTGGATCTCCTCAAATAACCAAAAAGAATGAGATTTTTCTGGTTCAATCTCAAAAGAAACCAAAAATAGAAGATTTACACAAATGTAAAATACCTGGATATTCTCCTTTTGTTAAAGCTCGAAAGAACCAAGTCAAAGTAGGAGTTTAAATATAGAAGCTCAAATATAGAAGTTCAAAGTCCACACTCACATATGAAATGGTTCTAAGTTCTAGATTGATTTTAAATCAAATCAAGTTGGGCTAGCTCTATTTGATTTTGATTTCAAGAAGTGGGAATTCTTCAATCCCTCTTTCAAATTAGATTGGAATGCAGAATACAAAATTAAATATAAAAAGCTAATAATAGAGAATATGAAATATGCACAATATAGCTTAATGAGTTTACAAACTTATCTATCAAAGTGATGTCTTGATTATACTTGAATTGAATTACCAAACTCTAAAAATCATCGTCTATTTATAAGTGAATAGATCACACCTACGAGTGGTCCTGTGGACACTACGACTAGTCGTAGGACCAACGAATTTTTGAAATTTGGAGTGCGATTATATAAAATCATTCCACGACTGGTCGTAGGCACTGCATGACTAGTTGTGTGACTTCCACGACTGGTCAAGTGGAACTAGAAACAATTGCTGTAGTTCGAGTCGTAGTTGTAAGACTGGTCGTGAACGAGTCTTGCACTTTTCACACGACCGATCAAGCAATCTCCAGGACTGGTCATGGCTTAACAAAAAGATTCTAAAAATTTACAACATACTTAGGACTGGTCTTGAAATTTATTAGACTTGTCAAGCCAGTGGTAGGACTAGTCGAACAGAATCCAGGACTAGTCAAAGAATAGACCAAACACTTATAGAATGAGCAATTGAATTATGTTTTCAAAATGACCTACTCTAAAGTCAATATAAGGTCATTCAAACCTTGTTAGTGATGAATGGACATTGAACCTTCTGGTAACTCTTTGAAGTTTGCGAAGCTTGATATCTTGACAAAAAATGAAGCTTGTACTTGAGATCTTTTAAAGCTTGAATTTATAGTACATGTGTTGTACTTCAACTTGAGTCTTGAGTATGAACAATTGACTTGTCTTTCGATGCCGTTTTACAACATTGAACTTTGAAGCATAAAACAATGTACTTGATCTTGCATTTCTTTTAAAGTAGATCTTGTTCTTGACTTGAAGCATTGACCTTGCCTTGAACATATATATATATATATATATATATATATATATATATATATATATATCACTGTGCTACCCAAGACACAGATAGTGGTTTTGGCATTACAAAATTTGATAAACAAAGGAGCAAGAAACTATAGCACTTACAATCTCCCCCTTTGTTAAATTTGTGACAAAACACACTCCATTAAAGATAAGAGAAGCATTACATCCTCAATAAAGAATCATGCACCATATATACTCAACAAAATATAAAGCACTAGTTACAATAATCAGAGCACATCATCACGTGTAGCACCCCCTTACTTACTCCCCCTGAGTAGCATACATAAGAAAAAAAACTGTTACTACCCCACAATCCATATCCATAAGCAAGCACAAGCATAACAAAATATATTCTCCCCCTTTTGTCACAATAAGATGAAGGAAGAAACTAAGATATGGAAAAGGAAAATAAATAAAAGAAGAATAAGGGAGCAAACTAGGCAAGATATAAGTAAATAATATGCCAACATGAACCAAATTCATCTAAAGTCAGTCTTACAAATAGACGGAAAGCAAAGTATCATAAGAGTTATTATAGGCCAAATGAGAAAAACACTTTATCGGATCCTACAGAAGGAGCAAGTATGGTAGAATCAAATTGATGAAGGCCCTTATTAATGCACCTAAGATACTTGCACATATATTTAAACTGCAAATCATGGGCAACATTCATGTTCTCTACCTTCTCCTCAAGTGCACGTAAACACACATCAAAGTCAAATGGCTGATAGTCAGAGTCAGCCTCAGAATCTAAATCAAGCTCATTAATCTAAATCAAGCTCATTAAAAATATCATCTATGTTTATATCATTTGGAGGTAAATCTTCATCTTTTACATTCACTGCTTGAGCTCCACCACCAACCACATCCATTTGGCCATCAACTAACCTCAAATTCATCTTGTTTATATTTTTGTTGTTGAAGATAAGGTGATGTATAGGAGCCTCTCAAACATGCATAGCTACTAACATATGAGTGGCTGTAATGACTCAGAAAAATTCGTACAAAGACCCAAGTACCACCTCAGGCAGAAATTACCTAGGACCAAATCCTTTAGAAATTAGGAAAGAATTAACTTAGTGTTAAACATGATTACTTGTGAAATTAGTACTAATCACTTTTAATCTGATCTGCAATACCCAAAACATATAGAATCATTAACGCTGCATTATCCTGAAATTTAGGATCCATCTCTAAACCCGGTTGCTCTAAGGAGTCCATTGAAACTTCGTATCGGACCTGGACAACTCATCGAAAGTCCGATAGTGATGAACTTAGACAATTATGACCTCCTAGTTAGACTTGACTATCACCTCAAAAATCAAGTCTAGATGAGGTCCTGAGACTATTTTCTTAAGTTCAGAGTGAAGAGTGTGAAAAAGTGAAGGTTTTTATGAAATTAAATATGAATTAAGTAATCTGAGTCGTGTCACCTATGGACCGATTATAAGCGTCCTGATCATTGGAATTTGACCCAAAGTTACCCTCAGATCAGGGGATATGTCCCACACATGTCAATCTGCTTGTGGCCCTGATCTAGTTTCGGTGACTGTTAAACTGAAACTGGTTCGCCACGGTCGATTTAGAAACCCGATCGGACTAAAAACTTAACTTTCTTAAGATCCAATATTAGTGAGCTTAAGTCCGACAACATTCAGTAGAGGGACATCCAGAAATGCTCCGTTGGATTGGAATAAGCCCGATTTGGTTATAACCTAAGTATACCTTGGCCCTGGGGCTGTTTTCATCAGTTTTGGGCCTATATAAGGGCCTTAAACCCTCTCTCATACACTCCATATGAATTTCCTAAAAACCCTAAGGAAGAGAAGAGGAGAAAGAGAAGGAAAGAGAGAGAAGAGATGGAGTTACTCCTGGGATTCAATCCCCGCTACTCCACGTGCTTATCCACTGCTACCGGATCGTTATTCCAACGATTTTAATCCGAAGATTGGGTAAGAAAACCTAATCTTAATCCGTTCTAGGGTTTCAAATAGTCTAAGTAATGAAATAGCTAACCTATTGAGTGCTATAGGTAGCCCTCATGTTGTGGACAACAACTTGAAATACAAATTGAGTTCGATATGCGTTTATCGGTGTAAGGTGCCGATAATATGCATCTAGGTTCTGGTTTTCAAGGCTTTCAATGTCAGATAATGATTTATTACTGATGTGGGTGCCATTACACATGCCAAATGCGTTGTCTGTTTCACTTTACAAATATGTATATGCTATGTTATATTTAGGGTATTCCATGTATTAGTAGTAATAATCGTATACATATAGGATTTCAAATTATGTTTTCCATGATTTGTTGACGTTTATATGTGCTAGGTGTATGTGTAATAAGTCCTTAATGAAAGGATTTGTCCTAATAAGTATTATAGCCAACATATGCTATGTATGTCTAAATGTGTAAGTTACGTGTTTGTGAAAATGTTTAAATGAGTAAGTTAAGTATTTGTATAAGGGTGTTGAGATAGGAATCTCAACTACCTTAATTATGTGTATGATTTCCTCCATGTACGTCTTATGGTAGTATCTATGTGTTTATGGATGCATACGTATGGACTCATGTTTAAGTTGTAGTTCTTAAACTGCTCACATGATTATAGGAATTGAGCTGTTTCTTCACTACTTCTTTCACTATTTCATTTGATTACCTACTATAATTGAATGTGTTTGGGGCTATTACATAGTCCAGACAATCGACATCAGGCCATGAACAGGTGGCTGCGGTTATTTTTGCCACAGAGGATGTGTTGATGAATCTGAGTCGAACTACGATTGTCGATAGTGTTTAGGCCACACAGAGTGCTTATGCACTTTATGTCGATCAACTCAACGTGCACTCGTGCTAGTCGATCTTGTCAAGTTACCTGATTGACCCGATGTATGTCACCATGTTTGGACGCTACTGCTTGAATCTAGAGTAACAAACTTACCAGTGCAATCCCGTCAACCTTAGTACCTCGATGCACTAAGACTCATGGGTCGAACACGGTGGTATAGGACACCGTGGTAGAGCTATCTCCCTACGCTGGGGTGATGAGCCTCCCCGTAGTGACCAATGAGGAACCCAAACTCATGAGCCGGATACGATGGTATGGGACACAGTATTCGAGTTGTCGGCTTACGACTTGGCGACGAGCCATTGGTAATAACCTCGAGCATATTTTAAGTCTACGTTGAGGCGACGAGTCTTTTCATAGCATTAGAGTATAACTAGGCCTACACTGATCAGATGTCACGTCTTGTGCGTGTGATGTGTTTACCGCAGGAACAACACTGATTTGGTGACAAGCCATTTTCTAGTGACCTAGAACCGCAATATCGTATGAGAATTACTAGGACTGACGAACCTAGAATGGATCATTATTTGGGGAATTGATATAAGGAATGTACCTTAGCTTCCTAATCTTGCTGAATGAATAAACCTAAGTAAGAACTTGGCTAATCATGTTGCATGCACCGCATTAAGTACGTGTTTGGCGTAGCAGGTCAAGCACTGAGAAAGTGTTGCATGCCGCAATCGTAAGATGAAGTCGCTGAGGGAGCGTAGGTGAGGGCATGCATCATTACATCAATGTCATTCGTGCATTAATAAGAGTTGTAATACCCCGGATTTTGGCCAATCTGGGATTTGACGTCCTTAGGCAGTGGGTCGATTAAAACACCTAGAAAATCGTTCAGAAACTAATTCCATAGCTAAAGAAACCACTTAGGATTAATTCCTTTAGAAATTAAGCGTAAGTTAGCTAGCGCAATGCTGGAGTAACTGGGAAATAGTCGCTGATCACTTTAAATACGTTCTACAAGACCCAAATCGAGTAGAACCAATGACTCTATAATACTCTATAACCTCGGACCAAACTCTGAGCAGGTTTGTTCTCTGGACCACTTTGAATCTTTGTATTGGATCTAGACCGCGCGTTGAAAGTCCGATACCTCCTATCTTAGACCGTTAGAACCGCCTAGCTGGACTTGACACTCATTTCGAAAATCAAGTCAAATCGATAATCACAGGCCATTTCATTGAGCCCGGACCGAAGAGAGTGCGAATAGGGACAGAATTGAAATTTCAAATTCAAATCTGGGACACGACTTGATGCGTCAGTATTGAGCGTTCTGACCATCAGAATTCAACCAGATTACACCCTCGGATCAGGAGAAATTTCTATTTTATATCGTGAGACTTTCAGCCCTAATCTACGTGCGGTGACCGCTGAACTGAAACTGGTCCGCCACGTGCGATCGGCGGACCCAGCCGGACTGAAAACTTAATACGTGCTAGATCTGGTACGCGTGAACTTAAATCCGATCGCATTCGGTCAGGGGACCACCAGAAAGCATCTTTTGGACTGAAACAGCCCCGATTTGGATATGCACTAAGTGAACTTTGTACCGGAGCCTATTTCGGGCAAGTTTGGGCTTATAAAAGGGGTTGAAACCCTCACTCCTCTCTCCCATCCGAATTTACAAAAATCCCTAGATTGGGAGAGAGAAAAGGTGAGAGTTTGTGAGAGAAGGTGGGAGTGAATTCCCTGCTGCTTGTGCCACGTGCTGTACGTGCTTAGGCAACGCACTCCGATCACTTTCCCGGCGATTCCTCCACGTTTTCAGGTAAGAAAATACCCTAGAAGTTGCTGATTTGAGGTTCCTTTCATTTCCTAGTGAAGTAGCTAATAGAACTTGTGTATTAGGTTCTCTAATCACCGTAGACAAAGCGTATACTCTCCGTTTGAATTTACACATCCATAAGAGACAAGGTGCGGATATTAGATGCTTTGATTGACTGTTTTCAACGCTTTCAATGTCGTCTAATAGTAGATTATCGACGGCAACGCCGTTTGACATGTACAACATGCTGTCCGTTTCCTGTTTCGTAAATAGATGAAGAATATGAGATTTAGGGCATTTTAGTCATTTGTAGGAAGTAGTGTTTTCATTCATATTTTGCTGATGTGATTGACATGAATTGTTGTCCCATTAGAATGTTAGGAATGCGTGCATAATTAGTTTGGCGAAGAGATTCGCCTAAATGCGCACTTCGGGTCGACATACTATATGTAGACTCAAGTGTGTAGTGTAAGTGTTTGTATAAATGCTTGTATTAGTATGTATTGAATTAAATGGTGTTATGAATTAATTTGAGATTGATTTCTCAATTAATATGCTGATGTAAATGATTTCCTACACGTTAGCCATATGTACGATTTCATTATATGTATGAAATGCATATGCATGATGTTGCACTTAAGTGGTAAGCTATAACATGTACTTGATGATTTCCTTACGATTTAATTTGAGATTGAATTCTCAATTAATAGGCTAATGGAGAGGATTTCCTATATGTTGGCTATATGCATAATTTCATTATATGTGTGAAAGACATGTGTAGGATGATTTACTTAAGTTGTACGTTATAACATGTGTTAACATGCTCACATGGTTGTATTTCATTTTCATTACTCTTACATGAATGCTGATGTGATTCCATGATTGTTTGGGACTATACTTAGTCCAGGCAGTCGGTAACCGAGCGAATTCGTGGTCGGCTTATCTTGGCCACGAACGACGCCTCGATGAACGCGAGCCGTGTTGTGGAGTTGGCGGCAGTGGTTAGGCCACACGAAGTGCTTTACGCACTTCATGTCGTTCGACTTGAGATGCGATCGCGCTAGTCGAGCCCGTCAAGTAACCCGACTGGCCGTTGTATGTTCACCCTGCATGAGTCATAACTGCTTGAACCTAGGGTACTGAACTTACTATTATAAACCCTGTTAACCATGGTACCTTGATCCACGAAGACTCATAAGCCGGGCATGGTGGTATGGGACACCGTGGTCGAGCTCTCGGCCTACGCTGGGGCCACAAACCTCCCCGTAGTGACCAGTGAGCACCTAGTCTCGTGAGCAGATTATGGTGGTATGGGAGACTATATTCTTGCTGTCGGCCTACATTGATAAGGTGATGGGGGAGCGGTGCAACGAGTGCGAGCAACAGCCCTGGCAGCCCTTTGTAGTGACCGCGAGCGTATTCTGAGTCTACGGGAGGCGACGACCCTTCAGTAGCAGTAGAGTACAGTAGGCCTGTATTGATAAGGTGATGGGGGAGCGGAGCAACGAGTGCGTGCAACAGCCCTGGAAGCCCTTGCAGCGACCTACAAAATATACATCGTATGAGATTACTAGGAGTGACGACCCTAGACAGGATCTGTGTTGGGATTGATATAAGGGAAGTACCTTAGTTTCCCAATCCTGTTGTTTGAATGGACTAATAACAACTCGAAAATCATATCACCATAACATTGCATGTCTGGAAGATGTGGAGTACTCTAGGGAGTGTGGCATGCCACGGTCGTAAGATGTTGCCGTATGAAGGAGATCGTCGGTGAGGGCATACATCACGTCATGTCATATTGCATTAACAACAGTTTTAGGATTGTTTGATTTACTGCTTTACTATTATCACATGATTGATTTGAGAACATGTTAATCCTTGCTCTATTATTCCACTGAGTTAGCTACTCACTCCCACGTTACGGGATGGTGTTTTCGGACACCCACCAGACCCTTTTGTGATTACAGATGATGGCACGGCCTGCGAGGCAGAGCCGGACTTGATGATGATGAGGAGGATCCCTCCTTTATGCGTGTTCTGATCGACAGGATTACAGGGAGGTTGATTAGATGCTTTGACACTTGTCATTTTATATTTTTAGCGCACTCATGTATATTCGTTTTGTCTACTTTTGGAGTATACATGTATGTATATAACCTGGTAACATGTTCACACTCTGGAGACATACAACAGTTTATATATGTTATACATACTATCACAGTCTTCCGCTTGTTAATCTAAATGTCTCTGGAGTATGATATGCTGTTCTAGCTTAATCTCACTCATGTTTAATATGTTATCACAGACAACATTCAATCATACATATCTATGTTGCATAAATAACATTTTGGAACTCGGGAGTTGGGTTTTTGCTCGACCCCCCGATTTTCGAGATGTTACAAATGGTATCGAGCATGATTTGGATTAAACCGGGCCTGGGTTATGGTCACGCGACGTACGCTGTCGCTTCCTTTGACTTAGGTGGGTGCGAGAAGGGTCTAGAAACACCTATATGATCGCAGATTCGCTAATAGGCGAAGACTAATCGAATCGATCGCGTGATCGAATCCGTAACACATCTCGGGTCGCGTGAAGCAACCCGAATAGCTCCTAGGTTGTTAGTGAGTGTCTTGAGACGTTATTTGAATGATTTTAAACCCGTAAATGTGAATCATTGGGCTGTGGGGCAACCACAACCCCTGCATTCAATCGTCAGGGCTTAAAAATCCCGTTTCACTAAAAATCTTCAAAATTCTTCCTCCTACCACTCCAATCTTCAATTCTTTCTTATCATTTTCATGTTAGGTATCAAACTTAATGTGAAAATAACATAAAATCATACTTTCATAGAATTTTATAGTGAATAGTAAAATTTCATGAAAAATTGCCATAAGGCCATTCTAAATTTTCTTTCTTTAGCAACTAATGGGCTAGATGGATGTACTAGATCCTTCTACCCCAAAATCATATGCTGCATGATAGAAGTTTGTATTCGGGATTACAGATTGGCCCCGGAAAGCCCTGAATACATCTTTGGACCCATATAAGGCAATCTAGAATGAACCAAGGTGGGGACCATACATTTTTGGGGTCCCTGGACCATGGGGGACCAGACCCATGTGGTCCCACCGGCCACCGTACAAGATGTCCGGCGATGCCATCGCCGGTTCGACGATGCATCGCCGACCGGTGGGGCCCACTTGAGGTAATCTTTGGGCGCACGCCCTATTTTTGGTGGTGTACCCCTCCCATGTATGGTTCGTCCGAAGAAAACCCCAAATATGGGTACTTCCTTCACAAACAGCCCCTACCCTAGCCCCATTTTCATTTTCAGCTGCCATATCCCAAAAATTGTGATTTCAAATCACCCCCAAATCTATTCCTGGCCTAAAACGACCACACTCTATCGTTCCATTGAAGTTTGCAGCCTTCCCTCTTGAAGATCTCGTTGTTTGGAGCTCTTACAACCCCTAAATCGAGCTGAAATTGTGAGGTGCTCCATTCCCCTTTTTCTTTCTCTTTTCTTTTTGAAAATCCAACCTTTGGGAGCTTGAAGCATCCCTCTACAATGCCTAAATTTTATTCTGTCCATTTGGGCGACCATTTCTCCGCATTTCCTCCGCTTTTCATGCCTATTGTTAAGGCTAATTTAGCTTTTCCTCCCTTTCCATCGTCCTCTCTCTCAAGTCCCTTTTATTTGATCCTCAGACTCGTGAAAACCTGCTTACCCATCCCATTTCTCCACATTCTTCGCTTGTTTGATTACTGTTTTGAAATTTCTGTATTTTGTTGTTGTTAGGTAGAAAATGTGTTTGTGTTGTGGTTTGAGCTTAATATAGCTGAAATTTATTGAATGGAGTGCATGCCGTTCATTTTTTTGTTAGGTACTGTCCCTAGATTGGGAGTATTATAACTCCCGGGGTTTAGCTTACAAATTAGTTTTATCCCACCCCACCCTCCTACCAAGCATGTCGCTCCCTATCCCAATATGGGATTAGGAATGCAGTTCCATTTGATACAACTAAATGCTGCTGGCCACATAGGCCCTTAGCTTTTTGGTCCTAGAGTTAGCACTTCTAGATTTTGAAGGGTCTGACGACATAAGAAATCCAATTCCAGTTAGACGATCTTGACCCTAATCGATAGAACAATTTCCTGTAGTAGAAATGGTATAGGAAAGTCATTTACTGTATAATCTTAGGCTTTGGATTATAGCTACTGAGTTATAGACTAGCCTACTATTTACCTTAAGTAGTGTAAAGCCTGTATATGCTAAGGAATTGAAGGTTAGATTTGGTTGAAGTAGAACCTTATTCCTTCGACAGATCCCCTTATGACTTATAGACTCCTGTTGTTGCCCATAGGAAAGAACCATTCACTCTCAGGGAACATTTATAAATCCCTCAGATTGAACTTAGAATGTACTAGCACACCCCCTAGAATTGCCTTCCCCAAGGGCTTATTGCATTCGGGAACGCGGAATAAAGGAAATGCAATTATCAGCGAAGTATTCGCGGTTTGAATCGACTTCTTAATCCTAGTAGTTACCACTAAATCCAATGCTCTGATCAAGCAGAAGATTGGCATCGACTAGGATTGAGGACTGATATAACAACTTTTCTGTCATCGCGGGGCAGAAGGTTTGTGTATCCGGCTCAGACCCATTACACAACTATTCTTCCGTGTTGGCCCGACCACCTACAACCACAAGTTATTGCTTTGCCCTTGGTAAATGTTAAGGACTTCAAGCCAGTAGAGGATTCGACATCTTGCCACCAACTCATACCTGCCCCTGAACTTAACCATAATAGAGATTAGGCTCATCTCTATGATCATAGGTACCAATGCCATAGAACGCATCATTAGCAAGGAAAACCCTGTAGAGAAAGGTTGTTTCCATTTTAGGTTAAGGATAGCCCCTAAGTTGTGCCTCATTCTGATATACGGATCGATGCAACGATTCTTCAACCTTAAGTAAAACCAAGTTTTAAGGGAGATAGAACGAATTAAGTCTAATCCAGTTAGGTTAGTCAACGCTAACGTTCGATCAGAGTGGCGCAGCGGAAGCATGGTTAGGCTCTTCCCCACTGGCCCAAGATCGAAACATTTGATTTAGGTTATATGTACGGTTAGGTTATTAAATAGGATTTGAACCATCCTTAGAAAAAGTACTCCTTGCCCTTCGCCAATTTCGGGGACGAAATTGTGTTTTAAGGGGGGTAGATTGTAATACCCCAGATTTTGACCAATCTGGGATTTGATGTCCTTAGGCAGTGGGTCAATTAAAACACCTAAAAAATCGTTCAGAACCCAATTCCATAGCCAAAGAAACCACTTAGGATTAATTCATTTAGAAATTAAGCGTAAGTTAGCTAGCGCAACGTTGGAGTAGCTGGGAAATAGTCCCTGATCACTTTAAATACGTTCTACAAGACCCAAATCGAGTAGAACCAATGACTCTATAATACTCTATAACTTCGGACCAAACTCTGAGCAGGTTTGTTCTCTGGACCACTTTGAATCTTTGTATTGGATCTAGACCGTGCGTCAAAAGTCCGATACCTCCTATCTTAGACCGTTAGAACCGCCTAGCTGAACTTGACACTCATTTCGAAAATCAAGTCAAACCGATAATCACAGGCCATTTCATTGAGCCCGGACCGAAGAGAGTGCGAATAGGGACAGAATTGGAATTTTAAATCCAAATCTGGTACACGACTTGACGTGTCAGTATTGAGCGTTCTGACCGTCAGAATTCAGCCAGATTATACCCTCGAATCAGGAGAAATTTCTATTTTATATCGTGAGACTTTCAGCCCTGATCTACGTGCGGTGACCGCTGAACTGAAACTGGTCCGCCACGTGCGATCGGCGGACCCAGCCGGACTGAAAACTTAATACGTGCTAGATCTAGTACGCATGAGCTTAAGTCCGATCACATTCGGTCAGGGGACCACCAGAAAGCATCTTTTGGACCGAAACAGCCCCGATTTGGATATGCACTAAGTGAACTTTGTACCGGAGCCTATTTCGGGCAAGTTTGGGCTTATAAAAGGGGTTGAAACCCTCACTCCTCTCTCCCATCCGAATTTATAAAAATTCCTAGATTGGAAGAGAGAAAAGCTGAGAGTTTGTGAGAGAAGGTGGGAGAGAATTCCCTACTGCTTGTGCCACGTGATGTACGTGCTTAGGCAACGCACTCCGATCACTTTCCCGGCAATTCCTCCACGTTTTCAGGTAAGAAAATACCCTAGAAGTTGCTGATTTGAGGTTCCTTTCGTTTCCTAGCGAAGTAGCTAATAGAACTTGTGTATTAGGTTCTCTAATCACCGTAGACGAAGCGTATACGCTCCGTTCGAATTTACACATCCATAAGAGACAAGGTGCAGATATTAGACGCTTTGATTGACTGTTTTCAACGCTTTCAATGTCGTCTAATAGTAGATTATCGACGGCAACGCCGTTTGACATGTACAACATGCTGTCCGTTTCCTGTTTCGTTAATAGACGAAGAATATGAGATTTAGGGCATTTTAGTCATTTGTAGGAAGTACTGTTTTCATTCATATTTTGCTGATGTGATTGATATGAATTGTTGTCGCATTAGAATGTTAGGAATGCGTGCATAATTAGTTTGGCGAAGAGATTCGCCTAAATGCGCACTTCTGGTCGACATACTATATGTAGACTCAAGTGTGTAGTTTAAGTGTTTGTATAAATGCTTGTATTAGTATGTATTGAATTAAATGGTGTTATGAATTAATTTGAGATTGATTTCTTAATTAATATGCTGATGTAAATGATTTCTTACACGTTAGCCATATGTACGATTTCATTATATGTATGAAATGCATATGCATGATGTTGCACTTAAGTGGTATGCTATAACATGTACTTGATGATTTCCTTATGATTTAGTTTGAGATTGAATTCTCAATTAATAGGCTAATGGAGAGGATTTCCTATATGTTGGCTATATGCATAATTTCATTATATGTGTGAAAGACATGTGTAGGATGATTTACTTAAGTTGTACGTTATAACATGTGTTAACATGCTCACATGGTTGTATTTCATTTCCATTACTCTTACATGAATGCTAATGTGATTCCATGATTGTTTGGGACTATACTTAGTCCAGGCAGTCGGTAACCGAGCGAATTCGTGGTCGGCTTATCTTGGCCACGAACGACGCCTCGATGAACGCGAGCCGTGTTCTGGAGTTGGCGGCAGTGGTTAGGCCACACGAAGTGTTTTACTCACTTCATGTCGTTCGACTTGAGATGCGATCGCGCTAGTCGAGCCCGTCAAGTAACCCGACTGGCCGTTGTATGTTCACCCTGCATGAGTCATAACTGCTTGAACCTAGGGTACTGAACTTACCATTATAAACCATGTTAACCATGGTACCTTGATCCACGATGACACATGAGCCGGGCATGGTGGTATGGGACACCGTGGTCGAGCTGTCGGCCTACGCTGGGGCCACAAACCTCCCCGTAGTGACCAGTGAGCACCTAGTCTCGTGAGCAGATTATGGTGGTATGGGACACTATATTCTTACTGTCGGCCTACATTGATAAGATGATGGGGGAGCGGTGTAACGAGTGCGAGCAACAGCCCTGGCAGCCCTTTGTAGTGACCGCGAGCGTATTCTGAGTCTACGGGAGGCGACGACCCTTCAGTAGCAGTAGAGTACAGTAGGCCTGTATTGATAAGGTGATGGGGGAGCGGAGCAACGAGTGCGTGCAACAGCCCTAGAAGCCCTTGCAGCGACCTACAAAATATACATCGTATGAGATTACTAGGAGTGACGACCCTGGACAGGATCTGTGTTGGGATTGATATAAGGGAAGTACCTTAGTTTCCCAATCCTGCTGTTTGAATGGACTAATAACAACTCGAAAATCATATCACCATAACATTGCATGTGCCTGGAAGATGTGGAGCACTCTAGGGAGTGTGGCATGCCCCGGTCATAAGATGTTGCCGTATGAGAGAGATCGTCGGTGAGGGCATACATCACGTCATGTCATATTGCATTAACAATAGTTTTAGGATTGTTTGATTTACTTCTTTACTATTATCGCATGATTGATTTGAGAACATGTTAATCCTTGCTCTATTATTCCACTGAGTTAGCTACTCACTCCCACGTTACGGGATGGTGTTTCCGGACACCCATCAGACCCTTTTGTGATTGCAGATGATGGCGCGGCCTGCGAGGCAGAGCCAGACTTGATGATGATGAGGAGGATCCCTCCTTTATGCGTGTTCTGATTGACAGGATTACAGGGAGGTTGATTAGATGTTTTGACACTTATCATTTTATATTTTTAGCGCACTCATGTATATTCATTTTGTCTACTTTTGGAGTATACATGTATGTATATAACCTGGTAACATGTTCACACTCTGGAGACATACAACAGTTTATATATGTTATGCGTACTATCATAGTCTTTCGCTTGTTAATCTAACTGTCTATGGAGTATGATATGCTGTTCTAGCTTAATCTCACTCATGTTTAATATGTTATCACAGACAACATTCAATCATACATATCTATGTTGCATAAATAACATTTTGGAACTCGGGAGTTGGGTTTTTGCTCGACTCCCCGATTTTCGGGATGTTACAAGAGTACTTAGGACCTGAGTGTTGTATTGCTTTATCATTACTACTTGATTAAATTGATAACATGTTAACCTTTGCTTTATGATTCCACTAAGTTGATCACTCACTCCCACGTTCTGGGACAGTGTTCGCAACACCAACCAGACTCTGTCTTAGATGCAGATGGTGGCGTGATTGATGAGGCGGAGGCAGACTTCACAAACGATGAGGATGTCTTCTCATATATGCATTGTTCGGGCGGGTTTATATAGACTGTTCAGATTGATGGGGCTTCTGGGATTTACTTATAGTGGAAAATCATATTTATTTTTCCATTTTGACATTTTGTATTATAATTATCGACCTGTTAATGCATACATATTTTGTGGACTTTTACTAGTTATTAAGTTAGGCATGTTCGTTTCAAACTTTCGCTTGCGTGTTACAACTGTCCCTAGATTATGTTTTGCTAATTTGGATCAATCTCATTCGTATTTCATGCACTAATACAAATAACATACAATCATCATTACATGTGTTGCATAAGTGATGCGTTGGAACTCGGGAGTTGGGTTTCTACTCGGCCCCTGATTTTCATGGCGTTACAAGTTGGTATCAAAGCATGGTTTGGATTAAACTGGACCTGGTTTATGGTCACATGATGCATGCTGACACTAATTTAGCGTAAGAGGATGCGAGAAAAATCTAGAAATAAGTTTAGGATTCCTAGTTTCATCAATTGGCAAAAGTTTACTGAAAATTATCACCGAGATTGAGTCCATGCACAATCCTGATCACATACAATGACCCCAAACCACTTCTATACTGTCAATCGATGGGTATAGGCGATGTTTCATCCCATTCCAGCTGTTAAAAACTGGTATATGTGAATATGTATTAGGTTCTATTCGAAATGACCCAAAACGAGTCAAAATAGAGTAGGGGCCCAATCGGGGCACTTCCAAGGGGACCCAGAGTGGGACCCACATGTTTTTAGACCCAAGGGGGGGAGGAACTCACCAGTGGGGCGAGTCCTCACTGGGATGTCTAGAGATCAGTGAGGCCCTCGCCAGTTCGGCGAGGCCTCACCACCCACTAGGCCCGGTCGAGCTGGGCCGGTCGGGCCGATCCTCCTAAGGCATTATATGGCCCATTAGTGTACAGTTGGTCAATTTTAAGCACCCCTAAATCATCTTCCCTTCATAATCTACCCTCCCTAGCTTTCCTTTTCTTGAAAAATCTCTCAAAACTCCACCAAAATCCCTCTCCAAACCCTTTCTTCTTCCATTTTCGTGCCCCCTATCTCTACCCATCTCAAAACCCACCTCCATTGCTAATTTCCCTTTCTTTTCTTTCCATTTGAGCACTCAAATCCCTACTTTGAGTCTCAAATTCGGGGAAACCCCATCACCCATCCTATTCTTCTTATTTCTTTCATTTTCTATGGCTCTATTCGAGCTTGTTACGACCATATTTTTCATTTCCACCATTCTCTCTTTCATGGAAAAGAAGAGAGCTCTCGTAGATGAAGTCAGGCCTAGTCGTCCCACCCCTTCTAGAAGGCCGAGAGGCGCCGCCACAAGTTCAAGCACCGCTTGAGAGTTGCAGATGAAGTGAGATCTAGATCCCTATGCTCCCATAGGAAGGTCCTTGTTGGTAGAGTTGTCTCATGGTGTTTATGAAGGCCGTAGGGTCCTTTTTTAAGCTCATGTAGATGCGCGGCTATTTGAAGAATTCTTGTTGTTCGAGCACCTGGTAGAAGCCAAGTGGGGTTCGTTATTTGAGGGTGAGCATTGTGCAAATGTGGGTACTGTCTGAGATTTTTACGCCCACATTCGAGAGCCAAAGTAGGATCCCTTGTAATTTAAGATCCCATTTGGAAGAGATCGGGAGGCCACAATCAACGTTTCTTTGATATCCCAGCTTCTGAATGTGCCACTTGGCGAGGTTCATGCAAGTGAGAAGAATCTGAGGGATCACCGTACATGGTTCCTTTGTGGTTGTCTGGATGAATGACAACCTAACAAAATCCTTTTAGCGATCAATATGATGGACGATTTCTTCCTGCTTCACCACATCTGTATGTTGAACGTCTATCCCAGGTGGAGCAACCACAGTGAGTGCACGCACCTGATCGTGGACTTCCTATATCAGGTGGGGTAGGGAGAGAAGCTATGTGTGCCTATGTATATCTTACTACAGATAGTCCTTATCTTGTAACAGACAGTTCTAATAGAAGGACTGAATCTCTCTTGTACGACCGACTCATATGCAGGATTGCAGTTGAGTTTGGCTACAGACTTAGGGCGGAATTATCGGTGCCTATCCATTACATTACCGAGACTACTCTCAATCAGATGGATATCGGGCCATGACAACGATAAGCCCTACTTGAGGAGAGTGAGGATGAGACAAAAAGTGAAGAGGAAGAGAGTAACGAAGAAGGTGGAGTCGAAATAGAAGAAGAAGAAGAGCAGGATGAAGAAGAAGAGGAGGCTCAAGATACGGATGAGAGCCCTCCTCCTGTAACTCGAAAGCATGATACTGATAGGGCTAATAGAGAAGCATGTTTAGTCAGAATTGAGGAGGGTCAGGTTGTCTTACTTTAGGATATTGTCGATCTCCGGGGCATCGTGAAACATAAGTTTAAGAAAGTGACTCACACCTTGAAGTCTATCCTGTGCTACCTGCGAGATAAGGGTGTCCCTCCACCATCGCCAGATTCGGATGCCCAGTCATCCATGTCGTCGCCCCGTAGTTTATTTTGTTGCTGTGTTAGCATGTTTGTGTTTTCATGTTGATAGGCCTAGTCGTGTAGTAGTTGATAAAATGTTTAAATGTTTGAAGTCTTGGTTGTATTAGCTCACATGCATTTTCTGTCATGATTCATGAAACATTGTGTCTCATGTAATGTGTCAATTTTGGTAAATGAAATGTATAAAGTTGCTTTAATTTGTGTGTGAATGCTGCATAAATAAATTTGTGAGTATGTTGAATCTGACCTGGGTTGCACCCTATGTTGCATATAGGGAATACCACCTAAGGCTACATGGGCTGTGGTGCATCTCACCTTTCGCGATCCGATTGACGGGACTCATCCCATGAGCACTAGCCAGACGGACCCTAGTTTGGGCCCGACTCACACTTCCATGCCGGATTTTCAGCTAGTCACTAGCCCCGCTGCTGGGCCGCCACCATTGACACCACCTGTGGCACCACCAGCGGTACCACCGATTACACCATCGGTTCCCGAGTAGAGCTAAGCGTCTACCTTGACTCCTGACATACTACCGTCCGCTTCGCCTCCTGACAGGCTTGAGCAAATGGTGTTGTTGATGCATCAGTAGTAGATGCGGCAGTAGCAGCAACAGATTTTAACCTTCATAGCGGGCATCGTTGCCTAGAGTATGGGGGTGACTTCACCTGCATCACCTATGCATTCTGCTGGGACCTCTAGTGCTAGTGGAACATTTGAAAGATTTCAGCGCTTATAGCCTCCCACTTTCACGAGTACTCATCGACTCGAGGAGGCTGAGTATTAGCTTGACCGCATCTCTAAGATGCTCAAGCCACTGCACTGTTCTAAGGCAAAGCAGGTGGAGTTGGTTACCTTCATATTTGAGAAGGAGGTCAGCCTATACTAGGACAGCGTTCTTCGTATGATCGCTGCTGGTTATGTGTGGACGTGGGAGGCATTCTGTAATGCCCTGAAAAAATCCATACTTGGACTCGAGTACTAACTCGACCAGAAACTGCGTAGGATTAATTCCTTTAGAAAATAAGTGTAAGTTAGCGCAACGCTAGAGTAGCTGTGAAATAGTCCCTGATCACTTTAAATATGTTCTACAAGATCGAAAATGAGTAGAACTAATGATGCTATAATACCCTAAAACCTTGGATCAAACTCTAAACCGGTTTGTTCTCAGGAACCCGTTGAAACTTTATATTGGATCTAGACTGCGCATCGAAAGTCCGATACCTACAATCTTAGACCGTTATGACCGCTTAGCTGGACTTGACAATCATTTCAAAAATCAAGCCCAACCGATGTGCAAAGGCTATTTCATTGAGCCTGGACTGAAGAGAATGAGAATAGGGGAAATGCTTAAGAAATTAAATCCAAATCTGGCATGTGACTTGGCACGTTATTATTAAGCGTTCTGACCGTCAGAATTCATCCAAATTATACCCTCGGATCAGGAAAAATTTCTGTTTCATATCATGAGACTTGTAGACCTGATCTACGTGCGATGACCACTGAACAGAAACTGGACCGCCACGTGCGATCTACGAACACTGCTGGTCTGAAAATAGGATGTGAGCGACATCCGACGTGCATGAGCTTATGTCCGATCACGTTCGGCCAGGGGACCTCCCGAAATGCCTTTTTGGATCGGAACAGCCCCGATTTGGTTACCCCTCAAGTAAACATTGTTCCCAAGCCTAATTTGGGAAGGTTTTAGGTTATAAAAGGACCTTAAACCCTCACCTCTCTCACCCATCTGAATTTGCTAGAAACCCTAGCTGGTGTGAGAGAAAAGGTGAGAAATTGCGAGAGAGAGTGGGAGAGATCTTCCTGCTGCTTGCACTACCTGTTGCACGTGCTTAAGCCACGTACCTCAATCACTTTCCCGGTGATTCCGCCACATTTCTAGGTAAGAAAAACCCTAAACCTTTGCTGATTTAAGGTTCCGTTGAATCCCTTAGCGAAGTAGCTTACAGATCTTGTGTATTAGGTTCCCAGTTCACCGTAGACGAAGCGTATACGCTCCGTTCAAATCGATTCACCTCTAGGAAAAAATGTATGGATTCTAGACGCTTTGATTGGCTGATTTCAATGCTTTCAATGTCGTTTAATAGTAGATTATCGACGGCAACTCCGTTTGACGTGTACAACATGCTGTCCGTTTCCTGTTTCGTAAGTAGATGAAAAATATGAGATTTAGGGCATTTTAGTCATTTGTAGGAAATACTATTTGCATCCATATTTTGCTAATACGATTGACATGGCTTCTTGTCGCATTAGGATATTAGGAATTCGTGCATAATCAGTTTAATGCGCACTTTGAGTCGACATACAATATGTAGACTTAAGTGTGTAGACTAAGTGTTTGCATAAATGTTTATATTAGTATGTATTGAATTAAATGGTGTTATGAATTAGTTTGAGATTGAATTCTCAAATAATATGCTGATGTAAATGATTTTCGACATGTTGACTATATGCATGATTTCTTTATATGTATGAAACGCATGTGTTAGATGATTTACTTAAGTTATATGTTATAACATGTGTTAACATGCTCACATTGTTGCATTTCATTTCCATTACTTTTATATGATTGCTGATGTGGATTCATAAATGTTTGGGACTATACTAGTCCAGGCAGTCGGTAACCGAGTAAATTCATGGTTGGCTTATCTTTACCACGAACGACGCGTCGATGAACGCGAGTCATGTTCCAAGTTGGCGGCAGTGGTTAGGCCACACGAAGTGTTTTACGCACTTCATGTCATTTGACTTGCGATGCGCTCATACTAGTCGAGCCCGTCAAGTAACCCGACTGGCCGATGATTGTTCACCTTGTATGAGTCATAACTGCTTGAACCTAGGGTACTGAACTTACCATTGAAAACCCTGTTAACCATGGTACCTTGATCCATAAAGACTCATGAGCCGGGCATGGTGGTATGGGACACCGTGGTCGAGCTGTCGGCCTACGCTGGGGCCATAAACCTCCCCGTAGTGACCAGTGAGCACCTATAACTCGTGAGCAGATTATGGTGGTATGGGACACTATATTCTTGCTGTTGGCCTACACTGATCAGGTGACGAGCCCTTTGTAGTGACCGTGAGCGTATTCTGAGTCTACGGGAGGCAACGACCCTTCCGTACCAATGAAAGTACAGTAGGCCTCTATTGATAAGGTGATGGGGGAGCGGTGTAAAGAGTGCGAGCAACAGCCCTAACAGCCCTTGCAGTGACCTACAAAATATAAATCGTATGAGATTACTAGGAGTGACGACCCTAGACAAGATCTGTGTTGGGATTGATATATGGGAAGTACCTTAGTTTCCCAATACTGTTGTATGAAAAGGAATAATAACAACTTGGTAATCATATCCGCATCACATTGCATGTGCCTGGAAGATGTGGAGCACTGAGAGGTATGCAAGCATGCCGCGGACGTAGATGGTGCCGTATGAGGGAGAACGTCTGTGAGGGCATCCATCATGTCATGTCATATTGCATTAACAACAGTATTTAGGAATGTTTGAGTTACTGCTTTACTATTATCGCATGATTGATTTGAGAACATGCTAACCTCTGCTCTATTATTCCATTGAGTTAGCTACTCACTCCCATGTTATGGGATGGTGTTTGCAACACCCACCAGACCCTGTCTTAGATGCAGGTGAGGCAGCGATTTAGGAGGCAGAGCTGGATTATGATGAGGACCAAGACGAGTTCTCATATATGTAGTACCACGACAGCTTTGCTTAGGTGGCCTGGATTGGCGGGGCTTCTCAGTGGGACTTTTTGACATTTTGATTCTGTTCATTTACATGTATATGAGTCTCAGAGATGTATTCATACTTTGGAGACAGTTGAGATCTATTTTATTTTTCATGTAGTGATATATATATCCTTTAGTCTTCCTCTTGCTTTTATCACTGAATCTGGAGTATGAATTGCAGTTTTGGTATAATGTTACTCATGTGAATGCTTTAACTCAGACAACATTGAATTATAACCATATTTGTTTCATAAGTGATGGTCTGGAATTCAGGAGTCGGGTTTATACACGACCCCCGATTTTCAGGGTGTTACAAGTTGGTATCAGAGCATGAATGGGATTATACCGGGCCTGGGTCATGGTCACGCGATGTACGATGTCACACCTTTGACTTAGGTGGGTGCGAAAAGAACTTAGAAACACTTATAGGATTGCAGTTTCGCCAATAGGCGAACTCAATTCGTATCGATCGTTTGATCGAGTCCGTAATGCATCTAGGGTTGCGTGAAGTGACCTAAGTAGCTCCTAGGTTGTAAGTAGGCGGGTTGAGACGTTCTCTAAAAGGTTCTAAACCCAAAAATGTGAATCCTTGGGCTGTGAGACAACCACAACCCTTACTTTCAATCGCTAGGGCTTAAAAACCCCATTTCACCTAATTCCTTCAAAATTCTTCCCTCACCACTCTATTCTTTAATTATTTCTTATTATTTTCATGTTATGAAATGATCCTAATGTGAAAATGACATGAAATCATACTTAAACAAAATTTTATAATGAATAGTAAAAATACACAAAAACTGGCCATTTAGCCATTATAACTTTGAAATATTAAGCAAATAATGGTCTAGATGGATGGATTAGATCCTCCTACCCCAAAATCATATGCTACATAATGGGTAAACGTATTCAAGTTTACAGATTGGCCCCAAAATTCTCTGAATAGAAGTTTGGGCCTCCCTAAGTCAAAATACAATGAACTGGGGTGGGGCCCATACCTATTTGGAGTCCTTAGGGCAGGGGGGATCCCACTCATGGGGTCCCACCGGCCAGATCCAGTGATGGCCGGCAATGCCATCGCCAACCGATGGGCCCCACTTGCTGTAAATTTTCGGCGCGTGGTGCTTTTAGGGTAGGGCATCCCTGCCACGTGCCGTCTGTCCGTCGAAAACCCCTAAAAGGGGTACCTCCTTCACAAACAGCCCCCTCCCAAGCTCCTTTTCATATTTTTCTTGCTGCCCTACTCACATCGTTGCTCCAAATCCCTTCCAATCCCATTTCTTACTAAAACTGACCCTATCCCATCCCTTCATAGTGATTTTCTACTCCTCTTTCAAAACTCGTCCGTTGAAGCTCCTACAACCCCCAAATATGGCTGAAATTGTGTGGAGTTCTAAACCCCTTTAGCATTCTCTTTTTTCTTTAAAATTTCAGCCCTTGGAAGCTTGATTTATCCCTCAATAATGCCAAGATTTTCTTCTATCCGTTTGGGCATTCATTTCTCCCCATTTCCCTCACTTTTCATGGCTATTGTTGAAGCCATTTTGAGTTTTTTCTCTTTCTCCACCATCCTCTCTTTGATGGGAAAGAAAAAGACAGCAGCGGATGAGGCTGGGCCTAGTCACCCTGCACAATCAAGAAGATTGAGGGGTGGCGCCGCTAGCTCAAGCACCGCCGCAAGTCCAAGCACAGCCCGGGAGTTTCATATAAACCGGGATTTGGATCCCCATGCTCAAATTGGGCGAGTGTTGTTAGTAGAGATGCCTCACGGCGATTATACTGACCGTAAGGTGTTGTTTGAGGTGGACGTGGATGGGCGACTCTTCGGTAAATTCCTATTGTTTGAGCGCATTGAAGCGGCGCATTGGGGTCCGCTCTTTGAAGCCCGTTCTTGTGCTAATGTGAGCACTGTTCGTACCTTCTACGCTCGTATCCGGGATCCTACCTTGGAGCCATTACAGTTCAAAATTCCCTTTGATAGAGACCGGATGGCTACGATTGATGTTCGATTGATAGCGTGACTTCTGAACGTGCCCCTTGGAGATGTTTATCCCAGTGCAAAGAATTTAAGGAGTAGGCGTGAGCGAGATCGCCATATCAGGTTCCTATGTGGTAGTCTGGTTCCATGGCAGCCTAACAATAGCCTTAAGGCGTCTCATATGTCTGATGATTTGCGCCTGCTGCACCACATTTGCACGTTCAATGTTTATCCTAGGACGACCAACTGTAGCGAATGTACACGCCTTATGGTCAATTTCTTGTATCAGGTGGCCCAGGGAGAAAATGTGTGTATGGCCACTTTCGTGTTGTGATAGATTATCCTCATAGCGAAATCAAGAAGAACGTCTGAGTTGCTTCCTTTTGGTCGGCTTATATGTAAGATCGCGCTTGAGTTTGCTTACAGACTTGGGCCTGAGTTGCCAGTTCTGATTCACTGCATTGATGAGTCTACCATGGTCAAGATGAAGATCGGGTCTCAGTACCGCAAGACTCAGCTTGATGAGGATAGCGAGGATGATTTTGATGGCGAAGAGGATCCAAGTGAAGGAGAACCTGGGGCAGAAATAGAGGAAGAAGCCTAGGAAGAAGAAGTTGAGGAGGCTCAGGATACTGATGAGAGCCCTTCTCCTACGACTCAGGCTACCAGAGATGCTCACATTGCCCGAATTGAGGAGAGCTAGGTCGCCTTGCGAAGAGAAGTCTAGGAACTTCGGGCTGAGGTTGAGGATACCAAGGCTGTTATGAAGAGAAAATTTGGTAAGGTGACTCACACCTTGAAGGAGATCCTGTGTTGCTTGCAGGATAAGGGTGCTCCTCCATCGCCCGACTTAGAGTAGCGATGAGATCTTAGACGTTGTTGGTTGTAGTTAGTCATTTCCTGCTTTCTGTGTGTAAGCCTGAGAAGGCTAGTACTTTGCGTATGTTATTGTTGTTGTAGCTTGACTGTCTTAGTTCCCATGTGTTTCTGGTCATGATGCATGTAAGAAAGTATTTCTTGTATTGTGACAATTTTGATTAAATGAAATGCATGGAATGCCTTTGACTCATTATGTGAATGATTGCGGTGTGTTTGTGCTATTGAGACTAACAAGGTTGCACCCTATTTTGAATATAGGGAATACCGCCTAAGGCTACACGGAGCACAGCTCGGCTTACTTTGGGAGAGCTCATAGATCAGGTTCCTCTCCAGAGTGATACTCATACGGACCCTGCTGTGGGCCCGATTCCCGAGACAACGCGTGAGTCTCAGCCTCCTATTGGTCCTGCAGTTGGACCGCTGCCTTTCACACCGCCCGTCAGAGAGCAGTATCATGTGTCTTCTTCGACACAGTACATGCCACAGCCTGCTCCACCTCCAGATAGATTTGAGCAGATGATGGCCATGATGCAGCAGCAGCAGCAGCTCTTGACTACTATAGTGGGGGCTTTAGCCCAGGGTGGGAGTGCGACTCCACCTGCGCATCCAGCTGAGGATGCCGATACTTATGCTCAGGATGAGGGCATGACTCATCCTGCACCACCTGCTTACCCTGCGGGGAATGCCGCTGACACATGGGGCTTACTAGAGTGATTCCAGCGCTTACGGCCTCCCACTTTTACGGGTTCTCATAGACCCGAAGAGGCCGAGTATTTGCTCGACCGTGTGTCGAAGGTATTAAGGATGTTGCATTGCTCAGAGTCTGAGCAGGTTGAGTTGGTTACGTTCTTATTCGATCGGAAGGCCAGCTTATGGTGGGATAGTGTGTTGTGGACTGTTGCCGCTCATTACATCTGGACCTGGGCAGCGTTCGAGTTCCGCTTCCACGAGAAATACTATCCCCAGACATATAGGCATGAGCGGGAGAACGAGTTTCTCCGCCTCAGACAGGGAGGCATAACGGTGACTGAGTATGAGCATCGGTTCACTGAGTTGGGCAGATACGTCCCGACTATACTGGCAGATGAGTAGATGCGCATACGGCGCTTTTCTGAGTTTTTACGACCGGATATTCGGTCGAAGATGTGTTGCGTGAGCATTCCCTCATACGCAGAGCTGATTCACATGTCCATGCGGGCAGAGCAGGATGTGGATCGACTTACATAATCTTGTGGCCCTATTGCTCCTAGGCCACAACCAGAGTTACAGGATAGGCCCCTTGCTGGCAAGAGGCCTCGCGTCGACCCTCCTCCTAGGGCTACAGCACCGGTGTTACCGATGAGGCACCCTGATCTATCATGTACATACTGTGGAAGAGCGGGTCATGCAGTACAGAGTTGCTTCGCTCGGATGAGAGACAGCGGATTCTCGTCGCCGCAGAAGATCGACCGTTCACGCCCACAGACTATATCAACACCGCCTCTATGGTTGGCTCCTGCGCATCCATCCTTTAGACCTCCCACATCTCAGTTCAGGCCGCCTCTACGGCTTATGGTATCACGGCCGAACCAGCCACAGCAGGCTCGGGTTCATGCTTTGACAGCTGAGGCGCCCAAGATAGACACTACTCAGCCTTTGGCCTTTGAGGTCATCGCCCACATCAAAGGTACTCCTATACTTGTGATGGTGGATACTGGATCCACGCTTTCTTTGATATCACGTTCCATAGTCAGGCATCTTGGACTACCGACTATTCGCATGGATGGAGTGCGAGTCCTTTCAGCTCTCAGAGATTTTTCTGATGCCACCCTGATGTGTGAGGGTTTCTTGATGGATTTAGGAGGCAGGACCATGTCTATTGATCTTGTCGTCGACCCTTCTCTCATTTAGCTCGACGCCATTCTTGGCATGGATTGGCTGACTGCAGCGAGGGCCGAGATTGACTACGAGATCGTATGGTGACGATATATGAGCCAGATGGCACACCTCTTACATTTTCAGTGTGGGTAAATCTCTCCTTCCGCATACTTAGCTACGCTTCTTTACTACGGGACACTGGTGCCCAGACACTTGAGCATATGCCAGTTATCCGTGATTTTGGGGATTTGTTCAGGAAGATCCCTGGTTTGCCGCCTCGGTGAGAGATTGATTTCACTATCGATCTGGTACGTGGTTCCACACCCGTCTCACTGCCGACATATCGCATGGCACCGTGTGAGATGAAGGAGTTGAGGATGCAGATTGATGGTCTGTTAGAGCTTGGTCTTATTCGACCCAGTGTGTCTCCTTGGGGAGCACTAGTCCTATTTATGAAGAAGAAGGATGGTTTGATGCGATTGTGTATTGATTATCGCAGGCTGAACCAGATCACGGTGAAGAACAAGTACCCTTTACCCAGGATCGATGACTTGTTTGATCAGTTGAGAGGAGCACAGTACTTCTTGAAGATTGATCTTCAGTCAGGATATCATCAGTTGCGCGTCAGGGATGAGGACGTGCAGAAGACAGCATTCAGGACCAGTTTTGGCCACTACGAGTTCCTCGTCATGTCGTTCGGTCTCATGAACGCACCAGCCGTGTTCATGGATCTAATGAACCGGGTATTTCGGCCTTTCCTCTATCGACTCATCGTTGTGTTCATTGATGACATTTTGGTATACTCCAGGAGTCGAGAGGAGCATGAGGAGCACTTGCGCTTGGTCCTGGATACACTCAGACAGCATCAGTTGTTTGCATAGTACAAGAAGTGCAACTTCTGGAAGCAAGAAGTGAAGTTCCTGGGACACGTGGTGACCAAGAATGGGATGGCAGTTGACCTGTCTAAGGTAGCTGCAGTTCAGGACTGGGAGCAGCCTGGTTCTGTCACTGAGGTGAGGAGTTTCTTGGGTCTCGCTGGTTATTATCGACGATTCATTCGAAATTTCTCGAAGATCGCTAGACCTTTATCTCAGTTGACACGGAAGGACGTGAAGTTCGCCTGGAATGAGAAGGCGGAGTCAGCTTTTCAGGAGCTGAAGGACAGACTTACGTCCACCCCCGTGCTAGTATTGCCAGAGCAGGGGGTTAGATATACGATATACACTGACTCGTCTAGCGTTTGTTTGGGTTGTGTCCTTATGCAGAAGGACAGGGTAATTTCGTATGCCTCGAGACAATTAAGGAAGCACGAGGAGAATCACCCTACACACGACCTGGAGTTGGCAGCCGTCATATTCGCACTGAGACTCTTGAGACATTACCTCTATGGAGAGGAGTTCGAGCTCTTTTGCGACCACAAGTGCCTCAAGTACATATTCATGCAGCGAGACTTGAATATGAGGCAGCGGCGATGGATGGAGACTTTGAAAGACTTCAAGTTCGAAGTCTCTTACCATCCTGGGAAGGCGAACCTTGTAGCTGATGGGTTGAGCCGCAAGAAGGCGATAGAGTTTGCGGCTCCGCTGATGGTTGGTAAGTGAGATATGGTTGAGTTTTTGCGAGACTTTGATCAGAAACTCACAGTAGAGGAGCCTTTTGAGTTCATCGCACATGTGCAGGTGCGATCTCAGATTGATGACTGGGTCATCGAGGCGCAGCAAGATGATACGCGTCTTACTGAGCTTCGAGAGTAGGCCAGTGATGATGCAGACGTCGAGTGGCGAGTTAGCATGGATGGAGGCTTACGTTACCGTGGCCGCCTATGCGTCTCAGATATTCCTGACTTGAGACGAGAGATTCTAGAGGCTGCGCACTGTACCAGGCTTGCGATGCATCCAGGCAGCACGAAGATGTATCGTGACCTGAGGAGGACCTATTGGTGGGAAGGTATGAAGACGCACATTACAGAGTTCGTATCCAGTTGTCTCACTTGCCAGCAGGTGAAGGCAGAACATCACCGACCACCTGGACTTCTTCAGCCTGTGCCGATCGTCGAGTGAAAATGGGACTTCATTTCCATGGATTTTATCTCAGGCCTGCCGAAGACGAGGAAGGGACATGATTCTATTTGGGTGATCGTCGACCGTTTGATGAAGTCGGCGCACTTCCTACCGATCAGAGTTACGAACTCTGCAGACGAGCTGGCTAGACTGTATATCAGAGAGATCGTGCATCTGCATGGAGTTCCGTTGGAGATCGTGTCGGACAGAGACACGCGGTTCACTTCTATTTTTTGGACTTGCATTCAGGAGGCTATGGGTGTGAAGTTAAAGTTCAGTACTGCCTTCCACCCATAGACAGACGGACAGATAGATCGGGTGAACCAGATTTTAGAGGACATGTTGCGGGCTTGCGCATTAGATTTCAAGGACAGTTAGGATGATTGTCTTGCTTATGCGGAGTTCGAGTACAAAAATAACTTCTACGCGAGTATCGGTATGGCACCTTACGAGGCATTGTATGGGCGACCTTTTCGAGAACCGCATTGCTGGGCAGAGGTTGGTGAGCATAGATTGCTTGGCCTAGACTTAGTACAGGCGACGTCGGAGAAGATCGATATTATTAGACATTGGCTTCTCACAGCGCAGAGTAGATAGAAGAGTTATGCCGATACGAGACGGCGGCCGCTAGAGTTCATTGTTGGGGATCATGTGTTCTTTCGAGTTTTCCCTATGAAGGGAGTCCTTCGGTTCGGAAAGAAAGGGAAGCTCGCAACTCGATTCATTGGTCTATTCCAGATCCTCGATCATGTGGGAGCAGTGGCTTACCGACTGGCTTTACCTACGCCTCTCGCGAGCGTTCACAACGTATTTCATGTTTCTATGCTGAAGAAATACATTTCTGATCCTTCTCATATCATCAGATGTGAGCAGGTGCAGTTAGGAGAAGATGTTACATATATCCTGCGACTGACGCGTATACTAGACAGGAAGGAGCAGGTACTGCGTAGCAAGGTGATTCCCCTTGTGAAGGTATTGTGGACGCATCACTTAGAGAAAAAGGCTACCTGAAAGACAGAAACTGAGATTAGAAAGAACTACCCACAGCTTCTCGAGGAGTACGAAAAGGTATAAATTTTGAGGATGAAATTTATTTGTTAAGGGGGGTAGATTGTAACGCCCTGGAAAAATTCGTACTTGGACTCGAGTACTAACTCGACTAGAAACCGCGTAGGATTAATTCCTTTAGAAAATAAGCATAAGTTAGTTAGTGCAACGCTAGAGTAGCTGTGAAATAGTCCCTGATCACTTTAAATAAGTTCTACAAGACCCAAAATGAGTAGAACTAAGGACGCTATAATACCCTAAAACCTCGGATCAAACTCTAAACCGGTTTGTTCTCAGGAACCCTTAGAAACTTTATATTGGATCTAGACCGCGCATCGAAAGTCCAATACCTACAATCTTAGACCGTTATGACCGCTTAGCTGGACTTGACAATCATTTCGAAAATCAAGCCCAACTGATGTGCAGAAGCTATTTCATTGAGCCTGAACTGAAGAGTGTGAGAATAGGGAAAATGCTTAAGAAATTAAATCCAAATCTGGCACGTGACTTGGCGCGTTATTATTAAGCGTTCTGACCGTTAGAATTCAACCAAATTACACCCTCGGATCAGGAAAAATTTCTCTTCCATATCATGAGACTTGTATACCTGATCTACGTGCGATGACTGCTGAACTGAAACTGGACCGCCACGTACGATCTACGAACACTGCTGGTCTGAAAATGGGATGTGAGCGACATCCGACGTGCATGAGCTTAAGTCCGATCGCGTTCGGCCAGGGGACCTCCCGAAATGCCTTTTTAGATCGGAACAGCCCCGATTTGGTTACCCCTCAAGTAAACATTGTTCCCAAGCCTAATTTGGGAAGGTTTTAGGTTATAAAAGGACCTTAAACCCTCACCTCTCTCACCCATCTGAATTTTCTAGAAACCCTAGCTGGTGTGAGAGAAAAGGTGAGAAATTACGAGAGAGAGTGGGAGAGATCTTCCTGCTGCTTGCACTACCTGTTGCACGTACTTAAGCCACGTACCTCAATCACTTTTCCGGTGATTCCACCACATTTCTAGGTAAGGAAAACCCTAACCTTTTTCTGATTTAAGGTTCCATTGAATCCCTTAGCGAAGTAGCTTACAGATCTTGTGTATTAGGTTCCCGGTTCACCGTAGGCGAAGCGTATATGCTCCGTTCAAATCGATTCACCTCTAGGGAAAAAGGTGCGGATTCTAGACGCTTTGATTGGCTGATTTCAACGCTTTCAATGTCGTTTAATAGTAGATTATCGACGGCAACTCCGTTTGACATGTATAACATGCTGTCCGTTTCCTGTTTCGTAAGCAGACGAAAAATATGAGATTTAGGGCATTTTAGTCATTTGTAGGAAATACTGTTTGCATCCATATTTTGCTGATACGATTAACATGGCTTCTTGTCACATTAGGATATTATGAATGTGTGCATAATCAGTTTAGCGAAGAGATTCGCCCAAATGCGCACTTTGAGTCGACATACAATATGTAGACTTAAGTGTGTAGACTAAGTGTTTGCATAAATGTTTGTATTAGTATGTATTAAATTAAATAGTTTTATGAATTAGTTTGAGATTGAATTCTCAAATAATATGCTGATGTAAATGATTTCCTACATGTTGGCTATATGCATGATTTCATTATATGTATGAAATGCATGTGTTAGATGATTTACTTAAGTTGTATGTTATAACATGTGTTAACATGCTCACATTGTTGTATTTCATTTCCATTACTTTTATATGATTGTTGATGTGGATTCATAAATGTTTGGGACTATACCTAATCCATGCAGTCGGTAACCGAGTAAATTCGTGGTTGGCTTATCTTTGCCACGAACGACGCGTCGATGAATGCGAGTCGTGTTCCAAGTTGGCGGCAGTGGTTAGGCCACACAAAGTGTTTTACGCACTTCATGTCATTTGACTTGCGATGCGCTCGTACTAGTCGATCCCGTCAAGTAACTCGATTGGCCGATGATTGTTCACCTTGTATGAGTCATAACTGCTTGAACCTAGGGTACTGAACTTACCATTGAAAACCCTATTAACCATGGTACCTTGATCTATAAAGACTCATGAGCCGGGCATGGTGGTATAGGACACCGTGGTCGAGCTGTCGCCCTATGCTGGGGCCACAAACCTCCCCGTAGTGACCAGTGAGCACGTATGACTCATGAGCAGATTATGGTGGTATGGGACACTATATTCTTACTGTCGGCCTACACTGATCAGGTGATGAGCCCTTTGTAGTGACCGCGGGCGTATTCTAAGTATACGGGAGGCGACGACCTTTCCGTAGCAATGAGAGTACAGTAGGCCTGTATTGATGAGGTGATGGGGAGCAGTACAACGAGTGCGAGCAACAGCCCTGACAGCCCTTGCAGCGACCTACAAAATATACATCGTATGAGATTACTAGGAGTGACGACCCTAGACAGGATCTGTGTTGGGATTGATATATGGGAAGTACCTTAGTTTCCCAATACTGCTGTATGAAAAGGAATAATAATAACTTGGTAATCATATCTGCATCACATTGCATGTGCCTAGAAGATGTGGAGCACTGAGCACTACGCAAGCATGCCGCGGATGCAGATGATGTCGTATGAGGGAGAACGTCGGTGAGGGCATCCATCATGTCATATTGCATTAACAACAGTATTTAGGAATGTTTGAGTTACTGCTTTACTA
Organism: Magnolia kwangsiensis; assembly: GCA_037074715.1. NCBI lineage: Eukaryota > Viridiplantae > Streptophyta > Magnoliopsida > Magnoliales > Magnoliaceae > Magnolia > Magnolia kwangsiensis. The sequence goes on along the minus strand of CM073576.1, from coordinate 45,062,536 downwards.
TTATCGCATGATTGATTTGAGAATATGCTAACCTCTGCTCTATTATTCCATTGAATTAGCTACTCACTCCCACGTTACGGAATGGTGTTTGCAACACCCACCAAACCCTATCTTAGATGTAGGTTAGGCAGTGATTCAGGAGGCAGAGCCGAATTATGATGAGGACCAGGATGAGTTCTCATATATATAGTACCACGACGGCTTTGCTTAGGTGGCCTGGATTGGCGGTGCTTCTCAGTGGGACTATTTTTGACATTTTGATTCTGTTCATTTACATGTATATGAGACTCAGAGATGTATTCATACTTTGGAGACAGTTGAGATCTATTTTGTTTTCCATGTAGTGATATATATATCCTTTAGTCTTCCGCTTGCTTTTATCACTGAATCTGGAGTATGAATTGCAGTTTTGGTATAATGTTACTCATGTGAATGCTTTAACTCAGACAACATTGAATCATAACCATATTTGTTGCATAAGTGATGGTCTGAAATTCGAAAGTCGGGTTTATACACGACCCTCGATTTTCAGGGTGTTACACATTCAGGACCTGCTTCCATGAGAAATACTATCCTATCACATATCGGCATGAGAAGGAGAGTGAGTTTCTCCATCTTCTATAGGGAGGTATGACAGTGGCAGAGTACGAGAATAGGTTTACGGAGCTAGGCAGATACGCTTCGTTGATATTAGCTAATGAGCCGATGTGTATGCGACGTTTCTCTAAGGGTTTATGACCTGATATTCGCTCGAAGATATGCTGCACTAGCATACCGAGCTATGCCGAGCTGGTGAGCATGTCTATGCGAGCGAAGCAAGATGGGGACAGTCAGTCCCGTATGCGGGTACTTATGGCTCCGAGACCTCGACCTAATTTTCTAGCTAGGCCCTTCCTTGGCAAGAGGTCATGTGCTAACTCACCATCAAGACTCATAGCTCCACCAGGTTTTGGGAGGTGAACTGACTTGCTATGTGCCTATTGCAAGAGGCCGAGTTACTCAAAGGTGAACTGTTTCACCAGGATGCGGGACAGCGGCTTCTCACCCCTGCAAAGGATCAACCACTAGATTCCTGAGGCCATCTTAGCACCACCTCTACGGTCGGTACTAACACATCCATCTTTTTGGCCGCCTGCATCTCATATTAGGCCACCTATTCCTCAATTTCGGCTTCCTCAACAGCCCATGGTACAGCAGCCAAACCACCCGTAGCAGGCTTGGTTGCATGCACTTACAGCTGAGGCTTCTGAGGGTGCAAATCTAGTACCAAGGTCATTCAAGGGTACGACTCATATCCAAGGTACTTCAGTTTTCTTTCTGGTGGACATTGGGTCCAATACTTCTATGATTTCATGCTCGATAGTCAAGCGACTGGGGTTGGATACTGCTCTTACGAAGGGAGTGAGGGTTATCACCACCACTGGGACATTTTCTAATGTTACCAAGATTTGCAAGAGCTGCCTGATAAACTTAGGGAGCAGGACAGTACTAGTCGACATGATTGTCTTTCCCCTGCTTCATTACGACGTCATTCTTTGTATGGATTGGCTCGCTAGGATGCGAGCGGAGATTGATTGTGAAAATAGGATGGTGACAGCCTATGGACCTGAGGGCACAACTTATACCTTCTCAGTTCAGGTCAGTCACCCTTCTCGGTTGAGTTGTTATATTTCTCTATTGGAGGATATGGATGGTCTGCCTCTTGTGAATACACCGGTAGTCAAAGATTTTGAGGATGTGTTCGCAATGATCCCTGATTTGCCACCGTGGCGCGAGATCGATTTTACTGTTGATCTTACACCTGAAGCGACGCCTATTTCATTGTCGACCTACCGTATGCCTCCTTGCGAGATGGAGGAGTTGAAATAGATCAATGGTATGTTAAAGAAGGGCTTTATACGACCGAGTGTGTCCCCTTCGGGAGCTCCCATGTTGTTCGTGAAAAAGAAGGATGGTTCACTGCGATTGTGTATTAATTATCGCAGGTTGAATCAGGTGACAGCAAAGAATAAGTATCCTCTGCCCAAAATAGATGACCTGTTTGATCAGTTGAAGGGAACGCAGTATTTTTTGAGGGTTGATCTACAGTCAGGTTATCATCAGTTGCACGTTAGAGATGAGGACATGCAGAAGACAGCCTTCAGGACTAGTTTTGGATATTATGGGTTCCTTACGAAAGCACTGGCCGTGTTCATGGACTTGATGAACAGGGTGCTTTGGCCATTTCTTTTTTGATTCGTCATTGTGTTTATAGATGACATCCTGATATACTCCACGAGTCGAAAAGATCACGAGGAACACCTGAGAGCGGTCCTCGATACCCTTAGGAAGAACCGTTGTTTGCGCAGTACAAGAAGTGCGACTTCTGAAAGGAAGAAGACAAGTTCCTGGGACATGTGGTGTCCAAGGAGGAGATAGCGGTGGACCTTGCTAAGGTAGCCGCGATTCAGGACTGAGAACAGCTCAGTTCGGTTACTGAGGTGAGGAGTTTTCTTAGTCTGGCAGGCTACTATCAACGATTCATTTGGGACTTCTCGAAGATAGCAAACCTTTGTCTCAATTGACTCGAAAAGACCTGAAGTTCGCCTGGACTGAGAAGGCAGAAGCAGCTTTTCAGGAGCTGAAGGACAGGTTGACGTCCGCCCCTGTGCTAGTATTGTCAGAGCAAGGGGTCAAGTATATTATATACACCAACGCATCTCAAGTTGGTCTAGGTTGTGTCCTTATGCAGAAGGACAGGGTGATAGCTTATACCTCGAGACAGTTGAGGAAACACGAGGAGAATTACCCTACGCATGACTTGGAGTTGGCAGCCGTCATCTTTGCATTAAAGCTCTGGAGACATTACCTCTACAAAGAGGAGTTTGAGCTTTTCTGCGATCACAAGAGCCTTCACTATATATTCACTCAGAGGGATCTGAATATGAGACAGCAGCAATGGATGGAAACCTTAAAGGACTTCAAGTTCGAGGGCTCCTACCACCCTGGAAAGGCCAACCTTATTGCAGACACGTTGAGCCGCAAGAAGGCGATGGCATTTGCAGCTTCGCTGATGGTTGAGGAATGGAATATGGTGGAATTTATGCGTGACTTTGAGCAGAAGCTCATGGTTAAGGAGCCATTTAAGTGTATCACGCACATTCGAGTGCAACCATTGATTGATGATCGAATCATAATGGCTCAGGGAGAGGACAAGTGGTTAGAGGAGATGAGAACAAAGGCTAGTGAGGATGAGGATGCGGAATGGATTGTTGGTATGGATGGGGGCTTGCATTATCTTGGCCGCATATGCGTCCCAAACATTCATAAATTAAGATAGGAAGTTCTTGAGGCAAAGCATAATTCGAAGCTTGCGATGCATCCTGGTAGCACGAAGATATATAGAGAAATGAAGAGATCGTACTGGTGGGACAATATGAAGGTCCACATAGCTGATTATGTGTCCCATTACCTCACGTGCTAGCAGGTTAAGGCAGAGCATCGCCGACCTCCTGGACTACTTCAGCCCATGCCCATAGCAGAATGGAAGTGGGATTTCATCTCCATGGATTTCATCTCAGGGTTACCGAAGATGAAGAAGGGACATGACTCCATTTGGGTGATCGTGGACTGGTTGACCAAATCGGCTCATTTTCTCCCTATCAAATTTTCGAACTCTGCTGATGAGTTGGCCAGATTGTACATCAAGGATATTGTTCATCTACATGGACTTCCCTTGGAGATCGTGTCGGACAGAGACGTGATTCATATCTAGCTTCTGGACTCGTATCCAGGAAGTGATGGGTGTGAAATTGAAGTTCAGTATCGCGTTTCATCCACAGATTGACGGGCAGACGGAACGGGTGAATCAGGTACTAGAAGACATGTTACGAGCTTTTGTACTTGATTTTAAGGACAGTTGGGATGACTACCTTCCCTATTCAGAATTCACCTACAATAACAGCTTTCAAGCGAGTATTAGCATGGCTCCCTATGAGGCGTTGTATGGTCTCCTGTGTAGAGCACCGCATTGTTGGGCAGAAGTGGGGGAGAAGAGTCTGATTGTCCCAGAGTTAGTACAGGTGACCTAAGAGAAGATTGACATTATCAGACGTCAACTTCTAGCAGCACAAAGCAGACAGAAGAGCTACGCCGATATGAGGCAGCGACCGCTTGAGTTTGAGGTTAGGGACCATGTGTTCCTCAGAGTTTCTCTTATGAAGGGAGTCCTGCGGTTTGGCAAGAAGGGGAAGCTCATACCGAGGTTTATTGGTCCAGTTCAGATTCTGGATTGAGTGGGGGTAGTAGCGTATCGCCTGGCTTTGCCCACACCACTCACGGGCGTACACAACGTATTTCATGTATGTATGCTGAAGAAATACATCCCTGATCCTTCACACATCATCAGATGAGAGCAGGTACAGCTGAACGAGGATACTACATATGTGTTGCGTCTGACACGTATCTTAGATAGGAAGGAGCAGGTGTTGCGCAGTAAGGTGATTCCGCTAGTGAAGGTAATATGGACACACCATACTGAGGAGGAAGCTACTTGGGAAACAGAAGTTGAAGTCAGAAAGAACTACCCTCAAATTCTCGAAGAGTACGAAAAGGTATTAATTTTGAGGACAAAATTTTTCTTTAAGGGGAGTAGATTGTAACGACTCTGAAAAATCCGTATAAAGACCCGAGTACCACCTCAGGCAAAAATTACCCAGGACCAAATCCTTTAGAAATTAGGTGAGAATTAACTTAGTGTTAAACAGGATTACCTATGAAATTAGCACTAATCACTTTTAATCTGATCTGTAAGACCCAAAACATGTAAAATCATTAACGCTACATTATCCTGAAATTTAGGATCCATCTTTAAACCTAGTTGCTCTAGGGAGTCTGTTGAAACTTCATATTGGACCTGGACCGCTCATCGAAAGTCCGATAGTGATGAACTTAGACAATTATGACCACCTAGTTGGACTTGACTATCACATCGAAAATCAAGTCCAGATGAGGTCCTGAGATTATTTTCTTGAGTCCGGAGTGAAGAGTGTGAGAAAGTGAAGATTTTTATGAAATTAAATATGAACTTAAGTAATCTGAGTTATGTCGCTTGCGGACCAATAATAAGCATCCTAACCGTTGAAATTTGACCCAAAGTTACCCTCGGATCAAGGGATATGTCCCACACATGCCAATGTGCTTGTAGCCCTGATCGAGTTTCGGTGACCGTTGAACTGAAACTGGTCTACCACGGTCAATCTGGAAACTCGATCGGACTGAAAACTTAACTTGCTTAAGATCCCATATTAGTGAGCTTAAGTCCGACCGCATTCAGTAAAGGGACCTCTAGAAATGCTCCGTTGGATCGGAATAAGCCCGATTTATACCTTGGCCCTGGGGCTATTTTCATCAGTTTTGAGCCTATATGAGGGCCTTAAATCCTCTCTCATACACTCCATACGAATTTCCTAAAAACCTTAAGGAAGAGGAGAGGAGAAAGAGAAGGAAAGAGAGGAACAGTTGGAGTTATTCCTGAGATTCAATCCCCGCTACTCGACATGCTTATCCACTGCTACCAGATCATTATTCCAGCAATTCTAATCCCAAGATTGGGTGAGAAAACCTAACCCTAATCTGTTCTAGGGATTTAAATAGTCTAAGTAATGAAATATCTAACCTATTGAGTGCTATAGGTGGCCCTCGTGTTGTGGACAACGACTTGACATACAAACCGAGTTTGATAAGCGTTTATCGGCGTAAGGTGAGCACAATATGTGTCTAGGTTATGGTTTTCAAGGCTTTCAATGTCAGATAATGATTTATTACTGATGTGGGTGCTATTACACATGCCAAATGTGTTGTCTGTTTCACTTTATGTATACGTATATGCTATGTTGTATTTAGGGTATTCCATGTATTTGTAGTAATAATTGTATACGTATAGAATTTGAAATTATGTTTGTCATGATTTGTTACCGTTTATATATGCTAGGTGTATGTGTAACAAGTCCTTAATGAAAGGATTTGTCCTAATAAGTATTATAGCCAACATATGTTATGTATGTCTAAATGTGTAAGTTACGTGTTTGTGAAAATGTCTAAATGAGTAAGTTAAGTATTTGTATATGGGTGTTGAGATAGGAATCTCAAATACCTTAATTATGTGTATGATTTCCTCCATGTAAGTCTTATGGTAGTATCTATGTGTTTATGGATGCATATGTATGGACTCATGTTTAAGTTGTAGTTCCTAAATTGCTTACATGATTATAGGAATTGAGTTGTTTGTTCACTACTGCTTTCACTATTTCATTTGATTACCTGCTATAACTGAATGTGTTTGGGGCTATTACATAGTCCAGGCAATCGATATCAGGCAATGAACTGGTGGTTGCAGTTGTTTTCACCACACAGGATGTGTCGATGAATCTGAGTCGTACTACGGTTGTCGACAGTGATTAGGCCACATGTAGTGCTTACGCACTTCATGTCGATCATCTCAACGTGCTCTCATGCTAGTTAAGCTCGTCAAGTAACCCGATTGACCCAATGTATGTTCACCATGTTTGGACGCTACTACTTGAATCTAGAGTACCAAACTTACCAGTGCAATTCCGTCAACCTTGGTACCTCGATCCGATAAGACTCATGTGCCGAACATGGTGGTATGGGACACCGTGGTCGAGCTGGCGGCCGACGCTGGGGTTATGAGCCTCCCCGTAGTGACAAATGAGCAACCCAAACTCATGAGCCGGATACTATGGTATGGGACAGTATATTCGAGCTGTCTGCCTATGACTTGGCGACGTGCCATTGGTAGTGACCTCGAGCATATTCTAAGTCTATGTTGAGGCGATGAGCCTTTCCGTAGCATTAGAGTATAATCAGGCCTACACTGATCAAATGTCGCGTCCTGTGCGTGTGATGTGTTTCCCGCAGGAGCAACACTGATTTAGTGATGAGCCCTTTTGTAGTGACCTAAAATCGCAACATCGTATGAGAATTACTAGGACTAACGACCCTAGATTGGATCATTGTTTGGAGATTTGATATAAAGAAGCTACCTTAGCTTCCCAATCTTGTTGAATGAATAAACCTAAGTAAGAACTTGGCTAATCATGTTGTATGCACCGCATTACATGTGAGTTTGGCGTAGCAGGTCAAGCACTGAGGAAGTGTTGTGTGTCACGATTGTAAGATGAAGTCACTGAGGGAGCGTAGGTGAGGGCATGCATCATTACATCCATGTCATTCATGCATTAATAAGAGTACTTAGGACCTAAGTGTTGTATTACTTTATCATTATTGCTTGAATGAATTGATAACATATTAACCTTTGCCTTATGATTCCATTGAGTTGATCACTCACTCCCATGTTCTAGGACGGTGTTCACAACACCAACCAAACTCTGTCTTAGATGCAGATGGTGGCGTAACTGATGAGGATGCAGTATTCGGGTGGGTTTATGCAGACCATTCGGATTGACGGGGCTTCAGGGATTTACTTATAGTGGACTATCACATTTATTTTACCATTTTGACATTTTGTATTGTAATTATTGACCTGATAACGCATATATATTTTGAGGACTTATACTGGTTATAAAGTTAGGCATATTCGTTTCAAACTTCCACTTGCGTGTTACAACTGTCCCTAGATTATGTTTTACTGATTTGGCTTAATCTCATTCATGTTTTATGCACTAATACAAACAACATACAATCATCATTGCATGTGTTGCATAAGTGATGCGTTGGAACTCGGGAGTTAGGTTTCTACTCGGCCCCCGATTTTCAGGGCGTTATAGTGGCTAACACAATCATAAGATATATAAAAGGTATATTACTGTGACCCGAATGGAGATGGAATTGAATGATGGAATGACAAATTAAAGAAGGAAGACAAATATTGAATTCAAAGATTATGGAATGCAAAATATGAACCATAAAAGAAGTGAGTTTAGTTTTATTACCAGATCTAGGATAAAGATTAGAAATAAATATCCTATGAAGGACCCTGGATCTAGCTAACAAGTACCTTGAAGTGAGCGCATTCCCATTCTGACTCCATTACGCATCTATATTACATAATGCTCCAGTGAGCATATGTTTTTCTGATTTAAATGGTTTATCAACTAGAATGCTAATAGGAATACCATCATCATTGACTGGTATGTCCATAAGGCTAGAAATCAAATGTCGATCAACTTCAAATGAACCTTCTCTAATTGTAATTATAAACATTAAATTTTCTGCTAAAAAATCAGAAATACGAAGTAAACATAGCCTACGTAATAGACCGGTATGCCGGCCCACCCCAATGTAGAATGCTAGCTCATCCTACAAATTGGAAAAGTGGAAGGAGATCAAAAAGAGCAAGATGTTCAACATGCACAGGTCGCTCAACTATCACATTGCACAACCTCAAATCCCCCACATATAGAGGATCATCTTTGGGAGACCAAAGGTGGCGCCTTGTGATAGGTGATGATCTAGATATTGAAGGACCACGAGCGTTTTTCTTTCGACCTCTAGCATCTATTTACAACAAAGAATATAAATAATCAAGAAGTTACAAAATATGTAGAGTGGAGTTTTGCTAGATCATATTTTGCAAGAGAAATTCCCAAAAACCTCAATGAATCACAAAATAAATCACTCCAATTGTGAAAAGGAAGTGATAAGGACTTGAATCTATAAGAAAAATGCAAATAACGCACTAACCTTGAAGAATCAAGAGTTGGGTTTGACCGGTCGAGCTTCGGCTCGTTGGAGAGGAAAAGTAAATGAGGAAGAAAAGAGGATTTCTCCAAATTAAAAGCACCAGCGCGCTACACGACTGGTCGTGGGACATCCTCAACCAGTCATGCCACGACTGGTCGAGTACGTCCTCGACTGGTCGTGCACAGCTAAAAACATGCATTTTCACATAATTTTGAAATTTAAAATAATAATTAAATAAACTATAATAAATAAATGCATGAATAATCAATTTAAATTACACATAATAAGATCAAATTTCAATTTATTAAACCTGTTTTTGTCGAGCGGTTTAGTGAAAATGTCAGCAAGTTAAGTCTCAATAGGAATGTATTCCAAAGAAATTAGTTTTTCTTCCACTAATTCACGAACGTAGTGATATAATGTTAACGTGCTTGGTTTGTGAACGCTGGATTGGATTTTTAGATATATTTATTGCACTGGAATTACCACAATATAAAACCATTAAATCCTGTGCAATTTCGTAATCGCTTAACATTCTATTCATCCATACGAGTTGAGTACATGCATTTCCAGCTGCGATGTATTTAGCCTCAGCTGTTGAAAGCGATATGAAACTTTGTTTCTTACTAAACCAAGAAACTAAAAAGTTTTTAATATAGAAACAACCACCACAAGTTGTTTTCCTATCATCGATATTATCAACCCAATTAGTATTTGTGTAACCAACTAATTGAACACTAGTATCATGAGGATACCAAAGACCCAAATTAGATAGGCTTGCGACATATCGCATAATCCTCTTAAAAGCAGTTAAATGTGACTCTTTAGGGTCAGATTGATATCTTGCACAAATTCAACACTAAAAGAAATATCAGGTCTACTTACAGTTAAATAAAGTAAACTATCAATCATAATACGATATAATTTAAGATCCACACTTTTACCTATAGAGTCCTTTAAGAGTCTTAATGATGTACTCATAGGAGTATCAAAATTTTTACCATTCTCAAATCTGAACTTTTTAACTAAGTTCAGAGCATATTTAGTTTGAGAAATAAAGATGTCATCAGGTTGTTGTTTAACTTGCAACCCTAAGAAATAATTCAATTCCCTAACCATGCTCATTTCAAACTTAGATTTTATAAGATTTGCAAACTCAACAGTCATGTTAGTACAGGTAGATCCATAAATAATATCATCAACATAGATCTGCACTATTAAGATATGATCCTTATGTTTCTTAACAAAAAGAGTCTTATCAACACTTCCCATTAGAAAATTATCACTTAGTAGAAACTTAGTCAATTTTTCGTACCATGCCCTGGGAGCTTGTTTCAAACCTTAGAGACCCTTTTTTAGGCGATAGACATGATCAACATTCTTAGGGTCTTCAAAACCTGTTGGTTGTATAACATACACTTCTTCATGTAAATCGCCATTTAAAAAAGCACTCTTTACATCCATTTGATAAATTTTGATCTATCTAAAGCTTGTAATGGATATAAATAGTCTGATTGATTCAAGACGAGCTACTGGGGCAAAGGTTTCATTATAATCGATGCCTTCAATTTGAGTGTACCCTTGTACAACCAGTCTGGCCTTGTTTCGAATTATATTACCAAGTTCATCAAACTTATTTTTAAAAATCCACTTAGTTCTAATAATATGTTTATCTTTAAGTCTAAGAAGTAAGTACCAAACATCATTTCTAGTAAATTGATTAAGCTCGTCTTGCATCGCAACTATCCAGTTTTCGTTAGTAAGAGCTTCTTTTACGTTTGCCGGTTCGATCTGAGATGTAAAGCACACGTGATTACATATAGCTTCTAGTTGTCTACGAGTGCGCACACCAATGAAAGGGTTTTCAAGAATCTGAGTGGTTGGATAATCTTTGACAGTCCTCAGTTTAGAGTTATTTTGACTTGATGAAGTATCTGGTTTGTTAATTAGAAGAACTTCATCATTATCTGAACATGAGGTAGGTACATTCAAGTGATCATCAATGACCATATTACTGGACTCTTAAATTACACCGATCCTCTTATTCAGTACACGATACGCTCGACCGTTTAAAGCATATCCTAAAAAGATCTCTTCATCACTTTTGGTATCAAACTTACCCAGATTTTTGCAGTCACATAAAATATAGCACTCGCTGCTAAAAACTCGAAAGTATTTGACTGTAGGCTTCTTATCAAACCACATTTCATAAGCCATTTTATTGTTTGACTTACTTGTATAAACCCGTTTGATTATATAGTAGGCAGTATTTATGACTTCAGCCTAAAGATTTCTAGAGAGCTTCATACTATTCAACATTACATTTACCATTTCTTGAAGCACTCTATTTTTTCTTTCAATAATTTCATTTTATTATGGTGTTTTGGGTGCGCAGAGAATTCATGTGATATTCCCTAATCGCAACAGAATTTCTCAAAACTGCTATTCTCAAATTTTGATGCATGATCACTACGGATCTTACAGACTTGATGTCACACCCCATACTCGGTAACTGGACTCACAAGGAACCCGATGACCAGTTCTGACTGCAATAACATCCATAGTACCTCATTCTCAGCTCCTGAGGTAGATTTTGATCCTGAGATCCTACAAGGAGGATTTTCATAAGAGTATAGTCATTCCAATATGAGCATACCTAAGATTACAACAAGTACATCTAAGAATAACAAGGGGCACATCACAAAATCCACTAAAAATTTAAACTTTTACAAGCTTACATCAGTTTTGAAAGGACATACATAAGATAATGGGAAAAGAGAGAGAAGTCAGCAACACTGGAGTCCTCAAGCTCAACTATACTCCATACTCTGCCGCTACGACGCCTACCTAGGATCTCCTATACGTATCAATCGTGCATAAGCTTATAGAAGCTTAGAGGGTAGTCTAAGTGTGTGATAATGGTGCATATAAGAATAGAAGGAGGTAAAGGAAGAAAACATGCTCCATGAGAATATCACTAGCCTTACCAAGGCTTATCATGAATACGATATAATGAATACTGGGTGTCATACCAAGAAAATGCATGAAGGGGTTTATACAGCCAGTGCTAATGCGATGCAGTAATGCTAGTGCTCATATCCCAACCACATATCAAGTACATTTTCAGTCATAAAGAAATCACCGGGGTCCATTACATTATTGAATGACTGTCACTCTACAGATCCTGGATAATTAAACGAGCATAAGAGACCATACTACCCGCCTGTGGACAGCCAATACCAGCAAGGCCTGACGGTAGTGGACCCATTTACGAGCTGGTCAGACTCAGCTTATCAATGCCGCCTCACACCAGGCAGGTAAGGTCACACCCCTATCCAACCGACTACATGACAGTGGGAGTCATAGCCTAACGGTATAAGGCCCTCATGCGTTCATAGTTTTCACTCATTCAAGGTATTGGAGCAGATCCTTGGTACCATGGAAGTTTTGAGAATTTCACCCATGGGCATCCTATGCACCCGCTATGCTAAAGTAATATTTCTAGTGTCCACACATACAACCATCCATGAATGTCCCTGTGGAGGCAAGGCCCTAATGAAGCAAGGGCAGTATTATCATGAAATGTGATGTCAATGCATGAGTCACACATACAGATCATGAACAAGCAGCAGGCACTCAATGTGCACAAGGGGAGAAACTCCATCCCTCAATGACCACCATACAATGCAATCAATTCATACAGATGACGCATATGGGTCATAATGATGTAAGTGTACTACCTGTGGAATATGGAATCATCCGTCCCAATGAGGGTTAAGGTCTAGGCACATAGATAAGGGTTCTAAAGAGAAGAAAAATCCTCTAGTGGGAGCCTAGTACTTTGGGATGGCCCACAAACTAAAAGAGTCAAAATCCTAAAGAGGAACGGTCCTAGCCAGGCCTAAAGTGGGCCTTGAAGCACCTATAAGGGCCTCTATAGGCCTACCTTAGGGCCACTAAGGAGGACATCCAACCTCAACTGGGTCCCAAAAGGTAGTCTGCTATGTATGCAAAGAAAGGTCCAAGGCATAATCAATCCATGGCCTAGTAGGCCATACACTAACCCCCAAACATAGGCAACTTGGTGGGGCCTTAAGCAAGGTTAGGGCCCAACCATAAGGGTCATGGGTTCACTCATTGTGGTGGGCCTGATGGGAAGCCCATTATCCAAACATTTGAGAAATCCTTAAATTTTTAACACAAGTAAGTTAGGCCTCACATCTCAGCCCAAGTATGGATTTATTATAGTGGGCAAACAAGGGTCCAACTACTTGAGTATTTGGCCTAAAGACCCATCATAATGGCATGGTAAATATAGGACCCAAGGGTTCAACGGGCCTATCAAAAGTTTCAGCCCAACCAAGGCTATAAGGCCCATACTTAACTAGGAGACTAGCCCAAGAAGAATCCAATTAGGATGGGCCTTTAATCATGCCCTAATTAAGCCTAAAAAATTAAAATTAAATTAAGATGGTAAGATAACTGTCTTAAATCCTCCTCAAATCTAGTGGGCCATATTTCTCCAAAAGAACATTTATAGGCAACAATTATTGGGCTCAATGTCAAATTCCAGCCCACCCAAATTACTGTGTTGGTTGGAGTCTAACAATAGAAGTATTTCTTATATAATTAATCCTTGATAGCCCACACACATCACTGTGGGCCCCACCAGATGAGAGAGGATATGAAACACATTATCAAGTGGGCTAGGCTGTTGGAATGCAGGCCCAGCAGTAGCCTAAGGCAGGGATGTCCCATGTGTAGGTAGCCCTATCGGCCTGGGGTATCTGGCCGAAAAATCTACCCAATGGGCCCCAATTAAATATAGAAAAAAAATGAAGGATGATTAATCCCCTAAGGACGTAACATGTATGGGTGGTGGGATATACAACACATCAAGGTGGGCCCACAAAGCAGGCTGGACAGCCAGCCCAGGCTAGACACCCCAACCTAGGCGTCCCTGCCTAGTGGGCCACTCCCGGCATCGCCACGGTCATCTCAAATGTCCATTGGGTCTAAAATTTTGCAGGGTGACACTTCCATAGGTGGGCCACACCCCCAAAAAATTTCAAGATTTTTTGATACCTAAAATTATTTTAATTAATTTAAATGAAATAGACTATCCAGAAAATCGGACTGACCTGGTCATCCCAATGTGGTGGGCTAGTCCGGCCCTTTCCACGGTGTGTACAAGTGTTCATTGGCTCTAAAAATTTGTAGAGAGGTCCCACCATGGGTGAGCCACCTCCCTATAAATTTTCATGATTTTTAAATACTTACAAGTATTTTAATTAATTTTGGAACTACAATCTGTCCAGGATAAAATGTTGTTGTCCATGCATTGTGTACCCAATAAGGTGAGCCCAAACTTCATTTAGGAGGGAGAAAAATGGAGGTTTAATATTTTTTTATAAAATACAATAAGGTGGGGTCCACAAAAGTAGCCCACCCCTCAGAGAAACCAAGCTAAAGTGTGTGTTTTCCCTCCATACATATGGGCTGGACAATCCAACAAGGTGGACCGCCCACCCCTATGGGCCTTCCTTTTTGAGTACCATTTCATGGGTCATCTGAGGTGTGACCCACCACACCTCAAGGTGGGGTCCACACCTTCTCATTACACCCCATAATTATAAGAAAAATAATGGAAATCATGATCCAAAAATTCATGCCAAACATTGAATATGACAGTCCATGCAATACTCCAAATTGTTGGACAACAATACATGGCTGGACACATTAGCCTATATCTCAATAATGACAGCCATAAAAGGGGTGTATGGTCTTCCCACATATATTCAAATCACAGACTAAGACTAGGACACTTGCATGCATTGATTAAGGTATCAAAGGATCATGGAGTTGGGTGGTAAGGGCATCCCAGCTTGTTGGATTTTTTTTTAGGACATCCTAGACCCACCAAGTGGGCCACACACACATATCATCATCCACGCATTAGAAAAAAAAAAGAAGAAAACAAACAATTCGGCCATGGGAGTAGGGCCCCGCCACTAATGAGCCCTCCCAAGAGTCAATCTCAACCATACAACAAGGTTACTCGAACATGTAACATTAAACTAATACCTAAATGATCTATGACTAGAATGGGTGGTTGGGATGCCATCCGAGTCAGGTCAATGTGACCGTAATCAAGAATGATCGTAAACACTAGCCAAGGGTCGCGGGTCATCGGGATTCAACCGGTAAGACGGTGGGACTATGAGAAATGAAATGCATACCTATACACACACATGCACACACAAGAACTTGGGTCAGGTCTTACACTTGAGAACCTTTTTCCATTTGGATCCATTTGAAAACTCTTTTTACTTCATCAAGGATTTCTGATTTATCCCTTAATAAGGTTACTCAAGTAAATCTGGTATAATCATCTACGATTATCAATATGTATTTTTTGTCATCTCGACTCTCCATCCTGGTTGGTCCTATAAGATCCATGTGGAGAAGTTCGAGTAGTTTGGATGTGGCATTGAAGTCCACCTTTTTGTGAGTACTCCTAGTTTGCTTGCCAATCTAGCATTCGCCGCATATTTTGTCTACTTTTTATAATTTAAGTACACCTCTTATTAGTTCTCTTTTGCTCAATCTATACAAATTGTAGTAGTGTATATGTCTAAGGCGTTTATGCCATAACACAATTTCATCGATATGGACCATGTAACATGATTGATTATATGAACTAGAATCACTTACAATATAGCATTTTTTAAAAGATTTACGACCAATTAATATTACAATACCCTTTTTGTTTAAAATTTCACACCCTAGGTTAGAAAATTTTACACTATGATTTTTATCACATATTTGAGAAATGCTTAGTAAGTTTTGTTTTAAACCTTCTACATATAAGACATTCTCACATAAAGGGAGGTTAGAAGTTGAACCGTATCTTGGCCAATAATTCTGCAGTTGCTACCATCACCAAATATAACTAAACCATCAGTCATATCTTTAAGAGTGGTGAACAGAGCTTTGTCACCAGTCATGTGCCTAGAGTATCCACTGCCTAGGTACCACTTTGAATGGCTTAAAGCTTTCAAAGCGGCGTGGGCAACCAAGAAAGTAACCTTAGGAACCCATTTCATAACTATTTTGGGTTTAGGAGTATATTTGGTCTTCCCGTATTTGTAGTTGATGTAAGAATAACCTACCGAGTTAGATTTTAAGAGCTCCTTAAGTAAATCGACTATTTTTTCAGCTAAAGGATTTCAGTTCTAATTTTTATAGTTGATATGGTTTCCATTAGGTTTTAAAGATTTAAAAGTTTTAGCATTTTTAGAAAAATTTTGATTTGAACTATTCTCTTTTAAGTTTAAAGACACTCCTTTTACAAACTTAGGAGGAGTGTTCTTCTGTTTAGGAGGACTATATCTATCATAGCCCAAACCGGATAGGTCACCACATTTTCTTGATCTAGACAAAAGCTTTTCTAACTTTGGATCACCTTGGACATACCACCATGTATCCTTTAAACTTAAAAGCGAAAAGGCTTCAAGTTTAATTTTTTCATTTTCAGATTTAAGATTTTCAATAAGGGAGGTTTTGAAATCTAAATCACCTTTATATTTTTCAAAACAATCTGAAATGTGAGATTTTTCTAAAACGAGAGAGTCAAAATTTTCTTTAAGTTTTAAAAACTTTTCTTTTTGAAGTTTTAGTTTAACAGCAATTTTACAACTTTCCTTGTAAAGGGCATTATAAGCATCTTAAAGATCATCTTCATTTTCAGGATCACTATTAAGATTTTTTCATTAGTTGAATCATCATTATTTGAAAAAGTGAACTTGGCTAGAGTCATAAGGGCTTTAATTTTATTACCCGACTCAGTTTCAGAATCTTCTAATTTAGAAGAGGCTTCAGAGCCAGAAGATTCACCCCAAGTAGCCAACATTCCTTTCTTTTTAAGTTTGTCTTTTTTAAGACAATTGTTTACTAAATGCTCATATTTATGTAAGTTGTAACACTGACTGTCTTTTAAAGTTTTTTGAGTTTTAGATTTAGATCTTTTCTTATCATTAGACTTTTGAAAATCAACTCTCTTTTTACTTTTAAAAATTTTGTAAAACTTTTTCACTAAAAGGGTCATATCATCTTCAAAATTTTCTAAATTAGAATTACCACTAATTTCTTGAGAAACACTTTTAAAAGATTTAAGGGCGATAGATTTACCTTTAGGAGCTTTAAAAGTTAACTTATAAGTCTGTAAAGAGCCAACTAATTCTTCTACCCTCATATTGTTCGTATCATGAAGTTCTTGGATCGCAGTTACCTTAGAATTAAACCGTTCAGGAAGTGACCATAGTAGCTTTACACAAATTTAATTTTTTAGGATTTTATCACCAAGACCCCACTTAGAGTTCATAATGTCATTTAATCTAGTATAGAAGTCCATGAACATTTCATCTTCTTTCATATGTATTTCCTCAAATTTGGTTGTGAGGATTTGAATTTTAGATTTCTTGACAATTGATATTCCCTCGTGTGTCATTTCTAAAATATCTCAGGCTTTCTTTGTAGAATCACAGGATATAATTCTTTTGAATTCATCTGGTGATAGTGCACAAGTAATTACATTTAGTGCTTTTGTATTGGCACTACTCTCACTTTTCTGAAGAGTGGTCCAAGAGAAATAAGATGTTATTCTCATAGATTTTAATCCATCGATACCAGTTATTATAGTGGTAGGAGGGGTCCATTCAGTCACTGTGGCTAGCCACACACTCTCATCCATGGATTTTAAGAAAATCCTCATTCTAGCTTTCCAATAGGCTTGGTGCCATCAAATGGTGAAGGCCTAGTGAATGAAAGGCTATCAAAATTTGACATCTTATAAATAGCTCAAATCGATTAGCTAAGGAAATAAATCCAAAATTAAAAAATAATGAGCTATTACGCTCTGATACCACTTGAAAAGTGTAACATTCTGAAAATCGGGGGTCGAGCATAAACTCCACTCCCTAGTTTCAGAACATCACTTATGCAACATTTTCAATGATGGATGAATGTCGGCTATATTAGTGCATAAAACATGAAGTGGATTAAGCCAAAACAGCATATCATACTCCAGAGACAGTTAAATTTTGCAAGCGGAAGACTGTGATAAACATATAAAATGTATAATTTATTGTAAGTCTTCGGAGTGTGAACATGTTACCAGGTTAACTATATACATGTATACTCCAAAAATGAATAAAAAGAATATACATGGGTATTTTAAAAGTACAAGATAACAAGTGTAATGACATCTAATCAGTAACCCTGTAACCCCGTCAATCAAAACCTGCATATAGGAGAAATCCTCCTCATCATCATAAAGTCCGGCTCTGCTTCTCAAGTAACATCATCATATGAAACTAAAACAAGGACTGCTTAGTGTTGCAAATACCGTCCAGTAATGTGGGAGTGAGTGATCAACTCAGTGGAATCATAGCGCAAAAATTAGCATTTTATCAAATTAATCATGCGATAATGGTAAATCAAGCAATCAAACATTCCTAAATACTGTGATTAATGCAAGGATGAGATGCAATAATGATGCATGCTCTCGCCAACATACTCCCTCATGCGACACCATCTTACGTTTGCAATATGCTTTCGTCCCTCAGTACTCCACATCTTCCAGGCACATGCAGTGCGATATGAACATGATTATCGAGTTGTTATAGTCCTTTTCATACAGCAGTATTGGGAAACTAAGGTACCTCCCTTGTATCATTCTCAAATAATGATCCTGTCTAGGGTCGTCACTCCCAATTAATCTCATACGATGATGCGGTTCTAGGTAGCTGCAAGAGCTGTCAGGGCTGTTACACACACTCGTTGCACCGCTCCCCCATCACCTTATCAATACAGACCTAGTTTATACTCTGTTTACTACGAAAAGGCTCGTCGCCTCTCCACAGATTCAGAGTATGCTCGAGGTCACTACAAAGGGCTGTCAAGGCTGTTACATGCACTCGTTGCAACGCTCCCCCATCACCTTATCAGTGTAGGGCGACAGCTCGAATATAGTGTCCCATACCACCATAATTGGCTCACGAGTTTGAAT
Source organism: Magnolia kwangsiensis (assembly GCA_037074715.1). NCBI lineage: Eukaryota > Viridiplantae > Streptophyta > Magnoliopsida > Magnoliales > Magnoliaceae > Magnolia > Magnolia kwangsiensis. Next base: position 45,043,764 of record CM073576.1, on the reverse strand, counting down.
TGCTCACTGATCACTATGGAGAGGTTTGAGGCCTCAACGTATGCCGATAGCTTGACCACATTGTCCCATACCACCATGCCCGGCTTAGGAGTCTTAATGGATCAAGGTACCACGGTTATAAGGGTTTTCACTGGTAAGTTTACTACCCTAGGTTCAAGCAGTTATGACCGATACAAGGTAAACATACAACTGTCAATCGGGTTACTTGAAAAGTTCGACTAGTACGAGCGCCCATTGAGTTATACGACATGAAGTGCATAAGCACTTCGTGTGGCCTAACCACTATCGACAAGCAACGCACGACTCGGGTTCGTCAAACACATCTTGCGTGGCGAATAGAGGCCAACCACGAGCTCAAATCTGTTACCGATTTCCTGGACCATAACATAGCCCCAAACACATTCCATATTAACCAGTAAACATGTACAGTAGCCAGAACAGAAATGACCAAATAATTCAAGCATATTTCCCAACATGTTATAAGATAAAACATGAACAAGAATCCATACGCATGCATTTCAAAGTAAAGTGACTAAGTTAAACAACTTGCATGGAGGAAATCAAAAACATCACTAAGGTAGTTGAGAATCCTATCTCAACACCCAAGTAAAGCATTATTTACTACGTATATACTCATACAAGCATTTATACAAACACTTAAAGTACACATATTAGCCTACACATCATATGTTGGCTAAAACCTGTATTAGGGCGAATCCTTTCGCCAAACAGATACTACATCCATAACTCGCATGTATATACGACAAATACTCCTGAAAATCACATTTATAAAATTTATACATATACAGTATTTTCTATAAATACCTAAAATACATAAAATTTCATATACTTCGTATGTATTCGAAATGAAAAACGGACAACATGTTCTACATGTGAAATAGCATCTTCGTCAATAATCTACCATTAGCCGACATTGAAAGCTTTGAAAAATGACAACCTAAGCGTCTAAAATTCGCACCTTACGCCGTAGAAGTGTAACGAATTCAATAGAGACTCTAAGTCTTTGTCAACGACTGATTGGCAACCTACAGTACGATTTAGATTAACTACTTCACTACTTGCACCAATTAAAACCCTAGAACAGGTTAGGCTTAGGCTTTCTTGAATAAGAACGAAGCCAAAGTCACCAGAAAAATGATGCAGACATGATAGTTAAGTATGTGGAATGGCAGGGCAGAAGCCCTAGATCGAAGACCAACTCTCTCTCACACTTTCTCTCTCTTTCCTTCTCTCTTTTCTCCTTAGGGTTAGAAATTCGTATGTGAAGAAAAAGAGGGGTTTTAAGGTCCTTACATAGGCCCAAAATTGCCAGGAATAGGCTCAAGGTCATGTATACTCAGGTTATGTCTAAATACGGACTGTTCCGTCTCAACGGAGCACTTCTGGTGGTCTTATTACTAATTGTGGTTGGACTTAAGCTCTCTAATATTGGATCTAGGTCAAGTAAAGTTTTCACTCCGGTTAGGTTTCCAGATCGACCGTGGCGGACTAGTTTCAGTTCAATAATTACGGGAACTCGATCAGAGGTACAAGTACTATGACATGTAAGGGCCACCAATCCTGATACGAGGGTGAATTTGGGTCGAATTCTAATGGTCAGAACATTTAGAAATAAAGCACAAGTGAAAAGTGTCAAATTTCATAAAAATATAATTAATTTTTTAAATATCTTCCTTTTCTCACTCTCTTTACTCCGGACACAATAAAATTGTCTCAGGACATCATTTGGGCATGATTTTCGTGGTGTTTTTCAAGTCTAACAACTCGGTCAATATTTTCTAAGTTGATCGCTATCAGACTTTCGACGTGCGGTCCAAGTCCAATATGAGGTTTCAAAGTGCTCTCGAGAGCAATTGGGTTTAGAGATTGATCCTGAATTTTAGGATAGCGTAGCGTTACTGATTCTACAGGTTTTGGGTCTTACGGATCGTATTTAAAGTGGTTGGTGCTTATTTCACAGGTAATCTAATGTAGCGCTAGTTAATTCACGTTAAATTTCTAAAGAATTTCATTCTAAATGATTTCTTTAGCTTTGAACTTGGGTTATTAGACATTACCAAGGTGTTATGGTTGACCCATTGCCTAAGAACGTCTAAATTTGGTTTGGCAAAAATTCAGGGTGTTACAATCTACCCCCCTTAAAATAAAATTTCATCCCTGAAATTGCCTAAGGGTAATAAGGAAAGATTAATTATTTCCTTAGCCTAAGTTTTGTTGATTTTAGGTTTCTATACGTGGTAGGGTGTATATGATCTATATTAGTCTGATCCCTTTTTGGTCTACCCCCCTTAAAACTTACTTCTTTATCCATTTCTTTCACCCTGATGGTTTGCTATAATTTATTTCTTTACCTATTTGGAGTGTTGACGACAATTCCCAACTATATAGAGTAAGAATATATGTTTTCAATGGTCGACCAATACGGAGAGACAGTTGTAGTGGGCTCGATCCCGATACGTCGAATGTCTGCCTGATCAGGGTAGACAACGTTGTATCCCTTCATAATCCTGATGGATCCTGGTCTTCTACCTAGTCAAGTAGTGAGTCCGTTAGTAATCACCTAGGATTGAGAATTAAGTCAAGCCGTGAATGTTTCACAGTTGTATATTTCAGTAATTCCGTAGTCCGATCACTCTAAAAGCTTAGGGAATACCCATCATGAAATTGTTCAAATTTCCTATGTAGAAGGTTATCCTTTGGGTCTTAGTCTAAGAGAGTCCTCATTTTAACCTCTCTCTGAGGTAGGGGCTTACAATATCTTACTAGATCACCTTAAAAGGTTTTTAATCGCATCATGTGCTAAGACTTCTATTAGGTTCGTACGTAATGAGCGGATTTGTGGACACACTGACCTCGACTATTGTACTTCAACTCATACCTAATGTTACGAATTGGTTTAACACTTAAACCCTAATTGTTGTTATTCCAGTACTTTATTGTTGACATTCTAAGGAAGATTCAGGACCTATCCTTACGCATAACCTAGATCAACTTCCTTCGATCCTGGGCCAGTGGGGTAGGGGTCCACCACGCTTCCGCTGTGCTATTCTAACCCAACGGTTATATTAGCTGACCTAACTAAATTCGGCTCATAATGTTCTACCCCCCTTAAAAAAATTATTTCTACTCTCAAGGCTCAAGAATCTATGTCTCGATCTGTGTGTCGAAACGAGGTGTAATTTAGGACTTATCCTTGACATGAAATGGAAAACAACCTCTCAATACATTGGTCTTCCTTTCATTGACGATGTATATTATGGCATTGGCACTTATGGTTATAGAAATGAGCCTAGTCTCTATTGTGGTTAATTTCAGGGACAGGTGTGAGTTGGTGGCAAGATATCTTATTCTCTACTAGTTATTCTACTGGCTATATGTCCTTAACATTTCTCAAGGGTAAAGCAGTAACTTTTGGTTATAGGTAGTTAGGCCAACACGGAAGAAAAGTTGTGTAGTGGGTCTGAGCCGGATACATAGACGTTCAGTCTAGCTAGGATAGAAAACTTGCCGTATCAGTTCTTAATCCTAGTTGGTCTCGATCTTTTTCTTTATCAGACCATTGAGTTCATTGGTAACTACCATGATTAAGAATTCAGTTCAAACCGCAAACACATCGCTTATATATAGTTCTTTTACTCCGCGTTCCCGATTGCAGTAAGTCCTTAGGAGGGTAATTCTAAGGGGTGTGCTGGTTTATCCTAGCATTTAATCTGAGGGGTAAATAAGTTTTTCCTGAACGTGACTAATTCTAAATCAAGCAAGCTTTTTGAGAGTTACTAAAGGAGCCTATAAATATCAAAGGAATCCAACAAGGGAACGAGGTATCATTCTAACTAAAGCAAGATAACTAACTACGTCTATATTCCAATTACCTTAGCATCATCAGTCCTTTACATTCCTCAGTATAACTAGTAACTTAGTCCTATCTTATGCGTAGCGGCAATTCACTAGTTGTAATCCAAAGTCTATGTTTATACGCTAGATGCTTTCATACAATTTCTAATACAAAAAAATTATTCTATTACTTAGGATCAAAGGTCGTCTAATTGAAATTGAGTTGCTTAAACTTGAATTTGGCTACGCTTGAGCACTTCACCTCTGCCCATACCAACTGACGTATTGGGACTACATTGCTAATCTCACCTCGGGATTGGGAATAACATGTTTGGTAGGAGGGTGGGTTGGGATTAAAATCAATTTCATAGGCTTTAGAACATGGGCCTTGTGGTGAAAAGTGTGAGATGGGAATTCTAAATCCCATGATGATACATTCCTAGTGGAAAAGTTTGAAAGAAAAGCCCGAAATTACTTTTAATTGCATACACCAAACATGGTCCTGGAAACCATAGGCTACACCTAAACTAGGGACAATACCTTACACAAACATTTATTGTTGCTCGACTAAGACCATGGAAAGTGAAGAAAAGGGAGAAAAGAGTTGGAGTCTTTAGGTCTCCACAGATTTGAGCCCCTAGAGGGTTTGTCAAGGCTCAGATTACAGGGATTGAAGAAGGAAAATGAAGAGATGAGATGGGTTAGAGAGCTTACACGATTTTGAGCCTCAAATGGGGGATGTACGAGCTCAAATGAGAGAGAATGGAGAGGGTAGGGAACAATGGTGAAGGGTCTATAGCTAGGAAATGGAGAGGGTGCACGAAAATGGAAAAGAGAATGATTGGAGGGGAGATTTTTGCCAAAATCAGAAGTTTGTGAGAGAAAGGAGAGCTTGGGGGTGTGCTTTGTGAAGGAGGGGTGACTTTTAAAGGGTTTTAATCGAAAAATCGTACACCAAGGGGCCACACTAGGGCCCAAAGACGAGCGGCTCGCCCGGCCGAGCCTGTTGACCGGTGAGGCCTCGCCGAACCAGCGAGGTTCTCGCCACTCCCTGGAGTGTCTGGCGAGGCCTCGCCATTTGGGTGAGGTCCTCCTGCCCTAAGGGCCCCAAATGCCAGTGGGTCCCACCCTGGGTCCCTCTGGATTAGCGTGGGTAGGCCCACGACTCCGTTTTGAGTCATTTTGGGTCGTTTAGGGGAGTTTCTAATACATACTAGTATTTACCTACTTTTGACGGCTGGGATGGGGTGAGTTGTGATCTAAACCCTGCACTCACAGATGAGTACAGGCCCGAACTCGGCGACCGTTTTTGATGAACTTTGCCAATTGGCGAATCTAGGATCCTATGAATGTTTCTATATTTTTCTCGCACCCACCTAAGTCGAAAAGCGTCAGCGTACATTGTGTGACCATAACCCAGGTCCGGTTTAATCCAAATCATGCTCTGATACCATCTATAACATCCTAAAAAATGGGGGTCGAACATAAACTCTAATCCCCAGTTCCAGAACATCACTTATGTAACATTTTTAATGATGGATGAATGTCGGTTGTATTAGTGCATAAAACATGAAGTGGATTAAACCAAAATAGCATATAATACTCCAAAGATAATTAAATTTTACAAGCAAAAGACTGTGATAAATATATAAAATGTATAATTTACTGTAAGTCTCCGGAGTGTGAACATGTTAGCAGGTTAACTATATACATGTATACTCCAAAAATGAACAAAAAGAGAATACATGGGTATTTTAAAAGTACAAGATAACAAGTGTAATGACATCTAATCAGTAACCTTGTAACCCTGTCAATCAAAACCTGCATATAGGAGAAATCCTTCTCATCATCATAAAGTTCAGCTCTGCTTCGCAAGCAACGCCATCATCTGAAACTAAAATAGAGACTGGTTGGTGTTGCAAACACCGTCCCGTAACGTGGGAGTGAGTGATCAACTCAGTGGAATCATAGAGCAAAGATTATCATGTTATCAAATCAATCACGCGATAATGGTAAAGCAAGCAATCAAACATTCTTAAATACTGTGATTAATGTAAGGATGAGATGTAATAATGATGCATGCCCTCGCCAACATACTCCCTCATGCGACACCATCATACGTTCGTGGCATGCTTTCGTCCCTCATGCTCCACATCTTCCAGGCACATGCAGTGCGATATGAACATGATTATCGAGTTGTTATTAGTCCTTTTCAAACAACAGTATTGGGAAACTAAGGTACCTCCCTTGTATCATTCCCAAATAATGATCCTATCTAGGGTCGTCAGTCCTACTTAATCTCATACGATGATGCAGTTCTAGGTCGCTGCAAGGGCTGTCAAGGCCGTTACACGCACTTGTTGCACCGATCCCCCATCACCTTATCAATACAGGCCTAGTTTATACTCTGTTTACTACAGGAAGGCTCATCGTCTCTCTGCAGATTCAGAGTATACTCGAGGTCACTACAAAGGGCTGTCAGGGCTATTACACGCACTCGTTGTACTGCTCCCCCATCACCTTATCAATGTAGGCCGACAACTCGAATATAGTGTCCCATACCACCATAATCGGCTCACGAGTCTGGATTGCTCACTGGTCACTACGGGGAGGCTTGTGGCCTTAGCGTAGGCCGACAGCTTTACCACAGTGTCTCATACCACCATGCTCAGCTCATGAGTCTTAATGGATCAAGGTACCATGGTTATCATGGTTTTCACTGATAACTTCAGTACCCTAGGTTCAAGCAGTTATGACCAATATAAGGTGAACATATAATGGTCAATCATGTTACTTGACGAATTTAACTACTACGAGTGCCTGTTGAGTTGTACGACATGAAGTGCATAAACACTTCGTGTGGCCTAACCACTGCCGACAAGCAACGCACGACTCGGGTTCGTCAAACACGTCTTGCGTGGCGAATAGAGGCCAACCACGAGCTCAAATCTGTTATCGATTGCTTGGACAATAACATAGCCCCAAATACATTCCATATTAACCAGTAAATATGTACAATAGCCAGAACCGAAATGACCAAATAATTCAAGCATATTTCCCAACATGTTATAATATACAACATGAACAAGAATTCACACGATGCATTTCAAAGTATAGCGACTAAGTTAAACAACTTGTATGGAGGATATCATAAACATCGCTAAGGTAGTTGAGAATCCTATCTCAACACCCAAGTAAAGCATTATTTACTACGTATATACTCATACAAGCATTTATACAAATAGTTAAACTACACATATTAGCCTACACATCATATGTTAGCAAAAACCTGTATTAGGGCGAATCCTTTCGCTAAACAGATACTACATCCATAACTCACATGTATATACGATAAATACTCATGGCAATCACATTTATAAAATTTATACGTATACGGTATTTTCTATAAATACCTAAAATACATAAAATTTCATATACTTCGTATGTATTCAAAATGAAAAACGGAAAACATGTTCTACATGTGAAATAGCATCCTCGTCAATAATCTACCATTAGCCGACATTGAAAGCTTTGAAAAATGACAACCTAAGCGTCTAAAATCCACACCTTACTGTAACGACTCGAAAATTTTTCGTACTAAGACCCGAGTACCACCTCAAACAGAAATTATTTAGGATTAATTCTCTTAGAAATTGAACCTAAGTTACCTATCGCTAAGTTAGACTGGCTGTGAAATCTACACAGATCGCTTTAAATATGTTCTGCATGACTTAAAACTTGCAGAATCAATGACGCTATAATACCCTGAAATCTAGGATCCAACTCTAAACCCAGTTGTTGTAGAGAATGTTTGGTAACTTTGTATTAATTCTAGACCATGCGTCGAGAGTCCGATATCTATAATCTTAGACCGTTATGACCGCTTAGTTGGACTTGACCATCCTTTTAAAAATCAAGCCCAACTGATGTCCTGACACCATTTTACTGAGTCCGGAGTGAAGAGAGTGAGAAAAGAAAAATATTTAGAAAATTAAATACATTTTTATGAAATCTGGCACAGTTCACTTACGTATTATTTTTAAGCATTCTGACCGTTGGAATTCGACCAAATTTCACCCTCGGATCAGGAAAGTTGGCCCTTTCATGTCATAAAGCATGTAGCCCTGATTTAGGTTCGGTGACCGTTGAATTGAAACTGGTCCACCACGGACAATCTGGATATCCGATCGGACTGAAAACTTGACTTACTAAAGATCCGATGCTAGTGAGCTTAAGTCCGACCGTATTTGATCAGAGGACCTCCAGAAATGCTCTGTTGGAACAGAAAGATCCCGATTTGGGTATAACCTAAGTATACCATGATTTAAAGTCTGTTTTTGTTATATTTGGGCTTGTAAAAGGGCCTTAAACCCTTAGCTTTCTAACCCATTCGAATTTATCAAACCCTAGATATTTGAGGGAAATAAAAGAGAGAGAAAGTATGAGAGAAGCAGGTGAAACTCCGTAGGATTCTTCTTAACCCATCTATACTTTGAACCAACATTTCTGAATCGTTCTTCCGGTGATTCTGATTCCATTTTTGGATAAGTTAATCTAACCCTAACCTGTTTTGAAGCCTAGACTAGCTGAGGTAGAGTTCTAGCTAACCTGTTTCATGCCATAGGTAGCGTACCTGCTGTTGACAAAGACATACGTTTGAATCATCCTAGACACGTCTTTTCTGGATTAAGGTGTGGACTATATACGCTTAGGTTATGGTTTTCAACCCTTTCAGTGATAGTTAATGATTTATTCATGTTGTGAATGCAATTACACATGCCAAATGTACTTTCTATTTTGTCTTCCGAATACGTATGTTGTATATTGTAAATACGTTATTTCATGTACATGTTAGAATACATGAATGCATATGGAATCTGCTGATTTGATTGCCATAATAAATTGTCGTTGTGATATGCTTAATATGTATGTGGCACCTCCTTGGTGAGAGGACTTGCCCTAATTTTCAATGGTGTCGACATACATGATGTATGTTGAATAGTGTAAGCTAAGTGTTTGTTTAAATGTCTAAGTGAGTTAGTAGTTAGTAGTGTGTGATTGCTAGAGTGGTTGGGATATGGATCCCCATCACAATACTTGTGTGAATGATTTCCTTCATGAATCATGTGATTGCTAGATGAGTGTATGATTTCTTCCATGGATTGGGTACTTAGTTAAATCATGATAAATGTATGCTTTAATTCCTCCATGTACTGTTTACCTTCAAGTTATACTTCATGATTGCTCACATGGATGCAAAATATGAATCATATGCTAGTTATTAGCTTGGTATGTGAATGGGGCTGTACTATAGTCCAGGCAATCAAAAAATGTTTCATAAATCGCGGTTGAGGTTGCTTTCGCCACACAAGATGGGTTTAGCGAATCTGAGTCGTGCTTGGGCTGTTCGACAGTGGTTGGGCCACACGGAGTGCTTATGCATTCCATGTCATTCAACTCAACGTACACTTGGCCTAGTTGAGCTTATCAACTAACTCGATTGACAGATGCTTGTTTACCATGTTTAATCGCTACTATTTGAATCTAAGACACTGAGCTTACCAGTGAAACTCCCGTAACCATGGTACCAAGATCCCATACGACTCATGAGCCGGGCATGATAGTATGGGACACCGTGGTCATGCTGTCGGCCTACGCTTGAGCCATAAATCTCTCCATAGTGACCAGTGAGAACCCTACTCTGAGCAGATTATGGTGGTATGGGACACTATAATCTTGTTCTCGGCCTACACTGATTGGTCACGAGCCCTCTGTAGTGACCTTGAGTTTATCCTGACACCGCATTGGGGCGGTGAGTCCTGATGCAGTCTCAAGGATATAAATAGGCCTGTATTGATAAGGTGATGGGGGAGAGGAGCAACGATTACACGTAATAGCCCTGGAAGCCCTTGCAGCGACCTAGAACCATAATATCATATGAGATTTCTAGGACTGACGACCCTAGAAAGGATCATTATTGGGAAATGATACAAGGGAGGTGTCTTAGCTTCTCAATCCTGATGTATGAAAAGGACTAATAAGAACTTGGTAATCATATTCATAACACCGCATTGCACGTACTAACGGTGTTGGTGATAGAGCACTGAGGAAGTGAGTCATGCCGCGATCGTTAGATACTGTCGCAGGGGGGATTGTGGTGAGGGAATGCATCATTCTTCATATCATCCTTGCATTAACAAGAGATCTAGGACTTGTTTGATTGTACTGCCTTATCATTACTGCTTAATTGGATTGATAACATGTTAAGTTTTGCTTTATTGTACCACTGAGTTGATCACTCACTCCCATGTTCTGGGACGGTGTTTAAACACCAACTAGACCCTGACTTAGCTACAGGAGATGGCGATGCTTGCGAGGTGGAGGAAGACTTCGACGAGGACGAGGAGGCGTTCTCTTACATGCAGTTCTCAGGCGGGTTCATGTGAGCCTTGTCTTGACCAACGAGGATCATTTTCTGGGATATGTATTGGATTATTTTGATCAGTTCATGTATGTATTTTGAGACACAGTTGATATATATCGCCCTGGACAGAGCACACATCATTTGGGGATCTATTTTGAATTATATATGTATTTAAGTCTTCCGCTTGCATTTCCTCAATATCCCTGAATTATGTCTGCTATCTGGCTTGATCTATTTCATGTTTTATGCATTCTTACAGTTAACATACAATTATCATCAAATATGTTGCATAAGTGATGTTTTGGAACTCGGGAACTGAGTTATGCTCGACCCCTGAATTTCAGGGTGTTACAAGTTAGTATCAGAGCATGATTTGGATTAATATGGACCTGGGTTAGGGTCACACACCACACGTTGATGCCATTATAGGGTAGGAGGGCGCGAGAACAATTTAGAAACAGAACTAGGACTCTCGGTTTGTCGTTCGGCAAAAGTTTACTGAAAATGATCATCGAGATCGAGTCCATGCACACTCCTGATCACACACGATGACTCCAAATCACTTCTAGACCATCCATTAACAGGTATAGTCTGCATTTTAGTCCATTCCAGCCGTTAGAAATTGATAATTTTGAATAGGGATCAGATTAGCTCCGAAACTACTCGAAATGGTTCGACACGGAGGTAGGGCTCAAATCCACCGCATCCAGGGGTCCCAGGGTGGGCCCCACATATTTTTGGCCTTCCAGGGGTGGGAGGACCTCACCCCTTTGGCGAGGCCTCGCCAGATACTCCAGAGAGCGGCGAGGACCTCGTAGGTCAGGGGGCTGGTCGGGCCAGGCCGCCCGGGCTAATGTTGTTTAGGGTTAAATGGGCCCCTTAGTCCAGGGTTCGGTCACTTATTCATTCAAAATCCTCTACATCTCCAAGCTCTCCTTTCCCTCTAAAACCGCTGTTTTCTCTCTCCAACCTTCCTTCCAATCGTCCCTTCTTTCATTTTCTATTATTTCCTTCATCCCTCTACCGTTCTCAATCAGATCCAGCAGCTACTTCATCCATTCACCGCGGTTGGAGCTCTCAAGCTCTCATTTGAGGCTCAAAATCGTGTGGGCTTTCAACCCCTCACATTTCTTCCTTTTCCCTTTTCAATCCCAGCCTTTTTGGGCCTGTTTCCCTCCTCTTTTAGACCTAGATCCGTGGCAACCTATTAGGTCAGCCCTTCACGTTCAAGGAAACCAAGAGGAGGCGCCGCTAGTTTAAGTGTCATCGCTAGTCCAAGTATTAGGAGAGAAATACATACAAAGCGGGATTTGGATCCTCACGCTCCTCTAGGAAGATTACTGTTGACGGATTTGGCTCATGGTGTGTATACGGACCGCAGGGTTCTTTTTGAAGTGCATGTGGATGGGCGGCTCTTTGGTGAGTATCTGTTATTCGAGCATATTGAAGCTGCCAGGTGGGGTCCATTATTTGAAGGTCAGTCTCGTGCGAACGTGAGCACTGTTCATGCCTTTTACGCTCATATTCGGGACCTTACGCTGGAGCCACTACAGTTCAAGATTCCCTTTGGCAGAGATCGGGAAGCCACGATCGATGTTCGGTTGATAGCTCGACTTCTGAACGTGCCACTTGGCGATGTACATCCAAGTGCTAAGAATCTGAACAGTGTTCATGAGCGAGATCGCCGTACCAGGTTTCTATGTGGTCGTTTATTTGAATGGTAGACTAACAGGAGCCTTTTAACGACCCACATGTTAGATGATTTCTGTCTGCTTCAGCATATTTGTACGTTCAATATTTATCCCAGGTGGAGTAATCGCAATGAATGTATGCGTCACATGGTAGATTTTCTGTACCAAGTAGGGCTGGGAGAGAACGTGTGCAGGCCTACCTTTGTGTTGCGACAGATCATCCTCATAGCGCGATCGAGAAGAACGTCTAAGTCACTTCCCTTTGGCCGGCTCATCTGTAAGATTGTGCTCGAGTTTGGCTATAGACTTAGGGCAGAGCTGCCTATGCCGATTCATTTCATCAACGAGGCTACCATGAACTAGATGAAGATAGGGCCTCGGCAGCGTGAGGCCCAGCTTGATGATGACAGCGAGGGTGAATACGATAGTGAAGAGGAAGAAAGTGAAGAAGAAGGTGTGGCAGAAATAGAGGAAGAAGTTCAGGAAGAAGAGGAAGAGGACGCTCAGGATACTGATGAGAGTCCTCCTCCTGCGACTCGGGCTGCTAGGGATGCCCATATAGCCCAACTTGAGGAGAGTCAGGTCACCTTAAGACAAGAAGTCCAAGAACTCCGGGCTGAGGTAAAATAAGAGCTTGAAGATACCAAGGCCGTCATGAAGCAGAAATATGGCCAGGTGACTTGCACCTTGAAGGCCATCCTGTGTTGCCTGAAGGATAAGGGTGCCACTTCTCCGTTGCCAGATTCCGATGCATAGGCTTTCTATAGCCGTTGTTTATTAATTTATTGCTTGTTTTAATGTTTGCTTTGGTGTTTGTTTGATAGTTGTTTGTTATTTGTAGTTAGTGTTGAAACTTTGTGTGTGGAGCTTAAGTGTTTTGTTCACATGCTTTCTCTGTCGTGATTCATGTAATGTTGTAAATCATTGTAACACCCTGAAAATCGAGGGTCGTGTATAAACTCAACTCCCGAGTTCCAGACCGTCACTTATGCAATAAAAATGATTATGATTCAATGTTGTTTGAGTTAAAGCATTCACATGAGTAAAAGTATACCAAAACTGCAATTCATACTTCAGATCCAGTGATAAAAGCAAGTGGAAGACTAAAGAATATATATATCACTGTATGGAAAAACAAAGTAGATCTCAACTATCACTAAAGTATGAATACATCTATGAGTCTCATATACATGTAAATAAATAAATCAAAATACCAAAAATAGTCCCACTGAGGAGTCCCGACAACCCAGGCCACCTAAGCAAAGCCGTCGTGATACTATATGTATGAGAACTCGTCCTGGTCCTCATCAAAGTCCGGCTCTACCTCCTGGATCTCTGCATCACCTGCATCTAAGACAGGGTCTGGTGGGTGTTGCAAACACCATCCCGAAACATGGGAATGAGTAGCTAACTCAGTGCAATAATAGAGCAAGGATTAACATGTTCTCAAATCAATCATGCGATAATAGTAAAGCAGTAAATCAGACATTCCTAATACTGTTGTTAATGCAATATGACATGACATGATGTATGCCCTCACCGACGATCTCCCTCATACGGCACCATCTTACGACCGCGGCATGCAATCGTCCCTCAAGTGCTCCACATCTTCCAGGCACAAGCAATGTTATGGTGATATGATTTTTGAGTTGTTATTAGTCCATTCAAACAGCAGGATTGGGAAACTAAGGTACTTCCCTTGTATCAATCCCAACACAGATCCTGTCTAGGGTCGTCACTCCTAGTAATCTCATACGATGTATATTTTGTAGGTCGTTGCAAGGGCTGCCAGGGCTGTTGCTTGCACTCGTTGCACCGCTCCCCCATCACCTTATCAATACAGGCCTACTGTACTCTCACTGCTACGGAAGGATCGTCGCCTCCCGTCGACTCAGAATACGCTCGCAGTCACTACAAAGGACTCGTCGCCTGATCAGTGTAGGCCGACAGAAAGAATATAGTATCCCATACCACCATAATCTACTCACGAGACATAGGTGCTCACTCGTCACTACGGGGAGGTTTGTGGCCCCAGCGTAGGCCGACAGCTCGACCACGGTGTCCCATACCACCATGCCCGGCTCATGAGTCTTCGTGGATCAAGGTACTATGGTTAATAGGGTTTACAATGGTAAGTTCAGTACCCTGGGTTCAACCAGTTATGACTCATGCAAGGTGAACATACAACGGCCAGCCGGGTTACTTGACGAGCTCGACTAGCACGATCGCATCTCAAGTTGAACGACATGAAGTGCGTAAAACACTTCGTGTGGCCTAACCACTGCCGCCAACTCCAGAACACGGCTCGCGTTCATCGACGCGTCATTCGTGGCCAAGATAAGCCAACCACGAATTTGCTCGGTTACCGACTGCCTGGACTAGGCATAGTCCCAAACACATATGAATTCACATCATCAATTCATGTAAGAGTATTAGAAATGAAATACAACAATGTGAGCATGTTAACACATGTTATAACATACAACTTAAGTAAATCATCAAGCACATGCATTTCGTACATACAATGAAATCATGCATATAACTAACATGTAGGAAATCATTCACATCAGCATATTAATTGAGAAATCAATCTCAAACTAATCCATAACACCATTTAATTCAATACATACTAATACAAGCATTTATATAAACACTTACACTACACACTTAAGTCTACATATAGTATGTCAACCCGAAGTGCGCATTTAGGCAAATCTCTTCGCCAAACTAATTATGCACGCATTCCTAACATTCTAATACGACAATAAGCCATGTCAATCACATCAGAAAAATATGAATGAAATCAGTACATCCTACAAATGACCAAAATGCCCTAAATCTCATATTCTTCGTTAGTTTACGAAACAGGAAACGGACAGCATGTTGTACATGTCAAACGGCGATGCCGTCGATAATCTACTATTAAACGACATTGAAAGTGTTGGAAACAGTCAATCAAAGCGTCTAAAATCCGCACCATATCTCTTATAAACGTATCGTTTCGAACGTAGCGTATACGCTTCGTCCACGGCGACTAGACAACCTGTTTTACAAGATGCATCAGCTATCTCGCTACGGAAACGAAAGAATACTAAATCAGCAACTTTTAGGGCATTTTCTTACCTAAAAATGCGGAGGAATCACCGGCCGGGTGATTGAAGTGTGTTGCTTAGGCACTTGCAACAGGTGGTGTAACAGCGGAAAAATTCTTTCCTACTCTCTCTCACAAACTCTCACCTTTTCTCTCTCCCAATCTAGGGTTTTTCTCAAATTCGGATGGGAGAGAGGAGTGAGGGTTTCAACCCCTTTTATAAGCCTAAAAATGCCCGGAATAGGCTCGGGAACAAAGTTCACTTGATGCTTATCCAAAGCGGGGCTGTTTCGGTCCAAAAGATCATTTCTGGTGGTCCCCTGGCCGAACGTGATCGACTTAAGCTCATGCATACTGGATCTAGCATACATCAAGTTTTCAGTCTGGCAGGGTTCGTAGATCGCACGTGGCGATCCAGTTTCAGTTCAGCGGTCACCGCACGTAGATCAGGCCTGCAAGTCTCATGATATGAAATAGAAATTTTTCCTGATCCGAGGGTGTAATTTGGATGAATTCTGACGGTTAGAACGCTTAATACTGACGCGTCAAGTCGTGTGCCAGATTTAAATTTTAAATTTCAATTCTGTCCCTATTCGCACTCTCTTCAGTCCGGGCTCAATGAAATAGCTTGTGATTATCGGTTGGACTTGATTTTCGAAATGATTGTCAAGTTCAGGTAGGCGGTTCTAACGGTCTAAGATAGTAGGTATCGGACTTTCGACGTGCGGTCTGGATCCAATACAAAGTTTCAAAGTGGTCCAGATACCAAACCTACTTAGAGTTTGATCCGAGGTTATAGAGTATTATAGAGTCATTGGTTCTACTCGATTTGGGTCTTGTAGAACGTATTTAAAGTGATCAGGGACTATTTCCCAGCTACTCTAGCGTTGCGCTAGCTAACTTACACTTATTTTCCAAAAGAATTAATCCTACGCGATTTTGGGTCGAGTTGGTACTCGAGTCCAAGTACGGATTTTTCCCGGGCGTTACAATCTACCCCCCTTAACAAATAATTTCGTCCTAAAAATTTGTACCTTTGCGTACTCCTCGAGAAGCTGTGGGTAGTTCTTTCTGATCTCGGCTTCTGTCTCTCAGGTAGCCTCTTCCTCAGAGTGATGCGTCCACAATACCTTCACAAGGGGAATCACCTTGCTACGCAGTACCAGCTCCTTCCTGTCTAGGACTCATGTCGGTCGCAGGATATATGTAACATCCTCTCCTAACTGTACCTGCTCCCATCTGATGATATGGGAAGGATCAGAAACGTACTTCTTCAGCATAGAAACATGAAATACGTTGTGAACGCTCGCGAGAGGCGTGGGTAAAGCCAATCGGTAAGCCACTGCTCCCACATGATCGAGGATCTGGAATGAACCAATGAATCACAGTGCTAGCTTCCCCTTCTTCCCGAACCGAAGGACTCCCTTCATAGGAGAAACTCACAAGAATACATGATCGCCGACTGTGAACTCTAGCGGCCGTCGTCTCGTATCGGCATAACTCTTCTGTCTGCTCTGTGCTATGAGAAGTCGACGTCTAATAATATCAATCTTCTCTGACGTCGCCTGCAGTAACTCTGAGCCAATCAAGCTACGCTCACCGACCTCTGCCCAGTAATGCGGTGCGCGACAAGGTCGTCCATACAGCGCCTCATAAGGTGCCATACCAATACTTTCCTGAAAACTGTTGTTGTACGCGAACTCCGCATATGCAAGACAATCATCCTAACTGTCCTTGAAGTCGAATGCGCAAGCTCGCAACATGTCCTCTAAGATCTGGTTCACCCGCTCTGTCTGTCCATCTGTCTGTGGGTGGAAGGCAGTACTGAACTTCAACTTCACACCCATAGCCTCCTGAATGCGAGTCCAAAAAATAAAAGTGAACCGCGTGTCTATGTCCGACACGATCTCTAGCGGAACTCTATGCAGATGCACAATCTCTCTAATGTACAGTCTAGCTAGCTCGTCTACAGAGTTCGTAACTCTGATCGGAAGGAAGTGCGCCGACTTTGTCAGACGGTCGACGATCACCCAAATGGAATCATATCCCTTCCTCGTCTTCGGTAACCCTGAAATGAAGTCCATGGAAATGAAATCCCACTTCCACTCCGCGATCGGCATAGGCTGCAAAAGTCCAAGTGGTCGGCGATGCTCTGCCTTCACCTGCTGATAAGTGAGACAACGGGACACGAACTCTGCTATGTGGGTCTTCATACCTTCCCACCAATAAGTCCTCTTCAAGTCGCGATACATCTTCGTACTGCCTGGATGCATCGCGAGTCTGGTTCAATGCGCAGCCTCGAGAATCTCTCATCTCAAGTCAGGGACATCTGGGACGCATAGGCGGCCACGATAACGTAAGCCCCCATCCATGCCAACTCGCCACTCACTGGCCTGCTCTCGAAGCTCAATCAGATGCGCATTGTCCCTTTGCGCCTCGATGACCCAGTCATCGATTTGAGATCGCACCTGTACATGTGCAATGAACTCTACGGCTCCTCTACGGTGAGTTTCTGCTCAAAGTCTCGTAAAAACTCAACCATATCACACTCAGCAACCATCAGGGGAGCCACAAACTCTATCGCCTTCTTACGGCTCAACGCGTCAGCCACAAGGTTCGCCTTCCCAGGATGGTAAGAGACTTCGAACTTGAAGTCCTTCAACGTCTCCATCCATCGCCGCTGCCTCATATTCAAGTCTCGCTGGGTGAATATGTACTTGAGGCTCTTGTGGTCGCAAAAGAGATCGAACTCCTCTCCGTAGAGGTAATATCTCCAGAGTCTCAGTGGGAATATGATGGCTGCCAACTCTATGTCGTGTGTAGGGTAATTCTCCTAGTGCTTCCTTAATTATCTCGAGGCATACGAAATTACCCTGTCCCTCTACATAAGGACACAACCCAGACCAACGCTAGATGCGTCAGTGTATATAATGTATCTAACCCCTTGTTCTGGCAATACTAGCACAGGGGCGGACGTAAGTCTGTCCTTCAGCTCCTGAAAAGCTGACTTCGCCTTGTCGTTCCAGGCGAACTTCACGTCATTGCGTGTCAACTGAGATAAAGGTCTCGCAATCTTCGAGAAATCCTGAATGAAGCGATGATAGTAGCCAGCGAGACCCAAGAAACTCCTCACCTCAGTGACAGAACCAGGCTGCTCCCAGTCCTGAACTGCAGCTACCTTAGGCAGGTCAACTGCCATCCCATAGTGGCCAAAACTGGTCCTGAATGCTGTCTTCTGCACGTCCTCATCCCTGACGCGCAACTGATGATATCCTGACTGAAGATCAATCTTCGAGAAGTATTGCGCTCCTCTCAACTAATGAAACAAGTCATCGATCCTGAGTAAAGGGTACTTGTTCTTCACCGTGATCTGGTTCAGCCTGCGATAATCAATACACAATCGCATCGAACCATCCTTCGTCCTGACGAACAAAACTGGTGCTCCCCAAGGAGACACACTAGGCCGTATAAGGCTAAGCTCCAGCTGACCATCTATCTGCGTCCTTAACTCCTCCATCTCACATGGTGCCATGCGATACATCGGCAGTGAGACGGGCATGGAACCAGGAACCAGATCGATAGTGAAATCGATCTCTCATCGGGGCGGCAAACCAGGGATCTTCCTAAACAGATCCCCAAACTCGCAAACGACTAGCGTATGCTCAAGTATCTGGGCACCAGCGTCTCGCAGTAATGTAGCGTAACTAAGTATGTGGAATGGGAGATTTACCCGCACTGGAAATGTGAAGGATACGCCCTCTGGCTCGTAGGCTGTCACTATACGAGTCTCGCAGTCAATCTCGGCCCTTGCTGTAGTCAACCAGTCCATGCCAAGAATGACGTCGAGATAAACAAGAGATGGGTCGACGACAAGATCTAGAGCCATCGTCTTACCCCCCAGATCCACCAAACAGCCCTCACACATCTGGGTGGCATCTGTAAAGGACCCGTGAGCTATATAAACTCGCACCCCGTCCATAGTAATAGTCTGTAGACCAATGCGTCTGACTATGGCACGTGATATTAAAGAAATCGTGGATCATGTGTCCACCATCACGAGTATAGGAGTACCTCCAATGTGGGCAGTGACCTCGAAGGCCGAATGCTGAGAAGTCTGTGTCGCAGCTGCCTCTGCTGTCAAGGCATGTACCCGTGCCTGCTGTGGCCGGTTCGACCGCTGTACCATGGGCCGTAGAGGCTGCCTGATCTGCGATACCAGAGGTCTGAAGGAAGGGTGCGCAAGAGCCTACCGTAAAGGCGGTGCTGATATCGCCTGTGAGCGCGTACGGTCGATCTTCTGCGGCGGTGAGAACCCACTGTCCCGCATCCTGGCAAAACAACTCTGCTCCAAGTGTCCCGCTCTCCCACAATATGTGCATAGTAAATCAGGGTGCCACATCGGTGGTACTGGCGCTGTAGCCCTAGTAGGAGGGTCGACGCGAGGCCTCTTGCCCGCAAAGGGCCTATCTTGCATCTCTAGTCGTGGCCTAGGAGTAACAGGGCCACGATATCGGGTAAGTCAATCTACATCCTGCTCTGCCCGCATGTACATGTAAATCAGCTCTGCATAAGAGGGAATGCTCAAGCAGAACATCTTCGATCGAATATCCGGTCGCAAACCCTCTGAAAAGTGCCGTATGCGCATCTGCTCATCAGCTAGAATAGTCGGGACGTATCTGCCCAACTCGGTAAACCGATGCTCATACTCCGTGACTGTCATGCCTCCCTGTCTGAGGTGGAGAAACTCATTCTCCCGGTCATGCCTGTACGTCTGGGGATAGTATTTCTCATGGAAGCGAAACTCGAACGCTGCCCATGTCCATATATGTAACACCCTGAAAATCGGGGGTCGTGTATAAACTCAACTCCCGAGTTTCAGACCGTCACTTATGCAACAAAAATGGTTATAATTCATTGTTGTCTGATTTAAAGCATTCACATGAGTAAAAGTATACCAAAACTGCAATTCATACTTCAGATCCAGTGATAAAAGCAAGCGGAAGACTAAACAAAATATATATCACTGTATGGAAAAACAAAGTAAATCTCATCTGTCTCCAAAGTATGACTACATCTCTGAGTCTCATATACATATACGTAAACAAATGAATAATGTTCAAAAAAAAATCTCACTGATGTCCCCTCAATCCAGGTCACTTACGGGAAGCCGTCGTGATACTGCATATACGAGAACTCATCCTGGTCCTCGTCGATCTCCGACTCCACCTCCTGGATCTCGACCTCACCTGCACCTACAACAGGGTCTGGTGGGTGTTGCAAACACCATCCCGTAACGTGGAAATGAGTGATCAACTCAGTGGAATCATAGAGCAAAGATTAGCATGTTCACAATTCAATCATGCGATAATAGTAAAGCAGTAAATCTGACAATCCTAATACTGTTGTTAATACAAGATGACATGACGTGATGTATGCCCTCACCGACGATCACCCTCATGCGACAACATCTTACGACCGCGGCATGCCACACTCCCTACAGTGCTCCACATCTTCCAGGCACATGCAATGCTATGGTGATATGAATTCCAAGTTGTTATTAGTCCATTCAAACAGCAGGATTGGGAAACTAAGGTACTTCCCTTGTATCAATCCCAACACAGATCCTGTCTAGGGTCGTCACTCCTAGTAATCTCATACGATGTATATTTCGTAGGTCACTGCAAGGGCTGCCAGGGCTATTGCTCGCACTCGTTGCACCGCTCCCCCATCACCTTATCAATACAGGCCTACCGTACTCTACTGCAACGGAAGGGTCGTCGCCTCCTGTGGACTCAGAATACGCTCGCGGTCACTACAAAGGGCTCGTCGCCTGATCAGTGTAGGCCGACAGCTAGAATATAGTGTCCCATACTACCATAATCTGCTCACGAGTCTAGGTGCTCACTGGTCACTACGGGGAGGTTTGTGGCCCCAGCGTAGGCCGACAACTCGACCACGGTGTCCCATACCACCATGCCCGGCTCATGAGTCTTAGTGAATCAAGGTACCATGGTTAACAGGGTTCACAATGGTAAGTTCAGTACCCTAGGTTCAAGCAGTTATGACACATATAAGGTGAACATACATTGGCCAGTCGGGTTACTTGACGGGCTCGACTAGCGCGATCGCATCTCAAGTCGAACGACATGAAGTGCATAAAACACTTCGCGTGGCCTAACCACTGCCGCCAACTCTAAACGCGAATCACGTTCATCGACGCGTCGTTCGTGACTATGACCAGTCAGCCACGAATTCGCTCGGTTACCGACTGCCTGGACTAAGTCTAGTCCCACACATCTATGAAATCACATTAACAATATATGTAAAGGTATTGGAATTGAAATACAATCATGTGAGCATGTTAACACATGTTATAACATTCAACTTAAGCAAATCTTCAAACATATGCATTCCACGCATGTAATAGAATCATGCATACGGTCGACATGTAGGAAATCATTTAGGTCAGCGTATTAACCAAGAAATCCATCTCAAACTACTACATAACATCATTTAATTCAATACATACTAATACAAGCATTTATACAAACACATGCACTACACACTTAAGTCTACATATAGTATGTCGACCCAAAGTGCGCAACTAGGCGAATCTCTTCGTCAAACTGATTATGCAAGCATTCCTAACTCCCTAATGCGACAACAAACCATGTCAATCACGTCAGCAAAATATGCATGTAGACCGTACTTCCTACAAATGACTAAAATGCCCTAAATCTCATATTCTTCGTTAATTTACGAAACAGGAAACGGAGAGCATGTTGTACATGTCAAACGGCGATGCCGTCGATAATCTACTATTAAACGACATTAAAAGCGTTGTAAACCATCAATCAAAGCGTCTAAAATTCTCACCTAGTCTCTTACGGATGCGGGATTTTGAACGGAGCGTGTACGCTTCGTCTACGGCAGTAGGAGAACCTGATTTATGAAATACGTTAGCTAACACGCCCTAAATCTGGATAAACCCTAAATCAGCAAGTTCTAGGGTTGTTTTGTACCTGAAAGAATGGAGAAATCACCAGCCAGGTGATTGGGAAGAGTTGCTGAAGCAGCAGCAATCGGTGGCTCGGAAGCGGGAAAAATCTCTTCTTCTCTTTCTCTCAAACTCTCTCTCCTTTTCTCTAGGGTTTGGAATTTTTGGATGGGAGAGGAAAATGAAGGTTTCAACCCCTTTTATAAGCTTAAAAATGCCGGAAATAGGCTCTGGAACAAAGTTTACTTGGTGCCTATCCATTTCGGGGCTGTTTCGGTCCAAAAGCTGCTTTCTGGTGGTCCCCTGGTCGATTATGATCAGACTTAAGCTCATGCGTACCAGATGTAGCACGTATTAAGTTTTCAGTCTGGCAGGGTTCGCAGATCGCACGTGGCGGACCAGTTTCAGTTCAGCGGTCACCGCACGTAGATCAGGGCTGAAAGTCTCATGATAATAAATAGAATTTTTTTCTGATCCGAGGGTGTAATCTGGATGAATTCTGACGGTCAGAACGCTTAATACTGACGCGTCAAGTCGTATGCCAGATTTGAATTTGAAATTCCAAATCTGTCCCTATTCAGTCCGGGTTCAATGAAATAGTCTGTGATTATCGGTTTGACTTGATTTTCGAGATGATTGTCAAGTCCAGCTGGGCAGTTCTAACGGTCTAAGATAGGAGGTATCGGACCTTCGACGCGCGGTCTAAATCCAATACAAAAATTCAATGTGGTCCAGAGGATAAACCCGCTTAGAGTTTGATCCGAGGTTATAGAGTATTGTAGAGTTGTTTGTTTTACTCGATTTGGGTCTTGTAGAACGTATTTAAAGTGATCAGGGACTATTTTCCAGCTACTCTAGCGTTGCGCTAGCTAACTTATGCTTAATTTCCATGGAAATTAATTCTACGCGATTTCGGGTCGAGTTGGTACTCGAGCCCAAGTACGGATTTTTCACGGGCGTTACAATATATAATTGGCAGCAATGGTCCGTAATACCCTGTCTCACCACAAGTTGGCCTCTCGCTCGAACAGGAACGTAGCCAACTCTACCTGCTCAGCCTCTGTACAATGTAACATCCGCAGTATCTTTGACACACGGTCGAGTCAATACTCGGCCTCCTCAGGTCTATGAGAACCCGTAAAAGTGAGAGGCCGTAAGCGCTGGAATTTCTCTAACAAGCCCCGTGTATCTACGGCATTCCCCGCAGGGTAAGCAGGTGGTACAGGATGAGTCATGCCCTCATCCTGGGCATATGTATCAGCATCCTCAGCTGGATGCGCAGGTGGTGCATGAGGAGCCGCACTCCCACCCTGGGCTAGTGTCCCCACAATAGTAGTCAGGAGCTGCTACTGCTGCTGCATCATGGCCATCATCTGGTCAAATCTATCTGGAGGTGGAGCAGGCTGTGGCATGTACTGCGTCGAAGATGACGCATGGTAAGGCTCTCTGATAGGCGGTGTGAACGGCGGTGGTCCAACTGTAGGACCAGCAGTAGGCTGAGACGCACGCACTGTCTCAGGAATCGGGCCCACAGCAGGGTCCGCATGTGCATCAGACTGCGAAGGAGCCTGATCCATAGGCTCACTCAATGTAAGCCGAGAAGTGCTCCGCGTAGCCTTCGGCGGCATTCCCTATATTCAAAATAGGGCGCAACCTTGTCAGTCTCAATAGCACAAACACACCGCAATCATTCACATGAGGAGTTAAAAGCATTCCATGCATTTCATTTAATCAAAATTGTCACAATACAAGGGATATGTCCTTACAAGCATCATGACGAGAAATACATGGGAACTAAGACAGTTAAAATTACAACAGCAACATAAGCAAAGCACTAGCCTTAACAGGCTTACACAACATAAAGCAGAAAATGACTAACTACTAACAACAACATCAAAGATCTCATCGCTAGTCTGAGTCGGGTGATGGAGGAGGAGCACCCTTATCCTGCAAGCAGCACAGGATCGCCTTCAAGGTGCGAGTCACCTTGCTGAATTTTCTCTTCGTAACGGCCTTGGCATCCTCGACTTCAACACGAAGTTCCTGAACTTCCCTTCGCAAGGTGACCTGGCTCTCCTCAATTCGGGTGATGCGATCATCACCAGTAGTCTGAGCTGAAGGAGGAGGGCTCTCATCTATATCCTGGGCCTCCTCTTCTACCTCTTCCTGGACTTCTTCCTCAACTTCTGCTCTAGGTTCTCCTTCACTTGGATCCTCTTCATCATCAAAATCATCCTTATTATCCTCTTCAAGCTGAGTCTCACGGTACTGAGACCTGATCTTTATCTTGACCATTGTAGACTCATCAATGCTGTGAATCAGAACTGGCAACTCCGGCCCAAGTCTGTAAGCAAACTCAAGCGCGTTCTTACATATCAGTCGGCCAAAAGGAAAAGACTCAGACATTCTTTTTGATTTTGCTATGAGGATAATCTGTCGCAAGATGAAAGTGGCCATACACACAATCTCTCCCTGGGCCACCAGATACAAGAAATTGACCATAAGGCGCGTACACTCAATGCGATTTGTCGACCTGGGATACACGTTGAATGTGGAAATGTGGTGTAGCAGGCACAAATCATCAGACATATGAGACTGCTTGAGGCTATTATTAGGCTCCCATGGAACCAGTTTACGGCATAGAAACCTGGTACGGCGATCTCGCTCACGCCTACTCCTCAAATTCTTTGCACTAGGATGAACATCACCAAGAGGCACGTTCAGAAGTCGCGTAATCAACCGAACATCGATCATAGCCATCCAATCCCTACCGAAAGGAATCTTGAACTGTAATGGCTCCAGTATAGGATTCTGGATACGAACGTAGAAAGCACGAACTGTGCTCACATTAGCACGAGCACGAGCTTCAAAGATTGGACCCCAATGCGCAGCTTCAATGCGCTCGAACGACAGAAATTCGTCGAATAGTCGTCCTTCCACGTCCGCCTCAAACAACACCTTACGGTCAGTGTATTAACCGTGAGGCATCTCTGCTAAAATCACTCGCCCAAGTTGAGTATGGGGATCCAAATCCCGCTTTGTATGGAACTCTCGGGCTGTGGTTGGACTTGCGGCGGTGCTTGAGCTAGCGGCGCCACCCCACGGTCTTCTCGATTGAGCAGGGTGACTTGGCCCAGCCTCATCCGCTGTGATTTTTCTCTTACCCATCAAAGAGAGGATGGTGGAGAGTGACAAAAGACCCAAAATGGCTTCAACAAAAGCCATGGAAAATGGAGAAAATACTAAGAAATGGCTGCCCAAACTGGAAAAGGAAAATCTAGGTGTTGTAGAGGGATGCTTCAAACTGCCCTAGGATGTATTTTCAGAAAAAAAAAAAGAATAAAAAATGGAAATGGAGCACCTCACGATTTCAGCTCGATTTGGGGGTTTTAAGAGCTCCAAACGATGAGATCTGCAAGAGGGAAGGCTGCAAACAGTAATGGAGTGAAGGAGTGTGGTCGTTTTTGGCCAGGAATGGATTTGGGAGTGGTTTGGAACCACGATTTTGGGTTAGGGCAGCTAGAAAATGTAAATGGGGCTAGGGAAGGGGCTGTTTGTGAAGGAAGTGCCCCTCTTTGGGGTTTTCTATGGACGAACACTACGTGGGGGGTGTACATGACCCAAAATAGGACGTGCACCCATAAATCTCATCAAACAGCAGGATTGGGAAACTAAGGTACTTCCCTTGTATCAATCCCAACACAGATCCTGTCTAGGGTTGTCACTCCTAGTAATCTCATACGATGTATATTTTGTAGGTCGCTACAAGGGGTGTCAGGGCTGTTGCTCGCACTCGTTGCACCGCTCCCCCATCACCTTATCAATACAGGCCTACTGTACTCTCACTGCTACGGAAGGGTCGTCGCCTCCCGTAGACTCAGAATACGCTCGCGGTCACTATAAAGGACTCTTCGCCTGATCAGTGTAGGCCGACAGCAAGAATATAGTGTCCCATACCAACATAATCTGCTCACGAGACATAGGTGCTCACTGGTCACTACGGGGAGGTTTGTGGCCCCAGCGTAGGCCGACAGCTCGACCACGGTGTCCCATACCACCATGCCTGGCTCACGAGTCTTCGTGGATCAAGGTACCATGGTTAACAGGGTTTACAATGGTAAGTTCAGTACCCTAGGTTCAAGCAGTTATGACTCATGCAAGGTGAACATACAATGGCCAGCCGGGTTACTTGACGAGCTCGACTAGCACGATCGCATCTCAAGTCGAACAACATGAAGTGCGTAAAACACTTCGTGTGGCCTAACCACTGCCGCCAACTCCAGAACACGGCTCGCGTTGATCGATGCGTCATTCGTGGCCAAGATAAGCCAACCACGAATTCGCTTGGTTACCGACTGCCTGGACTAGGCATAGTCCCAAACACATATGAATTCATATCAACAATTCATGTAAGAGTACTGGAAATGAAATACAACCATGTGAGCATGTTAACACATGTTATAACATAGAACTTAAGTAAATCATCAAGCACATGCATTTCGTACATACAATGAAATCATGCATATAACTAACATGTAAAAAATCATTCACATCAGCATATTAATTGAGAAATCAATCTCAAACTAATCCATAATACTATTTAATTCAATACATACTAATACAAGCATTTATACAAACACTTACACTATACACTTAAGTCTACATATAGTATGTCGACCCGAAGTGTGCAATTAGGGGAATCTCTTCGCCAAACTAATTATGCACGCATTCCTAACATTCTAATGCTACAATAAGCCATGTCAATCACATTAGAAAAATATGAATGAAATCAGTACATCCTACAAATGACTAAAATGCCCTAAATCTCATATTCTTCGTTGGTTTACGAAACAGGAAACGGACAGCATGTTGTACATGTTAAACGGCCATGCCGTCGATAATCTACTATTAAACGACATTAAAAGTGTTGGAAACAGTCAATCAAAGTGTCTAAAATCTGTACCTTATCTCTTATAAACGTATCGTTTCGAACGGAGCGTATACGCTTCGTCCACGGGGACTAGACAACCTGTTTTACAAGATACATCAGCTATCTCGCTACGAAAATGAAAGAATACTAAATCAGCAACTTTTAGGGCATTTTCTTACCTAAAAATGTGGAGGAATCACCGGCCGAGTGATTGAAGTGTGTTGCTTAGGCACTTGCAACAGGTGGTGTAACAGCGGGAAAATTCTTTCCTACTCTCTCTCACAAACTCTCACCTTTTCTCTCTCCCAATCTAGGGTTTTTCTCAAATTCGGATGGGAGAGAGGAGTGAGGGTTTCAACCCCTTTTATAAGCCTAAAAATGCCCGGAATAGGCTCGGGAACAAAGTTCACTTGATGCTTATCCAAAGCGGGGCTGTTTCGGTCCAAAAGATCATTTCTGGTGGTCCCCTGGCCGAACGTGATCGGACTTAAGCTCATGCATACTGGATCTAGCATACATCAAGTTTTCAGTCTGGCAGGGTTCGTAGATCGCACGTGGCGATCCAGTTTCAGTTCAGCGGTCACCGCACGTAGATCAGGCCTGCAAGTCTCATGATATGAAATAGAAATTTTTCCTAATCCGAGGGTGTAATTTGGATGAATTCTGACGGTTAGAACGCTTAATACTGACGCGTCAAGTCGTGTGCCAGATTTAAATTTTAAATTTCAATTCTGTCCCTATTCGCACTCTCTTCAGTCCAGGCTCAATGAAATAGCCTGTGATTATTGGTTGGACTTGATTTTCGAAATGATTGTCAAGTGTAGGTAGGTGGTTCTAACAGTCTAAGATAGTAGGTATCAAACTTTCGACGTGCGGTCTAGATCCAATACAAAGTTTCAAAGTGGTCCAGAGACCAAACCTGCTTAGAGTTTGATCCGAGGTTATAGAGTAATATAGAGTCATTGGTTCTACTCGATTTGGGTCTTGTAGAACGTATTTAAAGTGATCAGGGACTATTTCCCAGCTACTCTAGCGTTGCGCTAGCTAACTTACACTTATTTTCCAAAGGAATTAATCTTACGCGATTTCGGGTCGAGTTGGTACTCGAGTCCAAGTACGGATTTTTTCCGGGCGTTACAATCATGTATTGTGACAATTTTGTTAATGAAATGCATGTGGTTTCCTTGGTTTATGAAGTACGCACTGTGAATGAATTGTGTGAATGCCTAATTTCTTTGGTTGTTACTCTCTATTATGTGTAGGGTACGCCGCCTAAGGGTTCGAGATCTTCGGCCTGTCTTTCTTTGGGGGATTCGCTCGATGGGGCTCTCGCCCTGAGCAATACTCCTATGGACCCTCATGCAGGCCCATCTAGTTCAGATCCTAGGCTGAGTTTTCAGCCGGCTTCTGGTCCTACTGTCGGGCCACCTCCTGTGACACCTTCCGTGGTGCCTACGGTCACACCTGTGCCTCCTGAGAAACATCGTGCGTCTACGTCGATGGCCTCTACATCACAGTCCGCTCCGTCTTTTGATAGACTTGAGCAAATGATGCTGCTGATCCAGCAGCAACAGCAGCAGCAATTCTTATCCTCCATGGCCAGGATTTTTGCTTAGTCGATGGGGGCGACTCCACCTGCCTCGCCTCTACACCCTGTTGGGAAGGCCAACGCGAGCGGTTCTTTCGAGCGATTTCAGCGCTTGAGGCCTCCCACATTTACAGGTACTCACAGACCTGAGGAGGCTGAGTATTGGATAGACCGCATCTCGAAGATGCTGAGACCATTGTACTATTTTGAGGCGGAACAGGTTGAGCTGGCCACCTTCATTGTAACGCCCTGAAAATCGGGGGTCGAGCATAAACTCCACTCCCGAGTTCCAGAACATCACTTATGCAATATTTTCAATGATGGATGAATGTCGGCTATAATAATACATAAAACATGAAGTGGATTAAGCCAAAACAGCATATCATACTCCAGAGACAGTTAAATTAGTAAGTGAAAGAATGTGATAGATATATAAATGATTGTAAGTCTCCAGAGTGTGAACATGTTACCAGGTTAACTAAATACATGTATACTCCAAAATAGAAAGAAAAGAATATACATGGGTGTGTAAATAAAAGGCAAAATAACAAGTGTATTGGCATCTAATCAGTAACCTTGTAACCCCGTCAATCAGAACCTGCATATAGGAGGGATCCTCTTCATCATCATCAAGTCTGGCTCTGCTTCACAAGAAACGCCATCATATGAAACTAAAACAGAGACTATTTGGTGTGTACAACACCGTCCCGTAATGTGGGAGTGAGTAGCTAACTCAGTGGAATCATAGAGTAAAGGTTAACATGTTATCAGATCAATCAAGTGATAATGATAAAGCAAGCAATTCAAATATTCCTAAATACTGTGATTAATGCAAGAATGAAATGACATGATGGATGCCCTCGCCGACATACTCACTCATGCGACACCATCTTACGTCCACGGCATGCTTTCTTCCCTCAATGCTCCACATCTTCCAGGCACATGCAGTGCGATATGAATATGATTACCGAGTTGTTATTAGTCCTTTTCATACAGCAGGATTGGGAAACTAGGATACTTTTCTTACATCATTCCCAACAAGGATCCTGTCTAGGGTAGACACTCCTAGTAGTCTCATATGATGATATATTTTTAGGTCGCTATAAGGGCTGTCAGGGCTGTTGCACGCACTCGTTGCACCGCTCCCCCATCACCTTATCAATACAGGCCTATTTGTACTCTTGTTGCTACGGAAGGGTCGTCGCCTCACGTAGACTCAGAGTACGCTCGAGGTCACTATAAAGGGCTGTCAGGGCTGTTGCTCGCACTCGATACACCGCTCCCCCATCACCGTATCAGTGTAAGATGATAGCTCGAATATAGTGTCTCATACCACCATAATTGACTCACGAGTCTAGGTTTCTCACTGGTCATTATGAGGAGGCTCGTGGCCCCAGCGTAGGCCGACAGCTCGACCATGGTGTCCCATACCACCATGCCCGACTCATGAGTCTTAGTGGATCAAGGTACCACGGTTATCAGGGTTATCACTGGTAAGTTCAGTACCCTAGGTTCAGGCAGTTATGACCAATACAAGGTGAATATACAATGGTCAATCGGGTTACTTGATGAGTCCGACTAGCATGAGCGCACGTTGAATTGACCGACATAAAGTGCACAAGCACTTCGTGTGGCCTAACCACTGCCGACGACTCTAGTACGACACGGGTTCGTCATACACATCCTTCGTGGCGAATAGAATCCAACCACGAATTCCAAACTATTACCGACTGCCTGAACTAGAGTATAGCCCCAAGCACATGTAATGTGAATCAGTAATCATATGAGATAAACAAAATTGAAATAACAAATAATTCAAGCATGTTAGCAACATGTTATAAGATACAACATAGGCAATTTAACCATACACAAGCATTTCATTTATATAAGATAATTAATTCAAATATAACAAATATGGAGGAAATTATATACATCATCAAAATAGTTGAGAATCCCATCTCAACACTAATCAACAACCTCATTTACGTAATACTTACTTATACAAACATTTATACAAACACTTAGTCTACCAACATTAGTCTACATAGCATATGTCGGCCAAAATGTGCATTAGGGTGAATCTCTTTGCCAAACAGATCATACACGCATAACTAGCATAGGTACACGATAAATACTCATGGCAATCATATTAGCAAAATACGTACGTATACAATATTTTCTACAAATACCTAAGATACCCTAAATCTCATATTCTTTGTACG
Source organism: Magnolia kwangsiensis (assembly GCA_037074715.1). NCBI lineage: Eukaryota > Viridiplantae > Streptophyta > Magnoliopsida > Magnoliales > Magnoliaceae > Magnolia > Magnolia kwangsiensis. The sequence goes on along the minus strand of CM073576.1, from coordinate 45,012,966 downwards.
TATTCGAAATGAAAAATGGACAGCATATTCTACATGTCAAACAGCATCCTTGTCAACAATCTACCATTAAACGGCATTGAAATCTTTAAAAAATGGTAACCTAAGCGTCTAAAATCCGCACCTTACGCCGTAGAAGCGTAAAGAAGTCGATGGAATCTCTAAGTCTTCGTATAGGTGGAATATTAACCTGTAATACAAGCTAGGTTAGCTATCTAGCTACTAGCATCAATGGAAACCCTAAAACAGGATTTTCTTACCTAAGAATGATGCCAGAATCGTTAGGATAGCGATTGTAAAGAGATGGGTAAGCACGTAGATCAGCAGGGAAGAATAGAAGGAAGGTTCTCCCACTTCTCTCACACTTTCTCTCTCTTTTCTCTCTTCTCTCTCCTAGGGTTTCTCTCAAATTCGTATGGGCTAAATGGGAGAGGTTTAATTATATAGGCTAAAAACTCACCTATATAGACTTAGGACCAAGGTATACTTATGTTATAACTAAATTAGGTCTGTTCTGATCCAACAGAGCACTTCTGGAGGTCATGTTACTAAATATGGTCAGACTTAAGCTCTCTAATATTGCATCTAGGTCAAGCTAAGTTTTCAGTCCAGTCGGGTTTCCAGATCGGACCAGTTTCAGTTCAACAGTCACCGAAACTCGATCAGAGTCACATGTGCTATGACATGTAAGGGCCAACTTTCCTGATCCGAGGGTGAAATTCAGTCGAATTCTAACAGTCAGAATGCTTAAAAACGTCGCGTAAGCGACACATGCCAGATTTATTAAAAATTGAATTAATTTTTTAAATATTTTCCTTTTCTCACTCTCTTCACTTCGGACTAAGTAAAATGGTCTCAGGATATCGGTTGGGCTTGATTTTTGAAACGATTGTCAAGTCCAACTAAGCGGTCGTAATTGTCTAAGTTCATCGCTATCAAACTTTCGACGCGTGGTCTAGATCCATTACAAAGTTTCAAAGGGTTCCTGAGAACAAACAGGTTTAGAGTTTGATCCTAGGTTTTAGGTTAATGTAGCGTCAATGATTTTATAAGTTTTGGGTCTTACAGATCGTATTTGAAGTGGTTAGTGCTAATTTTGTAGGAAATCTAGTGTAGCGCTGGCTAATTCACGTTAAATTTCTAAAGAATTATGTTCTAAATGATTTCTATGACTTTGGAATTGAGTTCTGAGAGTGATATGGTTGACCCATAGCCTAAGGACGTCTAACCCCAGGTTGGAAAAAATTCGAGGTGTTACATTCATGTTTGAGAAGGAGGCTAGCCTATGGTGGAACAGCATTCTCTGCACAGTTGCGGAGGGGTATGAGTGGACATGGGCAGTGTATGAGGCACGCTTCCATAAGAAGTATTTCTCTGTTACGTACCGGCATGAGAAGGAGAGTGAGTTCCTTCACCTTCGCCAGGGAGGCATGTCGGTGACAGAGTATGAAAATAGGTTTACAGAGCTAGGGAGATATGCTCCTTTGATTCTGAGTGACCAACCGAGGAGGATGCGGCATTTTTCTGAGGGCTTACGACTCGAGATCAGGTCAAAGATGTGTTGTGCGAGCATTTCTTCCTATGCAGAGTTAGTGAGTATGTCCTTGCGTGCAGAGCAGGAAGAGGACAGATCATCCCGCACATGAGCACCTATGGTTCCTACGCCGCGACCTGAGTTTGAGAGTAGGCCTTTCCTCGCCAAGAGGCCTTAGTTTGAGACACCGCAGGGGTCTTCTGCACCTCCTGCCTATGTGAGGTGTCCTGATGTGCAGTGCGGCTATTGTAGGAAGCCTGGCCACACCAAGACTATATTTTTTCCAGGATGAGAGACAGTGGGTTCTTGTCGCCTCAAAGGATTGTTCGACCGATGCCTCAGACCATTTCACCACCACCTCTACGTACAGCGCCTGCTCATCCATCCTTCATACCTCCATCACCTCATTTTAGGCTGCCGCATCAGGCTATGGTACCGCAGCCGAACCGTCCTTAGCAGGCTCGGGTACACACACTGACAGCGGAGCCATCCAGGACAGAGACCACACCACCTTTGGCCTTCGAGGTCACCGTTCACATTAGAGGTACTCCCATATTCTTGTTGGTGGATACAGGATCCACAATTTCAGTCATATCTGCTTCAGTAGTTAAGAGCCATGGGCTACAGACTACTCGTATGGTTGGGGTGCGGGTTATTTCAGCACACGGGACCTGTACTGATGCCACTATGATGTGTGAGGGTTGTTGGCTAGATCTAAGGAACAGGACGATGGCCATTGACCTTATCGTCGACCCTTCTCTCTATCATTTCGACGTCATTCTTGGCAGGGATTAGCTAACTGCGGAGAGATCTGAGATTGATTGCGAGACCCGTATAGTGACAGTTTACAAGTCAGAGGGCACATCCTTTACATTTCCAGTGCAGGTCAGTCATCCCTCTCGAGTGATTTGTTATGCTTCTTTATTGAGGGATGTTGATGTCCCGACACTTGAGAGCACACTAGTAGTCCATGATTATGAGGATGTGTTCAGGAAGATACCTGGGCTGCCACCCCAGTGTGAGATCGATTTTACTATCGACCTGGTACCTGATTCTACGCTCATCTCATTGTCGACGTATCGCCTGGCCCCGTGTGAGATGGAGGAGTTAAGGAAAAAGATCGATGATTTATTAGAGGTTGGCTTCATACGATCGAGTGTGTCTCCTTGGGGAGCACCTATGTTGTTCGTGACGAAGAAAGATGGCTCATTATGGTTGTGCATTGACTACCGCAGGCTGAATTAGGTTACGGTGAAGAACAAGTACCCACTGCCCAGGATAGATGACCTGTTTGATCAATTGAGAGGAGCGTAATACTTCTTGAAGATTGATCTATAGTTAGGGTATCACCAGCTACGTGTCAGGGATGAGGATGTACAGAAGACGGCTTTCAGGACTAGTTTTGACCATTATGAGTTCCTCGTGATGTCGTTCGGTCTTACGAACGCACCAACCATGTTCATGGACCTGATGAACCATGTATTTCAGTCGTTCCTTTATTGATTCATCATCGTCTTTATAGACGACATTCTGATATACTCCAGGAGTCATGAGGATCATGAGGAGCACTTACGATTAGTCCTGGATACTCTGAGACAGCATTAGTTGTTTGCACAGTACAAAAAGTGTGACTTCTGGAAGGAGGAAGTCAAGTTCCTGGGGCATGTCATGTCCAAGGATGGGATAGCAGTGGACCTTGTTAAGGTAGCCGCGGTGCATGATTGGAAGCAGTCTAGTTCGATTATCGAGGTGAGGAGTTTCCTGAGACTTGCTGGCTACTATCGACGATTCATTCAGGATTTCTCCACGATAGCTAGACCCTTGTCTCAGTTGACATGCAAGGATCTTAAGTTCGCCTAGAATGAGAAGGCAAAATTAACTTTTCAGGAGCTGAAAGACAGGCTGACGTCTGCCCCTGTGCTAGTATTATCAAAGTAAGGGGTTAGATATATGATCTATACAAACGCGTCCCACATTGGTTTAGTTTATGTCCTTATGCAGAAGGACAGGGTGATTGCATATGCCTCGAGACAATTAAGGAAGCACGAGGAGAATTACTCTACACATGACCTAAAGTTGGCAGCTGTCATCTTCGCATTGAAACTCTGGAGACATTACCTCTATGGAGAGAAGTTTGAGCTCTTTTGGGACCACAAGAGCCTCAAGTATATATTCACGCAGCGAGACCTGAATATGAGGCAGCGACGATGGATGGAGACCTTGAAGGACTTTAATTTCAAGGTTTCCTACCATCTGGGCAAGGCGAACCTTGTGGCTGAAGAAGGCGACAAAATTTGTGGCTCCACTGATGGTTGCCGAGTGGGACATGATTGAGTTTTTGCGAGACTTTGAGCAGAAACTCACTGTGGAGGAGCCATTTGAGGTTATCACACACGTTCGGGTGTGACCTCTTATCGAGGACAGGGTCATCGCGGTGCAGAGGGACGATGAGTGTCTGACTGAGCTTCGAGAGCAGGCCAGTGATGATATAGATGCCAAGTGGTGAGTTGGAATGGATGGGGGCTTATGTTATCATGGCCACCTATGTGTCCCAGATGTCCCTAACTTGAGACGAGAGATTCTCGAGGCTGTGCACAGTTCTAGACTTGCAATGCATCCGGGCAGTATGAAGATGTATCGTGACAAGAAGAGGACGTACTGGTGGGATGGTATGAAGACCCACATTGCAGACTTTGTGTCCCGTTGTCTCACTTGCCAGTAGGTGAAGGTAGAGCATCGTCGACCTCCTGGTCTCCTTCAGCCTATGCCTATAACTGAGTGGAAGTGGGACTATATCTCTATGGATTTCATTTCGGGACTGCCGAAGATGAGGAAGGGACATGATTCTATCTGGGTGATCGTTGACCGTTTGACGAAGTCGGTGCACTTCCTTCCGATCAAAGTTACGAACTCTGTAGACGAGTTGGCGACATTGTACATCAGGGAGATTGTTCGTCTGCATGGAGTTTCCTTGGAGATCGTGTCAGATGGAGACACGCGGTTTACTTCTATTTTCTGGAGTCGCATCCAGGAAGCGATGGGCGTGAAGTTGAAGTTCAGTACTGCATTCCACCCACAGACCGACGGACAGACAGAGCGGGTGAACAAGATCTTAGAAAAAAAGTTACGTGCCTACGTGTTGGATTTCAAGGACAGTTGGGATGATTGTCATCCATATGAGGAGTATGCATACAATAACAGTTTTCAGGCGAGTATCAGTATGGCGCCTTATGAGGCCTTGTATGGACGTCCATGTCGAGCACTGCATTGCTGGGTTGAAGTCGGTGAGTGAAAATTGATTGGTCCTGAGTTAGTACAAGCGAATAGAGGCCAACCACGAGTTCAAATCTGTTACCGATTGCCTGGACCATAACATAGCCCCAAACATATTCCATATTAACTAGTAAACATGTACAGTAGCCAAAACCAAAATGACTAAATAATTCAAGCATATTTCCCAACATATTATAAGATACAATATGAACAAGAATCCATACGCATGCATTTCAAAGTAAAGCGACTAAGTTAAAAAACTTACATGGAGGAAATCATAAACATCGCTAAGGTAGTTGAGAATCCTATCTCAACACCCAAGTAAAGCATTATTTACTTTGTATATACTCATACGAGCATTTATACAAACACTTAGACTACACATATTAGCCTACACATCATATGTTGGCTAAAACCTGTATTAGGGTGAATCCTTTCGCTAAACAGATACTGCATCCATAACTCGCATGTATACACGACAAATACTCATGGAAATCACATTTATAAAATTTATACGTATACGGTATTTTCTATAAATACCTAAAATATATAAAGTTCCATATACTTCGTATGTATTCGAAATGGAAAATGGACAACATGTTCTACATGTGAAATAGCATCCTCGTCAATGATCTACCATTAGCCGACATTGAAAGCTTTGAAAAATGACAACCTAAGCGTCTAAAATCCGCACCTTACTATAACGACTTCAAAAAATTCTGTACTATCACCCGAGTACCACCTCGATCAAAAATCATTTAGGATTAATTCTCTTAAAAATTGAACCTAAGTTACTTAGCGGTAAGTTAGACTGGCTGTGAAATCTGCACAGATCGCTTTAAATATGTTCTGCAGGACTTAAAACTTGCAGAATCAATGACGCTATAATACCCTGAAATCTAAGATCCAACTCTAAACCCAGTTATTGTAGAGAATGTTTGGTAACTTTATATTGATTCTAGACCGCGCGTCGAGAGTCTGATATCTATAATCTTACACCGTTATGACAGCTTAGTTGGACTTGACCATCCTTTCAAAAATCAAGCCCAACTGATGTCCTGACACCATTTTACCGAGTCCGGAGTGAAGAGAGTGAGAAAAGGAAAATATTTAGAAAATTAAATACATTTTTATGAAATCTGGCACAGTTCACTTGTGCATTACTTTTAAGCGTTCTGACCGTTGGAATTTGACCAAATTTCACCCTCGGATTAGGAAAGTGGCCCTTTCATGTCATAAAGCTTGTAGCCCTGATTTAGGTTCGGTGACCGTTGAATTAAAACTGGTCCGCCACGGACAATCTGGATATCCGATCGGACTGAAAACTTGATTTACTAAAGATCCGATGCTAGTGAGCTTAAGTCCGACCGTATTTGATTAGAGGACCTCCATAAATGCTCCGTTGGATCAGAAAGATCCCGATTTGGGTATAATCTAAGTATACCTTGACTTAAAGTCTATTTTTGTTATGTTTGGGCTTATAAAAGGGCCTTAAACCCTTAGCTTTCTAACCCATACGAATTTTTCAAACCCTAGAGATTTGAGGGAAAGAAAAGAGAGAGAAAGTATGGGAGAAGCAGGTGAAACTCCGTAGGATTCTTCCTAACCCATCTATACTTTGAACCGACGTTTCTGAATTGTTCTTCCGGTGATTCTGATTCCATTTTTGGGTAAGTTAATCTAACCCTAACCTATTTTGAAGCCTAGACTAGCTGAGGTAGAGTACTAGCTAACCTGTTTCATGCCATAGGTAGCGTACCCACCGTTGACAAAGACATATCGTCTGAATCATCCTAGACACGTCTTTTCTGGTTTAAGGTGCAGACTATATACGCTTAGGTTATGGTTTTCAACCCTTTCACTGATAGTTAATGATTTATTAATGTTGTGAATGCAATTACACATGCCAAATATGCTCTTTGTTTTGTCTTCCGAATACGTATGATGTATATTGTAAATACGGTATTTCATGTATATGTTAGAATACACGTATGCGTATGGAATCTGCTGATTTTCTTTCCATGATAAATTGTCGCTGTGATATGCCTAATATGTATGCGATTACTCCTTGGTGAGAGGACTTGCCCTAATTTACAACGGTGTCGACATACGTGATGTATGTTGAATAGTGTAAGCTAAATGTTTGTTTAAATGTCTAAGTGAGTTAGTAGTTAGTAGAGTGTGATTGCTAGAGTGGTTGGGATATGGATCCCCATCACAATACTTGTGTGAATGATTTCCTTCATGAATCATGTGATTGCTAGATGAGTGTATGATTTCTTCCATGGATTGGGTACTTAGTTAAATCATGATAAATGTGTGCATTAATTCCTTCATGTACTGTTTACCTTCAAGTTATACTTCATGATTGCTCACATGGATGCAGAATATGAATCATATGCTAGTTATTATCTTGGTATGTGAATGGGGCTGTACTACAGTCCAGGCAATCGAAAAATATTCCGTAAATCGTGGTTGAGGTTGCTTTCGCCACACAAGATGGGTTTAGCGAATTTGAGTCCTGCTTGGGCTGTTCGGCAGTGGTTGGGCCACACGGAGTGTTTATGCATTCCATGTTGTTCAACTCAACGTACACTTGGCCTAGTTGAGCTTATTAACTAACCTGATTGACCGATGCTTATTCACCATGTTTGGTCGCTACTGTTTGAATCTAAGACACTGAACTTACCAGTGAAACTACCGTAACCATGGTACCAAGATCCCCTAAGACTCATGAGCCGAGCATGGTGGTATGGGACACCGTGGTCATGTTGTCGGCCTACACTGGGGCCACAAACCTCCCTGTAGTGACCAGTGAGCACCCTACTCTAAGCAGATTATGGTGGTATAGGACACTATATTCTTGTTATCGGCCTACACTGATTGGTGACGAACCCTCTGTAGTGACCTTGAGTTTATCCTGACACCGCATTGGGGCGACGAGTCCTGATGCATTCTCAATGTTATAAATAGGCCTGTATTGATAAGGTGATGGGGGAGAGGAGCAATGATTGCGCGCAATAGCCCTGGCAGCCCTTGCAGCGACCTAGAACCATAATATCGTATGAGATTCCTAGGACTGATGACCCTAGAAAGGATCATTGTTGAGAAATGATATAAGGGAGGTGTCTTAGCTTCCCAATCCTGCTGTATGAAAAGGACTAATAAGAACTTGGTAATCATATTCATAACACCGCATTGCATGTGCTAACAGTGTTGGTGATAGAGCACTGAGGAAGTGAGTCATGCCGCGAGCATTAGATGTTGTCGCAGAGGGGATTGTGGTGAGGGCATGCATCATTCTTCATATCATCCTTGCATTAACAAGAGATCTTGAACTTGTTTGATTGTACTGCCTTATCATTACTACTTGATTGGATTGATAACATGTTAACTTTTGATATATAGTACCACTGAGTTAATCTGTAACGCCCGTGAAAAATTCATACTTGGGTTCGAGTACCAACTCGACCCGAAATTGCGTAAAATTAATTCTTTTAGAAAATATGACTAAGTTAGCTAGCGCAACCTGGAGTAGCTGGGAAATAGTCCCTGATCATTTTAAATACGTTCTACAAGACCCAAATCCAGTAGAAAAAATGACTCTATAATACTCTATAACCTCGGACCAAACTCTAAGTAGGTTTATTCTCTGGACCACTTTGAATCTTTGTATTGGATCTAGACCGTGCGTCCAAAGTCCGATACCTCCTATCTTAGACCGTTAGAACCGCCTAGCTGGACTTGACACTCATTTCAAAAATCAAGTCAAACCGATAATCACAGGCTATTTCATTGAGCCCGGACCGAAGAGAATGCGAATAGGGACAGAATTGAAATTTCAAATTCAAATTTGGCACACGACTTGACGCGTCAGTATTGAGCGTTCTGACCGTCAGAATTCAACCAGATTACACCCTCGGATCAGGAGAAATTTCTATTTTATATCATGAGACTTTCAGCCCTGATCTACGTGCGGTGACCGCTGAACTGAAACTAGTCTGCCACGTGCGATCTGTGGACCCAGCCGGACTGAAAACTTAATGCATACTAGATCTGGTATGCATGAGCTTAAGTCCAATCGCATTCAGCCAGGGGACCACCAGAAAGCATCTTTTGAACCGAAACAGCCCCGAATTGGATATGCACTAAGTGAACTTTGTACCGGAGCCTATTTTTGGCATTTTTGGGCTTATAAAAGGGGTTGAAACCCTCACTCCTCTCTCCCATCCGAATTTGAGAGAAACCCTAGATTGGGAGAGAGAGAAAAGGTGAGAGTTTGTGAGAGAAATTAGGGGAGATTTTTCCCGTTTTCGTGCCACCAGTTGCTAGTGCCTAAACAACACCTCCTGATCACCAAGCCGGTGATTCTTCCGCGTTTTCAGGTATGAAACAACCCTAGAAGTTGCTGATTTAAGGTTCACTAGGATCCATAGCTTTTTAACTAATAGATCTTGTAAAACAGGTTCTCTTATCGCCGTAGACGAAGCGTATACGCTCCGTTCAAATTTACGCATCCATAAGAGACTAGGTGAGGATTTTAGACGCTTTGATTGACGGTTTCCAACGCTTTCAATGTCGTTTAATATACTTTTTTCTGCGCATTTCTTCCAACTTTGAAAAATCATATCTCCTTCGTTTTAACTCTGATTTAGGTGATTCAAAAACATAATTGAAGCTAAATGAGCCTAAGTTTATATAAAAATATTTGAAAAATATAATAAAATACTTAATATGGTTTAAAGTAGGTCATTGTGAGAAACTGTTTGATAATCACTTTTTGGACAGCTGCTGCTTCTGAAATTTTTAGAATTTTTCTACAACTCAAAATCTTATGAAATTTGGTAGAGTCAGGGAAAACTTAATGATGAATTCCAAAAAAATAATAAAAATAATATGATAACTAGAAGTGCCCAAAATGGGGCATAGAATGGCCCTAGGACCGTATTCTGCCCTATTAGATAGAATTTGGTTAAGTACCAAACTGAATACTCAGTAGAATTAACTTGGATCACTTTAAATATAAACTATAAGACCTAAAATTAGTAGGACTACTAAAGCTATGTTACCTAGAAACCTAGGATCAAACTCTAAACCGGTTTGTTCCCAGGAACCCTTTAAAACTTTGTATTCGATCTATACCGCGCATCGAAAGTCCGATACCTACAATCTTAGACTGTTATGACCGCTTAGCTGGACTTGACAATCATTTTGAAAATCAAGCCCAACCGACGTTCAGAGGCTATTTCATTGAGCCTGGAGTGAAGAGAGTGAGAAATGGGTAAGATTTGGAAATTTAAATCCAAATCTGGCACGAGACTTTACGTGTTATTATTAAGCGTTCAAACAGTCAGAATTCAGCCAAATTTTACCCTCAGATCAGGAAAATTTTCTTTTTCATATCACGAGACTTGTACACCTGATTAAGGCACGATGACCGCTGAACTAAAACTGGACCGCCACGTGTGATCTGGGAACTCTACCGATCTGAAAACTTGATGTGTGCTAGATCCAGTATGCATGAGCTTAAGTCCGACCACGTTCAGCCAGGAGACCTCCCAAAATACTCTTTTGGATCGAAACAGTTCTGATTTGGTTATAACTCAAGTATACCTTGTTCCCAAGTCTGTTTTGGTGAGGTTTTACCCTATATAAGGGCTTAAAACCCCCTCATATCTCTCTCATCCGAATTTGGATTAAACCCTAGAAAGAGAGAGAGAGAGAGAGAGAAAAAGTGAGAGATTGTGAGAGAGTTGTGGGAGAGATTTCCCACCACTTGCACCAGCTTCTGCACGTGCCAAAGCAACGCATTCAAATCACTTTCCCGGTGATTCCAACGCATTTCTAGGTAAGAAAAATCCTAACCACTTGCTGTTTTGGGATTCCTTCGATCCAATAGCTAAGTAGCCTATGTATCTTGTGCATTAGGTCGCTTGTATGCCGTTGACGAAGCATATGCGTTCTATTCAAACCAATACACGTCTAAGGCGAAAGGTGAGGATTTTAGACGCTTAGATTGACTGATTTCAAAGCTTTCAATGTCGTTTAATAGTAGATTATTGACGGCAATGCCGTTTGACATGTACAACATGTTGTCCATTTTTCGTTTCGTAAATGTACGGTAAATATGAGATTTAGGGTATTTTAGGCATTTATAGAAAATACTGTATACGTCCGTATTTTGCTGAAATGCTTGACATGTAAATTTATCGTGTTATGATATTAGAAATACGTGTATGATCGGTTTGGCGAAGAGATTCGCCCTAATGCGCACTTTGAGTCGACATACGCTATGTGGACTAAAGTTGTGTAGACTAAGTATTTGTATAAATCTATGTATTAGTAAGTATTGAGTAAATGGTGTTGTAGATTAGCGTTGAGATTGGATTCTCAACTAATTTGATGATGTTCATGAATTCCTCCATGCTTGTATTTGAATTGATTACCTTATGTGTGAAATACTCGTGTATGCTTAACTGCTTATGATGTATGTTATAACATGCCGATAACATGCTGGTATTTCTTGTATTTCAATTCTATCTCTTTCATATGATTTCTAATTTAGATTACAAGTGTTTGGGGCTATACTCTAGTCCAGGTAGTCAGTAATAGTTTAGAATTCGTGGTTGGATTCTATTCGTTACGAAGGATGTGTATGACGAACCCGAGTCGTACTAGAGTCATCGGCAGTGTTTAGGCCACACGAAGTGCTTGTGCACTTCATGTCAGTTGATTCAACGTGCGCTCGCACTAGTCGGACTCATCAAGTAACCCGAATGGCCATTGTATGTTCACCCTGTATGAGTCATAACTGCTTGAACCTAGGGTACTGAACTTACCATTAAAAATTCTGTTAACCATGGTACCTTGATCCATAAAGACTCTTGAGCCGGGCATGGTGGTATGAGACACCGTGGTCGAGCTGTCGGCCTACGCTGAGGCCACAAACCTCCCTGTAGTGACCAGTGAGCACCTAGACTCGTGAGCAGATTATGGTGGTATGGGACACTATATTCTTGCTATCGGCATACACTGATAAGGTGATGGGAGAGTGGAGCAACGAGTGCGAGCAACAGCCCTGGCAGCCCTTTGTAGTGACCTCGAGCATATTCTGAGTCTATGGGAGGCGACGACCCTTCCGTAGCGACAAGAGTACAGTAGGCCTATATTGATAAGGTGATGGGGGAGCGGTGCAACGAGTGCGAGCAACAGCCCTGGCAACCCTTGCAACGACCTACAAATATAACATCGTATGAGATTACTAGGAGTGACGACCCTAGACAGGATCTGTGTTGGGATTGATATAAGCAAGGTACCTTAGTTTCCCAATCCTGTTGTATGAAAAGGACTAATAACAACTCGGTAATCATTATCCATATTGCATTGCATGTGCCTGGAAGATGTGGAGCACTGTGGGAAGAAATCATGCCGCGGACGCAGATGGTGCCGCATGAGGGAGTATGTCGGTGAGGGCATCCATCATGTCATTTCATGCATATATTAATAATAGTATCTAGGAATGTTTGATTTATTGCTTTACTATTATCACGTGATTAATTTGAGAACATGCTAATCTTTGCTCTATGATTCCACTGAGTTGATCACTCACTCCCACGTTACGGGACGGTGTTTCCGGACACCCACCAGTCCTTACTTTAGTTGCAGATGATGGCGCTGCTTGAGAAGTAGAGCTGGACTTGTACGATGATGAGGAGGACTTCTCCTCCATGTTCTGATCGACGGGATTACAGGGAGGTTGATTAGATGCCTTGACACTTGTCATTTTATATTTTTGGAGCACTCATGTATATTCTTTTCTTTCCATTTTTAGAGTATATATGTATTTAATTAACTTGGTAACATATTCACACTCTGGAGACATACAATAGTTTATATATGTTATACATACTATCACAGTCTTCCGCTTGCTAATTTAACTGTCTCTGGAGTATGATATGCTGTTTTGGCTTAGTCTCAATCTTGTTTAATGCCATTCTGCAGACAACGTGCATTTATCATTATCTATGTTGCATAAGTGATGTTCTGGAACTCGGGAGTTGGGTTTCTACCTGACCCCCAATTTTCAGGATGTTACATAGGACTAGTCAAACAAAGTCGAAGACTAGTCGAAGATTAGACCAAACACTTATAAAATGAGCAATTAAATTATGTATTCAAAATGACCTACCCTAAGGTCAATCTAAGGTCATCCAAACCTCATTAGTGACGAATGGACATCGAACCTTCTGGTCACTCTTTGAACTTTGTGAAGCTTGATATCTTAACACAAAATGAAGCTTATACATGAGATCTTTTGAAGCTTGAATTTGTAGTACATGTGTTGTACTTCAACTTGAGTCTTGAGTATGAACAGTTGACTTGTCTTTTGATGTCACTTTACAACATTGAACTTTGAAGTTTAAAATAATATACTTGATCTTGTATTTCCTTTGAAGTAGATCTTGTTCTTGACTTGAAGCGTCGACCTTGCCTTAGACATATATATATATATATATATATATATATATATATATCACTGTGCTATACGAGACTAAGATAGTGGTTTTGGCACTACAAAATTTGATAATCAAAGGAGTAGGAAACTATAGCACTTACACCTCCTACTAATGATCTCCCACACCCGTGTGCCTGGTTCAACTACAAAGACATTTGCAACCTAAATATCATTGACAACGTGTTTCGTAATGGAAAAACTGACCCAACCTCAAGTAAGAGCAATCCTATACGCAGCCCCGACTCTGTTAATCTCACTAAGGCTTTCATAGAACAAGACATTATACAAAACCTTTTGGACGGACAATCTCACATGATGAAACGACTTGATGACTGTGAATCCTATTTTTCAGAGCTCAAACACATGTTGGTGGTTCTGCAACGTGCTACAAAACAAATTCTGGATTCCTTAGCTACACAATAAGCATACTCAGGCTTTCATTATCTGTAGTGTATCCTTCCCTTCATCACTTACCTGGAGTCTCCCTAGAATACTTAGGGCATAAATATCTGTTTGAATGCCCTACGCTCATATAAGTGTAAGTGATGAATTACTAACTTGCGGAGTTTAACAAGTTTTTTTTGTGTGGTGCGATATCCTCTGAGTGAGGATTATACTCTGTTTTTGGGTGCCCATGGATGGGCTTGATATTCTTTTTGGTTTTGGGATGAATAATTATACTACTGCCAATCTTGGGCAATGTGTGTGTGTGTGTGTGTGTGTGTGTGTGTGTGTGTGTGTGTGTGTGTGTGTGTGTGTGTGTATATATATATATTGGATACTTTAGATTATGGCTATCTACACCCATATCTCTTTACTGCCATATTTTTGCGATCCCCTGTTTTCTCTGGTTCATGTAGGAAATGGAATATGATGCGCGTGATGCTTGCTCCTTATTTACATATTATCTGCCTATTTCATCGCTCTCTTTTGTCCTGATAAGCATACATGTTTTCTATAAAAAGAGGACCTTTCACACCTCTCTATTATGCTTATGCTTCCTGCATTTTGGTTATCCCAATTGTTTCAACTTTAGTCAATATCCACTGTTATATTACTCTTTGCTAATGATTGACAAAAAGGGGGAGAACAAATCCAAAAGAAAATTGTGTGTATCTATTTGTTGATGGCGGTGCAGGTGTTAGGGGGAGCAGATGCAAAGCGACAGGGGGAGATTACTGTTAAAGGGAGCAGCTACTAATGTGTATATGTGCAAACTAGATAAATTTGTAAAATTGTGTAAAGTTCATATAGACACAATTTAGGGTGTTAGTCTAGACGTTGTTCTAGGGTGTTTTGGTGTTTTTGTCATGTAATTGACAAAGGGGGAGATTGAAAGTGCCCTGGCTTGTCAATTAGCACGAACGTTGAGTCAACTAGACAGAGGAGCCTCATAGGAAGATTGATCAAGCGTTTGTCTCAACTGGATGTGTGCCCGAACTCGTCACATGTAAATATTAGCCTCACATCCTATGTCCTAAAACACTGGGTAATTAAAACCCTTAAAATTGGATAGAACACCCTAAGCGATTATAGTTAGAAAACTTTTTCCAAACTCAGAAAAATCTTTAAGTTTTCTGCCTCTGTCGATTTATCGACAAGTTGTTCGATGAAATCAAACCCTATTGTGGATGTCCTCAAAGCTCACTCGATATTATCAAAATGAGAACATAAGATGTCTAGCAACCACAGAGATATCTGGATGGAATTATCGATATATCGATAGAGGATTCGATATCATTGAAATTTGAATCTCGAGTTCATCGATTGGACTCGATAAAATCGACATCAAGTCTGTTATGTCCAAAGTTCTGCTAAGGAAAAAACATGTAATCTTCGATATTTGAAGAGATCCTTGATATCCTCGGAATTCAAATCTTGATGATATCGGAAGCCCTTCGATGACATCGGATTAGGACACATTTATATCTAACAAGTTTTTCAGGTTATTTTTTTTATGATTGAGGGTCACTCGATAAAATCGATATTCAAATATCAATCATATCGAGGCATGGTCGATGTCATCAAAGATGGACAAACTGTCTAGCAAGCTTATAGGAAAATTCCTTAAAATTATCGATGAATCGACACTACCCTTGATATCATTGATATTCAAATTCCGATGATATCAATTGATGCTCGATCATACCTTTTTCCTAGAAAAACATCAGAGGAAAATCTCTCAGATTTTCAAATGTCGAGGAATCGAACCTCATGTCGATGAAACCGGAGTTCGAAATTTGATGACATCGATGTATGTTCGATTTTCTCGACCAGCTAGCAAAAGGTTTTAAAAGCGTTTGACATTTAAGTTTGTGTCATCGAGTGGCCAGTAGATGTTATCGAGAGTATACGCTCGATGATATCCACCCTGCTCAATGATATCGAACTATGTCAAAAATGTAACCGTTCTATATCCGTTGGAACCTTTTTTCCTATTAAAGGAGAGCTTGCTCTTGGTCGTTGGATAGAGAAAATAGAGAGTGTTTTTGTGTGTTTAACCCTAGATCATATAACCTAAGCCTCTTCTCTCATAAGAGTTCATCCTCCAATCCACCCTCATCATTGACATTTAATAGAGTGGATTGGGAATGAACTTCCACATTCAAGGATCTTACAACTATCACCTTAATGGCAAATCATTAAGTTGGGATTCCTTGAATTAATAGATGATTGGAATTACTCTATTTACCTTAATAGGAAAACATTTAATAGAGTAGGATTTCATTATAACCTTGACTCAACCCATTGCCATGTATTAGTGCATCTTCTGAGTTGTGGTTCAAGGAAGTAGAAGATTTTTCATCAACGAAGGAGGAGATCTTCATCAACATGCTAAACGGGGCTCATCTACTTATCCGTGAGTCATTAGAGTCCAGAGGATCCTTGTGATCATTCCTTCTATAGGATTGGATCTAAGGTGTTTCTCACCCCTTGTAAGTCCTTATAGGAGGCCTCCAGTGGGAGTGTATGTGGGGGTGCTTTGTGTTACCCCGTGCTCTATGGAGAGCATAAACTGGTTAGAGGTGGACCTGTTGTGAAACCTCCATTAGGTTCCTTGTGTGGATCCTTGGCCAGTGGGGCCTAAAATTCAGGTGTTGTGTGTTGACCCTTGCTCATGGGACCATAAACTGTGTCGTGTAGACATGTTGTGTTGTCCTAAGTGTGAGTTGTACTGGTTAGAGGTGAACATGATTTAAAACCTCCAGTTTGAGGTGAACCTGTTGTGAAACCTCCTTTAGTGAGATCCGCTACACTCAAGGGTTGAGTGCGTCCGCTAGAAGTGGAGTAGACAAGTAATCGAACCACTATAAAAATGACCGTGTTTGAGATTGTTATTGTCTTCCATTGCTTATGTGATTTTCCTAAATTCTTTCATATTTAATTATCTGAAATCACTTATCACACACAGTCACACCCATCATAAACTATGTTTGCATCTTATTTATCTTTCAATTAGTTTTATGATTGGATTCTCTATTTAGCTTGGAAGGCATTAGAGTTACTTTGAAGAAATCCTGATATATGCATATTTACTCAGGATAAGTTTGATAGGATTTTAAATTGTCATAAAATATTAAAAGTCCTATTCACCCCCCTCTAGAACATATTGACATATTCCCACTTTGACTAAAGCGGTCATTACTGTAATTTCTGATCCGACCCAGGACTTAACTTGATCTTGACTCAACTGAACTTAGCTAAACTTGTCTGAACTTAATTGAACTTGGCTAAACTTGGCTAAACTCACCGAGTCAACCTATCATGTCACTCCTTATTTTTCTTCTTTTCTTTTTTCTTTTCTTACTTTTCTTTTTCTCCTCACTCAATCCCATGTCCAGCATGGATAATGAAACCCACATAACTCGATTGAACTTGCCACAAGTCAGCAAGTCAGCGACTTAACTTAGTTTTGGACTGAGTCAACTCAACAACTCAACTCGTTACTTATTGCCTATTCCTTCTTCTCTTTTGAAATTCCAGCAATCTCTAGACTTAGACAAAACTCGACCAAACATGCCTAGACACACAAGCCCCAACCCATGACTCAGTAGGGCCGAGTCGGTGTAACACAACAACAAGCACCCTCTCCTTTCTTCTTCTTCATCTTCTTCTTCTTCTTCTTCTTCTTTCCTACTACTTCCTTCCTACTAAGCCTAGACACCCAGAAGGTCTGAACCAACCAAAACTCGATCAAACCCGAGCCTGTGACTCAAGTAAGTCATTGTGGTGTGGCATGAAATGATCCCACTCAATGAAGTAGAGAACGATGTTCTCTCCCTCACTGGTTATCATCAATTGAATTGTAGTAATAAGCATTGATTTCCATTGATCTGATAGTCAAATCATCTTAATTCTTATTATCAATGGCTCTGAGGGGTCTAAAGACTGTCTGGGTCAGGTTTTAGCAATTGATTTTTGAACTAGACTGTCATTTTGCACAATTTAGTAATGAATCGTCCAATAATATGTCATAGACCTGATGGACATATTAGATCTTCCACATGATCAATGAAGGTGGGCCATGATCATGTAATGAACGTTATCCAGTTAAATGGCACACAGGAGGAAACGTAGGAAATGAGGGAAGAAAGCTTCCTTATTTGGAAGTTTTCGGGCCAACACTAGTTTGACCCGAGCTACGGTCCGGTGTACCGTAAGTGTGCACATACTATGAGCATGCACTATCCTAAAGTAGGGTCCATAGATTCATTTTGTTGAATCCACACTAATCACCAACTTTAATTGTCCACATTAGGATGGCGATTCATTGATTAGGTAGATCCATAACTCAGATGAGCCAAACTAAGTGATTTTATTATCAATCATTGGTTTCCACCTATCTGAGGGTCATATTTCTTCTAGTTTGTACATTAATGGCCATAGGAGTCCAATACCTATCTAATTGCAATCTAATGGTTGATTTTATAATGCCGAACTAGGGAAATCAAGTATTAGATAGATTAATGGAATGTTTTTTAATCATCGGTCTCCTAAGCCAATAAAACTCTAATAAACTCTTTGATTGTAGATATGTGAAGTTGTAGAGGTTTTTATTTATGATGTGGGATCAGGATTGGTGGCTTTGTCAAATATTCATTTATTTTATCAAAAGCCCATTGATCATGTTCTTCCCATACAAATGTTTCTCTTGATTTTAACGTAATCAATGAGGAAAAAATGTTAGTCTTTTCTACCAAGTTTAAAATAAATCAGCGAAGATAATTAACCTAACCCAGAAACCTTTACAATTCCTTTTTATTCTTTATCGGTTGAGACTCTATGATAGCCTAGACTTTATTTCAATCTATCTCAATACCCCTTCGATGCATTAGGAATCCAAGAACATTCTGAGCTGACACAATGAATGCACATTTCAAATTGTCCATTTTCAACTAATGCAACCTCATGCATTTAAATGCTTATCTCAAATGGTCTAAATGATTGATACAATTGCATAGTTTTACTACTACATCTATGTATACTTCCAATATATGACCTATCATGTCATGAAAGATAGTATTCATATCTCTTTAGTAAGTTGCCCCGACATTCTTTAATTAAAATGACATCAAACTATGCCAAAATCGTTGATTTGCGACGGACCAAATCTATCGTAAAACCAAATAAAGGACGGACTTCGTCAGTCGCTTGGTCCGTCACTGTTTACTGGGTTGTTTTTTATTTTTGACGGATAAAATCCATCGTTTATTCTGCGACGGATAAGATCCATCGCAACATAGCGATGGACAAAATCTGTCATAAAAAATAAAAAATCCGTCGGTAAAATTCAAAAAAGTAGTCGTCAATAAAAACATTAGCGATGGATAAGATCCGTCGCTAATATGAGTAAGCGATGGACCTCAAATCCGTCATTGATTTTAGTTCAAAAATTAGCGACGAATTTGGTCCGTTGCTAAAATATCTGTAAATAAAAAAAAATATTGATAATTTATTATTATTATTATTATTTTAATCTTGCACCTGATAGTCATTCAAAAAATAATTCGCACTATTGTTTGATAAGAATCCTATTCACAAAACTGGTAACAACTCAATTCAATAAAAGAGGAAATGACCCAAGTGGCCCACTCCAACAAAAATTGACTTTAACCCTCCTAACTAAACACTTCTTACTAGGAACTTCAACTGTTGGTTACGCCTTACCTTGAATTGGCTACTTAGTATCTTCTCTTGTTCAACCTTCTTTTGAGTCCTTCCTACATATATTACAAACAACCAGATTCAATCCAAGAATATATATATATATATATATATATATATATATATATATATATATATATATATATATATATCCTAGGAAACCCATGAAAGATATTCAATAGGGAAAACAGAATGACAGGATTCGACGCTGCATTTGTCACATCATAATCAACAAGGAGCTGATGATAATCTCACCTTGTGGAGTGAAAAGTTCATAGCTCCCACTTCGACAGTAAGATCGCTGAAAACATCTGAAAGTGGCCTGCAAGAGTGAAAATTGCTCAGAATCAAAAACCCAATAATTTTAGAACAGTGACAACTGAATCTTCAGCCTACATATTGATCAAATGTGGTAAAACCTGACAGCTTTGAATTCTATTTCTGAAACTGCTCGATGTCAGAAAATGCAAGCTCTAAACGTGTGAACGGATTCAATTCTACCATTTTAAAATTGCACTCTTGTATCAGGTGATACAAAATCGATGGTTTGGATTGGTCATGGGTCATAATTATAAAAAAAAAAATAATTCGAAACAATTGGTGTCGGGAAGGGAAGTGCGAAAGAGATAAGGTTAGAATTATTAATGGTAGAGGAATGGGAAGTGAAAAAATCTATAGAAAATGGCATTTTCTTCACTAGAAAATTGATGAGAGGAGGGAAAAGGACAGATTACCATTTGGATTTTCTAGTCATTGCTTGTTTCATCTCTACATTATTCCAGAGCTTGTCAATTTGAGCAACTGCTTGTAAGCAAAGATTTAAAATTCTGAGGTTTTCAGATGATCAGATGACATAAGGGGTGTTTCGGAATGGAAAAATCATATAAATGGCTAACTGTTATTTTTGAAATTTGATCATATAGGTAACAGATGGTGTCAAAGTTCATTAATTTTGAGTCATTGTTGCGAACATGACATGCCCATACTGTATAAAACAAACCCAGGTTTAAAGCACTTTATATAACAAGTTCCCAGATGGCCCATACTAAACTTGTTGTTGTGCCCTTCCATATTAAAGAGGTTTGCTTGAATAGACCCCAACATATTGCAATATGATACATCGGGACTTCTAACCATTGCATATGGGTCATCTTCCATTTATCCAAACCGTTTATCCAATTAGTCTTGTATTGTCTAGTGGACACCCAACAAATACCGTTACCATAACCTTTGGTATAATCAAAATGTCAAAACATTCAATATGAAAGAACTTTCAAGCATCACCAATCCAAGATAATCCCAATCAGATAAATGGTTTGGGTCATTGGAGTGAAAGAATTCCAATAGCTAAAGTCCAACATATCATATTACAATACATCGGGATGCACTCCAACAAACGTCATGAGATAAATGGTTTATATCACCTAACAATGTCACATGCACAGACTCCTACTAGTCATTTACCAAAAGAAAGGTTTTTTTTTCCCCACCTTTCCTCTATCATATGATAATTACACGTACTCCCTTCTGGTTGTCAATCTTGCAAATAACTTCCACTAGTGCTCATACAATTGGGTCCTACCCGATGCCAAGATGGGAATCGAACAGTCACAGTCGAATAGCGTGGAGTTTCAGATTGTACCTGTCAGCAACCAACATTTCAGATTGTACCTGTCAGCCCCATCAACAGCATGGAGTATACCTCCACTGGGAATAGGGGCATTTTTACTGTTTTAATGTTGCTGCAATATGCGATTAGCTTGTTGGCAGTCTTAATTGTGTAGTGTGGAATTATGTTTGGCATGTGAGTCAGTATCAATGTGAGCCTTTTCCATTTTCAATTCCAAGACCTTGGAAAAGAGGAAGGTGAGTGTCTAGTTGGCAGCCAATCATAATTTCTTTTTGCCAATCTACCATTTAAAGCCAACCCCAAATTGATGGAAGAAAGGCTCAGATGATGATTGTATAACAGGAATTTAGAAACTAGGAATTGAAGTTTGGATCATGGGTTTATATATATATATATATATATATATATATATATATATATATATATATATATATATATATACATTCGGCAGCCAATCATAATTTCTTTCTGCCAATCTACCATTTAAAGCCAACACCAAATCAATGGAAGAAAGGCTCAGATGATGATTGTATAACAGGAATTTGGAAACCAGGAATTGAAGTTTGGTTCATGGGTTTATATATATATATATATATATATATATATATATATATATATATATATATATATATAATGAAAATGTTATTTTTTCTTCTTTTCAACTAGTAGTTTTCATTTTATTTTTTTTAAGTTCTAAATCCTTAAAAACTCTAATTTGCAGATGAACTACATTCTGTTCGTGAAATAGAAGAGAAAGGAAAGAAGAGACATACCTTCTCTGAAATTTGTGGTTATCTCTACATTTTTCTGTTTGGTTTGTTGCGGATTTCAGTTGTTCTAGATCTGACATAGCTTCAATGGCGGAACACCAAAATGGCAATGCAAAACCTTCTGAAAAAAATGCTGCTGGTATTTGAATCAGTGATGAGGTGTAATAAGGTTTCCATTCTTGAGTAAGGTCCTTCAAATGTCATTTTGGTGGGCGATATCTATGAAGGCTCCTCTGAGCATACAAAACTTACAGGGAAAATAAAAACATGTTATAAAACAGAGATCACAAACACATCTAGCAAGTAGCTAAAACTTTGTGGATATGTTAGTTGTTCAAGGATTCAATACAAATCAAAATAAATAGGGTCATATCCCGAAGGCAGCCCATAAGCCTTTGTATGGAGTTTCTTTTCATTTGTTTTTCCAATTCAACTCTCTTAATGATAATTACATAATAATGTGCATGGCATATTTGTCAAACAACCATTTACTCTAAAAGCTTAAGCTTGAGAAGGCTGCTTACAAACGTGAAGAAGGCTGGCAAGGATGGAACTGAGCTTACAAATGTGAAGAAGGCTTCGTACTTAACTTCATCTGTGATGAAACACTTCGATGTCCCAAAGCTCGAGAAGATCATTGATGAGGAGAAGAAGGTTTCTCATTCATCACTGATGGTTGACACAGAGAAGGCAATACCTGATCCAGCAAAAGTCAAAGTCAAACTAAAAGCGGAGAATGTTGACATCTGTTACCCCCCAATTTTTCAGAGTGGGGGTGAATTTGATCTCAAGCCAAGTGCATCAAGCAATGATGAGGATCTCTACTATGACTCGACAAGTGTGATCATATGCACAATCGAATAGCGCTACAAAAGCTACTACTCAAACATTGCCAGAACATTTCTCATTGATGAAAATGCAACGCAGAGCAAGGCTTATGAGGTTCTCCTCAAGGCCTATGAGGCAGTGATAGGTGCATTGAAGGCTGGGAATAAAGTCAGTGTTGTTTACCAAGCAGCAGTCTTAATGGTAGAGGGGGATGCTCCTGAATTTGCCTCTCATCATACCAAGCAGGAATCTCGATCTTCCACTCAAAACAAAATGTTTATTATTGATCCTAGTATTATCTACTACATACTAGTAACATACAACCAATATTGGGGCACCATACCATAAGCTACAAAATTTCATGTCCCCCTAAACAAGGCATCCTCCATTGATAACATATATATATATATATATATATATATATATATATATATATATATATATATATATATATATATATATATATATATATATATATATATATATATATATATATATATATATATATATATCATAAGTTTTTTATTTTCATTTACGTTCACAAATACATTCATCATCCATCCAACTATTAACAACATTTATAAAAAATAAAATATATCCAACCAACTCTTAATAAAAATTTGTAACTTAACCTACTAGGAACCGTCATGAACTGTAATGTCTCACGGCAGAGCAGGTTCTGAGGAGTTACAAGTTGAACCTAACGACAACATATAAATGAAGCGATAGAGATATAAATGATTCATGATTAATTAAAGGTTTTGAGAACTTACATCCACCTCACTCTTATTGCCAAGTAGTCCTGACGAAAATGCATCCACACTACGAGAAGGGAAAAAATAAAATAAAATTTGTGGCTGCACCGATACGATTTAGTATGAATGGCTACCTACATACCCAATGTTGGAAGATTGGGATCAAGCCACTACATAGTTCTTAATATTTAAATCAGAACATTTTACACATAAGCAAAGAAAAAATCAAAACAAATCATAATAGAAATATGTGTACCTTCTGTCACGCGTAAGAAGATGAAAAACTGAAACAAATCACTAGATTAGTCAAGAAAAACTACTAAATAATTCAAGATAAAGATTTAGTCAAATAATATCCAAAATAACCTCAAACACAATCCACATGTCTTGACAAAATTACAAAAATATGTTCTTGACTTAAGAAAAGTTTTAAGTAAACTCATTTAATATCTATGTTTTCGTCAGCACTCTAGGCCAAATGAGAACATCACCCGTGTCGCAATCGGCTCACGTCTTCTCAATGTCACTAAACACATTCACACTGGGAACTTCAACAACATCCAATATAACTTTGATGTAATTTGGAGGGATGCTTGCATTATCTCTAATTAGATGCCCACGTGCAACAACTCGACTACAAATATCTGTCAAATGACAGATTTGTTCCACCCGTAGAGGTGGAGTTGACTCATCACGATGACTTGAGGTATCATGCGAATTGAGCTTGTCTCTTATCATGCGAACATGTTACTAGATCTCATTCTTCTTGTTTCCTTCTAAATCTCCCTTGGTTCATAGATAATTTTTGAGATAATGATTCAGTTCAAGAATAGTCCAGTTGACCCTTTTAGTAGCCTGAAAGAATGACGGGCTAAAAAGCATCTCCCCATATCTCTCCAGATATATTGATCTTGTATTTGATTCCCAAGTCGGGTATCAACACAAAGTGAGGATAATTGACAATGGAAATAAATGCAAGAAACATATCCAGAGAGAAAAAGAGAGATGATGCATAGAAAAGGCAAGTGCATTTGAATTACTAAAATGAAAGCATCACATTCTATCCAGTCTTGAACTGTCCAAACAGGGACAATTTAAGGATTTTTATGCACCAACGAGCACATTATATCTATGCCTGGCCACATAAAAACCCTTAAATGGGTAACTGATTGTCTTAATTTATATACAATCACAACAAAATTTGTAATCTAAATGAACATGATTCAAAATACAACTCATTTATCAAAGTAAAAGAACTGGTAACCTGAGTTGTTTTCCTACAACCAGTCTCACCAGATGCCAGCACCACCTATTCTCCATACATAAATAGATAAACAAAACTCAAAGCATGACATCAAATAACATTGAATCCTCCTTTCACCAGTAGTAACAAAAAGAAAATGCTCAATACAAGTGTAACAGGTTTATCCTCCTTTCTTTTTATTAAGCATGGTGATGGGGATATTCTTTTCTAACAGATGGCTGTAATCTATTTAGTCCCATACATGAAAGTAGACATGACCAAAATCTGAAAATCCTAATTAATCTAACAAAAATCAAGAAAATCCAAAACCCAAAATAAGATTCAAAACAAACTTGATTAGGCAGTCAAAACTAAAATATGTCCAATAGTCTTACTTGACAAACAAGTGTCCCAATCAGGTTAGAAATATTCAACCAATCTGACTTATGAACAGGAACTTGGCTCACTTCATGTACAAACTGAAAGACGAAACATACCATGAAATCTCTCTACCTGAGAAATGATTGCATTAGATTTAAAATCAACAGTACACATTGTTTACATTCAACCATTATAAGGTCATGATATGATTTCTAAACCCTGTAAAAGAAAATAAAGCAAACAGGTGATAGACACACAAAACAGTAAACAAAACTTGTGAAAGAATTAAATACATCAGCAGCAACTCATAGTGCCCATCTTCAAATATCAAAATTAGGGAAATCAACATGTACTTTCTCATAGTACATGTAAGTATGGATTAAAAGGTGAAAAAATACCCCAAGCAAGTATGGATTTCAAATGTTGTGAAAAGGAAAGGTGGATCCCTTATCATTTTCCTTGTGTATGCATAGAATGTTAGTGTGATTGATCATCACTAACACACACAATGCCTATCTTGTGGAGGGGCAGAGGATCTAACTCGTTCAAATGGG
This sequence comes from Magnolia kwangsiensis, assembly GCA_037074715.1. Taxonomy (NCBI): domain Eukaryota; kingdom Viridiplantae; phylum Streptophyta; class Magnoliopsida; order Magnoliales; family Magnoliaceae; genus Magnolia; species Magnolia kwangsiensis. The sequence goes on along the minus strand of CM073576.1, from coordinate 44,987,321 downwards.
TTGGGAGGAGGATCCAACTCGTTCAAATGGGGATCCAACAATGGACAGGAGGTGCCCCAAAAATCATCCTATGTCGAGTTTATGGGCTGAGGTACCAGCCTGGGATAACAGCAAACGTCGTATATGATAGACTTGTTTTGCTAATTCCATACATGGCTAATGCAGGCACATGTGTGGATGTGCAGTAGATGATAAATTGTAGCCGCTCATTTCTCCATCTGATGGCAGCCTGGATGTTCTTGATGTGTGGGAATCATTGGTACGTGTGGGAATTAGCAAAATAAGATGAAAGCATGACTAAAAATTAAGAAAAACATGGCTATCAGCAGTTTTAATTTGTTATAGGAATTTATATAACTCACAGGAATCAATTGACTTCCCACCTAGGGAAGATCTTCGAGAGCTGTCCCAATTCGTGCAAACTAAAAAGAAGAGATTGACATTTATAACTAGGGGTGTAAAGGAGCCAAGATGGACAGGCCAACGCCGGTCCCAGCCTAGCACGTGGGCAAGACATTCTGGTCCACGTCAAGCCCAACAAGTAATCCTGATCTGGCCCATTAGTTGAGTATGCCTTCGAATGGCATTAAATGAGTCTGGCCAGAACAGGATATCATGTCAAGCCTTTATGCACATCAAGATAACAGTCCCTTCGACTTAGTTCTCTGGCCTCAAAACTCATGCCCAAGTTCAGCCCTTGGAATTTCACCATCAGACCAAATCCATCTGAGTGCGCCTACTAGGCCCACTTTCACCCCTGTTTAGAACAGAGGGAGGACAAATAAACAATTCCCTCCAAGCTAAGGCGTCAATCTCAGAAGTACCTTCACTAAGATTGTTAGAGAACTGCGATCCTAGAAAAAAAATTCCCTAAATTCACTCAATTCTCCGATCTCAACTAATTAGAGGTTAGGATTATTAGGTCAATCTGATTTGCGAGTCATGCCCAGTCAATAGTGGGGTCCACTTGGGAATGTTTGATCTGATTTACTTACATGTACTCCACAATTTTGAGTGCATGCATATGAACCATCACACTCTACCAGAGTATTAATAGAACTCCCCACACAGGACTTGCATTATTCTTTCCTGAAGGTATGCGTTCTATCCCAGAGCCTTGAGACTAAAAAGTGGAGTCTATGATTTCGCTCTCCAAAGATAGACCACACCCCAAAAAATCTGGGTGTAAGATCTTAAACTTCCAATTTGGGTAGTTTTCTCCATCGAATATGGATATTGATGAATGATTTTTACAACCACATTAGAAAAAAAAAAAAAAACCTTAACATCTGATTAACAAAGATATGTTTGTCAAATCCAAATGATCAACTTCTTTTCATCTCAATCACCCATTCAACCGCAACTGATCGTGTATTTATGATCGTCCACTCTGAATCGGGATTTGGATGGTTCAGATAGAGGTACTCGCTCACCAGTGGACCATCACAGCCCCATCAGCCACACACATTCAGAAATAGAAAAACCAATCCCCACAGTCAAAACAACAATCCCCTCTACAATGTACCACGAACTGAAGAAACACACCAATCGAAAGATCCCAACCAAGAAAAAGAAGTGGTCCCCACAGATAAAAGGATTAGGAGCATACATACCTTTTGGAAGGTAGATGTGTCTTTTCCAGTAGTAAATGTAGAAGCACTAACAGTTATGATAGGTGGATCCTGTTTGTGGGGTCAGTGCAATGGCCGTCTCCAAGCGCTACTCGATGGAAGAAAATCCGCACCACTCGATGGAAGAAGAAGCCTCGCGGCTGGAAGGAATGAGAGAATGGGCTAAGAGAGAAGGCGCTGGTGATTTTGAGAATCCTTTTCTAAATTTTATAAAATTTTGAAATACGAAGCAGTGTGTGTTTACCACTGTTTATAACAAATACTCTGTTAACAATTGTACATGCAAGAAGGACCATTTTCTGGATGGTTAAGATTGTATTATATAATAAAATTATAAATATTAAATAAATACAACTAGAAAGATTATTTCAATGGTCTGGATAACTTTATATCATTGCCACTATTTTCATGAACGAGTCACCACTATTTTACATTCTGTACAAAACTCACAGCTTTTTTTATATAGAAAAATAAAGCGTAAACAAAGCTTTGGAAAGGGGAGGGCTTTATGGGCCCCACTATGATGGATATGTTTCATCCAATCCGTCCATATATTTTTATATATAATTTTATGATATGGTTTAAAAAATGAAGTGTATCTCAATCTCAAGTGAACCACATTATAGGAAATAGTGTTGAATAAATTTGACCATTAAAAATGTTTTAGGGGCCATAAAAGTTTTGGATCAAGCTAATATTTGTTTTTTCCCTTCATATGGGTCTTTATGACAAAATCAATAGATTGGATGTCAAATAAACAGTATAGTGGGCCTTAGGAGGATCTTAATTGTGAATATCCATTCATTATTTTTGTCCAGTGGTGTGGCCCAAATAAGATTTATATCCCTATCATTTTTTATTTCAAGCACTAAAATGATGTTTAAAAATGGATGAACAGAATGGATGAAGCACATACATCATGGTGGGGCCCACAGAGCACCGACCACCAGCGTCTCAGTCGGAGTAGCCAATTTGTTCCAGGACGTGGACGTGGACTGTAAGACCCATATCCTATCAGGTACTGTTCCATAAGATCCCACGGTCCTTCCAGTCGAATTCTGGCGACCCACGACGTGTAAATAACATTTGCACGTGTTGTTGAATCACACCTGTAAACTCGAGCCGACTCAACTTTAGGCCTGTGTCATTTCGACCGCGTCGCCGTCGCAAATCCGACGCCACGTCTCATGCGTCAATGCGACACTCAGATTATGAGATCCGGCCCGTGCATTATCCCGACCATCGATCGCTTGATCGCGGGACCCACCTATACCTGTTGATGTATTTCCCTAGAAAGCCATAATTGCTATGATGTCACCCTAGGGGTGACATCACCCCACCCTACCTTACCCTATCCTAGCCATAACTCCTTTCAAGCAACCACTCATTCCCTTTTTCCCCATGAGTCAAACTTATTAATTGCCTAGGAACTACCACCTCTCTCTTTCTCTCCCTCTTTCTTTCTTACTTCCTAGCAAGAGAGAGAGAGCTCCCAACATCCATGAGAGCTCTCCATTTCCAACCATTAACAAGTTCTCCACCTCCAAATCCAACCCTCCAAAATCAATCCCAACCATTGAATCTTGTTCCCTTGGAGCTCTAGGGGCTATAGGCGGAAGAAGAAGATGAGATCCTAAGGTGGGTGCCTCTCTCTCTCCCTCTCTTTCTCATATATTTTGTATGTGATGATATGATTGTGTGACCTATCTGGATGGACCCCACCTCCCACCTTGATGTGTATATTGTCCACACCACCCAAATTTTTGGTGGCCCATCTAGACATCACGTCTAGAGGTGGGGGAATACCTTACCTACATGTGTTGTGCTCAAGCCATCCAGCGTCCAGGGACGCTGAACGTGAACTACAAACAAAAATAGTAGCCTGGTTTAACAAGCTTTGGAGTGGGCTACGTATGTAGGCCCTACCTTGATGTGTGGGTTTAATCCACACCGTCCATTCTATTCTCTAGATCATTTTAGACGTTGAGACAAAATTTGAGACCAATCCGATTCTCAGGCGGGCCATACCATAGGAGATAGTGAAATTACCATTAAAACCCACCTTGTTTCTTCTATCCGCCCAAAAAAATGTTGCATATTGGTCTCATTTGGTCCGTCTTAAGGCCTGGAATCCAGTGGCTGGATTAGATTCTTCCGATGTGTGCCCCTTGTATGAAAAACCACAAAAATATAATTTTAAAAAATAATAATAATAAAATCACCTGGCAGCAGGCGCTGTTGCTGCAGCGTCCTGCTGCATTGACGAGCGGACGAAGGCAGGGACCCACGGCCCTCTGCTGTGGGCCCCACCATGATGTATGTTTAACATCCACACCGTTAATTGGGTGGGCCACTTCCTGAAGTGAGCCCTCTCCAAAAATCAGCCCAACCTGGAACTCGGGTGGCCCACATCATAAGAAACAATGGGATTGAGCGTCTGCCATTGAAACACTTTTGGGTTATCACAGATGTTTTGGATCATCATGAAAATTATTTTTTTCCTCCTCAGCCGGGTCTGTGTGACCGTATGATCAGTTTGAATGACAAACAAATGCTATGGTGTACCCCATGGTGATGTACGTGGTATGATCCACGCCGTCTACCTATTGGAATGCTGGGCAGCAACCCAGCAGCACATCGCTGCTGTACATGACGTCACCAAGTTGACGGTCCCACCATGGTGTGCGTTTGATCTGGTGAGAGGCCACCATGATATTTGGGTTTTAACCCGTGCCGTCCAACTGTTTTGGAATCCCCACCGTCCAGATGGCTGGACGGTGGGCCACGCATGTTATATCTGCTGCATCAGCATCTATAAGACCCATCTTGTGTACACTGGATGCTGGATGCTGGATGCATCACATTTTTATTTTTATTATTTATTTTTTATATAATTTTACAATATAATATAATGTATATTAAAATACTATATTATGATGGGCCCCACGTGGGACCCACTTGCTTGGAAACGGTTTGGGCAATGTACCACACACAGATATACATTTTTTGTACCATAGACAGCAAGTTTTATGGGTCCCACACCAGCCTTCCAGCTGGTGTATTGACGTCTGCCAGTTTGGTGGGACCCACCTTGAGGTAAGTGTTTTATATCCACTCCGTCAGTCCAGCTAAGGTGTGGACGTCCCACCATGATGCATGTGAAGTATATTCAGACCGTCCATTCATTTTATCTGGGCAATCACACCGTGATACATGTTTCCATTCTATGCCGACCCTTGCACTCTCACACACACACGTTTATATAGAAATTGTATATATGTAATGCATATAATATATAATATATTAATAATATCATATTGGCGGGCCACACGTGTAGATCCACCACCACATATGCATCAGATCTGCACCGTCCAGACCATACTACTCTCTGGACGGTGGCCTTCTTCATGTCATGTTATATTATAATATAAAGTAATATATTATATTATATTATATGATAATGTATTATATTATATTATATACGTTAAGGTGGGCCACTATGTGGACCGTACCATGATGCATGTTGCATCTGTACTGTCCATTTACTGGACAGTGCAACAGTCATGCTATCCAGGCCGTCCATTAGATTGGACGTAGGCCCACCATGCCACATGTGTTTTATCCAAACCGTCTATACATTTGGTGAGCTCATCCTTAGGCTTTAAAAAAAAAATAAGCCCGATCTAATATTAAGCGGACCACCCTACATAAAACAGTGGTGTTATACGCCCACCCTTGAAACCCCTTTGGGTTACAAAAGTTTTAATTCAGTATAATATTTTATTTTTTTTTCCTTTCCTGTTTAGGTCCTTGTGACCTCATGAACAGTGTGGATGGAAAATAAATACTATGGTGGGCCCACTAGAAATTTAACTATGAAAATCAGTATCACCACTATTATTTGTGGTATGGTCCAGATGATCTTTTGATATAATTCATTGTTGGATAATGTTTATATGGTGTTAGTTTACGTGGACAATGGTTGAATGGTGTTGATTTATGTGGACAATGGTTGGATGGTGCCGATTTACATAGGAAACATTTGGATGATGTTGATCATCATTAGTCAGTCATGTGCCTCATGGAATGAGTGTACATGATACACATGTACACCTACAACTATTGAAATGATTTCTAGCGTGGTCTAAGCCCATTTGAGGCCCATTGGTGCAGCCCATCCGTGGGGCCCCTCATGATGTATTTTTGGCCATGTACGGGGCCCACCTGTTTGTATTTTTGGCCATGTACGGGGTCCACTTATTTATATTTTTGGCCCATGTGATAGGGACCACCTGTTTTGTATTTAAGGCCCATGTGATGTGGCCTAGGGACCATATGCAGGGTCCACCTATTATGCATTGTGGCCCATGTTTGAGTTCAATATGACGTATACCCGGCCCATATGTACGGGGCCCACCCGTTGTGTATTCAAGGCCCGATATGATGTATTGTGGCCCATTCGAATCAGCCCACTTGACTCGTCCCATTTGATCTGGCCGATTGATTTGGCCCATCTAACTTGGACCATTCGAATCGGTCCATGTGACTCGACCCATTTGATCCAGTCTATTGATTCGACCTGATATTATATATTTGGCGCATGAGTGAGGCCTAATGTGATGCGTATGCCCCATAAATGAGACCCATGACGATGAATATTAGGCCTTTGTGTGAAGCCATGGGCCCACTATACGTTTAACTCTATGTGGGCCACTCCTTGGGAGCAATGTTGGTTAAATGGCCACATGGGCAATGATGGTTTAATGTCCACATTGTGAGCTTCCGTTAGGCCTTATCCATCCAAGTGTTGAGGCCGATACCGATTGTTGTGGCCGATTTCCAATTTCAATGATCGAGGCCGATTATCGATCGAGACCAATTATCGATCGAGGCCAATTATCATGGTTGATTACCAATTCTGATGGTCGATTGCCGATTATCGATCGAGGCTGATTATCGATCAAGGCCGATTACCGATTTTGAATTGTCATGGCCGATTTTCGATTATGATTGTCGAGGCCCAATGTGATGAACATGCGACCCGTATTTGAGGCCCGATGTGATGTGTATTCAGCCCGTGTCTAAGGCCCAACATGATGTATATTGAGGCCTAGGTGATGAGGCCCATTGTGATCATTTGAGGGTCAGTCAAAGGAGCCCATTGTAATGTATGTTAGGCCCATGAGCAGGGCCCACCTGTTGTGTACATGTAACCCTTGAGTAAGGCCCATTGTGTTGTATAGTAGGCCCTTGTGTGAGGCCGTGGGCCCATTATACGTTTGGATCTGTGAGGGTCACTCCTTGGGGCAATGTTGGTTAGATGTCCACACTATCAAGGCCGATTGTTGATGTAAGTTATTGATACTGATTATGAGTATGTGACTGCATAGCATCATGATACATGGCCATACGCATCATCTGCATGTCTGTTATGAGATATGATTGACCATTGCATATGTCATAGTGCTAGTTATTATGAGACTCCCTAATAGGCGATGATTATCTCTCATGAGCGCACGGTATGCGTAGGACTGATGCATGATTGGATTGTATGACTCATGCATCTCGTATTGTGTGTTGTGATTACTATATGCCCTATCGACATCAGGGTCATAGCCTCCACTGGCATATTGTGGATGGCCAGATGAGACACCGAAAATCTATTCTACATGGGGTGCTATAGATATCCCTAGGTAAAAGTCCCTAAACCCTCTTGGTTCCAGAGGTTGCTCCAACGTCTAGACCGAGTGGGCAGATGAGCGCCGAGTGCCGATTACCAGATGGCTGCGCTCTCCACTGTGTCATGGTCGGTTGGAAGGAGGTGCGGCCTTACCTGCCCGAGAGGAGGGGGCAATACTAGGCCGAGTCTGACCAGCTCGAGGAATGGGTCCGCTATCGACGAGCCGGGCCCGATATTGGCAGGAGGATAATGAGGTCTCTTCCACTCACCTTGTTACGCGCGATGAGGGCGGCAATCTGGTTTAGAGTGTAATAGACCCCGGTGATTTCCCAGAGAGGAACCGTACTAATATGTGGACATATCGAGTAGGAGTTGCATGCTCATTCATTCATTCATTCACTATCCACTCGGGCTGGTGGTGCCAACTAATTGATGTATACCTTTGTTATGGCAAGGATTTCGGTTGGGCGCACGACCAACCTGAGATCAGGAGTTTACTACGTTGAGTCTGACTATCCAAATTTAGGTATGGGACTAGTTTGGATGGAAGTCCATTGTGACGGACCCCGTAGCCTGCGATACTACGTACTATCATCTTGACTTCACACTCCAAGCATGGTCATTTCATTCGCATCGCATATTGCATTATATCCGCAGGCATATAACATTTTGGGTTACTATATTTCTACACTTATATGGCCTAGACAAACTTAGCGGGATTTGCATATTGCATTGCATCTTTGGCATTTGATATTTGGTTCCTTATGACTCCTTATTATATTGCGTATTTTGATATTGATGGACTTATGGATATGTTCATACTTCTGCTTACTCTGATAATTCATGATCTTATTGTGTTTCTTTTTTTCTTATTCAGACATTGTATGGTTTACGGATTACAAGCTTTTCGGTATTATATGATTATGACACTGTATTGAATACTTGACACTTACCTTGTGCACATACTTACACCACCCTCTAAGCTTTCTATAAGCTTATGCACGATAGATGCGTGCAGGTGATGTTAGGTTGCAGCAGTGTTGAGCTTGGAGCATGCAGTGGCCTTCTGGAGCTTGATTTTCTATTTATGTATTTCCCTTTCAGTGTTGTACTCAAATGATTATATTAGTGGATATGTGATGATGATGTTACCTTTGTGAATTGGGTAATCTTGTGGTTATGCTTATTACTAGTTAAATGTACAAAAAAAAAAAAATCCTCCTTGTAGGATCCCAGGATCGGAATCTGGCATATGAATGCTGGGAGCTGAGAATGGGGTACTACGGAGGCTGTCGGCACCGGATTCGGTGATCGGGATTCCTGTGAATCCGATTTTTGGGTTTGGGGCGTGACATGGACTTCATACAAAAGCCTTTCACGTTAGTGCGCATGAATGCTGGGTGGGGCCACCACCATGTTTGTTGGAAATCATCTTCGTTAATCCATTTATAGAGATCATTTTAGAGTAAGATACCAAAAATGAAGTGCATCCAAAACTCAAGTGGGCCACACGAGATGAAACAGTGGGGATTCAGTGAGAACCGTTGAAACATTCTTATGGCCATAAAAAGCTTTGTTTCAAGCTTCTTCTTTTTTTTCTTTTTCCTTTTATATTTTCACTTATTCCTAGTGTTAATGACCTTATAAACTATTTGGATGGCATATAAACATCAAGGTGGAGTCCAAAAGGTTTCAACTGTAGGTTTTTGTTTCCGCATTGTTTCCTCTCATGTGATCCACTTGATTTTTGGATCCAACTCATTTTTGGTCTCGTCCTAAAATGATCTCTAAAAATTGATTAACGGAGTAGATTTTCCGAACACATGGTGTTGGGCCCCACCTAGCATCCTTGCGCAGGATGTCATGGGCTTTAATAGGAAATCCACGTCCCGTTAAAAAGTGGAGACCAACCAATGGCTGGTGGTCGGTGCTCTGTGGGCCCCAACATGACATACGTGTTTCATCCATGCCGTCCATCTATTTTTCCAGAAAATTTTATGGTATAAGACCAAAAATGAGGTATATCCCAATCTCAAATGGACCACATTACAGGAAACAGTGTTGAATGAGTGTGGACCATAAAAAACCTTTTGGGGGCCATAAAAGTTTTGGATCAAGCTGATCTTTGGTTTTTCCCTTCATCTGGTCATGTATGACCTAATCAACAGATTGGATGTCAAATAAACAGTACAGTGGGCCTTAATTAAGATAGATTTTAATGGTGGATATCCAATCACCATTGTTTTCATTTGGTGTGGTACACCTGAGATTTATGTCCCACTAATTTTTGGTATAAAACTGTAAAATAATTTGAAAAAATGGATGAACGGAATAAATGAAACACGTACATCATAGTGGGGCCCACCCATATAAGAGGATTTTAATGGTGGATATCCAATCAAATTGTTTTCCTATGATGTGGTCCACCTTAAGTTTATATCCCTATCATTTTTTTAATCAAGCCCTAAAATGATCGGTAAAAATGGATGAACATAATGGATGAAATACATACATCATGGTGGGGCCCACATAGCACCGAATACTAGCCAACAAGCCGGTGGCAAAGGAGTAGACAATCCGTTCCCATCCATGCTGTTTGTGGTGCGGTCCATTTAATCTTTGAATATGATTCATTTTTTGAATAATTCTCTGAAATGATCTCGAAAAATGGATGAACGGTGTGGGTTGATCCCAAATTTTTGGTAAATCCAAAACTCAAGTGGACCATGCCACGCGAAACAATGTGGAATAATGATTTCTACCATTAATACCTTCCTTGGGCCCACAGTAACATTTATTTTCCATCCAACCTATTCATAATATCAAATATATATGAATGAAGAGAAAACACAAACATGAGCTTGATCCAAAACTTCTATGGCCTCCAAGAAATTTTCAATAGTAGAGGTTCAATCACACTATTTCCTGTGGTGTGGTCCACTTAAGCTTTGGATATGCTTCCTTTTTGTTCTTTAGACCTCAAATTATCTGTTAACGTGGATAAACGAAATGGATAAGATAAATAAATAACGGTGGACCCCACAAAGTTTACTTTGGTAAGGGTAATGACTAACTCTCTTAAATGTAGAGAGGAGGTTTCCTTAAAATTTTCATAATCATATATTTAGCTTGTCATAATGTGATTCACATATCCAACCAACTCATTATGTGTGTCCCACTTGGATGAGGGGTCAGACTAAGTTTTAGCCGCATCCAAAACTCAAGTGGGCCCCACCACATGCTTTTATATTTTTTAAAATGTCTTGACATGGTTTTAGATGGTATGGCCCACCTGAGTTTCGTTTACAGATGATTTTTGAGATATCTCATAACCTAAAGGGGACACATTAAATGCATGGTGTTGATGTGCAACATACATCATGATGGGGCCCACAAAACTTATTAACATCAATTCTTAGGTTTTCACAAGGTCAATAAGTTGGGTCACAATTTTGACAACAATATTTAGCCCATTTTATATGTCTAGCCCATTCACTCTATTTTATTGATCAATACCCTCAATTTAACTAGTTACTCGGCCCAATCAGGCTAGCTACATATGAGAAAGATATTGGGCATACAAGATTGATCAACAATTTGAGTGAAATTTGATTTAAACATATGAAGTTATTTACTTTTCAATCTGGACTAATTTGATAGTCCAAAAAAGGTTAAATGTTCAATTAGTGGATGTGCCTAATAATTTATTAATTTTTTTTCACAAATAAATTTCAATTTCCATTTAAAAATAACATTTTTTAAAACAATGTATATTTTTTTACTCTTAATTTTTCTTTAAAAAATTTTAACAAAATATCATTTTTATTATAAAATATTTCAAAAAATAAATTAAAATACAAATTTTCAATTTTTATTTTTAAAATATCTAAAATTTTCACGAATTTTTTTTTTCCCCAAAAATTCCAAAATGCTGATTTTTTTTTTCTTCAAAAGCATCATGTTGTTTTCAACTTTTCAATTTTTAAAAAAATATATATAATTTTTCAAAATCTTAGTGTTTTTTTAAAAACTTTTTCTTTTATTTTCAAATTTTGAACATTTTCAATTATATTTCAAAATCACAAAATTATTCAACTTATTTATTTTTCGTTTCAAAAAGTTTGTTTTTTGATAAAGTATCAATTTTTTTTAATATCGTTTTATTTTATTTTTCACTCAAATTTTATTTTGAGTGAAAATAAAATAAAATTTCACATTTTTTAAAATATGAAATTTTATTTTATTTTTCAAATTTCAAACTCTCATTTTCTTTTTTAAAATATTTTCATTTTTCAACATTGTGAAAATTTTCACATTTTAAAAAATATTGTTAATTTTCTTTTTCAGGATATTATTTTTTTCTCAAAATCAAATGTTTTTTTTTTTCACATTTATCAACTTTATTCAAAATTCTTTTTTATTCCTACAAAATAGATTTTTATTAAATTGTAATTTTTATTTTTTCAAAATCTAATTTTTTTTCTCGAACATTGTTAAATTTTTTTAACTTCTCAATATTATTTTAATGTGATATTACAAATCATTTAAACATTAATTTTAAATTAAAAATAAAAAAAATTCCACTCATTTAATATAAAAACATAATAAAATTTCTTTTTCATTCAATCAATTATTAAAAAATAATCTTAGATATAAATATGTACAATTAAACCACCAAAATTCTATTAAAAAACAGCTATTAGACTAAAAAAAAAACGTAAATTTTCCACCATATTCTTAAAAAAATGGAAAAAATTATTGGGAGGGCAAAAAGCTTTTTACGACGGACATGATCCGTCGCAAAAGTTCTTTTACGACGGACAATGATCCGTCGCAAAAGCATCTGAAAAGCCCACCATTCAGCATTTTTGGGCGGCAATATATGGCTGAGACAATGAAATTTTGTGACGAATTTAATCCGTCGCCTATTAACAACGGACCAAAATCCGTCGTAAATCAGATATTAGCAACAGATTTTGGTCCATCACTAAATTCAGCGACGTTCTGACCAAGGATTTTTGAGAATCATGGGATTAGCGACGGACTTTCTCCGTTAGCGATGGATTAAATCCGTCGTTAAACCAAGAAATTTTAGTCCGTCGCAAAAATACGTCGCAGATTGCCCAATTTGGCGTAGTGTCATCTTCCAACAAATTGTGCCAATAGCTCCTAGGCATCTAAAAGTCATTTTTACCACATCATTTTCTCTAATATAAATTTGGTTATAACCAGAATGATTATCCATGAATGATACTATTTTACGCATTGCATCTCAATTGATTAATTGATTAGCAACGAGTTAGGTATTCATCTTTTAGTCGTAGATGATATAAAATTTTGAAATCAATGCAAACTAGAATTTTTCCATTCTTTTTTACTATTGGAACTATGTTAGAGATCCATTCCACATACCTAATTGAATGAACAAAACTGGCTCGCAAAAGTCTCCCCACTTCTTTGATTTTAAGGGTGACTTCATAGTCATCCTCTGCAAGGGTTGCTTGACTTGTCAGAATCTTTCTTTAATCGGCCAGCAGTACTCGACTAACTTCCATCTTAAACCAGGTATTTCATGATAATCCCATGCAAAATAATCTTTATAACTCTAAAGGAGTTCGATCATCACCACAGGTTCGTTTAACGACAAATAACTATTGATATATGTTAGCCGATGACAATGACCATTCCCTAGATTGACCTTAACTAAAGGACCTTCCACATCTGCTTATAGATCATCGAGTGTTGCAGGAGCTGTTTTTAACTCTTCAAAAGTTATTACATTTATGGAAATCTCTTCATATTCCAACAAACATTCGACAATATTAACCATACAATCGTTACCTACTTATTTATATCTTGAGCTTATTTGATTATGGAAAATCATGCCATAATCTTGGACTATTATTTTTTTTTCGTTAAGGTCATATTCATGAGGATTCTTCAAGAATATAAGATTTTCCTAGCTTATATACAACTATTACTCTCGGCATAGTTATTTCTTTCTTGGTGATTAAACTTATGTCTTTCGCCTTAATCATTGGGTTCTTTTTTAATGATGTCCTAATCGAATTACTAAATTGATCACATCCAATAAAAGTTATAGTTCCAGCATCATTTGCATACAAATATGCATTTATTGCATTAGATCTAGTTTGAAAAGGTTTAATGTCGGCTGGAACTATCTCAAATTTCCATTTATACCGAAAAAAATAAGATTTAATGAAGTGATAATGGGATCCAAAATTTTGTGTGAATTTAATCACGACCAAGGAGAGCATTATAATTGGAAGATGAAGGCACAACAAATAAAGTTGTTAACACTCTTTTAGTCCCAATCATTAAGTCGATCAGCAAAATTCCTCCTACATTCGTCACATGACTGATAAAATCTATAACAGTTGTTTCGGTAGGGATTAGATCAAAATACATTTTTTTTTTCCAATTTTGTTAACATATTTATTAGAAAAATATTTATGGTCTCTCCATTATCGACGTATATATAGGGAATAGGACACCTGTTCATATGAACTAATATAATAAGTGGTTTAAGATGTCGTAACACCGTGAATAAGGATTGATCAAAGGTTATTTTCTCAACATCTATACCAAGTTCAATGGTAATTGAATATGAACCTTCACATCTTTCCTTTCAATCATCTATAGGTTCTTTAATCAAAGTTTCTTGTATCTCCTCAACATCCCCTTCAATTCTATGGGGGAGTGTAAACACCATATTACAATTTACCTTTAATGGTGGTAGAGTTATAAAGGTAATGTTCAGTGTTTCTTATCCACCGGCCATCTCGCTATCTTGTGGATTGCTAGTTCCCTGAAAATCAGCATCTTCTTCTAAAATCTCCATGTTTTCCAATATTTCTTCGATCAACCATTCTTCTTCTGCAAAATCAAAGTGATTTGAACCTTCTTATGAAAAATCACTTAGTTTCCCGACGGCACAGTTTTGTTTGTTTTGGATAATTTGTTGATTCTCATGCGAAATAATGATTTCAGCCGCATGTTTCTTATTTGAACTATTCATATATGTTCAATTTCAACCATTATTTTGTCGACCACATACTACTGACCATTTATATCGCATGGTTGTCAGATTCTACTCATCTAAGCTTCTTCATGTCACTCGTTGCCGCTGCCAAAGATGTTTTTATATCCTTGTCATTTTCATCGAGTATTATGGGAATTTAGGATGAATAACTCTAGTGCAGTGGTTTGTGATGTTCACAATTGGGTTAACCATCCTAGGTCATTTTTCGACATACCTTCCTTGAAAGTTGCACTACTCCTTACCTAGATTAACGTTCACATGATGAATAGCTTGGGCTCATTGGATATTGTTATATTTACCATACCTATTACCTTGTCCTTTCAGCGGATAAAATTCTTTCGCCAACTACTATCGTTGAATATCTTCGTGACATCTTTCAATGACATATTTAATCAATGATCATATCGTTTTCTTGTTGGTGTGAAATTTTTCTCCTATTTTGATGCGTTCATATTTCTTAGATCCACCATGACCATATTAATTCCTAAGGTCAGCGAAAATGGCTCAGTATCAACCAACATAGCTTATTTCTCTTTATCTGAAAATTTGAGTATTCCCAAATCAATATTTTCTTGAATCATGTTCCTGAAAGTAATGTAATTTCTCGTGGAATGAGAACGAGAATCATGCACTTATACAATATTTTATTTTCTTCAATTCTTCTGCCAAATGAATTCTTTACTTTGGTGGAAGTTTTATAAGTTTCGAAGTTCTATAAGTTTGACCACTATTAAGAGATCAAATATCTCATCGCCCTTTGTGATGTCAAAGAAATATTGAATGTTTTGTTCAATGATTCCTTTTATTGTACTAGAACCTTGTAGAGACGATTCCTCACCAATCTTAGTTAAAGGCTTACAAACAAATAGTTTATTAAGGCTAATTTTGGTGAATATGATCTCATAGTTTGTATCACAATAATATGTTTCTGAAAATAAGTTTTCTTTTAGTTTTCTTCTTTAGGAAACCATTCATATTTGATTGCTTGATGATACAGATCCACCAAATCTTCAAAGTCCATGCCTTCGAATTTCTTTTGGAGGTCCATGTCTAAACCTTCAATGGCCATCTTTACAAACTACACTTCCGGAAGAAATACTCGGCATCTACTCTTTACCTTTTTTTTAACAAAGTGACATATTTTTCGGCTGGCACGTCAAGTAACTATCTAAGATTAGAAAAGTCAGGTAAAGAAAACTCAAGTTCAGTTTGATAAAACTGAGCATGAAACATTTCTTCCATATCTTGCCACGATTGCAATAAATTTATAAGCAAATTAATATACCATGTAAATGCCGTGTCATTCAATGAATTCACAAACCATTTTAATTTCACATATTCATTGATCGAAAATTCACCGCATTGTATGGTAAAACAACCAATATGCTCAACTGTAGATTGGTTTGTCTCTCTAGAGAATAATGAGAATTTTGGTATTTTCATCCCCCACGGTACTTTTGCAAACTAGTTAACCCAATCAAGGTATGGTTCACGATAAACAGGATGATTAGTAAGCCGACGATGACGTTGGTCGGTCACTTTATTTATTAAATTAATAATTTCCTTCTGTCCCTTAGGTGGGAGTCCAAGGTTAACCATTAGAGGTATTTGTAAACCATCAGCAAAATGTATACTATGCACCTGACTCCCAAGAATGCCATTAATATTCTGCATAAATAGTCTTATAGCTGGCATACCATGATTCAAATCATTTTTATTTAGGTCGTTAAACTGGTCATTTCGTCCATTCATCCTTATGCATACCTGAGGTGGCATATTTCGATGGCCTACCATACCTGGATTTTTCCATACATTGCACGGAGGCATCACCTGCAATTTTTGGTATAGTATTGTCGAATCTAGGAATTTCTTAATTATGTTGATGGTGATTTAGTAACTAATCATTAAGAAAGGTCACAAGCCTGTTTATAACTACAGTTTATGTTCGAATGTATCAACTTATATCATACCTTGTTCAGTTAATTCTCCCAGGCTAACATTAACACTTCCCAAAACTCGGTTAAAGTCTATAAAATTATTTCAGGATGATGAACCAATTCTGTAATTGCTGGAAGTGACTGATTAGGTCCTCAGGTTTGGCTTGCATTGTAAATTCCTTGCCTAATTGAGGTCATATTCTTCAGTATTTCCATTAACTCGAGTAGATCATCTACTCATGTTATTATATATTTCAATTAACAACTTCACACTTGTCCCGTTGGGCATGCCAAAACGTTGTTGGGTCTCAAATTCGACCACGCGGAACATGTGTGAGGGTTGCAGGTGTACCAGAACAAATTTTCTGATTCAAACCATGACCACTGACCCCTGGCATCAAGATAGAGTGAATTTTGGTTGTGGATCGACTGTTTGTCAATTCAGCCAACTATCGTGTGCTAGTTACTTAGGCGATTAGTAGAGGTTGGGCCTCTTCCTCCAAGCGAGCTCTTCATTACCTTGGAAATCTAAAGACTTGCGAATGTGCATCATTTGTATAGTTGAAGAGATGGATGAAATGAGAATATGTGAATAAGTTACGAATATAAAGGGATCCCTC
Source organism: Magnolia kwangsiensis (assembly GCA_037074715.1). Classification (NCBI taxonomy): domain Eukaryota; kingdom Viridiplantae; phylum Streptophyta; class Magnoliopsida; order Magnoliales; family Magnoliaceae; genus Magnolia; species Magnolia kwangsiensis. The sequence continues at coordinate 44,970,390 of CM073576.1, read as the reverse complement.
GTCTGGCTAAGAGCACCAAGGTGCTTCCGAGACCAGTGTGCTAATGAATAAAGTAGAGGCAATGCCGAGAATTGCAACTATGGTTGGCCCAACATATGACGATAGGTGGATGAATTCCCAAGCTACTGTATTCCTTTAGATATGGCATGCAAGCACAAATGGAAGGGAATTGCAACTACTAGCTATGACTGAAGTCAGTCTAACGTGAGCGCAAGGATAGGATGAATATAGATCTACATTAAGGGTCCACTACTACTGAGCAGGGAGAAACTAAACCTAGATATACAAACTTGAGCCGGATTAATAGTTGTATTTTGTTGTTGGGTTCAGCAAGGATTTTTTTCTTGGATTTGTTTCTTGTATTTATAGACTTTTAATAGGAAAACCAGAGAATAATTGTCAATCCACATGGCTCCATCATGTGTAACAAGCTGGGAAAAGAGTGATTACACTTTATCAACCATAATTTCATCTATGAAAGTCCGCTTTAGGGCTAACATGGCTAGAGCAACCCTTCATCTCTATACGGGAGAATGAAAATACCTAAAGACAAGCTAATACCCGAATCCATAGTGCATGTATCTCGAATATCTTTTATGCCACGTGGCAACATCAGCACCATTTATACAATCCACATGAATTTTGATACAAACACACAAATAGGCATAAAACTAAAGAAGGAAGAAGAAGACATCAAAGCAAAGAAACGTTGATGGGGTACACAAAGTAAAAGGACTTAGGTAGGGCCCACCAAGTGGAAGGACATGATATCTCCTTAATGTAACATGAGGGGGCAAACAAGTAAAATGATCAAAATGTGATAAATACTAAAATCAAAACTTAAACAAAATAATTATGAATCTAGTTTCAACAATTCTAAAGGATTTTTTTTACAGCAAAGCTCCTCGCAGAATTGGATTTTATCAAATAGTGCCTCTAGCAACTGATATTTTAAGAAAGTGCTTTTAAAGAAGAGAAATTTCTATGTTCAAAATGTGATAAATACTAAAATCAAAACTTAAACAAAATAATTATGAATCTAGTTTCAACAATTCTAAAGGATTTTTTTACAGCAAAGCTCCTCGGGGAATTGGATTTTATCAAATAGTGCCTCTAGCAACTGATATTTTAAGAAAGTGCTTTTAAAGAAGAGAAATTTCTATGTTCCTTTGCCTTTTCTGTCAATCATAATGAAAAATTGAAATGGTGCTACAATCAACAAAGTTGTGGACAATGGATTCATCAGGCCCAATCAGCACCACATAATCGTGTCCACACCACATGGACTATGGCCATTTTTAGATACCAAAGGCATCGACAAATACCCGAAAGTTCAGAAGCAGATGCAGGCCTTGTTGGCCACATTCACCTTGATAAGGCGTGTTTGCCCAACATAAAATTTATAATTTCTTTTTTGAGATAACTTATTTTCAGAAACAGTGACACTGTAAATTCTGCTACATGTGGAACTCGTTATTAATTTAATCATGATATTAGCTTCTGCCAAATAATTTCATTTAAATTCTGTTGTACTGATTTTGAAGAATATCCAAACAGGCCCTTGTTTGACTACAAACAACACAGTTTGAATAAATCATCAATTATCCCCTGGTTGATACTTGTACCGTAGAAATTGCATGTGCAGAGGGTGTATGTAGAGTTAGCATATTTATTTCTATATTGGCCTTTTCTTGTTTAGCAGCAACCTTATATAGTGTAAGCATATGGACACTGCAAAACTGTTCTTCTTTTTTCCTTGTTGGTGCGGGTCAGGTGCATCATGCAAGTTTTTTTTTTTTCTTAGTAATGTTTCAAGCTATTGTCCAATCCATGCGGTTTTCTCACTGGCTCTTTGGGTCTCACCAAATAAATGCACTGATTAAGAGTGATCATTACTACACTGTACCAGCTATTAATATCTGTTAGATTGGCAATTGGATCTTTTCCGTTGGGCTTTCGACCAGACAGATGGAAGTAAGGTATAACAATTGGATCTTCTTAAATTTTGATATCATGCTTTAAATTGATTTTTTTTTAAATGGATGGACTGAGTGGATATAGAATACACGAATCAAGGTGGGACCCGTAAGGTCTGCACATCTGGGTGAGGTTCGGTCTCACCTAATCCGCTTCCTTGCAGCACGCAACAAGTACCAGAATTTGTTGGAGTGGGAAATTTACATAGGCCTCACATGATGTTTTTCTTAATACACAGTTCAATAGCCAATTTTTTCATCTCATTCCAGGAACAAACCCAAAAACAATGCATATTCAAAGCCAAAGTGGACCTTGCCCCTGAAGATATAAGAGTTATTGCTACTGTTGAAAACTTCTTAGGGTTATAGAAGGATCTGATCAACCGGGGCTGAACTCATGGTACCCACTTCCTATGATTTGTACTAATGTTCTGGGCTGGCCTAGGTATTTGTTGGTTTTTAACTGAAGAAGCATGAATATATATATATATATAAAGCAATTTGCTTAATAACAAGCCCAACTTAGAACTCCGCATCTTGCATTATGGAATGGTTAGGAATATAGAGCTATGTAAATTGCTTTTACTTTAGTGGCATTATTGATGAGTGGACTGTGGAAATGTGTTTATATATATATATATATATATATATATATATATATATATATATATATATATATATATATATATATATAATGAAATATGTGTAGAGTATGTATTTATGGGTTGCGATTACAGCATGTACATGGATCTATACAGGATACATAAATGAAACATAAACATACACAAATGCACACTCTCCCTCCAAGTGGAGATATTAGAAAGATTAACCATTGACATTTTGGGTAGTTCTAAGAAGCAAGAGGCACAATTCAGTCGGTAAGGTTATTTTTTGTAAAAATGTTCTTGACCCTCTATATTAGAGGCCACTGATCAAATGTTTAAGAATGTCAAATTGGTGTGATATTTGCATTGTAGTCCATGAAATACATATTTGATCTAATGGATGGTTTAGATTAATCGATTGGAGTGTTTAAGTGTCCCATTGCAACTAGGAGCATGCACGATAACTTATAATGCTCTAAGAGCACTAGCAATATTCTAGTCTTAGAAGGATTCTAAAGTAAAAATCTACTGATTGGTGGAATTAAAAAAAAAGTAGATTTGGAATGATGTGAAAATGAAAATGCATAAAAGAATTTAACTAAACATGCTTGTTTTAGCACACATTATTTCCATGAAAATGTTGAAAGGCTAATGGTAAAAAAGTGAGAGCCATCTCTCACAAGATGTTGAATTCTCGAGTCTTTTTGTGGAAATGGAAATCTCCCTTTTTTGAAGAACTGCGGAAATGGAAATCAATTTCTACTTCTGTCACGCCCCAAACCCAGAAATCAGATTCACAAGAATTTCGATCGCTGAATTCGGTGCCGACAGCCTCCGTAGTACCCCATTCTCGGCTCCCAGCGCAACATACGCCAGATTCCGATCCTGGGATCCTACAAGGAGGATTTTTATTTTTTTTTGAACGTACACTTGTCTTGTAATAAGCATAACCACAAGTTTACCCAAATTATAAAGGAAACATCATCATCACATATCCACTAATATAATCATTTGAGTACAATGCTGAAAGGAAATACATAAATAAAGAAAAATCAAGCTCCAGAAGACCACTGCACGCTCCAAGCTCAACACTGCTGCAACCTAACATCACCTGCACGCATCTATCGTGCATAAGCTTATAGAAAGCTTAGAGGGTGGTGTAAGTGTGTGCATAAGGCAAACGCCAAGTGTACAGTATCAGGACAATGCGGAAGTATGTGGTAAGTCCATGAAAATACCAAGGCTATGTAATGCAAGGCATGATGCGAGATATGGATGTCATCGGCCACACCGATGCAATGCAAGGCCTACATAGCCAAATGTCATATGCGAAATGCAATCCAAGCAAGTCGGTACTCCTCAAATACGTATATCAGTACAGTTCCTCTCTGGATATCACCGGGGTCTAATACACTTCGCAGAGACTGCCACCTCCCTAGCTGCACAGTCCAGCAAGCGGATAAGACCTCACTATCCGCCTGACCAGTAGTATGCCAATACCTACCCGGCTCGTCGATAGCGGACTCATTTGCGAGCTAGTCAAACTCAGCCTAGCTTATAGCCCCCTCACTCAGGCGGATAAGGCCACACACCCTTCCAACCGACCACGACACAGTGGGAGACGCGGCCCACTGGTATTCGGCACTCGGGCGCTCATGTATCCACTCGGTCTAGACGCTGGAGCATCTCCTGGTACCAAAAAGGTTCTGGGACTTTCACCCAAGGACATCCTAAGTGCCCACAGTGCTAGAATAAGTATTTTCGGTATCCAATACGGTCATCCACGATGTATCTGTGGAGCCACGGCCCTGATGTCGCTAGGGCGTGTAGTGATCAAGTCACACGTATGTGAGATGCATGAATCACACGTCAAATCATGCAGAAGTCCAGCGCGTACTGCGCAATCATGTAGGGCACTCAGTCACATAACGAGTCTCGTAAATGGTCTGCCCAATGGCGTATGTTATGATCAGTCATTACTCATATCAAGCATACATATGATGCGTATGGGCATGAGTCATAAGGTTATACTAAGCATGTTTTAAGGCAATGAATAGCAACGGGTATGGACCTATCAATGGGCCCTAAAGAGAGCTACAATACGGACATTTAACCAACATTGTATGTACAATGTGGACGTCAAACCAACATTATTTTCTAGGCACGGCTTGCCGTAAATATCATTTCACGAACCATGATAGACGTACATTGCAATGGACCCTAAGGACATCCATTGGGCCTCGATCCCTAGGCCTTAGATATATCAAATGAGCCGAATTGCGTGGGCCATACATTCTTCAAATGGCTACGTTAATGGGCCTCGCCAAAGAGCCTTATGTACATTGCAATGGTCCATGACTCATGGGCCATGAAATACATCAAAGTGGGACTACACACATGAGTTTTAAATATGTCAAATGGGTCATTCCATTTGCGCCCCTTGCACATCAAATGGGCCTGATCCCATGGGCTTTATATGTACCAAATGGGCTTAGATCCCGTGGGCCTTATATAGAATAAGTGGGCCGGATCTCATGGGCATTGTATATATCAAATGGGCCGAAACCCATGGGCTTTAGATATGCCAAATGGGCTTAATCCCATGGACATTACACATGCCAAATAGGATTAATCCCATGGTCTTAGATGTGCACCAAGGTGGGCCTAAATGAATGGCCATAAATGGGTCAACATGGCCCTATACACATACCATGGTGGCCCATTTGAACCATAGATCTGGTTCATTTTGGCACAAGCCATGAAATAATTTTACAACAACAAATAAATGGGCGGTTTGGATGAAACTCATGCATCATGGTAGACTCCCATGTGGGCCCACTATAACATTTATTTTCCATCCAATCCTGGGCCCACTGAAATGCTTATTTGCCACCCAACCTGTTGTTAGGGCCGTGTGGCAAGGGGCCCACCAAAATGTTTATTTTCCATTCAAACCTGCTGATGAGGTCATATAGACCCAGGGCCCACCGTAATGTATATTTTTTTTTTTTACCCAACCTGGGCCCACTGTACTATTTATTTGCATCCAAACTGCTCATTGAATCACATGGCCTAGGGCCCACTGTAATGTTTATTGCCATCCAAACCCGTTCATAACGTCACGTGGCCAGGGGCCCACGTGATGGACGGCGTGGACATAACACATACATCTGAGTGGGGGCCACCATCCACTGCCGTGGACGGACGGCGTGAGTGAAACACTTGCATCACAGTGGGTGTCACCACCCACTATTTTGACGGTGTGGTAAGCCACACATACCACAGTGGATCCCATGTAGGGCCCACCAAAGTGTTTATTTGCAATCCAACCCGTCCATTACGTATGTCCCACCTGTTTGAGGGTTCACACCAAGTTTCAGCCACATTAAAAATTCAGGTAGGCCCCACCAAGTGTTTTATATGATTTAGGCATGTCTTCACATGATTTGGATGGTATGGCCCACCTGAGTTCAGTTTGTGGATGATTTTTGGAGCCAGCGCACCATTCAATGGGACCTATTAAATGAACGGTATAGATGTAAAACATACATCATGGTGGAGTCTACAAGTGGGCCAATGCGGCCACGCTTTTTACCATGGACGTCTCTGGACTCATGGCACAAAGTCACGCCAAAAAAAAAATAAATTATTTTTTTTATCCTAGGTGGGACCCACATTAAACAGATCTACCCCGTCCATTGCATGTGTCTCACAAAATTAAGGGTCCAAACCAAGTTTCAGGTGGGTCCAAGCTTCTGGTGGACTCCAGAAATCATTTTTCCAAGTTTTAAAGGAAGATACTAATATTCTTAATGCCACGGCCCGCCAGATAATTGGATCGGTCTCATTTTTCGGTTCAACGCCTAAAACGATCCCGAGAATAAAATGGATGGCTTGGATTAAATATGTACATCAAGGTGGGGCCATGTTGGAGCAGCCCCCCATTTTCCTTCCCTTTTCTTTCCTTTTCTCCTTTTTTTTTTAAATATGGGGCCCACAATAAGATGATCCAAATCGTCTAATATGTGTGTCCCACGTGGTGGACCGTTCAGTCCAAGTTTAAGATGCGTCCAAATTTCAAGTAGGTCCCACCAAGTGCTCTTATATATTCAGGCATGTCTCCACATGTTTTTAGATGGTATGGCCCACTTGAGAGTCAGATTGGTCCCAAATTTTGGCACAACGCCTAATGTAATCTGAGAAAAGGATGGACGGCTTGGATCAAGCAAATACCTCAAGGTGGGGCCTGCATCAGTGGCCCACCGTAAAAGTATACTTTTTCCCTTCTTTTTTTTTGAAAAGTGCAGTGTGTTAACGCTGCCAGTCCAGCGTCTGCAATGTGTTAACGCTGCCAGTCCAGCGTCCAGAGACGCTGGACGGCGTGCTTTAAACAGATACAACACGGTGGGTCCCACAGGGACATGGTCCACGTTCACCAAGGTGGGTCCCACATGATCGTGGCCCACCTTGCATGTACATATATATATATATATATATATATATATATATATAATAAATATCATTTATCTAATATGTAGTGAGCCACACCATTTGATGGATGGAGTAGATTCATCATGAATCGGTGGGGCCCACTTCATTTTAGGAGAAGGATAAGGAGAGAGAAAGAGAGAATAAGAGACGGTGATGGTGGGGCCTCGCTACTATGGGCCCCACATGATACAAATTACACACAAAAAAAATGGGTCCCACAAATAAGTGGTCCCTAAAAAGAAATTTAACGGTGGATCACCCACCTCTAAGCCTCCTCCTTGCTCCCTTGGCCTCCAATGCTCCTTGCCTTCGCCTTGGACGGTGGATGATGGACCTTTGATGGTGTGGATGAGAGATGAGAGGGTGGGCCACACTTGGCTTTTGGAAAAGCTTGGGAATGCTTGGACATGTGAAATTTTTGCTTGGAGAGATTTTTTTGAGAATGAATGAGAGAGAGAGGGGAGTGATGGGTGAAAAAGGGTGATGGAGTGATGTGTGATGGGTTTGGTGATGAATGAAGTGATGTGAGAGTGGACTTTGGGTTGCTTGTGTAAGAGAAAGGTATGGGCATGACATGGGTTAGTTGTACTTGGGTATGGAGTGACTTGACTTGTACTTGACATGAGTGATTGATTGATTGATGGGACATCTCGTAGAGATTCCCTCGTAATCCGCAACGCGCGGTGTTTTCTCGAACTGAACGCGGGCCCACATCTCCTGGCCTGGGTATCGCCTCGGCGCGTGAGACGCGGCATCGGAACCGCAGCGACAGCGCGGTCGCACTGGTACAAGTCTCATGTCGAACTGACTCAGACCGACAGAATCCGTTTCAGGATTTCGCGCAACGCCGGTTACAGATCACGAGTCGCCGAAAATCGATCGGAATAACCGCAAAAGTCTAAGGAACAGTACGAATTAGGATACGGGTTTTACAACAGCTGACTTCGGTTTTGCAAAAGACGGAAAATATAAAAACTGCGTTCATGGAGATGATTAATAACTGTATGGTCCAAGATCTTCCCCGGAAGATGAGTAAATTTCCAAGTTACCTTTGCTTAGATGAATGGAACTTACAAGAAAGGAAACCATTTGAAAAACAAAATGGCATTACTTCTCTCTTTGTGCTAGATTTGAATCTGTTGGCTATATTGCACAGGGACCTGCGAAGAAGTGGGAGGAAGAGCTGCTGACTCTAGGTGTTGCTGGCAGTGAACCCGGCATTGATGGAGAGGAAATTGCTCCTCTTATAAGGAGAATGTGGCCACTCCTTGAAATCTCAAGTCAACCGACACTAACCTAAGCCTTTTACAACTAACCGTATCTTTGTAATTCATGGATCCGTTGGCTACAAATTGTCAAAAGATGGAAGCACAATATTTTTTATTTTACATAATCTTTTATGTATGCGACAGGCTAATAGTTTGCTCACCCCATTTCTGAGCATTGTCAGTAAGATTATAGAGGAATGTAATCTTTCTCCATGCATTCAGTTTTCTTTTGGCTCACTGTAACTTTTTAGACCTGTATGGATCATTCATTCATTTATTAAGGCCAGGGATGCCATGGCTCATTGCCTCATCACTTAAGGTTTATGTAAAACATTTCGATTGAATTATATATAATTAAAAAATTATTGGCCTCGCTAGAGCCTCGCAAATTTATACAAATACTTTTACCGGAGCTTGTATAGACCTTTATCGGCTCTTTTCCATGATTAAAAGTGTCTAGAAACTATGTTTTTAGCGGCACTTGGACAGACTTTTGCCGGCGCTTTGTTCACTTTTACCAACACTTTTGTCCAAACACCAGCAGCCACCAAAAGAGTCGATGAAGTCAGAGCGGGCGCTAAAAAAAAACTACATAATTACCGCTGGCGCTCAGACAAGCGCCAGTAAAAGTGACGTATTGCTGGGAAAAGTTTTGCCGACATAATCCTTTACCGGCACTTGTCTAGTGCCAATAAAGTTAATGTCAGTGGTTTTGGAGGCTTTCATAGGCAGTTTTGACCGCAGTAAAAGTCTCTTTTCTTGTAGTGGTTGTGAGGCTCATGTGTTATGTGTCTCATCCAATTTGTCCAACAAATGCACACCAACATTATTATTAAACAAACCAAAAATATTGTAGATCCAACAATAAGATCAGCAATATGCAAAAGTAAAAAATAAAAATAAAAAAATAAAATAAAATTGGACACCATTCAAAATATCCCAAATCATGTGGAGCCCACCTGATGCTCTTATTAACCTAATGTTTGGCTAATGTTACGACCATGCCATGGTGCATTAGTTTAATTGGTTGGTGACGCGGGGATGAACGTGATGAGGTCGATCACCGTCTTCCTCAAGGATAACTACTCTGAATTCACGGAGCTTCTCTAGACTCCTCACAAAGACTTCTTGAATCCATGAGGAAAGAAAGCAAGAGAATAGAAATAAATTCTAATAAAATTTGAAATTGATTAATAAATGAATAAAAACGAGTTCACGACCCTTTAAATAAGGGAACCAAGCAATAGGAAAGAAATCAGAATCAAACTACAACTAAAAATCCTAGAATCCGCGACTTACTATAAATAGTAAACTTACTATTTATAGACAGTCGTGATGCCTACTAAAGCACAAGGTTTTTGGCCAAAAATAGTAAGTGTCCTATATGGCTTCACCAAACCATTCTCCTAATTATTCTAAGCACTTTTCATGTTGGACACAACTCCTAAAGCCCAACGGATAAAGAGTTATATTCAAACTAAAACTTACTATTTATAGTAAAAATGAAAATAAAACAGTGAAACGACCGTCGATCAAGGAATTTTTCGCAAATCCGGCTTGCACAACCCGGCGTAGCGGGGTTGGTTGGCTAAAGTAGCTCCTTCTACCCCAAAATCATATATTTTATATCAAATAACTCATTCCGGATTGCAAGATACGCCCGATCTAAGGTCTAACGGTCCAAATCACTTTTGTGGTCAACTGGGCATTTTCTGATCCATCTTGGCCATGAAACTATCCGTGACCCACTCTAGATCACTTGGATGTTCTACAATACCTAGGGGGCCTCACAAATCTTGAGTTTCACTACTTTCGTAAAGAAAAAATAAATAAATAAATAAACGAAGGTACATCTTTCACCAAGAACCTTCAAACTGATTTCTAATTGTGTGAGGCATTATTTGGTAAAATATAGATTCTTCTCGAATTTTGGATAAAAATCCCAATAATTTTTCAATCCACTTGTAATGGATTTAAAATAATAATAATTAATGGGAGAAATAGAGCTTTATTCTTACCTTCGGTCTCTTGAAGGGGAGTGTTATGGGCTCACACCAAGCATGTTGCAGCCCACGTTCAACCCAAAATTAAATAGGCTTTTATATCTTAAGCCTAAGCTTGTCCCATAAGCCTAAATGATGTTCCCAAGTTCAGCCCAACCACTTGTACAGTAAAAAAGCCCATGGGCTGTGCTGGCCCACCAACAATCAATAAATAAAGAATTCAAATTTAGTTTTTTTTTTAATCATTAATTAATTTATTTTAAATTATTAACAATTATTTTATTTTCGTTTATTGTGAAATTGAGAAATCTTTGTAAGCATAGTTACGCTAGAAGAAGAGGGTGATCAACCTCGTCACATCCTTCCTTGGGTCAATGTATTAAAGACGCATATGAGGATCTGACCGGTTGACAGCGCTAGCAGCAGACCTGTTTTTACGCTGCATAGTCAAACTAACCTTTTTGCTCCCATGCAAGTAGATCCCACCCCATCCACACCGAGTCCACATGCCAAGCGTGTGCACGAAGCAAGCCATCCATCACAATAGCCCGTTCATGTATGTCTAGTGGCCCAAAAATAGGACTTCCCATTCATAAGGTGGGCTACCCGTTATGGTCGGTTGACAATTCCTTTTAGACACTCATTTCTCTCCCATCTTGATTTCTGTGACAAGATGCGTACTCAATGCATGGATGGCGGCTTGATCTTTCGCAAACACGTCGCATCTGGACATGAAAGAGGGACTCGGATTGGATCCTGACCCCTACACTGCCACGCCGGTGTTGGAAAAGCTCCGTGGGCTATGTCTTTTATCCACAGTGCCTATCCATTTTCAGCTCCTTTTGGGGTCTGAGCCCGACAGTGAGGCCCAAGAATGGGGCATATGGGAGCCACATCACGAGAAAAAAAAAACTGGTGATTGGACGCTTACAGTTGGAAACTAAAGTTTTTATCACTCAGATATCTGAGTTTTCCTTTTATCTAGATAAAATATTTCGGTAAGCACTCAATGAGTTTTCAAACGTAAGTGTTCAATCCCATTGTTTACAGTGTTGTAGTTCACCGAGCGTTGGATCTGCCTCATGCTTGCACCAAAATGATTTGGAAAACTGAAAGGACAGGGTCGATCAAACAAATACAACATGGTGGTGTTACGGAGATTTTCCATCACCAGCTTGGGTAGTGGAGGAGCCACTACACAAAGAGGACGATCCAGTCAGGGATCTCTTGCTCACAGATTGTGGATCTGGAGTGGACCATCCATTTGGCCTTGTAGAAGATCTCCCAAGGTTCAAATAATATTGCACCAATTAGACAATCTGAACCGTCTGATCTGGACCTTCAAGGACATGGTTAAAGCCAAAATGAGGCCAACGGGGTCCACGGTTCACGATCCAGACCCTATTTTCGATGGCCCCAACAATGAGTGCAGCATGCCTGGGCTGTAAATAAGGCCCAACATTATGCAACTTGGGCTTCATGTTTGGCCCTTTAAAATAATGGGCCAGGGCCCTGACCTTCAAGCTCCCTTTTTAAAGGTTTTTTTTTTTTTTTTTGAGAAGAAAGGTACAGATTTCGGCGGCCGTTGGCAAACAAAAAGACCCCAGCACACCTATCATAAGACTATACAGCGAGCAGAATAGAAAACCAAAAAAAAAAATTGAAACAGAAAAGGAAGGCTTCAATTTTCCCTAACTGCACCGATACCCACTTTGTCCAGAAAGCATAAGCCTCGAATCAATCTGGGAAGGGCCGCTCTTGAATCAGTCCAAAAGGACTGCTGATTCGCAGCTCCCAATCGAACAAGACCATCCGCCAGCCCATTAACTTCACGAGGAATCAAAGAGATGGAAAATTTTCCTTTCATTTGCAGACTTTTTAATCTCTTTAACCAGTACTCTCACTTCTAGTGGAAATGTGTCGACCCATGGAAAGCACTCACCACAAAAGAGGAATCCGAATCAATGTTCAAGTCACGCAAACCTCGCGAAACGCAATACTGAAGCGCATCATGGAGGGCCCGAAGTTCCGCAGTGTTATTGGAGGCGTTACTGTAACCTGTGTAAAAGGTAAAAATGAGGTCGCCATTGGCATTTCTGCAAATGCCGCCACCTCCTGCAGGACCGGGGTTTCCAACTGCAGCCCCGTCAACATTTAATTTCACTTTACCTACTAATGGTCTGAACCATTTGACAAACTGACATGATTTAGGGGTAGGAGGTCTATGAGAGAAACCGAGGCGGGGGGCAACTGAATTAAGAAACGGGGAGCCATGGAAAAGATTCCCCAACAGCCATTTGACGTTTCTAATGACTTTGCTGCTAGTTGGGTTAGTCCCCTCATACCTGGCTGAGTTCTGTACTTTTCAGATTTTCCAAGCTATGAGACACGGGGTGATGCGGCGAAGTAGAGATGTTGGCCCCCCAGGTTGACCGGGATTCCACCAAGTATAGAAAATGGATGCAATTGACGTTGGAGAGAAAGGCTGAACAGCAAAAATTTCCGTGAACTCTTTCCAAACCGTGGTCGCGATAGCCCCTCGACAGAAAAGGTGCTCCAGCGTCTCCGGCTGAGGGGAAAAATTCTGCTCGCAGTCGCAACAGACACACCTGGAAGCGAGGGCGATACCTCTGGACTGAATTCTGTCGTCTATGGGGATGGCCTTCTGGAAGAGCCTCCACAGAAAGACCGATATCTTGTTTGGGATTTTTGGATGCCAGATGCGTTTGGCCCATTCCTTTACTTGACCCGCTAGTCTACACACTCTCCATGCTAATTTCACTGTGAAACAACCTGATTGATCCAAAGGCCAGATGCGACAGTCCTCACGGTCCGTTGTACAAAGGCCGGCATTGGTAATGTGGTCCCTTATACCCACAGGGAGCAGAGAGTAAATAGGAGAGCTGGCGTTGATGCCTTCAAAGAACAACAGATCTTTGACAGACAGGTGGCGCAATTCATCGGGGATAGGCTGATCTATCAAATTAGCTAACTGTCCGAGTCCTATCCAATTCTCATGCCATACATTCATGGATCCATGACCCACCTTCCATATTAGTTTCCTGTCAAGAAGAGGGGAGAGCGATAAAATGTGCTTCCACAGGGGGGAGAAGGCGGGGCTGGACACACCAGAAACATTAACTGGAAGAGGACCATATCTGGAAGAAACAAAATCTGCCCACAGACTTTGCCTCGAGCTCGCCTTAGCCGACCAGGCCATCTTCAGTCTAAGCGCCATTATTACATCTCTGAGTTTTCTAATTCCCAATCCGCCTTCCTCTTTTGGCATGAAGACGCTGTCCCATTTTATCCAGTGCCTTTTTAAAGGTTATAGACCATGAATGGGCCTAAAATTCTAGGCTCATACAGAAGCCCTTGAAATTTATCAGCCTCAGTAAACAAACAGGACGAACTTAGTCATAGTTGGACCCAGCCCAAACAATGCCATTTGCAATGGGTACACAGGGTATACGCACCTCTCCTCACGGTCAAAGACTCATTTGCGACATGTATATGAAAATGGGAATTCAAAAAATCTCATCGCAAAATTAGAAAAATTCAATTTGCTTGTTTGCCATATTTGGGACCCCTTCGATGCCATCGAGAGAGGGTTCGATCCAATTAAAGACACACTTGATGCCATCAAAGCCAGTTCGATGACATCGGAAAACTCACTTTTTGAAGTTTGCTTTCTTAACACTTTTTGACATCCTTGGATCATATCGAAAACTCCTTCGATGTCATCAAAGGAATTTAATGACATTGACAGCTTAAGCAGACTCGACAGATGTGGATGGAACCCAATTCAAACTGAAATAGCGGTGAAGACCGCTTTAGTTGAAATAGGAATATGTAAATATGTCCTAGAGGGGGGTGAATAGGACTTTTTAAAGTTTTTAAAGTTTATTTTAAAATCCTATTACACTAATCCTATCAATGTGTATTTATCAGGATTACTCAAAAGTAATTCTACTGGCTTCCAATCCCGATAGAGGATCCAATCAAAAACTATTCAAGAAGTGAACAATATGTAATCGAGTTTATGATGGATATGACTGTGTATGTGTGTGAGGTGTGATCTCAGATATACAGATATGAAAGTATTGAAGTAAATCACACATAAAAGAATAGCAATCGTAAACATAGTCATTTTTATAGTGGTTCGACTACTTGTCTACTCCACTCCCAGTAACCGCACTCAACCCTTGAGTGTACCGAATTTCACTAAGGAGGTTTAACAGCGGTTCACCTCGAACCTAAGGTATTAAATCAGGTTCACCTTCAACCTTTACAACCTACACTGAGGCTGACTGTTTATACTCTCACGAGCAAGGGTCAACACAACGCAACCACTTTTAGGCACACTGGCCAAGGATCTTCCATAAGACCCTAACAGAGGTTTCACACGGTTCACCTCAAACCCAAGGTTTTGGCTAGTTCACCTTTAACCAGATGTTTATGCTCTCCATAGAGCAAAGGTCTACACAATGCACCCTCTACGTACACTCCCGCCGGAGGCCTCCTTGAGGACTTACAAGGGTGAGTAACACCTTAAACCTAATCTTACAAAGGAATAATTAAAGAGTCCTCTAGACTCTAGTTACTTACAGATAAGTGGATGAGTCCCTTTTTAGCTCTTAATGAAGATCTCCTCCTATGTTGATGAAGAGTCTTCTACTTCCTTGATCCGTAACTCAGAAGATATACTAATGTATGGCGACGGGTTGGGTCAAAGTTATGATGAAATCCTACTATCAAATATTTTCCTATAAAGGAGATAGAGTGATTCCAATCATCTATGCATTCAAGGCATCCTAGCTTAATGATTTGTCATTAAGGTAATAGCTAGAGGATCCTTGAATGTGAAAGTTTATTCCTCCATCCACTTTATTGAATATCAATGATGAGGGTGGATTAAGGGATGAACTCCCTTGAGAGAAAGGGTTTTTGTAACACCCCGGATTTTGGCCAATCTGGGATTTGACGTCCTTAGACAGTGGGTCAATTAAAACACCTGAAAAATCGTTCAGAACCCAATTCCATAGCCAAAGAAACCACTTAGGATAAATTTCTTTAGAAACTAAGCATAAGTTAGCTAGCGCAACGTTGGAGTGGCTGGGAAACAGTCCCTGATTACTTTAAATACGTTCTACAAGGCCCAAAGCGAGTGGAACCAATGGTGCTATAATGCTCTAAAACCTCGGACCAAACTCTAAGCGGGTTTGTTCTCTGGACCACTTTGAATCTTTGTATTGGATCTAGACCGCACGTCGAAAGTCCGATACCTCCTATCTTAGACCGTTAGAACCGTCTAGCTGGACTTGACACTCATTCCAAAAATCAAGTCAAACCGATGATCACAGGCTATTTCATTGAGCCCGGACCGAAGAGAGTGTGAATAGGGACATAGTTGGAATTTCAAATTCAAATCTGGCACACAAATTTGACGCATCAGTATTGAGCATTCTGACCGTCAGAATACAGCCAAATTACACCCTTGGATCAGGAAAAATATCTATTATATATCACGAGACTTATAGGCCTGATCTTGGTGCGGTGACCGTTAAACTGAAACTGGGCCGCCACGTGCGATCTGGGAACCCTACCGGCCTGAAATCTGGATGCGTGCTAGATCCAGTATGCACAAGCTTAAGTCCGACCGCATTTGGCCAGGGGACCTCCAGAAATGCCCTTTTGGACCGAAACGGCCCCGATTTGGTTAGGCACCAAGTAAACATTGTTCCCAAGCCTATTTTGGGCATGTTGTTGGCTATAAAAGGGGTTGAAACCCTCACTCCTCTCTCCCATCCGAATTTGAGAGAAGCCCTAGCTTGGGAGAGAGAAAAAGGTGGGAGATTGTGAGAGTGTGGGAGAGTTCTTCCTGCCACTTGTGCTACGTGTTGCACGTGCTTAAGCAACACTCCTCTACCGCTTTCCCGGCGATTCCACCACGATCCTAGGTAAGTAAAAACCCTAAATAGATGTTGATTTGAGTTTTCCTTGTTTCCATAGCGATGTAGCTTATGGATCTTATGTATTAGGCTCCTTACTCGCCGTAGACGAAGCATATACACTCCGCTTCAATTCCCGAGTCTACAAGACACTAGGTGCGGATATTAGACGCTTTGATTGACTGTTTTCAAAGCTTTCAATGTCGTTTAATAGTAGATTCTTGACGGCAACGCCGTTTGACATGTACAACATGCTCTCCGTTTCCTGTTTCGTAAATTAACGAAGAATATGAGATTTAGGGCATTTTAGTCATTTGTAGGAAGTACCGTTTACATTCATATTTTGCTGATGTGATTGACATGGTTTGTTGTCGCATTAGGAAGTTAGGAATGCGTGCATAATTAGTTTGGCGAAGAGATTCGCCTAGTTGCGCACTTTGGGTCGACATACTATATGTAGACTTAAGTGTGTAGTGTATGTGTTTGTATAAATGCTTGTATTAGTATGTATTGAATTAAATGATGTTATTTGATAGTTTGTGATTGATTTTTCAATTATTATGCTGACCTAAATGATTTTCTACATGTTGACAAAATGCATGATTTCATTACATGCATGGAATGTATGTGCTTGAGGATTTGCTTAAGTTGAATATGCATGGGAAGTATGCCTTGAAGATTTGCTTAAGTTGAATGTTATAACATGTGCTAACATGCTCACATGATGTATTTCAATTCCAACACCTTTGTATAGTGTTAATGTAATTCCATAGATGTGTGGGACTTGACTTAGTCCAGGCAGTCGGTAACCGAGCGAATTCGTGGCTGACTGGTCATAGCCACGAACGACGCGTCGATGAATGTGATTCGTGTTGAGAGTTGGCGGCAGTGGTTAGGCCACGCGAAGTGTTTCACGCACTTCATGTCGTTCAATTCGAGATGCGATCGCACTAGTCGAGCCCGTCAAGTAACCCGACTGGCCGATGTTTGTTCACCTTGTATGTATCATAACTGCTTGAACCTAGGGTACTGAACTTACCATTGTAAACCCTGTTAACCATGGTACCTTGATCCATAAAGACTCATGAGCCGGGCATGGTGGTATGGGACACCGTGGTCGAGCTGTCGGCCTACGCTGGGGCCACAAACCTCCCCGTAGTGACCAGTGAGCACCTATGACTCGTGAGCAGATTATGGTGGTATGGGACACTATATTCTTGCTGTCGGCCTACACTGATAAGGTGATGGGGGAGCGGTGCAACGAGTGCGAGCAACAGCCCTGGCAGCCCTTTGTAGTGACCGCGAGCGTATTCTGAGTTCACGGGAGGCGACGACCCTTCCGTGCAGTAGAGTACAGTAGGCCTGTATTGATAAGGTGATGGGGGAGCGGAGCAACGAGTGCGTGCAACAGCCCTGGCAGCCCTTGCAGCGACCTACGAAATGTACATCGTATGAGATTACTAGGAGTGACGACCCTAGACAGGATCCGTGTTGGGATTGATACAAGGGAAGTACCTTAGTTTCCCAATCCTGCTGTTTGAATGGATTAATAACAACTTGGTAATCATATCACCATAGCATTGCATGTGCCTGGAAGATGTGGAGCACTCTAGGGAGTGTGGCATGCCGCGGTCGTAAGATGTTGCCGTATGAGGGTGATCGTCGGTGAGGGCATACATCACGTCATGTCATAATTGCATTAACAACAGTATTAGGATTGTTTGATTTATTGCTTTACTATTATCGCATGATTGATATGAGAACATGTTAATCCTTGCTCTATTATTCCACTGAGTTAGCTACTCACTCCCACGTTACGGGACGGTGTTCCGGACACCCACCAGACCTTTTTGTGATTGCAGATGATGGCGCGGCCTGTGAGGCAGAGCCGGACTTGATGATGATGAGGAGGATCCCTCCTTTATGCGTGTTCTGATCGACGGGACTACAGGGAGGTTGATTAGATACTTTGACATTTGTCATTTTATATTTTTAGAGCACTCATGTATATTCTTTTGGTTACTTTTGAAGTATACATGTATGTATATAACCTGGTAACATGTTCACACTCTGGAGACATACAATGGTTTATATATGTTATACATACTATTACAGTCTTCCGCTTGCAAATTTAACTATCTCTGGAGTATGATATGCTGTTCTGGCTTAATCTCACTCATGTTTAATACATTATCACAGACAACATTCAATCATACATTTCTATGTTGCATAGATAACATTTTGGAACTCGGGAGTTGGGTTTTTGCTCGACCCCCCGATTTTCGGGATGTTACAGTTTTGGATATATGATCCAAGGTAACACACTCAAAAGCACTATCTTCTTTCTCTGCAAGTAACAATAGACAAGTCCTCTTTATATAGGCAAAAGGTTCCAACAAATATAAAACGGTCATATTTATGACAGAGTTCGATATAATCGAGCGGGTTTGATATTATCAGGCATATACTCTCGATTGAATCGATGGTCTGCTCGATGACATAAACTCAATGTCATACGCTTTTGAAACATCTTATCAGCTAGTCGATTAAATCGAAACACTTGTCGATGTCATCAGATTTCATCGATGAGAGGTTCGATTCTTCGATATTTGAAAATGAGAGAGACTTGCTATGAAATATTTCAGGTTTACAAGAATGATCGAGGGACTTTCGATATCATCGAAATTTGAATGTTGATGATATCGATACCTGTGTCAAGGCATCGGTAAATCCAAAAGATTTTCGTTTAAGCTTGCTAGACAGTTTTTGTTCCTGTTCGATGTCATCAAGACTGTACCGATATCATCAATATTTAAATATCGATTCTATCGAGTGACCCTCGATCATAGATAAATTATCCTGAAATATTTTGATGGAAAACTTCGCACCCATGACTGATATCATCTAGAGCCTTCTGATATCATCGAGATTTGAACTTCAATGGTATCGGGAAGGGTATCGGGGAGGGCGTCGATATATCGATGCACATATGATATTTTTAAGGAAAAACATAGGCGTCGAAGATCTGCCTGTCGATTTATCGAGCCATCTTTGATGGACTCGAGATTCAATTATCGATGGTATCGATATGTACATCGATACATCGATAATTCTGTCCATATATACATGTGGTTTCTGGACACTTTTTGTCCTCATTCGATTTTATCAATTGAACTTTTGAGGACATCGACAACACAAGTCGATCATATCGAGACGTGTATCGATACAATCGACCAAGCAAGAAAACTTAGAAATTTTCTGTTTTCAAAAACGTTTTCTCACTTATAAACCCTATGATGTTCTAACTTTTTAAAGGGTTTAATTTACCTGGTGTTTTGGGACATGGGATGTGAGGTTTAGATTTACCTATGGCGAGCTTGCACACATCCGTCTGAGGCAGACGCTTTGAATTAATCTTCCTATGAGGCTCTGCAATCTGACTGACCCGACACTCATGCTAATTGACAAACCAAGGGCACTTTCAATCTCCCCCTTTGTCAATTACGTGATAAAATATCAAAACACCCTAGACTAGCTTCTATACTGACATCCTAAATTGTGTTCACAAACACATTACACAATTTTACAATGCTAACAATGTCATACACACAACATATTTAGAAGCTGCTCTCATTATCTGCAAACTCCCCCTTGCTTGGTGTAACTGCTCCCCCTAACACTTGCAACACCATACTCAAGCAGATATACATTTCTTGACGGAGTGTTTAAACTGTTCTCCCCCTTTTAGTCAGTCATTGACAAAGATTGCATGATAGCAGATATTTCCTAAAGTTTTTAACGACATGTAGGAGAACATACAGATATAGATGTATAGAGATAAAATCAGTTTAAGCATACATCATTTTCAGAATGTATGGATGCATATCAGATCAATTAGAGCAATGATAAAAACTGATAACATAATCATGAAAAACACATGTACTCCATATTAGAGATTAGATAAACCAAGGGATCACATATATCAAAATGGCAATAAAAATGAAAATTACATCTAGCCATAGTCAAAATGTCCAAAAAGAACATACACTACCCAAAAAGAACATACACTGCCCAAGGTTGACAGTAGTAGAACAGAAAACCATCAAAAGACTAAGCAGAGATTTTTTATACCAAAAAAAAAATAAAAAAATTGAGCTTTAGTAATGCATCACACCTATGCATGAGCGAAGAGCATTCAAAAAGATATTAATGCCCTCAGCATTTCAGTGAGAATCTAGCTCTGTGATGCATTGGACATTCTATAGACAATCACAACCTCTATTGTGCTGGAAGGACATTCAGAATTTGTTGTGTATTATATTGCAGAGTTGTCGGCATGGTTTTAATCTCCAATAGACGAACTTCACACTCATCCAGCTGTTTCATCATGTAAAATTGTTTATTAACAAGATCTTGTATAGTGTCTTGATTGATGACGGCCTGAATGTTTTTGTCAAATACGGGGCTGTGTACAGAATAGCCTTTGTCTGAGCTTGAATCGATTTTTTCCCCACGAGGCGCGTTGGCAATGATTTTGTGGATGTCTTCTTGATTGAGCCAGGCACATGGGTGTGGGAGATCGTTAGTGGGAGTCAGCCCAAATTGACGTGATAGTTTGGACACAAGACATGGGAATGCAAGTATAGTGATGGATTCATCTGAAGACACCCGAATTAATTATTGTAGAATAAGAGTGGGTAGGCAGATGTGAATACTGAGATGAACATCATACAAAACATTTATCATGTATGGAGAAAGCATGTTGTCAAAGACTTCACAGGGATAGACATTTATGCTGAAAATGCTGTGAAGAATTTTGTATGCAGGACTGAGATATTAACATGAAGTGTATTCTTTACATTTCTTGGTATAGTAACATCATCACACAGCGCCCGAGTAACTTCACCCCATACACCAAGACCATTCATATTTCGTTCTGACACAGGTATCCTTGTGACCACTACCCCAATCAATCGGCTTATTAGTCTAGGGGTGATGTACTCGGACCGATTTATGACAGCAATTGAAACAATTAGAGGATTGTTTTCAACCTTGTAGATTAAACTTAAAAACCGATGCACTAAATTATGCTGAAATCCTCCTCCAAGATTCATGATATTCCCCCATCCAATCAGTTCTAGGAGATTGATAATCCCAAAAGGTGTAATGTTCTTCCTCTGAACTGACCGTTCTGCCACAAGGTTCAAGTTGAAAAGTAGAGATGATTTGGATGTTTCATTCTTTCCTTTCTTACTCTTCATTGAAGGTTGTTGTGGAAGAACCAGATTTTTAGCCATGTTTATTTGAAAGAAAAACTGTTCTGAGAAATGAAATCTCATTTTGAGATCAACTAGTGAGTCTCCTTTTCTGATCGTCCGTCTTTAATTCACCAGTAATGGCCAATATCATCAAACATTGTTTCGATTACATCGGGGTACCCTATTGATATTTTTAATGAAGATCAAAAGGAAGTTCGATTGTCCCGACAATTCAATTTCTCAAGAGATTGTCGATGGTATCGATTCTAGGTCGATGCAATCGAACCATTCACTTAATTTATCGATAGGTATCTCAAAGGTGAATGTTTTCAATTTTTAGCATTCAGACAATCTTTCATGTATACTATTAGTATATTTATGTATCAACAGTATATTTCAACAAGATTATGTACAAGCATTATACAAATCAAAATTATAAACATTAAGATGTTCACAAAAAAAATGAGGAGAGAGACCTCAGATGTATCATTTAAAGCTCAACAAAAATTGCATCATTTCAGAAAATATCCAAATCTTAATGCATGATTTGGACATGTTCTCTCTATGTTTAATATTGATTCGATATGCGATTTCAGTTCAGCAATGAATACCACCCACATACCGATGGCATATTGAAGTTGTAAATTGCACGTCGGGAAACCTTCTCCAATATATTTTAGGAGAGAAACCGAAGAAGTAGGATTTGACATTGTCTTAAGCGGAGTTTGCATTCAACAATATGGTGCACCACTAGTTAGGGAATCTCTGTTTCAAATTGTTTATGTTCAAGTGCCTCGCCACACACTTAACTTATTCCTTTTGCCTAAGCTCCCAGGCATGAGCATTACAGCAGAATATATAGCAGGTGAAATCGTGGGCATTCATGCATATGTGCAAGCCAAGTTGTAAGATTTGAGCCAAAATAAAAGAAGTAAGCTGATAAGCATTAGATCCAAAAGGTGTTCAAGGTGAGCAATCATGTTATGGTGCATCTACATAAAGAGAGATTTTCGATCAAGACCTATAATAAGTTGAAGAACAAGCCGATTACAAGTTTAAGAACAAGAAGATTGGACTAGCATCGATCCTCTGAAAGATCAATGATAAGGCTTACCTTATTAATCTTCAGGATGACATGGAGATCTCGCATACTTTTAACGTTGAGAACCTGACTAAGTATCATGAAACGAAGTTGAACGAGAAATCGATGTTGAGTTCTTTTAAAGTGAAGGGGACTGATGTAGAGTACGTCACAGACACTTTCATGGAAAAGATGGACTGAAGAAGGCTCGATCGGAGGTAGAAATGATCGGGACCATCAAAACCTTAAGACAGTCGTATCTCACAAACCAGGATGAGTTTTTCAATGTATCATAATTGATTTTGGGGTAGAAGAAGCTACTTTAGCCAACCAACCTAGCTATCTGGGTTGTCCATGTGAAATTCCATTAGATCGATGTTCAAAAGTCTCATTTATTTTTGTTTTAACTATAAATAGTAAGTTTTTGTTCGAGTATAACTTTTTTTATCCCATGAGTTATAGAAGTCATGCCCAACATGCAAATGAATTAGAAAAATTAGGAGAATAATGTAGTTAAGACATATTGAACACTTACTATTTTTGACCGAAAACCATAAAATTTAGTAGAAATGGAGGCCGTCTATAAGTAGTAAGTCAGAAATTTAAGGTGTTTGACTTGGACTTTGTCTCTAAAACTCCATCTTAAGTTTGAGTTCATTATTTAAACATTGTAATTTCTTCTTTTTTTTGTCATTCATTTATTTATTTTCAATTTATTAGAAATTATTTTTGCCTATATCCCCCATAAATTTGTTGAAGCTGTACAAGGATTCCCAATACGTACACTACAACAACTAGGACTTTTACTGGTGCTCAAAAGCGCTAGTAAAAGCTTGTAAAAGCGCGAACTATGCTATTACCGGTGCTAGTCAAGCACCACTAAATGGGTATGTCGACAAAAGAATTGTCGGCACTAAGTAACTTTTCCCGTTGCTTGTTTGAGCACCGGCAATTGCACTTTTTCCGAGGCGAATAAGCACCGGTAAAAATTACTCCGAGCACCAGTAAAAGTGGTTTCTGGACACTTTTTCTCACGGAAAAGCGCCGTAAGATTTCTACACAAGCACTAGTAAAAACCTTCGTATTGATTTGAGAGGCCCTAACATGCCTATAATTTTTTTTATATATAATTCAATCGGAACCTATATTTTTTAAATATTTGAAACATAAAAATGATGCAATACAAAGAAAACTGAATATTAAACAAAATTTATATTTCTACACAATAAAAAAAATATAATATTTATTACAATAAATTAAAAATGGTCTTGAATTAATATAAATCAATAAATAAATAAAAATCCTCTATATGGTCTAATCCTAGCATTAGTAGCGTCAAAAGGCTGAAGTGCTTGTAGGCCTAAATTTAGGCACAATTGATTAAAAATCCTACACACAAAGGGGAAAAAAGTCACTGAATAGCCTGGGTGTCAAAAAAAAATAAAAAATACCGGTAGCTTAGTAACCCAGCCATATAATTACTATATCAGGAAACATGCAGGCAACTATATTTCAAAATATTCTCATTCCCTCCATTGTTGTGGAAGTAATCTTTTAATTCCAGGGATATCACAAGCTACTGCAATAATGTAATAGAATATTCAGTGCTAAATATCTACACTCCTGAGATAAAATGGAATAAAAATAATAGAAGAAAATCCATCAACATACCTACAACATACACATCGGCTTTCACAATTTTCTTGCTTGTAGCCTGGCAAGCAATGAATAATATTCAAAGATATGTTACTCAACACTATATAATAACCCGATGTTTGTGGATGAACTTGTTTGTAAAAATGCAAAATGCATTATAAGTTCTTGCCTCAATTGTTTTTTATTTGAAATATCTCGTTCTATACATTGAATAAGAATCATTTTATTGAAAATTTTAAGTAGATAACAAAGATAGCTGCAACTTAAAGTTAATATATTGGAAATGCACATCCTACAATCAACAGGTGTCAAAATAATTGTGAAAATCAGAAAATGAATTTGCAGCATACTAAAACAAAAAATGGCTAAAGATCCAACAAAAATTAGAAAGATAAAAAAGAATATGGGCAGCATAGACATAATTCTTATACCTGAACAAGCTCTAAATTTCTTCTTTGTACAAGATGGAAGGATGGTCAGCACAAGAACTAAATTAACCAACCAAGGCATGCACCCTTATTTGGAAGTATCTTAAAAAGAAAATTACCTAAAGTCTTAATTTTCTAACTGGCTGATTGGTGGACATTCGATGGAAATTATTTTTTTTTTCTCTTCCACTACAATAAAAACAAGTAAAGCCAGCAATTTGGGTGCTTCTTGCACTGGCGTTATGTAAAATAGGGGTTGATGGATGGTTTACTATATATATATATATATATATATATATATATATATATATATATATAAACCCTAACCTCATTTTGTTCCCAGCCCCCGCGTTCTCTCTCTCTCTCTCTCTCTCTCTCTCTCTCTCTCTCTCTCTCTCTCTCTCTCTCTCTCTCTCTCTCTCTCTCTCTCTCTCTCTTTGCAACTCCATGACTCTCTCCTTCTACTAGCCCCCGACTCTATCTTCTCGCTCTGCTACTCGGTAATTGTCATTTTGGAAGACGGCCCCTGTTGTTTGTTGATGATTCTTTGTTGAACTTTTTTAGACTGGTTATCTGAAATTTTCATTTGGGCAAACCACCCTAATTTCATGGCTTACGATCAAGCCACCATTAAATTCATGGGAGTCAATGCAGACATCAATTTCAACCTTAGTGATTTCCTAATTAGGGATTTACAATGTTAAAACCCTAATTAGGAATTTATTATGTTAAAACCCTAATTCAATGTTGAAACTCTAATTAGGAAATTTTCTATTGGTTTTTATGTGAATACATAGAAATGATTTGTTGTGTGAAATGATTTCACACTCAGTGATAGTATACTTCCTTGCATTTTTGTTTCTTATGGAAAATGGTTTCCACACAGGGTGGCTTCAGCTTTGATGAACAAACTTGGAAGACCATCTCTTCATCCACAAAGCAATTGATTTGCATTCTTCTTACCATCGATCCTCACAGAAGACCACTGCACAAGAGTTATATAGCATGACCATTAGTCCATTCATGTTACATTAGTTACTTATGCTCAAATCTAAAAGGACATCAATCATACATGCTGACCATATCTAGGTATTATAAGCTATTGGTATTGTGGGCCAACACAGATATTAGGATCAACCAATGGGGATGATTTTTTGCAGTGCCTCTGACCCACCATGGAGCCCCCACGGAAGAACAACTATGATCACCAAAAGGTGGCCCACATATAATGTTGATTAGGATGAGCAAATGCTAGCTCAAACATTTGTGTATTTCCTATTTAAGTATCCGCATTCTCATGAATTTCTCATCCAAAACTATATTAAATCCTTGGAAAACTCACTGATTTAACTTGATCACTGGGTTAAGTTAGGGGAGGTAATTTAATTTTTATTTTTAGGAAAATGGAAAAAAGAAAATCTCAATTGAGTAATCAGCAATCTCAAAAACTAGAGTAGAGTTTCAATTCAATTGAGTGATCAGCAAGCCTTCGAAATTAAAAAAGGCAACCACATAGAGTTTTAATTCAACTAGGATTTAAGCCTTTGAACCTTATTCTTATAAATTATATAATATACACTGTTATTAATTGTTATACTATAAAAATTTATTTTGTAAACAACTTCTACTGCATCCATGGGTGAAAGAACTTGGAGAGTCAGTTCAATATTAAACGCATATGTGAGAACTTGCAAATGTTATTAAAAAATGCAATTAGAAGGGAAGTAAAGTTTCTGTCATTAATGCTTCATTACAACCAAGCATGGAATATGGGAATAAGAGAACAAGATAAAGAGAGAATGTAATTGTTAACATTACCTAATGCAAGTTGAGAGAGCTTCCCTTAATGTAGAAAGATCTTTCTATGGTCATTCTCCATCGTGGGGATGCTTTCTATCATCAGTCAGTCATCGCTTCCCTCCTTTTGGCCCGTTCCTTTAATATGAGAAGTGAGAGATGGATGCCTGATGTAGCTCACCAACATCATGGCATAGTTTTTGTTTATCATCAGCTGCAATGTAGTAGACAATGTCTCATTTGCTTCATCACTCAAATCCTAGCTTGATAAAGAAACACCTAGCAAATTTGTATTATTTTTCAAAAACAGCCCATACAATGAATACAATTAAATGAATGTTGCTTGAGTACACAGTAGCAACGCATGATCGGTAAAGGCACACTATGCTAATGCTCAAGCCCAAAAATCATATTGGTCTATACAATGGGCGGCCCACATTTGTATGAGAAAAATGGATCATTGGAAGAAATGACTAATGGCCCTTATTCAATGTACATGTAGTTTTCCCTACCAGATGAATGCCCAATTGGCCATGTCTATGAACAACCTACACCCACCACACATGAGCAATTCCACTTAGAATTCCTCATACCATTAACTTTTGATATTTTGAAATGATGACTGGATAAGGTGTCAACTGCATAAACAACAAAAAATGAAATAATTGGACATTAAACCTTATTTAAGAGAAAAATTATAGCTCCATCAAAAGTAATATAACAAAATAGTGCCAATATATTTTTGAAACTATCTTACTTGAGAATAGAAAAGGAATTACAGGATCAAACAAAAGCTTTCGCATTGTTCAAGTCACCTTTATTATTATGAGTGGGAGGAGAGGAAAGCTTGATGGAAGAGTGATACAGAACATTCACATATATGGACTATCATGTAGATCCACACTAGTTTAGGGGTCCCTACTAATCATCTCCTCCTTACCCCTCCCTTAAGCTGCATGCACGGTTTATAGCTTGGTTCTTTCTTCGACAAAATTCAAGTTATCTTGCAAAAGAAATAACAATATATTAGTTGGAATGTGAGGCAGTTAGATTCATGTAGTAGAGGGCTTAACTAAGGATAAGATCATGTTTATATGTTGGATGTGCTTTATTAGACATGAACCATCAAAACTAAAGTCAGATAATGCTAAAAAAATAGCCTTCCTCTTATAAAGTCACAAATACTATAATAGATATCTTAAACGACAATTCATATTACATGCATCACTATGGCTGAAAAATGTAAAAGTTGTGGAGAAGAAAGGATAAAGACGTCAGCCAAGCATGAACTCTTTGTTAACAGACGACAAAAACCATGGATGTATTTGATGTTTATCAAGGCCCACATGCCAAATTGACTACATTTTCATTCGAATTGTGCATTAGATGTCCACCAACCAGCCACTTTGGACATCAGTTCCATAATAGTGTTTTTTTAATAACCTATCTAAAGTAGGGCCTACAATTTTGATTATTGAGTTATGCATAACAACCATTACACTCATACTTCATTTTTCTCATAAAACAAGCCCAATCAACAAATAACATTCATATTTTGAAGCATATTTCTAAAACTCGATAACAATTTGGACTATTGAGTTATGCATAAGAACCATTACACTCATACTGTAGTATGACCATTTTTCTCACAAAACAAGCCCAATCTACAAATAACATCCATATTTTGAAGCATATTGAAATCTCATATGCAAGAGACGCTGAAATTTCTTCCTTAAAAGAAAGTCTAATGAAATTGATAGCCACTGTGAATAATGCAAACAATAACCCACCCATAGTATTCGGTGTTGTACCTAGTTCTAACATGAACCAACCATCCTCATCATCAATCCATTAGGTGACCTCTCGGGTAATTATATTATATACATGTATATATTTACATATGCACTATGTCCTAGATTATATATAATTTAGTTGGTATATAATGATTGATATTGATTTATCAATTGTAGAAACACTAGACAAATAAGGGAAATACTACGAGTTGTACTAGTGTTGGGGTAATTCCTTATACCAAGTGAATAATTCTTTTATTATATTTTGATGTTATTGTGTTCTTAATTATGTGGTATACAAATGAGTATTTATTCAATACAATGCAGTTTGTCAAATGGTGAATTTTATTTTGTAGGATGTGACTAGAGTTCTTCTTACAAGTATCATGAAACCCTGAGGTTACTATTGCTAAAGGAATGGTTACATGCCATACATTACAAGGCTACTTACTATATTAAAGGTTATGATTAATTGTACACTTTTATTGATGGATGTAGCTGTTGTTTTTGGCTTGATTTACCCTGGTCTGTCTTGGCTCTTGATTTGTTTTTTGTGTTGACCATCCTTCCATCTTAGATTGAGAAAAAACTCAGAGCTTGTTCAGGTACAAGAAGTATGTCTATGTTGCATATATTCTTTTTTATCCTTTTAATTTTTGTTGGATCTTTGGCCATTTTTATTTCAATATGCTACAAATTCATTTCCTAATTATCACAATTATTTTGACACCTACTGATTGTAGGATGTGCATTTCCAATATATTAATGGTAAGTTGCAGCTATCTTTGTTTTCTACTTAAAATTTTTTAGTAAAATGATTCTTATTCAATTTACAAAATGTGATATTTCAAACCAAAAAAAAACAATTGAGGATTCAATGTACATGATCCATCCATATGCTTGAAACCCCGAGCCATACTTGGATAACATAGCAAATTTATTGTCTGCATGGTTACTTTCTTAACTGTACTTTGACGTTGGTTAAGAAACATTTGAGGCCTTTTCTTTAAAAGGACAAATCTGGATATGGCCTATCCTTTCCATATCAACATCATCTGCATTTCTCATTTACATCTTCTTTTTTCTTTTTTTTTTTGTTAGTTTGTTAGTACACACCCACTGTCAGTACACACTGCACTGTGATAGGACCATGGAGCTTTTTTATCACCGACTTGGGTAGTGGAGGGGCCACTACAGAGAGGACGGGACCTCCTGCTCACAGATTGTGGATCTGGAGTGGACCATCCATTTGGACTTGGAGAAGCTCTCCCAATGTTCAAAAATTGCACCAATTGGACAATCTGGACCGTCTGATCTGGACCTTTATGCACATTGTTAAAGCCAAAATGAGGTCAACGGGGTCCACGGTTCACGATCCAGACCCTATTTCGATGGGGCCAACAATGAGTGGAGCATGGCTGGGCTGTAAATAACTACAACTTGGGCTTCACGTGTAGCCCTTTAAATGATGGGCCAGGGTCCTAATCTTCAAGCCCCTTTTTAAAGGTTATGGACCATGAATGGGCCTGAAATTCTAGGCCCATATAGAAGCCCTTGAAAATTATCAGCCTCGACAAACAAACAGTCCAGACTCAGTCATAGTTAGGCCCAGCCCAGACAATGCCATTGCAACGGGCACACATGACCGATACTAGGGCTGAAAGTCGGGCCAGTTGGGTTGGGTTGATGCACAACCCTAACCCAACCCAAGCTTCCTATACCTGAACCCTAACTAAACCTAACCTAACCTTGGGTTAGGAATTCTCTACTCAAGCGGGCTTGTTTGGGTTAATACATGTTAATATTAGCGTTATAAAATTAATCTATTATACTTTCAATACATGCTTTATTTTTTATACCTGTAATTTTATTAATTATATAAGTAGTTATTTTTAATATAAAAAAATCATTTTTCCTAAACAAACAAACTAAAATATTAGACAACTATTTTAAAAATCGTATTGTGTGCACACAATCCATTTGGGAGAGAAATCAAGCGTATCTTGTTAGCTTAGGTTATTAGAAATGAAGCGGATGTATAAAACCTGACGGCACTTAAAATTCTTTTACCTTCAACATAGACGATCTACACTCCATTATAATTTATAAGTAACTTACATCATGCCCAAGCCCAGGCCCGCCGAACTTTTAGCCCTAGTACATACGCACTTCCCTTACGATCAAAGACTCATCCGCAGTATGCGAATGAAAATGGGAATTCAAAAAATCACATCCTCAAGTGCATGTCGAGATTCCCGCCAACCGTCTGTGGATGGTCGATGATACGTGTGCACCAAGTCCAGATGCAGCTGTGTGCACGTAATCCTTTTCTCTTCATTCATGATGATTTTGTTACAAGGATAGCAACTGTGAGTCTGTGACAAGAAGAGAAGGAAAAGACACCTCCCTCTCTCTCTCTCTCAACTTCCCTTCAAAGGCTGTAAAATCCAAATCAAATGATTAAGATTCAAAACCAGTCGCAGATGAAGGCACCATTTTCATTTTAAGAGAAAAACTTTATTACTCTGGCAGAGTGTGATGGATGATACTCAGGCGTTTAGAAATTGCTTACGTTACATAGAAATAATTAAAACCAAATCGTCCAAGTTATTGGTTACCCTTTTAGATCCATCATGGAAAAAAAGGTGCACTTATTTTATGATCTTAATATCACACTGGTGGACATGATTTATTGGACGGTCAAACATGAAAATTATCCAATGGTGTCATTCAACAAACAAGTCCCTACTAATCAGGAACTGTTCAACCAATTTGATTTTGTACTGTAACCCAGAGACAGTGGGTTCAACAACTTAATCTGTTTAGATAATAAATGCCATGTGTGGCATTTGTTAGTGCCTGCGTATCAAGAGTCATAACCAGCCAGAGTATCAAAACACCTTCCCTTTCAACAAATCCTGAGAAATCTCCCTTTTAAAGAACCCTACGGATTAGGTGAGGCAGGGATAACAACTTGGTGGGGCCCTGACACTGGGGCCCACCTCCATGTATGTGCTACATATCCACACGGTCTATCCATTTTTCCAGCACATTTTATGGCATGGTCCAAAAAATGATGCAGATCCAAATCCCAGTTGGACCACACCACGAGAAAACAGTGGTGAATGGATCTGCTCATTTTTGCAACCATGCCGTAGAGTGAGCTGGGAAAACGGATGAACGGCGTGGATACACAACACATACATCAAGGTGGACCTCGCAGTCAGGCCTCACCCACCAAGCTGTTACCACTGCCTCACCTAATCCGCGCCCCATATGGGCAGTTTTATCTGATGGCGGCCATCCTACTCTAACAAATTTTATGAAACCCCACCCGAGTGCATGCACAATATACTCGTCTTTTCATTCATTAGGAGTGGGACCCATGTTTATGTGATCTAGGCCATTTTAACAAGTCTCTCTCAGATTAGAAGATCCCACCAACAAATCTTGACCCTGAACATGGACCGTCAGCTAATCTCTCTTCTCGGCCGTCTATTTGCAGGCTGTAAATTGAAAGGTTAGGATTGACCAACAAACAATTTTTTTTTTCATTGCACGGTCCAGCAACAGTGGGGCCCAACATACAAAAGTTCTGGTCAGAGAACCATGAATCCCACCCTTACAAACTGAAAACAAGAGTATACTTTGTCATATTCCCAGGTTGAGGATCACGTAATTTCTATCTTGTAAAAGGATTCTTGCTTGTTGCCATGGCTACGCTACACAGTTCCAATATATATGTGGAATGTACAGCATAAGATAACAACCTACCTTATACCCATGTCTAAGCCAAACTCAAGCTATATGTACGTACAATGCAAACTACCACAACAGCACTGTATTCTCCCTCCATGATGCCCGATTCAAGAACGCTACAAAGTCTCATATGGTGGTATTTCCTGTTTCAATTGCTCTACATGGTGATATGCAGTCCACCTGAAGATCCAGTGCAATGTGCGTCGAAAACTTTCAATTGCACCATAACCAATTCATATGGGACGTTCCCTGATCGGAGCGTGTGCCGGGCAGGCAATGTGGTGTACCCCACCAACGAAGAAGAGCTCGTGGCAGTTGTAGCACAAGCGTCGATGAAGAAAAGAAAAATGAAGGTGGCGACACGCTACTCACACAGCATTACTAAGCTAGTTTGTCCAGGAGGAGAGAATGGGCTACTGATAAGCACCCGATATCTCAACCGCACGTTGAGTGTCGATGTGTCCACGATGCTAATAACGGTTGAGAGCGGTGCGACGCTTAGGGAGGTTATCGATGTGGCTGCAAAGTCAGGGCTAGTGCTGCCTTATACACCATACTGGTGGGGCTTGACCATAGGTGGGCTTCTAGCAACAGGTGCGCATGGGAGCAGTTTGTATGACAAGGGCAGTTCTGTTCATGACTATGTTGTGGGGGCTCGAATCATCATACCCGCCTCGGCGAGCGAGGGCTACGCTAAGGTGCGGTCACTTGTTAATAGTCACTCCGACATGAATGCTGTTAAGGTTTCTCTTGGGGTTCTTGGAGTTATTTCACAGGTAACGTAGCATATGTGCTCTAGTCCGATACAGCATGCTTGATTTGAAAATGGTGTTTGTGGCCCGTACAGGATTCGATGCTGGTGGGGTGGTTAATCATGACCATTCATCTAGTGGGCTGTATCAATTGATGACTATGGTTGAAAAGTACACAACCCCAGCAATTATTAATGATGTATTCCAACTTCAGTGTCCATTTAAAAATCACAGTTCTAATTGCTAGCATAATCCACCTTGGTGAAACTTTCGAATTTCAAATGCATTATCCACGAATTAGGCCTGCTTGATAGATGGTTTTGATTCACAGGCCCCACCAACCAGTGTCTGCTACTGGGCCACTCGCCGGAGGTAAAAACTTCTAATTTCTATATCTTATTCTCTCTTCTCAGTGAAATCTGAAATAGGAGCGTTATAAGAAGATTGAAAAAAGGAGAACCTTGTAAACTAAGAGATATTATGAGTTTGTTTTATGGTTCTATTTTTAGGTAACTCTAAGATTGCAGCCAATTTTCAAACGGTCGATTACCAATATTGTGAGTAATGACTCAGATTTGGGTGACAAAGCAGTCACCTTCGGCAATCAGCATGAGTTTGGGGACATAACATGGTACCCCAGCCAACGTAAGGTGGTCTATCGGATGGACGATCGGATATCCTCCAATGCATCAGGGAATGGCTGCAATGACTTCGTAGGATTCCGTTCTACATCGACATTAACATTGGCATTGGTACGATCAACCGGTAAGTATGCATATCTTTGAGTCGCATTTTGAAGTACCCCAAATTGAATTTTGGTTTGAGCTAGGTTGGGGCGGTGCAAAAAAAGAACCCAATTGTATTTTTTAAGCTGGTATTTTGTGAAATCTAAGTACTACCCCAAAGCTAAATAAATATTATGTCGACGTAGAACAGTCCCAGCCAACTCAATTCCTGGGTACTCCAACACCCGGTCAAGGGTTCCAGTATCCATAGGTGGTGAAATTCCACTAGTGTGAGTGTGTGGGTGTGTGTGCGTGTGTAAAAAAAAAAATAATAAATAAATAAAAATTCCTGGGTACTCCAAACGTGCCGTCGTCTGTAGTCCATAGTATAACCATTTTCTCTTCACGTGACACTTTCTTGGTGTGTGCATAAAAGAGGAGGGTCAAGAAGCCACAAGCAATACTGACGGGAAGTGCATCGATTCAAAGCTAACTACATCGACACTTATGACCGGTGGGTATGGATTAATGAACAATGGTCTCTTGTTTACGGGCTATCCGGTGGTTGGATTCCATAACCGTCTACAAGCATCTGGGACATGCCTAGATAGCATAGAAAACGCCCGCCTTTCGGCGTGTCCTTGGGATCCTAGGGTCAAGGGACAGTTCTTTCATCAGACGACAATCACCATTGGATTGTCCAGAGTGAAGAATTTCATTCAAGATGTGCAGAAGCTTAGGGACTTAGTACCAAAGGCAATGTGTGGCCTAGAGCTCTATAATGGGATCCTGATTCGATATGTAAAGGCCTCGAGCGCCTACTTGGGAAAACAGGAAGATGGTCTGGATTTCGACATTACTTATTACAGAAGCCATGATCCAATGACTCCAAGACTGTATGAAGACATCATAGAAGAAGTGGAACAGCTTGCATTGTTCAAGTATGGAGGGACCCCCCACTGGGGAAAGAATCGGAACCTTGCGTTCGATGGGGCGATCAAGAAGTACAACAAGAGATTAGCTTTCTTGAAGGTGAAACAAGCATATGATCCATCTGGGTTGTTTTCTAATGAGTGGACGGATCAGATCCTTGGGATCAAGAGTGGACCAAGCATAATCAAGGAGGGATGTGCACTGGAGGGATTGTGTATATGCTCAGAGGACCTCCATTGTGCACCAAAGAAAGGTTATTATTGTAGGCCTGGTAAGGTGTATACAGATGCTAGGGTGTGTACACGTTTAGCTAGCTCTCATTAAGATCAAGGGTCTGATTATGATTAACAAAGGGAAGATGGAATGGCCCACTTTCCTAATGTAATTATTAATAAGTCATGAAGATCATCATTGTGTGCTTTTCTGCTTATATTCTAGGTGTCCATTATCATTACATAGATTGACCCCAAACAAAGAAAAATTATCATGATACTCTGGCATGGTGAATCATAATCATGTGGTGCATGCATCCTTCTCATACCTAGGGCCCACTGCAGATGGAAGTATATGAATAACTCAAGCCCTGAGATTATACATTATGGAATAGGGTTTTCTGTTTTTACAAGTAGAGCCCACCAAAAATTCTCCCATTGTGAATGTTCTGTGCACCAAAAATTCTCCCAATGAAAAATCCTAAATCAACAAAGAAACGGTTAGAGAAAGAAAATAGGGCTTCGGTTCGTAATCAACTGATGAAGGTCAGATATTCAATGGCTAGGATGTTTAGATCCAGCAAATTTAGGGCCGTCACTGTGACTCCAATCATATCAGATTGATAAAAATAAAAAAATTTAAAAAATAAAATAAAATAAAATCTTGGACTAATTTGCAAAGAAGTGAAATAAAATTAAGAAAAACAGGACTCTTTAAGTCACTAATCAGTCGCTTTCTTTTAGACAGTAATTGCACCACCTACAACAGCGGGCTGAAGTTTCAATATACAAATCATTTTCTTTCTGACCATCCGTTTCCAAGCGATAGATCAAATTACTAGAAATGTCCTGTTAGCAATGAGCCACAAATTTTAGACGGTTTGGATTGACGAACATCTCTACGATGTACAGCAGAAGATTGTGATGCATACGTTGCTTACAATAGTTTAAAAGCTTGAAAACTCCACTTGATTTGAAAGTCCACCAGTGTTGATTAACTTGAATTTCGTCCAAGTTTTATAATAATATTAAATATTTAAAATATAATAATACATATATATTGTCTGAGTATTGGTGAGTCAGGTTGAGTTTCAGTGAGTTTTTTTTACTTTTTTTTTACGAGTAGTTTTCATGAGTCCGTTCTTCCAAACGTGACGCGGGGCGGGCATGATGAGGTTACTTCAAATCCATGAGGAAAAATAAGAAATATAAATAAATTCTAAAAGATTTTAAATTTTCATTGGTAGATATAATAAAAATTAATTTATAATCCTTTAGATAATGATACTTCATAAGAAGTTTCAAAATCAAACTCTTAACTTGAACTCTCTGAAATTCGTAACTTACTATAAGTAAATTTACTATTTTATATTGTCTTATCTAACTTAACGCATTATTCTTCTAATTTTTCTAAACACTTTTCATGTTACACACAACTCCTAAAGCTCAAACTACTAAGAGTTATAATTAAATTAAAACTTATTATAAATAGTAAAAACAAAAATAAATTAAATTTTCGACCATTGACCTGATTGAATCTCACAAATTCAGTGTGGGACAATCCAGTATGATTGGATTAGCTATCTAAAGTAGCTTTTCCTACCCAAAACCATATATGGTAGCTTGTTGTAAGGTTCCGACAGTTCATATCACTTCCACCTTCAATCAGGATTTCTCTAGTCCATCTTGGACATGAAAGTGTCCACAACCCGCTTTACATCAAAACTTTGTTTGAATCAAATCAACTTTTTCCAATCTTTTGACCGAGTTGTTACAGGTCAGGTTTTTCACTGAGTCATGATGAAATCTATTCAAGTTGAGTCGACTCAGCAACTCATCAGGTGAGCCACATGTTTACATTGAATGTGGACCATCAACTCATCAGGTGGGCCACATGTTTACATTGAATGTGGACCATCATTAAGCTTTTTCAACCATCCATTATTTTCAGGGTAGCGTCCCACCTGAGTGACCAGTCAAATGATCATATTCATAACAGGGGCCATCTTATGCAAGGTACATGTGCAGCATTAAAGGTACATTTGGACAGGACATGTGTGGGCTAGCAAACCCCATTAAAGAATCACATTTCCAGCGTGAAATTCAATTCTATTTCTGGAAAAGTCCAGCAAAAGCAATTGCAGAATTTCAAACAGATAAGCTTTTGATTATTGTAAAAACTGTATAAATAAAGACGGTCCACATTCATGAATTACAATATCCATATAAACAAATTACAAGCCATTTTCCTCTCCCTTTTTCACAACAACTTTCAGCCAACATAAGCATAGGATTGATACGATCCTCGACCCAATGATATGGATGTTTAGTCGACTCTCACTTTGTAAAAAATATCACCTATGGTTCAAAATCCAAACCATTAATCTGTTGATCCCACTTTGATAGCCCATGCTAAGGCGATTTCGGTCCATCTACAGTCTTCTTCAACCTGTAGAAATAATGAGAGTGGGACCCACAAAGATCATAGAGACCATTAACCAGGTAATGTTTAGCCTTAGGTGTAAAATATTTTAGATATGGTATGTAATCAGCTAGAGCTCATGCATGGACTATAGCCTATAAAGATAATCCGAACTATTTTTATGATGACTCACTTTGAATGGTGGATAGAACAAATAAAAGCTCCGGATTTTATTTTATTTTTCTAAATTATAATTTGGTTCCGTTGGCCCTGGATATGCACCGTTCGCCTTGAATATGGATGGTTCGATCAAAGGGTAGAAATATTCAATTCGAAATTTTTTAGCATCTCCATCCAAAGGGGCACCTATCTCAGAAACGAATTGGGTCCATTTAAAAAGAAAAACCAAATCCAACGACTCAAAGAGTCTTGATTAGTATTATTGCAATTGTCAACATGTATTCTAGCAAACCTTACCCTCCTTGGGCTCATAAATATTTTACAACCAAAGAC
The DNA here is from genome assembly GCA_037074715.1 of Magnolia kwangsiensis. NCBI lineage: Eukaryota > Viridiplantae > Streptophyta > Magnoliopsida > Magnoliales > Magnoliaceae > Magnolia > Magnolia kwangsiensis. The sequence goes on along the minus strand of CM073576.1, from coordinate 44,932,767 downwards.
TCTTGTGGGGCACACTCCGTTTTTTTCTGCATAATAAAATGTGGGCCATTGCTGTATTTCAATTCTTTTACCGTCCATCCACAGGCAACAAATTGAACGGTTATGATTATCGATGGACAGTGTAGCTAGCAGACCAGAGGTCTGGATCACTGATCATACTTCCACTTGTACATATCCTCGGGTCGAGGATCCTATAATGCCCAAGTAAAAGGAAATGTAAACGAAGAAAAATAAATGATGAAAAAGAGAAAATGTACCGAAAACCCTTGCAACCCCAAAATCATTATCCCATAACGAGCCGGACGTTATCCGGTCCAGCAACCCCCAACCCGACCGGGTTCTTCTGCCTCGAGAAAAGCCGGAGCTGAGCCTTCTGACACTCTAGCTTCGAACCCAGCTGCCTCCCTCTCGAACCCACGGCTCGAACCACCTTCGGAAACTCCACGAACCCTTTGATCCCTCTCCTTATGTGAGGATTCTCCGCTTCAAGAGACCCCTTCCGTTGACTTGTTGACCGAGCCGAATTTCTACAAATACCCCCGCCCAAATCGCTAATCCCCAAAATGCCCTCCTCCCTTTTCTCCTCGACCTCTCCCTCCTCCTCGGCCTTCACCTTGGACAGCTCTAGCATTTTCTCCTCCATGAAAATCCTCGCTTCGGAGAGCTTCATCTGCACTCTCTCTTCCCTCCAGACCTCAGCAATCCTCAGCATCTTTCTCTCTTCTTCCATCTCTCTCTTCATCTCATCGATCTCCTCCTTCATACGGGCAATCTCCTTCGCGAGCTCCTCACAGGCACGCTCCATTGCTTCCCGCTTCCTCCTCTCCTCCAGAACCTCTCTCGCCAGCCGCTTATTCATCGATTCCGCTTGTTTCCGTAGCCTCCGCTCGAATTCGATCTCGGCCGTCAATTCCGCCATGTGGGTCCGGGCGATATCGAGGTCGGAGTGCATGGAAGGAGGAAAGGTGCTCATGGAGTGGTGGAAGAAGGAGAGGTGGTGGCTGAAGGAAGCAGCGAGCTTGCGGGCGGAGAGAGGGAGATTGATGTAAGAACGATGGGTTTGTTGCTGGTAATGTTGGTGATGGTGGTGGTAGGGGGAATGAAAGCATGGGTTTTGGTAGAATTTCCAGCGGGAGCTTGATAAAGGAGGGCTGTTGATGGTGGTGGGGCTGATGACGCCTTCATGGCCTTCCATCATCATCTCCTCCATTTCTAGTTGGGCTAGCTTTTACCGCTTTTTCCTTTTTTTCCCTTTAGTTTTTCTCGGTGGTGGTCTGGACCATTATATGTGATTACGTGTGGTCCATGTCTTTCCATCGTATACACGTGTTTTGATTTATGACAATTGAGGACCTCGGTTCAGTAATCCAAACCATTCATTTATTAATGACCACTTTGGATAGAGCGTTTGATAAAAATTATTTGGAAAAAGAGATTCAATCTGGAAATATTGTGTCATTTTTTAATTGAATTTCGACGGTTGTTGTGTTTCTCTTATTGACCATTCATCTATAGGGCAGATATCGAAAGTCTAAGATCGTCTTTTGGAATATAATTGTAAGATATAGTACATCCACAGTGGGACACAACAGACCAATGGCCTGGATTATCGAACCATGCAATAGACGTCCAGGAGATACAAACTATGTGTATAGCATGTAAAGATGCGGGCCACGTGTCATATAATTCCTCGGATGAGGGATTGCGTTGGGCCTGTAAAAGGTTGGATGAGGATGGGGAGAGAGATGATGAGAAGTTCCCTTTGTATCTGTCGCGATTTAGGCTACTGTCATTCGTGGCTAGACCGGACCTACTGGCAGAGATGGTTTTCCCATCAGATCTGTCCTTCATCTTGGAGATTAAATGGATTGATCACATTACAAAATCCTTTGTGAATGGATCAATTTATATATTGTTATAAGTAATTGAATAGGATCTTTGAAAAGAAAATTTCAATGGTATAGATATAAATTATCAATTTAAAGGTCATTTTATCATCTCCGAATGATTACTGGATTCTTAATATCCTAATGGACCGTTCCGATCACCTGAAGATATCTGTATGTGGGCCCCATGAGGAGATGTATTCTAGCGAGCTTGTTGTCGCGTACCAAGCAAAATGCCCCAAATGGCCAAATAGCAAGCGAGTGCACTGCCTTTTCCACTCGCCTCTCACACTAGGGAACATGTCACACGTATTGAAGATCCAAGCCGCTCATCAGGCTGGCATCACCGTGTAGAATGTAAGGCCCATCCAGATGTGCAATATGCGTAGGCAGGCTGGACTTGTCCATTTCTTATGTGGACATGCAGTACATCTAATAATCAGGTTAGCATGTTTTGTCGAAGCAGTGTTCATCTGATAGTTAGGCCGGTCTGTTTTGCTAGAAGAGCCATCTATAGAGTTAGGATAGTCATACGTACGGTGTGAATTTTCAACACGTGTGCAAAGGCTAACAGCCAATAAAGTGCAACTCCTCGCGTGTACTAGCGTGCGGAGTGGGTCACAACGTCTCGTCATCATATCACTGTCCTCACTGATATTTAAATCTGGTTGTGGTAGTGATTTAGTATCAACCCAGAACCTTACCTTTTAATTATTTTAATTTTTGGCACCAGCTCTTTACATCGTGGAATCCTGAAATACATGTGTGAGATCCGAGCCACTCAATAGATTGGATCCACTGTATAGATGCCTCATGTCGAGTATAGGCATATAGGCCAGTCTAATGATCACGTGGGACACGATTATATAAAATAAATGGACAGTCAAGTGAAGTTGATCAACGTTCACATTCAATGTCCTTGTCTTGCTGTTTGTTTTATTCATCATGACTTCTCCAACGGCCAGCGTTAATAGAGGCACGTAATTGATTGCCATAATATGGACTGTCTTGATTGCTGTAGGCCACTGATCGGACGGTTAGGATTGCCTGGTCGGTGACCAATTGCCTGTTGGAGATGAGTCCGGTCATTTAACTGGGCTAAAATTAGGCGTGTACATCGAGTGGATCCGAATCGAGCTGAGCTGGACTTGGTTTGGCTACTAGCTGAGCTCAGCTCAAACTCAGCTCAGTCCTCAAGCTTGGCAAACCAGCTCCGCTCGTTTTGGTTAGCAGCTCGGTCCAATTTGAGCCGAGTTTAAGACAAAATCGAGTTAAGTTTTCCCATGCAGTATTTTTACGTGGACTGCATCTTCAAAATCTCATTGTATATAAAACAGAAACAATGATTTTATAAGTACTTTATTAAACACCTTCTGAACAACATAAAAACCAAGAAAAAAAAAAGGCATTTGTTTCATATATATACCTTCCTTGCCACCGGCCACACTTCATTGAGTCATTTCATCAAACACTTAGTGAGCAACATCAATAGTAAAGTAATCGAGTCACCGAACTGATTTGATCCTACAAATGCTATCTTATCGAGCTCCTAGGATTGTCAAATTTTGTAGTGTCAAAGCGTGTTCGAATCTATATCTTGTGTAGCTGTTGTTACTATAAGATTAATTTCATGTCATGCCTGCCTACATTCAAAGACAAGATTAAGAACTTAAAATACAAGTGTAAGAAGTTCAAAGTCTAGTTCAAGAAGTTCAAGTAATAGATCAAGTCTCCAAGCTTTAACTACATCAAGAAGTTCAAGTACTAGATCAATCTTCACAAGCACCATTCGTCCTAGTGGACATGAGGTCAGCCACATGGTGGCCGTCCATGTGGGACGTGGACCCACAATGATGTATTCATTTTATATCCACACCGTCTCCCTGGACGGTGCTTGTGAAGCCACCATAATGCACTCCAGATCCACACTGTCCATACCTCTGGACGGCGGGTCTGGACATGAGGTATATGTTATATCCGTACCATTCATCTATTGGACGTAGACCCCACCATGGCAGCGTGTGGGGCCCACCTTGTATTGATGTATGTACGACCTCGTCCATCTGCCGGGCCCACCTGATCCTGACCATGCAGGGTCAAGTGTCCAACAGCAATTGCTACTGGACTGTTGAAGGGGAAAAACAAATATTAGCTAAATTCAAAGATGAGGTGGGCCACACATGTGGACCCACCTCTGATGTATGTATTTTGTATGCCATCCACACCGTCCACGTAGGGATGGTGGGGCCCTGAGATGTGTGTGTGTGTGGCCATCCAAGGGACATGATCCCCATCCCACAATGATATATGTATTGTATTCTCATGCTGTCCATCCTCTTGCAGTACATGGGACCCACCTCACATGTATTGCACATGTGAGGGTGGGGCCCACCTTATAGTATGTGTTGTATATGCACACCGGCCCATCTCTGGAGGTGGGACCCACCTTGATGTACCTATTTTAAATCCACAATGTCCGTCCAGCGTCCAGAGGGTCTGGACACTAGGTTCTTCCTAATATAATATAATATTATATTATTATAGTATATTATATTATATTATATATATATATATACACGTTTGTGGTGGGCCCCATGTGGGACCCACTTGCTGGACGGATTGGATGGTGTGCCCCACGCCTGCTATATAGTTGGTGAATTGACATCACTAAGTTTTGTGGTCCCCATGAGGTATATGCCTCATCTATGCCATCCAGATCAAGGACCCCACCTTGATATACGTGTTTCATTAGCACCGTCCGTTTGGACGATGCCATGTGCGGTCCCGCCATGATGCAGCTGCACCGTCCGACCACCCACCATGATGCAGGCACTATATCTACACCGTCCAACCAATTTTGGGAGATAATCTTAGGTCTTGAGATTAAAAATAAGATAGATCTAATTATCAAGTGGACCACACTGCAGAAACAGTGGGATTAAACATTTACCATTAAAACCCCTTTGGTTACAGAAGTTTTGGACCAATATGATATTTGTTTTTCCTCCCAGTTCAGGTCCTTGTGACCTTATGAACAGATTGGATGGGAAATGAGCGCTATGGTGGGCCCATTGAGGTTTCAATAGTGGAAAATCATTATCTCCACCATTATTTGTGGTATGGTCCAGATGACCTTTTGATATGATTCATTTTTTTTTTAATTTTTTGGATAATACTCTAAATTGACCCCTAAATATGGATGAATGGTGTAGTTGGTATGACCCATTTGATTCGGCCCATTTGATGTATTTGGGGCCCATTTGATATGACCCATTTGATGTAATTAGGGCCCATTTGGTGAGGCCCAATGTGATATACTTGGGGCTCATTTGATAAGTCTCAATGTGATATATGAGGCACTTGTAAGAGGCCCAACTTGTTGTATTTGCGGAGGCCCATCATGATGTATTCTTGGCCCATGTGATAGGGCCCACCTTGATATATTTAGCCCATCTATGAGGCCCATTGATGTAGCCCACTTGATATATATGAGGCCCATTGGTGTGGCCCATTGTGATGTGTATAGACCCATGTCATGCAGCCCAATTTGATGTAATTGAGGCCCACATGATGCGGCTTGATTTAATGTACTGAAGGCCCATTGATGCGGCCCACTTGATATATATGATGGCCCATTGGGGTGGCCCATTGATGTCGCCCACTTGTATATGATGGCCCATGGGTGCGGCCCATTATATGTACTAAGGCCCATGGCTTATAGCCCATTGAGATGTATTCCCTGCCCATATGTCATGGCCCATTATGACATATTTTCGGCCTATGCGAGGTGGCCCATTATGATGTATTTGAGGGCCATGTGTAGGGCCCACTTGTTATGTATTTGTGGCCCGTATGATGAGACCCGATGTGGTGTAAATGTGGCCCTTGAGTGAGGCCAAATGTAATGAATGTGCAGACCAATGTAATGTGTGATTTCACTATAATGTATATAATGATATTTATGTGGGCCACTGCTCAGGAGCGATGTTAGTTAAATGCCCACATTGATGGAAAATGATGGTTAAATGTCCACATTATGACCTTTCCTGAGGCCGATTCTGATTGTCGAGGCCGATTTTGATTATCGAGGTCGATTCCATTTGTTGAGGCTGATTCTGATTGTTGATGCCGATTCCAATTATCGAGGCTGATTCTGTTTGTTAAGGTCGATTCCGATTGTCGAGACTGATTCCGTTTATCGAGGTCAATTCCAATTGTCGAGACCAATTTCGATTGTCAAGGCCGATTCTGATTATCGAGGCTAATTTCAATTATCGAGACTTATTCCGTTTATCAAGGTCGATTCCGATTGTTGAGGCCGATTCTGATTGTCGAGGCCAATTCCGTTTGTCGAGGCCAATTCCGTTTGTCGAGGCTGATTCCGATTGTCGAGGTTAATTGTATAGGCCGATTATCAAGGCTAATTGTCGATACTAATTATGAGTATGTGATAGCATAACATCATGATACATGCCCATATACATCATCTTCATGTTTGTTATGAGGTGTGGTTGACCATTGCATATGCCATAGGGTAGGTTATTTATGGACTCCCTGATAAGTGGTGTTGCCCCACATGAGCGCGTAGTACGTGTAAGTTTGATACATGACTGGATGGTATGACTCATGCATCTTGCATTTTGTGATATGACCATCGTACGCCCTAATGACATTAGGGTTGTAGCCTCCACAGGCATATCGTGGATGGCCAGATGGGACACCGAAAATTTATTCTACATGGGGTGCTATAGATATCCTTGGGTGAAAGTCCTAGAACCCTTTTGGTTCCAGATATTGCTCCATCATCTAGACCGAGTGGATGCATGAGTGCATGAGCACTGTATACCATTAAGCCGTGTCTTCCACTATATCGTGGTCAGTTAGAAGGGGGTATGAGATTACCTGCCCGAGAGGAGAGGCCAATGCTAGGCTGAGTCTGACTAGCTCGAAGAATAGGTCCGCTATCGACGAGCCGGGCCCGATATTGGCAGGTGGATAATAAAGTCTCTTCCACTCACCTTGTTGCGTGCGATGGGGTGGCAATCTGGTTTGGAGTGTAATAGACCCCAGTGATTCCCCAGAGAGGAACCGTACTGATATGTGGACTTATTAACTAGGAATTGCATACTCATTTATTCATTTATTCTTTATCCACTCGGGCTGGTGGTGCGTAACTATTTCTTACGTGTACCTTCGCATAGTTAGGATTTCAATTGGGCGCGCGATTAACTGAGATTAGGATTTTACTACATTGTGTCCAGCTATTCAAACCAGGTATGAGCCGGTCTGGATAGAAGTCCCTTGTGATGAACTCTACAGCTTGTGATACTATATAACATCATCCCGACTTCACGCTCTAGCTTGGTCATTTCATTCGCACCGCATATTGCACATTCCAGTATGCGTGGACTCATCAGGATTTGTATATTGTATTGTATCATCGACATTTGATATTTAACTTCTTACATTCTTGCATCGTATAGCCTTGGTATGGCTGATTGTATTCATGAACTTGCCAATATTTCTAATATTCTATGATTTATGGCATTGTACTGTATACTTGACACTTATCTTGTATACACACTTTCACCACCTCTAAGCTTTCTAAAATCTTATGCATGATAGATGAGTATAGGTGGTGTTAGGTCGCAGCAGTGTTAGGCTTGGAGCATGCAGCGAACTTCTAGAGCTTGGGTATGTGATGATGATGTTGCCTTTGTGATTTGGGTAAACTTGTAGTTGTGCTTCTTATGAGATAAATATATGTTGAAAATTCCTCCTTGTAGAATCCTAGGATCAGAATCTGGCATATGGGTGCTGGAAGTTGGGAATGGGGTACTACGGAGGCGGTCGGCACCAGATTCGGTGATTAGGCAAATTTTGTGAGTCCGAATTCTGAGTTTGGGGCATGACAACACTCATTACCTGAACGGTTCAATTCAAAAGTGACCGCGATCCAGGAACTTCGTGATATGGATAATATGAGGGTAGAAGAGTTAGTTGGGCCTCTTTAAACCTATGAGTTAAATTTTAAGGCACCCAAAGGTAAGTCAATCGCCCACAAGTCTTTTAAAATTATTTCTCATGAAAATAGTAATGATTCTGATTTTGAAGCTTCTGAAGATGATATGACTCTTTTAGCTAAGAAGTTTTATAAGATTTTCAAAAGCAAAAAGAGTGTTGATTTGTAAAAACCTATTGAAAAAAAAAAAAAACTAGATCTTAAAATTGAAAATCTTTAAAAAACAGCCAATGCTACAACTGCCATAAATATGGGCATCTAGCAAACAAATGTCATAAGAAGGACAAGTTCAAAAAGAAAGGTATGTTGGCTACATGGGATGATTCTTCTTGCTTTGAAGTCTATTCTGAGTCAAAAAATTCTGACACCGAGTCTGCTAATGATGTTAAAGCCCTAATGACTCTAGCCAAGTTCACTTTTTCTGATAATGATGATTCAACTAGTGAAGAAAATTTGAATAGTGACAATGAAAATGAAGAAGACCTTCAAGATGCTTATGATGCCCTATACAGAGAAAGTTGTAAATTGTTGTAAAGTTAAAACTTCAGAAAGAAAATTTTTTAAAACTAAAAGAGAATTTTGATAATCTAGTCTTAGAAAAATCACACTTTTTAGATTGCTTTGAAAAAACTAAGTGCGACTTAGATTTCAAAACGTTTCAAGTTGAAAAATTAAAATCTAAAAAAGAAAAGCTAAAATTAGAAGTCTCTTCGCTTTTGAGTTTGAAGGACACATGGAGGTATACCCAGGTTGATCCTAAATTAGAAAAACTTTTATCCGCATCCAAAAAATATGACGATCGATTTAAATGGGGCTATAATAAAAGTATTCCTCCTAAATATAAGAATAATCCACCTAAATTTGTTAAAAGAGAGTCTTCTAACTCAAAAGGAAAAGTCTGAATCAAAATAATTCTTAAAATTCTAAAACTTTTCAGACTTTTAAACCTAAAAGCAATCATATCAACTATAGAAATCAGAATCATAACCCTTTAGCTGAAAAAATTGTTGACTTACTTAAGGAGCACTTAAAATCTGACTCAGTGGGTGAGACTTATAACAACTATTAACATAAGAAGACCAACCATACTTCTAAACCCAAAACAATAATGAAATGGGCTCTTAAGGTTACTTGTTTGGTTGCCCACACCGCTTTCAAAGCTTCGAGCCATTCAAAGTGGTACCTAGATAGTTGTTTCTCCAGACATATGACCGGTGACAAAAAGGTTTATTCACCAATCTTAAAGACATGACTGATGGTTCAGTCACATTCAGTGATGGTAGCAACTGCAAAATTATTGGCCAAGGTATGGTTCAACTCTTTAACTTTTCTCTATTTGAGAATGTTTTATATGTAGAAGGTTCAAAACATAATTTATTAATCATCTCTCAAATATGTGATAATAATTATAGTTTAAAATTTACAAAGGTTATGAAATTTTAAATAAGAATGGTTCTGTAATATTAACTAGTCGCAGAACTTCTGAGAACTGCTACATTGTTAGAGATTTAAGCTCATCTAAGCTATCGTGTTACATGGTCCAAACCGATGAGACCAAATTATGGCATAAGCATTTAAGACATGTACACTACTAAAACTTGTATAGATTGAGCAAAAGAGAATTGGTAAGAGGTTTACCTAAAGTAAAAAAAAAGTAGATAAAATATGTGGCGAGTGCCAGATTAGTAAACAAACTAGGAGTACTCACAAAAAGGTGAACTCTAATACCACATCTAAATCACTCGAACTTCTCCACACGGATCTCATAAGACCTATTAGAACGGAGAGTCAAGGTGGGAAGAAGTATATTCTGGTGATTGTAGATGACTTTACCAGGTATACTCAGGTAGTCTTCTTAAGAGAGAAATCAGAAATTCTCGATGAAATAAAAAGGGTACCTAAACATATCCAAACTGAAAAAGAATCACATGTCACTAAGATCCGTAGTGATTATGGTTCTGAGTTTGAAAATAACAGTTTTGAGAAATTTCACAATAATCAGGGAATATCACATGAATATTCTGTGCCCAAAACACCACAACAAAATGGTATAGTAGAAAGGAAAAATAGAGTACTGCAAGAAATGACAAATGCAATGCTAAATAGTATGAAGCTTCCTAAAAATCTTTGGGTAGAAACCGTAAATACTGCTTGTTATATAATTAACCGCGTTTATCCTAAAAAATTAAATAGTGAAATGTGGTTTGATAAGAAGCTTACTGTCAAATATTTTTGAGTTTTCGGCAACAAGTGCTACATCTTGTGTGACCAAGAAAATCTGGATAAATTTGACACCAAAAGTGATAAAGGAATACTTTTAGGATATATGCCGAATAATCGAGCATATCGGGTTCTTAACAAAAGGACTGGTGTAATTCAAGAGTCCATTAATGTGGTTATAGATGATTAACTATCTCAAGTTCAGAAAATGATAAAGTTCTTTTATTTGATAAACCAAACTCTTTATCTAGTCAAAATAACAATGAACTGCGGACAGTTAAAGATCATCCATCTAATCAAATCCTTAGAAACCCTCTAACTGGTGTACGCACTTGTAAATAATTAGAAGATATGTATAATTACGTGTGCTTTACATCTCAGATAGAACCAGTTAATGTAAAAGAAGCCCTTACTAACGAAAACTGGATTGTAGCGATGCAAGAAGAGCTTAATCAGTTTGTTAGAAATAATGTTCGGTACTTAGTTCCAAGATCAAAAGATAAACACATTATCGGAACAAAATGGATTTTTAAAAATAAGTCTAATGAACTTGGTAATATTATTAGAAACAAGACTACGCTAGTTGTAAATGGGTACACTCAAATTGAAGGTATTGATTATGATGAGAACTTTGCCCCAGTAGCTCGTCTTGAATCAATCAGACTATTTATATCTATTGCGTGCTTTAAAAAATTCAAAATATATCAAATGGATGTAAAGAGTGCGTTCTTAAACGTCGATTTGCATGAAGAAGTGTATGTTGAACAACTAAAGGGTTTTGAAGACTCTAAGCATGTTAATCATGTCTATCGCCTGAAAAAGACACTCTATGGTTTGAAACAAGCTTTCAGGGCAGGGTACGAAAAGTTGACTAAGTTTCTACTAAGTCATAACTTTGTAATAGGAAGTGGTGATAAAACATTATTTGTAAATAAACATAATGATCATATACTAATAGTACAAATCTATGCTGATGACATTATCTATGGATCTACTTGTACTAACATGACTATTCAATCTATAAATTTTATGAAATCTAAATTTGAAATGAGCATGATTGGAGAACTAAACTATTTCATAGGGTTGTAAGTCAAACAACTCATTGATGGTTTCTTTATCTCTCAAACCAAATATGCTTTAAACTTAGTTAAAAAGTTTGGATTTGAGAGTGGAAAAAATTTTGATACTCCAATGAGTACTGCTCTAAAACTCTCTAAGGATTCAACAGGTAAGAGTGTGGATCCTGAGTTGTATCGCAGTATGATAGGTAATTTACTTTTTTTAACTACGAGCTGACTTGATATTTCTTTTAGCGTAGAAATTTGTGTTAGATATCAGTCGAACCCTAAAGAGTCACATCTGATTGTTATTAAGCGCATTTTGCGATATGTCGCTAGTTCAGCTAATCTTGGTCTCTGGTATCTACATGATACTAGTGTACAATTAGCTGGTTACAGGGATGTTAATTGGACTGGTAACATCGATGATCGTAAATCAGCCAGCTGTGGTTGTTTCTATGTCAGTAATTGTTTGGTTTCTTGACTAAGTAAGAGACAAAGTTCCATATTGCTCTCCACAGCTGAGGTTGAATACATTGCTGCTGGTAATGCATGTACTCAGCTTGTGTGGATGAAGAGAATACTAAGCGATTATGAAATTATGCAATAATCTATGATTTTATATTATGACTATTCAAGCGCAATTAATATTTCTAAAAATTTAATTCAGCATTCACGAACCAAGCATATTGAAATTAGATATCACTATATTCGTGAATTGGTGGAAGACAAGATAATTTCATTGGAATATATTCATTAGAACATATTCACAAAATAGCTCGACAAAAATAGGTTTGTAAAATTGAAATTTGATCTTGGATGTGTAATACGAACTGATGATTTGTGCTTATTTGTATCATAATGTATATATTTATTATTTTAAAAATTTTTAAAATTTAAATAGATGTAAAATTGCATTTGTTCAGTGGTGCACGACCAGTCGAGTACACACTTGACCAGTCGAGTATGTACTCGACCAGTCGTGAAACTTAGGTTTTACTTTTTATTTAGGAAAAAACACATTTTTCTTCACTTAATTCTTCTTCTCTAATAAGCCGTATCACGACCGGTCGAACCCATTTTCGATTCCTCCATGGTTAGTGCATTATTTTTAATTTTCTTGTAGATTTGAGTTCTTTGCACTTTCATTTTTTTGTTTGTGTTGTTTATTTCAAAGTTTATGATTATTTTGTGGGTTTTTTTCCAGTTAAAAATTTGATTTTCTAGAAACCTTTCTTGCCACTTTTACAATCCTTGTATTCCTTGATTTTCTTATTACAATGGAGAGTAGAAATAAGAAGAAAGGATCTCATGGTCCCTCTTCTTCTCGTTCCGCTCCTATCATGGTACGCCATCTTCGGTCACCCAAAGATGATCCCGAGTATGTACGGGATATTCGTTTACGCAACGTGATAGTTGAACGGATAGTCAACTCTGATCACTTAGCACCATTTGACATTGTTCCTCTCCTTCAATCTGAACATTTTACTTTGGGGTGAACCAGCATACCGGTCTATTGCGCAAGCCATGTATGCCTGCATAACTGACTTCTTTTCTGAGAATCTAACGTTTACTATTTCAACTAGAGAAGATCCAGTTGATGTGGACCGTCACTTAATTTCTAGTTTAATGGACCTTCCTGTCAATGATAACGGTATTCCCATTCATACACTTGTAGCAATACCATCTGAATCTGAAAGATAATGCTCACTAGAGTTTTATGTAATATGGATGTGGAATGGAGTTCTGGGAATGCGCTCTCTTCCAAGTTTATGTTACCCAGATACATGGTTCTCCATCAAATTTTTATTTCAAATGTCTACCCTAGATCTAGTAATAAAACTGAGCTTACTACTTTCATGGCTCGTATTCTTCATTCCATTATTATTGGTGTCTCTGTTTGTCTTCTATCACTTATATGTTACATCATGATTCAGTTCCATCTCCATCCAGGTCATAGTGACATACCTTTTGTTTATCTTATGATTGTTTTAGCCACTCATAGTTTAGTGGCTATGCCTGTTGGAGAAGCTCTAATTAACCGTCTTCCCTTCAACAACTCAAACATAAATAAGATGAATTTGAGGTTGGCTCCAGACCAAGTTGATGTAGGTGCTGGAAGAGCAGCAGAAGCAACTGAAGAGGTACCTCCAGATGATGTTAATATGGATGACATTTTTGATGAGATTGAGTCTGACTCTACAGCTGATCCTAATTATCAGCATTTTGAATTTGGTATGCGTTTGCGCTCTCTTGAGGAGAAGGTTGAAGGTATGCATGTGTCCCAAGAAATGTAATTTAAATATATGCACAAATATCTTAGGCGCATTAACAAGGAACTTCATCAAATTGATCCTTCCATACCTGGTCCTTCTGGTTCAAACTAGTTTTGAATATCTGATATGTAATAACTTTCATACTTGGATTTCTCTTGACTTTATATGCTTGATCATGTTTTTATGTTTTTGTGGACACGTTTAATGATTATCTTAAACTTACTTCTTATTCTCACAATCATTGCTCTTATTCTACTCTTATATTTTCATCATATGTTATTTCCTTTGTCATAGTATGACAAAAAGGGGGAGAATTTGTGTTTTATGCTTATATGTTTTGGAGTGAAAGTTGTTGTGGAGTATATGTGGAGAGAATTGTGAAGTATTGTATTATAGTACTGTCTTCGCTTGGATTCTATGGAGTATTGTATTAAGGGGGAGTATTGATTTATGCTGATCAGTTTTTCATTAGTGCATGATTCTTTATTGGTCTAACTCGTGCATGATTCTTTATTGATCTAACTGGTGCATGATTCCTTTATCTTGGTTTGTTTTGTCACAAATTTGACAAAGGGGGAGATTGTAAATGTTATCTTATTGAGCTCCTAGGATTGTCAAATTTTGTAGTGTCAAAATCTCTTGGAATCTGTATCTTGTGTAGTTGTTACTAGAAGATCAATTTCATGTCATCCTTACCCACATTCAAAGACAAGATCAATAAGGTCAAATACAAGTGCAAGAAGTTCAAAGTTAAGGTCAAGAAGTTTAAGTAATAAATCAAGTCTCCAAGCTTCAACTACATCAAGAAGTTCAAGTACTAGATCAAGCTTCAACTATATCAAAAGAATGATATGTGATGATTCCATCTCATAAATAAGGTTTGTTTAACCTTGATTGACCTTAGGATAGGTCATATGATTTATATTCATATCATAAGTCGTTTGATAACTTTATCGGTCATTTTTCAACTAGTCCTAGTCATGGTTCGACTAGTCCAAGTATTGGCTCAACCAGTCTAAGGTTTATTGTGAATTTTCAAAATTTCTGTTGGACCCTTGATTAGTCCTGGAGGCTGCTCAACCAGTCGAGTGAACAGTGCTCAATCAGTCGAGCAAGCTCGACTCAAATTCCAACAAGCATTTTGTCTCACTCGACCAGTTGAGTGCAGGGCTCGACCGGTCAAGCAGGTCACTCAACCAGTTGAGTAAACCACTCAACTAGTCGAGGAACGATCTTATCTTATCGCGCTCGAAAATTTAAAAAATTGTTGGTCTTTCGACCAGTCGAGATGACCACTGGGCCAATCGAGTGAACAGTATTTTTTCCTATAAATTGAGAATGATTTTCAGAGTTTTTCAATTCATTCCAAGATATTCAATTCACAACTTTGAGAAAACTTATCCCCACTTTCGAGGAGCTAATTGGTTAGTATTTAAGATTCTTTTAATAGTTTTTTTGTATTTGGTTTGTGATCTCTATTCAATTCTATTTCTTTTGAAAAGGGAATTTTGATTTTACCCTTTTTGAGATCTCAAATCTAGTTAGCCCAGGTTGATTTAATCTAAAAATCATGTAGACCTAAGAACCCTTTCATATGTGAGTTTGGATATTTAACGTCTACATTGAACATCTACATCGAATTGGTTCTACCGGGCTTCATCAAGAAGAAGAGTCTTCAGATAAGTATATTTCAATTTTCTGTATTTATTTTGTTAGATTTCTAGAAAATCTTTGTTTTTAGGTTTTGACTAAGATAGTCAGAAAATCTCAATGTGTAGGGTTTTTAATTGTGGTAGCCCTTTGAAAACACCATTGTGAAGGTTTTAGGTGAACCTTAGAAAACCTATTTTATAGTGAAAGACAATATCCCGAGGGTGAGGATATTGAGAGTGGAGTAGTTGTGTGGCTGTTTTCTAACAGTTGGTGTATACACAAGTGGACCACTATAATTTCTAGTGTTGTGGTGGATTGTTGAATGTGGATAAGTTTGTAAATGTTGTAATTTATTTTCAGCATTTGTGGTGAATGATTGTAATATATTTTCTACACATGTAGTGAATGTTGTAATAGTAGTAGATATTTATTTCTATTTTCTTCCTTATTCCTTTGTATTGGTTTGAGATTTTGATATACAGACCGTTCTAGAAATCAGGTTGTCCTATCATAAACCATTGGTTTTTGGTGTACGGTTGTCCTTAGAACAACATCTGTATCAACCTCTCAATACTTGTGCATTTGAGGCTGTTATTCATTTTTGCTATTTGGATTTGATAAGTAATATCTTTATTTATTTCATTCTAATTTCGCATTTAAATTTTAATTTGGCATAGTCATATTCACCCCCCCCCTTAGGACTCTTAGCTTGGCCTTTTTAGATTCGATTTCAATTCGAGTTGGATTCGATCCTAGTTGAGTCGAGCTGAGGCCAACTCAAACTCCGCTCAAACTCATTTTCAAGCTCAAAAAACCAGCTTGACTTGGCTCGAACTCGGCTTCGATCTGAGTGGAATCGAACTTTTTTGAGTCAAGTCAAGAGAGCTAACCGAGTTAGCTCGGTTTGTGTACACCTCTACTTCCTGTGCATTGAAGAATTTAGGTCTAGGTCTGTGTTAAAGCCCAAATAGCGCTGGCCAATTTCTTCGCCAGCCACTTGCATAATATCACGATTTTAAGACTGACATGTTCAATGTAACAATTCAATTGGACCTGAACGATTGAAAATAACATCCAATGGTCCACATTCAACTCCAAATACCAAAGGACAAGACCAATTCCTTTTTAATACAGATATTATACCTGGTCCAATCAACAATAGGAAAACACTTGCCTACTTCGCTGGATACCCACCTCATGATATCCATGTCATCCATCAGGTACGCTGCCCCCTTTTTGGCATTGGTCTTAAAAATAAGCATATTCAACACACAGGTCGGCTACCCTAAAAATTATACCTAAGAACTATAAGTTCACATGGTTTGTCACACTTAAGTTTTGGAGTACTGTACATTTTGGGTAATTCTTTAATCCTAATGAGCAGCATGAGATGAACGGATTGGATGGTACACAAATGGCATGATAGTCCTTACACCCAATCAATGGTCGCCATTCCATCCCATTTGTTTCCTATGTTGTGCTGCATGGGTTTTGGATCACAGTAATAATTGCATTCACTGGGTAAAATTGGGCCGGGGAGCTGATGGACGGGGTGGATCTCAGTAAAGTTCTACCCATGCCCTCTCAGTTTGAAAAGCATCCTAAACAGGTACCCAACGTGAGGTATGCCAGCTTACTTCATTAACAAAGAGGGTGCAAATGTTCCTAAGTCGACTTACATTATTGCTCTTTAGATTGCCAATTACGATAATAATTAGGAACACTCCCATCACAATGCAATTACTTCTGTTTCCTTATTATTATTATTAGTTTTCATGTTGTGTAGTCTATTGACCCGAATGCGATTTATGTGACTGGAGTAGTAAGAATTACTTTTAAGTCCCGAGAATTGTAAAATTTATCAGCTTAATTAATTTCTATAGTTTGATATGTAACCAGAGCAAGAGCATCGCTAATGGAAAAGGATGGAGTTAGGCATCTTTTTCCACCTAAATAAGATATTCATTACATGTAAAATCAAAATAACCTAACATATAAGACATGCGGATAAAAGATCATCAAAGTAGATCCTCTGAACTATCAAAGGGCTAAAGAAGATGAGCTAAGCAGGGAGACTCGATGATCGAGCTAAAACAGTTAACCCGTTTGAAGATAAGGTTCATTAATAGACCTCGACCTCAAATGTCTACCTTGAGGTCGGATGTTGATCTCGACCTCAGATGTCAACCTCGACCTTAAATGCTGACCTCAGGCTCGACATTCGAAGAGAATCTCGCACCACATATGAATAAGACTGCTGAACGAGATACTAGCCAAAGATCATGTCAATCGAGGCATGATCGAAGAAATACTCGAGAATATATTCTAACTCCAATACGGGCCCCTCTAGTGTATCTTATAAATCTACTCAGATACAGAAGTCGCCTAATAACACCTATAAATATATTACTTTATTTAAAAGGAAGGGACACAAATATCCAGTTCTAAGCACACCTACTTTGAGTATACACACCTGACTCAGGCATCAGAGGGTCCTCAGCCACAACCGTCGTCCCCAGTGTCCTCTTGTTCTCCATTGAAGTGCAGGTACCTAGCGGCTCATACAGGGTGTGTCACGCCCTAAACCCAGAAATCGGATTCACAGGAATCCTGATCGCAGAATCCGGTGCCGACAGCCTCCGTAGTACCCCATTCTCGGCTCCTAGAGCTCATATGCCAGGTTCCAATCCTGGGATCCTACAAGGAGAATTTTTTCAACATACATTTATCTCGTAAGAAGCATAACACAAGTATACCGAAATCACAAAGACAACATCACCATCACATATCCACTAATAAAAAACTTGAATACAATGCTGAAAGGGGAAATACATATGTCAAAATAAAATTAAAGCTCTAGAAGTCAGCTACATGCTCCAAGCTCCACGTTACTGCAACCTGACATCACCTGCACGCATCTATCGTGCATAAGCTTATAAAAAGCTTAGAGGGTGGTGAAAGTATGTGCACAAGATAAGTGTCAAGTATTCAATACAATATCATAATCATACAATATCAGAGTAAGCAGAAAACATACTGATAGGCCCATAAATACCATCAGCCTTATCCAGGCTTTGCGATGCAGAAATATAATAAAAACAATATCATATACTGATGAAGCAATGCAGATCATCTATGTAATGCGGAGACAGCAAGCTAAATATCATATGCCGATGATGCAATACAATATGCAAATCCTAATGAGTCTACGGATACCGTCATTCATATCTAGGTAGTATAAATACAGAAACATGGCTACCCAAAATTTCATATGTTTTGGATGTAATGCGATATGCGGTGCGAATGGAATGATCATACTGGAGTGTGAAATCGGGATGATAGTACATAGTATTGCAGGCTATAGGGTCCATCACAAGGGACTTCTATCCAAACCAGTCTCATACCTAAATTTAGATAGTCAGACTCAATGTGGTAAACTTCTGATCTCAGGTTAGTCGTGCGCCCCAACCGAAATTCTGGCATTACAAAGATATATGTAGCAAATAGTTGTGCATCACTAGTCCGAGTGGATAGCGAATGAATGAATATGCAATTCCTGCTCAATAAGTCCACATATCAGTACGGTTCCTTTCTCGGATCATCACCGGGGTCATTACACTCCAAACTAGATTATCACCCCATCGCGTGCAATAAGGTGAGTGGAAGAGACCTTACTATCCGCTTGCCAATATCGGGCCCGGCTCATCGATAGCGATCAATTCCTCGAGCTGGTTAGACTCAACCTAGCATTGCCCCTCCTCTTGGGCAGGTAAGGCCATACCCCCTTCTAACAACCACGACACAGTGGGAGACCCTACCTAACGGTATACGACCCTCATGCGCTCATGTATCCACTCGGTCTAGATGTTGGAGTAACCTCTGAAACTAAGAGGGTTTTGAGACTTTCACCCAAGGATATCTATAGCACCCCATATAGAATAAATTTTTAGTATCCCATCTGGCCATCCACGATATGCCTGTGGAGGCTACAGTCCTGACGTCACTAGGGCACACAATGTAAGATGCATGAGTTATACAATCCAGTCATGTATCAATCATGCGCATACCGTGTGCTCATGTGAGATAACTTTCACATATCAGGGAGTTTAATAATAATCTTCCCAATGACATATACAATGGTTAACCACATCTCATAACAAACATATAAATGATGTGTATGGGTATGTATCATGTTGTTATGCAGTCACATACTCATAATCGGTATCAATAACTGACATTAACAATCGGCCTTGACAATGTGGACATTTAACCAACATTGCCCCCCAAGGAATGGCCCACACAGAACCAAATATATAATGGGCCAACGGCCTCACACAAAGGCCTAATATACAACACAAGGGGCCTTACCCAAGGGCCACATATACAGAACAGGTGGGCCCTGCCCATGGGCCTCAAATACATGACATGTAGGCCCTACACATGGGTCTTATATGCATCAAATGGGCCACGTATCTGGGCCTTGAATACATAAAATGGGCCATACATCATGGGCTTATTACATATCACAGTGGGCCTTGCTCATAAGCCACGAATACCTCACAATGGGTCTTAATTACGGGTTGCATATACATCATATAGGTCTCGATAATCGATCTTAGCAATCAAAATCGACCTCGACAATTGAAATCGGCCTATACAATCGGCCTCGATAATTCAGAATCGGCCTATACAATCGGCTCGACAATTAGGAATTGGCCTATATAATCAGCTTCTACGAATCAGAATTGGCCTCAATACTCGAGAATGACAATCGGGATCGATCGATAATCAGAATCGATAAATCAGTCACGTCAATCGGAATCGGCAATCGGTCATGGCAATTGGAATCAATCGATAAATCGATCACGTCAATCAAAATCGGCAATTGGTTGTGATAATGGGAATCGATCGATAATCAGAATCGACAAATCGGTCATGTCAATCAGAATCGGCAATCAGTCGTGACAATCAAAATCAACAAATCGGTCACGTTAATCGAAATCGGCAATCGGTTGTGACAATCGGAATTGATCGATAATCAGAATCGGCAAATCGGTCACGTTAATCAGAATCGGCAATCAGTCGTGAAAATCGGATCGATCGATAATCAGAATCGACAAATCGGTCATGTTAATCGGAATCGGCACTTGGTCATGACAATCGAAATCGATCGATAATCATAATCAGTAAATCGGTCATGTCAATCGAAATCAGCACTCGGTCATGATAATTAAAATTGATCGATAATCAGAATCAGTAAATCGGTCACGTCAATCGGAATCGGCAATCGGTCGTGACAATCAGAATCGATAAATCAGTCATGTCAATCAGAATCGGCACTCTGTCGTGACAATCGGAATCGATTGATAATCAAAATCGGCAAATCAGTAAGAATGAGCCTAACAAGGCCTAAGAAAAGGTCACAATAAGGACATCTAACCATCATTGCTCATAAATGTGGACATTTAACCAACATTTCTCCCAAGGAGTGGCCCTCATAAGGGATTCATACATAATGTAACGGCCACACATACATCACATCAGGCCTCGCCCATGGGCCTCGAATACATCACAATGGGCTATAACCCATGGACCTCGAATACATAATAGGTGGGCCCTACACATGGGCCTTATACAGCACATCAGGCCTCATACATGTCACAATAGGCCGCATCAGGTGGGCCACATACATCATAATGGGCCGCATCACATGGGTCTAATATACAATGCAATGGGCCTTGTATGCATTAAGTCGACTGCATCAATGGGTCGCACTAATGGGCCTCATACACATCAAGTGGGCTACATCAATGGGCCGCACTAATGGGCCTCATACACATCAAGTGGGCTACGTCAATGGACCACACAAATGGGCCTCATACACATCAAGTGGGCTCCGTCAATGGGCCACACTAATGGGCCTCATATGAGATCTTGGATTACATCTAAGATCATTACAATAGTTACAGGCGCAACATGTGTGTCACTATACATAATCATTTTATGGGGCATAAGGCTCACTAATGATGATCAGCACCATCCAAACATTGGGCAGTACCATCCAAACACTATCCGGCACCATGGTGTGGATGAAATAAATACCTCATGGTGGTGTCCACGTGGTGGCCCACTAGAGATTTGAATCTGCTTAGTTTTAGTCTCAAACCTTAAAACGAGCTTGCCAAATGGTTGGACGGTTCAGATATAACATTTACCTCGAGATGAGACCCCATGGGCTTGCTGACATTATCACAGCAGGTGGGTTCCATCGTATTGGACAGTATAGATGAAGCACATACATCGTGAGGGACCCACAGAACTTACTGGAGTCACCACAGTAGCTTATAGCTGTGTGTGGTTAACCAGCCAATCTGCTCCACTCATTAGGTGGGTCCCACATGGGGCCCACCACATACATAATATGTCATATATTATTGTAAGTGCTATGATTTCATATCCCTTTGGTTGTCAAATTTTGTGGTGCCAAAACCTATATCTATGTCATGTATATCTTGTTTCATGTTTGAGATTATTCATTGCTTCAAAACATCGGACTTCAAGACAAGATCTTAAATGAAGAAAGTTTCAAGTCATGGATGAAGAATTCAAGAATAGAAGTCTTCAAGTATGCATGTTCAAGATACAATCAAGAAGACTTTGTTCAAGTCAAGATCAAGCTCAAGAAGACTTTGTTCAAGTCAAGATCAAGCTCAAGAATGCCTACTACAAGATTCGTATATTCTCAAGCTTCTCTTTGAGGTCATCTAAGTATACAGACTTTCAATGTCCATCTCACTGTTAAGGTTTGTTTGACCTTAGATTGACCTTAGGATGGGCTTTACTGTAGGTCATTCTGGATACATAACTCATATATTTTTAATATGCTTGTTTGGACTGTTCTAAGACCACTCCTAGGGACTTTAAGACCAGTCCTAACTCTGGTATGACCAATCTTAAGTTTTTCAGGACCAGTCCTAGGTTGTTGAAGATTTTTGAATCTTTCTGGCTGTCCTACGACCAGTCCTGGACATCCTACGACCAGTCCTGTGAGTTCTACGACTCATCCTTCGACCAGTGGTAGCCCTACGACTCAAACTCCAGCAACCAAATTAAGGGTCCTACGACCGGTCGTAGGTGGCCCACGACCGGTTGTAGACCACCCAGGACCGGTCGTGGAACAACAAAATCTTATCCCGCATAAATATTTGAAAATCTTTGAAGCTACGACCAGTCCTAGGATCCTAAGACCAGTCATAGACGGAATTTTTCAGGCTATAAATAGAGCACGAACTTCAGAGTTTTAGTAATTCAATTCAACTTTATTTAAGCAATCTTTAGGCTATTCTCTGAGATAAGTTTATGTTTATTTTAAGCTACTTTGTGCTTATTTAATATTCCTTTTGCTAGCTTATTTTTTATTTGATTTTGATCTACATTCCAATCTCATTAGAAAAGGGGAATTTCTGATATTCCTTCTTCTTGGATTCAAAATCAAATAGAACTAGCCCTTTTAATTTAAAATGAATTAGACTTAGAACATTTCTTAAAGTGAGTATTGGACTTTGAACGTTGAATCGAACTTCTACCCCGATTGGTTCTACTAGGCTACTTCAAAAGGTGATTCAGGTATTTTACATTTTTTGTAATTTACTTTCTTTGGTTTTGTTTAAGATTTTCCAGAAAAATCTCATTGTATTGATTATCTGAGGAGAGCCAGAAAACTCAGATTGTGGGAGTTTTTGGATTGTTTAAGCCCAAGATCAAAGACGCAATTGTGAAGGTTTTAGGTGAACCTGTGAAACCTATTTTGATAGTGCATGCTAATATCCCCTGTGTGAGGATATTAGGAGTGGAGTAGCATTCTGTGTGGCTGTTGGATAACAGTTGGTGTACACACAGGCGAACCACTATATATCGTTGTGTTGTGGATGTGCATCATTCTTTCATTCCTTTATTCATTTAGTTTTGTGTTTTGTGTTTGTGGATGAATGTTGTAATTATTTTATTTCAAGCAAGTGTGGATGGATGTTGTAATAACTTAGGATTTATTTCTGCAAGTTATTTTGATTTCCTTACTTTTTATTCATCATTGGTTTGTGATACAAAGGACGTTCTAGAAATAAGGTTGTCCTACCTTAAATCTTTGGTTTTTGGTGTAAGGTTGTCCTTAGAACTGATAAAGTATCATTCTCTTTATTTTAGGCTATTGAGATTACTTTAAATTCAGCATTGTGCTTTATTTCATTTATTATTCCATTGTTATAAATTTTATTTGGCATTGCCCTATTCACCCCCCCTCTAGGGCATATAGCTAGGCCCTTTCAATTATTATAATAATAATATTATTTATGTATATTTATTTTTTTTGTTGAAGGACGTCCAGCGTCCAGACCTGGACGCTAGCGTGTGTAAAACACATACATTAAATGGAGGGGGTTCACCGTCCTAGACTTTTGGATGAAGTGGATATAGATTAGATACATCCAGGTCGGTCCCACGGGATCGTCCAGGCACGGATGGCCTGGATATAAAACACATACATCATAGTGGCTCCCACCTGTCCAGCCCATGGACGGTGAGGATTATCCACATACATCACAGTGCAGCTGTGCACCCTCCAATCACTCCAGCTGATCTGGATGGTGTGGATGCATCTGGACGGTGTGGATGGAACAAATACAACATGGTGTGGCCTACATAACTTGGTGGCATCAACTGCAGCAGCTGTTCTGCTCGTACACTTAGATGGACGGATGAGATTTAGAATAAATACATCAAGGTGGCCCTACCCCACACGTGTCACACGTGTGGGATGGCCCCACGTGTCCAGCAATGGACGGATTGCATAAAACACATACCTCACTGTAGGGTCCACCGTTTTCAAACGGATGGATGCCTAGGATGTAATGCACGTACATCAAAGTGGGTGCCATCCCACACATGCCACACGTGTGGGATGGCCCATAAGCCAAAAGGAAGTGGACGGTGTGGGGTCTCACGTCTTCAATAGACGGACGGTCTAGATCATCAGACCCCAGCTAACGTCCTTATACCAGTTATATTTAATATTATATAATATTTAATTCAACAGGTGGGTCGCATGTGGGCCCCCCTAGATATGTGTGTGTGTGTGTGTGTGTGTGTGTGTATATATATATATATATATATATATATATATATATATATATATATATATATATATATATATATATATATATATATATATATATATCTGCATATATATAATACTAATATAAGAATGCTTGCAGCTAACGTCCAGAGCATGGACATTTACCTGACGGACGGAGCGAATGGTGGGACCCACAACACCTGCTGATGTCAGTGGGACCCTCAGAGCTTGGTGGTTTCAATACACCAGCTATATGACTGGTATGAGGTACCCAGCCAGTCTGTTTTCAGGGTGGGGTCCACGTGATGTGGCCCTACTAGCTGAAATCAAGGTGATATTTGTAATTTCCCTACATCAGGGTCTGTCCAAGCCGACAGTAAGGGTGGGCCCTCAATTTACACAAATCAACAAGTAAAAGCACCCACCTTAAGATCTCTTCTTCCTTCTTCCACCAACGCGTTGTAGAGCTTCAAGGGAACAAGATTCAATGGTTGAGATCGATTTTAGAGGTTAGGATTGGGTGATATGAAGGTGGGCCACACATGGCTTCTCCATGGAAGCCATGGACGATTCTTCTCTTGGGGTTGCTTGGGAGAATAAGAGAGAGAGAATGAGAGAGAGAGATGATGGGAGAGGAGCGATGGGAGAGAGGGATGGTGAGTGATGGGTAGGTGTACTTAGTTGTAAGAGAGTGTTGACATTAGGGGAGGGGTGGTTGTACTTGAGGATGGGGTGTGAGGTGATGGAAGTACTTTGATTGATTGATGAATTGATGTGACATTTGGTAGAGATTCTCTCGAAATTACAACGTGTGGTATTTTTCTCAAACTGGACGTGGCCCATGTCTCCTAGCTCGGGTATCGCCTTGGCACGTGAGACGTGGTGTTGGAATCACAGCAACGGCGTGGTCGCTAAGGTGCAAGTCTCAGGTTGAGCCGACTCTTAAATATGGGATACGACTCAAGATCACGCGCAAATGCTGATAACAGATCGAGGGTCATCGAAATTCAACTGGAAGGACCGCAAAACCCTATGGAATGGTATAGTACAGGATACAGGTCTTACAGGGTGGGATATGATCAACTAAATTTCAGTGCTAACAGTTTGACGTCATTTGTGGGAATCAACAATTAAGCCATTAACAAGTTCTCCCTATAACAATAAGTTTATTCTTCTTTCTACTTCTCCCTTTGGTGGCTAAAGGAAAGAGCTCTCTGGCTGCCATCGCCCAACCAACACTAGAAGAATAACCTAAAAAACACTCAGGTTCAGGTCTTCAGCCTAATCCCCCTTCCCTGGTGATCGCACGAAGGTCTCAAAATAGGAGAAGTCGACTCGTCTCTCTGGAGAACCAAATTCATGCTCTGACTGGTAACATCGATCGCATTATGTGGATATTAGAAAGGCAATACCCCCTCCTCGACAACCAAGGCATGGAACTAGGTGTGACAACTGAGCAATCTCGACCTCCACTCGCACCTCACGGCTCCTATGTGGCGAAAGATTGGCCGACATGAAGCAAGTGAGTCCCCACGTAGACCATGGAAATGACCAAGCTCGTAATGTCAAATATTCTTCACACTTTGGAGAAGAAAAGGCAAGGGAAAGCTCTTTAGGTCACAATAGAGAGCGATGTCTCATGGGAGGTAGAGCTTAAGGAAATTCAAGATCAGTTCGAGGACATCCAGCAGGCATGCCAGGAAAAGGTCTGTATCTCTGTCGACGCTCTGCTTGAAGAAGTTGAGCCCCTATTCACGGATGACATCATGCGATCCCAACTACTATCTATGTTTTAGATGCCCCAGATCTCCCTACACATGGTCAGGGGATCCAGCCCAACACCTATAATCCTTCCAAGTGTGGATGGAACTTCACAGTGCTTTTAGACTTGTGATGTGCAAGGCGTTCTCCCCGACTTTGTCAGGGGCTACATGAAAATAGTACAGACACCTGAAGCCCAAGTCCATTAGCTCGTTTACCTAGCTTAGTAAGGCCTTCATCACTCAGTTCATCGGCAAAAAAGACAAAAGAAAGTCTACAACTCACCTACTCACAATTATAGAGAGAGAAGATGAGCTTCTAAGGGATAATATTATTCGCTTCAATGCTGAAGCAGTTCAAGTCGACTGCTACTTCGACTAGATAGCTCTTACCACTATGGTGGTTGGCCTTAAATAAGGAAAATTCCTCTTCTCGATTAGTAAGAATCTCCCAACTAGTCTAGCTAACCTGTTCAACCAATCTAAAAAATATTCAAATACGAAGGAACTCTTCAGTTCACCGAAGGCTACCCATGGCAGAAGTAGTTCGGTAAGAGACAGAAAGCGAAAAGAAGAAGGGGAACCTTCTACTGTTAACACCAAAAGAAAAAAGGAAGACGATTAGAGCATGGGCGAGCAACCTAGTCGATGTCCAAAAATCCACTTCCACACATAAACTCCCTTGAACACCATGTCGGAGCAGGTGCTCATGTAAGTGCAGGATAAAAGAATTCTAAAGTGGCCAAGCAAGATGAAGGCCAACTCCAAGAAGATAAATAACAGGAAGTATTACCACTTCCACCAAGATCATGGTCATAACATTGCAAAGAGGTTTGACTTGAAAGAAGAAATCGAATCCCTGATACAAAAGGGACATCTATGAGTATTCTTTGACAAAGGAAGGGAAGATCGACCAACCAGGCAATCAGAGAGACATGATGAGAAAAAAAAAATAATGAAGCAACAACTGAGATACGCACCATATTCGGAGTACCAGCCGATAGTACAAATTCAAACTGGGAACGTCGAAGGCATACTTGAAGTGTGACCAACAGTGAGACAGAGCACCATGTCTACCTCACTGGCTGATCTATGAAGGAACCCATGCTAAACTCATGTAGCCTGGCCTTCATAGAAGATGATGCCCGAGGGATCCACCACCCACAGACGACACCTCGATGGTCACCATGACACTGGCCAACTACAAGGTACACCGAATATTGGTCGACATCGACAGCTCGGTTGACATCATGTTCACCACCGCATTCAACAAGATGGGGGCCAGAAGATCTAGACTGCGACCTATCCAGACACCCTTGCGTGGCTTCACAAGGGAGAAGGTGACATCTGAAGGAAGTATACTACTGCCTGTAATTGCGGATGAAGGTGCTAACCAAACCACCACCATGGTCAATTTTCTTATGGTAATTGTCCATCAGTTTACAATGTGATTTTGGGCAAACCGTCCTTAAGCACCATGAGAGTTGTGGTTTACACTTATTACCTCGCCCTGAAATTTTTTCCTGAGCATGGGGCCAACTAGATCAAAGGTGATTAACATAAGGCTCGACAATGCTCGAGGCAAAAGTACAACGATAATAGGCAATGCATATCACCTCCCTGGACCCATGCGAGGAATCTACTAAAAGAGGATTGCTAGTAAAAAACTTTGTGTCAATACCACTCTTCGAGACTGACCCCACCCGCATCATCCAGATCGGATTTGAAAGGGCCTAGCTATATGCCCTAGAGGGGGGGTGAATAGGGCAATGCCAAATAAAACTTATAATAGCAGAATAATAAAAGAAATAAAGCACAATGCTTAATTTAAAGTAATCTCAATAGCCTAAAATAAAGAGAATGATACTTAATTAGTTCTAAGGACAACCTTACACCAAAAACCAAAGGTTTAAGGTAGGACAACCTTATTTCTAGAACATTCTTTGAATCACAAACCAATGAGGAATAAAAAGTAATGAAATTAAAATAAGTTGCAGAAATAAATCCTAAATTATTACAACATTCTCCACACTTGCTTGGAATAAAAAGCTTACAAAATTCATCCACGAATACAAACCACAGAACTGAATGAATAAAAAAATGAAAGAATAATGCACATCCACAACACAACGATGTATAGTGGTTCGCCTGTGTGTACACCAACTGTTATCCAACAGCCACACAGAATGCTACTCCACTCCTAATATCCTCACACAGGGGATATTAGCATGCAATATCAAAATAGGTTTCACAGGTTCACCTAAAACCTTCACAATTGTGTTTTTGATCTCGGGCTTACACAATCCAAAAATCCCCCACAATCTGAGTTTTCTGGCTCTCCTCAGATAACCAATACAATGAGATTTTTCTGGCAAATCTCAAATAAAAACCAAAGAAAGTAACTTACAAAAATGTAAAATACCTAAATCACCTTTTGAAGTAGCCCGGTAGAACCAATCGGAGTAGAAGTTCGATTCAACGTTCAAAGTCCAATACTCACTTTAAGAAAGGTTCTAAGTCTAATTGATTTTAAATCAAAAGGGCTAGTTCTATTTGATTTTGAATCCATGAAGAAGGAATATCAGAAATTCCCCTTTTTTAATAAGATTGGAATGTAGATCAAAATCAAATAAAAAACAAGCTAGCAAAAGGAATATTAAATAAGCACAAAGTAGCTTAAAACAAACACAAACTTATCTCAGAGAATAGCCTAAAGATTTCTTGAATAGAATTGAATTGAATTGTTAAAACTTTGAAGTTCGTGCATTATTTATAGCCTGAAAAATCCCGTCTACGACTGGTCTTAGGATCCTATGACTGATCGTAGCTTCAAAGATTTTCAAAGATTTTCGCGGGATAAGATTTTGCGGTTTCAAGACCGGTCCTGGGTGGTATACGATCGGTCATGGGCCACCTACGACTGGTCGTGAGTCACCTACGACCGGTTGTAGGACCCTTAATTTGGTTGCTTAAGTTTAAGTCGTAAGGCTACGACTAGTCGAAGGATGAGTCGTAGAACTCACAGGACTGGTCGTAAGATGTCCAGGACTGGTCGTAAGATAGCCAGAAAGATCTGAAAATCTTCAACAACCTAGGACTGGTCCTGAAAAATATAAGACTGGTCGTAGCAGAGCTAGGACTG
Organism: Magnolia kwangsiensis; assembly: GCA_037074715.1. Classification (NCBI taxonomy): domain Eukaryota; kingdom Viridiplantae; phylum Streptophyta; class Magnoliopsida; order Magnoliales; family Magnoliaceae; genus Magnolia; species Magnolia kwangsiensis. The sequence goes on along the minus strand of CM073576.1, from coordinate 44,903,620 downwards.
GTCTTGAAGTCCCTAAGACTGGTCTTAGAACAGCCCAAATAAGCATATTAAAATATATGAATTATGTATCCCGAATCACCTATTGTAAAGCCCATCCTAAGGTCAATTTAAGGTCAAACAAACCTTAACAGTGAGATGGACATTGAAAGTCTGTATACTTAGATGACCTTAAAGATAAGCTTGAGAATATACGAATCTTGTAGTAGGCCTTCTTGAGCTCGATCTTGACTTGAACAAAGTCTTCTTGAGCTTGATCTTGACTTGAACAAAGTTTTCTTGAGCTTGATTCTATCTTGAACATGCATACTTGAAGACTTCTATTCCTGAATTCTTCATCCATGACTTGAAACTTTCTTCAATTAAGTTCTTGTCTTGAAGTCCGATGTCTTGAAGTAATGAATAGTCTCAAACATGAAACAAGATATACAAGACATAGATATAGGTTTTAGCACCATAAAATTTGACAACCAAAGGGATATGAAATTATAGCACTTACAATCTCCCCCTTTGTCAAATTTGTGACAAAACATATAGCAAAGAAGACAAATTACTATTACTCTACTCCCCCTGAGTAATACGAGTACTGCTCATGTAAATAATCAATAACATATTCTTATCCACATATCCTTCTCAATTAATCAATTCAAACAAATAAATTACTCCCCCTTTCTTCCATACTACTTCCTTTTAGCTTACTCCCTTTTAGCTTACTACTCCCCCTTTTTATCACAAAATGACAAGGGAAAGTCACAAAAGGAAAGAGAACTTGGAGAGTGATAAGCAGATAATGAGAAAGAGATATGAAAGGACATAATATAAACCTGAAGCATCAAGCCATCATCAATCCATAATCCAATATCCAAAAGACAATGTTATCAAACCATAATCCATAATACATATCCAAAATAAAAGATAATGTTATAATATCCAGAAGATAATTCACCTAATCTGATCTAGAGGAGGGAGCAGGGATAGTCGGATCAATCTGGTGTAACCCTTTATTAATGCGATGAAGATATTTTTGCATGTACTTAAATTGCATATTGTGGGCTATATTCATATTATCAACCTTCTCCTCCAATGCACGAAGGCATGCATCAAAACCAGATGGATCATAATCTGGATCATTTGGTGAATCAGATTCTATCTCATCAAAAATCTCATCCATATTAACATCTTGTTGTGGAAGATCACCAGCTTCCCATTCATTTCCAGCTTCACCACCATCACCACCAACACCACCTTCATCTACTTGGCCAGGAAGAAAATTCAGCTTCATCTTATTAATATTGGAATTGTTGAAGATAAGATGATGAATAGGTGCCTCATTAACAGGTTTATCGACAAGCAAGTGAGTGGCTAAAACAGTCATAAGATAACCAAACGAAATATCACTATGACCCGAATGGAGATGAAACTGAATAATGAAATAACAAATCAAAGAGGGAAGACAGACCTTGGTACCAGAAGCAATAGAATGCAACACACGAACCATGAAAGAAGTCAACTCGGTTTTATTACCGGACCGAGGATACACATTGAAAATGAAGAAACGATATAACAGCCTGTATCTAGGTAACAAATACTTTGAAGGGAGCACATTCCCTTTGTGTGTCCATTGTGCATCAATTTTGCATAAATCTCGTATTAACATGCATTTTTTCGATTCAGATGGTTTGTCATATAAAGTATAAATCAGTATACCTTCATCATTAATAGGTATATCCATAATACCTGATATCAAATGACAGTCTACTTCAAATTTTCCTTCTCTAGTATCAATCAATTATCAAGAGAAAATTCTGAGATACATGTTACCATTGATTGAGCAATAGACAGGTATGCAAGCCCATCCCAAAGCAAAATGTTAGTCCAGCTAACAGATTCAAGAAGAGGGACAATACCATATGGAGCAATATGATTGAGATTAGCGGTATGCTTATCGATTACATTACGGACACGCAAATCCCGTACATCTTGAGTATCATCTTCGGATGACCGAAGGTGCTATTTTGTAATCGGTGTAGATCTAGATGAGGATGGACCACGAGATGTTTTCTTTTTTCCTCTAGCATCCATCTTCAATCAAGATATACAAAGAGCAAGAGAAATGTACAAAAGAAAGATGGGTTTTCTCTAAATCAGCAAGTTGAGAAGAAACCCTTGAAAAATCCAACAAAAGATGAAATCTAGCTATACAATGAACAAATCAAAGCATAAAGAGCATGAATCTTCAAAAAAAATGATGAAATAGGACTCACCTTGAAGAAAAATAAGAAATCTTATGACTGGTCGAGCCACGACTCGTCGTAGGTCGGAGTGAAAATGAAGAAGAATGGGATTTTTCCCAAATATATCACATTCACGAGCTCCACGACCGGTCGAGTGTGGTTCACGATTGGTCGAACCACGACTGGTCGTGTACATCCACGACCGGTCGAGTATCGATCAAAAAAAATGTATTTTTAATGAAAAAATTAAAATTTAAACACAAATAATACTAAATATAGTACACTATGATACATGCAAGCAAGAATATTCAATGTAAAATGCACATACCAAAATTAAATTTTAATTTATTAAACCTTCTTTTATCGAGCAGTTTAGTAAATATATCAGTAAGTTGAGATTCAATTGGTATATATTTCAAGGAAATTACTTTTTCTTCAACCAACTCACGAATGTAATGATACCTAATGTGAATGTGCTTAGTACGTGAATGCTAGATTGGATTTTTGAAAATATTTATAGCACTGGAATTATCACAATGTAAAATCATTGAATCTTGATTAATGTCACAATCGCTTAGCATGCGTTTCATCCACACTAGTTGAGTACATGCATATCTAGCTGCAATATACTCAGCCTCAGTAGTGGAGAGCGATATTGAGCTTTGCTTCTTGCTAAACCAAGAAACTAAGCAATTTTCAATGTAAAAACAACCACCACTGGTTGATTTTCTATCATCGATATTACTGACCCAATCAGCATCTGAGTACCCGGCTAATTGAACACTAGTATCCAAAGGGTACGATAGACCCAGATTTATAGTACTTGCGACATATCTAATAATCCTTTTAACAGCAGTAAGATGAGATTCCTTAGGATTAGACTGATATCTCACACAAATACCAACACTGAATGCGATATTAGGTCTACTTGTAGTTAGATATAACAAACTACCAATCATACTACGATATAGTTTAGGATCTATATCTTTACCTGTAGAGTCTTTTGAGAGTTTTAACGTTGTACTCATAGGAGTATCAAAGTTCTTACCATTCTCAAATCCAAACCTTTTAACCAAGTTCGTAGCATACTTGGATTGAAAAATAAAAAGGACCAAGGGAGCAACCCCTATCTGATCCACCTATTGAGCCACAGGTGAAGAGGTCATCTAGGGACAGACTGTCATCCAAGAAGTACTCACCGCATGAGTACATTATGCTCATTGATGGAGGAGAGCAATAAGATTATTTTGAGGCCCTAGCCAACGAGCATAAGGGGGAGTGGTTGAAAGCTATGCAAGAGGAAATGAAATCCTTCTATAAGAACCACACCTATAATATGGTGAAATTGTCTAAGAGAAAGAAAGCTTTGAGCAACAAGTGAGTGTTCAGAAAGAAGGTTGAGCAGAAGAATTCACAGACAAGGTTTAAGGCCAGATTTGTGGTGAAAGGTTTTGATCAGAGGAAAGGCATAGACTTTGAGGAGATATTCTCACCAGTGGTGAAGATGACATCCATACGGGTGTTCCTTGGGTTGACGGCTAGCATGGATCTGAAGTTAAAGCAGTTAGATGTTAAAACTGTCTTTCTCCATGATGACCTAGAAGAAGAGATCTACATACACTAACCAGAGGGGTTTGAAGTCAAGGGCAAAGAGCATATAGTGTGTAAGCTGAGGAAGAGCTTGTTGGGAAGAAACAAGCTCCAGGCAATAATACAAGAAGTTTGACTCATTTATGTTGAAGCATGGGTATGTCAGAACGGAGTCGGAGCACTATGTGTTCACGCGCAAGTTCCCAGATGGTGATTTCTTAGTTCTGATGTTATATGTTGATGACATGCTCATCATGAAAAAAGACATCAAGAAGATCAACAAGCTGAAATAGGAGTTAGGCAAGTCATTTGTTATGAAAGACTTGGGCCCAGCTAAACAGGTCATAGGAATGGAGATAACCTATGAAAGAATCAGTAGGAAGCTTTGGCTATCACAAGAGCGGTATGTTGAGAAAGTCCTAGAGTGGTTCAATAAGAATGCAACAAAGCTAGTCAGTACTCCACTGGATGGTCACTTCAGATTGAGCGACAAGTAGTGTCCCAAGACGTAGGCAGAGGCTGAAGAGATACAGAAGATACCCTACGCATCAACTGTAGGAAGTTTAATGTATGTTATGGTGTATACACACCCAGACATAGCATATGCTATTGGTGTTGTCAGCCGGTATCTTGCCAATCTTGGTAAAGGGTATTGGGCAGTGGTGAAATGGATACTGCAATATCTAAGAGGCTCATCCAGGTTAAGCCTATGCTATGGTGATGGAAAACCTATGTTAGAGGGATACACAAATGCAGATATGGCAGGCGACATAGACTCCAAGAAGTCTACATCGGAGTTCATGTTCACGCTTGCAAGGGGAGCGGTTTCTTGGTTGAGCAAGCTACAGAAGGTCATAGCATTGTCAATGATAGAGGCTGTGTACATTGCAGTCACAAAGGCATGTAAAGAGATGCTTTGGATGAAGAGATTCCAACAGGAACTTATCCTGAAGTAGGAGCAGCGCATGGTCTATTGTCATAGTTAAAGTGCTTACACTTGAGTAAGAATCCAAGTCAGCACTCTAAATCGAAGCACATAGAGATTAGGTATCACTGGATCAGGGATACTTTGGAACAGAAGGTGTTACAGCTTGAGAAGGTCCACACAGACGATTATGGGTCAAACACGATGACCAAGGCTTTGTTCAATGGCAAGTTTAAGGTTTATAGAAGTCAGGCTGGCTTGAAGAAGGTGAATTGCTCCTGAGTCGGAAAGGGAGAGATTTGATACGGTTTTCTTCCTCATGTTAGAGGAGATGTGGTGTGGTTCGGATGCCACAAATAGTGGAATCACCACGCTGCTCTTCCAGTTGAGTGCACTGTTCAACTGGTCAAGTGAACAGTGCTCAACCAGTCAGGCGTCACTCGACTCGAAGTCCAGCGAGCTCAGTGAACAAGTCGAGTGCCCGACTCGACAAGTCGAGTGAACAGTCTCGACCAGTCGAGGACTCTACTTGACCAATCAAGGTCTTAACCTTGCGCGAACTGTGGAAATCTGAGGTCCTTTCGCAAGGGGTGCGAAAGGGAGTTTCATAAACTATAAATGGGGGTGCCTAAGGTCTTTCTAGGTAATGCAAGAAGGTTTTCTAAAGCTTTACAAGGGTTTGCTAAAGGGTTTAGGGCTATCAAAGGTGTGAGAGAGAGAGATAGAGAGAAAGAGAGAGAGAGAGAGAGAGAGAGAGAGAGAGAGAGCTTATGGGAGAGAGGTTATGCTCGTAGAGGTGATCTATTGTGCACTCGACATCTCAGCGCTTCTATATCCTCGTGATCGGTGGGATCTCTCCGTTTTTATTTTATTCTCTTATTTTTTATCCATCCTTCGTGAGTGAAGAAGGTTGTAATGTTCTACTTCATAGTGGATTGTTGATCTGGAGGAGGTCCCATGGTTTTTACCTCTTTGAAGGTTTTCACGTAAAAATCTCTTGTGTGGTGTGGTTTATGCTTTGATTTATTTCATTGTTTTATTATCTCATAATTCTGGTTTGTTTTGGGAGCCTAGATCCTAAGGTTTTGTGCAAGGTCCCCAACATGTGTTTCATCCATGTCATTCATCCATTTTGCCGGATCATTGTACGACTTAAGCCTAAAAACATAGTAAATACCTCAAGTTTATCACATCACAAGAAACTAGGTCTGTAAATAGTCAAGTTTGGGTGTCTTTAGCTAAAACTACATCTGCCCGTTTACTAAATTGGTCTGTATTCAAATTTTAGACCCAGACCCTTTTATTAAATGGGCAGGTTTTAATTGGGTTTGAGTCAATCCCATTTATAAATGGGTATGGGTCTAGTAGAGGGAGATCCACCTGGACCCATTTTGTAAATGGGTCGTGTCTAACAGTTCTGGTTAATGGATTTTCAGACTCTGAACCAGACCCTCTTATAAACGGGTTTAACAGGTCTAGTTAGGTCTAACATGTATGGGTCACCTTGATTTTATATCAATAGTAATCAATGCCAATTAATAATAAAAATTAAATTTAGCAACTTCTCATAATAACAAAATTGTAAATAATGGTGCAAGTAAAGATTGGAATAATAAAGACAATTATCTTTACTTAGACAATTGCTCCACTTTAGCCATGGTGCATAGTCTCCATCAACTCTCTTTCTTGTGGGTTGCAGGTTGAATTCCAATGCAAGGCTTGTCCAAGAACTTGAAATTATCTCAAATATCATTCAAAGGAAAATGTTTATAAAATTCAAATTTTCAAGAAATAAAATCAATAATTTAACAAATTAAACAAGATATATACCTTATGATTCAACTCTAAACCAATCCTCTAACTCATTGCAATCATCATCCACTTATATCATATGACAGTCTGACTTTATATTAATAGATGTTACAAATAAAATAGTAAAAGTAGTCAATAAATATAGAAAATCCACCTCTTTTGTCCATTTAACTAGCTTAGTTTAAGACATGAGATAAAAAATGAGGTAGATCCAGAACTCAAGTGGACCATATGAGAGGCAAAAGTGTGGGAAAAAAAATGCCTACCGTTGAAACCTTCCTAGAGTCCACCTTAATGTTTATATGCCATCCAAACCATTTATAAGGTTGTGTCTACTAGGATGAACTAAAAATAAATAAATAAATAAATAAGAACTTAGCCTGATACAAAACTTCTTTGGCCATATGAATGTTTCAATGGTAGTCGTTTAGTACCCACTATTTCCTCTCACGTGGTCCACTTAAGTTTTTAATCCGCCTCATTTTTAGTCTTCTATCCTAAATTGAGTTGGCAAAATGGATGGATGGGATGGAGTTCTCACAAACATCATAGTGGGCTCCACTTAGCATCCCAACGTAAGAACTTCCTACAAAATCCTTTCACATGTAATCTATATACAACCTATCTATGTACATCGCAATTCACTAATCCCATCATCTTCAATGCATCTATTCATATTCAATGGTGCCTAGTATTCTCAATTGGACATGGAGTGAATTTCTCATTTTTAATGTTACTTGTCAAGGGTCCCACAATGATCATGGGACAAATCTACACCATCCAAGTGCCTTAGGTCGAAGGATGGACCACCGGATCAAAATCCGCCATGATTATGGCGGTCATCTTCTCTGATTGTCCAAAAAACCCACCACCCTCTAGTGGGCCCCATCATCTGATTTAGGACAACCATTCGGTGAGTCATGTGGTTAGGAGACCATCCATAACGTCGGATTTCATCCATGCAAGAAGATTCGTGGTTGGACAATAATGAACACAAGCCTTGTTCGGGTTAGAATCGTAAAAGTTGTAACTAATCCCTAGGATTAGTGGCCGACCTTCCTAAACAACTGGGAGGCTATAAGTAGCCTTTTCCTGAATAATGAAACCCACCAAACCCTAGAAATCAAAAAATAGAAAGAGAGAGAGAGTGTGTAAGAGTGAGTTGTCTTTCTATGCCACACCAAGTTCTTGGGAGCTGTCAGGATTGTGCATAGAGTCTGGTTTGAGCCAGAGGATTCACTGGTCATTTTAGGAGGAAATGACAAAGAAAGAGAGAGAAGAAGGTGAGACAGAGGAGAAGAGGGGAAAGAAAGAGTGCATGAACGGTCCAGTTTGTGCCGCACCAAGTGACTCGTCTGAGTCACTGGCATGAGTCTTGGTGAAGTTTTAGACCAAAAAATTGTGTTGGACATGGCAGAGGAAAGAGAGAGAGAGCAAAGGGAAAGGAGAAAGGAAGAAGAGAGAGAAACGAACGAGGGAGAAAGAGAGAGAGACAAGGTTGTTTCTACTGCTACCGACTCAGTAGCTGAGTTTCGGCTCGACTAAGTTGCTGGACCAAGTCTAGCCACACCGTCTGGTCAGAGGAAGAGCAGAGAAGCAGAGGAAGGAGATAGAGGAAGAGAATCATAGAGAGAGAAAAAGGTTGGTGGTTGCTGAGTTAACTAGCTTGAAACCAAGTCCGCTAAGTCAAGTTAGGCCAATCTAGTTGGACATTCCAACAAAAGAGGAGGATGAGAGAGTGAAAGAGGGTATAGAAAAGAGAGAGGGAGTGAGTCGACTCATAGTCTAGTTTCAGACAAGTTAAGTCCAATTCGGGTTCGGGTCAAGTTAGCTGAGTCGAGTTCCAGACTAAGAATAAACCCAGTTCGAATTGAGTTCGTTCAAGTCAAGACAAGAAACTAAGACTAGATCTAATCGACCCAATTGGGTAAGTTCCTCATGTCGATCCGAATGAATCAGTCTTTCCACGGAGGTCAATCTTTGCCTGCTAGGCAACTCAGATATTTAAATTAGAAATTTATTAGTTAATTTTAATCATATATATTTGAGAAATTTTATGATAAAGAGTCAAACTTGATTCAAGCTACTTCACACCTTCAAAACCTATGTAGATGTAAACTCACATCCTAAGGTGAGGACTCACCCTTTAAGCTTCCCACTTAAATTCATATTTGGTGCTTTAAATTATTCCATTTAATATCTCCTAAGTTACTTATCTCATTATGTGAATATGCTAATCTGTTGTGCAAGTAATTCTTGTGTTAGATAAAAAACATGTCTCTTTAATTTTAGCAAGCATAAATGATTTGATGGTAACATGCTATCTTTAGTTATACAATCGGTTAATTAACTATATGTTTGTCACTTGCGATTATGTGATAAATGAATGGAACTTGTTATGGACTTACCATCTTTCAGTGCATATTTGACCTACATGGCTTTGATCGTAAATTTGCCTTACATTGCTTAGACTGCATATTTGCCCTATGTGGCTTGGATCGTATACTTGCCCTTTACAGCTTTGATGGAATATTGGTGCCCTTTATGACTTTATTAGTTATATTCGTATAAACTTGAAGATTTTTAGATCATTATGCGGAGTTCGATATAATTTTCGGGTGGAGCTAAAGTTCGTTTATCGATTTTCTAACCATCTTCCGGAGTTCATACGATTTTTAGATAATTCTCCCATTTAATATCTTCTAAGTTACTTGATTGAGTTACTTATCTCATTATGTGAATATGCTAATATGTTGTGCAATTGATTCTTGTATTAGATAATAAATGTCTCTTTAATTTTAGCAAGCATAAATGATTTGATGGTCATATGTTGTCTTTAGTTATATAATCGATTAATTAACTATATGTTTGCCACTTGCAATAATGTGATAAATGAATGGAACTTGTTATGGACTTACCATCTTGAAGTGCATATTTGACCTACATGGCTTTAATTGCACATTTACCTTACATTGCTTGGACTGCATATTTGCCCTACATGGCTTGGATCGTATATTTGCCCTTTGTAACTTTGATGGAATATTGGTGCCTTTTGTGACTTTGTTGGTTACATTCATATGAACTTAAAATTTTTTGGATCATTATGCGGAGTTCGATATGATTTTCAGGTGGAGCTGAAGTTCGTTTATTGATTTTCTAGCCATCTTCCAGAGTTCATACGATTTCTAGATAATTCTCCCATTTAATATCTCCTAAGTTACTTGATTGAGTTACTTATCTCATTATGTGAATATGCTAATATGTTGTGCAATTGATTCTTGTATTAGATAATAAATATGTATCTTTAATTTTAACAAGCATAAATGATTTGATAGTCAGATGTTGTCTTCAGTTATACAATCGGTTAATTAACTATATGTTTGCCACTTGCGATTACGTGATAAATGAATGGAACTTGTTATGGACTTACCATCTTGGAGTGCATATTTGACCTACGCGGCTTTGATTGCACATTTACCTTACATTGCTTGGACTGCATATTTGCACTACATGGCTTGGATCATATATTTGCCCTTTTCGTCTTTGATGGAATATTAGCGCCCTTTGTGGCTTTGTTGGTTATATTCATATAAACTTAAATATTTTCGAGTCATTATGCGGAGTTCGATATGATTTTCGTGTGGAGTTAAAGTTCATCTATCAAATTTCTAGCCATCTTCCTAAGTTCATTCGATTTTCGAAAGACCCCGGATTTCCTATGTTGATTCTCTCTTCATCTTATGGAGTTCATTCGTATTGTGATTTTAGGGTGGTGCTGAAGTTCTTTTATTAATTTTCTAGCCATCTTGCGGAGTTCACATACGTTATGATTTCTGGGTAAAGTAGAGGTTTAAATGTCTATTTTCTATTCACCTTACAGAGTTCACTTATATTGTGATTTTCGAGTGAAGCTGAAGTTCACATGTTGATTTTCTAGTTACCGCGCGTAATTTATATGATTTCTGGGTGAAGCTAAAGTTCGTTTATTGATTTTCCAGTCTTCGTGCGAAGTTCTATTTGATTTTCGAGTGAAGCAGAAGTTCACTTGTTGATTTTCTAATCATCTTGTGGAGTTAACATACAATGTGATTTCTGGGTACAATAAAAGGTCGTATGTTAATTATTTTGCTATCTAGACACATTCATTTGTATTGAGATTGCTATTGCATTTTCCTAATGATGAAATTATGTTGATTAACTTTATTTCTGAATATGTGATCATGATTTTGAATTGTAGTGTTTAATATATCTCTTGCCATGTCTTGTGATCTATTCATGGGTTATTAATGATAAGTGTGAAATCTTAGAGGGTATTCCTCACTACGATAACTATTTATTCTATCAAAACATATCAATTGATGTGGGTATAGAGCGAGCTGATAATGTTTACTTGGTCGATGGAACAAATCGGGCAGCTAAGGAACTAGACCGGGTCCTTACGGCCTATATCGAGTTCCACCATTAGTTGATAGAATTTTATTTTTGTCTAATGAACTTTTGTTATTTAGGTTATATAGGTCCTGTATGGGCACTACATTCTGAATCATTATGGTGATTGAAATATTTTTTATGTCATGCATGGTTTACTCTGTCAATATTGTTGCTAACTCTGATTTATGATAAGATGATTTAAATTTAGACTGAAATTTTAAAGGTTAATACATAGGTTTTTAGAAAACGAGTAGTATACTTTGGTTTCCTAAACTAGGGCATTACTATGGGTCGGGTTTAGGTACTCCATCGAGTCTGTTGGCCCATTTACAACACTACAAAAAATAGTGTTGATTAAACATGAACCACTAAAAATTTCTTTGGGCCTATAAAAGTTTTGGATTAAGCTAATATTTGTTTTTACCTTTATTTGGGTCTGTATAACCTAACCAAAGGTTGGACGTCAGATAAACATTATAGTGGGTTTTAGGAGGTTTTTTAATGTTGGACATTCAATCACTACTATTTCCCTGTGTGTGGTTCACCTAAGACTTAGATATGCCTCATTTTTTGGGATCAAGGACTAAAATAATTTTAAAAAAAGGATGAACGTCGATGATAAAACACATACATCATGATGGGTCGACAAAGCATCGAACAGTAGCCACCTGGCTAATGACAACGTCACTTACCAAATCATCCCTAACAGACGTGGATTTCCTACGAAAGTCTTCAGTAGAAAGGTCCTACTAAGATGCGAGGTGGGTCCCACCCTAAAGTTTATTAGAAATCCACCTCATCCATCCATTTTACAAGCTCATTTGAGGACATACGACCAAAAATTAGGCAAATCCAAAACACTAGTCGACCACACAAAAGGAAAAAATGGACATTCAATTACCACCGTTGAAACATTCGTATGGCCGTAAAAGTTATGAATTAGGCTACATTTTTTTTCACCTGTTCACTTCATCCTAGTGGAAGTGACCTTATAGACGGTATGGATGGCATATAAACATCAATGGTGGAGCCTAGGAAGGTTTCAACAGTAGGCATTTCATTCCCTAATTTCCCTCTCATGTGGCCCGCTTGATTTTTGGACCATCCTCATTTTTTGTCTCATGACCTAAAATGACCATGCAAATGGATGGACAGGCTGGATTTCTCATAAACATCATGGTGGGGCCCACCTAGCATCCTAACGAATGAACTTCCTTCAAAAGGATTTCACCAAAAATCTCCATCATCGTTATATATGTCATCTATCTCTTTGCTTCTCTTGCAATAACCCTCTCATTCTTTATGCAAGAGCCCTCTCTCACTCTCTATGTAAGAACCCTCTCTTTCATGCAAGAACCTTAATCGTTTAATTGTAGAGATTCCTCTCCATCTCTCTTAGAGGATTTCTCACTAAAATTGAAGTGGATTTCAATGAGTCTCTGGTATTTGGCAAGTCTTTAATTACTAGATCTACCTCTAATCGATCTTTACTGTTCGATTCCATGGTTTTTCCTTGTAATCCATGCATATATTTTTTTAATTTTTTTTAGATCTCATGCATTTAGGATCCCAAAAACATTTTCATGTCTGATTAATGATCCACCTGCCAATTATGTTTAGCTTAACTTTATTTTTGTAATTGATGGCCTTCTCAAGCCCTAAGCCATCATTTGGCCCTCACAAAGCTAGGGAATGCTTGCCTCTAATTCACATCCCATGAAATAAAATGAATAATGCACTTATGTGTCGTGAGGTCATATCAATTTGGATGTAAAGGCATATTTTGGTTGATCTAAAGGTTAGAATTAACAAGACATATCCGGTTGATTTCATAAGTATACTCTCTAACCATTATTTATTTTTAGTTATTTCTTTTTAATATTCAATTTGATACCCAAGGCAATGTTATTGACTTGCTTGTTAGATCCTAACAATTGTTATTTAAGTTTATTTCAAATGTTATCTCTATTCCAAAACAAATGAAAACTTTCGACTACTCTATGACACTAAATGCCACTTCCGTCTGCACATAATCAAAGTTGAAGAGGCAAAGGTCAGTGCATCACCTTTTATTGTGATCCAAATATATCTATCTTGTAACTTGGAAGGAATTATTATGTTCCATGATTTTCTTCTACTAATTCAGTCAAATGTTTATCATTCTTTCCAAAACTGCTAATGATTAAAATAGTCAATTCTTTTAAGATTTCAAGACCATAAATGGTAGATTTCTTTTTCAAACCTCATCATAAGAAAATTGAATAGATGCATTCAATAATTAGAGACAAGAAAAGTAAATAAGTTTTTCTCATGAGTTTGCAACCGAAATGACCTTAAGAGACACCATCTTACATAGTTCCTCCCTCTTTACAAACATGAGGACTTTTATGATAGAAGACCTTGAAATTGCATGGTAGGATAATATACCATAGCACGTGTGAAAGCTTGGTAGAGCTATAGAATTATTGCTACGTCTTAGTGCTGATTAGGACCAATTTAAAATTCATTTCCTAATTAAACTAATTTATCAATTAAAACATATCAAAGCAAATTAGAACTAAGGCTTCCCAGCTAAAGTAGATTTAAACACATTGTAAGCCCTGTATCCTAGACCGTACCATTCCATAGGCTTCCGCGATCTTCCCGATCAAATTTTGGCAACCTTCGACCTTTTTCCGACATTTGCGTGTGATCTTAAGCCGAGTTCGGTCAATCCAAGTTGGCTCAACCCGAGACTTGTACCCTAGCGACCGCGCCGTCGCCGTGGTTCTGATGCCGCGTCACACGCGCCGAGGCGATACCTAGGCCAGGAGATGTGGGCCTGCATTCAGTTCGAGAAAAACACTACACGTTGCAAAACCCAAGAGAACATCACATCAAATCCCATCAATCAATTACATATCACCTCACATGTCAAAGTACAACCCCATCCCCAAGCAACCCCAAAGTCAAACTCTCTCTTATAAAAAGTACACCCACCACATCACTCACCCATCTCTCTCTTTCAATCTCTCTCTCTCTCTCTCTCTCTCTCTCTCTCTCTCTCTCTCTCTCTCTCTCTCTCTCTCATCTCCCTCTCCCTCATTCTCTCCAAGCAACCGTCCATGGCTTCTATGGGAGAGAAACTAGTGTGGCCCACCTTCCTACCTTCCATCTCCACCATCCAAGTCCGATCTCAACCCTTGAAGTCCATCTATTTGATTACTAGCCTGCATTGGCGGAAGAATGAAGAAGAGATCTAGAGGTGCGTGCTTTTACTTGTTGATTTTTGTGAATTGAGGGCCCACCCTTGCTGCCGGCTTGGACAGATCTTGATGTAGGGAAATTACAAATATCACCTTGATTCAAGTTGGTAGGGCCACATCACGTGAACCCCACCCTGAAAATGGACTGGTTGGGTACCTCATACCAGTCATACAGCTGGTGTATTGAAACCACCAAGCTCTGAGGGTCCCACTGATGTCAGTAGGTGCTATGGGTCCCACCATCCGCATCATTCGTCAGGTAATGTCCATGCTCTGGATGTTAGCGGTAAACATTATTATATTAGTATTATATATATGCAGATATATATATAATATTATATATATATATATATATATATATATATATATATATTCATACATATCTGGTGGGCCCCACGTGGGACCCACCTGTTGAATTAAAATATTATATAATATTAAATATAAACCGGTATAAGGACGTTAGTTGGGGTCTGATGATCCAGGCCGTCCGTCTATTGAGGACGTGAGACCCAGCAACGTCCACTTCCTTTTGCCTTATGGGCCATCCCACACATGTGGCATGTGTGGGATGGGACCCACTTTGATGTACATGCATTACATCCTAGGCGTCCATCCATTTGAGAACGGTGGACCTCGTCATGACGTATGTGTGCATCCAGCGTCTAGACCTGGATGGACGCTGGATGATGTTTTTGCAAAGAAAATAAAATAATAAAATAATATATAAACATATATTATAATAATATATACCTACCTATATGTGTGTGGAGCCTAACCATCATAATATACACCATCTTACATAGTACCTACCTATAATAATATACACCATCTTACATAGTTCCTCCCTCTATTGGCCATGTGTGTGGAGCCTAACCATGATATATGTGTTTAGCCACGTGTGTGAAGCCTCACCATGATATATCTGTTTAACCAATGTCGTCTGTCCATCTTTGTGACCCCACCTTCCATCAGTGGTGTAATGACACCAGCAAGTTATATGGACCCCACACAGATGTATGTATCTACACCATCCATTCTGGATGGTGCATGTGGAGTCCATGTGATGTATGGGCTTGTTCACACCGTCCATTCACCTGGACGGTGGGCCACCATGATGTAAGTGCCTTATCTGCATCATCCAGATGTGCTGGACGGTGCTGACCACCATGATGTATCCGTTATCCTTTGACCGTGTGGCTGGACGTGGGACCACCACACGTTCTACACGTGTGGGATGGGACCCACCTTGATGTATGTATCCTCTATTCACACCATGCATCTGGACGGTGTAATCTTACCTTGACGTATGTTTCATCCTGTAGCAGCTGGACGCTGGACCCATCTGTCCATACCGTTGAGCCATCAGGCCCACCTGCTGTATTGTGGGATCCACCATGATGTATATTGTATACATGTCGTCCAATAGCAGGCCTGCGTGCTGCTAGAAAGTAGTGTGTTGACGCCCACTATTGAAAACTTCCTGGCCCCACTGTACTATTTATGGGTGGCCCATATCTATCAGAGGCCCAACCTATTACATGTATTCTCTATCCATCTATCTTTTTGGACAATAAGGATGGCCTGTGAGGCCCGTTATGATGCATTTGAGGGCCATGTGATGGAGCCCATTGTGATGTATGTGAGGTCCAGATAGTGAGGCCTGATGTGATGTATGAGGGGCTCATGGTTGAGACCCATTGTGATATATTTCTGGCCCATATGATAAGGCCCATGTAATGCGGCCCACTTAATGTTTATATGGCCCATGTAGTGTATTTGAGGACTCATGAGTAGGGCCCACTTACCTTGTATTTGAGACCCAATGTGATGTATTCGAGGCCCATGTGCGAGGCCCATTGTGATGTATTCAAGGTCCATATGATGCGGCCCACCGTGACATCTATTAGAACCATGTGATGCGGCCCACCGTGACGTGTATTAGAACCATGTGATGCGGCCCATATTGATGTGTACGTAGCCCTTGTACGAGGCCCATTGCAATACATACTAGACCTTTGTGTGAGGCCATAGGCCCACGATACGTTCGGCTTTATGTAGGACACTCATTGGAATCAATGTTGGTTAAAAGTCCATATTGATAGGCAATGATGGTTAGATGTCCACATTGTGACCTTCCCTTAGGACTTGTTAGGCCCATTCTCATCACTCCCTTAATGGGTTAACCCAAATAAGTGGGCCCCATTCGCCGTAGACGGATGGCTCCATGCTATCAGATTTGATATAATCACGACCGAGTGCCGATCTTTATACTATGGTTGATCGACTGATCATTTATGGATCCTGCTTTGTTTATTTATTGATTATCGGTGTCATTGCTTCGACCGATTCACTGATTCCGATTATCGATCAATTTCGATTATCATAGCCGATTGTCGATTCCGATTGACGTGACCGATTTGTCGATTATGATTATTGACTGATTCTGATTGTCATGGCCGATTGTCGATTAGTGATCGAGGCCGTTTATTATGACCGATTACCGATTTTTAATTTACGCGACCGAATTACCTATTCCGATTATCGATCGATTCCGATTGTCGTGGCCGATTGTCGATTTCGATTGATGTGACCGATTTATCGATTCTAATTATTGACCGATTCTGATTATCGTGGTCGATTGCCGATTAGCGATCGAGGCCGTTTATCATGACCGATTGTCGATTTCTAATTTACGTGACTGAATTACCTATTCCGATTATCGATCGATTCCAATTTTTATGGTCAATTGCCGATTAGTGATCGAGGCCATTTATCATGACCGATTTTTTATTTACATGACCGAATTGCCTATTCCCATTATCGATCGATTCCGATTATCGTTGCCGATTCCCGATTCTGATTGATGTGACCGATTTTTCGATTCTGATTATTGATCGATTTCGATTGTCATGCCCGATTACCAATTAGTGATCGAGGCCGTTTATCATGACCGATTGCCGATTTCTAATTTACGTGACTGAATTGCCTATTCTGATTATCTATCGATTCTGATTGTCGTGACCGATTTGCCGATTCCGATTGTCGTGGCCGATGGTTAATTTCGATTGACCTGGCCAATTTTTCGATTATGATTATCGAGGCCGATTATTGATGTCAATGCCGATTATTAATTTCGATTCTGATTGTCGAGACTGATTCTGATTTTAATTTTTGAGGCCGATTCTGATTTGTTGAGGCCGATTCTGATTTGTTAAGGCCGATTGTATAGGCTAACTCCGATTGTCGAGGCCGAGTATCAAAGCTGATTTCGAGTTTCGATTTCGATTGTCGATGCAGATTTCAATTGTCAAGGCTAATTGTCGAGGCCTATATGATGTGTATGTGACCCGTAGTTGAGGCCCATTGTGATGTGTATTCGACCTGTGTGATGTATATGTGGCTCATATTCGAGACCCATTGTAAAGTGTATTCAACCCATGTTTAGGGCCTAATGTGATGAATATGAGGTCTATGTGATGAGGCCTATTGTGGTACATTTGAGGTCCAGGCGATAGAGACCATTGTGATGTATGTTAGGCCCATGTGAAAGGCCCATCATGATGTGTATTAAGCTCTTGAGCGAGGCCCTTGGTGGTGTATATTTGGCCCTTGTGTGAGGTCATGGGTCCACTATATGTTAGGATCTATGAGGGCTATTCCTTTGGGCAATGTTGGTTAGATGTCCACATTGTCGAGGCCGATTGTTGATTCCGGTTATTGATACCGATTATGAGTATGTGACAGCATAGCATCATGATACATGCCCATACGCATCATCTGCATGTTTGTTATGAGATGTGATTGACCATTGCATATGTCATTGGGCATGTTGTTATGAGACTCCCCGATAGGCGGAGATTGTCTCACATGAGCACACGGTATGCGCAGGATGGATGCATGACTGGATTGCATGACTCATGCATCTTGCATTGCATTGTGTTGTACTGTACGCCCTAGCGACATCAGGGTCGTAACCTCCACAGACATTTCGTGGACCGCCAGATGGAATACTGAAAATCTGTTCTACATGGGATGTTATAGATATCCCTAGGTGAAAGTTCTTAAACCCTCTTGGTTCCAAAGGTTGCTCCAACGTCTAGACCGAGTGGATGTATGAGCGCATGAGGGCTGTATACCATTAGGCCATATCTCTCACTGTGTTGTGGTCAGTTGGAAGGGAGTGCGGCCTTACCTGCCTGAGAGTAGGGGGCAAAGCTAGGCTGAGTTTGACCAGCTCGAGGAATGAGTCCACTATCGACGAGCAGGGCCCGATATTGGTAGGCGGATAGTGAGGTCTCTTCCACTCGCCTTTTTATGCGTAATGGGGAGGCAATCTGGTTGGGAGTGTAATAGACCCCAGAGATTTTCCAGAAAGGAACCGTACTGATATGTGGACTTATTGAGTAGAAGTTGCAAGCTCATTCATTCATTCATTCACTATCCACTCGGGCTGGTGGTGCGCAACTAATTGTTGTGTACCTTCATCATGGGAAGGATTTCGGTTGGACGTGTGACTAAACTGAGATTAGGAGTTTACCACGTTGAGTCTAACTATCCAAATTTAGATATGGGACTGGTTTAGATAAAAGTCCCTTGTGGTGGACCCCGTAGCCTGTGATAGTACGTACTATCATCCTGACTTCACACTCCAGCATGGTCATTTCATTCGCATCGCATATTGCATTACATCCGCATGCATATGACATTTTGGGTTGTTATATTTCTGCACTTGGATGGCCTAGACAGACTTAGTAGGATTTGTAAATTGCATTACATCTTCGGCATCTGATATTTGGCTCTTTATGACTCCTTAGTGCATAGCTGTTTTATATTGCGTATTTTGATATTGATTGACTTATGAACTTGTCTATACTTTCGCTTCCTTTGTCATCGTATGATTTATGATCTTGTCAGTATTTTTACTTACTCTGATAATTCATGATCTTGTCAGTAATTCTGCTTATTCTGATATTGTACCATTTATGGGATTACTAGTATTTTCGGTATTGTATGATTTGAATACTTGGCACTTACCTTGTGCACACACTTACACTACTCTCTAAGCTTTCTATAAGCTTATGCACGATAGATGTGTGCAGGTGATGTTAGGTTGTAGCAGTGTAGAGCTTGGAACATATAACTGACTTCTGGAGCTTTACTTTTTACATATGTATTTTCCTTTCAACATTATATTCAAATGTTTATATTAGTGGATATGTGATGATGATGTTTTCGTTATGATTTAAGTATACTTGTAGTTATGCTTATTATGAGTTAAATGTATAAAAAAAAAATCCTCCTTGTAGGATCCCAGGATCGAAATCTGGTGTATGAACGCTAAGAGCTGAGAATGGGGTACTACGGAGGCTGTTGACACTGGATTCGGTGATCGGGATTCCTGTGAATCTGATCTCATGGGTTTGGGGCGTGACACACATAGACTACAAGAGACATGCCAATAAGAAACTAATCTATATAGAAAATATATGTGAGACCCGTATCCTAGCTCGTACTGTTCCGTAGGCTTCCTCGGTCCTCCCGGTCGAATTCCAGCGACCCGTGATCTGCTATCGACATTTGTGCATGACCCTGAGTCGTATCCTGTATTCCAGAGTCGGCTTAACCGGAGACTCGTACCCTTATGACCGCACCATCGCTGCATATTACATGCTAAGGCGATACTCGGACCAGAAGATATGGGCCCACGTTCAGTTTAAAGATAAACGCCACGTGTTGCAATCCCTAGAAAACATCACATCAATCAGATCAATTACGTACACATCACTCCCATCACTCACACCCATCTCCAAGTACAACCACCCCCCCTTAAAGTCAACTCTTTCTCTTACACAAGTACTCCCATCACTCACATCTCTCACCTATCACCTCTCTCTCTCTCTCTCTCTCTCTCTCTCTCTCTCTCTCTCTCTCTCTCTCTCTCTCTCATTTCCTCCCAAGCTCCATGAGAGCAACCCACGTCCAAGCTCCATAGGAGAGAGCTAGTGTGGCCCACCCTTCTACCACCCGATCCCACCATCCTAAGCCCATCTCAACCGTTGAAATTATCCCCTTGGGACTCTATCATGCATTGGCGGAAGAAGTAAGAAGAGATCTCGAGATGGGTGCTTTTATTTATTAATTTTATGATTTGAGGGCCCACATATGTGAGAACCATCTTGATGTATGTATTATATAGTGAGGGCTAATAGTGGCGGGGTCCTTCCCCTCCTCACCACCTCTCTCTCTCTCTCTCTCTCTCTCTCTCTCTCTCTCTCTCTCTCTCTCTCTCTCTCTCTCTCTCTCTCTCTTGATGTGTGACCCACCTGATGTTGAATGTGTTTATCCATGTCGTCCACTACATGGGATGGTGGCCCATCAGATGTATCCAGCCATCCATCAGGTTGGCATATGTGGCCCACACCCACGTGGCAGCCCACCGTGATGCTTGTGTTTCATCCATGCTGCCCACCGTCCATACCTTGGACGGTGGGGCTAGTCGTAATGTAAGTGTTTTATCCACTGTCCACGTGGACGTGTGGACCCCTGCAGCTACCGACTGCTATACTACTATCAGCACTGGGCCAGCAACCCACGACCTGTTCAGCTATTAGATGGACGCATGCAAGTTCCGTGGGTATGGTCATGAGGTATATATCAATCTGGACCATCCAGATCGTGTGGACCCACCATGATATATTTATGAAATCTGCACCATCCAGCAGATCTGGACGGTGGAGATCTGCCCACCTTGATGTATGTACTAAATCTACACCGTGCAGATGTGTTGAACGGTGGCAAGACTCTGGCCAGCTCCTTCAATTGCTGGTGGGTCCACACGTGTGGACCCTTGATGTATGTGTGAGGCCATGACTACCCATCTGCATGTGCAGCCTGCCCTGATGTTTGTGTCTATGCCACGCTTGATGCAGGTATGTGTAATCCAGCCATTCATCTATTGGGTCCTATGCAGCATGCAGCTACTGCTGCCCTGCACGTCAGAAGCTATGGGGTCCACTGATGTTGTATTCCACGCTGTCTATCAGGTGGCCTCCACTATAATGTATGGGTCTCATCCGCACTGTCCAGATGGTTGGACAGTGGGACCCACCCTTGATGTATTTATTTTATATCCACGTTATTTATCAGGTGGACCACACTGCAGCCAGTGAGGGATTGAACGTCCACTATTGAAATCCTTTAGGAGCATTAAAGCTTTGGATCAATATAATAATTGTTTTTGGATCCAAGTCCCTGTGACCGTATGGACGGAATTGATGGAAATAAATGCTATGGTGGGCCCTGATGTACGTAGGGCTACCTTGATTTATGTGTTGGTGGGCCACGTGGATGTCGACCCTACCAAGACGTATGTATTGTATATCCCCACCATCCAATCTGCTAGACGGTGGGATTCCACCATCGACGTATGTATTCTATATGTCGTCCACCCGTTTTGGGACGAGGGGCCCGCCCCACACGTGTGGGGGTGGGACTCACCTTGATGAAAGTGTTTTAAATCCACACCGCTAGTAATTAGACATGTGGGAGTCCACTGTGATGTATCTGATTATCCAGGTTGTCCGTCCCTAGACAGTCCTGTGGGATGCCCATGAGATATGTGCCATATCCTAACCGTCCATTTGATGTGGGTCCCACACAGTAGTAGTTGCAGCCACTTTGACGTCAGCAAGTCCTGTGGGTCCCACCTTGATGTATTATTTCTATTGCACTGTCCGACTGGACGGTGCTGTGCGGCGTAGCCCTACCTTGATGAATGTGTCTTCCACTTTGATCGTCCATCCAGACTATCCAGCAATCTGGACGTGCTGGTGGGCCCCTCCGCGATGGGCAGTGCTATGTGGGCCCCCATGATGTAAGTGTTATATCTGCCCCATATGTGCGGTGGCCCACCATGATACAGTGCTTCATCAGTACCATTTATCTGTGGACCCCATTGGATGTATGGGTTGTATCTGCAAACTGTCCGCCCATCTCGTGAGCTCTTCTTAAGGCTTGAGATTAAAAATAAGGCAGATCTAGTATCAAGTGGACCACACCCCAGAAATAGTGGGTTGAACGCCACCCTTGAAACCCTTTTGGGTTACAGAAGTTTTGATTCAATATGATATTTATTTTTCTTCCCTATTCACGTCCTTGTGACCTTATGAACAGTATGGATGGAAAATAAATACTATGGTGGACCCACTAGAAATTTAACTATGGAAATCATTATCACCACTGCCATTTGTGGTATGGTCTAGATGATCTTTCAATATGATTCATTTTTGGGGAATGCTCTGTAATGATCTCTAAAATGGGTGAATGGTGTAGATGGCAAGGCCCATTAGTGAGGCCCGCCTGTTATGTCTATTAGGCTCATTTGAGTGGCACATTGTGATGTGTATCATGCCCATTTGGCGAGGCCCACATTGATGTATATATATGGCCCACATAAGGAGGCTTGTGATGTGTTCATGACCTTTGGCGAGGCCCGATATGATGTATATGAGAGGCCCATGTGATGTATTTAAGGCCCAGGTGTAGGGCCCACCTGTTGTGTATTCAAGGCCTGATGTGATGTGTGATTTTGCCATGATGTACGTAATGATGTTTATGTGGGCCACTCCTTGGGAGCAATGTTAGTTAAATGACCACATTGAAGGGCGATGATGGTTAAATGTCCACATTGTGACATTTCCTTGGGCCTTGTTAGGTCCATTCTCACTGATTCCAATCATCAAGGCTAATTACCGATTCCGATTGTTGTAGCAGATTGCCGATTTCGATCATCAAAGTTGATTCTGATTGTATAAGGTGATTGTCGAGGCCAGTTATCGAGGCTGATTCTGATTACCGATTTCAATTGTCGAGGCTAGATATCGAGGCCGATTGTAAAGGCCCAATGTGATGTATATGTGGCCCATATTTAAGTCCCACGTGATGTGTATTCAGCCCTTGTTTAAGGCCCAATGTGATGTATATGAGGCCTATATGATGAGGTCCATTGTGATGCATTAAGGGCCAGGCGATGAAGCCCATTGTAATGTATTTTAGGACCATGTGAAAGGCTCATCGTAATGTGTATTAAGCTCTTGAGTGAGGCCCATAGTGTTGTATATTTGGCCTTTGTGTGAAGTTATGAGTCCACTATATGTTAGGCTTTATGTGGGTCATTCCTTGGGGACAATGCTGGTTAAATGTCCACATTGTCGAGATTAATTGTCGATGTTGGTTATTAATACTGATTATGAGTAGGTGACAGCATAGCATCATGATACATACCCATACGCATCATCTGCATGTTTGTTATAAGAGGTGGTTGACCATTGCATATGTCATTGGGCAGGTTGTTATAAGACTCCCTGATAAGTGGAGGTTTTCTCACGTGAGTGCACGGTATGCGCATGATTGATGCATGACTGGATTGTATGACTCATGCATCTTGCATTGTGTATTGTGACTACTGTACGCCCTTGTGATATCAGGGCCATAGCCTCCACAGGCATATTGTGGATAACCAGATGAGACACTGAAAATATTTAGTTCTAGCATATGGGCACCATAAGTGTCCTTGAGTGAAAATTCTTAAACCTACGTGCCCAGGAGACCCCCCAACGTCGAGACCGAGTGAATATATATGAGTGCTTGAGGGTCATATATCAGTAGGCCACGTCTCCCATTGTGTCATGGTCGGTTGGAGGGGGTGTGGCCTTACCCGCTTGAGGGTAGGGGCATAACTAGGACGAGTTTGACCAGCTCGTGAATGGGTCATCTATCGACGTGCCTGGTAGATATTGGCTGACTACTGACCAGATGGATAGTGAGGTCTCTTTCACTTGCATGGTCATGCGTCAGTGGGCGGCGATTTGCATGTAGAGTGTACTAGACCCTGGTGATGATCCCAGAGATGAACCGTACTGATATATGGACTTATTGAGCAAGAGTTGCATACTCATTCATTCATTCATTCACTACCCCCTCGAGCTGATGGTGTACAACTATTTATTACGTGTACCTTCGTAATGGCCAAGATTTCGGTTGGGGCGTGTAACTAACCTGAGATCAGGAGTTTACCACATTGTGTTTGACTATCCAAATTTATGTATGGGACTGGTTTGGATAGAATTTCCTTTTGATGAACCTCATAGCCTGCGATACTACGTACTATCATCCCGACTTCACTCTAGCTTGGTCATTTCATTCGCATCGTATATTGCAATTCATCCACGGCATATAGTATTTTGGATTACTATGTTTCTGTATTTATATCGCCTAGACAGACTTAAAAGGATTTACATATTGCATTGTACCCTCGGCATCTGATATTTGGCTCTCTTTGACTCATCATTTGTATAGTTGATCTGCATTACGTACTCTGATATTGTATGACTCATGGACTTACCAGTATATTTTCGCTTACTCTGATATCGTATCTTGTCAGTATTTTCATTTATTCCATTGTATAATTTATGGCATTGTATTGCATACTTGGTACTTACCTTGTGCACACACTTTCACCACCCTCTAAGCTTTTTATAAGCTTATGTACGATAGATGCGTGCAAGTGGTGTCAGGTTGTACTAGAGTGGAGCTTAAAGCATGCACCGTCTTCGGGAGCTTTGATTTTTGACATACGTATTTCCCTTTTAGCATTGTATTCAAATGTTTATATTAGTGGATATGTGATGATGATGTGCCTTTATAATTTGGATATACTTGTGGTTATGCTTCTTATGAGACAAATGTACATTGAAAAATCCTCCTTGTAGAATCACAGGATCGAAATCTGGCGTATGGACGCTAGGAGCCAAGAATAAGGTACTACGGAGGTTGTCGGTACCAGATTCGACAATTAAAAATTTTGTGAGCCCAATTTTAGGTTTGAGGCATGATAATATACTTGTGTGTGCTTTGTAAGTTAAGTGCCTAACATACAAACCAATTTAAGCATTCATATAGTTTAACTAAACAATCACTAGCATAAATAAAATTATGCTCAATTGACAATCACAAACACAAGCATGTATAGTGGTTCAGTTTTCTTACCCACTCCTGATAAATATACTCTCCTTGAGTGTACTGTTATTCACTATCCTACAAGTTTTTAATAAGTTCACCCATAAACTTTATAATCCTGCATTCCCACCAGAGGCCTAAAAAAGGTCTTATATACATACACACCCATCAAATGCCTACACAAAGACTTGACACATGTACTCCCGTCGAAGGCATACATAAGGACTTATACGTACTCACATATGTTGGTGGCAATATTGTCCTATACAAGAACCTATGCGAGTTTGGCTCACAAACTCTATACTCAATCCTACGCAAGGAAAGAATATGTAGACTATAATAATTGATAACTTACTTGTTAGATTGAACCAATTTGTATCGTCGTTCTTGAGATACTTGATCGATGCTCTCATGTACTTTAATTAGCTTCTCTTGTGCTCCCCCAATATTTGAAGCACACTTTCTTGAATTGGATTCCTTGCACTTAATAATCCAAAGAGGCTACCAAGGTAATGAGAGGGGTATGGTTGAATCTCCTACAACTAAAGGCTTAATTTGATTTCTAAATGAGGATTCACCTAGATGAATACTTTAGAGGTTGATATACAATGGGATTTTCCTATAAAATTTATATAAAAATTTTAAAGAAAGCTAGAAATCATGTTCTTTTTGTAAAGGAGCTTCGAATGCTCATTTGAGTAAAGAATCACTAAGAAGAGAGAATGAATATCTTTATAATAAATCTTAGGGGTTTAGTTGAGCTTGGGATATATTAGTGTATCTAAAATGTCAAAAACCAAACTTTTGAAAAATATCCAAATGCAAAATATATAGAGAAAAAGCTCCAATGGATCTCTAACAGCTAATCTCGATCGATCGACCGAGGGCCAACGATCAATCGATCGAGCAAGGCCGAAATAGTTCAGTGAACTCGTTGGACTGTTTTGGCTAAGTTCGATTGATCGATCGATCGAACTTCCCACTCCCCCCTAAGTTAACTGGGTTGGGAAGTTTATTTTTCAGCAACTCGGAACTAAAATTATGACTTTACCACTACCAAATGAAACTTGAAGATATGGCTAATGTCCTAAAGGGGGTGAATAAGATTTTTTTAAATTTTAACTAAACAATTAATATACACTTACTTCTAAATACATATGTAAAGGAATACAAGCAAGAAGAAGTGCAGAAATAAAGTCTACATAGTGAAATCATCATTCTGTCATTTTGTCAAACATATTTACTGCAAAAAATAAACTGATTATGTTTGTCAACATGTGTGCCCTTCGATGCCATCGAAGTAGCTTTAATGTTATCGAAGTGGCTTCGATGTCATTGAGAAAATTCAGAATTTAGACATTTTGTTACTAGACTGTTTAGACTCTGAGCTCGATGTCATCAAGATATTTTCGATGTCATCAAAGGCAATTCGATGGGACTTCGATGCCATCAAAACTATCTATTTTGATATGTTTCTTTATACACAGACTTCTACCCACTTAACTAACTAGCATTCTTTAAGATAATTTTTCCTATAAGGCATGGGATAGATAGAGAGTTTTTTATGTAGGTTTTGGTATAGCTTTTGATGAGATCTTTGTCATTTCTGTAAGTGCTATAGTGGATAGCCCCTTGTGATTGTCAAATTTGTGGTGACAAAGATACTTCTTTGAAACTTGTGTATGTGATGAACAAAAGATCTATTCAAGACACAAGATTGACTTCGAGTAGACAAGCACAGCTATTCAAGTTGAAGAACTTGAATGTGAAGATTTCAGAAGCTCTCAAGTTCTTGAAAGCTATTCAAGTTGAAGATCTCAGAAGCTTTTAAGTTCAAGTTCTCAAAAGTTTTTCAAGCTGAAGATTTCAAGTTCAAGAACTCAATCTTCATGATACTCAAGGTCACTAGTATTCAAGTTTCAATGTCCTTACTTCTCTTTTGAGATATAACTGACCTTAGGTGGACCTTTAGAGTAGGTCACTTTGGATACATAATCCATATATTTTCTATAAGTAATTTTGATCTGTTTTAAGACTAGTCCTGGACCTTGTTCGACTAGTCTTAGCACTAGTTCGACCAGTCTAAGAAATTTCTCGACCAGTCCTAAGTTGTTGAAGATTTTCGAGAGTTTCTGGTTATTCTTCGACCAGTCCTGGAGACTGTTTGACCAGTCCTGTGAACAGTGTCGACTGGTGCTTCAACCGGTCGTAGAGCTTCGACTCAAAGTATAACGTTGAATTTTGGGCATCTTTGACTAGTCGTATGGGACCTACGACTAGTTGAAGGGGACCTTCGACCAGTCGTAGGGTACCCACGACTAGTCTACGACTGGTCGAGCAACAGAAAATCTTATCGCGCCCGATTTATTTGAAATTCTGTTGGTTCTTCGACCATTAGTAGATGTCTCAAGACCAGTCGAAGACGTGGTTTGCTCAGTTATAAATAGAGCACGAATCTCAGATTAATGATAAGAAATTCAAGATAATTATTCTGACATTCTGAGAGATTGATCTATGCTCCATTTTAAGCTAAGTGTGCTTATTTAATATTCTCTTTCTTTAGCTTTATTTAATTAATTTTTTTTTCTTCTATTCCAATCTAATTTGAAAAGAGGAATTGATATTTTCCTTTCTTTGGAATTAAAATCAATTAAGACTAGCCCTATTTTGGTTTAATTTTAAAATCAATTAGAATTAGAACCTTGTAATTGAGTACTGGACATTGAACTTGGACATTCATTCATCTACTCTGACTTGGTTCTTCCGGGCTGCTACATCAAAAGAGAAAATCAGGTATTTTACTTTTAAGTATAAATTCATTTCTGTTTTGGTTTCTTTCGGGATTTGCTAAAAAAATCTCGTTGTTTTGGTTATCTGAGGAGAACCAGGAAAACTCAGAAGTGGAGTTTTTTTAATTGTGTAAGTCCACAGACAAAGATAAAATTGTAAAGGTTTTTGGTGAACCTGTGAAAACCTACCTTGTTAGTGAATGCTAATATCCCCTGTGTGAGGATATTAGGAGTGGAGTAGCATTCTGTGTGGCTGTTGTATAACAGTTGGTGAACACACAGGCGAACCACTATAATCCCTTGTGTTGTGGTTGAATGGTTTATATTTCATATCTATATTTATTCATTTGTGGGATGTATATGTGGTTGTGAATGTTTTAATCTTTTATTTCAAGCATTGTGGGGAATGTTGTAATAGTTAAAATTTATTTCTTGCTATTCATTTATCAGCTTGATATTATTTTGTTCTAGTAAGGTTGTCATGCCATTCTTATGGTGCATGGTTGTCCTTAGAACAATACATATTTGTGATTACAATTTATACTTCAGTGCAGTTTGTATTTATTTTTCTATTCCTCTTCGGTTTGAGACTTGATACAAAGACCTTTTCTAAAAATCAGGTTGTCCTACCATAAACTCTGGTTTTTGGTTTAAGGTTGTCCTTAGAACAACATTAGTATCAACCTCTCAAGATCTGAATTTTGAGGTTGCGTTATATTCTTGCATTGTGGTTTATTTAGTTGGCTATCATAGTGCTTTAATTTCCGTTGTTATAAATTTTTATTTGGCATAGTCCACCCCCCCCCCCCCCCCCCCCCCCCCCCCCCCGCACTAGGACATATAGCTAGGCCTTTACAAGTGGTATCAGAGCCTAATAGCTTATTTGTTTCTTAATTCTTGGATTTATTTCCTGAGCTAACGATTTAAGCTATTTAAGATGTCAAATTTTGATAGCCTATCAGTCATTAGGCCTCCACCCTTTGATGGCTCCAATTATGCCTACTGGAAAGCCAGAATGAGGATCTTCCTCAAATCAATGGATGAGAGTGTGTGGCAAGCCACAGTGACTGAATGGAAACCTCCTACCACTGAAGTGACTGGAGTCGATGGTTCAAAATCAATGAGAGTAACTCCTTATTTTTCTTGGACCACCCTTCAGAAAAATGAGAGTGGTGTCAATGCAAAAGCATTAAATGCAATCACTTAAGCACTATCACCGGATGAGTTTAAAAGAATCATATCCTGTGATACTACAAAGTAAACCTGGGATATATTAGAAATGACACACGAGGGTACTACAATTGTCAAAAAATCTAAAGTCCAACTCCTCACAATCAAATTTGAAGAAATTCATATGGAGAAAAATGAAACATTTATGGACTTTTATACAAGATTAAATGACATTGTAAACTCTGTGGGGTCTTGGCGATATAATCCCAGAAAGTAAAGTGTGTGAAAAGATACTACGTTCTCTTCCTGAACACTTCAACTCTAAAGTAACAGCAATTCAGGAACTTCGTGATATGGATAATATGAGGGTAGAAGAACTTGTTGGGTCTTTACAAACCTATGAGTTAAACTTTAAATCTCCTAAAGGTAAATCTATCACTCTAAAATCTTCTAAATGTAATTCTGATTTTGAAGATGATATGGCTCTTTTAACAAAAAAGTTTTATAAAATATTCAAAACCAAGAAAAGAGTAGATTTTCAAAAAATAAATGAGAAGAAAAAATCTAATCCTAAATCTAAAACTAAGAAATCTTTGAAAGATTGTCAATGTTACAATTACCAAGAATATGGGTATTTAGCAAACAAATGTCCTAAAAAGGACAAACCCAAGAAGAAGGGTATGTTGGCTACATGGGATGAATCATCTGATTCTAAAGCTTCTTCTACATTAGAAGATTCTAAAACCGAGTCAGGTAATGAAACAAAAGCCCTTATGACTCTAGCCAAGTTCACTTTTTCAGATCATGATGATTCAACTACTGAGGAAAATCTGAACAGTGAATGTGAAAATGAAGATGATCTTCAAGATGCGTACAATGCTCTATACAAGGAGAGTTGTAAAATTGCTGTCAAACTTAAACTTCAAAAAGAAAAGTTTTTTAAACTCAAAGAATGTTTTGAGTCACTTGTTTTAGAAAAATCCCAAATTTCAGATTATTTTGAAAAATTAAAATGCGATTTGGAATTTAAAACGTCCCAGATTGAAAATCTGAAATCTAAAAATGAGAAACTTAAAAATGAAGTATCTTCTCTTCTGAGTTTAAAAGACACATGGAGATATGCCCAAGGAGATCCTAAGTTAGAGAAACTATTATCCAGATTAAGAAAATGTGGCGATAGATCTGGGTTAGGATATGATAAGAACATATCTCCTAAACAGAAGAATACTCCTCCTAAGTTTGTGAAAGGAGAGTCCTCAAATTCAAAAGGAAAAAGTATTTATCAAGGTTTTTCTAAAAATTCAAAAACTTTTCAAAAATTGAAAGGTAGCCATGTCAGCTTTAATCAGAAACGAAATCCTCTAGCTGAAAAGATAATTGATTTACTCAAAGAGCTCTTAAAATCTAACTCTATAGGGCATTCTTACAACAATAGATATAAGAAGACCAACAATTCTCCTAAACCCAAAATAGTACTGAAATGGGTTCCTAAGGCTGCCTGCTTGGTTGCCCACACCGCTTTCAAAGCTTCAAACCATTCAAAGTGATACCTAGATAGTGGATACTCCAGGCACATGACAGGCAACAAAGCTCTATTCATCGATTTAAAAGATATGACTGATGGTTCAGTCACATTTGGGGATGGCAGTAACTGAAAGATTATGGGCCAAGGTACAGTTCAACTCTATAACCTTCCATTATTTAAGAATGTCTTATATGTTAAAGGTCTAAAACATAACTTACTTAGCATATCTCAAATATGTGATAATAACCATAGTGTACAATTTTCTAATCAAAGCTGTGAGATTCTAAACAATAAGGGTTCTGTAATACTAATGGAAGTAGAACGTCTGAAAACTGCTATATTGTTAGCGAATCCAGCTCATCTAATCAAACATGTTACATGGTCCATACAGACGAGAATGATTTGTGGCACAAATGCCTTGGACATGTACATTACTGAAATTTATATAGATTGAGCAAACAGGAACTTATAAGAGGTCTACCCAAGCTTTAAAAATTAGATAAAATATGTGGTGAATGCCAGATAGGCAAACAAATAAGAACCTCAAACAAAAAGGTGAATTCAAATACCACATCAAGACCACTCGAACTCCTCCATATGGATTTGATAGGACCTACTAGAACGAAGAGTCGAGGTGGCAAAAGGTATATCTTGGTAATAGTGGATGACTTTACCAGATATACATGAGTACTCTTCTTAAAGGACAAATCAGAAACCCTTGATGAAGTAAGAAAAGTTCTCAAAAGGATTCAAATGGAAAAAGGTTCTCAAATCAGTAAGATACATAGTGATCATAGATCTGAATTTGAGAATAGCGGTTTTGAGAAGTTCTGTAGCAACCAAGGAATATTACATGAATTTTCAGCGTCCAAAACTTCACAACAAAATGGTATAGTGGAAAGGAAGAATAGAGTGCTTCAAGAAATGTTAATGTCATGTTAAATAGCATGAAGCTCTCTAAGAATCTTTGGGCTGAAGCGATCAATACAACTTGCTATATTATTAACCGATTCTACACTAGCAAAGATAATAATAAAATGGCTTACAAAATGTGGTTCGATAAAAAGCCTACTGTCAAATACTTTTGAGTTTTTGGCAGTAAATGCTATATTTTACGAGATCGTGAAAATTTGAGAAAGTTTGATATGAATAATGATGAAGGGATTTTCCTAGGTATTCCTTAAACAGTCAAGCTTATAGGGTTCTGAACAAAAGAACTAGTGTGATTCAAGAATCTATCAATATTGTCATTGATGATCACTTAAACATACCAGTCTCAAGTTCAAATAATGATGAAGTTCTAGTAATTGATAAATCCAATACTTCATCTAATCAGAATGATTCTAAGATAAGGACTGTTAAAGATCATCTAACTACACAAATTCTTGAAAACCCTCTCACTGGTGTTCGCACCCGAAGACAACTTGAAGATATATATAATTATGTGTGTTTTACATCCCAAATAGAAAAATCTAACGTAAAAGAAGCACTTGCTAATGAAAACTGGATTGTTGCGATGCAAGAAGAACTTAACCAATTCGTAAGAAATGATGTTTGGAATCTTGTACTAAGACCTAAGGATAAACACATCATTGGAACTAAGTGGATCTTCAAAAATAAGCCTGATGAGCTTGGAAATATAATTAGAACAAGGCAAGACTAGAGGTACAAGGTTACACTCAAATTGAAGGTATTGATTTTGATGAAACCTTTACACCAGTAGCACGTCTTGAATCAATCAGATTATTTATATCCATTGCATGTTTTAGAAAGATTAAGATTTATCAAATGGATGTGAAAAGTGCATTTCTAAATGGCGATTTGCATGAGGAAGTTTATGTGGAACAACCAATGGGTTTTGAAGATCCTAAAAATACTGATCATGTGTATAGGCTTAAAAAGGCACTTTATAGATTAAAGAAAGCACCTAGGGCGTGGTATGAGAAACTAACAAAATTTCTGTTAAGCCATAATTTTCAAATGGGGTCTGTTGACAAAACTTTGTTTGTTAAAAAATATAATGATCATATTTTGATGGTATAAATTTATGTTGATGATATCATTTATGGATCTACTTGTACTGATATGACTACTAAGTTTGTAAATTTGATGAAATCACAGTTTGAAATGACCATGGTTGAGGAATTGAATTATTTTCTAAGGTTGCAAGTAAAGCAACAACCTAATGAAATATTCATTTCTCAATCTATATATGCCTTGAATTTATTTAAGAGATTTGGATTTGAGAATGGTAAGAACTTCGATACTCCTATGAGTACTACCCTAAAACTCTCAAAAGACTCTGAAGGTAAAAATGTTGATCCAAAACTTTATCGAAGTATGATTGGTAGTCTATTGTATTTAACTGCTAGTAGACCTAATATCGCACTAAGTGTTGGTATTTGTGCTAGATATCAGTTTAATACTAAGGAATCACACTTGATTACTATCAAGTGGATCATGCGATATGTCTCAAGCACTATGAATCTCGGTCTTTAGTATCCTCATGAGACTAGTGTTCAATTAGCTGGGTACTCGGATGCTGACTAGGCTGGTAATCTTGATGATAGAAAGTCAACCAGTGGTAGTTACTTTTATATAGAAAACTGTTTAGTTTCTTGGTTTAGCAAAAAACAAATTTCTATATCACTTTCAACTGTTGAAGCTGAATACAACCCAGCTGGTAATGTGTGTACGCAGCTTGTTTAGATGAAGCGAATGCTAAGTGACTAAGGAATTAAACAGGGTTCTATGGTGTTATATTGTGATAATTCCAGTGCCATTAATATTTCAAAAAATCCTATTCAGCATTCTCGTACTAAGCACATTGACATTAGATTTCATTTTATCTGTGAATTAGTAGAAGAAAAGGTTATATCACTGGAATATATACCTACCGAGAATCAACGTGCTGATATTTTCACGAAATCGCTAGACAAAAGTCGGTTTAATCAAATGAAATTTGATCTTGGCATGTGCATTATAAGATGATATTTTATACATTTTTGTATCATATTGTATATGTTTGATAGGTTATATTTCAATTTTTTGCAAAATATTTTGAAAAACTTGAAAATATTTTTTTTTGCTAGTACTCGATCGGTCGTGGAAATACACGACCAGTCGTAACTCGACAGGTCGTGTACATCCATGACCAGTCGAGGATCTCATGAAACCCTTTTAATTTGGGAAAATCCTTCATCTTCCTCATTTCTATTTCTTCCTCAAACCAGCAGAACCTCGACTAGTCGAAGCCAACTCCTAAAATCTTCATTGTAAGTGCTTCATTTGCATTTTTCTTCTAGATTTGAGTCTCAAATACTTCTCTTTTACTCTTGAAGCAATTTATTACAAGTTTCATTGTGATTTGGGGTTGTTATTCTAATTTTAATCTTAGAAAAACCCTTTTTTTTCAACTCCTTTTTTACTTGAACTCCTTGTTTTAAATGGCTTCTAGAGGAAAAAGAACAAGTTCTCGTGGTCCTTCTTCTTCTAGAACGGCTTCTCTCACTAAGCATCATCTTAGGGCTCCCGAGGGTGATCCATCCTTTGTTCGGGACATCCGATTGTGTAATGTTATTTTTGAACATCCTATTGATGTTAATCATACTGCTCCTTTTGAAATCTTTCCCATGCTGCAAGATGTTGGTTGGGATAACTTAATGCATTGGGGTGGGCCTGCATGTCGGTCCATTGCCCAATCCATGTTTGCATGTATATGTGATTATTCACTTGAAAATCTGACATTTAAAATTACCACAAGAGAAGGTCCATTTGATGTTGATCGTCACTTGATTTCTACTCTTATGAAAATTTCAGTTAATGATGAGGGAGTTCCCATTCATACACTATCTGAAAAACCTTCATAGTCTGAAAAATGAATGCTAACAAAGGACTTATGCAATATGGATGCTCAATGGACACCTAAAGGAAATGCACTCCCCTTAGGGTATCTGTTACCCAAATACAGAGTGTTGCACAGGATTTTTGTGTCTAATCTGTATCCTCGGTCAGGCAATAAAACTGAGTTAACTACTTTTATGGTTCGTGTTCTTTATAATGTAGCCCGAGGTGCTCATCTCTGCCTACCTTCCTTGATTTTTCATTCTATGATTTAGTTTCGACTCCATCCTGGTCATAGTGATATTCCATTTAGATATTTGATGACCGTATTGGCTTCTTATATGTTAGTTGATATGCCGGTCAGAGAAACCCATATCTATCACTTGATATTTAATAATTCTAATCTTAACAAGATGAAACTAAAATTTCTTCCTGGACAAGTTGATGGTGGTGATGCAACTGAAACTGAACATGAGGAAGATGTTGGTGATCTTCCTCCTTATGATATTAATATGGATAATATCTTTGAAGAGCTTAATTCTGACTCTGTGAATGATCCAGATTATCCGCCTTTTTCTTTCGATGCATGCTTGGTTGCATTGGAAACTAAAGATTGAATCTTTAAATGCTAGGATGGAAAACATGTCTGTTACCCATGATTTACAATTCAAGTATATGCAAAAGTATCTTAGGCGCTTAAACAAAGGCATGCAAGAACTTGATCCTTCTATCCCTGCTCCTTCATCTGGGTTAGATTAGTTCATTTTCTATTTTCTGATCTGTGATAACTTTCGTTATATCATGTTCACTTGACTGGATTTGCTACTGTCACTAACGTTGTGTGTGGCTCAATTCATCTATTATATGTGTTGCTTATGCTATGCTTTCCATTCTTATTTGGTTAGCTCTTTGATTATTCCTCCTTTCCAATCTTCTTTGTTCTTCCTTTGTCATATTGTGATAAAAAGGGGGAGTAAATATTATTTTGCTAACTTGCTAAAGTAGGATTAGAGAAATATGTTACTCAAGGGGAGTATGTACAGTGACGGCCTGTATGAGCATGAGTATATGAGTATGGACTGCTTGTTAATTGAATATTGATTTGCAGGTTCATGAATGTGTGTCGATTTAACAATTGGTGCATGATTCTTTAATCAAATAATCTGTGATATGTATCCTATCTCGGAAGTGTGTTTTGTCACAAATTTGACAAAGGGAGAGATTGTAAGTACTATAATGGATAGCCCCTTGTGATTGTCAAATTTTTGATGACAAAGATACTTCTTTGAAGCTTGTGTATGTGATGAACAAAAGATCTATTCAAGACATAAGATTGGCTTCGAGTAGACAAGCACAGCTATTCAAGTTGAAGAACTTGAATGTGAAGATTTCAGAAGCTCTCAAGTTCTTGAAAGCTATTCAAGTTGAAGATCTCAGAAGCTTTTAAGTTCAAGTTCTCAAAAGTTTTTCAAGCTGAAGATTTCAAGTTCAAGAACTCAATCTTCATAATACTCAAGGTCACTGGTATTCAAGTTTCAATGTCCTTACTTCTCTTTTGAGATATAAATGACCTTAGGTGGACCTTTAGAGTAGGTCACTTTGGATCCGTAATCCATATATTTTTTATAAGTAATTTTGATCTGTTTTAAGACTAATCCTGGACCTTGTTCAATGTAACGCCCGTGAAAAATCCATACTTGGGCTCGAGTACCAACTCGACCCGAATTTGCGTAGAATTCATTCCTTTGGAAAATTTGACTAGGTTAGCTAGTGCAACGTTAGAATAGCTGGGAAATGGTCCCTGATCACTTTAAATACGTTCTACAAGGCCCGAAGCGAGTGGAACTAAGGGTGCTATAATGCTCTAAAGCCTCGGATCAAACTCTAAGCCGGTTTGTTCTCTGGACCACTTTGAATCTTTGTATTGGATCTAGACCGCGCATCGAAAGTCCGATACCTCCTATCTTAGACCGTTAGGACCGTCTAGCTGGGCTTGACACTCATTCCAAAAATCAAGTCAAACCGATTATTACAGGCTATTTCATTGAGCCCGGACCGAAGAGAGTGTGAATAGGGACATAGTTGGAATTTCAAATTCAAATCTGGCACACAAATTTGACGCATCAGTATTAAGCATTCTGACCGTCAGAATACAGCCAAATTACACCCTTGGATCAGGAAAAATATCTATTATATATCACGGGACTTATAGGCCTGATCTTGATGCGGTGACCGTTAAACTGAAACTGGGCCGCCACGTGCGATCTGGGAACCCAACCGGTCTGAAAACTGGATGTATGCTAGATCTAGTATGCATGAGCTTAAGTCCGACCGCATCTGGCCTGGGGACCTCCAGAAATGCCCTTTTGGACCGAAACGGCCCCGATTTGGTTAGGCACCAAGTAAACATTGTTCCCAAGCCTATTTTGGGAATGTTTTAGGCTATAAAAGGGGTTGAAACCCTCACTCCTCTCTCCCATCCGAATTTGAGAGAAGCCCTAGCTTGGGAGAGAGAAAAAGAGTGAGAGATTGTGAGAGAGTGGGAGAGTTCTTCCCGCCACTTGTGCTACGTGTTGCACATGCTTAAGCGACACTCCTCTACCGCTTTCCCGGCGATTCCACCGCAATCCTAGGTAAGTAAAAACCCTAAATAGTTGGTGATTTGAGTTTTTCTTGTTTCCATGGCGATGTAGCTTATGGATCTTATGTATTAGGCTCCTTACTCGCCGTAGACGAAGCATATACACTCCGCTTCAATTCCCGAGTCTACAAGACACTAGGTGAGGATTTTAGACGCTTGGATTGACGGTTCCCAATGCTTTCAATGTCGTTTAATAGTAGATTCTTGACGGCATCGCCGTTTGACATGTACAAAATGCTCTCCGTTTCCCCTTTCGTAAGCTAACGAAGAATATGAGATTTAGGGCATTTTAGTCATTTGTAGGAAGTACTGTTTGCATTCATATTTTGCTGATGTGATTGACATGGTTTGTTGTCGCATTAGGAAGTTAGGAATGCGTGCATAATTAGTTTGGCGAAGAGATTCGCCTAGTTGCACACTTTGGGTCGACATGCTATATGTAGACCTAAGTGTGTAGTGCATGTGTTTGTATAAATGCTTGTATTAGTATGTATTGAATTAAATGATGTTATTTGATACTTTGTGATTGATTTTTCAATTATTATGCCGACCTAAATGATTTTCTACATGTTGACAAAATGCATGATTTCATTACATGCATGGAATGTATGTGCTTGAGGATTTGCTTAAGTTGAATATGCATGGGAAGTATGCCTTGAAGATTTGCTTAAGTTGAAAGTTATAACATGTGTTAACATGCTCACATGATGCATTTCAATTCCAATACCTTGTATAGTAATTCCATAGATGTGTGGGACTTGACTTAGTCCAGGCAGTCGGTAACCGAGCAAATTCGTGGCTGACTGGTCATAGCCACGAATGACGCGTCGATGAATGTGATTCGTGTTGAGAGTTGGCGGCAGTGGTTAGGCCACGCGAAGTGTTTTACGCACTTCATGTCGTTCAGTTCGAGATGCGATCGCGCTAGTCGAGCCCGTCAAGTAACCCGACTGGCCGATGTTTGTTCACCATGTATGTATCATAACTGCTTGAACCTAGGGTACTGAACTTACCATTGTAAACCCTATTAACCGTGGTACCTTGATCCACGAAGACTCATGAGCCGGGCATGGTGGTATGGGACACCGTGGTCGAGCTGTCGGCCTACGCTGGGGCCACAAACCTCCCCGTAGTGACCAGTGAGCACCTAGACTCGTGAGCAGATTATGGTGGTATGGGACACTATATTCTAGCTGTCGGCCTACACTGATCAGGCGACGAGCCCTTTGTAGTGACCGCGAGCGTATTCTGAGTTCACGGGAGGCGACGACCCTTCCGTGCAGTAGAGTACAGTAGGCCTGTATTGATAAGGTGATGGGGGAGCGGTGCAACGAGTGCGAGCAACAGCCCTGGCAGCCCTTGCAGTGACCTACGAAATGTACATCGTATGAGATTACTAGGAGTGACGACCCTAGACAGGATCCGTGTTGGGATTGATACAAGGGAGGTACCTTAGTTTCCCAATCCTGCTGTTTGAATGGACTAATAATAACTTGGTAATCATATCACCATAGCATTGCATGTGCCTGGAAGATGTGGAGCACTCTAGGGAGTGTGGCATGCCGCGGTCGTAAGATGTTGCCGTATGAGGGTGATCGTCGGTGAGGACATACATCACGTCATATCATCTTGCATTAACAACAGTATTAGGACTTGTCTGATTTACTGCTTTACTATTATCGCGTGACTGAATTGTGAACATGCTAATCTTTGCTCTATGATTCCACTGAGTTGATCACTCATTCCCACGTTACGGGATGGTGTTTGCAACACCCACCAGACCCTGTTGTAGTTGCAGGTGACGATGAGATCCAGGAGGTGGAGCTAGATGATGACGAGGACCAGGATGAGTTCTCGTATATGCAGTATCATGACGGCTTCCCGTAGGTGACCTGGATCGAGGGGACATCAGTGGGACTTTTCTTTTTGAACATTATTCTTTTGTTATGTACATGTATATGAGACTCAGAGATGTAGTCATACTTTGGAGACAGTTGAGATTACTTTGTTTTTCCATACAGTGATATATATCTTGTTTAGTCTTCCGCTTGCTTTTATCACTGGATCTGAAGTATGAATTGCAGCTTTGGTATACTTTTACTCATGTGAATGCTTTAAATCAGACAACATCGAATCATAACCATTTTTGTTGCATAAGTGACGGTCTGGAACTCGGGAGTTGAGTTTATACACGACCCCCGATTTTCAGGGTGTTACAAGTTGGTATCAGAGCATGAATGAGAGTATACTGGGCCTGGGTTATGGTCTTGCGACGTACGCTGTCGCTTCCTTTGACTTAGGTGGGTGCGAGAAGGGTCTAGAAACACTTCTAGGATCACAGATTCGCCGATAGGCGAAGTTTATAAGGATCGATCGCAAGATCGAGTCTGTAACGTATCTCGGGTCGCGTTAAGCAACCCGAATCACCTCTAAGCTGTAGGAAGTCGGGTGGAGACGTCCTATGAGCGGTTTTAAACCGCAAAGGTGAACCTTTGGGCCGTGGAATGACCACGACTCCAGTAATCAATCGCCAGGGCTTAAAAACCCCGTTTTGCCAAAAATTCTCAAAATTCCTTCTCTAAACACTTCAACCTTCAGTTCTTTCTTATCCATTTTATGTTAGGCATCAAACCTAATGTGAAAATAACACAAATTAGTACATTCACCAAAGTTTACAGTGAATAGTAAAATTTCATGAAAAATGGCCATAAGGCCATTCTAACTTCACTTTCTTTAGCAACTAAGGAGCTAGAAAGATGTACTGGATCCTTCTACCCCAAATCCATATGCTGCATCATATAGTTTGGTATTCGGGACTGCGATGTGGACCCGGAAAGCCCCAAAAACATGTTTGGGCTCATAGGGACCAAAATACTATGAACTAAGGGGTGGGACCAGACTTTTTGGGACCCTGGGACCATGGGGGACCAGACCCATGGGGTCCCGCTGGCCAACCTGGAGGTTGGCCGGCGATGCCATCGCCGGCCGGGCGATGCATCGCCGGCCGGCCATCTCCGATGGTGCTGCCCTTTGGGCGCACCCACTTAAATGCCTCCCACAACACCCCTAGCTACCTCCCATCCCACGAAAACCCCTAAAACACCCCTCTCCTTCACAAACAGCCCC
The DNA here is from genome assembly GCA_037074715.1 of Magnolia kwangsiensis. NCBI lineage: Eukaryota > Viridiplantae > Streptophyta > Magnoliopsida > Magnoliales > Magnoliaceae > Magnolia > Magnolia kwangsiensis. Next base: position 44,863,276 of record CM073576.1, on the reverse strand, counting down.
CTTGCATGCCCTAGATTTGATTTTCAGCGCTCCATTCCAAACCCCGGCGACCCAAACCCCTCCTAAACCCTTCCTTGGCCAAAACCGACCACCACCCATTGATTATTGGGTGTTGGCAGCCCCTTTCCTTGAAGATTTTCCCATTTGGAGCTCCAAAATCTCCCAAATAGTGCTGAAATCGTGAGCAGCTCCATTCCACCTTTTTGTTCTTATTTTTCCCTGAAAGTACAGCCTTGGGAAGCTTGAAGCATCCCTCTACGACGCCTAGATTTCCTTTCGTCAGATTGGACAGCCATTTCTCCGTATTTTCGGCGTTTTCCATGGCTTTCGTGGAAGCTATTTTGGGACTTTTGTCACTCTCATCCATCCTGTCTTTGATGGGTAAGAGGAAAACTGCAACAGACGAGGCTGGGCCGAGCCGCCCTGCTCAATCGAGAAGACCGCGGGGTGGTGCCGCAAGTTCAAGCGCCGCCGCAGGTCCAGCTGCAGTCCTGGAGTGCCGTACGAAGCGGGATTTGGATCCCCATGCACACCTTGGACGAACCATCCTATCAGAGATGCCTCATGGTGAATACACTGATCGTAGAGTGTTATTTGAGGCGGACGTAGATGGGCGATTGTTCGGCGAATATCTGTTGTTCGAACGCATTGAAGCTGCGCACTGGGGACCGATCTTTGAAGCTCGCGCTCGTGCTAATGTGAGCACTGTTCGTGCCTTCTATGCTAGCATCCAGAGTCCTACCTTGGAGCCCTTGCAGTTCAAAATCCCTTTTGGTAGAGATCGGATGGCTACGATCGACGTCCGGTTGGTTGCGCGACTTCTCAACGTGCCACTAGGTGATGTGCATCCAAGTGAGAAGAATTTGAGGACTAGACGTGAATGAGATCGCCGCACCAGGTTTCTGTGCGGTAAGTTGGTTCCATGGCAGCCTAATAATAGCCTCAAGGCGACGTACATGTCTGAGGATTTGCGTCTGCTGCATCACATCTGCACGTTCAATGTTTATCCTAGGTCGACGAACCGCATTGAATGTACACGTCTTATGGTCGATTTCTTATTTCTGGTGGCTCAGGGAGAGAACGTATGTATGGCCACTTTCATCTTACGGCAGATAGTTCTCATAGCCAGGTCGAGAAGAACATCTGAATCCCTTCCCTTTGGCCGACTCATTTGCAAGATTACGCTTGAGTTTGCCTATAGACTTAGACCCGAATTGCCGGTATCGATTCACACCATCGATGAGTCGACGATGGTTAAGATGAAGATTGGGTCGCAATATCGTGAAAATCAACTTGAAAGGGATAGTGGGGACGACTTTGACGAAGAGGAAGATCAAAGCGAAGGAGAACCTAGTGCAGAAGTTCAGGAAGAGACTCAGGAAGAAGCAGAAGAGGAGGCTCAGGATACTGATGAGAGCCCTCCTCCTTCTGTGCAGACTACTATTGACGATCGCATTGCTCGGATGGAGGAGAGTCAGACCGCTTTGCGAAGGGAAGTCCAGGAACTTCGAGCAGAGGTCGCTGATGCCAAGGCCGTTACGAAGAAGAAATTTGGCAAGGTGACTCGCACCTTGAAGGCAATCCTGTGTTGCTTACAGGATAAGGGTGCTCCTCCTCCGTCGCCAGACTCCGACTAGCGACGCGATCTTTGATGTTGTTATGAGTAGATAGCCATTTTCCGTTTTATGTGTGTAAAGCCTATTAGGGCTAGTGCTTTGCTTATGTTGCTGTTGCTTAACTGTCTTAATTTCCATGTCATTCTAGTCATGATGCTTGTAAGGATATATCCCTTGTATTGTGACAATTTTGATTAATTGAAATGCATGGAATGCCTTCGACTCTTTAGTGAATGATTGTGGTGTATTTGTGCAATTGAGACTGACAAGGTTGCGCCCTATTTTGAATATAGGGAATGCCACCTAAGACTACGAGGAGCGCGGTTCGGCTTTCATTGTTAGAGCAGATGGATCAGGCTCCTTCTCAGTCTGGCACTCGTCCGGACCCTGCTGTGGGCCCGATTCCTGAGACTGTTCGATCGTCTCAGCCTGCTACTGGTCCTACAGATGGACCACCGCCATTTACACCATCAGTTAGAGAGCCACAGCGCGCATCTACTTCCGCACCTCATCCGCCACAGCCTGCTCCACCACCTGATAGATTCGAGCAGATGATGGCTATGATGCTACAGCAGCAGCAGCTATTGACTACTATAGTCGGGACTTTAGCCCAGGGTGGGGGTGCGACTGCATCTACTCCGCCTGCACCACCTGCGCATCCAGCTGAGGATGCCTATGCTTACGCCCAGGATGAGGGCATAGCACTTCCTGCGCAGCCTGCTTTCCCTGCGGGGAACCCTGCCGACACACGGGGCCTTCTGGAGCGATTTCAGCGCTTGCGGCCTCCTACTTTCACGGGTTCTCACAGACCCGAGGAGGCTGAGTTTTGGCTCGACCAAGTGTCGAAGATTCTGCGCATGTTGCACTGTACTGAGGCAGAGCAGGTAGAGCTGGCTACCTTCCAGTTTGAGAGAGAGGCCAGTATGTGGTGGGATAGTGTATTGCGGACTGTTACCGCAGACTTCGTATGGACATGGGCAGCATTCGAGTTTCGCTTCCATGAGAAGTATTATCCTCAGACCTACAGACACGAGAGGGAGAATGAGTTTCTCCGTCTCAGGCAGGCAGCGATGACGGTCACCGAGTATGAGCATCGGTTCACAGAGTTGGGCAGGTACGTCCCGACGATTTTAGCTGATGAGCAGATGCGCATACGGCGCTTTTTGGAGGGCTTGCGACCGGATATTCGGTCGAAGATGTGCTGTATCAGTTTCTCCTCCTATGCGGAGTTGGTTCACATGTCCATGCGGGCAGAGCAGGACGTGGATCGACTTGCGCGATCACGAGGCCCGACTACTTCTAGGCCGCGACCGGAGTTGCCAGATAGGCCCTTCGCGGGCAAGAGGCCTCGCATTGATCCTCCTACCAGGACCACGGCGCCAGTAGGACCGTTTCGGCGCCCTGATCTATCATGCACATACTGTGGGAGGACGGGCCACCTAGCGCAGAGTTGCTTTTCGAGGATGCGGGACAGTGGGTTCTCGCCGCCGCAGAAGATTGATCGTGTACGTCCACAGGCGATATCAGCACCGCCTATACGGTCAGCTCCTGCGCAGTCCTCTTTCAGACCCACAGTATCGCAGATTCGACCGCCCCCACGGCCCTTGACACAGCGGCCGAACCGGCCACAGCAGGCTCGAGTTCATGCACTGACCGCTGAGGCAGCTACGACGCCGACTTCCCAGCATTCAGCCTTCGAGGTCACGGGCCATATCGGAGGTACTCCCGTTCTTGTCATGGTGGACACTGGTTCCACGATTTCCTTGATATCGCGTGCCGTAGTCAGACGTCTTGGGTTGCAGACTATCACTATGGATAGCGTGCGAGTCCTTGCAGCTTATGGAGATTATTCGGATGTCACCCAGATGTGTGAGGGTTGTTTACTTGATCTGGGAGGCAGGACGATGACTCTTGATTTGGTCGTCGATCCCTCGCTCGTATATCTCGACGTCATTCTTGGCATGGACTGGTTGACTGCAGCGAGAGCCGAGATTGACTGCGAGGCTCGTGTGGTGACGGTGTACGAGCCTGAGGGCACGCCTTTCACATTTTCAGTGCGGGTAAATCTTCCTTTCCGCATTCTTAGCTACGCCACTCTATTGCGCGACGCTGGTGCCCAGGTACTTGAGCAGACGCCAGTTGTTTCTGAGTTCGGGGATCTGTTCAGGAAGATCCCTGGTTTGCCACCCCGACGTGAGATCGATTTCACTATCGATCTGATTCCTGGTTCTACACCCGTCTCACTGCCGACGTATCGCATGGCACCATGTGAGATGGAGGAGTTGAGGACGCAGATTGATGGTCTACTAGAGCTTGGCCTTATACGGCCTAGCGTATCTCCTTGGGGAGCACCGGTCTTGTTCGTGAAGAAGAAGGATGGTTCGCTGCGATTGTGTATTGATTATCGCAGGCTGAACCAACTCACAGTGAAGAACAAGTACCCTTTGCCCAGGATCGATGACTTATTTGATCAGTTGAGAGGAGCGCAGTACTTCTCGAAGATTGATCTTCAGTCAGGATATCATCAGCTGCGCGTCAGAGATGAGGACGTGCAGAAGACAGCGTTCAGGACCAGTTTTGGTCACTACGAGTTCCTCGTGATGTCGTTCGGTCTCACGAACGCACCGGCCGTGTTCATGGATCTGATGAACCGGGTATTGCGGCCTTTCCTCTATCGATTCGTCGTTGTCTTCATCGACGACATTTTGGTGTACTCTAGGAGTCGAGAGGAGCATGAGGAGCACTTGCGTTTGGTCCTTGATACGCTCAGACAGCATCAGTTGTTCGCACAGTATAAGAAGTGCGACTTCTGGAAGCAGGAGGTGAAGTTTCTGGGACACGTGGTGTCCAAGGATGGCATGGCAGTTGACCTGTCTAAGGTAGCTGCGGTGCAGGACTGGGAGCAGCCTAGTTCTGTCACTGAGGTGAGGAGTTTCTTGGGTCTCGCTGGCTACTATCGGCGTTTCATTCAGGATTTCTCGAAGATCGCGAGACCCTTATCTCAGTTGACACGGAAGGACGTGAAGTTCGCCTGGAATGATAAGGCGGAGTCAGCTTTTCAGGAGCTGAAGGACAGACTTACGTCCGCCCCTGTGCTAGTATTGCCAGAGCAAGGGGTTAAATACACTATATACACTGACGCGTCTAGCGTTGGTTTGGGTTGTGTCCTTATGCAGAGGGACAGGGTAATTTCGTATGCCTCGAGACAATTAAGGAAGCACGAGGAGAATTACCCTACACACGACCTGGAGTTGGCAGCCGTGATATTCGCACTGAGACTCTGGAGACATTACCTCTATGGAGAGGAGTTCGAGCTCTTTTGCGACCACAAGAGCCTCAAGTACATATTCACGCAGCGGGACTTGAATATGAGGCAGCGGCGATGGATGGAGACGCTGAAGGACTTCAAGTTTGAAGTCTCTTACCATCCTGGGAAGGCGAACCTTGTGGCTGATGCGTTGAGCCGCAAAAAGGCGATAGAGTTTGCGGCTCCGCTGATGGTTGCCGAGTGGGATATGGTTGAGTTTTTGCGAGACTTTGAGCAGAAACTCACCGTAGAGGAGCCATTTGAGTTCATCGCACATGTTCAGGTGCGATCCCCGATCGATGACCGTGTCATCGACGCGCAGAGGGACGACGCGCATCTTACTGAGCTTCGAGAGCAGGCCAGTGATGATGATGACGCCGACTGGCGAGTTGGCATGGATGGGGGTTTACGTTACCGTGGCCGCCTATGCGTTCCTGATGTCCCTGACTTGAGACGAGAGATTCTCGAGGCTGCGCATTCTACTAGACTCGCGATGCATCCTGGCAGCACGAAGATGTATCGTGACGTGAAGAGGACGTACTGGTGGGAAGGTATGAAGACCCACATTGCTGAGTTCGTGTCCCGTTGTCTCACTTGTCAACAGGTGAAGGCAGAGCATCGCCGACCACCTGGACTTTTGCAGCCTATGCCGATTGCAGAGTGGAAGTGGGATTTCATTTCCATGGACTTCATTTCTGGGTTGCCGAAGACGAGGAAGGGGCATGATTCTATTTGGGTGATCGTCGACCGATTGACGAAGTCGGCGCACTTCCTACCGATCAGAGTTACGAACTCTGCAGACGAGCTGGCTAGATTGTATATTAGAGAGATCGTGCGTCTGCATGGAGTTCCGTTGGAGATCGTGTCGGACAGAGACACGCGGTTCACTTCTATTTTCTGGACTCGCATTCAGGAGGCTATGGGTGTGAAGTTGAAGTTCAGTACTGCCTTCCACCCACAGACGGACGGACAGACAGAGCGAGTGAACCAGATCCTGGAGGACATGTTGCGAGCTTGCGCATTGGACTTCAAGGACAGTTGGGATGACTGTCTTGCATATGCGGAGTTTGCGTACAACAATAGCTTCCAGGCGAGTATCGGCATGGCACCTTATGAGGCGCTGTATGGGCGACCTTGTCGCGCACCGCATTGCTGGTTAGAGGTCGGTGAGCGCAGCTTGATTGGCCCAGAGTTGGTGCAGGCGACGTCAGAGAAGATTGATATTATTCGACGTCGGCTTCTTACAGCGCAGAGCAGACAGAAGAGCTACGCCGATACGAGACGGAGACCACTAGAGTTCACAGTCGGGGATCATGTGTTTTTGCGAGTTTCCCCTATGAAGGGAGTCCTTCGGTTCGGAAAGAAGGGGAAGCTGGCACCGCGATACATTGGTCCATTTCAGATCCTCGATCGTGTGGGAGCAGTGGCTTACCGATTGGCTTTACCCACGCCCCTCGCGAGCGTCCACAACGTATTTCATGTTTCTATGCTGAAGAAGTATGTTGCTGATCCTTCTCATATCATCAGATGGGAGCAGGTGCAGTTAGGAGAGGATGTTACTTATATCCTGCGACCGACACGCATCTTAGACCGGAAGGAGCAGGTACTGCGTAGCAAGGTGATTCCCCTTGTGAAGGTACTATGGACGCATCATACTGAGGAGGAGGCTACTTGGGAGACAGAAGCCGAGATCAGAAAGAACTACCCACAGCTTCTCGAGGAGTACGAAAAGGTACAAAATTTCGAGGACGAAATTATTTGTTAAGGGGGGTAGATTGTAACGCCCGTGAAAAATCCATACTTGGGCTCGAGTACCAACTCGACCCGAATTTGCGTAGAATTCATTCCTTTGGAAAATTTGACTAGGTTAGCTAGTGCAACGTTAGAATAGCTGGGAAATGGTCCCTGATCACTTTAAATACGTTCTACAAGGCCCGAAGCGAGTGGAACTAAGGGTGCTATAATGCTCTAAAGCCTCGGATCAAACTCTAAGCCGGTTTGTTCTCTGGACCACTTTGAATCTTTGTATTGGATCTAGACCGCGCATCGAAAGTCCGATACCTCCTATCTTAGACCGTTAGGACCGTCTAGCTGGGCTTGACACTCATTCCAAAAATCAAGTCAAACCGATTATTACAGGCTATTTCATTGAGCCCGGACCGAAGAGAGTGTGAATAGGGACATAGTTGGAATTTCAAATTCAAATCTGGCACACAAATTTGACGCATCAGTATTAAGCATTCTGACCGTCAGAATACAGCCAAATTACACCCTTGGATCAGGAAAAATATCTATTATATATCACGGGACTTATAGGCCTGATCTTGATGCGGTGACCGTTAAACTGAAACTGGGCCGCCACGTGCGATCTGGGAACCCAACCGGTCTGAAAACTGGATGTATGCTAGATCTAGTATGCATGAGCTTAAGTCCGACCGCATCTGGCCTGGGGACCTCCAGAAATGCCCTTTTGGACCGAAACGGCCCCGATTTGGTTAGGCACCAAGTAAACATTGTTCCCAAGCCTATTTTGGGAATGTTTTAGGCTATAAAAGGGGTTGAAACCCTCACTCCTCTCTCCCATCCGAATTTGAGAGAAGCCCTAGCTTGGGAGAGAGAAAAAGAGTGAGAGATTGTGAGAGAGTGGGAGAGTTCTTCCCGCCACTTGTGCTACGTGTTGCACATGCTTAAGCGACACTCCTCTACCGCTTTCCCGGCGATTCCACCGCAATCCTAGGTAAGTAAAAACCCTAAATAGTTGGTGATTTGAGTTTTTCTTGTTTCCATGGCGATGTAGCTTATGGATCTTATGTATTAGGCTCCTTACTCGCCGTAGACGAAGCATATACACTCCGCTTCAATTCCCGAGTCTACAAGACACTAGGTGAGGATTTTAGACGCTTGGATTGACGGTTCCCAATGCTTTCAATGTCGTTTAATAGTAGATTCTTGACGGCATCGCCGTTTGACATGTACAAAATGCTCTCCGTTTCCCCTTTCGTAAGCTAACGAAGAATATGAGATTTAGGGCATTTTAGTCATTTGTAGGAAGTACTGTTTGCATTCATATTTTGCTGATGTGATTGACATGGTTTGTTGTCGCATTAGGAAGTTAGGAATGCGTGCATAATTAGTTTGGCGAAGAGATTCGCCTAGTTGCACACTTTGGGTCGACATGCTATATGTAGACCTAAGTGTGTAGTGCATGTGTTTGTATAAATGCTTGTATTAGTATGTATTGAATTAAATGATGTTATTTGATACTTTGTGATTGATTTTTCAATTATTATGCCGACCTAAATGATTTTCTACATGTTGACAAAATGCATGATTTCATTACATGCATGGAATGTATGTGCTTGAGGATTTGCTTAAGTTGAATATGCATGGGAAGTATGCCTTGAAGATTTGCTTAAGTTGAAAGTTATAACATGTGTTAACATGCTCACATGATGCATTTCAATTCCAATACCTTGTATAGTAATTCCATAGATGTGTGGGACTTGACTTAGTCCAGGCAGTCGGTAACCGAGCAAATTCGTGGCTGACTGGTCATAGCCACGAATGACGCGTCGATGAATGTGATTCGTGTTGAGAGTTGGCGGCAGTGGTTAGGCCACGCGAAGTGTTTTACGCACTTCATGTCGTTCAGTTCGAGATGCGATCGCGCTAGTCGAGCCCGTCAAGTAACCCGACTGGCCGATGTTTGTTCACCATGTATGTATCATAACTGCTTGAACCTAGGGTACTGAACTTACCATTGTAAACCCTATTAACCGTGGTACCTTGATCCACGAAGACTCATGAGCCGGGCATGGTGGTATGGGACACCGTGGTCGAGCTGTCGGCCTACGCTGGGGCCACAAACCTCCCCGTAGTGACCAGTGAGCACCTAGACTCGTGAGCAGATTATGGTGGTATGGGACACTATATTCTAGCTGTCGGCCTACACTGATCAGGCGACGAGCCCTTTGTAGTGACCGCGAGCGTATTCTGAGTTCACGGGAGGCGACGACCCTTCCGTGCAGTAGAGTACAGTAGGCCTGTATTGATAAGGTGATGGGGGAGCGGTGCAACGAGTGCGAGCAACAGCCCTGGCAGCCCTTGCAGTGACCTACGAAATGTACATCGTATGAGATTACTAGGAGTGACGACCCTAGACAGGATCCGTGTTGGGATTGATACAAGGGAGGTACCTTAGTTTCCCAATCCTGCTGTTTGAATGGACTAATAATAACTTGGTAATCATATCACCATAGCATTGCATGTGCCTGGAAGATGTGGAGCACTCTAGGGAGTGTGGCATGCCGCGGTCGTAAGATGTTGCCGTATGAGGGTGATCGTCGGTGAGGGCATACATCACGTCATATCATCTTGCATTAACAACAGTATTAGGACTTGTCTGATTTACTGCTTTACTATTATCGCGTGACTGAATTGTGAACATGCTAATCTTTGCTCTATGATTCCACTGAGTTGATCACTCATTCCCACGTTACGGGATGGTGTTTGCAACACCCACCAGACCCTGTTGTAGTTGCAGGTGACGATGAGATCCAGGAGGTGGAGCTAGATGATGACGAGGACCAGGATGAGTTCTCGTATATGCAGTATCATGACGGCTTCCCGTAGGTGACCTGGATCGAGGGGACATCAGTGGGACTTTTCTTTTTGAACATTATTCTTTTGTTATGTACATGTATATGAGACTCAGAGATGTAGTCATACTTTGGAGACAGTTGAGATTACTTTGTTTTTCCATACAGTGATATATATCTTGTTTAGTCTTCCGCTTGCTTTTATCACTGGATCTGAAGTATGAATTGCAGCTTTGGTATACTTTTACTCATGTGAATGCTTTAAATCAGACAACATCGAATCATAACCATTTTTGTTGCATAAGTGACGGTCTGGAACTCGGGAGTTGAGTTTATACACGACCCCCGATTTTCAGGGTGTTACATTCAACTAGTCCTAGCACTGGTTCGACCAATCCTAAGTTGTTGAGAATTTTTGAGAGTTTCTGGAGACTGTTCGACCAATCTTGTGAACAGCGTCGACTGGTGCTTCGACCGGTCATGGAGCTTCGACTCAAAGTACAGTGTTAAAGTTTAGGCATCTTTGACCAGTCGTATGGGACCTACGACCAGTCGAAGGGGACCTTCAACCAGTCGTAGGGTACCCACGACCGGTCGAGTAATAGAAAATCTTATCGCGCCCGATTTATTTAAAATTCTATTAGTTCTTCGACCAGTCGTAGATGTCTCAAGACCAGTCGAAGACGTGGTTTGCTCAATTATAAATAGAGAACGAATCCCAGATTAATGATAAGAAATTCAAGGTAATTATTCTGACATTCTGAGAGATGATTTATGCTCTATTTTAAGCTAAGTGTGCTTATTTAATATTCTCTTTCTTTAGCTTTATTTAATTGATTTTTTTTCTTGTATTCCAATCTAATCTGAAAAGAGGAATTATTATTTCCCTTTCTTTGGAATCAAAATCAATTAAGACTAGCCCTATTTTGGTTTAATTTTAAAATCAATTAAAACTAGAACCTTGTAATTGAGTATTAGACATTGAACTTGGACATTCATTCATCTACTGTGACTTGGTTCTTCCGGGCTGCTACATCGAAGGAGAAAATCAGGTATTTTACTTTTAAGTATAAATTCCTTTCTGTTTTGGTTTCTTTCAGGATTTTCCTGAAAAATCTCGTTGTTTTGGTTATCTGAAGAGAGCCAGGAATGCTAATATCCCCTGTGTGAGGATATTAGGAGTGGAGTAGCATTCTGTGTGGCTGTTGTATAACAGTTGGTGAACACACAGGCGAACCACTACAATCCCTTGTGTTGTGGTTTAATGGTTTATATTTCATATCTATATTTATTCATTTGTGGGATGTATATGTGGTTGTGAATGTTATAATCTTTTATTTCAAGCATTGTGGGAAATGTTGTAATAGTTAGAATTTATTTCTTCTTATTCATTTATCAGCTTGATATTATTTTGTTCTAGTAAGGTTGCCCTGCCATTCTTATGGTGTATGGTTGTCCTTAGAATAATACATATTTGTGATTACAATTTATACTTCAGTGCAGTTTGTATTTATTTTTCTATTCCTCTTTGGATTAAGACTTGATACAAAGACCTTTCTAGAAATCAGGTTGTCCTACCATAAACTCTGGTTTTTGGTGTAAGGTTGTCCTTAGAACAACATTTGTATCAACCTCTCAAGATCTGAATTTTGATGTTGCTTTATATTCTTGCATTGTGGTTTATTTAGTTGGCTATCATAGTGCTTTAATTTCCGCTGTTATAAATTTTTATTTAGCATAGTCCTTTTCACCCCCCCACCCCCCTCTAGGACATATAGCTAGGCCTTTACAATTTTCCTACCTTGTCATAAATTGGATGCCTTCAATCCTTGAGTCTTCATACTTGATTCTTCTTTGGAGCTCTCCTAACTCTATGACTTATAACTCACGTTAATTGACAAACTATGGCATTACAGGGACCTCTAAAGCCTATCTAAGTGTAGTTTATAAAGGCTCCTAAGGCTATGTGATGATCAAATGAAAAATTATCTATAAAGGTTAAGATCATCTAGATCTTACGGTTGTTTTGAGTCTAAGATTAAGGTCACTAAGGTACCTCATTTATCTGTTCTTCACTTCCTTATTGCTTCAAGTCTTCATGTGTCTTTGATCTTCAACTTCCAAGGGCTCAACCGATATACTGACACATAGACGCACGTGATTTATAAATAGGTGCACAAATAAGTGTACCAACAAACCTCTCTTCTCCAACCCCTTTACCCCACCTTGCTAGCACATGGGACCAACCCTAAAGATTTTGATGCCATTTTGAAGAGAAAGCTCCATCCTTAGCCATTATCAATACCTTGACCGCACTTGGAGATAAATAAATCCAAGTTCAAATGACCTTTTTGAAAGGTTTTGAGAGAGAACTTGATTGTCTTGTATTCGTAATCAATATAAATTTATACGGTTTTAATCCTTGACAAAAGAAAAGCTTTTGATTATACATCCCTTGATAAAAAGGAAGTTCTAATATGTACAAGGGAAAGTAATCTAAATACAGAAAATATAAAAACTTGGGCAGAGATCATAGTTAATTTGCTACATATAGTTCGAACCATAAATCAAGTTGGTTTCAATGGTAAATCATTTGTAATACTCCCCCTCAAACTCAGGCGATCTAAGGTAGATGAGTTTAGAGCATAGGAGTGAGAAGTGTTGCTTGTTAAGGCCTTTGGTGAAGATATCGACGATTTGATCGAAAGAGCATTTGAAGTGAACTTGATGACATCTGGTGGTAACTCATTCTCATATAAAATGATAGTCAAGCTTAATATGTTGTGTGAGCATGGAAAATTAGATTAAGAGCCATGTAGGTTGCATTGAGATTATCACAATAGAGAAATGTGAGAGTTTAAAGAGATACCCAAAGTTCGCAAAGGAAATGTTGAATCTAAATAAATTCAAAATAGGCATAGGAAAGGGAGACATTCAAACTTGGCACTCAATTTGGAACAGTGGCCTAATTCTTGGCTCTCCAAGAAATTAAGCTCAAACCCAAGTAAACACAATACCCCAATGGAGGGTGACGACTGTCAAGACAAACAGCCCAATCGTCATAAAAAAAGATACAAGCCGAGGTAGCCTGATAAATTTTTTAAAGAGAATACCAATGCTAAGAGATCTTTTTAAGTATCAAAATATATGCTTACCGACTACAAGTTGAGGTGACCTTGGAGCACTCATAAACTAATTGGCATGATAGACCGTAAAAGTAATGTCCAGATGTGTAAGGGTAAGGTATTGAAGAGCACTAATAAGATCATGCTATTCGATAGGATCAGAGAGAACATCGCCATCTGATGTAAAAAATTAAGTCTTGCTAGAAAGAGGTGTGGAATAGGCTTGCATTCAATCATGTTGCTACAATAAAGGAGATCAAGAGTGTACTTCGTTTGAGATAGGTGTAAGCCTTGTTGTAGCATAGAGACCTCAAGACCCAAAAAATAGTAGAGAGGGCTAACTTCCTTTTTCTTAACACACACACCCACACACATCGTAGTGGGATTTCACCACCTATGGATTTCGAACCTAAGACCTTATGCTAAAACACCTCAGAGTCTACCATTAAGGGAAGGACTGGAATCCAACTAACATCCTTAATTTTAAACTTCTTGTTTAAGATATCAGTGAAAGAGAAAATAAGAGAAGAAGAATTTTTAGTGAGAACTATATTATCCACATAAAAAAGTAGAACCATAATCTCAGAGGAGCTATGAAGGGTAAACATAGAGCTATTAGCCTTATTCTATACGAAGCCAAGGCTGAGGATGAAATTACTAAAACAATGAAACCATACTCAAGGAGCTTGTTTCAATTTATAAATCTATTTGTTGATCTTGCAAACATAATCATGATGGTGTGGATGAACAAAACCTGCTGGTTGAGCCATAAATACTTGTTCAAAAAGGGTGACATGAAGAAATGCATTTTTAACGTCTAGCTGACAGATAGACCATGTATGTTGTATAACAAGACTGAGAATAATCCAAATAGTCATAGGTTTAATGACAAGGCAAAAGGTCTCATAATAGTCAAGACTCAGTTGTTGATGGAAGTTTTGGCAACAAGATGAGGTTTGTAATGTTTTATACTCCCATTAGAGTGTCATTTGATTTAAAAAACTCATTTGCAACCCACTATGTTGAGACCAGATTGCTGCAGAACAAGAGACAAAGTCTGATTTTTCAACAATGAATTAAATTCTTCGATCAGAGCATTTCTCCATTCAGGAAAATGAACATCCTGCGAGAAGTAAATGGGCTTAACTAACGTAGAGGCAAGACCTAGGTGGCATAGGCTTAAGGAAGAGGATAGTAGCTAGCATGCCAAGCTTTTGGCTTGTGAGTGCCATTGCGATGACGGGTAACCATAAGATGAATGGTGGTAGTACATGGAAAAATAGGGGCAACTGACGCGTTAGAAGGAGGTGGTGAAGGAGATTCAATGGTGGCAACGAGATTCAAAGATGTGAGAGCCGTTGAGGACTGTTGTGACATGGGTGTGGCTATTGGCGTAGAGGGTGGTGTGGCTATGGTTGTGGGAGAGGTAGATGGTAGCTCAGAGGATGTAAAGGTTGGCTATTGACATAAGGATGAACGTGATGAGGTTGATCACTGACTTCCTCAAGGATAACTACTCCAAATCCACGGAGCTTCTCTGGATTCCTCATAAAGACTTCTCGAATCCATGAGGAAAAAGTAAGAAAAATAGAAAATAAATTTCATAAAATTCATAATTTGATTGATGAATGAAATAAATGAGTTCACAACCCTTTAAATAGGGATACTAAGAAATGAGAGAAATTTTAGAATCAAACTACAACTAAAACTCCTAGAATTCACAAATTACTATAAATAGTAAACTTATTATTTATAAACAGTCGTGATGTCTACTAGTGCACAAGGTTTTCGACCAAAAATAGTAAGTGTCCTATTTGGATTCACCACACTACTCTCCTAATTATTCTAAGCACTTTTCACATTGGGTGTAACTCCTAAAGCCCAAGGGATGAAGAGTTATAATTAAAGTAAAACTTACTATTTATAGTAAAAACATAATTAAAATAGGGAAAGGACTGTCAATCTGATGGTATTTTGTAAATACAGCTTACGCAACCTGGCTTAGTGGGTAGGGTGGCTAAAATAGCTCATTTTACCGAAAAATCATATATTTTATGTCTGATAACTCATTTCAGAGTGCAAGATATGCCCGATTTAAGGTCTGACAGTTCAGATCACTTCTGTCATTGACCGAGCCTTTTTTATCCATCTTGGCCATGAAACTGTCCACGGCCCACTGTAATGCCCTGAAAATCGGGGGTCGAGCAGAAGCTCAGCTCCCGAGTTCCACTTATGCAACATAAATAATGATAATTGAATGTTGTTCATATTAGTGCACTAAATATGAGTAGGATTATACCAAAATAGTAATTCATACTCCAGATCAAGTTATATAATGCAAGCGAAAGACTGAAAGATGTATATAAACGTATATGAGTCCAATAGATCACTGTTGAACCACAGAGTATGAATACATCACTGAGTCACCATATGTATGTATTAGTTCAAAAAAAAAATTAAAATGTGAAGAGATAGTTTCAACTACAATGATAAGTCCTGTAGCGCCGTCGATCAGAACGGCCTAAGCGAAACCGTCAGAGAACTGCATATACGAGAATTTGTCCTGATCGCATAGTAATCAAGCTCCACCTCCTGAGTCACGTCGTCATCGGCAACTAAGACAGAGTCTGGTGGGTGTTCAGAACACCGTCCCAGAACGTGGGAGTGAGTGATCAACTCAGTGGAATCATAGAGCAAAGATTAACATGTTATCAATTCAGTCAAGCAGTAATGATAAAGGAGACATATCAGACATTCCTAGATACTCTTATTAATACAAGGATGAAATATTTTCATGATGCATGCCCTCGCCTACACTCCCTCATGCGACACCATCTTATGGTCGCAGCATGTTTTCTTCCCTCTGTTCTCTTCAACCTGGGGCACATACAGTACGATGTTATGAGTATGATTACTAAGTTATTATTAATCCTTTTCATACAGCAGGATTGGGAAGCTAAGGTACCTCCCTTATATCATTATCCAAACGATGATCCATTCTAGGGTCGTCAATCCTAGAGAATCTCATATGATATTATAGTTCTAAATCGCTGTAAAGGGCTCATCACCAATTAATACAGGTCTAGTTATATCCTACATACTACAATAAGGTTTGTCACCCCAATGCAGTTTCAAGATATACTCGAGGTCACTACAAAGGGCTCATCACCAATCAGAGTAGGCCGATAACTCGAATATAGTATCTCATACCACCATAATCAGCTCACGAGTCTAGGTAGCTCACTGGTCACTACGGGGAGGCTCATCGCCCCAATGTAGGCCGACAGCTCGACCACGGTGTCTCATACCACCATGTCCGGCTCATGAGTCTTAGCAGATCGAGGTACCAAAATTGACAGGATTACACTGGTAAGTTTAGTACCCTAGATTCAAACATGAGCGTCCATACATGATGAACTTACATCGGATCAATCGGATTACTTGACGAGCTCGACTAGCACGAGCGCACGTTGAGTTGATCGACATGAAGTGCGTAAACACTCCGTGTGGCCAAACCACTGTCGATAACTCTAGTATGGCTCGAGTTCGTCAAACACGTCCTATGTGGTGAATAAATCTCAGCCACGTACTCAAGCCTGTTACTGATTTCCTGGACTGTAATATAGTCTCAGTCACGTACAATCTCAATAATAGACATTTGATTCAGATCCTACATTCATATGAACATATTATGAAATATAACTTAAACATGAATACAGTACATGAAGGAAATCATACACACAGTTAACATGAATAAAATAGGCTAAACCATTCATGGAGGAAATCATACACACAATTAAGGTGATTGAGATTCATATCTCGATACCCTTAAAAATCATACTTTACCAATTACTAACCTGTTCAGGCGTTTATACAAACACTTAGACTACACTATTCAACATACATCACGTATGTTGGCATTTTACATATTTGGACAAATCCTCTTGCTAAGAAGTTATTGCATACATAACAAGCATGTACTAACAACAGTTAATCATGGCAATCATAACATCAGATTTCATATGCATACAAACATTTTAACAAACACATGGAATACTTTATTTACAACATAGACTATACATATTCATAAAACAGAACAGATAGCTCATTTGGCATGTGCAATAACACCCACGTCAGGAATCTATCATAAACCGACATTGAAAGCTTTGAAAACCATAATCTATACATCTATAGTCAATACCTTACGCCGTAGAAGTGTAACAAATTCGATAGAGATTCTAAGCCTGCGTCAATGATGAAATAACAACCTATAGTACGAGTTAAGTCAGCTATTTCGCTACTTGCAACAATGAAAATCTTAGAATAGCTTAGGGTTAGGTTTTCTTACCTAAGAACGAAGTCAGAATCGCCGGAATAGCGATCCAGTAATGATGTTTAAGCACAAGGAGTAACAAGGATTGAATCTCAGGTGTAGCTCCCACTTCTATCTCACTTTCTCTCTCTTTACTCTCTTCTCTTTCCTAGGTTTTCTCAAATTCGTATAGAGTGAAAGAGAGAGTGTTTAAGGTCCTTATATAGGCCTAAAACTGATGGAATTAGCCCCAGGTCCAAGGTATACTTAAGTTATAACCAAATCGAGCTTGTTCCGATCCAACGGAGCACTTTTGGAGGTCCTCTTACTGAATGCAGTCGGACTTAAGCTCACAGATACTTGATCTTGATTAAGTTAAGTTTTCAGTTCGATCGAGTTTCCAGATCGACCGTTGCGGACCAGTTTCAGTTCAGCGGTCATCAAGACTCGATCGGGGTCACAAGTATATTGATATGTATGGGCCATCTTCTTTGATCCGAGGGTGAATTTGGGTCAAAAACCAACGGTCATAATGCTTATAATCGGCGTGCAAGCGACACGACTCAAGTTACTTAAATTTATATTTAATTTCTAAATAAATTCACCTTTCTCACACTCTTCACTCTGGACTCAAGGAAATGACTTCAAGATACTCTCTGGACTTGATTTTTGAGGTGGTGGTCAAGTCCGGCAAGGCGGTCCTAATCCTATGATTTTATAGTCATCGGACTTTCAACGTGCGGTTCAGGTCCGATACGAAGTTTCAAAGTACTCCCGAGAGTAATTGGGTTTATGGATTGATTCTAGATTTTAGAGTAACATAGCGTTAACGATTCTACAGGTTTTGAGTCTTGTAGATTGTATTTAAAGTGATTAGTGCTAATTTTATAGGTAATCTCAGTTAGCACTTAGTTAATTCTCGTCTAGTTTCTAAAGTATTTAGTCCTGAGGGATTTCTGCCTGAGTTGGTACTCGACTCTTTGTACGAATTTTTTCAAGTCATTACACACACTATATATCAATCCCCTCCACTTCAAAAGAATTCGTTCTCAAGTTCTCGTCCTACTTTGTTTCATGATACTTGGTTAGGTCCGCGATGTTGAAAGTTTTTGAGATCATCATGTTATCTGAAAGATCAACAATGTAAACATTGTCATTGATCTTTTAAATGATTAATATCAATCCAATCTTCTTATTCTTTAATTTGTTGTACGTCCCGATTAGAAATCTCTCTTTTCACAGATGGACCATAACATTGTTGCACAACTGTGAGATCCGACTCGGAATGAGTTGAAACCTATGCCATTGCGACCGCATCGTCACCGCGGTTCCAACGCCGCGTCTTGTGTGTCCATCCGAAATGTATATCAAAAGTTGTGTACATTTCATTATATGACCATTGATCATGTGGCACACTTAGGTAGAATGCATGTGTGGACCACCACCTCCCTTGGCACAAGTTCCAAGGTACACTACCCACACACTACACAAAGATCCATAACTAACATCACTAACTAAAAACACCACCAAGAGACTTACTAAGCATAGCATTTTGTTATTGTCACCATAGGCCATTATGGTTTCTCTAACCAAGGAGAGAGAGGCCATGATTGCCTCCCTACAACTCTCTCTCATCTCTCTTTCTTTCTTCATTTTCTCTTCTCCCATTGCTAGAACCTCTAAAACATCCTACCTTGCTAAAAATTTCAGCCACCTTCTTCCTTCTTCCCTCCACAATCCAACCACTAGAAATCCATCTCTCACCTTCAAACCTCTTCTACTTCAAGCCTAGATTATTGTGGTGGAATTTTGTGGCCATCTCTATAAATGGGTGCTTCTTCTTCTTTCCTTTCTCCCTTTCCTTTTTCTACATGCATGGAAGCATGTAGGACCCACCAATCCATAGTGGAGGTCCTACATGGCTCCTAGGATGAAGGCCATGGGCCTAGATCCTACTCATTCCCTTCCATGGTGGGCCATTCTCCATAGACCCACCATGATGCCTTCTCCTTTATTCTTGCATCTCATAGGCCATCGAGGCCTTTGCATGCATGTAGAGAGGGTGTCCCTACCCTCCAGTAAATTATCTTGATACGTAATAGCTTGCATGTAAGTATATACATGGTGGATGGTGTAGATTGTGGAGTGGAAGGTCCATTAGTGGCGGACCTTCCACCAATGGCCGATTGCTTCTTCCTTCTCCCTTTCTCTCTTTTTTTTTCTCCTGTGTATTCTGATGATGTGTGGCCCACCAATGAGAGGTCAGCAACATCTCAAACCCTTAGCTAGATGAGAAGTCCAAGCCCACTTTGACTAGATGTCCAAGCCCACCATGCATGCATGGTTTGGGTAACCTCCAAAATGACATTTTCATAGAGGTCTGAGTGAGCTCATGGGTCTGAAATTTTGTTAACCCATCAAGGTGGACCCCACATGTTGAATCAGGGCCATAAACCCTTTGATTAATTTATATGAGCTGAAATATGGACAACATATGTTACTGTCCAGATTCCAGGTCCAATTGGAACATGACTTTTGAGCTAATGTTTGGATCTGTTTACATGCCCTTTTCTCCCAAATTTTCTTGAGAATTTTGCAGTGCATGGACCCCACTTTGATGTAGAATGGGACCCACACCATTTTCCTCATGATTGAGACCCATGGGATAGGCCAAAGTGGGCTAACTGTCCAGAAATTTCTGGACAGTTCAACAACACTATAAGTTGGAAATGAGCATTTTTACCTGAGTTTCTGGAATAAGTGGACCACCCTAGTGGACCCCACTTGTTATCCAGATGTAGGAACACCTTTTTACCAATTTTCCAAGGGTTTGGGTGGGTCCAGGCCCACCCCATGTGGTCCCAAACATAGGGACAGTCACATTTCCAACAATATTTTTTTAGCAGTAGATTTCTTCAGGAATACTTATCTGTACACAGATTGCAGGGGTTAAATAAAATATTTTTACTTTCTCAAAAATTTGAAATTTTTGTAGGGAGGTGTGTCACCTGTGGTAGAACCAACCTACACAATTTTAGGGCCAAGGGATCCCATTTAAGCATCCAAAAGGGTGGGCCAACATACTGGACTGACAGAAATTTCTACTGTTCAGTCTAGCAGCATAGTCCCAAAAGAATAAAATTTTAAAAATAATTTCTAAGAATTTGCGCCATATTTCTGAGTCCAAACTTGTTGTAGACTTGATGAGGGACCTTGGGTCCAAATTTTAAGAATTTTAGAGGCCCAGAACCTACCCATTTGGATGGCCCAAATTCAGGACAGTTACATTCCAGCAATAGTTCACCCTGGACAGATTATATTCTTAAAATTTATTAAAATACTTTTGAGTGTCTAAAAATTGTAAAAATTTACAGAGATGTGTTAAATGCATGTTAGGACCTATCTAAAAAATTTTGGAGCTATTAGACTCCTGTACACACCATGGTAGTAGCTGGACCGGCCCACTATAATATGGTGTCCAGATCAGTCCGACTTTCAGGAAGGATTGTTTTATTTGAATTAATTAAAATATTTTTAAATATCCAAAAATTATAAAATTTTATGGGGGTGTGGTATACCCATGGACGGACTACCCTATAAATTTTCAGGGCCATCGGGCCTCTGTACCGACCGTGGTCTGGCCTGCAATTTGGACCAGTTTTGGGTCAAATACCCAGGCACACCCTTACCTTGGGTTGCTGGGCCTGCATTCTAATGGCATGGCCCACTCGAAGTAAGTGTTGTATATCTCCCTTCTTATCTAGTGGGGCCCACTGTGATATATGTGGATTGCCATGGGTCAATAACCCATCTAAATTAAATAAATTTTTGAACTCCAACAAGCCCAGAAAATGGGTGGGCTGGAATTCCAACAATGGGCCCAAAATTTGCTACATGGTTGATTATTTAGGAACTATTGTGGCACACCAGATTTGAGAGAGTGTTGCACACACTCCTTACTTTCCTTCCTTAGATATTTTGGGCTTAATGAGTGCCCCCTTGAGGCCCACCTTTGTGGTAGTTTTGTGGGCTAGCCTTAACCAGAATTTTTAATAGTTTTATAGGCTCAATGGGCTAGGAGATTCTTTCTTGAGCCCAAGATTGTGCAAGGGATGACCTTATTGAATTACAAGCCCAATGGACTGTCTATAAGCTGATCATGTGTATTAATGAGCCTTGATGCCCTCATGAAGTGTTTAATTGTGGGCTGACTTGCAAAGCCCACATAAATGTATATTGTGGAGGGCCTTGCTTTTGAGCTGATGTGGCAAGGTCCACACTGTCAATATAGACCTTGCCCATGTGTATTCCTAGGCTTATGGGCTGCCCTCAAGTCCACTATAATGTATGAATTGGATGGCTTTTATTTTGGGTCATTTCTTTAGGGCCCATTATGTGATATAGTATATGCATGTTTGTATTAGCAAGTAGGCCTTGTGGACTCAATTCTTTTGGATAGGCCCATTGATCTTAGGCCTGTA
Organism: Magnolia kwangsiensis; assembly: GCA_037074715.1. Classification (NCBI taxonomy): domain Eukaryota; kingdom Viridiplantae; phylum Streptophyta; class Magnoliopsida; order Magnoliales; family Magnoliaceae; genus Magnolia; species Magnolia kwangsiensis. The sequence goes on along the minus strand of CM073576.1, from coordinate 44,841,837 downwards.
CTCTCCTATCTATTGTGATGGGCTTAAGGGCAATTATACATAAGAAGTCAGGCCATTGGCTACCCTCTAAACTGACCCTGTACTTGGGCCAAAAGTGAGGCCCAACTCACTTGTGTTAAATGTGAAACTTACCATGTAAATGAATTACTGGGCTGCCCATGAAGCCCACCACAATATGTGAAATTATGGCCTTTGTGGTTAGGCCGATACCTTACTTGAGGGCCCACTATATGGCCTATGAGTTGGGCTTGGTGTATGGCCTATTAGGTCATGCATTGCTTGGGCTTTAGACCTTACATTATATAAGTAGTGGCGGGCTATCTCTTGAAAACCAGTTGAGGTTGGATGTCCTCCTGGGTGATCCTAGGGTAGGCCCATGGGTTCCTCTATGGATGGTTAAAGGCCCACCATAGACCCTTGACTATTTATTTGAGGATAAATATGGATGCATATGGAGCCTACCTCAACACATGTTTGGTCCAGGTTATCTAAGCCTTGGATTGCCCGATCATGGAGACACTCTTTGCCTTGGGTTGTTGCTGGACTCCCAGTCCATTAGCAGGCCCACTTGACCTTTTCATGATGTATGCACACCCTCCATCTGGTGGGGCCCCCTGTGAGTATTGTTGGCCTTCATGAGATTATTTGACTAATTTTTGAACCTTAGCAGGCCCAGGAAGTCAAACGGGCCAAAAGTTCATCAAAGAGCCTTAAATTAAAATTGTATGGTTAAAACTTTGTTTGACTGTGGGGCCCACCATATTGAGAACTTGTGCACGTGTTACTTGCTTATATTTTCTTATAATCTTTGGACTTAATCAATGCATTCTTTTGGGTCACCTTTAGTGATCACATGAGGACCCCATCTTAGATTAGATTTTTGGGGCATCCCATGGGCCCAGAGTGTGTTGGAACGTCCTAGCTTGGCCCAACCATATATTGGTCCGACTTTCACCATTTTGATGGACTTGTGGGCTAAGGTAAGGATGGTATTGGGCCCTTGGTTACCCACTTAATTTGCTAGTTATTGAGCTGATATAGTTAGGCTCATTTCCTCTAAACTTAAACTTATTTTCAGGTCGTATATTGTGTACGCGGGCTGCCCACCAAGTCTAACTTAATGCATGGATTCTATGGCTATTGAAAATTGAGCCTTGGGCCTTGATTTCCCTCTTGGGGCCCATGTTGTTAAAGGTGGTATTATATCCTTTTCTCATGGCCTATATGAGGAATATATATGTATATAGTTACCTGTGTTTTTATCTAAATGTAGACCTTGGGCCTTCTATCCATATAGTTCATGGTTGATATGCCTTTTTGGGGAATGACGGTTAAATGTCCCCATTATGGACCCCTCTAGGCCCGGTTATATCTAAAAGTGATTAGATGCTCATCATAAACTCTTGCTAGACTCACTTCTGTATTACTTAGACACATAGTTTGTATGCTTAGTCTCGTGGGCTACCCCAGGTAAATGGGCCCCCACTAGAGGTTGGATTCCTTAAGGATATTGTCTAAGTACCTAGTCTTGGTCCCTTCTTGGATAGGAGAAGTGTACTACTTTGTATATTGCTGTATAATGTGTCTAGATCCATCTTCATGGCCCACGTACATCATTGTATGCTTGGTTGACACTATGTGTGTGTGGTCATATTGTGTCATTGGGCATTGTATGATACTTTCCCCGAGGGACGTAGTATCCCCTCTTGAGCACGTTGGTTGCTTGGGATTGATGCATGGTTGAATGTGTGATTCATGCATCTGGCATTGCATAACATATGAGCATTATCGCCCTTGCTTCATCAGGGTTGTAGCCTCCACAGATACATCATGGATGGCCATGTTTAGACACTGAAAATATTACTTGAGTATACTGGGAGCATAGGATGCCCATGGGTGAAATTTTTAAAACTTCCATGGTACCAAGGATCTGCTCCAGCGCCGTGACCGGGTGGTATATATGAGCGCATGAGGGCTTTATACCGTTAGGCCGCGACTCCCACTGTCGTGTAGTCGGTTGGATAGGGGTGTGGCCTTACTCGCTTAATGTAAGAGGGCATTGCTAGGCTGAGTCTGACCAGCTCGTGAATGGGTCCGCTACCTTCAGGCCTTGTTGGTGATTGGTTGTCCATAGGCGGGTAGTGAGGTCTCTTACGCTCGTTTGACTGTGTGGGGTCTGTAGAGCGGCAGTCATTCAGCACTGTAATGGACTCCGATGATTTTCTTATGATGGAAATGTACTTGATATGTGTATTGGATATGAGCACTGGCATTACTTCGCATTGCATTTGCATCGGCTGTGTAAGCCTCATAATGCATCGCCTTGGCATGGCGCCCAGTACTCATTGCATTACATTACCCATTGCACTATATAGCCTTGGTATGGTTTCCTACATTATCATATTGCCTTGGTATAGCTTTTTATGTTCATGATAGCCTTGATAAGGCTAGTGGTATTGATATTGATCATGACTCCCTTCTGCATTCTCTATCTTCTTCTGAGCACCATTGTCACACACTTTCACTACCCTCTAAGCTTTCTATAAGATTATGCACGATTGATGCGTGCAGGAGATCGTAAGTTAGCGTCTTAGCAGCGGAGCTTGGATAGGTGTGCGATCTGAGGACCCAGTGTTGCAGATTCTCTTCTTTTTTTCTTCTGTTATCCTATGTATATCCTTTTGGACCTGATGTAAGCTTGTAAAAGTTCAAATTCATAGTGAATTTTGTGATGTGTGCCTTTGTTATTCTCATATTTACTTGCTGTGATCTTGGGTATGCTCGTATTGGAGATGATTACATTGTTATAAAAATCCTCCTTATAGGATCCCAAGACTGGAACCTGCCTCAGGAGCCAAGAATGGGGTACTAAGGAGGCTGTTGCGGCCAGAACTAGTCATCGCGTTCCTTGTGGGGTCCGGTTACTGAGTCTGGGGCGTGACAACAACTCAAACACTTTGTCATTGATGCTTGTCTACTTACTCCTTGTACTTATCGTTCGAGGCATGTAGCTTGATCTGCACCTCCACATGAATGCCCATGATCCTGTCTACCATATGTTCTACTTCAATGCTCATGCTAGGAGCTTGGGTAGAGGGACCAAGTCAAGTGTGTGGCGAGGCATTCGTCCATAAATAATCTAGAACAAGGATTTCATGTCGAGTGGTTCACTATGTTATTGAATACAAACCCTGTTTGAGACAAGGCTAAATCCTACTACTTCGATTTTTCTCCTAAAATACATCGAATGAAGTTTCACAACGTGCGATTCACAACCTTGGTCTGCCCATTAATCTATGGGTGGTAGACGTTGTTGAATTGAAGTTGTGCATCGAATCGAGTCCACAAAGTCTGCCAAAAATAGCTAATGAACTTTCTATCACAATAAAAAAATAATGATCTTAGGGACCCTGTGTAGCCGCATAACCTCTCTGAAGAATAGATTCGTCACATGTGTTGCATTAAGGGTCTTCTTGCATGGGATAAAGTGTGTCATCTTGAAGAAACGATTTACCACTATGAACATCAAATCTATGCTGCATTATGTTTGTGAGAGACCAAGCACGAAGTCCATAGATAAATCCTCCCAAGGGCCATCAGGCACAGGTAGCAAGGTATAGAGGCCCGTATTATGAGATTTTCTTATGGAGATCTGACAAACATGACAACATTGTACTAATTTTCCCACATCATGTACCAATTACAGCTAGTAATACCGCTCCTCCAGAAGAGCTCGCATCTTGTCTCACCCAAGGTGTCCACCAAGGCCACCTTCATGTAGTTCCTGAATAATCTACTCCCTCAAAGAACTTTGGGGGATGCACAATCAATTTTCTTTGAAGAGAAAACTGTCTTATATATGTAGGTCATTGGGATGACCTTCTTAGCACTTCATCCAAAAATCTTTAAAATACTCATCCTCAACATATAGCTCCTTGAGACAATCGAAGCCGACCACCTCATTGTTATTATAACAAGTAGTGATGCACAACAGCTACGTGTATCAGTCACCTTGTTCTATTGACTTAACTTGTGCTTCAAAACGAATGTGAATTCTTACAAAAATGCAACTTATCTAGCATGCACAGAATTCATGTTAGTCTGACTATTAATAAACTTTAATGATTGATGGTCAATGTACAGAACAAACTCACTTTGAATCAGATAATGTCGCCAATGTTGCAACGGCTAAACAACTGCATATAACTCAAGCTCATATTCAACCACTTCTTTCGGACTTCGCTGAGCTTTTTGCTGCAGAAGGCTACCAGCCTCCCTTCCTGTGATAATATTCCTCCAATTCCGATATACGAAGCATCACACTCAACCTCAAATAACTTGTCCAAATTCAGAAGAACAAAGACTGGCATTGTGGATAACTGATGTTTGATCTGGTAACACCCTGAAAATCGGGGGTCGTGTATAAACTCAACTCCCGAGTTCCAAACCGTCACTTATGCAATAAAAATGATTATGATTCAATGTTGTCTGATTTAAAGCATTCACATGAGTAAAAGTATACCAAAACTGCAATTCATACTTCAGATCCAGTGATAAAAGCAAGCGGAAGACTAAACAATATATATATCACTGTATGGAAAAAAAATAAAGTAAATCTCATCTGTCTCTAAAGTATGAATACATCTCTGAGTCTCATATACATATACATGAACAAAAGTAAATGTCCAAAATGGTCCCACTGAAGTCCCATCGATCCAGATCGCCTACACAAAGCCATCGTGGTACTACATATATGAGAACTCGTCCTGGTCCTCGTCGAAGTCTGGCTCTGCCTCCTGGATCTCAGCCTCACCTGCATCTACAACAGGGTTTGGTGGGTGTTGCAAACACTATCCCTAACGTGGGAGTGAGTGATCAACTCAGTGGAATCATAGAGCAAAGATTAGCATGTTCACAATTCAATCATGCGATAATAGTAAAGCAGTAAATCGGACAATCCTAATACTGTTGTTAATGCAAGATGACATGACGTGATGTATGCCCTCACCGACGATTTCCCTCATACGGCAACATCTTACGACCGCGGCATGCAATCGACCCTCAATTGCTCCACATCTTCCAGGCACATGCAATGGCATGATGATATGATTTTCAAGTTGTTATTAGTCCATTCAAACAGCAGGATTGGGAAACTAAGGTACTTCCCTTGTATCAATCCCAACACAGATCCTGTCTAGGGTCGTCACTCCTAGTAATCTCATATGATGTATATTTCATAGGTCACTGCAAGGGCTGTCAGGGTTGTTGCTCGCACTCGTTGCACCGCTCCCTCATCACCTTATCAATACAGGCCTACCGTACTCTACTGCAACGGAAGGGTCGTCGCCTCCCGTGGACTCAGAATACACTCGCGGTCACTACAAAGGACTCGTCGCCTGATCAGTGTAGGCCGATAGCTAGAATATAGTGTCTCATACCACCATAATCTGCTCATGAGTCTAGGTGCTCACTGGTCACTACGGGGAGGTTTGTGGCCCCAGCGTAGGCCGACAGCTCGACCACGGTGTCCCATACCACCATGCCCGGCTCATGAGTCTTCATGGATTAAGGTACCATGGTTAACAGGGTTTACAATGGTAAGTTCAGTACCCTAGGTTCAAGCAGTTATGACTCATACAAGGTGATCATACATCGGCCAGTCAGGTTACTTGACGGGCTCGACTAGCGCGATCGCATCTCAAGTCGAACGACATGAAGTGCGTAAAACACTTCGCATGGCCTAACCACTGCCGCCAACTTCAAACACGACTCGCGTTCATCGACGCGTCGTTCGTGGCCAAGACCAGCCAGCCACGAATTCGATCGGTTACCGACTGCCTGGACTAAGTATAGTCCCAAACAATTATGGAATCACATCAGCAACTTATATAGGAATATTGGAATTGAAATACAATCATGTGTGCATGTTAACACATGTTATAACATTCAACTTAAGTAAATCTTCAAGCACATATATTTCATGCATGTAATGAAATCATGCATATAATCAACATGTAGGAAATCATTTAGGTCAGCATATTAATTGAGAAATCAATCTCAAACTATCTCATAACATCATTTAATTCAATACATACTAATACAAGCATTTATACAAACACATACACTACACACTTAAGTCTACATATAGTATGTCGACCCGAAGTGCGCAATTAGGCGAATCTCTTCGCCAAACTAATTATGCACATATTCCTAACTTCCTAATGCGACAACAAACCATGTCAATCACATCAGCAAAATATGAATGTAAACAGTACTTCCTACAAATGACTAAAATGCCCTAAATCTCATATTCTTCGTTAATTTATGAAACAGGAAATGGAGAGCATATTGTACATGTCAAACGGCGATGCCGTCAATAATCTACTATTAAACGACATTGAAAGCATTGGGAACCGTCAATCAAAGCGTCTAAAATCCTCACCTTATGTCTTGTAGACTCGTGAATTGAAACGGAGCGTATACGCTTCGTCTACGGCGAATAGGGAACCTAATACACAAGATCCATAAGCTACATCACTATGGAAACAAAGGAACCTCAAATCAGCAACTATTTAGGGTATTTTCTTACCTAGAATCGCGGTGTAATTGCCGAAAAAGCGATAGAGGTGCGTTGCTTAAGCACGTGCAACACGTAGCACAAGTAGCAGGAAGAACTCTCCCACTCTCTCTCACAATCTCTCACCTTTTCTCTCACACAAGCTAGGGTTTCTAGCAAATTCGGATGTATGAGAGAAGTGAGGGTTTCAAACCCTTTTATAAGCTAAAACATACCCAAAATAGGCTTGGGAACAATGTTTACTTGGTGCCTAACCAAATCGGGGCCGTTTCGGTCCAAAAGAGCATTTCTGAAGGTCCCCTGGCCAAATGCGGTCGGACTTAAGCTCATGCATACTGGATCTAGCACACATCCAGTTTTCAGACTGGTAGGATTCCCAGATCGCACGTGGCGGTCCAGTTTCAGTTTAACGGTCACCGCACCAAGATCAGGCCTATAAGTCTCGTGATATGTAATAGAAATTTTTCCTGATCCAAGGGTGTAATTTGGCTGAATTCTGACGGTCAAAACGCTTAATACTGATGCGTCAAATCGTGTGCCAGAATTGAATTTCAAATTCCAATTCTAACCCTATTCTCACTCTCTTCACTCCAGGCTCAATGAAATAGCCTCTGAATGTCAGTTGGACTTGATTTTCGAAACGATTGCCAAGCCCAGCTAAGTGGTCATAACGGTCTAAGATGGTAGGTATCGGACTTTTGACGTGCGGTCTAGATCCAATACAAAGTTTCAAGGAGGTCCCGAGAATAAACCGGTTTAGAGTTTGATCCGAGGCTTTAGAGCATTATAGCAACATTGGTTCCACTCGCTTTGAGCCTTGTAGAATGTATTTAAAGTGATCAGGGACCACTTCCCAGCTATTCTAACGTTGCACTAGCTAACTTAGTCATATTTTTTTTAAAAGGAATAAATTCTACACAATTTCGGTCGAGTTGGTACTCGATCCCAAGTACGGATTTTTCACGGATGTTACAATCTACCCCCCTTAACAAATAATTTCATCCTCGAAATTTTGTACCTTTTCGTACTCCTCGAGAAGCTGTGGGTAGCTCTTTCTGATCTCGGCTTCTGTCTCCCAGGTAGCCTCCTCCTCAGAGTGATGCGTCCATAATACCTTCACAAGGGGAATCACCTTGCTACGTAGTACCTGCTCCTTCCTGTCTATTATACGTGTCGGTCGCAGGATATATGTAACATCCTCTCCTAACTGCACCTGCTCCCATCTGATGATATGGGAAGGATCAGCAACGTACTTCTTCAGCATAGAAACATGAAATACGTTGTGAACGCTCGCGAGAGGCGTGGGTAAAGCCAATCGGTAAGCCACCGCTCCCACATGATCGAGGATCTGGAATAGACCAATGAATCGCGGTGCCAGCTTCCCCTTCTTCCTGAACCGAAGGACTCCCTTCATAGGGAAAACTTGCAAAAACACATGATCCCCAACTGTGAACTCTAGTGGCCTCCGTCTCGTATCGGCGTAGCTCTTCTATCTGCTCTGCACTGTAAGGAGCCGACGTCGAATAATATCAATCTTCTCTGACGTCGCCTGCACTAACTCTGGGCCGATCAAGCTACGCTCACCGACCTCTATCCAGCAATGCGGTACGCGACAAGGTCGCCCATACAGCGCCTCATAAGGTTCCATACCGATACTCGCCTGAAAACTATTGTTGTACGCAAACTCCGCATATGCAAGACAATCATCCCAACTGTCCTTGAAGTCCAATGCGCAAGCTCGCAACATGTCCTCTAAGATCTAGTTCACCTGCTCTGTCTGTCCGTCTGTCTATGGGTGGAAGGCAGTACTGAACTTCAACTTCACACCCATAGCCTCCTGAATGCGAGTCCAGAAAATAGAAGTGAACCGCGTGTCTCTGTCCGACACGATCTCCGGCGGAACTCCATGCAGACGCACAATCTCTCTGATGTACAATCTAGCCAGCTCGTCTGCAGAGTTCGTAACTCTGATCGGTAGGAAGTGCGCCGACTTCGTCAGACGGTCGACGATCACCCAAATGGAATCATGTCCCTTCCTCGTCTTCGGCAACCCATAAATGAAGTCCATGAAAATGAAATCCCACTTCCACTGTGCGATCGGCATAGGCTGCAAAAGTCCAGGTGGTCGGCGATGCTCTGCCTTCACCTGCTGACAAGTGAGACAACGGGACACGAACTCAGCTATGTGGGTCTTCAACCTTCCCACCAATACGGCCTCTTCACGTCACAATACATCTTTGTGCTGCCTGGATGCATCGCGAGTCTAGTACAATGCGCAGCCTCGAGAATCTCTCGTCTCAAGTCAGGGACGTCTGGGATGCATAGGCGGCCACGGTAACGTAAGCCCCCATCCATACCAACTCGTCAGTCGGCGTCTGCATCATCACTGGCCTGCTCTCGAAGCTCAGTAAGATGCGCATCGTCCCTCTGCGCCTCGATGACTCGGTCATCGATCTGGGATCGCACCTGTACATGTGCGATGAACTTAAACGGCTCCTCTACGGTGAGTTTCTGCTCAAAGTCTCGCAAAAACTCAACCATATCCCACTCAGCAACCATCAACGGAGCCGCAAACTCTATCGCCTTCTTGCGGCTCAACGCATCTGCCACAAGGTTCGCCTTTCCAGGATGGTAAGAGACTTCAAACTTGAAGTCCTTCAACATCTCCATCCATCACCGCTTCCTCATATTCAAGTCTTGCTGCGTGAATATGTACTTGAGGCTCTTGTGGTCGCAAAAGAGCTCGAACTCCTCTCTGTAGAGGTAATGTCTCCAGAGTCTCAGTGCGAATATAACGGCTGCCAACTCTAGGTCGTGTGTAGGGTAATTCTCCTCGTGCTTCCTTAATTGTCTCGAGGCATACGAAATTACCCTGTCCCTCTGCATAAGGACACAACCCAGACCAACGCTAGACGCGTCAGTGTATTTAACCCCTTGCTCTGGCAATACTAGCACAGGGGCGGACGTAAGTCTGTCCTTCAGCTCCTGAAAAGCTGACTCCCCCTTGTCATTCCAAACGAACCTCACGTCCTTCCGTGTCAACTGAGATAAGGGTCTCGTAATTTTCGAGAAGTCCTGAATGAAGCGCCGATAGTAGCCAGCGAGACCCAAGAAACTCCTCACCTCAGTGACAGAACCAGGCTGCTCCTAGTCCTGCACCGCAGCTACCTTAGACAGGTCAACTGCCATGCCATCCTTGGACACCACGTGTCCCAGAAACTTCACCTCCTGCTTCCAGAAGTCGCACTTCTTGTACTGTGCGAACAACTGATGCTATCTGAGCGTATCCAGGACCAAACGTAAGTGCTCCTCATGCTCCTCTCGACTCCTAGAGTACACCAAAATGTCATCAATGAATACAACAACGAATCGATAGAGGAAAGGCCGAAATACCCGGTTCATCATATCCATGAACACGGTCGGTGCATTCGTGAGACCGAACGACATCACGAGGAACTCGTAGTGGCCAAAACTAGTCATGAATGCTGTCTTCTGCACGTCCTCATCCCTGACGCGCAACTGATGATATCCCGACTGAAGATCAATTTTCGAGAAGTACTGCGTCCCTCTCAACTGATCAAACAAGTCATCGATCCTGGGTAAAGGATACTTGTTCTTCACCGTGACCTGGTTCAGCCTGCGATAATCAATACACAATCGCATCGAACAGTCCTTCTTCCTCACGAATAGGACCGGTGCTCCCCAAGGAGACACACTAGGCCGTATAAGGCCAAGCTCTAGCAGAACATCAATCTACGTCCTCAACTCCTCCATCTCACATGGTGCCATGCGATACGTCGGTAGTGAGACGGGCGTAGAACCAGGAACCAGATTGTAACATCCCGAAAATCGGGGGGTCGAGCAAAAACCCAACTCCCGAGTTCCAAAATGTTATTTATGCAACATAGAAATGTATGATTGAATGTTGTCTGTGATAATGTATTAAACATGAGTGAGATTAAGCCAGAACAACATATCATACTCCAGAGATAGTTAAATTTGCAAGCGGAAGACTGTAATAGTATGTATAACATATATAAACCATTGTATGTCTCCAGAGTGTGAACATGTTACCAGGTTATATACATACATGTATACTTCAAAAGTAACCAAAAGAATATACATGAGTGCTCTAAAAATATAAAATGACAAGTGTCAAGGTATTTAAGCAACCTCCCCGTAATCCCGTCAATCAGAACACGCATAAAGGAGGGATCCTCCTCATCATCATCAAGTCCAGCTCCGCCTCATAGGCCGCGCCATCATCTGCAATCACAAAAGGGTCTGGTGGGTGTCCAGGAACACCGTCCCGTAACGTGGGAGTGAGTAGCTAACTCAGTGGAATAATAGAGCAAGGATTAACATGTTCTCAAATCAATCACGCGATAATAGTAAAGCAATAAATCAAACAATCCTAATACTGTTGTTAATGCAATTATGACATGACGTGATGTATGCCTTCACTGACGATCACCCTCATGCGGCAACATCTTACGACCGCGGCATGCCGCACTCCCTCAAGTGCTCCACATCTTCCAGGCACATGCAATGTCATGGTGATATGATTACCGAGTTGTTATTAGTCCTTTTCATACAGCAATATTGGGAAACTAAGGTACCTCCCTTATATCAATCCCAACACAGATCCTGTCTAGGGTCGTCACTCCTAGTAATCTCATACGATGTACATTTCGTAGGTCACTGCAAGGGCTGCCAAGGCTGTTGCTCGCACTCGTTGCACCGCTCCCCCATCACCTTATCAATACAGGCCCGCTGTACTCTACTGCACGGAAGGGTCGTCGCCTCCCGTGGACTCAGAATACGCTCGCGGTCACTACAAAGGGCTCGTCGCCTGATCAGTGTAGGCCGACAGCTAGAATATAGTGTCCCATACCACCATAATCTGCTCACGAGTCTAGGTGCTCACTGGTCACTACGGGGAGGTTTGTGGCCCCAGCGTAGGCCGACAACTCGACCACGGTGTCCCATACCACCATGCCCGGCTCATGAGTCTTCGTGGATCAAGGTACCATGGTTAACAGGGTTTACAATGGTAAGTTCAGTACCCTAGGTTCAAGCAGTTATGACTCATACAAGGTGAACATACATCAGCCAGTCGGGTTACTTGACGGGCTCGACTAGCGCGATCGCATCTCAAGTCGAATGACATGAAGTGCGTAAAACACTTCGCGTGGCCTAACCACTGCCGCTAACTCTAAACACGAATCACGTTCATCGACGCGTCGTTCGTGGCTATGACCAGTCAGTCACGAATTCGCTCGGTTACCGACTGCCTGGACTAAGTCTAGTCCCACACATCCATGAAATCACATTAACAATATATGCAAAGGTTTTGGAATTGAAATACAATCATGTGAGCATGTTAACACATGTTATAACATTCAACTTAAGCAAATCTTCAAACACATACATTCCATGCATGTAATGGAATCATGCATATGGTCAACATGTAGGAAATCATTTAGGTCAGCATATTAATCAAGAAATCATTCTCAAACCACTACATAACATCATTTAATTCAATACATACTAATACAAGCATTTATACAAACACATACACTACACACTTAAGTCTACATATAGTATGTCGACCCAAAGTGCGCAACTAGGCGAATCTCTTCGCCAAACTAATTAAACACGCATTCCTAACTTCCTAATGCGACAACAAACCATGTCAATCACATCAGCAAAATATGAATGTAAACAGTACTTCCTACAAATGACTAAAATGCCCTAAATCTCATATTCTTCGTTAGCTTACGAAACGGGAAACGGAGAGCATTTTGTACATGTCAAACGGCGATGCCGTCAAGAATCTACTATTAAACGACATTGAAAGCGTTGGAAACAGTCAATCAAAGCGTCTAATATCCGCACCTTATGTCTTGTAGACTCAGAAATTGAAACGGAGCGTATACGCTTCGTCTACGGCGAATAAGGAACCTAATACACAAGATCCATAAGCTACATCGCTATGGAAACAAGGGAAACTCAAATCAACAACTATTTAGGATTTTTACTTACCTAGGATAGCGGTGGAATCGCCGGGAAAGCGGTAGAGGTGTGTTGCTTAAGCACGTGCAACGCGTAGTACAAGTGGCAGGAAGAACTCTCCCACACTCTCACAATCTCCCACCTTTTTCTCTCTCCCAAGCTAGGGTTTCTCTCAAATTCGGATGGAAGAGAGGAGTGAGGGTTTCAACCCCTTTTATAGCCTACAACATGCCCAAAATAGGCTTGGGAACAATGTTTACTTGGTGCCTAACCAAATCGGGGCCGTTTCAGTCCAAAAGGGAATTTCTGAAGGTCCCGTGGCCAAATGCGGTCGGACTTAAGCTCATGCATACTGGATCTAGCACGCATCCAGATTTCAGGCCAGTAGGGTTCCCAGATCGCACGTGGTGGCCCAATTTCAGTTTAACGGTCACCGCACCAAGATCAGGCCTATAAGTCTCGTGATATGTAATAGAAATTTTTCCTGATCCAAGGGTGTAATTTGGCTGTATTCTGACGGTCAGAATGCTTAATACTGATGCGTCAAATTTGTGTGCCAGATTTGAATTTGAAATTCCAACTATGTCCCTATTCACACTCTCTTCGGTCCGGGCTCAATGAAATAGCCTGTGATCGTCAGTTGGACTTGATATTCGAAACGATTGCCAAGCCCAGCTAAGTGGTCATAACGGTCTAAGATGGTAGGCATCTGACTTACGACGCGCGGTCTAGATCCAATACAAAGTTTCAAGGAGGTCCCGAGAACAAACCGGCTTAGAGTTTGATCCGAGGCTTTAGAGCATTATAGCACCCTTGGTTCCACTCGCTTTGGGCCTTGTAGAACGTATTTAAAGTGATTAGGGACCATTTCCCAGCTATTCTAACGTTGCACTAGCTAACTTAGTCATATTTTCTAAAGGAATTGATTCTAAGTGGTTTCTTTGGCTATGGAATTGGTTTCTAAGCAATTTTTCAGGTGTTTTAATTGACCCATTGCCTAAGAACGTCAAATCTCAGATTGGCCAAAATCCGGGGTGTTACACAGATCGATAGTGAAATCGATCTCACGTCAGGGCGGCAAACCAGGGATCTTCCTGAACAGATCCCCGAACTCAAAAACGACTGGCACATGCTCGAGTACCTGGGCACCAGCGTCGCGTAATAAAGTGGTGTAACTAAGTATGTGGAAAGGGAGATTTACCCGCACTAAAAACGTGAAAGGCGTGCCCTCAGGCTCGTACACCGTCACCATACGAGTCTCGCAGTCAATCTCGGCCCTCGCTGCAGTCAACCAATCCATGCCAAGAATGACGTCGAGATAAACAAGAGAGGGGTCGACGACAAGATCAATACCCATCGTCCGGCCTCCCAAATCAACCAAACACCCCTCACACATCTGGGTGACATCTGAATAATTTTCGTGGGCTGCAAGGACTCGTACCCTATCCATGGTAATGGTTGGTAACCCAAGACGCCTGACTACAGCACGCGATATCAAAGAAATCGTGGAACCAGTGTCCACCATCACAAGAATAGGAGTACCTCCAATATGGGCTGTGACCTCGAAGGTCGAATGCTGAAAAGTCGGTGTCTCAGCTGCCTCAGCTGTCAATGCATGAACCCGAGCCTGCTGTGGCCGGTTCGGCTGCTGTGTCATGGGCCGTGGAGGCTGTCTGATCTGCGATACCAGAGGTCTGAAAGAAGGGTGCGCAGGAGCTAACCGTATAGGCGATGCTGATATCGCTTGTGAACGAGCACGGTCAATTTTCTGCGGCGGTGAGAACCCGCTGTCCCGCATCCGAGAGAAGCAGCTCTGCGCCAAGTGGCCTGACCTCCCACAGTATGTGCACGATAACTCGGGGCGCCGAAACGATGGTGCTGGCGCTATGGCCCGAGTAGGAGGGTCGACGCGAGGTCTCTTGCCCACGAAGGGCCTGTCCTGCATGTCTGGTCGCGGCCTAGAAGCAACAGGGCCGCGAGATCACGCAAGTCGATCCACATTCTGCTCTGCTCGCATAGACATGTGAATCAACTCCGCATAAGAGGGAATGCTCAAACAGCACATCTTTGACCGAATATCCGGTCGCAAACCCTCCAAAAAGCGCCATATGAGCATCTGATCATCAGCCAAAATCGTCGGGACGTATCTGTCCAACTCCGTGAACCGATGCTCATACTCTGTAACTGTCATGGCTGCCTGTCTGAGGCGGAGAAACTCATTCTCCCTGTCGTGCCTGTAAGTCTGGGGATAATACTTCTCATGGAAGCGGAACTCAAACGCTGCCCATGTCCATACAAAGTCGGCGGCAACGGTCTGCAGTACGCTATCCCACCACAGGCTGGCCTCTGGCTCAAATAGGAATGTAGCCAGCTCTACCTTCTCGGCCTCTATGCAATGTAACATCCGTAAAATCTTCGACACACGGTCGAGCCAGTACTCAGCCTCCTCGGGTCTGTGAGAACCCGTGAAAGTGGGAGGCCGTAAGCGCTGAAATCGCTCTAATAGGCCCCGTGTATCCCCGGCATTCCCCGCAGGGTAAGCAGGTGGCGTAGGATGAGCCATGCCCTCATCCTGAGCGTATGTATAAGCATCCTCAGCTGGATGCACAGGTGGTGCAGGTGGAGCCACACCCCCACCCTGTGCTAATGTCCCCACGATGGTAGTCAGAAGTCGTTGCTGCTGCTGCATCATAGCCAACATCTGCTCAAATCTGTCAGGAGGTGAAGTAGGCTGCGGCGGATGCTGTGTGGAAGTAGATGCACGATGAGGCTCTCTGACTGACGGCGTAAATGGCGATGGTCCAACTGTACGACCAGCGGCAGGCTGAGATGCACGAACTGTCTCAGGAATCGGGCCTAAAGCAGGGTCTGCATGAGTGTCAGACTGTGAAGGAGTCTGACCCATATGCTCAGTCAATGCAAGCCGAACCGTGCTCCGCGTAGCCTTAGGCGGCATTCCGTATATTCAAAATAGGGCGCAACCTTGTCAGTCTTAATAGCACAAATACACCGCAATCATTCACACAAGGAGTCAAAGGCATTCCATGCATTTCATTTAATCAAAATTGTCACAATACAAGGGATATATCCTTACAAGCATCAAGATGAGAAATACATGGGAACTAAGACAGTTAAAATTACAATAGCAACACAAGTAAGGCACTAGCCCTAACAGGCTTACACACATAAAGCAGGAAATGACTAACTACTAACAACTACATCAAAGGTCGCATCGCTAGTCTGAATCGGGCGACGGAGGAGGAGCACCCTTATCCTGCAAGCAACACAGGATCGCCTTCAAGGTGCGAGTCACCTTGCCGAATTTCTTCTTTGTAACGGCCTTGGCATCCTCGACTTCAGCGCGAAGTTCCTGAACTTCCCTTCGCAAGGCGATCCGACTCTCCTCGATTCGAGCAATGCGATCATCGCTAGTAGTCTGCGCAGAAGGAGGAGGGCTCTCATCTGTATCCTGAGCCTCCTCTTCTGCCTCTTCCTGAGCTTCTTCTTGAACCTCTGCTCCAGGTTCTTCTTCGCTTTGATCTTCCTCATCATCAAAGTCATCCTCGCTGTCCTCCTCAAGCTGATTTTCATGGTACTGCGACCCAATCTTCATCTTGCCCATAGTCGACTCATCAATGGTATGAATCGAAACTGGCAATTTCGGCCCAAGTCTGTAGGCAAACTCAAGCGCAATCTTGCAAATCAGTCGGCCAAAAGGAAGCGATTCGGATGTTCTTCTTGACTTGGCTATGAGGACTATCTGTCGTAAGATGAAAGTGGTCATACATACGTTCTCTCCCTGGGCCACCAGATACAGAAAATCAACCATAAGGCGTGTACATTCAATGCGATTCGTCGACCTGGGATACACATTGTACGTGCAGATATGGTGCAACAGGCGCAAATCATCAGACATATACGTCACCTTTAGCCTATTATTAGGCTACCATGGAACTAACTTACCACACAGAAACCTGGTGCGGTGATCTCGTTCACGCCTACTCCTCAAATTCTTCTCATTAGGATGAACATCACCAAGAGGCACGTTCAGAAGTCACGCAATCAGTCGCACATCAATCGTAGCCATCCGATCTCTACCAAAAGGGATTTTAAACTGCAATGGCTCCAAGGTAGGATTCTGAATACTAGCGTAGAAGGCACGAATGGTGCTCGCATTAGCACGAGCGTGAGCTTCAAAGATCGGACCCCAATGCGCAGCTTCAATGCGCTCGAACAACAAAAATTCACTGAACAGTCGCCCTTCTACGTCAGCCTCAAATAACACTTTGCGATTAGTGTATTGGCCGTGAGGCATCTCTGATAGAATTACTTACCCAAGGTGAGCATGGAGATCCAAATCTCGTTTTGTACGGCACTCTAGAGCTGCAGTTGGACCTGCGGCGGCGCTTGAACTTGCGGCACCACCCTGCGGTCTTCTCGATTGAACAGGGCGGCTTGGCCCAGTCTCGTCTGTTGCGATTTTCCTTTTATCCATCAAAGATATGATGGATGAGAGTGATAAAAGGCCTAAAATGGCTTCCACGAAAGCCATGGAAAATGAAGAAAATGCAGAGAAGTGGCTATCCAATCTGGAAAAAGGAGATCTAGGCATTGTAGAGGGATGCTTCAAGCTTCCCAAGGATGTATTTTCAAGGAGAAATGGAAATGAAAAAGTGGAATGGAGCACCTCACGATTTCAGCTGGATTTGGGAGTTTTTGGAGCTCCAAATGATGAAATCTTCAAGAGGAAGGGCTGCCAACTCCAAAGGAATGATGGATGGTGGTCGTTTTTGGCCAAGGAGGGATCTAGGGACAATTTAGAATCCTGAATTTTGGAGATGGTTGCTGGAAAACGAAAATAGGGCTATGGGGAGGGCTGTTTGTGAAGGAGAGGCATGTTTTAGGGATTTTCTACCCACGAACCACACATGTGGGGTGTGAAAAACCCAAAACACCCTCAGATCTCAAAGATCACATCCAACGGTGAAAGGTGGTCGGCGATGCATCGCCGGAACGGCGATGGCATCGCCGACCGATCTCATGTTCGGTCGGCTGGACCACATGGGTCTGATCCCCCATGGTCCAAGGACCCCAGATATGTATGGTTTGACCCCTGATTCATTGTATTTTGACCTACATAGGCCCAAACATATGTTCGGGGCTTTCCGGGACCATTCCATAATCCCGAATATAAAACCCTATCATACAGCATAAGATTTTGGGGTAGAAGGATCCAGTACATCCATCTAGACCCTTAGTTGCAAACGAAAGTGAAGTTAGAATGGCCTTAAGGCAATTTTGCATGAAATTTTACTATTCACTGTAAAATTTTGTGAAAGTAATATTTTGTATTCTTTTCACATTAGGTTTGATGCCTAACATGAAATGGATAAGAAAGAAATGAATATTGGAGTGGTTAGAGGAAGAATTTTTAAGATTTTTGGTGAAACGGGATTTTTAAGCCCTGGCGATTGAATACAGGAGTCGTGGTCATCCCATGGCCCAAGAATTTACTTTTACTGGTTTAAAATCGTTCATAGGATGTCTCAACCCGACTTCCTACGGCTTAGGAGCTATTCGGGTTGCTTTACGCGACCCGAGATGCGTTACAGACTCGATCGTGCGATCGATTCGAATAGACTTCGCCTATTGGCGAATCTGAGATCCTAGAAGTGTTTCTAGACCCTTCTCGCACCCACCTAAGTCAAAGGAAGCGACAGCGTATGTCGCGAGACCATAACCCAGGCCCAGTATACTCTTATTCATGCTCTGATACCAACTTGTAACACCCTGAAAATCGAGGGTCGTGTATAAACTCAACTCCCGAGTTCCAGACCGTCACTTATGCAACAAAAATGATTATGATTCAATGTTGTCTGATTTAAAGCATTCACATGAGTAAAAGTATACCAAAACTGCAATTCATACTTCAGATTCAGTGATAAAAGCAAGCGGAAGACTAAACAATATATATATCACTGTATAGAAAAAAAATAAAGTAAATCTCATCTGTCTCTAAAGTATGAATACATCTCTGAGTCTCATATACATATACATGAACAAAAGTAAATGTCCAAAATGGTCCCACTGAAGTCCCATCGATCCAGGTTGCCCACGCAAAGCCATCGTGGTACTGCATGTACGAGAACTCGTCCTGGTCCTCGTCGAAGTCTGGCTCTGCCTCCTGGATCTCAGCCTCACCTGCATCTACAATAGGGTCTGGTGGGTGTTGCAAACACCATCCCGTAACGTGGGAGTGAGTGATCAACTCAGTGAAATCATAGAGCAAAGATTAGCATGTTCACAATTCAATCATGCGATAATAGTAAAGCAGTAAATCAGACAATCCTAATACTGTTGTTAATGCAAGATGACATGACGTGATGTATGCCCTCACCGACGATCTCCCTCATACGGCAACATCTTACGACCGCGGCATGCAATCGACCCTCAAGTGCACCACATCTTCCAGGCACATGCAATGGCATGGTGATATGATTTTCAAGTTGTTATTAGTCTATTCAAACAGCAGGATTGGGAAACTAAGGTACTTCCCTTATATCAATCCCAACACAGATCCTGTCTAGGGTCGTCACTCCTAGTAATCTCATACGATGTATATTCCATAGGTCAGTGCAAGGGCTGCCAGGACTGTTGCTCGCACTCGTTGCACCGCTCCCCCATCACCTTATCAATACAGGCCTACCGTACTCTACTGCAACGGAAGGGTCGTCGCCTCCTGTGGACTCAGAATACGCTCGCGGTCACTACAAAGGACTCGTCGCCTGATCAGTGTAGGCCGACAGCTAGAATATAGTGTCTCATACCACCATAATCTGCTCACGAGTCTAGGTGCTCACTGGTCACTACGGGGAGGTTTGTGGACCCAGTGTAGGCCGACAGCTCGACCACGGTGTCCCATACCACCATGCCCGGCTCATGAGTCTTCGTGGATCAAGGTATCATGGTTAACAGGGTTTACAATTGTAACATCCCGAAAATCGGGGGGTCGAGCAAAAACCCAACTCCCGAGTTTCAAAATGTTATTTATGCAACATAGATATGTATGATTGAATGTTGTCTATGATAACGCATTAAACATGAGTGAGATTAAGGTAGAACAGCATATCATACTCCAGAGACAGTTAAATTAATAAGCGGAAGACTGTAATAGTATGTATAATATATATAAACTGTTGTATGTCTCCAGAGTGTGAATATATTACCAGGTTATACACATACATGTATACTTCAAAAGTAAACAAAATAAATATACATGAGGGCGCTAAAAATATAAAATGACAAGTGTCAATGTATCTAATCAACCTCCCTGTAATCCCGTCAATCAGAACACGCATAAAGGAGGAATCCTCCTCCTCATCATCAAGTCCAGCTCCGCCTCACAGGCCGCGCCATCATCTGCAATCACAAAAGGGACTGGTGGGTGTCCGGAAACACCATCCCGTAACGTGGGAGTGAGTAGCTAACTCAGTGAATAATAGAGCAAGGATTAACATGTTCTCAAATCAATCATGCGATAATAGTAAAGCAATAAATCAAACAATCTTAATATTGTTGTTAATGCAATATGACATGACGTGATGTATGCCCTCACCGACGATCTCCCCCATACGGCAACATCTTACGACCGCGGCATGCCACACTCCCTAGAGTGCTCCACATCTTCCAGGCACATGCAATGTTATGGTGATATGATTTCCAAGTTGTTATTAGTCCATTCAAACAGCAGGATTGGGAAACTAAGGTACCTCCCTTATATCAATCCCAACACAGATCCTGTCTAGGGTCGTCACTCCTAGTAATCTCATACGATGTATATTTTGTAGGTCGCTGCAAGGGCTGTCAGGGCTGTTGCACGCACTCGTTGCACCGCTCCCCCATCACCTTATCAATACAGGCCTACTGTACTCTACTGCTACTGAAGGGTCGTCGCCTCCCGTAGACTCAGAATACGCTCGCGGTCACTACAAAGGGCTGCTAGGGCTGTTGCTCGCACTCGTTGCACCGCTCCCCCATCACCTTATCAATGTAGGCCGACAGCAAGAATATAGTGTCCCATACCACCATAATCTGCTCACGAGACAGGTACTCACTAGTCACTACGGGAAGGTTTGTGGCCCTAGCGTAGGCCGACAGCTCGACCACGGTGTCCCATACCACCATGCCCGGCTCATGAGTCTTCGTGGATCAAGGTACCATGGTTAACAGGGTTTACAATGGTAAGTTCAGTACCCTAGGTTCAAGCAGTTATTACTCATGCAGGGTGAACATACAACGGCCAGTCGGGTTACTTGACGGGCTCGACTAGCACGAGCGCATCGCAAGTCGAACGACATGAAGTGCGTAAAACACTTCGCGTGGCCTAACCACTGCCGTCAACTCCAAACACAACTCGCGTTCATCGACGCGTCGTTCGTGGCGAAGATAACCTAACCACGAATTCGCTCTGTTACCGACTGCCTGGACTAGGCATAGTCTCAAACAATCATAGAATCACATCAGCAGTTGTGTAAGGGTAATGGAAATGAAATACAACCATGTGAGCATGTTAACACATGTTATTACATACAACTTAAGCAAATCATCTTACACATGTCTTTCACACATATAATGAAATTAAGCATGTCGCCAACATATAGGAAATCCTCTCCATCAACATATTAATTGAGAATTCAATCTCAAAGTAAATCATAAGGAAATCATCCAGCACATGTTATAACATACAGCTTAAGAGAATCGTCAAGCACATGCATTTCATTCATATTATGAAATCATGCATATAGCTAACATGTAGGAAACCATTCACACCAGCATATTAATTGAGAAATCAATCTCAAACCAATTCATAATACCATTTAATTCAATACATACTAATACAAGCATTTATACAAACACTTACACTACACACTTAAGTCTACAGATAGTATGTCGACCTGAAGTGCGCATTTAGGCGAATCTCTTCGCCAAACTAATTATGCACGTATTCCTAACATCCTAATGCGACAACATATCATGTCAATCACATCAGCAAAATATGAATGAAATCTATACTTCCTACAAATGACTAAAATGCCCTAAATCTCATATTCTTCATTAGTTTACGAAACAGTAAACGGACAGCATGTTGTACATGTCAAACGGCGTTGCCGTGGAGAATCTACTATTAAACGACATTGAAAGCTTTGGAAACAGTTAATCAAAGCGTCTAAAATCCGCACCTTTTCCCTTATAGGTGAAGTGATTCGAACGGATCGTATACGCTTCGTCTACGGCGACTAAGGAACCTGATTTACGAGATTTATCAACTGACAAACTATGGAACTAAAGAAGCATCAAATCAGTAACTTTCTAGGGCGTTTTCTTACCTGCAAATGCGGAGAAATCACCGGCAAAGTGATTGGAATACGCCGCTTAAGCACGTGCAGCAGCAGTAGGAAAAGCTCTCCCACCTTTTCTCTCTCCCAATCTAGGATTTTTGCAAATTCGGATGGGAGAGAGGAGTGAGGGTTTCAAGCCCTTTTATAAGCCCAAACTTGCCCGAAATAGACTCGGGAACAAGTTTCTCTTGAGGGATAACCAAATCGGGGCTGTTTCGATCCAAAAGATGCTTTCTGGTGGTCCCCTGGTCGAATGCGATCGGACTTAAGCTCATGCGTACCCGATCTAGCACGCATTAAGTTTTCAGTCCGGCAGGGTTCGCAGATCGCACGTGGCGGACCAGTTTTAGTTCAGCGGTCACCGCACGTAGATCAGGGCTGAAAGTCTCATAATAATAAATAGAAATTTTTCCTGATCCGAGGGTGTAATCTGGATGAATTCTGAAGGTCAGAACGCTTAATACTGACGTGTCAAGTCGTGTGCCAGATTTGAATTTGAAATTCTAATTCTGTCCCTAATCGCGGTCTCTTCAGTCCGGGCTCAATGAAATAGTCTGTGATTATCGGTTTAACTTGATTTTCGAAATGATTGTCAAGTCCAGCTAGGCGGTTCTAACGGTCTAAGATAGGAAGTATCGGACCTTCGACGCGCGGTCTAAATCCAATACAAGAATTCAAAGTGGTCCAGAGAACAAACCCGCTTAGAGTTTGATCCAAGGTTATAGAGTATTATGGAGTCATACGTTCTACTCGATTTGGGTCTTGTAGAACGTATTTAAAGTGATCAGGGACTGTTTCCCAGCTACTACAGCGTTGCGCTAGCTAACTTACGCTGAATTTCCATAGGAATTAATCCTAAGTGGTTTCTTTGGCTATGAAATTGGGTTCTGAGCGATTTTCCAGGTGTTTTAGTTGACCCATTGCCTAAGGAAGTCAAATCCCAGATTGGCCAAAATCCGGGGTGTTACAATCTACCCCCCTTAAAACACAATGTCGTCCCCGACATTGGCAAAGGGCAAGGAGTACTTTCTCTAAGGAAGGTTCAAATCCTATTTAATAATCTAATCGTATGTATATCCCAACTCAAAGGTTTCGATCTTGGGCCAGTGGGAAAGAGGCCAACCACTCTTCCGCTGCACCACTCTGATCAAACAGTAGCGTTGACTAACCTAACTGGATTGGACTCAATACGTTCTACCCCCCTTAAAACTTAGTTTTACTTAAGGTTGAAGAATCTTAGCATCGATCCGTATATCAGAACGAGGCGCAACTTAGGAGCTATCCTTGACCTAAAATGGAAACAACCTTTCTCTATATGGTTTTCCTTGCTAATGATGCGTTCTATGGCATTGGTATCTATGGTGATAGAGACGAGCCTAAGCTCTATAGTGGTTGAGTTCAGGGGTAGGTATGAGTTGGTGGCAAGATGTCTAATTCTCTACTAGCTTTAAGTCCTCGCCATTTCCCAAAGACAATGTGATCCTGGTTGGTTGTAGGTGGTTGGGCCATCACAGAAAAAAGGTTGTGTAGTGGGTCTAAGCCGGATACGTTGAACCTTCTGTCTAATCAGGACAGAAAATGCGTTGTATCAGTTCTTAATCTGAGTCGACGCCGATCCTCTGCTTGATCAGAGCATTGGATTTATTGGTAACCACTAGGATTAAGAAGTCGATTCAAACCGCGAATACATCGCTTACATGTAGTTCCTTTGTTCCGTATTCCCGAATGTAATAAGTCCTTGGGGAAGGCAATTCTAAGGGGTGTGCTAGTACATTCTAAGTTCAATCTGAGGGAGTTATAAATGTTCCCTGAGAGTGTATGGTTCCTTCCTATGGGTAACAACAGAAGTCTATAAGTCATAAGGGGATTTATCGAAGGAAGGAAGTCCCATTCCAACCAAATCTAACCTACTATCCCTTAGCATATATAGGCCTTACATTGCCTAAGACAACTAGTAGCCTAGTCTGTAACTCTGTAGCTATAATCCAAAGCCTAAGATTATACGGTAAATGGCTTTCCATTCTATTTCTACTACAGGGAATTCTTCTATTGCTTAGGGTCAAGATTTGTCTAACTGGAATTGGATTTCTTATGTCGTCAGATCCTTCAAATCTAGGAGTGCTAACACTAGGTCCAAAATGCCAAGGGTCTATGAAACGAAACTACATTCCTAATCCCATATTGGGATCGGGAGTGGCATGCTTTGTAGGAGGGTGGGTTGGGATAAAAATTAATTTGTAGGCTGAATCTCGGGAGTTACAATACTTCCAATCTAGGGACAATACCTAACAAAAAAAATGAACGGCATGCACTCTATTCAACAATTTTTAGCTATGTTAAGCTCAAACCACAACACAAACACATTTTCTACCTAACTACACAAAACACAGAAATTTTAAAATAGTAATCAAACAAGCGAATAACGTGGAGAAATGGAATGGGTAAGCAGGTCTCCACGAGTCTGAGGATCAAATAAAAGGGACATGAGAGAGAGGACGATGGAAAGGAAGGAAAAGGCTGAAACAGCCTTAACAATAGCCATGGAAGGAGGAGGAAATGCAGGGAAATGGTTGCCCAAATGGACAGAACGAAATCTAGGCATTGTAGAGGGATGCTTCAAGCTCCCCTAGGATATATTTTCAGAAAGAAATGAAAATGAAAAAGGGAAATGGAGCACCTCACGAATTCAGCTCGATTTGGGGGTTTTAGGAGCTCCAACGGACGAAACCTTCAAGAGGGAGGGCTGCCAACTTTAAAGAAACGATGAAGGGTGGTCGTTTTTGGCAGGGAATGGATCTAGGGGTGGTTTGGAACCACGGTTTTGGGTTAGGGCAGCAAGAAAATGAAAATGGGGCTAGGGAAGGGGACTTTTGTGAAGGAAGTACATCTTTTAGGGAGTTTCAAGGTACGGACCGCATACCAGAGGACTACCCTAGCCCCCAAACTCCTCCAGCCCAAAGATCAGACCCATTCGAAGAGTTTGACCGGCGATGCATCGCCGAATCGGCGATGGCATCGCCGGTGAAGTTGCAAATTGGCCACTGAGGACATATGGGATGGGTTCCCCTTGACCTAGGGATTCCAAAAAGGTATGGTTCACACTTTTTTTCATTGTAGATTGCCCTAGGGAGGCCAAAACATTTGTAACATCCATTCGAGGCTTTTCGGGGCCAATCTTCAATTCTGAATAAAAAACCCTATTATGCAGCATATGCTTTTGGGGTAGAAGGATCTAGTACATCCATCTAGTCCATTAGTTGCTAAAGAAAGTGAAGTTAGAATGGCCTTATGGCCATTTTTCATGAAATTTTACTATTCACTGTAAACTTTTGTGAAAGTAGAATTTTATGTTATTTTCACATTAGGATTGATGCCTAATATAAAATGGATAAGAAATAATTAAAGATTGGGGTGGTGAGAGGAAGAATTTTGAAGATTTTCGGTGAAACGGGGTTTTTAAGCCCTGGCGATTGAATACAGGGGTCGTGGTTGTCCCACGGCCCAAGGATTCACATTTACGAGTTTAGAATTGTTCAAAGAACGTCTCACCCCACTCACCTACAACCTACGAGCTATTCGGGTTGCTTTACGCCACCCTAGATGCGCTACGGACTCAATCCCGCGATCGAAATGAATAGACTTCGCCTATTGGCGAATCTGGGATCCTAGAAGTGTTTCTAGACCCTTCTCGCACCCACCTAAGTCAAAGAAAGTGACAGCGTGCGTCGCGTGACCATAACCCAGGCCCAGTTTAATCCAAATCATGCTCTGATACCATCTGTAACATCCCGAAAATCGGGGGGTCGAGCAAAAACCCAACTCCCGAGTTCCAAAATGTTATTTATGCAACATAGATATGTATGATTGAATGTTGTCTATGATAACGCATTAAACATGAGTGAGATTAAGGTAGAACAGCATATCATACTCCAGAGACAGTTAAATTAACAAGCGGAAGACTGTAATAGTATGTATAATATATATAAACTGTTGTATGTCTCCAGAGTGTGAATATATTACCAGGTTATACACATACATGTATACTTCAAAAGTAAACAAAATAAATATACATAAGGGCGCTAAAAATATAAAATGACAAGTGTCAATGTATCTAATCAACCTCCCTGTAATCCCGTCAATCAGAACACGCATAAAGGAGGAATCCTCCTCCTCATCATCAAGTCCAGCTCCGCCTCACAGGCCGCGCCATCATCTGCAATCACAAAAGGGACTGGTGGGTGTCCGGAAACACCATCCCGTAACGTGGGAGTGAGTAGCTAACTCAGTGAATAATAGAGCAAGGATTAACATGTTCTCAAATCAATCATGCGATAATAGTAAAGCAATAAATCAAACAATCCTAATATTGTTGTTAATGCAATATGACATGACGTGATGTATGCCCTCACCGATGATCTCCCCCATACGGCAACATTTTACGACCGCGGCATGCCACACTCCCTAGAGTGCTCCACATCTTCCAGGCACATACAATGTTATGGTGATATGATTTCCAAATTGTTATTAGTCCATTTAAACAGCAGGATTGGGAAACTAAGGTACCTCCCTTATATCAATCCCAACACAGATCCTGTCTAGGGTCGTCACTCCTAGTAATCTCATACGATGTATATTTTGTAGGTCGCTGCAAGGGCTGTCAGGGCTGTTGCACGCACTCGTTGCACCGCTCCCCCATCACCTTATCAATACAGGCCTACTGTACTCTACTGCTACTGAAGGGTCGTCGCCTCCCATAGACTCAGAATACGCTCGCGGTCACTACAAAGGGCTGCCAGGGCTGTTGCTCGCACTCGTTGCACCGCTCCCCCATCACCTTATCAATGTAGGCCGACAGCAAGAATATAGTGTCCTATACCACCATAATCTGCTCACGAGACAGGTACTCACTGGTCACTACGGGAAGGTTTGTGGCCCTAGCGTAGGCCGACAGCTCGACCACGGTGTCCCATACCACCATGCCCGGCTCATGAGTCTTCGTGGATCAAAGTACCATGGTTAACAGGATTTACAATGGTAAGTTCAGTACCCTAGGTTCAAGCAGTTATGACTCATGCAGGGTGAATATACAACGGCCAGTCGGGTTACTTGACGGGCTCGACTAGCACGAGCGCATCGCAAGTCGAACGACATGAAGTGCGTAAAACACTTCGCGTGGCCTAACCACTGCCGTCAACTCCAAACACGACTCGCGTTCATCGACGCGTCGTTCGTGGAGAAGATAACCTAACCACGAATTCGCTCTGTTACCGACTGCCTGGACTAGGCATAGTCCCAAACAATCATAGAATCACATCAGCAGTTGTGTAAGGGTAATGGAAATGAAATACAACCATGTGAGCATGTTAACACATGTTATTACATACAACTTAAGCAAATCATCTTACACATGTCTTTCACACATATAATGAAATTAAGCATGTCGCCAACATATAGAAAATCCTCTCCATCAACATATTAATTGAGAATTCAATCTCAAAGTAAATCATAAGGAAATCATCCAGCACATGTTATAACATACAGCTTAAGCGAATCGTCAAGCACATGCATTTCATTCATATTATGAAATCATGCATATAGCTAACATGTAGGAAACCATTCACACCAGCATATTAATTGAGAAATCAATCTCAAACCAATTCATAATGCCATTTAATTCAATACATACTAATACAAGCATTTATACAAACACTTACACTACACACTTAAGTCTACATATAGTATGTCGACCCGAAGTGCGCATTTAGGCGAATCTCTTTACCAAACTAATTATGCACGTATTCCTAACATCCTAATGCGACAACATATCATGTCAATCACATCAGCAAAATATGAATGAAATCTATACTTCCTACAAATGACTAAAATGCCCTAAATCTCATATTCTTCGTTAGTTTACGAAACAGGAAATGGACAGCATGTTGTACATGTCAAACGGCGTTGCCGTGGAGAATCTACTATTAAACGACATTGAAAGCTTTGGAAACAGTTAATCAAAGCGTCTAAAATCCGCACCTTTTCCCTTATAGGTGAAGTGATTCGAACGGAGCGTATACGCTTCGTCTACGGCGACTAAGGAACCTGATTTATGAGATTTATCAACTGACAAACTATGGAACTAAAGAAGCATCAAATCAGCAACTTTCTAGGGCGTTTTCTTACCTGCAAATGCGGAGAAATCACCGGCAAAGTGATTGGAATACGCCGCTTAAGCACGTGCAGCAGCAGCAGGAAAAGCTCTCCCACCTTCTCTCACAAACTCTCACCTTTTCTCTCTCCCAATCTAGGGTTTTTGTAAATTCGGATGGGAGAGAGGAGTGAGGGTTTCAAGCCCTTTTATAAGCCCAAACTTGCCCGAAATAGACTCGGGAACAAGTTTCTCTTGAGGGGTAACCAAATCGGGGCTGTTTCGATCCAAAAGATGCTTTCTGGTGGTCCCCTGGTCGAATGCGATCGGACTTAAGCTCATGCGTACCAGATCTAGCACGCATTAAGTTTTCAGTCCGGCAGGGTTCGCAGATCGCACGTGGCGGACCAGTTTTAGTTCAGCGGTCACCGCACGTAGATCAGGGCTGGAAGTCTCATAATAATAAATAAAAATTTTTCCTGATCCGAGGGTGTAATCTGGATGAATTCTGACGGTCAGAACGCTTAATACTGACGTGTCAAGTCGTGTGCCAGATTTGAATTTGAAATTCCAATTCTGTCCCTATTCGCGGTCTCTTCAGTCCGGGCTCAATGAAATAGTCTGTGATTATCGGTTTAACTTGATTTTCGAAATGATTGTCAAGTCCAGCTAGGCGGTTCTAACGGTCTAAGATAGGAAGTATCGGACCTTCGACGCGCGGTCTAAATCCAATACAAGAATTCAAAGTGGTCCAGAGAACAAACCCGCTTAGAGTTTGATCCAAGGTTATAGAGTATTATGGAGTCATACGTTCTACTCGATTTGGGTCTTGTAGAACGTATTTAAAGTGATCAAGGACTGTTTCCCAGCTACTCCAGCGTTGCGCTAGCTAACTTACGCTGAATTTCCATAGGAATTAATCCTAAGTGGTTTCTTTGGCTATGAAATTGGGTTCTGAGCGATTTCCCAGGTGTTTTAGTTGACCCATTGCCTAAGGACGTCAAATCCCAGATTGGCCAAAATCCGGGGTGTTACAACAATGGTAAGTTCAGTACCCTAGGTTCAAGCAGTTATGACTCATACAAGGTGATCATACATCGGCCAGTCGGGTTACTTGACGGGCTCGACTAGCCCGATCGCATCTCAAGTCGAACGACATGAAGTGCGTAAAACACTTCGCATGGCCTAACCACTGCCGCCAACTTCAAACACGACTCGCGTTCATCGACGCGTCGTTCGTGGCCAAGACCAGCCAGCCACGAATTCGATCGGTTACCGACTGTTTGGACTAAGTATAGTCCCAAACAATTATGGAATCACATCAGTAACTTATATAGGAATATTTGAATTGAAATACAATCATGTGAGCATGTTAACACATGTTATAACATTCAACTTAAGTAAATCTTCAAGCACATATATTTCATGCATGTAATGAAATCATGCATATAATCAACATGTAGGAAATCATTTAGGTCAGCATATTAATTGAGAAATCAATCTCAAACTATCTCATAACATCATTTAATTCAATACATACTAATACAAGCATTTATACAAACACATACACTACACACTTAAGTCTACATATAGTATGTCGACCCGAAGTGCGCAATTAGGCGAATCTCTTTGCCAAACTAATTATGCACGTATTCCTAACTTCCTAATGCGACAACAAACCATGTCAATCACTTCAGCAAAATATGAATGTAAACAGTACTTCCTACAAATGACTAAAATGCCCTAAATCTCATATTCTTCGTTAATTTACGAAACAGGAAACGGAGAGCATATTGTACATGTCAAACGGCGATGCCGTTAATAATCTACTATTAAATGACATCGAAAGCGTTGGGAACCGTCAATCAAAGCGTCTAAAATCCTCACCTTATGTCTTGTAGACTCGTGAATTGAAATGGAGCGTATACGCTTCGTCTACGGCGAATAGGGAACCTAATACACAAGATCCATAAGCTACATCGCTATGGAAACAAAGGAACCTCAAATCAGCAACTATTTAGGGTATTTTCTTACCTAGAATCGCGGTGTAATCGCCGGGAAAGCGATAGAGGTGCGTTGCTTAAGCACGTGCAACACGTGGCACAAGTAGCAGGAAGAACTCTCCCACTCTCTCTCACAATCTCTCACCTTTTCTCTCACACAAGCTAGGGTTTCTAGCAAATTCGGATGTATGAGAGAAGTGAGGGTTTCAACCCCTTTTATAAGCTAAAACATACCCAAAATAGGCTTGGGAACAATGTTTACTTGGTGCCTAACCAAATCGGGGCCGTTTCGGTCCAAAAGAGTATTTCTGAAGGTCCCCTGGCCAAATGCGGTCGGACTTAAGCTCATGCATACTGGATCTAGCACACATCCAGTTTTCAGACAGGTAGGGTTCCCAGATCGCACGTGGCGGTCCAGTTTCAGTTTAACGGTCACCGAACCAAGATCAGGCCTATAAGTCTCGTGATATGTACCTGATCCAAGGGTGTAATTTGGTTGAATTCTGATGGTCAGAACGCTTAATACTGATGCGTTAAATCGTGTGCCAGAATTGAATTTCAAATTCCAATTCTAACCCTATTCTCACTCTCTTCACTCCAGGCTCAATGAAATAGCCTCTGAATGTCAGTTGGACTTGATTTTCGAAACGATTGCCAAGCCCAGCTAAGTGGTCATAATGGTCTAAGATGGTAGGTATCGGACTTTCGACGTGCGGTCTAGATCCAATACAAAGTTTCAAGGAGGTCCCGAGAATAAACCGGTTTAGAGTTTGATCCGAGGCTTTAGAGCATTATAGCACCATTGGTTCCACTCGCTTTGAGCCTTGTAGAACGTATTTAAAGTGATCAGGGACCACTTCCCAGCTATTCTAACGTTGCACTAGCTAACTTAGTCATATTTTTTTTAAAGGAATAAATTCTACATAATTTCGGGTCGAGTTCGTACTCGAGCCCAAGTACGGATTTTTCACGGGCGTTACAGATCTCATGAAAGCTCTTGTCAGTCTCATCAATCCACTAAAATGGTCCCTTTTTTCATGCAATATGTAATAGGTGCGACTATCACACTAAAGTTTTGCATGAATCGACAATAGAAAGTCGACAACCTGTGGAAACTTCTCATTTCATGAATGTTTGTCGAAATTAGTCATTCCCTAATGACTCATAACTTTTCATCGTCCACACGGATACCCATGGATGTTACAACAAATCATAGGAACAACAGACTATCTGTTAAAAACTACACTTCTTCAAGTTGAGGTACAACTT
This sequence comes from Magnolia kwangsiensis, assembly GCA_037074715.1. Lineage (NCBI taxonomy): Eukaryota > Viridiplantae > Streptophyta > Magnoliopsida > Magnoliales > Magnoliaceae > Magnolia > Magnolia kwangsiensis. The sequence continues at coordinate 44,810,430 of CM073576.1, read as the reverse complement.
GTTAACTTATAGGACCTACAACACTTGCCTAAGATGTTCCTTGTGCTCTGTCTCATTGTGGATATATATCAGGATGTCATCAAAATTTACTACCATAAATCGGCCAGTGAACGGTTTGATCACTTGATTCATTAAGCACATGAAAGTTCTTGGTGCGTTCGATAGACCGAATGGCATGACTAGCCACTCATACAACTCCTTGGTCTTGAATGTCATTTTCCACTCATCACCGCGTTGGATACATATCTGATGGTGTCCGCTCCTCAAGTCTAGCTTCGAGAACACCTTGACCCCTTCTAACATATCGAGCATGTCGTGCAACCACAGTATTGAGAACTGATATTTGATGGTAATTTTATTGATTGCCCGGTTGTTGACATACATACATAAACTCTCATTTTTTTTTGGCGTTGATAACACTGGTACGGCACATGCTCTCTCTCAAAAGACCCTTATGGATCAATTACTCCACTTTCCTCTGAAATATCCCACACTCCTTCAGACTTATCTAATAATGAGGGTGGATGGGTAGGTTAGCCCCAGGGACAAGGTCTATGTGATGTTGGATGTCCGTCATGGGGGGAATCCATCTGATAAATCTTCAGGCTAGACTTTTTTGAATTTGTTTAGCAATATCCTTAAACTTGGAGGAATATTGAGGGCTCCAATTTCTCGTCCTTCACCACTACGGCGTATACCTCGTCGATTTCCTTAGATTCCTTCATAAAATTCTGAATGATCAGGAAGGAATTTCCTTCCACTTTAGAGGCTTCAAGGTGGTTCTCTGGTATCATAAGGTCAAGGATTATTTTTCAAGTATCCTTGATGAAAATATAAACATTGTCTCATCCTTGGTGAGTCGCATCATAGTCCCGACTGCCATGGTCGACTAAGTAACATGTGACATGCTTCTATGTTAACCACATTACAAAGTATTTTATCCTTATAATTTTTGCCAATTAAAAATGAGACAATGCATTATTCAATTACTATGGTCTCATTCACCTTTTTTATCCAGCCAATTAAGTATAGGGAATGATGTTTTGTCGTTGGCTACAACTTGTCTACCATCACTCTTGAGACGATGTTCTCGGTACTGCCATTGTATATAATTACATCACAAACTTTTTCGTTGACAGTACACCATGCACAGAATATATTATGTCATTGTAGATGTAATTTCTTCCATGGGGTGTACAGTAATCGCCTCACAACTAGAGATTTTCCATGATCCTCGCCCATCCATTCATCACCATCTGCTCCTTCCTGAGTAACTTGTTCATGTTTATCAAAATCAGAATTTTCTTCTGCAGCCTCACCTTCAGTGCCCCCTTCGTTTATGGTTAAATGTGCCGCGGGACGTTGAGGACAGGTGTTTGATAAGTGGCCCGATTGGTCATGGCAGTAACAATTGTTTAACCTTGACCGAAGGTAAAGATTTAAAATCTTACTCGGGCCCATTATTATGAGTGCTACACATTAAGGCCTAAATGAGCTGCTCCCCGTATCACAGTTTGCGGTTGTAAGAGGTTGAGAACGTTCTCCTACTAGTTTTTTTCCTAGTACCAGCACTGGATCCTGTGTGGGACCTATCATGGGAGGTCGAGTTAAAAGATAAGAGAGTTCAGAAACTCTTGCAAGTTGTGTTTCTACCCTACCTGTCAATTGAACTGCTTCATCCACGGTCCCGACTGGGTGCATCTAAACTCGATCCTAAATCATCGATCGTAACCCACTTATAAATCGTGTTACCTTATATGATTTAGTTTCTGACAGGTCATTTTGCGTTATCAACCGCTGGAATTCTTTGGTGTGGTCGGTGACAATTCGATTCCCCTGTCGACAGTTTTGGTATTGTTGGAATAGTACCTGCTTATACTCACTAAGAAGGAACCGCAATTAAAGAAGGCATCTCATCCTTGGCCATGATGAGATGGGTGCCTTATTTTGTCAAGCACGTGAGAGTTGCAATTGCTCCGACCATGTAGAAGCACTAAATTTTAGTTTAAACACTACTAATTTCACCTTTTTATGCTTTAGCATGTCCATGTAATAAAAATATCATTCTACTTCGGTTAGCTAGTCGAGGAAATCTTGTATGTGTAATAAATTGTTAAAACTAGAAAGTTCAACCTTACCTCGATACTCTCTTTCAACACGATCTAGATGATCGCCTCCATGGATTGGTCATTGGACAAAGCCTTCATTAAGGTCCTCATTGCTAGAAATTAAATAATCTAGTGTAGCCCTATGAAATCAGGGTTGTGTCGTACAACAATCACAGGTAGTGGAGCATTGCCTATGGTTCGGAGCGGAAGTAGTGCATCCGCAAGATGATTGAGGGTTACCTGCAGCCCTTGCATGGCTAATTGATTCTCCCGATAGAAAATTTCTATTCTTTCCAAAAGATAATGAATACCTATATCATCATTCATAGGATTTTGATTCATACCTTCGTTGTTTGTCATATGCCCGAGGGAAATCTTTACTCTGATACCAATTGATGTAAGGATGAACATGATGAGGTCGATCACCATCTTCCTTAAGGATAACTACTCCGAATCCACGAAGCTTCTCTAGACTCCTCACGGAAACTTCTCGAATCCACAAGGAAAAAAGAAAGAAAAATAAATTCAATAAAATATGTAATTTTATTGATGTATAAAATAAACGAGTTCACAACCCTTTAAATAGGGATACTAAGCAATGAGAGAAATTTTAGAATCAAACTATAACTAAAACTCCTAGAATTCGCAACTTACTAGAAATAGTAAACTTACTATTTATAGACACTCATGATGTCTACTAGTGGGCCAGGTTTTTGACCAAAAATAGTAAGTGTCCTATTTGGCTTCATCATGTTACTCTCCTAATTATTCTAAGCACTTTTCAAGTTGGGTGCAACTCGTAAAGTCCAACGGATGAAGAGTTATAATTAAACTAAAATTTACTATTTATAGTAAAAACAGAATTAAATAGGGAAACGACCGTCAATCTGATGGTATTTCGTAAATCCTGCTTGCACAACCCAGCATATTAGATTGGGTGTCTAAAGTAGCTCATTTTACCTCAAAATCATATATTTTACATCCGATAACTCATTATGAATTGCAAGATACACCCGGTTTAAGGTCTGACTATCCGAATCACTTCTGTCGTGCATCGGGCCTTTTCCGATCCATCTTGGCCATGAAACTATCCACGACCTTCTCTACATCAGCTATGCTAGGTTCATCACAAGAACAAACACCATATTTGAGTAGTCTGTAGGTGAGGAGGTCGAGACAATGGACCTGGAAGTGGCATGAGGGAACTTTGATTCATCAAATGAGACATGCATGTAGGTGTATAGACGTCCTGTAGCAAAGTCCAGGCACTTGTAACCTTTATTATGAGAGTTGTAACCTAAGAAAACATATTCTATAGATCTTGATTCCAATTTGTGAGTAACATGAGTGCCAAGATGAGGATAACAGGCGTAACCAAAGGACTGATAATCTAAGTAAGTTGGTTCAGAAACAAAAAGTGCCTCGCTTCAAGTGGTGAAGCCAACCTAGTAGATTCGTTGGTAGTCTTTTGATAAAATAAAATAAATAAATAAATAAAAACAGTACATACTTGATTCCATTGAAGGTGAGCTTGATGTCATCAACATTTACTATTTATAATAAGCCACAATTTCTAAGAGTTTTAGTTGTAATTTAATTTTGAAATTTCTTTCATATGGCTTAGTATCCCTATTTAAAGGATTGTATAATCATTTATTTTACTCGTTAATCAATTTTGAATTTTATATGATTTATTTACTCGTGGATTCTAAAAGTTTCTATGAACAGTCCGGAAAAGTTCCGTGAATTTGGACCATGATGTGTGTGCTCCCTCCAACTTTTCAGGTGCACACCTCATGTTTGGGGTAGTTACCCGAATCCAACATAATCCATAAGTCAGAAGCGCCACCCATCAAAAGGAACAATGGCGGACATCGAGGGTAGCATCCACCATAGTGATTATTATTTCTTGCTCATGACATTTTTTAAAGAAATTTATCAAAATAAATTCATTTTTAATTATTTTTTTGTCTAAAAACTACTTCAATATTAAAAATTGACTAAAACGCCTAAACTTGCCACTTGTGGGGCCCACCGTACTATATGTAAAATCCACTCCGTACATCAGGTTCCATCCTCGATTCTAACGGGTGGAAATATATATATATATATATATATATATATATATATATATATATATATATATATATATATATACATCAGAATCATCCACAACTTGGTGGGATACTTCACAAGAAAGAATTGGGATATGATGCCAACCGTAGGTTTTTGTGTAGGGCCACCATGGTATGTAGCTTCCATCAGACCGCCCTAAACAGGTGTAACTCACAAGGATGAAGTGAAAATATAAAAATCAGCCTGATCCAATAGGCGGGTCACACCGTGCAAACTTAGAAATTTTAAGAGCAGTTTTACGTTGTTGTGGCCTACCAGAATCTTTATTAGCTTGATCTTTTCAATGTACGGTTGAAATGATGGTTCTCATCTTAATGGACGCAGTGGATTTACATTTAAAACATAGCGGACACTAGAAAGCTCGGGTGTTTCCCGCAAGAATTCCGGTCCCTACAATTCAGAAAAAAAGTGTTATATGATCCTCGGGCTGCTTAAGATGATTGATGCGCAGGCACTCAGAAATTGTACACGTGGCATATATTAGATCAAATAACACCAATTAGATTGTGCAGCCAGTGTCACCAAGTCACAATCCCAATATCAGATTGGTTAAACAATCCTAACCTCTGTTAGTAGACACTTGTTTGCAGAAATAGGACCGTGGGATAATTTTTCAGTTTTAACCGTCCCATAAATGTCTGCAAATCCAATAGTCAGATAATCAAATAAGATTAATTTTTAAATCACAATAAATCTACACTGAGTATTATAATTTGAACGTACGGTTCAATTTGATTAGTTGTAGTCACATGTGAAATGTCAAAATAATTTCGAAGCGCCTGCGTATCATCCATCGCACTCTTTCAGACCATCAAAGTTTTTCTCATTATAAAATCACTCAAAAGACGAGAGTCATTTTGTAATTGGCCCACCAAGTTTTGTTTTATATGTAAATCCACTCTATCGACCCGGTGAGAACCATCATTTGAACATTACATACAAGCAATCAGGCCAATAAAGAATCTGATGAGGGCACATTAATAGGAACAATGTAAAAATACTCTTAAAACCTCTAAGACATGTTGTGGCCCACCTGATATTTGGATCAGCCTGATTTTTGTATTTTTCACTCCATCCTTGTGAATTACGTCTGATTAAGTGGTTTCAAATAATTTAAAATAAAATAAAATAACTTTATTTTGGTGAATTTCCTCTACTTTTACTCTTTCAAAGAATTGTTTGGATGTCCTTTTTAAACTCTTTTCAAGTTTAGTGAGGATAGCATGAGACCATGTGCTCTTGAATCCCATTTGATTTAAACCCTGATACAAGCAACACATGAAACTGCATTTGTGTGGTGAAAACCCAATTCTAATTTCTACACTGGACTGAAGCTTGACCCAAACCTAGCTTATGACCTCATAACTAACGAGTCAAATAGATGGTTAGGATTGTTGCTTGGACCTGATGCAGAACCCACCCTGAATTTGAATGGGTTGGGTCTGGGTCCAAAAACTCAACCCGAATTTGCTGAAATGAGATGAACCCATTACTCTGATAGATGTCCATAATTATATAAGCCACATCAACATCTTCCCTTTGTTTTTTAAAGATATACGCATTATGACATGATATTTGGTTAGATGTCAGACAATTGTAATAACCATCTGGCATCATTTTCTTATACCATACATTTCGTTGAGGGTACCAAACAGGCCTTAGGCCTCGAAAATACCCTCCAAAATTGTGGACCATTGATATCTTTATCTCATTTTACTTGCAATAATTATGTATTTGATATCAAATACATAATTACTATTAACTAAAATGAGATGAATTCGTCTTTGGGGCTTACCAACACCATCCTATAATTTGCGATTGGCTAATAAATGAAATTTGCTAACCACTAACCTTCTTTTTGACCTGGCTCGGCCCTTACAAGAGGTGGTAGAAAAGACTCACAATCACGCCACTCGCATGCCAATAGAAAGAAATGATCCACAGCCTGACTATTACAAGAAAGGGCTAGCAAGTAGAATGGAGGGGAAGTTTTCAAGTCAAGCAAACCACCTTGCATAAGCACCCGCACACATGAAAGGTCAACGCTCAAAAGTAGTTGGTTGCTCAAAATATCAAGGGCGCCACCACCAAGCATAACAAAACTCCCATGCCAACACAGTAATGCCCCACATATGCACCTTTACAAAACCATCACGGTGCCACCAAAAGGGAATTTCAAACCCCTAAACCTAACAATGAGTTCATCATATATTAGATATCTTGATCTTTAATACATAATTACAATGAGTTTTAACTCATTATCTAGTGGAGATTATGATCTCTAATACATAATTTCTGTTAACTAAAATGAGATGAACTCATTTTTCAGCTTCTATCAAATAGGGCTTTGGCATCCATGAATAGATGAATTGCCTCGTAACCGGAGCACCGAAGTTGGCCCAGGGCAAACAAATGTATGAAAATCAGACTAAAAGTGAAAAGGAAATACTCGTAAGCTTGTTGCCTGCAAACAATAGAACAAGGGCCCTATTGGCATAGGTTTACCAAACACTAACACGCTAACAAAATCTTGCCCAACACAAATTGGCGTAACTATTGTTGCCTCTCAGTTTCAAATTCGGTCACGTGGTTTGTGCGGGCATGCCAAAATCAAATGTGCGGCTCAATTCAAACAGAACAACTAAGACCCAAGCATCAAGATAGGCAGATACGTCGGAATCGACCGTATATGATCGAGATCAAATAAGAATTGTTGCCTATTCAACCAATTGCACAAAGTTCTTTAAGATGATCAGACGATTATCAAAATGTAGGATTTGTCCTCTAAAAATGGGTTGCACATTTGCGTCCCACATGAAAGGACTTTTTCAATATAGATAAAACAAAAAGGAAAATTTTTACAATTAACCATGAAGAACAACTGCAGAGTGCCTGTCTAAACAGAGAACTTACTTGATATTTGAGCAAAATCCAATGTACAAATTTAGACCCCAATTACAACTAAAGTTGACAAATACTGGATTACTACTACCGATTACATTAAGGGATGTGAACGACTGACAATGCTAAAGAGCACAAAGTAACTAAAAAATAGATTTGACTTGATTTGGTTGGTATGAGACCTTATTCTACTGAATTCTCTTGCTATCTATATCCTTAAATTGATCATTTGAATGCTTTCTATATTCTGATGGTTACGAACTGTTTCAGCACTACTGACATTTTGGAAACTTCTTTCTAACCATGTCTGTCCATGTAATTGCTCTAGGCTTCCTTATCGACTCGACCACGTTCCACTTGGCCACTCTTGCTTCGCGGATGATGTGGCACTACTTGATAGACGTCAGCTATATTACCATAAAATCCTCTTCAGGTATCCCTACAAATCTCGAATATACCACACAACTCTTGTAAAACCAAACGTATCCCTTTCTGATTGGCTCTCATAGGAATAGGCAGAAATGAGGTAGAACAATGATTTTGCATTCTTTGCAAATGGTTTAAGGTCTCTCACATGCAATGCCAGACATGCTTGATGGGCACAATCTCCACATGATAAAAACAGGGAGGGATCAAAACCAGGCCACAAATCAACAGCTACTGCAAGCATCCAACCTACTAACGATGAAAGGTAAACAAAACCAAACTTCTAACAATGCCCGACTAAACCCCAGCCAACAAGTCCTCTTACTTAGGAGGGCACGGTTCTCCTGATACCACCAAGATCAATGTCATTCATCTTTGAATTCACAAATTGGCCTATTTTTGTTTATGAATTCCCCAACTCAAACTGTTTGTTAGTATAGACCACGAGAATATCAACATAACTTCACCTGTTAACTTGGAGCTCAAATGGATCCGATCTGTGAATTTTAGTGAATCAATGATGCAATGAACTTGGAGCCATAGTTCTAAAACTCGCCGACTCGACTCGAAATTCAAGCGAGTCAACTAGGTGATATTTCGAGTGAGTCACTGTGAAACTTACTACAGAGACAGCCTCAGGCCTGAATCAGCAAGACTCGTTGAGTTGGACAGATAACTCATCCGACTCCATGCAAGTCATCATAACTCGGACCAAATCACTCATCTGGTCAAACCGGTCATTTCATGAATTGAAAATTGGAATAGGGTGGAGTTTCAAAACCACGTCCTCTAGCACCTCCATTCCTGCACCATCAAAAAGTTCGTATTTGTTTTATAGTTATTTTACTTTTAACTTAATAATGAATTTTACCATCAATAACTTTTTACATTTATGTACTGATTCAAGTCAACTAAAGACTCATCCGAGTCGTGGAGTCGACCCATCCCCGCCATACATCAAGTCAAGTTTCCAGGTTTTTAAAATATGATTGGAGCAACCAAATCCAGGGAATTTCATTCACTGGGATCCCAAACCCATCCAAACTTCACCAAATGGAGCCACACCCAAGAATTGGCAACTTAATCTTGACAAATCAAAACAAAGCAAATCAACAGCACCAGTGAACAATAAGAAAAGATCAAAATATCATGCCAAGTAAATTACAGTTTCAACTTTCATGTCAATGTGTTTGAATAAGTATTTGACAAATCATTTCAAAAATAGCTTTGGCAGGGGACGCAATCAAAACCATGACGTGAACAATGGGATCCACATGTCCACACACACACAGTAGAGGGGGGGGCTGTCCTCTAAACTAATTTTTGGTGGATTACATATGGGTTTGGGCTGGGGCTCAAGCCCAGGGTCTACTGCTCTAAGAGGGGAGTGAATTAACAGCTTGGCAACCAAATATTCACGTTTCCTGCCTTCAATACCTTCAAGGTGGGTGGTTCAAAATCAGGCAGAATAACAAATTACCACTGCAATGTGTGAATGACATGAATTTAACAGTGTAAAAGTTCTTAGGACAGCAATAGAATCTTCAACATATGATAACTTGGAGTTCAAATTTATGGCTCCAGAATCAGCAGAGTCGCTGGAAAGGGCCTTCTCTGAGGAAGAGATCAAGAAAGCAGTGGAAGAATTGGGCAGTGATAAGGCACTGGGACCCGATGGCTTCCAGCTTGCGTTTTTACAAAAGTTTTGGGGGACAGTTAAAAGAGATGTGAATCATGTGATTGAATTCATGAATGAATTTTATGAGAAGGGTATAATTGCAGCAGAACTAGGGGCCACCTTCATTGCAGTTATACTCAGGAAGAAGTAGCTAAAAGTCTACGTTTCCGTCCTATTAGCTTATTGGGAGGCCCTAGCAAAATTCTGACAAAATTGCTTGCTTCTAGATTTCATCAGGTGTTGGGAGAAATAATTTTGGCCTCACAAGGGGCTTTTGTGGAAGGAAGACGGACAGTAGATAGCTCCTTGATGGTGAACAAATGTATAAATTCATGCAACAGGAGGGGAGAAAGGTATTGTTTTCAAACTCAATATTGAAAAGGCATATGATGACATCGATTGGCCCTTTTTGGATTACATGTTGGACAGACTGGGCTGTGGAGCAAATGGTGACACCGGATGCAGGCATGTGAGAGATCGGCAAAGTTCTGTGTTCCAGTGAATGGCTCGCCAAACAATTTCTTCTCAGCTTCTAGACGTCCTCCGGCAAGGAGATCCGCTATCCCTATATCTGTTTGTGGTAGTTATGGAGGCTTTTAGTAGAATGCTAGAAAGAGGGGCAGATTTGGACTTTGTGAAAGGTTTTAGAGTTGACAGATTGGACTTCTAGGTTTCCCATTTGCAGTTTGCTTAATGACACGCTATTATTTTGTAAGGCCAAGGTCCTAAAAGTGCAAAACGACCTTCCCTCGATCATTGTCAGTTTTGAGGGGGTTGAAAGTCAACTTAGAAAAGAGTGAGATTTTAGATGTGGGCATTTCAAAAGAGGAGTTGGGCTTGCACACATGTTTACTCAACTGTATGGAAGGCCCATTTCCTTCTTATCTTGGGCTTCCGTTATGCATTGGAAAACAGGTGATTGAACTGTTCAAAAGGAAATTGTACATATGGAAAACAAGGCATCTTTCATTGGGTGGAAGAATCACATCAATTCAAGCAACAATGTCTAATCTGCTAGTGTATTACATATCATCATTTAAATGTCTGAAATCGGTGTTGGAGAAGTTTAGGAGGGATTGTACGTGGAAGGGGCTGGAAGAGAAATAGACATTTCATCTCATGAAGTGGGAGCAGATGCGTCAACCTTGGGATCAAGGGCCAGCAGGATTAGGAAGTTGGAGGAGTCCAATTTAGCACTATTAGGGAAATGGGAATGGAGGTTCAGCAAAGGGACAGGCTCCCGTTGGAGAGAGATAATAAGTAGGAAATATTGAGTAGATGAGAGTAGGTGGTGGACCAAGGCTTCTTCACTGTATCAATCATCTCATATCTGGAAATCAATGGCATCATTAAAACAAAAAATTTGGGAAGGGATAGGATTCAATTTGGGTGATGGGAAAAGTAAAATTTTAAGAGGATGTATGGTTAAGTGAGCAGAAATTGAATGTATTATTTCTAAGGTTAGCGGGGATAGCTAGGGAGGCAGACTTGGGGTGACCACATGCTTTTCTAAGAGGGGAGAGGTAGTGTTATGGGCTCTGTTGTGTAGAAGGAATTTGGAGGAAGTCAAAGTTGAGGAGTTCATTAAGCTCCTAACTTTATTATCTTAAGGTGATTCCGAATCCCCCAAATCCTAACTCACTTAGATGGTTGAAGGATAAATTGGGCAAGTTTTCAGCGAAATCTCTATATCGGGTGCTCACTCAAGTTTGACATTAGCATAAAGGTCTCTCCGATGTCATGTGTGGAGTTATAGCACTCCATTGAAGGTAGCTGCATTCACTTGGTTAGTGGGGAGGAAAAAGGTTCTTGTATTGGACAACCTATGCAAAAGGAAGATGATTCTGCCACAAATGCTTGCTTGCTCTGTATGCAGGACGCGGAATTGGAGGATCATATTTTAATTCATTGTTCTTTTGCAAAGCATGGGAAAAAAAATTTCCAACTATTCGGAGTGGGTTGGGTATTGCCAACTCTATTGATATTTTCTTCCTGTCATGGCATGGCAGGGGAGATAGGAAAGTGGGATCGAAAATTTGGTGCTTGTCCATGCTAGCAGGCATTTGGGCTTTTGTGGTTAGAGAGAAATGATCAATGCTTTACAAACCGCAAAGCGTCGGCTATAGAGGTGTATAGTAGAGCTAAATGCCTCGTTAAAGAGTGGGCGATTGCTTCAAATGTCATTGCCCGTTTTCTAGATGATTGGCGGGAGTTGTAAAGTTTTGCTTTGCATACTAGTAAATTTGGCTTTTGCCTTTTATAATTGATATTGTCAATGTTCCCAAAAAAAAAAAACGTATGATCCTCACATACCAAGCAATGGGGGAGGAAGGCCATCCATGTATCATTCATGCTTTTCATGGCGTGGAAAAAGCATTCATAGTGCAAAAAACATAGCCATGCAACATTTGTGAAGCAGAACAAGATGGGAATCATCCCAGAGATTCAGTAATGCTCGAAATATTACTAACAAACATTCAAGAACTCCACCCTTACTACACCTTTTATAATATCAACATTGTCATCATCTAAGCCCTATCCCAATTAATTGGGGTCAGCTACATGAATCCCATTCTGCCATTCCACCCTATTAAAGGCCAAACCTTCGGTTAGACCATAAGTCACCAAGTCTTTTCTCACTACCTCCATCCACATCCTTTTGGGCCTTTCCCTTGCCTTTTTAGATCCTTCGACTTATACCAACTCATTCCTAACCAGCACAATTCTTGGTCTCCAAGGCACACATGACCAAACCATCTAAGTCTACTTTCACTCATCTTATAATCTAGGTGTTACTCCTAAGTTCCCTTGAACGCATCCATTTCTAATTCTATCCTTCCTCATCTTGCCACCCATCTATCTCAAGTTCTCAACATCCTCATTTCAGCTACACTCATCCTATGAATATGTTGTTGGTTAACTGCCCAACATGCTGTCCCATAATGCATGGCTAGTCTTATTGCTATACCATAAAATTTCCCTTTCAATTTTAGTGGTACAAGACGATCACATGCAACTCCAGGGCACATCTCCATTTCTTCCACCCAGCGTGAATTCTATGGGAAACATCCTTCTCAATCTCTTCACTCTCATAAATTATTTATCATTTTTGGAAACTTCTTGATCAACAATCTTAAATGGTTCCTAATTTACACCCTCCCTTGTCTTGTCAATCAAGAAAATGTCATCTGCGAACAACATACACCATGGGCTCACATGAAATACAAGAAAATACAAGTTCAACACCCAGGGTTAAGTCATTTACCTGGGTCGGACTCTTCCCAGATTCCTGAAGGCAAATCCAATTATTTGGAATGTTCTTGACAAATGACAAGGCCTTATCTGCATACTTTTTCCCAAAAGCCTAGAATATAGCAAAAGTCGGGCTTGCTGACAATCGGTTCTGGAAATTTTCCTTGGCAGTACTAGGACTTTCATCAAATTCAGTAATTTAGCCATGATTGGGATTGAGATTCAGCAGATATAGGCTTTCCCATTACATGGAACCTAAGGTGGCTTTGCTGATCAATTATAAAGCTTCTCATTAGCTGGGTCCAGTGCCTGGTTTCAAGTCTACCATTCATCTTCATTGTTGAGAACCACAGCCTACCCACGAGAGCTATGAACTTGCTCTCATACCAAGACAGAGAACGAAAACCGCACAATGGAAAAGAAATGTGCACACGAGGAAAAGGAGAATGCGACTATGCAGGACAAAAACCTAAAAGTCTCATCAAAAAATTCAATTCATCACAAGAAGGGAAGGACATTAAATGTTCTTTCTTGAAAGAAACACTAGGTCCTAACCAACCTACTAACCTTAATACCAATTACTAATCATTTTTATATTTGTCCAAGGACCAGAGGCACATAGCAGGTCTACTGTCATTGAGTTGTGCAGAGATCTCTAGAATGTCCCAGAGTTCTCTAGAGAACTTTGGTTGGTAGACTAGCGTAGAAGAGTCTAGAATGTTTCTATAGGTTCTTGGCCATTGCATGAATACCACATGGCACCATCCTAGCCATTGATATAGCGTTTCTAGATTGTTCCCAGATCTATACAAGGGGTCACCAGTCACCCTCATTTGAGACAACTCAAGTTGTAATTCTCTCATCTGGTGCAATTCAAGCATTCACTCTCTTGTGCTCCCATGCATTCTCACCAAATCCTGGGGTGTAGTTCTTAGTGTTGCAAATAGGAGTTAGGTTGATTCAAGTAGCGTTGGGGCGCTGTATGAGTGTTGCACAAGCAATGGTGGTAAAGAGTTAGCAAGTCTGTGACAATTAAATGCTAAATCTGTCCTTGGGATCCAGCAATTGTACACAAATGTGAGAGAAATGGTGACCAAACCCTTGCTCCACCATTTGTCTGAAAAAGAGTGATTCATCAACACAGGTCAAGTAAATTTTTGAAGGTTCAAGATACAGTGGAACTGGATCGAAGAGAAGAAATAGAACAATGGCGATGAAAAATAGGTTTTCTGAAAGCAATGAAAATTAGGTTGGCCAAATTTGGTCTACTAAGCTAACTCCCTTAACAGACATCCACAACATCCTCTAAGTACTACTACCTGTTCCCAATAGTCATGCTCTCTAATCAACAAGGATGATAAAAGACCCAAAATTGGAAAGGCATATACAGAGATCAACCTAATGTGAGCCAACTGTCCAAAAATGATGATCAGACCACAATCAATGTATTCGACGAGATACGACCATTGAAAGTAATTATCAGTATACAGAGATCAATCTGGCACATCCCATCTCATTCCAATATCCAACATTCATCAAAAGCAGCCCAAATCACCAAAGGGAATGGCCAAGTCCAAAGCTGCCAGCGCCAATCTTCTCGCTAATGGTGACCACCAGCACTTTTTGCACACATTGGGCATGGCACTGACAAGTTCGAGCACCAAATTTTGTAGGCGAGAGTAGACATTTGCATCACAATGACAATTTCAAAACAGTGAAAGCAGAGCTCCATTCTTGCCATGGGCATCGCACTAAATACACAGGCGAGCAGAAACTCTTAGTGTTGTCTCCTACACCACTGAGTGTAATCCTCGTAGGATCATCCTACACTAACAATAACGCAGCACTGCCTCAATAATCAGGAGGGGCAGCACTACAACACTATCATCTAAGCAACACGCCTGTGCTGGACCATTTTAACAGCACGCTTGCACTGTGTCACCTCAGCAACACACCTACACTACACCATTTCAATGGCACACCTGCCCTGCATCATCTTAATAGCACATCTATTGATGCAGGACAATTAACCACTTGCTCTAAAAGCTCGGACTGTTAGAGCATGACGAATCAATCACTTTATCTCATAGTCCAGGCCTCACATCTCATGGGTTAGGACCTTGGCCAAACCCCCCTTGTAGGCCCCAAATCACATAGGTACTGCCTCACACAAGCCACCCACCTCACATGGGTGGGGCCCGCCTCACACGAGCCGCCCACCCCAAGTGTGCCCCTATATCTCATAGGCAACCCCGCTCGAACCCAATGTGAAAATGCCCCTGCATTAATCACCACTGGTGAGGAGTCTCAAACATAAGACCTCCCGCTCTGATACCAACTTGATGCAGGACAATTAATCATTTGCTCTAAAAGTTTGAGCTTATCGATCATGGCGAATTAATCCCTTTATCTCATAGCCCAGCCCCACATCTCATGGGTTAGGACCTCGGCCAAACTCCCCTCGTGGGCCCCAAATCACATGGGTACCGCCTCACACGGGCCGCCCACCCCAAGTGTGTCCCCACATCCCACGGGCTACCCCACTCGAGCCTAGTGTGAAAATGCCCCTGCATTAATCACCCCCGATGAGGAGTCTCGAACACGAAACCTCTCGCTCTGATACCAATTTGATGCAGGACAATTAACCACTTGCTCTAAAAGCTCGAACTATTAGAGCATAGCGAATCAATCCCTTTATCTCATAGCCCAGGCCCCACATCTCATGGGTTAGGACCTCGGCCGAACCCCCCTCGTGGGCCCCAAATCACATGGGTACCACATCACACGAGCTACTCACCTCACACAGGCTGCCCACCCTGAGTGTGCCCCTGCATCCCACAGGCAACCCCACTCGAGCCCGGTGTGAACATGCCCATGCATTATCTGTGCTCCACCCTACCAAAATACTTGTGTTGTGTCATCTTGGCAGAGCGTTTACATAACAACTACCAAAATAGTACTAGAAAAAAGAAGTCTACAATCACCACTCGTAAACAAATAAATTAAAATGGATTTTAAAAAATTAATAACATATTGCTAACAAAGAGAGTTCAGAGAACTATACATTAAAGATTCCACATTCAACTAAGATTAGCCTTTGAATTAGATGGTTATAATCATTTGGACCAGGAGACCATTGAACATCCCATGTCTACCATGGGCACCATCAAATCAATAAATTTGATTTAGTGGTAGAACTATATATCATAGCGTTATAGCCCACAGTTATAATACGTGCTAACTTTTGCTTATTTTGGAAAACTTTGGCTCTAAGAAACTTAAAATTGTCAATCAGTTGAGAAAATCCTACTAATGGGCTAATGCTAAAAGGGCAAGTCTTTATGAAATTTTGTTTTTATAACGAAAAAGGGAACCAATGCCTATAAATAAAGGACTATTGGTCGTCTCTATGCACTAGCATTCGGCCCTTGTATGCAATTAATATAAACTCATCGATAGTATCTACACAATATGATTCTAATACTATTGAATGGACAAAAACACCCAGGTGATTTTCTATTAATCATGAATTTACATACATGTATGGTTGCAAAACCTACACTTTGATACAACATGTTATCAGTAATCAGAACACCATTAATGGTAAAAGTACAGGTTTCAAGGATTGAAAATGCATATATATGCAAATAAAAAAACCACAAAATTTTAAGGATCAAGCACATACCTATCATGGTAGCACCATACGATCCAAGAGACCACAATTACTCTTGAGAGTGCTCCCTAGTTCACACATCCAACCACGTCATCTCTCTAGGTCCTTATTTCCCTCTCCAAGTGGCACATTCTTAGAGCATATAGAGAGGTGCAAGATTCCTATTTATATGCCTTTGTTCCTTTGTTCCTCTTTTTTTCATCATAAAAACCAATGCCCAACAATGTCAATCTCTTTAGGTTCCTATGTTCCTCTCTAGACATGTGCTAAGAATGGTAGTACAACACGTTCTTAGAGCATATAGAGGGTACCAAGAGTTCTACTTATAATCCATTGTTCCTCTTTCTCATCATAGAAACCAACATTCAATAGTGTCAATCTTTTTAGGTCCATATTTCCCTCTCTAGGTGTATTCTAAGAATGGCTAGCACACTAGCACTACACATTCTTAAAGCATATAGAGAGGGCCAAGAGTCCTATTTAGAGGCCTTGGTTCCTTTTTCCCATCATAAAAACCAAATACCATAAGTATTCACTTACCCTTTTAGCATTATCATATTAACAAGATTTTCTCAATTGATTGAGAATTAAGTTACTTAGTGCCCAAATTTTTTAAAACAAATAAAAGCCCACAGGAGTTTGCATGGGACAGACAATCGCGGTATATGACTCTTAACTCACTAAATCATGTAGTTGATCTAATAGTCCCAAGAGTCCTATTTATAACCTTAGTTCCTCTTTCCCATCATAGAAACTAAATCTCATAAGGACTCACTTTCCCTTTTAGCATTATTCCATTAACATGATTTTCTCAATTAATTGAGAATTAAGTTACTTATAGCCCAAATTTTCTAAAATAGGTAAAAGTCCACAGGAATTTGTATGGGACAAACCACTGTAGTATACAACTCTAACACACTAAATCAAGTACTTGATAAAATAGTATCCATGATTAACGTGGGATGTTCAACAGTCTCTCAAGCTGAAGGATCCCAATCATTCAATTCAGAGGCTAATCTTAATTGAATGCATAATGTTTTTTAATACTTCTCTGAACTTTCTTTGCTAGTAGTACATTGGTGAGTTTTTTAAATCTATTTCCATAATATTATTTGTTTAAGAATGGTAATTACAGACTTTAATTTGCTAGCATTATTTTGGTCACTACATGTGTTACTTTTAATGGTGTTATTTAATCATTCCACGAATTTACAAGGTAGTTCAAGTTACTGCTCTAAAAAGGCAAGAAGAAGGCCCAAAAGGATGTGGGTAGAGGCAATAAGAAAGGACTTGATGGCCTATTGTTTAACTAAGGATGTTGTCTTTTATTGAAGGTAACACTACCAGGGATTGGACCCTGGATCACTCACACACACTGCAGTGTTTACCAGCACATCTAACAAGCAGGAGATACTGAGGATGTTGTCCTTCTAGAGTAGAATGGCAAAAAAGGATTCGTGGGACCAACCCCAATTACTTGAGATAAGGTTTAAACTTGGAGCACTGGAAGTCTCAACAAGCATGCATAAATGGAAGACGAAGACTACAAACCTGCAAACCCCAGATCTGGACCCATGGTATTCCAAATCGGTAACAGTAACGGTCATAACCATTACGCGTTACGGGGTCATAATGGCCGTTACAGAAAAACGCGTAGTAACGACATCGTAACGACCCCGTAACGGTCTGTAACGGCCTGTAACGGACCGTAACGGTCCAGGAAGAACAATTTAAAAAAAAAAAAAAAAATTAGACGTAACGGCTGATATGGCGGCTGTAACGGCCGTTACGGCCCGTATCGTAACGGTAACGGTGGTGGCTGTTACGGAACACCTTGACTGGACCATTCACGAAATCTGAACCTAGATCTAGGTGATCCAATGTGCAAACTCAAACCTGATGGCCAGAAGCCCATCTAGCTCTATTGAAGTCTCAGATCACACCACTACCACAACAACTTACGTGCTATCGTAGGTCACTAAGCTGAATTCACCTACGCTTAATGAAAGGGTTTGGTCAAACTAATAACCTTCCATCCTTTGTCAACAACCCTTTCTGTGGATTTTGTGACAACCCTTTCTGTGGATTTTGTGACCCAAATGCCAGTGACCAAGTCATTTCACAAATAAATGTTGAATCCAAAATCAAGATACGATTAAAGCAAGAGGATCTAGCAAGATTAGAAAGAATAAGAGCTTCTAGAATAGGATGAATGCACACCAATTTAGAAGCTCAAGCCTTTGAAATGTGCCACAATTTCATGCTCAATCAATCTCCAAATAAGAAATATGAATGAAAACACAATCCGGAGGGAATAAAAATAATAAGCAATTAAAAGGGTAAAAACACCAAAACACTCCATGCAAAACCAATGGCATTGCAGCAAAGGGGCTGTAGAGGCATAACACCAATAGAGTATTGAATCCAAAAAAAAAAAAAAATAGAAGAAGAAGAAGAATCAAATGCTTATATACTTTTTTCTCAAGCAACAAAAAAATCTTAATATAATCATAAGTATCTATTACTTCTCTAAGAATCCATTTCAAAAAAAAAAAAAAAAATGACTAAAATATCAATAGCACTAAATCCCACAACAAACAAATGTGCTTCTCGTAAAGCAACCATCTAACACAAATGGTATTGAAATTGCATGGGGTGGGAATGTTTGAAAGTTAATGAAATAGGCTTTCAAACAGGATACAATTTCATGTAATTCAAACCCAAAAAGTGGGCCACAAAATAAGTAAAGAAATACTAAAGTTTACTTGTTCAACAAGTCATGACAACTCTCATCATCATCATTATCATCTAAAAGACGTATCCCAGTTAAATGGGGTCGGCCACATGAATAATGTTCAACCATTCCACTTTATCAAGGTTCATACCTTTAGTTAGACCATAGGTCAATCTTTTCTTATTACCTCCATCCATGTCCCTTTGGGCTTTCCCCTTGCCCTTTTAAAGTCTTCATCTTGAAGCACCTCACTCCTAACCGACCCGGTTCTTTATCTCCAACACACATTGCTAAACCATCTAAGTCTACTGCCCTCATCTTATTACCGATTGGTGTTACTCATACATTCTCTCGAACGCATTCATTTCTAATTCTATCCTTCTTCGTCTTGCCGCTCATCCATCTCAACATCCTCATTTTAGCTAAATTAATCCAATAAGCATGTTGTTCCTTCACTCCCCAACATTCTGTCCCATAAATTAGGTTGGCCTCGTAATAATCAAATTAAGAAAGTTGAATGGTGTGGAACTCACCAATGCACACAGCAGACTGTCGGGATCAAATTTCCATGATCCATTAATCAAACACAAATTCTGAACCTTTACATGTGTTTAGAACTTTGACATTGGACTAAGGATAAAGTTTGAGCCCAATCTGAGTTTTAATGGCTTAGATCTAAAAGATCCTATGTCTAATGGTCTTGATTCAATCTGTTCAGATCCAGTGGTCAGCATGTTGGTCGGCTCCATCCAAACTTTTTATCAATGAAAGCATGTAAAATTTTGTCTAAATCGGATTAAGGATGAGCGAGATATCAACAAAACAAGAAAGATCCGATCACAGTCGTACATTTTGCACACTATCAGCACATTGGATTGAAGGGGCAACAATATCATCATTATTTCCAGAAACACATGATGTAACTCCCACTACAAATATACGGCTTAGATCATCCATTAGATGTATAACTTGGGACATCCAAGAATGGATGGTCATTGATCAATTGCATGTAGAACTTGATAACTGGCCCTTGTATGATCTACCATCGCACTGTTCTTGGACCAACTTGTACCAACTCACTCTTACCTAGCACAGTTCTTGGTCTCCACTGCACATGACCAAATGTTAACAACTAATTAAATAATAAATGGTATGACCTGTGTCCAATTGAAAGAATGATCTGAGTATAGAACTACCATTGATCAATCTAAACTTCCAACATGGTCCAAACATTCAATCTAGACAGTGGAATATTTAATCAAGAACCTTGGATGAGCCCAATCTTCGATCAACCAGCAATGGACCACTGTGGTTTCCCTGTTGGATTTTACATCCAACACTCAAGAATAGTAATGCCAGAACTAATCTAGAAAATATGTCGGGGTCTTCAAAGGCCATCTCCCAATGCCCCCAAATTTATGTAGATTTGTTTTTCCAAACAACCAACCTGGAATACAAGACTGACTTAAGATGTTAACCAAGATCAGTAAGTACATGATGTAACCAGGCTCCAATGCTCCAGCCTCACGTGTGCATCAAAGTGGGCCTCACATGATCCCCACATGTGAGAGTTAAGCAAGACATCCTCTGATCTCTAAAGAATGCCCCTAAGCAATAATGAAATAGGGAATTTTCTTCATGGTTTGATGTTTGTTTTATTTCCCATTTAGTCTTTAGT
Source organism: Magnolia kwangsiensis (assembly GCA_037074715.1). Classification (NCBI taxonomy): domain Eukaryota; kingdom Viridiplantae; phylum Streptophyta; class Magnoliopsida; order Magnoliales; family Magnoliaceae; genus Magnolia; species Magnolia kwangsiensis. The sequence goes on along the minus strand of CM073576.1, from coordinate 44,789,844 downwards.
TGGTTGCCCACACCCCTTTTCTTCTTCTTCTTTTCTTCTTTTTTTTTTAAAAAAAAATTTTAATGACCCCTTCTTTTTAGAGTCTTACTTACATGATTATTTCATTTTTAGATTTGAATGTCATTCTCTATAGATTTAGGACATGCTTTAGGCCTAAAAATAAAGGCCACGTTTGTGAGAGCTCATCGAAATTTTCTTGTATTTAGGTCTATAAAAGGTACTTCTAGTCCATACATCAGTTGAAAGTTGTGAATAAAAATATGCTTTCTTTGTTTAAAATCTTGAAATTAGGTTAGTTTTCTGCTTGGTTCAATGCCACCATAACAGTAGAGTGATTATACCTGTCTATCTTTAGTTCTTGGTGGCTTTGCCAGAAAATCAGATTCAGATCTGATCAAATACATTTAGATTCAGATTAACATACAAAGATCAAGAATTGCAAGTTGCAACACACATATCATCCAAGTGACACATGTATCAATTGATTCATGCACAATTTGGCCAAGTAACATGTGTAAATCAAAATCGAAGGATACAAAGGAATCAAAAGCAAACAATAACATTTTGGACTGAAACCAAGTTTCAAGGGAATGGTGAACATTGTACTTGGAAGAGCTGGTAAGGGGAAGTTGACAATGTTAAAAATAACCATGTTACTTGACGATGTTAAAAATACCCAAGGAGAGTGAACAGAAGTACCAGCAACACTCTAGCCTCTACTATCAGGTGGAGCACAAGCTTGGTATGGTACTTAGTACTGCAAGCAATTGAAGTAGGTGTTATGACTTTTATATGAGTCCCATGTAAGGCTTTGTTTCAATGGACAGTTGAATTGAATTGCAATAACTGGTTTCATAAAGTGGAAATGACCAAATATAGCAGTCACTTTTTAAGTTTCGACATTGAGAGTTCAAATTGCAATAACATTACTTTAAATTTGGGGTTTGAAAGTTGAAAAGGAAAGCAACAGCAAATTAAGGGCAGCCTCCTCATGTACAAATGCTAGGGTTATAAAAATTTAGCCATTTTCTCTACATTGAAACAATTATTACAATTCAATTAAAAAAACATGTCCAAACACAGCCTAAAGTAAATTCCAACCCCAAAATTTACCAAGTGGGTATAAAATAGGTATGATGTGTGACCTAGGTATGTCTGTAGTTAGAAAAACTCAATTTTAAATTATTATTTTTTTGAGAGATAACTCAATTTTAAATTCTACACATAACAAAAAAATTTAAAAACTCATAATTGCTTTGACATTTAAAACTCTGAATATTTCAGAAGATCAGCACAAGACCATTTTTGGACAAGCCAAATTGAACATTTTCTTCCATAGAACTTGTTTTATTCAGACAGTTAAAACCTTTTTTTTGGACAAACCAAACTCAGCCTCTCTTTTTTTTCAATAGAATTGTTGTATTCAGAATGACTATTGTTGGTTAAAAGTTTAGAACCATTTTTTGGACAAACCAAATTGAGCCGTTTTTTCGATAGATCTAGCTTTATTTCAAAATGACTATGGTTGGTTAAAACCATTTTTTAGACAAACTAAATTGAGCCATTTTTTCAATAGAACCTGTTCTACTCAAAATGACTATTGTTGAGGTAAGACACTTTTGCGGAAAGTGTATTGATTTTTGTGCTAATTAGCAATTACTTAGAAATGAAGTGGAGAGAAAGAAAGAATGATATTAACTCTTCGTTTAACTACCTATCAGCATCATTACTTAGTATTAAGAATTTCTGGTCATTTTAATCGAATTTTGAATTTTCTATTTGATATTATTTATACATAATATTGATGCATACTTATGTGCATATAGAATCCTTCTTTTTTTTTCAACTTATTTTTTTAACCAAAACTGTATTAAGCCAAACTTCTCATTCTCTGATATTTTTTGTTACTTTCTTTTTTTTTGGTATTTTAGTTTCTTTGACCAAATTTTTGACATTTTTTTCTGGATTGAAACCGAATTAAAAACGAACATATCGCATGCCATTTTTTTTCATGGTATGGCATTTTGCTAAATAAGGGTACCCCAAGTCAAATATCAGAACCATGACCAGCAACAAAAGCATCAGCAGAAGTTACTTCATACATTGAAACTTATTGACACCAATAACCAATCAATGTATTAGGTCAACATTCACCACTCACACCTACCTCCTGTGCACGGAACATTTAAAGTTCCTCAGAGAAACCCAGCCTGCAGGACTGATCGCCAATACAAGGGAATTTCATGTGAACAAACTAAATAATTATAGCATTGACAGATGAAACATTCAACCATTAACTGAATATAAGACAAAGGGCCTGGGGCTAGTAAAATTCCACTAAGTATCAATAGCACTAACAAATATCCCAAGTCTACATATATAAATTGCTTAAAATACAATACAAGTGCGTTTTTTAAAGGGAAAAAAAGGCAGAACAGAGAGATGAAATCAAAACAGATACTCCATGCAGACAAGAGCTTCATTCCTCCTAAAATATCGAAACAGAAAAACCGAATTCCTACCTCAACCACCCCAATTTTAGGCCCCATGAGCAATCGCCCTTCATTGCCACTTTCTCGTATTTATTACCACCAATGGAAGAATCAAACCCTTGAACTGCATAGCAATTAGGAAAAAAACTGCACAGCAATCACAATTCGAACTCGTCTTCGAGCTTCAGAGCCTCAGCAGCCGCCTCCTCCTCATCATCATCAATCACAAAATATGGGTTGTGGACCTCTGGCCGGAACTTATACCCAGTGAAGACATAGAATGCAAGCGTGGCGAGCTCACCCGCAACAAGGCTGGTCCACATGAACCGGTACGACGTGATTGTCTGAAGTGCGTAAACAACAACCCGCGTGAAGTAGATGTAGCAAATCACAACGATGTAGTACTGCCGGAACAGCGTCAGCTTCATGAGATTCACCGCAGCCTTCCCATCAGTGCGGGCAGCCTCCCGGAGGTTCTTGATCGACCACACAATTGGGAACAGGACGGCGCAGCAGCAGATGACATCAACAAGAAGGAAGACCTGCTTCCACGTGATCCAGTCCTGGGCATACGGCCCGCTCTCGTCAATTGCGACCTGGGCGATGTTGGCAATGACCTGGAGCGGGATCACGATCATCAGCACCTTCTTCTCCTTGTCCTGGAGGTAGGGCTTCAAGAAAGACCAGCCGGTCCCGATCAGGACGATGAGCGTGAAGAGCGAGATCCCCTTCAAGAAGCTGAAGATGTAGAAGAGAACATCCCACCCATGAGCGGACCCGGTGCGCTTGATGTATGACTTGTCCTCAGCCTCGCAGACGAGGTTGAGGGCTTTGAGGATGAGGACAGCAAGCATAAAGAAATGGATGCGGAAGACGGTGAGGCGCTTCTTGTAAAGGACAAAGACCCATAGGGCAGCGAGGGAGGAGTAAACAACGAAGAAGAGGAAGTAGACCTTGGGGAGGATGGTGGACCCCGCAGAAAGGTAATCGCGGCGGCCCGACTGGGGGTCGAGATTGTACATGGCGGATTGGACGTCCATGGAGACCTGGAGCTGGCCGATGCAGTTGGCGAAAACGAGGGTGAATTGGCCAGGCTCATGCTCTTCATGGACGGTGGAGAAGGAGGATGTGTCGGTGTTGGCAGTGTTGGGATCGAGCTGGTCGAAGGTATATACCTTCCTGATGAGCTTGGATTGGAGGGCGCAGGTTATGTCTCCGCTCTGGATCTCCTGAAGGACGTGCAGCCATGAATCCCGGGTGGAAAGGAAGAAGCCAAGCTGTGAGAGGTCCGGATTCGGGTTGGAGAAGGAGATGCGGGAGACTTTGAGCTCCAGGAGGCCCGTATTGGTGAATCCGAACTCGTCGAAGGGGATGATGGATCGGCCATCAGATCGGATCTCGGAGAAGCGGATCTCAGCTCTGGAGAGGGAGATGGAGAGGAGGAAGACGAGGAGGACAACGAGGAAATGGATCCGAGGCGAAGAGATCGCCATGGCGATTGCAGATCTTTCTCTCTCGATCTCGAGATCTGCACAGCGAGGCTTTGGAGACTGCGAGGAAGGGTTTTTGGTGAGGAGTGGATTTTTTTGGAGAAACCGATCTGGGTTTTCGTCGGTTTGGTGAGGGGCTGTGACAAGAATGCCTTGTTCTTGGAGAGGAATTACGGTTTAGCCACTGGCTTCGACGACGTATATACGGTATAAGAGACAGGATTTCGTTGCTCTGTCGCGCGACTCAGGAGCCTGCGTGTGTTGCCGCGTGGGGGCCATATGCTGTGTGTTCCGATGATCGGAACCGTCAGAAATCTACTATACGGGCCACCACATGAAATTTTTAGGTTTAAAGTCATGAACATCACGATCTTTAGATGAATTTGAAACAATGAATAAGAAAATTGTCAACATCAAAAGTCAAAGGAGCACAGTGGTTTGATCATAGAATAATGGCCTGGTTACGGTGGTAACCGGAAAATGAATGGCTGAAATCATCGGGCAATCTCAGCGTGGGAGGCGGATTGCTTACTTAGCTGACGACAGCAAGGTGGTTAATGGACAGTGCTTTGTGGGCCTCTCCATGATATATGTGTTTCATCTAAACTGCCCATTTATTCAGTTCCAAAAATGAGATAGTTCCAAATCTCGAGTGGAACATCACAAGAAAACAGTGATGATTGTACGTCCACCATTAAAAAATTTAATAAAAAAATCCCTGTCCCACTTTTACCTTTGGCTTACATTTCTTTTAGGGGTCGCTTGAATGCCTCTAATTTATTTAATTGCAAATATATTAGAAAACTGTTTCAGGTCTACACGCTATTCCATTTATCTTTTAAATGATAATTTATTTATGGGAAAATAAATTATTTCGGCAAATCTTTACAATAATATGCATTTAAGAGAGCTTAGTAACCCTTTCGAAATCCACAAACATCGTATAAGAAAAACTTGATTTTGTGTTTATAAGACTTTAAGAGAGCATCAAAATATGCACACACTAAATAGATTGAATATCTTTCCGATATCATAATAGGCCCCAAATGCAATCTTCCACCCTCCCAAATGCATCGTATGATAATGATCAAGATCACCATAGTCATTAAGGGCATGTTTGGAGAATAAGTTACTTATGCCTCCAATAACTTATATTGATTTTTGCTTAATCAATAGATAAGCATGTTTGGTTAGTAGTTTTTTGAAAACTCATTTGCCCTAAAAGCACATTTGGTCAGGAAACACCCAATCCAACAATGCCACGATAGTGGGGCCCACCTTAATTTATGTTTCATATATCTACCCACTCATCCATTTTGCTTGCTCATTTTGAGGTTTTAGCCCAAAAATGAACCATATCCAAATGTCAGGTGCACCACAACATAGAAAGCAATGGTCATTGAACGCCCACGATTAAAAACTTCCTAGGGCCTATCATAATATTTATTTTCCATCCAACCTGTTGATAAGGTGACATAAACCAGGATAAAGGGAAAACACAAACACCAGCTCGATCCAAAACTTTCATGGGCCCCAAAAACAGTTTCTAATGGTAGGCATACAATCATCATGTTTCCTATGGTGTGATCCACCTAAAATATGCATGTGCTTCATTTTTTGCTCATGCCCTAAAATGATCCAATAGATGGATGGACGGCATTGATATACAACACATACATCAAAGTGGGTCTAATGTCGATGCTTGACTCAAAACGTTGTTACCCGACTTTGTTGGACGTGATCGCTAGATGAACCCAACTTTGCATGCCTAGGGCTCACTATGATGCGTCTTAGAAATCCACCCCATCCATCCATTTTACCATATCATGTTAGGAGGGGGGACCAAAAATGAGAGAGCACTAAAGCTTAAGTGGGCATATTAAAGGAAACAACAGAGATTGAATGACCAAAATTGAAATCTTTCTATGGCCAACTGTGATGATTATATGCCATTCAAACCAGTCATAAGGCCATTCCTACCCCCACAAGATCATATGAAGAAAAAGGTCGATAAGTGAATGTTATGGGAAGATCCGAGCCTCTAATAGTTCCAAGAATAGTTAACGTACTAAGTCCATCGAGCGTACGAATGTTCGAGGAAATGCGCATCCGACATGACGTGCGCAAGTCATGAATAAGTAATGAAGGTGCTCCTACTCTAAGGCTACGGATTGGAGTGGCTTAACACAGTTTAAAGTCAAGAAAGGAGTCATACTTCGATTGGATATGCTATGCTGTCCAGCCACCGTCTAACAGAAACCCGACGTGATGGGATAGTTCCGACACCCCGCACTACCAAAAAAAGGGACAAAGGATTCAGACCACGTTACTTTTTTGCTACGGATATAAACCTTAGCTATAGTTGCTGCGATTTTAATCCGTAGCTAAAAAGTTAATACACCATTAATAATTAATAGTGTTGTAAGGGGCTCTATTAGGCCTAAAAAAACTATATGTTCTATATAAGTCGTCTATATATTTGTAAATATTAATTTAGAGATTGAGAAAAAAAATCAGCTAAATCGAAGGCTCTGGTGGACCACACGGTAGGAAATATTGATATTAAATTACAACTGCTTCTTATGGTGTGGTCCAGTTAAGCATTAAATATAACTGAAATTTAGTTTTTTAAAATAAAATAATTTATTAAAATTATAGATAAGAATGGATTAATGAAATACATCGTGGTGGGCCCCACAGAGTTCCTAATTGGTCCGTCCGTCAGAGGAGCCCCGAATTTGGGTGCGCGCTCAAAAAAGAGCCGCGCCCCAAACGCTATTTCTGGCACTCGCTCTCCTCTCTCTCTCTCTCTCTCTCTCTCTCTCTCTCTCTCTCTCTCTCTCTCTCTCTCTCTCTCTCTCTCTCTCTCTCTCTCTCTCTACCGCAACCCAGCTGCCCTATTCTACCGCAACCCAGCTGCCCTAAGGATTTCATTTCTCATTGTCATGCTCCCTTCTTAATATCTCTCTCTCACACACACAGTAGTGGCAATGCTCCCTCCAACCACTCCTCCCTATAAGCCCCAACCATCCATCGCTCAAAACCCTCTTCTCTTCTCCTTCCAAAACCCTAACAAATCCCACTTCCATCAGCAAGAGCCGCAAGATCATCTCCGTTCTCCAATAGAATCGTCGTCCGCAGCTGTCCGGCCCCACCCTCCGCGTCATCGTCGTCACCTCCGGCAAGGGCGGCCTCGGCAAGACAACCACCACCGCCAATCTCTCCCTATCTCTTACTCGTCTCTCCTTCTCCGTCGTTGCTATCGATGCCGATGTCGGCCTCCGTAACCTTGACCTCCTCCTTGGCTTCATGAACCGCGTCAACTACACTACCCTCGACGTCCTCCGTTAATGTATGGTTTCTCCTTTTACAAATACTTGCTGCTGTTTTACAAATAGTGAGAAACTGAAAGTGCCCTGTATGTGTTTGTGAAAACGCTGCATAGGCTCAATCTGGCTGAAACTCGGCTTTACTGGCCCGACCTGCTGACCAAACCGAGTCGAGCTGAGTTCAAGCTGGGATCAGCTAGTGGTTGAGCTGAGGTTAGCTCGACTCGGTGTTCACCCCTAGTAGGACGCAATCACTCAGGTGGATACAAAATTCAGGTGGGCATCACCACAAGAAACAGTTAGAACGGAAACATCCGCCATTGAAACCTTCCTGGAGCCAACCATCTAAACCGTTCATAGGCTTATTACCACTCAAATAAAGTATAGGTACAAATATCATTCCGATACAAAACTTTCATGGCACCCAAAAAGTTTCCAATGGTAGGCATTAAATTCCTTTTGTTTCTTGTGGTGTGGCCCACCTAAGTTTTATATTGGCCTAATTTTTGGATTCCTTTTTTGTGCATTTTTGTGGCTATTTCAGCTTGATTCTTTGAAAATAATTTCTCTTTTATTTCTGTTCCAATGTGGTAGAAAGAATTGGGTGTTTCACTAGACTTAAATGATTTAGTCTTATTGGCTTCGAATTATGAATTTTACTAAGAAATTGGATGTGTTGCTCTTTTGCATGTATTTCAGAAAGGTAAACAAGTACCATATTTGTTTGGCAAATCATGTTTGCAACAGTAAGCAGGATTCAATTTTTTGATTTTATCTTTAATTTTCCTGTTAGACTGGGTTCACTTGTCTTTCGTCTTGGATGATTTTTGTTATGGTTCCTTGCTATTTTGTATGAATTTGTTGGGTTTTCCTGGTTTCATTTGTGGTCCCCTAGATGTAATTTTCAATTATATCAATGAACTTTAACAGAGTCTAAAAAGGTGAGACTCAAACCCAACTTGACTTCTTAAAAGGTCCAACGAATTACGCATTTCCATATAAGGAGAATGTCCAATCCTCATATAACTTAGTGATGCTATGCTCAATAGCATTTTTTGTTTATACAAGAATGTACAATCTTTACTAGAAGTTATTGAGGCTGTGTTACTTAAGTTATAGCAGAGTATATAGTGAGAGCAATCTAAATTGTGTTTCCAAAGACTAGACTTCCATGCTCAATGAATGTTCTTATTTTTGCTTTGAGTTACTTGCAAACCAAGGCCTGCCTAGTTCTGGTCCGATTTATGTCTTCTCTTTCTAATTGAATAAACTAGCAGACATGTTTTAATCTGAGAATTAACTGCTCTAATTTCTCAAGCGCTAGTTGTTTGTCTTCTCTTTCTAGTTGAATAGACTAGCAGACTGCTGGAAATTACTTCCATAGTCCATTTTCTAGTTGTTTCTGATATATGGTTGGGTTTGGCTCCCTATTTAGCTCCAAGGTCTTTTATGGTTGGTTTTCAGCTTTTCTAAATTAGATATTTTATATGATTATAGGTCCTGTTGCTGATGACATGTTCCACTAGCAACCAACAATTATGGGACCAATAGATAGCCCCTTTGCAGGAAAAAAAAGTAGCAAGTGAAGTCATACTGGTCATGTAGGCTTGGATTGTAGTATGGACCATATGGTGAGGGAGGTCCGTATATACTGGAGATAAAGAGCAAGTGAAATTCAAATGAACCAGTTCAACTCTAACCCGTATGTGATTATATCAAATTGCAAAGGGGCTTTGGTTGTCAAAGAGGAGCCACATAGGATGGCTTCGCCTTCTTGATGTATTTGTTTCCACTCACAATTTATTTTTTTACATCTTTGTGTTGTAAAATGATTGAGATTATTTGGTTGTTTTCTAGCGTTTGTTTGGGAATCTGTCAGAGGATTAGAACTGGGTCACTTGGTAGATCAGTTTGGGACTCATGATCATTGCATTTACACTTTAAGTCTTTAAGGTAAGATACAAGCTCATTATCCCAACCATCTAATTAAATGATGTTGTGGATGTAGATTGTAATCACCCTAGTATATATCAAATGAGCAGTTTCAATCTTGTCCACCTATGACATGAATGTAGCAATGACATAGAGGAAAGTTCCCTCCAAAACTACTAGATATGCTTCTAATGTGAGACAAGCCGTTCATCAAGTTGGCCCCACATGGAAATAGATTTCACACACTCTAACATGTACTTCAACCATTTGTCACTTTCTCTTATAGTCCATTTCTTTCACACACTGATCTTACCTTATTTTGCATTTGTGTATCTGTTTCTGTTTAAATCTTTTTTAGCTTTCTTAAGGTCAAGTCAAAATGGGAGACACTTTTTGAATTGAGTTCTATAGTTGCCTCCTAATCACCTCCAAGACTGACCCACTCATGTCTGATTTGATGTTTTATATATATATATATATATATATATATATATATATATATATATATATATATATATATATATATATATATATATATATATATATATATATTCAGTTAGTAGTATTAGACTATCAAACAGCCTCTAAAAGGAGTCAAATCTGGACAGATTGAATTGCAGAATTGTACTTATACTATAGATTCCAAAAATCATTTTCTTAATGGTTGGAGCTAAACAAAGCCTTATGTTTTTTTAATAACATGGTAGGAATTTTTTTAATGGCTGGAACTAAATAAAGCCTTAGTGGACAATTGATAAAGCTACCGTGACAAGGAAATTTGCTTTCATTTTTGCCAAAATCCATGAATTCTTGTTAAAATGTGCAATGTCACTACAAGAAAGTGGGTCATTACTGCGTTCTTCTGATGATGTGTAATCTTCATAATAACTCTGTGATAGGCACTGGATTCTCATTTTCATTTTTTAATTTTTAATTTTCTTTTTTCCATTTCCTTATCCTGGAACTGAAATGCAGATGAACTTTTTGATCCTTGGCCCCAAGATATACAACATACTCATTTTTAGTTTGTGTAATGTTCTGTTATCTAGACCGTTTGTCAGCTGTGCCCCACTTTGGAAGGACCATATTGCTTGAAAAATTCTCCTGGATAGTACCATCCCAAGTTTCAATAATTTGGCATGCAAAGTGACAGTTTAGAAGTGAAATGCGACAATGGTCCACATTCGGCTTTCAATCTGGGAGGGTTAGAAAGTGTGGTCCATCCACAGCAAGTCACATACCCAAGAATATATAAAGCATCCTTGAGTCTTCAAGTTAAGCTTCCTTTATTTCAGGTATCGTCAAATTTCAAGGAGTGGGGCCTAGAACTGGATATGAGCTCAAGTTTTTTGCTGAGTTATTTGGGCTTATCAGGCCAAAATCTCTTTGAAATTCGTGTGTGTGTGTGTGTGTGTGACCATCAATGTAGAGATTTAGCTTATGTGTGTGGTCTCTTTACCTTTATTTTCGGAAACCTTGGCTGAGGAGAAGTCCTGTGCTCAACAAGGCTATTATGATTGGATCTGCTTATTTCTGGTTTTTCCTATGTAACAGGGGACTTCACTTCTTTAAATTTTATTGCGTTGATGCGTGTCCATTTCTGTGCACTCAACAATCCTGTATGCGGCTCATATAAAGATGTTTTTTTTTTCTTTCCTATCTCAGGCTAAAAGAAAAGAATGACCGATTGAGAAGTTGAGGAAGTTTACGGTCCCTAAAGCTCCAAAATATATTTTCCTATCATTTGCCTAATGGGACATGCACCAATACACTCTACCAACACTCTTATGTAGCCTGTCTTGCTGCAACAGAAAAAAATGGAATTTCTATCTCTAAATCTTCAAGCAAATTTCATTTATTTCTTATATTAGTTTCATTTGATAGCATACGAAAGACACGTCTCTTCAATTTATACATTTTCTTGTGGATGGTCTTTTCTTGTTTGACAGGAACTTTATTAGCACAAGGATCTCTAAAAACATGTTTTCCCACTTTGAGCTACAATCAGATTGTAGGACACTTTTTTTGTGCCCTTATGTTTGTCATTCCTTGGTCAATGAATTGTTTTTTTTTTTTTTTTTTTTTTTTTTTTGCATTAGACGACTCACCAAATTCTAGTTATGAATGCAGTTGGAAAGAGACCACGAGTGTGTGTATTCACCCTTAAAAAAAAAAATCCGAAATGGTTCTCATTCATTTTCTCACAAATCCTCTCAAGAGTAGGCAAAATAGAGAAAAGACCCATTTTAGATTTTTTTTTTTCCTTTTTGAAATGAATGGTCTGTTTTTTGGGTGAGAAAGAAACTTGTTGGTCTTTTCTGTTATGCGTCATCTCAAACAAAATTACATTTACTTGATACATTAGTCTGGGTATCAACCTTGCCATTGCAGATGTTGCCATTCTCTATGAAAGTGATTGGTACATTTTCCATTCTGCTTTGCTAGTAGCATTTTAAATTGGTATTTTTTACTGTCTTGGCTTCATCTCTCATATATATATATGCCAGTTTTTCCAGGTTGAGAGAAAAGTCAATTTGGTTTATGGTGGTGGAAGGAAGTGTAGGCTAATGGGTCTAATTTCTCATACTGTTTTTAATGGTGGATGCCATGCTCTTGGGTATATATGTTTTTCATTGATCTACTTTTTTGTAGAAAAATAATGCCGCCTAGATGCCTAGCGGTGTTGATAGCAATTAGGTTGTAGACCTTTATCCTATATATGCATTGACAGATGCAGGTGAAAAGTTTGGAGCTCTATTATGAGCATCATTTCTTTGATTTTCTATTTTCTTTCTAGAAATAGACAGGTGCAGTGTTGATAGCAATTAGGCTGTAAGTTACTTCAAGGGTAAATGGTTTTACTCTGGCTATCTTAAAATCATTTAAATAGCAAGATGTTGATGCCAGAGGTACTCTTATTTGCAGGATCTGGTTTTGAGTGTTGCAGGATCATCTGCTAAAGCTACACTGGCTGGTTCTCACCCTAAAGTTACTCTTACAGTTTTTTGACGCCTTGATTGCTAAGTACGCATTTGGGACTGATCTGGTTTCCGTTGTTGCAAGTTGGTGTAGTTGTCACTTTAGGGGGAGTTAACCAGATAAGTTTATATTTTTCTTTTTGGTTGCATTTGAGTGTTTAATTACCTACTTGCCTTCTTTTCTTTTCTTCTTTCTTTCTTTCTTTTAATTGTAATTCTCTTTGACTGTTTTAGATCAATAAGAGACATCCCTGTATTCAAGGAACAGTTTTAACATGACAATGACGATAAGCTTAATTCTAAATATCACCTTTATAATAAGAATTTGTGCTCTTTATTGTCTGTTTTTGAATTATAATTTTTTATATAATTGACACCTTTTATCTCAGAATATGATCTATGAAGTAGCATATGGACGTAATCCTTATCAAAATCCACACCTAGGGGAGCGCAAATAAGAGGATTGATCTTAACAGTATGGTCGTCATGGACAGAAACTGCTTGCAATGAATGTTTATGAGTACTTGGTAATTTTGGAGTCCTTCTTAGTTAGGGTTTGGGCTGAAAGTACGAGTGTTGGAGCCGATGCTTTCGGAGTCCGAACTTATTCTTTTGAAAAATAGAAAAATGGGAATATTAGTAAATATGGATTTTCTTGTTAAGAAGAAAATGGAAGATGGATTGAAAAAACATAAAAGAGATTTTTTTTTTTTCTTCTTTTTTGCTTCAAGAGAGAGAGACGGAGAGGTGAGAGTGGGGAAATCAAGGGAGATAGTGGGGGAATGAAGTGGCAGCGTGAGATTTGAAAATAGCGAGTGTAGTTTAGTTTAAAAATGATGTTTTGCATGCGTGACATGCATTTCTTTTAAGACAGTAATTTGATTTTACTGAAGACAATTGAATTACATAGGCAAGTGTTTAATGCAGGGAACTTCTATGGAAATGTTATTCTGATAACTAACCTGATGAGAGTAATTTGTGGTTTAGTTCCTGGACCAATCTCTCTATCATATTCAAAGAAATCCATATTCAAAGTAATTTTTGCTTTTATCATGTAAATATCCTAGATTTCAGATGACATAAGTTCAAACTAACCCAAAGAAAATACAGCCCGCATTAAAGAACTTAATTTCCCATGGCTTTTGATTTGTATCTGTCAACATGATCAGCAAATGCAATGAATTTCCACATGAGCAACTCAAAAATTCTGGATGCTGTAAAAGTTCTTACCAGCATTGTCTTTGACAAAGGAGCTTTAAACCTTGAATCCTACAAATTCATTTATCATTTCCATTTTTCACCTAATTTCTTCTGTTTATATTCAGTTTGACAAACCTGACCAAGCCAAGTGATTGCTCTCTCTCAATGTTTGTGGATGACTTTGCGAAATGAGCTTCTTGATGTCATTGTATAGTTTGACAAATTTGTCATCAATTAATCCATGTTATAATGTTTCAATTGCATTGCTAGTATAGCTACACTTTCTATTTCTTGTTATGACTAGTACATCAATTTGCAGGCGAAATTGAATGCAATGGTTAAGGACATAACTTTCTTTGGGGTATTGCTTTCTGATCATCTCAAACCTGACTTCAATCCTCTTATCATCAAGAGCAAGGTAAGTGCTTGTTCATTCATCAATTAGCTAGAGACTGTTGGATATGGAAATTCGATTCAGATTGCAAGGTAAGTGCCATTTATATAGAGAGACAACTAACATTTCTTGGTGGGAAAATACCGAAATAATCAATCATTAATTTATTGTAGAACTTCTCTTATTTTCCTTCTTCTTCTTGGTGGAAAAGTCTAGATTTCATCTTAAAATGAAAAGTCTAGATTCCAGCCTAAGGTTACAAGTTATGTTTTTCAGGAGATAGACTCATTTTTCGTTAAGGATGAAAAGTCTAGATTCCATCTTAAAATGACAGCTGAACTTCTCTTATTTTCCTTCTTCCTTAGGCTGAAATAGACCTCAACCTTAGGCTGAAACCAGGCCTCAACCTTAGGCTGAAACCAGGCCTTCTTCAAGCCACACAGGGGAGCTGAAACAGGCCTCAACCTTAGGCTGAAACCAGGCCACATAATGGAGCTAAAATACATCCTTCAGCCAGCCCCAAATCTGAGTCAAAATACCTCCCAAATACTTTCAACCAGACTGACATTTGTGCACTAGTTGGATGGTAACTTATTGTATAACTAGCTGTGAGTGAGACTTCAACAACCAAATGCTTTTCTACTACATTGATTTCACAACAAATCTCTACAAAAAACATCATATGCAGGATTATGTTACAACAGTGTTTGATAATTTCAGTGCAAATGTGGTGGTTGATGGGCAGATAGTGAATCTTGGACTCTGGGATACTGCTGGTACATTTCTATAATCTCTGCTGGAAATTTTGATTTTTGTTTTGAATTTCTTGGTTTAAATGTCTCTACTTTTATTATTATTATTATTAATTTAAAGAATGTATTGTTGAAAATATGGAAAGTTAATTGCTTTCTTTTCTCTTTTGTTTGTTATTCTGTTCTGGGTGAAATTTATTTTTTACCTTTTAAGATTTCTTCTATTCTATTTTTTCTATGTTTGAAATTTGAATTAAATATGATGAATTATTTAAAGGAGGTGAATGTACCAGAAACATATGCAGATATGCCATCGATTGAAAAAGGAAAGAGGAAGAATAAAAAGAAGCAACTAGTAGCTTGAATTGTAATATGCAACCGAATCCATATCCTGTTTTGGGTTTTATCCATTGTTGGAATTAGTTGTACTAAATCTTAGTAATTTGAATTATCCTGCTGTGATTTTTATTTTTATTTTCAATACCCAATTGTATTTTGTTGGCATTGATATTCTGCTCAAAGCAATGGTAATGATGTTGTATTCTTAAGGTACACTTTTCTGATTTTTTGTCGCTTTCTTTTTATGGATTCTGTTATTTGTATTGGTTTCTATTTGTATTTCACATGTGCTGAATCTCAATATGTTCTGTTATACATAGTAATACAAAGATGTGGTTGATAGTGATGGTACTTACATGGTGAAAGGTAGATTTTTGGATGGCCATTGCTGTTGTATATTTAACATTCAATTGAATTTATTTGGTATTTTTGCCATTGCTTGTATTTTAGTTGTTTCCCATGTTTCTAATGATGACGATAATTAGTAGTTGAATGGTTAGTTATTTGTTCACCTGATTTTTCATTTCAAATGCATCCTAATGCATATGACCACTTCTTTCGCTTAGAATACAATCAGAGAATTTCTTCAATGTAGAAGGCTCCATCATTTTAAACATGGTGATCTTGGTGTAGTTTCTATTTAATGATTTGGCCAAAATAAAGAGACTCAACAAAGTCGTGAGTTATGTAAGATGCAAGGTATGAGGATTGGTATGTTCTGGATGTTGATCTTGTCTCCAAGGTTGGCTATTCGATCATATGTTTTTTAACAGCCTCTGTGACATCTTTTGTTTTCGATCTTGCAACTGATAGGACTTACTAGCTTATTTGATTTGTTTCTTCATCTTTTTTTTTGCCAGAATCTTAGATTGTGAGTGATTGATCTTTTGGTGTAGTGTGTAACAAGTGATGACTTAAGATATTTTCCGTTATAACTGAATATGTGTTGAATCATGTTTATTTTGATTTTCAACTCCCTTTCTTTTTAACTATAATCTACGCTTCTCTTGTTGTTATAGAGGTGTTTATGTTACGGAATTTATACTGCTCTGACCCTTGGACAAGTCTTGCTCACTTATCCTTTATATAAACAATCCCATTTCTCAGTTGGTAGAACTTCCTTGCAGTGGTTCCGTTGGGCATTTCTATGGCTGTTCTTTCTTGTTTCAATGATGTTATTCCAGACAATGGCTTCTTACTCCGTGTCAGATGTTGTTGTAACATACTACATATATATTGATTTTTTTTAGTTACTTTATATGATGTTTCGCTTGATTTTTCCTTAATTTTGAACTAATTTGGCTTGGTTTGGTTTTGTTTGGTTTAGTTTTTGTAATTTTGAATGAATTTTGTACTCTATATTTAAACATATTAAACTCCATTTGGTCGTCACAAACCAAATGGAGCCTAAGCCCATTTTTAACTCCGTCAATGCAACTCCTTGCATTGCCAGTCCCAAGCCCAGGTAAAGGAGGAGGGAGAATGGGCATCAAGGTGAGTTGTGTACTTTTCATTCATTTTCTGAGAGGGATTTTTAAAATACTTGATGGTTAGTTTCAATAGCTTTCTGGCTTCTTCTACTATCATTTGAGGACCTCAAAGGCCCAACTAACTTAAGATTTTTATATGCAGGCTAATGCATTTTTAGCCCCATAGATCAATGTTGCCACTACAAGGTTCAATATTGAAATGGTAAAGTTTTTAACTATTTATTTTATTTTTGTTTTTTCCTGTTCTTCATAAATAATTTGATTTCTTAGCCTCCTGTCATTACCAGCTAGTCTTGTCACTATTTCTACATATGTCATCTCATGATTCTTACTTTTTGTAATTCTTACCCTTGTAGTGATTATCAGAAGCAGTGGGCCATCATTGAAAGATTACCCTTGTAGTGAGTCTAATTAAGGTATGGATAATATATGATTTTAGTTCATGGTAAATGGTACCTTTTATTGTGGATCACCCCTGGACCAAAGACCTAGTACCTATTGTTGTAAGTTCGTATTGCTTTCACTAATTGTAATAGAAAACAGACTCAAACTCAAGCTGGGGGAGATTGTTACCACAATTCCAACTATCGGTAAGTACAATTTAGAAGGCATATTTAAATTTTATTTATTTTTAAATTTTCTTTAGAAATGCTAATTGCATTAATAGAGGTGTTGTTATTGGTGTTGTTTATTAATCTGTCCTGCTAGTGTAGATAAAACCTTTGGTGAAGCCAACCAAAGACATAATGAAAGTTCGTCGCATTAAATATGCTTGGCATGAGTTTTTTCTTGAGGGTACTCATCTTCCTCTTGGTCCATGATATCCTGGCTTTTTGTCATTTCATTCGTATAATTTTTTTTATTCTGTCAATGCAGCTAGGTACAACATTGGTGCAGTTATCTTGCTCTAGGCACCTGTAGCTAAATTGGTGAGTCTTCTTTCCTTCATACTATATGATTCATTGATGAAGTGGCCTGGCCATTTGGACAAGTCCATGTTTATATATTATCTCGAAATTAATGAAGTAGATCCGGATGTGCGTCGGAGCTATCCAAATGTTGAGCGGGGGTCCGTGAAAGGTGGGAACCGCTGTTATGACTATGATGAAGCAGTCCATTTCCCATTGACGGCATTGGAGGGGCCTGGCCATTTGGACAGCCTGTGTTTATGTATTTGCTCGAAATTAATGGAGCAGGCCCGGATGTGCGTCGGAGCTATCCGTAAGAGCGGGGATCCCTGGAAGGTGGGAACCGCTGTTATGACCATGATGAAGCTGTCCATTTCTTATGAACGGCATTGAAAGGGCTTAGCCATTTGGACAGGCCGTGTTTATATTTGTATTTGCAGGGATGACACCCTTAACCTAAACCCGAACCGATTCTCAAATCCAAAAACCTATAACCTAAACCAAAACCAAAACCTATAACCTAAACTCGAACCCATTCTCAAATCCTAAAACCTATAACCTAAACCAATACCAAAACCTATGACCTAAACCCGAACCCATTCTCAAATCCCAAAACCTATAACCCATCCCTAAACCTTAACCTATAACTTAACCTAAACCTATACTTATAACCTAAAACTATTCCCAAATCCAAAAACCTATAACCTAAACCTAACCTTAACCTAAACCTAACCTTAACCTAAACCTAAACCTATAACCTATAACCTTAACCATAACCTAAACCCGAACCCATTCTCAAATCCTAAAACCTATAACCTAAACTAAAACCAAAACCTATAACTTAAACCCGAACCCATTCTCAAATCTCAAAACCTATAACCTAAACCTAAACCTAAACCTTATCTGAAACCTATAACCTATAACCTAAACCAAAACCTATAACCTAAACCAAAACCAAAACCTATAACCTAAACCTGAACCCATTATCAAATCCCAAAATCTATAACCTAACTTAAACCTATACTTATAACCTAAAACTATTCCCAAACCCAAAACCTATAACCTAAACTAATACCAAAACCTATGACCTAAACCTGAACCCATTCTCAAATCTCAAAACCTATAACCTATCCCTAAACCTTAACCTATAACCTAACCTAAACCTATACTTATAACCTAAAACTATTCCCAAATCCCAAAACCTATAACCTAAACCTAACCTTAACCTAAACTTAAACCTATAACCTATAACCTATAACCTTAACCGTAACCTATAACCAAAACCAAAACCAAAACCTATAACCTAAACCCGAACCCATTCTCAAATCCCAAAACCTATAACCTAAACCTAAACCTAAACCTATAACCTATAACCTAAAACAAAACGTATAACCTAAACCAAAACCAAAACCTATAACCTAAACCCGAACCCATTATCAAATGTCAAAACCTATAACTTAACCTAAACCTATACTTATAACCTAAAACTATTCCCAAATCCCAAAACCTATAACCTAAACCTAACCTTAACCTATAACCTATAACCTTAACTAAAACCTATAACCTAAACCAAAACCAAAACCTAAAACCTAAACCTGAACCCATTCTCAAATCTCAAAACCTATAACCTAAACCTAAACCTAAACCTTATCCTAAACCTATAACCTATAACCTAAACCAAATCCCAAAACCTGTAACCTAAACCCAAACCCATTATCAAATCCCAAAACCTATAACCTAAACCTAACCTTAACCTAAACCTAAACCTATAACCTATAACCTCAACCAAAACTTATAACCTAAACCAAAACCAAAACCTATAACCTAAACCCGAACCCATTCTCAAATCCCAAAACTTACAACCTAAACCAAAACCAAAACCTATAACCTAAACCCGAACCCATTCTCAAATCCCAAAACCTATAACCTAAACTTAAACCTAAACCTATGACCTATAACCTAAACCAAAACCAAAACCTATAACCTAAACCTGCACCCATTATCAAATCCTAAAACCTATAACCTAACCTAAACCTATACTTATAACCTAAAACTATTTTCAAATCCCAAAACCTATAACCTAAACCTAACCTTAATCTAAACCTATAACCTATAACCTTAACCAAAACCTATAACCAAAACCAAAACCAAAACCTATAACCTAAACTCGAACCCATTCTCAAATCCTAAAACTTATAACCTAACCTAAACCTATACTTATAACCTAAAACTATTCCCAAATCCTAAAACCTATAACCTAAACCTAAACTTAACCTAAACCTAAACATATAACCTATAACCTTAACCAAAACCTATAACCTAAACGAAAACCAAAACCTATAGCCTAAACCTGAACCCATTCTCAAATCCTAAAACCTATAACCTAAACCAAAACCAAAACCTATAACCTAAACCTAAACTTAAACCTTATCCTAAACCTATAACCTATAACCTAAACCAAAACCAAAACCTATAACCTAAACCCGAACCCATTATCAAATCCCCAAACCTATAACCTAACCTAAACCTATACTTTTAACCTAAAACTATTCCCAAATCCCAAAACCTATAACCTAAACCTAACCTTAACCTAAACCTAAACCTATAACCTATAACCTTAACCAAAACCTATAACCTAAACCAAAACCAAAACCTATAACCTAAACCCGAACCCATTATCAAATCCCCAAACCTATAACCTAACCTAAACCTATACTTTTAACCTAAAACTATTCCCAAATCCCAAAACCTAAAACCTAAACCTAACCTTAACCTAAACCTAAACCTATAACCTATAACCTTAACCAAAACCTATAACCTAAACCAAAACCAAAACCTATAACCTAAACCCGAACCCATTCTCAAATCCCAAAACCTATAACCTAAACCAAAACCAAAACCTATAACATAAATCTGAACCCATTCTCAAATCTTAAAATTTATAACTTAAACCTAAACCTAAACCTTATCCTAAACCTATAACCAAAACCAAAACCAAAACCTATAACCTAAACCTGAACCCATTATCAAATCTCAAAACTTATAACCTAACCTAAACATATACTTATAACCTAAAACTATTCCCAAATCCCAAAACCTATAACCTAAACCTAACATTAACCTAAATTTAAACCTATAACCTATAACCTTAACCTAAACCAAAACCAAAACCTATAACCTAAACTCGAACCCATTCTCAAATCCCAAAACTTATAACCTAAACCTAAACCTAAACCTTATCCTAACCCTATAACCTATAACCTAAACCAAAACCTATAACCTAAACCTAAACCAAAACCTATTACCTAAACCTGAACCCATTATCAAATTCCAAAACCTATAACCTAACCTAAACCTATACTTATAGCCTAAAACTATTCCCAAATCCCAAAACCTATAACATAAACCTAACCTTAACCTAAACCTAAACCTATAACCTATAACTTTAACCAAAATCTATAACCTAAACCAAAACCAAAACCTATAACTTAAACCCGAACCCATTCTCAAATCCCAAAACCTACAACCTAAACCAAAACCAAAACCTATAACCTAAACCCGAACCCATTATCAAATCCCAAAACCTATAACCTATAACCAAAACCAAAACCTATAACCTAAACCAAAACCAAAACCTATAACCTAAACCCGAACCCACTATCAAATCCTAAAACCTATAACCTAACCTAAACTTATACTTATAACCTAAAACTATTTCCAAATCCCAAAACCTATAACCTAAACCTAACCTTAACCTAAACCTATAACCTATAACCTTAAGCAAAACCTATAACCAAAACCTATAACCTAAACCCAAACCCAAACCCATTCTCAAATCCCAAAACCTATAACCTAACCTAAATCTATACTTATAACCTAAAACTATTCTCAAATCCCAAAACCTATAACCTAAACCTAACCTTAACCTAAACCTAAACCTATAACCTATAACCAAAACCAAAACCAAAACCTATAACCTAAACCCGAACCCATTCTCAAATCCCAAAACCTATAACCTAAACCAAAACCAAAACCTATAACCTAAACCCGAACCCATTCTCAAATCCCAAAACCTATAACCAAAACCAAAACTAAAACCTATAACCTAAACCCGAACCCATTCTCAAATCCCAAAACCTATAACCTAAACCTTATCCTAAACCTATAACCTATAACCTAAATCAAAACCTATAACCTAAACCAAAACTAAAACCTATAACCTAAACCCGAACCCATTATTAAATCCCGAACCTGATTTCCTAAACCTAAACCTTAACCTATTTTTAATTCCCTAAAGCTATAAGCTATAAGCTATAACCTAAACCTAACCTAAACATAAACCTAAACCTATAACCTTAACCTAAACCTAGGTTTTGAGTTTAAAAGTTCATCCTAGGTTTGAACACATTACTCATGTTGGATTTTGCTATTGTTTAGAAGATTTGTAAGTACATTTTTTATTTCTTCATATATAAGTGTCTTTTTGCCTTTCTTCCTTTTGAGATGTGTACAAAGGCATGCTTGTTTGATTGTGTCTACAAATGCTGTTTTATACAGGCTGACAAGCTAAAGAAGTCAGTGGAGGATGAAATTCATTTTCTAAAGGGAAGGGTTTCAGAACTTGAAAGTGATCTTGTGTCGAAGTCCATAAAAGTTACATCTGCAGTTTCAAGTAAAGAAGAAACTCTATCTTCTGCATTTGCTGAAATTGACAGTCTGAAGGAAGAAAATTCTGTAAAAACGTGAGCATTATTGAATGCATATGGAGGGTGTTTACTGTGTTGGAGTATATTTGTTTATTGCACATCAGGGCATGTCTTAGTTATAATTCTTATGATAGGTTGAGTAAAGTGAAGTACTGTTTATTTAAAAATGTGAATGTAGGATGCATTGTATGATTTGATTGCTATTTATAATAAATGCATCTATTTCTTTTTCTGATTGCATTTTATGTATTATTTCTATCAACATTAAGCTTAGATGAGTTATCAATCACAATAAGTTCTTGCAATAAAAACAAGTCATATTATTATAATTTTATAAAAAAAAGCTATGAATATAATCGTAGCTATAGCTACGGCTTTCGTCCGTAGCTATTGGTATCTATTACTATAGATATTATTGGTGCTATTGGTATTTATTGCTACGGATAAAATCTCTTTTGCTACTGATATAAGCTGTAACACATCCGTCGTTATTGGTAAGGTATTGCTACGGACATAAACCGTAGCTATTAGTATCTATTGCTACGGATATAGTCCGTAGCTATTGGTATCTATTGCTACGGATATTATCCCTAGCTACACCTTTAGCTACATCACCAATAGCGACGAACGTGCTACGGATCATATCCGTAGCAAAAGCCCTTTTGCTACGATTTTTGGCTGTAACCTTTGCTCGTTTTTCTTGTAGTGCCGCCTCGGACTTCCAAAAGAAGGCACGTGAAGTGCGTATTTGCTGAGAGGCTAGGCCCCATAGCTTAGGTCAGAGCTCGGCTCGGACTAAGAGTGTTGTCCCTATTCAACAAGTTGATAGCAAAAGCTGATCAGTGTCCTAACAGCTAGAGGAACCACGCCGAGTCGAGGCCATACATTAAGACGGGCGCTCCATCTGCTAGATTTGGAAACTACCATTAACAAACGTGGCTGATTACTTCGTTTCCAAATATGCATTATCCGCCTGATACACTACATGATCCATGGATTGCATACAATATCTCCAAGATCTTGGTATCCCGCTGATTGAGTTAATCGTGCCGACAATAACGGACCCAGACCATCCGATAGTCAAGTATAAATGCAATAAGACCTCATTGCTACATGTACGTAATATCTTGCACTCTCCTATACTCTCCACTTAGACCCAGATTCCCTGGACCTGACTTAGGCATTAGAGGGTCCCTCGGCTTAGCCACGGTCACCTTTGCCTGTTCTCATTATGCAGGATCAAGACGTGGGAGCGATTCAAGGTTTGAGAGATTGAGGGGAGAGCTATCCAAATTTTGACCTCAACATTTTTTGGCACCGTCTGTGGGAATCTAATATGAAAGGTCAGGTTCCTATTTTCAAATACAATGGTAAGAGGAAAGAAGAAAGCAGTAGTTGTGCAACCAGAACCAAATGAGTAAACTCGCTCTTTGTCACTACTTCATGTCGAGTCAGCTCTGGGGCCTTCTCAACGTTCTCAAGCGAGTAAGTATCGAGCCATGCAAAATGAGATTCAGGCCCTACGCGATGAAGTAAACAGAATGAAGCAGCGATAGGAGCCACAGCCACACCCAAGTCAGGAGAATCCCGTTCTTGAGTCGGTCAGTCTGTTCATGGAGGCTCACTCCATGCTGAGGAGTATGAGGCTTGAGGCACCCTAGCACTCTCGGGCACCGGTTTCGGGTCAGAATCCTCCTCCGGTCCAAATTAGAGTCTCAGCGCGAAATACTGTCACTTGAGCTCCTACCAACAACTCAGTCACTTCAGCCCTGGTACCTACGAACCTCCGTCGTCAGCTAGAGAGGATGAGGAAAAGAAGGATCCCAGAGATGGAAAATGCCCCGAAGATAGTTGCTAAGAACAAAGATCCCTGGGAAGCGCGGTTCGTGGAACTCAACGATAAGTTTTTGACCCTGGAAAAGAAGTAGCAGTCGTCAACAGTTCCCGCCACGGTTCAAGCAATAATGAAAGAGACTGAACCTCCTTTCACCTCCATAATCATGGACGAGGTAATACCGCAGAGGTTTCGAATACCTCCTGTCATCCAGTAATCTGGATCCGGTGACCCATCCGAGCACGTAGAAGCTTATCGTTCGTGGATGCAAATCCAGATAGCAATGGATGTAATGATGTGTAGAGGATTTTCGATCACCCTTATAGGATCCGCTCGGAATTGGTATCGTCAGTTCAAACCCAATTCCATCGGTTCCTTCGCAGAGTTGACTCGACTATTCCTCACCTAATTTATAAGCGGTAAGAGAAGTTGAAAACCTAATACTCACTTGCTCACCATCACGCAAGGGCCAAAAGAGTCGCTGAAGGACTACATTGCTCGCTTCAATGAAGAAGTGTTGTAGGTAGAAGACTATGATGACAAAATGGCACTGGCTGCCATATTCAGTGGCCTAAAAGAAGGAAGGTTCACTTTCTCCATTGGAAAGAACCCACCGAAGACATTAGCGAACCTCGTTGCAAGAGCTCAAAAATATACTAATGCCGAGGAGTTTACTAAGCCCGCAAGAGTGTGCAAGTAACTGACTCAACCGACAAGGGGAAGAGGCCTAGGAATAAAGAATCTCAGCCTACTGGCAAAGGGCTAGATGACCGTGCCTCTCGCGATCGTACACTGAGTCGAAAATCAAAAGAAAAATTTCATTCCTACACCCCCTCAATAAGTATGCCGAGCAGATTCTGTTAAATATCCTAGGAGAAAAACTTCTCAATTGGCTTGTCTGTATGAAAGCCGACATGGAACATCGGGACAAACGTAAGTTCTGCCGTTTTCACCGTGACCACGACCACAATACGGACGATTGTGTAAATCTCAAGGATGAAATCGAGTCCCTTATCTGCATAGGACATCTGCATCGATATACTAAAAGAGAGAGAGCCGCTCGGAAGGAAGAACGAGAGTAAGATCTACCAAATAACCCCATGGAAGAGCTAGCTGAAATCTGCACCATTTTCGTGCGCTCGGTCGGTGGAGGAGATTCAAATAAGGCTCGAAAAACTTACTCTCGGAAGTCTGATCCGGAACATTACGTCCATTTAACCAAGTGACCTAGTAAGGAATCCCAGATCAGCCATGCAGTCTGACCTTTATGAAAGACGACGCACGCGAAATCCAGTATCCGCACGACGATGCCCTGGTGGTCATGATGACCATAACAAACCACAAGATGTACCGCTCTTGGTTGACATTGGAAGCTCAATTGATATGATCTATTCTGAAACTTTCAAAAGAATGGGGGTTCCATGGTCACGTCTCCGACCTGTGAAGACGCCCCTGCATGGCTTTGCTGGAGAAAGTGATCTCTGAAGGAGCCATCTCCCTCCCAGTAACTGCAGGAGAAGGGCAACACCAAGTCACCCTTATGGTGGACTTTCTTGTTGTCAATATACCATCTGTGCACAATGTCATCCTGGGCAGACCCTCCCTCAATGCAATGAGGGTGGTCGTTTCTACTTATCACCTAATGATGAAGTTCCCAGCTGAGGACGGAATAGGCTACCTCCGAGGCGACCAACGCGAAGCTCGGAGATGTTACGCGATAGCGGTCAAAAAAGGATCTTTCAAGTAAGCGCTTGTTGTCAACGTCTTGTATCCCCGAGGACCCACCAGGGACTCATCTGTAGAAGACCTGGAGAAGGTGCTCCTCGACGAAGCAGACTCGAGCAAAACCATTTATCTCGGAACGTCATTAAGTCCCAAGCAACGGTCTGAAATGTTGACTCTTTTAAGGCAACACAGAGATGTCTTCGCATGGTCGCATGCAGATATGTCAGAGATCTCCCCTGATGTTTTGGTTTATAGGCTGAACGTGGACCCAGACCACAAATTAATAAAACAGAAGAGAAGATCATTCGATGTCGAGCACTATGAGGCCATTGCCGAAGAGATCTCCCTCCTACTCGATGCTAGCTTCGTAGAGGAAGTATATTACCCCGACTAGATTGTAAATGTGGTGCTTGTCAGAAAATTCAACGGGAAGTGGCAGGTCTGTGTAGACTATTCAGATCTGAATAAGGCATGTCCCAAGGATAGCTTCCCTCTGCCTCAAATCGATCAACTGGTAAACAGTATGGCCAACCATAAATTACTTTTCTTCCTGAACACCTATGCCAGATACAACTAGATCGCGATGCATCCCCCAGACAGACAGAAGATTACCTTTGTCATGGACAAGGGACTCTATTGTTACCGGGTCATGTCATTTGGCCTAAAAAATACTGGGGCGACATATCAGAGGTTGGTAAATCAAATGTTCGCCAAACAGATCGAATGCACTATGGAAGTATACATCGGCGACATGCTAGTGAAGAGTATCAAGGAATCCGATCACTTGACAGATCTCGGGGAGACATTTGATGTCCTTCGAGAGTACCAGATGAAGTTGAACCCCGCAAAGTGCATTTTTGGGTTTGAATCAGGGAAGTTCCTTGGGTTCCAGGTTAGCCAACGGGGCATCGAGGCAAATCCCGACAAGATCAAAGACTCCTCGATATGAGCTTACCTCGGACCATCAAGGAGATACAATGCCTCACAGTAAGAGTCACTACACTCGGACGGTTCATATCCAGAGTGACAGATAAATGCCTCCCCTTCTTCCAACAATTGAAGGGTCATAAGAAGGCATAATGGATGTTAGAATACGAGCGAGCCTTCCAGCAGCTAAAGCGGTATCTGGGCTCACCCCCCTCCTATTCAAGTTGAAGAAGGTGAGCCCCTGTTCCTGTACCTCGCGGTCTCGACCTCGGCCGTCAGCTCGGTCCTGATCAGAGAAGTCGGGAGCAAGCAATACCCCATATATTACATGAGCAAAGCAATGGTACCTACAGAAATGAGATATTCATCCCTAGAGAAACTAGCACTTAACCTCGTTGTTTTAGCCCGGAGGTTACGCCCATACTTCCAAGCTCATTCCATCATTGTATTGATCGACTCTCCTCTAAGGTAAATTCTCCAGAGACTCGAGGTTTCAGGTCGAATGACCAAGTGGGCCATTGAACTCGGTGAGTTCAACCTCCAATTTCATCTAAGGACCGCAATCAAAGGCCAGGCTGTGGCGGACTTCATTACCGAATTCACCACTCCGAGTGCAAAGGAGATTAGCACCGAAGTTGAGATGACTCCACCTGTCCCCCTGGCTGACCAAAAGATGATGTCAGACCCGGGATGGATTCTCTATGTCGATAGGTCGTCCAATGCTAAAGGAGCCAGAGATGGAATTGTCCTGATCGTACCCGACTCTATGTCTATCTAATATGCAATCAGACTCGGGTTCAAGGCCTCGAACAATGAGGCGAAATATGAGGCTTTACTAGCTGGACTCAGATTGGCGGCGATTCTAGGCGTTCAGTCTCTCCAGATCTGATGCGAATCACAGCTAGTAGTAAATCATATTTCCACTGAGTATGAAGCGAAAGAGAGAAGCATGATCGCTTACCTCAAAGAGGCGAGGAAGTTGATCGAAAAATTTTAGAGTTGCACTATCCAGCAAGCCCCAAGAACGAAAAACTCATGAGCCAACGCCATAGCAAAGCTCGCCTCCGCCGCAGAAGGGAAGATCCCACTATTCATCCCCATTGAATTCATAGAACATCTGAGCATCAGCAAGATAGAGAGAGTCAATCCAGTGTACTTTACTCCAAGCTGGATGGACTCGATCTTCAACTACCTCACGTCCGATGAAATCCCCTCAGATAAATTGGAGGCAAGACGATTGAGAGTCAAAGCGGCTCGATATGTCATCCTGGACGGTATGCTGTATAACAAGGGGTATTCCCAGCCTTACCTCAGGTGCATCCGACCTGATGAAACCGACTACGTGATTTGGGAGATTCACGAAGGAATCTGTGGAAACCATTCTGGTAGCCAAGCCCTGACCCTGAAGATACTTCGTCAAGGATACTTCTGGCCGTCCCTCAAGCAGGACTCGAAGGACTGCGTTCGAAAATACGATAAATGTCAATGTTATGCAATTGTGCCGAGGCAACCAGCGAAAGAAATGACTCCTATGAGCGGACTGTGGCCATTCACCCAATGGGATATCGACATCATCGCCCCCTACCTACAGGGAAGGGGCAAGTCAAGTTCGTCATTGTCACAGTTGACTACTTCACGAAGTGGACTGAGGTCGAGCCCGCCACAAGGATCACTGAGCAGAAAGTGATTGACTTTGTTTGGAAAAATATTATCTACCAGTTCAGGATTTCATGCACCATTGTGTTAAACGATGACCGACAATTCGATAACGAAAAGTTTCAGGACATGTGTCAAGGGCTCGGCATCACAAATGCATATTATTCGCCTCGGCACCCATAGTCCAACGGACAGGAGGAAGCGGTTGATGTTTTATTTAAACCAACTTGATTTAAATGATTTTAAACTCGCAAGTATACGAATCAAATGTAGATACGGTATGTATTACGAGATCGTTACCACAAGGATTGGTTGTCATAATTCAAAATTTATTATTCCTCTTAACTAATCCAACAAATAGTTTTTCTAACAATTACGTAAACTAACAAAAGTTTATGAGAAATAACTGAGAATAATGAGAAAAATTCAATTAAGGAGAATACTAGGACTTTCGAATCCACCCTTAATTATCCAGACCCTTGTTTTACCTGTTGATTCACCCTGATTTAGATTGATATAAATTTAATAAATAAAGCATGCTCTGTCCTTAGCCGGGCACACAAAATGTATAATCTCTTAAAGCATACGGATCACATCTTTCCATCCATGGTCAAGCATGGAGAGATGTAGATTCCTATTTCTTTCTCTATAGGAAACCTGTTCATGGTCAAATACAAGAACCTAGAATAAGATTCCACACAACATTCACATCTAGACTTTGGTTAAGCACACTAGAGAAAGAAACAAACCAATTAAGTTTAGATAAAATCAACACATATAAGAATTATTCAAATTAGGGGCTTCATCTTAGCTCTAGCTAAAATATTAACAATCTATAAATTCGACTGAAAAGAAGAAAAAATAAAATTAAAAAAATAAGAACATCCTTCTCTCCCTTCTTGCTTCCTCTCTCTCTTTCTTCTCTCTCTCTCTCTCTCTCTCTCTCTCTCTCTCTCTCTCTCTCTCTCTCTCTCTCTCCTTGGCTCTTGATCTGCTCTCCCCTCTCCTAAGCTCTCAGGATCTGGCCTCCCCTTCTCCTCAGCTCTCCAAGTCCTTTTATAGCTGTCAGGGGCGGTGGAGAGACTGTCGCAGCAACTGCACATGAGCAGTGAAAGCCTTTTTACAGCCAAGTTCAGGGCTTCATAACTCCCTTGTTCCTTGCTTGTTGTTTGTCAATTCAACGTCCCCTAAGACTATTTTTGATGGCCTACATGATGGACGGGTTGGATCAGCCATCTGATCAACGTTCTGATCGTGCAACCGCCCCAAAAGTCGGTCGATTTCCAGACGTGAAAATAGGGACACGGATCTCTTTCACTGTGGCACTGGTGGGGCCCATGATCAGCATTGATTGAGAAATCCACACCGTCCATTGCACTCTCCTCAAAAAATAGGTTGGAGACGGATGGTTTTGAATTAGATATGGTTTGGCCCATTGAATCTCTTTCGCTGCCATCTATCTTGTATTTGAACAGCTAAAACATGTTCCTCGTTGTTTCTTCAAAAATCATCACCTAGGCCTTGGTGACTAGGCCTTTAAGAATCTGATGAATGGTTTGGATTGTCCATATGAACAATGAGTGGGGCCCACAACTGCGAACCGACAAGGACAGCGTTAACACTGTTGCGTTTGTTTTAAAATCTGAAAGAGGAAGTCGGTGGGGTCCATGATCAAAGTTGGTTTAAAAATTCACTTCGTCTATTGCATTCCTCTCAAAATTTTGGCCAAAAATAGTCAGTTTTGAATGTATGTTGATGCAACCTAGAAAAGCAAACACGCTAAAATCTTTTTGGACGTCATAGAGTAGCTTGTTTATAGCCTCTATAGCTAGTACATGTGTATGTATGGGCACAAAATATCAGCTTCGATCCTTTCAAAGCCCTCTACAAGATAAACGGCTTGGGTCAACCGTACGGGTCATGATGGTGGCCCACTTCGTTCTGCAAGATTCGACCCTCTGTCGGTTACGCAACCAGTGCGAAAACGGAACTTTCCATTTTTGAGAAGAAGATCGGTCAGCACCTGGTTGGACCAAACAGCTAGTCTGGTGCATGGCAGGTGTTGATGTGCATGGTGTACATGCACCACATACGAGGCCCATTGTGATGCTTTTACAAAATTAAATCCATCTATTCACTTTGTCTTCCTGTTTAAATCGTCGAGACCAAAGTTGAAGTAGTTCCAGATATTAAGTGGGCCTGAAATCAATAGTTTATGGGCTTATCTATCAGTTGGGGCACTTCTATAGTGATCCGAGGGCTGAAATTTGATATGTAGGGTTAATTTATAGCCCTAATCCCATGTATGAAGTTTTGAGCCAATTGGATGGCGGAAACCATCTGATCTTGCATTCTGGCTGCTTTTCAGGCCTCTTTAACATGAACAACTTGATTTTCTCATATCCCTGGCGTGTAAATCCAACAATCTTGGTCCTTTGGAGTCCGTCCCCTGCTCTGATGACTTCGGAGCATCAAATCCACGCTTGTAATGCTCTTTTTTCAGTACACGCTCCTAATTACATCCTGCAATAATAATACAATTAAAATATTCCATTAAGCATTATCATGTATGAAAAATTAGGTAATAACTAGGGCCTAATATGCAATATTCGACCCTTATCAGCGGTTAATAAGGTCATCAAGCATCATCTCAAAATAAAATTAGAAAAAGCGAAAGGTAATTGAGCTGAGGAGCTTTCGTTCATCCTTTGGGCCTATAAGACCACAACTCAGTCCTCTACTGGGGAAACTCCATTCTCGCTCTCCTACGGCTCTAAAGTAATGGTGCTGGTAGAAATTGGCCTTCCTACTGCGTGGGTAAAGAATTACCAAGAGGGCCAGAACTCCCCAACAGATCGCAGCTAACTTAGACCTGCTTGAGGAAGTTAGAGACATCTCGAGGCTCCGAGTTACAGCTCGGCATCAACAGGTGGCGCACTTCTACAACTCTAAAGTTAAGGTCAGGCGGTTCCACCTAGTAAAGTTAGACCTTCACCAGGTCTTCCAAAACACCGCTGAGTTGGGGGTTGGAGCACTAGGGCCTAACTGGGAAGGGTTGTATCGTGTGGTCCGATCAACTAAACCAGGCTCTTACCACCTAGAAGACCTTGAGGGCTGCCAGCTCCCTAAACCTTGGAACTCAGAACATCTGAAAATTTATTATCCCTGATGTATTGGCCTTTCAGGTCCCCAATAAGGTGTACGCCTCCGAGCGACTAGCCTTTAAGGCTTTCAATAAATTTCATGATTTATCTTCTACACGAACGAGTTATCTACTAAGTAAAAGTTACCTTGTAAATGCAGAGGCGAACTGAACGAACTGATCCCTTAAAGAATGGGTCAGAGCGTAATCCTACGAAAACTCGACATGGCATCCCCTCCAAGTCAGGGAAAAAGCCAAAAGATGACCTGACTCTCCAACAGAGTAATTGGCTCATCATCTGACTAACGGACGGAGCAGAGGTTTCTCGCCAATCGTGGGACAATCCGACTCCCTAGGGGTTCGAACTCAACAATGATCCAGCCATAAGGTCTCAAAAGGTCTACCAGATGGCATTGGAGGGGGCTAACCCGTCCAAGGGTCGGTTTGGCCATACCTTGAAGTAATCCGACCTGTCAACGAATCAGTTCGGTAATTAGCAATTAACAATCAACATCCAAAAATTAACTACAAATTAACTTTTATGAAAAAAAAATCATCATCCGAGTGCCCTTTCCAAAGGGTCAAAAATCATCATCCATATGCCCTCTTCAGAGGATCAAAAAGATATTATCCATTAAAAAAACTATGTAGTCGGCGGCGCTTGGGAATCTAGGGCTTGGTTCAGGCGGACGTCTTCAGCGAGCGTCTCTTCAGCGTCATCAGATAACAAGGGCTCAAGATTAAGGTCCGGGTACAAATCCTGGACTGCCTCAATACAGGCATCGAAGCCACAGTTATAAAACTTACTGGCTTCGACATCCCTTTCCTTTAGAGCCTTAAAGACATCAACTACAGTAGCCACTGCTCCTGCCAGGGAAGCCTCATCTTCGGCCCACTGAGTTTCCATTACTTGAGAGACGGTTCAGCTCCATTCTTTTACAGCCTCGACCCTAGTCCGCTCCAGGACTTCTCCCAGTTGGGTAAACTCCTTGGCCAACGAATCCGTATGAGTCCTAGCTCGTATCAGCTTGGCCTCTGCCTCCCCACATCGGACCTCGAGGTCACCTCCAACCTTCTGCAGTTAGAGCTCTCTGACCTTCCCATCTTCAAGCTGCCAACGCAGCTCTCCTAGCTCGAGCTGGAGAAGTTAGCCTCATCCCTATGAATCCCCACCTCATTCTGAAGTGCCTCCACCTTGGCATCCCTCCTCTCAAGCTCCTGTATTCTCTCCCGAGTCAAAAGGAGCTTTGGGACAGTCTGAACGAAAATAGAAAAATGAGCATGTGGATGAGAAAGAAATAAAAAAAGAAGTAGAAAAGAAACAAATAATACCGTGTAAAAAATGGAAGTTATGTCGTTCAAAAAGAAGTTGTCCGACTTGGTGAGAAGTTTCACTATCTCCTCTTCAGGGGCATGTTTGGGGGCCCAAGGGACCAAGCAAGACAGGTGGTAACCCGGCTCGAACCTCCTGCCGCTCGTCCCTACCTGGGCGAACCCATTGCTTCCCTAGCCCCGGTCCGGCTGCTACCGAGGTTTGAGCCTCAGCCTCAAAATCGTTCCCAGTGTCGCGCGGAGAAAGCATATCATAAACCATTCTAATGGCCTCCTCCCGTTCAGTAGAAGAAGGTATGACAATGCAGGGATTGGGGGCTGCAAAAGGAGCCTCTATGGTAGGGGGAATGGCGGTAGGGGGAGGGAAGGAGTTATAGTTGCTGCTAAGGAAGGAGTTATAGTGGTTAGAGTCAGAACAATGATTGTAGGGACCTGAGTCTTGGGAGGCACCACAGCTGGAGTTACAACAACTGGAGCCGGACTAGAAGGGCCCTCCTCGGGAGAGGTAGTCTGCCTTCTTCGAATGGTGGTCTTTGTCCGAGACTCTGCCCTCAGCATCTCCTTCGTCGTTGGACCATCTTTCCTCCTCTGAGAACCAGACGCCTCGGCCATGCCTGTGCAGAAAATAACAAATCAGCAACCAAACGAATGAGTTGATCTCTCTAATGGTAGTGTGAGAAAAACTTACTGAAGGATGTGGGGAGAGGCTGGGACTTGTAAAGCACAGACCAGTGAAGGTTGGCTGCAGTGATCAGGTCTGTGCAGGAGCGAAGGTCCCCCGATCTCGCCCTAGCCTTAGCGATGCGGTTCTTCTAGACTGAGTCAAGGAGTGGCGTGCCCCTCAAAAAATCTACAAGGATAAGAAGAAAGTTCCATTTTGATTAAAGTAGACGGATGTTTAAAAAAGAAAAAGAAAGAAAGAGAGCTGCTCGAAAGAAAAAAGAGTCCAACCTGGTTTTGAGAATTGGGTAGGGACCCGAATCATCAGACTCCCAAACTCCGCCTCTGACGCCTCCTACTCGCCCACAGCCTAGAACTACTTATTCTTTCAGTCCTTGTTAAAAGACGAAAGGTTCATCACCAACCCCGACCCTTTGCTGCCTCGAGTCATAAAGTAGTACTATAGTTCTTGGCTACTGTGTTACCCAGGTATAGGCACATCAACTCCTCTAGTGTCAGCTCTGAATTTCTGACTTGGCACTAGATGATGAAAGAAGAGATTAACACCCTCCAAGCATTAGGGGTGAATTATCCCAGAGCAAGTCTGAGGTAAGCCGTTACGACTCGGATGAAATGATGCAGAGGGAGTCGTAGCCCACGTTGCAGTGCACAAAGAAAGATTACAACTTCTCCCTCAGCAGGTGTGTCAGCGGTGTCAAGGGGCTCTTGGGCCCTGATCTGAACGGAGTTTGGGATCTGAAACTCTGAACGGATCCATTCCATTTGGGACTACGACAGCACGAAGCCTCCAGGGATTACCTCCGAGGCTCGCCCACTCGCGGGCATTTCAGCGGCCTCGGTAGTAGTGGTCTGGGGGGCTTGGACAACCTTCCTCTTGCTAGCCCACTGAGTCCGTGCCTCTGCCTCTTTCTATCTTCGAGGCCGAGGGAATAAGGGTACAACTTCAAAGGGGCCTTCAGAGGCCCCTCTCCCTCTTTTAGAGCTCCTCGGCTCGGAGTCATCATCATAATCCCGAACAGTTTTGAGATCAAAGGACATTAGGAAGAGAAGTAAAAGGAACGACGAAAGAGACTCACCGGACGATCGCCGAAAATCACCTCTACCGGAAAAGCTTGGTCGGTCGAAATTGCCTTCGCCGAAAATTGCCTCCTCCGTTACACGTTCAAATTCTGAATCCAAGTGTGGAGAGAAAGTCTGAAAGGAGCTTATATAAGCAGCACAGAATCTCTGCATTAATGGCAGGGAGTGATGACCGTAGTCGAATTGTCATGAACTGATTCCTGCGTACATGTGGCTATTTACCGTTGGATCAGCTCCTGCAAGATAGTACGATCCTGAAATTGAATAGTGTGCCTCGGTATATGAAGCGACACCCGAGCAGGAGGAGTCATCACATGGACATTTCCCTGGGCATACGTGGCGACTTGTCATAGCTCAGCAATTATTCAGAATCGTAACCGTTGTCATGCATCCGCTAAGGAACAATCCACAGGCGCGAAATCCCGAGGATTCAACGCTTTGAAGTTCAATAAATGAGGTGATTGATCTTCCATATGATTACTCTCTGAGTTCGTAGCCGACCTTGAAGAGTAGGGGGCTTCTGTTATGGGAAGATTCGAGCCTCTAATAGTTCCAAGAATAGTTAATGAACTAAGTCCATTGGGCGTACTAATGTCTGAGGCAATGCACATCCGATGTGATGTGCGCAAGTCATGAATAAGTAATGAGGGTGCTCCTACTCTGAGGCTACGGATCGGAGCGGCTTAACATAGTTTAAAGTCAAGAAATGAGTCATACTTCGATTGGATATGCTAGGCTATCCAGCCACCATCTAACAAAAAACCCGACGCGATGGGATAGTTCCGACACCCCGCCTCGGACCTCCAAAAGAAGGCACATGGAGTGCGTGTTTGCTGAGAGGCCAGGCCCCATAGCTTAGGTCGGAGCTCGGCTCGGACTAAGAGTGTCGTCCGTATTCAACAAGTTGACAGAAAAAGTTGATCAGTGTCCTGACAGCTAAAGGAACCACGCCGAGCTGAGGCCATACATTAAAACGGGTGCTCCATCTGCTAGATTCAGAAACTACCATAAACAGACGTGGTCAATTACTTCATTCCTAGATACGCATTATTCGCCTGATACGCTACACGATCCATGGATTACATATAATATCTCCACGATCTTAGTATCCCGCTAATTGAGTAAATTGTGCCGACAATAACGAATCCAGACTGCCGACAGTCAAGTATAAATGCAACGAGACCTCATTGTTATAGGTTCGCAATATCTTGTACTCTCCTCTACTGTCCACTTTGACCCAGATTCTTTGTACCTGCCTTAGGAATCCGAGGGTCCCCCGACATAGCCAGGGTCACCTTTGCCTGTTCTCATTGTGCAGGATTAAGACATGGGAGTGATTCAAGGTTCAAGAGATTGAGGGGAGAGCTGTCCAGATTTTGACCTCAACAGTGAATATATGTGTGTGTGTGTGTTTGTTTGTGTATGCGCGCACGCGTCGTGGAGGTTCAGTACCATTGTTCAAGTAGTTTGGCCCATTTGAATATTAGATTTTCCTCATATTTGAGCCCATAAACTAAAATGGGCCAATGAAAATGGTGGATTTTTCAAAAGTATTATGGTGGGATATGGGATACTTCAATTTTAATTTGGGAGTTTAATAATACTTTTTGAAGCTCTATGGCCCACCTGAGGTTTAGATGTTCATTGTATCACACCAATTAAAATGAGAAGAAAAAATTAATAAACGTAGTGGATTTTTCAGAAACATCATAGTGGACCACACGACAATTGGCGCAATTTCAACAATGAGTGTTCAATACCATTGTTGCAAGTTGTGGGCCCACTTGAGTGTTGGATCTATCTCATATTTAGGCCTACCTCCTAAAATGATATGAATAAAATAGCCAAGGGGTGAATTTCTTAAAAACATCATGGAAAATATTTCTCAATGTGGCATGTCCATTCAACATGGTCCAGGGCACGCATACTATTCACAATGACCCTGTGTGAGTTACTTTTGGTAAGTTGAAAAGTAAAATAAAAATACTTATCAAAATAAGTTACTTTTTGTTTTATGTTACTTATTTAAGTTGATTAACCAAACTAACTTAATTAAGAAAAGTAACTTATTAGCTTACATAAGTTAAAAAAGCTACTTATTTGGTGGTATCTAAATGGGCCCTTAGTGAGCCACATCTATGTTTAATTTGAGTGAGTGAACTTTTATCTGTTACTTTGTTTTTTATTCAACTGTCCATTCTCTTGTGAGAGAAACATTAATGTTTTAGCATAGTGTGACGGATAATGAGTAGGACCTTAGAATTTGGATCTCGATTAAAAATTTGGTACGTGGTGTATACGTTGTTGTGGGGAAAACTGAACTGGTCCCTCACACAGGAAGAACCTTTGACTAATTATAAAACAATTCCAAACTGAGGTGATCGAAAGGCTGAGATGGCTTTCCAAGCTATGCTTAACTTAACTTAACTCTCCAAGTTAAGTTAACTAACCCAAGAAAAAATACTAACTTAAAAACAAAGTAACAGATAAAAGTTTATCTTAACTTAACATTTTTTTTAAAAAATAAAAACTGGGCCACAACCCGACTCTTATTTCTGTTGGAGAGTCGGGTCATCTTTTAGCTTTTCCCTTGTTCCTATACCTCGCGGTCTCGACCTCGGCCGTCAGCTCGGTCCTGATCAGAGAAGTCGAGAGCAAGCAATATCCTATATATTACGTGAGGAAAGCAATGGTACCTGGAGAAACGAGATATTCGTCCCTAGAGAAACTAGCACTTAACCTCGTTGTTTCAGCCCGGAGGTTACGCCCATACTTCCAAGCTCATTACATCATTGTATTGATTGACTCTCCTCTGAGGCAAGTTCTCCAGAGACCCGAGGTTTCAGGTCGAATGACCAAGTGGGCCATAGAACTCGGTGAGTTTGACCTCCAATTTCATCTAAGGACTGCAATCAAAGGCCAGGCTGTGGAGGACTTCAATACCGAATTCACCACTCCGAGTGCAGAGGAGATCAGCACCGAAGTCGAGATGACTCCTCCTGTCCCCCTGTGTGACCAAAAGGTGATGTCAGACCTGGGATGGAATCTCTATGTCGATGGGTCGTCTAATGCTAAAGGAGTTGGAGCCGGAATCGTCCTGATCACACCCGACTCTACGTCTATCCAATATACGATCAGACTCGAGTTCAAGGCCTAGAATAATGAGGCAGAATATAAGGCTTTACTAGCTAGACTCAGATTAGTGGCGAGTCTAGGCGTTCAATCTCTCCAGATCCGATGCGATTCGCAGCTAGTGGTAAACCAAATTTCCACCGAGTATGAAACGAAAGAGACAAGCATGATCGCTTACCTCGACGACGCGAGGAAGTTGATCAAAAAATTTTAGAGTTGCACTATCCAGTAAGTCTCAAGAACGGAAAACTCATGAGCCGACACCATAACAAAGCTCGCGTCGGCCACAGAAGGGAAGATCCCGCGATTCATCCCCGTTGAATTCATAGAACATCTGAGAATCAGTAGGGCAGAGAGAGTCAATCCAATGTACGCTACTCCAAGCTGGATGGACTCAATCTTCAACTACATCACGTCCGACGAAATCCCCTTGGATAAATTGGAGGCAAGACGATTGAGAGTCAGAGCGACTCGATATGTCATCCTGAACGGTATGCTATATAAGAAGGGGTATTCCCAGCCTTACCTTAGGTGCATCCGACCCGATGAAGCCGACTACATGATTCAGGAGATTCACAAAGTAATCTGCGAAAACCATTCCGGTATCCAAGCCTTGGCCCTGAAGATACTTCGTTAAGGATACTTCTGGCTGACCCTTAAGCAGGACTCGAAGGACTACGTTTGAAAATGTGATAAATGTCAATGTTATGCAATTGTGCCGAGGCAACCAACAAAAGAAATGACTCCCATGAGCGGACCATGGCCATTCGCCCAATGGGAGATCGACATCATCGGCCCTCTACCTACAGTGAAGGGGCAAGTCAAGTTCATCATCGTCACAGTCGACAATTTCACCAAGTGGGTTGAGGTCGAGCCTACCACAAGGATCATTGAGCAGAAAGTGATTGATTTTGTCTGAAAAAATATTATCTACTGATTCAGAATTTCGCGCACCATTGTGTCAGACGATGGCCGTCAATTCGATAACAAAAAGTTTCGGAACATGTGTCAAGGGTTCGACATCACAAATGCATATTATTCGCCTCGGCACCCACAGTCCAATGGACAGGTGGAAGCGGTTGATGTTTGATTTAAACCAACCTGATTTAAATGATTTTAAACTCGCAAGTATACGAATCAGATGTAGATATGGTACGTATTACGAGATTGTTTCCACGAGGACTGGTTGTCACAATTCAAAATTTATGATTCCTCTTAACTAATTCAACAAATAGTTTTGCTAACAATTAAGTAAACTAACAAAAGTTTATGAGAAATAACTGAGAATAATGAGGAAAATTCAATTAAGGAGAATACTAGGACTTTCGAATCCACCCTTAATTATTCTGACCCTTATTTTACCTGTTGATTCATCCGGATTCAGATTGATATAAATTTAATAAATAAATTATGCTCTGTCCTTGGCCAGGCACACAGAATGTATAATCTCTTAAAGCATACGGATCACATCTTTCCATCCATGGTCAAGCATGGAGAGATGTAGATTCCTATTTCTTTCTCTATAGGAAACCTGTTCATGGTCAAATACAAGCACCTAGAATAAGATTCCACACAACATTCACATCTAGACTTTGGTTAAGCACACTAGAGAAAGAAACAAACCAATCAAGTTTAGATAAAATCAACACATACAAGAATTATTCAAATTAGGGGCTTCATCTTAGCCCTAGCTAAAATATTAACAATCTATAAATTCGACTGAAAAGAAGGAAAAATAAAATTAAAAAAATAAGAACATCCTTCTCTCCCTTCTTGCTTCCTCTCTCTCTTTCTTCTCTTTCCTCTCTCTCTCTCTCTCTCTCTCTCTCTCTCTCTCTCTCTCTCTCTCCTTGGCTCTTGATCTGCTCTCCCCTCTCCTAAGCTCTCAGGATCTGGCCTCCCCTTCTCCTCAGCTCTCCAAGTCCTTTTATAGCTGCTAAGGGCGGTGGAGAGACTGTCGCAGCAACTGCACATGCGCAGCAAAAGCCTTTTTGCAGCCAAGTTCAGGGCTTCATAACTCCCTTGTTCCTTGCTTATTGTTTATCAATTCAACGTCCCCTAAGACTATTTTTGATAGCCTACATGATGGACGGGTTGGATCA
Organism: Magnolia kwangsiensis; assembly: GCA_037074715.1. Lineage (NCBI taxonomy): Eukaryota > Viridiplantae > Streptophyta > Magnoliopsida > Magnoliales > Magnoliaceae > Magnolia > Magnolia kwangsiensis. The sequence continues at coordinate 44,750,223 of CM073576.1, read as the reverse complement.
GCCATCTGATCAACGTTCTGATCGTGCAACCGCCCCAAAAGTCGATCGATTTCCAGACGTGAAAATAGGGACACGGATCTCTTCCGCTATGGCACTGGTGGGGCCCATGATCAGCATTGATTGAGAAATCCACACCGTCCATTGCACTCTCCTCAAAAAATAGGTTGGAGACGGATGGTTTTGAATTAGATATGGTTTGGCCCATTGAATCTCTTTCGCTGCCATCTATCTTGTATTTGAACAGCTAAAACATGTTCCTCGTTGTTTCTTCAAAAATCATCACCTAGGCCTTGGTGACTAGGCCTTTAAGAATCTGATGAATGGTTTGGATTGTCCATATGAACAATGAGTGGGGCCCACAACTGTGAACCGACAAGGACAGCGTTAACGCTGTTGCGTTTGTTTTAAAATCTGAAAGAGGAAGTCGGTGGGGTCCATGATCAAAGTTGGTTTAGAAATCTATTCCGTCTATTGCATTCCTCTCAAAATTTTGGCCAAAAATAGTCAGTTTTGAATGTCTGTTGATGTAACCTAGAAAAGCAAACACGCTAAAATCTTTTTAGACGTCATAGAGTAGCTTGTTTATAGCCTCTATAGCTAGTACATGTGTATGTATGGGCACAAAATATCAGCTTCGATCCTTTCAAAGCCCTCTATGTCCTTGGCCGGGCACACAGAATGTATAATCCCTTAAAGCATACGGATCACATCTTTCCATCCATGGTCAAGCATGGAGAGATGTAGATTCTTATTTCTTTCTCTATAGGAAACCTGTTCATGGTCAAACACAAGCACCTAGAATAAGATTTCACACAATATCCACATTTAGACTTTGGTTAAGCACACTAGAGAAAGAAACAAACCAATCAAATTCAGATAAAATCAACACATACAAGAATTATTCAAATTAGGGGCTTCATCTCAGCCCTAGCTAAAATATTAGCAATCTATAAATTCGACTGAAAAGAAGGAAAAATAAAATTAAAAAAATAAGAACATCCTTCTCTCTCTCTCTCTCTCTCTCTCTCTCTCTCTCTCTCTCTCTCTCTCTCTCCTTGGCTCTTGATCTCCTTTCCCCTCTCCTAAGCTCTCAGGATCTCACCTCCCCTTCTCCTCAGCTCTCCAACTATAATAATCATTATTCATGAATGCCAATAATAACTAATCACTTAAACATTTATCAGTCCTCCTCTCTCTCTCTCTCTCTCTCTCTCTCTCTCTCTCTCTCTCTCAATAACTAAAACAACTAAAGTCTTATATCAGCTGCTCCTTAGAGTCCAATATCTTTTAGTGAAAGTTTCAAGGTTGCTCAGGTGCTCCGCAACCCAGTAAATAACTTTGAACAACAAATTTAATATACATAAACATACAATAATAGGAATGTCCAATAATCATAATAGAATAATAAATAAAAGTAACAATTCATAACATTATCATCAGTTGATATTAGGATCTGAATCATAAATATGCCACCATGTTTATCCAAACCCACCCAATTTTTATGCAACTTCCAATAACATGTCGGACGTAGCCGAATAGTGTGTATAGTTACTAGCATGCCTAATGGGTCTCCTAAATGGTACCAGATAGGGTTTTAAATATTTGCACGGTGTTAGTTCACAACTGGTGCACTTAGAAAGTGTGCATTGTGTTAGTTCACAACCGATGCACCTTCATTATAATTCACAAAATATAAAGATATCAGCACGGTAAAAAATGCATAACTAAAAATTTGAGTTATAATTGCTTACTATCTTAAGTCTTCTTCATTTCCTTGCACTCCTTGGTCACAGACTTGTGTGATTTACTTCACCATAATAATATTCATATACTTTGGCCTTAGTTCACATGAAAAATTCTATTTAATCAAAATTTTCATTATACATTCCAATCTGTCCATCCTATACATATTTCTTAACCAATTATATTTAACGCCAACTAATTAGCCTATCCAAGGCTCAAACCAGTATTTGGGCGGCTTGGATTATCTTAAATATTTTTGCAAAGAAAAATACTGCCTATTCTTCATTAATCTATTTTTTCTGGAATTATGCTATAAAATAAGTTGTCAGAATTAGGGATGAACGACATGTATTTCACTATCCATCATGGTGGATCTCTTGCGGGCCACTCGAATGGCCTAAAAATAATGTTTTTAATACTGGTCGTTCAAGGCGTCTTTATGGCCCACATGAGATTTGCTTTTGCTTCAATCTAGGCACCCTCCTTATAAGGTGGTCTAGTAGATTAACCGAACGGTGTGGCTATCCCTCATTCTTCTGGCGGGTTCCATTTGAACCACACATGAGAACTCCCTTCATAGGATGACTTCTCGTGCAAAGTATGCACCTTGCTAACCTATTACTTAAGTTGGTAAAAAAAAATAAAAATCCCACGAATTTTTTTTTAAATAATAGTTATCTCATGTAATTGTATGGTCCACTGACACATGGATATGCTTGATTACGAGGGCCAAACTAAATAGTTGAATAATATGGAATAAAATGAATACATCAAGATGAATCACCTACGTGGAATCTACCAAAGTTGAGACCAATCTGATATCTAGATCTTTACCATCCATATATATATATATATATATATGAAACCTGAGCAATCAAATAAAAATCAAAAGAAAGGATCTTTAACTTGTACAGATATTGATAATTAACAATCTGGATCAACTTGGAGAGGATAGGATTGCCAAATATAGCACACCAAAGTTCCCACATTATGAATGGATATGATTGGTGGAGAGGTGCACTCATCCACCCCTCTTTTATACTAAAATGGGCTAACGCGCAATCACTAGAACGAGCGGATTTCATCCGTCATTTAAGAGATTGAATCATATCACTTTCAAATTAAGTTTCAACTCTTAAGTGGCATTTGACTTAGATCCACCTATGGCCCATCACCATGCATGATCTGACTCGATCATCTTAACATATGATAGATAAGGGATTTAGTGGTGTTTTTGGTTCCTCCCATGGATGTCATATGGTTAAGATAGATTCATATTAAAAATGTCAAAATTAATGGTTAAGATGAATAATAGATTGAAGACGGTCCTATCACTAAGAATCATTTAAGATTTTGAATCATATGATACAGTTGGATTCTCCAACTCATGGCCAACCATCCTCTGCAAATAACAATGATTCCATTAATCACAGATGTACAAAGGAAGAATCCTTTTAAAATAGATTCTCCTTGGGTGATCCTCACAATGCATGACTAGTTGATCCATCTCTCAATTTTGGGCTTAAGGTGGCCCATAAAAAATAATGTAAACTGCTCATCTTAAAGGAAAAACAGACTTCTCTAACACACTAAATTTTCATTTAGATGGGGCCATCAATCGACATAAAATCAATTCTTGATCAAAAGAATGTTATTTAACAGTGAGATGGTGTCTAAAATTAGAATTTAAAGTGCTAAAGGATCCTACCTCACTTTATTCACAAAGTGGACTGGTGGGACTCTTCCACCACTATTCTTTATCTTAATTAATCTTTTATTTCATCTTTCTCATATGTATCCAACTTTTGGATGGAGTTCAGTAACTCCATGGATAACCCTATCTCCAACGGATGCTCCTAATTTCTTCTCTCTCTAGCCCACTCCTCGGGTATAAGTTGGTCATTCCGACTAATAGTCTTCCTAAAGTCAACAAGTGCTATAAGATGGTCGACTTAGATTTCCCTAATGGGTCCCTTAATCGGATGGTCTTCCATTAATGGATAAAATTAACAGTTTTATTACGTCAAAATAAACAATCGATCGTGCTGCTAATGGAAACCTACGTGCTCTACAATCCGGTCGGCTCATATTTTTCCTCTGATGACTATAAATCCATGTATTTAAAAATTTTCACTTCCAAGGTATGTAATTTTTGCAAAATCGAAAAGGAAAACCTAATACAAGTTTTCTGGGTTCCACAAAGCTCGCAATTTTTCATATCATGGGATAAATTTATCACTTTTTGAAATATAGAGTATGCAATAAAACACATTCAAGGCATAATAATAATAATAATAAATTAACCTTAAAATTTACTCATGATACTACAAGGTGCTGTTGAGGGTCAAATATTGCATAGTAGACCCTAGTTATTACCTGATTTTATGAACATGATACTGTTTAATTGCCTATTTTAATCGTGTTTGTGATGCAAAGTGTATTTACGAGCTTGTACTGAAAAGGGTATTAAAAGCATAGATTTAATTCTCTGAAGTCAATAAGGCAAGGGATGGACCCCAGAGGAGCAAGATCGATGGATTTACATGCTAGAGATCCGAGAAAATAAAAAAACTGAAGCTCAAGTAGCCTAAAAGTCAGTCAGAATGCAAGATCGTAGGGTTTCCACCATCTATTCGGCTCAAAACTTCATACATGGCTTGAGGACTATAAATGAACCGTACACATCAAATTTGACACATCGGATCCTTATGGAAGTGGCCCAACGGACGGATAAGCCCTTTAAATCCAGACGTGAGGCCCACCTGATCTCTGGATATGCCTCAATTTTAGACATGACGCCTTAAATGAGATGATGAGACAGATGGATGGAGAGGATTCCATATAACCATCACTGTGGACCCCACCTGAGTTGTGTGTACACCGTGCACATGTGCACTAGATATGCTAGTCCAAGACGATCAAACCGCCTTGGACCCGTTCTTCATTCAAAAATAGCAACTGTCGTTTTCTCTAGTGTGAAATAGGGGCGTCGTTTGATTAGTAGTGGGCCTTCATAATGGACCATGCAAACGATCCGAGCCGTCCATCATGCAGAGGGGCTTGATATGGTCAAATCCATGCTGAGTTTGTGCACTCATGCACGTACACATGCTGATTTCAACGGTCACAAATAGACTGCCCTACAACTATCGCTGCTAATTTCTCCCATGGGTCACATCGAGTCTGATCCAAAATCATCCCTTCCCAACCTAAAATCTCGTGAAGAAGTAGATGGTCGGAGTGAATTTCTTAGAAAACTTCCATAATGGGCCCCACCAAATAACACAAAGCATATGGAATCCCGGCTCCAATCGGATTTGACACTTCGCACGCAGCGTCCATTGCGAGTTACTGTGGTCCACCCCTGTGATCATACAGGAAGATCAGGACCATCCATTCGGTCCAAGAGGCATCCACAATCCTTACCAAGGCTTCTTCCTGGTCCTATGCATGCACACACAAACAAATTACATTCACTTGTACGATGAATGACAAAGTAAAATATCCTGTGGGCCTCATCAAAAGAAGGCAAAAATTACACATTTCCAACTGAAATTGTAACACAAAGCTGATGGACGGTGTGGATCTCTAAACTAATACCGATCAAGTGACCCATCAAGCATCAGTGCAAGTGCCTTCTGCAGGCCCTGTTTTCGCATTGACGCATCTCCACCACCTTGTGCGTGAATTCCAGCCACTGACTCCAAGCTCTCCACTGGTCGTACCTCTATAAAAAGGAGGAGAAAGAGAGAGAAAGGGGGATCCAAATCTTGGTGTGGAGCAGCCGTGGAGGCATAATTCAAGAGAAAGAGAGTATTTTAGAGTTTTTATTTATTTTGATTGCTGTTTTTTCTATTATTTTTTCTAAGAGTTCTAGTCCAATCATGTTGGGCTAAACCTCTTAGCTAGGGCTAAGAGGTGAAACTTGTAGCGTAATGGGAGACTTTTTGCTTGTGCCTTTTGTTTAGACTGAACTGATGTTGATTTTAGTTTAATTAAGGGAATGTTTTTAGTTTTTAATGGTCTATTGTGACTAAAATTACAATATGTATGCGATAACTTTGAATATGTTCCTTTCCTTTTTATGTTTATGACGTCAGGAAGCCCTGTTATTCACCATCATCTCCTGGGCATGGTCGGATGACGGTACACTTTCTAACCTTCATACATTGTTGATTGGTTGGTAATTAGTTTATTTTGTTATTTACTTTGTCTCCTGGACATGGTTTAGTGATAGAATCCATTCTAATTCATATACTTTTCATCTCTTGTAAACTATATCAAGGGAAGTTCAATCTTGATTTCCATGGTTACACTTTTCAACTGGATGAAGATGGGACTCTAAGTCCAGTTGAGTTCTTCAAGTAGGCATAAGATCTCCCTAATCTTTACAAGTGGATCCTCTAAATCCCTAGTTTTCGTCTTCTGATTTCTTTAAATTTTAGATAAATATTTCACCATTATTCTTTAAACTTTATTTGATTTAGATTTCATCTTAGTCTAGTACTAGTTCTACTTAATTTCAGATAACATATAGGTTTCAGTCCCTTGGGATTCGACCTCGGTCTTACCAAGTTTAGTACTATATCGTAACCCTATACTTGGGGAGTGAACAAGTTTTTGGCGCCGTTGTCGGGGACTAACAGCTACGTATTTTTGAAATTAATTGGTTTTAGAATTAGAGTAATATTAGGATTGTACTAACTTTAGTTTTAAATTTTTCTTTCTATTTGATTTTTAGAACTAACTTTCCTGTTTTGTAGGGTTGTTAATAGATCTTCTAAATTGGTAACTTCATACTAATTTCTTTACTTTCTCTATTCTTTAGATTAGGTCTTATCTTGGTTTGTTTTGTTTTGCAGGATCTTAATATAGGAACGTCTTATTTGGTAACATCTTTCTAACTTGTCCTCTTACTTTTCATACTGTTGTAGGATCTTTTCTTTTATTTTTTTAAGGAGTAGATTTAGAATTAAGGATTCACAATGAATGAACAAGAGTGGTTAGAGTGGGCACATGAGTATAGTAATCTATTTCTACAAAACGAGATGTTCTATGAAAACATGTTAAATGCTTATGGTAGAAATCAACCTATCATAAAGAACCAACCGGAATATAATGATCCACTGCTTAAGAAGTTCTTACGCGATCATATGAAGAAGAATAATTATACCCCATGGATTAACAAAATAGTATGTGAGTGTTGGGGTTATCATAATTATGGGTGTGAAGACTATTATCACCCATCAGATAAGAAGAAAACAATGCGTGATAATATTATGAGTGATAATAAGTATTATCAACCATCATATTCTCCCATATATGATCAGTATGACTATCACTAGCAAAAACATCAAAATTGAAAAACTGAACCAACAACATGTTATAATGAGTATTCTCTTGGATACCCTACCTTTGAGACCCAACCAAAAACAATCCAATATGATTCAATTCAATATATAATGGAATATCTTTCTAAAATGAGAAAAGCGATGGAAGCACTTAATTCGCGCATCGATAAAATAGATGAAGCTCATTCATCGCAAATACAATCCATTCCAAAAATACAATACGAGGAAGGTGATCCTAACTCACTTGTGGAAAATTCTAGAATTTGGAATACAGAGTTGGGTTAGGATAATGAGCATACGGTTCAATTTCCCGATGAGTTGATCTCGATGACTGTTCAAAAGAATGGTGAAGAGACATGAGTGTCTTTTAAATATAATGATGATAACACACTTCACCCACATGACACACTCGAGTTTAATGATGAGAAAGAGGTTAGTTTATTCGAACTTAACCCAATTTAGGAATAGAATATATGGAAAGTAATCCCATCCCAAGTGTGTACTGCACTGAGTTGGAAGCTGATAAGTATTGGGATGAGATTCATGAGAGCACAGCCCAAATTTTGCTGGAATCAACTTCAATTATGATCCAGGAAGGTGATCACAAGGCACAGGAAGTTCTACTCCACCTATCTGACATGACTAATTTAAATGTGGTGATGAACCACTTTCACCTAAACCTTTACGAGGAATGTTTAGATCACTCCCCTAAATTGAATGATGATATGATTCGGGAGATAAACGAGCCACCTGATATGACTCTAGAGTTGAAACCACTTAGTTGAGGCCACCATCTGAGTTATATACTTTTAACGATTCAATGCCTCTTCTGAATAGTATCAATGAAAAGAGTCCTCATATTGATACTACGTCTCCTGACCCTCAAGATGTTTGCGCAGGGTTGGAGCAAGAGAGTATACATCCATCTACCTTTAAAGACGATGGAATCCTTGGGCAAATCATCACAAACTTTGATGCGGAAAATGAGCCATTCTCAGATGAATTACCTAACTCTTTGAATGATTGCTTGGCATACTCTACAGATTCAAACGATCCCATGATACAAGAAATAGTTGATGCCTCGCAAGATAATACCTCGGTAGTTGTCACGGATCGAGAGAACCCTTATTCTGAAGCCTCTTCTATCCCAGATCCTAAATGTCTACCATTAAATGAGGAGGAGCTGACAATGAAACCGAAGTTTAGAACTTCAGAATATGTTGAGACTACATCACTTCTTAAGAAGTTTTCTGAACTTTACTTACTTGTAGTCTCTGATTCACCATGGGATACTAACGTTGAAACTTCTTCTATCACAAGTGAATCATATATACTCTGGATACCACAAGCAATTCAAAAAAAAATTTCTCATGAGGTATATAAGTTTCTCTGGAAAGTCATGCTCCAGGGCGTTTAAGCCTATTGTAAAAAGGGCTTTTGGATGGTCCTGTTGAGGAATTTACTGAGAAACTTATCAAGATATTGGCCGGAAGAGGAACCTTATGGCATGATCGAGTAGTTTTTTCTTGCTTTCATAGGACTAGGGCAGTTTGTTTTATATTATTCTAGGATAGATGGTTTTATGCCATTGGGTTAGTTTATTTCCTGCATTGTTTTAGGATAGTTTGCTTTTGTGTCTTCACTCTCGTGCTGACCGGTTTTCATGCTGCGATCTCTTGGAAAGTCTCTCTCTCGATTCGTTATCCAGGTACTATCTTCCCATCACTTTTCATTTACTTTCGTTGTCTCATATGCATTGCATGCTCATATCTTTTAGATTGAGGACAATGTAGATTTTAGGTTGAGGGTGGGAGATTAGGTTACATAATCAATGTTTTCTTGGTCTTGAGCAAAAATTGTGAAAATTTTTAATTTTTCTGAAATTTCTTGTAAATTCGAAGTGATTTTAACGGCCATTTAGGGCACTTAGAATTTCAAGATACGTGATGTTGGTAATTTATGACTCTTGGATTCAGTATCTGTTAGATTTCATAGTTAAGTTTGAATTGTTAATCCAGAATTAAAAGTTATAAACATTGATTGAGTCATGATTTCACATGTCACATCTCGTTTTTACATTAAGGTTTCAATTTGATATTGAAGAGTTAACTTGGTAATCACTAAGCATGTAAGGAACTAGCCTAGAAAATTTGGCAGTCATGATCAATCGAAGAAAAAAAAATACCTAACTAGTAAAAAAAATAGATACCTTTGGAAAGGGTTGGGCGAATAATCTTCACCATAGGTTTACTCCCTATAGGTGTAGATTTAATTTCCCATGGATGATATGTGAAAAGGGTTGGGTGTATAGTCTTCACAATAGATTTGCTCCCTATAGGTGAGGATTTAATTCCCCTTCTTAGTGTTACTTTTAATGAAAAAATTAAAATCTAGAAGAATGAAAAGATGATCTGTGAGGCAAGTTTTGGTTTAAGTCTTGATTAGCATGAATTCTCTTGTTGGTTACCAATGATATCCTGGAATAGAGAAGTGAATTTTAATGATAGTAAGCCGGGTTTACACTATACACCCATGGAACTCAATGTTTAGAATATTTTTTAATTGATGGGTTAATACATTGAACTTGATTATGAAGTTTACTGTGCGCTTGATTCCAAGAGAAAGTAATGCCCAACATTCATGAATTTTAGAATTCTAGTATATGGATTGTTTTTCAAAAATCACCCGAGTTTATAGAAATTGTCCTGTAATTCTCAACCTATTTTTCGCATACTTTGCTCGGGACTAGTAAGATGTTGGTTGGGGATTGTGTTAAGGGTCAAATATTGCATATTAGACCCCAGTTATTACCTGATTTTACAAACATGATACTGTTTAATGACCTATTTTAATTGTGTTTATGATTCAAGGTGCATTTACAAGCTTGGACTGAAAAAGATATTAAAAGCATGGATTTAATGCTCTGAAGTCACCATGGCAAGGGATGGACCCCAGGGGACCAAGATCGATGGATTTATACGCCAGAGATCTGAGAAAATCGAAAAATTAAAGCTCAAGTGGCTTGACCGTCAGCCAGAATGCAAGATCATAGGGTTTTCACTATCTGTTTGGTTCGAAACTTCATACATGGCTTGAGGACCATAAATGAACTGTGCACATCAAATTTGAGCTATCGAATCCCTGTGAAAGTGGCCCAATGGACAGATAATCCCTTTAAATCCTGATGTGGGGCCCACCCGATCTCTGGATATGCCTCAATTTTAGACTCGATGCCTTAAATGAGATGATGAGACAGATGGACAGAGAGGATTCCTCATAACTATCACTGTGGACCCCACCTGAGTTGTGTGTACGCTGTGCACATATGCACCAGATGTGCATGGCTAGTCCAAGACGATCAAACCGCCTTGGACCCGTTCTTCATTCAAAAACAGCAACTACCATTTTCTCTGGCGTGAAACAGGGGCATCGTTTGATCGGTAGTGGGCCTTCATCATGGCCCATGCAAACGATCCGAGCCGTCCATCATGTAAAGGGGCTCAATATGATCAAATCTATGTTGACCTTGTGCACAGTCACAAATGGACTGCTCTACAACTGCCACTGCTAATTTCTTCCATGGGTCACATCGAGTCTGATCCAAAATCATCCCTTCTCAACCTAAAATCTTGTGAAGAAGCAGATGGTTAGAGTAGATTTCTTAGAAAACTTCCATAATAGGCCCCACCAAATAACGCAAAGCATATGGAATCTTGACTCCAGTCAGATTTCCCACCGTGCACTAGCATCCATTTCGAGTTACTGTGGTCCACCCCTGTGATCATATAGGAAGATCAGGACTGTCCATTCGGTCTAGGAGGCATCCATGACCCTTACCAAGGCTTCTTCCTGGTCCCATGCATGCACACACAGACAAATTACATTCACTTGTAAGATGAACAACAAAGTAAAATATCCTGTGGGCCTCATCAACAGAAGGCAAAAATTACACATTTTCGACCGAAATTGCAACACAAAGTTGATGGATGCTGTGGATCTCTCAACTGATACCGATCATGTGGCCCATCAAGCATCAACACAAGTGCCTTCCGTAGGCCCTATTTTCGCACTAACACATCTCCACCGCCTTTTGCATGAATTCCAGCCACCGACTCTAAGCTCTCCACCGGTCGTACCTCTATAAAAAGGAGGAGAGAGAGGGGGGGGGGGGGGGGGGGGGAGGGATTTGGTGTGGAGCAGTTGTGGTGGCATAATTCAAGAGAAAGAGAGTATTTTAGAGTTTTTTATTTATTTTGATTGTTGCTTTTCTTATTATTTTTTCTAAGAGTTCTAATCCAATTATTTTGAGCTAAACATCTTAGCTAGGCCTAAGAGGTGAAACTTGTAGCGTAATGAGAGACTTTTTGCTTGTATCTTTTATTTAGACTGAACTGATGTTGATTTTAGTTTAATTAAGGCAATGTTTTTACCTTTTAATGGTATGTTGTGACTAAAATTACAATAGGTCTACGATAGCTTTGAATATGTTGCTTTCCATTTTATGTTTATGACGTCAGGAAGCCCTGTTGTTCACCATCGTCTCCTGGGCATGATCGTATGACGGTACCCTTCCTAACCTTCATACATTGTTGATTGGTTGGTAATTAGTTTAATTCTGTTGTTTACTTTGTCTCCTAGGCATGGTTTGGTGATGGAATCCATTCTAATTCATATACCTTTCTTCTCTTGAAAACTATATCAATGAAAGTTCAATCTTGATTTCCATGGTTACACTCTTCAACTGGATGAAGATGAGACTCTAAGTCCAGTTGAGTTCTTCAAGCAGGCATAAGATCTCTCTGATCTCTACAAGTGGATCCTCTGAATCCCTAGTTTTCATCCTCTGATTTCTTTAAATTTTAGATAAATATTTCACCATTTTTCCTTAAATTTCATTTGATTTAGATTTCATCTTAGTATAGTTCTAGTTCTACTTAGTTTCAGATAACATACAGGTTTCAGTCCCTTGGGATTCGACTTCGGTCTCATCGAGTTTAATTATACATCACAACCCTACAATGGTTGAACAAGATGAGGGCTAACCCATGAAAAATGAACATAACCAAATTTGTCACTTCCATCGTGACCACGGTCAAAATACAACTGATTGCTTTAATCTCAAGGAGGAGATCGAGTCTCTCATTCAGATGGTCTACCTATACGAATTCATTACAAGGCACATAGAGGGCTGACCAGCTCCTCTGCAGGAACAACGCAAGGAGTGCAATAATAATGAGCCAATTAAAGATATTCACACCATCTTCCGTAGACTTGCAAGAGGTGGTGACTCAAACCAAGCACGCCGAGCTCATGCCTGGAGTGCGAGAGCCATCGACAAGGTCCATCAAGTAAACCTCATTGGCTGCCTTAGGAAAGAACCTATCCTAGATTCATGGGCACTCACCTTTATCGAAGAGGATTCTAGGGGGATTCAACACCCCCATGATGACACACTCATGGTTGCCATGACCATCGCCAGCCAAAAGGTACATTAGATGTTGGTTGACAAAGGCAACTCGGTAAATATTCTATTCACAGCTACTTTCGACAAGATGAGGGTAGGGAGATCATGACTATGGCCCATGTATACCCCTTTACCTGGCTTCGTAGGAGAGGTGTCCTTGGAACAAAACATCCACCATGGTAGAATTTTTCATGGTGGATTGACCCTCAGTGTAAATGTAATTCTGGGCAAATTATCCTTGAATGACATACGGGTTGTAGTATCTACCTATCAGTTTACCACAAAGTTTCCGATTGAGCATGGGGTCAGCAAGGTCCGGGGCGACTAGAACGAGGCCTGATAGTGTTACTCGATAGCTCTTCGAGGTAGAGCACAACAGCAGCAAACGATGCATGTCACCTCCCTTGATCCCAAGGAAGAAGCTACTAAGAGAGGATCACCTATGAAAGACCTCATCCCCATGCAGCTCTTCGAAGTTAACCCAACTCAGACAGTTCAGATTGGGTCGCTGCTTGAACCCCAACTCCAAGAAAAAATAACAAACCTGCTAAGAGAACACATCGACATATTTGCATAGTCTTACAAAGACATTCTTGGGATAGACCCGAGAGTCGCGGTCCATCGACTGAACATAGACCCTAACCATAAGCTTGTTCCACAGAAAAGATGAGCATTTAACACAGAAAGATACGTTGCAATCAACAAAGAAGTTAGCAAGCTTCTTCAGGCCAGCTTCATCGAGGAAGTATACTACCCTGATTGGTTGGCCGATGTGGCATTGGTGAGAAAGGTCAGTGAAAAATGGCGAGTCTGCATGGACTACACTAGACTAAATAAGGCCTGCCCAAAAGATAGTTTTCCGCCTCTGAGGATTGACCAACTATTGGATGCTACTGCTAGGTACACACTTCTCAATTTTATGGACATGTACTCAGGGTATTACCAAATCAGCATGCATAAGCACGACAAGCAAAAGATCGTCTTCATTATAAATAGAGGTTTGTATTGTTACCGAGTCATGCCCTCCGGGTTGAAGAATGCTAGAGCGACATATCAAAGATTGGTAAATAAGATGCACACCATGCAGATCGGGAAAGCTATGGAAGTTTATGTCCATGACATGCTCGTCAAGAGCACTATGACCGAGGACCACGTGGTGGACCTGAGAGAAATGTTTGGCATCCTGAGAAGTACCAGATGAAACTCTACCTGAGCAATTGCACCTTTAACATCATTTCGGGTACGTTCCTAAGTTTCATGGTCCGTCAAAGAGGGTTGAGGCAAATCTTGACAAAATCTGGGTTCTCATAGAAATGAGCTCGTCCAACTCAATGAAAAAGATATAACACCTCATGGGCGGAGTAGCAGCATTGAAAAGATTTGTATCACATGGCACAGACAAATGCCTACCCTTCTATAAGGCCCGTATCCTGGACCGTACCGTTCATTAAGCTTCCACGGTCCTCCCGGTCGAAATTCGGCAATCCGTGATCTGTAACTAACAGTTGTGCACAACCTTAAGCCGTATCCCTTATTCCAGAGTCATCTCGACCAGAGACTTGTACCCTAGCGACCGCGCCGTCGCTGCGATTCCAACACCGCGTCTCGCGTGTTGAGGCGATACCTAGGCTAGGAAATATAGGCCCGCGTTCAGTTCGAGAAAACGCCGTACATTTGCAAACCAAAGACAACCTTTCAAATCATGTCCCATCAATCCCATCAATGTCAAGTAAACACATCAATCAACCCATCACCCAACACATCACTCACCCCATCACAACCCATACCTCTCTTACACAACAACCCCAAAAACTCAACTTTCCATCACCTCACCATCCCTCTCTCTCTTCTCTCTCATTCTCCAAGAAAACCTAAAAATTCCCAACGTCCAAGCTTTCCTCCATTTTTCCACCCACCATGAAGCTTTATACCCCATCATCCAACCTCTAAAATCTAATCTCGACATTGATTCCTTCTCCTTGGAGCTAGATCGCCCTAGTGCAGAAGAAAGAGGAGTAGTTTTGAAGGTGGGTGCTTCTCTCTCTCCTTTTTATTTTTATTTTTTTTTGTGTGATGTATGGCCCACTTGGATGGACCCCACCTTGAAAGAGCATGGGCCGCTTAAATGTGGGACCCCCCTGGTGATGTTGTGTTTATCCAGGCCGTCCAGAGTCCCCGGACACTGGACGTGAAGCTCCATGTGGCTAATGTGGAGTGCATAAGTGGCATGGGTGTGTATTAACAATCTAAAATAAAATAAATATATAATTAATATATACCGTCAGTGGGTTTTTTTTTAGATTTTTAGGAGGGACATTTATACCGGCCCCAGCTTGATGCATTAACTTAATCCAAACCATCCATTCCACTTCTCAGCTCATTTTAGGCATTGAGACGTAAAATGAAGTGAATGTGATTATCTGGTGGGGCATACCAAAGAAAATAGTCTTCTTACCATTAGAACTTACTCTGATGTTTCGGTACATCGAAATATTGCTGCATATTGGGCTCATTTGGTTGGTCTTGAGCCGTAGAGTACAATGGACGGGCTGGATTCAGCTGTTGTGGGCCCCACATATGAAAAAATGAATAATCTCAAAATTTTAAAAATAAAACAAACACCAGCAGCAAAGCTGCTGTTGTCAGAGAGAGGACGCTGCACGTCCTGCGCTGTGCTCGGACGACCAGGGACCCATGGTCCCAGCTGTGGGCCCCACCATAATGTGTATTTTTCATTTATGTCGTTCAGTTGGTGGGCCCCTTCTTGAAGTGGGATTCCTCCAAATATTAGCTTGATCTAGGACCCAGGTGGCCCACATCGCAGGAGACAGTGTTGAATTAAATGTCTACCATTGAGACTCTTGAGCGTCCAGCAGCTTTGGATCAACACAAAATTTATTTTCCCTGTTCATCTGGGTCTTCGTGACCTCATCAACGGGTCAAATGGCATATAGACATTATGATGGGCCCCACGTGGGACCCACAGTGATATATGTGTCTTGTTACACCGTCCACTGAACTCACCTAGATGAATGTGTTTTATCAGTGCCGTCCAACCATTCGGTGAGGCTGCTAGACGGCTAGTGGACCCCACCCATGATATATGTGTTTCATCTAACCGTCCATGTGGGGCCTGCCTTGATGGACCGTCCAGATCGTGGACTCCATCATGATATATGTATCTTAAACCGTCCAGCGATTTTGTGGGCCCCACCTTGATATAGGTGTTGTATTCGCACCCTTCAGCAGCACCGTACCGTGGGATCCACCCTCTTATGTGTTTTATCCATCGCCCATCTATGGACGGTGGAACCCACCCATACAGCTATTGTACCAGCTTCAGCAAGTGGGATCCGCCATGGTATATGTGTTGTATTTGCACCGCCCGTTTGGACTGTGGGCCCCCTGAGGTATTTGTTACATTCACACCATCCATCTATGTAGGTCCCACCTTCGTATATCAGTTGTACATGTGGACCCCACGTGATGTATATATCTCCATTGTCTACTGTCTGGACGGTGGAAACCCACCTTGCTGTGTTGTATATCCGCACCGTCTAGACCTTGGATGGTGGGACCCACCATGATGCACGTGTTGTAAGCATACCGTCCAAGCATTTTGAGAGATCATTTTATGGCATGAGAAAAGAATGAGTTGGATCTAAAGTTCTAGCAGACCCCACTATAAAAAAAAAAAGAGAAGAATTAATAGAGACAGTGATACCCACCATTCAAACTTCTAAGGGCCACCGTGGTTTTCATTGAAGCTGATATTTTTTTACACTTCATCTATCGCTATGTTAACTTATGAATAAGTTGGATTTCTAATACATTACAGCAGACCACACCATGACATGATCATCCATTGATTAGATGGACCACACTGCAGAAAACAGTGGTGAGATGAACGCCTACCATTGAAGTCCCTTTGGACCATGACAGCCTTGGACTAAGTTGGTATTTGTTTTTCCTCCCAAGCAGGTCCTTGTGACCATACTAGCAGACTGGGTGGGAAATGAACTTGATGGTGGGCCCTAGAATTTTTATAACAGTGAAAATCATTATCTTCACTGTTATTGGTGTTTTGGTCCAGAGGATCTTTCGATACGATTCATTCCTTTAGAAATGCGCTAGATTGACCTCTAAATGGGTTGATGGCCCATTGGTGCGGCCCATTGATGCGGCCCACTTGATGTATATGAGGGTCCATTGGTGTGGCCCATTGATACAGCCCATCATGATGTATTTTTCGCCCATGAACGCCTACCATTGAAGTCCCTTTGGACCACGACAGCCTTGGACTAAGTTGGTATTTGTTTTTCCTCCCAACCAGGTCCTTGTGACCATACTAGCAGACTGGGTGGGAAATGAACTTGATGGTGGGCCCTAGAATTTTTATAACAGTGAAAATCATTATCTTCACTGTTATTGGTGTTTTGGTCCAGAGGATCTTTCGATATGATTCATTCCTTTAGAAATGCGCTAGATTGACCTCTAAATGGGTTGATGGCCCATTGGTGCGGCCCATTGATGTGGCCCACTTGATGTATATGAGGGTCCATTGGTGCGGCCCATTGGTACAGCCCATCATGATGTATTTTTCGCCCATGAACGCCTACCATTGAAGTCCCTTTGGACCACGACAGCCTTGGACTAAGTTGGTATTTGTTTTTCCTCCCAACCAGGTCCTTGTGACCATACTAGCAGACTGGGTGGGAAATGAACTTGATGGTGGGCCCTAGAATTTTTATAACAGTGAAAATCATTATCTTCACTGTTTTGGTGTTTTGGTCCAGAGGATCTTTCGATACGATTCATTCCTTTAGAAATGCGCTAGATTGACCTATAAATGGGTTGATGGCCTATTGGTGCGGCCCATTGATGCGGCCCACTTGATGTATATGAGGGTCCATTGGTGCGGCCCATTGATACAGCCCATCATGATGTATTTTTGGCCCATGTGCAGGGCCCACCTGTTTGTATTTATGGTCCAAGTGATGGGGCTCACCTATTGTGTTTATGGCCCATTTGTCAGGCCCACTTTAGTGTATTTTGAGGCCCATTAATGCGGCCCACTTGTTATATACGAAGCCCATTGGTGCGGCCCTATGATGTGACCCACCCAACATGATGTGTATATTATCCAGGCCATTCTTTGGCTGGACCACTAGTAGGCCAGCTGTGAGGAGTCGGCCCACTTGCTACATGTGTAAGGCCTACCTGTGATGTATATTTGAGGCCCACCTATTAGATATCTGAGGCCAACTTATTGTGTATTTGAAGCCCATGGGTTGTGGCCCATTGTGATGTACTCGAGGCCCATGGGCAAGGCCTGATGTGATGTGTTTATAGCCCATTAAGATGTATTTTCAGCCCGTGTGATACGGCCCAGTTGATGTATTGGGTCATCCCTTGGGAGCAATGTTGGTTAAACGTCCACATTGATGGGCAATGACGGTTAGATGTCCTCATTGTGACCTTCCCTTAGATCATTCGTTAGGCTGATCTGATTATCGTAGCCAATTGTCAATTCTGATTGTCTTGACCGATTTGCCGACTCTGATCATCGATCGATCTGATTATCGTGGCCGATTGCCAATTCCGATTGTTGTGACCGAATTTTTGACTCTGATTATCGATCGATCTGATTATCGTGTCCGATTGCTGATTCTGATTATCGTGACCGATTTGCCGACTCTGATTATCGATCGATCTGATTATCGTGGCCGATTGCCGATTTCGATTGTCGTGACCAATTTGCCGATTCTGATTATCGATCGATCTGATTATTGTGGCCGATTGCCGATTCCGATTGTCGTGACCGATTTGTCGATTCTGCTGATCTATCGATTTCGATTGTCGTAGCCGATTGTTGCTTCCGATTTTCGTGACCGATTTGCCGACTCCGATTATCAATCGAGGTCGATTACTGATTCTGATTCGTCGTAGCCGATTGGCCGATTATCGATCGAGGCCAATTGCTGATTCTGATTTGTCGTGGCCGATTGTCGATTATCGATCGGGGCTGATTATCGATTCTGATTTGTCATGTCCGTTTGTCAATTATCAATCGAGGTCGATTACCGATTCTGATTCGTCGTGGCCGATTGGCGGATTATTGATTGAGGCCAATCGTCATGGCTAATTATGGATTCCGAATGTGATGTATATTATGCCCATGTTTGAGGCCCAATGTGAGGTATATGCGGCTCGTATTTGAGGCCTGTTATGATGTGTATTATGCCCGTGATTAAGGCCCAACGTGATGTATACGAGGCCTATGTGGTGAGGCACATTGTGATGCATTTGAGGGTCAGGCGATTGAGGCCCATTGTGATGTATGTTAAGCCCATGTGAGAGGCCCATCGTGACATATATTAAACTCTTGAGTGAGGCCCATGGTGTTGTATATTTGGCCCTTGTGTGAGGTCATGGGTCCACTATATGTTAGGATCCATGAGGGTCATTCCTTGGGGGCAATGTTGGTTAAATGTCCACATTGTCGAGGTCGATTGTCGATGCCGATTATTGATACCGATTATAAGTATGTGGCAGTAGAGCATCATGATACATGCCCATACGCATCATCTACATGTTTGTTATGAGATATAATTGATCATCACATATGTCATTGAGTATGTTGTTATGAGACTCCCTGATAGGCGGAGGTTATCTCACATGAGCGCACGGTATGCGCAGGATTGATACATGATTGGACTGTATGACTCATGCATCCTGCATTTGTGTGACATGACCACCATACGCCTTAGCGATATCAAGGTCATTTTGTGGATGGCCAGATGGGACACTGAAAATCTATTCTACATGGGGTGCTATAGATATTCCTAAGTGAAAGTTCCTAAACCCTCTTGGTTCCAGAGGTTGCTCCAACGTCTAAACTGAGTGGATGCACGAGCGCATGAGGGTCGTATACCGTTAGGTCGCATCTCCCACTGTGTCGTGGTCGGTTGGAAGGGGGTACGCCTTACCTGCTCAAGAGGAGGGGGCAATGCTAGGCTGAGTCTGACCAGCTCGAGGAATGGATCCGCTATCGATGAGCCGAGCCCGATATTTGCGGGCGGATAGTGAGGTCTCTTTCACTCACCTTGTTGCGCGCGATGGGGCGACACCTTTGTTTGGAGTGTAATAGACCCCGGTGATGATCCCAGAGAGGAACCGTACTGATATGTGAACTATTGAGTGGGAGTTGTATACTGATGCATTCATTTCATTCACTATCCACTCGGGTTGGTGGTGCGTAACCAATTGTTGTGTACCTTCGTTATGGCAAGGATTTCGGTTAGGCACGCGACTAACTTAAGATCAGGAGTTTACTACGTTGAGTCTGACTATCCAAATTTAGGTATGAGACTGGTTTGGATAGAGTCCCTTGTAAGGGACCCCGTAGCCGGTGATACTATGTACTATCATCCCGACTTCACACTCCAGCATGGTCATTTCATTCGCATCGCATATTGCATTACATCCGCAGGCATATGACATTTTGGGTTGCTATATTTCTGCACTTACATGGCCTAGACAGACTTATCAGGATTTGTATATTGCATTGCATCCTCGACATCTGATATTTGGCTCTTCATGACTCCTTGTTGCATAGCTGTTCTATATTGTGTATTCTGCTATTGATTTAATTATGGACTTGTCCGTACTTCCGCTTACTCTGTTATCGTATGATTCATGATCTTGTCAGTATTTCTGCTTATTCCGATATTGTATGATTTATGGGATTACTAGTATTTTTGGTATTGTATGATGATGGCATTGTAATGAATACTTGACACTTACCTTGTGCACACACTTACACCACCCTCTAAGCTTTCTATAAGCTTATGCACGATAGATGCATGCAGATGATGTTAGGTTGCAGCAGTGTTGAGCTTGGAGCGTGTGGCGGTCTCCTGGAGCATGATTTTCAATTTATGTATTTCCCTTTCAGCATTGTACTCAAATGATTATATTAGTGGATATGTGATGATGATGTTTCCTTTGTAAATTGGGTAATCTTGTGGTTATGCTTATTACGAGTTAAATGTACATTGAAAAAAAAATAAAATTCTCCTTTTAGGATCCCAGGATCGGAATCTGGCGTATGGACGCTAGGAGCCGAGAATGGGGTACTACGAAGGCTGTCGGCACCGGATTCGACGATCGGGATTCCTATGAATCCGATTTTCGGGTTTGGGGCGTGACACCTTCTTTTAACAGCTGAAGGGGAGTGAGAAGCTGACTTGGATAGAGGAATGTGAGCAGGTGTTCAAACAGCTCAAGGCTTATCTAGGGTCCTCCCACTGCTCTTAAAACCTATGCAACACGAAGAGCTATTGTTGTACCTAGCTGTCTCGCCAACAATAGTCACTTAGTCCTGGTCAGGGAGGACAAAGGTGCCCAATGACCTATCTACTACGTGAGCAGAGTTATGGCCAATGTAGAGTTGCGCTATTCAAAGATAGAGAAGCTGGCTGCTATTGGCAAAGAGATGAGCCCCCGGGCTGAGCTCTTCCAGGAAGAGCTTGATGGGAGAAGATTTGTCTCACCAGGAACATTTACAATATAGACAAAAGACCTGTAAAGAAAGGAGCTCGAGATCCAAGCTCTCCTGCATTCTGAGTTAACCCGACTGGCTATCGCCAAGACAGTACGAGTAACCTGGAGGGGATAACGCTCTAGATTTGGAAAAAGAGGGCCTGACCTAATTTCGGCCAAATATCACACTGATCGAGGTAGGCTCGACAATATTTTTGGAAGCAGTTTTCTAGTTAAATAGGGACTCCCCTATCGTATCCCATTAAGACACAATAGTTTTAGAGCTATCTAAAGACCCTATAAATATAACTACCGTACACAAGAGAAAGGAAGTTCAAAACCCATATTTTGGTCCTTGGTCCAAGTTTATCAGCTAACTTAAGAATCAGAGGGTTCGTGGCTAGTTACCAACCGTCCTCGTTGTCCATCTGACACCCCGTTGTTTATATCTCCCTTATCTTTGCAGGTCCATCAATTGACAGACCTCCACAGCCGATTACATCTGTTAACCCAAAATCCGGCGACAACATGTGTCATTCACTTTAAAACCTCTAAATTAGAGGCACTAGCTAAGATGTATAATGAATTAAATATTAAGCTCATTTGATTTTCATTCTTTAAAATTGGGGGCCATGTATTGGACGGTTGAAAGTAAAAAATATCAAGTATCCATCAAGATTTGTACAACCCATCTGTTTTTTTTTTTTTTTTTTTTATTTTATTTTTTATGTAATTTAATTACAGCGGATTCAACAATTTACTCTTTTTAATTTGGTTAGGACATGCAACCTGTACCATTTTTAAGTGCCTGCGTATCGTATCATATGCCGCCATAGTATCAGATATACCCGCAGCCAGAGTATCAAATAACTTCATTGCAACTCTGATCTTCTCAGCGGATGAATGTTACTTTTTGGTCCAGATTATTGTAAAAGGCTAAACAATCGGTTAATGGCCCGAATCTCTAACATGTGTACCATCCAAAGGCTAGAACTAGAACCAGCCCCGATGCGGCTCTGTAACCAGCTGTTACTTGGGCGTAGCCCACAATTTAAGCTAATAAAACATTCTTAACCGTCTGATTATAATTATTCAATGGTGAGGATAACACATGCCCACTGTCGAGATAAAGGTTTGTTATCTGCACACGCACTTTTGCGTGCGGCGCATGCGGCGACGTCACAAATGTGTCGGTGCAATGGCTCGAGTGAGAAATTTCCAACTGTACGACCAGTATATGGCCCATTCTTGAGACGAGGCCCACCCCATTTTACTTTCCAAGAATACTCCCCAGATATACGGACTCCTTTCCAAAGGTCGAAAATGCCCCTACTTTTTCCTTCAAGCGGATCGGCCGCTGCTCGACGACGAGCGCTGACGCTCCTCGAACTCCAAGTTATACGAACGGTTCAAAAGATATCAACGTTACATGAGCCCCACAGTTATGTATTTATTACATCCACCACGTTCATCCATATTTCAAAATCATTTCAGAGCATTATCCTAAAAAATAAAAAAAATCATATCTAAAGATCAACTGGACCACACCACAAAGAGCAGCAGAAAATTGATTTTCACCGTTGAAACTTTTGTAGGGCCCACCATAACATTTATTTTCCATCCAATCTATTCATAAGGTCACAAAGACCTGGATGAATAGGAAAAGCAAATTTCGTAATGATCCAAAATTTCCGTAACCTTGAAAGGGTTTCAGTGGTAGACGTTCAAAGCAGAATGGAAAAGTCATTTGCTACGGTTAGACTTACGGCTACGGATTATAACCGTAGCCATAAATACAATAATCCATAGCAATAGGGTCCATCCGGGGTGGGCGCGCCAAACTAACGGCCCCCTGTGCCACTTGCTAGCCTTTCCGGCACGGCCACGCCGATCTAGCGGGGCCACGCCCATAGGATGGTCCCTATGGCTACGGATAATAACCGTAGCTAAAATATGTAGCAATAGGTTTTTTTTTTATTTTTTTATTTGTTGTACATGGAGAACTATATTCTACTTATAATTTTCTCTAACACATATTTATATAAAAATGTATATATAAGCATATAAAAATTTTTTCTTTTTTTTTTCCATTTCTTTCTTTATTCATTTAACAAGAATATCTTCTAAACTAAAATTAGTTACTTGATGTACCCTATATGATTTTGGGGTAGGAGAAGCTACTTTAACCAACCAACCTGGTTATTTTCTAAGATTTCATCAGCACGATGATCAAAAAATCATTTCATTCACTTAGCGGTCAATTTCGTTCATTTCATTTGCATGCATTTCACGGTCATTTCGCTTCAATTCATGATCACTTCCATGCATTTCACGGTCATCCATATTTCGTGATCATTTCGGAGCGTTAGTGCTTGAAGGAAAAAGCAGGGGCATTTTCGACCTTTTGCAAGGCATCCGTACACCCAGGGAGTATTCTTGGAAAGTAAAATGGGGTGGGCTTCATCTCGGGAATGGGCCATATACTGGTCGTACAGTTGGAAAGAAATATGGCCCATTCCCGAGACAAAGCCCACCCCATTTTACTTTCTAAGAATACTCCCCGGGTGTACGGATGCCTTGCAAAAGGTCAAAAATGCCCCTGCTTTTTCCTTCAAACACTAATGCTCCTCGAACTCCCAGTTGTACGAACGGTTCAAAGGAGATCAACGTTACATGGGCCTAGCAGTTATGTATTTATTATATCCACAACGTTCATCCATATTTTGAGATCATTTCGGAGCATTATCCAAAAAAAAAATCATATCCAAAGATCAACTAGACCACACCACAAAGAGCAGCAGAAAATTGATTTTCACCGTTGAAACTTTTATGGGGCCCACCATAATATTTATTTTCAATCCAATCTATTCATAAGGTCACAAAGACCTGGATGAAGAGGAAAAATAAATTTCATAATGATCAAAAACTTCTGTGACCCCTAAAAGGGATTCAACGGTTTACGTTCAATTCCCAACTGCCTTGTACAGTGTGGACCACTTGATAGTTAGATCTATCTTGTTTTTTGTCCCAAGCCTTAATATGAGCTCTCAAAATAGATGGACGGTTTGAATATAACACAGACTTCATGATGGGACCCACAAAAATAAAAAACAAAAAAAAACCACAGGCTGGCAGATTTTATTTTATTTTATTATTATTTTTTTAATGGGGAGAAATTTTTTCCCTTACATTTTTCTCAAATACATAATTAGGTAAATATGTATATATATATATATAAGTATATAAAAATATTTTTCTATCTCTTAATTCATTTCTTTGTCTATTTATTTAACAAGCATATCTCCTAAACTAGAATGAGTTACATAACATACCATATATGATTTTGGGGTAGGAGAAGATAATTTAGCCAACCAACATATTAATTTTCTGAGATTCCATCAGGTCGATGGTTAAAAATCCACTTCACGGTCAATTCACTTCACTTCACAGCCATTTTCACGCACTTCGCAGTCAATTCACTTCACTTCACTGTCATTTCCATGCATTTTATGATCATTCCCAGCGATTACTTGTTGATTCATGGTCAATTCGACGCACATCACGATCAATTCACTTCACTTCACGGACATTTTCACGCACTTCGCAGTCATTTCACTTCACTTCACCGTCATTTCCATGCATTTCACGGTCATTCCTCATGATTCCATGTTCATTCATGGTAAATTTGACGCACTTCACGGTCAATTCACTTCTCTTCACGGCCATTTCCAAGCACTTCACGGTCAATTCACTTAACTTCACCATCATTTCTATGCATTTCACGGTCATTCCCGGCGATTCCGTGTTCATTCACGGTCAATTCGACGCACTTCACGGTCAATTGACTTCACTTCACGGCCATTTCTACGCACATTGCGGTCAATTCACTTCACTTCGCCATCATTTCCATACATTTCACGGTCATTCCTAGCGATTCCATGTTCATTCACAGTCAATTCGACGCACTTCACGGTCAATTCACTTCACTTCACGACCATTTCCATGCACTACGCGGTCAATTCACTTAACTTCACCATCATTTCTATGCATTTCACGGTCATTTCTAGTGATTCCGTGTTCATTCACGGTCAATTCGACGCACTTCACGGTCAATTCATTTCACTTCACGACCATTTCCACGCACTTCGCGGTCAATTCACTTCACTTCACCATCATTTCCATGCATTTCACTCTCATTCCTAGTGATTCTGTGTTCATTCACGTCAATTCGATGCACTTCAAGGTCAATTCACTTCACTTCACGTCCATTTCCACGCACTTCACAGTCATTCACTTCACTTCACAGTCATTTCCATGCATTTCACAGTCATTCCCGGTGATTCTGTGTTCATTCACGGTCAATTTGAAGTACTTCACGGTCAATTCACTTCACTTCACGACCATTTCCACGCACTTCGTGGTCAATTCACTTAACTTCACCATCATTTCTATGCATTTTGTGGTCATTCCCGGCGATTCCGTGTTCATTCACGGTCAATTCAACGCACTTCATGGTCAACTCACTTCACTTCACGGCCATTTCTACGCACTTCGCGGTCAATTCACTTCACTTCACCATCATTTCCATGCATTTCACAGTCATTACTCGCGATTCCATGTTCATTCACGATCAATTCGACGCACTTCACGGTCAATTCACTTCACTTCACGGCCATTTCCATACACTTCGCGGTCAATTCACTTCACTTCACCGTCATTTCCATGCATTTCAAGGTCACTCCTAGCGATTCCGTGTTCATTCACGGTCAATTCGACGCACTTCACGGCCAATTCACTTCACTTCATGGCCATTCCACGCACTTCGCTGTCATTACACTTCACTTCACCGTCATTTCCATGTATTTCACGGTCATTCCTAGCGATTCCGTGTTCATTCACGATCAATTCACTTCACTTCACGGCCATTTTCACGCACTTCGCGGTCATTTCACTTCACTTCACAGTCATTTTCATGCATTTCACGATCATTCCTAGCGATTCCGTGTTCATTCAAGGTCAATTCACTTCACTTCACGACCATTTTCACGCACTTCGAGGTCGATTCACTTCACTTCACCGTCATTTCCATGCATTCCACGGTCATTCCTAGCAATTCTGTGTTCATTCACGGTCAATTCGATGCACTTCACAGTCAATTCACTTCACTTCACGGCCATTTCCACAAACCTCGCGGTCAATTCACTTCACTTCACCATCATTTCCATGCATTTCATGGTCATTCCTAGCAATTTTGTGTTCATTCACGGTCAATTCGACGCACTTCACAGTCAATTCGCTTCACTTCACGCCCATTTCCACACACCTCGCGGTCAATTCACTTCACTTCATCGTCATTTCCATGCATTTTAAGGTCATTCCTAGAAATTTCGTATCCATTCACGGTCAATTCGATGCACTTCACGATCAATTCACTTCACTTCAAGGCCATTTCCACGCACTTCGCGGTCATTTCACTTCACTTCACCGTCATTTCCATCCATTTCACGGTCATTCTCGGCGATTCCGTGTTCCTTCCCTATAAATTTGATGCACTTCACGGTCAGTTCACTTCACTTCACGGCCATTTCCAAGCACTTCGCGATCAATTCACTTAACTACACCATCATTTCTATGCATTTCACGATCATTCCCGACGATTCCGTGTTCATTCACGGTCAATTCACTTCACTTCATGGCCATTTCCATGCACTTCGCGGTCAATTCACTTCACTTCACCGTCATTTCCATGCATTTCACGGTCATTCCTAGTAATTCTGTGTTCATTCATGGTCAATTCGACGCACTTCACGGCCAATTCACTTCACTTCATGGCCATTTCCACGCACTTCGCTGTCACTTCACTTCACTTCACCGTCATTTCCATGCATTTCACCGTCATTCCTACCGATTCCGTGTTCATTCACAGTCAATTCGACGCACTTCACGATCAATTCACTTCACTTCACGACCATTTCCATGCACTTCGCGGTCAATTCACTTAACTTCACCGTCATTTCTATGCATTTTGTGGTCATTCCCGGCGATTCCGTGTTCATTCATGGTCAATTCAACGCACTTCATGGTCAACTCACTTCACTTCACGGCCATTTCTACGCACTTCGCGGTTAATTCACTTCACTTCACCATCATTTCCATGCATTTTACGGTCATTCCTCGCGATTCCGTGTTCATTCACGGTCAATTCGATGCACTTCACGGTCAATTCACTTCACTTCACGACCATTTCCATGCACTTCGCGGTCAATTCACTTAACTTCACCGTCATTTCTATGCATTTTGTGGTCATTCCCGGCGATTCCGTGTTCCTTCATGGTCAATTCAACGCACTTCATGGTCAACTCACTTCACTTCACGGCCATTTCTACGCACTTCGCGGTTAATTCACTTCACTTCACCATCATTTCCATGCATTTTACGGTCATTCCTCGCGATTCCGTGTTCATTCACGGTCAATTCGACGCACTTCACGGTCAATTCACTTCACTTCACGGCCATTTCCATGCACTTCGCGGTCAGTTCACTTCACTTCACCATCATTTCCATGCATTTCAAGGTCACTCCTAGCGATTCCGTGTTCATTCACGGTCAATTCGACGCACTTCACGGTCAATTCACTTCACTTCACGGCCATTTTCACGCACTTCACAGTCATTTCACTTCACTTCACTGTCATTTCCATGCATTTCACAGTCATTCCCAGCGATTCCATGTTCATTCACGGTCAATTCAACGTACTTCACGGTCAATTCACTTCACTTCACGACCATTTCCACGCACTTCGCGGTCAATTCACTTAACTTCACCATCATTTCTACGCATTTCGTGGTCATTCCCGACGATTCCGTGTTCATTCACGGTCAATTCAACCCACTTCATGGCAACTCACTTCACTTCACGGCCATTTCTACGCACTTCGCGGTTAATTCACTTCACTTCACCATCATTTCCATGCATTTTACTGTCATTCCTCACGATTCCGTGTTCATTCACGGTCAATTCGACGCACTTCACGGTCAATTCACTTCACTTCACGGCCATTTCCATGCACTTCGCGGTCAGTTCACTTCACTTCACCATCATTTCCATGCATTTCAAGGTCACTCCTAGCGATTCCGTGTTCATTCACGGTCAATTCGACGCACTTCACGATTCACTTCACTTCATGGCCATTCCACGCACTTCGCTGTCATTTCACTTCACTTCACCGTCATTTCCATGCATTTCACAGTCATTCCTAACGATTTCGTGTTCATTCACGGTCAATTCGACGCACTTCACTTCACGGCCATTTCCACGCACTTCGCGGTCATTTCACTTCACAGTCATTTCCATGCATTTCACGATCATTCCTAGCGATTCCGTGTTCATTCAAGGTAATTCACTTCACTTCACGGCCATTTTCACGCACTTCGGGGTCGATTCACTTCACTTCACCGTCATTTCCATGCATTCCACGGTCATTCCTAGCAATTCTGTGTTCATTCACGGTCAATTCGATGCACTTCACAGTCAATTCACTTCACTTCACGGCCATTTCCACAAACCTCGCGGTCAATTCACTTCACTTCACCGTCATTTCCATGCGTTTCACGGTCATTCCTAGCAATTCTGTGTTCATTCACGGTCAATTCGACGCACTTCACAGTCAATTCACTTCACTTCACGCCCATTTCCACACACCTCGCGGTCAATTCACTTCACTTCATCGTCATTTCCATGCATTTTAAGGTCATTCCTAGAAATTTCGTATCCATTCACGGTCAATTCGACGCACTTCACGGTCAATTCACTTCACTTCAAGGCCATTTCCACGCACTTCGCGGTCATTTCACTTCACTTCACCGTCATTTCCATCCATTTCACGGTCATTCTCGGCGATTCCGTGTTCCTTCCCTATAAATTTGACGCACTTCACGGTCAGTTCACTTCACTTCACGGCCATTTCCAAGCACTTCGCGATCAATTCACTTAACTACACCATCATTTCTATGCATTTCACGATCATTCCCGACGATTCCGTGTTCATTCACGGTCAATTCACTTCACTTCATGGCCATTTCCATGCACTTCGCGGTCAATTCACTTCACTTCACCGTCATTTCCATGCATTTCACGGTCATTCCTAGTAATTTCGTGTTCATTCATGGTCAATTCGACGCACTTCACGGCCAATTCACTTCACTTCATGGCCATTTCCACGCACTTCGCTGTCACTTCACTTCACTTCACCATCATTTCCATGCATTTCACGGTCATTCCTAGCGATTCCGTGTTCATTCACGGTCAATTCGACGCACTTCACGATCAATTCACTTCACTTCACGACCATTTCCATGCACTTCGCGGTCAATTCACTTAACTTCACCGTCATTTCTATGCATTTCACGGTCATTTCTAGCGATTCCGTGTTCATTCACGGTCAATTCGACGCACTTCACGGTCAATTCATTTCACTTCACGGCCATTTCCACGCACTTCGCGGTCAATTCACTTCACTTCACCATCATTTCCATGCATTTCAGTGTCATTCCTAGTGATTCTGTGTTCATTCACGGTCAATTCGACGCACTTCACGGTCAATTCACTTCACTTCATGGCCATTTCCACGCACTTCACAGTCATTTCACTTCACCTCACTGTCATTTCCATGCATTTCACAGTCATTCCAGCGATTCCGGGTTCATTCACGGTCAATTCAACGTACTTCACGGTCAATTCACTTCACTTCACGACCATTTCCACGCACTTCGCGGTCAATTCACTTAACTTCACCATCCTTTGTATGCATTTCGTGGTCATTCCCAGTGATTCCGTGTTCATTCACGGTCAATTCAACGCACTTCATGGTCAACTCACTTCACTTCACGGCCATTTCTACGCACTTCGCGGTCAATTCACTTCACTTCACCATCATTTCCATGCATTTTACGGTCATTCCTCGCGATTCCGTGTTCATTCACGGTCAATTCGACGCACTTCACGGCCAATTCACTTCACTTCATGGCCATTTCCACGCACTTCGCTGTCACTTCACTTCACTTCACCATCATTTCCATGCATTTCACGGTCATTCCTAGCGATTCCGTGTTCATTCACGGTCAATTCGACGCACTTCACGATCAATTCACTTCACTTCACGACCATTTCCATGCACTTCGCGGTCAATTCACTTAACTTCACCGTCATTTCTATGCATTTCACGGTCATTTCTAGCGATTCCGTGTTCATTCACGGTCAATTCGACGCACTTCACGGTCAATTCATTTCACTTCACGGCCATTTCCATGCACTTCGCGGTCAGTTCACTTCACTTCACCATCATTTCCATGCATTTCAAGGTCACTCCTAGCGATTCCGTGTTCATTCACGGTCAATTCGACGCACTTCACGGTCAATTCACTTCACTTCACGGCCATTTCCACGCACTTCACAGTCATTTCACTTCACTTCACTGTCATTTCCATGCATTTCACAGTCATTCCCAGCGATTCCGTGTTCATTCACAGTCAATTCAATGTACTTCACGGTCAATTCACTTCACTTCACGACCATTTCCTCGCACTTCGCGGTCAATTCACTTAATTTCACCATCATTTCTATGCATTTCGTGGTCATTCCCGGCGATTCCGTGTTCATTCACAGTCAATTCAACGCACTTCATGGTCAACTCACTTCACTTCACGGCCATTTCTACGCACTTCGCGGTCAATTCACTTCACTTCACCATCATTTCCATGCATTTTACGGTCATTCCTCGCGATTCCGTGTTCATTCACGGTCAATTCGACGCACTTCATGGTCAATTCACTTCACTTCACGGCCATTTCCATGCACTTCGCGGTCAGTTCACTTCACTTCACCATCATTTCCATGCATTTCAAGGTCACTCCTAGCGATTCCGTGTTCATTCACGGTCAATTCGACGCACTTCACGGCCAATTCACTTCACTTCATGGCCATTCCACGCACTTCGCTGTCATTTCACTTCACTTCACCGTCATTTCCATGCATTTCACGGTCATTCCTAACGATTTCGTGTTCATTCACGGTCAATTCGACGCACTTCACTTCACGGCCATTTCCACGCACTTCGCAGTCATTTCACTTCACTTCACTTCACAGTCATTTCCATGCATTTCACGATCATTCCTAGCGATTCCGTGTTCATTCACGGTCAATTCACTTCACTTCATGGCCATTTTCACGCACTTCGCGGTCAATTCACTTCACTTCACCGTCATTTTCATGCATTTCACGGTCATTCTTAGCAATTCTGTGTTCATTCACGGTCAATTCGATGCACTTCACAGTCAATTCACTTCACTTCACGGCCATTTTCACAAACCTCGCGGTCAATTCACTTCACTTCACCGTCATTTCCATGCATTTCACGGTCATTCTTAGCAATTCTGTGTTCATTCACGGTCAATTCGACGCACTTCACAGTCAATTCACTTCACTTCACGCCCATTTCCACACACCTCGCAGTCAATTCACTTCACTTCACCGTCATTTCCATGCATTTCAAGGTCATTCCTAGAAATTTCGTATCCATTCACGGTCAATTCGACGCACTTCACGGTCAATTCACTTCACTTCAAGGCCATTTCCACGCACTTCGCGGTCATTTCACTTCACTTCACTTCAAGGCCATTTCCACGCACTTCGCGGTCATTTCACTTCACTTCACCGTCATTTCCATCCATTTCACGGTCATTCCCGGCGATTCCGTGTTCCTTCCCTATAAATTTGACGCACTTCACAGTCAGTTCACTTCACTTCACGGCCATTTCCAAGCACTTCGCGATCAATTCACTTAACTACACCATCATTTCTATGCATTTCACGATCATTCCCGACGATTCCGTGTTCATTCACGGTCAATTCACTTCACTTCATGGCCATTTCCATGCACTTCGCGGTCAATTCACTTCACTTCACCATCATTTCCATGCATTTCACGGTCATTCCTAGTAATTCCGTGTTCATTCATGGTCAATTCGACGCACTTCACGGCCAATTCACTTCACTTCATGGCCATTTCCACGCACTTCGCTGTCACTTCACTTCACTTCACCGTCATTTCCATGCATTTCACCGTCATTCCTACCGATTCCGTGTTCATTCACAGTCAATTCGACGCACTTCACGATCAATTCACTTCACTTCACGACCATTTCCATGCACTTCGCGGTCAATTCACTTAACTTCACCGTCATTTCTATGCATTTCACAGTCATTTCTAGCGACGCACTTCACGGTCAATTTATTTCACTTCACGGCCATTTCCACGCACTTCGCGGTCAATTCACTTCACTTCACCATCATTTCCATGCATTTCATTGTCATTCTTAGTGATTCTGTGTTCATTCACTGTCAATTCGACGCACTTCACGGTCAATTCACTTCACTTCATGGCCATTTCCACGCACTTCACAGTCATTTCACTTCACTTCACTGTCATTTCCATGCATTTCACGATCATTCCCGGCGATTCTGTGTTCATTCACGGTCAATTCGACGTACTTCACGGTCAATTCACGACCATTTTCACGCACTTCACGGTCAATTCACTTAACTTCACCATCATTTTTATGCATTTCATGGTCATTCCCGACGATTCCATGTTCATTCACGGTCAATTCAACGCACTTCATGATCAACTCACTTCTCTTCACGGCCATTTCTACGCACTTCATGGTCAATTCACCTCACTTCACCATCATTTCCATGCATTTTACGGTCATTCCTCGCGATTCCGTGTTCATTCACGGTCAATTCGACGCACTTCACGGTCAATTCACTTCACTTCACGGCCATTTCCATGCACTTCACGGTCAATTCACTTCACTTCACCATCATTTCCATGCATTTCAAGGTCACTCCTAGCGATTCCGTGTTCGTTCACGGTCAATTCGACGCACTTCACGGCCAATTCACTTCACTTCATGGCCATTCCACGCACTTCGCTGTCATTTCACTTCACTTCACCGTCATTTCCATGCATTTCACGGTCATTCCTAACGATTCTGTGTTCATTCACAGTCAATTCGACGCACTTCACAATCAATTCACTTCACTTCACGGCCATTTCTACGCACTTTGCGGTCATTTCACTTTACTTCACTTCACAGTCATTTCCATGCATTTCACGATCATTCCTAGCGATTCCGTGTTCATTCACAGTCAATTCACTTCACTTCACGGCCATTTCCACGCACTTTGCGGTCAATTCACTTCACTTCACTTCACCATCATTTCCATGCATTTTATGGTCATTCCTAGCAATTTCGTGTTCATTCACGGTCAATTCGACGCACTTCACAGGCAATTCACTTCACTTCATGGCCATTTCCACACACCTCGTGGTCAATTCACTTCACTTCACCATCATTTCTATGCATTTCACGGTCATTCCTAGTGATTTCGTGTTCATTCACGGTCAATTCGACGCACTTCACGGTCAATTCACTTCACTTCACGGCTATTTCCACGCACTTTGTTGAGGGTCAAATATTGCATATTAGACCCCATTTATTGCCTAGATTTATGAACAAGATACTATTTAATGGCTCGTTTTAACCGTGTTTGTGCTGCAAGGTGTAATTACGAGCTTGGACTGAAATAAGAGGCTAAAAGCATGGATTTAACATTCAGAATTCACCAAGGCATTGGACGAGACTCCAGGGGACCAAGATCGACAAAGTTACATGACAAATATCTGAAAAAATCAGAAAACTGAAGCTCAAGTAACCTGAAAATCATCCAAAATGCAAGATCACGGGGTTCCCACCATCAGTTCGGCTCGAAACTTCATACATGGTTTGAGGGCCACAAATTAACCGTACACGTCAAATTTCAGCTGTTCGATCCCTGCAGAAGGGGCCCAACGGACAGATCAGCCCCTGAAATCATGATTTGGGGCCCACATGATATCTGGATATACTTCACTTTTGGTCTCAACGTCTTAAATGATATGACAGAATGGATGGACGGAGCGGATTTCATAAACATCATGATGGACCCTACATGGAGGGTGTACGTGTGCATAGCACACATGCACGAAAAAAACCAAAAACGGGTCAGCATACGCTGACCCGTCTTCTTCTATTTGCTGCAAAAGAACAGACAGCGTTTACGCTATCCGTCCATTTTTTTTAATGGGCCCCACTCATGGCCTGTATCGGTGATCTGAACAGTTCAATATGTCCATACGGGGGTCGTAACCATCTCTAAGCTTTCCTTTCAGTCTCATGCAGAAGTAAGCGTGTAAAAGCATCATCAATCGCAGAATGGACGGAGGAATAGAAAATGATGTGAGACACACCGATTCTAATAAAAAAATAGCCATTTTCAATTGGTTTTTCGAGTGCAGTTCATGATCGGTGTGGATTTTGCAACCAACATCGATTATGGGCCCCACCATTATCACTGCGTAACGCTTACGCAGGCAGCTTTATGGGCCACCATGGTCCATGATTCAATTAATCAGGACCATCCATCAGGATTAAAAGGGTCCTCTTATCATAGCCTAGAGGACAGAATTTCAACAGACAGTGAGAACAGGTTCCCTGCTGTTTAAACGTCGGACGGATGGTAGTCTGAAAGGCTTAATAGACCGCATCAAATCCAGTCAAAAACCATCTGTTTCCAGCTTGTTTTTCGAGGCAAATACAATGAACAGATTGGATTCCTCAGACTTCAGTTTAATGGGCCCCGCCAGACCAAAACGAAAGTTGGCATGCGGTTTCCTGCACACACAACTGTGCTGCGTAAAGAAGACTTCCTTCCACACCGACTCTAGGAATTTGGCACTCCAGTGAACCGACCGACTTCCTGCTGTTATAAGAAGGAGAGAGAGAACGTGGGAGGGACAGCTTGGCTGGAACGTGGAACGTGAGAGAGAGAGAGAGAGAGAGAGAGAGAGAGAGAGAAAGATAATAGTTTTATTCCTTTTTCTTTTTCTTTTTATTTTGCTTATTGTTTGAGATTAACCCGTTCATGACGGGCTAAACCTCCTAGCTAGGGCTAAGAGGTGAAGCTTGTAGCGTAATGGGGGATTTTACTTATGCCTTTGATTTAATTTAAGAACTGAGTTTGATTTTAGTTGATTATTAATGGAATATTCTTAGTTTTTAATGGTCTGTTGTGACTAAAATTACAATGGGTCTGCGAAGGCTTTGAGTATTTCCTTTGCTTTGTTATGTTTATGACGTCAGGAAGCCCTGTTGTTCACCATCGTCTCCTGGGCATGGTCGGATGTCAGTACCCTTCCTAACCTTCATACATGTGATTGGTTGATAATTAGTTTAATTCTATTGTTTGCTTTGTCTCTTGGGCATGGTTTAGTGATGGAATCCATTCTAATTCATATACCTTTCATCTCTTAAAAACTAGATCAATGACAATTCAGTTAAATTCCATGATTCTTGAAGCTGGCATAAGATCTCCCTGATCTCTACGAGTAGATTCTCTGAATCCCTAGTTCCCTTTCTCTTAATTTTCTTAAGTTTTAGATTAATTATTCTACAATTATTTCACAATTGCCAGTTGATTTAGAATTCATCTTAGCTTAGTTCTAGTTCTAGTTAGTTTCAGATAGCGTATAGGTTTCAGTCCCTTGGGATTCGACCTCGGTCTTACCGAGTTTATTACTACATCACAACCCTGCACTTGGGGAGTGAACACACTTCGCTGTCATTTCACTTCACTTCACCGTCATTTCCATGCATTTCTCGGTCATTCCCGGCAATTCCGTGTTCCTTCCCTATCAATTTGACGCACTTCACGGTCAGTTCACTTCACTTCACGGCCATTTCCAAGCACTTCGCGATCAATTCACTTAACTACACCATCATTTCTATGCATTTCACGATCATTCCCGACGATTCCGTGTTCATTCACGGTCAATTCACTTCACTTCACGGCCATTTCCATGCACTTCGCGGTCAATTCACTTCACTTCACCGTCATTTCCATGCATTTCACGGTCATTCCTAGCAATTCCGTGTTCATTCACGGTCAATTCGACGCACTTCACGGTCAATTCACTTCACTTCACAGCCATTTCCACGCACTTCGCGGTCAATTCACTTCACTTCACCATCATTCCATGCATTTCACGGTCATTCCTAGCGATTCCCTGTTCATTCACAGTCAATTCGACGCACTTCACGGCCGATTCACTTCACTTCATGGCCATTTCCACGCACTTCACTGTCATTTCACTTCACTTCACCATCATTTCCATGCATTTCACGGTCATTCCCGGCGATTCCGTGTTCATTCACGATCAATTTGACACACTTTACGGTCAATCCACTTCACTTCACGGCCATTTCCAAGCACTTCGCGGTCAATTCACTTAATTTCACCATCATTTTTATGCATTTCACAGTCATTCCCTGCGATTCCGTGTTCATTCTCGGTCTATTTGACGCACTTCGTGGTCAATTCACTTCACTTCACGGCCATTTCCACGCACTTCGTGCTCATTTTACTTCACTTCACCGTCATTTCCATGCAATTCATGGTCATTCCTAGCGATTCTGTATTCATTTCACGGTTTAGGTTTTGGAATTTGAGAATGGGTTCGGGTTTAGGTTATAGGTTTTGGTTTTGGTTTAGGTTATAGGTTAACGGTTTAGGTTAATGTTAAGGTTTAGGTTATAGGTTTTTGGATTTGAGAATGGGTTTGGGTTTACGCTATAGGTTTTGGTTATAGGTTTTGGGATTTGAGAATGGGTTCGGGTTTAAGTTATAGGTTTTGGTTTTGGTTTAGGTTATAGGTTTAGGTTTAGGTTTTAGGATTTGAGAATGGGTTCGGGTTTAGGTTATAAGTTTTGGTTTCGGTTTAGGTTAGAGGTTAACGGTTTAGGTTAAGGTTTAGGATTAGGTTATAGGTTTTTGGATTTGAGAATGGGTTCGGGTTTAGGCTATAGGTTTTGGTTTTAGTTTAGGTTATAGGTTTTGGGATTTGAGAATGGGTTCGAGTTTAGGTTATAGGTTTTGGTTTTGGTTTAGGTTATAGGTTTTAGTTTAGGTTATAGCTTTTAGGATTTGAGAATGGGTTCAGGTTTTGGTTTTGGTTATAGGTTTTGGTTTAAGTTATAGGTTATAGGTTTAGGTTAAGGTTTAGGTTTAGGTTTAGGGATTTGAGAATGGGTTTAGGTTTAGGTTATAAGTTTTGGTTTTGGTTTAGGTTATAGGTTAACGGTTTAGGTTAAGGTTTAGGTTTAGGTTATAGGTTTTTGGATTTGAGAATGGGTTCGGGTTTAGGCTATAGGTTTTGGTTTTAGTTTAGGTTATAGGTTTTGGTTTAGGTTATAGGTTTTGGTTTAGGTTAAGGTTTTGGTTTAAATTTAGGTTATAGGTTTTAGGATTTGAGAATGTGTTCGGGTTTAAGTTATAGGTTTTGGTTTTGGTTTAGGTTATATGTTATAGGTTTAGGTTAAGGTTTTGGTTTAGGTTTAGGTTATAGGTTTTGATATTTGAGAATGGGTTCGGGTTTAGGTTATAGGTTTTGGTTCTAGTTTAGGTTAAAGGTTTTGGTTTAGGTTAAGGTTTAAGTTTAGGTTATAGGTTTTGGTTTAGGTTATAGGTTATAGGTTTAGGTTAAGGTTTTGGTTTAGGTTTAGGTTATAGGTTTTGGGATTTGAGAATGGGTTCGGGTTTATGTTATAGGTTTTGGTTTTGGTTTAGGTTATAGGTTATAGGTTTAGGTTAAGGTTTTGGTTTAGGTTTAGGTTTTAGGTTTTGAGATTTAAGAATGGGATCGGGTTAGGTTATAGGTTTTGGTTTTGGTTTAGGTAATAGGTTTTGGTTTAGGTTAGAGGTTTTGGGATTTGAGAATGGGTTCGGGTTTAGGTTATAGGTTTTGGTTTTGGTTTAGGTTATAGGTTATGAGTTTAGGTTAAGGTTTTGGTTTAGGTTTAGGTTATAAGTTTTGAGATTTGAGAATGGGTTCGGGTTAGGTTATAGGTTTTGGTTTTGGTTTAGGTTGTAGGTTTTGGTTAAGGTTAAGGTTTAGGTTTTGGTTAGAGGTTTTGGGATTTGAGAATGGGTTCGGGTTTAGGTTATAGGTTTTAGTTTTGGTTTAGGTTATAGGTTTTGGGATTTGATAATGGGTTCGAGTTTAGGTTATAGGTTTTGGTTTTGGTTTAGGTTTAGGTTATAGGTTTTCGGATTTAAGAATGGGTTATGGTTTTGGTTTAGGAAATCGGGTTCAGGTTCAGGATTTGGTTTAAGTTTAGGTTTTCAAGTTTAGGTTTAGGTTAGGGTTTAAGTTTGGGTTTAAGATTGGGCCCCACAGTTATGTATTTATTATATCCACAATGTTCATCCATATTTTGAGATCATTTCGGAACATTATCCAAAAAAAAAAAAATCATATCCAAAGATCAACTGGACCACACCACAAAGAGCAGCAGAAAATTGATTTTCACCATTGA
Organism: Magnolia kwangsiensis; assembly: GCA_037074715.1. Classification (NCBI taxonomy): domain Eukaryota; kingdom Viridiplantae; phylum Streptophyta; class Magnoliopsida; order Magnoliales; family Magnoliaceae; genus Magnolia; species Magnolia kwangsiensis. Next base: position 44,711,650 of record CM073576.1, on the reverse strand, counting down.
AACTTTTGTAGGGCCCACCATAACATTTATTTTCCATCCAATCTATTCATAAGGTCACAAAGACCTGGATGAAGAGGAAAAACAAATTTCATAATGATCCAAAACTTCTGTAACCCCTAAAAGGGTTTCAATGGTAGATGTTCAATTCTCCACTGCCTTTTAAAGTGTGGCCCACTTGATAGTTAGATCTGTCTTATTTTTCATCTCAAGCCTTAATATGAACTCGCCAAATAGATGTACGGTTTGGATATAACATAGACCTCATGATGGGACCCAAAAAAAAATAAAGATTCGACATTAAAAAAAAAAAATAGATTTTTATTTTATTGAATACAAAGTGATTTGCTACGGATTATAACTGTAACTATATCCAGAAAAATTCGTAGTCAAAGGTGCTTGTCCGGGGTAGGCGTGCTGAACTGGTGCCCCCGTGCCACTCGCTGACATATTCGGCGAGGGGCGTGCCGATCTGGCGGGGCCATGCCCACCTGGTGACTCCTATAACTATAGATTATAACCGTAGCCATAACTGTAGTCTGTGCCCCTCTATGAATTTTTATTTTTATTTTTTACATGGAGAACTTCATTCTACTTACAATTTTCTCTAATACATATTTATATAAATATGTATATATAAGCATATAAATAAAAAAAAATTTCTCTCTTTTTTTTTTCATTTCTTTCTTTTTTCATTTAACAAGAATATCTTCTAAACCAAAATTAGTTACTTGATGTACCCTATATGATTTTGGGGTAGGAGAAGCTACTTTAGCTAACCAACCTGGTTATTTTTCAAGATTCCATCAGGTCGATGCTCGAAAATCCATTTCATTCACTTCATGGTCAATTTCAATCAGTTCGCAGTCAATTTCGCTCATTTCATTTACTTCGCGATCAATTCCATGCATTTCACGGTCAATCCCGGCGATTCCGTTTTGATTCACAGTCATTTCTATGCATTTCACGGTCAATTCTCTTCACTTCACGGTCATTTCCATGCATTTCACAGTCAATTCGCTTCACTTCACGGTCATTTTCATGCATTTCATGGTCAATCTCGGCGATTCCGTTTTGATTCATGGTCATTTCCATGAATTTCATGGTTAATTCCCTTCACTTCACGATCATTTCCATGCATTTCACGATCAATTCGCTTCACTTCACGGTTATTTTCATGCATTTCACGGTCAATCCCGGCGATTCTGTTTTGATTCACGGTCATTTCCATGCATTTCATGGTCAATTCCCTTCACTTCACGGTCATTTCCATGCATTTCACGGTCAATTCGCTTCACTTCACGGTCATTTTCATGCATTTCACGGTCAATCCCGGCGATTCCGTTTTGATTCACGGTCATTTTCATGCATTTCACGGTCAATTCCCTTCACTTCATGGTAATTTTCATGCATTTCACGGTCAATTCGCTTTACTTCACGGTCATTTCCATGCATTTCATGGTCATTCCCGCCTATTCTGTGTTGATTCACGGTCATTTCAATGCATTTCACGGTGAAGTGTAGCGATTGGACCATGAAATGCACGAAAATGACCGTAAAATGAAGGGGCATAACCGTGAAATGCACCGAAATGATCGTAAATCAACATGGAATAGGCTGGAATGACCGTGAAATGCATGGAAATGACCGTGAAGTGAAGCGAATTGACCATGAAATGCATGCAAAACCTTAACCTAAACCTAAACCAAAACCTTAACCTAAACCTATAACCTATAACCTAAGCCAAACCAAAACCTATAACCTAAACCTGAACCCATTCTTAAATCCCAAAACCTATAACCTAAACCAAAACCAAAACCTATAGCCTAAACCCAAACCCATTCTCAAATCCAAAAACCTATAACCTAAACCTAAACCATTAACCTATAACCTAAATCAAAACGTAAAACCTAAACCAAAATTAAAACCTATAACCTAAACTCGGACCCATTATCAAATCCCAAAACCTATAACCTAAACCCGAACCCATTCTCAAATCCCAAAACCCAAACCCAAACCTAAACCTAAACGTAAAACCTAAAACCTAAACCTAAGCCTATAACCTAAACTCAAATCCCTAAACCTAAACCTAAACCTAATCTTATAACCTAAACTCAAATCCCTAAACCTTAACATATAACCTAACCTAAACTTATACTTATAACCTAAAACTATTCTCAAATCTCAAAACCTATAACTTAAACCTAACTTTCCCTAAACCTATAACCTAAACTCAATTCCCTAAACCTAAACCTTAGCCTAAACCTAAACTCAAATCCCTAAACTTTAACTTATAACCTAACCTAAACCTATACTTATAACCTAAACCCGAACCCATTCTCAAATCCCAAAAGCTATAACCTAAACCAAAACCTATAACCTAAACCAAAACCAAAACCTATAGCCTAAACCCGAACCCATTCTCAAATCCCAAAACCTATAACCTAAACCAAAACCTATAACCTAAACTAAAACCAAAACCTATAGCCTAAACCCGAACCCATTCTCAAATCCAAAAACCTATAACCTAAACCTAAACCTTAACCTAAACCGTTAACCTATAACCTAAACTGAAACCAAAACTTATAACCTAAACCTGAATCCATTCTTAAATCCCAAAACCTAAACCTAAACCTATAACCTATAACCTAAACCAAAACCTATAACCTTTGGGATTTGAGAATAGGTATAGGTTATAGGTTATAGGTTAAGGTTAGGGTGTAGGTTAAGGTCATTTGCTATAGGTTATAGGTTTACGTTAAGATTTAGGTTTAGGTTTAAGTTATAGGTTTTGGAATTTGACAATAGGTATAGGTTATAAGTATAGGTTTAGGTTAGGGTGTAGGTTAAGGTTTAGGGAAATGACCGTGAATCAACACGAAATTGCCGGGAATGACCGTGAAATGCATGAAAATGACCGTGAAGTGAAGCGATTGGACCGCAAAATGCACGGAAATGACCGTGAAATGCATGCAAATGACCATGAAGTGAAGGAGTTTGACCGTGAAATGCCTCGAAATGACCGTGAATCAACATGAAAATGTTTGGAATGACCATGAAATGCATGGAAGTGATCATGAATTGAAGCGAAATGACCGTGAAAAGCATGCAAATGACCGTGAAGTGAAGGAGTTTGACGGTGAAATCCTCGAAATGACGTGAATCAACACAGAATTTTTTCGGATGACCGTGAAATGTATGGAAGTGATCATGAATTGAAGCGAAATGACCGTGAAATGCATGTAAATGACCGTGAAGTGAAGGAGTTTGACCGTGAAATGCCTCAAAATGACCATGAATCAATACGGAATTGTTTCGGACGACCATGAAATGCATGGAAGTGATCATGAATTGAAGCAAAATGACCGTGAAATGCATGCAAATGACCGTGAAGTGAAGGAGTTTGACCGTGAAATGCCTCGAAATGACCGTGAATCAACACGAAATTGTTTCGGATGACCGTGAAATGCATGGAAGTGATGATGAATTGAAGCGAAATGACCGTGAAATGCATGCAAATGACCGTGAAGTGAAGGAGTTCGACCGTGAAATGCTTCGAAATGACCGTGAATCAACACGGAATTGTTTCGGATGACCGTGAAATGCATGGAAGTGATGATGAATTGAAGCGAAATGACCGTGAAATGCATGCAAATGACCGTGAAGTGAAGGAGTTTGACCGTGAAATGCCTCAAAATGACCGTGAATCAACACGAAATTGTTTCGGATGACCATGAAATCATGGAAGTGATGATGAATTGAAGCGAAATGACCGTGAAATGCATGTAAATGACCGTGAAGTGAAGGAGTTTGACCGTGAAATGCCTCGAAATGACTGTGAATTAATACGGAATTGTTTTGGATGACCGTGAAATGCATGGAAGTGATCATGAATTGAAGCGAAATGACCGTGAAATGCATGCAAATGACCGTGAAGTGAAGGAGTTTGACCGTGAAATGCCTCGAAATGACCGTGAATCAAGACAGAATTGTTTCAGATGCCCGTGAAATGCATGGAAGTGATCATGAATTGAAGCGAAATGACTGTGAAATGCATGCAAATGACTGTGAAATGAAGGAGTTTGACCGTGAAATGCCTCGAAATGACCGTGAATCAACACGAAAATGTTTTGGATGACCGTGAAATGCATGGAAGTGATCATGAATTGATGCGAAATGACCGTGAAATGCATGCAAATGACCGTGAAGTGAAGGAGTTTGACTATGAAATGCCTCGAAATGACGGTGAAGTGAAGGAGTTTAACCGTGAAATGCCTCGAAATGACCGTGAATCAACATGGAAATGTTTCGGATGACCGTGAAATATATGGAAGTGATCATGAATTAAAGTGAAATGACCATGAAATGTATGCGAATGACTGTGAAGTGAAGGAGTTTGACTATGAAATGCTTCGAAATGACCGTGAATCAACACGGAATTGTTTTGGATGACCATGAAATGCATGGAAGTGATCATGAATTGAAGCGAATTAACCGTGAAATGCATGCAAATGACCTTGAAGTGAAGGAGTTTGACCATGAAATGCCTCAAAATGACTGTGAATCAACACGGAATTGTTTCAGATAATCGTGAAATGCATGGAAGTGATCATGAATTGAAGCGAAATGACTGTGAAATACATGCAAATGACCGTGAAGTGGAGTTTGACCGTGAAATGCCTCAAAATGACCGTGAATCAACACGAAAATGTTTCGGATGACCATGAAATGCATAGAAGTGATCATGAATTGAAGTGAAATGACCATGAAATGCATGCAAATGAATGTGAAGGAGTTTGATCGTGAAATGCCTCGAAATGATCGTGAATCAACACTAAAATGTTTCGGATGACCGTGAAATGCATGGAAGTGATCATGAATTGAAGCGAAATGACCATGAAATACATGCAAATGAAATGAATGAAATTGACCGCTAAGTGAATGAAATGGATTTTCGATCATCGAGCTGATGAAATCTTGAAAAATAACCAAATTGGTTGGTTAAAGTAGCTTCTCCTACCCCAAAATCATATAGGGTACATCAAGTAACTAATTTTAGTTTAGAAGATATTCTTGTTAAATGAATAAAGAAGGAAATGAAAAAAAAAGAGAAAAAATTTTTATATGCTTATATATACATATTTATATAAATATGTGTTAGAGAAAATTATAGGTTGAATAAAGTTCTCCATGTACAAAAAAAATAAATAAAAAATAAAAAATAAAAAACCATAAAAATAATATAAAAATAAAAATAAAAAATCAATTGCTACGGAGTTTAGCTACGGTTGTTATCCGTAGCCATAGGGACTACCATATGGGCGTGGCCCTACCAGATCGGCGTGGCCGCGCCGGACAGGCCAGCAAGTGGTGCGGGGGGCCGCTAGTTCGGCACGCCCATCCTGAATGGATCCTATTGCTACAGATTATCATATCTATAGCTACGGTTATAATCCGTAGCTATAGATCTGACCGTAGCAAATGACTTTCTCATTCTGCTTTGAACATCTATCGTTGAAACCCTTTCATGGGTCACAGAAGTTTTGGATCATTACCGAATTTGTTTTTCCTATTCATCCATCTCTTTGTGACCTCATGAATAGATTGGATGGAAAATAAATATTATGGTGGACCCTACAAAAGTTTCAACGGTGAAAATCAATTTTCTGCTGCTCTTTGTGGTGTGGTCCAATTGATCTTTGGATATGATTTTTTTTTTTTTTAGGATAATGCTCCGAAATGATCACGAAATATGGATGAACGTTGTGGGTGTAATAAATACATAATTGTGGGGCTCATGTAACGTTGATTTCTTTTGAACCGTTCGTATAACTCGGAGTTCGATGAGCGTCAGCGCTCGTCTTCGAGCAGTGGCCGATCCGCTTGAAGGAAAAAGTAGGGCCATTTTCGACCTTTTGGGAAGGCGTCCGTATACCCGGGGAGTATTCTTGGAAAGTAAAATGGGGTGGGCTTCGTTTCGGGAATGGGCCATATACTGGTCGTGCAGTTGGAAAATTTTCGGCTGGAATGCATTGGGAAGAGGACAATGTGCATATATGCGAGCCACGCTGGTGTTGAATTTGGATCATTCGCAAGTTTTTTTAGCCGTCCATTCAGCTGCCTGATGAGTGGATTGGCATGATGTGTCCTTAAGTTGGTCAAGTTCCTTTTAACTATCCATTTTCTAAGGCCAGATGAAATGGTTGATAATAGGATAGTTCCACGGACATGATAGGTCCAACAAAAAGATAGCATGTTGACCGAACCAGTTTCTATACGAGGGCAGGCGCACTCCAACGGAACCGGGGAAGCCGATTAGGTGGGACCCGGTTTCATCCAGGATGTTGTGGCCCTTACCGTAGGGCCAACTTTATATATGTATTCTGTATTCATGCTATCTATCCATTTTGGTATATTATTTTAAGGCATGATGGACAAAAAAATGAAATAGATTCAAATATAAGGAGAATCATACAATACATTGCTGATGGAACGCCCCACCATTAAACACTTCCTAGAGCCCACCCTACTGTTCTCGTGTGGTTTTTTGCCCTCCAACCTGTTGAAAAGGTCATATAAACCTGGATATGAAGGGCAAAAATAAAAAATAAAAAATTAGAAAGATAATCCATAAACCTGGATATGAAGGGCAAAAATAAAAAATAAAAAATTAGAAAGATAATCCAAAACTTTTATAGGTTGTTAATGGCCAATCACCACTCTTTTCTATGGTATGGTACACCTGAGAATTGGATCTACTTCAATTTTGGGTTCGTGCCTTAAAATGATCTGAAAATGTGGATGTACGACGTGGATCTAGGATACATGCATCAAGGTAGGTCCACACCTAATCTGCCGGTGGTCCACACCCAGAACCAGCCATGTGGGTGCACCCTGACTGTAGGGCCCACCAAGTTGTATGAATTGTATATCCATGTCATTCATCTGGTTTGAAAGCTTATTTTGAGTATGGTCTTAAAATTGAAGCAGATACAAATTTCAGGTGGACCCCATAGTGGTCATGGAATATCCACCATTAAAAAACTTTCTAGCGTCTATTATAATTTTTATTGACCTTCCAACATGTTGATAAGGTCACGCGGAACTAGATGAAAGGAAAAAAAGGATTAATTTAACTATATTCAGAAGTTTGGTACCTTAAAAAAGTTTTTAACGGTCAATAACCCTGTTTCAAGTGGTATGTGTTTAACCCATTTTTGGCACCTGATGTGGACCAATGGAAAGCCACCACATGTGTGATACTAATGTGTTACTGCCGCTGAAAATCATACTCACACTCAGGAATATTTTCGTTGATTTTCTTTGGCTATACATATTCCATTATTAATGCGGATGCATTAGCATTTATGTGTGCCTTTAGAAGAATAAATTGACAAATGTCATGCGGCCATGATTAATGTGCTAATTAATAAAGCATCGTAGTGAGCATGTTTATAAAAGACCCATTGAGAAAATGCATATTATTACACATCTGGCTATGATATACTTAATGAGGTCATATCTCATAGTCCTTTTAAAATGAGAGATCTTTCCAAATATGTTCAGACAGTTTGGATCATTGCAAAGGTTTCAAATATCTAAAGATCAGGCCCTTATCTAAGCAAATCCGATTATGGTTCAGACCCAAATTAAGAGAAAATGGATAATGGTCATATTAGGTACCAAGCTTACAATAATTAGAATATAAAGAATGTGAAAGCCTGATGACCTCATCCCATGGCTATGCTTCAATTGGGATAAAGAGAATGGTAGAACTGGGTGGAAGATCTGCTTGGACACATATCGATAACAAAATCGGTAACAGGTAGATCTTGTCCATCTATCCTCTCTAGCACTTCAAATCATCATGTAGTGAATAATTAAACGTAGAATGTGGTTTGATCTGGACCATACAACACCTTGATTGGAAGTGCAGGAGGTGGGCCACCAGATGAGTGGCCATGATTAATTTGATATTTGGGATCATCTTTAGAAACTCCCCTTATTTATCTTGCATACGATTAGTGAGCCATGAACATCTCCTATCAAAAAGATACTCTACAAGAAGAAGATCCAACAACCCAGTAGTTTTCAATTTGTCTAAGAAATTTTCTTATCTAAAATGCATGACATCAATGCGGTCACAAGTTAACCCAAAAAAGGTTTTTCCGCTTTAGCGAGCTATAAAAGGAGCACGCAAAGAAGAAATCGATGCCATACGCCAAACATAAATATCTACTTTTTCAATTTATCTTTTATTTATCATTCTTTTATCCTGGCAGTCTAGCCTAGTTCTAGCACAAATAGCTACTGCCTAGCAACTTATGTTACAATATCATAGAAGTAATGTCCACAACCTTAAGTTGTTGAATCCTGATAAACTGAGTTCTGACTTAGGTGATCACACCTATATGGCCATATCCTGCTGACCATTCGCCTTAATTATCTGTTCTGATAGATGAATCAAGTATTTATCTCTTATTTATTTATTTATTTGGTTTTTTGATACCTTATCCATTGTAATGAGCCATACATTCAAATATTAATAAAATTGGTATTGTTTAACTTTCTTTTTTATCCGTCCATTTCCATACCTTTGAGAAACAAAACTAAATTATCGTTAAAAAACCAAGTCCTTAAGTTCATAAACAAGAAATAAGAAGAATCCATTTGGAAGGGCAAACCCCTACCTTATCACAAATCGCTGGATCACTGATCATAATTAGTGGTTGAGAGGATAGATGGATCATGCATCTACTTTCTAGTCAACCTGACTTGACACGAGGGACACCAGTGGTTCAATAAAACATTGAGTTAGGTAGACTCTGGCACACCCGTGCATCATAATTACACACAAAATCTAAATACAGGCCCTCGATCATGTGTAACCTTGTGTTTGATTGAATTGACACAACAACATAGTCCACCTGAAATTTATATCTACTTCATTTTTAGGTCATATCTTAAAATAATCTTCAAAAAAGATGGATGGCTTGGATGTACAGTGCACAAATCGAAGTGAGCCAATGGTAAGGGTCGCACTATTCTAGGTTCCAACCAAGTCATGCTCAGGGCACACAATGCAAGTATAAAATCCAATCAACCATCGTATGCACTAGCACATGTTATCCTTCATGCCTAAAATTAGGCTGATTTGTGAATGCTAGGTGGACCAAAGTATAGGGAAAAAGTCAGGAGAGAACATTCGCCCTTGATTTGTTTAGAGGACTTAATGTGTCGGGTATATGAAATCTATGCCATTTACACCCTTGTTTTAGTCTGGATAAAGAGTTAAGGCCTTTTTGTTAAATCTGAAGTCTGAAGTCTAAAATTTAAATTTGAAGTCGGAAAACTAGTAGTGAGTCTAAAATAACCTATTTGTTAATTAAGGTCTAAATTGCTTGAAATATGTTAATTTGATACATTTGCCCTTGTAAAATAATTGTGATTGAATCCCTACCATTAAAAACTTCATGGATTCCACTAGAATGTTTATTTTCCATCCAACTAATTGATAAGATAAAAAAAGAACTAAACGAAGGGACCACACAAATATCATCTTAATCCAAAGCTTTTGTAGCCCCCAAGAAAAATTTAATGGTCATTTACCACTATTTCCTGTATTATGGTCCATCCAAGATTTGAATATGCTTTGTATCATGTCCAAGAATGAGCTTTTAATAAAGATGAACAACATGGCTGTAGTCACGTACACCACGGTGGGATGCGGATTTCCAATGAAAGGGTTTCGTAGGAAGTTCCAGTGTTATGATGTTAGGTAGGGGCCCACCGTGATGTTAGTGAGAAATTCACCCGTCGAGCTCATTTTGGGACACAAGATATAAAATGAGGTGGATCAAAAACTCAAGTGGGCCACACGAGAGGGAAAATTGGTGGAAGAAATGCCTAACATTGAAACCTTCCTAGGCTCCACCTTGATTTTTATATGCCATCCAAACCACTTATAAGGTCATTACTAATGGGATGAAGTGAAAAGACAAAAAACTTGGGTTGATGCAAAACTTTTACAATCATACTAATGTTTCAACAATGGTCACTAAATCTCTACTAGTCCCTCTCATGTGGCCCATTTGAGTTTTGGATCAGTTTCGTTTTTTATATCAAGGTCTAAAAATGAGCCTGTAAAATGTATAAACGGGGTGGATTTTTCACAAACATCATGGCGGGTCCCACCTAACATCCAGCTTCTTATGAAAGGGTGTCGTAGATTCCCGCCACCCCCCTCCCCAAAATTTCGGGAGCAGATCAGGTGAGACCCTAGATCCACTGACATAGGTGGGACCCTGACTGTAGGGCTCACAGTGATGTGTGTACCTTAAATCAATACTATTCAACCATTTTGAAAGTTCATTTTATGGGATTATTCTAAAAATAAATCTGATACAAATTTTCGGTCCTTACTCTTGGCCGGGTGGTAGACTCTCAGGAGTTTCGACTCCCGATCAAGGGTTCGAGTACCCATAAGTGGTGAAATTCCACCAGCGTGAGTGTGTGGGGTGTGTGTGTGTCGTGTGTAATAATAATAATAATAATAATAATAATAATAATAATAATAATAATAAATTTTGATACAAATTTTAGGCAAACCACACCATAGGAAACAGTCATGATTTAATCCACACCATTAAAAAGTTCATGGATCCCATCAAGATGTTTATTTGCCATCAAACCTGTTCATAAGGTCACAAACACCTAAGATGAAGAGACCACATAAATGTCATAATGATCCAAAGCTTTTGTGCCCCGTAAGAAGTTTTTAAGGGTTAATCATCACTGTTTCCTGTACTATGGTGCATCTGGGATTTTGAGCTGCTTCACTTTTTGAAACATTCCTTAAAATAAGCTTTCAATGTGGATGAATGGTAAGGATGTAGTCACATATATAAGAGTGAGCCTCATGGTCAGTGGACCCACCCACCTCCGTGGATCCAAGGTCAGCTAATTCGCTTCTCCCAAATGGGGGATTGGCATATACCCCTATAAGGATCTAGCTAGAGATAGATTGTCTTGTCAAACGGTACTTGAGCCCACTATGATATATATTTTTTTATCCACACTGTGTATCAATTTTTCCATATCATTTAAAAATAATAATAATAATAATAATGCAGATCTAAGTCTCAAGTGGGCCACACTACAAGAAACAGTGGAAATTGGGTTGCTGCCATTAATAACTTCCTGACGCACATCAAAATATGTTGAAGTTGATTTCTTGTGTTTTCCATTTACCTAGGTTTGTGTGACCTCATGATGGTAAATAAGCTTTACAGTGTACTCCTCGAAGGTTTTAACATAGTTGTTTCATTCCTACTATTTTGTGGTGAGGTCAACTTGAGCTTTAGATGTGCTTATTTTTTGAGATCATGCTCTAAGGTTATATAGAAAAATTGATGGACAGGATGGGTCTAACACATAAATCATGATGAACTTATATAAGTGTCACACGTTAAAAGTTAAGTTGCATAATAAAATCCTTATAACTGGGAGAGTTACCATTAAGCTAAGCTCTGTTTAGAGAAAAAAATTCAAAGGAAACTCACATGACAGTTTCAGCATTTAGTGTTAACAAACACCACTAAACATTAAACGCTTTCTCAATTCTGCATGAAGTAAAAATTATCATCCATAACAAATAAGCCTCGAGAATTAAGTTACACTGTTGGAAAATTCAGATAGGCTCTTAAGTAAATCAAGGGTGGGCTTATTTCTGTTTTGCAGTTCACTTTACTGTTGCATCGGGATGATTTTCGGCACCTGGGGCTAATACAAGGTGACGTATCTGTTGGGGGCTAATACAAGGGCTAATACAAGGTGACGTATCTGTTGGGGGCTAATACAAGGTGACGTATCTGTTGGACCGGCTGAATGGCTTTCAAACATCATATGGCCCCACATCTGCCTGGTACCAAGAGAGCTCCTCCTTCATGGGAATGATCTCGACAGTCTATTTGATAGATTTGTGATTAGATTGACGAGACATCCTGGCCACTGATTAATTGGACATTTCTTTACTGATTTTTTTACCGTCAACCACCTTCCATCTTAGCCATGCATTATATCCCAACCAATCATATTATAACTTCAGCATTTTTATTTTTATTCTGGGGTTTACGACCCTTCCATTGTGGCACCCATCATTTGGACAGTTCGATATGACGTACACGTGTCGTACATGTACAAAATTTCATGTGCATGCGTATGCAGCATCAAAGGCGTCGTAGCATCAAAATTTTCGCGGACAAATGACGCTCCCTATATTTGTCCAGTAGATTCGAATGACAGGGAATTTAATTTATTCTTGCAATAGACAATAAGTGATGGGACATGCTTCCTGACGGCTCTGATCACTTGCAAGCATCCCCGAATACGAGATAATTTCAATCTATGCTCAAGCTTTTGACGTAGAGTAGCAAATGGGTGGCGTTTTGGTAGTTTTACGAGGAATGCAGTATCTTTCGGGAACAAGGCATGGTAGTTTGGACACGCGGATTTGCCCGCGTCGGTTATATCTCCCTTGCGGAACCGCCGAGGAATTTACGACCGTATGACCCCACCTTTTATCCAGTGGTTTTTAGGAAGCAAGATAAACTTAACATACGTACTTATACCTCTTTGTACGGACAGCAAATTTGAGGACGAAAATATCCTTGCCTTCCTTTGGCTGGCATGTAAAGATGAACGTTGACGGATGGTCCGGCGATGGAAACTCATGTGGGGCTCACTGTGATGTTTGTGAGAAATCCTTCTTGTCTAAGTTCATTCATAGGGTCATAAAGATCTGATGAAGAAGAAAAACAAATTTCATAATGATCCGAAACTTCTTTAACCACTAAAAGAATTTCAATGGTAGAGGTTCAATTCTCCACTGTCTTTTATAGTGTGGTCACTTGATAATTAGATCTATCTTATTTTTTGTCTCAAGCTTTGATATAAGCTCGCCAAATAGATGGACGGTTTAGATATAACACAGACCTCATGATGAGACCCACAAAAGCAACAAATTTAAAAAAAAAAAAAAAAAAAAAAAAAAAAACAAACTGCCGTGCCAGGGCAGTCTTGCAGATTTTTTTTTTTTTATTTTCACAGGGAGAAATTTTTCTTCCTTACGTTTTTCTCTAATACATAATTATGTAAATGTGTATATAAATTTTTTTTTCTATCTTTTAATTTATTTCTTTGTCTATTTATTTAACAAACATATCTCTTAAACTAGAATGATTTACTTAATATACCACATGATTTTGGAGTAGAAGAAGCTAATTTAGCCAACCAATATAGTTATTTTCTAATATTCCATCGGGTCGATGGTTGAAAATCCATTTCATTCACTTTGTAGTCAATTTCAATCACTTCGCGGTTAAACTGAAAATTCAACAGGACAAACATAAAATTCAGCGAGACAAACTAGAAATTGAGCAGGGTAAACATGAAATTCAACGGGGCAAACATTAAATTTAGCGGAGCAAACTTGAAATTGAGCGGGACAAACTGGAAATTGAGCGCGGCAAACACGAAATATTGAGTGGGGGCAAATAAGAAATTCAACAGGGCAAACATGAAATTCAGCGGGGCAAACATTAATTTGAGTAAGGCAAACTAGAAATTTAGCGGGTCAAACATGAAATTAAGCATGACAAACTAGAAATTCAGTGGGGCAAACATGAAATTGAGCAGGGCAAACATAAAAATGATCAGGGAAAACTAGAAATTCAGCAGGGCAAACATGAAATTGAGCGGGGCAAACTAGAAATGAGCGGGGCAAACTAGAAATTGAGCGGGGCAAACATGAAATTCAGCGAGGCAAACATGAAATTCATTAGCGAGGCAAACATGAAATGCATCAGCGAGGCAAATTAGAAATTAAGCGGGGCAAACATGAAATTCAGCGGGGCAAACATTAAATTGAGCGGGACAACCTAAAAATTTAGCGGGGCAAACATGAAATTGAACGAGGCAAACTAGAAATTGAGTGGGAAAAATATGAAATTGAGCGGGACAAACTAAAAATTCAGCGGGACAAACATGAAATTGAGCGGGACAAACTAGAAATTTAGCAGGGCAAACATGAGATCTATGTTAGAGACCAAATGCATTTTATATATGGGAGTGGCTATAGGAGAGAGTCTACCCATTGTAGAACTCTTTCACTTATCTATGTCTTCTCAATCACTCACGTACAAGGAGAGAAGTCATTCTTCAATATAATTCTATTTTGAGTTGTCTATAGTACTTCATGCCTATAAAACCGTATATACCCAATGTGATTAATTTAAACCAATCATTGCATTATTAGATGAAAACATGCCATACATGGCCAATGATTCCAACATTCTCTAACTTAGGATAATCATGATATTCTTCAATATGCAATGTATTATATGGTAATTGATTAACGATTGAAATTTTACTAGATATTTTAATGGATCCTATAAAGCATCCTAAATTAGCTTGTTAGTACAATCCACTGTCAGTGCACACTCCACTATTAGCCACCCCCACTAGGGAATCGATACCAAGACCTCAATGTTGAAACGAGGTATCTTCACTTAGTCTACCACTTGATGTTTGCCCCGCTCAAATTTCGATTTGCCCCGTTGAATTTCATGTTTTCCTCACTCAATTTCATGTTTGCCTCACTCAATTTTCTATCTATCTCATGCTAGGCTCGATCAATTTTCAGTTTTCCTCGCTCTCTCTCTCATGCTAAGCTCGCTCTAATTTCAATTTTTCTTGCTCCCTCTCACGCTAGGCTTGCTCAATTTTCATTTTTCCTCGCTCAATTTTAGGCTACTTAGATAATATTGATAGTATTTGATCCTCTCTGACACAATAGATCCTTGCATCATAAAAGCATGAATGCTCACTAGGGTACCCACAAAACAATTTTTATGTACTGCAAATTCTTTTCATTTGGCTTGGCGTATCCCTTCTTTCACTTCTAATTAAATTGTTGTATTTCATTAGATATTGGAGATTGGATTGATAAACACAATAACCATTATTCAAAACACATCAACCAAAGCGAACTGTTCTCAAATGCTAGCTTCCAATGATGTTTACTTGTCACTAACTTGTGCTGGTGTAAGGTATTTTGCTTTTAGGGCCTATTTGGATACCCCGAAATAAATTACTTTGTATACCTACAGTAGTAGATAAGTAGCTTATTCGAGATAAGTAAGCTCAATAAGCTCGGTTTAAGATCAATTATAAGTAAATTTTTTAATTAAAATTACATAATCACTTTAGCTCAGTAAGCTTGGTTTAACATACAAGTATCGACACATATTCAATCTTTGATATATCAAGCGTTGCTTGATAATATTCACTTTGCCTTTGAAATGTTCAGTAGTCAACACTAAAATTTCAATAATTTCTCGATATATCGAGTATGTCCCGATAATATCGACGTTCAAATCTCGATATATAGAGCAATGCTCGATAATATTGAACGATCTCTCGATGTTTATTCCACTGAAATTCAAGTTTGCCCCACTGAATTTCTAGTTTGTCCCGCTGAATTTCATGCTTGACCGCTGAATTTCGTTTGTTCCCCGCTCAATTTCTAGTTTTCCCCGCTCAATATCAAGTTTTCCCCTATCAATTTCATGTTTGCCCCGCTGAATTTCATGTTTGCCCCGCTTAATTTTCTATTTGCCCCACTGAATTTCATGTTTTCCGCACTCAATTTCATGTTTTCCCTGCTCAATTTCTAGTTTGCCCCACTGAATTTCATGTTTGCCCCGCTCAATTTCCAGTTTGACCGCAAAGTGATTGAAATTAACCATGAACTGAATGAAATGGATTTTCGACCATCGACCCGATGAAATCTTGAAAAATAACTAGGTTGGTTGGCTAAATTAGCTTCTCCTACGCCAAAATCATATGTGGTACGTTAAGTAAATCATTCTAGTTTGGATCCTTACTCTTGCTCGGGTGGTAGACTCTTAGGAGTTTCAACACCCGGTCAAGCATTCGAGTATCCATAGGTGGTTAAATTCCACTAGTGTGAGTGTGCGGGAGTGTGTGTGCGTGTGTAAAAAAAAATCATTCTAATTTAGGAGATATGCTTGTTAAATAAATAGACAAAGAAATGAATTAAAAGTTAGAAAAATATTTTTATATACTTATATATACATATTTATATAATTATGTATTAGAGAAAAATGTAAGGGAGAAAAATTTATCCCTATAAAAAAATAAAATAAAATAAAATAAAATATGTCAGACTGCCGCGGCACTGCCGCCGAACCGGCGGTAATGCCGCAACAGTCTGTGTTTTCCTTTTTTGGCTTTGTTGCTTATGTGGGTCGCATCATGAGGTCTGTGTTATATCCAAACCATCCATCTATTTGGTGAGCTCATATTAAGGCTTGAGATGAAAAGTAAGATAGATCTAACTATCAAGTGGACCACACTGTAAAAATTCATTGGGGAATTGAACGTCTACCATTAAAACCCTTTTAGGGGTTATAGAAGTTTTGGATCATTATGAAATCTGTTTTTCCTCTTCATCCAGGTCTTTGTGACCCTATGAATGAACTTAGACGGGGAGGATTTCTCACAAACATCACAGTTGGCTCCACCTGAGTTTCTAATGGTTGATGCTCATTCAACACTGTTTTTTGTAATGTGGTATACTTAAGATTTGGATATACCTCATTTTTGGTCTCATACCATAAAATGATTTAGAAAAATATATGGACGGCATGGATGAAAAGCATACAGTATGGTGGGGCTCACAGACCACTGACAATCTGCCATTGACGGGTGGTGAGGGAGTACCCCAATTCGTTTCCATGAAAAGGAGGGGTATTTTCGTCCTAAAATTTGTCATCCATACAAGGAGGTGTAAGTGTATATGTTAAGTTTGTATTGTTTCAAGAATATCCAATGGATAAAAGGTGGGGTCCACAGTTGTAAATTTCTCAAAAGAGAAATTTACAACTGTACGACCCATTTATGGCCCATTTACGAGACGAAGCCCACCTCATTTTACCTTACAAGAATAAGCCCCAACTGTACGGACGACTTGCCAAAGGTTAAAAATGCCCCTGCTTTTTCCTAAAAGCGGATCGAAGACGAGCTCTGACGCTCCTCGAACTCCGAGTTGTACGAACGGTTCAAAAGATATCAAAGTTACATGGGCCCCCACAGTTACGTATTTATTATATCCACAACGTTTATCCATATTTCGAGGTCATTTCAGAGCATTATCAAAAAAAAAAAAAAATCATATCTAAAGATCAATTGGACCACACCATAAAGACCAACAGGAAAATTGATTTTCACCATTAAAAATTTTGTAGGGTCCACCATAACATTTATTTTTCATCCAATCTATTCATAAGGTCACAAAGACCAGGATGAAGAGGAAAAACAAGTTTCATAATGATCCAAAAATTTTGTGACCCCTAAAAGGGTTTCAATGGTAGATGTTCAATCCTCCACAGCCTTTAACAGTGTGGTCCACTTGATAGCTTGTAACATCTCGAAAATTGGGGGTCGGGTAGAAACCCAACTCCCGAGTTCCAGAACATCACTTATGCAACATTTTTAATGATGGATGAATGTTGTTCATATTAGTGCAGAAAACATGAGTGGGATTAGACCAAAACAGCATATCGTACTCCAGAGACAGTTAAATTAGCAAGCGAAAGAATATGATAGATATATAAAATATATAAATGATTATAAGTCTCTAGAGTGTGAACATGTTACTAGGTTAAACATATACATGTATACTCCAAAATAGAAAGAAAAGAATATACATGAGTATGTAAATAAAAGGCAAACCGCCAAGTGTATTGACATCTAATCAGTAACCCTGTAAACCCGTCGATCAGAACCAGCATATAGGAGAAATCCTCCTCATCATCAAATAATTTCGGCTCCGCTTCACAAGTAGCGCCATCACCTGAAACTAAAACATGGACTGTTTGGTGTGCGCAACACCATCCCGTAACGTGGGAGTGAGTAGCTCACTCAGTGGAATCATAGAGCAAAGGTTAACATGTTATCAAATCAATCAAGCGATAATGATAAAGCAAACAAATCAAACATTCTTAAATACTATGATTAATGCAACCATGAAATGACATGATGGATGCCCTCACCGACATACTCCCTCATGCGACACCATCTTACGTCCGCGGTATGCTTTCTTTCCTCAGTGCTCCAAATCTTCCAAGCACATGCAGTACGATATGAATATGATTACCGAGTTGTTATTAGTCCTTTTCATACAACAGGATTGGAAAACTATGGTACCTCCCTTATATCATTCCCAACAAGGATCCTGTTTAGGGTCGTCACTCCTAGTATTCTCATACGATGATATATTTCTAGGTCGCTGCAAGGGCTGTCAGGGCTGTTGCACGCACTCGTTGCTCCGCTCCCCCATCACCTTATCAATACAGGCCTAATTTATATCCTTAAAACTACATCAGGACTCGTAGCCCCCATGCGGTGTCAGGATAAACTCAAGGTCACTATAAAGGGCTGTCAGGGCTGTTGCTCGCACTCGTTTCTCCACTCCCCCATCACCTTATCAATGTAGGCCGACAGCAAGAATATAGTGTCCCATACCTCTATAATCTTCTCAGAGTAGGGTGCTCACTGGTCACTACGGGGAGGTTTGTAGCCCTAACGTAAGCCGATAGCTCGACCACGGTGTCCCATACCACCATGCCCGGCTCATGAGTCTTAGTGGATCAAGGTACCACGGTTATCAGAGTTATCACTGGTAAGTTCAGTACCATAGGTTCAAGCAGTTATGACGAATACAAGGTGAACATACAATGGTCAGTCGGGTTACTTGATGAGCCCGACTAGCACGAGCGCACGTTGAATCGACCGACATGAAGTGCACAAGCACTTCGTGTGACCTAACCACTGCCGACGACTCTAGTACGACTCGGGTTCGTCATACACATCCTTCGTGGCGAATAGAATCCAACCACGAATTCTAAACTGTTACCGACTGCCTGAACTAGAGTATAGCCCCAAGCACATGTAATCTAAATTAATAATCATATGAGAGATAGAATTGAAATACAAGAAATTCCAGCATGTTATCAGCATGTTATAACATACATCATAAGCAGTTAACCATACACGAGTATTTCACGCCCAAGGTAATCAATTCAAATACAACAAGCATGGAGGAAATCATGTGCATCATCAAAGTAGTTAAGAATCCAGTCTCAACGCGAATCTATAATACCATTTACTCAATACTTACTAATACATACATTTATACAAACACTTAGACTACTCAACTCCAACGTACTTGACGTATGTTGATTCCAACGCATAATATGACAGATCCTTATATCAAGTAGTTTTCTAATACACAACAATCATGTTCTTACATTCAAAACATATGGCAGGCATAAATCATATTGATTTAGGCATTTCAACAAACACTTAGTCTACACACATTAGTCTACATGGCATATGTTGACCAATATGTGCATTAGGGCGAATCTCTTCGTCAAACAGATCATACACGTATAACCAGTATAGGTACACGGTAAATACTCATGGCAATCATACCCGCAAAATACGTACATATACCATACTTCCTACAAATACCCAAAATACCCTAAATCTCATATTCTTCGTATGTATTCGAAATGAAAAATAGACATCATGTTCTACATGTCAAACAGCATCCTTATCAGCAATCTACCATTAAACGGCATTGAAATCTTTAAAAAATGGTAACTAAAGCGTCTAAAATCCACACCTTATGCCGTAAAAGCGTAATGAATCGAATAGGAACTCTACGCTTCCGCCAATGTCGATATGACGACCTATAACACAAGGTGAGTCAGCTACTTAGCTACTCGTACCCATAGGAGCCTCAAAACAGGTTAGGGTTAGAGTTTCTTACCTAAGAACGGAGTTGGAATCACCGAAAAAGTGATACAGGCAGGTGGATGTGGCTCGTGGAGCAGAAGGGAAGAATCCCAGGAAGCAACACCGACTTCTCCCTCACTTCCTCTCTCTTTCTCTCTTAGGGATTTCTCAAATTCGTATGGGGTTTGTGAGAGAGGGCTTAAGTCCTTTTTATAAGCCCAAAAATGACGGGAATAGACTTGGGGCCAAGGTATACTTATGTTATGTCTAAATACAGACTGTTTCGTCTCAACGGAGCACTTCTGGAGGTACTCTTATCAAATGCGGTCAGACTTAAGCTCCCTGACATTGGATCTACGTCAGGAAGAGTTTTCAGTCTGATCGAAAATCCAGATCGACCGTGGCGGACCAGTTTCAGTTCAACAGCTACCGGTACTCGATTAGAGCTACAAGTACTATGACATGTAAGGGCCACCTATCCTGATCTGAGGGTAAAATTTGATCGAATTCTGACGGTCAGAATGCTTAGAAAATGTCGCACAAGTGACACGTGCCAGATTTCATAATTTATATTAATTTCTAACATTTCTCACACTATTCACTCTGGACTCAAGGAAATCGTCGTGGGACATCATCTGGACTTGATTTTTGAGGTGATTGTCAAGTCCAACTAGGCAGTTAGGATTGTCTAAGTTCGGGATAATCGGACTTTCGATGTGCGGTCCAGGTCCGATACAAAGTTTTATCCAATACAAAGTTTTCGAATGCTCCCGTGAGCAACCGGGTTTAGAGTTTGATCCTAGGTTTTAGAGTATTGTAGCGTCACCTATTCTATACGTTTTGGCTCTAGCAGATCGTATTGAAAGTGATTGGTGAGAATTTCATAGGTCATCTAGAGCAGCGCTAGTTAATTCTCGTTAGATTTCTAAAGGAAGTAGCTTATAATGATTTCCGTTTGAGATGAGATTTGAAGGGTGGAGTGAGGGTGTTTGGAAACGGAAGAAGAAAGAGTTTGGAGAGGGACTTTTGGAGAGATTTGAGAGGTTTTTCAAAAAATGAAAAGCTTGGAGGGGTGATTTGTGAAGGAAGTAGTAGATTGGAGGGGTTTTGATCGACGGCCCATACCTCAGGGGGTTTCCCTAGTCCCCAAACATGATCGGCCCGAAGGCCCGACCGATTGGGGCCCACTGTACGGCGAGGCCTCACCTAACCGGTGAGGCCCTCGCCAACCGTTGTAGTTTTCGGCGAGGGCTCGCCCATGGGGGGAGGTCCTCCTGTCCCGTGGGTCCCAAAAACATGTGGGGCCCACCTTAGATCATTGTGGATTAGCGTGGGTGGGCCCACGACTCCGTTTGAGGCGTTTCGGGGCTAATTTGTAAACCAGAATGAGTTTATGCAACATATATCATATGATTTTGGGGTAGGAGACACTAATCTATCTAACTAACCTATTTATTTTGTTAGATTCCAAAAGGTTAAGGTTCAAGACCCATTTTATCCATTTATTTACTATTCACGGTAAGTTTTAGCTTCGATATTATTCTTCATCATTAATACCCTAGGATTGGTGTGTATTATGAATGTGTTTAGAAAATAAATAAAGAATAAAGTGGCGGAGGGTGAGATTTCGAAGGAATTGGATAAAAAGAGGTTTTAGGCTTTGAGATTGAGTGTAAGATGTTGGGGTTGACCTATCACCTAAGGACATTCATTTTTAGGTTTGGAATAGAATGAAACATGGCCTAAACCCTTCGATTGACGGTTTAGAAGTAATTTGGGGTCGTTGGGTGTGATCAGGAGTGTGCACGGACTCAATCTCAGCGACCGTTTACAGTGAGTTTTTGTTTAAGTATAGTTCTTTACTATTTAAACTTGAGGATTCGTGTCTAATATGAAAGTACTTGGAGAAGTTTGAGGAATGAGGTGGTGAAAGGTGAGAGTTTGAAGGAAGTGGGTTGAAAAGTGATTTCTTTAGCTTTGGGATTGAGCTTTGAGAGTGTTATGGTTGACCCATTGCCTAAGGACGTCTAATTCCAGGTTAGCAAAAATTCGGGGTGTTACATAGCTAGATCTGTCTTATTTTTCGTCTCAAGCCTTAGTACGAGTTTGCCAAAAATATGGACGGTTTGGATATAACACATACCTCATAATAGGACCCACAAAAAGCGGTGGAGATTACAACAGCAAAAAAAATAAATAATAAACAATAATAAATAAAAAAAACCAAGAACTTATGGCTACGGGGTTTTCTATGGCTACGGATAATAACCGTAACCATAGCCCTAGCCCCTACCATTTCGATATGTCGTTTTATATGTATCGAAGGTCTTTCGATATGTCGTTCGATATGTATCGAAGGTCTTTCGATTAATAAAAAAAGGTCCAGAACTGTCCAACGAGTTTGCCTAAAAAATCTTGTAATTTTTGATACATATCGAAGTGTATTTGATATGTATCGAAGGTATTTTTACCTTTAGCTATGAATTACAACCGTAATCATAACTGTAGTCTGTGCCAGTCTATGATTTTTTATTTATTTATTTTACATGGAGAACTTCATTCTACCTACAAGTTTCTCTAATACATATTTATATAAATATGTATATATAAGCATATAAATTTATTGTTTTTCTCTTCTTCTTTTTTCTTTTCTTTCTTTATTCATTTAACAAGAATATCTTCTAAACCAAAATTAGTTACTTGACGTACCCTATATGATTTTGGGGTAGGAGAGGCTACTTTAGCCAACCAAACTGGTTATTTTTCAAGATTCCATCAGGTTGATGGTTGAAAATCCATTTCATTCACTTCACGGCCAATTTCAATCAATTCGCGGTCAATTTCGCTCATTTCATTTACTTCGCGATCAATTCCATGCATTTCACGGTCAATCCCGGCGATTCCGTTTTGATTCACGGTCATTTCCATGCATTTCACGGTCAATTCCCTTCACTTCACGGTCATTTCCATGCATTTCACGGTTATTTCGCTTCACTTCATGGTCATTTCTATGCATTTCACGGTCATTCCCGCCTATTCCGTGTTGATTTACGGTCATTTCGACGCATTTCATGGTGAAGTGTAGCGATTGAACCGTGAAATGCATGGAAATGACCGTGAAGTGAAGGGGCATGACTGTGAAATGCACCGAAATGACCATGAATCAACACGGAATAAGTGGGAATGACCATGATATGCATGGAAATAACCGTGAAATGAGGCAATTGGACCGTGAAATGCACGGAAATGACCGTGAAGTGAAGGAGCATGACCGTGAAATGCACTGAAATGACCATGAATCAACAAGGAATAGGCGGGAATGATCTTGATTTTCATGCATATCATGGTCATTCCTGCCTATTCCGTGTTGATTCACGATCATTTCGACGCATTTTACGGTCATGCCCCTTCACTTCACGGTCATTTCCGCTCATTTCACGGTCCAATCGCTATACTTCACGGTCATTCCTACCTATTCCGTGTTGATTCAGTCATTTTGGCGCATTTCACAATCATGCCTCTTCACTTCATGGTCATTTCCACGCATCTCACGGTCCAATCGCCTCACTTCACGGTCATTTTCATGCATATCATGGTCATTCCTGCCTATTCCGTGTTGATTCACAGTCATTTCGGCGCATTTCACGATCATGCCCCTTCACTTCACGGTCCAATCGCTACACTTCACTGTGAAATGCCTCGAAATGATCGTGAATCAACACGGAATAGGCGGGAATGACCGTGATATGCATGGAAATGACCGTGAAGTGTAGCGATTGGACTATGAAATACACAGAAATGACCGTGAAGTGAAGGGGCATGACCGTGAAATGCATTGAAATGACCGTGAATCAACACGTAATGGGCGGGAATGACCGTGATTTCCATGCATATCATGGTCATTCCTACCAATCCGATCTTCTTGCTCCTAGGGGTTCCTTGGCACCTTAGCTTGGATTTCAATGGATGAGATGAGGAATGGAGGGTTGAGATGGGAGATGATGGGGTAGGAAAGTGGACCACATTTAGAGCTTAGGAAGCTTGGAGAAATTTCATACGTATGGAGCTTGGAATTTTAGTTGCTTGGAGATTTGAAATGAGAAAGAGAGAAAGAGAGAGAGTTGTAGAGAGAGAGAGAGAGAGTGATAGATGGATGTGGTGGTGATGGGTGTGTAAGAGCTTTTTGACTTTTGAGGACTTTTGTGTAAGAAAAGGCATGGGCATGGAAGACTTCTATAGCATTTGTGTAAAAGAGGTATGGGTTAGGAAGACTTTTGTGGTTGCTTGGGAAAAGGGGTGAAAGTGATGTGTACTTGACATGTGATGGATTGATGGATTGATTGATTGATGGGATTGATGTGATTGATGTGACACATCGTAGAGATTCTCTTGGGTTTCGCAACGCGCGGCGTTTTCCTCGCACCAAACGTTGGTTTACAACTCTTGACCAAGGTATCTCTTCGGCGCGCGAGTCGCGGCATCGGAATCGCAACGACGGCGCGATCGCCATGGTATTGGTCATGGGTTGAGTCGACTTGGGTTGTCGGCATATGAATCAAGCTCGCGTGTCGATATCGGTTAAGGGTCGAAGGTTGTCGGAATTCGACCGGTAAGACCGCGGAAGTTTACGGAACGGTACGGACTAAGATACGGGTCTTACAGCTCTCCCCTCCTAATAAAAATTTCATCCTCGAAATTTACACAATCATCGCAACTAGGCATAACTCGCGAGGAATAAGAAACATAACGTCATCGTATAGAATCAAGGGCAGCATACAAAATACAATACAAGATCAATCATCAAAGAGATGAGGTTAAGGCTCTCGAATCTCGGCCTCACGCTCCCAAGAAGCCTCCTCTAGAGAATGGTGACCCCACTGCACCTTCACCAATGGGATGACCTTGGTTCTGAGGACCTGCTCCTTCCGATTAAGGATACGGACTGGCTGCTCAATGTAAGAAGCGTCCTCATGAACCTCCAACGGCTGCCAATCAATAACGAGAACAATGTCTGACCCACACTTCCTCAACATGGAGACGTGAAAAATGTTGTGAACGCCAGACAACTGAGATGGCAAGGCAAGCCGATAGGCCACGGCGCCAACGCGCCTAGTGATCTCAAAAGGTCCTATGAATCTCAGGGTAAGCTTGCCCTTCTCTCCAAATCGAACTACGCCCTTCATGGGCGAGACCTTGAGATACACATGGTCCCCTACATCAAACTCCAAGGAACGACGCCGACGATCAGCAAAACTCTTCTGTCGGCTCTGAGCTGTGCGCATCCTCTGCCCGATGATGTCAATAGCCTTTGACATTTTCTGCACAAGCTCGGGACCTAGGAGACGATGCTCTCCAATCTCGGTCCAGCAACTCGGTGATCTGCATGGTCTGCCATATAGTGTCTCAAAAGGAGCCATACCGATGGTCGCCTGATAGCTATTATTGTACGCGAACTCAACCAATCGCAGATGCTCATCCCAGCTACCCCCGAAATCAATCACACAAGCCCGAAGCATATCCTCAAGGATCTAGTTGACCATCTCGGTCTGGCTATCGGTCTGCGGATGGTACGGGGTGTTGAGCTGCAAATCAGTCCCCATCGCTCGCTGGAAGCTCCTCCAAAACTGAGACGTGAACCTCGAGTCTCGGTCAGAAATGATCAAGACTGGAACGCCATGCAGTCTCACAATCTCCTCGATGAATAATCTCGCAAGCCGGTCCATAGACCAAGTCACACGCATCGCAAGAAAATGTGTCGACTTCGTCAGACGATCCACAACAACCCAAATGGCATCATGACCGCGCTGAGTCCTCGGTAATCCCATAATGAAATCAGTCGACACGTGCTCCCACTTCCACATCGGGACGCTCAACGGCTACAATAGACCAGGAGGTCTCTGATGATCGGCCTTGACATGCTGGCATGTGTCACACTCGGCCACAAAACTGGTGATCTGGAGCTTCATCCCCGCCCAAAAATACTGTCACCTCATGTCACGATACATCTTAGTCTAGCCCGGGTGGATAGAAAATCGCGATCGATGTGCCTCGGTCATAAGATCTCTGCGTAACTCTGGAATATCCGAGACACATAATCGGCCTCTGAAATGAAGTCCACCACCTGTACCAATCTGCTAATCAGCCTGACCCTCAGATGCCTCCTCAGTCATATAGCTCTACAACGACTCATCAGCCTGCTGAGCCTTGATCACCCTAGCAACAAGAGAGGGTTGAATCGACAAGCTCGATAATTGTACGATGGAAGACTGCAGGCCGAACTCAAAGTCATACACTGCAATATCCTCAAGCATCCGCCACTCCTGAATCATCATATGCGCCACTAGGCCTCGTGGCTGAAGACTGAGGGCATCTACCACCACGTTCGCCTTGCCCGGGTGGTACTTGAGATCAAAATCATAGTCTTTCAGGAGCTCCATCCAGCACCTCTGTCTCATATTCAACTCAGACTACGAGAAGAGGTACTTCAAGCTCTTGTAATTAGAGAAGAGCTCGAACCTAACCCCATAAAGATAGTGCCTCCACACCTTCAGTGCGAAGACAACTACAGCCAGCTCTAAGTCATGCGTAGGATAGTTCAGCTCATGGACCTTGAGCTGACGAGATGCAAAGGCCACTGGTCTCTCGTGCTGCATCAGGACAACACCCAAACTGATATGCGAGGCATCAGTGAATACAATAAATTTGTCACTCCCAGAGGGAAGAGTGAGGACAGGAGCGGATGTCAGACGGTCCTTCAACTTCGTAAATGCTCGCTCGCAGGCGTCACTCCAAATAAACTCTGCGCCCTTCCGAGTCAACCTGGTCAGCGGGGCTGCAATACGAGAAAAATCCTCAATGAAATGTCAGTAATAGCCCGCCAAACCAAGGAAACTATGGATCTCAGTCGCAGTCGTGGGTTGACCCCACTGAGGCACTGCCTCGACCTTCGAGGGGTCCACTGCGACCCCCTCCCTCATCACCACGTGACCGAGGAACTTCACCTCCTCCTGCCAGAACTCACACTTCTCCAGCTTCGCATACAGCTAGTGTGCGCGGAGGGTCTGCAAAGTAATCTCTAAATGCTGCTCGTGCTCCTCACAGGTCCTTGAATAGATCAGAATGTCATCGATGAAGACTACAATAAACTGATCCAGATATGGGCGGAAGACCTCGTTCATCAGTTGCATGAAGACCGTGGGTGCATTGGTCAGTCCGAAGGACATGACCTGAAACTCAAAATGACCGTAACGCGTCCTGAATGCCGTCTTCGGAATGTCCTCATCTCGGACCCGAATCTGATGATAACCGGAACGCAGGTCAATCTTCGAAAAGAACTGTGCACCCTGCAGCTGGTCAAACAAATTATCAATCCTAGGGAGAGGGTACTTGTTCTTGATCGTGACTTTGTTGAGCTCGCGGTAGTCAATGCAAAGCCTCAACGAGCCATCCTTCTTCTTCACGAAGAGTACCGACGCTCCCCACGGCGAACTGCTCGGACGGATAAAACCCAACTCTCGCAACTCGTCTAACTGCTTCTGCAGTTCCCGTAACTCCAACGGTGCCATACGATACGGGGCCTTCAAAATATGCGCGGTACCGGGCACGAGATCAATCTGGAACTCGGTGAGTCGACGAGGTGGTAATCCCGGAATCTCCTGGAACACATCGAGAAAATCGCATACTATGGGCAAATGGTTGATGCAAGCGGCAACAGGCTCCTCTATGGCGCAGGACATCAAACAAGACAACCGCTCCCCTCTAGGCTCAGCAACGAACTGGAAGTGTGGCACACCTAGTATACAGAACATGACGGTCCTTGCGGCGCAATCCAATATAGCATAGTACTCGACAAGCCAATCCATGCCCAGGATGATGTCGAACTCAGACATCGGCAAAATAAACAAATAGGCAGGCAGAAAGGTATCCCCAACCAGAATGGGGCAAGACGAGCAAAATCGTCCCAACACTGCAGTCCTCCCCAAGGGAGTCGATACTGATAGGCTCTCACCAGCAGACTCCAACGGTAAGCCGGTCGATCGGCAGAAGCTCTCAGTCACAAAAGAATGCGATGCACCAGAATCAAATAGTACACGTGTAATGCATGCAGAAACTGGAAGTATACCCTCAACGACTCCTCCAGATGACTGCGGATCCTACTGAGCCGCATAGAATCTAGCTTGAGCTAGCTGGGGAGGTGCCTGTCCCCTCTGAACGTGCTGCTGCTGCTGCTGGGGTCGCTGAGGCGGTCGAAACTACTGCCTCTACTGCTTTGGCCTCTGAGGTTGGTGATGATGCTGATGCTGCTGCTGAGGTGGCCTCGGTGGTGGAGGCTACTGTCACTGCTGCTGTGGGGGTCTCTACTGCTGCGGTGGAGGCTGTTGTGGAGCCCTCTGCTGCTATAGACCTCTCTGCTGCTGCTGGGGGCTGGGACACTCCCATGAATGGTGTCCCGTCGCACCGCACCTAAAGCAAGTGCCGGTGAACAACCTCTAAGGTGGTGGTGGAGGTGCTGCTGGTGCTGATGGTGCACGGAAGGCTGGGTGACCTGTACGCCTCAGCTGATGTGGTCGACGCTGCTGGGAATAACTGGAAGAAGCCTGCCTCTTTCGGTCTCTCTTCTGACCACGATCAGACTGAGAACTGGCCCACTTAGTCTCATAAATCTGAGCTCTCCACACCACTGTCTAGAAAGTAGGGAGCTCATGCCCAATAACACGACCTCGAAGGCCGTAACGTAAGCCGTTCTCGAAACGACGGGCCTCCACCCCTCGTCATCAACCATATATGGTGCAAATCTCGATAGTGCCACAAAACAGGTCGCGTACTGCGCCACAGTCATGTCTCCCTGCACCAGAGTCTCGAACTCTAAAGCTCGCTGACGACGGATATGGTCGGGGAAGTACTGCTCCTCGAATCGATCAACAAAGTCCTCACATATCCAGACATACTCAGGTCTGACAACACGGGTAACAGAGGTCCACCAATGCTCGGCCTCACCCTGGAAGAAAAATACTGCTAACCGGACTAGCTGCTCGGTCGTACATGATATGGTATCAAAAATCTTCTCCACATCGGAGCGTCATCTCTCTCCTGCAGTCGGATCTAGCTCGCCCTGGAAACGTGGGGGATCAAGCCGTCTGAACTCACGAAGTAAGGCGCTCGCGCGCTCCTGCTCTGCCTGAGCTGGTGAAATAACTGGGCGCCTGCCCTGTCCCTGGAGTACGGCTGTCACAGCCTGTAACATCTGCTGTAACTGAGAGGCACTCACAGGCACAGTCGGTTCCGCATCGGCCTCAGATGGAGGAATGTCATCCTCAGGGAAGGAAGCAGGGATCTCTGAGGGTGGAACAGGAGGCGCGGGTGGTAAAGCTGAAGCCTCAGGTGGTGGAGCGGGATCCTCAGGTGGTGGTGCGGGAGTCGATCGGATAACTCTCCCATGCGCCATGTCCTACAGGAAAGAGCGAAGGTGCCTATCAACTTCAAAACTCTCGAAGGCACGCACGTTAAGGGTCTGTAACGGAAGATCGATAAGCTATCCAAACTTCAGAACTTAGCCATTCTACACTCATAGCAGACATGTAATGTTGTTCTCGGTTATTCCCAAGTTATGCTCTGATACCAACTTCTATCACGCCCCAAACTCAGAAACCGGGCTCACAAAATTCTCGATCGTCGAATCTGACACCGACAGCCTCCATAGAACCCCATTTTCGGCTCCTAGCTCCCATTCGCCAGGTTCCGATCCTGCGATGCTACAAGGAGGATTTTCAACGTCAGTTTGATTCGTAATAAACATAACCAATGGAATAATCCACAAACAACAACCAAGAACTCCATTACATTTCCACTATGATAAAAAACTTTACAAGTACAATGAGCATAAAGGGAAATACAATGGTAAAGAACAAAAACTCCAAAACGATCTGCAACGTGCTCCTGCCTCAGCGCTGCTGCCAACTAACGCCACCTGCACGCAACAGTCGTGCATAAGCTTATAGAAAGCTTAGAGGGTGGTGAAAGTGTGTGTGCAAGGTAGTAATATGATCATGCAATATCAGAGTAATGCGGAATATGCAGATGGAACCATAATATCATGAGCCGTACCAAGGCTATGCGATGCAAGACATGAATGGTATCGGCCATCCCAAGGCCATGCGATGTGCAATGCAACTCAAGCATACAGATCCTCATCTATGTCCACACATCAATACAGCTCAAATATGGGATATCACCGGGGTCTAGTACACTCTAAACCAGATTGCCGCCACATCACGCGCAATAAGGTAAGTGGAAGAGACCTCACTATCCGTCTGCCAATATCGGGCACGACTCATCGATAGGGGACCCATTCTTCGAGATGGTCAGACTCAGCCTAGCATTGCCCCCTACATTCGGGCGGGTAAGGCCGCACCCCCTTCCAACCGACCACAACACAGTGGAGATCACAAGCATCTGAAAATCGGCACTTAGTGCTCATCTACCCACTCGGTCTAGATGTTAGAGCAACCTCTTGGTACCATAAGGGTTTAGGGACTTTCACCCAGGGATATCTATAGCACCCCATGTAGAACAAGATTTTCGGTATCCAATCCTGCCAACCACGATGCGTCTGTGGAGGCTACGGCCCTGATGTCGCTAGGGCGTACAATAACCATATCACACAAATACGAAATGCATGATTCACGCTATCCAGTCATGCAACAAATCCTGCGCATATCGTGTGCTCATGTAGGGCAACACCGCCTAACCAGGAGCCCATAAACAACCTGCCCGAAGGCATATGCTATGATCAGTCAATCCTCATATCAAGCATACATATGATGTGTATGATCATGAGTCATGAAACTATACTAAACATGTAAATGAGTGATGAACCATTCTTACAACGCAGATGGGCCTAGACGGCCTATACACAGCAAGTACGGCCCAGTAATGGGCCCTAAGGAGAGTCGTAATGTGGACATCTAACCAACATTACACTCGCAATGTGGACGTTAAACCAACATTGCTCCCAAGGCACGATCTTTGTAAACATCGCTAGTTAGTCTGTATTGGAATTACACATTGCAATGGACCGTAGGTTCATCCCATTGGGCCTTACATATATATCAAATGGGCCATAACTTATGGGCCTTTTATTCATCAGATGGGCCACATAAATGGGTCACACCAATGGGTCTTATGTGCATTGCAATGGGTCAAAACCCGTGGGCCTTGGATTGCACCAAATGAGCTTAACTCATGGGTCTTAAAGGTAACGAATGAGCCACACCAATTGAACCCCATATGTACGCCAAATGGGCCTTAACCCTTAGGCCTTGCATGCATATCAAAGTGGGCCTAAACCCCTAGGCCTTACATATATCAAATGGGCCTACTTCCATGGGCTTTAAAAATGCATCAAATGGGTCCAATTTCATGGGCCTTAGAATACATCAAATGGGTCCAATCCCCTGGGCCTTGGGATATATCAAATGGGCCTAGTCCCATGGACTTAAAACATATCAAGTGGGCCTAAACCCATAGGCCTTAAATATCAAGTGGGCCTAAGCCCATAGGCTTTACATATCAAGTGGGCCCAAGTCCATAGGCCTTATATGAATCAAATGGGCCTAACCCATAAGCCTTTCATAAATCAAATGGGCCTAACCCATAGGCCTTTTGTAATTCAAATGGGCCTAGCCCATAGGCCTGTTATAAATCAAATGGGCCTAACCCATATATGAGTGGCCTACCCAACCAACAGCTCATGCCTTAAAATGATCTCACCAAGTGGATGGACGGTCTGGATGCATCACATGCATCATGGCGGGTCCCACTGTCGCTGGACAGTGAGGACCGAACACGAATCTCACCAAGGGACATTAAGGTGGGTGCCACCGTCCGCATGGACGGTGGACTTAGAATACATAAATCATTGTGGGTCCCATGTGGGGCCCACTATAATATTTATTTGACATCCAACCCATTGATAAGGTCAAACAGACCTGGTTGAAGGAAAAATACAAATTTCATCTTGGTTCAAAACTTCTGTGGGCCCCAAAAAAAGATTTCAACGGTAGATATTCAATTCCACTGTTTCCTGTGGTGTGGGCCACCTGAGTTCTGCATCGAGCCGAAATTTGGAGGGGGCCCATCTGAGGAGGGGACCCACCTCATGAACGGTGTGGATCTTAACATATATATCATGGTGGGGCCCACGGTAGCAGCCGTGGGTGGCTCGCCTACCGTCCGCCCACTGATGCTGCACGCAGCAGTGTGCAGCTGCTGCTCTTTTGTCAGAGAGGAGGTAGAGCCTCTTGCAAAATTTGTGAAAAACCTGATTTTTCGGGGTTTTTCACACGTGGGGCCCGCTTAAAAGAAATTCGCCCCGGCCATTGCGTTCTTCAGCTCGCAACCATTCCAACGGGTCTAATATAGAGTATTTTCTATGCTTAGAGAATAAAATAAATTGAAAAATGATCTTTTGAAAGGTAGGGATGCAACCCACAACACTATGGCCCACCTGATCTCCCAATTAACCTCAACTCTTGGCTCAACGCCTAAAATTAGATGGAGAATGGGTTGGACGGTGTGGATTTCATACTTACATCAAGGTGGGGCCTAAGCAAGTGGACCACCCCAAAAGTCTCTTTTTCCTCTTTTTTTTTTTAAATTTTTCATGCAGGGACGTCCAGCGTCCCAGACGCTGGACGGTTCAGTCCTCAAAATCCATTATGGTGGGCCCTGTTGAAGTGGGCCACCATTGATGGATGATGCAGTTACAACATTTAAGGTGGGCCCCACGTGAAGAACACTTGGACACAATACCTCAAGGTGGGGTCCATTCAAGTGGGCCACACAAACCTATTACGTAAAATAAAATAAAAATAAAATAAAAAGAAATAAAAAGGGAGAGAGACATGGAGAGTGGGACACGCTTGTGATGGAGGGACCCCGACATTATGGGCCCTCCCTTAAAAGCAAATCATACAATCAAAAGGGTCCCTCAACACATGGGACCACCAAGATCGAGAATCAACGGTGGAGATCCTCTCTCCACCAAAATGGACGGTCTAGATGACCTTTTTGTAATGAAATAAACATCATGATGGGGTCCATGGAGAATGGCCCCATCATGGAATGATCATGATGATCCAAGTGGTCCATCGACCACAACTTAGGGTCCCAAGTGAGATCCACACCATTGATCGGTGGGCCTCACTTGGCCCATCATAAAAATAAGAAAAACTAGCATGATCTAGTACCCACCGTCCGATCTTCTTGCTCCTAGGGGTTCCTTGGCACCTTAACTTGGATTTCAATGGATGAGATGAGGAATGGAGGGTTGAGATGGGAGATGATGGGGTAGGAAAGTGGGCCACATTTAGAGCTTAGGAAGCTTGGAGAAATTCCATACATATGGAGCTTGAAATTTTAGTTGCTTGAAGATTTGAAATGAGAAAGAGAGAGAGAGAGAGAGAGAGAGAGAGTGATGGATGGATGTGGTGGTGATGGGTGTGTAAGAGCTTTTTGACTTTTGAGGACTTTTGTGTAAGAAAAGGCATGGGCATGGAAGACTTCTGTAGCATTTGTGTAAGAGAGGTATGGGTTAGGAAGACTTTTGTGGTTGCTTGGGAAAAGGAGTGAAAGTGATGTGTACTTGACATGTG
This sequence comes from Magnolia kwangsiensis, assembly GCA_037074715.1. Taxonomy (NCBI): domain Eukaryota; kingdom Viridiplantae; phylum Streptophyta; class Magnoliopsida; order Magnoliales; family Magnoliaceae; genus Magnolia; species Magnolia kwangsiensis. The sequence continues at coordinate 44,678,120 of CM073576.1, read as the reverse complement.
ATGGATTGATGGATTGATTGATTGATGGGATTGATGTGATTGATGTGACACATCGTAGAGATTCTCTTAGGTTTCGCAACGCACGGCGTTTTCCTCGCATCGAACGTTGGTTTACAACTCTTGACCAGGGTATCGCCTCGGCGCGCGAGTCGCAACATCGGAATCGCAACGATGACGCGGTCGCTATGATATTGGTCTTGGGTTGAGTCGACTCGGGTTGTCGGCATATGAATCAGGGTCGCGCGTCGATATCGGTTAAGGGTCGAAGGTTGCCAAAATTCGACCGGTAAGACCGCGGAAGTTTACGGAACGGTACGGACTAAGATACGGGTCTTACAGCACCCCGTTCTCGGCTCCTAGCATTCATATGCCAGATTTTAGATCCTGGGATCCTACAAGGAGGATTTTTTTATACATTCAATTAGTAATAAGCATAACCACAAGTTTATCCAAATTATAAAGGCAACATCATCATCACATATCTACTAATATAATCATTTAAATACAATGCTGAAAGGGAAATATATATGTCAAAATTAAAGCTCTAGAAAACAGCTGCACGCTCCAAGCTCAATGCTGCTGCAACCTAACATCACCTGCACGCATCTATCGTGCATAAGCTTATAAAAAGCTTAGAGGGTGGTGTAAGTGTGTGCACGAGATAAGTGTCAAGTATTCAATACAATATTATAATCATACAATACCGGAAAGCTATTAATCCATAAACCATACAATGACTGAATAAGTAGAAACACTGATAAGAGTAAGAATTATCAGCGTAAACAGAAATACTGACAAGATTATAATCATGCGATAACAGAATAAGCGGAAGTATGAACAAGTACATAAGTTAATTGTAACACCCTGAAAATCGGGGGTCGTGTATAAACCCAACTCCCGAGTTCCAGACCGTCACTTATGCAACAAAAATGATTATGATTCAATGTTATCTGAGTTAAAGCATCCACATGAGTAAAAGTATACCAAAACTGCAATTCATACTTCAGATTCAGTGATAAAAGCAAGCGGAAGACTAAAAGATATACATATCACTGTATGGAAAACAAAATAGATCTCAACTGTCTCCAAAGTATGAATACATCTATGAGTCTCATATACATGTAAATAAGTAAAATTAAAATGTCAAAAGTAGTCCCACTGAGAAGTCCCGTCAATCCAGGCCATCTATGCAAAGCCGTCGTGGTACTGCATATATGAGAACTCATCCTTGTCCTCATCATAGTCCGGCTCTGCCTCCTGAATCGCCGCCTCACCTGCATCTAAGACAGGGTCTGGTGGGTGTTGCAAACACCATCCCGTAACGTGGGAGTGAGTAGCTAACTCAGTGGAATAATAAAGCAAGGATTAGCATGTTCTCAAATCAATCATGCGATAATAGTAAAGCAGTAAATCAAACATTCCTAATACTGTTGTTAATGCAATATGACATGACATGATGGATGCCCTCACCGACATTCTCCCTCATACGGCACCATCCGCATCCGCGGCATGCTTGCTTACCGCTCAGTGCTCCACATCTTCCAGGCACATGCAATGTGATGTTGATATGATTATCGAGTTATTATTAGTCCTTTTCATACAGCAATATTGGAAAACTAAGGTACTTCCCTTATATCAATCCCAACACAGATCCTGTCTAGGGTCGTCACTCCTAGTAATCTCATACGATGTATATTTTGTAGGTCGCTACAAGGGATGTCAGGGCTGTTGCTCGCGCTCATTGCACCGCTCCCCCATCACCTTATCAGTACAGGCCTACTGTACTTTCACTGCTATGGAAGGGTCGTCGCCTCCTGTAGACTCAGAATACGCTCGCGGTCACTACAAAGGACTCGTCGCCTGATCAGTATAGGTTGACAGCAAGAATATAGTGTCCCATACCACCATAATCTGCTCACAAGTCATAGGTACTCACTGGTCACTATGGGGAGGTTTGTGGCCCCAGCATAGGCCGACAGCTCGACCACGGTGTCCCATACCACCATGCCCGGCTCATGAGTCTTTATGGATCAAGGTACCATGGTTGACAGGGTTTACAATGGTAAGTTCAGTACCCTAGGTTCAAGTAGTTATGACTCATACAGGGTGACCATACACTAGCCAGTGGGGTTACTTGACGGGCTCGACTAGCACGAGCGCATCTCAAGTCGAACGACTTGAAGTGCATAAAACACCTCGTGTGGCCTAACCACTACCGCCAACTCCAAAACACGGCTCGCGTTCATTGACGCGTCGTTCGTGGTAAAGATAAGCCAACTACGAATTTACTCAGTTACCGACTGCTTGGACTAGGTATAGTCCCAAACATTTATGAATTCACATAAGAAATCATGTAAGAGTAATGGAAATGAAATACAACAATGTGAGCATATTAACACATGTTATAACATACAACTTAAGTAAATCATCTAACACATGCATTTCATACATATAATGAAATCATGCATATAGCCAACATGTAGGAAATCATTTACATCAGCATATTATTTGAGAATTCAATCTCAAACTAATTCATAACACCATTTAATTCAATACATACTAATACAAGCATTTATACAAACACTTAAACTACACACTTAAGTCTACATATAATATGTCGACTCAAAGTACGCATTTAGGCGAATCTCTTCGCCAAACTAATTATGCACGCATTCCTATTATCCTAATGTGACAAGAAGCCATGTCAATCACATCAGCAAAATATGGTTGAAAACAGTATTCCCTACAAATGACTAAAATGCCCTAAATCTCGTATTTTTCATCTGCTTACGAAATAGGAAACGGACAGCATGTTGTAGATGTCAAACGGCGTTGCCGTCAATAATCTACTATTAAACGACATTGAAAGCGTTGAAAACAGTCAATCAAAGCGTCTAAAATCTGTACCTTTTCTCCTATAAGTGTATTGATTCGAACGAAGCGTGTACGCTTCGTCTACTGCGAACTGGGAACCTATTTTACAAGATATATCAGCTACCCTGTTAAGGAACCAAAGGAACCTTAAATCAGTAAGTATTTGGGGTATTTTCTTACCTAGAATCGCGGCGAAATCGTCGGGAAAGTGATTGAGGCGCGTTGCTTAAGCATGTGCAACACGTAGTGCAAGCAGCAGGAAATTCCCTCCCACTCTCTCTCATAATCTCTCACCTTTTCTCTCACACCAGCTAGGGTTTCTACCAAATTCGGATGGGTGAGAGAAGTGAGGGTTTAAACCCCTTTTATAACCTAAAACTTGCCCAAAACAGGCTTGGAAACAATGTTTACTTGATGCCTAACCAAATCGGGGCTGTTTCGGTCCAAAAAGACATTTCTGGAGGTCCCCTGGCCGAACGCGATCGGACTTAAGCTCATGCACGTCAGATGTCACTCACATTTCATTTTCAGACCAGTAGTGTTCGTAGATCGCACGTGGCGGTCCAGTTTTAGTTCAGCGGTCATCGCACGTAGATCAGGTCTACAAGTCTCGTGATATGAAATAAAAAAATTTCCTGATCCGAGGGTGTAATTTGGCTGAATTCTGACGGTCAAAACACTTAATAATAACGCGTCAAGTCATGTGCCAGATTTGAATTTCAAATTCCAAATGTAACCCTATTCTCACTCTCTTCACTCCAGGCTCAATGAAATAGCCTCTGAATATCGGTTGGACTTGATTTTCGAAATGATTGTCAAGTCCAGCTAGGCGGTTATAACGGTCTAAGATTGTAGGTATCGGACTTTCGACGCATGGTCTAGATCCAATACAAAGTTTCAAAGAGGTCCTGAGAACAAACTGGTTTAGAGTTTGATCCGAGGTTTTAGAACATTATAGCGTCATTGGTTCTACTCACTTTAGGTCTTGTAGAACGTATTTAAAGTGATCAGGGACTATTTCCCAGCTACTCTAGCGTTGCGCTAGGTAACTTACACATAATTTCCAAAGGAATTAATCCTACGCGATTTCTGGTCGAGTTGATACTCGAGTCCAAGTACGGATTTTTCCAGGGCGTTACATTAATCAATATTAGAATATACAATATAGGACAGCTATGCAAATGATGAGTCATAGAAAATTAAATGTCGAATGAAAAGGATATAATATAATACACAATTCGAAAGAGCTAACAAATATCATCACTCTCATCTAAGTCACAGGAATACAGAAACATAACAACTTACAATGCCACACGCCGAAGATGTAATGGAATATGCAGTATATGGTGCTAATGGAATGACCATCCTGGAGTGTGATGTCGGGATGATAGTACGTAGTATCGCAGGCTACGGGGTCCACCACAAGGAACCTCTATCCAAACCAGTCTCATACCTAAAATTGGATAGTCTGACTCAACGTGGTAAACTCCTGATCTCAGGTTAGTCGCACGCCCAACCAAAATCCTTTCCATAACGAAGATACACAATAATTAGTTGCGCACCACCAGCCCGAGTGGATAGTGAATGGATGAATGAATGAATATGCAACTCCTACTCAGTAGCCTATCAGCACAGTAGCCTACCAACCGCTGGTAGCTCGCCCAATGTGGTAGCTTGCCCAGGCCTCAGCCCCGCCCACATCAGCGTCCGGCCACGTGCACCCTCCCACATGCACAACAGTGAGAAGGTGTCATAATATCATGTCAGTCCTCATATCAGTACGGTTCCTCTATGGGAAAATCACAGGGGTCTATTACACTTCACACCACCTACCGCCCCAATCAAGTGCACAACTAGGTAAGTGGAAAAGACCTCACTATCCACCTGTCAGTAGTTTGCCAATACCTACCCGGCTCGCAGACAGCGGATGATTTCCTCGAGCTGGTCAAACTCAGCCTAGCCATGCCTACTCCCTCGGGCGGGTAAGACCGCACCCCCTTCCAACCTACCACGACACAGTGGAGAGCACAACCATCTGGTAATCGGTACTTAACGCTCATCTACCCACTCGGTCTAGACGTTGGAGCATCCTCTGGAACCAAGAGGGTGTTTAGGGATTTTCACCTACGGCCATTTATGGCGGCCCGATGCTCGAACAGATTTTCAGTGTCCCATCTGGCCATCCACGATATGCCTGTGGAGGCTAAGGCCCTGATGTCACTAGGGCGTACAGTAATCACAACATAATGCAAGATGCATGAGTCATACGATCCAATTATGCATCAATCATATGCATGTCATGTGCTCATGTGAGATAATCTCCACCTATCAGGGAGTCTAACATCATCCTGCCCAATGACATATGCAATGGTCAATCACGTCTCATAACAAACATGCAGATGATGCGAATGGGCATGTATCATGATGTTATGTCACATACTCATAAACGGTATCAATAATCGGCGTTGACAATGTGGACTTTTAACCAATATTGCCCCCAAGGAATGGCCCACATAGAATCAAATATATAATGGGCACATGGCCTCACACAAGGGCCAAATATATGAAACAGGTGGGCCCTGATTATGGGCCTAACACATATCACAATGGGCCTTGCCCATAGGCCTCAAATACATCTGGATGGGTCGCACCCATGGGCCTCAGATATATCATAATGGGCCTCAAATATACTTCTCAGGTGAGTCACATACCTGGGTCTAATACACATCAGTATGGGCTACATCACATAAGCCTAATATAGATCACTATGGTCACAACCCATGGGCTTTAAATACACAATAGGTGGGCCTTACACATGGACTTTAAATATATACCACGGGTGAGCCTCAATGGACGGGTCATCAATACAACAGGATGGGCCTAATGACATGGACCCCATAAATATATCAAATAGGCCGCACCAATTGGGCCTTACATACATTGCAATGGGCTATGACCCATGGGCCTTGCATACATCATAATGGGCCTTGCAACATGGGCCTCATATATATTTAAGGTGGGCCTCAACAACGGGCCTCATACACATTAAGGTGGGCCTCAACAACGGGCCTCATACACATCAAGGTGGGCCTCAACAACAGGCCTCATACACATCAATATGGGCCTCAACAACGGGCCTCATACACATCAAGGTGAGCCTCAACAACGGGCTTCATATATGGCCTTAGCAACAGGCGACAAATATATCAAGATGGGCCTAATCAATCATATGGGCTAAATCAATCAAATGGCTGATACGAGCAGGCCGATCAAATGGACCGATACAAATGGGCTGTGCGTCATGGAGTTATACTAAGCATGTTATAAAGTAATGCCCTATCCTTACAACGTAGCTGGCCTAGATGGCTTGTATACAACAAGTACGGGCCTACCAATGGGCCCTAGGGAGAGTCGCAATGCAGACATTTAACCAACATCATACTCGCAATGTGGACGTCAAACCAACATTGCTCCCAAGGTGTAGCCCATAGTGAATAACATTACGTAAACCAGGTTGGGATCACATATTGCAATAGACCTTAGGTACACCCCATTGGGCCTTAAATACATCAAATGGGCCATGTCATATAGGCCTTTTACTCATCAAATGGGCCACATCAATGGGCCGCACCAATGGGCCTTATGTGCATTGCAATGGGTCATAACCCGTGGGTCTTAGATTGCATGAAATGGTTCTCGACCCATGGGCCTTATACATATCAAATGGGCCTAATCCCATGGGATTTAAAATACATTAAATGGGTCCAATCCCATGGACCTTGGAACACATCAAATGAGTCCACTCTATGGGCCTTAAATTACATCAAATTGGCCTAATCTCATGGGCCTTGGAACACATCAAATGGGTCCACTCTATGGGCCTTAAATAGTTTAAAAACTATCTACATTCATGGACCTAATTAAATTCAACTGTAGTAGGCCTCAAAAGTGCATTCATTAAGCCCAACATTTAAGGAACTAAAAGTATAAATCATTTTCTCTAAAATCTTTATAATATGGTGGGCCCCACTCCTCAAAATTTCAGCCCAAGGCCAGCATAATTATAACATGTTGTTGTCCTAAATTTGGGCACTCCATTGGAGTGGGTCCAAGGCCTCTAAAACTCTGAAAATTAAGGGCCAAGGTCCCTCATCATGCATACAATGAGAGGAAACTCAAAAAGGTGGCCCACCATTAGAAGAAATATTTTTGAATTATGGTTTTTTTTTTATCAAGGCATATTGCTGGACTGCACAGCAGAAAAAATCTGGGAGTCCAACCATTTTGGTCCATTCTTTTGGATACTCAAACGGGGTCACTTGAGCCTAAAATTTCACAGAGTGATACTTCCATAGGTTGGCCACACCCCCACAAAATTTCATAATTTTTAGATATCTCTAAGTATTTTAATTAATTTAAACAAAACAGACTATCTAGAAAAATTGGACAGACCTGGACGTCCCAACGTGGTGGGCCAGTCCGGCCCTCACCACGGTGTGTACAGGGGTCCATTAGCCCTAAAATTTGATAGGTGGGTTCTAACATAAGTGGAACATATTCTTAAAAAATTTCAAAATTTTTGAACATCTATAAATATTTTAATTCATTTACATAAATCAATCTATCCTGAAAATCGGACTGATCTGGACACCATATTATAATGGGTCGGTCCCGCCATCACCATGGTGTGTACAGGCGTCCATTGGCCCCAAAATTTTGTAAGTGGGTCCTACCATAAGTAGTCCACCGTCCTGAAAATTTTTATAATTTTTAAACACCCATAGGTATTTTAATAAATTTCAAAATCCAACTGTCCATGGTGGAATGTTGCTGGAACAGTGCAGAAAATCCAGACTGTCCACCTCACTTGGACCACACCTTTGGGACCCCAATGAAGGTCAGTTGGGACTGAAATTTGGGGGACATCAAGATGAGATCCTTACCTTTCAGAAAAGTATATTTAATAGGTATGAATAGTCCCCCAAACAGTCCCAAAATCTGGTCCAAAAATAACCAGAAACTGTCCAGAAAATTTTGGACAGCAACATGTACTTAGATAAAATTTATTATATAAGTTAAATAAAAAGGGAAATACATTAATGGGCTACACACATCAGGAAATAAAATGAGCGAAAAGAGAGATAGAAGGACAATCCGGCCATAGGAAAAGGGGCTCCGCCACTATTGAGCCCTCCCAAGATCAATCACACCCGCACATCATACCTAGATTTACATTTACAACATGGATCTTGCACATGCATGACCCATAATTAAAATGCATGGTGAGGATGTCATCCCCACCATAGTTATAAGGTATAGATGACCCAAACATAATATGATATGAAATAAAACTACTGTGATGGGGCCTATAGAGAAAGGCCCCATGCATGGATCATGCATGCATAAGGTAGGCCATTAGGCCACAACCATGGGATTGTGTGGGATCTTCACCATTGATTGGTGGGTCCTACACTTCCCTCATGAAAGAAAGAAAACATCTAGGATATAAAAATCAGATTTTTTTACATCTAGAGGAGCACCCACCGTTCGATCTTCTTGCTCCTATGAGTTCCTTAGCACCTTAGCTTTGATTCCAATAGAGGAAATGGGGAATGGATGGTTAGGATGGGAGATCATTGGGTAGGAAAGTGGGTCATAGTTGAAGTTTTGAAAGAGAGGGAGAGCTTGGAGAATTCTCATACGTATAGGATTTCTCTCTTTAGATTTTTTTTGAGTTTGAAAATGAGAAAGAGAGAGAGAGAGAGTTGTAAAGGGAGAGAGAGATGGGTGATGGTTGTGGTGAGTGATGGGTGTAAGAAAATCTTGACTTTTGTGGCCATTTGTGTAAGAAAAGCATGGGTGGTGTAAGAACTTTTTAACTTTGAGGGCTTTTGGTGTAAGAGAGGTATGGGCTTGTAAGAGATTCTTGACTTTTGTAGTTGCTTGGGAATAGGTGAAAGGTGATGTGTACTTGACATGTGATGGATTGATGGATTGATGGATTGATGTGACACATCGTAGAGATTCTCTTGGATTTCGCAACGCGTGGCGTTTTCTTCGCACCGAACGTTGGCCCACATCTCTTGACCATGGTATCGCCTCAGGGCCCAAGTTGCAGCATCGGAACCGCAGCGACGGCGCGGTCGCTATGGTAAAGGTCTTGGGTTGAGTCGATACGGGTTGACGGAATCAGGGTCGCACGTAAATATTGGTTAAGGGTCGAAGGTTGCCAGAATTCGACCGGTAAGACCGCGGAAGTCTATGAAACGGTACGGTCTAGGATATGGGGCTTACAATGCCCATTCAGTTCATGGTCATTTTCACACATTTTACGGTCCAATTGTCTCACTTCATGGTCATTTCCATGCATATCACAGTCATTCCCGCCTATTCCGTGTTAATTGACGGTCATTTCGGCACATTTCACGATCATGCCCTTTCACTTCACAGTCATTTCCGCACATTTCACAGTCCAATCGCTACACTTCACCGTGAAATGCGTCGAAATGATCGTGAATCAACACGGAATAGGCAGGAATGACCGTGAAATGCATGGAAAATGACCGTGAAGTGAAGCGAATTGACCGTGAAATGTATGGAAATGACCGTGAAGTGAAGGGGCATGACCGTGAAATGCGTCGAAATGACTATGAATCAACACGGAATAGGTGAAAATGACCGTGATATGCATGAAAATCATGGTCATTCTCGCCTATTTCGTATTGATTCACGGTCATTTCTGCGCATTTCACGGTCATGCCCCTTCACTTCACGGTCATTTTCGCGCATTTCACGGTCCAATCGCCTCACTTCAAGGTCATTTCCATGCATATCACGGTCATTCCCGCTTATTTCGTGTTGATTCACAATCATTTCAGCGCATTTCACAGTCATGCCCCTTCACTTCACAGTCATTTCTGCGCATTTCACGATCCAATCGCTACACTTCACCATGAAATGCATCGAAATGACCATGAATCAACACGAAATAGCCGGGAATGGCTGTGAAATGCGTAGAAATGACCGTGAAGTGAAGGGAATTGACCGTGAAATGCATGGAAATGACCGTGAATCAAAACGGAATCGCCAGGATTGACTGTGAAATGCATGAAAATGACCGTGAAGTGAAGCGAATTGACCGTGAAATGCATGGAAATGACAGTGAAGTGAAGGGAATTGACCGTGAAATGCATGGAAATGACCGTGAATCAAAACGGAATCGCTGGGATTGATCGTGAAATGCATGAAAATGACTATGAAGCGAAGCGAATTGACCATGAAATGCATGGACATGACCATGAAGTGAAGGGAATTGACCGTGAAATGCATGAAAATGATCGTAAATCAAAACGGAATCGTTGGGATTGACCATGAAATGCATGGAAATGACTGTGAAGTGAATGGAATTGACCATGAAATGCATGAAAATGACTGTAAATCAAAACGGAATTGCCTGAATTGACCGTGAAATGCATGAAAATGACCGTGAAGTAAATGAAATGAATGAGATTGACCGTGAACTGATTGAAATTGACCGCAAAGTGAATGAAATGAGTTTTTGACCATCGACTTGATGGAATCTTGGAAAATAACTAGGCTAGTTGGCTAAAGTAGCTTCTCCTACCCCAAAATCATATAGGGTACATCAAGTAACTAATTTTGGTTTAGAAGATATTCTTGTTAAATGAATAAAGAAAGAAATGAAAAAAGAGAGATTTTTTTTTATATATGCTTATATATACATATTTATATAAATATGTATTAGAGAAAATTGTAGGTAGAATAAAGTTCTCCATGTAAAAAATAATAAAATAATAAAATAAAAAAATTGCATAAACTTTTACAAACTGCAATTATGGATACGGCTATAATCTGTAGCTATATCTTCGATAATATCAAATACACATTAATATGTATCAAAAATTGCAGAATTTTTTATGCAAACCACTAGATAGTTCTGGACCTTTTTCAATTAATTGAAAGACCTTCGATACATTAAAGTATATGTCGAAAGACCTTCGATACATAGCAAAAGACATATCGAAAAAGCATGGGCTGCAGTTATGGCTACAGTTATAATCCGCAGCCATAGATTTCAGGCTTCTTTTTTTCCTTCGTAATCCTCACCACTTTTGTGAGTCCTTTTATGAGGTATGTGTTATATCCAAACTGTTCATCTATTTGGCGAACTCATAATAAGTCTTGAGAAGAAAAATAAGATAGATTTATCTATCAAGTGGACCACACTATAAAAGGTAGTGGAAGATTGAACGTCTACCGTTGAAACCCTTTTAGGGGTCAAAGGAGTTTTGGATCATTATGAAATTTGTTTTTCCTCTTTATCTAGGTCTTCATGATCTTATGAATAGATTAGATGTAAAATAAATGTTATAGTGGGCCTTATAAAAGTTTTAACGGTGAAAATCAATTTTCTGCTGCTCTTTGTGGTGTAGTCCAGTTGATCTTTAGATATGATATTTTTTTTGAATAATGCTCCGAAATGATCTTGAAATATGGATGAACGTTGTAGATATAATAAATACATAACTGTGGGGCCCATATAACGATGATCTCCTTTGAACCGTTCGTATAACTCGGAGTTCGAGAAGCGTCAGCGCTCGACGCTCGTCTTCGAGCAGCGTCCGATCCGAAGGTAAAGAGCAGGGGCGTTTTTGACCTTTAGGAAGGTGTCCGTACATCTGGAACTTATTCTTGCGAGGTAAAATGATGTGAGCGTAGTCTCGTAAATGGGCCATAAATGGGTCGTACAGTCGTAAATTTCTCTTCTCGAAACTGCTTGGGTACCTCGACTAGCTACCAACTGGGGTCCACTTTCTCAAGCGTGGGGAAAGGATTTAATATGCGTGAAATCATCCGTTCATGAGTTACACCATAATTCTCTTGGTATTGATCCCAAAGATAATACTGATTCAACACTCATTTAGGTCGATGATTATAAAATTATACATAAAACCTTAATCCATTTGTGATCTGTCGTACTAGAGCTTTCGATATTGTTATTTTTTTGGTAATTATTTCATCCTCATTATTCACATTAGAAGAATGGATTGGATGTCATATATATACCATGGTGGGTCCTGCGCAAAACTAACAGTTGGCAAATCATACCAAACTTTTTAGTGAAGTGTGGCCTACTAGAGTGCTTGATAATCATTATTTTTTGGTTGCATGGTCAAAATGAGTCATGTACCTGATGGACCGGGTGGATCTAATGAAAGTTTCACACACATGGATCTCGATCACAGGAAGTAAGTCAGAGAGGTACTATCGCGAGGAACGCTCGCGATCACCTTTTCTTATCAGTGACGTGTTCACGGGGAATCACGGGAAGCGGTTTGGCTGGTGTACCACACACGTCTGACCTTGTTAGCGTGTGGTGCGAAGACCAGTGCTGACGCTCCTCAAAGTCTGGGCAGTACGAACGATTCGAGGGAAATCAAAGATGCGCCGCGATGGTATACTTATTATACCCACACCGTTCGTCCATTTTAAAGACCTTAAAATATTAGCCAACATGAGTCATATCCAAGGCTCAAGTGTACCACAAGATAAATAGCAGTGTTACAGTGATTCTCACCGTTGAAACATCCGTATGGCCCACCATAATGTTTATTTTTTCATACAATCTGTTCATAGGGTCACATATACATGGATGAAGAGGAAAAATAAATATAACATTGATCCAAAACTAAAGGCGGGCAAGATTTGACCCGACTCAACCAAACCAGTCAGATCCGATTCGACCCGAAACGAAAGGTAGGGTTGAGTCAGATCGAGTAGACCCACTCGAATTCGACGTTAAACCGAGTCGAGTTTGGGTTATGTAGCAATTTGATCCAATCCGATCCGATTTGATTCGTATCGGAATTGAGTAGTATAAAGTCATATTTTACCATTTTTTTTTAAATAATAATAAAAAAAAATAAAATTTTAAAGACCTTTTGCCCTTCTACCCGAACCCTTACCCTGTTCGAGTCGGCACTGGCAGATGAACCTATGTGACACTGCAGCCCGATCGTACTTCCTTTCCTTCCCTCCTTCTTTCTCTCCTCCTTTCTCTCCCGATTTTCCTTCTATCATTCTCTCTCCCGACTTCTCTCATGTTTCCTTCCTAGCACCAGAGTCTCCGACTTGTCTTGACTCAGCCCAGTTTGAATCGACCAAATAAACTTAACTCGATCCGACTCGGTTTTCCTTACCAAGTTGGGCTCGGTTTAGGTTAGGCCAGCAAGGAATCAGTTCAGATCGACTCAGCCCTGCTCGACTCGGTTCCGAATCGGATCAAGTTCGAGTTAGGTACTTGCAAAAATTGGATTGAGTCGAGTTAGACCTAATCCGGTCCAACTCGACTCAATGCCCACCTCTATCCAAAACTTCTATGACCCTCAAAAGGGTTTCAAAAGTAGATGTTCAATTCCTCACTTCTTTTCCCGGTGTGGTCTATTTGATCTCTCTTAATTTTTGGCTCAAGCCTTAAAACAAGCTCACCAAATGTATGAAGAGTTTAGATATAACACATACCTCTTGGTGAGGCCTACGGAACTTGATGACGTTAACACACCAGCCAGGTCGATAGTGTGTGGTACACCAGTTGATCCACTTCCTGAATAACGAATAAGGAGGGATATAGGAGGACCAAACGCAGTCCATGAGAGCATGCGAAATTGGAGGGCGTGAACTAGGTACTACCACAACAGCTAGAGATAGATAGTCCTGTAAGGAGATCTGGGGCCTACAGTGATGTATATGTTTTATCCATGCCATCCAATCATCGTGGAAAATCATTTTAAAGCATGAGACAAAATAATGAGGCATATTAAAGGCCCAATTGAACCACACCACACCAAGCAGTGAGAATTGAATTTATACCATCCATCAATTTTTTCATATCATTTTAAGAAAAAAAAATAATAATGCAATTCTAAGTCTCAAGTGGGCCTCACTACAAGAAACAATGGAAATTGGGAGGCTGCCATTGATAACTTCGTGGGGCCACATCTAGCTATGATAAAATTAATTTATGTGTTTTCTCTCCACTTAAGTTTGTGTTTCCTTACCATAGTAAATAAGTTTTGCAATGAACCCTCATAGCAGTAGTTGTTTTATTCCTACTATTTTGTGGTGAGGTCAACTTGTGCTTTGAATATATTTATTTTTTAAAATCATGCTCCAGAGTGATATAGAGAAGTTGATGGACCATGTGGGTCTAATACATAAATCATGGTGAACTTAAAAAAGTGTCAGACGTTAAAAGTTGGGTCAAGTATTATGCAAATGATAAAATCTTTATCACTTGGGAATATTTTTTGATTTTTTATAAAAGTTCCCAAAATGCATTCAGGATTTACCATTAAGCTAAGCTTCAGTCCGCAAAAAAATTCAACAAAAACTTACATGGCACTTTCCACATTTAGTGTTAACAAACACAACTAAACATTAAACACTTCTTGAATTCTGCATCAAGTACAAATTATCAGTATTAACAGATAAGCCTTTAGCATAAAGTTACGCTATTTGAAAATTCAGGTAGGCTCTCGAGCAAATCAAGGGGGGCTTACACTCTCACGTTATTTCTGTTTTGCAGCCTTCTTCACCGTTGGATCGGGATGATTTTCGACACCTGGGGTTAATATGAGGTGACGTATCTGTTGGACCGGCTGGATGGCTTTCATACATCATATGGCCCCACATCTGCCTAGTACCACCAGAGCGCCTCCTTCATGGAACGATCTCGACAATCTATTTGATAGGCCTGTGATCAGATTGACGAGACATATCCTGATCGCTGATTAATTGGACATTTCTTTACTGATTTTTTTACCGTCAAGCACCTTCCATCTTAGCCATGCACTATATCCCAACTAATCATATTACAACTTCAACATTTATTTATTAATTATTATTATTATTTTGGGTTTACGGCCCTTCTATTGTGGCACCCATCATTTGGATAATTAAATATGAGGTACGCGTGTCATAAGTGTACAAATCTTCATGTGCATGCGTATAAAGTATCAAAAGGCGTCCTAGCATCAAAATTTTCAGACAAAATGACGCTCCCTATATTTGTCAAGTAGATTCGAAGGACAGGGAATCCAATTTACTTTTGTAAGAGACAATAAGTGATGGGACATGCCTTCTGAACGGCTCTGATCACCAGTAACTATGTCCGAATACGGGGTAATTTCAATCCATGCTCTAGCTTTTGACGTAGAGTAGCAAAGGGTGGCGTTTTGGTAGTTTTACGAGGACTGCAGGGTCTTTCGGTAACAACACACGCTAGTTTGGACACGCGCATTTGCTCGCGTCGGTTATCCTTTCCTTGTGGAGATCGCTTGGGTCTTTCCAGATCACTACTGGCGTGTTCACGGGGTAAACGGATTGGCTAGTCCCCTACCACCATCACGGTGGTTGGTGGTCAGTGCTGTGTGGGCCCACCATCATGTATGTGTTTCATCCATGCCATTTATTCATTTTTAAAGATTTCAGGGCTTTATCCAAACAATGAGAGGAATATAAATCTCAGGTGGACCACACCACAGGAAAAAACTGATGATTGGATATCCACCATTAAAATCCTCCTAAGGCCCACTGTAGTGTTTATTTTACATCCAATCTATTGATTAGGTCATAAAGACGCAGATGAAAGGAAAAAACAAAGATCAGCTCGATTCAAAACTTTTATAGGTCCTAAAAGGTTTTTAATGGTCGATGTTCATTTAATACTGTTTCCTGTCATGTAGTTCACTTGAGATTGGAATATACCTCAATATTTTATCTCATGCTATACAACGATCTAGAAAAATATATGTATGGCATGGATGAAACACATACATCATGGTGGGGCTCATAGAGCACCGATCACCCCTCGTTGGCTAACGGCAGGGGGAGTTGCCAAGTCCTATCCCGATCAAGAGGACGCGGATTACCTGCCATATCCTGTCGCAGGAAGTTCGATGCTACGTGGGGCACAACGAGATGTTGATGAGAAATCCACTGCGTCCATCCGCTTTGCGATCACATTTTAGGAAGTGTAAGATGTATCCAGCACTCAAGTGGACCACATGAGAGGAAACAGTGGAAATTTAGTGAGCATCGTTGAAATATTCCTACAGTCAATTTTTATTTTTTATTTTTTATTTTTTTTTCTTATCAGGCTATATTTTTATTGTTTTTAGTTTCTTACCATTTGGAATGACCTTATAAATGATGCATATTATAGCAAAGAAGAAATAATATAGCAAGAATAAAAAACAAAGATTTACATGCTTCAGCTGCTAGTGTAGTCATCCTATGTACACAGGAGAAGAGGATGAGAGATATTCTTATTCATGGTGATAATGAAGATTACAACTACAATATATAATTACAATGGATATAGGATGCTAATAATGGAGCAACATATTTTAGCAAAACTATAACTGCAGATAATCAAATAAATTCATAAATAGAAAAAATCCACCATAAATCTCTCTTCTCCACCAATACTCCCCTTCAAGTTGGTGCGAAAATATTGATAGAGCCCAACTTGGACAATATATCTTGAAACTTGGCAGCAGGTAGTCCCTTAGTAAAAATATCCACTAACTGTTGGTCGCCACGAACAAAAATAGGGCAAACAACATTGGCTTGTACATTTTCTCGAACAAAGTGACAATCCACCTCAATATGTTTAGTCCGCTTGTGATAAACTGGATTTGAAGCAATGTGAATTACAGCCTGATTGTCACATAACATTTTTGTTGGTTGGGATGAACCAAAACCCAAATCTTGCAATAAGGTACGGAGCCAAATAACTTCACTAGTGGTTGAAGCCATTACTCGATATTCTACTTCTGCACTTGATTCCGCAATAACATTCTGTTTCTTACTCTTCCATGTTACCAAGTTACCTCCAACAAATGTACAATACCCTTTTGTAGATCTTCGATCAGCTGGACACCCAGCCCAATCAGAATCAATATAAGCAGTAATGGAACTGTGTCCATTTTTACACATCCATATATCTATTCCTGGAGAACCCTTCAAATACTGCAAAATTCTATTAACAGTGTTCATGTAATTAACTCTTGGTGCATGCAAAAATCTACCGACCAAATTAACTGCATATGAAATATCTGGCAGAGTAACAGTTAAATAAATTAGTCTACCAACTAATCTTTGAAATTGACCAATATCATAAAATAATTCACCATCATCACCAAGCTTACTGCCACTGTCAGTAGGAGTGTTTAACGGTCTTACTCCCAATTTTTCAATTTCTTGTAACAGGTCTAACACATATTTTCGTTGATTAAGAAATATGCCCTTTTTTTAAGTAAGCAATTTTTAATCCAAGAAAATACTTTAAAACTTTCAAGTCTTTGATAGCAAATTGCTTGTGTAAAAGAATCTTAAGCTTTGATATTTCATCTTGATTATCGCCTATAATTATTATATCATCAACATGCACCAGAATAATAATGGTACCTGAAATACCCTTTTTAACAAATAGAGTAGGATCTGCA
This sequence comes from Magnolia kwangsiensis, assembly GCA_037074715.1. NCBI lineage: Eukaryota > Viridiplantae > Streptophyta > Magnoliopsida > Magnoliales > Magnoliaceae > Magnolia > Magnolia kwangsiensis. The sequence continues at coordinate 44,660,718 of CM073576.1, read as the reverse complement.
GCACTCCTTTGTAGGCCATTAATCATGAGGACATAACTGAGCTTAGCATACCAAGCTGGTGGTGACTGTTTAAACCCATATATAACCTTTTTTTAGTTTGCACACTAAACCAAGTTTAGATTCTTATAGATGACCAGGTGATACACTCATATAAATTTCTTCTTCTATGTCACCATGCTGGAACACATTTTTTACATTCATTTGGAATAATTTCCAATCTTGATTAACTGTCAGGGATATTAGAACTTGAAATGTGTTTATCTTCGCAACGGATGCAAATGTCTCTTTATAATTTTCTTCATAAGTTTGAGTAAATCATTTAGCAACCAATCTCGCATTATGTCATTCCACAGTTCCATCACTCTTATATTTTATTTTATATATCCAACGACACCCAACTGTTCTCTTTCCTAAAGGCAATTTAACAATATCTCATGTTTTATTCTCATCAAGTGCAAGCAATTCTTCTTTCATAGCATTTTTTCAAATTGGATTGGAATTAGCTTCTGGAAAAGTCTTTGGTTCTTGATCACTAGATACTGCACTTAAGAAAGCAGAATGAGACTGAGTAATATTATCATATGTCAAATAAGCCTGTATAGAATAAGAAACAGCATGATAAGTAAAAAAATCTTTCATTCTTTCTGGAGGATGAGTCTCTCTACTTGATCTCCGTTGAGTTGGAGGTGTTGCTATTTGAGGTACTGTTGTTTCAACTGTAGGAGTTGCTTCATTTTCTAGGCATATAGCTTGGGCAATGACATCATCAGTTACTGTTGGAAGGGGTACTAAATCATACAAGTACTCCCCCTGGGACCGATTCCTGTGATCACTGTGCTTGGAAATAAGATTCATATTCAACAAAGCGTACATCACGAGAAATAAAAATCTTTGTAGATGCCAAGTTGTAACATATGTACCCTTTCTTTGTGGAAGAATACCCAAAAAATGCACACCGATTTGATCGAGCATCCAACTTATCACGATGGATAGCTTGTTGGTGCACATAACAAACACAATCAAATACTCGCAAATGAGATATATCAGGCTTTCGATTCTTCAAGACTTCCAATGGTGACTGAAAATTGATTACTTGACTAAGAAGTCGATTAATTAAATATGTTGCAGTCAAAACTCCATGTGACCAATATCTTTTTGGAACATTCGTTTGAAACATGAGAGCTCTTACGGTCTCTAAAATGTGCCGGTTTTTTCTCTCTGCCACCCCATTTTGTTGTGGTGTTCCCACACAACTAGTTTGGTGAATAATACCTTGGCTGCAAATATATTCAGAGAAAGGTCCTTTGGTATATTTTGTACCATTGTCAGACCTAAAAACCTTAACTTTGGCATTGAATTGATTAATCACCATATTATGAAAGTCTTTGAAAACAGATAGCATCTCAGTTTTTTATTTTAGCAAGTATAACTATGTAGCACGAGATCGATCATCAATAAATAACACAAAATATTTATATCCATCATATGAATCAATTGGAGTAGGATCCCATAAATCAGAATGAATCAGTTCAAAAAACTCAACAGACGTAGACAAAGAACTAACGAACGGTAAACGAGTTTGTTTAGAAAATTGACAGACATCACATAGACTAGATTCAATCGATATAGAAGGAAAAATCTCGCCAAGACATGATTAGAAGGATGTCCAATTCGTTTATGTAAGATGTGACTTTCCACCAGGCCGCTGGTATAACATGCCTTATCAGTGAGATTTAGCAAGTACAATCCATGGGAATAAGTTCCTTCACCAATCATCTTCTTCCACACTCGATCCTGAAAGATGACAGAAGTAGGAGAGAAAATAGCATTACAGTTCAAAGAATTAGTAATTTTTCCAACAGAAAGGAGCTGGATTGGAAAAGACGGAATAACAAGGGCATTAGAAGTGGGACTGTTTGAAAAAAAGTCAATTTTTCCACTCCCTAATACAGGAACTTTAATCCCATTAACAATGGAAACATCATTCTTATCGGACTTAGGAATAAAATTATGCACAGATGAAAGACTATTGGCCATATGATCAGTGGCTCCAGAATCAATAATCCAATAATTAAATTTGGAAGATGAAGTGAGCTAAGCTTGCAAATTACCTGAAGCATGAGTAGAGGCAGAATGACCTTGTTCAGAAGACATGGACTTACTGATTTGTTGAAGAAGATGACTTAACTGATTCATTGAGATCGATGTATTTGCTTTTGTAACATAATCCTTCTTATTCTTGTCAAGGTTCAATTAGAGGTGAGGATATAATTTTCAATATCGATCCTTGGTATGCCCATTTTTACCACAATGATCACAATGGTAAGGCTCTTTTTTGTCCTTATTTCGATAAGTATTTTTTCCTTTTTCACTACCAGAAGGTTTTCTTCTATCTTCTTTCTTAGCCAAAAGAGCATTCGATTTAACTTTCTCAAATGAATATTTTTGCTTAGAATTCATAAGCTTCTTCCAAGTTTCTTCACGCTGAATAATAGCACAAACACTAGAAAAAGAAGGAAGCGTAGCATCCATAAGAATATTACTTATGATATTTTCATATTTAGGCTTTAAGCTACATAGCAATGGGAAAATTTTATCTTCTTCATCCATTTTCAAAAGATTTTTCACATCAGTAGTATGTGGGCAATACATGTTCAATTCGTCCCACATCCTTTTCAGATTTCCAAGATGTTCGCTGAACATTTTTTCGCCTTGTTGTGTGCTGCAACAATCTCACGTTTAAGTTCAAAAATGCGAGCAACATTATTTTGACTGCTATATAAATTTGCTATTGAATCCCACAACCTTTTGCAGATTCAGAGAAGGTAAAAATTTCAGCAATATGGGGTTCCATCGAATTAAGAATCCAAGATCTGACAAGTTGATCAGTGGAGATCCAATCTTCGTATCCTGTATCAGTAGATGTAGGACAAACTTTTGTTCCATTGATGAAACCCAACTTTTTCTTGCCACCAAGAGATAAGGTTACAGGTCTTGACCAAGGTACATAGTTAATACCATTCAAGAGGACTGATGAAAGCTTCCAACCAGGATTTGCATCCGATTCACTCATTGATAAAGGAGAAATGATCAGAACAAAAAACAGAGAGAAAGTATGCAAAAAAATTCTACAGAAAAATAAAAAAAGGTGGTAACACGTTTCCTTCTTTCTTAATGATGAATTAGATCACATCTGTACAAGATCTTCCTCTCTGATACCATATAGCAAATAAGAAATAATATAGCAAGAAGAAAATACACACAGATTTACGTGCTTTGATCGCCAGTGTAGTGATCCTACGTGAACAGGAGAAGAAGATGAGAGATATTCTTATTCATGATGACAATAGAGATTAAAGCCACAATATATAATTACAATGGATATAGACTACAATCTGCATATTTCTTAGCCTCATGGCATAAAATAATCTATCAAAATAGAAGAACTACGGGGATAAAATATATACATTATGGTGGGCCCCAGGGAACGCTAACAGGACCATCCTTTTCTAGCTAGTCCTGGTGGGGTAAGTACTCAATCAGTGCCGCGCATTAGATCAACGACCCTCAGCCTCTTCATTTTGGTGGGCGCGGATTTCTTGCAAGAGCCCTTTGCAGGAAGTTCCTGCACAAGGATGCTGGGTGGGACCTACCGATATCTTTGTGAGAAATCTACTCCGTCCATCCGTTTTGTGACCTCATTTCATGACAATCTAAAAAAATCAGGATGATTCAAAACTCAAGTGGGCTGCACCATAGGGAAAATTGAGAAAAGAAATTCCTACCGTTGAAACCTTTTTGGGCTCCACCTTAATGTTTATATGTCATCCAAACTGCTTATAAGGTTATTACCACTTGGATGAAGTGAAAACAAAACAAATTTAGGCTGATACAAAACTTTTATGGCCTGTAGAATGTTTTAACTGTTCTTGTTAAAAACCCACTGTTTCCTCTGGTGTGACCCACTTGAGTTCAATATCCTCTTGATTTTTAGTCCTATATTATGAAATGAGCTCGCAAAACTGATTGACGGAGTGGATTTCTTACAAACATAGAGGTGGGTCCCACGAGCATCCTCGCACAGGAAATTCCTGCAAAATCCTTCGGAGAAAATCCGCGTCCTTTTGAAGTTTGAACGGCCAATTTACGGACACAGATGAGATGCTTATTAACATCTTGAATCAATTAACGGTGGGACCCACTAGATTAGCAACTGAAAAGCTATGAATGGACAGGGGTTTTGAGGACCACCGTGACGTGTGGGTTGTATCGACGTTGTTCATCTGTTTTATAACAAAAACGAAGCAGATCTAAGGCTGAGTAGACATGAGGAAGCAACGGTGATAAGGACACCGTAGGGCCTACAGTGATGGTTAATTTCCATACAACCTGTTCATGTGGTCACAAAGACCTGGATGAAGCGAAAACACAGATATTAGCTTGATCCAAAACTTTAATTTTTGGTCTTACACCTTAAAATGACATAGAAACATGAATGGATGGTGTAGATAAAACACGGTGGCCCCTCAGAGCTCCTGTCCATTCCTAAAAAAGAATAGAAGCCATGAATGTTGGAAATTGAAGTAGTTTTGAGGGTCACCTATCTTTCCTCGTTGTTGGCGATGAGTAAGAGAACCACATTTGCTTGCAGGCAAAGGCTACGTACGGGTTGTGTTTTTTTTTTTTTTTTTTTTTTGTTTTGTTTTCCGTCGGTGGCCGTTCCGTCGTTTTCTTTGTAATTTCTTATATATTTGGTGATGTCTAGCTGTTTCTTTTTATATTTGTTTTCTGAGTAATTCTCCAGTGTTCCCTAAACAATATAGCGTTCCTAGTTGCATTGGGACACTTAGACATCTTATCCATGATCTAGACCGTTCATTTGGTAAAGCTCAGATTTCATGAGTTAGGATGCAAATCTAAACATACGTTGATGGTTTGTCAATGACCTTTATTATGGACGGTGAAGACCATTTTTAGGAAACTAAGTCCAATCAGCATTTCAGTTCATCTATTGGTTATGGCGTATCATGATTCTAAAGAATTACTTTTCTTAAGTAATTTTAACCATCTATCCAGGAAAAAGGATAGTCCAGGAAAAAGAATAAGTAGGGGAAAAAGGGCCAAATCGAGGATGGATTGGATCACTGGTCAGTGTGATTTCTGCAGGCTAAGCTCATGAAATGGGTGCGGGACTAAACAAACGGTCTAAATCAATAGATTGGACAGTCCAAGTATATCCTTGATGCAACCAGAGCACCATAACGTATAGTGCTTTAAGAGCACTGGAGCATCGATCTTCCTTTTTAAGGATGAAGTCTTTGAGGTCAACCAACCATCATGCAGAGAAGACTTGACTTGAATGGAGCACCTCGTGAAGTAGTAGTCCCTCGCTGGTTGGGCCATGCGTTTGGATGATGGGAACACGACGCGGATTGGGCAGTACCGCATCAGGACCGGAAACGGATTGGCTACTCCCCCTGCCACCAACCCGATGGCTGATAGTCTGTGCTCTGTGGGCCATACCATGATGTATGTGTTTCATCCCTTCCGTTCATCCACTTTTGCAAATCATTTTAGGGTTCGCTACCAAAAATGAGAGGGATATAAGTCTCAGGTGGACCACAACACAGGAAAACAATAGCGATTGGATATCCACCAGTAAAATCCTCCTAAGGTCCACTGTACTGTTTATTTGACATCCAATCTATTGATTAGGTCACAGAGACCCAGATGAAAGGAAAAAACAAAGATCATCTTGATCCAAAACTTTTATGGGCCTCAAAAGGTTTTTAATGGTTGACGTTCATTCAACGCCGTTTCCTGTAATGTGGTTCACTTGAGAATGGCATATACCTCATTTTAGGCTTCATACCATAAAGTGATCTATAAAAATAGACGGACGGCATAAATGAAACAAATACATCATGGTGGGGCCCACATAGCACCGACCACCAGCCATTGGCTGGTGGCAGGGGGAGTAGCCAATCCGTTTCCATGGGGACCTGGCTATGGACGGATGGCCCTGTCAGGGGCTCTGTGGAGCCCACCGTCATGTATATATGTTTTATCCATGCGTCTCTGTCTTGAGAGATTATTTTAGGGAATTGGCAAACAAAGGAGGCATATTGAAAGCTCAAGTTGACCCACCATAGGAAGCGGTGGGGATTGAAATCCTACCGTTGAAAGTTTATTGGCGCCACAGAAGTTTTGGATCAAGTTGACATCTATGATTTCCTTTCATTCATGTCTATGATCTTATGAATAGCTTTGATGGCAAATATACATTACTGCAGGCCTCAGAAGTTTTCAATGATAAGAGATCAATCCTCATTGCTTCCCATGATGTAGTCCACTTGAGCCTTCGATCTGCCTTTGTTTTGGACTCGTGCCTAAAAATGATCTCTCAAAATAGATGGACAGAGTGGATAAAACATATCCATCACGGTGGGCCCCACTGAGCTCCTGACTGGACCGTCCTCTCTAGCTGGGTCATGATGGGGTTAGTACTCAACCAGCGCCCTTGAAAATAGGGGGTGGCAACTTGCTAGGCTTGGCCTGGTATATTCAGCCTGATAAAAAAATAATTGGAGCTGGTCTTGGGTTTTGGTCATTTTAACTTGGCTCAGCCCAGCCCAGCTTAACTCAGCGTCATGTGCATGTGTAGTTTATCATATAAATATATCATTGAAATCACTGTTGGATTGAGTGTCTTTAATATGTTGCTAAAACATGATTTTCGATTCCATGGACAGTTTGGTCAGTTCAATTAATAAAATCTGAAAAATACAAGTATACTCTCCGGATACTTTCGGATGCGGATATTTTTGGATACTTACAATTCGTTTGATAATGAATGCTGATTCAATCGATAAGTTATCGATTGGAGTCGATTCGATTGGCGGTTCAATCAATGGTTTGTACAACTTCTATGTAAGTGCACTACAATAAATTAGACTTTTTGCAATGATTTTTTTAGCGACGAGTCCAATTTCATTGAGAAATGTAATTTTTTACAATCGATATTTCAAGTCGTTGTAAATTATTTACGATGACAGTTTAAATCATTGCTAATAGTTAACTTTTTTGTGACGAGCTTCAATTATCGTCGCAAAACTTGCCACAAAAAGATTTTGTATGAATTTTTTACAACGATTTTAACCAGTCGTCGCTAATAGCCACTTTTTGTGACAAATTAGGTGTCGTAAAAATTTTTTTTTTACAACGACACAAATGTTGTCGCAAATAGTAGCTTTTGCAATGACTAGTTCAATTCATTGCAAAAAATACTGAATTATACTTTTTGCGACGAATGTAGTTTTATTGCGAAATATTAAAGTATTTGTAATAACATTGTACATCATCGTAAATAGTAAATGTTTTTGCGATGAGTTATAATTATCGTCGCTAAAACATTTCCTACTAATTTCTTCCTGAAAAATTACATAGCTGGAAAGACATTTCATCACGCGTTTCTATGGTTATCGTTAATGTTCACTTTATGCGACAAATTGAGTATCGTGGCAAAATATTATTTTTTACAACAACATGAAAGTCGCCACAAATAGTCTGTTTTATCAACGATCAGGTTAACTCGTTGTGACAAATACAAACTGAAACCTTTTGTGACGAACGTAGTTTCATTGTAAAATATTAGAGTATTTGCAACAACATTTTAAATTATTGCAAATATTCGACATTTTGCGATGAGCTATACTTTTCGTCGGTAAAACGTTTCCTACCAATTTCTCCGAAAACAATTACATGGCGGGAAAGATGTTTTATCATGCATTTTTATGGTCATCGCTAATGTCTACTTTATGTGACGAATTGAGTGTCGTGGCAAAACATTATTTTTTGTCACGACACGAAAGTCACTGTAAATAGTTTGTTTTATCAATGATTAGGTTAACTCTTTGCGACGAATACAAACTAAAACCTTTTGCGACGAACGTAGTTTCATTGCAAAATGTTAGAGTATTTGTAACAATATTATAAATTATCGCAAATAGTCGATGTTTTTGCGACGAGGTATAATTATCGTCGCTAAAACTTTTTTCACCAATTTCTCCCAGGAAAATTACATGGTAGGAAAGACGTTTCGCCACGTGTTTCTATGGTCATCGCTAATGTCCACTTTATGCAATGAATTGAGTGTCGTGGCTAACATTATTTTTTGCCACGACACAAAAGTCGCTACAAATACTCTGATTTAGAGATGACCGGGTTAACTTATTGTGACAAATACAAACTGAAACCTTTTGTAACGAACGTATTTTCATTGTAAAATGTTAGTGTATTTGTAACAACATTATAAATCATCGCAAATAGTCAATATTCTTGTAACGAGATATAATTATTGTCGCTAAAACGTTTCCCGCCAATTTCTTCTGAAAAAATTACATGGCTGGAAAGACGTTTTGCTATGCGTTTCTATAGTCATCGGTAATGTCCACTTTATGCGATGAATTGAGTGCAGTGAAAAAATATTATTTTTTGACACGACACGAAAATCGCTGCAAATAATATGTTTTGGCGATGACTAGGTTAACTCGTTGCGACAAATACAAATTGAAACCTTTTGTGACAAACATAGTTTCATTATAAAAGTTAGTGTATTTGCAACAACATTACAAATCATCACAAATAGTCAACGTTTTTATAACGAGCTATAATTATCATCGCTAAAACGTTTCCTGCCAATTTTTTTTGAAAGAATTATATGGCGGGAAAGACGTTTTGCCACGCGTTTCTATGGTCATCACTAATGTCCACTTTATGTGACAAATTAAGTGTCGTGGCAAAACATTATTTTTTGCCACGACCTGAAAGTCGCTGCAAATAGTTTGTTTTAGCGACGACCAGGTTAACTCGTTACGACAAATACAAACTGAAACTTTTTGCGACGAATTTAGTTTCATTGGAAAATGTTAGAGTATCTGCAACAATATTGTAAATCATCATAAATAGTCGATATTTTTGCAATGAAGTATAATTATCATCGCTAAAACATTTCTCACTAATTTTTTCTGAAAAAATTACATGGCGAGAAAGACGTTTCGCCACGCGTTTTTATGGTAATCGCTAATGTCCACTTTATGTGACGAATTGAGTGTCGTGGCAAAATATTATTTTTTGCTACGACATGAAAGTCGCTGAAATAATCCGTTTTAATGATGACTAGGTTAACTCATTGGGACAAATATAAATTGAAACCTTTTGCGACGAACGCAGTTTCATTATAAAATGTCAGTGTATTTGTAATAACATTGTAAATTATCGCAAATAGTCGACATTTTTACGACGAGTTATAATAATCGCCGCTAAAACATTTTCCACCAATTTCTCTCGAGAAAATTATATGTTGGGAAAGACGTTTCGTCACATGTTTCTATGGTCATCACTAATGTCCACTTTATATGACGAATTGAGTATCGTGGTAAAACATTATTTTTTTATCAGGACACAAAAGTCGCTGCAAATAGTTTGTTTTAGCGACGATCAGGTTAACTCGTTGCGGCAAATACAAAGTAAAATATTTTGTAACGAACGTAGTTTCATTGCAAAATGTTAGAGTATTTGTAACAACATTGTAAATCATCGCAAATAGTCGATATTTTTACGACGAGGTATAATTATTGTCACTAAAATGTTTTCCACTAATTTCTCTTGAAAGAATGTAAGACCCGTATCCTAGCCTATACCATTCCATAGGATCCCGCGGTCCTTCCGGTCAAATTCTAACGACCCACGACGCGTATATAGTAATTACGCACGCTCGTGAGTCACATTCTGTAAACTCGAGCTGACTCAACTCGAGACCTATGCCATTGCGACCTCGTCGTCGCCGCGGTTCCAACGCCGCGTCTCGTACGTCAGTACGATGCTTAGATCATGAGATGTAGCTCGCGCACTATAATAGCTGTGGACCACACATTTGCGGGACCCACGTGTTACAATGGCACTATTTCCTAGGTTATCATGGGGTGATGTCATCACCCCATGCCAAGTAATAAATGCTTACAAGCAGTCATGATACTTATTTTCTCCATGAGTCAACCCTAGCATTTATGGCCTTACATGAATTAATTACTTTCTTTCTCTCTCTCTACTCTTATCTCTCTCCCTCCCTCTTTCCTTCTTATTTTTCCTGGCAAGAGAGCTTCTAACGTCCATGAGAGCTCTCCATTTCCAACCCTTTGCAAACTCTCCACCCTCAAATCCAACCCTCCAAAATCAATCTCACCCGTTGAATCTTGTTCCCTTGGAGCTCTAGATCACATTGTTGGAAGAAGTCCAAATCTAAGGTGGGTGATTCTCTCTCTCTCTCTCTCTCTCTCTCTCTCTCTCTCTCTCTCTCTCTTTCATTTTTGTATGATGTGTGGCCCGCTCGGGTGGACCCCACCTTGATGCATGTCTCATCCACACCATCCCTGCATTTGGTGGCCCATCTGAACAAGGCCCACCTTGTATGTGTGTTTTACCTAGACCGTCAGGCGTCCAGGGACGTGAAATGGAAACACAAAATATTAGCTTATTTCAAGGTTTATTTGGGTGGGCCACTCCTACAAGCCCCACTTTGATGTATGAGACTAATCCACACCATCCATTCCTTTTCCCACTTCATTTTAGGCGTTGAGCCTAAAAATGAGGTTGATCCGAGTATCTGGTGGGCCATAGCGTTGAAAACAGTGTCATTATCATTGAAATACCCCCAGATGTTTCTATACAGTGAAATATATCGAATATTGGACTTGTTTGGTCCATCTTGGGCCATGGAATCCAATGGGTGGAGTGGATTCACCTGATATGGGCCCCACATACAAAAAACCCCAGAAACTCTATCTTTCAAAAAAAAAAAATAATAATATAGGTAGCACCTGCTGCCGCTGGCGTCAGCAGCAGGCGCTGCTACATTGACGGATGCACAGTAGGACCACGACTCTAGCCATGGGCCCCACCATGATGTGTGTCATGATCAACACCGTTGATTTTGTGGGTCCCTTCTTGAAGAAGAGCCCCTCCAAAAATCATCCCGATATTGAGCTTAGGTGGCCCATATCACAGGAAATAGTAGGGATGAACGTCTGCCATTGGAACCTTTCTGAGCATCCAGAAGTACTGGACCATTACGAAATTTGTTTTTCCTGTTCTTCCAGGCACGTCTGACCTTATTAACGGGCATATAGACACTAAGGTGGGCCCCACGTGGGACCCCAAGGTGTATGTGTTCTATCCACACCGTCCACATAGCAGTGGATGGTTGAACCCACTGTGATGTATGTGTTTTCTCCACGCTGTCCATCCATGGGATGGCCCACCACGTGGGACCCAACTGCATGTGTTTCATCCTCACCGTCCACACAGCATGACGGTGGGACCCACCTTAATGCCTACATATCCACACCGTCCGCCCAGTGTCATTGGACGCTGGGCGTGGCCAGCAATGAAATGTGGACTGTCAGGGGTGTACTAGCCACCTGCAACAAAAGAAAGTAGAATAAAAATATAATATTATTATAATATGTAACATTATAGTATTATTTATATTGGGAAGGGTGACCCATTACGTGGGACCCACCTCATGTATTTCATTCTCACCTTCGTTGGACCGTGGGACCCACTCCACATGTGTGAGATGTGTGGGGGTGCGGCCACCTTGATTTATGCATTTTACTTTCACACCGTCCATCTGGACGATGTGGTGTAAGGCCCGCCGTGATGTATTATATATATACTGGTCGTCCATCTATTTGCAGGGTGCGGGACCCACCCCACATGTGATGCACGTGTGACAATGGGGCCCACCTTAATAATGTATTGTATATCCCTACAGTCCACGTGGACAGTGGTAACCCACCATGATGTATGTTTATATCTATACCGTCCATATGTTCGGACGTGGCCCATCCCACACGTGTGGCACGTGCGGGAGTGGGACCCACTTGTAATATGTGTTATATATGATGGACGCTGCAAGCAGCTAACGTTAAGTGTGAACTAACATGGATGTGGTAACAAGCTACCCTTAATGGGTTTGGAAATGGGAGTTCAAGAAGGCCCCAACTTGATGTTTATGCATGATCCAAGTTGTCCATCCAAACCCTTGCATCATTTTAGGCGTTGAGCCAAAAAATGAGACCGATCAAATTATCTAGCGGGCCGTGGCATTAAGAATGCTAGTATTTTTTTGTTAAAACTTAGAAAAATGATTGCTGGGGTCCACAAGAAGCTTGGACCCACCTGAAACTTGTTTTGGACCCCTGATTTTATGGGACACATGCAATGGACGGGGTAGATCTAGTTAATGTGGGTCCTATCTAGGAGAACAAAAATAAAATATATACTTTGCATGCATTTGCTGCCTTTACGTCCAGAGAGTCTAGACGTCCAACATAAAAAAAAAAAAGGGTGTGCCCCATGGGCTCCAGTTGTGGGCCCTACCATGATGTATGTTCTACATCCATGCCGTTCATTTTATAGGTCCCCTTTAATGATGCGTTGGCTCCAAAAATCAGCCATAAACAGTTCTCAGATGGCCCACACCATCACCATTCATGCGATAGTATGCCAAACCACATGGAATCAAATGTTGGGGTCAACATGTAGCTTGGATCCACTTGAAACTCGGTTTGGACCCTTAAATTGGTGGGACACACACAATGAATGGGTCGGATTTGTGAACTACATCACGATGGACCCTAGGACCATGTAACCGTACCAAAAGTTTGGTTGGCAAATAAACATTACAGTGGCTCTGTCCACGTGACCTTTCAACGGGGTGGATGGAAAATGAATGTTACCATGGACCCTTGCTCATGTGACCCTATCAATAAGTTAGGCGGCGGATAAACATTATGGTAGGCCCCATGTACATGTGGCTTCATCAATAGATTTGATGTAAAATAAGCATTTTGGTGGACCACGTGCTTGGGACCCACCACTGATGTATGTTGTATCCACGCCATCCATTCACCACCTGGACGGGTGGAGTCCCTACACCGTCATTTCATTAGGCCCATCATGATGCATAGGTTACATCCAAAGCCATCCAACCATTCTTTTGTTTAGATCATTTTGAAGATTAAACTAGACATAAGGCAGATCTAGTTATTTAGTGGCCCATTTATATACATGGGGCCCATTGTTGTAGCTCATTTAATGTACATATGGCCCATGTGATTAGGCCCATCTTGATTTATTGGTAGTCGTCCATTAAGACCCACCACGGTATGTGCAAGGCCCAATCTGACTCGGCCCATTCGGTCGGCCCATATGACTCGACCCATTTGATTGACCCATTTGACTAGGTCCGATTGATATACATGAGGCCCATATGACTTGACCCATTTGAATTGGCCCACCTGATTGACCCACTGGATTGACCCATTTAACATATATGAGGCCCATTCCTATGCGATATCCCGCCATGATTTATATTATGATATTCAAGGTAAGTCGTGCCTTGAGAGCAATGATGGTTTGATGTCCACATTATAAGGATGATGTTGGTTCAAAGTCCGCATTGTCACTCTCCCTAAGGACCACTGATAGGCCCATATTTGTAGTCTACAAGCCGTTTAGGCCCATCTTCGTTTTGAGCAAAGCCCACCTATTACGTATATTAGGCCCATGTGCAGGGCCCGCCTGTTATGTATTTAAGGCCAGTGGAAGTAGCCCAATGAGATGTATTTATGGCCCTTGTGTCAAGGCCCATGGCGATGTACATGCAGCCCATGAGTGAGGCCCGATGTGATGTAATTATAACCTATGATGATGTATATTAGACCTTGTATGAGGTCCATTGTAATGTGTATCCAGCCCGTGGTTAGGGCCAATATGATATTTTTATGGCCCATCTTGATATATTAGTGCGGCCCATTGATGCAGCCCACTTGATGTGAATGAGGCCCATGCGCAGGGCCCACCTATGAAAAATATATTAGGCCCATAGTGATGTATTTGCGGCCCAGTTGATAAGGCCCATAGTGATGTATTTGTAGCATGTATAGCGAGGCCTGTCATAATGTACATGTAACTCTTGTATGAGGCCCATGTGAGAGACCCATCATGGTGTGTATTAAGCTCTTAAGTGGGACCCATGGTGTTGTATATTTGGCCCTTGTATGAGGCCATGGGTCCACTATATGTTAGGCTCTATGTGGGCTATTCCTTGGGGCAATATTGGTTAAATGTCCACATTGTCGAGGTCGATTGTTGATACCGACTATGAGTATGTGACAACATAGCATCATGATACATGCCCATACACATCATCTGCATGTTTGTTATGAGATGTGGTTGATCATTGCATATGTCATTGAACATGTTGATATGAGACTCCCTGATAGGCGGAGGTTATCTCACATGAGCACACGACATGCGCAGGATTGATGCTTGACTGGATTGTGTGACTCATGCATCTTGCATTGTGTGTTATATGCCCTAGCGACATCAGGGTCGTAGCCTCCACAGGCATATCGTGGATGGCCAGACGGGACACCGAAAATGTTTGGTTCTAGCATACGGGCGCCATAAATGTCCTTGAGTGAAAATTCCTAAACCTCCGTGGTCAGGAGATGACTCTAACGTCGAGATCGAGTGAATATATGAGTGCACGAGGGCCGAATACCAGGAGGCCGCGGCTCCCATTGTGTCATGGTCGGTTGGAAAGGGGTATGGCCTTACTCGCCCGAGGGTAGGGGGCAATACTAGGCTGAGTTTGACCAGCTCGTGAATGGGTCAGCTATCAACGTGCCGGATAGGTATTGACAGACTATTGGCTAGGCGGATAGTGAGGTTTCTTGTGCTCACTTGGACTATGCTGCTGGGAGAGAGACAATGCCATTTGGAGCGTACTAAACCCTGGTGATGATCCCAGAGATGAACCGTACTGATATGTGGACTTATTGAGTAGGAGTTACATGCTCATTCATTCATTCATTCACTATCCACTTGGGCTAGCGGTGCGTAACTAATTGTTGTGTCCCTTCGTTATGGCAAGGATTTCGGTTGGGCGTGCGACTAACCTGAGATCAGGAGTTTACCACGTTGAGTCTGACTATCTAAATTTAGGTATAAGACTGGTTTGGATAGAAGTCCCTTGTGGTGGATCTCGTAGCCTGCGATACTACGTACTGTCATCCCGACTTCACACTCCAGCATGGTCCATTCCATTTGCACCGCATATTGCATTGCATCCTCTGCGTTTGATATTTGGCTCTCTATGATTCCTCATTTGCATAGTTGATCTCTATTGCGTATTCTAATATTGCATGACTCACACACTTGTCAGTATTTTCGCTTACTCTGTTATCGTGTGATTTATGACTTTGTCAGTATTTCTGTTTACTTCGATAATTCATGATCCTATCGGTATTTTTGTTTATTTAAACATTGTACGATTTATGGATTACCAGTTTTCTGATATTGTATGATTATGACATTGTATTCTTGTGAATTCAATTTCTAGGTTTGGGGCTGACAAAGAATTCCATGGCGGGAAAGACGTTTCACAACGCGTTTCTATGGTCATCGCTAATGTCCGCTTTATGCGACGAATTGAGTGTCGTGGCAAAACATTATTTTTTGTCAAGACACGAAAGTTGCTGCAAATAGTTTGTTTTAGCGATGACCAGGTTAACTCGTTGCGACAAATACAAACTGAAACTTTATGTGACGAACGTGGTTTCATTATAAAATGTTAGAGTATTTGCAACAACATTGTAAATTATAGCAAATAGTCGACGTTTTTGTGACACGCTATAATTATCATCGCTAAAACGTTTCCCACCAATTTCTTCAGGTAAAATTACATGGTGGGAAAGATGTTTCGTCATGTGTTTCCATGGTCATCACTAATGTCCACTTTATGCGACGAATTAAGTGTCGTGGCAAAATATTATTTTGTACAACGAAAGAAAAGTCACTGTAAATGGTTTGTTTTAGCGACGACTAGGTTAACTCGTTGCGACAAATACAAACTGAAGCTTTTTATGACGAACATAGTTTTATTACGAAATGTTAGAGTATTTTTAATAATATTTTAAATCATCTCAAATAGTTAACATTTTTACGAAGTTATTTATGGCAACGACACAAAAGTCGCTGCAAATAGTTTGTTTTAGCGACGACTAGGTTAACTCATTACGAAAAATACCAACTGAAACTTTTTATGACGAATGTAGTTTTATTGTGAAAAGGTAGAGTATTTGCAATATCATCTTAAATTTTCTGCATGTGTACTTTTATGAATAGTTTTCCTTCATCTGTCTATGTGCCCATTAATTAAACAGTGGAAACTAACGTATATTGCCTCATTAAGTTCCTGATCGATGATCGAAAATGCACATTACTGATGATCGGTCGATCGACTTCCTAATCAACAAATCGGATGACACGAAGTGTTGTTGAACATCTAATGAACCTCCAATTAATGATTGAATGGTACAAACCAACATAAATTTTGTTATCAATTTCCCTATTGACGATAGAATGGTGCACATCGACAATCGCTTGATCGACCTCCAATCAACAATCGAACGATATATAGAAAGTATTGTTGACCATCCGATCAACCTCCAATCCTTTATCGGATGGTGGAAATCATCGTGCATCACTTCATTAAGTCTCCAATCAACAATCGAATGTTGCACGTCACCAACAATCATAAGATCAACCATGTTTGATGGATAAATGGTATGGTTGGATGGATGTTTTGATGATTGATGAGATTATCAGATGTATCAACGAGATGGTCGGATGCTGAATGGATCGATAGTATGGTTAGATGGATGGATGTTTGGATGACTGGATATATAGATGGATGGAATGGTTGGATAGATGGATTGATGGATGTTTGGATGATTGTATGAGATGAATGGATGGACCCCACAGACTTCACTCCGTACGCTAAGTGTAGTGGTTGCTCACTACACAATCCGCTTCCAAGTTGCTAAGCCGTGTTGACGACTTCACGTGCACATCACAAAATTTCTCAATGAGCTCTTATTGTACTAAGTAAACTCTGTTGGGGCCTACTGTGAATGCATATGGTTTATCCACGCCGTCCATTCGTTTTTCCAGATCATTTTAGTGGTTGAACCCAAAATTGATGCATATCTAAAGGTCAAGTGGACTATATCACAGGAAAACGTAGCAGTATTGATTTTCATCACTGATAAATTTATAAGGCCCTAGTGCTGTTTATTTTTCATCCAACATGTTCATAAGATAAATATTCATAAGAATAACTCCGGATCAGAACAGATCGGTCTAGATCGGATCCATTCAGTTCAAATCGGTTCAGATTAACCACGATCCAAACTCGATTCGATGAATGGTCGATCTGACTGATCTAACTCGAACAACACTGATCTAGGCCTTCGGATCGGTTCAGATTGGGTCAGATCCGCTGTATTGGGTCGGTTTGTGCCCAGCTCTACTCAACATGTCAAATGTACCAATGATGTCACATGTGTCATCATTCATCTTTATTTGTTCTGAATATGCTACATGTGATAATGATACTAATGAGCATAAGTACTACATCTAACTTTAAGTGCTTAAATGTTAAATTTGTGATGCATATCTTACTCCACATGTGCTACCATACAATTTCAAGCAACTTACACATAAAATATATGTAGTAATTTGACTTCATGTACCCACACATGACACTATGACATTCCTGCTATTATTCATTTCCAAGCATTCTACATTAGATGAACAAAAACATTTATGGCAGATACGATCATAAGATGGACATAAAAAAAAAAAAAAAAACCATTCAATATATCCGATTTCAAATGTTGCTAATTTGATTATCTGATTGACCTGATATTCGTTATAAACTTATAACTATGATGGGGTGCATAAGTTGGATGGTTGGATGTTATATACATTCCATGTGGCCTGACCAGTCTTAAACTTCACTACTTTTTAAATAGAAAAATAAAGGTAAAATAAAGATTCCTCAGAAATTTATGGTAAAAAAATCCTTCATTTTTTATCAGGGCTTTATTCGATTCTAGATCTTGCTTGAATAATCCAACTTAAATTAGATTGACTAAATTATGGAGCTCAATTTACTAAGTTATAGAACAATCCGAGCCTCTTATTGTCACGTCCCAAACTTGAAAATCGGGCTCACAAAATTCCCGATCGCCGAATTTGGAGCCGACGGTCACACCTCAAACTCGAAAACCGTGCTCACAAAATTTTTGGTCTTCGAATCTGGCGCCGAAAGCCTCCGTAGAACCCCATTCTCGGCTCCCAGCTCCCATTCGCTAGGTTCCGATCCTAAGATGATACGAGGAGGATTTTCAACGTCAGTTTGATTCGTAACAAGCATAACCAAAGGCATAACCCACAAACAACAACCAAGAACTCCATTACATTTCCACTATGATCAAAAACTTTACAAGTACAATGAGCATAAAGGGAAATATAATGATGAAGAACAAAAACTCCAAAACGATCTGCAAAGCGCTCTTGCCTCAGCGCTGCTGCGCCCCAACGTCACCTGCACGCAACGGTCGTGCATAAGCTTATAGAAAGCTTAGAGGGTGGTGAAAGTGTGTGCGCAAGCTAGTAATATGATCATACAGTATCAGAGTAATGCGGAATATGTAAATGGATCCATGAAAACCATAAGCCATACCAAGGCTATGCGATGCAAAGCATGAAGGATGTCGGCCATACCAAGGCTATGCGATGCAAGATGCAAGTCAAGCATACAATCCTCATCTAAGTCCACATATCAATACAACTCAACTCTGAGATATCACCAGGGTCTAGTACACTTTAAACCAGATCGCCGCCACATCGCTCACAATAAGATAAGTGGAAGAGACCTCACTATCCGTCTGCCAATATCGGGCACGACTCGTCGATAGCGGACCCATTCCTCGAGTGGTCAGACTCAGCCTAGCATTGCCCTCTACTCTTGGGCGGATAAGGCCGCACCCCCTTCCAACAGACCACGATACAGTGGAGAGCGTAACCATCTGGTATTCGACACTCAACGCTCATCTACCCACTCGGTCTAGACGTTGGAGCAACCTCTTGGTACCATAAGGGTTTAGAAACTTTCACCCAGGGATATCTATAGAACCCCATGTAGAACGAGATTTCTGGTATCCAATCCTACCAACCATGATCTGTCTGTGGAGGCTACGGCCCCGATGTTGCTAGGGCGTACAGTAACCATATCACATAATACGAGATGCATGAATCACACTATCCAATCATGCAACAAATCCTTACACGTAACGTGCGCTCATGTAGGGCAATACCGCCTAACCGGGGCCCATAAACAACCTGCCCGAAGGCATATGCTATGATCAGTCACTTCTTATATCAAGCATACATATGATGCGTATGATCATGAGTCATGGAATTATACTAAACATGTTATAATGAGATGAACTATCCTTACAATGCAGATGGGCCTGGACGGCCTATACACAATAAGTACGGGCCTAACAATGGGCCCCAAGGAGAGTTGTAATGTGGACATCCAACCAGCATTACACTCGCAATGTGGACGTCAAACCAACATTGCTCCCAAGGCACGATCGTTGTAAACATCGTTACATAATCAGTGTTGGGGTCACACATTGCAATGGACCTTAAGTACATCCCATTGGGTCTTAAATACATCAAATGGGCCATGTAATATGGGCCTTTTATTCATCAAATGGACCACATAAATGGATCGAACCAATGGGCCTTATGTGCATTGCAATGGGTCATAACTCGTGGGCCTTAAATTACGTCAAATGAGCCTAATCTCATGAGCCATATACATATCAAATGGGCCTAATCCTGTAGGCCTTATATAAATCAAATGGGCCTAAACCCCGAGGCCTTATATAAATCAAATGGGTCTGGTCCCAAGGGCTTTGGGATATATCAAATGGTCCAATGCCCTGGGCCTTACATCCACATCAAATGGGTCCACTCCCATGGGCCTAGCTTAGAGGCCCACTGAAATGTTTATTTGTCATTCAAACTGGCTGGCAAGGGGCCCATTATAATGTTTATATTCCATCCAAATTGGCTGGCAAGGGGCCCACTAAAATGTTTACCTGTCAACCGTCCAGGGTGTGGGCCAGGGGGCCCACTGAAATCTTTATTTGTCATCCAACGTGTGGGCCACGGAAGGCCCACTGAAATGTTTATTTCTCATCCAGCGTGGAGGGGGGTGTGGCGTGACCAAACACATGCCTTAGGTGGGCTCCACCGTCCAGCGGATGGTGGGAGCCAACAAATACATCACTGTGGGCTCCATGTGGGGCCCACCATAATATTTGTCTTCCATCCAACCGGTCCATATGGTCACAGGGACCTGGACGAAGAGGAAAAACACATTTCATATCGATTTAAAACTCCAGTGGACCTAAAAATGGTTTCCAATGGTAGAGGTTCAATCCCACGATTTCCTCTAGTGTGGGCCACTCGAGTCTTGGATTCGGCTGAAACTTGGAGGGGACCCGCCTGAGAAGGGGGCCCACCTCATGAATGGCATGGATTTTCACATACATCATGGTGGGGCCCACAACAGCATCCGTGGGTGGCTGCACGGTCGCCCGTAGCTACTGCAGCTGGCGTCAGAGACAGAGGCTCTGCCTCTTTGCTTTTTTTTTTTAAAAAATATTGAAAACTCCTTTTTTCAAGGTTTTTCACATTTAGGGGCCGCATCAACTGGATCCACACCGTCCATTGGATTCCTCGGCTCGGAACAATTCTAACGAGTCTAATGAAGAGTAATTTTTGTGTTTGGAAAATAAAATAAAATAAAATAATGATCTTTGAATGGTAAGGGTGCAAATCCCCACTGCTATGGCCCACCAGACCTTCCAACCAGCCCCATCACTTGGCTCAACGCCTAAAACGACCCAGGGAAGGAGATGGACGGCCTGGATCATACTCATACATCAAGGTGGGGCCTATACAAGGGGTCCACCCAAAAAGGGCTCCCTTTTCCTTTCTTTCTTCTTTTCTTTTTCTTTTTTTTTTTCTTCCAGCGTCCAGGGAACCTCCAGCGTCCCTGAACCATACAGGTGGGCCTTGTTGAGGTGGGCCACCACTGATGGATGATGTGGGTACAACATATAAGGTGCACCTCACTTGAAGAAAGCTTTGGACAAAATAAATACTTCAAGGTGGGGTCCATTCAAGTGGGCCACACATACACAATATGATCTAAACAAAGAAAATGAAGTAGAGAGAGAGAGATAGAGGGTGGGACACGCTTGTGATGGAGGGATCTGCCACTATGAGCCCTCCCTTGAAGAAATTATACAATCAAATGGGTCCCTTTTACACATGGGACCACGTAAATTAAAATCAACGGTGGGGATCCTTTCCCTACTAATGTGGACGGTCTAGATGATCTTCTAAAGCAATAAAATAAACATCATGATGGGGTCCATGAAGAAGTGGGCCCTAAAGCATGTGGGACCATCGACATTATAGGCCCTCCCTTGCAATGAATCATACATCAAGTGGGCCCTAAAGCATGTGGGACCACCGAAATTTAAAATCAACGGTGGAGATCCTTTCCTCACCAATATGGACAGTCTAGATGACCTTCATATTGTAATGAAATAAACATCATGATGAGGTCCATGAAGAATGGCCCCATCATGGAATGATCATGATGATCCTAGTGGGCAATCGGCCACATCTTAGGGTCTCAAGTGAGATCCAAACCATTGATCGGTTGGCCTCACTTGGCCCACCTTAAAAATATGAAAAATGACCACTATCAAGCACCCACCTTTCGATCTTCTTGCTCTTATGGGTCCCTTAACACCTTAACTTTGATTCTAATGGAGGAGATGAGGAATGGATGACTAGGATGGTAGACTTGGGATGGAAAGGTGGGCCACACTTGAAGTTTTGAAAGAGAGGGAGAGGCTTGGAGAGTTCATACGTATGGAGTCTTTTGTTGCTTGGAATGAAGCTTGAGAAATGAGAGAGAGTTGTAAAGGGAGAGAGAGAGTGATGGGTGATGGATGCGGTGAGTGATGAGTGTGTAAGAATCTCTTGACTTTTGTGGCCATTTGTGTAAGAAAGGCATGGGAGGTGTAAGAACTTTTTGACTTTGAGGGTTTTTGGTGTAAGAAAGGTATGGGCTTTGTAAGAGATTCTTGACTTTTGTGGTTGCTTGAGAATGGGTGAAAGGTGATATGTACTTGACATGTGATGTGATGAGATTAATTGATTGATGGGATTGATGTGACACCCCGTAGAGATTCCCTTGGGTTTCGCAACGCGTGGCGTTTTTCTCGCACCGAACATTGGCCCACATCTCCAAACTAGGGTATCGTCTCGGCGCGCGAGTCGCGGCATCGGAATTGCAGCGACGGCGCGGTCGCTATGGTAAAGGTCTTGGGTTGAGTTGATATGGGTTGAGGGCGTAAGAATCAGGGTCGAGCGTAAATATCGGTTAAGGGTCGAAGGTTGTCGGAATTTGACCGATAGGACCGGAAAGTCTATGGAACGGTACGGACTAAGATACGGGTCTTACACTTATCCACAACCACTTGTTTGGTGAAACAAGACTGTTGGATATTTTTTCATTTTTAACAATTTAGTCAATAATGTCTACCAATCTGACAATTAATAATTAACCATGAGTAGTGTTTTTTCCTATTCTTTGGCTACACTTAAACTTGTACCCAAAATCTGGACGGTTCAATTTGAATTATTTTTATGGCATTACAAAGAGAATGGCATTGATCTAAATTTCAAGTGGACCCACTATAGAAAACCATGGGAGCCGTCACACCCACCATTGAAACATTTATAAGGTCCACAGTGATGTATTTTTAAGATCTATCATATTCATAAGTTAATATAGAGATAGATGAAGTGAAAACAAAAATATCAGCTTTATCGGAAACTACTGCATCCCTCATTCTATTTGTAATTTCATAAATAATCTTTAAAAATGGTTGGACTGTATGGATACAACACATGCATTGTGGTGGGGTCCAGAGAGCTTGGTGACGTCACTTCAGCAGCGATTTGGCTACTAACCTGGTCAGTATCCAATCCGCGCCCATATATACGATAGAGAAGGAGAACAGATTGGCTACTCCCCCTCTCACCGACCAATGGTTAGTGGTCGGTGCTCTGTGGGCCCCATTATGATGTACTTGTTTCATCCATGCTGTCCATCTATTTTTCTAGATAATTATACTATAAAACCAAAAATGAGGTATATCCCAATCTCAACTGGACCACATTACAGAAAACAGAGTTGAATGAGCGTGGACCATTAAAAACCTATTGGGGCCCATAAAAGTTTTGGATCAAGCCGATCTTTGGTTTTTCCCCTCATCTGGTCCTCTATGACCTAATCAACAAATTGGATGTCAAATAAACAGTATAGTGGGCTTCATGAGGATTTTAATGGTGGATATCTAATCACCATTGTTTTCCTGTGGTGTGGTCCACCTGAGATTTATATCCCTCTAATTTTTGGTATAAAATTCCAAAATAGTCTATAAAAATGGATGAACGAAATGGATGAAACACATACATCAGTCCGCTGAAATTCTTTTTTCCAATAAAAGTCCAAGTTGGAGTACTGTTTAATGTCCAGCCAGCACATATCGTCCAACCTTTTATGTAAATATGACATCCAACCCATCTGATAGGCTGGTCCATCACAAGCATTACTTTTTGTAAAACACCACAACAACCATATACATAAGCCAGTAGGCTAAACACAATTTGGTTGATTTTAATGGTGGGAATTTCTCTCTTAACTATTTACCATGGTGTAGCGCAATCGAGTGTTGAATTTACCTTATTTCTAACCCCTTGTCCAAACATGAGGTGGCCCACATGATGGACAGGATGGATCTACTCAACATGAATTCTTTCCTTCTAGGTCTGCGAAAGCAATTCCCCGTTACCCTTTTTAAGTTCATGCAAACTTTTTACTAATATTTAGGAAGAGGAGACGTGTGAAGGAAGAGTAAATGTAAGATAGGCTGTATGCTATTTTAGATTTGAACCATCCAACTTAAAATCAGATCCATGCATTAGATAGATTACACGTCAACATTCCATGGGCAAAAAAGAATTTGATGATCTCATGATCAATCATGTCAAATACTTATGAAAAATGTTGGTTGCTAATAAAACAGTTCAACGGTCCAGATTTAACATGCATACATACTTTCACTTGTACTTCCTTACAAGCATAGTTTCCTAGTTTTTGGTACATAATTTCTCTTTAATGAGTCTTAATTGATGAATGGCCTAGATATTTAACGCTTGCATCACTTTACATAACCGTAAGAGGCATTTTAAAATACCTCAATGTAAGCGTATGTATTATATAAAAGAGGAATTTATATGCCTGATTTTTTGAAAGGTGGATGTTCAATTCAGCTGTTTCCAGTGGTGTGGTCAATTTAAATTTTATATGCCTGATTTTTTGTGTCAATCCCTAATATATATGGGACGGTTGATTATTGAGTTAAATAATTTTATTATTAAGTTAATGCCCGCCATGTATATAATTTTTGGACAGTTGAAAATTTTAATTGTAAAGGAAAAGAATGTTTGTCCATTGTGAACACGTGCCTCAATATTTTACTGTCCATTCATAGGATAATGAATATCCCATGAGAATAATTGGATTGGGAAGACTTTGTTCTCATTCACATTTGGCTAAACATGTGTAGAATTCTAAATATATAGGGACTAATGTATTTATTCAACTTGTAATAAGATGACAAACATGGATAAGAGTTGGATACAAATTAGAAATAAGGCTTCGAAAGAGTATATAGAAGGAATCGAGAAATTCATGAAGGTGGCAATTCAAAGCCGTTTGTCCGACTTTGTAATGAGATGGTATAGCTTACTTTATTTATCTTAAACGTATTAATTTAATTTACTTATCACATTACTTATTAACATTGAAAATATGATATTTCTTATTTAAATGGAATAGTGTGACCAAGAGACCCAACAAGAGCCTGATCTCATTACTTTTTATAAGAACACACACTAGGAAGATGACAGGAACTTAGGTGACTCCGCGTTGTGGGGAGTTATATGTGAGAATCATTTAAAATTATTTTAAAGTTGTTTTATTACATATTTATTTCATACTAATAATGTTTTATTAAAACTATAGAACGAAATGTTACAATTCCATACTAAATCTCGGTCGGAGGACACTACATCATTGACAACAGACAAAGCATGTTTTAGGGCACTTGGCTCTAGATTTGACTATGTCTGTGGTCTTGGGCATGGGGAGGTGTCTGCATCGACCCATCGTATCCATGTTGATTTGGATAAGGTTACGAGGAGGGCCGAGCAGGCAGAAGTAATGTCGGCTGAGCTGCGAGAAATGATAAATGATATGAAGACACGACAAACTCAATTGGAGGAAATGTTGCACACCCTCATGTCACAACAGTCCCAATCACATCGTTAATAGTAAGTTGAATGTCATATTTAAATTATGCAAGTAGTATAAAATAGTCACTAATAATATTTTATTTTAATAATTTTACAGATTTTTTTACAGATTGGTGTTATCTTCCTAGGCTGCACCACATTATCGATGACGCATATATATATATATATATATATATATATATATATATATATATATATATATATATATATATATATATATATATATATATATTTTATTAATCATTTTTATTGGACAATTTGGACATGTGTACTTTTTTTATATTCTAGATAATTATAAATTTAATTATTTTGTTTGATTTTATTACTTTTTATATTTTAATGGATGATGATGAATATTGATTAATAAGGTTATTTTGTTTGATTACGTTGGTTTTAAAAAATTTAATGCCATTTTGTGATATGTAATGGTGACATGTTAGTTCATCGATAATATTTTGGGACAAGTTATTAGGTCGTGGAAAATAATTAAATCATTAGCGACAACTTGTTATTTTTGTCACTAAATAAAATTTGTAACATCGTATTTACGATATAATTGACGACGATCAACAATCGTTGCCATAAAGGCTTTTGCGACGACTTTATGATTTCTTTAGTAATAAGTGGACTCGTCACAATACGTCTTTATTCGCAATGAGTTTTATGTTTAGCTACATTTTACGATATGCAATGGTGACATGTAAACTTGTCGTAAATAAGATATATTTAGTGACAATTTATTAAGTCATCGAAAATAATTAGTACTTACAACAAAATTGGCGATAAGCAATACTCATCGTAAAAAAGCTTTTGTGACAAGTGTAAGGTTATTAGCGACGATGAAGACTTGTCGCAAAATGTATTTATTCGGAACGACTTTATATACAATGACGACGTGTAAACTCGTCGCAAATAAGCTTTATTTAGCGATGCTGTATTGAGTCGTTGTAAATAATTATTATTTATAACAAAATTGGCGACAAGTAATACTTATTGCAAAAAAGCTTTTGCGACAAGTGTGAGATTATTAGCTGTAACACCCCGTGTTTTCAGGACCCGAGTATATGACTCGTTTTCCAAAAACCCGAGTGTTAACTTTAAAGGATGGTCAAATTCAAGTATATATATTTTTTCTTTTATCAGAGTAGGCAAATGAGCGTAAAATGGACAAATCAACATAATTTTTTTTTTATTTCATTTAAAATATACAAGTGGTTGCCCATAATGACTTATACAAACCAATGTCCCAACATTAACGATTACAAGATTTGCATACATAAGAATTAACAAAAAGAATATAAATGTAAGCAGTATGACCATGCAGCTCCTCTTAGCAATATGACCGTGCATCCATGGCACCTGCATAGCTCCTCATCAAGCCTGATCATATACATCATCTAGGCCACCTATTCTACCTGTACGGTTATATTTTTGATGGATGATGGCCAGCTTAATGTGAATTTTCCTCAAGATTAAACACCACCGCATTAGGTAAGCATAGTTATAAAACAACAAGCAATATAAAACAATCCATGATGCAGTCTTTTTAAATGAATGGATGCATGAATGCACATTGGCCTGGGGATGCACATCTAGCTGGACTTGGGCTCGTCGCCTATGTAATCATCGACTTGGGAAAATCATCTAGTTGGACAAGGGTCGATAGTCGGTGGTCTAGGAGCTAGCGAAACGATACCCCGACAACTCTAAGGCACATGCTACAACATCCAGAATTAGCCACCCGTCATCGCCAATATGCAATGAATGCATGATTAGTCAAACCGTTATTAGTTCAGTTACAATCAGCCAATTTAGGTAAGCTCAAGGTCACTACGGGGAGCTCAGAGCCCAGCGTAGGCGGACGGCTTGGGCATAGTGTCCCATTACTACTATCTCCGGCCCATGAGACTACCATCTTAGGATGTTCAATAGAAACCCGTCAACTAGTGACCAATCATATTGTAGTATATGGGGCTTACCATCACATGGTTGCACAATAAAAATATCGAACCCATATAGGGAAAATATCAGGACAAGGCACATAAGGCGATATCAAAGCAAGCCACATAAGGCAAATATCAAAACAAGCCACATAGGACGAGTATCAAAACCATGCGATAAAAGATCATCCTTGAAAACCGTTAGACACAACAACCCTAGATGGTAGGACCATATCAATGATTAATTTAAACCATCATTCAATAATCACTAAGCCGAAGGTCCATTACTATCACAACCAGTTGGGTTACATCCCAAGTATGTGTGTACACATACAGGTGGGGGTTTCCCACGGTGTACCAGTTTAAGTTCCATAGGCAATCCACAAATATTCCACAAGTATGAATAAGTATGCAGGATAAACATTAAGCATGTAATATAGAAATTTAATTTTCACCAGCTAACACATGTAATTATAAGAGAGAGATATAACAATTATCAATTTGAATTAAAATGAAACTATAACTTAATCTAATGAGAAGATGAAAAGCTCAAGGGGAAGAATCATCACCTTATTTTTTGACACGCTTTCCAATGTTATTAGAAAGAGCGCACGTCCTTAGACTTAGATCCTATCAGGAATTGTAAGTTGTATGGTTAGATCAAGTCCTACATACTATTCATGTTTGAGATTTTAATCTGGGGTTTAGATTACTTATGTCTAGGGTTCACCCTCGAGTTTAGGTCTATGATAAATTTCTTTTAGGATTTAGATTGTGGTTGACATCAATTTACCATATTAATTTAATAATTGAAAAGTAATGGTTAACATTAGTGTTATAATTAACGTTAGTCAATTTATTAATAATCATCATTATGACGCTAGTGATGCTATAATTCCACTATTAATGATTGTACCTAAGAAAGATAATTAAATGATTAGTATATAATAGTGATAATTTTGTTTGTAAGCATTACTATTAGCATGGATAAATTGTTAATGGTTAGCTGTGTTTAATAATCACAATTATTATCATAATACTAATGATAAAATATGGATATCAACTATTAATAATGGATTTAATTACGATAACAAATGCTAAAATTTTCCATTAAAGCATTCATAATCATTTGTTGGGCCCACCAAGATGTGGTTCACAAATCCAACCCATCCATTATGTGTGTCCCACTAGTTTAAGGGGTCAAACCAAGTTTCAGGTGCATCCAAATCTCAGATGGCCCCCAACAAGTGTTTTTGTATGTTTTAATATGTCTTCACCAAATTGCAAATGGGGTGGGTCACCTGAGCTCTGTGTATGGCTGTAACATCCCAAAAATCGGGAGGTCGAGCAAAAACCCAACTCCAGAGTTTCAAAATGTTATTTATGCAACATAGATATGTATGATTGAATGTTGTCTGTGATAACATATTAAACATGAGTGAGATTAAGCTAGAACAACATATCATACTCCAGAGACAGTTAGATTAACAAGCGGAAGACTATGATAGTATGTATAATGTATATAAACTGTTGTATGTCTCCAGAGTGTGAACATGTTACCAGGTTATATACATACATGTATACTCCAAAAGTAGACAAAACGAATATACATGAGTGCGCTAAAAATATAAAATGACAAGTGTCAAAGTATCTAATCAACTTCCCTGTATTCCCGTCAATCAGAACACGCATAAAGGAGGAATCCTCCTCCTCATTATTAAGTCCAGCTCCGCCTCACAGGCCATGCCATCATCTGCAATCACAATAGGGACTGGTGGGTATCCGGAAACACCATCCCGTAACGTGGGAGTGAGTAGCTAACTCAGTGAAATAATAGAGCAAGGATTAGCATGTTCTCAAATCAATCATGCGATAATAGTAAAGCAGTAAATCAAACAATCCTAATACTGTTGTTAATGCAATATGACATGACGTGATGTATGCCCTCACCGACGATCTCCCTCATACGGCACCATCTTACGACCGCGGCATGCAATCGACCCTCAAGTGCTCCACATCTTCCAGGCACATGCAATGTTATGGTGATATGATTTTCGAGTTGTTATTAGTCCATTCAAACAGCAGGATTGGGAAACTAAGGTACTTCCCTTATATCAATCCCAACACAGATCCTGTTTAGGGTCGTCACTCCTAGTAATCTCATACGAGGTATATTTTGTAGGTCACTGCAAGGGCTGCCAGGGCTGTTGCACGCACTCGTTGCTCCGCTCCCCCATCACCTTATCAATACAGGCCTACTGTACTCTACTGCTACTGAAGGGTCATTGCCTCCCGTAGACTCAGAATACGCTGACTGTCACTACAAAGGACTCGTCGCCTGATCAGTGTAGGCCGACAGCAAGAATATAGTGTCCCATACCACCATAATCTGCTCACGAGACTAGGTGCTCACTGGTCACTACGGGGAGGTTTGTGGCCCCAGCGTAGGCCGAAAGTTCTACCACGGTGTCCCATACCACCATGCCCGGCTCATGAGTCTTCGTGGATCAAGGTACCATGGTTAACAGGGTTTACAATGGTAAGTTCAGTACCCTAGGTTCAAGCAGTTATGACTCATGCAGGGTGAACATACATCGGCCAGTCGGGTTACTTGACGGGCTCGACTAGCGCGATCGCATCTCAAGTCGAACGACATGAAGTGCGTAAAACACTTCGTATGGCCTAACCACTACCGCCAACTCCAGAACACGGCTCGCGTTCATCGACGTGTCGTTCGTGGCCAAGACCAGCCAACCACGAATTCGCTCGGTTACCGACTGCTTGGACTAAGCATAGTCCCAAACAATTATGGAATCACATCAGCAAATCATATGAGAGTATTGGAATTGAAATACAACTATGTGAGCAAGTTAACACATGTTATAACATACAACTTAAGTAAATCATCAAGCACATACATTTCATGCATATAATGAAATCATGCATATAGTCAACATGTAGGAAATCATTTTTGTCAGCATATTAATTGAGAAATCCATCTCAAACTAATTCATAACATCATTTACTTCAATACATACTAATACAAACATTTATACAAATACTTACACTACAGACTTAAGTCTACATATAGTATGTCGACCCGAAATGCGCATTTAGGCGAATCTCTTCGCCAAACTAATTATGCACGCATTCCTAACATTCTAATGCGACAACATATCATGTCAATCACATCAGAAAAATATGAATGAAATCTGTACTTCCTACAAATGACTAAAATGCCCTAAATCTTATATTCTTCGTTGATTTATGAAACAGAAAACGGACAGCATGTTGTACATGTCAAACGGTGTTACCGTCGATAATCTACTATTAAACGACATTGAAAGCTTTGGAAACAGTCAATCAAAGCGTCTAAAATCCATACCTTGTCTCTTATAAATGTGTCGTTTCGAACGGAGCGTATACGATTCGTCTACAGCGATAAGAGAACCTAATTCACGAGTTACGTCAGCTAACAAGCTATGAATCCTAGTAAACCTCAAATCAGCAACTTTCTAAGGTTATTTTATACCTGAAAAAGTGGAGGAATCACCAGCCAGGTGATTGAGATGTGTTGCTGAAGCACGTGCAACAGGTGGCACGAAGGCAAGAAAAATCTCTCCTACTCTCTCTCACAAACTCTCACATTTTCTCTCTCCCAATCTAGGGATTTTTGCAAATTCGGATGGGAGAGAGGAGTGAGGGTTTCAATCCTTTTTATAAGCCCAAACTTGCCCGAAATAGGCTCGGGAACAAGTTTCACTTGAGGGGTAACCAAATCGGGGCTGTTTCATTCCAAAAGGACATTTCTGGAGGTTCCCTGGCCAAATGCGGTCGGACTTAAGCTCATGCATACTGGATCTAGCGTACATCAAGTTTTCAGTCCGGCATGGTTCGCAGATCGCACGTGGCGGACCAGTTTCAGTTCAGCGGACACCGCACATAGATCAGGGCTGCAAGTCTCATGATATAAAATAGAAATTTTTCCTGATCCGAGGGTGTAATCTGACTGAATTCTGATGGTCAGAATGCTTAATACTGACACGTCAAGTCGTGTGCCAGATTTAAATTTGAAATTCCAATTCTGTCCCTATTCGCACTCTCTTCAGTCCGGGCTCAATGAAATAGCCTGTGATTATCGGTTTGACTTGATTTTCGAAATGATTGTCAAGTCCAGCTAGGCGGTTCTAACGGTCTAAGATAGCAGGTATCGGACTTTCGACGTGCGGTCTAGATCCAATACAAAATTTCAAAGTGGTCCAGAGAACAAACCTGTTTAGAGTTTGATCCGAGGTTATAGAGTATTATAGAGTCATTGGTTCTACTCGATTTGGGTCTTGTAGAACGTATTTAAAGTGATCAGGGACTATTTCCCAGCTACTCTAGCGTTGCGCTAGCTAACTTATGCTTAGTTTCTAAAGGTATTAATCCTAAGTGGTTTCTTTGGATATGGAATTGGGTTCTGAGCGATTTTTCAGGTGTTTTAATTAACCCATTGCCTAAGGACGTATAATCCCAGGTTGGCCAAAATCCGGAGTGTTACAATCTACCCTCCTTAAAACACAATTTCGTCCCCGAAATTGGTGAAGGGCAAGGAGTACTTTTTCTAAGGAAGGTTCAAATCCTATTTAATGACCTATCCGTACATATATCCTAACTCAAATGTTTCGATCCTGGGCCAGTGGGAAAGAGGCCAACCACTCTTCCGCTGCGCCACTCTGATTGAACGGTAGCGTCGACTAACGTAACTGGATTAGACTTAATACGTTCTACCCCCCTTAAAACTTGGTTCTACTTAAAGTTCAAGAGTCTATGCATCGCTCCGTACATCAGAACGAGGTGCAACTTAAGACCTATCCTTGACATAAATTGGAAAATAACTTCTCTACATGGTTTTCCTTGCTAATGATGCGTTCTATGGCATTAGTACCTATGATCATAGGGATGAGCCTAATCTCTATTGTGATTAAGTTCAGGGGTAGGTATGATTTGGTGGCAAGATGTCAAATTCTCTACTGACTTTAAGTGTAACACCCTGAAAATCGGGGGTCGTGTATAAACTCAACTCCCGAGTTCCAGACCGTCACTTATGCAACAAAAATGGTTATGATTCAATGTTGTCTGATTTAAAGCATTCACATGAGTAAAAGTATACCAAAACTGCAATTCATACTTCAGATCCAGTGATAAAAGCAAGCGGAAGACTAAACAATATATATCACTGTATGGAAAAACAAAGTAATCTCAGCTGTCTCCAAAGTATGACTACATCTCTGAGTCTCATATACATGTAAATAAACAAAAGAATAAGTTCAAAATAGTCCCACTGAAGTCCCCCTCGATCCAGGTCACCTACGGGAAGCCGTCGTGATACTGCATATACGAGAACTTATCCTGGTCCTCGTCAATCTCCGGCTCCACCTCCTGGATCTCGTCCTCACCTGCAGCTACAACAGGGTCTGGTGGGTGTTGCAAACACCATCCCGTAACGTGGGAATGAGTGATCAACTCAGTGGAATCATAGAGCAAAGATTAGCATGTTCACAATTCAATCACGCGATAATAGTAAAGCAGTAAATCAGACAAATCCTAATACTGTTTTTAATGCAAGATGATATGACGTGATGTATGCCCTCACCGACGATCACCCTCATGCGGCAACATCTTACGACCGCGGCATGCCACACTCCTTAGAGTGCTCCACATCTTCCAGGCACATGCAATGCTATGGTGATATGATTACCAAGTTGTTATTAGTCCATTCAAACAGCAGGATTGGGAAACTAAGGTACTTCCCTTGTATCAATCCCAACACGGATCCTGTCTAGGGTCGTCACTCCTAGTAATCTCATACGATGTACATTTCGTAGGTCACTGCAAGGGCTGCCAGGGCTGTTGCTCGCACTCGTTGCACCGCTCCCCCATCACCTTATCAATACAGGCCTACTGTACTCTACTGCACGGAAGGGTCGTCGCCTCCCGTGGACTCAGAATACGCTCGCGGTCACTACAAAGGGCTCGTCGCCTGATCAGTGTAGGCCGACAGCTAGAATATAGTGTCCCATACCACCATAATCTGCTCACGAGTCAAGGTGGTCACTGGTCACTACGGGGAGGTTTGTGGCCCCAGCGTAGGCCGACAGCTCGACCACGGTGTCCCATACCACCATGCCCGGCTCATGAGTCTTCGTGGATCAAGGTACCACGGTTAATAGGGTTTACAATGGTAAGTTCAGTACCCTAGGTTCAAGCAGTTATGATACATACAAGGTGAACAAACATCGGCCAGTCGGGTTACTTGACGGGCTCGACTAGCGCGATCGCATCTCGAATTGAACGACATGAAGTGCGTAAAACACTTCGCGTGGCCTAACCACTGCCGCCAACTCTCAACACGAATCACATTCATCGACGCGTCGTTCGTGGCTATGACCAGTCAGCCACGAATTCGCTCGGTTACCGACTGCCTGGACTAAGTCAAGTCCCACACATCCATTGAATTACATTAACGCTATATACCAGGGTATTGGAATTGAAACACATCATGTGAGCATGTTAGCACATGTTATAACATTCAACTTAGGCAAATCTTCAAGGCATACTTTCCATGTATATTTAACTTAGGCAAATCTTCAAGGCATCATTTCTATGCATGTGATGCAATCATGCATAAAGTCAACATATAGGAAATCATTTAGGTCAGCATATTAATCATAAAATCAATCTCAAACTACTACATAAAATCATTCAATACAATACATACTAATACAAGCATTTATACAAACACATACACTACACCCTTAAGTCCACATATAGTATGTCGACCCAAAGTGCGCAACTTGGCGAATCTCTTCGCCAAACTGATTATGCAAGCATTCCTAACTCTCTAATGCGGCGACAAATCATGTCAATCACGTCAGCAAAATATGCATGGAGACCGTACTTCCTACAAATGACTAAAATGCCCTAAATCTCATATTCTTCGTTAATTTACGAAACAGGAAACGGAAAGCATGTTGTACATGTCAAACGGCGATGCCGTCGATAATCTACTATTAAACGACATTGAAAGCATTGTAAACCGTCAATCAAAGCGTCTAAAATCCTCACCTAGTCTCTTACGGTCGCGGGATTTTGAACGGAGCGTGTACGCTTCGTCTACGGCTGTAAGAGAACCTGATTTATGGATTACGTTAGCTAACATGTTGTGCATCGACGTAAACCCTAAATCAGCAAGTTTTTGAGATTATTCTATACCTGAAAAGGTGGAGAAATCACCAGCCAGGTGATTGGAAGGAAGTGCTGATGCAGCAACCGTTGATGGCTCGGAAGCGGGAAAAATCTCTTCTTCCCTTTCTCTCAAACTCTCTCTCTCTTTTCTAGGGTTTGGTGAAATTCGGATGTGAAGGAGAAATGAGGGTTTCAACCCCTTTTATAAGCTTGGAAACGCCGAAAATAGGCTCCGGGACGAAGTTTACTTAATGCCTATCCATTTCGGGGCTGTTTCGGTCCAAAACTGCTTTCTGGTGGTCCCCTGGTCGATTGCGATCAGACTTAAGCTCATGGGTACCAGATGTACCTCGTATTAAGTTTTCAGTCTGGCAGGGTTCGCAGATCGCACGTAGCGGACCAGTTTCAGTTCAGCGGTCACCGCACATAGATCAGGGCTGAAAGTCTCATGATAATAAATAGAAATTTTTCCTGATCCGAGGGTGTAATCTGGATGAATTCTGACGGTCAGAACGCTTAATACTGACGCGTCAAGTCATGTGCCAGATTGGGATTTGAAATTCCAAATTCGTCCCTATTCGCGGTCGCTTCAGTCCGGGTTCAACGAAATACTCTGTGATTATCGGTTTGACTTGATTTTCGAGATGATTGTCAAGTCCAGCGGGACGGTTCTAACGGTCTAAGATAGGAGGTATCGGACCTTCGACGCGCGGTCTAAATCCAATACAAAAGTTCAATATGGTCCAGAGGATAAACCTGCTTAGAGTTTGATCCAAGGTCATAGAGTATTGTAGAGTTGTCTGTTCTACTCGATTTGGGTCTTGTAGAACGTATTTAAAGTGATCAGGGACTATTTTCCAGCTACTCTAGCGTTGCGCTAGCTAACCTACGCTTAATTTCCATGGAAAATATTTCTACGCGATTTCGGGTCAAATCGGTACTCGAACCCAAGTACGGATTTTTCACGGGCGTTACATTAAGTCCTCGCCATTTTTCAAAGACACTGTGATCCCGTTTGGTTGTATGTGGTCGAGCCAACACGGAAGAAAAGTAGTATAGTGGGTCTGAGCCGGATACATAGACTTTCTGTCTAGCTAGGACAGAAGATTTATTGTATCAATTCTTAATCCGAGTCGATGCCGATCTTCTGCTTGATCAGAGCATTAGATTTATTGGTAACCACTAGGATTAAAAAGTCGATTCAAACTGCGAATACATCGCTTACATGTAGTTCCTTTATTCCGCGTTCCCGAATGCAATAAGCCCTTGGGGAAGACAATTCTAAGGGGCGTGCTAGTATATTTTAAGTTCATTCTGAGGGATTTATAAATGGTCCCTAAGAGTGAATGGCTCCCTCCTATGGGCAACAACAGAAGTCTATAAGTCATAAGGGGATCTATCGAAGGAAGGAAGTCCCATTCCAACCAAATCTAATTCCAACCAAATCTAACCTACTATCCCTTAGCATATATAGGCCTTACACTGCCTAAGACAACTAGTAGCCTAGTCTGTAACTCAGTAGTTATAATCCAAAGCCTAAGTTTATACGTTAAATGGTTCCATACCATTTCTACTACAGGGAGTTGTTCTATTGCTTAGGGTCAAGATTATCTAAATGGAATTGGATTTCTTATGTCGTCAGATCCTTCAAATCTAGGAGTGCTATCACTAGGTCCAAAACGCCAAGGGCCTATTGTATGAAACAAAACTACATTCCTAATCCCATGTTGGGATTGGGAGTAGCATGCTAGTCACAATACATGGAACAAAGTTCTACACTTTCTACCTCTGACGTCACTAAACCTAACAACAACAAAACACAGAGATTTCAAAATGGTAATCAAACATTTATAAGACAACGTCACAGATGCCTAATTCTACCAAAGGACTCTGCCACAGTCCTGACTTACCTTCTTTATCACTGTCGAGTCTAATACTGTCTATTGCTCACTAGAGCTCTCTCGGCCATAACAGCTTAATAATAACCATGGAAAACAGAGGAAATGCGGAGAAATGGTTGCCCAAATGGACAGAACGAAACCTAGACATTGTAGAGGGATGCTTCAAGCTCCCCTAGGATGTATTTTCAGAAAGAAAAGAGAATGAAAAATGGGAATGGAGCATCTCACGATTTCAGCTCGATTCGGGGGTTGTAAGAGCTCCAAACAATGAGATCTTCAAGAGGGAAGGCTGCAAACTTCAATGGAACGATGGAGTGTGGTCGTTTTAGGCCAGGAATGGATTTGGGGGTGGTTTTGAACCACGATTTTTGGAATAGGGCAGCGAAAAATGAAAATGAGGCTAGGGAAGGGGCTGTTTGTGAAGGAAGTACCTCTATTTGGGGTTTTCTATGGACAAACCCTACATGGGGGGTGTACACGACTCAAAATAGGGTGTGCGCCCAAAAATCAGATCAAGTGGACCCCACCGGACGGCGATGACATTGCCGGCCATCTTGCATGGTGGCCGGTGGGACCACATGGGTTTGGTCCCCCATGGTCCAAGGACCCCAAAAATGTATGGTTCCCACCTTGGTTCATTGTATATTGACCTATATAGGCCCAAACATGAGTTCGGGACTTTTCGGGGCCAATCTGCAAACCAAAATACAAAACCCTATCATGCAGCATATTATTTTAGGGTAGAAGGAGCTAGTACATCCATCTAGCCCATTAGTTGCTAAAGAAAGCGAAGTTAGAATGGCCTTATGGCCATTTTTCATGAAATTTTACTATTCACTGTAAAATTCTATGAAAGTATGATTTTATGTTATTTTCACATTAGGTTTGATACCTAACATGAAAAGGATAAGAAAGAATTGAAGATTGGAGTGGTGGGAGGAAGAATTTTGAAGATTTTTGGTGAAACGGGATTTTTAAGCCCTGACGATTGAATACAAGGGTTGTGGTTGTCCCATAGCCCAAGGATTTACATTTACGGGTTTAGAATCGTTCAAAGAATGTCTCGACTCACTTACCTACAACCTATGAGCTATTCGGGTTGCTTCACGCGACCCTATATGTGTTACGGACTCGATCACGCGATCGATTCGAATAGTCTTCGCCTATTGGCGAATCTGCGATCCTAGAAGTATTTCTAGACCCTTCTCGCACCCACCTAAGTCAAAGGAAGCAACAGCGTACGTCGCGTGACCATAACCCAGGCCCGGTTTAATCCAAATCATGCTTTGATACCATCTGTAACATCCCGAAAATCGGAGGGTCGAGCAAAAACTCAACTCCCGAGTTCCAAAATGTTATTTATGCAACATAGATATGTATGATTGAATGTTGTCTGTGATAATATATTAAACATGAGTGAGATTAAGCTAGAACAACATATCATACTCCAGAGACAGTTAGATAAACAAGCGAAAGACTGTGATAGTATGTATAACGTATATAAACTGTTGTATGTCTCCAGAGTGTGAACGTGTTACCAGGTTATATACATACATGTATACTCCAAAAGTAGACAAAACGAATATACATGAGTGCGCTAAAAATATAAAATGACAAGTGTCAAAGTATCTAATCAACCTCCCTGTATTTCCGTCAATCAGAACACGCATAAAGGAGGAATCCTCCTCCTCATTATTAAGTCCAGCTCCGCCTCACAGGCCGTGCCATCATCTGCGATCACAATAGGGACTGGTGGGTGTCCGGAAACACCATCCCGTAACGTGGGAGTGAGTAGCTAACTCAGTGGAATAATAGAGCAAGGATTAGCATGTTCTCAAATCAATCATGCGATAATAGTAAAGCAGTAAATCAAACAATCCTAATACTGTTGTTAATGCAATATGACATGACGTGATGTATGCCCTCACCGACGATCTCCCTCATACGGCACCATCTTACGACCGCGGCATGCAATCGACCCTCAAGTGCTCCACATCTTCCAGGCACATGCAATGTTATGGTGATATGATTTTCGAGTTGTTATTAGTCCATTCAAACAGCAGGATTGGGAAACTAAGGTACTTCCCTTATATCAATCCCAACACAGATCCTGTCTAGGGTCGTCACTCCTAGTAATCTCATACGAGGTATATTTTGTAGGTCGCTGCAAGGGCTGTCAGGGCTGTTGCACGCACTCGTTGCTCCGCTCCCCCATCACCTTATCAATACAGACCTACTGTACTCTACTGCTACTGAAGGGTCGTCGCCTCCCGTAGACTCAGAATACGCTGGCGGTCACTACAAAGGACTCGTCGCCTGATCAGTGTAGGCCGACAGCAAGAATATAGTGTCCCATACCACCATAATCTGCTCACGAGACTAGGTGCTCACTGGTCACTACGGGGAGGTTTGTGGCCCCAGCGTAGGCCGACAGTTCTACCACGGTGTCCCATACCACCATGCCCGGCTCATGAGTCTTCGTGGATCAAGGTACCATGGTTAACAGGGTTTGCAATGGTAAGTTCAGTACCCTAGGTTCAAGCAGTTATGACTCATGCAGGGTGAACATACATCGGCCAGTCGGTTTACTTGACGGGCTTGACTAGCGCGATCGCATCTCAAGTCGAACGACATGAAGTGCGTAAAACACTTCGTATGGCCTAACCACTACCGCCAACTCCAGAACAAGGCTCGCGTTCATCGACGCGTCGTTCGTGGCCAAGACCAGCTAACCACGAATTCGCTCGGTTACCGACTGCCTGGACTAAGCATAGTCCCAAACAATTATGGAATCACATCAGCAAATCATATGAGAGTATTGGAATTGAAATACAACTATGTGAGCAAGTTAACACATGTTATAATATACAACTTAAGTAAATCATCAAGCACATACATTTCATGCATATAATGAAATCATGCATATAGTCAACATGTAGGAAATCATTTACGTCAGCATATTAATTGAGAAAT
The DNA here is from genome assembly GCA_037074715.1 of Magnolia kwangsiensis. Taxonomy (NCBI): domain Eukaryota; kingdom Viridiplantae; phylum Streptophyta; class Magnoliopsida; order Magnoliales; family Magnoliaceae; genus Magnolia; species Magnolia kwangsiensis. Next base: position 44,621,219 of record CM073576.1, on the reverse strand, counting down.
CCATCTCAAACTAATTCATAACATCATTTACTTCAATACATACTAATACAAATATTTATACAAACACTTACACTACACACTTAAGTCTACATATAGTATGTCGACCCGAAATGCGCATTTAGGCGAATCTCTTCGCCAAACTAATTATGCACGCATTCCTAACATTCTAATGCGACAACATATCATGTCAATCACATCAGCAAAATATGAATGAAATCTGTACTTCCTACAAATGACTAAAATGCCTTAAATCTCATATTCTTCGTTGATTTACGAAACAGGAAAAAGACAGCATGTTGTACATGTCAAACGGCGTTGCCATCGATAATCTACTATTAAACGACATTGAAAGCTTTGGAAACAGTCAATCAAAGCGTCTAAAATCCGCACGTTGTCTCTTATAAACGTGTCGTTTCGAACGGAGCGTATACGATTCGTCTACAGCGATAAGAGAACCTAATTCACGAGTTACGTCAGCTAACAAGCTATGAATCCTAGTAAACCTCAAATCAGTAACTTTCTAAGGTTATTTTATACTTGAAAAAGTGGAGGAATCACCAGTCAGGTGATTGAGATGTGTTGCTGAAGCACGTGCAACAGGTGGCACGAAGGCAAGAAAAATCTCTCCTACTCTCTCTCACAAACTCTCACATTTTCTCTCTCCCAATCTAGGGATTTTTGCAAATTCGGATGGGAGAGAGGAGTGAGGGTTTCAATCCTTTTTATAAGCCCAAACTTGCCCGAAATAGGCTCGGGAACAAGTTTCACTTGAGGGGTAACCAAATCGGGGCTGTTTCGTTCCAAAAGGACATTTCTGGAGGTTCCCTGGCCAAATGCGGTCGGACTTAAGCTCATGCATACTGGATCTAGCGTACATCAAGTTTTCAGTCCGGCATGGTTCGCAGATCGCACGTGGCGGACCAGTTTCAGTTCAGCGGACACCGCACATAGATCAGGGCTGCAAGTCTCATGATATAAAATAGAAATTTTTCCTGATCCGAGGGTGTAATCTGACTGAATTCTGATGGTCAGAATGCTTAATACTGACACGTCAAGTCGTGTGCCAGATTTAAATTTGAAATTCCAATTCTGTCCCTATTCGCACTCTCTTCAGTCCGGGCTCAATGAAATAGCCTGTGATTATCGGTTTGACTTGATTTTCGAAATGATTGTCAAGTCCAGCTAGGCGGTTCTAACGGTCTAAGATAGCAGGTATCGGACTTTCGACGTGCGGTCTAGATCCAATACAAAATTTCAAAGTGGTCCAGAGAACAAACCTGTTTAGAGTTTGATCCGAGGTTATAGAGTATTATAGAGTCATTGGTTCTACTCGATTTGGGTCTTGTAGAACTTATTTAAAGTGATCAGGGACTATTTCCCAGCTACTCTAGCGTTGCGCTAGCTAACTTATGCTTAGTTTCTAAAGGAATTAATCTTAAGTGGTTTCTTTGGCTATGGAATTGGGTTCTGAGCGATTTTTCAGGTGTTTTAATTAACCCATTGCCTAAGGACGTATAATCCCAGGTTGGCCAAAATCCGGGGTGTTACAATGGCTGATTTTTGGGGGCACCCAATATTCAAAGGGGACCCAACAAATGAACGATGTTGATGTTCAACATATGTCATGGTAGGGCCTGTGGTGGGGGCCATGGTCCTGGCCAAAAATTCCATGCGTCGTCTGGACGTTTACGTGAATATTTCTTGTATATATATTTTTTTATTTTTGATAGGTGGGGCCTGCCTAAGGACGATCTACTCCATTGGTTGGGTTCCAAGCTCAGGACAGGTCCAATGGGTCCAATTTGGATATGTCTTGATGCACCAAAATATCGCAGCGGGCCCCAATGATTTACCACTACTAAGTTAGTCTTTCTGCTGGTGTGGCCTACCAGAGGATTAGGTTGGCTTCATTTTTCGGGTCAACGCCTAAAATGAGGTGGGAAATGGGGTGGATGGTGGAAACATAACATACATTTAGGTGGGGTCCTACTTCAAGTAAAATGGATGGACAGTGTTGAATAACACATACCTCAATTAGGCCCACGTAACTTAGGTAACGTCGATACAGCAGCTGTCTTGCTGCTAAGGCCACGGATGGACGGCATGGATGGGATGCAACCATCAATGGGGTGCTGTAATATAGTATATTATATTATGTTGCATCCATATGCACGTAAACATGCATGCTTATATATTTCAATATAATATATTATATATATTTTTTCTTCTTTAAAGTAGGATGTCCAGGGCCTGGGAAAATGGACGGACGGCCTGGACGAGCTGCCTCATCAAGGTGGGGCCACATATGTGGCCCACCAATTGTGGTATGGTGGGGGGTCCACCTGCTGACATTGTGTGTGGCTCGCCTACATTTGTGCAGGGCCTAAACCAAGGCAGCCCATCTGTTTTGGGTGAGGCCCACCTGCAATTTGGTGAGGCCCAACGTCAGTCGAGCCCACCAGCAACTGTCAACGTGAATGGCTCCCCTGTTGCATGCCATTTTGAAGCCATTTCTAGCCCTGACCTTTGGCTCAAACACGGCCCATCCTTGGGCCGTTTCTCAACCCTCATCAGAGTTTAAATAGAGGCACGGTGGCTGCCATTTTTTCGGCCAAGGAACGGCCAAAAACAGGGGCGTTTTTACCCGAATTCTGGATTGATATCAGTCAGATTTCTGGAACTTTGTTGCAGCTCAAGCAGAGCCCGATTTTGAGCTGTTTTTGGACTAAGTTTCAGCCCTTAGCTGGGGTTATTTTCATGGCATTGTTTGGCCCCAAGAAGAGCCTGTACTTAGGCTGGTTCGGCCTTAAAACAGCGCCTGTACACAGGCTACTTTCTACTTCAAAACAAAGCATGTCTTTGGCTATATGTGCAGTCCTTGCTGATGGGTGTTTTTCAGCTACGGACCGGGTCCTGTCTGGCAGTTCGTTTGAGGTGCAGGTGCGGCGTGGTGGAGCTTTGGTTTAAGTTCATTTTAGAGTTTCAAAAAGGGAGAAGTTTTACCGGTTTCAGTCGGGTCCGACCCGAGCTTGGGCTATCACGCACACACCCATCTCTTTTCTTTCTTCCCCACTTTTCTTCTTCTCCCTCACACAAGTGGTGTGGCCGTGGGCTCACACTAACTCGGCTCGGTCCATTTCTCACGGACTGAGTCGGGACAGTGAGTGCTAGGCTCACCTTCCTTCTTTCTGCTCTCTCTCTCTCCCTCCCTCTCTCTCTCTCTCTCTCTCTCTCTCTCTCTCTCTCTCTGTTTTCTCTATTTCCTTCCTTCCTCACCACTCTATCCGTGTGAGATTTGAGAGGGCTGGACGTCCTCATTTATAGGCAAGAGAGGGACTTTCAATGGCTAGGATTGCTTGGGATTGAATGTCCGAGATTGAGGGTGAGGAGCGCACGCGGATCGTGCCAGCTTGAGTGGACCGTTGCCATTTTCAGTATTTTTGTGTTTTGGGGCTGTTTTATGCTGGTTCTCGTGTGCCCACATGTGCATAAAATTCAGTTCTGTTAGTTGGGTTTTGGTCAGCTCTACCTGCTTAATCAAATGGACGGTTTGGATCATTGAGATGACCCCTCATGATGGGCCATTTCTTGATCAAACGGGGGAGGGAAAAACACATCGAGCCGTGTTTTAAACGGCAGCGCAGTGGGAGAATTCCCATTTTCGGGAAATGGCGGGTCAGAGTCTATTCTGACCACGCATGCCATTCGGTGTGCTGATGGTGCACACGTACCGTGTGCATACTCTAAATTTAGAGGTGGGGTCCACCGACTCCTTACCAAATCTACTTCATCCATTGAGTTCTAGAAGCTCCACCAACAGACCTTGGTCGTTGATCAGACTGATCTAAGGTCTACGTGGGCCATATGGGTCGATTCCTAATTCTAACGGTGGATTCTCGTTGATTTAATGGTCAGATTGATCTGAAATTGAATGTCAACGGCTAAAATAGTCCTTAAAATTTACTAGACGATTCGGTCCACATGTTGCAGGGACACACGGTGGTGGAAACGACCGGTTTGTGAATGTTTTCTTCAAGTTGCTGTTCAAAATAGGTGGGGTCTACTATTATGGTTTACAGAAAATCCATTCCTTCCATTAGTTTTGTAAGGTGATGTTAGGCTAGAGGCAAAAATATGGGACACATTCGTGTCCTAGGTGGGACACACTTTAATCAACATGTACTGAATTCATGTTAAACCAGAAATTCATTTACGTGCATGATTTCACGTAAATTCTTCACTTGCATGCACGGTTGGAAAAAAAATCAAGTGCGGTCCGCTTGTGATGACTTTTAAGGATCCATTCCGTCTATCCGGTCTGTTACATCAATTTAGGACACTGTCGAAAACGGAGTAGTTTAGTTAATCAAGTGGACCGCACAGTCCCGCCGAGTAACAAGAATTCTCACCGTTAAAAATTAATTTGTAAACAGTTTCATGCATGTGGTGTTACCATATTTACCATTCTACTCCATTTCTTTTTCAAAACTTCTGCCATCCGTAACTCAATAGTCTTTCGTCCAAATGTAACGAAATTTGATAGGTAACCTTTATTTTTTGTACTCTTTCTATCGCCCAAATTTGAGATCTAATGACTAAAATTTTTATTTAATGGCTAATATATTTCAAAATTATAAAATAATATTTGTGCTCCTCTGATTGACAGGTTACTGGAAAATTTGGACCTAAACCCTAAGATCTTCATAATGACCGATTCACCCTGATATTCAGATGGCCCACTTGGCGGATCTAATCAGGATGGGTAGTCAGATGACCTGTTAAAAATATGAAAACTTGATGGAACGTACTCCAGCCATGTATGTGGGTTGATGTACGGTTAGTTTGGTAAACGAATGAACATAAAATAGGTTTTTGGAGTGATTAGGGGTAGGGCTTACATAACGTTAGATTTGAGTGACTTTCTTACATGTGAAAGTTTCTCAGATTCTGATTCTAATGGTGGGTTAAGTATATTCATATAGTGTGAACAAGATAGTCGGATCAGAATCTTGATATGATAAGTGTACGAACCGATGTAAGGATCAAGTAGCTAAATTAATGTGATCTAAGGGCTGAAATTGGATGTGTACGGTTAATTTATGATAATTAGGCCTAGTATAAAGTTTCACATGAAACGGATTATGGGAACTTTATGATCTAGAATTCAGGGGTTTAGGTTAATGGCATTTTTGTAATTATTGTCGATCTAGGAGTTTTGTGAAATATAATGGTTGTACGTGGTTCTATGCCTATTTCTAACCAATTCTTGTAAAAGAACTTACGTTCAAATCATTATCGATAAAGAGTTATTCACCAATTTAGTCGAGGGAAAGTACGTTTATCAGACCACATGATTAGCGGTCAGATGACTTAATTTATGGATGAAGATCATTCTTAATCGATCCGGTTCACATTAGAGGATGGATGTAGGGTTATGTTAGCTAGATTGGTACTGTACACGTATACATAATAGGTTAAATTTACGGTAACACTCGAGGACTTTCAATACTCGGTATTGAAAAGTTCGGGGTGTTACATTAACAACGATGAAAACTTATTACAAAACGTCTTTATTCGTAACAACTTTATATGTAATGGTGACGTGTAAACTCGTCGTAAATAAGCTTTATTTAGCGACGCTGTATTAAGTCGTCGTAAATAATTATTATTTGTAACAACATTGGCGACAAACAACACTCGCCGTAAAAAACTTTTTGTGAAAAATTTAGGTTTGTTAGCGACGACAAGGACTCGTCGCAACACTTCTTTATTCGTGACGAGTCTTATATTTAGCGACGTTTTACGATATATAATCGTGACGTGTCAACTCGTTGCTAATAAGCTTTATTTAGCGATGATGTATTAAGTCGTCACAAATAGTTATTATTTGCAACAAAATTGACGACAAGCAACACTCACGGTAAAAAACTTTTTGTGATAAATTTGGATTTATTAGCGACGACGAGGACTCGTCGCAACACGTCTTTATTCGTGACGAGTCTCATATTTAGCGACGTTTTACGATATGCAATGGCGACGCGTCAACTCCTCGCTAATTAACTATATTTTGTGACAAGTTATTAGGTCATTGCAAATAGTTGAGTTATTGGCGTGAGTTGCCGTTTTCATCGCTAAATAGAATTAGTGACGCCGTATCTGCATCAAACGTGGCGATAAGCATAGTTGTCGCTAAAATTTTTTAGCAACGACGAAGACTTGTTGCAACATATCTTTATTCGTGACGAGTCTCATATTTAGTGACGTTTTACGATATGTAATGGCAACGTGTTAACTTGTCACTAATTAACTATATTTTGCGACAAGTTATTAGGTTGTCGCAAATAGTTGCCGTTTTCGTCGCTAAATAGAATTAGTGACGTCGTATCTCCATCAAACGTAGCGACGAGCAAAGTCATCGCTAAAAGTTTTTAGTGATGAGTTTAAAGTTTTTAGCAACGAGTTGACTTGTCGCGAAAAGACTGAATTGTTGTAGTGGTGCTTAGTTTTGTTTCTAATTATGTATGGGGGTTATACAAACTGTATTAATAAATGAGAGATCAAAACATGAACACTTGAGAGCCAAGGGTTTTGAGAGGAAAAAAAGCTAAGGTTTTTACATTTGTAAGTCGATCCATCTCTTATAGTTTTCTGTTTATAGTAGATTGTTTGTTACTTGGTGCCATGATTTTTTCCCGCAAGGATTTTTCCATATAATTAAAATTCATGTGTTTTCTATGATTATTTGAATTTTCTTTTCTTATTATGTTTTATGATTTTTTTTGAGGTTGCTTCCGCTCTGGACAAGTCGTGTTAGGGCTTGTTGTGTCCCCAACAATCACGTGTTAAGCGATACATGCCTCTTGCATGTAAAATGGTTTTCATGTGCACATGCTTCTCTTTATTATGTAGCCTACTTCATTAAGCAATGCATTAAAAACCCTATGGGAATTGGCATGTGTGCAATGTATGTGCCGAGAGAGGAAGGGGGAGAGAAGTGAGAGGAGATGTACTTTCGGAATAAAGGGGAGAGAAAAACAAGAGAAAACCAAAGGTAAGCATGTGACTACGCACAAAGAGAACTAAGGAGAAAGAGCAGGTCACAAATGATGGCCGGCCCATCCACAGTCTCCTATTTTGTTGCCACCTCGAGTTTTAGGTTTGCCTCTTGTTTAGATTGGTGCTTAACATATGGCGACACAATAGATATACTAATGGATTTTACACCATTATGGTGGGCCCCTTATAGCCTTTATTAAATTGGCTCATCCTATAAGATACATGAAAATGTAAAGAGAGGTGGGAGCTGATAAAATCCGAGCAATCCATTAACATGGCTAGGTTTCAAATTATTCATTTACAAGCACACATTTTAAAAATTTCAGAAATATCACTGATCTATATTGAAAATCTCATTTATGCCCTGTAAAATCTCAAAGGCCTTAACTCTCCTAAATAATTGCATGGAAAAAAGGTCCCAAATCCTTGTGTTGTATTCAATAGAGTTTGGCTGTGTTGGAATCGGTGATGGATTTGTGCAAATCCAAAACCGTGTGAGTATCGTATGAGCTAGCTGTGAGATTTGATTTTGTTTCTAAGATTAGATTGCTAGCTGTGTAGATTTCTTTTTAGATTTTTTTTTCTGGATTATTTTTCTTTCTTTAGCTACCCCCAAGATGAATCTAGACAGGGATAGTTTAGTGATTTCATAGAATAAGAAAACCTATTAAAAGACAGCAGTGTGATACGATTTTATTCAATTCCAATACAACAATAGTTCTCTCTTCTTCTTCCAAAAGTTTCAATTTTTTTCTCTTTGGTGGCTGCAGCCACAGGTTAACAAGAAGCTAGGTTTTAGACCCAACAGGCAGTAGGAAATAGGGATTTAGTTGTCTTTTTGGTCTGAACCTGACCAACATACTTAGACTCAGGCTTTGGAATGAAGTGTTGTGTTCATGCTAGCTCAAGTAGGCCAAGTCTAGCCTAGTCTAGCCCGAACTCAGCCCATTGCCACCCTGAATTGCAACCACTCAAAAGGTATAATAGGTGCCAGCTAGTGGATACTGGGTTCAAGTCCCTAGCTCAATGGTAGAAAAGGCAGGTTTCAACATGGAAGAGCACACAAACGTGGGACATCTAACTTATGCATGGACTAGGAGCTTGACCTAGAGCATGGACATTTCAACCTGTGCCTATCGACTGAAACCCATATCATTTTGCAATAAAAATCAGGCTTTATAAACCATAAGGTGGGCCTCATGTATGAGAACAATGGACAGTGAGGGCCAATAAACCTTGAGAGTTTGTTCTTATAATTAGATTATTTAATTTTTTAAATTTTTTTTTCAAGATTTCATTCCTAAATCTAGGGCAGACTTTGACGTTTAAAATTTGGAATTTCTGCATGAAACCCTTGCAATTATATTTTTCTACTGTATCCCCTTCTAACTATTAAGATAGTTTACATGAATGTAATTCCACTTTGACATCATGCCCATGGGAAAATGATCCATGGTTTCTAGTTGTTGTAGGGTCACATGATGTGTGTATGACATCCAATCCGTTCAACATCATATTTTAAAACTGAGAAAACCGCCTCCGTCACGAACCAACCTCAGTTGCCATCTTGAAATGCTTTTGTTCTTCAAACCAGTTCTTGAGTATCAATATAGCAAATGTACTTTCTCAACCTTGTAACTTGGGACAAATGGTGGAGCTGGGATTTGCCATAGAACCTGCAGACAACCACCCTATAGTAAAATATCGACCGTTTGAAGATATTGCTGCTTATGTTAGAGCGATAAAACTCACACCATAGTGTTTTCCCACAATGCCTAGACTCTTGACTTACACATGTTTGCATAACAGGGTTGTTTTGCTACTGGATCCTCTTCAAACGGAGGTGGCACTTGACCGTACACCATCTCACAACTCATATCTTCAAAATCTACACATGCAAAGATAAAAGAGGATAATGCAAATATAGTTCAGGTAATACTAGAGCAAAGGTTGTATTTGGCTCATGGCCATTTCCTATTCTTAGCAGAATTTCCAATAAAAGCAAAAGGAGGCTTGTATGTTGCATGGGAAAGAGAGAGCTCTATCATGTTCACATGACTACCATTTCATTATTTTTTGGGAATTCTACAAAGGGTAGAATCCCAAAATTTGTGAATTGTTATTCTCACTCCCTGAGCCAATCGCACCTAAACTAAGTAATAATATGAAATTTGAATGGTATGTTTGGCAATGAAGGATGGGTTTTGGTATCTTTATTGTATTTTGTGCCATTTTTCTTTGATGGTTCTTCTGAAAATGCATTTTAACGGTGCAAAACTTGCATTGAGTAGGAAATATGGCCATGAAGGCCTGTTAGCAAATGACATTCTTAAGGGTCATCCTTGCAAAGGAGGTGATCAAAGCACCTCTAATTGCAATTAATTAAGGAAATAAAAAGAGAGAGCAATTGCAATATTCTCAATAAATTGGGATTCTATGAACCCGGGAAATCAATGAAAAAAAACTTTGCTATTTGGTTAGCTGTAATTGTATGTAAACAGTGGTAATTACTAAGCAATGCTAGCTAACTTTGGTATTCAGCAGTACAGACGTTGACATGAATGGATTTTGAAAAGAGACTAACATAAACTCTGTGGCCCGACCATGATATAAATATTTAATCCAGGAGCCCCATTCATTTTGTCAGATTATTTTAGATCATGAGCCAAAAAATGAGGTTGATCCGAAACTTCTGTAGCTCCGAGAAGTTTTCAATGGTAGGCATTCAATCTCCACTATTTTCTATAGCGTGGTCCACTTGGACTTTGAATCTACCTCATCTTTCAGCGCAAGCCTTAAAATGATATATACAGGGAAAAAGTACTATGCGCTTGACTTCACCATAAGCTTATCCTGAGGTCGAGCTGTGTGGGCCCCACCGTGATGCATGTCGACCATCAACACCGTGCATTTGATGGGTCCCCTTTAAATTATGGGATATTCCAAAAATCAACCATATGCGGAACTCAGGTGGGCCATAACATCTAAAATCATGTGAAGACACCGTTAAAACATATAAAAGCACTTGGTGGGGCCCACCTGAGTTTCGAATGCTGCTGAAACTTGGTATGACCCCTAATCCTAGTGGGACACACATAATGGATGGGCTGGATTTGCAAACCACATCTCAGTTGGACCCAAAAAATGATTATAAATGTTTTAATGGTGCACGACCCCTCTCCACTTTTGTATGTGGTGTGGCCCACACAAGTCACGGATTGACTTGATTTTTGATACCTAGGTCCACGATGGAATGGTGCTTCTGACTAATGGAGTAGATGTTTGAAACGCATCACGGTGGGGCCCACACAACTTGACCTCATGGGACGGACCCGTGAGGTCGAGCGCATAGTACCTTTTCTCATATATATATATATATATATATATATATATATATATATATATATATATATATATATATGAGAATTGATGGCATGGGTATAGCACATAATTAAGGTAGCGCCCACCTATAATGAGGTTGAGTTTTGCTCCACTTTCAAGTAAAATCCACTTTAAACCTAATAACAAGTATTTCTCATAATTAGTAATTTAACACCATTTACGTCTATTTACAGAACATGCCCAAAGAAAAATAGCTTTCTCGGGAAATCCTAGTCCAACTACCAACCTCTCTTGGGGGTTCAATTTCTTCAAGATTTCACATTGAATGCTTCATTTTACTTGAACGAAATTGCTCGATTAAACATGGAATAAATCCATATTAACTCTTGGTTTAATGCACGAGTTGTGAATAAAAAACAAGGTTTCATCTGCATAAATGGGTGGAAGGATATGAAGTTACATACTCGGCGTCATGGTTAAGGGAAGCCCGAATTCATTAGTGAAGAAATCTTGAGTTGGAAGCTTGCACATATTCACACACATTCCAACACATCCGCTGTTCTCCAAGTACCTTTGTAGGATTAAGAAATGTAAGCTGAAAGTGTTTGTTAGGAATTGGGATATTAACTTCAATGCATAAAACCTTCTAGTGGTTGCTACCAACTGTGCGTCGAAGCATATAAATTTGAAATCTAATTAGAACTATCGTAAATTATATGAATTTCATAAATTTTCTCAACATGCAAGAAAGTAAAAAATGGAGCTTTGCTAAGTCCTCATGCGTGTGTTCCGTAAAGCTCATGTACATACCACAGATGTGCTAGCATGGCATGATACGTCCAAGATCCAATACATCCATCAGAATGGCATCACTATATTGATGCCCTCTGCCAATAATCAGGTTGATACCCTGGTTAGGTGGGCGATAGTTTGCAAAACAAATAAATGGCTAGGGAAAACATGGATGAAGTTTTCTAAACTATCCACATGTTTCCAATATTTGGGTCCGCATGATGAACTTGATGGATGGATTAGATCTATTGTGTGTGTGACATGATGGCACATGTGTGGTGTGTACATAAGTTTTATTGGACAATGGTGTTCTGGCAAAGCTTTTAAAAATGAAATTGAATTACAAGTAGAGATTAATTACACCCAAGAAGGCATAAAATGTTGGTGTATTTAATTCTTGCAAAATATTAAGTACAATAAGTGGTGCATCCAAACACAATTTCTGAGTTGTATAGAACAGGACTAGCCCCTTCAAAACATTTACCAAGGAAGAGAGTTTCTTACCTGCACTTTTTTATGTGAACCCCACTTCTTTGTTTCACTCCATTTACCTCTACTTCAATTACCTAGGAAAAATGCTCCTCAGTCAGCATCAGAAGTAGATGGGCCACTAGCAAGCTCGCGTGAGCTTTCTATCAGATGGGCCACACACTTTAGATCTTCTGATCTAAAAATCAGGTTGTTTTGCTCCTGAAGTGGGCCCAAATGGACAGAAAGAATGGATGGCTACAAATAATTTGATTTGATCATCCATTTCGGCTTTATTTTTGAGGTGGAAGATCTAATTAGTGTCCCGTCTGATGGAAAGTTTGGATCTCTCGCTTGCTTGTAGACATGGTTCTACACGTGTGAGCTTATCAGATCTCTTAAAAATAATGGATAGTTTGCTCATAATCATAGGATAAATTCAGAAATGAGAAAGAAAAGAAAAATGATATCCACCCATGCACCATTTTTCTAATGGATACACCCCCTTCCCTTTTGGGTTCTCAAATAGTCTATTTTTAGTATTTCTAGAATGGTCTTAAAGCACGGTGATGGGGTCCCTCGTGTGGAGGTGAGATCCACATGCGTGGGCCTAATCAGTCTTTTATTTCCACATTTGTCGGCGTATTTTGGTCTTTTATATTAGGAAAATGAGAAAAATGGTTTAGCCTAAAGAGTGCTTTGTAACAACATTGGTTTTTGTTTTCCTGGGAGAAAAAGAGGAGGAAAAAAAAAAAAAAGAGTTTTTGTAGTAGAAGAAGATTAAAAGCCTTCTATCCCGAAATCTTCACATTTGAATCCGTGAGAGTCCATCCACAACTTCATTTTCTAAGATTGTCTTCTCTAAAAGTTGTGTTAAGAATTTTCTACAATTTTTAGTTGGTGAGGATTTTTTTTTTTTTTTTTTTTTTGTCTTCTACCTTTGAGTGATGTACTTTGAGTATTCAAGAGATGTCTTTTAATAATTGCCTTTTCATTATTTTTATTATAATAGATTTGTGATAGATTATATCCCGTGGTTTTTCTCTTTACATTCAAATATTTTTCGCATAAAATATCTTAATGTCTCTTACATCTTACAAATTTGATAACTTATTTGTTTGTGTTAGAAGTGATTTTTATCCACCAAATATTTTATATTGTCAAATTCAACCATTTATACATAAAAGAAAAAAGTGTGTAGTTTCCAACATCAGATCCACTTATTCAATCACCAGTTGAGTCAAATAGATGAGTTGGGCGACTTGGGGTTGAGCCGCTGCCATTTCAAATTCTAATGGATAGGGTCTATGGCTTGGCGACCTAGACCATTGGTCCTACATTCACATCTTGGATGGACCATACCCTGAAAAAGTTCACCTAAGTTAGGACCTTTCTCAATTCAATATGCACTGTCATTATTCTCTCTTCTCAACTATCTAGTTATAAGCAAATCAAACATTAATTTGTCTCTATTGAGGCATGGTCTATGCACGGCAAGATGCAGCATACAGATGGTCCAGCCCCCCGCCATTAAAAACCTTGCATGCATTGTACAATTTTTTGGCTGGCCGAATTGGCTGGTTCGACTTAGTCTAACCCAGACATATTGCCCGAGTTACTAGAATCAGATGAGTTTGGCCAGCCGTGTCAGGTTCGACGAAGTCTTTCTACCAAACAATGGCTTAATATATCACTAACAAACAGTAAAAATGGCTAAAGATTTACCTCAGAAGGCCCCACCAACCAATCGAAGAATGGGACCGTTAACGCAGCATTGAACTCCGCCGCCCACCTTGTCGGAGGAAACAATTTCCGAAACTGCGACCAATCACCAAACAGAGGTTTTTACGGTGGATTTTCTATTTTCATATTACAGTTAGAAAAGCGGTCATGTTCTACCATTTTCGTGGGACACGTAGACGTCTGATAAATAAATCCGTTCTGTCCATTAGGTCCAACCACAGTTCATGGGCCATAAGTCTAACCGTCTGATCAATAGCCTTTAAATGGATGGGCAAGATTTCTTCAAAAAATAAGTCCAATCAACAGCTTGAACAATCGCCTTGATAAGACAATCTTAACCATCTCATCAATGGCTGTGGAAGTGGATGGCATTAAAGTGGAAGTGAGATTTTGGATATCTTTCCACGGGGGTCCAGGAAGTGAAGGATGAGACTAACGGATGGTCTAGATCAATTGATCGGAATGTCTAATCTTCAAAAAATTTGGAACTTGTTCCATTCACGATGGTAATCAAGGAGGCCATCGAATGCTACATAAACTCTGTGGCACTCACCTTACGCCTTATCCACACCGTCCATCCGTTTTAGCACCTCATTTTAGGCAGAAGATAAAAACATAATTATATTCAAAGCTCTGGTGGGCCACACCATAAGAAATAGTGTGAATAAAATGCCTATAGTTGAAAACTTCCTGATATTTGTGTTTTGCTCATTCATACGTGTGACTTTATGAACAGGTTGGATGACAAATAAGCATATCACTGCAGGCATTGGAAGTTTTCAACCATGAACGTCATTATCTTACTATTTCCTGTGGTGTGGTCCACTCGAGCTTTGGATATGCTTCAATTTTGGACTCTTGCCAAAAATGGATGGACGGCGTGGATAAGACACAGACATCCATAGTGGGCCACACAGAGTTTACTCAGTACGCAATCCCGTAATTGATGGACCTGGTCCATTCACGGTCGATGAAATTTTCTAGTTGAATTTAAACGGTTTGCTATCTTCATTTTAGTAATTCATTTGAATGCCACCAATCGGATGGGCAGAACCATAAATCACTGGCTAGATCTTTGTATCCTGTCCATCTAGGGTAGTTCCCGGAAGTTGGACGGTTGGGATCTTCCGAAGATGCATCCAAGTCGGCTACACGGAACAAACATGTTGGGTGCGACGGTTGTAATAATAAGGGTACATCAAGGAAAATCATAACGCAGTGAGACACAGTAGGCGTGGCACATACGCACCTCAATCTGACGCACTCTAGTGGTCCCGCCTCAGGTGGGCCACAACCCAAAAAATCACACCGATCAAAGGAATTTGTAGAATTCGGACCAACATGCAATTTTCTTTCTAACCACCCATTTAATGGAAACACCAAATCAACGTTCTACATTCATCAATTCAGCGATTCTCGAGTCATAACCCAACCACAGTGGGGCCACCAATTTGTAAGGTCTTTATCTAGGTACAATATATGCCACGTGTACAATGGGCAAGCTGCATGCGTATGGTCCACCAGAGTCTACCATACCATATCATCCACCAGTGGGTCCCACATGATCCAACCAGAACCACACAAAAAATAGCGCGAGAAAAAGAAAAAGCGCACCTGAGCAGGTGCGCCCGGCGGGAGCATAGACAAGAGAACTTCCCTCACCACTCGCTGCTGCTCCTTTCGAGACCTTCCTTGCATTACTCTCTTAGACACGTCTACAAAGCTCTCGTAGTCATACAATCCTCTCCCGTTCCCACCTTTATTACCTGCTCCGTCCTTGGAAACGGTCAGAAATTAACACAACCATGCGGGGTAATATCGGAAGAGAAAAGAGGTGAGTGCGTACCGGAACCGAATTTCTCCATCTTTCGGGCGAATAGAGTCATGAACGCCTTCGCAAACAATCCGTCCTTGTATTGAGTCTTCTCGCCCATCGGTGCCGGCACCCCCGATGGTTCCGCAATCGCGCATCGGATGATACTGGCCGTCCGATTACGAAACGGGCTCTGGGACGGATATCGGACGCTTGGCAAGCAGAGCTCCATGCTCGAAAAAGAGACGTTAAAAAAGTAAAATAGAAATGATTTTAAGGGATCATTTCTGTGTATTTAAACGGCCAGGATGCTGTTAGAGGTCGCCACGTTCTTTTGAGGTCCTGATTCCCGAAGAGATGCCGCATTTTAACGTGAAATCAGGACCATGTCTTTGTCTTTACAAAATCAGCTCCGACATTTCGAAATGACTAGAATAAACCTGATTTTTTCTGCACCACAAGCTTATTCTACAATATTGTGCGTGGGCCCCACCGTGATGTATGGTCCACATCCACTCTGTCCATAAGGTTCAATCCTTCAAGTTCAGTGGTTATGCCAAAACTAAGGCCGATCCAAAATCACAGGTGGGTCACCTCACAGGAACCTTTGGCATGGGAGTCCACCATTGAAACTTTTCAGATTGTATCTGGGGCCCACTGTATTTTTATATGCTATCCAATCTATTCACAAGATGAAACACGAGAGTTAAATGCATTCTATAACTAAGTTGGGCCATGGTACATGATGTTATATAATTTAGGAATGATTTTACATAGTGTGGCCCACCTGATTTTTGAATTGGCCTGATTTTTGGCCTTGTCGAAGAATAAGAGGTTTTCACATGATGGACGGAGTGGATTTGATGTAGACGATCAACTTGGGAGCCCATCCACAAAATTGTAGAAGAAGCTTGTTCTACAATAGTTATGGAGGGTCTGGCCGCGATTGGTGCAGTGGCCCACCATATGATCCCACGAGTGACTGGAATAATCATAGAAAACTAAGCAACCTGTGGTCCTGTACTCACCCTTCGATCCATTGGATCCGGATAGGAGGGTGACAAACCAATCTCAGTCACAGCTGAAGTTTTATGAAGCAAAAAGCAGCCAGGTGTCTGCGAGCTCCGATGTCTGTGTGTCGTCCTGGCGACCACAGGATCACAAGTGTACAGATCAACGTTTAATCGAATTGTTACTGCGACTTTGGGTTATTCTTCGTCCACATTGGGCGACAACCTGGTTTTCTGTATCAATCTACATGGATGGTACTTGTAATGTGGATGGATTCCCTCAGTTTAGCACGGAAGCATATATCATACCCGAGATCCCTCGAACAACAGGGGAGCACGTAAAATTCTTAAAATTCGTGGGTTTTTTTTTTTTCCAAATAACCCCGTATTACGAGGTAACGGTAGTAAGTGTCCGTCGTTTCCGAACTCTGGTTATTGTAGTCCTTAAATTATTTTTTATTTTTGTTTGTTTAACGATGAAAATACTCCTATGCTACGGCTACCACTTGTATGGCGGGCTTTTGTTTGGAAAGGAAAAATGTTTTAAAAAAGAGACGCGACCCCAACAAGAAAATTGAAATTTATCTCACCCTTTGTTAATTTTCGTTCATTTTAATTAGACAACCGTAAAGCTAAAGTAGGATTTTTAATTTTTTTTTTTTTTTTTTTTTTTTAATTTTCTGTTCGAAGTTCTCTATGGCTCACAACTATGCAAATATAGTGTATTAATTTTAAAATGTTTCATTCGGTGTAGTCCATCTATGATGAATTTGCTCTCAAACTTAAACCGATGACATGAAATTAAAATTCTTTATATGTGGACATGTTGGATTTACTTCTTGACAACCTAATGAGCTTCAAATAAAATGTGAATAGGTTCAAAATGTGGAGCCCTTTTGCATGACGAGCCTTTGGTTATTTCCTTCTTCTTTGGTTATTATTATTATTATTATTTTCACATAAGGGGAGAATGACATTTTTTTATTCCCTTCATTCTTCATTAATTTTCTTTATAGTTGTTTTTTGAATTTTTCTATTTAATATAAATGGAAAGATGCAAAATTTTGTGAAAGAGAAGAGGATGTAGAAGAATACTGTAATGGATGAATTTTTATAATGGAAGGATATCAAAACATATGAATTTTGTAGTAGAAGAATGCTGCAATGCATGAATTTTATAATTAAAAAAATATTGTAATGGAAAAATGTTGTAATAGATGAATGTGTTGAACGTTGAAATGGATAAATGTTGTAATGAATGATTGTTATAATGGATGAGTTTTTGTAATAAAAGAATGTTTAGATTGAAGTATTTTGTAATGGATGAATGTTGTATAGTAGATCATCAATATTTACTATGGAGTGCCCATATTCACTATGAATCACCAATATTTTCACTATGGATTGCCAATATTTAATGTAGAATGTTGATATTCACTGTGGTCTATCGATATTAAGAGCTGACCATTGATATTAAGAGTGGACAACTGATATTTTCACCAAGGATCGTAGATATTCATTTGGATCATCAATCCCATGAAAATGATTATAACTCCCTCATTACATGTGTCCAATTTGAGTGATCTTATCTTCATTAAAAATGTAATGTGATGAAAATTTAAATGATTTTTGAATCATATCATTTGTATACCATTTGAGTGCCCAAAAGTGGTCACAAAGTTCATTATTCACTGTGAACGACAGATATTCACTATGGGTCACCAATCACCCGAAAGGAGCCATAACTTCCTTGTTATATGTTCAATTTAGGTAATATTATACTTGTTAAAATGGTAATTTAATGAAATTTCAAATGAATTTGGAATAATCTTATTTAAACACCATTTAATTATCCAAAAGTGGGCCCAAATTTCATTTACAATTCATGGTGAATAATGAATTTTGGACCCATGTTTGGACAATTAGTGTATTCAAATTAGATAATTCTAAATTCACTTGATATTTCATTAAATTATCTTTCCAACGAGTATAATATCATGCAAATTAGACGTGTAACGAGGGAGTTATGGTTGTTTTTTGTGATTAGTGACCAACAATGAATATTCGCAATCCACAGTAATTGATGAACTTTGGGCCCACTTTTAGGCAATAAAATGGTATAAAAATGAGATTATTATAAATTCATTTGTAAATTTATTAAATCACCTTTCCATCAAGAACAAGATCACCAAAATTTGACATATAACAAGAGAGTTATGACCACTTTCATGGGATTGACGACTCGGAGTGAATATATGCTCTTCCACAGTGAATGATGAACTTTGATACCACTTTTATGCAATGAAATGGTATTAAAATGAGATGATTCTAAAACCATTTAAAATTTCGTCAATTTATCTTTCAAATGAGTACGATATCACCTAAATCTTGTTGCTGTTTTCGTGGGATTGGTGATCCACAACGAATATTTGCAATTCATAGTGAAAATATCAGTGGTCCACTATCAATATTGATTATTCATAATGAAAATATTGACGAACCATAGTGAATATCGGTGAACCACATGATCTACCATATAATATTTATCCATTACAATATAGTTTCATCTTAATATTCTTCAATTATAACAGTCATCAATTTCAACATTTATCACATTCATCCATTATAATATTCTTCCATTATAAAATTAATCCATTACAACATTTTTTTACACCCTTATTCCTTTTACAAAGTCACACCATTCATATAAAAAAAAAAACTAAAAAACAACTATAAAGAGAACCACCGCACCCTTCTCCTTTAACAAACTCCCACTATTCATACCTAAATAAAAAATAAAAAATAACTATAAAGGAAACCAATGAAGGAAGAAAAAAGAAGGAAGACGGAAGGAAACCAAAAAAAGACTATCCTCCCTTTCACACTCTCCTTTCCTCCCATGAAAAAACTCAAGGAAGAAGGAAATGACCAAATGACCTTTATGCGGCAATGACTCCATGTTTTAAACCCATCCACATCTTATACGACCCACTATGTAACATCCTAAATTTTTGCTGCCCAAGTACGTACTCGTGCTTGAGAATTTCGGGTGTTAATAATATAAAAATTGGATGCTTTAAAATCACACATTAGTATTATTTTTTTAATAAATAAATCACATCTAGTTACATTTACGTAAGTAACCATTCATGAGAATAAAATTGACTGTATTTATTATTCCATTAGAGTAAAAAGTGTACAAATAATTCTTTAATGTCCTCTTAATGAGAGCTTATTACATTATCTAAAGTTTACAGTAAAAAATAAATAAAACAATTTGAGGTGTTATCATTCTTATTTTCTTTTTGAAAGAATCTTTCATAGAACGATTATTGGACATATCATTAACTTGTAATTCACATGCAATATGTGTATGGTTGGAGAGGGTCAATGCTCTACTCATAGTGATGGTTCTCCTTTACGATTAGTAATAATTTAAGAGATTTATAAGAATAATGTGAGGATTCTGATACGTCTCGTACTCCACCACTACGAGTGGTATCAGTATGCACAAAATGTACATGAATGCATGCCTAGCATAATATGTGGTCCATCATATGTAGTGGTCATCACAATGTTGAATATAATTCATAGAAAACCTAGCTCGCCCAGCATCCCATAGTACGAAAATTTGTCGGCATGTTTAACATTAACGTATATTTATGCGAACATCTCAAGGTGACACAACAACGTGATTGAGAGATTTACGTGACACAATGTATTCATGAAGTGACTATTTGCGACATCCAATCCCAAGAGTTGATGTAAAACGCATGATGATTTACTCACATCGATTGTGCACCACTCACCAATCCATAAGATTACGTGCCGACCAAGGTGACTGCTACTTGAAACTCATTATGTCTACGATAATATATATGAATCAGTATATATGAGGTCTATAATACATCACTTGCATTAATAGATAAATAATTTGAATCATGAGAATTTTAAAATTTCAAGACACATGCCTAAGCTATAAAGGGAGGTACTGACTTAATAAAGGAGAAAAGTAGCATTAAGTTACCTCAATAAAAGAGAAGAGTAGTAAATATGCCAATTCAACAAGAATAAGAGGGAGATGAGCAAAAGGCCAAATCAATATAAAGTGGAACCACGCGTCGCTCTCAAAATTGATAAAGGGCAAGACTTGTATTCATCAACCCACATAAATTGATAAAAATTAAGCATAATTAAAATCAAACCTTAACCATAATTCCCAAAAGTATAAATAATTGATAATGATAAAACAATCAATTGCATAGAAAATCACAGTAATATGAAAGTATGCAAAAATAATATAAAACATATCAACTCAAATTAGTGTAAGAATTAAATGAATCCCTCACTTTAGCCTTAGATCTAAACCTTAGGTATATATCCATATAGAAAAATTTTTACATGAATCACGACATCGTTTGAGAAAAAGGGAGACACCACACATGTGGAGAAAGAAGATGATGATGGGTGTCTAGGCTTCTCTCTCTCTCTCTCTCTCTCTCTCTCTCTCTCTCTCTCTCTCTCTCTTTCTCCTTCTCTTTCTCTCCTCCTTGGATGTTTGGGACGTGGTGTGTGAGTGGAGAAGGGAATTTACTCCTTATATAAAGGAGTGGGCCTACGAGAGGGGGTGTATTTCACATCCTACTTGTATTGGGTTTCTCCAATTTGACCTTTTTTAGCAATCTTTCTTTAAATCTAATTCGTCTAGTATGTTGGGATCGTTGAATAGGGCCGAGGTAAATGATTTTCTTGGTAATCCGAAATTTAGATTCGCCTATCTTGAAAATTCTCCTAACGGGTGGTAAAATGAACTTATTCTTAAATAACGATCCTCACTTAATGATCAGGGCCCAATTTTAGAAGAAATTTGTAGTCAAGATAAGAAAACGGTTAGACAAAATTTGGTGGTTGATTGATGGTGGAAAAAGGCTAAATCTAAAATTTCACCTTTTATACCAAAATGAAGGAACTGGATTCAAAATTTAACAGTGTAGGTTCATAAATTAGAGTTTAAATTTTGTATAACCTTGTAGTCATGTGAGACCAAAGTGTTATCCAAATTTGAGTTGCGATGGATAACAAGAACTGGTTAAATCAAAAGATCCAAATTTATAAGGAGTTGTTAACCCTCAAAAGGATAATTTCGTGCCTAAGGAAAAGTCTACAAAAAATGAGGTCTTCATATTTCACACTTGGTCTATGTATGGGCAATCCAAGTCGTTCATATGAAAGAAAATATCCTACTACGACTACTCATGAGGTTTCTTCACTCGATGGATATTAAAATCAATGGTTAAAGGGCTGATTTGTCAATTGAGTCACTTTTACAATGATTTAAGTGCTGAAATTTGATACGTATAGTTAATTTATGATACATAGGCATGGTATAAAATTTCACATTAAACGGATCGTGGGAACCACGTGATCTAGAATTTAAGGGTCATGGTTAATGACATTTTTGTAATTATTACTTATATAAGAATTTTGAGAAATCTAATGGTTGTACATGGTTATAGGCACGTTTTTAAGTAATTCTTACAAAAGAACTTATATCTAAATCTTATGAATAAGAAATTATTCACTAAATTAATTAAAGGAATGTACATATATTAACCAATATAATGGATGGTCAGATGACAAGTTAAAAATAGAAAAACTTGATGGTCAGTACTCTGATCATGTATGTAAGTGGGTGTATGGTCAGTTTTGTAAATAACTGATCACAAGTGAGTTTTTGTAGTATTCAAGAGGCAGAACATGTATACCGTTAAATTCAAGTGACTTGTTCACATGTGTAAGTTTATAAGAATGTAGTTTTAATGGTAGGTTAAGCATATTTATACGTAGTGAACAAGATGTACGGATCAGAATTTTAATTTGATATATGTATGAGCGGATACAAATATCAAGTAGTTAGTTTATTATGATCGGGTGGTCGAAACTCAAAGTGGGTGGTCAGATATCTTTACCTATCGGTGGATAATTGGCTAAACGGTTGGTTATGATGGACAAGTGGGAGTACTTGAACATATGATGATTTGTCTTAAAATTAATGGTTTGATGGCTTGATTTATGGATGAAGATCATTCTCAACGGTCATATTCATGTTGAAGAATAGATGTAAGGTTAGGATATCTAAGTTGGTATTGTACACATGTTCATACCAAGTTAAACTTCATAGTGACACTTGAGAACTTTCAATACTCGGGTAGTGAAAAGTTCGGGGTGTTACCCATGAGGTTGTTTTAAAATAAATTCATCCCTTACACTTGTAAGAGGTTTTAATTTCATTTCATTAACTCAAGTTTGAGAAAAAAACTCATTATAGATGGACCATAAAGGAGAAAATAATTTAAAATTAATACACAATATTAGTGTAGTTGCGAGCCACAAACATTTTCGAACAAAGAACTAGAAAAACCCTTCTATGGGTTCACAACTATTGAATTAAAATGAATAGATCAGATCGGTCAAAGGTGGGACAAATCCTTCTTTTGGTAGGAGTCATGTTCCTTTCTCACAAAAACCTTTCTCCTTTCGAAACAAGAGCCCACTGTATGAGAAGCTATGGCAGAGGGACATTTTCGTCCTCTGAAAAATGAAAAAGTTGTTGGAAAGGCGGGCTTCTTCCATGACCACTTTATAGTACAGGGCTATTTGGATGAAAGCCCCAAATTCATGTGGTGATGCCCACGTTAGTTTAGGGCATCCTTCATGGTGTGACACGTCAATTAAATACATTGTATAGAATATAAACCATGGTGAGCCCCATAGTAACTAATGGTAGGTGTCCACATCCTTTGGTATGACCCACCACACCTAATGTGAAGATTGATGTACTTGATGTAACATAACAAAGAGAATTATTAGTGCACTTATTTGTACATTTATTTGTCAATCACGTGAGTCCGTGTGTTAGTGATTCGATTGAACCTTTAGAAGTTGAAGACTGAAGACATAAGAGGATGTGAAGTATCAAGTAGTGAAGAAAAAGTAAATTGAAGTGCCTTGATGACCCTAACCTTAGACCTAAAACAACTTAGCCTCTAGATGATCCATTCTCAAATAGGTAAATCCTTGTTTGATCATTATATACTAATTAAAAGACGTGCTAAGCTGCTATAAATTAAACAGCCTAAAATAACAGTTTTCGAGTGATTCTTGATCCCATCAACATGATATTGATGGGTTTCGATGGAATCGAAGACCAAATCGATGTAATCGAAGAAATAATCTAGAAATTAAATAGAAAAATCCTAGCGTTTCTCGATGGGATTGATGGACAGCTCGATCCTATCGAAGGACCTT
This sequence comes from Magnolia kwangsiensis, assembly GCA_037074715.1. Taxonomy (NCBI): domain Eukaryota; kingdom Viridiplantae; phylum Streptophyta; class Magnoliopsida; order Magnoliales; family Magnoliaceae; genus Magnolia; species Magnolia kwangsiensis. The sequence continues at coordinate 44,597,687 of CM073576.1, read as the reverse complement.
CAATCCTATGGAAGGGCCCTTTAATCCTATTGAAAGAGACATTAACTAGCCATTTTATAGCCATTGCAACATAATTTCTATAAAATAGATATTCAATTCTTGGACATTCAGATGGGTTTTTAGTGCAATTAGAGCTTAAGTGTGTTCACACCCCAAGTATAAGGTTGTGATGTAGCAATAATCATGGTAAAGTCGAGGTCGAATCCACAGGGACTGAACCTTGTACATAATCTGAAAACAACCAGAACTAGAACTAGAAGAAGATGAACTCTAAATCAAGTGAATATGAGGGAATAATAGTGAAATAGTAAACTAAAACTTAGAAAATTCAAAGGTAGGAAACTAGGAGTTTAGAGGATCCACTTGTAGAGATCGGGGAGATCTACGCTTGATTCATGAACTGAACTGGACTTCAAGTCCCATCTTCATCCAGTTGGAAGATATATCACTAAAACTCAATCTGAACTTTCTTTGATCTAGTTTTCAAAGAAACGAAAGGTATGAGGATTAGAGAAAATTCCATTACCAAACCATGCCCATGAGACAAAGTAAACAAAAGAATTACACCAATCCACAACCAATCAGAATGATGTATGAATGTTGGGAAGGATTCCATCATCCAACCATGTCCAAGGGGCAATGGTGAATAACAGAGCTTCCTATCTTCATAATCAAAATAATGAAAACGAAATACTCAAAGCCATCACAGATATATTGTAATTTCAGTCACAACAAACTATTAAAAATTGAAAGCATTCCTATTAATCAAACTATAATCAAAATAGTTCATAACATGAATCAAGACCATAGAATCTTTCCCATCACACCACAAGCTTCACCTCTTAGTCCTAGCTAAGAGGTTTAACATGACATGACTAGGCTAGAACTCTTAAAAACACATAAAAAACATTAAGAAAAACTTAAAAACTCCAGACCCTCTCTCTCTCTCTCTCTCTCTCTCTCTCTCTCCCTCTCTCTCTCCCTCCTTCCAAACGTCAAGCCTTAGATGATGCCTTCTCCCTCTCTCACGTCTCCTTTTTATAGGTTGATGGAGGATGGTCGGCTGGGTGTAGGGGCGGTGGAGAATGAAGTTTGTCGGTGGCATGCATAGCCTTACACACTCCTTAGATGATGCCTTCTCCCTCTCTCACGTCTCCTTTTTATAGGTTGATGGAGGATGGTCGGCTGGGTGTAGGGGCGGTGGAGAATGAAGTTTGTCGGTGGCATGCATAGCCTTACGCACTCCCTTTGCGTAGCGAAAACTTTGTTGTGCCCGCACTCAACTCGCGTTTTGGCACTGTGGAAGAACTCTAATGGCAGATCTGAGCCGTTCAGTCTTCTCGGCCCTGGTCGGCCACACCTTGAGAATAATTTAGACGGTCCGACCATCTCCTCGACTGCAGGACGACCCTACAACGGTCAGTTCTTGTAGTGCACAACAGAGCCTACGAAAGGTCTACACTGATGCTTGGTGGGGCCCATGATCGATGTCATCAGAAAAATTCACTCTGTCCATTGCATGCAGCTCAAGATTTTGGTTAAACATGGATATTTTTGGACATCTGTTGATGAGGCCCACAGGATATTTTACTCTGCCAATCATTTTACAATTGAATGTAATCTGTGTGTGTGCATGCATCGAACCAGGAAGAGACCTTGGCGAGGCTCGTGGACACCTCTTGGACTGAATGGACAGTCCTGATCGTTGGTGTGATGGATGGTGTGGATCCACAAAGATCACATAAAGACCCCCTGTTCATCCGTTCGCAGCAACAGAGAATGACATTTGTCATTTTTGAAAAGGAGATGGGTTAAAGTCGGTTTGACCCGTCTTGAGTTACAATGCACCTCCAGTGTACTTGTGCACGGTGCACACACCATGCTAGGTGGGGTTCGCTGTGATGTTTATGAGAAATACAATCCATCTATCCGTTCTTCCAGCTAATTTAAGGGGTTGAGACTTGAATTGAAGCATATCCTGGTATTAGGTGGGCCCCAAATTAGAGATTCATGGGCTGATCTGTCTGTTGGGTCACTTTCACAAGGATCCGGGAGCTGAAATTCGACGTGTACGGTTAATTTATGGTCCTCAAGACATATATGAAGTTTCGAGTCAATGGATGGTGAGAACCTTATGATCTTGCATCCTGGATGATTTTCAGGCCCGTTTAATGTGAGTAATATGATTTTCACGAATCTCTGACATGTAAAGTTTTTGATCTTAGTCTCCTGGGGTCCATCCCTTACCTTGTTAATTTATGAGCGTCAAATCTATGCTTTTAACACCCTTTTTCAGTCCAGGCTCTTAAATACACCCTGCGTCACAAACACGATTAAAATATGTCGTTAAACAGTATCATGTTCATAAAATCAATTAATAATTGGGGTCTAATATGCAATATTTGACCCTCAACAAGGTGATGCCCCATTTATATCTCACATCCTAAGTCTTTAAACATATGAGATTTAAGTCATCTTCTTGAGCTTTACCACTCTAATGAGAATTTTAACCTCCATGATGAAGATGAACTTAATATCCACATTGTTCTAGAGATTAGATATAAACCAATAGACATGTCCTTGTCTAAATCCTGTAGAACACCCATTTAGAAAAATCTCTATTCAGAATCAACTAAAATCATTAGTTATAAGAGATTCCCACCTCCATCAACTTGGCCACCTTATTGGAGCATCGTATGCAAGGTGTTTAATCGTGGATCTGAACTATCAACATCAACGAATGTTGAAGAAATTGAAATTCAAGTACATGGGAGTGTTGAAGAAACATCTCAAGAAGGTTTTATAAAAGAAGCTTAATCCAACAAGTAAGATTGTCATTTATTAGGGTTCATTTCACACACATTTCTTGTGTAGGATTGAGTGTAGAGTTTATGACCCAAACTCTAATATATTCATGTATAGGACCTACCCTCTTATGTATGGACAAATTTGCTAGACCCTAGTGCGTACATGTTAGTCTTTATGGGAAAATTCCGATGGGAGTGTACGTAAGGCCTTAGATTAGGACCACATTCATCAGACACAGGTGTGTACATGTTAGTCTCCATAAAGAGTCTTCCATGGGAGTGTATGTAGGGCTTTTGATTAGGACCATTACTGGTTGTTGGTTAGCCAATAAAAAATTAACTAAAGTCTTTTAAAGGAGCCACCGACATGGGTAAAAACATGTTCCTCCGACACTAGAGTGGGTTAAATATTACATATTATCCCCCATTTTGGTTTTATGAACATGATACTGCTTAATGTCCTATTTTATTCATGTTTGTGTTGCAAGGTGAATTTGAGAGCTTGGGTTGAAAAATGTTCTAAAAGCATAAAAATGACACTTAATGATTACCAAGGAAAAGAATGAATCTTAACAGACTAAAATTAAAGATTTCAAGGTCCCAAGATTCAAGAAAACTAAGTGGAGAAGAAACAAAGTCGAAAGAACAAGTGCAGAATTCACATCGATTGTGTCTTCGATCACTGTTCAATGACATCGAAGACACATTCAATGATATCGAACATGGGTTGATGACATCAAATTTATGAAAGAAAATCGAGTTGGTCGCTGGACAAATTGAAGACATTTTTCAATGATTCGAGGACTTGTTCGATGAATTGAAGCCTTGCTCGATGACATCGAACCCAGTTCGATGACATTGAATTTTCTATGAATTTTTGACAAAACTTGCTAGACTGTTTTAGACACATTATCGATTCCTTGAATAATGCTCGATGACATCGAAGATACCTTTAATGACATCGAATGTAGGTTCGATGACATAGAAGATTATGCAGTTTAGACGAAGTTACATAGCGTGAAAAAAGCATGTATAAAAGTCACCTTTAATGACATCGAAGACAGTTCAATGTCATCGAACCACTTATGGAGAGTTGTGCAGAATTACGCATAGTGTGTAAATTTGAGGCAGTTTTTGAATTTTTTTCAAAGAGGTGTTGCACAACTATAAAGAGGAGACCCTAGGGCATCCCTGGGCATCTATCTAAGGTTTGGAGGAGCGATGCACAAGGGCGGAGTGTAAGACCCATATCATATACCGTACTGTTCCGTAGGCTTCCGCGGTCTTTCTGGTCGAATTTCGGCAACCTTCGACCTTTATCTGACATTTGCGCGCGACCCTGAGACATATGCCGTCAACTGAAATCGGCTCGACCCAAGACTTGTATCTTAGAGACCGCGCCGTCACCGCGGTTCCGATGTCGCATCTCGCGCACCAAGGCGATACCTAGGCCAGAAAAAGTGGGCCCATGTTCAGTTTGAGAAAACGTCGCACATTTGTAAAATCCCAAGAGAATCTCTACAACCTTTAATCCCACCAATCATGTCAAATGTCAAGTATACATCACACATTAATATCAAGTACAACCACCTCTCCTCTAAGTCAACTCTTTCTTACAACAAGTACACACCCTTCACCCATAACCATCCTTCTCCCGATCACTCACATCACCTCCCTCTCTCTCTTACAACAATCTCTCTCTCATCTCTCTCTCCCTCATTTTTCTCCAAGCAACCCGTGACCATGGTTCCCATGGGAGAGAGTAATGTGGCCCACCTTTCTACCACCCGATTCCACCATCCTAAGCCCATCTCAATCGTTGAAATTGTCCCATTGAGACCCTATCATGCATTGGCGGAAGAAGGAAAGAGAGATCTCGAGGTGGGTGCTTCTATTTGTTATTTTTATGATTTGAGGGCCACACATGTGGGACTCATCTTGATGTATTCATGTATAGGGAGGGCCCATAATGGCGGGGTCCCACCCATCTCCACGATTTTTCCTCCCTCTCTCTCTCTCTCCCTCCATTTTTATTTTATTTTATTTTATTTATTATGTGGCCACTTGATTTATGTGGACCCCACCATAGCAGCGTGTGGGGCCCACCTTATATCAGCATGTGAATCCTCACCATCCAAGGATTTAACGGTGGGAAGTGGGTTGGCTGGACTGCCGCACACCAGCTATACAGATGTTATATTGACGTCAGCACTCAATGGGCCCTGCTGATGTATATGCTTCATCCAGACATCTATTTGTTCTGCCTGATCGTAGGCCCACTCTGATATTTGGGTCATCCAGACCATCCAACCATCTAGACGTGGTCGTGGACCCCACATTGATCTCGGTGTTCCGTTCACACCGTCCAATCATTGGACGTCCAGCAACAAAAGCTGCTGGACTGCATAAAGGTAAAACACAAATATCAGCTCGATGCAAAGCTGGTGGGTCCCACACGTACAGACCCACCTGCCACGTGAGGCCCTCTGTGATGTATGCGTTTTATGCACACCGTCCATTCCAGCACGATGGGACCCACCTCGACTGTATGTCTCATCCAGGCCATCCATCGACAGGGCCTACCTTGATGATGCGTGCCACCCAGACCGTCCATCCATTTTGATGGATGAGGGGCCACCTTGATGAGGTACCCATCTGCACTGTCCGTGTATGAGACGTGGACCCTACCCATCATATATGTGTTATATTATCCACCGTCCAGCAGCAGGTGCTGCTGGACGGGCAAGCATAGAAGTCTACCCTCTGAAGTGCTGGTGGGCCAAACGTGTGGACCCACCAGAGGTATGTGTCTGTCCATCTCATCTACCAGTCTGGACAGCGTGACCCACCTTGATGCATGTATTACATCCCAGCCGTCCGTCTGTTTCTTTTAATGCTGGGCCTCCCTGCTGAAGACATCAACAAGTTTGGTGGGACCCATACAGCTGGCAGCTGCTGTACGGTCAGCAAGTTCTGTGGGTCCCATGCTCGTTGTATGCTAGTATTCCTTACCGTCCATCTATGGATGGTGTGACCCACCGTGATGCCTTTACATCCTTACCGTCCAGCTGTCTGGATGGTGGATGCCATCGTGATACATGGGTTTCATCTGCACCGTCCGTGCAGTGGACCCCACTATGAAATAAGTATTTTATCCCAGCCGTCCATATGATTACGTTTGATAATATATATATATATATATATATATATATATATATATATATATATATATATATATATATATATATATATAATAATAATACTAATAATATTATATTAAAATAAAGAGGTGGGATGGCCCACCTACGTGGGACCCACCAGGTCATGTGTTTAATCTACATGGCCCATCTGTTTACACAAATTGCAGTTGATTTAAAAATATATATAAAGATGTGTGTGGCATCAATTTATTATATTATAATATTATGATATGATATAATTTTATATTATATCTATAGATACTGAATGTACATATATGTATATATGCATTTTAGACGTACAAACCAAACGTGTGGGCCCCATGTGGGACCCCACCTGTTTTGAAAATGGATGGTTGGCGTGCACTGGTCAGTAGCCAGCCACACGCCGCTGTCTGCAGCAATAGCGGTGGGCCACCACCTGACACCCACCTTGGTGATGCGTTACACCCACTGTCCAGCTCATGGACGGTTGATTCCAACCATGATGCGTGCCAATGCCGTCCACCCGTTCTGATGGTGAGACCCGTCTGCTGACTAACGCCAGTAAGTTCTGTGGGTCCCACATGATGTATATGTACGTCCTAGCCGTCCTGATGGTGGGACCCACCGTTGGACAATGTTTGGATGATGTCGGGTTACATGGACAATATTTGGGTGATGCTGAGTTACATGGAAAATGTTTTGGATGTGTTGATCATCATTAGTGGGCCATGTGCCCTAAGGACTGATAGTGTGCAGTGATACACATGTTACACCAACAACTGTTGAAATGATTTTTGGTGTGGTCCAAGCCCACTTGAGGCTCATTGGCGTGGCCCATCCATGAGGCCCATCATGATGTATTTTGGCCCATGTGTGGGGTCCACCTGCTTATATTATTAGGCCCGTGTAAAGTGGCCCATATGATGTATCTGAGGCCTAAATTCGTGGCCCATTTGATGCATACAAGGCCTAAGCAGTGTGGCCCACTTTTTGTATATGAGGCCTACATATGAGGCCCATGGTGATGCATTTACAGCGACCCATTTGATGGGGCCCATTGCAATAGGTTGCAGGCCATGGGCGAGGCCCATTGTGATGTATTTGAGGCCCATGGGCGTGGCCCATTGTGACATACTTGAGACCCTTGTATGAAGCCCAATGCGATGTATGTGAGGCCCATGAATGAGGCCCAATGTGATATATGTGTGGCCGCTACGTTGTGTATGTTTGGCCCAATGTAGGCCACTCCTTGGGAGCAATGTTGGTTAGATGTCCACATTGATGGGCAATGATGGTTGGATGTCCACATTGTGACCTTCCCTTAGGCCTTGTTAGGCCCATTCTCATCATTCCCTTAGTAAGTTAACCTAAATAAGTGGGCCCCATTCACCATAGACAGATGGCTCTATGCTATCGGATTAAATATAACCATGGCCGAGTGCCGATCTTTATACTATGGTTGATCGGCTGATCATTTATGGACCCCGCTTGTTTATCTGTTAATTATCGGTGCCATCGTCGCGACCGATTTGTGGATTTCGATTATCAATCGATTTGCCAATTTTGATTATCAACCGATTTTGATTGTCGTGGCCGATTAACCGATTAGCGAGCGAGGCCGATTATCGTGACCGATTGCCGTTCTAATTATCGAGGTCGATTATCGATCAATTCCGATTGTCGTGGTTGATCGTCGATTCTGATTGTCGAGGCCCAATGTGATGTATATGCGAGCCGTATTTGAGGCCCGTTGTGATGTGTATCCAGCCAGTGTTTAAGGCCCAACGTGATGTATATGAGGCTTATGTGATGAGGCCCACTGTGATGCATTTGAGGGCTAGGCGATGGAACCCATTATAATGTATGTTAGGCCCATGTGAAAGGCCCATCGTGATGTATATTAAACTCTTGAGTGAGGCCCATGGTGTTGTATATTTGGTCCTTGTGTGCGGCTATGAGTCCACTATATGTTAGGCTTTATGTGGGCCGTTCCTTGGGGGACAATGTTGGTTAAATGTCCACGTTATCGATGTCGATTGTCAATGCTTGCTATTGATACCGATTATGAGTATGTGACTGCAAACCATTATGATACATGCCCATACGCATCATCTGCATGTCTGTTATGAGATATGATTGACCATTGCATATGTCATAGTGCTGGTTGTTATGAGACTCCCTGATAGGTGGAGTGTAACAACCCATGCCCACACTGTATGATATTGTCCGCTTTGGGCACAGCCTGCACGATTTTGTTCTCGGAGTTTCCCCCAAAAGGCCTCATGTGGGGGAAGGCATACTGGTAGCTCGCACACAGACCCGATGCTCCCGTGGTCTCGCCCACACAGCACCTATCCCACAAGATATTGTCCACACCTATACTGTACAGGCCAGCGGTGGGTTTTGTTCCCCTCGGGGAGGCCTCATACAATATAGGGTAACAACTCCACATATAACCACCATTACTTCAGATAACTCTTTCGATGTGGGATAAGTTACGCTACAGTCAACTGCAACAATAGCTCGCCCAGCACAGTAGCCTGTCAGCCACACAGTAGCTTGCCATCCAGCTTGGGGCCCTCCCACATGTGCGCCCGCCCACATGTGCCCGCCCACATGAAGTAGTGACCGGGGCGTCACATTATCCCCCACCGAGGGCAGAGCCGTCCTCGGCTCTGATACCATTTGTAACAGCTCACGTCCACACTGTATGATATTGTTTGCTCTGGGCACAGCCCGCACGATTTTGTTCTCGGGGTTTTCCCCAAAAGGCCTCATGTGGGGGAAGGCATACTGGTAGCTCGCACACAGACCCCGTGCTCTCGTGGTCCCACCCACACAACACCTATCCCACAAGATATTATCCACACCTATACTGTACAGGCCAGCGCTGGGTTTTGTTCCCCTCAGGGAGGCCTCATACAGTATAGGGTGATAACTCCACATATAACCACCATTACTTCAGACAACTCTTCCGATGTGGGACAAGTTACGCTACAGTCAATTGCAACAGTAGCTCACCCAGCACAGTAGCCTGCCAGCCACACAGTAGCTTGCCAGCTGGCTTGGGGCCCTCCCACATGTGCGCTCGCCCACATGTGCCCGCCCACATGAAGCAGTGACCGGGGCGTCACATGGAGATTGTCTCACATGAGCGCACGATATGCGCAGGATTGATGCATGATTGGATTGTATGACTCATGTATCTTGTATTGTGTGTTGTGATTATTATATACCCTAGCGACATCAGGGTAGTAGCCTCCACAGACATATCGTGGATGACCAAATGGGATACCAAAAATCTGTTCTACATAAGGTGCTATAGATATCCTTGGGTGAAAGTCCCAGAACCTTCTTGGTTACAGAGGTTGCTCTAACGTCTAGACCGAGTGGGTAGATGAGTGCCGAGTTTCGATTACCAGATGGCTGCTCTCTCCACTGTGTCGTGGTCGGTTGGAAGGGGGTGCGGCCTTACCTGTCCGAGAGGAGGGGGCAATGCTACGCTGAGTCTGATCAGCTCGAGGAATGGGTCCGCTATTGACGAGCCGGGCCAGATATTGGCAGGCGGATAATGAGGTCTCTTCCACTCACCTTGTTACACGCGATGGGGCGGCAATCTGGTATGGAGTGTAATAGACCCCGGTGATTTTTCCAGAGAGTAACCGTACTGATATGTGGACTTATTGAGCAGGAATTACATATCCATTCACTCATTCATTCACTATCTACTCGGGCTGGTGGTACGCAACTAATTGTTGCGTACCTTCGTTATGACAAGGATTTCGGTTGGACGAGCGACCAACCTGAGATCAGGAGTTTACCACATCGAGTCTGACTATCCAAATTTAGGTATGAGACTGTTTTGGATAGAAGTCCGTTGTGATGGATCCCATAGCCTGCGATACTATGTACTATCATCCCAACTTCACACTCCAGCATGGTCATTCCATTCGCACCGCATATTGCATTACATTCGCAGCTTATAGCATTTTGGGTTACTGTGTTCCTGCATTTATATGGGCTAGATACGGCTGATGCTATTCGTGAACTCATCAGGAATTACGTACTGCATCGCATCTTCGACATCTGACATTTGGCTCTTTATGACTTTTCATTTGCATAGCTATTTTATAATGCGTATTCTGATATTGATAAATTTCTGGGCTTGTCTGTATTTTCGCTTACTCTGTTATCATATGATTTATGATCTTGTCAATATTCTGTTTACTATGATAATTCATGCTCTTGTCAGTATTTCTGCTTATTTTGACATTATACCATTTATAGATTACCAGTGTTCCGGTATTGTATAATTATGGTTTGTATTGAATACTTGGCGCTTACCTTGTGCACACACACTTACACCACCCTCTAAGCTTTCTATAAGCTTATGCACGATAGATGCGTGTAGGTGATTTTAGGCTACAGCAGTGTTGAGCTTGGAGCGTGCGGTGGTCTTCTGGAGCTTGATTCTCTATTTATGTATTTCCCTTTCAGTATTGTATTCAAATGATTATATTAGTAGATATGTGATGACGATGTTGCCGTTGTGAATTGGGTAATCTTGTGGTTATGCTTATTAATAGTTAAATGTACATTTCAAAAAAAAAATAATCCTCCTTGTAGGATCCCAGGATCGAAACTCTGGCATATGAATGCTAGGAGCCGAGAATGGGGTACTACAGAGGCTGTCGACACTGGATTTGGCGATCGAATTCCTATGAATCCGATTTTCGAGTTTGGGACGTGACACGGAGAGATGTCACCAAGCGTTTTTCTTCTTTCTGCCTCAGTTTTACATGCTTTCTTTAGGGTTTTAGATCCAATCATGTCTATCGTTGGCTAAACCTATTAGCTAGTGCTAAGAGGTGAAGCTTGTAGCATGATGGGGTGTTTTCTATTGCTTTGATTCATATTTATGTTGAATTCTCTTTGATTCTACTTTGATATTTAAGGAATACTTTCAGTTCTTAATGGTTTGTTGTGACTTAAATTGCAATAGATCTGCGATAGCTTTGAATATGTTCTTTTCACGTTTGAGATTGTGAAATTAGGAAATTCTGTTGTTCACCATTGTCCCTTGGGCATGGTTAGATGATAGAATCCATTCTAATCTTCACAATTCTCCTATGTTTGATTGTGAAATTCGTATATCCTGTTGTTTGCCATTGTCTCTTGGACATGGCTAGGTAATGGAATCACTTCTAGTTCTCACAACTCTCATCCATTGAGAATTAGGTCAAGGGAAATTCAAATTTGGTTTTATTGGGATATCTTCCAATTGGATAGGATCGGACTCCAATTCCAGTTGTGTCCTTGAATTAAGTAATATATCTCCTTGATTGCTACAAGTGGATCCTTGGAAACCCTAGTTCCCACCTTAAAATTTACAAGTTTTAGTTAAACAACTCACAATTTCTCTCTTTACACTTTCAGATTTAGGTTTATATCTTCTTCTAATTCTACTTCTAGTTGCTTTTAGAATACATATGAGATAAGTCCATGTGGATTCGACCTCAGTCTCACCGAGATTATTACTACATCGCGACCCTATGCTTGAGGTTGTGATCAAGTTTTTGACGTTGTTGCTGACAATTAACGGTTGTGTATTTATGAGATTGACTAGTTTTGAAATTAGTTTAAGATTAGGATTTTTCTACTTTCTATTTTTAGGTTAAGAGTTTTTTTTTTTTTTTTTAAAATTATTTTAGAAACTAACTTAGCTTTATATTTCTAGGTTTGAAAACTTTCCTTTTCTATTTTTAGAAACTAATTTACTTTCTAATTCTAGGATAAAAACTTTCCTAATTTATTTTTAGAAACTATTTTTTTTTTCCTTTTCTGTTTTTAGAAACTAATCTACTTTCCTTTTCCATTTTTAAAAACTAGGTTGTTTTCTTATTTCTTTTTTAGAAACTAATTCACTTTCCTTTTTCTTTTACAGGATCCCAATATAGAAACTTTTAATTTGGTAACTTTTTTCTAATTCTCTCTCTTTCTATTTCTAGATTTCTATTTCCTTCCTTTTTCTTTTTAGGTTTAGGGGTAGATTATAAAATTGAGGGCTGAGAGTGTGTAACACCCCATACCTTTGATACTTGGGTGTTACCTTTTAAACCCACGATTATTAAAACTCGAGACCTGTCAACTGAATGACTTGACTTAACACACTACAGGGTAGGATTTCCCAAGCAGCTTTGAGACGATCCGCTGCGAGCCGGAAGACTTAGCTTACACCTCACACCAATCAAGGAGGTTAGTGGGATTGAAAAACTTAAGCTCAATTAGTTTCTGAAACTATATGTGTTAGCAATACTCTGGAAAGTCAATCCACGTAAATTTGAAAGTAACCCATAAAGCACCTCTGCCCATTCGACCGGTAGATCACATCATATGGGCCAAATAGGACCCAGAAAAGCATGTAATGGCCCACCTGAGTCTCACAGTGCACCCTAAATTGGACCCGGGCCCCTATACAGGGACCCCTAGGTGAATGGTCAGAGAAGATTTGTCAAAAACATCGCAGGGAGGCTCCACACTCAATTCATGAGCACAATGCACAATAGTACACGAAGTGCACTGAACGAGTTGGTGCGGTCAAACAGTTGTTGACCGAACAAATCACAAAACAAATAGAAAACATCCTCCCGTCATTTTTTAAAACATTTGAAACCGTTGGGTTTCAAGCCCCTAGTTGAGCTCACTAGACCACTTTCCACGAAATCCTGACCGTCCATTTTAATCACGTGGGTCCACTGAACAAAATGATATAAGATCTTAGACCCATGCATTGAAACAGTGAAGATCAATCCCAACCGTCCAAGCCCTTCAAGCATGGCTAACATTTAATGCGAGACTTGAGATGCATGCTAGCATGCCATTTTCGATGGGATTTCAGCCGCCAGGCCGATTGCACGCGAGCTGCCAAAGCCTCCTCTCAACCAAAAACGGTGGGATGAGTGTAACACCCCGGATTTTGGCCAATCTGGGATTTGACGTCCTTAGGCAATGGGTCAACTAAAACACCTGGAAAATCGCTCAGAACCCAATTTCATAGCCAAAGAAACCACTTAGGAATAATTCCTTTAGAAACTAAGCATAAGTTAGCTAGCGCAACGCTGGAGTAGCTAGGAAACAGTCCCTGATCACTTTAAATACGTTCTACAAGACCCAAATCGAGTAGAACGTATGACTCCATAATACTCTATAACCTCGGATCAAACTCTAAGCGGGTTTGTTCTCTGGACTACTTTGAATTCTTGTATTGGATTTAGACCGCGCGTCGAAAGTCCGATACTTCCTATCTTACACCGTTAGAACCGACCAGCTGGACTTGACAATCATTTCGAAAATCAAGTCAAACCGATAATCACAGACTATTTCATTGAGCTCGGACTGAAGAGACCGCGAATAGGGACAGAATTGGAATTTCAAATTCAAATCTGGCACACGACTTGACACGTCAGTATTAAGCGTTCTGACAGTCAGAATTCATCCAGATTACACCCTCGGATCAGGAAAAATTTCTATTTATTATTATGAGACTTCCAGCCCTGATCTACGTGCGGTGACCGCTGAACTGAAACTGGTCCGCCACGTGCGATCTGCGAACCCTGCCGGACTGAAAACTTAATGCGTGCTAGATCTGGTACGCATGAGCTTAAGTCCGATCGCATTCGACAAGGGGACCACCAGAAATGCCCTTTTGGACCGAAACAGCCCCGATTTGGATATACCTCAAGTATACTTTGTTCCCAAGCTTGTTTTGGGCACATTTGAGCTTATAAAAGGGCTTGAAACCCTCACTCCTCTCTCCCATCCGAATTTGTAAAAACCCTAGATTGGGAGAGAGAAAAGGTGAGAGTTTGTGAGAGAAGGTGGGAGAGCTTTTCCTGCTGCTGCTGCACGTGCTTAAGCGGCGTATTCCAATCACTTTGCCGGTGATTTCTCCGCGTTTCTAGGTAAGAAATAACCCTAGAAAGTTGCTGATTTGATGCTTCTTTAGTTCCATAGCTTGTTAGTTGATAAATCTCGTAAATCAGGTTCTCTATTCGCCGTAGACGAAGCGTATACGCTCCGTTCGAATTCTCATCCCTAAAAGGGAAAAGGTGCGGATATTAGATGCTTTGATTGACTGTTTCCAAAGCTTTCAATGTCGTTTAATAGTAGATTCTTGATGGCAACGCCGTTTGACATGTACAACATGCTGTCCGTTTCTTGTTTCGTAAATCAACGAAGAATATGAGATTTAGGGCATTTTAGTCATTTGTAGGAAGTACTGTTTTCATTCATAGTTTGCTGATGTGATTGACATGAATTGTTGTTGCATTAGAATGTTAGGAATGCTTGCATAATTAGTTTGGCGAAGAGATTCGCCTAAATGCGCATTTCGGGTCGACATACTATATGTAGACTCAAGTGTGTAGTGTAAGTGTTTGTATAAATGCTTGTATTAGTATGTATTGAATTAAATGGTGTTATGAATTAATTTGAGATTGATTTCTCAATTAATATGCTGATGTAAATGATTTCCTACATGTTAGCCGTATGTACGATTTCATTATATGTATGAAATGTATATGTTTGATGTTGCACTTAAGTGGTATGCTATAACATGTACTTGATGATTTCATTATGGTTTAGTTGAGATTGAATTCTCAATTAATAGACTAATGGAAATGATTTCCTATATGTTGGCGATATGCATAATTTCATTATATGTGTGAAAGACATGTGTAGGATGATTTACTTAAGTTGTACGTTATAACAGGTGTTAACATGCTCACCTGGTTGTATTTCATTTCCATTACTCTTACATGAATGCTGACATGATTCCATGATTGTTTGGGACTATACTTAGTCCAGGCAGTCGGTAACCGAGCGAATTCGTGGTTAGTTTATCTTCGCCACGAACGACGCGTCGATGAACGCGAGCCGTGTTCGGGAGTTGACGGCAGTGGTTAGGCCAGACGAAGTGTTTTACGCACTTCATGTCGTCAACTTGAGATGCGATCGCGCTAGTCGAGCCCGTCAAGTAACCCGACTGGCCATTGTATGTTCACCCTGCATGAGTCATAACTGCTTGAACCTAGGGTACTGAACTTACCATTGTAAACCCTGTTAACCATGGTACCTTGATCCATAAAGACTCATGAGCCGGGCATGGTGGTATGGGACACCGTGGTCGAGCTGTCGGCCTACGCTGGGGCCACAAACCTCCCCGTAGTGACCAGTGAGCACCTAGACTCGTGAGCAGATTATGGTGGTATGGGACACTATATTCTAACTGTCGGCCTACACTGATCAGGCGACGAGCCCTTTGTAGTGACCGCGAGCGTATTCTGAGTCCACGGGAGGCGACGACCCTTCCGTTGCAGCAGAGTACAGTAGGCCTGTATTGATAAGGTGATGGGGGAGCGGAGCAACGAGTGCGTGCAACAGCCCTGGCAGCCCTTGCAGCGACCTACGAAATATACATCGTATGAGATTACTAGGAGTGACGACCCTAGACAGGATCTGTGTTGGGATTGATACAAGGGAAGTACCTTAGTTTCCCAATCCTGCTGTTTGAATGGACTAATAACAACTGGAAAATCATATCACCATAGCATTGCATGTGCCTGGAAGATGTGGAGCACTCTAGGGAGTATGGCATGCCGCGGTCGTAAGATGTTGCCGCATGAGGGTGATCGTCGGTGAGGGCATACATCACGTCATGTCATCTTGCATTAACAACAGTATTAGGAATGTTTGAATTACTGCTTTACTATTATCGCGTGATTGATTTGAGAACATGTTAATCCTTGCTCTATTATTCCACTGAGTTAGCTACTCACTCCCACGTTACGGGACGGTGTTCCTGGACACCCACCAGACCTTTTGTGATTGCAGATGATGGCGCGGCCTGCGAGGCGGAGCTGGACTTGATGATGATGAGGAGGATCCCTCCTTTATGCATGTTCTGATCGACGGGATTACAGGGAGGTTGATTAGATATTTTGACATTTGTCATTTTATATTTTTAGCTCACTCATGTATATTCGTTTCATCTACTTTTGGAGTATACATGTATGTATATAACCTGGTAACATGTTCACACTCTGGAGACATACAACAGTTTATATATGTTATACATACTATTACAGACTTCCGCTGGTTAATTTAACTGTCTCTGGAGTATGATATGTTGTTCTGGCTTAATTTCACTCATGTTTAATACATTATCACAGACAACATTCAATCATACATATCTATGTTGCATAAATAACATTTTGAAACTCGGGAGTTGGATTTTTGCTCGACCCCCCGATTTTCGGGATGTTACAGATGGTATCAGAGCATGATTTGGATTAAACCGGGCCTGGGTTATGGTCACGCGACGTACGCTGTCGCTTCCTTTGACTTAGGTGGGTGCGAGAAGGGTCTAGAAACATTTCTAGGATCCCAGATTCGCCAATAGGCGAAGTATATTCATTTCGATCGCGCGATCGAGTCTGTAACGCATTTCGGGTCGCGTAAAGTAACCCGAATAGCTCCTAGGTCGTAGGAAGTCAGGTTGAGACGACCTATGAGCGGTTTTAAAATGCAAAAGTGAATCCTTGGGCCGTGGGATGACCACGACTCCTGTAATCAATCGCCAGGGCTTAAAAATCCCGTTTCGCCAAAAATTCTCAAAATTCCTCCTCTAAACACTCTGAACTTCATTTCTTTCTTATCCATTTCATATTAGTCATCAAACTTAATATGAAAATAACACAAATTAGTACTTTCACACAAATTTACAGTGAATAGTAAAATTTCATGAAAAATGACCATAAGGCCATTCTAACTTCACTTTCTTTAGCAACTAATGGGCTAGATAGATGTACTAGAGCCTTCTACCCCAAAATCATATGCTGCATGATAGGGTTTTGTATTCTGGATTGAAGATTGGCCCCGAAAATCCTCGAATAGATGTTACAAATATTTTGACCTCCCTAGGGCAATCTACAATGAACCAGAGTGTGAACCATACCTTTTTGGAATCCCTAGGGCAAGAGGAATCCATCCCATATGGCCTCAGTGGCCAGTTTTCAACTTCACCGGCGATGCCATCGCCGGTTCGGCGATGCATCGCCGGTCAAACTCTTCGAATGGGTTTAATCTTTGGGCTGGAGGAGTTTGGGGGCTAGGGTAGTCCCCTGGTATGTGGTCCGTACCTTGAAACTCCCTAAAAGATGTACTTCCTTCACAAAAGTCCCCTTCCCTAGCCCCATTTTCGTTTTCTTGCTGCCCTAACCCAAAACCGTGGTTCCAAACCACCCCTAGATCCATTCCCTGCCAAAAACGACCACCCTCCATCATTCCTTTGAAGTTGGCAGCCCTCCCTCTTGAAGGTTTCGTCCGTTGGAGCTCCTAAAACCCCCAAATCGAGCTGAATTCGTGAGGTGCTCCATTCCCCTTTTTCATTTTCATTTCTTTCTGAAAATACATCCTAGGGGAGCTTGAAGCATCCCTCTACAATGCCTAGATTTCGTTCTGTCCATTTGGGCAACCATTTCCCTGCATTTCCTCCTCCTTCCATGGCTATTGTTAAGACTGTTTCAGCCTTTTCCTCACTTTCCATCGTCCTCTCTCTCATGTCCCTTTTATTTGACCCTCAGACTCGTGGAAATCTGCTTACCTATCCCATTTCTCCATGTTATTTTCTTGTTTGATTACTGTTTTGAAATTTCTGTGTTTTGTGTTGTTAGGTAGAAAATGTGTTTGTGTTGTGGTTTGAGCTTAACATAGCTAAAAATTGTTGAATGGAGTGCATGCCGTTCATTTTTTGTTAGGTATTGTCTCTAGATTGGGAGTATTGTAACTCCCGAGATTTAGCCTACAAATTAATTTTTATCCCAACCCACCCTCCTACAAAGCATGCCACTCCCGATCCCAACATGGGATTAGGAATGTAGTTTCGTTTCATAGACCCTTGGCGTTTTGGACCTAGTGTTAGCACTCCTAGATTTGAAGGATCTGACGACATAAGAAATCCAATTCCAGTTAGACAAATCTTGACCCTAAGCAATAGAAGAATTCCCTGTAGTAGAAATGGAATGGAAAGCCACTTACCGTATAATCTTAGGCTTTGGATTATAGCTACAGAGTTACAGACTAGGCTACTAGTTGTCTTAGGCAGTTTAAGGCCTATATATGCTAAGGGATAGTAGGTTATATTTGGTTGGAATGGGACTCCCTTCCTTCGATAGATCCCCTTATGACTTATAGACTTCTGTTGTTGCCCATAGGAAGGAACCATACACTCTCAGGGAACATTTATAACTCCCTCAGATTGAACTTAGAATAAACTAGCACGCCCCTTAGAATTGCCTTCCCCAAGGGCTTATTGCATTCAGGAATACGGAATAAAGGAACTACATGTAAGCGATGTATTCGCGGTTTGAATCGAATTCCTAATCCTAGTGGTTACCAATAAATCCAATGCTCTGATCAAGCAGAAGATCGGCATCGACTCGGATTAAGAATTGATACAATAAATCTTCTGTCCTAGCTAGACAGAAAGTCTATGTATCCGGCTCAGGCCCACTATACTACTTTTCTTCCGTGTTAGCTCGATCACATACAACCGAACGGGATCATAGTGTCTTTGGGAAATGGCGAGGACGTAAAGCTAGTAGAGAATTAGACATCTTGCCACCAATTCATACCTACCCCTGAACTCAACCACTATAGAGCTTTGGCTCGTCTCTATCACCATAGATACCAATGCCATAGAATGCATCATTAGCAAGAAAAATCATGTAGAGAAAGATTGTTTCCATTTAAAGTTAAGGATAGCCCCTAAGTTGCGCCCCGTTCCAATATACGGATCGATGCTAAGATTCTTCAACCTTAAGTAAAACCAAGTTTTAAGGGGGGTAGAACGTATTGAGTCCAATCCAGTTAGGTCAGTCAACGCAATCGTTCGATCAGAGTGGCGCAGCGGAAGAGTGGTTGGCCTCTTCCCCACTGGCCCAAGATCGAAACCTTTGAGTTAGGATATACGCACGATTAGGTTATTAAGTGGGATTGAACCTCCCTTAGAAAAGTATTCCTTGCCCTTTGCTAATGTCGGGGACGACATTGTGTTTTAAGGGGGGTAGATTGTAAACACCCCGGATTTTGGCCAATCTGGGATTTGACGTCCTTAGGCAATGGGTCAACTAAAACACCTGGAAAATCGCTCAGAACCCAATTTCATAGCCAAAGAAACCACTTAGGAATAATTCCTTTAGAAACTAAGCATAAGTTAGCTAGCGCAACGCTGGAGTAGCTAGGAAACAGTCCCTGATCACTTTAAATACGTTCTACAAGACCCAAATCGAGTAGAACGTATGACTCCATAATACTCTATAACCTCGGATCAAACTCTAAGCGGGTTTGTTCTCTGGACTACTTTGAATTCTTGTATTGGATTTAGACCGCGCGTCGAAAGTCCGATACTTCCTATCTTACACCGTTAGAACCGACCAGCTGGACTTGACAATCATTTCGAAAATCAAGTCAAACCGATAATCACAGACTATTTCATTGAGCCCGGACTGAAGAGACCGCGAATAGGGACAGAATTGGAATTTCAAATTCAAATCTGGCACACGACTTGACACGTCAGTATTAAGCGTTCTGACAGTCAGAATTCATCCAGATTACACCCTCGGATCAGGAAAAATTTCTATTTATTATTATGAGACTTCCAGCCCTGATCTACGTGCGGTGACCGCTGAACTGAAACTGGTCCGCCACGTGCGATCTGCGAACCCTGCCGGACTGAAAACTTAATGCGTGCTAGATCTGGTACGCATGAGCTTAAGTCCGATCGCATTCGACAAGGGGACCACCAGAAATGCCCTTTTGGACCGAAACAGCCCCGATTTGGATATACCTCAAGTATACTTTGTTCCCAAGCTTGTTTTGGGCACATTTGAGCTTATAAAAGGGCTTGAAACCCTCACTCCTCTCTCCCATCCGAATTTGTAAAAACCCTAGATTGGGAGAGAGAAAAGGTGAGAGTTTGTGAGAGAAGGTGGGAGAGCTTTTCCTGCTGCTGCTGCACGTGCTTAAGCGGCGTATTCCAATCACTTTGCCGGTGATTTCTCCGCGTTTCTAGGTAAGAAATAACCCTAGAAAGTTGCTGATTTGATGCTTCTTTAGTTCCATAGCTTGTTAGTTGATAAATCTCGTAAATCAGGTTCTCTATTCGCCGTAGACGAAGCGTATACGCTCCGTTCGAATTCTCATCCCTAAAAGGGAAAAGGTGCGGATATTAGATGCTTTGATTGACTGTTTCCAAAGCTTTCAATGTCGTTTAATAGTAGATTCTTGATGGCAACGCCGTTTGACATGTACAACATGCTGTCCGTTTCTTGTTTCGTAAATCAACGAAGAATATGAGATTTAGGGCATTTTAGTCATTTGTAGGAAGTACTGTTTTCATTCATAGTTTGCTGATGTGATTGACATGAATTGTTGTTGCATTAGAATGTTAGGAATGCTTGCATAATTAGTTTGGCGAAGAGATTCGCCTAAATGCGCATTTCGGGTCGACATACTATATGTAGACTCAAGTGTGTAGTGTAAGTGTTTGTATAAATGCTTGTATTAGTATGTATTGAATTAAATGGTGTTATGAATTAATTTGAGATTGATTTCTCAATTAATATGCTGATGTAAATGATTTCCTACATGTTAGCCGTATGTACGATTTCATTATATGTATGAAATGTATATGTTTGATGTTGCACTTAAGTGGTATGCTATAACATGTACTTGATGATTTCATTATGGTTTAGTTGAGATTGAATTCTCAATTAATAGACTAATGGAAATGATTTCCTATATGTTGGCGATATGCATAATTTCATTATATGTGTGAAAGACATGTGTAGGATGATTTACTTAAGTTGTACGTTATAACAGGTGTTAACATGCTCACCTGGTTGTATTTCATTTCATTACTCTTACATGAATGCTGACATGATTCCATGATTGTTTGGGACTATACTTAGTCCAGGCAGTCGGTAACCGAGCGAATTCGTGGTTAGTTTATCTTCGCCACGAACAACGCGTCGATGAACGCGAGCCGTGTTCTGGAGTTGGCGGCAGTGGTTAGGCCACACGAAGTGTTTTACACACTTCATGTCGTCAACTTGAGATGCGATCGCGCTAGTCGAGCCCATCAAGTAACCCGACTGGCCATTGTATGTTCACCCTGCATGAGTCGTAACTGCTTGAACCTAGGGTACTGAACTTACCATTGTAAACCCTGTTAACCATGATACCTTGATCCATAAAGACTCATGAGCCGGGCATGGTGGTATGGGACACCGTGGTCGAGCTGTCGGCCTACGCTGGGGCCACAAACCTCCCCGTAGTGACCAGTGAGCACCTAGACTCGTGAGCAGATTATGGTGGTATGGGACACTATATTCTAGCTGTCGGCCTATACTGATCAGGCGACGAGCCCTTTGTAGTGACCGCGAGCGTATTCTGAGTCCACGGGAGGCGACGACCCTTCCGTTGCAGCAGAGTACAGTAGGCCTGTATTGATAAGGTGATGGGGGAGCGGAGCAACGAGTGCGTGCAACAGCCCTGGCAGCCCTTGCAGCGACCTACGAAATATACATCGTATGAGATTACTAGGAGTGACGACCCTAGACAGGATCTGTGTTGGGATTGATACAAGGGAAGTACCTTAGTTTCCCAATCCTGCTGTTTGAATGGACTAATAACAACTTGGAAATCATATCACCATAGCATTGCATGTTCCTGGAAGATGTGGAGCACTCTAGGGAGTGTAGCATGCCGCGGTCGTAAGATGTTGCCGCATGAGGGTGATCGTCGGTGAGGGCATACATCACGTCATGTCATCTTGCATTAACAACAGTATTAGGAATGTTTGAATTACTGCTTTACTATTATCGCGTGATTGATTTGAGAACATGTTAATCCTTACTCTATTATTCCACTGAGTTAGCTACTCACTCCCACGTTACGGGATGGTGTTCCTGGACACCCACCAGACCTTTTGTGATTGCAGATGATGGCGCGGCCTGCGAGGCGGAGCTGGACTTGATGATGATGAGGAGGATCCCTCCTTTATGCATGTTCTGATCGACGGGATTACAGGGAGGTTGATTAGATATTTTGACATTTGTCATTTTATATTTTTAGCTCACTCATGTATATTCGTTTCATCTACTTTTGGAGTATACATGTATGTATATAACCTGGTAACATGTTCACACTCTGGAGACATACAACAGTTTATATATGTTATACATACTATTACAGACTTCCGCTGGTTAATTTAACTGTCTCTGGAGTATGATATGTTGTTCTGGCTTAATTTCACTCATGTTTAATACATTATCACAGACAACATTCAATCATACATATCTATGTTGCATAAATAACATTTTGAAACTCGGGAGTTGGGTTTTTGCTCGACCCCCCGATTTTCGGAATGTTACAATGAGATGGATGGTCATCATTGATTGTCTGGCACCACCCTATCCATCCAAAGAGATCATGTGGCTTCATCTCGACCACAGAAGGCTTTTGCCTACCGTCAGCCTCTCCTCTCTTTGCCTATATAAGGAGTAGCTCGGCTCTCTTAGACTCCACACGCAGAGAGAGAGAGATTAGAGAAAAGAACTAAACTGAGAGACATTTTTTTTGGTGAGCTTGAAGCACACTGCCCCAACTCAGTTCGAGAGAACCGGACTGAGCCGAGTCAACATTGGACCACAGCAACACCATTTACGTGAGAAAAAGGGAGAGTAAACTGAGGAAGAGAAGTGAGGAAGAAGGAGAAAGGAGTAGTTGTGTGTGTTCCAGCCCAAGCCCGGAGTCGAAACCGACTGTAGCAGGTAGGGACATTCCCTCCACTCTGTTGCAACTCTAAGTAAATAAAAAAAAATTAAGGCTCTATCACACCCTATCACATGCCACATTTAAGACCAAGAGAATCAGCCATTTTGAAGCTGAAATTGGACCAAATGCAGCCCCTGTTTTGGGCTAAGCATGGCCTTAATGTAGCCCTGTTCGGGGGCCGAATATGGCCTGGGTATAGGCCTTGTTTGGAGCCTAACAATGACATGTAAATGGCACCGTTGGGAGCTGAAACGTGGCCCAGAAATGGGCCACACGGGGAGCAAAATTCAGACTCCTAATAGACACGAAAACCGTGAGTTCCTTAGAGAGTGGTTGAAAAATTGCCGATTTTCGGCATGTGATCGACCCGTTTTGGGTCATTTTCTTGTCAGGAAAAAACGGTAGCCACCATTGCACAAACATAGGTGGAAATGTGGCCAGAGACAGGCCATTTTGAAGCCAGAACCATGGCAGGGAGTAAGCCCTGTTCAAGTTCTAACTGTCTACAAAGAAGAAGAGCCAATTGGGCCCCACCAAACTACAGGTGGGCCTCACCAAATGCAGGTGGGCCTTGCCCAAATTGGGCTGCTGCCCTAACCATGGGCCCTACATAGACTTAGGGGGGCCGCACCCTGCATCCGCAGGTGGGCCCCACTTGATAGTGGTGATGGGTCACGTAAGTAGACCCCACCTCAATGATGTGAAACGTATGGGCCATCTGGCAAGAGTCAGGCCTGGACGTGAACTCCTTCACTCTTTCAAAACAAAGAAAAATAAAAAAATAAAAAAAAAATAAAAATAAAAATAAAAAATTATATATATATAATATTGGTGCATGCACATGCATCTGTACGTGCAAAATCACATATTATAAGACGCCTCAGATGCATGAAGCATGACTGCATCCAGACCGTTCATCCATCTCAAAACGCCCTGAACCACCATGTTTTGTCCTGACTGATCATCAAAGGACGTCAGACCCTGGCCTTTCAAAAAAATATATATATACATAAAACATATGTGTATACATGTACCACGCCAGGTACTGTTATCCAATATCCAGACCGTCCATCACTGGATGTTCCCAGATCGTCCAGTGCTGGACGTGGCTGCATGGGAGAAAAGAAAAAGAAAATATAATAATATATATTTAAAGTACATATACATGCACTTGTACAGGCATGAAGATTTAAACTATTATATCTATGATGCATGTGATATATGATGCATGTGATGTATATGTGATGCATGTGATGTATATATGATGCATGTAATGTATATACTAACTGAATACATGTATGAAGCATGTGATGTACACTAACTAAATACATATATGATGCATGTGATGTACACCAACTGAACGCATATATGATGCATGTGACGCATACTAATTAAATACATATATAATCCATGTGATGTATACTAACTAAATACATATATGATGCATGTGATCTGTAATGTTCAAATATGTACAGAGTACATGAGAGGAGGATGTAACATACTTGATGTATCAGGTGGTCCATGTGAGACCCACCTGATACTTCTGTTAAATTCAGACCGTCCGAAGTCTGTACGTAGCCCACCAATTGTGATTAGCTAGAACACCATCCAGTGCATGTAATGAAAATGTTATATGAAGTCCCACAGGCGCATGTGTCTGTATGTACAATATGTATATGTTTTATGATGGCCACACCACTTAGGAGGGACTCCACTGATAGATGCATTCCATCCTAACCAGTTGACATTTACTTGCAAATGGTCCTACAAGAGGAAAATACAGACAATGGTACTTGGGCTAAGTTCAATGATTTGGGTGGCTGGGGTTCTCCATCCGCAATGTTGATCCATACCGGAGGACCAATTCAACCCCCCCCCGGGTGAGATAAACTTGAGTCCCGAACAAATAAATGGTGGGCCTAACACGAGCCTAAAGGGAGCCTTGTTGATGCACTCCCTTTTGTACCAAATCTCACAGATATAAACTAAATTTTTAGGAAATTCCTTGAGTGACCTTGAACCACAAGAAGGCTCGGGCCAAGTTCAAGAACACTACTAAACAGGTGATGACTTTTCCTTGGGCTTTCCATTTCTAAATTAGCTAAACCTAGTTGTACTAGATCACCATTATTGTGATATTTGCCCACATGCTAGTTTAATCCTTGATCACCATTCACATGACTTGGTAATATATTCTCATTAGTTATTGATTTATAATGCGTCCTTTCACGTCTGATTTGAAGTCATATATTGCCACATGTTAACATGATTTGCTTATGTACATAACCTTTTTATGCTACACATGAAGGATACTTTGGTTGTATGCAAGCCACACTTGGGATGTAATTAGTCAAATGTGTGGGAAATAGGGACCTTGAACTGGTGTCATTTTGATCAAGGTATCCTATTAGAACATCCCAAGGTGGAGGACCTCATGAGCCGAGGATGGTGGTAATGGGACAATATGCTCGAGCTGTCGGCCTACGCTGGGTGTTGAGCCCTCCGTAGTGACCATTGAGTTGCTTAAATTGACTGATTGAAATTAGATTAATAACGGCTGGCTAATCATGCATTCATAGCATATTGGTGATGACGGATGACTAATTCTGGATGCTGTATCACGTGCCCCAGAGTTGTTGTGGTAACATTTCGCTAGCTCCCAGACCATCGACTATCGACCCCTGTCCAACTGGATGATTTTTCCAGGTCGATGATTTGCATGGGTGACGAACCCAAGTTTGGCTGGATGTGCATACCCAGGCCGATGTGCACTCATGCATCCATGCATCTAATAAGACTGCATATTGCCTGTTTTGGATTACTATTTGACTATGTTTGCTAAAGCAAAGATGTGTAATCTTGAGGGGAATTCACACTGAGCTGGGCACTCATCCATCAACTATCCAACCGTACAGATCATGCAGGGACAGATGTAGAGGGCGTCGGTGTCGGCTCTGATGATACCACCATGGAGCAAGAGGAGGAGTATTATGAGGACGAGCCGCATCAGGACGTAGCGGCGTATTGTGGTGTTAATCAGTAGCTCTATATTTTATCTTCAGTAGATTTGTATTTTGTAAACTTTTTGGAATTTTGTAACTAAGACCCCCAGCTGAGCGGGTCAAATATTTGGGCTCTCATAAATATACTTGCTTCTTTTGGCTATTGCACTCTGAGGTTATATTCCGCTGTTTCTCTGATTTATTAACTCCCGAATTTCTGAAAACGAGTCTCGTACTCGGGTTTTAGAAGTCGGGGCGTTACAGAGTGTTTCATGCCCAAGTGGGTCCGTCATAACACTCGACGTCTCTTGAGTGAATGAGGATTGGTTGAGGGGTTATCTATCCATAACATGATTAGACACCACTCGAGATCCATAAAGATAACTAAAATTATGACTGCCAATCAATTGGTCAATCAACCTCTAAATCCACCTCAACTTAGGGTTGAGGAAATCCAGGATGAAAATGAGGTGCATCAAGTACCCCCGCCTCATACTTTATAAGATTATTTATTACTGGAGGGGGTGAGCATACCTTCATGTATGATTTTTTTAGAAAATACAAGACATATGGATATCAAGCCATGGGTGATCCAATTCATTCCAAAATTTCATGGACTTGAATATGAAAATACATAATTACATATGAAAGAGTTTGATGAGATCATAGCCACCTTATACTTTCCGAATGTGTCTGAGGACACGGTTAGGCTGAAACTCTTTCCCTTCTCTTTGAAAGAGAAAGCTAAGACGTGGTTGCATTTACTACGTCCACGATCTATTGACAGATGGAATGACATGAGAAGGGAGTTCATTAAGAAAATTTTCCCACACCATATAACGAACACCCTTAGAAAATCAATCATGAAATTCGCTTAAAAGGAAGGTGAAACATTCTTCCAATCTTGGGAGCGATTTAAAGATCTTGTCAGTTCATGTCCAGAACATGGTTTTGAAACGTGGCGCATTACACACTTTTCCTATGATGGACTGACATCATTTATGCACCAATTGGTCGAGATAATGTGCAATGGGGAATTCATGAACAAAAATGTCGATGATGTGTGGGATTATTTGGATAGACTTGTTGAAAATGCACAATTATGAGATGTCTCCCCAAAATCGAGCACCACCTTTAGGCCCGCTTAATCAAAGTAGAGGGGTGGAATATACCTTCTGAAGGAGGATGATGCTATCAATGCTAAAGTTGCTAATATCATAAGGAAATTTGAGGCCATGGAACTAAAGAAGGATAAGGCTAAGGAAACTATTTGCGGTATTTATGCTTGGAACATTCACATAACTAAAAATTTCCCAACAATACCTGCTTTTCAAGAAGTACTGAATAAGCAATCTAATGCCGTGAATAATTACCATCTCCAATACATACAATCCTAGTTGGAGAAATCATACAAATTTTAATTGGAGGAATGGACAAACTACTACTCCTCAAGGATTTCCTAATCAAATTCCAAATCAAGGGAAACCTTAAGAGAAACTGGTTTAAAATTCCACATAAACTCAAGAGCTTACCCAAGCATTACGAGAACTTATAAAATTTATTCAAATGATGGATTCACATGTTACGGTTATAGAGAAGGGGATGCTTCCTGCTCAACCTTTCCCCAATCCTAAACTGCAATACAAAATAAGTGATCCAAGTTCTTCAAATTAAATAGAGCAAGCTAAGCTATCACCACTCTTAAGAGTGAGAAAATAATTGACAAATCTATTCCAGTAAGGGCTGAAAAGTCCAAGGACCCAGAATAGATGAAACTTATAGACCTAACACTGATCCACAAGAATTAGAACCAGAACTTCATGGCAAGCTGATTACACCATTCCCCCAACAGTTGATTGCACCAAACTCGCTCTTTAACTCTCAAAATATTTTAGAGGTGCTTAAGTAAGTGAAGGTCAACATTCCTCTACTAGATATTGTTAAACAAATATCTTCATATGTAAAAATTTTGAAAGACTTATGTACGATCAATAAACGACAAAATATTTTAAAGAATCTTCTTGACAGAAAAAGTGAGTGTCATTCTAAAGCAAGATGTGCCATAAAAATACAAAGATCCCAATAGCCCAACCATCGCTTGCATAATTGGAAACTACCGAATTGAGCATGCACTTCTTGACTTAGGAGTGAGCATAAATCTGATCCCATACACAGTCTATAAATAATTGGGTCTAGGTGAATTAAAACCCACCAGACTATATTACAACTTACTGATCGCTCAGTTCGTGTACCGAGAGAGAAAATTAAGGATGTGTTCGTCCAGGTTAACAAATTCTGCTACCCAATAGATTTTATCGTTTTAGATACTTGACCCATCATGGATATGAGCACTCAAATTCCTATCTTTCTTGATCGCCCATTCCTAGCCACATCAAATGCAATCATTAATTGTAGGAATGGAGTCATGAATTTATCTTTTGGGAATATGATATTTGAGCTCAATATCTTTTTCAACATAAGTAAACAGGCAGAGGATGATGACGATGCCCATGATGTTAACTTGATTGATTCTTTTGTGGAGGATAGAACTCTGATGACCTTATCCTCTGACCCTCTAGAGATGTGCTTGGCCCACTCTCACGATTTAGTTGATGATATGATTAGGGAGATGGGTGCCATGCTTGATACTGTGCCAGTACTTGAAGTTAACCAGTGGAGGCCACAATTTGAAAAATTACCCTAAACTGATGTAGTGCCTTTATCATTTAACCTTAAGGAACCGAAGCTTGGCCTAAAACATTTGTCCTCTGAATTGAAATATGTCTATCTAAGTTAAGATGAGACATACTCGGTGGTAATTTCTTCCCACCACGAGTAAGAACAGGAGAGTATGCTTATCTCTACTCTCATTAAGCACAAAGGAGCCCTCGAATGGTCGATTGTAGATCTCAAAGGAATCGACCATTTGATTTGTACTCACCGCATTTATCTAGAGGATAATGTGAAGACCTCTCAGCAACCACAACATAGATTAAATCCAAACATGAAGGAAGTGATTAAGGCCGAGGTTCTTAAGCTATCAGATGTGGGTATCATATACCTTATATCTGATAGTCAATGAGTGAGTCCAACTCACCTAAAAGTCTAGAATCACTATCATATCCAATGCCAACAATGAACTCATGCCAACTAGAGTTACTACTGGTTGCAGAATGTGCATTGACCATAGGAAATTGAATATCGTCATGAGGAATGACACTTTCCTTTATTTTTCATTGATCAAATTTTGGAAAGGCTAGCTAATCACTCATACTATTGCTTCTATAACACCCTGAAAATCGGGGGTCGGGTAGAAACCCAACTCCCGAGTTTCAGAACGTCACTTATGCAACATAGATAATGATAAAAGCATGTTGTCTGTAGAATGGCATTAAACAAGATTGAGACTAAGCCAAAACAGCATATCATACTCTAGAGACAGTTAAATTAGCAAGCGGAAGACTGTGATAAATATATAAAATATATAAGTAATTGTAAGTCTCCAGAGTGTGAACATGTTACCAGGTTAATTAGATACATGTATACTCCAAAAATGTAAAGAAAAGAATATACATGAGTGCTCCAAAAATATAAAATGACAAGAGTCAAGGCGTCTACTCAACCTCCTTGTAATCCCGTCGACCATAACACGCATAAAGGAGGGATCCTCCTCCTCATCATCAAGTTTGGCTCCGCTTCACAAGCAATGCCATCATGTGAAACTAAAATAGGGACTGTTGGGTGTTCGGAATACCATCCCGTAACGTGAGAATGAGTAATCAACTCAGTGGAATCATATAGCAAAGATTAGCATGCTATTAAATCAATCACGCGATAATAGTAAAACAAACAATCAAACATTCCTACATACTGTTGTTAATGCATGCATGAAATAACATGATGGATGCCCTCACCGACATAATCCCTCATGCGGCACCATCTGCGTCCGCGGCATGCTTTCTTCTCGCATTGCTCCACATCTTCCAGGTACATGCAGTGTGATATGAATAATGAATACCGAGTTGTTATTAGTCCTTTTCATACAGCAGGATTGAGAAACTAAGGTACCTTCCTTATATCAATTCCAACACAGATCCTGTCTAGGGTCGTCACTCCTAGTAATCTCATACGATGTTATATTTGTAGGTCGCTGCAAGGGCTGCCAGGGCTGTTGCTCACACTCGTTGCACCGCTCCCCCATCACCTTATCAATACAGGCCTATTTATATCCTTAAGATTGCATCAGGACTCATTGCCCCCATGCGGTGTTAGGATAAACTCAAGGCCACTACAAAGGGTTGCCAGGGCTGTTGCTCGCACTCGTTGCTCCACTCCCCCATCACCTTATCAATGTAGGCCGACAAAAAGAATATAGTGTCCCATACCACCATAATCTGCTCAGAGTAGGGTGCTCACTGGTCACTACAGGGAGGTTTATGGCCCCAGCGTAGGCCGACAGCTCGACCACGGTGTCTCATACTACTATGCCCGGCTCATGAGTCTTTATGGATCAAGATACCATGGTTAACAGGGTTTTCAATGGTAAGGTCAGTACCCTAGGTTCAAGTAGTTATGACTCATACATGGCGAACATACAATGGTTAGTCGGGTTACTTGACGGGCTCAACTAGTACGAGCGCATCTCAAGCTGAACGACATGAAGTGCATAAAACACTTCGCGTTGCCTAACCACTGCCGCCAACCCAAAACACGACTCGCTTTCATCGACGCGTCCTTCGTGGCAAATAGAAGCCAACCACGACTTTGAATCTATTACCGACTGCCTGGACTAACGTATAGCCCCAAGCATTTGTAAACAACATCAATGATCATGTGAGAGTGACATAATTGAAATACAAACAATCAAAGCATGTTTATAACATGTGATATCATACAACGTAAGCAAATCAATTAACCACATATAATCCATATGCCTAAGGAAACTAATTTCACATAACACACATGGAGAAAAATCATTTAAGTCATCATATGAATTGAAAATCCAATCTCAAGCTAATCTACAACAACATTTACTCAATACATACTAATACAAACATTTATACAAACACTTAGTCTACACACTTTAGTCAACATAGCGTATGTCGACTCAAAGTGCGCATTGGGGCAAATCTCTTCGCGAAACAGATCATGCATGCATTCCTAGTATCATAACATGATAAATAACCATGGCAAACATTTCAACAAAATATGGACGTAAACAGTATTTCCTACAAATGACTAAAATGCCCTAAATCTCATATTTTCCATACGCAGTCGAAATGGAAAAATGACAGCTTGTTCTACATGTCAAACGGCGTGCTCGTCGATAATCTACTATTAAACGACATTGAAAGCTTTGAAATCAGTTAATCAAAGCATCTAGAATCCTCAGCTTTCGCCTTAGATGTGTATCGGTTCGAATAGAATGTATATGCTTCGTCAACGGTGTAAATGCGACCTAATGCACAAGTACATAAGCTACCTTGCCATTTGAATCGAAGGAATCCATAAAACAGCAAGTGGTTAGGGTTTTTCTTCCCTAGAAGTGCGTTGGAAATCACCGGGAAAGTGATTTGAATGCGTTGCTTTGCTACGTGCAAAGAATGGAGCAAACGACAGGAAGTTCTCTCACAAAATCTCTCACAATCTCTCACTTTCTCTCTCTCTCTCAATCTAGGGTTTTCCCTAAATTCGTATGGGTTAGAAGACTAAGGGTTTAAGCTCCTTTTATAAGCCCAAACATGACCAAACTAGACTCCAAGTTAAGGTATACTTGGGTTATAGCCAAATCGGAACTTTTTCGATCCAAAAGAGCGTTTCAGGAGGTCCCCTGGCCGAACGCGGTCGGACTTAAGCTCATGATCACTGGATCTTGCTCACACGAAGTTTTCAGACCGGTAGAGTTCGCAGATCGCACATGGCGGTCCAGTTTCAGTTCAGCGGTCATCGTACCTAAATCAAGTCTACAAGTCTCATGACATGAAAGAGAAATTTTTCCTGATCTGAGGGTAAAATTTGGCTGAATTCTGACGGTCAGAATGCTTAATAATAACGCGCAACGACATGTGCCAGATTTGGAATTAATTTCCTAAACCTTTAGCCATTTCTCACTCTCTTCAGTCCAGACTCAATGAAATAGCCTCAGAACATCGGTTGGGCTTGATTTTCGAAACGATTATCAAGTCCAGCTAAGCGGTCATAACCGTCTAAGATTGTAGATATCGGACTTCCGACGCGCGGTCAAAATCAAATACGAAGTTTCAAAGGGTTCTTGAGAATAAACCGGTTTAGAGTTTGATCCTGGATTTTAGGGTAACATAGTGTCATTGGTTCTACAAGTTTTGGGTCTTGCAGAACGTATTTAAAGTGATCAATGCTAATTTCACTGGTAATTTAGTGTAGCGCTGGCTAATTCACGTTAAATTCTAAAGAATTTGGTTCTAAGTGATTTCTTTGGCTTTGGAATCGAATTTTGAGAAACTAACAAGGTGCTATGGTTGACCCATTGCCTAAGGACGTCTAATTCGAGGTTGGTAAAAATTCGGGGTGTTACAATCTACCCCCCTTAAAATAAAATTTCATCTCCGAAATTGGCTAAGTGTAATGAGTCCCTAGAGAGACTTTAGTATTGATATTCTAAGGAAGGTTCAAATTCTATTTAATGACCTAATATTATGTATAACTTAAACCAACTGTTTTGATCCTGGGCCAGTGGGGAAGAGGCTAACCACGCTTCCGTTGCGCCACTCTAGTCTAACGGTTGCATTGGCTTACCTAACTAGATTGGGCTCAAAATGTTCTACCCCCCTTAAAACTTGGTTCTACTTAAGGTTCAAGAATCTATGTCTCGATCCACATATCGGAACGAGTGTAACTTAGGACCTATCCTTGACATGGAATGAGAGACAACCTCTCGCTACAATGGTCTTCCTTTACTAATGATGCATTCTATGACATTGGTACCTATGGTTGTAGAAAAGAGCTGAAATGATGGGTGTTGTGGTTGATTTCAATGACAGATGTAAGTTTGTGGCAAGAGGTCTAATCTCTACTGGCTATAAGTCCTCGCCAGTTCCCAAAGACAATGCGATAACTTTTGATTGTAGGTGGTCGGGCCAACACGGAAGAAATGTTGGGCAGTGGGTCTGTGCCGGATACATAGACTTTCTGTCTAGCTAGGATAAAAAAATTCGTTGTATCAGTTCTTAATCTGAGTCGATGTCAATCTTCTGCTTGATCAGAGCATTGGATTTATTGGTAACCACTAGGATTAAGAAGTCGATTCAAACCGCGAATACATCGCTAATATACAATTCCTTTACTCCGCGTTCTCGATTGCAATAAATCCTTGGGAAGGCAATTCTAAGGGGAATTCTAAGGGGCGTGCTGGTTTATTCTAAGTTCAATCTGAGGGATTTATAAGTTTTCCCTGAGAGTGAATGGTTCTAAGTTAAAACAACTTTTCTAAGGGTTGTAACAGAAGTCTATAAGTATTAAGGGGACCTATCGAAGAGATGAGGTCCTATTCCAACCAAATCTAACCTATTATTCCTTAGCATATATAGGCTTTACACTACTTATTATAACTAGTAGCCTAGTTTGTAACTCACTAGCTGTAATCCAAAGCCTAAGCTTATACGCTAAATGGTTTCATACCATATCTACTACAGGGAATTGTTCTATCGCTTAGAGTCAAGATTGTTTAATTGAAATTTGATTTCCTATATTGTCAGATTTTTCAAATCGAGTACCACTCCAAGTCCAAAACTCGAAGGGCATATGTGGCTAGTGGTCTCAAGTTGTGTTAAATGGGACTGCTTTCCTACCCTCGCCCAAGAATTGGGAATGACATGTTTAGTAGGTGAGTGAGTTGGGATTCAAATCAACTTCGTAGGCTTTGAAAAATGGGCCTTGTGTTGGAAAGCGTGAGATGTAGCATAGCAATACACAATCCCTCAAGCATTCCACACACTTCATATCAAAAGGGTCTGCATGCATTTCATTAAATCAAAAATTTGTCACAATACAAGAGATGTATCCTTACATGCATCATGACAAGAAACACATGGAAAACTAAACTAGTTAAAGCTACAACCGCAACATAAACCAACGACTAAGCCTTCTCAGGCTCACACACCAAAAACAGAAAATAGCTAATTATGACCAACAAGCGAATAAAATCTAATCGCTAATCTGAGTCTGGCGATGGAGGAGGAGCATCCTTATCCTGCAGGTAACACAGGATGGCCTTCAAAGTGCGAGTCACCTTGCCAAATTTCCATTTCATGACGGCCTTGGTATCCTCAAGATCCTGTTTCACCTCAGCCCGGAGTTCTTAGACTTCCCGTTGCAAAGCAACCTGTCTCGCCTCAAGCTGGGCTATATGAGCATCCTTAGTAGCCTGAGTCGCAGGGGGAGGGCTCTCATCAGTATCCTGAGCCTTCTCTTCTTCTTCTTCTTGGACTTCTTCCTCTATTTCAGCCCCAGCTTCTTCTTCACTAGCATCCTTTGTACTATCATACTCGCCCTCACTGTCATCATCAAGCTGAGCCTCATGTTGCCGAGGCCCTATCTTCATCTGGTTCATGGTAGCCTCATTAATGAAGTGAATCGGCACAGGCATCTCCGGCCCAAGTCTGTAAGTAAACTCAAGCGCGATCTTGCATATGAGTCGGCCAAAGGGAAGTGACTCAGACGTTCTTCTCGATTTCGCTATGAGGATGATGTGTCGCAACACAAAGGTGGCCATACACACGTTCTCTCCCTGGCCCACTTGATACAGGAAATCGACCATAAGACACATACATTCACTGCGGTTGGTCGACCTAGGATACACATTGAACGTGCAAATGTGGTGCAACAGGCGGAAATCATCCGACATGTGGGACACTAAGAGGCTCTTGTTATGCTGCCATGGAACCAAACCACCACATAGGAACCTGGTGCGGCGATTTCGCTCACGAACACTCTTCAGATCCTTAGCACTTGGATGTACTTCACCAAGAGGCACCTTCAGAAGTCGGGCTATCAATCGAACATCAATCGTAGCTTCCCGATCTCTATCAAAGGAAATCCTGAACTGCAATGGCTCCAACGTAGGAGCCTGAATATGAGCATAGAAGGCACGAACAGTGCTTACATTCGCACGAGACTGGGCTTCAAAGAGCGGACCCCAGTTGGCAGCTTCGATGCGCTCAAATAACAGAAACTCACCAAAGAGCCGCTCCTCCACATGCACCTCAAACAGAACCTTGCGATCAGTATACACGCCATGGGCCAAGTCTGCTAACAATGCTCTTCCTATCTGAGCGTGGGGATCCAAATCTCGCTTTGTGTGAAACTCACGAGCGGCACTTGGACTTGCGGTGGCGCTTGAGCTAGCGGCGCCACCTCTCGGATTCCTCGATCGTGAAGGGCGACTAGACCTAGCTTCATCGGCGGTGGTCTTCCTCTTTTTCATGAGAGAGAGGATGGTGGAGAAAGAGAAAAAGGCCAAAATAGCCTTAACGATAGCCATGGAAAATGGAGAAAATGGGGAGAAAGGGCTGCCCTAATGGACTGAATCGAATCTAGGCCCTGTTGAGGGGTGAATCAAGTTCCCAAAGGCTGGATTTTCAAAGAGAAAAGAGTAAGATAAGATGGAATGGAGGTCCATACGATTTTCAGCCTTCAATGGAGGTTGGGAGAGCTTCCACGGATAAAAATGGAGAGGAAAGGGACTGTAAACAGCTATAAATGGATGGGTTGGTGTCGGTTGAGGGAGAAAATGGGATGAGAGAGGTTTGACACTGGGATTTGAGGGGAAGGCAGCAAAAAAATGTAAAAAGGAGAGCTTGGGAGGGCTGTTTGTGAAGGAGGTAGGGTATTTGGGGGGTTTCAAGGTGCGACCCACATGTAGGAGGGGTGCCTTAGCCACAAAAGGGCGTCGGCCCGAAACACAGCCCAAGTGGGGCCCACCGTATGGCGATCCCGCGCCGAACCGGCTAGGTCCTCGCCGGTGAACTTGCAAACCGGCGATGCCGGCCATAGGGGTTGGGTTCTCGCTGCCCTAGGGGCCCCAAATATATGTGGGTCCCACCTTGGTTCATTCTATTTTATCCTGGATAGGCCCATGACTCCATTTGGAGAATTTCAGGGCCAGTTTGTAAACCAGAATGAATTTATGCATCATGTAACATATGAATTTGGGGTAGGAGAGGCTAATCCATCCAACTAACTCATTTATTATAAGAGATTCCATAAATAAAATGGCTAAAAGACTGATTCTTATGTATATTTACTATTTATAGTAAAATTTTTGTTTAAGTATGATTCACTATCCTTCACACATTAGGATTTATGTGTAGTAAGAAAGGACTTTGAAAAAGTTAAAGAATGGGGTGGTGAAAGGAAGGATTTTAAAGGAATTGGATGAAAAAGGGTTTTAAGCCTTGAGATTGAATGTAAGGGTTGTGGTTGCCCCACAACCTAAGGACATGCATTTCTGGGTTAAAAATTTTTCAGGGAACGTCTCAAACCCGTCGACTAACGACCTAGAAGCGACTTAGGTTGCTTCACGCGACCGAAGATATGTTATGGACTCAATCACCGTATAGTCTCACCTGTCGGTGAAACTTTGAATTCTAATATGGTTTCTAGTTTCCATCGCCCCTTCCTAAGTTAGAGTACGTAGGTGCGCATTGTGTTACCATAACCCAGGTCTGGTTTAATCCAAATCATGCTCTGATACCATCTGTAACACCCTGAAAATCGGAGGTCGGGTAGAAACCCAACTCCCGAGTTCCAAAATGTCACTTATGCAACATAGATAATGATAAATACATGTTTTCTTTAGAATGGCATTAAACAAGATTGAGACTAAGCCAAAACAGCATATCATACTCCAGAGACAGTAAAATTAGCAAGCGGAAGACTGTGATAAATACATAAAATATATAAGTAATTGTAAGTCTCCAGAGTGTGAACATGTTACCAGGTTAATTAGATACATGTATACTCCAAAAATGGAAAGAAAAGAATATACATGAGTGCTCTAAAAATATAAAATGACAAGTGTCAAGGCGTCTACTCAACCTCCCTGTAATCCCGTCGACCAGAACACTCATAAAGGAGGGATCCTCCTCATCATCATCAAGTTCGGCTCCGCTTCACAAGCAGTGCCATCATCTGAAACTAAAATAAGGACTGGTGGGTGTCCGGAATACCATCCCGTAACGTGGGGATGAGTAATCAACTCAGTGGAATCATAGAGCAAAGATTAACATGTTATTAAATCAATCACGCGATAATAGTAAAGCAAACAATCAAACATTCCTACATACTGTTGTTAATGCATGCATGAAATGACATGATGGATGCCCTCACCGACATACTCCCTCATGCGGCACCATCTGCGTCCGCGGCATGCTTTCTTCCCGCAGTGCTCCACATCTTCCAGGCACATGCAGTGTGATATGAATAATGAATACCGAGTTGTTATTAGTCCTTTTCATACAGCAGGATTGAGAAACTAAGGTACCTTTCTTATATCAATCCCAACACAGATCCTGTCTAGGGTCGTCACTCCTAGTAATCTCATACGATGTTATATTTGTAGGTCGCTGTAAGGGCTGTCAGGGCTGTTGCTCGCACTCGTTGCACCGCTCCCCCATCACCTTATCAAAACAGGCCTATTTATATCCTTAAGACTGCATCAGGACCAGTCGCCCCCATGCGGTATCAGGATAAACTCAAGGTCACTACAAAGGGCTGCCAGGGCTGTTACTCGCACTCGTTGCTCCACTCCCCCATCACCTTATCAATGTAGGCCGACAGCAAGAATATAGTGTCCCATACCACCATAATCTGCTCAGAGTAGGGTGCTCACTGGTCACTACAGGGAGGTTTGTGGCCCCAGCGTAGGCTGACAGCTCGACCACGGTGTCCTATACCACCATGCCCGGCTCATGAGTCTTTATGAATCAAGGTACCATGGTTAACAGGGTTTTCAATGGTAAGGTCAGTACCCTAGGTTCAAGTAGTTATGACTCATACATGGCGAACATACAATGGTCAGTTGGGTTACTTGACGGGCTCGACTAGTACGAGTGCATCTCAAGCTGAACGACATGAAGTGCATAAAACACTTCGCGTTGCCTAACCACTGCCACCAACCCAAAACACGACTCGCTTTCATCGACGCGTCCTTCGTGGCAAATAGAAGCCAACCACGACTTTGAATCTATTACCGACTGCCTGGACTAACGTATAGCCCCAAGCATTTGTAAACAACATCAATGATCATGTGAGAGTGACATAATTGAAATACAAACAATCAAAGTATGTTCACAACTTGTGATAGCATACAACGTAAGCAAATCAATTAACCACATATAATCCATATGCCTAAGGAAACCAATTTCACATAACACACATGGAGGAAAATCATTTAAGTCATCATATGAATTGAAAATCCAATCTCAAGCTAATCTACAACAATATTTACTCAATACATACTAATATAAACATTTATACAAACACTTAGTCTACACACTTTAGTCAACATAGCGTATGCCGACTCAAAGTGCGCATTGGGGAAAATCTCTTCGCGAAACAGATCATGCACGCATTCCTAGTATCCTAACACGACAAATAACCGTGACAAACATTTCAGCAAAATATGGACGTAAACAGTATTTCCTACAAATGACTAAAATACCCTAAATCTCATATTTTCCATACACAATCGAAATGAAAAATGGACAGCATGTTCTACATGTCAAACGGCGTGCTCGTCGATAATCTACTATTAAACGACATTGAAAACTTTAAAATCAGTCAATCAAAGCGTCTAGAATCCTCACCTTTCGCCTTAGACGTGTATCGGTTTGAATAGAATGTATATGCTTCGTCAACGACGTAAATACGACCTAATGCACAAGTACATAAACTACTTTGCCATTTGAATCGAAGGAATCCCTAAAACAGCAAGTGGTTAGGGTTTTTCTTACCTAAAAGTGCGTTGGAAATTACTGGAAAAGTAATTTAAATGCGTTGCTTTGGTACGTGCAAAGGATGGAGCAAACGGCAGGAAGTTCTCTCATAAAGTCTCTCACAATCTCTCACTTTCTCTCTCTCTCTTAATCTAGGGTTTTTCTCAAATTCGTATGGGTTAGAAGGCTAAGGATTTAAGCCCCTTTTATATGCCCAA
The DNA here is from genome assembly GCA_037074715.1 of Magnolia kwangsiensis. Classification (NCBI taxonomy): domain Eukaryota; kingdom Viridiplantae; phylum Streptophyta; class Magnoliopsida; order Magnoliales; family Magnoliaceae; genus Magnolia; species Magnolia kwangsiensis. The sequence goes on along the minus strand of CM073576.1, from coordinate 44,558,611 downwards.
ACATGACTAAACTAGACTCCAAGTCAAGGTATACTTGGGTTATAGCCAAATCAGAACTTTTTCGATCCAAAAGAGCATTTTAGGAGGTCCCCTAGCCGAACGCGGTCGGACTTATGCTCATGGTCACTGGATCTTGCTCACACGAAGTTTTCAGACCGGTAGAGTTCGCAGATTGCACATGGCGGTCCAGTTTCAGTTCAGCGGTCATCGTACCTAAATCAAGTCTACAAGTCTCATGACATGAAAGAGAAATTTTTCCTGATCCGAGGGTGAAATTTGGCTGAATTCTGACGGTCAGAACGCTTAATAATAACGCGCAACGACATGTGCCAGATTTGGAATTAATTTCCTAAACCTTTAGCCATTTCTCACTCTCTTCAGTCCAGGCTCAATGAAATAGCCTCAGAACATCGGTTGGGCTTGATTTTTGAAACGACTATCAAGTCCAGCTAAGCGGTCATAACCGTCTAAGATTGTAGATATTGGACTTCCGACGCGCGGTCGAAATCAAATACGAAGTTTCAAAGGGTTCCTGAGAACAAACCGGTTTAGAGTTTGATCCTGAATTTTAGGGTAACGTAGTGTCATTGGTTCTACAAGTTTTGGGTCTTGCAGAACGTATTTAAAGTGATCAATGCTAATTTCATAGGTAATTTAGCGTAGCACTGGCTAATTCACGTTAAATTCTAAAGAATTTGGTTCTAAGTGATTTCTTTGGCTTTGAAATTGAATTTTGAGAAACTACCAAAGTGCTATGGTTAACCCATTGCTTAAGGACGTCTAATCCTAGGTTGGCAAAAATTCGGGGTGTTACAGCTTCTTTGATGGGTATTTGAGATACAATAAAATAGAGATAACCCTTGATGATTAAGAAAAGATCACATTCACATGTCCCTTTAGTACCTTTACTTACCGAAGGATGCCATTCGGACTGTGTAATGCCCCCACCACTTTTTAGCGATGCATGATGGGTATTTTTTTAGACATGATGGGGCAATATTTAAAGGTATTCATGGATGATTTCTCTGTCTTTGGTCTATCCTTTAATGATTGTTTGGAGAATCTTAAATGTGTGATGAAGCGATGTGAGGGAAAAAAAATTGGTACTAAATTGGGAGAAGTACCATTTCATGGTTCGTAAGGAAATTATCCTTGGACATGTCATCTTGTCCAAAGGCATTGAGGTAGAAAAGGCTCAGATTAATCTTTTCTTTAACTTACCTCCACCCAGGAACATACGAGACGTGCGATCCTTTGTAGGACATGTCAAATTTTACAAAAGATTTATAAAAGACTTTAGTAATCTCTCTCGTCCTTTATGCAATCTGCTTCAAAAGGATGCACTACATGAGTGGACTGAGCAATGCCAGAAAGTTTTTTCTAGGCTTAAGGGCATGTTAACCACCGCACCTATCATATAGCCACCCGACTATAACCTTCCTTTTAAAATTATGTGTGATGTGTCTGATCATGCTCTTAGGCTAGAGAAAAGAGAAGAAGAGTTATGTTATTCATTGTGCAAGTAGAACTCTAAATCCTGCCCAAGTGAATTACTTAACTACGGAGAAGGAACTCTTAGCTATAGTGTTCGCTTTGGACAAATTTAGGTCTTACTTGATCGGATTCAAGATCATCATCTACACAGATCATGCGGTGTTCAAGTATCTTCTCTATAAGAATGATGTTAAGCCCCGTCTGATAAGATGGATCCTCCTACTGTAAGAATTTGATTTGAAAATAAAATATAAAAGGAGAGTAAAGAACGTAGTGGCGGACCATCTTTCTCACATTGATCTCTCTGATTTCCTTGAGATGACACATATACATGACATGTTCCTTGACGAACAATTGTTTAAAGTATCCCATTCACCTTGGTCTACAGATGTTGCTAATTATCTTGCCATAGGTTTCACGCCAACACATTAGACTGCGCAAGATAAGAAGAAATTCTTTGCCGAGGTACATAAATTATTGTGGGATGATCCGTATTTGTTTAAAATTACTCAAACCAAATCTTAAGGAGATGTGTGCCAAATAATGAACACTTAAGTGTCATCTCTTTCTGTCATTCTTAGGCCTGTGGTGGTCACTTTTCTGTTAAAAAGACTATGACCAAAATTCTACAGTGTGGCTTTTACTGGCTCACCATATTCAAGGACACTCATGAGTTTTGCAAAGCCTATGAGTGTTGTCAGAAATTGGGAGCATTGTCTCATTGAAATATGATACCTTTGAACCGTATTCTGATCATTGAAGCATTTGATTGCTGGGGAATCAATTTTATGGGACCATTCCCCCAATCTTTTAGGAATTTATATATTTTGCTAGCGGTAGACTATGTCATTAAATGGGTCGAAACAATCCTGTGCCGGAACAATGATTATCAAATAGTTATTAAATTCTTAAAAGAGAATATTCTTTTCCGGTTTGGAACGCCTCGAGCCATCATTAGTGATGAAGGTTCACATTTTTGTAATAGGCTATTTACAAATTTAATGAAAAAATATGACATCTCCCACAAAGTGAGAACTCTATACCACCACAAATAAGTGGGCAAGTTGAGATTTTTAATAGGAAAATTAAACATATATAAGAGAAAATAGTTAACCTTGACCATAAGGATTGGTTAATCCACTTTATTGATGCTTTATGGGCTTATCGTATTGCATTTATGTCTCCCTTTAGACTTGTCTATGGGAAGGCTTGCCACTTACTTGTGGAGTTGGAAGATAGGCTTATTAGACTATTAAAAATCTAAATTTTAATTTGGACAATGTTGGCTTGCTATGTAAACTTTAGTTGAATGAACTTGAAGAAATCCAGAATGACGCATAAGAGAACTCGAGAATTTACAAGGATAAGATGAAAGTGTTTCATGACCAACACATTCTTCGAAAATCATTCACACCAGGTTAAAAAGTCCCTTTGTACAATTCAAAAAACTTCGATCTCGTTGGATCGACCTTTTCACTGTTACTAATATCTATCTTCATGGGGTCATCGAGATTCAGAATCCAAACAATGGCAATATTTTCAAAGTGAATGGACATCGATTAAAGCCATTTGTTGAGAAATTTGATTTAGAGGACATGTCCATACCTCTGATTGATCCTGTTTACCAGGATTGACCTCTTAGTTTGGATGAATAGTTAGGTTTATTGATTTCATATATGTTATGATTAAGATTATTTGCTTTTCGCTGGTTATGATAGTTTGTATCATGCCCCAAACTCAAAAACCAGGCTCATAAAATTTTTGATCGCCAAATCCGATGCCAACAACCTCCGTAGTGCCCCATTCTCGGCTCCCAGCGTCCATACGCTAGATTCTGATCCTACGATCCTACAAGGAGAATTTCTAACGTACTTTTATCTTGTAATAAGTATAACCACAAGTTTACTCAAATTACAAAGGCAACATCATCATCAGATTAGAAAAATAAAAGAGAGAAAGAGAGAAAGAGGCACGCGTGTGATGGAGGGACCCCACCACTATGGGCCCTCTCTTCCATACATCATAACATAAATCAAGTGGGTCCCATTACATGTGGGCCCACCAATCAAAAATCAACGGTGGAGATTACCTCTTTACCAAAATGAAAGGTCTAGATGACCTCTTTAAATCTAGAAAGTAAACATTATGATGGGGTCCATGGAGATTGGCCCCATTATGGAATGATCATAAGAATCATAGTGGGCCATTGGCCACATCTAGGGTCCAAAGTGAGATCCATACCATCAATAGGTAGGCCTCACTTGGCCCATCATCAAAACATAAAAATCTAGCTTATAAAACACCTACTGTTCGATCTTCTTGGTCTGATGGAATGTCGATCTCCTTGTGTCTCACTTTGATAGAAGGTGATGAGAGTTGAAGGGCTAGGATGATGGATCTTAGGGTGAAAAGTGGGGCACAACACTGTTTTCTCTCTTGGAAAAGCTTGGACGTCCACCACTTTTGCTTGAAATTTTTGTTGCTTGGAAAATGTGAAGAGAAAGAGAAAGAGAGAGAGAGAGAGAGAGGGTGGTTGTAAGAGAGGTGATGAATGTGAGGTGATAGTTGTACTTGACATGTATGAGTGTGTAAGAGATAGGGTGAGAAAGAGTCGACTTTGGGGTTACTCTTGTACTTGACATGAGGTGATTGATTAATGAGACATGTTGTAGAAATTCTCTTGGGATTGTAAAAGCGTAGTGTTTTCCTCAAACTGAATACGGGCCCACATCTCCTGGCTAGGGTATCGAATAGGTGTGTAAGACGCGGCGTCTAAACCGCGACGATAGTGCGGTCGCAATGATACAAGTTTTGGATTGAGCCGACTTAGATCTACGAGATACGACTTAGGATCATGCGCAACTATTGTTTATGCATCGCAGGTCACTGAAATTTGACCGAGAGGACCGTGAAAACCTAGGGAACAGTATAGGCTAGGATACGGGTCTTACAGTTTGCTTTATGTTGGTTTAATTTTTATGCTAACCCATGTTCACACTGAGGTCATTGAAAAAGTATGAGAATTCGTTCTTCAGGTATTACCTTTCCATCACTTTCCTTTTCTTTTCATTGCCTCTTTTTGTATTATACGCTTAATTCTTTTACATTAAGGACAATGTAGATTTTTTGGTTGGGGATGGGGGATTAGGTAAACTAATCAGTGTTTTCTCAGTTTTGAGCAAAATTTTTTAAATTTTTCAATGTTTCAAGTTGAAATCTGTTTTGGAAGCAATGAATTGTGTATTTAAGAATGCTTTAACTATGATAAAATAGTGATTGATCAGCTAAGTAATTCATCACCTAAGTTCTTGCGCTCAATTGATTAAAAGGAAGTTTGAATATCATGTTAATATAAATCACAAAACACATTCAATTTATCTTCGGTAAGATATACTAGAATTTCTGATTGTTAGTATGCGAATCATTGATAGATGGTAAGAATCGAATCTAGAGAATTTTATCAACCTTAAAAGAAGAAAAGAACCAGTTAAAAAATAGGATATCGACAAAAAGGTCATGTATTATGAAAAAGAATGAAAAGAATGAAAAATCTGAAAAAGAATGCAAAAATAAAAAGAATGAATAAAAATTGACTGTTGATATAAAATTATAAACTGGATAAAAAAGAAGGATAAGGGGATAAGTTCGGAATCAGTACTTGAGTTTCAAACTGATCTTAAAGTGATGGGCATGGCTAACATGATGAAAAGATATAATTCGTACGGGAAGTAAGTTGATTTTCACTGAGTACATTGAAAAAAAAATTTGATATACAAATTATGCTTCGATTTAATGGAAAAGAACTTAATTGATTGGTTGTTTATGTGATTTTATTCTAGGTTTTTAAAATCTTACTGTCATATCTTATTTCTACCCATTCATACTTGAGTGCACAAAACGTTATTTCCTTAGAGAGGTTTTGGACATTGAGTATTGAGATTTATTTCATGCATACTTTGCTTGGGACTAGCAAAATGCTGGTTGAATATTGCATATTATCCTCCATTTATATCTTAGTTTTATGAACATGATGCTGCTTAATGTCCTATTTTACTCATGTTTGTGTTGTAAGGTGAATTTGAGAGCCTGGATTGGAAAAGGTGCTAAAAATATGGATTTGCTGCTCAAAGATCACCAAGGCAAAGAATGGAGCTTAAGAGATGAAGATTGAAGATTTCAAGGTCCCAAGATTCAAGAAAACCAAGTAGAGAAGGAACGAAGTCGAAAGAACAAGTGTAGAATTCACATTGACTGTGTCATCGATCACCTTTCGATGACATTGAAGACTCATTTGATGACATTGAACACGGGTTGATGACATCGAATTTATGAAAGAAAATTGAGTTGGTCACTGGACAAATTGAAGACGTTTTTCGATAACTCGAGGGCTTGTTAGATGAATCGAAGCCTTGCTCGATGACATCGAAGCCAGTTCGATAACGTTAAATTTTTTATGAATTTTCGACAAAACTCGCTGGATTGTTTTAGACACATTATCAATTCCTTGAATAACGCTCGATGACATCGAAGACACCTTCGATGACATAGAAGATTATGCAATCCAGATGAAGTTACACAGTGTAAAAAAGTACGTATAAAAGTCACCTTTGATGATGTCGAAGGTAGTTCGATGTCACCAAACTACTTACGCAGAGTTGCACAAAATTACGCGGGATGCATAAATTTGAGGCAGTTTTCAGATTTTTCTAAGGAGGTGTGAAGGGAAGTATTGCACAATTATAAATAGGAGTCCCTAGGGCATCCCTGAGCATCTATTTAGTGTTTAGAGGAGCAAAGCACAAGGGTGGAGAGCCGTTGCCAAGCATTTTTCTTCATTCTTCCTTAGGTTTTCATGCTTTTTTCTCGTGTTTTAGATCTAATTATGTTTATGGTTGACTAAACCTCTTAGCTAGGTAAAGCTTGTAGCGTGATGGGATGTTTTCTATTGCTTTGATTTATGTTTATATTGAATTTTCTTTGATTCTAGTTTGATATTTAATGAATACTTTCAGTTCTTAATGGTTTATTGTTACTCAAATTACAATAGATCTGTGATAACTTTAAGTATATTCTTTTCATGTTTGAGATTGTGAAATTAGAAAATCCCGTTGTTCACCATCGTCCCTTGGGCATGGTTGGATGATGAAATCCCTTCTAATCTTCACAATTCTCCTATGTTTGATTGTGGAATTGGTATATCTTGTTGTTTGCCATTGTCTCTTGGACATGGTTAGGTGATGGAATCACCTCCAATTCTCACAACTCTCATCCATTCAGAATTAGGTCAAGGAATATTTAGATTTGGTTTTATTGAGATATGTTCCAACTGGATAGGATCGAACTCCAATTCTAGTCGTGTCCTTGAATCAAGTAATAGATTTGCCTAATTGCTACAAGTGGATCCTTGAAAACCCTAGTTTCTACCTTTAAATTTACAAGTTTTAGTTAAACAACTCACAATTACTCTCTCCACACTTTCAGATTTAGGTTTACATCTTCTTTTAGTTATATTTCTAGTTACTTTTAGAATACACACGAGATTAGTCCCTGAGGATTTGACATTGGTCTCACCGAGATTATTAGTACGTCGCAACCCTACACTTGGGGTTGTGAACATATAGGTGCGTCAAGTCCTTGTGAAAGCCTTCGACGAGAGTGTATGCTTATAGGGTTAGAAGTGAACTTGATTTAAAATCTTCGATAGTGAAATTTCGATACACTTGAGGAGAGTGCATCCGCTAGGAGTGGAGTAGGTAAGTAGCCGAATCACTATACATGCTTGTTTTTGAGATTATTATTTATGCACATTTCTATTTATGCTTGTGAGTTTAATTTACTAAATTATATGGATACATAATTAGATGTATGCTAGGTATTGAATGGTCAGCACATCCTACACATAAGATCATTATCTTACTTTATATATTAGTTACTTAATTATTATACAATTTGTAGTTTATGTGATTAGACCCACTTTGGCTTAGAAGCCTAAAGTGGCAATTGCCTTATTGACTTGGTAAATTAGTTAATTAGACAAGAATTTTAAATTATTCCTATTCACCCCCTCTAGGACTTAGCCATAATTCTAAGTTCCTCTAAGCTTCAGCATGCGCTATTGTAGACAATCCATGTAATTTTAAAAATGTGTTTGAAATCCATTAGGCATGTTTTCTCATGCAAACGGTAATGTCAAAATATTATCGTTATTCATTATTTTTCCTTTTAATTGTTGTTTTTCTTATATGTTCTTCTCCATAATTGTCTAATTTAAGTAGCCATGGTTGTTCTTATCTTATCTTTTTTTTTTTTTCCTTTTAATTGTTATTTTTCTTAAATATTCATTATCCTCTAGAAAAATCCGAAAATGTGGTTACATGCAATCAGTCTTTGTTCCTATTGTAGAAAAATTGGAAAACAATCGGTCTCCATGGTTGAGAAGACTCGTTCAATGACTTCAGAAAAGAAAAAGTAGGACTATATGGTTACACTTATGTGCACACACGTACATGTGTCAAAATCTCCTAATTGGTTATCATGACAATTTGCTTATATTAATGTTTCATATAAAGATTATTTTTGTTCAAAAGCACTTAATGTTATTAAATTATTCATCTAACATATGTGATTAGAATATATAAACAAGGATAAAATGATACGTACATTCAACTGTGGAATAATACTTAAATTAAATGTACATGTCATAACTTGTTGACTTTGTTTATCAATAAAAATGGCTAGGAAGGCATCTGGAAAGACTAATAGAACTAGTGATAAATAAATGCTTCAAAAACTATGTTTTCTATGGGTTTGAAAATAAAATGAGGATGAGTTCTCATTATTGATTACTATATGCACCACTCCTATCAGATTTCACCATCATAAATCAACTCTATTTTGATAGAAGGAAGCCATTCATTCATCAAAACCAAACCCAAGTAGTGTTGTCCATTCACTGGTAGTAGACTCCAAGCAACAACTTCTTTCTGTCTATTTTTTGAATAACGTAATCTCTTTTGCCTTTTCTTTTTCTTTCGTCATGCATTATATCTGACGTGTTAGCTGTCTCTCAGGACCTCATGCTACTGGATCTTCAACGACCTCTTTGTTTTCTATAGTATGTGTAGCGCCCTTTAGGGTAACTTAAGAACACCAATTCCCCTTTTAGTGCTTGATATTACATTTTTTTTGGTGTTTCATTTTACTCATGGCTACATCATCTAACTTAATTAATGATGTGTCATCCTTATATTTTTTTCACTCTTCAAATCACCAAGAGGCTATTTTTGTCTCATCTCCACTCATATGCGACAATTACCTAACCTAAAAAAGAGTTATGAAATTGACATTGAATGTAAAAAATAAATTAAAATTTATTAATGACACGTTAAGAAAACCATTTTCCAATCCTTCGGAACTCCAATCTTGGGAGAGATGCAATGATATTGCTTCATCTTTGATTCTTAATACCATTGACAAAACTCATACAAACATCATTATATATAGAGGAACTCATGAGATATGATTGGATATCGAGGAATGTTTTTTTTCAAAGTAACAGTCATCGCATTTTCCAACTGAAGAGGGCCATTTATACTCCTTAACAAAATCAACAACTCTAGACGACTTATTATAACATCCTCAAATCATATTAGGATGAATCGAGAAAGAATGATTTATTTTGGAATGCACTTGTAGGGCTTTCAAAGAACTAAAGAATTTCTAAAAAATAAAATGTGTTTATCAGTTCCTCATGGGCCTTTGTGAAACTTATTTTTCAATTTATAGATAGAATCTTAGTCATTGAACCTCTTCTAAATGTTAGCACGACCTATGCCATGATTAGTCAGGAAAGAAACAATGCCTCATTTGCCTCCCTTTTCACCATCTCATAGATTTAGTTACAATGGAATCTAATGCACCATGAGGAACTTAGTTCGCTTGTAGATTAGGACAAGAGTATGGTTATTATAAGACTCATATCCTAGACCGTACCATTCTATAGACTCCCACGGTCCTCCCTATAGAATTTCGGCAACCCGCGATTTGTAATCGGTATTTGTGCATGACCCTGAGTTGCATCCTGTTGATCTGAGTCAGCTCGACCCGAGACTTGTATCCTAGCGACCGCGCTGTCACCACGGTTCCAACACTGTGTCTCGTGCGCCGATGCTATACCCAGGCCAGAAGATGTGGGCCCGCGTTCATTTCGAGGAAAATGCCACGTGTGTGAATCTCGAGAGCATCTCTACAACCTATCCCATCAATCAATCAATGAAATCAAGTCAAGTACAAGCAACCATCCCCCTCTTACACTACCCTTACCTAAAATCAGCTATCTCTTTCTCCACCCATCCCTCTCTCACTCAAAATTCAACCCAACCCATCTCTTTTCATCCATCACTTCTCTCTCTCTCATTATCTCTCTTCACTCTCAAGCTTCCAAGCATTCCAAGAAGCTAGGTGTGGCCCACTTTCATACCCCAATCTCCACCCTTCAATCCCCATCTTCCACCATCAAAGAGGGAGCCTAGGAGCTAAGGAGTCCATGGAGCCTAGAAGGAGTGAAAACGGTGGGTGATCTACCATTGATTTTCAATTTGATGGCCCACTTGTGATGGGACCCAATTTGATGTTTGTGTTGTATCAAAGAGGGGCCTATAGTGGCGGGATCCCTCCACTACGCCGATCTCTCTCTCTCTCTCTCTCTCTCTCTCTCTCTCTTTCTCTCTTCTCCCCTATTTGCGGCCCACCGCGATTGACAAATTCTATGTACACCGATCGATGGCTAAACATGGGGCCCACGTGATGCAAGTGTTTTATCCACACTGTCGGTCCAGCCATCTGGCTAGGTGTGGAAGAAGGAAAACGTACACACCAACTGACGCTGAGCAAGTGGGCCACACGTGTGGACCCACTTGATGAACATCCACATCATCCGTTGCTTGGACGGTGGGACCCACCCCACGTGATGTATGAAATTCATCTAGGCTGTCCTAGGCCTAGATGCTATTGTACGTTTTAATATATATATATATATATATATATATATATATATATATATATATATATATATATATATATATACTGTTATATGGTGGGCCCTATGTGGGACCCACTTGTTGAATGGAAGAGGATTGGCTAGTGCGCCATCACCAAGTTCTGTGGGACCCACCTGGTGCGTGGGTGGAATCTAGACCGTTCGTCCATCTTTAAACGTGCAGCCCACCCGTGTGGGACCGCCATGATATATATGCATTATATCCAGACCGTCCAGGGCATCCAGTAGCCTTGGATGGCTATACGGCTGCTTATAGTGACGTCATCAAGTTCTGTGGGTCCCACATATGATATATCCACACCGTTCATATGCCGGACGGATGGGGCCCATGCTGATTGCATTGCATCTGCATCGTCCAGATATTTGGATGGTGCTGTGACACCATAAGGTATATGTTATGTCCAGACTGTCCATTTGATGGACAAGCAGCAATGTGCTGCTGTGCATGAACGTTAGCAAGTTCTGCAGGTCTAGCGTGATGTGTGCGTTATATCCAAACTGCCCATCCACTTCACTATCTCGTCTTGAGGCCTGAGACTAGAAAATGAGGCAGATTTATCAAGTGGACCACACTTCAGAAAACAGTGGAGAGTTGAACGTCTACTATTAAAATCTTTTAGGGATCACAAAAATTTTAGATCAATGTGATATTTGTTTTTCCTCTCAACCAGGTCTTGTGACCTTATGAACAGACTAGATGGAAAATAAACGTGATGGTACACCCCACTTGATGTATATGAGGCCTATTGGTGCAGCCCATTAATGCGGCCGACTTGATGTATATGAAGCTCATTGATGCGGCCCACTTGATGTATATAGGCCCATGTGATGTGGCCCACTTGATGTAATGAAGCCCATTGGTGCAGCGCATTGATGGAGCCGACTTGATGTATATGAGGCCCATTGATGCGGCCCATGTGATGTGGCCCACTAGATGTATACGAGGCCCATTGGTGCTGCCCATTGATGTGGCCGACTAGATGTATATGAGGCCCATTGATGCGGCCCACTTGATGTATTTGCGTCCCATCCATGAGACCCAATGTGATGTATTTGTGGTCTTGAGATGTGGCCCAATGTGATGTATTTATGGCCCATGTGATGAGGCCCATTGTGATATATATGCGGCCCATGAGTGAGGCCTAATGTGATGTATTTATGGCCCATGTGCCGAGGCCCATTGAGATGTATTTGAGGCTCATGGGATATGGCCCATCGAGATTGTATATGGCCCACCGTGATGTGGCCCATTGTGATGTATATAGGCCCATGTGATGCGACCCATGTGATGTGTATTAGGCCCATGTGATGTGTATTAGGTCCATGTGACGTGGCCCATTGTGATGTATGAGATCCTTGTTTAAGGCCCATTATGATTGTATGAGGCCCATTGAGATTGTATGCGGTCCATTATGTTGTGTTTGAGGCCTTTGTGTAAGGCTATGGGCCCACTATACGTTTGGTCCTATGAGGGTCACTCCTTGGGAGTGATATTGGTTAATGTCGACATTAATAGGCAATGATGGTTAAATGTCCACATTGTGACCTTCCCTTAGGCCATTTGTTAGGCCGATATCGATATCAGTTATCGATACCGATTATGAGTATTGACAGCATAGCATCATGATACATGCCCATATGCATCATCTGCATGTTTGTTATGAGATGTGTTTGACCATTGCATATACCATTGGGCAGGTTGTTATGAGAATCCATGATAGGCAGAGATTGTCTCACATGAGCGTACGGTATGCACAAAATTGATGTATGACTGGATTGTATGACTCATAAATCTTGCATTGTGTGTTGTGATTACTGTACGCCCTAACGACATCAGGGTCGTAGCCTCCACAGGCATGTCGTGGATGGCCAGATGGGACACTAAAATTCTGTTACTAGTATTGGGGCGCCATGGATGTCCTTGAGTGAAAATCTCTAAACCTCTATGGCCAGGAGACGTTAATGAGCATTTTAAGCTCCATTATGAAGATCTACATGAACTTCATTTTTTAAAGATTACACACTAAGACTATAAGTATATCCTTATCCATATTATCTAAAATATCCATTAGTTGTAAAAAATTCTACCCCATCCTCGTATTGCCTTGGTCACCTCGCTGGAGTATCAAATGTAAGGTGATTAATCATAGAAACTGAAGCATATGGATCAATGATCGCGAGAGCAATTGAGAAGATGATTGAAGTACGAGAGAGCATCGATTAAGCATATCAAGAAAGATGCATCAAAGAGACTCAATCCAACAAGTAAGGTTGTCAATTTAAATTTAATATACTATTTCCTTATATAGGATTGAGTATATAGTTTGTGACCCAAAATCGATATGTCTTTGTGTAGGATTGTCTCCGACAGGAGTGTACATAAGTTCTTATGTAGAATGCCACTGGGCATGGGTGTGTACATGTTAATCTTTGTGGGAGGCTTGGTCGGGAGTATATATAGGTCATTGGATTAGGACCGTAGTGGTTGTTGGTTATTCGATAGAAAACCAACTAAGTCTCTATGGGAGCCATCGACACAAGTGGAAACGTGTACCACTGACATGGGTGAGTACGTTTAGGTCTTTGTGTAGGGTTGTTATCGACATGGGTGTGTACATGGTCCACCAACATGAGTGTGTACATGTATAAGTTCTTGTATAGGCCTCCAACGGAAGTGTACACTTGTAAAGGTTAAAGGTGAACCTGATTTAAAGCCTCCGAAATAGTGAAGTCTGGTATACTCGAAGAGAATGCATTTGCCAGGAGTGGAGTATGAAAGTTTTTGAAGTATTATATATCATTGTATTTGCAATTGTGATTTTAGCACATTTCTATTTATGCTTATGAGTTTAATTGGTTGGATTATATTAATGCTTAAATAAATTATATGTTATGCATTTGATTGTTAATACACATACATACATAAGATATTTATCTTACACATAAATTAGTTGTTCAACTTGTTGCATCATGTGTAGTTTATGAGAATTGGACCCTTATGCTTTAATTGTTCATAATTGGTAAATTAGTTAATTAGGCAAAGAATTTTTAAGTTGTCCTATTCACCATCCTCTAGGACTTAACTCTAATTTTAAGATCCATTAAGCTTTTACGTGTCGTGGTAGACAATCTAAATAATTTTAGCTGGTACTTCTATTTCTTCTTATAACTTACCTATTTCTTTTACTTTTACCTAGATCATAAACAATGGGGGCATTTGCCCTTATAACCCCTGCTCTCTCTCTCTTTTTTCTTTGTTTTTTTTTTTTTTTTAAATAAAATTTATTTTACAAAATTCATTTAGACTACTGATGTTAAACCAATCACGTTACCAACTAGAGACGTCATATTGGTTATTTATATTGGCTTGGTTCCTTTATCTCAATTATTATCTCTTTATAATGTTCTTTGTGTGCCAAATTTTAATTTTAATCTCTTATATGTTAGTCAACTAAAAGTTTAAATTGTATTGTTATATTTTTTCCACTTTTTTATGTCTTTTACAACCTGTCATTGATGAAATTGATTGGGATAGATGAAGTACGAGGCAGACTCTACCATTACCTTTCACCCTAAGTTCAAGCACCTTCAACCATACCCGTTACTCAGACTCCACATTCTAACCTTAAACAGATGCATCTTGATCAACCCTCTGCTACTCGCTTATCTCAGATACAATTTTCTCAAAATATTGTATTTAATTTTTTTTCTTCTTGTGATATTTCTCAAATGGCTAAGCAAACTCATCATCATTTTTTCATTAAGTTGTAATAGAAGCACAAATCCTTTTGATTGAATTCATTGTATATGATATTTAGGGTATTGGGTATCCCACACCATCACAAACTAATGCACGCTATTTTCTCATTATCGTAGATAATTACTCCCACCACACTTGGGTTTACCTTATCCGTTTCAAATCTAAAACATATTTGTTATTAAAAAACTTTTATACCATGGATAGGACTCAGTTCCAATGTCAAGTTCACCAACTACATACTGACAATGGGATTAAGTTTCTCTCTAACTCAATGCAAGAATTTCTTTAAGAAAATTGTATTATCCATTGACGCACTTGTGTTAAACCTTACAATAGAATGGGGTACTTAAGTGCAAACATAATACATTCTTGAAGTTGCTCGTGCCTTACCGTTTCAATCAAATTTACCTTTATCATTTCGAGGGGAGGGGGGATGAGTTCTACCTACCACCATTTAATTAACTATATATTCAATTTCAATTTGGATTGTAAAACTCCACATGAAATGCTTTTTAAAAATAAACTATGCTATGATCATCTTCGAGTTTTTAAATGTTTGTGTTATGTCATTACGTTTACTTCTCATCATCATAAGTTCGTTGTACATGCTTTTAAATCTTTGTTTGTTATCATTTTGGACAATGAAAATATTGAGTTTATAAGCTTGAAAGAAAATGTACCTTCACTTCTCGTTATGTCATCTTTATCGACACTCCCTTTCAAAACCACAACAAGCATATTTGACGTATCTCCTCTTTTATTCCCATACCAGTCCTCGAGCCCAATCTTGATTACCACTCATCACCCCCAACCCTAAGTTTAATTTCTATATCATTTATTATTCCACCATCATCCAGCCATTGTCATTTTCAATGTATCATTACTCGATCTACCCGCCTAAATGACTGTCTATTCCATCCTTCCACCCACAACTTCTCATACTTTACCTCCTCCATAGGCTTTTGTAGGTACTGTTCATCAATTGTCCAACTTTCTTTCATATAGTCGTTTATCTACTAAGCACCTCACCTTGCTTCCTTCTATCTCTTTTCATGGTGAGGTGACATCATTTTCTCAAGCTATTAAATATCTTTATTGGCATCAAGATATGACAACAAAAATCTAGGCATTAGAGGAGAAATAAGCCTGGACTCTCCAATCGCTACCTCTAGGTAAAAGACCAATGAGTTTTATATAGGTGTACAAAGTCAAACATCATGTTGATGAAACCATCAAACATTTTAAAGCACGTCTACTGGCAAAAGGCTACAATCAAATTGATGGTCTTAATTTTCATGATACATTCGCATCATTTGTCGAAGTTGTCATTGTGTGATGTCTCTTGGTTGTGGCTGCAATTCGCCATGGGCCGCTCCATCAATTAGACATCAACAATGTCTACATGATAATATTTCCGACTTTGCTAAACAAGGGGAGCACTGTGTTTGCCGACATAATAAATCACTTTACGATATCTTTGGTAGGCTTTCGAAAACTGGTTTTGTGAAGTTTTCCTCTATGGCCAAAGAATCCGAATACTACTAATCCTAAATATATTATTCGTTTTTCACTCATTCTAAATGCACCATCTTCATAGTGTTTTTTGTCTATGTTAATGATATTATCCCGACAAGTAATGACTCATCTGCCATTACAACATTAAAGAAATTTCTTCACACTAAGTTTCAAATTATAAATCTCAGTCTCCCAAATATTTCTTAGGTGTTGAAGTGGCTCACTCTCCCATAGGCATAGGAACACTTTGGACATCCTCAAAGATATATAGCGGTCACCTTGGAGCTGGCCTACTACCTTTCCTATGGAGCAAATTTTGTGTTTAACTATTGATCAGGGTTCACCCCTTCCAGACCAAAATATGTATTGATGTCTCATTTGATGCCTTACATACCTGATCGTAACCAGGCTTGATATTGTTTATGCAGTCAACGTTCGGAGCCAATTCATGCACAATCCTCCCCAACCTCACTATGATGCAGCCGTTCGGGTACTCTGATATTTCAAATCTGGTATATGAAAAGGCATCATCCTGTCCACTAGTAACTCCCTTCAATTATCAACTTATTGAGACTCCGATTAGGTAAATTGTCTTATGACATGAAAATCTATTAACGGTTAGTTTTTGATGCCTAGACAATGCTTAGTTAAAATAAATTAAATGAAAAAAATAAAAATAAAACACCATCTTACAATCATCCGTTCGGCTAAGTACCTTAATATAGCCAATGTTGCTTGTGAACTTGGCTTAAACATCTCCTTTATGATATCGGAGTTTAATACCTCCAATGGATGTAGGTTCATTATGATAATCAAATAGTTCTTCGTATTGCTACCAATAATGTGTTTCATGAATGAACCAAACATATAGAAATTGTTTGCACCTCATTCGAGAAAAAGATATCCCTTCGGACTATTTATACTTCTTATTTACCATTGGATAAGCAACTTGCTGATATCTTCGATAGCATTTGGTTGGGATCCTCATTTTTTTCCTTTTATGGTTAGATCTAATTAGGTGGTAATTGATTGAGATTGATTGTAATCTCTCTTAATTAGGGCATTTTTTTTTTTTTTATTGGGGGCCCTCTTCTACATATATACACAACACTACACCTATACCAAAAATACAACAAAAACAATTAATCATTTTCCTCTACATTTTATGTTTGTTAGATTTTTTTCATTAAGCATGTCTTACAAAGTCTTGTGGTGTATCTTTTATTTATTTTTTTGTTTTTTACTTACCCACCTACACCATATGGGTGCTGATCCCTGGTCTCAGTGTTGAAACTGAGCCCGTCTACCACTGAGACATGTAGCCCGACCCAGCCTTGTGGTGCATCTGGTTCTTCTCATAAACCGTGCATTCTCTTTAAGAGCATGCATTGCACACCCGATGAGTGGAACCGCACGCCTGAACCTGCCCGCCTTTCTGTTCTAATCATCTTCACACAGACCATATGTGGCTGCTAGTAGCTCACACACTGTTAGTTGGCATGTGTTGCATGATAGGTGCCTGTGGAGACGATGCGTGGTGCAGCAAGTCATTGAGGCTTGTATAATGAATGGTCGAGACTCTGGACTGATGATTCCATACTTTTTTCTGAAAGTGATTTGGACCATCCATTTCTATAGCCATATATTAGCTGGCTAGAATGATATGGTCCGGGTGATTTTTGCGTGGGACAATCAACCAAAACACATTATCCATAGCACACATCGAAGATTGGACACTTGTACCAATTAATTTAGACCACAAAAATTTGTTGACCTTTGATGGAATGGTTAGGATGATCACACTGCCCTTTTCTTATTATTAATATGGACCGTCTATTTCATGAGAGACCATTGACTCAATTTAAACCGATTAAACTGTGGAATCCAATATCGCAGAGTCACAGTCCCTAAACGAGAGTCGTTAAATAATCCATTCCAGAGGAAGCGGGACCATTGGATAAAATTTTCATTTTCATTTTAACCTTCCAAAAAATTGTTCAGCAATCATAAAGTCAGGTAATCAAGTGGATGTAATTATTATTGTTTACTATTATTATCATGGTACATCTAAATTGTGAAATATAAAATTGTGAAATATAGTTGGACAGCTTAATTTAATTCAAATGTATCCCATGTATGCAATTTCCGAGTGCCGGCGTATAAACCATCACACTATGATATGGTGTCAGAGTTTTTCTCAGTGTGTGTATTGGTTAAATGATAAAAAAAATAATAATAATAAATAAAAAGAAAAAAGAAAAACAGCCGGCCAAACTGCTACCTCGCCATCTTCATCTAAGCCGCTCTTCTTCCTCGAGCAGCTCTTCCAGCATCGTTTCCATCTCATCCAACCGAACCCCCCAATCGCTCCTTATATGCAAGGGCCGTAAATCGCTGTAGTCCCCAACACTGTCCTCGGCCCTTCCTTCCCTAGTCGGCTTTCCCTTCATCCCCTTCCTTCCCTTGCTGCTATTCGCCTTCTGCACAGCTGCTTTCTGCAAAGCAAAGAGCACATCCGAGCCTTTCAGCGACACCCCTGCCTTCTTCTCTTCCCTTCTTGAAGAATCTGACCGGCTCACCTCCAGAAGCGATTCTTCCTCGAGCCGCGTCTCGGATTTCAGAGCCGTAAGAAGGGTTAGGCCTAGGTCGCCTACCTCCTCCGATTCGTCATCGTCGTATTGGATTTGGGGCGAAGGGCGTCGCCTCCGGCGTATCTTAGCACAGACCACAACCAACGCGCGATGGGGGAGGTTTTTTTTCTGCATTGGGAAGAGGGGCGGCCTCGTAGCAGGCCAGGCTGCGAGCATTTTCCAGAGAGAGAGAGAGAGAGAGAGAGTGATCTTTATGCAGAGCAATCCACAAGAGAAGCTGAAAACTTCTTTGTTAGCACAGAAATGCCCTTGGAATTGTTGGGTCACAATGGGTCGGGTTTGGGCCAGGCCCTCTCAGCCTTAAGACCAAAGGCCCGACCCCAGCTGAAATTGAAGAAATTTTTTTTTTCCCGCTAGAAAGTTCCTAATCCATCCGTTGGTCAGGTGGACCATACATGCACATAAAGTAAGCATACTTGGAGAATAAGCATAATGAGAATAAGCATACCTATAGTATAGGACACGTGGGAACATGAAGTCAGGCGGGCTAAAATAACTTGAGCCCAAGCTCCGTCTAAAAATTTGCGGACCATGAGGTCCAAACCCGGTCCACAGGGCCATTCTAGTGCAAGCCTGTTCTAGAGCCGGGTTCAGCTTGTTGGGACCGCACATCCCATTGCCACCCTTGAAAGTAGGGCTGAAAGTTGGGTTGGGTTGGTCAGGTTGGATACATGCTAATATTTTCATTATTAAATTAGTCTATTTCTTAATTTTTGTACTTATATATATATATATATATGTGTGTAATTATTTATCGTAAAGAATTTTATTTTTTCTTTATAAACAAGCTTAAAATATAGGTCAAACACTTCTTTAAAAGTCCCGTTGTGTAGCACGCAATCTATTTGGGAGAGAAATCCGACATATCTTGCTAGCTTGACTCATTGGAAATAATAGCACCAGGAACTATGCCTTCACCACTAATGATCCACACTCAATTATGTATGGATCAGGTTCGTATTGGTTCAGGCAACTCAAGACCTTCACTGTTCACTCCCCAAGTGAAGGGTTGTGATGTAGTAATAAACTCGGCAATACCGAGGTCGAATCCCAAGGGACTGAAACCTGTACGTAATCTGAGACTAACTCGAACTAGAACTAAACTAAGATGAAATCTAAATCAGGAAAAATAAGGGAATAATGATGAAAGTATTAATTTAAAATTAAGATAATTCAGAGAAAGAAAACTAAGGATTCAGAGAATCCACTTGTAGAGATCAGGGAGATCTTATGCCTTCATCAGAAACTCAAGTGGACTTAGAGTCCATCTTCATCTAGTTAAGGTGTAACCATGAAAATTAAACTGAACTTCCCTTAATATAGTTTTTCAAGAGATGAAAGGTATATGAATTAGAATGAATTCCATCACTAAACCATGCTCAGGAGACAAAGTAAACAACATAATTAAACTAATTACCAACCAATCAACAATGTATGAAGGTTAGGAAAGGTACCGTCATCCGACCATGCCCAGGAGACGATAGTGAACAACAGGGCTTCCTGACGTCATAGACATAAATAGGAATAGGAACATGCTCAAAACTATCGCAGACCCATTGTAATTTCAGTCATAACAGACCATTAAAAACTAAAAGCATTTCTTTAATTAAACTAAAATCAACATCTGTTCAGTGTAAATAAAAAGCATAAGCAAAGAGTCTCCCATCATGCTACAGGCTTCACCTCTTAGCCCTAGCTAAGAGGTTCAGCCAGACATGGATGGGCTGGATCTCTTAAATAATAATAAAGAAATAATAAATAAATAAAATAAAAACAACAAACTCTCTGCCTTTCTCCACGTCCACGTCCACGCTCTAGCTCCTCTTCAAAAATCCCTTGGCCTCTCTCATGTGCTTCTCCTTTTGTAGGGAAGAGAGGTCGGCTGCACAGTAGAAGTCGGCTGGCATTACGCACTCCTTTCGCAACAAAATTAGGCAATTTCTTAAACAACTTACCGAGTTTTCCTCCCAAATTTGACACCATGGATGCATTTGGTTTGGACTTGGACTCCATTTGGATGGTCCGGATTGGCCGGCCTATCACAGCCATGATCACATTATGGCCGACGATTTCCGGACATGCGTATCTCTGTTCTACGCAGAAAAAGCGCGTATCCTGTGTAAATCAACTTATGCCGATTCTTGGTGAATCCCATTCTTGACGCCGAAGAAAAATCCACTCCGTCCATCAGTTTCTCCTCACAAAATAGGTTGGAGATGGACGATTTTGGACTTTTTTTGATGCGGCCCACTTGGCTTATCATGTGACATAGTTCTGCCGTCCATCCATTTTTCACCTTCTGCCCGCCATATTTCAAACCAAGATCAACTAGATCTTGGTCTAAATCCTCCTATAATTTGAATGGACGGTTCTGATTAACAATACGGTCGATGAGTGGGGCCCACAACGATCACCCGCAGCCTCTGTTACGAAACAGAGCCTGCGGATTCATGCGCTGTGGTGGTCGGTGGACCCAGGATTAATGTCGGTTGATAAATCCATTCTGTTCATTAGAATGTTCTCGAAAAACCATTCACATATGGTCGGTTTTGGATCCAAACCGTGGTGGCCCATGATATTTTCATTCTGTCGTCCATCTTGAAGTTGAACGAATATTTCTTGTGATCGGGTGCATGGGACCAAAAGGTTACCTAGATGAGGATCGTGACCACCTCATAAGACAATTGGACAGTTCGGATCATTGAAGAAGATGATGAGTGGGGCCCACAATGCATCACAGTAGACATCCGTTCGCTCCCTACATAAGAAAGACACTGACACGCTGACCGACTCCCAGGATTCGGTGTACTGCGTGCTTTCGTGCACTATATGTGCCCTCACCTCAAGGTGGGTCCCATCGTGATGTAGCTGATAAATTTGCTCCGTCCATCTGTTTTGCCACATCATTTAAGTTCTTGAAATTGAAATTTAAAGTATATCAAGATATCAGGCGGGCCCTAGTTTAATGATTTGTGGGTTGATCTGATTATTGGGCCTCTTCCACAAGGATTTGATGGATGAAATTCGATGTGTACGGTTAATTTGTAGTCCTCAGGCCATGTATAAAGTTGTGAGCCAATCAGATGGTGGGAACCCCGTGATCTTACATTTTGGACGTCTTTTAGGCTTGTTTAAGGTGAGTGGCTGGAATTTCTCTGATCTCCGGTGTGTAAATCCTCGTTCTTAGTCCCATAGAGTCCCGTCCAATGCTATGGTGATGCCTGAACGTCAAATCCATGCTTTTGGCATCTTTTTCAATCCACGCTTATAAATCCATCTTGCAACATAAACATGATTAAACAAGCTATTAAACGGTATCATGTTCGTAAATTCAGGCAATAATTAAGGTCTGATATGCAATATTTGACCCTCAACATTGACCTAATCCCAACCTAACCCAAGCCCAATACCAAACCCGATATATCCTGCCTGAACCCAGCTCCATGACGGGTTGGCCATGGGTAGTGTCAGATCCGTATCCTAACCCGTACCGTTCTGTATGCTTCCACGGTCCTCCTGGTCTAATTTCGGTGACCCGCGATCTGTAAACGGCGTCTGTGTGTGATCTTGAGCCGGATCCTGTCGGTCTGAGTCGGCTCGACCCGAGACTTATATCATTGCCACCGCGCCGTCACCGCAGTTCCGATGCCGCGTATTACGCACCGACTCGGTACCCAGGCCTGGAGATGTGGGCCCGCATTCAGTTTGAGAAAAATGCCGCGCATTGCAATTTTGAGAGAATCTCTACGAAACGTCACATCAACCAATCAGATCAAGTCAAGTACAAGCAACCATCCCCAAGTACAACCACCCCTCTCCAAAGTCAACTTTCCCTTACATCAAGTTCACCCATCACCTTTCACCCATCCCTCTCCCATCACTTCTCTCTCATTCCCTCTCTCTCTCTCTCTCTCTCTCTCTCTCTCTCTCACATTCTCCATGCAAGAATCATCCAAGCCTCCATGAGAGGCCTTGTGTGGCCCACTTCCTAACTCCCATCTCCACCATCCATGATCCATCTCGATTGTTGAATCTCAACCATCGGAGCTTTAAAAGATGTTCATGAAAGAAGAAATTCAAGAAGATCAAAGGTGGGTGCTTCTCTCTCTCTCTCTCACTCTCCTTTTCATTTATTCCGTGTGGAAAGATGTGATTGTGTGGCCCACTTAATGAGTTGTGAGATGTCCTAACCGTTCATCAAACGGACCTCACCTTGATGTCTGTCTTATGCACACCATCCAAATATTTGGTGGCCCACCCTAGTAGCACATCTATGGGTGGGGCCCACCTTAAATGTGCTATATGCAGCACATGGGTGCCCACCTTAAATGTGCTGGACGGTGGGCGGGTGTAAGACCCATATCTTAGTCCGTATCGTTTCGTAGACTTCCGCGGTCTTACCGGTCAAATTCTGGCAACTTTCGATCCTTAACCGATATTTACGCATGATCCTGATTCATATACTGTCAACCCGTATCGATTCAACCTAAGACCTTTACCATAGCGACCGCGCCGTCGCTGCGGTTCCGATGCCGTGACTCGCGCGCCGAGGCGATACCCTGGTCAGGAGATTTAGGTCAGCGTTCGGTGCGAGGAAAATGTCGCACGTTGCGAAACGTAAGAGAATCTCTA
Organism: Magnolia kwangsiensis; assembly: GCA_037074715.1. NCBI lineage: Eukaryota > Viridiplantae > Streptophyta > Magnoliopsida > Magnoliales > Magnoliaceae > Magnolia > Magnolia kwangsiensis. Next base: position 44,535,501 of record CM073576.1, on the reverse strand, counting down.
CGAGGTGTCACATCAATCACATAAATTAATCAAATCTTATCACATCACATGTCAAGTACACATCACGTTTCACCTTTTCCCAAACAAGCCTCAAAAGTCAAAAGTTTCTTACACAAGCCATGCTTTTCTTACACAAAAGGCCACAAAAGTCAAAAAGTTCTTACACCGATCACTCACCACGTCCATCCATCACCCATCTCTCTCTCCCTTTACAACTCTCTCTCTCTTTCTCATTTTCAAACCCATTCCAATCAAGAAAGGAAAACCCCATAAGTATGAACTCTCCAAGCCTCTCCCTCTCTTTCCAAAACTCCAAGTGTGGCCCACCTCTCCATCCCAAGATCTCCCATCCTAGCCATCCATTTCTCATCTCCTCCATTGAAATCAAAGATAAGAAGTTAAGGAACCCAAGGGAGCAAGAAGATCGAACGGTAGGTTCTTGATAATAGTAGTTTTTCATGTTTTTGAGATGGGCCAAGTGAGGCTAATCAATCAATGGTTTGGATCTCACTTGGGACACTAAGATATGGTCGATAGCCACCTTAATTATCAAGATTGTTCCATGATGGGGCCATTTTCCATGGACCCCATCATGATGTTTAACTTTTAGTTTGAAAAAGGGTCATCTAGACCTTAAATCTTGGTGGACAAGAGATCTCCATCGTTGATTTTGATCGGTGGATCCTCATGCAGTGAGACCCACTTGATGTACGTTGTAGATCTTGAAATGGAGAGCCCATAGTGTCGGGGTCCCTCCATCATCACGTGTCTCTCTTTCTCTCTCTTTCTCTCTTTCATATTTTTTTTTGTATGATAATGAGGTTATGTGGCCCACTTGGATGGACCCCACCATGATGCAAGTATTTTGACCAAGCCGTCTACAAGTGGGGCCCACATGATATATGTCGTACCCACACCATCCATCATTTGGTGGCCCACTCGAGCTGGGCCCACCTCAATGCATGTCAAACCGTCCAGCATCCAGGGACGCTGGACGTCAGTGAGAAACCCACAAATATTAGCTTATTTCCAAGCTTGAGGGATGGCCCACTCATATAGGCCCCACTTTGATGTATGTATCCAATCCATGCCGTCCATGTCGATCCCCAGATCATTTTAAACGTTGAGCCCAAGAATGAAGTTGATTCGAATTTTTGGTGGGCCATAGCATAGCAAACTTCGGTGGTTACCGTTGAAAGATCGTCTAATGTTTCTATACACCTAAAAAAATCCTGAACTTTGGACTCATTTCGCTTGTTATAAGCTGTAGAATCTCATGGCTGGGATAGATTTTCGGAATGTAGGTCTCACCTGTGAAAAACCACAGGAAAATGGTTTTTTTTTTTAAAAAAAAAAAAGAAAGGAGAGGAAGTGCTGTAGCTGCGCTGACAGCGCTAGTGCAGGCGCTGCTGCCAGCGCTGGCAGGCGGGCGGACGTGCAGCCCCACGTCTGGGCCGTGGGCCCCACCATGATATGTGATTCGCATATCTGCACCGTCCATTTGGTAGGCCACCCCCTGAGGTGTGTCCCCTCCAAAAATGGGTCCCATCCGATGCTTAAGTAGCCCACATCACAGGAAATAGTGGATTGAACCTCTGCCATTGAAATTCTTTTTATGGGCCATAAAAGTTTTGGATCAAGGTGAAATTTGTTTTTCCTAATTACCAGAGTCCGTGTGACCTTATTAACGGGTTGGATTGCATTTAAATAGGATGGTGGGCCCCACATGGGACCCACAATGATGTATGTGTTTTGCATCCACCGTCCGCCTGGACGGTGGTACCCACAGTGATGTATTTGTTTTACATCCACCATCCAGCGGACGTTGGAGCCCACCTAATGCATGTGTTTTATTCACGCCACCCCCCTAGCCCACACGCTGGATGGATGACAAATAAATATTACAATGGATCCCACCATGCTGCGTGTGCAACATCCAAACCGTCCATCCACTTGTGTTCCAAGGCCCATGGGATTAGACCCATTTAATGTAATTTAAGGCCCATGGGAGTGGACCCATTTGATGTGTTCCAAGGCCCATGAGATTAGGCCCATTTGATGTAATTTAAGGCCCATGGGAGTGGACCCATTTGATGTATTCCAAGGTCCATGGGATTGGACCCATTTGATGTATTTTAAAACCCATGGGAGCAGGCCCATTTGATATGTATAAGGCCCATGGGTCGAGAACCATTTGATGCATTCTAAGGCCCACGGGTTATGACCCATTGCAATGCACTTAAGTCCCATTGATGCGGCCCATGGATGTGGCCCACTTAATGAATATAAGGCCCATAGGATGTGGCCCATTTGATATATTTAAGGCCCAATGGGAATTGTACTTAAGGCCCATTGGTGCGGCCCAGTGGTGTGGCCCACTTGATGTATATAAGGCCTATTGAATGTGGCCCATTTGATATATTTAAGGCCCAATGGGATGTACGTAAGGTCCATTGTAATGTGTGACCCCAACTCGGATTATGTAATGATCGTGCCTTGGGAGCAATGTTGGTTTGACGTCCACATTGCGAGTGTAATGTTGGTTGGATGTCCACATTACGACTCTCCTTAGGGTCCATTGTTAGACCCATACTTATTGTGTATAGGCCGTCCAGGCCCATCTGCATGGTAAGGATAGTTCATATCATTATTACATGTTTAGTATAGTTCTATGACTCATGATCATACGCATCATATGTATGCTTGATATGAGAGTGACTGATCATAGCATATACCTTCAGGCATATTGTTTATGGGACCCCGATTAGGTGTTGTTACCCTGCATGAGCGCACGATACGCGCAGGATTTGCTGCATGATTAGATAGTGTGATTCATGCATTTCTCATTGTGTGACATGGTTATTGTACGCCCTAGCGACATCGGGGCCGAAGCTTCCATAGACGTATCGTGGTTGAAAGGATTAGATACCGAAAATCTTATTCTAAATGGGGTGCTATAGATATCCCTGGGTAAAAGTTCCTAAACCCTTATGGTACCAAGAGGTTGCTCCAACATCTTGACCGAGTGGGTAGATAAGCGTTAAGTGCCAATTACCAGATGGTTGCGCTCTCTACTGTGTCGTGGTCGGTTGGAAGGGGGTCCAGCCTTATCCGCCCAAGTGTAGGGGACAATGCTAGGCTGAGTCTGACCAGCTCGATGAATGGGTCCGCTATCGACGAGTCGAGCCCGATATTGGCAGACGGATAGTGAGGTCTCTTCCACTTACCTTATTACGCGCGATGAGGCGGCGATCTGGTTTCGAGTGTATTAGACCCCGGTGATATCCCAGATTTGAGCTGTATTGATGTGTGGACATAGATGAGGATCTGTATGCTTAAGTTGCATTTCACATCGCATGGCCTTGGGATGGCCGATATCATTCATTTCTTGCATCGCATAACTTTGGTATGACTAATGGTTTTTCATGGATCCATCTGCATATTCTGTATTTCTCTGATATTGCATGTTCATATTACTACCTTGCGCATATACTTTCACCACCCTCTAAGCTTTCTATAAGATTATGCACGACTGTTGTGTGCAGGTGACGTTGGGGAGCAGCAGCGCTGAGGCGGGAGCACTTTGTAGGTCATTTTAAAGTTTTTGTTCTTTACCATTGTATTTCCCTTTATGCTCATTGTACTTGTAATGTTTTTGATCATAGTAAAAATGTAATGGAGTTCTTGGTTGTTGTTTGTGGGTTATGCCTTTGGTTATGCTTATTACTAATCAAACTGTAAGACCCGTATCTTAGTCCGTACCATTCCATAGACTTCTGCGGTCTTACCGGTCGAATTCCGGTAACCTTCGACCCTTAACCGATAGTCATGCGTGACCCTGATTCTTTCGCCGTCAACCCGAGTGGACTCAACCCGAGACCACTACCATAGCGACCGCGCCGTCGCCGCGGTTCCAATGCCGCGACTCGCGCGCCGAAGCGATACCCTGGTCAAGAGATGTGGGCCAACGTTCGGTGCGAGAAAAACGCCGCGCGTTGCGAAACCCAAGAGAATCTCTACGATGTGTCACATTAATCACATCAATCCCATTAATCAATCATCCATCAATCCATCACATGTCAAGTACATGTCAAGTACACATCACTCTCACTCCTTTTCCCAAGCAACCACAAAAGTCTTCCAAACCCATGCCTCTCTTACATAAAAAGCCACAACAGTCAAGCTTTTCTTACAAAGCCCATACCTCTCTTACACAAAAGGCCTCAAAAGTCAAGGATTTCTTACACAACCATCACTCACCACATCCATCCATCACTCTCTCTCTCCCTTTACAACTCCTCTCTTTATCATTTGTAAAAAAATCCCAAGCTCCATACGTATGGAATTCTCCAAGCATTCCTAAGCTCCAAATGTGGCCCACTTTCCTACCCCATCATCTCCCATCTCAACCCTTCATTCCTCATCTCATCCATTGAAGTTGAAGCTAAGGTGCCAAAGAACCCCTAGGAGTAAGAAGATCGGACGGTGGGTGCCTCTATAGGGTAATTTTTCTTATTTTCATGATGGGCCAAGTGAGGCCCACCGATCAATGGTGTGGATCTCACTTGGGACCCTAAAATGTGGTCGATGGCCCACTTGGATCATCATGATCATTCCATGATGGGGCCAATCTCCATGGACCCCATTATGATGTTTATTTCATTTGAAAGGTCATCTACACCATCCATATTGGTGGGGAAAGGATCCCCACCATTGATTTTAAGTTTTGATGGTCCCATGTGCTAAATGACCCACTTGATGTATGATTCATTGCAAGGGAGGGCTCATAGTGGCGGTGCCCTCCATCAGAAAGCGTGTCCCACTCTCCATGTCTCTCTCCCTTTTTATTTTATTTTCTTTTATTTAGATTTTTTTTTTGAGATTGCAATAGGGTGTTGTGGCCTATTTGAATGGACCTCACCACGAGACCGTTATTTTATCCAAATCATCAATGTGGCCCACTTTATGTGTGGAGTATCCACACTGTTTTCCATGTGGTAGCCCACCTAATCAGGCCCACCACAATTACTTGAAGAGGCCAACCGTCCAGCGTCTGGGACGCTGGACATCCCTATATAGAGAAAAAAAGATGAAGAGAGGCTTTGAGGTGAGCCACTTGCATAGGCCCCACCTTAGGGTAAGCATTCAATCCAAGCCATCCATCCTCTTGCCCATATCATTTTAGGCGTTGAGCAAAAATGTGAAGCTGATCTGACTTTCTGGCGGGCCATACCTTAGAAAATAGTGATCTCCACCGTTTAAAGTCCCCCAGATTTCTTCTACGCCCCGAAACAAGCCCAAGCTTGGACTCTGTTTGTCGGTATCGAGCCGGTGAAGCCAATGGACGGGTTGAATTTTCTGATGGTGGGCCCTACCTGTTAAAATCCTCAGGATTTCATTTTTTTCAAAAAAAAAAAAAACCAAAGCATGAGGCATTGCCTCTGCCTTTGACTGCGCACGGCAGCAACAGGCACTGCGTGCAGCGGTCGGCCGTGCAGTCACCCACGACTGCTGCCGTGGGCCCCACCATGACGTATATGTCTTATCCCCGCCATTCATGAGGTGGCCCCCCTCCTCAGGTGGGCCTCCTCCAAGTTTCAGCAGGATCCAAAACTCAGGTGGCCCACACCACACGAAACAGTGGATTGAACCCCTACCATTGAAACGCTCTTTTGGGCCCACAGAAGTGTTGGATCAAGCTGAAATTTGTGTTTTCACTTCACCCAGGTCTAAGTGAGCTTATGAACGGTTTGGATGGCATTTCAGCATTATGGTGGGCCACATACGTGGGACCCAAAGTAATGAATATGTTTCAATCTATGTGTTCTTCACGCCGTCTGCCTGACGGTGGAGCCCACCTCACTGTGTTCTGTCCGCTCCGTCCGTCCCTGGACGGTGGGACCCACCATGATTATGTGTCATCCCTGTACCGTCCACCCTAGACGGTGGGATCATTTTCCCCTTGGCCCACTCACTGGATTGAATGACAATTAAACATTTTAGTGGGCCCCCTTGCCAATTTGAATAGTGTAAAAACATTTCAGTGGGACCCATCATGATGCGTGTGCAGCATCCAAACCGTCCACTCACTTGGAAGGATCATTTGATGGCATGAGTTTAAGAATGAGGCAGGTTTATGATCAAGTGGACCATTTGTGTTTGGGTGTGACCCGTTTGACATATGAGGCCTATGGGTCGGTTTAGGCCCATTTGATTCATATAAGGTCCATGGGAGTAGGCCCATTTGATTTGTATAGGGCCTATGGGTTAGATCCATTTTGATTTGTATAAGGCCTACGGGTTTAGGCCCATTTGATGCAATCTAAGGCCCACGGGTTATGACCCATTGCAATGCACATAAGGGCCATTGGTATGGCCCATTTATGTGGCCCATTTGATGAATAGAAGGCCCATTAGTGTGGCCCATTTATGTGGCCCATTTGATGAATAGAAGGCCCATATGATATGGCCCATTTGTATATTTAAGGCCCAATGGGATGTACCGAAGGTCCATTGCAATGTGTAATCCCAACACGGGTTATGTAGCGATATTTACAAAGATCGTGCCTTGGGAGTAATGTTGGTTTGACGTCCACATTGCGAGTGTAATGTTGGTTGGATGTCCACATTACGACTCTCCTTAGGGTCCATTGTTAGACCCGTACTTATTGTGTATAGGCCGTCCAGGCCCATCTACATGGTAAGGATAGTTCATATCATTATTACATGTTTAGTATAGTTATATGACTCATGATCATACGCATCATATGTATGCTTGATATGAGAGTGACTGATCATAGCATATGCCTTCGGGCAGATTATTTATGGGACCCCGATTAGGCAGTGTTGTCCTGCATGAGCGCACGATACGTGTAAGGATTTGCTGCGTGATTGGATAGTGTGATTCATGCATCTCGCATCGCGTGATATGGTTACTGTACGCCCTAGCAACATCGGGGTCATGGCCACCACAGACGCATCGTGGTTGGTAGGAGTGGATACCGAAAATCTTGTTCTACATGGGGTGCTATATATATCTCTGGGTGAAAGTCCCTAAACCCTTATGGTACCAAGAGGTTGATCCAACGTCTAGACCGAGTGGATAGATGAGCGTTGAGTGCCGATTACCAGACGGTTAAGCTCTCTACTGTGTCGTGGTCAGTTGGAAGGGGGCGCGGCTTTACCCGCCTGAGAGTAGGGGGCAATGCTAGGCTGAGTTTGACCAGCTCGAGGAATGGGTCCGCTATCGAAGAGTCGCGCCCGATATTGGCAGACGAATAGTGAGGTCTCTTCCACTTACCTTATTGCGATTAATGTGGTGGCAATCTGGTTTAGAGTGTACTAGACCCCGGTGATATCCCATATTTGAGTTGTATTGATGTGTGGACATAGATGAGGATCTGTATGCTTGAGTTACATTGCACATCGCATGGCCTTGAGATGGCCGATACCATTCATGTCTTGCATTGCATAGCCTTGGTACGGCTCATGATATTATGAATCCATCTGCATATTTTGCATTATTCTGTCATTGCATGTTCATATTACTACCTTGCGTACACAATTTCACCACCCTCTAAGCTTCCTATAAGCTTATACACGACTGTTACGTGCAGGTGACGTTGGTTCGTAGTAGCGCTGAGGCAGGAGCACGTGCAGATCGTTTTGGAGTTTTTGTTCTTTACCATTGTATTTCCCTTTATGCTCATTGTACTTGTAAAGTTTTTGATCGTAGTGAAAATGTAATGGAGTTCTTGGTTGTTGTTTGTGGGTTATGCCATTGGTTATGCTTATTACGAATTAAACTGACGTTGAAAATCCTCCTCGTAGCATCCCAGGATCGGAACCTGGCGAATGGGAGCTAGGAACCGAGAATGGGGTTCTACGGAGGCTGTGGGCGCCGGATTCGGTGATCAAGAATTTTATAAGCCCGGTTTTCAAGTTTGGGGCGTGACAGAAGTTGGTATCAGAGCATAACTTGAGAATAACTGAGAACCACATTACATGTCTGCCATGAGTGTAGAATGGCTAAGTTCCGAAGTTCGTATAGCTTAGCGACCTTCTGTTACAAACCCTTAACGTGTGTGCCTTTGAGAGTTTTGAAGTTGATAGGCGTCTTTGTTCTTTCCTGTAGGATATGGCGCGTGGGAGAGTTACCTGATCGACTCCCGTACCACCACCTGAGGATCCCATTACACCATCTGAGGCTTCAGCTTTACCACCTGCGCCTCCCGTTCCACCCCCAGAGATCCTTGCTTCCTTCCCTGAGGATGACATTCCTCCACCTGAGACCAATGCGGAGCCGACTGTGCCTGTGAGTGCCTCTCAGTTACAGCAGATGTTACAGGCTGTGACAGCCGCACTCCAGGGACAGGGCAGGCGCCCAGTTGTTTCACCAGCTCAGACAGAGCAGGAGCGCGTGTGCGCCTTACTTCATGAGTTCAGATGGCTTGATCCCCCACGTTTACTGGGCGAGCCAGATCCGACTGCAGCAGAGAGATGGCGCTCCAATGTGGAGAAGATTTTCGATACCATGTCATGTACGACCGAGCAGCGAGTCCGGTTAGCAGTATTTCTCTTCCAGGGTGAGGCCGAGCATTGGTGGACCTCTGTTACCTGTGTTGTCGGACCTGAGTATGTCTGAACATGGGAGGACTTTATTGACCGATTCGAGGAGCAGTACTTCCCCGACCATATCCGTCGTCAGCGAGCTTTAGAGTTCGAGACTCTGGCGCAGGGAGACATGACTGTGGCGCAGTACGCGGCCTGTTTTGTGGAACTATCGAGATTTACACCGTATATGGTTGATGACGAGGGCTGGAAGGCCCGCCGTTTTGAGAACGGCTTACGTTGCGGCCTTCGAGCTCGTGTCATTAGGCATGAGCTCCTGACTTTTCAGGCAGTGGTGCGGAGAGCTCAGATTTATGAGACTGAGTGGGCCGGTTCTCAGTCTGATCGCGGTCAGAGGAAAGACCGGAAGAGGCAAGCTCCTTCCAGTGATTCCCAGCAGCGTCGACCACAGTAGCAGAGGCGCACAGGTCGCCCAGCCTTCCGAGTACCATCAGCACCAGCAGCACCTCCATCACCACCTCAAAAGCAGTTCACCGGCACTTGCTTTAGGTGCGGTGCGGTGGGCGGGACACCGTTCATGGAAGTGTCCCAGCCCCCAGCAGCAGCGATAGCAGCAGAGGCAGCAGTTTCGACCGCCTCAGCGACCCTAGCAGCAGCAGCAGCACATTCAGAGGGGATAGGCACTTCCCCAGCCAGCTCAGGATAGATTCTATGCGGCTCAGCAGGATCCGCAGTCATCTTGAGGAGTCGTTGAGGGTATAATTCTAGTCTCTGCATGCATTGCACGTGTGCCGTTTGATTCTGGTGCATCGCACTCTTTTGTTGTCGAGAGCTTCTACCGATCGACTGGCTTACCATTAGAGTCTGCTAGTAAGAGCCTATCAGTATCGACTCCCTTGGGGAGGACTGCAGTGTTGGGATAATTTTTCTCGTCTTGCCCCATTCTTGTTGGGGATACCTTTCTGCCTGCCGATTTGTTTATTTTGCTGATGTCTGAGTTCGACGTCATCCTGGGCATGGATTGGCTCGCCGAGTACTATGCCATATTGGACTACGCCGCGAGGACCGTCATGTTCTGTATACTCGGTGTGCCACAGTTACAGTTCGTTGCAGAAGCCAGAGGAGAGCGGTTGTCTTGTTTGATGTCTTGCGCCATAGTATGCGATTTTTCCGATGTGTTCCAGGAGATTCCGGGATTACCGCCTCGCCGAATCACCGAGTTTCAGATCGACCTCATGTCCGGTACCGCGCCTATTTCGAAGGCCCCGTATCGTATGGCACCGTTGGAGTTACGAAAACTGTAGAAGCAGTTGAACGAGTTACGTGAGTTCGGCTTTATTCGTCCGAGCAGTTTTTCATGGGGAGCACCGGTACTCTTCGTGAAGAAGAAAGATGATTCGTTGAGGCTCTGCATTGACTATCGCGAGCTCAACAAAGTCACGATCAAGAACAAGTACCCGCTCCCGAGGATTGATGATTTGTTCGATCAGCTGCAGGGTGCACAGTTCTTTTCAAAGATCGACCTGCGTTACGGTTATCATCAGATTCGGGTCCGAGATGAGGACATTCCGAAGATAGCATTCAGGACCCGTTACGGACATTTCGAGTTTCAGGTCATGTCCTTCGGACTGACCAATGCACCTGCGGTCTTCATGCAGCTGATGAACGAGGTCTTCCGCCCTTATCTCGATCAGTTTGTTGTAGTCTTCATCGACGACATCCTGATTTATTTGAGGACCCGTGAGGAGCATGAGCAGCACTTGGAGATTACCTTACAGACCCTTCATGCACACCAGTTGTATGCGAAGCTGGAGAAGTGCGAGTTCTGGCAGGAGGAGGTGAAGTTCCTCGGTCACGTGGTGACGAGGGAGGGTGTCGTAGTGGACCCCTCGAAGGTCGAGGCAGTGCGTCTGTGGGGCCCGCCCATGACTGCGACTGAGATCCGTAGTTTCTTTGGTTTGGCGAGCTAGTACCGACGTTTCATTGAGGGTTTTTCTCGTATTGCAGTCACGCTGACCAGGTTGACTCGGAAGGGCGCAGAGTTTATTTGGAGTGACGCCTCCGAGCGAGCATTTACGGAGTTGAAGGACCGCCTGACGTCCGATCCTGTCCTCACTTTTCTCTCTGGGAGTGACGAATTTATTGTATTTACTGATGCCTCGCATATTGGTTTGGGTGCTGTCCTGATGCAGCACGGGAGACCTGTGGCCTTTGTTTCTCGTCAGCTCAAGGTCCATGAGCTGAATTATCCTACGCATGAATTAGAACTGGCTGCAGTTGTCTTCGCACTGAAGGTGTGGAGGCACTATCTTTATGCGGTTAGGTTCGAACTCTTCTCTGATCATAAGAGCTTGAAGTACATCTTCTCGCAGTCTGAGTTGAATATGAGACAGGCGCTGGATGGAGCTCCTGAAAGACTATGATTTTGACCTTCAGTACCACCCGGGCAAGGCGACATGGTGGCAGATGCCCTCAGCCGTCAGCCACGAGCCCTAGTGGCGCATATGATGATTCAGGAGTGGCGGATGCTTGAGGATATTGCAGCGTATGACTTTGAGTTCGGCCTGCAGTCTTCCATCATACAGTTATCGAGCTTGTGGATTCAACCCTCTTTTGTCGCTAGGGTGATCGAGGCTCAGCAGGCTGATGAGTCGTTGCGGAGTTATATGGCTGAGGAGGCATCTGAGGGTCAGGCTGATTGGCAGATTGGTACAGACGGTGGGCTTCGCTTCGGAGGCCGATTATGTGTCCTGGATATTCCAGAGTTGCGCAGAGATCTTATGACCGAGGCACATCAATCACGATTTTCTATCCACCCGGGCTTGACGAAGATGTACCGTGAGATGAGGCGACAGTATTTTTGAGCGGGGATGAAGCGCCAGATCGCCAGTTTTGTGGCCGAGTGTGACATGTGCCAGCGTGTTAAGGCCGATCATCAGAGACCTCCTGGTCTATTGCAGCCGTTGAGCGTCCCGATGTGGAAGTGGGAGCACGTGTCGACTGATTTCATTATGAGTTTGCCGAGGACTCAGCGCTGTCATGACGCCATTTGGGTTGTTGTGGATCGTCTGACGAAGTCAACACATTTCCTTGCGATGCGTGCGACTTGGTCTATGGACCGGCTTGCGAGATTATTTATTGAGGAGGTTGTGAGGCTGCATAGCGTTCTAGTCTCGATCGTTTCTGACCGAGACCCGAGGTTCAAGTCTCAGTTTTGGGGGAGCTTCCAGTGTGCGATGGGGACTGATTTTCAGCTCAGCACTGCGTACCATCCGCAGACCGATGGCCAGACCAAGAGGGTCAACCAGATCCTTGAGGATATGCTTCGGGCCTGCGCGATTAACTTCGGGGGTAGTTGGGATGAGCATCTGCGATTGGCTGAGTTCGCGTACAATAACAGCTATCAGGCGACCATTGACTTGGCTCCTTTTGAGGCACTATATGGCAGACCATGTAGATCACCGAGTTGCTGGACTTAGGTTAGAGAATGCCGTCTCCTAGGTCCCGAGCTTGTGAAGGAGACTTCAGATGCTATTGACATCATCAGGCAGAGGATGCGCACAGCTCAGAGTCGACAGAAGAGTTTTGTTGATCGTCGGTGTCGTCCCTTGGAGTTTGACGTAGGGGACCATGTGTATCTCAAGGTCTCGCCCATGATGGGCGTAGTTCGATTTGGAGCGAAGGGCAAGCTTGCCCCGAGATTCATAGGACCTTTTGAGATCAGTAGGCGTGTTGGCGCCGTGGCCTATCGGCTTGCCTTGCCATCACAGTTGTCTGACGTCCATGACGTTTTTCATGTCTTCATGTTGAGGATGTATGGGTCAGACATTGTTCCCGTTATTGATTGGCAGCCGTTTGAGGTTCGTGAGGACGCTTCTTACATTGAGCAGCCAGTCCGTATCCTTGATCGGAAGGAGCAAGTCCTCAGAACCAAGGTCATTTCGTTGGTGAAGGTGCAGTGGGGTCACCATTCTGTAGAGGAGGCTTCTTGGGAGCGTGAGGCCGAGATTCGAGAGCGTTATCCTCATCTCTTTGATGACTGATCTTGTATTGTATTTTGTATGCTGTCCCTGATTTTATATGATGACGTTATGTCTCTTCTTCCTCATGAGTTATGCTTACTTACGTAAATTGTGTAAATTTTGAGGATGAAATTTTTATAAGGAGGGGAGAGCTGTAAGATCCGTATCTTAGTCCGTACCATTCCATAGACTTCCGCGGTCTTACCAGTCAAATTCTGGCAACCTTCGACCCTTAATAGATAGTCACGCGTGACCCTGATTCTTTCGTCGTCAACCCGAGCCGACTCAACCCGAGACCACTACCATAGCGATCGCGCCGTCGCCGCGGTTCCAATGCCGCGACTCGTGCGCCGAGGCGATACCCTGGTCAAGAGATGTGGGCCAACGTTCTGTGTGAGGAAAATGCCGCGCGTTGCAAAACCCAAGAGAATCTCTACGATGTGTCACATTAATCACATCAATCCCATCAATCAATCATCCATCAATCCATCACATGTCAAGTACATGTCAAGTACACATCATCTCACCCCTTTTCCCAAGCAACCACAAAAGTCTTCCAAACCCATGCCTCTCTTACACAAAAAGCCACAAAAGTCAAGCTTTTCTTACAAAGCCCATACCTCTCTTACACAAAAGGCCTCAAAAGTCAAGGATTTCTTACACAACCATCACTCACCACATCCATCCATCACTCTCTCTCTCCCTTTACAACTCCTCTCTTTATCATTTGTAAAAAAATCCCAAGCTCCATACGTATGGAATTCTCCAAGCATTCCTAAGCTCCAAATGTGGCCCACCTTCCTACCCCATCATCTCCCATCTCAACCCTCCATTCCTCATCTCATCCATTGAAGTTGAAGCTAAGGTGCCAAGGAACCCCTAGGAGCAAGAAGATCAGACGGTGAATGCCTCTATATGGTAGTTTTTCTTATTTTCATGATAGGCCAAGTGAGGCCCACCGATCAATGGTGTGGATCTCACTTGGGACCCTAAAATGTGGCGATGGCCCACTTGGACCATCATGATCATTCCATGATGGGGCCATTCTCCATTGACCCCATCATGATGTTTATTTCATTTGAAAGGTCATCTAGACCATCCATATTGGTGGGAAAAGGATCCCCAATATTGATTTTAAGGTCTGATGGTCCCATGTGCTAAATAACCCACTTGATGTATGATTCATTGCAAGGGAGGGCTCATAGTGGCGGAGCCCTCCATCACTAAGCGTGTCCCACTCTCCATGTCTCTCTCCCTTTTTAGTTTATTTTCTTTTATTTTGATTTTTTTTTTTTGAGATTGCAATAGGGTGTTGTGGCCTATTTGAATGGACCCCACCACGAGACCGTTATTTTATCCAAATCATCAATGTGGCCCACTTTATGTGTGGAGTATCCACACTGTTTTCCATGTGGTGGCCCACCTAATTAGGCCCACCACAATTACTTGAAGAGGCCAACCGTCCAGCGTCTGGGACGCTGGACATCCCTGTATGGAGAAAAAAAAAGAAAAAAAGAGAGGCTTTGAGGTGAGCCACTTGCATAGGCCCCACCTTAGGGTAAGCATTTAATCCAAGCCGTCCATCCTCTTGCCCATATCAGTTTAGGCATTGAGTAAAAATGTGAAGCTGATCTGACTTTCTGGCGGGCCATACCTTAGAAAATAGTGATCTCCACCGTTTAAAGTCCCCTAGATTTCTTCTACGCGTCAAAACAAGCCCAAGCTTGGACTCTGTTTGTCGGTATCGAGCCGGTGAAGCCAATGGACGGGTTGGATTTTCTGATGGTGGGCCCTACCTGTGAAAATCCTCAGGATTTCATTTTTTTCAAAAAAAAAACCAAAGCATGAGGCATTGCCTTTGCCTTTGACCGCGCATGGCAGCAGCAGGCGCTGCGTGCAGCGGTCGGCTGTGCAGTCACCCACGGCTGCTGCCGTGCGCCCCACCATAACGTATATGTCTTATCCCCGCCGTTCATGAGGTGGACCCCCTCCAAGTTTCAGCAGGATCCAAAGCTCAGGTGACCCACACCACACGAAACAGTGGATTGAACCCTTACCATTGAAACGCTCTTTTGGGCCCACAGAAGTGTTAGATCAAGCTGAAATTTATGTTTTCACTTCACCCAGGTCTGAGTGAGCTTATGAACGGTTTGGATGGCATTTCAGCATTATGGTGGGCCACATACGTGGGACCCATAGTAATGAATATGTTTCAATCCACCGTCCACAGCCGTGGACGGTGGGACCTACCATAATATATGTGTTCTTCACGCCGTCTGCCTGACGGTGGAGCCCACCTCACTGTGTTCTGTCTGCTCCGTCCATCCCTAGACGGTGGGACCCACCATGATTTTGTGTCATCCCTGTACCGTCCACCCTGGACGGTGGGATCATTTTCCCCTTGGCCCACTCACTGGATTGAATGGCAATTAAACATTTTATTGGGCCCCCTTACCAATTTGAATAGTGTAAAAACATTTCAGTGGGACCCATCATGATGCGTGTGAAACATTCAAACCGTCCACTCACTTGGAAGGATCATTTCATGGCATGAGTTGAAGAATGAGGCAGGTTTATGATCAAGTGGACCATTTGTGTTTGGGTGTGACCCGTTTGACATATGAGGCCTATGGGTCAGTTTAGGCCCATTTGATTCATATAAGGTCCATGGGAGTAGGCCCATTTGATTTGTATAAGGCCTATGGGTTAGACCCATTTGATTTGTATAAGGCCTACGGGTTTAGGCCCATTTGATGCAATCTAAGGCCCACGGGTTATGACCCATTGCAATGCACATAAGGCCCATTGGTATGGCCCATTTATGTGGCCCATTTGATGAATAGAAGGCCCATTGGTGTGGCCCATTTATGTGGCCCATTTGATGAATAGAAGGCCCATATGATATGGCCTATTTGTATATTTAAGGCCCAATGGGATGTACCTAAGGTCCATTGCAATGTGTAATCCCAACACGGGTTATGTAGCGATGTTTACAAAGATCGTGCCTTGGGAGGAATGTTGGTTTGACGTCCACATTGCGAGTGTAATGTTGGTTGGATGTCCACATTATGACTCTCCTTAGGGTCTATTGTTAGACCCGTACTTATTGTGTATAGGCCGTCCAGGTCCATCTGCATGGTAAGGATAGTTCATATCATTATTACAAGTTTAATATAGTTCTATGACTTATGATCATACGCATCATATGTATGCTTCATATGAGAGTGACTGATCATAGCATATGCCTTTGGGCAGATTGTTTATGGGACCCTGATTAGGCGATGTTGTCCTTCATGAGCGCACGATACGTGTAAGGATTTACTGCGTGATTGGATAGTGTGATTCATGCATCTCGCATTGTGTGATATGGTTACTGTACGCCCTAGCAACATCAGGGTCGTGGCCACCACAGACGCATCGTGGTTCGCAGGAGTGGATACCGAAAATCTTTTTCTACATGGGGTGCTATAGATATCCCTGGGTGAAAGTCCCTAAACCCTTATGGTTCCAAGAGGTTGCTCCAACGTCTAGACTGAGTGGGTAGATGAGCATTGAGTGCCGATTACCAGACGGTTACGCTCTCCACTGTGTCGTGGTCAGTTAGTAGGGGGTGCGGCCTTACCCACTCGAGAGTAGGGGGCAATGCTAGGCTGAGTTTGACCAGCTCGAGGAATGGGTCCGCTATTGAAGAGTCGCGCCCGATATTGGCAGACGAATAGTGAGGTCTCTTCCACTTACCTTATTGCGCGCGATGTGGCGGCAATCTGGTTTAGAGTGTACTAGACTCCGGTGATATCCCATATTTGAGTTGTATTGATATGTGGACATAGATGAGGATCTGTATGCTTGAGTTACATTGCACATCGCATGACCTTGAGATGGCCGATACCATTCATGTCTTGCATTGCATAGCCTTGGTACGGCTCATGATATTATGGATCCATCTGCATATTCCGCATTACTCTATCATTGCATGTTCATATTACTACATTGCGCACACACTTTCATCACCCTCTAAGCTTCCTATAAGCTTATGCACGACTGTTGCGTGTAGGTGATGTTGGTTCGCAGTAGCACTGAGGCAGGAGCACGTTGCAGATCATTTTGGAGTTTTTATTTTTTACCATTGTATTTCCCTTTATGCTCATTGTACTTGTAAGGTTTTTGATCATAGTGGAAATGTAATGGAGTTCTTGGTTGTTGTTTGTGGGTTTTGCCATTGGTTATACTTATTACGAATCAAACCGACGTTGAAAATCCTCCTCGTAGCATCCCAGGATCGGAACCTGACGAATGGGAGCTAGGAGCCGAGAATGGGGTTCTACGAAGGCTGTCGGTGCCGGATTCGGCGATCGAGAATTTTGTGAGCCCGATTTCTGAGTTTGGGGCGTGACACAAACTGACGTTAAAAATCCTCCTCGTAGCATCCCAGGATCGGAACCTGGAGAATGGGCGTTAGGAGCCGAGAATGGAGTTCTACGGAGGCTGTTGGCACCGGATTCGGCGATCGAAAATTTTATGAGCCTGGTTTTTGAGTTTGGAGTGTGACAGAAGTTGGTATTAGAGCATAACTTGGGAATAACTAAGAATAGCATTGCATGTCTGCTATGAGTGTAGAATGACTAAGTCCCGAAGTTCGGATAGATTTGCGACCTTCCGTTATCGACCCTTAATGTAAGTGCCTTCGAGAACTTTCAAAAGTTGATAGGCGCCTTCGCTCTTTCCTGTAGGACATGGCGTGTGGGAGAGTGACCAGATCGACTCCCGCACCACCACCTGAGGATCCCGCTTCACCACCTGCGGCTCCTGCATTACCACCTACGACGCCCGTTCCACCACCAGAGATTCCTACTGCCCATCCTGAGTATGCTACTCCTCCAACAGAGACCGGTACGGACCCGACCGTATCCGTTAGGGCCTCCCAGTTGCAGCAGATGTTACTGACAGTGACGGCTTCACTACAGGGACAGGGCTGGCAGCCAGTCATTTCATTAGTCCAGGCAGAGTAGGAGCACGGGAGCGCCCTCCTTCATGAGTTTCGTCTGCTCGATCCCCCGCATTTCCAGGGTGAGCCAGACCTGGCGGTAGTAAAGAGATGGCGCGCTAATGTGGAGAAGATATTTGAGACGATGGGATGTATGACAGAGTGGTGAGTTCGATTAGCCGTATTTCTTCTCCATGGTGAGGCTGAGCACTGGTGGGCATCAGTCTCTCGAGCAGCAGGCGCTGGTTTTATGTGGAATTGGGAGAATTTTGTGGATCGGTTTGGCTGACAGTATTTTCCAAATCACATTCGACGACAGTGAGCATTGGAGTTTGAGGCCCTGGTGTAGGGCGATATGACAGTAGCCCAGTCACGGCTCACTTTATAGCGCTGTCCACATTTACACCATATCTGGTTGATGACGAGGAGTGGAGAGCTCGTCGATTCGAGGACAGCCTACGTTACGGTCTTCACAGCCATGTTATTGGGCATGAGCTCCTGACTTTTGAGGAGGTGGTACAGAAGGCCCATATTTTTGAGGCTGAGTGGGCCAGTTCTCAGTCTGATCACGGTCAGAGGAGAGACCGGAAGAGGCAGGCTCCTTCCAGTGACTCTCAACAGCATCGACCGCAGCAGCAGAGGCGTACAAGTCGCCCAGCCTTCCGAGCACCAGCACCACCTCCAGCATCACCTCCGAGGCAGTTCACCGGTACTTGTTTTAGGTGGGGTGCGACGGGACACCGTTCGTGGGAGTGTCCCAGCTCCCAGCAGTAGCAGAGAGGTTCACAGCAGCAGAGGGCTCCACAGCATCCTTCACCACAGCCGCAGTAGAGACCCCCACAGCAGCAGCGACAGCAGCCCCCACCACCGAGACCACCTCAGCAGAAGCATCAGCACCAGCCTCCGAGGCCGCAGCAGCAGAGGAAGCAGTTTCGACCTCCTCATCGACCCCATCAGCAGAAGCAGCACGTGCAAAGGGGACAGGCACCTCCCCAGCCGCTTCAGGCTAGGTTCTATGCGGCTCAGCTGGATCCGCAGTCATCTGAAGGAGTTATTGAGGGTATACTTCTAGTCTCTGTATGCATTGCACGTGTGTTGTTTGATTCCGGTGCATCGCATTCTTTTGTGAACGAGAGTTTCTGTCGATCGACTGGCTTATCGTTGGAGTCTTCTTATGAGAGCCTATCAGTATCGACTCCCTTTGGGAGGACTACAGTGTTGAGCCAATTTTACTCATCTTGCCCCGTTCTAGTTGGGGATACCTTTTTGCCTGCTGATCTGTTTGCATTGCCGATGTTTGAGTTCGATGTCATCCTAAGCATGGATTGGCTCACCGAGTACTATGCCATATTGGACTGCGCCACGAGGACAGTCACGTTTTGTATACCCGGCGTGCCGTAGTTCCAGTTCGTTGCAGAGCCCAGAGGAGAGTGGTTGTCTTGTTTGATGTCGTGTGCTATCGAGGGGCCTGTTGTAGCTTGTATCGACCATTTTTTCGTGGTTTGTGATTTTTTCGATGTGTTCCAGGAGATTCCGGGATTACTGCCTCGTCGACTCACCGAGTTTCAGATTGATCTTGTACCTAGTACCGCGCCTATTTCGAAGGCCCCGCATCGCGTGGCACCGTTGGAGTTGCTGGAATTGCAGAAACAATTGGACGAGTTGCGAGAGTTGGGTTTTATCCGTCCGAGCAGTTCACCATGGGGAGCGCCGGTACTCTTCGTGAAGAAGAAAGATGGTTCGTTGAGGCTCTGCGTTGACTATCGCGAGCTCAACAAAGTCACGATCAAGAACAGATACCCGCTCCCTAGGATTGATGATTTGTTTGATCAGCTGTAGGGTGCATAGTTCTTTTTGAAGATCGACCTGTGTTCTGGTTATCATTAGATTCGGGTCTGAGATGAGGACATTCCGAAGATAGCATTCAGGACGCATTACGATCATTTTGAGTTTCAGGTCATGTCCTTCGGATTGACCAATGCACCCGCATTCTTCATGCTATTGATGAATGAGGTCTTCCGCCCATATCTCGATCAGTTTGTTGTAGTCTTCATCGACGACATTCTGATCTATTCGAGGACCCATGAGGAGCATGAGCAGCATTTGGAGATCACTTTACAGACCGTTCGTGCACACCAGCTGTATGCGAAGCTGGAGAAGTGCGAGTTCTGGCAGGAGGAGGTGAAGCTCCTCGGTCACGTGGTGACGAGGGAGGGTGTCGCAGTGGACCCCTTGAAGGTTGAGGCAGTGCGTCAGTGGGGCTAGCCCATGACTGCAACAGAGATCCGTAGTTTCCTTGGTTTGGCGGGATATTACCGATGTTTCATTGAGGATTTTTCTCGTATTGCAGCCCCGCTGACCGGGTTGACTTGGAAGGGCGCAGAGTTTATTTGGAGTAACTCCTGCAAGTGAGCATTTACGGAGTTGAAGGACCGTCTGATGTCCGCTCCTGTCCTCACTCTTCCCTCTGAGAGTGACGGATTTATTGTATTCACTGATGCCTCGCATATTGATTTGGGTGCTGTCCTGATGCAGCACGAGAGACCAGTGGCCTTTGCATCTCGTCAGCTCAAGGTCCATGAGCTAAACTATCCTACGCATGATCTGGAGCTGGCTGCAGTTGTCTTGGCATTGAAGGTGTGGAGGCACTATCTTTATGGGGTCAGGTTCGAGCTCTTCTTCGATCACAAGAGCTTGAAGTACCTCTTCTCACAGTCTGAGTTGAATATGAGACAGAGGTGCTGGATGGAGCTCCTGAAAGACTATGATTTTGACCTTCAGTACCACCCGGGCAAGGCGAACGTGGTGGCAGATGCCCTCAGCCGTCAGCCACGAGGCCTAGTGGCGCATATGATGATTCAGGAGTGGCGGATGCTTGAGAATATTGCAGCATATGACTTTGAGTTCGGCCCGCAGTCTTCCATCGTACAGTTATCGAGCTTATCGATTCAACCCTCTCTTATCGGTAGGGTGATCGAGGCTCAGCAGGCTGATGAGTCGTTGCAGAGTTATATAGCTAAGGTGATATCTGAGAGTCAGATAGATTGACATATTAGTACAGAAGGTGGACTTCGCTTTAGAGACTGATTATGTGTCCCGGATATTCCAGAGTTGCGCAGAGATCTTATGGCCGAGGCACATAGATCGCGATTTTCTATCCACCCAGGCTCGACGAAGATGTATCGTGACATGAGGTGACAGTATTTTTGGGCAGGGATGAAGCGTCAGATCGCCAGTTTTGTGGTCGAGTGTTGTAAGACCCGTATCATAATCCGTACTGTTCCGTCGCTTCCCGCGATCCTTCTCGTCAAATTCCGACAATCCTTGACCTATAGTTGACGTTGCGCATGACCGTAAGTCGTATCCTATTCATTTGAGCGGGCTTAATCCGAGACTTGTATCATTGCGACCGCACCATCGCCGCGGTTCCAACACCGTGACTCACTGTCCGATCCGATATCCTGACTAAGAGATGTGAGTGGACGTCTATTTCAAGAAAATGCCGCGCGTTTACATTCCTAAGAGAATCTCTATAAAGTGTCAAATCAATCACATCAATCAATCCCATCAATCACCTCTCATGTCAAGTATAAAGCAACCATGCTTTCTTTCTCCACAAGCCAAGCAACCCCAAAGTCAACCAATCACTCACCTCACCCATCACTCACCTCACATCACTCCATCACTCTCACATCTCCCTACAACCCTCTCTCTCTCCCTCATTTCCCAACACTATTTCCAAGCAAAGGAGAGCATCCCACGTCCAAGTTTTTCCTAAAAGAAAGTGTGATTTTGGTGGCCCACTTCCCATCCCAAATCTCTCATCTTAGCCATCCATTTCCCATCTACACCATCAAAGTGAAGCTCTAGAAGATAGGCGTTCCAACGGGCCGAGTAGATCATAAGGTGGGTGCTTTGATAGAGTAGTTTTCATGTTTTTAAGTTGGGCCAAGTGAGGCCAACCAATCAATGATTTGGATCTCACTTGGGACCCTAAGATGTGACCAATGGCCCATCTTGATCATCAAAACTATTCCATGATGGGGCCATTCTCCATGGACCCCATCATGATGTTTACTTTCTTATATTAATAGGTCATATAGACCGTTTATTTTAAATGAAGAGGGATCTCCACCGTTGATCTTTTATTTGGATGGCCCATTTGCAATGGGACACATTGATGTATGGTTGGATGGTTGAAACGGAGGGCCTATAGTGCCGGGGTCCCTCCATCACGCGTGTCCCACTCTTTTACTCTCTATCTCTCTCCCTTCTCCTTTTGTTAAATTTTATGTGATGATATGACCCTATGGCTCACTTGGATGGACCCCACAATGGGGCATGTATTGGATCCAAACTATCTAAAGGTGGGGTCCACTTTACATATGTATTGAAACCACACCATCTCATCATGTGGTGGCTCACCTATGAAGGGCCCACCTTAACACAAAAAAAAATAAATAATAATAAAAAAATAAAAATGAGGCAGATCTATGTTTCAAATGGGCCCACCTTGGTGTGTGTCTAGGGCCCACAATTTACTTAATTATGGCCATTCATTGAGGCCTACTTTGATACATATCTAAAGCTTATGGGACTAAGCCCATTTGACGTATGCAAAGTCCAGGGGACTAAGCCCATTTGATACATAAAGAGCCCATGGGTTCAAGCCCATTTGATGTGCATGGGGTGCAAATGGAGTGGCCCATTTGATATATTTAAAGCTCGTGTATGTAGGCCCATCTGACATATTTAAGGCCCAAGTTGTGAGGCCACTTTGATGTATTTCAAGGCCCATGGATCATGGACCATTGCAATGTACATAAGGCTCATTGGTGAGGCCCATTAATGCAACCCATTTGATGAATGTGAGGCCCATGTAATATGATCCATTGGATATATCTAAGGCCCATGGATTTAGGCCCAACGGATGTCCTTAGGGTCCATTGCAATGTACGTTTCTCATGGTTCATGAAATGATTTTTATGGCAGGTCGTGCCTAGGGAACAATGTTGGTTTGATGTCCACATTGTATGTACAATGTTGGTTAAATGTCCTCATTGTAACTCTCCTTAGGGCCCACACTCGTTACTATTCATTGCTTTATAACGTGCTTAGTATAATCCCATGACTCATGCCCATACGCATCATATGTATGCTTGAATTGAGTAGTGACTGATCATAGCATATGCCATTGGGCAGACCACCTATGGGACCCGTTATGAGACAGAGTGCCCCACATGATCGCGCAGTACGCGCTGGATTTCTGCATGATTTGACGGCGTGATTCATGCATCTCGCATACATGTGACTTGATCACTGCACGCCCTAGCGACATCAGGGCCGTGGCTCCACAGGTACATCGTGGATAGTCATATTGGATACTGAAAATACTTATTTCAGCACTGTGGGCACTAAGGATGTCCTTGGGTGAGAGTCTCAGAACCTTTTTGGTACCAGGAGATGCTCCAACGTCTAGACCGAGTGGATACACGAGCGCCCGAGTGCCGAATACCAGTAGGCCGCGTCTCCCACTATGTCCTGGTCGGTTGGAAGGGGGTGTGGCCTTATCCGCCTGAGTGAGGGGGCTATAAGCTAGGCTGAGTTTGACCAGCTCACAAATGAGTCGGCTATCGACGAGCCGGGTAGGTATTGGCAGACTACTGGCCAGGCGGATAGTGAGGTCTATTCCGCTTGCTTGACTGTGCAGCTAGGGAGGTGGCAGTCACTGCGAAGTGTATTAGACCCCGGTGATATCTAGAGAGAAACTGTACTGATATGTATACATGATGAGTACCGACTTTCTTGGGTTGCATTTCGCATATGACATTCGGTTATGTAGGCCTTGCATTGCATCAGTGTGGTCGATGGCATTCATATCTCGCATCATGCCTTGTATTACATAGCCTTGGTATATTCATGGACTTACCACATACTTCCGCATTACCTGATCTTGTACACTTGGCGTTTGTCCTCCGCACACACTTACACCACCCCTAAGCTTTTGTAAGCTTATGCACGACCGTTGCGTGCAAGTAGCGTTGGACAGCAGCAGCGCTGAGGCAGGAGCGCATATCAGGACCTTTTTGGAGCTTTTTGATCACCTTGTATTTTTCTTTCTGCATTGTACTTAAAGATTTTGATATAGTTGATATGTGGTGATGTTGTTTTGTGACTTGGTTATACTTGTGGTTATGCTCCATTACGAAAAAAAATTCATTCTGAAAATCCTCCTTATAGGATCCTAGGATCGGAATCTGGCAATTGATTGTCAGGAGCCTAGAATGGGGTACTACGGAGGCTGTCGGCACCGGATTCTGCAATCGGGATTCATGTGAATCCGATTTTTGGGTTTGGGGCGTGACAAGTTTGACATGTGCCAGCGTGTCAAGACCGATCATCAGAGACCCCCTGATCTATTGCAGCCGTTGAGCGTCCCGATGTGTAAGTGGGAGCACGTGTCGACTGATTTCATTATGGGTTTACCGAGGACTCAACGCGGTCACGATGCCATTCGGGTTGTTGTGGATCATTTGACGAAGTCGGCACATTTCCTTGCGATGCGTGTGACTTGGTCTATGGACCGGCTTGCGAAATTATTCATAGAGGAGATTGTGAGACTGCATGGCGTTCAAGTCTCGATCGTTTCTGACCGAGACTCGAGGTTCACGTCCTAGTTTTGGAGGAGCTTCCAGAGTGCGATGGGGACTGATTTGCAGCTCAGCACCGCGTACCATCCGTAAACCGATTGCCAGACCCATAGGGTCAACCAGATCCTTGAGGATATGCTTCGGGCCTGCGCGATTGATTTCGGGGATAGCTGGGATGAACATCTGCGATTGGCTGAGTTCGCGTACAATAACAGCTATCAGGAGACCATCGGTATGGCTCCTTTTGAGGCACTATATGACAGACCATGTAGATCACCGAGTTGTTGGACCGAGGTTAAAGAGCGTCATCTCTTAGGTTCTAAGCTTGTGCAGGAGACGTCAGAGGCTATTGACATCATTAGGCAGAGGATGCGCACAGCTCAGAGTCGACAGAAGAGTTTTGATGATCGTCGGCGTTGTCCCTTAGAGTTTGACGTAGGGGACCATGTGTATCTCAAGGTCTCGCCCATGAAGGACATAGTTCGATTCAGAGCGAAGGGCAAGCTTGCCCCGAGATTTATAGGACCTTTTGAGATCACTGGGCCCGTTGGCACCGTGGCCTATCGGCTTGCCTTGCCATCGCAGTTGTCTAGCATCGACAACGTTTTCCATGTCTCTATGTTGAGAAAGTGTGAATCAGACATAGTTTCAGTTATTGATTGGCAGCCGCTGGAGGTTCGTGAGGACGCTTCTTACATTGAGCAGCCAGTCCGTATCCTTGATCGAAAGGAGCAGGTCCTCAGAACCAAGCTCATTCCTTTGGTTAAGATTTAGTGGGGTCACCATTCTGTAGAGGAGGCTTCTTGGGAGTGCAAGGCTGAGATTCGAGAGCGTTATCCTCATCTCTTTGATGGTTGATCATGTGATGTATTTTGTATGCTATCTCTGATTCTATATGATGATATTATGTCTCTTATTCCTTGTGAGTTATGCCTAGTTGCGATGATTGTGTAAATTTCGAGGATGAAATTTTTATGAGGGGAGAGCTGTAAGACCTGTATCTTAGTCCGTACCGTTTCGTAGACTTTTATGGTCTTTCCGGTCGAATTTCGGCAACCTTCGACCCTTAGCCGATATTTATGCGTGACCCTGATTCATATGCCATCAACCCATATCGACTCAACCCAATACCTTTACCATAGCGACCGCGCCGTCGCTGCGGTTCCGATGCCGTGACTCACGCGCCGAGGCGATACCCTGGTCAGGAGATTTGGGTCAACGTTCGGTGCGAGAAAAATGCCACACGTTGCGAAACCTAAGAGAATCTCTATGAGGTGTCACATCAATCCCAGCAATCAATTAAATCTTATCACATCACATGTCAAGTACACATCACCTTTCACCTTTTCCCAAACAAGCCTCAAAAGTCAAAAGTTTCTTACACAAGCCATGCTTTTCTTACACAAAAGGCCACAAAAGTCAAAAAGTTCTTACACCCATCACTCACCACATCCATCCATCACCCATCTCTCTCTCCCTTTACAACTCTCTCTCTCTTTCTCATTTTCAAACCCATTCCAAGCAAGAAAGGAAAACCCCATACGTATGAACTCTCCAAGCCTCTCCCTCTCTTTCCAAAACTCCAAGTGTGGCCAACATCTCCATCCTAAGATCTCCCATCCTAGCCATCCATTTCTCATCTCCTCCATTGAAATCAAAGATAAGAAGCTAAGGAACCCTAGGGAGCAAGAAGATCGAACGGTGGGTGCTTGATAATAGTAGTTTTTCATATTTTTGAGATGGGCCAAGTGAGGCTAATCAATCAATAGTTTGGATCTCAATTGGAACCCTAAGATATGGCCGATGGCCCACCTTGATTATCAAAATTGTTTTATAATGGGGCCATTCTCCATGGACCCCATCATGATGTTTAACTTCTAGTTTGAAAAAGGGTCATCTAAACCTTAAATCTTGGTGGAGAAGGGATCTCCACCGTTGATTTTGATCGGTGGGTCCTCATGCAGTGAGACCCACTTGATGTACGTTGTAGATCTTGAAGCGGAGGGCCCATAGTGTCGGGGTCCCTCCATCATCACGTGTCTCTCTTTCTCTCTCTCTCTCTCTTTCATATTTTTTTTGTATGATAATGAGGTTATGTGGCCCACTTGGATGGATCCCACCATGATGCAAGTATTTTGACCAAGCCATCTACAAGTGGGACCCACATGATATATGTTGTACCCACACCATCCATCATTTGGTGGCCCACTCGAGCTAGGCCCACCTCAATGCATGTCAAACCGTCCAGCATCCAGGGACGCTGGACGTCAGTGAGAAAACCACAAATATTAGCTTATTTCCAAGCTTGAGGGATGACCAGCTCATATAGGCCCCACTTTGATGTATGTATCCAATCCACGCCGTCCATCTCGATCCCCAGAGCATTTTAGATGTTGAGCCCAAGAATGAAGTTGATTCGAATTTTTGGTGGGCCATAGCATAGAAAACTTCGGTGGTTACCGTTGAAAGATCGTCTAATGTTTCTATACACCCAAAAAAATTCCGAACTTTGGACTCATTTCGCCTATTATAAGTCGTAGAATCTCATGGCTGGGATAGATTTTAGGAATGCAGGTCCCACCTGTGAAAAATCACAGGAAAATGGTTTTTTTTTTTTTTAAAAAAAAAAGAAAGAAAGGAGAGGAAGTGCTGCAGCTGCGCTGACAGCGCCAGTGCAGGCGCTGCTGCCAGCCCTGGCAGGCAGGCTGACGTGCAGCCCCACGGCTGGGCCATGGGCCCCACCATGATATGTGATTCACATATCTGCACCGTCCATTAGGTAGGCCACCACCTGAGGTGTGTCCCCTCCAAAAATGGGTCCCATCTGACGCTCAGGTAGCCCACATCACAGGAAATAGTGGATTGAACCTCTGCCATTGAAATTCTTTTTATGGGCCATAAAAGTTTTGGATCAAGGTGAAATTTATTTTTCCTAATTACCAGGGTCCGTGTGACCTTATTAATGGGTTGGATTGCATTTAAACAGGATGGTGGGCCCCACATGGGCCCCACAGTGATGTATGTGTTTTGCATCCACCGTCTAGGCGGACGGTGGTACCCACAGTGATGTATTTGTTGTACATCCACCGTCCAGCAGACAGTGGAGCCCACCTAATGCATGTGTTTTATTCACGCCACCCCCTGGCCCACACGCTGGATGAATGATAAATAAATATTACAGTGGACCCCACCATGGTGCATGTGCAGCATCCAAACCGTCCATCCACTTGTGTTCCAAGGCCCATGGGATTAAACCCATTTAATGTAATTTAAGGCCCATGGGAGTGGACCCATTTGATGTGTTCCAAGGCCCATGGGATTAGGCCCATTTGATGTAATTTAAGGCCCATGGGAGTGGACCCATTTGATGTATTCCAAGGTCCATGGTATTGGACCCATTTGATGTATTTTAAAGCCCATGGGAGTAGGCCCATTTGATATGTATAAGGCCTATGGGTCGAGAACCATTTGATGCATTCTAAGGCCCACGGGTTATGACCCATTGTAATGCACTTAAGGCCCATTGGTGCGGCCCATGGATGTGGCCCACTTAATGAATATAAGGCCCATAGGATGTGGCCCATTTGATATATTTAAGGCCCAATGGGAATTGCACTTAAGGCCCATTGGTGCGGCCCAGTGGTGTGGCCCACTTGATGTATATAAGGCCCATTGAATGTGGCCCATTTGATATATTTAAGGCCCAATGGGATGTACCTAAGGTCCATTGCAATGTGTGACCCCAACTCGGATTATGTAATGATCGCGCCTTGGGAGCAATGTTGGTTTGACGTCCACATTGCGAGTGTAATGTTGTTTGGACGTCCGCATTACGACTCTCCCTAAGGCCCATTGATAGGCCCGTACTTGTTGTGTATAGGCCATCTAGGCCCATCTGCGTTGTAAGAATGGTTCATTACTTATTTACATGTTTAGTATAGTTTCATGACTCATGATCATACGCATCATATGTATGCTTGATATGAGAAGAGACTGATCATAGCATATGCCTTCGGGCAGATTGTTTATGGGACCCCAATTAGGCGGTGTTACCCTGCATGAGTGCACGATACGCGCAGGATTTACTGCATGATTGGATAGTGTGATTCATGCATTTCGCATGGTGTGACATGATTATTGTACGCCCTAGCGACATCGAGGCCGTAGCTTCCACAGACGTATCATGGTTGGCAGGATTGGATACCGAAAATCTTATTCTAAATGGGGTGCTATAGATATCCCTGGGTGAAAGTTCCTAAACCCTTATGGTACCAAGAGGTTGCTCCAACGTTTAGACCGAGTGGGTAGATGAGCGTTGAGTGCCGATTAACAGATGGTTGCGATCTCCACTGTGTCGTGGTCGGTTGGAAGGGGGTGCGGTCTTACTCTCCCGAGTGTAGGGGGCAATGCTAGGCTGAGTCTGACAAGCTCTAGGAATGAGTCCGCTATCGACGAGTCGAGCTTGATATTGACAGACGGATAGTAAGGTCTCTTCCACTTACCTTATTACGCACGATGAGGCGGTGATCTGGTTTAGAGTGCACTAGACCCCGGTGATATCCCAGATTTGAGCTATATTGATGTGTCGACATAGATGAAGATCTGTATGCTTGAGTTGCATTTCACATCGCATGGCCTTGGGATGGCCGATATCATTCATGTCTTGCATCGCATAGATTTGCTACGGCTAATGATTTTTCATGGATCCATTTGCATATTCCGTATTTCTCTGATATTGCATGTTCATATTACTACCTTGCATACACACTTTCACTACCCTCTAAGCTTTCCATAAGATTATGCACGACCATTGAGTGCAGGTGATGTTGGGGCACAACAGCGCTGAGGTAGGAGAACTTTGCAGATCATTTTGGAGTTTTTATTCTTTACCATTGTATTTCCCTTTATGCTCATTGTACTTATAAAGTTTTTGATCATAGTGGAAATGTAATGGAGTTCTTGGTTGTTGTTTGTGGGTTATGCCTTTGGTTATGCTTATTACGAATCAAACTGACGTTGAAAATCCTCCTCGTAGCATCCTAGGATCGGAGCCTGGCGAAGGGGCGCTAAGAACCGAGAATGGGGTTCTACGGAGGCTGTCGGCACCGGATTCGGCAATCAGAAATTTTGTGAGCCCTGTTTCCAAGTTTGGGGCATGACAGCGGGCTTTACAGTAGAGTGTGGGTTGACAGTGGATGTAATGACACCAGTTTTTTTTTAAAAAAAGGGATTTAGGTGGACCTCTTGTGTAGGCCCCACCTTGATATATATTTTCAATCCAAGTCGTCCATCCCCTTTCTTACCTCGTTTTAGGCATTGAGCCAAAGAATGAATCCAATCCGGATCTCTGGTGGGCCCTAATGTAGAAAATAATGGTTTGTGGTAATTTAAACCGTTAAGGCCCGCTCTGATGTTTCCACACACTAAAACAGACCCATATTAGGCTTATTAGAACCATCACGAGTCATAAAACACAACCAATGAATTGGATCATCCTAATGTGGGCCCCGCCTATGAAACACCTTAGCAAAATAAAAATTAAAAAAAAGAAAAGAGAGTGAGGCAGGACGCCACCTGCTGTCAGCGTCCAGAGGACGCTACAGCAAGCAGCATGCTGCTCCCAACGGTAGGATCAGTGGGCCTCACTTCAGGCTCCACCATGATGTGTTTCGATCATCCACACCGTGAATTTTGATGGGGGCCCTTAGGGTTGTGATCTCTCCAAATATCGGCCATATACATCGCTCAGATGGCCTACGTCATAGGAAACAGTGGCGTTGAACGTCTACCATTGAAACCCCTTCTGGGTGTCACAGAAGTTCCGGATCATTATGAAATTTATTTTTCCTCTTCATACGGGTCTCTGTGACCGTATCGACGGATTGGATGTAAGATAAACGCTATTGTGGGCCCCACGTGGGACCCACCAATGATGTAGGTGTTTCATTCACACCGTCCACGGTGGACGGTGGAACCTACTGTACTTTCACCACCATCCAGTGATGTGGACGGTGGGGCCCCCAATTATGTATGTGTTCTCGCCACGCTGTCCATTCGTACGGGACCCACCTTGGATGCATATCAACGTTGTCCGTCCGACTCAACACCTGGATGTGGGGCCCTAGCAGCGGCTACTAAATTGACGTCAGCAAGTTCCGAGGGTCCCACCTTTGTTAATGTATTTATCATATCTGCACCGTCTAGATCTTCTGGACGATGGCCACACATTGATGTAAATGTTTTATATCCACGTCTTCCATTCGATTTCGCTAAGACCCTCTCGTCGACGTGCTATAGTCCAGCAGGTGGGAGCCACTATGATGTACATGTCTTGTCCCTGCCATCCACGTGGACATGGGGCCCATGTGTTGTATATCCAAACTGCCTATTTGTGGGCCTCACCACCTACTTAGCTGCTGTACTAACGTTAGCAGATCGGTGATCCTGATTATGAGGTTCGTGTATATCTAAACCGTCCATTTGGGTGGTGGGCTAGCAGGCCACATCAGCTATATGGTTGCTGTATTGACGTCAACAAGCCGTGGGGCCCACATGAGTTATGTGTTACATCTAAACTGTCCATCGGAGGGCCCCTTCTGGCTATATTACTGTTGTAGATGACGTCAGCAAGTTCCGTGGGGACCACTAGATATATGTGTTGTATACCCACGCCATTCGTCCAGTTTTGTGGGAACCACCATGAGGTATGTGTTCCTCTAGGCCGTTCGGCCATATACCCCACTGTGATATATGTGTTTCATCAATGCCGTCCATCTACTTTCTGTGGTGTGGGGCGTAATGAGATGTATGTGTCTATATTCACACCGCCCATTTGGACGGTGCTGATTGGAGCCGACCTTGATATATGTGGCCTTCCATGATGCGTGTGTTGTATTCACACCGTCTATCCATTTGGATAGACATGTGGTCCACTTTGATTTATTTATTTAATATCCACACCATTCAGATAATGCTGGACAATGTTTGGGTGGTGTTGATGTACTTGGGAAATGTTTGGATAGTGCTGATCACATAAGTGAACCATGTACCCCTATAATAGTATACAATGATACACATGATACACCTACAACTATAAAAATGAATTTTGGTGTATTCCAAGCCCACTTGAGGCCCATTGGTGTGGCCTATCCATAAGGCCCATCATGATGTATTTTCGGCCCATGTACGGGGCCCTCCTGTTTGTATTTTAGCCCATGGGCGAGGCTCAATATGATGTATTCGAGGCTTAATGTGATGTATTCGAGGCCCATGGGCGAGGCCCAATGTGATGTATTCAAGGCCTGTGAGCGAGGCCCATTGTGATGTATTTGAGGCCCGTGGGCGAGACCCATTGTGATATATTTCTGGCCCATTTGGTAAGGCCCATTGTGATGTTTTCTCGGCCCATATGATGAGGCCCATTGTGATGTACTTCCGGCCTGTATGTCGTAGCCCACTGGGATGTGATGCGGCCCATGTGATGTGTATTAGACCCATGTGCAGGGCCCACCTATTGTGTATTTATGGACCTTTGACGTGGTCCATCGAGTTGTATTCGAGACCCATATGATACGACCTATTGATAAGGCTCACTTGATGTATATGAGGCCATGGGCCTGCAATATGTTTGGCTCTATGTGGGCCACTCCTTGGGAGAAGTATCAGTTAAATGGCCACATTCATGGGCAATGATGGTTTAATGACCACATTGTGACCTTCCATTAGGCCTTGTTAAGCCCATTCCTACTGACTCCGATTGACGTGGCCAATTGTTGATTATCAATCGAGGTCGATTACCGATTCTGATGGCCGATTATCGATCCTGATTCATCATGGCCGATTGCTAATTATCGATCGAGGTCGATTACCGATTCTGATGGCCGATTATCGATTCTGGTTTGTCGTGGCCAATTTTCGATTAACGATTGAGGTCGATTATTGATTTTAATTTGTCATGGCTGATTTTCGATTCAAATTGTCGGTGTCCAATGTAATGTACGTGCGATCCGTATTTGAGGCCTGACGTGATGTGTATTTAGCCCGTGTCTAAGGCCCAATGTGATGTATATTGGGGCCTAGGTGATGAGGACCATTGTGATGCATTTGAGGGCCAGGCGAATGAGCCCATTGTGAGGTATGTTAAGCCCATGAGCAGGGCCCACCTGTTGTGTACATGTAACCCTTGAGTAAGGCCCATTGTGTTATATATTAAGCCGTTGTGTGAGGTCGTGGGCCCATTATATGTTTAGATCTATGTGGGTCATTCCTTGGGGCAATGTTGGTTAAATGTCCACATTGTTGAGGCCGATTGTTGATATCGACTATGAGTATGTGACAGCATGGAATCACGATACATACCTATACGCATCATCTGTATGTTTGTTATGAGATGTGATTGACCATTGCATATGTCATTAGGTAGGATGATATGAGACTCCCTGATAGGCGGAGGTTATCTCACATGAGTGCACGGTATGCGTAGGATTGTCGCACGACTGGATTGTATGACTCATGCATCTTACATTGTGATCTGTGATTACTGTACGCCCTAGCGACATTAGGGTTGTAGCCTCCACAGGCATATTGTGGATGACCAGATGGGACACCGAAAATGTTTGGTTCTAGCATACGGGCGCCATAGATGTCCCTGGGTGAAAATTCCTAAACCTCCGGGGCAGGAGACGCCCCAACGTCGAGATTGAGTGGATATATGAGCGCCCGAGTGTCGAATACTAAGAGGTCGGGTCTCCCACTGTGTCATGGTCGATTGGGAGGGGGTGTGGCCTTACCAGCCCGAGAGTAGGGGACGATACTAGGTTGACTTTGTCCAGCTCGTGAACGGATCTGCTATCGACATGCCGGATAGGTATTGACAGACTATTGGCCAGGCGGATAGTGAAGTTTCTTACGCCTACTTGGACTGTGCGGCTGGGAGAGCGACAGTGCCATTTAGAGTGTACTAAACCCCGGTGATGATCCTAGAGATGAACCGTACTGATATGTGGACTTATTGAGCAGGAGTTGCATACTCATTCATTCATTTATTCACTATCCACTTGGGATGGTGGTGCGCAACTAATTGTTATGTGTACCTTCGCAATGGCTAGAATTTCGGTTGGGGCGCGCGACTAACCTGAAATCAGGAGTTTACCACATCGAGTCTGATTATCCAAATTTAGGTATGGGACTGGTTTGGATAGAAGTCCCTTGTGATGGACCCCATAGCCTACGATACTACGTACTATTATCCCAACTTCACATTCCAGCATGGTCATTCCATTCGCACTGCATGTTGCATTACATCCGCGACATATGGTATGGCTAAGCTATTTGTATTACTCATCAGGAATGTATATTGTATTGCATCCTCTGCATCTGATACTTGGCTCTCTATAACTCCTCATTTGCATAGTTGATCTCTATTGTGTATTTTAATATTATATGACTCACGTACTTGTCAGTATTTTCGCTTACTCTATTATTGTGTGATTTATGACTTTGTCAGTATTTCTGTTTACTCTGATAATTCATGATTTTATCAGTATTTCTGTTTATTTAGACATTGTACGATTTATGGATTACCAGTTTTCTAGTATTGTATGATTATGACATTGTATTCAATACTTGACACTTACCTTGTGTACACACTTACACCACCCTCTAAGCTTTTTATAAGCTTATGCATGATCGATGCGTGTAGATGATGTTAGGTTGCAGTAGTGTTGAGCTTAGAGCGTGCAAAGGTCTTTTGGAGATTGATTTTCGATTGATGTATTTTCCTTTTAGCATTGTACTCAAATGATTATATTAGTGGATATGTGATGATAATGTTGCCTTTGTGAATTGGGTAATCTTATGGTTATGCTTATTACGAGTTAAATGTACATTGAAAAAAATAAAAAATAAAAAATACTCCTCGTAGGATCCCATGATCAGAATCTGGCATATGAATACTAGAAGCTGAGAATGGGGTATTACGGAAGCTGTCGGCACCGGATTCGGCGATCGGGATTCTTGTGAATCCAATTTTTGGGTTTGGGACGTGACAGGTAGGTCGTGTTGAATCCACCCGACTTCCGGGCCTACTTGAGGGCGTGTTTGGGCAGTGAGATTAGAAGGGATTAGCTGGGATGGGATTCATTTGGTCCGTGCCAATTCCACTCCATGTTTGGGAAGAATGGAAAAAATCTTGGAATTAGATCAGATGGAATTACTTTGGGTCCGTGCTAATTTCACTCAATATTAGCAAGTTGTGTAGGTCCCACCATGATGTGTGGGTTATATCCACATTGTCCACCCATTTTTTGAGATTATTTTAGAGCATGAGCCAAAAAATAATTATAAAAAGTAACGGGGATTGAATACTTACCTTTGGAAACTTCTTTGGGGCCACGTAAGTTTTAGATCTACCTCATTGTTAGGCGATATAACACACGTGTTATTTACAGTAATTTCAAATGATAGTGGGTATATCCATTCAAAGTATCACCTTATTAACAACAAAGTATGACATTAATCCTATCCCATGACACCAGGGGATAATTATTGTCATGGGTGATAATTATGTTTTTTGAATTCCAACCCACCTAATCCCTTCTAATCCCACCGCTCAAACACGCCCTGAGAGTGCCGGGGATGGTCTCATACGTTGGAACATGTGGTAATTACATGCGACCGTGCTATGTTGGGCCAACCTGAGACACTTAGGGTGGAATCTAGATCGTGAATTTGATGCGCCTCCTCATCCTATGATGCACTACACCGTGTGATCCGACATTCTAACTGGAGGTATCTATGGTGGGCGTCCCCCTCTCCTGTGTCCTTCATGCTTCCCTTTGGTATGGTCCATCAGAGTTATGATCAAGCTAGATTTTGATATGTACGCCTAAAATGACATTGGGGCGCGCATCTAATGGATGGTGTGGATGTCAATCAAATATCAGGGTGGGACCCACATTTTCGAATGCATGTGATCATTCTCCTAGCGGGCCTTTGCCTAACCGACTGTGGAAGTTTCCTGATTCCAGAGCACACTCCCTATGGGGTACCCGGACCTACCGTACATGTGGATGCGTTGTCCGCTGTACGCAGAACATGCATGTGACGAAAGTGGGCCCAACAGTGAATGGTACTTATATTAAGAAGAGCACTGATTGGACGGTTTTATGTGATGTGATGTGCAACGTTTCACATCAACAATCGGGCTTTTAATTTGAATGGTCCGGATTGAGGTACATGCATGAGACACATATGATGACTGTCTTGCACTTGACGCACCTCATGCCCATATTAGCATCAGCATGTCCAATGGACCAATTCAGCAAGAGACAGATAACGGGCCAGGCTACGTGGGTGCCTCTATTGGCACATTAGTTACGAAGGGATGGAATTATGAATGAGACAGTAGATCTTCTCGATCGATGTCCGAATCTAAAAGTAAGGAAAAATGGAATTTAAAGTACTGAAATTATGGGATATCCGGGCATATGAAGAAGGATTACACAAATCCTAAGGTAAGAAGAGAGAATTTAGAGGCTTCTTTTAAGGAGGCCAACACTACTGAGTTAGATAAAGGTATGTGTAGTTATGATGTGTTATCAATATCTATAGTCGGACACTTATACGATGATCGTAAGGATGAGTGGATTTTGAATACTAAGGCATCATATCACATTATTCCTCATTGGAGTTAGTTCACTAGTTACAGAGAATGTGATGGTAGACATGTATTTATGGGAATGATAATGCCTGTAATGTGGTGGGTGTTGGATCGGTGCGCATCAAGATGTTTAATGGCATGAAACATACCTTAACCGATGTGAGACACGTTCCTGATATGAGGAAGAGTTTGATCTCTTTTAGAGCACTCGAGGAGCTTCGGTATAAATTTTCTGGCTTTAATTGTGTTCTTAAAGTTTTAAAGGGGGCACCCATTGTCATGAAAGCATAGAGGAGCGGGAACCTTTACAGATTGATCGGGAGCACTTCATGGGTGGAGCTACAACGTCTGTAGAGGATTCCATGTCTGCATATGTATGGCATGCATGCTTGAGCCACATGAGCAAGTAGGGTATGAATATACTTTCCGATCATTGTTTAATTCCAGCCTTTAAAAGTTTTGGCTTTAGTATATGCGAGTATTTTATATATGGTAAACAGTCAAGGTTATTTTTTTAATGTGAAAAACATGCATGTAAGGGCGTTCTTGTTTACATGCATTTTGATATATGGGAGCCGTCACCTGTGGTTTTTGGTGGAGGGTTGTCATGGTTCGTCATGTTCATTGATGACTATTCTAGGAAGGTATGAGTTTATTTTATAAAAAATAAATCCGATGTTTTCAACAACTTTAAGCAGTGGAAGGCAATGGTGGAAAAATAATTAAGGTGAAATGTACTAAGGGCAAATAATGGTAGGGAATATAATTCTGGAGAATTCAATCAATACTGTAAGGATGAAGGGATAGTGGGGTACAACACACTACGCCACACATCTGAGCAGAATGGTGTGGCTGAGTGAGTGAATTGGATTCTCTTAGAGAGACCGATGCATGATCGGTAATGCTGGGTTGGGCAAGGACTTGTGGATTAAGACCATTAACACGGCTTGTTATTTGATGAATCGGTCTCCTTCTATAACCATTGATTGTAAGATTCTACAGGAAGGTAAAGTCGTCAATACGTAGACTACTTGGAACTGCTTGTATTTGGTTACGATGCTTACTCTCATATACCGTCAGTTGAAAGAGATTAGCTAGACCAAAGAGCTAAGAAATACATCTTTGTTGGTTATGGTGGTGGTGTGAAGGGGTACATGCTGTATGGCCAGGTTACACAAAATCATCCTTATCCTTGACTTCAAATTCGACGAAGGATCCTTGTTCTGTAAGGATGAACACGAGGAACTGAAAAAGTTGGTGGTGGATGTTCAATTAGATAGAGACGAAACTCAGGCTGAGACAGAGACGCAAATAGAGATACATGAGCAAATACAGCAACCACCTATGAAAAGAAATCCACCATGGGATCGGAGGTTAACAGCAAGATACAGGGATTATTCTAATCTCGTATATGCCCTCATTATGGACGAGGGGGATTTATCTACTCTTTAGGAGGCTCTTATTGAGCCAGATGCCAAAAAGTGTAAAGCCGCGATGGATGATGAAATGAACTCCTTATACGAGAATGATACGTGAGAATTTTTCTTTGGCTAAAAAGCAATCAGGTGCAAGAGGATCTTTAAAAGAAACATGTCACGCCCCAGACTCGGTGATCGGACTCACAAGGAGCTCGATAGCCGGTTTCGTCCGTAACAACCTTCGTAACATCCCATTCTTGGCTCCTGAGGTATGATTCCGATCCTGGGATCCTACAAGGAGGATTTTCATTTCTCAATTCCAATCCAATAGAGCATACCCAAAATCATATCAAGTAAATCTCAGAAATAAACCAAGGAACACACTACAAAATCTAATAAGAATTTAAACTTTACAGGTATAAGGCTCAAAACAAAATGCATAATATAAAAAGAAGGGAAAGGAAAGGTCTGCAACAGGTCCTCAGCTTGTGCCAATCCAATCCATAGCTCCTCCGCTAGTGCGTCGACCTAGGATCTCCTGCATGCATCAATTGTGCATAAGCTTATATAAAGCTTAGAGGGCGGTGAAGGTATGTGATAATGGTGCTTAGAAGAAGATAAGAGAGAATGCAGAAGAGAACATGAATGATACCAATGTCACCAGCTGTACCAAGGCTAAGTTATGAATGTAATAAGCCGTATCAAGGTTATGCAATGTAATACATGAGTACTGGATGCTATGCCAAGGCGATACAACATGAGGCTTATAGAGCCAATGCCAATGTGATACGGAGTAATCTCAGTCCTCAAATCTAATCCACATATCAAGTACAGTTCCATAATAAGGAATCCGCAAGGGTCAAGTGCACTGTAGGATGACTGCCGCTTTACGGACCAGTACAGTCAAATGAGCGTAGGAGACCACACTACCTGCCCGTGGACAACCGATCACTAGCGAGACTTGACAGTAGCGGTTCCATTCACGAGCTGGTCAAACTCAGCCTAGCAATGCCTACTCACTCAGGCGGATAAGGCCACATCCCATCTTAATCGACTACACGACAGTGGGAGATGAACTAACAGTGTAAGACACTTGGGTGCTCATGATTTTCACTCTGTCACGGCGTTGAGGCCTCTTCTAGGTACCTTGAAGGTTTAAGGGCTTTCACCTAGGGGCATCCTATGCACCCCAAATGCTCGAATAGTATTTTCGGTATTCACAAACGGCCACCCATGATATATCAGTGGAGGCATCACCCCTGATGAAGCAAGCTCAAATAATATCCATGAAATGCAATGACGGATGTATGAGTCATGCATACCAATCATGAATCAGCTCCGAGCACTCAATGTGCATAAGAGGAGAAACTCAATCCCTCTGGAAAACTATCACATCTACCTAATGACCACATAATGCAATCAAATCATGCAATGATGCACATGGGTCATGAGGATGAACTAGGTGAACCATACGACGATCATGTCGTAGCATACACCTCCTTTACAAGGAGGGACTTAGTTTAGGTATTTAGATAATTCTCTAAGGAGTCATTATCTAGTGGGGGCCCAATAATTTGGGGTAGCCCACAAAGCTAAGGAGAACAATAACATGGGCCTAAATAAATGAACGGTCCTAGAAAGGATCTATGATGGGCCTTTAACCACCCATAGAAACCCATGGGTCTACCTTAGGGCTACAAATGTGGACATCTAACCACAACTGGTCCCCAAGAGGTAACCATCTCTAATTAATCGCAGATCAAGGCCTAAGGCCTATAACAATGCATAGGCCTAGTGGGCAACACACATAGCCAAACCCATATGTAATATCATGGGCTCATAAGTAAGGTTTGGGCCCAATCATAAGGGTCATTAATCCATATATTGTGGTGGGCCTAGTGGGAAGCTCATCATCCAACCACATGGGCAATTCACATGTATAAGTCAAGTGAGTTGGGCCTATAACCTGACCCAAGTATAGAGTTGATTTGGTGGGAAACCAAGGACCCAATCATTTGTGTAATCCGGCCCATAAACCCATCACAATGATATGGTAAAAATGGCCTAAGGGTCCAAGGGGCCTATCTGGAAAGTTCCATCCTGTTATGGGCCTAAAGAATCTAACAACTAACTACATACATGGGTCCATTAACATCTAAGTATGGTGGGCCTAAGAAATGCATTAATTAAGCCTAAGAATTAGGTGATTTAAAGTATGATTTATTCCTTTTAATTAGCCACAATGTGGTGGGCTCTATTCCTCAAAATGTCAGCCGAAAGGCTAAGCATTTTAATAATATATTGTTGGATTTTTAACCCAACAGGTTTATAGGTCTGTTGGACCCCAAAAGATGATCCATTTGGTTAGAACATTAATCCAAGTAGTCCAGTCATCAAGTCAGAGGGCCTCACCACATAAGATTACATTACATTATACCAGGAATTAAGTGGGCTATACTACTAGACCAAAGTCCAACAGGTAGTCCACAAGGGGTGTCCCACATGGGCTTGGGCGTCCCAATGGGATGGACTCCTAGCCCATGTGCTAGAAAAAGGCGGGCCCCACCACATGTACTCCACACTCAGATGAACCATACATAAGTGGGCCACACAAAGGAAGGCTAGCGGGGAGAAAACACACATCATGGTGGGCCACAGAAAGGGGTGGACAACCAACCCATGCTGGACATCCCAGCCTTGGGCATCCAGCCTGGTGGGCCGGTCCAGCCCTCTCCATGAATCACACAGAGGTCTGTTGGACCCGAAAATTTATAGTCATGGGTGGACCACCTTCTGGCAAAATTTTATATTTTTTTAAACTAGGAAAGTATTTTTATGAATTAAAAGAAAACAAACTGTCCAAAAATCTTGTTAGTACAGAATTATGGCTGACCCTGTTTTGAGCACCCAATGGGGTGGACCCAAGGTCTCTAAAATTTGGAGAAAATGATTTTAACATCCCCACATATGTATAGTACAAGGTAGGATCCACCAAAGTGGCCCACCTATTCAAAAACTATTTTATATTTTAAGTTTTCTAGACTTTAATGTTGTTGGATAGTCCAGAAAAAAATCTGGACTGTCCACCCCACTTGGGCCACAACTTTATGACCTCAATTAAGGTCAGATGAGGCTGAAATTTGGGGGACATATAGGTGAGATCCCCACCTTCTAGAAATGTATATTTGATGGGTAGGAAAGGTCCCCTAATCAGTCCCAAAATCTGGTAAAAAAATAACCAGAAACTGTTCAGAAAATTTCTGGACAGCAACATATACATAGAATGATTTGAGTATATGAGTCAAATAAAAAGGAGATTACCTTACAAACTTGGTGCTATGGTCCACCTTACAAATATCCAGGTGATATCCCCTCCCAAAAATACATTGCATACATCACATATGGGGGAAAAGGGGCACCAATGTCACAGTATGGACATCAAGGGGAGTCCACAATGTTTGGACGGGCTGGATATTGGAAGGCCTGTAAGTGGGCCACATACTCAAAGATCAGATACTGAGGTAAGGGAAAATAAAGAAAAGGAAGAAAGGAAGGAAGATTTGACCACAAGAGAGGGTCTCCGCTACCATTGAGGCCCTCCCTTCATCACAAACATTACACCTTCCACTATGTTCATGTACAAGGTACATCATAACCATGCATGGAATAAGATTTTAGATCTAAAGTAGGGATGCCATCT
Organism: Magnolia kwangsiensis; assembly: GCA_037074715.1. Lineage (NCBI taxonomy): Eukaryota > Viridiplantae > Streptophyta > Magnoliopsida > Magnoliales > Magnoliaceae > Magnolia > Magnolia kwangsiensis. Next base: position 44,494,497 of record CM073576.1, on the reverse strand, counting down.
CTACTAAGGTCTAGGGTCTACATGACCCCTCAAGATCATGGATCAAAGGAAAAAAAACCATGATGGCGTCCATGGAGAATGACCCCATCAATGAAACATGCATGCAGGATGGTTGGCCATAGGCCTCATCCATGGACACTTGGGGACCTTGAAAAGGCCGAGTTATATGTCCTAAAGGGGGGGTGGGGGTGGGTGAATAGGACTATTCCAAATTAAAAAATAACAAAAGAATCTAAATAAATTAAATATAGATAACAATAGACAATCCCACAATGTTGAATTTAAAGACAACCTCAAATGAATGAGTATTGAGAGGTTGATACAGATGTTGTTATAAGGACAACCTTACATCATAAAAACTAAGGGTTTATGGCAGGACAATTACTAGAACAGTTTGTGTATTAAAAACTCAAATGATACAGAGGAATAAAGAAATAAATAGTAAGGAAAGAAATCTATGCTATTACGACATTCTCTATATTTGCATAAAAGAAATTACAACATTCTCCACAATGCAAAAAGGAAATTATAATCATCTACAAAAAGAAATTAACAATCAACCACAAGACCATAAATTATTGTGGTTCGCTTGTGTGTACACTAACTGTTTAGAAAAAAAAGCCACACAACTACTCCACTCCTAAGATCCTCACACAGTGGATATTAGCATTCACTATGAAAATAGGTTTTTCCAGGTTCATCTAAAACTCTTACAATTGTGTATTTTAAGTGGGCTTACACAATTCAAAAAACTCCACACTTTGAGTTTTTTGGATCACCTTAAACAAACCAAAACAGAGATTTTTCTGGCATAATCTCAAAAATCAAAATAGAAATTTATAATAATGTAAAATACCTGGATATTCTCTTTTTGATGCCGCCCGGAAGAACCAAATCGAAGTAGAATTTCAACGTAGAAGTTCAATGTCCAAACTCACTTATGAAATGGTTCTAGGTTCTAAATTAATTTTAAATTAAATCAAGTTGGGCTAACTCTATTTGATTTTGATTCCAAGAAAAGGATAATTCTCAATCCCTTCTTCAAATATGAATGGAATAGAGAATACAAAATCAAATATAACAAAGCAAATTTAAGAGAATATTAAATGAGCATAATATAGGTTAAAAAGATGACTAACTTATCTCTCAGAGTGACATATTAATTTTTCTTGAATTGAATAAAAACTCTAAACTTAGGACTGGTCGAGGAATTTCTTGGACTGTTCAAGCCAGTGCTAGGACTAGTCAAACAGAGTCCAGGACTAGTCGAGAAATAGTCTATTCACTTATAAAATGATCTAATTAAATTATGTATTCAAATGACCTACCCTATGGTCAATCTAAGGTCATTCATATCTTATACACGATGTATGAACATTGAAACTTCTTTTTCTTCAGTTGATAGTTGTTCCTTGAAGTTCACGAAGCTTAAGATCTTATCATAGAATGAAGCTTGAACTTGTGACCTTTTGAAGAATATTCAAACTTGAATTTATAGCTTTAAGACGCTTGAACTTGAAATATCTTGAATCTTGAGCTTGAGGTTCAAAGTAAAAAGACTTTGTCTTGACTAGGAGCTTGAATAATGAATCTTGAACATTGAACACTCACTTGATGTTGTACTCGAACATGACCATGTAATCTTGCATTTCTCGAAGTAAAGACCTTTGTTCTTGAGAGATGCTGAGACTTCATTATGTAGAGGAGCTACACAAGACACAGATTCCAAGAGAGGTTTTGGCACTACCAAATTTGACAATCATAGGAGCTAGAAACCATAGCACTTACAGACCTCCACCATCATTTGGTGAGCCCCACAAGTTTCTCAAGGTGCAATGAAAGATCTAAGAAGGTAGAAAAGAAATTCCTAACTAAAACACCCAGCTTAATAGTTCTACACCAAACTTCTTCTAGTAGGCTCTTTAGGCTTCAAGCTCTAAGGATCAAGGGTTAAGATTGGCGATGGGAGGTTGGATGAGAGGGTTTTAGAGGGTGTAAGGGGTTGAAGATGGGGAGAAAGGTGGGACGTTTCAAGAGTAGAGCGGAGAGAGAGAGAGATGATGAGAAGAGAAGAAAGGAGAGAAATGAAGTGAAAAGGCTAGCAATGGAGGGTTTTAGCCAAAATAATGATTGATTTTCTAGAAAAGGGGCTCTCTCTCTCTCTCTCTCTCTCTCTCTCTCTCCTAGAGAAGAGAAATTCTAAAAATTTTAGATATAGGGAAGATGGAAAAGTGGCTTTTGCATGTGAGAGTGAAAAAGGAGCTCCCTTGGATAGAGAACTAATGATTGCTTGCTAGCTAGGTAGGGCTAGGGGCTTAGTCTACTCCACCTACCCTACGATGGCTAGGGAGATGAAAGCTAGGCTAGGGATTTGTAACAAATCCTAAGTGGGCCCCACAATCACGATCAACGGCCTAAAATGTGCATGGCCTACATCTCATGATATATAACTCAGATTGCATGAGACGCGGCATTGGAACCACAACAATGATGCGGTTGCTATGACACTAAATTCAGGTTGATTCAGGTTGGGTCTATGTGACCGGAGTTGAGGATGACCGCAAACACTACCGAAGGTCATCAAAATTTGACCGGTAAGACTGTGTGACCTAGAAGAACGCAATGCACACACTCAGGTAGGGTCTTACAAGCCCAACCACTTTCACTTACAACAAACATAGGGGGCATTTAGGGTATGCTTCGTAAAGATTGATGGCTTTACCACCCAGACTATCCCTACCATCCCTTTATGTCTACCTCGCTAGCCCTTTTATGGGAGGAGATCGTGTCCCTACCACTCGAGGTGATGTGGTGCATGGATCCACCATAAAGGCGATTGAAAGAGATATTGAACCTTTATCTATCTACTCGATGCCTCTCCTTGGCTTAACAATAGCAGATATTATATAGCCTTAACAGTCAAAAGAAGCCAGCCCTAGCTATCTATTTTGCCAATGATACAAAAAGCAAGTCCGAATCATCCCATTAGATGGATTGCTTTCCCTTTATAGATATGGCCAATAATGGCTCCACTTGCCTTCAAAGGATCGAGTATACCCACCTCTATTTTCAGCTATGTTAGAATATTTGGTGGGTCCGATCATTCCTCGGAAACTGATAGAAGAAATTCTATAGGGGAAGAAAAGCGTTCCATCACCTAATAGGTACAAGACAAGGTTGGTAGTGAAGAGATATGCTCAGAGGGAAGGTGTCGACTTCACTGAGATATTTACGCCGATTGTGAACCAAGTATCTATCAGATTTGTGTTGGCGATGGTCATCCAATATGATCTCGAGTTGGAATAAATGGATGTGAAGATTTCCTTCCTGCATAGGGAATTGGAAGAGCAGATATACATGAAGAAACCAGAAAGCTTCGAAATACTAGTGGAAAAAAATAAGGTTTGCAGGTAGAAGAGGTCATTATACAGCTTGAAACAGTCGCCTAGGCAATGGTATAGAAAGTTTGATTCTTTCATGGTGAGTCAGAGGTTTACTAGAAATGAATATGATCATTGTGTCTATTACGAGACATTAAGTGATGAAAAATTCATTATCGCAGTATTGTACGTTGATAACATGCGATCGCCAGTCAGAGTATGTTTGAGATCGACTTACTGAAGACTTAGTTATCAGAGAAATTTGAGATGAAAGATCTTCGGGCTGTAAAGAAGGTTCTCGGCATTGATATACATAGAGACAAGAAAAGGAACAGGCTTTGACTATCTCCGAAAGAATACCTTGAGAAGGTGTTGATAAAGTATAGAATGGGCAGGGCAAAGTCGGTCAATGTTCCCCATGCAACTCATTTTAAGCCTTATTCTAAACATTGTTCTAAAATTGATGAAGAAAAGCAAGATATGTCTCATGTTCCTTATTTGAGTGCGGTTGACAGTTTGATGTGTGCCATGGTCTGTACTAGACCGAATATTTTACATGTGGTGTGTGTTGTCAGTAGATACATGTCTCACCTCGGCACGTAACATCGAGAAGTAGTGAAATGGTTACTTTGATACATTTGACATATGCGGGACTATGTCTTAACATTTGAGAAATCAGGGGCCAAGTTAGTAGGTTAAGTGCATTCTGATTACGCTAGCTGTGTGGAAACTAGAAGTTTAACTTTTGGTTACTCATTTTTGCTGGTGGGTGGAACGATCAATTAGATGTCAAAGTTTTAATTTGTGGTGGCTCTTTCCACAACTGAAGCTAAATATATGATAATGATAGAGACATTCAAGGAAGATGTTTGGTCAAGGGGGATGGTAAATTAGTTGGGGCTTCAGTAGAAGGCTGTACCGGTTAATTGTGATAGCGAAAGCAGATCAATTTAAATAAAATCTCTGTTTATCACTCACGTACTAAACACATTGATGTTCATCACCATTTTATCTAACAGGAGATTAAAAAAAGAGGTGTGACTTTGGAAAAGATTTACACAAGCGTGAATCTGACAGATATGCTCACTAAGGTGGTTCCCACAGAGAAGTTCAAGTTCTGTACGATTTCTCAAGGCTTGGCGAAGGTGTAAATGGAAGACGAAGTATGCACGAGAAGCGATGGTGGAGCTATGATGGAAGGCATAATTAGAGATGAGGAAAAATGAGTATAAAGATGGTAGATTGAAGACATGGTGGAGATTTTCGTTGATGTCTTAAAATATGAAAATCAATAAGTCTGTCGAAGATAGCTGAATGCCATCGAACAGACTTTGATGCCATTAAAGGTTGCTCGGTGCCATCGAAAAAAATTAAAAAATTCATGTTTTATCGTTGGAACGTTTTGGTGTTTTGTTTGATGACATCGAAGGTGTTCAATGCCATCAATAGTTTGTCGATGCCATCAAAGTTCCATCGAACGATTGCGTAGTGTTTTGCAGAGTTGTGTAAGTGCCGGATTTATTTCCTATTTTGATTATGATTCTCTTAGAGTCTATATATGGGTGAAATTGGGAATAGGGTGCATCTTAAAGCTTTACAATTTGTTCTAAAGAGTTTCAAGGGCTTGTAAGGGAGATTCAAAGCTTGTTCAAATTGGGTAATCTCTATCTCTTGTAAATTTCTACTTTTATAGTGCATTATTGTCACTTTGTGTAATTTGTTTTTTTTTTTTTTTTTTTTGACAGGATTTTTCCACATAAAATATTGATTGTTTGTGTTTAAACTTGATTGTGTGATTGGAGTACTTTTCTTGATTCATCTCTATGTGCCTCCATGGTCCCCCAACATTATCAATAAAAGAATGTAATTATTTTCTAATATAACCATCAGATTGGTGGGCATTTATTGGATGGTCAAACATGAAAAATCCAATGGTCCTATTTCAGCAAAAGGGACCATGAATCAAAGTGAGAATTGCCTAACCAACATGAATTTGGAGTTGTGACTTAAAAAAGTAAATTCCATAATTTAGCCCATAATATTAGTTGATATATGCCGCCTGTAAACATTGTATGTGCCATTGTATCAAGTTTCATACTCTATCAGATTACCAGATACGTTTCACCTTTTCCTCGTCTCACGAGTAAAAACAGAAGAAGTTTTTTTTTTTGAAAATATAAGGAAAACTTTATTAATCTTTAAAGGATATAAGTCTAAAACCTACGAGTAGAAGGATAAACCTACGTCCCCAAGATTGGGAGGTAAAAGAAAAAGAAAAAGAAAGCAAATAAGAAAAAAACTCTACATCGCAAGATAGGTAAAAAGAGAAAGCCCGCATGCCTCATTGATATAGGATGGGGATAAAGCATGTTCTTAACACACATGGATCAAAAGAAGCCCAAGGAAAAAAAATAAATAAATTTAGCATCGTTTTAGCTGTTGACCTTTATACTCGATAGGTCAAAATTCTGTTAGAAATTTCAAATTGCTTGTTGGTTAATTTTTGCTAGTCTAGACAAGTCAAAAATCACAGAATTTTTGGTTTAAAACTCTGGATACTTTTTGGTTGTTTTGACTTGTTGATTTGACTGGTTGACAACAAGCCAGCGGACGCAGGAAATTTTTGTAATTTTTTGAATTCGTTTCCTAGTTTGATTAGGACTCCTTGATTATATTTTTAGGGTTTGTTTAGGGTTATTTAAGGATGTTAAACTCTTTTTTTTTTTTTTTTTTGCAATAGCGATCTATCAATTAAAACTTTTTAGAAATTCTATCGCTTCTCATGGATTCAAGAGTTTCTCTTGTAGATTCAAGGTGTTTATTACCTGATAAAGACAATGATCGACCTCATCACGTCCTCCCCTACATCACTCATGAGGATGAGAAGTCAGGGGAGAGAGATGTCATGTACCGATCATGGTAAGTCTTTTTATCTTATACCAGACATGCATAAATAACATATCATATGCATTTTATATATCACGGAAGAAAAATAATAAATCTACATATTTCTTTTTTGAAAATATAAGAAATTTTTTATTAATCCTAAAATATGTAAGTCCAAAACTTACAAGATGCAAGAGTATAAGGATAAACCTACACCCCCACCATAGGGAGACAAAAGAAGAAAAAAAGAAGAAAAAAAAAAAGCAAACATCTCAGGATAAGAAAAAAGAGAGCGATCACATACCTTATAGGGACGAGAAGTTGACGGGGGAAAGAAATTAATGCAAGGATAGACGTGATGAGGTTGATCAGCGTCTTCCTTAATGGGATAACTATTCTGAATCCACAGAGCTTCTTTTGACTCCTCACAGAGATATCTCGAATCCATGGGAGAAAATAAGAACAAAGAATTAAATTCTACAAATTCAAAATTTGATTGATAGATGATAAAAATGAATTTACAGCTCTTTAAATAGTGATACCAAACCTTAGAAGAAGTTTCAGAATCAAACTCCAACTCAAACTCCTTAAAATTCGTGACTAACTGTAAATAGTAAGCTTACTATTTACAGATGGTCATGATTCCTACTAGACTTCATGTTTTTCATCCAAAAATAGTGAGTGTCTTATTTGGCTTAACCATGTTATTCCCTTAATTTTTCTAAGAACTTTTCATGTTGGACACAACTCTTAAAGTTTAAAGGATGAAGAGTTATAATCAAACTAAAACTTACTATAAATAGTAAAAATGAAATTAATAAGGATTTTCGACCATTGATCTGATGGAATCTCGTAAATTTGGAATGGGCAACTTGGCATAGAAGGGTTAGGTGGCTAAAGTAGCTTCCCCTACCCCAAAATCATATATGGTACCTTGAGGTTAGACGGTAGAGGCACTACATCAGTTTGGTGCAATTATTCAAATTGTGGCCTCCACCGGTTAACTTTAAGTACCAGCATGGTATCAAGCATGACCCCCGTGTCACTAATCATATCATTGTCCAAATCATGAGAGTGGGCTAGGCACGTCTCTAAAGGTTCAGAGAATAAGGTCAAGAGTGTTCTATCTTCCACAAAAGAGTTAATTAGGATAATATCATGGAGATCGTCATCATCCTCTGACTGTTTGCCTATATTGAAAAAGATATTCAACTCCAGTGTCATATGTCCAAAACACAAACTCATGACTCTATTCCTGCAATTAATGATTGCATTTGATGTGGCAAGGAATGGGTGACCAAGAATGACTAGAATTTGAGTGCTCATATCATTGATGGGTTGAGTATCCAGGATGATAAAATTTACCGGGTAGTAGAATTTGTCAACCTGGACCAGCACATCCTCGATTACCCCTCTCGCTACATGAACTGAGCGATCGGTGTTCACTCCCCAAGTGCAGGGTTGTGATGTAGTAATAAACTCGGTAAGACTGAGGTCAAATCCAAGGGACTGATACCTGTATGTTATCTAAAACTAACTAGAACTAGAACTAGAATAAGATAAAATCTAAATGTAACATCCCGAAATTTGGGGGTCGGGTAGAAACCCAACTCCTGAGTTCCAAAACGTCACTTATGCAACATAGATAATGATGAATGCATGTTGTTTGTATAATGGCATTAAAAAAGATTAGGACTAATCCAAAACAACATATCATACTCCAGAGACAGTTAAATTAGCAAGCGAAAGACTGTGATAAATATATAAAATATATAAATCATTGTAAGTCTCTAGAGTGTGAACATGTTACCAGGTTAACTAATTACATGTATAATCCAAAATAGAAAGAAAAGAATATACATGGGTGTGTAAATAAAAGGCAAACCGCCAAGGGTATTGGCATCTAATCAGTAACCCTGTAAACTCGTTGATCAGAACCAGCATATAGGAGAAATCCACCTCATTATCAAGTAAATTCGGCTCCACTTCACAAGCAGCGCCATCACCTGAAACTAAAATAGGGACTGGTTGGTGTGCGCAACACCGTCCCATAACGTGGGAGTGAGTAGCTAACTTAGTGGAATCATAGAGCAAAGGTTAACTGTAACACCCCGGATTTTGGCTAATCTGGGATTTGACGTCCTTAGGCAGTGGGTCAATTAAAACACCTGAAAAATCGTTCAGAACCCAATTCCATAGCCAAAGAAACCACTTAGGATTAATTTCTTTAGAAACTAAGCATAAGTTAGTTAGCGCAACGTTGGAGTGGCTGGGAAACAGTCCCTGATCACTTTAAATACGTTCTACAAGACCCAAATCGAGTAGAACCAATGACCCTATAATACTCTATAACCTCGGATCAAACTCTAAGCAGGTCTGTTCTCTGGACCACATTGAATTTTTGTATTGAATTTAGACCGCGCGTCGAAGGTCCGATACCTCCTATCTTAGACCGTTAGAACCGCCCAACTGGACTTGACAATCATCTCGAAAATCAAGTCAAACCGATAATCACAGACTATTTCATTGAGCCCGGACTGAAGAGACTGCGAATAGGGACAGAATTGGAATTTCAAATTCAAATCTGGCACACGACTTGACACGTCAGTATTGAGCGTTCTGACCATCAGAATTCATCCAGATTATACCCTCGGATCAGGAAAAATTTCTATTTTATATCATGAGACTTTCAGCCCTGATCTACGTGCGGTGACCGCTGAACTGAAACTGGTCCACCACACGCGATCTGCGAACCCTGCCGGACTGAAAACTTAATACGTGCTATATCTGGTACGCATGAGCTTAAGTCCGATCGCATTCGACCAGGGGACCACCAGAAATCATCTTTTGGACCGAAACGGCCCCGCTTTGGTTAAGCATCAAGTGAACTTTGTTCCCAAGCCTATTCCGGGCATTTTTAAGCTTATAAAAGGGGTTGAAACCCTCTCATATCTCTCCCATCCGAATTTGGAAAAAGCCCTAGATTGAGGGAGAGAAAAGGTGAGAGATTGTGAGAGAGGTGGGAGAGAATTTCCTGCTGCTGGTGCTACCTGCTACACGTGTTTAAGCCACGCGATCCAAGCACTTTCCCGACGATTCCTCCATGTTTTCAGGTAAGAAATAGCCCTAGAAGTTGCTGATTTGGCATTCGTTTCGTTCCATAGCATGTAAACTGATATAACTCGTAAATTAGGTTCTCTATTCGCCGTAGACGAAGCGTATACGCTCCGTTCGAATTCTCACCCCTAAAAGGGAAAAGGTGCGGATATTAGACGCTTTGATTGACTGTTTCCAAAGCCTTCAATGTCGTTTAATAGTAGATTCTTGACGGCAACGCCATTTGACATGTACAATATGCTCTCCGTTTCCCGTTTCGTAAATTAACGAAGAATATGAGATTTAGGGCATTTTAGTCATTTGTAGGAAGTACGGTCTACATGCATATTTTGCTGACGTGATTGACATGGTTTGTTGCCGCATTAGGGAGTTAGGAATGCTTGCATAATCAGTTTGGCGAAGAGATTCGCCTAGTTGCGCACTTTGGGTCGACATACTATATGTAGACTTAAGTGTGTAGTGTATGTATTTGTATAAATGCTTGTATTAGTATGTATTGAATTAAATGATGTTATGTAGTAGTTTGAGAATGATTTCTTGATTAATATGCTAACCTAAATGATTTCCAACATGTTGACCATATGCATGATTCCATTACATGCATGGAATGTATGTGTTTGAAGATTTGCTTAAGTTGAATGTTATAACATGTGTTAACATGCTCACATGATTGTATTTCAATTCCAATACCTTTGTATATATTGTTAATGTGATTTCATAGATGTGTGGGACTAGACTTAGTCCAGGCAGTCGGTAACCGAGCGAATTCGTGGCTGACTGGTCATAGCCACGAACGACGCGTCGATGAACGTGATTCGTGTTTAGAGTTGGCGGCAGTGGTTAGGCCACGCGAAGTGTTTTACGCACTTCATGTCGTTCGACTTGAGATGCGATCGTGCTAGTCGAGCCCGTCAAGTAACCCGACTGGCCGATGTATGTTCACCTTGTATGAGTCATAACTGCTTGAACCTAGGGTACTGAACTTACCATTGTAAACCCTGTTAACCATGGTACCTTGACCCACGAAGACTCATGAGCCGGGCATGGTGGTATGGGACACCGTGGTCGAGCTGTCGGCCTACGCTGGGGCCACAAACCTCCCCGTAGTGACCAGTGAGCACCTAAACTCGTGAGCAGATTATGGTGGTATGGGACACTATATTCTAGCTGTCGGCCTACACTGATCAGGCGACGAGCCCTTTGTAGTGACCGCGAGCGTATTCTGAGTCCACGGGAGGCGACGACCCTTCCGTTGCAGTAGAGTACGGTAGGCCTGTATTGATAAGGTGATGGGGGAGCGGTGCAATGAGTGCGAGCAACAGCCCTGGCAGCCCTTGCAGCGACCTACGAAATATACATCGTATGAGATTACTAGGAGTGACGACCCTAGACAGGATCTGTGTTGGGATTGATACAAGGGAAGTACCTTAGTTTCCCAATCCTGCTGTTTGAATGGACTAATAATAACTTGAAAATCATATCACCATAGTATTGCATGTGCCTGGAAGATGTGGAGCACTCTAGGGAGTGTGGCATGCCGCGGTCGTAAGATGTCGCCGCATGAGAGTGATCGTCGGTGAGGGCATACATCACGTCATATCAGAATTGCATTAACAACAGTATTAGGATTGTTTGATTTATTGCTTTACTATTATCGCGTGATTGATTTGAGAACATGTTAATCCTTACTCTATTATTCCACTGAGTTAGCTACTCACTCCCACGTTACGGGACGGTGTTCCTGGACACCCACCTGACCTTTTGTGATTGCAGATGATGGCGCGGCCTGCGAGGCAGAGCTGGACTTGATGATGATGAGGAGGATCCCTCCTTTTTGCATGTTCTGATCGACGGGATTACAGGGAGGTTGATTAGATACTTTGACATTTGTCATATTATATTTTTAGCGCACTCATGTATATTCGTTTCATCTACTTTTGGAGTATACATGTATGTATATAACCTGGTAACATGTTCACACTCTGGAGACATACAACAGTTTATATATGTTATACATACTATTACAGACTTCCGCTGGTTAATTTAACTGTCTCTAGAGTATGATATGCTGTTCTGGCTTAATTTCACTCATGTTTAATATATTATCACAGACAACATTCAATCATACATATCTATGTTGCATAAATAACATTTTGGAACTCAGGAGTTGGGTTTTTGCTCGACCCCCCGATTTTCGGGTTGTTACATTAACATGTTATCAAATCAATCAAGCGATAATGATAAAGCAAGCAGATCAAACATTCCTAAATACTGTGATTAATGCAAGCATGAAATGACATGATGGATGCCCTCACCGACATACTCCCTCATGCGACACCATCTTAAGTCCGCGGCATGCTTTCTTCCCTCAGTGCTCCACATCTTCCAGGCACGTGCAGTGCGATATGAATATGATTACCAAGTTGTTATTAGTCCTTTTCATACAACAGGATTGGAAAACTAGGGTACCTCTTTTATATTAATACCCAAACAATGATCCATTCTAGGGTCGTCACTCCTAGTAGTCTCATACGATGATATATTTCTAAGTCACTGCAAGGGCTGTCAGGGCTGTTGTACGCACTCGTTGCTCCGCTCCCCCATCACCTTATCAATACAGGCCTAGTTTATATCCTTAAGACTGCATCAGGACTCGTCGCCCCCATGCGGTGTCAGGATAAGCTCAAGGTCACTACAAAGGGCTGCCAGGGCTGTTGCTCGCACTCATTGCTCCACTCCCCCATCACCTTATCAATGTAGGCCGACAACAAGAATATAGTGTCCCATACCACCATAATCTGCTCAGAGTAGGGTGCTCACTGGTCACTAAGGGGAGGTTTGTGGCCCCAGCGTAGGCCGACAGCTCGACTACGGTGTCCCATACCACCATGCCCGACTTATGAGTCTTAGGGGATCGAGGTACCAAGGTTAAAGGGGCTTTCCAATGGTAAGTTTAGTACCCTAGGTTCAAGCAGTTATGACGAATACAAGGTGAACATACAATGGTCAATCGGGTTACTTGATGAGTCCGACTAGCACGAGTGCACGTTGAATCGACCGACATGAAGTGCACAAGCACTTCGTGTGGCCTAACCACTGCCGACAACTCTAGTACGACTCGGGTTCGTCATACACATCCTTCGTGGCGAATATAATCCAACCACGAATTCAAATCTGTTACCGACTGCCTGGACTAGAGTATAGCCCCAAGCACATGTAATGTGAATCAGTAATCTCATAAGAGAGGCAGAATTGAAATTCAAGAAATTCCAGCATGTTATCAGCATATTATAACATACATCATAAGCAGTTAACCATACACGAGTACTTCACACATAAGGTAATCAATTGAAATATAACAAGCATGGAGGAATCATGTACATCATTAAATTAGTTGAGAATTCAGTCTCAACGCTAATCCACAACACCATTTACTCAATAGTTACTAATACATACATTTACACAAACACTTAGACTACACAACTCCAACGTACTTGACGTATGTTGATTCCAACATATAATATGACAAATCTTTATATCAAGGAGTTGTCTAATACACAACAATCATGTTCTTACATTCAAAACATATGGCAGGCATAAATCATATTGATTTAGGAATTTCAACAAACACTTAGTCTACACACATTAGTCTACATAGCATATGTCGACCAATATGTACATTAGGGCGAATCTCTTCGCCAAACAGATCATACACGTATAACTAATATAGGTACATGGTAAATACTCATGAAAATCATATCGGCAAAATACGTACGCATACAGTATTTCCTACAAATACCTAAAATATCCTAAATCTCATATTCTTCATACGTATTCGAAATGGAAAACGGACAGCATGTTCTACATGTCAAACAACATCCTTATCAGCAATCTACCATTAAACGGCATTGAAAGCTTTGAAAAATGGTAACCAAAGCGTCTAAAATCCGCACCTTAAACCAGAAATCGTGAAATGGAGTTGATTCAAACGATAAGTCTTCGTCAATGGCTCAACGGCAACCTATACCACGAAATAGGTTAGCTACATCATCACTTATGCTATTTAGAACTCTAGAACAGGTTAGGGTTATGATTTCTTACCTAAGAGCGGAGTTGGAATGTCACGCCCTAAACCCAAAAATTGGATTCACATGAATCCCGATTGTCGAATCCGGTGCCGACAGCCTCCGTAGTGCCCCATTCTCGGCTCCTGACAATCAAATGCCAGATTCTGATCCTGGGATCCTACAAGGAGGATTTTCAGAACGATTTTTTTTTTATAATGGAGCATAACCAAGTCACAAAACAACATCACCACATATCCACTATATCAAAATCTTTTAAGTACAATGAGGAAAGAGAAATACAAGGTGATCAAAAGAAACTCCAAAAGGTCCTGGTATGCACTCCTGCCTCAGCGCTGCTACTGTCCAACGCTACTTGCACACAACTGTCTTGCATAAGCTTACAAAAGCTTAGAGGGTGGTGTAAGTGTGTGCGTAAGGCAAATGCCAAGTGTACAGTATCAGAACAATGCGGAAGTATGTGATAAGTCCATAGAATCAACCATGCCAAAGCTATACGATGAGATATGAATGTCATCGGCCACACCGATACAATGTAAGGCCTATATAGCCGAATGTCATATGCGATTTGCAATCCAAGCAAGTCGGTACTCCTCAAGTACATATATCAGTACATTTTCTCTCTGGATATCACCAGGGTCTAATACACTTCACAGTGACTGCCACCTCCCTAGCTACACAGTCAAGAAAGCGGAATAGACCTCACTATCCGCCTGACCAGTAGTCTGCCAATACCTACCCAGCTCGTCGATAGCGAACTCATTTGTGAGCTAGTCAAACTCAGCCTAGCTTATAGCCCCCTCACTCAGGCGGATAAGGCCACACCCCCTTCCAACTGACCACGACACAGTGGGAGACGTGGCCTACTGGTATTCGGCACTCGGGCACTCATGTATCCACTCGATCTAGACATTGGAGCATCTCCTGATACCAAAAAGGTTCTGAAACTTTCACCCAAGGACATCCTAAGTGCCCACAGTGCTAGACTAAGTATTTTCGGTATCCAATACGGCCATCCACAATGTACCTATGGAGTCACGGCCCTAATGTCGCTAGGGCGTGTAGTGATCAAATCACACATATGCGAGATGCATGAATCACGCTGTCAAATCATGCAGAAATCCAGTGCGTACTGTGTGATCGTGTGGGGCACTCCGTCTCATAACGGGTCCCATAAATGGTCTACCAAATGGCATATTCTATGATCAGTCGCTACTCAAACCAAGCATACATATGATGCGTATGAGCATGAGTCATGAGATTATACTAAGCATGTTATAAGGTGATAGATAACAACGAGCATAGGCCTATCAATGGGCCCTAAGGGGAGTTACAATGCGGACATTTAACCAACATTGTACATACAATATGGACGTCAAACCAACATTGTTCCCTAGGTACGGCCCGCCATATATATCATTACATGAACATGGGAAGTCACACATTGCAATGGACCCTAAGGTCATTCCGTTGGGCCTCGACCTATGGGCCTTAGATACATCAAATGGGCTGCGTTAATGGGCCTCACCAATGAGCCTTATGTACATTGCAATGGTCCATGATCCATGGGCCTTGGAATACATCAAAGTAGGCCTCACAACTTGGGCCTTAAACATATCAGATAGGCCTACACACATGAGCTGTAAATATATCAAATGGGCCACTCCATTTGCGCCCCATGCACATCAAATGGGCTTGAATCCCGTTGGCCCTATATAGAATAAATGGGCTGGATCCCATGGGCATTGCATATGTCAAATGGGCCCAAACCCATGGACCTTATATATGCCAAATGGGCTTAATCTCATAGGCCTTATGCATGCCAAATGTGATTAATCCCATAGGCCTTATGTGTACACTAAGGTGGGCGTTAATAAATGGTCATAAATGGGTCAACATGGGTCCTATACACATACCAAAGTGGGCCCATTTGAACCATAGATCTGGCTCATTTTTAGCTCAACCATAAAAATGAATTTTTAAAATAAATGGACGGTTTAGATGCAACACATGCATCATGGTGGGTTCCACACAAACGGCCCACCAATGAAGGGATGGTTAGATATAATACAAGCCTAAGGGTGGGGGTCCACTTGAAATGTAGATCTATCTTATTTTTATTCTCACGCCTTAAGACGAGCTTTCAAAATGTTTGGATGGTTGGATGCAACACATGCATCATGGAGTGAGTCCCACTAAATAGGTGGATTTGACTCATTTTTATCTCATATTATAAAAATTATCTTTCAAAGTGGCTGGATAGGTTGGATGCAACACATGTATTGTGGTGGGGTCCACATGATGGCCCACCATCTGACATAAAGGGTGGGGCTCATGGTGACTACCACCGTCCATGGACGGTACGAATCAAATACATACATCACTATGGGTCCCATGTGGGGCCCACCTTAATGTTTGCGTGCCATCCAGCCCGTTGATAAGGTCACGCAGACCTGATTGAAGAGAAGATACAAATATTAGCTTGATTCAAAACTTCTGTGAGCCCCAAAGAGGTTTCAATGGTGGAATTCAATTGCCGCTGTTTCGAGTGGTGTGGGCCACCTGAGATCTGGATCAAACTTATTTTTAAGTGGGCCCTGCCTAGGTGGACCACCACATAATAGGTGGTGTGGGTACAATGCATATAAGGTGGGCCCACTCATGGATGACTTGGATAAAATACTTACCTCAAGGTGGGGTCCATCCAAGTGGGCCATACGGCCATTTCATCACACACAAAGAAATTTAAAAAAAAATGGAAAGAGAGGGAGAGAGAGATAGAGTGAGACACGCGTGATGGAGGGACCCCGGCACTATGGGCCCTCCATTTCAATCATCCAATCATACATCAAAGGGCCCATTGCATATGGACCATCAAACAAAAGATCAACGGTGGAGATCCCTCTCCATCCAAAATGAACGGTCTATATGACCTCTTAATGCAAGAAAAGTAAAGCTCATGATGGGGTCCATGGAGAATGGCCCCATCATGGAATGATTTGATGATCAAGATGGGTCATCGGCCACATCTTAGGGTCCCAAGTGAGATCCAAACCATTGATCGGTTGGCCTCACTTGGCCCACCTCAAAAATATGAAAACTACTCTATCAAAGCACCCACCTTATGATCTACTCGGTCCGTTGGAACACCTATCTTCTAGAGCTTCACTTTGATGGTGGAGATGGGAGATGGATGACTAGGATTAAAGTTTTTGGGGTAGGAAGTGGGCCACCAAAATCATCTTTTTTTCTCATGGGGAGGGCTTGGATGTGGGAGTGCTCCCTTGCTTGGGTTTGGTGTGTTGAGAAATGAGAGGGAGAGAGAGAGTTGTAAGAGTGATGGAGTGATGTGAAGTGAGTGATGGGTGAGGTGAGTGATGGGTGAGGTAAGTGATTGGTTGACTTTTGGGCTTGCTTAACTTGTGGAGAAAAAAAGCATGGGTGTGTGTACTTGACATGAGAGGTGATTGATGGGATTGATTGATGGGATTGATGGGACATATTGTAGAGATTCCCTTGGGATTTACAACACGCGGTGTTTTTGCTCGAACTGAACGCGGGTCCACATCTCCTCATCTGGGTATCGGATCGGTGCGTGAGTTGCGGCGTTGGAACCGCGGCGATGGTGCGGTCGCAACGATACAAGTCTTGGATTAAGCCGACTCAAATGTATAGGATACGACTTATGGTCATGCAACGTCAACTATAGGTCACGGATTGCCAGAATTTGATGAGAAGGATCGCGGGAAGCGACGGAACAGTTCGGATTAGGATATGGGTCTTACATGGAAGCACCGGAATGGCGGTGTAGAAGCGGCGTTGAAGCACAAGGAGTAACAGGGAAGAATTCATGGAAGAAAAACCCCTTCTCCCCCACTCACTCCCTCTTTCTCTCTCTCTTTTCTCTCTTCTCTCTCCTAGGGCTTAGGAAATTCGTATGGAATGAGAGAGTAAGGGTTTAAGCCCTTTTTATAAGTCCCAAAATGATGAAAATAGACTTGGGGCCAAAGTATACTTATGTTATATTCAAATGTTCCATCTCAACGGAGTACTTCTGGAGGTCCTCTTATCAAATGTGGTCGGACTTAAGCTCCCTGACATTGGATCTAGGTCATGCAGAGTTTTCAGTCTGATCAAAAATCCAGATCGACCGTGGCGGACCAGTTTCAGTTCAATGGCTACCGGTACTCGATTAGAGCTACAAGTACTATGACATGTAAGGGCCACCTATTTTGATCCGATGATAAAATTTGATCGAATTCTGACGGTCAGAATTCTTAGAAAAAGGTATGCAAGCGACACGTGCCAGATTTCATAAATTATATTTAATTTCTAACATTTCTCACACTCTTCACTCTGGGCTCAAGGAAATCGTCGTGGGACATCATTTGGTCTTAATTTTCGAGGTGATTGTCAGTCCAACTAGGCGGTCAGGATTGTCTAAGTTCGGGATAATTGGACTTCCGATGTGCGGTCTAGATCCGATATAAAGTTTTCAAATGCTCCCGTGAGCAACTGAGTTTAGAGTTTGATCCTAGGTTTTAGGGTATTGTAGTGTCACCTATTCTATACATTTTGGCTCTAGTAGATCGTATTGAAAGTGATTGGTGAGAATTTTATAGGTCATCTAGTGCAGCATTAGTTAATTCTCGTTAGATTTCTAAAGGAATTAGCCTTTATTGATTTTTGTTTGAGATTAGATTTGAAGGGTGGGTTGAGGGTGCTTGGAAACGGAAGAAGGAAGAGTTTAGAGGGGTGGTTTTTGTCAAAAATTAGACGTTTGGGAGAGAAATGAGAGATTGGAGGGTCACTTTGTGAAGGAAGTAGGTGTTTGAGATATTTTTAAGGGACGACTCATGTACCAGGGGGTTACCCTAACCTCCAAATACCATCAGCCCAAAGCCCCGACCGAACCCAGCCCATTTACCGGCGAGGTCCTCGCTGACCACTGGTGGATTTGGCGAGGCCTCGCCATTTGGGCAAGGTTCTCCTATCCCCTAGGCATCAAAAAAGTATGGAGCCCACCCTGGGTCTCTCTGGAAGTTGATCGTTTGGCCCCCGACTCCATTTGAGGCATTTTTAGGGCCAATTTGTAAACCGGAATGAGTTTATGTAGCATATAACATATGATTTTGGGGTAGGAGACGCTAATCTATCCAACTAACCTATTTATTTTATTATATTCCAAAAGGTTAAGGGTCAGTACCCATTTTATCCATTTATTTATTATTCACAGTAAGTTTTAGCTTCGGTATTGTTCTTCATCATTAATACCCTAGGATTGGTGTGTATTATGAATGTTTTTAGAAAAAAAATGAAGAATAAAGTGGTGGAGGGTGAGATTTCGAAGGAATTGGATAAAAAGAGGTTTTATGCTTTGAGATTGAGTGTAAGATGTTGGGGTTGACTTACCACCTAAGGACATTAATTTCTAGGTTTAGAATGGAATGAACATGGCCTAAACCCTTCGATTGACGGTCTAGAAGTGATTTGGGGTCGTTGGGTGTGATCAGGAGTGTGCACGGACTCGATCTCGACGACCGTTTACAGTGAGTTTTAGTTTAAGTATAGTTCTTCACTATTTAAACTTGAGGATTCGTGTCTAATATGAAATTACTTGGAGAAGTTTGAAGAATGAGGTGGTGAAAGGTGAGAGTTTGAAGGAAATGGGTTGAAAAGTAATTTCTTTGGCTTTGGGATTGAGCTTTGAGAGTGTTATGGTTAACCCATTGCCTAAGGACGTCTAATTTCAGGTTGCCAAAAATTCAGGGTGTTACAATAAATTGAATATAATTGAGGAATAATGATGCAATATTAATCTAAAACTTAGGAGAAATTAGAGATAGGAAACTAGGGATTCAGATGATCCACTTGTAGAGATCAGGGAGATCTTATGCCTACTTCAAGGATCATGGAAATTAACTGAACTGCCATTGATCTAGTTTTCAAGAGATGAAAGGTATATGAATTAGAATGGATTCCATCACCAAACCATCCCCAGGAGACAAAGAAAATAACAGAATTAAACTAATTACCAACCAATCAATCAATGTATGAAGGTTAGGAAGGGTACCGTCATCCGACCATGCCCAGGAGACTATGGTGAACAACAGGGCTTCCTGACATCATAAACATAAAAGGCAAGGAATATACTCAAAGCTATTGCAGACCCATTATAATTTCAGTCACAACAGACCATTAAAAACTAAAAATATTTTCATTAATCAAACTACAATCAAGGCTGTTCATAAATTGAAATTAATTCAATGATATAATTTAAGGTCTCCCTTCACGCTACAAGCTTCACCTCTTAGCCCTAGCTAAGAGGTTTAGCCTGACCTTGACATGATTAGGCTAATCTCAGTAATTAAAAAGAAAAGAAACAACACATAAAAACTAGAAAAAGAAAAAATGACTTTCCTTGTCTCTCTCTTTACTCCATGGCTGCTCCTAATCCAAGGTCTGATGATGCTTCCCGTTGCTGATATCTCTCTTTTATAGCAGCTAGAGTCGGTTAGTGCACAAAGAGGTTGTAACACCCCAAAAATCGGGGGTCGGGTAGAAACCCAACTCCCGAGTTCCAGAACATCACTTATGCAACATAGATAATGATAAATGCAAGTTGTTTGTAGAATGACATTAAATAAGATTGAGACTAAGCTAAAACAGCTTATAATACTCCAGAGACAGTTAAATGAGCAAGCAGAAGACTGATAAATACATAAAATATATAATTGATTGTAAGTCTCCAGAGTGTGAACAGGTTACCAGGTTAATTAAATACATGTATACTCCAAAAATGGAAAGAAAAGAATATACATGAGTGCTCTAAAAATATAAAATAACAAGTGTTAAGGCATCTACTCAACCTCCTTGTAATCTCGTCGATCAGATCACACATAAAGGAGGGATCCTCCTCCTCATCAAGTCCGACTCCGCCTCGCAGTCCGCGCCATCATCTGCAATTAGAAAAGGGTCTGGTGGGTGTCCGGAACACCGTCCCATAATGTGGGAGTGAGTAATTAACTCAGTGGAATCATAGAGCAAAGATTAGTATGTTCTCAAATCAATCATGCGATAATAGTAAAGCAATCAATCAAACATTCCTAGATACTGTTGTTAATGTATGCATGAGATGACATGATGGATGCCCTCACTGACATTCTCCCTCATACTGCACCATCTTACGCTCGCGGCATGCTTGCGTTCCGCTAAGTGCTCCACATCTTCCAGGCACATGCAATGTGATGTGGATATGATTACCGAGTTATTATTAGTCCTTTTCATATAGCAGTATTGAGAAACTAAGGTATTTTTCTTATATCAATCCTAACACAGATCCTGTCTAGGGTCGTCACTCCTAGTAATCTCATACGATGTTAAATTTGTAGGTCGGTGCAAGGGCTGTCAGGGCTGTTGCTCGCACTCGTTGCACCTCTTCCCCATCACCTTATCAATACACGCCTAATTATCCTTAAGACTGCATCAGGACTCGTCGCCCCCATGCGGTGTCAGGATAAACCCAAGGTCACTACAAAGGGCTCGTTACCTGATCAGTGTAGACCGACAGCAAGAATATAGTGTCCCATACCACCATAATCTGCTCAGAGTAGGGTACTCACTGATTACTACGGGGAGGTTTGTGGCCCCAGCGTAGGCCGACAGCTCGACCACGGTGTCCTATACCACCATGCCCGGCTCATGAGTCTTTATGGATCAAGGTACCATGGTTAACAGGGTTTTTAATGATAAGTTCAGTACCCTAGGTTCAAGCAATTATGACTCATAGATGGTGAACATACAATGGCCAGTCGGGTTACTTGACGGGCTCGACTAGTACGAGTGCATCTCAAGCTGAGCGACATAAAGTGCATAAAACACTTCGTGTGGCCTAACCACTACTGTCTGCCCAAAACACGACTCGCGTTCATCGACTCGTCCTTCGTGGCAAATAGAAGCCAACCACGAATTTGAATCATTACCGACTGCCTGGACTAGTGCATAGCCCCAAACATTTGTAAACAACATCAGTAAGCATATGAAAGTAGCAGAAATGAATATAAACAATACAAGCATGTTGACACGTGTTATCACATACAACGTAAGCAAATCAACCAACGCATGCATTCCGTATATATAATGAATTCAATTCATATAGCCAACATGGTGGAAATCCTATACATCAACATATTACTTGAGATTTCAATCTCAAGACTACTCTACAGCAACAGTTACTCCATACATACTAGTACAAACATTTATACAAACACTGAGTCTACATACTTTAGTCTACATAACGTATGTCGACCCAAAGTGCGCATTAGGGCGAATCTCTTCGCCAAACAGATCATACACGCATATCCAGTATACTAATATGACAAATAAACATGACAATCATTTTAACAAAATACAGACGTATACGGTATTTTCTATAAATGCCTAAAATACCCTAAATCTCATATTTACCGTACGTTTACGAAACGGAAAACGGACAGCATGTTGTACATGTCAAACGGCGTTGCCGTCGATAATCTACTATTAAACGACATTGAAAGCATTGAAATCAGTCAATCTAAGCGTCTAAAATCCTCACCTTTTGCCCTAGACGTGTATCGTTTCGAACGGAACGTATACACTTCGTCAACGGCGTACAGGCGACCTAATGCACAAGATACATAAGCTATTTCGATATTTGAATTGAAAGAATCCCAAAACAACAAGTAGTTAGGATTTTTCTTACCTAGGAGTGCGTTGAAATCACCAACAAAGCGATTTGAATGCGGTGCTTAAGCACGTGTAGCAGCTGCATCAGGTAGCAGGAAATCTCTCCCACAAGTCTCTCACTTTCTCTCACTTTCTCTCTCTCTTTTCCTAGGGTTTCAAGCAAATTCGGATGGGAGGGTTGTGAGAGGGTTTAAAGCCCTTATATAGGCTAAAACCTTGCCAAATTAGGCTTGGGAATAAAGTTCACTTGAGGTATAACCAAATCGGGTCTGTTCTATTTCAAAAGAGTGTTTCGGGAGGTCCCCTTGCCGAACGCTGTCGGACTTAAGCTCATGGTCACTGGATCTAGTACACATCGAGTTTTCAGTCCGACAGAGTTCCCAGATCGCAGGAGGCGGTCCAATTTCAATTCAGCGGTCATCGCACCTAGATCAGGTCTACAACTCTCATGATATGAAAGAGAAATTTTTCCTGATCCGAGGGTGTAATTTGACTGAATTCTGACGGTCAGAACGCTTAATAATAACGCGCCAAGTCACGTGCCAGATTTGGATTAAAATTTTCAAATCTAACACATTTCTCACTCTCTTCACTCCAGGCTCAATGAAATAGCCTCCGTACATCGGTTGGGCTTGATTTTCGAAACGATTGTCAAGTCCAGCCAAGCGGTCATAACAGTCTAAGATTGTAGATATTGGACTTTCGACGCATGGTCTAGATCCAATATAAAGTTTCAAAGGGTTCCAGAGAACAAACCGGTTTAGAGTTTGATCCTGGATTTTAGGGTAACGTAGCATCAACGATTCTACAAGTTTTGGGTCTTTTAGAACGTATTTAAAGCGATCAGGGAAAATTTCACAGCTACCCTAGCGTAGCGCTAGCTAACTTACGCTTAATTTCTAAAGGAATTTATCCTAAGTGATTTCTTTGGCTTTGGAATTGGGTTCTGAGCGGTTACTAAGGTATTTTGGTTGACCCATTGCCTAAGGACGTCTAATCCCAGGTCGGTAAAAATCCGAGGTGTTATAGAGGTTGGCTGGGGCTTCCGCACAGGAGGCAGTGTGTAGCTTTTACGCACAGCAACAAAAGAGACTACGTTGGTTTCCTGGTCGGCTCCACTCCTTCCACTGCTGATGAAATCCACTCTGTCCACTGCATTCACCTTGAAAAACCAGGTGGGAATCACTGTTTTCGGATCAACTTCGGTGTGGTCCATGGATGTTTTCGTTGCATCATCAATCCGATGTTTGAATGGATGAGATCCCATATTCCTCAATTCTTCAAATTCTGTCAACTAGTCCTTAGTAAGCTAGACTATGGGAACCTAACAGATGGTCCAGATTCAACTGTTGATTCCTGATGGTGGCCCACAACAATTTTTTGCAAGCTCTGTTGCGAAATAGAGCTTGCGTAGAGACGCTGTGATGTTGGTGCGGCCCATGCTTCTTGTTGGTTTGAAAATCCACACCGTTCATTATATTAGTGTCGAAAAATCGTCAGGGAAGGAATCTTTTGGGAATGAAATAGGTGTAGTCCATACGATCTTCCGTTTTACTGTTCATCCTGCATTTGAACACGAGTTACGTGTGTACACGTGCATGGAACCAAACAGACAACTAGGAGATGGTTACGCCCCCCTTATGGAGTGAATGAACGGTTTGGATTGTCCTTTTGGACAATGGGTGGGGCCCACTACTCAAAAACAACCAAGCTTGTTGCGTCCACTGGACGATTTTGCGGGAGATTGGGTTTAAGTCGCAAACCGACTTCGTGAAATGCAGTGCGCGTCGAGTGCATTTGTGCACTGTGCACTGACACTACCAATGGGGTCCATTGTGATGTATATATATGAAATTCGATCCGTTCATTAGTTTTTTCATATCTTCTAAGGCGTTAAGTCCAAAGTTGAGTCATATCCAGATATCATGTGGGCCCAAAATCGACGGATTAAGAGTTGATCTGTCCGTTGGAAACTTTTGCAATGATCCAATGACTGAAATTTGACATGTATGGTTAATTCATGGCCCTCAGACCATGTATAAAGTTTCGAGTCAAACAGATGGTGGGAACCCTGTGATCCTGCATTTTAGATCAATTTCGAGCCTCTTTAACGTGAACAACTTGATTTTCTCAGATCCCAGGTGTGTAAATCTGTTGATCTCAGTCCTCTGGACTCCGTCCTTTACTTTGGTGACTTTGGAGTGTCAAATTAACACTTTTAATACTCTTTTTCACTCAACGCTCCTAATTGCACCCTACAACAAAAACATGATTAAAATATTCCATTAAGCAATATTATGTTCGTAATTCGAGTAATAATTACGGTTTGATATGCAACATTTGACCCTCAACACAACCCCCAACCAGCATTTTTCTAGTCTCGAGCAAAGCATGCGAAAAATAAGTTGAGACTTATGGGATGATTTCTGTAAACTTGAGTGATTTATACAAAATAATTAATATACTAGAATTCTAAGATTTATGAATGTTAGTGTAACATCCCAGATTTTTGCCAACTTGGGATTAGACGTCCTTAGGCAATGAGTCTATCCTAACACTTGATTAACTTCTCAAAACTCAATCCAAAAGTCTCAAATCCTTATTTCCTTCGAAAATCTCACATTTTACTACTTTATCCTTCAAAATTTTCTAAGAGCTCTCACATTAGACACGAATCTTAAAGTTTAGGTGATGTTGATCAATACTTAAGCTAAAAAGTACTATGAATAGTAAATAAATAAATGAAAAGGGTTTTTACCCATTAACCTTTTGAAGTCTCACTAAATAAGTAGACTAATTGGATAGATCAGCTTCTCCTACCCCAAAATCATATATTGCATGTCAAATAACTCATCCCAGGTTCTAAAATACACCAATTTCAAATATCAGACGGAAAAACCACCCCAAACAGGTCAGTGATCGGCGATGCCATCGCCGGTTTGGCGATGCATCGCCGAACTCGTCCGTACAGCGAATTTCTGTACCCTTTTTCCTGCACGTTTCTTCAGACTTTGAAAAATCATATCTCCTTCGTTATAACTCCGATTTAGGTGATTCAAAAATCAGATTGAAGGTAAAAGAGTCTAGTTTTATATAAAAATATGTGAAAAATATAATAAAATATTTAATATAGTTTAAAGTAGGTCATTGTGAGCAACTGTCTGATAATCACTTGTTGGACAGCTGCTGCTTCTGGAATTTTTAGAATTTTTCTATAACTCAAAATCTTATGAAATTTGGAGGAGTTAGGATAAACTTAATGATGAACCCCTAAAAAAATAATAAAAATAATATGATACCTAGAAGTTCCCAAAATGGGGGATAGAATGGCCCTAGGACCGTATTCTGCCATAATTAAGGTAGAATTTGGTTGAGTACCAAACTGAATACTCAGTAGAATTAACTTGGACCACTTTAAATACGTTCTACCAGACCCAAAGCGAGTGGAACCAATGACCCTATAATGCTTTAAAGCCTCGGATCAAACTCTAAGCCGGTTTGTTCTCGGGACCTCCTTGAAACTTTGTATTGGATCTAGACCGCGCGTCGTAAGTCAGATGCCTACCATCTTAGACCGTTATGACCACTTAGCTGGGCTTGGCAATCGTTTCGAATATCAAGTCCAACTGACGATCACAGGCTATTTCATTGAGCCCGGACCGAAGAGAGTGTGAATAGGGACATAGTTGGAATTTCAAATTCAAATCTGGCACACAAATTTGACGCATCAGTATTGAGCATTCTGACCGTCAGAATACAGCCAAATTACACCCTTGGATCAGGAAAAATTTCTATTACATATCACGAGACTTATAGGCCTGATCTTGGTGCGGTGACCGTTAAACTGAAACTGGGCCGCCACGTGCGATCTGGGAACCCTACCGGCCTGAAATCTGGATGCATGCTAGATCCAGTATGCACGAGCTTAAGTCCGACCGCATTTGGCCAGGGGACCTCCAGAAATGCTCTTTTGGACCGAAACAGCCCCGATTTGGATATACTTTAAGTATACCTTGACTTGGAGCCTATTTTGGGCATGTTTAGGCTTATAAAAGGGGTTGAAACCCTCACTCCTCTCTCCCATCCGAATTTGCAAAAATCCCTAGATTGGGAGAGAGAAAAGGTGAGAGTTTGTGAGAGAGATTGGAGGAGAATTCCTTGCCGCTTGTGCTACCTGTTGCAAGTGCCTAAGCAACGCAACTCAATCACGTTGCCGGTGATTTCTCCGCTTTTCTAGGTAAGAAAGTACCCTAAATAGTTACTGATTTGAGTTTCCTTTGTTTCCATAGCGATGTAGCTTATGGATCTCGTGTATTAGGTTCCTTATTCGCCGTAGACGAAGCGTATATGCTCCGTTCGAATTCTCATCCCTAAAAGGGAAAAGGTGCGGATATTAGACGCTTTGATTGACTGTTTCCAAAGCTTTCAATGTCGTTTAATAGTAGATTCTTGACGGCAACGCCATTTGACATGTACAAAATGCTCTCCGTTTCCTGTTTCGTAAATTAACGAAGAATATGAGATTTAGGGCATTTTAGTCATTTGTAGGAAGTACGGTCTACATGCATATTTTGCTGACGTGATTGACATGGTTTGTTGCCGCATTAAGGAGTTAGGAATGCTTGCATAATCAGTTTGGCGAAGAGATTCGCCTAGTTGCGCACTTTGGGTCGACATACTATATGTAGACTTAAGTGTGTAGTGTATGTATTTGTATAAATGCTTGTACTAGTATGTATTGAATTAAATGATGTTATGTAGTAGTTTGAGAATGATTTCTTGATTAATATGCTGACCTAAATGATTTCCTATATGTTGACCATATGCGTGATTCCATTACATGAATGGAATGTAGGTGTTTGAAGATTTGCTTAAGTTGAATGTTATAGCATGTGTTAACATGCTCACATGATTGTATTTCAATTCCAATACCTTTACATATATTATTGATGTGATTTCATAGATGTGTGGGACTAGACTTAGTCCAGGCAGTCGGTAACCGAGCGAATTCGTGGCTGACTGGTCATAGCCACGAGCGACGCGTCGATGAACGTGATTCGTGTTTAGAGTTGGCGACAGTGGTTAGGCCACGCGAAGTGTTTTACGCACTTCATGTCGTTCGACTTGAGATGCGATCGCGCTAGTCGAGCCCGTCAAGTAACCCGACTGGCCGATGTATGTTCACCTTGTATGAGTCATAACTGCTTGAACCTAGGGTACTGAACTTACCATTGTAAACCCTGTTAACCATGGTACCTTGATCCACAAAGACTCATGAGCCGGGCATGGTGGTATGGGACACCGTGGTCGAGCTGTCGGCCTACGCTGGGGCCACAAACCTCCCCGTAGTGACCAGTGAGCACCTAGACTCGTGAGCAGATTATGGTGGTATGGGACACTATATTCTAGCTGTCGGCCTACACTGATCAGGCGACGAGCCCTTTGTAGTGACCGCGAGCGTATTCTGAGTCCACGGGAGGCGACGACCCTTCCATTGCAGTAGAGTACGGTAGGCCTGTATTGATAAGGTGATGGGGGAGCGGAGCAACGAGTGCGTGCAACAGCCCTGGCAGCCCTTGCAGCGACCTACGAAATATACATCGTATGAGATTACTAGGAGTGACGACCCTAGACAGGATCTGTGTTGGGATTGATACAAGGGAAGTACCTTAGTTTCCCAATCCTGCTGTTTGAATGGACTAATAACAACTTGGAATTCATATCACCATAGCATTGCATGTGCCTGGAAGATGTGGAGCACTTTAGGGAGTGTGGCATGCCGCGGTCGTAAGATGTTGCCGCATGAGGGTGATCGTCGGTGAGGGCATACATCACGTCATGTCATAATTGCATTAACAACAGTATTAGGATTGTTTGATTTATTGCTTTACTATTATCGCGTGATTGATTTGAGAACATGTTAATCCTTGCTCTAATATTCCACTGAGTTAGCTACTCACTCCCACGTTACGGGACGGTGTTCCTGGACACCCACCAGACCCTTTTGTGATTGCAGATGATGGCGCGGCCTATGAGGCGGAGCTGGACTTGATGATGATGAGGAGGATCCCTCCTTTATGCGTGTTCTGATTGACGGGATTACAGGGAGGTTGCTTAAATACCTTGACACTTGTCATTTTATATTTTTAGAGCACTCATGTATATTCTTTTGGTTACTTTTGAAGTATACATGTATGTATATAACATGGTAACATGTTCACACTCTGGAGACATACAATGGTTTCTATGTTATACATACTATTATAGTCTTCCGCTTGCAAATTTAACTATCTCTGGAGTATGATATGCTGTTCTGGCTTAATCTCACTCGTGTTTAATACACTATCACAGACAACATTCAATCATACATATCTATGTTGCATAAATAACATTTTGGAACTCGGGAGTTGGGTTTTTGCTCGACCCCCCGATTTTCGGGATGTTACAGATGGTATCAGAGCATGATTTGGATTAAACCGGGCCTGGGTTATGGTCACGCGACGTACGCTGTCGCTTCCTTTGACTTAGGTGGGTGCGAGAAGGGTCTAGAAACACGTCTAAGATCGCAGATTCGCCGATAGGCGAAGTCTATTAGAATCGATCGCAAGATCGAGTCTGTAACGCATCTCGGGTCGCGTAAGGCAACCCGAATCACTTCTAAGCTGTAGGAAGTCGGGTTGAGACGTCCTATGAGCGGTTTTAAACCACAAAAGTAAATCCTTGGGCCATGGGATGACCACGACTCCTGTAATCAATCGCCAGGGCTTAAAAACCCCGTTTCACCAAAAATCTTCAAAAATTCCTCCTCTAAACACTCCAATCTTCATTTCTTTATTATCCATTTCATATTAGGCACCAAAACTAATGTGAAAATAACACAAATTAGTACTTTCACAACATTTTATAGTGAATAGTAAAATTTCATGAAAAATGGCCATAAGGCCATTCTAACTTCACTTTCTTTAGTAACTAAGGATCTAGGTAGATGTAATGGCTCCTTCTACCCCAAATTCATATGTTGTATCATATGGTTTGGTATTCGGTATTGCGATGTGGACCCGGAAAGCCCCGAACACATGTTTGGGCTCATACAGACCAAAGTACAATGAACCAGGGGGTGGGCCATATATTTTTGGACCCCTGGGATCATGGGGGACCAGACCCATGTGGTCCCACCAGCCAACTTGGAAGTTGGCCGGCGATGCCATCGCCGGTCGGGCGATGCATCGCCGACCGGTGGGGCCCATTTGGCACGAAAGTTGGGCGCACGCCCTATTTTGGGTAGTGTACCCCTCCCATGTAGGTCCCGTCCATAGAAAACCCCAAATAGGGGTACTTCCTTCACAAACAGCCCCTTCCCTAGCCCCATTTTCATTTTTTAGCAACTATCTCCAAAAAATCTGTGATTCCAAACCACCCTAGACCCATCCTTGGCCAAAACCGACCATCATCCATCACTTCTTTGGAGTTTGCAGCCCTTCCTCTTGGAGATTTCGTCATTTGGAGCTTCAAAAACCCCCAAATCGAGCTGAATTCGTGAGGTGCTCCATTCCCCTTTTTCGTTTCCATTTCTCTCTGAAAATGCATCCTAGGGGAGCTTGAAGCATCCCTCTACAATGCCTAGATTTCGCTCTGTCCATTTGGACAACGATTTCTTTGCATTTCCTCCTCCATCGCCCGACTCGGACTAGTAATCTAGGTATCGCGGGCTGTAGTTAGTCATTTCCTGTTTTAAGTTGTGTTTTGTAAGCCTGATAAGGCTAGTAGTTTACCTATGTTGCTGTAGAAGCTGCCTGACATAGCTCCCATGTACTTTTTGTCATGATACTTGTAGGGAGATATCCCTTGTATGATGACAATTTTGGGTTTAATGAAATGCATGATGCTTTTCGACTTGTTATATGAATGTTTGTGTTGTGGTTTGGGCTTAATGTAGCCGAAATTTGTGGAATGGAGTGCATGCCGTCTCATTTCACTGTAAGGTATCGTCCCTGGATCGGGAGTATTGTAACTCCCGGGATTCAGCCTACAAATTAGTTTTTATCCCACCCCACCCTCCTACCAAGCATGCCACTTCCAATCCCGCCATGGGACTAGGAATGCGGTTTCATTTAATACAACTAAGCGCTACCGGCCACATAGGCCCTAGGCGTTTGGAACCTAGTGTTAGTACTCCTAGATTTGAAGGATCTGACGACATAAGAAATCCAATTTCATTTAGATAATCTTGACCCTAAGCGATAGAACAACTCCCTGTAGTAGAAATGGTACGAAACCATTTAACGTGTAAACTTAGGCTTTGGATTATAACTACTGAGTCACAGACTAGGCTACTAGTTGTCTTAGGCAGTGTAAGACCTAAGTATGCTAAGGGATAGTAGGTTAGATTTGGTTGGAATGAGACTCCCTTCCTTCGGTAGATTCCTTTATGGCTTATAGACTTCTGTTGTTGCCCATAGGAAGGAACCATACACTCTCAGGGAACATTTATAACTCCCTCAGATTGAACTTAGAATAAACTAGCACGCCCCTTAGAATTGCCTTCCCCAAGGGCTTATTGCATTCGGGAACGCGGAATAAAGGAACTACATGTAAGCGATGTATTCGCGGTTTGAATCGATTTCCTAATCCTAGTGGTTACCAATAAATCCAATGCTCTGATCAAGCAGAAGATTGGCATCGACTCGGATTAAGAATTGATACAATAACTCTTCTGTCCTAGCTAGACAGAAAGTCTATGTATCCGGCTCAGACCCACTATACTACTTTTCTTCCGTGTTGGCTCGACCACATACAACCGAACGGGATCACAGTGTCTTTGGGAAATGGCGAGGACTTAAAGCCAGTAGAGAATTTGACATCTTTCCACCAACTCATACCTGCCCCTGAACTTAACCACAATAGAGATTAGGCTCATCTCTATGATAATAAGTACCAATGCCATAGAACGCATCATTAGCAAGGAAAACCATGTAGAGAAAGATTGTTTCCATTTTAGGTTAAGGATAGCCCCTAAGTTGCGCCTCGTTCCGATATACGGATCGATGCAAATATTCTTCAACCTTAAGTAAAACCAAGTTTTAAGGGGGGTAGAACGTATTGAGTCCAATCCAGTTAGGTTAGTCAACGCTACCGTTTGATCAGAGTGGCGCAGCGGAAGAGTGGTTAGGCTCTTCCCCACTGGCCCAAGATCGAAACCTTTGAGTTAGGTTATACGTAAAGGTTAGGTCGTTAAATAAGATTTGAACCCTTCCTTACACTGTCAAGACTGAAGCCCTGCTAGGTACTCTTTACCCTTCGCCAATGTCGGGGACGACATTGTGTTTTAAGGGGGGTAGATTGTAACATCCCAGATTTTTGCCAACTTGGGATTAGACGTCCTTAGGCAATGAGTCTATCCTAACACTTGATTAACTTCTCAAAACTCAATCCAAAAGTCTCAAATCCTTATTTCCTTCGAAAATCTCACATTTTACTACTTTATCCTTCAAAATTTTCTAAGAGCTCTCACATTAGACACAAATCTTAAAGTTTAGGTGATGTTGATCAATACTTAAGCTAAAAAGTACTATGAATAGTAAATAAATAAATGAAAAGGGTTTTTAGCCATTAACCTTTTGAAGTCTCACTAAATAAGTAGACTAATTGGATAGATCAGCTTCTCCTACCCCAAAATCATATATTGCATGTCAAATAACTCATCCCAGGTTCTAAAATACACCAATTTCAAATATCAGACGGAAAAACCACCCCAAACAGGTCAGTGGTCGGCAATGCCATCGCCGGTTTGGCGATGCATCGCCGAACTCGTCCGTACAGCGAGTTTCTGTACCCTTTTTCCTGCACGTTTCTTCAGACTTTGAAAAATCATATCTCCTTCGTTATAACTCCGATTTAGGTGATTCAAAAATCAGATTGAAGGTAAAAGAGTCTAGTTTTATATAAAAATATGTGAAAAATATAATAAAATATTTAATATAGTTTAAAGTAGGTCATTGTGAGCAACTGTCTGATAATCACTTGTTGGACAGCTGCTGCTTCTGAAATTTTTAGAATTTTTCTATAACT
Organism: Magnolia kwangsiensis; assembly: GCA_037074715.1. Classification (NCBI taxonomy): domain Eukaryota; kingdom Viridiplantae; phylum Streptophyta; class Magnoliopsida; order Magnoliales; family Magnoliaceae; genus Magnolia; species Magnolia kwangsiensis. The sequence goes on along the minus strand of CM073576.1, from coordinate 44,462,237 downwards.
CAAAATCTTATGAAATTTGGAGGAGTTAGGATAAACTTAATGATGAACCCCTAAAAAAATAATAAAAATAATATGATACCTAGAAGTTCCCAAAATGGGGGATAGAATGGCCCTAGGACCGTATTCTGCCATAATTAAGGTAGAATTTGGTTGAGTACCAAACTGAATACTCAGTAGAATTAACTTGGACCACTTTAAATACGTTCTACCAGACCCAAAGCGAGTGGAACCAATGACCCTATAATGCTTTAAAGCCTCGGATCAAACTCTAAGCCGGTTTGTTCTCGGGACCTCCTTGAAACTTTTTATTGGATCTAGACCGCGCGTCGTATGTCAGATGCCTACCATCTTAGACCGTTATGACCACTTAGCTGGGCTTGGCAATCGTTTCGAATATCAAGTCCAACTGACGATCACAGGCTATTTCATTGAGCCCGGACCGAAGAGAGTGTGAATAGGGACATAGTTGGAATTTCAAATTCAAATCTGGCACACAAATTTGACGCATCAGTATTGAGCATTCTGACCGTCAGAATACAGCCAAATTACACCCTTGGATCAGGAAAAATTTCTATTACATATCACGAGACTTATAGGCCTGATCTTGGTGCGGTGACCGTTAAACTGAAACTGGGCCGCCACGTGCGATCTGGGAACCCTACCGGCCTGAAATCTGGATGCGTGCTAGATCCAGTATGCACGAGCTTAAGTCCGACCGCATTTGGCCAGGGGACCTCCAGAAATGCTCTTTTGGACCGAAACAGCCCCGATTTGGATATACTTTAAGTATACCTTGACTTGGAGCCTATTTTGGGCATGTTTAGGCTTATAAAAGGGGTTGAAACCCTCACTCCTCTCTCCCATCCGAATTTGCAAAAATCCCTAGATTGGGAGAGAGAAAAGGTGAGAGTTTGTGAGAGAGATTGGAGGAGAATTCCTTGCCGCTTGTGCTACCTGTTGCAAGTGCCTAAGCAACGCAACTCAATCACGTTGCCGGTGATTTCTCCGCTTTTCTAGGTAAGAAAGTACCCTAAATAGTTACTGATTTGAGTTTCCTTTGTTTCCATAGCGATGTAGCTTATGGATCTCGTGTATTAGGTTCCTTATTCGCCGTAGACGAAGCGTATATGCTCCGTTCGAATTCTCATCCCTAAAAGGGAAAAGGTGCGGATATTAGACGCTTTGATTGACTGTTTCCAAAGCTTTCAATGTCGTTTAATAGTAGATTCTTGACGGCAACGCCATTTGACATGTACAAAATGCTCTCCGTTTCCTGTTTCGTAAATTAACGAAGAATATGAGATTTAGGGCATTTTAGTCATTTGTAGGAAGTACGGTCTACATGCATATTTTGCTGACGTGATTGACATGGTTTGTTGCCGCATTAAGGAGTTAGGAATGCTTGCATAATCAGTTTGGCGAAGAGATTCGCCTAGTTGCGCACTTTGGGTCGACATACTATATGTAGACTTAAGTGTGTAGTGTATGTATTTGTATAAATGCTTGTACTAGTATGTATTGAATTAAATGATGTTATGTAGTAGTTTGAGAATGATTTCTTGATTAATATGCTGACCTAAATGATTTCCTATATGTTGACCATATGCGTGATTCCATTACATGAATGGAATGTAGGTGTTTGAAGATTTGCTTAAGTTGAATGTTATAGCATGTGTTAACATGCTCACATGATTGTATTTCAATTCCAATACCTTTACATATATTATTGATGTGATTTCATAGATGTGTGGGACTAGACTTAGTCCAGGCAGTCGGTAACCGAGCGAATTCGTGGCTGACTGGTCATAGCCACGAGCGACGCGTCGATGAACGTGATTCGTGTTTAGAGTTGGCGACAGTGGTTAGGCCACGCGAAGTGTTTTACGCACTTCATGTCGTTCGACTTGAGATGCGATCGCGCTAGTCGAGCCCGTCAAGTAACCCGACTGGCCGATGTATGTTCACCTTGTATGAGTCATAACTGCTTGAACCTAGGGTACTGAACTTACCATTGTAAACCCTGTTAACCATGGTACCTTGATCCACAAAGACTCATGAGCCGGGCATGGTGGTATGGGACACCGTGGTCGAGCTGTCGGCCTACGCTGGGGCCACAAACCTCCCCGTAGTGACCAGTGAGCACCTAGACTCGTGAGCAGATTATGGTGGTATGGGACACTATATTCTAGCTGTCGGCCTACACTGATCAGGCGACGAGCCCTTTGTAGTGACCGCGAGCGTATTCTGAGTCCACGGGAGGCGACGACCCTTCCGTTGCAGTAGAGTACGGTAGGCCTGTATTGATAAGGTGATGGGGGAGCGGAGCAACGAGTGCGTGCAACAGCCCTGGCAGCCCTTGCAGCGACCTACGAAATATACATCGTATGAGATTACTAGGAGTGACGACCCTAGACAGGATCTGTGTTGGGATTGATACAAGGGAAGTACCTTAGTTTCCCAATCCTGCTGTTTGAATGGACTAATAACAACTTGGAATTCATATCACCATAGCATTGCATGTGCCTGGAAGATGTGGAGCACTCTAGGGAGTGTGGCATGCCGCGGTCGTAAGATGTTGCCGCATGAGGGTGATCGTCGGTGAGGGCATACATCACGTCATGTCATAATTGCATTAACAACAGTATTAGGATTGTTTGATTTATTGCTTTACTATTATCGCGTGATTGATTTGAGAACATGTTAATCCTTGCTCTAATATTCCACTGAGTTAGCTACTCACTCCCACGTTACGGGACGGTGTTCCTGGACACCCACCAGACCCTTTTGTGATTGCAGATGATGGCGCGGCCTATGAGGCGGAGCTGGACTTGATGATGATGAGGAGGATCCCTCCTTTATGCGTGTTCTGATTGACGGGATTACAGGGAGGTTGCTTAAATACCTTGACACTTGTCATTTTATATTTTTAGAGCACTCATGTATATTCTTTTGGTTACTTTTGAAGTATACATGTATGTATATAACCTGGTAACATGTTCACACTCTGGAGACATACAATGGTTTCTATGTTATACATACTATTACAGTCTTCCGCTTGCAAATTTAACTATCTCTGGAGTATGATATGCTGTTCTGGCTTAATCTCACTCGTGTTTAATACACTATCACAGACAACATTCAATCATACATATCTATGTTGCATAAATAATATTTTGGAACTCGGGAGTTAGGTTTTTGCTCGACCCCCCGATTTTCGGGATGTTACAGTTAGGCATTAATTTCTCATAGACTCAAACACACAGTAAACTTCATAGTCAAGTGCAAAGTATTAATCCATCAATTAGAAGAATTCTAAACATTGAGTTCCATAGGTGAATAGTGTAATCTCGGCTTATTAACATTGAGATTCAATTCATTATTCCATGATATCATTGGTAACCAGCAGGAGCATTCAGGACACTCAAAGCCTAAATGTGCCTCATAAATCATTCGTTTTCATTCTTTCAGCCTTTGATTTTTCCAGTAAAAGTAATACTAAGAAGGGGAATCGAATCCTCACCTATAGGGAGAAAACCTATGGTGAAGACTATACACCTAGCCCTTTTCTTCATATCATTCATGAGGAATTAAATCTACACCTATAGGGAGCAGACTTATGGTGAAGTTATTCGCCAATCTTTTCCAAAGGTATCTTCTTTTTTTTTCATATCGGTCTTGTTAGGCATTATTTTTTTTCTTCAATTGATCATGACGGGCAATTTTCAAGGCTGGTTCCTTCCATGCTTAGTTATTACCAAGATAACCTTTCTATATCGAACTGAAACCGTAATGTGTAAGCGAGATATGACATGTGAAATCATGACTCAATCAATGTTTACAACCTCTAATTCTGGATTAGATATTCAAACTTAACTGTGAAATCTAACAGACAACTGAATCCACGAGACATAAATTACCAACATCATATGTCTCGCAATTCTAAATCACAGATGGTTAAAAATTTTCCCAATTTTTTCTCAAGACCAAGAAAATACTGATTAGGTAACCTAATCTCCCACCCCCAACCTAAAATCTACATTGTCCTCAATGTAAAAGATATATAAGCATGCAATGCACATGAGACAACGAAAGTAAATGAGAAGTGATGGGAGGATGATACCTGGATAATGAATCGAGAAAGATTTTTCAAGAGATCGCTAGGAGAGAGCAGGTTAGTACGAGAGTGAAACCAACAAAAATAAAAATAGAATCCTACCTATACCACTTTCGTAGGTGCTTTCTATTGTATTTAGCATATGCAACAAACCGTTAAACCCCTATGTTACCCCTAATGGACGAGTTGTAGTCTCGTGAGGGTCTGTAGCAATGTTACCCACAAACATTGAACTAACTAACTAAAAAATGAAATGAAATAAAAAGCTGGGTTGCCTCCCAGGAGCGCTAAGTTTACCTTCTTCAGCTAGACAAAATAAATCACTACCCAAGTCCTATGAAAGATAAACCTACCTATACCTCCATCAGACTAGGAGATCAATCCTAGTAAATAGGAGCGGTCAGAGGCATAGACATGTCCTCTAAATCAAATTTCTCGACAAATGGTTTTAATCGATGTTCATTTACCTTAAACTCCTTGCCATTGTCGGGATCTCTTATCTCGACGACTCCATGAGGATAAGTAGTGATCACAATATAAGGGCCGGTCCAACGAGATCGAAGCTTACCCGGAAAGAGTTGTAGTCGAGAGTCATACAAAAGGACTTTCTGACCTGGCGTGAATGATTTTCGCAGAACATGTTGATCATGAAACGTCTTCATCCTGTCCTTATAAATTCTTGAGTTCTCGTATGCATCATTTTGAATTTCTTCAAGTTCATTCAATTGGAGTTTGGGTAGCGAGCCAGCGTTGTCCAGATTGAAATTCAGATTTTTGATCACCCAGTATGCTTTATGTTCCAACTCCACAGGCAAGTGACAAGCCTTCCCATAGAAAAGTCTAAACGGAGATGTTCCAATAGGGGTTTTAAAAGCAGTACGTTATGCCCATAAGGCATCGGTCAATCGGATTGACCAATCCTTACGACCAGGGTTAACCATTTTCTCTAGGATATGTTTGATCTCCCTATTAAAAATCTCAGCTTGTCCACTTGTTTGTAGATGGTATGGGGTGCTCACCTTATGAGAGATACCGTATTTCTTCATTAAGATCTCAAATGGTCTATTACAAAAGTTTGAGCCCCCGTCACTAATGATGGCTTGAGGTGTCCCGAACCGCGACATGATGTTTTCTTTTAAAAATTTAATGACCGTGCGATGGTCATTGTTGCGGCACGGAATTACTTCGACCCATTTAGTGACATAATCTATGGCAAGCAAAATATATAAATTTTCAAAGGATTGGGAGAAAGGTCCCATGAAATCAATGCCCCAATAATCAAATGCTTCTATGATAAGGATGGGATTGAAGGGCATCATATTTTGACAGGATAATTCTCATAATTTTTGACAATGTTCACAAGCCTTGCAAAACTCATGAGTGTCCTTGAACATGGTGGGCCAATAAAAGCCACACTGTAGAATCTTGGCTGTGGTCTTTTTAGTAGAAAAGTGACCACCACAGGCCTGTGAGTGACAGAAGGAGATGACACTCTAATTCTCATCGTCTGGCACACATCTCCTTAGGATTTGGTCTGGACAATATTTAAATAATATGGATCGTCCCAGAAAAAGTTACGCACCTTGGTAAAGAATTTCTTTTTATCTTGTCCAGTCCAATACGTCGGTATGGAACCAGTGGCAAGATAATTGGAAATATCAGCGAACCAAGGTGAATGGGAGACTCTGAATAGTTGTTCATCAGGGAACATGTCATTGATATGAGTCGCTTCAAGAGAATCAGAGGTATTAAGGCGAGAAAGGTGATCGGCCACTACGTTCTCTACTCCCTTTTTATCTTTAATTTTCAAATCAAATTCTAAAGTAGAAGGATCCATCATATCAAGCGGGGCTTAGAATCATTCTTAGAAGAAAAATACTTAAGTGCCGCATGATCTGTGTAGATAATGATCTTGGATCCAATCAGATAGGACCTAAATTTGTCCAATGCGAACACTACGACTAAGAGTTCCTTTTCCGTAGTCGAGTAGTTCACTTGGGTAGGATTTAGAGTCCTACTTGCATAATGAATAACGTAAGGCCGCTTATCTTTTCTCTGACCTAGAACTGCTCCAAGAGTATAATTAGAGGCGTCGCACATAAGTTCAAAAGGAAGACTCCAGTCGGAGGGCTGCATGATATGTGCAGTAGTTAACATGCCCTTAAGCTTAGTGAAAGCTTCTTTGCATTGCTCAGTCCACTCGTATGGTGCATCCTTTTAAAGAAGATTACATAAAGGATGAGAGAGACGACTAAAGTCCTTTATGAATTGCCTATAAAATCCTACGTGTCCTAAGAAGGATCGCACGTCTTTGATGTTCTTAGGTGGAGGTAGGTTAGAGATAAGATCGATTTTTGCCTTATTTACCTCGATTCCCTTGGACGAGATGATATGCCTAAGGACAATTCCCTTTTGAACCATGAAATGATACTTCTCCCAATTAAGTACCAAATTCCTTTCTTCACATCTTTTCAGCACACATTTAAGCCTCTCTAAACATTCGCTGAAAGATGAACCGAAAACAGAGAAATTGTCCATGAAGACCTCTAAATATTTCCCCACCATGTCAAAAAAGATACTCATCATACATCGCTGAAAGGTGGCAGGGGCATTACATAACCCAAACGACATCCTTCTGTAAGCAAAGGTGCCATAGGGGCATGTAAATGTAGTCTTTTCCTGGTCCTCAGGGGCGATTTCAATTTGATTGTATCCCAAATACCCGTCAAGGAAACAATAATAGGAATGACCAGCTATCCTTTCCAAGATTTGATCGATGAAGGGAAGAGGAAAGTGGTCCTTCCTTGTTACAGTATTCAACTTCCGGTAGTCAATGCACATTCTCCAACCAGTAGTAACTATAGTTGGCACGAGTTCATTATTGGCATTGGCTACGATTGTGATCTCTAACTTCTTAGGAACCACCTGAGTTGGACTCACCCATTGACTATCGAATATGGGGTATATGATACCCACATCCAATTGTTTAAGAACCTCAACCTTAACCACTTCCTTCATGTTTAGATTTAGTCTACGTTGTGATTGCCGTACAGTTTTTGCATTATCCTCAAGATATATGTGATGAGTACAAATCGATGGGTTAATTCCTTTGAGGTCCGCTATCGTCCATCCAAGAGCTCATTTATGTTCAATGAGAGTAGAAATGAGCATACTCTCCTGTTCTTTTTCCAGGTGGGCAGAGATCACCACCGGGTATGTCTTATCTTTCAAATTAGAGGGCAAAGGTTTAAGGTCAAGCTTCGGTGGCTTGAGGTTAGACGGTAGAGGCACTACATCGGTTTGGGGCATCTCTTCAAATTGTGGACTTCACCGGTTAACTTTAAGTACCGGTGCAATATCAAGTATGACACATGTCTTCATAATTATATTATCATCAAGATCATGAGAGTGGGCCAGGCACGTCTCTAGAGGATCAAACGATAAGGTAAGAGGCGTTCTATCTTTCACGAAAGAATCAATCATGTTAATGTCGTGGAAATCATCATCATCCTCTGAGTTGCTGCCGTTATTGAAAAAGATATTTGACTCCAATGTCAAATTTTTAAAAGACAGTCATGACACCATTCCTGCAATTGATAATTACATTTGAAGTGGAAAGGAATGGGCAATAAAGAATGACGGGAATCTGAGTGCTTATGTCATTGATGGGTTCGGTATCCAAGATGATAAAATCTACAGGGTAGTAAAATCTATCGACCTGGACCAACACATCCTCGATTATCCCTCTTAGTACATGAATAGTGCAATCAGCAAGTTGTAGTATGGTTCGAGTGGGTTTTAATTCACCCAAACCTAACTGTTTGTATACCAAGTAGGGAATCAGATTGACGCTCGCTCCTAAGTCAAGAAGTGCGTAATCAATTTGATAGTTTCTGATTGCACATGATATGGTTTGGCTACCAGGATCTTTGAATTTCTACGGCACCTCTTATTTTAGGATGGTACTCACTTTCTCAGTCTGCGGCACCTCTTATTTTAGGATGGTACTCACTTTCTCTGCGGCACCTCTTATTTTAGGATCTTCTTTTGAACAGTTTGTCGTCGTTTGGTCGTGCATAAGTCCTTTAGGAATTTGGCATATGAAGGTATCTATTTTACAACATCAAGTAAAGGAATGTTGACTTTCACTTGTTTTAACACCTCTACGATATCCTGAGAGTTAGAGAGACGTTTTGGTGCAACCAACCATTGGGAGAATAGAGAAAATGGCTTCCCTAGAGGTTTCGGTTCTAATTTCTGTGGGGCATCACTAGATCTATCATTGTTGTCCTCTTCTAGTTCTTGAGGCTTTTCAGGCCTAACCGGAAGAGTTTTATCAATGACCTTCCCACTTCTAAGAGTGGTGATGGATTTAACATGCCCCATTTAATTTAAAGAGCTGGGATCACCTATCTCGTATTGCGGTTTAGGATTGGGGAGTGGTTGTGCAGGAAGCATCCCCTTTTCTATAGCCGTCATACGTGAATCTATTTTTTGCATAAAATCTTGCATTATCTGTGTCAGCTCTTGCATGAAATTTTGAACCAGTTCTTCTTGAGCTGACCCTTGATTTGGATTTTGATTGAAGAAACCTTGAGGGGTAATAATTTGTCCGTTCCTCCAACTAAAATTGGGATGATTTTTCCAGCCAGGATTATACATATAGGAGGTTGGTCCATTGAAAGGTCTTTGATAGTTATTTATGGCATTGGATTGTTCATTCAATACTTCTCGAAAGGCAGGTATTGTAAGATAATTTTTAGTTGTATGAATGTTGCAATCACAGATGCCACAAATACTTTTATTAACCTTATTCTCCTTTCCTTCCATGGCCTCAAATTTTCTTATGAGCGTAGACACTTTATACTTGAGATCATCATCTTTTTTTAAGAGATACACTCCACCTTTCTCCTTAGATTGAGTCGGCCTAGACGTGGTGTTTGAACTTGGGTAATAGTCCCATGATTGAGTTTTTTCAGCAAGACTATCGAGGTAATCCCACACCTCGTCAACATTTTTATTAATGAATTCTCCATTACACATTGTCTCGACTATTTGGGGAATGGAAGATGTCAGTCCATCGTAGAAAAAATTTATAATGCGCCACATTTCAAAGTCATGTTGAGGGCATGAACTGACCAAATCCTTGAACCTTTCCCAATATTGAAAGAATGTTTCATCTTCCTTTTGGGCAAAGTTCATGATTTCTTTTCTGAGGGTAATCGTTTTATGATGTGGGAAAATTTTCTTTACAAATTCCCTCTACATATCATTTCATGTGCCAATGGATCTAAGACATAGTGAATGTAACCACGTCTTGGCCTTCTCTTTCAAGAAAAATGGGAAGAGTTTTAGCCTAATTGTATCCTCAGATACATTCAGAAAGTATAAGGTGGCTATAATTTCATCGAACTCTTTCAGATGTAGGTATGGTTCTTTAGATTCGAACTCATGGAACTTAGGAAGGAGTTAGATAACCCCTGGCTTGATGTCCATCTGTCCTGTATTCTCAGGAAAAATCATGCATGAGGGCGTACTCACCCCCACCGGTTGTAAATAATCTCATAAAGTATGAGGCGGGGTGCTTGATGCACCTCATTCTCAGCTTGTACTTCCTCAGCCTTAGGTTGGGGTAGTGCTTGAGGTTGATTCGCAGCCATAACCTCAATTAACTCAAGGAAATTCGAGTGGTGTCTAGTCCTGCGATGGACAGTCAACCCCTCAACTAATCCTCCTTCGGTTAAGAGACGTCGAGGGTTGTCACGGGCCCACTTGGGCATGAAACACTCGCAGTCCTTAATTTAAATTCTAAACCTAGACCTAAGAAAGGAAATAAAACTCTAAAAAGAATAGATGGTTGGAGAGAAGTTACCAAATTAGAGTTCTTAAGTTAAAAACCTGTAAAATAAACAAAACAAGTTAATTTCTAGAAATAGAAAGTCTAAGAATAGAAAATTCCTAATTAGAAGTAAACTAATTTCTGAATAAAAAGAAGAAATTCCTAAAAAAAGAAAGTAGAAAACAACTTAGGAAAGTCTTAAACTAGAAAGTAAGTTAATAAAAGGGAATAGAAAGTAGAAATTAGAAAGAGCTTATTGAATTAGAAGTTCCTATCTTAAAATCCTACAAAACAAATAGGTTAGTTTCTATAAATCAACAAAAGTAATCTAACCTAAAATTAGAGAAATCCTAATCTTAAACTAATCCTAAAACTAGTTAATTTCAAAAATGCAACCGTCGGTCCCCGACAACGGCGCTAAAAACTTGTTCACTCCCCAAGTCTCCCCAAGTGCAGGGTTGTGATGTAGTAATAAACTCGGTAAGACCGAGGTCGAATCCCAAGGGACTGATACCTGTACCTTATCTAAAACTAACTAGAACTAGAACTAGAATTAGATAAATTCTAAATTGAATAAAATCGAGGAATAATGATGCAATATTAATCTAAAACTTAGGAGAAATCAGAGATAGGAAACTAGGGATTTTGAGGATCCACTTGTAGAGATCAGGGAGATCTTATGCTTGCTTCAAGGATCATAGAAATTAACTGAAGTGCCATTGATCTAATCGTCAAGCGATGAAAGGTATATGAATTAGAATGGATTGCATCACCAAACCATGCCCAGGAGACAAAGCAAACAATAGAATTAAACTAATTAACAACCAATCAATCAATGTATGAAGTTAGGAAGGGTACCGTCATCCGACCATGCCCAGGAGACTATGGTGAACAACAGGGCTTCCTGACGCCATGAACATAAAAGGTAAGAAATATTATCAAAGCTATCGCAGACCCATTATAATTTCAGTTACAACAGACCATTAAAAACTAAAAATATTCCCATTAATCAAACTACAATCAAGGCTGTTCATAAATTAAAATTAATTCAACGACATAATTTAAGATCTCCCATCACGCTACAAGCTTCACCTCTTAGCCCTAGCTAAGAAGTTTAGCCTGACCTTGGCATGATTAGGCTAATCTCAGTAATTAAAAAGAAAAGAAACAACACATAAAAACTAAAAAAAGAAAAAATGACTTTCCTTTTCTCTCTCTTTACTCCACGACTGCTCCCGATCCAAGGTCTGATGATGCTTCCCGTTGCTGATCTCTCTCTTTTATAGCAGCTAGAGTCGGTTAGTGCACAAGGAGCTCGGCTAGGGCTTCCGCATAAGAGGCGGTGCTTAGCTTTTATGCACAAAAACAAAAGAGACTGCGCTGGTTTCCTGGTGGGCTCCACTCCTTCCACTGTTGATGAAATCCACTCCGTCCACTGCATTCACCTCGAAAAACTAGGTGGGAATCACTGTTTTCAAATCAACTTCGGTGTGGTCCACGGATGTTTTCGTTGCACCGTCAATCCGATGTTTGAATGGATGAGATCCCATATTCTTGAATTCTTCAAATTCTGTCATCTAGGCCTTAGTAAGCAAGATCGTGGGAACCTAACAGACTGTCTAGATTCAACCGTTGATTCCTGATGATGGCCCACAATAATTTTTTGCAAGCTTTGTTGTGAAACAGAGCTTGTGCAGAGACGCTGTGATGTTGGTGCGGTCCATGCTCCTTGTTGGTTTGAAAATCCACATCGTCCATTATATTTGTGTCAAAAAACCGTCAGTGAAGGAATCTTTTGGGAATGAAATAGGTGTGGTCCATATGATCTTCCGTTCTAGCATTCATCCTACATTTTGTAACACCCAGGATTTTTACCAACTTGGAGTTAGATGTCCTTAGGTAATGGGTCAACATATCCTTCTCAAAGCTCAATCCCAAAGTCTAAACATCGCTTTTCAACCCATTTTCTTCAAAATCTCACCTTTCACCACCTCGTTCTTCAAATTTCTCCAAGTACTTTCATATTAGACATAAAACCTAAAGTTTAAATGGTGAAGAACTATACTTAAACTAAAACTTAATATAAATGGTTCATACATGCATAAAATGGGATTTTGACTATGGAATTCTTGAAATATCATGATGTAGATAGGTCATTTGGATGGATTAGTTTTTTCTACCCCAAAATCATATATTGTACATCGCGTAACTCATTTCGGTTTGTAAATAAGACTCGATAAACGCCTCAATGGACTCGTGGGCCCAAACGGCTCAATTCAGGGTGACCAAGGTGGGTCCCACATATTTTCGGCATCCCCTTGGGGGGGGGGAGGACCTCACCCCTGGGGTGAGCCCTTGCCAAATTGGTCAGTGACCGGCGAGGCCTCGTCCGTACAGCGGTCAGGCAACCCATTTTTTACAGTTTTTCTACACGTTTCATCCAAATTTAAAAAAATATATCTCCTTCGTTATAACTCCGATTTAGTTGATTCAAAAACCATATTAAATATAAATGAGTTGAGTCATATGTAAAAATATGTAAAAAATATAATAAAATATTTAATATATGTTAAAGTAGGACATTGTGACAACTATCTGAAAATCACTTGTTGGACAACTGCTACTTCGAGAATTTTTAGAATTTTTCTACAACACAAAATCTTATGAAATTTGGTGGATATAGGGTAAAATTGATGATGAACCACTAAAAAATAATTAAAATAATATGATAACTAGAAGTTCCCAAAATGGGGCATAGAATGGCCCTATGACAGTATTCTGCCATAATTAGGGTGGAATTTAGTTAAGTACCAAACTGAATACTCAGTAAAATTAACTTGAACCACTTTAAATATGAACTACAAGATTAAAAATGAGTAGGACCGCTAACGCTATGTTACCTACAAACCTAGGATCAATCTCTAAACCCATTAGCTCTCGGGAGCATTCAGAAACTTCGTATCGGACCTTGATTGCACGTCGAAAGTCTAATAGTGATGAACTTAGACCATTATGACCGCCTAGTTAGACTTAACTATCACCTCAAAAAATCAAGGCCAAACGATATCCTGAGACCATTTCCTTGAGTCTGGAGTGAATAGAGTGAGAAAGCGAAGATTTTTAGAAAATTAAATATGATTTTAAATAATCTGAGATGTGTCGCTTGCACGTTATTTCTAAGCATTCTGACCGTTAGATTTTGACCCAAATTCACCCTCGGATCAGGATAGGTAGCCCTTACATGTCATAGTACTTGTAGCTCTGATCGAGTTCCCGTAACCATTGAACTGAAACTGGTCTGCTACGATCGATCTGGAAACCCGACCGGACTGAAAACTTAGCTTGACCTAGATCCAATATTAGTGAGCATAAGTCCGACCGCATTTAGTAATAGGACCTCCAGAAGTGCTCCGTTGGATCGAAACAGACCCGAGTTGGTTATAACCTAAGTATACCTTGGCCCTAGGGCTATTTTCGTCGCTTTTGGGCTTATAAAAAGGCCTTAAACCCTCTCTCACAAATCCCATACTAATTTCAAACCCTAGCTAAGAAAGAGAGAGAAAGAGAGAGAGAGAGTATGAGATCCACCCAGGGATTCTATGCTGCCACTCCATATACTTCAACACTACTACCGTATCGCTATTACATCATTTCTGATTCCATTCTTGGGTAAGTTAAGCTAACCCTAACCTGTTTTGAAACTTAGAATAGCTGTAGTGAAGTTATAGCTAACCTGTTTCATGCCATAGGTAGCGTATCCGCCGTTAACAAAGACTTATCGTCTGAATCACATCTTATATGTATTTTCTGATTTAAGGTGCAAACTATATACGTTTAGGTTATGGTTTTCAAGGCTTTCAATGTTAGATAATGATTTATTCATGACGTGAATGCTATTACACATGCCAAATACACTATCTGTTTCGATGTACATATATGTATAAGTTATGTTAGAAATAAAGTATTTCAAGTATATGTTAGAATACATGTATACGTCTGGAATATGCTGTTTTGATTGCCATCATTATTTGTCGTAGACATATGCATGATATGTATGCAGTAACTCCTTGGCGAAAGGACTTGCCCTAATATGTAATGGAATCGACATATGTGATGTATGCTGAATAGAGTAATCTAAGTGTTTTGATAAATGTTTGAATGAGTTAGTAGTTAGTAAAGAGTGACGTTTTAGGTTGTTGAGATATGAATCTCAATCACCTTAAATGTGTGTATGATTTCCTCAATGAATTGTGTAACTTAGATTATTCATGTTAACTGTGTGTATGATTTCCTCCATGGATTGATTAACTTAGATGAATCATGTTAAATGTGTGTATGATTTCCTCCATGTACTGTATTTACATTTAAGTTGTACTTTATGAATGTTCATATAAATGTAGGATATGACTTACATGCCTATTATTGAGCTTGTATGTGAATCGGGTTGTGCTACAGTCCAGGTAATCGGTAATCGAACTCCAAATGGTGGTTGAGGTCGTTTTCGCCACACAGGATGAGTTTAACGAATCTGAGTCGTGCTTGGGATGTTCGATAGTGTTAGGCCACACGGAGTGCTTATGCATTCCATGTCGTTCAATTCAACGTGCGCTTGGCCTAGTTGAGCTCATCAACTAACCCGATTGACCGATGTTTGTTCACCATGTTTGGTCGCTATTGTTTGAATCTAAGGCACTGAACTTACCAGTGAAACTCCCGTTAACCTTGGTATCATGATCCCCTAAGACTCATGAGCCGGACATGGTGGTATGGGATACCGTGGTCGAGCTGTCGGCCTACGCTGTGGTGACGAGCCTCCCCGTAGTGACCAGTGAGCACCCTACTCTCATGAGAAGATTATGGTGGTATGAGACACTATATTCTTGTTATCGGCCTACCTTGATTAGTGATGAGCCCTCTGTAGTGACCTTGAGTATATCCTAACATTGTAAAAGGGCGACGAGTCTTGTTGCAGTATTGAGGATATAACTAGGCCTGTATTGATTTGGTGATGGGAGAGTGGTGTAACGATTCCGTGCAACAGCCCTGACAACCCTTACAGTGACCTAGAACCGTAACATCATATGAGATTTCCTAGGACTGACGACCCTAGAATGGATCAATGTTTGGAGATTGATATAAGAGAGGTGTCTTAGCTTCCCAATCCTGCTGTATGAAAAGGACTAATAAGAACTTGGTAATCATACTCATGACATCGCACTGCATGTTCCATTGGCGTTGGTGTGAGAGCGCAGTGGTAGTGATTCATGCCGCGATCGTTAGATGATGTTGAATTAGAGAGTTTTTGGTGAGGGCATGCATCATTCTCTCATATCATTCTTGCATTAACAAGAGTATCTAGGACATGTTTGATTGTACTGCTTTATCATTACTGCTTGATTGAATTGATAACATGTTAACCTTTGTTGTATAGTTTTCACTGAGTTGATCACTCACTCTCACGTTATAGGATGGTATTTGCAACACCAACCAGTCCCTGTTTTAGTTTCAGATGATGACAATACTTGCGAAGCAGAGCCAAACTTTATGATGATGAGGAGGATTTCTCCTATATGTAGTTCTCAGGCTGGTTCATATGAATATGTCCTGATTGATGGGGATTCACGGCTATGTTGGTAGTGATTTATCACTTTTTGATATAGGTATTCAGAGACACGTCTTGTAATTATGACCTGGTAGAGCATACACATCTTGGAGACTTATGTTGATTTATATATGTATTTCAGTCTTTCGCTTGTGCTTTCAGACTGTCCCTGAACTATGTTTGTTATTTTGGTTTAATGTACCTCATGTTTTATGCCTTAATGCCAATAACATTCATCTATCATAAAAAATGCTGCATAAGTGATGTTCTGGAACTCGGGAGCTGAGCTTCTACTTGACCCCCGATTTTCAGGGCGTTACAAGATGGTATCAGAGCATGATCTGGATTAAATTGGACCTGGGTTATGGTCACATACAGCACGCTGACGCCAATTTAATGTAGGAGGGTGTGAGAAAAATATAGAAACATGTTTAGGAACCCCAGTTTTGTTTGTTGGCGAAAGTTTACTGAAAACGATCGCTGAGATCGAGTCCGTGCACACTCCTGATCACATACGATGACCCCAAATCACTTCTAGACCGTCAATTGACAGGTATAGACCACGTTTCATCCTATTCCAGCTGTTAGAAATCGGTAAAAGTGAATAGAGATCAGATTAGTTCCGAAATGACCCGAAACGGCTCAAATCAGAATAGGGGACCAAACGAACAACTTTCGGGGGTGTTCCAGGGTGGGACCCTAGCATTTTTAGACCCAGGGAGTGGTGAGGCCCTCGCCCAATGGGTGAGCCCTCGCCAGATTGTCTAGTGGCTGGTGAGGCCCTCACCGGTTTGGCGAGGCCTCGCCAACGATCGGACCAGGTCGGGCAGGGCCTTCAGGCCGATGGCACGTGGGGCTTAGTGGGACCCACTGGTCCATGGTTCGACACTTAATTCATCCCCAATCGAGTACTTCCTTCACAAATCCACCTCCAAGCTTTTTCTTTTCTTCAAAACTGCTCCATTCTCTTTCAAACCATCCTTCCAATCATTCTTTCTTTCATTTTTCGTTAAATCCTATATCCTTCCACCGTGCTCAGCCATATCCATCACATAACTCTGTCATTTTTTTTGATTTGAGCTCTCACATCTCCCATTTAAGTCTCATATTCGTGTAAGTCCTCTAACCCATCCTATTTTGTTGTCCTTCCTCTTCTTTCCCTTTCATTTGATCCTTTACACTCCCATATCAGGCTCAAATCTGTGGAGACCCAAATTTCTCATCCCATTCTTCTTATTTCTCTCCTTTTTCATGGCTCTTTTGAGTTAGTAATAGCCATTTTCTCTATCTCTATGCTTCTACCGACAGGCGAGACTTAACACTGTAACTTAGTCTATAAACGGTGACCATCTAGTGCTGGGACATCTAGAGTTTTGGACTTAGAGTTGGTATTCCTAGATTTCGAAAGATCGGATAATATAGAACTTCTAATAAATTAATAACATAAATCCTAGGCCCTCCTTAGCTGGTATGAACATATGTGTAGAGCCTGAGCGTAATTAAATTTAGGTTTGGGCAACTCAATCCTAATCAGACAACCTTTGATCCTAAGTAATAGAACAATTCCCTGCAGTAGAAATGGTATGAAACCATCTAAAGTATAAGCTTAGACTTTGGATTACAACTAGTGGATTATTGCTACACATAAGTTAAGACTAAGTACTAGTTATACTAAGGATTGTAAAGGACTGATTTTATTAAAATAATTGAAATATAGATGTAGTTAATTGTCTTGATTTAGTTAGAGTGTGACCTCGTTCCTTTGTTGGATTCCCTCGATACTTATAAGCTCCTTTAGTAACTATTAGGAGCTTACTTGACTCAGAACTAGTCACGTTTAGGAAAAACTTATATATACCCCTCAGATTAAATGCTAGGATAAACCAGCATGCCCCTTAGAATTGCCCTCACAAGGACTTATTACAATTAGGAACGCGGAGTAAAGGAACTGTATATAAGCGATGTATTTACGGTTTGAACTAAATTTTAATCCTAGTAGTTACCAATGAACTTAATGCTCCGATAAAGTAGAAGATCGAGACCAACTAAGATTAAGAACTGATACGACAAGTTTTCTGTCCTAGCTAGGCAGAAAGTCTATGTATCCGGTTCATACCCACTACACAACTTTTCTTCCGTGTTGGCCCGACCACGTACAACCAAAAGTTAATGCATTGGCTTTGAGAAGTGTTAAGGACATATAACCAATAGAGATTAGGCTCATCTCTACAACCACAGGTACCAACACTATAGTACATATCATCGATGAAAGGAAGCCCAATGTATTGAGAGGTTGTTTCCCATTTCATGTCAAGGATAGGTCCTAAATTACACCTCGTTTTGATATACGGATCGAGACATATATTCTTGAATCTTGAGAGTAGAAATAATTTTTAAGGGGGGTAGAACATTATGAGCCCAATCTAGTTAGGTTAACTAATGCAACCGTTGGATCAGAGTGACGCGGTGAAAGCGTGATTTGCCCTTTTCCCACTGACCCAGGATCAAAGAAATTGATTCAGGTTATACGTAAGGGTAAGTTAGTAAATAGGATTTAAACCTTCCTTAGAATATCAATACTGAAGTCTTTATAGGGAAACAATTAGGGCTTAAGTTTTAAACCCATTCATATTAAATCATAGGCCTAACAGTGGGAGCGAATGAAGGTCAGTGTATCCATAAACATACTCATTAAATACGAACATAATAGAAGCCTTGACCGACTCTGTATGATTAGAAACCCCTTAGGATGATCTATTAAAGTGTTTATTAATTCCTACCTTGGACATAGATTCAGACGAGGACTCCCTTAAACCAAGACCCAAAGAGCAACCTTATAAATAGGAAATTGGAACCTTTCAGTGATGGGCATTCACTAAGCTTTGGAGTAATCAGATTATACGGAGTTACTGAAATATACAATGGTGAAGCATTCACGGCTTGACCCATTTCTCAATCCTGAGAGACTACCAATGGACTCACTACTTTGACCGAGCAGAAGACCAGGATCTACTAGGACTAGTGTAACACCCTGAAAATCGGGGGTCGTGTATAAACTCAACTCCCGAGTTCCAGACCGTCACTTATGCAACAAAAATGGTTATGATTCGATGTTGTCTGATTTAATGCATTCACATGAGTAAAAGTATACCAAAACTGCAATTCATACTTCAGATCCAGTGATAAAAGCAAGCGGAAGACTAAACAAGATATATATCACTGTATGGAAAAACAAAGTAATCTCAACTGTCTCCAAAGTATGACTACATCTCTGAGTCTCATATACATGTACATAACAAAAGAATAATGTTCAAAAAGAAAAGTCCCACTGATGTCCCCTCGATCCAGGTCGCCTACGGGAAGCCGTCATGATACTGCATATACGAGAACTCATCCTGGTCCTCGTCATCATCTAGCTCCACCTCCTGGATCTCGTCGTCACCTGCAACTACAACAGGGTCTGGTGGGTGTTGCAAACACCATCCCGTAACGTGGGAATGAGTGATCAACTCAGTGGAATCATAGAGCAAAGATTAGCATGTTCACAATTCAATCACGCGATAATAGTAAAGCAGTAAATCAGACAAGTCCTAATACTGTTGTTAATGCAAGATGATATGACGTGATGTATGCCCTCACCGACGATCACCCTCATACGGCAACATCTTACGACCGCGGCATGCCACACTCCCTAGAGTGCTCCACATCTTCCAGGCACATGCAATGCTATGGTGATATGATTACCAAGTTGTTATTAGTCCATTCAAACAGCAGGATTGGGAAACTAAGGTACCTCCCTTGTATCAATCCCAACACGGATCCTGTCTAGGGTCGTCACTCCTAGTAATCTCATACGATGTACATTTCGTAGGTCACTGCAAGGGCTGCCAGGGCTGTTGCTCGCACTCGTTGCACCGCTCCCCCATCACCTTATCAATACAGCCCTACTGTACTCTACTGCACGGAAGGGTCGTCGCCTCCCGTGAACTCAGAATACGCTCGCGGTCACTACAAAGGGCTCGTCGCCTGATCAGTGTAGGCCGACAGCTAGAATATAGTGTCCCATACCACCATAATCTGCTCACGAGTCAAGGTGCTCATTGGTCACTACGGGGAGGTTTGTGGCCCCAGCGTAGGCCGACAGCTCGACCACGGTGTCCCATACCACCATGCCCGGCTCATGAGTCTTCGTGGATCAAGGTACCACGGTTAATAGGGTTTACAATGGTAAGTTCAGTACCCTAGGTTCAAGCAGTTATGATACATACAAGGTGAACAAACATCGGCCAGTCGGGTTACTTGACGGGCTCGACTAGCGCGATCGCATCTCGAATTAAACGACATGAAGTGCGTAAAACACTTCGCGTGGCCTAACCACTGCCGCCAACTCTCAACACGAATCACATTCATCGACGCGTCGTTCGTGGCTATGACCAGTCAGCCACGAATTCGCTCGGTTACCGACTGCCTGGACTAAGTCAAGTCCCACACATCTATGGAATTACATTAACACTATAAAAAGGTATTGGAATCGAAATACATCATGTGAGCATGTTAGCACATGTTATAACATTCAACTTAAGCAAATCTTCAAGGCATACTTCCCATGCATATTCAACTTAAGCAAATCCTCAAGTACATACATTCCATGCATGTAATGAAATCATGCATTTTGTCAACATGTAGAAAATCATTTAGGTCGGCATAATAATTGAAAAATCAATCACAAACTATCAAATAACATCACTTAATTCAATACATACTAATACAAGCATTTATGCAAACACATACACTACACACTTAAGTCTACATATAGTATGTCGACCCAAAGTGTGCAACTAGGCGAATCTCTTCGCCAAACTAATTATACACGCATTCCTAACTTCCTAATGCGACAACAAACCATGTCAATCACATCAGCAAAATATGAATGTAAACAGTACTTCCTACAAATGACTAAAATGCCCTAAATCTCATATTCTTCGTTAGCTTACGAAACGGGAAACGGAGAGCATTTTGTACATGTCAAACGGCGATGCCGTCAAGAATCTACTATTAAACGTATTGAAAGCGTTGGGAACCGTCAATCAAAGCGTCTAAAATCCTCACCTAGTGTCTTGTAGACTCGGGAATTGAAGCGGAGTGTATATACTTCGTCTATGGCGAGTAAGGAGCCTAATACATAAGATCCATAAGCTACATCGCTATGGAAACAAGGAAAACTCAAATCAACAACTATTTAGGGTTTTTACTTACCTAGGATTGCGGTGGAATCGCCGGGAAAGCGGTAGAGGAGTGTTGCTTAAGCACGTGCAACACGTAGCACAAGTGGCGGGAAGAACTCTCCCACTCTCTCACAATCTCTCACTCTTTTTCTCTCTCCCAAGCTAGGGCTTCTCTCAAATTCGGATGGGAGAGAGGAGTGAGGGTTTCAACCCCTTTTATAGCCTAAAACATTCTCAAAATAGGCTTGGGAACAATGTTTACTTGGTGCCTAACCAAATCGGGGCCGTTTCGGTCCAAAAGGGCATTTCTGGAGGTCCCCAGGCCAAGTGCGGTCGGACTTAAGCTCATGCATACTGGATCTAGCACACATCCAATTTTCAGACCGGTTGGGTTCCCAGATAGCACGTGGCGGCCCAGTTTCAGTTTAACGGTCACCGCACCAAGATCAGGCCTATAAGTCTCGTGATATATAATAGATATTTTTCCTGATCCAAGGGTGTAATTTGGCTGTATTCTGACGGTCAGAATGCTCAATACTGATGCGTCAAATTTGTGTGCCAGATTTGAATTTGAAATTCCAACTATGTCCCTATTCACACTCTCTTCGGTCCGGGCTCAATGAAATAGCCTGTGATCATCGGTTTGACTTGATTTTTGGAATGAGTGTCAAGCCCAGCTAGACGGTCCTAACGGTCTAAGATAGGAGGTATCGGACTTTCAACGTGCGGTCTAGATCCAATACAAAGATTCAAAGTGGTCCAGAGAACAAACCGGTTTAGAGTTTGATCCGAGGCTTTAGAGCATTATAGCACCCTTGGTTCCACTCGCTTCGGGCCTCGTAGAACGTATTTAAAGTGATCAGGGACCATTTCCCAGCTACTCCAACGTTTCACTAGCTAACCTAGTCAAATTTTCCAAAGGAATGAATTCTACGCAATTTCGGGTCGAGTTGGTACTCGAGCCCAAGTATGGATTTTTCACGGGCGTTACAACTAGGAAGGGATACGATGAGCCTTCTACCCTGGTCAGGTAGATGATCAATGTATCAGGATCAAGCCCACTACAACCATCTCTCCGTACTGGTCTACCACTGAAAACATATATCTTATTCTAAATAGATGGGAATCGTCATCAAGACTTCAAATAGATAAAGAAATCAATTGTAGTCAACCATCAGGGTATAAGAAAGAAATAAAGAGTAAATGTTTAAGGAGGATAGATAAAAATGCACCAGACTAGTATAGACGTATAAACCCCATCATGTATATAAACTTGAATCAGTACAGTTTAGGCAAAAGGCATAATAGAATCTTCACCAATTTCAGGGACGAAATTATTTTTAAGGGGGGTAGATTGTAACACCCCAGATTTTTTTCAACTTGGAGTTAGACGTCCTTAGGTAATGGGTCAGCCATATCCCTCTCAAAGCTCAATCCCAAAGTCTAAACATCGCTTTTCAACCCATTTCCTTCAAGATCTCACCTTTCACCACCTCATTCTTCAAATTTCTCCAAGTACTTTTATATTAGACACAAAACCTAAAGTTTATATGGTGAAGAACTATACTTAAACTAAAACTTACTATAAATGGTTCATACATGCATAAAATGAGATTTTGACTATATAATTATTAGAATCTCATGATTTAAATAATATTTTTGGATGTATTAGCTTCTTCTACCCCAAAATCATATATTGTACGTCACGTAACTCATTCCAGTTTACAAATGAGACTCGATAAACGCCTCAATAGACTCGTGGGCCCAAACGGCTCAATTCGGGGGGACCCGAGTTGGGTCCCACATGTTTTCGGTATCCCCCTGGGGGGGGAGGACCTCACCTCTGGGGCAAGCCCTCACCAAATTGGTCAGTGATTGGTGAGGTCCTCGCCGATTCGTCGAGGCCTCGTCCGTACAGCGGTCAGGCAGCCCATTTTCTGCATTTTTTCTACACATTTCATCCAACTTTAAAAAATCATATTTCCTTCGTTATAACTCTGATTTAGGTGATTCAAAAACCAGATTGAATCTAAATTAGTATAGTATTATATAAAAATATATAAAAGATATAATAAAATATTTAATATAGTTTAAAGTAGGACATTGTGACAATAGTCCGAAAATCACTCGTTGGACAGCTGCTACTTCGGGAATTTTTAGAATTTTTCTACAACATGAAATCTTATGAAAATTGGTGGAGATATGGTAAAATTTATGATGAACCACTGAAAAAATAATTAAAATAATATGATAACCATACATGCCCAAAATGGGGCATAGAATGGCCCTAGGACAGTATTCTGCCATAATTAGGGTAAAATTTGGTTAAGTACCAAACTGAATACTCAGTAGAATTAACTTGAACCACTTTAAATATGAAAAAAAAGACCTAAAATGAGTAGTACCGCTAATTCTACATTACCTACAAACCTAGGATCAATATCTAAGCCCAGTTGCTCTCCGGAGCATTCAGAAACTTCGTATCGGACCTGGACTGTACTTCGAAAGTTTGATAGCGATGAACTTAAACCATTATGACCACCTAGTTGCACTTGACTATCACCTCAAAAATTAAGGCCAAACGATGTCCTGAGACCATTTCCATGAGTCCAGAGTGAAGAGAGTGAGAAAGTGAATATTTTTAGAAAATTAAATATGATTTTAAATAATCTGAGATGTGTCGCTTGTGCGTTATTTCTAAACGTTCTAACCGTTAGATTTTGACCCAAATTCACGCTTGGATCAGGATAAGTGTCCTTTACATGTCATAGTACTTGTAGCTCTGATCGAGTTCCCGTAACTGTTGAACTGAAACTGGTCTGCCACGGTCGATTTGGAAACCCAACCGGACTGAAAACTTAGCTTAACCTGGATCCGATATTAGAGAGCTTAAGTCTAACCGCATTTAGTAATATGACCTCCAAAAGTGCTCCGTTGGATCGGAACAGACCCGATTTGGTTATAACCTAAGTATACCTTGGCCCTAGGGCTATTGTCATCGCTTTTGGGCTTATAAAAAGGCCTTAAACCCTCTCTCACAAATCCTATACGAATTTCAAACCCTAGCTAAGAAAGAGAGAAAGAGAGAGAGAGAGAGAGTACGAGATTCACCCAGGGATTCTACCCTGCCACTTCATGTACTTTAACACCACTACCGTATCACTATTACAGCATTTTTGATTCCATTCTTGGGTAAGTTAAGCCAACCCTAACCTGTTTTGAAGCTTAGAATAGCTGTAGCAAAGTTATAGCTAACCTATTTCATGCCACAGGTAGCGTATCCGCCGTTGACGAAGACTTATCGTCTGAATCACATCTTATACATATTTTCTGATTTAAGGTGCGGACTATATACGTTTAGGTTATGGTTTTTAAGGGTTTCAATGTTAGATAATGATTTATTCATGATGTGAATACTATTACATATGCCAAATACACTATCTGTTTCGATGTACGTATATGTATAAGTTATGTTAGAAATAGAGTATTTTAGGTATATGTTAGAATACATGTATACGTCTGGAATATGCTGTTTTGATTGCCATGATTATTTATCGTAGACATATGCATGATATGTATGCGGCAACTCCATGGCGAAAGGACTTGCCCTAATATGTAATGAAATCGACATATGTGATGTATGTTGAATAGGGTAGTCTAAGTGTTTTGATAAATGCTTGAATGAGTTAGTAGTTAGTAAAGAGAGACGTTTTAGGCTATTGAGATATGAATCTCAATCACCTTAAATGTGTGTATGATTTCCTCCATGAATTGTGTAACTTAGATTATTCATGTTAACTATGTGTATGATTTCCTCCATGGATTGATTAACTTAGATGAATCATGTTAAATGTGTGTATAATTTCCTCAATGTATTGTATTTACATTTAAGTTATACTTCATGAATGTTCATATGAATGTAGGATATGACTTACATGCCTGTTATTGAGCTTGTACATGAATGGGGTTGTGCTACAGTCTATGTAATTGGTAATCGAACTCCAAATGGTGGTTGAGGTCATTTTCGCCACACAGGATGAGTTTAACGAATCTGATTCATGCTTAGGATGTTCGATAGTGGTTAGGCCACACAGTGCTTATGCATTCTATGTCGTTCAATTCAACATGCGCTTGGCCTAGTTAAGATTATCAACTAACCCGATTGATCGATGTTTGTTCACCATGTTTGGTCGCTATTATTTGAATCTAAGGCACTGAACTTACCAGTGAAACTCCCGTTAACCTTGGTACCATGATCCCTTAAGACTCATGAGCCGGACATGGTGGTATGGGACACCGTAGTCGAGATGTCGGCCTACGCTGGGGCGATGAGCCTCCCCGTAGCGACTAGTGAGCACCCTACTCTCGTGAGCAGATTATGGTGGTATGGGACACTATATTCTTACTGTCGGCCTACATTAATTGGTGACGAGCCCTCTGTAGTGACCTCGAGTATATCCTGACACTGCATAAGGGCAACAAGTCTTGTTGCAGTATTGAGGATATAACTAGGCCTGTATTGATTTGACGATGGGGGAGTGGTGTAACGATTCCGTGCAACAGCCCTGACAACCCTTGCAGCGACCTAGAATCGTAATATCGTATGAGATTTCCTAGGACTGACGACTCTAGAATAGATCAATGTTTGGGGATTGATATAAGGGAGGTGTCTTAGCTTCCCAATCTTACTGTATGAAAAGGACTAATAAGAACTTGGTAATCATACTCATGACATCGCACTGCATGTGCCATTGGCATTGGTGTGAGAGCGCTGTGGTAATGATTCATACTGGGATCATTAGATGATGTCGCATGAGGGAGTTTCTGGTGAGGGCATGCATCATTCCCTCATATCATTCTTGCATTAACAAGAGTATCTAGGACATGTTTGATTGTACTGCTTTATCATTACTACTTGATTGAATTGATAACATGTTAACCTTTGTTGTATAGTTTTCACTGAGTTAATCACTCACTCCCACGTTACGGGATGGTGTTTGTAACACCAACCAGTCCCTGTTTTAGTTTCAGATGATGGCGTTACTTGCGAAGCAGAGCCAGACTTTAGGATGATGAGGAGGATTTCTCCTATATGCAGTTCTCAGGCGGGTTCATATGAACAATGTCCTGATTAATGGGGATTCATGGCTATTTTGGTAGTGATTTATCACTTTTTGATATATGTATTTGGAGACACGTCTTGTAATTATGACCTGGTAGAGCATACATATCTTGGGGACTTATGTTGATTTATATATGTATTTCAGTCTTCTGCTCGTGCTTTCAGACCGTCCCTGAACTATGTTTGCTGTTTTGGTTTAATCTACCTCATGTTTTATTCCTTAATGCTGATAACATTCATCCATCATCAAAAATGCTGCATAAGTGATGTTCTGGAACTCGGGAGCTGAGCTTTTGCTCGACCCCCAATTTTCAGGGCGTTACATATTTGAACACGAGTTACATGTGTACACGTGCATGGGACCAAACAGACAGCTAGGAGATGGTTACACCCCCCTTATGGAGTGAATGAATGGTTTGGATTGTCCTTATGGATAATAGGTGGGGCCCACTACTCAAAAATGACCAAGCTTGTTGCGTCCACTGGACGATTTTGTGGGAGATCGGGTTTAAGTCGCTAACCGACTTCGTGGAATGCAGTGTACGTCAAGTGCACTTGTGCACTATGCACTGACATTGCCAATGGGGTCCACTATGATGTATATATATGAAATCTGGTCCGTTCATTGTTTTTTTCATATCTTGTAAGGCATTGAGTCCAAAGTTGAGTCATCTCCAAATATCATGTGGGCCCAAAATCGACGGATTAAGAGATAATCTATCCGTTCAGACACTTCTACAATGATCCAATGGCTGAAATTTGACATGTATGGTTAATTCATGGCCCTTAGACCATGTATGAAGTTTTGAGCCAAACGGATGGTGGGAACCCCGTGATCTTGCATTTTTGATCAATTTCGAGCCTCTTTAACGTGAACGGCTTGATTTTCTCAGATCCAAGGCATGTAAATATGTTGATCTCAGTCCTCTGGAGTCTGTCCTTTGCTTTGGTGACTTTGGATCGTCAAATCAACACTTTTAATACTCTTTTTCAGCCAACGCTCCTAATTGCATCCTGCAACAAAAACACGATTAAAATATTCCATTAAGCAATATTATGTTCGTAATTTAAGTAATAATTGGGGTCTGATATGCAATATTTATCCCTCGACAATCAGTAAGTTGTAATGTAGTCTGGGTGAGTTTTAATTCACCTTGACCCAATTGTTCGTAGACTGAGTATGAGATCAGATTTACACTCGCTCCTAAGTCAAGAAGTGCGTGCTCAATGCGGTAATTCCCAATTACACAAGCAATGGTTGGGCTATCGAGATCTCTGTATTTTTATGGCACATCTTGCTTTAGGATGGGAATTACTTTTTCAGTTAAAAATATTTTCTTTTGAATATTTTGCTGTCATTTGGTTGTACACAAGTCTTTCAAAAATTTGACATATGAAGGTATTTGTTTTATAACATCTAAAAAAGGAATGTTAACCTTCACTTACTTAAGTACCTCTACAATGTCCTGAGAGTCAGAGAGAGGTTTTGGTGCTATCAACCATTGAGGAAATGGGGCAATCGGCTTCCCTTAAGGTTCCAGTTCTAATTCTTGTTGGGCATGGCTAGATCTATCATCGTGGTCCTCTTCCGGGTCCTTAGGATTTTCAGCCATAACCGAAATGGTTTTATCAATGGTCTTTCCACTCCTAAGAGTGGTGATAGATTTAGTTTACTCCATCTGATTTGAAGAGATCGGGTCATTAACTTCATATTACGATTTTGAATTAGGAAGAGGTTGAGGTAGAAGGCTCCCTTTATTGCCAATCACACTTCTAGTCTCAAGTCCTTGTATGGCCTTTGTGAGGTCTTGAAAGACTTGTAGCATATCCTGATTGAATAGCTCTTGATTTTAAAGATGCTTTAAGACCGGATCCTACTGAGGTTTCCCTTGATGTGGAATTTGATTAGGGAATCCTTGAGGTGTAGTCGTTTATCCGTTTCTTTAACTGAAGTTTGAATGATTTCTCCAGTTGGGATTGTACGTATTAGAGGTGGCCCACTGAAAGGTCTTTGGTAATTATTTACGGCATTGGATTGCTTATTCAGTACATCTTGAAAGGTAGGTATTGTTGGATAATTTTCAGTTGTGTGAATGTTGTAAGCACAAATACCGCAAACAGTTTCCTTAGCCTTATCCTTCTTTAATTCTATAGCCTCGAGTTTTCTAGTGAGATTAGCCACTTTAGCATTGATATCATCATCCTTTCTCAGGAGATACATTCTGCCCCTCTCCTTGGATAAAGCCGGCCTAGACATGGTGCTTAATTTTGGGAAGATGTCCCATGATTGTGTGTTTTCAGCAAGCTTATCAAGGTAGTCCCACAAATCATCAACATTTTCATTCATGAATTCCCCATTGCACATTGTCTCGACCAATTGGCGCATGAGAGATGTTAGTCCATCATAGAAAAAATTCATGATGCGCCATGTTTCAAAACTGTGTTGTGGGCATGAACTGACAAGATCCTTGAACCGCTCCCAACATTGGAAGAATATTTCATCTTACTTTTGGGCGAAGTTCATGATCGACTTTCTAAGGGTGTTCGTCTTATGGTATGAGAAAATTTTCTTTCAAACTACCTTCTCATGTCATTCCTTCTACCAATAGATCGAGGACGTAGTAAATGCAATTATGTCTTAGCTTTCTCTTTTAAAGAAAAAGGAAAGGGTTTTAGCCTAAGCGTGTTATCAGACATGTTTAAAAAGTATATAGTGGTTATAATCTCATCAAACTCTTTCAAGTGTAGGTATAAATTTTCACATTCAAGCCCATAAAATTTTGGAAGGAGTTGGATCACCTCTGGCTTGATATCCATGTGTCCCATATTTTCTGAAAAAACCATACATGAGGGTGTACTCACTCCGCCGCTTGTAGATAATCTTGCAAAGTACGAGGCAAGGGTACTTGATGCACCTCATTCTCATCCTGGACTTCCTAAACCTGAGGTTGAGGTTGCCTTCCCAGTTGATTGACAGTTTGATCGGTAGCCATAACTTCAATTAACTCTTGAGAATCTCAAGTGGTATCTAATCATGTGATGGATAGATAACCCCTCAACCAATCCTCTTTCACTCAAAAGACATTGAGTGTTGTCACGGACCCACTTGGGCATGAAACACTCTTAACCCTTAATTTCAAATTCTAACCTAAACCTAAAAAAAAAAAAAAAGGGAATAGAGATATAGAAATAGAAAGGGAGAGAATTAGAAAGAAGTCACCAAATAAGAAGTTCCTAAATTATGATCCTTTAAATAAACAAAATAAACAAAACAAATCAGTTTCTAAAATAGAAATTCTAAAATTAGAAAATTTCTAAGAACAAAAATAGAAAGATGAGTTAGTTTCAAAAAAAAAAAAAAGCAACCTAGTTTCTAAAAACAAAAAAAAAAAAAGAAAAGTTTCTAAAAACAAAAAAAGAAAAATTTCTAAACCTAAAAATAAAAAGTAGAAAAACCCTAATCTTGACATACTTCTAAAACTAATCAAACTTAGAAAAACACAGCCGTTAATCCCTGGCAACGGCACCAAAAGCTTATTCACAACCCCAAGTGTAGGGTTATGATGTAGTAATAATCTCGAGGAGACCGAGGTCGAATCCACAAGGACTAATCTTGTGTGTCTATTCTGAATGTAATTAGAATCAAAACTAGGTCGAGTAATTAGAATCAAAACTACCAAAAAAATGACCAAAGGCCACGGGCTATGTAGGTTTTTAGCTATGGATTTAAACTGTTGCTATGTCACTACGGATTTAATCTGTAGCGAAAAGGTTACTACACAACTAGAAATTCATGATCATGTAAGGGATTTTTTGAGGCCACCACAATATATGTGTTCTATCTAATCCGTCCATCTATTTTGACATATAATTTTAGGTATAATCCAAAGAAATGAGGTAGAATGAGGGCTCAAGTGGACCACACAGTAGGAAACAATAGAGATTAAATCATACGTGATTCCTATGGTTTGGTCCACTTGGGCCTTCATCTTACCTCATTTTTTGGACCATGTCCTAAATTTTTTTATAAAAATGAATGGACAGAATGGATATACTATATACATCCTGTGGGCCCCACGGAGCCCCTTACAGGTCCACATATGTAGGTCCATTTGGTGGGTACCCAATCCACGCCCAAAATTAAGGGGCACGTGCTCAAAATAGAGCCGCGCTCCCAAAGAACTCTCCAGTCCTCTCTCTCTCTCTCTGCCCAAAACGCACAAAGCCCCCCCCCCCCCCCCCCCCCCCCCCCCCTCTCTCTCAATCATCCTATTTCGGTCTTTGAATCACAATGGAGAAATTTCAAAGCCCTAGCATTCTCTCTCTCTCTCTCTATTTTGTTATCTCACTGGACTCGGAAAGGTGAGCGATTTCTCCTTTTCTTTTCTCTGATTCCGGTTGAAACTTTCAATTTCCTTATGTTTTGTAGATCTTCTCCGATTCTCGACCGAAGATCTCAATTATTAGTGAAGAAATGGGATCTTTCTATCATGATTTTGAAATTTATCGGCTCATTTGCTGTATTTCCTGCATTTTTTCTCTCATTTCTCCATTTAGGGTTTTGCTTATGTGGTTAAAACTGTTTGATAAAATGCCTCAACAAGGATGGTTTTTATCATATGCAAGCAGCCATATTAAAATCCCTTTATTCCATTGCTTTATTGTTATAAACTTGCTACTGGTTGCTGGTTAGGAAGCATCTATGGTTGCTTCTAACTCAGATACAACACTGGACTCTTAGCGTGCTCTCTCTCTTCTGTCAATTAACTCATGGGGTTTGGTTCACCCTGAACCAACTTCTCTTGATTAGCTCATGCACGCAAACAGCATAAAAGTGTTTTTTTTTTTCTTATTCCCTTCCATTCACACATGATGCGTCTTCCATGGAATGTGAGCATGATGAGTGTTAGTTGTTTCTTCAAACACTCGTAACATCCTTCATGAAACATTTGACCTGCTTATTTTTTATCTATGAAGTTTCCCTGTGCAATCCAATGCATTTTTTCTCCTAGTACGCCGTCAAAACTACATTTCTTATAGTTGTTAGTAATACATTTCATGTGATTCCTTTTAGGGTACTTCTGTAACTCTATTTGCAGATTTAACAAGAAATCTTTAGGATTCACATTATGTGTTTGGAGTTATCATTGCCTAAGACTTTTCAATTATTTTTATTTTGTGCGGTAAATTTTCTTATGAAGATATTCTCTTATCACTATGATTTTTATTACCCTTCTTATGTTTTATGACCCACAAAACTACTTTTGTATTCCATCTGTGGGGAAAAATTGTCTAATCATTTTGATTTTTTTTTCAGTTCTTTAATTACAACAAAACCACTTGCTTGTGATCCTTCGAGCTTGCCCAACTATCCTCCGAGCAAAGTGTTCGATGCAAAAATATGGGATGAGGATATGTGTATATCACAAGTCAATAATTTTTCCTTTCACATTATATGATCAATTGTGAACAAGTAGTCTTTTGTCCATGGAAATATATCCAATTATGTAGGAAGAGAGGCAAATGCAAATTCCAAGATAGTAGCTACAGGGAACAATCTGAGATTCAGCCTCCCCATATTGGGGATGTTTCCCTCTTGTTTGATGCATTCTTCGGTCCTTGAATTAAAATTGTTGGTACAATCAGAAAATGTAAAAGATACCTTGAATTCTAATATCACAACAGTCGTCATTATCATCATCATCATCATCATCATCTAAGCCTTATCCAAATAAGAAGGGTCGATTATATGGATCTTGTTCTGCCATTCCACTCTAGAATTCTAATATCCTAACAGTATTATATAAAATTTTGGCACCATCCATGAAACTAATTTCAATTAAGCCAGAAGCATGACAATGAAACTCAGCAAATCCAAGGGTCATCTTTCAGTGGGTAAGCTGGGATTGAGACCCTGTTCTTAAGTAAGTGATGTTAAAGGTTCGTTACTCTAGTCATAGGCAAATATGATAAATCTAGGAGAATAGGAAACCTGGTATTGTTTGCTTCCCTTATAATATTATTCAGTGCCCTTATATGATAATGATTGTAATGCTACAATTATGTAATATCGCCATTACTCTACCCCTATATTTTGTGTTTTTAAATGTATGCCTCCATTTTCTTTTAGAATAAATGAATTCATTATAGTTTAAAATAGAAAGGAATTGAACCACCAATGCTCAAAGTCTCTCAGCTAGCACCTCGGTGGATTATGCACGTTTGTGAATCTACAAGAAACATCAATACTCTCCCGCAAGTGCTATTTTTCATTGACGATTTATTTATTTATTATTATTAATTTGTTTTGTAATTACAATATTGTCCATGCCTCAAGATTATGAAGAGGAATTGAATTCATTTGCCAACAATGACTATGGATTGTGTAAATGCACAAGGGTGCAACACATGATGTAATTGGACCTTTGAAAGTGTGATCACGTAGTGATTTATGGCAAATAAAATAAGCACTAGTATGAAAAGAAAATACCTTGCACTGATGCTCCAGAATCATGGGCCATTCATAGTGGGGTCCACCCTCATTCATCCATGCCCTTGAAATTTTAATTCTAGTTCTTTTTCTAATTGAGAACTAGATTTCCATGCAAAAAAAGGCCAAGGACAGTTGCTATATTTTTTGGCGATGGCTCTGTTCTAGGTTGATTCAGTCACTTGCAATGAATTTTCAGATGAGTATGGGACCTTTTTGGCTATTGTTGTTTGTGCAAACCTTGTGCTTTTTTAAGTGTCCATTCTGTCATGCACATATGGTCCACCTAGTGAGTGCATGACACAGATTCCAGCAGTAAAAGAAAGAGATGAGTGGCCATTAAGTAGGCTCCCAAAACAGTCCACAAGAAGGCCCAAAAGGGAGTGATACAAGAGGCAAGTCAGTGGTAACTTGCTAGAAAAGTTGGCAGTAACTTGCTGTCCTAATGACAAAGATAGTAGTTTTTTTTTCTGAATAATTAGTAGCTTGATTGTTGAGAAAGTTAATCAGCCCTAGTTGTCCTAGTTATATATTTTTAATTTATGTCTTGACTTCTACTACAAGATCTCTCTCTCTCTCTCTCTCTCTCTCTCAATAGCAGTTTGTTTTCTGCCATAGTAGGCCTATTTTGCTAAGTTTTACTTATGCTTTCCCAGCGACTTGATTTTCCTGAAGAACTTCCATTTTCCTCTATTTTGTTGGCTTCAACTGGTATCAGAGTCTTGTTTTACCATTTGAGTCTCTTGTTCATCCACGAGCTCCATGTGGAGAGCAACCAATGGTGTAGTTGTATGAAGAACAACTTCAATTGGAGGTTTCACATGATGGACATGGATAATCTTTTAGCCTAGGGTGTGTCCAAGGATCTCAGGGTGGCCTAGGGTGTGTCCAAGGGCACAAATAAGAGCATTAACCACTTGTCAAGATAGGTATCTTGGATATCTTCATGGAGGAACAACCGAAGAATTCCATGATAGGCTGAATGAGATTGAATGGGTGTTCAAGTAACTAGATCTACTTGATTTTTGAACCTCCATTGCTTCCTCTTAATCTGTTGAAAATTATCTTATTTCCTTATCTATGATTGATGAATTTTTGGAAAAATTGACAAACAATCCACAATGAATATACATTGTTTAGTCCATAAGATAGATATCCACGATATCATTGTTCTTTTCATGATGTGTTTATGAAAATGCCATTGCTCCTAATGTGTTTGTGAAAATGCTCATGATCTTGGATTCTACAGTTGCATTTCTAGGTCTCACTACCTTCCTAAATCATGTTTCATAGTCAGTTCAATAGTTATTCCTAATGAGTAGATATCTTTCTGTAGGTATTCTTTCTTACTTTTGGATCTAACCACTTTTACAGAGTGTAGAGAGGTTGTACATGATCTTGTGCAGTGAGGTCTGTTTCACATGTCTTGAAACAATAGAGAAATGCTTATTTCAGTGAATAAGAAAACGTGTCTACAGGTATGATTTGTACACGATCTTGTGCTTATTCAGTGAATCAGAAATGCGTCTACAAGTATGATTTGCACATGATCTTCTGCTTATTTCAATTTTATTATTACTATTTGGTTATTTGCATTGGAATATTGGTATCAATTGATCTGTCATTACCTCTTTGGGATAGCTATGTTGTGCATGTATCTAGTTGTGATGCTAGTTGATGGGAGTTGCATATAATTTTTCTTTTTTAATTGAATTTCTACTCTGATGTTTATTCTTTTATGTATTTGTTTAAAACAAATTTTGAGGTTTAATGAGGTGTGGCTTTCTGGCATTCTTGATGACTTGGACCAAAGAAATGTTTATGAGTACTTTTTTTTTACACACGCACACACAGCCCCACACACTCATGCCATACGCACACACACCCCACACGCACACCGTGGGATTTCACCACCATGGGTACTCGAACCCTTGATCCGGTGTTGAAACTCCAAGGAGTCTACCACCCGGGTAAGAGTAAGGACCCAATGTTTATGAGTACTTAAAAGGAATGGTGAATTGTCATAGGATGCATTTTTTTATGTTGTTAATCAATATAGAGGCATATTCTCCTATGATACATTTGGAAGTGAAGAGAACTATGATGGTGGCCTTCTTTTTAGTTGGGTTATGCATCGAATTACTTCTCACTTGAACACTTTGAAGACCATGCTCCCCAAGATTACTAAAGGTGGATCACTTTCAAATATCCTTAATCAGTGCATGGTGAGAAGTTCTCCTTGTTTTTTTTTTACTCTACATGGTTTTTATGTTTCCATGCACCTTGAAGTACACTTTATCAGTTGTCTTTTTTTTTTTTAATTGATTTTTCTGGAGTTTTTCTATGATGCTTGATGAAATTCATATCTGGCTTGAATTCTTTGATCATTCATTGTCTGTCTTTTCCATTGTGTATGGTCGTCTAGGAACTCAAACCTAAACATCAGATGGTTAAGATGTATGGATCCTTTTAGTTGGCTGTTCCTCTTAGGATTTTAATCTTTATCATCATGTTACTGATTAGCCTATTATCCCATTTTTAATCCTTTGTAATTTCATGTATCACCTTTCAGGACTAGAATCCATCCTAAGAAGCTTTTGGGTAGAGTAGATAATGTGATTTTTGCTCCCATTTTTATTGATGACACTTGAACATCTACATCTTATTCATTGAAATGTGCAATTATTACTTACCTGTGTATTTCCAGTAGCAAACCTGAGGCTGATGTTGAAAATTAAACACCCCCTTAGTTAACTAGGAAAGAAGAAAATGACTTAATTGTGAGGTCTATTTCACATTTCTTGAAATGCCTTGATTTGGACAGTGAAAATCAAACACCCCTGAGTTTCACATTTCCTTATTGCAGCATGTGCGCCTCATCATCTTACTTGTGAGGTCTATTTTTCTTTCATGATAGGCCAAGTGATCAAGGGATGGGATCCAGGGACCAAGACAATGAAGAAGGGTGAGAATGCCATCAGAGTAAGGTAGGCCCCAACAGATGAAAGGTCCATATATGCATTAATTCTATTTGGTACTTGATAAAGATTCAAAAATGTTAAATTCATCATCCTCTACTTTTAATCCTAATACTACAATGAACAAAAACCATCTTTGGACATACTTTTTTTGTTGCTCTTAGTTGATTGATTCTGCTTATTCTTTTTTTTTTTTTTTGGTGGACCTTATGTGTTACAGGAACGGTGATGCTAGTAACTGTTCTCCTCAAAATAGTTACAGCATTAATACAGGTATTTCTCCTTAAAATACCTTGTGTTACAGTTTGTATAAATGAGGGCCATTGTTTAGTGATCCAAACCATTGATATTATTTTGCTTTCTCTGGTTGCGCAAAGAAAATAGCGGCATTTTCTTTCATAATCGTATAAGGTAGGCACCCATTTTCCATGTTGGGATATTAATTAGTACAAGGTTGTGTTTTTTTGATTCCTAAATGTCAAAATGGTGTAAGAAAATTAATGGGTTTGTGTTTAAGGACTACAAATTTAAAATGTACAGTTGGATCAATTTTTTTTAAAGTCAAGTAATTAATTTTGACCATCCATGGATAAAATTTTTGTTAGAATTTCATAGTTGTCTATTGGTGTGGTAAATGCTCTTTCTCTATTTTGTAGTTGACTACGGTTGGACTATTCCAATTATCTCGAGCCAGAAGCTCAATCTGCCCACCCTTTCCATTATCTTCTCATAGTTTGTATGATTTCTATTACATAATTTCGTTTATAACTAGTTCATGTTGGTCTCACTTCTTTTGTAAAATTTACTCGCTTCCTCATGAAGAGGTTTGTTTAATCTAATTTAACTATTTAAGTACTTCTCATGGTAGGGTGTAGATTATTTGAACTATGATAACTATTACCATGATGGATCAAAGCCTCAATATAGGTACTTTTCTCAGAAAATGAGTTCCTATTGCATATGTTTCAAGTATGAACAAAACATGAAGTCAAACAAGTGAAGTTGGTAGAAAATGAGTTCCTGTTACCATTTTCTATTGTAGAACAATCAGGTCTGTTTTGTTAGGTTATTCTGAAGATTGGTTGATTATCTTTCTTCCTTCAAGAGAGCTGCCTCAGAGTATATCAACTTTTAGAACTTTTGTTACTCTAAATCTTGATGGGAATGCATGTTAATTTGTGCTAGTAGATTCTTTGCAAGGAGGTATAAATGCAGCCTTAGGAAATATGACTGAAGATGATTGGAGGTGGCATATGTATGAAACTGCCAAAGGAAGTAGTTGGTTAGGTAATACATTCAAGTGATAGAAATTTTCAACTTTGGCATTCACTTGCATGACATGTTCTATAAGTCCTTAGTTATTTGAGTGTCACACCCCAAACTCGAAATCGGGCTCACAAAATTTTTATAGCCGAATCTAGCACCGACAGCCTCCGTAGAACTCTATTCTCGGCTCCCAGCGCCCATTTGCCAGGTTCCGGTCCTGGGATGCTACGAGAAGAATTTTTAACATCAGTTTGATTTGTATTAAGCATAACCAAAGGTATAACCCACGACAACAACCAAAAACTCTATTAGATTTCTACTATGATCAAAAACTTTATAAGTACAATGAGCATAAAGGGAAATACAATGATAATGGACAAAAAGCTTCAAGATAATCTGCTATGTGCTCCTGCCTCAGCACTACTGCGGTCTAACATCACCTGCACGCAACGGTAGTACATAAGCTTATGGAAAGCTTAGAGGGTGGTGAAAGTTTGTGTGCAGGGTAGTAATATGATCATGCAATATCAGAGTAATGTGAAATATACTGATGAATTCATGAATACCATTGGCCGTACCAAGGCCATGCGATGCAAGGCATGAATAATGTCGGCCTTACCAAAGCCATGCGATGCGAGGTGCAAATCAAGCATACGAGTCCTCATCTAAGATCATATATCAATACAGCTTAAATTTGAGATATCACCAGGGTCTAGTACACTCTAAACTAGATCGCCACCCCATCGTGCGCAATAAGGTAAGTGAAGAGACCTCACTATTTGCCTGCCAATATCGGGCTCGGCTCGTAGATAGCGGACCCATTCCTCGAGCTGGTCAAACTCAGCCTAGCTTTATCCCCTCCACTCGGGTGGATAAAGCTGCACCCCCTTCCAACCGACCATGACATAGTGGAAAGTGCAACCTCCTAGTAATCGGTACTCCGCGCTCATGCACCCACTCGGTCTAGACATTGGAGCAACCTCCTAGTACCATAAGGGTTTAGAAACTTTCACCTAGGGATATCTATAACACCTCATATAGAATAAAATTTTCAGTATCCAATCCTGCCAACCACGATACGCCTATGAAGGCTACAGCCTCGATGTCGCTAGGGCGTACAGTAACCATATCACACAATGCGAATGAATGAATCGCACTATCCAGTCATGCAACAATCTTACGCATATCGTGCGCTCATGTGGGGTAACACTGCCTATTTGGGAGCCCCTAAACAATCTGCCCGAAGGCATATGTTATGATCAAACATTCCTCATATCAAGCATACATATGATGCATATGGGCATGAGTCATGGAATTATACTAGGCATGTCATACGATGATGGATGTTGTTCATAACGAAGGTGGGCTTAGATGGCCTACACACTACAAGTATGGGCCTAACAGTGGGCCCTCAGGAGAGTTATAATACGAACATTTAACCAACATTATTCTTATAATGTGGACGCCAAACCAACATTGCTCCCAAGGCACGGTCTGCTATAAATATCATTACACAAGCCATGGGGAATCACACATTGCATTGGACCTTGTATATGTATCCAATTAGGCCTTAATTACATCAAATGGGCCGCATCACATGGGCCTTATATTCGTCAAGTGGGCCGCATCAATGGGCCATTTGTACATTGTAATGGGCCATAACCCCTTGGGTCTTGAATACATCAAATGAGCCTAATCTCATGGGTCTTATGTGTATCAAATGGGCCACACCAATTGGGCCCCATATGTACATCAAATGGGCCTCAACCCATAGGCCCTAGTACATCTCAATGGGCCTTAACCCATGGGCCCCTAATACATCAAATGGGCCTCAACCCATGGGTCTTACATATATCAAGGTGGCCCTCAACAGATGGGCCATAAATAACTCAAGATGGGCCCCATACATATATTAAGGTGGGGTCTCAATGAACGGCCACAAATAACTCAAAAATGGGCCTCATACATGTACCAAAGTGAGGTCCACTTAAACTATAATTCTGACTCATTCTTTAACTTATGCCAAAAGATGAGCTTATAGGATGGTTGGACAGATTGGGTGTAACCCATTCATCATGGTGGATCCCACAGACCCTGCTGATGTCAACAGCAGTGGGACCCACTGTCCCTGTGGAATGGGTGGACGACATGTATAGAACACATACCCCATAGTGGGTTCCACCGTCCGTGGGCGGTGGGAATAAAACATGTATTAATGTGGGTCCCACGTGGGGCCCACCACAACGTTGGTATGCCATTCAATCTGTCCATATGGTCACAGAGACCTGGACGAAAAGTAAAAATAAATTTCATATTGATCCAAAACTTCTCTGGATGCTCAAACGGTTCTAACGGCAGCAGTTAATCACCACTATTTCTTGTGATGTGGGCCTCCCGCATGTTAGATCAACCTGATCTTTGGAGGAGGCCCACCTCAGGGAGCGACCCATCAAGTGAACAGTTTGGATACTAATAAGCATCATGGTGGGGCCCACAGCTGGAGCCGTGGGTCCCTGCCCATTTCAAGCAGACACCAGCAGCGTCCTGCTACACAGCAGCAGCAGGCGCTGCACCTTCTTTTGTTTTTTTTTTTAAATCTTATTTTTCCAAGGTTTTTTGTACATGGGGCCCACATCGGAAGGATCCACCATGCCCACTGATTTCTACCGCCCCTAACACATCCATCAAGTCTAATATTGGGCATTTTTTAGTGTATAGAAAAATTTGGGGGACTTTAAATGGTGGAGATCACTGTTTGCTATGTTATGGCCCACCAGATGCTCCGATCAACCTCATTTTTTGGCTCAATGCCTAAAATGAGTTAGTATATAGGATAGACGGCGTGGATTGAATACATACATCAAGGTGGGGCCTATATGAGTGGGCCACCCCCATAAGCTTGGAAACAAGCTAATATTTATTTATTTTTTCCAGTCCACATCTAGCGTCCCTGGACGCTGGACGGGTTGGGTACACATGTAGGTGAGGTGGGCCCTGCTCAGGTGGGCAACCACATGATAGATGGTATGGGTACAATGCATATAAAGTGGGCCCCACTTATAAATTGTTTGGATAAAATACATACTTCATGGTGGGGTCCATCCTGATGGGCCACACCACCACATCATGATCACATAAAAAAAATGAAATAGAGGGAGAGGGAGAAATAGAGAGTGGGAGGAGGGACCCCGACACTATGGGCCCTCCCTTACAACCAATCATACATCAAGTGGGTCCCCTTACACATGGGCCCATTAAATCAAAATCCAACGGTGGAGATCCCTTCTCCACTAAAATAGATGGTTTAGATAACCCTAGGTATACAAGAAAAATAAATATCATGATGAGGTCCATGGAGAATGGCCCCATCATGGAATGATCATGATGATTAAGGTGTGTCATCGGCTACATCTTAGGTCCCAAGTGAGATCCAAATCATTGATCGGTTGGCCTCACTTGGCCCATCTTAAAAATATGAAAACTACTCTATCAAAGCACCCACCGCTTGATCTTCTTACTCCCTTGGCTTCCTTAGCTCCTTAGCTTTGATTCCAACAGAGGAGATGAGGTTTGGATGGTTGAGATGAGAGATGAAGGGATAGGAAAGGTGGGCCTCACACATGTATTTTTCTCTCCATGGGAGGGCTTGGACGTGAGCACCTCTTGGTTGCTTGGAGTTGTATTGGGAAATGAGAGAGAGAGGGTTATAAAGAGAGAGATGTGATAGAGTGATGGATGGGAGAGAGAGGGATGGGTGTGTAAGAGCCTTTTTGACTTTTGGAGTTTTTGGTGTAAGAAAGGTATGGGTGGTGTAAGAAAACTTTTGACTTTAGAGGTTGCTTGGGGATGGGTGTGAGGTGATGTGTACTTGACATGTACTTGACATGCTGAGATTGATGGATTGATAGATTGATGTGACAAGTCGTAGAGATTCTCTTGGGTTTTTCAATGCGCGGAGTTTTTCTCGCATCGAACGTTGGCCCACATCTCCTGGTCAGGGTATCACCTTGGCGCACAAGTCACGGCATCGAAACCGCGGCGACGGCGCGGTCGCTATGGTACAAGACTTAGGTTGAGTCAACTTGAGTTGATGGCGTGTAAATTAGGGTCACGCACAAATGCTGGTTAAGGGTCGAAGGTTTCCAGAATTCGACCGAGAAGACCGCGGAAGTCTATGAAATTGTACGGTCTAGGATATGGGGCTTACATTGAGTTACAATGAGAAATCAATTTTTTTTATCCTGGAAAAGGAAGGAGACAAGTGAAACAGTTTTGTTCTTGTTTCTGGTATCTTGATGTTTGCTACAGAGCTAATCGTGTTTGACAATACTTGTAGATATTTAAGGGGCAGTTGGGTTTTGCACTTAAAGCCGCTGCAGTCATTGTGGGGATTTTAATATAGAGCTGTAGGGGATTTATAAGTGCCGATTAACTTTAAGTTTTCAACTATCTTGTGCCATTTTTGTGTGAATGCTGCTGATAGGAATTGGATATGAGATGCTTTCTTGGTTTGAGTGCAGTGTTAACAGCTTAGTGGGTGAGGCCCTGACCGTGGGACCCACCTTGATGTGTATGTTGTATATACACACTGTTCATCTATTTTGCCACACAAGTAGGGATTGAATTCCCACCATAAAAAACTTCTTGGAGTCCATGAAAGTTTAGATCAAGATGCTATTTATGTTTTCCCTTCGTCCTGGTCTGTGTGAACTTATCAACAGATTGGATGACAAATAAACATTACTGTGGATCTAGGAAGTTTTTAATGGTGGGTGTTCAATCACCACTATTTTTTTATCATGTGGTCCACTTGGGATTTGTATCTGCCTCAATTTTGGACCATGCTTTAAAAAGAGATGGTGAAACGGATGGATGATGTGGATATACACCACATACATCAAGGTGGGCCCCACGGTCAGGGTCCCACCCATTAAACTGGTACCCCTGCCTCACCTAATCCATGTCCATGTCACATGTGCAGCAATGACATGGGGCATGGTACCTCCCATGCATCCAATGACACTCGATCTAGTCCCTTTCTAGTTACTTGAGTGTGAATTTCACACAATTTTGCTTTGTGAACTACATCTTGACTCATGTGTTTATTATCTCATTTGAATTTTCTGTTATCTATAGAGTTTTTCAATGGTAGTGGTTCGAATGGAAGTGGTAAAAGCAATGTCATAGATGCAATGCTCTTTATATTTTGGAAATGAGCTAAGCAAGTAAGCTCCATTTATATGTGGGTATTTAATCAGGGTTGACATTGTTGGTTTGTCTAGTGCTCAGAAACCTGTTGAATGGACTGGTTTGACGAGTTTTAGAATTTGATAAGATTTCACATTGTTGACTTAGTTTAATTCAAGGAGGTAACTTGATATTTTAGAATCTGATAATTGTGAGTTTTAGAATTTGATAAGATTTCACATTGTTGACTTAGTTTGATTCAAGGAGGTAACTTGATATTTTACTTTGAGACACGTCAGTCATAATCCAATGATCATTGCATGCCACTGTGAAGGTATAGGGTGGAAATTTTGGGGAGACAGTAATCTAAAAAGTAAATTTTGGGGTCGGTCTTCTAACTCTCCAGTTTGATGATGGTGAAGTTTTTCATTGGGGCAAGGTACGAAAATCATAAATGAAAATAGTAACATTTATTTCCTCATAGGGTTCAAGCTGAAATGTGTATTTCTTTTTTATTTTTTCTTTCAGGTCACAACTTCCATTTACAACCTTACTCTGGGAAAGCTCTATTGCGATCACTATGGTACCATGCAAATAGTAGGAAATTCTGAATATTCATGTAACATAAAATTCAAGGAGCAGTCGATCATAGATCACAATCCTAACCAAGTGATTAATTCACTATGGTACCATATGCGAGTGCACGTAGACTCACCAAGATTTGTATTTTCAGCATTATTGTAATTTTAATTGTAATTGATTGAATGAAAGATTGTAATTGATTCATTATTGAATGAATGAATGATTATGCAAGTGGTAATTGAATGAATGATTATGCAAGTGATAATTGAATGAATGAATGATTATGCAGGTTGTAATTGAATGAATGAATGAATGAATGATTATGCAGGTGGTAATTGAATGAATGAATGAATACAATTTTTTTTTAAAATGTAGGAAATAGCTACGGATATTGACCGTAGCTGGTAATCTAACAACCATATTGCTACAGATCCAGCAGTACTTTTAGCTACAGCTACTATCCATAGTTCTAGGTAATTTTGGCTCCAAAAATAATTGCTACGGATTATATCTGTAGCCATTGGAATCTATACCTACGGATTAAATCCATAACCATAGGTTTTGGACCTATGGCTACGGCACCTACAACTACGGTCATGCTACGGACTAAAACTATAGCCATAGGCCTTTAGCTACGGCTTTTATCCATACCCTTTGCCTAGTTTTTTAGTAGTAACCTAAATCAGGAAAGTAGGGAGTAATTGTGAGATGATGAATTTAGAAACTTTAAGAAATTAAAGGTGGGAACTAAGGTTTCCAGGGATCCACTTGTGGCTGTTAAGATGTTTTCGTAATTGATTCAAGGCACTCAATTGGAATTGGAGTCCTATCCTATCCAATTGGAAGATATTCAATAAACTCATATCTGAACTTTTATTGACCTAATTCTCAACGGATGAAAGTTGTGGGGATTGAAAGTAATTCCTTCACCTAACCATGCCCATGAGACAATGGTAGACAACAGGATATACCAATCCAACAACTAACATGGGAGAATTTTGAAGGATAGAAAGGATTCTATTACTCATTCATACCCAAGGGATGATAGTGAACAACAGGTTTCATATTTTCACAAACTACAAACAGAAAAAGAAGATACTTTAAGCTATTACAGATCTATTGCAATTTCAGTTACAACAAACCATTAAACACTAAAAGTATTCCTTAATTATCAAACTAAAACCAAAGGAGTTCAACAATAACAAGAATCAAATAAGAAAAATATCCCAACCATACTACAAGCTTCACCCCTTATCCATAGCTAAGGGATCTAGCCAACCATAGACATGATTTGATTAAAAACCTTAGAAGAAAGAATTAAAAACTAAGGAGAAAGGAAGAAGAACTCTTGGGAAGTGGCTTTGCCCTTTTGCTCTGCTTCTCTAAACCCTAGATATCCTAAAAATATTTAGGAAACCCTTATTTTAAGCAAAGTTTCGCAAAATCGCAAAATTGGATCAAATTTATGCAATCCTTGTAAACACTGTATAACTGGTTCGATGTCATCGAAAGGGTTTGAATTCGGAAGTCGCACCTTTTTTTCTTTCACACTGCGTAAGTCTCTGTATCATTAAACCATCCTTCGATGTCATCGAGCAGGTCTTCGAGTTATAAAAAATGTATCCAAAACAGTCCAACGAGTTGCTTCAATTTCTTCAATAAATTTGATGTCATCAAGCAGTCTTCGATGTCAACGAACACCTTCCTTCGAGTCATCGAACATGTCTTCGATTGATCAAGAAAAGCACCCAATATGTCCAGTAACCAACTCGATTTTTGAAAGTGCCATGTCAAAAAAGTTATTGCAGAAACTAAGTCAGGTAATGATGTTAAAGCCCTAATGACTCTAGTCAGATAATGATACAACTAGTGAAGAAAATCT
This sequence comes from Magnolia kwangsiensis, assembly GCA_037074715.1. Classification (NCBI taxonomy): domain Eukaryota; kingdom Viridiplantae; phylum Streptophyta; class Magnoliopsida; order Magnoliales; family Magnoliaceae; genus Magnolia; species Magnolia kwangsiensis. The sequence goes on along the minus strand of CM073576.1, from coordinate 44,417,950 downwards.
AAAAAGAGATCATGAGAGTGAAGAAGATCTTCAAGATGCTTATGATGCCCTATACAAGAAAAGTTATAAAATAGCCGTTAAATTAAAACTTTAGAAAGAAAATTTTTTAAAATTAAAAGAGAATTTTGATAATCTAGTTTTGAAAAAGTCACACCTTTCAGATTGCTTTAAAAAATGTAGCACCCCGGATTTTTACCAACCTGGGGTTAGACATCCTTAGGCAATGGGCTAACCATATCACTCTCAGAACTCAATTCCAAAGCCAAAGAAATCATTTAGAACCTAATTCTTTAGAAATTTAACGTGAATTAGCCAGCGCTACACTAGATTTCCTGCAAAACTAGCACCAACCACTTTAAATACGATCCGTAAGACCCAAAACCTATAAAATCATTGACGCTACGTTTTCCTAAAACTTAGGATCAAACTCTAAACCCGTTTGCTCTCAGGAACCCTTTGAAACTTTATATTGGATCTAGACCGCGCTTCGAAAGTCCGATTCTCCCGAGCTTAGACAATCCTGACCGCCTAGTTGGACTTGACAATCACCTCAAAAATCAAGTCCATACGATGTCCTGAGACCATTTCCTTGCGTCCGGAGTGAAGAGTGTGAGAAAAGTGAATTTATTTAGAAATTAAATACAATTTAAATAAATCTGGCACATGTCGCTTGTGCGACATTTTTAAGCATTCAGACCATTAGAATCTGACCCAAATACACCCTCGGATCAGGCAACATTTTCCACTCAGGTTAGTGTACTTGGAATCTCTGATCGAGTCTCAGTGACCGTTGAACTGAAACTGGTCTGCCACGTGCGATTTGGAAACACTATTGGACTGAAAACTTAATGTGATCAGGATCCGACATCCATAAGCTTAAGTCCGACCGCATTCAGTCAGGGGACCTCCAGAAACCTCCTTTTGGATTGGAACAGACCCGATTTGGCTGTAACCCAAGTACACCTTGACTTGGAGTCTATTTTGGTTATGTTTGGGCTTATAAAAGGGCCTTAAACCCTTAGCCTTCTAACCCATACGAATTTGGAGAAAACCCTAGGAGAGAGGAGAGAAAAGAGAGAGAAAGTGAGGGAGAAGTTGGAGCTTTCTCCTGGGAGTCTTCCCTACTGCTCCACGTGCCAGATCCTTCCACCTACTTCGCTATTCTGGCGATTCCAACTCCGTTCTAGGTAAGAAAACCCTAACCTCAACCTGTTTTGGGGATTCTAGCAATAACAGTAGCGAAGTAGCTAACCTAACTTGTGAAGTAGGTCGTCATATCGACGTTGACGAAGCGTAGACTTTCTATTCGAATCGATACACTTCTACGGTGAAAGGTGCGGGTTTTAGATGCTTTGGTTACCATTTTTCAAAGCTTTCAATGCTGTTTAATGGTAGATTGCTGATAAGGATGTTGTTTGACATGTAGACCATGTTGTCCATTTTTCATTTCGTATACATACAAAGAATATAAGATTTAGGATATTTTAGGTATTTGTAGGAAATACTGTATACGTCCGTATTTTGCTAAAATGATTGCCATGTTTATTTGTCATGTTATTATACAAGATATGCGTGTATGTTCTGTTTGGCGAAGAGATTCACCCTAATGCACATATTGGTCGACATATGTTATGTAGACTAATGTGTGTAGACTAAGTGTTTGTTGAAATGCCTAAATTAATATGATTTATGCCTGCCATATGTTTTGAATGTAAGAACATGATTGTTGTGTATTAGACAACTCCTTGATATAAGGATCTGTCATATTATATGTTGGAATCAACATACGTCAAGTACGTTGGAGTTGAGTAGTCTCAGTGTTTGTATAAATGTATGTATTAGTAAGTATTGAGTAAATGATGTTGTAGATTAGCGTTGAGACTGGATTCTCAACTACTATGATGATGCACATGCTTTCCTCCATGCTTGTTGTATTTGAATTGACTACCTTAGGTGTGAAATACTCATATATGGTTAATTTCTTATGATGTACGTTATAACATGCTGATAACATGCTGGAATTACTTGTATTTCAATTTTGCCTCTCTCATATGATTACTGATTCACATTACATGTGCTTGGGGCAATACTCTAGTCCGTGCAGTCGGTAACAGTTTAGAATTCGTGGTTGGATTCTATTTGTCACGAAGGATGTGTATGACGAACCCGAGTCGTACTAGAGTCATCGGCAGTGGTTATGCCACACGAAGTGCTTGTGCACTTCATGTCGGTCGATTCAACGTGCACTCGTGCTAGTTGGACTCATCAAGTAACCCGACTGACCATTGTATGTTCATCTTGTATTGGTCATAACTTCTTGAACCTATGGTACTGAACTTACCAGTGATAAGCCCCTCTAACCTTGGTACCTCGATCCCCTAAGACTCATGAGCCGAGCATGGTGGTATGGGACACCGTGGTGGAGCTGTCGGCCTACGCTGGGGCCACAAACCTCCCTGTAGTGACCAATGAGCACCCTACTCTGAGCAGATTATGGTGGTATGGGACACTATATTCTTGTTGTCGTCCTACATTGATAAGGTGATGGAGGAGTGGAGCAACGAGTGTGAGCAACAGCCCTGACAGCCCTTTGTAGTGACCTTGAGTTTATCCTGACACCGCATGGGAGCGACGAGTCCTGATGCAGTCTTAAGGATATAAACTAGGCCTGTATTGATAAGGTGATGGGGGAGCGGAGCAATGAGTACGTGCAATAGCCCTGACAGCCCTTGCAGCGACCTAGAAATATATCATTGTATGAGACTACTAGGAGTGACGACCCTAGACAAGATCATTGTTTGGGTATTAATATGAGGGAGGTACCCTAGTTTTCTAATCCTTTTGTATGAAAAGGACTAATAACAACTCGATAATCATATTCATATCGCACTGCATGTGCCCGGAAGATGTGGAGCACTGAGGGAAGAAAGCATGCCGCGGACGTAAGATGGTATCGCATGAGGGAGTATGTCGGTGAGGGCATCCATCATGTCATTTCATGCTTGCATTAATCATAGTATTTATGAATGTTTGATTTTCTTTCTTTACCATTATCGCGTGATTGATTTGATAACAAGCTAATCTTTGCTCTATGATCCCACTGAGTTAGCTACTCACTCCCACGTTACGGGACGGTGTTGTACACACCAACCGGTTCCTATTTCAGTTTCAGATAATGGCGATGCGTGCGAAGCAGAGCCAGACTGATAATGATGAGGAGGATCCCTCCTATATGCAGGTTTTGATCGACGGGTTTATAGGGTTACTGATTAGATGCCACTACACTTGGTATTTTACCTTTTATTTACACACCCATGTATATTCTTCTCTTTCTATTTTGGAGTATATATGTATATGTTTAACTTGGTAATATGTTCACACTTTGGAGACCTACAACAGTTCATATATTCTATATATCTATCACATTCTTCTGCTTGCTAATTTAACTGTCTCTGGAGTATTATATGTTATTTTGGCTTAATCCACATCATTTTTTATGCACTATTACAGCTGACATTCATCCATCATTGAAAATGTTACATAAGTGATGTTCTGAAACTCGGGAGTAGAGTTTATCCTCGACCCCCGATTTTTGGGATGTTACAAAAAAACTAAGTGTGACTTAAGATTTCAAAACGTCCCAGGTTGAAAACTTAAAATCTGAAAATGAAAACCTAAAATTAGAAGTCTCTTCACTTTTGAGTTTGAATGACACTTGGAGGTATGCCCAAGGTGACCCTAAATTAGAAAAACTTATATCTGAATCTAGAAAATGTGGTGATCGATCTGGATTGGGTTACGATAAAAATACTCCTCCCAAATATAAGAATACTCCTCCTAAATTTGTTAAAGGAGAGTCTTCTAACTCAAAAGGAAAAAGTCTGAATCAAAATGTTTCTAAAACAACTAAAACTTTTCAGTCTTTAAATCCTAAAAAGAACTATATCAACTATAAAAATCAGAACCGTAGTCATTTAGCTGAGAAAATTGTAAATTGCTTAAGGATCTCTTAAAATATAACTCGGTAGGACGTATAACAATTATAAATAGAAAAAGACTAACTATGTTCCTAAACCCAAAACTGTAATGAAATGGCTCCCTAAGGTTGCTTGTTTGGTTGCCCACACCACATTCAAAGCCATGAGCCATTCAAAGTGGTACCTGGATAGTGGTTTCTTCAGGCATATGACAGGTGACAAAAGTCTGTTCACCAGTCTCAAAGACATGATTAATGGTTCAATCACATTCGGTGATGGTAGCAACTGTAAAATTATTGGCCAAGGTATGGTTCAACTCCCTAACCTCCCTCTTTTTGAGAATGTTTTATGTGTAGAAGGTTTAAAACATAAATTATTAAGCATTTCTCAAATTTGTGATAATAATCATAGTGTAAATTTTTTAAACTAAAAATGTGAAATCTTAAATAGAATGGTTCTGTAATATTAACTGGTCACAAAACTTCTGAGAACTGCTATATAGTTAGTGACTCTAGCTCATCTAAGCTATCGTGTTACATAGTCCATACCGATGAGACCAAACTATGGCATAAACGCCTAGGACATGTACACTACCACAACTTGTATAGATTGAGTAAAAGTGATTTGGTAAGAGGTCTACCCAAAATAAAGAAAGTGGATAAGATATGTGGCGAGTGCCAAATTGGAAAACAAATTAGGAGTGTTCACAAAAAGATAAACTTCAATGACACATCTAATCCACTCAAACTTCTCCACATGGATCTTATTGGACAAACTAAAATGGAGAGTCGAGGTGGCAAGAAGTATATTTTGGTCATTGTTAATGACTTTACTAGGTATACTTGGATAGTCTTCTTAAGAGAGAAATCTAAAACTCTCGATCAAGTAAAAAGGATACTTAAACGTATCCAAAATGAAAAAGAATTACAATTTACTAAGATCCGTAGTGATCATGGGTCTGAGTTTAAAAATAGTAGTTTTGAGAAATTTTGTAGTGACCAGGGAATATCACATGAATATTCTGCACTCAAAACACCATAACAAAATGGGATAGTAGAAAGGAAAAATGGGGTGGTTCAAGAAATGTCTAATGTAATGTTAAACGGTATAAAGCTTCCTAAAAATCTTTGGGCTGAAGCCGTAAATACTTCTTGTTATATAATAAACTGTGTTTATATTAGAAAATCTAATAATAAAACAACTTATAAGATGTGGTTTAATAAGAAACCTTCCGTTAAATACTTTCGAATTTTTGGCAATAAATGTTATATCTTACCTGACTGAGAACATCTGAGTAAATTTGACACCAAGAGTGATGAAGGGATATTTTTAGGGTATACTTTGAATAGTCAAGCATATTGGGTACTTAATAAAAGGACCGATGTAATACAAGAATATATTAATGTGGTCATTGATGATCATATGAATACACTTGTCTTAAGTTCAAAAGATGATGAAGTTTTTCAAATTGATAAACCAGACTCTTCATTTAATCAAAATAACTGTAACACCCTGAAAATCGGGGGTCGTATATAAACTCAACTCCCGAGTTCCAGACCGTCACTTATGCAACAAAAATGATTATGATTCAATGTTGTCTGATTTAAAGCATTCACATGAGTAAAAGTATACCAAAACTGCAATTCATACTCCAGATCCAGTGATAAAAGCAAGCGGAAGACTAAACAATATATATATCACTATAAGGAAAAATAAAGTAGATCTCATCTGTCTCTAAAGTATGAATACATCTCTGAGTCTCATAAACATATACATGAACAAAATCAAATGTTCAGAATAGTCCCACTGAAGTCCCGTCAACCCAGGTCGCCTAAGCAAAGCCATCATGATACTGCATGTACGAGAACTCGTCCTGGTCCTCGTCGAAGTCTGGCTCTGCCTCCTGGATCTCAGCCTCACCTGCATCTACAACAAGGTCTGGTGGGTGTTGCAAACACCATCCCGTAACGTGGGAGTGAGTGATCAACTCAGTGGAATCATAGAGAAAGGATTAGCATGTTCACAAATCAATCATGCGATAATAGTAAAGCAGTAAATCAGACAATCCTAATACTGTTGTTAATGCAAGATGACATGACGTGATGTATGCCCTCACCGACGATCTCCCTCATACGGCAACATCTTACGACCGTGGTATGCCACACTCCCTAGAGTGCTCCACATCTTCCAGGCACATGCAATGCTATGGTGATATGATTTTCGAGTTGTTATTGTCCATTCAAACAGCAGGATTGGGAAACTAAGGTACTTCCCTTGTATCAATCCCAACATAGATCCTGTCTAGGGTCGTCACTCCTAGTAATCTCATACAATGTATATTTTGTAGGTCGCTACAAGGGCTGCCAGGGCTGTTGCTCGCACTCGTTGCACCGCTCCCCCATCACCTTATCAATACAGGCCTACTGTACTCTACTACTACTGAAGGGTCATCGCCTCCCGTAGACTCAGAATACGCTCGCGGTCACTACAAAGGACTCGTCGCCTGATCAGTGTAGGTCGACAGCTAGAATATAGTGTCCCATACCACTATAATCTGCTCACGAGACTAGGTGCTCACTAGTCATTACGGGAAGGTTTGTGGCCCCAGCGTAGGCCGACAGCTCGACCACGGTATCCCATACCACCATGCCTGGCTCATGAGTCTTCGTGGATCAAGGTATCATGGTTAACAGGGTTTACAATGGTAAGTTCAGTACCCTAGGTTCAAGCAGTTATGACTCATATAGGGTGAACATACATCGGCCAGTCGGGTTACTTGACGAGCTCGACTAGTGCGATCGCATCTCAAGTCGAACGACATGAAGTGCGTAAAACACTTCGCGTGGCCTAACCACTGCCGCCAACTCCAAACACGACTCGCGTTCATCGACGCGTCGTTCATGGCTAAGGCCAGCCAGCCACGAATTCGCTCGGTTACCGACTGCCTGGACTAAGTCTAGTCCCAAACGATTATGGAATCACATCAGCAATTTATGTAGGAGTATTGGAATTGAAATACAATCATGTGAGCATGTTAACACATATTATAACATTCAACTTAAGCAAGTCTTCAAGCACATACATTTCATGCATAGTATGGAATCATGTACATCGTCAACATGTAGGAAATCATTTATGTCAGCATATAAATTGAGAAATCCATCTCAAACTAATTCATAACATCATTTAATTCAATACATACTAATACAAGCATTTATACAAACACATACACTACACACTTAAGTCTACATATAGTATGTCGACCCGAAGTACGCAATTAGGCGAATCTCTTCGCCAAACTAATTATTCACATATTCCTAACTCCCTAATGTGACAACAAACTATGTCAATCACATCAGCAAAATATGAATGTAATCGGTACTTCCTACAAATGATTAAAATACCCTAAATCTCATATTCTTCGTTGATTTACGAAACAGGAAACGGAGAGCATGTTGTACATGTCAAACGGCGATGCCGTCGATAATCTACTATTAAACGACATTGAAAGCGTTGTAAACCGTCAATCAAAGCATTTAAAATCCTCACCTAGTCTCTTATAGACGTGTTGTTTTGAACGGAGCGTATACGCTTCGTCTACGGCGATAAGAGAACCTGATTTACGAGTTACGTTAGCTAGCATGCTACGAATCCAAGTAAACCTTAAATCAGCAACTTCTAGGGTTGTTTTATACTTGAAAATGTGAGAGAATCACCGGATTGGTGATCAGGAAGGGTTGCTTAGGCACTAGCAACAGATGGCACGAAGACAGAAAAAATCCCTTCTACACTCTCTCTCAAACTCTCACCTTTTCTCTCTCCCAAATCTAGGGTTTCTTGTAATTTCGGATGGGAGAGAGGAGTGAGGGTTTCAACCCCTTTTATAAGCTTAAAAACGCCCGAAATAGGCTCGGGAATGAAGTTTACTTAGTGCATATCCAATTCGGGGTTGTTTCAGTCCAAAAGATGCTTTCTGGTGCTCCCCTGGTCGAATGCGATCGGACTTAAGCTCTTGCGTACCAGATCTAGCACGTATTAAGTTTTCAGTCCGGCAGGGTTCGCAGATCGCGCATGGCAGACCAGTTTCAGTTCAGCGGTCACCGCACGTAGATCAGGACTGAAAGTCTCATGATATAAAATAGAAATTTTTCCTAATCCAAGGGTGTAATCTGGATGAATTCTGACGGTCAGAACGCTTAATACTGATGCGTCAAGTTGTGTACCATATTTGAATTTGAAATTCCAATTCTGTCCCTATTCGCACTCTCTTCGGTCCGGGCTCAATGAAATAGCCTGTGATTATCAGTTGGACTTGATTTTCGAAATGATTGTCAAGTCCAGCAAGGCTGTTATAACGGTCTAAGATAGGAGGTATCGAACTTTCGACGCGTGGTCTAGATCCAATACAAAGATTCAAAGCGGTCTAGAGAATAAACCTGCTTAGAGTTTGGTCCGAGGTTATAGAGTATTATAGAGTCGTTGGTTCTACTCGATTTGGGTCTTGTAGAACATATTTAAAGTGATCAGGGACTATTTCCCAGCTACTCCAGCGTTGTGCTAGCTAACTTACGCTTAATTTCCATAGAAATTAATTCTACACAATTTCGGGTCGAGTTGGTACTCGAGTCCAAGTACGGATTTTTCACGGGCGTTACAATAACATTGAACTGCGATCAAATAAAGATCATCCTATTGATCAAATCCTTGAAAATCCCCTCACTAGTGTATGCACTCGTAAACAATTAGAAGATATGTGTAATTACATGTGTTTTACATTTCAGATGGAACTGGATAACGTAAAAGAAGCCCTTACTGATGAAAATTGGATTGTAGCTATGCAAGAAGAGCTCAATCAGTTTGTAAGAAATGATGTTTGGTATTTAGTTCCAAGACCAACTGATAAACACATTATCAGAACAAAATGAATTTTTAAGAATAAGTCTGATGAACTTGGACTTGGCACCTGGTCAAGTTGATAAGAATGCTGGAGGAGATGAAAAAGCTGAAGAAGCTGATACTTTACCTTAAGAAGATGTTAATATGGATGATATATTTGATGAACTTAAATCAGATTCTAAGGCTGACCCTAATTATTAGCCTTCTGATTTCATTGAGAGGTTGTAAACTTTTGAGGAACAGGTGGCTTAGATTCGAGTAACCCAGGATTCTCAATTTTCTTATATGTACAAATATATGAGGCACATTAATAAGAGTTAACATCAAATTGATCTATCTATTCCTGCTCCCTCTTCAGAATCTGATTAGTTATCTTTTGATTTGGACAGTATCTGTAATAACTTTATTCTAACTCTTTTCTCTATGACTGCTTGGATAATGTTGTTTAAATTCTTATCCATGGTATCAGTTCAGATACTTTGCTTTATTTGATTTGGATTAGTTGTTATTAATTCCACTTGCTCTCTTATTATCTTCCTTTATCATTATTCGCTTCTTTTGTCATGTTGTGACAAAAAGGGAGAGAACATTGTTAAATGATGATGATATGAGTATATGATGAATGGGCTAATATTTTATGAGGATATGATGAATGGGCTTCTTTTTTTTTTTTTTACAGATAGTAGTGTGGATTAAGGGGGAGAGTTGATTATTAATTATTATTAATTATATTGTTGATTACGAATCATATCATAATATGCAAGTGAAATGTGTTGTTTGAATATCTATTGTGCGTATTGTTATTTTGGTTTTGTCACAAATTTGACAAACGGGGAGATTGAAAGTGTCATGTTAATAAACCCTAAGTATTGTCAAATTTTGGTGTACCAAACTAATTCAAGTTTGTATCTTGATTTGTATTAAGATTGTGCATCTGTTCACATTGAATCTTCGACATTCGTTCTGTTCGTATTGAATTTATCTTGTCGATATCTACGATGAACTTATCAAGATCTTCAAATTGGAAGAAAGTGAAGACTTAGTTTTTAAGATCATTGCGGTTCAAGATTTGGAACCAGAAAGTTCAAGAACTCAAGACCTAGTTGAAGACTATGTTGGATATGTCGAGTTCAAGATTCGAAGAGCAAAGAATTAAAGTTATTAAAGTGATTGATAGTTTAATGGTTCATATGTTCTATCTCACAAGTAAGGTATGATTGACCTAGATTGACCTTAGATCATGATTAGATCATTTCATACTTTTGGTCGGTTACTTTGGTCATTTTATAAGTATAAAATTCTGTTCTTTCAACTAGCCCTAGCACTAGCTCGACCAGTCCTAGAATTTTCTCAACCTATCCAGGATTTGTTATGAATTTTCAGAATTTTTTTGTTAGTCTACAACCAGTTTTGGAAACTATCAACTAGTCGTGCAGTACTCGACTCGTTTTCCAGTGAGTAATCTGGACTCACATGACCAGCCATGTGGTGTCCACAACCAATCGAGCAGGCCACTTGATCAGTCATGGGACCCACAAGGCCAGTCGTGCAGCTGAAAAATCTTATCGCGCCAGAATTTTTAACAATCTATTTGGATAAGGCCAATCGTAGCTAACCAAAGGCCAGTCGTGTGAACCAATTTTCCATCTATAAATTGTGCTTGAATTTTAGAATTTTCTATACAATTCTTATCATTCTTAAGTAATTAATCTGAGTTAATTTTGAATACATTCTAGGCTATTTTGTGCATATTTAAGATTCTTTAAAGTTGCTCTTGTATTTTGATTTTGATTCTCTATTACATTCTTATATTGAAAAGGGATATTTGATTTACCTTTTTATGAAATCAAAATGAATGCAAAGCCCTTGCTAATTTAATTAAAAATGATATAGACTTAGAACCCTATACACGTATGAGACTGAACGTTGAACATCTACGTTGTCATCTAGTTGGTTTTATAGGGCTGCTTCAGAATCGTCATACAGATAAGTATTTTACTTTTTTTGTAATTCAATTTTATTTGTTTGGTTGGTGAGATTATTTTAGAAAAAATCTATTTGTGGTTTATCTGAGGTTATCCAGAAAACTCAGAGCGTGGGGTTTTTGAATTATGTAAGCCAACTTGAAAGACACAATTGTGAAGGTTTTAGGTGAACCTTGAAAAATCTATTTTAATTAGTGAACGCTAATATCCCGAGGGAGTGGATATTAGGAGTGGAGTAGTTGTGTGGCTATTGTTTAATAGTTGGTATACACACAAGTGAACCACTATAATTCTTTGTATTTGGTGGATATTTGGTTTATTTCTTTATCTTTTATGGTTTAAGATTGTGGGATGTATTTGTGGATGTAAATGTTGTAATATTTACATTTCGACATTATGTGGGAAATGTTGTAATAGATTAGTTTCTATTTCTTTCATATCTTCTTCAGTTTGAGTTTTTGATACTCACCCACGTTCTGGTAAGGTTGTCCTGCCATAAACCATTGATTTTTAGTCTTAGGTTATCCTTAGAATTAAGTTTGTATTAACATCTCAATACTTAATTTTTGATGTTGTTATTTCCTTTACTTAATTGCATTTATTTGGCTATCTTGTTATCTTTATTCTGCTTATTATTTTTTATTTAACATAGTCCTATTCACCCCTCCCCCCCTCTAGGACATTTTGTTCGGCCTTTTCAATTTTCCCTCATAAATTCGATGTCATCAACCAGTATTCGATGTCACCAACTGGTTCTCGATGACACAGTCTTTATGATTTCTACACTTGTTCTTCCAACTTTCTTCATTCTCCACTTAGTTTTCTTGGATTTTGGGACCTTGAAATCTTCAATCTTGGTCTCCACAGGTCCATTCTTTGCTTTGGCAATTCTTGAGCACTAAATCCATGCTTTTAGTATTTTTTTCAGTCCAAGCTCCTAAATTCACCTTGCAACACAAACATATGTAAAATATACCATTAAGCCACTTTATGTTTGTAAAACTAAGAAATAAATTTGGGATAATATGCAATATTTGACCCTCAAAAATTATCAATTCCTCGAACAATGTTCGATGACATTGAAGGCCTCTTCGATGACATTGAAGGTACGTTCGATGACATAGAAGGTCGTAGAGTCCGGATGAAGCTACAAAAGTATGAAAAAAATACATACAAAAGACACCTTCGATGACATCGAAGCCTATTCGATGTCTTCGAAAGGATCGTGCGAAGTTACATAGAGTTACGCAGAGTGTGTAAATTTAAGACAGTTTCTGAATTTTTCTAAAGAGGTGCGAAAGGAAGTGTTACACAAACTATAAATAGGAGTTTCCAGGGCATCCTTGGACATCATCTAGGGTTTGGAGGAGTGGAGCAACAGCGTGGAGACCATTCTTCTTCTTTCTTCCTTAGTTTTTCATACTTTTTTCTAGGGTCAAGGGCATATTGGTCCGTAAAATTCGAATACCACGATCCATATATCACGACTACAGCAATTCATATCAATGAAAACCACAATCTATATCGGAATCTCAATTACGACCCATCGAACATTAACACCACGACCCATATAACATAATAACTATGATACAAAGTTGTGGGCTAAGGAGTTGGGTTTCAACATGACCCATTGAACATGGGTCGTGGTTGTCATGGAATGTGGTTCGTGAGTTCCAGTATATATGGCTCGTTGATGTCATGTTATATGAGTCATGGTTTGCATGTTAGAAGAGTCGTGATTATCAGATGACATGGGTCATGGTTCACATGAATAATGGGTCGTCGTTGTCATGGCATATGGATTGTAGTTGCCATTTTACAACAACGATCCATTTTTCATCATAACCACAACCCAACATATGTGACAACCACGACCCATTGTCCATGACAACTAGGACTAATTGTTCCTCATAACCACGACCCTTAGTAAAGGCCTTGATGCATGGTCCTACCTCTGATATATTCCGACGGTGGTCGCTTTCTAACAAGTTTTATAAAATGTTTCAGACTAAAATGTCCCTTGGATCACGGATAGCAACCACGATCCATTATTAATGTAAACCACGATTCAATATGCATGTCGACCACGACCTGACATTCGGTGGTTCCCAACCCAATGAAATATGACTGTTTCTCCATACCTGGAATGTATTGGGAAAAGGAAAACGACCGTTTCCCCATACGGGAAATTTAATGTAATGGATTTACCAATGGAAAAGGGCCGTTTCCCCATAGGGGATGTATGGATTTATCGGATCTTCTTCTAGACATTTGCTACGGATAGCAAATATCAAATTGGATATGGTGAGGGCTTTTGTTGTTAAGTGAAGGGAGCTTACTGTAGGTCACACCTTGATTAAAGTTATCCCAACCTTCCACAGTGATAAACACGACCCTTCGTAGATGACAACCACGATCCTTCATGTTATCAAAACACGACCCCAACAAAGGATCGTTGTTAACAGCTTGTATATATCATGGTTTTCAAGTAAAATGGATCGTGGTTGTCAAATTTACATGGGTCCTGGTGTCAGTTGCTATAGGTTATGGTTTTCAATTTATATGGATTGTGGTTATCATGTTATATGGGTCATGGTTGTCGTGTTACAAAATATCAAGTTCTTTTGTAGAGTTTTCACATCAGCCTAGACTCAAGAGAAGACATTACACACCTCATCCACCAACTCCGAGTAGGTGCTCATCAACAATATGGATAAATTGTCACGGAAGGACTCGGATTATAAGGTTAGATCAGACAGAGACAAGACCTATGATTGCGCTTGAGACATGACTCTATCAACACACATATGGAGTGGAATTCGATGCATGATCCCATCATAATTGCAAACTTCAGCGCATGGGTTGTGGTTGACATGAAACATGGATAGTGGTTGCCATGATACGTGGGTCATGACTATTATTATATATGGGTCGTTATCACACCCCAAACCTGAAGATCGGACTCACAGGAATCCCAATCAGCAAATCTGGTGTCGACAGCCTCCGTAGTATACCATTCTCGGCCCCCAGCACCCATATGCCAAATTTCGATCCTGGGATCCTACAAGGAGGATTTTCCAACGTACATTTATCTCGTAAGAAGCATAACCACAAGTTTACCCAAATCACAAAGGCAACATCATCATTACATATCCACTAATAAAATCATTTGAATACAATGTTAAAAGGAAAACACATATATCAAAAATCAAAGCTCTAGAGGTCCGCTGCATGCTCCAAGCTCAACGCTACTACAACCTAGCATCACCTGCATGCATTTATCATGCATAAGCTTATAGAAAGCTTAGTGGGTGGTGAAAGTATGTGCACAAGATAAGTGTCAAGTAAGCAATATCAAAGTAATCAGAGTTAACGGAAATACTAACAAGCCCATAAATCATACGATATCAAAATATATACGAAAACATATTGATAGGCCCATAAATACTATCCGCCTTATCCAAGCTATGCGATGCAAAAATATAATGAACCAATATCATATATTGAGGAATCAATGTATATCAACTATACAAATGAGGAGTCATAAGGAGCCATATATCAGATGTTAAGAATACAATGCAATATACAATTCTGGATGAGTTCACGAATATCGTCAGCTGTATCTAGGCCATGCAAAAACATAGTAACCCAAAATGCCTATGCCGCGGATGTAATGTGTCATGCCTCAAACTTGGAAACCGGGCTCATAAAATTCTCGATCGCCGAATCTGGCACCGACAGCCTCCATAGAACCCCATTCTCGGCTCCCAGCTCCCATTCGCTAGGTTCCGATCTTGAGATGCTACGAGGAGGATTTTCAATATCAGTTTGAATTGTGATAAGCATAACCAAAGGCATAACCCACAAACAACAACTAAAAACTCCATTACATTTCCATTATGATCAAAAACTTTACAAGTACAATGAGCATAAAAGGAAATACAATGATGATAAACCAAAAGCTCCAAGATAATCTGCCGCGTGCTCAAGCCTCAGCGCTACTGCGATCCAACGTCACCTGCACACAACGGTCGTGCATAAGCTTATAGAAAGCTTAGAGGGTGGTGAAAGTGTGTGCGCAAGGTAGTAATGAAATATCAGAGTAATGCGGAGTATGCTGATGAATCCATGAAAGCTATGGGTCGTACCAAGGCCATGCGATGAGAGATGCAACTCAAGCATGCAAATCAAAGTCCATATATCAATACAGCTCAACTCTGGGATATCACCGGGGTATAGTACACTCTAAGCCAGATCGCCACCTCATCGCGCACAATAAGGTAAGTGGAAGAGACCTCACTATCCGTCTACCAATATCAAGCTCGACTCATCAATAGCGGACCCATCTCTCAAGCTGGTTAGACTCAGCCTAGCATTGCCCCCTACTCTCAGGCGGGTAAGGTCGCACCCCCTTCCAACTGACCACGACACAGTAGAGAGCGCAGCCATCTGGTAATCGGCACTCAACGCTCATCTACCCACTCGGTCTAGACATTGGAGCAACCTCTTGGTACCATAAGGGTTTAAGGAGTTTCACCTAGGGATATCTATAGCACCCCATGTAGAATAAGATTTTCTATATCTAATCCTTCCAACCACGATATATTTGTGGAAGATACTACCCCGATGTCGCTAGGGCGTACAATAACCATGTCACACAATGCAAAATGCATGAATCACACTATCCAATCATACAGCAAATCATGCGCGTATCGTGCGCTTATGCAGGGTAACACCGCCTAATCGGGGTCTCATAAACAATCTGCCTGAAGGTATATGCTATGATTAGTCTCTTTTCACATCAAGCATACATATGATGCGTATGATCATGAGTCATGGAACTATACTAAACATGTTATAAAGTAATGCACTATCCTTATAATGCAGGTAGCCTAGACTGCCAACACACAACAAGTCCGGTCTATCAATGGGCCCTAGGGAGAGTCGTGATGTGGACATCCAACCAACATTATACTCGCAATGTGGACGTCAAACCAACATTGTTTTCAAGGCACGATCGTCATAAACATCGTTACATAATCCGTGTTGGGATCACACATTGCAATGGACCTTAGGTACTTTCCAATTGGGCCTTAAATACATCAAATGGGCCATGTCATATGAGCCTTTTATTCATCAAATGGGCCACATAAATGGACCGAACCAATGGGCCTTATGTGCATTGCAATGCGTCATAACTCGTGGGCCTTAGATTGCATCACAATGGTTCTCGACCCATGGGCCTTATACATATCAAATGGGCCTACTCCCATGGGCCTTAAAATACATCAAATGGGTCCAATCCCATGGACCTTGGAATACATCAAATGGGTCCACTCCCATGGGCCTTAAATTACATCAAATGGGCTTAATCCCATGGGCCTTATAACATGCTAAGTTGGGGTCCACTCGGACTATGGATCTGGCCCATTCTTTAACTCATTTCATAAAATGAGCTTTTAAAAAGGATGGACAGATTGGATGCAGCACCCGCACCAAGGGTGGGGGCCCATATGAGGGCCCACCATCATGTATATAATATATAATATAACATAAAATCTATAAATTATATATATATAATATACAGTATTATATATAATATAATATTATATATAATATAATATAATATAATATATATATACACACATACACACGCTGCACACATGCATACAGCACACACACGCACACACACAGCCACACTCACACACGCATGCACACGCACCACCGTGGGCTCCACCGTCCGCTGGACGGTGGATATAAGGCACATACATCAATTTGGGCTCCACCGTCTGCTAGACGGTGGAAATGAAACACATACATCACTGTGGGCTCCACTTGGGGCCCACTGTAATGTTTACTTGTCATCTAATCCGTTCATAAGGTCACTCAGCCCTGGATGAAGGGAAAACACAAATTTCATATTGATTCAAAACTTCTGTGGCCCATAACAGGGATTTCAATGGCAGAGGTTCAATCTCTCTGTTTCCTGCAGTGTGGGCCACTTGAGTGTCAAATCGGCCTCATTTTTGGAGGGTGGCCGCTTCAGTGAGGGGCCTGCCAAATGAACGGCGTGGATATTACATATACATCATGGTGGGGCCCACAACAGAAGCTGTGGGAGGCTGTCCGCCTGGCCGCTGCACGCAGCACGCTGCTGCTGCTGCAGCGTCAGAGGCAGAGGCATTGCCTCTTGAGTGTTTTTTTTTAAATCATTGAAAACCCATTTTTTAGGAATTTTTCGCATCTGGGGCCCGCATCAAGTAGATCCACCCCGTCCATTGGCTTCCCTAGCTCAAGACAAGCCAAAGGAGTCCAATGTTGAATACTTTTGGCCTGTGAAAAAATTTAAAATAATTTATAAACGGTGAGAATCACTGTTTTGAAAAGTATGGCCTGCCCAATGAGCGGATTAGCTTCATTCCTTGGCTCAGCGCCTAAAATGATATGGGAAAGAGGATGGGCGGCCTGGATTGTACTCATACATCAAGGTGGGGCCTAAATAAGTGGCTCACCCCAAAAAGGCCTTAAACCCAACCCATGTTTACTTTCCATGCAACGTCCAGCGTCCCTGGACGCTGGACAGTCTGGGAAATTGCATACATTGAGGTGGGCCCCACCTATAGAAGTGGGCCACCAAAGAAAAGGTTAGAGGGCATGGGAAATACATACATCAAGTGGGGTCCATCCAAGTGGGCCACATGGCCAAATCATCACACAAAATATAAAAAAATGAAGAGAGAGAGAGAGAGAGGGAAGGAGAGTCGGACACGCGTGTGATGGAGGGACCCCGACATTATGGGCCCTCCCTTGCAATGAATCATACATCAAGTGGGCCTTAAAGCATGTGGGACCACTGAAATCTAAAATCAACGATGAAGATCCTTTCCCCACCAATATGAACGGTCTAGATGACCTTCCTATTGCAATGAAATAAACATCATGATGGGGTCCATGGAGAATGGCCCCATCATGGATGATCATGATGATCAAAGTGGGCCACAACTTAGGGTCCCAAGTGAGATCCAAACCATTGATCGGTTGGTCTCACTTGGCCCAACTTAAAAATATGAAAAATTACTATCATCAAGCACCCACCGTTCGATCTTCTTGCTCCTATGGGTTCCTTAGCACCTTAGCTTTGATTCCAATGGAGGAGATGAGAAATGGATGGCTAGGATGGGAGATCTTGGGATGGAGAGGTGGGCCACACTTGAAGTTTTGAAAGAGAGGGAGAGGCTTGGAGAGCTCATACGTATGGGATTCTTTGTTGCTTGGAATGAAGCTTAAGAAATGAGAGAGAGTTGTAAAGGGAGAGAGAGATAGGTGATGGATGGATGTGGTGAGTGATGGGTGTTTAAGAAAATCTTGGCTTTTGTGGCCATTTGTGTAAGAAAAGCATGGGTGGTGTAAGAACTTTTTGACTTTAAGAGTTTTTGGTGTAAGAAAGGTATGGGCTTTGTAAGAGATTCTTGACTTTTATGGTTGCTTGGGAATGGGTGAAAGGTGATGTGTACTTGACATGTACTTGACATGTTGATGGATTGATGGATTGATGTGACACATCGTAGAGATTCTCTTGGGTTTTGCAATGCGCGACGTTTTTCTCGCACCGAACGTTGGCCCACATCTCTTGACCTGGGTATCGCCTCGGCACGCGAGTCACGGCATCGGAACCGCGGTGACGGTGCGGTTGCTAGGGTATGGGTCTTGGGTAGAGTCGACTCGAGTTGACGGTGTACGAATCAAGGTCGCGTGCAAATACCGGTTAAGAGTCGAAGGTTGTCAGAATTCGACCGGTAAGACCGCGGAAGTCTATGGAATGGTACGGTCTAGGATACGGGGTTCACATAATACAATATGCGGTGTAAATGGAATGACCATATTGGAGTGTAAAGTCGGGATGATCGTATGTAGTATCATAGGCTACGGGGTCTACTACAAAGGACTTCTATCCAAACCAGTCTCATACCTAAATTTGGATAGTCAGACTCAATGTGGTAAACTCCTGATCTCAAGTTAGTCGCGTGCCTAACTGAAACCCTGGCCATGCGAAGGTACATGTAACAAATGATTACGCACCACCAGCCCGAGTGGATAGTGAACGAATGAGTACGCAACTCCTGCTCAATAAGTCCACATATCAGTACGGTTCCTCTTTGGGATCATCACTGGGGTTTAGTACACTCTACATGCGAATTGCCGCCCATTGACACCCGACCATCCAAGTGGAAGAGACCTCACCATCCACCTAGCCAGTAGTCATCCAATATCTTCATGAGCTGGTCAAACTCAACCTAGCAATGCCCCTACCCTCGGGCAGGTAAGGCCACATTCCCCCCCAACTGACTACGACACACTGGGAGACGCGGCCTCCTGGTATTCGGCCCTCATGCACTCATATATTGGTCTCGACGTTGGGGTGTCTCCTGGCCACGAAGGTTCAAGGATTTTCACCTAGGGACATTTATGACGCCCGTATGCTAGAACTAAGTATTTTTGGTGTCTCATCTGGCCATCCACGATATGCTTATGAAGGTTATGGCCTTGATATCGCTAGGGCGTACAGTAATCACAATACATAATGCAAGATGCAAGAGTCATACAATCCAGTCATGCATTAATCCTCCGCATACCATGCACTCATGTGAGAAATCTTCGCATATCAGGGAGACTCATAGCAACCTGTCCAATGATATGTGCAATGGTCAATCACATCTCATATCAAATATGCAGATAATATGTATGAGCATGTATCAGGATGTTATGTTGTCACATACTCATAATCGTACCAATAACCGGCCTCAATAATCAGCATCGACAGTCAACCTCAAAAATGTGGACATTTTACCAACATTGCCCCAAGGAGTGGCTCACATAGAGCCTAATGTATAGTGGACCCATGACCTCACAAAGGGCTTAATATATAACACCATGGGCCTCGCTTAAGGGCTTAATACACATCACAATGGGCCTCTCACATGGGCCTAATATCCATCACAATGGACTCCATCGCCAAGCCCTCAAATGCATAACAATGGGCCTCACATTGGGCCTCAAGCATGGGCCAAATGGACACACAATGGGCCTCACGTTGGGCGTCAAGCATGGGCCAAATACACACACAATGGGCCTCAAATACAGGTCGGATATGCATCTCATTGGGCCTCATCAATCAGAATCAGCCTCAACAATTAGCCTCGACAATCGGAATCGGCCTCAATAATCTAAATCAGAATCGGCCTCGACAATCAGAATTGGAATTGACCTCCACAATCGGTCGAACAAGGCCTAAGGGAAGGTCACAATGTGGACATTAAACCATCATTGCCCATCAATGTGGCCATTTAACCAACATTGCTCCCAAGGAATGGCGCTCATAGGGCCAATCGTGTAATGGGCTCACAGCCTCAGACAAGGGCCCAATATACATCATCAGGGGCTGTGCTTATGGGGCATATACGCATCACATTGGGCCTCACTCATGGGCCAATATATATATATCACATTGGGCCATATCAAATGGGCCGAATCAATGGGCTGAATCAAATGGGTCGAGTCAAATGGGCTGATACAAACGGGCCGATCAAATGGGCTGAGTCAAATGGGTCGATCAAATGGGCCGAGTCAAATAGGTTGATATAAATGGGCCGATCAAATGGGCCGATACAAATGAGCCAATCAAATGGGCCAAGTCAAATGGGTCGATACAAATGGGCCGATCAAATGGACCAAATCAAATGGGTTGAGTCAAATGGGCTAATACAAATAGGTCGATCAAATAGGCCAAGTCAAATGAGTTGAGTCAAATGGGCCGATACAAATGGGCCGATCAAATGGGCCGAGTCAAATGGGCCGATATAAATGGGCTGAGTCAAATGGCCGATACAAATGAGCCGGTGCGAATGGGCCTATACCCATGGGCTCCAAATACATCACAATGGGCTTCTATCCATGGGCTCCAAATACATCACAATGGGCCTAAACCTATGGGCCCCGAATACGTGATATTAGGCCTCCCGAATACAACAACTAGGCCGCACTACTTGGGCCGCACCATTCATCCATCTATAGAGATCATTTTAGAGCATTATCCAAACATTGAATCAGATCTGAAGATCATCTGGACCATACCACAATTGGCAGTGGTGATAATAATTTCCATAGTTAAAATTTTCAGCGGGCCCACCATACCATTTATTTCCCATCCAGTCTATTCATAAGGTTACAAAGACCTAATCTTAGAGGAAAAATAAATATCATCTTGATTCATAACTTCTATAATCCTAAAAAGGAGTTTCAATGGTAGATGTTTAAACCCACTGTTTGTTGTAGTGTGGTCCACTTGATAACTAGATATATCTTATTTTTAGTCTCAAGCCTTGCAATGAGCTTGCCAAATGGATGGATGGATCAGATGTAACACATACATCAGTGTAGGGTCCATATACATGGCCCAGCATGTAAAAGGGATGGACGGTTTGGAATATATTTACATCAAGGTGGGCTCCCACGTGGATGTGGCCCCACCACAATATATATATATATATATATATATATATATATATATATATATATATATATATATATACACATCTGGTGGGTCCCACATGGGGCCCACCATAACATATCATATTATATAATATAATATATTGTATGTTAAAATATAATATAACATATCATATATATATTTAAGGGGGTGGTTGCCCAAATCCACCGTCCAGATTCATCTGGACGGTGGAGATCCACATGGGTTAAAGGTGGGTCCCACGTGTAAGTGGCCCACCATAGCATTTATTAATATAAAATATTATATTACAATAATATATCATAATATATATATATGAGTCATGCTCCCCTGTGCACCTACGCACATGCGCACCTTTACACATGTGCCATGGGTGTCTAATCTGAATGGTCCATGTGATGCGGAATCCCATGAAACCTCATGTGATAAATTTTTACTCCGATGTAAAATTTTGGTGGGCCATAGCAAAGAGAAATGCAAATCAAGGGAGGAAACTGTTTTTATTTTTCATGGCCCATCAAAGTTTTAGATCAAAGTAAAACTTGGGCCCAGAGGGTTTCACGAGGTGCTGCTTCACATGAACGGTTCAGATTTTGGATCCACATCACGTATGATGGGTTCTCAAAAAAGTTCGTACGTATTATGTATGAATTGGTTCGCAGGTGAGCGTTTCCGTGTGTGTGTGTGTGTGTGTGTGTGTGTGTGTGTGTGTGTGTGTGTGTGAATGAGTCATGCTCTCCTGTGCACCTACGCACGTGCACACCTTTGCACACGTGCCATGGGTGTCTAATCTGAACGGTTCATGTGATGCGGAATCCCATGAAACCCCATATGATAAATTTTCACCCCAATCTAAAATTTTGGTGGGCCATAACAAAGAGAAATGCAAATCAAGGGAGGAAACTGTTTTCATTTTTCATGGCCTATCAAGTTTTAGATCAAAGTAAAACTTCGACCTTAGGGGTTTCATGAGGTGCTGCTTCACATGAACGGTTTAGATTTTGGATCCACATCACGTATGATAGGTTTTCAAAAAAGTTCGTATGTAGTACGTATGAACCGGTTCACAGGTGAGTGTTCTACTATATACACACACACACACACATGTGTGTGGAAGAGTGGGATCGTCAGTGCTGTCAGCTTGGTGGTAGGCCCCACATGTACAGACGGTTGAATGAAAAATATCCATCATGCTAGGGGGCACGTAGCACGTCATTAGATGGACGGTTTGGATGTAACATATACATCAAGGTGGCCTCATACCCATCGTCTAGATGGATGGGTAGATTTATAAAACATACACCAAGGTGGTTCCCACTGAACTTGCTGATGTAGCTACAGCAGTGGTGGGACCCATAAACCTTGCTGATGTCACGGGGGGCTGGCCCACGGTCCATCAGACAGACAATCTGGTTAGTGAACAGATGGACGGTGTGGATCTATACATGAGGTGGGCCCCACGCGTATACAACAAATATATATATATATATATATATATATATATATATATATATATCATTTAATATTATACTAATATATGCTCAAACATCCAGCCCCTCTATTCAACGGACGGTTGGGAGTAAAATAAAAGATGGACAGCATTGATACAATGCATGCATCACGTGGAATCCACACACATGGGTCCCACGGCTGCTGATGCAGCAAGATAAAACATGTATATCACACAGTGGGTCCTAAGTAGGGCCCACCATATATATATATATATATATATATATATATATATATATATATATATATATATATATATATATATATATATATATATATATATATGGGAAAAGGTACTATGCGCTCGACCTCAGAAGTCCGTCCCATGAGGTCGAGCTGTGTGGGCCCCACCATGATGCATTTCGAACATCTACCCCATCAGTCAGATGCACCATTCCATCGTGGACCTAGGTCTCAAAAATCAAGTCAATTCGTGACTTGTGTGGGCCACACCACATACAAAAGTGGAGAGGGGCCGTGCACCATTAAAACATTCATAATCATTTTTTGGGTCCCACGGAGATGTGGTTTTCAAATCCAGCCCATCCATTATATGTGTCCCACTAGGATTAGGGGTCATACCAAGTTTCAGCAGCATTCAAAACTCAAGAGGGCCCCCCCAAGTGTTTTTATATGTTTTAACGGTCTCTTCACATGATTTTAGATGGTACGACCCACCTGAGTTCCGTTTATGGATGATTTTTAGGATATCCTATAATTTAAAGGGGACCCATCAAATGCACAGTGTTGATGGTCGACACGGATCACGGTGGGGCCCACATAGGTCGACCTCACAATAAGCTTATCGTGAGGTTGAGTGCATAGTACCTTTTCCCTATATGTAAACACACATATATACAAAATTGAATATAATATTATATTAGAAAAGAGAGTCCAACGTCCAACATCCAGACCCTCTGGATGCTCTGGACTAATGATGAGGATTAACATCACCAAGGAGGGGTCCATGTGAGGCGTGGACGGTGTGGGTTCATATATCATTAAGGTGGGTCCCACGTGCTGCACTCAACACAGAGGGTGTGGATATAAACCACATGCATTATGGAGGTAGGGTCCACATAGCTTGTTGGTGTCCAGGGCAGCAGTAGCTGCCTGCTACGTGGGAACCAGCAGATGAACGGTTTTGATATGTACACGTCAAAGGTGGGTCCACGATCGGATGGTACAAATAAAATACATGCAACAAGGTGGCCTACGTCCAGCAAGGACGGACAGCCTAGATGTAATGTATGCATCAGGTGGGTCTCACCATCCAAATTTGCTAGACGGTGTGGATGCAGCACACTCATTAGGTGGACCATTACATAAGGAAGAGAGAGAGAGAGGAGGGGCCCCGCCACTTTGGGCCCCTCAATACAATACATATATCATGATGGGTCCCACTATATGTAGGCTCTCAAATCATAAGAATCAAGATGTTGAACACCCACCGTTAGATCTTGGACTCTTCTTTCCCTCGCCAATGCATGCTAGAGCTCCAATGGATGGATTTCAACGGTTGAGATCGATCATGGAGGGTGGGGATGAGAGATAGGAAGTGGGCCACCTCTAGCTTCTCCATGAAAGCTTGGACGATTGCTCCCATGGGAGTTACTTGAAAATGAGAGAGAAATGAGAGAGAGGAGTGATGTGAGTGATGGAGTGATGGAGAGAGGGATGGGTGTGTAAAAAGAGGGATGGGTTAGGTTGAATTTAGGTGAGAGAGGGATGGGTGGAGAGAGAGAGAGAGAGAGAGAGAGAGAGAGAGAGAGAGAGAGAGAGAGAGAGAGAGAGAGAGTTGACTTTAGGTAAGGGTGGTGTAAGAGGGGGATGGTTGCTTATACTTAATTTGATTGATTGATGTGACATGCCATAGAGATTCTCTCGAAATTCGCACGCACGGTGTTTTCCTCATACTGAACCCAGGCTCACATCTCCTAGCCTGGGTATCGCCTCGACGCACGAGAAGCGGCATCGGAATTGCGGCGATGGCACGGTCACAAGGGTATAAGTTTTAAGTCGAGTCAACTATGATATACAAGACACAACTCAGGATTGTGCACAAATACCGATAACAGATCGCGGGTCACCGGAATTCGACTGAGAGGACTATGGAAGCCTACGGAACGGTACGGGCTAGGATACAGGTCTCACAGTTGTGGTTATAATGTTGTATAGGTTATGGTTGTCATGATATATGGATCATAAATGTAATGATATATAGGTCGTGGTTGTTGTGTTATATGAATCGTGGTTGTCGTGTTATATGGGTCGTGGTTGACATGAAGCATTGATCATAGTTGTCAGTTGATATGAGTTCATGGTTGTCATGTTATACGGGTTGTGGTTGTCATGTTGCACGGGTCGTGTTTAGCATTTTACATGGGTCGTGGTTCATAGTTGCAATGGATCGTGGTTAGATCATTGTTGACAACCACGACCCTAAGTGAAAGAACGACCCATTAACATGACAACCACGATTCATATATCATGAAAATCACAACCTATTATTAAGTATACTATTTCCATCTTTGGGTCGTGGTTCAAATGCATAACGGTTCTTGATTATCATTCACATTGAGTCGTGGTTGACATGATACATGGGTCGTGACCGTCATTATATATGGGTCGTGGTTATAATGTTGTATAGGTCATGATTATCATGATATATGGACCCTGAATGTAATGATATATGGGTCGTGGTTGTCGTGTTATATGGGGTTGTGGTTATTGTGTTATATGAGTCATGGTTGTCATGTTAGGAAGGATTCCATCATCCAACCATGTCCTTGAGACGATGGTGAACAACAAGGCTTCCTCACTTCATACTCATAATAATGAAAAGGACATGCTCAAAGCTATTGCAGATCCATTGTAATTTAAGTCACAATAAACTATTAAAAACTAAAAACATTCCTTATATTCAAACTATAATCCAAATTAGTTTAGCTAAAACATGAATCAAAGTATAGAAAACATCCCATCATGTTATAAGCTTCACCTCTTAGCCCCAGCTAAGAGGTTTAGCTCATCATAGACATGATGATCCAAAAACTCTCAAGGAAAGACATAAACAAAGAAAAAGCAAAGAAAGGAAGGAATAACTCTTTGAAGCCTTCGGCACTCCACATCTCTCTCTCTCTCTCTCTCTCTCTCTCTCTCTCTCTCTCTCTCCTTCTTCTTCTTCTTCTTCTTCTTCACACGTCTAAATAATGATGCCCACGTTCTCTTTCTCCATTTATAGCCTTCATGAGGTGGTGGAGAGCTTGGAGTCGGTGTGTAAGGAGAACGTGTGTACATCTTTACACCTCACCTTGCGTGCGAAGTGACAATGGAAGAAAAATCACAAGAAATTTTTACGTTGAACCTGATTTCTTAGGACGGTGAAAGCCTGATTGCGGGATCTAAGCCATTCAGGCTTCTTGGCCCTGGTCGGCCTCACCTTGGAAGTGATTTGAATGGCTGGAATCGTCAGTCCGATCCCAACCAAGAATTCCCAGTTTTCCTAGAATTCCCAGTTTTTCGGACGCGCGTAAGCCTTATGCGAGTTGCTCTGAGATGCTCGGTGTGCCCCACAGTGATGTTTTCAGATAAATTCACCCCATTCATTGGATCCCTAGCAAAATTTTGGACAGAAAGAGATGATTTTGGTTGAGTTTAGTGTGACCCACTATAACAAATCTTTCTACCGTTTATCCTACATTTTACGGCAATCTACATGTGTACACATGCATGGGATCAAGAAATCAACATGGGTACTGTCAGCCCCACATCCTGGATGGAATGGATGGTTCGGATCATCCATATGGGCGATGATGGTGGCCCACTTCAAGTCCTCAGTGAGCCAGCGTGCGAACGTTGACTGTTGTTTCAAAGAAGGATGTAACACCCTGAATTTTTGTCAACCTGGGGTTAGACGTCCTTAGGCAACTGGTCAACTATAACACCTTGGTAGTTTTTCAAAATTCGATTCCAAAGTCAGAGAAATCATTTAAAATCTAATTCTTTAGAAAATTAACGTGAATTAGCTAGCGCTACACTAGATTTCCTGCAAAATTAGCACCAACCACTTTAAATACGATCTGTAAGACCCAAAACCTATAGAATCATTGACGCTACGTTACCGTAAAACTTAGGATCAAACTCTAAACCCGTTTGTTCTCAGGAACCCTTTGAAACTTTGTATTTGATCTAGACCATGCGTCGAAAGTCTGATATCTAGAATCTTAGACCATTATGACCGCCTAGTTGGACTTGACAATCGTTTTGAAAATCAAGCCCAACTGACGTTCTGAGGCTATTTTATTGGACCTGGAGTATGGAGTGTGAGAAAGAGTGAAATTCTTTTTAACTTAAATGTGATTTAAATAAATCTGGCACGTTTCGCTTGCAGGTTAAGTATAAGCATTCAGACCGTCAGAATCTGACCCAAATACACCCTCGGATCAGAGAACATTTTCCACTCAGGTCAGTGTATTTGGAATCCTCGATCGAATCTCCATGATCGCTGAACTGAAACTGGTCGGCCACGTGCGATCTGGGAATACTGTCGGACTAAAAACTTAATATGATCAGGATCCAACATCCATGAGCTTAAGTTCGACCGCATTCAGTCAAGGGACCTCCAGAAACGTCCTTTTAGATCGGAACAGACCCGATTTGGCTATAACCCAAGTATACCTTGACTTGGAGTTTATTTTGGTTATGTTTGGGCTTATAAAAGGGCTTTAAACCCTTAGCCTTCAAACCCATACGAATTTAGAAAAACCCTAGGAGAGAGAAGAGAGAAAAGAGAGAGAAAGTGTGGGAGAAGTGGGAGAGCTTCCTACTATTCTTCGCTGCTGCTCCACTTGCCAGATCCTTCCACCTGCATCGCTATTCTAGCAATTCCAACTCCGTTCTAGGTAAGTAAACCCTAATCTCAACCTGTTTTAGGGATTCTACCAATACAAGTAGCGAAGTAGCTGACCTATCTTGTGAATTAGGTTGCCATATCGACGTTGACGAAGCGTAGACTTTCTATTCGAACCGATACGCGTCTACGGCGAAAGGTGAGGATTGTAGATGCTTACGTTGATTGTTTTCAAAGTTTTCAATGTCGTTTAATAGTAGATTATCGACAAGAATGCCATTTGACATGTAGAAGATGCTGTCTGTTTTCCATTTCGACTGCATACGGTGAATATGAGATTTAGGGTATTTTAGGCATTTATAGGGAATAATGTATACGTCTGTATTTTGTTGAAATAATTGCCATGTGAAATTGTCATTTTATAATATGAGTTAGGCGTGCATGATCTGTTTGGAGAAGAGATTCGCCCTAATGCACATATTGGCCGACATATTCTATGTAGACTAATGTGTGTAGACTAAGTGTTTGTTGAAATGCCTAAATCAATATGATTTATGCCTGTCATATGTTTTGAATGTAAGAACATGACTATTGTGTACTAGACATCTCCTTGATATAAGGATCTATCATAATATATGTTGAAATCAACATACATCAAGTACGTTGGAGTTGTGTAGTCTAAGTGTTTGTATAAATGCTTGCATGAGTAAGCACTTAGTAAGTAGTTTTGTAGACCAGTGTTGAGATAGGATTCTCAACTACGTTGATGATGTGTATGATTTCCTCCATGTACGTTGCTGAATTGATTCCTCATGTATGAAATGCTTGTGTATGCTTAACTGCATATGTTGTACCTTATAACATGTTACTAACATGCTTGAATTACTTGTCATTTCAATTTTTGTTTATCTCATATGATTACTGATTCGCATTACATGTGCTTGGGGCTATACTCTAGTCCAGGCAGTCGGTAACAATTTAGAATTCGTGTTTGGATTTTATTTACCACGAAGGATGTGTATGACGAACCCAAGTCGTACTAGAGTCGTCGGCAGTGGTTAGGCCACACGAAGTGCTTGTGCACTTCATGTCGGTTGATTCAACTTGCGCTCGTGCTAGTCGGACTCATCAAGTAACCCGACTGACCATTGTATGTTCACCTTGTATTCGTCATAACTGTTTGAACCTAGGGTACTAAAATTACCATTGGAAAGCCCCTCTAACCTTAGTACCTCGATCCCCTAAGACTCATGAGCCGGGCATGGTGGTATGGGACACCGTGGTCGAGCTGTCGGTCTACGCTGGGGCCACAAACCTCTCCGTAGTGACCAGTGAGCACCCTACTGTGAGAAGATTATGATGGTATGGGACACTATATTCTTGCTGTCGGCCTACATTGATAAGGTGATGGGGGAGTGGAGCAACGAGTGCGAGCAATAGCCCTGACAGCCCTTTGTAGTGACCTTGAGTTTATCTTGACACTGCATAGGGGCGACGAGTCCTGATGCATTATTAAGGATATAAATTAGGCCTGTATTGATAAGGTGATGGGGGAGCAAAACAACAAGTGCATGCAATAGCCCTGACAGCCCTTGCAGCGACCTAAAAATATATCATCGTATGAGACTACTAGGAGTGACGGCCCTAGACAGGATCATTGTTTGGGTATTGATATGAGGGAGGTACCCTAGTTTTCCAATCCTGTTGTATGAAAAGGACTAATAATAACTCGGTAATCATATTCATATCGCACTGGATGTGCCTGAAAGATGTGGAGCACTGAGGGAAGAAAGCATGTCGTGGACGTAAGATGGTGTCGCATGAGGGAGTATGTCAGTGAGGGCATCCATCATGTCATTTCATGCTTGCATTAATCACAGTATCTAGGAATGTCTGATTGTTTGCTTTACTATTATCACGTAATTGATTTGATAACGTGCTAATCTTTGCTCTATGATTCCACTGATTTGATCACTCACTCCCACGTTACGGAATGGTGTTGTGCACACTAACCAGTCCCTATTCTAGTTTCAGATGATGGTGATACTAGCGAAGCAGAGCCGGACTTGATGATGATGAGGAGGATCCCTCCTATATGCAGGTTCTGATTGACGGGTTTATAGGGTTACTGTTTAGATGCCAATATACTTGGTATTTTGCCTTTTATTTACACACCCATGTATATCCTTTTCTTTCTATTTTAGAGTATACATGTATTTAGTTAACCTGATAACATGTTCACACTCTGGAGACTTATATATTTTATATATCTATCACATTCTTCTGCTTACTAATTTAATTGTCTCTGGAGTATGACATGCTGTTTTGGTCTAATCCCACTCATGTTTTCTGCACTAATATGAACAACATTCATCCATCATTGAAAATGTTGCATAAGTGATGTTCTTGAACTCGGGAGTGGAGTTTATCCGCGACCCCCGATTTTCAGGATGTTACAGATGGTATCAGAGCATGATTTTGATTAAACTGGACCTGGGTTATGGTCACGCGATGTACGCTATCGCCCTTTGACTTAGGTGAGTGCGAGAAAGACATAGAAATACTCATAGGGTTCCAGTCTTGCCAATTGGTGAAGTTCATGCAAATCGATCATTTTGATTGAGTCCGTGTGCGTCCGTGGTCACGTGAAACGACCCCGGACCACTTCTAGTTCGTGTGTGGACTGGTCTAGACCTCTCTGGACCCAATCCCATCTGTTAGAAGTCGCTAAATGCGAATATGTAGCTGTTGACACTCGAAATGACCCGAAATAGGTCGAAACGGAGTCGTGGGCCTACCCACGCTAATATACAATGATCCAGGGTGGGACCCACATACATTTGGGACCCCTAGGGCAGGGGGACCTCGCCCAAATGGCGGGGCATCGCCGAAAGTGAAGATGGTCGACGAGGCCTCACCGTACAATGGGCCAAGATCGGTCGGGCCTTTGGGCCGATGCCATTTGGGGGCTAGTATAGCTCCTGTGCATAGGGCCCATCTGTTAAAACCACCCCAAAGACCCACTTCCTTCATAAAAAACCCTCCCAAGCTCTCCCTTTCTCACGTTTTTGCTGCCTCCCCTCTCAAATCCCATTTCAAATCACCCCCATTCCCGTTTTCTACTACAACCGACGCCCCTCCATTGTTCACAGCCGTACGCACTTCCTTCCCTCTCCATTTTCATCCGTTGGAGCTCTCCCATCCTCCATTGAAGGCTAAAATTCGTGTGAGCTTCAAACCCAACCCATCTCACCCTTTTCCCTTTGCAATCCTAGCATTTGGGGGCCTGTTCCACTCCTATATAGGACCTAGATTCGTGTTAGCCCACTAGGTCAGCCATTTCTCCCCCGTTTCTTCACTTTCCATGGCTTCGAGCAACAATAAATGGTTTCCAACACCATGTTTGGTGTATGTAATTAAACGTAATTTTAGGATTTCTTTCAACTTACACTTAGGAATTCATCATCATGGGATTTGGAAATCCCATCTCACACTTTCCAACACAAGGCCCACTTTCCAAAGCCTAAGCATTACTTTTTTTTTCCCACCCCACCCTCCTACCAAGCATGCCACTCCCAATCTCGGCGTGGGATTAGCAATGCGGTCCCATTTAATACAACCTAATACCACTGGCCATATAGGCCCTTAGCGTTTTGGACCTCGAGCGATGCTCCTAGATTTCGAAAGACTAGACGATATAGGAAATTCAATTTCAATTAGACAATCTTGACCCTAAGTGATAGAACAATCCCCTATAGTAGAAAAGGGTATGAAACCATCTAGCGTATAAACTTAGGCTTTGGATTACAGCTAGTGAGTTACAGACTAGTCTACTAGTTATATTAAGTAGTGTAAAGCCTGTACATGTTAAGGAATAGTAGGTTAGATTTGGTTGGAGTAGAACCTCATTCCCTCGATAGATCCCCTTAATACTTATAGAATCCTCTTATAACCCTTAGGAAAGTTGTTTTCACTTAGAATCATTCATTCTCAGGGAAAACTTATACATCCCTAAGATTGAAGTTAGAATGAACCAGCACGCCCCTTAGAATTTTCCTTAGAAGTGCCCTCCCAAGGGCTTATTGCATTCGGGAACGCAGAGTAAAGGAACTGTATATAAGCAAAGTATTCGAGGTTTGAATCGAATTCTCAATCCTAGTGGTTACCAATAAATCCAATGCTCTGATCAAGCAGAAGATTGGGATCGACTAGGATTAAGAACCAATACGGAAAATTTTCTGTCCTAGGCAGAAAGTCTATGTATCCGACTCAGACCTACTATAAAACTTTTCTTCCATGTTGGCCCGACCATTTACAACCAAAAGTTATTGCTTTACCTTTGGAAAATGTTGAGGACATATAGCCAATAGAGATTAGACATCTTACCGCAAGCTCACACCTACCCCTGAACTCAATCACAATAGAGATTAGGCTTCTGTCTACAACCATAGGTACCAATGCCATAGAACGCATCATTAGCAAAGGAAGACCAATGTAGCGAGAGGTTGTTTCCCATTTCATGTCAAGGATAGGCCCTAAGTTACACCTCGTTCCGATATACGGATCGAGAAATAGATTCTTGAACCTTAAGTACTAAGTTTTAAGGGGGGTAGAACGTATTGAGCCCAATCTAGTTAGAATTAGCTAATACAACCATTGGATCAGAGTAGCACAGCGGAAGCGTGGTTGGCCTCTTCCCCACTGACCCAGGATCGAAGAAGTTAGTTTAGGTTATACGTAAGGTTAGGTCATTAAATAGGATTTGAACCTTCCTTAGGATGTCAATATGAAAGCCTCTCTAGGGACTCATTACCCTTAGCCAATTTCGAGGATGAAATTTTATTTTAAGGGGGATAGATTGTAACACCCTGGATTTTTGCCAACCTGGGGTTAGACGTCCTCAGGCAACTGGTCAACCATAGCACCTTAGTAGTTTTTTAAAATTTGATTCCAAAGCCAGAGAAATCATTTAAAATCTAATTCTTTAGAAATTTAACGTGAATTAGTCAGCGCTACACTAGATTTCCTGCAAAATTAGTATCAACCACTTTAAATACGATCTGTAAGACCCAAAACCTATAGAATCATTGATGCTACGTTACCCTAAAACTTAGGATCAAACTCTAAACCCATTTGTTCTCAGGAACCCTTTGAAACTTTGTATTGGATATAGACCGCGCGTCGAAAGTCCGATATCTAGAATCTTAGACCATTATGACCGCCTAGTTGGACTTGACAATCATTTCAAAAATCATGCCCAACAAATGTTCTGAGGCTATTTTATTGGACCTGGAGCAAGGAGTGTGAGAAAGAGTGAAATTCTTTTTAACTTAAATGTGATTTAAATAAATCTGGCACGTTTCGCTTGCGGATTAAGTATAAGCATTTAGACCGTCGGAATCTGACCTAAATACAACCTCGGATCAGGGAATATTTTCCACTCAGGTCAGTGTATTTGGAATCCTCGATCGAATCTCCATGACCACTGAACTGAAACTGGTCCGCTACGTGCGATCTGGGAACACTGTCGGATGAAAAACTTAATATGATCAGGATCCAACATCCATGAGCTTAAGTTCGACCGCATTTAGTCAGGGGACCTCCAGAAACGTCCTTTTGGATCGGAACAGACCCGATTTGGCTATAACCCAAGTATACCTTGACTTGGAGTCTATTTTGGTTATGTTTGGGCTTATAAAAGGGCTTTAAACCCTTAGCCTTCTAACCCATGCAAATTTGGGAAAACCCTAGGAGAGAGAAGAGAGAAAAGAGAAAGAAAGTGTGGGAGAAGTGGGAGAGCTTCCTGCTATTCTTCCCTACTGCTCCACTTACCAGATCCTTCCACCTGCATCGCTATTCTAGCAATTCCAACTCCGTTCTAGGTAAGTAAACCCTATCCTCAACCTGTTTTAGGGATTCTAGCAATACAAGTCGCGAAGTAGCTGACCTATCTTGTGAATTAGGTCGCCATATCGACGTTGACGAAGCGTAGACTTTCTATTCGAATCGATACGCGTCTACGGTGAAAGGTGAGGATTGTAGATGCTTAGGTTGACTGTTTTCAAAGCTTTCAATGTCGTTTAATAGTAGATTATCGAAAAGAATTCCGTTTGACATGTAGAAGATGCTATCTATTTTCCATTTCGACTGCATACGGTGAATATGAGATTTAGGGTATTTTAGGCATTTATAGGGAATAGTGTATACGCCTGTATTTTGTTGAAATGATTGCCATATGAAATTGTCATGTTATGATATGAGTTAGGCGTGCATGATCTGTTTGGCGAAGAGATTCGCCCTAATGCACATATTGGCCGACATATGCTATGTAGACTAATGTGTGTAGACTAAGTGTTTGTTGAAATGCCTAACTCAATATGATTTATGCCTGTCATATGTTTTAAATGTAAGAACATGACTGTTGTGTATTAGACATCTCCTTGATGTAAGGATCTGTCATAATAAATGTTGAAATCAATATACGTCAAGTACGTTGGAGTTGTGTAGTCTAAGTGTTTGTATAAATGCTTGCGTGAGTAAGCACTTAGTAAGTAGTGTTGTAGACCAGTGTTGAGATAGGATTCTCAGCTACGTTGATGATGTGTATGATTTCCTCCATGTACGTTGCTGAATTGATTCCTCATGTATGAAATGCTTGTGTATGCTTAACTGCATATGTTGTACCTTATAACATGTTACTAACATGCTTGAATTATTTGTCATTTCAATTTTTGTTTATCTCATATGATTACTGATTCACATTACATGTTCTTGGGGCTATACTCTAGTCTAGGCAGTCAATAACAGTTTAGAATTCGTGGTTGGATTCTATTTGCCACGAAGGATGTGTATGATAAACCCGAGTCGTACTAGAGTCATCGGTAGTGGTTAGGTCACACGAAGTGCTTGTATACTTCATGTCGGTCGATTCAACTTACGCTCGTCCTAGTCGGACTCATCAAGTAACCCGATTGACCATTATATGTTCACCTTGTATTCGTCATAACTGCTTGAACCTAGGGTACTAAACTTACCGTTGGAAAGCCCCTCTAACCTTGGTACCTCGATCCCCTAAGACTCATGAGCCGGGTATGGTGGTATGGGACATCGTGGTCGAGCTGTCGCCTACGCTGGGGTCACAAACCTCCCCGTAGTGACCAGCGAGCACCCTACTATAAGCAGATTATGGTGGTATGGGACACTATATTCTTGCTGTCGGCCTACATTGATAAGGTGATGGGGGAGTGAAGCAACGAGTTCGAGCAACAGCCCTGATAGCCCTTTGTAGTGACCTTGAGTTTATCCTGACACTGCATGGGGGTGACGAGTCCTAATGCAGTCTTAAGGATATAAACTAGGCCTATATTGATAAGGTGATGGGGGAGCGGAGCAACGAGTGCATGCAACAGCCCTGACAGCCCATGCAGCGACCTAGAAATATATCATCGTATGAGACTACTAGGAGTGACGACCCTATACAGTATCATTATTTGGGTATTGATATGAGGGAGGTACCCTAGTTTTCCAATCCTTCTGTATGAAAAGGACTAATAACAACTCGGTAATCATATTCATATCGCACTGCATATGCCTGGAAGATGTGGAGCACTGAGGGAAGAAAGTATGTCGCGGACGTAAGATGGTGTCGCATGAGGGAGTATGTCAGTGAGGGCATCCATCATGTCATTTCATGCTTGCATTAATCACAGTATCTAGGAATGTCTGATTGTTTGCTTTACTATTATCGCGTGATTGATTTGATAACATGTTACTCTTTGCTTTATAATTCCACTGAGTTGATCACTCACTCCCACGTTATGGGACGGTGTTGTGAACACCAACCAGTCCCTATTCTAGTTTCAGATGATGGCGATGCTAGCGAAGCAGAGCCGGACTTGATGATGATGAGGAGGATTCCTCCTATATGTAGGTTCTGATCGACGAGTTTACAGGGTTACTGTTTAGATGCTAATACACTTGGTATTTTGCCTTTTATTTACATACCCATGTATATCCTTTTCTTTCTATTTTGGAGTATACATGTATTTAGTTAACCTGGTAACATGTTCACACTCTGGAGACTTATATATTTTATATATCTATCATGTTCTTCTGCTTGCTAATTTAACTGTCTCTAGAGTATGACATGATGTTTTGATCTAATCCCACTCATGTTTTCTGCACTAATATGAACAACATTCATCCATCATTGAAAATGTTGCATAAGTGATGTTCTGGAACTCGGGAGTGAAGTTTATCCTCGACCCTCGATTTTTGGGATGTTACAAAGGGTTGGGTCAACGACTGTTGACCAGTCTTGGTGGTCCGGTGTGACATGGGAATGCATTGGCTATGCACTCTCACGCCCCCATGTGGGGTCCACTGTGATGCTTATGAGAAATCTGCTCTGTTCATCCATTTTGTCATTCAATTTAAGGTGTTAAGACCAAAATTGAAGCATATCCAAAGATTTATGGGTTGATCTGTCTGTTGGGCCACTTTCACAGAGATCCAATGGTTGAATTTCAACGTGCACAATTAATATAAGTTCCTCAGGCTAGGTATAAATCTTCGAGACAAACGGATGGTGAGAACCCTGTGATCTTGCATTCAGGACAACTTTCAGGCCTTTTTAACTTCAATTGCTGAGTTTTCTCAGATTTTGGCATGTTAATTCTTTGATCTCGGTCTCCTAAGATCTATCTCTTGCCTTAGTGATTATTGAGCATCAAATCCATGCTTTTAGTACTCTTTTTCAGTCCAAGCTCTTAAATTCACCTTGCAACACAAACATGATTAAAATAGGACGTTAAAGATTATCATGTACGTAAAATCAAGTAATAACTGGGGTCTAATATGCAATATTTAACCCTCAACACAATTCCCAACCAGCATTTTGCTACTCCCAAGAAAAGTATGCCAAAAATATTTTATAAATTATAGGATAATTTCTATAAACTCGAGTGATTTTTAAAAAATAATCCAAATACTAGAATTTTAAGATTCATAAATGTTGGGCATTACTTTCTTCTACACTAAAGTGCGTGGTAAATTTCATAGTCAAGTTTAAAGTATTAATTCATCGATTAGATCAATTCTAAACATTGAGTTTTCATGGGTATATAGTGTAATCTCAGCTTATCATCATTAAGAGTCAAATCGTTAATTTTCATGATAATATTGATAATCGAACAGAGCATTCCTGGATAACCCAACCTAAACCAAAACCTGCCTTACAGTTCAGCCTTTTTACTCCTCCATCCTTTGATTTTTCCATCAATGGCTTCACACTGTGTCAACCTTTTTAAAGATCTTTAACAGATAGTTGTTTTTGAACATAACTATTTTTTTAAGTTGGGTATTCTCTTTTTTTTTTCAATGAACATGATGGACAAATTCCCTAAGGTGGTTCCTTCCATGCTTAGTGATTACCAAGCTAATAATTCAATATTAAACTGAAAGCTTAATGTATAAGCTAGATGTGACATGTGAAACCATGGCTCAATCAATGTTTAAAAGTTCTAATAATAGATTACTAATTCGAACTTAACTATGAAATCTAACAAGCAACTGAATCCAAAAGTCATAAATCACCAACATTAAGTGTCTTATACTTTTAAATCAAAGATGATTGTCAAAATCACTTCGAATTAACAAAAAAATTCAAAATAATTTTAAAAGTTTTTCACAATTTTTACTCAAGACTAAGAAAACATTGATTTGGTAACCTAATCTCCCATCCCCAACCTAAAATCTACATTATCCTCAATGTAAAAGATATAAGCATGAAATGCATATGAGACAACGAAAGTAAAGGAGAAATGATGGAAAGATAGTACCTGACGGGAAAATTGAACAGCTTTTTTTAAAGAGATCTCAACGTGAAGGTGGGTCAGCACAAGAGTGAAACTAACAAAAGCAAACTATCCTAAAATAACTGGAAAGTAAATTATCCTAACAATATAAAGCCGACTATCCTAGAATGATAAAAACTAAACTACCCTAGTCTTATGAAAGCGGTAAACCTACCTATACTTCCATCAAACTGGGAAATCAATCCTGGTAAACAAGATCATTTAGAGGCATGGACATGTCCTCTGAATAAAATTTCTCAATAAATGGCTTTAATCGTTGTCTATTTACTTTAAACTCATTATCATTGTCTGGATTCTGAATCTTGACAACCTCATGAGGATAAACATTGATAACAGTGAATGGGCCGGTCCAACGAGATCGAAGCTTACCCGAAAAGTGATGTAACTGAGAATTATATAAAAGAGCTTTTTGACCTAGCGTGAATGATTTTTGCAGAATGTGTTGGTTATGAAATGCCTCCATCCTGTCCTTGTAAATTCTCGACTTCTCGTACGAATCCTTCCGAATTTCTTCAAGTTCATTTAACTGAAGTTTGCATAGTGAACCAACGTTTTTCAAATTAAAATTCAGATTTTTGATTGCCCAGTAAGCTCTATGTTCCAACTCCACAAGTAAGTGGTAGGCCTTCTCATAGACAATTCTAAAGGGAGATATTTCAATAAGAGTCTTAAATGCAGTACGCTAACCCCATAAGGCATTGGTCAATCGAATTAACGAATCCTTATGGTCAGGGTTAACCGTCTTTTTCAAAATATATTTAATTTTTCTATTGGAAATATTAGCTTACCCACTTGTTTGTGGGTGGTATGGAGTGCTCACCTTATGAGAGATATCATATTTCTTCATTAAATTCTTGAATGATCTATTACAAAAATGTGAGCCCCCATCACTAATGATGGCTCGAGGCGTTCCGAATCAGGAAAGGATATTCTTTTTAAAAAACTTAATGATCGTTCAATGGTCATTGCTCTGGCACGGAATCACTTAGTCCCATTTAGTGACATAGTCTACAGTAAGCAAAATATATATATTTCCAAAGGATTGGGGGAATGGTCCCATGAAATTGATGACCCCAGTAATGAAATGCCTCTATGATAAGAATGAGGTTCAAGGGCATCATATTTTGATGGGACAATGCTTCCAATTTTTGACAATGTTCACAAGCTTTGCAAAACTCATGAGTATCCCTGAACATAGTGGGCCAATAAAAGCCACACTGCAGAATCTTAGCCATGGTCTTTTTAGCAGAAAAGTGCCCACCACAAGTCTTTGAGTGACAGAAGGAGATAAAACTCTGATGTTCATTATCTGGCACACATCTCCTTAAGATTTGGTCTGGGTAATATTTAAACAAATATGGATCATCCTAAAAGAATTTGCGCACCTCAGTGAAAAATTTCTTCTTATCTTGCGCAGGCCAATGTGTCGGCATAAAACCTATGACAAGATAATTAACAATATCAGCAAACTAAGGTGAATGTGAGACTTTGAACAGTTGTTCGTCAAGGAACATTTCATTGATATGTGTCATCTCAGGAGAATTAGAGACATCAAGGTGAGAAAGATGGTCAGCCACTACGTTCTTTACTTCCTTTTTATTAGGCGGGGCTTAACATCGTTCTTAAAAAGAAGATACTTGAGCACCACATGATCTGTGTAAACGACGATCTTGGATCCAATCAGTAGGACCTAAATTTGTCTAAAGCGAACAGTGCAGCTAAGAGTTCCTTTTCCATAGTTGAATAGTTTACTTGGGCAGGATTTAGAGTTCTACTTACGTAATGAATAATATAGGGCTTCTTTTCTTTTCTCTAGCCTAAAATCACCCCAAGAGCATAATCAGATGCATCGCACATAAGTTCAAAAGGAAGGCTACAGTCGGGTGGCTACATGATTGGTGTAGTGGTCAATATGCCCTCAAGCTTAGTAAAAGCTTCTTGGTATTACTCAGTCCACTCGTATGGTACATCCTTTTGAAGTAGATTACATAAAGGATGAGAGAGGAGACTAAAGTCCTTTATGAATCTTTTGTAAAAACTGGCGTGTCCTAAGAAGGATCTCATGTCTCGTATGTTCTTGGAGGGAGGTAGGTTATAGATAAGATTAATTTTTTCCTTATCTACCTTGATTCCTTTGGATGAGATGATATGTCTAAGAACAATTCCTTTACGAACAATGAAATGACACTTCTCCAAATTAAGTACCAAATTCTTTTCTTCACATATTTTTAGCACACATTTAAGATTCTTTAAGCAATCGTTGAAAGATGGACCAAAGACAGAGAAGTCATCCATGAAGACATCTAGATATTGCCCCACCATGTTAGAAAAAATACTCATTATGCATCGCTGAAATGTGGCAGGGCATTACATAGTCCTAATGACATCCTTCAGTAAGCAAAGGTATCGTAGGGACATGTAAACATGATATTTTCCTAATCTTCAGGAGCTATCTCTATTTATTCATAGCCTGAATACCCATCATGAAAACAGTAATAGGAATGACCAGCTAGCCTTTTCAAGATCTGATCAATGAAGGGTAAAGAAAAGTGGTCCTTCCTTGTTATGATATTTAACTTCCTCTAGTCAATGCACATTCTCCAACCAGTAGTAACTCTAGTTGTTATGAGTTCATTATTGACATTGGCTACGATGGTGATTTCGAACTTCTTAGGAACCACTTGATTTGGACTCACCCATTGACTATTGGATATAGGGTGTATGATACCCACATCCAATAGTTTAAGGACCTTGGCCTTAACCACTTCTTTCATGTTTGGATTTAGTCTACGTTATGATTGTCGTGAGGTCTTCACACTATCTTCGAGATAAATGTGATAAGTACATATCAAAGGGTCAATTCCCTTGAGGTCCACAATCATCCATCCAAGGGCTCCCTTATGCCTAATGAGAGTTGATATGAGCATACTCTCCTGTTCTTACTCAAGGTGAGAAGAAATCACCACCGAGTATGTCTCATCTTGACTTAAATAGACATATTTCAAATTAGAGGGCAGAGGTTTTAAGTCAAGCTTCGATGTCTTGAGGTTAGAAGGTAGAGACACTTTATTAGTTTGAGGCAACTCTTCAAATTATGGCCTCTACCGATTAACTTCATGTACCAGCGCAATATCAAGCACGACACTCATCTCCCTAATCATTTCATCATCAAAATCATGGGAGTGGGCCAGTCATGTCTCTAGAGGGTCAGAAGATAAGGTCAAAGGTGTTCTATCTTCCACGAAAGAGTTAATCATGTTAATATCGTGAAAATCGTCATCATCCTTTAACCATCTGCTGTATTGAAAAAGATTTTTAGCTCCAATGTTATATTTCTAAAAGACATACTCATGACTCCATTCCTGCAATTGATGATTGCATTTGAAGTGGCAAGGAATGACCAACCAAGAATGACGAGAATCTGAGTGTTCATCTTACTGATGGGTTCAATATCTAAGATGATAAAATCTGCAGGATAGTAGAATCTATCAACCTATACCAATACATCCTCAATTATCTCTCTCGGTACACAAACAGAGGAATCAACAAGTTATAATGTGGTTAAGGTGGGTTTTAATTCACCCAAACCTAACTATTTGTACATCAAATAGGGAATCAGATTTACACTCACTCCTAAGTCAAGAAGTGTGTAACACCCTGAAAATCGGGGGTCGTGTATAAACTCAACTCCCGAGTTTCAGACCGTCACTTATGCAACAAAAATGATTATGATTCAATGTTGTCTGAGTTAAAGCATTCACATGAGTAAAAGTATACCAAAACTGCAATTCATACTCCAGATCCAGTGATAAAAGCAAGCGGAAGACTAAAGAATATATATATCACTGTATGGAAAATAAAGTAAATCTCGACTGTTTCCAAAGTATGAATACATCTCTGAGTTTCATATACATGTAAATAAGTAAAAATCAAAATGTCAAAAGTAGTCCCACTGAGAAGTCCCGCCAATCCAAGCCACCTAAACAAAGCCATCGTGGTACTGCATATATGAGAACTCATCCTGGTCCTCATCATATTCCGGCTCTGCCTCCTGAATCATCGCCTCACCTGCATCTAAGACAGGGTCTGGTGGGTATTGCAAACACCATCCCATAACGTGGGAGTGAGTAGCTAACTTAGTGGAATAATAGAGCAAGGATTAACATGTTCTCAAATCAATCATGTGATAATAGTAAAGTAGTAAATCAAACAATCCTAATACTGTTGTTAATGCAATATGACATGACATGATGGATGCCCTCACTGACGATCTCCCTCATACGACACCATCTTACGCCTGCGGCATGCTTTCATCCCACAGTGCTCCACATCTTCCAGGCACATGGAATGTGATGGTGATATGATTACCGAGTTATTATTAGTCCTTTTCATACAGTAATATTGGGAAACTAAGGTACTTCCCTTATATCAATCCCAACACAGATCCTGTATAGGGTTTTCACTCCTAATAATCTCATACGATGTATATTTTATAGGTCGCTGCAAGGGCTACCAGGGCCGTTGCTCGCACTCGTTGCACTGCTCCCCCATCACCTTATCAATACAGGCCTACTATACTCTCACTGCTACGGAAGGGTCATCGCCTCCCGTAGACTCAGAATACGCTCTCGGTCACTACAAAGGACTCGTCGCTTGATCAGTGTAGGCCGACAGCAAGAATATAGTGTCTCATACCACTATAATCTGCTCACGAGTCATAGGTGCTCACTGGTCACTACGGGGAGGTTTGTGGCCCCAGCGTAGGCCGACAGCTCGACCACGGTGTCCCATACCACCATGCCCAGCTCATGAGTCTTTATGGATCAAGGTACCATGGTTGACAGGGTTTACAATGGTAAGTTCAGTACTCTAGGTTCAAGCAGTTATGACTCATACAGGGTGAACATACAAAGGCCAGTCGGGTTACTTGATGGGCTCGACTAGCACGAGCGCATCTCAAGTCGAATGACATGAAGTGCGTAAAACACCTCGTGTGGCCTAACCACTGCCGTCAACTCCAAAACATGGCTCGCGTTCATCGACGCGTCGTTCATGGCAAAAATAAGCCAACCACGAACTTGCTCGGTTGTCGACTGCCTGGACTAGGTATAGTCTCAAACAATTATGAATTCACATCAGCCATCATGTAAGAGTAATAGAAATGAAATACAATAATGTGAGCATGTTAACACATGTTATAACATACAACTTAAGTAAATCATCCAGCACCTGCATTTCATACATATAATGAAATCATGCATATAGCTGACATGTAGGAAATCATTTAAATCAGCATATTAATTGAGAAATCAATCTCAAACTAATTCATAGCACCATTTAATTCAATACATACTAATACAAGCATTTATACAAACACTTAAACTACACACTTAAGTCTACATATAGTATGTCGACTCAAAGTGCGCATTTAGGCGAATCTCTTCGCCAAACTAATTATGCACGCATTCCTAGTATCCTACTGCGACAAGAAGCCATGTCAATCACATCAGCAAATTATGAATGAAAACAGTATTTCCAACAAATGACTAAAATGCCCTAAATCTCATATTCTTCGTCTGCTTACGAAACAGGAAACGGACAGCATGTTGTACATGTCAAACGGCGTTGCCGTCAATAATCTACTATTAAATGACATTGAAAGCATTGGAAACAGTCAATCAAAGCATCTAAAATCCGCACCTTTTCTCTTATAGGTGTATTAATTCGAACGGAGCGTATACGCTTCGTCTACGGCGAATAGGCAACCTAATTTACAAGATGCATCAGCTACCATGCTATGGAAACTAAGGAACCTCAAATCAGAAACTATTTATGGTATTTTCTTACCTAAAAATGCGGCGAAATCACCTGCAAAGTGATTGGATTGCATGGCTTAAACACGTGCAGCAGGTAGCACAAGCAGCAGGGAATTCTCTTCCACTCTCTCTCACAAACTCTCACTTTCTCTCTCACTCTTGCTAGGGTTTCTAGCAAATTCGGATGGGTGAGAGGAGTGAGGGTTTAAGCCCCTTTTATAACCTAAAACTTGCCCGAAATAGGCTCGGGAACAATGTTTACTTGATACCTAACCAATTCGGGGCTGTTTCGGTCCAAAAAGGCATTTCTGGTGGTCCCCTGG
This sequence comes from Magnolia kwangsiensis, assembly GCA_037074715.1. Lineage (NCBI taxonomy): Eukaryota > Viridiplantae > Streptophyta > Magnoliopsida > Magnoliales > Magnoliaceae > Magnolia > Magnolia kwangsiensis. The sequence goes on along the minus strand of CM073576.1, from coordinate 44,374,192 downwards.
CCGAACGCGATCGGACTTAAGTTCATGCACGTTGGATGTCACTCACATCCCATTTTCAGACCAGTAGTATTCGTAGATCGCACGTGGCGGTCCAGTTTCAGTTCAGCGGTCACCGCACGTAGATCAGGCCTACAAATCTCATGATATGAAATAGAAATTTTTCCTGATCTGAGGGTGTAATTTGGCTGAATTCTGACGGTTAGAACGCTTAATACTGATGCGTCAAGTCGTGTGCCAGATTTGAATTTCAAATTCCAAATCTAACCTTATTCTCACTCTCTTCAGTCCAGGCTCAATGAAATAGCCTGCGAAAGTTGGTTGGACTTGATTTTCGAAATGATTGTCAAGTCCAGCTAGGTGGCTTTAACGGTCTAAGATTGTAGGTATCGGACTTTCGACGCGCGGTCTAGATCCAATACAAAGTTTCAAAGAGGTCCAGAGAACAAACCGGTTTAAAGTTTGATCCGAGGTTTTAGAGTATTATAGCGTCATTGGTTCTACTCGCTTTGGGTCTTATAGAACGTATTTAAAGTGATCAGGGACTATTTCCCAGCTACTCTAGTGTTGTGCTAGCTAACTTACACTTATTTTCTAAAGGAATTAATCCTACGCGATTTCTGGTCGAGTTAGTACTCGAGTCCAAGTACGGATTTTTCCAGGGCGTTACAAAGTGTGTGCTCAATTCGGTAGTTCTCGATTACATAAGGTATGGTTGGGCTACCGGGATCTTTAAATTTCTGTGGCACATCTTGCTTTAAGATAACACTCACTTTCTCGGTCAAGAAGATTTTCTTTTGAATATTTTGCCATCTTTGGTCATACACAATTCTTTCAGAAATTTGGTATATGAAGGTATTTATTTTATGGCATCAAGTATAGGAATATTGACCTTTACTTGTTTCAATACCTCTAAAATATCCTGAGAGTTAGAGAGAGGTTTTAATGCAACCAACCATTGAAAAAATGGAGCAATCGACTTGCCTTGAAGTTCTGGTTCTAATTCTTATGGAGCAGTGCTAGGTTTATCATCGTTGTCCTCTTCCAGGTCCTTAGGCTTTTCAGCCCTTACCGGAATAGATTTGTCAATTATTGTCACACTCCTAAGAGTGGTGATAGACTTAGCTTGTTCCATCTGATCTGAAGAGCTTAGATCACTTTTCTCCTTTTATGGTTTTGAATTGGAGAAAGGTTAGACTGGAAGAATCCATTTTTCTCCAATTAAATTTTTTGTCTCATGCCCTTGTATGGCCTTTGAAATATCTTGAAGGGTTTGCAATATACCTTGAGTGTTAAGATCTTAGTTTTAAATATGTTTTAGAACCAGATCCTCTTGAGGTTTCGCTTGATTTGGAATTTGATTAAAGAAACCTTGAGGAGTAGCAGTTCATCCATTCCTCCAACTGAGATTTTGATGATTTCTCTAACTAGGATTGTATGTATTGTAGGTAGGTTCATTGAAAGGTCTTTGGTAATTGTTCACGGCATTAGATTCATCATTCAGCACCCCTCGAAAGGCAGATATTGTTAGATAATTTTTAGTTGTGTGAATGTTGCAATCACAAATACAACAACTAGTTTCATTAACCTTATCCTTCTTTAATTCCATGGCCTCGAATTTTCTTTTGAGATTAGTCACTTTAGAATTGATATCATTGTCCTCTTTTAAAAGGTATAATTCGCCCCTCTCTTTTAATTGAGTGGGCCTAGAAGTGGTGCTTGATTTTGGATAAGTGTCTCATGATTGTGCGTTTTCAGTAAGTCTGTCCAAGTAATCCTACACATCATTGACATTTTTATTCATGAATTCCCCATTGCACATTGTCTTAACCAATTGGTGCATGGAAGATGTCAGTCTATCATAGAAAAAGTGTGTAATACACTATGTTTTAAAACTGTGTTGTGGGCATGAACTGACAAGATCCTTGAAACTTTCCCACCATTAGAAGAATGTTTCATCTTCCTTTTGGGCGGAGTTCATGATTGACTTTCTAAGGGTATTCATTTTATGATGTGGAAAAAATTTCTTTATAAACTCCCTTATCATGTCATTCCATGTGCCAATAGATCTAGGATGTAGTGAATGCAACCACGTCTTAGTTTTCTCTTTCAAAGAAAAGGGAAAGAGTTTCAGTCTGACTGTATTCTTAGACACGTTTGAAAAATATAAAGTGACTATAATCTCATCAAACTCTTTCAAGTGTAGATATGAATTTTTTGACTCAAGCCCATGAAATTTAGGAAGGAGTTGGATCACCACAGGCTTGATATCCATATATACCATATTCTCTGAAAAAACCATGCATGAGAGCGTGCTCACCCCCACTGGTTGTAAATAATCTCGTAAGGTATGAGGCGGGGGTGCTTGATGTACCTCATTCTCATCCTGGACTTCCCCAACCCTAAGTTGAGGTTATTGTGACACCCTACGTTTTCAGGACCCGAGTATCTGACTCGTTTTCCAAAAACTCGAGTGTTAACCTATAAAGGGTCAAAGTTCATACACACACATATATATTTTCTTCATAGTTTATTCATTCAAAGTTAGCAGTTAGCGTCGTATGGACAAATCAAACGTACAAGAAAGTTCCATTATCATTTAAATATATAAGAAGCTGCCCATAATGACTTATATAAACCAATGTCCTCATTCTTGCAATTACAAGATAAAATAATATTACACAACAATCTTGAGCTGTGAAATCCTATAGTAACCCTTCATAAATACATTCATGCACCCTTATCAACCATAGTCTGCTCCTCATCAATATGAACATGAATGTCGTCTGAGCCACCTGTGCTACCTATACAATTATATATTTGATGGATGAGTGGCCAACTCAGTGTAAATTTTCCTCAAGATTGCATACCGCCTCATTAGGTAAGCATAGTTATAAAATAAAGCATACAAAACAATACATGATGCAGGTCTTATTAGATGCATGAACGTATGAGTGCACATCAACTAGGGATGCTCATCCAGATGGCTTTTGGGCAAAACCCATGCAATGTTACCGGTCACCAGCGAAAGTACATAGTACATGCATAGTGCCAAACTCACCGAAGGTGGGTCAATAGTCGATGGTCTAGGAGCTAGCGAAATAATACCCCAACTAAATCCTACTGGGCACGTGCTACAGCATCCAGAATTAGTCACCCGTCATCGCTCGAATGCTATGAATGCGTGATTAACCCACCCATTATTATTCCATTTGTAACTAGTCAGTTTAGTAAGCTCAAAGGTCACTACGGGGGGTTCATCACCCAGTGTAGGTTGATAGCTCAGGCATAGTGTCACATTCCACCATCTATGGCTCATGAGATTACCATCTTAGGATGTTTAATGGAAATCCGTCGACTAGTGACCAATCATATTACAATATATGGGGCTTACCATTGCATGGTTGTATAGAAATAATATATCGAACCCATATAGTGAAATTACCAAAACAAAGCCAACTCGAGCGAATATCAAAACTAAGTCACATAGGGCGATTTATCAAAACTAAGCCACGTAGGGCCGATATCAAAACCACACGATAAAAGACTATCCTTAAAAAACACTTAGACACAGCAACCCCTGGATGATAGGCTCACATTAATATTCAATTCAATCCATCATTCAACAACCACTAAGTCGCAGGTCCATTACAATCACATTCAATTGAGTTACATACCAAGCATGGGTGTACATTTATAAGTGGGGGTTTCCCACTGATGTACCAGTTTAAAAACAATCCATAAGTAATCCACAAACATAAGAGAGCATGCCTGATAAATATTAAGCATGAGATCTAGCAGTTTAATTCCAATAGTTAACACATATGAGTATAGAATGAAGACATCAATTATTAATTGAAATTTAAAATAAAAACTATCACTTAAGCTAATGGGAAAATGAAAAGCTCAAGAGGAAGAATCATCACCTGACACTTTGAATCATCTACTAGTATTATTAGGAAGTGTGTGTGCCCTTAGGATCGAACTCTTTAGTCTGCATGATTGGTCGATTGTTAACAAGGTCCCAACCTTTCAAGTGGAGGTTCCTTGATTGAAATGAACCCCAAGTGCGGGAATTTCTGGGGAACAATCCAATCCTTCAACTTAGTTCGAAGAAAGTCAATTTTACTTAAGTTTAAATAGGAAAGTTCCTATGAAAAACTTGAGTTCTAGCTCTCTACATTCAATAAATGTCCAAAGCATCATAACTCCAATTGAAACCAAATAGGGGGTTCGAGGTATCACCTTACCTTGAATTGCTCGATTCAATCTTCACTTGAACTCGAATCTAGATGGGTTTGGGAGGTGATTTGGATAACTCAATCACCTTACATTAGATCCTAATAGTTCACATTAAATAGCTTGAAGGTCAAATAAGACTAGAATAAACACCCTAATATTAACTCACAAACCCAGTAGTCACATAGATGGGTTGAATCAAAGGGACTTAGATTTAAACCAATGGGAAGTTAAGAAATTTACCCAACAAGCTTGATCAGGCGAGCAAGCTAGGAAATCTGATATACAAACACCAACAATTATTGGTCAACTAATGATCCATAGTCTGACCTGTTAGAAGATGCCTTGGGAAAAATGACCAACCTCAGTTGTACTTTAGCTGAGTCGACTCGGTTGAGTTAGTTTGCCCATTAAACAGAAGCAACATAGGCAAACCGATTTTTAAACCCATGATCGGACCAAAACTCAATCTCTTGCCATGTTGAATCCCTCTTTATTCAAGCTAACAACGAACTAGACTCGTACTGGTCCAGGTAAAACCCTAGATCTCCCAGCAGGTCATGGATCCAGCTACCACTCGGAAGGTAGCGAGTCAGGTCAGCTAAGTCAGTCTCTCTCTCTCTCTCTGTCTCTCTCTCTCTCCTTCTTCTCTTTCTCATTCCTCCTTCTCTATCACTGCAATAAATAGTGCATTGTGCATGGTGAATAGTGTCATTGTTTGTGGTGAATAGTGTCATTGTGTGCGATGAATAGTGCGTTGTGCGCGGTTAATAGTGCATTGTGCAGAAATAGCCTTCACACATGTGAAAAGCCTATAAATACCCCCTCCCCCTCTCATTGTGTTGATTCATTGTATTTTATTTTTAGAATCAAGGGAAATACGAGGATGTAAATGAATTCAGAATGAATAAAATACTTTATGATCGTTGTTCTCTCACTCTTTCTTTATTATTATTGAATGATAATCCCCCAAATCAAACCCATTCGTTTCTTGTCGAAACAAAATGGTGACTTTGCTGGGAACTTGTTATTATTCATTGATAACTTAGAAAACATTTAGAGAACTTTTGTCACTGTTTGACATCAAATAGATGCCAAAATGATGACTATCAACAGGATCATCCTCCCCTTTATCTCTAAAACAAAGTACAATTTTATTGAATTAAAATAACTAATACTCTGTTTTGTACAACAGGTATTCTGTCCTTACACAATCGTAATAGCTTTTATCCTAGATAACTTGATTGTTTACTTCATATTCAACAGATTCACGCAAAATTATATTGACAATAAACAATCACCACCATAAAAAATACCAGAGAAAGTTGAAGCAGTTACGATCAAAGATAAACGAGACCTGAGAATTTAGTTTAACTGAATTGGTCTCTGCTTGCCAATAAGAAAGACGAATCAGATGACGAATTCATTAGTCGATGGAAAGATATGGGGGCATCATGTCAATAACTTCTGAAAAAATCGGATCAGGTCAACATTAGAGCCAATATCATTACTATAACTAAACTATTATATGATAATGCTCAAGCGCGGGAGTATTATGGTGATCAAATTATTACTACAGGCGAAAGATAAAATAGTTTTAATTGTGAAGATTCTCAGAGAAAATCTCACCCAATCAAAAGGGGAAAAATTAGTAATAAAGCTCTAATACAAAGCTCGATGCTCCACTTACAAAGCTTCAATGCAAAAGCTCTAATATAAAGCCTTAATACTACTGGAGCTATCAAGTTACCTTAGCCCAAATATCCAGAGGAAGTTGAGATGACAAAAAAAAAATATTATCATTATCATCGTTTCCTAGGACATTCCATAGAAGATTGTTTAACACTGAAGGATATGTTACAGAAAATGATAAAATAAGGAGAAATATTAATAAAGAAAGGTGAAGAACAAGATGAAAAAAATAATTATAAATATGACGTCTGCAAGAGATCCATTAAAGATATGGAAAGGTAAAGAGAAAATTAAACTACTGCGACAAGGGAGTGGTGACTAGAAATACTTCCTACAATGGGTTTTGTCAAGAATATTCATCATTATTCATAGCTTCCTAAGCCATCTGCTGAAGAAATTAGTCTGAACGATCTAGCTTTTATATGCTAACGAGAAGACGAATCGGTTAAAGAATTCATCGATCAATGAAGAATCCTGAGGGCATCATGCCCACAATTTGCAGAGGAAGAAGAAGAAATCAAATTATATATAAAATGCATAAGACTAGATATTGCATTGAGTCTTATTGATCCAAATAGACAAACCTTTCAAGATCTGATTTAGAAGGCTTGTAATATAGAAAAGATTAGTACAAAAGTGTTCGATTCTCATATGAGCTAACTGTTTCAAAATCTTAAAAGAACTTCAACTGATACTACTAAAGAGGAAAGAAAAATGTAGAATTTTCAGGATGAATAAAAAAAAATCCTTGGTGAAAGAAATATGAGTGATTACACAATTAAAAAAGTAAATAAAAAAAAGGATTTGGACAATTCAAGAACTACGAGATGTATACATTTGAAGAAGACGATAGATTTTCTATGATGAACCAATTAATAGCCATAGAGAAAATTAAATTGAAATTGCTAAAGTGTCCAAAGGAACGGCAGAAGATAAGAGGAGTGATTACTGCTATTATCATCGTTTCGTCGGACATCGAACTGAGAATTACTTCAAACTAAAGAGTATATTACAAAAAATGATTGATGATGTCGAAATAATAATAAGGAAAGCACACGTTGTAAGAGAGGAGATAAGAGCACACAAGCTTGATTGAATCAAATTTTTATATCTTCATAATTAGGATGAAAGAGTATAAATATTCATGAAATTGGGGGCAATTCTATTCTTGGATAGTCCATGCGCAATGATCTGAAGATCACTGTGATTTTAATTACAAAGATTATTAGTACAATACTTCCTAATCAAATGGTGGCAAGATAAGTAGAAAGAGATGAAATAGCTTCAAAAGGCAAAGCCGTGTATTCGTCCCCGAACATGAATGAATAAAAAGGCAGATTTTCAAGCATATCAAGTTCAAACATATTATCGTCAAGCACCGACGATTGTTGCTGGATTAACAAAAACTACCATTGCCATCGCCATATCGTTGATGCGAAGATTATTCTATTATCGAAGTTTATCGAAATTGATATTATTACAAAGGTAATACTCCATTCTAACCAAATTTTATAATATCATCAACAGCAGAAGGAGCGATATATCAATTATCGATTTATTATCTTTAACGAAGTTTATATAGTCAACCATATATCTAAATACCATGACAACGATGACAATTTATCATTTACAGTAGCATAACCAAGCCCATACAAAAAACTATGCATTAGACCTATCGTCATTAGCAATACATATATATATACATATATATATATATATATATATATATATATATATATATATATATATATATAATTCGGGCAATAGTAAGAAGCCAGTGACCCTAAAAACGTCAGTATAAGCCATCACATGCATACCCATGTGGGCAGTGGATGGAGCTGACGACTAAAAGCCCTAAGCGGCTAAAAAGTCCACAACGACTAGTCATGTGTGAGACCAATGCCTTTCGTATAGCTTTCAATAGCGTCACAGGGAAGGAAGAAAAGGCTCTCCTATAAATGAGTCTAACCTTATAGACAAAGTAAAAGCAGGCTATAGTATGCGCTCTTTGGCCATTATCCATAGATAGGCTAACCATGCGTAAGACCCTCCAGATTTTGGGCTTGATTTCAGTAATAAATCATGAGGAAAGGGTCTCTAAGAAAAAATACCTTCTCATTGATGGACTGACGACTTTAGATTTGGTACCCTAAGTAGCCTTGCGCACTACATGAAGTCTAGAGAGTTATTTCAGCCAACCCTGTGCATAAAACTCACCGAGTTCACTGCCTCGGTAGCTTCACTAGGCCTCTCCATTAAATCACGGTTTATGAACTCCCCGACCATGATAAGTCCAGCGGACTCATAAGAGTTACAGAAACCATTCATGTAAGATCCGACTCCAACTACTCACGAGTCTAAAAAACTGTGATCACTCTACTACTTAAGAGCTTAAACTGTGTGAAAGTGTCAAGTCAAGTTAAGTCAACTCCAGTCCGGTTAAGTCAAGTCCAGTTCAGTTAAGTCAATTCTAGTCAAAGTATGTTAAGTCAAAAATATACTAGCTCAATTACTCAAGAGCTTAAAGTATGTGTAGCATCAAAATGCTACACACACACACACACACACACACACACACACATATATATATATATATATATATATGATTATCTATTTTACTTGAAATATTCTCAAATATGTAATTGCCTGATGAAAATCTCAAACACTGATTAAATAACATACAAAAATGTGTTTCTCTTAAATCAGGTTCAAATTACAGCAATACCAAGTTTGTTAAAAAAACTTGCTACTTTCTATTCAGAAGTTAAATTCTTCAAGATCAACTACAAGTGTTCAATTATAATATTCTTATCCTTTCGAAGAGCCTTTCTATCTTTCTTGATAATGAAGAAAGGTTATCTCGCAAAATTTGCGGAGGTGGAGGATGAAAATATGAAGAATTATCATTCTCTTTTGGATGATTCAAAATTTGAAGTCTTTGGATTCAACACCAAATGTTATCCATCCTTTAAGGGTATTAACAGGCGTAAGACCCATATCCAAGCCTGTACTGTTCCGTATGCTTTCGCGATCCTTCTGGTCAAATTTCGATGACCCGTGATCTATTATCGGCATTTGCGCACGATCCTGAATCGTGTCTCGTATTTCAGAGTCAGCTCAACCTAAGACTTGTACCTTTACAACCGCACCGTTGCCATGGTTCTGACACCGTGTATTACGTGTTGAGGCGATACTTGAGCTAGGAGATGTGGGCCCGCATTCAGTTTGAGGAAAACGCCGCGCATCATAAATACCTAGAGAATCTCTACAACATGTCTCATCAATCACATCAATCATGAGTCAAGTACATCCCATCACAAGCCATCACTCACCCATACCTCTGTCTTCACTAAGTCAACAACACTCATACCTAACCATCCCCTTCTTACCAAAAGTCAAAAGAAACCATACCCTCTATCCCATCCCCCTTACAACAACCCATCCTCTCTTACATTTCTCACTCCATCCCAAGCACCAAAGGAGAGCCAATGTCCAAGCCTCCTATGAGAGAGTCAAGTGTGACCCACTCCTTACCACCTTTCTACTACCCTATCCCACTATCCTAAGCCCATCTCAACCGTTGAAATTGTCCCTTTGGAACCCTCTCATATATTGGCGAAAGAAGGAAGAAGAGATCTTGAGGTGGGTGCTTTTATTTATTGATTTTATGATTTAAGGGCCCACATATGTGGGACCCATCTTGATGTATGTATTATATAAGGAGGGCTCATAATGGTAGGGTCCCTCCTCTCCTCCATCCGTCTCTCTCTCTCTCTCCACTTTTCTTTTGTTGATGATGGTGATGATATGTGGCGTGGGACCCACCGTGATTGTCCATGCAAAATTCACACCATCAACCAGGCCATGTGGCCGCGTGATGTATGTGTTTTACCCATGCTGGCCATCAGCCGTGGGGCTCACCTTATGGTCGTGCTGCGTCCAGTACATGGACCCCCCTTACCTTGATGTTACCCTATGTCTAGAACCTGGACATTTAAAATATATATATATATATATATATATATATATATATATATATATATATATATATATATATATATATTAGTAAAGAATATTATATAATATTATATACATACAATATATGTGTATAACCGGTGGGTCCCACATGTGTGGACCCACCTGACCCTTGTATCCTACCCAGGCCGTACGTGACTACCTGGATGTACGCGTGAATCCACGCCGTCCATCTAGGAGTGGTTAATTTAAATCTCTGGTGGTGCTCACCACCGTCCAGCATGTGGGACAGTGGGGCCCATCCATGGTGCATGTGTTTTACCTATGCCCTCAATCGGTAAGGTCCACCTATGTGTCGTATGGGTTGCTCCCACACCGTCCAGCAATGGACGGTGCCGCTGGAGCACCTGGATGTAAGTTTTCATCAACGCCGTTCATCTGTGGTGGCCCATTTACGTGAACCCACCTAATGCATAGATCCCACACCGTCCATCTTTTCACTAACCAGATTGTCTGTCTGATGGACGGTGGGCCAGCCCCATGTAGAAGTGACGTCAGCAAGGTTTGTGGGTCCCACCACTGCTGTAGCCACGTTAGCAAGTTTGGTGAGAACCACCTTGGTGTATGTGTTGTAAATCTACTAGTCCATCTGGACGGTGGGTATGAGGCCATCTTGATGTATATGTTACATCCAAACTGTCCATCCAATGACGTGCTATGTGCGCCCCACCATGATGGATATTTTTCATTCAACTGTCCATACATGTGGGGCCTACCACCAGGCTGACAGCACTGACGATCCCACTCTTCCACACACACGCGTATATAGATATATATTATGATATATTATTGTAATATAATATTTTATATTAATAAATGTTATGGTGGGCCCCACGTGGGACCCACCAGATGTATATTTAATATATGTATACTACGGTGGGGCCACATCCACGTGGGAGCCACCTTGTTGCAATTATATTCCAAATCGTCCATCCCTTTTACGTGTTGGGCTACGTATATGGACCCTACACTAATGTATGTGTTACATCTGATCCATCCATCCATTTGGCAAGCTTGTTTCAAGGCTTGAGACTAAAAATAAGACAGATCTAGTTATCAGGTGGACCACACTATAGCAAATAGTGGGTTTGAACGTCTACCATTGAAATCCTTTTTTGAGATTACAGAAGTTATGAATCAATATGATATTTTTTTTCTGTCTAAGATTAGGTCTTCGTGACCTTATGAATAGACTAGATGGGAAATAAATGCTATGGTGGGCATGCTGAAAAAAATAATAATTTAACTATGAAAATTATTATCACCACCGCGAATTGTAGTATGGTCCAGATGATCTCTGGATCTGATTCATTTTTTTTGGATAATGCTCTAAAATGATCTCTATAGATGGATGAATGGTGCAGCCTAGTTGATGTATTTGGGAGGCCTAATATCATGTATTCGGGGCCCATGAGTTTAGGCCCATTATAATGTATTTGGAGTCCATGGGTTTACGCCCATTGTGATGTATTTGGAGCCCATGGGTAGAGGCCCATTGTGATGTATTTGGTGCCCATGGGTAGAGGCCCATAATGTTTTGTATTAGGTTCATTTACACCGGCCCATTTGACTCAGCCCATTTGATCGGCTCATTTGTATGGGCACATTTGATTCGAACCATTTGATTCGAACCATTTGATGCGGCCCATTTGATTTGGCCCATATGATTCGGTTCATTTGACTTGTCTCATTTGATGCGGCCCATTTGATTTGGTCCATATGATTCGGCCTATTTGACTTGGCTCATTTGATTCGGCCCGTATAGTGCGGCCCATCGTGATATGTATTAGACCCTTGTCGCATGGCCCACTTAATGTATATTGAGGCCCATGGGTTGTAACCCATTTTGATGTATTTGGGGCCGATCGTGGCCCATTGCGATGTATATTGCGATGTATATTAGGCTTTTGTATGAGGTCATGGACCCACTTTATGTTTGACTCTATGTGGGCCACTGCTTGGAAGTAATGTTAGTTGAATATGTACATTGATGGGCAATGATGGTTAAATGTCCACATTATGACCTTCACTTAGGATCTTTGTTAGGTCGATTTATCAAGGCCGAGTCTGATTGTCGAGGTCGGTTCTGATCGTCGAGGCCAATTTCGATTGTCGATGACTGATTCTGATTATCGGGGTCGAGGGCGATTCTGATTGCCGATTATCGATTTTGATTACCCGGGTCAAGGCCGATTATCGATTTCGATTATCAGGGTCGAGGTTGATTCCAATTACTGATTACCGATTCTGATTATTGAGGCCAACTCCAATTGTCAAGGCTGATTGTCAAGGCCCTTTGTGATGTATATGAGGCCCGTATTTGAGGCCCATTCTGATGAGCATTCGGCCTTGGCTTGATGATTTGATGCCTATGTAATGTTTGAGAGGCCTATGTGATGAGGCCCATTGTAGTGCATTTGAGATCCAGGCAATGGAGCCCATTGTGATGTATGTTAGGCCCATGCGAAAGGCCCATCGTGATGTGTATTAAGCTCTTGAGTGAGGCTCATGGTGTTGTATATTTGACTCTTGTGTAAGGTCATGGGTCCACTATATGTTAGGCTCTATGAGGGCCATTCTTTGGGGGCAATGTTGGTTAAATGTCCACATTGTCGAGGCTGATTGTGGATGCCAGTTATTGATACTAATTATGAGTATGTGACAACATAGCATCATGATACATGCCCATACGTATCGTCTACATATTCATTATGAGATGTGATTGATCATTGTATACATCATTGTACAGATGATTTATGGGACTCCCTGATAGGTGGATTTATCCCACATAAGCGCACGGTATGCGTAGGATTGATGCATGATTGGGCTACATGACTCATGCATCTTACATTGTGTGATAGTGATTACTATATGCCCAAGCGACATCAGGGTTGTGACCTCCACTTGCATGTCGTGGATGACTAGATGGGACACTGGAAATGTTTGGTTCGACTATCTGGGCACTTTGGATGTCTGTGGGTGAAAGTCCCTAAACCTCCGAGGTCAGGAGACGCCCCAATATCGAGACTGAGTGGATACATGAGTGTAACATCCCGAAAATCGGGGGTCGAGTAGAAACTCAACTCCCGAGTTCCAAAACATCACTTATGAAACATAGATAATGATGAATGCATGCTGTCTGTAGGATGAAATTAAACAAGATTAAGAATAAGCCAAAACAGCATATCATACTCCAGAGACAATTAAATTAGCAAGCGGAAGGATGTGATAGATATATGAAATATATGAACTGTTGTAGGCCTCCAGAGTGTGAACATGTTACCAGGTTAAACATATACATGTATACTCCAAAAATGATCAAAAAGAATATACATGAGTGCTCCAAAAAAATATAAAATGACAAGTGTCATGGCGTCTAATCAACCTCCCTGTAAACTCCGTCGGTCAAAACCTGCATATAGGATGCATCCTCCTCATCATCATCAAGTCCGGCTCTGCTTCGCAAGCATCGTCATCATCTGAAATTAAAATAGGGACTGGTGGGTGTCCAGAACACCATCCCGTAACGTAGGAGTGAGTAGCTAACTCAGTGGAATCATAGAGCAAAGGTTAACATGTTATCAAATCCATCACGCGATAATGGTAAAGCAAGCAATCAAATATTTCTAAACACTGTGATTAATGCAAGCATGAAATGACATGATGGATGCCCTCACCGACATACTCCCTCATGTGACACCATCTTACGTCCGCGGCATGCTTTCTCCCCTCAGTGCTCCACATCTTCCAGGCACATGCAGTGCGATATGAATATGATTACCAAGTTGTTATTAGTCCTTTTCATACAGAAGGATTGGGAAACTAGGGTACCTCCCTCATATCAATACCCAAACAATGATCCTGTCTAGGGTCGTCACTCCTAGTAGTCTCATACGATGATACATTTTTAGGTCGCTGCAAGGGCTGTCAGAGCTGTTGCACGCACTCGTTGCTCCGCTCCCCCATCACCTTATCAATACAAGCCTAGTTGTACTCTTGTTGCTACGGAAGGGTCGTTGCCTCACGTAGACTCAGAGTACGTTCGAGGTAACTACAAAGGGCTGTCAGGGCTGTTGCTCGCACTCATTGTACCGCTCCCCCATCACCTTATTAGTGTAGGCCGACAGCAAGAATATAGTGTATCATACCACCATAATCTGCTCACGAGTCTGGGTTGCTCGATGGTCACTGCGGGGAGGTTTGTGGCCCCAGCGTAGGCCGACGCTCGACCACAGTGTCCCATACCACCATGCCTGGCTCATGAGTCTTAGGGGATCGAGGTACCAAGGTTAGAGGGACTTTCCAATGGTAAGTTCAGTACCGTAGGTTCAAGCAGTTATGACGAATACAAGGTGAACATAAAATGTTCAGTCGGGTTACTTGATGAGTCCGACTAGCACGAGCGCACGTTGAATCGACCGACATGAAGTGCACAAGCACTTCGCGTGGCCTAACCACAGTCGACGACTCTAGTACGAATCGGGTTCGTCATACACATCCTTCGTGGTGAATAGAATCCAACCACGAATTCTAAACTGTTATCAACTGCCTGGACTAGGGTATAGCCCCAAGCACATGTAATGTGAATCAGTAATCATATGAGATAAACAAAATTAAAATAACAAATAATTCAAGCATGTTAGCAACATGTTACAAGATACAACATAGGCAACTTAACCATACACATGCATTTCATTTATATGAGATAATCAATTCAAATATTATAACCATGGAAGAAATCATATTCATCATTAAAATAGTTGAGAATCCTATCTCAACACTAATCTACAAGCTTGTTTACACAATACTTACTTATATAAACGTTTATACAAACAGTTTGTCTACACACTTTAGTCTACATAGCATATGTCGGCCAAAATGTGCATTAGGGCGAATCTCTTCGTCAAACAGATCATACACGCATAACTAGTACAAGTACATGGAAAATAATCATGACAACCATATCAGCAAAATACGTACGTATACAGTATTTCCTACAAATAGCCAAAATATCCTAAATCTCATATTCTTCGTACATATTCGAAATGAAAAACGGACAGCATGTTCTACATGTCAAACAACATCCTTATCAGCAATCTACCATTAAACGGCATTGAAAGCTTTGAAAACAGGTAATCTAAGCGTCTAAAATCCGCACCTTACGCTGTAGGAGTGTAATGAATCGAATAGGAACTCTACGTCGTCGTCAACGACTGATTGGCAACCTACAACACAAGATAAGTCAGCTACTTCGCTACTTGGATCGATAGAATCCCTAAAACAGGTTAGGGTTAGGGTTTTCTTACCTAGGACGGAGTTGGAATCGCCAGAATAGAGATGCAGGTGGATGGAGTTGGGACGTGGAGCAGCAGGGAAGAATCCCAAGAGAAAGCTCCAACTTCTCCCTCACTTTCTCTCTCTTTTCTCTCCTCTCTCCTAGGGTTTTCTCCAAATTCGTATGGGTTAGAAGGCTAAAGGTTTAAGACCCTTTTATAAGCCCAAACATAATCAAAACAGACTCCAAGTCAAGGTATACTTGGATTACAGCCAAATCGGGTCTTTTCCGATCCAAAAGAACATTTCTGGAGGTCCCCTGACTGAATGTGGTCAGACTTAAGCTCATGGATGTCGGATCCTGATCACATTAAGTTTTCAGCCCGATAGTGTTCCTAGGTCGCACGTGGCGGACCAGTTTCAGTTCAGCGGTCACTGAGACTCGATCAGGGATTCCAAGTACACTGACCTCAGTGGGAAATATTCCCTGATCTGAGGGTGTATTTGGGTCAGATTCCGACGGTCAGAACGCTTAAACTTAACTCGCAAGAGAAACGTGCCAGATTTATTTAAATCACATTTAATTTATAAAGAATTTTACTCTTTCTCACACTCCTTGCTCTAGGCCCAATGAAATAGCCTCAGAACATCAGTTGGGCTTGATTTTCAAAATGATTGTCAAGTCCAACTAGGCGGTCATAATGGTCTAAGATTATAGATATCGGACTTTCGACGCGCGGTCTAGTTCCAATACAAAGTTTCAAAGGGTTCCTGAGAATAAACAGATTTAGAGTTTGATCCTAGGTTTTAGGGTATTGTAGCGTCAACCATTCTACACGTTTTGGATCTAGCAGATCGTATTTAAAGTGATTGGTGACAATTTCACAGGTTGTCTAGTTTAGCGTTGGCAAATTCAAGTTAAATTTGTAAAGAATTGGGTTCTAAATGATTTATTTGGCTTTGGAATTGGGTTCTGAGAGGTTACCAAGGTGTTATGGTTGACCCATTGCCTAAGGACGTCTATTTTCAGGTTGACAAAAATCCGTGGTGTTACAATCTACCCCCCTTAAAACATAATTTCGTCTCCGAAATTGGCTAAGGATAATGAGTCCCTAGAGAGACTTTCGTATTGACATTCTAAGGAAGGTTCAAATCCTATTTAATGACCTACTCTTACGTATAACCTAAATTAACTTCTTCGATCCTAGGCCAGTGGGGAAGAGGCCAACCGCGCTTCCGCTGCGCTACTCTGATCCAACGGTTGTATTAGATAATCCTAAGTAGATTGGGCTCAATACGTTCTACCCCCCTTAAAACTTAGTTCTACTTAAGGCTCAAGAATCTATGTCTCGATCTATATATCGGAACGAGGTGTAACTTAGGACCTATCCTTGACATGAAATGGGAAACAACCTCTCACTACATTGGTCTTCCTTTGTTAATGATGAGTTCTATGGCATTGGTACCTATGGTTATAGAAAGAAGCCTAATCTCCATTGTGATTGAGTTCAGGGGCAGGTGTGAGCTTACAGCAAGATGTCTAATTCTCTACTGGCTATAAGTCCTTGTCATTTCCCAAAGACAAAGTGATAAATTTTGGTTGTAGGTGGTTGGGCCAACACGGGAGAAAAGTTGTGTAGTAGGTCTGAGCCGGATACATAGACTTTCTGCCTAGACTCTGACAGAAAATTTTTTGTATCAATTCTTAATCCGAGTCGATGCCGATCTTCTACTTGATCAGAACATTGGATTTATTGGCAACTATCGGGATTAAGAAGTCGATTCAAACCGCGAATACATCGCTTACATACAGTTCCCTTACTCCGCATTCCCGAATGCAATAAGCCCTTGGGAAGGAAATTCTAAGGGGAATTCTAAGGGGCGTGATGGTTTATTCTAAGTTTAATCTGAGAGATTTATAAGTTTTCCCTATGAGTGAATGGTTCTAAGTTAAAACAACTTTCCTAAGAGTTACTAAAGGAGTCTATGAGTATTATGGGAATCTACCAAAGGAATGAAGTTCTATTCCAACCAAATCTAACCTACTATTCCTTAGCATAAATAGGCTTTACACTGCTTAATACAACTAATAGCCTAGTCTGTAACCCACTAGCTGTAATCCAAAGTCTAGCCTTATACACTACATGGTTTCATACTATATCTACTACAGGGAATTGTTCTATCGCTTAGAGTCAAGATTGTCTAAATGGAATTGGATTTCCTATATCTTCTGATCCTTTGAAACCTAGGAGTACCACTTTAAGTCCAAAACTCCAAGGGCATATGTGGCCAGTGGTCTTAAGTTGTATTAAATGGGACTGCTTGCCTACTCCCACCTAAGAATTGGGAGTGACATGTTTAGTAGGTGGGTGGGTTGGGATTCAAATCAATTTCATAGGCTTTGGAAAATGGATCTTGTGTTGGAAAGTGTGAGATGGGATTTTCAAATCCCATGATGATGAATTCCTAAGTATAAGTTGAAAGAAAGAAAAAGTGAAAATCGAAAATACGGCCGTAATGAACTCAATAGAGCCATAGGAAGTGGAAGAAAGGGATAAAAGGAATGGGGTTTGATGGGTTGTTGAGTTGTGAGGTAATGAGCCACAAAGAGGGGTTTGTGAACTCAAGACAAGGGAAAAGAAGGAGATGGGAGATGTATGCAACAGTGGAGGCCAATTAGAAGCATAAAATGATGAAGGAAATCGATTTTCTAGGAAGGAGAAAATGGGATTTGAGGTTTACATGATTTTGAGACCAAAAAGAGAGTGTAAAGGCTTAAATAAAAGGGACATGAGAGAGAGGACGGTGCAAATCTAGAATATGGTCGCGACGAACTGGAAGAAGGCCATGAAAAATGAAGAAAGAGGGGAAATGGGGCTGGAGTTTCTCGTTCTCCACGAATGTGAGCCTCAACAGAGGTTGTACAGGCCCAAATGACAATGATTAAAGAAGGAAAAATGAAGACATGGGCTGAGTTAAGAGCTTACGCGATTTCTAGCCTCAAATGGAGGATGGGAGAGCTCCAATGAACGAGAATGGAAAGGATAGGGAGTGTGTATAGCTGTAAACGATGAAGGGGCGTGGGTTGAGACAGAAAACGACGATGGGAGTGATTGAGAATGAGATTTGTAAGGGAAAACAACAAGTTGGAGAGAAAGGGAGAGCTTGGAGGTGTATTTTGTGAAGGAGGTACTAGTTTGGAGGGGCTTTAAGGTGCGGCCCACATACCAGGGGGCTACCCTAACCCCCAAAGGACGTCGGCCCGAAACCCCGAACGAATGGGGCCCATTGTACCGCGAGGCCTCGCCTAACCGACGAGGTCCTCGCCGTCCTCTGTGCTGATCGGCGATGCCTCGCCATTTGGGCGAGGTCCTCCTGCCCTAAGGACCCTAAATATATGTGGGTCCCACTCTGGATCATTCTAGATCAGCGTGGGTAGGCCCACGACTCTGTTTCAAACTATTTCGGATCATTTTACAAACCGGAATTAGTTTATGCATCATGTAAAATATGATTTTGGGGTAGGAGAGGGTAATCCATCCAACTAACCCACTTATTCCACGAGATTCCATAATTGGAATGGTCAAAAGTCCAATTTATACATATATTTACTATTTATAGTAAATTTTTATTTAAGCATGATTCTCCATCATTTATATGTTAGGATTTATATCTAGTATGAAAGTACTTAGAAAAAGTTGAAGAATGAAGTGGTGAAAGGAGAGATTTTGAAGCAATTAGATAAAAAGGGGTTTTAGGCCTTGAGATTGAGTGTATGGGTTGTGGTTAACCCACAACCCAAGTACATTCATTTCTAGGTTTGAAATTCTCCAGGGAATGACTCAAAACCATCGACTGACGGCCTAGAGGTGACTCAGGTCGCTTCATGCGACCAAAGTAACGTTATGGCCTAAATTACCGCAGAGTATCACCTGTCGACGAAACTGGGAGTTCTAATGTGATTTCTAAGTTTCCATCGCCCCCTTCCTAAGTCAGAGTGCGTCAGTGTGTGTCGTTTTACCATAACCCAGGTCCAGTTTAATCCAAATCATGCTCTGATACCACCTATAACATCCCAAAAATTGGGGGTCGAGTAGAAACCCAACTCCCCAGTTCCAAAACGTCACTTATGCAAGATAGATAATGATTAATGCATGTTGTCTGTAGGATGGCATTAAACAAGATTAAGACTAAGCCAAAACAGCATATCATACTCCAGAGACAGTTAAATTAGCAAGCGGAAGGATGTGATAGATATATGAAATGAACTGTTGTAGGTCTCCAGAGTGTGAACATGTTACCAGGTTAAACATATACATGTATACTCCAAAAATGATCAAAAAGAATATACATGAGTGCTCCAAAAAAATATAAAATGACAAGTGTCATGGCATCTAATCAACCTCCCTGTAAACTCCGTCGGTCAAAACCTGCATATAGGATGGATCCTCCTCATCATCATCAAGTCCGGCTCTGCTTCGCAAGCATCGTCATCATCTGAAATTAAAATAGGGACTGGTGGGTGTCCAGAACACCGTCCCGTAACGTGGGAGTGAGTAGCTAACTCAGTGGAATCATAGAGCAAAGGTTAACATGTTATCAAATCCATCACGCGATGATGGTAAAGCAAGCAATCAAATATTTCTAAACACTGTGATTAATGCAAGCATGAAATGACATGATGGATGCCCTCACCGACATACTCCCTCATGTGACACCATCTTACGTCCACGGCATGCTTTCTTCCCTCAGTGCTCCACATCTTCCACGCACATGCAATGCGATATGAATATGATTATCGAGTTGTTATTAGTCCTTTTCATACAGCAGGATAGGAAAACTAGGATACCTCCCTCATATCAATACCCAAACAATGATCCTGTCTAGGGTCGTCACTCCTAGTAGTCTCATACGATGATATATTTCTAGGTTGCTGCAAGGGCTGTCAGGGCTGTTGCACACACTCGTTGGTCCGCTCCCCCATCACCTTATCAATACAGGCCTAGTTGTACTCTTGATGCTACAGAAGGGTCGTTGCCTCACGTAGACTCAGAGTACGTTCGAGGTCACTACAAAGGGCTGTCAGGGCTGTTGCTCGCACTCGTTGCACCGCTTCCCTATCATCTTATCAGTGTAGGCCGACAATAAGAATATAGTGTACTATACCACCATAATCTGCTCACGAGTCTAGGTTGCTCAATGGTCACTACGGGGAGGTTTGTGGCCCTAGCGTAGGCCGACAGCTCGACCACGGTGTCCTATACCCTGGCTCATGAGTCTTAAGGGATCGAGGTACCAAGGTTAGAGAGGCTTTCCAATGGTAAGTTCAGTACCCTAGGTTCAAGCAATTATGACGAATACAAGGTGAACATAAAATAGTCAGTCGGGTTACTTGATGAGTCCAACTAGCATGAGCGCACGTTGAATCGACTGACATGAAGTGCACAAGCACTTCGCGTGGCCTAACCACAGCCGACGACTCTAGTACGAATCGGGTTCGTCATACACATCCTTCGTGGCGAATAGAATCCAACCACGAATTCTAAATTATTATCGACTACCTGGACTAGGGTATAGCCCCAAGCACATGTAATGTGAATCAGTAATCATATGACATAAACAAAATTGAAATAACAAATAATTCAAGCATGTTAGCAACATGTTACAAGATGCAACATAGGCAACTTAACCATACACATGCATTTCATTTAGTATAATCAATTCAAATATAACAACCATGGAAGAAATCATATTCATCATCAAAATAGTTGAGAATCCTATCTCAACACTAATATACAACCTTGTTTACGCAATACTTACCTATACAAATACTTAGTCTACACACTTTAGTCTACATAGCATATGTCGGCCAAAATGTGCATTAGGGCGAATCTCTTCACCAAACAGATCATACACGCATAACTAATATAGGTACATGGCAAATAATCATGGCAACCATATCAAAAAAATACGTACGTATACAGTATTTCCTACAAATACCCAAAATACCCTAAATCTCATATTCTTCGTACGTATTCAAAATGAAAAACAGACAGCATGTTCTACATGTCAAACAACATCCTTATCAGCAATCTACCATTAAATGACATTGAAATCTTTCAAAACAGGTAATCTAAGTGTCTAAAATCCACACCTTACGCCGTAGGAGCGTAATGAATCGAATAGGAACTCTACGTCGTCGTCAACGACTGATTGGAAACCTATAACACAAGGTAAGTCAGCTACTTCGCTACTTGGATCGCTAGAATCTATAAAATAGGTTAGGGTTAGGGTTTTCTTACCTAGAACGAAGTTGGAATCGCCAGAATAGCGATGCAGGTGGATGGAGTTGGCACGTGGAGCAGCAGGGAAGAAACCCAGGAGAAAGCTCCAAGTTCTCCCTTACTTTCTCTCTCTTTTCTCTCCTCTCTCCTAGGGTTTTCCCCAAATTCGTATGGGTTAGAAGACTAAGGGTTTAAGGCCCTTTTATAAGCCCAAACATAACCAAAACAGACTCCAAGTCAAGGTATACTTGGGTTACAGTCAAATCGGGTCTTTTCCGATCCAAAAGAACATTTCTGGAGGTCCCTTGACTGAATGCTGTCGGAATTAAGCTCATGGATGTCGGATCCTGATCACATTAAGTTTTCAGCCCGATAGTGTTCCCAGATCGCACGTGGCGGATCAGTTTCAGTTCAGCGGTCATTGAGACTCGATCAGGGATTCCAAGTACACTGACCTGAGTGAAAAATATTCTCTGATCCGAGGGTGTATTTAGGTCAGATTCCGATGGTCAGAACGTTTAAACTTAACCCGCAAGCGAAACGTGCCAGATTTATTTAAATTACATTTAATTTATAAAGAATTTCACTCTTTCTCACGCTCCTTGCTCCAGGCCCAATGAAATAGCCTCAGAACATCAGTTGGCCTTAATTTTCAAAATCATTGTCAAGTCCAACTAGGCGGTCATAATAGTCTAAGATTATAGATATCGGACTTTCGACGCGCGGTCTAGATCCAATACAAAGTTTCAAAGGGTTCTTGAGAACAAACAGGTTTAAAGTTTGATCCTAGGTTTTAGGGTATTGTAGCGTCAACCATTCTACACGTTTTGGCTCTAGCAAATCGTATTTAAAGTGATTAGTGACAATTTCACAGGTCGTCTAGTTTAGCACTGGCTAATTCATGTTAAATTTGTAAAGGATTGGGTTCTAAATGATTTATTTAGCTTTGGAATTGGGTTCTAAGAGGTTACCAAGGTGTTATGGTTGATCGATTGCCTAAGGACGTCTATTTGCAGGTTGACAAAAATCTGAGGTGTTACAATGAGCGCCTGAGTACCGAATACCAGGAGGCCGCATTTCTTACTGTGTCATGGTCAGTTGGGAGAGGGTGTGGCCTTACCCACGGGGCATAGCTAGGCTGAGTTTGACCAACTCGTGAATGGGTCCGTTATCGACGTGCCGGGTAGATATTGGCTGACTATTGGTTAGGCGGATAGTGAGGTCTCTTCCACTTGCATGGTCGCTTCGCATGTAGAGTGTACTAAACCCCAGTGATGATCTAAGAGTTGTGCAGTACTGATTTGTGGAGTAAGAGTTGCATACTCATTCACTCATTCACTATCCACTCGGGCTGGTGGTGCACAACTATTTATTACATGTACCTTTGTAATGGTTAGGATTTCGATTGGGTCGCGCGACTAACCTGAGATCGGGAGTTTACTACATTGAGTCTAACTATCCAAATTTAGGTATGGGACTGGTTTGGATAGAAGTCCTTGTAGTGGATCTCGTAGCTTGCAATACTCCATACTATCATCCCAACTTCATACTCCAGCATGGTCATTCCATTCGCACTGTATATTGCATTACATCTGTGGTATATGACACTTTAGGTTATATGTTTCTGTATTTATATGATCTAGATACGGTTGACGGAATTAGTGAACTCATCAGGAATTATATATTGCATTATATCCTTGGCATCTGATATTTGGCTCTTTATGACTCCTCATTTACGCAGCTGATCTGTATTGCATACTCTGATATTATTTAACTCATGGACTTGTCAGTATTTTCGCTTACTCTGATATCATATGATTCTTGATCTTACCAGTATTTATGATATTGTAGGATTATGGCATTATATTGAAAACGTGGCACTTACCTTATGCACACACTTACACCGCCCTCTAAGCTTTCTATAAGCTTATGCATGATAGATGCGTGCAGGTGATGTTAGGTTGTAGCAGTGTGGAGCTTGGAGCATGTAGTTGACTTTTGGAGCTTTGATTTTAACATGTGTATTTCCTTTTTAGTATTGTACTCAAATGATTACATTAGTGGATATGTGGTGATGATGTGGCTCTTATGATTTGGGTATACTTGTGGTTATGCTTCTTATGAGACAGATTCAGGTTGAAAATTTGGCGTATGAGTGTTGTGAGTCGAGAATGGGGTACTATGGAGGCTGTCGGCACCGGATCCAGTGATCGAAATTCCTATGAATATGATTTTCGAGTTTGGGACGTGACAACAGGCTTCATTTCGTAAATATTATCTTTTAAAGAAACTTTATGCAAAGTTGGCCTAGAGAGGGGGATGATCTATTTCTCTAAAGTAATTCATGCCTTGGTCTTTTTGATAATTTCTTACGCGCGGAAGATGAATCGATATGGAATAATCAACTGGATAATAATGGTGCACTAAGTAATATTTGATGAATCCATCAACGCATCTAATTATAAGAAGCATAAACTGGATAATTATAGCTAGGAATTATGCGGCGTGATCCAGTGTGAACGTTTAAAAGTTTCTTCCATATCAAGGCCTAGTTATATAGTCTGTTGCCATAACTTCTCATTGTTTTAGTAATGATATCGTAAGTCTCCGATTATTGGACCTGATAGAAACAAGAAATGAATGTTCGCCGAAAGAGATAGAACCATCATCAGTCGCTTTTATGACCTTTGGAAAGCTAATAAATGGAAATTGAAAGAAGTCTTATCTATTTTTCTGGATCAACAAAGGTCCAAAGAAAATACACTCCTGGCCAGCCTATGAAGAAATGCTACGGAGCACAAATTAGAGAAGATTCAACGGTTAAACCTTTAGAGCCGGAAATGACATTTCTGAAAGCACGCTATAATGAGTAAAGAATGCAACAAATGCAATGTAGTGTGCGTTAACAAGCACAAAGATGGAATGACTAAATCATTATCATATTGCAAATATTATAATCATTCTAAAAGCTTTCAATATGCTTTAAAATTATTAATACTTCATGAAACTAAAATTGAAAAATTATGATATCTTGTAATACTAATTCCGATTAATTTGGCAAGAAAGATTACCATTCAAAATCTTGGATTATGTAGACCATGAATAAAAGAACAATTAAAGAGATTATTGTACCAAGAGTAGCATTGATAGATAGTTATCTGATCAAGTTACTCAAAGATGAAATCATCATAGTTGTTACAATGGTAAGTTTTGATGAAAAGAGAATTGCATGAATAAGGGAATTAAAATTGTGGAGAATGAAATTGTGGCCCTGTTCATAGAAAAGTGTTCTATCCGATGGACCATTATAAAGACAGAGTGCTTTTGTTATTGCATATCCTCCCTATTGAAGCATTCACTGCCATGCCCTAAACTCGGAAATGGGCTCACAAAAATCTCGATTGTCAAATCTGGTACCGACAGCCTCCGTAGTACCCCATTCTCAGTTCCCAGTGCCTATATGCCAGATTCTGATCTTGGGATCCTATAAGAAGGATTTTTTCGACGTACATTTTTCTCGTAAGAAGCATAACCACATGTATACACAAATCACAAAGGTAACATCATCATCACATATCCACTAATATAAACATTTGAATACAATGTTGAAGGGAAAATACATATATTGAAAATCAAAGCTCCAGAAATCTGCTGCCCACTCCAAGCTCAATGCTGGTACAACTTAACGCCACCTGCACGCATCGATCGTGCATAAGCTTATAGAAAGCTTAGAGGGTGGTGTAAGTGTGTGCATAAGATAAGTGTCAAGTATTCAATATAATACTATAATCATATAATGTCGAAAATACTGGCAAGATCATGAATCATACAATATTAGAGAAATCGGAAATATACTGGTAAGTCTATGAATGCTATCAGTCGTACCAAGGCTATATGATGCAAGGCATGAATGCTAACGGCTATATCAAGGGTATGTGATGTAAAAACATAATAAGCCAATATCATATACTAAGGAAGCAATGTAGATCAATTATAGTGAGCCAAATATTAGATGCCAAGGATGCAACTCAATATGCAATGCAAGTGAAATGACCAAGCTAGAGTGAAGTCGGGATGATAGTACATAGTATTGCAAGCTACAGGGTCTATCACAAACGATTTCTATCCAAACCAGTCTCATATCTAAATTTGGATAGTCAAACTCAATGTAGTAGACTCCTGATCTCTGGTTAGTTGTATGCCCAACGAAATCCTGACTATGCAAAGGTACATAATAATTAGTTATCACCACCAGCCCGAGTGAATAGTAAATGAATGAATTAATGAATATACTGCTGAGTATGTAAATCTTGCTTCACAAATTAGTATTGTATATCTCTGGGATCATCATTGGGGTCTAGTACACTCCACACCAGTTTGCTACCCCATCAAGCACATAACTAGGTAAGTGGAAGAGACCTCACTATCCACCTACCAATACTAGCTTGGCTTGTCGATAGCGAACCCATTTATGAGCTGGTCAGACTTATCCTAACATTACCTACTCCCTCATGCAGGTAAGGCCACACCCTCTCCCGACCGACTACGATAAAGTCGGAGACGCGACCTACTGGTATACGGCCTTCATACGCTCTTATATATCCACTCAGTCTCGACGTTGGGGTGTCCTCTGGTACCAAGAGGGTTTAGAAATTTTCACCCAGGGCCATCTATGGTAGCTCGATTCTAGTAATAGATTTTTGGTGTCCTATCTGGCCATCCACAACATGCCTGTGGAGGCTGCGGCCTTGATGTCGCTAGGGTGTACAGTAAATACAACACATAATACAAGATGCATGAGTCATGTAATCCAGACATGCATCATTCCTACGCATATCATGTGCTCATGTGAGACAATCTCCCCCTATTAGGGAGTCTCATAGCAACCTACCCAATGACATATGCAATGGTCAATCATATCTCATAACAAAAATGTAGATGATCTGTATGGGCTTGTATCATGATGTTATGTTGTCACATACTCATAATCGGTATCAATAACCAGCATCGATAATCGACCTCGACAATGTGGACATTTAACCAACATTTTCCCCAAGGAATGGCCCATATATAGCCTAACATATAGTGGACCCATAGCTTACACAAGGGCCTAATATATACAACATCATGGGCCTCACTCAAGAGCTTAATACACATCACGATGGGCCTCTTACATGGGCCTAATATACATCACAATGGGCTCCATCGCCTGACCCTCAAATGCATCACGATGGGCCTCATCACATAGACCTCATATTCATCACATTAGGCCTTAAACACAGGCTGGATATATATCCTAATGGACCTCAAATACGGGCCGCATATACATCACATTAGGCCTCAAACATGGGCTACATATACATCATATGTGTCTAGACAATCAGTCTCAGCAATCGAAATCGGCCTCGACAATTGTAATCGGCTTATACAATCAGTCTCTACAATCGAAATTGGCCTCGATAATCAACCTCAACAATAAGAATCAGATTTGACAATCAGAATCGGCCTTGACAATCGGAATCAGTCTCGATAATCAGAATCGGCCTATACAATTGGCATCGACAATCAGAATCGACCTCGTTAATCTGCCTCGATAATCAGAATTGACCTCGACAATCAGAATTGGCCTATACAATCGGCTTCAACAATCAGAATCGGTCTCAACAATTGGAATCAACCTATACAATCATCCTTGATAATCAAAATCGGCCTCGACAATCAGAATCGGCCTATACAATCATCCTCGACAATCGAAATTAACTTCGACAATCAAAATTGGCCTCGACAATCGGAATCGGCCTATACAATCAGCCTCAACGATTAGATTGGTCTTGTTAATCGGCCTCGACAATTGGCCTCGACGCAAGGCAGGGTTCATAGATGGATGACCAATGATGAATCAAGAAATATCAATGGGTCTCAATAATTTGGATGAACCCACTAGAGAATGATGAGAATGGGCCTAACCGGGCCTAAGGGAAGGTCACAATATAGACATTTAACCATCACTACCCAACAATGTGGACATTCAACTAACATTGTTCCCAAGGAGTGGCCCATATAGGGCCAAACGTACAGTGGACCCATGGTCTCACACAAGGGCCTAATATACATTCTCATGGGCCTCACTCAACGACATCACATTCATTGCATTGGGCCTCACTCATGGGTCACAAATGTTTCACAATGGGCCATGCCCATGGGCCTTGAATACATCACAATAGACCTCGCCTATGGGCCTCAATACTATGCGTCATATATCAAGTGGGCCACATCCATGGACCACACCAATGAGCTTCATATACATCAATTGGGCTGCATCAATGGGCCCCACTAATATGCCTAATACATATCACAATGGGCCTTGCCCATAGGCCACGAATTCATCATAATGGGCTTTGCCCATGGGCCTTAGATTCAAGCAGGTGGGCCCCATCATGTAGGCCTTGTATATATCACATCGGGCCTCACTCATGGGCCCAATATACATTACAATGGGCCTCTCCAGCTAGGTCACAATTCCATCATAATGGGCCCTATCCCGTGGGCCTCAAATACATCATAATGAGCCTCTCCATCAAGGCCTCACATACATCACGTTGAGTCACACAACAAGTGGGTCCTGCACAACCACCAGGTGGGCCTGCACCTCTGAAATGAGCCCACCAGATGAACAACATGGATGTACAACACATACATCAAGGTGGACCTCACCATAATGTTTATTTTTCGTCCAATCTGTTCACAAGCTCACAAAGACCTGGATAAGGAGGAAAAAAATTTTCATACTTATCCAAAACTTCTGTACTCCCAAAAGGGTTTCAATGATAGGCATTCATTCCCCACTATTTTTGCAATGTGGTCCACCTGATCAATGGCTAAACACATCACGGTGTGGCCCACCGTGATGTATCTGAGATCCAACCTATACATAAGTTAACATAGAGATAGATGAAGTGAAAACACAATATATCAGCTTGGTGGGAAACTACTGTGGCCATTAAAAATTTTAACAGTGGATGTCACTGTCCCCCACTATTTCTCAAAATGGTTGGACGGTATGGATACAACACATGCATCATGGTAGGTCCCATAGATGGACGGCGTGGATCAAATAGGTCGGACCCACAGAACTTGCTGCCATAAGTAAAGCAGCTATATGGCTAGTGTGAGATACCCCAGCCAAACTGCTTACCAAGGTGGGTCCACATGTGTGGCCCACCAGTCTAGTAGAATGGACGGACGGTGTGGATATCTACATACATCATGGTGGGTCTCACAACAGGTGGGCCCACTACAGCTGACATCAGTACCACAGCTATTGAGTTGCATAAGATGCAGCGTCAAGTGTTGCTAATGGTACAGGTGGGTCCCACATAAGGCCCACCACCATATACCCTAATATATATATATATATATATTATTATTTTTTTTTTTTTTGTTAGCTATTTAGTACACCCCACTGCCAATTCACACTTCACTGTATAGGCATGTCCAGCTTCCTTGGACGTTAGATGGTATAGATATGCATGTGGGTCCCACGTGTGGGGCCCATGGCTAGTGATTCCCACGTAGACGTGGCCCAACTAATTTAGATTAATCTGACATTTTTGTTTTCCCAACACCATTAAGGTAGGGCCCACATGACACCATCCAACACATCCATCAGGTGGGTCTCTCACACCAAACTATTGGATGGTATGTATGCAATATATCATCAAGGTGGGCCATTAAAATAGGGAGAAGAAAGAGGGGAAAGAGAGAGAGAAAGAGGGTGGATGGAGGAGGGACCCCTCCATTATAGGCCCCTCTAGACGATACAAACCGTACATCAAATGGCTCCCACCACAAGTGGGCCCTCAAATCATCAAATCTAAGCAAAAGAAACAATTCTAATCGTAGAAAACACCCACGTTTAGATCTTGGACTCCTCCTTCTGCCGTCCATGGAATGTATTTCAACGGTCGAGAGGAAGCTTAGAGGGTGGAGATGGGAGGTAGGAAGGTGGGCCACAGAAAGCTCACCTCTTTTTGGGAAGCCATGGACGGTTCCCTCCTCGGGGTTGCTTGGGAGAATGAGAGAGAGAGAGAGAGAGATGATGGGAGAGAAGTGATGGGAGAGAGGGATGGTGAGTGATGGATGGGTGTACTTGGTTGTAAGAGAGAGTTGACTTTAGGGGAGGGGTGGGTGTACTTGAAAAATTCACAACGCGCGGCGTTTTCCTCGAACTGAACGTGAGCTCACATCTCCTGGCCTGGGTATCCCCTCGGCACGCAAGACGTGGCTTCAGAACCGCAGCGACGGCGTGGTTGCACTGGTATAAGTATTGCGTCGAGATGACTCAGATCGACAGGATGCAACTTAAGATCGCATACAAATGCTGATTACAGATCGTGGGTCTTCGAAATTCGACCAAGAGGACCGTGGAAGCCTAAGTAATGGTACGGTCTAGGATACGGGCCTAACATTCACTCAGGGCTTCTGACTAGGGGCATTCAATCTTCTGTTCGAGCATGATCATTCGTTATCCCTTAAACGCAATTCATTCGAGTTCGATTTCTACGATCATGATTCATTTGACAACAATTTATTCAAATGCAATTCCTCCGAGCTTGATTCTTTCAAGATCAACTCTTCATTTTTTCGTTCGAGTAATCCTTCTCCGTTATATGACCAACTCTATTTTCATGAAGAATCCTTTTCTGAAGTGAAAGGATTTTTGTGCAAAAAAAGATTGATCCTCCATTTGATTTCATAAATTAATCAAAGAAGGATCAAGGGAGCATCATTGGGGTACAAAAAGTACAAGAGTCAAAAGGAGTTTGGTTTGTTACGCATCAAGATTCCAAGATAAGCAGTCCTGTCCATCGTGCGGTTATCCCATTGTGCAACCCTCTCTCTATCCTAAATCTCTCATGAATAGTGCATTGTGTGCAGTGAATAGTGTTTCACGATGAATAGTGTGTTGTGCTCAGTGAATAGTGCCTTGTGTGATGAATAGTGCATTGTGCACGGTGAATAATGCATTATGCGCGATGAATAGTGCCATTGTGTGAAAATAGCCTTCACACATGTGAAAAGACTATAAATACCCCCTCCCCTTCTCATTTGAGGATGAAAGTAAGAGAAGCTCAAGGAGTTGCAGGTGCACAACGGAAGTCGCCCTAAGAGGATCGTTGTGTGGTGCACAACAAAAGGAGATGAGGTGTGCAACGGAAGTCGCCCGAGAAGGATCGTTATGCGGTGCACAATAAAAGGAGATGAGGTGCACAACGGAAGTCAACCCAGGAGGATCGTTATGTGGTGCACAACCGAAGGAGATGAG
This sequence comes from Magnolia kwangsiensis, assembly GCA_037074715.1. Taxonomy (NCBI): domain Eukaryota; kingdom Viridiplantae; phylum Streptophyta; class Magnoliopsida; order Magnoliales; family Magnoliaceae; genus Magnolia; species Magnolia kwangsiensis. Next base: position 44,343,346 of record CM073576.1, on the reverse strand, counting down.
GTGCACAACAGAAGTTTCCCCAGGAGGATCATTGTGTAGTGCACAACAGAAGGAGATGAGGTGCATAACGGAAGTTGCCCCAGGGGGATCGTTTTATGGTGCACAACAGAAGGAGATGAGGTGAACAATACAAGTTGTTGTAGGAGTATCATTGTGAGATGCACAACAGAATTCCTGCACAACAAAAGTTTTCGCGTTTAAAGAGCTCCGGAAGAAGGAAAAGTTCATCCATGCAATTGGTTCACTTGCACAACCATTTGTTCTGAAGGGACATCAAGAGCAAGGAGAGAAGAATTTAGAATGAAGTGGAGAAGTCGAAGGAGAGTAGAAAGACAACTAGTGTCTACCACACAACCAAACGAAGGACCTCAAGTCTACACAACTCATCTGCCTTTATGATGAACATCTAATACGTCGAAATGCTGCTGAAATTGTCATTCTTTCATTCATTGTGTTGATTCATTATATTTTATTTTCAGAATTAAGGGAAATGCGAAGATGTAAATGAATTCAGAATGAATAAAATATTTTATGATCATTGTTCTCTCATTCTTTTTTTATTATTATTGAATAATAATCCCCCAAATCAAACTCATTCGTTTCTTGTCGAAATAAAATGGCGACTCTGTTGGGGACTTATTATAATTCAATGATAACTTAGAAAATATTAAGAGAACTTTTATCACTGTTTGATGTCAAATAGATGCCAAAATGACGACTCTCAATGGGATCTTCCTCTCCTTCATCTCTAAAATAAAGTACAATTTTATTGAATTAAAATAAATGATACTCTGTTTGAATAATAGGTATTCCGTCCTTACACAAGAGCAATGGCTTTTCTCCCAGCTAATGTAATTGTTACTTCATATTCAACGAATTCACGTAAAATTACATCGACAATACACAATCACCACTGCAAAAAATACCAAAGAAAGTAGAAGCAGTTACGATCAAAGATAGACAAGACCTAAGAATTTAGTTTGACTGAATTGGTTTATGCTCGCCAACAAGAAAGACGAATCAGATGACGAATTCATTAGTCAATGGAAAGATTTGGGGTCATCATGTCAATATCTTTCGGGAGAATCGGATCAAGTCAACATTGAATCCAGTATCATTACTATGGAAGAACTATTATATGATAATGCTCAAGCCCGGGAGTATTATGGCAATTAAATTATTGCTACGGTTGAAAGATAAAATAGTTTTGATTGTGAATATTTTCAGAGAAAATCTCACCCAATCAAAAGGGAGAAAATCGGTAATAAAGCTCCAATACAAAGCTCCATGCTCCACCCATAAAGCTTTAATGTAAAAGCTCTAATATAAAGATTTAATACTGCTGGAGCTATCAAGTTACCTCAACTCAAATATCCAAAGAAAGTTGAGATGATTAAAAAAAAAAAAAAACAATTATTGTTATTATCATTATTTCATATGACATTCCACAAAAGACTGCTTAACACTAAAGGATATGTTACAGAAAATGATAAAATAAGGAGAAATATTAATAAAGAAAGGCGAAGAATGAGATAGAAAAAATAACTATAAATATGACGTATGCAAGAGATCTATCAAAGATATGGAAAAGTAAAGAGAAAACTACTACGACAAGGGAGTTGTTACTTGCAATACTTCCTATAATGGGTTTCGTCAAGAATATTCATTATTATTCATAGCTTCCTGGGCCATCCGCTGAAGAAATTAGTCTGGATGATCTAGCTTTTATATGCCAACGAGAAGACGAACCGGTCAAAGAATTCATTGATGAATGAAGAATTCTGGTGCATCATGCCCATAATTTATGGAAGAAGAAGAACAAATCAAGTTATGTATAAAATGCATAAGACCAGATATTGTATTAAGTCTTATTGATCCGAATAGACAAACCTTTTAAGATCTGATTAAGAAGGCTTGCAATCTAAAAAGATTAGTACAAAAGTGTTCGATTCTCATATAAGCTGGTTGTTTCAAGTTCTCAAAAGAACTTCGACTGATACTACCGAAGAGGAAAGAAAAATGAAGAATTGTCAGGATGAATAAAAAAAAATCCTTAGTGAAAGAAATACGAGTGATTCCACAACTAAAAAAGTAAACAAAAAAAGGATTTGGACGATTCAAAAATTGTGAGAAATATACATTTGAAGAAGACGATAGATTTCCTATGATGAACCAATTGCTAGCCGTGGAGAAAATTAAATTGTCATTGTCAAAGTGTCCATAGGAAATGAAGAAGAAAAGATAGAATGATTACTGCTATTATCATCGTTGTCTTAGACATCAAACTGAGAATTACTTCAAACTAAAGAGTATATTACAAAAAATAATTGATAATGGCGAAATAATCATAAGGAAAGCATATGATGTAAGAGAGGAGATAAGAGTATACAAGCCTGATTGAAACAATTTTTCATATCTTCACATTCAAACGTTAGATTATATCACTCCATGTACAGTATCTTGAAGGTGACCCCTTATGTTTTTATAGTCCCTTATATTCTCTATGGGGTCAATTGTTTTCAGCTATTCTTATATAATTAGCATTAGTATATGTGCACAATACCTAACTTGAAATCTTTTTCCCTCAACAAATAAATTTTTGGTTGCCTTAAACTAGTCACATAAAAATAACATTACAATATCATTTATTGAAGCATTATCTAAAGTTATTGCAAATATTTTATTTTCAATGCCTCAGTCTCGTAGACAGTTATAGATGTAATCTAAAATAATCAAACTAGTATGAGGAGAAAGGTGGCGGACGTTTAAAATTTTCATGCAAAGTTACTAATCTTCATTTATGTTGTGTGAACAATGAAATATATCACTTTCTTTAACTAGACGTTATCAACAAATCAGAAGTCAAATTTAATCTTAAGAATTAAATGCTTTCATTTTTATTTTCTCACTTGTGTACATTTTTATTTTCTCACTTGTGGCACGAAAAGTCCTTAACTTGAGAATTAAGTAATTTACTGTATCTCACGAAAACTTTACTCTCTACCATTGTAAATAATTTTTTTTTCAACAATTGTAAGTCTTGCATATTAGTCTTTCAGTTTCTCTTTGTCAAACTTATGAATGGAAAGTTTACTTAGAGACTCGTATCCTTTAAACTTCGTAAATGAAAGTAACTGTTGGTATGCAATTGAGATTTTTGGTATCATTGAGCAACTTTACTTATGTCTGTTTAAATGAGTAGTTGACCCCCCCTATATCATTATTGTATAATCATTTGCAATGCATACATCTAATCTTTATTAATTATTAAGTATAATTTTTTCATAGTCATCCTACACAATTGATCTTTTCTTTCCTTTTATTGTAGTTGAATACCCTTCTTCCTTCACAATAAGAGATGTGTTCGACGTACTGACACCAGGAGTAGTTGAGACTTCTTCATTAGTTATTTATAAATATAAAGATAGAAAAACTATCTTTTAAGGACTTATCAACAAAAAATGGTATATACTTGAACCGCCCTTGTTGAGCGTCAAATATTACATATTAGACCCCAGATATTATCTGGATTTACGAGCATAAGAGTGTTTAACGGCCGATTTAATCGTGTTTATGCTGCAGGTTGAATTTAGGAGCTTAAGCTGAAAAAGGATGCTAAAAGCTTGGATTTAACACTCTGATGATCACCAAGGCAAGGGATGGACCCAAGGGGACCAAGATCGACAAATTTACACGTCAGAGACTCGAGAAAATCGAGAAACTGAAGTTCAAATAGCCCGAAATTGGTCTAGAACACAAGATCACGAGGTTCCCACCATCAGTTTGGCTCGAAACTTCATACATGGTCTGAGGGATATAAATTAACCGTACAAGTCAAATTTCAGTCTTTCGATCCCTGCAGAAGTGCCTCAACCGACAGATGAACTCATAAACCATTGATTCTAGGCCCACCTGATATCTGGATATTTTTCAATTCTAGTCTCAACCGTTTAATTTACATGAGGAAAGGAATGAGCAGAGCGGATTCTTCATCTACGTCAAGGTGGGACCCACCTTTCCCGGTGCGTGTGCACAACACACATATGATCGCCTCCCACCGAAATCAAAAGTCGGTCAGCGATTACGCTGACCGACGTTTGTTTTTAAAAACTCCCAGCGTCCGCAGAGGGCAGACGCTGTCCGACGCTGAGGAGATAAGTGGGCCCCTAACGTTAATCATCTGATCAATCCAGACCGTCCAATCAGTCAAGGAGGTCAAACCGACCGTACAAATGGCGTTCTTCCAGACCATGCACATGTACGTACGGAAATATCATCCACTACATCTAACGGACGGTAGAGACAAAGATCCATGAGACGCACTGAATATGCTCCAAAAGCACTCTTTCCCGGAGGGTTTTTCGTCCCAAAACCAATGGACGGCGTGGATTTCTCTGAAAATCCTGATCATGGCCCCCACTATTAGCACAGCACAAGGAAAGGGAGCTCTGTTCGCAGTCTGCACACGGCCGACCATGGGGTGAAGAAGTGGGCCTCCATCATCATGTATTCAGATGATCCGGACCATACATTAGTTCCAGCAGGCAGAACCGACCGTACAAGAGGTTTTTTTTCAAACCTATGCATACACACGTAGAGAAATACTGATCACACATCGTGCAGACGGTAGTTTAGGAACTCCGGTGGACCACATTGAAACCCATCTAAAAACATCCATATTTGGACGATTTTCTGAGCCGAATCTAATGGTCGGAGTGGATTTCTCAACACGATAGCTAATTGGGGCCCACCAATATCTCAGCGACGAGAGCTCACATGCCCTGTCTGCGCACCCGAGAAAACCGGCCGCTGTGGGCCGGTTTTGCAAGCTTGATCACGTTCGGATCGGTAATCCAAACCGTCCATCATGTAGGCCAGCCAACAAATTCCCAAGGGACGTTGATATTTTGGAAAGAAAGCAAGGGAAGCTAGCAGTTTTCAACTCATTTTCTTGGCTGCGGAAAAGCCCACGCACATGCCTGGATTCTCTTCACCGCCTCTGTGGTGCGGAAGCTCTCACTCCACCGACCCTCTAGCGTTATAAAAGGGAGTAAGAGAGAGGAGAAAGAAAAATATATTCACGGCTGGAGAGCTCGGGCTTGGACGTGGATCAGAGAGAAGAGAGAGAGAGACAGAGGTTTTTTTTTTATTTTATTTTTTTCTTCTTTCTTTTCTTTTGAAATTTAGTTTAGCCCATTCATGCTGAGCTAAACCTCTTAGCTAGGGCTAAGAGGTGAAGCTTGTAGCGTGATGGGAGGACCTGTTGCTTATGCAATTTATTTAGACTAATTGATGTTGATCTTAGTTTGATTTTAATGGAAATATTTTTAGTTTTATTAATGGTCTGTTGTGACTAAAATTACAATGGGTCTGCAATGGCTGTGAGTATGTTCTTCTTCTTTTATGTTTATGACGTCAGGACACCCCGTTGTTCACCATAGTCTCCTGGGCATGGTCGAATGACGGTACCCTTCCTAACCTTCATACACGTGATTGGTTGGTAATTAGTTTAATTCTGTTGGTTGCCATAGTCTCTTGGGCATGGTTTGGTGATGGAATCCATTCTAATTCATATACCTTTCATCTCTTGAAAACTAGATCAATGTCAGTTCAGTTAATTTCCATGAAACATGCATAAGATCTCCCTGATCTCTACAAGTGGATCCTCTGAATCCCTAGTTCCCTTCTCCTGATTTCTCTCAAGTTTATATAATTATTTCACCATTATTTCTCAAATTACATTCAGTTTAGATTTCATCTTAATCTAGTTCTAGTTTTGGTTAGTTTTAGATAACGTACAAGTTTCAGTCCCTTAGGATTCGACCTCGGTCTTACCGAGTTATTACTACATCACAACCTTGCACTTGGGGAGTGAACAAGTTTTTGGCGCCGTTGCCGGGGACTGTCGGCTACGTTTTTCTGAAATTAATTAGTTTTAGGATTAGATTTTCTTTTTAGAAATTTTTAATTCTAGGTTTAGAATCTTAGTTATTTTCCTTATTAGAAATTTTTCCTAACTTTAGAAACTTTCTATTCTTCCTTCTATCTGATTTTTAGAACTAACTCAATTTTTCTATTTTGTAGGAAGCTTCTAATTTAGTAAGCTTTTTCTAATTCTTCTTTCTTTGGAATTTCTTCTTTTCCCTAGAAATTAGTTTATTTTTAATTAGGACTTTCTACTCTTAAAAACTAACTTATTTTGGTATGTTTTGCAGGTTTTTTAACTTAGGAACTCCGATTTGGTAACTTCTCTCCAACCCTCCCTTTTTTTAGATTTTTATTTTCTTTTTTAGGTTTAAGTTAGAATTTGAGGGCTGAGTGTGTTTTATGCCCCATTGGGCACGCGACAACACTCGACGTCTCGTGACTGAAGGAGGATTGGTTGAGGGGTTGACTGTCCATCGCAGGACTAGACACCACTTGAATTCTCCCGAGTTAGAAGACGTTATGGCTGAAAATCAACCTCAAGCACTACCCCAACCAGGGGTTGAGGAAGTACATGATGAGAATGAGGTGCATCAGGCACCCCCGCCTCGTACTTTATGAGATTATTTTCAACCGGCGGGGGTGAGTATGCCCTCATGCATGATTTTTCCTGAGAATACAAGACATATGGACATCAAGCCAGGGGTTATCCAACTCCTTCCTAAGTTCCATGGGCTTGAGTCTGAAGAACCATACTTGCATCTGAAAGAATTCGATGAAATCATAGGCACCTTATACTTTCCTAATGTATCTGAGGATACTATTAGGCTGAAACTCTTTCCATTTTCCTTGAAAGAAAAAGCTAAGACGTGGTTACATTCACTGTGTCCTAGATCCATTGGCACATGGAATGATATGCAGAGGGAATTTATGAAGAAATTTTTTCCACATCATAAGACAATTACCCTCAGGAGAGCAATCATGAACTTTGCCCAAAAGGAAGATGAAACATTCTTCCAATGTTGGGAAAGGTTCAAGGATCTGGTTAATGCATGCCCACAACATGGCTTTGAAATATGGCGCATTACAAATTTTTTCTATGATGGGCTAACATCTTCCATGCGCCAAATGGTCGAGACAATGTGTAATGGAGAATTCATCAATAAAAATGTCGACGAGGTATGGGATTACCTCGATAGTCTCGCTGAAAAAACACAATCATGGGACTATTACCCAAGGACGAACACTACGTCTAGGCCGACTCATTCAAGGAAAAAAGGAGGAATATATCTCCTGAAAGAGGATAATGATCTTAACGCTAAGGTGGCCAGTCTCACCAGAAAATTTGAGGCCATGGAAGGAAGGAAGAAAAAGGTTAATGAAAGTGTTTGCGGCATCTGTGATTGCAACATTCATACTACTGAAAATTATCCTTCAATACCTGCCTTTCGAGAAGTATTGAATGAACAATCTAATGCCGTAAATAACTATCAAAGACCTTTCAATGGACCACCCTCTAATACTTACAATCCTGGCTGGAAAAATCACCCGAATTTTAGTTGGAGGAACGGACAAACTGCTACCCCTCAAGGTTTCTTCAATCAAAATCCAAATCAGGGGAAACCTCAAGAAGAATCGGTTCAAATTTCCATACAAGAGCTGGCTCGGACAATGCAAGGAATTTCAGATTTTATGTAAAAAATAGATTCACGTATGACGGCTATGGAAAAAGCGATGCTCCCTGCACAATCATTCCCTAATCCGAAACCGCAATACGAAACAGGTGATCCCAACTCTTCAAATCAAATGGGGCATGCTAAATCCATCACCACTCTTAGGAGTGGGAAGGTTATTGATAAAACCCTTCCAGTTAGGCCCGAAAAGCCTCAAGAACCAGAAGAGGACAACAATGATGGATCTGATGGCGCCCCACAAAAATTTGAACCGAAACCTCTAGAAAAGCCAGTTGCTCCGTTTCCCCAACGGTTGGTTGAACCAAAACGTCTATCTAACTCTCAGGATATCCTAGAGGTGTTGAAACAAGTGAAAGTCAACATTCCTCTGCTTGACGTTGTAAAACAGATTCCTTCATATGCTAAATTTCTAAAGGACTTATGTACTACCAAACGACGGAAAAGTATTCAAAAGAAGATCTCCTTGACTGAAAAAGTGAGTGCCATCCTGAAACAAGATGTGCCGTAAAAATTCAAAGATCCCGGTTGTCCAACCATATCATGCGTAATCGGGAACTATCGAATTGATCACGCACTTCTTGACTTAGGAGCGAGCGTCAATCTGATTCCCTATTCGGTATACCAACAGTTAGGTTTGGGTGAATTAAAACCCACTCGAACCACACTACAACTTGCTGATCGTTCTGTTCGTATACCAAGAGGGATCATCGAGGATGTGTTGGTCCAGGTGGATAGATTCTACTACCCTATTGATTTTATCATCTTAAACACCGAACCCATCAATGACACGAGCACTCAGATTCCCGTCATTCTTGGTCGCCCATTCCTGTCCACTTCAAATGCAATTATCAATTGCAGGAATGGTGTCATGACTATGTCTTTTGAAAATTTGACATTGGAATCGAATATCTTTTTCAATAACTGCAGCAACTCAGAGGATGATGACGATTTCCACGATGTTAATATGATTGATTCTTTTGTGGAAGATAGAACACCTCTCACCTTATCCTCTGATCTTCTAGAGACGTGCCTGGCCCACTCCCATGATCTTGATGACGATATAATTAGGGAGACGTGTGCCATGCTTGATACTGCACCGGTACTTGAAGTTAACCGGTGGAGGCCACACATTGAAGAATTGCCCCAAACCTATGTAGTGCCTCTACCGTCTAACCTCAAGCCACCGAAGCTTGACCTAAAACCTTTACCCTCTGATTTAAAATATGCCTATTTAGGTCAAGATGAGACATATCCGGTGGTGATCTCTGCCCACCTGGAGAAAGAACAGGAGAGTATGCTGATATCTACTCTCATTGAGCATAAGGGAGCTCTTGGATGGACGATAGCGGACCTCAAGGAAATTAACCCATCGATTTGTACTCACCGTATATATCTTGAGGACAATGCAAAGGCTGTTCGGCAATCACAACGTAGACTAAATCCAAACATGAAGGAAGTGGTTAAGGCCGAGGTTCTCAAACTATTGGAAGTGGGGATCATTTATCCCATATCCGATAATCAATGGGTGAGTCCAACTCAGGTGGTTCCTAAGAAGTCCGGGATCACCATCGTAGCCAATGCCAATAATGAACTCGTGTCAACCAGAGTTACTACTGGTTGGAGAATGTGCATTGACTACAGAAAGCTGAATACCGTCACAAGGAAAGACCACTTTCCTTTGCCCTTCATTGATCAAATCCTGGAAAGGCTAGCTGGTCATTCCTATTATTGTTTCCTTGACGGGTATTCAGGTTATAATCAGATTGAAATCGCCCCTGAGGATCAGGAAAAGACCACATTTACATTTGTAACACCCTGAAAATCGGGGGTCGTGTATAAACTCAACTCCCGAGTTCCAGACCGTCACTTATGCAACAAAAATGATTATGATTCAATGTTGTCTGATTTAAAGCATTCACATGAGTAAAAGTATACCAAAACTTCAATTCATACTTCAGATCCAGTGATAAAAGCAAGCGGAAGACTAAACAATATATATATCACTGTATGAAAAAATAAAGTAAATCTCATCTGTCTCCAAAGTATGACTACATCTCTGAGTCTCATATAATATACATGAACAAAATAAATATCCAAAATGGTCCCACTGAAATCCCATTGATCCAGGTCGCCTACGCGAAGCCATCGTGATACTGCATGTACGAGAACTCGTCCTGGTCCTCGTCGATGTCTGGCTCCACCTCCTGGATCTCAGCCTCACCTGCATCTACAACAGGGTCTGGTGGGTGTTGCAAACACCATCCTGTAACATGGGAGTGAGTGATCAACTCAGTGGAATCATAGAGCAAAGATTAGCATGTTCACAATTCAATCATGCGATAATAGTAAAGCAGTAAATCAGACATTCCTAATACTGTTGTTAATGCAAGATGACATGACGTGATGTATGCCCTCACCGACGATCTCCCTCATACGGCAACATCTTACGATAGCGGCATGCCACACTCCCTAGAGTGCTCCACATCTTCCAGGCACATGCAATGCTATGGTGATATGATTTTCAAGTTGTTATTAGTCCATTCAAACAGCAGGATTGGGAAACTAAGGTACTTCCCTTGTATCAATCCCAACACAGATCCTGTCTAGGGTCGTCACTCCTAGTAATCTCATACGATGTATATTTCATAGGTCACTACAAGGGCTGCCAGGGCTGTTGCTCGCACTCGTTGCACCGCTCCCCCATCACCTTATCAATACAGGCCTACTGTACTCTACTGCAACGGAAGGGTCGTCGCCTCCCGTGGACTCAGAATACGCTCGCGGTCACTCCAAAGGACTCATCGCCTGATCAGTGTAGGCCGACAGCTAGAATATAGTGTCCCATACCACCATAATCTTCTCACGAGTCTAGGTGCTCACTGGTCACTACGGGGAGGTTTGTGGCCCCAGCGTAGGCCGACAGCTCGACCACGGTGTCCCATACCACCATGCCCGGCTCATGAGTCTTCGTGGATCAAGGTACCATGGTTAACAGGGTTTACAATGGTAAGTTCAGTACCCTAGGTTCAAGCAGTTATGACTCATACAAGGTGAACATACATCGGCCAGTCGGGTTGCTTGACGGGCTCGACTAGCGCGATCGCATCTCAAGTCGAACGACATGAAGTGCGTAAAACACTTCGCATGGCCTAACCACTGCCGCCAACTCTAAACACGAATCACGTTCATCGACGCGTCGTTCGTAGCTATGACCAGTCAGCCACGAATTCGCTCGGTTACTGACTGCCTGGACTAAGTCTAGTCCCAAGCACTTATGGAATCACAACAACAATATATGTAAAAGTATTGGAATTGAAATACAATCATGTGAGCATGTTAACACATGTTATAACATTCAACTCAAGCAAACCTTCAAGCACGTATATTCCATGCATGTAATGAAATCATGCATTTAGTCAACATGTAGAAAATCATTTAGGTCAGCATATTAATTGATAAATTAATCACAAACTATCACATAACATCATTTAATTCAATACATACTAATACAAGCATTTATACAAACACCTACACTACACACTTAAGTCTACATATAGTATGTCGACCCAAAGTGCGCAACTAGGCGAATCTCTTCGCCAAACTAATTATGCACGAATTCCTAACTTCCTAATGCGACAACAAACCATGTCAACCACATCAGCAAAATATGAATGTAAACAGTACTTCCTACAAATGACTAAAATGTCCTAAATCTCATATTCTTCGTTAGCTTACGAAACGGGAAACGGAGAGCATTTTGTACATGTCAAACGGCGATGCCGTCAAGAATCTACTATTAAATGACATTGAAAGTGTTGGGAACCGTCAATCAAAGCGTCTAAAATCCTCACCTTATGTCTTGTAGACTCGGGAATTGAAACGGAGCGTATACGCTTCGTCTACGGCGAATAAGGAGCCTAATACACAAGATCCATAAGCTACATCGCTATGGAAACAAGGGAAACTCAAATCAACAACCATTTAGGGTATTTACTTACCTAGAATCGCGGTGAAATCGCCAGAAAAGCGGTAGAGGTGTGTTGCTCAAGCACGTGCAACGCGTAGTACAAGTGGCAGGAAGAACTCTCCCACTCTCTCACAATCTCTCACCTTTTTCTCTCTCCCAAACTAAGGTTTCTCTCAAATTCAGATGGGAGAGAGGAGTGAGGGTTTCAACCCCTTTTATAGCTTAAAACATGCCCAAAATAGGCTTGGAAACAATATTTACTTGGTGCCTAACCAAATCGGGGCCGTTTTGGTCCAAAAGGGCATTTCTGGAGATCCCCTGGCCAAATGCGGTCGGACTTAAGCTCGTGCATACTGGATCTAGTACACATCCAATTTTCAGACCGGTAGGGTTCCCAGATCGCACGTGGCGGCCCAGTTTCAGTTTAACGGTCACCGCACCAAGATCAGGCCTATAAGTCTCGTGATATGTAATAGAAATTTTTCCTGATCCAAGGGTGTAATTTGGCTATATTCTGACGGTCAGAACGCTTAATACTGATGCGTCAAATTTGTGTGCCAGATTTGAATTTCAAATTCCAATTCTAACCCTATTCTCACTCTCTTCACTCCAGGCTCAATGAAATAGCCTCTGAACGTCAGTTGGAATTGATTTTCGAAACGATTGCCAAGCCCAGCTAAATGGTCATAACGGTCTAAGATGGTAGGCATCTGACTTACGACGCGCGGTCTAGATCCAATACAAAGTTTCAAGGAGGTCCCGAGAACAAACCGGTTTAGAGTTTGATCCGAGGCTTTAGAGCATTATAGCACCCTTGGTTCCACTCGCTTTGGGCCTTGTAGAACGTATTTAAAGTGATCAGGGACCATTTCCCAGCTATTCTAACGTTGCACTAGCTAACCTAGTCATATTTCTTAAAGGAATGAATTTTTCGCAATTTCGGGTCGAGTTGGTACTCGAGCCCAAGTATGGATTTTTCACGGGCGTTACAACATGTCCATATGGCACCTTTGCTTACAGAAGGATGCCATTCGGGCTATGTAATGCCCCTGCCACCTTTCAGCGATGCATGACGAGTATCTTTTCTGATATGGTGGGGAAATATCTAGAGGTCTTCATGGACGATTTCTCTGTTTTCGGTTGATCTTTCAGCGAGTGCTTAGCAAGTCTTAAATGTGTGCTGAAAAGATGTGAAAAAAAAAATTTGGTACTTAACTGGGAGAAGTGCCATTTTATGGTTCAAAAGGGAATTGTCCTTGGGCATATCATCTCGTCCAAAGGAATCGAGGTAGATAAGGTAAAAATCGATCTTATCTCTAACCTCCCTCCACCCAAGAATATCAGAGACGTGCGATCCTTCTTAGGACATGCAGGCTTTTACAGACGATTCATAAAGGACTTTAGTCTCCTCTCTCGTCCTTTATGTAATCTTCTTCAAAAGGATACACCATACGAGTGGAATGAGCAGTGCCAAGAAGCTTTCACTAAGCTTAAGGGCATATTAACCACTGCACCTATCATGCAACCACCTGACTGGAGTCTTCCTTTTGAACTTATGTACGACGCCTCTGATTATGCTCTTGGAGCGGTTCTAGGCCAGAGAAAAGATAAGCGGCCATACGTTATTCACTACGCAAGTAGGACTCTAAATCCTGCCCAAGTGAACTACTCGACTACAGAAAAGGAACTCTTAGCCGTAGTGTTCGCTTTGGACAAATTTAGATCCTACCTAATCGGATCCAAGATCATCATTTACACAGACCATGCGGCCCTTAAGTATCTTCTTTCTAAGAATGATTCTAAGCCCCGCTTGATACGATGGATCCTTCTACTCCAAGAATTTGATTTGGAAATCAAAGATAAAAAGGGAGTAGAGAACGTAGTGGCCGATCATCTTTCTCGCCTTAATACCTCTAATTCCCTTGAGGCGACCCATATCAATGACATGTTCCCTGATGAACAACTGTTTAGAGTCTCCCATTCACCTTGGTTCGCTGATATTGCTAATTATCTTGCTACAGGTGCCATATCGACACACTGGACGTCACAAGATAAGAAGAAATTCTTACCAAGGTGCGTAACTTTTTCTGGGACGATCCATATTTGTTTAAATATTATCCAGACCAAATCTTAAGGAGATGTGTACCAGACGATGAGCATCAGAGTGTCATCTCCTTCTGTCACTCACAGGCCTGTGGTGGTAACTTTTCTGCTAAAAAGACCATGGCCAAGATTCTACAGTGTAGCTTTTACTGGCCCACTATGTTCAGGGACACTCATGAGTTTTGCAAAGCTTGTGAGCGTTGTCAAAAATTGGAAGCATTGTCCCGTCGAAATATGATGCCTTTGAATCTCATCCTTATTATAGAAGCATTTGATTGTTGGGGCATTGATTTCATGGGACCATTCCCCCAATCATTTGGAAATCTGTATATTTTGCTCGCCATAGACTATGTCACTAAATGGGTCGAAGCAATTCCGTGCCGCAAAAATGACCATCGTACGGTCATTAAATTTTTGAAAGAAAATATTCTGTCGCGGTTCGGAACACCTCGAGCCATCATTAGTGACAGGGGCTCACACTTCTGCAATAGACCATTCGAGAGTTTAATGAAGAAATACGGTATCTCGCATAAGGTGAGCACCCCATACCATCCACAAACAAGTAGACAAGCTGAGATTTTCAATAGAGAGATCAAACATATCCTAGAGAAAATGGTTAACCTTGATCGTAAGGACTGGTCAATCTGATTGACCGATGCCTTTTGGGCGTACCGTACTGCTTTCAAAACTCCTATTGGAACATCTCCCTTTAGACTTGTCTATGGGAAAGCCTATCACTTGCCTGTGGAATTGGAACATAAAGCATACTGGGCGATCAAAAATCTGAATTTCAATCTGGACAACGCTGGCTCGCTACGCAAACTTCAGTTAAATGAACTTGAAGAAATCCAGAACGATGCGTACGAAAACTCGAGAATTTACAAGGACAGGATGAAGGCGTTTCATGATCAACATATTCTACGGAAATCATTCACGCCAGGTCAGAAAGTCCTCTTGTATGACTCTCGACTACATCTCTTTCCGGGTAAGCTTCGATCTCGTTGGACCGGCCCTTACATTGTTGTTACTTCTTATCCTCATGGGGCCGTCGAGATAAGAGATCCTGACAATGGCAAGGAGTTTAAAGTTAATGGACATCGATTAAAACCATTTGTTGAGACATTTGATTCAGAGGACATGTCCATGCCTCTGATTGCTCCTGTTTACCAGGACTGATCTCCTAGTCTGATGGAGGTATAGGTAGGTTTATCACTTTCATAGGTTTAGGATAGTCACTTTCATAGGTTAGTTAGTTCAATGTTTGTGGGTGACATTACTGTAAACCCTCACGAGACTACAACTCGTCCGCTAGGGGTAACCTAGGGGTTTAAAGGCTTGTTGCATACGCTAAATGCAATCGAGAGCACCTGCGAAAGTGGTATAGGTAGGATTTTATTTTTGTTATTTTTATACTGCTTTCTCTCTCATGCTGACAAGCTTCCATGCCGTGATCTATTGGAAACTTTCTTGATTCGTTATTCAGGTACTATCTTCCCATCACTTCTCATTTATTTTCGTTGTCCCATGTGCATTGCATGCTCATATCTTTTACATTGAGGACAATGTAGATTTTAGGTTGGGGGTGGGAGATTAGGTCTCCTAATCAGTATTTTCTTGGTCCTGAGCAACAATTGTAAAAAAATTTTGAATTTTTCTGAAAAATTTTTTGAATTCGAAGTAATTTTGACGAATATCATTGATTTAGAATTGTGATATATGATGTTGATAATTTATGACTCTTGGAATCCGTATCGGTGGCATTCTGCAGTTAAGATCGAGTTGCTAAGCCATGATTAGAAGTTTAAAACATTGATCGCATCAGGATTTCACATGTCACATCTCGCTTTCACGTTAAGATTTCAGTCTGACATTGAAGGGTTAATTTGGTAATCACTAAGCACGAAAGGAACTAGCCTAAAATATCTTGCCATCATGGTATAAAAATTGGAAAGGTTGGATAATTAATCTTCACCATAGGTTTGCTCCCTATAGGTGTAGAGTTAATTCCCCATGAATGATATGTGAAAAAGAGTCAGGTGTACGATCTTCACCATAGGTTTGCTCCCTATAGGTGAGGATTTGATTCACCTTCCTTGGCATTACTTTGAATAGAAAAATCACAAGTTAATAGGTTAATCTATGAGGCAAGTTTTGGATTAGGTTTTGGTTGTCATGAATTTTCTTGTTGGTTACCAATGATATCATGAAATTGACGATCGGATCTCTTAATGATGATAAGCCGAGATTAGACTATACATCCATGGATCTCAATGTCTAAAATTTTTCTAATTAAGGGATTAATGCTTTACACTTGATAATGAAGTTTAATGTGTGCTTGAGTCCAAGAGAAAACAATTTCCAACATTCATGAATATTAAATTTCTCGTATCTAGTTCAAAACCTCACTTGATTTCATAGAAAGTTCTCCTATAATTCTCAACTTATTTTTCGCATAATTTGCTCGGGACTAGCAAGATGCTGGTTGGGGGTTGTGTTGAGTGTCAAATATTACATATTAGACCCCAGATATTATCTGGATTTACGAGCATAATAGTGTTTAACGGCCGATTTAATCGTGTTTATGCTGCAGGTTGAATTTAGGAGCTTAAGCTGAAAAAGGATGCTAAAAGCTTGGATTTAACACTCTGATGATCACTAAGGCAAGGGATGGACCCGAGGGGACCAAGATCGACAAATTTACACGTCAGAGACTCGAGAAAATCGAGAAACTGAAGTTCAAATAGCCCGAAATTGGTCCAGAACACAAGATCACGAGGTTCCCACCATCAGTTTGGCTCGAAACTTCATACATGGTCTGAGGGATATAAATTAACCGTACAAGTCAAATTTCAGTCTTTCGATACCTACAGAAGTGCCTCAACCGACAGATCAACCCATAAACCATTGATTTTAGGCCCACCTGATATCTGGATATTTTTCAATTCTGGTCTCAACCGTTTAATTTACATGAGGAAAGGAATGAGCAGAGCGGATTCTTCATCTACGTCAAGGTGGGACCCACCTTTCCCGGTGCGTGTGCACAACACACATATGATCGCCTCCCACCGAAATCAAAAGTCGGTCAGCGATTACGCTGACCGACGTTTGTTTTTAAAAACTCCCAGCGTCCGCAAAGGGTAGACGCTGTCCGACGCTGAGGAGATAAGTGGGCCCCTAACGTTAATCATCTGATTAATCCAGACCGTCCAATCAGTCAAGGAGGTCAAACCGACCGTACAAATGGCGTTCTTCCAGACCATGCACATGTACGTACGGAAGTATCATCCACTACATCTAACGGACGGTAGAGACAAAGATCCATGAGACGCACTGAATATGCTCCAAAAGCACTCTTTCCCGGAGGTTTTTTCATCCCAAAACCAATGGATGGTGTGGATTTCTCTGAAAATCCTGATCATGGCCCCCACTGTTAGCACAGCACAAGGAAAGGGAGCTCTGTTCGCAGTCTGCGCACGGCCGACCACGGGGTGAAGAAGTGGGCCTCCATCATCATGTATTCAGATGATCCGGACCATACATTAGTTCCAGCAGGCAGAACCGACCGTACAAGAGGTTTTTTTTCAAACCTATGCATACACACGTAGAGAAATACTGATCACACATCGTGCGGACGGTAGTTTAGGAACTCCGGTGGACCACATTGAAACCCATCTAAAAACATCCATATTTAGACGGTTTTCCGAGCTGAATCTAATGGTCGGAGTGGATTTCTCAACACGATAGCTGATTGGGGCCCACCAATATCTCAGCGACGAGAGCTCACATGCCCTGTCTGCGCACCCGAGAAAACCGGCCGCTGTGGGCCGGTTTTGCGAGCTTGATCACGTTCGGATCGGTAATCCAAACCGTCCATCATGTAGGCCAGCCAGTAAATTCCCAAGGGACGTTGATATTTTGGAAAGAAAGCAAGGGAAGCTAGCAGTTTTCAGCTCGTTTTCTTGGCTGCGGAAAAGCCCACGCACGTGCCTGGATTCTCTTCACCGCCTCTGTGGTGCGGAAGCTCTCACTCCACCGACCCTCTGGCGTTATAAAAGGGAGTAAGAGAGAGGAGAAAGAAAAAGATATTCACGGCTGGAGAGCTCGGGCTTGGACGTGGATCAGAGAGAAGAGAGAGAGAGACAGAGGTTTTTTTTTTTTTTTTTTTCTTCTTTCTTTTCTTTTGAAATTTAGTTTAGCCCATTCATGCTGAGCTAAACCTCTTAGCTAGGGCTAAGAGGTGAAGCTTGTAACGTGATGGGAGGACTTGTTGCTTGTGCAATTTATTTAGACTAATTGATGTTGATCTTAGTTTGATTTTAATGGAAATATTTTTAGTTTTATTAATGGTCTGTTGTGACTAAAATTATAATGGGTCTGCAATGGCTGTGAGTATGTTCTTCTTCTTTTATGTTTATGACGTCAGGACACCCCGTTGTTCACCATAGTCTCCTGGGCATGGTCGAATGACGGTACCCTTCCTAACCTTCATACACGTGATTGGTTGGTAATTAGTTTAATTCTGTTGGTTGCCATAGTCTCTTGGGCATGGTTTGGTGATGGAATCCATTCTAATTCATATACCTTTCATCTCTTGAAAACTAGATCAATGTCAGTTTAGTTAATTTCCATGAAACATGCATAAGATCTCCCTGATCTCTACAAGTGGATCCTCTGAATCCCTAGTTTCCTTCTCCTGATTTCTCTCAAGTTTATATAATTATTTCACCATTATTTCTCAAATTACATTCAGTTTAGATTTCATCTTAATCTAGTTCTAGTTCTGGTTAGTTTTAGATAACGTACAAGTTTCAGTCCCTTGGGATTCGACCTCGATCTTACCGAGTTATTACTACATCACAACCCTGCACTTGGGGAGTGAACAGCCCTTTAAATTTTCTAAAATTGTTTAAGTGTTTAAATCAATTACTAATTTAAGGTTGAATAGATTATACTGCTTTCATTTTCTAATCTAAATGTCATGTTAAAATCTTGGCAATATATCCTCTTATTTTTCAAATATATTAATCATGTATTTGATTCCCACATCAACTATCCATACAAATGTCGACGATGGAAACAAATGCAAGAAATATATCTAGAAAAATATTAGAGATAAACTGTAATATGCATATATATATAAAAATTAAAATAAATAAAAATATTCTTATCCATCCAACTTTGAACTGTCTAAAACTAGGATAATTTAAGAATTTCTATACATCTAAAAACATACTATATATGCATATGAACATATAAATCATCAAATGGGTAAACTGATTATCCTATACTAAAACAATAATATATATATATATATATATATATATATATATATATATATATATATATATATATATATATATATATATATATATATATATATATATATATATATAACTAATTGAATAATAAAAAAGTAACAATAATAATAAGATCAATTTAACATTGACATTAATAAACTAATATTAACATTAAAAATAACGAAAAATTAACATCAACATTAACATGAGTAATTTAACATTTACAATCACATAATTGATAATTAACAAATAATAATAATAATAATAATAATAATATGTCAATAATAATAACATTGACAATCTAAATTCTAACATTAACATTCACATATGACATAACTAACATTAGGAATCCAACATTTATCATATATATATATATATATATATATATATATATATATATATATATATATATATATATATGTGTGTGTGTGTATGTATGTATATATGTATATATATATATGTATGTATATATGTATATATGTATATACGTATATATATATATATATACATATATACATATATATATATATACACGTATATATATAATTTATATAATATATATACATATTATAATAATAATTAATAGTATGTGTCTTGACCGTTGACACCTAGTTGAGCTGCAATGTATAGTGCTCGGCTGGGGGCCAGGAAAATAAATAGAGAGAGAGAGAGAGAGAGAGAGAGAGAGAGAGAGAGAGAGAGAGAGAGAGAGAGAGAGAGAGAGAGAGAGAGAGAGAGAGAGAGAGAGAGAGAGAGAGAGGAGGGGGGGGGGGGGGGGGGGGCATGGATAGACGGGCACGGGCTAAGCTCTTGGAGGAAAGGATGGCCGGACGAGGTCCAAGGATGCAGGGACAGCTAGATGTGCTCGGACGGTGAGAGAAAGGGGAACAGAAAGGGGGGATCGGACTCGGGCACTTGGACAATGAATGAGGAGAAAGGGAGTAGAAAAATAAAAATGGGAGGAGATTAGGATTCAATTTATTTATTTTTGGTATTTATACTATTGAGCTAAGTTTATTTGAATCAAACCGAGTCAGACTTGAGTTCTAGTCCAAGCCGAATAGAGTTAAGCTTGGGCTAGCTTAAACTCAGCTCGAAATTCTTTTCTAGGCACAAAAATCAACCGAAGCTCAGACCTAATTTTAAGCCGAGTGGAGTACGCAGCGACTTAACCAAGTTGACTCGTGTTGAGCTCTAGTGATACCCATTGAACACACGGACTGCATGAGTTAAAATCAACCGGGTTAGACGATCTAACCTCTCTTTATGGGACATATCTACCTGTTGAGTTTGGACTGCAGACTCATTTTCACCTTGACCGTCATCATATATGGACAAATCTGCTCTCTATGATCATCGTACAGCTGGAAGCAGATTGCATCCGTCCCAGCCCCGACAATAATATGTCAATATAAGAGCCCCGTAGAGACATGTGATGTGTCGGTTTATACACCCCATGTATCATTTTCCCATATCATTTTAAGATACGAACCATAAATTAGGCAGACTCAACGCTCTCAGTAGACAACACCAAATACTGAGCATGGTTTGCATTAAATGCAAGATTTTCTTTTGCGCGGTTCACTTAATCGTATATTCCTCAATTTTAAGCTCACACTTTAGAATGACTTGAGAAAATAGATAGACAGCGTGGATAAATAGATATATCACGGTAAATCTCACAGTAGCTCCAAGGGATGGATTATTGTCCTGACAGGGTCGGATGCAATCAGCTTCCGCTTCAAACCTGTTGTTTTTCAGCGTAAATAGACGCATTATAATTAAGTCATTAATACTTACACCTGTAATTAGGCGGTAGCCCCAACATTGAGGTTGACAGTAACCCTTTTATTTTTGCGAAAGCGAATAGTGGAAGCGTAATTATGTTAGTCAGGAGTGGATTTCCTGCAAAAGCCTTTGGAAGGAAGTTCCTGCCGCCATTTTTCTGAGAAATCTATCCGTTCATCCGTTTTGTCAGCTCATTTTAGGATATTAGATTAAAAATTATATGGATCCAAAACTTAAGTTGGCTACATGAGAAAAAAAATTGAGGAAGAAAAATACCTACAGTTGAAGCCTTCCTGAGCTCCACCTATGTTTATATGCTATCCAAACCATTTGTAATGACATTGTCGCTGGAATGAAGTGAAAATATTAAAAATTTAGCAGACACAGAGCTTTTATGGCCGCAAGAATGTTTCAACGGTTCTCACTGAATCGGTTTCCTATCGTGTGGCCTATTTTAGTTCTGGATCCACATAATTTTTGATCTAATATTCTAAAAAGAGCTCACAAAACGGATGAATGGATAGATTTTCACAGACATAGCGGTGGCCCCACCCAGCATTAGCAGGAAATCCGCGTCCTTACCTGATATATGCCACCTGTATAATCGTAAGAACCATCCACCCTGAGATATTCAGTCTAAGTGCATGGGAGAAGCACCAACGGAGATTTATCGCATATCCTAACCATTAAGATTTCAATAGTACAACAATATGATATTTTTGTTGGGACCACATTCTGGCCCACCAATCTTCATCTCCTTTTCTCTTCACGTGAACCGTGTTACTCAGCGTAGGTTCTTTCATGAGAAGAAAAGGTCTAACCTAATCCGTCTAAAAAGCGTATAGACTACACTGGATAAAACAACAAGGAAATGATATCTACACCCATCTGCCATCATCTTCCAAAACACACATTCCCTACTTTTGGGAGTCCATGTAGTACAAGATAAATAGCCACGTGGCAATTCATTCGTCTCCAATATTACATTGCCACGTGACAGTTCAGGTCACAGGCAGCTTTACCGGGTAGTCATCAATGCAGTCTGCCCACGGGCTAGCCAAACACTCTTCTTGTACAGCTACTTGTCGCAGTGATTTCCAAACCGCACTGTTGCATTTGAAACCCGATCCGAATGCAATCTGCCAGACCCGATCCCCTCTTCCCACCCGCCCTTTCGCTTCCGTGTAGGCAAGCTCATACCACAGCGAGCTGCTGGAAGTGTTCCCGAACCGGTGCAACGTCATGCGCGACGGTTCCATGTGCCAGTCCGTCAGCTCGAGGTTCTTCTGCAGTTCGTCGAGCACGGCCCGCCCACCTGCATGTATGCAGAAATGCTCGAACGCCAGCTTGAAGTCGGGAATGTACGGCTTCACCTTCATCTGCAAGAACTTCCTCCTCACCAACGTCAGTAAGAACTTGAATTGCTCTGAGAACGGCAATACCAAAGGACCTAATGTGGTGATATTGGTTTTGAGAGCATCGCCAGCGACGGCCATTAGTTCTCTGGCCAACGACACGCCAACGGTGCCTTTCTCGTCTTCCTTCTGGTACACGCAGTTGTAGCTATTGTCGTCGGCTCCTTTGTGAATCCTCACCGTATGTACGAGCTGATATTTCGAACGCCTGTGATCTCTTATCATGTTCGAGAGCAATACGGCGGCACCTCCCATGCGGAATATACAGTTGCATAGAAGCATGGATCGGTCATTACCGAAATACCAATTCAACGTGATATTCTCAGTGCTAACAACGACTGCGTAAGAATTAGGGTTTGCTTGGAGGAGATCCTTAGCAAGATCAATAGAGATCAGTCCAGCACTGCATCCCATTCCACCAAGATTGAAACTTTTGATGGTGGACCGCATCTTGTAATGATTGACGATCATGGACGAAAGCGATGGTGTTGGATTGAACAAGCTGCAGTTCACTATCAGAATCCCTACATCTCTAGGCCGTACGCCCGTCTTCTGGAAGAGATCGTCGAGTGCACCGAACATGACTGACTCGGCCTCCAATCGAGCCTCCTTCATGGAGAGGTTCGGCGGTCGTGACGTGATCCCTTGCGGAAAGTACGTCTCATCGCCGAGCCCAGACCGCCGCGATATCCGCCTCTGGAAATCGATAGTCGCCTCTTCAAACCCGCCATTGCTCTCCGTCATCTCCAAGAAACTCTCGACCGGCATCTTCCGCTCATCACCGGGCTTGTAACACGCGAAATCCACAAGATAGACGGGCCGGGCCCGTTTGAACCAGTACACAGTAAGCAAGAAGATTAAAATCGCTGAAGCAGACAAACCAGTAGCCAAATCAATATAGATTTGGCTCCACAAGAGCGAGAACCCATCGAAGCCGTCTATACCATTCAAACGAACGGTTGCAATGAAAACCAATATCAGAACCGATATAGCGAGATGTGAAACGTGATTACTGGTGTTGCGGTAGCCAAGCTTCACGTATTTGAGCTTCACAGACTGTAAGAAGTCTGGCAACCGACGGCGGATCTTGATGACGACGGAAGATTGATCTTTAAAATCCATCTGGGCCGTCAATCGCTCCTTGTCTAAATGTACACTTCCCATGTTTGCTGGGATATGGTGCACTTCGGGTGTATGTAAGTAGAAGAAGGAGAGAAGAGGTGAGGATAGAAAAGTCATAATACAAGCTTTCTGGGTTACGCGGTTTAAATAATGGTAAGAAGAGGAGAGAGGGGCTGTATCTTAGCTAGGAGAAAGCGGTAGGGATGGTCGAGAATTTAATGAGAGTAGTTCAGAGAAGGGCAGATAGCTCAACCACCGAGGGATAAGGTCCACCTGCTTATCCTACTCGCTGGATTAGCGTTTTGGATGCTATTACTATTTGCTACCTGCGAGAACCGTGCTGTACTTCAGGTCGGCTCAGATCTGGTTGTGTTTTACGGTACTGAT
This sequence comes from Magnolia kwangsiensis, assembly GCA_037074715.1. Lineage (NCBI taxonomy): Eukaryota > Viridiplantae > Streptophyta > Magnoliopsida > Magnoliales > Magnoliaceae > Magnolia > Magnolia kwangsiensis. Next base: position 44,319,648 of record CM073576.1, on the reverse strand, counting down.
CGTATAAGATATTTCAAAACTTATCTGCCCCACGGATATTTCAACTGTGGACTTCCAGTCCTCACGTTTTCGGCCACTTGAGTATCTGATCCAGCTCATTTTTTGGCCCCGGATACTAAAATGGGCTCACAAAATGGATGGACGCGGTGGATTTCTCACAAACATCACGGTGGGCCCCTCCTAGGTTTCCAGCGCCGAAACTTGCCTTTCGCAGGATCTGTTCGCGTTATATCTTGAAAATAGGGAAACGGATTGGTTACTCCCCCTGCCACCAGCCAATGGCTGATGGTCAGTGCTCTGTGGGCCCCACTATGATATATGTGTTTCATCCATGCTGTCCATATATGTTTCTAGATCATTTTATGGCATTGAGACCAAAAATGAGGTATATCCCAATCTCAAGTGGACCACATTACAGGAAACAGTGTTGAATGAACAATGACCATTAAAAACTTTTTGAGGGCCATAAAAGTTTTGAATCAAGCTGATCTTTGTTTTTTTCCTTTCATCTAGTTCTGAATGACTTAATCAACAGATTGGATGTCAAATAAACAGTATAATGGGCCTTAGGAGGATTTTAATGATCGATATCCAATCACTTTATTTTTCCTGTAGTGTGGTCCAGATGAGACTTATACACCTCTCATTTCTGGTATAGATTCCTAAAATGATCTTTAAAAATGGATGAACGGCATGGATGAAACATATACATCATGGTGGGGCCCACAGAGCACCAACCATCAGCCACCGGGCTAGTGGCAGGGGAGTAGCCAATCCGTTTCCGAAAGTCAGGCCCGTCTGGTTATGTGGACCCGGACGCGGATTGCGTCCTACCCTATGGGGCCCACCGTGTTGTAAGTCTTTTATCCACGCCGTTAAACGTTTTTTTTCGACAATTTTAATACGTGGACCAAAACATGAAGCATGTCCAAGGCTTAAGTGGACCACAAAGTGGAGATTGAATGTCCATCGTTAAAAAATTCTTAGTAGCTGGAGAAGTTTCCGATCAAGCTGATATTTATGTTTGTACTTCATCCACGTCTAAATGACCTTATGAATACGTTGTATGGTAAAAAAAAATCACGTTGGCCCTTAGAAAGGTTGCAACGGTGGGTGTCATTATCAGTGCAGCTTTCTTTGGTGTGGTCCACTTAAGCCTTGGACATGCCTCATGTTTTTGGCCCGTAAATTAAAATTATCGAAAAAAAGCATTTAATGGCGTGGATAAAACACTTACAATATGGTGGGACCCACAAAGCCCTGCCCGGACGGATTACTGTCCGGGCGGGGGTAGGACGCAATCCGCGTCCATGTGGACCCTTGGTCGTTTATTTTCTGCTGCAAAAGTTTCCGTTTGAGTTTCACCCACCTTTGGACCGACCGCGTACAGTCTGCACGTAAATAAGAGAGAGGATTAGTTGCTAGCCAGGTAACACCTTAGTGGGTGTTACCCTTACCATGTGGGCCCAACTTGATGAACGTTTTTTCATATCCACGCCGTCCATCCGTTTTCCTATATAATTTTAGGACGTTATAACAAATTTAAGTAGATTAAAATCTCAGGTTAACCAACAACTGAAAACCGCGGTGAATGACAATTAAAAGTTTCTAGTGGGCTAAAAAAGTTTTGAATCAATCTAATCTTTATATTTTCAACGAGTTGAATGGAAAGGAAAGGTCACGGTGGGTATTAGTGTGGGCCTGGAAGTATTTAATGGTGGACTTTCAATCACCACTCTTTACTGAGGCGTGGTCTACCTGAGATTTGGATCTGCTTAATTTTTTTCGAACATGTCTTAAACGGGGCTGTATTGTTTACTGGGGTGTACTCCACGTGAGATTTCGATCTACTTAATTGTTTGGAACACGTATTAACCTGAGCTGGAAAAACCAATGGGCAGGGTGCTTATACAATGTAGGGAATTTGACGGTGAAGCTTGGTCAAATTAAGTGAGAGGTATTACTTTCTAGATATCCGAAGGGGCCTTCTGGTAACTTTGGGATATTGTTTTAGGCAAAAATGTGTGTGGTTAAGCACTAGTATGATCCTGGAGTAAATCAGAAGTAACCTTCTCATTGTAGCCCCGGGAAAGCGAGGGATTAGCTAATCCCCTTACCACTAGCCAAGGTGCTCTATGGGCCCCACCATGAGGTATATCTCGATATCAAATGAACCACATTACAGGAAACAGTGTTGAATGAGCGTAGACCATTAAAAACTTTTTGGGGGCCATAAAAGTTTTGGATTAAGATGATCTTTGTTTTTTTCCATTCATCTGTGTCTATATGACCTAATCAATAGATTGGATGTCAAATAAACAGCACAGTGGGCCTTAGGAGGATTTTAATGGTGGATATCCAATCTCTATTGTTTACCGGTGGTGTGGTCCAGGTGAGATTTATATACCTCACATTTTTGGGATAAAGCCTAAAATGATCCGTAAATATGAATGAAATACATACATCATAGTTGGGCCTATGACTGGTGACAGGGGAGTAGCCAATTCATTTTTCCTCGAGAACTTGTGACGTGGACGGAAGCATTTATGAGCTTGGGAAGGGCCAAATGTCGCCTTTATTTATGTAACAGCCCCATTTTATTTTTTTACATGTAGTTAGTCGTATACACTTAGGCAGACACACAACCTTGATGAAAAAAAAAAGTAGTGAATGAGTAGAAATATTAAAATGGATATTCATATTCCTAGGAATAATAGGAATGTGAAATTTCAAGAACGAAATTCTCTTTAAGGGGGTAGATTGTAATACCCCGTACTTTTTAGTACTTGGATGTTATCATTTAAATCAAACCTAGCATGAACGCATGATAAAACGCATGTAACCTATAACTTACACCATGCTTGATTACTTATGATCCCATCCTTGGATGACCCATTACGTCTTAACGTAGGATTACATCGACACTAACCAGTCGACTCACGATCCAAATCTAGCCATCAAGGCATGTAATATCACACCTAAATACCTTGATATCGGCCTATAAACTCAATTGTGCATTAATCTAACCATCAAGGGCAGTTTTCATCCATTGATTAGACCATCCATTTGTTACGTTTCAAGATGGACCATCACATCATCACAAAACTCACATTTCTAGAGTCACGATCATGATGAGACATTAGATAATGCTTAACTATGCAAACGAAACCGTACATTACTAGTTATGAAATCTAACTCATTAGATCTACCTTTCATCATGCCCACTACATCTGGTGGAATGATCCACCACTTGAACGCACTAATATACGGATTAAATCAAGCCATAAAGTCCACTTAGATGGCTCTTAGGACTATTCAGATCACTAAAAAATGATTGGTAAATAATATGACCATCAAATTGACGATAGTTGACAAAAGAAGCCAAATTTCACCGAACATGAGCCACTTGAGGCTTGGATCGGTGTCATATTTGTTTAGAATCCCTAGTGGGAACATCCAAATGAAATGGACAGAGTGGATTTCACTAAGTACCACAGTGGACCCCACTTTTCACCATGAGTGTGCACCAAGGCATGTGTACCCATGGCACACCGAATCGGTCAACAACACAGACCAAGCGCTGACCCAATAAAAGGAGGAATTTCTCTCCTTTTACTTCATTTTCTCCCGCCAGCGAAGATTTAAATGGACGACGTCCGTGTCGTTGATCAAGGACCCACCTCCATCACCCAGGCCAAAGATTTGAATTATCCATCATGTAGCCCAGGAAAATTCAATTAAACTCCAGTACTTATGCATGTTTGTTACCTACGGATGAGTGCACAGGGTCAAATGCAAACGGCTGGCATATGAGTGGACAACGTACATTTGATCTAGACTTGGCCCATCATTTTGGGTCATAGAAGAGATCCAAACCATTCATCTTATAGAGGACTCAAATTCGAGCTAACCCCAAAAATTTTACCTGTTTACGTGGGTGTACATGCACACGAACTGTGTCGTAATAAAAATGTGTGCGCGACTCGATTCCTAAAATAGAATTCACGCCACTTCTAGTTGCCAACCTGCAGAAAATCCACGTGCAGGATTCCCTTTCATCCTAGCCATCCACCTCAACGAATCTTCGCCTTACAGTCTAAGCCAACTTTAGGGCTTCCACTCCAATGAAAAGAAAAGCCGTCACAACTCCAATACACAAAACCCATTGATATTTGTGGACTGACATCTAGAATATGGACCCCACGATGATCAGTGATCACATCTGGACCATCCAGACGCATTAGATTAGGGAATGAGACCATAGATTGAAAACCATCACGATCGTTCGTATCTTCTCCGTTAAACTATGAAAACCCATCACCTTTGAACGGGCTCCATTCGCTGATTCGAGTTGTCCAATGGATGGCCCACCCCATTAAAAATATATCCTAGTGTACTGATCTTCATCATGCAATCAAGTACAACTGAGAACAAAAGTTCCTTTTGGATTAATTCGAGTCATTATCCACGCCCGTAACTAATCCACTGATTAGTTAGTTTGTGAAGCCTCTAGTGTAAGTGTTATGATTTTATGCTCCTTTGGTTATCAAATTTTGTGGTGCCAAAACCTTAAATCTATGTATTGTGTAGCTCATTGTTATAAATGTTCAAAACATTGCTTCATCGCTTTAAGCACTTTTCTTCAAGTCAAGAACGAAGAACTACTTCAGCTACTATAGAAGAATGCGAGTACAAACTGCTTCGAGAAGTGCAAGTACTAGCTACAACAGTAGAAGTGTTCTTGTTCAAGACTCAAGACAACATTCAGTATAAAGAAGAATGGTTATTCAAGCTTTAAAAGATCTTTTGTTTCAAGTGCTACATTATGTTCAAACATCTTAAGTTTCATTCACAAATGTCATCTACCATCTGAAGTTAAGAAGTATTGAAGTTCATATCTCACTTTCAAAGTAAGATTGACTTTAGATTGTCCTTAGGATAGGTCATTTTGAATACATAATTCAATTGAATCATTTTACATGGAATTGGACAGTTCTAAGACTAGTCCTGAACCTTGTTCGACTAGTCTTAGCATGTCCACGACCAATCCAAGAGATTCTAAGACCAGTCCTAAGTTTGTTGTAATTTTTTTAAAATTTATGTTCATCCACGACCAGTCCTGGACTTTACTCGACCGGTCGTGTGAACAGTGTTGACTAGTCCTACGACCAGTCCTGGTTCTATGACTCAAAGTCCAGCAACTAATCTAGTGGTCCTACGACTAGTCGTGAGTCAATTTTATTCGATTGCGCTAAAAATCTTAAAAATTCGTTCTCCTACGACCAGTCGGAGTCTCCACTAGACCAGTCGAAGATGCAATTTCTGCAGCTATAAATAAATGATGAATTTCAGAGTTTGATACAACAAAATTTTAAGAAAAATTAAAGGATCACTCTAAGATAAGTTTGTATTTATTTTAACCTACATTGTGCTCATTTAATATTCTATTTTGTTAACTTTATTAATTTGATTTTGTTTCTACATTTTAATCATAATTGAAAAGAGGAATTGTGATATTCCTTCTTCTTGGAATCAAAATCAAATAGAGCTAAGCCCAACTGGTTTAATTTAAAATCAATTAGAACCTAAAACCATTTTAAAGTGAATATTGGACTTTTGAACTTCTACATTCAATCATCTACTCCGATTGGTTCTACTGGGCTGCTACAGAAGGAGAAATTCAGGTATTTTACATTTGTGTAAATCTTCTATTCTTTTTAGTTTTTCTTTTGAGATTCGCCAGAAAAATCTCATTGTGGTGGTTATCTGAGGAGAGCTAGAAAACTCAGAAAGTGGGTTTTTAGATTGTGTAAGCCCAAGTTAAAAAGAAACAATTGTGAAGGTTTTGGATGAACCTGTGAAAACCTATTTTGATAGTGAACGCTAATATCCCCTGTGTGAGGATATTAGGAGTGAAGTAGCAATCTGTGTGGCTATTTTATAACAGTTGGTGTACACACAGGCGAACCACTATAATTCTTTATGTTTTGTGGTTGTGTGATTTATATTTTCTATCTTTTATTATTCAAGATCGTGGGATGTATGTGTGGATGTAAATATTGTAATATTTTCATTTTAAGCACAGTGGGGAATGTTGTAATAGTTTAGAATTTAGTTTCTACTATTTTCCTTTATTATTCTTCTTCAGTTTGGGATATTGATACTTATCATTCTAGTAAGGTTGTCCTGCCATAAACCCTTGATTTTTATAGTGCAAGGTTGTCCTTAAAATTACATTCGTATTAGCCTTTCAAGACTTGAATTTGAGGTTTCTTTATATTCCTTTTTATGGTTTATTTCCTTTGTTTTGTTGGCTATCTCCGCTGTTATTTTTTAATTTGGTATAGTCCTATTCACCCCCCCCCCCCCCCCCCCCCCTCCAAGACATATAGCTTGGCCATTTCAAGTGGTATCAGAGCCTAATAGCTCATTTTAATTCTTTATTCTTGGATTTATTTTCTGAGCTAACGATGTAAGCTATATATAAGATATCAAATTCTGATAGCCTATCAGTCACTAGGCCTCCACCCTTTGATGACTACAATTATGCTTATTGAAAAGCCAGGATGAGAATCTTCTTAAAATTCATGGACAAAAGTGTGTGGCTAGCCATAGTGAATGAATGGACCCCTCCTACCACTGAAGTGACTAGAATCTATGGTTCAAAAATAATGAGAGTAACTCCTTATTTCTCATGGACCACACTTCAAAAAAGTGAGAGTAGTGAAAATGCTAAAGCACTAAATACAATCACTTGCGCATTATCACTAGATGAATTCAAAAGAATTATATCCTTTGATTCTACAAAGTAAACTTGGGATATTTTAGAAATGACACATGAGGGTACATCAATTGTCAAAAAATCTAAAGTCCAACTCCTCACAAACAAATTTGAAGAAATTTATATGGAGGAAAATGAAATGTTTATGGACTTTTATACAAGATTAAATGACATTGTAAACTCTATGTGGGGTCTTGATGATAAAATCTCAAAAAGTAAAGTGTGTGCAAAGATACTATGCTCACTTCCTAAATGGTTCAACTCTAAGGTAACCGCGATCTAGGAACTTCATGATACAGATACTATGAAGGTAGAAGAGTTAGTTGGATCTTTACAAACTTTTGAGTTAAATTTCAAAGCTCCTAAAGGAAACTATATTGCCCTTAAGTCTTCTAAAGATGTTTCTCAAGAAAACCATTTTGATTTAGAAAATTCTGAAGACGATATGGCTCTTTAAGCGAAAAAGTTTTATAAAATTTTCAAAAGTAAAAAGAGGGTTGATTTTCAAAAAGCTAATGAGAAAAAAAGATCAAAATCTAAATCTAAGCCTTGAAAATCTTTAAAAGAGAGTCAATGTTACAACTGTCAAGAATATGGGCATTTAGCAACCAAGTGTCCTAAAAAGGACAAACCCAAAAAGAAGAGTATGTTGGATACTTGGGATGAATCCTCTGATTCTGAAGCCTCTTCTGATTCAGAAGATTCTAAAATCGAGTTGGGTAATGAAGTGAAAGCCCTTATGACTCTAACCAAATTCACATTTTTAGATAATGATTCAACAAGTGAAGAAAATCTGAACAATGAATGTGAAAATGAAGATGATCTTCAAGATGCTTACAATGCCTTATATAAGAAAAGTTGTAAAATTGTTGTTAAACTTAAACATCAAAAAGAAAGATTTTCAAAGCTTAGAGAAAATTTTGAATCTCTCATTTTATAAAAATCCCATATTTCAGACTGTTTTGAAAAATGCAAATCTGATTTGGATTTTAAAAATTCACAAATTGAAAGTCTGAAATCTGAGAATGAAAATCTTAAACTTGAAGTCTCTTCTCTTTTAAGTTTAAAGGATACATGGAAGCATGCCCAAGTAGATCCAAAGTTAGAAAAACTTTTATCTGGATCAAGAAAATATGGTAATCGATCTAGTTTGGCCTACGAGAAAAATGTTTCTCTTAAACATAAGAATACGTCTCCTAAGTTTGTAAAAGGAGAGACCTTGAACTCAAAAGGGAAAAGTACAAATAAAGCTTTTTCTAAAACTACTTTTTAAAAATTGAAAAATATTTATAAATATTAGAACCAAGACCTTTAGCTGAGAAAATAGTTGATCTTCTTAAGAAGCTCTTAAAATCTAACTCAGTGGGTCAATCTAACTATAACTACAATCAAAAGAAGACCAACTATACTCCTAAATCCAAAACTGTTATGAAATGGGTTCCTAAGGTTACTTGCTTGGTTGCCCACATTACTTTTAAAGTTACAAGCCATTCAAAATGGTACCAAGATAGTGGATGCTCCAGGCATATGACAGGCGACAAGGCTTTATTCACCAATCTCAAAGATATGACTAATGGGTAAGGCACATTTGGTGATAGTATCAATTGCAAGATTATTGGCCAAGGTACAGTTCAACTCTATAACCTTCCCTTATTCAAGAATGTTTTATATGTTGAGGGACTAAAGCACAACCTGTTAAGCATATCTCAAATATGCGATAACAATCATAGTGTGTAATTTTCCAATCAAGGTTGTGAAATCATAAAAAAAAAGGGACCTATAATAGTAACTAGTTGCAGAACTTCTAAAAACTGCTATATTGTAAGCGATGGTAGCTCTTCTAGTCAAACGTGCTACATGGTCCATACCGACGAAACAAAATTATGGCATAAACGCCTTGGACATGTACATTACCCTAATTTATACAGATTGAACAAAAGAGAACTAATAAGAGGTCTACCTAAATTACAAAAGATAGACAAAATATGTGGTGAATGCCAAATAGGCAAGCAAACAAGGAGCTCTCACAAGAAGGTGAACTCTAATGTCACATCAAGACCACTCGAGCTTCTCCATATGGATCTTATTGGACCTACAAGGATGGAAAGTCAAGGTGGCACAAAATACATCTTGATAATCGTAGACGATTTTTTTAGATTCACTTGGATAGCTTTTTTAAGGGATAAATCAGAAATCCTTGATGAAGTGAAAAGGATTATCAGATGTATTTAATCTGAAAAAGGTTTCATGTTGGTAAGATCTGTAGTGATCATGGATCTGAATTTAAGAATAACAGTTTTGAGAAATTTTGTAGTGACCAGGGAATATCACATGAATTCTCTACGCCCAAAACACCACAATAAAATGGAATTGTGAAAAGGAAAAATAGATTGCTTCACGAAATAGAAAACGTAATATTGAATAGTATGAAGCTCTTCAGAAATCTTTGGGTTGAAGTAATGAATACTGCCTGTTATATTATTAACCGAGTTTATACTTGTAAATCTAATAACAAAACGGCTTATGAACTATGGTTTGATAAGAAACCTACTGTTAAATACTTTTGAGTTTTTGGTAGCAAGTGTTATATTTTGCGTGACCGTAAAAATTTGAGAAAGTTTGACACTAAAAGTGATAAAGAAATTTTTTTTTGGATAATTTTTAAACAGTCACGCGTACCGTGTACTGTACAAAAGGACCAGTGTTATTCAAGAATTTATTAATGTGGTCATAGACGATCACTTGGATACACCTGCCCCAAGTTCAGACCATGATGAAGTTCTTTTAATTGATAAACTGGATACTTCATCAAATCAAATAAACTCGGAATTAGGACTGTTAAAGATCATCCAACCACTTAGATTCTTAGAAACCCTCTCTCTGGTGTGCGCACTCGTAGACAATTAGAAGACATGTAATTATGTGTGCTTTACATCCTAGATAGAACCGGTAAACGTAAAAGAAGCTCTTTTTGATGAAAACTGGATAGTTACTATGCAGGAAGAACTTAATCAATTTGTTTGAAATGATGTCTGGTATCTTGTTCCTAGACCTAAAGATAAAAATATTATTGAAACAAAGTGGATATTCAAAAATAAGTCTAATGAACTTGGTAATATAATTTGAAACAAGGCAAGACTGGTTATACAAGGGTACACTCAAATTGAAAGTATTGATTATGTGAAACCTTTGCACCAGTTGCTCATCTTAAATCAATTAGACTTTTTATATCCATTGCATGATTTAGAAAATTTAAAATTAATCAACTGGATGTAAAGAGTGTTATCTTAAATGGCGATTTACATGAAGAAGTATATGTTGAACAACCTATAGGGTTTGAAGACCCTAAGTTTACTGATCATGTATATCGTCTTAAAAAAGCTCTCTATGGTCTAAAACAAGCTCTCTGGGCATGGTACGAGAAATTGACAAAGTTTTTACTCAATCATAATTTTCAAATGGGCAGTGTCGATAAGACACTCTTGGTTAAGAAACATAACGATAATATTTTAATGGTTCAGATTTATGTTGATGATATTATTTATGGATCAACTTATACTAACATGACTACTGAGTTTACAGATTTAATGAAATCTAAGTTCGAAATGAGCATGGTTGGTAAATTAAATTATCTCCTTAGGTTGTAAGTGAAACAACAACCTGATGGAATTTTCATTTCTCAGACCAAATATGCTCTAAACTTGATTAAAAGATTCAGATTTGAGAATGGTAAGAATTTTGATACTCCCATAAGTACAATTTTAAGACTCTCAAAGGATTCTACAGGTAAAGATATGGATACTAAATTGTATCGTAGCATGATTGACAGTTTTCTTTATTTAATTCTAGTAGACCTGATACTAGTGTACACTCAAATTGACAGTTTTCTTTCAGTGTTAGTATTTGCGCAAGATATCAGTCTAATCCTAAAGAGTCACATATAATTGCTGTTAAGAGAATTATGCGATATGTTGCAAGTTTAGTTAATTTGGGTCTCTTGTATCCATATGATACTAGTGTTCAGTTGGCAGGGTATACTGATGCTGATTGGGCTGGAAATATCGATGATAGAAAATCCACCAGTGGTAGTTATTTTTATATTGGAAATTGCTTGGTTTCTTGGTTTAGCAAGAAACAAAGTTCTATATCACTTTCTACTGCTAAGGCTAAATACATCATAGCTGGAAATGCATGTACTTAGCTTATTTGGATGACACGTATATTAAGTGATTATGGAATTACACAGGATTCAATGGCTTTACATTGTGATAATTCCATTGCTATAAATATTTCAAAAAATCTAATCCAGCATTCACGTACCAAGCACATTGACATTAGGTATCATTATATTCATGAATTAGTAGAAGAAAAAAATAATATCTTTGGAATACATTCCGACAGAAACTCAACTTGTTGACATTTTTACTAAACCGCTCGATAAAAGCAGGTTTAATATATTGAAATTTGATCTTGGTATGTGCATTTAAAATTGATTATTCATGCATTTTTATATGATAGTGTAAATATATTTGTATATTTATGTGTTTAAATTATAATTTTTTTATGATAATTGCATGATTTTTTTTATTTTTTTTTCGGTACTCGACCAGTCGTGAGTGTACAGGACCGGTCCTAGTACGACCGGTCGAGGACAGCTCAAGACCGGTTGTGGAGCGCGTTGGGTGTTTTAAATTTGAGAAAAATCTCATCTTCCTCATTTTTAACTTCCTCTCCGACGAGTTGATGTCCGACCAGTCGAACCCACCGACTTGATCTTCAAGGTTATTGCATTTTATTGGTCAAAATGTCAGATTCAAGTTCTATTCTCTTCTTTATTTACATTGGAGTGCTTGATTTCAAGCTTTGTAGAGATTTTAGAGTTTTTCTTCTACATTTGTTGATCTAAGAAAATCCATTTCTACTTCCTTTGAGTTTTTTGGTTCCTTTGTATTTCTTTGTGGAAATGGATGTTAGAGGGAAAAAGAAAACAGCCCGTGGTCCATCATCCTCTAGATCAACTCCAATAACTTAGCACCATCTTCGTTCACCCAAAGATGATCCCTCTTTTGTTTGGGATTTGCGCTTGCACAATGTTATTGTTGAAAAAGCTGTTGATTTTAACCACATTGCTATATTTGGTATCTTTCCACTTGTTCGGCCAAGCTGTAAGATGGGATAACATTTTACATTAAGGAGGTCCTGTATACCAATCTATTGCATAATCCATGTTTGCATGCATCTCTAAATTTTCTACTGAAAATTTAACATTTTAAATAGATGTTAGAGAAGGCCCTTTTGATGTAGACCGTCATCTAATATCTGGCCTTATGAAAATACTTGTTAGTGATGAGGGCATCCCTATTCATATTCTAACCAAAAAACCCTCTGAAACAGAAAAATGAATTCTCATCAGAACATTATGTAACATGAATGTGCAATGGACTCATAAAGGGAATACGCTCCCCTCAAAGTATTTGTTACCTAGACATAGAGTCCTCCATAAAATTTTTACTTCAAATTTGTATCCGTGGTCTGGTGATAAAACAGAGTTGACTACATTTATGGTTCGTGTTTTGCACTCAGTTGTTTCTGGTACTGAAGTTTGTCTTCTATCTTTAATTTGTCATTCCATCATTTAGTTTCGTCTCCATCCAGGTCATAGTGATATACCATTTACCTATCTCATGACTGTGTTGGCTTCACATATGCTGGTCGTTATGCCTGTTGGAGAGGCTCCTATCCATAATCTGATTTTTAACAACTAAAATATAAATAAAATGAAGTTGGAATTGGCTCCTGGCCAAGTGGATGGTGGTGATGGAGCTGGAGTTGGGAATGAAGAAGAAATTGATGATCTTCCTCCTAATGATATAAACATGGATGATATTTTTGAAGAAATTGAGTCTAATTCTGCTAATGATCCTAATTATGAACCATCTGAGTTTGATGCGCGTCTGTGTGCACTTGAGGAGAAGGTAGAAAATATGAATGTTGCCCCTGATTTACAATTTAAATATATGCGCAAGTATCTTAAGCACTTAAACAAGGGCATGCATCAACTTGATTCTACCATACCTGCTCCATCTTCAGGTTTTAATTGAGTAGTTTTCTCTTTGGTCTGTAATAACTTTAAGTTTACTTTTGTTGGATTGTGAATTTTAAATGGTTTATTGTCTTTGGTTTGAACTATTGAAATCTTAATGCCTTATTGAACTTTTATTTACTTATATCTTGACTCCTTGATTACTCCTGTTTATTTTTCATTATTTTCTTCTTCCTTTGTCATATTGTGACAAAAGGGGGGAGAATTTGTTTGGATTACAGTGCAAGCGAAGCAAGAGTATTTTTTTAAAGTATTATGTTCTACTCAGGGGGAGTAACTCAGGGGGAGTAAGAGTAAGGAGGTGGAATGTAAATGAAAATATTTTTCCTACTTCATCTTGAAGTGTGCTTGTTGATGCATCTGGTGCATGACAAACTGGTGCATGATTCTTTAACCAGGCTGTTACTGGTTTCCTTTTATAACCTGTGCATAATTCTTTGTATTCATATTGGTTATATTATTATTGAGTGTTTTGTCACAAGTTTGACAAAGGGGGAGATTGTAAGTGCTATGATTTTATGCACCTTTAGTTGTCAATTTTTGTGGTACCAAAACCTTATATCTATGTCTTGTGCAGCTCATTGTTATAAATGTTCAAGACATTACTTCATCGCTTTAAGCACTTTGCTTCAAGTCAAGAACGAAGAACTACTTCAGCTACTAAAGAAGAATGCGAGTACAAATTGCTTCGAGAAGTGCAAGTACTAGCTACAACAGTAGAAGTGTTCTTGTTCAAGACTCAAGCCAGCATTCAGCATAAAGAACAATGGTTATTCAAGATTTAGAAGATATTTTGTTTCAAGTGTTACATTATGTTCAAAGATCTTAAGCTTCATTCACAAAGGTCATCTATCATCTGAAGTTAAGAAGTTTTGAAGTTCATATCTCACTTTCAAGGTAAGATTGACCTTAGATTGTCCTTAGGATAGGTCATTTTGAATACATAATTCAATTGAATCATTTTACATGGAATTGAACTGTTCTAAGACTAGTCCTGAACCCCTAGCATGCCCACGACCAGTCCAAGAGATTTCAAGACCAGTCCTAGGTTTGTTATAAATTTTTAAAAATTTATATTCGTCCACAACCAGTCCTGGACTCTGTTCCACCGGTCGTATGAACAGTGTCGACAAGTCCTACGACCAATCTTGATTCTACGACTCAACGTCCAGCAACTAATCTGGTAGTCCTACGACCAGTCATGAGAAGCCTACAACCAGTCGTAGAGGGCCTACGACCAGTCGTAGACACCCTACGACCAGTCGTGAGTCAGTTTTATCTGATCGCGCTAAAAATTTTAAAAATTCATTCTCCTACCACCAATCATAGTGTCCACTAGACCAGTCGAAGATGCGATTTCTACAGCTATAAATAGATGACGAATTTCAGAGTTTGATACAACAGGAATTCAAGAAAAGTCAAGGGATCACTCTGAGATAAGTTTGTGTTTATTTTAAGCTACATCGTGCTCATTTGATATTCTCTTTTGTTAGTTTTATTAATTTAATTTTGTTTCTACATTCCAATCATAATTGAAAAGAGGAATTGTGATATTCCTTCTTCTTGGAATCAAAATCAAACAGAGCTAAGCCTAACTGGTTTAATTTAAAATCAATTATAACCTAGAACCATTTTAAAGTGAGTATTGGACTTTTAAACTTCTACATTCAATCATCTACTCCGATTGGTTCTACCAGGCTGCTATAAAAGGAGAAATCCAGGTATTTTACATTTTTATAAATCTTTTATTCTTTTTAGTTTTTTCTTTTGAGATTCGCCAGAAAAATTTCATTGTGGTGGTTATCTGAGGAGAGCTAGAAAACACAGAAAGTGGGTTTTTGGATTGTGTAAGCCCAAGTTAAAAAGACACAATTGTAAAGGTTTTGGGTGAACCTGTGAAAACCTATTTTGATAGTGAACGCTAATATCCCCTGTGTGAGGATATTAGGAGTGGAGTAGCAATCTATGTGGCGGTTTTGTAACAGTTGGTGTACACACAAGCGAACCACTATAATTCTTTGTGTTTTGTGGTTGTGTGATTTATATTTTCTATCTTTTTTTATTCAACATTGTGGGATGTATGTGTGGATGTGAATGTTGTAATATTTTAATTTCAAGCATAGTGGAGAATGTTGTAATAGTTTAGAATTTACTTTATGCTATTTTCCTTTATTATTCCTCTTCAGTTTGGGATATTGATACTTATCGTTCTAGAAAGGTTGTCCTACCATAAACCCCTGATTTTTATGGTGCAAAGTTGTCCTTAGAGCTACATTTGTATTAGCCTCTTAAGACTTGAATTTGAGGTTGCTTTACATTCCTTTATTGTGGTTTGTTTCCTTTGTTTTATTGGCTATCTTATTTCTTATATTCCGTTGTTATTTTTTAATTTGGCATAGTCCTATTACCTCCCCCCCTCCCTTTAGGACATATAGCTTGGCCATTTCATCTAGAATGAGGTTAATAAAGCCTATAAAGGCTGCCTTTTAAGGCGACAATTTCCAAAAATAGAAAGTGGAAAAGAGAAAGGAAGGGGCGTCGCACAGGTCGAGTTTGGAGCTTGACTCATTGTCAAACCAACACAACTCGAATTGAGTCTCGCATCGGGCCAAGCTGTTGGACACTGCAAGAGAAGAAAAGAAAGAGAGAAAGAGAAGAAGAAATGACAAAGAGGAAGAAGGAAAGTGTGAGGGAGAGAATCACACAGTGTGGTTGTTGTTCGACTCAGCTCAACTGGGACTGAGTCAGGTTGATTCTGGCATCCATTGCTGGTCTTGGAGAAGCTTCCGATCTTTATGTTATTTCCAACTCAACCCAACTAGTGTTGAGTTGAATCACAATGTGGGATGGTAATCTGATGGATGTGGAGCTTGTTTTGAGTGGAAGTCATTCCAGGAAACCAAGTTTTACCTGAGTCAACTCAATCGAGTCTCGCTTGAACTCAGATTTATCTCAAGACCTTGTTAATGGTTACCACCATTACAAGTTTGAAGATTCAACAAGTGATGCTGCGATTGAGTTTAACCTCGTTTATACCGAGTCGATTCAGTTGAACTACGTTAGGCTAAGTCATGGGTCGGACTGAGTTTGCTAGCCCAGCGTGTCCAGTCAAGAAGAAGAAAAAGAGAAAAGAGGAGTAGGATGAGAAGAAGTAAAGGAAAAGAAAGATGGTGTTAAGTTGTTGCTCCCGAGTTGGGTTAAGTCAACTCGCTGTTGTTGAGTTGAGTTTGATGGATGAGTTAGAAAGAAAAGGAGGAAGAAGAAGATTGTGGAAAGAAGGAGGATATCAAATTTGGAATGGGGTTAAGTTAGATTGTCGTCAAGTTAACTCGGCCAACCACAGATTCTAGTTATCGTTAATCTGGTGATTATCCTCTTCGATGCGAAAGTTAAGTGTGGGTTCATACTTGTCCAGCTACATCTAAAGGAGGATGTTATTGCACTTATAACTGGAGCTAGCCGAACTTGGGTTGAATCCGAGTTGAGGTGAGTTAAGGCCAAGTTGGAGAGTTCGATCCGAAGTTGAGTGGTACCATGACTCATCTAAGTAAGTTAATTTTGGAGCTTTAGCTTAAATTTTGATATAGTAATCACTTAGCCATGGTGATCTAATATTAGAGTTCAAATCATCCTCTCTAGGTCATAGATTCATACTTCTATACTATTTAAATCTTTAAGTGTAATCTTAGGTAATGATGTGGCGTTCTAACTGAACAAATAGTCTAAATTCCAGTTAGATTGGATTCGTGAACATGTGCAACTAATTCCAACAACATAGGAAGTCAATTCGACTCTTGAAAGGTGAGGATCACCCTTCAAGCTCTTTTACAACATGATAATTATTTTAGTTCACTTATTTCATTAATTGCTTAATTTAATATTTAGTAAATATGATTATGAATGCTAGTTTATATTTAAGTAAATTCTTCATAACTGATTGATCATTAGATTTATATTCAAGCATCTAAACATACTTTGGATCACAAATATCTCTATCATAGTTTAAATGAAGCATCCTATATGGATAAGTACTATTGGTATTATACGTGGCTTGTTTCACCACTTGTGATTACTTTATGATGTTTTTGGAAATCCTAGAACAAGTGGCCATCCTGACTAATTGGTTAAATGAAATTCCTTTGTCGAGGATTTATCATCTTGTGGATCATTTGTGCTTATGTGGCATTTGGGGATAATCTCATTTTTATCACATCCTCGGAATGGACTATGTAAGACCCGTATCTTAGACCGTACCGTTCCATAGACTTTGCGGTCTTCCCGATTGAATTTCGGCAACCTTTGACCCTTAACCAATATTTACGCTCGACCTTGAGTCACACGTTGTTAACCTGAGTCGACTCAACCTAAGACCTTTACCATAACGACCGCACCGTCGCCACGGTTCCGATGTCGCGACTCGTGCGCCGAGGTGATTCCATGACTAGGATATGTGGGCCAACGTTCGGTGTGAGAAAAGTGCCACGCATTGTGAAACCCAAGAGAATCTCTACGACTTATTACATCAATCCATCAATCAATCAATCCCATCATGTCAAGTACATGTCAAGTACACATTACCTCACACCCATCCCCAAGCAACCACAAAAGTCAAAAAGTCTCTTACACACCCATGCCTTTCTTACAGAAATGGCCACAAAAGTCAAAAAGCTCTTACACCCATCACTCTCTCTCTCCTTTTACAACTCTCTCTCCTTCATTTTTTCAAAATACTCTCCTAAGCAAGAGAGAGAGCACCACACGTCCAGAGCCCTCCCAAAAACTTTCATGAGAAAACTTTGTATGTGGCCCACTTCCCAACCTCTCATCTTCCATCTCAACCATCCAAACCCCATCTCTCCCGTTGAAGTCGAAGCTTAGGCGGCTACCTTTCCGACGAACCAAGAAGCAGAAGATGATGGGTGATCTCGATTCCACATTTTTTTAATTATTATTAAAGGGCCACATGTAGTGGGACCCACCTTGATGTACATTTTTTATCAAAGAGGGGCCAAGAGTGGCAGGGCCCCTCCATCACCTCCATCCTTGCCGATCTCTCTCTCTCTCTCTCTCTCTCTCTCTCTCTCTCTCTCTTTCCATGATCATGGCCCATTTATGATGTGTGTATTCCATCCATGCCATCTTCCGGCGGGCCCCACCCATGTGGGACACACCATGATGTTTGTAGGTCATCCCAACCGTCCACAGGGTGCACACATTGGTGTGGTTAACAGTGGGTGTGGTTGTCAGTGGAGTGTGATCTGACGTTGGCCCCAGTTCCACAGTTCATGTGGTAGGTTGAGAGAAAGATACCCCGTTTCAATGCTGGGACCCACCCAGTCCAGAACTCAGTGGCAGACCTAGTGAAAGATACCTCGTTCAACACTGGAGGTCTTTGTATCTATCCCTGGAGGTGGCTAACATGGAGTATGTGTACTGACATGGGCGTACTCATGTCAGTAGCAAAAAAAAAAGAAAGGTTTTTGGTGGGCTGGCTCATGCAGGCCCCACCTTGATATATGTGTTCAATCCATGCTGTTCATCCCTTTTTCCAACTCATTTTAGGCGTTGAGCCGAAAAATGAGGCTGATCTGTTAATCAGGCGGGCCATACCATAGAAAACTATGTTTCTTACCGTTCAAACCTATTAGGACCCACCTTGCTGTATGTACATGCTAAAAATACCAAACATTGGACTTGTTCAGTGTGTTTTGAGCCCTAAAATTCATTGGATGGAGTAGATTTTCAAGGAGTGGGCCCCAGATGTGAAATTTCTCAAGAAAATAAAAAAAATATTTATAAAAACATGCAGTAGCATTGCTGCTGTTGCTGTCAAAGGCGCTGGCGGGCGAGCGGATGATAGCGACCCACGACTCCAGCCGTGGGCCCCACCATGATGCTTATTTATTATCCAAAGCGTTTATACGGTGGGCCACTCTCAGCAGTGGGCCCCCTCCAAATTCCAACTTCATCCACAGCTCAGGTGGCCCACATAAAGGAAACAGTGGGATTGAACATCTGTCATTGAAACCTATTTTTTGGGTCCACATAATTTTTGAATCAATATGAAATTCATTTTTCCTCTTCGTCCAGGTCTCTGTGACCGTATGGATAGTTTGGATGGAAAATAAATGTTATGGTGGGCCCTACGTGGGACCCACAATGATGTATGTATTTTATTCACACCATCCACCAGGGGCGGTGGACTCCACCATGGTGCATGTGTTTGCACTACACCATCCAGGGTTGGACGGTGGGACCCCTATGAAGCATGTGCTCTCTCCATGCTGTCCATTTATATGGAACCCACCATGATGCGTATGCGGCATCCAAACCGTTCATCCACTTGAAAAATTCTTAGGACCCATGGGTTGAGGCCCATCTTGCTTTAATTGTGGTCTCCATTGAGGCCCACCTTGGCATTTATAAGGCCCATGAGATGGGGCTCATATTATTGTATTTGTGGCCATTGGAGTGGCCCATCTGATATGAATATAAGGCCCATGGGATTAGACCCATTTTGATGTATTCTAAGGCCCATGGGATTGGGCCCATTTGATGTTTTAGGGGCCTATGGGTTAAGGCCCATTAAGATGTACTAGGGCCTATGGGTTGAGGCCTATTTGATGTACATATAGGGCCCAAATGATGTGGCCCATTTGTTACATATAAGACCCATGAGATTAGGCCCATTTGATGCAATTTAAGGCCTACGGTCTATGACCCATTGCAATGCACATAAGGCCCATTGGAGCGACCTATTGATGTGGCCCATTTGATCAATAAAAGGCCCATATGATATGGCCTATTTGATGTATTTAAAGCCCAATGGGAGGTACCTAAGGTCCATTGCAATGTGTAATCCCAGCACGGATTATTAATAATGTTTATGACGGTCGTGCCTTGGGAGCAATGTTGGTTTGACGTTCACACTACAAGTATAGTGTTGGTTAAATGTCCACATTATGACTCTCCCTAGGGCCCGTTGATAGGCCGTACATGTTGTGTTTCGGCCGTCTAGGCCACCTGCGTTGTAAGGATAGTGCATTACTTTATAACATTTTTAGTATAGTTCCATAGTTTCTGATCATACGCATCGTATGTGTGCTTGATATGAGAAGTGACCGATCATAGCATATGCCTTCAGACAGATTGTTTATAGGCTCCCGGTTAGGCGGTGTTGCCTTACATGAGCGCACGATACGCACAGGATTACTGCATGACTGGATAGTGTGATTCATGCATTTCGCATTGTGTAACATGGTTACTGTACGCCCCAGTGACATCAGGGCCGTAGCCTCCACAGGCGTATCGTGGATGGTAGGATTGGATATCCAAAATCTTATTCTACATGGGGTGCTATAGATATCCCTGGGTGAAAGTCCTTTAACCCTTATGGTACCAAGAGGTTGCTCCAACGTCTAGACCGAGTCGGTACAGGAGTGCAGAGTGCCGATTACCAGACGGTCATACTTTCCACTGTGTCATGGTCAGTTGGAAGGGGGTGCGATCTTACCTGCCCGAGAGTAAGGGGCAAAGTTAGGCTGAGTTTGACCAGCTCGAGCAATGGGTCCGCTATCGACGAGTCGAGCCCGATATTGGCAGACATATAGTGAGGTCTCTTCCACTTACCTTATTGTGCGTGATGGGGGGCGATCTAGTTTAGTGTGTACTAAACCCTAGTGATATCTTAGATTTGAGCTGTATTGATATGTGTACTTAGATAAGGATTGTATGCTTGACTTGTATTTTGCATCGCATAGCCCTATTATGGCCGACATCATTCATGCCTTGCATCACATAGCCTTGGTATGGCTAACGGTATTTATGGATCCATCAGTATTTTTCGCATTACTCTAATATTGCATGATCATATTACTACCTTGCGCACACACTTTCACCACCCTTTAAGCTTTCTATAAGCTTATGCACGACCATTGTGTGCAGGTGACATTGGATCACAACAGCGCTGAGGCTTGATCGCGTGGCAGATTATTTTGGAGCTTTTGGCCTATCATCATTGTATTTCCTTTTATGCTCATTGTACTTGTAAAGTTTTTGATCATAGTGGAAATGTAATGGAGTTTTTGGTTGTTGTTTGTGGTTTATGCCTTTGGTTATGCTTATCACGAATCAAACTGATGTTGAAAATCCTCTTTGTAACATCCCAGGATTAGAACCTGGCGAATGGGTGCTGAGAATCGAGAATGGAGTTCTACGGAGGTTGTCGGTGCCAGATTCAGCGATCCAGAATTTTGTAAGCCCAGTTTCTAAGCTTAGGGCGTGATAGAAGTTGGTATCAGAGCATAACTTAGGAATAACTAAGAATAACTTTACATATCTGCTATGAATGACTAAGTCTCGATGTTTGGATAACTTTGTGATCTTCCGTTATAGGCCTTTAACGTGCGTGCCTTCAAAAGTTTTCAAGTTGATAGACACCTTCGCTCTTTCCTGTAGGACATGGTGTGTGGGAGAGTGACCTGATCGACTCTCGCACCACCGCTTGAGACTCCCGTCCCACCACCTGCGACTCCTGCACTACCACCTACGATGCCCGCTCCACCACCAGAGATTCCTAATACCTAGCCTATGGATGCAGTTCCTCCACCAGAGACCGGTGCGGACCCGACCAAATCTGTGAGTGCCTCCCAGTTGCAGCAGATGTTACAGGCTGTGACGGCTGCACTTTAGGGACAAGGCAGGCACCTTGTTGTTTCACCAGTCCAGGCAGAGCAGGAGCGCGTGAGCGTCCTCCTTCATGAGTTTTGACGGCTTGATCCCCCACGTTTCTAAGGTGAGCCAGACCCGACCGTAGCTAAGAGATTGTACACAGATGTGGAGAAGATATTCGAGATGATTGGATGTACGACTGAGCGGTGAGTTCGATTAGCCGTATTTCTTCTTGATGGTGAGGCTGAGCATAGGTGGACATCAGTCTCTCGAGTAGCAGGTGTTGATTTTATGTGGACTTGGGAGGATTTTGTGGATCGGTTTGATTGACAGTACTTTCCTGATCACATTCGACGACAGCGAGTGTTGGAGTTTGAGGCCCTGGTGAAGGGTGATATGACAGTGGCTCAGTATGCAGCTCGTTTTGTAGCACTGTCCAGATTTACACCATATTTGGTTGATGACGAGGAGCGAGAGCCCGTCACTTCGAGGACGGCTTTCGTTACGGTCATCGCGGCCGTGTTATTGGGCATAAGCTCCCGACTTTTGAGGGAGTGGTACAGAAGGCCCAGATTTTTGAGGCTGAGTGGGCCGGTTCTCAGACTGATCACAGTCAGAGGAGAGACCAAAAGAGGCAGGCTCCTTCCAGTGACTCTCAGCAGCGTTGACCACAGCAGCAGAGGCCCATAGGTCTCCCAGCCTTCCGAGCACTAACAGCACCTCTAGCACCACCTCCGAGGCAGTTCATCGGTACCTGTTTTAGGTGTGGTGCGATGGGACACTGTATGTGGGAGTGTCTTAGCCCCCATCAGCAGCAAAGAGGTCCACAGTAGCCTCCACCGCAGCAGCAGAGACCCCCACAGCAGCAGCGACAGCAGCCCCCACCACTGAGGCCACCTCAGCAGCAGCATCAGCATTAGCCTCCGAGGCCACAGCGTAAAGGCAGCAGTTTTGACCGCCTCAGCAACCCCAGCAGTAGCAGCAAGCTCAGAGGGGACAGACACCTCCCTGGCCAGCTCAGGCTAGGTTCTACGTGGCTCAGTAGGATCCACAGTCATCTGGAGGAGTTGTTGAGGGTATAGTTCCAGTCTTTGCATGCATCGCTTTGGTTTTATTTGATTTCGGTGCTTCATACTCATTTATATCTGAGGGATTCTTTCGTTCGACTGGACTACCAACAGTCTGCTCTAGAGGGATTGACCGTATCAACACCCTTGGGGAAAATTATAGTATTAGGCTGCTTCTGTTCGTCTTGCCCTGTGTTAGTAGGAGAGACTTTCTTGCCTTCCGACTTGTACGTACTGTCGATGTCAGATTTTGACATTATCCTGGGCATGGATTGGCTTGCCGAGTACTATGCCATACTAGACTGCTCCAAGAGGACAGTCACATTCTGTATACCTGGCGTGCCATAGTTTTAGTTCATTGGAGAGCCCAGAGGAGAGCCATTGTCTTGTTTGATATCGTGTGTCATAGAGGAGCCCATAACAGTGAGTATCGAATATTTTCCTGTGGTTTGCGATTTTCCCCATGTGTTCCAGGAGATTCAAGGATTATTGCCTCGTCGACTCACTAAGTTTCAGATTGACCATGTGCCCTGTACCACGCCTATTTCGAAGGCCTCATATTGCATGACACCGTTGGAGTTACAAGAAGTGCAGAAGCAATTGGACGAGTTGCTCGAGTTGGGCTTTATCCGTCCGAGTAGTTCACTGTGGGGAGTGCCGATATCTTTGTGAAGAAGAAGGATAGCTCGTTGAGGCTCTACGTAGATTACCGCGAGCTCAACAAAGTCATGATCACGAAAAGGTACCCGCTCCCGAGGATTGATGATTTGTTTGATCAACTGCAGGGTGCACAGTTCTTTTCAAAGATTGACCTGCGTTCCGGTTATCATCAAATTCGGGTCCGAGATGAGGACATTACGAAGACAGCATTCAGGACGTGTTACAGTCATTTTGAGTTCCAGGTCATGTCCTTCAGACTGACCAATGCACTTGCAGTCTTCATGCAGCTGATAAACGAGGTCTTCCGCCCTTATCTCAATCAGTTTGTTGTAGTCTTCATCGATGATATCCTGATTTATTTGAGGACCCGTGAGGAGCACGAGCAGCACCTAGAGATTACCTTGCGGACCCTCTACGCACACCAGCTGTATGCGAAGTTGGAGAAGTGTAAGTTTTGGCAGGAGGAGGTGAAGTTCCTTGGTCACGTGGTGACGAGGGAGGGTGTCGCAGTGGACCCCTTGAAGGTCGAGGCAGTGCGTCAGTGGGGCCAGCCCACGAATGCGTCTGAGATCCGTAGTTTCCTTGGCTTGGCGGGCTATTACCGGCGTTTCATTGAGGGCTTCTCTCGTATTGCAGCCCCATTGACCAGGTTGACTCAAAAGGGCGCAGAGTTTATTTGGAGTGATGCCTGCGAGCGAGCATTTATGGAGTTGAAGGACCGTCTGACATCCGCTCCTGTCCTCACTCTTTCCTCTGGGAGTGATGGATTTATTGTATTTACTGATGCCTCACATATTACTTTGGGTGCTGTCCTGATGCAG
The DNA here is from genome assembly GCA_037074715.1 of Magnolia kwangsiensis. NCBI lineage: Eukaryota > Viridiplantae > Streptophyta > Magnoliopsida > Magnoliales > Magnoliaceae > Magnolia > Magnolia kwangsiensis. The sequence continues at coordinate 44,295,546 of CM073576.1, read as the reverse complement.
CAAGGGAGACCAGTGGCTTTTGCGTCTCGTCAGCTCAAGGTCCATGAGCTGAACTATCCCACACATGATTTGGAGCTGACTGCAGTTGTCTTCGTACTGAAGGTGTGGACACACTATCTTTATGGGGTCAGGTTCGAGCTCTTCTCTGAACAGAAGAGCTTGAAGTATCTCTTCTCGTAGTCTGAGTTGAACATGAGGCAGAGGCACTAGATGGAGCTCCTGAAGGACTATAATTTCGATCTTCAGTACCACCCAGGCAAGGCAAACATGGTGGCAGATGGCTTCAGTTGGAGGCCTAGTGGCGCACATGATGATTCAGGAGTGACAGATGCTTGAGGATATCGTAGAGTATGATTTTGAGTTCGGCCTACAGTCTTCTATGGTGCAGTTATCGAGCCTGTCTATTCAACCCTCTCTTGTTGCAAGGGTGATCGAGGCTTAGGAGGTTGATGAGTAGTTGCAGAGTTATATGACTGAGGCAGCATCTGAGAGTCAGGTAGATTGACAGATTGGTACAAACGGTGGACTTCGCTTCAGAGGTCAATTATGTGTCCCGGATATTCCTGAGTTTGCAGAGATCTTATGACCGCGACACATCGATCGTGATTTTCTATCCACCCGGGCTCGACGAAGATGTACTGTGACATGAGGCGACAGTATTTTTAGGCGGGGATGAAGCGCCAGATCACCAGTTTTGTGACCGAGCGTGACACATGCCAGCGTGTCAAGGCCGATCATCAGAGACTCCCTGGTCTATTGCAGCCGTTGAGCGTCCCAACGTGGAAGTGGGAGCACGTGTCGACAGATTTCATTATGGGCTTGCTGAGGACTCATCGCTGTCATGGCGCCATTTAGGTTGTTGTAGATCCTCTGATGAAGTCGGCATATTTTCTTACGATGCGTGCGACTAAGTCTATGGACCGGCTTGTGAGGTTATTTATCGAGGAGGTTGTGAGACTGCATGGCATTCCAGTCTCGATCGTTTCTAACCGAGACTCGAGGTTCACATAGCAGTTTTGGAGGAGCTTTCAGAGAGCGATGGAGACTGATTTGGAGCTCAGTATCGCGTACCATCCGCAGACCGATGGCCAGATAGAGAGGGTTAACCAGATCCTTAGGGATATGCTTTGGGCCTACGCGATTGATTTTAGGGGTAGCTTGGATTAACATCTACAATTGGTTGAGTTCGCATACAACAATAGCTATCAGGCGACCATCAACATGGCTCCTTTTGAGGCACTATATGGTAGATCATGCAGATCACTGAGTTGTTAGACCGAGGTTAGAGAACGCCGTCTCCTAGGTCCCGAGCTTGTGCAGGAGACGTCAGAGGCTATTGATATCATTAAGCAGAGGATGCACACAGCTTAGAGCCGACAGAAGAGTTTTACTGATCATCGGCGTCATCCCTTAGAGTTTGATGTAGGGGACCATGTATATCTCAAGGTTTCGCCCATGAAGGGCGTAGTTTGATTTGGAGCGAAGGGCAAGCTTGCCCCGAGATTTATAGGACCTTTCGAGATCACCGGGCGCGTTAGCGCCGTGGCCTATCGGCTTGCCTTGCCATCTCAATTGTCTGGCATCCACAACGTTTTCTATGTCTCTATGTTGAGAAAGTGTGGGTCAGACATAGTTCCCGTTATTGATTGGCAGCCGTTGGAGCTTCGTGAGGAGGCTTCTTACATCGAACAGCCAGTCCGTATCCTTGATCGGAAGGAGCAGGTCCTCAGGACCAAGGTCATTCCATTGGTGAAGGTTCAGTGGGGTCATCATTCTGTAGAGAAGGCTTCTTGGGAGCGCGAGGCCGAGATTCAAGAGCATTATCCCAATCTCTTTGACGATTGATTATGTGTTGTATTTGTATGTTATCTCTGATTTTATATGATGATGTTATGTTTCTTATTCTTTACGAGTTACGTCTAGTTGCGATGATTATATAAATTTTGAGGATAAAATTTTTATTAGGAGGGGAGAGCTGTAAGACCTATATCTTAGACCATACCATTCCATAGACTTTCGCGGTCTTCACGGTCGAATTCCGGTAACCTTCGACCCTTAACCGATATTTACGCGCGACCTTGAGTCACATGTCGTTAACCCGAGTCGACTCAACCCAAGACCTTTACCATAGCGACCGCGACGTCGCCACAGTTCTGATGCCGTGAGTCGCGCGCCGAGGCGATACCCTGACCAGGAGATGTGGGTTAACGTTCGGTGTGAGAAAAATGCCGCGTGTTGTGAAACCCAAGAGAATCTCTACGACTTGTTACATCAATCCATCAATAAATCAATCCCATCATGTCAAGTACATGTCAAGTACACATCACCTCACACCCATCTCCAAGTAACCACAAAAGTCAAAAAGTCTCTTACACACCCATGCCTTTCTTACACAAATGGCCACAAAAGTCAAAAAGCTCTTATACCCATCACTCTCTCTCTCCTTTTACAACTCTCTCTCCTTCATTTTTTCAAAATACTCTCCTAAGCAAGAGAGAGAGCACCACACATCCAGAGCCCTCCTAAAAACTTTCATGAGAAAACTTTGTATGTGGCCCACTTCCCAACCTCTCATCTTCCATCTCAACCATCCAAACCCCATCTCTCCCGTTGAAGTCGAAGCTTAGGCGGCTACCTTTCCGACGAACCAAGAAGCAGAAGACGATGGGTGATCTCGATTCCACATTGTTTTTTTTATTATTAAAGGGCCACATGTAGTGGGTCTCACCTTGATGTACAAATTGTATCAAAGTGGGGCCCATAGTGGTGGGGCCCCTCCATCACCTCCATTGTAGGACCCGTATCTTAGCCCGTACTGTTCCATATGCCTCCGCGGTCCACCCGGTCAAATTTAGGCAACCTTCGACCTTTTCTGACATTTGCGCGCGATCCCAAGTCATATCCCATATTTTAGAGTCGGCTCAACTTGAGACTTGTACCTTGATGAACACACCATCGCCGCGTCTCCCCCGCTGAGGCGATACCTAGGCCAGGAGATGTGGGCCCACGTTCAGTTCGAGAAAATGCTGCACATTTGTAAAATCCCAAGAGAATCTCTACAACCTTTCAAATCAATCCCATCAATCATGTCATATGTCAAGTACACATCACCCCATCCCCAAGCAACCCTTAAAGTCAACACTCCCTTACACAAAGTACCCCCCATCACTCACTTTTCACCCATCACACCCATACCTCTCTCCCATCACCTCTCTCTCTCTCTCATTCCCTCTCATTTCTCCCAAGCACCATGAGAGCTTGGACGTCCATGGCTTCCATGAGAGAAACTAAGTGTGGCCCACTCCCTATCACCCAATCCTACTCTCCAAAATCGATCTCAACCGTTAAATCGCACCCCTTGAAGCTCTTGAACGCGTTGGTGGAAGAAGGAAGACGAAGATCATAAGGTGGGTTCTTTTCTCTCTCTCTCTCTCTCTCTCTCTCTCTCTCTCTCTTTCATTTTTGAGTGATGTGTGGCACACCCGAATGGACCCCACCATGAAGCATGTATTCGATCTAAGCCATTTGTAAGTGGGGCCCACTTTATATTTTCATTGTATCCACACATCCGTGTGTTTGGTGGCCCACCTGAGCAAGGCCCTCCTTAAATGCATGTGATATGGCCAAGCCGTCCAGCGTTCAGAGACGTTGGACGTGAAATGGAAATCCAAAAAAAATATATATAATATTGGCTTGGTTCAAGCCTTGGAGTGTGTTACTCATGTAGGCCCCACTTGGATGTATAAATTTAATCCACGCCGTCCATTCCATTTCTAAGCTCGTTTTAGGCGTTGAGCCAAAAAATGAAGTCAATCTGACTATCTGGTGGGCCATGACTTAGAAAACAGTAGTTTTCACCGTTAAAAGGCACTCTGATATTTCTACACCTCCAAAACATATCGCATATTGGACTCTTTTGGTCTATTTCAAGCCATAGAATGCAATGGGTGGAGTGGATTTTTCGGATGTGGACCCCACCCAGGAAATTCCTCAGAAAAATCAATTTTTTTTTAAAAAATAAAAAAATAAGGTAGCGCCTGCTGCTGCTGATGCAGCAGCAAAATGCTCTGCGTTTAGACGGACAGCAGGGACCCACGGTCCCAGCCGTGGGCCCCACCATGATGTGGGCTTATCATCCACACCATTAATTTGGTAGGCCCCTTCTTGTAGTAGGCCCCCTTAAAAAATCAGCCCTATTTGGGACTTAGATGGTCCACACTACAGGAAACAGTGATGAGGAACGTCTGCCATTGAAACCCTGTTGGGTATCACAGAAGTTTTGGATTAATACGAAATTTATTTTTCCTGTTCATTCAGGTCCGTGCGACTTCATCAACGGTTGGATGTCAAATAAACATTATGGTGGCCCCAGGTAGGACCCATAATGATGTACTGTTGTATTCACGGTGGAACCCACCATGATTTATGTGTTTGATCACACCGTCCACTGTTTAGACGATGGGGCCCACCATGATGCATATGTTGCATCCAACCGTTCACCCAATGGCGAGCTCTACTTAATGCTATATATATATATATATATATATATATATATATATATATATATATATATATATATATATATATATATATATATATAAAATAATAAAAATAAAATAAAATAATAAAGCAGATTCAATCTCTGGTGGGCTCTCCCATGATGTATTTGCTACATCCAAACTGTTTGTCCGTTGGAGGACATGGCCCCCACCATGGCACACGTGTGGGGCCATAGGGATGTGTGTATTTAAAATCTACACAGTCCATTTTTTTGGACGGTCTATGTGGAGCCAACCTTGATATGTAACTATCCATGCCGTCCAATCCAAGGACGTGGATGGAAGCGGATTGGCTAGTGTACCTCACCAGCTTTGTAGCTGCCGATGTCAGCAAGCTCCGTGGGTCTGACAACATCCCTTCATCTATGTGGACCCCACACAGTTGATTAGCTGCTGTTGTACGTCATCAAGGACTGTGGAGCCCACAAATGTATGCATTGTATGGACGGTGATTGGTGGGAGCGCACCTTGATGTATTATTCATCCAGGCCGTCCGTGCAGCTCACATGGACAGCTGGATTAGAGTAGATAAATAAATATTATATATATATATATATATATATATATATATATATATATATATATATATATATATATATATATATATATATATATATATATATATAGCATATGTATATGTGGTGGGCCCCACGTGGGACCCACCTTCTGTATAATGGATTGGATAGTGCACCGCACACAGTTATATATAGCTGACTATATTGACGTCAGCTGTCCTTGGGCCTCCATCATGAGGTATTGTTATATCCAAACTGTCCATCTCAATGGTCCACCGTGATGCATGCATTTCTCCTAGCCGTCCATCTGTTTTACCAGCATGGGACCCACATTGATGTATTTTTTTTCGTGTCCACACCGGACGGTGCCGCTGTGGTACCCACGTGATGTGTCTATGAGCACCACTACAATGTATATTTTGATCCACACCGTCCAGAGTGTCTGGACGGTGCTGGACCATCTTTGGATTGTGCTGAGGACACCATGTGGTGTTTATTTCATCCACACCATTCGTCCATCTGGTTGGGACCCACTGGATGTGTGGATAAAATTGAATCCACACCGTCCCTCCATTTGCATGGAACCACCACGATATGTGGGCTTAATCCATATCGTCTATCCCATTTGGTGAGCTCCTCCTAAGGCTTAAGAGAAATGAGGCAGCTCCAAAATTCAATGGTCCACACTGCAGGAAATAGTGGGCTGACACCCACCGTTGAAACCCTTTGAGGCCCACCTGCTGTCGCCCTCCTTGTTGTATATACACGCCACCCATCCATTTTACCGAAACATGGGCTAACTTATAAGGTCCACTATGATGTATAAATGGGTTCTCCATCCATTTTCTCAGCCATGGGTTGCCGTATGAGGGCCTGTTATGATGTATGTGTTACACATGTTGGCCCACCTTGATATAGATGTTTTATCCCTGCCACCCATCCTATAAGGCCCACCTTGATATATAATTGTAGCCCATTTATGAGGCCCGTTAGTGCAGCCCATTGATATAGCCCACTTGATGTGTATAAGGGCCATTAGTGCGGCCCATGTGATGCGGCCCATTATGACGTGTACGAGGCCTAATGTGCTGCATATGAGACCTATATGATGAGGCCCCTTGGTGCGGCCTGAATTAATATACATGAAGCCCATTGGTGCGACCCATTACGATGTGCTTATGGCCCATTGGGTAAGGCTCACTGAGATGTATTTTCGGCCCATGGGTCGAGGCCCATTGTGATGTATTCCTGGCCCGTATGCCGTGGCCCATTGTGTTATGTTTCCAGCCTAGTTATCGAGGCCCAACTTGATGTGTATAAGACCCATTAGTGCAGCTCATTGATGCGACCCATTTGCTGGATAAGAGGCCCATTGGTGTGACCCAATGATGCAATCCACCATGATGTATATATTAGGCCAATGGTGCGGCCCAATGTATCGACCCTCCATGATGTGTAGGCCCACGTGCTGCATGTGTGAGGCCCACCTGTGATGACTATTTGAGGCCACTTGTTGGATAGTTGGGCCCACTTTATGTTTGACCCTATGAGGACTGCTCCTTAAGAGCAATGATGGTTAAATGTCCACATTGATGGGCAATGATGATTGGATGTCCACATTATGACCTTTTCTTAGGCCTTGTTAGGCCCATTCTCATCATTTACTTAGTGGGTTAACCCAAATAAATGGGCCCCATTCGCCGTAGACGGATGGCTCCGTAGTATCGGATTTGATATAACCACGGCCGAGTGTCGATCTTTATACTATGGTTGATCGGCTAATCATCTATGGACCCCACTTTGTTTATCTACTGAATATCAGTGCCGATTATCGAGGCCGACACCGATTATCGACCCTGATTATCGGTGCCGATTGTCGTGATCGATTCATCGATTCCGATTATCTTGACCGATTTGTCGATTTCGATTATTGATCGATTCCAATTGTGTAACGCCTTGGAAAAATCAGTACTTGGACTCGAGTACTAACTCGACCAGAAATCGCGTAGGATTAATTCCTTTAGAAAATAAGTGTAAGTTAGCTAGAGCAGCGCTAGAGTAGCTTGGAAATAGTCCCTGATCACTTTAAATACGTTCTATAAGACCCAAAGCGAGTAGAACCAATGACGCTATAATACTCTAAAACCTCGGATCAAACTCTAAACTGGTTTGTTCTCTGGACCTCTTTGAAACTTTGTATTGGATCTAGACCGCGCGTTGAAAGTCTGATACCTACAATCTTAGACCGTTATAACCGCCTAGTTGGACTTGACAATCATTTCAAAAATCAAGTCCAACCGACATTCACAGGCTATTTCATTGAGCATGGAGTGAAGAGAGTGAGAATAGGGTTAGATTTGGAATTTAAAATTCAAATCTGGCACACGACTTGACGCATCAGGATTAAGCATTCTGACCATCAGAATTCTGCCAAATTACACCCTCGGATCAGGAAAAATTTCTATTTCATATCATGAGACTTGTAGGCCTGATCTATGTGCGGTGACCGCTGAACTGAAACTGGACCGCCACGTGCGATCTACGAACACTACTAGTCTGAAAATGGGATGTGAGCGACATCCGACGTGCATGAACTTAATTCCGATCGCGTTCGGCCAGGGGACCATCAGAAATGCCTTTTTGGACCGAAACAACCCCAATTTGGTTAGGTATCAAGTAAACATTGTTCCCAAGCCTGTTTTGGGCAAGATTTAGGTTATAAAAGGGGCTTAAACCCTCACTCCTCTCACCCATCCGAATTTTCTAAAAACCCTAGTAAGAGTGAGAGAGAAAGTGAGAGTTTGTGAGAGAAGGTGGGAGAGTTTTTCTTGCTGCTGCACTACCTGCTGCACGTGTTTAAGCGACGCAATCCAATCACTTTACCGGTGATTTCGCCGTGATTCTAGGTAAGCAAATACCCTAAATACTTGCTGATTTGAGGTTCCGTCATTTCCATAGCGAAGTAGCTTATGGATCTTGTGTATTAGGTTCCCGGTTCGCCGTAAACGAAGCGTATACGCTCCGTTTGAATCAATACACTTATAGGAGAAAAGGTGCGGATTTTAGACGCTTTGATTGACTGTTTCCAACACTTTCAATGTCGTTTAATAGTAGATTATTGACGGCAACGCCGTTTGACATGTATAACATGCCGTCCATTTTCTATTTCGTAAGCAGACGAGAAATATGAGATTTAGGGCATTTTAGTCATTTGTAGGAAATACTGTTTTCATCCATATTTTACTGATGTGATTGACATGGCTTCTTGTTGCATTAGGATACTAGGAATGCGTGCATAATTAGTTCGGTGAAGAGATTCGCCCAAATGCGCACTTTGAGTCGACATACTATATGTAGACTTAAGTGTGTAGTTTAAGTGTTTGTATAAATGTTTGTATTAGTATGTATTAAATTAAATGGTGTTATGAATTAGTTTGAGATTGAATTCTTAAATGATATGCTGATGTAAATGATTTCCTACATGTTAGCTATATGCATGATTTCATTATATGCATGAAATGCATGTGTTAGATGATTCACTCAAGTTGTATGTTATAACATGTGTTAACATGCTCACATTGTTGTATTTTATTTCCATTGCCCTTATATGATTGCTGATGTGGATTCATAATTGTTTGGGGCTATACCTATACCAGGCAGTCGGCAACTGAGCAAGTTTGTGGTTGGCTTATCTTTGCCACGAACGACGCGTCGATGAACGCGAGCAGTGTTTTGGAGTTGGCGGTAGTGGTTAGGCCACACGAGGTGTTTTACGCACTTCATGTCATTCGACTTGAGACGCGCTCGTGCTAGTCGAGCCCGTCAAGTAACCCGATTGGCCTTTGTATGTTCACCCTGTATGAGTCATAACTGCTTAAACCTAGGGTACTGAACTTACCATTGTAAACCCTATTAACCATGGTACCTTGATCCACAAAGACTCATGAGCCGGGCATGGTGGTATGGGACACCGTGGTCGAGCTGTCGGCCTACGCTGGGGCCACAAACCTCCCTGTAGTGACCAGTGAGCACATATGACTCGTGAGTAGATTATGGTAGTATGGGACACTATATTCTTACTGTCGGCCTACACTGATCAGGCGACGAGTCCTTTGTAGTAACCGCGAGCGTATTCTGAGTCTACGGGAGGTGACGACCCTTCCGTAGAAGTGAGAGTACAGTAGGCCTGTATTGATAAGGTGATGGGGGAGCGGTGCAACGAGTGCGAGCAACAGCCCTGGCAGCCCTTACAGCGACCTACAAAATATATATCGTATGAGATTACTAGGAGTGATGACCCTAGATAGGATCTGTGTTAGGATTGATATAAGGGAAGTACCTTAGTTTCCCAATCTTGCTGTTTGAATGGACTAATAATAACTCGGTAATCATATCACCATCACATTGTATGTGCCTGAAAGATGTGGAGCACTATGGGATGAAAGCATGCCTCGGGCGTAAGATGGTGCCGTATGAGGGAGATCGTCGGTGAGGGCATCCATCATGTCATGTCATATTGCATTAACAACAGTATTAGGATTGTTTGATTTACTTCTTTACTATTATCGCATGATTGATTTGAGAACATGCTAATCCTTGCTCTATTATTCCACTGAGTTAGCTACTCACTCCCACGTTATGGGATGGTATTTGCAACACCCACCAGACCCTGTCTTAGATGCAGGTGAGGCAGTGATTTAGGAGGCAGAACCGGACTATAATGAGGACCAGGACGAGTTCTCATATATGCAGTACCACGACGGCTTTGCTTAGGTGGCCTGGATTGACGGGACTTCTTAGTGGGACTATTTTGACATTTGATTTCTGTTATTTACATGTATATGAGACTCAGAGATGTATTCATACTTTGGAGACAGTTGAGATCTATTTTGTTTTCCATACAGTGATATGTATATCTTTTAGTCTTCCGCTTGCTTTTATCACTGAATCTAGAGTATAAATTGCAGTTTTGGTATACTTTTACTCATGTGAATGATTAAACTCAGACAACATTGAATCATAATCATTTTTGTTGCATAAGTGACGGTCTGGAACTCGGGAGTTGAGTTTATACACGACCTCCGATTTTCAGGGTGTTACAGATTGTCATGACCGATCGTGGCCGATTGTCGATTGACGTGGCCGATTGCCGATTTTGTTTATCGTGGCCGATTGACCGATTACCAATCGAGGTCGATTATCGTGACTGTTACCGATCGTGACCGATTGTCGATTGACGTGGCCGATTGCTGATTTTGTTTATTGTGGCCGATTGACCGATTACCAATCGAGGTCGATTATCGTGACCGTTACCGATCGTGGTCGATTTTCGATTGACATGGCCGATTGACCGATTCTGATTATCGAGGCCGATTATCGATCGAGGCCAATTATCATGGACGATTGTCGATTCTGATTGTCGTGGCTGATCGCCGATTCTGATTGTCGAGGCCCAATTTGATGTATATGCGAGCCGTATTTGAGGCCCGTTGTGATGTGTATTCAGCCCGTATTTAAGACCCAACGTGATGTATATGGGGCTTATGTGATGAGGCCCACTGTGATGCATTTGAGGGCTAGGCAATGGAACCCATTGTAATGTATGTTAGGCCCATGTGAAAGGCCCATCGTGATGTGTATTAAACTCTTAAGTGTGGCCTATGGTGTTGTATATTTGTCCCTTGTGTGAGGCCATGAGTCCACTATATGTTAGGCTTTATGTGGGCCGTTCCTTGGGGGACAATGTTGGTTAAATGTCCACGTTGTCGATGTCGATTGTCAATGCCTGTTATTGATATCGGTTATGAGTACGTGACTGCATAGTATCATGATACATGCCCATATGCATCATCTGCATGTCTGTTATGAGATATGATTGACCATTGTATATATCATAGTGTTGGTTATTATGAGACTCCCTGATAGGTGGAGATTGTCTCACATGAGCGCACGATATGCGCATGATTGATGCATGACTGGATTACATGACTCATGCATCTTGCATTACATTGTGTTGTACTGTACGCCCTAGCAACATCAGGGTCGTAGCCTCCATAGGCATTTCATGGATGGCCAGATGGGATACCGAAAATCTGTTCTACATGGGGTGCTATAGATATCCCTGGGTGAAAGTCCCTAAACCCTCTTGGTTTCAGAGATTGCTCCAACGTCTAGACCGAGTGGGTAGATGAGCGCCAAGTGCCGATTACAAGATGGCTGCGCTCTCCACTGTGTCGTGGTCGGTTGGAAGGGGGTGCGACCTTACTTGCCTAAGAGGAGGGGGTAATGCTAGGCTGAGTCTGACCAGCTCGAGGAATGAGTCCGCTATTGACGAGCCGGGCCCGATATTAGCAGGCGGATAGTGAGGTCTCTTCCACTCACCTTGTTGCGCGCGATGGGGCGACAATCTGGTTTGGAGTGTAATAGACCCCGGTGATTTTTCAGAGAGAACCGTACTGATATGTGGACTTATCGAGTAGGAGTTGCATGCTCTTTCATTCATTCATTCTCTATCCACTCAGGCTGGTGGTGCGCAACTAATTATTGTTTACCTTCGTTATGGCAAGAATTTTGGTTGGGCACGCGACCAACCTGAGATCAGGAGTTTACCACATTGAGTCTGACTATCCAAATTTAGGTATGAGACTGGTTTGGATAAAAGTCCATTGTGGTGGACCCCATATCCTGCGATATTACGTACTATCATCCCGACTTCACACTCCAGCATGGTCATTTCATTCGCATCGCACATTGCATTACAACTGCAGGCATATGACATTTTGGGTTGCTATGTTTCTCCACTTATATGGCTTAGACAGACTTAGCAGGATTTGTATATTATATTACATCCTCGGCATCTGATATTTGGCTCTTTATGACTCCTCAGTGCATAGCTATTTTATATTACGTATTCTGATATTGATTGACTTATGAACTTATCCATACTTCCGCTTACTCTGTCATTGTATGATTTATGATCTTGTCAGTATTTCTGCTTATTTCGATAATGTACGATTTATGAATTACCAGTAATTTTGGTATTGTATGATGATGGTATTGTATTGAATACTTGACACTTACTTTGTGCACACACTTACACCACCCTCTAAGCTTTCTATAAGCTTATGCACGATAGATGCGTGCAGGTGATGTTAGGCTACAGTAGTGTTGAGCTTGGAGCGTGCGATGGTCTTCTGGAGTTTGATTCTCTATTTATGTATTTCCCTTTCAGTATTGTATTCAAATGATTATATTAGTGGATACGTGATGACGATGTTGCCGTTGTGAATTGGGTAATCTTGTGGTTATGCTTATTACTAGTTAAATGTACATTTCAAAAAAAAATCCTCCTTGTAGGATTCCAGGATTGGAATCTGGCATATGAATGCTAGGAGCCGAGAGTGGGGTACTACAGAGGCTGTCGGCACCGGATTCGGCGATCGGGATTCCTATGAATCCGATTTTCAGATTTGGGGCGTGACATCCATCCTTGCCGATCTCTCTCTCTCTCTCTCTCTCTCTCTCTTTCCATGATATGACCCATTTATGATGTGTGTATTCCATCCATGCCATCTTCTGGTGGGCCCCACCCATGTGGGACACACCATGATGTTTGTAGGTCATCATCCACAGGGTGCCCACATTGGTGTGGCTAACAATGGGTGTGGCTGCCAGTGGAGTGTGATCTGAGGTGGGCCCCATCTCCACAGTTCATGTGGTAGGCTGAGAGAAAGATACCCCGTTTCAACGCTGGGACCCACCCAGTCCCGAACTCAGTGGCAGACCGAGTGAAAGATACCTCGTTCAACACTGGAGGTCTTTGTATCAATCCCTGGAGGTGGCTAACATGGAGTATGTGTACTGACGTGGGCGTACTCACGTCAGTAGAAAAAAAAAAGAAAGGTTTTTGGTGGGCCGGCTCATGCAGGCCCCACCTTGATATATGTGTTCAATCCATGTCGTTCATCCCTTTTTGTAACTCATTTTAGGCGTTGAGCCGAAAAATGAGGTTGATCTGTTAATCAGGCAAATTGTGTTTCTTACCATTCAAACCTATTAGGACCCACCTTGCTGTATCTACATGCTAAAAATACCGAACATTGGACTTGTTCTGTGCGTTTTGAGCCCTAGAATCCATTGGACGGAGTAGATTTTCAAGGAGTGGGCCCCACATGTGAAATTTCTCAAGAAAACAAAAAAAAATATTTATAAAAACATGTAGCAGCATTGCTGCTGCTGCTGTCAGAGGCGCTTGCGGGCGGGCGGACGACAGTAACCCACGGCTCCAGCTGTGGGCTCCACCATGATGCCTATTTGTTATCCAAAGCGTTTATATGGTGAGCCACTCCCAGTAGTGGGCCCCCTTCAAATTCCAACTCCATCCACAGCTTAGGTGGCCCACACTACAGGAAACAGTGGGATTGAACATCTGTCATTGAAACCCATTTTTTGGGTCCACATAATTTTTGACTTAATATGAAATTCATTTTTCCTCTTCGTCTAGGTCTCTGTGACTGTATGGACAGTTTGGATGGCAAATAAATGTTATGGTGGGCCCTACGTGGGACCCACAATGATGTATGTATTTTATTCACACCATGCACCAGGGACGGTGGACTCCACCATGGTGCATGTGTTTCCACTACACCATCCAGGGTTGGACGGTGGGACCCCTATGAAGCATGTGCTCTCTCCATGCTGTCCATTTATATGAAACCCACCATGATGCATATGCGGCATCCAAACCGTTCATCCACTTGGAAAATTCTTAGGACCCATGGGTTGAGGCCCATCTTGATTTAATTGTGGTCTACATTGAGGCCCACCTTGACATTTATAAGGCCCATGAGATGGGGCTCATATTGTGGTATTTATGGCCATTGTAGTGGCCCATCTGATATGAATATAAGGCCCATGAGATGGGGCTCATATTGTGGTATATGTGGCCATTGGAGTGGCCCATCTGATATGAATATAAGGCCCATGGGATTAGACCCATTTTGATGTATTCTAAGGCCCGTGGGATTGGGCCCATTTGATGTTTTAGGGGCCCATGGGTTAAGGCCCATTGAGATGTACTAGGGCCTATGGGTTGAGGCCCATTTGATGTACATATATGGCTCAAATGGTGTGGCCCATTTGTTACATATAAGACCCATGAGATTAGGCCCATTTGATGCAATTTAAGGCCCACGGTCTATGACCCATTGTAATGCACATAAGGCCCATTGGTGCGACCCGTTGATGTGGCCCATTTGATCAATAAAAGGCCCATATGATATGGCCCATTTGATGTATTTAAAGCCCAATGGGATGTACCTAAGGTCCATTGCAATGTGTCATCCTAACACGGATAATGTAATAATGTTTATGACGGTCGTGCCTTGGGAGCAATGTTGTTTTGACGTCCACATTGTAAGTATAATGTTGGTTAAATGTCTGCATTATGACTCTCTTTAGGGCCCATTGATAGTCCGTACTTGTTGTGTTTCGTTCGTCTAGGACACCTGCGTTGTAAGGATAGTACATTACTTTATAACATGTTTAATATAGTTCCATAATTCCTGATCATACGCATTATATGTGCGCTTGATATGAGAAGTGACTGATCATAGCATATACCTTCGGGCAGATTGTTTATAGGCTCCCGGTTAGGTGGTGTTGCCTTACATGAGCGCAGGATACGTACAGGATTACTGCATGACTGGATAGTGTGATTCATGCATTTCGCATTGTATGACATGGTTACTGTACGCCCTAGCGATATTAGGGTCGTAGCCTCCACAGGCGTATCGTGGATGGTAGGATTGGATACCGAAAATCTTATTCTATATGGGGTGCTTTAGATATCCCTAGGTGAAAGTCTCTAAACCCTTATGGTACCAAGAGGTTTCTCCAACATTTAGATCAAATGGGTACAGGAGTGCCGAGTACCGATTTTCAGACAGTCACACTTTCCACTGTGTCGTGGTCGGTTGGAAGGGGGTGTGGCCTTACCCACCCGAGAGAAGGGGGAAAAGCTAGGTTGAGTTTGACCAAATCGAGAAATGGGTCCACTAACGACGAGTCGAGCCCAATATTAGCAGACGAATAGTGAGGACTCTTTGACTTATCTTATTACGCATGATGGGATGGCGATTTGATTCAGAGTGTACTAGACCCCGATGATATCCCAGATTTGAGCTGTATTAATATGTGGACTTATATGAGGATTATATGCTTGGCTTGCATTTTGCATCGCATAGCCCTGGTATGGCCGACATCATTCATGCCTTGCATCGCATAGCCTTGGTATGGCTAACGGTATTCATGGATCCATCAGTATTTTCTGCATTACTCTAATATTGCATGATCATATTACTACCTTGCGCACACACTTTCACCACCCTCTAAGCTTTCTATAAGCTTATGCACGACCGTTGCGTGCAGGTGACGTTGGATCGCAGCAGCGCTGAGGCTTGAGAATGTGGCAGATTGATTTAGAGCTTTTGGTCTATCATCATTATATTTCCCTTTATGCTCATTGTACTTGTAAAGTTTTTTATCATAGTGGAAATGTAATGAAATTTTTGATTATTTTTTGTGGGTTATGCCTTTGGTTATGCTTATCACGAATCAAACTGATGTTGAAAATCCTCCTTGTAGAAACCCAGGATCGGAACCTGGTGAATGGGCACTGGGAATCGAGAATGGAGTTCTACGGAGGCTGTCGGCGCCAGATTCAGTGATCGAGAATTTTGTTAACTTTATTTTCGAGCTTAGGGCGTGACAGATTGTTTGCCCTATGCGGCTTGATAGAATATTTGCCCTATGTGCCTTCAATGGATCGTCTTCATATAACCTTACGATGGTACGTTTCACTTGTAGAAACTATAATTGACCACTAGTTGAAGAAATTACCTTTAAACATCATATTTATTAGTCTCATGAGCTAGGGAAGGTGGAATGGGATACTATGCCTGAGTTGTCGGCCTATGCTGGGTGACAAACCCCTGATAAACCCCCTATAGTGACCTTTGATCTTTCTAAAAATGGTTGTTTGAAATTGAAATAATAATAGTTGGGCTAATCATGCATCTTCATGGCATACAGATTTTACCAGGTGGTCGATGTAAGACACAGAGTTCCTTGGGTCACTATGGGATGTAACATAGAGTATTTTACCAGGTGATCCTAAATTAATGCCACATACATTCTTTCCACCATGGGTTGTCCTTGTAGCATGGACTTTTTCGGGTGCTTAGACCTCCTTAAGGCGTACCTTTGAGTACTTTTTCGGGAGACTAATTCACCTTGCATGTTCTTATTGCATGGTCTTTTTCGGGTCACTAGTTCTCCTTAAGGAGTACCTTTGAATACTTTTTCGGCTGGCTAGTTCTCCTTGGGCGACTTTTACCAGTTGGATGTGTATCCCTAGGTCTATGAACATGTGCATATATCCATGCATTTAAACAAGATTATCTTTGTGAAATTTTTTAAATGAATGCATATCTGATGAACCTTATCTGATTGCTATGATAATCATTGTGAAATATTTGTTATATACTATTCTTGACAACTATGCTTAACTATCTTGATGATATGATAAATCTTGAGGGTTATACCTCATTGGGATAGCCATTGACGCTATCAAACTGTATTCAGTGTTCAGGATATGTGGATGATGTATGGGTTGACTTTAGTGCATCGCATGGAGAGATCGATGACTATGCGTCTCTAATTTTTAGTCTACTTTTATTATTTAGTTGTTAAATCTTTAGTTATGAGACATTGTTTTGTATAAGTTTTTGGGTAACCACTTGAGTATTTGGTTTTATATATTTAGACTCACTCTTATACTTGATTTGCTTCTATTCCGCTAAAATTACTAACTTTGATAAATAAAAAAAAATGTATGTGAAATTTGAGCCACCGTTAAAGGTTAACACTCGGGTTTTCCAAAAATGAGTTGTGTACTCGGGTTTCGAGAATTGGGGTGTTATAATTCACCTTTTACAAACCTTCTTCTTTCATTTTCTTAGAATAGTGAAGATTCAGAGACCAACTGCTAGAGAGGGACGTTGTTTCTCCTTGTCGTTAGAGGTTGGTATTTTATTTTATTATAGGCATTTTCTAAGGTAAAAGAAGATCAGAGTGTAGAAGGTGAGGGTTCTGGTTGTCATGTGAAGGGAGCTTACTATATGGCACACCTTAATCAAACCTCCACCATTGATAGTAGAAAACCATGACTTCACATTTTCAAACCTTTCACCCTCAAAGAAATTAAACCTTGACCACTGACAGTGACAACCATGACCTTTCACGTTATCAAAACCATGATCCAGACGAAGGGTCGTGGTTCACATTTACATTGGATCGTGGTTGTCATGTTATAAGGATCGTACTTGTCACATACACATGAGTCGTGGTTGTCATGTTACATGGGTCATGGTTAGCAGATGTTATGGGTCGTGGTTGTCATGCCAGATGGGTTGTAGTTGTCATGTTATAAGGATCGTGCCTTTCACTGCCCTGTGTAAGGCCCAACTGTTTGGCCCATAACCTTGTATCATGGTTGTCAGGTCATATGGGTCGTTGTTGTCATGGTATATGGATTGTGGCTTCTAGTTGTTATGGATTATGGTTGTCATGTTATATGGGTCATGGTTTTCATGTTATATGAGTCATGGTTGTCAGCTGAAATGGGTCGTGGTTGTCATGTTATATGAGTCTTAGTTGTTACGGAACATGGATCAAGGTTGGCAACCATGATCCACGCTGGATACAACAATGATCTATTGTTCATCATAACCATGACCCAATGTTTGTGACAACCACAATCTATTGTTCATTTGAACCATGCTCCATTGTCCATGACAACCAGGACCATTTGGTCTTTATAACCACAACCCTTTGTACTGACCTTGATGCATGGTCTTACCTCTCAAATATTTCGAGGGTGGCCTCTGACAATCTTTATAAAATATTTTGGACGAAAATGTCCCTTGTCCTTGGATTAGTAGTTGTATGGTTTCAGAGTGTAGAAGCAGTTACCTGTTTTGAACAATCCCGAGAATGTGACGTGGACTGAAGCCTTTTTGAGCAATAAATTATGGTTTCATCTAGAATAGGTCATGGTCGACAATCATGATCCAACGTGGATGACAACCATGATCCAACGTGGATGACAACCACGATCCGACGACTGGGTCGTGGTTGTCATACACACTGGGTGGTGGTTCCCAACCACGATCCATTGTAGATGACAACCACGACCTATTGTTCGTCATATCCATGACCCTTTGAGTAGATCGTGGTTGTCATTCACATAGGTACCACGACCCATTGTGGATGACAATGATGACCCATTATCCGTCATAACCACGACCCTTAGAGTGGATTGTGATTTTCATCCACAGTGGTCTTGGTTATGATGAACAATTAGTCCTTGTTGCCTTGTTGTCATCCACAATGGGTCGTGGTTCACCAACCATGACCCATTTTGGTTGAAAACCATGAACCATTCTTCCTCATAACCATGACCCTTCAAGTGGATCGTGGTTGCCGTCCATAGTGGGTTGTGGTCGTCAACCACGACCTAATGTGGATGATAACCATGATCCAATGTGAATGATAACCACGACTCTTTACAGATGATAACTAGGATCTTTCGATTTTGACAACTTGTATCCATTCAATTTTTTCGTAGATTAACCAATATTAGAAGAGTATGGGTCGTAGGCCTATATTATCCTATTATGATGGAGAGATTGTATATGACGAGGGAATGTTTACCTACGATGGTGGAGACTCAAAAGGATTTGTTGTGAGTGATGATATTACATATTGACAGCTCCTAGATAAAATGCATCAGATTACAAAGACTACATCGTATGAAACATACCAAGAGTTAGTTTACTTTGTGCTTGACAAGACATAATGGAACATTTAAGATGAAGTGAAGGTTTTATGTGAGAATATGAAGCCTCTAGAAATGAGAAAATCTACTGGAAGATCGAAAAAGGTTTGAATTACATGCCGGGGAGAAGATAGGCCAATACCCAAATATTCGAGATGCAATCGAATAAGTCACAATCACCATCGATGCACTTTCGTCCCATTGTGGATGACAAAGTAAGTGGTTTACAGCCACGATCCATCGTGGATGACATCCACGACCCATATAACATGAAAACCATGACCCATGACAACTGACAAAATAAGTGGTTTACAACCATGATCCATTGTGGATGACAATCACAAGCCATATAACATGATAACCACGACCCATGATAGTGACAACCGCAACCCAATATGGATGAAAACCATGAACCTTAACACATTAAACCATGAATCTTAGCACACGGGTCGTGGTTGTAGTGTTATATGCATCGTGGTTGGCAGTTGTCATGGGTCGTTGTTGTCGTGTTATATGGGTCGTGGTTTTCATGTCACGTGGGTCGTGGTTGTCAGTTATTATGGCTCGTGGTTATCAACACTAAAGAAGATTTTGGGCTTCTGGAATGTAATCTAATTATTGATGCTAATATTTAAGTATATGATGCATGTGTATTAACCAGGACACTTTGTGGATGACAATCACATTCCATACAAAGGGTCGTGATTCACATGCTCAATGGATCATTATTGTTGTGGATAAAGGATCGTGGATGACATGCTCAATGGATCGTAATTTTCATGCAATTAATAACATTATTATAATATTAAGATGAGGCTGATATTATGTTATGTGCCCTAGCCCTGATAGTAATAACATTATTACATAATGTTATATGGGTCGTGGGTGCACCTCATACCTTGACCACGGTAATAGCACCACATTCTTTTTCCAAAAATTACATTCATTTCACTACTTCCCCATAATCTTGATAAATGGTTCACCTAACATTGAAAAACTAATAGTCGCACCGCATCCTAATCACATTAACCACTAGTTCACCAACCTATAAAAGTGGTACTCGAGTCAAATTACTTTCACAAGCCAATTCGAACCAGAATCTTTATTACAACACCTTGAGCATTCATGGATTTCTTTGCTCTTTCAATCAAAATAATAGAGGAGATATTCAAAGAAGGCATTGTGTCCTTCTCACCTTCTCCCTTTATGGGTGATCCTTTCCCTTTTCTTAAGGATGTTGTCGATCTCCCTGAAGATCAGCAGCCTCCACAGGAAATTCTGAAGATCATTTTAGAACTCCAGCAACTCAGAGATAATTTCTTCTAGGCAGACAGAGAAATCGAGTGGTGTTCTTCCGCTTTGTCTCGCCTGTCAGCCCATAGTATTAAGTGTAGGGATCTGTCACCCCGCCCTGAAGCAACTGGGAAGAACAGGCTACACTGTACTTGCGAGCATGACTTTAATAAGAAAAGACTACACTGGATCGAGAGGTCTAACGCGGCAAAGGAAGCAAGAGCTAAGGCTACTAAAATATTTGAAGACCTCAAATCGGCCCACCTATAGCTCCCATCCTGCCACTCTTCTTCTTCCTTGTCCTATTCTTCTTCTTCCTCATGTATAATGTAATTTTTGGGTGCAATAGAATTTCATATATGGCCATGGTGAGTGTCATGATTGTCATGTGGTAATGGTCATGGTTGTAAGGGCTGCGTTAAAGTCCTAACTCATTGGCCCCACAATGTTGCATCGGGTTGACATGTTATATGGATCGTGGTTGACATGTTACATGGGTCGTGGTTCTAAGTTATATAGGTGTTGTGGTTGTCAGTTGTCATGGGTCATAGTTGTCATATTATATGGGTCGTGGTTGTCAGATGTTATAGTTCATGGTCGTTATGTCATATGGGTCGTGGTTGTCATGTTATATGGGTCATGGTGTAACACCCTGAAAATCGGGGGTCGTGTATAAACTCAACTCCCGAGTTTCAGACCGTCACTTATGCAAAAAAAATGATTATGATTCAAT
This sequence comes from Magnolia kwangsiensis, assembly GCA_037074715.1. Lineage (NCBI taxonomy): Eukaryota > Viridiplantae > Streptophyta > Magnoliopsida > Magnoliales > Magnoliaceae > Magnolia > Magnolia kwangsiensis. Next base: position 44,274,549 of record CM073576.1, on the reverse strand, counting down.
GTTGTCTGATTTAAAGCATTCACATGAGTAAAAGTATACCAAAACTGCAATTCATACTTCAGATCCAGTGATAAAAGCAAGCGGAAGACTAAACAATATATATATCACTGTATGAAAAAAATAAAGTAAATCTCATCTGTCTCTAAAGTATGAATACATCTCTGAGTCTCATATACATATACATGAACAAAAGTAAATGTCCAAAATGGTCCCACTAAAGTCCCATCGATCCAGGTCGCCTACGCAAAGCCATCGTGATACTGCATGTACGAGAACTCGTCCTGGTCCTCGTCGAAGTCTGGCTCTGCCTCTTGGATCTCAGCCTCACCTGCATCTACAACAGGGTCTGGTGGGTGTTGCAAAAACCATCCCGTAACGTGGGAGTGAGTGATCAACTCAGTGGAATCATAGAGCAAAGATTAGCATGTTCACAATTCAATCATGCGATAATAGTAAAGCAGTAAATCAGACAATCCTAATACTGTTGTTAATGCAAGATGACATGACGTGATGTATGCCCTCACCGACGATCTCCCTCATACGGCAACATCTTGCGACCGCGGCATACAATCGACCCTCAAGTGCTTCACATCTTCCAGGCACATGCAATGGCAGAGTGATATGATTTTCAAGTTGTTATTAGTCCATTCAAACAACAGGATTGGGAAACTAAGGTACTTCCCTTGTATCAATCCCAACACAGATCCTGTCTAGGGTCGTCACTCCTAGTAATCTCATACGATGTATATTTCGTAGGTCACTGCAAGGGCTGCCAGGGCTGTTGCTCACACTCGTTGCACCGCTCCCCCATCACCTTATCAATACAGGCCTACTGTACTCTACTGCAACGGAAGGGTCATCGCCTCCCGTGGACTCAGAATACGCTCGCGGTCACTACAAAGGACTCATCGCCTGATCAGTGTAGGCCGACAGCTAGAATATAGTGTCCCATACCACCATAATCTGCTCATGAGTCTAGGTGCTCACTGGTCACTACGGGGAGGTTTGTGGCCCCAGCGTAGGCCGACAGCTCGACTACGGTGTCCCATACCACCATGCCCGGCTCATGAGTCTTTGTGGATCAAGGTACCATGGTTAACAAGGTTTACAATGGTAAGTTCAGTACCCTAGGTTCAAGCAGTTATGACTCATACAAGGTGAACATACATCGGCCAGTCGGGTTACTTGACGGGCTCGACTAGCGCGATCGCATCTCAAGTCGAACGACATGAAGTGCGTAAAACACTTCGCGTGGCCTAACCACTGCCGCCAACTTCAAACACAACTCGCGTTCATCGACGCGTCGTTCGTGGCTAAGACCAGTCAGCCACGAATTCACTCGGTTTTCAACTGCCTGGACTAAGTCTAGTCCCAAACACTTATGGAATCACATCAGCAAATTATGTAAGAGTATTGGAATTGAAATACAATCATGTGACCATGTTAACACATGTTATAACATTCAACTTAAGTAAATCTTCAAACACATATATTTCATGCATGTAATGAAATCATGCATATAGTCAACATGTAGGAAATCATTTAGGTCAGCATATTAATTGAGAAATCCATCTCAAACTAATTCATAACATCATTTAATTCAATACATACTAATACAAGCATTTATACAAACACATACACTACACACTTAAGTCTACATATAGTATGTCAACCCGAAGTGCGCAATTAGGCAAATCTCTTCGCCAAACTAATTATGCACGTATTCCTAACTTCCTAATGCGACAACAAATCATGTCAATCACATTAGCAAAATATGAATGTAAACAGTACTTCCTACAAATGACTAAAATGCCCTAAATCTCATATTCTTCGTTAATTTACGAAACAGGAAACGGAGAGCATATTGTACATGTCAAACGGCTACGCCATCAATAATCTACTATTAAACGACATTGAAAGCGTTGGGAACCGTCAATCAAAGCATCTAAAATCCTCACCTTATGTCTTGTAGACTCGTGAATTGAAACGGAGCGTATACGCTTCGTCTACGACGAATAGGGAACCTAATACACAAGATCTATAAGCTACATCGCTATAGAAACAAAGGAACCTCAAATCAGCAACTATTTAGGGTATTTGCTTACCTAGAATCGTGGTGTAATCACCGGAAAAGTGATAGAGGTGCGTTGCTTAAGCACGTGCAACACGTAGCACAAGTAGCAGGAAGAACTCTCCCACTCTCTCTCACAATCTCTCACCTTTTCTCTCACACAAGCTAGGGTTTCTTGCAAATTCGGATGTGTGAGAGAAGTGAGGGTTTCAACCCCTTTTATAAGCTAAAACATGCCCAAAATAGGCTTGGGAACAATGTTTACTTGGTGCCTAACCAAATCGGGGCCGTTTTAGTCCAAAAGAGCATTTCTGAAGGTCCCCTGGCCAAATGCGGTCGGACTTAAGCTCATGCATACTGGATCTAGTACACATCCAGTTTTCAGACCGGTAGGGTTCCCAGATCGCACGTGGCGGTCCAGTTTCAGTTTAACGGTCACCGCACCAAGATCAGGCCTATAAGGCTCGTGATATGTAATAGAAATTTTTCCTGATCCAAGGGTGTAATTTGACTGAATTCTGACGGTCAGAACGCTTAATACTGATGCGTCAAATCGTGTGCCAGATTTGAATTTCAAATTCCAATTCTAACCCTATTCTCACTCTCTTCACTCTAGGCTCAATGAAATAGCCTCTGAATGTCAGTTGGACTTGATTTTTGAAACGATTGCCAAGCCCAGCTAAGTGGTCATAACGGTCTAAGATGGTAGGTATCGGACTTTCGACGTGCGGTCTAGATCCAATACAAAGTTTCAAGGAGGTCCCGAGAATAAACCGGTTTAGAGTTTGATCCGAGGTTTTAGAGCATTATAGCACCATTGGTTCCACTCGCTTTGAGCCTTGTAGAATGTATTTAAAGTGATCAGGGACCATTTTCCAGCTATTCTAACGTTGCACTAGCTAACTTAGTCATATTTTTTTAAAGGAATAAATTCTACACAATTTCGGGTCGAGTTGGTACTCGAGCCCAAGTACGGATTTTTCACGGGCGTTACACATGGCTATCGTGAAACATTGATCGTGTTTGTCAGTTGTTATGGTTCATGGTTTTCATGTTATATGGGTTGTGGTTGCCGTGTTGCATGGATTGTGGTTATCAATTGTCATAGTCCACGGTTGTCATGTCATATGGGTCATGATTCTCACATTACATGGATTCATGGTTATCATGTTATATGGGTCGTGGTTATAATGGGTTGGGGTTTTCCTGCTACATGGGTCATGGTTCTCATGTTACACGGATCATGATTTTCATCCACAATGGAATGCATTGTGTTTCACTTCCAAAATGAATCTTGGTTCACATGAAAAATGGATTGTGGTTATTATCCACAAATGCTTGTGGTTTACAACCACGACCCATATAACATTACAGCTACAAGCTAAAGTGTAAGATAATTATAACGATCACAGACAATTACGACCCATCTCATTCACCAAACCATTACAAATAATAATAAGAAGAAACATTATCTACACCAATCCATTCAACATTCAATACTAAATTAGTGTTTGGCTCTCTTCATTGGTCTACTTGATATCTCTTCCTATTTCTTCGTGAAAACAACATCAGCTTCTTTTTTGTATTATAGACAGTCGTATACAATTGTCTTTCTAAATTTAGGAATTTCCTCCTATAGAAAAAGAATGAGCTAATATTAAAATAAAAGACAAAGCAATCAAGATTTAATGTAGACGAATAAATATATACTTACAGGTGTAAAATCAATTGCATGCATGTTACTTAAGAAGTCCATGAATTTCAGCATGAATACATCACAATCGCCAGAGTTGTTTTGTGTGGGTCTATCAGTGATTATCCTCACATTCCATGGCTTCTCTCAAAACTTAGCTCCATCATCAAGAATATGTAATAACTACCTCAGACCGTCCTTTACCTGCGTAATGACCAGCTCATTTTTCTCTTTCCAATCAATACTCATGCTATCATATAAAGTGACATCTCTCTTCTTCAGAGAAAAAATACCCATCAACCAGTGTTGCTGCCTTGCATTGAGAGGGATGTATAACTATTAAGCATAAGAAATATGACAACAGTTAAACTCATGCCTTTTGAAAATGAATAATATCATTTAAGTCCCAGTATATGTGCAAACTTCATATTTTCATAGAGGCTTCGTTTTACCATCACCCTCAACTATATCTATAAGATTTCCATTCAAACTTTCAAACTTCATGACTTGTCAATCCGTATAGTTCCCAACTCCATAAGTGCGTAACAAGCAAAGTTGAATTTCCATGATTCACTATTGAGATTTTGGATAGTGTTTTGAAACATAAATAATTAATGTTGTTTTAAAGGAAACTATGCTCTTCAAATTCACATTACCATAAATCGTGACGGGACAAATGTGCAGTCCTGTCTACCTCGCGATCGATTTTCTTGACGTGTTGATAGGTAGTTTAAGTATAGATCGATGACATACGTAATGAGAAAAATGTGTCATATAATATTCATACATTGATATTAAATAAAGAAAAAGAAATGATAGAAACTTACCTCAAAGTCGACCTATGAATTTAAGTCATAGATGCTTTTCAACCATTACTGTGAACCTGATTTTCTGAAAAGTCTCAACTCATTATCTTCGGCATCAGTTATAGCTTAGTGGGGATCCACGTACCCCTGACAACTCTCCTTTATAGGAGAAGAAGTTGGAGCCATTTATGAAGAAGATAGAAATTTTGAGGCCAGTGTATTGCTTTGTGGCCTAAGTACATCCATACCAGGAGTAGCATCCACCATAGTTGCAGTTGTTGTACCCACTGCTTGTCCTCTCCCTTCCTCACTCATTTGCGAAGTACTGATGTTGAGCTGTAATACAATCACATATTATCTATACAATTCTTAACATAATGTCTATTTAAAAATTAAAACAAATGTAATTTCACATACATTTTTCTTATTAACTTCATCATTTAGCAAGTTCATCTCCTGCCTTAATGAAGTATCGTGCTCTTTCAACTACTTTATTTCTGCTTTGACTATTTGCATCGAAGGAATTTTGTACTGTAATACAATAGTATAATATTTATGTATTTCAACACGTTATGTAGGGAAATGAGGAGAGGATGAACCATGATCCACTATGATTGAACCACGATCCACTATGGACAGATACCATGATTCATCAAGAATCTGAACCATGACCCTTGAACTAGATCGTGGTTATGATTCACATTTGGCTGGTGTCATGGATCATGGTTGTCATCCATATAGGGTCGTAGTTCAATATGGACAGAAACCATGATCCATTGGGAATGTGAACCATGACCCTTCAAATGGAACATTGTTGTCATCCACATTGGCTCGTGGTTCACAACCATGAACCATTATTGATGAACCACGACCCAATGTGGATGAAAACCATGATCCACTATGGATGATAACCATGATCCATGGTTTCTAATAACCACGACTCAATCGAGGGATCATGGTTGTCAACGATAGTGGGTCATGGTTCACATCCACAATCTACTTTGGGTGATAACCACGACAAAATATACATGATAACAACGACCTAATGTTGACAGTGTCCACGATCCTCGTTTGGATCATGGTTGTCGTCCAAATTGGGTTGTGCATCAACCACGACCCAATGTGTATGAAAACCACGACCCATTGTGGATGGTAACCACGATCCATTGTGGATAATCACGACCCATAAATAGACACAACTACGACCAAGTAAGGATCAAGATAAATTCAATTCCATATACCTTCGATGCTTGGAATTCCTCTCTTAGCTGCTTAATTCTCTCCCGCAGTTGTGCATTCTCATGTATGAGAGGGCTCGTCGAAGGGATTTCGTCCTGTAATAAAATCATATATTATTTATGTGTCACCCGGATGAATGGTTATGGTTGTCATCTATCACTCATATTAGATCATGGTTCTCATCCACATTGGGTTATGCATTAACCACGACCCAATGTATATGATAACTAAGACCCATTATGAATAATAACCAGGATCCTTGTCTTGACTGGGCATATCAACCACATTGGGTCATGCATCATAACCACGACCATTATATATGATAATCACGATCCATTATGGAAGATAACCATGACCAAATAAGGACCAAGATAAATTAAAATTCATATACCTTCATAGCTTGGAAATCCTCTATTAGCTGCTTCATCTACTCCCTTAGTGCAACATTGTCATCTTTAAGATAGCTCATCCCATCTTCAAAACGAGTGAGCTGGCTCATCCCATCCTCAACGGTTGTAGTTGTTGTTGATCTGCTGACCTATTTTAAAATTGTTTATTAGAAGACATTACATTCATAGTGACTTGTTAACTATTAAACCAAAGGTAAATTATGTATATATTTTGTATGTATATCCTCTCTCATCCACATTGGGTCGTGCATCAGCCATGACCCATTGTAGATAATAATCACGATCTACTTTGGGGGACAACCACGATCAATTACACATGATAACAATGATCCAATATTTATAATACCACGACCCAAAAAGGAACACAACAATGACCGAATAAGATTCATAATAAATTCAATTTCATATACCTTCATTGCTTGGATCTCCTCTCCAAGCTGTTTCATCTGCTCTTGCAGTGAAGCATTCTCTTCTGAGAGGGTTCATCGAAGGGACATTGTCTTATGATAAAATCATATATTATTGATGAATTTCAATGTCTTTTTCAATGAATTCAACCACGACCCTTCCTGGTTGTGAACCACGACCCACTGTGGATGACAACCACGATCAAGAAAAGGGTCGTGGTTATTACGAACAATGGATCATGGTTGTCGTCCATATTGGGTCGTAGTTCACATCACGACCTACTATGGACGGAAACCCTGTTCCATTATGAATGTAAACCATGACCCTCCATCTAGATCGTGGTTGTCATCCACATTGGGTCGTGGTTCATAGCCATGAACCTTCATGGATGAAAATCACGACCTACTATGGATGATAATCACAATCCACAGTTCATACAAACCACGACTCTTATAAAACTATAACCACAACCCTGGTCTGGATTGTGATTGTCATCAATCTTGGGTAGTGATTCAGCCATGTCACAATGTGTATGACAACCACGACCCCTAGTGGATGATAACCACGACCCAAAAAGGAACACAACAATGATCAAATAAGATTTAGGATCAATTCGATTTCATATACCTTCATTGCTTAGATCTCGTCTCTAAGCTACTTCATCTGCTCCTATAGTGAAGCATTCACTCCTCTTAGAGGGCTCATCGAAGGAATATTGTCTTCTAATAAAATCATATATTAGTTATAAATTTCAATGTCTTTTTCAATGAATTCAACCACGACCCTTCCAAGTTGTGAACCACGATCCACTTTAGATGACAAATACGATTAAGAAAAGGGTCATGGTTATTACAACCAATGGAGCATGGTTGTGGACCATATTGAGTCATGGTTCGTACCCATGAACCATCGTGGATGAAAATCATGATCCACTATGGATGATAATCACGATCCACAGTTCATACAAACAACAACCTTGGTATGGATCATAGTTATCATCAATCTTGGGTCGTATTCACCCATGACTCAATGTGTACAATAACCATGACCCCTGGTAGATGATAGCAATGATCCATCATTGGATCATAACTATGACCCAAAATAGAACACAATAATGATCAAATAAGATTCAGGATAAATTCAATTTCATATACCTTCATTCATTGGATCTCCTCTCCAAGTTGCTTCATCTGCTCCTGCAGTGAAACATTCTCTCCCCTGAGAGGGCTCATCGAAGGGACATTGTCCTATAATGAAATCATATATTAGAAATGAATTTCAATGTCTTTTTCAATGAATTCAACCACGACTCTTCCTGGTTGTGAACTACGGCCCACTGTGGATGACAACTACGATCAAGAATAGGGTCATGGTTATTACGATCAATGGATGTGGTTTTTGTTCATATTGGGTCATGGTTCACACCATGACCCACTATGGATGGACACCACGTTCCATTGGGAATGTGAACCACAACCCTTCATCTGGATCATGGTTATTGACCATTTTGGGTTGTGGTTCGCACCCACGAACCATCGTGGATGATAATCATGATCCACTGTGGATGATAATCATGATCCACAGTTCATACAAACCACGACCCTGGTCTTTATCGTGGTTATCATCCATATTGGGTCGTGCATCAACCATGACCCAATGTGTATGACAACCACGACCCCTAGTGGATGATAACAACGATCCATCTTTGGATGATAACCACGACCCAAAAAGGAACACAACAACGACTAAATAATATTCAGGATAAATTCAATTTCATATACGTTCATTGCTTGGATCTCCTCTCCAAGCTGCTTCATCTGTTCCTGCAGTGAAGCATTCTCTCCTTTGAGAGGGCTCATCGAAGGGACATTGTCTTGTAAGAAAATTATATATTATTTATGAATTCCAATATCTTTTTCAATGAATTCAACGATAACCCTTCCTGGTTGTGAACCACGACCCACTGTGGATGAAAATCAAGAAAAATGTAGTAGTTATTACGAACAATGGATCGTGGTTGTCGACCATATTAAGTCATGGTTCAACCATGACCCACTATGGATGGAAACTAGGTTTCATTGGGAATGTGAACCATGACCCTCCATCCGGATCATGGTTGTCATCCACATTGAGTTGTGGTTCATACCCATGGATGATCGTGGATGAAAAATCACGATCCACTATAGATAATAACCACGATCCACAGTTCTTACAAACCACAACCCTTATAAAACTATAACCAAGACCCTGGTCTGGATTATGTTTGTCATCCATATTGGGTTGTGCATTAGCCATGACCTAATGTATATAACAATCATGACCCTTGGTAGATGATAACAACGATCCATCTTTGGATGATAACCATGACTTGAAAAGGAACACAACAACGACCAAATAAGATTCAAGATAAATTCAATTTCATATACCTACAATGCTTGGAACTCCTCTCCAAGCTTCTTCATTTGCTCCTGTAGTGAAGCATTCTCTTGTCTGAGAGGGCTCATCAAATGGACATTGTCCTATAATAAAATCATATATTATTATGTATTTCAATATATCTTTTTTAAGGAACTCAACCATGACCCTTCCTGGTTGTGAACCACAACCACTGTAGTGACAACTACGATCAAGATAAGGGTTGTGGTTACTATAACCAATGGAGCATGACTTTTGTCCATATTGGGTCGTGGTTCAACCACAACCACGAACCATCATGGATGAAAATCACGATCCTTTTGGTTGAAAATCATGATCCATTATAGATGATAACCATGATTCATAGTTCATACAAATCATGACCTATTTTTCACAGTAACCATCCATATTAGGTCGTGCATTAACCACGACCCCTTGTGGATGATAACAATGATCCTTTCTGGATGATAACCACGACCCATATATGGACACAGCTAGGACTAAATAAGAATTAAGATATCTTCAATTTCATATACCTTCATTGATTGGAACTCCTCTCCAAGTTTCTTCATCTGCTCCTGCAGTGAAGCATTCTCTTCTCTTAGAGGGCTCATTGAAGGGATTTTGTCATATAATAAAACCATATTTTAGTATATATTTCAATGCCTTTTTTAAGGAACTCATTATGACCCTTCCTAGTTGTGAACCGCGACCCATTGTGGATGACAACTACGATCAAGAAAAGGGTCATGGTTATTATGACCAATGGAGCATAGTTGTCGTCCATATTGGGTCATGGCTCAACCACACTCACGAACCATCGTGGATGAAAATCACGATCCTTTTGGTTGAAAATCACAACCATTATGTATGATAACCACGATCCATAATTCATACAAACCACGATCCATTTTTCACAGTAACTAAGACCCTCGTCTGGATCGTGGTTGTCATCTATATTGGGTCATGCATTATCCACTACCCAATGTGTATGACAATAATCCCTTATGGATGATAACAACGATCCTTTATGGATGATAACCATGACCTATATATGAACAAAACTACGACCAAATAAGAATCAAGATAACTTCAATTTCATATACCTTCATTTCCTAAAACTCATCTATTAGCTGCTTCATCTGCTCCTGCAGTGAAGCATTGTTATCTTTGAGATGACTCATCCCATCTTTAAAATGTTTGAGATGGCTCATCCCATCATAAATAGTTGTTGTTGTTGTTATGTCATTGACCTATATTAAAATCGTATATTAGAAGACATTACATTCACAGTAACCTGTTAACAAATAAAGTAAAATAATATCACATCATATTTTGTACGAATATCCTCTCTCATCAACTTCACTTCTTCATGTAAAGAAGCATTCTCCTCCTTGAGTTACTTTATTTCTCCTTTAAACCCATCAATCAACTTCACTTCATCCTTTATTCCTTCCACTTCATTGGTAATGGTCTCAATCCGTTGATTAAATTTTTTTAATATTGGATCTTAATTTTTATTTTATTTAAATATCTTGCCAACAAGGGTCTTGAGGGAGGCTTTAAGATCAGCCTCAAATTTATTTTTTATTTCCTCCAATTCCTCCTTTCCATCCATACAGCTTCCACTTTTCTCTTTTCTGCTAGCAACATGTTTCAACACCATGTCTGTTGGAGCATAAAAAATGAAGAAAAGATTGAAAAGGAGAAAATCAATAAGGGAATTGGAAGAATGAGGAAGAAAGAAGAAGATCAAGAATTATGTTCAGTAGTTGAGCGGGTCGTGCAACCAGTAATCGGTTACATGGACCATGCAACCAACTTCATTTATTATGTGGGCTGTGCAATTGACTTTCCTGTTGCTTGGGTCATGCAATCGAGATCAGATATAGATTTGTATGGATAGACAGATCTAATGCAAAGTGGGACCCATGACATAAAGATCGAGGGTTCGCATGTGTGGAGGCCTATAAATACCCCACTCCCCCTCTCATTAAGGAGGGAGAAGAATTTTGGAAGAGGAGCAGAGTTCTGAAGAAATATTGAAGGTGAGAAGGGGAAGTCAGAGATTGGTTGCACGGGCTGTGCAACCAACAAATTGGTTGAGCGGACCACACAATCAACAAATGGTTACACGTGTCGCGCAACCAAGACATGATATAGTTTGTTGCAAAAGGGGCCAAAGTGCTGCCAAAATTGTCCAGTTCGATCTTCGTTGCTCAAAGATCTCCTTTTGCACAAGGCACAAGCAATTGAAGATCAAATGATCACAACATTCCTCCGAAGGAGATGACCAATGCATAAGTCAAAGTGCTGCCGAATTCGAGATTCGATAATCGAACTATGTCAATTCATGTATTTCAAATAATTTATCTTAGAATCAAGGGATATTAGAAGATGTAAATGAATTCAATATGAATAAAACAATGATTGTTCTTCATATACTCTCTTTGTTATATTTGAATAAGATAATTTCTCCTAAATCAAATTCTTTTGTTTCTTATTCAAAACAAAATGGCGACTTCAAGAAAGATTGTCTAGCGCTGATATTCGCAATGCAGAAATTGAGACATTATTGTCTCTCCCACATAACTTTAATTTCAAGAGCAGATCTGATAAAGTTTTTGATGACAAGACCGATGTTATCTGGGAGATTAGCCAAATGAATGTTGTTACTTTCGGAATATACCATTATGTATGAGCCGACAAAAGTAGTAAAGGGGTAAGTAGTGGCGGACTTCCTGGCAGCACACCCCATGGCAGAGTGCGAGATAATTAGTGATGATTTTCTTAATGAATAAGTTATGTTAGTTGAGTCGTAAAACCCATGACAGATGTATTTTGACGGTGCTTCTTGAGCGTCAGGGGCAAGGGCCGGAGTGATATTCATTACTCCTCCTGGTGACTTGTTACCTTACTCCTTCACATTGGGAACTGCATGAACAAAAAATGAAGCTGAATATAAAGCTCTCATCATTGGAATAGAAATTGATCAAGAAATGAAGATAAAAATATTACATATTTTTGAGTATTCTAAATAGATCATAAATTAGTTAACGACTGAATTTGAGATAAGAAAGCAAGAACTCTTGCCATACTGTCGAAAAGCACAATAGTTGTTAGAGCGGTTTTATCATATCGAAATCAAGCATATACCACGGTCTGAAAATGAAAAAGCAGACACTTCGGTCAGCCTTGCAACGGCTCTATCCTGCCCAAATTGAAGCCCTCTCCAGGTGACTATAGAAGAAAGAAGATTTTTACCATTTGTACAGATCATTGATGAAATTGTTGAGACACTTTCTATATCATGTTTGAAGGTAACAATAGATGATTGGTGTTAGCCTTTCATAGATTACCTTAAATATGATATCTTTCCAGAAGATCCAGCGTTGAGATAGCAAATCAAGCAAAGATCGAGCAGATTCATCATATGTAACGAAGTGTTGTATAGAAAATCTTATAATGGAATGCTGCTACATTGCCTAGATGAACAAGAAGTAGGCCAGATGTTGCGAGAGACACACTATAGAGAATGTGGGGCACATCAAGCTGGCCAAAATTTATTGCATCGGATACATCGAATGGGATATTATTGGCCCACCATGTTCAAAGATGCAATAGATTATGCGAAGAGGTGTCACGAATGCCAAATTCATGGAGATGTTATACACATTCCTCCAGAAGACCTGCATCAGTCAGTCACCTCTTGGCCTTTCTCTGCTCGAGTACTTGACATTATTGGTCCTATAAATCCACATTCATCTAAAGGAAAACAGTATATTTTGGCAGTGACAGATTACTTCTCCAAATGAATAGAAGCGATTGCACTGCGCAATGTCAAAGAGAAAGATGTGATTAATTTCATCTGGCATGCAATAATATACCGTCATGGTATTCTTAAGAAAATTGTCATAGATAAGGGCACTCCCTTAAAAAATAGAGGCATGGAAAAGATGTGTCAAAAATTCAACATTCATCATTCATTTTCAACACCTTACTATCCACTAGCCAATGGATTTGCAGAAGCGTTTAATAAAATGATAGTCAAGATACTGAAGAAAACAGTGACAAGAAACAAGCATGATTAGGATGAAAGGTTGCAAGAAGCATTGTGGGCATACAGAACTACCTACCGAACAAGAATAAAAGCAACACCGTATTCACTGGTTTATGGTGTAGAAGCGATAATCTCAATCGAAATACAAGTGTCACTTAGAGTGGCAGTACATCAGTCAATTACAGATGATGAAAATGTAAAAATAAGGCTAAACGAACTGGATTTTCTTGATGAAAAGTGCTTAACAGCTCAGCAGCGGTTGTAATCGTATCAGGCAAGGATATCGGCCACTTTCGATAAATAAGTCAAGTATCGCTCTTTTAAAAAAGGGGATATGGTACCGATGTTGAAAAGACTGATGTAGTCTCCCGTAGAACAAGGGACAAATTTGAGCCCAAATGGGACGGGCCGTACATAATAAAAGAAGTATACTCCAATAGAGCGTACAGAGTTGTAGATCACGATGGACAAGGTATTAGTATACCTATCAATGCTTGCTTCATCAAAAGATATCGTCCTTGAATATACTACTGATTTGATCCAGAATATAAACAAAATAATGATTCTGCATCAAAAGGGGGTAAGAATATGCAAGGTCATGGTCATGTACTGTCAAGATGAATGAATAAAGAAGAAATTCATGAGCACATTAAGACTATGTGCCAACAAGTGTTAAAAAGGAAAGTGACCATTGCTATCATCATTAAGTGAGGTCTTACAAAATTTTGTTGAAATTTCTATCGTCACTACACTGATATATTATAAGCAACACATATGAATATCATCGAAGATATTAGCAGAAGTGGTGATGTATCAATCTCAATAAGAGATGTCTATCATTCTCGCGACAACGATAGCCACCTATCATTATCTTTTAAGGCAGCCTAGCCAAAGCCTAAAAAATGGTCAGCTACGCATAAGACCTATCATTTTTACCATTTGGATAACAATGAGAATCTGGTGGCCCTAAAAAGCCCGTGAAGGCCATCATATGCATATCCATGCGGGTAGCTGATGGAGCTAGCGACTAAAAGCCCAAAATGGCTAAAAAATCCTCAACATCCAGTCATGCACGTGACCAATGCCATCTGTATAGCTTTCTGACAGCGTCACAGGGAACAGATGAAAATGCACTCCTGTGAATAGGTCTGACCTTACGGGCGAAGAAAATGCGATCTGTAATATGAGCTCTTTGGCCATGTCTATGATAAGCCAACCATGCGTAAGTCCCCCCAGATCTCTGGCTTGATTTCAGTATTAACTCATGAGGAAGGGCCTAAATTTAGTCGTTGATGGACTGGTGGCCCTAGATTTAGTACCCTAAAGGTCGCCTTGTGAGCCTCGTGAACTCTAGAGAGTTACTGTGGCCAACCCTGTGCGTAAATCCAACCGAATTCACAGCCCCTGGTAGCTTCACTGGGCCCCTCTGATGGATCACAATTTGTGAACTCACCAGGCTGTGGGAAGTCCAGTGAACTCCTAAGAGTTGTAGAGATCATCACATGAGACCCGACTCCACTACTAAAGAGTCTAAAAAACTGTGTGGCTCCATTACTCAAGAGGGTAAACTGTGTGTGATTATCTGACTAAACTAAAACTTAGTACTGCCAATTGAGACAAGAATCATGTAGGAAATCCCTTACCAATAAGTCATAAAAGGAATTCAAAAAAATTAGAGAAGAAGCATAATACATCGATTAGAACATTGCATAAATAGAATAAGAGCACCATTATTAAGAATGTGATGAAATACTTGCATAACTTGCAAATTTCAAGAGTACTTATAGTGACAAAAGAAAAAATATCAAATTTTTACATCTCTTAGTTCTCCTGTTATGCCTAATGCTAGTAAGTATTGTTGCAAATTTTCTTGAAGATTAACTTGAGTAGTCGCATGTTCCAGTCTGGCATTCGAAATAATTCTGGTAGGATCTGGAATACCAGCTATCTTTTCTTCTAAGGAGGCAATTAACTCTTCATTTTTAGCCAATTCAGATCTTTCAACGTCCACAAAATGAAGGCTACCTTGCATCTTTTCCTTTATTCTTTCAATGTTCAGATCCTCCTCTAGACCTTGTGTAACATCCCGAAAATTGGGGCTCGAGTAAAAACTCCACTCCCGAGTTCCAGAACATTACTTATGCAACATAAATGTGTATGATTGAATGTTGTCTGTGTTAATGTATTAAACATGAGTGGGATTAATCCAAACAACATATCATACTCCAGAGACAGTTAAATTTACAAGCGGAAGACTGTGATAGTATGTATAACACATATTAACTGTTGTATGTCTCCAGAGTGTGAACATGTTACCAAGTTATATACATACATGTATACTCCAAAAGTAAATAAAAAAAATATACATGAGTGCTCTAAAAATATAAAATGACAAGTGTCAAGGCATCTAATCAACCTCCCTGTAATCCCGTCAATCAGAACACGCATTAAGGAGGGATCCTCCTCATCATCACTAAGTCCAGCTCTGCCTCGCAGGCCGCACCATCATCTGCAATCACAATAGGGACTGGTGGGTATCCAGAAACACCATCCCGTAACGTGGGAATGAGTAGAATACAGGCCTACTGTACTCTCACTGCTACGGAAGGGTCGTCGCCTCCCGTAGACTCAGAATATGCTCGCGGTCACTACAAAGGACTCGTCGCCTGATCAGTGTAGGCCGGCAGCAAGAATATAGTGTCCCATACCACCATAATCTGCTCACGAGTCATAGGTGCTCACTGGTCACTACGGGGAGGTTTGTGGCCCCAGCGTAGGCCGACAGCTCGACCACGGTGTCCCATACCACCATGCCTGGCTCATGAGTCTTTGTGGATCAAGGTACCATGGTTAACAGGGTTTACAATGGTAACTTCAGTACCCTAGGTTCAAGCAGTTAGGACTCATACAGGGTAAACATACAACGGCCAGTCGGGTTACTTGACGGGCTCGACTAGCACGATCGCATCTCAAGTCGAACGACATGAAGTGCGTAAAACACTTCGTGTGGCCTAACCACTGCCGCCAACTCCAAAACACGGCTCGCGTTCATCGACGTGTCGTTCGTGGCAAAGATAAGCCAACCACGAATTTACTCAGTTACCGACTGCCTGGACTAGGTATAGTCCCAAACAGTTATGAATCCATGTCAGCAATCATGTGAGAGTATTGGAAATGAAATACAACAATGTGAGCATGTTAACACATGTTATAACATACAACTTAAGTAAATCTTCCAACACATGCATTTCATACATATAATGAAATCATGCATATAGCTAACATGTAGGAAATCATTTACATCAACATATTACTTGAGAAATCAATTTCAAACTAATTCATAACACCATTTAATTCAATACATACTAATACAAGCATTTATACAAACACTTAAACTACACACTTAAGTCTACATATAGTATGTCGACTCAAAGTGCACATTTAGGCAAATCTCTTCGCCAAACTAATTATGCACGTATTCCTAGTATCCTAATGCGACAAGAAGCCATGTTAATCACATTCGTAAAATATGGATGAAAACAGTATTTTCTACAAATGACTAAAATGCCATAAATCTCATATTCTTCGTCGGTTTACGAAACAGGAAACGGACAGCATGTTGTACATGTAAAACGGCATTGCCGTCGATAATCTACTATTAAACGTCATTGAAAGCATTGGAAACAGTCAATCAAACCGACTAAAATCCGCACCTTATCTCCTAGAAGCGTATCGATTCGAACGGAGCGTATACGCTTCGTCTACGGCGAATAGGCAACCTAATTTACAAGATCCATAAGCTACAATGCTATGGAAATGAAGGAACACTAATTCAGCAACTATTTAGGGTATTTTCTTACCTAGAAATGCGGAGAAATCACCTGCCAAGTGATTGGAGCGTGTTGGTTAATCACGTGTAGTAGGTAGCACCAGCAGCATGAAATTCTCTCCCACTCTTTCTCACAATCTCTCACCTTTTCTCTCTCTCAACCTAGGGCTTTTTCCAAATTCGGATGGGAGAGAGGAGTGAGGATTTCAAGCTCTTTTATAAGCCCAAACATGCTTAAAACAGGCTTGCGAAC
This sequence comes from Magnolia kwangsiensis, assembly GCA_037074715.1. Taxonomy (NCBI): domain Eukaryota; kingdom Viridiplantae; phylum Streptophyta; class Magnoliopsida; order Magnoliales; family Magnoliaceae; genus Magnolia; species Magnolia kwangsiensis. The sequence continues at coordinate 44,257,365 of CM073576.1, read as the reverse complement.
AAAGTGTACTTGATGCCTAACCAAATCAAGGTTATTTCGGTCCAAAAGGACATTTCTGGTGGTCCCCTGGCCGAACGCGATCGGACTTAAGTTCATGCGCGTCGGATGTCGCTCACATCCCATTTTCAGACCATCAGTGTTCGTAGATCGCCCATGGCGGTCCAGTTCAAGTTCAGCGGTCACCGCACGTAGATCAGGCCTACAAGTCTCATGATATGAAATAGAAATTTTTCCTGATCCAAGGTGTAATTTGACTGAATTCTGACGGTCAGAATGCTTAATATTGACGCATCAAGTCATGTGCCAGATTTGAATTTTAAATTCCAAATCTAACCCTATTCTCACTCTCTTCAGTCCAGGCTCAATGAAATAGCCTGCGAATGTCCGTTGGACGTGATTTTCGAAATGATTATCAAGTCCAGCTAGGCAGTTCTAACGGTCTAAGATTGTAGGTATCGGACTTTCAACGCACGGTCTAGATCCAATACAAAGTTTTAAAGAGGTCTAGAGAACAAACCGGTTTAGAGTTTGATCCGAGGTTTTAGAGTATTTGTCATGCCCCAAACTCAAAAATTGGGCTCACAAAATTCCCGATCGCCGAATCCGGCGGCGACAGCCTCCGTAGAACCCCATTCTCGGCTCCTAGCTCCCATTCGTCAGGTTCTGATACTGGGATGCTACGAGGAGGATTTTAAATATCAGTTTGATTCGTAATAAGCATAACCAAAGGCATAACCCACAAACAACAACCAAGAACTCCATTATATTTCCACTATGATTAAAAACTTTACAAGTACAATGAGCATAAAGGGAAATACAATGGTAAAGAACAAAAACTCCAAAATGCTCTGCAACGTGCTCCTGCCTCAGCGCTGCTGCGAACCAACGTCACCTGCACGCAACGGTCGTGCATAAGCTTACAGAAAGCTTAGAGGGTGGTGAAAGTTTGTGCGCAAGGTAGTAATATGAACATGCAATGTCAGAGTAATGCACAATATGCAGATGGATCCATAATATCGTGAGCCGTACCAAGGCTTATGCAATGCAAGACATGAATGGTATCGGCCATCCAAGGCCATGCGATGTGTAATGCAACTCAAGCATACAGATCCTCATCTATGTCCACACATCAATATTGGTTAAATATGGAATATCACCGGGGTCTAGTACACTCTAAACCAGATTGCCGCCACATCGCGCTCAATGAGGTAAGTGGAAGAGACCTCACTATCCGTCTGCCAATATCGGGCGCGACTCGTCGATAGCGGACCCATTCCTCGAGCTGGTCAAACTCAGCCTAGCATTGCCCCGTACACTCGGGCGGGTAAGGCCGCACCCCTTCCAACCGACCACGACACAGTGGAGAGCATAACAGTCTGGTAATCGGCACTCAATGCTCATCTACCCACTCGGTCTAGACGTTGGAGCAACCTCTTGGTACCATAAGGGTTTAGGGACTTTCACCCAGGGATATTAATAGCACCGCATGTAGAACAAGATTTCCAGTATCCAATCCTGCCAACCATGATACATCTGTGGAAGTTACGACCCCAATGTCGCTAGGGCGTACATTATCCATGTCATACAAATGCGATATGCATGATTCACGCTATCCAGTCATGCATCAAATCCTGCGCATATCGTGCACTCATGTAGGGCAACACCGCCTAACCGGGAGCTCAAAAATAACCTGCCCGAAGGCAAATGCTATGAGCAGACAATCCTCACGTCAAGCATACACATGATGCGTATGATCATGAGTCATGAAACTGTACTAAACATGTTATAATAAAATGAACTATCTTACAATGTAGATGGACCTGGATGGCCTATACACGATAAGTACGGCCCAGTAATGGGCCTTAAAGAGAGTCGTAATGTGGACATCCAACCAGCATCACACTCGCAATGTGGACGTCAAACCAACATTGCTCCCAAGGCACGATCGCCGTAAACATTGCTAGTTAATCTGTATGGGAATTACACATTGCAATGGACCGTAGGTTCCTCCCATTGGGCCTTACATGTATATCAAATGGGTGATATCTTATGGGCCTTTTATTTATCAGATGGGCCACATAAATGGGTCACACCAATGGGTCTTATGTGCATTGCAATGGGTCAAAACCCGTGGGCCTTGGATTGCATCAAATGAGCTTAACTCATGGGTCGAATGGGTCACACCAATTGAATCCCATATGAATGCCAAATGGGCCTTAACCCTTAGGCATTATATGAGTTCAATGGGCCTAAACCCCTAGGCCTTATGGTACATCAAATGGGACTAAACCCGTAGGCCTTAAACAATCAAATGGGCCTGATCCCATGGGCTCAAAAATGCAACAAATGGGTCCAATTTCAATGGCCTTGGAATACATCAAAAGGGCCTAGTCCAATGGACTTAGAACATAACAAGTGGGCCTAAACCCATAGGCCTTTTACAAAGTAAATGGGCCTAGCCCATAGGCCTTAAATAGTCCAAATGGGCCTAACCCATAGGCCTTGCATGCATAACAAAGTGGGCCTAAACCCATGGACCCTTTTTATAATCAAATGGGTTTAGTCCCATGGGCCTTACAATATATCAAATGGCCTAGTCTTATGGCCTTAGAACATATCAATTTGGGCTCAATCCCATGGCCTTACATAAATCAAAGTGGGCCCCAATGAACTACTGTAACTGCATTAGGATGGTCCTCAAAACAGGCCAAGGTGGGGTCCATATGAGATAAGGATCTAACTCATTCTTTAAGCCTATGTTATAAAACAGACTCTTAAAATGAATGGACGGTTTGGATGCAGCCCATGCATCATGGGGGGGTCCCATTGCCACTGGACAGCGGGGGTGGCATGTGCATCAAGGAGGGCTCCACCGTCCGCTGGACGGTGGAGGTAACGCAGCAGCCAGGTGGGCGCCACCGTCCACTGGACGGTGGGCTAAAACGCATGCATCATGGTGGGTCTCATGTGGGGCCCACTGAAATGTCTATTTGCCATCCAAGCTGTTCATAAGGTCACTCAGACCTAGATGAAGGGACAACATAAATTTCAGCTTGATCCAATACTTCTGTGGGCCCCAAAAACTTTTCAACGGTAGAATTCAATTCACACTGTTTCAAGTGGTGTGAGCCACCTGAGTTTTGGATCTGTCTCATTTTTGGAGGGGGGCCCACCACTGGGGTGGCCCACCTAATGAGCGGCTTGGATAACAAATAAACACTATAGTGGGGTCCACACGTAGGGCCGTGGGCCACCTCCCCACGTCCGTCCGCCCGCCCATGCCAGGGTTGCACGCGCCTGCGTGCAGGCGCTGGCCACTGTCAGAGGCAGAGGCCTTGCCTCTGCCATTGCATTTTACAAAAAAAAGGAAAACCCATTTTCCCGGGGTTTTTCGCACGCGGGGCCCGCTAAAATGAAATCCGCCCCGGCCATTGCGATCAGTGGCCCGAGGCCGTCCAAATGAGTTCAGAGTTTGGATTTTTTTGATGATAGAAAATAAAATAAAATAAGGAAAAGGATCCTTGAATGGTAGAGGTGCATTCTTTGATGCTATGGCCCATCAGGTCTTCCAATCAACCCCAAACTTCTACCCAACGGTTAAAACTCTGTAAGTAAGAGGGTAGGCGGCTTAGATTGTCTGAGTACATCACGGTGGGGCCTAAACAAGTGGACCACCTAAGTCCACCTTCTTTTCTTCTTTCCTTTTTTTTCTTTCATTGAAACGTCCAACGTCCCAGACGCTGGACGGTTTTGGTTTTTTTTTCTTTTTAAATGCACGTATGAGGTGGGCCCTGATGAAGTGGGCCACCACTGATGGGTGAAGTGGGTACAATGTACATGGTGGGCCCCACTTGAATAAAAATTTGAATAAAATAAATCTCAAGGTGGGATCCATTCTAGTGGGCCACACAATCCTATTGCCTAAAAATAAAATAAAATAAAATAAAATGAAAGAAATAAAAGAGAGAGGGAGGGAGACATGGAGAGTGGGACACGGCTTGTGATGGAGGGACCCCGTCATTATGGGCCCTCCCTTACATGAAATCATACATCAAGTATGTCATTTTGCACATGTGACCATCAAAACTTAAGACCAACGGTGGGGATCCTTTCCCCACCAATATGGATGGTCTAAATGACCTTTCTAAAGAAAATAAACATCATGATGGGGTCCATGGAGAATGGCCCCATCATGGAATGATCATGATGATTCCAAGTAGGCCATCGACCTTATCTTAGGGTCCCAAGTGAGATCCACGCCATTGATCGGTGGGCCTCACTTGGTCCACCATAAGAACAAGAAAAACTACCCTATAGAGGCACCCACCGTCTGATCTTCTTGCTCCTAGAGGTTCCTTGGCACCTTAGCTTCAACTTCAATGGAGGAGATGGAGAATGGAGGGTTGAGATGGGAGATGATGGGGTGAAGAGGTGGGCCACACTTGAAGCTTGGGAATTTTAGAAAATTTCATACGTATGGACTCTTTGTTGCTTGGAATTTTTGAAATGAGAAAGAGATAAAGAGAGAGAGTGATGTAGAGAGGGATGGATGGATGGATGAATGATGGTTGTGTAAGAAAAGATTGACTTTTGAGGCTTTTGTGTAAGAGAGGTATGGGTGGTGAAGACTTTTGTGACTTTTTGTGTAAGAGAGGTATGGGTTTGGGAGACTTTTGTGGTTGCTTGGGAAAAGGGGTGAAAGTGATGTGTACTTGACATGTACTTGAGATGTGATGGATTGATGGGTGATTGATTGATGGGATTGATGTGATTGATGTGACACATCGTAGAGATTCCCTTGGATTTCACAACGCGCGGCGTTTTCTCGCATCGAACGTTGGCCCACATCTCTCGACCAGGGTATCGCCTCGGCGCGCGAGTCGCGGTATCGAAACCGCAACGACGGCGTGGTTGCTATGGTATTGGTCTCAGGTTGAGTCGACTCGGGTTGTCGGCACATGAATCAGGGTCGCGCGTCGATATCGGTTAAGGGTCGAAGGTTGCCGGAATTCGACCGGTAAGACCGCGGAAGTCTATAGAAAGGTACGGACCAAGATACGGGTCTTACAGTATTATAGCATCATTGGTTCTACTCACTTTGGGTCTTGTAGAACGTATTTAAAGTGATCAGGGACTATTTCCCAGCTACTCTAGCATTGCGCTAGCTAACTTACACTTAATTTCTAAAGGAATTAATCCTAAGTGATTTCTTTGGCTATGGAATTGGGTTCTGAGCGATTTCCCAGGTGTTTTAGTTGACCCATTGCCTAAGGACGTCTAATCCCAGGTTCACCAAAATCCGGAGTGTTACAATCTACCCCCCTTAAAATACAATTTCGTCCCCGAAATTGGCGAAGGGTAAGGAGTATCTAACAAGACTTCAGTATTGACATTCTAAGAAAGGGTCAATCCTATTTAATGACCTAACCGTACGTATACCCTAACTCAAATGTTTCGATCCTGGGCCAGTGGGAAAGAGGCCAACCACGCTTCTGCTGCGCCACTCTGATCGAACGGTAGCATTGACTAACCTAATTGGATTGGACTCAATACGTTCTACCCCCCTTAAAACTTAGTTCTACTTAAAGTTCAAGAATCTTTGCATCGCTCCTTATATCGGAACGAGGTGCAACTTAGGGGCTATCCTTGACATGAATTAGGAAACAACCTCTCATTACAGTGGTTTTCCTTTGCTAATGATGCGTTCTATGGCATTGGTGTCTATGGCGATAGAGATGAGCCTAATCGCTATTGTGGTTGAGTTCAGGGGCAGGTATGAGTTGGTGGCAAGATGTCGAATTCTCTACTGGCTTTAAGTCCTCGCCATTTTTCAAAGGCAATGTGATCTCGTTTGGTTATAGGTGGTTGGGCTATCACAAAAGAAAGGTTGTGTAGTAGGTCTAAGCCGGATACATAGACTTTCTGTCTAGCTAGGACAGAAGATTTATTGTATCAATTCTTAATCCGAGTCGATGACGATCTCCTGCTTGATCAGAGCATTGGATTTATTGGTAACCACTAGGATTAAGAAGTCGATTCAAACCATGAATACATCGCTTACATGCAGTTCCTTTACTCTGCGTTCCCGAATGCAATAAGCCCTTGGGGAAGGCAATTCTAAGGGGTGTGTTGGTTTATTCTAAGCTCAACCTGAGGGATTTATAAGTCTTCCCTAAGAGTGAATGGTTCTAAGTTACATGAGCTTTCTAAGAGTTATTAAAGGAGTCTATGGATGTTATGAGGATCTATCCAAGGAAGGGAGTCCCATTCCAAGTAAATCTAACCTACTATTCCTTAGCATATACAGGCTTTACACTACTTAAGGTAACTAGTAGACTAGTCTGTAATCTGCAGCCTAATGGAACGGCATTCCTAGTCCCATGTCGGGATTGGAAGTGGCATGCTTGGTAGGAGGGTGGGGTGGGATAAAAACTAATTTTGTAGGCTTAATTCCAAGATTTACAATATAGCAGTGGAAACCATAGGATACACCCAAACTAGGAACAATACCTTACAGCGAAACGAAACGGCATGCATTCCATCAAACCAAATTCGGCTATATTAAGCCCAAACCACAACACAAACATTCACATAACAAGCCAAAAAAAAATGCCATGCATTTCATTAAATCAAAATTGCCACAATATAGGAGACATCTCCTTACAAGCATCATGACAAGAAATGCATGGGAGCTAAGCCAGTCAGCTACTACAGCAACATAAGCAAACTACTAGCCTTATCAGGCTTACATAACATAAAGCAGGAAACGACTAACTGCTACCAACAACATCTAAGATCTCATCACTAGTCTGAGTCAGGTGACGGAGGAGGTGCACCCTTTTCCTGCAAGCAGCACAGGATCGCCTTCAAGGTGCGAGTCACCTTGCCGAATTTCCTCTTCATAACGGCCTTAGTATCCTCGACCTCAATCCGAAGTTCCTGAACTTCCCTTCACAAGGTGACCTGGCTCTCCTCAATTCGGGCAATGCGATCATCTCCAGTAGCTTGAGCAAAAGGAGGGCTCTCATCTGTATCCTGAGCCTCCTCTTCTACTCCTTCCTGGACTTCTTCCTCAACTTCTGCTCCAGGTTCTCCCTCACTTGGATCCTCTTCATCATCAAAATCATCCTCGCCATCCTCCTCAAGCTGAGTCTCACGGTACTGAGACCCGATCTTCATCTTGACCATGGTAGACTCATCAATGCTGTGAATCGGGACTGGCAACTCCGGCCCAAGTCTGTAAGCAAACTCAAGCGCGATCTGGCATATAAGTCGGCCAAAAGGAAGCGACTCAGACTTTCTTCTTAATTTCGCTATGAGGATAATCTGTCGCAACACGAAAGTGGCCATACACACATTTTCTCCCTGGGCCACCTGATACAAGAAATCAACCATAAGGCGCATACACTCAATGCGATTTGTTGACCTGGGATACACGTTGAACGTGTAAATGTGGTGCAACAGGCGTAAATCATCAGACATATGAGAAGCCTTGAGGCTATTGTTAGGCTGCCACGGAACCAGTTTACTACATAGAAACCTGGTACAGCGATCTCGCTCATGCCTACTCCTCAAATTCTTCGCATTGGGATGAACATCACAAAGGGGCACATTCAGAAGTCGCGCTATCAACCGAACATCGACCGTAGCCATCCGGTCTCTACCAAAAGGAATCTTGAACTGTAATGGCTCCAATGTAGGATTCTTGATGCGAGCATAGAAGGCATGAACGGTACTCATATTAGCACGAGCACGAGCTTCAAAGAGCGGACCCCAATGCGCAGCTTCAATGCACTCGAATAACAGGAATTTGCCAAAGAGTCGTCCTTCCACGTCTGCCTTAAACAACACCTTACGGTCAGTGTATTCGCCGTGAGGCATCTCTGCTAAAATCACTCGCCCAAGTTGAGTATGGGGATCTAAATCCCGCTTTGTATGAAACTCTCGGGCTGTGCTTGGACTTGCGGCGGTGCTTGAGCTAGCGGCACCACCCCTCGGTCTTCTTGATTGCGCAGGGCGACTAGGCCCAGCCTCATCCCCTGCGGTCTTTCTCTTTCCCATCAAAGAGAGGATGGTGGAGAGAGAGAAAAAACTCAAAATGGCTTCAACAAAAGCCATGGAAAATGTAGATAAATGGCTGCCCAAACTGAAAAAAGGAGATCTAGGTGTTGTAGAGGGATGCTTCAAGCTCCCCTAGGATGGATTTTAAAAAAGAAAAGAGAATGAAAAAAGGGGAATGGAGCTCCTCACGATTTCAGCTCATTTTGGGGGTTGTAGGAACTCCAACGGATGAGATTTTTAAGAGGGAGAGTTACAAACTGCAATGGAGTGATGGAGTGGGGTCGTTTTCAGTAATAAATGGGTTTGGGAAGGATTTGGAGCCACGATTTTGAGATGGGCAGCAAGAAAACGTGAGAAGGAGCTTGGAAAGGGGGCTGTTGTGAAGGGAGTACCCCATTTAGGGGTTTTCTATGGATGAACCACACGTGGGAGGAGTGTACTACCCAAAATAACCCATGCGCCTGAAAATTACATCAAGTGGGCCCCACCGGACGGCGATGGCATCGCCGGCCATCTTGCATGGTGGCTGGTGGGACCACATGGGTTGGATCCCCCTAGCCCAGGGACTCCAAAAATATACGGGCCCCACCTTAGTTCATTCTAGATTTCCCTAGGGAGGCCCAAACATCCATTCAGGGCTTTTCAGGGCCAATCTCCAAACCTGAATATAATTCCTTATCATGCAGCATATGATTTTAGGGTAGAAGGAGCTAATACATTCATCTACCCCATTAGTTACTAAATATCACAAACTTAGAATGGCCTTACGGCCAGTTTTCATAAAATTTTACTATTCACTATAAAATTTTGTCGAAGTATGATTTTATATTATTTTCACATTACGATCAATGCCTAACATTAAAATAATAAGAAATAATTGAAGAATGGAGTGGTGCGAGGAAGAATTTTGAAGAATTTAGGTGAAACGGGGTTTTTAAGCCCTAGTGATTAAATGTAAGGGTTGTGGTTGTCTCACAGCCCCAACGATTCACATTTATGGGTTTAGAACCACTCAAAGAATATCTCAACCCACCTACCTACAACCTAGGAGCTACTCAGGTCACTTCACTCGACCCTAGATGCGTTACGGACTCGATCGCGCGATCGATACGAATAGTCTTCGTCTATTGGCGAATCTGCGATCCTATAAGTGTTTCTAGACCCTTCTCGCACCCACCTAAGTCAAAGGAAGAGATAGCGTACGTCGCGTGACCATAACCCAGACCCGGTTTAATCCAAATCATGCTCTGATACCATCTCTAACATCCTGAAAATTAGGGGTCGAGTAAAAACTCCACTCCCGAGTTCCAGAACATCACTTATGCAACATAAATGTGTATGATTGAATGTTGTCTGTGTTAATGTATTAAACATGAGTGGGATTAATCCAAACAATATATCATACTCCAGAGACAGTTAAATTTACAAGCGGAAGACTGTGATAGTATGTATAACATATATTAACTGTTGTATGTCTCCAGAGTGTGAACATGTTACCAAGTTATATACATACATGTATACTCCAAAAGTAAATAAAAATAATATACATGAGTGCTTTAAAAATATAAAATGACAAGTGTCAAGGCATCTAATCAACCTCCCTGTAATCTCGTCAATCAGAACACGCATAAAGGAGGGATCCTCCTCATCATCACCAAGTCCAGCTCTACCTCGCAGGCCTCGCCATCATCTGTAATCACAATAGGGACTGGTGGGTGTCCGGAAACACCATCCCATAACGTGGGAATAAGTAGCTAACTCAGTGGAATAATAGAGCAAGGATTAACATATTCTCAAATTAATCATGCGATAATAGTTAAGCAGTAAATCAAACAATCCTAATACTGTTGTTAATGTAATATGACATGATGTGATGGATGCCCTCACCGACGATCTCCCTCATACAGCACCATCTTACAACCGCGGCATGCAATCGTCCCACAGTGCTACACATCTTCCAGGCACATGCAATGTAATGGTGATATGAATTCCGAGTTGTTATTAGTCCATTCAAACAGCAGGATTGGGAAACTAAGGTACTTCCCTTATATCAATCCCAACATAGATCCTGTCTAGGGTCGTCACTCCTAGTAATCTCATATGATGTATATTTTGTAGGTCACTGCAATGGCTGACAGGGCTGTTGCTCGCACTAGTTACACCTCTCTCCTATCACCTTATCAATACAGGCCTACTGTACTCTCACTGCTACGGAAAGGTCGTCGCCTACCGTAGACTCAGAATATGCTCGCGGTCACTACAAAGGACTCGTCGCCTGATCAGTGTAGGCCGGCAGCAAGAATATAGTGTCCCATACCACCATAATCTGCTCACGAGTCATAGGTGCTCACTGGTCACTACGGGGAGGTTTGTGGCCCCAGCGTAGGCCGACAGCTCGACCACGGTGTCCCATACCACCATGCCCGGCTCATGAGTCTTTGTGGATCAAGGTACCATGGTTAACAGGGTTTACAATGGTAAGTTCAGTACCCTAGGTTCAAGCAGTTATTACTCATACAGGGTAAACATACAACGGCCAGTCGGGTTACTTGACGGGCTTGACTAGCACGATCGCATCTCAATTCGAATGACATGAAGTGCGTAAAACACTTCGTGTGGCCTAACCACTGCCGCCAACTCTAAAACACGGCTCGCGTTCATCGACGCGTCGTTCGTGGCAAAGATAAGCCAACCACGAATTTACTCAGTTACTGACTGCCTGGACTAGGTATAGTCCCAAACAGTTATGAATCCATGTCAGCAATCATGTGAGAGTATTGGAAATGAAATACAACAATGTGAGCATGTTAACACATGTTATAACATACAACTTAAGTAAATCTTCCAACACATGCATTTCATACATATAATGAAATCATGCATATAGCTAACATGTAGGAAATCATTTACATCAACATATTACTTGAGAAATCAATCTTAAACTAATTCATAACACCATTTAATTCAATACATACTAATACAAGCATTTATACAAACACTTAAACTGCACACTTAAGTCTACATATAGTATGTCGACTCAAAGTGCACATTTAGGCAAATCTCTTCGCCAAACTAATTATGCACGTATTCCTAGTATCCTAATGCGACAAGAAGCCATGTTAATCACATCAGAAAAATATGGATGAAAACAGTATTTCCTACAAATGACTAAAATGCCCTAAACTCATATTCTTCGTCGATTTACGAAACAGGAAACGGACAGCATGTTGTACATGTCAAACGGCGTTGCCGTCGATAATCTACTATTAAACGACATTGAAAGCATTAGAAACAGTCAATCAAAGCAACTAAAATCTGCACCTTATCTCCTAGAAGCGTATCGATCCGAACGGAGCGTATATGCTTCGTCTACGACGAATAAGCAACCTAATTTACAAGATCCATAAGCTAACATGCTATGGAAATGAAGGAACACTAATTCAACAACTATTTAGGGTATTTTCTTACCTAGAAATGCGGAGAAATCACCGACCAAGTGATTGGAGCGTGTTGCTTAATCACGTGTAGCAGGTAGCACCAGCAGCATGAAATTCTCTCCCACTCTCTCTCACAATCTCTCACCTTTTCTCTCTCCCAACCTAGGGCTTTTGCCAAATTCGGATGGGAGAGAGGAGTGAGGGTTTCAAACCCTTTTATGAGCCTAAACATGCCCAAAACAGGCTTGGGAACAAAGTTTACTTGATGCCTAACCAAATCAGGGCTGTTTCGGTCCAAAAGGACATTTCTAGTGGTCCCCTGGCCGAACACGATCGGACTTAAGTTCATGCGCGTCGGATGTCGCTCACATCCCGTTTTCAGACCTTCAGTATTCGTAGATCGCCCGTGGCGGTCCAGTTTCAGTTCAGCGGTCACCGCACGTAGATCAGGCCTACAAGTCTCATGATATGAAATAGAAATTTTTCCTGATCCAAGGGTGTAATTTGACTGAATTCTGACGGTCAGAACGCTTAATATTGACGCGTCAAGTCCTGTGCCAGATTTGAATTTCAAATTCCAAATCTAACCCTATTCTCACTCTCTTCAGTCCAGGCTCAATGAAATAGCCTGCGAATGTCAGTTAGACTTGATTTTTGAAATGATTGTCAAGTCCAACTAAGCGGTTCTAACGGTCTAAGATTGTAGGTATCGGACTTTCGACGTGTGGTATAGATCCAATACAAAGTTTTAAAGAGGTCCAGAGAACAAACCGGTTTAGAGTTTGATCCAAGGTTTTAGAGTATTATAGCGTCATTGGTTCTACTCGCCTTGGGTCTTGTAGAACATATTTAAAGTGATCAGGGACTATTTCCTAGCTACTCTTGCGTTGCGCTAGCTAACTTACACTTAGTTTCTAAAGGAATTAATCCTAAGTGATTTCTTTGGCTATGGAATTGGGTTCTGAGCGATTTCTCAGGTGTTTTAGTTGACCCATTGCCTAAGGACATCTAATCCCAGGTTGGCCAAAATCCAGGGTGTTACACCTTGCCTCTCTAATTGAGCGATTTCCTGCTTCAAAAAAGTAATTCGATTTTGAATAGTTATCTTGTTATCAGTAAAAGCCTTCATTAGCTCTCACAGAGATGTTTGTTCTTGGTCATGACGAGAGACAATGGGAGCAATCTGAGAAACCTTCTCTCTAGAGTATGCAAGATGCTTCTTATATTCTAAAATTTCAGATGGAACAATCTTAGTTTCAGCTGATGACAGAACAATTATTAAATTATAGAATCTTAGGAGAGCATCGTGTATGGAAGAAACATTAACTTTAGCAATCCATGTATCACTGTCCAAAATATCTAAAGTAATGGCCAGATATGACTATTGATCAGGATCTTTGAACATCTCAACAATAGCTAATATGGAATTCTTGATCAACGCCAATTTATGCATAGAAATCTTCTCAAGGGATAGCACATTTGATGAAGTCCCAATAAAACTAGAACTTGCCATGCCACTTTGAGGTAAGTTCCCTATTAAGAGATAAGAAATGTAAAGTTATAGCAAAACTATAAGTGTAGGTAATATGGAAAGTGTGAATGAGGAAAAGAATATACCTTCTATTGGTACCAGAGCAGTGAAAAGTTACATCTCTTTAACAAGAGGGGGATAGGTTCCACCATCTCAGTAAAAGATGGAGCCCTAGCTTCAGTACTTGAATAAATGGTAGTAGGTGTTGGCAGGTCAGCTGGTTCTACCGAAAAAGCAATTTCACGTGCCACTGCCCTTGGAGGCATTGAGAATCTCGGTGAAACCACTGGTATGACGGGAGGTAAATCTATGGGGGAAGTACTATCTACCTCCGTATTGACAACATGATCGCCTGAAATAAAATAAATAAGACAGAAAAGGAGAGAAAAATGAAATCAAACAAAAAAATAGCAAGATTTTCTTACATGGTGAATAACCATATTCCCCGTAGTCTAGGGGTTCTTCTTCCTCTTCCCCCGCAATGGGTGAAGTTTTTGCAGGAATAACTTTGGAGGTCGGGATGATATGTCCCTCATCAGCGGGAACATCTCCTGTAATGACATCCTCTCGTTGCTAATATCAACTTCCCCTTCCTCATAATCGTTGCCTTGATTCTCTCCTTCCGCCTCATATTCATCAGAAATAGTATTTCTAGATGAAGAAGTTGAACTTTCACCGTCCAAATCTTCTTCGCTAGATTCTTCAATAATGACTTGTTTCCCTTTAGAAAGAAGAGATTGGTTGCGTTCTGGTTAAGTATTTGCATTGGCTAATATCGGAGAAGCAGAGGCAATGACCCCTTCTTGGGGAGAAGCTTGGGCACACATTCGAGATCATGTCATTGGCGAAGAAGGACTAGGATGGACAGTCCTGGGGGCAGGAGAAGAGGTTGACTGATGTTGAAGATTAGTAGAAGAGGTTGGCTGGTCTTGAAGAGTGGTAATGCTCTCCGGAAAAGGGGAAGCAACTTTTGTGACTTCTTCTCTTCTTGAATGGTGGAGAAGAACTTTTTCAAATTCACGAATGACACCATAAGCTATCCACCCTTCAAGGGTATTGTCGGGCTTCTTCTCATGGATAGGTTCATCTACAGATATTTTAACGTAATGATGACCAACAAAAGGAGCATGACTGGTCTTCGCTATGAAGCCTACTCCCTCTTCAATTGTGTGACCCCTAAATCTTGGTGGTGGAAGTCAGATGGGCTTAGATACTGGCAGGCCTTTTTATACCAGATATGACTAGTGAACCCACCAGCTCATGTGGTTATATGAAGCCTAAGGAATACGATCACAGCACGGGATGATGAAGGAAGAATTAGCTCAACCTAACAGTTGCTTCCATACCATCACCCAATTGAATGGGCCAGTACCATAACTCCACATTATTTGAGTTACAAATCCACAGTCTTCGGGAATTACCTGATCGAAGTCAAAGTGACGAGAAAAATGGTTGGGATAGGATGGTTCTCTCCAGAATTCTATTCCCTCCCTCAACGGGAGACTGCATGATCTGATCGATAAAAGGAATGCCCTTTCTTCTGTGGTGAGTGATTCTATGTCCGCCTCGTCTGTGTATGTTGTGTAGCAAGGTAGACAGAAATGAAAGTAATTAATCTTGGTGTCGAAGGAGATAACATCTTTCCCCCAGTCATAGGACCTCTTCACCATGGCTCTCTTCTGAAAGAACTAGAGGGGAATCTGAGAAGGATGCACGTAAGTTTTTTTCGGCACTTCGAAGGTCCAAGTGAAATAGACGCCAAGCAAACCAAGTAAGTACTGCCATGACATATCAGTAAAAGTATAGCCGACAGAGGGACTTTTTATATGAGAAACGATCTCTCTAAAACCTCTATAAATTAAGCATAGAGTAGGAGGAGCAAGGGATTATTTGATTCCTTTAGCCATAACACCGCCACTACAAACAGTGAAGGGCAGATGACATTTACTGACTCATAGCTGGGAAAGGCCATGTAACACCCTGAAAATCGGGGGTCGTGTATAAACTCAACTCCCGAGTTCCAGACCGTCACTTATGCAGCAAAAATGATTATGATTCAATGTTGTCTGATTTAAAGCATTCACATGAGTAAAAGTATACCAAAACTACAATTCATACTTCAGATCCAGTGATAAAAGCAAGCGGAAGACTAAACAATATATATATCACTGTATGAAAAATAATAAAGTAAATCTCATCTGTCTCTAAAGTATGAATACATCTCTGAGTCTCATATACATATACGTGAACAAAAGTAAATGTCCAAAATGGTCCCACTGAAGTCCCATCGATCCAGGTCGCCTACGCAAAGCCATCGTGATACTGCATGTACGAGAACTCGTCCTGGTCCTCGTCGAAGTTTGGCTCTGTCTCCTGGATCTCAGCCTCACCTGCATCTACAACAGGGTCTGGTGGGTGTTACAAACACCATCCCGTAACGTGGGAGTGAGTGATCAACTCAGTGGAATCATAGAGCAAAGATTAGCATGTTCACAATTCAATCATGCGATAATAGTAAAGCAGTAAATCAGACAATCCTAATACTGTTGTTAATGCAAGATGACATGACGTGATGTATGCCCTCACCGACGATCTCCCTCATACGGCAACATCTTACGACCGTGGCATGCAATCGACCCTCAAGTGCTCCACATCTTCCAAGCACATGCAATGGCATGGTGATATGATTTTCAAGTTGTTATTAGTCCATTTAAACAGCAGGATTGGGAAACTAAGATACTTCCCTTGTATCAATCCCAACACAGATCCTGTTTAGGGTCGTCACTCCTAGTAATCTCATACGATGTATATTTCGTAGGTCACTGCAAGGGATGTCAGGGCTGTTGCTCGCACTCGTTGCACCGCTCCCCCATCACCTTATCAATACAGGCCTACCGTACTCTACTGCAACGGAAGGGTCGTCGCCTCCCGTGGACTCAGAATACGCTCGCGGTCACTACAAAGGACTCGTTGCCTGATCAGTGTAGGCCGACAGCTAGAATATAGTGTCCCATACCACCATAATCTGCTCACGAGTCTAGGTGCTCACTGGTCACTACGGGGAGGTTTGTGGCCCCAGCGTAGGCTGACATCTCGACCACGGTGTCCCATACCACCATGCCCAGCTCATGAGTCTTCGTGGATCAAGGTACCATGGTTAACAGGGTTTACAATGGTAAGTTCAGTACCCTAGGTTCAAGCAGTTATGACTCATACAAGATGAACATACATCGGCTAGTCGGGTTACTTGACGGGCTCGACTAGCGCGATCGCATCTCAAGTCGAATGACATGAAGTGCATAAAACACTTCGCGTGGCCTAACCACTGCCGCCAACTTCAAACACGACTCGCGTTCATTGACGCGTCGTTCTTGGCTAAGACCAGTCAGCCACGAATTCGTTCGGTTACCGACTGCCTGGATTAAGTCTAGTCCCAAACACTTATGGAATCACATCAGCAAATTATGTAAGAGTATTGGAAATGAAATATAATCATGTGAGCATGTTAACACATGTTATGACATTTAACTTAAGTAAATCTTCAAACACATATATTTCATGCATGTAATAAAATCATGCATATAGTCAACATGTAGGAAATCATTTAGGTCAGCATATTAATTGAGAAATCCATCTCAAACTAATTCGTAACATCATTTAATTCAATACATACTAATACAAGCATTTATACAAATACATACACTACACACTTAAGTCTACATATAGTATGTCGACCCGAAGTGCGCAATTAGGCGAATCTCTTTGCCAAACTAATTATGCACGTATTCCTAACTTCCTAATGCGACAACAAACTATGTCAATCACATCAGCAAAATATGAATGTAAACAGTACTTACTACAAATGACTAAAATGCCCTAAATCTCATATTCTTCGTTAATTTACGAAACAGGAAACGGAGAGCATATTGTACATGTCAAACGGCAATGCCGTCAATAATCTACTCTTAAACGACATTGAAAGCGTTGGGAATCGTCAATCAAAGCATCTAAAATCCTCACCTTATGTCTTGTAGACTCCTGAATTGAAACGGAGCGTATACGCTTCGTCTACGACGAATAGAGAACCTAGTACACAAGATCCATAAGCTACATCGCTATGGAAACAAAGGAACCTCAAATCAGCAACTGTTTAGGGTATTTGCTTACCTAGAATCACGGTGTAATTGCCGGGAAAGCGATAGAGGTGCGTTGCTTAAGCACGTGCAACACGTAGCACAAGTAGCAGGAAGAACTCTCCCACTCTCTCTCACAATCTCTCACCTTTTCTCTCACACAAGCTAGGGTTTCTAGCAAATTCGGATGTGTGAGAGAAGTGAGGGTTTCAACCCCTTTTATAAGCTAAAACATACCCAAAATAGGCTTGGGAACAATGTTTACTTGGTGCCTAACCAAATCGGGACCGTTTCGGTCCAAAAGAGCATTTCTGAAGGTCCCCTGGCCAAATACGGTCGGACTTAAGCTCATGCATACTGGATCTAGCACACATCTAGTTTTCAGACCGGTAGGGTTCCCAGATCGCACGTGGCGGTCCAGTTTCAGTTTAACGGTCACCGCACCAAGATCAGGCCTATAAGTCTCGTGATATGTAATAGAAATTTTTCCTGATCCAAGGGTGTAATTTGACTAAATTCTGACGGTCAGAACGCTTAATAATGATGCGTCAAATCGTGTGCCAGATTTGAATTTTAAATTCCAATTCTAACCCTATTCTCACTCTCTTCACTCCAGGCTCAATGAAATAGCCTCTGAATGTCAGTTGGACTTGATTTTCGAAACGATTGCCAAGCCCAGCTAAGTGGTTATAACGGTCTAAGATGGTAGGTATCGGACTTTCGACGTGCGGTCTAGATCCAATACAAAGTTTCAAGGAGGTCCCGAGAATAAACCGGTTTAGAGTTTGATCCGAGGCTTTAGAGCATTATAGCACCATTGGTTCCACTCGCTTTGAGCCTTGTAGAACGTATTTAAAGTGATCAGGGACCATTTCCCAGCTATTCTAACGTTGCACTAGCTAACTTAGTCATATTTTTTTAAAGGAATAAATTCTACACAATTTCGGGTTGAGTTGGTACTCGAGCCCAAGTATGGATTTTTCACGGGCGTTACAATCTACCCCCCTTAACAAATAATTTCATCCTCGAAATTTTATACCTTTTCGTACTCCTCGAGAAGCTGTGGGTAGTTCTTTCTGATCTCGGCTTCTGTCTCCCAGGTAGCCTCCTCCTCAGAGTGATGCGTCCATAATACCTTCACAAGGGGAATCACCTTGCTACGTAGTACCGGCTCCTTCCTATCTAGGATACGTGTCGGTCGCAGGATATATGTAACATCCTCTCCTAACTGCACCTGCTCCCATCTGATGATATGGGAAGGATCAGCAACGTACTTCTTCAGCATAAAAATATGAAATACGTTGTGAACACTCGCGAGAGGCGTGGGTAAAGCCAATCGGTAAGCCACCGCTCCCACATGATCGAGGATCTGGAATGGACCAATGAATTGCGGTGCCAGCTTCCCCTTCTTCCCGAACCGAAGGACTCCCTTCATAGGAGAAACTCGCAAAAACACATGATCCCCAACTGTGAACTCTAGTGGCCTCCGTCTCGTATCGGCGTAGCTCTTCTGTCTGCTCTGCGCTGTAAGGAGCCGACGTCGAATAATATCAATATTCTCTGACGTCGCCTGCACTAACTCTGGGCCGATCAAGCTACGCTCACCGACCTCTATCCAGCAATGCGGTGCGCAACAAGGTCGCCCATACAGCGCCTCATAAGGTGCCATACCGATACTCGCCTGAAAACTATTGTTATACGCAAACTCTGCGTATGCAAGACAATCATCCCAACTGTCCTTGAAGTCCAATGCACAAGCTCGCAACATGTCCTCTAAGATCTGGTTCACCCGCTCTGTCTGTCCGTCTGTCTATGGGTGGAAGGCAGTACTGAACTTCAACTTCACACCCATAGCCTCCTGAATGCGAGTCCAGAAAATAGAAGTGAACCGCGTGTCTCTGTCCGACATGATCTCCAGTGGAACTCCATGCAGACGCACAATCTCTCTGATGTACAATCTAGCCAGCTCGTCTGCAGAGTTCGTAACTCTGATCGGTAGGAAGTGCGCCGACTTCGTCAGACGGTCGACAATCACCCAAATGGAATCATGTCCCTTCCTCGTCTTTGGCAACCCAGAAATGAAGTCCATGGAAATGAAATCCCACTTCCACTCTACGATCGGCATAGGCTGCAAAAGTCCAGGTGGTTGGCGATGCTCTTCCTTCACCTGCTGACAAGTGAGACAACGGGACACGAACTCAGCTATGTGGGTCTTCATACCTTCCCACCAATACGTCCTCTTCACGTCACGATACATCTTTGTGCTGCCTGGATGCATCGCGAGTCTAGTACAATGCGCAGCCTCGAGAATCTCTCGTCTCAAGTCAAGGACATCTGGGACGCATAGGTGGCCACGGTAACGTAAGCCCCCATCCATACCAACTCTCCAGTCGGCGTCTGCATCATCACTGGCCTGCTCTCGAAGCTCAGTCAGATGCGCATCGTCCCTCTGCGCCTCGATGACTCGGTCATCGATCTGGGATCGCACCTGTACATGTGCGATGAACTCAAACGGCTCCTCTACGGTGAGTTTCTGCTCAAAGTCTCGCAAAAACTCAACCATATCCCACTCAGCAACCATCAGCGGAGCCACAAACTCTATCGCCTTCTTGTGGCTCAACGCATCTGCCACAAGGTTCGCCTTCCCAGGATGGTAAGAGACTTCAAACTTGAAGTCCTTCAACGTCTCCATCCATCGCCGCTGCCTCATATTCAAGTCTCGCTGCGTGAATATGTACTTGAGGCTCTTGTGGTCGCAAAAGAGCTCGAACTCCTCTCCGTAGAGGTAATGTCTCTAGAGTCTCAGTGCGAATATAACGGCTGCCAACTCTAGGTCGTGTGTAGGGTAATTCTCCTCGTGCTTCCTTAATTGTCTCGAGGTATATGAAATTACCCTGTCCCTCTGCGTAAGGACACAACCCAGACCAATGCTAGACGCGTCAGTGTATATAGTGTATTTAACCCCTTGCTTTGGCAATACTAGCACAGGGGCGGACGTAAGTCTGTCCTTCAGCTCCTGAAAAGCTGACTCCGCCTTGTCATTATAGGCGAACTTCACGTCTTTCCGTGTCAACTGAGATAAGGGTCTCGCGATCTTCGAGAAGTCCTGAATGAAGCGCCGATAGTAGCCAGCGAGACCCAAGAAACTCCTCACCTCAGTGACAGAACCAGGCTGCTCCCAGTCCTGCACCGCAGCTACCTTAGACAGGTCAACTGCCATGCCATCCTTGGACACCACGTGTCCCAGAAACTTCACCTCCTGCTTCCAGAAGTCGCACTTCTTGTACTGTGCGAACAACTGATGCTGTCTGAGCATATCCAGGACCAAACATAAGTGCTCCTCATGCACCTCTCGACTCCTAGAGTACACCAAAATATCGTCAATGAATACAACGACGAATCGATAGAGGAAAGGCCGAAATACCCGGTTCATCAGATCCATGAACACGGCCGGTGCGTTCGTGAGACCGAACGACATCACGAGGAACTCGTAGTGGCCAAAACTAGTCCTGAATGCTGTCTTCTGCACGTCCTCATCCCTGACGCGCAACTGATGATATCCCGACTGAAGATCAATCTTCGAGAAGTACTGCGCTCCTCTCAACTGATCAAACAACTCATCGATCCTGGGTAAAGGATACTGTTCTTCACCGTGACCTGGTTCAGCCTGCGATAATCAATACACAATCGCATCGAACCATCCTTCTTCCTCACGAATAGGAGCGGTTCTCCCCAAGGAGACACACTAGGCCATATAACGCCAAGCTCTAGCAGACCATCAATCTGCGTCCTCAACTCCTCCATCTCACATGGTGTCATGCGATACGTCGGCAGTGAGACGGGCGTAGAACTAGGAACCAGATCGATAGTGAAATCGATCTCACGTCGGGGCGACAAACCAAGGATCTTCCTGAACAGATCCCCGAACTCGAAAACGACTAGCACATGCTCGAGTACCTGGGCACCGGTGTCGCGCAATAAAGTGGTGTAACTAAGTATGCGGAAAGGGAGATTTACCCGCACTGAAAACGTGAAAGGTGTGCCCTCAGGCTCGTACACCGTCACCATACGAGTCTCGCAGTCAATCTCGGCCCTCGCTGCAGTCAACCAATCCATGCCAAGAATGACGTCGAGATAAACAAGAGAGGGGTCGACGACAAGATCAATAGCCATCGTCCGGCCTCCAAAATCAACCAAACATCCGTCACACATCTGGGTGACATCTGAATAATCTCCGTGGGCTGCAAGGACTCGTAACCTATCCATGGTAATGGTCTGTAACCCAAGACGCCTGACTACAGCACGCGATATCAAAGAAATCGTGGAACCAGTGTCCACCATCACAAGAATAGGAGTACCTCCAATATGGGCTGTGACCTCGAAGGCCGAATGCTGAAAAGTCGGTGTCGCAGCTGCCTCAGCTGTCAATGCATAAACCCAAGCCTGCTGTGGCCGGTTCGGCCGCTGTGTCATGGGCCGTGGAGGCTGTCTGATCTGCGATACCGGAGGTCTGAAAGAAGGGTGCGCAGGAGCTAACCGTATAGGCGGTGCTGATATCGCCTGTGAACGAGCACGGTTAATCTTCTGCGGCGGTGAGAACCCACTGTCCAGCATCCGAGAGAGGCAGCTCTGCGCCAAGTGGCCTGACCTCCCACAGTATGTGCACGATAACTCGGGGTTCCGAAACGATGGTGCTGGCGCTATGGCCCGAGTAGGAGGGTCGACGCGAGGCCTCTTGCCCGCGAAGGGCCTGTCCTGCATGTATGGTCGCGGCCTAGAAGCAACAGGGCCGCGAGATCGCGCAAGTCGATCCACATCCTGCTCTGATCTCATAGACATGTGAATCAACTCCGCATAAGAGGGAATGCTCAAACAGCACATCTTCGACCGAATATCCGGCCGCAAACCCTCTAAAAAGCGTCGTATGCGCATCTGCTCATCAGCCAAAATTGTCGGGACGTATCTGCCCAACTCCGTGAACCGATGCTCATACTCTGTAACTGTCATGGCTGCCTGTCTGAGGCAGAGAAACTCATTCTCCCTGTCGTGCCTGTAAGTCTGGGAATAATACTTCTCATGGAAGTGGAACTCAAACGCTGCCCATGTCCATACAAAGTCGGCGGCAATGGTCCGCAGTACGCTATCCCCCCACAGGCTGGCCTCTCGCTCAAATAGGAATGTAGCCGGCTCTACCTGCTCGGCCTCTGTGCAATGTAACATCCGTAAAATCTTTGACATACGGTCGAGCCAATACTCAGCCTCCTCGGGTCTGTGAGAACCCGTGAAAGTGGGAGGCCGTAAGAGCTAAAATCGCTCTAATAGGCCCCTTGTATCCGCGACATTCCCCGCAGGGTAAGCAGGCGGCGTAGGATGAGCCATGCCCTCATCGTGGGCGTATGTATAAGCATCCTCAGCTGGATGGGCAGGTGGTGCAGGTGGAGCCACACCCCCACCCTGTACTAATGTCCCCACGATGGTAGTCAGAAGCTGCTGTTGCTGCTGCATCATAGCCAACATCTGCTCAAATCTGTCAGGAGGTGGAGCAGGCTGCGGCGGATGCTGTGTGGAAGTAGATGTACGATGAGGCTCTCTGACTGACGGCGTAAATGGCGGTGGTCCAACTGTAGGACCAGCGGCAGGCTGAGACGCACGAACTGTCTCAGGAATCGGGCCTAAAGCAGGGTCTGCATGAGTGTCAGACTGCGAAGGAGTCTGATC
The DNA here is from genome assembly GCA_037074715.1 of Magnolia kwangsiensis. Classification (NCBI taxonomy): domain Eukaryota; kingdom Viridiplantae; phylum Streptophyta; class Magnoliopsida; order Magnoliales; family Magnoliaceae; genus Magnolia; species Magnolia kwangsiensis. The sequence continues at coordinate 44,234,485 of CM073576.1, read as the reverse complement.
CATATGCTCAGTCAATGCAAGCCGAATCGTGCTCCGCGTAGCCTTAGGCGGCATTCCCTATATTCAAAATAAGGTGCAACCTTGTCAGTCTTAATAGCACAAATACGCCGCAATCATTCACACAAGGAGTCAAAGGCATTCCATGCATTTCATTTAATCAAAATTGTCACAATACAAGGGATATATCCTTACAAGCATCATGACGAGAAATACATGGGAACTAAGACAGTTAAAATTACAACAGCAACACAAGTAAGGCACTAGCCCTAATAGGCTTACACACATAAAGCAGGAAATGACTAACTACTAACAACTACATCAAAGGTCGCATCGCTAGTCTGAATCGGGCGACGGAGGAGGAGCACCCTTCTCTTGCAAGCAACACAGGATCTCCTTCAAGGTGCGAGTCACCTTACCAAATTTCTTCTTTGTAATGGCCTTGGCATCCTCGACTTCAGCGCGAAGTTCCTAAACTTCCCTTCGCAAGGCGATCTGACTCTCCTCGATCCGAGCAATGCGATTATCGCTAGTAGTTTGCGCAGAAGGAGGAGGGCTCTCATCTGTATCCTGAGCCTCCTCATCTGCCTCTTCCTGAGCTTCTTCCTGAACCTCTGCTCCAGGTTCTTCTTCGTTTTGATCTTCCTCATCATCAAAGTCATCCTCGCTGTCCTCCTCAAGCTGATTTTCACGGTACTGCGACCCAATCTTCATCTTGACCATATTCGACTCATCAATGGTATGAATCGAAATTGGCAATTTCGGCCCAAGTCTGTAGGCAAACTCAAGTGCAATCTTACAAATCAGTCGACCAAAAGGAAGTGATTCGGATGTTCTTCTTGACTTGGCTATGAGGATTATCTGTCGTAAGATGAAAGTGGCCATACATACGTTCTCTTCCTGGGCCACCAGATACAGAAAATCAACCATAAGGCGTGTACATTCAATGCGATTCGTCGACCTGGGATACACATTGTACGTGCAGATATGGTGCAACAGGCGTAAATCATCAGACATATACGTCGCCTTTAGGCTATTATTAGGCTGCCATGGAACCAACTTACCGCACAGAAACCTAGTGCGGCGGTCTCGTTCACGCCTACTCCTCAGATTCTTCTCACTAGGATGAACATCACCAAGAGGCACGTTCAGAAGTCGTGTAATCAGTCGCACATCAATCGTAGCCATCCGATCTCTACCAAAAGAGATTTTAAACTGCAATGGCTCTAAGGTAGGATTCTGGATACTAGCGTAGAAGGTACGAACGGTGCTCACATTAGCACGAGCACGAGCTTCAAAGATCGGACCCCAATGAGCAGCTTCAATGCGCTCGAACAACAAAAATTCAGCGAACAGTCGCCCTTCCACGTCCACCTCAAATAACACTTTGCGATCAGTGTATTAACCGTGAGGCATCTCTGATATAATTACTCACCCAAGGTGAGCATGGGGATCCAAATCTCGCTTTGTACGGCACTCTAGGGCTGCAGTTGGACCTGTGGCGGCGCTTAAACTTGCGGCACCACCCCGCGGTCTTCTCGGTTGAACAGGGCGGCTTGGCCCAGCCTCGTCTGTTGCAATTTTCCTTTTACCCATCAAAGATATGATGGATGAGAGTGATAAAAGGCCTAAAATGGCTTCCACGAAAGCCATGAAAAATGGAGAAAATGCGGAGAAGTGGCTGTGCAATCTCAAAAAAGGAGATCTAGGCATCGTAGAGGGATCCTTCAAGCTTCCCAAGGATGTATTTTTAAGGAGAAATGGAAATGAAAAAGTGGAATGGAGCACCTCACGATTTGAGCTAGATTTGGGGGTTTTTGGAGCTCCAAATGATGAAATCTTCAAGAGGAAGGGCTGCCAACTCCAAAGGAATGATGGATGGTGGTCGTTTTTGGCCAAGGAGGGATCTAGGGATGATTTGAAATTATGAATTTTGGAGATGGTTGCTGGAAAATGAAAATGGGGCTATGGGGAGGGCTTTTTGTGAAGGAGGGGTATGTTTTGGGGGTTTTCGTTGGACAGGACACCTATGGGGAGGGTGTACATGTCATTTAAGGGTGTGCGCCCGAAAACCAATTCGAACGGACCCACCTGTACGGCGATGCATCACCGGATCGGCGATGGCATCGCCGACCGGTGATGCATCCGACCGGTGGGGCTAGATGGGTTCGGTCCCCCATAGTCCAAGGGCCCCAGATATGTATGGTTTGACCCTTGGTTCATAGTATTTTGACCTACATAGGCCCAAACATGTGTTCGGGGTATTCCGGGATCATTACGCAATTCCGAATATAAAATCCTATCATGCAGCATATGATTTTGGGGTGGAAGGATCCATTACATCCATCTAGACTCTTAGTTGCTAAAGAAAGTGAAGTTAGAATGGCCTTATGGCTATTTTTCATAAAATTTTACTATTCACTGTAAAATTTTGTGAAAGTATTATTTTATGTTATATTCACATTATGTTTGATGCCTAACATGAAATGGATAAGAAATAAATAAAGATTGGAGTGGTAAGAGGAAGAATTTTGAAGATTTTTGGTGAAACGGGGTTTTTAAGCCCTGGCGATTGAATACAGGAGTCGTGGTCATCCCACGGCCCAAGAATTTACTTTTACGGGTTTAAAATCATTCATAGGATGTCTCAACCTGACTTCCTATGGCTTAGGAGCTATTCGGGTTGCTTTACGCGACTCGAGATGCGTTACAGACTCGATCGTGTGATCGATTCGAATAGACTTCGCCTATTGGCGAATCTGCGATCCTAGAAGTATTTCTAGACCCTTTTCGTACCCACCTAAGTCAAAGGAAGTGACAACGTACATCGCGAGACCATAACCCAGGCCCAGTATACTCTTATTCATGCTCTGATACCAACTTGTAACACCCTGAAAATCGGAGGTCGTGTATAAACTCAACTCCCAAGTTCCAGACGGTCAGTTATGCAACAAAAATGATTATGATTCAATGTTGTCTGATTTAAAACATTCACATGAGTAAAAGTATACCAAAACTGTAATTCATACTTCAGATCCAGTGATAAAAGCAAGCGGAAGACTAAACAATATATATATCACTGTATGAAAAAAAAATAAAGTAAATCTCATCTGTCTCTAAAGTATGAATACATCTCTGAGTCTCATATACATATACATGAACAAAAGTAAATGTCCAAAATGGTCCCACTGAAGTCCCATCGATCCAGGTCGCCTACGCAAAGCCATCGTGATACTGCATGTACGAGAACTTGTCCTGGTCCTCGTCGAAGTCTGGCTCTGCCTCCTGGATCTCAGCCTCACCTGCATCTACAATAGGGTCTGGTGTGTGTTGCAAACACCATCCCGTAATGTGGGAGTAAGTGATCAACTCAGTGGAATCATAGAGCAAAGATTAGCATGTTCACAATTCAATCATGCGATAATAGTAAAGTAGTAAATCAGACAATCTTAATACTGTTGTTAATGCAAGATGACATGACGTGATGTATGCCCTCATATCAATCCCAACACAGATCCTGTCTAGGGTCGTCACTCCTAGTAATCTCATACGATGTATATTTCGTAGGTCACTACAAGGGCTGCCAGGGTTCTTGCTCGCACTCATTACACCGCTCCCCCATCACCTTATCAATACAGGCCTACCATACTCTACTGCAATGGAAGGGTCGTCGCCTCCCGTGGACTCAGAATACGCTCGCGGTCACTACAAAGGACTCGTCGCCTGATCAGTGTAAGCCGATAGCTAGAATATAGTGTCCCATACTACCATAATCTGCTCACGAGTCTAGGTGCTCACTGGTCACTACGGGGAGGTTTGTGGCCCCAGCGTATGCCGACAGCTCGACCACGGTGTCCCATACCACCATGCCCGGCTCATGAGTCTTCGTGGATCAAGGTACCATGGTTAACAGGGTTTACAATGGTAAGTTCAGTACCCTAGGTTCAAGCAGTTATGACTTATACAAGGTGAACATACATCGGCCAGTCGGGTTACTTGACGGGCTCGACTAGCACGATCGCATCTCAAGTCGAACGACATGAAGTGCGTAAAACACTTCGCGTGGCCTAACCACTACCGCCAACTTCAAACACAACTCGTGTTCATCGACGCGTCATTTGTGGCTAAGACCAGTTAGCTACGAATTCGCTCGGTTACCGACTGCCTGGACTAAGTCGAGTCCCAAACACTTATGGAATCACATCAGAAAATTATGTAAGAGTATTGGAATTGAAATACAATCATGTGAGCATGTTAACACATGTTATGACTTTCAACTTAAGTAAATCTTCAAACACATATATTTCATGCATGTAATAAAATCATGTATATAGTCAACATGTAGGAAATCATTTAGGTCAGCATATTAATTGAGAAATCCATCTCAAACTAATTCGTAACATCATTTAATTCAATACATACTAATACAAGCATTTATACAAACACATACACTACACACTTAAGTCTACATATAGTATGTCGACCCGAAGTGCGCAATTAGGAGAATCTCTTCGCCAAACTAATTATGCATGTATTCCTAACTTCCTAATGCGACAACAAACCATGTCAATCACATCAGCAAAATATGAATGTAAACAGTACTTCCTACAAATGACTAAAATGCCCTAAATCTCATATTCTTCGTTAATTTACGAAACAGGAAACGGAGAGCATATTGTACATGTCAAACGGCGATGCCGTCAATAATCTACTATTAAACGACATTGAAAGCGTTTGGAACCGTCAATCAAAGCGTCTAAAATCCTCACCTTATGTCTTGTAGACTCGTGAATTGAAACGGAGCGTATACGCTTTGTTTACGGCGAATAGGGAACCTAATACACAAGATCCATAAGCTACATCGCTATGGAAACAAAGGAACCTCAAATCAGCAACTGTTTAGGGTATTTGCTTACCTAGAATCGCGGTGTAATTGCCAGGAAAGCGATAGAGGTGCGTTGCTTAAGCACGTGCAACACGTAGCACAAGTAGCAGGAAGAACTCTCCCACTCTCTCTCACAATCTCTCACCTTTTCTCTCACACAAGCTAGGGTTTCTAGCAAATTCGGATGTGTGAGAGAAGTGAGGGTTTCAACCCCTTTTATAAGCTAAAACATGCCCAAAATAGGCTTGGGAACAATGTTTACTTGGTGCCTAACCAAATCGGGGCCGTTTCGGTCCAAAAGAGCATTTCTGAAGGTCCCCTGGCCAAATGCGGTCGGACTTAAGCTCATGCATACTGGATCTAGCACACATCCAGTTTTCAGACCGGTAGGGTTCCCATATCGCACGTGGCAGTCCAGTTTCAGTTTAACGGTCACCGCACCAAGATCAGGCCTATAAGTCTCGTGATATGTAATAGAAATTTTTCCTGATCCAAGGGTGTAATTTGACTGAATTCTGACGGTTAGAACGCTTAATACTGATGCGTCAAATCGTCTGCCAGATTTGAATTTTAAATTCCAATTCTAACCCTATTCTCACTCTCTTCATTCCAGGCTTAATGAAATAGCCTCTGAATGTCAGTTGGACTTGATTTTCGAAACGATTGCCAAGCCCAGCTAAGTGGTCATAACGGTCTAAGATGGTAGGTATCGGACTTTCGACGTGCGGTCTAGATCCAATACAAAGTTTGAAGGAGGTCCCGAGAATAAACCGGTTTAGAGTTTGATCCGAGGCTTTAGAGCATTATAGCACCATTGGTTCCACTCGCTTTAAGCCTTGTAGAATGTATTTAAAGTGATCAGGGACCATTTCCCAGCTATTCTAACGTTGCACTAGCTAACTTAGTCATATTTTTTAAAAGGAATAAATTCTACACAATTTCGGGTCGAGTTGGTACTCGAGCCCAAGTACGGATTTTTCACGGGCTTTACAGGCCACTATGCTCAGCTAGTAAGTAATAAATGTTGTAAGCTCCTCATAAACAAAGAACTCAGCGTAATCTTTTATGCACACACGAAGACATTCTAGCTCTCGCAAGTGGTTATCATTAAACCTGGAAGAAAAAGGAGAAGAAAGTGAAATCAAGATTATGTATCAAGACGCAATAAAATGTTAATTTGAAAAGAAGGAAGATTACTAATGAGCTCTGCTAAAATGATCCAGCCATTGCATAGGGTGAATCTTATGGATATTCAGAAACTTGGACATCTCCTTAAAGAGTTCAGTGGTTGTTTCCGAGATGGAAGCAATACTATCAGGCGAAGTGACAAAGGCTAATTCATCAATGATGGGGAAAAATTCATCAAAGAATTTTCTGGTTATTGACAGACCAGTGATCTTATGAATATCCCAAAGGGTAATGCTCATTTTGCCTTCAAGAAGGTGAAAACAATTGGTGAAAGGGCACTAATAGTTGAGAAAAGCCTTCAGAATGGAGGATTACTTATAAAAAGGATATGATGTTGCTTCGATCGCAATATAGATGGACAATCTCCCTGCATGCTTCGCAAGAATTGCCGTAGCCTATTCAGAGTAATAATTGTGGGGAGTTAAGAGACCCCTTGTTTTGAACTCTTCAGGACTCCAAATGAGGCAGTGGTCACTGAAATGTTGCTGGAGTGTCTCGTAAAAGTAGGTTGGATATAGGCTGTGAGGATCGTAGGATGGGGTGAGAAAGATCATGGAGTGAACTTCATCAATTTATTGTTGTGGTTTCGTTGGTTGGAGAATGCCTTCCAGTAACCTCAGTTCCTCTGAACGACCAAGACTCTGAATAGGCTAGTCTTTCTCCCTCCAGATGATCCTAAGGCTCACAATTCAACATGGATTGGTGATGATGGATGTTGACTAGAATCACCATGATGCCTTTCTTATAGGGTTTGTCAAATTTTATGACACCCTCAATCACGCAGACTGATTCACAAGAATTATGTAATTTCTTTTGGTTGTGCTCCTTGATCTTCTCTTGAAATTCTTGAGCCTTGTTCCTGTGGTTCTTCCTTGGTTGAGGAGGAGGTGGATTATCTTCCCTAGGAGGAGGCTTCTGGCTGATGGTCTGATGATGTGTCATTAACTTCAACCACTGCTCCCAGTCATATTCATGACCATGTTTGGGAGCTCTTTCAAGATCTCCTATTACAATGGCTCTATGGATGGGGAAAGGTAGCATTTTGATGCATTCGGTGAAATTGAAAGTGGGAAGCACTAGCTCCTTGATGTAGGCAGGGCGCTTAGCGTTCGTTTTGAAATGCTTGTGTGAAGGTTGGGTTAGAGATGAGGGAGACTCCCTGGCCTGAAAAGGTGATGAATTAGGTAATTCCTAATCGGACGGATGTTCAGTGGGGGGATCAATAACTATGAAAGTTCTTTTTGTGCGGGCCATGATGAGAAGGATCAGAGTCCTGAAAAAATTAAGGTTCAGAAAAATGCTAAGTCAGGAAAATTAGCAAAGTCTAGGCAGGGTCAGTTGCGCAGGCTGCATAACTGATATCCTGTTGCACAGACAACGCAATGAGATTCTAGCTTGCGCAAACAGAAAGTTGTTGCGTGGGTCGCCCAACCAATGTTCATTGCGCGGGGAAGAAAAAATGAGGCAGGGCTTTGCTACAGAAAATGAAAGTGAAGAAATGACTTGGATTTGGCTATTTATAGAGAATAGGGCCAAGTATGGTACTCAGACGTCTGTTGCGCGGGTTGTGGAACAGCTTCTGAAAGTCCAGAAATTTGAATGATTGATCATAATTCTTTGATTCCAATAAATAAAGAAATGATCAAGGGGGCATCTGTTAGAGCATAAAAAATGAAGAAAAGATTGAAAAGGAGAATATCAATAAGGGAATTGGAAGAATGAGGAAGAAAGAAGATGATCAAGCATCATGTTTAGTAGTTGCGTGGGTCGCACAACTAATAACCAGTTGCGTGGACCGCAAAACTAATTTCATTTATTATGTGGGCCGCGCAACGGATTTCCTCCATTACGCGGGCCGCGCAATCAACTTTCCCGTTGCACGGGTCATGCAACCGAGATCAGATATAAATTTGTATCAACGGACAGATCTGATGCAAAGTGGGCCCCATGGCACGAAGATCAAGGGTTCGCACGTGTGGTGGCTTATAAATACCTCACTCCCCCTCTCATTAAGGAGGGAGAAGAATTTTGGAATAGGAGCAGAGTTCTGAAGAAAGATTGAAGGTGAGAAGGGGAAGTCAGAGATTGGTTGTGCGGGCCGCGTAACCAACAATTTGGTTGCGCGGACCATGCAATCAACAAATGGTTGCAAAGGTCGCGCAACCAAGACATGATATAGTTTATTGCAAAAAGGGCCAAAGTGCTACCAAAATTGTCCAGTTCGTTCTTCTTGCTCAGAGATCCCCTTTTGCATAAGACACAAGTAATTAAATGATCAAATGAGCACAACATTCCTCCTAAGGAGATGACCGACGCACAAGTCAAAATGCTACCGAATTCGATATTCGATATTTGAACTTTGTCAATTCATGTATTTCAAATAATTTATCTTAGAATCAAGGGATATTGGAGGATGTAAATGAATTCAATATGAATACAACAATGATTTTTCTTCATATACTCTCTTTGTTACGTTCAAATAAGATAATTTCTCCCAAATTGGATTCTTCTATTTCTTGTTCAGAATAATGTCCTCCACCATTTTCTCTATCGTGTGTGTTGTTCGCAGAGCTTTATCCTTTCTATAAGTGTCATTAGTTATACTCCTGACAGCCTTGGTCTTTGCTTCTTTTACCGTTGGTTAAAGCTCTGGAGCTAGCACCACCTGTAGGAGCAAATTTGATTTATTAATTATACACATACTGTATAATTAAATTACACTAATAATTAAATAACTCTTACCGGTATAACTATGAAGATGGCTAAGATGGGGGGATATCTGCCTACGTTATAAGGATCCCAATTTAGTATTCAAGGAATCCTTATAGGCAGTCTTCTAGCGGCCCACCCACTGTCAACGGTGAGTTTTGGGAAACATTCGTATGCCCAAATCTGTTTAAAATCAATTATCATGCATTACATATTGGTTAACATGTATGGATTAGAAATTCAAACTCAAAGTATGAATGAGGATAATAATAACTTACTTATAGTGCATATGTGCATCATATATTGTATGATTTGGGGTACTGGCCATTCACCTGAACACTACCAATTGTAATGTTAACTACATCCTTCAAATATTCATACCCCACACTGCCCCACGGGTAGTTATTGAAATAATCCAAGTCATCAACCATGTCGATAAACTTATTAACACAGTAATTCTTTTATGGAGATCCAACTATTAGACTCTCAATGCAACTTATTAGAGCCAGCTTCATTACATCCATATGTTCTTCTTTCTCGGTGAGTGACATATAGGCTTCTTTTTAATGCTTTCTCACTCACACTAACTGCTCTTAGATGGGTCTTCCTAATACCTTTTTCTTATCTCTACTCTTCAACTCTTGTCTTAATCCCATCATCTATCCTAACTTGTCCAAACTTAAGACCCATTATTTAAGCAAAATCGAGCTCAATAAATTTTATCATGGTGCCTTGAACATCGAATGTCATATCATCAACATGCCTTTGCATTAGGCAATGCATGATGTGAGAGTGTGTCATCCACCCAGTCAGTGAAAAGTCAAGAAGAAATCCAAAACAGTCGTTCCTAAATAATTTCTTTCTATTAGGATTCTTCTCCATATCTTCAATCATGTACTCATTCAAAAAACTAATGGAGCACTTCAGAGAGACCTGTGCCTTTTCGAAGTCTAAGCATGCAGTCATCATTAGCTTGTTTCGACCTGCGTTCCAATATGGCTATGAATTGTTAATAAATAATGAGATGGTCTTACAAATTTTAGACTTGAAATTTAGCATGGGACGTAATTGTAGCACATAGTGGATTGTGGTCGTAATCTGCGAGGGACCGTGGTTAGCATGAGTTTATAGAGGATCATGATTGTCATGTTATACGGTCGTTGTTGTCATCTATGTTGGGTTGTGGTTGACAGTCACGACCCACATAACATATGATTCATGATCCACTATGCCTGTCAATTGTGATCCACTAGGCATATCAACCACGATCACAACCACGATCATAGTTGCCATGTTATACGAATCATTGTTGTCATCTATGTTGGGTCGTGGTTGAAAATTACGACCACATAATATATGATCCACGATCAATTGTGCCCGTCAACCACGATCCACTAGGCATATCAACCACGATGATAACCTTGATCATGGTTGTCATATTATATGGATCGTTGTTGTCATCTATGTTGGGTCGTGGATGACAGTCATAACCCACATAACATGTGATCCATGATCCACTAAACATATTAACCACGATCACAACCATGATCATGGTTGTCATGTTATACGGATCATTGTTTTCATTTATGTTGGGTCCTGGTTGACAGTCACGATCCACATAACATGTGATCCACAATCTACTGTGCTTGTCAACCACGATCCACTTAGCATATCAACCATGATCGTGGTTGTCGTGTTATACGGATCGTTCCTGTCATCTATGTTGGGTCGTGGTTGACAGTCACGACCCACATAATATGTGATCCACGATCCACTATGTCTGTCAACCATGATCCACTAGGCATATCAACCATGATCATAACCACAATCGTGGTTGTCATGTTATATGGATCATTGTTGTCATGTATATTAGGTCGTGGTTAACAGTCACGACCAACTTAACATCCATGATCCACTGTGCCTGTCAACCATGATCCACTAGACATATCAACCATGATCACCACCACGATCCACTAGACATATCAACCACGATCACAGCCACAATTGTGGTTGTCATGTTATACAGATCGTGGTTGTCATCTATGTTGGGTTGTGGTTTACAGTCACAACCTACATAACATGTGATCCACGTTGTACATGTTAACCACGTTCCTTTATTCCTGTCAACCACAACCATTTTTTGATAACCACGATCCATTGTACGTGTTAACAACATTCCTTTATGTATATCAGCCACGGACCATTGTGAATGTAAACCATGACCATGTTTTCATGTAAACCACGACCCCTCTTTAAACACTGAGAATAGAGTTTGGTAAAACACATACCTTGTGCTTTGCCATTTATATGGACTGAGCTGGACTTAACTTGTATATGTACTTGCTGAGTGCCGATGGAGGGGCCTAGTGAAGAAGATTCAAAACCAGAAAAATGTAAAGGGAATGGGGTCCTAGAGAAGAAGCTTCAAATACCAGTGGCAAGGTCAGTGTTCCGTATGGGGACAAATGATTGTTTTACATTATATACATTCCAACTTACGATGTTTATAAGTCACATTGATTTGTATTTTCTCAGATCCACTCTGTCCATTCTATTTGTAAAATCAAGGAACACAATTATCCAAAGAATGATTAAAATATTCAAATCCATTGGATCACAATAGTTCAAATCAATAGGTTTCATATAAGCAAATAATTTATCCTTTTTACTTAGTGTGGGCCATTGATGGCTCGATACGGTGTTAGTATTAAACATTTCTTGGGAATCAATCAACCCTGAATAATTTTAACTGATTATATCCGATTTATGATGGGCCCATAGACTAGAACAAGATGATCGATGCTTGGTTTTATGTGTTGGGAATCGTAAGCGAAACTTCCCATATTTTCTCGCCATTTTTAATGTACGTACATGCGACATATTAATTCAGTACAAAGTATGATATGTGGGGCCCAAGTGATCTGTAAATTTCATCTAACTTGCTCATCGTATGTAATGTACGTATATAAAGGCATAACATAAAAATAATGTTTATCAGAAGGGTGTATGGCCCACATAGTTCTCAACACTTTATAACTATTTATTTTGGTGTGGTCAACTTCATCTCTAAGTAATGTTCATATTTTTGGATAAAGATTAAGACATAATTAAACAACTAATTATCAATGTTGATTGAAATTTTACATTACATTTGTCCCACAACCGAGAGACAACCACAACTATATGAGACATATCAACATAACACAAAAACTCCTGGACCGATCTCTCCTTTTCATCATTACCTCTTATTAAGTGTCAAGGGCATATTGGTCTAAAAAATTCAAAAACCACAATTCATATAACATGACTACAATGATCCACATAACATGAAAACTATGACCCATAATAACTGACAACTAGGACCCATTGCACATTAAAACCACAACCCATATAACATAACGACCACGATATAAAGTTATGGGCCAAAGAGTTGGGCCTTGAACACGGCTCATTGAACATAGGTCGTGGTTGTCACGGAATATGGTTCGTGGCTGTCACGGAATATGGTTCATGGGTTCTAGTTATTATGGATCGTGGTTGTCATGTTATATGGGTTGTGGTTTTCATGTTACACGGGTCGTGATTGTCAGTTCTTATAGGGTCGTGGTTTTCATGTTACATGGGTCATGGTTGTCATGACATATGGATTGTGGTTTTCATTTCAGAACAATGATCCATTGTTCATAATAACCACGAACTAACGTGTATGACGACAACAATCCATTGTGTATGTGAACCACGATCGATTGCCCATGACAACTAGACCAATTGTTCTTTATAACCACGATCCTTCGTACTAGTCTCGATGCATGGTCCTACCTCTCAAAAATGTCCCTTGTCCTTGGATCAGTAGTTGTACGGTTTCAGAGTGCGGAAAAAGTTACATGTTTTGAACAATCCCGAGAATGTGACATGGACCGAAGACTTTTTGATCAGTGGCACGTGATTTCATCTAGACTAGGTCATGGTTAACAATCACAATCCAATGTCTGTGAAAATCACAATCCCATGTGCATGTGAACCACGACCCAACATCCAGGTCATGGTTGTCATACACAATGGGTGGTGGTTCCCAACCACGATCTAGTGTGGGTGACAACCACGACCCATTCTTTGTTGTAACCACATCCCTTTAAGTGGATGTGGTTCTCGTCTAAAGTGGGTCGTGGTCATCAACCACGACCCACTATAGATGATGATCACGATCCTTTACTATTATGTTATATGGGTCATCCATCATAAATCGGATCTGATCCGTTAATACTATTCAGGGCTGATGAATTCCCTACAATTGTGTAATCTTGGCACCATATTAAGCCATCAGTGTCCCACACTGAGGAAAAAAGGATAAATGCTTTGATGATATTGTACCTACTATTTTGAACCGTTGTGGTCCATTAGATTTGAATATTTTGATCGTTCTTTAGACATTTGACTTTCTTAATGTTGCTAAGAGAATAGATGGATCAGATTAGACAAAATGCAATTCGAGTAGGTGAGGGTTTCCCAATGGAAAATGATCATTTCCCCATACGGGGAATGTATTGGGAAATGGAAAATGTCCATTTCCTCATAGGTGGAATGTATGTAATGGATTTCCTAATGGAAAACGACCGTTTGCCCATAGGGGATGTATCTATTTATTAGGCCTTCTCCTAGGCATTTGCTACGGTAAGGAAAGATCAAACTAGAGAACATGAGGGTTTTTGTTGTTACGTGAAAGGAGCTTACTGTAGGGCACACCTTGATCAAACCTCCACCATTGATAGTTAAAAACTATGACTTCACATTTTCAAACCTTCCACCCTCTAAGAAATCAAATCTCGACCATTTACAGTGACAACTACGACCCTTCGTAGTTGATAACCACGATCCTTCACTTTGTCGAACCACTACCTAGATGAAGGGCTATTGTTGACAATTTTTATGGATCGTGGTTGTCATGTTATATGGATCGTGGTTGTCATGGGTTGTGGTTGTCATGTTATATAGATTGTTGTTGTTAAGTTACAAAATCTCGAAGTTCTTTTGTAGAGCTTTCACGTCAGCCTAGAACGCATAAGAAGACATTACACACCTCGTTCGCTAACTCCGAGTAGGTGCTCACAACACGACTAAAATATCATGACAAAATGTATTTCATTAGCTTGAGCCATAGGACGCTTTCCTATTTCTTCTATAGAGCTTTAACATCAGCCTCGAACCTAGAGAAGCCATTACATACCTCATCCGCTGACTCCGAATATATGCTTATCGACAACACGACTAAACTGTCAAAGGAAGGACTTAGATTATAATGTTAGCTCGGACAGAGACAAACCCTATAATCATGCTCGAGACTTAACTCCAGTAATGCACGTATGGAGAGATATCCAGCGATGATCTCATCATAACTACCAACTTCAGCACATGGGTCGTGGTTGACATGTTACATGGGTCATGGTTGACATGTTACAAGGTCATGATTTTCATTATATATGGGTTGTGGTTGTAATGTTGTTGGGTCATGGTTGTCATTATACATGGTCCCTGAATGTAATGATATGTGGGTCGTGGTTGTCGTGAAGCATTGATCATTGTTGTCAGTTGATAGGGTTCATGGTTGTCATGTTATACGGGTTATGGTTGTCGTGTTGCATTGATTTGAAAGTGCCCTAGTTTATCGATTAGCGTGAGCGTTGAGTTAACAAGACAAAGGAGCCCCATAGGAAGATTGTTCAAGCGTCTGCCTCAATAGGATGTGTGCTCGAACTCGCCAAAGGTAAACCTTAGCCTCACATCCCATGTCCCAAAACACCAGGTATATAAAACCATTAAAATTAAATAGAACATCCTAGGGTTCTTGGTAAGAAAACTATTTTACAAAATTAGGAAAATCTTTATGTTTTCTACCTTTTTCAATTTAGTGATACATGGCTCGATGAAATCGAACCATATATTCGATGTCCTTGAAGCTCACTCAATATTATCGAATTGAGGACCTCAGATGTCTAGCAACCACAAAGAACTATGGACTAAATTATCGATGAATAAATGGATTGTTCGATATCATCAAATTTTGAATCTCGAGTCCATCGAGTCGACTCGATAAAATCGACATCTGGTCAGTTATGTCTAAAATATTGTTAAGGCAAGTCATGTAATTCTCGATATATCGAAAGGATCCTCAATATCCTTGAAATTAAAATCTCGATGATATCGGTAGACCTTCAATGATATTAGATTGGGACACAAATCTATCCAGCAAGTTTTTAGGTTAATCTTTCTCGGATCAAGGATCACTCGATAAAATTGATATTTAAATATTGATCATATCGAGGCATGGTCGATGTCATCGAAATAGGACATAAACTTCCTATAAATCTTATAGGAAAATTCCTTAAAATTATTGATGAATCGACACCGGCCTTGATATCATCGACATTCAAATTTTGATGATATCGAGTGATGCCCGATCATATCTTATACCTGTTATGTTTCAAAGGCAAGTGCTCTCACATTTTTCAAATGTCGATGAATCGAGCCCTGTGTCAATGAAATCAGAGTTCGAAATCTGATGACATCAACGAGTGTTTGATTTTCTCGACCAGTTGGCAAAGTGTTTCAAAAGTGATTAACAGTTTAAGTTCGTATCATTGAGCCATCGGTTGATGTTATCTTGAGTATATGCTCGATGATATCGACCCTACTCGATGATATTGAACTCTATAAAAAATATTACCATTTTATATCCATTGGAACCTTTTGCCTATTTAATGAGAGCTTGCCCTTGGTTGTTTGTAGAGAAAACAGAGAGTTCTTTTGAGTGTTTAAACCCAAATTATATACCCTAAGCCTTTTCTCTCTTAAAAGTTCATCCTCTAATCTACCCTCTTCATTGTCATTCAATAGGAGTGGATTGGGGAATGAACTTCCACATTCAAGAATCCTTTAGTTACCATCTTAATGGAAAATCATTAAGCTGGGATTCCTTGAATGTATAGATGATTGGAATCGCTCTATATCCTTTATAGAAAAATCATTAATAGAGTAGGATTCCATTATAACCTTGACCCAACCCGTTGCCTTACATTGGTACATCATCTGAGTTACGTTTTAAGGGAGCTGAAGATTCTTCGTCGTCAAAGGAGGAGATCTTCATCAATGTGCATAATGGGGCTCATCTAATTATCTGCAAGTCATTAGAGTCCAGAGGACCCTTGTGATCATTCCTTTTGTAGGATTGGGTCTAAGGTGTTTCTCACCCATTTCAAGCCTTCATAAGAGGCCTCCGATGGGAGTGTACATGGGTCTACTTTGTGTTAACCCTTGTTCTGTGGAGAGCATAAACTGATAGCTTCCTTGTGTGTATCTTTGACCTATATGGTCTAAAGCTTAGGTGTTGTGTGTTGACCCTTACTCATGGGAGCATAAACTGGTAGGTTCTTTGTGAGGATCCTTAGCTTGTGTGGTCTAAAACTTAGGTGTTATGTATTGACCCTTGCTCATGGGAGCATAAACTAGTAGGTTCCTTGTATGGATCCATTCCCGTGAGGCCTAAAACTTGGGTATTGTGTGTTGATCCTTGCTCCTGTGTGGGGCATAAACTTATGTTGTGTGGACATGTTAGAGTTACCCTAGAGTAGGTTGTAGTGGCTTGAGATAAACCTGATTTAAAAACTCCGTTAGTGAGATCCGGTACACTCAAGGGTTAAGTGCGTCCATCGGAAGTGGAGCAGACAAGTAGTCGAACCACCATAAAAATAATTGTGTTTGAGATTGCCATTTACTTATACTACTTGTGTGATTTCTCTGAACGTTTTTATATCCCATGCATATATGATTATTTAGAACTAAGTAAAATCACATCTCACACACAGTCAAATCTATTATAAAATATATTTTGCATCTTGTTGATATTTTGAATAGTTTTGTGATTGGATCCTCTATTTGGCTTAGAAGCCATTGGAGTTAGTTTTGAAGAAATCCTGATACTTGCCTATTTATTCAGGGTAGGGTTAATAAGTTTTAAATTATTATAAAATATTAAAAAGTCCTATTTAGCCCCCTCTAGGACATCTTGCCATATTGCTACTTCAATTAAAGAGGCCATTATCGTAATTTCAATTGGTATCAGAGAAGGTCTCTCTTAAGGGCTTCACTAGATGTAGAGTGATCATGACTAAAGTTGGAATCATGTCAAAAAGTGTATTAGAGGGTGAGAAATATCTAAGAAATTGCCTAGTAATCCATACTGCTCTAAAAGTTGGCAATAGTTTAAAATGGTATCTTGACAATGGGTGGTCCAGACACTTGACTGGTGACTAAACTCATTTTTGTGAGTATTCAGACTTTGATGGTGGATCAGTCACATTTGGAGATGATAGCTCCTCCAAAATTATCGGGCAATGAACGATAGCTATATCAAGTCTTCCAAAAATTAAAAATGTTCTCTGTGTAGAAGGTCTAAAACATTTGGTCATCTTCTCAAAGGATATGTGTAGGACCTTGGATCATATAGGAAAATCTATCATAAAAGGTTTATGCACAAGTGATAACTACTACATTATTGAAAGTACGAATGAAAGTGTATTATCCATAAAATGTAATATGGCTGTAAAAAGTGAATCCAAAATATGGCACCAAAGGTTAGACATGTTCACTATCGAAATTTAGCCAAGTTAAAAAAAAAATAGGGTAGAGGACTTCCCAAGATTAGAAAAGAAGAAAAAGTTGTTTATGGTGATTGTCTAAAAGGTAAACAGATAAAATTTAATTTTAAAAGGACAATCACCATAACAACAATAAAGTCCTTGGATCTATTACTGTAACGCCCCGAATTTTGAGGGTCGAGCAAAGCTCTACTCCCAAGATCCAACACATCACTTATGCAACATGGATAATGATGTTCAGATTTCGTCCATATTAATGAGTTAAACATTATACCAAAACAACATATCACACTCCAGATATAATTAAATTAAGAAAATGAAAGTCTGAAACATATGTATTTAAATATGAAAGTGTTTCACAAACTCCGGAGTATGAGTATGTAACCGGGTTAAATATATACATGTGTTGTTTCAAAATGTACAAAATGTGGAAGTGAAAAATGTTCCACTAAGCCAATATTCCTGTAGTCCCTGCGCATCGGTATGAGATCTACATAGACCCGCTTGAGAGCTGAACATAGGAGAACTCTTCCTCCTCATCCATGAAGTCCTGCTCCATCGCATAGACATCATCAATACCTGCATCTAAACTAGAGTCTGTTTGGTGTTTTAAAACACCGTCCCAGGGTGGGAGTAAGACCAACTCATTGGTACTATAAGGTAAAGGTTAACATATTATCAAGTCAATCAAGAAGTAATGATAAAGCAATATAATAATTACGTCCTAACTACTCTTGTTAATGCAAGAATGGAGTGCAAATAATGATGTATGCTCTCGCATAAAGCTCCATCAACAAATGACACCGACACGAAATTTCACATATGACAACACTGCCTCCTGGTCGACTTTCATGCCTTTAAAGCACGTCTAACTAATACAGTGCAATGCATGGTCATGTTAGCCTAGTAGTTAATTAAGCTTATTCATACAGTAGATTTAGGAAGCTAGAGTACCTCCCTTTATATCATTGACCCGAAACGAATGATCCATCCAGGTTTATCACTCCTAGTCAAGCACATATGATAGGTAAGTTGTAGGGTCATCACTCCTAATGAAAAGCTATCGATAGGTAAATTTAAAGTTTATACTCGCGGTCACTATGGAGTGGCTAATCACCTCGGCATATGCCGACAGCTCAAACATGGTGTCCCATACCACCATGTCCGGCTCACGAGTTTGAGTTACTCATTGGTCATTACAGGGAGGCTCGTCACCAAAGCGTAGGCCTACAGCTCTAACACGATGTCCCATACCACTATGCCTGGCTCATGTGTCTTAGCAGATCGTGGTACCATGGTTAAAATGGGCCTTTACATTGGAGTGGAGTACCTTATATTCAAGC
The DNA here is from genome assembly GCA_037074715.1 of Magnolia kwangsiensis. NCBI lineage: Eukaryota > Viridiplantae > Streptophyta > Magnoliopsida > Magnoliales > Magnoliaceae > Magnolia > Magnolia kwangsiensis. The sequence continues at coordinate 44,215,712 of CM073576.1, read as the reverse complement.
AGTGGTGTCCATACATGGTAAACAAATAATAGCCAATCGGTTCGTTAGGAAATTTTGATTGGTATGGGCACATGCTGACTTAACCGACATGGAGTGCATAAGCACCCCTCGTGGCCTGACCACTGTCGATAATTTTCGTTTGACCTGAATTCATCAAGTATACCCAATGTGGCGAGACTAATTCGAACACCTGAATAGGAACTGTTACCGATTGCCTAAGCTAGGTTGTAGCCCCAATCTTACTCAGATGCAGTAATTAAATACATGTGATAATCATTGCAATATTTAACAAATAATTCAAGTGAACTCCTCATTTGAGCATTTTATCAAACACATTGAACACATTACTAAACACTTGTATTTTATCCATGAATTGCGTAGCGACAAATATGATTACATGAAAGAAACTATACATATGAATAAGGTAATTAAGGATCCTATCTTAATACTTTTAATAAATATAAATCATCAACAATTTCTCATTCAGACAATTCATTAAACACTTAGACTACACTTTATCACACTTTATCAAATATATAGACTAGGTTAGTTATAACGTATATTTAGCAAATCCTTATACAGAGAGGTCAGCATGCATATAACAACGATGAATCCTAAATTAGTAGACATGATAAATACAAATTATATTTATATGTTCATTCAAACATTTCATCAAACACATGAGATGCATATTTTGCTCAACATAGTTCACACATGTATATTATATTGAAAACAACGTATCTAAGACAGTACGATAGCAATCAAGTCAGACATAAATCATTAACTGACATTGAAAGCATTGAAAAACATAACCTAAGTGTTCATAGTCTACACCTTTCATCGGAATACTCGATTCAGACTCGGTTCAAATTCTACGTTCCCAAAAACAGAACGTTGAGTACCTAAATGGTGAAATCGGTTAGTTAGGTTGTCGATTACTTAATCTGGATCTCTATGACAAGATTAGGGTTAAGGTTTTTTAGCAAAATCTTAGCCAAATTAGAGTGTGTAGCATAACGGGGAGGTGATTCAATGCGTGGAGTAGTGGGAGAGAATTCCTACAATAATCTCTCAGAAACCTTCTTCTCCCTTTTTTCTTTTCTCAAAATTTCTCTCTCTCTCTCTCTCTCTCTCTCTCTCTCTCCCTTAGGGTTTTTAGAAAATTCGTATATGAGAGAGGTGGGGTAGTATAAGGGCTATTTATAAGCCTATAGGTGATGCCAATGGCCCCAGGGCCACTATATACATGAGTTATACCCTTTGGACAGCTATTTTTGACAAACAGGGCTCACAGGGAGGCCCACTGTTCACATACATCATAGGGTAAGTTTCCTAACATTGGATCTATATCAGGATGTGATTTTGGGGCAATCAGATAAGTTGATGGACCGCGGAGGACCCATGTCAGATCAACAGTCATACTTACTCGATCGGGGCCACAGTTATACGAATATGTGTAGAAAAATTTTCGTTTTCCATTAGTGAAGTTTGGTTAGAAACTGATAGTCCGAAATCTTCAATTTTATGTGTGAGTACATTGCCTAATTTACTTAAGTTTCATTTTATTTTCTAAAGATATTCGCATTTCTCACACACTTCACTCAGGGCTCAAGTTGTGCATTTCTTAACACCATTTGGGCTTGATTTTCATAATGGTTGTCAAGCCCAGTAGGACGGACATAATCCTATAGTTTCGAGGTCATCGAACTCTCGACGTGCGATCTAGGTCTAATATGGGGCTTTAATGTACTCCTGAAAGTGACAGGCTCTTGGGATTACCTCCTAGGTCTTTATGTAGTGTTGAGGCAGATGTATTAATGGTTTTTGACTTTCTCATTTGTGAAAATGGTCGCCCAAGCTTATTCCACCAATTATTCAGTTTAATACTTAACTAAATTTTTCCTTAATGATGACAGGATACGGTCCTTAAGGTGATTTTTGCCTGAGGTAGTACTCGGGTCTTTGTACAGATTTTTCTGAGATGTTACTCTTACATATGGACCTAGTTGGTCCCACTAAAGTAGAAAGTCATGGCAGGAAAATATACTTTCTAGTGGTAGTAGATGATTACACCAGATTTACTTGGGTCGCATTCCTTCGCGAAAAATCTGATGCCTTTGATGAATTTGTAATGTTAGCAAAGTGACTTCAAAATGAAAAAGGATATTGCATAAATCGCATTAGGAGTGATCATGGTGGCAAATTTGAAAATGAGCGATTTGAAAGATATTGTGATGACAAAGGAATTTGCTATGATTCTCAGCCCCCCACAGCAAAATGGAGTTGTTGAAAGGAAAAATTGAGTACTGTAGGAAATGGGGTCAGTTATGTTAAATGAAAAAGATATGGTGAAAAGTTTTTGGGCTGAAGCTGTCAACACTTCCTACTACACAATTAATAGAGTATATCTTAGAGCAGGTTTGAACAAAACTCCATACGAACTATGGTATGGAAAATAACCTAGTGTGAAATATACTTCCGTGTCTTTGGAAGTAAATGTTATATCTTGAGAGACAGAGATCACTTAGGAAATTTTGAGTCTAAAAGTGATGATGGTATCTTTCTAGGGTATGCCTCGAATAGTTATGCTTATAGAGTGTACAATCTAAGGACCCTCACTATTCAAGAATAAGTCAATGTGGTGGTCGATGACCAATACCATGAAGAAGACAACCCCTTGAATGAATTAGAAGATGATGTAGATTCATGGATTCTAGATAAATTAGATAACAAATCTCCATCATCTAATGAACCACAACCGTCATCTAGTATGCTAATCATTAAGGATCACCCTCGAGAGTAAATCATTAGAGATCCTAATGATGGTGTAAGAACTCGACAGCAAATAGAAAATATCTATAGTCATTTCTACTTTACCTCAAAGATTGAACCCAAGAATATTGTGGAAGACCTTCAAGATGAACATTGGATGAATTTTATGTAAGAAGAACTTCAAAAATTTCAGAGAAATGAGGTATGACAATTGGTTTCTAGGCTACTCAATACAAATGTTATTGGAACCAAATGGGTCTTCAAGAACAAATCCAACGAATCTGGTAATGTGATCAGGAATAAAGCAAGGCTAGTAGCTCAAGGGTATTCATAGATAGATGGCATTGATTTTAATGAAACATTTTCTCTTGTAGCTCATCTTGAGTCTATGAAGATTCTCATGTTTGTTGCATGTGCGTTGAAATTTAAACTATTTCAAATATATGTGAAAAGTGCATTTCTTAATGAGGATCTTGATGAAGAAGTTTATGTAGAACAACCTAAGGAATTTTCAGATCCTAAGTATCCTCATCATGTCTATTGCTTAAACAAAGCACTTTATTGTCTCAAACAAGCACCACGTGCTTAGTATGAACGATTGGTGAGATTCCTTTTAGATCATAAATTCTGTAGGGGAAGTGTAGATAAAACACTTTTCACTCAAAAGATAAAGGATTCATTGCTCATTGCACAGATCTATGTGGATGATATGATCTTTGGTTCAACATGTGAAGATATTGCATACAAATTTGCCAATCTCATGAAATCAGAATTTGAAATGAGTATGGTCGGCGAATTGAACTTCTTTTTATGCTTATAAGTGAAACAATTAAATGATGGAATCTTCATATGTCAGACAAAATATGCAAAATACTTGGCGAAAATATTTGGGCTTGAATCTGGTCGTTCTTATCTTACTCCTATGAGCACCACACTCAAACTCTCCAAAGATGTTAATGGCAAAAGTGTGGATTAACATCTCTATCGAAGTATGATAGGAAGTCTACTGTATCTCATAGCTAGTCGTCCAGATATATCTTTTAGTGTGGGTGTGTGTGCTCGGTATCAGGTAGATCCTAAGGAATCCCACCTAACATCTATTAAGAGAATCATCAAATACATAACAGGAACTACCTCTTTCGGCCTATGACATCCATTTGAAACATCCACCACCATTGCTGGATACTCTGACGCCGATTGGACCAAAAATTTGGATGATAAAAAATCAACAAGTGGAGGATGTTTTTATATTAGAAATTATTTGGTCTCTTGGCAGATCAAGTAGAAAAATTCAATATCCATGTCCACTGCCAAGGCTGAATATATTGTTGTAGGTAGTTGCTGTGCACAACTTCTCTAGATGAAATAAATGTTGTTGGATTATGGGATTGAGCAACCCATAATGAGTCTCTTCTGTGACAATGCAAGTACTATCAACATCTCAAAAAATCTTGTTCAACACTCTCGGACCAAACATATTGACATTCGTCATCATTTTATCCGAGAACTTGTTGAAGATAAGATTATTTTGTTAGATTATGTGTCTATAGAAAAGCAACTTGCCGATATCCTAACAAAACCTCTTGATGCAAACAAGTTTTGTGATCTTCAAAAATCAATTTAAATGTGTGCTCATTGATGGTGTCTCACTAAAAATGGTCCACATAGGTAAATCTTCAAATTGAGATATTCATGGTTAATTATCAGCAACAAGTTTGAACTTCATGAATTAACCATGATAGCTATGGGAAGAAAAATGCTAAATCTTCACATACTCGATGATATCTAGTCATTTTTTATATCATTGATATTCAAATGTCGATGATATCGACATTCATCATCGATAAAATTGAAGGCTCTCGGGAATACAATGTTATAACCGTCGGTCCTTCCCAACGGTTGGACTACCTTAGTATCCGCTGGATATTTGCACCTTCCCAACGATCATTGGCACAGTCTTCGATATCTTTATGAGCCTGATTTCAATGACATCGATGAGGTATCAATCTCATCAAAGACTACTATAAAAGAGAAGCGAGCATTTAATTTGAATCAACTTATTCCTTCTCTTCTCTGGTTGTTTCTTCCTATCTTTACCTATTCTTTTGGGCTCTTCTCACAGACAAACCATGGTGAAAAGCAAAGGTAAGAATCTTACTCAATCGTCCAAATAAAAAATTAAGCAACCAAAATCCAATCAGTCTCATCTCACTCCGGTGGAAGGGGGTCCAGCTATAGTAGCTGAACACCTTGTCCTTAACAGTGTCATTGAACCATTTGCGGTGGATCTTCTTTCGGAAGTGATAGGGTGGCTAAATATACTAAATCTTAGTGGACCCTATCAACTTGAATTGATTCATGAATTCTTCACTAGCTACCATATCATTCGTAATAATCCTCCATGTATTCGAATAGAGCTTGTGCATCACACAAAATTCATCACTTCCATCATTCTTCCACATCCTCTCAACCTCGACGTCACTCGAATCCTTGTAACAAATCGGAATCGACATGGGTTAGGTGTTTGGGGTGAGATAATGCACGCATTATGTCATGGCACCACTGTTCCCCCAAACGATGAAAATTCTCTTCACATCAATCATCTTGGACCCTCTTTTAAAGTTCGTCATAAAATCCTAGGGACTAATGTGCGTCCATGTGATCTAAAAGGTAGTCATCGTACTCCCTTCATGTTAAATGTCCTTTATGATGTGTATCAAGAGGTCCAAGTGTGTCTTCCAACTCTTCTTCTAGGGCAGCTCATTCGTATAATCCGAGGCAATCATTAGTATACACTACCATTTCCTGCACTCATATGCAAATTTGCTCATTATGTGGGCTTCCTAGCCTTATCTGACGTTGTTCATTCAGAAGCATGGTTTGATCACGATGCAGTCTAGGAGGCACAACAGTTATGCAACACTTCCTCTCTTCCAGCAAATAATCCTCCCATACAGCGGGCCGACAATAATACTCAACCCTCATATCCACCTACGCCATGGGGATCCAATCGTATGCCAATGCACAGTCCGAAGTCCATCACCAATTTCCGCGATCATCACCTTGAATGTCATCTGCTGTTCGGGTTGGCTGGTATTAAGGAAGGTCTTTACAACTGTGAAAGACATCTCATAGCGATTGAGGATAAAGTTGACGCTCTCCAGCATACCAGTCAGCAAGTAGTTAACTTTCTCACCAATGGCAACACTCGTGGACATTAAGTGCTAATAGGGAGGTGTGATATTGCTATGGCCTTATCTGGACAATACAGATAATTTCTTTTTAGTGTCTGCATATAGTTCATCTTTTTGCTCTACTCATGTTTGAGCTAGGATGGTTAGTTTTGTTGCTTTTTTTTTTAATGGATGTTGCATAACTGCCAAGCTTGGACAGTTCATCTTTTGGATATTTTTTATGGCTATTTATAATTCATATATCCTTACTGCCATGTTTATCTCGTATGCTTACTAGTTTGCCTCAAATGCTGATATCACTTGTGGATACCTTCTCCCATACTATTATAATTCATACTATTATGCATACCTGTTTTCTGATTCTGCATGGTCCTGATATACTATTATTTAGGTCCTGGTTCTCCCATATTCTTTAACTTCAGTCAACATCTACTGCTATTTTACCCTTTGTCAATGATTAACAAAAAGGCGGAGAACAATTTCGAGCCCGAAGAAAATTGTGTGCATTTGCTTGTCTGTGAATAGTGGTATAGGTGTTAGGGGGAGCAGCTACAAGAAGGCAGGGGGAGAAGCCATTGATGATACAATCATGTGTGTGAACTAGATCACTTTATAAAATTGTGTAAAAGTTCATGTACACACAATTTAGGGTGTCAGTTTATAATTTGTTCTATAATTGACAAAGGGGGAGATTGAAAGTGCCCTAGTTTGTTAATTAGCGTGAGCATTGAGTTAGTAAGACAAAGGTGCCCCATAGGAAGATCCTTCAAGCATCTGCCTCAACAAGATGTGTGCTCGAACTCACCAAAGGTAAACCTTAGACTCAAATCCCATGTCCCAAAATACCAGGTATATAAAACCCTTAAAATTGAATAGAACATCCTAGGGTTTTTGGTAAGAAAACTATTTTACCAAATCATGAAAATCTTTAAGTTTTCTACATTTGTCGATTATTAATACATGGCTCGATGAAATAGAACCATGTGTATGATGTCCTCGAAGCTCACTCGATATTATCGAATTGAGGACCTCAGATGTCCAGCAACCACAAAGAACTCTGGACTAAATTATCGATGAATCGATGGACCGTTCGATATCATCAAATTTTGAATCTCGAGTCCATCGAGTCGACTCAATAAAATTGACATCTAGTCAGTTGTGTCCAAAATATTGCTAAGGCAAATCATGTAATTCTCGATATCCTTGAAATTCAAATCTCGATGATATCGGTAGACCTTCGATGATATCGGATTGGGACACAAATCTATCCGGTAAGTTTTCAGGTTAATCTTTCTTGGATTGAGGATCACTCGATAAAATCGATATTCAAATATCGATCATATCGAGGCATGGTCGATTTCATCAAAATAAGACATAAATTGTCCAGCAAGCTTATAGGAAAATTCCTTAGAATTATCGATGAATTGACACCAGCCTTAATATCATCAACATTTAAATTCCGTTGATATTGAGTGATGCCCGATCATATCTTACACCTATTATGTTTCAAAGGTAAGTGCTCTCACATTTTTCAAATGTTGATGAATCGAACCCTGTGTTAATGAAATCAGAGTTCAAAATCCAATGACATCGATGAGTGTTCGATTTTCTCGACCAGTTGGCAAAGTATTTCAAAAGCATTTGACAGTTTGAATTCGTATCATCGAGCGGTCAGTTGATGCTATCGAGAGTATACACTCGATGATATCAACCGTGCTTGATGATATCGAACTCTGTAAAAAAAATATGACTATTTTATATCCTTTGGAACCTTTTGCCTATTTAATGAGAGCTTGCCCTTAGTTATTTGTAGAGAAAATAGAGAGTGCTTTTGAGTGTTTAAACCCAGATCATATACCCTAAGCCTTTTCTCTCATAGAAGTTCATCCTCCAATCCATCCTCTTCATTGACATTCAATAAGTGGATTGAGGAATGAACTTTCACATTCAAGGATCCTACAACTACCATCTTAATGAAAAATCATTAAGCTGGGATGCCTTGAATGCATAGATAATTAGAATCGCTCTATCCCCTTTATAGGAAAACCTTTAATAGAGTAGGATTCCATCATAACCTTAACCCAACCCGTCGCCTTACATTAATACATCATCTGAATTACGGTTCAAGGGAGCTGAAGATTTTTCATCGTCAAAGAAGGAGATCTTCATCAACGTGCTTAATGGGACTCATCTATTTATCTGTAAGTCATTAGAGTCCAGAGGACCCTTGTGATCATTCCTTTTGTAGGATTGGGTCTAAGGTGTTTCTCACCCTTTTCAAGCCTTCATAGGAGGCCTTTGACGGGAGTGTACGTGAGGGTGCTTTGTGTTGGCCCTTGCTCTGTGGAGAGCATAAACTGGTAAGTTCCTTGTGTGAATCCTTGACCTATGTGGTCTAAAACTTGGGTGTTGTGTGTTAAACCTTGCTTATGAGAGCATGAACCAGTAAGTTCCTTATGTGGATCCTTGGCCTGTGTGGTCTAAAACTTAGGTGCGGTGTGCTAATCCTTGCTCATGGGAGCATAAAATGGTAGGTTCCTTGTGTGGATCCTTGGCCTGTGTGGCCTAAAACTTGGGTGCTATGTGTTAATCCTTGCTCTTGTGTGGGGCATAAACTTATGTCATGTAGACACATTAGAGTCAGCTTAAAGTAGGTTATACTGGTTTAAGGTGAACTTGATTTGAAACCTCCAGTTTGAGGTGAACCTAATTTGAAACCTCCGTTAGTGAAATCCGATACAATCAAGGGTTGAGTGTGTTTGCTGAAAGTGGAGTAGACAAGTAGTCAAACCACTATAAAAACAATTGTATTTGAGATTGTCATTTACTTCTACTGCTTGTATGATTTCTCCAAATGTTCTCATATCCCATGCATATATGATTATTTGGAACTAAGAAGAATCAAAACTCACACACAATCACATCCATCATAAACTATATTTTGCATCTTATTTATCTTTTGAATAGTTTTGTGATTGGATCCTCTATTTGGCTTGGAGGCCATTAGAGTTAGTTTTGAAGAAATTCTGATACTTGCCTATTTGTTCAAGATTAGGTTAATAAGTTTTAAATTATTATAAAATATTAAAAAGTTATATTCACCCCTCCTCTAAGACATCTTAGCATTTCCTACGTCAACTAAAGCAGTCATTATCGTAATTTCATGATCGTGGTTCTTAGTTGTAATGGTTCATGGTTCACAATTGTAATAGATCATGGTTATTAACCATATTAGATTGTGGTTGACAACCATGACCTTATGTGAAAGCATGACCCATATAACATGACAACCATGACCCGTTGTTAAGTACGTGATATCCTCATTGGTCATGGTTCAAATGCACAATGGTTCATGAATCAATAAATATATTATAATTCATAAGGCCAAAATGCTCATTGGTGTGATTACATTACATTATCATAAACAATAAAAAAACCTAAAGTAATAAGTCATCATCATCCTCAGCCTACAGGGATGAAAGTGCATCGACGAAGATTATGACCTATTTGATTGCATCTCGAGCATTTGGGTATTAGTCTATCTTCTCCCTGGGATGTTATTCGAACCTTTTTCGATCTTTCAGTAAATCTTTTCATTTCTAGAGGCTTCATATTCTCAAATAAAACCTTCACTTCATCTGAAATGTTCCACTGTGTCTTGTCAAGTATTGGGTAAACTGACTCTTGGTATGTTTTTAGGGCCGTACACAAGTTAAGCTAGCTCAAAAAGCTCGCTCGACTTGGCTCTACTTAGCTCGTATCAACTCGGCTTAAAAGTGTAATACCCTGAAAATCGGGGGTCGTGTATAAACTCAACTCCTGAGTTCCAGACCGTCACTTATGCAACAAAAATGATTATGATTCAATGTTGTCTGATTTAAATCATTCACATGAGTAAAAGTATACCAAAACTGCAATTCATACTTCAGATCCAGTGATAAAAGCAAGCGGAAGACTAAACAATATATATATCACTGTATGGAAAAACAAAGTAAATCTCATCTGTCTCCAAAGTATGACTACATCTCTGAGTCTCATATAATATACATGAACAAAATAAATATCCAAAATGGTCCCACTGAAATCCCATCGATCCAGGTCGCCTATGCGAAGCCATCGTGATACTGCATGTACGAGAACTCATCCTGGTCCTCGTCGATGTCTGGCTCCACCTCCTGGATCTCAGCCTCACCTGCATCTACAATAGGGTCTGGTGGGTGTTACAAACACCATCCTGTAACGTGGGAGTGAGTGATCAACTCAGTGGAATCATAGAGCAAAGATTAGCATGTTCACAATTCAATCATGCGATAATAGTAAAGCAGTAAATCAGACATTCCTAATACTGTTGTTAATGCAAGATGACATGACGTGATGTATGCCCTCACCGACGATCTCCCTCATACGGCAACATCTTACGACCGCGGCATGCCACACTCCCTAGAGTGCTCCACATCTTCCAGGCACATGCAATGCTATGGTGATATGATTTTCGAGTTGTTATTAGTCCATTCAAACAGCAGGATTGAGAAACTAAGGTACTTCCCTTGTATCAATCCCAACACAGATCCTGTCTAGGGTCGTCACTCCTAGTAATCTCATACGATGTATATTTCATAGGTCACTGCAAGGGCTTCCAGGGCTGTTGCTCGCACTCGTTGCACCGCTCCCCCATCACCTTATCAATACAGGCCTACTGTACTCTACTGCAACGGAAGGGTCGTCGCCTCCCGTGGACTCAGAATACGCTCGCAGTCACTACAAAGGACTCGTCGCCTGATCAGTGTAGGCCGACAGCTAGAATATAGTGTCCCATACCACCATAATCTGCTCACGAGTCTAGGTGCTCACTGGTCACTACGGGGAGGTTTGTGGCCCCAGCGTAGGCCGACAACTCGACCACGGTGTCCCATACCACCATGCTTGGCTCATGAGTCTTCGTGGATCAAGGTACCATGGTTAACAGGGTTTACAATGGTAAGTTCAGTACCCTAGGTTCAAGCAGTTATGACTCATACAAGGTGAACATACATCGGCCAGTCGGGTTGCTTGACGGGCTCGACTAGCGCGATCGCATCTCAAGTCGAACGACATAAAGTGCCTAAAACACTTCGCGTGGCCTAACCACTGCCGCCGACTCTAAACACGAATCACGTTCATCGACACGTCGTTCGTGGCTATGACCAGTCAGCCATGAATTCGCTCGGTTACCGACTGCCTGGACTAAGTCTAGTCCCAAGCACTTATGGAATCACAACAACAATATATATAAAAGTATTGGAATTGAAATACAATCATGTGAGCATGTTAACACATGTTATAACATTCAACTCAAGCAAACCTTCAAGCACGTATATTCCATGCATGTAATGAAATCATGCATTTAGTCAACATGTAGAAAATCATTTAGGTCAGCATATTAATTGATAAATCAATCACAAACTATCACATAACATCATTTAATTCAATACATACTAATACAAGCATTTATACAAACACCTACACTACACACTTAAGTCTACATATAGTATGTCGACCCAAAGTGCGCAACTAGGCGAATCTCTTCGCCAAACTAATTATGCATGCATTCCTAACTTCCTAATGCGACAACAAACCATGTCAACCACATCAGAAAAATATGAATGTAGACAGTACTTCCTACAAATGACTAAAATGCCCTAAATCTTATATTCTTCGTTAGCTTACGAAACGGGAAACGGAGAGCATTTTGTACATGTCAAATGGCGATGCCGTCAAGAATCTACTATTAAACGACATTGAAAGCGTTGGGAACCGTCAATCAAAGCGTCTAAAATCCTCACCTTATGTCTTGTAGACTCGGGAATTGAAACGGAGCGTATACGCTTCGTCTACGGCGAATAAGGAGCCTAATACACAAGATCCATAAGCTACATCGCTATGGAAACAAGGGAAACTCAAATCAACAACCATTTAGGGTATTTACTTACCTAGAATCGCGGTGAAATCACCGGAAAAACGGTAGAGGTGTGTTGCTCAAGCACGTGCAACGCGTAGTACAAGTGGTAGGAAGAACTCTCCCACTCTCTCACAATCTCTCACCTTTTTCTCTCTCCAAAACTAGGGTTTCTCTCAAATTCGGATGGGAGAGAGGAGTGAGGGTTTCAACCCCTTTTATAGCTTAAAACATGCCCAAAATAGGCTTGGGAACAATGTTTACTTGGTGCCTAACCAAATCGGGGCCGTTTCGGTCCAAAAGGGCATTTCTGGAGGTCCCCTGGCCAAATGCGATCGGACTTAAGCTCGTGCATATTGGATCTAGCACACATCCAGTTTTCAGACCGGTAGGGTTCCCAGATCGCACGTGGCAGCCCAGTTTCAGTTTAACGGTCACCGCACCAAGATCAGGCCTATAAGTCTTGTGATATGTAACAGAAATTTTTCCTGATCCAAGGGTGTAATTTGGCTGTATTTTGACGGTCAGAACGCTTAATACTGATGCGTCAAATTTTTGTGCCAGATTTGAATTTCAAATTCCAATTTTAACCCTATTCTCACTCTCTTCACTCCAGGCTCAATGAAATTGCCTCTGAACGTCAGTTGGACTTGATTTTCGAAACGATTGCCAAGCCCAGCTAAGTGGTCATAACGGTCTAAGATGGTAGGCATCTGACTTATGACGCGCGGTCTAGATCCAATACAAAGTTTCAAGGAGGTCCCGAGAACAAACCGGTTTAGAGTTTGATCCGAGGCTTTAGAGCATTATAGCACCCTTGGTTCCACTCGCTTTGGGCCTTGTAGAACGTATTTAAAGTGATCAGGGACCATTTCCCAGCTATTCTAACGTTGCACTAGCTAACCTAGTCATATTTCTTAAAGGAATGAATTTTTCGCAATTTCGGGTCGAGTTGGTACTCGAGCCCAAGTATGGATTTTTCACAGGCGTTACAAAAAGGCCTACTCAAGGCAAGTCAAGCTTGTTTACTAAAGCTCTAGTTGAGTTCAAGCCAAGTTCGACCATGGTGTATTTCAACTCGACTTGACTCGAACTCGACTTGACTCGAAGCTCAAGCTTGAGCTTGACTTAGCTCGAGTAATATATTTTAATAATATATATTATATATATTATATTAATATTAAATATATATCATATACATATTTAAGTGAAAAAAAGAAGTTAAAACTTAAAAGTTTTTACTAAAAAGCCCTACCCGTCCCCATTCCCTCTTTTTCTTTCCCTTACCCTACTAAGATAAACTCGACTCGACTCAAACCACTAGCATGACTCACACTCGACTCGAAAGCTTTGGCAAACAAGCTAAGCTTCAATGTTGAGCTCGAGGGCGAGCTCGAGCTCGAGCTCAAACTTGAGTACAGCATGGACGAGTCAAGTCAAGCTTAGCCTACCTTGACTTGACTCGGCTCGATGTATAGCCCTATATGTTTTACAATATATTTCTTTTTATTATAATGGAAAACAGTATTTATACATATCAAGCTGATACTTATCACAGGCCGCTATCACATGAACATAAGGCTGTAACATAGAACCAAACTCACTGCACGTACACTTCATTCCTCTTAGCTTCACTACATTGGTTATTCCCCTTGCTGTCACTGGGAACTCATCCACTAAAACCATAGTACATTGTGTTTTTTCACACTTCCAAGTGATAAAGTTCGGTTAATCCTTTTTTTGCCCAAGGAGTCAAAATTCCCTTACAGGCAGAGGCCTCGTCTCGCTGGCGGAGGAAGAAGTCTTCAATTTTACTCCTTATTGATTTGAGAAGTTTTGTGATGGGGTACTCTCGTGGATCTACGAATAATGCATTCATGCTTTCGACAATGTTAGTGGCTATAATGTTATACCTCATGCAAGGAAAGAAAATGGATGCCCATCTTTCCTTTTCTATACCATTAAGGAACTGATATTGTGTGAGATTCAACATTTGAATGCATTGCATCATCTCCCAAAACTTGAATGTCCTGTATGTCTTAACAGTACCCCAAAAGTATTCCCTCACATAATCATCCGAACATGCCTTCTTCATGTTTCCAAGAATATGATGAGCACAATATCCATGGATTGCATAGGAAAAAATGTTAGGGACTTCACTGACCAACCTTTTGTGATGATCTGACACTATAATTAGTCTTAGAAGAATCCCAATTACTTTAGATAAATTCCTAAGGAACCACCTCCAGCTACTATTGTTCTCGGATTCTCTGATCTTATATGCCACATGGAGGATGTGATTATTTTTATCCAATGCAGTAGCAATGAAAAGAATACCCTTGTACCTTCTTATCAAATGTGCCCATCAACACACAAGACCCTCTGAATATGCACATGTAGGCTTCTGATGCATTATCCAATTACAATAAATCATCTTTCAAAACTATTTGTTTCTTCATTCACCTGTAACTCTGTCACAGTCCCTAAATGACATTTCTTAACTTGTGAAAATATGCCATAAGCTCATTATAAGAACCCTCGTAAGATCCCAAGACTTATTCCATTGCAATCTCTTTATATTTCCATACTTTCTTGTAGCTGATCTCAACATTATACATCTCACTCATTCGATATTGAATTTCTTTTGGTGTGCAAGTCAGTCTCAAACTCATACGACCAACGCTAAATTCACTACTTATCAAACTAGTGGCTTGACGATGATCTCTTCCCTTCCTCTTCCAGGTTACTATATCACGATTGTCCTCCATGATTGCTGACTCAGAGCGGCCTATTGCCTCAAATGACGTGCTATATGTATGCTTCAAGTTGTAAGTCTTTATCTTGAACATCCTCATGCCATCCAACTTTGAAGCATGCATCCTCCAACTATAATTTTCTATAATGTACCTAATCGTATATCTCAGCTTGTTAGACTTCAAGACCTTATACTAGAAGTTGTGGCACATCACATACTTACATAAAAAATATTGTAATCAGTCTTTGTCCTTGAACACTTGCCCGACAGATATTTCGATTGGATCTTCCATAAATTTTGGATATCCTTGATGATCTGAATTGACAAAAGCTTCATCAGATGGAGCGAAGATAGTATACAATGATCTAGGAATATCTCCATTTTCTTCATACACCAGTATGGGTAAATTTAAGTTTATAGGCTATGGATTGACCTGCATGGATGGATCAAAAGAGACATCATTGACAGATGAGATTTGGAGATTGCAGTGGTCAGCTGTTCCTTAAAATTAATCATTACTTGAAGGGTCGTATATATCACAATTGTCGAGTCCTCGATCATGATATCTATCATTACTTGATGGGCCAGGTATATCACAGTCATCATTCCTTAAATCATGATGTGTATCATTCCATGAAGGGAAACATGTATTGTAATCATCTAGTCCTTAATCGTGATATCTATCATTACTTGAAGGGCCAGGTATATCGAAATCATCAACTATCTGATCATTGCTTAAAGACTACAAATGAAGTGACAATATGTTCGAATGTAAAGTATAATCTATGTTATTATCTTTAACAAGAGGACATCGCCTCACTTTATCTACATACAATGATATTTGTGTTGGAGGAGTTTATCCACAGAATATATTCTTAGAGATCTTCATCGTCTTTGATTCTATATGGACGGAGGAATCCATGTAGTGCATCACCGTACACAACTTTAATGATCAAATCAAATTTATCTGATGCAGTCTTTATAATCTGATGCATTTTATCTAGGACCTGCCGATATATAATATCATCACTCACAACAAATCCTTTTGAGTCTCCACCATCATAGGTAAACATTTCATTATCATATACAATCTCTCCATCATAATAGCATAATATAGGCCTACGACCCATACTCTTCTAATATTTGTTAATATGCGAAAAAATTAAATGGGTACAAGTTGTCTGAAATGAAGGATCGTGGTTGTCATGTGTAAAGGGCCGTGGTTATCATCAACATTGGATCATGGTTGTCATCCACATTGTGTCGTGGTTGACAATCTCGACCCACTCTGGACGACAACCACAATCCACTCAAAGGATTGTGGTTATGAGGAAGAATGGGTCATGGTTGGTGAACCACGACCTATTGCGGATGACAACAGGGCAATAAGGACCAATTGTTCGTCATAACTAAGACCACTGTGGATGACTACCACGATCCACTCGAAGGGTTGTGGTTATGATGAACGACGGGTCCTGGTTGTCATCCACAATGGGTCGTGGTACCTGTGTGAATGACAAGCATGATCCATTTGAAGGGTCATGGATATGATGAACAATGAGTCGTGGTTGTCATCCACAATGGATCATGGTTGGGAACCACCACCTAGTGTGTATGACAACCACGACTCAGTCGTCGGATCGTGGTTCATATGCACATTAGATTGTGGTTATCATCCACGTTAGATCGTGGTTGTTGACCATAACCCACTCTAGATGAAACCAAGATCCATTGCTCAAAAAGGCTTCAGTCCACATCACATTTTTGGAATTGTTCAAAACAAGTAACTTCTTCTACACTCTGAAATTGTACAATTACTAATCCAAGGGCAAGGGATATTTTCATCCGAAACATTTTATAAAGGTTGTCAAAAGGCCACCCTCGAAATATTTGAGAGGTAGGACCATACATCGAGGCTAGTACGAAGGGTCATGGTTCTAAAAAGAAAATGGTCTTGGTTGTCATTGACAATGGGGCGTGGTTCAAATGCACAATGGATTGTGGTTGTCATAAACATTGGGACGTGGTTATGATGAGCAATAGATCATTGTTGTATCCATCGTGGATCGTGGTTGCCAACCATGATCCATATTCCGTGACAACCACGACTTATATAACATGACAACCATGACCCATATCATCTGACAACCACAACCCACGTAATATGAAAACCACGACCTATATAACATGACAACCACGATCCATAACAACTGGAAGCCACGATCCATATACCGTTACAACAACGACCTATATAACCTGACAACAGCGATACAGGGGTATGGGCCAAATGAGTTGGGCCTTGCACATGGCAGTGAAAGGCATGATTCTTATAACATGACAACCATGACCCATACCATCTACCAACCACGACCCATGTAACATGATAACCATGACTCATGTGCATGTGAAAAGCACGATCCTTTTAACATGACAACCATGATCTAATGTGCATGTGAACCACGACCCTTCGTCTGGGTCGTGGTTTTGACAATGTGAAGGGTCGTGGTTGTCATTGTCAGTGGTTAAGGTTTGATTTCTTTGAGGGTGGAAGGTTTGAAAATGTGAAGTAGTTTTCCACTATCAATGGTAGAGGTTTAATTAAGCTATGCCCTACAGTAAGCTCCTTACACGTGATAATCAGAACCCTCACCTTCTCCACTTTGATCTTCCTTTACCTTAACAAATGCCTACAATAAAATAAAATACCAACCTCATAGTAGAAGAGGCTTTCAGATGAGAGAAATGACAAGGAGAAACAACGTCCCTCTCTGGCAGTTGTTTCCTAGATCTTCACTTTTCTAGAAAAATGAAAGAAGAAGAAGAAGGTCTATAAAAGGTGAATAAAGGCGACATTTGGCCCTTCCCAAGCTCATAAATGCTTCCGTCCACGTTACACGTTCTCGGGGGAAAATGGATTAGCTTCTCCCCCTATCACCAAGCATGGGCCCAACCATGATGTATGTGTTTCATCCATTCCATTCATCCATTTTTACAGATCATTTTAAGGCTTGATCCCAAAAATGAGAGGTATATTAATCTCAGCTGGACCACACCACCGGTAAACAATAGTGATTGGATATCCACCATTAAAATCCTCTTAAGGCCCACTGTACTGTTTATTTGACATCCAATCTATTGATTAGGTCATATAGACACAGATGAAGGGAAAAAAACAAAGATCAACTTGATCCAAAACTTTTATGGCCCTCAAAAGTTTTTAATGGTCTACGTTCATTCAACAATGTTTCTTGTAATGTGGTTCACTTGATATTGGGATATACCTCATTTTTTGTTTCATACCATAAAATGATCTGGAAAAATATATGGACGGTGTGGATGAAACACATACATCATGGTGGGGCCCACAGAGCACTGACCACTAGCAATTGGCTGGTAGCAGGGGGAGTAGCCAATCTGTCACTTTCTCGAGGCTATAACAAGAAGGTAGCTTTTTATTCACTCCAGGACCGTACGACTTCTAAACCAAGGACAAGGGCATTTTCATCCGAAATAATATCCAAAAGTTATCAGAAGGCCACCTTTGGGATATCTGGAAGGTAGTACCTCTTCAGGTAATTTGACCACTTCGAGGTCAGTACTGTCAAATTCCCTACAATGTATCATTATGGTGGGCCCCACAGTAAGGGTAACACCTTTGACCCATGTAACACGTAATTCGCTACCACAAATGAGGGAAGAGAATCGTCTACTACACATGTTTTAGGTAGCGTGTAAAACAGCCAAGATCTGTGGGGTCCACCATTATGTATACGTAAAATCCACTCCATCAGGTGAGAATCATTATTTGGACCATACATGAAAGAGTTAATCCTGATTAAGAACTGATAGACAGTAAGAAGTGGTTTCAAATAATTTCTAAGTTCACATGGCTTGGACCACCTACTCTCACCTCTCGATGAATTTTAAATATTCTCTTCATCATGGTGAATTACACCTGATTAATGGATTTGACGGAAGGTAAACATCATGGTGGGTCTAGAGGCAATCCATCTCCATTTTTCCAAGCGGTGTGGCCCAATTGACTTATGGATTTAGCTGATCTATATGGTTTGGGTTTAATATCCATTATAAAACTTGATAGACAGAGTAGATTTTACTCTTTACAACATGGTGGGCTCTAGAGAGCTCAGTGTTTTAACAATCGCATTAAACTCCAAAGAGTGGGGATATATGGTATAGCCATCTCTCGACCATACATGTGAAAGTGATTAATGGATCATGTTCATCTATCTAATGTGCTCAACCAAACATGTGAAAGTGATTAGTGGATCATGTTCATCTATCTAATGTGTTGTAGTCAGATGGCTTATGTTTCCTTCCTCTTATACTTGTTTGTTTTTATTTTCTTTGGGTATGAGGATGGCTTATGGTTCAAAAGTTAAAGCTATCTTTGATTTGAGTTGTTAATAATTGTTAATGCAGTTTTTTGAACATCCTTCTTCGATCACTTGATAAAAGAAAAAGATGGAAACCCTAGTGGTAGCAGGAGACCCTTCGATGCTAAAATCAGATAGGCAAGCCAGGTCTAGCCAAACGTAGAGTTTTTAAGTGGAGAGTTGTACATACCTTTCACTATTAGCGATCCTCCTATTTATAGGTGAGGAAGGGTGGTGACGTAGAAGATAATTTTCCTATTTAGTAGAGGGATTCGTATCACAGGCATGTCGCGACTGCAACACGGATCTGCTCAATTTTCTGTTGGCATTGAGCAGATTACCGACTTGCTGACCTACCCTTGGAAGCCGCGTCGGAGGACCAAGACTGAGAACATTTTCTTAGTAAAATATGGAAAAGATATTAGGGATGACCATCCTCTTCATTTTTTCGTACAACATGGGGTCGTACTTCGGGGGCCTTTGCTAGGAGATGTTCTGAGTAGTAGCTCAAAAATGGATGGTAATACAAGGGAGCTCGAGGTCATTCAGTGAAGTATAATAGAATGTTCTTCCCTAGCCATTGAGTAGCTCCTTGGTCACGACTGGCATTGACCGACCTCCTCATGTTGTGTATATATGTCTGAGTTGTCCTCTTCTCAGTGGTCAGTCCATTTTTACACATAACAGAATGCACCCTACTTTCAAGCTCGCGTAACGGGCTGGGGAAGTAAGTCGGGTTTGGTGAGGTTGGACATTCTTACACATGGGGTGTTGGGCCAGCTTGTCATTAATGCAAAGTAAGGTGGCAGGTGCAAGAATCGAAGCGTATTTGCAGTCATGATATGGCACGCTCGAGGTCATGTGCGTTGGCAACATGCCTGTTCAGCTCTTGGCTTATGGGGTGCTGACACATGACTTCTTCTGGAGAGTTGAGATGTTCAACAAGTGGGAGAGCTCCACGTATCCGAGTGCAGGAGTTGAGGAGCCATTTTTGCTGCCGCATTAAGTGTGGACATTGAATGTTGTACGGGTGGGTTTCCTATAAAAGGGGGGAACCCTAACAGTGCAAGGGTTATTTTCCTTATCGCTCCTCAACTTTTCTCTGCCCCAACCTGACTTGACGATTTTTGGTGATACAAAACCTTCCTTATCCGATGAGCTTCGCCTCTTCCATCTTCTCTCCCCTTTTCACTTTTCTTCTGGGCCCCTAGTTTCTGACCATCATTTCGACTAAAAAATGTTAAGTCCATCAGACCAATGGGAGGAATCAACCATGTTCCAACATGATGGGGGGCCGAAGGACTGGTATCTAGTGTAGAATCAACCATCTCCATTGGAGATGATGAGCGATAAGAATTTGATGCATCCCATGGGTTGAGGATGGCTACTCGGTCCTCGGTTGAGCAGCTCATGGATGCTAAGGGGTTTACCTCAGTATAAGAAGAAGTCGTCTAGTCTCCCACTGAATCAGAAGAAACCGACCCAATTGGGTCAATGCTGAAAGGGCCGAGCAGTTTTCTTAGAAGGATTATTTCCCCTTACACTAAGGGATATCTTCATTGTAGGTAGCATAGTTCAGGTAGCGTTACTAATTAGAGGTCCAACCGCTTATTTAAGGATCGAACGAATTGTGAGGACTGTTTTTCCCTTACACTAGTGGAAGTTCTTGCTAGGCCATTAGTAGAATTGATTAATAGTCCAACCTCTTCTCTATGGGTCGGGCAATTAGTGAGAAGACTTTTTTCCTTTTCATTAAGGGAAGCCCTTAATAGACTGTGTAGACTGAACATTGTAGACAACAAATAGAATTTGAAATTTCCCAACCTTGGGATTTTTATTGTTGATTCTGAATAATAGACATGTAAGCTCTAACATAGTAGGTCAGTTATTGTAGTTATCGAGTGGTAGACTCATAGATTCCGACCTGAGGTCTAGTCGGTCTCCATGGATAGTAAATCTTCAGGTGTTTGGCATTCCATGAATGTAGCAAGGGTTGCCCCTCCATGTCTATGAGTCAATAGGTCCCAGATCAAGCTATGTCTGTCACCTTGTAGGGTCCTTCCCAGTTTATCCCCAAGGTCTCCGAGCTGGGCTCCTTAGTATTTTAGAAGGTTCTGCTGAGGACCAAATTTCTTGATTGGAACCTTTTCACCCTTACTCAAGAATTATAGAATTGGGCGATTTATTGTTGCCGAGCTGTAACCCTAAGTAGAGTTTACTCCCACCTCTCTTCGAGCAGGTCAAGGTCCAGAGCCATCTGTTTAGCATTCCAAGCTTCATCGCAAGATCAAACATGTACCGTGGAGAGCCCTATTGGAAGTGCTATTTTTCTAGCTCCTATTAATGTCAAATTTTGTAGTGTCAAGACCTCTTGGAATTTATCTTGTGTAGCTCATCTATAAATTCAATACATTGCATCTCATGTACAAGATCAAAAGTTTTTACTTCAAGAACTTCAAATACAAGATTACATATTCATGTTCAAGTACAACACCGAGTGTGAATTCAATCTTTCAAGCTTCAATAGTTCAAGTTTTTAAATCTTTGTCCAAGTCAAGACAAAGTTCTTTACTTTGAACCTCAAACTCAAGCTTCAATGTTAGTCATATTCAAGCTTCAAAAGTTTCAAGTTCAAGCTTCAAAGGTCTTTACTTTAAGAACTTTAAATACAAGATTACATATTCATGTTCAAGTACAACACCAAGTGTGAATTCAATCTTTCAAGCTTCAATAGTTCAAGTTTTCAAAGCCTTATCTAAGTCAAGACAAAGTTCTTTACTTTGAACCTCAAGCTCAAGCTTTAATGTTAGTCATATTCGAGCTTCAAAAGTCTCAAGTTCAAGCTTCATCATCTTAAGCTTTGTGAACTTCAAAGAACAACTATCAAAAGAAGATTCAATGTTTATACATCATGTTTAAGGTATGAATGACCCTAGATTGGCCATAGGATTGGTCATTTTGAATATAAAATTTAATTGGGTTATTTTATAAGTGCATTGACCATTTCTCGACTAGTCTTAGACTACGTTTGACTAGTCCTAGCACTGGCTCAACTAGTCCAAGAAATCCTCGACCAGTTTTAAGGTTGTTACTTATTTTTAAGATTTTTTGTGAAAGCCTTGACCAGTCCTGAAGACTGCTCGACCGGTCATGTGAACAGTGCTCGACTAGTCCTGTAAGCTTAACTCAAAGTCCAGCAACTAAATTGTGTCCCACATGACTAGTCATGAACAGGACTCGACTGGTCGTGGAGGCCACTCGACCAGTTGAGCAGTCCCTTCGACCAGTCATGGAACGACCTTATCTTATCGTGCCCAAATTTTCAAAAGTTTGTTAGTCCTTAGACCAGTCCTGCCAACCTTAGGACCAGTCAAGAGTGCAATTTTTGCACTTATAAATAGAACATGAATTTCAGAGTTTGATATTTAATTCAAACAAAATCAATACACCACTTTGAGAGATAAGTTAGTGATATTCTTAGGCTATTTAGTGTTCATTTCATATTCTCTTTAATTAGCTTTTTTTTTTTTTTTTTTTTTACATTTGATTTTGTATTCTACATTCAAATTTTATTTGAAAGAGGGATTGAAGTTTTCCCATTTTTTTGAATCAAAATCAAATCAAGCTAGCCCAAGGTGATTTAATTAAAATAAATTTAGAACTTATAACCATTTCATAAGTGAGTGTGAACATTGAACATCTATGTTGAACTTCTACTCCAAAGTGGTTCTTCCGGGCTGCATCAAAAGGAGAATATCCAGATAAGTATTTTACTGTTTTTTAAATTTATTATTTTGGTTTTATTGAGATTGTGCCAGAAAAATCTCTTTATTTTGGTTTATCTGAGGTGATCCAGAAAACTCAGAGTGTGGGGTTTTTTGAATTGTGTAAGGCCACTTGAAAGACACAATTGTGAGGGTTTTAGGTAAACCTTGAAAAACTTATTTCATAGTGAACGCTAATATCCACTCTGTGAGGATATTAGGAGTGGAGTAGTTCTGCGGCTGCTTTTTCTAAAAAGTTGGTGTACACCCAAATGAACCACTATAACTTTTGATCTTGTGGTGTTTGATTATTTATTTCATTTTGTGGATGTTATAATTTCCCTTTATGTATTTATGGAGAATGTTGTAATTTCTTTTATGCAAGTGTGGGAATGTTATAATAGCTTAGTTATTATTATTTTTTATTTCTTTATTCTTCTATATTAGTTTAAGTTTTTGATACACAGACCATTCTAGGAATCAGGTTGTCCTACCATAATCCATTGATTTTTGGTGTAAGGTTATCCTTAGAACAACATCTATATCAACCTCTCAATACTTGTACACTTGAGGTTATTGTACATTTCTGCATTGTGGGATTGTTTATGTACTATCTATATTTATTTGTTTAATTTCTGCTGTTAATTTTTTTTTTTTTAATTTGGTAGTCCTATTCCCCCCCCCCCCCCCCTCTAAGATTCTTAGCTCGGCCTTTTCAACTATTTCAATTGGAATGGCCGTCTTGGCTCCGAATGCTAGGGAAAAAGGGGTCTTTCACCTGGATGTCTGAGCAGTAGTTTGGTATGCCCAAAGCATAGAAGGGAGCTCCTCAGTCCATGCCCCCTTTGGCTTTCTCGAGCTTAGTTTTGAGGTAGTTTTTGATGATTTTGTTGAACGCCTCTACCCAGCCATTAGCTTGAGGATGCCGAGGTGACGAATAAGCATTTCAAATTTTGAGGTTCCAACACATGCCTCGAAATTGGTTATTATCAAACTGCTTCTCATTATCCGAGATGATCATATGCGGGGTCCCGTATCAGTAGATGATATTTTTTCAGACGAAGTTGGTGATTTTCTGTTCGTTAATCTTATCCAGTGGTTCGGCCTCAGTCCACTTGGTGAAGTAGTCGATGACAACGATGTCGTACTTGGTCTGACCTTTACCTGTGGGTAGTGGGCCGATGATTTCAATCCCTCATTAGGCAAACGGCCATGGTCTGGTCATATGAGTTAGTTGCTCGGGAGGTTGATGAGGTATTGTTGCGAACCTCTGACATTTTTTTACATTTCTAAGCGTACTGTTTGATGTCCTTCTGGATGCTAGGCCAAAAGAATCCCTCTTGGATGACCTAGTGGGCGAGGGCATGATTGGTAGAGTGGTTGCCATAAACCCCTTCGTGTATTTCCTTTAGAACATACTTAGCCTCTTCAGGTCAAAGACACTTGAGATAAGGTAGGGAGAACCCTTTCCTGTACAGGGTGTCTCCGATCATGATGGACCCAGCTGACCTGGATCCGAGCATGCATGTTTCGAGTCGATCTTCAGGTAGTTTATGTTCTAGAATATATTTAACAATCGGATCCACCCATTTTGGGGCTGAACTGATGGGGTAGGTGATTTCTGGGTCGGACTCAATGATGCTTGGGTCGGACAGGAACTCGATGGGAATTGAGTTAGGGATGTCATCCTCGATCATCATGGCCAACTTCGCCAGTGCGTCATCTTCAAAATTTTATGCTATGGGGGCGAGGATGACTTCCCATTTTTAGAATTTGTTAATGAGTTCACTAGCCTTTTGAAGGTAAGTGATCATTTTTTCTTCCTTGGCCTGATACTCGTTGGTGACTTGGTTGACAATAAGTTGTGAATCATTGTGAACTTTTAAAATTCGAGCTCCCAGTTTTACTACCATGTTGAGCCTGATGAACAATGCTTCATAATCTACTACATTATTTGATGTTTGAAATCCAAATCTTAAGGCATATTGCGTGTAGGTCTGGTCAGGAGCCTTAAGGACTATCTCGGCCCCACTACCTTTACAATTGGATGTGTCGTCGATGTATAATGTCCAGGTTAGCAGATCAGGTTTGTAACTGAAAAGGCCTAGCTATATGTCCTAGAGGGGGGGGGGGGGGGGGGGGGGGGGGGGGGGGGGGTGGGGGATGAATAGGACTATGCCAAATAAAAATTTATAACAGCGAAAATTAAATAAATATGATAGCCAACTAAATAAACCACAATGCAAGAATATAAAGCAACCTCAAAATTCAAATCTTGAGAGGTTGATACAAATGTTGTTCTAAGGACAACCTTACACCAAAAACTAAAGTTTATGGTAGGAAAACCTGATTTCTAGAAAGGTCTTTGTATCAAATCTCAAACCAAAGAGGAATAGAAAAATAAATACAAACTGCACTAAAGTATAAATTGTAATCACAAATATGTATTGTTCTAAGGACAACCATGCACCATAAGAATGGCAGGGCAACCTTACTAGAACAAAATAATATCAAGCTGATAAATGAATAGCAAGAAATAAATTCTAACTATTACAACATTCCGCACAATGCTTGAAATAAAAGATTACAACATTCACAACCACATATACATCCCACAAATGAATAAATATAGATATGAAATATAAACCATTCAACCACAACACAAGGGATTATAGTGGTTCTCCTGTGTATTCACCAACTGTTATATAACAGCCACACAGAATGCTACTCCACTCCTAATATCCTCACACAAGGGATATTAGCATTCACTAACAAAGTAGGTTTTCACAGGTTCACTAAAAACCTTTACAATTGTGTCTTTGTCTATGGGCTTACACAATTAAAAAAAACTCCACTTCTGATTTTTCCTGACTCTCCTCAGATAATCAAAACAAATGAGATTTTTTTGGCAAATCCTGAAAGAAACCAAAACAGAAAGGAATTTATACTTAAAAGTAAAATACCTAATTTTTTCCTTCGATATAGCAGCCCGGAAGAACCAAGTCAGAGTAGATGAATGAATGTCCAAGTTCAATGTCCAGTACTCAATTACAAGGTTCTAGTTCTAATTAATTTTAAAATTAAACCAAAAATAGGGCTAGCCTTAATTGATTTTGATTCGAAAGAAAGGAAAATAGCAATTCCTCTTTTCAGATTAGATTGGAATACCAGAAATAAAATCAATTAAATAAAGCTAAAGAAAGAGAATATTAAATAAGCACACTTATCTTAAAATGGAGCACAGATCAATCTCTCAGAATGCCAGAATAATTAGCTTGAATTTCATATTATTAATCTGAGATTCGTGCTCTGTTTATAGCTGAGAAAACCATGTCTTTGACTAGTCTTAAGACATGTACGATTGGTCGAAGAACCAACAAAATTTTAAATAAATCGGGCACGATAAGATTTTCTGTTACTCGACCAGTCGTGCGTACCTTACGACTGGTCGAAAGTCTCCTTCGACTGGTTGTAGGTTCCATACGACTGGTCGAAGATGCCCAAACTTTAACACTGTACTTTGAGTCAAAGCTCCACGACCGGTCGAAGCACTAGTCGACACTGTTCACAGGATTTGTCGAACAGTCTCCAGGACTGGTTGAAGAATAACTAAAAAATCCTAAAAATCCTCAACAACTTAGGACTGGTCAAGGAATTTCTTGGATTGGTCGAACCATTGCTAGGACTAGTCGAACAAGGTCCAGGACTAGTCTTAGAACAGATCCAAGTCACTTATAAAAGATATATGGATTATGTATCCAAAGTGACCTACTCGAAAGGTCCACTTAAGGTCAGTTATATCTCAAAAGAGAAGTAAGGAAATTGAAACTTGAATACCAGTGACCTTGAGTATCATGAAGATTGAGTTCTTGAACTTGAGATCTTCAGCTTGAAAAACTTCTGAGAACTTGAACTTAAAAGATTCTGAGATCTTCAACTTGAATAGCTTTCGAGAACTTGAGAGTTTTTGAAATCTTCACCTTCAAGTTCTTCATCTGAATAGATGCGCTTGTCTACTCGAAACCAATCTTGTGTCTTGAATAAATCTTTTGTTCATCACATACACAAGCTTCAAAGAAGTATCTTTGTCATGAAAAATTTGACAATCACAAGGGGCTATCCACTATAGCACTTACAATCTCCCCCTTTGTCAAATTTGTGACAAAACACACTTTTGAGATAGGATACATATCACAGATTATTTGATTAAAGAATCATGCACCAGTTGTTAAACCGACACACATTCATGAACCTACAAATCAATATCCAACCAACAAGAAGTCCATACTCATATACTCATGCTCATACAGTCCATCACTGTACATACTCCCCCTGAGTAACATATTTCACCAATCCTACTTTTAGCAAAAGTTAGCAAAAATAATATCTACTCCCCCTTTTTGTCACAATGTGACAAAGGAAGAACAAAGCAGATTGGAAAAGAGGAATAATCAAGGAGGTAACCAAATAAGAATGGAAACCATAGCATAAGCAATACATATAGTAGATAAATTGAGCCACACACAGCGTTAGTGACAGTAGCAAATCCAGTCAAGTGAAGATGATATAACGAAAGTTATTACAAACCAGAAAATAGAAAATGAACTAATCTGACCCAGATGAAGGAGTAGGGATGGAAGGATCAAGTTTGTGCATGCCCTTGTTTAAGCACCTAAGATATTTGTGCATATACTTGAATTGTAAATCATTGGCAACAGACATGTTTTCCATCCTAGCATTTAAAGATTTAACCTTAGTTTCCAATGCAACCAAGCCTGCATCGAAAGCAGAAGGTGGATAATCTGGATCATTCGTAAAGTCAGAATCAAGCTCTTCAAAGATTCATCCATATTAATATCATCAGGAGGAAGATCACCAGCATCTTCCTCATGTTCAACTTCAGCTGCACCACCACCATCAACTTGGCCAGGAAGAAATTTTAGCTTCATCTTATTAAGATTAGAATCATTAAATATCAAGTGATGGATAGGGGCTTCTTCGACCGACATATCAACTAACATATGAGAAGCCAATATGGTCATCAAATATCCAAAGGGAATATGACTATGACCAGGATGGAGTTGAAACTGAATGATAGAATGACAAATCAAGGAAGGTAGGCAGAGATGAGCACCTTGGGCTACATTATGAAGAACATGAACCATAAAAGTAGTTAACTCAGTTTTATTGCCTGACCGAGGATACAGATTAGACACAAAAATCCTATGCAACACTCTGTATTTGGGTAACAAATACCTTAAGGGGAGCACATTTCCTTTAGGTGTCCAGTGAGCATCCATATTGCGTAAGTCCTTTGTTAGAATTCATTTTTCAGACTGTGAGGGTTTTTCAGATAGTGTATGAATGGAAACTCCCTCATCATTAACTAGAATTTCCATAAGAGCAGAAATCAAGTGACGATCAATATCAAATGGACCTTCTCTTGTGGTAATTTTAAATGTCAGATTTTTAAGTGAATAATCACATATACATGCAAACATGGATTGGGCAATGGACCGGTATGTAGGCCCACCCCAATGCATTAAGTTATCCCAACCAATAGCTTGCAACATGGGAAAGATATCAAAAGGAGAAGTATGATTAACATCAACAGGATGTTCAAAAATAACATTACGCAATCGGATGTCCCGAACAAAGGATGGATCATCCTCGGGAGCCTTAAGATGATGCTTAGTGAGAGAAGCCGCTCTAGAAGAAGAAGGACCACAGGAAGTTATTCTTTTTCCTCTAGAAGCCATTTGTAACAAGGAGTTCAAGTAAAAAAGGAGTTACAAAGAAAAGAAAATGGGTTTTTCTAAGATCAAAATTTTTAGAATAACAACCCCAAATCACAATGAAACTTGAAATAAATAGCTTCAAGAGTAAAAGAGAAGTATTCAAGACTCAAATCTAGAAGAAAAATACAAATTGAGCACTACAATGAAGATTTTAGGAGTTGGCTTCGACTAGTCGAGGTTCGACCGGTTAGAGGAAGAAATAGAAATGAGGAAGATGAAGGATTTTCCCAAATTAAAAGGGTTTCACGAGATCCTCGATTGGTCGTGGATGTACACGACTAGTCGAGCTATGATTGGTTGTATTTCCACGACCAGTCGAGTACCAGCCAAAAAAAATATTTTCAAGTTTTTCAAAATATTTTACAAAAAAAATAAATTAAAATCTACCCTATCAAACATATACAATATGATACAAGAATGCATAAAATATCATCTTATAATGCACATGCCAAGATCAAATTTCATTTAATTAAACTGAATTTTGTCGAGCGGTTTCATGAAAATATCAGCACGTTGACTATCGGTAGGTATATATTCTAGAGATATAACTTTCTCTTCTACTAATTCACGCATATAATGAAACCTAATGTCAATGTGCTTAATACAAGAATGATGAATAGGATTTTTTAAAATATTAATGGCACTGGAATTATCACAATATAACACCATAGAACCCTATTTAATCCATAGTCACTTAACATTCGCTTCATCCAAATAAGCAGCGTACACGCATTACTAACTGCGATGTATTTAGCTTCAGTAGTTGAAAGTGATATGAACTTTGTTTCTTGCTAAACCAATAAACTAAACAGTTTCTTATATAAAAGCAACCACCACTGGTTAACTTTCTATCATTAAGATTACCAGCCCAGTCAGCATCCGAGTACCCAGCTAATTGAATGCTAGTCTCATGAGGATACCAAAGATCGAGATTCACAGTGCTTGCGACATATCGTATGATCCGCTTGACAACAATCAAGTGCAATTTCTTAGGATTAGACTGATATCTAGCGTAAATACCAACACTTAGTGCGATATCAGGTCTACTAGTAGTTAAATACAATAGACTACCAATCATACTCCGATAAAGTTTCGGATCAACATTTTTACCTTCAGAGTCTTTTGAGAGTTTCAGGGTAGTACTCATAGGACTATCAAAGTTCTTACCATTCTCAAATCTAAATCTTTTAATTAAATTCAAGGTATATTTAAATTGAGAAAGGTTGTTGCTTTACTTGCAACCCTAGGAAATAATTCAATTCCCCAACCATGCTCATTTCAAACTGTGATTTCATCAAATCTGCAAACTCAGTTGTCATGTTAGTACAAGTAGATCCATAAATGATATCATCAACATAAATCTGTACCATCAAAATATGATCATTATATTTTTTAACAAATAGAGTTTTGTCAACAGACTCCATTTGAAAATTATGGCTTAACAGAAATTTTGTTAGTTTCTCATACCACGCCCTAGGCGCTTGCTTTAATCCATAACGTGCCTTTTTAAGCCTATACACATGATCAGTATTTTTAGGATCTTCAAAACCCATTGGTTGTTCCACATAAACTTCCTCATGCAAATCTCCATTTAGAAATGCACTTTTCACATCCATTTGATAAATCTTAATCTTTCTAAAACACGCAATGGATACAAACAATCTGATTGATTCCAGACGTGCTACTGGTGTAAAGGTTTCATCAAAATCAATACCTTCAATTTGAGTGTAACCTTGTACCACTAGTCTGGCCTTGTTTCTAATTATATTTCGAAGCTCATCAGACTTATTTTTGAAGATCCATTTAGTTTCAATGATGTGTTTATCCTTAGGTCTTATTACGAGATACCAAACATCATTTCTTACGAATTGGTTAAGTTCTTCTTGCATCGCAACAATCCAGTTTTCATTAGTAAGAGCTTCTTTTACGTTAGATGGTTCTATTTGGGATGTTAAACACATATAATTACACATATCCTCAAGTTGTCTTTTGGTGCGAACACCAGTGAGAGGGTTTCCAAGAATTTGTGTGATTGGATGATCTTTAACAGTCCTTATCTCAGAATCATCCTGATTAGATGAAGTATCGGATTTATCAATTACTAGAACTTCATCATTATCCGAACTTGAGACTAGTGTGTTTAAGTGATCATCATTGAAAACATTGATAGATTTTTGAATCACACCGGTTCTTTTGTTCAGAACCCTATAAGCTCGACTGTTTAAGGAATATCCTAGGAAAATTCCTTCATTACTCTTCATATCAAACTTTCTCAAATTTTCATGATCTCGTAAAATATAGCATTTGCTACCAAAAACTCAAAAGTATTTGACAGTGGGATTTTAATCGAACCACATTTCGTAAGCCGTTTTATTATTATCTTTGCTAGTGTAGACTCGGTTAATAATATAGCAAGCTGTATTGACCGTTTCAGCCCAAAGATTCTTAGAGAGCTTCATGCCATTTAACATGACATTAGCCATTTCTTGAAGCACTCTATTCTTTCTTTCCACTATACCATTTTGTTGTGGAGTTTTGGACATTGAGAATTCATGTAATATTACTTGGTTGCTGCAGAACTTCTCAAAACTGCTATTCTCAAATTCAGATCCATGATCACTATGAATCTTACTGATTTGAGAACCTTTTTTCATTTGAATCATTTTGAGAACTTTTCTTACTTCTTCAAGGGTTTCTGATTTGTCCCTTAAGAAGACTACCCATGTATATCTGGTAAAGTCATCCACTATTACTAAGATATACTTTTTACTACCTCGACTCTCCGTTCTAGTAGGTCCTATCAAATCCATATGGAGGAGTTCGAGTGGCCTTGATGTGGTATTTGAATTCACCTTTTTGTGTGAGGTTCTTGTTTGTTTGCCTATCTGGCATTCACCACATATTTTATCTAATTTTTGAAGCTTGGGTAGACCTCTTATAAGTTCCCGTTTACTTAATCTATATAAATTTTGGTAATGTACATGTCCAAGATGTTTGTGCCACAAATCAGTCTCATCTGTATGGACCATGTAACATGTGTTGATTAGATGAGCTAGATTCGCTAACAATATAACAGTTTTCACAGCTTTGATTAGAGAGCCGTACACTATGGTTATTATCGCATATTTGAGATATGTTAAGTAAGTTATGTTTTAGACCTTCAACATATAAGACATTCTTAAATAATGGAAGGTTATAGAGTTGAACCGTACCTTGGCCCATAATCTTACAGTTACTCCCATCACCAAATGTGACTGAACCATCAGTCATATCTTTTAGATCGATGAATAGAGCTTTGTTGCCTGTCATGTGCCCAGAGCATCCACTATCTAGCTACCACTTTGAATGGCTTGATGCTTTAAAAGAGATGTGGGCAACCAAGTAGGCAGCCTTAGGAACCCATTTTAGTACAGTTTTGGGTTTAGGAGAATTGTTGGTCTTCTTATATCTGTTGCTGTAAGAATAACCTATAGAGTTAGATTTTAAGAGCTCCTTGAGTAAATCAATTATTTTTTCAGCTAGAGGATTTTGGTTCTGATTAAAGCTGACATGGCTACCTTTTGGTTTTTGTTAAGTTTTTGAATTTTTAGAAAAACCTTGATAAGTACTTTTTCTTTTTGAATTTGAGGACTCTCCTTTCACAAACTTAGGAGGAGCATTCTTCTGTTTAGGAGATATGTTCTTATCATAGCCTAACCCAGATCTGTCGCCACATTTTATTGATCCAGATAATAGTTTCTCTAACTTAGGATCACCTTGGGCATATCTCCATGTGTCCTTTAAACTCAGAAGAGAAGATACTTCATTTTTAAGTTTCTCATTTTCAGATTTCAGTTTTCAATCTGGGATGTTTTGAATTCTAAATTGCATTTTGATTTTTCAAAACAATCTAAAATTTGAGATTTTTCTAAAACAAGTGACTCAAAACATTCTTTAAGTTTAAAAAAAAAATTCTTTTTGAAGTTTAAGTTTGACAGCAATTTTATAACTTTCTTTGTATAGGGCATTGTAAGCATATTGAAGATCATCTTCATTTTCACAATCACTGTTTAGATTTTCCTCACTAGTTGAATCATCATGATCTGAAAAAGTGAACTTCGCTAGAGTCATAAGGGCTTTCGTTTCATTACCCGACTCGGTTTCAGAATCTTCTAATTTAGAACAAACTTCAGAATCAGATGATTCATCCCATGTAGCCAACATACCCTTCTTCTTGGGTTTGTCCTTTTTAGGACATTTGTTTGCTAAATGCCCATATTCTTGACAGTTGTAACATTGACTATCTTTCAAATATTTTCTAGTTTTAGATTTAGGATTAGATTTTTTCTTCTCATTTGATTTTTTAAAATCTACTCTTTTCTTGCTTTTGAATATTTTATAAAACTTTTT
Organism: Magnolia kwangsiensis; assembly: GCA_037074715.1. NCBI lineage: Eukaryota > Viridiplantae > Streptophyta > Magnoliopsida > Magnoliales > Magnoliaceae > Magnolia > Magnolia kwangsiensis. The sequence continues at coordinate 44,182,708 of CM073576.1, read as the reverse complement.
TACTAAAAGAGCCATATCATATTCAGAATTAGAATTTTCTTCAGAATTACATTTAAAAGATTTTAGAGCGATAGATTTACCTTTAGGAGCTTTAAATTTTAACTCATAGGTTTGTAAAGAACCAACAAGTTCTTCTATCCTCATATTATCCGTATTACGAAGTTTTTGTATTGTATCGTTCAGGAAGAGAGCGTAGTATCTTTGCACACACTTTGCTTTCTGGGATTGTATCGCCAAGACCTCACATAAAGTTTACAATATCATTTAGTCTTGTATAAAAGTCCATAAATGTTTCATTTTCCTCCATATGAATTTCTTCAAATTTGGTTGTGAGGACTTGGACTTTAGATTTTTTGACAATTGTAGTACCCTCGTGTGTCATTTCTAATATATCTCAAGCTTGCTTTACAATATCACAGGATATGATTCTTTTGAACTCATCCGGTGATAGCGAGTAAGTGATTGCATTTAGTGCCTTTGCATTGACACTACTCTCATTTTTCTGAAGGGAGGTCCAAGAGAAATAAGGAGTTATTCTCATTGATTTTGAACCATCAACTCTAATCACTTCAGTGGTAGGAGGTTTCCATTCAGTCACTGTGGCTTGCCACACACTCTCATCGATTGATTTGAGGAAGATCATCATTCCGGCTTTCCAGTAGGCATAATTGGAGCCATTAAAGGGTGGAGGCCTAGTGACTGATAGGCAATCAAAAATTGACATCTTAAATAGCTTAAATCGTTAGCTCAAGAAATAAATCGAAGAATTAAGAAACAAATGAGCTATTAGGCTCTGATACCACTTGAAAATGCCTAGCTATATGTCCTAGAGGGGGGCTGAATAGGACTATGCCAAATAAAAATTTATAATAGCGGAAATTAAAGAAATATGATAGCCAACTAAATAAACCACAATGCAAGAATATAAAGCAACCTCAAAATTCAGATCTTGAGAGGTTGATACAAATGATGTTCTACGGACAACCTTACACCAAAAACCAGAGTTTATAGTAGGAAAACCTGATTTCTAGAAAGGTCTTTGTATCAAGTCTCAAACCGAAGAGGAATAGAAAAATAAATACAAACTGCACTAAAGTATAAATTGTAATCACAGATATGTATTGTTCTAAGGACAACCATGCACCATAAGAATGGCAGGGCAACCTTATTAGAATAAAATAATATCAAGCTGATAAATGAATAGCAAGAAATAAATTCTAACTATTACAACATTCCGCACAATGCTTGAAATAAAAGATTACAACATTCACAACCACATATACATCCCACAACTTAATAAATATAGATATGAAATATAAACCAATCAACCACAACACTAGGGATTACAGTGGTTCGCCTGTGTGTTCACCAAATGTTATACAACAGCCACACAGAATGCTACTCCACTCCTAATATCCTCACATAGGGGATATTAGCATTCACTAACAAGGTAGGTTTTCACAGGTTCACTAAAAACCTTTATAATTGTGTCTTTGTCTATGGGCTTACACAATTAAAAAAAACCCCACTTCTGATTTTTCCTGACTCTCCTCAGATAACCAAAACAAACGAGATTTTTTTTGGCAAATCCTGAAAGAAACCAAAACAGAAAGGAATTTATACTTAAAAGTAAAATACCTAATTTTTTCCTTTGATATAGCAGCCCGGAAGAACCAAGTCAGAGTAGATGAATGAATGTCCAAGTTCAATGTCCAGTACTCAATTACAAGGTTCAAGTTCTAATTAATTTTAAAATTAAACCAAAAATAAGGCTAGCCTTAATTGATTTTGATTCGAAAGAAAGGAAAATAGCAATTCCTCTTTTCAGATTAGATTGGAATACCAGAAATAAAATCAATTAAATAAAGCTAAAGAAAGAGAATATTAAATAAGCACACTTATCTTAAAATGGAGCACAGATCAATCTCTCAGAATGCCAGAATAATTAGCTTGAATTTCATATTATTAATCTGAGATTCGTGCTCTGTTTATAGCTGAGCAAACCATGTCTTCGACTAGTCTTAAGACATGTACGATTAGTCGAAGAACCAACAAAATTTTAAATAAATTGGGTGCGATAAGATTTTCCGTTGCTCGACCAGTCGTGGGTACCCTGCGACTGGTCGAAGGTCGCCTTCGACTGGTCGTAGGTTCCATACGACTGGTTGAAGATGCCCAAACTTTAACGTTGTACTTTGAGTTGAAGCTCCACGACCGGTCGAAGCACCAGTCGACACTGTTCACAGGACTGGTCGAAGAATAACTAAAAAATCTCAAAAATTCTCAACAAGTTGGGACTGGTCGAACCAGTGCTAGGACTAGTTGAACAAGGTCCAGGATTAGTCTTAGAACCGATCTAAGTCACTTATAAAAGATATATGGATTACGTATCTAAAGTGACCTACTCTAAAGGTCCACCTAAGGTCAGTTATATCTCAAAAGAGAAGTAAGGACATTGAAACTTAAATACCAGTGACCTTGAGTATCAATCAGATTGAGTTTTTGAACTTGAGATCTTCAGCTTGAAAAACTTCTGAGAACTTAAACGTAAAAGCTTCTAAGATCTTCAACATGAATAACTTTTGAGAACTTGAGAGCTTTTGAAATCTTCACCTTCAAGTTCTTCAACTTGAATAGCCGTGCTTGTCTACTTGAAGCCAAACTTGTGTCTTGAATAGATTTTTTGTTCATCACATACACAAGCTTCAAAGAAGTATCTTTGTCACCACAAATTTGACAATCACAAGGGGCTATCCACTATAGTACTTACAGTAACATCCCAAAATTTCACAGCCAAAGTTTGTACTCGTGCCTAAGAAAATCGAGTGTTAATAATAGAATGAATTAGATGCTTTAAAAATCGCACCGTATATTTTTTTGTTTGGATCACATCCAAGTACATTCATGAAGGTAATCATTCACGAAAATAAAATCAACTATATTGATTATTTCATCATATTAAAAGAATTTATTTAATAATTAAATGCCTTCTTAGTGGAAGCTCAATACATTATCAGAGTTCACAGAGGAAGTACAAAACTAAATAGTAAAACTATCTTCGGATTCTTTTAGTATAGGATTCTTTAGGGAGATGGTCCTCTAGGTCTTCAATCCGTACATCACCTACATCATCTATATGGTTAGGAGAGGGTCAATGCCCTACTCATAGTGATGGTTATCCTTTAAGATTAACAGTAATTTAAGAAATTCATAAAACCATTATAAAGGTTCTGATGTGTCCCATACTCCACAACTACTAGATGTATCAGTATACACAAACAATCTACATGAGATGCATGCCTAGAAAAGTATATGCGATTCATCAACCTTAGTGATCGCCACAATGTGGAATATGATTAGAGTTATCCGACTCGGCCCGCATCCCATACTACGGAGATTCGTCGACGTATCTTACATTTAACATGGATTTATGCAGTTATCCCAAAACGAACACAACACATGACCAGGTGAATCACGTAACTCGGATTAGAGTGACTAATTGTGACAACCAACCCCCAAAAGAAAAGACTGAATTAGAGCGACTAAATGTGACATCCAGCTCCCAAAAGAAACGAATTGATGTAACATGCATATATAATGATTTACATACACCAATTTGTACACTGTCACCCATGAAACATGGAATTACATGTTGCCTTAGGGCCGTGACCGAAAATGCATTATGTCCATGATATTTATTCGATCGCTAGAAAAGGGATACCCAACATAGTACTTACACCAAAAGGCAAAAATCCATTGAATCATGAAAGTTCAGGAATATCAAGAGACATGCCCAAGCCTTTTAAAGATAAATAACACAAAGCTAATAACATAAAGAGAAGATTGGCAATGGCCAACTCAACAAAGGTAAAAGTGGTAATGGCCAATGTAATAAAGAGGAGAGTGATGATGTTTGACTCAATAAAAGAAGACTGGCAATGGCTAACTCAACAACTAAAAGAGTGGCAACGGTCAATTCCATAGTAAGGAAAGTGGCAATGGCCAACTCAATAAATAAAAGAGCGGTAATGGCCGATTCAATAATAAGGAGAGTGGAAATGACCAACCCAATAAAGAGATGACTAGCAGGGCCAACTTAATAAATTTGGTAAGGCAAGGGTAATGCTTGTATCCATGGCCCCACATACATTCAGAAAAATCACTTGTAATCAACATTATACTATAAGCCAAAAGAAAATAATTGATGGTAAAACATATAATGGCAGGAAAAATTCAAAGTAATATGGAGGCATATAAAAGGCAAGATAAATTAACATGAGGGAATGTAAAAGGTGGGATAAATATAACAACTTAAATTAATGTAATCTTAAAGGATAAAATCCTTACCTTTGATCGTCCATTGGTAAGGTTGTCGGCTTAGGGAGGTCTTAAGATCAAATCTATTTCCTTTATCCTAATTCATGAATTCGAGATGGTTAGGATTAATGTTGAGTTGTTGGTATTACTAGATGTTATCTAAGTTTGGGAAGGGTGGTTTATCTTAGGATCCACCTCTACTGTCATGGGAAAGGTTGCAAGGGAGTAAGGAGGAACAGGTTACAGACCTAACCAAGTTTGAGCAGTAACCCCAGAGTTTGCATCTTGCTGGGATGGTCTATGGTCTGATGTGCTTTCGGCTTCTCTTCTTATATCACCCGTTTCTTCTTCTTTCTTCCCTCTTTCTTCTCTCTTGGCCAGGCCTTTAATCTGTCTTCTTCCATTTTTTTATAGTGCTTAATATTCCTGAAGTTTGGATTATATTCGGATAGTGTTCGGCCTTTCATAATTGACTTAAGCAGGTAAGTTTCGCAGTCAGTTTGTGTGCGAATCTAATTTTGTGGAGTGGACATAGGGATTGGTCTTATTTGGTTGTTGGGGCGGTATTTCTTGAAGGAGGGTTAGCTGATGGAGAGGTGGCCCACAAATCCGTGGTTTGGATGCCCTTGCAAAGTATTCTTACGCGAACACGGTTGCCACATTTTATGGTTCATCTCCATGGGAAATGGTAGAATTCGATCACTCCACCTCTCTCCTTCCTTTTTGGCCAACATGGAGTTGGTCAGAACTCCTTCCAACTGAGATTGGATGGTTTGGATCGCATGAAAGAGTGGGAGTTTTCGTCTGGAAGGCTTCTTTCTAGCTGGTTTTAATGGAGGTTGTCACTGTTATTGGGCTTTTACCTTTAGCCGATCTTCTTGATTGGTTGGGTTCCAAAAATCATGGATTTTCAAGAGATCCATTCCCTTCATCATCTTTGGCACGTTGTGTTTGCCAGTGGGTCCAAATTTGGAGTTGATCCGAGCTTTTGGTGGGTTATCTGTTCTTCTCATGCTACCATAACTGGATTCCCAAGGAGACAACATTTTGGCATGTGCGATATCTCTCGGTCCTACCGTACTTCTAGGCTTGGATCGGAGCCTCTCCTAGTAGGGTTTGAGTGGTGCAGATGAGTGGTAGTAGTTATGTGTGGGTGGTGTAGTCGGAAGGAGGAAATCCCTGGGGCAGTTTGGCCACGTTCGCTGGCTGTCTTGGTGGAACCACTTATAATCTTCCTTTTGGAGATCCACACCATATACTGACTTTGGAGTGACGTGGTGGCCCATGGCCTAAAGTTTGAGGTGGGTCTGATCTTTGGGTGGGCCACACCATAAAACAACGTGGGACTATGCTCACCTTTTGAAGCAGATTATTATGATAAGTAGTTACATGCAATGCATGTGATTGCACGTAGCTTCTTGGTTTATAAATGGCTAGGAAATGGTGGGGTCCGTTGTGGTGGTTTCTTGAGTAATCTACTCCTTTCATTGTCTTGATCGGGCCATGTGTTAGGTAGGGGCCAAAATATGGGGTGAATCCGAGTTCTGGGTGGGCCACACGATGCAACATCATATGGGTGTAATTTCCTTAAGAAGCTACTTGCGTAATAGACTCCAGTTATATCTTTGGTTCACTTGTACAGAATCATTGGGGCCCACTATGATGAATTTTTGGAGAATCCCTTTCACTCATCAGTTTAGTCAGGTCATGTTAGCCCATGAGCCCAAATATGAAGTATATCCGAGCCCTACATAAGCTTATCTTGAAGGGTCTCCTAACGGGTGTCAAAATGGACATGATCTAAATTAACGGTCCACACTTAATGATCAGGTCCTAAATTTCAAGAAAATGTGTAGTCAAGATAGGTAGACAATTGAACAAAACTTGGTGATTGATCGATGGTGGAAAAAGGCTAGATTTGAAATATCACATTTTGCGTCAAGAGGAAGGAGCTGGCTTCAGTGTTCAATGGTATAGGATCATAGATTGGGGTCTAAATTTTGAATGATTTCATAGTCATGTGAGGCCAAGGTGTGATCCAAATTTGAGTTGTGATGGATGGCAAAAAGTGGCTAGATATGAAGATCTAGGTTTTCACAGAGTTGATAAGCTAGAAAATCATAACTTTTTGCTTAAGAAAAATACTACCAAAGTTGGGTCTTTATATTTCACACTTGGTCCATATTATGGACAATCTAAGTTGTTCACATGAAGGAAAATATCCTACTATGACTGCCCACGAGGTTTCTTCACTCGATGGACACCAAAACCAATGGTTACAAGCTGATTTGTCAATTGGGCCACTTTTACAATGATCTAAGGGATGAAATTTGACATGTATGATTAATTTATGATAAATAGGAATGGTATAAAATTTCTTATCAAGTAGATCATGGGAACCATGATATCTAGAATTCAAGGGTCTTGGTTAATGGCATTTTCGTAATTATTGCTGATCTAAGAGTTTTGTGAAATCTTATGATTCTACATGGTTGTATGCCCATTTCTAAATAATTCTTACAAAAGAACTTTAAATCATTATGGTTAAAGAGTTATTCACCAATTTAGTCAAGGGAAGGTATATATATCAGACCACATGATCAATGGTCGGGTGACTTGATTTATAGAAGAAGATCATTCTTAATCAGTCAGATTCATGTTGGAGGATGGATGTAGGGTTAGGTTAGCTAGACTGGTACCATACACGTGTGCATAATAGGTTAAATTCATGGTAACACTAGAGGATTTTCAATACTCAGGTATTGAATAGTTCGGGGTGTTACGATCTATCCCCCTTAAACAAAATTTCATCCCCAAAATTTATTTATGTGTTCCACTTGCACTGATCTATTATGTTTAGTATTTTACTTTATCCCTCAAGAGGTGGATGTACATGTATAGTCATGAGTGTAACTGGCTACGTGGAAATTGGGACACTACAATCTACCCCCCTTAAATAAAATCTCAACCCAGAGATTTGGTAATTGGATTAACCCACTTATGCTTTCCCCGATTATGGTTCCATTCACTGGGATTTGTACCTGGGTTGTTTGGGTGAAAGCTAGATATCCTAACCGAACTAGACGACAATGGAGATGAGATTTTAGAGGAAGGTTGATGAAGACCTTCGTAATCTATCGGAAAATTTTCCAGAATTTCCTGACGTACCTTTTGTAACACCCCGTACTTTCTAGTACTCGAGTGTTACCATGTAATCTAATTAGTATAAATGCAAGCCTAGCCTAACTGAACCTTCATGTTCATTCTAATCTAAAATCCAACCGTTAGAAATAGTCCCAATCCATACATCAAGCTATCTATCCGTCGATTCCTAAGATGGATCATCATACCACTAAAGAGACCTACTTTCTTAGGATCCCAACTTCACTGATGGACAAATCTAGCTGAATTATAGATATACAATCTTGAATCATGAAATCCATCGTTCACCAAGTTTACAATGTCTCCTAGGGCGATCCATCATTTAAAAGCACAGATCAAGTTATCTAGTTCCACATCCAACTCCCGGGTCATACCAAAACATTTTTTAGGATCTCAAGGGTTGTTGATAAGTAAATAGTTGTCAATCTAATCAATGAAGTGTTATAACGCTCAACAAATCATGATTCAGTAATTAGAGGTTCATGAGTTGTAACCCATTTTAATACAAGTAACCCTAATATTAGGTATGTAGCTGAATGACGCCCGACGGTTAGTCTCGCATCTTTCATATAAGCATAATAATAATAATAGTAATAATAATAATAAAAATAAAATAAATAAATAAAAAGGTAAATAAATAATAGTGTGTATATGTAATAAGAATGATAATAATAGTAATAATATAAAATCACAAGATAGATGGTCTTAATAGCCTCCAGAGCGGGACCCACAACATGATGAAAAAATGCACATATGTGGAAATAATAACAATGATAAAGAAATAAATAATGATAAGTGGTAATAGTAATAAAATTAATATTTATATTAGTATACGGTTAGCAATACATTATAAGAGTCTTACACACGATCCCTAGGACCATTTTAACCGCTCATGTTCGAATTCGAAGTGATCTAATCGTCGAATCAGCAAGAATCCACCAACATGATCTAAATCAAGATGTCGGGCCCACTTAAACCATGGATCTGCTGGATATGTGGTTATAGGCCTTGACTTGGGCCCCCTAGAGAGCATGGATGGTGCAGATTCTATTAATCAATGTGGTGGACCCCACTTTTAAAGTTGCGAGTGCATAAGAGGGCGTGCACCCGCAGTGCACTGAGCTGAGAAGCTTGATCAAATCACTCTGACCCGAAATTTCTCTAAATAGAGAGATTTCTCTCTCCTTATTTTCGGCAGCGGACAACCTACCATCTAGAGATGTTGATTGGTGGCCCACTACCTGTGGCCACGCACATGATCCAAATCATTCACAACCTCCGAGGCATTGGTCCTACCAATCCTTGTTAATCTCAGCTGATGGATGGCATTCGTGTGTGCACAATCTCGGCCACAAATCAGACCTACAAGCACATTGTTTCCAGAAATGGAAATTGTGCTATCTGCAAACGTTAGTAATCCACATGAACTAGCTAGGGATGATCTAAGCCGTCCCAAAAGAAACCATCTTAGCCATTCATCCCCTTTTTAGAGGCTAGAGAGCTAACAACTAAAAAATGACTCTCCTTTAGCCGTTTTCTTCTCCATGCGAACCCACCACCCAAACGAAGGCGAAGCTTCGAGATCTCTCCTCTACAAGCTCCATGGCATCCATATGAACCGTCTAGCACTGATAGATGGAAGAAAGAGGCAATGGGAGAGGTTCTTCCATTAATGGAAGCCATCTTCTTCACCATCGTCCTACCTACCAAGTGTCTAGATCAAGCCAGATCTGCTAGGCAGGCCAGGATTGAGTCCAGAGCTCCTTGAAGCTTTGAGGAGAAAGAAAGAAAAGAAAAGAAATGGAATAAAGAGAAGCTTTGAGAGCGAGAGCTGGAGTGGTGCAGCCATTGCTCTACTTGACTAGACTTGCTAACGAGCTCGGGGTAAGCGGGATGGACCCACTAGCAACGAAAAAGAAAGAAAGAAAGGCAGAGCGGGGAGAGGAAGAGGAATGGGAGAGTGGGTGCAATGATGCACCAGTCTGAACCGAGTCGGGTCCCAGACGGAGCTGCACTGGCTCGGTCTGAGTCTGGATCGAGGCTGGCTGGATTGGCATCCTTTGTGGGACATTTCTAACTGGAAAGAAAGAAAGAGAAAAGGAAGGAGTGAGGGAGAAAAAGCAAGAGAGAGTGAGGGAGAGAAAATAGGGGAGAGTATGGGTGTGTGCGGCAGTAACCCGACATGACCAAGTCACTGGCGCGACTCGCCCGACTCACTAGGTCAGGTTGTATTGGCTTGGTTGGGCCCAATTCATCCCAGGGAAGCAGTAGAAGCAAGGAGGTTATTGTGAGAGAAGAGAGGAAGAAGAGGAGTAGGAAGAGAGAGAGAGAGAGAGAGAGAGAGAGAGAGAGAGAGATAGAGAGAGAGAGAGAGGAAAGGAGAGAGAGAGAGAGAGAGAGAGAGAGGGGGGGGGTGGGTTGTTGAACCGAGTTAACTGGGTTCGAAACCGAGTCAATAATGGTTCAGTTTTTTCATCTCTTTTCATCAATAGCTTCATCATTAATTACTTTGGTTATCAATAACATAGTTATTATTCCTATCTGTTATAACAATTAGGGTTATTTTAATGCTATTAATTAGGAATTTTAATTAATATTATAATGTAATAATTAGTATTATTGATTAGCCATTATTAGATTATTATTTTAATTAGTAATATCATTAATATCGTTATTCCATCAACTAGGAATTGAATCCAAAAACCTAAACCTAAACCCTAAACATCTAGCCTAGGCCTAAACCCTAAGTAATCTAAACTTTAGGCCAATACCCTAAACGTAGATAATGTGTTAGGATCAAGCTAATTATAGAATTTCATAATTCATGATAGGTCATAGTGTCTATCATCATGGCTAGATTCATTATTGATACTTAGGACTAATAACAGTAGAAAACATTAATCATTTTCCTTATGAAGTTAGTATAATACGTAATTATCAGTAGTAGCCCTTATTATATTATCATTGGAAAGTATTCACTTGCTACAACTTGTATTATTAAATAGATTATCAGTCATTATAAGAAGACTAGGTAATGTTGGTATATCTAAAGGTGAACTTATGAACCACCATTATTCATGTAGATGGATTAATACTCTCATCAGGAATATTATTTGACCCATGGCACAGTATTAACAGTAATAATAATATTAAAGATAATTTAGGATCCAAATCCTAGAATCTAAGGTTAAGATTAAAACCTAGGATGAAGCCCTAATCCTATATTAAAACCCTAAAAGTAATCCAAACCCTACGTTGTATAACTCTAGACCATAGATAGTCTTATAGAACCTTGATTTAACCATACAAATTCATAATATGTGGTAGGGTCTAAGTCTAAGGACGTGCGTAATTCCTAATGACATTAGATGGTGAGTCGAAAAATAAGGTAATATTCTTCCCCTTGAGCTTTCGATTTTTCCATTAGCTTAAGTTATACTTTTATTTTAATTTATAAATGATATCTCCATTCTATAACCACATGTGTTAATTGTTGGAATTAAGTTGCTACATCACATGCTTAATGTTTATACTGTATATTTAATTCATGTCATTGGATTACTTGTGGATTTCTTTTGGAATTTAAATTGGTACATTAGTGGGAAACCCCCACTTATAAATGTTCACCCATACTTAGGATGTAACTTAATTGACAGTGATTGCAATGGACCTTCAATCTAGTGGTTATTGAGTGGTGGTCTATATGGATCATTGATGTGGGCCTACGATCCAGGGTTGTTGTGTCTAAGTGGTTTTCAAGGATGGTCTATTATCGCATGGTTTTGATACTCGCCCTATGTGGATTATTTTAATATTTGCCCTATGTGGCTTGTTTTGATATTGGCCTTACATGGCTTTATTTTGGTATTTTACCTATATGGGTTCGATGTTTTATATTATGTAACTATATAATGGTAAGCTTCATATATTGTAATATGATTGCCCACTAGTCGATGGGTTTCCATTAAACATCCTAAGATGGTAGTCTCATAAGTCGGGGATGGTGGTATGAGACCTATTATAACACTCCGGATTTTGGCCAACCTGGGATTAGACGTCCTTAGGCAATGACTCAACTAAAACACCTGAGAAATTGCTCAGAACCCAATTCCATAGCCAAAGAAATCACTTAGGATTAATTCCTTTAGAAACTAAGCATAAGTTAGCTAGCGCAACGCTAGAGTAGCTGGGAAATGGTCCTTGATCACTTTAAATACGTTCTACAAGACCCAAAACTTGTAGAATCCATGGTGCTATAATACTCTAAAACCTCGGATCAAACTCTAAGCCAGTTTGTTCTCTGGACCTCTTTGAAACTTTGTATTGGATCTAGACCGCACGTCGAAAGTCCGATACCTACAATCTTAGACCGTTAGAACCGCCTAGCTGGACTTGACAATCATTTCAAAAATCAAGTCCAACCGATATTCAGTAGCTATTTCATTGAGCCCGGACTGAAGAGAGTGAGAATGGGGTTAGATTTGGAATTTGAAATTCAAATCTGGCACACGACTTAACGCGTCAGTATTAAGCGTTCTGACCATCAGAATTCAGCCAAATTACACCCTCAGATCAGGAAAAATTTCTATTTCATATCATGAGATTTGCAGGCCTGATCTACGTGCGGTGACCGCTGAACTGAAACTGGATCGCCACGTGCGATCTACGAACCCTGCCGGACTGAAAACTTGATGCGTGCTAGATCCTATATGCATGAGCTTAAGTCCGATCGTGTTCGGCTAGGAGACCACCAGAAATGTACTTTTGGACCGAAACAGCCTCGATTTGGATATGCCCTAAGTGAACTTTGTTCCTGAGCCTATTTTGGACATTTTTGAGCTTGTAAAAGGGGTTGAAACCCTCACTCCTCTCTCCCATCCGAATTTGAGAGAAACCCTAGATTGGGAGAGAGAAAAGGTGAGAGTTTGTGAGAGAGAGTAGGAGAGAATTTTTCTGCCTTTGTGCTACCTGTTGCACATACTTCAGCAACCCACCTCAATCACCTGGCCGGTGATTTCTCCACATTTTTAGGTAAGAAATAACCCTAATAAGTTGCTGATTTGGCATTCGTTCCGTTCCATAGCATGTAAACTGATATAACTCGTAAATTAGGTTCTCTATTTGCCATAGACGAAGCGTATACGCTCCGTTCGAATTCACACGTTTATAAGAGATAAGGTACGGATTTTAGACGCTTTGATTGACTGTTTACAACGCTTTCAATGTCGTTTAATAGTAGATTATCGACGGCATCTCCGTTTGACATGTACAACTTGCTATCCGTTTCCTGTTTCGTAAATCAACGAAGAATATGAGATTTAGGGCATTTTAGTCATTTGTAGGAAGTACTGATTTCATTCATATTTTGCTGATGTGATTGACATGGATTATTGTCGCATTAGAATGTTAGGAATAAATGCATAATTAGTTTGGCGAAGAGATTCGCCTAAATGCGCACTTCGGGTCGACATGCTATGTGTAGACTTAAGTGTGTAGTGTAAGTGTTTGTATAAATGCTTGTATTAGTATGTATTGAATTAAATGGTGTTATGAATTAGTTTGAGATTGATTTCTCAATTAATATGCTGATGTAAATGATTTTCTACATGTTAGCCAAATGCATGATTTCATTATATGTATGAAATGCATGTACTTGATGATTTACTTAAGGTGTATGTTATAACATGTGTTAACATGCTCACAGGGTTGTATTTCATTTCCAATACTCTAATATGATTGTTGATGTGATTCTATAATTGTTTGGTACTATACTTAGTCCAGACAGTCGGTAACCGAGCGAATTCGTGGTTGGCTTATCTTGGCCACAAACGACGCATCGATGAACGCGAGCCATATTTTGAAGTTGGCGCCAGTGGTTAAGCCACGCGAAGTTTTTTACGCACTTCATGTCGTTCGACTTGAGATGCGATCGGGCTAGTCGAGCCCGTCAAGTAACCCGACTGGCCGATGTATGTTCACCCTGGATGAGTCATGACTGCTCGAACCTAGGGTACTGAACTTACCATTGTAAACCCTGTTAACCATGGTACCTTGATCCACGAAGACTCATGAGCCAGGCATGGTGGTATGGGACACCGTGGTCGAGCTGTCGGCCTACGTTGGGGCCACAAACCTTCCCGTAGTGACCAGTAAGCACCTAGCCTCGTGAGCAGATTATGGTGGTATGGGACACTATATTCTTGCTGTTGGCCTACACTGATCAGGCGACGAGTCCTTTGTAGTGACCGTGAGCGTATTCTGAGTCTACGGGAGACGACGACCCTTCAGTAGCAGTAGAGTACAGTAGGCCTGTATTGATAAGGTGATGGGGGAGCGGTGCAATGAGTGCATGCAACAGCCCTGACAGCCCTTGCAGCGACCTACAAAATATACATCGTATGAGATTACTAGGAGTGACGACCCTAGACAGGATCTGTACTGGGATTGATATAAGGGAAGTACCTTAGTTTCCCAATCCTGCTGTTTGAATGGACTAATAACAACTCGAAAATCATATCACCATACCATTGCATGTACTTGGAAGATGTGGAGCACTGAGCGGGATGCACGCATGCCGCGGACGAAGATGGTGCCGTATGAGGGAGAATGTCGGTGAGGGCATCCATCATGTCATGTCATATTGCATTAACAACAGTATTAGGATTGTTTGATTTACTGTTGTACTATTATCGCATGATTGATTTGATAACATGCTAATCTCTGCTCTCTTATCCCACTGAGTTGATCACTCACTCCCACGTTACGGGATGGTGTTTCCGGACACCCACCAGTCCCTACCGTGATTGCTGATGATGGCGCGGCCTGTGAGGCGGAGCTGGACTTGATGATGAGGAGGAGGATCTCTCCTTTATGCGTGTTCTGATTGACGGGATTACAGGGAGGTTGATTAGATACCTTGACACTTGTCATTTTATGTTTTTAGAGCACTCATGTATATTCTTTTTCTCTTTGAGGTATACATGTATGTATATAACCTGGTAACATGTTCACACTCTGGAGACATACAACAGTTTATATATGTTATCCATACTATCACAGTCTTCCGCTTGCTAATTTAACGGTCTCTAGAGTATGATATGATGTTTTGGATTAATCCCACTCATGTTTAATGCATTAACACAGACAACATTCAATCATACACATTTATGTTGCATAAATAACATTTTGGAACTCGGGAGTGGAGTTTTTACTCGACCCCCCGATTTTCGGGATGTTACACCTATGCTCGAGCTATCGGCCTACGCTAGTGATAAACCCCCGTAGTGACCTTTGAACTTATTTAAATTAGCTGATTATAATTGGATTAATAACGGGTTGGCTAATCATGCATAAATAGCGCAGACCAGCATATATTACTATTGTACATCCCCAGGGCGATGACTGCATTCATGCATCCATGCATCTAATAAGACCTGCATCACACAGATGTGCATCCCCAGGGCGATGATTGCATTCATGCATCCATGCATCTAATAAGACCTGCATCACGTATTATTTTGTATGCTTTGTTTTTATACCTATGCTTACTTAATGAGGTGGTGTGTAATCTTGAGAGAAATTCACATTGAGTTCGCCACTCATCCATCAATTATATAACTATATAGGTAGCACAGATGGCCTAGATGATGTATATGTTTAGACTTGATGAGGAACAGTGCATACGTGCCATGGATGCAAGGATGATTGTCAGGAGGAGTTGCGCGATCTTGCAGCTTAGATTTTATGTGCATTTGGTTATCTCACTTATGTAATTGTGAAATTTATGTATTTGTTATTTCGTAGACGTTTGTATAAGTTATTATGGACAACCTCTTGTACATTCTAAATAAAATACAAATTTTCCTTTATGTTGACTTGTCCAATCTACACTTATCTGTTAACTCTGATGAAGAAAAAAAGGATTATATAAGGGATTTTGCTCTTTATAAGTTAACACTCGATTTTTGGGAAACGGGTCACATACCCAGGTCCTGAAAACATGGGGCATTACACCTTCAATATGCAATTAGTAGAGGTTTCACAACATGTTGAAATGTAAATTCTTGAATAATCAGGAAATCTCTATTTCCATAAGGGAAACTTATTCTTGTTGATTGTGACTCTATTTAAGGATAACTTTAGTTTAGAAGGTAATCATTCACAAGAATAAAATCAACTGTATTGATTATTTCATCAGAGTAAAAGAATTCATTAAATAATCAAATGCCTTCTTAGTGGAAGCTCAATACATTATCAGAGTTTGTAGCAGAATTATAAAACTAAATAGTAAAACTATCTTCGGATTCTTTTAGTATAGGCTTCTTTAGGGAGATGGTCCTTTAGTGTAACACCCTAAATTTTTTCCAACCTAGGGTTAGACGTCCTTGGGCAATGGGTCAACTAAAACACCTGGGAAATCGCTCAGAACCCAATTCCATAGCTAAAGAAATCACTTAGGATTAATTCCTTTAGAGACTAAGCATAAGTTAGCTAGCGCTACGCTGGAGTAGCTGTGAAATAGTCCCTGACCGCTTTAAATACGTTCTACAAGACCCAAAACTTGTAGAATCAATGGTGCTATAATACTCTAAAACCTCGGATCAAACTCTAAACCGGTTTGTTCTCAGGACCTCTTTGAAACTTTATATTGGATCTACACCGCACGTTGAAAGTCCGATACCTATAATCTTAGACCGTTATAACCGCCTAGCTAGACCTGACAATCATTTCGAAAATCAATTCCAACCGACGTTTAGAGGCTATTTCATTGAGCCTGGAGTGAAGAGAGTGAGAATAGGGTTAGATTTGGAATTTGAAATTCAAATCTGGCACACGACTTGGCGCGTCAGTATTAAGCGTTCTGACCATCAGAATTCAGTCAAATTGTACCCTCGTATCAGGAAAATTTTTTATTTCATATCACTAGACTTGTAGACCTGATCTAGGTGCGATGACCGCTGAACTGAAACTGGACCGCCACGTGCGATCTGGGAACTCTACCGGTCTGAAAACTTGATGTGTGTTAGATCCAGTATGCATAAGTTTAAGTCTGATCGCGTTCGGCCAGGAGACCACCAGAAATGTCTTCTTGGACCGAAACAGCCCTGATTTGGTTAGGCATCAAGTAAACATTGTTCCCAAGCCTAATCTGGGAAGTTTTTAGGTTATAAAAGGGGTTTAAACCCTCACTTCTCTCACCCATCCGAATTTGCTAGAAACCCTAGTTGGTGTGAGAGAAAAAGTGAGAGATTGTGAGAGAAGGTGGGAGAGATTTTCCTGCCACCTGCTGCTGCTGCTGTACGTGCTTAAGCGACGTATTCCAATCACTTTTCTGGTGATTCTGATACTTTTTTAGGTAAGAAAAATCCTTTCCACTTTCTGATTTAGCATTCCGTTAAATCAAATAGCAAAGTAGCTGATATAACTTGTGAAATAGGTTGCCTGTTCGCCGTAGACGAAGCGTATACGCTCCGTTCGAAATGATACACATATAAAGCGAAAGGTGCAGATTTTAGATGCTTTGATTGGATGTTTTCAACACTTTCAATGTCGTTTAATAGTAGATTATCGACGGCAATGCCGTTTGACATGTACAATATGCTGTCCGTTTCCTGTTTCGTAAGCAGACGAAAAATATGAGATTTAGGGCATTTTAGTCATTTGTAGAAAATACTGTTTTCATCCACATTTTTTTGATATGATTGACATGGCTTCTTGTCGCATTAGGATATTAGGAATGCGTGCATAATCAGTTTGGCGAAGAGATTCGCCTAAATGCACACTTTGAGTCCACATACTATATGTAGACTTAAGTGTGTAGTCTAAGTGTTTGTATAAATGTTTGTATTAGTATGTATTGAATTGAATGGTGTTGTGAATTAGTTTGATATTGAATTCTCAAATAATACGCTGATGTAAATGATTTCTTTCATGTTGGTTATATGTATGATTTCATTATATGTATGAAATGCATGTGTTAGATGATTTACTTAAGTTGTATGTTATAATATGTGTTAACATGCTCATGTTGTTGTATTTCATTTTCATTACTCTGATATGATTGATGAAGTGGATTCACAAATGATTGGGGCTACACTTAGTCCAGGCAGTCGGTAACCGAATCAATTTGTGGTTGGCTTATCTTTATCACGAACGACGCGTCGATGAACGCGAGTCGTGTTTTGGAGTTGGCGGCAGTGGTTAGGCCACACGAGGTGTTTTACGCACTTCATGTCGTTCGACTTGAGATACGCTCGTGCTAGTCGAGCCCGTCAAGTAACCCGACTGGCCATTGTATGTTCACCATGTATGTGTCATAACTGCTGAACCTAGGGTACTGAACTTACCATTGAAAATCCTGTCAACCATGGTACCTTGATCCACAAAGACTCATGAGCCGGGCATGGTGGTATGGGACACCGTGGTCGAGTTGTCGCCCTACGCTGGGGCCACAAACCTCCCCGTAGTGACCAGTGAACACCTATGACTCGTGAGCAGATTATGGTGGTATGGGACACTATATTCTTGCTGTCGGCCTACATTGATAAGGTGATGGGAGAACGGTGCAACGAGTATGAGCAACAACCCTGGCAGCCCTTTGTAGTGACCTCGAGCATATTCTGAGTCTATGGGAGGCGACGACCCTTCCGTAACGACAAGAGTACAAGTAGGCCTATATTGATAAGGTGATGGGGGAGTGGTGCAACGAGTGCGAGAAGCAGCCCTGACAGCCCTTGCAGCGACCTATAAAATATATATCATATGAGATTACTAGGAGTGACGACCCTAGACAGGATCTGTGTTGGGATTGATATAAGGGAAGTACCTTAGTTTCCCAATCCTGCTGTATGAATGAATAAATAATAACTCGGTAATCATATCACCATCACATTGCATGTGCTTGGAAGATATGGATCACTGAACGGTACGCAAGCATGCCACAGACGCAGATGGTGCCGTATGAGGGAGAATGTCGGTGAGGGCATCCATCATGTAATGTCATATTGCATTAACAACAGTATTAGGAATGTTTGATTTACTACTTTACTTTTATCGCATGATTGATTTGAGAACATGCTAATCTTTGCTCTATTATTCCACTGAGTTAGCTACTCACTCCCACGTTACGGGATGGTGTTTTCAGACACACACCAGTCCCTATTTTGGTTGCAGATGATGGCGCTGCTTGAGAAGTGGAGCTGGACTTGATGATGATGAGGAGGATCCCGCCTTTATACGTGTTCTGATTGACGGGATTACAGGGAGGTTGATTAGATACCTTGTCACTTGTCATTTATATTTTTAGAGCACTCATGTATATTCTTTTTGTTTACTTTTGAAGTATACATGTATGTATATAACCTAATAACATGTTCACACTCCGGAGACATACAACAGTTTATATATGTTATACATACTATCACAGTCTTCCGCTTGTAAATTTAACTGTCTCTGGAGTATGATATGCTGTTCTGGCTTAATCTCACTCATGTTTAATACATTAACACAGACAACATTCAATCATATACATTTATGTTGCATAGGTGATGTTCTGGAACTCGGGAGTGGAGTTCTTACTTGACCCCCGATTTTTGGGATGTTACATTTAGGTCTTCAATCCATACATCACCTGCATCATTTGTACGGTTGGGAGAGGGTCAATGCCCTACTCATAATGATGGTTATCCTTTAAGATTAACAATAATTCAAGAGATTCATAAAAGTAATGTGAATGTTCTGATACGTCTTATACTCTACAACTACATGTGGTATCAATATGCATAAACAATCTACATGAGATGCATGCCTAGAAAAGTATGTGTGGTTCATCACCCTTATCGATCACCACAATGTGGAATATGATTAGAGTTATCCGACTCGCCCCGCATCCCATAGTATGGAGATTCATCGACGTGTCCCACGTTTAACATGGATTTATGCAGTTATCTAAAGATGAACACAACACATGAACAAGTGAATCACGCAACTCGGATTAGAGTGATTAAATGTAATAATTAACCCCCAAAAGAAAAGACTGGATTAGAGTGACTATATATGACATCCAACCTCCAAAAGAAAAGAATTGATGTAACACATATATATAACGATTTACATACACCAATTTGTGCACCATCACCCATGAAACATGGAATTACATGTTGCCCTAGAGCCATGACCAAAAACGCATTACACTCACGATATTTATTCGATCGCTAGAGGAGGGATACTAAACATAGTACTTGCACCCCAAAGGGGAAATCCATTGAATCATGGGAGTTCAGGAATATCAAGACACATTCCCAAGCCCTTTAAAGATAGATAGCATGAGGCCAATAACATAAAGAGAAGAGTGGCAATGGCCAACTCAGCAAAGGTAAAAGTGGCAATGGCTAATGTAATAAAGAGGAGAGTGACGATGGTTAACTTAATAAAAGAAGAGTAGTGACACGCCCCAAAATCAGAAATCGGGCTCACAAAACTCTTGATCGTCGAATCTCGCGTCAACTGCCTCCTTAGTACCCCATTCTTGGCTCCCGACATCCATATACCAAGCTTTCATCCTGGGATCCTATAAGGAGGATTTTAAACATGAATTTAATTCATTATAAGCATAACTATAAGCATAACCCACGAACAATAATAAGAACACCATCAAAAAAATCCACTATGATCAAAACTTGAGTACAATGCACATAAAGGGAAATACAGCGATAATAATGACAAAACTTCAGAAGTTCTGCGGCATGATCCGGTCCTATTCAGCTACGGTCTAGCGTCACCTACACGCAACAATCATGCATAAGCTTATAAAAAGCTTAAAAGGTGGTGAAAGTGTGTGCGCAATATAAGCGTGCTCAAAATGCAATACGGAGTAATGCAGAATATACTAGTAAGTCCATCGATGTAATCAGTCGTACCAAGGCTATGCAATGTAAGGCATGAATGCTATTGGCCATATCAAGGCCATGCGATGCAAGACATAAATCATGTCGGGCATACTAAGGCCATGCGACGCGAGATGCAACTCAAGCATACCAATTCTCATATAAATCCACAAATCAATGCAACTCATCACTAGAGCATCAAATATTAGTATAGTTATCACTCTGGATAATCATCAGGGTATAGTACACTCCAAATGGTACTACCCCTTCCCCAAGCGGTCAGTCCAAGTGAGCGTAAGAAACCTCACTATTCACACAGACAATAGCCTGTCAATACCTATCGGGCACATCGATTGCGGACCCATTTATGAGCTGGTCAGTCTCAGCCTAGCAATTGCCTCCTATCCTCAGGTGGGTAAGGCCACACCCCCTTTCAACCGACCATTACACAGTGGGAGACACGACCTCTTAATATTAGGCCCTCGTATGCTCATGTATCCACTCAGTCTCGATGTTGGAGTCATCCTCTGGTACCATCAGGTTTAGATATTTTTACCCAGGGACATCTATGGCACCACGATGCTAGTAACAGTATTTTCAGTGTCTAATCCTACCATCCAAGATATGCCTGTGGAGGCTATGGCCCTGATGTCGGGAGGGCGTACAGAAATCATATCATACAAATGCGATATGCATGAATCACACTATCCAGTTATGCAGCAATCTTGCGCATACCATGCACTCATGTGAAGCAACTCTGCCTATCAGGGTGTCCCATAAATAATCTTCCTAATGGAATGTGCTATGATCAATCACTCCTCATATCAAGCATACAAATGATGCACATGGGCATGGATCATGAGGCTATACTGCGCATGATGATGATGATGTACTCTCCTCATATCAAGGATGGGCCTAGACATCCTACTTATATCAAGAATGAGCCTAACAATTATGGGGGTCTAACGGTTTGGGTTAGCCCACTAAGGGAAGATGAGAATGGGCTTAACAATGAGCCTCAAGGAGGATTACAATATGGAAATTTAACCACCATTACCCTTATAATGTAGATTTTAAATCATCAATGCTCCCAAGGCATGGCCCATTTAGATCCAATTAGGAAGATGAATGGGCATCAGAAACATCATTACATACATCATGGTGGAATCACATATCACGATGGGCCTTGTATACATCGCATTGGGCCTCCCACATCACAATGGGCCTCGTATACATCACATTGGGCCTCCCATAAAGGCCTCACATGTATCACAATGGGCCACATCCCATTGCCTTAAATGCGTCGCATTGGGCCTCACTCATGGGCTTCATATATATCACATCGGGCCTCATCATATGGGCCTTATATGCATCACATCAGGCCTCATCATACGGGCCTCATATACATCACATCAGGCATCATCATATGGGCCAAAATATACATCATAAAGGGCCTCAAATGGGCCTCAAATACATCACAATAGACCTCATCATACATTACATGGGCCGCACATATGGGCCACACAAATATCATATTGGCCCGCACCGATGGTCCTCATGTACATCAAGTAGACCCACTATCCTAGCTGGACGGTGTGAATAAAACATTATCATTATATCTACACCATTCATTTTTTTTAGAGATCATTTTAAAGAATTACCTAAAAAATGAATCATAATGAAAGATCATCTGGACCATGCCACAAATGGCAGTGGAGATGATGATTGAAAGATCATCTGGACCACACCATAAATAGTAGCGGAGATGATGATTTAACCATTAAATAATTCACAGGGCTCACCATAATGTTGATTTTCCATCCAATCTGTACATAAGGTCTCAAAGACCTAAATTAAGAGGAAACAAAAAGTGATCCCAAACGGGTTTCAATGGTAGACGTTCAATCCTCCACTGATTTGTAATGTGGTCCACCTGATAGACAGATCTATCTTATTTTTTTTCTCAACCATTAAAACGAGCTCGCAAGTTGGATGGATGGTTTGGAACACAATATCATGGAGGGTCTCATCCAGATGGACGGATGGTGTAAGATGAAATACATACACCATGTGGGACCCACAAAACCTGTTGACGTAACACAACAATTATGCTGCTCATGGGTCCTCTCCATTTGGATGGACGGTTGGGATATAACATATACCTCATGAGTACAGTAGCTATATAGCTAGTGGGTTGTTGGCCCACCAAATAATGGATGATGTTGATAAAACACTTACATTATGGTGGGGTCAGGTGCTGCCAGCACATGCATCAGGTGGATCCCCACCGTCCACAATCCCCTGGATGGTAAAGATAAAACACATACATCTTGCAGGACACATGGAACTTGATGACGTTGGGGGGTCCCACCGTCCAGGCAATGAACTGTGTGGATGGCACACATATGTCCGATAAAAAAGTTTGAATCAAGCAAATATCTATGTTTTCCTTTATCCATGCGTCTGGTCATCCAGCGAACGGACGGCCTGGATGAAACTCATCATTAAGATGGGTCCACACGAATGGATGGTATGGAGAGAATACATGCGTCTAGGTGGTGTAACGTGAGTGGGCCACCGGGGTCCAGATCAAGATAATATTTATTTCCTCACTTCGTCCAGGCCTGCTGGATAGTCTGGACAGCAGCCGTCCGGCAGCCCTTGGCCCATCTGGCCATCGAGTTTGAATGGTGTGGATGCACCACACACACATCAGATCAAGGTGAGTTCCACGAAAATGGGAGAGAGAGAGACGTGTGGAGGGGAGGGAATCTGCCACTATGAGCCCTCCCTATACATGATATAAAGCATATACAAATGCATCCGAAATAGGGTTCGTATGATCAATTGGTAGGCCCCACTTGGTCTATTATAAAAATTGAAACTTAATTCTACAAAACACCCACTGATTCCACTTCTTCTTTAGCTCCTCGGACTCCTTAGCTCTTAAGCTTCTTCTATGAGGGTGGATGATGAAGATTGAAGGGTTGGATGGTGAGATGTGGGGGTAAGAAGTGAGCCTTGATCTTTTCTCTCTATAAAGCTTTTCTCTCATTGAAGCTTGAGAAATGGTAGAGAGAATGAGAGAGGGATGAAGTGAAATGGTGTTGTAAGAATGATGGGATGAGATGGATGGGTGTGTGTAAGAAAAGGGATGGGTGGAGAGAGATGGGCGCTATGCGTTGTTGGTAAGAGAGGGATGGGTTGTGTACTTGACTTGTGATTGATTGATTGATATGATGGGTTGTTGAGATTCTATTGGGATTTGCAACACGCGACGTTTTCTTCAAAATAAATGCGGGCCCACAACTCCTGGCCTGGGTATCGCATCGGTGCATAAGACGTGGCATTAGAATTGTGACGATGGCACGGTCACAAGGGTACAAGTCTCAGGTTGAGTCGACTCGGGTTGACACGGTGTGACTCAGGGTCACGCGTAAATGATATCTATGCATCGCAGGTTGTCAAAATTTGACCAAGAGGATCGCGGGTCTAAGGAACGGTACAGACTAGGATACGGGCCTTACAGCTCTCCCCTCTTAATAATAATTTCATCATGGAAATTTATACTATCGCACTGCTAGACATAACTTATAAGGAAAGAGGAAACATAACATCATCATTTAAAATAGGAGACAACATACAAAATACAACATATAATCAATCATCAAATAAATGGGGTTAACGCTCTCGAATCTCGGCCTTGCACTCTCATGAACATCATCAACAAAATGGTGACCCCACTGCACCTTCAGGTGCACCAAAGGAATGACCTTGGTCGAGAGGACCTGCTCCTTCCGATCAAGGATACGAACTGACTGCTCAATGTAAGAAGCGTCCTCACAAACCTCTAGCGGTTGTCATTAAATAACAAGAACGATATCTAACCCATACTTCCTCAACATAAAGACATGAAAAACGTTGTGGACACTAGACAACTGAGATGACAAGGTAATCTAATAGGCCACGGTGTCAACGCACCTAGTGTCACACCCCAAACTTAGAAATTAGGCTCACAAATTTCTTGATAACCGAATCTGACGCTGACAGCCTCCGTAGTATCCCATTCTCGGCTCCGGGTACCCATACACCAGGTTTCAATCCTAGGATCCTATAATGAGGATTTCAAATATGATTTTGATTTAGTATAAGCATAAACCATGAATAATAACCACAAAAACACCATCACAAAATTCACTATGATCAAAAACTTTAAAGTATAATGCGCATAAAGGAAAAATACAAGGTAATAACATAAACTCCTGAAGCTCGACTATACGCTCCTACTGTGGTGAAGCTACGGCTGCGTCTTAGAGTCACCTACACGCATCAATTGTGCATAAGCTTATAGAAAGCTTAGAGGGTGGTGTAAGTGTGTGCGCAATATGAGCGTGCTCAGAATGCAATGCCAGAGTAATGTGGGATCATGTTGATGAGTATATGAATGCAATCAGTCATACTAAGACTATGCGTTACAAAACATGAATGCTATTGGTTTAATCATGACCATGCGATGCGAGAAATAAGTTAAGCATGCCAATCCTCATCCACATATCAATGCAACTCATCACTAGAGCATCGAGTATCAGTATATTTTTTATTCTAAATAATTACCGGGGTTTAGTACCCTCCAAATGGCACTACCCCTTTCTCAAGCGCGTAGTCCAAGCGAGCATAAAAAACTCATTATCTGCCTAACCAATAGTCTGTCAATACCTATCCGGCATGTCGATAGAGGACCCATTCATGAGTTGGTCAAACTCAGCCTAGTAATGCCCTCTACCCTCGGGCGAGTAAGGCCACACCCCTTTCCAACCGACCATGACATAGTGGGAGACACAGCCTCCCACTATATATCTACTCGATCTCGACATTGGAGTCATCCTCTAGTACCATCGAGTTTAGGGTTTTTCACCTAGGGACATCTATGGCGCCCTGATGCTTAGTAACAATATTTTCGATGTCCAATCCTATCATCCATGATGTGCCTGTGGAGATCATAGCCTTGATGTTGCTAGGGCGTATAAAAATCATGTCATACAAATGCGAAGTGTATGAATCACACTGCTAGTCATGCAACAATCCTACGCGTATAGTGTACTCATGAAGGGAAACTCCGCCTATCAGGGAGCTCATAAAAAATCTGCCCGAAGGCATATGCTATGATCAGTCACTCCTCATATCAAGCATACATATGATACGTACGCACATGAATCATGAAACCATACTAAGCATGTTATGTAGTGATGGATCCTATTCATAACGAAGAGGGGCCTAGATGGCCTAGCACTACAAGTATGGGCCGATCAATGGGCCCTAAGGAGAGTTATAATGTGGACATTTAACCATCATTGCGCCCAAGGCATGACCGCCAAAAACATCATTACATACATCATGGTCGGATCTCACATCGCAACGGACCTCATCACATCACATTCAGCCCACACAAAGGCCTTACATACGTCTCATTGGGCCTCATATACATCAAGTGGGCTGCATCATGTAAGCCACTCCAATGGGCTAACATGCATCAAATGGGCTACATCATATGGGCCGCACCAATGGGCCGATTCAAATGGGCAGAATCAAATGGGCCGATTCAAATGGGCCGAATCACATGGGCCGAATCAAATAGGCCGATCAAATGGGCCGATTCAATGGGTGGAATCACATGGGCCAAATCAAATGAGCCCAAACCAACCACACCATTCACCTACCACTAGAGATCAGTTTAGAGCATTATTTAAAAAAAAAAACAAATCATATACAAGGATCATCTGGACCACACCACACTTAACCGTAGTGATAATAATTCCCATGTTAAAAATTTAAAGGGCCCACCATAGCATTTATTTCCCATCTAGACTGTTCATAAGGTCATAAAGACCTAAACGGTGAGGAAAAACAAATATCATATTGGTTCAAAACTTTTGTAATCGCAAAGAGAGGTTTTAATGACAGACGTTCAACTCCACTATTATTTTTTTTAAAAATAATTTATAGTGTGGTCCACTTGATACTAGATCTGTCACATTTTGGTCTCAGGCTCGAGCTCACCAAATGTATGGACGGTTTGGATAAAACACATGCGGCATGGTGCGCCAACGTCCGATCTGATGGATAGTTGAGTAAAGAACACATGCATCAAAAGGGGGCCCATCGTCCCACTATATGGACGGTGTGGATAAGACCCATACATCACGTGCCCCCCCCCCCCCCCCCCCCCCCCCCCTTCAAAATTGGATGGACGGTAGGGATACAACACACACATCATGGTGGGACCGCTCCAATGGATGGATGTTTTGGCTATCATGCATGCTGCACCATCCAGCAACTGGACAGTGCAGATATATACATCATGGTGCAGTCCACGTAGGGACCCACCAATGTAATGTTATATATTATATAATATATTATATATTGTATAATATAATACTATATATTATATGTATCCTTGCTGTGACAGGAGACTATCCATAATCATCGTCTAAATGGATCTGGACGGTGTATTCATGATCATGATAAAGGTGGGTCCCACGTAGCAGTGGCCCGCCATATAATATACAATATATATACATAATATAATATTATATATATTATACTATATATATTATATACATTACATACATCAAGGCTTGGTCCAGCGTCCATGGAGTCTAGACACTGGATGGACGACTTGGATTGAAGCAGGTGGGTCTACATGGTGTGGCCCACCATAGTATTTATTATTGATATAAAATATAATATTATATGATAATATATATCATATATGTATATGTGTGTGTGTGTAGAGTGCCAACGTCCAGCATCCAGAGGGCGGTCTTGATGAATGGACGTTTTGGATGGGGCCCACATAGCAGCTGGGCCCCTCGCTGTTATTGCCTTCCACACTACAGGTAGGTCCCACGTAGGGCCCCACCATCATGTATATAATGGTAATTATATTATAATAATATTATAATTTATAATATACATTTCATTTCCTTTTCTTTTTTAAATCTACAACAAGACATCATCCAGTCCAAGCCCTGGATGGCCTGGACAGCGCAACCGCTCCATGGATGGACGGGTTGGATGCACCGTGTATCAAGGTGGGGTCCACATCTACATGGCCCACCTGATGAATCTAGTTGGTATTTGTGTTTTCTCCATCATCAAGACCGTCCAAAAAGGGCAGTAAGGTGGCTACAACGTGGGCCCCGATTGGGTCCACTCGGTGCTCAATATGGATGAAATACATACATCATAAGCAGGCCATTAAATTGGGAAAGAGAGAGAGAGAGAGAGAGAGAGAGAGAGAGAGAGAGAGAGAGTGTAGTGGAGGGACCCTGCTACCATGGGCCCCTCATATGACTACATCACCTAAATCAAATTGGGTCCCATCACAAGTGGGCCATTAAATTAAAAATTAACGGTGGATCACCAACCTATTGCACTCCTCCTTGATCCCTTAGACTCCTATGCTCCTTGCCTTCAATTTTAATGAAGGTTGATGAAAGATGAATGGTTGAGATTGGAGATGAGAGGGTGGGAAAGTGGGCCACACTTGTTGTTTTCGGAGAGAGGGCTTGGACGTTTGAATTTTTGTTGCTTGGGAGATTTTTTAAGAAATGAGGGAGAGAGAGAAGTGATGGGATGATAAGAGGTGGAGTGATGGGTGATGGGTGGAGTGATGGATGAAGTGGGTTGACTTTGGGGTAGCTTCCATAAGAGAGAGGTAAGGGTAGGGTATGAGTTGCTTATACTTGACTTAATGTGTGATGTGTACTTGATTGATTGATTGATGGGATAGGTCATAGAGATTCTCTTGGAATTCGCATGTGCGACATTTTCCTTGAAATGAACGCGGGCCCACATCTCCTAGCCCGGGTATTGGATCGGTGCATGAGTCATGGCATTGGAACAACGGTGATGGTGCGGTTGTTAGGGTATAAGTTTTGAGTCAAGCTAACTTTAGTATGAAAGACTCGGCTTAGGATCACATGCAACTATCGGATACAGGTCGAGGGTTGACGGAATTCGACCGGAAGGATCGTGGAAGCTTACGAAATAGTACAGTCTAAGATATGGGCCTTACAACTCTTCCCTCCAAATAAAAAATTTACCTTCAAAATTTATACAATCATCGCAATTAGACATAACTCAAAAATAAAGAGGAAACATAGGATCATCATATAAAATTAGAGATAGCATACAAGATACAACATATCATCAATCATCAAAGAGACGGGAATAGCACTCTCGAATCTTAGCCTTGCACTCCCAAGACGACTCATCAACAAAATGGTGACCCCACTGAACCTTCACCAATGAAATGACCTTGGTCTGAGGACCTTCTCCTTTCGATCAAGGATACGTATTGGCTGCTCAATGTAAGAAGCATCCTCACGAACCGGATACGTATTGGCTGCTCAATGTAAGAAGCATCCTCACGAACCTCCAATGGCTGTCAATCAATAATAGGAACTACACTTGACCCACACTTCCTCAACATAGAAGTGTCGAAAATGTTATGGTCGCCAGACAACCGAGATGGTAAGGCAAGCCGATAGGCCACGGCACCAATATGCTCAGTGATCGCGAAAGGTCCAATGAATCTCGGGGCATTTTTGAAGGATACTTTTAAGGCTTGATTGGCATGCTTGACTTGCATCTCGCATCGCATGGTCTTGATGGGACCAGTAGCATTCATGTTTTGCACTGCATAGCCTTGGTACGGCTGATTGCATTCATGTACTCATCAGCATGATCCCACATTAGTCTGGCATTGCATTCTAAGCACGCTCATATTGCGCACACACTTACGCCACCTTCTAAGCTTTTTATAATCTTATGCATGATTGATGCATGCAGGTGATGCCGTAACTTCGCCTCAGTAGGAGCGTACAGTCGAGCTTCAGGAGTTTATGTTATTACCTTGTATTTTCCTTCATGTGCATTGTACTTTAAAGTTTTTTATCATAATGAATTTTGTGATGGTGTTCTTGTGATTATTGTTCATGAGTTATGCTTATGGTTATTCTCTTTATGAATCAAATTGATGTTAGAAATTCTCCTTGTAGAATCCCATGATTAAAACTTGGCGTATGGGTGCCGGGAGTGAGAATGGGGTACTACGGAGGCTGTCGGCACCAGATTTGACAATCGAAAATTTTGGGAGCCCGATTTTTGAGTTTGGGGCATGACACCTAGTGATCTCGAAAGGTCAAATAAACCTCGGGGTGAGCTTGCCCTTCGCTCCAAATCAAACAACACCCTTCATGAGTGAGACCTTGAGATACACTTTGTGTCACGCTCCAAACCCAGAGATCAGACTCACGAGAATCCCGATCACCGAATCCAACGCCAACTAGCTCCGTAGTACCCCACTCTCGGTTCCCAACTTCTATACGCCAGATTTCGATCTCGAGATCCTACGATGAAGATTTTCCAATGTAAATTTTTCTCGTAAGAAGCATAATCACAAGTTTACCCAAATCACAAAGGCAACATCATCATCACATATCCACTAATATAATCATTTGAATACAATGCTAAAAGAGAAATACATATGTCAAAAATCAAAGATCCAGAGGTCCGCTGCATGCTCCAAGCTCGACGCTGCTAAAACCTAACGCCACCTGCACGCATCCATCATGCATAAACTTATAGAACGCTTAGTGGGTGGTGAAAGTGTGTGAGAAAAATATGCATTTTCAGAATGTAATATCAGAGTAAACGAAGATACCAATAAGTCTATAAGTCATACAATATCAGAGTAAGTAGATATACATACAATTCCATGAGTCGTCTAGTATCAAAGTAAGTAATATAAATCAATTATGCAAATGAGGAGTCAAAGAGAGCCAAATATCAAATGGCAAGGGTACAATGTAATATGTAAATCCTGCTAAGTCCGTATAGGTCATATAAGTGCACAAACATAGCGACCCAAAATGTTAAATGTTGCGGATGCAATGCAATATGCGGTGAGAATGAAATGAACAAGCCGGAGTGAATTCAGGATGATAGTACGAGTATCACAGCCTATGGGGTCCATCACAAGGGGCTTCTATCCAAACCAGTCTCATACATAAATTTAGATAGTCAGACTCAATGTAAGAAACTCCTAATATTAGGTTAGTCAAGCGCCTCAAATGAAATCCTAGCTATTGTAAAGGTACACATAATAAATAGTTGCACACCATCAGCCCGAGTGAATAATGAATGAATGAATGAGTATGCAATTCCTGCTCAATAAGTCCACATATCAGCATCGTACATCTCTGAGATCATCACCGGGGTCTAGTACACTCCAAGCTACCTACCACCCCAGCCGGCCGCATAGCCCCGCTAGTGGAAAAGACCTCACTACTTGCCTACCAGTAGTATACCAATGCCAAGATGGCTCATCGCTAGCGGACCCATTTGGGAGTTGGTTAAACTCAGCCTATCTTATAGCCTCCTCACTTTTGGTGGATAAGGCTACACCCCCTCCCAACCGACCATGACACAATGGAAGACGTAGCCTACTGTTATTCTGCACTCGGGCGCTCATGTATCCACTCAGTTTAGACGTTGGGGCATCTCTTGGCCTCGGAGGTTTAGGGACTTTCACATACGGACATCCAAAGTGCCCAGATACTCGAACTAAACATTTCCAGTGTCCCATCTGGCCATCCACGACATGCTTATGGAGGTCACAGCTGTAATGTCGCTAAGGCCTATAGTAATCACAATCACACAATGCAAGATGCATGAGTCATGCGGTCCAATCATGCATCAATCTTGCACATATCATGCGCTCAAGTGGGATAACTCCACCTATTAGGGAGTCTCATAAACCATTTATAATATGGCATATGCAAGAGTCAATCACATCTCACAATAGACATGCAGATGATGCGTATGGGCATGTACCATGATGCTCTACTATCACATACTCATAATCGGTATCAATAACCGGCATCAACAATCGGCCTCGACAATATGGACATTTAACCATCATTGCCCCCAAGGAATGACTCACATAAAGCCAAACATATAATGGGCCCATGGCCTCACACAAAGGCCTAATATACAACACAATGGGCCTTATTGAAGGGTCACATATACAAAACAGGAGGGCCCTGCTCATGGGCCTCAAATACATGGCATGTGGGCCCTACACATGGGTCTCGAATACATCAAATAGGTCATCCATCATATGCCTAATACATATCAAAATGGGCCTTACCCATGGGCCATGAATACATCACAATGGGCCTTGCCCATGGCCCTCAAATACATCATAATGGGCCCCATCATATAGACCTCCTATTCATCATATTAGGCCTTATACACAGGCTACATGTGCATCACACAGGCCGAATACACATCATAATGGGCCTCAACTACAGGTCGCATATACATCATATAGGTTTCGACAATCAGTCTTGGCAATCGAAATTGGCCTCAATAATCGAAATCGGCCTCGATAATAAAAATTGACACTCAGAATCGGCCTCAATACTCGACCTCTACAATCAGAATCGGCCCATACAATCGACCTCGACAAATTAGAATCGGCCTTGATACTCAGCTTAGACAAACGGAATCAGCCAATATAAACCTCGACAAATTGGAATCATCCTTGATACGTGGCCTCAACAATTGGAATCGGCCTCGATACTCGGCCTTGACAATCAGAATCGACTTATATAATCAACCTCAAAAAATCAGAATCGGCCTCGATACTCGGCATCGATAATTGGAATCCTCGATACTCGGCCTCGACAATCGGAATCGACTTATACAATCATCCTTGACAAATTGAAATCGACCTCGATACTCGGACTCAACAATCGAAATTATCCCATATAATCGGCCTTAACAAATCATAATCGGCCTCGATACTTGGCCTCAATAATCGGAATCATCTTATATAATCATCCTTGACAAATTGAAATCGACCTCGATACTTTGCCTCGACAATCAGAATCAGCCCATACAATTGGCCTCGACAAATTGTAATCAGCTTCGATACTCGACCTCAACAATCAGAATCGGCCTATACAATTGGCCTCGATAAATCAGAATCGGCCTCGATAATCAGAATCGGCCTATACAATTGGTCTCGACAAATCGGTCGAACAAGGCCTAAGGGAAGGTCACAATGTGGACATCTAACCATCATTTCCCATCAGTGTGGCCATTTAACCAACGTTGCTCACAAGGAGTGACAAACATAGAGCCAAACATCATAATGGGCCCATCGCCTCACACAAAGGCCTAATATACATCGCAATAGGCTTCACTTAAGGCCCATAAATACCCTACATCGGGCCTCACCAAATGGGTCATAAATACATTACAACAGGCCACATACCAGGGCCTATATACATCGTAATGGGCCATATCTTATGAGCTGTATACATCAAGTCGGTCACTTTACATGGGCCACACCAATGGGCTCTATATACATAAAAGGTGGGCCCCACATACGCAGTAAATGGGCCTCATATGCATTAAATGGGCTACGTAACTGGGCCTTAAATATATTAAAAGGGCCACACGTCGTGGGCCTAATATATATTACAATGGGCCTTACCCATGGGCCACGAATACATCACGATGGGCCTTGCCTATAGGCCTTAGATTCAACCAGGTGGGCCCTATCATATGGGCCTTAAATACAAAGCAGGTGGGCCATATCACATGGGCCTTAAATATACATCATGATGGGCCTCATGGATGGGCCACATTATATGGGACTCATAAATATCAAGTGGGCCATATCACATGGGTCGCACTTGTGGGCCTCATATACACCAAGTAGACCACATCCACAAGCCGCACCAATGGGCCTAATACACATCAAGGTAGTTCCCATGATATTTAAATGGTCTAGGTGACCCATATGACTAGACGGTTTGGATACAACAAGTACCTCAAGGTAGGCCACATGTCCAAGGGGCGGATGATGGAGATATATAATACCTGCATCAATGGTAGGCCCCACATGACACCGTCCAGCGATGGAAGATGTAAACATAGAATACATACATCAAGGTGGGTCACACACAGATGGAAGGTGTGGCATACAACACATCATCAAGGCAGGGGCCCACATAGCCCAAAACGGGAGGACAGTGTGGACATAAAATAAATACATCAAGGTGGGGTCCACCTACCTACACATGTGGGATGGCTCCTGGTCCCAAAATAGATGGACGGATGGAGAAACACATACATCATGGTGGTCCCATCTATCAAAGCATGTGGATGGCTTAGGTCAAAAACTGATCAAAGTGTGTACCCACCATCCAGACCTGCTGGACGGTGCAAGTAAGACCCATACATCACTATGCGGTCCACTGAGTTGATGTCGCACATTCAACAGATGAAAGGCTGATGGATGGTGTGGATCACCAAAAGATGGATAGTTTGGATCACCAAAAGATGGATGGTTTGGATATAACACATGCATCACATGGGACCATAGAACTTGTTGACTTCAGCAGATATAGCTGGCGTCAGGGTACTCGATCCAGTCCATAGTCCAGTTGATTGGACAATGTGAATATAACACACCCATCGTGGTGGGTCCCACTGTCCAAGGTCTGGACGGTGTGGATCCCACATGTGTGGCCTACCCAATCCGTCTTGGACTAGGTGGTAGTATACAAACATCATAGGTGGGGTCTGCACCAAAGGACAGATGGATGGTAGTGGATATACAATGCATTCACCAAGGTGGGTCCCACCCCCACACGTGCCACACGTGTGGGTGGGCCCACACCTCCAAATGAAAGGACGGTTTGTGATATAACATATACGTCAGGTATGTCAGCACCGTCCCAGCTGGACAGTGCAGATACAACATATACAATGTTGTGGGACCCATCGTCCACGCATCTGGATGTGGATGAAACACATTTGTCAGATGGGTCTCTCACAGATGGGCAGTGTACATATGAAATACATATATCACTGATGGGGTCCAGGTGGTGGCCCAAGTCCCCACGGACCAAGCTGATATTAGTGTTTTCCCTCATACAGCCTAGTCCATGACTGGATGGCCCGGATGAATCCATACATCAAGGTGGGTCCACATGTGTGGGACCCACCAGCTCTTAGATTAAGTTGATATTTGTGTTGCCTCTTCACCTTGGCCTATCCAGATGGACAAGGCAGCGGGCCTGCCACTGGACGGTCCAGTAAGGTGGGCCCGAAATATGGATGGCATGGTTATAATACATACTTCATGGTGGGCCTCACACACACCATCATCATCACTGAACAAAAGAAGAGAGAGAGAGAGAGAGAGAGAGAGAGAGAGAGAGAGAGAGAGAGAGAGAAGAGGGAGAGACGGTGTAGTTGAGGGACCCTGTCACTATGGGCCCCTTTATGATCACAATACATACATCAAAGTGGGTCCCACATACAAGTGGACCCTCAAATGGAAATCATTGGTAGAGCACCCACCTATGATCTTTTCCTCCTTCTGCCAAAGCATCTTAGAGCTCCAATAGACGAACTTCAATAGTTGAGATGATGATCTAAGGGTTGGATTGGGTGGTAGGAAGGTGGGTCACACTAGCTTCTCTCCTTGCCTTTGGAAGGCCATAGATGATTGCTCTCTTAGAAACTTGAGAGTTAAGAGAGATAATGAGAGAGAGAAAGAAGTGATGGATCAAAGGAGATGGGATGGGTGTAAGGAAGGGATGGGTTGGGTTAAATTTTGGGTGAGAGAGGGATAGGTGGAGAGAGAGAGTTGACTTTAGGTAAGGGTGATGTAAGAGGAGGATGGTTGCTTATACTCGACTTGATGGGATGGAGTACTTGACTTTTAATATGATTGATGGGACATTCTCTTGGGATTGCAACACGCGGCATTTTTCCTCTAATTGAATGTGGGCCCATATCTCCTGGCTTGGGTATCACCTCGGTGCGCGAGACACGACATTGAAACCATGACAATAATGCGGTCGCATTGGTACAAGTATCGAGTCAAGCTGACTCTGATATATGGAACAAGACTCAAGATCACGTGCAAATGCCAGTTACAGATCGCGGGTTGCCGGAATTCAATAGGGAGGATCACGAAAGTCTACAGAAGAGTATGGGCTAGGATACAGGTCTTACAACTCTTCCCTCCTAATAAAAATTTTATCCTCAAAATTTATACTATCTTCACAACTAAGCATAACTCATAGAAGAGGAAATCATCTCACTATGTAAAATCACAAACATAACCCTTGAATGCAGTTAATAACAAGGATACGGGGATAATACTCATAAATCTTAGCTTCTCACTCCTAAGACCCCTCATCAGCACTACGATGACCCCACTGAACCTCGGCTCCTAGATCAGAGATGATAGAAAGTGGAATACTATGCAGCCTTACAATCTCAACGGTAGGGAGCTATATTAGAAAATTTTTAAGTTATTTGAACTCAAGGATCTAATTAATCTAAGTTCTTAATAATCATATAGTATAGGGTAGCTATCAGCAGATATGTGATGTTATCCTTAGGTATTCCCAAGTTATACTTTGATACAAACTTCTATCCTGCCCCAAACCCGAAAATGGGACTCACAGGAATCCCGATCATCGAATTCGGTGCCGACAGCCTCCATAGTACCCCACTCTCAGCTCCCAACGTCTATACACTAGATTTCGATCATGAGATACTACAGGGAGGATTTCATACATTTTTCTCATAAGAAGCATAACCACAACTTGACCCAAATCACAAAGGCAACATCATCATCACATATCCACTAATATAATCATTTGAATACAATGCTCAAAGAGAAATACATATATAAAAAATCAAATCTCTAGAGGTCCGTTGCATGCTTCAGCTCCACGCTGCTGAAATCTAACACCACCTATACGCATTTATTGTGCATAAGCTTATAAAAGTGTGTGAGCAGAATATGCATGATCAGAATGTAATATCAGAGTAAACGGAGATACTAATAAGTCCACAAGCCATACAATATCAGAGTAAGCAGAAATATTGAGAAGTCCATGAGTCATCTAGTATCAGAGTAAGCAATATAAATCAATTATGCAAATGAGGAGTTAAAGAGAGCCAAATATCAGATGGAAAGGGTACAATGCAATATGTAAATCCTGCTAAGTCCGTCTAGGTCATATAACTGCAGAAACATAGCAAACTAAAATGTTAAATACTGCGGATGCAATGCAATATGCGGTGTGAATGAAATGAACAAGCTGGAGTGAATTTGGGATGATAATACATAGTATCGCAAGCTTTGATGTCCATCACAAGGGACTTCTATCCAAACCAGTCCTATACCTAAATTTGGATAGTCAAACTCAATGTGGGAAACTCCTGATCTTAGGTTAGTCACACGCCTCAAATGAAATCATGGCCATTGTGAAGGTACACGTAACAAATAGTTGAGCACCACTAACTTGAGTGAATAGTGAATGAATGAATGACTATGCAACTCCTACTCAACAAGTCCACATATCAGTACCATACATCTCTAGGATCATCACTGGGGTCTAGTACACTCCAAGCTGGCTACCGCCCTATCCGACCGCGTAGCCCAGCGAGTGGAAAAGACCTCACTACCTACCTGCCGATAATAGACGAATGCCTATCTAGCTCATCGATAGCAGACCCATCTTTCAGCTGGTTAAACTTAGCCTAGCTTATAGCCCCCTTACTCAGGTGGATAAGGCCACACCCCCTCCCAATCAACCATGACACAGTGAAAGATGCGACCTATTGGTATTCGGCACTCAGGCACTCATGATCCACTCGGTCTGCACGTTGTGACATTTCCTGGCCTCGGAGGTTTAAGGACATTCACCCATGGATATCCAAAGTGCTCAGGTGCTCAAACTAAATATTTTTAGTGTCTCATCTGGCCATCCAAGACATGCCTGTGGAAGTCACAACCCTGATGTCACTAGGGCATACAGTAATCACAATCACACAATGCAAGATGCATGAGTCATGTAGTTCAATCATGCATCAATCCTGCGCATACCGTGCACTCAAGTGGGATAACTCCACCCATCAGGGAGTTTCTGAAATGGCCAAGCTATATGTCCTAGAGGGGGGGGGGGGTGAATAGGACTATGCCAAATTAAGAATAAATACAACGGATTAAACTGAAGAAATAGCCTTATAAAATAAATCAATTCACAATACTGAAATTAAATCAATCTCAATAAACAAGAATTGAGAGGTTGATACAAATTTAGTTTTAAGGAGAACCTTACACCATAATCAACAAGGGCTTATGGTAGGACAACCTTATTTCTAGAACGTCTTTTGAATCAAAAACTCAATCCGAAAATAAATAGCAAAGAAATTGGAATCTTAAGAATTGATTATTCTAAGGATAACATGCACCATAAAAAT
Source organism: Magnolia kwangsiensis (assembly GCA_037074715.1). Classification (NCBI taxonomy): domain Eukaryota; kingdom Viridiplantae; phylum Streptophyta; class Magnoliopsida; order Magnoliales; family Magnoliaceae; genus Magnolia; species Magnolia kwangsiensis. The sequence continues at coordinate 44,144,975 of CM073576.1, read as the reverse complement.
GGCAGGGCAACCTTACTAGAATAATTATTTGAATTGAAGCACAGATTGATAAAAATATAAAATGCTGAAGTAAATCTCTAGATTATTACAACATTCCCCACACTTTCTTGAAATGTAAATAGTTACAGCATTCACATCCACATGTACATTCCACAAAACTGAATGATAAAAAATAAGGAATTAAGCAAGCAATCAATCCACAAGACAAAGAATTATAGTGGTTCGCCTGTGTGTACATGAACTGTTATACAACAACCACACAGAATGCTACTCCACTCCTAATATCCTCACACAGGGATATTAATGTTCACTATTAAAGTAGGTTTCACAGGTTCACTTAAAACCTTCACAATTGTGTCTTTTAACTTAGGCTTATGCAATCCAAAAACCCACACTATTCTGAGTTTTCTGGCTCTCCTCAGATAACCAACAAATAGAATTTTTCTGGAAAATTCCAAATAAAAACCAAAAGAATGAAAATTTTACAGAATTGTAAAATACCTGAATTTTTTCTCTTGTAGCAGCCCGGGAGAACCAATTTGAGTAGATGTTCAGATATGAATGTTCAATGTCCAATACTCACTTTATAATGGTTCTAAGTTCTAATTGATTTTAAATTAAATCAGACTGGGCTAGCTCTATTTGATTTCAATTCCCAGAAGAAGGAAAATAATATTTTCTCTTTTCAAATCTGATTGGAATATAAAATCAAATCAAATAGAAAAAAGCTAACAAAAGAAAATAGAATTATGTATAATATAGCTTAAGAATAGACACAAACTTATCTCAGAGTGGAGCTTTGAATTCACTTAATTTTTAATGAAAAACTTTGAAATTCGTGTGCTATTTATAGCTGCAGAAAGTTGTCTTCGACTGGTCCTAGGGTCATTGAAAGGGCCTAGCTATATGCCCTCGAGGGGGGGTGAATAGGGCAATGCCAAATAAAACTTATAACAGCGGAATAATAAAAGATATAAAGCACAATGCTGAATATAAAACAATCACAATAGCCTAAAATAAAGAGATTGATACTTTATCCATTCTAAGGACAACCTTACACCAAAAACTAGAGGTTTAAGGTAGGACAACCTTATTTCTAGAACGTCCTTTGTATCATAAATCAATGAGGAATACTAAGTAATGAAATCAAAATAACTTTCAAAAATTAAATCTTAAGTTATTACAACATTCCCCACAAATGCTTGGAATAGAAAGATTACAATCATTCATTCACAAACACATTCCACAAAATGGAAAGAATAAAAGAATGAAAGAATAAAGCACATCCACAACACAACGATATATAGTGGTTCGTCTGTGTGTACACCAACTGTTATCCAACAGCCACATAGATTGCTACTCCACTCCTAATATCCTCACATAGGGGATATCAGCATGCACTATCAAAATAGGTTTCACAGGTTCACCTAAAATCTTCACAATTGTGTCTTTGATCTCGGGCTTACACAATCCAAAAACCCCACAATCTGAGTTTTTTGGCTCTCCTCAGATAACCATTATAATGAGATTTTTTCGGCGAATCTCAAACAAAAACCAGAGAAAGTAAATTACAAAATATGTAAAATACCTGAATCACCTTTTGAAGAAGCCCGGTAGAACCAATCGGAGTAGAAGTTCGATTCGACGTTCAAAGTCCAATACTCACTTTAAGAATGGTTCTAAGTCTAATTGATTTTAGATCAAACGGGCTAGATCTATTTGATTTTGAATCTAAGAAGAAGGAATATTAGAAATTTCCCTTTTCTAATAAGATTGAAATGTAGATCAAAATTAAATAAAAATAAGCTAGCAAAAGGAATATTAAATAAGCACAATATAGCTTAAAATAAACACAAACTTATCTCAGAGAATAGCTTAAAGAATGCTCGAATAGAATTGATTTGAAGTGCTAAAACTCTGAAGTTCGTGCTCAATTTATAGCCTGAAAAATTCCGTCTACGACTGGTCTTAAGATCCTAGGACTAGTCGTAGCTCTAAAGATTTTCGAAAGATTTCCGCGGGATTTGATTTTCAGTTCCACGACTGGTCCTAGGTGGTCTACGACCAGTCGTGGGTCACCTACGACTGGTCGTGTAACACCTACGACCGGTCGTAGGACCCCAAAACTGGTTGCTGGAGTTTGAGTTGTAGGGCTACGACCGGTCGAAGTATGAGTCGCGTAGGATGTCCAGGACTGGTCGTAGGACAGGTAGAAAGATCTAAAAATCTTCAACTACCTATGACTGGTCTTAGAACACTCCAAACAAGCATATTAAAATATATGAGTTATGTATCCGGAATGACCTACAATAAAGCCCATCCTAAGGTCAATCTAAGGTCAAACAAACCTTAAAAGTGAGATGGACTTGAAAGTCTGAACACTTAGATGACCCTTAAGAGAAGCTTGTGAATATTCAAAACTTGTAGTAGGCTTCCATGAGCTTGATCTTGACTTGAAAAAATCTTCTAGTAAACTTGAACTTGATCAAATGCAACCTTGAAAACTTTTATTCTTAATTTCTTCATCCAACACTTGAAAACTTTCTTCATTTAAGATCTTGTCTTGAAATGCGATGTCTTGATATGTCTTGATTGCAATGACTATTCTTTAAACATAAAACACAAGATATACAAGACATAGATATAGGTTTTGGCACCACAAAATTTGACAACAAAAGGGATATGAAATCATAGCACTTACAATCTCCCCCTTTGTCAAATTTGTGACAAAACACATAGCATCAAAGATAATAAGGAATGATAAGTCATGAAATCACAAAATACTCTACTCCCCCTGAGTAATACGAGTATTGCTCATATAATCAATACATAACATGAAAACCTCAAAACTTCAATCCACATATCCTTCTCAATCAATAAAAACAAATTTACTCCCCCTATCCATATTACTCCCCTTTTAGCAATGCTTACTACTCCCCCTTTTTGTCACAAAATGACAAGGGAAAGGCACAATAGGAAGAAGAACATAGAGAGTAAAAAGAAAATAATGAGAAAGAGATATGAAAGGACATTATATAAATCTTAAGCATCAAGTCATAATCCATAATCCAAAAGACAATATCCAAAAGATAATGTTATCAAACCATATTACATATTACATACCCAAAATAAAAGGAAATGACATACTATCTAGAAGATAATTCACTTAATCTGATCTAGAGGAGGGAGCAGGGATAGTTGGATCAATCTGGTGTAAGCCCTTATTTATGTGACGAAGATATTTTTGAATGTACTTGAATCTCATATTATGGGCTATATTTATATTATCAACTTTTTCCTCCAATGCACGAAGGCGTGCATCAAAACCAGAAGGATCATAATCTGGATCATTAGGTGAATCAGTTTTTATATCATCAAATAAGTCATCCATATTAACATCTTGTTGTGGAAGATCGCCAGCTTCCTCTTCGTTTCCAGCATCACCACCATCACCACCAACACCAGCTTCATCAAATTGGCCTGGTAGTAGATCCAATTTCATCTTATTAAGATTGGAATTGTTGAAAATAAGATGAAGAATTGGTGCCTCATTAACAGGTTTATCGACAAGCATCTGAGTGGCTAAAACATTCATAAGATAATTGAATGGAATATCACTATGACCCGAATGTAAACGAAATTGTTTAATGGAGTGAGAAATCAAAGAAGGAAGACAGACCTTAGTTCCAGAAGCAATAGAATGCAACACACGAACCATGAAAGAAGTTAACTCGGTTTTATTACCAGACCGAGGATATACATTAAAAATGAAGAAACGATGTAGTATTCTGTAACTGGGTAACAAATACTTTGCAAGGAGCACATTCCCTTTGTGAGTCCATTGTGCATCAATTTTGCACAAATCTCTAGTTAACATGCATTTTTTCGATTCTGAAGGTTTGTCGTATAAAGTATGAATCGGTATTTCTTCATCATTAACAGGTATATTCATAATACCTGATATCAAATGACGGTCTACTTCAAATTTCCCTTCTCTTGTATCAATTAAAAATGTTAAATTATCAAGGAAAAAATCTGAAATGCATGCTACCATTGATTGAGCAATGGACTGGTATGTAGACCCACTCCAAAGCAAAATGTTAGTCCAGTCTACAGATTCAAGAAGGGGAATGACACCATATGGAGCAATGTGATTTAGATCAGCGGTATGCTCAACGATAATGTTACGGACATGTAAATCTCTTACATCTTGAAAATCATCTTCGGGTGACCGAAGGTGCCGTTTAGTTATCGGTGCAGATCTGGATGAAGATGGACCACGAGATGTTTTCTTTTTCCCTCTAGCATCCATATTCAAAAAGATATACAAAGAACAAGCAAGATGTACAAATAAAAGATGGGTTTTCTCTAGATCAGCAAATAGAGAGAAAAACCTTAAAAAATCCAACAAGAGATGAAATCAAGCCATACTATGAATAAATCAAAGCATATAGATCATGAATCTTCAAGAAAAATGATGAAATAGTACTTACCTTGAAGAAAAACTAGAAATCTTATGACTGGTCAAGCCACGACTCGTCGAAGGTCGGTGTGGAAATGAAGAAGAAAGGAATTTTTCCTAAATTATATCTCATTCACGAGATCCACGACCTATCGAGTGTGGTTCACGACCGGTCGAACCACGACTGGTCGTGTACAGCCACGACCGGTCGAGTATCGACCAAAAATGCATTTTTTAATGAAAAATTAAAATTTAAACACATAATACTAAATATAGTACACTATAATACATGCAAGTAAGAATATTCAATGTAAAATGTACATACCAAGATCAAATTTCAATTTATTAAACTTGCTTTTGTCGAGCAGTTTAGTAAATAATCAGCAAGTTGAGTTTCGGTTGGTATATATTCCAATGAAATAACTTTTTCTTCAACTAACTCGCGAATGTAATGATACCTAATGTCAATATGCTTAGTACGTGAATACTGGATTGGGTTTTTAGAAATGTTTATAGCACTGGAATTATCACAATATAAGATCATTGAATCTTGATTAATTCCATAATCGCTAAGCATGCGTTTCATCCAAACTAGTTGAGTACATGCATATCCAGCTGCAATATATTCAGCCTCAGCAGTAGAGAGCGATATTGAGCTTTACTTCTTGCTGAACCAAGAAACTAAGCAATTTCCAATGTAAAAACAACCACCACTGGTTGATTTTCTATCATCAATATTTCTGACCCAATCAGCATCTGAATACCCGGCTAATTGAACATTAGTATTAAAAGGATACCAAAGTCCCAAATTTATAGAACTTGCGACATATCTTATAATTCGTTTAACAACAATAAGATGTGCTTCCTTACGATTAGACAGATATCTCGCACAAATACCAATACTAAATGTGATATCAGGTCTACTAGCAGTAAGATATAACAAACTACCAATCATACTGCGATATAATTTAGGATCTATATCTTTACCTGAAGAGTCTTTTGAGAGTCTTAATGTTGTACTCATAGGAGTATCAAAGTTTTTTCCATTCTCAAATCCAAACCTTTTAACCAAGTTTGAAGCATATTTGGTCTGGAAAATGAAAATTCCATCAGGTCGTTGTTTTACTTGCAACCCTAGGAAATAGTTAAGTTCGCCAACCATGCTCATTTCGAACCTTGATTTCATTAACTCTGCAAACTCAGTAGACATGTTAGAACAAGTAGATCCATAAATAATATCATCAACATATATTTGAACCATCAAAATATCATTGTTATTCTTTTTAATAAAAAGCGTCTTATCGACACTTCCTACTTGAAAGCTATGACTAAGTAAGAATTTAGTTAATTTTTCATACCATGCCCTGGGTGCTTCTTTTAGACCATAGAGAGCCTTTTTGAGACGAAATACATGGTCAGATAACTTAGGGTCTTCAAACCCTGAAGGTTGTTCAACATACACTTCTTCATGTAAATCGCCATTCAAGAAAGCACTCTTTACATCCATCTAATAGATTTTAAATTTTTTAAAACATGCGATGGAAATAAAAAAGTTTGATTGATTCAAGGCGAGCGACTGGAGCAAAGGTTTCATCGTAATCGATGCCTTCAATCTGAGTGTACCCTTGTACAACCAGTCTAGCCTTGTTTCGTATAATATTTTCGAGTTTATCAGACTTATTTTTAAAGATCCACTTTGTTCCAATAATGTTTTTATCTTTAGGTCTAGGAACAAGATACCAGACATCATTACGAACAAATTGATTAAGTTCATCCTGCATAGCGACTATCCAATTTTCGTCAGAAAGTGCTTCTTTTACGTTGACCGGTTCTATTTGGGATGTAAAACAAACATAATTACATATGTTCTCAAGTTGTTTGCGAGTACGAACTCCAGTGAGAGGATTTTTAAGTATTTGATTGGTTGGATGATCTTTAACAGTCCTTGGTTCAGATTCTTTTTTACTTGATGAGATATCTAGATTGTCAATAATAAGGGCTTCATCATCATTTGAACTTGGGGCTGGTGTATTCAAATGATCATCAATGACCACATTGATGGACTCTTGAATCAAACCAGTTCTCTTATTTAAAACCCTACAAGCTCGACTGTTCAAAGAATAACCAAGAAAAATTCCTTCGTCACTCTTCGTATCAAACTTACCCAAATTTTCATGATCTCGTAAAATATAACACTTACTGCAAAAAACCTGAAAGTATTTGACAGTAGGTTTCTTTTCAAACCATAATTCATAAGCAATCTTATTATCGAATTTACTAGTATAAACCCGATTAATAATATAACATGCGGTATTAACTGCTTCAGCCCAAAGATTTTTAGAGAGCTTCATGCTATTCAACATAACACTAGCCATATCCTGAAGCATTCTATTTTTCCTTTCAACTATACCATTTTATTGTGGTGTTTTGGGCGCTGAGAATTCATGTAATATTCCCTGATCGCTACAGAATTTCTCAAAACTACTGTTTTCGAATTCAGATCCATGATCACCACGGATCTTACTAACATGAGAACCTTTCTCATTTTCGATTCGTTTGATGACCTTTTTCACTTCATCCAGGGTTTTAGTTTTGTCGTTTAAGAACGATACCCAAGTGAATCTTGTATAGTCATCTACGATAACCAAGATGTATTTTTTGCCTCCTCGACTCTCCAATCTGGTAGGTCCAATAAGATCCATGTGGAGAAGCTCGAGTGGTCTAGATGTGGTGTTAGAGTTCACTTTCTTGTGAGAACTCATAATTTGTTTGCCCAACTGGCATTCACCACATATTTATTCTACTTTTTATAATTTGGGTAGACCTCTAATCAGTTTTCTTTTGCTCAATCTAAATAAGTTTCGATAGTGTACATGTCTAAGGCGTTTATGCCATAATTCAGTCTCATCGGTATGGACCATGTAACATGATTGAGTAGATGAGCTAGCATCACTAATGATGTAGCAGTTTTCAGAAGTTCTGCGACCAGTTAATATAACAGAACCCCTTTTATTAACTATCTTACAACCTTGATTAGAAAACTTTATACTATAGTTGTTATCACATATCTGAGAAATGCTTAATAGGTTGTGTTTTAAATCCTCAACATATAAGACATTCTTAAATAAGGGAAGGTTGTAAAGTTGAACCGTACCTTGTCCAATAATCTTGCAATTGCTTCCATCACCAAATGTGACTGACTCGTCAGTCATATCTTTAAGATCAGTGAATAAAGCTTTGTCACCTGTCATATGCCTGGAGCAACCACTATCTAGGTACCACTTTGAATGACTTGTTTCTTTGAAAGCAGTGTGGGCAACCAAGATGGCAACTTTAGGAACCCATTTCATAACTGTTTTGGGTTTAGGAGTATAGATAGTCTTTTTCTGTCTATTTTTGTAGGAACGACCTATAGAGTTTGACTTTAATAGCTCCTTGAGAAGATCAATAATTTTTTCAGCTAATTGATTTCGGTTTTGAAAATTAAAGTTGACATTGCTACTTTTAGGTTTTTGAAAAGTTTTTAAATTTTTAGAAAAACCTTGAAAAGTATTCTTTTCTTTTGAGTTTGAAGACTCTCCTTTTACAAATTTAGGAGCAGTGATATTTTTTTTAGGAGATGTATTCTTATCATAGCCCAACCCGGATCGATCGCCACATTTTCTTGATCCGGACAATAATTTTTCTAATTTCGGATCACCTTGGGCATATCTCCATGTGTCCTTCAAACTCAGAAGAGAAGCTACCTCATTTTTGAGTTTCTCTTTTTCAGATTTCAAATCTTCTATTTGGGAGGTTTTAAAATCTAAATAATTTTTGGTTTTTTCAAAAGAATCAGAAATATGAGACTTTTCTAAGACAAGAGACTCATAATCTTCCTTAAGCTTAGAAAATTTTTCTTTTTGTAATTTAAGCTTGACAACAATTTTACAACTCTCTTTATAAAGGGCATTATAAGCATCTTGAAGATCATCTTCATTATCACAATCACTATTCAAATTTTCTTCACTAGATATATCATCATGATCTGAATAGGTAATCTTGGCTAGAGTCATAAGGGCTTTAACACCATCGCCCGATTCGATTTTAGAATCTTCTGATTTAAAAGAGGATTCAGAATCAGATGATTTATCCCAAGTAGCCATCATGCTTTTCCTTTTTGATTTGTCCTTTTTAGGACATTTGTTAGATAAGTGCCCATACTCTTGACAGTTGTAACATTGACTATCTTTCAAGGATTTACGAGTTTTAGGTTTAGATCGTCTCTTATCATTTGATTTTTGAAAATCAACCTTTTTCTTGTTTTTGAAAATTTTGTAAAACCTTTTTGCTAAAAGTGTCATATCATCTTCGGTATTTTCTGAATCCGAAGTACTCTCTTCTGAAATATTTTTAGATGATTTGAGAGTAATTGATTTTCCTTTAAGAGCCTTAAAGGATAACTCATAGGTTTGAAGTGAACCAACTAATTCCTCAACCCTCATGGTATCCGTATCACGAAGTTCCTGAATCACAGTCACTTTATAATTGAACAGTTCAGGAAGTGAACGTAGTATTTTTGCGCACACTTTACTTTCAGGGATTCTATCACCAAGACCCCACATAGAGTTCACAATGTCATTCAATCTAGTGTAGAAGTTCATAAACATCTCATTCTCCTCCATATGAATTTCTTCAAATTTAGTTGTGAGGAGTTGGACTTTAGATTTCTTGACAATATATGTACCCTCGTGTGTCATTTCTAATATATCCCATGCTTGTTTTGTATTTTCACAAGAGATGATTCTTTTGAATTCATTTGGTGATAATGCACAAGTAATTGCATTTAGTACTTTTGCATTTGCACTACTTTCACTTTTCTGAAGTGTGGTCCAAAGCGAATAAGCCGTTACTTTCATAGATTTGACCCATCGCCATTAGTTACTTCAATGATAAGAGGGTTCCATTCATTCATTGTGGCCAGTCACACACTTTCATCCAAGGATTTGAGGAAGATCCTCATCCTGACTTTCCAATAGGCATAGTTTGTGCCATTAAAGGGTGGTGGCCTAGTGACTGATAGGCTATCAAAATTTGACATCTTAATATAGCTTAGATCGTTAGCTCAGAAAATAAATCTAATAAATAAACAATAAGCACGAGCTATTAGGCTCTGATACCACTTGAAAGGGCCTAGCTATATGCCCTAGAGGGGGGGTGAATAGGGCAATGCCAAAATAAAACTTATAACAGCGGAATAATAAAAGATATAAAGCACAATGCTGAATATAAAACAATCACAATGGCCTAAAATAAAGAGATTGATACTTTATCAGTTCTAAGGACAACCTTACACCAAAAACCAGAGGTTTAAGGTAGGACAACCTTATTTCTAGAACGTCCTTTGTATCATAAATCAATGAGGAATACTAAGTAATGAAATCAAAATAACTTACGGAAAATAAATCTTAAGTTATTACAACATTCCCCACAAATGCTTGGAATAAAAAGATTACAATCATTCATTCACAAACACATTCTACAAAACGGAAAGAATAAAAGAATGAAAGAATAAAGCACATCCACAACACAACGATATATAGTGGTTCGCCTGTGTGTACACCAACTATTATCCAACAGCCATACAGATTGCTACTCCACTCCTAATATCCTCACACAGGGGATATTAGCATGCACTATCAAAATAGGTTTCACAGGTTCACCTAAAACCTTCACAATTGTGTCTTTGATCTCGGGCTTACACAATCCAAGATAACCATTACAATGAGATTTTTCTGGCGAATCTCAAACAAAAATCAGAGAAAGTAAATTACAAAATATGTAAAATACCTGAATCACCTTTTAAAGAAGCCCGGTAGAACCAATCGGAGTAGAAGTTCGATTCGACGTTCAAAGTCCAATACTCACTTTGAGAATGGTTCTAAGTCTAATTGATTTTAGATCAAACGGGCTAGATCTATTTGATTTTGAATCCAAGAAGAAGGAATATCAGAAATTCCCCTTTTCTAATAAGATTGGAATGTAGATCAAAATCAAATACAAATAAGCTAGCAAAAGGAATATTAAATAAGCACAATGTAGCTTAAAATAAACACAAACTTATCTCAGAAAATAGCCTAAAGAATGCTCGAATAGAATTGATTTGAAGTGATAAAACTCTGAAGTTCGTGCTCAATTTATAGCCTGAAAAATCCCGTCTACGACTGGTCTTAGGATCCTAAGACTGGTCGTAGCTCCAAACATTTTCGAAAGATTTCTGTGGGATTTGATTTTCAGTTCCACGACCGGTCCTGGGTGGTCTATGACCGGTCGTGGGTCACCTATGACTGTTCGTGTAACACCTATGACTGGTCGTAGGACCCCAAAAATGGTTGCTCGAGTTTAAGTTGTAGGGCTACAACCGGTCGAAGTATGAGTCGTAGAACTTTCAGGACTGGTCGTAGGACAGGTAGAAAGATTCAAAAATCTTCAACTACCTAGAACTGGTCCTGAAAAACCAAAGACTGGTCATAGCAAAGCTAGGACTGGTCTTGAAGTCCCTAGGACTGGTTTTAGAACACTCCAAACAAGCATATTAAAATATATGGGTTATGTATCCGGAATGACCTACAATAAAGCCCATCCTAAGGTCAATCTAAGGTCAAACAAACCTTAAAAGTGAGATGGACTTGAAAGTCTGAACACTCAAATGACCCTTAAGAGAAGCTTGTGAATATTCAAAACTTTTAGTAGGCTTCCATGAGCTTGATCTTGACTTGACAAAATCTTCTAGTAAACTTGAATTTGATCAAATGCAACCTTGAAAACTTCTATTCTTGATTTCTTCATCCAAGACTTGAAAACTTTCTTCATTTAAGATCTTGTCTTGAAATGCGATGTCTTGATATGTCTTGATTGCAATGACTAGTCTTCAAACATAAAACATAAGATATACAAGACATAGATATAGGTTTTGGCACCATAAAATTTGACAACAAAAGGGATATGAAATCATAGCACTTACAGTCACCACGACTAGTCGAAGAAGAAACGGACTTTTGAAAATTTTGGGCGCGATTGGATAAACCGTTACATAACTGGTCGTGAGTAGTCCATGACTAGTCGAAGGCCATCCACGACTGGTCGTGAACCTAACACGACTAGTCGTGCGACCCATGATTTAGTTGCTGGAGTTTGAATCGTGGTTCCACGACTGGTCGAAGGTCGAATCATGACCGTCCCACGACTAGTCGAGCAGACTCCGGGACTAGTCGTAGCTGAACAGAAAAAATTTGATAATTTGTAACAAAACTTTGATTGGTCTTGAATTTTCTAGGATTGGTTGAACTAGTGCCAAGACTAGTCGAATAAGGTCCAAGACTAGTCTTAGAACAGACCAAAAATATTTATAGAAAATATATGAATTATGTATCCAAAATGACCTACTCTAAAGGTCATCCTAAGGTCAATCAAACCTCAACAAGGACATTAAACCTTTATAAGCTTAGACGTTGAACTTTATAAAGCTTGAGTTCTTCTTAATGTAGCTTGAACACGTTAAACTTTATGAAGCTTGAGTTCAACTTGATGTAACTTAAACACTTCATAAGCTTGAAGTCACCAACAGTAAGTATGCGTTGTGTTCAGTTCCCTATCTTATGCTAGAGGTTTGACCTTGAATATATGAACTTTAAGTCTTGAACTTGAACTCTTCGTGAACTTGAACTTTTCTTGAATAACATCAAATATGTAGCTTGAACTAGCTTGAGAAGTTCATCGGCGTGTCTCGAAGTATAGATGTCTCAAACATATATAACAAGATAACAACACAAGACACATATAGAGGTTTTGACACACAAAATTTGACAACCAAAGAGGGTTTTAACCACAGCACTTACAGTTTCATAAACCATTTGTACTATGGCATATGCAAGGGTTAATCATTCTCACAATAAACATGTAGATGATGCATATGGGCATGTATCATGATGCTATGATGTCGCATACTCATAATTGGTATTAATAATTGGCATCAACGATCGGCCTCGACAATGTGAACATTTAACCATAATTGCCCCCAAGGAATGACCTACATAGAGCCAAACATATAACGGGCCCATGGCCTCACAAAAAAGCTTAATATATAACAAAATGGGCCTTACACAAGTGCCACATATACACAACAGGTGGGCCCTACTCATGTGTCACGAATACATCATAATGGGCCTTGCCCATGGCCCTCAAATACATCACAATAGGCAAGGCCTTAAACATAGGGCTACATATACATGAGCAGGGCCCAATGTATCACATAAACTTCCTCTTCATAATGGCAAGGCCTAATGTATCACATAAACCTCCTCTTCATCACATTAGGCCTTAAACATGGGCTACATATACATCACACAGTCCGAACACACATCATAATGGGCCTCAACTATACGTTGCATATACATCATATAAGTCTCGACAATCAGCCTTGGCAATCGAAATCGGCCTCAACAATCAGAATCGACACTCGGAATCATCCTCGACAATTAAAATTGGCTCATAAAATTGACCTCAACAAATCGAAATTGGCCTCGATATTCGGCGTTGACAATTGGAATCAGCCTATACAATCGGCCTCGACAAATTGAAATCATCCTTGATACATGGCTTCGACAATCGAAATCGGCCTCAACAATCGAAATTGGCCTATACAATCGGCCTCAACAAATCAGTATTGGCCTCGATACTCAGCCTCGATAATCGAAATTAGCCCATACAATCGACCTCGACAAATCAGAATCAACCTCGATCTCGGCCTCGACAATCGGAATCGACCCATGCTATCAACCTCGATAAATCGGAATTGGGCTCGATACTGGACCTCGACAATCGAAGTCAGCCACGACAAATTGGAATCGCCCTATACAATTGCCCTCGACAATTGGAATTGTCATATACAATTGGCCTCGGCAAATTGGCCAAAAAAGGCCTAAGGGACGACCACAATGTGGACATCTAACAATCATCACCCGTCAATGTGGACATTTAACCAAAATTGCTCCCAAGGAGTGGCCCACATAGAGCCAAACATCATAGTGGGCCCATTACCTCACACAAAGGCCTAATATACATCGTAATAGGCCTCACTCAATGGCCACATATACACCACATCAGGCCGCACCAAATGGGCCACAAATACACTACAACGGCCCACATACATGAGCCACACCAAAGGGCTTTATATATGTAATAGGTGGGCCTAGTAAACGCAGCAAATGGGCCTCATATGCATCAAATGGGCTAAGTAAATGGGCTTTAAATACATCAGAAGGGTCACGCATCATGGGCCTAATATATATCACAATGAGCCTTGTCCATATGCCACGAATACATCACGATGGGCCTTGCCCATAGGCCTCAAATTCAAATAGGTGGCCCCATCATATGGGCCTTAAATACAAGGTAGGTGGGCCCTATCACATAGGCCTCAAATAGATATCATGATGGGCCTCATGGATGAGCCGCATCATATGGGCCTTATACATATCAAGTGGGCCATATCACATGGGCCACACCAATGAGCCTCATATACACCAAGTGGACCGCATCCACGGGCTGAACCAATGGGCCTAATACACATCAAGGTAGGTCTCATGATCTAGACGGTCTAGGTGACCCAAATGGTTAGACGGTTCGGATACAACACATACCTCAAGGTAGGCCACATGTCCAAGGGGTGGATGACGGAAATATACAATACTTGCATCAAAGGTAGGCCCCACATGACACCGTCTAGCGGTGGATGATGTAAACATAGAATACATATATCAAGGTGGGCCACACACAGATGAAAGGCATGACATACAACACATCATCAAGGCAGGGGCCCACATAGTCCAAAATGGGCGAACAGTGTGGACATAAAACAAATACATCAAGGTGGGGTCCACCTACCCACACGTGTGGGATGGCCCCTGGTCCCAAAACAGATGGACGGATGGAGAAACACATACATCATGGTGGTCCCATCTATCAAAGCAGGTGGATGGCTTGGGTCAAAACACAACTCAAGGTGGGTACCCACCATCCAGACCTATTGGACAGTGCAGGTAAGACCCATACATCACCGTGTGGTCCACCGAGTTGCTATTTCACATTCAGCAGCAGAAAGGCTGATGGATGGCGTGGATCACCGAAAGATGGACGGTTTGGATATCGCACATGCATCACATGGGACCATAGAACTTGCTGACTTCATCAGATATAGCTGGCGTCAAGGTACTCGTGCCAGTCCACCGTCCATTTGATTGGATGGTGTGAATATAACACACCCCTCATGGTGGGTCCCACCGTCAAAGGTTTGGACAGTGTGGATCCCACACTTATGGCCTACCCAAACCATCCAGGATGGGGTTATAGTATACATACATCATAGGAGGCATCCGCACTAAAGGACAGTTGGATGGTAGTGGATATACAATGCATTCACCAAGTTGGGTCCCACCCCCACACGTGCCACATGTGTGGGTAGGCCCACACCTCTAAATGTAAGGACGGTTTGTGATATAACATGTACCTCAGGTGTGTCAGCACCGTCCCAGCTGGGCGGTGAAAATACAATGTATACAATGATGTGGGACCCACCGTCCACGTCCAGATGCGGTGAACATACAATGTATACAATGATGTGGGACCCACCGTCCACACATCTGGACGTGGATGAAACACATTTGTCAGATGGGTCCCACGCAGATGGGCGGTGTACATATTAAACACATATATCACTGATGGGGTCCACATGGTGGCCTAGGGCCCCACGAACCAAGCCGATATTAGTGTTTTCCCTCATATAGTCCAGTCCATGATTGGATGGCCCGGATGAATCCATACATCAAGGTGGGTCCACACATGCAGGACCCACCAGCTCTTAGATTAAGCTGATATTTGTGTTGCCTCTTCACCTTGGCCTATCCAGACGAACAAGCCAGCGGGCCTGCCGTTGGACAGTCCAATAAGGTGGGCCTGACATATGGATGACATGGTTATAATACATACTTCATGGTGGGCCACATACACACACCATCATCATCACTAAACAAAAGAAAAGAGAGAGAGAGAGAGAGAGAGAGAGAGAGAGAGAGAGAGAGAGAGAGAGAGAGAAATGGTGAAGTTGGGGGCCCCGCCACTATGGGCCCCTCTATGATCACAATATATACATCAAAGTGGGTCCCACATACAAGTGGACCCTCAAATGGAAATCAACAGTAGATCGCCCACCTATGATCTTCTCCTCCTTCTGCCAAAGCATCCTAGAACTCCAATGGACGGACTTCAACGGTTGAGATGATGATCTAAGGGTTGGATTGGGCAGTAAGAAGGTGGGCCGCACTAGCTTCTCTCCTCTCCTTTGCAAGGACATAGATGATTGCTCTCTTGAAAGCTTGAGAGTGAAGAGAGATAATGAGAGAGAGAGAGAAGCGATGGATGAAAGGAGATGGGATGGATGTAAGGATGGGATGGGTTGGGTTGAATTTTGGGTGAGAGAGCGAGTTGACTTTAGGTAAGGGTGATGTAAGAGGGGGATGGTTGCTTGTACTTGACTTGATGGGATGGAGTACTTGACTTTTGATATGGTTGATGGTACATTCTCTTGGAATTGCAACATGCGGCATTTTTTCTCTAACTGAATGTGGGCCCACATCTCCTGGCCTAGGTATCGCCTCAGCGCGTGAGACGCGACATTGGAACTGTGGCGACGGCACAGTCACACTGGTAAAAGTATCAGGTTAAGCCGACTCTGATATATAGACATAATTCAAGATCACGCGCAAATGCCAGTTACAGATCTTTTGTTTTCGAAATTTAATAGAGAGGATTGCGAAAGTCTACGGAACAGTACAGGCTAGGATATGGGTCTTACACTCTATCCCCAACAACGAACTCTAAGGGATGACATAGGCGATCAACAAAATTCTTTCGCCAGCTTTGAGCTATGTGCACCCTCTGCCTGATGATATCGATAACCTCTGATGTTTAATGCACAAGCTCGGGACCTACGAGACGCCGCTCTCCAACCTCGGTTATCACGCCCCAAACCCGGAAATCGAATTTATAAGAATCCCGATTATCGAATCTAGTGTTGACAGCCTCCGTAGTATCCCATTCTCGGCTCCTAGCATTCATATGCTAGATTTCGATCCTAGGATCCTACAAGGAGGATTTTTTTTGTACATATAACTAGTAATAAGCATAACCACAAGATTACCCAATTCACAAAGGCAACATCATCATCACATATCCGCTAATATAATCGTTTGAGTACAATACTGAAAGGGAAATATATAAATAAAAATTAAGCTCCGGAAGACCACTGCACGCTCCAAGCTCAACACTGCTGCAACCTAACATCACCTGCATGCATCTATCGTGCATAAGCTTATAGAAAGATTAGAGGGTGGTGTAAGTGTGTGCACAAGGTAAGTGCCAAGTATTCAATACAATGTCATAATCATACAATATCGAAGATACTGGTAATTCATAAT
Source organism: Magnolia kwangsiensis (assembly GCA_037074715.1). NCBI lineage: Eukaryota > Viridiplantae > Streptophyta > Magnoliopsida > Magnoliales > Magnoliaceae > Magnolia > Magnolia kwangsiensis. Next base: position 44,128,001 of record CM073576.1, on the reverse strand, counting down.
TCGTACATCATCGGAATAAGCAGAAATACTGACAAGTCCATAAGTCAATAAATATCAGGATATGCAATATAGAACAGTTATGCAATAAAGAATCATAAAGAGCTAAATATCAAATGTCGAGGATGCAATGCAATATACAAATCCTTCTAAGTCTATCTAGGCCATATAAGTGCAGAAACATATCAACCTAAAATGTCATATGCCTGCGGATGTAATGCAATATGCGATGCGAATGAAACGACCATGCTTGGAGTGTGAAGTCGAGATGATAGTAGGTAATATCACAGGCTACGGAGTTCGCCACAATGGACTTCTATCCAAACCAGTCCCATACCTAAATTTGGATAGTCAGACTTAACGTGGTAAACTCCTGATCTCAGGTTGGTCACGCGCCCAACCAAAATCCTTGCTATAACGAAGGTACACAACAATTAGTTGCGCACCACCAGCCCGAGTGGGTAGTGAATGAATGAATGAATGAGCATGAAACTCCTACTCGATAAGTCCACATATCAGTATGGTTCCTCTCTAGAAAATCACCGGGGTCTATTACACTCCAAACCAAATTGTCACCCCATCGCACGCAACAAGGTGAGTGGAAGAGACCTCACTATCTGCCTACCAATATTGGGCTCGGCTCGTCAATAGCGGACCCATTCCTCGAGCTGGTCAGACTCAGCCTAGCATTGCCCCCTCATCTCGGGCAGGTAAGGTCGCACCCCCTTCTAACCAACCACGACACAGTGGAGAGCGCAGCTATCTGGTAATCGGCACTCGACGCTCATCTACCCACTCGGTCTAGACGTTAAAGCAACCTCTGAAAATAAGAGGGTTTAGGAACTTTCACCCAGGGATATCTATAGCACCTCATGTAGAACAGATTTTTGGTGTCCCATCTGGCCATCCACGATATGCCTGTGGAGGCTAAGACCCTGATGTCGCTAGGGCATACAGTAATCACAACACACAATACAAGATGCATGAGTCATACAATACAGACATGCATCAATCCCGCACATACAATGTACTCATGTGAGACAATCTCCACCTATCAGAGAATCTCATAACAACATGCCCAATGACATATGCAATGATCAACCACATTTCATATCAAACATGCAGATGATGCATATGGGCATGTATCGTGATGCTATGCTGTCACATACTCATAATCGGTATCAATAACCTGCATCAACAATTGGCCTCGACAATGTGGACATCTAACCAGCATTGCCCCAAGGAGTGACCCTCACAGAGCCAAACATATAATGGGCCCACGGCCTCACACAAGGGCCTAATATACAACACAATGGGCCTTACTCAAGGGTTACATGTACATAACAGGAGGGCCCTGCTCATGGGCCTAACATGCATCACAATGGGCTCCTTCGTCTGGCCTTCAAATGCATCACAATGGGCCTCATCACCTAGGCCTCAATATACACCACATTGGGCCTTAGACACGGGCTGAATATACATCACGTCGGACCTCAAAGACGGGTCGCATGTTCATCATATTGGGCCTCGACAATCAAAACTGGTAATTGGCCATTTGAATCGGTAATTGACCTTGATCGATAATCGACAATCGATCACGTCATATCGGAATCGGTAATCGGCCTCAAGACGAGGTTATAGATGGATGGCCGATTACAGTCCAAGCAATACCAATGGGGCCCATTCGTTTAGGGTAACCCACTAGAGGATGATGATAATGAGCCCATCCAGGCCTAAAGGAAGGTCACAATATGGACATTTAACCATCACTGCTCATCAATGTGGACATTTAACCAACATTGCTTCCAAGGAGTGGCCCACATGGGGCCGAACATACAGTGGGATCGTGGTCTCACACAAGGATTTGTTATACATCACCATGGGCGGAATACATGGGCCTAATATACATCATTATGAGCCACGACCCATGATCCTCCGATACATCATAATGGGCTACAATCCATAGACCTCAATATACATCAAGTGGATTGCATTAATGGGTCTTATATACATGACAGGTGAGCCCTGCACATGGGCCTCAAACATACAACATGTCGGCCCTATACATGGGTCTTGAATACATCAAATGGGTCACATATTTGGGCCTCAAATACGTCAAGTGGCTACACATCATGGACCTAGTACATATCACAATGGGTCTTGCTCATAGGCCACAAATACAACTTATTGGGCCTCTTAAATACAATGAGTAGGCCGCACATGTGACATCCCAAAAATTGGGGGTCGGGTAGAAACCCAACTCCCAAGTTCCAGAACGTCACTTATGCAACATAGATAATGATAAATGCATGTTGTCTGTAGAATGATATTAAATAAGATTGAGACTAAGCCAAAACAGCATATCATACTCCAGAGAGAGTTAAATTAGCAAGCGGAAGACTATGATAAATACATAAAATATATAATTGATTGTAAGTCTCCAGAGTGTGAACATGTTACCAGGTTAATTAAGTACATGTATACTCAAAAAAATGAAAAGAAAAGAATATACATGAGTGCTCAAAAAAATATAAAATGACAAGTGTCAAGGCGTCTAATCAACCTCCCTATAATCCCGTCGATCAGATCACGCATAATGGAGGGATCCTAATCACCATCATCAAGCCCGGCTCCGCCTCGCAGGCCGTGCCATCATCTGCAATTACAAAAGGATCTGGTGGGTGTCCGGAACACCGTCCCGTAACATGGGAGTGAGTAATTAACTCAGTGGAATTATAGAGCAAAGATTATCATGTTATCAAATCAATCACACGATAATAGTAAAGCAAACAATCAAACATTCCTAGATACTATTATTAAAGCAAGCATGAGATGACATGATGGATGCCCTCACCGACATTCTCCCTCATACGGCACCATCTTATGCCCGCGGCATGCTTTCTTCTCACAGTGTTCCACATCTTCCAGGCACATGCAATGCGATGTGGATAATGATTACCGAGTTGTTATTACTCCTTTTCATACAGCAGGATTGGGAAACTAGGGTACCTTGCTTATATCAATCCCAATACAGATCCTGTCTAGGGTTGTCACTCCTAGTAATCTCATTAGATGTTATATTTGTAGGTCGCTGCAAGGGCTGTCAGGGCTGTTGCTCGCACTCGTTACACTTGTCCCCCATCACCTTATCAATACAGGCCTAATTATCCTTAAGACTGCATCAGGACTCGTCGCCCCCATGCGGTGTCAGGATAAACTCAAGGTCACTACAAAGGGCTCGTCACCTGATAAGTGTAGGTCGACAGTAAGAATATAGTGTCCCATACCACCATAATCTGCTCAGAGTAGGGTGCTCACTGGTCACTACGGGGAGGTTTGTGGCCCCAGCGTAGGCCGATAGCTCGACCACGGTGTCCCATACCACCATGCCCGGCTCATGAGTCTTTATGGATCAAGGTACCATGGTTAATAGGGTTTTCAATGGTAAGATCAGTACCCTAGGTTCAAGCAGTTATGACTCATACAGGGTGAACATACAATGGCCAGTCGGGTTACTTGACAGGCTCGACTAGTACGAGCGCATCTCAAGCTGAACGACATGAAGTGCATGAAACACTTCGTGTGGCCTAACCACTGCCGCCAACCCAAAACACGACTTGCGTTCATCGACGCGTCCTTTGTGGTACATAGAAACCAACCACGAATTCAATCCATTACCGACTGCTTGGACTAGGTCATAGCCCCAAGCATTTGTGTATCAACATTAATAAGCATATGTCAGTAACAGAAATGAAATACAACAATGTAAGCATGTTGACACATGTTATAACATACAACTTAAGCAAATCATCCAACACATGCATTTCATACACATAATGAAATCAATACATATAGCCAACATGATGGAAATCATTTACATCAGCATATTACTTGAGAATTCAATCTCAAAACTCATTCACAGCACCATTTACTCAATACATACTAATACAAACATTTATACAAACAATTAGTCTACACACTTTAGTCCACATAGCGTATGTCGGCCAATATGTGCGTTAGGGCGAATCTCTTTGCCAAACAGATCATACACGTATTTCTAATATCATAATAAGACAAATAGCCATGGCAATCATTTTAGCAAAATACGGACTTATACTGTATTTTCTATAAATGCCTAAAATATCCTAAATCTCATATTCACCGTACGTTTACGAAACAGAAAACGGACAGCATGTTGTACATGTCAAACGGCGTTGCCATCGATAATCTACTATTAAACGTCATTGAAAGCTTTGAAATCATTCAATCTAAGCATCTAAAATCCTCACCTTGTGTCGTAGAAGTGTATTGATTCGAATCGAACGTCAACGCTTTGTCAACGGCGTTATGGCGACCTAATGCACAAGATACATAAGCTATTTTGATATTTGAATCGAAAGAATCCCAAAATAGGAAGTAGTTAGGGTTTTTCTTACCTAGGAGTGCGTTAGAATCGTCGGGAAAGTGATTGGAGTGCGGTGCTTCGATACATGCAAAAGCTGCAGCAAGTGGCGGGAATTCTCTCCCACTGCTCCCTCACAATATCTCACTTTCTCTCTCTCTCTTTCAATCTAGGATTTAAAGAAAATTTGAATGGGAGAGATATGAGGGGGTTTCAAGACCTTATATAGGCTAAAACCTTCCCAAATTAGGCTTGGGGACAAGGTACACTTAAGTTATAACCAAAACGGGACTTTTTCGATCCAAAAGAGTATTTCGGGTGGTCCCCTGGCCGAACATGGTCGGACTTAAGCTCATGGTCACTGGATGTTGCTCTCACCTAGTTTTCAGTCCGGCAGAGTTCATAAATTGCACGTGGCGGACCAGTTTCAGTTCAGCGGTCATCGTACCTAAATCAGGTGTACAAGTCTCGTGATATGAAAGAGAAATTTTTCCTGATCCGAGAGTGAAATTTGGCTGAATTCTGACGGTCAGAACGCTTAATAATAACGCGCCAAGTCTCGTGCCAGATTTGGATTAAAATTTCCAAATCTAACCCATTTCTCACTCTCTTCACTCCAGGCTCAATGAAATAGCCTCTGAACGTCGGTTGGGCTTGATTTTCGAACCGATTGTCAAGTCCAGCTAAGCGGTCGTAATGGTCTAAGATTGTGGATATCGAACTTTCGATGCGCGGTCTAGATCCAATACGAAGTTTCAAAGTGTTCCCAAGAATAAACCGGTTTAGAGTTTGATCCTGGATTTTAGGATAATGTAGCGTCCTTGTTTCTACAAGTTTTGGGTCTTGTAGAATGTATTTAAAGTGTTCAGGGATAATTTCACAGCTACTCTAGCGTAGCACTAGCTAACTTACGCTTAATTTCTAAAGGAATTAATCCTAAGTGATTTCTTTGGCTTTGGAATTGGGTTCTGAGAGGTTACCAAGGTGTTATGGTTGACCCACTGCCTAAGGACGTCTAATCCCAGGTTGGCAAAAATCTAGGGTGTTACAATCTACCCCCCCTTAAAATAAAATTTCATCCCCGAAATTGGCTAAGGGTAGTGAGTACTTATTCTAAGGAAGGTTCAAATCCTATTTAATGACATAACCATACGTAGAACCTAACTCAGCTGTTTTGATCTTGGGCCAGTGGGGAAGGGCCAACCACACTTCCGCTGCGCAGTTCTAACAACTACTAGATTAGGGTCATAAGGTTCTACCCCCCTTAAAACTTGGTTCTACTTAAGGTTCAAGAATCTGTCTCGATCCGTATATCGGAACGAGGTATAACTTAGGACCTATCCTTAACATAAAATGGGAAACAACCTCTCACTACATTGGTCTTCCTTTGTTAGTGATGCGTTCTATGGCATTGGTACCTATGGTTGTAGAAATAAGCCTACTCTCTATTGGCTAGATGTCCTCAACATTTTCTAAAGGCAAAGCAATAACTTTTAGTTGTAGATGGTCGAGCCAACATGGAAGAAAAGTTATGTAATGGGTCTGAGCCGGATACGTTGAACCTTCTGTCTAATCAGGATGAAAAACTCGTTGTATCAGTTCTTAATCCGAGTCGATGCCGATCTTCTGCTTGATCAGAGCATTAGATTTATTGGTAACCACTGGGATCAAGAAGTCGATTCAAACCCCGAATACATCGCTTACATACAGTTCCTTTACCCTGTGTTCCCGAATGCAATAAGTCTTTAGGAAGGCAATTCTAAGGGGCGTGCTGGTTCAATCTTAGGGATGTATAAGTTTTCCCTGAGAACGAATGGTTCAAAGTTAAAACAACTTTCCTAAGGGGTTATAACAGAAGTCGATAGTAGTAAGGGGATCTATCGAAGGAATGAGGTTTTTCTCCAACCAAATCTAACTTACTAGTCCTTAGCATATACAGGGAATGACTTTAGACTAGTTAAGGTAACTAGTAGACTAGTCTAGAACTCACTAGCTGTAATCCAAAACCTAAGCTTATACGCTAAATGGTTTCATACCATTTCTAATACAGGGATTGTTCTATGGCTTAGGGTCAGGATTGTCTAAATGGAATTGGATGTCCTATATCATCAGATCTTACAAATCTAGGAGCACTAACTCTAGGTCCAAAACGCCAAGGGCCTATATGGCCAATAGCGTTAAGTTGTATGAAATGAAATTATTTTCCTAATCCTACGTTGGGATTGGGAGTGGCATGCTTGGTAGGAGGGTGGGGTGGAATAAAAACTAATTCGTAAGCTTAATCCCAAGATTTACAACATGGTAGTGGAAATCGTAAGATACACCCAATCTAGGGACAATACCTTACAGCGAACGAAACGGCATGCGCTTCTTTTAACAAAATTTGTCACAATACATGGAATAAATTTCCACATGAATTATGACAGGAACACATTCGGCTATGCTAAGCCCAAAACAATACCCAAACACATTTTGTACCTATGACATCACTTGACCCAACAACAACAAAACACAGAAATCCTCAAAACGGCAATCAAACAATATACAGGACAACGGCATAGATGCCTAATTCTACCAAAGGACTTCTACCACGGTCCCGACTTACCTTCTCTAATACTGTCTATTGCCCATTAGAGCTCTATCGGCCATGTATTCTCACCACTTCTGAGACCCAAAAGAGTGTAAAGGCTCAAATAAAAGGGACATGAGATGGAGGATGGTGATAAGGGAGAAAAAAGCTAAAATAGCCTTAACAATAGCCATGAAAAATGAGGAAAATGGGAAGAAATGCCTGCCCTAATGGATTGAAATGACTCTAGGCCCTGTAGAGGGGTGAATCAAGCTCCCAAAGGCTAGATTTTCAAAGGGAAAAGAGAACAATAAGTGGGAATGAAGCTCACCCGACTTTCAGCCACAAATGGAGGTTGTGGGAGCTTCCATGGATGAGATTGGAGAGAGAGGGGACTGCCTACTGCTGTGGATGATGGAGTGAGATCGATTTTAGTAGAAAATGTGATTGTGAGTGGTTTGGAGACGTGATTTGAGAGGGAGGCAGCAAGAAAACTAAAAAGGGAGAGCTTGGGGGCTTGGATTGTGAAGGAGGTAGGACATATAGGGGGTTTCAAGGTACGAACCGCACATGGGAGGGGTACCCTACCCCTTTTAGGCCGTCCGCCCGACGCACGGCTCATGTGAGGCCCATTGGTCGGCGATGCATCGCTGAACCGGCGATGCCATCGCCGGTCGACCATCAATCTGACCGGTTGAGCCACATGAGTCGGGTCCCCCCTGCCCTAGGGACCTCAAATATACATGGGGTCCACCCTGGTTCATTGTAATTTGGCCTAGATATGCCCAAAACTCTATTTGGGGTGTTCCTGGGTCAGTCTATGAACCAAAATAAGTTTATACATCATGTAGCATATGATTTTGGGGTAGGAGAAGCTAATCCATCCAATTAACCCATTTTTTACAAGAGATTCCATAATTGGAATGGCTAAAAGTCTAATTCTTAACTATATTTACTATTTATAGTAAATTTTTGTCTAAGTATGATTTTCTATCTTTTACACATTAGGATTTATGCCTAGTGTGAAAATACTTAGAAGAAGTTAAAGAATGGGGTGGTAAGAGGAAGGATTTTGAAGGAATTACGTGAAATGGGGTTTTTAAGCCCTGAGATTGAGCATAAGGGTTGTGGTTGCCCTACAACCCAAGGACATGCATTTTAGGGTTTGGAAGTGCTTCTAAGAACATCTTAAACCCTCCTACTAACAATCTACAGGCTACTTAGGTCGCCTTACGTGACCAAAAATACGTTGTGGACTCGATCAAAGCGATCGATTTGAGTAGACTTCGCCTTTCTCGCACCCACCTAAGTCAAAGGGGCGACAGCATACATCGTGTGTCCATAACCCAAGTCCAGTTTAATCTCAATTATGCTCTGATACCAACTGTGACATCCCAAAAATTGGGGGTCGGGTAGAAACCCAACTCTCGAGTTCCAGAACGTCACTTATGCAACATAAATAATAATAAATGCATGTTGTCTGTAGAATAGCATTAAACAAGATTGAGACTAAGCCAAAATAGCATATCATACTCCAGAGAGAGTTAAATTAGCAAGCGGAAGACTATGATAAATACATAAAATATATAATTGATTGTAAGTCTTCCACGTGTGAACATGTTACTAGGTTAATTAAGTATATGTATACTCAAAAAAATAGAAAGAAAAGAATATACATGAGTGCTCAAAAAAATATAAAATGACAAGTGTCAAGGCGTCTAATCAACCTCCCTATAATCCCGTCGATCAGATCATGTATGAAGGAGGGATCCTCCTCATCATCATCAAGCCCGGCTCCACCTCGCAGGCCGTGCCATCATCTGCAATTACAAAAGGGTCTGGTGGGTGTCCGGAACACCGTCCCGTAACGTGGGAGTGAGTAATTAACTCAATGGAATTATAGAATAAAGATTAGCATGTTATCAAATCAATCACGCGATAATAGTAAAGTAAACAATCAAACATTCCTAGATACTGTTATTAATTCAAGCATGAGATGACATGATGGATGCCCTCACCGACATTCTCCCTCATACGGCACCATCTTACACCCGTGGCATGCTTTCTTCACACAGTGCTCCACATCTTCCAGGCACATGCAATGCGATGTGGACAATGATTACTGATTTGTTATTAGTCCTTTTCATACAGCAGGATTGGGAAACTAGGGTACCTTGCTCATATCAATCCCAACACAGATCCTGTCTAGGGTCGTCACTCCTAGTAATCTCATACGATGTTATATTTATAGGTCGCTGCAAGGGTTGCTAGGGCTATTGCTCGCACTCGTTGCACCTGTCCCCCATCACCTTATCAATACAAGCCTAATTATCCTTAAGACTGCATCAGGACTCGTCGTCCCCATGCAGTGTCAGGATAAACTCAAGGTCACTACAAAGGGCTCGTCACCTGATCAGTGTAGGCGGACAGCAAGAATAAAGTGTCCCATACCATCATAATCTGCTCAGAGTAGGGTGCTCACTAGTCATAACGGAGAGGTTTGTGGCCCCAGCGTAGGCCGATAGCTCGACCACGGTGTCCCATACCACTTTGCCCGACTCATGAGTCTTTATGGATCAAGGTACCATAGTTAACAGGGTTTCCAATGGTAAGATCAGTACCCTAGGTTCAAGCAGTTATGACTCATACACGGTGAACATACAATGGCCATTCGGGTTACTTGACGGGCTCGACTAGTATGAGCGCATCTCAAGCTGAACGACATGAAGTGTATGAAACACTTTGTGTGGCCTAACCACTGCCACCAACCCAAAACACGACTCGCATTCATCGACGTGTCCTTTGTGGTACATAGAAACCAACCACGAATTCAATCCATTACCGACTGCCTGGACTAGGTCATAGCCCCAAGCATTTGTGTATCAACATTAGTAAGCATATGTCAGTAACAGAAATGAAATACAACAATGTAAGCATGTTGACACATGTTATAACATACAACTTAAGCAAATCATCCAACACATGCATTTCATACATATAATGAAATCAATACATATAGCCAACATGATGGAAATCATTTACATTAGCATATTACTTGAGAATTCAATCTCAAAACTCATTCACAACACCATTAACTCAATACATACTAATACAAACATTTATACAAACACTTAGTCTACACACTTTAGTCCACATAGCGTATGTCGGCCAATATATGTGCTAGGGCGAATCTCTTCGCCAAACAGATCATGCACACATTTCTAATATCATAATATGACAAATAGCCATGGCAATCATTTCAGCAAAATACGGACTTATACCGTATTTTCTATAAATGCCTAAAATACCCTAAATCTCATATTTACCATACGTTTACGAAACGGAAAACGGACAGCATGTTGTACATGTCAAATGGCGTTGCCGTCGATAATCTACTATTAAACGACATTGAAAGCTTTGAAATCAGTCAATCTAAGCTTCTAAAATCCTCACCTTGTGTCGTAGAAGTGTATTGATTCGAATCGAACGTCAACGCTTCGTCAACAGCGTTATGGCGACCTAATGCACAAGAAACACAAGCTATTTCGATATTTGAATCGAAAGAATCCCAAAATAGCAAGTAGTTAGGGTTTTTCTTACTTAGGAGTGCGTTGGAATCACCGGGAAAGTGATTGGAGTGCGGTGCTTCGATACGTGCAAAAGCTGCAGCAAGTGGTGGGAATTCTCTCCCACTGCTCCCTCACAATCTGTCACTTTCTCTCTCTCTCAATCTAGGGTTTAAAGCAAATTCGGATGGGAGAGATATGAGGGGGTTTCAAGCCCTTATATAGGCTAAAACCTTTCCAAATTAGGCTTGAGGACAAGGTACACTTATGTTATAACAAAAACGGGACTTTTTCGATCCAAAAGAGTGTTTCGGGTGGTCCCCTGGCCAAACACCGTCGGACTTAAGCTCATGGTCACTGGATGTTGCTCTCACCCAGTTTTCATTCCGGCAGAGTTCATAGATCGCACGTGGCAGACCAGTTTCAGTTCAGCGGTCATCGTACCTAAATCAGGTCTACAAGTCTCGTGATATGAAAGAAAAATTTTTCCTGATCCGAGGGTGAAATTTGGCTGAATTCTGATGGTCAGAACGCTTAATAATAACGCGTCAAGTCTCATGCCAGATTTGGATTAAAATTTCCAAATCTAACCCATTTCTCACTCTCTTCACTCCAGGCTCAATGAAATAGCCTCTGAACGTCGGTTAGGCTTGATTTTCGAAACGATTCTCAAGTCCAGCTAAGCGGTCATCACAGTCTATGATTGTGGATATCGGACTTTCGACGCGCGGTCTAGATCCAATACGAAGTTTCAAAGGGTTCTAGAGAATAAACCGGTTTAGAGTTTGATCCTGGATTTTAGGGTAACGTAGCGTCCTTGTTTCTACAAGTTTTGGGTCTTGTAGAACGTATTTAAAGTGTTCAGGGACAATTTCACAGCTACTCTAGCATAGCGCTAGCTAACTTATGCTTAATTTCTAAAGGAATTAATCCTAAGTGATTTCTTTGGCTTTGGAATTGGGTTCTGAGAGGTTACCAAGGTGTTATGGTTGACCCATTGCCTAAGGACGTCTAATCCCAGGTTGGTAAAAATCTGGGGTGTTACAGCACAAGTGGACGGTATGGGTGAAACATGCACAGCATGGTGAGCCTGTATAGTGTAGGCAAGCCCAGCACATGCAAGAAGTGGGCCCTGTGCCATCAAGACGGGTAAATAGTGCGGATATAAAATACATAAATCGGGGTGAGTCCCACCATTCAGCGGCTAGATGACGCGGATATACAATACACTTATCATGGCTGGATCACACATTGAAATGGGCCTTATGTACATCCCATTGGGCCCCGACCCATAGGCCTCAAATACCAAGGTAGGCCTCATAACATGGGCCACAAATACATAAAGATGGGCCTAATCATGTGGGCCTCACATATATCAAAGTTGGCCTCCACAACGGGCCACGAATACATCAAAGTGGGCCCGACAAATGGGCCTTATAAATATCAAGGTGGCCTCAAATATAAATTATAAGTGGGCCTCAAATATACATCATAGATGGGCCACATGGATGGGCTGCACCAATGGGCCTCATGTGTGCAATGAGTGGGTCTCTCAAGGCAATGAGGCCTACGACCCAAAATAAATGGACAGTGTGTAGTACACATACATCATGGTGGGCCTCACAGGGCAGCCCTTCACTGGGCGCTCAATCACCACTATCCCCTAGTGTGGTCCACTTGGGATTTGGGCCTGCCTCTCAACGGGGCCCACGACCCTTACACTACTTGGGAAAGCAGATGGGTAGCGTGGAAATACAACACATGCACTTACTGCTCAGGCCTTGATTGGTCATCCAAACAGATGGACGATCTGGATAAAATTCATGCACATGGTGGGCCTCACACATATTACTAATGGACCCGTAAACATATGAACATCATGGATGTAACGCATACAATGGAAAAAGGCCTCACCATGTGGGCCTCACATATATCACAAAATGGGCCCCACGAGGCAGCCCATGATCCAGAAAATGGTTGGGCATCATGAATATAGAGCAGGTACGACATGGTGGGCCTGCTGAAGTGAAACACAACATGGTGGGCCTGCTGAAAATATACATCATGGTGGTGTGGTGGCCCACCAGAGATTTGAATCTGCCTTATTTTAGTCTCAACCTTAAAAAAATCTTGCCAAATGGATGGACTGTTTGGATCTAACACAAACATCATGTATGGGCCCACATAGGCTGCTAACGACATACGACAGTTATATAACTGGTGTGAGGTATACCAACCAAAGTACATCCACCGTCCATAATGGACGGTGTGGATCACTACAAACATTGCTGATTGACCCCCCACAGATATAACATACATATAAATATTATATCATTAAAATAATAATATATTTACCTTTTTAAGAGGACAACAACGTCCAGGCCCTGGAAGGCCTGGATATTGCATCATGGTGGGGTCCACGATCACGTCCAAATGGACAGGTGGCGTGGAATATGAAGCATACATCATGTTGCACTCCTCACACTCGTCCATATGGACGCTGTGGATATAAAACATATACATCAAGGTGGGGTACCATCCCACACGTGCAACATGTGTGGGGTGGCCCCACACGGCTGCAAATGGTTGGACAGTATAGATGAAACACATACAACGGGTAGGCATGTGTAGCAACGTGGGACCCACCGTCCAAGATTTGGACGGTGCGGGTCCAACACATAAGCAAGGTGGGTTCACACGTGTGGGCCACCATAACGTTTATTCTCCATCCAATCAATGAATAAGGTCACAGAGACCTGGATTGAGATGAAAAATAATAAAAAAAAAGAGTTTCAAAGGTAAACGTTCAATCCACTGTTGCTAGTGGTGTGGTCCACTCGAGCACCATTAATGGCAGATTTTTGAGGGGGCCACTGCCCTAAATGGGGCCACAAAATTCACGGTGTGGATGTACAGCACACACATCATGGTGGGGTCCACGTACGGGACCCACGTCCCTGCCCTCTCACCGTCACAGCGCAGCAGGACGCTGTTGCATCCTCTAGCGGCAGCGCCTGCTGCCTTGTTTATTTATTTTTATTTATTTATTTTTTTTTGTTATCTCAAGTTTTTTCTATGATGGGGCCCACATCGACAGAATCCATCCCAGCCATTGTATTCTATGGCCCATGATCGAGTAAATGAGACCAATAAGCAGCATGTTTTTGGCGAATAGAAGAATTAAGGTGGGTTTTAATGGTAATACCGCTCTTTCCTATGGTATGGCCCGCCCAAGAATTGGTTTGGTCTCAAATTTCGGCTCAACGCCTAAAATGATCTAAGAAGTAAGATAGACGGCATGAATTGAATTCATATATCATGGTGGGGCGTATATGAGTGGTCCACCCAAAGTTTTTTTTTTAAAAAAAAAAAATCAAACTGACATCTTTTCTTGCTTCTCAGTACACAACACCGTTAGTTAACTCTTCACTTCACGGCCACGTCCAGCGTCCTGGACGCTGGACAGTTTGCATAAGACATGTATAAGGTAGGTCCCACGGGTGGGGACCATGGCTGGTGAGTCCCACGTGGCCGTAGTCCACTTGATTTGGCCCAACATGATATTTATGTTTTTCCCATCTCCCTAAGGTAGGACCCAAATGGTTTGGACAATTACATCAAGTGGGGTATGTCCAGGTGGGCTACACCGTTACATGCCACACACACAACAAAAGTGAAAGATAGAAAAAGAGAAAGAGAGAGAAGAATAGAGGCACCCACATTTGATCTTCTATTCCTTCTTCCGCCAATGCGATTTACAGCTCGAATGGGTGTGATTCAAGGACTGAGATCGGCTTTGAAGGATTGGATTGGATGGTAGAGAGTGGGCCACACAAAGCTCCTCCCATGGAGAGGAAAATGAGAGAGAGAATGAATGAGAGAGAGATGATGGGAGAGGAGTGATGAGGTGTGTAAAAGATAGGATGGGAAGGTTGACTTTTGGGGTTGTTGTGTAAGAGAGGTATGGGTGTGTGATGGGGTGAGTGATGTGTTGGGTGATGGGTTGATTGATGTATTGTACTTGACATTGATGGGATTGACATGACATGATTTGAATTCTCTCTTGGATTAACAAATGCACGACATTTTCCTTGCATTGAACGCTGGCCCACATCTCCTGACCAGGGTATCGCCTCGACGCGCGAGTTGCGGCATTGGAACCGCGACGACGATGCGGTCGCTATGGTAAAGGTCTTGGGTTGAGTCGACTCAGGTTAACGATGTGTGACTCAAGGTCGGGCATAAATATTGGTTAAGGGTTGAAGGTTGCCTGAATTTGACCAGTAAGACCGCGGAAGTCTACGGAACAGTACGGTCTAAGATACGGGGCTTACATCGGTCCAACAACTTGGTGATCTGCACAGTCTGTCATATAGTGCCTCGAAAGGGGCCATGTCAATGGTTGTCTGATAGTTGTTGTTGTATGCAAAGTAAGCGAATCGCAGATGCTCATCCCAACTACTCGCAAAGTTAATCACGTAAGCTTTAAGCATATCCTCAAGGATCTGGTTGACTCTCTTCGTCTGCCCATCGGTCTGCGGATGATACGTAGTGCTGAGCTGTAAGACAGACCCCTTCGCTCTGTGAAGGTTGCTCTAAAACTAAGACGTGAATCTCGGGTCTCGATTAGAAATGATCAAGACTGGAACACTATGCAGTCTCATAATCTCCTCGATGAATAATCTAACAAGCCAGTCCAAAGGCTAAATCACATGAATCGTGAGAAAATGTACTGACTTTGTCAGGAGATCCATGATAACCCATATGACATCATGACTGCGCTGAGTCCTTAGCAAGCCCATAATAAAATCTGCCGACACGTGCTCCCACTTTCACGTCAGGACGATCAACGGCTGTAATAGACCAGGGGGTCTCTGATGATCGGCCTTAACACACTGGCATGTGTCAACTCGGCCACAAAATTAGCAATCTAACACTTCATCCCCGTCTAAAAATACTGTCGCCTCATATCATGGTACATCTTCATTAAGTTAGGGTGGATAGAAAATCACGATTGATGTGCCTCGATCATAAGATCTCTGCGCAACTCTAGAACATCTGAGACACATAAATCGGCCTCTGAAGAGAAGTCTACCATCAGAACCAATCTCTCAATCTAACTGACTCTCAGATGCCGCCTCTGCTCTATAACTCTGTAATGACTCATCCATCTATTGAGCCTCGATTACCCTTGCAATAAGAGAGGATTAAATGGATAGGCTCGATAAATGCACGATAGAAGACTGTAGACCGATCTCAAAGTCATACGTTGTCATATCTTCAAGCACCTTCCACTCTGAATTATCATATGCATCACTAGGCTTTGTGGCTGACGGGTAAGGGCATTTGCCACCATGATTGCCTTGCTCGGATGGTACTAAAGATTAAAATCATAATCCTTTTGGAGCTCCATCCAAAGTCTCTGCCTCATGTTGAGCTCAGACTGAGAGAATAGATACTTCAAGTCCTGTGGTCAGAGAAGAGCTCGAACCTGACCCCATAGAGATAGTGCCTCCACACCTTTAGTGCGAAGACAGTTGCAGCCAACTCTAAATCATGCGTGGGGTAATTTTTCTCATTGACCTTGAGCTAGCAAGACTTAAAGGCCACCGATTTTCTTTGTTGCATCAAGAAAACACTCAAACCAATATGCGAGTCATCGATAAAAAGCACGAACCCATCACTCCCAGAGGGAAGAGTGAGGATAGATGCGGACGTTAGACGGTCCTTCATCTCGGTCAATTCCTGCTCACATGGGTCGCTCCAAACAAACTCTGCACCCTTCTGAGTCAACCTGGTCAACGGGGCTGTAATATGGGAGAAGCCCTTAATGAAATGCTAGTAGTAGCCCGCCAAACTAAGAAAACTGTGGATCTCCAATGTGTTCATGGGCTAGCCCCATTGGCACATTGCATTAAACCTTCGAGGGGTCCACTGCGATGGCCTCTCTCGTCACCACGTGATAGAGGAACTTCACCTCCTCCTTCCAAAACTCGCACTTCTCCAGCTTCACATAAAGTTGATGTGCACGGAGGGTCTACAAGGTAATCTCGAGATGCTACTCATGCTCCTTACGAGTCCTCGAATATATCAGAATTTCATCAATGAATACCACAATAAACTGATCGACATATGAAAGAAAAATCTCATTCATCAACTGCATTAATACCATGGGCGCATTAGTCAGTCCAAAGGACATGACCTAAAACTCAAAATGACTATAACGCATCTTGAATGCTGTCGTCAGGATGTCCTCCTCTCAAACTCGAATCTGATGATAGCTGAACCACAAGTCAATCTTTGAAAAGAACTATGCAACCTATAATTAATCAAATATATCATCTATCCTCGAGTGTGGATACTAGTTCTTGATTGTGACCCGGTTGAGCTCGCAAAAATACACATAAAGCCTCAACGAGCCATCCTTCTTCTTCATGAAGAGTACCAGTGCTCCCTATGGTGAACTGCTCGGATGAATAAAGCCTAACTCACGTAACTCATCTAATTACTTCTACAGTTCTGATAACTCCAATGATACTATACGATATGAGGCCTTCAAAATAGGTGTGGTATCGGACGATCAATCTGAAACTCGGTGTGCTGGTGAGGCGGGAATCCTGAAATCTCCTAGAATACATCAGAAAAATTATAAATGATTGGCAGCCAGTCAATATACAAGGCAACAGGCTCCTCAACGGTGCACGACATAAGATAAGAAATTTGCTCTCTTCTGGGCTCTGCTACAAACTAAAACTACGGAACGCCGGGTATATAGAACGTGACTTTCCTTGTAGAGCAGTCCAATATGGTATGATACTCAGCAAGCCAATCTGTACCTAGGATGACATCAAACTTGAACATCGAAAACATAAACAGATTAGCAAGTAAAAAGATATCATCAACCAGAATGAGGCAAGATGAGCAAAATCGGCCTAACACTACTGTCTTCTCTAAAGGAGTCGACACTATCAACCCCTCTCTAGCGGACTCTGTCAGCAATCCAGTCGATTGACAGATATCCTCTGTTACAAAGGAATGCGATGCACCAGAATCAAATAATACATGTGTAATGCATGCAAAATGGGGAGGGTACCCTCGACGACTCCTCCAGAGGACAGCAGGTCCTTCTGAGCTGCATAGAACCTATCTTGAGATGGTTGGAGAGGTGCTTGTCCCGTCTGAGGTCCCTGCTGCTGCTGTTACCATTATAGCGGCCTATACTACTATCTGAGGTGGGACTGAGGCTCTGCGGTGGACGTGGCTGCGGTTGTTGTTGTAGTAGTCGCTGCTACTATTGTGGAGGCTACTAAGGTGCTCTCGGCTGCTACTACTAGGGGTGGGGGTACTCATGCCTATGAAACTCATGCCTACGGTGCCTTGTCCAACCATATCCAAAATAGGTCTCTGTAAACGGTCATTGGAGGTGTCATTGGTGATGCTGGTGCTCTGGCAAATGGGTGGCTCCTGTACCTCTGTAGCCGTCGATGCTACTGGGAATTACCAGAGGGGGCCTGTCTCTTTTGGTCTCTCCTTCGATCATGATCACTCTGCGCACTGGCCCACTTAGCCTCATAGATTTGGGCCCTCCGTACTACCTCCTTGAAAGTCGAGAGCTCATGCCCAATAACGCAGCCTCGGAGACCATAACGCAAGCTATTCTCAAAATAGTGAGCCTTCCTCGCCTCATCATCTACTAAGTACGGTGTAAATCTGGACAACACTACAAAATGAGTCACTTAATGAGCCACTGTCATATCCCCCTGCACTAGAGTCTCAAATTCCACTGCTCGCTATCATCGAATGTGGTCAGGAAAATACTTTCGGTCAAATAGGTCAATGAAATTCTCTCATGTTCAGATGAAATCAGGCCTTACAGCATGGGTAACGGAGGTCCACAGTGCTAGGCCTCACCTTGGAGAAGAAATATAGTTAATCAGACTCGTTGCTGGGTCGTACACCCATCGTATCAAAAATATTCTCCACCTTAGAGCACCATCTCTCAGTTGTTATCGGGTCTGGCTCGCCTTAGAAGCGCAGGGGATCGAGCTGATGGAAGTCTCGAAGAAGGGCACTCATGTGTTCCTTTTTCTGCATGGGCTAGCGTAACACTGGGGTGCCAGCCCAACCCCTAGAGGTTAGCTGACACAATCTACAACATTTACTGTAGCTGGGCAACACCCACGGGTACGGTCGGATCCAACCCATCTCAGGTAGAGGAGCATTATCCTTAAACTGGGGAGTAGGAATCTCTGGTGGTGGAGTGGGAGTTATAGAATGTGGAGTGGGAGTCGCTCGGGTCACTCTCCTAGGTGGCATGTCCTATAGGAAAGAATGAAGGTGCTTATCAACCTTGAAAACCCTCGAAGGTTCAAACGTTAGGGAACTAAACCAAAAAGTTACACAACCGGGACCTAATTATCTTAAGCTAATAGAAGACATGTGATATTCTTCTCAGTTATTCCCAAGTTATGCTCTGATACCAACTTCTGTCACACCCCAAAGTCAGAAATCGGGCTCACAAACAGCCTCTATAGTACCCCATTCTCGACTCCCGACACCCATATACTAGGTTCCGATCCTGAGATCCTACATGGAGGATTTTAAACATGAATTTGATTCATAATAAGTATAACTATAAGCATAATTCATGAACAATAACGAGAACACAATCATAAAAATCAACTATGACCAAAACTTGAGTATAATGCACATAAAGGGAAATACAATGATAATAATGAAAAAACTCCAGAAGCTATGTGGTACGCTCTTGCTCCATTTCAGCTATGATCTAGCAACACCTACATGTATCAATCGTGCATAAACTTATAGAAAGCTTAGAGGGTAGTGAAAGTGCGTGCGCAATATAAGTGTGCTCAAAATCCATTATTGGAGTAATACGGAATATACTGGTAAGTCCATGAATGCAATCAGCTATACCAAGGTTATGCGATGCAAGATATGAATGTATCAGGCATATCAAGATCATGCAATGCAAAACATGAATGATGTCGGCCATACTAAGGCCATGCGATGCGAGATGCAACTCAAGCATACCAATCCTCATCCGAATGCACATTTCAATGCAGCTCATCACTAAAGCATCAAATATCAATACAGTTCTCACTCTGAAAAATCATCGGGGTCTAGTACACTCCAAATGGCACTGCCCCTTCCCTATGCGCGTAGTCCAAGTGAGTGTAAGAAACCTCACTATTCACTTGACCAATAGCCTTCCAATACTTATTAAACACATTGATAGCGGACCCATTTATGAGTTAGTTAGACTCAGCCTAGCAATTGCCCCCTACCTTAGGGCGGGTAAGGCCACACCCCCTTCCAACCGACCATGACACAGTGGGATATGCAGCCTCTTGGTATTCGGCCCTTGCGCACTCATATATTCACTCAGTCTCAACGTTAGAGTCATCCTTTAGTACCATTGGGTTTAGAGATTTTCACCCAAAGACATCTATGGTGCCCCAATGCTAGTAATAGTATTTTTAGTGTCCAAACCTGTCATCTAAGATATGCCTATGGAGGCTATGGCCCTAATGTCGCTCGGGCATACATAAATCATATCACATAAATGCAATATACATAAATCATACTATTCAATCATGCAACAATCCTGAGCATACCGTATGCTCATTTGGGATAACTCCTCCTATCAGGGAGTCTCATAAATAATCCACCCAATGGCATATGTTATGATCAATCACTCTTCATATCGAGTATACACATGATGTGCATGTGCATGGATCATGAGGCTATACTATGCATGATGATGATGATGTACTCTCCTCATATCAAGGATAGGCCTAGACGGCCTACTCATATCAAGAATAGGCCTAACAATTATGGGGGCCTAACAGTTTGAGTTAGCCCACTAAGGGAAGGTAGAGTGGGCCTAACAATGAACCTAACAATGAGCCTTAGGGACGGTTATAATACGAACATTTAAACATCATTACCCTTACAATGTGGACTTTGAACCATCATTGCTTCTATGGCATGGCCCATTTAGATCTAATTAGGAAGATGAATGGGCATCATAAACATCATTACATACACCATGGTGGAATCACAGATCACGATGGGCCTCATATACATCACATTGGGCCTCCCACAAAGGCCTCACATATATGGGCAACATCACATGGGCCTTAAATATGTCACATTGGGCCTCACTCATTGGCCTCATATACATCACATCGGGCCTCATCATATGGGCCTTATAGACATCACATCGAGCCTCATCATATGGGCTTCATATACATCACATCGGGCCTTATCATATGGGCCACATATACATCATAATGGGCCTCAAGTACATCACAAAGGGCCTCATCATACATTACAATGGGCTGCACATATGGACCACACAAATATCATATTGGCCCACATTCATGGGTGCCATGTACATCAAGTGAGATCCACGGTCCTAAATGGACAGTGTGGATAAAACATTATCATTATATCTACACCATTCATTTATTTTTATTTTCTTTAGAGATCATTTTAGAGCTTACCAAAAAATTGAATCATATCAAAAGATCATCTGGACCATACCACAAATGGCAGTGGAGATGACTATTGAAATATCATCTGGACCACATGATAAACAACAACGAAGATAATGATTTCACCGTTAAATATTCACAAGGCCCACTATAACGTCGATTTTCCATCCAATTTGTTCATAAGGTCTCAAACATCTGAATTAAGAGGAAAATAAATTTCATATTGAACTAAAACTTCAATGATCCCAAATAGGTTTCAATGGTAGACGCTTAATCCTTCACTGATTTGTAGTATGGTCCACCTGATAGACAGATCTGTCTTATTTTTTTCTCAACCCTGAAAACGAGCCCTCAAGCTGGATGGACGATTTGGATTTAACAATCACAAAGGGTCTCATCCAAATAAATGGAGGACGTAGGATGAAATACATGCATCATGTGGGACCCACAAAACCTACCGACGTAACATAACAGCTATGCTACTCATGGGTCCCCTCCATCTAGATGGACGGTCGGGATATAACATATACCTCATGATTAGGCCCATAGGCCTCGTTGATGTCAGTACAGTAGCTATATAGCTGGTGGGTTGCTGGCCCACTAGCAGATGGACAATGTTGTTAAAACACTTACATTATGGTTGGGCCATGTGCTGCCAGCATGTGCATCAGGTGGATCCCCATCGTCCAAAATCCCCTCGACGGTAGAGATAAAACATATACATCACGTGGGAACCATAGAACATGCTGACGTTGGGGGGTCCCACTGTTTAGGCATAGGACGGTGTGGATGATACATGTATGGGCCACCAAAAATTTTGAATCGAGCGAATATTTGTGTTTTCCTTCATCCAAGAGTTTGGACATCCGACGGATGAATGACTTGGATGAAACTCTTCATCAAGGTGGGTCCACACAGATGGACGATGTGGAGAGAATACATGTGTCTAGGTGGTTCCACGTGGGTGGGCCACTGGGGTCTAGATCAAGCTGATATTTATTTCCTCCCTTCATCGAGGCCTGTTGGACTGTCTAGACAGAGCAGTCCAGCAGCCCTTGGCCCATCTAGCCATCGAGTCTATACAATGTGCATGCATCACACGCACATCAGATCAAAGTAGGGTCCATAAAAATGGGGGAGAGAGAGAGAGAGAGAGAGAGAGAGAGAGAGAGAGAGAGAGAACGTGTGGAGGGAAGGGACTCCGCCACTATGAGCCCTCCCTATACATGATACAAAGAATATATCAAATGGGTCCCAAATAGGATATATACCATTAATCGGTAGGCCCCACTTGGTCTATCATAAAAATTAAAATCTAATCCTATAAAACACCCACCGATTCCGCTTCTTATTTAGCTCCTTAGATTCCTTAGCTCTTAAGATTCTTCTTTAAGGGTGGATGATGAAGATTGAAGGGGTGGATGGTGAGATGTGGGGGTTGGAAGTGGGTCTTGATCTTTTCTCTCATGGAAGCTTGAGAAATGGTAGAGAGAATGAGAGAGGGATGGAGTGAAATGATGTTGTAAGAAGGATGGGATGAGAGGAATGGGTGTGTGTAAGAAAAGGGATGGGTGAAGAGAGATAGAGACAACTTTGGGGATGAGAGAGAGATGGGTGTCATGCTTTGTTGGTAAGAGAGGGATGGGTTGTGTACTTGACTTGCCATTGATTGATTGATGTGATGAGTTGTAGAGATTCTCTTGGAATTTGCAATGCATGACGTTTTCTTTGAAATAAATGTAGGCCCACAACTACTGGTCTGGGTATCGTATCGGTGCACAAGACGTAGCGTTGGAACCGTGGCGACGGTGTAGTCGTAAGAGTACAAGTCTCACATCGAGTCGACTCAGGTTGATAGGGTGCGACTTAAGGTCATGCGCAAATGCTATCTGCATGTCGCAGGTTACTCGAATTCAACTCGGAGGGCCACGGGAGTCTAAGGAACGGTACAGACTAAGGTACGAGCCTTACAAGTAATAATGGCTTACTCAACAAATAGAAGAGCAGCAACGATTAATTCTATAGTAAGGAGAGTGGTAATGGCCAACCTAATAAAGACACGAGTGGCAGGGCCAACTCAATAAATTTGGTAAGGCAAGGGCAATGCTTCTATCCATGGCCCCACATAAATTCAAAAAAATCACTTGTAATCAACATTATACTTTAAACCAAAGGATAATAATTTATGGTAAAACATATAATGACAGAAAAAAATTTAATGTAATATGGAAGCATGTAAAAGGAAAGAAAAATTAACATGAAGGCATGTAAAAGGAAGGATAAATATAATAACTTACATTAATATAAGCTTAAAGGATAAAACCTTTACCTTCGATTGTACGTTGGTAAGGTTGTCGGCTTAGGGATGTCTTAAGATCAGATCTATTTCCTTTATCCTAATCCATGAATTCGAGATGGTTAGGATTAGTGTCAAGTTGTTGGTATAACTAAATGTTATCTAAGTTTAGGAAGGGTGGTTTATCTTAGGATCCACCTCTACTGTCATGGGAAAGGTTGCAGGGGAGTAAGGAGGAACGAGTTATGAACCTAACCAAGTTCGAACAACAACCCCGGAGTTGGTGTCTTGCCGAGATGGTCTGATGTGCTTTCGGCTTCTCTTCTTCTCTTCTTCTCTCACCCATTTCTTCTTCTTTCTTCCCTCTTTCTTCTCTCTTAGTTGGGCCTTTATTCTGCCTTCTTCCTTTTATTTTATAGTGCTTGATATTCCTAAAGTTTGGATTGTAGTTGGACAATGTTTGACCTTTCGCACTTGACTTACGCAGGTAGGCTTCGCAGTCCATTTGTGTGCGAATCCAATTTTGTGGAGTGGGTGTAGGGATTGGTCTTATCTGGTTGTTAGGGCAGTATTTCTTAAAGGAGGGTCAGCTAATCAAGAGGTGGCCCATAGATCCATGGTTTGGATGGCCCTGTAAAGTGTTCTTACGTAAACACGGTTGCCGCATTTTTCGGTTCATCTCCGTGGGAAATGGCGGAACGCTGATCATTCCACTTCTCTCCTTCCTTTTCGGCCGACGTGCAATTGGTCAAAAATTCTCGTTAGAATATATGTTGAATTAAATAGACTATATAAAAAAATCGAGAACCAAAAAAGAAATAAAATTAGAGATAGAAAACTTATATATTTCAATCCAGGGGTGATGTGAGTTACTCGGCTTGAAATCAAATTTCCTCCCCTTGGAAAGTGTCCCAAGTGCAATAGGTTTCCAGAGCAATCGACCTCCAGGATACAACAACTATGACCCAGTCCCAACAGTGCACTCACTATACGCCGGCTCGTACCACTTACAGTTTAACCCGAAAGTGCTGAGTTGACTCAACGAGGGACTAGCAGTCAAAATTTGTAAAATAAAATACCAGAGAGGGTTTTATAAGAGAGAAAAATGATTTTCATATTTTTAAATATGAATTAAAAGTCTTTATATAGACTCTGAAGTGGTGCATAAGAACCCTTCAGAAAGGGTTAGGTCCATTGGGTTTAAACCCAAGAGGTTCAACCAACTGGAACAGAGACATCTCTCTGGTTTAAAATGAAAAGGCACAAATGTGAGTACACTCTCGCAAATAAAGTCCTGTGAGTACCCATACACACACACACACCCACGTGAGTACAGTCACACCGCACCCGTGCCCATGCCTAGCCCAGCCCAGCTCGTCCCATCGTGTCCCGTCACGTCGTGTCGCGCACATGGACACGGACTCAGCTCGGCGTGCACGTGCATGTGGTCAATGGCTTAGATTAGAGCTATTGATATAAGCCCCCCCCCCCCCCCCCCCCCCCCCCCTCCACAAGACCAAATTCACATGCCCCCTAAGTAGGGCTCAAGCTCCAAGGCAAAAAGCCTATATTATATACAAGAAAACTTTCTTTGGAAAATCTGATATGGGACAAAAATCACAACCTAAAAGCACCAAATTTCAAATGTGGAGGGAAACTAAAAGTTTTGAAAATTAAATTTTAATGTTTATTTTGAAACAAAATACAACAATCTCCCACATGTTTAAAAAAAAAAAATCTTTCGGGTTAATATGTAATAGTTGTGCAATGGTGTTGATATCATCATAGACTTGAACCGACATTAGAGTAAGCAAGACAGGTATACAGGAATCAAGTGACATCATAGTCTTAAACCTGAATTCTTTTATTGTAAATTATAAGTACATGCCACTCTGTAAGTGATTTTGTAGTTCGGTGCATTTCGGTCATACACCATTACCTGAATTTTATAAGTGCTCTATAGAATTCGCCTAAATTCTCATAGGAAGCAAACTCCACCTTCACACCCATATAGGTGAATTTCATTAAGTATATACAATAACTGTATACACCACCAAATATATGACTATGGATTCATTAAGAGTTCTAAAAAACTCATCCTTCTATGTTGTTACTCGCACTATACACCATAAAAGGGGCTCATATAACTCAGTACGATCGTCTACCTCATGTCTTGTTGTTTACCCATTGAACCTATCTTATGAGATCTCCACTTGTATATGTTGGGTTACCGACACTGACAACTCATATATTAGGCTCAACTTCATTCCCTTCGATGTATAATTGACTAATCTTTTAGATAGTCCATTGGTCAGAGGATATGCCAGATTCTTTTCTGACCTCATAAAGTCAATAGATATAACTCTATCACATAACATGTGTTTCACTATGGTGTGTCTGAGTCTAATATCTCTGCTCTTTTCATTATATATTTTACTCTTTTCTATTGTTATAGTTGCTTGACAATCATAATGAATAGACACGACCGATACAAACTTTGGCCACAATGGTGTATCAGCTAAGAGATTTCAAAGCCACTTAACTTTTGATCCAGCCTTTTCTAAGGCAATAAATTT
Source organism: Magnolia kwangsiensis (assembly GCA_037074715.1). Taxonomy (NCBI): domain Eukaryota; kingdom Viridiplantae; phylum Streptophyta; class Magnoliopsida; order Magnoliales; family Magnoliaceae; genus Magnolia; species Magnolia kwangsiensis. Next base: position 44,102,075 of record CM073576.1, on the reverse strand, counting down.
GGATTCCATAGTTGACCGAGTGATACATGTCTGTTTGGTAGACTTTCAAGAGACTGCTCTTCCATCCAAAGTGAAAACATATCCACTAGTGGATTTTGTCTCATTTGAATCACTGATCCAGTTAGTATTACTATATCTTTTAAATATATAAAGATAACCATTATAATATAAACCATAGGCCATATTACCTTTTGGGTATCTCAAAATTCTAGACAAGACATTCCAATGCTCTTTTTCAGGATTATGTGTATATCTACTTAGCCTTCCTAATGTAAAATCTATGTCTGGTCTAGTGCAATTTGTTAGATACATAAGGATATCAATTATTTTGAAATACTCCAATAGAGACATACTACTACTTATATTCTTCATGAGACTTAGACTATAATCATAAGGAGTACTGACCTCTAAACAATCAAAATGGTTAAACTTCTTCAGTAACTTCTCAATGTAATGAGATTGTGATAATACGATAACGCTATCTTTTCCGGTTACTTCAATACCCAAGATTACACTAGCCTCTCTTAAGTTTAAAGTCTTTCTCTACCAACCTAGCCTTAAATTTATCAATAGTCCCATCTAGTTTTAGTTTCTTTCTAAACACCCATTTACAGTCTATTGATTTGTTTCCAGGTGGTAGGTATACAAGTTCTCAAGTCTTATTAAATATAATAGATTCCTAATCATCATTTATTGCTTCCTTCCAAAAGGTTGCATCTGGAGAGTTAATTACTTCTGTATAAGTTGTAGGATCGTCTTTTACTAAGAAGGTGAAAAAATCATCTCCTAGGTTAGTTTCTCTTTTGATTCTAGTATTTTTTTTCTTGATTGTATCTATTTTACTACTTTCTTGTAAGAACTTTTACTTGTAGATGCGATATCTGATTCGTTAACTTCCTCTATTCTTATAGATTTAGATTTCATAGGGAATACGTTCTCAAAGAACTCTACATCCCTAGATTCTATAAATGTATTAGGATTTAGAATATTATCCTTAGTTTTTAAAAATAGAAACCTGTAGGCTGCACTATTTTGTGCGTAACCTATAAATACACAGTCGGTTGTTTTAAGGCCTACTTTTTTTTTTTTAGTTTTAGGCAATCCTACTTTAGCAAGATACCCCCACACTTTAATATATTTATAACTAGGAACATGGTTCTTTTAAAGTTCATAAGATGTTTATTCAGAAGATTTAGAAGGAATTCTATTCAGGATATAACAAGCAGACAAAATTACTTCTCCCCACATATTTGAGGGCAAGCCTGAACTGTTTAACATATCATTTATCATCTCCTTAAGAGTTATATTTTTACGTTTTGTTATTACATTCTGTTCTAGTATATAAGGAGTTGTAGTTTCGTGAATTATTTCACTCTTTCCACATAATTCTCTAAATTGAGAACATTCATATTCACCTCTTCTATTTGTTCCAAGTCTTTTAATTTTTATATTTAACTGATTTTTAACTTCAATTTTATACTTAGAAAAAACATCTAAAGTTTCATATTTGTTCTTTTACAGATAAACCTTAGTAACCTAAAGTAGTCATCTACAAAAGTTATGTAATATCTTTTTTCACATCTAAACATGTGATTTCTAAAATCACCTTAGTCACTGTGTATCAACTCTAATAGAACAGAGAATCATTCTATTTGTTTAAAGGGTTTTTAATGAATTTTAATTATACGCATGTTTCACATTTATTGATTTCTTCATTAGATATATTAGGTAGTAAACCTAATCTTTTCATTTTCTTCAAAGATAATATATTCACATGACCTAATCTACTATGTCATAGATAAAAGATTTTAACAATATAAACAGAATTGGATGTCTTCTTCTTATTATTATTAGATACATTTATAATGAATAAACCATCACTACAGTATCCCTTACCAATAAAAGTTTCATTCTTAGTCATTACAAGCTTATCTGAATTAAATACTAACTTGACACCAGCTTTATTGAGGAGCGAACCATAGACCAAGTTTCTTCTAATGTTAGGGATATGTAGGATATCATTTAACATTAGAGTCTTTCGATAAGTGAGTTTTAAAAGTACTTTCGCTTTTCCTACAACTGGAGATGTTCTACCATGCCTATGAACACCTGTTCATCATCTCCTGATACTTGGTAAGAGGAAAACATGTTACGATCCTTGCATACATGCCTAATTGCACCAGTGTCTGGTACCCACTCCAAATTTTTTACAAGGAAGACTTCTAACACCACAACTACTACCATGTCAAACTCATTGTTGTTTCTTTAAGATTAGCCTGCAGTTTATCTTTTTTTTTCTTAAGCTTGCATATTTTAATGTGATGCACAGGCTTTCCACAGTTGCAGCAATTTCTCTTTTTCTTGAATTGATTTTTTACATTCTTCTTTTTGATCATGCATTCATTTGCATAATGTCCAGGTTTTCCATTGTTATAACATTTACACTTTTTTTCCCAACTTGATTCCATAATATTCTCTTTTGAATCTATCTCATTTCTATTTTTTTGGGTCTCTGATTCTATTAGCCTCCTCTATTCATATGTGTACAATAGTAGTTTTCAAAGAAACACCATTCTTTTTATATTTCATTATATTCTTATATTCTTTCCAAGAGGGCGATAGCTTTTTCTATTAGTCCTCCTAACAGAAACGCTTCATCCAACTTAATTCCTTCTATCAACAATTCATGAACTAGATTGTGAAAATCATGAATCTGATTTGTAACAGGTTTATCATCTGTTATTTCATAATGAAGAAAATTAGTGATTGTATGCTTCTTAGTACCTTCCATCTTCCAATATGTACTTCTTTTCTAAAGAAGTCTATATGTCTTTAGTAGATTTGTAAGAAGCATACACATCATATAGTTCATTAGAGAAAGAGTTTAGAATATAATTTTTACAATTATTTTCATCTTCTACTTCATTTTGATTTACTGGATCTATAGTAAATGATTTTGACAGAATGTATGAAACTTTAAGGGTGGTTAGTGTGAACATCAGTTTCTGTTTCCACCATTTAAAGCATTATCTAGCGATGGTTCAATTTTGGCTAACTCATCAGAAGCATTTATTGTTACAGTAGCCACAATTTATGTAATTCAACAATTCAATTTCAAGATTGTTGGAACATATTTTAAATTAAATAGACTATATAAAAAAAATTGAGAACCAAAAAAGAAATAAAATTAGAGATAGAAAAATTATATATTTGAGTCGAGGCATGACATGAGTCACTCGACTTGAAATCGAATTTGCTCCCCTTAGACAACGTCCCAAGTGCAATAGATTTCCAGAGCAATCAAACTCCAAGATACAATGACTATGATCCAGTCCCAGCAGTGCACTCACTGTACGTGGGCTTGAACCACTTGCATTTTAACCCAAAAGTGCTGAGTTGACTCAACGACGAACTCAGTAATCAAAATTCGTAAAACAAAATACTAGAGAGAGTTTTATAAGAGAGGAAAATAATTTTCATGTTTTCAAATATGAATTGAAAGTCTTTATATATACTCCAAAGTGGTACATAAGCACCCTTTAGAAAGGGTTAGTTCCATTGGGTTTAACCTAACAGGTGCTGTAAAACCCGTATCCTAATTCGTACTGTTTTTTTAGACTTTTGTGGTCATTCCGATAAATTTTCGGCGACTCGCGATCTGTAACCGGCGTTGCGCGAAATCCTGAAACGGATTCTGTCGGTCTGAGTCAGTTCGACATGAGACTTGTACCAGTGCGACCGCGCTGTCGCCGCGGTTTCGATGCCGCGTCTCACGCGCCGAGGCGATACCCAGGCCAGGAGATGTGGGACCGCGTTCAGTTCGAGAAAACACCGCGCGTTGCGGATTACGAGGAAATCTCTACGAGATGTCCCATCAATCAATCAATCACTCATGTCAAGTACAAGTCAAGTCACTCCATACCCAAGTACAACTAACCCATGTCATGCCCATACCTTTCTCTTACACAAGCAACCCAAAGTCCACTCTCACATCACTTCATCCATCACCAAACCCATCACACATCACTCCATCACCCTTTTTCACCCATCACTCCCCTCTCTCTCTCATTCATTCTCAAAAAAATCTCTCCAAGCAAAAATTTCACACGTCCAAGCATTCCCAAGCTTTTCCAAAAGCCAAGTGTGGCCCACCCTCTCATCTCTCATCCACACCATCAAAGGTCCATCATCCACCGTCCAAGGCGAAGGCAAGGAGCATTGGAGGCCAAGGGAGCAAGGAGGAGGCTTAGAGGTGGGTGATCCATCGTTAAATTTTTTTTTAGGACCAATTGTTTGTGGGACCCATTTTTTTGTGTGTAATTTGTATCTTGTGGGGCCCATAGTAGCGAGGCCCACCATCACCGTCTCTTGTCCTCTCTTTCTCTCTCTCTCTCTCTCTCTCTCTCTCTTTCTCTCTCCTTATCCTTCCCCTAAAATGAAGTGGGCCCCACCGATTCATGATAAATCTACTCCATCCATCAAATGGTGTGGCCCACTACATCTTAGATAAATGATATATATATATATATATATATATATATGTACATGCAAGGTGGGCCACGATCGTGTGGGACCGACCTTGGTGAACGTGGACCATGTCCCTGTGGGACCCACCGTGTTGTATCTGTTTAAAGCACGCCGTCCAGCGTCTCTGGACGCTGGACTGGCAACGTTAACACACTACACTTTAAAAAAACAAAGATAGGGAAAAAGTATACTTTTACAGTGGGCCACTGATGCAGGCCCCACCTTGAGGTATTTGCTTGATCCAAGCCGTCCACCACCTTTCTCAGACTATTTTAGGCGTTGAGCCAAAGTTTGGGACCAATCTGATTCTCAGGTGGGCCATACCATCTAAAATCATGTGGAGACATGCCTGAAACATACAAAATCATTTGGTGGGGCCTATCTAAAATTTGGACGTGGTTGAAACTTGGTTTGGACCCTTAATTTTGTGAGACACATGCAATGGACGGGGTAGATCTGTTTAATGTGGGTCCCACCTAGGATAAAAAAATAATTTTCTTTTTTGATATGACTTTGTGCCATGACGTCCAGAGACGTCCACGTTAAAAAGCGTGGCCGCATTGGCCCACTTGTAGACTCCACCATGATGTATGTTTTACATCTATACCGTTCATTTAATAGGTCCCCTTGAATGGTGCGTTGGCTCCAAAAAACATCCACAAACTGAACTCAGGTGGGCCATACCATCCAAATCATGTGAAGACATGCCTAAATCATATAAAACACTTGGTGGGGCCTACCTGAATTTTTAATGTGGCTGAAACTTGGTGTGAACCCTCAAATAGGTGGGACATACGTAATGGACGGGTTGGATTGTAAATAAACACTTTGGTGGGCCCTACATGGGATCCACTGTGGTATGTGTGGCTTACCACACCATCAAAACAGTGGGTGGTGACACCCACTGTGATGCAAGTGTTTCACTCACGCCGTCCGTCCACGGCAGTGGATGGTGGCCCCACTCAGATGTATGTGTTATGTCCACGCCGTCCATCACGTGGGCCCCTGGCCACGTGACGTTATGAATGGGTTTGGATGGCAATAAACATTACAGTGGGCCCTAGGCCATGTGATTCAATGAGCAGTTTGGATGCAAATAAATAGTACAGTGGGCACAGGTTGGGTAAAAAAAAAATATATACATTACGGTGGGCCCTGGGTCTATATGACCTCATCAGCAGGTTTGAATGGAAAATAAACATTTTGGTGGGCCCCTTGCTACATGGCCTTATCAACAGGTGGGATGTAAAATAAACATTTTTGGTGGGCCCCTTGCCACATGACCCTAACAACAGGTTGGGTGGCAAATAAGCATTTCAGTGGGCCCAGGATTGGATGGAAAATAAATGTTATAGTGGGCCCACATGGGAGTCTACCATGATGCATGAGTTTCATCCAAACCGCCCATTTATTTGTTGTTGTAAAATCATTTCATGGCTTGTGCCAAAATGAACCAGATCTATGGTTCAAATGGGCCACCATGGTATGTGTATAGGGCCATGTTGACCCATTTATGGCCATTCATTTAGGCCCACCTTGGTGCACATCTAAGACCATGGGATTAATCCCATTTGGCATGTGTAATGTCCATGAGATTAAGCCCATTTGGCATATCTAAAGCCCATGGGTTTCGGCCCATTTGATATATACAATGCCCATGAGATCCGGCCCACTTATTCTATATAAGGCACACGGGATCTAAGCCCATTTGGTACATATAAAGCCCATGGGATCAGGCCCATTTGATGTGCAAGGGGCGCAAATGGAATGGCCCATTTGACATATTTAAAACTCATGTGTGTAGTCCCACTTTGATGTATTTCATGGCCCATGAGTCATGGACCATTGCAATGTACATAAGGCTCCTTGGCGAGGCCCATTAACGTAGCCATTTGAAGAATGTAAGGCCCACGCAATTCGGCTCATTTGATATATCCAAGGCCTAGGGATCGAGGCCCAATGGATGTCCTTAGGGTCCATTGCAATGTACGTCTATCATGGTTCGTGAAATGATATTTATGGCAAACCGTGCCTAGAAAATAATGTTGGTTTGACGTCCACATTGTACGTACAATGTTGGTTAAATGTCCGCATTGTAGCTCTCTTTAGGGCCCATTGATAGGTCCATACCCGTTGCTATTCATTGCCTTATAACATGCTTAGTATAACCTCATGACTCATGCCCATACGCATCATATGAATGCTTGATATGAGTAATGACTGATCATAACATACGCCATTGGGCAGACCATTTACGGGACTCGTTATGTGACTGAGTGCCCTACATGATTGCGCAGTACGCGCTGGACTTCTGCATGATTTGACGTGTGATTCATGCATCTCGTATACGTGTGACTTGATCACTACATGCCCTAGCGACATCAGGGCCGTGGCTCCACAGGTACATCGTGGATGACCGTATTGGATACCGGAAATACTTATTCTATCACTGTGGGCACTTAGGATGTCCTTGGGTGAAAGTCCCAGAACCTTTTTGATACCAGGAGATGCTCCAGCGTCTAGACCGAGTGGATACATGAGCGCCCGAGTGCCGAATACCAGTAGGCCGCGTCTCCCACTGTGTCGTGGTCGGTTGGAAGGGGGTGTGGCCTTATCCGCCTGAGTGAGGGGGCTATAAGCTAGGCTGAGTTTGACTAGCTCGCAAATGAGTCCGCTATCGACGAGCCGGGTAGGTATTGGCATACTACTGGTCAGGCGGATAGTGAGGTCTTATCCGCTTGCTTGACTGTGCAGCTAGGGAGGTGGCAGTCACTGCGAAGTGCATTAGACCCCGGTGATATCCAGAGAGGAACTGTACTGATATACGTATTTGAGGAGTACCGACTTGCTTGGATTGCATTTCGCATATGACATTTGGATATGTAGGCCTTGCATTGCATCGGTGTGGCCGATGGCATCCATATCTCGCATCATGCCTTGCATTACATAGCCTTGGTATTTTCATGGACTTACCACATACTTCCGCATTGTCCTGATACTGTACACTTGGCGTTTGCCTTATGCACACACTTACACCACCCTCTAAGCTTTCTATAAGCTTATGCACGATAAATGCGTGCAGGTGATGTTAGGTTGCAGTAGTGTTGAGCTTGGAGCGTGCAGTGGTCTTCTGGAGCTTGATTTTTCTTTATTTATGTATTCCCTTTCAGCATTGTACTCAAATGATTATATTAGTGGATATGTGATGATGATGTTTCCTTTATAATTTGGGTAAACTTGTGGTTATGCTTATTACAAGACAAGTGTACGTTCAAAAAAAATCCTCCTTGTAGGATCCCAGGATCGGAATCTGGCGTATGTTGCGCTGGGAGCCGAGAATGGGATACTACGGAGGCTGTCGGCACCGGATTCGGCGATCGAGATTCTTGTGAATCTGATTTCTGAGTTTGGGGCGTGACAAGTGCGACCAACCGGAACGGACACATCTCTCTGGTTTAAAATGAAAAGGCACAAATGTGAGTACACTCTAGCAATTAAAGTCCAGCAATGTACCCATACACACACACCCACATGAATACACTCGCACCTCACCCACACCCACTCTCAGTCCAACGCACGGACACGGACACAGACACGAAGTCAGACTCGGACTCGGCTCGGCATGGCATGGCAAGGCTCGATTAGGTTTGGCGAGCGCATGTGTGTGCTCAATGGCATAAATTAGAGCTATTGACATAACTCCCCTCCCCCCCCACATGACCAAATTCACATACCCCCTGAATGGGGCTCAAGCCCTAAGGCAAAAATCCTATCTTATATATAATAAGATTTTCTTTGGAAAATTTGATGTGGGACAAAACCCACAACTCAAAAGCACCAAATTTCAAATGTGGAGGGAAATCAAAAATTTTAAAAATCAAATTTTAATGTTTATTTTAAAACAAAATACAACACTCCTTCCAGCTGAGATTGGATAGTTTGGATCATATGAAAGAGCGGGAGTTTCCATCTAGAAGGCTTCTTTCTAGTTGGTTTTAACAGCCGCTGTCGTAGTTGTTGGGCTTTTTCCTTTAGCCAATCTTCTTGATTGGTTGGGTTCCACAAATCAGGGATTTTCAGGAGATCCATTTCCTTCATCATCTTTGGCACGTTGTGTTGGCCAATGGGTCTGTATTTGGAGCTGATCCAAGCTTTTGGTGAGTTATCTGTTCTTCTCACACTAACGTAATCGGATTCACAAGGAGACAATGTTTTGGCGTATGCGATATCTCTCAGTCCTGCTAGACTTCTAGGCTCGAATCGGAGCCTCTCCTAGCAGGGTTTGGATGACATGAATGAGGGGTAGTAGTTCCATGTGGGTGTAGTCGGAAGGAGGAAATCTCAGGTCGGGGATCTTTACGTTGTTGTAGGGCAAGGGCAATTTAGCCATGTTCACTGGCTATCTTGGTGGGGTCCACTTATGATCTTCCTTTTAGAGATCCACGCCATAGACTAACTTCGGCGTGACATGGTAGCCCATGACACAAAGTTCGAGGTGGGTCTGATCTTTGGGTGGGCCACACCACTAATCAACGTGGGACTATGCTCACCTTTTGAACTAGATTATTATGATAAGTAGTTACGTGCAATGCACGTGATTGCACACAGCTTCTTAGTTTGTGAATGGTTGGGCAATGGTGGGGTCCATTGTGGTGGTTTCTTGAGTAATCCAGTCCCTTCACTGGCTTGGTCGAGTCATATTAGGGTGGGGGCTAAAATATGGGATGAATCTAAGTTTTGGGTGGGCCACATGATGCAACAACATATGGGTGTAATTTCTTTAAGAAGCTACTTACGTAATAGACTCCTCGTGTATTAGCATGTAAAAGCTACACCTTTGGTTCGCTTGTACAAAATCAGTGGGGACCACTATGATGAATTTTAGAGAATCTCGTTCACTCATCAGTCTAGTCAGGTCATGTTAGCCCATGAGCCCAAATATGAAGTAGATTCAATCTCCTACATAAGCTTATCTTGAAAGGTCTCTTAACAGGTGTTAAAATGGACTTGATCTAAATTAACGGTCCACACTTAATTATCATGTCCCAAATTTGGAGGAAATGTGTAGTCAAGATAGGCAGACAATTGGACAAAACTTAGTAAAAGATCGATGGTGGAAAAAGGCTAGATCTGAAATATCACCTTTTGCGTCAAAAGGAAAGAGTTGGCTTTAGTGTTCAATGGTGTAGGATCATAGATCGTAGTCCAAATTTTGTATAATATCGTAGTCAAGCGAGGCCAAGGTGTGATCCAAATTTGAGTTGTGATGGACGACAAAAAGTGGCTAGATATGAAGATCTAGGTTTTCATAGAGTTGATAAGCCAGGAAATGATAACTTCGTGCTTAAGAAAAAGCCTACCAAAGTGGGATCTTTATATTTCACACTTGATCCTTATTATGGACAATTCAAGTCATTCATATGAATGAAAATATCCTACTACAACTACCCACGAGGTTTCTTCACTCGATAGACACCAAAATCAACGGTTACAGGCTGATTTGTCAATTGGGCCACTTTTACAATGATCTAAAGGCTGAAATTCAATGTGTATAGTTAATTTATGATAAATAGGCATGGTATAAAATTTCTCAATAAGCAGATCATGGGAACCATGAAATCTAGAATTTAGGGGTCTAGGTTAATGAAATTTCATAATTATTGTTGATTTAAGATTTTTATGAAATCTAATGGTTTTACATGGTTCTATGCCCATTTCTAAACAATTCGTATAAAAAAACTTACATCTAAATCATTATGGTTAAAGATTTATTCACCAATTTAGGCATGAGAGGGTACATATATCAGATCACATGATCAATGGTCGGATGACTTGATTTATGGATGAAGATCATTCTTAATCCGTCAGATTCAAGTTGGAGGATGGATGTAGGGTTAAGTTAGCTAGACTGGTACCGTACATGTGTGCATAATAGGTTAAATTCATGGTAACACTCGAGGACTTTCAATACTTGGGTATTGAAAAGTTAGGAGTGTTACAAGGCTCGACCACCTGATCTTCTTTGATGAGTTGGTCAGTCTCGTTGCTTGGATTGACTTCTAAGTTCTAGCCATGGATGAGCTCAACAATGTAATCAGCCACCGCTTAATGTTTGATGGTGGTCCGAGACTGGTATTTGAAGTCAAATTTGTTGAGCTCGATTGCCCACTTTGTAGTCTCCTCGACACCTTGGGCTTCTGAAGCACTTGGCGGAGGGGCTGATTAATCAGGACTATGATCGTATGGGCTTGAAAGTAAATTTGAAGGTGATGGGATGATGCCACCAAAGCTAGGGTGAGCTTCTTAATGTCTGAGTATCTAGTTTCGGCCATTACCAAAGTTTTTCTCATGTAGTACACTGGGATTTGTTTCCCACCTTGCTCTCAGATGAGGTCTGAACTGACTACTTCAGCAGATACTACAAGGTAGAGAAGTAATGGCTCACCTTGCTTGAGCTTGAAAAGTAGTTGTGGTGATCCTAGGTACTATGTAAGTTGTTGTAAAGCAATCTCACAGTCCTCGGTCCATTCTAGCTTCTATTTTACTTTCAAATGTTTGAAGAAGGGGAGACACTTGTTAGTGTAACACCCCAGATTTTTGCCAACCTGGGGTTAGACGTCCTTAGGCAATGGGTCAACCATAACACCTTGGTAACCTCTCAGAACCCAATTCCAAAGCTAGAGAAATCATTTAGAACCTAATTCTTTAGAAATTTAACGTGAATTAGCTAGCATTATACTAGATTTCCTACAAAATTAGCACCAACCACTTTAAATACGATGTGTAAGACCCAAAACTTATAGAATCATTGATGCTACCTTACCCTGAAATCCAGGATCAAACTCTAAACCCGTTTTTTCTCAGGAACCCTTTGAAGCTTTGTATTGGATCTAGACCGCGTGTCGAAAGTCCGATTGTCCCGAACTTAGAAAATCCTGACCGCCTAGTTGGACTTGACAATCACCTCAAAAATCAAGTCCATACGATGTCCTGAGATCATTTCCTTGCGTCCGGAGTGAAGAGTGTGAGAAAAGTGAATTTATTTAGAAATTAAATACAATTTAAATAAATCTGGCACATGTCGCTTGCGCAAAATTTTTTAAGCATTCAGATCGTCGGAATTTGACCCAAATACACCCTCAGATTACGGAACATTTCCCACTCAGGTCAGTGTATTTGGAATCCTCGATCGAGTGTCGGTGACCGCTGAACTGAAACTGGTCCGCCACGTGTGATCTGGGAACACTATCGGACTGAAAACTTAAGGTGATCAGGATCTAACATCCATGAGCTTAAGTCCTACCGCATTCAGTCAGGGGACCTCCAGAAATGCTCTTTTGGATCGAAAAAGACCTGATTTGGCTATAACCTAAGTATACCTTGGTCCTAAGTCTATATGGGTGAGTTTTTAGCCTATATAAGGAGCTTAAACCCTTAGCTTTCTAACTCATATGAATTTGGGGAAAACCCTAGGAGAGAGGAGAGAAAAGAGAGAGAAAGTGAGGGAGAAGTTGGAGCTTTCTCCTGGAATTCTTTCCTGCTGCTCCACGTGCCAGATCCTTCCACTGCATCGCTATTCTGGCGATTCCAACGCCGTTCTAAGTAAGAAAACCCTAACCTCAAGCTGTTTTAGGGATTCCATCGATATAATTAGCAAAGTAGCTGATTTATCTTGTGATATAGGTCGTCATACAGGCGTTGATGAAGCGTAGAGTTTCGATTCGATTCATTACTCTCCTACAGCGTAAGGTGTGGATTTTAAATGCCTAGATTACCTGTTTTCAAAGCTTTTAATATCGTTTAATGGTAGATTGCTAATAAGGATGTTGTTTAACATGTAGAACATGTTGTCTATTTTTTATTTCGAATACGTACGAAGAATATGAAATTTAGGGTATTTTAGGTATCCGTAGGAAATACTGTATACATACGTATTTTTTTAATATGATTGTCATGAGTATTTGTCATGTACCTATGTTAGTTATGCGTGTATGATCTGTTTGGCGCAGAGATTTGCCCTAATGCACGTATTGGCCGACATATGCTATGTAGACTAATGTGTGCAGACTAGTGTTTGTTGAAATGCCTAAATCAATATGATTTATGCCTGTCATATGTTTTGAATGTAAGAACATGATCGTTGTGTATTAGATGTAAAACCCGTATCCTAATTCGTACTGTTCCTTAGACTTTCACGGTCATTCCGATCGATTTTCAGCGACTCGCGATCTGTAACTGGCGTTGCGCGAAATCTTGAAATGGATTCTGTCGGTCTGAGTCAGTTCGACATGAGACTTGTACCAGTGCGACCGTGCTGTCGCCGCGGTTCCGATGCCGCGTCTCACGCGCCGAGGCGATACCCAGACCAAGAGATGTGGGCCCGCGTTCAGTTCTAGAAAACACCGCGCGTTGCGGATTACGAGGAAATCTCTACGAGATGTCCCATCAATTAATCAATCACTCATGTCAAGTACAAGTCAAGTCACTCCATACCCAAGTACAACTAACCCATGTCATGCCCATACCTTTCTCTTACACAAGCAACCCAAAGTCCACTCTCACATCACTTCATCCATCACCAAACCCATCACACATCACTCCATCACCCTTTTTCACCCATCACTCCCCTCTCTCTCTCATTCATTCTCAAAAAAATCTCTCCACGCAAACATTTCACACGTCCAAGCATTCCCAAGCTTTTCCAAAAGCCAAGTGTGGCCCACCCTCTCATCTCTCATCCACACCATCAAAGGTCCATCATCCACCGTCCAAGGCGAAGGTAAGGAGCATTGGAGGCCAAGGGAGCAAGGAGGAGGCTTAGAGGTGGGTGATCCACCGTTAAATTTCTTTTTAGGGACCACTTGTTTGTGGGACCCATTTTTTTTGTGTGTAATTTGTATCATGTGGGACCCATAGTAGCGAGGCCCCACCATCACCGTCTCTTATTCTCTCTTTCTCTCTCCTTATCCTTCTCCTAAAATGAAGTGGGCCCCACCGATTCATGATAAATCTACTCCATCCATCAAATGGTGTGGCCCACTACATATTAGATAAATGATATTTATTTTATATATATATATGTACATGGAAGGTGGGCCACGATCGTGTGGGACCCACCTTGGTGAACGTGGACCATGTCCCTGTGGGACCCACCGTGTTGTATCTGTTTAAAGCACACCGTCCAGCGTCTCTAGACGCTGGACTGGCAGCGTTAACACATTGCACTTAAAAAAAAAAAAAAAAAGGGAAAAAGTATACTTTTACAGTGGGCCACTGATGCAGGCCCCACTTGAGGTTTTTGCTTGATCCAAGCCGTCCACCACCTTTCTCAGACTATATTAGGCGTTGAGCCAAATTTTGGGACCAATCTGATTCTCAGGTGGGCCATACCATCTAAAATCATGTGGAGACATGCCTGAAACATACAAAATCATTTGGTGGGGCCTATCTAAAATTTGGACGTGGTTGAAACTTGGTTTGGACCCTTAATTTTGTGAGACACATGCAATGGACGGGGTAGATCTATTTAATGTGGGTCCCACCTAGGATAAAAAATAATAATAATTTTCTTTTTTTGATATGACTTTGTGCCATGACGTCCAGAGACGTCCACGTTAAAAAGCGTGGCCGCATTGATTGTAACGCCCGTGAAAAATTCGTACTTGGGCTCGAGTACCAACTCGACCCGAAATCGCGTAGAATTAAATTCCATGGAAACTAAGCATAAGTTAGCTAGCGCAACGCTAGAGTAGCTGGAAAATAGTCCCTGATCACTTTAAATAGGTTCTGCAAGACCCAAATCGAGTAGAACAAACAACTCTACAATACTCTATAACCTCGGATCAAACTCTAAGCGGGTTTGTTCTCTGGACCACATTGAACTTTTGTATTGGATTTAGACCGCGCGTCGAAGGTCCGATACCTCCTATCTTAGACCGTTAGAACCGCCCAGCTGGATTTGACAATCATCTCGAAAATCAAGTCAAACCGATAATCACAGACTATTTCGTTAAACCCGGACTGAAGCGACCGCGAATAGGGACAGATTTGGAATTTCAAATTCAAATCTGGCACACGACTTGACGCGTCAGTATTAAGCGTTCTGACCGTCAGAATTCATCAAGATTACACCCTCGGATCAGGAAAAATTTCTATTTATTATCATGAGACTTTCAGCCCTGATCTACGTGCGGTGACCGCTGAACTGAAACTGGTCCGCCACGTGCGATCTGCGAACCCTGCCAGACTGAAAACTTAATACGAGCTACATCTGGTACACAGGAGCTTAAGTCCGACCGCAATCGACCAGGGGACCACCAGAAAGCAACTTTTGAACCGAAACAGCCCCGAAATGGATAGGCACCAAGTAAACTTCGTTCCGGAGCCTATTTTCGACATTTTTAAGCTTATAAAAGGGGTTGAAACCCTCATTTCCCTCTCCCATCCGAAAATTGCAAACCCTAGGAGAAAAGGAGAGAGAGTTTGAGAGAGAGATTGGAAGGGATTTTTCCCGCTTCCGAGCCGCCGATTGCTGTTGCTTCAGCACTTCTTCCCAATCACCTGGCTGGTGATTTCTCCATTCTTTCAGGTACAAAACAACCCTAGAACTTGCTGATTTAGGGTTTATCCCGATTTAGGGCGTGTTAGCTAACGTATTTCATAAATCAGGTTCTCCTACTGCCGTAGACGAAGCGTACACGCTCCGTTCAAAATCCCGCATCCGTAAGAGACTAGGTGAGGATTTTAGACGCTTTGATTGACGGTTTACAACGCTTTCAATGACGTTTAATAGTAGATTATCGACGGCATCGCCGTTTGACATGTACAACATGCTCTCCGTTTCCTGTTTCGTAAATTAACGAAGAATATGAGATTTAGGGCATTTTAGTCATTTGTAGGAAGTACGGTCTACATGCATATTTTGCTGACGTGATTGACATGGTTTGTTGTCGCATTAGGGAGTTAGGAATGTTTGCATAATCAGTTTGGCGAAGAGATTCGCCTAGTTGCGCACTTTGGGTCGACATACTATATGTAGACTTAAGTGTGTAGTGTATGTGTTTGTATAAATGCTTGTATTAGTATGTATTGAATTAAATGATGTTATGTAGTAGTTTGAGATTGATTTCTTGATTAATATGCTGACCTAAATGATTTCCTACATGTTGACCTTATGCATGATTGCATTACATGCATGGAAAGTATGCCTTGAAGATTTGCTTAAGTTGAATGTTATAACCTGTGTTAACATGCTCACATGATGTATTTCAATTCCAATACCTTTGCATATAGTGTTAATGTGATTCCATAGATGTGTGGGACTAGACTCAGTCCAGGCAGTCGGTAACCGAGCGAATTCGTGGCTGACTGGTCATAGCCACGAACGACGCGTCGATGAACGTGATTCGTGTTTAGAGTTGGCGGCAGTGGTTAGGCCACGCGAAGTGTTTTACGCACTTCATGTCGTTCGACTTGAGATGCGATCGCGCTAGTCGAGCCCGTCAAGTAACCCGACTGGCCGATGTATGTTCACCTTGTATGTGTCATAACTGCTTGGACCTAGGGTACTGAACTTACCACTGTAAACCCTGTTAACCATGGTACCTTGATCCATGAAGACTCATGAGCTGGGCATGGTGGTATGGGACACCGTGGTCGAGCTGTCGGCCTACGCTGGGGCCACAAACCTCCCCGTAGTGACCAGTGAGCACCTAGACTCGTGAGCAGATTATGGTGGTATGGGACACTATATTCTAGCTGTCAGCCTACACTGATCAGGCGACAAGCCCTTTGTAGTGACCGCGAGCGTATTCTGAGTCCACGGGAGGCGACGACCCTTCCGTTGCAGTGGAGTACGGTAGGCCTGTATTGATAAGGTGATGGGGGAGCGGTGCAACGAGTGCGAGCAACAGCCCTGGCAGCCCTTGCAGTGACCTACAAAATACACATCATATGAGATTACTAGGAGTGACGACCCTAGACAGGATCTGTGTTGGGATTGATACAAGGGAAGTACCTTAGTTTCCCAATCCTGCTGTTTGAATGGACTAATAACCACTTGGAAATCATATCACCATAGCATTGCATGTGCTTGGAAGATGTGGAGCACTCTAGGGAGTGTGGCATGCGGCGGTCGTAAGATGTTGCCGCATGAGGGTGATCGTCGGTGAGGGCATACATCATGTCATATCATCTTGCATTAACAACAGTATTAGGATTGTCTGATTTACTGCTTTACTATTATCGCGTGATTGAATTGTGAACATCCTAATCTTTACTCTATGATTCCACTTAGTTGATCACTCATTCCCACGTTACAGAATGGTGTTTGCAAAACCCATCAGACCCTGTTGTAGATGCAGGTGAGGTCGAGATCCAGGAGGTGGAGTCAGAGATCGACGAGGACCAGGATGAGTTCTCGTATATGCAGTATCACAACGGCTTCCCGTAGGCGACCTGGATCGAGGGGACATCAGTGGGACTTTATTTTGAACATTATTTTTTGTTTATGCATATGTATATGAGACTCAGAGATGTAGTCATACTTTGGAGACAGATGAGATTTACTTTGTTTTTTCATACAGTGATATATACATTGTTTAGTCTTCCGCTTGCTTTTATCACTGGATCTGAAGTATGAATTGCACTTTTGGTATACTTTTACTCATGTGAATGCTTTAAATCAGACAACATTGAATCATAACCATTTTTGTTGCATAAGTGACGGTCTGGAACTCGGGAGTTGAGTTTATACACGACCCCCGATTTTCAGGGTGGTACAAGTTGGTATCAGAGCATGAATGAGAGTATACTGGGCCTGGGTTATGGTCTTGCGACGTACGCTGTCACTTCCTTTGACTTAGGTGGGTGCGAGAAGGGTCTAGAAACACTTCTAGGATCGCAGATTCGCTGATAGGCGAAGTCTATTAGAATCGATCGCAAGATCGAGTCTGTAATGCATCTCGGGTCGCGTAAGGCAACCCGAATCGCTTCTAAGCTGTAGGAAGTCAGGTTGAGACGACCTATGAGTGGTTTTAAACCACAAAAGTGAATCCTTGGGCCGTGGGATGACCACGACTCCTGTAATCAATCGTCAGGGCTTAAAAACCCCGTTTCGCCAAAAATTCTCAAAATTCCTCCTCTAAACACTCCAATCTTCATTTCTTTCTTATCCATTTTATATTAGGCATCAAACATAATATGAAAATAACACAAATTATTAGTTTCACAAAATGTTACAGTGAATAGTAAAATTTCATGAAAAATGGCCATAAGGCCATTCTAACTTCACTTTCTTTAGCAACTAAGGATCTAGATAGATGTAATGGCTCCTTCTACCCTAAATTCATATGCTTCATCATATAGTTTGGTATTCGGAGTTGCGATGTGGACCCGAAAATCCCCGAACACATGTTTGGGCTTATACAGACCAAAATACGATGAACTAGGGGGTGGGACATACCTTTTTGGAACCCCTGGACCATGGGGGACTAGACCCATGTGGTCCCACCGGCCAACTTGGAAGTTGACCGGCGATGCCATCGCCGGTCGGGAGATGCATCGCCGACCGGTGGGGCCCATTTGGCACGAAAGTCGGGCGCACGCCCTTAAATGATATGTATATCCCCCTTAGGTAGCTCCCATCTCACGAAAACCCCCAAATCATACCCCTCCTTCACAAACAGCCCTCTCCATAGCCCTATTTTCGATTTTCAGCAACCATCTCCAAACTTCGGCATCCCAAAGCACTCCTAGATCACTCCTTGGCCAAAACCGACCACCACCCATCATTTATTGGGTGTTGGCAGCCCCTCTTCTTGAAGATCTCACCATTTGGAGCTCCAAAATCCTCCAAATAGAGCTGAAATCGTGAGGTTCTCCATTCTATCTTTTTGTTTGTATTTCTCCTTGAAACTACAGCCTTGGGAAGCTTGAAGCATCCCTCTACGACGCCTAGATTTCCTTTTCTCAGATTGGACAACCACTTCTTCGCATTTTTGCCGTTTTCCATGGCTTTCGTGGAAGCCATTTTGGGCCTTTTATCACTCTCATCCATCATATCTCTGATGGGTAAGAGGAAAACTGCAACAGACGAGGCTGGGCGGAGCTGCCCTGCTCGATCGAGAAGACCGCGGGGTGGTGCCGCAAGTTCAAGCACCGCCGCAGGTCCAGCTGTAGTCATGGAGTGCCGTACAAAGTGGGATTTGGATCCCCATGCACACCTTGGGTGAACAATTCTTTCGGAGATGCCTCATGGCCAATACACTGATCTCAAAGTGTTATTTGAGGCGGACGTAGATGGATGATTGTTCGGCGAGTATCTGTTGTTCGAACGCATTGAAGCTGCGCATTAGGGTCCGATCTTTGAAGCTCGCGCTCATGCTAATGTGAGCACCGTTCGTGCCTTCTATGCTAGTATCCAGAATCCTACCTTGGAGCCTTTGTAGTTCAAAATCCCTTTTGGTAGAGATCGGATGGCTACGATTGACGTTCGGTTGATTGCGCGACTTCTCAACGTGCCTCTAGGTGATGTGCATCCTAGTGAGAAGAATCTGAGGACTAGACGTGAACGAGATCACCGTACCAGGTTTCTGTGCGGTAAGTTGGTTCCATGGCAGCCTAATAATAGCCTCAAGGCGACGTACATGTCTGAGAATTTGCGCCTGCTGCACCATATCTGCACGTTCAATGTTTATCCCAGGTCGACGAACCACATTGAATGTACACGTCTTATGGTCGATTTCTTATTTCTAGTGGCCCAGGGAGAGAATGTATGTATGGCCACTTTCATCTTACGGCAGATAGTTCTCATAGCCAGGTCGAGAAGAACATCCGAATCGCTTCCCTTTGGCCGACTTATTTGCAAGATTGCGCTTGAGTTTGCCTATAGACTTGGGCCGAAATTGTCGGTATCGATTCACACCATCGATGAGTCGACAATGGTCAAGATGAAGATTGGGTCGCAATACCGTGAAAATCAACTTGAAAGGGATAGTGGGGATAACTTTGATGATGAGGAAGATCAAAGCGAAGAAGAACCTAGAGCAGAGGTTCAGGAAGAAGCTCAGGAAGAAGCAGAAGAGGAGGCTCAGGACACTGATGAGAGCCCTCCTCTTTCTGCGCAGGCTACTATCGACGACCGCATTGCTCGGATGGAGGAGAGTCAGACCGCTTTGTGAAGGGAAGTCCAAGAACTTCGCGCAGAGGTCGCTGATGCCAAGGTCGTTACAAAGAAGAAATTTGGCAAGGTGACTCGCACCTTGAAGGCGATCCTGTGTTGCTTACAGGATAAAGGTGCTCCTCCTCCGTCACCAGACTCCGACTAGCGATGCGATCTTTGATGTTATTATCAGTAGTTAGTCATTTCCTGCTTTATGTGTGTAAGCCTGTTAGGGCTACTGCTTTGCTTATGTTGCTGTTGCTTAATTGTCTTAATTTTCATGTAATTCTAGTCATGATGCTTGTAAGGATATATCCCTTGTATTGTGACAATTTTGATTAATTGAAATGCATGGAATGCCTTTGACTCTTTATGTGGATGATTGTGGTGTATTTGTGCCATTGAGACTGATAAGGTTGCGCCCCATTTTGAATATAGGGAATGCCACCTAAGACTACGTGGAGCACGGTTCGACTTGCATTGTCAGAGCATATGGATCAGACTCCCTCTCAGTCTGGCACTCGTTCGGACCCTGCTGTGGGCCCGATTCCTGAGGCGGTTCGATCGTCTCAGCCTGCTGCTGGTCCTACAGATGGACCACCGCCATTTACACCATCAGTTAGAGAGCCACATCGCGCATCTACTTCCACACCGCATCCGCCACAGCCTGCTCCACCCCCTGACAGATTCGAGCAGATGATGGCTATGATGCTGCTGCAGTAGCAGCTTCTGACCACCATATTGGGG
Source organism: Magnolia kwangsiensis (assembly GCA_037074715.1). Classification (NCBI taxonomy): domain Eukaryota; kingdom Viridiplantae; phylum Streptophyta; class Magnoliopsida; order Magnoliales; family Magnoliaceae; genus Magnolia; species Magnolia kwangsiensis. The sequence continues at coordinate 44,081,641 of CM073576.1, read as the reverse complement.
ACATTAGCTCAGGGTGGAGGTGCGACTACATCTACTCCACCTGCACCACCTGCGCATCCAGCTGAGGATGCCTATACATACGCCCAGGATGAGGCCATGGCTCATCCTCCGCCGCCTGCTTTCCCTGCGGGGAATCCTGCCGACACACGGGGCCTTTTGGAGCGATTTCAGCGCTTGCGGCCTCCTACTTTCTTGGGTTCTCACAGACCCGAGGAGGCTGAGTACTGGCTCGACCGGGTGTCGAAGATTCTACGGATGTTGCACTGCACCGAGGCTGAGCAGGTAGAGCTGGCTACCTTCCTGTTTGAGAGAGAGGCCAGCATGTGGTGGGATAGCGTACTGCGGACCGTTGCCGCAGACTTTGTATGGACGTGGGCAGCATTTGAGTTCCGCTTCTATGAGAAGTATTATCCCCAGACCTACAGGCAAGACAGGGAGAATGAGTTTCTCCGTCTCAGACAGGCAGCGATGACAGTTACCGAGTATGAGCATCGGTTCACAGAGTTGGGCAGGTATGTCCCGAAGATCCTAGCTGATGAGCAGATGCGCATACGGCGCTTATTGGAGGGCTTGCGACCGGATATTCGGTCGAAGATGTGTTGTGTTAGTTTTCCCTCCTATGCGGAGTTGATTCACATGTCCATGCGGGCAGAGCAGGACGTGGATCGACTTGCGCGATCTCGAGGCCCGGCTGCTTCTAGGCCACGACCGGATTTGCCAGACAGGCCCTTCGCGGGCAAGAGGCCTCGCATTGATCCTCCTACTAGGACTACGGCGCCTGTACCACCGTTTCGGCGCCCTGATTTGACATGTACATACTGTGGGAGGACAGGCCAATTGGCGCAGAGTTGCTTTTCGAGGATGCGGGACAGTGGGTTCTCGCCGCCGTAGAAGATTGACCGTGTACGTCCACATGCGATATTAGCACTGCCTATACGGTCAGCTCTTGTGCATCCTTCTTTCAGACCTACGGTATCGCAGATCCGACAGCCTCCACGGCCCTTGACACAGCGGCCGAACCGGCCACAGCAGGCTCGGGTTCATGCATTGATAGCTGAGGCAGCTGCGACGCCGACTTTCCAGCATTCAGCTTTCGAGGTTACGGCCCATATCGGAGGTACTCCCGTTCTTGTCATGGTGGACACTGGTTCCACGATTTCTTTGATATCGCGTGCCGTAGTCAGACGTCTTGGGTTACAGACTATCACTATGGATAGCGTGCGAGTCTTTGCAGCTCATGGAGATTATTCGGATGTCACCCAGATGTGTGAGGGTTCTTTGGTTGATCTGGGAGGCAAGACGATGACTCTTGATCTGGTCGTCGATCCCTCGCTTGTTTATCTCAACGTCATTCTTGGCATGGATTGGTTGACTGCAGCGAGAGCCGAGATTGACTGCGAGACTCGTATAGTCACAGCGTACGAGCCTGAGGGTGCCTCCTTCACATTTTCAGTGCGAGTAAATCTTCCTTTCCGCATACTTAGCTACGCCACTCTATTGCGTGATGCTGGTGCCCAGGTACTTGAGCAGACGCCAGTTGTTTCTGAGTTCAGGGATCTGTTCAGGAAGATCCCTGGTTTGCCGCCCCGACGTGAGATCGATTTCACTATCGATCTGATTCCTGGTTCTACACCCGTCTCACTGCCGATGTATCGATGGCACCATGTGAGATGGAGGAGTTGAGGACGCAGATTGATGGTCTGCTAGAGCTTGGCTTTATACGGCCTAGCGTGTCTCCTTGGGGAGCACCGGTCTTGTTCGTGAGGAAGAAGGATGGTTCGATGCGATTGTGTATTGATTATCGCAGGCTGAACCAGCTCACAGTGAAGAACAAGTACCCTTTGCCCAGGATCGATGACTTGTTCGATCAGCTGAGAGGAGCGCAGTACTTCTCGAAGATTGATCTTCAGTCAGGTTATCATCAGCTGCGCGTCAGGGATGAGGACGTGCAGAAGACAGCATTCAGGACCAGTTTTGGCCACTACGAGTTCCTCGTGATGTCGTTCGGTCTCACGAACGTACCGGCCGTGTTCATGGATCTGATGAACCGGATATTTCGGCCTTTCCTCTATCGATTCGTCGTTGTCTTCATTGACGACATTTTGGTGTACTCTAGGAGTCGAGAGGAGCATGAGGAGCACTTGCGTTTGGTCCTTGATACGCTCAGACGGCATCAGTTGTTCGCACAGTACAAGAAGTGCGACTTCTGGAAGCAGGAGGTGAAGTTTCTGGGACACATGGTGTCCAAGGATGGCATGGCAGTTGACCTGTCTAAGGTAGCTGCGATGCAGGACTGGGAGCAGCCTGGTTTTGTCACTGAGGTGAGGAGCTTCTTGGGACTCGCTGGCTACTATCGGCGCTTCATTCAGGACTTCTCGAAGATCGCGAGACCCTTATCTCAGTTGACACGGAAGGACGTGAAGTTTGCCTGGAATGATAAGGCGGAGTCAGCTTTTCAGGAGCTGAAGGACAGACTTACGTCCGCCCCTGTACTAGTATTGCTAGAGCAAGGGGTTCGATACACTATATACACCGACGCGTCTAGCGTTGGTTTGGGTTGTGTCCTTATGCAGAGGGACAGGGTAATTTCGTATGCCTCGAGACAATTAAGGAAGCACGAGGAGAATTACCCTACACACGACCTAGAGTTGGCAGCTGTTATATTCGCACTGAGACTCTGGAGACATTACCTCTACGGAGAGGAGTTCGAGCTCTTTTGCGACCACAAGAGCCTCAAGTACATATTCACGCAGCGAGACTTGAATATGAGGCAGCGGCGATGGATGAAGACGTTGAAGGACTTCAAGTTTGAAGTCTCTTACCATCCTGGGAAGGCGAACCTTGTGGCTGATGCGTTGATCCGCAAGAAGGCGATAGAGTTTGCGGCTCCGCTGATGGTTGCCGAGTGGGATATGGTTGAGTTTTTGCGAGACTTTGAGCAGAAACTCACCGTAGAGGAGCCATTTGAGTTCATCGCACATGTACAGGTGCGATCTCAGATCGATGACCGAGTCATCGAGGCGCAGAGGGACGATGCGCATCTTACTGAGCTTCGAGAGCAGGCCAGTGATGATGCTGACGCCGACTGGCGAGTTGGCATGGATGGGGGCTTACGTTACCGTGGCCGCCTATGCGTCCCAGATATCCCTGACTTGAGACGAGAGATTCTCGAGGCTGCGCATTCTACTAGACTCGTGATGCATTCAGGCAGTACGAAGATGTATCGTGACGTGAAGAGGACGTATTGGTGGGAAGGTATGAAGACCCACATAGCTGAGTTCGTGTCCCGTTGCCTCACTTGTCAGCAGGTGAAGGCAGAGCATCGCCGACCACCTGGACTTTTGCAGCCTATGTCGATTGCAGAGTGGAAGTGGGATTTCATTTCCATGGACTTCATTTCTGGGTTGCCGAAGACGAGGAAGGGACATGATTCCATTTGGGTGATCGTCGACCGATTGACGAAGTCGGCGCACTTCCTACCGATCAGAGTTACGAACTCTGCAGACGAGCTGGCTAGATTGTACATCCAAGAGATTGTGCGTCTGCATGGAGTTCCGTTGGAGATCATGTCGGACAGAGACACGCGGTTCACTTCTATTTTCTGGACTCGCATTCAGGAGGCTATGGGTGTGAAGTTGAAGTTCAGTACTGCCTTCCACCCACAGACGGACGGACAGACGGAGCGAGTGAACCAGATCCTGGAGGACATGTTCCGAGCTTGCGCATTGGACTTCAAGGACAGTTGGGATGACTGTCTTGCATATGCGGAGTTTGCGTACAACAATAGCTTCCAGGCGAGTATCGGCATGGCACCTTATGAGGCGCTGTATGGGCGACCTTGTCGCGCACCGCATTGCTGGTTAGAGGTCGGTGAGTGTAGCTTGATTGGCCCAGAGTTGGTGCAGGCGACGTCAGAGAAGATCGATATTATTCGACGTCGGCTTCTTAAAGCGCAGAGCAGACAGAAGAGCTACGCCAATATGAGACGGAGGCCACTAGAGTTCACAGTCGGGGATCACGTGTTTTTGCGAGTTTCCCCTATGAAGGGAGTCCTTCGGTTCGGGAAGAAGGGGAAGCTGGCACCGCGATTCATTGGTCCATTCCAGATCCTCGATCGTGTGGGAGCGGTGGCTTACCGATTGGCTTTACCCACGCCCCTCGTGAGCGTCCACAACGTATTTCATGTTTCTATGCTGAAGAAGTACGTTGCCGATCCTTCCCATATCATCAGATGGGAGCAGGTGCAGTTAGGAGAGGATGTTACTTATATCCTGCGACCGACACGCATCTTAGACAGGAAGGAGCAGGTACTGCGTAGCAAGGTGATTCCCCTTGTGAAGGTACTATGGACGCATCATTCTGAGGAGGAGGCTACTTGGGAGACAGAAGCCGAGATCAGAAAGAACTACCCACAGCTTCTTGAAGAGTATGAACAGGTACAAATTTCGAGGACGAAATTATTTGTTAAGGGGGGTAGATTGTAACGCCCGTGAAAAATCCGTACTTGGGCTCGAGTACCAACACGACCCGAAATCGCGTAGAATTAAATTCCATGGAAATTAAGCGTAAGTTAGCTAGCGCAACGCTAGAGTAGCTGGAAAATAGTCCCTGATCACTTTAAATAGGTTCTGCAAGACCCAAATCGAGTAGAACAAACAACTCTACAATACTCTATAACCTCGGATCAAACTCTAAGCGGGTTTGTTCTCTGGACCACATTGAACTTTTGTATTGGATTTAGACCGCGCGTCGAAGGTCCGATACCTCCTATCTTAGACCGTTAGAACCGCCCAGCTGGATTTGACAATCATCTCGAAAATCAAGTCAAACCGATAATCACAGACTATTTCGTTGAACCCGGACTGAAGCGACCGCGAATAGGGACAGATTTGGAATTTCAAATTCAAATCTGGCACACGACTTGACGCGTCAGTATTAAGCGTTCTGACCGTCAGAATTCATCAAGATTACACCCTCGGATCAGGAAAAATTTCTATTTATTATCATGAGACTTTCAGCCCTGATCTACGTGCGGTGACCACTGAACTGAAACTGGTCCGCCACGTGCGATCTGCGAACCCTGCCAGACTGAAAACTTAATACGAGCTACATCTGGTACACAGGAGCTTAAGTCCGACCGCAATCGACCAGGGGACCACCAGAAAGCAGCTTTTGAACTGAAACAGCCCCGAAATGGATAGGCACCAAGTAAACTTCGTTCCGGAGCCTATTTTCGGCATTTTTAAGCTTATAAAAGGGGTTGAAACCCTCATTTCCCTCTCCCATCCGAAAATTGCAAACCCTAGGAGAAAAGGAGAGAGTTTGAGAGAGAGATTGGAAGGGATTTTTCCCGCTTCCGAGCCGCCGATTGCTGTTGCTTCAGCACTTCTTCCCAATCACCTGGCTGGTGATTTCTCCGTTCTTTCAGGTACAAAACAACCCTAGAACTTGCTGATTTAGGGTTTATCCCGATTTAGGGCGTGTTAGCTAACGTATTTCATAAATCAGGTTCTCCTACTGCCGTAGACGAAGCGTACACGCTCCGTTCAAAATCCCGCATCCGTAAGAGAATAGGTGAGGATTTTAGACACTTTGATTGACGGTTTACAACGCTTTCAATGACATTTAATAGTAGATTATCGACGGCATCGCCGTTTGACATGTACAACATGCTCTCCGTTTCCTGTTTCGTAAATTAACGAAGAATATGAGATTTAGAGCATTTTAGTCATTTGTAGGAAGTACGGTCTACATGCATATTTTGCTGACGTGATTGACATGGTTTGTTGTCGCATTAGGGAGTTAGGAATGTTTGCATAATCAGTTTGGCGAAGAGATTCGCCTAGTTGCGCACTTTGGGTCGACATACTATATGTAGACTTAAGTGTGTAGTGTATGTGTTTGTATAAATGCTTGTATTATTATGTATTGAATTAAATGATGTTATGTAGTAGTTTGAGATTGATTTCTTGATTAATATGCTGACCTAAATGATTTCCTACATGTTGACCTTATGCATGATTGCATTACATGCATGGAAAGTATGCCTTGAAGATTTGCTTAAGTTGAATGTTATAACATGTGTTAACATGCTCACATGATGTATTTCAATTCCAATACCTTTGCATATAGTGTTAATGTGATTCCATAGATGTGTGGGACTAGACTTAGTCCAGGCAGTCGGTAACCGAGCGAATTCGTGGCTGACTGGTCATAGCCACGAACGACGCGTCGATGAACGTGATTCGTGTTTAGAGTTGGCAGTGGTTAGGCCACGCGAAGTGTTTTACGCACTTCATGTCGTTCGACTTGAGATGCGATCGCGCTAGTCGAGCCCGTCAAGTAACCTGACTGGCCGATGTATGTTCACCTTGTATGTGTCATTACTGCTTGAACCTAGGGTACTGAACTTACCACTGTAAACCCTGTTAACCATGGTACCTTGATCCACGAAGACTCATGAGCCGGGCATGGTGGTATGGGACACCGTAGTCGAGCTGTCGGCCTACGCTGGGGCCACAAACCTCCCCGTAGTGACCAGTGAGCACCTAGACTCGTGAGCAGATTATGGTGGTATGGGACACTATATTCTAGTTGTCGGCCTACACTGATCAGGCGACAAGCCCTTTGTAGTGACCGCGAGCGTATTCTGAGTCCACGGGAGGCGACGACCCTTCCGTTGCAGTGGAGTACGGTAGGCCTGTATTGATAAGGTGATGGGGGAGCGGTGCAACGAGTGCGAGCAACAGCCCTGGCAGCCCTTGCAGTGACCTACAAAATACACATCATATGAGATTACTAGGAGTGACGACCCTAGACAGGATCTGTGTTGGGATTGATACAAGGGAAGTACCTTAGTTTCCCAATCCTGCTGTTTGAATGGACTAATAACCACTTGGAAATCATATCACCATAGCATTGCATGTGCCTGGAAGATGTGGAGCACTCTAGGGAGTGTGGCATGCCGCGGTCGTAAGATGTTACGGCATGAGGGTGATCGTCGGTGAGGGCATACATCATGTCATATCATCTTGCATTAACAACAGTATTAGGATTATCTGATTTACTGCTTTACTATTATCGCGTGATTGAATTGTGAACATGCTAATCTTTGCTCTATGATTCCACTGAGTTGATCACTCATTTCCACGTTACGGGATGGTGTTTGCAACACCCACCAGACCCTGTTGTAGATGCAGGTGAGGTCGAGATCCAGGAGGTGGAGTCGGAGATCGACGAGGACCAGGATGAGTTCTCGTATATGCAGTATCACGACGGCTTCCCGTAGGCGACCTGGATCGAGGGGACATCAGTGGGACTTTATTTTGAACATTATTTTTTATTTATGCATATGTATATGAGACTCAGAGATGTAGTCATACTTTGGAGACAGATGAGATTTACTTTGTTTTTCCATACAGTGATATATACATTGTTTAGTCTTCCGCTTGCTTTTATCACTGGATCTAAAGTATGAATTGCAGTTTTGGTATACTTTTACTCATGTGAATGCTTTAAATCAGACAACATTGAATCATAACCATTTTTGTTGCATAAGTTGCGGTCTGAAACTCGGGAGTTGAGTTTATACACGACCCCCGATTTTCAAGGTGTTACATTGGCCCACTTGTAGACTCCACCATGATGTATGTTTCACATCTATACCGTTCATTTAATAGGTCCCCTTGAATGGTGCGTTGGCTCCAAAAATCATCCACAAACTGAACTCAGGTGGGCCATACCATCCAAATCATGTGAAGACATGCCTAAATCATATAAAAACACTTGGTGGGGCCTACCTGAATTTTGAATGTAGCTGAAACTTGGTGTGAACCCTCAAACAGGTGGGACACACGTAATGGACGGGTTGGATTGCAAATAAACACTTTGGTGGGCCCTACATGGGACCCACTGTGGTATGTGTGGCTTACCACACCGTACACAACAGTGGGTGGTGACACCCACTGTGATGCAAGTGTTTCACTCACGCCGTCCGTCCACGGCGGTGGACGGTGGCCCCCAATCAGATGTATGTGTTATGTCCACGTCGTCCATCACGTGGGCCCCTGGCCACGTGACGTTATGAACGGGTTTGGATGACAATAAACATTACAGTGGGCCCTAGGCCATGTGATTCAATGAGCAGTTTGGATGCAAATAAATAGTACAGTGGGCCCAGGTTGGGTAGAAAATATACATTACGGTGGGCCCTGGGTCTATATGACCTCATCAGCAGGTTTGAATGGAAAATAAACATTTTGGTGGGCCCCTTGCTACATGGCCTTATCAACAGGTGGGATGTAAAATAAACATTTTTGGTGGGCCCCTTGCCACACGGCCCTAACAACAGGTTGGGTGGAAAATAAGCATTTCAGTGGGCCCAGGATTGGATGGAAAATAAATGTTATAGTGGGCCCACATGGGAGTCTACCATGATGCATGAGTTTCATCCAAACCGCCCATTTATTTGTTGTTGTAAAATTACTTCATGGCTTGTGCCAAAATGAACCAGATCTATGGTTCAAATGGGCCACCATGGTATGTGTATAGGGCCATGTTGACCCATTTATGGCCATTCATTTAGGCCCACCTTGGTGCACATCTAAGACCATGGGATTAATCCCATTTGGCATGTGTAATGTCCATGGGATTAAGCCCATTTGGCATATATAAAGCCCATGGGTTTCGGCCCATTTGATATATACAATGCCCATGAGATCCGGCCCACTTATTCTATATAAGGCCCACGGGATCTAAGCCCATTTGGTACATATAAAGCCCATGGGATCAGGCCCATTTGATGTGCAAGGGGCGCAAATGGAATGGCCCATTTAACATATTTAAAACTCATGTGTGTAGTCCCACTTTGATGTATTTCATGGCCCATGAATCATGGACCATTGCAATGTACATAAGGCTCCTTGGCGAGGCCCATTAACGTAGCCATTTGAAGAATGTAAGGCCCACGCAATTCGGCTCATTTGATATATCCAAGGCCTAGGGATCGAGGCCCAATGGATGTCCTTAGGGTCCATTGCAATGTACGTCTATCATGGTTCGTGAAATGATATTTACGGCAAGCCGTGCCTAGAAAACAATGTTGGTTTGACGTCCATATTGTACGTACAATGTTGGTTAAATGTCCGCATTGTAGCTCTCTTTAGGGCCCATTGATAGGTCCATACCCGTTGCTATTCATTGCCTTATAACATGCTTAGTATAACCTCATGACTCATGCCCATACGCATCATATGTATGCTTGATATGAGTAATGACTGATCATAACATACGCCATTGGGCAGACCATTTACGGGACTCGTTATGTGACTGAGTGCCCCACATGATTGCGCAGTACGCGCTGGACTTTTGCATGATTTGACGTGTGATTCATGCATCTCGCATACGTGTGACTTGATCACTACACGCCCTAGCGACATCAGGGCCATGGCTCCACAGGTACATCGTGGATGACCGTATTGGATACCGAAAATACTTAATCTAGCACTGTGGGCACTTAGGATGTCCTTGGGTGAAAGTCCCAGAACCTTTTTGGTACCAGGAGATGCTCCAGCGTCTAGACCGAGTGGATACATGAGCGCCCGAGTGCCGAATACCAGTAGGCCGCGTCTCCCACTGTGTCGAGGTCGGTTGGAAGGGGGTGTGGCCTTATCCGCCTGAGTGAGGGGACTATAAGCTAGGCTGAGTTTGACTAGCTCGCAAATGAGTCCGCTATCGACGAGCCGGGTAGGTATTGGCATACTACTGGTCAGGCGGATAGTGAGGTCTTATCCGCTTGCTTGACTGTGCAGCTAGGGAGGTGGCAGTCTCTGCGAAGTGTATTAAACCCCGGTGATATCCAGAGAGGAACTGTACTGATATATGTATTTGAGGAGTACTGACTTGCTTGGATTGCATTTCGCATATGACATTTGGCTATGTAGGCCTTGCATTGCATCGGTGTGGCCGATGGCATCCATATCTCGCATCATGCCTTGCATTACATAGCCTTGGTATTTTCATGGACTTACCACATACTTCCGCATTGTCCTGATACTGTACACTTGGCGTTTGCCTTATGCACACACTTACACCACCCTCTAAGCTTTCTATAAGCTTATGCACGATAGATGCGTGCAGGTGATGTTAGGTTGCAGCAGTGTTGAGCTTGGAGCGTGCAGTGGTCTTCTGGAGCTTGATTTTTCTTTATTTATGTATTCCCTTTCAGCATTGTACTCAAATGATTATATTAGTGGATATGTGATGATGATGTTTCCTTTATAATTTGGGTAAACTTGTGGTTATGCTTATTACAAGACAAGTGTACGTTCAAAAAAAAAATCCTCCTTGTAGGATCCCAGGATCGGAATCTGGCGTATGTTGCGCTGGGAGCCGAGAATGGGGTACTACGGAGGCTGTCGGCACCGAATTCAGCGATCGAGATTCTTGTGAATCTGATTTCTGGGTTTGGGGCGTGACATTAGATAACTCCTTGATACAAGGATATGTCATATTATATGTTGAAATCAACATACGTCAAGTACGTTGGAGTTGAGTAGTCTCAGTGTTTGTATAAATGTATGTATCAGTAAGTATTGAGTAAATGGTGTTGTAGATTAGCATTGAGACTGGATTCTCAACTACTATGATGATGCACATGATTTCCTCCATGCTTACTGTATTTGAATTGACTACCTTAGGTGTGAAATACTCATGTATGGTTAACTGCTTATGATGTACGTTATAACATGCTGATAACATGCTGGAATTACTTGTATTTCAATTTTTTCTCTCTCATATGATTACTGATTCACATTACATGTGCTTGGGGCTATACTCTAGTCCAGGCAGTTGGTAACAGTTTAGAATTCGTGGTTGGATTCTATTCACCATGAAGGATGTGTATGACAAACCCGAGTCGTACTAGAGTCGTCGACAGTGGTTAGGCCATACGAAGTGCTTGTGCACTTCATGTCGGTCGATTCAATGTGCGCTCGCGCTAGTCGAACGCATCAAGTAACCCGACTGACCATTGTATGTTCACCTTGTATTCGTCATAACTGCTTGAACCTAGGGTACTAAACTTACCAGTGATAACCTTGATAACCGTGGTACCTCGATCCCCTAAGACTCATGAGCCGGGCATGGTGGTATGAGACACCGTGGTTGAGCTGTCGGCCTACGCTGGGGCCACAAACCTCCCCGTAGTGACCAGTGAGCACCCTACTCTGAGCAGATTATGGTGGTATGGGACACTATATTCTCGTTGTCAGCCTACATTGATAAGGTAATGGGGGAGTGGAGCAACGAGTGCGAGCAACAGCCCTGACAAGCCTTTGTAGTGACCTTGAGTTTATCCTGACACCGAACGGGGGCGACGAGTCCTGATGCAGTCTTAAGGATATAAAATAGGCCTATATTGATAAGGTGTTGGGGGAGCGGTGCAACGAGTGCGTGCAACAGCCCTGACAGCCCTTGCAGCGACCTAGATCCGTACTTCGAATGAGATATACTAGGACTGACGACCCTAGAATGGATCATTATTTGGGTATTGATATAAGGGAGGTACTCTGTTTTCCCAATCCTGCTGTATGAAAAGGACTAATAACAACTCGGTAATCATATTCATATCGTACTGCATGTGCCTGGAAGATGTGGAGCACTGAGGGAAGAAAGCGTGCCGCGGACGTAAGATGGTGTCGCATGAGGGAGTATGTCGATGAGGGCATCCATCATGTCATATCATCCTTGCATTAATCACAGTATTTAGGAATGTTTGAATTGCTTGCTTTATCATTATCGCTTAATTGATTTGATAACATGTTAACTTTTGCTCTATGATTCCACTGAGTTAGCTACTCATTCCCACGTTACGGGATGGTGTTGCGCACACCAACCAGTCCCTATTTTAGTTTCAGATGATGGCGATGCTTGCGAAGCAGAGTCGGACTTGATGATGATGAGGAGGATCCCTCCTATATGCAGGTTCAAATCGACGGGTTTACAGGATTACTGATTAGATGCCAATACACTTGGTATTTTACCTTTTATTTCTACACCCATGTATATTCTTTTCCTTTTATTTTAGAGCATACATGTATTTAGTTAACCTGGTAACATGTTCACACTCTGGAGACTTACAATCATTTATATATTTTATATATCTATCACATTCTTTCGCTTGCTAATTTAACTATCTCTGGAGTATGATATGCTGTTTTGGTGTAATCCCACTCATGTTTTCTGCACTAATATGAACAACATTCATCCATCATTGAAAATGTTGCATAAGTGATGTTCTGAAACTCGAGAGTGGAGTTTATCCTCAACCCCCGATTTTCAGGGCGTTTTAGTTAGTGGCTTAAGAAACAAAGCAGTTGAGGGCAACAACTCTTCTAGTGAGGCACTAAATTTCTTTCATCGTTCTGGGTGAGCTCATATCTAGCAGAGCTCAAATTTTATCGAGATTTGCTTCAATCCCTCTTTAGTTAACCAAAAACTAAAGGAATTTTTTCGAGCCAACTCCGAAGGTGCACTTTATTGGGTTAAACTTCATCCGATATCATCGTAAAATTGTGAACATCTACTTGAGGTCGGGTGTGTGACTTGTAGTTTTGATGCTTCTAACGAGCATATCGTCAACATAGACTTTCATGGAGTGTCTAAACTGCTAAGAAAAATGTCTTGTTGACCAATCACTGGTACATTACCCCAACATTCTTTAGTCCAAAAATGCATGACCTTGTAGTAGTAGAGCCCTTTGTCAGTGAGGAATGTCATCTTCTGCTTGTCATGGGGATGCATGCCGATCTGCTTATAGCTTGAGTACGCATCTATGAAGTTTAGGAGCTCATGCCTTACTGTCGACAAACTAGTTGATTTGAGGAAGGGGAAAACTGTCCTTGGGGTAGGCTTTATTTAAGTCGGTATAATCAACACAGACCCGCCACTTCTCATTAGACTTTTTCACTAAGAACACGTCAGTGATCTAGTTAGGATATTAGATCTCTTCAATAAAGCCAGCCTCTAAGAGTTTGCCAACTTCTTCACTGATGAAGGCATATCGTTTTAGCTTGAATACCTATTATTTTTGTTTCACTAGTTTGTGGTTGGGGTCGATGTTTAGTTTATGGACCATCAATTCTGGGTTGATGCCAGGCACGTCTTGGTGGGACTAAGCGAAAACATCAACTTGGTGCCAGAGGAGGTCCATGATCTCATCTCGCAGGGCTGGAGGTAGCAATGAGCCGACCTGCACAGTACAGGTCGAATCAAATTCATTGAGAGGGATGGCCATGAGGTCTTCCACTAGAGACCCTCTCTCAACTGACTTTTTTGGGGGATTAAGGGAAGTGATGGGCATCGTGTGATGTTACGTCCTTAGTGTTGTGGAGTAGAACTAGTGAGCTTCCTGCTAATATCCTCGAACCTGTTCAACACCATGCTCGGTTGGAAACTTTATTGTGATGTGGTAGGTTGTTTCCACTACTTGCAGGGCATTGAGGGATAGTCGTCCGAGGATGATGTTGTAGATGGAAAGACAGTCGACCACGAGGAAGTTGATCAACATTGTCGTCTGGTTTTGTCCTTCTCCTACAGTGACTGGAAGTTGTATGGATCCCTCAGAGGTAAATTTGTCCCCTTCAAATCCAAGCAGGGGAGTTTTGATAGGTCTGATTCTGCACCTTTCAACGCACATTTTATTAAAACCATCGGCGGAGAGGATATCAACTGAGCTGCTAATGTCCACCATAATCAGGAAAACCTTATTGTTGGCTATAGTTATGGCCACCATTAAGGCATCATCATGGGAATGGTGGACACCTCGGCATCCTCTTCGGTGAATGTCAGTTCGTAAGAGATCACCTTCTGCTCTTTTGAAGGTCTACGTGTGAGGTGGATTTAGTGTTCCAAGCTGTTATGATTGATGCTCCAAGCGTGAGCTTTGCATGCTCGGTTAGAGTCTCCCCCCCTAGCAAACACGCCGAAGATAGTGTGAATTTCTCCTATAGCCTCATTGTTGTTGCCATTGTCGGGCTGCTCATTCTTCCGATCTGATTGTTATTCCCTTCTGTTAACATATACCATCAGATGTCTATTATGGATGAGGGTCTCGATCTCTTCTTTAAGGTTAAAATGGTCACTGGTGGAATAGCCGTGATCACGGTAGAAGTAGAAGTACTTCCGTTTATCCTGCTTGTCGACATCAATCTTCATCTGATTCTGCCATTTGAGGAGTCGTTTGTCCCGGACCTCCATGAGGACCTTCTCGAGTGTAATGTTGAGAGGAGTGTAAGAGAGGAATTTGCTCTCAGTTCATTTTCTCAGACGTTGACCCCTGGTTAGGTCATCATCTCTCCTATGCTTGTTGCCGTGATTAGATGCTTGTTATTCTTTAGGCCATTTCTCCCTGGGCAAGCTTCCTCCATTCCTTATGGCTTTTCATGAGCTAAAGAGTTCTTCAACATTAGAGTACTTCTGAGCTCAGTTGAGGAGTTTGACCAATGTAGTTGGAGGATTCTTGCCGAGTGAGAAGAGGAATCTCCCCTCCTTCAAGCTAGCCATCATAGCGGCTAGGGTGATTTGATCTAAAAAGCCTTCCACTTGCATTGATTCTAGGTTAAAGCGTTTGATGTAGTCCTTCAATAGCTCGTTCTCTTTCTAAGTGATGGTGAGGAGGTGAGTCATTGGCTTTACCTTTCTTTTCCTCCGATGAAATTAGTGATGAATGCTATCCTAAGTTGTGTGAATGAGTTGATGAATTGTGGTTTTAATTGCCAAAACCACTTCCGAGCTACTCCTAATAAATTTAAGGAGAATGCTCAACACATCACCACGGTTGAGGAGCCATAAAGCTTCATCTATGCCCTGAAAGATTCCAGATGCTCTGTAACACCCTGTACTTTCTAGTACTCGAGTGTTACCATGTAATCTAATTTAGTATAAATACAAACTTAACCTACTTAGATATTCAAGTTCATTACGGTTTAAATCCGACTGATGAAAGCAATCCGCACCTATATATCAAGCAATTCATCTGTTATTCTTCAATATGGACAACCACGTCGTTAGAAAAACCTATCCTTAGGATTCTAATTTCATTGATAGAAAAATCTAACCGACCATTGTAAATCTAAAGCTATGGATCACAAGATCTACCGTTCATCAAGCCTGCAACTTCCTGTGGGATGATTTGACGCTTACCTACATGGTATAACCACCCAACTCTAAAAGAGACAGTTATGGTCTATCCATGTTAGCTTGGGGACCCTTAGAAGCATCGATGATAAAATCGAAAAACATTAGGTACGCTTAGGATCAATTTTGGAATTATCCAATCATTAGATTAGTCATCAAATTCAGAATATGTAATACATAATAATTATCAAATGCAAATAACTTAGTGTGTGTTTGTGTGTATGTATATTATATAATCTAACCACTTGATAATCATTTAAAATTTATATTATTTATGAAATATTATTTTTATACTTAATAAGCATTTAAAATTTCATATTAAAATGATATATAATTATAACCTATATTATATTTATATATTTGTAACATCATTTATACAATCATAAAATTTATATTACGTAAACTAATAAAATTTATAATAAATAACATATTTTCAGCAATTTAACATTTTATATAAAATTAAAACATAAGGCATATGTTACTATACAATTAATACACAAATAATATATACTAATCTTCATTCTTTTCACTAATATTCATATAATTTAATATATTAACAATCCGTGATAATATAGATTATATATAACAAATTTCATTCCTACTTGTTATTAATGTAATTTTATAAAACAATGATAGTAAAAGATGGTAATAGTAATAAAATTAATATTAATATTAGTAATTGGTTAGTAATCTATTATGAAATGAACCATTAAGATCTTTTAACCGTTGACGTTCGATTTCGGGATAATCCGACCATTAAATTGACGGGAATCCACCAATATAATCCAAATCAAGTTGTGGGCCCCACCTAGGTCTTAGTCTACCCAACCTTCAATCTAGGGCCCTGATTAGGAACCCCAAGATTGAATGGACGGAGTGAATTTCACTAGAACATGATGGTGGGCCCCACCTCGCAGTGTGAGTGCACAACAGAGATGTGCACTCACCATGCATTGGTCAGGGCAGCTCGGTCAAGCACCGCTGACCCGAAAAATTTCCTAAAAAGAGAGAATTTCTCTTCGTTTGCACCAGCCGACGAACGAACGTCCAGTTCTTTGATCCGTGGCCCACCTACACCAGCCACCTAGACAATCCAAACTGTCCATTTGGTCCGGATGCTCCATCTGTGCAAACCCCAACTGATTTCACACTTAGGAGCTCATGTGCATGTATACAATCCTTGCTGCAAACAGATCCTACAAACACATGTTTCCAAAAAAGGAAATTGTCCCTGTTGTTGCTAGGGTGGCGATCTGCGTGAGCCAACAAAGGCTGATCTAGGACGTCCCAAACAGAGCATTCTCAACCGTCCATTCCAGCTAAGTAGTTTAGGGTTTTTCTCCACAACAAAAACCAAAACGGCCGCTTCTTCCTCCCAAATCCGAACCCACCACTCAAACCTCCGTGGAACCTCAAACTCCCCATTCCACAAGCTCCCCTACAACCATCCAAATCATTTGACACCCTCAGATTGAAGGAAGAAGTGGGGAGGTCGAAGCTGCCATTATCGGAGGTCTTCTTCTCTGTCGAGCAATAGCTCGAGTGTGGTCTTTTGGGGTGTCAATTTCTCCGTCGATTTCTGAGCGGGTGGAAGATGGTGGTCGTCATCAGGTGCAATGGGCTGGGTTTGACAAGTTAGAAAATATGGTGGACATTGTTCACCGAGTTCTTTTGTTGGGCTATAGGTCTGGCTTCCATGTTTGGGATGTCGAGGAGGCTGATGATGTACGTGTGCTGGTATCCTAACATGATGGCCCTATTTCTTTTATGCAAGTGCAACCAAATCCACTAACATCAAAGATATCAGTAGACGAGTTTACAGATGTACGTCCACTGCTAGTTGTGACTGGTGATGGAGCTCCTGTTGGTGGAGATATTTGAGATGCACCTGGGTCTGCTTGTAATGGGAGTGTTAACAGTGTCCATGAGATGGGAAATCAAAATTTTGTGCCCACTGTTGTTCAGTTTTTTATCTCGAGATCACATTTGTATATGCATATTCTAAAGTTCAAAACAACCATTTACTCAGTAAGGTGCAGTCCTCGATTTGTGGCTATTTCTCAGCAACTCAAACTGATCGTTGATCGGGTAGAAACTTTATAACCAGTAGTTGGAATCCCCTCAACTCGGTGGCGAGTTAACTCGCCCAGCTTCCCAACTGAGTTAAAAAAATCACTGACACCAGAGTCATCTAGAGATGAATTTGGAAGTATCAGACCCAGGGGATCAATAGCCTAATCATGCAGTTAGCAAACTACCTAAAACATATACTTAACTAGTTGAGAGTTGAGAAGTCCAACCAAGTCAACTCAGTCGTGATGCAGTGGAATCTAGTAACATCTTATCTAGGGTTGGTGTTTTTAGGGCGAGTCGTGGCCGAGTCTAGATGACACCAGACTTGTGTAAGGAAGCGGGGAAGAAGAAAGCAGAGAGAAATGAGAAATATAGAAGAAGGGAGGAGATAGAGGGTTCTTGTGGGTCGAACCAAGTCGGCTAAGGTGAGTCAACATTTTTTCTCTATATTGAAATTCTTTCGATTACAATTATCAATGTTGTCATTTCTATCATTATTAGGATTATGAATATTAGAAATGAATAGTCATTAGTAAATTATCAAAATTGATATTAGTTATTACATATAAAATAAAATTATCATTACTAACTATTAGTATTTTATTTTATCATTATTAAATATTATCATTTATGTTAGAGCATACCATGTATTCTCGTCACAATGATTACCATTGTCACGTTGGCTAATATTAAGTATATTATTAGTATTAATGGTTGTTTTGAAATCATTAGTAGTACTAGCATTACGATTGAATGTAAATTAATTAGCATTCAAATCCTAAAATCTAAGCCTAGAATTAAACCCTAGGATGAAAACACTAAGATAAATAATTCAAACCCTAGGCTATGATCTTAAACCCAATGTAGTGTGTAGAACTTGGATCTAATTGTATAAGATTCATGATTTGTGGTAGGGTTCGACCCTAAGTGCGCACACACCTCCTAGTGATGACGTAGGCGATTCAAAACATAAGGTAATGATTTCTTACCTTTAAGCTTTTTATTTTCAAATTAGTTAAGTAATAGTCTTTATCAAAATCACACATGTTATCTTATACGATGTGATCTCTTACATTAGTCATAGACTCTTAAGACATGACTTATATTTGATTTATGATTGTATGCAATAGTTATTTACGTGATAGCTTCCATTTAAATTTCAATCCATGATCTTTGCGATTATTATGTATCAAGTGCTTCATATACATCTGGCATGTTATATCTATATGCTTTCACATGAATTGTTGTAAGTTGCTTATGAATCTCGATTCACTGCACTTATTAGTGGGTAATTCTCTCTTTTGTATGTAAACCCATACTTAGGATGTAACAAAATAGATTGTGGTAAGAAATGGGCCCTCAATCTAGAGGATATATAGGATATGAAACATTGTGAAATTTACCATCCACAGGGCATACGGCTTGAGTGACTTAGAAATGATCTCTTTTAACTGTTCTGATTTAGCCTTGACGCTTTTTGCCGATTAATTTGATATTTCGTGTACTCTTTTTGCCGTTGCAACTTGACATTTGTCCCATGTTTTGAGGTTTACCCGATGTGGCTTTGATCGCCTATACCATGCAATGGTAATCCCTACTTATGAAATTTAATTGGCCACTGGTCGACAGGCATCCATTAAGCATCCTAAGATATGGAAATCTCATCAGCCGAGGATGGTGGTCAGGAGACACTATGCCCGAGCTGTCTACCTATGCTGGGTGACGAGCCCCCTGTAGTGACCATTAAGTTACTTAAATTTATTAATTGTAATTGGAATAATAATGGTTTGGCTAATCATGCATTCGTAACATATTGACGATGACGGGTGGCTAATTCTAGATGCTATAGTACGTGCCCTTAGGTTCATTAGGGTATTATTTCACTAGCTCCCAGACCACCGACTATCGACATATTTTGATGATTTGTCACCATGCTATACGAGATATGCTACGCTGGTGACCAGTCTTATGCATGGGTGACGAGCCCAAGTCCGACTAGATGAGAATTCTCAGGTCAATGTTGCGTGAGTGACAAACCCAAGTTTGACTGGATGAGCATCCCCAGGTCGATGTGCATTCACACATCCATGCATCTAAAAAGACTACATGTATAATTTTGAATGCTTTGTTGTTCTTAACTATGCTTAGCTGAGGCGGCAGTGTGCAATCTTGAGAGGAATTCACATTGAGTTGGCCACTCATTCATCAAATATATAACCTTACAGGTAGCACTGGTGCCTTAAGTGATATTCATGCTCAGTCTGATGAGGAGCCGGGTGTAATTGTCAAGGATGCGTGATTGTACCTTCTTAGAGTAGTTGTACGATCATGTGGCTTACATTTAAATGTATTTTAATATTTCTCGTATATTAAACTATATAAATCTTGTATTTGTTTATATCGAGACATTGGTTTGTATAAGTCATTATGGGTAGCCTCTTGTATATTCTAAATGTAAATGTAAATTTTCCTTTATGTTGATTTGTCCATTCTACGCTAAACTGCTAACTCTAAAAAAGAAATATATGTGTGTGTGTGTGTGTGTGTGTGTGTGGAATTTGACTCTCTATAGGATAACACTCGGGTTTTTGGGAAACAAGTCATATACTCGGGTCCTGAAAACACGAGGCGTTACATGCTCGACCGTGTCAACGGACCCAGAATAAGGAAGATCTGGGGCATCTTGAATCTAGGTGGGAGTTGAGGTTACATGATATCGTCGGTAAACAGTGGCCTAGTTTCCTCCAACATATCCTCTAATAAGGTCAAAGTGTAAGACTCGTATCTTGATCCGTATCGTTCCGTAGACTTCCGCAGTCTTACCGGTCGAATTCCGGCAACCTTCGATCCTTAACCGATATTTACGTGCGACCCTGATTCATATGTCGTCAATCCGTATCGACTCAACCCAAGACCACTACCATAGCGACCGCGCCATCGCTGCGGTTCCGATGCTGCAACTTGCGCGTCGAGGCGATACCCTGGTCAAGAGATGTGGGCCAACGTTCAGTGCGAGAAAAACGCCGCGCGTTGCAAAACCCAAGAGAATCTCTATGAGATGTCACATCAATCCCATCAATCAATCCATCACATGTCAAGTACACATCACCTTTCACCTTTTCCTAAATAAGCCACAAAAGTCAAAAAGGTCTTACAAACCCATGCCTTTCTTACACAAAAGGCCACCAACGTCAAAAAGTTCTTACACCCATCTCTCTCCCATCCATCACTCCATCACCCATCACTCTCTCTCTCTGTCCCTTTACAACTCCTTCTCTCTTTCTCATTTAAAAAAAAATCCAAGCAAGAACCCTCCATATGTATGAGAATTTCTCCAAACATTCCCAAGCTCCAAGTGTGACCCACTTTCCTACCCCATCATCTCCCATCCTAGCATCCATTCCTCATCTCACCTATTAGAATCAAAGCTAAGGAGCTAAGGAACCCATAGGAGCAAGAAGATCGAATGGTGGGTACTTGATGTTAGTAGTTTTTCATGTTTTTAAGATGGGCCAAGTGAGGCCAACCGATCAATGGTTTGGATCTCACTTGGGACCCTAAGTTGTGGCCGATGGACCACTTTGATCATCGTGATCATCCATGATGGAGCCATTCTCCATGGACCCCATCATGATGTTTATTTCATTGCAATAAGAAGGTCATCTAGACCGTCCATGTTGGTGGGGAAAGGATCTTCACCGTTGCTTTTAGATTTTGGTGGTCCCACAGACTTTAGGGCCTACTTGATGTATGATTCATTACAAGGGAGGCCCCATAATGTCGGGGTCCCTCCATCACATGCGTGTCCCATTCTCCATCTCTCACTCCCTTTTATTTTTATTTTTTTCTGTTTTATGAGATTATAATATGGTTGTGTGGCCCACTTGGATGGACCCCACTAGGATGCATGTATTAGATCCAATCCATTTATAGATGGGGCCCACTTTATACGTGATCATCCATCATTGGTGGCCCACCTCAACAAGGCCCACCTCCATGTACGTGTTATGGTCCAGGGAACGTCTAACGTCCCTGGACGCTAGAAAAAAGAAAAGAAGAAAGAAAGGAAAGAGACCCCCTTTTTGGGTGGACCGTTTGTGTACGCCCCACCTTGATGTATATATCCAATCCAAGCCGTCCATCCTCTTACCCATCTCATTTTAGGCGTTAAGCCAAGAGTTGGGGTTGATTGGAAGATCTGGTGGGCCATAGCGTTGGAGATTACATCATCACCATTAAAAGATCATTTTTCCATTTTATTTTATTTTCTAAACATAAAAAATATCCTATATTAGACTCATTGGGACGGTCTTGAGCCACTGAAGCCAATGGGCAGGGTGGATCTACTGGATGCGGGCCCCAGATGTGAAAAACCCTGGAAAAATGGGTTTTCCATTTTTTTAAAAAAAATCAACACAAGAGGCTCTGCCTCTCTCTGACGCTGCTGCGTGCAGTAGGCGGGCGGGCGGTCAGCCACCCACGGCTACTGTTGTGGGCCCCACCATGATGTATACGTTCTATCCACGCCATTCATATGGTGGGCCACCTCCTCAGGTGGGCCCCCTCTAAAGTTTGGCCCCATCCAACGTTCAGGTGGCCCACACCGCAGGAAACTGTGGGATTGAACCTCTACCATTGAAACTCCCTTTTGGGCCCACAGAAGTTTTAGATCAAGATGAAATTTGTGTTTTTCCTTCACCGGGTTCCGTATGACCTTATGAACGGTTTGGATGGTGCTTAAACATTGAGGTGGGCCCCACGTGGAACCCACAGTGAAGTATATGCTTTGCCTCCACCGTCCGCTGGACGGTGGAGCCCACCTAAGGCATGTGGCTTCTTCATGCCACCCCCCTGACCGGATGACAAATAAAAATTACAGTGGCCCCCCCTAGCCCACATGTTGGATGGATGACAAATAAACATTGCAGTGGGCCTTTGCCATTTTGGATGGCAAACAAACATTTCAGTGGGCCCTTGCCATTTTGGACGGTAAACAAACATTTTAGCAGGCCCTTTGCCATTTTGGATAGAAAATAAACACTTCGATGGGCCTCTAGGCCCACGGGATTAGGCCCATTAGACATATCTTAAGGCCCATGGGATTGGACCCACTTGACGTATTCCAAGGCCTATGGGTTTAGGCCCATTTGATTCATATAAGGCCTATGGGTTTAGGCCCATTCAAGTTATATGAGGCCTATGGGTTAGGCCCATTTGATATGTATAAAGCCATGGGATTAGGCCCATTTAAGACACATAGGGCCCATGTGCTTAGGCCCATTTTGATATACTCTGAGGCCTATGGATTGTGACCCATTGCAATGTACCTAAGGCCCATTGGTGAAGCCCAGTAATGCGGGCCATTTGATAAATGTAAGGCCCACTAATGTAGCCCATTTGATGTAATAAAGGCCCAATAGGAAGTACCTACGGTCCATTGCAATGTGTGAACCCAACATGGTTTGCGTAATGATGTTTACTACGGGTTATGGCTTGGGAGCGATGGTGGTTTGACGTCCACATTGCAAGTTTAATGTTAGTTAAATGTCCACATTACGACTCTCCCTAGGGCTCAGTAATAGGCCCGTACTTGTTGGGTATAGGCCGTCCGGGCCCATCTGCATTGTAGGGATAGTTCATTTCATCATAACATGTTTAGTATAGTTTCATGACTCATGATCATATGCATCATATGTATGCTTGATATGAGAGATGACTGATTATAGCATATGCCTTCGGACAGGTTGTTTATGGGCTCCCGATTAGGCGGTGTTGCCCTACATGAGCGTACGTTACGTGCAAGGATTTGCTGCATGATTGGATAGTGTGATTCATGCATCTCGCACTTTATGATATGGTTACCGTACGCCCTAGCGACATCGGGGTCATAGCCTCCACAGACGCATCGTGGTTGGCAGGATTGGATACTAAAAATCTTGTTCTACATGGGGTGCTATAGATAGCCCTGGGTGAAAGTCCCTAAACCCTTATGGTACCAAGAGGTTGCTCCAACGTGTAGACCGAGTGGGTAGATGAGCGTTAAGTGCCGATTACCAGATGACTGCGCTCTCCACTGTGTCGTGGTCGGTTGGAAGGGGGTGTGGCCTTATCCACCTGAGTGTAGGGGGCAATGCTAGGCTGAGTTTGACTAGCTCGAGGAATGGGTCCGCTATCGACGAGTCGTGCCCGATATTGGCAGTTGGATAGTAAGGTCTCTTCCACCTACCTTATTACGCGCGATGTGGTGGCGATCTTGTTTAGAGTGTACTAGACCCCGGTAATATCTCAGAATTGAGCTGTATTGACATGTGGACTTAAATGAGGATTGTATGCTTGACTTGCATCTTGCATCACATAGCCTTGGTATGGCTCATGATATTATGGATCCACTTGTATTTTTCGCATTACTCTGATATTGCATAATCATATTACTACCTTGCGCACACACTTTCACCACCCTCTAAGCTTTCTATAAGCTTATGCATGACCGTTGCATGCAGGTGACGTTGGGGCGCAGCAGCGCTAAGGCAGGAGCACTTGCAGATCATTTTGGAGTTTTTATTCTTTACCATTGTATTTTCCCTTCATGCTCATTGTACTTGTAAAGTTTTTGATCATAGTGGAAATGTAATGGAGTTCTTGGTTGTTGTTTGTGGGTTATGCCTTTGGTTATACTTATTACGAATCAAACTGACGTTGAAAATCCTCCTCGTAGCATCCCAGGATCGGAACCTGGCGAATGGGCGCTAGGAGCCAAGAATGGGGTTTTACGGAGGCTGTCGGCGTCGGATTTGGTGATCGGGAATTTTGTGAGCCCAGTTTTCGAGTTTGGGGCGTGACACAAAGCGTGTGCGTGATAGGCTTATTATATGTCGCTGATTTGACCTCACAGTTTATTAAGCTCGTCTTCCCTGGGGTCATTGTTCTCGGCCACTATTTTGAGAGCCTTACTACGCCTTTTCTTCTCCAACTTGTGACGTAGGTCAGAGGCATCCAACACGGTGGTATCCAAAGCATGGGAAGGTGCACATTTTGGCACTCCATGAGTTAGTTTGTTCCTCTGGGAGCCGGCGGGTACTTGAGATGGTGTTAAAGCTTAGGTGACTGCCTGAGCAATATCCTCCTCAGCCCCCTGGTCAGGAAGAGAGACCTGTCACTCTAGCATTCGCCTAATCTGATCAATGTTGTTCATTAGTGCTTCAACTTGATGTTCTAGAGAGACAAGTCGACCTCCCCAATTCTGGGACAGCTGCACCAGGCTCGCAGGGCACAAAATCAGCCTGAGGTTAGGAAGATGAGCCCCGATTGTCCACAGACTGTTCTAGCAGTGCATGACTGGGTGCGGCATGAATGGTCTTGGCTTTCTTTCACCCTTTTACCATTGTTGAATCACTATAGGTGAGGAGAACAACTTTCACTATTCTTCCCACAAACCATGCCAAAATGTTAATGTAGGTTTCTAGACGTTCTCCTTAGACCACTTGATATCTACAAGAAAAGATAAAAATGGAGACCCTGGCTGTAGCATGGGACCATCCGATACCAAAGTCAGACATACAAGATAGGTCTAGTAGAATGTAAGGTTTTTAAGTGGAGAGCTACGCATACCTTTCACCATTAGGGATGATCCTATTTATAGGTGAGGAAGGGAAGTGATGTAGAAGATAATTTTCCTGTTTAGTAGGGTTGTATTGTAGAGGAATTCGTATCCTAGGCATGTCACAGGTATCTCCCGAGATCCTCAACTGAGATCTCGAGCAGATCCATGTTGCGGTCGTCTTCCGAGATCCTCGGCTTGGATCTCAGGTAGGTTGTCGGAACCAGTAGAAGTGTGTGGTAGGAGTCCGAGGTGGACGATCATTTCGAAGAGGGGTTTCGCCGACCTCAATTCTCTAGTGAGTTGTGGTCGAGTTTATCTTGGCATTGAACAGATTATTGACCAGTCGACCTTCCCTTGAAAGTCATGTCAAAGGACCAAGACCGAGCTTCATTCCTTAGTAGAATATGGACGAGATATCAAGGATGACCATCCTCTTTAATTTGTCATACGATGTGGGGTCATACTTCGGGGGCCTTTTCCAGGAGATGTTTGGAGCAATAGCTCAGAAATGGATGGTATAGTGGGGGAGCTCAGGGTTGTTCAGTGAAGTACAATAGAATGTTCTCCCCTGGTCGTTGAGGAGCTCCTTGGTCATGATTGGTGTTGACTAACCACCTCGTGTTGTGCATGTATGTCTGAGCTGGCCTCTTCTCAATGGCTAGTCCATTTTTACCCGTAACAATAATTATAAAAAAAAATATGCTATGCTTGCTATAGGAAGTTCCTTCCAAATCTAGTTAAGGATGGTTTCAGTACGTAAGCATTCAGTACTTGTATAAAAGTCATAAAATAATTAAAAAATAACCATCCAAATAGTAAGATAAAGAGTACAAAGGCCATTATCCAAAATTGAAATTGATTGTAGGATACTAGCCTTTAATTAATGAGCACTTATTTATTTTATTCAGGACTGTCAAGTGTTTTAAACCCAACCATCAATTGAATGTCCACTGTGTTGGCATTCATTTTGGTTTTGGTAACATGTGATGTGTGTAGGCTTAAGATTATGCAGCTTGATTCAAACCAAACAACTTGAACCCAATCACCAAGATATGCAAATACGTCAAATGTGAATGTATATGACCTAAATCTGAGAAGATCGATCTCCTATTCAGCCACTCATGATGGAGTTGTAAAATGATCATGCAATATTGGGAGGGTGGGTTTTTCCTATAATGATGGGTTATTTCTTGCCTTTCATATAAAAGGACTTTAATATATCAATGCAATCAAATAAAAAAGGTCAGCCATAAGAAGCCATTACAGGAAGCTTTTTTGAAAGATGAACTTGTATTGAGAATAGAAATAGTCCAGCGCAAAAGCATAAACTTGAATTGCAGTTAAATATTACTACTATTGGATTATGGTTCTTAGTAGGATAGAGATAAAGCTATGATAAGGAAAGATAAAGATAATTTGATTTGTTTGTTGAATTGGTATGAGATTTCCTTCACACCCTTCAAAAACTTCCTTCTTTATTTCATTTTTTACGGTAGTTAGATCGTTGTCATGTTTGGTCTCTCATGTCCTTTTATCTCGACACGTGTCCCTCTATCTGTTCTTTTCGGCTTGACTGCTTTCTATCTCGCCACACCTCCTCATCAGATGACATGTATCATCAAACCCAGTGCCAACTATACTTTCCATAAAAAGTGCTTCAAATATTTCTTTAAATATTTTGCATGTTACAAATTGGCATCTTTCAAGCTTGGTCACAAGAAAGAAACATTCAAAAGAGAGAAGTGGAGACCAAATCCTAGACTCTTAGTCATCCCGTGTACAATGTTATGCACATTCTCGACCGTGCAGTAATTGAATGATCTTCGTGGGTGTTTCGACCAGAAACGAAAAGCATTTAATTTGGGAGAATTTTTTATTTAACATCGATGAAGATGAAACAAAGACAATATTCATCAATTTCATTTATGCTAAGTTCATTAACATCTTATTGATCCTTTGATTCCAGGATAGAATCTCTTAATAAAGAGAAAAATACACAAGTTAAATTTAATCAAAATGTAAATTTTGGCAGCATTATGGCGCGTTTTCATCAAATCTCTAGGGGAGACGAGTTGTGTGGGTTTCCCATGTTAGGATCCCTTGGAAATATCTAAAATAGCCTGATTGTCTGTCAAAAATTTCAACATAATGACTGCTCTTAAAGATTACCCACGCAACTCATCTAAGAGTTACACGGCCGACGAGTTGCGTGGGCCCACACAACTTGCTATGAGTAGTATAGACCTCCTTCCTTGTCTATGTCTTCAATACCTGTATACCTGTCAAAGAGACTGACCTCCTAAACGTATGATCCCTCAAATGAGGGGGTGAGGGAGTATTTATAGGCTTTCACACATGTGAGCCCTCAAATCCGGTGTCGTGGACCCCACTTTGCATTCTTAATCTGTTCCTCTCCCAAGAGAGTTGCATGACCCAACATTACTACAGACAAGTTGCACGCACCCGCACAACTTACCTGTCGTGCAAAATGATTCCTGCACAACTAGGGTCCTGTGCAACATGGTTCTCATGCAACTTAAGTCCTACACAACTCACATGTCTTTTACTTCTATCTTCCATTTCTTTCACCAATTTTCCTTCTTGAAACTTCTCCTTTTAACCAAATTCTCTACCCCAACAGATGCCCCCTTGATCCGAAATTTGATTTCTCCAAATCAACTTGACGGATCAACTTCTTCTCATAGAACTCGAGTTGTGTGGGGCTACACAACTCCTTCCCACACCACTCTCTAGCGACGCTCCTGGCCTATAAATACCAAGCCACTTAATCATTCTTCACCTCAAATTTTCTCTCTCTAGGAGAATCTCCTGTTTGTGCACAACTATCCCGTGCTACTTAGGCATGCAGCTCGGCCACGCAACTCATCCGTACTTAGTACGAGAGGCCTTTGTTTCAAAACTCTGTTGAAATTTCTCAACACCTTATATTTACCTCTGCATCCCTTCATCATGAGACATTTAGAAGCTTCATCTTCAAGAAGAAGAAATCCCTCATCTTCCTCAACACTTGGACAACTCCCTCGCCACACTTGGGATTGTGTAGAAATTAACAAAAAAGCATTAAAGCTCCAACACCCTTCTACGGGCCAAACCATCACTACCTCTCTAAATTTACAACGTCATTGGTCAATCCCGAATAATGAACCATTTATTCATCAAAGTAGCCTTGTCTCTATAGACAACTGGATTAGGAGAGAACCAAGGATCTTGGAAGGTCATGTATAAGGAAAGGACTTGTGTCAAAAGACTGGCATGATATGCAAGATGTGATTCCTACCCCCTTGCCATGACCCTCATCAGCCTTTCCCGACTCATTTCTCTGAAACTGCTTCCTAATATTTCTTCACTAATCATGCCCCTTGGAGAACAAGTGATTTTCTAGTCAAGGGTCTTTTGTCTCCTCAAGATTTCTATAGTTCCTGGTCCCACGCTATTGCTCGAAAACACACTGTCACTCTGGAACAAATTAATCTTCTTGATGCTATTATATCCACATCAGAGTATTTTCATGGAAACGCGGCCATCTTCAGGCGTTTTCTTAAATTTTGGTCTCCAATTACCAACTCATTTCATCTTCCCCTGGGCGAGATGAGCATCACTCTATAGGATCTTCTCTGCATAGAAGGCCTCCCCATCATGGGAAACAGACTTGACATTTATATTCCTTCAAACAAGGAATTATCTCGTGCCTCTATAGAAAACAGTAAATCTGTAATTTTAAAGACCACTCTTGAACTCTTTAGAGAACTGGCTAACTTTTCCCATCCTGAACACATTACTTCTCTTGAAAAGCTAGCTCATTTCTCTCACAGATTACGGTATATTTCTTTCCTCTTACTCTTTTCCTCTTTAAACCTTCATCCTTTCTCCGAAGTAACCATATTATTTTAATTTGGCAGTTTTGCAGGCTATAACCATCAAGATCTCAAAACCATTCATAAGAACATTACCAGCACCATTGAGTATAGCCACTCTTGCGAATTAGCTTCCTTCCTAGCTTATTGGATAAGTTTAGTATTATTCTCTGACTCGGAACAGGTGGATATCATCAGACCATCCTTCTTTGTAGTTGCTGGTGTGATGGCTGAGGGTCATAGACATTCATTAGCTCCTACAATTCTTTGCTCCCTATATCATGCTTTTGGGGATATAGTTTATGGCCCTGTAAATTCAACACTCCAATCTTTCTATGTTTGCACTCCTTGGCATTTCTTTATAGGCTAGTTAGGAGTATATTTCCCTTGGACTTTTGATGACTCAAAAGGGGCATATTCAAATCCCCATTAGCTTCCTCTTTAGCACTATCAGCTAAGGAAGATGGTTGAAAAATTACATGGCTAGATCACTCGCAAGATAGAAAATGGCGATCCTATTGATTTTCATCAATTTCCATTCACCATTCATCCGGAAGGCATAGAAGCTGTTGATGACAATTCTATTTCTTTTAGCGAACATTCATTCCTTGTTTCCATTAGATCTAGTATTCTTCCCTTAAGAGAGGGTAGCACATTCTAGCGTGAACCATATTATCTGAGTAGATTCACTCGTCATTTCGGATTTGACTAGACTGTGCCGAAAACCTGTGATGTTGTTACGAGACCTATGAGGAACTGTGGCATTTAGACATATAATTAGGCCTTGATATGAAGGCAACTCTTGAATGTTAATATAGGATCACACTTCATACTCTCGGGCCAAGGGTACCCAGTCCATGCTTCCTACCTCTGGATGCGCTGGTGGGTCCATCAGTACTATTTGGTGCACAGATACTATCTAGCTGACTATGCCATATATATTCCTCCACCGGAGCTAAGGAGACATCAAGAAGACTAAGGCATAGGCTATTCCAAAGAGACCAACCATGCCCCTTGTCCTAGTCAATTCTACATAAAGATTTCTTCAACAGACACTACTTCTGAAACAAAACTTACTGATATTCTTGAAGGATGGATAGCCTTTGGTATGCCTTTGAAGAATACCTATGAATCCTCTTCTACAATAAATGATGACTCTCTGCACTACTATCCTCCTCCTCCTTTACGGATCATGAGAGACATTGTTCCTAAAGTATCACGAAGACAAGAGACAGAGAAACATCGTCATTTTCCTCGAAAGGACAAGCGTATCATCATTGAAAGTTCATCTTCTTCAGAGTAGGAAATAGTGAATGTATCAATTAAGCTCAACATGGTCATATTCGAACAGGAAAGATAACATTTTACCTTCTCACATTTATTTTGTCATTGCATCTTTATATATTGTCATATGAGTATGCACATTTTTAGAATCTACATGTTAATTTAAGATTCATAATATTTCTAAGCTTAAGCAATTCTCATAAGCATTCTTGATAGACACATGCTAATCAAAGTGATAAGCTATTGTAATGGTTAGCACAGCATGGACTATATGATATTTTAGAATGGGCGAAACTAAGTTTTGGTTCTATCCAGTAACACACACAATTTAGGCTCATAAGTAGTTGGAGCAATCACAGTTTAGACTCATAAGTAGTTGGAGTTGGTCTTACTTGAATGGCCACTGTAACTCTCTAGAGTTTATAGGGCTTATCATTGCCGGGGAGTTCACGAACCGCGATCCATTAGGGGGCTGAGTGAAGCTACCGGGCCGTGAACTCAATAGGATTTACGCACAGGGTTTGCCACAATAACTCTCTAGTGTTCATGGGGCACACAAGGCTACTGTCGAGTACCAAATCCAAGGCTGTCAGTCCATCAATGAGGGGACTCTTACTTCAGATACTTGTCATTTTTCTTCAGAGACTTTCCCTCATGCATTACTACTAAAATCAAACCAGAGATCTGGGGAGTCATCCTGCTTCAAAGACTCACTTTTCCTTCATCTGCAAGGTCAAACCCATTCATGAGGGGGCGCTCTCTGGCCGCCCACATGACGTTACCTGAATGTATATAGATGGCATAAGTCACTGCCCACATGGGTGCGTATGATGCTCTTTCCGAGCTTTTTAAGCCCACAAGCGACACTACTACCCGTACAGTTCTACCATATTGCCCTCACCACATAATAATAAGCCTTATGCACATTCGGCTTCTTATTGTCGCAATTCCCCTAATGTTACCTATAAAAGATAAAATTGGCCTTGCTCTAATAACAAATCAAAATTAATATTCCACATTTGCTGATGATACAAAATTTTACAGTTAACATAATATATCAGCCTGGCAGTGCTATTGATTTTGATAAATTTAAACAGCCTGATACTTAGCAAGATATTGTGGTAGTAGTAGCTGAAAGGGCCTAGCTATATGCTCTAGAGGGGGGGTGAATAGGGCAATGCAAAATAAAACTTATAACAGCAGAATAATAAAAGATATAAAGCACAATGCTGAATATAAAACAATCACAATAGACTAAAATAAAGAGATTGATACTTTATCAGTTCTAAGGACAACCTTACACCAAAAACCAGAGGTTTAAGGTAGGACAACCTTATTTCTAGAACGTCCTTTGTATCACAAACCAAAGAGGAATAATAAGTAATGAAATCAAAATAACTTGCGAAAAATAAATCCTAAGTTATTACAACATTCCCCACAAATGCTTGGAATAAAAAGATTACAATCATTCATTCACAAACACATTCCAAAAAATGGAAAGAATAAAAGAATGCACATCCACAACACAACGATATATAGTGGTTCGCCTGTGTGTACACCAACTGTTATCCAATAGCCACACAGATTGCTACTCCACTCCTAATATCCTCACACAGGGGATATTAGCATGCACTATCAAAATAGGTTTCACAGGTTCACCTAAAACCTTCACAATTGTGTCTTTGATCTCGGGCTTACACAATCCAAAAATCCCACAATCTGAGTTTTCTAGCTCTCCTCAGATAACCATTACAATGAGATTTTTCTGGCGAATCTCAAACAAAAACCAGAGAAAGTAAATTACAAAACATGTAAAATACCTGAATCACCTTTTGAAGAAGCCCGGTAGAACCAATCGGAGTAGAAGTTCGATTCGACGTTCAAAGTCCAATACTCACTTTAAGAATGGTTCTAAGTCTAATAGATTTTAGATCAAACGGGTTAGATCTATTTGATTTTGAATCCAAGAAGAAGGAATATCAGAAATTCCCCTTTTCTAATAAGATTGGAATGTAGATCAAAATCAAATAAAAATAAGCTAACAAAAGGAATATTAAATAAGCACAATGTCACTTAAAATAAACACAAACTTATCTCAGAGAATAGCCTAAAGAATGCTTAAATAGAATTGATTTGAAGTACTAAAACTCTGAAGTTCGTGCTGTATTTATAGCCTAAAAAATCCTGTCTACGACTGGTCTTAGGAACCTAGGACTGGTCGTAGCTCCAAAGATTTTTGAAAGATTTCCGCAGAATTTTATTTTCAGTTCCACGACCGATCCTGGGTGGTCTACGACCAGTCGTGGGTTACCTACGACTGGTCGTGTAACACCTACGACCGGTCGTAGGACCCCAAAAATGGTTATTGGAGTTTAAGTCGTAGGGTTACGACCGGTCGAAGGATGAGTCATAGAACTTCCAGGACTGGTCGTAGGACAACAAGAAAGATCCAAAAATCTTCAACTACCTAAGACTGGTCCTAAAAAACTTAAGACTGGTCATAGCAAAGCTAGGACTGGTCTTAGAACACTCCAAACAAGCATATTAAAATATATGAGTTATGTATCCGGAATGACCTACAGTAAAGCCCATCCTAAGGTCAATCTAAGGTCAAAAAAACCTTAAAAGTGAGATGGACATTGAAAGTCTGTACACTCAGATGATCCTTAAGAGAAGCTTGTGAATATTCAAAACTTGTAGTAGGCTTCCATGAGCTTGATCTTGACTTGATAAAATCTTCTAGTAAACTTGAACTTGATCAAATCTTGAACATGCAACCTTGAAAACATCTATTCTTGATTTCTTCATCCAAGACTTGAAAACTTTCTTCTTTTCAGATCTTGTGTTGAAATGCGATGTCTTGATATGTCTTGATTGTAATGAATAGTCTTCAAACATAAAACACAGGATATACAAGACATAGATATAGGTTTTGGCACCATAAAATTTGATAATAAAAGGGATATGAAATCATAGCACTTACAATCTCCCCCTTTGTCAAATTTGTGACAAAACACATAGCATCAAAGATAATAAGGAATGATAAGTCATCAAATCATAAAATACTCTACTCCCCTTGAGTAATACGAGTATTGCGCATATAATCGGTACACAATATGAAAACCTCAATACTTCAATCCACATATCCTTCTCAATCAATACAAATAAATTTACTCCCCCTATCCGTATTACTCCCCTTTTAGCATTAGCTTTACTACTCCCCTTTTTTGTCACAAAATGACAAGGGAAAGGCACAATAGAAAGGAGAACATAGAGAGCAAATAATTAGAAGGTGATATGAAAGGACATAAAATAAACCTGAAGCGTCAAGCCATAATCCATAATCCAAAGTACAATATCCAAAAGAAAATGTTATGAAACCATAATTCATAATACATACCCAAAATAAAAGGAAATGACATACTATCCAGAAGATAATTCACTTAATCTGATCCAGAGGAGGGAGCAGGGATAGTTAGATCAATGTGGTGTAACCCCTTATTTATGCGACGAAGATATTTTCACATGTACTTGAATCTCATATCTTGGGCTATATTCATATTATCAACTTTTTCCTCCAATGTACGAAGGCGTGCATCAAAATCAGAAGGATCATAATCTGGATCATTAGGTGAATCAGTTTCTATATCATCAAATAAGTCATCCATATTAACATCTTGTTGTGGAAGATCGCCAGCTTCCTCTTCGTTTCCAGCATCACCACCATCACCACCAACACCACTAACACCAACTTCATCAAATTGGCCAGGGACCAGATCCAATTTCATCTTATTAAGATTGGAATTATTGAAAATAAGATGAAGAATTGGAGCCTCATTAACAGGTTTATCGACAAGCATGTGAGTGGCTAAAACATTCATAAGATAACGGAATGGAATATCACTATGACCTGGATGGAAATGAAATTGTATAATGGAATGACAAATCAAATAAGGAAGACAAACCTTGGTTCCAGAAGCAATAGAATGCAACATACGAACCATGAAAGAAGTTAACTCAGTTTTATTACCGGACCGAGGATATACATTGAAAATGAAGAAACGATGTAATATTTTGTAACTGGGTAACAAATACTTTGCGGGGAGCACATTCCCTTTGTGAGTCCAATACACATCAATTTTGCATAAATCTCTGGTTAACATGCATTTCTTCGATTCTGAAGGTTTGTCGTATAAAGTATGAATCGGTATTCCTTTATCATTAACAGGTATATCCATAATGTCTGATATCAAATGACGGTCTACTTCAAATTTTCCTTCTCTTATATCAATTGAAAATGTTAAATTATCAAGGGAAAAAATTGAAATGCATGCTACCATTGATTGAGCAATGAACTGGTATGCAGACCCACCCCAAAGCAAAATGTTAGTCCAACCTACAGATTCAAGAAGGGGAATGACACCATATGGAGCAATGTGATTTAGATTAACGGTATGCTCAACGATAATGTTACGGGCACGCAAATCCCGTACATCTTGAGTATCATCTTCGGATGACCGAAAGTGCCGTTTAGTTATTGGTGTAGATCTGGATGAAGATAGACCATGGGATGTTTTCTTTTTCCCTCTAGCATCCATATTCAAAAGTATATACAAAGAACAAGCAAGATGCATAAATGAAAGATGTGTTTTCTCTAGATCAGTAAATAGAGAGAAAAACCTTGAAAAACCCAACAAGAGATGAAATCAAGCTATACTATGAACAAATCAAAGCATAGAGATCATGAATCTTCAAGAAAAATGATGAAATAGGACTTACCTTGAAGAAAAACTAGAAATCGTATGACTGGTCGAGCCACGACTCGTCGAAGGTCGGTGTGGAAATGAAGAAGAAGGGGATTTTCCCCAAATTATATCACATTCATGAGATCCATGACCGGTCGAGTGTGGTTCACGACCGGTCGAACCTGGTCGTGTACAGTCACGATCGGTCGAGTATCGACTAAAAATGTATTTTTTAATGAAAAAATTAAAATTTAAACACAAATAATACTAAATATAGTACACTATGATACATGCAAGTAAGAATATTCAATATAAAATGTACATACTAAGATCAAATTTTAATTTATTAAACCTTCTTTTGTCGAGCGGTTTAGTAAATATATCAGCAAGTTGAGTTTCGGTTGGTATATATTCCAATGAAATAACTTTTTCTTCAACCAACTCACGAATGTAATGATACCTAATGTCAATATGCTTAGTACGTGAATGCCGGATTAGATTTTTAAAAATGTTTATAGCACTGGAATTATTATAATGTAAGATCATTAAATCTTGATTAATTCCATAATCGCTAAGCATGCGTTTCATCCAAACTAGTTGAGTACATGCATATCCAGCTGCAATATATTCAGCCTCAGCAGTAGAGAGCGATATTGAGCTTTGCTTCTTGCTGAACCAAGAAACTAAGTAATTTTTAATGTAAAAACAACTACCACTGGTTGATTTTCTATTATCAATATTTCTAGCCCAATCAGCATCTGAGTACCCAGCTAATTGAATACTATTATCAAAAGGATACCAAAGTCCCAAATTTATAGAACTTGCGACATATCTAATAATCCGTTTAACAGCAATAAGATGTGATTTCTTAGGATTAGACTGATTTCTCGCACAAATACCAACACTAAATGCGATATCAGGTCTACTAGCAGTAAGATATAACAAACTACCAATCATACTGCGATATAATTTAGGATCTATATCTTTACCTGAAGAGTCTTTTGAGAGTCTTAATGTTGTACTCATAGAAATATTAAAGTTCTTACCATTCTCAAATCCAAACTTTTTAACCAAGTTTGAAGCATATTTGGTCTGGAAAATGAAAATTCCATCAGGTTGTTGTTTTACTTGCAACCCTAGGAAATAGTTAAGTTCGCCAACCATGCTCATTTCGAAACTCTGCAAACTCAGTAGACATGTTAGAATAAGTAGATCCATAAATAATATCATCAACATATATTTGAACCATCAAAATATCATTGTTATTCTTTTTAACAAAAAGCGTCTTATCGACACTACCTACTTGAAAGCTATGAATAATTAAGAATTTAGTCAATTTTTCATACCATGCCCTGGGTGCTTGTTTTAGACCATAGAGAGCCTTTTTGAGACAAAATACATGGTCAGATAACTTAGGGTCTTCAAACCCTGAAGGTTGTTCAACATACACTTCTTCATGTAAATCACCATTTAAGAAAGCACTCTTTACATCCATCTGATAGATTTTAAATTTTCTAAAACATGCGATGGAAATAAAAAGTCTGATTGATTCAAGGCAAGTGACTGGAGCAAAGGTTTCATCGTAATCGATGCCTTCAATCTGAGTGTACCCTTGTACAACCAGTCTAGCCTTATTTCGTATAATATTTTCGAGTTCATCAGACTTATTTTTAAAGATCCACTTTGTTCTAATAATGTTTTTATCTTTAGGTCTAGGAACAAGATACTAGACATCATTACGAACAAATTGATTAAGTTCATCATACATAGCAACTATCCAATTTTTATCAGAAAGTGCTTCTTTTACGTTGACCAGTTCTATTTGGGATGTAAAACAAACATAATTACATATGTTCTCAAGTTGTTTGCGAGTACAAACTCCAATGAGAGAATTTTCAAGTATTTGATTGGTTGGATGATCTTTAACAGTCCTTGGTTCAGATTCTATTTGACTTGATGAGATATTTAGATTGTCAATAATAAGAGCTTCATCATCATCTGAACTTGGGGCTGGTGTATTCAAATGATCATCAATGACCACATTGATGGACTCTTGAATCACACTAGTTCTCTTATTTAAAACCCTATAAGCTCGACTGTTCAAAGAATAACCAAGAAAAATTTCTTCGTCACTCTTCATATCAAACTTACCCAAATTTTCACGATCCCATAAAATATAACACTTGCTGCCAAAAACCCGAAAGTATTTGACAGAAGGTTTCTTTTCAAACTATAATTCATAAGCAGTCTTATTATCAGATTTACTAGTATAAACCTGATTAATAATATAACATGCAGTATTAACTGCTTCAGCCCAAAGATTTCTAAAGAGCTTCATGCTATTCAACATAACATTAGCCATATCCTGAAGCACTCTATTTTTCCTTTCAACTATACCATTTTTTTGCGGTGTTTTGGGCGCTGAGAATTCATGTGATATTCCCTGATCGCTACATAATTTCTCAAAACTACTGTTTTCGAATTCAGATCCATGATCACTACGGATCTTACTAACATGAGAACCTTTCTCATTTTTGATTCGTTTGATGACCTTTTTCACTTCATCCAGGGTTTCAGTTTTGTCTTTTGAGAACGATACCCAAGTGAATCTTGTATAGTCATCTACGATAACCAAGATGTATTTTTTGCCTCCTCGACTCTTTGATCTGGTAGGTCCAATAAGATCCATGTGGAGAAGCTCGAGTGGTCTAGATGTGGTGTTAGAGTTCACTTTCTTGTGAAAACTCCTAATCTATTTGCCCAACTGGCATTCACCACATATTTTGTCTACTTTTTACAATTTAGGTAGACCTCTAATTAGTTCTCTTTTGCTCAATCTAAATAAGTTCCGATAGTGTACATGTCCAAGGCGTTTATGCCATAATTCAGTCTCATCGGTATGGACCATGTAACATGATTGAGTAGATAAGCTAGCATCACTAACGATGTAGCAGTTTTCAGAAGTTCTGCGACCAGTTAATATAACAGAACCCCTTTTATTAACTATCTCACAACCTTGATTAGAAAACTTTACACTATGATTGTTATCACATATCTGAGAAATGCTTAATAGGTTGTGTTTTAAACCCTCAACATATAAGACATTCTTAAATAAGAGAAGGTTATAAAGTTGAACCGTACCTTGGCCAATAATCTTGCAATTGCTTCCATCACCAAATGTGACTGACCCGTCAGTCATATCTTTAAGATCGGTGAATAAAGGTTTGTCGCCTGTCATATGCCTAGAGCAACCACTATCTAGGTACCACATTGAATGACTTGTTGCTTTGAAAGCAGTGTGGGCAACCAAGCTGGCAACTTTAGGAACCCATTTCATAACTGTTTTGGGTTTAGGAGTATAGATAGTCTTTTTCTATCTATTGTTGTAGGAACGACCTATAGAGTTCGACTTTAATAGCTCCTTGAGAAGATCAATAATTTTTTCAGATAATTGATTTCGGTTTTGAAAATTAAAGTTGACATGGCTACTTTTAGGTTTTTGAAAAGTTTTTGAATTTTTAGAAAAACCTTGAAAAGTATTCTTTTCTTTTGAGTTTGAAGACTCTCCTTTTACAAATTTAGGAGCAGTGTTCTTTTGTTTAGGAGATGTATTTTTATCATAGCCCAACCCGGATCGATCGCCACATTTTCTTGATCCGGACAATAATTTTTCCAATTTTGGATCACCTTGGGCATATCTCCATGTGTCTTTCAAACTCAGAAGAGAAGCTATCTCTTTTTTGAGTTTCTCTTTTTTGGATTTCAAATCATCAATTTGGGAGGTTTTGAAATCTAAATCATTTTTGATTTTTTTAAAAGAATCAGAAATATGAGACTTATCTAAGACAAGAGACTCATAATCTTCCTTAAGCTTAGAAAATTTTTCTTTTTGTAATTTAAGCTTGACAGCAATTTTACAACTCTCTTTATAAAGGGCATTATAAGCATCTTGAAGATCATCTTCATTATCGTAATCACTATTCAAATTTTCTTCACTAGATATATCATCATGATCTGAATAGGTGATCTTAGCTAGAGTCATAAGGGCTTTAACACCATCGCCCGACTCGGTTTCAGAATCTTCTGATTTAGAAGAGGATTCAGAATCAGATGATTCATCCCAAGTAGCCATTATGCTTTTTCTTTTTGATTTGTCCTTTTTAGGACATTTGCTAGATAAGTGCCCATACTCCTGACAGTTGTAACATTGACTATCTTTCAAGGATTTACGAGTTCTAGGTTTAGATCATCTCTTATCATTTGATTTTTGAAAATCAACCTTTTTCTTGTTTTTAAAAATTTTGTAAAACCTTTTTGCTAAAAGTGTCATATCATCTTCGGTATTTTCTGAATCCGAAGTACTCTCTTGAAAGGATAACTCATAGGTTTGAATTGATTTTTAGATGATTTGAGAGCAATTGATTTTTCTTTAGGAGCCTTAAAGGATAACTCATAGGTTTGAAGTGAACCAACTAATTCCTCAACCCTCATGGTATCTGTATCACGAAGTTCCTGATTCGCGGTCACTTTAGAATTGAACTGTTCAGGAAGTGAACGTATTATTTTTGCGCACACTTTATTTTCAAGGATTCTATCACCAAGACCCCACATAGAGTTCACAATGTCATTCAATCTAGTGTAGAAGTCCATAAACATCTCATTCTCCTCCATATGAATTTCTTCAAATTTAGTTGTGAGGAGTTGGACTTTAGATTTCTTGACAATAGATGTACCCTCGTGTGTCATTTCTAATATATCCCATGCTTGTTTTGCATTTTCATAAGAGATGATTCTTTTGAATTCATCTGGTGATAATGCACAAGTAATTGCATTTAGTGCTTTTGCATTTGCACTACTTTCACTTTTCTGAAGTGTGGTCCAAAGCGAATAAGCCGTTACTTTCATAGATTTTGAACCATCGCCATTAGTTACTTTAGTGATAGGAGGGTTCCATTCATTCACTATGGCCAGCCACACACTTTCATCTAAGGATTTGAGGAAGATCCTCATCCTGGCTTTCCAATAGGCATAGTTTGTGTCATTAAAGGGTGGTGGCCTAGTGACTGATAGGCTATCAAAATTTGACATCTTAATATAGCTTAGATCGTTAGCTCAGGAAATAAATCTAATAAATAAACAATAAGCACGAGCTATTAGGCTCTGATACCACTTGAAAGGGCCTAGCTATATGCCCTAGAGGGGGAGTGAATAGGGCAATGCCAAATAAAACTTATAACAGCGGAATAATAAAAGATATAAAGAACAATGCTGAATATAAAACAATCACAATAGCTTAAAATAAAGAGATTGATACTTTATCAGTTCTAAGGACAACCTTACACCAAAAACTAGAGGTTTAAGGTAGGACAACCTTATTTTTAGAACATCCTTTGTATCACAAACCAAAGAGGAATAATAAGTAATGAAATCAAAATAACTTCTGGAAAATAAATCCTAAGTTATTACAACATTCCCCACAAATGCTTGGAATAAAAAGATTACAATCATTCATTTACAAACACATTCCACAAAACGGAAAGAATAAAAGAATGCACATCCACAACACAACGATATATAGTGGTTTGCCTGTGTGTACACCAACTGTTATCCAACAGCCACACAGATTGCTACTCCACTCCTAATATCCTCACACAGGGGATATTAGCATGCACTATCAAAATAAGTTTCACAGGTTCACCTAAAACCTTCACAATTGTGTCTTTGATCTCGGGCTTACACAATCCAAAAACCCCACAATCTGAGTTTTCTGGTTCTCCTCAGATAACCACTACAATGAGATTTTTCTGGCGAATCTCAAACAAAAACTAGAGAAAGTAAATTACAAAACATGTAAAATACCTGAATCACCTTTTGAAGAAGCCCAGTAGAACCAATCGGAGTAGAAGTTCGATTCAACGTTCAAAGTCCAATACTCACTTTAAGAATGGTTCTAAGTCTAATTGATTTTAGATCAAATGGGCTAGATCTATTTGATTTTGAATCAAAGAAGAAGGAATATCAGAAATTCCCCTTTTCTAATAAGATTGGAATGTAGATCAAAATCCAATAAAAATAAGCTAGCAAAAGGAATATTAAATAAGCATAATGTAGCTTAAAATAAACACAAACTTATCTCAGAGAATAGCCTAAAGAATGCTTGAATAGAATTGATTTGAAGTACTAAAACTCTAAAGTTCGTGCTCTATTTATAGCCTAAAAAATCTTGTCTACGACTGGTCTTAGGAACCTAGGACTGGTCGTTGCTCCAAAGATTTTCGAAAGATTTCCGCGGGATTTGATTTTTAGTTCCACGATCGGTCGTGGGTCACCTACGACTGGTCGTGTAACACCTACGACCGGTCGTAGGACCCCAAAAATGGTTGCTGGAGTTTAAGTCGTAAGGTTACGACCGGTCGAAGGATGAGTCGTAAAACTTTCAGGACTGGTCTTAGGACAGCAAGAAAGATCTAAAAATCTTCAACTACCTAGGACTGGTCCTGAAAAACTTAAGACTGGTCGTAGCAAAGCTAGGACTGGTCTTGAAGTCCCTAGGACTGGTCTTAGAACACTCCAAACAAGCATATTAAAATATATAAGTTATGTATCCAGAATGACCTACAGTAAAGCCCATCTTAAGGTCAATCTAAGGTCAAACAAACCTTAAAAGTGAGATGGACATTGAAAGTCTGTACACTCAGATGACCCTTAAGAGAAGCTTGTGAATATTCAAAACTTGTAGTAGGCTTCCATGAGCTTGATCTTGACTTGACA
Source organism: Magnolia kwangsiensis (assembly GCA_037074715.1). Lineage (NCBI taxonomy): Eukaryota > Viridiplantae > Streptophyta > Magnoliopsida > Magnoliales > Magnoliaceae > Magnolia > Magnolia kwangsiensis. Next base: position 44,040,098 of record CM073576.1, on the reverse strand, counting down.
AAATCTTCTAGTAAACTTGAACTTGATCAAATCTTGAACATGCAACCTTGAAAACTTCTATTCTTGATTTCTTCATCCAAGACTTGAAAACTTGCTTCTTTTAAGATCTTGTCTTGAAATGCGATGTCTTAATATGTCTTGATTGTAATGACTAGTCTTCAAACATAAAACACAAGATATACAAGACATAGATATAGGTTTTAACACCACAAAATTTGATAATAAAAGGGATATGAAATCATAGCACTTACAGTAGCAGCTTTGGTAACAGCTTTGACAGTAATCATTCCGCATTGGCAATTTACGTTTGGCATCTTGGTGATAACTATTGATGATATGGCAACAATCATTGGCGCTTTTCATTGATTTGCTCAAACTTGATATACTTTGAAGGCCTACACTTCATTAGTACTTAAAGAGAAATACAATGTAAAATAGATAGAATAGAAAATAATGTAGAGTTCTGCCTTTTGTATTCTCTTGCCTGCCCCCTTTTGATTGAGAAGAATCACGCGGTGAATCTTCTGAATCAAAATTGCACAAACATTTAAGGATGATATATCTTTATGAAACGAGCATTCATCGGTATACTTATGCCTTGTCCACCTTAATCCACCACCCGATGGGCCCCATTAGAGTACACTTCTGATATTACATATGGACCATCCCATTTAGGGTTGAACTTACCCCCTTTCTTATGAGTGACTACTATCGGTCTCTTTAACATCAACACCACATCACCTCTATTGAAGGAGCGATGCTTAACTTTTCTATCAAAAGCTGCAGAGATTCTTGCTTGATATAACTGTAATCATTGCTAGGCCGCTAATCGCTTTTCGTCTAGTAAATCTAATTTTACTAGTCTGATCTTAGCATTTTCGTCATCAGTAATCGACTGAAGTACTGCTATTCCGAGTGATGCAACTTGCATTTCAATGGGGACAACAGCTTCAACCCCATAAACTAAAGAATATGGCATCATTTTCATAGTAATACGATAAGTAGTTCGAAAAGCCCATAGAGCTTCTTGCAGCTTCTCACCCCAATCGCGTTTGTTTCTTGCAACCATTTTTTTCAATATTTTCACAATCATCTTATTAAATGCTTCGGCTAGCCCATTAGCCGGTGGATAGTAAGGTGTCGAGAATGAATGTTGGATATCAAAATTTTGACACAATTTCTCCATTCCACTATTCTTAAATGGGGTCCCGTTTTTAGTGATGTTTTTCTTCAAAATACCATAACGGTATATTATTGCATGTTGTATGAAATTCATGCCATCTTTCTCTTTGACATTTCTCAACACGACAGCTTCATTCCATTTTGAGAAGTAGCCAGTGGCTGTCAAAATATATTATTTTCCTCTGGATGACAATGGGTTTATAGGACCGATAATGTCGAGTCCCTAGGCTACAAAAGGCCAAGAGGCTACTGACTGATGTAAATTGTCAGGGGGTACATGTATGACATCGCCATGTATTTGATATTAGTGATATTGACGTGCATAATCAATTGCATCCTTGAACATTGTAGGCCAATAATACCTCATTTGATGTACTCAATGAAAAAAATTTCTACCTGCCTGGTGAGCCCTGCATTCCCCTGAATGTGCTTCACGCAATATTTGATTTGCCTCCTTCATATACAAGCATCTCAACAACACCTCATTACAGGACTTTCTGTAGAGCTCTTCATTACACATAATGAATTTCTTCAACCTTTGCTTTATCTGCAACCTTTGCACTGGATCCTCTAGTAAGATATCGTACCTGAGATAATCCACAAAAGTTTGACGCCAATCATCAATTGTAATCTCTAAACATGATACAGGAAATACTTCCGCTACTTCGACATCTTCAGCAGGCGAAAAAAACCTTCTTTCTTTGATTGTTACTTGAAGTGGGCTTCGATTAGGACAAGCCAAGGCTGCAGCTAGACTAGCCAAAGCATCTACCCTCGCATTCTCTGACCTTAGTATATGCATGATTTCGACATCCTGAAATCACTCCAACAACTATTATGCATGACAATAATATGGAAAAAGCTCTTGCTTCCTTATTTCGAATTTCATTGTAAGTTGGTTTATCACTAGTTTACAATCGCCAAAAATCCATAGCGCCTTTATCTTCATTTCCTGAGTTATTTCCATCCTTATAATGAGAGCTTGATATTTGACTTCGTTGGTAGTGCACGTTGCACCTAACATAAAGGAATATGGCATCAAGTCACCTTGTGGACTAATAAATATTACCCCAGCACCCATCCTTGAAGCTCTAGAAGCATCGTCAAATTACATTTTCCATAAACCACAGGTTCCATTATCATGACCTATTCATCTGGAAAGTCATCACTGATCATTTCATTATCCGACACAAGGTGTGCTGCCAGGAAATTTTCCACTATCTGTCCCTTTACTGCTCTTGCCGATTCATACATGATCGCATATTCTATTAGTAAAAGAATCCACTTAACCAACCTCCCTGATAGCATTGGCCTTGTCATTAAGAATTTTAAAGGATCCGCTCGTAAAATCAGAATTATATCATGGGAAAGACAATAATGCCTTAATTTATGTACTGCAAAGATCAGGGCTAAACACACGTTCTCAATTGGTGAATAATTACATTAAGCTCCTATCAAAGTCCTTCTCAGATAATACAACGTGATCTCTTTCCCTTGCTCATTTATTTACACCAACAAAGCCCCAAATGAATTCTCTGCCGCAGAAATATAAAGAATGAGGGGTTTACCTTTCACAGGCGTTGCAAGTACTGAAGGCTATTTTAACAATTCCTTGATTGAATTAAATGCATTTTGGCATGAATGGTCCCATACAAATTCCACCCCTTTCTTCATTAAATGGGAAAATGACTGACATCTTCCTGCAAGATTAGAGATAAAGCAATGAATATATGCCAGCTTTCCCTGTAAACTTTTTAGTTACTTCGGTGCTTTTGGAGGTGACATTTCTTGAATAGCTCTGATCTTCCCCAGATCAACTTCAATTCTCCGATGTCTGACAATAAAATCGAGGAACTTTCCTGACGAGACGCTTAACCCACATTTAGACAGATTCATCCTCAGTTGCTTCTTTCTGAGTCGCCGAAACACTAAGACCAAATGTTCACAATGTTCCTCATGGTCATTTGATCTAACCACTAAATCATCCACATAACATTTAACATGCTTATGCATCATGTCTTGGAATATATTCTACATTGCCCTCTAATATGTTGCGCCATCATTCTTGAGACCAAATGACATGACCATGTAACGGTAAATTCCCAGTGACGTTCTGAATGTCGTAGCTTCTTCATCCTCTGGGGCCATCCTTATCTGATTATACCCAGCATAACCATCCATAAAGGACATAACGACGTACTTAATCATACTATCAATTAACATCTCAGTGATCGATAATGGGAAATCATCCTTCGAAAATGCTTCATTTAAGTCTCTGAAGGCAACACATACTCTGATTTGTCCGCTCTTCTTTTTCACCAGTACAATGTTTGATATCCACTTGGGATAATTGACTTCTCTGATAATCCCAACTTAAATTAGCTTATTCACTTCTTCTTCAATTAAAGGGATCAGTTTTGGATGGAATCATTGCTGCGCTTGTTTAACCGGCATCTTGTCTTTAAAAATATTTAACCGACGCATCACTACTGACGATTCCAGACTTGACATTTCAGCGTGTGTCCAAAAAAATACATCTTTGTTTTCTTTCAAAAGTTTAATATACCAGTTAGTTTCTTTTTCAGATAGACTCATGCTTATGAATGTATTTTGGGGTTCTTCTTCTGTCCCTATTACTATAGGAATTTGTTGTTTTACTGATGAAAAAATTTATCGATAAAACATTATTTTTCGTCTGTAATGAGTATTACCAATGAAATTTGTCGTTGGAAAAAATCATTGGTAGAAGACCGTGGGTAAAGGCTTTTATCGATGAAAAATCAATTTGTCAGCAATGGTAAGACTTTTTATGACAAATATTTTCGTAGGTAAAAAATGTTGACGAAACTTTTACCTACGAAATTTTTCGTAGCTAAAAAGACTTTTACCGATGAATTTTTACATACGTAAAAAAGTGGCAGAAATTTTTACCCACAAAATTTTTTGTAGGTAAAAAGGCTTTTATTGACGAATTTTTTCAAAGGTAAAAAAAAGTGGACGAAACTTTTACCGACGAATGTTTTCGTAGGTAAAAAATATGAAGCTTGTTCATCAGCAATGATAAGACTTTTACCGACGAATTTTTTTGTAGGTAAAAAACTTGTACCTATGAAAACATTTGTAGGTAAAAAATGTAAATCAAACTTTTACCTACGAAATGTTTCTTAGGTAAAAATGTGGATAAACCTTTTTTACCTATGAAGTATTTCGTAGGTAAAAATGTGGTCAGAACTTTTGCCTACGAAATATTTCATTGGTAGTAGACTATTTTTTTTCTTAAAATTCAGGAAAAAATCCCTAATATACACTTGTTACAATATATTTCATCATATTCACATTCACATCCATCCAAACACAAACTACATGCATCCAAACACAAACCACATCCATACATACACAAATAATCTTATTCACATCACATTCATCCACTCACAAATTTATATAAATTTAACATTCGTATATAAAATAAATCATAAATAAAATATAAAAAATCACAAAGATGAAGGCGGAGGTGTTGGGGCATCAGTGGGTAAGCATGCAGCGATAGCCTAAAACATTTCCTCCACCCATCGCTCATGCTCCACCCACATCTCCTCCCTCTGCCTCTCCTGCTCCTCCCTCTGCCTCTCCGGCTGGTCTCTAATATTGTCGACGATGACTCGTAGCTGTTGAACCTCTCTCTCTACGATATTAGCTCGGTGTACGGTGCTCTCGCTAGAGATGGATCGGCTAGAGGTGACCCTATTGGGTATCATGAGCTTGGCACCATGGCTAAGCCCATGCACATATCTAGAATGGGTGCCAAGCACCTCGCTCAGGATCTCTATTTCACTCCGCTGAGTACCATTGTGTCACTCCCTAAATTTTGAGGATCAAGCAAAGCTCAATTCTAGAGATCTAACGCATCACTTATGCAACATAAACAATGATGTTTAAATGTTGTCCATATTAGTACATTAAACATTATAGGGATCATACTAAACCAACATATTATACTCCAGAGTTAATGTGATTACTCAAGCGAAAGACTAAGATAGATATATAAAGTATATGTACATGTTTCACAACCTCTAGAGTATGAGTGTGTTACTGGGCTAGATATATACATGTTTTATCTCAAATTTTACAAAATATATCCGACTAATCCATGTATCCCTGTAATCCCATCGAAGTAGCATGAGGTCTACATAGACCTGTCACAGAGCTGAACATAGGAGAACTCTTCCTCCTCATCTGCGAAGTCCAACTCCACTGCATATACATCCTCATCACCTACATCTATAACAGAGTCTGGTTGGTGTTTTAAAACACCGTCCCATAGTGGGAGTGAGTGATCAACTCAGTGGTACTATAAGGCAAAGGTTAATATGTTATCAATTTAATCAAGCAGTAATGATAAAGCAATACAACAATCATTCCCTAGCTACTCTTATTAATGCAGGGATGGTATGCAGTAATGATGCATGCCCTTGCACAACACTCCCTCAAGCAACTATATTAAATATTTTCACATAATAAACTCCCTAGAGTGCACTTCCTCGCTAAAGAAAATGCAATGCGGTGCATAGTTGTGTTAGCCAAGTACTTAATTAGGCTTATTCATACAACATATTTAGGAAGCTAAGGTACCTCCCTTTATATCATTTACCCAATCGAAAGATCCATCTAGGCTTGTCAATCCTAGTTAATCACATACGATAGATAAGTTGTAGGGCATCACTCCTAATGAAAAGCGGTGGACAGGTAAGTTTGAGAGTTTATACTCGAGGTCACTATGAGGAGGTTTGTCACCTCAGCCTAGGCTGATAGCTTGAATATAGTGTCCCATACCACTGTATTCAGCTCACGAGTTTAGGCTGCTCACTAGTCACTATGGGGAGGCTCATCACTCAAGCGTAGGCCGACAGCTTGACCACGGTGTCCCATACTACCATGCCCGGCTCATGAGTCTTGGCGGATCATAGTACTATAGTTAAAACGGGTCTTTACATTAGTAAGTGGTACCTTAGATTCAAGCAGTAATGTGTATACATGATAAGCACACAATAGGCCAGTCGATTTATTAGACAAGTTTGATTGGTACGAACACATGACAAATTAATCGACATGGAGCACGTAAGAACTCCCCGTGGCCTAACCACTGTCGATAATCATCGTACGACCCGGATTCACCAAACGTATCAATGTGGTGAGACTAGTTCGGTCACTCAGACGGGAATTGTTACCGATTGCCTGGACTACGCTGTAGTCCCAATCTTACTCAGATATAACATGTGGATATATGTGATAATTATATAAGTATTTAACAAACAATCCAAATGCAACACTCATTTGAGAATTTTATCTAACACATGGAACATGTCGCCAAACACTTGCATTAAATCCATAAGTCGCGTAGTGGCGATTTGACTTCATGAAAGAAGCTATAGATATGATTAAGGAGATTAAGAATCATATCTTATTACACTTAATAAATACCAACCATCAACATCTTCTCATTCAGGCATTTTATCAAACACTTGAACTACACCTTACTAAATATATAAACTAAATTACTTATGACATTTACTACAACAATTCATTCCATAACATCGGTTGTAAAGCATATAACACACATGGTTCTTAGATTAGAAACCATGACAAGCACAAATCAGGATTTCACATTCATTCAAACATTTTAACAAACACATGGAATGCATTTTATATTCACATAGTTCACACATGTACAGTTTATCAAAAACATTATAACTAAGATCATATGGCAGCAATCAAGTTAGACATAAATCATTGTTCACATTGAAAGCCTTAAAAACCATAACCTAAACATTTATAATCCACACCTTTCATCGAAAAGCTCGATTTGGACCCTATTCAAACTATATGTTTTCGAAAATGAGACAACAAACGCGTACACGACATAATAGGTCAGCTAGGTCGACAAACTACCAACTTGGATTTCTATAATGAGATTAGGTTTGGGATTTCTTTCCCAAATCGTTGTTGGAAAATGATGGTGTAGCAAAATGGGAGAGGTGATTCATCTCGTGGAGTAGTGGGAGTAAATTCCTATAACGATCTACTTATCTCTCTCTCTTCTCCTCACTCGTTTCTCTCTTCTCTCTCCTAAGGTTAGATAAATTCATATAAAATGGGAATGGGATGGTTTAAGGGCATTATATAGGCTCAGAACTGATGTAAATGGCCCAGGGCCATAATATACTTAGGTTACAGCCAAAGGGAGCCTGTTTCGGGCAAACGGGACTCATCTAGAGGTCTATTACTCACCTACGGCATGGAGAAAGTTCTGTAACTATGGATCTAAGCCAGGTTATGATTTTGGTACGATCAGATTAGTGGATTGACCATGGAGGACCTGTGTAAGATCAATGGTTGTTGTCGCTCGATCAAGGCCACAAGTATACAGATATGTGCAGGAAAATTTTCCTGATCCATGGGTGAAGTCAGAAACTGACGAACTAAAATCTTCAATTTTTCCCGTAAGCGAATGACCCAATTCACTTAAGTTTCAATACCTTTCCTAAGGATATTCACGTTTCTCGTACACTTCACTCAGGGCTCAAGTTGTGCATTTTTGGATACTATTTGGGCTCGATTCCAGCGTTGGTCATCAAGCCCAGTAAGGCGGATATAGCCCTATAGTTTCGCAATCATCAGAATTTTGACATGCTGTCCAGGTCCGATTCGGAGTTTCAATGTGCTCCCCAGAGCAATAGGCTTTTGAGATTTCTCCTAGTTTATTAAGTAGTGTCAAGTCATTACTTTTGATAGTTTTGGGTCTTACCATTTGTATAGATAGTGGTTCAAGTTAAATCCACCACCTATTTAGTTTAGTATTTAACTAAAATTTTCCTAAATTTCTACGGGATACGTTCCTTAGGGATTTTTGCCTAAGGTGGTACTCGGGTCTTTGTATGAATTTTTCTAATACGTTACACATTGGGAGTGATCTGACTGCGTATGGTGTCCACTGCCGCCTGTAATGAAAACATATGAATTGTCATAATGAATGATATTATTATAATTCAATGCAATTAAACTTTACAATGTAGGAATTTTTACGCAATTCTCGCTTGCTCTATGATGTATCCAAAATCCCGTCGCCTGTCAACAGTGAGTCCTTCTATAGAGGTCTACTGGTTTGGGCTCCTAACTAGTAACAGAATCTCGCTGCGCAATCAAAAGGACAATAGAGTTAATATAAATGCATGGAAAGAATATATCAACTTTATAATCACCAGTAATTTCTTACCATGTCATGAAAAAGTTATACAAATGGCTTTGAACCAGCTACGTGGTTCACTTCTAAGTTTCCCCTATTCGCAGAATTTATTCTGCTGCTCTTCTAAATACATTATTTATAATACATTGTTATTAATTATGAATTTAATTATCACCTTAAGATATCGTAAATATATAAATATTACCAGAAAAGACTCAGACAAAAATCTCTCGTAAAATATCCGCCAGTCGTCAAGGGTCACGTACGGCGGTCCAGAAAGTACGACCACCTTATGGTTCTTGCAACGCTTGCACCGCTTGTAACATCCCGAAAATCGGGGGTCAAGCATAAACTCCACTCCTGAGTTCCAGAACATCACTTATGCAACATTTTCAATGATGGATGAATGTCGGCTGTAATAGTGCATAAAACATGAAGTGGATTAAGCCAAAACAACATATCATACTCCAGAGACAATTTAATTAGCAAGTGGAAGAATGTGATAGATATATAAAATATATAAATGATTGTAATTCTCCAGAGTGTGAACATGTTACCAGGTTAACTAATTACATGTATATTCCACAATAGAAAAAAAAGAATATACATGGGTATGTAAATAAAAGGCAAACTGTCAAGTGTATTGGCATCTAATCAGTAACCCTGTAAACCCGTCGATCAGAACCAGCATATAGGAGAAATCCTCCTCATCATCAAACAATTTCGGCTCCGCTTCACAAGCAGCGCCATCACCTGAAACTAAAACAGGGACTGTTTGGTGTGCGCAACACGTCCCGTAACGTGAGAGTGAGTAGCTAACTCAGTGGAATCATAAAGCAAGGGTTAGCATGTTATCAAATCAATCACGCGATAATGGTAAAGCAAGCAAATCAAACATTCTTAAATAATGTGATTAATGCAAGCATGAAATGACATGATGGATGCCCTCACCGACATACTCCCTCATGCGACACCATCTTACGTTCGCGGCATGCTTTCTTCCCTCAGTACTCCACATCTTCCAGGAACATGCAGTGCGATATGAATGTGATTACCGAGTTGTTATTAGTCTTTTTCATACAGCAGGATTGGAAAACTAGGGTACCTCCCTTATATCAATACCTAAACAATGATCCTGTCTAGGGTCGTCACTCCTAGTAGTCTCATACGATGATATATTTCTAGGTCGCTGCAAGGGCGGCCAGGGCTGTTGCACGCACTTGTTGCTCCGCTCCCCCATCACCTTATCAATACAGGCCTAGTTTATATCCTTAAGACTGCATCAGGACTTATCGCCCCCATGTGGTGTCAGAATAAACTCAAGGTCACTACAAAGGGCTGTCAGGGCTGTTACTCGCACTCGTTGCTCCACTCCCCCATCACCTTATCAATGTAGGCCGACAACAAGAATATAGTGTCCCATACCACCATAATCTGCTCAGAGTAGGGTGCTCACTGGTCATTACGGGGAGGTTTGTGGCCCCAGCATAAGCCGACAGCTCGACTACGGTGTCCCATACCACCATGCCCGGCTCATGAGTCTTAGGGGATCGAGGTACCAAGGTTAGAGGGGTTATCACTAGTAAGTTCAGTACCCTAGGTTCAAGCAGTTATGACGAATACAGGGTGAACATACAATGGTCAGTCGGGTTACTTGATGAGTCTGACTAGCACGAGCGCACATTGAATCGACCGGCATGAAGTGCACAAGCACTTAGTGTGGCCTAACTACTGCCGACAACTTTAGTACGACTCAGGTTCATCATACATATCCTTCATGGCAAATAGAATCCAACCACGAATTCAAATCTGTTACCGACTGCTTGGACTAGAGTATAGCCCCAATTACAAGAAAAACTAATAACTAGCATATGATTCATATTCGGCATCCATGTGAGCAATCATGAAGTATAACTTGAATGTAAATAGTACATGGAAAAATTAATGTACACATTTATCAGGATTTAGCTAAGTACACAATCCATAAAAGAAATTATACGCTCATTTAGCAATCACATGATTCACGAAGGAAATCATTCACACAAGTATTGTGATGGGGATCCATATCCCAACCACTCTCACAATCACACTCTACTAACTACTAACTCACTTAGACCTTTAAACAAACACTTAGCTTACTCAACTCCAATGTATTTGACGTATGTTGATTTCAAAATATAATATGACAGATCCTTATATCAAGGAGTTGTATAATACACAACAATCATGTTCTTACATTCAAAACATATAGCAGGCATAAATCATCTTGATTTAGGCATTTCAACAAACACTTAGTCTACACACATTAGTCTACATAGCATATGTCGGCCAATGCGTGCATTAGGGCGAATCTCTTCGCCAAACAGATCATACACGTATAACTAGTATAAGTACACAGTAAATACTCATGGCAATCATACCGAAAAAATACGTACGTATACTGTATTTCCAACAAATATCCAAAATACCCTAAATCTCATATTCTTCGTACGTATTCGAATGGAAAATGGACAGCATGTTCTACATATCAAACAACATCCTTGTCAATAATCTACCATTAAACGACATTGAAAGCTTTGAAAAATGGTAACATAAGGGTCTAAAATCCGCACCTTAGGCCATACGAGTAACGAATCGAACAGGAACTGTACGCTTCGTCAATGCCTGTATGACGACCTATAGCACAATATACATCAGCTACTTCGCTACTTGTAACGAAGGAATCCTAAAATAGGTTAGGGTTAGGGTTTTCTTAGCTAGAAAGGAGTTCAAATCCCCAGAAGAGCGATGCAGGTGGAAGGAGTTGGCACATGGAGCAGCAGGGAAGAATCCCAAGAGAAAGCTCTAACTTCTCCCTCACTTTCTCTCTCTTTTCTCTCCTCTCTCTCCTAGAGATTTTTCAAATTCGTATGGGGTTTATGAGAGAGGACTTAAGGCCTTTTTATAAGCCAAAAAATGATGGGAATAGACTTGGGGCCAAAGTATACTTATGTTATGTCCAAATACGGACTGTTCCGTCTCAACGGAGCACTTCTGGAGGTCCTCTTATCAAATGCGGTCGGACTTAAGCTCCCTGACATTGGATCTAGGTCAGGTAGAGTTTTCAGCCTGATCGAAAATCCAGATCGACCGTGGCGGACCAGTTTCAGTTCAACGGCAACCGGTACTCGATCAGAGCTACAAGTACTATGACATGTAAGGGCCACCTATCCTGATCTGAGGGTAAATTTTGATCAAACTCTGATGGTCAGAATGCTTAGAGAATGTCGTGCAAGTGACAGGTGCCAGAGTTCATAATTTATATTTAATTTCTAACATTTCTCACACTCTTCACTCTGGACTCAAGAAAATCGTCGTGGGACATCATCTAGACTTAATTTTTAAGGTGATTGTCAAGTCCAACTAGGCGGTTAGGATTGTCTAAGTTTGGAATAATCGGACTTCCAATGTGTGGTCCAGATCCGATACAAAGTTTTCGAATGCTCCCGTGAGCAACCGGTTTTAGAGTTTGATCCTAGGTTTTAGGGTATTGTAGCATCCACTATTCTATACGTTTTGGCTCTAGTAGATCGTATTAAAAGTGATTGATGAGAATTTCATGGGTCATCTAGTGCAGCGCTAGCTAATTCATGTTAAATTTCTAAAGAATTAGGTTCTAAACTATATATTGGCTTTGGAATTGGGTTCTGAGAGGTTATCAAGGTGTTATGGTTGACCCATTACCTAAGGACGCCTAACTCTAGGTTGGCAAAAATTTAAGGTGTTACACCGCTGGTATAAGTCACCTCAGTACTTCTTGAACCGCTCCTTAACCATATCGTCGATAACATAGGAAATGTACGGAACACTTAAATCCAAGACAAATTTATCCTGCAGTTTCGTAAATAATAAATTAAGGCAATAACTCATTAAGAAAATAACTTAACCGTAAATGAACTTTTACAAAATAAATTTTAATTTACTAAAAAATTACCGTAAGGTGCTAACGGATGAGCTGCCGCACATCATCTGTCACGTTTTCTTAACGGGAGGTGGTGGTCGGGATCAGAAATTGGCATAAGACACCAACCTCCGACGTAAACAACCTAGCATTGCCCCTAACAAGTCTAAGGTAGTCCTATGAGAAGTCAATCGTCACCCTACCCTCATGCAGAAATTACTCTAAAACTAACCCACGTATAGGTCCACGTCCTCGTCGTCTGATCAACGATACTGTCGCAAAAGAAATATGTAAGTCTAAACATAAACACAAGTCATTAAAAGAAATATATGTCTAGACTTACATGTAATGCCCGGTGTATGCGCGGTTGAGGGATCAAACGCTTGCTATGTAGCATGTGATAATGATGTTATCTCTGTCGCATCATGAGTGAAAGGGGTAGGTCCAGTGTGCAAATAATGTGATCTCCCACCGGGTGCCATTACTGAATATGTGTGAGCTATAAACTTATAAATTTAAACAATGTCAGTTTAAGTGGAATATACTAAACATTATACAAGTAGTGTTGATGGTGGAATGCATTTGTGCTTATGCTTAGAGAGATGATTAAAATATGATTAAACCGTTACACTATAATGCAAGCAGAATATAATAAAACTGTAAACTTTAATCTATAACATTTGAAAATTCCATTACACATTGTCATTCTATATTAAATACACGTATTTCGTTATAATACAAAATAACTTTGAGGTGAACTATCCGAAGTACTCCCTGCATAAGTTATCGTATGCTGCAGAAGTATATGTCAAGCTGTGTGAAGCACTCAAAATTATTACAACCAATATGTCAGTCACAATAGGAGAAATCTGGTCTCTTGGGACTCCATTCAGATGTGCAAGTTACAAAACCGCATCTTCCATATGAAGTTTCTTGCGGCTATATTCCTCCATCAACTCTATAATTTTTTTAAGATTGTATAATCTTTCATCTGAGTCATCGTCGATATATTCCTCCCTACACTCATCGACCAGATTAAGTATCTCTTTGGCCCTACCAGAAGAAGATAGGACCAAAAAGTCTATCCGCAACAGTCGATAAAGTATGTTGAGTTCTACCGCTATGCTCCTGTTTGAGTACGACATGATCAAAAATTGACTTAACTGTAAATATGGATTATAAACAAGTCAATTAAAGGAATAAATCATGACTTATAATTTTCACATATACATGTAATACATAAATTATTTGACTAAAAAAATGACATGTAAATCATGTGTACAGTTAATAATCGTCATCTGTATTAAGATCGCTTAGGACTATTTCTTCTTCACCATTACTATCGCTAATTAGTATTTCCACTTCATCATCTGTAACGTCGTCATTAATGAAACCGCTATTATCTCTAACAATGTCATGTATTATTGAGGCATCAACATGATCAGGTGACACATCATCTCTATCCAATTATACCACATCAATATCAACATTTGGATTAGTCCTTATATCCTCAAATGACATGTCTTCTTGATATGCTTGTTCATCCCTAGACATTTCATTTTCACCATCTTCACTATCTTCAACTTCTGGTACCAGAACGTCAAATACTTTCCTATGCTTTCTTTTCTACACCACGTGTCAAAAGCACCCTAATTTGATGTCAGCGAGGTAAAATACTTGTTCGGCTTGGCTGGCGAGGATAAATGGGTTGTCCTTAAACCACTTTTAAGATAAATTTATGCTCATAAAGTAGTTGTCAGTCTGTATTCCCAACTTATTTTCAATGTCCCACCAATCATATTTAAATAAGTACACTCACTTTCTTATACAATAACTCAGCTTAATAATATCCATCAAAACATCATAAAAGTCAATTTCTACCTCCTAATGCATTCCCTTTACAACCACCCTACAATTTTATGTGCTCCTATAATACTCACGTTCTGCAATGTGGAACCGAATCCCATTTACAATATAACCTATTTATCTAAATACATCTATTAGGGCCATACACCAGTGAGTAGAGTGCATTAGACACATCCGAAGAGTTGCTAGTGTGCAATGTCTTCATTTATTATCATGTATAGAATGTAATTATTTAAGACTTCTTAGGTTTAAATATTGTGCAATACAACAAAATTCTAAGTATGGTGAGATACAATGTGAAATCTTTCACATTTTATAAACCATTCTGAAAACTGATCCTAATGCATTAGATCATAATTTGTCAAGTATTGAGACTTCATCTCATCAATGTATTCGCTACACATAATTGGTACGTTATTAACAAGAAATATTAAGATCATCGAATATAGAGATACAATTATCGAGGGAAGACTTACTGTAGGTATGACTCTATTTCTTCACAATTATGTAATACATATCACCACGACTTTCCTTGATCCCCAAGGTTCATATCCTGAAACATCGGGGATCCTAAAGGACGGACGTTATGTACAAATACAAATATGAGTCTTGTTCATGCTCCTGCGCTTCATCGGCATTCTGATCTTCTCACTTGAATCTAGTCTCTATGCCATGAAGATACATGGAGCAAAATGTCAAGCACTCATTATCAATGTACGCCTCAGCAATGGATCCCTTTAAATGTGCCTTATTCCTCATGAATAGTTTTAGTGTGTTAAGGTATCTATACACAAAACTACTATGCTATATGTATGAAAACATAGATATATGTAGTTTATGGAATGAATAAAATTTTAATATGTTCTACCGCCTTTCGATTGGATACATCCAACGATATTGTATTAGGCCTACAAGCTTCGCCTCATGCCATAAGTCGCTAGGTGTACCATGACATCGAAAAATGCAGGTGAAAATATTCTTTCACGTTTACAAAGGATTACGACAATGTCCCTCTCCAGTCATTTAATAACCTCTATATTTAACGATTTCAAATACAAATCCTTAAAGAATATCTCCAACTCAATCAATGCCGTACTAATATCCTTGTTTAGGAATCCACGAATCACAACCGGTAGTAAACATTGCAGAAGGATGTGATAATCATGACTTTTCATTCTTGTTACCTTACAATCCTTAATGTTTACGCGTCGAGATATATTTGACGCATACCCATCAGGAAACTTTACCGATCTCAACCATTCACATAAATGCTTTTTCTTTAGTTTTGTGAATTTGTAGCAGGATACTGATATAGTATATAAATTTTCATGTGGTTGCAAGTGCAACTCTTTCCTTAAACCCATTACTTGTAGATCTAATCGAGCCTTAAAACTGTCTTTTATCTTCTCTATGTTCATCAATGTTTTGAAGACATTGTCAAATATATTCTTCTCAATATGCATGAAATTCAAGTTATGTCACAATTTCAGATCACTCCAATAGGACAACTAAAAAAAATGCTCTTCTTCCTCTAGTTATAGTCTAATACTGTACGTTTCCTCTTCTTCAAGTGTGATCCCTTACCAAATCTAACTTCTCCAATATTATTCAGTTATTGTATCACATCTTCTCCAAATATCTCTTTCGAGGGTGGCCTATGATCTTGTTTTCCATCAAATATCATTGTCTTCCTGCACCAACTATGATCGCTCAGAAGAAAGCCATGATGAACCATATAACACATTTTTTTATCATGCTTCAATGATAAGGAACAAGTCTCAATACTACATGTAGGATAAGCCAACTTTTCCTTCGTGCTCCACCCAGATAAATTTTCATACGCGGGGAAGTCATTTATTATCCACAAGACCGCTACATGCAATCAAAATGTCTATCCTGCAAATGTTTCATATGCCTGTACACTTTGATTCCAAAACTTGTTTAACTCATCTACTAACGGTCGCAAATACACATCGATGTCATTCCCAGGTGCCCTGGGTCCAGGAATAAGCAATGACATCATGAAAAATGACTCCTTCACACACAACCAAGGGGGTAAATTGTAAGGCATCAGTATCACTAGCCACATACTATACATGCTACTCATATTACCAAATGGATTAAAACCATCACTTGAAAGACCAAGTCGAACATTGCAAAAATCCTTTATAAACTAGTCATATTTCTTGTCAAAGTTTTGCTAGTCTTCAGAGTCCTCAGGGTGTCTTAGTGTATTATCATCATGAACGTGTTTCTCCTTATGTCACTTCATATTTTCAGCCATCTTGCGAGATAGAAACAATCTTTGTAATTTAGGTTTCAATAGGAAGTACCTTAACACCTTTTGCAGGATTTTCTTACGCTTGGCTTCATCTTACTTCCACCTAGACTCTCCACATTCTGGACACTCTTCAATATTTTCATGCTCTTTCCAATACAATACATAATCATTTATACATGCATGTATGGGGATGTAACCAAGGCTCAAGTCTCGCATTAAGGATTTTTCCTCGTAATGAGACTTAGGCAATGTCTCACCGTTTGGTAATGTTTCTTTCAACAAGTCAAACAACAAGTCAAACAATTTATTATCCAATGATTTATTGTCTTCAAATGAAGTAACCTTGTAAGAAAATTCAACTTGGAGAAGTTCTCACGGCCCAGATAAAGTGGATGTTGCACATCCCTCAACAATCTACTAAACTTTTCTGATTCGACATCACCCATAAGAGGAATATCTTAGCTACTACTTGTCACTGCAAAATTAGTATCTGCAGTTATTCTCCTGAACACATCTCTTATGATATCTTGCATTTTGTCAACGTCTTCATCCTCGTCATCCGACACAATTGGGTCAACAAGGACTTCAATGGCCTCAACTCTTTGGTGGATATCTCACCATGATGGATCCTGTAAGTGCTATGATTTCATATCCCTTTGGTTGTCAAATTTTATGGAGCCAAAACCTATATTTAAGTCTTGTATATCTTGTGTTTCATGACTATTCATTGCTTCAAGACATCATATTTCAAGACAAGAACTTAAATGAAGAAAGTTTCAAGTCATGGATGAAGAATTCAAGAATAGAAGTCTCTAAGTATGCATGTTCAAGATTCAAACAAGTACAAGTATAGAAAAAGACTTTGTCAACTCAAGAAAGGATCAAGCTCGAGAAGGCCTACAATAAGATTCGTAAATTCTCAAGCTTCTCTTAAGGGTCATCTGAGTGTACAGACTTTCAATGTCCATCTCACTTTTAAGGTTTGTTTGACCTTAGATTGACCTTAGGATGGGCTTTACTGTAGATCATTATAGATACATAATTCGTATATTTTAATATGCTTGTTGGGGCTTTTCTAAGACCAGTCCTAGGGACTTCAAGACCAGTCCTAACTCAGTTACGACCAGTCTTAAATTTTTCAGGACCAGTCCTGGGTTGTTGAAGATTTTTAAATTTTTTCTGGTTGTCCTACGACCAGTCCTAAACATCCTACGACCAGTCTTGTGAGTTGTACGACTCGTCCTTCAACCAGTCTTAGCCCTACGACTCAAACTCTAGCAACTAAACTGGGGGTCCTACGACCGGTCGTAGGTGGCCCACGACCGATCGTAGGTTACCCAGGACCAGTCGTGGAACAGCTAATCCTTATCTCGAGAAAATCTTTGAAAATCTTTGTAGCTACGACCAGTTCTAGGATCCTAAGACCAGTCGTAAATGAAATTTTTCAGGCTATAAATAGAGCATGAACTTCAGAGTTTTTTAATTCAATTCAACTCAATTCAAGCAATCTTTAGGCTATACTCTGAGATAAGTTTGTGTTTATTTTTAAGCTACTTTGTGCTTATTTAATATTCCTTTTGCTAGCTTGTTTATAATTTGATTTTGATCTACATTCCAATCTTATTTGAAAAGGAGAATTTCTGATATTCCTTATTCTTGGATTCAAAATCAAATAGAACTAGCCCTTTTGATTTAAAATTAAATAGACTTAAAACCATTCTTAAAGTGAGTATTGGACTTTGAACGTTGAATCGAACTTCTACTCCGATTGGTTTTATCGGGCTACTTCAAAAGGAGATTCAGGTATTTTACATTTGTGTAATTTACATTCTTTGGTTTTGTTTGAGATTTTTCAAAAAAATCTTATTGTTTTGGTTATCTGAGGAGAGCCTGAAAACTCAGATTGTGTGGGTTTTTAGATTGTGTAAGCCCGAGATAAAAAGACACAATTATGAAGGTTTTAGGTGAACCTGTGAAACCTATTTTGATATTGCATGCTAATATCCCCTATGTGAGGAGATTAAGAGTGGAGTAGCATTCTGTGTGGCTGTTGGATAACAGTTGGTGTACATACAGGCGAACCACTATATATCGTTGTGTTGTGGATGTGCTTTATTCTTTCATTTCTTTATTCATTCAGTTTTGTGGATTGTAGTTGTGGATGAATGTTGTAATCATTTTATTTCAAGCAAGTGTGGGGAATATTGTAATAACTTAGGATTTATTTCTGCAAGTTATTTTGGTTGCTTTGCTTTTTATTTATCATTGGTTTGTGATACATAGGATGTTCTAGAAATAAGGTTGTCCGACCTTAAACCTTTAGTTTTTGGTGTAAGGTTTTCCTTAGAACGGATATAGTATCATTCTCTTAAATCTAGTTTATTGAGATTGTTTTTTAATTCAGCATTATGCTTTATTTCTTTTATTATTCCGCTATTTTAAGTTTTATTTAGCATTGCCCTATTCACCCCCCCTCTAAGGCATATAGCTAGGCCCTTTCAAGTGGTATCAGAGCCTAATAGATCATGCTTATTGTTTATTTATTGGATTTATTTCCTGAGCTAACAATCTAAGCTATATTAAGATGTCAAATTTTGATAGCCTATCAGTCACTAGGCCACCACCCTTTAATGGCACAAACTATGCCTATTAGAAAGCCAGGATGAGGATCTTCTTCAAATCCTTGGATGAAAGTGTGTGGCTGGCCACAGTGAATGAATGGAACGCTCCTATCACTGAAGTAACTAATGACGATGGCTCAAAATCAATGAAAGTAACAACTTATTCACTTTGGACCACACTTCAAAAAAGTGAGAGTAGTGCCAATGCAAAAGTACTAAATGCAATTACTTGTGCATTATCCCTAGATGAATTCAAAAGAATCATCTCTTGTGAAAATGAAAAACAAGCATGGGATGTATTAGAAATGACACACGAGGGTACATCAATTGTCAAGAAATCTAAAGTCCAACTCCTCACAACTAAATTTGAAGAAATTCATATGGAGGAGAATGAGATGTTTATGGACTTCTACACTAGATTGAATGACATTGTGAACTCTATGTGGGGTCTTGGTGATAGAATCCCAGAAAGTAAAGTATGCGCAAAGATACTACGCTCACTTCCTGAACGGTTCAATTCTAAAGTGACCGCGATTCAGGAACTTCGTGATACGGATACTATGAGGGTTGAGGAACTTTCACTACAAACCTACGAGTTGTCCTTTAAAGCTCCTAAAGGAAAATTAATTGCTCTCAAATCATCAAATGTTTTACAAGAAAGCACTTCGGACTTAGAAAATTCCGAAGATGATATGGCGCTATTAGCAAAAAAGTTTTACAAAATTTTCAAAAGTAAGAAAAAAGTTAATTTTCAAAAGTCAAATGATAAGAGACGATCTAAACCTAGAACTCAAAAATCTTTGAAAGATAGTCAATGTTACAACTGTCAAGAGTATGGTCACTTAGCTAACAAATGTCCTAAAAAGGACAAATCAAAAAGGAAAAGCATGATGGCTACTTGGGATGAATCGTCTGATTCTGAATCCTCTTCTAAATTAGAAGATTCTGAAACCGAGTCGGGCGATATGTTAAAGCCCTTATGACTCTAGCCAAGATCACTTTTTCATATAATGATGATATATCTAGTGAAGAAAATCTGAATAGTGATTGCGATAATGAAGATGACCTTCAGGATGCTTATAATGCCCTTTATAAGGAGAGTTGTAAAATTGCCGTCAAGCTTAAATTACAAAAAGAAAATTTTTCTAAGCTTAAGGAAGATTATGAGTCTCTCGTTTTAGAAAAGTCTCATATTTTCAATTCTTTTGAAAAGACCAAATGTGATTTAGATTTCAAAACCTCCAAAATTGAAGATTTGAGATCCGAAAATGAGAAACTCAAAAAAGAGGTAGCTTCTCTTATGAGTTTGAAAGACACATGGAGATATGCCCAAGGTGATCCAAAATTGAAAAATTATTGTCCGGATCAAGAAAATGTGGCGATCGATCCGGGTTGGGAAATGATAAGAATACATCTCCTAAACAAAAGAACATTGCTCCTAAATTTGTAAAAGGAGAGTCTTCAATCTCAAAAGAAAAGAATACTTATCAAGGTTTTTCAAAAAATTGAAGGGCTTTTCAAAAACCTAAAGGTATCCATGTCAACTTTAATTTTCAAAACTGAAATCCATTGGCTGAAAAAATAATTGATCTACTCAAGGAGCTATTAAAGTCTAACTCTATAGGTCTCTCCTATACAACAGACAGAAAATGACCATCTATACTCCTAAACCCAAAACAGTTCTGAAATGGTTCCTAAAGTTGCTTGCTTGATTGTCCACACTGCTTTCAAAGCTACAAGCCATTCAAAGTGGTACCTAGATAGTAGTTGCTCCAAGCATATGACAGGTGACAAGGCTTTATTCACCGATCTAAAAAATATGATTGACGGGTCAGTCACATTTAGTGATGGAAGCAATTGTAAGATCATTGGCCAAGGTACGGTTCAGCTTTATAACCTTCCCTTATTTAAAAATGTTTTATATGTTGAGGGCTTGAAACATAACCTACTAAGCATTTCTCAGATATGCGATAACAACCATAGTGTGAAGTTTTCTAATCAAGCTTGTGAGATACTTAATAAAAAGGGTTCTGTCATATTAACTGGTCATAGAACTTCTGAAAACTGCTACATCGTTAGTGATGCAAGCTCATCTACTCAATCGTGTTACATGGTCCATACCGATGAGACTGAATTATGGCATAAACGCCTTGGACATGTACACTACCGGAACTTATTTAGATTGAGCAAAAGAGAACTAATTAGAGGTCTACCTAAATTACAAAGAGTAGACAAAATATGTGGTGAATGCCAGTTGGGCAAACAGATTAGGAGCTCTCACAAGAAAGTGAACTCTAATACCACATCTAGACCACTCGAGCTTCTCCACATGGATCTTATTGGACCAACTAGAATGGAGAGTCGAGGAGGTAAAAAATACATCTTGATTATCGTATATGACTATACCAGATTCACTTGGGTATTATTCTTAAAAGATAAAACTGAAACCCTGGATGAAGTGAAAAAGGTCATTAAACGAATCCAAAATGAGAAAGGTTCTCATGTTAGTAAGATCCGTAGTGTTCATGAATCTGAATTCGAAAACAGTAGTTTTGAGAAATTCTATAACGATCAGGGAATATCTCATGAATTCTCTGTGCCCAAAACATCGCAACAAAATGGTATAGTTGAAAGAAAAAATAGAGTGCTTTAGGATATGGCGAATGTTATGTTGAATAGCATGAAGCTCTTTAGAAATCTTTGGGCTGAAGTAGTTAATACCACATGTTATATTATTAACCGAGTTTATACTAGAAAATCTGATAATAAGACTTCTTATGAATTATGGTTTAAAAAGAAACCTACTGTCAAATACTTTCGGGTTTTTGGCAGCAAGTGTTATAGTTTACGTGATCGTGAAAATTTTGGAAAGTTTGATACGAAGAGTAATGAAGGTATTTTTCTTGGTTATTTTTGAACAGTCGAGCTTATAGGGTTCTAAATAAGAGAACTGGTGTGATTCAAGAGTCCATCAATGTGGTCATTGATGATCATTTGAATACACCAGCTCCGAGTTCAGATGATGATGAAACTCTTATTATCGACAATCAAGATACCTCATCAAGTCAAAAAGAGTTTGAACCAAGGACTGTCAAAGATCATCCAACCAATCAAATTCTTGGAAACCCTCTCACTGGAGTTCGTACTTGCAAACAACTTGAGAATATATGTAATTATGTTTATTTTACATCCCAAATAGAACCAGTCAATGTGAAAGAAGCACTTTCTGACGAAAATTGGATAATTGCTATGCAGGATGAACTTAATCAATTTGTTCGTAATGATGTTTGATATCTTGTTCCTAGACCTAAAGATAAACACATTATTGGAATAAAATGAATCTTTAAAAATAAGTCTGATGAAGTTGGAAATATAATGCGAAACAAGGCTAGACTGGTTGTACAAGGGTACACTCAGATTGAAGGCATCGATTACGATGAAACCTTTACTCCAGTCGCTCGCCTTGAATCAATCAGAATTTTTATTTTCATCGCATGCTTTAGAAAATTTAAGATTTATCAGATGGATGTAAAGAGTGCCTTCTTCAATGGCGATTTACAAGAAGAGGTGTATGTTGAACAACCTTCAGGGTTTGAAGACCCCAAGTTGTCTGACCATGTATTTTGTCTCAAAAAGGCTCTCTATGGTCTAAAACAAGTGCCTAAGGCATGGTATGAGAAATTGACTAAATTCTTACTTAGTTATAGTTTTCAAGTAGGAAGTATTGATAAGACACTCTTTGTTAAAAAACATAACAATGATATTTTGATGGTTCAAATTTATGTTGATGATATTATTTATGGATCAACTTGCTCTAACATGTCTATTGAGTTTGCAGAGTTAATGAAATCAAGGTTCGAAATGAGCATGGTTGGAGAACTAAACTATTTCATAGGGTTGCAAGTAAAATAACAACCTGATGGAATTTTTATTTCCCAGAACAAATATGCTTCAAACTTGGTTAAAAGGTTTGGATTTGAGAATGGTAAGAACTTTAATTTTCCTATGAGTATAAAGTTAAGACTTTCAAAGGACTCTGCAGGTAAAGATATAGATCCTAAACTATATCGTAGTATGATTGGTAGTTTGTTGTATCTGACTGCTAGTAGACCTGATATCGCATTAAGTGTTGGTATTTGTGCAAGATATCAGTCCAATCCTAAGGAATCACATCTTACCGCTGTTAAACGGATTATTAGATATGTCGCAAGTACTATAAATCTGGGTCTTTGGTATCCTTTTGATACTAGTGTTCAATTAGCCGGGTACTCAGATGGTGGTTGGGCTGGTAATATCGATGATAGAAAAACAACTAGTGGTGGTTGTTTTTACATTGGAAATTTCTTAGTTTCTTGGTTCAACAAAAAGGAAAGCTAAATATCACTCTCCACTAATGAGGCTGAGTATATTGCAGCTGGATATGCATGTACTCAACTAGTTTGGATGAAATGCATGCTAAGCGAATATGGAATTAATCAAAAATCAATAATCTTACATTGTGATAATTCCAGTGCTATAAATATTTCTAAAAATCCAATCCGGCATTCACGTACTAAGCACATTGACATTAGGTATCATTACATTCGTGAGTTGGTTGAAGAAAAAGTTATTTTCTTGGAATATATATCAACCGAAAATCAACTTGCTGATATATTTACTAAACCGCTCGAAAAAAATAGGTTTAATAAATTGAAATTTGATCTTGGTATGTGCATTTTACATTGAGTATTCTTGCTTGCATGTATCATAGTGTTTTATATATTATGTATTGAAATTTTAATTTTTTACATTAAAAATGTATTTTTGGTCGATACTCGACCGATCGTAGCTGTACACGACCAGTCATGGTACGACCGGTCGTGCACCGCACTCGACCGGTCGTGGAGCTCATGAACATGATATAATTTGGAGAAAATCTCCTTCTTCATTTTCACTCCGACCTACGACGAGTCGTGGCTCGACCAATCATAGGAATTCTTGTATTTCTTCAAAGTTAGTCCTATTTCATCATTTTTCTTAAAGTTTGATGCTCTCTATACTTTGATTTGATCATTGTGTAGCTAGATTTCATCTTTTGTTAGGTTTTTCAAGGGTTTCTTCTCAAATTGTTGATCTAGAGAAAACTCATCCTTCTTTTTGTGCATTTCTCTTACTCTTTGTATATCTTGTTAAAGATGGATGCAAGAGGGAAGAAGAAAACATCCTATGGTCCATCCTCATCTAGATCTACACCGATAAAAAAACGGCACCTTCGGTAACCCGAAGATGATCCTCAAGATGTACAGGATTTGGGTGTCCGTAATGTTATCATTGAGCATACCGCTGATCTCAATCACATTACTCCATTTGGTATTGTCCCTCTCCTTGAATCTGTTGGCTGGGCTAATATTTTACTTTAGGGTGGGCCTGCATATCAGTCAATTGCACAATCAATGGTTGCATGTATCTCAGAATTCACCCTTGACAATTTAACTTTTTCAATTGATACTAGAGAAGGGAAATTTGAAGTAGACCGTCATTTGATATCGGGTATTATAGATATACCCTTTAATGATGAAAGTATACCGATTCATACTCTATACGACAAACTATCTGAATCAGAAAAATGCATGTTAACGAGAGACTTATGTAAGATTGATGCACAATAGACACACAAAGGAAATGCACTCCCTTCAAAGTATCTGTTACCTAGATACAGAGTGCTACATCATTTTTTCATTTCAAATCTGTATCCTCAGTCCGGTAATAAAATCGAGTTGACTTCTTTCATGGTTCGTGTATTGCATTCTATTACTTCCGGTACTATGGTCTGCCTTCGTTCTTTGATTTGTCATTTTATCATACAATTTCGTCTCCGTTCGGGTCATAGTGATATTCTGTTTGGTTATCTTATGACTGTGTTAGCCACTCGCTTGTCGATAAACCTATTAATGAGGCACCAATTCATCATCTTATTTTCAACAATTCCAATCTTAATAAGATGAAGCTGGATTTGTTTCCTAGTCAAGTTAATGAAGGTGGTATTGGTGGTGAAGCCAAAAATGAAGGGGAAGCTGGCGATCTTCCTCAACAGGATGTTAATATGGATGAGTTATTTGATGAGATAGAAACTGATTCGCCAAATGATCCTGATTACGATCCATCTAGTTATGATGCACGCCTTTGTGCATTGGAGGAGAATGTTGATAACATGAGTACAGCCCACGATATGCAGTTTAAATATATACGAAAATATCTTCGTCGCATCAATTGGGGCTTACACCAGATTGATCCTACTATCCATGCTCCCTCCTCCGGGTCTGATTAGGTGAATTATCTTTTGGATTGTATAACATTATCTTATCTTTTATTTTGGATATTGTATTAACTTGGTTATGGCTTGATGATTCTGGTTCATATTTTGAAATATGCTGCCCTTCCATATTTCTTTCTCATTATCTTCTTATTATTACTCTCTATGTTGTTGTTCTCTTTCCTATTGTGTTTTTCCCTTGTCATTTTGTGACAAAAAGGGGGAGTAGTATTGGTAAAGGGGAGTAATATGAAAAGGGGGAGTAATTTGTTTGGATTGATTAATTGAGAAGGATATGTGGATTGAGAATATGGAGTCTTGATGTTTACATGTTGTTTATTATTTACATGAGTAGCACTCGTATCTCTCAGGGGGAGTAGAGTAATTTGTATGATGTTGCTCTTATCTGTATGATATGTGTTTTGTCACAAATTTGATAAAGGGAGAGATTGTAAGTGCTATGATTTCATATCCCTTTGGTTGTCAAATTTTGTGGTGCCAAAACCTATATTTATGTCTTGTATATCTTGTGTTTCATGACTATTCATTACTTCAAGACATCGTATTTCAATACAAGAACTTAAATGAAGAAAGTTTCAAGTCATGGATGAAGAATTCAAGAATAGAAGTCTCTAAGTATGCATGTTCAAGATTTAAACAAGTACAAGTATAGAAGAATACTTTGTCAACTCAAGAAAGGATCAAGCTCGAGAAGGCCTACAATAAGATTCGTAAATTCTCAAGCTTCTCTTAAGGGTCATCTGAGTGTACAGACTTTCAATGTCCATCTCACTTTTAAGGTTTGTTTGACCTTAGATTGACCTTAGGATGGGCTTTACTGTAGGTCATTTTGGATACATAATTCGTATATGTTAATATGCTTGTTTGGGCTGTTCTAAGACCAGTCCTAGGGACTTTAAGACCAGTCCTAGCTCTGCTACGACCAGTCTTAAGTTTTTCAAGACCAGTCCTAGGTTGTTGAAGATTTTTAAATTTTTTCTAGTTGTCCTACGACCAGTCCTGTGAGCTGTACGTCTCGTCCTTCAACCAGTCTTAGCCCTACGACTCAAATTTCAACAACTAAACTAGGGTTCCTATGACCGATCGTAGGTGACCCACGACCACTCGTAGGTGGCCCACGATCGGTCGTAGGTTACCCAGGACCAGTCGTGGAACAACTAATCCTTATCCCGCGAAAATTTTTGAAAATCTTTGAAGCTACGACTAGTCCTAGGATCATAAGACCAGTCGTAGATGGGATTTTTCAGGCTATAAATAGATCACGAACTTCAGAGTTTTTTAATTCAATTCAACTCAATTCAAGCAATCTTTAGGCTATACTCTGAGATAAGTTTGTGTTTATTTTTAAGCTACTTTGTGCTCATTTAATATTCCTTTTGCTAGCTTGTTTATTATTTGATTTTGATCTACATTCTAATCTTATTTGAAAAGGAGAATTTCTGATATTCCTTATTCTTGGATTCAAAATCAAATTGAACTAGCCCTTTTGATTTAAAATCAATTAGACTTAGAACCATTCTTAAAGTGAGTGTTGGACTTTAAACGTTGAATCGAACTTCTACTCCGATTGGTTTTACCGGGCTACTTCAAAAGGAGATTCAGGTATTTTACATTTGTGTAATTTACATTCTTTGGTTTTGTTTGAGATTTGCCAGAAAAATCTCATTGTTTTGGCTATCTGAGGAGAGCCAGAAAACTCAGATTGTGTGGGTTTTTGGATTGTGTAAGCCCGAGATAAAAAGACACAATTTTGAAGGTTTTATGTGAACCTGTGAAACCTATTTTGATAGTGCATGCTAATATCCCCTGTGTGAGGATATTAGGAGTGGAGTAGCATTCTGTATGGCTGTTGGATAACAGTTGGTGTACACGCAGGTGAACCACTATATATCGTTGTGTTGTGGATGTGATTTATTCTTTCATTTCTTTATTCATTCAGTTTTGTGGATTGTAGTTGTGGATGAATGTTGTAATCATTTTATTTCAAGCAAGTGTGGGGAATGTTGTAATAACTTAGGATTTATTTCTACAAGTTATTTTCGTTGCTTTACTTTTTATTCCTCATTGGTTTGTGATACATAGGATGTTCTAGAAATAAGGTTGTCCTACCTTAAACCCTTGGTTTTTGGTGTAAGGTTGTCCTTAGAACTGATATAGTATCATTCTCTTAAATCTAGTTTATTGAGATTGATTTTTAATTCAGCATTGTGCTTTATTTCTTTTATTATTCCGCTATTTTAAGTTTTATTTGGCATTGCCCTATTCACCCCCCCCCCCCCCCCCCCCCCCCCCCCACGCGCACACACACACAAGGGCATATAGCTAGGCCCTTTCAGATCCACCAAGTGTAACCTTGGTCAATCCCAACTATGAACAAATCATCTTCTACTCTGTCTAAAGTCTTATAAACCATGTTCTTGCATTTTTGACATGAACACCTAATATTATTGCCTGAATCTATCTGATTTCGCGTAAATTCCATGAACTCTTGAACCCCTTATTTATACTCTCGGCCAAGCCTATTCTTAGCTCGCATCTAACTCTTATCCATCTCTACAATGAAAAGACTAGAGTCAGTTTATTGAAATATGTTTAAGATTGGGCTAGGGTTATAGGTTTAAGATTAGGTGCAGGTTTAGGTTTAGGTTTAGGGATTTGAGAATATGTTTAGGCTTTAGATTTAGGTTTAGCTTTTAGGTTATAGGTTTAGGTTTAGGTTTAAGATAGGTTATAGGTTATAGGTTTTAAGTTTAGGTTATAGGTTTAGATTAAGGTTATAGGTTTAGGTTATGGGTTTAGGTTTAGGTTAATGTTATAGGTTATAAGTTTAGGTTTAGGTTAAGGTTATAGATTATAGGTTATAAGTTATAGGTTTTAGTTTATAAGTTTATGTTTCGGTTTATGTGTAGGTTTAAGTTAAGTGAATTAAGTTTAGGTTATAGGTTTAAGCTTAGGGATTCAGATTCGGGTTCAGGTTCGCAATCGGGTTTAGGTTTAGGTTTAGGTCAGGGAGTTGAGATTAGGATTAGGTGTAGGTTTAGGTTTAGGTATTTGAGAATATGTTTATGTTTTAGGTTTAGGTTATAGGTTATAGGCTAAGGTTATACGTTTAGGTTTAGGTTTAGATTTCGGTTATAGGTTATAGGTTATAAGTTTAGGTTATAGGTTATAGGTTATAGGTTATTGTTTTAGGTTAAGGTTATAGGTTTAGGTTTAGGTTAATGTTATATGTTATAGGTTTAGGTTAAGGTTATAGGTTATAGGTTTAGTTTAAGGTTTAGGTTTAGGTTAAGGTTTAGGTTATAAGTTTAGGTTACAGGTTATAGGTTATAGGTTAAGGTTTAGATAATAGGTGATGGATTAAGGTTATAGGTTATAGGTTTAGGTTTAGGTTATAGGTTTAGGAATTTGAGAATAGGTTTAGGTTTAGGTTATAGCTTTAGGAATTTGAGAATAGGTTTAGGTTTAGGTTTAAGTTATAGGTATAGGTTTAGGTTTACGTTATAGGTTATAGGTTTAGGTTATAGGTTATAGGTAATGGGTTTAGGTTTAGGTTATAGGTTTAGGGATTTGAGAATAAGTTTAGGCTTAGGTTAATGTTATAGGTTATAGGTTTAGGTTTAGGTTTAGGTTTTAGGTTTAGGTTTAGGCTAAGGTTATAGGTTTAGGTTTAGGTGTAGGTTAAAGTTATAGGTTATAGGTTTAGGTTTAGGTTATAGGTTTAGGGAATTGAGAATAGGCTTAGGTTAAGGTTTAGGTTTAGGTTATAGGTTTAGGTTAAGGTTTAGGTTTAGGTTAAGGTTATAGGTTTAGGTTAAGTGTAACACCTCAGATTTTTTCCGACCTGGAGTTAGACGTCCTTAGGAAATGGGTCAACCATTTCACTCTCAATGATCAATCACAAGGTCTAAAAATCAAATTTTCCCTATTTCCTTCAAAATCTCATCCTTCATCACCTCATTCTTCGAATTTCTCTAAGTACTTCCATGTTAGACATAAATTCTCAAGTCTAAATAGTAAAGACCACTAATCCTAAGGTCTTCATGATGAAGAACAATACCGAAGCTAAAACTTATCATGAATAGTAAATAACTAAGTAAAATAGACTTTTCTCCTTAACCTTTTGGAATCCAACAAAATATATAGGTTAGTTAGATATATTAGCATCTCCTACTCCAAAATCATATGCTATACACCCCAAAATACCTCGAATGGAGTCGTGGGCCCACCCACGCTAATTCACAATGAACCAAGGTGGGAACCATACTTTTTTGGGACCCTGGGGGCAGGGGGAACCAGCCCTATAGGGCGGACGTCATTAGATGTGAGTTTGGTCGGTGATGACATCGCCGGTTCCGCGATGCATCGCTAGTCAAAATCATCGGTTGGGTCTGGGCTTTGGGCTGGAGGTGTTTGGGGGCTAGGGTAGCCCCCTGGTATGTGGGTCATTCGTTAAAAATACGCCAATCAAGTACTTCCTTCACAAAGTGACCCTCCAAGCTCTCCTTTTGCTCCAAACGTCCGAGTTTTAGTTAAAACCACCCCTCCAAACTCTTCCTTCTTCCGTTTCCAAACACTCTCGCTCCACCCTCCAAATTTCATCTCAAACATAGATCATTATAGGGTACTTCCTTTAGAAATCTAATGAGAATCACCTAGCGCTGCACTAGACGACCTGTGAAATTCGTACCAATCACTTTCAATACGATCTGCTGGAGTCAAAACGTATAGGATAGGTGACGCTACAATACCGTAAAGCATGGGATCAAACTCTATTCCCGATTGCTCTCTGGAGCACCTTGGAAACTTTATATCGGCTCTGGATCGTACATCGGAAGTCTGATTACCCCGAACTTAGACAATCCTGAAGGCCTAGTTGGACTTGACGTTCATCTCAAAAATCAAGTCCAACTGATGTCCTGACGCTATTTTACTAGGTTCGGAGTGAAGAGAGTGAGAAATAAATATAATTTATGAAATCTGGCACGTTCGCTTGCGCGCTCTTTCTAAGCATTCTGACCGTTAGAATCTGATCCAAATACACCCTCGGATCAGGAAATATTTCTCACTCAGGTCAGTATACTTGGAATCCCTGATCGAGTTCCCATAACCGTTGAATTGAAACTGGTCCGCCACGGTCGATCTGGATATCTGCTCAGACTGAAAACTCTTCCTGACCTAGATCCAATATTAGGCAGCTTAAGTCCGACCGCATTCAGTCACATGACCTCTAGAAATGCTCCGTTGGATCTGAACAAGCCTACTTTGGTTACAAAATAAGTATACCTTGGCCCCAAGTCTATTTTGGTCATGTTTGGGCTTATAAAAAGGGTTTAAACCCTTGATCTTTCATTCCATCGAATTTGGGGAGAGAAGATAGAAAAGAGAGAGAAAGTGAGGGAGAAGTTGGAGCTTCCTCGTGGGAGTCTTCCCAGCTGCTCCACGTGTTAGATCCACCAGCCTGCATCGCTCTTCTGGTGATTCCAACGCACTCCTAGGTAAGAAAAAAACTAACTACTTGCTGATTTAGGGTTCTTTCGATTCAAATAGCAACATAGCTTATGTATTTTATACATTAGGATGCCAGATCGCCGTTGACAAAGCATTGACGTTCTATTCGAATCGATACACGTCTACGGCAAAAGGTGCGAATCTTAGATGCTTTGATTGACTGATTTCAAAGCTTTCACTGCCATTTAATAGTAGATTATTGACGGCAACGCCGTTTGACTTGTGAAATGTGCTGTCCGTTTTCCGTTTCGTAAACGTACGGTAAATATGAGATTTAGGGTATTTTAAGCATTTATAGAAAATACTGTATACGTTCGTGTTTTGCTGAAATTCTTGACATGTAAATTCATCGTATTATGCTATTATGTATGCGTGTATAATCTGTTTGGCGAAGAGATTCGCCCTAATGCGCACTTTGGGTCGACATACGCTATGTAGACTAAAGTGTGTGGACTAAGTGTTTGTATAAATGTTTGTATTAGTATGTATTGAGTAAATGGTGTTGTAAATTAGTTTTGAGAATGAATTCTCAATCCACATGATGTTGTATATGATTTCCTACATGTTTTCTATATGAATTGATTTCTTTATATGTATGGAATACATGTGTTGGTTGATTGCTTACATTGCATGTTATAACATGTGTTAACATACTTGTATGGTTTATATTCATTTCTGTTACTCTCATATGCGTACTGACGTTGATATGCAAATGCTTGGGGCTATGACCTATTCCAAGCAGTCGGTAACGGATTGAATTCGTGGTTGGTTTCTCTTTGCCACGAAGGACGCGCCGATGAACGCGAGTCGTATTTTGAGTTGGCGGCAGTGGTTAGGCCACACGAAGTGTTTTATACACTTTATGTCGCTCAGCTTGAGAAGCGCTTGTACTAGTCGAGCCCGTCAAGTAACCCGACTGGCCTTTGTATGTTCACCATGTATGAGTCATAATTGCTTGAACCTAGGGTACTGAACTTACGATTGAAAACCCTGTAAACCATGGTACCTTGATCCATAAAGACTCTTGAGCCAGGCATGGTGGTATGGGACACCGTGGTCGAGCTGTCGGCCTATGCTGGGGCCACAAACCTCCCCGTAGTGACCAGTGAGCACCCTACTCTGAGCAGATTATAGTGGTATGAGACACTATATTCTTGGTGTCGGCCTACACTGATCAGGTGACGAGCCCTTTGTAGTGACCTTGAGTTTATCCTGACACTGCATGGGGGCGACGAGTCTTGATGCAGTCTTAAGGATAATTAGGCCTGTATTGATAAGGTGATAGGGAGAGGTGCAACGAGTGAGAGCAACAGCCCTGACAGCCCTTGCAACGACATACAAATTTAACATCGTATAATATTACTAGGAGTGACGACCCTAGACAGGATCTGTGTTGGGATTGATATAAGTAAAGTACCTTAGTTTTCCAATACTGCTGTATGAAAAGGACTAATAATAACTCGGTAATCATATCCACATCACATTGCATGTGCCTAGAAGATGTGGAGCACTGAGCAGAACGCAAGCATGCCGCGAGCGTAAGATGGTGCCGTAAAAAAATTGTCAAGTGCAGCCAAGCTGTCATAACGGTCTAAGATGGTAGATATCGGACTTTCGACGCGTGGTCTAGATCCAATACAAAGTTTCAAAGGGTTCCCGAGAACAAACCGGTTTAGAGTTTGATCCTGAATTTTAGGATAACGTAGCATCAACGATTCTACAAGTTTTGGGTCTTGCAGTACGTATTTAAAGCGATCAGGGACAATTTCACAGCTACTCCAGCGTAGCGCTAACTAACTTACGCTTAATTTCTAAAGGAATTAATCCTAAGTGATTTCTTTGGCTTTGAAATTGAGTTCTGAGAAGTTACCAAGGTGTTTTGGTTGACCCACCAGGTTGGCAAAAATCTAGGGTGTTACAATCTACCCCCTTTAAAATAAAATTTCATCCCCAAAATTGGCTAAGGGTAGTGAGTACTTAAAGAGACTTTTATGTTGACGTTCTAAGGAAGGTTCAAATCTTATTTAATGACCTAACCTTACGTATGACCTAAATCAACTGTTTCGAGCTTGGGCCAGTGGGGAAGAGGCTAACCATGCTTCCACTGTGCCACTCTGATCTAACGGTTGCATTGACTGATCCTATCAAGATTGGACTCAATACGTTCTACCCCCCTTAAAACTTAGTTCTACTTAAGGTTCAAGAATCTATGTATCGATCCGTATATCGGAACGAGGTGCAACATAGGGGCTATCCTTGACATAAAATGGGAAACAACCTCTCACTACATTGTTCTTCATTTGTTAATGATGCGTTCTATGGCATTGGTACCTATGGTTGTAGAAATAAGCCTACTCTCTATTGGCTAGATGTCCTCAACATTTCCCAAAGGTAAAGCAATAACTTTTGGTTGTAGGTGGTTGGGCCAACACCGAAGAAAAGTTGTGTAGTAGGTCTGAGCCGGATACATAGACTTTCTGTCTAGCTAGGACAGAAAATTTATTGGATCAATTCTTAATCCGAGTCGATGCCGATCTTCTGCTTGATCAGAGCATTGGATTTATTGGTAACCACTAGGATTAAGAAGTCGATTCAAACCGCGAATACATCGCTTACGTACAGTTCCTTTGCTCCGCATTCCCGAATGCAATAAGCCCTTGGGGAAGGCAATTCTAAGGGGTGTGTTGGTTTATTCTAAGTTTAACTTGAGGGATTTGATAAGTTTTCCCTGAGAGTGAATGGGTCTAAGTTAAAACAACTTTCCTAAGGGTTATAACAGAAGTCTATAAGTATTAAGGGGATCTATCAAAGGAATGAGGTTCTACTCCAACCAAATCTAACCTACTATTCCTTAACATATATAGGCTTTACACTACTTAAGGTAACTAATAAACTAGTTTATAACTCACTAGCTGTAAACTAGAGTCTAGGCTCATACGCTAGATGGTTTCATGCCATTTCCACCACAGGGGATTATTCTATCGCTTAGAGTCAGGATTGTCTAAATGGAATTGGATTTCCTGTATCATCAGATCCTTCAAATCTAGGAACACTAACTCTAAGTCCAAAACTCCAAGGGCCTATATGGCCAATAGCATTAAATTGTATGAAATAAAATTACTTTCCTACTCCTACATCGGGATTGGGAGTGGCACGCTTGGTAGGAGGGTGGGGTGGGATAAAAAATTTAATTTCATAGGTTTAATACCGGAATTTACAACATGGTCGTGGAAACCATAAGATACACCCAATTTAGGGACAATGCCTTACAGCAAGCGAAACGGCATGCACTTCATTTGACAAATTATGTCACAATATATGGAATAAAGCTCCACATGAATTATGATAGGAACGCTGTAACACCCTGAAAATCGGGGGTCATGTATAAACTCAACTCCCGAGTTCCAGACCATCACTTATGCAACAAAAATGATTATGATTCAATGTTGTCTGAGTTAAAGCATTCACATGAGCAAAAGTATACAAAAACTGCAATTCATACTCCAGATCCAGTGATAAAAGCAAGCGGAAGACTAAACAATATATATATCACTGTATGGAAAAACAAAGTAGATCTCATCTGTCACTAAAGTATGAATACATCTCTGAGTCTCATATACATATACATGAACAAAATCAAATGTTCAAAATAGTCCCACTGAAGTCCCATCAATCCAGGTCACCTAAGCAAAGCCATCATGATACTGCATGTACGAGAACTTGTCCTGGTCCTCGTCAAAGTCTGGCTCTGCCTCCTGGACCTCAGCATCACCTGCATCTACAACAAGGTCTGGTGGGTGTTGCAAACACCATCCCGTAATGTGGGAGTGAGTGATCAACTCAGTGGAATCATAGAGCAAAGATTAGCATGTTCATAAATCAATCATGCGATAATAGTAAAGCAGTAAATCAGACAATCCTAAAACTGTTGTTAATACAGTATGACATGACGTGATGTATGCCCTCATCGACGATCTCCTCATATGGCACCATCTTACGACCACAGCATGCCACACTCCCTTAAGTGCTCCACATCTTTCAGGCACATGCAATGTTATGGTGATATAATTTTTGAGTTATTATTAGTCAATTTAAACAGCAGGATTGGAAAACTAAGGTACTTCCCTTGTATCAATCCCAACACAGATCCTGTCTAGGGTCGTCACTCCTAGTAATCTCATACGATGTATATTTTGTAGGTCGCTGCAAGGACAGCCAGAGCTGTTGCTTGCACTCGTTGCACCGCTCCCCCATCACTTTATCAATACAGGCCTACTGTACTCTACTGCTACTGAAGGGTCGTCACCTCCCGTAGACTCAGAATACGCTCGCGGTCACTATAAAGGACTCGTCGCCTGATCAGTGTAGGCCGACAGCTAGAATATAGTGTCCCATACCACCATAATCTGCTCACGAGACTAGGTGCTCATTGGTCACTACGGGGAGGTTTTTGGCCCTAGCGTAGGCCGACAGCTCGACCACGGTGTCCCATACCTCCATGCCCAGCTCATAAGTCTTCGTGGATCAAGGTACCATGGTCAACAGGGTTTACAATAGTAAGTTCAGTACCCTAGGTTCAAGCAGTTATGACTCATGCAGGGTGAACATACATCGGCCAGTCGGGTTACTTGACGGGCTCGACTAGCACGATCGCATCTCAAGCTGAATGACATGAAGTGCGTAAAACACTTCGCGTAGCCTAACCACTGCCGCCAACTCCAAACACGGCTCGCGTTTATCAACGCGTCGTTCGTGGCCAAGACCAGCCAACCACAAATTCGCTCGGTTACCGACTGCCTGCACTAAGTATAGTCCCAAACACATATGAATTCACATCAGCAATTTATGTAGGAGTATTGGAATTGAAATACAATCATGTGGGCATGTTAACACATGTTATAACATACAACTTAGGCAAATCTTCAAGCACATACATTTTATGCATATAATGGAATCATGCATATAGTCAACATGTAGAAAATCATTTACGTCAGCATATTATTTGAGAAATTAGTCTCAAACTAATTCATAACATCATTTAATTCAATACATACTAATACAAGCATTTATACAAACACATACACCACACACTTAAGTCTACATATAGTATGTCGACCCGAAGTGCGCAATTTGGCGAATCTCTTCGCCAAACTAATTATGCACGCATTCCTAACATTCTAATACGACAAAAAATTATGTCAATCACATCAGCAAAATATGAATGAAATCAGCACTTCCTACAAATGACTAAAATGCCCTAAATCTCATATTCTTCGTTGATTTACGAAACAGGAAATGGATAGCATGTTGTACATGTCAAACGGCGATGCCGTCAATAATCTACTGTTAAATGACATTGAAAGCGTTGGAAACCGTCAATCAAAACGTCTAAAATCCTCACCTTATCTCTTATGGATGTGTCGTTTCGAATGGAGCGTAAACGCTTCGTCTACGGCGATAAGAGAACCTAATTTACAAGATAAGTTAGCTAACATGCTATGAATACTAGCGAACCTCAATTCAGCAACTTCTAGGGTTGTTTCTTACCTGAAAACGTGGAAGAATCACCGGCTTGGTGATCAAAAGGTGTTGCTACAGCACATGCAACAGGTGGCACGAAGACGGGAAAAATCTCTCCTACTCTCTCTCACAAACTCTCACCTTTTCTCTCTCCCAAATTAGGGTTTCTCTCAAATTCGGATGGGAGAGAGGAGTGAGGGTTTCAACCCCTTTTATAGACTTAAAAATGCCCAAAATAGGCTCCAGTACATGGTTTACTTAGGGCATATCCAAATCGGGGCTGTTTCGGTCCAAAAGATGCTTTCTGGTGGTCCCCTGGCCGAATGCGATCGGACTTAAGCTCATGCGTACCA
This sequence comes from Magnolia kwangsiensis, assembly GCA_037074715.1. NCBI lineage: Eukaryota > Viridiplantae > Streptophyta > Magnoliopsida > Magnoliales > Magnoliaceae > Magnolia > Magnolia kwangsiensis. The sequence goes on along the minus strand of CM073576.1, from coordinate 44,003,271 downwards.
GATCTAGCACGCATTAAGTTTTCAGTCCGGCAGGGTTCGTAGATCGTACGTGGCGAACCAGTTTCAGTTCAGCGGTCACCACACGTAGATCAGGGCTGAAAGTCTCATGATATGAAATAGAAATTTTTCCTGATCCGAGGGTGTAATCTGGCTGAATTCTGACGGTCAGAACGCTTAATACTGACGCGTCAAGTCGTGTGCCAGATTTGAATTTGAAATTTCAATTCTGTCCCTATTCGCACTCTCTTCAGTCCGGGCTCAACGAAATAGCCTGTGATTGTCGGTTGGACTTGATTTTCGAAATGATTGTCAAGTCCAACAAGGCGGTTCTAACGGTCTAAGATAGGAGGTATCGGACTTTCGACGCGCAGTCTAGATCCAATACAAAGTTTCAAAGTGGTCCAGAGAACAAACCTGCATAGAGTTTGATATGAGGTTATAGAGCATTATAGAGTCATTGGTTCTACTCGATTTGGGTCTTGTAGAACGTATTTAAAGTGATCAGGGACTATTTCCCAGCTACTCCAGCGTTGCGCTAGCTAACTTACTCTTATTTTCCATAGGAATTAATTCTACGCAATTTCGGGTCAAGTTGGTACTCGAGTCCAAGTACGGATTTTTCACGGGCGTTACAATCTACCCCCCTTAACAAATAATTTTGTCCTCGAAATTTGTACCTTTTCGTACTCCTCGAGAAGCTGTGGGTAGTTCTTTCTGATCTCGACTTCTGTCTCCCAAGTAGCCTCCTCCTCAGAGTGATGCATCCACAATACCTTCACAAGGGGAATCACCTTACTACGCAGTACCTGCTCCTTCCTGTCTAGGATACGTGTCGGTCGCAGGATATAGGTAACATCCTCTCCTAACTGCACCTACTCCCATCTGATGATATAGGAAGGATCAGCAACGTACTTCTTCAGCATAGAAACATGAAATACGTTGTGAACACTCGCGAGAGGCGTGGGTAAAGCCAATTGGTAAGCCACTGCCCCCACACGATCGAGGATCTGGAATGGACCAATGAATGGCGGTGCCACCTTCCCCTTCTTCTCGAACCGAAGGACTCCCTTCATAGGAAAAACTCACAAAAACACATGATCCCCAACTGTGAACTCTAGTGGCCGTCGTCTCGTATCGGCATAACTCTTCTGTCTGCTCTGCGCTGTAAGAAGCTGACGTCGAATAATATCAATCTTCTCTGACGTCGCCTGCACTAACTCTGTGCCAATCAAGCTACAGTCACCGACCTCTGCCCAACAATGCGGTGCGCGACAAGGTCACCCATACAGCGCCTCGTAAGGTGCCATACCGATGCTCGCCTGAAAGCTGTTGTTCTACGCAAACTCCGCATATGCAAGATAATCATCCCAACTGTCCTTGAAGTCCAATACGCAAGCTCGCAACATGTCCTCTAAGATCTGGTTCACCCGTTCTGTCTGTCCGTCTGTCTGTGGGTGGAAGGCAGTACTGAACTTCAACTTCACACCCATAACCTCCTGAATGCGAGTCTAGAAAATAGAAGTGAACCGCGTGTCTCTGTCCGACACGATCTCCAACGGAACTCCATGCAGACGCACAATCTCTCTGATATACAATCTAGCGAGCTCGTCTGCAGAGTTCGTAACTCTGATTGGTAGGAAGTGTGCTGACTTCATCAGACAGTCGACGATCACCCAAATGGAATCATGTCTCTTCCTCGTCTTCGGCAGCCCAGAAATGAAGTCCATGGAAATAAAATCCCACTTCCACTCTGCGATCAGCATAAGCTGTAAAAGTCCAGGTGGTCGGCGATGCTCTGCCTTCACCTGCTGACAAGTGAGACAACGGGACACGAACTCAGATATGTGGGTCTTCATACCTTCCCACCAATACGTCCTCTTCACATCGTGATACATCTTCGTACTTCCTGGATGTATCGCGAGTCTGGTACAATGCGCAGCCTCGAGAATCTCTCGTCTCAAGTCAGGGACATCTAGGACGCATAGGCGGCCACGATAACGTAAGCCCCCATCCATACCAACTCGCCACTCGGCGTCAACATCATCACTGGCCTGCTCTCGAAGCTCAGCTAGATGCGCATCGTCCCTCTGCGCCTCGATGACCCGGTCATCGATCTGAGATCTCACCTGTACATGTGTGATGAACTCATACGGATCCTCTACGGTGAGTTTCTGCTCAAAGTCTCGCAAAAACTCAACCATATCCCACTCAGCAACCATCAGCGGAGCTGTAAACTCTATCACCTTCTTGCGGCTCAACCCGTCAGCCACAAGGTTCGCCTTCCCAGGATGGTAAGAGACTTCAAACTTGAAGTCTTTCAACGTCTCCATCCATCGCCGCTGCCTCATATTCAAGTCTCGCTGCGTGAATATGTACTTGAGGCTCTTGTGGTCGCAAAAGAGCTCGAACTCCTCTCCATAGAGGTAATGTCTCCAGAGTCTCAGTTCGAATATGACGGCTGCCAACTCTAGGTCGTGTGTAGGGTAATTCTCCTCGTGCTTCCTTAATTGTCTCGAGGCATATGAAATTACCCTGTCCCTCTGCATAAGGACACAACCCAAACCAACGCTAGACGCGTCAGTATATATAGTATACCTAACTCCTTGCTCTGGCAATACTAGCACAGGGGTGGACGTAAGTCTATCCTTCAGCTCCTGAAAAGCTGACTCCGCCTCGTCATTCCAGGTGAACTTCACGTCCTTCCGTGTCAACTGAGACAAGGGTCTCGCGATCTTCGAGAAGTCCTGAATGAAGCGCCGATAGTAGCCAGCGAGACCTAAGAAACTCCTCACCTCAGTGACAGAACTAGGCTGCTCCCAGTCCTGCACCGCAGCTACCTTAGACAGGTCAACTGCCATGCCATCCTTGGACACCATGTGTCCCAGGAACTTCACTTCCTGCTTCTAGAAGTCGTACTTCTTATACTGTGCGAACAATTGATGCTGTCTGAGCGTATCCAGGACCAAAAGCAAGTGCTCCTCATGCTCCTCTCGACTCCTGGAGTACACTAAAATGTCGTCAATGAATACAACGATGAATCGATAGAGGAAAGGCCGAAATACCTGGTTCATCAGATCCATGAACACGGCTGGTGCGTTCGTGAGACCGAACGACATCACGAGAAACTCGTAGTGGCCAAAGCTAGTCCTGAATGCTGTCTTCTGCACGTCCTCATCCCTGACGCGTAACTGATGATATCCTGACTGAAGATCAATCTTCGAGAAGTACTGCGCTCCTCTCAGCTGATCAAACAAGTCATCGATCCTGGGTAAAGGGTACTTGTTCTTCACCGTGATCTGGTTCAGCCTGCGATAATCAATACACAATCGCATCGAACCATCCTTCTTCCTCACGAACAGGACCGGTGCTCCCCAAGGAGACACACTAGGCCGTATAAGGCTAATCTCTAGCAGACCATCAATCTGCATCCTCAACTCCTCCATCTCACACGGTGTCATGCGATACGTCGACAGTGAGACGGGCGAAGAACCAAGAACCAGATCGATAGTAAAATCAATCTCTCATCGGGGAGACAAACCAGGGATATTCCTGAACAGATCCCCGAACTCACAAACGACTGGCGTATGCTCAAGTACCTGGGCACCAGCGTCTCGCAATAAAGTAGCGTAACTAAGTATGCAGAAAGGGAGATTTATCCGCACTGAAAATGTGAAAGATGCACCCTGTCTCGTAGGCTGTCACTATACGAGTCTCATAGTCAATCTCGGCCCTCGCTGCAGTCAACCAGTCCATGCAAAGAATGACATCGAGATAAACCAGAGCGGGGTCGACGACGAGATCTAGAGCTATCGTCTTGCCTCCCAGATCCACCAAACAACCCTCACACATCTGGGTGGCATCTGTAAAGGACCCATGAGCTGTATAAACACACACCCCGTCCATAGTAATGGCCTGTAGCCCAAGACGCCTGACTATAGTACGTGATATCAAAAAAATCATGGAACCAGTGTCCACCATCATGAAAATAGGAGTACCTCCAATATGGGCAGTGACCTCGAAGGCTGAATGCTGAGAAGTCGGTGTCGCAGCTACCTCAGCTGTCAATGCATGAACCCGTGCCTGCTGTGGCCGGTTCGGCCACTGTGTCATGGGTCATGGAGGCTGTCTGATCTGCCATACCGGAGGTCTGAAAGAAAGGTACGCAGGAGCTAACCGTATAGGCGGTGCTGATATCGCCTGTGAACGTGCACGGTCAATCTTCTGCGGCGGCGAGAACCCACTGTCCTGCATCCGAGAAAAATAACTCTGTGCCAAGTGGCCTGACCTCCCACAGTATGTACATGTCAAATCAGGGCACCGAAACGGTGGTACTGGCATTGTAGCCCTAGTAGGATGGTCGACGCGAGGCCTCTTGCCTGAGAAGGGCCTGTCCTGCATGTCTGGTCGTGGCCTAGAAGCAAAAGGGCCACGAGATCGCGCAAGTCGATCCACATCCTGCTCTGCCCGCATAGACATGTGAATCAACTCCGCATATGAGGGAATGCTCACGCAGCACATCTTCGACTGAATATCCGGTCGCAAACCTTCCAAAAAGCGCCGTATGCGCATCTGCTCATCAGCCAAAATAGTCGGGACGTATCTGCCCAACTCCGTAAACCGATGCTCATACTCCGTGACTGTCATGGCTCCCTGTCAGAGGTGGAGAAACTCATTCTCCCGATCATGCCTGTACGTCTGGGGGTAATACTTCTCGTGAAAGCGAAACTCAAACGCTGTCCATGTCCATATAAAGTCAGCAGCAACAGTCCACAATACGCTGTCCCACCACAAGCTGGCCTCTCGCTTAAACAGGAATGTAGCCAGCTCCACCTGCTCGGCCTCTGTGCAATGAAGCATCCGCAATATCTTCGACACATGGTCGAGCCAATACTCGGCCTCCTCGGGTCTATGAGAACCCATAAAGTGGGAGGCCGTAAGCGCTGGAATAGCTCTAACAAGCCCTGTGTATTTGCGGCATTCCCCGCAGGGTAAGCAGGTGGTACAGGATGAGCCATGCCCTCATCCTGGGCATAAGTATCAGCATCCCCACCTGGATGCACAAGTGGTGCAGGTGGAGTCACACCCCCACCCTGGGCTAATGTCCCCACAATGGTAGTCAGGAGCTGCTGCTGCTGCTGCATCATAGCCATTATCTGCTCAAATCTATCAGGAGGTGGAGCAGGCTGTGGCGTGTGCTGCGTTAAAGTAGACACACGATAAGGCTCTCTGACTGGCGGTGTGAACGGTGGTGGTCCAACTGTAGGACCAACAGTAGGCTGAGACGCTCGAACTGTCTCAGGAATCGGGCCCACAGCAGGGTCCGCATGGGTGTCAGACTGCGAAAGAGCCTGATCCATAGGCTCACTCAATGCAAGCCGAGCCGTGCTCCGCGTAGCCTTAGGCGGCATTCCCTATATTCAAAATAGGGCACAACCTTGTCAGTCTCAATAGCACAAACACACCGCAATCATTCACACAAGGAGTCAAAGGCATTCCATGCATTTCATTTAATCAAAATTGTCACAATACAAGGGATATGTCCTTACAAGCATCATGACGAGAAATACATGGGAACTAAGACAGTTAAAATTACAACAGCAACATAAGCAAAGCACTAGCCTTAACAGGTTTACACAACTTAAAGCAGGAAATGACTAACTACTAACAACAACATCAAAGGTCGCATCACTAGTCTGAGTTGGGTAATGGAGGAGGAGCACCCTTATCCTGCAAGCAGCACAGGATCGCCTTCAAGGTGCGAGTCACCTTTCCGAATTTCCTCTTCGTAACGGCCTTGGCATCCTCGACTTCAGCGCGAAGTTCCTGAACTTTCCTTCGCAAGGTGATCTGGCTCTCCTCAATCCGAGCAATGCGATCATCGCCAGTAGCCTGAGCAGAAGGAGGAGGACTCTTATCTGTATCCTGAGCCTCCTCTTCTGCCTCTTCCTGGACTTCTTCCTGAACTTCTGCTCCAGGTTCTCCCTCATTTGGATCCTCCTCATCATCAAAGTTATCCTTGCTATCCTCCTCAAGCTGATTCTCATGGTACTGAGACCCAATCTTCATCTTAACCATAGTCGACTCATCAATGCTATGAATCGAAACTGGCAATTCCAGCCCAAGTCTGTAAGCAAACTCAAGCGCGATCTTGCATATCAGTCAGCCAAAAGGAAACGATTCGGATGTTCTTCTTGACTTCGCTATGAGGATTATCTGTCGTAAGATGAAAGTGGTCATACACACATTCTCTCCCTGGGCCACCAGATACAGAAAATCAACCATAAGGCACGTACACTCAATGCAATTCGTCGACCTGGGATACACATTGAACGTGCAGATATGGTGCAACAGGTGCAAATCATCAGACATATATGTCGCCTTGAGGCTATTATTAGGCTACCATGGAACCAGCTTACCGCATAGGAACCTGGTACGGCGATCTCACTTACGCCTACTCCTCAGATTCTTCTCACTAGGATGAACATCACCAAGAGGCACGTTCAGAAGTCACGCAATCAGTCGCACATCGATCGTAGCCATCCTGTCCCTACCAAAAGGAATTTTAAACTGCAATGGCTCCAAGGTAGGATTCTGGATACAAGCGTATAAGGCACGAACAGTGCTCACATTAGCACGAGCGCGAGCTTCAAAGATTGGACCCCAATGCGCTCGAACAACAAAAATTTATCGAACAGTCATCCTTCCACGTCCACCTTAAACAACACTTTACGATCAGTGTATTGGCCGTGAGGCATCTCTGCTAGAATTACTCGCCCAAGTTGAGTATGGGGATCCAAATCCTGCTTTGTATGGAACTCTCGGGCTGTAGCTGGACCTGTGGCGGCACTTGAACTTGCGGCACTACCCCACGGTCTTCTCGATTGAGCAGGGCGACTTGGCCCAGCCTCATTCGCTGTGATTTTTCTTTTACCCATCAAGGATAGGATGGTGGAGAGTGACAAAAGGCCTAAAATGGCTTCCACGAAAGCCATGGAAAATGGAAAAAATGCAAAGAAGTGGCTGTCCAAACTGGAAAAGGGAGATCTAGGCATTGTAGAGGGATGCTTCAAGCTTCCCTAGGATGTATTTTTAAGGAGAAATGTAAATGAAAAAGGGGAATGGAGCACCTCACGATTTTAGCTCAATTTAGGAGTTTTTGGAGCTCCAAACGATGAAATCTGTTAAAGGGAGGGCTGTAAACCAAAATAGATTGATGGATGGTGGTCGTTTTTGGCCAAGGATGGATTTAGGGGTGGTTTGGAATCACAAATTTTGGAGATGGCAGCTGAAAAATGAGAATGGAGCTATGGGAAGGGTTGTTTGTGAAGGAAGTGTATGATTTAGGGATTTTCTACACACGAACCATACATGGGGGGTGTGTAGTACCCAAAATACCCTCAAGAACCAAAGCACGCATCCAATGGGCAAGGGTGGTCGGCGATGGCATCGCCGACCGACCTCCTATTCGGTCGGCGGGACCACATGGGTCTGGTCCCCCATGGTCCAGGGACCCCAAATAACTATGGGCCCCACCTTGGTTCATTGTATTTTGACCTATATAGGCCCAAACATGAGTTTGGAGCTTTTCGAGACCAATCTGCGATCCCGAATACAAAATCCTATCATGCAGCATATGATTTTGGGGTATAAGGAGCTAGTACATCCACCTAGCCCATTAATTTCTAAAGAAAGCGAAGTTAGAATGGCCTTATGGCCATTTTTCATGAAATTTTACTATTCACTGTAAAATTTTGTGAAAGTATGATTTTATGTTATTTTCACATTAGGATTGGAGTGGTGAGAGGAAGAATTTTGACGATTTTTGGTGAAACGGTATTTTTAAGCCCTGACAATTGAATACAGGGGTCGTGGTTGTCCCACGGCCCAAGGATTCATATTTATGGGTTTAGAATCATTCAAAGAACATCTCAACCCACTTACCTACAACCTAGGAGCTATTCGGGTTACTTCACGCGACCCTAGATGCATTACGGACTCGATCACGCGATCGATTGGAATAGTCTTCGCCTATTGGCGAATCTGCGATCCTAGAAGTGTTTCTAGACCCTTCTCGCACCAACCTAAGTCAAAAGAAGTGACAGCGTACATCGCGTGACCATAACCCAGGCCCAGTATACTTTTATGCACGCTCTGATACCAACTTGTAACACCCTGAAAATCGGGAGTCGTGTATAAACTCAACTCCCGAGTTCCAGACCATCACTTATGCAACAAAAATGATTATGATTCAATGTTGTCTGAGTTAAAGCATTCACATGAGCAAAAGTATACCAAAACTGCAATTCATACTCCAGATCCAGTGATAAAAGCAAGCGGAAGACTAAACAATATATATATCACTGTATGGAAAAATAAAGTAGATCTCATCTGTCTCTAAAGTATGAATAAATCTCTGAGTCTCATATACATATACATGAACAAATTCAAATGTTCAAAATAGTCCCACTGAAGTCCCATCAATCCAGGTCACCTAAGCAAAGCCATCATGATACTACATGTATGAGAACTCATCCTGGTCCTCGTCAAAGTTTGGCTCTGCCTCCTGGACCTCAGCATCACCTGCATCTACAAAAGGGTCTGGTGGGTGTTGTAAACACCATCCTGTATCGTGGGAGTGAGTGATCAACTCAGTGAAATCATAAAGCAAAGATTAACATGTTCACAAATCAATCATGCGATAATAGTAAAGCAGTAAATCAGACAATCCTAATACTGTTGTTAATGCAGTATGACATGACGTGATGTATGCCCTCACTGACGATCTCCCTCATACGGCACCATCTTACGACCGCGGCATGCCACACTCCCTTAAGTGCTCCACATCTTCCAAGCACATGCAATGTTATGGTGATATGATTTTTGAGTTGTTATTAGTCCATTCAAACAGCAGGATTGGGAAACTAAGGTACTTCCCTTGTATCAATCCCAACACAGATCCTGTCTAGGGTCGTCACTCCTAGTAATCTCATATGATGTATATTTTGTAGGTCACTACAAGGGCTGCCAGGGCTGTTGCTCGCACTCGTTGCACCGCTCCCCCATCACCTTATCAATACAGGCCTACTGTACTCTACTGCTACTGAAGGGTCGTTGCCTCCCGTAGACTCAGAATACGCTCGCGGTCACTGCAAAGGACTCGTCGCCTGATCAGTGTAGGCCGACAACTAGAATATAGTGTCCCATACCACCATAATCTGCTCACGAGACTAGGTGCTCATTGGTCACTACGGGGAGGTTTTTGGCCCTAGCGTAGGCCGACAGCTTGACCACGGTGTCCCATACCTCCATGCCCAGCTCATAAGTCTTCGTGGATCAAGGTACCATGGTCAACAGGGTTTATAATGGTAAGTTCAGTATCCTAGGTTCAAGCAGTTATGACTCATGCAGGGTGAACATACATCGGCCAGTCGGGTTACTTGACGGGTTCGACTAGCGCGATCGCATCTCAAGCCGAACGACATGAAGTGCGTAAAACACTTCGCGTGGCCTAACCACTGTCGCCAACTCCAAGCACGGCTCGCGTTTATCGACGCGTCGTCCGTGGCCAAGACCAGCCAACCATGAATTCACTCGGTTACCGACTGCCTGCACTAAGTATAGTCCCAAACACATATGAATTCACATCAGTAATTTATGTAGGAGTATTGGAATTGAAATACAATCATGTGAGCATGTTAACACATGTTATAACATATAACTTAGGCAAATCTTCAAGCACATACATTTTATGCATATAATGGACTCATGCATATAGTCAACATGTAGGAAATCATTTACGTCAGCATATTATTTGAGAAATCAGTCTCAAACTAATTCATAACATCATTTAATTCAATACATACTAATACAAGCATTTATACAAACACATACACTACACACTTAAGTCTACATATAGTATGTCGACCCGAAGTGGGCAATTTGGCGAATCTCTTCGCCAAACTAATTATGCACGCATTCCTAACATTCTAATGCGACAAAAAATCATGTCTATCACATCAGAAAAATATGAATGAAATCAGCACTTCCTACAAATGACTAAAATGCCCTAAATCTCATATTCTACGTTGATTTACGAAACAGGAAACGGATAGCATGTTGTACATGTCAAACGGTGATGCCGTCAATAATTTACTATTAAACGACATTGAAAGCATTGGAAACCATCAATTAAAGCGTCTAAAATCCTCACCTTATCTCTTATGGATGTGTCGTTTCGAATGGAGCGTATACGCTTCGTCTACGGCGATAAGAGAACCTAATTTACAAGATAAGTCAGCTAACATGCTATGAATACTAGCGAACCTCAATTCAGCAACTTCTAGGGTTATTTCTTACCTGAAAATGTGGAAGAATCACCGGCTTGGTGATCAAAAGGTGTTGCTACAGCACGTGCAACAGGTGGCACGAAGATGGGAAAAATCTCTCCTACTCTCTCTCACAAACTCTCACCTTTTCTCTCTCCCAAATTAGGGTTTCTCTCAAATTTGGATGGGAGAGAGGAGTGAGGGTTTCAACCCCTTTTATAGACTTAAAAATGCCCAAAATAGGCTCTGGTACAAGGTTTACTTAGGGCATATCCAAATCGGGGCTGTTTCGGTCCAAAAGATGCTTTCTGGTGGTCCCCTAGCCGAATGTGATCGGATTTAAGCTCATGCGTACCAGATCTAGCACGCATTAAGTTTTCAGTCCGGCAGGGTTCGTAGATCGCACGTGACGGACTAGTTTCAGTTCAGCGGTCACCGCACGTAGATAGGGCTGAAAGTCTCATGATATGAAATAGAAATTTTTCCTGATCCGAGGGTGTAATCTGGCTGAATTCTGATGGTCAGAACGCTTAATACTGACACGTCAAGTCATGTGACAGATTTGAATTTGAAATTCCAATTCTGTCCCTATTCGCACTCTCTTCAGTCCGAGCTCAACGAAATAGCCTATGATTGTCAGTTGGACTTGATTTTTGAAATGATTGTCAAGTCCAACTTGGCGGTCTAACAGTCTAAGATAGGAGGTATCGGACTTTCGACACGCGGTCTAGATCCAATACAAAGTTTCAAAGTGGTCCAGAGAATAAACCTGCTTAGAGTTTGATCCGAGGTTATAGAGCATTATAGAGTCATTGGTTCTACTCGATTTGGGTCTTGTAGAACGTATTTAAAGTGATCAGGGACTATTTCCCAGCTACTCCAGCATTACGCTAGTTAACTTACTCTTATTTTTCATAGGAATTAATTCTACGCAATTTCGGGTCGAGTTGGTACTCGAGTCCAAGTACGGATTTTTCACGGGCGTTACAAACGTATTCGGCTATATTAAGCCCAAAATATTACGCAAACACATTTCTACCTATGACATCACTAAACCCAACAACAACAAAACCAGAAATCCTTCAAACGGTAATCAAACAAGCAAAGAACGTGGAGAAATGGGATGGGTAAGCAGGTTTTCACGAGTCTGAGAATCAAATAAAAGGGACATGAGAGAGAGGATGGTGGAAAGGGAGAAAAAGGCTAAAATAGCCTTAACAAAAGCAATGAAAATTAGAGGAAATGAGGAGAGATGGCTGCCCTAATGGGCTGAAACGAGTCTAGGCCCTATAGAGGGATGAATCAAGCTCCCAAGGGCTGAATTTTCAAAGGAAAAGGAGAACAATAAGTGGGAATGGAGCTCACCCGACTTTCAGCCACAAATGGAGGTTGTAGGAGCATCAAACGATGAGATTGGAGAGGGAGAGTGTTGCTAACAGCAATGAAGGGGTGGACAGGCGTCGATTTTAGCAGGAGAAGGGATTGGGAGTGGTTTGGGAACGAGTTTTGAGAGGTGGCAGCAAGAAAATGCAAAAGGGAGGGCGTGGGGGCGTTCTTTGTGAAGGGAGTATGGTTTCTAGGGATTTTTAAGAGACGGACCGCATATGGGAGGAGTGATCTACCCCTAAAAGGGCGTGCGCCCAAATTTCAGATCAAGTGGGGCCCACCGATCGGTGATGCATCGCTGAACCGGCGATGCCAACGCCGGCCAAGTGGCAATCCGGCCACTCTAGCCATATGGGTCGGGTCCCCCTTACCCTAGGGACACCAGATATATATGGGCCCCACCCCAGTTCATTGTGGTTTGGCGTAGAGAGGCCCAAATCTCCATTTAGGGTGTTCCGGGGCCCTTCTGTAAACCAGAATGAACCTATACATCATGTAACATATGATTTTGTGGTAGGAGAAGCTAATCCATCCAACTAACCCATCTGTTATGAAAGATTTCAAAATTGGAATGGCCAAAAGGCCAATTTTCACGTATTTTTACTATTCATTGTAAAAATTTTTCCTAAGTATGATTTTATATCATTTTCATATTAGGATTAATGCCTAACATGAAAAGACTGAGAAAGAATTGAAGAATGGGGTGGTGAGAGGAAGGATTCTGAAGGAATTGGGTGAAACGGGATTTTTAAGCCCTAGCGATTGAGTGTAAGGGTTGTGGTTGCCCCACGACCCAAAGACATGTATTTTTTGGGCGTGGAATTTTCCTAGAATCATCTCAAACCCGCCAATGTACAACCCAAGTGCTACTTAGGTCACTTCACGCAACCCTAAATGCGTTACGGACTCGATCAAACGAACGATTCGAGTAGACTTCGCCTATTGGCGAAACTGCGATCCTATAAGTGTTTCTAGGTTCTTTTCGCACCCACCTAAGTCGAAGGAGCAACAGTGTACATCGCGTGGCCATAACCCAGGTCCAGTTTAATCTCAATCATGCTCTGATACCAACTGTAACATCCCAAAAATTGGGGGTCGAGCAAAAATTCCACTCCCGAGTTCCAGAACATTATTTATGTAACATTTTTAATGATGGGTGAATGTTGCTCATATTAGTACAGAAAACATGAGTGGGATTAGACCAAAACAGCATATCATACTCCAGAGATAGTTAAATTAGCAAGCGGAAGAATGTAATAGATATATAAAGTATATGAACTGTTGTGGGTCTCCAGAGTGTGAACATGTTACCAGGTTAAACGTATACATGTATACTCCAAAAAATGATAAAAAGAATAACATGGGTGTGTAAGAAAAGGGCAAAATACCAAGTATATTGGCATCTAATTAGTAACCCTGTAACCCCTTCAATCAGAACCTGCATATAGGAGGGATCCTCCTCATCATCATCAAGTCCGGCTCTGTTTCGCAAGCATCGCCATCATCTGTAATTAAAATAGGAACTGTTTGGTGTGCGCAACACCGTCCCATAACGTGGGAGTGAGTAATTAACTCAGTGGAATCATAGAGCAAAGATTAGCATGTTCTCAAATCAATCATGCGATAATAGTAAAGCAATTAATCAAACATTCCTAGATACTGTTGTTAATGCAATATGACATGACATGATGGATGCCCTCACCGACATTCTCCCTCATACGGCACCATCTGCGTCCCCGGCATGCTTGCGTACCGCTCAGTGCTCCACATCTTCCAGGCACATGCAATGTGATGTTGATATGATTACCGAGTTATTATTAGTCCTTTTCATACAGTAATATTGGAAAACTAAGGTACTTTGCTTATATCAATCCCAATACAGATCCTGTCTAGGGTCGTCACTCCTAGTAATCTCATACGATACTATATTTATAGGTCGCTGCAAGGGCTGTCAGGGCTGTTGCTCGCACTCGTTGCACCGCTCCCCCATCACCTTATCAATACAGGCCTAATTATCCTTAAGACTGCATTAGGACTCGTCGCCCCCATGCAGTGTCAGGATAAACTCAAGGTCACTACAAAGAGCTGTCAGGGCTGTTGCTCGCACTCGTTGCTCCACTCCCCCATCACCTTATCAATGTAGGCCGACAACAAGAATATAGTGTCCCATACCACCATAATCTGCTCAGAGTAGGGTGCTCACTGGTCACTACGGGGAGGTTTGTGGTCCCAGCGTTGGCCGACAGCTCGACCACGGTGTCCCATACCACCATGCCCAGCTCATGAGTCTTTATGGATCAAGGTACCATGGTTAACAGGGTTTCCAATGGTAAGTTCAGTACCCTAGGTTCAAGCAGTTATGACTCATACATGGTGAACATACAATGGCCAGTCGGGTTACTTGACGGGCTCGACTAGTACAAGCACATCTCAAGCTGAACGACATGAAGTGCATGAAACATTTCATGTGGCCTAACCACTGCCGCCAACCGAAAACACGACTCACGTTCATCGACGCGTCCTTTGTGGTACCTAGAAACCAACCACGAATTCGATCCATTACCGACTGCCTGGACTAGGTCATAGCCCCAAGAATTAGTGCATCAACATCAATAAGCATAGGTGAGTAACAGAAATGAAGTACAACATTGTAAGTATGTTGACACATGTTATAACATACAACTTAAGCAAATCATCCCATACATGCATTTCATGTATATAATGAAATCAATACATATAGCCCACATGATGAAAATCATTTACATCAACATATTACTTGAGAATTCAATCTCAAAACTCCTACACAACACCATTTACTCAATACATACTAATACAAACATTTATACAAACACTTAGACTACACACTTTAGTCTACATAGCGTATGTCGACTCAAAGTGCGCTTAAGGGCGAATCTCTTCGCCAAACCAATCATGCACGCATTCCTAATATTCTAACACGATAAATATCCATGGAAAACATTTTATCAGAATATGGACGTAAGCAGTATTTCCTACAAATGACTAAAATACCCTAAATCTCATATTTACCGTACGTTTACGAAACGAAAAACGGACAGCATGTTGTGCATGTCAAACGGCATTGCCGTCGATAATCTACTATTAAACGACATTGAAAGATTTGAAATCAGTCAATCAGAGCGTCTAAAATTCTCACCTTTCACTTTAGATGTGTATCGTTTCGAACGGAGCGTATACGCTTCGTCAACGGTGTACAGGCGACCTAATGCACAAGATGTATTAGGTACTTTGCTATTTGAATCAACGGAACGCTAAATCAGCAAGTAGTTAGGGTTTTCTTTACCTAGAAATGCATCGGAATCACCAATAAAGTGATTGGGCTGCGTTGCTTTAGCACGTGTAGCAGCAGCAGCAAGTGGCAGGAAGATCTCTCCCGCACTCTCACAATCTCTCACTTTTTCTCTCTCTAGCTAGGGTTTCTAGCAAATTCGGATGGGAGGGTTGTGAGAGGGTTTAAAGCCCTTATATAGGCTAAAACCTTTCCAAATTAGGCTTGAAAACAAAGTTCACTTGAGGTATAACCAAATCGGGTCTGTTCAGATCCAAAAGAGTGTTTCGGGAGGTCCCCTGGCCGAACGCGGTCGGACTCAAGCTCATGGTCACTGAATGTTGCTCACACCCAGTTTTCAGTCCGGTAGAGTTCATAGATCGCACGTGGCGGTCCAGTTTCAGTTCAGCGGTCGTCGTACCTAAATCAGGTCTACAAGTCTCATGATATGAAAGAGAAAATTTTCCCGATCCGAGGGTGTAATTTGGCTGAATTCTGACGGTCAGAACGCTTAATAATAACGCGCCAAGTCACGTGCCAGATTTGAATTAAAATTTCCAAATCTAACCCTTTTCTCACTGTCTTCATTCCAGGCTCAATGAAATAGCCTCTGAACGTCGGTTGGCCTTGATTTTTGAAACAATTGTCAAGTCCAGCCAAATGGTCATAACGGTCTAAGATGGTAGATATCAGACTTTCGACGCGCGGTCTAGATCTAATACAAAGTTTTAAAGGGTTCCTGAGAGCAAACCGGTTTACAGTTTGATCCTAGATTTTAGGGTAACGTAGCACCAACTATTCTAGAAGTTTTGGATCTTGCAGAACATATTTAAAGCGATCAGGGACAATTTCACAGCTACTCTAGCATAGTGCTAACTAACTTACGCTTAATTTCTAAAGGAATTAATCCTAAGTGATTTCTTTGGCTTTGGAATTGAGTTCTGAGAGGTTACCAAGGTGTTTTGGTTGACCCATTGCCTAAAGATGTCTAATCCCATGTTGACAAAAATCCGGGATGTTACAGCCTGCGAGGTGGAGCCGGACTTGATGATGATAAGGAGGATCCCTCCTTTATGCGTGTTCTGGTCGACGGGATTACAGGGAGGTTGATTAGATGCCATGACACTTGTCATTTTATATTTTCGGAACACTCATGTATATTCTTTTCTTTCCATTTTTGGAGTATACATGTATTTAATTAACCTGGAAAATGTTCACACTCTGGAGACTTACAATTAATTATATATTTTATGTATTTATCACAGTCTTCCACTTGCTAATTTAACTCTCTCTGGAGTATGATATGTTGTTTTGGCTTAGTCTCAATCTTATTTAATGTCATCCTACAGACAACATGCATTTATCATTATCTGTGTTGCATAAGTGACGTTCCGGAACTTGGGAGTTGGGTTTCTACCCGACCCCCGATTTTCAGGGTGTTACAGTTGGTATCAGAGCATGATTCGGATTAAACCGGACCTGGGTTATGGTCACACACCGCACATTGACGCACTCTGACGTAGGAAGGGGGTGATGAAAACGTAGAAACCATATTAGAATCTCAAGTTTCACCGACGGGCGAGATTTACTACTGAAGAATAGATGCCGATGTAAGGTATTGCCCCTAGATTAGGTGTATCCCATGATTTTTAATACCATGTTTAGAATGTATATAATTAGAAGTAAATCCTGAGATTTCCTTATAAATTACACGTAGAAATTCTTCATCTTGGGATTTGGAAATCCCATCTCCTACTTCCCAACACAAGACTCATTTTCCAAAGTCTATGAATCGATTTCAATCCCCTCCCACCCTCCTACCATATATGTCATTCCTAATCCCGAGGTGGGATTAGCAACGCTATCCATTTAATATAACTTCATACCACTAGCCCAAACAGGCCCTTAGAATTTTAGACCTAGAGTTGGTATTCCTAGATTTAGAAAGATCTTACACTATAGGAAATCTAATAAATTAATGATGTAAACCCTAGGACCTCCTTATTTGATATGAGCATATGTGTAGTGCTCGAGCACAGCTACGTTTAGGTTTGGGCAACTCAAATTTAACTAGACAACTTCTGGCCCTAAGCTATAAAATAAATTTCTTGAATTAGGAAGGGTATGAAATCACTTAGCGTATGAACATAGACTTTAGAATATAACTAGTGAATTACCGCTACTCCTAAGTTAAGACTAGGCTATTAGTTATACTAAGAAATGTAAAAGGCTAATTATGCTAAGGTAATAGAATGATAGACTTAGACTTAGTTAGTCGACTTGATTTGGTTGGAGTAGAACCTCATTCCTTCGATAGATCCCCTTAATACTTATAGACTTCTTTTATAACCCTTAGGAAAGTTGTTTTAACTTGGAACCATTCACTCTTAGGGAAAACTTATAAATCCCTTAGATTGAACTCAAAATAAACCAACACGCCCCTTCGAATTCCCCTTAGAATTGCCTTCCCAAGGATTTATTGCAATCGAGAACGCGGAGTAAAGGAATTGTATATTAGCGATGTATTTGCGGTTTGAATCGACTTCTGAATCCTAGTAGTTACCAATAAATCCAATGCTCTGATTAAGTAGAAAGATCGGCATCGACTTGGATTAAGAACTGATACGATAAATTTTCTATCATCGCGAGGCAGGAGGTCTATGTATCCGACTCAGACCTACTACGTAACTTTTCTTCCATGTTGGCCCGACCACATATAACCAAAAGTTATTGCTTTACCTTTGAAAAATGTTAAGGACATCTAGCTAATAGAGAGTAGGCTTATTTCTACAACCATAGGTACTAATGCCATAGAACGCATCATTAGCAAGGGAAGACCAATGTAGTGAGAGGTTGTTTCCCATTTCATGTCAAGGATAGGCCCTAAGTTACACCTTGTTCCGATATACGGATCAAGACATAGATTCTTGAACCTTAAGTAGAACTAAGTTTTAAGGGGGGTAGAACATTTTGAGTCCAATCTAGTTAGGTCAGCCAATGTAACCGTTAGATCAGAGTGGCGCAGCGGAAGCGTGGTTAGCTCCTTCCCCACTAACCCAGGATCGAAACAGTTGATTTAGGTTATACGTAAGGTTAGGTCATTAAATAGGATTTGAACCTTCCTTAGAACGTTAATACCAAGGTCTCTTTAAGTACTCATTACCCTGAGCCAATTTCGAGGATGAAATTTTATTTTAAGGGGGGTAGATTGTAACACCTCGAATTTTTGCCAACCTGGAGTTAGACGTCCTTAGGCAATGGGTCAACCATTTCACTCTCAATGATCAATCACAAGGTCTAAAAATCAGAATTTCCCTATTTCCTTCAAAATCTCACCCTTCACCACCTCATTCTTCGAATTTCTCTAAGTACTTCCATATTAGACACAAATTCTCAAGCTAAATAGTAAAGACCACTAATCCTAAGGTCTTCATGATGAAGAACAATACCGAAGCTAAAACTTATCATGAATAGTAAATAACTGGGTAAAATGGACTTTTCTACTTAACCATTTTGAATCTAACAAAATAGATAGGTTAGTTGGATAGATTAGCGTCTCCTACCCCAAAATCATATGCTATACACTATAAAAATTTATTTCGATTTACAAACTGGCCCCGAAATGCCTCGAATGGAGTCGTAGGCCCACCCATGCTAATCCACAGTGAACCAAGGTGGGAACCATACTTTTTTGGGACCCTGGGGGCAGGGGGAACCAGCCCCATAGGGCGGCTGTCGCTAGATGTGAGTTTGGTCAGTGATGGCATCGTCGGTTCCGCGATGCATCGCTGGTCAAAATCATCGGTTGGGTCCGGGCTTTGGGCTGGAGGTGTTTGGGGGCTAAGGTAGCCCCCTGATATGCGGGCCATTTATTAAAAACACCCCAATCAAGTACTTCCTTCACAAAATGACCCTCCAAGCTCTCCTTTTGCTCCAAACGTCCGAGTTTTAGTAAAAACCACCCCTCCAAACTCTTCCTTCTTCCGTTTTCAAACACTCTCGCTCCACCCTCCAAATTTCATCTCAAACAGAGATCATTATAGGCTACTTCCTTTAGAAATCTAATGAGAATCACCTAGCGCTGCACTAGACGACCTGTGAAATTCGCACCAATCACTTTCAATACTATCTGCTAGAGTCAAAACGTATAGGATAAGTGACGCTACAATACCGTAAAGCCTGGAATTAAACTCTATTCCCGATTGCTCTCTAGAGCACCTTGAAAACTTTGTATCGGCTCTGGACCGCACATCGGAAGTTCGATTACCCCGAACTTAGACAATCCTGACCGCCTAGTTGGACTTGACTCGAAAATCAAGTCCAACTGATGTCCTGACACTATTTTACTGGGTTCGGAGTGAAGAGAGTGAGAAATAAATATAATTTATGAAATCTGGCACGTTCACTTGTGCGCTCTTTCTAAGCATACTGACAGTCAGAATCTGATCCAAATATATACTCGGATCAGGGAATATTTCCTACTCAAGTCAGTATACTTGGAATCCCTGATCGAGTTCCCATAACCGCTGAACTGAAACTGGTCCGCCACGGTCGATCTGGATATCTGATCAGACTGAAAACTCTGCCTGACCTAGATCCAATGTCAGGGAGCTTAAGTTCGACCGCATTCAGTCACAGGACCTCCATAAATGCTCCGTTGGATCATAACAAGCCCACTTTGGTTACAAAATAATTATACCTTGGACCCAAGTCTATTTTGGTCATGTTTGGGCTTATAAAAAGGGTTTAAACCCTTGCTCTTTCATTCCATACGAATTTGGGGAGAGAAGAGAGAAAAGAGAGAGAAAGTGAGGGAGAAGTTGGAGCTTCCTCCTTGGAGTCTTCCCTGCTGCTCCACGTGCTACATCCACCTGCCTGCATCACTCTTCTGGTGATTTCAATGCACTCCTAGGTAAGAAAAACCCTAACTATTTTTTGATTTAGGGTTCTTTCGATTCAAATAGCAACATAGCTTATGTATTTTGTGCATTAAGAGGCCAGATCGCCATTGACAATGCATTGACGTTCTATTCGAATCGATACACGTCTACGACAAAAGGTGCGGATCTTAGACGCTTTGATTGACTGATTTCAAAGCTTTCACTATCATTTAATAGTAGATTATCGACGGCAACGCCGTTTGACATGTACAATGTGCTGTCCATTTTCCATTTCGTAAACGTACGGTAAATATGAGATTTAGGGTATTTTAAGCATTTATAGAAAATATTGTATACGTCCGTGTTTTGATGAAATGCTTGACATGTAAATTCATTGTATTATGTTATTATGTATGCGTGTATAATCTGTTTGGCGAAGAGATTCGCCCTAATGTGTACTTTGGGTCGACATACGCTATGTAGACTAGAGTGTGTAGACTAAGTGTTTGTATAAATGTTTGTATTAGTATGTATTGAGTAAATGGTGTTGTAAATTAGTTTTGAGAATGAATTCTCAATCCACATGATGTTGTATATGATTTCCTACATGTTTTCTATATGAATTGATTTCCTTATATGTATGGAATACATGTGTTGGTTGATTGCTTACATTATATGTTAAAACATGTGTTAACATACTTGTATGGTTTATATTCATTTCTGTTACTCTCATATGCGTACTGACATTGATATGCAAATGCTTGGGGCTATGACCTAGTCCAGGCAGTCGGTAATGGATTGAATTCGTGGTTGGCTTCTCTTTGCCACGAAGGACGCACCGATGAACGCGAGTTATGTTTTGGGTTGGCGAAAGTGGTTAGGCCACACGAAGTGTTTTATACACTTCATGTCGTTCAGCTTGAGATGCACTTGTACTAGTCGAGCCCGTCAAGTAACCTGACGGGCCTTTGTATGTTCACCATGTATGAGTCATAACTGCTTGAACCTAGGGTACTGAACTTACCATTGAAAACCTGTTAACCATGGTACCTTGATCCATAAAGACTCATGAGCCGGGCATGGTGGTATGGGACACCGTGGTCGAGCTGTCGGCCTACGCTGGGGCCACAAACCTCCCCGTAGTGACCAGTGAGTACTCTACTCTGAGCAGATTATGGTGGTATGGGACACTATATTCTTGTTGTCGGCCTACATTGATCAGGTGACGAGCCCTTTGTAGTGACCTTGAGTTTATCCTGACACCGCATGGGGGCGACGAATCCTGATGCAGTCTTAAGGATAATTAGGCCTGTATTGATAAGGTGATGGGGGAGAGGTGCAACGACTGCGAGCAACAGCTGTTGCACCGACCTACAAATTTAACATCGTATGAGATTACTAGGAGTGACGAACCTAGACAGGATCTGTGTTGGGATTGATATAAGTAAAGTACCTTAATTTTCCAATACTGCTGTATGAAAAGGATTAATAATAACTCGGTAATCATATCCACATCACATTGGATGTGCCTGGAAGATGTGTAGCACTGAGTGGTACGCAAGCATGCCGCGGGCGTAAGATGGTGCCGTATGAGGGAGAATGTCGGTGAGGGCATCCATCATGTCATCTCATGCATACATTAACAACAGTATCTAGGAATGTTTGATTGATTGCTTTACTATTATCGCAGGATTGATTTGATAACATGCTAATCTTTGCTCTATGATTCCACTGAGTAAATTACTCACTCCCACATTACAGGACGGTGTTCCGGACACCCACCAGACCCTTTTGTAATTGTAGATGATGGCGCGGCCTGCGAGGCGGAGCTGGACTTGATGATGATGAGGAGGATCCCTCCTTTATGCGTGTTCTGATCGACGGGATTACAGGGAGGTTGATTAGACGCCATGACACTTGTCATTTTATATTTTTGGAACACTCATGTATATTCTTTTCTTTCCATTTTTAGAGTATACATGTATTTAATTAACCTGGTAACATGTTCACACTCTGGAGACTTACAATTAATTATATATTTTATATATTTATCATAGTCTTTCGCTAGCTAATTTAACTCTCTCAGGAGTATGATATGCTGTTTTGGCTTAGTCTCAATCTTGTTTAATGCCATCCTATAGACAACATGCATTTATCATTATCTATATTGCATAAGTGACGTTCCGAAACTCGGGAGTTGGGTTTCTACCCGACCCCCGATTTTTGGGGTGTTACATTAAGGCTATAGGTTATAGGTTATAGGTTTAGGTTAAGGTTATAGGTTTAGCTTATAGGTTTAGGTTTAGGTTTAGGTTATAGGTTTAGGTTTAGGTTTAGGTTAAGGTTATAGGTTTAGGTTTAGTTTTAGGTTTAGGTTTAGGTTAAGGTATATTTTTAGGGTTTAGGGTTTAGGTTTAGGCTTAGGGATTTGATTTAGGTTATAGTGAAAGGGCCTAGCTATATGCCCTAGAGGGGGGCTGAATAGGGCAATGCCAAATAAAACTTAAAATAGCAGAATAATAAAAGAAATAAAGCACAATGCTGAATTAAAAATCAATATCAATAAACTAGATTTAAGAGAATGATACTATATCAGTTCTAAGGACAGCCTTACACCAAAAACCAAAGGTTTAAGGTAGGACAACCTTATTTCTAGAACGTCCTATGTATCACAAACCAATGAGGAATAAAAAGCAAAGCAACCAAAATAACTTGCAGAAATAAATCCTAAGTTATTACAACATTCCCCACACTTGATTGAAATAAAATGATTACAACATTCATCCACAACTACAATCCATAAAACTGAATGAATAAAGAAATAAAAGAATAAAGCACATCCACAACACAACGATATATAGTGGTTCGGCTATGTGTACACCAACTGTTATCCAATAGCCACACAGAATGCTACTCCACTCCTAATATCCTCATACAGGGGATATTAGCATGCAATATCAAAATAGGTTTCACAGGTTCACCTAAAACCTTCACAATTGTGTCTTTCTATCTCGGGCTTACATAATCCAAAACCCCACATAATCTGAGTTTTCTGGATCTCCTCAGATAACCAAAATAATGAGATTTTTCTGGCAAATCTTAAACAAAACTAAAGAATGTAAATTACACAAATGTAAAATACTTGAATCTCCTTTTGAAGTAGCCCGGTCGAACAAATCGGAGTAGAAGTTCGATCCAACATTCAAAGTCCAATACTCACTTTAAGAATGGTTCTAAGTCTAATTGGTTTTAAATCAAAAGGGCTAGTTCTATTTGATTTTGAATCCAAGAATAAGGAATATCAGAAATTCCCCTTTCCAAATAAGATTGGAATGTAGATCTAAATCAAATAATAAACAAGCTAGCAAAAGGAATATTAAATGAGCACAAAGTAGCTTAAAAATAAACAAAAACTTATCTCAGAGTATAGCCTAAAGATTGCTTGAATTGAGTTGAATTGAATTAAAAAACTCTGAAGTTCGTGCTCTATTTATGGCTTGAAAAATCCCATCTACGACTAGTCGTAGGATCCTAGGACTGGTCGTAGCTTCAAAGATTTTCAAAGATTTCCGCGAGATATGGATTAGTTGTTCCACGACTGGTCCTGGGTAGCCTACGACTGGTCGTGGGCCACCTATGACTGGTCGTGGGTCACTTACAACCAGTCGTAGGACCCCCAGTTTAGTTGCTGGAGTTTGAGTCGTACGGCTAAGACTGGTCGAAGGACGTGTCGTATAGCTCACAGGACTGGCCGTAGGATATCCAGGACTGGTCGTAGGATAACCAGAAAAATATAAAAATCTTCAACAACCTATGACTAGTCCTGAAAAACTTAAGACTGGTCGTAACAGAGCTAGGACTGATCTTAGAACAGCCCGAAAAAGCATATTAAAATATACGAATTATGTATCCAGAATGACCTACAGTAAAGCCCATCTTAATGTCAATCTAAGGTCAAACAAACCTTAAAAGTGAGATGGACATTGAAAGTCTGTACACTCAGATGACCCTTAAGAGAAGCTTGAGAATTTACGAATCTTGTTGTAGACCTTCTCAAGCTTGATCCTTTCTTAAATTGACAAAGTCTTCTTCTATACTTGTACTTGTTTGAATCTTGAACAAGCATACTTGGAGACTTCTATTCTTGAATTCTTCATCCATAACTTGAAACTTTCTTCATTTAAGTTTTTATCTTGAAATACGATGTCTTGAAGCAATGAATAGTCATAAAATACAAGATATACAAGACATAGATATCAGCTTTGGAACCACAAAATTTGACAACCAAGGGAATATGAAATCACAGCACTTACAATCTCCCCCTTTGTCAAATTTGTGACAAAACACATATCATACAGATAAGAGCAACATCATACAAATTACTCTACTCCCCCTAACAGATACGAGTACTGCTCATGTAAATAATAAACAACATGTAAACATCAAGACTCCATATTCTCAATCCACATATCCTTCTCAATCAATCAATCCAAACAAATTACTCCACGAATGGAGACGAAACTGTATGATAAAATGATAAATCAAAGAAGGAAAGCAGACCATAGTACCAGAAGCAATAGAATGCAATCCACGAATCATGAAAGAAGTCAACTCAGTTTTATTATCGGACCGAGGATACAGATTTGAAATGAAAAAATGATGTAACACTCTTTATCTAGGTAACAGATACTTTAAAGGGAGCGCATTCCGTTTGTGTGTCCATTGCGCATCAATTTTGCATAAGTCTCTAGTTAACATGCATTTTTCCAATTCAGATGGTTTGTCGTATAGAGTATGAATCAGTATACCTTCATCATTAATGGGTATATCCATAATACTCGATATCAAATGATGGTCTACTTCAATTTTTCCTTCTCTAGTATCAATTGAAAAAGTTAAATTGTCAAGGGAGAATTCTGAGATACATGCAACCGTTGATTGTGCAATTGGCTGGTATGTAGGCCCACCCCAAAGAAAAATGTTAGCCCAGCCAACAGATTTAAGGAGAAGGACAATACCAAATGGAACAATGTGATTGAGATCAGCGGTATGCTCAATGATAACATTACGGACACGCAAATCCCGTACATCTTGAGGATCATCTTCAGGTGACCGAAGGTGCCATTTTTTTATCGGTGTAGATTTAGATGAGGATGGACCACGTGATGTTTTCTTCTTCCCTCTAGCATCCATCTTCAATAAGATATACAAAGAGTAAGAGAAATGCACAAAAAGAAGGATGAGTTTTCTCTAGATCAGTAATTTGAGAAGAAACCCCTGAAAAACCCAACAAAAGATGAAATCTAGCTACACGATGATCGAATCAAAGCATAGAGAGCATCAAACTTCAAGAAAAATGATGAAATAGGACAAACCTTGAAGAAATACAAGAAATCCTATGACTGGTCGAGCCAGAGCTCATCGTAGGTCGGAGTGGAAATGAAGAAGAATGAGGTTTTTTCCAAATTATATCATGTTCACGAGTTCCACGACCGGTGGAGTGCGGTGCATGACCGGTCGTACCACGAATGGTCGTGTACAGCTACGACCAGTTGAGTATCGACCAAAAATACATTTTTAATGTAAAAAATTAAAATTTCAACACATAATATATAATACACTATGATACATGCAAGCAAGAATACTCAATGTAAAATGCACATACCAAGATCAAATTTCAATTTATTAAACCTGCTTTTGTCGAGCGGTTTAGTAAATATATCAGCAAGTTGATTTTTGGTTGATTTATATTCCAAGGAAATAACTTTTTCTTCAACCAACTCACGAATGTAATGATACCTAATGTCAACGTGCTTAGTACGTGAATGCTGGATTGGATTTTTAGAAATATTTATAGCACTGGAATTATCACAATGTAAGATCATTGAATTTTGATTAATTCCATAATCGATTAGCATGCATTTCATCTAAACTAGTTGAGTACATGTATATCCAGCTGCAATATACTCAGCCTCATTAGTGGAGAGCGATATTAAGCTTTGCTTTTTGCTGAACTAAGAAACTAAAAAATTTCTAATGTAAAAACAACCACCACTGGTTGTTTTTTTATCATCGATATTACCGGCCCAATCACCATCTGAGTACCCAGTTAATTGAACACTAGTATCAAAAGGATACCAAAGACCCAGATTTATAGTACTTGCGACATATCTAATAATAATCCGTTTAACAGCAGTAAGATGTGATTCCTTAGGATTAGACTGATATCTTGCGCAATACCAACACTTAATGCGATATCAGGTCTACTAACAGTTAGATACAACAAACTACCAATCATACTACGATATAGTTTAGGATCTATATCTTTACCTGCAGAGTCCTTTGAAAGTCTTAACGTTGTACTCATAGGAAAATCAAAGTTCTTACCATTCTCAAATCCAAACCTTTTAACCAAGTTTGAAGCATATTTGTTCTGGAAAATGAAAATTTCATCAGGTTGTTATTTTACTTGCAACCCTAGAAAATAGTTTAGTTCTCCAAACCATGCTCATTTCGAACCTTGATTTCATTAACTCTGCAAACTCAATAGACATGTTAGAGAAAGTTGATCCATAAATAATATCATCAACATAAATTTGAACCATCAAAATATCATTGTTATATTTTTTAACAAAGAGTGACTTATCAACACTTCCTACTTGAAAACTATGACTAAGTAAGAATTTAGTCAATTTCTCATACCATGCCTTGGGCGCTTGTTTTAGACCATAGAGAGCCTTTTTGAGACGAAATACATGGTAAGATAACTTGGAGTCTTCAAACCCTTAAGGTTGTTCAACATACACCTCTTCTTGTAAATCGCCATTCAAGAAGGCACTCTTTACATCCATCTGATTAATCTTAAATTTTCTAAAGCATGCGATGGAAATAAAAATTCTGATTGAATCAAGGCGAGCGACTGGAGCAAAAGTTTCATCGTAATCGATGCCTTCAATCTGAGTGTACCCTTGTACAACCAGTCTAGCCTTGTTTCGCATTATATTTCCAACTTCATCAGACTTATTTTTAAAGATTCATTTTGTTCCAATAATGTATTTTTCTTTAGGTCTAGGAACAAGATACCAGACATCATTACGAACAAATTGATTAAGTTCATCCTGCATAGCAATTATCCAATTTTCGTCAGAAAGTGCTTCTTTCACATTGACAGGTTCTATTTGGGATGTAAAACAAACATAATTACATATATTCTCAAGTTGTTTGCGAGTACGAACTCCAGTGAGAGGGTTTCTAAGAATTTGATTGGTTGGATGATCTTTGACAGTCCTTGGTTCAGACTCTTTTTGACTTGATGAGGTATCTTAACTGTCGATAATAAGAGCTTCATCATCATCTGAACCGGAGCTAGTGTATTCAAATGATCATCAATGACCACATTGATGGACTCTTGAATCACACCAGTTCTCTTATTTAAAACCCTATAAGCTCGACTGTTCAAAGAATAACCAAGAAAAATACCTTTATCACTCTTCGTATCAAACTTTTCTAAATTTTTACGATCATGTAAAATATAACACTTGTTGCCAAAAACCCGAAAGTATTTAATAGTAGGTTTCTTTTCAAACCATAATTCATAAGCAGTCTTATTATCAGATTTATTGGTATAAATTCGATTAATAATATAACATGCGGTATTAACTGCTTCAGCCCAAAGATTTCTAGAGAGCTTCATGCTATTCAACATAACATTAGCCATATCCTGAAGCACTCTATTTTTTCTTTCAACTATACCATTTTGTTGCGGTGTTTTGGACGCAGAGAATTCATGAGATATTCCCTAATCACTACAAAATTTCTCAAAACTACTGTTTTCGAATTCGGATCCATGATCACTACGGATCTGACTAACATGAGAACCTTTCTCATTTTGGATTCGTTTAATGAACTTTTTCACTTCATCCAGGGTTTAAGTTTTATCTTTTAAGAATGATACCCAAGTGAATCTGGTATAGTCATCTACGAAAATCAAGATGTATTTTTTGCCTCCTCGACTCTCCATTCTGGTTGGTCCAATAAGATCCATGTGGAGAAGCTCGAGTGGTCTAGATGTGGTATTGGAGTTCACTTTCTTGTGAGAGCTCCTAATCTGTTTGCCCAACTGGCATTCACCACATATTTTGTCTACTCTTTGCAATTTGTGTAGACCTCTAATTAGTTCTCTTTTGCTCAATCTAAATAAGTTCCGGTAGTATACATGTCCAAGGTGTTTATGTCATAATTCAGTCTCATCGGTATGGACCATGTAACACGATTGAGTAGATGAGCTTGCATCACTAACGATGTAGCAGTTTTCAGAAGTTCTGCGACCAGTTAATATAACAGAACCCTTTTTATTAAGTATCTCACAACCTTGATTAGAAAACTTCACACTATGGTTGTTATCGCATATCTGAGAAATGCTTAGTAGGTGTGTTTCTAGCCCTCAACATATAAAACATTCTTAAATAAGGGAAGGTTATAAAGCTGAACCGTACCTTGGCTAATGATCTTGCAATTGCTTCCATCACCAAATATGACTGACCCGTCAGTCATATCTTTTAAATCGGTGAATAAAGCCTTATCACCTGTCATATGCCTGGAGCAACCACTATCTAGGTATCACTTTGAATGGGTTATAGCTTTGAAAGTAGTGTGGGCAACTAAGCAAGCATCTTTAGGAACCCATTTCAGAACTTTTTTGAGTTTAGGAGTATAGATGGTCTTTTTCTATCTGTTGTTATAGGAGAGACCTATAGAGTTAGACTTTAATAGCTCCTTGAGTAGATTATTTATTTTTTCAGCCAATGGATTTCGGTTTTGAAAATTAAAGTTGACATGGCTACTTTTAGGTTATTGAAAAGTCCTTGAATTTTTAGAAAAACCTTGATAAGTATTCTTTTCTTTTGAGATTGAAGACTCTCCTTTTACAAATTTAGGAGCAATGTTCTTTTGTTTAGGAGATGTATTCTTATCATAGCCCAATCCGGATCGATCGCCACATTTTCTTGATTCAGACAATAATTTTTTCAATTTAGGATCACCTTGGGCATATCTCCATGTGTCTTTTAAACTCAGAAGAGAAGCTACCTCATATTTGAGTTTCTCATTTTTGAATCTCAAATCTTCAATTTTGGAGGTTTTGAAAACTAAATCACATTTGGACTTTTCAAAAGAATTGGAAATATGAGACTTTTCTAAAACGAGAGACTCATAATCTTCCTTAAGCTTAGAAAATTTTTCTTTTTGTAATTTAAGCTTGACGGCAATTTTACAACTCTCCTTATAAAGGGTATTATAAGCATCTTGAAGATCATCTTCATTATCACAATCACTATTCAGATTTTCTTCACTAGATATATCATCATTATTTGAAAAAGTGATCTTGGCTAGAGTCATAAGTGCTTTAACATCATCGCCCGACTCGGCTTCAGAATCTTCTGATTTAGAAGAGGATTAAGAATCAGACGATTCATCCCAAGTAGTCATCATGCTTCTCCTTTTTGATTTGTCATTTTTAGGACATTTGTTAGCTAAGTACCCATACTCTTGATAGTTGTAACATTGACTATCTTTCAAAGATTTTTCGAGCTCTAGGTTTAGATCATTTCTTATCATTTGACTTTTGAAAATTAACTTTTTTCTTGCTTTTAAAAATTTTGTAAAATTTTTTCACTAAAAGCGCCATATCATCTTCAGAATTTTCTAAATCCGAAGTGCTCTCTTGTGAAATATTTTTAGATGATTTGAGAGCAATTGATTTTCCCTTAGGAGCTTTAAAGGACAGCTCGTAGGTTTAAAGTGAACCAACTAGTTCCTCAACCCTCATGGTATCCGTATCACGAAGTTCCTAAATCGAGGTCACTTTAGAATTGAACCGTTCAGGAAGTGAGCGTAGTATCTTTGCGCACACTTTACTTTCTAGGATTCTATCACCAAGACCCCACATAGAGTTCACAATGTCATTCAATCTAGTGTAGAAGTCCATAAACATCTCATTCTCCTCCATATGAATTTCTTCAAATTTAGTTGTGAGGAGTTGGACTTTAGATTTCTTGATAATTGATGTACCCTCGTGTGTCATTTCTAATACATCCCATGCTTGTTTTGTATTTTCACAAGAAATGATTCTTTTGAATTCATCTGGTGATAATGCACAAGTAATTGCATTTAGTGCTTTTGCATTGGCACTACTCTCACTTTTCTGAAGTGTGGTCCAAAGTGAATAAGCTGTTACTTTCATTGATTTTGAACCATCGTCATTAGTTACTTCTTTGATAGGAGGGTTCCATTCATTCACTGTAGCCAGCCACACACTTTCATCCAAGGATTTGAGGAAGATCCTCATCCTGGCTTTCCAATAGGCATAGTTTGTGCCATTAAAGGGTTGTGGCTTAGTGACTGATAAGCTATCAAAATTTAACATCTTAATATAGCAAAGATCGTTAGCTCAGGAAATAAATGCAATAAATAAACAATAAGCATGAGCTATTAGGCTCTGATACCACTTGAAAGGGCCTAGCTATATGCCCTAGAGGGGGGGTGAATAGGGCAATGCCAAATAAAACTTAAAATAGCAGAATAATAAAAGAAATAAAGCACAATGCTGAATTAAAAATCAATCTCAATAAACTAGATTTAAGAGAATGATACTATATCAGTTCTAAGGACAACCTTACACCAAAAACCAAAGGTTTAAGGTAGGACAACCTTATTTCTAGAACGTCCTATGTATCACAAACCATTGAGGAATAAAAAGCAAAGCAACCAAAATAACTTGCAGAAATAAATCCTAAGTTATTACAACATTCCCCACACTTGCTTGAAATAAAATGATTACAACATTCATCCACAACTACAATCCACAAAACTGAATGAATAAAGAAATAAAAGAATAAAGCACATCCACAACACAACGATATATAGTGGTTCGCCTATGTGTACACCAACTGTTATCCAACAGCCACACAGAATGCTACTCCACTCCTAATATCCTCATACAGGGGATATTAGCATGCAATATCAAAATAGATTTCACAGGTTCACCTAAAACCTTCATAATTGTGTCTTTTTATCTCGGGCTTACACAATCCAAAAACCCACACAATCTGAGTTTTCTGGGTCTCCTCAGATAACCAAAACAATGAGATTTTTCTGAAAAATCTCAAACAAAACCAAAGAATGTAAATTACACAAATGTAAAATACCTGAATCTCCTTTTGAAGTAGCCCGGTAGAACCAATCGGAGTAGAAGTTCGATTCAACGTTCAAAGTCCAAAATTCACTCTAAGAATGGTTCTAAGTCTAATTGATTTTAAATCAAAAGGGCTAGTTCTATTTGATTTTGAATCCAAGAATAAGGAATATCAGAAATTCCCCTTTCCAAATAAGATTGGAATGTAGATCTAAATCAAATAATAAACAAGCTAGCATAAAGAATATTAAATGAGCACAAAGTAGCTTAAAAATAAACACAAACTTATCTCAGAGTATAGCCTAAAGATTGCTTGAATTGAGTTGAATTGAATTAAAAAACTCTAAAGTTTGTGCTCTATTTATAGCCTAAAAAATCCCATCTACGACTGGTCTTTGGATCCTAGGACTGGTCGTAGCTTCAAAGATTTTCAAAGATTTTAGTGGGTAAGGATTAGTTGTTCCACGACCGGTCCTGGGTAGCCTACGACCGGTCGTGGGCCACCTATGACTGGTCGTGGGTCACCTACGACCGGTCATAGGACCCCCAGTTTAGTTGCTGGAGTTTGAGTCGTAGGGCTAAGACTGGTCGAAGGACAAGTCGTACAGCTCACAAGACTGGTCGTAGGACAACTAGAAAAATTAAAAAATCTTCAACAACTTAGGACTGGTCCTGAAAAACTTAAGACTGGTTGTAGCAGAGGTAGGACTGGTCTTGAAGACCCTATAACCGGTCTTAGAATAGCCCGAACAAGCATATTAAAATATACGAATTATGTATCCAGAATGACCTACAATAAAGCCCATCCTAAGGTCAATCTAAGGTCAAACAAACCTTAAAAGTGAGATGAACATTGAAAGTCTATACATTCAAATGACCCTTAAGAGAAGCTTGAGAATTTACGAATCTTGTTGTAGGCCTTCTCGAGCTTGATCCTTTTTTGAGTTGACAAAGTCTTCTTCTATACTTGTACTTGTTTGAATCTTGAACATGCATACTTGGAGACTTCTATTCTTGAATTCTTCATCCATGACTTGAAACTTTCTTCATTTAAGTTCTTGTCTTGAAATACGATGTCTTGAAGCAATGAATAGTCATGAAACACAAGATATACAAGACATAGATATAGGTTTTGGCACCATAAAATTTGACAACCAAAGGGATATGAAATCATAGCACTTACATATAGGTTATAGGTTATACATTAAGGTTTAGGTTATAGGTTATAGGTTATAGGTTGCGGTTATAGGTTATAGGTTTAGATTTAGGTTTAGGTTATAAGTTTAGGTATAGGTGATAGGTTATAGGTTATAAGTTATAGGTTTAGGTTTAGGTTATAGGTTTAGGGATTTGAGAATAGGTTTAGGTTATAGGTATAGGTTTAGGTTAATGTTATAAGTTATAAGTTTAGGTTTAGGTTAAGGTTATAGGTTTAGGTTTAGGTTTAGGTTATAGTTTATAGGTTTAGGTTATGGTTATAGGTTTAGGGAATTGAGAATAGGTTTAGGTTTAGGTTTAGGTTATAAGTTTTGGTTAAAGATTAGGTTAAGGTTAAGGTTATAGGTTTAGGTTTAGGTTTAGGTTAAGGTGATCGGTTATAGGTTTAGGTTAAGGTTATAGGTTAAGGTTTAGGCTATAGGTTTAAGTTAAAGTTTATGTTTAGGTTAAGGTTATAGGTTTAGGTTTAGGTTTAGGTTAAGGTTATAGGTTTAGGGTTTAGGGTTTAGGTTTAGGTTTATGGATTTGATTTAGGTTATAGGTTTAGGTTTAGGTTATAGGTTATAGGTTAAGGTTTAGGTTATAAGTTAGGTTAAGGTTATAGGTTATAGGTTTAGGTTAAGGTTATAGGTTTAGGTTTAGGTTTAGGTTATAAGTTTTAGGTTTAGGTTATAGGTTTAAGGATTTGAGAATAGGTTTAGGTTATAAGTATAGGTTTAGGTTTAGGTTATAGGTTATAGGTTATAGGTTTAGGGATTTGAGAATAGGTTTAGGTTTAGGTTAATGTTGTATGTTATAGGTTTAGGTTTAAGTTATAGGTTTAGGTTTAGGTAAGGTTATAGGTTTAAGTTTAGGTTTAGGTTAAGGTTATAAGTTATAGGTTTAGGTTAGAGGTTATAGGTTATATTGGAGCTTTTTATCTGCCATCTAATCCATTAATAAGATGCATCCAATGTGGATAACCCCGGATCATCATGCCATTCCATTTGGTGAGATCATTTTAGGGCATGAACTGAAGAATGTGGTAGATCCAAAGCTCAAGTAGACCTTGAAATTAATTGGGGCCATAAAATTTTTTGATCAAGCTGATATTTGTGTTATCCCTTCTTCTGGTCTAGGTCCTTGTGAACTTACCAACAGGTTAGATCTCAAATAACCATCATGGTGGGTGCTACGAGGAATCAATGGTCGGTGGTACTGTCCCTACCATGATGTTTAGTTTTAGGTTTTAGTTTTAGGTGTAGGTTTAGGTTTAGGGTTATACTAGGGTCTGCTCGATTAATTTTGAGCTAATACATAAACACGGGCCTGTCCAAATATTGTTCAGGCCACTCCAATGATGTTCATAGGAAATGAACAACATCATCATGGTCATAACAACAGTTTTCACCTTTCATGGACCCCTACTCAACATCCGGATAGCTTCGACACACATCCAGGTCTGCTCCATCAATTCTTTGCTAATAAATTTAAATCCTAAATTAGTTGTCCATCCAAGGTGGTATAGATTATAATACTTTCATATTCCCATTTAAATGTCTACACCAAAAATCCGGCAGCATCTCCCCATGCCTCTTTAGATAAGTTGATCTTACATTACATTCCATTGTCAAATATCTAAAGCAATGTAAAGATATTTGGCATTGGATACGGAACGGAAGAAACATATCTAGAGAGAAATGAGGAGATGGACCGCGGATCAGGCATGAACATTTAAAAGATTATATGAAAGCATACTATCCATCTAACCTTGAACTGTCCAAAATGGGACAATTTAAGTGATTTTTATGCAACTAAAAAACACATCATATCTATATATGGCCCCATAGAAATCATCAAACGGGTAACTAATTATCTAACTTACAAATCACAATTACAAGTCACAACTATAAACTAACTAATCATACTATTAATTTAAGATAAAAATGTAATATACAAGCTCATTAAGGTTTGCAAGGACAATTTTAGGCAACAGAAGGCACTGGAACAATATACACATTTTATCTTCATACTGGGAACAAAAATACAAAGCTAAGTAAACAAACATTTCTAACAAACTTTTACGTGAAAGAAAAGCTCTAGAATGTAATATCTTAAAGTTAAATAAAAGACTTCAATTGATATTTTTTTATCCCATTACTTTGATGGGCGCAAGATAACTTTTGCTGAAGTAAGCCTTACACAGGCCTTGTCCATAGTACTGGAAGATGAGAAAGTCCTCATGTATAATGCTACTGTCAGCTACTTAAAACAAGAGGTTTAATTCATATGCGAATGATAAATGTAAAATGAAGACAAAGATGCCCATCGCCAAGAGATGAAAAAGTTCATCATGTTAGTACGCCTACAAATACTTTGAAAGTTAGAGAATGTTTTTTTTAGGATTTCCTAAAGGTTTTCTATACCTGGCTGCAGATGAGCATGCATGTTAAGAGGTAAAAATCTTTTCACCAATGGGTTTTATGCCAAATATCTACTATGCAAAACCAGAGAGAAAATAATAAAGAGTAACAAACTAGGGATATTAGCAGTGAAAGCAAACATTACATGTTAACCAGATTGTAGAAAATCATATAAAACAGTATACTTGGCTTTTATAGAACAGAAGTGATTTAAGACTACCATCTTTCATATATAATTGATGCTAGGGCCTGCACAGTATACTTGGCTTGCTTCCTGACTACCCTCTAAAGATAACCTTTCTAATAGAATGTATACTAATTAAACTACAATTAAACCACTAAAAGATACCAAAGAATACTCAGTATGAGAAGCTTGAACTTCTATTGAGTTAAAGATGTCTTTAGCTTACACTTAGAGATCTTTGCCAGTTGTTCATGGATGGTTCCACCAGCCCTTAATAAAACATGCACAATGGAAACTAAAAGTGATTCGGAAACATCTTCTTACGTTTGCTATCAAAAGACTCAAGAGAGATGACTAACATCGGCTACATATGTCATGGAAAGACTCTAGACAGATGACTAACATATTACAGAATGGAGAAGTCATTCATGATATCAAAGAGGATTAAGAGAATAATAACAATACAAGGATTTCACAATGGTTGACAGAAGCTAATCGGTAAGGCACATGTTCTAAGACATCAAGAGAGATGACCTGCTAACTCCTTCGGCTCTAAACACATCATTATACATACCTTAGTTATGATTATCTCCCTACTAGTGAAATGATCTGTGGGCAGACCATTATCTAAACACACAAGCTAGCCGAATACCACAACACTTACCTTTTTAGCCATCTATTTGTTAGGCCCTAGTAGATCACTTGCATTTCCGAAGAATCACTTTCATTAGACAATTGTGGTCATTCTATCCATTGTTTTCAAAACAGATGCCTATAAAGAAAAACTAGAAATTGCATGAAAAAAAAAAACCGAATAAATCTGAAGAGTCTAAGAAACCAAATTTTTTTTAAAAAAAAAAAAAAAATTACAAAAATGCCTATAATAAGCCAATAGGAAACTCAAGAAATGAAAAGAACCATGGAATTTGCGGCAAATAAAAAAGGAGAACCTAAAACTTAGACCCAACACCCTAGAAATCCAAATAAAAACACAGGAATTTCTAGAAAGAAAAACTCGTAAGCTAGCAGAAAATCGTAAAGACGAAGAGATCCTAGCATAAGTTATTGGCCTCTTAGGTCTCTTTCATTTAGTGGGTTTCCATGAAGCCTTATATGATGCAAGATATTCCCTAGGATCTAGGGAATTTCTGTATACATAGCCTTATAATTAAACCACTCGACAGTTGACATAATGTTCACAACTTGAAACGCCCCTGACATTGGCGGCACCCGAGAAAATGAGGTTCAGGCACCCAACAGAGTGACACTCCTAGCACAATTAAAGCATCATTTGTTCACTGAAAAGTGATACATGAAAACCTTGCGATGGGTCCCTTACTGGATGTACAGGCACAAGTACTGCTTTCAAAATTTCAATTAACCACCAATAGAGAATAAAACCACTGTAACTAGCATTCCATTTTCCAATTTTATGGCTCCAAACGTAGAAGAAAATCATCTTCTAAGCCTTCTTAGGGGGGCACGAGATGCTTCAAAAAACAACATAATTGAAGGAAATGACAAAAGTATATAGAATATTTGAGAAAATATAATTGATACTGGTTCAAGAATTTTGCCTGACACTTGATGAGCAGCAAATAATATGGTTATCCACAATGACAGATTAAAGTGCGGCTATATTTGGATGCACAAGTGAGTTGAATTACAAACAGTTAGTTTAAACAAGAGAAAATGGCATTTCCTAGTATTCGTAATGAGGAGGAAGCCTCAATTTGTGGCTGCATTCTTTTCAATTCGAACTTAAAAGCTATGCAATAGCGCTGGTATATGAATAGTCCAGATGATCCATTTGTACATGTAAGGCCTGTGGTTGGGGGATCCAGACCATCGATTGAAGTAACCCTCCGTGGATAAGGGACAACTAAAAAATTACAAGATAATACAATTACAACCCTTCAATGATGGGGAAAATCAGATCAATGGTCTGGATCACTGAAAGATGGGCTCCTCTTCTGCAAAATGAGCCTGATCAAAAACTCAGGTGGGACCACCATGTTGAGAAGAGACTCCCACCCTTGATTTCGTGGAGGGACCATTATGTTGTGTATATGCCATCCAACCCACTCACATGAAACATCTGCCTTAGATGAAGGGATGCAACAGAAATGAAGCCATTTTGAAACTCAGGTGGGCCCCAATGCATAAGGTGGGTGTCCAATCTCATTTCTACTGGTGTTACTCACTTGAGTTTCCGATCAAGTTAATTTTTGGGCCCAAGGCCAAACAAGGTTAGCGCGTCTAATTGTTGGAGTAATTTTAAAGTGCTTGTGTATTAATCCCCAAATCCCTAAATCAGTATTAAGATTGAGAGAGATTGAGAGAGAGAGAGAGAGAGAGAGAGATACCTCACGGTCGTGAATGACCTTCAACTGAGCTTTAAAAAGAGAGAGGGCATGCGTGGGTAGGACGCTCGGCAACGGTCCGCTAGAGAGAGATCAGAGAGAGAGGAAGAGAGAGACAAAGAGAGAGAGAGAGGAGAGAGAGGATGCGAGAGAGACAGAGAGAGGATAGGGTGGAGAGATCATAGAGAGAGGAAGAGAGAGACTGAGAGAGAGGAGGGAGAGGATGCGAGAGAGATAGAGAAGGTGTTAGAGATAGAGAGAGAGAGAGAGAGTTTGTGCGTGTGTGTATCTGTGGGGACCTCACCATGTTCTGTGGGGACCACTATGATGTATTAGTTATATCCACACTGTCCATCCATTTTGAGATATTATTTTAAGTCATGAGCTAAAGAATGAGGCAGATATAACTCTTTAGTGGACCTCACCACAGAAAACAAAGGGGAGAGTGATTCCCATCATTCAAACTATCTTAAGGCCCATCGTAATGTTTATTTGGAATCCAACCTA
This sequence comes from Magnolia kwangsiensis, assembly GCA_037074715.1. Classification (NCBI taxonomy): domain Eukaryota; kingdom Viridiplantae; phylum Streptophyta; class Magnoliopsida; order Magnoliales; family Magnoliaceae; genus Magnolia; species Magnolia kwangsiensis. The sequence continues at coordinate 43,965,508 of CM073576.1, read as the reverse complement.
TTGAATAGTTAAAACATATGTGAAATAAGGGAAAACATAAATATCATCTTAATATAAAACTTTTGTGGCCTTTAGAAGTTTTTAATGGTAGGCATCACTGTCCCAGTATTTTCTGTGTTGGCGTCCACTGGAGCTTTGGATTTAACTCGTCTTTGGATATTGCCCTAAAATGATCTCTCTAAATGGATGGAAGGTGTGGATATAAAACATACATCATGGTGGAATGAGAGGTATATAAATATCAGGTGGACCACAGCACATGAAAACAATAGTGATTAGATATCCATCATTAAAATCCTCGGCCCACTATATTGTTTATTTGACATCCAATCTGTTTATTAGGTCATATAGGCCTAGATGAAGGGGAAAACAAAAATCATCGCGATCCAAAACTATTATGTCCCCCAAAATGTTTTAAATGGTTGATGTTCATTTAACATTGTTTCCTGTAATGTGGTCCATTTCATATTGGGATATACCTCAATTTTGGCCTCATGCCATAAGATGATCTTTAAAAATAGATGGACGGCATGGATTAAACACATACATCATGGTGGGGTCCACAGAGCACCAACCACCAGTCATTGGATGGTGTCAGGGAAGTAGCCAATCTGTTCCCCTTATTTGTGGTATGGTCCATTTAATCTTTGGATATGATTCATTTTTTGAATAATTTTCTAAAATGATTTCGAAAAATGGATGAACGGTGTAGGTTGATCCCAAATTTTTAGTAAATCCAAAACTCAAATGTACTATGCCATGCGAAACAGTGTGGAATAATGATTTCCACCATTGATACCTTCCTTGGGCCCACAGTAATGTTTATTTGATATCCAACATGTTCATAATATAAAAAATATATGAATGAGGAGCAAACACAAACATCAGCTTGATCCAAAACTTCTATGAATGTTATTTTTAATGGTGGACATTCAATCCCTACTTTGTCAGGTCTTTTTTATATCCATCTTGGCTTTGAAAGTGTCTGTAACCTGCTCTACATCATCTTTACATCATTAATGGTGTCTATTTATAGATAACCAATCAATGGGTTCAGATTGCCACATAGATAATGGTTTTGGTAATGGCCCATCTGCAGTAAGATCATTAAGACCAACAGCTTAGATTCATGAGAAATGGGCCCTACTTGTACAGAGTGGAAATTCAACTATACTATGCATATCCTTGGCTGGTCAAGGAGTCGCCTACAATGTCTTAAAATAAGCTCAAAAAGCAGATGGATGGGGAAGATTTCTTAAGAACATCACGTTGGGCCCCATCTAGCATCCTTGCGTGGGAACTCGTCTAGCTGCAAGGACAAGCTGAGTTAAACTTCCAAGAACAATGGACAGCTTCAAAATTTCAAGTTGTCCCAAGCCATCCATTTGTTTATAACTTTGGAGTTCACGTCCATGAGTAGATTAGATTGTTTTTCAGCTAGGGCATCTGCACATTGTGATCACTTGATGGATGGCTTAGATCTCACACATTAATGCCAAGTTGATAGGCTGACTTATAGATCTAAAACTCAAGTGGGCCACACGAGAGGAAACAGTGGGGATTCAATAACCACCGTTGAAACATTTGTATGGCCATAAAACTTTTGTATCAGGCTAAGATTTTTTGTGTTTTCACTTCATCATGGTAGGAATGACATTATAAACAGTTTGGATGGCATATAAACATCAAGGTGGATCCCAGGAAGGTTTCAACGGTAGTAATTTCGTTCCCCAACTTTGCCTCTAGTATGGATAACTTGAGTTTTGGATCCGCCTCATTTTTTATTGGGTGTCCTAAAATGAGCTTTTGAAATAGATGGATGGACTGGATTTCTTACAAACATCATGGTGGGCCCCACCCATCATCGCAGTGTAGAACTTCCTTTCAAAGGCTTTCGGAGGAAATCCGCGTCCCTTGGAGCTGTTTACTTTTGTGCTGGAGAGTCTGCATGGTGGGACCGCACTTGATTGATAGCTTGGATCTTTTACACGTGCCACACATGTGAGATAATCAAACCTTAGAAATTATGAATCCTAAACTGCAAATCCAATAAAAAACATAAATCCTCATAAATACATAATAATAATAATAACTATTGAGGTTAAAATCTGGTCGGCCCTCTCTCCACGTCGCCCTCTACCTGTTGTCCCTGAAACCTGCACCAAGAAAATGGGCAAAGGTGACCCTGGCTAAGCCGGGGGACCCTCCGATGCCTAAGTTAGGACAAGGGAATCGGGGTCTAGGTAGAGAGTAGAGGAGGAGAGCTCGATATCACGTACCTGTAGACATGGTGCTGCATGCTATTTATACTTGCCTGTGGGGCGGTCAGGTCTCGATAATCTCGGCACGATCAGAGGGATTCCGGGATCATGGAGATACTGTCCGTAATCTGTTGATCATGTAGCGTATCCAGCAAATAATGTGCATCTGCGAGCGACGCTATCGACCACGTTTGGTTATAACAGTTTCCATGTTTAGCGAGTGGGATATGCGCATCTGAAGGCTTGCTCGGCTCAACTCGTCAGACCATAATAAAGAACATTCTCCAGGTCGGACGAGGTCCGACCCGACCCGTCATGCTAAATCCAAGGGTCCCCTGGCTTAGCCAGGGTCACCTTTACCTGTTTTCTTGGTGCAGGTTTCAGGGACAATACGTAGAGGGTGACGTGGAGAGAGGGCTGACCAGATTTTAACCTCAACATTTTTTGGCACCGTCTGTGGGAACTGAGACTAAAAGTCAGGTTCTCATCTTCCTAAGTGATGGGGAGGAAGAAGAAAGCTGTAGTTATGGAACCAGTACCAAGCGAGCAGGCTCGATCATCATCAACACTTCATGTTGAGTCTGCACCAGGACCTTCTCAACGTTCGCACAACCGGTCGGGTAAATACCGCGCCATGCAGAACGAGATCCAGGCCCTACGCGACGAGATCAACAGAATGAAGCGGCAGAGGGAACCAGAGTCACGTCCGGCTCAGGAACAACCCGTTCTCGAATCGGTGGGACTGTTCGTGGAGACCCGCTCTGCGTCGAGGAGTGCAAGACCTGAAACCCCCCATCATTCAGGGGTGCCGCGTTCAAGGCAAAACCCTCCTGCAGTGCATGTCGAAGGATCTGCACGAAATGCCACTACCCGGGCTCTCACAATCGTCCATTCAGCCACATCCGCTCTGCCACCCACAGACCTCCGACACCAGTTAGAACGGAGGAGAGACAAGAGAACGCCGGAGGTCGAGGATGCCCCAAAGGTCGTCGCGAAAAATAGGGACCCACGGGAGGCACGATTTGTGGAGTTAAAGGACAAGTTCCTGACATTGGAGAAGAAGCAGCAACAATAGACAGTTCCAGCCATGATCCAGGCGATGATGGAAGAGACCGAGCCTCCCTTCACCCCAGCCATCATGGATGAAGTGATGCCACAGAGGTTTCGGATGCCTCCCGTCATCCAGTATTCAGAATCTGGGGATCCATCCGAACACCTGGATTCCTACCGATCGTGGATGCAGATCCAGACTACAACGGATGTAATGATGTGTAGGGAGTTTTCTATCACTCTCACTGGATCCGATCGGATTTGGTATTGCCAGCTCAAACCCAACTCCGTGGATTCTTTCACGGAACTAAGTCGACTATTCCTTACGTAGTTTATAAGCGGTAAGAGAAGTCGGAAACCCAACACTCACCTGCTCACCATCAAGTAGGCCCTGAAAGAGTAGTTAAAGGATTACATCACCCACTTTAATGAAGAAGCATTGCATGTCGCTGACTACAATGATAAGATGACTCTCGCTGCCATTCTGAGAGGATTGAAGGAAGGAAAATTCTCCTTCTCTATCGGAAAGAGTCCGCCAAAGACGCTGGCGGACTTCATGGCGAAAGCTCAGAAGTATACTAACACCGAGGAGTTTACAAATGCTCGAAAAGTCACACAAGTATCCGACTCGACGAACAAAGGGAAGAGACCTCAGAACGAAGACTCTCAACCGACTGACAAAGGGACGGATGACCGCGCTTCTCGCGATCGTCGGCATAACCGCAGACCGGAAGGGAAATTTCGTTCCTATACCCCACTTAATACATCCACCGAGCAAATTCTGCTAGATATTCGAGGAGACAGGCTGTTCAGTTGGCCAGTCTGGATGAGGGCTGACCCACAGCATCGGGAGAACCAAAAATTCTACCGCTTCCACTGAGACCATGGCCACAACACGGATGACTGCGTGGACCTGAAAGACGAGATCGAGTCCCTCATCCGCAAAGGACAATTACGTCGTTATACCAAAAGAGAAAGGTCCGCTCGGAGAGAGGAGCAGCCGCGAGAAAAGCCAAACAACCCCCAAGAAGAACCAGCCTAACTTCGAACCATCTTCGGGGGTTCAGCTGGGGAAGGAAATTCAAACAGGGCTCGAAAAGCCCATTCCCGGAGATCCGAGCCGGAACATCACGTTCACCTGATGAAACTTCCCAGCAAGGAACTCTAAGTCACTCCGTGCAGCCTGACTTTTACAGAATACGATGCACGCGGGATCTAGCATCCACACGATGACACGCTAGTGGTTACCATGACCATAGCGAATCACAAGGTGTACCACATCCTGGTCGACACCGGGAGTTTGGCTGATGTTATGTATTCCGAAGCGTTCGAAAAGATGAGAATTCTACGGTCTCGGCTCCAACCCATGAAGACTTCCTTGCACGGCTTTACCGGAGAGAGAGCAATCTCTGAAGGAGCTATCTCTCTCCCAGTAACAACGGGAGAAGGGCAATATCAAGTCACACTTCTGGTGGACTTTTTAGTTATCAATGTTCCATCTGTCCATAATGTAATCCTAGGCCGACCCTCCCTCAATGCAATGAGAGTGGTCGTCTCAACTTACCATCTAATGATGAAGTTTTCAGCTGAAGGAGGGATCAGTTATCTCCGAGGTGACCAACGTAAGGCCCGAAGATGTTATGCTATAGTGGTTAGGAAAGGAGCCGCTAAACAGGCTCTCTTCGTGGATGCCTTGGACCCCCGAGGACCAGCGAAAAGTTCATTAGTCAAAGACCTGAAAAAAGTTTTCCTCGATGAATCAGACCCGGGCAAGACTGTCCAGCTCGGGTCATCATTGAGTTTCGAGCAGAGGAACGAACTATTAGCCTTCTTGAGGCAGCATTGAAATATCTTTGCATGGTCGCATGCAGATATGCTAGGGATCTCTCCTGACGTGTTGGTTCACAGGTTGAACGTGGACCCAAATCATAAGCCGATTAAGCAAAAGAGAAGGCCATTTGACGCCGAACGATATGCAGTCATTACCGAGGAGGTCTCCGTACTGCTCGATGCGTGTTTCATAGAAGAAGTATATTACCCTGACTGGATAGCAAATGTCGTTCTCGTCAAGAAATCCAATGGGAAGTGGCGGGTATGTGTAGACTACTCCTATCTGAATAAAGCATGCCCTAAGGACAACTTCTCATTACCTCGGATCGACTAACTGGTGGACAGCATAGCTAGGCATGAGTTGCTCTCATTCCTGGACACCTATTCCGGATACAACCAGATCACTATGCATCCCCCAGATAGGCAGAAGATGACCTTTGTCATGGACAGAGGACTCTACTGCTACCGGGTCATGCCGTTCGGCCTGAAAAATACTGGGGCAACATACCAGAGACTGGTGAATCAATTGTTTGCTAGCCAGATTGGGTGCACCATGGAGGTGTACATGGATTACATGTTAGTAAAAAGTACCCAAGCCTCCAACCACCTTGCCGACCTCTGAGAATATCAAATTAAATTGAATCCCGTTAAGTGTGCATTCGGGGTTGAGTCAGGAAAGTTTCTTGGCTTTCAAGTCAGTCAGCGAGGTATCGAGGCCAATCCAGATAAGATCAAGGCCCTCCTCGACATGAACTCGCCTCAGACTCTTAAGGAGATACAGTGTCTCATGGGAAGAGTTACCGCCCTTGGACACTTCATATCCAGGGCTACAGATAAATGTCTTCCCTTCTTCTAGCAGCTGAAGGGCCATAAGAAGGCGGAGTGGACACCAGAGTGTGAGCATGCCTTCCAGCAGTTAAAATAATACTTGGGTTAACCGCCTCTATTGTCTAAGCCTAAAGAAAGGGAGCCTCTGTTCCTCTACCTCTCAGTCTCGGCTTCAGCTGTCAGTTCGGCTCTAATCAGAAAGGTCGAAAGCAAGTAGTACCCCTTGTACTATGTAAGCAAAGCCATGGTACCAGCTGAAATAAGGTACCAGTCCTCAGAAAAATTGGTGCTCTGCCTCGTCTTATCGGCCAGAAGACTGCGGCCATATTTTCAGGCCCACTCCATAGTTGTGCTAACGGACTCTCCTTTGAGGCAGGTCCTCCAGAGACCTGAAGTGTCAGGTCAGATCACCAAGTGGGCCATGGAGCTCGAAGAGTTTGACATCCTGTTCCGCCCTAGGGTTGCAATCAAGGGTCAAGTTGTCACTGATTTCATCGCCGAGTTGAAAGGGCCTAGCTATATGCCCTAGAGGGGGGGTGAATAGGGCAATGCCAAATAAAACTAATAACAGCGGAATAATAAAAGAAATATAGCACAATGCTGAATTTAAAGTAATCTCAATAGCCTAAAATAAAGAGAATGATACTTTATCAGTTTTAAGGACAACCTTACACCAAAAACCAAAGGTTTAAGGTATGACAACCTTATATCTAGAACATCCTTTGTATCACAAACCAATGAGGAATAAAAAGTAAGGAAATCAAAATAACTTGCAGAAATAAATCCTAAGTTATTACAACATTCATTCACACTTGCTTGAAATAAAATGATTACAACATTCATCCACAAACACAAACCACAACACTAAAGGAATAAAGGAATGAAAGAATAAAGCACATCCACAACACAACGATATATAGTGGTTCTCCTGTGTGTACACCAACTGTTATCCAACAGCCACACAGAATGCTACTCCACTCCAAATATCCTCACACAGGGGATATTAGCATGCACTATAAAAATATGTTTCACAAGTTCACCCAAAACCTTCACAATTGTGTCTTTGATCTCGGGCTTACACAATCCAAAAATTCCCACAATCTGAGTTTTCTGGCTCTCCTCAGATAACCAATACAATGAAATTTTTCTGACAAATCTCAAAACAAAACCAAAGAAAGTAAACTACAAAAATGTAAAATACCTGAATCACCTTTTGAAGTAGCCCAGTAGAACCAATCGGAGTAGAAGTTCGATTCAACGTTCAAAGTCCAATACTCACTTTAAGAATGGTTCTAAGTCTAATTAATTTTAAATCAAATGGGCTAGTTCTATTTGATTTTAAATCCAAGAAGAAGGAATATCAGAAATTCCCCTTTTCTAATGAGATTGGAATGTAGATCAAAATCAAATAAAAAATAAGCTAGCAAAAGGAATATTAAATAAGCACAAAGTAGCTTAAAACAAATTCAAACTTATCTCAGAGTATAGCCTAAAGAATGATTGAATAGAGTTGAATTGAATTGCTAAAACTCTGAAATTCGTGCTCTATTTATAGCCTAAAAAATCCCATCTATGACTGGTCTTAGGATCCTAGGACTGGTTGTAGCTTCAAATATTTTTAAAGATTTCTTCGGGATAAGGATTTTTTGTTTCACGACCAGTCCTGGGTAGCTTACGACTGGTCGTGGGTCACCTACGACTGGTCGTGGGTCACCTACAACCGGTCGTAGGACCCCCAGTTTAGTTACTGGAGTTTGAGTCATAGGGCTAAGACTGGTTGAAGGATGAGTCGTAGAACGCACAGGACTGGTCGTAGGATAACCAGAAAGATACAAAAATCTTCAACAACCTACGACTGGTCCTGAAAAATTTAAGACTGGTCGTAGTAGAGCTAGGACTGGTCTTGAAGTCCATAGGATTGGTATTAGAACAGCCCAAACAAGCATATTAAAATATATGAATTATGTATCCAGAATGACCTACAATAAAGCCCATCCTAAGGTCAATCTAAGGTCAAACAAACCTTAAAAGTGAGATGGACATTGAATGTCTGTACACTCAGATGACCCTTAAGAGAAGCTTGAGAATATATAAATCTTGTAGTAGGCCTTCTTGAGCTTGATCTTGACTTGACACGGTCTTCTACTATACTTGAACTTGATTGTATATTGAGCATGCATACTTGAAAACTTATATTCTTGAATTCTTCATCTATGGCTTGAAACGTTCTTCATTTAAGTTCTTGTCTTGCAACGCGATGTCTTGATTACAATAAATAGTCTCAAACATGTAACACAAGATATACAAGACATAGATATAGGTTTTGGCAAGACAAAATTTAACAACTAAAGGGATATGAAATCATAGCACTTACATGAGTTCACGACTCTAAGTGAAGAACAAATCAGCAAGGAAGTCGAGATGATACCGCCCGTCCTGCTGAGCAACCAGGAGGTGGAGTCAGATCCGGGATGGGTCCTTTATGTTGACGCATCTTCCAACGTTGAAGGAGTGGGGTCGGGTGTCTTCCTGATTGCACCCGACTCAACTACAATCCAATACGCAATCAGGCTCGTATTCAAAGCTTCAAACAACAAAGTCGAGTACGAAGCACTGTTAGCTGGGCTCACGTTAGCAGCGAGCCTAGGCATTCAGACCCTGCAAGTCCGTTGCGACTCGCAACTGGTAGTGAACCACATCTTTTCAGAGTACGAAGCCAAAGAAGTCAGGATGATCGCCTACCACGAGGAAGTGAGAAAATTGATTGAGAGATTTTGGAGTTACGCCATCCGGCAAATCCCTAGAGCCGAGAACTCATGGGCCTATGCCTTTGCAAGACTCGCCTCGACCTCCTAGGGAAAGATCCTGTACTTTGTTCTCGTTGAGTTTGTTGAGTACCCGAGTATCGGTCAGCCGGAGGAGGTCAACCCCATCCAGTCTATTCCTAGTTGGATGGACCCGATCTTCGATTACCTCTCATCCAGTGAAATCTCATCGGACAAATTAGAGGCGAGGTGACTTAGGGTCAGAGCGGCCCGGTCGCTATATTGGACGGAGTGCTGTATAAGAACGGGCATTCTCAGCCTTACCTTAGATGCCTCCAACCGGACGAGGCCGACTATGTGATTTAGGAGATCCATGAGGAAATCTGTGGAAACCATTATGGCAGTCGTGCCTTGGCCATGAAGATACTTCGTCAAGGGTATTTCTGGCCGACTCTTAAGCAAGACTCCAAGGACTTTGTTCGGAAGTGTGACAAGTGTCAGCTTTTTTCTACAGTGCCGAGGCAACCGGTAGAAGAAATGACCCCCATGAGTGGGTCGTGGTCGTTCGCCCAATGGGGGATCGACATCATCGGTCCCTTGCCCACTGGGAAGGGATAAGTCAAGTTTGCTATAGTTGCAGTCAACCACTTCACTAAGTGGGTCGAGGCCGAGCCAGTCGCAAAGATCACTGAGCAAAAACTAATCGAATTTGTGTGGAAAAATATCATCTGTCGGTTTGGAATCCCACGAACCATCGTTTCTGATAATAGCTGTCAATTCGATAATGATAAGTTTCGTAGTATGTGTCGAGGGCTTGGCATTGTGAACGATTACTCATCGCCTCGGCGCCCACAGTCGAATGGACAGGTAGAGGCGGTCAACAAGGTCATCAAGCACCATCTCAAGACGAAGCTGGAAAAAGCAAAGGAAAATTGGGTCAGGAGCTCCCCTTCGTCCTTTGGGCTTATAGGACCACAGTCCAGACTTCAACTGGAGAAACCCCATTTTCGCTGTCCTATGGCTTGAAGGCAATGGTGCCAGTGGAAATCGGACTCCCAACGACATGGGTAAGAAGCTTTGAAGAAAATTAAAACTCTAAGCAGATCGCTGCTAATTTGGATTTTCTCGAAGAACTCAGAGAGGTTTCGAAGCTCCGAATGACGGCTCGGCATCAGTAGGCTGTGCGCTTTTATAATTCAAAGGTCAAAGTCAGGCGCTTCTGCCCAGGGGACTTAGTCCTCCGACGGGTCTTCCAAAACACGGCTGAGCCGAGGGCAGGAGTGCTCGGACCCAACTGGGAAGGACCATATCATGTGGTCAGGTCTGCCAAACCAGGCTCGTATCACATGGAGGACCTCGAAGGCCACCATCTCCCTCATCCTTGGAACGCCGATCACTTAAAGATCTACTACCCATGAGGAAGAGCCTTTAAGGCTCATAATAAAATGTACGCCTCCGAGCGGTTAGCCTTTAAGGCTCTTAATAAAATTTTAATTTTACTTTGGATGCTCGTCCGATTACCTTACCAATACAAGCATAAATTAAATGGTCCGATCCTTTAAGGGATTGGGGCCTAATCTTGCGAAAGATCGATAAGGCATTCCCTCGAGGGAAAAAGCCTAATAATGACCCGACCCTCCATTGGAGTACTCGGCTCGACAATATGATGGAATGAAAAGGTCAGGCCCATAAAGAGGCCCGCTCCACTACATCTCAGAGCAAGTTAACGCAATACCAAAAATAATGTTTTTCATTGAATCCCCTCGGAGGGGCAAAGAATACATTGATAGTTTCTATAAAAAAAATACAAAGTAAAATAGGCCTTCATGCTGGAGGAGGAGCCTGGACGTCAAGGGCTTGATCTGAGCGGGCAACATCAGCAGGAGTGTTCTCGGAGTCCTCAGGAAGAAGGGAGTCAAGATCAAGGTCTGGGTACAAACCCAGGACTACCTCGAGACAAGCGTCAAAGCCGCGGTTGTAAAATGTCACAGCTTCGGTGTCCCTCTCCTTGGAGGTCTTGAAATCTTCAACCGCGGTGGCAACCGATGTGACCAAAGAGGCCTCATCTTTGGCCTGTTGAGCCTCCATGGGCTGATCCACGTCTCGGATCCGATCTTCAGTCGCCTCGGCCTTGGCGCATTTCAGAGCTTCACCTAGCCGAGTAGTCTCCATGGCCAAAGAATCTGCGTAAGCCCTGGCACGGGTTAGCTCGGTGGTCGTTGCATCGTCACTCGCCTTAAGATTATCCACCCTCTCCTGCAGGTGCAACTCCCTGGCCTCCAGGTCGATAATGACTCCCTGCAGTCGGCTCACCCTGGCCCTCTCACCTGAAAGCTGCTGTCACAGATCAATCTGCTCGAACTTCAAGGCCGCCATCTCAGCCTAGAGAGCCTCAAACTCTACCTCCCTCTTTCGATGCTCCCGCACTCTCTGCTGAATTGAGACCAACACTGGGACGGCCTGAACAGGAAACTAAGATCAGAATCTAAATATATATACATAACGATATGAAAGAAAGGGAGAATCCTCTCAGAGATATACCGTATAGCACACGGAGGCAAATTCATTCAGAAAGCCGCCTTCCGACTAGTCAAGGTTCTGAGAAATATTCTCCTCCTTAGCATGCTTGCAGCCCACGGAGCCAAGAATGCCATATGATAGCCCGGCTTGAACCTCTCACCGCTCGTGCCCGCCTGAGCCGAGGCCGTAACCACCTCGGCCCATACCCTGTTTCCGGTCAAGTTTTGACCCTCGGCGTGGACATCTCCTCAGACCTCGGGGAGGAAAGCATATTTTTGGCCATTCTAATGGCATCCTCCCATTCGGAGGAAGAAAGGATAGCGACGGGGGGCTCAAGGACTGCGGTAGGAGCCTCGGCAGTGGAGGGAACGACTACAGCAGGAGCACAAGCAACAGGACTCGAAACGACTGGGGTGTCGGCCACGGTCGATTGGATGAGCCCAGGAGGAGGAGATACCACCGGGCGCAAGATTGCCGAAGGAGCCGCGACAGTACTAGGGCACGCCGGGGTCGGCATCGCAGAGGTAGAGCCGACTAGTCTTGGAGTTGGGGCTGTCGAGGTCGGCGTAGCGGAAGATTCCTCCACGCGAGGGGGAACTGGCTTCTTTCCAGTGATCTTCACTCGGGGGGCTTCCTTCAGCAACTCCGCTGTTATTGGAGCTGCTTTCCTTTTTTGAGCTCCGTACGCCTCGACCATGCCTGCGAAAGAAAAAATGATGTCAGTTACTGACCAAATGAAAGCTCATCGAAGAGATCAGAGTAGCTTACTGAGGGACGTGGGCAAAGGCTGGGATTTGTAAAGCTCAGACCAGTGAAGGTTGGCCGTGGTGATCAGATCAGCCCAGGAACGAAGCGTTTCCCATCACGTTTTGGCCTTCGCAATGCTATTTTTCTGGTCTAAGTTGAGGAGCGGCAACCCCTTTGGGAAAGCTGCAAAAGAAAAAAACATCTTACTTCAATGAAAACAGGTGAAAACTAAGGCAACAACCCAGATGTAAAATGAAATCCGACCCGGTTTCATAAAATGGGTCGAAATATGAGCCGTTGAGGTCCTAAGCTCAGCCGTTGTGCCTCCCATTCACCGGCTACCTAGAACCACTTATTTTTTCAGTCCTTATTGGACGACAGTAGGTGCATCACTAATCTCGACCCCTTCCTCCCCCTAGTCGTAAAAAAGTACAACGGATCATTGCTGTCATGCTTGACCAAGTACAGGCTTAACAGTTCCTCTGGAGTCAACTCAGCATTTCCAACTTGTCTCCAGATAATGAAGGCAGAAATCATTACCCTCCAGGCATTCGAAGTAAACTGCCCGGGAACCAATCCAAGGTAGGCCGCAACCTTCCTGATAAAGGGGTGTAGTGGGAGCCAGACCCTGCACTGCAGTGCGCAAGGAAGATGGCTACTTCTCCCTTGGCAGGAGCATCAGCTACGTCCAAAGGCCCAGGGACCCTTATCTGAACGGAGTCAGGGATTTGGAATTCTAAACGGATCCACTCCATCTGAGATTCTGACATGACAGAGCCCCCTGGGACTACCTCTGCGGTGCGCAAACTTGCAGGCATTTCAGTGGTGGCAATGGTCTCGACTCTGCAGGCTCGGGTGGCCATCTTCTTGCTAAGTTGCTTGGTTTTAGAGCCCAACGTCTTTTGCCTCCGAGGTGGGGGGTATGGGAGAGTGGTCTCGAAAGGGCCTTTGGAGGCCCCACTCCCACTTTCAGAACTCCCTGTCTTGGAGTTATCGCCGTATTCATGAACCATCTCGAGGTCGGAAGACATGGCAGAAAGAAGGGTGAAGATCAACAGGACTCACCGGGTGACGGTCGAAAATCGCCTTCTACCGAAAACTTTGAATTCGGTCAGAATCACCTTGTCAGAAATTGCCTCCTCCGGTATACTCTTCTGATTCGAAATGTAAAGTGACGAATGAAAGTTCGGGGTGCCTTATATAGGCGACGAAGGAATTTTGCACTGATGGCGAGCCTTGATGGCAGCAGCCGAATCGGCACAAGCCGATCTCCGAGCACACATGGCTTCACCGCATTGGAGGAGTACTGAACCGTTAGTACTTCTCTGACATCGGGAAGTGTACCTCGATATGTGAAGCGACGCCCCAGCAATCGGAGCCGTCACATACATGCCTCCTTAGGCCTGCGTGATAACCTCTAGTAGGATGGGAGGAGATTCAGGATCGTAAACGTTGCCACGAGTAAACCAAGGAGACCAGTGCACGCACGATTCGAGACCCATCATCATTGCAATGAGGGCGAGAGATTTCCTACATAAGTACTCTCCGAGCCTGCAAGCAAACTCGAAGAGTAGGGGGCTTCTGTTATGGGGAGATCCGAGCCCATGGTAGAACATCAATGCGACTGTAAGTCCGATCCGACACCCGAGGCACCCGGGGCACGACCCATCTGACCAGACTTCGGCATCACGACAAGGACACGCGAGCGTCTTTGGAAGAGGGTCAACTCGGAGGGGTCTTAACAATCCGATCAGATTCGGCATGACGGGTCAAGTCAGATATCGGCTCAAGCCAGCCGTATCAGATTCAGCATGACGGGTCGGGTCGAACGTCATCCGACCTGGAGAATGTTCTTTATTATGGTCTGACGAGCTGAGCCGAGCAGGCCTTCAGATGCGCGTATCCCACTCACTAAACATGAAAACTGCCATAACCAAACGTGGTCGATGGCGTCGCTCACAGATGCACATTATTCGCTGGATACGCTACACGATCAACAGATTGCGGACAATATCTCCACGATCCGGGAATCCCTCTGATCGTGCCGAGATTATCGAGACCAGACCGCCCCACAGGCAAGTATAAATAGCATGCGGTGCCATGTCTACAGGTACGCGATATCGAGCTCTCCTCCTCTACTCTCTACCTAGACCCCGATTCCCTTGTCCTGACTTAGGCATCGGAGGGTCCCCCGGCTTAGCCAGGGTCACCTTTGCCCGTTTTCTTGGTGCAGGTTTTAGGGACAACACGTAGAGGGCGACGTGGAGAGAGGGCCGACCAGATTTTAACCTTAACAATAACAATAATAATAATAATAATAATAAACAAATGTGGCAATGGCACCACACGTATTAACAAAGATCTCGCATCTGCAATACTAGTTCCCACATGACACTCCCTCACAATCAAAGAGGGATAGAGAAGGTGTGAGAGATAGAGAGAGAGTGTGTGTGCATGAGACTAACGGATTGGGTACTCCCCCGCACACCAGCCCCGTTGCTGGTGGTCGGTGCTCTGTGGGCCCCACCATGATGTATCTGTTTCATTCATTCTTAAAGATCATTTCATGACTTGATCCCAAAAATGAGAGGTATATAAATCTCAGGTGCACCACGCCACATGAAAACAATAGTGATTGGATATCCATCATTAAAATCCTCTTAAGGCCCATTGTATTGTTTATTTGACATTTAATATGTTGATTAAGTCATACAGGGCCAGATGAAGGGAAAAAATAAAAATCAGCTTGATCCAAAACTTTTATGGCCCCAAAATGTTTTTTAATGGTTGACGCTCATTCAAGACTGTTTCCTAGAATGTGGTCCACTTATGATTTGGATATATCTCATTTTTTATCTTATATCGTAAAATGATCTGTAAAAATAGATGGACAACATGGATGAAATGAATACATCATAATGGGGCCCACGGAGCACCGACCACCAGTCATTGGCTGTGTCCCACTTAGATGAGGGGTCAAACCAATTTCTCATCTAAAACTCATGTGGGCCCCACCAAGTGCTTTTATATTTTTTAGGATGTCTTCACATAGTTTTAGATGGTATGGCCCACTTGAGTTTCATATACAGATGATTTTTGAGATATCTCATAACCTAAAGGGGACACATCATATCCACGATGTTAATGTTCGACACACATCATGATGAGGCCCACAAAACTTACTAACATCATTTCTTAGGTTCTTACGAGGTTAGTAAGTTAGGTCACAATTTTGACTAGAATATTTGGCCCATTTTACATGTCTAGTCCAGTCACTCTATTTTATTGATCAATACCCTCAATTTGACTAGTTACCTCAATTAGGCAACATATGAGAAAGATATTGGGCATACAAGATTGATCAAATTTCAATGAAATTTGATTTACACATCTGAAGTTATTTTACTCTTCAATCTGAATTGATTAGATTGTCCAAAAATGATTAAAGGTTCAATTAGTGGATGTGCCTAATAATTTAGTATTTTTTTTTTCACAGATAAATTTCAATTTCCAATTAAAAGTAACATTTTTTTTTTCAAAATGTATATTTTTTTACTCTTTTAACAAAATATCATTTTTATTTTAAAATATTTCAAAAATAATTTAAAATACAAATTCTGAATTTTTATTTTCAAAATCTCAAAAATTTTCTCATATTTTATTTTTTTTTCTCAAAAATTTCAAAATACCAATTTTTTTATTCAAAAGCATCATTTAGTTTACAAAATTTTTCTCAAACATTGTTATAATGTTTAAACTTCTCAATTTTCATTTTCATGTGATATTACAAATCATTTAAATATTACTTTTTAATTATATATTAAAAATTTTTCACTCATATGATATAAAAACTACACACACACACACACACACACACACACACACACACACACTACCTTTACCAATGGTTTTTGTTTGTTGATAAAAAAACATTAACGACGGTTATTACCGATGCTTTTTTTCATCGATAACAAAACATTACTACCGCCGGTTTTCATTCGTCGGGAAAAAAAATTATGGACGGAGTATTTAGTTCACCAGGAATATTTATTTTTAATGACGAAAATATTCGTCGCTAAAAGTTTTTTTAGCAATGAAAAAAAATTCCGTCGATAAAAGCGTCCGATTTTTAGTTTTTTGGTCGTGGAGCGAATTTTTGGTCAGGGCGGGAACATTTTCGATACGATTTTGGTTCGTCGACAAAAAGTGTTTTAGCGATGAAAAAACTTCGTTGGTAAAAGTGTCCGGTTTTTGGTTTTTTGGTCGTGGAGGGAATTTTTGGTCAGGCCGGGAACCTTTTCTTAATGGTTTTGTTTCGTCAGTAAAAAGTTCTTTTAGCGACAAAAAGAATTTCGTTAGTAATAATATTTTAACAGATTTTTTCCGACGGTATGTCCGTTGGAAAAACACCTTTACCAACGACATTCATTTTCATCGATAATAACATTATATCAGATTTTTTCGACGATTTATGTCCATCGGTAGAAATGCTTTTATCGACGAAGAGAATTTCATCAATGATAACATTGTACAATATTTCTGCCGACGATTTATGTCCATCGTTAAAAATGCTTTTACCGATGAAAAGAATTTCGTCGGTAATAACATTGTATCAGATTTTTGCCAATGATTTATGTCCGTCGGTAAAAACTTATGTCTGTCAGTAAAAACACTTTTACCGATGAAAGTAGTTTTTGTCGATAAAAATACTTTAACCTACGATAAATAATTTCATCAGTAATTTCGTCAGGGTAAGCTTTTAGGAATTGGCCACCAATAGGATTTTTCACAATTTTTCCTTGCATATTAAGAAGAATATAATATCTTCATTAAAGAAATTTCATAACTGTCAATTACCCATCCCAAGTAGGTGACCATTTAGGGAAAACAGAATCCTTAAAATCCAAAGACAAATTACCTTTTATACCACATCTCCTTCCCCAAAAGCTTTCCTATTTACCTTTTTATTATAAGCTCGAAAGACTTTGGTCATGTTGGCAATTACGTAATCTAGAGCTTTTAATCGTGTCTCATCTAACTCTTCTAATTTGACCGACATCACTTCTGTGAACTCAGCTGGAGTTAAAGTAGTTTGGTATGCAATTCTTAAGGATTGGCACAATAACCTCTAAAGGAAATGCTGCATCATTCCCATAAGTAAGTGTAAAGGGAATCATTCCACTATTGTTCTGAGGCAAATTCCTTTAAGCCAAAAGTGCTTCAGATAATTTAGTATAATATCTTCTAGGGTTGTCGTCGATTATCTTCCTTAAAATATTATTGATTATCTTTTTACTAGCCTTGTCCTGACCATTAGCCTATACATAATAAGGTGTCAAATGCAACAACTTAATTTTATATTACTCGACCATTGATCTCACATCATTAGATGAAAATTCCCCTCCTCAGCCTAAAGTAATCGACAATCAGTGGATAATATTGGTTTTGATGAAATCGATAATCTCATTATGGTCAGTTCCCTTTATGGGTCGTGCTTCTACCCACTTAGTGAAATAATCTGTGGCCACTATGATGAAACTATCCATTTTCGAAGAAAGAGGATAAATTTTTCCTATCAAATCTATAACCCATCTTCAAAAAGGATAAGGTTTAAGAATATGATGTAATTCAGAAAGATTGGCTTGAGATTTAATATTCCTTTTCTAAAGCCTACATTCATTTTCAAAATGTATAGGCTTCTTACAGTAGTTATATGGCCCATTTTTCTAAAAATGACTGTTTATTTTCTTTTCGAGCTTAGGTTCCTTAGAGTGATGTCCAGGATTTCCACAATTGTAACAATTCTAATTTTTTTTCCTTTTATGCTTGACTTTTTTATACTAGGCTAGCTTTTGAAATGAAGCTGTTTGCATATTTAATTTGGTCTCTATTTTTATTAGTCTCATCTATTCTTGCGTGTACGATTATATTTTCCAAAGAAATGTCATTTTTCTTATGTTTCAATCTGGTTTTGTATTCTTTTAAAAAAGAATGTAACTTTTCAATCAGCGCTCCTGACAAGAATACTTTGTTCATTTTCATTCCCTCAATCATCAATCCATGTACTAGATTATGATATTCATGAATTTGGTTCATGTAACAGCCCGTACCTCCAGTACACGAGTGTTACCTCTTAAACCCCTGTTTATGGGAACGAAGACCGATTAACTAAGCGACCTGAACTTAACACGTGCAGGATGGGACTCCCAATCAATGTTGAGGCCATCCATCGATGGTGTCTAGGAGGCAAGTTGAACCTAACACCAGTCAAAGAGGTAAAACTCAACAAATATTTCAAGTTAAGACAACTTATGGATAAATTAATTAATTCATGTGGGATAATGCACCCACTAATGACTCTTGAGGATAAATTAATGGCCAACCAAACAATCAGTGTACTCTAAAACCCCATTTAACCGTTAAAACCAACCATCAGGTCAATCCAACCATTGGATCAATGTACATTAGCCAAATAGGACCTGAAACATGTAATATGGCCCACCTGGGCCTCATTTGCTCCCTAAATTGGGTCAGGGCCCCAAAGCGGGGCCCCGAAGCCAATTGGACGGAGTGAATTTAGCATAGACGTTACAGTGGCCCCCACGTGAAATGTGTGTACACCATATACTATAGTGCAAGACGTGCACTGGACGTGGCTGGTTGGTTAAACAGCCTTTGACTGAGCACCTTCACAAAAAGCAAAAAGAATCCTTCCCACCATTTTGAAATTTAAACTGGTGGAACTTCAAGCTCCAAAGTGGCCCACCCTAGCCACTTTTCAGACTATCCAAATCATCCATTTTGCTCATAGGGTCTGCCCAACCAAAACTATATAGGGATTTAGATCCATGCATAGGAATAGAGGAGTTGGGTCTGAATCGTCCATTTCTTCATGCATGGCTAGGATCCATAGATGAAGGACCATCATGTGGCTTGATGTGCAACCTAACATCAATTTACCCAAGGGATTACAGCCACCCACTAGCCAGCTAAGGAGAAGTCTTCTCACAGCTAGAAATGGCCAAGAAAACTAAAAGAAAGGAAAAAGGAGAATTTCCTTTTTGGACTAGGGAGGCTGGCACAATTATGACCCTTCCATGGGTCCACGTGGCATGATCCCAGCCCCTACTTGCAGGTAGTACGAAATGAGAATTTAAGCTATTTCATCTCATGAGAAAATGAAGAAAAGCGGATCTTCTCATGAGATAAACCAAACTTGTGATTGTGGCCCAAAAAGTGGGACCCACATTGATTAAGAGACCCATCCCATTCCCTCGAATGGACCAGATCATGTCAAAACACATGGAATAGTGATCTGTTATTAATGACCCAATCATCTTCCCCGATAACCCACCTGGACCCGATCATAAGATGGGTCCCACCAGACTTAAAGAGTTCCTTTTCTGAAATATCAGAGCATCAAAAACTCATCTTTAGGCTCAGATTGGCCCCATACATAGCCATCCTTCGATCACAGCCATTGCAAGGGAAGCTCTTTTCCCAACCGTTGATGATCTCTCCCTTTAGGCTATAAATAGGACACTATTGCTTTATAGTTTCACACCAGAAAGTGAGGGAAGAAAAGGAAAGAGAGTGATAGGGAGAGAAAGAGAGAAGGAAAAGGAGAGAGAGAGAGAGAGAGGAGGCGTGGGCCACCTTATAAGACCGGCTAGGTAATACCCTAGCTTCTCTTATTTTCTTTTTCCTTTCATGAAGGTTCCAATCACGTTTAAAGACCATGATGTGAGCTGAAACCGAGCTCCATCTAGGCCATGAATCTAGACCAAAACCAGGTTTCCAACAGGCCTGAGTTTAGACTACATGCACTCCTTATCTAGTCCTAGAAATGGAGCTGGAAATGCCGTTTAACTGGTCCACAGCCTGGGCTAAAAATGGGCCATATATGGGGCTAAAATCAGGCTTATAAATAGGCCTCAATCCAAGACAAAAGAACCAGCCAGCCACAATCCCCATTAAAACCATGCCTTGAATGATGCTAAAATAGCTTGAAATCAGACTGTTTGGGGCCATAGTGTGTGCCAAAACCGGTTTCCAAATTGGGCTAAAATCAAGTCTGCATCAGGCAGTGTAAATGGCCTAAAACCTAGCAATCACCAGGCCATGAAAACACTAAAATGGGCCCACGACTGGGTCAGAAATAGGATAGAAAGTGAGCCTCTGTTTGAGCACTAAAATTAGCTAAAAATGGCGTATAATGGGCTTTAATTTTTGCTGGAATCAGGCCTCAAACAAGCCCTGATTCAAATGGACATGTAGGTCATGCATTGGATAGCACTTTGGACTAGAAAACGGTCTAGAAATGGACCTCTGGTGGGCTAGAAATTCTAGCTGGAATCGGCCCAGAAAGTGGGCCTCCATGAGCGTCGCACGCTACACAAGTGTGCTACACCATATGTAAATCAGGTGGGCTACACCATGTGAATCTGATGGGCCACACCTTGTACAGCAGGTGGGCCGCACCCCAGCTGGATGTCAAGTGGGCCGCACATCTAAAATGGATGGGCCGCACCACATTCAAAATGGGTGGGCCGCACCACACCCAAAAAAAGTGTGCCACACCTCATTTAAAGTGCACTGGACCTCACCATAAATCTGGTGGGCCTGGTCGAGTTTGGGGTCACCCTTGGGACCACCAAGCTAGGCCGAACCAAGCCCAGCTCGGGCCTAGAATGTTGAGACAAATCGGGCCTAAACTTGGAGGAAATCTTAGGCCCAATATAGAACATTTGAAGGATAAAAATCTGGTGGCCCAGCCACTCTAAAGCAAGCTGAAGTGATTCTATTCACGGGTCCTTCAAACCTACAATATGCTTAGGAGTTATTATCTAATTCAAGCCAATCCTCTAGGAAGCTACTTATGTACTTTGGGGCCATTAGTTATACACGGGGATTCATATAAAGGGCAGTACTACGACGACTTAGGCGATGATTTTTCTTCCTCTTGAGCTTTCCATCTCTAAACTAGAATAAGGAATAGTCTTCTTTTTTTATTAGTTGCAAATGATCTCTCAAGAGTGAATGATCTACCAACTTGTTGATTTAATACATCCCTCATAGTTTGTTCACCATTGATTTGATATTGTATGAGTGTTTTAGAATTGATCAAATCCTTAATTTATTTCATCACATGTCATAAGACCAATCTATCATATGCTCTTAGAACTCATAAAATCACTGACTTGTTTAACCTAAAAGCTTGACTTATATTCGTTAAAAACACTCGATTGTTCACTTGTGAGTCACACCACAGAATTTTGATAAGATTGGATTGCATGATTCTTGAACTGTTTGCATACATGAGTTTTACTTCAAATATCAAAGCATGCCGGAATCTCTATAAGATTGTATTAGTCGTAAGACATGCATTATTTGAAATCTCTCTAAGGAAATTTCTATTGAAAGAGAGTTCGCACTTAGGGTGTAACAAGACTGGTTGTGATAAGAATAGACCCTCAACATGGAGATGAAAATTGAATTATGGGGATAACTGTCTACGGAGTGATTCCACTTATCTGACTACAGGA
The DNA here is from genome assembly GCA_037074715.1 of Magnolia kwangsiensis. Taxonomy (NCBI): domain Eukaryota; kingdom Viridiplantae; phylum Streptophyta; class Magnoliopsida; order Magnoliales; family Magnoliaceae; genus Magnolia; species Magnolia kwangsiensis. Next base: position 43,943,962 of record CM073576.1, on the reverse strand, counting down.
TGGACCTTGTAACATTTATTCTCATCGTCGTCTGTTCACATTTGAATCATTCATACCATCTCATTTTAGTTGTTGTGTTAATTGTTTTAATACCTCATTCCTAGTCAACTTACGGTGGTAGTCCCCTTGTATAGAGAATCGATTGACCACATGATGATAGGTTCTATATACATCCTAAGGTGATAGTCTCATGAGCCGGGGATAGTGGTATGGGACCTATGCCCGAGCTGCCAGCCTACGCTGGTGACAAGCCCTAGTAGTGACCTTGAGCTTATTTAAATTGGCTGATTGTAATTGGACTAATAATGGTTGGTTAATCATGCATATATGGCACAGGCCAACGTCTATCGCTATCGTATGTGATGTACATATTCTGTCCGACTAGATGAGCATTCTTAGGTCGATGATTGCATGGGTAACGAGCTCAATGTCCGTACGGATGAGCATCCCCGGGTGATGATTGAATTCATGCATCCATGCATATAATAAGACTACATTTGCTATGTTTTAGTTGCCAGGATGTTTTATGTTATTTCTTGTCTAGGGTGGCGATGTGTAATCTTAAGGGGAGATCACACTAAGATGGCAACTCATTCATCAATGTTCAACCATACAAAGGATGTAGGTACAGGTGCTAACAGATGCACAGCAGACCCGAAGACAGCGACAGTCAAAGAAGAATTTTATTATAAGGAGTCACACCAGGAAGCGGCTACATATTATGGCTTGAATCAGTAGGATCAATTATGATATTTTATTTTGGATAGTTACATTTTGGGATATTATATTGGCCCCCAGCTGAGTGGCTCAGGATATTACTTTGATTTGGGTTGCATCTATAGTACGCTTAGTTTCCATTAATCACACTTTAATTGAATTATCCTTTGATTATCAGTTAACATCGGGTTTTCAGGAAATGAATTGTATATTCGAGTCTCGAAATCTGAGGTGTTATAAGTTGGTATCAAAGCAGAGTATGAGATAGCCTGGCTGTGGGATTAACATATAAAACCTTAAGGAATCAACTTAGGAGAAACTTAGAAACTTCCCTCAGAAGTAGGAAGGATGAGTAAACATAGAAACAGAGCACTTAGGTCCCTTAGATATCAGCAGAACGAACAATTAAACCTATGCAGAGATCCTCAATAGCTAGAAAGAACTTAGAGTATAAATCAACTAGGAAAAGAACTTAGAATCCCTTGCGAAACGGCAAGTTGGTTCTCTGAACTTGGAAACAAAAACCTTAGCCTCTTTGGAATTTTAACTAGGAATATCACTTAGATTTAGTTACTAAACATTTACGCCATGCGATAGGCAAGGTGACAAGATCTCTAACTTTAGTATTACTTTGTGATTGACTAAAAGCATTTTTATCAATACCTGAACCACAAAATTTTGATCCCTCAGGAAGTCATGCCGCCCATATTATGGTCACAATGGACTAATACGATTAATATTCATCCCATCCCCTCGACCGAGCGATAAAGAGAGCATAGTCTTGAATACACGTCGGGCCTTCCGTCGGGAATAAAAAACATGGACAATGCATCAGAAGCAGTGGGGGATTCTCCTTCCCCCCAGATCTTCACTTCAGGGCTGCTGTCATAATATTTTGAACAAAGGATGCCTACCACTGATGCATTCGTAAGGGGACAGACTCGGGCCATAGCTTTTGCAGCCTTTACATTAATGGCGATGACTATGTAGTAGTAGCAGGCTACCTTTACGTAATAACAATAGGACTCGCACGCCCTCATGATGGAAACCCTATGAAATCATGGGGGGTGTCACATGATGCAGAGGGGCGAGGCGTCGACATATTCGATCGCTTCTTGAGGCTCCACCCACTGACCTTCGGAGGAGCACTTGACTTGGTTCAGGCCAAGCATTAGCTGGTGAATATCACTAAAATGAAGAGGCCATTGGAGTGCATGGACTCCTAAATGGTCACCTTGGACATATACCTACTCGAGGGAGAGGTGGTGAATTGGTGGGATAGTGTGCAGAGAAGCGTTCCAGCTAGGTATGCTTGGACACGGGCTGGCTTCAAGACAAAGTTCCTAGAGAAATACTTTCTGAGGTTGTGCCAGAGTGAGAAGATTGTACAGTTCCTAAAGATGGAGCAGGAAAACCTAATAGTTGAGGCGAGATTTGATGAGTTGTCTCAATATGTACCTAAAGCCCTCAAGGATGAGGAGTATAAACTGGAGAAGTTTAAGGAAGGACTCAAACCTAGGATACAATCTTTGCTGCGAACATGGGATTTCAGGAACTTCCCAAAGTTGGTAGACAAGGTGATGAGAGTAGAGAGAGACTTCGAGCGCACCATCCACTCCCACCTTCCAGCACGAGATGCCCCAGTTAGGCCAAGGCAGACTCCTCCTGCTTCGCCTGTTCCAGCAAAGAGGTTCAAGCAACTACTCGCGCGAGCTCCACCTTTGCCTTTCGACGGGGGCTGCGACCACTGCGGTAAGGTGAATCACATTACCTGGAATTACTTCCATAGGATGTGTGATCAGGGCATTCCACTCTTGGTGAACTGACCCTAGTAGAACTACATGGCAGTTAGGGCAACACCAAGGCCTTCAGCCACTACCAGTGGCAGAATGGAAGTGGTACAGTATCTCTATGGACTTCATTGTTGGACTTATTAGGGCTCAGAGGAAACATGACTTGATATGAGTCATTGTGGATAGGCTGACAAAGTCTACTCAATTCCTTCTTATTCAGATGATAGATTCGACTAACAATCTGGCAAGGCTCTACATCTGTGAAATCATTCAGTCCTACGGGGTTCCTCGAGATATTGTATCAGATCATGACTCTCGGTTCAGATCCACCTTTTGGAGGAGGTTGCTGGAGGAACTCAACACAGAACTCAAGTTTAGTATGGTTTTTCACCCCCAGACGAATGGGCAAACAAAGAGAGTAAATTAGGTTCTGAAAGACATGTTGAGGGCATGCGTCCTCGACTTCAGGAGAAATTGGGATGACCACTTGACCCTCACAGAGTTTGCTTACAATAACAGTTTCCAATCCACCATAGGCATGGCACCTTATGAAGCTCTTTATAGTTGCTCCTGCCGAGCTCCGCAGTGTTAGGTAGAAATAGGAGAATGAAGTTTTTTAGGACATGTGCTCATTCAAGTTACCACTCAAGTAATCGATGTTATTTGAAAGCATTTGTGCACCACCCAGAGCAAGCAGAAAAGCTATCCGGACAATCAACGACATGACCTAAAGTTTGCGACTAGCGATCATGTATTCCTGAAAATTTTGCCTATGAAGGGTTTGATGAGGTTCAGACAAAAAGGGAAGCTAGCACCTCTTTTCATTGGACCTTTCAAAATCTTAGATCACGTGGGAGCCGTAGCATACCACCTTGCGCTACCTACTGCACTAAGAGGTGTCCACAACGTCTTCCACGTATCCATGTTATAGAAGTACACATCGGATGAGTCACACATTATTAGTTAGGAGCAGATTGAACTTACAGATGATGATTCTTACACTAAGGAGACTATCCATATCCTGGACCACAAGGAGTAAGTCCCGTGGACAAGGACTATACCATTGGTTAAGGTCCTTTGGTTGCATTATGGTGAGGAAGAAGCAACTCGAGAACAAGAAGCAGAAGTCATGAAAAAGTACCGTCACTTGTTCAATAACACACCACGAGTAATTTTGAGAGTGCTTTTTTTAGGGGGAAAGATTATAATACCCCATACCTTTGGTACACGGGTGTTACCTCTTAAACCCACATTTATGGGAACTGAGATCAATTAACTAAGCTACTTGAACTTAACACATGTAAGATGGGACTTCCAATCAACGTTGAGGCCATCCATCAATGGTGCCTAGCAGCCAAGTTGAACCCAACACTAGTCAAAGAGGTAAAACTCAACAAATATTTTATGTTAAGACAACTTATGGATATATTAATTAAGTCATGTGGGACAATGCACCCACTAATGACTCTTGAGGATAAATTAACAGCCAACCAAACAATCAGTGAATTCTAAAACCCCATTTAACTATTGAAACCAACCATCAAGCCAATCCAACCATTGGATCAATGTACATTATCCAAATAGGACCTAAAATGTGTAATACAACATACCTGGGCCTCAGTTACACCCTAATTGGGTCAAGCGGGGCCCCAAAGCCAGTTGGACGGAGTGGATTCATCGTAGACATTATAGTGGCCCCCATGTGAAATGCGTGTACACCATATACTATAGTGCAAGACGTGCACTGGACGTGGCTGGTTGGTCAAACGGCCTTTGACTGAGCACCTTCACGAAAAGCAAAAAAATCCCTCCCGCCATTTTGAAATTCAAACTAGTGGAACTTCAAGCTCCAAAGTGGCCCACCTTAGCAACTTTCCAGACTATCCAAACTATCCATTTTGCTCGTAGGGTCCGCCCAACCAAAACCGTATAGGGATTTGGATCCATGCATAGAAATGGAGGAGTTGGGTCAGAACCCTCCATTCTTCATGCACGGCTAGGATCCACAGATGAAGGACCACCAGGTGACTTGATGCGCAAGCCAACATCAGTTTACCTAAGTGATTACAGCCACCCACTAGCCAGCTAAGGAGAAGTCTTCTCACAGCTAGAAATGGCCAAGAAAATTGGATTAGGGAGGCTAGAACAATTATGACCCTTCCCTGGGTACATGTGGCATGATCTCAACCCCTCCTTGTGGGTAGTACAAAATGAGAAGTTGAGTTATCTCATCTCATGAGAAAATGAAGAAAACTGGATCTTCTCATGAAATAAACCAAAACTTATGATTATGGCCCAAAAAGTGGGACCCACACTGATTAGGGGACCCATCCGGTCTGCTCAAACGGACCAGATCATGTCAAAACATATGGAATAGTGATCTTCCATTAATGACCCAATCACCTTCCTCGATAAACCACCTGCACCCGATCATGAGATGGGTCCCACCAGACTTAAAGAGTTTCTTTTCTAAAAGATCAGAGCATCAATAACTCATCTCTGGGATCAGATTGGTCCCATGCATAGCCATCCTTCGATTACAACCATTGCTAGGTGAGGTCTTTTACCAACCATTGATGATCTCTCCCTCCAGGCTATAAATAGGACACTATTGTTTCAGGATTTCACACTAATGAGACAGGGAAGAAAAGGAAAGAGATGGTGATAGGGAGAGAAAGAGAGAAAGAGAAGGAGAGAGAGCGAGAGAGAGAGAGAGAGGAGGCATGGGCCACCTTACAAGACTGGTCAGGTAATGACCTAACTTCTCCTGTTTTCTTTTCCTTTCATGAAGGTTCCAGTCACATTTAGAGGTCATGCTGTGAGCTGAAACCAACCTCCATCTAGGCTGTGAATCCAAACTGAAACCAGGCTTCCAATAAGCCTAGGTTTAGACTACGTGCACTCCTTATCTAGGCCTGGAAATGGAGCTGGAAATGCCCTTTAACTGGCCCACAGCACGAGCCAAAAATGGGCCTCACATGGGGCTGAAATCGGGCTTTTAAATAGGCCTTAATCCAAGCCAAAAGAATAGGCCCAAATCCCCACTAAAACCATGCCTTAATTGATGTCAAAATGGCCTAAAATCAGACTATTTGGGGCCATAGTGTGTGCCGAAACCAGTTTCCAGATTAGGATGAAATCAAGTCTGCATCAGGCTGTGTAAATGACCTAAAACCCGACAATCACTAGGCCATGAAAACACTAAAATGGGCCCAGAGCTGGGCTAGAAATAAGACACAAAGCGAGCCACTGTTTGGGCTCTAAAATAAGCTGAAAATGGCTTGTAATGGGCTTTTAGTTTTGCTGGAATTAGGCCTCAAATAGGCCCTAATTCAAACAGACATGCAGGTCGTGCATTGGATAACACTTCGGACTGGAAAATGGTCCAAAAATGGACCTCTGGTAGGCTGGAAATTCTAGCTGGAATTAGCCCAGAAAGTGGGCCTACACGGGGGCTGCATGCTGCATAGGTGGACCACACCATATGTAAATTAGGTGGACCGCACCAGGTGAATCTGATGGGCATCACTTTGTACAGTGGGGGGCTGCACCCCAGCTAGACGTCAGGTGGGCCGCACCACACTCAAAACAAGTGGGTCACACCTCATTTAAAGTGTTGTGGGCCTCACCATAAATTTGGTGGGCCTGGTCAAGTTTGGGGCCACCCTTGGGACCACTAGGATGGGTCAAACCAGTCCCAGTTCGGCCTCGAATGTTGGGCCAAATCGGGCCTAAACTTAGAGAAAATCCCAAGCCCAATCTGGGACATTTGAAAGATAAAAATCCGGTGGCCCAGGCGCTCTAAAGCAAGCTCAAGTGATTCTATTCACGGGCCCTTCAAACCTATAATATGCTTAGGAGTTATTATCTAATGCAAGTCAATCCTCTAGGAAGCTACTTGTGTAATTTGGGGCCATTAGTTGTACACGGGGATTCAAATCAAGGGTAGGATAGCGATGACTCAGGTGATGATTTTTCTTCCCCTTGAGCTTTCCATCTCTAAATTGGAATGAGGAATAGTCCTTTTTTTATATATAGTTGCAAATGATCCCTCAAGAGTGAATGATCAACCAACTTGTTGATTTAATTCATGCCTCATAGTTTGATCACCATTGATTTGATATTGTATGAGTGTTTTAGAATTGATCAAATCCTTAATTTATTTCATCACATGTCGTAGGACCAATCTATCCTATGCTCTTGGAACTCATAAAATCACTGACTTGTTTAACCTAAAAGCTTAACTTGTATTCGTTAAAAACACTCGATTGTTCACTTGTGACTCACACCACAGAATTTTGATAAGATAGGATTACATGATTCTTGAACTGTTTGCATACATGAGTTTTACTTCAAATATCAAAGCATGCTGGAATCTCTATAAGATTGTATTGGTCGTACGACATACACTATTTGAAATCTCTCTAAGGAAGTTTCTATTGAAAGAGAGTCCACACTTAGGGTGTAATAAGACTGGTTGTTATAAGAATAGAACCTTAGCATGGATGATATGACACGTGGAAATTGAATTATGTGGATCACCATCTATGGAGTGATTCCACTTATCTGACTATGGGATGGACCTTGCAACATTTATTATCACCGTTGTCTATTCGCATTTGAATCATTTATATCGTCTCATTTTAGTCACTATGTTAATTATTTCAATACCTCATTCCTAGTCAGCATATAGTGGTAGTTTCCTTGTATAGAGAATTAATTGGCCACATGTTGATAGGTTTTATACACACCCTAAGGTGGTAGTCTTATGATCTGGGGATGGTGGTATGAGACCTATGCCCAAGCTGTCGGATTATGCTAGTGATAAGTCCCCATAGTAACCTTGAGCTTATCTAAATTGGCTGATTGTAACTGGACTAATAATGGTTGGTTAATCATGCATACATGGCACAAACCAGTGTCTATCGCTATCGTACGTGATGTACATATTCTGTCCAACTGGATGCGCATTCCTAAGTCGATGATTGCATGGGTGACGAGCCCAATGTCTGCATGGATGAGCATCTTCAGGGCCATGATTGCATTCATGTATCTATGCATATAATAAGACTACATTTACTATGTTTTGGTTGCTTGGATGTTTTATGTTATTTCTTTTTTTAGGGCGGTGGTGTGTAATCTTGAGGGGAGATCGCATTAAGATGGCAACTCATTCATCAATGTTCAACTATACAGAGGATGCAGGTACAGGTGTTGACGGATGCTCAATAGACCCAGAGATAGCGACAATCGAAGAAGAATTTTATGATGAGGAGTCGCACCAGGAAGCGGCTACATATTATGTCTTGAATCAGTAGGATCAGTTGTGATAGTTAGTTTTAGACAATTACATTTTGAGATTTTGTATTGGGCTTCGGCTGAGTGGCCCAAGATATTGCTTTAATTTGAGTTGCATCTATACTACGCTTAGTTTCCATTAATCACAATTTGATTGAATTATCCTTTGATTATCAGTTAACACCGTGTTTTAAGGAAATGAGTTGTATACTCGGGTCTCGAACACCTGGGCGTTACAGTTCATGACAAGTTTATCATCTGTCATTTCATAATGAAAAAAGCTTACGATAACATGTTTCTTAGATCTTACATGCTCAAGGATATTTTTTTCTAATGCAACCCAAATGAACCTAGTAGATTCATAAGAAACATAGATGTCATATAATTCATTAGATAAGGTATTCAGAATGTATTGTTTATAATTATCGGCATCTGTAAATTCATTTTCGTTGGTTGGATCAATTATAAATGAATATAAAAGAATGTGAAAAAAAAACTTTAATCTTTCCAATGCAAAACGAATTTTCTGTTTCTATCTTTTGAAAATTTGTCCAACGAACGATTCGTTTTTGGACAATTCAATTGTATGGTTGACTGTGATGGTGGCCATGGAATACAATAGGGTTATGGTTGTAACTCAATTTTCAACTAGTTAAAGAAATAGTTGAACATTGATTACATAAAGAAAAGGAAGATATTTTTTTCTGTTTTCAAATATCGAATAAAATGTCTACTATTTTCAACAATTAAAGATTTGGTTCAAGATAGTTAAAAATAATATGCTGAGAACAGTAAATAATATTTTAAAAAAATAGAAAATATGAATAATACAAATAAAGTAAGAAAGATGACTAATTGTTTGAGTTGAGGCATGACTGAGTCACTTGGCTTGAAACCAAATCTGCCCTCCTAGGACTTTATCCCAAATGCAACAAAAATGTTGGACAGTTGGCCTCCATAATACAACAACTATTATTTGTTCCCAATGGTGCACTCATGGTACACTAGCTAGAGCCAGTGTGAAGAACTTAACCAATGTGAGTTAACTGAATTGTAAACATAGTTGGCAAAACAACATTGAACTAGAGACAAATTTTAAAGAAATAGAGAAAGAAATCATTGTTTTAATTGAATAAATTCAGAAAATGGATTTATATATATACCATGATTAGGAGCTTAAAACACCGTTCAAATGGACTAGGTCCTTTGGGTTTGAACTGTACCATGAGTGTACTTTCAATCCACACATAAACTTAGACCCAAACCCATACCTACACCCAAACTCTGACCCGGCCCAATCCAGTACGATGCGTACGCATGCACACACACGTCACACATCACATGACCATGACCATGGCTTGGCTCAACACGACACAGCTTGACTCTGCTTGGCGTGCGCACATGATGTATAGAGATAGTCTAACCTAAATGGTTCTTTCTTCTTGGTGGCTTAAGCCTTATATAAACTACATGTCTTATATACATGAGATTTCCTTGGTGTTTTCCGATGTGGGACAAGAGAGTAACATTAAAAATAAAAATACTTTTTAAAAAAGAAACATAGAGGAAAACTTTAAATTTTAAAATAAAATTATTTAAAAATACAACAATCTCCCACATATTTCAAATTCAAAACACTTTGATATAAGATAAAAGAGTTTTTTATAGTGTCGTCAGTATAAGATAGAAGAGTTTTTTAATAGTGTCAATGTCTATTCAATTTTAATTGACATTTAGAGTAAATAAGACATGTTCATAGGAATCAGGTAACTATCGGTCATTAACATAATCCTTTAAGCATAAACGACTATACATGCCAATTACATATTATTTCGAAATAACTGGAACTACAGTTTGGTGCCATTTGTTCAGGCACCGTTACTTGGATGTTTATGATTGCTATAGAGAAATGATCTATATATTCTCATATGAAGTGATTCCACTTCAATGCTTATATATGTGAATTCTATCAAGTGTACACATCAACTAGATACACCATCACATTTCATTATAGATTTGTTATGAGTTCAAAAACTCATCCTCTCTCACACTGCTGCTTGTACTGCCTATACTATATAGGAAATGTCAAGTTCTTTACAGTGCTTCTCAGTCACATAATGTCTTGTTGTTTACCTATTAAACATATTTCAAGGGATCTCCTCTTGTATAGGCTGGGTTGCCGACATTAGTAGCTTATTTGGTTAGGCTTAACCCCATTCCTTCGATGTTTCAATGACTAATTATTTATATAGACCTTTGGTAAGAGGATTTTTTACATTCTTTTCTAATCTATGGAATCAACATATATGACTCTATCATTCAACAGGTGTCTAACAATATTATGTCAAAATCTAATGTGTTTACTTTTACCATTATATATTTTTCTCTTAGATCTTTTAGCAGCTGCTTGACAATCACAGTGAATAAATATAACGAACACATGTTTTAGCTACAAAAGTATATCTTTTAATGGATTTCTAAGCCATCCAGCTTCTGATCTTATCTTTTCTAAGGTGAAAAATTCGGATTCCATAATCAACTGAGCAATGCAAGTCTGTTTAGCACACTTCCAAGATATTGCATATCTACCTAAGATGAAAATATATCCACTTGTGGATTTTGTCTTATCTAAATTAGTGATCCAATTGGAATCACTATATCCTTATAACACGAGATGATAACCTGTATAATGAATACCATATGTAACAATACCTTTCAAGTATTTAAGTATTCTATTCAATGCATTGTGATGATCATATTTAGGATTATGTGTATATCTACTTAACCTACCCACTGCAATTGCAATATCATGTCTAGTATGATTCATCAGATACATTAAGCTACTAATTACTTGAGAATATTCAAGTTGAAATGCACTACTTCCTGTATTCTTCTTGAGATGCACAGTATGATCATAATGTGTATTGACATGTAAGCAGTCAAAGTGATTAATATTTTCTCAATCTAATGAGATTGAAACAAAATAATGCTGTCATTTTTTTCTAATTACCAAAATACTTAATATCATACTTACTTCCCATAAGTCTTTTATATCAAAGTTAGAAGACATGAATTTTTTAGTTGAATTGACGAACTTAATATTAGCTTCAACGATAAATATATCATTTACATGTAAATATATTTTAACACTATCATTATCAAAGAATTTTCTATATACACACATATCCACATCATTAATAAGATATTCATTTGACTTTAAATCATTGTCAAATTTTCCATTCCATTGTTTATGAACCTGTTTAAACTGTACAAGGACTTGATTAACCTACAACCTTAATTTTCTTTCTTAGAATTATATAACCTCATGTAGAATTTTTTCTTCTAACTCTCCATTTTGAAATATAGTTTTAACATTCATTCAATATATTACTATTTTGTATATGGATACTATTGTAACTAATATGTATATGGATGTTATTGCATCTAATACCCCGATCGTTGTAATTCTAGTTACAGGTGAATAGGTATCAAAGTAGTCATATTTTATTTCTATTTTTATTTTTTGGTTTAAAATTGTAACACTCCAGATTTTTGCCAACCTGGAATTAGACGTCCTTAGGCAATGGGTCAACCATAACACCTTGGTAACCTCTCAGAACCCAATTCCAAAGCCAAGAAATCGTTTAGAATGAAATTCTTTAGAAATTTAACGTGAATCAGCCAGCGCTACGTTAGAATAGCTGTGAAATTAGCACTGATCACTTAAAGTACGATCTGTAAGACCCAAAACCTGTAGAACCATTGACGTTATCTTACCCTGAAATCCAGGATCAAACTCTAAACTTGTTTGTTCTCAGGAATCCTTTGAAACTTTGCATTGGATCTAGACCGCGCGTCAAAAGTCCGATAGTGATAATCTTAGACGATTACGACCACCTTGTTGGACTTGACAATCATTTCGAAAATCAAGCCCAACCGATGTTTTGATTATGTTTGGACTTATAAAAGGGCCTTAAACCCTTAGCTTTCTAACCCATATGAATTTGCTAGAAACCTTAGGAAGGAGAGAGAGAAAAGAGAGAGAAAGTGAGGGAGAAGCTGGTGATTTCTCCTGGGATTCTTCCCTCCTGCTCTACGTGCCGAAGCCACCTACCTGCATCGTTATTCCGGCAATTCTGGTTTCGTTCTAGGTTAGAACACCCTAACCCTAACCTGATTTGAAGCTTAGACTAACTGTAGGTAACCTGTTTTTAGCTAACTTGTTTCTTGCCATAGGTAGCGTATCTGTCGTTGACGAAGACACATCGTCTGAATCTTAACGAATACGCATTTCTGGTTTAAGGTGCGGATCTTAGATGCATAGATTACCGATTTTCAAAGCTTTTAATGCCGTTTAATGGTTAATTGTTGACAAGAATGCTATTTGACATGTACGACATGCTGTCCATTTTTTATTTCGAATACGTACGAAGAATATGAGATTTAGGGTATTTTGGGTATTTGTATAAAATACTGTATACACACGTATTTTGCCGATATGATTGCCATGGGTATTTGCCGTGTATTTATACTAGTTATGGATGTATGATCTGTTTGGAGAAGAGATTCGCCCTAATGCACATATTGGCCGACATATGCTATGTAGACTAAAGTGTGTACACAAAGTGTTTGTAGAAATGCCTAAATCAATATGATTTCTGCCTGCCATATGTTTTGAATGTAAGAACATGATTGTTGTGTATTAGACATCTCCTTGATATAAGGATTTGCCATATTGTATGTTGTAATCAACACACATCAAGTACGTTGGAGTTGTATAGTCTAAGTGTTTGTGTAAATGTATGTATTAGTAAGTATTGAGTAAATGGTGTTGTAGATTAGCGTTGAGATTGGATTCTCAACTAATTTATTGATGTACATGAATTCCTTCATGTTTGTTGTATTGAATTGATTACCTTATGTGTGAAATACTCGTGTATCATTAACTACTTTTGATGTATGTTATAACATGCTGATAACATGCTGGAATTACTCGTATTTCAATTATGTCTCTCTCATATGATTATTGATTTAGATTCCAAGTTCTTTGGGCTATACTCTAGTCCAGGAAGTCGATAACAGTTTAGAATTCGTGGTTGGATTCTATTCTCCATGAAGGATGTGTATGACGAACCCGAGTCGTACTAGAGTTGTCGGCAGTGGTTAGGCCACACGAAGTGCTTGTGCACTTCATGTCGGTCGATTCAACGTGCGCTCGTACTAGTCGTACTCATCAAGTAACCCGATTGACCGTTGTATGTTCACCTTGTATTTGTCACAACTGCTTGAACCTAGGGTAATGAACTTACCAGTGATAACCCTGATAACCGTGTTACCTTGATCCACTAAGACTCATGAGCTGGGCATGGTGGTATGGGACACCGTGGTTGAGCTGTCTGCCTACGCTGGGGCCACAAATCTTCCCGTAGTGACCAGTGAGCACCTTAGACTCATGAGCCGATTATGGTGGTATGGGACACTATATTCAAGCTGTCGGCCTACATTGATAAGGTGATGGGGGAGCGGTGCAACGAGTGCGAGCAACAGCCCTGACAGCCCTTTGTACTGACCTCGAGCGTACTCTGAGTCTACGTGAGGCGACGACCCTTCTGTAGCAACAAGAGTACAACTAGGCCTGTATTGATAAGGTGATAGGGGAGTGGAGCAATGAGTGCGTGCAACAGCCCTGGCAGCGACCTAAAAATATACCATCGTATGAGATTACTAGGAGTGACGACCCTAGAAAGGATCCTTGTTGGGAATGATATAAGGGAAGTACCCTAGTTTCCCAATCCTGCTGTATGAAATAGACTAATAACAACTCAGTAATCATTATCCATATCGCATTGCATGTGCTTGGAAGATGTGGAGCACTGAGGAAAGAAAGCATGTCGCGGACGCAGATGGTGCCACATGAGGGAGTATATCTGTGAGGGCGTCCATCATGTCATTTCATCCATGCATTAATCACAGTATTTATGAATGTTTGTTTTGTTTGCTTTATCATTATCGCGTGATGGCTTTGATAACATGCTAACCTTTGCTCTATAATTTCACTGAGTTAGCTACTCATTCCCACGTTACGGGATGGTGTTTCGGACACCCACCAGTTCCTATTTTAGTTTCAGATGATGGCGATGCTTGTGAAGTGGAGCCGAACTTGTATGATGATGATGATCTCTCCTATATGCGTGTTTTGATAGACAGGACTACAGGGAGGTTGATTAGATGACATGACATGTGTCATTTTATATTTTTGGAGCACTCATGTATATTCTTTTCTTTCTATTTTGGAGTATATATGTATTTAGTTAACCTGGTAACATGATTACACTCTAGAGACTTACAATCATCTATATATTTTATATATTTATCACATTCTTCTGCTTGCTAATTTAACTGTCTCTGGAGTATGATATGCTATTTTGGCTTAATCCACCTCATGTTTTATGTACTGTTACCGACGATATTCATCCATTTTTGAAAATGTTGCACAAGTGATGTTCTGGAACTCGGGAGCTGGGTTTCTACCCGACCCCCGATTTTTGGGGTGTTACAAAAATCTTTTGCGACCAATCTAATTATAAACTTATTTATAGTCTCATCTGGTTTAAGTCTATTTTTAAACACGCACTTATATCTTATATGCTTGTTCTTTTTAAAGAACCACTTACACCCTATTGACTAGATACTAATTGTTGTTCAACATGATCAATTCTAATTCATTGTTTATAATATCTATCTGGAAATAAGTATCAGGATAGTTAATGGCCTAGCCTGGCCTACGTACGCATGTCACACAACTATGACTTGGATCGGCTTATCTTGACACATTGTAAAGAGATGGTCTAACCCAAATGGCTACTCCTGTTTATCAACTCAAATCTTATATGAACCACATCTCTTATATATATATATATATATATATATATATATATATATATATATATGGTAAAAGGTACTATACACTCAACCTTACCGTAGCCTTCCATAAGGTCGAGCGTTGGCATACTGTTGGCCGTCGGATGCTGGTGTTTTAAATCAATGGCTATCCTCAAGACAGGATTTCCAGGAGAGGGACCGGTCATTCCGGTTACCGTGCAACCTTCTTTTTCTCACCCTTAATACCAACCGTCCTCTTCCTTAATCCCTACTAGGAGACGAGTCCGCGTGCAGTTCTCTCTCTCCCTCAATCCCGACCACCAGCAACGTTCGCCTCCTCCTCCTCTCTCTCTCTCTCTCTCTCTCTCTCTCTCTCTCTCTCTCTCTCTCTCTCTCCCCTTCTCTCCCTCAATCGGAACCACCACCCGCGACCGCCTCCACCTCTATTTTTTGGTATTTCCTCTTCTTTTTTTCCAGATTGAGATGCTCTGGATCCAGGTTTTTTTTCCCCGAGATGATGATCTCATCCAACACTTGGGATGGTTACGAAGGGTAGAAGTTTGCAATTGGAATCTTGTTTTGATCTCTATCTCTTCCCTTCATCCGGTGGGCCGCACTGTATATTTCTGTGGTTCGGACACCAGGTCAATATGGTTGTTATATTTCTATTTTTTGGCTTTTTATTTATTATTATTTTTTATATGTATTTGTATTTGTTTTTGTTGTTCTTTTAGAAATAAAAATAAATACAAATGGGTTTGCAAGTGAGGCAATGTATGTTTGGGGGTGACGACTCATAATTCAGAATTTTCTTGAAAAACTATATGTTTATTGAATTTCTCAAATGCATTATTTTTCAATTCTAAAGTTTGTGGGGCCACAGATATGACTAGTTCAATCTACATTGTATCCATTTAGCCATGGCCCATAGCATTATGCTCTTTCTGATCAAGCAGTTGGGGAACTGATAGAAATGAATGGTGTAAGTAAGATCTAGAAGTCCAAATAGGGACCCAAAACCAACCATAAATCAATATTCAGTCATATATACTTTTGGCTGAGGTTCAGCTACAGAAAAAGAACAGAGGGGTAACTTGTTTTCCTCTCAAGTGAAACAAAGTCAACTTGGTACAGGAGCTTTGGTTCCATGTTCAAAAAAGAAAAAGTAAACAAAAACAAAAGTCAATTTGGTTACAGGAGCTTTGGTTCCATGTTCAAAAAAAAAAAAAAAAAAGTAACAAACCTAAAAAAGGTCCATATACATATGTCAGTCCCCAGAACTGTAAGGGAACTACAACACTTGAAAGCTGCTTTTATAGGGAATTTGATAACACCACCAAAAGCTACTTCTTGCAGCTTCTCTTACAGAGTAGAATGTATTCTAAAGTATAGAATGACTTCTACTTTGAAAAAAGAAGCTGCCACCAAATGCACTTTTAGCCTAAAAACTTTGAAATCTAAAAATCCTTCCTAGACCAAAAATAAAAATAAAAAAAAAAACAAAACAAAAAAAGCACTGGAATCAACCAAGACTCCCTAAGAATGTCATAAAATAGCATTACTTATTTAAAATTAAGAACAGTTGACCCTAAGAATTTTTTATCCCACCAGAAGTGGGATGACCCCGCTGTGATGTCAGGATCATTTCATAGTAACCTCATCAGATCATGAGTCCTAGTGATCCCATCATTTGGCCTTGTTTCTTCTTTCAGTGTTTTACTTTCCCATGAGAAGCTGTAATTCTAATTATTATTTTTTTTAGTAAATACTTTATTAATCTGGTAGCTATCTTTATCATGATATCATGATATATTGGTATGTATCGACAATATTATTTTTGATATGTTAGATTCTTGTACTCTAAGATAGTATTGTATTGTTGACCGGCAATACTGAACATGTTGGGTGATATCAACAATACATAGAACACTGAATTTACCATTTCTCTATGATAGATAGTATTGTATTGTGTTGCAAGTTTCTTCCGCATGACACACCTACTTTGAATTAGTTAGGTGTTCAGGGCCATGACTGGTAGGTAGCCCGATGGTATTAGAGAGGAATTATATAATCTGTGGGTGGACCTTATCTACCAAATGTGGATCCCACAATATGGTAATCCAGATTGTTGATCTAATGGGCTTCACTATGGATAGCCTTCAGGTTCGGGAGTGGGAAAAAAAAAAAAAAAAAGGACCCAATTCAGATATAACTGGAGACAGAGCACAAGAACACTGATGACACTTGACTCTTGAGGTAATCAGTTTTCCCAGTTCCCAACACAAGTAGAAGACAAAGTGAAGGATGGGTTGTTATGGATAATTGGAGCAAGTAAATTGAGTGCTATTCAAAGTATCTCTAATGCTGAAAGAAATGAATATATACATGATTGCTCTTCACGCTCACCAACTAACAAAGTTAAAATCCCACCTTTTACCATAGTTCAAAAACTCCTGATTCGACTTGAAACCCAGCCGAGTCAACTCAACTTGGTGAGATTTTGAACCAATTCTTTAGGAAATTCGGTTCTGGGACTGAGTTGGCCCTGACTTAGGAAAATTCATCGACTCAACTTAAAACTTAGTCGATTCGACATGACTCATGGAGACTTGGTGATTCGCTCATCCTATAAAGCTGGTTTATAATAATAATAATAATATATAATAAAGATTAAAATAAACTAATATGAGGAGCATGGAAATTGAACCTGCAAACTCTATATATCAGGAAGACACTCCCTACCAGCAACCTTAGTATGACTTTCATTTCTTATTTCAAAATTTTCAATACTCACATGATATGCAACTATTTAAAATATTCCTTAGTATTTTTAAAAGTTTTGATTTATATTTATTAACTATTGAGTCGAGTCAAGTCAAGTCTTTGAGTCAACTTGACCCAGATGAATATGGAGTCAAGTTTTTGGGTGATTCTATCAACAATGTTGGGTGATTCTAGCAACAATGGCTAACTTTGTTTTCCATTTCTTTGTAATGATCCAGAATCCAAGCAAGGAATATTTGAACAGGTTTTGAATGGGGACCTTGACTTTTCATCTGATGCATGGCCTAGTATCTCTGAGAGTGCAAAAGATTTAGCATGGAGAATGCTTATTAAAGACCCAAAAAAGCGGCTGACCACCCATCAAGTTCTGTGTGAGTGTTTTTTTTTATAGCTATATCATGTTTTATAATTTAGAGATCTTGAAAGTAGTGAAATATTTATGGTTTTGTTTATTATTGTAGAAATACTTCTCAATTCTCATTCTACTTTGTTATCTTCCAATGATGAACATGCTTCTCACTGTCCATAATCTAGAAAATTCAATGGTCTTTAGAAATTTCCTTTAGTTGGCTCACTATTTAAGGATAATGAAACCTTATAACTTATAAGCCCTGATCATTATGCCTTAACATGGAAAATAGAAAATCATCATTACAATCTTGCAGCTACACTCACAAATAGATAGGCCACGCGTGCTTCCATTTGACTGCCATAAAATATTTCTCTCTAGAAATTCGTATGGCCTCTCGTCCTTTTACAGAAATTATGGATAGTTATGTCATTTTGGGTAGATTGGAAATCATATCCTTCCTAGTAAACTGGATGGTCGTTTTCTTTTTTTTGTTTGTGCTTAATGTATAGTTGGTTCAGGTTGATGGTTTAGCTCCTGATAAGCCTCTTGATTTTGCAGTTCTAAGTCGCGTGAAGAAATTCTCTGCTATGAACAAGATCAAGAAAATGGCCCTCAGAGTGACTTAAGTTTCTTGCTGAAATTTGTACTTTATCTACAACTAGTTGAAGGCGAACTTAAACTACAACCCATTTTTACAAGCATTTTGCCCTTGAAAAGTGAATTCAGCAGCATAAGAAGAAATGAGTCCCATTTTTATTTTCTTTGATCAATCTGAATTTTATTAGAAAAGGAGTCAGTGATCTCCACCATCATAGCCTTATTTAAGCTTTCATCTTTTTGGATCCTGCTTTTATGGATCTAAAAGGAAATATATTACAATAAATGTTATCTTGTTATTGTATAAATATGTCACTGTTATGTTTCCACAGTGAACATGTCTGACCGCATATTTATACAAATCTCTAGGGTCCTATGTCTCTCTGGTGTTGGGTATGGTCTATTAGGTCATGTACTAGCAATGGTAAAAGCACTACTATTATATAAATTTTTAACATAGGAAATAGCTACAGATTTTGGCCATAGCTATTGATATTTTTGTCGTAACCCCAGTTCTAGTTTTAGCTGCAAATGTAACTATATCTTTGAAACCTATGACTATGGTACTAATTACTATGGATTATAACCGTAGCTATAGGTGAAAGTGCACTCGTTCTGTAACACCCCAGATTTTTGTCAACCTGGAGTTAGATGTCCTTAGGCAATGGGTCAACCATAACACCTTGGTAACCTCTTAGAACCCAATTCCAAAGCCAAATAAATCATTTAGAACCTAATTCTTTAGAAAATTAACGTGAATTAGCCAGCACTACACTAGATTTCCTGCAAAATTAGCATCAACCACTTTAAATACGATCTGTAAGACCCAAAACCTATAGAATCGTTGACGCTACGTTACCCTAAAACTTAGGATCAAACTCTAGACCTGTTTGCTCTCAGGAACCCTTTGAAACTTTGTATTAAATCTAGACCGCGCGTCGAAAGTCTGATATCCGCAATCTCAGACCGTTATGACTGCTTAGCTGGACTTGATAATCATTTCGAAAATTAAGCCTAACCGATGCTCTGAGGCTATTTCATTGAGCCTGGAGCAGAGAGTGTAAGAAAGAGTGAAATTCATTTAAAATTAAATGGGATTTAAATAAATCTGGCACGTTTCGCTTGCGGGATCAGTAAAGCATTCAGACCGTCAGAATCTAACCCAAATACACCCTCGGATCAGGGAACATTTCTCACCCAGGTCAGTGTACTTGAAATCCTCGATCCAGTCTCCGTGGTCGCTGAATAGAAACTGGTCCACCACATGCGATCTGGGAACTCTACTGGTTTAAAAACTTCATGTGAGTAGGATCCGATATACATGAGCTTAAGTCCGACCGCGTTCGGCCAGGGGACCTCCCAAAACACTCTTTTGGATCGAAAAAGACCCGATTTGGTTATAATCCAATTATTCCCTTATCCCAAGTCTATTTAGGTGAGGTTTTAGCCTATATAAGGGCTTTAAACCCTCTCATATCTCTCCCATACGAATTTGCAACAAACCCTAGAAAGAGATGAGAGAGAAAGAGAGAGATTGTGAGTGAGTTATGGGAGAGAATTCCTGCCACCTGCTCCAGCTTTTGCACGTACCAAAGCACCGCATTCAAATCACTTTTTCGGTGATTCCAACTCACTTCTAGGTAAGAAAACCCTAACCTATAGCTGTTTTAAGGATTCTTTTGATACATGTAGTGAGGTAGCTTATGTATCTTGTGTATTAGGTCGCCATAACGCCGTTGACGAAGCGTAGACGTTCTATTCGAATCGATATGTGTCTAAGGCGAAAGGTGAGGATTTTAGACGCTTTGATTGACTGATTTCAAAGCTTTCAATGTCGTTTAATAGTAGATTATCGACGAGAACACCGTTTGACATGTGGAACATGCTCACCGTTTTTCATTTCGATTGCGTACGGGAAATATGAGATTTAGGGTATTTTAGTCATTTATAGGAAGTACTATTTACGTCCGTATTTTACTGAAATGATTGTCATGGGTATTTATCGTGATATGATATTAGAAATGCGTGCATGATTTGTTTGGCAAAGAGATTTGCCCTAATGCGCACTTTGAGTCGACATACGCTATGTGGACTAAAGTGTGTAGACTAAGTGTTTGTATAAATGTTTGTATTAGTATGTATTGAGTAAATGGTGTTGTGAATTAGTTTTGAGATTGAATTCTCAATTAATATGCTAATGTATATGATTTCCACCATGTTGGCTATATCAATTGATTTCATTATATATATGGAATGCATGTGTTGGTT
The DNA here is from genome assembly GCA_037074715.1 of Magnolia kwangsiensis. NCBI lineage: Eukaryota > Viridiplantae > Streptophyta > Magnoliopsida > Magnoliales > Magnoliaceae > Magnolia > Magnolia kwangsiensis. The sequence goes on along the minus strand of CM073576.1, from coordinate 43,923,271 downwards.
GATTTGCTTACGTTGTATGTTATAACATGTGTCAACATGCTTGTATTGTTAATATTCATTCCTGTTACTCTCATATGATTACTGATGTTGATTTACAAATACTTGGGGCTATAACTTAGTCCATGCAGTCGGTAATGGATTGAATTCGTGGTTGGCTTCTATTTACCATGAAGGACTCGTCGATGAACGCGAGTCGTGTTTTGGGTTGGCGGCAGTGGTTAGGCCACAAGAAGTGCTTTATGCACTTCATGTCGCTCAGCTTGAGATGCGCTCATACTAGTCGAGCTCGTCAAGCAACCCGACTGGCCGTTAATTGTTTACCTTTTATGAGTCATATCTGCTTGAACCTAGGGTACTGAACTTACCGGTAGAACCCCTGATAACCATGGTACCTTAATCCATAAAAACTCATGAGCCGGGCATGGTGCTATGGGATACCGTGGTTGAGCTGTCGGTCTACGCTGGGGCCACAAACCTCCCCATAGTGACCAATGAGCACCTTTGACTCGTGAGCCGATTGTGGTGGTATGGGACACTACATTCGAGCTATCGGCCTACACTGATTGGTGACGAGCCCTTTGTAGTGACCTCGAGCGTATTCTGAGTCTACGGGAGGCGACGACCCTTCCGTAGCAACAAGAGTACATTAGGCCTGTATTGATAAGGTGATGGGGGAGCGGTGTAACAAGTGTGAGCAACAGCCCTGACAACCCTTGCAGCGACCTATAAATATAACATCGTATGAGATTACTAGGAATGACGACCCTAAACAGGATCTGTGTTAGGATTGATATAAGGAAGGTACCCTAGTTTCCCAATACTGCTGTATGAATGGACTAATAACAACTCGGTAATCATTATCCATATCACACTGCATGTTCCTGAAAGATGTGGAGCACTGAGGAACGCAAGCATGCCACGGGCGTAAGATGGTGCCGCATGAGGGAGTATGTCGATGAGGGCATCCATCATGTCATTTCATGCTTGCATTAACAACAGTATTTAGGAATGTTTGATTGCTTGCATTACTATTATCGCGTGATTGATTTGATAACATGCTAATCTTTGCTCTATGATTCCACTGAGTTGATCACTCACTCCCATGTTACGGGAGGATGTTTGCAACACCTACCAGTCCCTGTTTTAGTTATAGATGATGGCGCTGCTTGTGAAGTGGAGCCGAACTTAATGATGATGAGGAGGATTTCTCCTATATGCGTGTTCTGACCTACGGGATTACAGGGAGGTTGAATTATCACCATGACACTTGTCATTTTATATTTTTAGAGCACTCATGTATATCCTTTTTATCATTTTTTGTGTATACATGTATATGTCTAACCCGGTAACATGCTCACACTCTGGAGACTTACAATCAATCATACATTGTTATATATTTATCACAGTCTTCCGCTTGTAAAATTTAACTGTCTCTGGAGTATGATATGTTGTTTTGGCTTAATCCCATTCTTGTTTAATGCCATTCTACAGACGACATGCATTTATTATTATCTATATTGCATAAGTGACATTTTGGAACTCGGGAGTTGGGATTCTACCCGACCCCGATTTTCGGGATGTTACACGTTCATGGATGGCCACCCAGAAGTATGTGTTTTTTCATCCACACCATCCATCTTCTTGTTCTATTGCACAACAAAATGTGATACACTGCTGAAATGTAAAATAGAAAACATTTAGTAAAAAAATTTTAATTTTTTTGCTGCAAACAATTGAACCTACGAGTTGTGAAAGGACAATCTGTGCATTCTGTAACTCGTCCTGCTTCTTTAAACAAGAGTTCTCTAGTTGCTTCAGTGCGGTATCATGGTCCATAGCCTAGTCAACATTCCTATCCTATATTGTTAATGAGACCTGATAGCTCTAGTGCAAAAATAGCAGATGAAATTACATCACCAGAAGAAGGTTAAATTTCCTTACCTAGACTCTCTAATAGTGAAGATGGTACCTTTCCCTGTAAATGTTCCTTGAAAGTTACAGGAGTAGTAGGATAAACAGTAATGAAAGAAAAAAGAAAGAGTTAGAACTTTTGAGATAAGGTGCAGGAGGACATTGGTTTTCTGGGAATAGCCAAAACCTCCTTGACTATTCAGACACAGCATTGTTCGCACCTTATCCTTTTGAAAACCACAATCATTCATGAATCTCAAGTTGTCATGCACCTCCTTTTAAGTAATGAAGTACATGGCCACTTAACTGTTTGGTGTGTTAACCACTACGAATGTACTGCATGTTACCTACTTGATGTGTTTGTCTTGCCCGACATGACAAATTAAGAAGAAAGTACTATCTTCTTTAAACGACTAAATATCTAAATGTATATTCACGTACAGTGGTACAGGCATAAGTTGATACTTACTGTAAACTAAACCTTTCTCAGCCATCTGACATCCTGTTCAAGGAATTTTGTACTATCTGTAATACAGTATTCTTTTCCTCTCTTCACCAACATGCATGCACAAATAATTACAAATCCTTTTCAAAGGAAAATTGTTTGTCAGCAAAAATTCTTGAAACTCATTCTATTTTCTTTAAACAACTAATATGTCTACAAGCATGCACAGACATGATTTGACACTTTGCGGTAATCTAAACTTTTCTTGCGCATCTGAGATCCTGTTCAAGGAATTTTGTAGCTCCTGCAAAATAATCTCAAAATTTCATCAATGGGTCATGTTGTGAGCTTGAATCTTAATTTGGCAAGAACATTCCACAGGACAATCACCAGTTTCATACTGACAAAACTTTTTTTTTTCACATCCAATAATGAAAATTTAGTGACTCTCTTATAGGAAAAACAAATTTAAAAAACATAAATTAAAAACTTTAACCAACCCATTTGGAAAGATCTTAGTTCCCTCTAAAGTGTTGTTTTCATCCCATCAAGAAGAACACAGAACCATAAAGAAAGAAAAAGAAATCCCAGTTATGGGAAGGGCATCATACCAAGTCAATTAATATTTCTCACTTATTTACTTCTATGCATGTTATTAGAAAAAAGAAAATGTTATTCAAAATTTCAACAACATTAAAACACCCATCAACAACAGTTGAATGTTTCACTATCCTTGAAACATGCACGCAAATATTTTATAATAAGAATATGAAAATTGAATTTTAAAAAAATGCACGTTATTGCCATGAAAATGAAATCAATCCACATCGTCGACATTAAGAGTAGTGGATGCTTCAATAACTCCGTGATCTATAATAGGTATCTTCTTAGTAAACAATTTCAAGTTATTCCTACATACAGAACGACCAGAAAAACTTTCAGTTATACATCCATTGAAACTTAACTATATGCATGAAAAGGAAAAGAACCAAAAAATGTAGGCATCAAAAGGAAAAGAACATATATTTAAGTTATCGTTTTAATAAAAGGGATATAATTCATACATGTAGCCGATGGCGCAAGCTTGTAGCCATTTAAGACATCATGCCTTTGGTACCGATCAATCTAATCATGTGAGATTATATAAGTACATGAAAATCGAAAGTATATATTAAGCATTCATTAATAAATGCCTTGATAGTTATTTTTAATTACCTTGATTTAACATCCTACTACCACCTTATCCTATATTCTTTCCTCTTGGCCTATTAACTGCTTTTCCCTTTCCTCTTTCAACATTAGTGCCATAACTGTGGAGATAATGAATCTAGTTTAAAATAATGCAATGTATGTAAGAAATCAAATAAAAATACAAGAAAAATATATATATACGTAGCTTCTCCAAATGCATTATCAAGTTGGTTATATATAGGACAATTTCGTTTATCATGCCCAATAACCCACTTGTTACACCCACGACATAACTTACTATTCTCCTCCCTGCCAAATTTAAATCTTTTACTCATTCGACCTTTAGTACTAACAACCATCTGATCAAGTACTACGTAAGAGTTCTTAAAATGTGCATTGAACAATAGATTGCTTTCACCACCCTCAACATTCTTGTCAATATAGGTTTCTTCTTCGACTCCACATTTTTGACAAACATTTGCAACAAAATATTCTAAAGCTGATAACATAGGTTCCATTATTTCTAGAGTCCTCGTTCCTTCATTTATTAAATAGTTCATCATACAAGATATTTTATTGCGCCCCAAGATGGTTGACTCATCAATGTTTGAAGACAAAGAAGTTGAGTCACTTTTATTTTTTTCTTTCGCATTACATGTCTACCTTTTAAGTATATAATGAGAAGGCATTTTTATGATCGATTCTTCCTTGAACACAACTAATAAAAGCCTAAAAACAATCCCACGAAATTCAAAGCTCTGACAAGTACAAGAATCGAACCGTTCATCATGGTTCTAAATAATTGTATACATTTTATCATTCCTTCTATAGTCGAATCTATTATATTTATTTAATGGTCCTTCCCTTACTACCAACTTATTAACAAGTAAAGCACTTTCCTTCACCTCTACTTGAAAGTTATAAAATACTCCTCTTGTATAAATTTTTGTTATCTCTGTCTTAATATCGATCGAGGTTATTGTTACAGGTATACTATATAAAGTGTCACATCCGATTTCAACTCATTATGCTGATGTTTTTGTAAAGCGCGATCATATCCTTCTGTAAATTATAATAACGTTGACTTATGACTTACAAAATAATCAAAGAAGGCATTCATGCCTTTACTCCATTGTGCCGTTGACATCCTTACATAAAAAGCTTTCTTAACATAAGCTGGAATCCACATTTTACGTATCGTGTACAAATCTTGTAGCCATTTATTTTCTTCAAGGTTATAATCTACAATCATTTTCGACCATAATGCATCAAATTCGGCTTCCTCATCGCACATATATACACAATTTCTCCAATTAGTATTGAATGATGGGTTCTCATTGATTACTTTACCTAACTTCTATGGAAGCTTCTGAACAATGTGCCACATGCACAACCTATGCTCAGTATTCGGAAATATACTTGCAAATTCAACAGCAATTGCTGGATCCTGATCAATGATTATGGTCTTTGGAAGCTTCCCACCCATAGCTTGTAACCATGATTGAAATAACCATTTGAAATCTTCAATGGTTTCACTAAATAGAAGCCCGACACCAAATAAGATAGATTGCTTATAGTGGTTGACTCCAACAAATGGACCAAAAGGCATATCAAATTCATTTGTCTTGTTTGTTGTGGCAAAACATACAATGTCACCAAAAGCTTCATAGTCTATTTTTGAAATATTATCTTCCCAAAAGCAAGATGTTAATATACATTCATTGTCAATCTGGATTCCATAAGTAAAATTATCATCATTCCTATGTTTATTTTGAAAGTAAAGAAGCAACTCGTGAGCACTTTTCCCATGTTTGTTACGCCTTTGAATTCTTAGAGAATTTCTTACATCTTCATCAATAAAACCCATTTTCTCAGGTCCTCCAACTTCATTTGTAAAAAAAACTTAACACTTTAGCTGTGCCAATACCTTCTTTACTCATGTTATCCTTGACAACCTAATGAGAATCTGTAAATTGTCGATGTGATCGTAAACAATGAACCTTTCTTGGACTCATTTAATTTGTGACTATGTGCTTTCACAAATGTCTTAACTTCCCATCTATCTGATCCATTCTTGTGAACTACAATCTTTTCCTTGCAATCACATCTTGTCATGGCTCTTGGTCTCTTTTTATGATCCGTTTCTTCTATATGCTTGTGATGTCAATACCCTTCCTTAGAACATATAAAACTTCGCATAATTGTTTTACCTGTTTTCATACTATTCCGCGTTGAACCATTTCATATACTAAATCCACCATCTAGCATATTCATTCTAGAAATCATATGCAACATTTTCAGAAATGAACACAATATCAACTATTGGTTTCACTTCCTTGGGTGCTTCTGGAATGAAATCATATGAATGTGAGATTGTTTCTTCATTATGATTTGTCTAGTGTCCATCAGAAATTTGTATATCACCTATGGCATTATCAATGCTACATGAACCAATTGGGGGTCCATTATAATTCTCTACACTTGAATTAGGTTGTGACTCTATTTCCCCAACTACAAGTTCAAAGTAAACATAAATTCGGTTAATCAAAAGCTACAAAATAAATATGAGGGCATAAAAATTACTATTTATAAATGAGAAAGAAAAAATATAAAAGAAAAAAAAAAAAAAAACAATAACAACCCTTAGCTTAATCTCGTGAATCATATTGGCATATTCTACAAAAGTATCAAATTACTCTCTTCTATATAATTTAAGGAATTGAAATAAATGAGTATGTAAAAAAAAATAAAATTATTTAATTGTAGAAACATACCAAATTGGAAGGATTTTTTCATATTTGAAAATTAGAAACTTGTTCCTTTTTCTTTATAACTCTAGATACTTTAGTCGGATGGTTTTATCTACACCTTCCCTACAAGTTGGTTTCCATTGTTCAAGCTCCTGCCAACCCACATCCTACATTTGCAATGGTGATGTGTGCAGGACCCCATTCTATCACCCACCCAAATTATAGACCGGATGCTTGTGGGCTCACCCACGGCAAACAAGCACCGGTACTGTTGTGTCAATAAAAGCAGATATATACGATATAATAAAAACAACTTAGAGAAAGCAAAAAATGTTGGAGAAGTGGTTATAAGCACTACACAGATATATACACAGAGTGAGAGTAAGGGTTTGTTAATCCAGCATGAGTTTATAAGCCAAACCTACATCTAGCACATGTCCTAATGTACCATATGTGTGTGAGATCCAAGCCATCTATCATGTGGCCCCCATTGTGTAGATGCACAGGCGCAATAATCAGGCTAGCTCACTCATTAGTGGATCACAATGTTTTAAACAAATAGAAAGCAAGGAAATTTTTGTTTTAGCTATCTGGCTGTTGTGTACACTATTGCCCACCCATGAGTGGACCAGCCTATTTTTGGCCTATGGCAATTACATGGTAGGACCCACCTGATGTATGGCTCAGACCAAGAATGCGATCTTGCCACATAGATTGGGCTTGGGCTATACACGTGCACGGTATTTGTGAACCAGTATATGAGAGTAAAGATAGCTACCAGATTAATAAAGTAATTACTAAAAAAAATAAAAAACAAAAACTAGTAGAATTACAACTTCTCATGGGAAAGTAGTAATGCTCAGCTTGTAATCCATATTGCAACACTACAACGGAAAATGAGTGCAAGACTATTCCCATCTTTACATTTCAAAGTGATACTCCAATTACTCATTAGTTTGAGAGAAACTTTTATTTAACCATAGCTTGATTTGAATTCCGTTCATTGAAAACATTGAACTCCTAGGACAAGAATCAGCCCAATTAATCACTAATAAGGAGAAAGCAATAACTATTCTGTTTCAATTAAAAGTAAAACAATAACAACAATAATAACAAAACTTAACATCTTACAATTGTTTATTGGATTGTGATATTTAGTGAAGGATTACATGAATTGCATACAGTAGAAAGTATTTCAAGTAGTATGCTTAGCATGATTAGGATATTTGCTAGAATCCTAGGTTAGGGAACAAGTAAGTGTTAACACTAGATACAATAATACAAGGCCACTTGCAATCTTCTGCAACTGGCTTCACCAATTAAAAATACAAAAGTAAATTTTACAAAAAAAAAAAAAAAAACCAAATAAAACAAACCTTTTTTTTCTTTTACATACAAAAACTGATTGGTTTGAGTTTGGGATCAGGGAAGCTTTAGTTTCAAAATGTTAGCATGTATAATCGGGGCTGTAGATATGTTGGGCCTAGGCCAAGCAAATACAAAACTTTGAACACGTCCAGCCCGACTATTCAATATTTAGGCGTAAGTCCTGCCCACTGACAATTGGAACTATGATTGATATTCTTGATATTATAAAAACTGCTATTAAAACTTGATAAAAACGATAGTATTTAAATAGAATTTGGATCTGATACATTATTCATAACTTATTCCATAGTTGATCGTTCTAGTATTAGGACAGGGCCTTATGGGCTTGCTGCTTGATATCTTCCCAAATCACTGCCCAAACTCAGAACCTGGATTTAGAACCAGAGTCTAATCCATGCCCAGACACCCAGAACCTGAATCCAGTCAAGAATCATAGGATACTGAACTTCAACAAACAAACAATTCATTGAGGCACAGCAACCCAGACATGTGGGGTCCATGAGTGCTTATGTTGTAAGCACTCTATGGATAGGAGGCCTCAAATTTCCTTGGCTGCGAGATCCTAACTCTTTGATCAAAGGCCTACAAATAAACGGTTAAGTGTAACTGTTAAAAGAATGGATGAAGATCCTTTAACCTCGAAGATTTTTGGGGCATCCCCCATCCAGAGCATCTCAATCTGATCCAGAGCCAGAATATGATCCATGCTTAGACACCCAAAATCTGAATCCAGAGCCAGAGTCTGATCCATGCCCAGACCCAGAACATGATCCAGAGCATCTCAATCTGGAGAAAAAAAAAAAAAACAAAGAAAATACCAAAAAACATAGGTGGAGGCGGTCGCGGCTGGTGGTATTGATTGAGGGAAAGAAGGAGAGAGAGAGAGGTGGAGGCGAACGTTGCTAGTGGTCGGGATTGAGAGAGAGAGAGAGAGAGGGTTGCACGCGGATGCGTCTCCTGGTAGGGATTGAGGGAGAGAGAAGGCTGGTATTGAGGGCGAGAGAGAGAAAGTTGCACAGTAACCGGAACGACTGATCTCTCTCCTGGAAATCCCGTCTTGAGGATATCCGTTGATTTAAAACACCAGCATCCAACGGCTAGTAGTATGCCAATGCTCGACCTTACAGAAGGCTACGGTAAGGTCGAGCATATAGTACCTTTTCCCTATATGTGTGTGTGTGTGGGGGGGGGGGGGGGGGGGGGGATGGTTCTATGCGACCTCGTAGGAGCTTCCCATGATTCCCATGAGGTCGAGCTGTGTGGGCCCCACCATGATGTGTGTCGAACATCAACACTGCATTAGATGGGTCCCCTTTAAATATGAGATATTACAAAAATTAACCATATACTGAACTTAGGTGGGCCATACCATCTAAAATCATGTGAAGACATGTCTAAAACATATAAAAGCATTGGGTGGAGCCCACCCGAAACTTGGATGTGTCTGAAACTTGGTCTGACCCCTTATCCAAATGGAGCACACATAATGGATGGGCTTGATTTGAGGATTACATCTCGATGGACCCAACAAATGATCATGAATGTTTTAATGGGTGAGTAACCCTCTCAACTTTTGTATGTGGTGTGGCCTACACAAGTCATGGATTGACTTGATTTTTAAGCCTGCAGGCCCACCATGGAATGGTGCATCTGCCTGATGGGATAGATGTTCGACAGGCATCAGAGTGGGCCCACACAGCCTCCCATGATGACGACCGCCTAGTACCATTTCCCATATATATATATATATATATATATAACCACATAAAAAATAATATCAAGAGAAAATTTTAAATTTTGAAATAAAATTATTTTAAAACACAACACCATTTCCCTATCATGTGTATGGACCGCGATTGCCACGTCACCCTCAACCGGCCCACGTTATCGTTCCACGAGAAGGCTCGGCGAAGACGCAGCAGATACAACCCAAATTGGCGTCGATTCCCTGCCTGGGGTGGCTGATGGTGAAATGTGAAGTCACAGTGGGTGTACTAACAAGCTGAAATAAATTAATAAAAAATAAATAAAAATACAACCCAATTTGACACGTGTGAAACTAGAGAATCGTACAACTGCAAGTAACATACAATTTTTCGAGCTCGGGGCTTTCTCCGTATAGGATGGACTATGATGAGACAGAAGGCTGTTGTTGTGTACTCTTCTTTAATTGACACGGACGGAAGGAGCGTTTAAGGTCAAGCAAGAGCGTTGGACGACTTTTTTTTATCGAACACGTTTACATGTATTTTATGGTAGGTTGGGAAGTTTTGATTTTGATGGTAAGAAAAACACAACCCGGTAGATACCACCAAAAATAATAAGATTTGTTAGATCCGGACGCGTGTAGACCTGCACTCATTTACACGCGCACATACGTCAAATAAAACCGCATGTAAGATAAACTTTTCGTAAAGTTGGAAATAGTGGCTAGAAAATTAGACACTTTTACTCTTCAGGTGGTGCACATCGTACAAAGTAAATCAACGGTTGCAAAGTCTTCCTGGCCATTTATTTGTCTCGATTTTCTGTGGCCCACTCGTGGTGTTAAATAGTTCAAGTTTTAAACCTGAATATTTAAACAGTGTATTTCACCTCATGAAAAGTTCAGATCTCAAGCATGTATCGTAATAAGATCACACGTAGATGTAATCGGATCCACGTTCGCGTGGATTTAAACAGATACGTCTCCGGCTCGTTTACTTAGTATGCGTGCGTTATCTGAAAGGTGTTCGATCCCTGGTTTTCTTACTTTGTAAGCCTTATTTTAAATAAAACAAAATACTGAAAGGTGTTGTTATCCTGTCAGCGTCTGTTCCTATCCGCCGGGTTCACATGCTAAGATTGTCCGATGTTTTGAACTGTTAATCTTTAGAATTGAATGTGATCCGTTGATTTATCTATTTATTATTATTATTTTGTGAATATAAATTCAATTACATATAGTGACGGTTATAATCATCCTTTCATTGTTATTTTCTTATAGTAGCATTTATGATGGTTTGGATCATTACACTGCTGAGCATGTGAGCCTTAATGGCTGCGACACACGCTGGATTCTAAATTGCGAAATGATAGAAGAGAAATACCGAAGCGAAGGTGAGATTGAAGAGGCTGGTCGATGTGGGAGTGCGGATCGTCTGTGTTGAAAGTACAGGAAACTCATTGGTCCGTTTGCTTCGAATCACCCCGGCTAATAAGATAGGCCGGATTTCTCAGACGCGGTTTGGCCAGTGACGCTGCCACTATGCAGGTGGCTAGTGGTCGGTGCTATGTGGGCCCACCATGATCTATGTGTTTTATCCGCACCGTCCATTCATTATTACACATCATTTTAATACTTTAAGCCTTAAATGAAATAGATCAAAATCTCCCGTGAACAACACCATGGGAAAATAGTAGTGATTGATCAACTGCCATTAAAAACCTCCTAGGGCCCATGTAGTGCTTATTTGACATCCGACCTGTAGATTAGGTCATACATACTCTGATGAAGTCAAAAAAACAAATATTAGCTTGATAAAAAACTTTTGTAGACCCAAGAAATTTTTAATGGTGAGAGTTCATTCAATACTATGTGACCCACTTGAGATTTTGATCTACCTCTACAATAAATTTATATGGAAAAATGGATAGACGGCATGGATGAGACACATGCATCATGTGGGGTCGACATAGCGCCGACCGCTATCCATTGGCTAGCAGGGAGAAATTTACAACTGTGGACCCCACTTTTTATCCAGCAGTTTTTTTGAAGCAATACAAACTTAAAGTGCCCACTTAGACCTCCTGGTACAAAGTCGGCATTTTAGGACGAAAATACCCCTCCTTTTAACAGAAAACGGAAACGAATTCGGTACTCTCCCAGCCACCAGCTAACGTCGGATGGTCGGTGGTCTGTGGGCCCCACCATGATGTATGTTTTTCATCCATTCCGTCCATATACTTTTCCATATCATTTTATGGTGTGAGACCAAAAATGAGGTATATTCAAATCTCAAGTGTACCACATTACAGGAAACAATGTTGAATGAGCGTCAACCATGAGAAACCATTATGGAGCCATAAAAGTTTTGGATGAAGCCAATTTTTAGTTTTTCCCTTCATCTAGGCTTGTATGAACTAATCAACAAATTAGATGTGAAATAAATAGTTCTTTGGGCCTTACGAGAATTTCAATTGTCAATATCCAATCAATATGGTCTTCTTGTGGTGTGGTCCACCTGAGATTTATATCCCTCTCATTTTTTTGGTACAAGTCATAAAATGAACTGAAAAAATGGATGAACGAAATGGATGAAACACATACATCATAGTGGGGCTCACAGAACATCGACCATAGCCATTGGATGGTGGCAAGGTGAGCAGCCCTTCCGTTTCCTTTGAATATTCTATACTTAAGCTTTCACTCGTTGCTTTCACTCCCTTAACAAAAAAAAAAACCTCCTCAAAATAACAGTATTTCACTCCTTTTCAACCATAGACTGACGTACGAATGTTATTATTCTCTTTTTTCTCATCGAATTCTCCGTGAATCATCTGGATATCATCATTCTACGTTTGCCATTTTTCGTCTTGGCTAGGGGTACGTGAAATCCCACGAAGTGGCTGCATTTGTAATCCTTGAAAATGTGTCAAAATATTCCCTCACGCCAGAGCACTTCTCTTCAACCTACATTTGACCTGTGTTATGGCAATTGGTGGTACAAATATTTTAAAAAAAATGCTCGGCTCATACAATTACACTGCATGGGAAGTTCGGTCAATTTCATGTGTTAGGCTTACTCAATTTCATGCATTAAGCTTAGTTAATTTTTTGTGTTGATCGATGAAATCCATGTGAAACTCACTCAATTCCATTTGAAGCTCACTCAATTCCATGTTAGGACAAATTCGATCTCATGCTATGCTCGCTGAATTTCATGTTTACCCTTCACAATTTCATGCTAAGATCGCTCAATTTTATGTTTGACCAGCTTAATTTAATAGTAGATAAGATAAGGTCAATTTAATGTCTGCCTTGATAAATTTCATGCTAGGATCACTCAATTTAATGTTTGCCCAGCTTAATTTCATGGTAGATAAGATAAGGTCAATTTAATATTTGCCTCGATTAATTTCATGCAAGGATCACTCAATTTAATGTTTGCCCAGCTTAATTTCATGGTAGATAAGATAAGTTCAATTTAATGTTTGCCTTGATAAATTTCATGCTATGATCGTTCAATTTAATGTTTACCTAGCTCAATTTCAATGTAGATAAGGTCAATTTAATGTTTGCCTCGATAAATTTCATACTAAGATAGCTTAATTTAATGTTTACCTAACTCAATATCATGATATGTTCGCTCGATTTAATTTCTACCCCGCTCAATATTATGCTATGACCACTCGATTTAATGTTTGCCCCGCTGAATATCATTCTATGCTTGCTTGACTTAATGTTTGCCCCGCTGAATATCATACTATGCTCGCTCGATTTAATGTTAACCCAACTCAACATCTAGTTTGCCCCGCTGATTTTCTAGTTTACCTCGTTGACTTTCTAGCTTGCCCCGCTGATATTCTACTTTGTCCTGTTGATATTCTACTTTACCCCGCTCAATTTCATGTTTGCCCTGTTGAATTTCATGCTTACCCCCCCCCCCCCCCCCCCCTCCGCCCCTTCTGCTGAATTTCATATTTGCCCTACTCAAATTGTACGTTGTCTGGCTCATTTTTCTAGCTTGCCCCGCTCAATGTTATGGTAGATTGCCTTACTCAATTTAATTAAATATAATATGAAATCATGATATAGAAGGCTTAATCCATATAAGCTCTGGTTGTTTAGGTGAAAATTTAATACGTAGCTTACTCTTTATTTCCTTAAGGTTTATATCATTCTCATCTATAAGGGAAAACGAGTTTTCGGTATCCTTTTATTTAACTGAGTTTTGTCTTATGGAAAGCTTCCATTGTTTAACGATTTATTGATAATTTTTCATTGTATTGATTTCCCGATAATGGCTACGAGAATCATCTGTTGCTATGGCGGAGAGTTAGAATGTAAAAACAAGCAATGAATATACAAGAGTGGAAGTATGAAAACTATTTTGTTAGATGTTGATACTATGTACGAGGAACTTCTATCCAAAATATACATGATTATTAAGAGTACACCAATAGATTGTGATATTCGGATGAAAGTTTTGTATCCTTGCTCCAATAAATCAATCCCTCCAACCGTACTTGAGGATAACGATGACGTCAAAGAGTTCCTGGCAACACAATTGGAGCATTCAAAAAAGTTCATTCCTTTAGTCATTGAGACAATCCAACACATTAATATGACAATACATGTTGACAGTGTGGCAGAAGAGCATGCCATGGAATTTGAATATAAGCCAAATCCATTACAAGTAGGAGGAACAAATGATCAACTGCTCGAGCCGCCCCTAACATCAAAATTCGTGAGTACCCAAGTCAGCGGTGCACGTGACATTGACCTCATTTGTAATTACATGGCACCACCTCTAGCAACAACAATAGATCTACCGTCATCATCCAAAGTCCAAAGATACATCAATCCTGAAAGCGACATCTCGCATTCAGACCTTCCCACAACATCAAACTTCAACACCCATCAAGTTCCCGTGCCGTTTGATGATATTACATTCACCAATGCAGCAATGCTGAAATATACAGATTTGTTAAGTAAATCGATCGAGATAGCCGTTAGGCGAACATTTATGGACAAGAGTTGGTGTCAGCATGTTTTGAGCCTATTTTTCCTTCAAAATAAATTCCAGTACAGGGTATTGTACTCAAATTCTAGGAGATTCACGGTTGTATGCTTTGAAGATAGATGCGAATGGAGGGTTCATGCATCACGCGTGAGTAATTCAAAAATTTTCAAGATACGGACTTATACGTCAAATCACACGTGTGACATATCATGAATGAGGAGTGATCACCGACAAGCAAGCAGTAAGTTAGCATGTGATTTGGTTGTTAGCCACATCGAGCAATGCCTGGGGTTGAGGCCACGTGATATTATCTTCGCCATGCAAGAGAAGTATAATATTGTTATCAGTTATAGGAAGGCATGGGCAGCCAGGGAGCTTGCAATCAATCAGGTGATGGGGTCTTATCAAGAGTCCTATAATCAACTCCCCTTGTATTTGCATGAGTTGAGGACGGTCAACTCAGGGACAGTGACTGCCCTGCGTGTTAACAAAGAGACTTTCAGGTTCAAAAGATGTTCTGTTGCTCTCGGACAATGTGTTAGAAGTTTTCAAAAATCATTGCGGAGGGTATTAGCCATTGATGGGACACACTTAAAGGGAAAATGCAAGGGTGTTCTATTCATCGCCACGGCCTTAGATGGGGACAATCATATATTTCCAGTTGCGTTTGGCATCGGAGAACGGTAGCAGTTGGAATTGGTTCCTTACTTACCTTAGCGATGCGATAGGCTCTCTAGAGGATCTTGTTATTATATTTGATCGACATAAAGGTTTACTGAAAAAGGTTCCCCAAGTCTTTCCACATACAATTCATGGCCACTACGCGTATCATATCTACAGAAACTTGGTGGACACTTTAAAGACAAGTCATTGAAAATATACTTCTGGCGAGCAGTGAAGACATGCAGGGTGGATGAATTCAAAAAATTAATGCATAATATCAAAATGGCCAATCCCGTAGTACATGCATGGCTAGCAGAAATCGAATACAAGAGATGGGCATCTTTGCACTTTCAAAGAAAAAGATTCAACTTGGTTATTACAAACATTTTTGAGTGTGTTAATGCCCTCTTCAAAGAAGCAAGCGAATACCCTGTTATGAAATTGATAGAAGGGGTTAGATTGAAGATCCAGGAATTGTTTTATAGGAGAAGAGAGTCTGCGGCATCGTTTGTAGGGCCATTGACACCATGGGCGGAGTAACAATTAAAGGATCTTGTGCAGAAAGCGCGAGATGTTCGCTGTCATCCTATTTATCGAGATGAGTATTATGTTGTTAGAGATTATAATGATACAATCAAGCTCAGTGAGTTTTCGTGTACATGACGCGAGTTTGGCATAAAGGGGTATCCTTGTATTCATGTCCTATCAGCATGTATAAACTATAATCTCCTTCATTACTCATACTGCTCCTCATTCTACACGGTGCAAAATTACATAGCCACGTATAGCGAATCGTTGTACCCAGTACATGACAAGAATGAGTGGGAGGAAATTTCAGCGGGCTTCAAGGAGTATTGTGCACAAATTAAACCCCCAGGACAAAGGAGGTCAGCTGGAAGACTGAAAAAGCTTAGAATTCCATCGCGTGGAGAGGAATCGAAAATAACAAAGTTTGGGTGATGCAAACAAATTGGGCATAATCATCAGAAGTGCACGTTTCCCATACCTGAAAAATAGCATACTTTATACATGGTTTTCGGTGTTTTGATGTATAACATACTTTCTAATCTTAGTGGATGATGAATGAACTTTCTACCTTGTCCTACTGTATTTTCAGTTTGTCATACTGTGCTCGCACATGGAAATCAATGCAAGGAAATTGTACAAATACTAGAATGAGCAAAAGCAAAAACATGCCTGATAGACAAGAACTTCATAGGCATAGAAGGGAAACCCCTTGCCCCACTCATTTTCATGTTTGCCTCGCTCAATTTCTAGGTTTGTCAAAAAAGGAAATAACCTTCTGAGTCCAAATAGCTAATGTGATATCCATCCTATTCAAATCTTATAATCAAACCAATGTGAATTGTCTAGTTGATCTAATAGGTAAAATAAGATCTCATGGTTCTTAAACCAATCCACCCACACCACCATCAGTTTGGCTCACTGTTTCTCTAGTTTTCCCCCTCATATTTCATTTACCCCATTATTTTTCTAGTTTCCCCCGCTCATATTTCAGTTTGCCCCATTGTTTTACTAGTTTGCCATGCTCATATTTCAGTTTGCCCCGCTATTTTTCTAGTTTGCCTTGCTCATATTTTAGTTTGCCCTGCTGATTTTCTAGTTTGCCACACTCATATTTCAGTTTGCCCCACTGTTTACTAGTTTGCCGTACTCATAATTCAGTTTACCCATTATTTTGCTAGATTCCCCCGTTCATACCAGGAGTTTTCCTCGCTGTTTTACTAGTTTTTCCCACTCATATTTCAGTTTTCTCTGCTGGTTTTCTAGTTTGCTCCGTTCATATTTCAGTTTGCTCCGCTCATATTTCAATTTGCCCCACTGTTTTTCTAGTTTACCCCGCTCATATTTCAGTTTGCCCTGCTCAAAATGACAGAATGCATTTGAGATGCATGATGAAGGAGATTGAGAGTGATAAAATGAGAACATCCATACACTACTGCACATCATAAACAAAAGTGGAAACACTTTCAGATATAATTTGAGTTAGTACATCGTTCTCATACATAACTAACCACATGAAAAACAGAAATAATGCCAACTACTAACTATTACACTACTAGGTGTAAATGATCTACTTCTTACTATACATTAAACACAAAGCAACTAACCACTAACACGGCTAAACAGAAGTGAAGGAGTCCATATGCATCACAAAACGTCCCTACTGTGATACCGAGTCCGGCGAGGGAGGGGGCACTCCCTCCTTTTGTACACAACACAACACCGCCTTTATCGTTCACTGCATACTCTTCATCTTATGCTTCAGATAGTCCTGGTCTTTCTTAATCTCAGATAGTGTCGTCTCGATTGCCCCTACACGCGCATCTAAACTCTAACGTGCATTGGGCACCTCACCTGTATCATCACCCTCTCCTTCTTCTTCAGCCTCATCCTCTTCGCTACCTTCGTCCTCTTCTTCTTCATCTTTTGCTATCTCGTCTCCTATTTCTTCCAATCGCCTAGCCTCTTGTCTAGGGCCACATTGCATGCGATTTAAGGTGTCTTTGGTTATCACTCTTTCTGGATGTGAAGGGCCGATAGATGCCCTGAACCCATTTTGTCAAGCTAGCTTGCAAATTAGTTGGCCAAATGGGAGGGAGAGATTACATCTTCTTATCCTCACGGCCTTCACTATATGGTAAAGGATAATGAAGGGCAGGCACACATTCTCCCCACGCTCTATCTGGTACATTATCTTTGCATGGTAGACAGAAACCTCTGTGCTGTTTCCCCTTCTCGGATATAAATTATATGTGAAGATGTAGTGCAACAGTCTGTAAATTGGAATCATTTCTTTGTTTCTGAAGCTACTATCTCTCCTCCACTCCACGAGGTGGCCACACGATCTCCTGTTCAACTCACGCTTGTGCTGCGATGTGTTCAAGTTCCTAGTGTCTATAGGGATATGGACTGTTCCCAGTGACACACCAAGTATGTTCGCGATGTTTTCTACCCTGATGGGAATCAACACTTCTCCAAATGAAGTGTCAAATCCGAATGGGTTGAAACTTACATTAATAATTTGAGAAAAGAAAAACCGTACATCATGCTCATTAGCTGAAAAAATTACCTTCAAAAATAGGTCCCCAACCTTGGTGCAAGAGTTAATCTAGCACGTCATTTTCGGCAAACAGTCGGTCCCCCACCGTGATTTTGAAAACCACTTCCCTATCCTGATATCGGCCTGCATCCATTGTCTGTGCATGTCGACCGTGGCCCCTCTTCGAGCTCCTTTCACGAGGTTGTGGTGAAGAACTTATAACACCAACATTGATCGTCCCTACATTTCCACTGTCGGGTGGTGACAATGGACTCGCGACAGCCGTGGCGGCCTGCCTCGTGTTTCTTTGTTGAGATGGAGATGATGGACATGCTTAAACCAGCCTCTTCTTCCCCATTAGGATGATGGGTTTAGAAAGGTGTTAGAAAGATGAAAAGATGATTGTTGATAATGAAGGAAGGGGGTTTGGAACTTAAGGAGATGGTAGAAGGATTAAAAAAAAAAAAAGAAGAGGGTTTGTGTGAAGGAAGATGAAGAAATGAGAATGGAGATGAGGAAAGGTTTAGGGAAATGGCGGTTTGAAAGATGGAAATGGGAATTGTGGAAGATATGGATAGTGGGTTTGAAAGTTGAGAGATTAAGAAAAAGAGAGGGTTTGTGTGAAGGAAGATGAATAAAGGGGAATGGAGATGAAGAAATGTTCAGGGAAATGGGAGTTTGAAAGATGAAAATGGAGATTGTGGAAGATATGGATAGTTGGTTTGAAAGTTGAGAGATTAAGAAGAAGAGAGGGTTTGTGTGAAGGAAGATGAAGAAAGGGGAATGGAGATAAAGAAAGGTTTAGGGAATGGGGGTTTGAAAGATGGAAATGGGGATTGTGGAAGATGTGGATAGTGGGTTTGAAAGTTGAGAGATTAAGAAGAAGAGAGGGTTTGTGTGAAGGAAGATGAAGAAAGGGGAATGGAGATGAAGAAAGGTTTAGTGAAATGGAGATTGTGAAAGATGTGGATAATGGGTTTGAAAGTTGAGAGATTATGAAGAAGAGAGGGTATGTGTGAAGGAAGATGAAGAAAGGGGATGTAATATGAGGGTTTGGGTGTGTGAGGGGGTTAAACATGACTTGGGATGTGGGACCCACTTGAAATTTTTTTTTTTTTAAAAAATGAACATCGGGCGGCACTAGCGCCGGTTCGGCAGCACTACCACCTGCACCACCAGACAGTGGTGGTACTACCGCCGATTCGGCAGTAGTACCGTCGCTCTCTGGTGGTCTGGGCAGTAGTGCCGCCGAACAGGCAGTAGTGTCGCCCGACCCCAATTTTTTTTAGAAAATTTTCAAATGGGCCCCACCATGATCACTACTTTTTTCAAGTACCGATGATCAAGCATTAATTGTACTTCATTTACAAAAACTTTTTTTTAAAATTTTTTAGCCTATTATATTAAGCCATGTATATTGGAAAGATCCCATAAGCCCTTAGTTTGGTGGTACACCATAAAAGGTGACAGAGAGCTTCCCCTAATTGTACTTCATTTGCAGAAACTCGTTGTTACTATATTATTTATTTTGAAAGTGTATGATTTTTATTTATTTTTTAATTTTAACATTTAATGCTTAATAAAAGTTTCTTTTGTGAAACTTTTTCTTTATAAATAATTGTTTTTAACACAAACACATATCTGCTACATGGCATCTTCTATAATGTTAGATTTAATCATGATTAGTGGGGATTGAATAGCTTAAAAATGTTATTATAAAGGGATAGGAGATAAAAATCTTTGAAAAGGAGTGAGAATATATTGTTTGGCATGCTGGTTAGAGACGTTAGTCACACGTGATTCGTTCAAGTCTTGTTGATTAAAGTCCAGTAGACTGGTATCTAGTCAACAAGTCATGCTGAGCCAATATCAGGTCATGCTCAGAACAGAATTTTATCGTGACTCAGCTCAAAAACTCACTGAGTCGTGTTAACTCACCTGATTTTCCAGTCTACTTGCAAATTTTGTTTTAGAGTCTAAGACAGACTGGAACTTTACAGAGCACCAGGAGTTCTGAAAGTCTGAAACTAGTACACATTTATGGAACATTCCCTTTCCAGTTCCTCTGTTTCTGCATCACAAGAAAGCATCGATTCAACATTGGAAACCACATCTTCTTGGCATATTTGAATCCAAAATCACTTGTGGCGCTTAAACATGAAATGGAACACATCACACTTGTAATAAGGTGGGTGCATTAGGCTCCATATGCAACCCCATATTTATTTTTTTAAATATCTATGCCATCCATCCATTTTTGTCATATCATTTTAAAGCATAAGCCTAAACATGAAGTAGATATCATGCTGTTAACCATTAATGGACCACAAATGTTTTGAATTAAGCTGAAGATCAAGCACTAAAATGAACTGTAAAAATGGATGAATGGAATGGATGGAACACAGCTGGTCCATATTTTATTTGAAGATAGCCAAAGAGAAGCTCTAAATACAAAAAGGTGTTTCTTAAGGAAGGATAGAGAAACATATGGCTTGTGAGTCTCCCTTTCTTTTTATTCTTATTATCTTCTTCTTCTTTTTTTCAAATTTTGGGCAAAAGAAATTGTCTTTTGTTGGTTGGCTTTTATTATTATCTTTTGAATCATAAACTGATATCTATCTGTTGTGTAGCCCACTGTCTAATTTCAGCACATGAATTACCTGTGATCATTTGCAGTACATGAGCCTATTTAATGAACATGTACTAAATGTACAGTTGGATGAACTACTAAACTAGCATCCTCTTAAACCTCAGTTCATCACTGCCATTTCTGACCGTTCTACTATCTACCTTGCTCTTGCATGAGCATTCCCGTCTAGGACAAAACAACAACAAACAAAAATAAGAGAAACTTTGATACTCTGGCAGTATGTAGTAGATGATCTGCAGGCACTCAGAAACCATAGCTTGGATTGTTTGATGGATGATACATAGGCACCACGGCCATTCAATTAATATTATTATTTTAGGTTTATAAACTGAGGTTTATAAATACATCTGATGACGCATTGGAATAAGATACGTTGGGACTCTAGCCATTGGATTTGGGTTATTTTTCAATGACCCAAATTGTATATTTGATCGGGCTCCGGATGGGATCAAAATCGCTTGGATTGAATATTTCAACCCTTTGATTATACAAACGTTATGGTGACCGTTCATGTTGAAAGTAAAAGAGCCAAATTATTGAAAGGCTAAAATAATCCAATTGAGGGCTTGTATTTGTCATCTTTCCACCATACATGACTGTTTGGACCATTGCATGTTCCTGAGTATGTAATAATACTGAGGGAGGAAACAGATTAATAAAGTACTATTTTCCAACAACATTATTTTTAGAAGATGGAGAAGATAATGGAGATAGACTTTGATACTCTGTCTGTTGGAATATTTGAAGTAGTCATCTTCACAGGAAACAATGGATGTGCCACTGTCAATCAAAAGCTGAAAATTGTAAAATATCATATTAATGAAACTCTTAATCTGCCAAGAAAAAGAAAAAGATGGATTGATTACAATAAGACATCTACAACAGCCAAAAATACACTCATGAACCAAACTGTATTGAATATCTCCCACCAAAATGATTAGAGATAGTTGGAAATAGCTTGAATTTGTAAACCTTCAACACCATTATGAACCAAACTGTATTATCTCCTACCAAAATGATTATAGATAGTTGGTAACTCAATGAATTTGTAAACCATCAACACACACATAGGAGAGATTGGAGAAAACCATCAAGGAGTCCATAGGCAATTGTAAATCAAGACACATATTCAAATTTATATAAATATGTATTAGAGAAAAATGTAGGTAGGTAAACATAAAGTTCTTCGTGTTAAAAAATAAAATAAAATAAAAAAGACACACTGTCAAAGCACTACTGTCAATATGGTGGTATTGTCGTGGCAGGTTGTAATGGCTACAGTTTAATCCGTAGCTATCGAGCATCCAAAGCTTTAAACAGACTACCGTGGCACTACTGCCGGTTCTGAGGTACTGCCGTGGAAGGCCCTAATGGATACAGTTATAATCCGTAACAATAGGGGCCGCCACCAATCGGTGTTCTGTGAGCCCCACCATGACGTATGTGTTCCATCCATTTCGTTCATCCATTTTTATAGTTCATTTTAAGGCTTGTTTCAAAATATGACCTCATATAAATCTCAGGTGGACCACACCACAAGAGGATAATATTGATTGGATTTAGACAATTAAAATGAATTTAAAGCTTGATCTTTGGTTCTTGAAAAAAAGTAGTGATCATATCATGTGGAGCTTGTTATAAGGTACACGATTATCTATTTTTCATTCTTTATAGCCAAGCAACCATGGTTTCACCTTGTTGAAAATGTGCCATCTTGTTTGCAGGTGGAGAGGCACTTGAATGATGGGGACTTCGTTCTTTTCAAACGACAGCCTAGTCTTCACAAAATGTCTATAATGGGGCATCGATACAAAATCATGCCATACTCAACTTTGCACTTGAATTTGTCTATAACTTCTCCATACGATGCTGATTTTGATGGGGATGAAATGAACATGCACGTTCCTCAGTCATTTGAAACTAGAGTAGAAGTCTTGGAGCTGATGATGGTGCCAAAATGCATTATCTCGCCTCAATCAAATTGCCCTATTATGGGTATTGTCTAGGATACACTCTTAGGATGCCGGAAGATAAGTAAAAGAGATACCTTCATTGAGAAGGTAATATATCATGTGTTTTGATTTCATTTTTTGTCTTCTTTTCCATTAGTAGTATTGTCTTCTAAGATTTTGGGAAATTAAATACTGTAACGTCTCGGAAAAATTCGTACAGAGACCCAAGTACCACCTCGATCAGAAATCACTTAGGATTAGTTCCTTTAGAAATTAAGCGTAAGAGAACTAGCGCTATGCTAGATTAGCTGTGAAATTAGCACTGATTACTTTAAATACATTCTGCAAGACCAAAAACTTGTGGAATTGTTAATGCTATAACGTCCTGAAACCTAGGATCAAACTCTAAACCCGTTTGCTCTCAGGAATCCTTTGAAACCTTGTAATGGATTTTGACCGCGCATCGTGAGTCCGTTAGCAATGAACTTAGACCGTTATGACCGCGTAGTTGGACTTGACTACCCTCCCGAAAATCAAGCCCAACTGATGTTCTGAGGCTATTTCGTTGAGCCTGGAGCAAGGAGTATGAGAAAGAGTGAAATTCTTTGAAATTTAAATGTGATTTAAATAAATCTGGCACGTGACGCTTGTGGGTTAAGTATAGGCATTCAGACTGTCAGAATCTGACCCAAATACACCCTCAGATCAGGGAACATTTCTCACTCAGGTCAGTGTACTTGGAATCCTTAATCGAGTCTCAGTGACCGCTGAACTGAAACTGGTCCGCCACGTACGATCTGGGAACACTATCGGACTGAAAACTTAATGTGATCAAGATCCAACATCCATGAGCTTAAGTCCGACCGCATTCAGTTAGGGGACCTCCAGAAATGTTCTTTTGGATCAGAAGAGACCCGATTTGGCTATAATCCAAGTATACCTTGGTTTAAAGTCTAAATAGGTGACTTTCTAACCTATTTAAGGACCTTAAACCCTCTCACATCCCTCCCATACGAATTTGCAAAATCCTAGAGAAGAGAAGAGAGAAAAGAGAGAGATTATATGAGAGTTGTGAGGAAAGTTTCCTGGCACTCAATCCTGCTTCTACATGTTCCTAATCACCGTGTTCTAATCACTCTTCCGGTGATTCCGACTTCATTCAAGGTAAGAAAACCCTAACCTCAACCTATTTTACGGATTCCATCGATACAAGTAGCGAAATAGCTGATTTATCTTGTGATATAGGTCGTCATATAGATGTTGACGAAGCGTAGAGTTTTTATTCGATTCGTTACGCTTCTACGGCGTAAGGTGAGGATTCTAGATGCTTAGGTTAATGGTTTTCAAAGCTTTCAATGTCGTTTAATAGTAGATTATCGACAAGAACGCTGTTTGACATGTAGAACATGCTGTCTGTTTTTCATTTCGATTACGTACGGAGAATATGAGATTTAGGGTATTTTAGGTATTTGTAGGAAATACTGTATACGTCCGTATTTTGCTAAAATGATTGCCATATTTATTTGTCGTGTTATTATACAAGATATGCGTGTATGATCTGTTTGGCGAAGAGATTCGCCCTAATGCATACTTTGAGTCGACATACGCTATGTAGAAAAATGTGTGTAGACTAAGTGTTTGTATAAATTTTTGTATTAGTATGTATTGAGTAAATGTTGTTGTAGATTAGTTTTGAGATTGAATTCTCAATTAATATGATGATGTACATGATTTCCTCCATATTATTATATTGAATTGATTTCCTTATATATATGGAATGCATGTGTTTGGTTGATTCGCTTACATTGTATGTTATAACATATTGTTAACATGCTCAGATTGTTTATATTTCATTTATGTTACTCTCATATGATCACTGATGTAGATTACAAGTGCTTGGGGCTATGCTTTAGTCCAAGCAGTCGGTAATAGATTCGAATTCGTGGTTGGCTTCTATTTGCCACGAAGGACGCGTCGATGAATGCGAGTCGTGCTTTGGGTTGACGGCAGTGGTTAGGCCACACGAGGTGTTTTATGCACTTCATGTCGTTCAACTTGAGGTGCGCTCGTACTAGTCGAGCTCGTCAAGCAACCCAACTGACCATTGTGTGTTCACCTTGTATTGGTCATAACTACTTGAACCAAGGGTACTGAACTTACCAGTGAAAATCTTGTTAACCATGATACCTTGATCCATTAAGACTCATGAGCCGGGCATGGTGGTATGGGACACCGTGGTCGAGCTGTCGGCCTACGCTGGGGCCACAAACCTCTCTGTAGTGACCAGTGAGCACCTTAGACTCGTGAGCCGATTGTGGTGGTATGGGACACTACATTCAAGCTGTCAGCCTACTCTGATTGGTGACTAACCCTTTGTAGTGACCTCGAGCTTATTCTGAGTCTACGTGAGGCCACGACCCTTCTGTAACGACAAGAGTACAACTAGGCCTGTATTGATAAGGTGATGGGGGAGAGGTGCAACGAGTGCGAACAACAGCCCTGACAGCCCTTGCAGTGACCTAAAAATATATCATCGTATGAGACTACTAGAAGTGATGACCATATACCGGATCTGTGTTGGGATTGATATAAGAGAAGTACCTTAGTTTCCCAATCTTACTATTTGAAAGGACTAATAACAACTTGGTAATCATATCCATATCGCACTGCATATGCCTGGAAGATGTGGAGCACTGAGAGAAGAAAGCATGTCGCGGACGTAAGATGGTGTCACATGAGGGAGTATGTTGGTGAGGGCATCCATCATGTCATCTCATACTTACATTAACAACAATATCTAGGAATATCTAATTGTTTACTTTACTATTATCTCATGATTGATTTGATCTAATCTTTGCTCTATGATTCCACTGAGTTGATCACTCACTCCCACGTTACGGGACGGTGCTTGCAACACTTACCAGACTTTATCTTAGATGCAGGTTGTGAGGCGATTCAGGAGCTGGAGTCGGACTACTACGAGGACCAGGATGAGTTCTCTTACATGCAGTTTTCCGACGGCTTTGCATAGGTGGCTTGGATCGGCGGGATTTTTGCTAGTTGGACTATCATTCGACATTTTGATTTTGGTTTGATATATGTATATGTGACTCAGAGATGTATTCATACTTTGGAGACAGTTCGAGATTGTTTTGTTTTACATACAGTGATATATATATCTTTCAGTCTTTCGCTTACGTTTTATCACTGGATCTGGAGTATGAATTGCAGTTTTGGTATAATCTCACTCATGTTAATGCTCTAACTTAGATAACATTGAATCATAAGCATAATTGTTGCATAAGTGATGGTCTGGAACTCGGGAGTTGGGTTTCTACACGACCCCCGATTTTCAGGGTGTTACAAATACGGACTTCATTTTGGCAGGATGTCTTTGTGAATATCTTGATATGGTGGGAGAATTTTGATGGGAAAATACTTGCTCCAACTATTCTGAAACCTAGAACTCTTTGGACAGGAAAGTAAGTATTCAATCTAATCATTCCTAAGTAGATAAACCTCATAAGAATCTCGGCGTGGCACTCGAAAATGGAAACAGGATTTATCACTCCAGGAGATACACAAGTTAGAATATAGAGAGGCTAGTTGCTTGCTGGCACCATGATGAAAGAAGACCCTTGGAAAAAATTAATGAAAAAATATCAAAATCGAAGAATGTCATGAAGGAACTTATTAAGCCTGCCCAAGAAAAGCATGGAGATTATTAACAAGGGCACAAGAAAAGATCAATGAAAGATGGAGATTAATGCACCATTGAAAGGTGTGGGGCCCATTGAAATTTTTTTAAAAAAGAGGGGGGTCGGGCGGCACTATCACCGGTCCTTTAGCACTATATGCTGTCCATCAACAAAGCTTATCCATTACTATATGCTGTCTGCTGCAAGGTTGACTTGATAGCACAGGGCTTTCAGTCGAGTGCCATGTGCAGGAAAATGGTGGGGCCTTGACAGTGAGCCAAGGAAGACATAATCCCAAGGAAATACTTTGCCTCTGTGGAAGAACGAGATATTATAGCAATATGTTATCAACACTTTGATCCCAAGGAAGTATTGTAAGGGCACTAAATCCATCATCTTTTACTGATCAGTAACAAACTTCTTGACTGACGGGCATTGAGCGGGTCAAGCATGAGTAGGTCAAGCATTAGAATGAGCGGGCCCAAAGTATGTGGGACAAAGTATAAAGTTCATTTCATCCTCTACCAAAATTACAAAGTACGCTATACATCATAACTTACAATTTCAGAAAATATGCAAAAAAATTTCAAAGTATGCTATCCACCAAAATTACAAAAAATGCTATACATCAAAACTTATAAAGTATGCTATACTTCATGACTTACAATGTATATTCAACGATGTATATAATACAATGTATACAACATCTTTTCAAAATTCATCCCATGCCTTGGACAAATATTATCTAGAAACTAGAGTCAAGCAATCATATGCAATTGACTTCCTCCAATCGGCGGTGAATTTTTGCATGTCTATTCCTACCAAGGTGAGACCGCTACACAAAATGTCGATGTATTTCATTACGAATATACCACAGTCATAACCATTGTTCTGCTTTGGTGCAGATTCATCAACTCTGACGGTCCACTACTTCCCTTCAAGCACGGTGCTGTCTTTAGAGGCATGGAAGAGAATAGGGAGTGCATCAATCATCTTCTTCATCTTTTGCTTGTACCTCGATAATAAATTTGTGCACAAGCTATCTACGACAATGATTTCTCTTGCTATGGGATAGATGACTAGCAGAAACTAATGTGAATTTTCATGATTTATGGGCGCATAGACCTATTTATAATTCACAAAATAATATATCCGTCAAACATGATAGAAGACATAACAGTAAGAGATGATGTTCTGTGACAAGTGCATTACCCGTTCATAACACCAAATTTCTTTAGCATATGGTTTATCTCGCTACTTGGCAATTGCGTAGGTCGTACCCATCTGACCTAATAGCTCGGCCCGTTCTAACACCGATGTAGAGGCCCGGTATGCAATCAAAACCGGCAAACACCCCTCAAGGCTTTGTTGTTACAAACATGATGAAAGTTCAATACATGTAAGGAAATTAAAATTTCAAACAGATTATGGATTAACGCAATAAATAGTTACCGTAAAATACTTATGACAAAACTTGCAATCCTGAGGATATGCTATTGAAAGGTTGTTATGCCTTTTCTCAAGGAACTCGATGTATGTGTCAATAGTCTAATCAATAGGATAGTACGATTTAGTCATAGATTAATATAACACATAATTATATGTCAATCAATGCATATAGAGAATAAATTAGTAATGCTTACCTCGTTATCAACCCAGGCATCCTTTATCCATATCGTACTGAACCATTTCCCCACTGCCATGGCCTTGTTTACTTCATACCAGTCCTCTATCCCTTTCACCTCCTGCGCAGATAGTATCCTAAAAGGATCCATCTATAGAGGAAATGGTATCGAAGAAGTTGCAAAAACTGTTACTTTCTCGGGTTCAAGAACTGCCCCACGGGTTGTATCAAATGCAGACAGGGATAAATATGGAGAAATCTTGTATTATGACAGCTTCAGTATCCTTTTATTTCTCCTTTTATAAACAGGATGAGAAGTTGATGCCTTCAATACATTACCAGTGACATTACTATACGATTGCACGTCTAGGTCCCCATGTTCGGGTTCTTTATCTTCAATATCATTTACTTCCCCTCTCTTACTCAACTCCTCACCCTCCTCCTCCATTATAAAATGTTCTCTTCATGTACGACTACATTCCTTCTCCTTGATAAACTCCTCCCTCTCATTCGCTAACTTCTCCTTGTCCTCAAAAAATAAATCCTTCTCCCTCTTCAATTGTTCTTTCTCATTCAGCAACCTCTCCCTCTCAGCAAACATTGCTTCTTTCCTTAATATCTCTTCCCTCTCTTTTCTCAATTCGTCCTTCTCATTCTTCAATTCCTCTCTCTCCTTCTTCAACTCATCCCTCTCAATTCGAAATTCCTCCATAAGAACAACTTCTTCCTAATACCCCTCCTCGATCCCTCTCCCTCCACGCCCTTCTCATCGTTATCATCTGACTCTTCATCCTCCTCATGATCAGTCTTATTACCCTCATCATCATCATCTTCTCGGGTCTCAATGAGCTACAAGATGTATAGATGGATATGTAAGAGTAAGGATAACTTTACAATGGTAATCTAGTTCATTTTTCATGATGTCTCACCTAGAAACTGTCACGAACTGAGCGAACAACATCCGTTTCCCATTCTTATAACGTTGGCTCTAATTTCATTACTACTGATGTTTGGAAAAGAACAAAGACTAATGTTAAATAATTAAGCATATACGTCAACTTAAGAAAAGTAAATGCCAGAGATATATATAAACTTACAGTTTTACTCTCAAAAATAACATTTATTCTTTTGTACCTCCAACATTTCCAGCCTCAGTATTGAATGAAGCATAGAATTTGATGTGGAACATACGAAATAACACAAGATTGCAGGGCCAGAAATATCTCTACTGCCCATACCTGTTAGAATGAAATTGTATACGGTTAAAAATCCAAAATTAACTATAGAGGGAAAACATATAGAAAATAAAATGTGTTCTTACTTGTAGGGGAAGGAAGCAACCACATACAGTGTACTAATGGGAACTTGATGCGGCAACGACAGATTCAATTCCTTGCGACATTGTATAGTATCCCAGACTACCCCAGGAATACTTATAGAAATCATCTAACAAGTCCACCAGGTGAATATAATCCAAGTTGCACATAGTTTTCGGTTCAGTTCCCCTAAGAAAGCACTCTACAACTAGAAATTGGGCAACTCACGACGTCCTCATGTTTATTGGTGTTAACTAATCTCTCAAACACATCCATTAAGTACTTCTTTATGACTGGATATTCTTTAAAGTATTTGTCTCTTAGTGTACTCGTAGTGCAACGATTCTTCGGTACAGTCAGATCTCCAATCTTAAGACCGATAATGAGGGTGAAATCCATCTCTGAAAACTGTAATCGCCTCCCTCTGATCTCAAATACCAAATCACCTTTGTTTCTTAATAAAAGAACATGAAATATTGCCCCTAAAAATCTAAAGGATGTAACATGTATTAGAAACGAGAAAGGGAATTGCTTAAACAGCTTTAGGCGACTATTGTGCTTTTTCACTCCACCCTTCCCCTTATCAAACCACCATGTCAGTGTACACCTAGATGTTGGGTTGAAAATTATGATAGAATATTCGTCGCTTGCAGAGATGAATTGAAAAACATATCAAACATAAAATTCACAAGATAAACATAATGTACAAAATCAGACATAATTAAAAATAATGTAGCATTTCACTAATTTAAACAAGCTTCATATGAAATATAAATAGAAATTGAGCAGAAAATTTTCAGAAATCATATGGAGACAAACTATCAACAAGAAAGATCAACGGGGAAAATATGAAAGATCAGCGGGGTAGACATAAAGATCAGTGGGGAAAACATGAAAGATCAAGAGGGAAACTAGGAGATCAGCGGGGTAAATTAGGAAGATCAGCGGGGCAAACTAGGAAGATCAGCGGGGCAAACTAGGAGATTAGCGGGGCAAACTAGGAGATCAGCGGGGTAAACTGGAAGATCAGTGGGGGAAACTAGGAGATCAGCGGGGCAAACTAGAGGATCAGGAAAACTTAACAAATAATTTCATGGCTTGAGCCAAAAAATCTAAACATATATAATGTTCAAATGGACCACACCACAAGAAATTTAGAATTAAACTTTTAATGTTGATCATTTCTTGGGTGCCACAGACGTTTTGGATCTATAATTATGTTTTCTATTGATTTATATCTGCATGATCTTATGAATAGGTTTGATAACAAACAAACATCACTATTGGGCTGACTATGATTTCAGCAGTGGAAATCATTATGCCCACTGTTTCCCGTGATATAATCCACTTGATCTTTTGATATGCTTCAATTTGAAATATAGGGTCTAAACCCCTTAAAATAAATGAAAAAATGGATGAACGGCGTGGATATACTACATACATTGAATGTAGGCCCAAATGAATTTACTTGTACAATGGGAGCGTACTGACTAACTCGGTATGCAATTTAATTATGCTTGCTATGCCCCATAATGATGTTTTATTTATAATATATCATGTCCATCGAATTATGTAATACCCCTCCATTTTCATCGCAAAATGTATATACCAAAACCCCATATGTAGAAGGGAACCTAGACATTGAGGGAGGGAACCTAGATCTTCAGTGGGACGAACATGAAATTGAACGGGACAAACATGAAAGATCAGCGGGGGAGACATTAAGATCAGTGGGAAAAATATGAAAGATCAGCGGGGAAAACTAGGAGATTAGCGGGGCAAACTAGGAAGATCAGCGGGGTAAACTAGGAGATCAGCGGGCAAACTAGGATATCAGCGGGGTAAACTAGAAGATCAGTAGGGGAAACTAGGAGATCAGCGGGGTAAACTAGAAGATCAGCGGGGCAAACTTAACAAAAAATTTCATGGCTTGAGCTGAAAAATTTAAACATATCTAATGTTTAAATGGACCACACCACAAGAAATTTAGAATTGAAGTTCTAATGTTGATCATTTCTTAGGTGCCACAGACGTTTTGGATCTAAAATTGTATTTTCTATTGATCCATATATGTATGATCTTATGAATAGGTTTGATAAAAAATAAACATCACTGTTGGGCCGACTATGGTTTCAGCGGTGAAAATCATTATGCCCACTGTTTCCCGTAGTATGATCCACTTGATCTTTTGATATGCTTCAATTTGAAATATGGGGGCTAATTCCCTTAAAATAAATGGAAAAATGGATGAATGGCGTGGATATACTACATACATTGAATGCGGGCCCAAATGAGTTTACTTGTACAATGGGAGCGTACTGACTAACTCAGTATGCAATCCAATTATACTTGTTATGCCCCACAATGATGTTTTATTTATAATATATCATGCTTATCTGATTGTGCAATACCCCTTCATTTTCATCGCAATATTTATACACCAAAACCTCATATGTGGAAGGGAACCTAGACATTGAGGAAGGGAACCTAGCTCTTCAGTGGGACAAACATGAAATTGAAAGGGACAAACATGAAAGATCAGCGGGGGAGACATTAAGATCAGCCAAGAAAATATGAAAGATCAGCGTGGGAAACCAGGAGATAAGTGGGGTAAACTAGAAGATCAGTGGAGAAAACTATGAATATCAGCATGACAAACTAGGAGATCAGCGGAGCAAACTAGGAGGGCAAACTGGAAGATCAAACGGGAAACTAGGAGATTAGCGGAGCAAACTAGAAGATCAGCAGGGCAAACTGAGAAATCAGTGGGGCAAACTTAACAAATAATTTCATGGCTTGAGCCAAAGTTTTTTAACATATCTAATGTTCAAATGGACCACACTAAAAGAAATTTAGAATTGAACTTCTAATGTTGATAATTTCTTGGGTGCCACAAAAGTTTTGGATCTAAAATGTGTTTTCTATTGATCCGTATTTGTACGATCGTATGAATAGGTTTAGTAACAAACAAACATCACTATTGGGCCGACTATGGTTTCAGCGGTGGAAATCACTATGTCCACTATTTCACATGGTATGATCCACTTAATCTTTTGATATGCTTCAATTTGAAATATGGGGGCTAAACGCCTTAATATAAATGAAAAAATGGATGAACGACATGGATATACTACATACATTCAATGTGGGCCCAAATTAGTTTACTTGTATAATGAGAGCATACTGACTAACTCAGTACGCAATCTAATTATACTTGCTACGCCCCACAATGATGTTTTATTTGTAATATATCATGTTTTTCAGATTATGTAATACCCCTACGTTTTCATCCCAATATGTATACACCAAAACCCCATATGTGGAAGGGAACCTAGACATTGAGGGAGGGAACCTAGACATTCAGCGTGACAAAAATGAAAGGTCAGTAGGGAAAATATGAAAGATCAGCGGGAAAAACTAGGAGATGAGCGGGGCAAACTAGAAGATGAACGGGGAAAACTAGGAAGATCAGCGGGACAAACTAGGAGATAAGCGGGGTAAACTAGGAGATCAGCGGGGCAAACTGGAAGATTAGAGGGGGAAAGTAGGAGATCAGCGGGGCAAACTGAAAAATCAGTGGGGCAAACTTAACTAATAATTTCATGGCTTGAGCCAAAAAATCTAAACATATCTAATGTTCAAATGGATCACACCATAAGAAATTTAGAATTGAACTTTTTATGTTGATTATTTCTTGGGTGCCATAGAAGTTTTGGATCTATGATTGTGTTTTCTATTGATCCATATTTGTATGATCTTATGAATAGTTTTGATATCAAATAAACATCACTGTTGGGCCGACTATCGTTTCAGTGGTGAAAATCACTATGCCCACTGTTTCCCATAGTATGATCCAATTAATCTTTTGATATGCTTCAATTTGAAATATGGGGGTTAAACTCCTTAAAATAAATAAAAAAAATGGATGAACGGCATGGATATACTACATACATTGAATGTGGGCCCAAATGAGTTTACTTGTACAATGGGAGCATACTAACTAACTCAGTACGCAATCCGATTATGCTTGCTATGCCCAACAATGATGTTTTATTTGTAATATATCATGTTCATCGGATTAAGCAATACCCCTCCATTTTCATCGCAATATGTATACACCAAAACCCCATGTGTGGAAGGGAACCTAGACATTGAGGGAGGGAACTTAGAAATTCAGCAGGACAAACATGAAAGATCAATGGGGGAGACATTAAGATCAGCAGGGAAAACATGAAAGATCAGAGGGGAAAACTGGAGATCAACTAGGAAAACTAGAAGATCAGCGGGGCAAACTAGGAAGATCAGTGGGGCAAACTGGAAGATTAACGGGGCAAACTAGGAGATCAATGGGGCAAACTGGAAGATCAGCAGGGCAAACTAGGAGATCAGCGGGGTAAACTGGAAAATCAGTAGGGCAAACTTAACAAATAATTTCATGGCTTGAATCGAAAAATCTAAACATATCTAATGTTCAAATGGACCACACCACAAGAAATTTAGAATTGAACTTTTAATGTTGATCATTTCTTGCGTGCCAAAGAAGTTTTGGATCTCTAATTGTGTTTTTTATTGATCCATATCTGTATGATCTTATGAATAGCTTTGATAACAAACAAACATCACTGTTGGGCTGACTATGGTTTCAGCAGTGAAAATCACTATGCCCACTATTTCCCGTGGAATGATCCACTTGATCTTTTGATATACTTCAATTTGAAATATGGGGGCTAAACGCCTTAAAATAAATGGAAAAATAGATGAACGACGTGGATATACTACATACATTGAATGTGGGCCCAAATGAGTTTACTTGTATAATGGGAGTGTACTGACTAACTCAGTACACAATCCGATTATACATGCTATGCCCCACAATGATGTCTTATTTGTAATATATCATGTTTATCGGATTATGTAATACCCCTCCATTTTTATCGCAATATGTATACACTAAAACCCTATATGTGGAAGGGAACCTAGACATTGAGGGAGGAAACTTAGACATTCAGCGGGACAAACATGAAATTGAACAGGATAAACACGAAAGATCAGTAGGGGAGACATTAAAATTAGCGGGAAAAACATGAAAGATCAGCGAAGGAAACTAGGAGATTAGCAGGGCAAATTAGAAGATCAGCGGGGCAAACTGGAAGATCAGCGGTGGAAACTAGGAAATCAGCGGGGAAAACTAGAAGATCAACGGGGCAAACTAGAAAATCAGTGGGGCAAACTTAACAAATAATTTCATGGTTTGAGCCAAAAAATCTAAACATATCTAATGTTCAAATGGACCACACCATAAGAAATTTAGAATTGAACTTCTAATGTTGATCATTTCTTTGGTGCCACAGAAGTTTTGGATCTATAATTGTGTTTTCTATTGATCCAAATCTGTATGATCTTATGAATAGGTTTCATAACAAACAAACATCACTGTTGGGATGACTATGGTTTCAGTGGTGGAAATCACTATGCCCACTATTTCCCGTAGTATGATCCACTTGATCTTTTGATGTGCTTCAATTTGAAATATTGGGGCTAAACCCCTTAAAATAAATGGAAAAATAGATAAACGGCGTGGATATACTACATACATTCAATGTGGGCCCAACTGAGTTTACTTGTACAATCGGAGCGTACTGACTAACTCAATATGGAATCCAATTACACTTGTTACGCCCCATAATGATGTTTTATTTGTAATATATCATGTTCATTAGATTAAGCAATACTCCTTAGTTTTCATCTCAATATGTATACACTAAAACCCCATATGTGGAAGGGAACCAAAACATTGAGGGAGGGAACCTAGACATTTAGCGGGACTTACATGAAATTGAATGCGACAAACATGAAAGATCAGCGGGGGAGACATTAAGATCAGCGGAGAAAATATGAAAGATCAACGGGGGAAACTAAGAGATCAGGGGGCCAAACTAGAAGATCAACGAGGCAAACTAGGAAATCAACAGGGTAAACTGGAAGATCAGGGGGGCAAACTAGGAGATCAGTGGGGCAAACTAGAAATTTGATGGGTGTTGACCACCAACACCCTGCATTTGATGGGTCCCCTTTAAATTATGGGATATCCCAAAAATCAGCTGTATACGGAACTCAGGTGGGCCATACCATCAAAAATCATGTGAAGACACCGTTGAAACACATTAAAGCACTTGGTGGGGCCCATATGAAATTTTCATACGTCTGAAACTTAATCTGAACCCTCATCCAAGTGATAGTGGTGCACATGTGTCGTGTGTATATATATATAAACGTGTGTGTGGGAAAAGGTTCTATATGGTCGAGCTCATGTGAACTACCCATGAGGTCGAGTTGTGTGGGCGCTATCATGAAGTATGTCACATCTACACCATTAGTCACATACATCATTCTATGGTGGGCCTAGAGCTTAAAGATCAAGTTTATCTGTGACTTTTGTAAGCCACACCATGTACAAAAGTTGAGAAGGGTTACCTTCCATTAAAACATTCATATTTATTTTTTGGGCCCACCGAGAGGTGTTTCACAAATCCAGCCCATCCATAATGTGTGTCCCACTTGGATGAGGGGTCAGACCAAGTTTCAGACAAATCTAAATTTCAGGTGGGCCCCACCAAGTAATTTTGTATGTTTTAGGCATGCCTTCACATGATTTTAGATGGCATGGCCCACCTGAGTTCCGTATAAGGCTGATTTTTTCGCTATCCCATAATTTAAAGGGGACCCATCAAGTTCACGGTGTTGATGTTCGACATACATCGTGGTGGGGCCCACACAGCTTGACCTCAGGGGGAGTTCCCATGAGCTCGACCGTATAGAACCTTTTCCTTTAGTATAAAAATAAAAAGGAACTACATACATTCTATGTGGACCCAACTAAGTTTAAAATATACCTGTGCTACATGCTTTCTTCACTGGACCGACCATTTTCAGTAGAAGACAATGCTGATGAGAGGGGACCTACAAAAAGGTTTTTTTAGGTCTTTCTACAAGAAAAGCAGTGAGGAAAGGGGGTGAAAGCAATGGCAGTGAAAGCAATAGTGGAAAGGGAGAGGAAAAGCAAGCAGTGGAAATGGGAGAGGAAAAGCCACAACTGTGAAAGCAATAGTGGAAAGGGAGAGGAAAAGTAAGCAGTGGAAATGGGAGAGGAAAAGCCACAACCGTGGAAGGAGGGGTATTTTCATCCTAAAATCTTGACTCCGTACGAGGAGGTCTAAGTGGGTACTCTAAGTTTGATTGCTTCAAAAAAACCACTGGATAAAAGGTGGGGTCCACAGTCGTAAATTTCTCGCTAGCAGGGGTAGGGGTAGTAGCCAATCCGTCTTCGGATCTCTCTCCAGACAAGATTGCTAACTACGCAACACAACTTTAAGGTGGACAAATTTTCTAGTCCTAACCATGATTTTTGTGTTAGATCTACAGTGTCCATCAATTTCAGATAATTTTAGAGCATGAGCCAAGAGGTACATCCAAAGCTCAAGTGGATCCCATAACATAAAGCAGTGGAGATTAAATAAGCTACCATTGAAACTTTTTTAGAGCCAACATGACGCTAAATCAGATATACCAGGATGAAGTTAAAATATAAATATTAGCTTTTGATCAGACACTTCAGTGGTACCAGGAAGTTTTCATTGGTAGCATTAACTCTCATTGTCTTCATTAGTGTGGTCCACTTTAGATTTAAATTTGCATTGTTTATGAACTATGTGGATCTAAGAAATACATGGTCATGGGGCCGATGTAAATCTTACACTGCATGAAATTTTGTTGCTTACTGGTGAAGCCTTTACCATGGGGCCACCTTGATGTGCATATTTTGTATCCACTCTGTCCGTCCATTTTTTCAGATCATTTTAGAGCATGATTCCAAATTTTAAGAAGATCCAATTATCAGATGGACAATAATCCAAAAAAATAGTGGTGATTGAACAACCTACCATTAACAACTTAGGGCTCTACCATTAACAACTTAGGGCTCACCTTAATGTTTCTTTAGCTTTTATTTGACATCCAATTTGTTTATAAGTTCACATAAGCATGAAGGAAGAGAAAAAATAAATATAAGCTTGATCCAAAAATTTTGTGGCTCATTAATGATCAATAGCCTTGTTTCCTATGCTATGCTCCACTTGGTAATTGGATATCCTTCACTTTTTTCTTTTTTCTTTTTTGTATAGAGGGGATGGATATAGAAGAAACAAGTCAAGGTGGGCTCACACCCTCCCCGGTCTCACCTTATCTGCCACCTGATGCACCACATTCCAGGTGGAGAGAAGAAGACCCTAGGGGTTAATATGTGGAACTTTCTTGGGTTGATCATGACTTGTCTATCATATCCATACTGTCCATATAATTTTTTTATAACATTGTATGTAATGAGATGGAAGAATTAAGCCTTAATTTAGCTACGCTAAAGAAATGGCACGAATTTGATGCCTACTGTTGAAAACTTTTTTAAGCCATAAAAGGCTCCGTTTAAGCTCATATTTGTGTTTCCTTACGCCCAAGTCCGTGTGACGTTATGAAAAGGTTAGATGGTCAATAAACCTCATAATGGACTCTAGGATGGTTTCAATTGTAGTTCAATCCTCTACAAATTTTTGTGCGATGGTCCACTTGAACTTTAGATTTACGTGATTTTGAAGCTCATGCTCTAGAATGATGCATAAAAATTGACCAACTTTAAGGATGTAAAACATAAATTATTGCAGGGCTTAGAGACATCTCGTACATTAAAAGTTGTAGTTAGCAATCTATTTGGGAGAGAAAAATTCCATGTATATTATTGGTGAAAAATCTACAAATTCATAAATAAGCTTATGAAATGGACCAACTCTACTGAACCAGCCTTGGTCCATGGAGACTCGAGCCTGATAAGTCCTCCATGTCCAGAAACAGAGCAATCTCTAGGGAGAGCTATGCAATTGTAAGGACATACAAAGAGCTTATGAGCTCACACAAGTGGTAAAAATACCAACCTAATTTATAGGTCTGCTAAAGGATGGTTATGGATAGCTTATAAATTAGCCACATGTCGATTACGAATTGACCCTAGATCGATCATAGACTAGGCATAACTCGGTCATAGATCAATTATACATCAATCACAAATCAGTCATAGATCGATCATAGCTCAATTATACAACAATCATAGAATGGTTATAGATCGGCCATAGCTTGATCATAGATCGATCATAGATCGAGGATATCCCTAGCAAAGACCTAAAAGTCTCAACACCAGGGTAAAGGAAACACAAACTTTCATTGGGATCCGAGCTAGCCATGGATTTATAGAATCCTTATGATATTCAAAGATCTCTCCCTAGATCTTCAGAGATAAGATCAAATCCCAATAATCTTGGGATACTACAATCTCAGGAAGATCCTATATCATAGAAAATCTCCAAGATATTAGGAAGGAATCCTCATATTACGAGATCCTCTCTCCTATAAATATAGAATCATCTCCCACCATTGAGATACATACACACTAACCCTTATACTTGACTGGTCTCTTTTCTGGAGATCCTACCCTATACTAATAAACCTCAAGCTTGACTTAGGCATCAGAGTCCCTTGACAAACCAGGGCCTCCTTTGTCTCTTATCTTTACATGTGTAGGTTCAAGGAGGTGTGCTGCGAAGGGTCTATCGAAAAACTGTATCAACAGTTTGGTGCCGTCTGTGGGAAAGACATAATCAAGTTGTTCCAGTTCTACCATTGAACATTTCAAATCCAGTGATGGCCAAGGAAAAGAAGAAAGATCAATCCTCTCTGATATTCGTCCTAATTGTTACTGTACCTGCTCAATCCCTGCAACCTATTAAGCGGTCTGAATGACAGGAGAGCTGTCAGGGCTCTCCCCATCATCCGGCTACCTCGAGCTCAAGTTGTTACGGTCAGTAAAGGCACAAAAGGAATGGTCGGTGTGAGGCTCTCGAAAGGGAAGTCAAAGATATTAGGGCCAATTTAGGCTGCCCAAAGCAAATGATGAAAAATATACAGCCCCAACATGTTTATGAGCTCGATCACCAAAGGAAGGGACAATCGAGCTATGTTCGACCATGTGTTAATCCTCCTTAACCCTTTATCATGTAGGTCGCCTCTCAACTGAGCCTGCAATGTGCTCCTGCGGAACCTGCTCCATGCCATGTTTTAGGAACTGTTCCATTGCCTGCCTCCGACCTATGGCATAAGATAGATCAGAGAAGGCACAATAGGGCCCCAGTCGAAGCCACCGTCGATAGTGAGGAACCTTGGAAGATCGAGCTGCAAAGTCTACAGTGACAGATCACTAAAATGAAGCAGACCTACCGAGGTAAAATGACTACTCTAGACAACACAGAATCCTCATTCACAGTCGACATTATGCAGGAGTGATTGCCAGATAGGTTTCGACTACCTCAAATCACCCTCTACATAGGGAATACCGACCCAACGGAGCATATGGAGTTTTTTTGAACCTGTATGAAACTTCACAATGCTTTTAATGCGGTCATGTGCCGAGCCTTCTAGCTAACTGTAGTCGATGCTTCTCAACTCTGGTTCAAACAGTTAAAACTAAGTTCCATCAAATCATTTTCCAAACTTATTGAGGCCTGCGTCACTAATTTCATAAAAGGAAAGAAGAGACTCAAAGTGCCGACTCACCTCATGAACATAGTTCAGAAAGATGGTGAGCTCTTAAAGGATTACATCAAGCGCTTCAATCTGGAAGCATTGTAGGTACGAAACTACTCAGATGAGATTGCATTGAACGCCATCATGATCGAGCTGAGAGATAAGTCGTTCCTCTTCTCTCTAGACAAGAATCCTCCTACTATATTTGCGAAGTTCCTGAATCGATCACAGAAGTATGCTAACGCCGAAGAGTCCCGAATCTTGCCAGACGACATCGAAAATAAAAATTCTTCTGCCAAAGAGCGGGTGAAGAAAGAAACGGACTTGTACAACACAAGCAAAAAGTGAAAGGATGATCGTTCTCATGACGATCATAGGTCGAGCAAACGAACTGACAGTAAGGCCCCATTTGTTAAATCTGAAGTCTAAAGCCTGAATCTGAAATCTGAAGCTTGAATTTGAAATCTGAAGTCTGAATCTAAAATTTAAAGTTAAAAAACTTGTTTGGTTACTATTGATGAAGTCTAAAAATTAAGTACTGAATTTTAAACAATCTGTTTGTTAACAAACTTCTGAAATGTCTGAAATATGTTAATTTGACACATTTGCCCCCATCTATCTCCTGTTTGGAAATGCTTTACATTATAAAGAAATTATTTTTTATTAAATGAAAATAAAATTATTCTATTTAATTCAAATAAATTATAAAGTACTCAATAGAAAATTAAAATATCATTATTCATAAAAACGGATAAAAAATTAATGATTGGCATGTATAAGTGTGGCAGTAATTTCTTCTCGTATATTGGACATAATAGTTTGTTTAAAGTTTCCAAATACTCCTTCCACTTCAGGTGTATCATTCTTTTATTCAATATTCATCTCTGAAAGAACATTTTCATCATTGTATTGTTGGAAGAGTGGATCGGAGATGGATTCTTTTCTGATGTAGTTGTGTAGTGTCATGCATGCAATAACTATGTCTCTTTGCCCACCTGAGCATAGGATACGGTTCATCTTTGGCCTCATGTCCTAAAATGAACTCAAAAAATGGATGGACGGTGAGGATTTCTCACCAACATCCCCGTGGCCCCTTCTGCGTTCCCAGCGTAGGTGCTTCCTGCGAAAGCCTTTTGCAATATATCCGTGTCTAGTCCCAGACGGAAACGGATGGTGAGCATTGGATGATTCAACTTTGGTACTGTTTATTTGACATCTAATCTTTTTATTAGGTCATACGGGCTCAGATGAAGGGAAAAAACAAAGATCAGCTTGATCCAAAACTTTTATGGCCCCTAAAATGTTTTTAATGGTCGACCCTCATTCAACACTGTTTCATGTAATGTGGCCCACTTGAGATTTTGATATACCTAATTTTTTGTCCCATACCATGAAATGATCTAAAAAAAATGGATGGATGGCATGGATGAAACACATACATCATGGTAGGGTCCACAGAGAACCGACCACCAGCCACTGGTAGGGGACGAGTAATGTGGAGGAATCGGATTACGTGCTACCCTGACCGTCCGACGTGGATTTCCTACGAAAGCCTTTCGCAGGGAGTTCCTACGCAAGTATGTTGGGTGGGGCCCACTACAATGTATGATAGAAATTCATTCCATCCATCAGTTTTAAAAGCTCATTTTAAGATGTGGGACCAAAAATTAAGTGGATACAAAATTGAAGTGGGTCGCACCAGAGAGAAAATTGGGGAAAGAAATTCCCACCATTGAAACCTTCCTAGACTCCAACTTAATGTTTATATGCTATCCAAACCGTTTATAATGTCATTCCGAATGGGATGAAGTGAAAACACCAAAAATATAGCTTGACATAGAACTTTTATTGCTAAAAAAATGATTCAACGGTTGTCACTAAATACTCCATGTTTCCTCTCGTGTGGCCGACATGAGTGTTATATATAGCTATTTTTTATTCTCACGTCCTAAAATGAGCTTTTAAAACATATGGAAGGGGTGGATTTTACACAAACATCTCGGTGGATCCCACCCAGTATCCTTACGTAGGAACTTCCTGCGAAAGGCTTTCGCAGGAAATTCGTGTCCGCCCATCCCTGGCTCTGAACGGGCAGTTTTGTGGGCAGGCCCACCATGATGTATATGTACATACAAACTATTAATCCTTTTTCTCAGATTATTTTAAGGTATGAACACAAAAATGAGGTAGATTCAACGCTCAAGTGGACCACACCAAATAATAATCTTGATTGCATTAAAATGCACTAGTTGCATTATCATCTGTATTGATTACATGGCAACATTTTTTTAGCATCTAACCTATTGATTAGGTCATGTAGACGTGGATGAAGTGAAAACATAAATATCAGCTTGACCTGAAACTTCTCCAGCTCTCAAGAAGTTTTTAACGGTGGACGTTCAATCCCCACCTTATGGTCCAATTAATCATTGGACCTGCTTCTTTTATTGGATCACACCTTAAATCATCTGAAAAAGTTGATGGACGGTGTGGTTTAAACACATAAATCATAGTGGGGCATAAAGAAGTTTCACAGGTTAAAGGTTGATTTTGTATTGGGCAAATAATTGAAAAAAAAATGTCCGTAGTAACTTGAAAAGGGGTACTTTTGGAAGCAAAAAATTTTTGTTTAATGAAAAATCACAGAGCGCATTCCGCGTTCACCATTAAGCCAGACTCCTATCATGGAAAAAATTTAGTGAAAAACCACTTAGCGCTTTCCGTCTTTCGCGTTAACAAAGCATTAACAAACACCATTAAACACGAAAAATTTTCCCCATTCCGCGTTAAGTGCTAAAATTCAATGTTAACAAACATGGCCTAAGTTTACTACTTACACCCCACTCAACAAACCTCAGGAGTAGGTCATGATGGAGATAAAAGATAAATGCTTTATTCAATGGCCAAACAAGTTACGAGGCAACCCCGACCAAAAAAGCAAGAACAAATATTGCTATTTTCATTGGGATTGTAAGTGCTATGTTATATATCTACCACCCTATATTGTCAAATTTCGTAGTGACAAACCACTTTGGAATGATGAACTTATTCATAGATGGGAACGTCACCTTCATACGAAGATGAGCTACAAATCATGAAGATTACTTTATCTACATCAACTTCAAGTACAACATCAACATTAAATGCTACTTCAACTTCAAGTGCAAGTTCTACTTCAAGTTAAAGTGCATGTTTAACTACTAGTTCAAGTTCAAGTACTAGACCAAGTGCAAGTGTTACTTCAAATGCAAGATCAAGTCTAAGTGTATTACATGGTCAAGATCAAGATCAAGTTTCAAGTATACAAGATCAAGCTTCAAGTACTTCAAGTATACTATCTACTGAAGCTACCGAAGCTACAATTTCAATGTTCAATATTCCAGGTATAAATGACCCTAGAAAGACCTCAGGTTTAGGTCATTCATATTACACATTTAATATGGGTTATTGTACTTATTTTAGGCTTTGCCTCGACTAGTCCTAGTCATTATTCTACTAGTCCAGACACTAGCTCGACCAGTCCAGGGTTTTTCTCAATCAGTCTAGGATTTATTATAAATTTTAAAATTTTTCTGGTAAGGTCACGACCAGTCAAGAAGGGCTCGACTCGAAGTCCAGCAACCATTTTGGGCCCCACTCGACTAGTCGACTGCCACACTTGACCAGTCGAGGGTCGGTTTTATCCAATTGCCCCGGAAATTTTAAAATTTGGTTGCTCCTAGGACTAGTCGAGGTTGACCTTAGACTAGTCGAAGGAATCATTTTTTAGCCTATAAATAGAGGTCTTTCCTCAATTTTTTTCATTCATTCAAAGTAAAATCAAGCCACCACTTTGAGAGAATGATCCCCTCAATTGTGAAGCTATTGTCTGGTAAATTAAGATTATTTGTTATAGCTTTTTGATTTCTAATTTCTTGATCTCTCTTAGCATAAATATGATATTATAAGGGTGTTCTTCTCTACCCCTTTTGAGATCCAAGAAATTAAATCAAAGTAGCTCAAGGTTGGATTAATTTAAAATTCATTTAGACCTAGAACCCTTCTATATG
The DNA here is from genome assembly GCA_037074715.1 of Magnolia kwangsiensis. Lineage (NCBI taxonomy): Eukaryota > Viridiplantae > Streptophyta > Magnoliopsida > Magnoliales > Magnoliaceae > Magnolia > Magnolia kwangsiensis. The sequence goes on along the minus strand of CM073576.1, from coordinate 43,879,221 downwards.
TGTGATTGAACATTGGACATCTTCATCTTCAAAGAAGCGGTTCTACTGGGCTACATCGAAGAAGAATCTTCAGATAAGTATTTTCATTTACATCTTTTGGTTTGTGAGATTGTCAAAAAATTTCTATTATGCTTTTGGCTGAGATAGCCAGAAAATCTTCGCGTGGGTTTTTTAATTGTGGTAGCCCATTGAAAGCACAATTGTAAAGGTTTTAAGGTGAACCTTGGAAAACCTTCTTTCATAGTTAAAGCCAATATCACGTGGGTTGTGATTATTGGGAGTGCAGTAGGTGTGGCTATTTAAGAACAGTTGGTGTACACACCGAACCACTATAATTCTTGGAGTTTGGTGGATGATGATGTACGTTATGTATGTGTGATGAATGCTTATATTTATTTCAAGTACATGTGGTGAATGTTATAATAGCTAGTTTCTTTATATTTGCTTCTTGTTTTAGTTTGAGCTTTTGATCCTTACCGAGTTCAAGAAATCAGGTTGTCCTACTATAAACTTTGGTTTTTGGCATAAGGTTATCCTTTGAACAACGTTTGAATCAACCTCTCAATACTATTACATTTGATTTTGTTATTTGTATTTGTATTCCATAATTTATTTTATTTCCCATAGTCCTATTCACCCCCCCCCCCCCCCCCCCCCCCCCTCTCTCTAGGACTGAGAGCTCACCCTATTTAGGGATCATGAGTATAACATGAGCGACTGTTACCACCTCAAATAAGAGATTGAAAGGCTCATTCGGGAAGGTCACCTTAGCGAGCATGTAGATCAAAGAGGAAGCCAGGTTACATTTGTTGAGGAACAACTGATCGACAACCAACCAATTGGGGAGATCTGCATGATTTTCAGGGGTCACAAAGGTGGGGGCGATTCAAACAATGCCCGAAAGATACATGTGAGAAGCATCAGTCGCCCAAAGGTAAAAATTATGGTCCTTATCTGACCCTCAAAAGAGAGGAAGCAAGAGAGGTACAGTGTAGCCTTCACCTACGAAGACCCCCGAGGTGTTCACCACCCTCACGACGATGCGTTGGTGATTACTATTACCATAACTAATCGGAAGGTCTTTCGGATCCTCTTCGACATAGGGTTGCCCGTGGACGTGCTTTTCCTTCAAGCCTTCAATAAGATGGGCATTGATCAGGCTTCTCTCCGATCAGTGAAGACTCCCCTGATTGGGTATTTAGGGGTACAAGTTATGCCCGAAGGAGCTATCTAGCTCCCTCTCATGGCCGAATATGATCAAAATTAAACCACTGTGATGGTTGACATCCTTGTAGTCGACCAATCATCTGTCTACAATGCCATCCTTGGCCGACCATCGCCATGCCTCCTCCAAGCACCGGTATCAACCTACTACCTTTCCATAAAGTTCCCAATTGAGCATGGTGTAGGAATCGCCAAGGGTAACCAACAGGACACTCGACAGTGTTACACAACAACATTGAGGGTTCCGCGCAAAAAAAATGACTATTGAATCCTTGGACCCGCAAGAGAAATCTTAAAAACAAGGCCGACTCATGGAGGACCTTGTTCTGATCCCTCTAAATGAGTTTTATCCCTTTAAGACTCTGCAATTTGGGTCGTCCCTGACACCACTGTTGCGAGATAAATTGGTAGCCCTCCTTTAACGCTTTGTCATCATTTTCGCATGGTCTCATGAGGACATGTAGGGCATTGCTCCCACCATTATCATGCATCAACTGAACATCGACCCGTCCTACTTGCTAGTTCGACAGAAGCGACACACCCTCGGCCTAGAAAGATTTGCAGTGATTGGAGAAGAGGTTGGCAAGCTCCTCAAAGCCAACTTCATTGAAGAAGTTTACTACCCGGACTAGGTGGCCAATGTCGTACTGGTCGAGAAAGCTACTGAGAAATGGCGTGTCTATGTTGATTACATAGACCTAAACAAAGCCTGCCCCAAAGGTAACTTCCCTCTTCCTAAGATCGATCATTTGGTTGATAGTATAGTAGGCCACGAACTTCTTAGTTTTATGGATACGTACCTTTGTTACTGAAAAATGTCTTTATTATTACTGCATGATCCCTTTCAGTTTAAAGAATGCAAGAGTGACCTATAAAAGGTTGGTCAACAAGATATTTGTCCGCCAAATAGGGCGAACCATGGAGGTCTATATCAATGACATGTTCATCAAGAGCATAAAAGTCACAGATCACATGACTGACCTAGAGCAGATGTTTCACATTCTCTGTAAATACCGGATGAAACTGAACCCAATAAAATGCACTTTTGACGTAAGCTCAGGAAAGTTCCTCAAATTTTTGGTTAGCAACGAAAAAAATCCAGGCCTTCCTCAACATGCACTCTCTAAAGACGATTAAAGACATACAGAGGCTAATTAGAAGAATAGCTACTCCCAACTGCTTCATATTCAAAAATACTTATAAATGCCTCCCTTTCTTCAAACAGTTGAAGGGGAGACAAATTATCGAATGGACCGAAGAATGTGAGATAGCTTTCCAACAACTCAAGGAATACCTGGGATCACCACCGCTACTCTCTAAACCCGAGCTAGGCGAAACTCTACCGCTGTATCTAGTTGTATCCAATGCAGCAGTCAGATCGGCATTAATAAGGGAACATGAGGAGAAGAAGTTACCGGTCTATTATGTCAGCAAGGTGTTGGTTTCTACAAAGATGAGATATTCGACCTTGGAAAAATTGGCTCTAGCCTTAGTTACATCTTCCCAAAGCATGGGCCACATTTCTAAGCCAACTCGATTGTCGTTCTAACTAACCACCCACTACGCCAAATCCTACAAAAACCTGAAGCCTCGGGCTTAGTAATAAAGTGGCAATAGAACTAAGCGAGTTCGGCATCAACTATCAGCCACGAGCCACAATCAAGGGCCAAGCAGTGGCCGACTTCATTGTAAACTGATGTAATCTCCAGAGCAAGAATTGACCGATGATCGATCCATTACTTACCTACCTAGGTTCGGGCTCCTCCCCAAAAGGTTGGCTGAAAAATAACTTATGGACCATCAGACCCCCAAGCTCTTCTCGACCCTCCACACTGGACGCTTTACGTTGATGGCTCCTTCAACTCCAAGGCAGGAAGGGCTGGGGTAGTCCTGGAGACTCCTGAACATAAGTGCATACAGTATGCCTTGAGATTTGGATTTCAAGCCTCTAACAATACTATAGAATATGAAGCCTTAGCGGCAAACATGGGGGCTCGGTATCTAGACGTCTTCAGTGACTCACAATTGATCGTCAACCAAATAGCCGACGCCTACCAAGCCAAGAAAGAACGTCTGAAAGCCTATCTCTAAAAAGCCAGGAAATTGATCAGAAGTTTCTAGAAGTGCAATATCACCTTAATTCCATGAGCAGAGAATTCTAAAGCCGACATGTTGGCAAAGCTCACTATAGAAGATGAGAATGAAATTCCAAGATCCATCTTGATCAAGCTCTTAGCTAAACCGAGCATCGATGAGGCTGACCCTATTCTCGTCCTTCTAGTTAGTTTAGAACCAACATGGATGGATCCAATTATCCATTACCTCGAGTGTAATCCCTATATCCTAGACCGTACCGTTCCATAGACTTCCGCAATCTTACCGGTCGAATTCCGGCAACCTTCGACCCTTAACCGATAATTGCGCTTGACCTTGATTCGTATGGCGTTAACCCGTATCAACTCAACCCAAGATCATTACCATAACAACCGTGCAGTTATTGCGGTTCCGATGCCGTAACTCGGGTTGTTATTTCCAATGATTTTAAATGATGATTTTTACCGTATAGTTTTGATATTCACCCTATGTGGCAGATTTTGATCCCCGGACTACATGGTTTTGTTTGATATTTTTTCTATAGGATTTTGATGTTTTATACCGTGCAACCATGTGATGGTAAGCCCCATGTAATGTAATATGATTGGCCACTAACCGACGAGTTTCCATTAAACATCCTAAGATGGTAGTCTCATGGGCTGGGGATGGTGGTATGGGACCTATGCCCGAGCTGTCGGTCTACACTGGGCCATGTGCTCCCCGTAGTGACCTTGAGCTTATTTAAAATTGGCTAATTGTAACTGGATAAATAATGGTTGGCTAATCATGCATACATGGCACAGACCAGCGTCTATCGCTAGGCAGTCATTACACCGCACTTAGTATGCTTTCGCTAATGACTAGCCTCTATTCAACTGGATGTTTTTCCCAGGTCGTGATTCACATTCTGCACGGTTGATCCTGGGGCATTGATTGCGTAGGATATTTCATACTATTTCTTACCTAATGCGGCGATGTGTAATCTTGAGAGAAATTCACACTGAGTTGGCCACTCATCCATAAAATATACAACCGTACAGGTAGTACAGGTCGCTTAAGCGATATGCATGTTCAGACTGGATGAGGAGCAGGGTACGATCGCCAGGGATGCATGAATGTATTTGCTTGGAGGAGCCGCGTGATCTTACGGCTTATATTTATATATTTTCTGTTATTTTTCATGTATTAAATTCTTATAAATCTTGTACTTATTAAATTCAGAGACATTAGTTTGTATAAGTCATTATGAGCAACATCTTGTATATTTGAATGATAACGGAACTTTTCTTTATGTCGATTGTCCACACTACGCTCATTTGCTTACTCTGATGAAAGAAAAAAAATGTACACTCGAATTTGACCATCCTTTAAGGTTAACACTCGGGTTTTTGGGAAACGGGTTGTGTACTCAGGTCCTGAAAAGTCGGGGCGTTACAATTGGTATCAGAGAATAGTTTGGACAAACTTGACCTTGGAAAATGATCTTATACAAATTTCAAATGTCTCGAGTTATGATATTTAGGACTAGAAATTTGAACTTAGGTGAATTTCCCTTAGAATTAGAAGAATGGTTGAGGACGTAGAGATCTAAACTTAGGCTCCCCCATAAATTGTTATGGTTTCCATTTAAATTGAGGTGAAGTTTCCCTGTAACTAGGAGAAATTGAGAATATAGGGAATAAAGATTTTAGATCCCCTAAAAAAAATTGCTTGAATAACTGTAAGACTTAGAAGTGAACTTAGAATCTCTTAGAATCATTAGATAGTCATTTGAACTTTCACTTATGTAGGAATCCCTTAGACTTTGGAAGAAATAAGAATGTAGAAACCAAAACTTAGGTCCCCTTAGAAATTATTAGAATAACCATTTGAACTTCCCTTGTAGCTAGGAAAAATTGAGAATGTAGGAACTCAAGATATTAGGCCCTCTAGATAATTGTATGGATGATTGTAGAACTTAGGAATGAACTTAAGCCTCTCTGAGCATTTTAGGTTTAGTCATTTGAACTGAGGTAAAATCCCCTTGGGATTGGGAGAAATCAAGAACATAGAGATTCAGATCTTAGGTTCCCTAGTGCAATTGTTGGATAACCTTCAATGATAAAAATATAACTTTAAGTTCCCTTAAGAGCTACCAAATTGTTATGTGAATTTAGAAATTAAACCCATGTACCGTGAAAGAACAAATACCCACCATGACATATTTGAGATCTAATAAGAATATTACTTAGACTCGACTCCCATAGAACATTCTTGAAATTTAGAGTCCAAACTCTTTCTATAAATTCCCTTAGTTAGAGATAACATTATCATAACACTTAAGGAGTAGGATGATCTTACCCTTCGTAGAATTTCCTTGGTCACTAGATTGTACATCTAATTGGACACAAGTGCTCTCTAAACTTAAGGATCGCATTGAAAATTATAGGTTGAATCCCCTAATGCATCTTCTTACTTAGATATAACATTTCTCACAAGTTCAGCATGAAAAGGTTAGCTAGAGGTGAACTTATAGAATCTTAGATAAGTTTTCAACCATAAGATGATCATGACAAGGCCAGATTTGAAACCCTGGATGAACTCAACAAATTTCAAACTCAAAGTTTCACATAGGAATTTGGTCATGGGATTTTTAAGTAGTACTTAGATAATTAGAGTGCGCATTGGAAGCATAATGGGCCACATGGTCTCATCCATTATGGAGGTAGAAAATTTCATGATATTTTCCCACGAGTCTTAGATAATCAAGATCACGAATGGATGGAACTATATCTGTACAAAGTTTACATGGTTTGACTCAAATTCTAAGTCCTAGCAGATTCTAATGATCTCAATGCCCTGATCAGGTAGAAGATCGAGATTTACCAAGATTAGGGATTGATACAGAAAATCCTCTGTTATACGTAGGCAAAGGATCGATGTATTGAGCTCAAACCTACTATGACCATCTATTCATGTTACCCTGAACGCTAGGAAATAGAAATTAGTAGTACACGTTGGACAGCTGAGGACTATTATCAGAAGTAAAAGAAAATAAAGAGAAAGGTGAAATATTATCATTAGCGGTCGCCTAACTCTTAGTGGGTGCGGTGGGACATTTGATGTAGGCAAACCTTTAAACAAATCCTTATTAGTGGTTAATGCTAGAACGATTCCAAATGTTTAGTAGAAATTGATACGCTAGACGAGATGCCTATGGATATAGTAGGTTTAAACATAGCTTATTAACAGTACAAGACGTGATTGCACAAATGAGAAATAGCATCCACTATTAAAATGAAATTACTTAGGGATACATGTGACAAATCTCGAGACGAGATTTCTGTTAAGGGGGGTAGATTGTAACATCTCGTACTTTCCAGTACTCGGGTGTTACCATGTAATTTAATTTAATATAAAATAATAATAATAATACAACTTGAATACATATACTATGAAATGTTATTTAAAAATTTTATAAATATTTAAAGTTTCGTATTAAAATGATATGTAAATATAATCCCTGTTATATGCATCATTAATATAAATTACAAACCATAGGATTCGTAATACATTAAAATAAAATATACTGGAAAAATTTAATGACATATATAAAATTTAAGACCTAGCACATAGATGACTATACAAATAAAATACAAATAATATATATATTAATCTTTGCTTCTGATATTCATATAATTTATGTATATTAACAATTTATGGTAATATAAAATATATATGGAAAAATATATAACGGAAATAAATAATGATAATAATAATAAAAATAATAAATGATGTTAAAAACATTATACATAAAAAAAGGGTACTTAATATCATAATCATGCATATTAGAGATCTGATTCTTAGTCCAACCACTAAATTCTAGCTTAGGTGGTCCCTTGGACCCTTTTAGCCGTTGACGCTCAGTTTTGAGGGGATCTGACCATTGGATTGACAGAAACTCACTGTTAGGAGTAGAAGTTTAGGTGTATGGCCCACTTAGAATTTAGATTCGCCCCATCTTTTGTCAAAAGCTATGGAAGGGCCCACTAAGTGGGATGAATGGAGTGGATTTATCACAAACATCTTCTTGGGCCCCACAGCCATTCGTGTATGCACCTGAGAAAGTGCACACGCGATGCATGGAACCAAGGGACTTGGTCAAACGGGTTTAACCCGTGACTTTCTGCAAACGGAGGGAGTCTCTCCCTCTTTCATTTTTCTTCCTTCCGACGAATGACGCATCTGCTTCAATCATGGCCCACCACGATCGTCCCTCTGCACGATCCAAACCGTCCATCTGACGGAGGACACACGTGAGCCCCAGATCCACAAGTTTCAGGTGGTTCAACACGTTTTCCTGCACACGATTTTGGGTGCAAACAAGCCCAAAAACACAAAAATTTCAAAAATGGAAGCTATTTTTCTTCTAGCTGGCACGATCCTTGTGGGGGTGTTTAGGGTGATCTAAACTGTTCTAAAAAGAGGCCATCCTAGCCGTCCATTTACCTTTTTAAGTAGCCAAGGCCTTGGGAAGAAAGCCAATAGCTGAAAATAAGCTCTTCCTTAGTCGTTTCTTCCCCATTCGAACCCACCATGAAAATCTCCACAAACCTTCGTACAATCTCCTTCGCAAGCTCCTGTGGACCAATCTGAGGTGTCCAGTGGAAACAAAATGAAGAAAAACTCATTGCAGCAAGGTCTGCCATTAATGACGGGTTTTCTTCTCCACCTCATTCGTCGGGACATCAGGCGATTTGCGGTCAAATGCAGAGTTCCATCTGGCTAGGGACACCTCCGGGAATGCAAGGAGAAGCCAGGTAACGCCAAACACACCCCTCCATTGTCCATTTCTTTTGGCTTAAATAAACTCCAGTTTGGTTTCCCAGTTTTGATTGAGTCTTGGACTGAAACTAAGACCCTGTGGTGGCTATGATATAGGCGCAAATAAGGTCAGATCTGAGACCAGTAAATGTGATATTTAGAGCTGAAAATCTAGCTCAAAATGGGCTGAAACCTAGGCTAGAAACTGCCTCTGAAATGGGCCGAGATCAGGCCATGAAAACAAGCCATTAAACAGCCTTAGCAAGACCATAAATGGGCCCAGCCCACTGTTAAAGGGGCTCACCGTGAATGTATATGTTTTATATCTGCACCATCCATCTAGACGGTGCAATGCTGTGGACCCTCCATACAAGTGTTCTATTCACACTTTCTATTTTTAGGGATGGCAGCAAGTTTTGTGGGTCCCTCTGACATATGTATTACATACAAGCAGTCCATCCATTTCTTGAAATTGTTTTGAACCTTGGGAATAAAAATCAGGCAGATCCGCCTATCAGGTGGACCACACCACAGAAGAATGGTGGAGGATTGAAGCATCTAACATTGAGACGTTTGGGGTCAATGGGCCGCACCACCTTAAGATTGTGGGCCTCACCGTAAGGTACAGTGGGCCAACCCCACTTGTACTTAGATTGGTTCCAGTGATTAGGCCCAACAGGGCCCACTGCGGCCCAAATTTTTGGGCCATCTAGGGATAACAATTAGGGGCCCTGATCAGGCCCAAGTTGGGCTGCAATTGGGCAGTCAGGTCAGGCCCAATTCCAGCCTTAGCTGTGGACAAACTCTAGGCCCGATTTACAACTACCACCCTTATTACTATTATCATAATAAATTTTTATATATGCATGATTAGCCATTGGTAGACTATTTACACTGATAATAAATATTGTAAACATAATTATAATTATTAAATAATAATATTTTAATTACCCTCCCTAAGTATTACCATTAATAATGGACTGTACTAGTTGTCACTATCATAACGATTATGATTATCATATTGGCTAATATTAATCATTAATGTTAATAAGCATCTCGTGACTATTAAATTAATCCTTTAATTAATTATACAACTAACTAGGGTCCAAACCCCACGGTCAAAGTCTAGACCTAGACTCTTGGGTAAAACCCTAAAACCAAGGTAATCCAAACCCTAGGTTAAGACCTTGACCAAGAATAGTGAGTAAAGCTTGAATCTAACGGTATAACTTTACAATTCATGATAGGGTTTGATTCTAGGGGAACGCACATTGCCTAGCGATAGTTGTAGGCGATGCAAACTATGAGGTGATAATTCTTCCCCTTGAGCTTTCCATCTTCTCATTAGCTTAAGTTATAGTTTTTATTTAAATTGATATCTCTTTTTATAATCACATGTGTTAGCTGGTAGAAATTGAATTGCTATATTGCCTACTTAATGTTCATCCTGTATATTTGCTTATGCTTATGGATTATTTGCGTATTACTTATGGACTTTAAACTGGTACATTGGTGGGAAACCCCCACCTATACATGTACACCCATACTTAGGATGTAACCCGATTGATTGTGATTAAAATGGACCTTCGACTTAGTGATTATTGAGTGGTGGTCTAGATGGATCATTGATGTGGGCATACCATCCGGGGTTGTTGTGTCCAATGGTTTTAAATGATGGTTTTTACCGTATAGGTTTGATATTCGCCCTATGTAGCATATTTTGATACCCAGCCTACATGGTTTTGTATGATGTTTTTTCTATATGAGTTTAATGTTTTATACCATGCAACCATGTGATGGTAAGCCCCATGTAATGTAATATGATTGGCCATTAGCCGACGGATTTCCATTAAACATCCTAAGATGGTAGTCTCATGAGCCGGGGATGGTGGTATGGGACCTATGCCCGAGCTGTCGGCCTACGCTGGGCCATGTGCTCCCCGTAGTGACCTTGAGCTTATTTAAAACTGGCTAATTGTAACTAGACAAATAATAGTTGGCTAATCATGCATACATGGCACAGACCAGCGTCTATCGCTAGGCAGTCATTACGTCGCACGTATTATGCTTTCGCTGACGATTAGCCTCTGTCCGACTGGATGTTTTTCTCAGGTCATGATTCGCATTCTGCACGGTTGATCCCGAGGTGTTGATTGCGCATTTGTATGGGCGACGGCCCTGTCCGCACAAATGAGCATCCTCAGGGTGTGAACGCATTCCATACATCCATGCACTTAATAAGACTGCATTTACTATGTTTTGGTTGTCTGGATGTTTCATACTATTTTTTACCTAATGCAGCGGTGTGTAATCTTGAGCAGAATTCACACTGAGTTGGCCACTCATCCATCAAATATACAATCGTACAGGTAGTACAGGTCGCTTAAGCAATATGCATGTTCAGATTGGATGAGGAGCAGGGTACGATCGCCAGGGATGCATGAATGTATTTTCCTGGAGGAGCCGCGTGATCTTACGGCTTATATTTATATGTTTTCTGTTATTTTTCATGTATTAAATTCTTGTAAATCTTATACTTTTTAAATTTAGAGACATTAGTTTGTATAAGTCATTATGGGCAACATCTTGTATATTTGAATGATAATGAAACTTTCCTTTACGTCGATTGTCCACACTATGCTCATTTGCTTACTCTGATGAAAGAAAAAAAAATGTACACTCGAATTTGACCATCCTTTAAGGTTAACACTCGGGTTTTTGAAAAACGGGTTGTGTACTCGGGTCCTGAAAAGTCGAGGTGTTACACTTCCACTTACCTTATTGCGTACGATGGAGCGATGATCTGGTTTAGAGTGTACTAGACCTCGGTGATATCCCAGATTTGAGCTGTATTTATATGTGGACTTATATGAGGACTGTATGTTTGAGTCGCATTTAGCATCGCATGGCCTTGGTATGACTAACATCATTCATGCTTTGCACCGCATGGCCTTGGTATGGCCAATAGTATTCATGGATCCATCAGCATATTTCGCATTACTCTGATATTACATGATCATATTACTACCTTGCGCACACACTTTCACCACCATCTAAGCTTTCTATAAGCTTATGCACGACCATTGCGTGCAGGTGACGTTGGGGCGCAGCAGCGCTGAGGCAGGAGCGCTTTGCAGATCATTTTAGAGTTTTTGTTCTTTATCATTGTATTTCCCTTTATGCTCATTGTACTTGTAAAGTTTTTGATTATAGTAGAAATGTAATGGAGTTTTTGGTTGTTGTTTGTGGGTTATGCCTTTGGTTATGCTTATTACGAATCAAACTGATGTTGAAAATCCTCCTCGTAGCATCCCAGGATTGGAACCTGGCGAATGGGCGCTAGGAGCTAAGAATGGGGTTCTACGGAGGTTGTCGGTGCCAGATTCGGCGATCGGGAATTTTATGAGCCCAGTTTCTGAGTTTGGGGCGTGACATCGAGAGCAACGAACTCCCTGAGGATTGAGTGGAAGCCCGACGAATGAAAGTTAAGGCCACCCGATATACCATGCTCAATGGCGTACTCTACAAGAAAAGATTTTACCTCCTTTACTTAAGGTGTGTCCAACCAGAGGAAGTAGAGTATGTCTTAAGGGAGATCCATAAAGGAATTTGTGGAAACTACTTGGGAGGACGCTCACTAGCACATAAAGTTATTTGACAAGGATATTACTGGCCGACCATCCAACACGATGCCCAAATGCTCGTCCAGAGATATTTTCATGCCTCAAACTCGAAAATCGAGCTTACAAAATTTCTGATCGCCGAATCCGATGCTAACAGCCTCCATAGTACCCCGCTTTCTGCTCCCAGCACCCATACACTAGGTTCTGATCTTGGGATCATACGAGGAGGATTTTCAACATGAATTTGATTCATAATAAGAATAATTAAAAACATAACCTAAAACAACAATCGACAACTCCATCACATTTCCACTATGATAAAAAACTTATAAGTACAATGTAAAAAAGGGAAAAACAAAGATATACAAAACCTCTAAGATGATCTGCTATGCAATCCTGCCTCAGCACTACTGTAATCCAATGTCACCTGCACAAACGGTCATGCATAAGCATATAAAAAGCTTAAAGGGTGGTGTAAGTGTGTGTGTGTGATGTAGTAATACAATTCGTAATATCAAAATGATGTAGAGTATGCTAGTGAATCCATGAATACTATCAGCCATACTAAGGCTATGTGATGTAAGACATGAATGATGTTGGCCATACCAAGGCCATACTATACGAGATGCAACTCAAGCATACCAACCCTCATCTGAATCCACATATCAATACAACTCAACTCTGGAATATCACCGAGGTTTAGTACACTCCGAACCACATTTTTGCCCTATCATGCACAACAAGTGCATGGAAGAGACCTCACTATCCGCCTGCCAATATTGGGCCCAACTCATTGATAGCGAACCCATTCCTCAATTTGGTCAAATTCAGCCTACCTTTGTGTAACGCCCGTGAAAAATTCGCACTTGGGCTCGAGTACCAACTCGACCCGAAATCGCGTAGAAATAATTTCCATGGAAATTAAGCGTAAGTTAGCTAGCGCAACGCTAGAGTAGTTGGAAAATAGTCCCTGATCACTTTAAATACGTTCTACAAGACCCAAATCGAGTAGAACAGACAACTCTACAATACTCTATAACCTTGGATCAAACTCTAAGCAGGTTTGTTCTCTGGACTATATTGAAATTTTGTATTGGATTTAGACCGCGCGTCGAAGGTCCGATACCTCCTATCTTAGACCGTTAGAACCGCCCAGCTGGACTTGACAATCATCTCGAAAATCAAGTCAAATCGATAATCACAGACGATTTCGTTGAACCCGGACTGAAGCGACCGCGAATAGGGACGAATTTGGAATTTCAAATTCAAATCTGGCACACGACTTGACGCGTCAGTATTAAGCGTTCTGACCGTCAGAATTCATCCAGATTACACCCTCGGATCAGGAAAAATTTCTATTTATTATCGTGAGACTTTCAGCCCTGATCTATGTGCGGTGACCGCTGAACTGAAACTGGTCCGCCACGTGCGATCTGCGAACCCTGCCAGACTGAAAACTTAATACGAGCTACATCTGGTACACATGAGCTTAAGTCTGATCGCAATCGACCAGGGGACCACCAGAAAGCAGTTTTTGGACCGAAACAGCCCCGAAATGGATAGGCACCAAGTAAACTTCGTCCCGGAGCCTATTTTCGGCGATTTCAAGCTTATAAAAGGGGTTGAAACCCTCATTTCTCCCTTCCATACGAAAATCACAAACCCTAGGAGAAAAAGAGAGAGAGTTTGAGAGAAAGATAAGAAGAGAATTTCCCGCTTCCGAGCCCCTGACAGTTGCTGCTTCAGCACTTCCTTCCAATCACCTGGCTGGTGATTTCTCCACTTTTTCAGGTATAAAATAACCCCAAAAACTTGCTGATTTAGGGTTTATTTAGTTTCATAACATGTTAGCTAACGTATTCCATAAATCAGGCTCTCCTACTGCCGTAGACGAAGCGTACATGCTCCGTTCAAAATCCCGCAACCGTAAGAGACTAGGTGAGGATTTTAGACGCTTTGATTGACGGTTTACAATGCTTTCAATGTCGTTTAATAGTAGATTATCGACGGCATCGCCGTTTGACATGTACAACATGCTCTCCGTTTTCTGTTTCGTAAATTAACGAAGAATATGAGATTTAGGGCATTTTAGTCATTTGTAGGAAGTACGGTCTACATGCATATTTTGCTGACGTGATTGACACGGTTTGTCGCCGCATTAGAGAGTTAGGAATGCTTGCATAATCAGTTTGGCGAAGAGATTCGCTAAGTTGCGCACTTTGGGTCGACATACTATATGTGGACTTAAGTGTGTAGTGTATGTGTTTGTATAAATGCTTATATTAGTATGTATTGAATTGAATGAGGTTATGTAGTAGTTTGAGATTGATTTCATGATTAAAATGCTGACCTAAATGATTTTCTACATGTTTACCTTATGCATGATTGCATTACATGCATAGAAAGTATGCCTTGAAGATTTGCTTAAGTTGAATGTTATAACATGTGTTAACATGCTCACATGATGTATTTCAATTCCAATACCTTTGCGTATAGTGCTGATAGGATTCCATAGATGTGTGGGACTAGACTTAGTCCAGGCAGTCGGTAACCGAGCGAATTCGTGGCTGACTGGTCATAGCCACGAATGACGCATCGATGAACGTGATTCGTGTTGAGAGTTGGCGGCAGTGGTTAGGCCACGGGAAGTGTTTTACGCACTTCATGTCGTTCGACTTGAGATGCGATCGCGCTAGTCGAGCCCGTCAAGTAACCCGACTGGCCGATGTATGTTCACCTTGTATGTGTCATAACCGCTTGAACCTAGGGTACTGAACTTACCATTGTAAACCCTGTTAACCATGGTACCTTGATCCACGAAGACTCATGAGCCGGGCATGGTGGTATGGGACATCGTGGTCGAGCTGTCGGCCTACGCTGGGGCCACAAACCTCCCCGTAGTGACCAGTGAGCACCTAAACTCGTGAGCAGATTATGGTGGTATGGGACACTATATTCTAGCTGTCGGCCTACACTGATCAGGCGACGAGCCCTTTGTAGTGACCGCGAGCGTATTCTGAGTCTACGGGAGGCGACGACCCTTCCGTTGCAGTAGAGTACGGTAGGCCTGTATTGATAAGGTGATGGGGGAGCGGTGCAACGAGTGCGAGCAACAGCCCTGGCAGCCCTTGCAGTGACCTACGAAATATACATCGTATGAGATTACTAGGAGTGACGACCCTAGACAGGATCTGTGTTGGGATTGATACAAGGGAAGTACCTTAGTTTCCCAATCCTGCTGTTTGAACGGACTAATAACAACTTAGAAATCATATCACCATAGCATTGCATGTGCCTGGAAGATGTGGAGCACACTAGGGAGTGTGGCATGCCGCGGTCGTAAGATGTTGCCGCATGAGGGTGATCGTCGGTGAGGGCATACATCATGTCATATCATCTTGCATTAACAACAGTATTAGGATTGTCTGATTTACTGCTTTACTATTATCGCGTGATTGAATTGTGAACATGCTAATCTTTGCTCTATGATTCCACTGAGTTGATCACTCATTCCCACGTTACGGGATAGTGTTTGCAACACCCACCAGACCCTGTTGTAGATGCAGGTGAGGTCGAGATCCAGGAGGTGGAGTCGGAGATCAACGAGGACCAGGATGAGTTCTCGTATATGCAGTATCATGACGGCTTCCCGTAGGCGACCTGGATCGAGGGGACATCAGTGGGACTTTATTTTGAACATTATTTTTGTTTATGCACATGTATATGAGACTCAGAGATGTAGTCATACTTTGGAGACAGATGAGATTTACTTGTTTTTCCATACAGTGATATATACATTGTTTAGTCTTCCGCTTGCTTTTATCATTGGATCTGAAGTATGAATTGCAGTTTTGGTATACTTTTACTCATGTGAATGCTTTAAATCAGACAACATTGAATCATAACCATTTTTGTTGCATAAGTGACGGTCTGGAACTCGGGAGTTGAGTTTATACACGACCCCCGATTTTCAGGGTGTTACACTTTGCCCCCTCCTCTCGGGCGGGTAAGGCAGCACCCCCTTCCAACTAGCAACGACACGGTGAAAAGCGCGGCCTCTTGTTATTCGACACTAAACACTTATGCATCCACTTGGTCTAGATGTTGGAGCAACCTCCTGAAGGAATTTCACCCAAGGACATCTATAGCATTCCATATAGAACAAGAATTCTAGTGTCCAATCCTGCCAATCATGATATGCTTGTGGAGGCTACAACCCTGATGTCATTAGGGCATATAGTATACATGTCACACAATGTGAGATACATGAATCATGCTATCCAGTCATACAATAGTCGTGCATGTACCGCGCGCTCATGTGGACAACTCCCCTGATCAGGGAGTCCCATAATAATCTGCCCAATGGCATGTGCTATGATCAATCACTCCTCATATCAAGCATACATATATTGCGTATGGGCATGAATCATGGGGCTATTCTAAGCATGTTATATGATGACGATGTACCCTCCTCCTATATTAAGGTTGGGACTAAGTGGCCTACCCATAGCCTAGAAATTCGAAAAGGGTTTATTCTCTATATTATTATATAGCCCTGCCAGATGCCCTAAGGGGCCCAAATGAGTCCTAGATGGACTCCAAAATAAAGAATTAATACTACTAACAACCAATGGGGGCCCAACATCTTGGGATAGCCCAATGAAAACAGATGGACCATGCAAATGGGGCCTAATAATTAGGGTCAACCCACTTAGAGAATAATGTGAATGGGCCCAACAGGGCTTAAAGGAAGATCACAATGAGGACATTTAACCATCATTGCCTATTAATGTGGACATTTAACTAACATTACTCTTAAGGAGTGGCCCAAGTAGAGCATAACATGAAGTGGGCCCATGGCCTCACGCAAGAAAATTCATACACAATGTAACGTGCCACACATACATCACATTGGGCCTCACTCATGGGCCTCAAATGTATCACAATGGGTCACACCAATGGGCCTCAAATGTATCACAATGGGCCACACCCATGGGCCTCAAATACATCACAATGGGCCTCACCCATAGGTCTCGAATACAACAAGTGGGCCGCATCAATAGGCCGAAAATACCATACCACCTGGCCCTCAAGTATGGGCCACAAATACATCCGGGTGAGCCTCAAATATACATCACAAGCGGGCTTAATTCACATCCCAAGGGGCCGCATCACATGAGCCTTAAATACAAGAAGTGGGCCACATTAAAGGGCCACACCAATGGACCCAATACACATCACAAAGGGCCAAATGACATGGGCCCAACATACATCAAGTGGGTCGTACAATCTGCATCGTACATCTATTTTAGAGATCTTTACCCAAAAATGAATCATATCAAAAGATCATGTGCACCGCACCCTAAATAGCGGTGGAGATAATGATTTTCACTATTTAAAATCCATAGGGGGCCCACCATAACATTTATTTTCCATCCAATCTGTCCATACGGTCACAAGGACCTAGATTAAGTGGAAAAATAAATTTCATACTGATCCAAACCTTCTGCACATCCCAAAAGGTGTTTCAATGGTAAACGTTCAACCCCTCACTGGTTGTAGTGTGGTCCACCTGATAGACAGTATGGATATAGAATAAATACATCAATGGTGGGTCCCACCATGCAGCCATTTGGATGGTGGGGACAAGACCCATACATCATAGTAGAGTCCACCTGATGGATAGGGTGGAATACAATACATACATCATTGGGCCCCATAGAGCTTCTAACATCAATACAATAACATTTTCACTGCGTGGGACCCACTGTCCAGATGGACGGATAGTGTGGATAAAACCCATACAGTCCAGGTGGGACCCACAAAACTTGCTGATGTCAGTGGGTAGCGTCCAACTACTGGTTGTCCAATAGATGGATGGCCAAGATGAAAACGGGTGGATGACATTGATAACACACATGCATCATGGTTTGGACCCATCGTCCATAAGCTGGACAGTGGATGCAACGCATCATCAAGGTGGCGCTACGTGGTGGCCCATCGATCAAGGTGATGTACGTGTTTTATCTTCGTCTAGATGGACGGATAGCATTGGTGAAACACATATATCAAAGTGGGGTCTCACCGTCCAGCAGGATGGATAGTGTAGATAAGATGCATAAACGATGGTGGTCCTCACAGGGATGGATGGTGTGGATGTGATCCATACACCAAGTGGCCCCACTGTCTTGACAGTCGATGGGGTGGATGAAACACATACACCAGGTGGTCCCACCATCCTGACAGTGGACGGTGTGGATGAAACTCAAAATCACAGTGGTCCCACGTCCAGTGGGCCACATGTTTGGATCAAGCTGATATATATTTTTCCTTCATCTAGGGCCTGTCCCAATGAGCAGGCAGCAAGGTGGGCCTCACGATCAAGCGTTCAAGAACAGGTGGACCAGACACCATCACAAAAGAGGGAGAGACAGAGGGAGAGAGAGAGAGGAACGTGAAGGGGAGGGATCGCACCACTTTGGGCCCTCCCGTATACAATACATACATCAAGTGGGTCCCACAACAAGTGGGCCCTTAAAATAAAAATCAAGATGTATCACTATGATCACCCACCATTGATCTTCTTAGTCCAATGGAACTCCAAAATCCTTGACATTGATCTTAATAGAAGATGATGAAAAATGAAGGGTGGAGATGAGAGACGAGAGGGTAGGAAGTGGGCCACACTTAGCTCTCTTGGAGGTTAGAAATGCTTGGACGTTGGGTTCTCCTTTGGTTGCTTTGAAGAGAAGGGAGAAATAAGAGAGAGAGAGAGAGAGAGAGAGAGAGAGAGAGAGAAGATGACAAGGAGTGATGGATGAGAGAGAGAGAGAGGAGATGGGATGGAAATGTTGACTTTTGGGGCTGTTGTGTAAGAGAGGTATGGGTTGAGTGATGGTTTGAGTGATGTGTGTACTTGACTTATACTTGACCCTTAATGGGATTTATGGGATATTTATAGAGATTCCTCTCTTAGACTTCATAATTGCGTGGCGTTTCCTTGAGATATGTGAGGGCCTACAGCTCCTAGCCTGGGTATCGTCTTGGTGCGTGAGACATGGCGACAACGCGATCACTAGGGTATATGTCTCGGGTTGACAGGTTGCGACTCAGGGTCACGTACAAACATCAATTACAGGTTATGGGTAGCCAAAATTAAACAGGGAGGATAGCAGGAATCCATGAAACAGTACAGATTGGGATACGGGCCTTACAGACGTGACATGTGCTAGAGGTTTACGAACATTCCTTGGCAACCAATAGAAGAGCTCGCGCCAATGGCTTGACCTTGGCCGTTTGTTCAATGGGGGATCGACATCATCGACTGTAACGCCCGTGAAAAATCCATACTTGGGCCCGAGCACCAACTCGACCCGAAATCGCGTAGAATTAATTTCTATGGAAATTAAGCATAAGTTAACTAGCGCAACGCTAGAGTAGCTGGGAAATAGTCTCAGATAACTTTAAATACGTTCTACAAGACCCAAATCGAGTAAAACAAATGACTCTATAATACTCTATAACCTCGGATCAAACTGTAAGCGGGTTTGTTCTCTGGACCACATTTAATTTTTGTATTGGATCTACACCGCACGTCGAAAGTCCGATACCTCCTATCTTAGACCGTTAGAACCGCCTAGCTGGACTTGACAATCATTTCGAAAATCAAGTCAAACCGATAATCACAGACTATTTCGTTGAACCCGGACGGAAGAGACCGCGAATAGGGACAGAATTGGAATTTTAAATTCAAATCTGGCACACGACTTGACGCGTCAGTATTAAGCGTTCTGACCATCAGAATTCATCCAGATTATACCCTCGGATCAGGAAAAATTTCTATTTCATATCATGAGACTTTCAGCCCTGATCTACGTGCGGTGACCGCTGAACTGAAACTGGTCCGCCACGTGCGATCTGCGAACCCTGCCAGACTGAAAACTTAATACGTGCTATATCTGGTATGCATGAGCTTAAGTCCGATCGCAATCGACCAGGGGACCACCAGAAAGTAACTTTTGGACCGAAACAGCCCCGAAATGGATAGACACCAAGTAAACTTCGTTCCGGAGCCTGTTTTCGGCATTTTTAAGCTTATAAAAGGGGTTGAAACCCTCATTCCTCTCTCCCATCTGAAAATTACAAACCCTAGCTTTGGGAGAGAGACAAGGAGAGAGAGTTTGAGAGAGAGAGTGGAAGGGATTTTTCCCGTCTCCGAGCCACCGACTGCTAGTGCTTCAGCAACTCTTCCCAATCATCTGGTTGGTGATTTCTCCGTTCTTTCAGGTATAAAACAATCCTAGAACTTGCTGATTTAGGGTTTACTTAGATTCATAGCGTGTTAGCTAATGTAACTTGTAAAATAGGTTCTCCTACTGCCGTAGACGAAGCGTACACGCTCCGTTCAAAATCACGCATCCGTAAGACATAAGGTGAGGATTTTAGACGCTTTGATTGACGGTTTACAACGCTTTCAATGTTGTTTAATAATATATTATCGACGGCATCACCGTTTGACATGTACAACATGCTCTCCGTTTCCTGTTTCGTAAATTAACGAAGAATATGAGATTTAGGGCATTTTAGTCATTTGTAGGAAGTACGGTCTACATTCATATTTTACTGACGTGATTGACATGGTTTGTTGTCGCATTAGGAAGTTAGGAATGCGTGCATAATTAGTTTGGCGAAGAGATTCGCCTAATTGCGCACTTTGGGTCGACATACAATATGTAGACTTAAGTGTGTAGTGTATGTGTTTGTATAAATGTTTGTATTAGTATGTATTGAATTGAATGGTGTTATGAGATAGTTTGAGATTGATTTCTCAATTAATATGCTGACATAAATGATTTCCTACATGTTGACTATATGCATGATTTCATTACATGCATGGAATATATGTGTTTGAAGATTTGCTTAAGTTAAATGTTATAACATGTGTTAACATGCTCACATGATTGTATTTCAATTCCAACACTCTTACATAAATTGCAGATGTGATTCCATAAATGTTTGGGACTAGACTTAGTCCAGGCAGTCGGTAACCGAGCGAATTCGTGGCTGACTGGTCATAGCCACGAACGACGCATCGATGAACACGATTCGTGTTTGGAGTTGGCGGCAGTGGTTAGGCCATGCGAAGTGTTTTACGCACTTCATGTCGTTCGACTTGAGATGCGATCGCGCTAGTCGAGCCCGTCAAGCAACCCGACTGGCCGATGTATGTTCACCTTGTATGAGTCATAACTGCTTGAACCTAGGGTACTGAACTTACCATTGTAAACCCTGTTAACCATGGTACCTTGATCCACGAAGACTCATGAGCCGGGCATGGTGGTATGGGACACCGTGGTCGAGCTGTCGACCTACGCTGGGGCCACAAACCTCCCCGTAGTGACCAGTGAGCACCTAGACTCGTGAGCAAATTATGGTGGTATGAGACACTATATTCTAGCTGTCGGCCTACACTGATCAGGCGACGAGCCCTTTGTAGTGACCGCGAGCGTATTCTGAGTCCACGGGAGGCGACGACCCTTCCGTTGCAGTAGAGTACATTAGGCCTGTATTGATGAGGTGATGGGGGAGCGGTGCAACGAGTGCGAGCAACAGCCCTGGCAGCCCTTGCAGTGACCTACGAAATATACATCGTATGAGATTACTAGGAGTGACGACCCTAGACAGGATCTGTGTTGGGATTGATACAAGGGAAGTACCTTAATTTCCCAATCCTGCTATTTGAATGGACTAATAACAACTTGGAAATCATATCACCATAGCATTGCATGTGCCTGGAAGATGTGGAGCACTCTAGGGAGTGTGGCATGCCGCGGTCGTAAGACGTTACCGTATGAGGGAGACCATCGGTGAGGGCATACATCACGACATGTCATCGTGCATTAACAATAGTATTAGGATTGTCTGATTTACTGCTTTACTATTATCGCATGATTGAATTGTGAACATGCTAATCTTTGCTCTATGATTCCACTGAGTTGATCACTCACTCCCACGTTACGTGATGGTGTTTGCAACACCCACCAGACCCTGTTGTAGATGCAGGTGAGGCGGAGATCCAGGAGGTGGAGCCAGACATCGACGAGGACCAGGACGAGTTCTCGTACATGCAGTATCACGATGGCTTTTCGTAGGCGACCTGGATCGATGGGACTCTAGCGGGACTATTTTGAACATTACATTTTTGTTCATGTATATGTATATGAGACTCAGAGATGTAGTCATACTTTGGAGACAGATGAGATTTACTTTGTTTTTCCATACAGTGATATATATATATTGTTTAGTCTTCCGCTTGCTTTTATCACTGGATCTGAAGTATGAATTGCAGTTTTGGTATACTTTTACTCATGTGAATGCTTTAAATCAGACAACATTGAATCATAATCATTTTTGTTGCATAAGTGATGGTCTGGAACTCGGGAGTTGAGTTTATACACGACCCCCGATTTTCAGGGTGTTACAAGTTAGTATCAGAGCGTGAATAAGAGTATACTGGGCCTGGGTTATGGTCTCGCGACGTACGCTGTCGCTTCCTTTGACTTAGGTGGGTGCGAGAAGGGTCTAGAAACACTTCTAGGATCGCGGATTCGCCGATAGGCGAAGTCTATTAGAATCGATCGCAAGATCGAGTCTGTAACGCATCTCGGGTTGCGTAAAGCAACCCGAATAGCTTCTAAGCCGTAGGAAGTCGGGTTGAGACGTTATATGAACGATTTTAAATCCGTAAAAGTAAATTCTTGGGCCGTGGGATGACCACGACTCCTGTATTCAATCGCCAGGGCTTAAAAACCCCGTTTCACCGAAAATCTTCAAAATTCTTTCTCTAAACACTCCGATCTTCATTTCTTTCTTATCCATTTCATGTTAGGCATCAAACATAATGTGAAAATAACACAAAATAATACTTTCACAAAATTTTACAGTGAATAGTAAAATTTCATGAAAAATGGCCATAAGGCCATTCTAACTTCACTTTCTTTAGCAACTAAGGGTCTAGATGGATGTACTGGATCCTTCTACCCCAAAATCATATTCTGCATAATAGGGTTTTGTATTCGGGATTGCGGAATGGTCCCAGAAATCTCCGAACACATGTTTGGGCCTATGTAGGTCAAAGTACAATGAAACAGGGGTCGGACCGTACCTTTTTGGGGTCCCTGGACCATGGGGGATCGAACCCATCCGGCCTCACCGACCGGATGCATCACCGGTCGACGATGCCATCGCCGATCCGACGATGCATCACCGTACAGGTGGGCCCCTTTGATCTGATTTTTGGGCGCACACCCTTAAATGATGTGCATACCCTCCCCATATAGGTCCCGTCCCATGAAAACCCCTAAAATGTGCATCTCCTTCACAAACAGCCCTCCCCATAGCTCCATTTTCATTTTCCAGCAACTGTCTCCAAATTTTGTGGTCCCAAATCGCTCCTAGATCCCTCCTTGGCCAAAATCGACCATCATCCATCACTTCTCTGGAGTTAGCAGCCCTTTCTCTTGAAGATTTCACCATTTGGAGCTCCAAAAACTCCTAAATCGAGTTGAAATCGTGAGGTGCTCCATTCCACTTTTTTGTTTTCATTTCTCCCTGAAAATACACTCCTGGGAAGCTTGAAGCATCCCTCTACGATGCCTAGATTTCCTTTTTCCAGATTGGACAGCCACTTCTCCGTATTTTCACCATTTTCCATGGCTTTCGTGGAAGACATTTTAGGCCTTTTATCACTCTCATCCATCATATCTTTGATGGGTAAGAGGAAAACCGCAACAGACAAGGCTGGGCCGAGCTGCCCTGCTCAATCGAGAAGACCGCTGGGTGGTGCCGCAAGTTCAAGCGCCGCCGCAGGTCCAACTGTAGTCCTGGAGTGCCGTATAAAGCGGGATTTGGATCCCCATGCACACCTTAGGCGAGCAATTTTATCAGAGATGCCTCATGGTCAATACACTAATCGCAAAGTGTTATTTGAGGCGGACGTAGATGGACGACTATTCGACGAATATGTGTTGTTCGAACGCATTGAAGCTACGCATTGGGGTCCGATCTTTGAAGCTCGCGCTCGTGCTAATGTGAGCACCGTTCGTGCCTTCTATGCTAGTATTCAGAATCCTACCTTGGAGCCTTTGCAGTTCAAAATCCCTTTTGGTAGAGATCGGATGGCTACGATTGATGTACGACTGATTGCGCGACTTCTAAACGTGCCTCTTGGTGATGTTCATCCTAGTGAGAAGAACCTGAGGAGTAGGCGTGAACGAGATCGCCGCACCAGATTCCCGTGCGGTAAGTTGGTTCCATGGCAGCCTAATAATAGCCTTAAGGCGACGTATATGTCTGATGATTTGCGCCTGCTGCACCATATCTGCACGTTCAATGTTTATCCTAGGTCGACGAATCGCATTGAATGTACACGCCTTATGGTTGATTTCCTGTATCTGGTGGCCCAGGGAGAGAACGTATGCATGGCTACTTTCATCTTACGACAAATAATCCTCATAGCCAGGTCAAGAAGAACATCCGAATCACTTCCTTTTGGCCGACTGATTTTCAAGATTATGCTTGAGTTTGCCTACAGACTTGGGCCAGAATTGCCAGTATCGATTCATACCATTGATGAGTCGACTATGGTCAAGATGAAGATTGGGTCGCAGTACCGTGAAAATCAGCTCGAGGAGGACAGCGAAGATGACTTTGATGATAAGGAAGATCAAAGCGAAGAAGAACCTAGAGCAGAGGTTCAGGAAGAAACTCAGGAAGAGGAGGCTCAGGATACTGATGAGAGCCCTCCTCCTTCTGCGCAGGCTACTATCGACGATCGCATTGCTCGGATGGAGGAGAGTCAGACCGCTTTGCGAAGGGAAGTACAGGAACTTCGCGCTGAAGTCGAGGATGCCAAGGCCGTTACAAAGAAGAAACTCGGCAAGGTGACTTGCACCTTGAAGGCGATCCTGTGTTGCTTGCAGGATAAGGGTGCTCCTCCTCCGTCACCAGACTCAGACTAGCGATGCGATCTTTGATGTTATTATCAGTAGTTAGTCATTTCCTGCTTTATGTGTGTAAGCCTGTTAGGGCTAGTGCTTGTTTATGTTGCTGTTGCAATTTTAACTATCTTAGTTCCCATGTATTTCTCGTCATGATGCTTGTAAGGATATATCCCTTGTATTGTGATAATTTTGAGTAAATGAAATGCATGGAATGCCTTTGACTCTTGTGAATGATTGCGCTAAGTTTGTGCTATTGAGACTGACAAGGTTGCGCCCTATTTTGAATATAGGGAATGCCACCTAAGACTACGCCGAGCACGGCTCGGCTTGCACTGACTGAGCATATGGATCAGACTCCTTCGCAGTCTGACACTCATGTGGACCCTGCTTTGGGCCCGATTCCTGAGGCAGTTCGATCGTCTCAGCCTGCCGCTGGTCCTACAGATGGACCACCGCCATTTACACTGTCAGTCAGAGAGCCATATCGCGCATCTACTTCCACACAGCATCCGCCACAGCCTGTTCCACCCCCTGACAGATTCGAGCAGATGATGGCTATGATGCTGCAGCAGCAGCAGCTTCTGACTACCATCGTGGGGACATTAGCCCAGGGTGGGGGTGCGGCTCCATCTACACCACCTGCACCGCCTACGCATCCAGCTGAGGATGCTTATACGTACGCCCAGGTTGAGGGCATGGCTCATCCTGCGCCGCCTGCTTACCCTGCGGGGAATCCCGCCGATACACGGGGCCTATTGGAGCGATTTCAGCACTTGCGGCCTCCCACTTTCATGGGTTCTCACAGACCCAAGGAGGCTGAGTACTGGTTCGACCGTGTGTCGAAGATCTTGCGGATGCTTCATTGCACAGAGGCCGAGCAGGTAGAGCTGGCTACATTCCTGTTTGAGAGAGAGGCCAGCATGTGGTGGGATAGCGTACTGTGGACCGTTGCCGCCGACTATGTATGGACGTGGGCAGCGTTTGAGTTCCGCTTCCATGAGAAGTATTATCCCCAGACTTACAGGCACGACAGGGAGAATGAGTTTCTCCGCCTCAGAAAGGCAGCTATGACAGTTACAGAGTATGAGCATCGGTTCACGGAGTTGGGCAGGTACGTCCCGACGATTTTGGCTGATGAGCAGATGCCCATACGGTGCTTTTTGGAGGGTTTGCGACAGGATATTCGGTCGAAGATGTGCTGTGTTAGCATTCCCTCTTATGCGGAGTTGATTCACATGTCCATGCGGGCAGAGCAGGACGTGGATCGACTTGCGCGATCTCGTGGCCCTGTTGCTTCTAGGCCACGACCAGACTTGCCAGACAGGCCCTTTACGGGCAAAAGGCCTCGCGTCGACCCTCCTACTCAGGCCATAACGCCAGTACCACCGTTTCGGGGCCCCGATTTGACGTGCACATACTGTGGGAGGTCAGGCCACTTGGCACAGAGCTGCTTTTCGAGGATGCGGGACAGTGGGTTCTCACCGCCGCAGAAGATTGACCGTGTGCGTCCACAGGCGATATCAGCACCGCCTATACGGTCAGCTCCTACGCACCCTACATTCAGACCTCCGGTATCGCAGATCAGACAGCCTCCACGGCCCTTGACACAGCGGCCGAACCGTCCACAGTAGGCTCGGGTTCATGCATTGACAGCTGAGGCAGCTGCGACGCCGACTTTCCAGCATTCAGCCTTCGAGGTCACGGCCCATATTGGAGGTACTCCCCTTCTTGTGATGGTGGACACTGGTTCCACGATTTCTTTGATATCACGTGCCGTAGTCAGGCATCTTGGGTTAAAGACTATCACTATGGATAGTGTGCGAGTCTTTGCAGCTCATGGGAATTATTCGGATGTCACCCAGATGTGTGAGGGTTGTTTAGTTGATCTGGGAGGCAGGATGATGACTCTTGATCTTGTCGTCGATCCCTCGCTCGTTTATCTCGACGTCATTCTTGGCATGGACTGGTTGACTGCAGCGAGAGCCGAGATTGACTGCGAGGCTCGTATGGTGACGGTGTACGAGCCTGAGGGCACGCCTTTCACGTTTTCAGTGCGGGTAAATCTTCCTTTCCGCATACTTAGTTACGCCACTTTATTGCGCGACGCTGGTGCCCAGATACTCGAGCATGTGCCAGTCATTTCTGAGTTCGGGGATCTGTTCAGGAATATCCTTGGTTTGCCGCCCCGACGTGAGATCGATTTCACTATCGATCTGGTTCCTGGTTCTACACCCGTCTCACTGCCGACGTATCGCATGACACCATGTGAGATGGAGGAGTTGAGGACACAGATTGATGGTCTGCTAGAGCTTGGCCTTATACGGCCTAGTGTGTCTCCTTGGGGAGCACCGGTCCTATTCGTGAGGAAGAAGGACGGTTCGATGCGATTATGTATTGATTATCGCAGGCTGAACCAGCTCACGGTGAAGAACAAGTACCCTTTACCCAGGATCGATGACTTGTTTGATCAGTTAAGAGGAGCGCAGTACTTCTCGAAGATTGATCTTCAGTCGGGATATCATCAGTTGCGCGTCAGGGATGAAGACGTGCAGAAGACAGCATTCAGGACCAGTTTTGGCCACTACGAGTTCCTCGCGATGTCGTTCAGTCTCACGAACCAGGTATTTTGGCCTTTCCTCTATCGATTCGTCGTTGTATTCATTGATGACATTTTGGTGTACTGTAGGAGTCGAGAGGAGCATGAGGAGCACTTACGTTTGGTCCTGGATACGCTCAGACAGCATCAGTTGTTCGCACAGTACAAGAAGTGCAACTTCTGGAAGCAGGAGGTGAAGTTTCTAGGACACGTGGTGTCCAAGGATGGCATGGCAGTTGACCTGTCTAAGGTAGCTGCGGTGTAGGACTGGGAGCAGCCTGGTTCTGTCACTGAGGTGAGGAGTTTCTTGGGTCTCGCTGGCTACTATCGGCGCTTCATACGGGACTTCTCGAAGATCGCGAGACCCTTATCTCAGTTGACACGGAAGGACCTGAAGTTCGCCTGGAATGACAAGGTGGAGTCAGCTTTTCAGGAGTTGAAGGACAGACTTACGTCTGCCCCTGTGCTAGTATTGCCAGAGCAAGGGGTTAGATACACTATATACACTGACGCGTCTAGCGTTGGTTTGGGTTGTGTCCTTATGCAGAGGGACAGGGTAATTTCGTATGCCTCGAGATAATTAAGGAAGCACGAGGAGAATTACCCTACACACGACCTAGAGTTGGCAGCCGTTATATTCGCACTGAGACTCTGGAGACATTACCTCTACGGAGAGGAGTTCGAGCTCTTTTGCGACCACAAGAGCCTCAAGTACATATTCACGCAGCGAGACTTGAATATGAGGCAGCGGCGATGGATGGAGACGTTGAAGGACTTCAAGTTTGAAGTCTCTTACCATCCTGGAAAGGCAAACCTTGTGGCTGACGTGTTGAGCCGCAAGAAGGCGATAGAGTTTGCGGCTCCGCTGATAGTTACCGAGTGGGATATGGTTGAGTTTTTGCGAGACTTTGAGCAGAAACTCACTGTAGAGGAGCCGTTTGAGTTCACCGCACATGTACAAGTGTGATCTCAGATCGATGATCGAGTCATCGAGGCGCAGGGGGACGATGCACATCTTACTGAGCTTCGAGAGCAGGCCAGTGATGATGCTGACTCCGACCGCCGAGTTGGTATGGATGGGGGCTTACGTTACCGTGGCCGCCTATGCGTCCCAGATGTCCCTGACTTGAGACGAGAGATTCTCGAGGCTGCGCATTGTACTAGACTCGCGAGGCATCCAGGCAGCACAAAGATGTATCGTGATGTGAAGAGGACATATTGGTGGGAAGGTATGAAGACCCACATAGCTGAGTTCGTGTCCCGTTGTCTCACTTGTCAGCAGGTGAAGGCAGAGCATCGCCGACCACCAGGACTTTTGCAGCCTATGCCGATTGCAGAGTGGAAGTGGGATTTCATTTCCATGGACTTCATTTCTGGGTTGCCGAAGACAAGGAAGGGACATGATTCCATTTGGGTGATCGTCGACCGATTGACGAAGTCGGTGCACTTCCTACCGATCAGAGTTACGAACTCTGCAGACGAGCTGGCTAGATTGTACATCAGAGAGATTGTGCGTCTGCATGGAGTTTCGTTGGAGATCGTGTCGGACAGAGACACGCGGTTCACTTCTATCTTCTGGACTCGCATTCAGGAGGCTATGGGTGTGAAGTTGAAGTTCAGTACTGCCTTCCACCCACAGACAGACGGACAGACAGAGCGGGTGAACCAGATCTTGGAGGACATGTTACGAGCTTGCGCATTGGACTTCAAGGACAGTTGGGATGATTGTCTTACTTATGCGGAGTTTGCGTACAACAACAGCTTCCAAGCGTGTATCTGTATGGCACCTTATGAGGCGCTGTATGGGCGACCTTATCGCGCACCGCATTGTTGGTTAGAGGTCGGTGAGCGTAGCTTGATTGGCCCAGAGTTGGTGCAGGCGACGTCAGAGAAGATTGATATTATTCGACGTCGGCTTCTTACAGCGCAGAGCAGACAGAAGAGCTACGCCGATACGAGACGGAGGCCACTAGAGTTCACAGTTGGGGATCATGTGTTTTTACGAGTTTTCCCTATGAAGGGAATCCTTCGGTTCGGGAAGAAGGGGAAGATGGCACCGCGATTCATTGGTCCATTCCAGATCCTCGATCGTGTGGGAGCGGTGGCTTACCGCTTGGCTTTACCCACGCCTCTCGCGAGCGTTCACAACGTATTTCATGTTTGTATGCTGAAGAAGTACGTTGCTGATCCTTCCCATATCATCAGATGGGAGCAGGTGCAGTTAGGAGAGGATGTTACTTATATCCTGCGACCGACACGCATCCTAGACAGGAAGGAGCAGGTACTGCGTAGCAAGGTGATTCCCCTTGTGAAGGTATTGTGGACGCATCACTCTGAGGAGGAGGCTACTTGGGAGACAGAAGCCGAGATCAGAAAGAACTACCCACAGCTTCTCGAGGAGTACGAAAAGGTATAAATTTCGAGGACGAAATTATTTGTTAAGGGGGGTAGATTGTAACGCCCGTGAAAAATCCATACTTGGGCCCGAGCACCAACTCGACCCGAAATCGTGTAGAATTAATTTCTATGGAAATTAAGCGTAAGTTAACTAGCGCAACGCTAGAGTGGCTGGGAAATAGTCCCTGGTCACTTTAAATACGTTCTACAAGACCCAAATCGTGTAGAATAAATGACTCTATAATACTGTATAACCTCGGATCAAACTCTAAGCGGGTTTGTTCTCTGGACCACATTGAATTTTTGTATTGGATCTAGACCGCACGTCGAAAGTCTGATACCTCCTATCTTAGACCATTAGAACCGCCTAGCTGGACTTGACAATCATTTCGAAAATCAAGTCAAACCGATAATCACAGACTATTTCGTTGAACCCGGACGGAAGAGACCGCGAATAGGGACAGAATTGGAATTTTAAATTCAAATCTGGCACACGACTTGACGCGTCAGTATTAAGCGTTCTGACCGTCAGAATTCATCCAAATTACACCCTCGGATCAGGAAAAATTTCTATTTCATATCATGAGACTTTCAGCCCTGATCTACGTGCGGTGACCGCTGAACTGAAACTGGTCCGCCACGTGTGATCTGCGAACTCTGCCAGACTGAAAACTTAATACGTGCTATATCTGGTACGCATGAGCTTAAGTCCGATCGCAATCGACCAGGGGACCACCAAAAAGTAACTTTTGGACCGAAACAGCCCCGAAATGGATAAGCACCAAGTAAACTTCGTTCCGGAGCCTGTTTTCGGCATTTTTAAGCTTATAAAAGGGTTGAAACCCTCATTCCTCTCTCCCATCCGAAAATTGCAAACCCTAGCTTTGGGAGAGAGAAAAGGAGAGAGAGTTTGAGAGAGAGAGTGGAAGGGATTTTTCCCGTCTCCGAGCCACCGACTGCTAGTGCTTCAGCAACTCTTCCCAATCATCTGGCTGGTGATTTCTCCGTTCTTTCAGGTATAAAACAATCCTAGAACTTGCTGATTTAGGGTTTACTTAGATTCATAGCGTGTTAGCTAATGTAACTTGTAAAATAGGTTCTCCTACTGCCGTAGATGAAGCGTACACGCTCCGTTCAAAATCACGCATCCGTAAGACATAAGGTGAGGATTTTAGACGCTTTGATTGACGGTTTACAACGCTTTCAATGTCGTTTAATAGTAGATTATCGACGGCATCGCCGTTTGACATGTACAACATGCTCTCCGTTTCCTGTTTCGTAAATTAACGAAGAATATGAGATTTAGGGCATTTTAGTCATTTGTAGGAAGTACGGTCTACATTCATATTTTGCTGACGTGATTGACATGGTTTGTTGTCACATTAGGAAGTTAGGAATGCGTGCATAATTAGTTTGGTGAAGAGATTCGCCTAATTGCGCACTTTGGGTCGACATACTATATGTAGACTTAAGTGTGTAGTGTATGTGTTTGTATAAATGTTTGTATTAGTATGTATTGAATTGAATGGTGTTATGAGATAGTTTGAGATTGATTTCTCAATTAATATGCTGACATAAATGATTTCCTACATGTTGACTATATGCATGATTTCATTACATGCATGGAATATATGTGTTTGAATATTTGCTTAAGTTAAATATTATAACATGTGTTAACATGCTCACATGATTGTATTTCAATTCCAACACTCTTACATAAATTGCTGATGTGATTCCATAAATGTTTGGGACTAGACTTAGTCCAGGCAGTCGATAACCGAGCGAATTCGTGGCTGACTGGTCATAGCCACGAACGACGCGTCGATGAACGCGATTCGTGTTTGGAGTTGGCGGTAGTGGTTAGGCCACGCGAAGTGTTTTACGCACTTCATGTCATTCGACTTGAGATGCGATCGCGCTAGTCGAGCCCGTCAAGCAACCCGACTGGCCGATGTATGTTCACCTTGTATGAGTCATAACTGCTTGAACCTAGGGTACTGAACTTACCATTGTAAACCCTGTTAACCATGGTACCTTGACCACGAAGACTCATGAGCCGGGCATGGTGGTATGGGACACTGTGGTCGAGCTGTCGGCCTACGCTGGGGCCATAAACCTCCCCGTAGTGACCAGTGAGCACCTAGACTCGTGAGCAGATTATGGTGGTATGGGACACTATATTCTAGCTGTCAGCGTACACTGATCAGGCAACGAGCCCTTTGTAGTGACCGCGAGCGTATTCTGAGTCCACGGGAGGCGACGACCCTTCCGTTGCAGTAGAGTACAGTAGGCCTGTATTGATAAGGTGATGGGGGAGCGGTGCAACGAGTGCGAGCAACAGCCCTGGCAGCCCTTGCAGTGACCTACGAAATATACATCGTATGAGATTACTAGGAGTGACGACCCTAGACAGGATCTGTGTTGGGATTGATACAAGGGAAGTACCTTAGTTTCCTAATCCTGCTATTTGAATGGACTAATAACAACTTGAAAATCATATCACCATAGCATTGCATGTGCCTGGAAGATGTGGAGCACTCTAGGGAGTGTGGCATGCCGCGGTCGTAAGACGTTGCCATATAAGGGAGACCGTCGGTGAGGGCATACATCACGACTGTCATCTTGCATTAACAACAGTATTAGGATTGTCTGATTTACTGCTTTACTATTATCGCATGATTGAATTGTGAACATGCTAATCTTTGCTCTATGATTCCACTGAGTTGATCACTCACTCCCACGTTACGGGATGGTGTTTGCAACACCCACCAGACCCTGTTGTAAATGCAGGTGAGGCTGAGATCCAGGAGGTGGAGCCAGACATCGACGAGGACCAGGACGAGTTCTCGTACATGCAGTATCACGATGGCTTTCCGTAGGCGACCTGGATCGATGGGACTCTAGCGGGACTATTTTGAACATTACATTTTTGTTCATGTATATGTATATGAGACTCAGAGATGTAGTCATACTTTGGAGACAGATGAGATTTACTTTGTTTTTCCATACAGTGATATATATATATTGTTTAGTCTTCCGCTTGCTTTTATCACTGGATCTGAAGTATGAATTGCAGTTTTGGTATACTTTTACTCATGTGAATGCTTTAAATCAGACAACATTGAATCATAATCATTTTTTTTGCATAAGTGACGGTTTGGAACTCGGGAGTTGAGTTTATACACGACCCCCGATTTTCAGGGTGTTACATCGACCCACTCCCTATAGGCAAAGGCCAAGCCAAGTTCACCATAGTAGTAGTCGATTACTTCACCAAGTGGGCCGAAGCTGAACCATTAGCAAAGATAAATGAAAAAAATATTACGAATTTCATTTGAAAAAATGTCATATGCAAGTTCAGAATTCCTCAGACTATTGTCTCTGATAAAGGGAAACAATTCAAGAATAAGCAATATCAAGAGACATGCAAGAACCTTGGGATTCGCAACGTCTACTCTTCGTCAAGACATCCACAAGTGAACGGGCAAGTAAAGGCAGTAACAAGATAATTAAGCACCATCTTCGAACTAAGCTCAAGAATACTAAACGAGTGTGGACCAAAGAATTTCTCAAAGTTTTATAGGCTTACCGAACTACTGCCCGGACAGCCACTGGAGAGAACCTGTCTCTCTGGCATACGGAGTAGAGGCAATTACCCCCATAGAGATTGGGTTACCTACAGCCCGAACAGGCCCATTCGATGAGCAAGCCAATAGCGAGCTTATGTCCCTCAGTCTTGACCTCCTGGAAGAAAGAAGGGAGCAAGCTTAAGTTCGAACCATTGTTCGCTAGCAGTAAGTATCGCGGTTTTATAATGCTCGGATTAAGATTTAAAGTTTCGAGTTAGAGATCTGGTTCTGATGTTTTATTTAAACCAACCTAATTTAAATGATTTTAAACTTGCAAATATAAGAATCAGATGTAGATACAGTATGTAATACGAGTTCGTTCCCACGAGGACAGGTTGTCACAATTCAGAATTTATGATTCTTCTTAACTAATCCAATAAATAATTGAGCTAGTGATTAAGTAAATTAATAAAAATTAATGAAAAAGTAATTGAGAGCAAGAAGGAAAATTTAATCAAGGAGAATACTAGGACTTTTGAATCCACCCCTAATTATCCTAACCCTTGTTTTACCCGTTGATTCACCCTGATTCAAATTGATATAAATTTAATAAATAAATCACACTCTATGTCCTTGGTTGGGCACACAGAATGTATAACACTTAAAGCATAAGGATCACATCTTTCCATCCATGGTCAGGCATGGAGAGATGTAAATTCCTATTTCTTTCTCTATAGGAAACGAGTTCATGGTTAAACATAAGCACCTAGAATAAGATTCTAAACAATATCCACATCTAGACTTTGGTTAAACTCATAGAATGGAGAAGTATGAAGTTTTCAGTCAAGCACACTAGAGAGAGAAATAAACCAATCAAATTCAGATAAAATCAACACATACAAGAGTTATTCAAATTAGGGGCTTCATCTCAACCATAGACAAGAAATTAGCAATCCATAAAATCAATTAGAAAGAAGGAGAAATAAAATTTATAAAAAGAAAACATCTCCCTTCTCTCTCTTCTTCCTTCCTTCCTCTCTCTCTCTCTCTCTCTCTCTCTCTCTCTCTCTCTCTCTCTCTCCACAAGCTCTGGCTCTTGTTTTCCATTGCTGCCCCTCTAGCTGCTCCCAAATCTGGCTCCACGTTCCAACCTCTAAAAAATCCCCCTCTCTTTTTCTTCTCTTTCTTCCTCTTTCTCCTTTGGCATGGATCAGCTCCCCCACCCCCTTCAAAATCTTCACATTTTTCTCCTTATATAGCTGCTGGAAGGGCGGTGGAAAGGCTGGAGTCGGTCGATATCTTACGCGGCAATAGGTCGGTGAGTGTATAACTATTATGCAGTGAAAATTGGAGCCTCACAACTCTACTCTTCCTTGCATTTCATCCAAAAGATCAATGACCCTTGGGACATTTTTGAGTGGCCTACACGATGGACGGATCAGATCAACCGTCTGATCATCAACGAGGCCACACTACAACCCGCAAAAGTTGGGCTGAGTCCGGACGCGAAACAAGGACGCGGATCTCTTCCACTATGGCATTGGTGGCGACCATGATCAATGCTTTCTTGGAAATCCAGTCTGATCATTGTTTCCATCTGCAAATTTAAGCTGGAAATGGATGGTTTTAGTTGTTCGTTGATGCGGCCCAGGGAATCCGTGCTTCTGCTGTCTGACTTGCGTTTGAACGGCTAAAAACCAATCTTCGTGGTTTCATTCCATTCTGTCACCTAGGCGTAGATTAGAGGGATCCAAGGACTCTGATGAATGGTTTGGATTGCCCGTTTGGACAATGAATGGGGCCCACAACAGCAACCGAACATCCGCGTATAACCGCTATAAAAAGTTTAAAAACAGAAATATCCATTTTTTTAAGACAGTTGGTCAAACTAACTTTGAATGATGCATTCGATCCGGTACACAGCCAGTGCACATGTGCTTTATGCACATGTTATACATGTGGGGTCCACTGCGATGTTTCTAAGAAATCCAATCCATCCATTCATTTTGTCTTCCCATTTAAGGGGTTGAGACCAAAGTTAAGGCATATCCAGATATCAGGTGAGCCCCACTTAATGAATTAAAGGGCTGATCTGGCCATTGGACCACTTCCCGCGATATCCAATGGCTGAAATTTAATATGTACGGTTAATTTATGGGCTCAGGCCATGTATGAAGTTTTGGGCCGAATGGATGGCGAGAACCCTGTGATCTTGCATTCTGGACCATTTTGGAGCCTTTTTGACGTAAACGGATTGATTTTCTTGGATCCATGGCATATAAATTCTTCAATCTTAGTCCTCTAGAGTCCGTCCCTTACTTTGGTGACTTCAGAGCATTAATTCCATGCTTGTAGTACTCTTTTTCAGTCCACACTCCTAATTACTCCCTGCAATAAAAATGCAATTAAAATATGACATTAAACATTTTCATGTACACAAAATCAGGTAATAACTGGGGTCTAATATGCAATATTCGACCCTCATCACAACCCCCAACTAGTATTTTTCTAGTCCCGAGCAAAACATGCGAAAAATAAGTTCAGAAGTAAAAGAAAATTCCTGTAAACTCGAGCAACTTGTGAACAAATAGTCGAGATGCGAGAATTCTTAGATTCATGAATGGTGAGTAGTATTTTTTTTTCCTAGAATCAAGCTCATGATAAACTTGCTAATCAAGTTCTAAGTATTAATTCATTAATAAGAAAATTCTAAACATTGAGTTTCATGAGTATATAGTGTAATCTCGGCTTACCAGTGTTAAGAGATCCAATTGTCAATTTCATGATATCATTAATAATTAACAACGGAATTCATAACAACTGAAACTAACATTTGCCTTATAGATTAACTTTTCATTCTATCAGCCTTTGATTTTTTTTTTCATGAACAGTAACGCCAAGGAGGGGAATCAAATCCTCACTTATAGGGAGCAAACCTAAGGTAAAGATCATACACCCAACCTTTTTCACATGTCAAACATAGTGAATCAAATCTACACCTATAAGGAGCATACCTATGGTGCAGATTATTCAACTTAATCTTTCAATTCTTCTTTATAAACTGATGCTAAAAATTTTATTTTTCAGGTTATTTCCTTTCATGCTTAGTGATTACCAAGTTAATCATTCAATGTGTAAGCAAGATGTGTTATGTGAAATCATGACTCAATCAATGTTTAAAGCTTCTAATCATGGGTAAACAATTCAAAATTAACTGTGAAATTTAACAGACAACTGAATCCCAGAGTCATAAAGTACTAAAATTCTGTATCTTTTAATTCTAAATCCAAGATGGCCATTAAAATCACTTCAAATTCATAAGAAATTTCAGAAAATTTTATAAAAATTTTCACAATGTTCACAATTTTTTGCTCAAGACCAAGAAAATGCTGATTAGGTAACATAATCTCCCACCCCCAACCTAAAATTTACATTGTCCTCAATGTAAAAGAAATAAGCATGCAATGCACATGAAACAATAAAAATAAAAGAGGAGTGAAGGAAAGATAGTACTTGGACAGAGAATCAAGAGGCTTTCCCAAAAATATAAATGTAAAAATGAGTCAGCACAAGAGAGAAATCAACAAAAGAAAAATAAAAATAACAAAATTAAAATCCTACCTACACCACTTTCATAGGTGCTCTCGATTACATTTAGCGTATGCAACAAGCCTTTAAACCCCTAGGTTGCTTCTAGTGGACGATTTGTAGTCTTGTAAGGGTTTGCAGTAATGTTACCCATAAACATTGAATTAACTAACTAGGAAAAAGAAAAAATAAAATAACTAAAATGAAAGGCTGGGTTGCCTCCCAAGTGCGCTAAGTTTAACGTCTTCAGCCAGACAAGAATGAACCATGAATTAATCAATCTTGATAACTTGGGTCCGCTAAATTTCCTCAACACCTTGCTTAACCAATCCTAGACTTTGTCGAAATAACTTGAACCGTGCTATTTAAAATGGGGTAAATGATATCATTGTCTAATAATTTAAGCACTTCCGCTCGAACAACTTCTTCCATGTTAGGGTTGAGACTCCTTTGCATTTAACACGACATTTTTGCATTTTCTTCATGATCAGTACGATGCATACACAAAGTAGGGCTTACTCCCTTCATGTCCTCTATCGTCCACCCAATAGCTGCCTTATATTCTCTAAGCACTTTAAGCAACTTGCTCTCTTGTTCCTTCTCAAGGTTAGAAGCTATGATGGCAGGAAGAGTCTCAAAAGGACTTAAAAATGTATACTGGAGATTCTCAAGTAATTGTTTAAGGTCAAGTTCAAGTGGTTTATCAACAGATGGAACCAATTTAGACTCAGAGGGTGGAAGAGGTTCCACTTTACCTTTCCATTTTGTAGTTTCCATTATAGGAGTAGAGTCTAGCAATGCATTGACTTCTTGGATGAAACTTTCTTTATCAAAAT
Source organism: Magnolia kwangsiensis (assembly GCA_037074715.1). NCBI lineage: Eukaryota > Viridiplantae > Streptophyta > Magnoliopsida > Magnoliales > Magnoliaceae > Magnolia > Magnolia kwangsiensis. The sequence continues at coordinate 43,841,490 of CM073576.1, read as the reverse complement.
CCATGCTAAAATGTGATAAGCAAGTCTTAAGTGCGTCTTTGGTAGATTGAAGGAAAGATTTAAGTACTAGACTCTCAATCATGTCCACTTTAAATATATTATCCGAGTCTGTTGGTTGTTGTCCAGCATTGAAAACATTGAGTTTAATCTTCATGTTACCAAAAAATAACTTCATAACTCCATTCCTGCAATTTATGATAGCATTGGATGTGGCTAAGAATGGACGTCCTAGAATAATTAGAATTTGACTAATAGGATTCTGGACAGATTGAGTATCTAGAACGATAAAATCCACTGGAAAATAAAACTTATCAACCTGGATTAACACATCCTCAATAACACCATGGGGCACCTTGATAGATCTATTAGCTAGTTATAGTGTTATTTTAGTTGATTTCAGCTCACCAAGTCTGAGCTGCTCATATACAGAATATGACAATACATTAACGCTCGCTCCTAAATCAAGTAATGCCTTCTCAATCTTATGCTCTCCTATAACGCAAGAAATGGTAGGAGCTCGCAGATCCCTAAATTTAGGAGGGGTGTTGTGCTAAATCATGAAGCTGAATTACTCTGCAAGGAACACCTTTTTATGAATATTCATCTTACGCTTTTGAGTGCATAAATCTTTAAGAAACTTAGCGTAAGAAGGGACTTTCTTGATAACATCAAGTAATGATATGTTAATTTGCACTTGATTAAACATCTCCAATATATCATTAAAGTTGTTTCCTTTCTTAACTGGTGCCAGACGTTGAGGAAAAAGTGCTTTAGGCACATAAGATGACACATGAGTGGTTTCTAGAGGGTCAGAATGCTTTTGGACATTGGATGCACTAGTATGTCTCTCCGCTTCATTTTGGCCTTCCGATTTGGAATTTTATTCTTCCCTAGGCATCTCTACTTTGTTCTTGATCTATTTACCGGACCTAAGGGTAATGATATATTTGGCTTGCTCATGATATTGTTCTTAATTTGAGTTAGAGCCAATCTCATACTGTCCTTTTGGATTTGCCACAGGTTGACTAGGGAACTTTCCCTTCTGTCTTTCACTCAATGTGGCAGCAAGTTGACCCAACTGTACTTCCAACTTGGTAATGGATTGCACATTTGCATGTAAGCTTTGTTGATTAGCTAGTAAAGTTTATTGGGTGTCTTTTTAAAATTGAAGTGAACTCCGCATAAAAATATTGAGTGTATCCTCAAGAGATGATTTCCTAGATTGTGGAGGTACTTGTTGATACTAGAGAAACTGGTGAGGTTGTTGACTACCAACTTGAGGGTGAGGTTTCATTGCAGGATTTTCTGATGGTCCTCCTTGTTGTGATCCTTTTGCCTAAGAAAAATTTGGATGTCTAGCTCACCCTGGATTATAAGTGTCTGAGTAAGGATCATTCCCAGGTGTCCGAAAAGTGTTCATAGAATGTACTTGTTCAGAGAGAAATTTTAAAAATGCTGCACTAGATGGACACAACTGCATAGGATGGGTGGGACTGAAACATATGGCACATGACTCAATTTGAGTTATTTTTGGAGGTCCATTATTTAACATCAAAGCATCAACTTTTTGTGTCAGGTTATCAATTTTGGCATAAATATTTAGCATAACTCCTATCTCATATATACCACCTTTCCTCTGTGGTCGGGGACTTCTTTCACCTCTATTTGAGTAGTCTCATTGCTGAAAATTTTCATACAAGGTTTCAAAGAAATTCCACGCTTCGACATCACTTTTGGACATGAATGACCCTCCACTGGTGGCATCAACCATGCGATGGTTTTGAGGTGTCAAACATCATAGAAGTATTGAGCCTATTGCCACTTCTCAAAACTATGGCGTGAACATTTAAGAAGTAAGTCCTTCCATCTTTCCCAACATTCATGAAAGTGCTCACCCTCTTTTTGTGTGAAATTAGTAATTTCTCTATGAAGAGCATTAGTTTTGTGAACAGGAAAGAACTTGTTTAAGAACTTCTTAGACAGTTAATCCCATGTAGTGATAGATCCAACTCCTAGAAAATTCAACCATGCTTTTACCTTATCCTTCAAAGAAAAAAGAAAACGGTGCAAACGGATCGAATCATCTGAAAATTTTTGAAACCTCAAGGTAGAACAAATGTCTAGAAATTTTTTCTCATGATGATATGGATCCTCCTTGTTTAAACCATAGAAAGAGGACAACAATTGTATTACCCAGGAAACACTATGCATGAAGGTGCATTAAATTGGAGAGGAGCTGAATAATCTCTAAGAGCTTTAATTCCATTCTTGTCCGCCATTTCAAATAGGATGTTTCTAAATCTTCTACGAAAGGTTATGTCTATTTCAGGATCAAAAGGTGCTAGTTCTATGTTCAGAGATTTATGTCCTAGCATAAACTATGTTATTGCAATGTAAGAAAAAAAAAAACTAAGATGCAACCTAAGAGAAATAAAACTAGAACTAAAAATTACGAATTCCTAAAAATAAGATAAAACTATGTAAACAATAATTGGAAAAAAGAACCCAAAAAATGAGATGATCGATGTCTGAAGAATTAGGAGATCCTCCTTCACTTTTGAAGATAATGTTATTTTCAGCTTCCTTCCTCAATCCCTGTAAAAAATAAAAAAATAATAAAAAAAATTAAAATTCCTAAAATAATGCTAGAAAAATCTCAAGGCTATGAATTATAATAAGAAAGAATCCTAACTCCAATTTGGACTGAAACAGTTCCCGGCAAAAGCGCCAAAAACTTGATATTTTATTTAAACCAACCTGATTTAAACAATTTTAAACTTCCAAGTATATGAATCAGATATAGATACAGTACGTAGTATGAGATCGTTCCTACGAGGACTGGTTGTCACAATTCAGAATTTACGATTTTTCTTAACTAATCTAACAAATAATTGAGCTAGTGATTAAGTAAACTAATAAAAATTAATGCAAAAGCAACTGAGAGTAGGAAGGAAAATTCAATCAAGGAGAATACTAGGACTTTTGAATCCATCCCTAATTATCCTAACCTTTGTTTTACCTGTTGATTCACCCTGATTTAGATTGATATAATTTTAATAAATAAATCACACTCTATGTCCTTGGTTGAGCACACAGAATGTATAACCCCTTAAAGCATAAGGATAACATCTTCCCATCCATGGTCAAGCATGGAGAGATGTAAATTCCTATTTCTTTCTTTATAGGAAACCTGTTCAAGGTCAGACACAAGCACCTAGAATAAGATTCCAAAAAACATCCACATCTAGACTTCGGTTAAGCTCATAGAATGGAGAAGTATAGAGCTTTCAGTTAAGCACATTGGAGAAAGAAATAAACCATTGAATTTCAGATAAAATCAACACATACGAGAGTTATTCAAATTAGGGGCTTCATCTCAGCCCTAGACAAGAAATTAGCAATCTATAAAATCAATTAGAAAGAAGGAGAAATAAAATTTATAAAAAGAAAACATCTCCGTTCTCTCTCTTCTCTCTCTCTCTCTCTCTCTCTCTCTCTCTCTCTCTCTCTCTCTCTCCCCCTAAGCTCTGGCTCTCGTTTTCCCTTGCTGCCCCTCTAGCTACTCCCAGATCTGGCTCCACGTTCTAACCTCTGAAAAATCCCCCTCTCTTTTTCTTCTCTTTCTTCTCTTTCTCCTCTGGTGTGGATCTGCTCCCCCACCCCCTTCAAACTCTTCACATCTTCCCCCTTATATAGTTGCTGGAAGGGCGGTGGAAAGGCTGGAGTCGGTGGATATCTTACGCAGCAACAAGTTGTTGCGTGTATAACCATTACGCAGTGAAAATCGGAGCCTCACAACTCCGCTCTTCCTTGCATTTCATCCAAAATATCAATGTCCCTTGGGACGTTTTTGAGTGGCCTACACGATGGACGGATCAGATTAACCATCTGATCATCACCGAGACCACACCACAGCCCGCAAAAGTCAGGCTGCGTTTGGACGCTAAACAGGGATGCAGATCGCTTCTGCTGTGGCACTGGTGGGGCCCATGATCAATGCTTTCTTGGAAATCCACTCTGATCATTGTTTCCGTCTACAAATTTAAGCTGAAAATGGACAGTTTTGGTTGTCATTTGATGCGGCCCAGGGAATCTGTACTTCTACTATCCGATCTGTGTTTGAATGGCTAAAAACCAATCTTCGCTGTCTCATTCCATTTTGTCACCTAGGTGTAGATTAGAGGGATCCAGGGACTCTGATGAATGGTTTGGATTGTCCGTTTGGACAATGGATGGGGCCCACAGCAGCAATCGAGTGTCCACGTGCGAATGCTGTAAAAAATTCAAAAATGGAAATATCCATTTTTTTTAAAGACGGTCAGTCGAACCGACTTTGAATGATGCATTAGGTCTGGTACACGACCAGTGCACATGTGCTTTATGCACATGTTATACATGTGGGGTCCACTGCGATGTTTCTAAGAAATCCAATCCATTCATTCATTTTATCTCCCCATTTAAGGGGTTAAGACCAAAGTTAAGGCATATCCAGATATCAGGTGAGCCCCACTTAATGAATTAAGGGGCTGATCTAGCCATTGGCCCACTTCCCGTGATATCTAATGGCTGAAATTTAATATGTACTGTTAATTTATGGTCCCCAGGCCATGTATGAAGTTTTGGGCTGAATCGATGGCGAGAACCCTGTGATCTTGCATTCTGGACTATTTTTGAGCCTTTTTGACATGAATGGATTGATTTCCTCGGATCCATGGCGTGTAAATTCTTCAATCTTAGTCCTCTGGAGTCCGTCCCTTACTTTGGTGACTTTGGAGCATTAATTCCATGCTTGTAGTACTCTTTTTCAGTCCACACTCCTAATTACTCCCTACAATAAAAACACAATTAAAATATGACATTAAACATTGCCATGTACACAAAATCAGGTAATAATTGGAGTCTGATATGCAATATTTGACCCTCATTAGGATCTCTGAAAGGTATTCCAAAACACCAAATAAGTAGGAACAGGAGCCCTGGGTCCAAACTGGGAAGGGCCCTACGTGGTATCGCATACAAGATGACCCGAGTCGTACCCACTAGAAGACCTTGATGGCCAGTTGCTCTCGCACCCATGGAATGCCTAGCACCTGAAGATCTACTACCCATCGATGGACTATAGCGATACTTATTTTTTTATACTAGTCAAAGTTACGTCAATAAATTCACCTGTTCTCTACTCGATCAGTATCTGACTAAGATTTGATAAAGATTTGACTAAGATCTGACGAAGATCTAATAAAGATCTGACTTAGATTCACTTGGCTATAGTGACTTTGACTTGCACCAGATTGATGTCTGAGCAATAGCTCGGCTTCAATCTGACCAACAATAATAAAGCTAAAGAGATGATTTTAAGTGTTCAGCTCAAACAATCAAAGGTCAACAAAAAGGAATGTTTTTCATTGATAAAACCCAAAATGGCCTAATTACATCAGCTTTACATCAACTACAACGTCAAGTTTTGTACATCGGACAATGAACAGAATCTTAAAGAGGAAGACGATGGTGGACGTTCCTGAAGTGCTTGAAGCTTAGGCGCTTGGTGTGCTTGAAGTGCCTGAAGTTAAAAAAAGGGAGAAAATACTTCTCTACAAAATTAACTTCAAGACTCGAGAGCCAGCTCAGGAGCTGCATCAGGGGCAGCATCATCACCCGACCCATCAGAACTCAACTCTGCCTCTCAAAAGTAAAGAGATTGAGGTCGGGGAAGGAAGTCCTCATGTCCTTCGTACACTCGGTGTAACCTTGGTGAAAGAGGGCGTCTCTCTCATCCATGAACGCATGGGAGGATATACACTGACGGACGATCTCCCCCTGAGCGTTTGCAATGATGCCCTTAGTCTCCGCCTTCAGCTTGTCGAGCTTCGCCTTAGCCTCAAGTAGCTTAGTGTGACACTCATTGTGCACACGGTTGGCCTCCCCCAGCTGCATCACCATCATAGCCTTCTCAGCCAAAGAAACCTCAAGATCTTTCTTCGTGATCTCAAGCTCAACATCTGGTTGAGCCACCTTCGGATCCAACTAAGTCACCTTCTGCTCAGCTCCCTCGGCCCGATCGGATATCTGAGCAAAATCGACGCCCGACTTTAGCATGTACAGAGCGAACTATAGAAGAAAAAGGAGAGAGATGAGTACAAGCAAATCTGAAAGACGGAATTTACTTCGGACGAGATACTTACCCTGAGCAGGGTGGTTGTCACGTGCACATGGGTGATCTTAGACGAAGAGTCAAACAAAGTGACATACTCCACGTTGACAGTGTGGGGATCGACCCAAGGAAGTGTAAGTGCTATTATCACATGTTCCTTTGGTTGTCAAATTTTGTGGTGCCAAAACCTTTATCCCTATCTTGTGGTTGTATGTTGATTTATATATGTTCTAGACATTACTTCAAAAGTGCTTCAAGTCAAGTACATTGATCAACTTCGAGTCAAGACAAGCCATGTACTTTGTCAACATTTACAAGCATATATGTTCAAAGCTACTTCGATAAAGATTACAAGACTAAAATACACTTCTAGTCTCAAGTACAAGCTACAACAGTAGAAGTACACTTGTTCAAGACTCAAGTCAGTGTACAACATAAGATGAATGGTTAGTCAAGTTTCAGAAGAATTCTTGATTCAGTGCTACATGATGTTCAAAGTTCTCAAGCTTCACAATGATCAAAGGTCATCAATCATCTGAAGATATGAAGTCTCGACATTCATATCTCACTATTCAAGGTATGATAGACCTTAGATTAACCTTAGGGTAGGTCATTTTGAATACGTAATTTAAACTATATGTTTATACTTGATTTTGGTCTGTTCTAAGACTAGTCCTGGATGTTGTTCGACTAGTCCTAGTATTGCCTTGACCAGTCGTAGAAATTTCAAGACTAATCGTAAGTTGTTGCAAATTTTCAGAAATTTCTAGTTAAGCTACGACTAGTCCTGGAGACTGTTCCACCGGTCTTGTGAACAGTGTCGACCTGTCTTATGACCAGTCCTAACTCTATGATTCAAACTCCAGCGATGAAATTGGGGTTCCTTTGACCGATCGTGAGAGTCTTACGACTAGTCGTAAAGGGCCTACGACCAGTCATAGAAAGGTCTTATCCGATCGCGCCCAAATATTCAAAAATCTGTTCTGGTCCGACCAGTCATAGTGTCCTCAAGACCAGTTATAGACAAGGTTTTTGCTAATATAAAATGAGCACGAATTTCAGAGTTTTAGATAATAAATTCAAGAAAAATTAAGGATCTACTCTGAGATAAGTTTGTGTTCTTTTTTAGCTACTTTGTGCATAATTAATATTCCTTTAGTTAGCTTTAAGTTATTTAATTTTGTTTCTACATTCCAATCTCAATTGAAAAGAGGAATTGTGATATTCCTTCTTCTTGAAATTAAAATCAAATACAGCTAACCCATTTGATTTAACTTAAAATCATTTAGAACTTTAGAACCATTGTAAAGTGAGTATTGGACTTTGAACTTCTACATTCAATCATCTACTTCGATTGGTTCTTCCGGGCTACTACAAAAGAAGAAATTCAAGTATTTTATATTTATTGTAATTTATATTTCTTTTTGATTTGTTTTGAGATTAAGCCAAAAAAATCTCATTTTGTGGTTATCTGAGGAAAGCCAAAAAACTCAGACAGAGGGGTTTTTGAATTGTGTAAGCCCAAGTCAAAAAAGACACAATTGTGAAGGTTTTAGGTGAACCTGTGAAACCTATTTTGATAGCTAACGTTGATATCCCCTGTGTGAGGATATTAGGAGTGGAGTAGCAATCTGTGTGGCTGTTTTATAACAGTTGGTGTACACACAGGTGAACCAGTATAACTCTTTGTGTTTTGTGGATGTGTGATTTATTCTTTCTATCTTTTATCATTCAAAGCTGTGGAATGTATGTGAGGATGTGAATGTTATAATTTTTACATTTCAAGCATAATGGGGAATGGTGTAAAAATTTAGATTTAAATTTCTGTATTTTATTTCAATTCCTTACTGTTTATTTATTCCTCTTTGGTTTGAGTTTTTGATACAAAGGACGTTCTAAAAATGAGGTTGTCCTGCCATAAACCCTTGGTTTTTATAGTATAAGGTTGTCCTTAGAACTGAATTCGTAGCAACCTCTCAATACTAATATATTGAGGTTACATTTATTTCAGTTTTAAGAATTGAATTATTTCTATTTGGCTATCTCTTGGTTTTATTCTGCTGTTATAGTTTTAATTTGGCATAGTCCTATTCACCCCCTCCCCCCCCCGCTCCCCCCTCTAGGACTTATAGCTTGGCTATTTCAAGTTGTATTAGAGCCTAATAACTCGCTCTTATTGCTTTTTATTTGGATTTAATTCTTGAGCTAACAATCTAAGCTATATAAAGATGTCAAATTTTGATAGCCTATCGGTCACTTGGCCTCCATCCTTTGATGGCTCCAACTATGGATGAGAGTGTGTGGCAAGTCACAGTGACTGAAAAGAATCCCCTTACCACTGAAGTAACTGGAATCGATGGTTCAAAATCAATGAGAGTAACTCCTTATTTCTCTTGGACCACCCTTAGAAAAATGAGAGTAGTGCCAATGCAAAAGTACTAAATGCAATCAGTTGTGCATGAGTTCAAAAGAATCATATCTTGTGATACTGTAAAGCAAGCCTGGGATATATTAGAAATGACACATGAGGGTACTACAATTGTTTAAAAATCTAAAGTCCAACTCCTCACAACCAAATTTGAAGAAATTCATATGGAGGAAAATGAAATGTTTATGGACTTTTACACAAGATTAAATGACATTGTAAACTCGATGTGGGGTCTTGGTGATAAAATCTCAAAAAGTAAAGTATGTGCAAAGATACTACACTCTCTTCCTGAACTGTTCAACTCTAAAGTAACCGCGATTCAAGAACTTCGTGATACAAATAATATGAGGGTAGAAGAACTCGTTAGTTCTTTACAAACCTATGAGTTAAACTTTAAAGCTCCTAAAGGTAAATCTATCACTCTAAAATCCTCTAAATCTATTTCTGAAGAAAATTCTGATTCTGAAGATGATATGACTCTTTTAGCAAAGAAGTTTTATAAAATTTTCAAAAGCAAGAAAATGGTAAATTTTCAAAAATCAAATGATAGGAGAAGATCTAAACCTAAATCTAAAACTTAGAAGTCTTTAAAAGATAGTCAATGTTACAACTGCCAAGAATATGAGCATTTAGCAAACAAATGTCCTAAAAAGGACAAACCCAAAAAAAAGAGGGTATGTTGGCTACTTGGGATGAATCATCTAATTTGAAGCCTCTTCTGAATCAGAAGATTCTGAAACCGAGTCGGGCAATGAAGTAAAAGCCCTTATAACTCTAGCCAAGTTCACTTTTTCAGATCATGATGATTCAACTAGTGAGAAAAATCTGAATAGTGAATGTGAAAATGAAGATGATCTTCAAGATACTTACAATGCCCTATACAAGGAAAGTTGTAAAATTGCTGTCAAACTTAAACTTCAAAAAGAAAAGTTTTCTAAACTCAAAGAATGTTTTGAATCACTTGTTCTAGAAAAATCTCAAATTTCAGATTGTTTTGAAAAATCAAAATGCGATTTAGAATTTAAAACCTCCCTAATTGAAAATCTGAAATCTAATAATGAGAAACTTAAAAATGAAGTATCTTCTCTTCTAAGTTTAAAAAACACATGGAGATATGCCCAAGGTGATCCAAAGTTAGAGAAACTATTATCCGGATCAAGAAAATATGGTGACAGATCTAGGTTGGGCTATGACAAGAATATACCTCCTAAAAAGAAGAATACTTCTAAGTTTATGAAAGGAGAGTCCTCAAACTCAAAAGAGAAAAGTACTTATCAAAGCTTTTCTAAAAATTCAAAATCTTTTCAAAAACCTAAAAGCAGCTATGTCAACTTCAAAAATCAGAATCGAAACCCACTAGTTGAAAAGATAGTTGATCTACTTAAGGAGCTCTTAAAATCTAACTCGATAGGTCATTCTTACAACAACAGACATAAGAAGACCAACTATACTCCTGAACCCAAAACAGTTCTGAAATGGGTTCCTAAGGTTGCTTGCTTGGTTACCCACACTGCTTTCAAAGCAACAAGTCATTCAAAGTGGTACTTGGATAGTGGATGTTCCAGACATATGATAGGTGACAAAGCTTTATTCACTGATCTTAAAGATATGACTGATGGATAGTCACATTTGGTGATGGTAGCAATTGCAAGATTATTGGCCAAGGTACGGTCCAACTCTATAACCTCCTTTTATTTAAGAATGTTTTATATGTTGAAGGACTAAAACACAACCTGTTGAGCATATCTCAAATATGCGATAACAACCATACTATGAAATTTTCCAATCAAGGTTGTGAAATTATAAACAAAAAGGGTTCTGTAATATTAACTGGTCACAGAACTTCTAAAAGTTGTTATATTGTAAGTGATGGTAGCTCATCTAGTCAATCGTGCTACATGGTCCATACCAATGAAACTGAACTATGGCATAAACGCCTTGGACATGTGCACTACCGTAACTTATATAGATTGAGAAAAGGAGAACTTATTAGAGGTCTACCTAAGCTGTAAACAGTAAACAAAATATGTGGTGAATGCCAGTATGGTAAACAAACTAGGAGCTCTCACAAAAAGATGAACTCCAATGCCACATCAAGACCACTCGAGCTTCTCTACATGGATCTTGTTGGACCAACCAGAACGGAGAGTTATGGTGGTAAAAAATATATCTTGGTAATCGTGGATGATTATACCAGATTTACTTGGGTAGCATTCTTAAGGGACAAATCAGAAACCCTTGATGAAGTGGAAAAGATTATCAAACAAATTCAAACTGAGAAAGGTTCTCAAGTATGTAAGATCCGTAGTGACCATGGATCTGAGTTCGAAAATAGCAGTTTTGAGAAATTCTGTAGTGATCAGGGAATATCGCATGAATTCTCTGCGCCCAAAACACCACAACAAAATAGAATAGTGAAAAGGAAAAATAGAGTGCTTTAAGAAATGGGTAGTGTCGATAAGATGCTCTTTGTTAAGAAACATAACGATGATATGTTAATGGTTCAAATCTATGTTGATGATATTATTTATGGATCAACTTGTACTAACGTGACTGTTGAGTTTGCAGATTTGATGAAATCTAAGTTTGAAATGAGCATGGTTAGGGAAATGAACTATTTCCTAGGGTTGCAAGTAAAACAACAACCTAATGGAATTTTTATTTCTTATACCAAATATGCTCTGAACTTGATCAAAAAGTTTAGATTTAAGAATGGTAAAACTTTTGATACTCCTATGAATACAACCCTAAGACTTTCAAAGGACTCTACAAGTAAAAATGTTGATCTTGAGTTATATCGTAGTATGATTGGCAGTTTGTTCTATTTAACTGCTAGTATACCTAATATTGCTTTAAGTGTTGGTATTTGCGCTAGATATTAGTCTAATCCTAAAGAATCACATTTAACTTTTGTTAAGAGGATTATGCGATATGTCGCAAGTTCAATTAATTTGGGTCTCTGGTATCCATATGATACTAGTACTCAGTTGGTAGGGTACACTGATGCTGATTGGGCTGGAAATATTGATGATAGGAAATCAACCAGTGGTGGTTGTTTCTATATCAGAAATTGTTTAGTTTCCTGGTTTAGTAAGAAACAAAGTTTTATATGACTTTCTACCGCTGAGGCTGAATACATCACAACTGGAAATGTGTGTACTCAGCTTGTTTGCATGAAATGTATGTTAAGTGATTATGGAATAGCACAGGATTCAATGGTGTTATATTGTGACAATACCAGTGCTATAAATATTTCAAAAAATCTAATCCCTCACTCACGTACCAATCACATTGATATTAGGTATCATTATATTCATGAATTAGTAGAAGAAAAAATAATATCTTTAGAACACATTCCGACCGAGACTCAACTTGCTGACATTTTCACTAAACCGCTCGACAAAAGCAGGTTTAATAAATTAAGATTTGATCTTGGTATGTGCATACAAAATTGATTATTCATGCATTTGTGTATCATAGTGTAAATATATTTGAGATTTTATGTGTTTAAATTTTAATTTTTATAAATAAATACATATTTTTATCGATACTCGACCAGTCATGGGTGTACACAACCGGTCCTGATACGACCGGCCGTGGACAGGCCAAGATCGGTCGTGGAGCGCATTGATTGTTTTAAAATTGGGAGAAAATATCATCTTCCTCATTTCTAACCTCCTCTCCAACGAGCCGACATTCGACCAGTCAAACCCACCGACCTGATCTTCAAGGTTAGTGCATTCTTTTGGTCAATATTATAGATTTAAGTTCTATTTTCTTCCTTATTATCTTTGGAGTACTTGATTTCAAGCTTTATTGAGATTTTAGGGTTTTTCTTCTTCTCCATTTGCTGATCTAGAAAAACCCATCTCTATTTCCTTGTGATTTCTTGCTCCTTTGTATTCCTTTGTGGTAATGGATGCTAGAGGAAAAAAGAAAACAACTCGTGGTCCATCATCCTCTAGATCAGCTCCCATAACTCAACGCCATCTTCATTCTCTCGAAAATGATCCTTCATATGTACAGGATTTACATTTACGCAAGGTTATTGATAAAAAAGTTGTTGATCTTAACCACATTGCTCCATTTAGTATTATTCCTCTCCTTTAAGCTGTAGGTTAGGATAACATCTTACATTGGGGTGGGCCTACATACCAATCTATTACACAATCCATGTTTGCATGTATATCTGACTTTTCTGTTAAAAATTTAACTTTTAAAATAAATGCTAGAGAAGGGCCTTTTAATGTAGACCATCATTTAATATCTAGCCTTATGGATATTCCAGTTAATGATGAGGGTATCCCGATTCATATTTTATCTGAAAAACCCTCTGAGACTGAAAAACTGATGCTCACTAGAGCATTATGTAACATAAATGTGCAATGGACTCACAAGGGGAATGTGCTCCCCTCAAGGTACTTGTTACCTAGATACAGAGTCCTCCACAGAATTTTTACGTCAAATCTGTATCCTCGCTCTGGTAACAAAATAGAGTTGATTGCATTTATGATTCGTGTTTTGCACTCTGTCGTTATTGGTACTAAAGTCTGTCTTCCATATTTAATATGTTATTTCATCATTCAGTTTTATCTCCATCCAGGTCATAGTGATATACCTTTTACCTACCTTATGACTGTTTTAGCTTTTCATATGTTAGTCGCTATTCCTGTTGGAGAGGCTCCTATCCATAATTTGATTTTTAACAACACTAATATCAACAAAATGAAGTTGAAATTGGCTCCTGGCCAAGTGGATGGTGATGGTGGAGCTGAAGCTGAAAATGAAGAAGAAGCTGATGATCTTCCTCCAGACGACATAAACATGGATGATATTTTTGATGAAATTGAGTCTAATTTTGCTAATGACCCTAACTATGAACCATCTGAGTTTGATGCGCGTTTTCGTGCACTAGAGGAGAAGATAGAGCATATGGATGTTAAAGTTGATAACATGAATGTTGCCCATGATTTACAATTTAAATATATGCGCATGTATCTTAGGCACTTAAACAAGGGCATGCGTCAACTTGATCCTTCCATACCTGCTCCTTCTTCAGGTTTAGATTGAGTGATTTTATCTTTGGTCTATAATAACCTTAAGTTTACTTTTGTTGGATTGTGAACTTTATGTGGGGTCTGTTGACTATGGTTTATTGGCTGTGGATTGAACTATTTTCATAGTTATGATCTTTATTTTCATATATCTTGTCTCCATGATCACTCCTGTTTATTATCATGTTCCATTATCTTATTCTTCCTTTGTCAATTGTAACAAAAAGGGGGAGAATTTCTACGGTGTGGAGATGAATTGATTTTTGAGTAGTAGAAGCATTTTTTTATATATGTGTTACTCAGGGGGAGTAATTTCGGGGGAGTAGTAAGAAGGTGAAGTTGCCTACTTCATCTAAGGTGTGTCAGTTGTTGTATGACAACTGGTGCATGATTCTTTAATTAACCAGTGCTTAATTCTTTGTATTCATCTTGGTTATATTGTTGTTGAGTGTTTTGTCACAAATTTGACAAAGGGGGAGATTGTAAGTGTTATTGTCACATGCTCCTTTGGTTGTCAAATTTTGTGGTGCCAAAACCTTTATCCATGTCTTGTGGTTGTACGTTGATTTATATATGTTCTAGACATTGCTTCACAAGTGCTTCAAGTCAAGTATATTGATCGACTTCAAGTCAAGACAAGCCATGTACTTTGTCATCATCTGCAAGCATATATGTTCAAAGTTACTTCGATAAAGATTACAAGACTAAAGTACACTTCAAGTCTCAAGTACAAGCTACAACAGTAGAAGTACACTTGTTCAAGACTTAAGTCAGTGTACAACATAAGATGAATGGTCAGTCAAGCTTCAGAAGAATTCTTGATTCATTGCTACATGATGTTCAAAGTTCTCAAGCTTCACAATGATTAAAGGTCATCAATCATCTGAAGATATGAAGTCTCGACGTTTATATCTCACTATTCAAGGTATGATAGACCTTAGATTGACCTTAGGGTAGGTCATTTTGAATACATAATTCAAACTATATGTTTATACTTAATTTTGGTCTATTCTAAGACTAGTCCTGAACCTTGTTCGACTAGTCTTAGCATTACTTTGACTAGTCCTAGAAATTTCAATACTAATCGTAAGTTGTTGCAAATTTTTGAAAATTTCTGGTTAAGTTACGTCCAATCTTGGAGACTGTTCGATCAGTCATGTGAACAGTGTCGACCTGTCCTATGACCAGTCCCATGACCAGTCCCAGCTCTATGATTCAAACTCCAGTGATGAAATTGGGGTTCCTTCGACCAATCGTGAGAGTCCTATGACCAGTCGTAGAGGGCCTACGACTAGTCGTAGACACCCTATGACCTGTCGTAGAATGGCCTTATCCAATCGCGCCCAAATATTCAAAAATCCATTCTGCTATGACCAGTCGTAGTGTCCTCAAGACCAGTCATAGACGAGGTTTCTGCTACTATAAATTGAGCATGAATTTCAGAGTTTTAGATAACAAATTCAAGAAAAATCAAGCATCCACTCTGAGATAAGTTTGTGTTCATTTTAAGCTACTTTGTGCATAATTAATATTCCTTTTGTTAACTTTAAGTTATTTAATTTTGTTTCTACATTCCAAACTCAATTGAAAAGAGGAATTGTGATATTCCTTCTTCTTGGAATCAAAATTAAATACAGATAGCCTATTTGATTTAACTTAAAATCAATTAGAACTTAGAACCATTTTAAAGTGAGTATTGGACTTGGAACTCCCACATTCAATCATCTACTCCGATTGGTTCTTCCAGGCTACTACAAAAGGAGAAATTCTAGTATTTTAAATTTATTGTAATTTACATTTTTTTGGTTTGTTTTGAAATTGAGCCAGAAAAATCTCATTGTGTGGTTATCTAAGGAGAGCCAGAAAACTCAGACAGAGGGGTTTTTGAATTGTGTAAGCCCAAGTCAAAAAGACACAATTGTGAAGGTTTTAGGTGAACCTGTGAAACCTATTTTGATAGTGAACGCTGATATCCCCTGTGTGAAGATATTAGGAGTGGAGTAGCAATCTGTGAGGCTGTTTTATAACAGTTGGTGTACACACAGGTGAACCACTATAACTCTTTGTGTTTTGTGGATGTATGATATATTCTTTCTATCTTTTATCATTCAAAGCTTTGGAATGTATGTGTGGATGTGAATGTTGTAATTTTTACATTTCAAGCACAATGGGGAATGGTGTAATAATTTAGATTTAAATTTCTGCATTTTATTTCAATTCTTTACTATTTATTTATTCATCTTTGGTTTGAGTTTTTGATACAAAGGACGTTCTAAAAATAAGGTTGTCCTGCCATAAACCCTTGGTTTTTATGGTGTAAGGTTGTCCTTAGAACTGAATTCGTATCAACCTCTCAATACTAATATATTGAGGTTGCATTTATTTCAGCTTTAAGAATTGAATTATTTCTTTTTGACTATCTCTTGGTTTTATTCCGCTGTTTTAGTTTTAATTTAGCATAATCCTATTCACCCCCCCCCCCCCTCTAGGACTTATAGTTTAGCCATTTCAGGAAGGATCTCCTCCACAGTCCAACGAAGGCGACCCCCTCGCCTCTCTCCAGCTTCACCCCTTCAAAAGGGCAAGCCTAAAAAAGAAGCTCCATGACCCCTTGAGTTCTAGCAGGGGCAAGGAAGTCAGGGACGACCATCCTCGCCACCCCGGAGGAGGTCTCCACGTCCCTACCCTCTCCCTCATCCACTATGACCGGGCAAGAGGGGCCGACTTTCCCCTTGGATTTTGAGGAAGTCTTCTACTTCTTTTCTTCGGGGCTGCCCCCTCGTCCTATGGAGGTGCGCGGACCTTAGAGAGAGGGTGGATATAGGGGTGAGCCTTAGGCATCTTTGTATAGAAACAAATGTGTTAGAAAAGGTCTTCAAGCAAAGGAAGTTCTCGAAGTAGTAAAGCTGCACTAAAGATCTCACCCAAGGTCGTACCTATGACGGCCGAGTTCGAGCTTGCTTGGAGAAGTCGCTCGGGTTGGAGAAGGATTCTTTAAGATCTCCGACCTTCGTCGAGGGCCAGCAGATCCCTGATCCGATCTAATGACCCACTGTTGAGCAAAGGTGGATGCTTAGGAACAACTGCAATAAGAGACGAGTGAATAGGGTCAGTTAATAGTGTAAGCTGATCAACGAAGGACGAACTACCATTATAGTATGAACCTGGCTCGGAGAAAGCACAGGGGACGAGAGACTATGTTAGTACTGATTCAGTCGTCTCCCAGCATCCATATGTGTTAAGGGTCAAAGATTGCATATTAGACCCCAGTAATTACCTGATTTTATTGAACATGATACTGTTTAATGGCCTATTTTAATCGTGTTTGTATTGCAAGGTGAATTTAGGAGTCTGGACTAAAAATGGGTGCTAAAAGTATGGATTTAACACTTATAAATCACCAAGGCAAGGGACGGACACCAGGGGACCGAGATTGAAGAATTTGCATGTTAAAGATCTGAGAAAACCACGTGATCAACGATGAAGAGGCCTAAAAATCATCCAGACTGCAAGATCAGAGGGTTGCCACAATCATTTTGGCTCAAAACTTTATATCTGGCATGAGACCCTAAATTAACCGTACATGTCAAATTTCAGCCATTGGATCATTGTGGAAGTAGCCCAATGGACAGATCAGCCCATAAATCGCTAATATGGGGCCCACTCGATATCTGGATATGCTTCAATTTTGATCTCAACCCCTTAAATTAGATAAGAAAACAAATGGACGGTATAGATTTTTCTAACCATCATCATCGGCCCCACACACTTGATGAGTGTACACAAAATGTGTACACTCCCGCGGATCCCCAGAACCAAGAGCTAGCCCAAATTATGCTCACCCGAAGTTCCAGAGAAGGAATCTCCTTATTCTTTCTTTCCGCTGAAACAAAAGGACGAACCACGTCCGTCTGAGGTGTGTCATGGCCATTCATGTACAAGATCCAAACCATTCATTAGGTTCAGGGGCCACCTTTGTCCCAACCTTAGGAGTTTTCACATGAGACTGCGCACGTAGGTGCACGTGATTCCCGACAGAAAGAGAGCCTCTGCACTATAATACTAATTGATTGAGACTCAATGTGGCCCAGCATTGTGAGTATTCAGAGCCATCTGATCCATTCAGAGTGCTCTCAGGTTGAATCCGACTAGACCCTAGGTGTGTGTTCATGGACATCTACATGTAGATGTATGTGTTTCTCAGCAGAAACACCTCGGTGTTGATAGATAGGGCTTATTTGCAAGAACGTGGGACCTCACGCATGATTCAGATCATCCATCAGGTTGGAGGATCTGTAGGGAATGTGCCACGTATGGAGAAGGTTTGAAAGAAAAAGAAAATGGAAAGTATTTTTACAAGAAATCCCGAAATCAATGGGATTTCCCATTGCGCACGCGAAAAAGGTAGCCTTGCCATTGTGACTCAATGTGGCCCACCCCCGTGATCAGACTGGGTAATCTAATCCGTCTATCATGTTCAGAGGATAGGTCTAGCCCCAACCTAGCTTATTTCACACTCATAAAACACCCACCACGCACACAAATTGGTCTGTAACAGGACCTGTCACAAGGTCATTTGCGCAATTTGTTTACGAGTCTTCTCTTCCTGCGCACGTGGCTGCGTAAAGAAAACTTTTGCATGAAGTTTTTCATCGACTCCAGCTTCCCATCCACCGCCTCATGCATGTTATAAGAATGCGAGGGAGAAAGTGGGCATGAACATTCTTGCACACGTGGAGAAAAAGAGAGAGATTTGGGCCTGCATCTAGGGAGTTCTTTCCCTTCTTCTTGAGTTTTCTTTTCCTTTTCTTTATGGTTTTGTTTAGATCTTTTCTTTAAGAGACTTAGTTGATCATGAGTATAGTTGGCTAAACCTCTTAGCTAGGGCTAAGAGGTGAAGTTTGTAGTGTAATGGGATTGCTTCTATGGTTTCGATTCATGTTTAAATGAACTCGTTTTGATTATGGTTTGATTATAGGGAATCCTTTCAGTTTTTAATGGTTTGTTGTGATTTAAATTACAATGGATTTGCGATAGCTTTGAGCATGTTCTTTTTATTATAATGATTATGAAGTTAGGAAGCCCTATTGTTCACCATTGCCCCCTGGACATGGTTGGATGATGGAATCCTTCATAACTCTCTTAGATTGGTTGTGAATTGGTTAAAATTTGTTGTTTGTTTTGTCTCATAGGCATGACCTTGTAATGGAATCAATTTTAATTCTCACACCTCTTATCCATTGATAACTAGATCAAAGGAAGTTTATAGTTGTTTTTAACATATTATCTTCCATCTGGATGAAGATAGGACTCTGATTCTAGTTATGTTTATGAATCAAGCATAGATCTCCCTGATCTCTACAAGTGGATCCTTGACACCCTAGTTTCCCACCTTTGAATTTCACAGGTTTTGGTTAATATTTCATCATTATTTCTCTTAAACTTCCCTAATTTAGATTACATCTTCACTTAGTTCTAGTTCAAGTTACTTTCAGATTACATACAAGGTTCAATCCCTGTGGATTCGACCTCAGTCTTACCGAGATTATTACTACATCACAACCCTATATTTGGGGTATAAACAAGTTTTTGACGCCATTGCTAGGGATTAACGGTTACGTTTTTTTGAGTTTAACTCATTTTAGAATTAGGTTAAGATTAGGGTTTTTCTAGATTTAGTTTTTTTTTTTTCATTTCTAGAAAATAACCTAATTTTTCTATTTTGTAGGACTGTGATGTAAACTTTCTAAATTGGTAATCTCTTTCTAATTTTCAAGTTTTTCTACTTTCTATCTCTAGTTTAGGTTTTCTAGTTTTTTTTTCTTTTTTAGAAACTAGTTTACTTTTTATTTGAGGAACTTTCTAATTTTAGAATTTTTATTTCTAGAAGCTAACTTGTTTTGGTTTGTTTAGCAGTTTTTTTTATTTAACTTAGGGACTCCAATTTGGTAACTTCTTTCTAACCCTCTCTTCCTTTCTAGATTTTTATTTCCTTTCTTTCTTTTAGGTTTAGGTTTAGAATCTAAATTGAGGTCTGCGAGTGTTTCATGCCCAAGTGGGTTCGTGACAATACTCGACTTCTGTTGACTGAAGGAGGATTAGTTGAGGGGTTGACTATCCATCGAAGGACTAGACACCGCTCGAGATCCCCTGAGTTAATTGAAGTGATGGTTACAAACCAACCTCTTCTACCCCAACCTAGTGTTGAGGACATCCAGGATGAGAATGAGGTGCATCAAGAACTCCCGCCTTGCACTTTACGAGATTATTTACAACTAGCGGGGGTGAGTACGCCCTCATGCATGGTTTTTCCTAAAAATACGGGATACACGGATATCAAGCCAGGGGTGATCCAACTCCATCCTAAATTTCATGGGCTTGAGTCAGAAAATCCATATTTACATATGAAAGAGTTTGATGAGATCATAGCCACTTTATATTTTCCAAACGTGTCAGAGGACACAATCAGGCTGAAACTCTTTTCCTTTTCTTTGAAAGAGAAAGCTAAGGCATGGTTACA
The DNA here is from genome assembly GCA_037074715.1 of Magnolia kwangsiensis. Lineage (NCBI taxonomy): Eukaryota > Viridiplantae > Streptophyta > Magnoliopsida > Magnoliales > Magnoliaceae > Magnolia > Magnolia kwangsiensis. The sequence goes on along the minus strand of CM073576.1, from coordinate 43,821,337 downwards.
TTCACTAGTCCTAGATCTATTGGCACATGGAATGATATGCAAAGGGAGTTCATAAAGAAATTTTTTTCACATTATAAAACGAACACCCTTAGAAAATTAATTATGAACTTCGCCCAAAAGGAGGATGAAACATTCTTCCAATGTTGGGAAAGGTTCAAGGATCTTGTCAGTTCGTGGCCACAACACGGTTTTGAAACGTGGCGCATTACATACTTTTTCGATGATGGACTGACATCTTCCATGCACTAATTGGTCGAGATAATGTGCAATGAGGAATTTATGAATAAAAATGTCGATGATATGTGGGATTACTTGGATAGACTTGCTAAAAATGTACAATCATGGGACACACACCCAAAATCAACTACCACTTTTAGGCCCACTCAATTAAAGGAAAGGGATGGAGTATACCTTCTGAAAGAGGATGATGATATCAATGCTAAAGTGGTTAATTTCATAAGGAAATTCGAGGTCATGGAATCAAAGAAAGATAAGGGTAAATTTGTTTGTAGTATATGTGGTTGTAATAGTCACACAACTGATAAGTGTCCAACTATATATGCCTTTTAAGAGGTACTGACTGTGCAATCCAATGCCATAAATAATTATCAAAAACCTTTTAATGGACCTACCTCCAATACATACAATCCTATTGGAGAAATCATCCAAACTTCAGTTGGAGGAATGGACAAACTGCTACTCCTCAATGTTTCTTTAATCAATTTCAAGATCAAGGGAAACCTCAAGAGGATCGGATTTAAAAACATATTTGAGAACAAGAGCTTCTTAATCAAAGTTCAGCACAAATGTTCCATGATATCAGATCAATATTAGGAATGCTTACGTCGTCTATTTAAAGGATAGAGTCACAATTAATGATATGGGGAAAGGGGATGCTCCCTGCTCAACCTCTCCCCAATCCTAAACCCGCAATATGAGATAAGTGATCCAAGCTCTTCAAATCAAATGGAGCAAGATAAATCTATCACCATTCTTAGGAGGGAAAGATCATTGATAAAACCATTCCGGTTAGGGCTGAAATGCCTAAGGACCCGGAAGTGGACAAAGATGATGGATCTAGCCATGCTCCACAAGAATTATAACTTGAACCTCAAGGGAAGCCGATTGCTCAATTTCCCCAATAGTTGGTTACTCCAAAACCTTTCTTTAACTATCAAGATATTCTAGAGGTGTTGAAACAAGTAAAAGTCAACATTCCTCTACTTGATGCTGTGCAATAAATGCCTTCATATGCCAAATTCTTGAAAGACTTGTGTGCGACCAAAAGATGACAGAATATTCAAAAGAAAATCTTCTTGACTGAGAAAGCGAGTGTCATCCTAAAGTAAGATGTGCCACAGAAATTCAAGGATCTTGGTAGCCCAACCATATCATGTGTAATTGGGAACTATCGAATTGAGCACGCACTTCTTGACTTAGAAGCGAGCGTCAATTTGATTCCCTACTCGGTATACAAACAGTTAGGTTTAGGTGAATTAAAATTCACCCTAACCATACTACAACTTACTTGATCATGTACCAAGAGGAATAATTAAGGATGTGTTGGTCTAAGTCGATAGATTTTACTACCTTGTAGATTTTATCATCCTAGATATCGAGCCCATCGGTAATGTCATGCCCCAAACATGAAAATCAGACTCATAAGAATCCTGATTGTCGAATCCGGTGCCGATAGCCTCTGTAGTACTCTATTCTCGGCTTCTAGTGCCCATATGTTAGGTTCCGATCTTGGGATCCTACAAGGAGAATTTTTTAACATATATTTATCTCATAAGAAGTATAACCGTAAGTTTACCTAAATCACAAAGGTAACATCATCATCACATATCTACTAATATAAACAGTTAAGTACAATGCTGAAAGGAAAATACATATATTAAAAATTAAAGCTCCAGAAGTTCGCCGCATACTCCAAGCTCAAAACTACTGTGACCTAACGCCACCTGCATACATCTATCGTGCATAAATTTATAGAAAGCTTAGAGGGTGGCATAAGTGTGTGCGCAAGATAAGTGTTAAGCATGCAAATATCAGAATAAGCGAAAATTCTATCAAGTCCATAGAAATGTCATCAACCTCATCTAGGATATACGATGCCAAAAATATAGCAAGCCAATGTCATATACTGAGAAAGTAATGTGGAAACATAATGAGTCAAATATTAGATACCGAGGATGTAATACAGTATGCAATTCTTAAGAGCTATGAATACCATCAGCCTCATCTAGGTCATATAAATGCAAAATATAACAACCAAAAATGTCATATGCCGCGGATGTAATGCAAAATGCGGTGCGAATAAAATAACCAGGCTAGAGTGTGAAGTCAGGATGATAGTACGTAGTATCTAATGCTACGGGGTCTATCACAAGGGACTTTTATCCATACCAATCTCATACCTAAATTTGGATAGATAGACTCAATGTGATAAACTCCAGATCTCAGGTTAGTCGTGTACCTCAACCGCAATCCTTACTATTGCGAAGGTACATAATGATTAGTTGCGCACCACCAGCCTGATTGGATATTGAATGAATGAATGAATAAGTATGTAACTCCTACTCAATAAGTCCACGTATCAATACTGTATATCTCTGGGATCATCACTAGGGTCTAGTACACTTTACATACAATCACCGCCCACTGGATGCGTAACCATGCAAGTGGAAGAGACTTCACTATCCGCCTGGCCAGTAGTCAGCCAATATCTACCTAACACGTCGATAGCGGACCCAATCATGAGCTAGTCAAACTTAAACTAGCTATGCCCATTACCCTCGGGCGGGTAAGGCCACCAACCCTTCCCAACAGACCATCACATAGTGGGAGATGTGGCCTGTTGGTATTCGGTACTTGGGCGCTCATATATCTACTTGGTCTCGACGTTGGGGTATCTCCTGGCCTTGGAGGTTTAGGAATTTTCACCCAGGGCCATCTATGGGGGCCCGATACTAGTAATAGATTTTTGATGTCCCATCTAGCCATCCACGACATGCCTCTGGAGGCTACGACCCTGATGTCGTTAGGACGTTCAGTAGTCACAACACATAATATAGGATGCATGAGTCACACAATCTAGTCATGCATCAAACTTGCGCATACTGTGCACTCATGTGAGATAATCTCTACCTAATAGAGAGTCTCGTAACAACCCACCCAATGACATACGCAATGGTCAACCACATCTCATAACAAATATGCAGATAATGTGTACAGGCATGTATCATGATGTTATACTGTCACATACTCATAATCGGTATCGACAACCGGCACTAATCATCAGCATTGATAGTCGGCCTATACAATCAGCCTCAACCATCAGAATCAGCCTTGACAATCAGAATCAGCCTCGGTAATTTGAATAGGCCTCGACAATCAGCCTCGACAATCAAAATCGGCCTTGATAATCAGAATCGATAATCGGCCTAATAAAGGGCCTAAGGGAAGGTCACAGTGTGGACATTTAACCATCATCACCCATCAATGTGGGCATTTAACCAACATTGCTCCTAAGGAGTGGCCCACATAGAGCCTAACATATCGTGGGCCCATGGCCTCACATAACGAGATAATACACATCACTATGGGCATATACATCATAATGGGCCTCGGCACATGGGCCATAAATACATCACATCGGGCATCACTCATGGACCATATATGCATCATAATGGGCCTCAGCACATAGGCCATAAATACATCACATCGGGCCTCACTTGTGGGCCGCATATACATCACAATGGACCTCATCACATGGGCCATAATATATTAAGTGGGTTGCATCCATGGGCCACACCAATAGGCCTTATATACAATAAGTGGGCTGCAATACATGTGCCTCGAATACATCACAATGGACCTTAACGGATGGGCCGCAAGTGCATCACATTGGGCCACATCAATGGGTCTCAAATACACCAAATGGCCTCACATACACCAAGTGGGGCCTGCACTTAACAAATGGACTACACCAATAGGTAGCCTGGATATAACATATAAATCACGGTGGTTTCCACCATGTAAACCATTGGACGGTGTGAATGAAATACATAATTCATGATGGGTTCACTGCACGGACGGTGGGGATCAACCCATTCATCACGTGTGGGGTCCACACATCTAGTAGATGGAAAGCATGGCTATATAGCACACATATCATGGTGCGCCCCTTCCATAGAAAAATAGATGGACGGTGTGTATATAACACATGCGTCCCATGTGGAGTCCATGTCCAAGATCTGGATGGTTGGATGATGGTTGAATGGTGTTGATACAACACATATATCATACCAGGGCCCACCGTCCAGGCCCTGCTAGAAGGTGTGGATAAATATATATATATATATATATATAAAATAAGGTGGCTCCACTGTCCCTGCTGACGGTGTGGATATGGCCCAAATACATCACGTTGGCGTCTCACCATCCAAATCATGTGGACGGTGCAGATATACAAAACATACACCAAGGTAGGTCCCACCTCCACACATGTCACACATGTCGAGTGGGTCCCACGTCCAACGGAGATGGACAACAAACATGTATAAAGCATATGCATCAGAGGGGTGTGCTCACACTGCTCCAGCTAATCTCCCACCGTCCATAGATTGGACGATGAGGATACAACACATACTATCAAGGTGTGTCCACACGTGTGGCCTACCACCTAACAAATCAAGCAGATATTTGCATTTTCACTTCGTCCAGCTTGCTAGACAGTGTCAACAATGCTAGACCATCCATCTAGCTGTTGGATGTCAATAAGGTGGGTCCCATGGGTGGCAGGTATGGATAAAATACATTCATCATAGTGAGGTTCATCCGGGTGGGCCACACGTCCTCATCATCACCAAAGGAGTGAGAGAGAGAGAGACGGTGAGAAGGGACCCTACCACTATGGGCCCTCCTTATACGATGCATACATCAAGATGGGTCCCACCATATGTGGGCCCTCAAATCAACAAATCATCAAAATCAACAAATAAAATCACCCATTGATCATCATCTTGGACTTCTTCTTCCACTGATGCATCCTAGAGTTCCATGGAATGATTTCAACGGTCAAGATGAAGCTTGGATGGTGGAGATGGGAGCGAAGAGAGGAAAATGAAAGGTGGGCCACATTAGGCTCTCATCTCCTTAGAAGCCATAGGCGTCCACTCTCCCTTGGTTGCTTGGGAGCGAAGAGAGGAAAATGAAAGAGAGGGAGATTTGTGGGTGATGGGATGAACTGGGATGGTTGATGGGTGAGTAATGGGTGTGTAAGAGATGGGTATGGGTTTGGTTAACTTTGGGTGAGAGAGGGATAGGTAGGGTATGGGTTATATTTGACTTAATTGATTGATGGATTGATGTGACGTATTATAGAGATTCCTTCGGGATTATAGTTATGCGACGTTTCTTGAACTGAATGTGGGCTCACATCTCCTAGCCTGAGTATCGCCTCAACGCATGAGACACAGCGTTAGAACCGCTGTGACAGTGTCGTCGTAAGTATAAAAGTCTCGGGTCGAGGCGACTATGAAATACGAGATATGATTTAGGATCGCACTCAAATGCCGGTTACAAATCGTGGGTCACCGAAATTTGACTGGGAGGACCACAGAAGCTTATAGAACGGTACGAGTTAGGATACGAGTCTCACATGTAACATGAGCACTCAGATTCCCGTCATTCTTGGTCACCCATTCCTTGCCACCTCAAACGTAATTATCAATTATAGGAATGGTGTCATGAGTATGTCTTTCAGGAATATGACATTAGAAATGAATAGCTTCTTCAACACAGGCATACGGTTAGAGGATGATGACGATTTTAAGACGATTTTCACGACATTAACATGATTGACACTTTCGCAGAAGATTGGACACCTTTAACTGTATCCTCTGACCCTTTAGAGACGTGCCTAGCCCACTCCCTTGATTTTGATGATAACATGATTAGGGAGATGGTTTTCATGCTTGATACTGTGCTAGTACTTGAAGTTAACCGGTGGAGGCTACAATTTGAAGAATTGCCCCAAACTAAAGAAGTGTCTTTGCCATTTAACCTCAAGGAACTAAAGCTTGACCTAAAACCTTTGTCCTCTAATTTGAAATATGTCGATTTAGGTCAAGATAAGACATACTCGGTGGTGATCACTGCCCACTTGGAGAAAGAACATGAGAGTATGCTCAACCACTCTCATTGAGCATAAGGGAGCCCTTGGATGAACGATTGTGAACCTCAAGGAAATTGACCCTTCGATTTGTACTCACCATGTTTATCTTGAGGATAATGTGTAGACTTCTTGGTAACCACAACATAGACTAAATCTAAACATGAAGGAAGTGGTTAAGGCCAAGGTCCTTAAACTATTGGATGTGGGTATCATATACCCTATATCTGATAGTCAATGGGTGAGTCCAACTTAGGTGATTCCTAAGAAGTCTGGAATCACCATCATAATTGGGAGAAGTGTCATTTCATGGTTCATAAGAAAATTATCCTTGGATATATCATCTCGTCTAAAGGAATCGAGGTTGATATGGAAAAAATTGATCTTATCTCTAACCTACCTCCACCCAAGAAAATACGAGACGTGCGATCCTTCTTAGAACACGTCGAGTTTTATAGATAATTCATAAAGGACTTTAGTCTCATCTCTTGTCCTCTATGTAATCTACTTCAAAAGGATACACCATACGAGTGGACTGCACAATGTCATATAGCTACTGCACCTATCATATAGCCACCCAATTAGAGCTTGCCTTTTAAACTTATGTGCGACGTATCTGATTATGCTCTTAGGGTGGTTATTGGCCAGAGAAATGATAAGAAACCCTATGTTATTTATTATGTGAGTATGACTCTAAATCCTGCCTAAGTGAACTACTTGACTATGGAAAAAGAACTCTTAGCCGTAGTTTCGCTTTGGACAAATTTAGATCCTACTTTTTTAGATCCAAGATCATTATTTACACAGATTATGCAAAGCTTAAGTATCTTCTTTCTAAGAACAACACTAAGCCTCACCTGATAAGATGGATCCTTTTACTCTAAGAATTTGATTTAAAAATTAAAGATAAAAAGGGAGTAGAGAACGTAGTGGTTGACCATCTTTTTCACCTTAATCCCTCTGATTCCCTTGAGACAACATATATGAATGACATGTTCCCTGACGAACAATTGTTCAGAGTCTAGCATTCACATTGGTTCACTAATATTCCTAATTATCTTGCCACAGGTTTCATACCGACACATTGGACTGTGCAAGATAAGAAGAAAATTTTCACTGAGGTGTGCAACTTTTTCTTGGACGATCCATATTTGTTTAAATATTGCCTAGACCAAATCTTAAGGAGATGTGTGCTAGAAGATGAGCATCAGACTGTCATCTCCTTCTATCACACATAGGCCCGTGGTGGTCACTTTTCTGCTAAAAAGACTATGACCAAGATTCTGCAGTGTGGCTTTTACTAGTCCACAATGTTCAGGAACACTCATGAGTTTTGCAAGGCTTGTGAGCATTATCAGAAATTGGGAGTATGGTCCTGTCAAAATATGATTCCCTTGAACCCCATTCTTATCATAGAGGCATTTGATTGTAGGGGCATCGATTTCATGGGACCATTCTCCCAATTCTTTGGAAATCTATACATTTTGCTCTTCGTAGACTATGTCACTAAATGGGTTAAAGCGATTCCATAGTGAAATAATGACCATTGCATGGTAATTAAATTCTTAAAAGAGAAAATCCTTTCCCGGTTCGGAATGCCTCGAGCCATCATTAGTGACGAGGTCTCGCACTTTTGTAATAGACCATTTGAGAGTTTAATGAAGAAATACAGTATTTCTCATAAGGTGAGAACTTCATACCACCCACAGACAAGTGGACAAGGTGAGATTTTCAATAGAGAAATCAAACATATTTTGGAAAAGACAGTTAACCCCGACCGTAAGGATTGGCCAATCCGATTGACTGATGCTTTATAGGCTTATCGTACTGCATTTAAGACTCCTATTGGAATGTCTCCCTTTAGACTTGTTTATGTGAAGGCTTGCCACTTGCCTCTAGAGTTGGAACATAGAGCCTACTGGGTGATTAAAAATCTGAATTTCAATCTAGATGAAGAAATCTAGAATGATATGTACGAGAACTCAAGAATTTATAAGGACATGATGAAAGCATTTCATGAGCAACATATTCTATGAAAATCATTCACGCCATGTAAGAAAGTACTTTTTTATAATTCTTGATTACATCTCTTTCCGGATAAGCTTTGATCTCGTTGGACCAGCCCTTTCACTATTATCAATGTTTCTACTCATGGGGTTATCGAGATTTGGAATCCAGACAATGACAATGAGTTTAAAGTTAATGGACGTCGATTAAAGCCATTTGTCAATAAATTTGATTCAGAGGACATGTCCATGCCTCTAAATGATCCTGTTTACCAGGATTGATCTCCTAGTTTGATAGAGGTATAAGTAGTTTACTGCTTTCATATGACTAGGGTAGTTTATTTTTTGTCATTTTAGGTTAGTTGGTTTTATGCTATTAGGTTAGTTTGCTTTCCCGTTGTTTTAGGATTGTTTGCTTTTGTTAGATTAACTCTTGTGCTGAGCTGCCTTCACTCTAAAATCTCTTTAGAAAAAGCCTCTTAACTCCGTCATCAGGTAATATCCTTCCATCACTTCTCCTTTACTTTCGTTGTCTCATGTACATTGTATGCTTATATCTTTTACATTGAGGACAATGTAAATTTTAGGTTAGGGATGGGAGATTAGGTTACGTAATCAGTATTTTCTTCGTCTTGAGCAAAAATTGTGGAAAATTTTTAAAATATTTTTTGAATTTTTGTGAATTCGAAGTGACTTTGACGGCCATCTTTGATTTAAACATATAATATATGTAATGTTGGTAATTTATGACTCTTAGATTCAGTTATCTATTATATTTTATAGTTATTTTTGAATTATTAATCCATGATTAGAAGCTTTAAACATTGATTGAGTCATGATTTCATATGCCACACCTAACTTACACATTATAGCTTCAGTTCGATATTGAATTGTTAGCTAGGTAATCACTAGGCATGGAAGGAGCTAACCTGGGGAATTTGCCCATCATGTTCACTTCAAAAAAAGAATGAATACCTAACTAAAAAACAATTGTCTTTGGAAAGGGTAGGGTAAATGGTCTTTACCATGGGTTTGTACCCCACAGGTGAGGGTTCGATTCTCCTCATTGGCTTCGCTTTAAAAGATTAACATAGCATGAAAGCCATCAATGAAAAAATTAAAAGCTTGAAGAATGAAAAGTTGAACTGTAAGGCAAGTTTTGATTTAGGTTATGGTTATCCCAAATGCTCTTGTGATTATCAATGTAATCATGAAAATAAAGAATTGAGCTCCTGATTTTGATGAGTTTAGGTTTCACTATACACCCATGGAACTCGATGTTTAAGATTGTTTTAATTGATGGATTAATACTTTGAACTTGACTATGAAGCTTGCCATGCACTTGAGTCCAAGATAAAATAACGCCCAACATTCATGAATCTTAGAATTCTATTGATTGGACTCTTGTTCAAAAATTACTCGAGCTTAAAGAAATTATCCTTTAATTCTCAACTTATTTTTCGCATACTTTGCTCAGGACTAGCAAAATGTTGGTTGGAGATTGTGTTGAGTGTCAAATATTGCATATTAGACCCTAGTAATTACTTGATTTTAATGAACATGATACTGTTTAACGGCCTATTTTAATCATGTTTGTATTGTAAGGTGAATTTAGGAGTCTGGACTGAAAAAGGATAAAAAAAAGCATGGATTTAAAGCTTATAAATCACCAAGGTAAGGGATGGACCCTAGGGGATAGAGATCGAAGAATTTGTACGCCAAAGATCTGAGAAAACCATGTGATCAATGATGAAGAGGCCTGAAAATCATCCAGATTGCAAGATCACAGGGTTCCCACCATCCGTTTGACTCGAAACTTTATATCTGGTTTGAGGACCCTAAATTAACTGTACACATCGAATTTTAGCCATTGAATCATTGTGGAAGTGGCCCAATGGACATATCAGCCCATAAATCACTAATCTAGGGCACACTTGATATCTGGATATGCTTCACTTTTGGTCTCAACCCCTTAAATTACATAGGAAAACAAATGGATGGTATAGATTTTCTAACCATTATCATTGGCCCCACACACATGATGAATGTACACAAAATGTGTACACTCTTACAGATCACCGAACCAAGAGCCAGCCCAGATTACGCTGACCTAAGGTTCTAGAGAAGGAATCTCCTTCTTTCTTTCCACCAAAATAGACGGACGAACCACATCCATTTAAGGTGTGTCATGGCCCATCATGGCCATTCCTGTACATGATCCAAACCGTTCATTAGGTTCATGGGCCACCTCTGTCCTAACCCTAGGAGTTTTCACGCAAGACTACACACATAGGTGCACATGATTCCTGGCAGAAAGAGAGCCTCTGCACTGCAATACTAACAGATTAAGACTCAATGTGGCCCACCATCATGAGTATTCAGAGCCATCTAAAATATCCAGAGTGCTCTTAGGTTAAATCCGACTAGACCCTAGGTGTGCGTTCGTGGACATCTACATGTAGATGTACATGTTTCTCAGTAGAAACACCTCGGCGTTGATGGATAAGACCTGTTTGCAAGGTGGGACCTCACAGATGATTCAGATCATCCACAGGGAATGGGCCACGCATGGAGAAGGTTTGAAAGAAAAAGAAAATGGAAAGTATTTTCACAAGAAATCCCAGAATCAATGCGATTTCCCATTGCGCACGCTAACAGGGCAGCCTTGCCATTGTGACTCGATGTGGGCCACCCCTATGATCAGACTCGATAATCCAATCCGTCTATCATGTTCAAAGGATAGGTTTGAAAAGGCCTGGCTTAAAATCCTTGGGGGGGAGGAGAGCATAAATAAAGCGTAACCTCAAATGCACAAGTATTGAGAGATTGATACAAACTGAGTTCTAAGGACAACCTTACACCAAAAACCAAGGTTTATAGTAGGACAACCTGATTTCTAGAACGTTTGTAAGTATCAAAAACCCAAACTTAGAAGGAAGCAAAAGAAATAATATAGATTATTACAACATTCACCACAAGTGCATAAAAGGAAATTACACCATTCACCACAAGTGCATAAAGTAAATTACAACATTCACACACATAAACAAATACTATCATCCACCACAACTCTAAGAATTATACTGGTTCGTTTGTGTGTACAATAATTGTTTGAAAAACAGCCACACAACTACTCCACTCCCAATATCCACACCCACGAGATATTGACCTTCACTATGAAATAAGATTTTCTAAGGTTCACCTTAAAACCTTCACAATTGTGTCTTTCAAATGGGCTTACACAATTCCAAAAACCTCACAATGATTTTTTCCTGGCTGAATCTCACAAATCATAAAATGCAGAAAATTAAATTGTACTTATCGCAAGATTCTTCTTCTGATGAAGCCCAGTAGAACTAATTCGATGTAGATGAAGATGTTCATGTCCAGTCTCACAAGCGAAAGGGTTCTAGGTCTAAATTAATTTTAAATTAAATCAACCTGGGTTAGCTTGATTTGATTTTGATCTCAAAATAGGGTAAATCACAATTTCCTTCTTTAATAAAATAGAGTTAAATCGATATCACAAAATCAAATAGAAAAATCTATTAAAATGAATCTAAAATGAGCACAATATAGCTTAACAAATGCAAGGACTTATCTCTTAGAGTGATGATTTGATTTATCTTGAAATGGATGAAAAACTCTGAAATTCATCCTCTATTTATACGTGAAAATATTGTTCTCTTGATTGGTGTAAGGGTCGGTTCGATTGGTCAAAGGACCAACCAATTTTCAAAATTTCTAGCGCCATAAGATAAGATCGTTACTCGACCGGTCGAGTGGGACCAAAACACTTTGTTAGACTTGGAGTCGAACCTGCACAACTGGTTAAGCACTATTCACTTGACTAGTTGAGTAGTCTCCACAATTGGTTGAGGGTCCAACCTAAATTTTTAAAAATTTACAACAAATCTTATACTGGTAAAAAACACTCTTGGACTGGTCAATCCAGAGCTTGGACTAGTCAAATAAAGACTAGGACTAGTCGAAGAAATGACCTATAAACTTATGAATTGACCCACATAAAATATGTAATGAATATGACTCAACCTATGGTCAATCTAGGGTCATCCATACTGTCGTGCCCCAAACCTGGGGATGGACAGCTTCCGTGATGCCACGAATTCGGCACTCGACTTCCGTACACCAAGTCTCGAGTTCGGTGCACCACAAGGAAGATTTTTGATGAATTTTATTTTTTTAATTCTTATATATATAATAATACCTGAGCATAAAGATCCATGATCAAATTACCAAGCAACACTCTCCAAATAAAAATCCTAATGGTTACAAGTACAATGCTTTCCAAAGGTACACAACGTCAATATTACCAAATCAAAAAATAGATCCAATGCATCGAGAAAGAAAAGTCTTCCAAGCTACTCTAGCCTTGAAAAAATTGGAAAATAAGAAGCTTAGGCAAAAAGCCTAGTGAGTACACGTGTGTGCAGTGTGTCCTACATGTAAGTAAGATAAATATGCCGTGAGAAAATTATATATATGAAAGGCATGTAGCACATAAGGTATGATATCAATGTCAATGCAATGCTTATGCATTATAGTAATACTCCGAGTTAATGCTATCAGCATCACCAAGTCATATTTTCATTTTTCCTATACCATGGCCATAACCGTATTACATGCATCCGTAATCACATCATCATCATCATATTGTCATGCCATAATCATACAATATCAGAGTACACAATATAGATCAACAATGCTAATAAGGAGTCATGAAAAGTCAAATATCATATGTTGAGGATACAATGCAATATACAATTTCTGATGAGTTCATGAATACTGTCAACCGTATCTAAATGTAGAAGAATAGTAACCTAAGATGCCGTATGCCGTGGATGTAATGCAATATGCAGTGTGAATGAAATGACCATACTGGAGTGTGAAGTCAGGATGATAGTACATAGTATCGCAGGCTACAGGGTCCATCACAAGGGACTTTTATCCAAACTAGTCTCATATTTAATTTAGATAGTCAAACTCAATGTGGTAAACTCTTGATCTCAGGTTAGTCGCGTGCCCCAACTGAAATCCTGGCCATTGCGAAGGTACATATAACAAATAGTTGTGCACCATCAGCTCGAGTGGATAGTGAATGAATGAATGAATGAGTATGCAACTCCTGATTAATAAGTCCACATATCAGTACAATTCCTCTTTGGGATCATCACCAGGGTTTAGTACACTCCAAATGGTATTGCCTCTCTCCTAGCAGCACAGTCCAAGTGAGCGTAAGAAACCTCATTATCAGCCTGGCCAATAGTCTGTCAATACCTATCCGGCACGTCGATAGCGAAACCATTCACGAGCTGGTCAAACTCACCCTAGTAATGCCCCTACTCTCGGGTGGGTAAGGCCGAAGCCCCTCCCAACTGACCATGACACAGTGGGAGACGCGGCCTCCTAGTATTCGGTACTTGGGCTCGACATTGGGACATCCTCTGGTACCAAGAGGGTTTAAAGATTTTCACCTAGGGCCATCTATGGCAGTCCGATGCTAGAATAAATTTCTGGTGTCCTGTCTAGCCATCCATGATATGCTTGTGGAGGCTATTACCCTGATATCGCTAGGGCGTATAATAATCATAATGCATGATGCATGAGTTATACAATCCAGTTATGTATCAATCTTATGCATATCATGCGCTTATGTGAGATAATCCCCGCCTATCAGGGAGTCTTATAACAACATGCTCAATGACATATGTGATGATCAACCACATCTCATAACAAACATGCAGATGACGCGTATGGGCATGTATCATGATGATATGCTATCATGTGCTCATAAACGGCCTCAATAATGTGGACATTCAACCATCATTTCCTGTCAATGTGGACATTTAACCAACATTTCTCCTAAGGAGTGGCCCACATAAATATTAATACATACATAATGGCAAAATCACACATTACATTGGTCCTCATATACATCGCTTTGGGTCTCACACAAGGGCAGCACATTCATCGCATTGGGCATCACTCATGGGCCGCATATACATCACATTAGGCCGTATCATATGGGCCTTACACATCGCAATGGGCCTCGTCCCATGGGCCATGAATACACCACATTAGGCTTCACGACCCATGGGCTTCAAATACACAATAGGTGAGTCCTAACATGGGCCTCAAATTGATCACAATGAGCCACAACCCATGGGCCTAAAATACATCTCAATGAGCGATGCCCATGGGTCTTAAATACATCACATTGGGCCTTTCCCATGGGCCTCAAATACATTGCAAGTGGCCTTAAAGCTATTTCACAGGTAGGTCACATACCTGGGCCTAATACACGTCACTATGGGCCACATCACATGGGCTGAAAATACATCACAATGAGCCTCATCATATGGGCCGAAAATATATCCCAATGGGCCTTGCTCATAGGCCACGAATACACGGTTACACCAATTATGATAATTCTTATACTACAACCACTTCACACGTCACATAGATAATGACTCATATTCGGTGTCGCATGGTTAAGGGCCACAACAATCATAAATCTACTTAAAAAAGTAGTCACACGATTACCCCAATTTTCATACAGTTAGGTGGGCTATAAAAATCAAGCACTCACATGTGGTGGTCTACCCAACTTCCACCAATCCACACTACTAGTTGGGCCACCCAAGATCCCAAATTCCTATAGTGTAGTGATCCACATGATTCCTACCAATTGACGGTCTAAATGAAGAATAACCATTACAATGGGTACCATGAAAATGACTTGAATTGCAGTAAATATATAGGAAGCCCCACACTCTAAAATGATCGAATCAAAATAGATGAATGGCTGGTAAAACATGTATATTAGGTTTCCCATGATTGGTTAAAAAGAATACATGGATATATTTCTCACAAACATTACTGTAGCTCTAGAAAATATTTAACGGTGGACAAGTGATCAATATTGCTCCTGTGGAATGAGATTTGGATCTGACTAATCTATAGGACCATACCCTAAAATGATAAGGATAAACTGAGGAATGGCATGGATCTACATCATACTACAGGATGGAGTCTATGTTTAAGGAAGCATCCCAGCATTTAGGGACACACTAAAGCCTAAGAATTTCCAATGGTTATTACTACTGTTTCTACCTGTAGCGTGGCACACCTAAAATCGAGTTCTACTTCATCTTGTGTCCACGAACAGGAGGTGGGCTCACTTCCCAAGTGACTAGAAAACATATAGGCAATGTGGGTATACAACACATGCACCGAGGTGGGCTTCACATGCATCACATTATGTCCAGGGAAGCTTTGATTGGTAAGCATGCAATTTCCTTTCTTTATTATTATTATTATTATTATTATTATTATTATTATTATTATTATTTTTATTATTATAATTTGTATAATTGTAGGTCCCATTGACATGGTGGGGTTCACCCCATGAACAATTTGTACAACAAATAATATCATAGCTAATACCACCCACTACATGAATGACGTGGATAGAAGGTACGTACGTTGGGTGGGGCTCATAACACATGGATGGTCTCAATGATGGATGACTTGGATGTGAAATACATGTAATGAGTTGGCTCCATGGTCTAATGGCTGACCCAACTTTGGTGCCAGTCACACATCACCGTAGAACTCAAAGGATTTAACAGTAGGGATTTTTATTCCCACTATTTCTTATAATGTGGTCCACCTAAGGTGTTGATCTTCCTCATTCTTTTACTCATGAGTTAAAATGGTCTGAAGGAGTGGATGAATGGCCCAAATATACTTTTCATCACCATGGTGGCCCCAGAAAAATCTAAGAATTTTAAGTACAATTTCCATTGTCCAATTGGCATGGCCTACATGAAATTCTAATCGGCCTGATTTCTGGGACCATGCAATAAATGGGGATAATAAGATGAATGAATGGTGTAGATCTAGCACATACATCATGGTGAGGCCATGATCAACGCACAAAATTTTACCCCCAAATGTGGATGTCCAGGGAGGACGCCACTGCCTTCACACTCATTATTTTATTTATTATTAGTAGTAGTAGTAGTAGTATTTGTATATTTCTCATCAAGGTGTGTCACTTGAGAGATCCAGTCCATTCATTGTGTGTGTCCCACTTGATGGAGGGGTTAGTCCAAGTTTCAGATGCATCCAAATTTCAGGTGGGGCCCAGCAAGTGCTTTTATATGTTTTAGCCATGTCTGCACATTATTTTAGATGGTGTGGGCCACCTAAGTTCTTTGTACGGTTGATTTTTGGCGTGACCCATTTTTAAGGGGGGACCCATCAAATGCACAGTGTTGATGCTCGACACACATCAAGGTGGGGCTTGTGGTGGGGCCCACTTCCCTGCCCATTCCAATGCATGCGTCCTCTGAACGCTTGACATGCATGACGTCAACAATGGGCTGACGCCCTTCTATATATATATATATATATATATATATATATATATATATATATATATATATATATATATATATATATATATATATATTGTTATTTTTTCTTTCTCAAGGTTTTCCATATGTGGGGCCAATATCCTGACGATCCACTTCATCTATTGGATTTTATGGCCTGAGACAGATCTAATAAGTCCAATATTTAGTATTTTTCGAACTACAGAACATCATAGCCGGCCCTAACAAATTATTACTTTTAAAAACAATCATTTTGATGGTGTGGCCTACCAAAGATTTGGGTTGGCTTTATTTTTTTGGCTTAATGCCTAAAATGAGCTTGGGAATCAGATGGATGGTGTGGATTAAATACATACATTATGGGTGGGGCGTGTTGTGGGCCCATAGCCCCTGCCCCTTTTACAATGCAGCTGGGACGCTGCTTGCTGTAGCGTCTGCTGGACACTGGCAGTAGCGTCTCACTCCCTCTATAGTTTTTTAAAAATTCATTTACTTACTTATTTAGTTATATATATATTAGCTGGATGAATTAGATGGATGGTTGATATGGTTGGAAGGGATGGGATTGATGGAGTTGATGGCCCACCAAGATCACTCTTCTCTCTCTCTCTCTCTCTCTCTCTCTCTCTCTCCATGGAAAATGGTGAAATGCTAAGGGATAGAGGGGTATTTATAAAAAAATGGATAAAATTTTGGTTAAGTTAGGCTAATGTGATTAATATTAGCTTATCCTAGGATTATGAAAATTAATTCATGATTAGTAGTTAATGGTGGATTAAAAGAGCATGGGATGACATGGTGTAATGATGTCATACATGAGGTGTGGCATGGAAGAGAGTTGACTTTTCATGCACATGAGAGAGAAGAGGTATGGGTGTATGACATCACACACATGGGTAGAGATTCTCTCACCCATGTGTGGCATGTACATGTGTGCATGACATGTGTGGAATGAAATACATGGCGCCATGCACACCTGATACACTTATTATTCTTCACGGCGTATCTCACTAGTGGAGTATCATACCGATGCACGGGTGGTACCCCCACGATCACGGCGACGGCGTGGTTAATATGAGATAGGTTTCGAGGTCTTGGGGTTCTGGTCAGTTGGGTATGTACTATGAACGGTCAATCCAGGTCTAGCTAAGGGCATCGATCATCATGCACATATGCATGAAAAATAGTACGGAATGGACCAGGTGTTACACATACCTTGTTTGTGAGTTTGAACAATTGAAACATCGTTCGCTCTGCTAACTCATTCACTTGCAATACTTGAAGCTTGTCTTCAAAACTTGAACTTGAGCTTGAGCTAGGACTTGAGTTCTTAAGTCTTTAAAGTACAAAACTGGAAGATTAAACTTGAAGTTGAGCCTTGAACTTGTACACTTGTACTTGAGCTTGAAATCTTGAACTTCGACAACGCTCTTCAACTTGAATATGTAGAAAAGTTTGATGAAGACGTGGATAACTTTAAAATGCATGAAGTTGATCTATTCATCTCATCGACACATGATACAAATTTTAAATGATTTGGCACAACAAAATTTGCAACTTTGGGTGCTAGATTTCAATATACATTTACAATCTCCCCCTTTGTCAAATTTGTGATAAAACTAAATAAAGAATCATGCACCAAATACTCTCCCCCTCAATCCATTACACCCCCTTAATCCAGGCGAGGTGATATGTAGAACGTATATAAATCAAATACATGTCCAATCCAAAAAAAATAATACACTACACTGTACAATCTACAATCACACATCCCCAATCATCATAAAGTATTAAAATCAGTCCACATTTTCTCCCCTTTTTTGTCCAAATATGACAAAGGAAAGAAATATAATCAGATGATATAATCAAAGAGATATGAGAAATATAAGAAATAAGTGTAACACCTCAGATTTTTGCCAACTTGGAATTAGACGTCCTTAGGCAATGGGTCAACCATAACACCTTGGTAACCTCACAGAACCCAATTCCAAAGCCAAAGAGACCATTTAGAACCTAATTCTTTAGAAATTTAACGTGTATTAGCCAGTGCTACACTACTTTTCCTGTAAAATTAGCACCAATCACATTAAATACGATCTGTAAGATCCAAAACCTCTAGAATTGTTAACGCTACATTACCCTGAAATCTAGGATCCAACTCTAAACCCAGTTGCTCCTGGAAATGCTTTGTAACTTTGTATTGGTTCTAGACCATGCATCGAGAGTCTGATAGCTATGAACTTAAACCATTATGACCGCCTAGTTGGACTTGTCAATCACCTAGAAAATCAAGCCCAACCGATGTCCTGAGACCATTTTATTGAGCCCAGAGTAAAGAGAGTAGGAAAAGGAAGATTTTTAGAAAATTAATTATATTTTAAAGGAATCTAGAATGTTTCACCTGCGCGTTATTTTTAAGCATTCTGACCGTTAGAATTCGACCCAAATTAACCCTTGGATTAGGATAGGTGGCCCTTACATGTCATAGTACTTGTAGCTCTGATCGAGTTCCCGTAACCGTTGAACTGAAACTGGTCTGCCACTGTCGATCTGGAAACTCGATCAGAATGAAAAATTAGCTTGACCTAGATGTGATGCTAGAGAGCTTAAGTCCAACTGCATTTAGTAACAGGACCTCCAGAAATGCTCCGTTGGATCGGAACAGACCAGATTTGGTTATAACCTAAGTATACCTTGGCCTTAAGTTTATTTTCATCAAGTTTACGCTTATAAAAAGGCTTAAAACTCCCATTCCAAAATCTTATACAAATTTCCAAACCCTAGCATTCCAAGAGAGAGAGAGAGAGAAAGAGTAGGAGATTCACCCAGGGATTCTACCATGCAGCTCCATGTGCTTCAACACCACTACTGTATCGCTATTATGGCGTTTCTGATTTCATTATTGGGTAAGTTAAGCTAACCCTAACCTGTTTTAAAGCTTAGACTAGCTGTATAGAGTTCTAGCTAACCTGTTTCATGCCATAGGTAGCGTATCCACCGTTGACGAAGACACATCGTCTGAATCATCTTAAATACGTCTTTTCTAGTTTAAAGTGCGGACTATATGCGCTTAGGTTATGGTTTTTAACACTTTCAATGATAGTTAACGATTTATTCATGTTGTGAATGCAATTACACATGCTAAATGTGCTATCTGTTTTGTCTTCCTTATACATATACTCTATATTGTAAATACCGTATTTCACATACATGTTAGAATACACGTATGCGTATGAAATCTGTTGATATGCTTGCCATGATTAATGATCATTGTTATATGCCTGATATGTATATGACAACTCCTTGGTAAGAGGACTTGTCCTAATATGCGACGGTGTCGACATACGTGATGTATGTTGAATAGTGTAAGCTAAGTGTTTGTTTAAATGTCTAAATGAGATAATGATTAGAAAATGTGTTTGCTAAGATGGTTGGGATATGGATTTCAACCATAATGTTTGTGTGAATGATTTCCTTCATGAATCATGTGACTTAGAATATCCATGCTAAATGAGTGGATGATTTTCTCCATGGATTATGTACTTGGTTGAATCATGTTAAATGTGTGTATAAATTTCTGCATGTACTATTTACATTTCAAGCTATACTTCATTATTGTTCATGTGAATGCAGGATATGAATCATATGCTAGTCATTGTATGTGTATGTGAATGGGGGCTGTGCTACAGTCCAGGCAATCGGAAACCCTTCTGGAAATAGTGGTTGAGGTTGTTTGAGCCACACGGGATGAGTTTAGTGAATCTAAGTCGTGCTTGGGGTGTTCGACAGTGGTTAGGCCACACAGAGTGCTTATGCACTCCATGCCATTCAACTCAACGTACGCTTGGCCTAGTTAAGCTTATCAACTAATCCGATTGACCGATGTTTGTTCACCATATTCGGTCGCTACTGCATGAACATAAGGTACCAAACTTACCAGTGAAAAGCTCTTCTAACCTTGGTACCTCGATCCGCTAAGACTCATGAGCCGATCATGGTGGTATGGGACACTATATTCGTGTTGTCGGCCTACATTGATTGGTGACGAGTCCTTTGTTGTGACCAGTGAGCACCTATACTCGTGAGCCGATTATGGTGGTATGAGACGGTATATTCGAGCTGTTGGCCTGCATTGATTGGTAACGAACCCTCTGTAATGACCTCGAGTATATCCTAATAGGGCATAAGGGCGACGAGTCTTGTTGCAGTATGTGGGATATAACTAGGCCTGTATTAATAAGGTGATGGGGGAGAGGAGCAACGATTGTGCGCAACAGCCTTGACAGCCCTTGCAGTGACCTAAAATCATAACATCGTATGAGATTATCTCGGACTGACGACCCGAGAATGGATCACCGTTTGGATAATGATACAAGGGAGGTATCTTAGCTTCCCAATCCTGGTGTATGAAAAGGACTAATAAGAACTTGATAATCATACTCATGACATCGCACTGCATGTGCCATTGGCGTTGGTGTGAGAGCACAGTGGTAGTGATTCATGTCGCGATCGGTAGATGATGTCGGATGAGGGAGTTTATGATGATGGCATGCATCATTACCTCATATCATCCTTGCATTAACAAGAGTATCTAGGACATGTTTGATTATACTGCCTTATCATTACTGCTTAATTGGATTGATAACATGTTAACCTTTGCTGTATATAGTTTTCACTGAGTTGATCACTCACTCCCATGTTACGGGACGGTGTTGACCACACCAACCAGTCCCTATTTTAGTTTCAGATGATGGCGATGTTTGTGAAGCAGAGCCGGACTTTATGATGATGAGGAGGATTTCTCCTATATGTAGGTTCTGATCGACGGGGTTACAGGGTTACTGATTAGATGCAAATACACTTGGTATTTTACCTTTTATTTAAACACCCATGTATATTTTTTTCTTTCTATTTTTGGAGTATATACGTATATATTTAACTTGGTAACATGTTCACACTCTGGAGACTTACAATCAATTATACATTTTATATATTTATCACAGTCTTCCACTTGAGAAATTTAACTATCTCTGGAGTATGATATGCTGTTTTGGCTTAATCCCACTCATGTTTAATACACTAACATAGACAACATTCAATCATAAGCATTTATGTTGTACAAGTGATGTTCTAGAACTTGGAAGTGGAGTTTGTGCTCAACCCCCAATTTTTCGGATGTTACAGATGGTATCAGAGCATGATTTGGATTAAACTGGACCTGGGTTATGGTAACACTATGCACACTGACGCACTTTGACTTAGGAAGGGGGCGATGAAAACTTAAAAACCACATTAGAATCCCAAGTTTTGCCTACAGGCGAGACTGAATATTGTAATTTAGTCTACAGATCTTTTAATTTATTTTGTTAAGATTCACGTACCCAGCTACACCATAATCTCACCACCACCACAGACTGGATCTCTATTGCTACTAAGTAATTCAGTAGGCCACTGTAACACCCTAGATTTTTTCCAACCTAGAATTAGACGTCCTTAGGCAATGGGTCAATCCTAACACTTGATTAACTTCTCAAAACTCAATCCAAAAGTCTCAAATCCATATTTCCTTCGAAAATCTCACCTTTCACTACTTTATCTTTCAAAATTTTCTAGTAGCTTTCATATTAGACACAAATCTTAAAGTTTAGGTGATGTTGATCAATACTTAAGCTAAAAAGTACTATAAATAGTAAATAAATAAATAAAAAGGGTTTTTAATCATTAACTTTTTGGAATCTCACTAAATAAGTAGACTATTTGGATAGATCAGCTTCTCCTACCCCAAAATCATATATTGCATGTCAAATAATTCATCCCAGGTTCTAAAATATACCCATTTCAAATATCAGACCGTGAAATCACCCCAAACAGGTCAGTGAGCGCGATGCCATCGCCGAACTCGTCCGTATAATGGGATTCTGTACCTTTTTTCCTGGTCATTTCTTCTGACTTTGAAAAAAATCATATCTCCTTCGTTATAACTCCGAATTAGGTGATTTAAAAACCATATTGAAGCTAAATGAGTCTAGTTTTATATAAAAATATGTAAAAAATATTATAAAATATTTAATATAGTTTAAAGTAGGTCATTGTGAGTAACTATCTGATAATCACTTGTTGGATAGCTGCTGCTTCTGGAATTTTTAGAATTTTTCTACAACTCGAAATCTTATGAAATTTGGTGAAGTTAGGGTAAACTTGATGATGAACCCCCAAAAAAATAATAAAAATAATATGATACCTATAAGTTCCCAAAATGGGGGATAGAATGACCCTAGGACCGTATTCTGCCATAATTAGGGTAGAATTTGGTTGAGTACTAAACTGAATACTCAGTAGAATTAACTTGGACCACTTTAAATACGTTCTAAAAGACCCAAAACTTGAAGAATCAATGGCGCTATAATATCCTGAAACCTAGGATCAAACTCTAAACTGGTTTGCTCTCAAGAACTTTTGAAACTTTGTATTGGATCTAGACCGCGCGTCGAAAGTCCGATACCTACAATCTTAGACCATTATGACCGCTTAGCTGGACTTGACAATCATTTCAAAAATCAAGCCCAACCGACGTTCAGAGGCTATTTCATTGAGCTTGGAGTGAAGAGAGTGAGAAAGGGGTTAGATTTGAAAATTTTAATCCAAATCTGGCACGTGACTTGGTGCATTATTATTAAGTGTTCTGACCGTCAAAATTCAGCCAAATTACACCCTCGGATCAGGAAAAATTTCTCTTTCATATCTTGAGACTTGTAGACCTGATCTAGGTGTGGTGACCGCTGAACTGAAACTGAACCGCCACGTGCGATCTGGGAACTCTACCAGTCTGAAAACTTGATGTGTGCTAGATCCAGTATGCTTGAGCTTAAGTCCGACCGCGTTCGGCCAGGGGACCTCCAGAAATGCTCTTTTGGACAAGAACAGCCCCGATTTGGTTATAACCCAAGTAAACCTTGTTCCCAAGTCTATTTTGGGAAGGTTTTGGGCTATATAAGGGCCTTAAACCCTCTCATTTCTCTCCCATCCGAATTTGGTTAAAACCCTAGATTGAGAGAGAGAAAAAGTGAGAGATTGTGAGAGAGTGTGGGAGAGATTCTCCTGCCACTTGCTGCAGCTTTTGCACGTACCGAAGCACCGCATTTGGATCTCTTTTCCGACGATTCCAACGCACTTCTAGGTAAGGAAAATCTTTAACACTTGCTGATTTAAGATTCCGTCGATTGCAATAGCGAAGTAGCTTATACATCTTGTGTATTAGGTCGCCTGATCGCCGTAAACGAAGCGTATACGCTCCGTTCAGAACGATACACTTGTAGAGTAATAGGTGCGGATTTTAGATGCTTTGATTGGCTGTTTTCAATGCTTTCAATGTCGTTTAATAGTAGATTATCGACGAAAATGCCGTTTGACATGTACAACATGCTGTCTGTTTCCCGTTTCGTAAACATATGAAAAATATGAGATTTAGGGCATTTTAGTCATTTATAGGAAATACTGTAAACATCCATATTTTGCTGAAATGATTGACATGGATTTTTATCGTAATAGGATATTAGGAATGCGTGCATAATCAGTTTGGCGAAGAGATTCGCCCAAATGCACACTTTGAGTCGACATACACTATGTAGACTTAAGTGTGTAGACTAAGTGTTTGTATAAATATTTGTATTAGTATGTATTGAATTAAATGGTGTTGTGAATTAGTTTAAGATTGAATTCTCATATAATATGCTGATGTAAATGATTTCCTTCATGTTGGCGATATGCATGATTTCATTATCTGTACGAAATGCATGTGATAGATGATTCACTTAAGTTGTATATTATAACATGTTTCAACATGCTTATATTGTTGTATTTCATTTCCATTACTCTTATATGATTGATGTTGTGGATTCACAAATGTTTGGGACTATACTTAGTCCAGGCAGTCGGTAACAGAGAAAATTCATGGTTGGCTTGTATTTGCCAAGAAGGATGCGTCGATGAACGCGAGTCGTGTTTTGAGTTGGCGGCAGTGGTTAGGCCACGTGAAGTGTTTCACGCACTTCATGTCGTTCGACTTGCGATGTGCTTGTACTAGTCGAGCATGTCAAGTAACCCGATTGGCCGTTGTATGTTCACCCTGTATGAATCACAACTGCTTGAACCTAGGGTACTGAACTTACCAATGGAAAGCCTGTTAACCATGGTACCTTGATCCATAAAGACTCATGAGCCGGGCATGGTGGTATGGAACACCATGGTCGAGCTGTCGGCATACGCTGGGGCCACAAACCTCCCCGTAGTGACCAATGAGGACATTGACTCATGAGCAGATTATGGTGGTATGGGACACTATATTCTAGCTATCCGCCTACACTGATCAGGTGACGATCCCTTCGTAGTGACCGCGAGAGTATTCCGAGTCTACGGGAGGTGACGACCCTTCCGTAGCGATGAGAGTACAGTAGGCCTGTATTGATAAGGTGATGGGGGAGCGATGCAACAAGTGCGAGCAACAGCCCTTGCAGCGACCTACAAAATATACATCGTATGAGATTACTAGAAGTGACGACCCTAGACAGGATCTGTGTTGGGATTGATATAAGTAAGGTACCTTAGTTTTCCAATCTTGTTGTATGAAAAGGACTAATAACTACTTGGTAATCATATCTACATCACATTGCATGTGCCTGAAAGATGTGGAGCACTGTGGGAAGAAAGCATGCCGCGGGCGTAAGATGGTACCGTATGAGGGAGATCATCGGTGAGGGCATCCATCATGTCATGTCATATTGCATTAACAACAGTATTTAGGAATGTTTGATTAATTGCTTTACTATTATCGCATGATTGATTTGAGAACATGCTAATCTCTGCTCTATTATTCTACTGAGTTGATCACTCACTCCTACATTACGGGATGGTGTTTCCGGACACCCACCAGTCCCTATTTTAGTTATAGATGATGGCGCTGCTTGTGAAGCGAAATCGGACTTGATGATGATGAGGAGGATCCCTCCTTTATGCGTGTTCTGATCGACGGGATTTCAGGGAGGTTGATTAGATGCCTTGATACTTGTCATTTTATAGTATTGGAGCCCTCATGTATATTCTTTTGATCATTTTTGGAGTATACATGTATATATTTAACCTGGTAACATGTTCACACTCTGGAGACATACAATAGTTTATATAGGTTATACATACTATTACAGTCTTCCGCTTACTAATTTAACGGTCTCTAGAGTATGATATGATGTTTTAGATTAATCCCAATCTTTTTTAATGCCTTTTTATAGACAACATGCATCTAACATTATCTATGTTGCATAAATAACATTTTGGAACTCGGGAGTTGGGTTTCTACCTGACCCCCAATTTTCAGAATGTTACAGCCACACAAAGGATCGCAACAATAATAAAATCTTAGACCACAAAGGAATGAAAATGTTTAAGTTCATATGTTTCACCATTCTACTCTATCTAGGACCATCCTCAGTTAAACCATAGATCATCAAATCATTTCTTTTTTTCTCCAAGCGCATCCTTTTAGGCCTTCTCTTTACACTTTTAGGACCTTCAACTTAAAGCCAACTCACCCCCAACCAGTGTTGTTCTTGGTCTCCATCTCACATGACTAAAGCATCAATGTCTACTTTACCTATGAATGATATCCCAAAGTTCCCTCGAATGCATTCATTTCTATATCTGTCAT
Source organism: Magnolia kwangsiensis (assembly GCA_037074715.1). Taxonomy (NCBI): domain Eukaryota; kingdom Viridiplantae; phylum Streptophyta; class Magnoliopsida; order Magnoliales; family Magnoliaceae; genus Magnolia; species Magnolia kwangsiensis. The sequence goes on along the minus strand of CM073576.1, from coordinate 43,795,033 downwards.
TCCTCATCTGGACACCTATCCATCTCAATATCCCCATTTCAACTACACATCCCATGAACATGTTGTCGGTTGACAACCTAAGATTCTGGTCCATAAAGCATGAATGGTCTTATAGTTATCCTAGAAGATCTCGCTATTAGTTGATTTGGTATACGACTATCACATAAAATTCCAAAGGCACATCTCCACTTCATCCATCCAGCTCTTACTCTACAAGTAACATCCCTCATCACTCTCACCACTCTCATGAAGTATCAATCAAGATATTGAAAACAACTTCTCAGGACTCAATCCTAAAGTCAAACCCTTTTCCTTCAAAGTCTTAACTTTTTCTAAGTCCTTTTATACTAGACATAAATTCTAACGTATAAATGATGGAGAATAATACTTAAACAAAACTTTACTATAAATAGTACATATATGTATAAATTAGACTTTTGACCATTCAAATTATGGAATATCGTGGAATAAATGGGTTAGTTGGATAGATTAGCATCTCCTACCCCAAAATCATATGCTACATGTCATTTAAATTCATTCCAGTTTACAAATTGGCCCCAACAATGCCTCAAATGGAGAGGGGGCCTAAACGATCAACTTTCAGGGGGTTCCATGGTGGGACCCAAACTTTTTTGGACCAAGGGAGTGGTGAGGACCTCGCCAGATTGGCGAGCCCTCGTCATTTTATCCAGAGGTCGGCGAGGGCCTCGCCAGTTTGGCGAGGCCTCGCTGGTCAACGGGCTCGACCGGGTAGGTCGTCCGGGCTGATCGTGTTTGGGGTCTAGTGGGACCCTATGGTATAGGGTTCAACTCCTATATCATCCCCATTCTACTACTTCCTTCACAAAGTGACCCCCCAAGCTCTCCCTTTCCTTCACAAGTTACTATTTTCTCTCTCCAACCTCCCTTCCAATCACTCCTTTCTTCGTTTTTCATTATTTCCATCATCCCTCCGCTGTTCTCAATCATATCCAGTAGTTACTTCCTCCATTTTCAGCGATTGGAGCTCCCAAGCTATCATTTGAAGCTCCAAAATGTGCCAGCCTTGAACCTATCCTATCTTACCCTTTTCTTTCCGCTATTTTCCCTTTCTTTGACCCATTTCATTCCTCTTTCGGACCTAGATCCGTGGAGACCCAAAGATCTCAGCCCTTCCCTTCATTTTCTTCATTTTTATGGCTCTTTATGAGCTAGTTATAGTCATCTTCTTGATTTTTATACTTTACCGTCGGGCAAGACCAAACACAGTAGCTCAATCCATAAATAGTGACCATTTAGTTCTAGGACATCTAGGATTTTAGACCTAGAGTTAGTACTCTTAGATTTTGAAAGAGCTGACGATATAGGAAGTCCGATTCTAATTAGATAATCTTGACCCTAAGCGATAGAACAATTCCCTGTAGTAGAAATGGTATGAAACCATCTAGCGTATAAGCTTAGACTTTGGATTTCAGCTAGTGAGTTATAGACTAGACTACTAGTTGTATTAGGCAGTGTAAATCCTGTATATGCTAAGGAATAGTAGGTTAGATTTGGTTGAAGTAGGACTTCATCCCTTTGATAGATCCCTACAATACTCATAGGCAGCTTTAGAAACTCTCAGGAAGTTTTCTTAACTTAGAACTAGTCACATGTAGGGAAGACTTATATACCCTCAGATGAAACGCTAGGATAAACCAGCACCCCCTTAGAATTACCTTCCCAAGGACTTAGTACAATCGGGGACACGGAGTAGAGAAACTATATATAAGTGAATTATTCACGGTTTGAATCGAATTCTCAATCCTAGTGGTTAACAATAAATTCAATGCTCTGATCAAGCAGAAGATCGGCATCGACTAGGATTAAGAACTCATACGAAAATTTTTTTGTCCTAGCTAGATAGAAAGTCTATGTATCCGGCTCAGACCCACTACACAACTTTTCTTCCGTGTTGGCCCAAATATCTACAACCAAAAGTTATTGTTTTGCCTTTGAAAAATGTTGATGACATATAGCCAATAGAGATTAGACATCTTGTCGTAAGCTCACACCTGCCCCTGAACTCAACCACAATAGAGATTAGGTTCTTTTCTACAACTATATGTACCAATGCCATAGAACGCATCATTAGCAAAGGAAGACCAATGTTTTAAGAGGTTGTTTCCCCATTTCATGTCAAGGATTTCGACATACGGATTAGGACATAGATTTTAGAACCTTGAGAGTAGACATAAATTTTTTAAGGGGGGTAGAACCTTATGAACCCAATCAGAGTTGCGCAGCGGAAGCGTGGTTGGCCCTTTTCCTACCGGCCCAGGATCGAAGGAAATTCAGGGAAACAATTAGGGCTTAAGTGTTGAACCCATTCATATGAAATCATAGGCCTAACAGTGGGAGCGAGAGAAGGTCAGTGCATCATAAACCTACTTGTTAAATACGAGCATAATAGAAGCCTTGGCCAATTTTGTACGATTAGAAGCCCCTTAGGATACTCTATTAGAGTGTTTATTAATCCCTACCTTGGACATAGATTCAGACGAGGACTCTCCTAGATAGGATGATCAAGACCCAAAGCTCAACCCTATTAATAGGACTTTTGAACCTTTTAGTGATTGGATTTCCCTAAGTTTTTAGAGTGATTGGATTACGGAGTTACTGAAATATATAATGGCGAAACATTCACGGCTTGACCCAATTCTCAATCCTAACAGACTACCAATGGACTCACTGCTTGACTGGGTAGAAGACCAGGATCCACTAGGATTAGGAAGGGATACGACATTGTCTACCCTGGTCAGGTGGACATTCGACGTATCGGGATCATGCCCACTATAATCGTCTCTCCGTATGGGTCGACCATTGAACATATTGTTAGGCAAAAGGAATAATAGAATCTTTACTCTTTACCCTTAGCTAATTTCGGGGACGAAATTATGTTTTAAGGGAGGTAGATTGTAACACCATGAATTTTTACCAACTTGGAGTTACACGTCCTTAGGCAATGAGTCAACCATAACACCTTGGTAACCTCTCAGAACCCAATTTCAAAGCCAAAGAGACCATTCAGAACCTAATTCTTTAGAAATTTAACATGTATTAGCTAGTGCTACATTAGATTTCTTGTAAAATTAGCACTAATTACTTTAAATATGATCTGTAAGACCCAAAACCTCTAGAATTGTTAACGTTACGTTACCCTGAAATCTAGGATCCAACTCTAAACCCAATTGCTCCCGGGAATGCTTTATAACTTTGTATTAGTTCTAGACCGCGCATCAAGAGTCTGATAGATATGAACTTAGACCATTACGACCGCCTAGTTAGACTTGTCAATCACCTAGAAAATTAAGCCCAACTAATGTCCTGAGACCATTTTATTGAGCTCATAGTAAAGAGAGTAGGAAAAGGAAGATTTTTAGAAAATTAATTATATTTTTAAGGAATCTGGAATGTTTCACTTGCGCGTTATTTTTAAGCATTCTGACCGTTAGAATTCGACTCAAATTCACCCTCGAATTAGGATAGGTGGCCCTTATATGTCATAGTACTTGTAGCTCTGATCGAGTTCCTGTAACCATTGAACTGAAACTGGTCTGCCACTGTCGATCTGGAAACCCGATCAGAATGAAAATTTAGCTTGGCCTAGATCTGATATTAGAGAGCTTAAGTCCGATTGCATTTAGTAACAGGACCTCCAGAAATGCTCTGTTGGATCGGAACATACCCGATTTGGTTATAACCTAAGTATACCTTGGCCTTAAGTCTATTTTTATCAAATTTATGCTTATAAAAAGGTTTAATACCCCCATTCCCAAATCCCATACGAATTTTCAAACCCTAGCTTTCCAAGAGAGAGAAAGAGAGAGAGAGAGTAGGAGATTCACCCAGGGATTCTACCCTGCAGCTCCATGTGCTTCAACACCACTATTGTATCGCTATTATGGCATTTCTGATTCCATTATTGGGTAAGTTAAGCTAACCCTAACCTATTTTGAAGCGTAGACTAGCTGTAGTAGAGTTCTAGCTAACCTGTTTCATGCCATAGATCCGTCGTTGACAAAGACACATCTTCTGAATCATCTTAAATACATCTTTTCTAGTTTAAAGTGCGGACTATATGCGCTTAGGTTATGGTTTTCAACACTTTCAATGATAGTTAATGATTTATTCATGTTGTGAATGCAATTACACATGCCAAATGTGCTATCTGTTTTGTCTTCCGTATACGTATACTCTATATTGTAAATACCATATTTCATGTACATATTAGAATACACGTATGCGTATGAAATCTGTTGATATTCTTGCCATGATTAATGATCATTGTTATGTGTCTGATATGTATACGACAACTCCTTGGTAAGAGGACTTTCCCTAATATGCGACGGTGTCGATATACGTGATGTATGTTGAATATTGTAAGCTAAGTGTTTGTTTAAATGTCTAAATGAGATAATGGTTAGAAAATGTGTTTGCTAAGATGGTTGGGATATGGATTTCAACCATAACGTTTGTGTGAATGATTTCCTTCATGAATCATGTGACTTAGAATATCCATGTTAAATGAGTGTATGATTTTCTCCATGGATTATGTACTTGGTTGAATCATGTTAAATGTGTGTATAAATTCCTGCATGTACTATTTACATTTCAAGCTATACTTCATTATTGTTCATGTGAATGCAGGATAGGAATCATATGCTAGTCATTGTATGTGTATGTGAATGGGGCTGTGCTACAGTCCAGGCAATCGAAAACTGTTCTGAAAATAGTGGTTGAGGTTGTTTACGCCACACACGATGAGTTTAGTGAATCTGAGTCGTGCTTGGGGTGTTCGACAGTGGTTAGGCCACACGGAGTGCTTATGCATTCCATGTCGTTCAACTCAACGTACGCTTGGCCTAGTTGAGCTTATCAACTAACCCGATTGACCGATGTTTGTTCACCATGTTTAGTAGCTACTGCATGAACCTAAGGTACCAAACTTACCAGTGAAAAGCCCCTCTAACCTTGGTACCTCGATCCGTTAAGACTCATGAGCCGATTATGGTGGTATGGGACACTATATTAGTATTGTCGGCCTACATTGATTGGTGACGAGCCCTTTGTAGTGATCAATGAGCACCTATACTCGTGAGCCGATTATGGTGGTATGAGACACTATATTCGAGCTGTCGGCCTACATTGATTGATGACGAGCCCTCTGTAGTGACCTCGAGTATATGCTAATAATTCATAAGGGCGACGAGTCTTGTTGCAGTATGTGGGATATAACTAGGTCTGTATTGATAAGGTGATGGGGGAGAGGAGCAACGATTGCGCGTAACAGCCCTGACAGCTCTTGCGGTGATCTAGAACCGTAACATCGTATTAGATTATCTCGGACTGACGACCCGAGAATGGATCACCATTTGGGTAATGATACAAGGGAGGTATCTTAGCTTTTCAATCCTGCTGTTTGAAAAGGACTAATAAGAACTTGGTAATCATACTCATGACATCGCACTGCATGTGCCATTGGCGTTGGTGTGAGAGCACAATGGTAGTGATTCATGCCGTGATCGTTAGATGATGTCGCATGAGGGAGTTTGTGGTGAGGTCATGCATCATTACCTCATATCATCCTTACATTAACAAGAGTATCTAGGACCTGTTTGATTGTACCACCTTATCATTACTCCTTGATTGGATTGATAACATGTTAACCTTTGCTGTATATAGTTTCTACTGAGTTGATCACTCACTCCCACGTTACGGGACGGTGTTGGCCACACCAACTAGTCACTATTTTAGTTTCAGATGATGGTGATGTTTGCAAAGCAGAGCCGGACTTTATGATGATGAGGAGGATTTCTCCTATATGCAGGTTCTGATCGACGGGGTTACAGGATTATTGATTAGATGCAAATACACTTGGTATTTTACCTTTTATTTAAACACCCATGTATATTCTTTTATTTCTATTTTTGGAGTATACATGTATATATTTAACCTGGTAACATGTTCACACTCTGGAGACTTACAATCAATTATACATTTTATATATTTATCACAGTCTTCCGCTTGCGAAATTTAACTGTCTCTGGAGTATGATATGTTATTTTCGCTTAATCCCACTCATGTTTAATACACTAACATAGACAACATTCAATCATAAGCATTTATATTGTATAAGTGATGTTTTGGAACTCGGGAGTGGAGTTTATGCTCAACCCCTGATTTTCGGGATGTTATAATAAGAGAGTAAATAACAAAAACATGCTAAGTAAAATATATTTAGAAAACATAAAGTCATGTTCACAAAAAAAAAAATAAGCCCAAATACTATCTAAACACAAATGAAGATAATAGTTAATACATGCCCAAAATGAAAAGTCTAGTCAGAACCAGGAGTAGTGATAGATGGATCAATTTGATGTAATCCCTTGTTAATGCGCTTAAGATATTTACGCAAATACTTGAATTGAGACTCCTGGGATACATGCAAACCTTCCACCTTTTCCTCTAGAGTTCTTAACCACTCATCAAAATTAGATGGCTGAAAGTCAGGATCAGCTTCAGAATTAGATTCTAATTCATCAAATAAATCATCCATGTTCACATCATCAGTAGATAAAGCATCTTCTTCAACAGCTCCTCCATCATCCCTATTAACTTGGACCGGTACCAATCTCAGATTCATCTTGTTAATGTTGGAATTGTTGAAGGGTAGATGGGAAATAGGAGCTTCTCCAACGGGCATGATGATAACACTATGAATAACTAGGGTAGTCATCAGATATACAAAAGGAATATCATTATGGCCAAGATGACGACGAAACTGAATAATGATGTAGCAAATAAGAGATGGAAGACAAACTTGAACATCAGAAATAACTGAGTGAAGAATGTGAGCCATAAAAGATGTTAAATCATTTTTATTACCAGACTGAGGATACACATTTGAAATTAATATTCAATGAAGAATCCTGTATCTTGGTAACATATTTTTGGAACTGAGCACAATACCGGAATTCCATTCCGCATTCATGTTACATAACCTTCTAGTTAGCATACGTTTTTCTAATTCAGACGGTCTTGCAACTAACATAAAGATGGGAATTCCTTCATCATTCATAGAAATATCCATCAAATCAGAGATCAAGTGACGGTATACATCAACTAGACCTTCTCTAGTTGTTACAATAAAAGTTAATTTTTCAATAGAGAAGTCACTTATACAAGTATACATGGCCTGTGCAATGGATTGGTGTGCAGGATCACCCCAATTCCATATGTTAGCTCATCCTACAGCTTCAAGGAAGGGAACGATAATGAAAGGACTCAAATGATTAGAATTAACAGTCCGCTCAACAATTACATTGTGGAGATGAATATCCCTCGCGTATTTGGGGTTCTCTTTGGGTGGTCGAAGAGTATGCACCGTAACCGGTGTGAAACGAGAAGAAGAGGGACCATGAGAGGATCTCTTCTTGTATCTACTATCCATTTCATAATGCACAAAAGAAATACAAGAAAGGAATGGAGGGTTTCACCCAAATCAGATTTTTTGCTAGAAAACTAATGAAACCACAAGAAACCTTGAAATAAACCTCAAAATCAAAGAAATACAAGTACAAAGATCCTAAATCCAAAAGGAAAATGGAAAATATGCACAAACCAAGTTGTAATTGAAGGTGGGTTCAACCGGTCATGGAAGGGTTGGTTGGAGAGGATGAGAAGCATGAAGAAAGAGTGTTTTTTCCACATTTAAAACCCTCAAACTCGAGCTACTTGACCGATCGGGCCACGACTAGTCGAGTGTGTATTAGAGTGGTCATGTAACCTTAAAAATTTCCATTTTTCAATAATTTTTTATTTAAAAATTTTAAAAAATTAAAAACATGCAATATAGTACAAGTAAACACAATTAACTTAGATCACATTACACATACCAATATCTAATTTCAATTTAACAAACCTATTTCTATCAAGTGGTTTAGACTTGTGGTCATCAATATTACCAGTCCAATCAACATCTGTATAACCAGCTAATTGAACATTAATATCATGTGGATACCAAAGACTAAGATTGGTCGAACTTGTGACATATCTCAAAATACACTTAATAACAATCAGGTGAGATTCTTTAGGGTCAGATTGATACCTAGCATATATTCCTACGCTGAATGCAATATCGTGTTGGCTCGCAGTTAAATATAATAAACTACCTATCATACTGCGATACAACTTAGGACCTACATTTTTACTTGCCGAATCCTAAGAGAGCTTCAGAGTCATACTCATAGGAGTATCGAAGTTTTTACTGCTCTCAAATCCAAACTTTTTCACCAAGTTTGGATCATACTTGGTTTGAGAAATAAAGATTTCATATTTAAGTTGTTTCACTTGCAGACCTAAAAAATAGTTCAGTTCTCCAACCATGCTCATTTCAAATTTGGACTTCATTAAATCTGTAAGCTCAACAAACATGTTAGAACAGGTAGATCCATAGATAATGTCATCAACATATATATGTACTAGCAGTATGTGATCATTGTATTTCTTTACAAATAATGTCGTATCAACACTCCTCATTACAAAGTTATGACTTAGTAGAAACTTAGTCAATTTCTCATACCATGTCCCGAGAGCTTGTTTTATCCCATAGAGTGTCATTTTCAGGCGATAAACATGATCGGTATATTTAGGGTCTTCAAAACCCTTAGGCTGCTCAACATATACTTCCTCATGTAGATCACTATTCAAAAAAGAACTCTTAACATCCATTTGATAGATTTTGAATTTTTTATAATAAACAATGGATATGAATAGTCTGATAGATTCAAGATGAGCTACTAGGGAAAATGTTTCATCATAATCAATGCCTTCTATCTGTGTATACCCTTGTATAACCAGTCAAGCCTTGTTTCTTATAATGTTACCTAATTCATCAGACTTATTTTTAAAATTTCATTTAGTTCCAATAATATGTTTATCATTAGGTATAGGAACTAAGTACCATACATTATTCCTTGTGAATTGATTAGGTTCATCTTACATAGCCACTATCCAGTTTTCATCAGCAAGCACTTCTTTTAAGTTGGTCGGTTCAATCTGAGATGTGAAGCACACATAGTTACAATTATTTTCTAGTTGTCTACGAGTACGTACACTAGTGGAAGGGTTTCCAAGTATTTGATCAGTTGGATGGTCTTTAACTGACTATAGTTCAGTGTTATTTTGATTGGATAAAGAGTTTGGTTTATCAAACAAAGAGACTTTATCATCTTCTGAACTTGAGACATGTGTATTTAGGTGATCATCTATAACCACATTAATGGACTCCTGAATCACACCAGTCCACTCATTGAGAACACGATACGCTCGACTGTTTAGAGCATACCCTAAAAAAATGTCTTCGTCACTTTTAGTGTCGAATTTTTCTAGATTTTCTCGATCCCGTAGAATATAGCACTTGCTGTCAAAAACTTAAAAGTATTTGACTGTAAGCTTCTTATTAAACCATAGTTCATATGCAGTCTTATTATTTAACTTTCTAGTATAAATACGGTTAGTAATATCACAAGTCATGTTCATTGCTTCAACCCAAAGATTTTTAGGAAGTTTTATGTAATTTAACATCACATTAGTAACCTCTTGAAGCACACGATTTTTTCTTTTAACAACCCCATTCTGTTGAGGTGTCTTAGGAGCAGAAAATTCACGCGATATACTATGATCACTAAAGAACTTCTTAAAACTACTATTGTCAAATTTAGAATCATGATCACTACGCATTTTAGAGACATCTGATTCCTTCTCAGTTTGGATACACTTGAGTACCTTTTTCACTTCATTGAGAGTTTCAAATTTCTCTCTCATGAAAACTACCCATGTATACATGGTAAAATCATCTACTATTATCAGAATATATTTCCTACTGCCTCGACTCTCCGTTCCAGTTGGTCTAACGTGATCCATGTGGAGGAGTTCAAAGGGTTTGGATGTGGCACTGGAGTTCACTTTCTTGTGAGCACTCCTAGTTTATTTTTTAATATGACATTCTCCACAAATTTTATCTATTTTTCTTAATTTGGGTAAACCTCTTATTACTTCACCATTGCTCAGTCTATAAAGATTATGGTAGTGTACATGTCCTAGGTGTTTATGCCATAAATCAGTCTCATTGGTCTGGACCATGTAACACTATAACTTAGACGAGCTTAAATCACTGACTATATAACAACTCTTAGATGTTTTATGACCAGTTAATATCACAAAACCATTCTTATTAAAAACTCACACCCTTGGTTAGTAAATTTTACGCTATGTTTATTATCACAAATTTGAGAAATGCTTAAGAGATTATGCTTAAGGCCCTCTACGAGAAAAACATTCTCAAATGGAGGAAGATTAAAGAGTTGAACTATACCTTAGCTAATAATTCTACAGTTGCTACCATCACCGAATGTGACTGAGCTATCAATCATATCTTTGAGATTAGTGAACAAAATTTTGTCACCTGTCATGTGTCTAGAACAACCACTGTCTAGGTACCACTTTGATTGATTCGAAGCCTTGAAAGCGGTGTGGGCAACCAAACAAGCAACCTTGAGGACCCATTTCATTACTATTTTTGGTTTTAGAGCATAGTTGGTTTTTCTATGCTTATACTTGTTATACATTCTACCATTTAAGTTAGATTTTAGAAGTTCCTTGAGTAAATCTATAATTATCTCAGCTAAGAGGTTTTGATTCTGATTTCTATATCTGATATGGTTTCTTTTAGGTTTCATAGCCTGAAAATTTTTAGGATTTTTAAAACTATTTTAATTCAGACTTTTCCCTTTTGAGTTAGAGGAATCCCCTTTAACAAACTTAGGTGGAGTGGACTTGCTTTTAGGAGGTGAATTCTTATCATAGCCCAGAGTAGATCTATCACCACATTTCCTTGATCCAGTTAGTAATCTTTCTATCTTAGGATCACCCTAGGCATACTTCCATGTATCCTTCAAACTCAAGAGAGAAGAGACTTCTAGTTTTAATTTTCCATTTTCTGATTAAAATTTTTCAACTTGGGATGTTTTAAAATCTAAATCACATTTAGCTTTTTCAAAATAATCAGAAAGATGTGATTTTTCTAAAACTAGGTTATCAAAATCTTCTTTTATTTTAAAAAACTTTTCTTTTTGAAGTTTTGGTTTTACAACTATCTTACAACTTTCCCTGTATAGGGCATTATAGGCATCTTGTAAATCATCATCATTTTCAGGGTCACTTTTCAGATTTTCATCATAAGTTAAATTACAACTGTCTAAGGAAGTGACACTGGTTAGAGTCATTAAGGCCTTGACCTTATTAGTAAACTCACGTTTAGAATCATCTGACTCAGAAGAAACTTCAAAGAAAGATGACTCATCCCATGTGGCCAACATACCTTTCTTCTTAGGTTTATCCCTCTTTGGACATTTGTTTATCAGATGCCGTATTTATGATAGTTAAAGCATTGGCTGTCTTTAATAGATTTTTAATTTTTAGATCTAGTCTCTTTCTTTTAAGAAGGTTTTGAAAATCTACCTTCCTTTTGCTTTTAAAATTTTTATAAAGCTTCTTAGCTAATAGTGTCATATTATCTTCAAAATTTTCACAATCAGAATTACTAACATTATTTTAAGAAATATTTTTAGAAGACTTAAGGTCTATGAACTTACCATTAGGAGCCTTAAAATTTAACTCGTAGGTTTGTAAAGAACCGACAAGCTCTTCAACCTGCATATTATCTGTATCACGAAGTTCTTGAATGGTGATGACCTTAGAACTCAACCTATCATCCAATGAGTGCAATATCTTTGCATAGACTTTACTTTCTGGGATACCATCACCAAGACCCCACATAGAGTTGACTATGTCATTTAACTTAGCATAGAAGTCAATGAAAGTTTCACTTTCTTCCATACGTATTTTCTCAAACCGAGTGGTGAGGATTTGAAGTTTAGATTTCTTGACTATAGTCATACCCTTGTATGTCATTTCTAGAATGTCCCAGGCTTGCTTCGCAATATCACAAGATATAATTATTTTGAATTCATCCGGTGATAATGCGTAAGTAATTGCATTTAAAGCCTTTGTACTGGCATTACTCTCATTTTTCTGAAGAGTGGTCCATGAAAATAAGGTGTAACTTTAACAGATTTAGTTCCATCAGTGCTTAGAACTTCAAATGTGGGTGGGTTCCATCTAGTTACTGTGGCTTGTCACACACTCTCATCTATAGACATTAAAAATATTCTCATTCTAACTTTTCAATAGGCATAATTGGAGCCATTAAAAGGCGAAGGCCTAGTAATTGAGAGACTATCAAAATTTGACATCTTATAAGCTCAGATCGGTTAGCCCAAGAAATAAATCCAAAAAATAAAAAGGAGTTATTAGGCTCTGATACCACTTGAAAAGTATGAGATTAAAGTCCCAGAAGGGAGGGGGGAATAGGACTATGCCAAATTAAAAATAAATGCAGAATAACAAAGATATACAAGAATTGATTGCACATATAAAAAGTAACCTCAAATGCACAAGTATTGAGAGGTTGATACAAACTGAGTTCTAAAGACAACCTTACACCAAAAACCAAGGTTTATGGTAGGATAACCTGATTTCTAGAACGTTTGTAAGTATCAAAAACCCAAACTTAGAAGGAGGCAAAAGAAATAATCTAAATTGTTACAACATTTAACACAAGTGTATAAAAGGAAATTACACCATTCACCACAAGTGTATAAAGTAAATTACAACATTCACACACATAAACAAATACTATCATCCACCACAACTCCAAGAATTATAGTCGTTCGATTGTGTATACACCAACTGTTTGAAAAATAGCCACACAACTACTCCACTCCCAATATCCACACCCAAGTGATATTGGCTTTCACTATGAAATAAGGTTTTCCAAGGTTCACCTTAAAACCATTACAATTGTGTCTTTCAAATGGGTTTACACAATTCTGAAAACTCCACAATGAGTTTTTCCTGGCTGGATTTCACAAACCACAAAAAGTAAAAAATTAAATTGTACTTATCTGAAGATTCTTCTTCTGATGAAGCCTGGTAGAACCAATTTGATGTAGATGAAGATGTTCAATGTCCAGTTTCACAAATGAAAGGGTTCTAGGTCTAAATTAATTTTAAATTCAATCAACCTGGGCTAGCTTGATTTAATTTTGATCTCAAAAGAGGGTAAATCAAAATTCCCTTCTTTAATAAAATACAGTTGAATGGAGATCACAAAATCAAATTAAAAAAAGCTATTAAAATGAATCTAAAATGAGCACAATATAGCTTAACAAATGCAGAGACTTATCTCTCGAAGTGATGACTTGATTTAGATTGGAATGAATGAAAAACTCTAAAATTTGTCCTCTATTTATACGTGAAAATACTGTTCTCTCGACTGGTCTAAAGGTCGATTCAACTGATCAAAGGACCAACCAATTTTCAAAATTTATGGCGCGATAAGATAAGATCGTTACTCAACCGGTTGAGTGGCTTGCTCGACTGGCCGAGTGCTCGACTGGTCGAGTGGGACCAAAAAATTTTACTGGACTTTAAGTCGAGCCTACATGACTGGTCGAGCACTATTCACTCGACTAGTCGAGAAGTCTCCATGACTGGTTGAGGGTCCAATAGAAAATTTTAAAAATTCACAACAAATCTTTGATTGATCGAAAAACAGTTGGACTGGTCGAGTCAGACTAGGACTAGTCGAGGAAATGACCCATAAACTTATAAAATGACCCAAATAAAATATACAATGAATATGACTCAACCTATGGTCAATCTAGGGTTATCCATACCTTGTTTGTGAGTTTGAACAATTGCAACATCGTTCACTCTGTTAACTCATTCACTTGCAATACTAGAAGCTTGTCTTCAAAACTTGAACTTGAGCTTGAGCTAGGGCTTGAGTTCTTGAGTCTTTAAAGTACAGAACTTGAAGATTAAACTTGAACTTGTGCTTATACTTGAGCTTGAAGTCTTGAACTTCGACAACGCTCTTTGACTTGAATATGTAGAAAAGTTTGACGAAGACGTGGACAACTTTAAAATGCACGAAGTTTATCTATTCATCTCATCAACACATGATACAAATTCTAAATGATTCGGCACAACAAAATTTGACAACTTTGGGTACTACATTTACAATATAGCATTTACAATATAGCATTTACAAGGTTCAGCCCCAACTTAGCTTGTTTCATACTCAGAAAACACCCTGAGCACACATAAATCATTCTACAACTGGACCCGTCATAAGATCTTTTGTGCAATCTATTTACGCATCTTCTCTTCCTGCGCACCTGGCTACATAACGAAAACTTCTGCATGAAGTTTTCCACCAACTCCAGCCTCCCATCCACCACCTCACACATGCTCTGAGAAGGAGAGAGAGAATGTGTGTAAGAACATCCTTGCACACGTGAAGAAAAAGAGAGAGATTTGGGCCTGCGGCTGGGGAGTTCCTTCCCTTCTTCATGAGTTTTCTTTTCCTTTTCTTTTATTATTTTGTTTAGATCTTTCATTTAAGAGACTTAGTTGATCATGAGTATGGTTGGTTAAACCTATTAGCTAGGGTTAAAAGGTGAAGCTTGTAGTGTAATGGGATTGCTTCTATGGTTTTGATTCATGTTTAAATGAACTCTCTTTGATTATGGTTTGATTATAAGGAATGCTTTCAGTTTTTAATGGTCGGTTGTGACTTAAATTACAATGGATCTGTGTTAGCTTTGAGCATGTTCTTTTCATTATAATGAATATGAAGTTAGGATGCCCTATTGTTCACCATCACCCCCGAGACATGGTTGGATGATGAAATCTTTCCTAACGTTCATAACTCTCTCAGATTGGTTGTGGATTGGTTAAATTCTATTGTTTATTTTGTTTCATGGGCATGGTCTTGTGATGAAATCAATTCTAATTCTCATACCTCTTATCCATTGATAACTAAATCAAAGGAAGTTCATAGTTGTATTATCTTTCATCTGGATGAAGATAGGACTCTGATTCCAGTTGTGTTTATAAATCAAGCATAGATCTCCCTGATCTTTACAAGTGGATCCTTGACATCCTAGTTTCTCACCTTTGAATTTCACAAGTTTTAGTTAATATTTCATCATTATTTCTCTTAAACTTCCCTAATTTAGATTACATCTTCACCTAGTTCTAGTTTAAGTTACTTTCAAATTACATACAAGGTTCAGTCCTTGTGGATTCAACCTTGGTCTTACCAAGATTATTACTACGTCACAACCCTGTACTTGGGGTGTGAACAATATGCCCTGAACCACTTATCCCTTTAGTTTTTATTAGAGGAAGGTGGATCGGTTATCAAAGCTCCTCCGGTATTTCTCCATGACGAGAAATAGTACCAGCCGGGCTAAAGAGTGTTCGACTTCACTTGATACAAGTGGAGGAACTTGTCCACTGATAGATTGGGCTGCTCCAACTCAGCCCATAAGACTACACAGCTGAATAAGTTCTTCCACTCATTCAGAGTTAACTGTCCCAGGGCCAAGCCAAGACAGGCCAAAAGACGCCAAATAATTCCCTGAAGTGGGAATCGCAGGACGTATAGCAGAGTGACCTGAAAAATTTCCACTACCCCATTGGGAGGTCAGTCTAGGAGTTCATCCGCTGAAGGAAGCCTGAGAATTAAAAAATCAAGGATGTGATACTCGAACCTGATCTAGACTAGCTCCTCGTCATTCAAAGTCGAGGGCACTGGCCCCCTCAGATCCTCCTTACCAGCTTCATCCTTGTCAGGTGGATCATGAGCTTCAGTGACTTGATCGGTCACCAAAGGCGGGTTCATTTCTTGCGACCCAGGCATCGTCTCATGCCTAGGAGACAAATATAATGCCCTAGCGGTAGGCGCCGGTCTCTACTATGGGGACTAATCCAGTACTCTTCTTTACGATGAATATCGGAAAGTGGCATTTGCCATTACCACCAGCGACGAAGGTGGGTTCGACATTACCCTAAGGCGACTACTCACCGCACTTTCACCACTAGAAACCCTCTCTCGTGAGCTCATACAACAAGACATAATGGATGGAAAAATGAAAGGAGGAGGGGGAAATGAGGCTCACCGGAGTTGAGATCGACAGGATTCCGACTAGATTGTGGCAAGAACAGTCGCTAGAATGCACGCAAGAGAGCATGAGAGCAGAAAGGGGAAGGAAATGAAATGCGAAAGAGAGGAGCCCTCGGCCTTAGAGCTCTCCTTATATAGGCAGGCCACATGACAATCATTTAATATGTTCATTAACTCTGCTCCGTACAACGCCCCATCAGCTACCCTAACTTGACCCGTGTCACAACCCAACGTGCCGCTCGCCCCTGATATCAAGTATAACACCACATGTCGTGACCTCATTGGACTGTCACCGAAGCGACGGCTTGACGCCTCACATGACCTCAAGCCACACAGTGACATGTCATGATTATGGACTAACGATGCTTCGATTACCGTGTTGGCTGCATACCTGGCATTAGTGATAACGCGACTTAACCTGGTCCATGCATAACCCGACTTAGCCATGACTGAGCTTACTTTCCAAACTTCGTTCAAAAAGCAAAGGGAGCTCACTGTTGGGGAAAAAATATACAAGTCCATAAATTGACTTATGGAATGGACCAACTTTACTGAACTAGCCTGGGCCCATGGAGACTCGAGCCTGATAAGGCCTCTATGTCAAAAAACAAAACAATCTCTCAGGAAAGCGATGTAATTATAAGGCCACACAAAGAGCTTGCGAGCTCATACAAGTGGTTGAAATACCGACTTAATTTATAGGTCGACTAAAGGACAGTTATGGATCACCTATAAATCATCCACACGTCGATTACGAATCAACCCTAGATCGATCACAGACCGTCCATAGCTCGATCATAGATCAATCATACATCGATCAAAAATCAGTCATAGATCGACCATAGCTCGATCATAGATCAATTATACAAGGATCACAGAATGGTTATAGATCAATTATACAATGATCACAAAATGGTTATAGATCAGCCATTGCTTGATCATAGATCGGTCATATATCAAGGATATCCCTAGTAAATACCTAAAAGTCTTAACACACGGGTAAAGGAAACAAAAACTTTCATTGGGATCCAACCTAGAGTCGTGCCACCAATTTATAGAATCCTCATGAGATTCAAAGATCTCTCCCTAAATCTTCGTAGATAAGATCAAATCCCAATAATCTCGAAAAACTACAATCTCGAGAAGATACTGGATCATAGAAAATTTTCAAGATATTAGGAAGGAATCCCCATACTACGGGATCCTCTCTCTCCTATAAATATAAAAGCATCTCCCATCATTGGGGGTACGTATGCACTAACCCTTATACTTGACTGGTCTCTTTTCTGGAGATCCTACCCTACACTAAAAGACCTCAAGCCTGACTTAGGCATCGAAGAGTCCCCTGACAAACTAGGACCTCCTTTGTCTCTCATCTTCACTTGTGGAGGTTCAAGGAGGTGTGCTGCGGAGGGTCTGCTGGAAAACTACATCAACATATATTGTTTTCTGTCATGGTGATGATGTTAACAAATGAAAAGCAACGCACCGAGCCATCAACATGGGCGATCCACACTCAATGTAGACGCAGAATCTTTTGTAGATGTGGGGACGATATCGTTCATATTTCAAGTGTGGATTGTCTATTTTGAAGACACATCCAAACCTTTAGTGGCCCACACTAAATAAAGCAGCTCCGATTGAACCCATTGACCGACTAACATTGAAACCTCTCAAAGGTTCACTACAGGGTTGTTTTCCATCTAATCTTTTTATAATGTCATGTAGATCTAAATAAAGGGAAAACACAAATATCAGCTTGATCAAAGCTTTCTGGGCCTTATGAAGTTTTCAATAATATGCGTTCAATTCCCATTATTTATGTAGTGTGAGCCTTGGATCTGCCTTATGTTTTGTATCAACCTAAGAAATGGTATGGGAAAATGTATGGATGGTGTTTATATGATACATAAGTCATGATGGGCCACGAAAGTTCCACATGTGTACACTTCCAATTTCCTTCTCTTGACCTGGAATGTGCTGCTTGAGGGATGGTGCTATCCGGGCCTCTTATCCAAGATGGCGTGGCCCTAACCACGGTAATCACCTTACATATGTTTTTTGTATCCCCTGTACATCTGTGGCTTTAGATTTGAAAGGGCCTAGCGATATGCCCTAAAGGGGGGGTGAATAGGGCAATGCCAAATAAAACTTATAACAGCGGAATAATAAAAGATATAAAGCACAATGCTAAATATAAAATAATCACAATAGCCTAAAATAAAGAGATTGATACTTTATCAGTTCTAAGGATAACCTTACACCAAAAACCAGAGATTTAAGGTAGGACAACCTTATTTCTAGAATGCCCTTTGTATCACAAATTAATGAGGAATAATAAGCAAGAAAATTAAAATAACTTACAGAAAATAAATCCTAAGTTATTACAACATTCATCCACACTTGCTTGAAGTGATTACAACATTCATCCACAAACACTCTCCATAAAACAGAATGAATAAAAGAATGAAAGAGTAAAACACATCCACAACACAACGATATATAGTGGTTCGCCTGTGTGTACACCAACTGTTATCCAACAGCCACACAGATTGCTACTCCACTCCTAATATCCTCACACAGGGGATATTAGCATGCACTATCAAAATAGGTTTCACAGGTTCACTTAAAACCTTCACAATTGTGTCTTTGATCTCGGGCTCACACAATCCAAAAACCCCACAATCTGAGTTTTCTGACTCTCCTTAGATAACCAATACAATGAGATTTTCCTGGCGACTCTCAAACAAAAACCAGAGAAAGTAAATTATAAAAATGTAAAATACCTGAATCACCTTTTGAAGAAGCCCGATAGAACCAATCGGAGTAGATGTTCGATTCAACGTTCAAAGTCCAATACTCACTTTAAGAATGGTTCTAAGTCTAATTGATTTTAAATCAAAAGGGCTAGTTCTATTTGATTTTGAATCCAAGAAGAAGGAATATCAGAAATTCCTCTTTTCTAATAAGATTGGAATGTAGATCAAAATCAAATAAAAATAAGCTAGCAAAAGGAATATTAAATAAGCACAAAGTAGCTTAAAATAAACACAAACTTATCTCAGAGTATAGCCTAAAGAATTCTTGAATAGAATTGATTTGAAGTACTAAAACTCTGAAGTTCGTGCTCTATTTATAGCCTAAAAAATCCCGTCTACGACTGGTCTTACGAACCTAGGACTGGTCGTAGCTCTAAATATTTTCGAAAGATTTCCGTGGGATAAGATTTTCTGTTACACGACCGGTCCTGGGCGGTCTACGACTGGTCGTGGGCCATCTATGACTAGTCGTGGGACACCTACGACCGGTCGTAGGACCCCAAAAATGGTTGCTGGAGTTTGAGTTGTAGGGCTACGACCGGTCGAAGGATGAGTCGTAGAATTCATAGGACTGGTCGTAGGATGTCCAGGACTGATCGTAGGACAGCTAGAAAGATCCAAAAATCTTCAAAAAACTAGGACTGGTCCTGAAAAACTTAAGATTGGTCGTAGCAGAGCTAGGACTGGTCTTGAAGTCCCTAGGACTGGTCTTAGAACACTCCAAACAAGCATAATAAAATATACGAGTTATGTATCCAGAATGACCTATTGTAAAGCCCATCCTAAGGTCAATCTAAGGTCAAACAAACCTTAAAAGTGAGATGGACATTGAAAGTCTGTACACTCAGATGACCCTTAAGAGAAGCTTGAGAATATACAAATCTTGTAGTAGGCCTTCTTGAGCTTGATCTTGACTTGACAAAGTCTTCTACTAAACTTGAACTTGATCGAATCTTGAACATACAAACCTAAAGACTTCAATACTTGAATTCTTCATCCATGTCTTGAAAACTTTCTTCATTTAAGATCTTATCTTGAAATGCGATGACTTGATTGCAATGAATAGTCTTCAATCATAAAACATAAGATGTACACGACATAGATATAGGTTTTGGCACCATAAAATTTGACAACCAAAGGGATATGAAATCATAGCACTTACAATCTCCCCCCTTGTCAAATTTGTGACAAAACACATAGCATAAAAGATAATAAGGAATCATGAGCCATGAAATTACAAAATACTCTACTCCCCCTGAGTAATACGAGTGTTGCTCATATAATCAGTACACAACATAAAAACCTCAAGACTTCAATCCACATATCCTTCTCAATCAATCAATTCAAATAAATTTACTCCCCCTTTCCATACTACTCCCCCTTTAGCTTTAGCTTACTACTCTCCCTTTTTTGTCACAAAATGACAAGGGAAAGGCACAATAGGAAGAGAAATAAATAGATAATGAGAAAGAGATATGAAAGGACATAATATAATCCTGAAGCATCAAGTCATAATCCATAATCCAAAATACAATATCCAAAAGATAATGTTATCAAACCATAATTTGTAATACATATCCAAAATAAAAGGATAATGTGATACTATCTAGAAGATAATTCACCTAATCTGATCCAGAGGAGGGAGCAGGGATAGTCGGATCAATCTGGTGTAACCCCTTATTAATGTGACGAAGATATTTTCGCATGTACTTAAATCACATATCATGGGCTATATTCATATTATCAACCTTTTCTTCCAATGCATGAAGGCGTGCATCAAAACCAGATGGATCATAATCTGGATCATTAGGTGAATCAGTTTCTATATCATCAAATAAGTCATCTATATTAACATCTTATTGAGGAAGATCTCCATCTTCCCCTTCGTTTTCAGCATCACCACCAACACCACCTTCATCAATTTGGCCAGGGGCAGATCCAATTTCATCTAATTAAGATTGGAATTATTGAAAATAAGATGAGATATTGGTGCCTCATTAACAGGTTTATCGACAAGTATGTGAGTAGCTAAAACAGTCATAAGATAACCGAACGGAATATCACTATGACCTGAATGGAGATGAAACTGAATAATGGAATGACAAATCAAAGAGGGAAGACAGACCTTGGTACCAGAAGCAATAGAATGCAACCCATGAACCATGAAAGAAGTTAACTCAATTTTATTGCCGGACTGAGGATACACATTGGAAATGAAGAACCGATGTAATATTCTGTAACTAGGTAACAAATACTTTGAAGGGAGCGCATTCCCTTTGTGTGTCCATTGTGCATCAATTTTGCATAAATCTCTTATTAACATGCATTTTTTCGATTCAGATGGTTTGTCGTATAAAGTATGAATCGGTATACCCTCATCATTAACAGGTATATCCATAATACCTGATATCAAATGACAGTCTACTTCAAATTTCCCTTCTCTAGTATCAATTGAAAAAATTAAATTATCAAGAGAAAATTCAGAGATACATGCAACCATTGATTGAGCAATGGATTGGTATGCAGGCCCACCCCAAAGTAAAATGTTAGTCCAGCCTACAGATTCAAGGAGAGGGATAACACCATATGGAGCAATGTGATTGAGATCAGCGGTATGGTCAATGATAATGTTATGGACACGTAAATCTCTTACATCTTGAGAATCATCTTCGGGTGACCGAAGGTGCTATTTAGTTATCGGTGCAGATCTGGATGAAGATGGACCACGAGATGTTTTCTTTTTTCCTCTAGCATCCATATTCAAAAAGATATACAAAGAGCAAGCAAGATGCACAAATGAAAGATGGGTTTTCTCTAGATCAGCAAATTGAGAGGAAACCCTTGAAAATCCCAACAAGGGATGAAATCTAGCTATACTATGAACAAATCAAAGCATAAAGAGTAAGAATCTTCAAGAAAAATGATGAAATAGGACTTACCTCGAAGAAAAATAGGAAATCTTATGACTGGTCGAGCCACGACTCGTTGTAGGTCGGTGTGGAAATGAGGAAGAAGAGGATTTTCCCCAAATATATAACATTCACGAGATCCACGACCGGTCGAGTGTGGTTTATGACCGGTTGAACCACGACTAGTCGTGTACAGCCACGACCGGTCAAGTATCGACCAAAAATGCATTTTTTAATGAAAAAATTGAAATTTAAACATAAATAATACTAAATATAGTACACTATGATACATGCAAGAAAGAATATTCAATGTAAAATGCACATACCAAGATCAAATTTCAATTTATTAAACCTGCTTTTGTCGAGCGGTTTAGTAATATATCAGCAAGTTGATTTTCGGTTGATATATATTCCAAAGAAATAACTTTTTCTTCAACCAACTCATGTATGTAATGATACCTAATATCAATATGCTTAGTACGTGAGTGCTGGATTGGATTTTTGAAAATGTTTATAGCACTGGAATTATCACAATGTAAGATCATTGAATCTTGATTAATTCCATAATCGCTAAGCATGCGTTTCATCCAAACTAGTTGAGTACATGCATATCCAGCTGCAATATACTCAGCCTCAGCAGTGGAGAGCGATATTGAGCTTTGGTTCTTACTGAACCAAGAAACTAAGCAATTTTCAATGTAAAAACAACCACCACTGGTTGATTTTCTATCATCAATATTATCGGCCCAATCAGCATCTGAGTACCCGGCTAATTGAACACTAGTATCAAAAGGGTACCATAGACCCAAATTTATAGAACTTGTGACATATCTAATAATCCGTTTAACAGCGGTAAGATGTGATTCCTTAGGATTAGACTGATATCTTGCACAAATTCCAACACTAAATGCAATATCAGGTCTACTTACAGTAAGATACATTAAACTACCAATCATACTGCGATATAGTTTAGGATCTATATCTTTACCTGTAGAGTCTTTTGAGAGTCTTAATGTTGTACTCATAGGAGTATCAAAGTTCTTACCATTCTCAAATCCAAACCTTTTAACCAAATTTGAAGCATATTTGGTCTGGGAAATGAAAATTCCATCAGGTTGTTATTTTACTTGCAACCCTAGGAAATAGTTAAGTTCGCCAACCATGCTCATTTCGAACCTTGATTTCATTAACTCTGCAAACTCAATAGACATGTTAGATCAAGTTGATCTATAAATAATATCATCAACATATATTTGAACCATCAAAATATCATTGTTATTCTTTTTAACAAAGAGCGTCTTATCGACACTTCCTACTTGAAAGCTTTGAGTAAGTAAGAATTTAGTCAATTTCTCACACCATGCCCTGGGCGCTTGTTTTAGACCACAGAGAGCCTTTTTGAGACGAAATACATGGTCAGATAACTTAGGGTCTTCAAACCTTGAAGGTTATTCAACATACACTTCTTCATGTAAATCGCCATTTAAGAAAGCACTCTTTACATCCATCTGATAAATCTTAAATTTTTTAAAGCATACGATGGAAATAAAAAGTCTGATTGACTCAAGGCGAGCAACTGGAGCAAAGGTTTCATCGTAATCGATGCCTTCAATCTGAATGTACCCTTGTACAACCAGTCTAGCCTTGTTTCGTATAATATTTCCAAGCTCATCAAACTTATTTTTAAAGATCCATTATGTTCCAATAATGTGTTTTTCTTTAGGTCTAGGAACAAGATACCAGACATCATTACAAACAAATTGATTAAGTTCATCCTGCATAGCAACAATCTAATTTTTGTCAAAAAGTGCTTCTTTTACGTTGACCGGTTCTATTTGGGATGTAAAACAAACATAATTACATATGTTCTCAAGTTATTTGTGAGTACGTACTCCAGTGAGAGGGTTTCCAAGTATTTGATTGGATGGATGATCTTTAACAGTCCTTGGTTCAGATTCTTTTTGACTTGATGAGATATCTTGATTGTCAATAATAAGAGCTTCATCATCATCTGAACTCGGGGCTGGTGTATTCAAATGATCATCAATGACCACATTGATGGACTCTTGAATCACACCAGTTCTCTTATTTAGAACCCTATGAGCTCGACTGTTCAAAGAATAACCAAGAAAAATACCTTTGTCACTTTTCATATCAAACATACCCAAATTTTCACGATCCTGTAAAATATAACACTTGCTGCCAAAAACTCAAAAGTATTTGACAGTAGGTTTCTTTTTAAACCATAATTCATAAGCAGTCTTATTTACTGGTATAAACCCGATTAATGATATAGCATGCGATATTAACTGCTTCAGCCCAAAGATTTCTAGAGAGCTTCATGCTATTCAAAATAACATTAGCCATATCCTGAAGCACTCTGTTTTTCCTTTCAACAATACCATTTTGTTGCGGTGTTTTAGGCACAGAGAATTCATGTGATATTCCCTGATAGCAGAATTTTTCAAAACTACTGTTTTCGAATTCAGATTCATGATCACTTCAGATCTTACTAACATGAGAACCTTTCTCATTTTGGATTCGTTTGATGACATTTTTCACTTCATCCAGGGTTTCAGTTTTGTCTTTTAAGAACGATACCCAAGTGAATCTGATATAGTCATCTACGATAACCAAGATGTATTTTTTGCCTCCTCGACTCTTCGATCTGGTTGGTCTAATAAGATCCATGTGGAGAAGCTTGAGTGCTCTAGATGTGGTATTGGAGTTCACTTTCTTGTGAGAGCTCCTAATTTTTTTGCTCAACTGGCATTCACCACATATTTTGTCTACTTTTTACAATTTGGGTAGACCTCTAATTAGTTCTCTTTTGCTCAATCTAAATAAGTTCTGATAGTGTACATGTCCAAGGCGTTTATGCTATAATTCAGTCTCATCGGTATGGACCATGTAACATGATTGAGTAGATGAGCTAGCATCACTAACGATGTAGCAATTTTCAGAAGTTCTGCGACTAGTTAATATAACAGAACCCCTTTTATCAAGTATCTCATAACCTTGATTAGAAAACTTCACATTATGGTTGTTATCGCATATCTGAGAAATGCTTAATAGGTTATGTTTTAAACCCTCAACATATAAAAACATTCTTAAATAAGGGAAGGTTATAAAGCTGAACCGTACCTTGGCCAATAATTTTCCAATTGCTTCCATCACCAAATGTGACTGACCCGTCAGTCATATCTTTAAGATCGGTGAATAAAGCTTTGTCACCCGTCATATGCCTGGAGAAATCACTATCTAGGTACCACTTTGAATGGCTTGTAGCTTTGAAAGCAGTGTGGGCAACCAAGCTGGCAACTTTAGGAATCCATTTCAGAACTGTTTTGGATTTAGGAGCATAGATGGTCTTTTTCTGTCTGTTGTTATATGAGTGACCCATAGAGTTAGACTTTAATAGCTCCTTGAGTAGATTAATTATTTTTTCAGCCAATGGATTTCGGTTTTGAAAATTAAGGTTGACATGGCCACCTTTATGTTTTTGGAAAGACCTAGAATTTTTAGGTATTCTTTTCTTTTGAGGTCGAAGATTCTCCTTTAACAAATTTAGGAGGAATGTTCTTTTGTTTAGGAGATGTATTTTTATCATAGCCCAACCCGGATCGATCCCCACATTTTCTTGATCCGGACAATAATTTTTCCAATTTTGGATCACCTTGGGCATATCTCCATGTGTCTTTCAAACTCAGAAGAGAGGCTACCTCATTTTTGAGTCTTTCTTTTTCGGATTTCAAATCTTCAATTTGGGAGGTTTTGAAATCTAAATCACATTTGGTTTTTTCAAAAGAATCGGAAATATGAGACTTTTCTAAAACAAGAGACTCATAATCTTCCTTAAGCTTAGTAAATTTTTCTTTTTCTAATTTAAGCTTAACTGTAATTTTACAACTCTGTTTATAAAGGGCATTATAAGAATCTTGAAGATCATCTTCATTATCGCAATCACTATTCAGATTTTCTTCACTAGATATATCATCATGATCTGAATAGGTGATCTTGGCTAGAGTCATAAGGGCTTTAACATCATCGCCCGACTCGATTTCAGAATCTTCTGATTTAGAAGAGGATTCAGAATCAGATGATTCATTCCAAGTAGCCATCATGCTTTTTCTTTTTGATTTGTCCTTTTTAGGACATTTGTTAGCTAAGTGCCTATACTCTTGACAGTTGTAACATTGACTATCTTTCAATGATTTTTGAGCTCTAGGTTTAGATCGTCTCTTATCATTTGACTTTTGAAAATCAGCTTTTTTCTTATTTTTGAAAATTTTATAAAACTTTTTTGCTAAAAGGGCCATATCATCTTCAAAATTTTCGCTATCCGAAGTGCTCTCTTGTGAAACATTTTTAGATAATTTGAGAGTAATTGATTTTCCTTTAGGAGCCTTAAAGGATAACTCATACGTTTGAAGTGAACCAACTAATTCCTCAACCCTCATGGTATTCGTATCACGAAGTTCCTGAATCGCAGTTACTTTAGAATTGAACCGTTCAGGAAGTGAACGTAGTATCTTTGCGCACACTTTACTTTCTGGGATTCTATCACCAAGACTTCACATAGAGTTTACAATGTCATTCAATCTAGAAGTCCATAAACATCTCATTCTCCTCCATATGAATTTTTTCAAATTTAGTTGTGAGGAGTTGGACTTTAGATTTCTTGACAATAGATGTACCCTCGTGTGTCATTTCTAATACATCCCATGCTTGTTTTACATTTTCACATGAGATGATTCTTTTGAATTCATCTGGTGATAATGCACAAGTAATTGCATTTAGTGCTTTAGCATTGGCACTACTTTCACTTTTCTGAAGTGTGATCCAAAGAGAATAAGTCGTTACTTTCATTGATTTTGAACCATCACTATTAGTTACTTCAGTGATAGGAGGGTTCCATTCAATCACTGTGGCCAACCACACACTTTCATCCAAGGATTTAAGGAAGATCCTCATCCTGGCTTTCCAATAAGCATAGTTTGTGCCATTAAAAGGTGATGGCCTAGTCACTGATAGGCTATCAAAATTTGACATCTTAATATAGCTTAGATCGTTAGCTTAGGAAATAAATCTAATAAATAAACAATAAGCACGAGCTATTAGGCTCTGATACCACTTGAAAGGGCCTAGCTATATGCCCTAGAGGGGGGTGAATAGGGCAATGCCAAATAAAACTTATAACAGCGGAATAATAAAAGATATAAAGCACAATGCTGAATATAAAACAATCACAATAGCCTAAAATAAAGAGATTGATACTTTATCAGTTCTAAGGACAACCTTACACCAAAAACCAAAGGTTTAAGGTAGGACAACCTTATTTCTAGAACGTCCTTTGTATCATAAATCAATGAGGAATAATAAGCAAGAAAATCAAAATAACTTACAGAAAATAAATCCTAAGTTATTACAACATTCATCCACACTTGCTTGAAGTGATTACAACATTCATCCACAGAACACTCTCCACAAAACAGAATGAATAAAAGAATGAAAGATTAAAACACATCCACAACACAAAGATATATAGTGGTTCGCCTGTGTGTACACCAACTGTTATCCAACAGCCACACAGATTGCTACTCCACTCCTAATATCCTCACACAGGGGATATTAGCATGCACTATCAAAATAGGTTTCACAGGTTCGCTTAAAACCTTCACAATTGTGTCTTTGATCTTGGGCTTACACAATCCAAAAACCCCCACAATCTGAGTTTTCTGGCTCTCCTCAGATAACCAATACAAGGAGATTTTTCTGGCAAATCTCAAACAAAAACCAGAGAAAGTAAATTACAAAAATGTAAAATACCTGAATCACCTTTTGAAGAAGCCCTGTAGAACCAATCAGAGTAGATGTTCGATTCAACGTTCAAAGTCCAATACTCACTTTAAGAATGGTTCTAAGTCTAATTGATTTTAAATCAAAAGGGCTAGTTCTATTTAATTTTGAATCCAAGAAGAAGGAATATCATAAATTTCTCTTTTCTAATAAGATTGGAATGTAGATCAAAATCAAATAAAAATAAGCTAGCAAAAGGAATATTAAATAAGCACAAAGTAGCTTAAAATAAATACAAACTTATCTCAGAGTATATCCTAAAGAATGCTTGAATAGAATTGGTTTGAAGTACTAAAACTCTGAAGTTCGTACTCTATTTATATCATAAAAAATCCTGTCTACGACTGGTCTTAGGAACCTAGGACTGGTCGTAGCTCCAAATATTTTTGAAAGATTTCCGCGGGATAAGATTTTCTGTTCCACGACCGGTCCTGGGCGGTTTACGACTGGTCCTGGGCGGTCTACGACCGGTCGTGGGACACTTACGACCGGTCGTAGGACCCCAAAAATGGTTGCTGGAGTTTGAGTCGTAGGGCTATGACCGGTCGAAGGATGAGTCGTAGAACTCACATGGTTGGTTGTAGGATGTCCAAGACTGGTCGTAGGATAGCTAGAAAGATCTGAAAATCTTTAACAACCTAAGACTGGTCCTGAAAAACTTAAAACCGGTCATAGCAGAGCTAGGACTGGTCTTGAAGTCCCTAGGACTGGTCTTAAAACACTCCAAACAAGCATAATAAAATATATGAGTTATGTATCCAGAATGACCTATTGTAAAGCCCATCTTAAGGTCAATCTAAGGTCAAACAAACCTTAAAAGTGAGATGGACATTGAAAGTCTGTACACTCAGATGACCCTTAAGAGAAGCTTGGGAATATACAAATCTTGTAGTAGGCTTTCTTGAGCTTGATGTTGACTTGACAAAGTCTTCTACTAAACTTGAACTTGATCGAATCTTGAACATACAAACTTGAAGACTTCAATACTTGAATTCTTCATCCATGTCTTGAAAACTTTCTTCATTTAAGATCTTGTCTTGAAATGCGATGACTTGATTGCAATGAATAGTCTTCAATCATAAAACACAAGATGTACAAGACATAGATACAGGTTTTGGAACCACAAAATTTGACAACCAAAGGGATATGAAATCATAGCACTTACAAGATTAACCTGGGGCATTATACAAAAAATTGAAGCAAATCCAACTCTCAGGTGGACCATACCATAGGAAACAGTGGTGATTGACCATTAATGGGCCACAAAATTTTTGTATCAAGCTGATATTTGTTATTTATTTTCATCCAGGCTTACTTGAACTTCTCATCAAATTGGATGGAAAATAAAGACTGCAGAAAGATTAATAAAGTGATCCCTAAGAAGTTTTTAATAGTAATGTGTTTAATCACTACCGTTCACTACAAAAAAAATATAGTCATTAGGAATGTTTTCATCACAGGTGGCCACAGAAAACCGCCACTGTTGGTGAAATGTGGGCCATTTTTAAGTGGTCGCCTGTGTACAAAATGGGCCACCACCGCTGGTTTTAAATAAAATTAAAAATAAAAAAACATTAAAAGCCTTGCCACCGCTCACCCTATCCCTAAATCGCCAAGACGCCCGCGCGCCCTATCCCCAAATCTCCAAAATGCCCACGTGCCTAATCCCCAAATCCATCGCACCTTCTTCTCCCACCTCTTTTCTACCAAAACCCTTCTCCCCTCCTCTCCTCCCTTGCAATAACCTACCGAAAGTCTTTCTCTCTCTCTCTCTCTCTCTCTCTCTCTCTCTCTCTCTCTCTCTCTCTCTCTCTCTCTCTCTCTCTCTCTCCCCTCCAACGTCTCTCGATCTCCATTTTTCACTCCGGCCTCTCTTGATCTGTCTTCCTTGTCCGTTGCTAGTTGAAGACACTGATCTCTCGGCCGTTGTCGTCCTTCTCACCAGAACACACTAGAGTTCGAAAAGCCCCGCAAGAGGAAGTACGTTGATCTCTCGGCCATGCCCTCCTCGTCGTAACACGCCTCTCTCTCTCTGTATTGCCTAATCCATGGAAGCCATAGCTCGAGAAGCCATATCTGCTATTGTCTTAACTATTGGAGCTGTCAACAGAGTACTGGTACGTTGCTCGTTTTTTTTTTATAAAAAAAATTTTCCCACCATTTGATCCGTATCTATGCTTTGGAATATATGGATAGGATTTCTTCATCTGCTTCTTTTATTTATTTATTTATTTGATGGGTCCTTTAAATTATTTTCCTGATAATTCAGGTGTTACCGGTTATGATAATGGGAGCCTTCTCTCTGTCGCCTCTGGTTTTTGGATTTTCAAGTTCTCTGTTATCATGGAAAAAAGAAGAAAAGGGTGAAAAGCTTTGATCATTTACACTTTGCTGCATCAAACACGGCATGACAAAATCCGCATTATTGGTTGTCATACTCTTTTTATCTTTGTAAATAGTCAGGTAGGCATTGTCTTATTTTTTGGGGCTTCATGTTTCTTACTCTGGAAGTCAGATCTAATCTCGAGAAATTAGGGATCACTTGTGTGTGGTCTGATTGGTCATAGATCGTACACGCATGCTAGTAACTTTCTCTGAGAGAGTTTAGATTCTTGTCATTTTTCTTATTATAACAGATGGATGGTACTTACATGTTCAACTTAGAAGGCTTGATTCCCAAGCTCTGTCAGCTAGCCCAAGAAATGGGAGAGGATGAAAGGGTATGCCAATTGCATTCAGTAGGGCTACAGGCCCTTTCATCAATGGTATCTTCTCTCTCATGGCCATCTGATTGTATATTCAATATCATTACCATAGAATGTGTCTTATACTAGATATACATTTTGTAAAAAAATCATTTATTTCTTGTAAGTAGATTATGTTCCTTTCCTGAACTAAGTTAGAAAATGTTCTCTTGATGGTTATGGGAAAGAATTTTGGCAGTGTATGATGCTTTCTTATTGTTCATGTCACCTGAGATAATGAAATTCCTATAAAATGCAATTTCCTTTTAGCATTTCGTTTCATTATTTATTAAATTGCATTCAAGATTACACACACCCAAATGAGAGAACTGAGGTTACTTAATGTGATTTAGAGGGCCCAAGGCTCATCTTTTCTTTCTTTTTCCTTCTTCCCACATGAACACCAAGCTTAAAAGAGCCCAAAAAGTTCAGTAGAAAAATTCACTTGCAAACCACAACATATTCCACAACATATCTAACTGAGATGGGTTAATTCTTGTGCCAAAACTTTCATTGGTCCTATTCAGAATGTGCTTCAACAATTATTTTTAAAGCTTTTCTAATGTATCCCAATATTGTCTTCAATAAAAAGTTATTATTTCAATTGGGTTATTTTGTTATTTCTTGGTTTTACAATTTTCATTTTCTATAGTCAGATATTTCTCTAAGCTAAAAGTATCTTTATTATCGTTGTCATCATTGTCATCATCATCATCACATCATTGTCCCTACTATTTGGGTTAGGCTCTTCGAATCTTTTACTCTGGTAGATATGTTGACTTGTAATATATTATCATTGTCGTCATCATCATCATCTTAGCCTTTTTATGAACACATTGGGGTTGGCTTTTAAATGGTAGATTGGCAGAAGTTTTAGGATCGGTTGCCACGTGGCATGAACCTTCCTATTTTACTCAGGCTCTTGAAATCAGCCATGGCAGAGTATCACACGCACAAACACAGTTACAAGTTCAGAACAATATTAAAGTCATACGTTTCTTACTTTCACACGAAATACATATGATTCATGCATTGACTGATTTATAAACTACTAAGTACCTTGAAACTCTTGAAAATAAAGTAAAATGATCAATGAATAAATCAAAACTTCACATTAAAGATTGAAAATACTAGCTGTGATAGGCCATGCCATAGTCTAGACCCTTACACGCTTAAAAACACAATGTAATCATAAAACGAGTGTTAAATAACTATTGTCTAATTTACTTATCTCATATTTTCAAGTTTTTTATTTTATTTTTATTTTTATAACTTGAAAAGGTTCACGCATATTCAGCCGATGTAGTCATTGGTACCACCAATATGCACTGATACATATTGGTTTTTGGCTGACTGATATGGCTACAGAGTACAGATACCTATATCTTAAACCTTGTCATTAAGTGAACAAGCCTTCACATTAGGTATTTTCCTCATCCTTTTTCTAGGTCCTTTCAACGGTCATCAAAGTTGCCCTCATACTCAGCCTATCTCCAGTTTTTTAGCACATGACTGAATCATCTCAATATGCTTCTATCATTTATCTCCCATTGGGGTGACTCTTAGCTAGTTAGATTACTTAGGAGGACCTCATTCTTGATTCTATCCATCCTAGTCTTCCCACACATCCATGGCAACATCCTTGTGTCTATAGCGCTCTCACTCATTTCATGTTGCCTCCTAATTACAAGGCACTTATCCTCATATGGTATTGTTAGTGGAATAATGACCTACCTTTAGTTTCATTGGCATGTGGCGATCACACAACAATGTGAGGCACATCTCCACTTCATCCACCCATCTCTAGTTATATTGGAAACATCATTACGAATTTCTGAAAGTTCAAATGCTTACTGATGAATATTCTAACAAATTCATTTCATCGATGAATCCTGAATGCTTTTTATAGTGCTAGTGCCCTAATGATGTAGCACCACTTACATAGGTTTGACGACGTAGCACCACTTACATTAGGGCTTTCCAACAATATGCTTCTATCATTATAAATTTCTAGTTTTTGGTTGATTTCACATGAATGCATGGTGTAATGGGCATTCTCATTCCTTTCTTCTTAGTATACTTTTCACACTATTTTGATAGTGGATTGTTGTTCTTTCAATCTATTCACATGTTGATCAATCATGATCCCTGCTCTCTTTTCTAGATCCTTTCATGATGCTAAAATTTTCATTTATGTAATTCTAACCATTTAAGTAACTAGGGATCCTAGGAAGATGGTTGTAGTCCAGAGAAATCTAACCAAATTTGGAATTAAGGAAATTGCCAGAACTGGAAAGGTTGACTTAATTATCTTTTTGCAGGAATGTAACTTGCAGCTCGAAGGACCGAACATAATTTCCCTTCATGTGCCAAACTGGCAGGTGTGCAAGATCTTGAATTTTTATTTAATAGGCCCCAGAGGGGAAGTGACCTATCCTAAAGTCGAGTTGGTCCACTTATTAGTAGGGCTATAGATGTATGTTGAGTGTGGACCATTGGTTTTTTAACCTAACATTTTCTTATACGCATGTTGCCTACCTGACAAGTGGAGTTACCTGATTTTTAGGTGTGGACATTCACTGAGGGCCCATCTGATTAACAACTAGATCTCGCACATGAGCACTTATGTTTGGCTCATACATATGCATGACTCATTGCCTCATCACTTAGTGTTTATGTAAAAACATTTTATTTTAATTATATATATTCAAAGCTAAAAAAAACACACCACATCATGATTGAAATATGAAAAAAAAATTTGCATGATTAAAGCATTCTAGAGGCACAAGACCTTTGGAATTTTAGTTTTTTATTTGATTTTTCATCCACACAGTGACCTTTGGAATTCATATCGATTTTGTTGCTTCTTTCTTGATTGGTGGAAACAAAACAATCTTATTTCTCGAGGTTGCTTATTCCACTTACAGGCACAAATGTGCCAATACGGAATGCTTATGAGAGATATGTCTGGATCAATGTTTAAAATATTGTCCGAAGTTGGTATGTATTGTTCAATATGTATGGCTTTTCATGATCTTGAAGTTCAGTCACCAAAGTTCAATATGTATGTATGTCTTGTTGTTTTATGCTTAATATGTTTAGTGTTGAACATGGGTAGGTCTGGATGACGTGTAATATATCATGGTGGTATTAGTATGGGTGTTGGAAGATTTGAGCTTCAAGAGTCCAAAGGAAGAGTAATGTATTTTCTGAATAATGTGGATATGATGAATTTGTTGTTTTTTGTTAGCACTACATTGAGGTTTTGTTTTAGGAGAATTCCTTGCTAGTATTTACATATCAATCGGTCCAGCCAGATTACCCCACGAGTGAGAATGGGAAAACTCAAAATTAGGTGATCTAATCATCAGGTGAGTCAATTTTTGAATTTAATGTTTTTGGAGGTTATTCATTGTTTTCTAATGTGTGGCCCATCTGATGCTTGGATTGGTTTGATTTTTGTGTTGCCCTATTTTAATGGTAGGTGAGCCTGCTGGATCATTAGTTTCCATACAAACAACATGATGGGCCCCATATGTAGTAAGTTACAAGAAATTTTCTACGATTGTTGTAGAGGACCAGCCTTCAGACTTTGATTGAACATAATAGGCTACTTCCTCATTTGAATGCTAGTAATCATCACTAATCTTCATTCTTCCTCCTGATTAGATGGGACGCATCGAGTTTGCAATTCAGTTAACTTGTGCATTTAGATATCAATCCACTACTTTTGCAGAATCAAAAAATAATTTGGTATTTTTTTTTCTTCTATCTGTGAATCTAAGCTGGATACGTCTATCAAATTCAGGGTGAGGTTTTCGAGTTCTTCCATTTTTCTCGTAATAGTGATGGCAATCAAACCCTATATGTCTCTTGGAACACCATATCATGGGAGAGAGTTGGATCAAAGAAAATAGTCCGTGACCCTGTTTCTGCCTTCAATGTTTTAGCTGATGGAGAATTCCTTGCAGTATAAATCTTCAATTAATGCTTCTTATAGAAGAAGAATTTTGATTCCATTTTATAGGCTTTCCGATTTGAGTGATTGAATCGGTTTGAAGAACTGACATTTTTCTATCATTCGCATGGTAATTGTCTAATATTGGTTGTTCTTGACACTCTTCATGAAGTGATGGATCAAGATTCTACTCGAGGATCACACATCTGCTTAAAAATTTTCAAGTAGCTTCATTTCTACTCACACATTTTCTTTGTCATTGTTATCTGTTTTCTGTTCTATCCTAATTCTTGTTTCAGTTGAACAACTAAAAATTTCATACAGGCTTCAGGAGTTTCTTTAATATTTTGATTCGATGGAGTTGTTTCTCAGTTTTATGTCTAGCCTTTAGAAAATTTTCAACATCAACATGCACAGAATTTATCCTTGTTGGAAGCTTCCTCACTGCTCAATACACCCAACCAAATCGATCTCTCCTTGGAAGTCATCTTATCTTGGAGACACCTTGATTTGCATTTGATCATGGAAAACAGCAACCTGACTTTCCACATCTTCATCAAACCATGGGGCTTCTTGAAAGGAGGATTCTTACCTTCTGGAAGTCCCAAACTCACCTACTGAATCTGCTCCATCCATCATACATACATACACGCATGCACTTTTTTATACTTCACTCATCTTTAATAATAATAAAAAGTTCAGGTTGAGAATTTGTACAGTTGTATGAACGTTCTTGATTGTTGTATTATGTCATATGGAAATGATAGTGTAAAGAAGAACAGAGAGAACCTCCCTGATGGCTAATCCTTTGATCAGTGGCTTGCAAGTGGATGGATGAGATAAAAATTACAGCGAGGTTACACATTGAATGGAAAAGGAAGGCCAAAGATTGGATGTCTAGAACCTTCTGATCACTGGGTTTTTTTTAAAACCATGTCCAACTGGGGCTCCTCACATCATCACTAGTCTTGGATCTGTTGGGAGCCTTCCACAAAACCTTAGGATCTAGCCCTCCAGAACAAACCAGAATTATGGAATAACAAAGCAATGAAATAAATCAAAGCATCAATCACACACCACACAAGAGATTTTTACGTGAAAAACTGTCACGCCCCAAACCTGAAAATCGAATTCACATGAATCCCGATTGTCGAATCTGGTGCCGACAGCTTCCGTAGTGCCCCATTCTTGGCTCCTAACAATCAAATGCCAGATTCTGATCCTGGGATCCTACAAGGAGGATTTTCAAAATGATTTTTTTTTTTTGTAATGGAGCATAACCACAAGCATAACCAAGTCACAAAACAACATCACCACATATCCACTATATCAAAAATTTTAAGTACAATGAGGAAAGAGAAATACAAGGTGATCAAAAAGCTCCAAAAGGTCCTGATATGCACTCCTGCCTTAGCGCTGCTGCTGTCCAACGCTACCTGCACGCAACTGTCGTGCATAAGCTTACAAAAACTTAGAGGGTGGTGTAAGTGTGTGCGTAAGGCAAACGCCAAGTGTACAATATCAGAGTAGTGCGGAAGTATGCCGTAAGTCCATGAACACAATCAACCATACCAAGGCTACGTAATGCAAGGCATGAATGCTATTGGCCATATTAAGGCCATGCAATGCGAGATATGAGTGTCATCGGTCACACCGATGCAATGCAAGGCCTACATAGCCGAATGTCATATGTGAAATGCAATCCAAGCAAGTCGATACTCATCATGTACACATATCAGTACAGTCTCCCTCTGGATATCACCGGGGTCTAATACACTTCACAGTGACTGCCACCTCCCTATCTGCACAGTCAAGAAAGCGGAATAGGCCTCACTATCCGCCTGACCAATAGTCTGTCAATACCTACCTGGCTCATCGATAGTGGACTCATTTGCCAGATGGTCAAACTCAACCTAGCTTATAGCTCCCTCACTCAGGTGGATAAGGCCACACCCCCTTCCAACCGACCACGACACAGTGGGAGACGCGGTCTACTAGTATTCGGCACTCGGGCGCTCGTGTATCCACTCGGTCTAGACGTTGGAGCATCTCCTGGTACCAAAAAGGTTCTAGGACTTTCACTTAAGGACATCCTAAGTGCCCACAGTGCTAGAACCAAGTATTTTCGGTATTCGATACGACCATCCACGATGTACCTGTGGAGTCACGACCCTGATGTCGCTAGAGCGTGCAGTGATCAAGTCACACATATGCGAAATGCATGAGTCACACTGTCAAATCATGCAGCAATCCAGCGCGTACTGCGTGATCATGTGGGGCACTCCATCTCACAAGGAGTCTCGTAAGTGTCTCACCCCAACGGCTTATGCTATGATCAAACATTCCTCATATCAAGCATACATATGATGCGTATGAGCATGAATCATGGGGCTATACTAAGCATGTTATAAAGTGATTAATTAGTAACAAGTATGGGCCTATCAATGGGCCTTAAGGAGAGTTACAATGCGGACATTTAACCAACATTGTACTTACAATGTGGACGTCAAACCAACATTGTTCCTTAGGCACGACTCGCTATAAATATCATTACATGAACCATAGGAATCACACATTGTAATAGATCCTAAGGTCATCCCATTGGGCCTCGATCCATGGGCCATAGATACATCAAATGGGCCGAATTACATGAGCCTTACATTCATCAAACGGCTGCATTAATGGGCCTCACCAATGAGCCTTATGTACATTGCAATGGTCCATGACCCATGGACCTTGAAATACATCAAAGTGGACCTCACAACTTGGGCCGTATATGTATCTAATGGGCTTAATCTTATGGCCTTATCAAATGGGCCTAATTCCTATAGGCCTTATATATATTAAATGGGCCAGATCCCATGGGCATTATATGTCAAATGGGCCTAAACCCATGGGCATTATATATGTCAAATGGGCTTAATCCCATGGGCATTACATATGCCAAATGGGCTTAATCTCATGGCCTTAGATGTGCACCAAGGTGAGCCTAATCATTTGGGCTTTAGATATATCAAATGGATCACAACAT
Organism: Magnolia kwangsiensis; assembly: GCA_037074715.1. Classification (NCBI taxonomy): domain Eukaryota; kingdom Viridiplantae; phylum Streptophyta; class Magnoliopsida; order Magnoliales; family Magnoliaceae; genus Magnolia; species Magnolia kwangsiensis. The sequence goes on along the minus strand of CM073576.1, from coordinate 43,757,596 downwards.
ATGAGCCAGAAACACATCACAATGGGCCTCAACCCATGGGCTCCAAATACAGTACAATGGGTCTCAACGGATGGGCCATAACTACATCAATATGGGCCTAATCATATGGGCCTTATATATATCAGATGGGCCACACCAATTGGCCCCATATATATCAAATGGGCCACACCCAACTATAAATGGTGATGATGACTTCCACCATTAAAATTCTTAAGGCCATAACATATATTTCCCATCCAACCTGCTCATACATTAACATAGTGATAGATGAAGGGAAATAAATATCAGCTTAATAGTGAACTACTATGGCCCTTAGAATTTTGAACGGTGGACTTCGTTGTCCACTACTTAAGTGGTGGGGTCCGCTTGAACTATGTATCTGACTAATTCTTTAGCCCATGCCACCAAAATGAGCTTTCAAAGGGGTTGGATGGCTTGGATGCATCACATGCATCATGGTAGACCCCATATAGATGGACAGCGTACGTCATGGTGGGGGGTCCACATAAAAGGTTGGACGGTATAGAGGCAACACATGCATAAAAAATGGGGTCCACTGACCGTCCAGATGGCGGGACGACTTTGATAAAACACATACATAAAAGGGGTCCCACCGTCCCGGAATGTGGATGGTGCGGACGAAGCACATTAAACATGGTGGGGTTCCACCGTTCACTACCGTGGACGGCATTAATGAAATACATCCATTACTGTAGGCTCCACGTGGGGCCCACCATAAAGTTTACGTACCATCTATCCCATTGATAAGGTCACAGAGACCTGGGTGAGGAGGAAAAATAAATTTCAGCTTGATCCAAAACTCTAGCGGGCCTAAATAACGATTTCAATGGTAGAGTTCAATTCACACTGTTTCTTATGGTGTGGGTCGCCTGAGATCTGGATTGGGGATATCTTTGGGTGGGGCCTACTTAAGGTAGGGACCCACCATATGAGTGGGTTGGATCAAAAAATAAACATTAAAGTGGGGCCCACATGAGGAGCTTTGGGCCCCCAGCGTCCGCCTGCTTTGGGACGTCAGGCGTCAGAGAGGTAGCAGCCTCTCTGCTTCATAATCTCTTTTTTTTTTCTTTTCTTTGAAAACCCATTTTTTTGGGGTTTTTCATGTGTGGGGCCCGCATTGGCCGAATCTACCCCGGCCACTGGTTTTCATGGCTCGAGACTGACCAAACAAGACCAATATCAGATATTTTTTTCCTTGTATAAAAATGGTAGGGTGGTCTTCAACGGTAGAAACCACTGTTTTGTATGATATGGCTCGCTAGAAGATCTGATGGACTTCATTTTCCAGCTCAACGCCTAAAATGAGCTAGAGAAAGGGGTGGATGGCTTGGATTAAACTTATACATCGAGGTAGGGCCTACATGGACAGCCCTTCTCCAATGTTTGTAAAAAAAACTCATGTTTGTGTTTTCTTTCCCAACAACGTCCAGATGCTGGACGTTTTTTTTTTTTTTTTTTTTTGGGGGGGGTTAACAACGTATACAAGGTGGGCCCTATTTAGGTGGGCCACCACATGATGGATGGTGTGAGTGCAATACATATAAGATGGGCCCCACTCATGGACGGCTTGGATAAAATACTTACTTAATGGTGGGGTCCATCCAAGTGGGCCACACGGCCATTACCTCACATAAACAAAAAAATAAATGAAAAGAGAGGGAGAGAAAGATAGAGTGGGACACGTGTGTGATGGAGGGACCCCGACACTATGGGCCCTCCGTTGCATGATCTACAACATACATTAAGTGGGTCCCATTTCATATGGGCCCACCGATCAAAATCAACGGTGGAGATCCTTTCTCCACCGAAATGGACGGTCTAGATGACCATTTATGTAAAGAAATTAAACATCATGATGGGGTTCATGGAGAATGACCCCGTCATGGATTGATCTTGAAATCAAAGTGGGCTATTGGCTACATTTAGGGTCCCAAAATGAGATCCACACCATTGATCGGTGGGCCTCACTTGGCCTATCATAGAAATATGAAAATCTAGCTTATGGAAACACCCACCTATCAATCTTCTCGGTCCGTTGGATAGCCTATCTCCTTGAGCTTCACATTGATGGTGGAGATGGGAAATGGATGGCTAGGATTAAAGTTTTTGGGATGGGAAAGGTGGGCCACATAAGGTCATTTTTCTCTCTTAGAAATGCATGGACGTGTGGGCTTCTTGGTTGCTGGGGAAATGCTTGAAAAATGTTGAGAAATAAGAGAAATGGGATGGTTGAAAGAGAGGTGATGGATGGGTGTGATGGGTGAAAGGGTGAATGATGTGTGATGTGAGTGATGAGTGAGGTGAGAGCTTGGTTGACTTTTGGGTTTGCTTAACTTGTGGAGAAAGAAAGCATGGGTGTGTGTACTTGACATGAGAGGTGATTAATGGGATTGATTTGACACTTTGTAGAGATTCTCTTGGAAATATAAACACGCAGCATTTTTTTCAAAATAAACGCCGACCCACATCTCTTAGTCAGGGTATCGGATCGGTACATGAGTCGCAGCGTTGGAACCACGGCGACGATGCGGTTGCAATGATACAAGTCTTGGATTAAGCCAACTTAAATGTATAGGATACAACTTACGGTCGTGCACAATGTCGACTACAAGTCACGGATTGCCAGAATTTGACGAGAAGGATCGCGGGAAGCAACGGAATAGTACGGATTAGGATACGGGTCTTACAAAAACTCTTAAAGAGGTAAAAACCATGGGACCTCATCCAAATCAACAATCCACTATAAAGCAGAACGTTACAACCGATCACAAGCACACCTTACTATGATCAAACCTTCATCACTCACGCAGAAGTGAATAAACAGTAAGAGAACAAAGAAAAACTGAGAGATCTGACCGATTAAGAGGATGTAGAAGCACTGACATGTTGATTGCACAGTAGATCACCTCCACAAGCATAACCTCCCTTCTACAAGCTTCTTCTCTCTCTCTCTCACACACACACCTATGATATCCCTCTTGTATTTTTCTACCACCATCATATCCTAGAAAAACCCTAGAGACCCCTTTTTATAGTTTTAGGAAACTCCTTTCCGCATCCCAGTTTTAAAAGGACTTGCGACACGAAATCTGTAAAAAATTACGGAACGAATCTGCATAACCACGACTGGTCGTACCGAGTCGACAACTAGTTGTGAGCCACCTACGACCGGTCGTGGACCACCTACGACCGGTCGAGAACCCCGGAGAAAAATCGTCCAAACTCACTGAACTTTGAGTCATGTCATGACTCGAACCAACTACTAGTCGAACACCAGGTCACGACCGATCGAGTAGGGCTCACGACCAGTTGAGCACAAGAAAAAAATCCCATCAAATCTCTTCCTTTTTGACCTAGAAGAAATTCACCTTCTTCAAGCCAGCTTGGTTTCTACAAACCTCAAACTTTTCAATGAGCAAAGCCTTAGTCATCATGTCTGACTCATTATCGTCCATGTGGACTTTCTCAAGCTGTAACACCTTCTGTTCTAAAGTATCCGATCCAGTGATACTGAATCTCTATGTGCTTTGACTTGGAATGCTGACTTAGATTCTTGCTCAAGTGTATAACACTTGACTATCACAATAGACCACGTGCTGCTCCTACTTCAAGCTAAGTTCCTATAGGAACTTTTTCATCCAAAGCATCTCTTTACATGCTTCTGTGACTGTAATGTACTTGTCCTCTATCGTCGACAATGCTACGACCCTCTATAGCTTGCTCTGCCAAGAAACTACTCTCCCTGCAAACGCGAACATGAACCCCGATATAGACTTCCTGTAGTCTATGTCACCTGCCATATTTGCATCTGTGTAGCCTTCTAGCACAGGTTTACCATCACCATAGCATAAGCTCAACCTGGATGAGCCTCTTAGATACCGCAATATCCATTTCACCGTTGCCCAATGTTCTTTGCCAGGATTGCCAAGATACCGGCTGATAACATCAACCGCATATGCTATGTCTAGGCGTGTACACACCATAGTATATATCAAACTTCCTATAGATGACGTGTAGGGTATTATCTGCATCTCTTCCACCTCTACCTTCGTCTTAGGACACTGCTTATCGCTCAATCTGAAGTGACCATCCAGTGGAGTACTGACCGGCTTTGCTACATTCATATTGAACCGCTCTAGGACTTTCTCAATATACCGCTCTTGTGATAGCCAAAGCTTCCTGCTGCTTCTGTCATGATTTATCTTCATTCCTAGGATTTGTTTGGCCAAGCCCAAGTCTTTCATCATAAAAGACTTACCCAACTCCTGTTTCAGCCTGTTGATCTTCTTGATGTCTTTTCTCATGATGAGCATGTCATCAACGTATAACAGCAGAACTAAGAAATCATTATTTGAGAACTTGCACGTGAATACACAGTGGTCCGTGTGAGACCCGACCCGAGTTCGCACGTGTGCATGTGTGTGTGAGTATGCATTCCGTCCATCTTAGTCCTGTGGTCCTACCGGTCGAATTCCGGTGACCCGTGACACTTGAATAGTGTTTGCGGTCATCCGTAAGTCCAGTCATGAAGATCCAACTCGGATCGAGCTAAAACGTATGCCATTGCGACCGCATCGTCGCCACGTCTCATGTGTAAATCCGACGTGTCCATCAAAAGATGTAGGCTGAGCAATTTTTGACCCTTGATCATGATCATGTGGTCCACCTAGGGATAGTGTGCATGGATTTCTAGGTAAGTTACATCTCTTAGCACTATGTCCAACACACTACACACACACACACACACTACCTAAGCCCTATTCCTACACCACCTACCTCTAAACACTACCCACAAGCCTAGAAAACCTACCAACCCTATAACTTTAGTTGTATCTCCCTATAGCAATCATCATTCTTCTCTAACCAATGTAAGAGAGAAATGATTACTTAGCTTAAAAGAGGTTTCTCTCTCTTTCTCTCTCATTTTCTCTACTCTCCTCTCCTTCTCTCTTCTCTCCTTCTCATTCCCATTTTCTTTAAGCAAGAGTTTCCGCCCCATTTCTCCTCTAATCCTCTAAATCTAGCCATCTAAATTCAATCTCACCCATTGATATGGATCCCTTGGTGCACTAGGAGCTAGGAGGTCCAAGTTTGAAGCAATTTAAGGTGGGTGTATCCTAGGATATAGGATTTCTATTTTCATGTTCTTAGACCTCTTTTATTTTTATATATGGGATGTTTAGGACCCATCAATCAATGGTGGAGATTCTACATCATCCATTAGTTATGGCCAAATGGCCTATTTGATGCATGCATGCCCATGCATGGGCTTTTCCCTCTATGGGCCCCCATCATGGAGGATTACTTAGATTTCATGGCATGATGGTCATCTAGACCTTAGAATCATGGGTGAGATGTCATTCAAACCATTGATCTTGAATCTAGGACATGCATGTGATGGATCTTTGTTGTAGCATTTGAATAGAAGGAATGTATGGTGTGATTGATGAAGGGGAGGGCCTCAATGTGATAGAGCCTCTCCTCTTGTGGTTGATTCTTTATTTTTCTTTATGATAGAATTTTGATCTTGCATGTGTGGCCCACCTTATAGGCCAACAAAAATCCAGACCAACCATGGAGGTAGGACACCCTTAGCGGTCCATCCTTAGACATGTGGCCCCAAAATATACCAAAATGGGACACATGCAAGGGATATTTGATGATGGGGAGGGTCTGAACATCTGTAGGGCCCACTGGGGTGGTACACAACACAAATTCCTGGGGTTAAATCCCATGAAAAATAATGTTTATATTTTAATTCTTTCTATTAAATGCTGCTCTCCAAATTGCTGGAATTGTTTCTTTTATGCTGTAATGTATGAGTTGTAGGCATTGTTTATGGTTTCTTTTTCCCTGATTCCTTATACTTTTCTTTGAGGTGTGGATCCCACCTAAGAGTATGTTAAACCTCACCCTCACCCATCCCTTTTTGATCACCCAAAAGGGTGGGCCAAGGAGGTTGGACGGTCTAGATTTTTTGGACTGTCCAACCACTCTGCTTGCTGGAAAAACATAAATGTCAGCTGGTTTTTGAAATGATGGGTCACCTTTGTAGAACCCACCTTATTATATACTTATGCAAGGATGTTGGCGTTACATTTCTTCAAATGTTTTCAGACCTGGGCCCACTCTAATGGGGTACACAAGTCAGGGACAGCAGCATTGCTGCAGCAGAAAAATAAAATCTGGACCTTGCTGTCCATAATTTGTATGAAATAAATAAAATATTTATACTACCTAAAAAATACTAAAATTTTGCAGTGAGGTGTCCCACCCATGGTAGGACCTACCTGAAAAATTTTAGGGCTAATGGATCCTATCCAAATGGGTGGGCTAACATAGTGGACTGCCAGAAAATTCTGTTGTGCAATCCAGCAGTATAGTTCTATAAAAATAAAATTTTAAAAATATTTTTCTCAGATGGTGGGCCATCTTTCTAAGTCCCATATTTATGTATGCTTGATGAGAGACATTGGGTCCAAATTTCAGGAATTTTGAAGGCCCAGAACCTATCCATTTGGATGGCCCAAATTCAAAACAGTTACATTCCAGCAATAGTTCACCCTGGACAGATTATATTCTTAAAATTTATTAAAATACTTTTGAGTGTCTAAAAATTGTAAAAATTTACAGGATATTTTAAATGCATGTTAGGATCTACCTGCAAAATTTTGGAGCCATTGGACGCCTGTACACACCATGGTAGTGGCTAGACCGGCCCACTATAATATGGTGTCCAAATCAGTCCGAGTTTCTGGACATATTGTTTTATTTAAAATAATTAAAATATTTTTAGATGTCTAAAAATTATAAAATTTAATGGGGGTCTGACCCACCCATGGATGGACTACCTTATAAATTTTTAAAGACATCGGGCCTCTGTACCAACCATGGTGTAGCCTGCAATTTGTATCAATTTTGGGCCAAATACCCAGACATGCCCCTACTTTGGGTTGTTGGGCCTGCATTCTAATGGCATGGCCTACGTGAAGTAAGTGTTGTATATCTCTCTTTTATCTGGTGGGGCTCACTATGATATATGTGGATCACCATGGGTCAGTAACCCATCTAAATTAAATAAATTTTTGGACTCCAACAGGCCTAGAAAATGGGCGGGCTGGAATTCCAGCAAGGGGCCCAAATTTTGCTACATGGTTGATTGTTTAGGGACTATTGTGGCACACCAGATTTGAGAGTGTTACAGACACTCCTTGCTTTCCTTCCTTAGACATTTTTGGGTATAATTAGTGCATCTTAAGGCCCATCTTTGAGGTGATAATATGGGCTAGCCTTAACCAGATTTTTGGTAGTTTTATGTGACATTTAGGCTGGAAACCTATTCCTTGAGCCCAAGACTGTGCAAAGGTTGACCTTATTACTTTATGAGCCTAGTGGGACATCTACAAGCTGATCATGTGTATTTATTAGCCTTGATGTCCTCATAAAATGCTTAATTGTGGGCTGACTTGCAAGGCCCACATAAATGTATATTGTGGAGGGCCTTGCTAAGTCTTTGGGTTGATGTGGCAAGGCCCACACTGTCAGTATAGGCCTTACCCATATGTATTCTTGGGCTTATGGGTTGACTTGTAGTCCACCATAATATATGAATTGAATGACTTTTATTTTGGGTCATTTCCTTAGGGCCCATTATGTAATATAGTATATGCATGGCCACCCCTTTTGTGGTAGTGATTAGGCCTTTTAGACTCACTTCTTTTGGATAGGCCTATTGATCTTGGGGTTATACTCTCTCATTTATTATGATGGGCTTAAGGGCAATAATATGCAAGAAGTTAGACTCTTGGCTGCCCACTAAATTGACCCTATACTTGGGCCAAAAGTGAGGCCCAACTCACTTATGTTAAATGTAAAACTTGTCCATGTAAATGAATTACTAGGTTGCCCATGAAGCCCACCACAATATGTGGAATTATGACCTTTGTGGTTAGGCCCAAACCTTACTTGAGGGTCCACTATTTGGCTAATAAGTTGGGCTTGGTATATGGCCCAGTAGGCCATGCATTGTGTGAGCTTTAGGCCTTATATTATATCAGTAGTGGTGGGCTACCTCTTGGAAGCCAGTTGAGGTTGAATGTCCTCCTAGGTGATCCTAAGATAGGCCCATAGGTTTCTCTATGGATAGTTAAAATCCCACCATAGACCCTAGGCCATTTTTTGAAGGCTTGATGTTTATGTATGCGGAACCAACCTTAACGCATGTTTGGTCTAGGCCATCCAAGCCTTGGATCGCCCGATTATGGATGTATTCTCTGCCTTGGGTTACTGATGGACTCACAATCCAGTAACAGGCCCACTTGATCTTTTCGTGATATATACACACTCTTCATCTAGTGGGATCCCAAGTGAATATAGTTGGCCTTCATGAGATTATTTCCACATATTTAACTATTTTTTGGACCTTAGTAAATCTAGGAAGTCAAACGGGCCAAAATTTTATCAAGGGTCTTAAATATACAATTTTATGGTTAAAACTTTATTTGGCTGTGGGGCCCACCATATTGAGAACTTGTGTACGTGTTACATGCTTATGTTTTCTTATAATCTTTAGGCTTAATCAGTGTATTATTTTAGGTCACCTTTATTGATCAGATGAGGACCCCATCTTAGATCAGATTTTTTTTTTGGGGCATCCCATGGCCCCAGAGTGTGGAGGGTCATCCCAGCTTGGCCGAACCATATATTGGGTCAACTTCCACCATTTTGATGGACTTATGGGCTAAGACAATGATAGTATTGGGCCCTTAGTTGTCCACTTAAATTGCTAAGTTATTGGGCTGATGTAGTTGGGCCCATTTCATCCAAACTTTAACTTATTTAGTTGTATATTATGTACGCGGGCTGCCTACCAAGTCTGACTCAATGCATGAATTCTATGGCCATTGGGAATTGAGCCTTGGGCGTTAATTCCCCTCTTGGGGCCCATGTTGTAAAAAGTGGTATTTTACCTTTTTATGGCCTATTATGAAGAATATATATGTATATAGTTGGTTACATTTATTTTTATCTTTAATGTAGGCCTTGGGCCTTCTATCCATATCATTCATGGTTGATATGCCTTTTTTGAGAATGGTGGTTAAATGTCCCCATTATGGACCCCTTTATGCCCGGTTGTATTTAAGAGTGATTGGATACTCATCTTAGACTCTTGCTAGGCTCATTTTTATATTACTTAGATCCACAGCTAGTACACTTAGTTTCGTGGGCTACCCCAGGCAAAAAGGGCCCTCACTAGAAGTTGGATTCCTTAAAGATATTGTCTAAGTACCTGGTCTTGGTTCCTTCTTGGATAGGAAGAATGTAATATACATTGCATATCACCCTGTAGTGTGATTGAATTCATCCTCATGACCATGTACATCATTGTATGCTTGGTTGACACTATGTGTGTGTGGTCATATTGTGTCATTGGACATTACATGATACTTTTCCCGAGGGACGTAGTATTCCCTCTCAAGCATGTTGGATGCTTGAGATTAATGCATGGTTAATTGTGTGATTCATGCATCTGGCATTGCATAACATATGAGCATTATCGCCCTTACTTCATCAAGGTTGTAGCCTCCACAGATACATCGTGGATGGTCATGTTTGGACATCAAAAATGTTACTTGAGTATACTGGGTGCATAGGATGCCCATGGGTGAAATTCTCAAAACTTCCATAGTACCAAGGATCTACTCCAGCGCTGTGACCGGGTGGAATATATGAGTGCATGAGGGCCTTATACCGTTAGGCCGCAACTCCCACTGTCGTGTAGTCGGTTGGATAGGGGTGTGGCCTTACTCGCCTGATGTAAGAGGGCATTGCTAGGCTGAGTCTGACCATCTCGTGAATGGGTCTGCTACCTTCAGGCCTTACTGGTGATTAGTTGTCCACAGGCGGGTAATGAGGTCTCTTACGCTCGTTTGACTGTGCGAGGTCTGTAGAGCGGCAGTCATCCAGTAGTGTAATAGATCCCGGTGATTTTCTGATGATGAAAATGTACTTGATATGTGTATTGGATATGAGCACTGACATTACTTCGCATTGCATTTGCATCAGATGTGTAAGCCTCATAATGCATCGCCTTCGCATGGCGCCTAGTACTCATTGCATTACATTACTCATTGCACTATATAGCCATGGTATGGATTCCTACATTATCATACTGCCTTGGTATTGCTTCTTATGTTCATGATAGCCTTGGTAAGGCTCGTGGTATTAGTATTGATCATGACTCCCTTCTGCATTCTCTATCTTCTTCTGAGCACCATTGTCACATACTTTCACCACGCTCTAAGCTTTCTATAAGCTTATGCACGATTGATGCGTGCAGGAGATCGTAAGTTGGCGTCTTAGCAGTAGAGCTTGGATAGGTGTGCGATCTGAGGACCCAGTGTTGCAGATTCTCTTTCTTTTTTCTTCTGTTATCTTATGTATGTCCTTTTGGACCTGATGTAAGCTTGTAAAAGTTCAAATTCATAGTGGATTTTGTGATGTGTTCTTTTGTTATTCTCAGATTTACTTGTTGTGATCTTAGGTATGCTCGTATTAGAGATGATTACATTGTTATGGAAATCCTTCTTGTAGGATCCTAGGATCAGAACCTATCTTAAGAGCTGAGAATGGGGTACTATGGAGGTTGCGGCCAGAACCTGTCATCGAGTTCCTTGTGAGGTTCGGTTACCGAGTTTGGGGTGTGACAGTCCAACTTCGTTTTGTCATACCCATGTTGTAACATGAACAAATCAAACTTCTTGTACCATTACTGTGGAGTTTGTTTCAGCACATATAAGCTCTTCCTCATCCTACATACCATATGCTCCCTGCCCTTGACTTTAAACCCCTCTGGTTGATGCATATAGATCTCTTCTTCCAGGTCACCATGGAAGAAAGCAGTTTTAACATCTAACTGCTCTATCTCCAGATCCATACTAGCCGCCAACTCAAATAACACCTGTATGGATGCCATCTTCACTAATGGTGAGAATATCTCCTCGAAGTCTATGCCTTTACTCTGACGAAACCCTTTCACCACAAGTCTGGCCTTGAACCTCGTCTGTGAATTCTTCTGCTCAACCTTCTTTCTGAACACTCACTTGTTGCTCAAAGCTTTCTTACCCTTAGGCAGTTTCACCATATCATAGGTGTGGTTCTTATACAAGGATTTCATCTCCTCTTGCATATATTTCAACCACTTCTCCTTATACTCATCGGCTAGGGCCTCAAAATAATCTTCTAGATCTCCCCCATCAGTCAGCATATTGTACTCATGCGGTGAGTACCTCTTGGATGACTGCCTGTACTTAGATAACCTCCTTACCTGTGGCTCAACAGGTGGATCAGGTGGCGGCTGCTCCCCCGATCCATCATCTGTAGGAACTTCCTCGTCCTCTGTACCCTGTTGTACTCTCCGATCATCAGGTACCACAGCAGGAATAACTGGATCCATGTCCTCTAGCTCACCAGAACTTGACTGGTTGTCTGACTTACCAATGTCTTCTATACACTGATCTTCAAAGAAAGCCACATCTCTGCTCCTGATGAACTTCCTCTTGGTCGGATCCTACAATCTGTAACTGAACTTTTCATCACCGTACCCTAAGAACACACATTGTCTGATCTTCATATCATGCTTATACCTCTTATCCTTTGGTACGTGAATAGATGCTCTGCATCCAAACACCCTAAGATAACTGTACGATAAATCCTGTCCAGTCCACATCTTCTTAAGTACTTCTCCATTCAATGGGGCTGATGGAGACCTGTTAATCAGATACACCGCTGTGTGCATTGTTCTCCCTAGAAAGTCTTCGGCAACTTCACATGGGATAACATATATCTAATTCTCTCTACAATGGTGCGATTCCTTTGCTCAGCTACACCATTATGATAAGGGGTCTTGGGAACTATCTATTCATGTCGTATACCCAGGAACTTGTAGTACTCACGAAAGTCGTCAACGTATTCACCACCATTTCAGTGTGTGTAACGCCCGTGAAAAATCCATACTTGGGTTCGAGTACCAACTCGACCCGAAATTGCGTAGAATTAATTCCTATGGAAATTAAGCGTAAGTTAGCTAGTGCAACGCTGGAGTAGCTGAGAAATAGTCCCTGATCACTTTAAATACGTTCTACAAGACCCAAATCAAGTAGAACAAATGACTCTATAATACTCTATAACCTCGGACCAAACTCTAAGCAGGTTTGTTCTCTGGACCACTTTGAATCTTTATATTGGATCTAGACCGCGCGTCGAAAGTCCGATACCTCCTATCTTAGACCGTTAGGACCGCCTAGCTGGACTTGACAATCATTTCAAAAATCAAGTCAAACCGATAATCACAGGCTATTTCATTAAGCCCGGACCGAAGAGAGTGCGAATAGGGACAGAATTAGAATTTCAAATTCAAATCTGGTACACGACTTGACGCGTCAGTATTAAGCGTTCTGACTGTTAGAATTCAGCCAGATTACACCCTCGGATCAGGAAAAATTTCTATTTCATATCATGAGACTTGCAGCCCTGATGTACGTGCGGTGACCGTTGAACTGAAACTGGTCCGCCACGTGCGATCTGCGAACCTTGCCGGACTGAAAACTTAATACGTGCGAGATCTGGTACGCATGAGCTTAAGTCCTATTGCATTTCGGCCAGGGGACCACCAGAAAGCATCTTTTGGACCGAAACAGCCCCGATTTGGATATGCACTAAGTGAACTTTGTACCGGAGCCTATTTTTGGCATTTTTGGGCTTATAAAAGGGGTTGAAACCCTCACTCCTCTCTCCCATCCGAATTTAAGAGAAATCCTAGATTTGGAGGGAGAAAAGGGGAGAGTTTGAGAGAGAGTGTAGAAGGGATTTTTCCCGTCTTCGTGCCACCTGTTGCTAGTGCCTAAGCAACACCTCCTGATCACCAAGCTGGTGATTCTTCCGCATTTTCAGGTATGAAACAACCCTAGAAGTTGCTGATTTAAGGTTTACTAGGATTCGTAGCATGTTAGCTAACGTAACTCGTAAATCAGGTTCTCTTATTGCCGTAGACGAAGCGTATACGCTCCGTTTGAAACGACACATCCATAAGAGATAAGGTGAGGATTTTAGATGCTTTGATTGACGGTTTACAACACTTTCAATGTCGTTTAATAGTAGATTATCGACGGCATCGCCGTTTGACATGTACAACATGCTATCTGTTTCCTGTTTTGTAAATCAACGAAGAATATGAGATTTAGGGCATTTTAGTCATTTGTAGGAAGTACAGATTTCATTCATATTTTTCTGATGTGATTGACATGTTTTGTTGCCGCATTAGAAAGTTAGGAATACGTGCAAATTTAGTTTGGCGAAGAGATTCGCCTAATTGCGCACTTCGGGTCGACATACTATATGTAGACTTAAGTGTGTAGTGTATGTGTTTGTATAAATGCTTGTATTAGTATGTATTGAATTAAATGATGTTATGAAATAGTTTGAGATTGATTTCTCAATTAATATGCTGACCTAAATGATTTCCTACATGTTGACTATATGCATGATTTCATTACATGCATGAAATATATGTGCTTGAAGATTTACTTAAGTTGTATGTTATAACATGTGTTAACATGCTCACATGATTGTATTTCAATTCCAATACTCCTACATAAATTGCTGATGTGATTCCATAATTGTTTGGGACTAGACTTAGTCCAGGCAGTCGGTAACCGAGCAAATTCGTGGCTGCCTGGTCTTGGCCACAAACGACGCGTCGATGAACGCGAGTCGTGTTTGGAGTTGGCGGCAGTGGTTAAGCCACGCGAAGTGTTTTACGCACTTCATGTCGTTCGATTTGAGATGCGATCGCGCTAGTCGAGCCCGTCAAGTAACCCGACTGGCCGATGTATGTTCACCCTGTATGAGTCATAACTGCTTGAACCTAGGGTACTGAACTTACCATTGTAAACCCTGTTAACCATGGTACCTTGATCCACGAAGACTCATGAGCTGAGCATGGTGGTATGGGACACCGTGGTCGAGCTGTCGGACTACGCTAGGGCCACAAACCTCCCCGTAGTGACCAGTGAGCACCTAGTCTCGTGAGCAGATTATGGTGGTATGGGACATTATATTCTAGCTGTTGGCCTACACTGATCAGGCGACGAGTCCTTTGTAGTGACCGCGAGCGTATTCTGAGTCTACGGGAGGAGACGACCCTTCAGTAGCAGTAGAGTACAGTAGGCCTGCATTGATAAGGTGATGGGGGAGCGGTGCAATGAGTGCGAGCAACAGCCCTGGCAGCCCTTGCAGCGACCTACAAAATATACATCGTATGAAATTACTAGGAGTGACGACCCTAGACAGGATCTGTGTTAGGATTGATACAAGGGAAGTACCTTAGTTTCCCAATCCTGCTGTTTGAATGGACTAATAACAACTCGAAAAACATATCGCCATACCATTGCATGTGCCTGGAAGATGTGGAGCACTTGAGGGTCGATTGCATGTAGCGGTCATAAGATGGTGCCGTATGAGGGAGATCGTCGGTGAGGGCATACATCACGTCATGTCATCTTGCATTAACAACAGTATTAGGATTGTCTGATTTACTGCTTTACTATTATCGCATGATTGATTTGTGAACATGCTAATCTTTGCTCTATGATTCCACTGAGTTGATCACTCACTCCCACGTTACGGGATGGTGTTTGCAACACCCACCAGACCCTGTTGTAGATGCAGGTGATGCTGAGATCAAGGAGACAGAGCCAGACTTCGACGAGAACCAGGACGAGTTCTCGTACATGCAGTATCATGATGGCTTTGCTTAGGCGACTTGGATTAACGGGACTTCAATAGGACTATTTTGAACATTTAATTTTGTTCATGTATATGTATATGAGACTCAGAGATGTATTCATACTTTAGAGACAGATGAGATCTGCTTTGTTTTTCCATACAGTGATATATATATTGTTTAGTCTTCCGCTTGCTTTTATCACTGGATCTGGAGTATGAATTGCAGTTTTGGTATACTTTTACTCATGTGAATGCTTTAAATTAGACAACATTGAATCATAATCATTTTTGTTGCATAAGTGACGGTTTGAAACTGGGGAGTTGAGTTTATACACGACCCCCGATTTTCAGGGTGTTACAGTGTGGATGCACTTTAATGATCTACCTGTCTCTCTCTCAACCATAACATGAAATAATTTAAACACACCAAAGACCTCGTCCTTAGATTTCAATGCATAAACTCAAACCCTCCTAGATACATCATCTATAAAAGTAACAAAATACAATGCCCCACACAAGGTTTTTGTCCTCATAGGACCACAAACATCAGAATAAACCAAATCTAATGCATGCACTTTATTAACATGAGAAGAAGTTTTAATGAATGAAACTCTATGTTGTTTTCCTAATAAACAATCAAGACAGGTTTTGAGAGGCGTACTTGTCATGTCTGGAAGGAGCCACTTCCTCGCTAGTAGTTGAATCCCTTTTTCACTCATGTAGCCTAGACGCCTGTGGCACATGTTAATAGTTAAATCTTTCGCTACTGTAACACCCTGAAAATCGGGGGTCGTGTAAAAACTCAACTCCCGAGTTCCAGACCGTCACTTATGCAACAAAAATGATTATGATTCAATGTCATCTGATTTAAAGCATTCACATGAGTAAAAGTATACCAAAACTATAATTCATACTTCAGATCCAGTGATAAAAGTAAGCGGAAGACTAAACAATATATATATCACTGTATGGAAAAACAAAGTAAATCACATGTCTCCAAAGTATGACTACATCTCTGAGTCTCATATAATATACATGAACAAAATAAATATCTAAAATGGTCCCACTGAAATCCCATCGATCCAGGTCGCCTACGCGAAGCCATCGTGATACTGTATGTACGAGAACTCATCCTGGTCCTCGTCAAAGTCTGGCTCCACCTCCTGGATCTCAGCCTCACCTGCAGCTACAATAGGGTCTGGTGGGTGTTGCAAACACCATCCCGTAACGTGGGAGTGAGTGATCAACTCAGTGGAATCATAGAGCAAAGATTAGCATGTTCACAAATCAATCATGCGATAATAGTAAAGCAGTAAATCAGACAATCCTAGTACTGTTGTTAATGCAAGATGATATGACGTGATGTATGCCCTCACCGACGATCTCCCTCATACAGCAACATCTTACGACCGCGGCATGCCACACTCCCTAGAGTGCTCCACATCTTCCAGGCACATGCAATGCTATGGTGATATGATTTCCAAGTTGTTATTAGTCCATTCAAACAGCAGGATTGGGAAACTAAGGTACTTCCCTTGTATCAATCCCAACACAGATCCTGTCTAGGGTCGTCACTCCTAGTAATCTCATACGATGTATATTTCGTAGGTCACTGCAAGGGCTGCTAGGGCTGTTGCTCGCACTCGTTACACCACTCCCCCATCACCTTATCAATACAGGCCTACAGTACTCCACTGCAACGGAAGGGTCGTCGCCTCCCGTGGACTCAGAATACACTCGCGGTCACTACAAAGGACTCGTCGCTTGATCAGTGTAGGCCGACAGCTAGAATATAGTGTCCCATACCACCATAATCTTCTCACGAGTCTAAGTGCTCACTGGTCACTACGGGGAGGTTTGTGGCCCCAGCGTAGGCCGACAGCTCGACCACGGTGTCCCATACCACCATGCCCGGCTCATGAGTCTTCGTTGATCAAGGTACCATGGTTAACAGGGTTTACAATGGTAAGTTCAGTACCCTAGGTTCAAGCAGTTATGACTCATACAAGGTGAACATACATCGGCCAGTCGGGTTGCTTGACGGGCTCGACTAGCGCGACCGCATCTCAAGTCGAACGACATGAAGTGCATAAAACACTTCGCGTGGCCTAACCACTGCCGCCAACTCCAAAACACGGCTCGCGTTCATCGACGCGTCGTTCGTGGCCAAGACAAGCCGACCACGAATTCTCTCGGTTACCGACTGCCTGGACTAAGCATAGTCCCAAACAATTATGGAATCACATCAACAATCATATGAGAGTGTTGGAAATGAAATACAACCATGTGAGCATGTTAACACATGTTATAACATTCAACTTAAGCAAATCTTCAAGCACATATATTCCATGCACGTAATGAAATCATGCACTTAGTCAACATGTAGAAAATCATTTAGGTCAGCATATTAATTGAGAAATCCACCTCAAACTAATTCATAACAACATTTAGGTCAATACATACTAATACAATCATTTATACAAACGCATACACTACACACTTAAGTCTACATATAGCATGTCGACCCGAAGTGTGCAATTAGGCAAATCTCTTCGCCAAACTAATTATGCACGTATTCCTAACTTCCTAATGAGACAACAAACCATGTCAATCACATCAGCAAAATATGAATGTAAACAGTACTTCCTACAAATGACTAAAATGCCCTAAATCTCATATTCTTTGTTAATTTACGAAACGGGAAACGGAGAGCATTTTGTACATGTCAAACGGCGATACCGTCAAGAATCTACTATTAAACGACATTGAAAGCATTGGGAACCATCAATCAAAGCATGTAAAATCCTCACCTTATGTCTTGTAGACTCGTGAATTGAAACGAAGCGTATACGCTTCGTCTACGGCGAATAAGGAACTTAATACACGAGATCCATAAGCTACATCGCTATGGAAACAAAGGAAACTCAAATCAGCAACTATTTAAGGTATTTGCTTACCTAGAATCGCGGTGAAATCGCCGGAAAAATGGTAGAGGTGTGTTGCTTGAGCACGTGCAACACGTAGCATAAGTGGCAGGAAGAACTCTCCCACTCTCTCACAATCTCTCACCTTTTTCTCTCTCCCAAGTTAGGGTTTCTCTCAAATTCGGATGGGAGAGAGGAGTGAGGGTTTCAACCCCTTTTATAGCCTAAAACATGCCCAAAATAGGCTTGGGAACAATGTTTACTTGGTGCCTAACCAAATCGGGGCCGTTTCGGTCCAAAGGAGAATTTCTGATGGTCCCCTGGCCAAATGCGGTCGGACTTAAGCTCATGCATACTGGATCTAGCACACATCCAGTTTTCAGACTGGTAGGGTTCTCAGATCGCACGTGGCGGTCCAGTTTCAGTTTAACAGTCACCGCACCAAGATCAGGCCTATAAGTCTCGTGATATGTAATAGAAATTTTTCCTGATCCAAGGGTGTAATTTGGCTGTATTCTGACGGTCAGAACGCTTAATACTGATGTGTCAAATTCGTGTGCCAGATTTGAATTTTAAATTCCAATTTTAACCCTATTCTCACTTTCTTCACTCCAGGCTCAATGAAATAGCCTCTGAACGTCAGTTGGACTTGATTTTCGAAACGATTGCCAAGCCCAGCTAAGTGGTCATAACGGTCGAAGATGGTAGGTATTTGACTTACGACGCGCGGTCTAGATCCAATACAAAGTTTCAAGGAGGTCCCGAGAACAAACCGGTTTAGAGTTTGATCCAAGGCTTTAGAGCATTATAGCACCCTTGGTTCCACTCGCTTTGGGCCTTGTAGAACGTCTTTAAAGTGATCAGGGACCATTTCCCAGCTATTCTAATGTTGCACTAGCTAAACTAGTCATATTTTTTAAAAGAATGAATTCTACACAAATTTCGGGTCGAGTTGGTACTCGAGCCCAAGTATGGATTTTTCACGGGCGTTACAGCTACGTTCAACCCACCCTTACATACACTGAGACATGCCTTATAAAGGGTGCAATACTTCTTTTCTCTGGCTGTGATCAACAAACCCTTGATGAGCTTCCAGTGCCCACCAGCAAACTGACTTTCATAGCCATCATCATCCAACCTTCCAGTCGACATCAAATTGAGGTGAAAGTCTGAGATATGCCTCACATTCCTGAGAACCAATGTGCAGCCCACATCGGTCTTCACACAAATATCACCGACCCATACGATCTTCGATACACCAGAATTTTCCATCTTCACAGTCCTTTAGTCACCTAACTTGTAGCTTGTGAAGAAATCCCTTCGTGGAGTAGCATGAAAAGAGGCTCCCGATTCTATCACTCAATCGGTGTCCTGACTCGTAGTTGTGATACATATATCATGATCTGCAGAAAGAATAACTATAACGTCATCATCTGAAGCGACCACAGTGGAATTTGATTCATCTTCTTTCGCGTTTCCTTTTTCTTTCTTGTCGTTCTTAGCCTTATGATATTCATGCTTGTAGTAGCCCTTCTTGCCACAATTCTAACATTTAACATCTTTTCTGTTACTCGACTTGCCTCTTTATTTATCTTAGGCCTTCCCGCCCTTCCTGTTCTTTCCTCTTTCCCGTTCCTGTGTCACAAGAGCCTCTTGTTGAGTAGACCCCTGAGACTTCCTCCTTGTCTCCTCATTGAAGAGATAGTAACCTATTCCATGGATATCTTTTTGTCTAGCACGGAGTTACTTAGAGACACCACCAATGTCTTTCAACTGTCAGGCAATGAAATAAGAAATAACAAAGCCGCAATTCATCATCCAGGACCATCTTCATAGAAGAGAGTTGGTTCACTATATTGCTGACCTCATTCATGTGCTCGGCCACAAAACCACCATCCTTGAACTTGAGATTCACAAGTTACCTTATCAGAAAAATTTTATTACCGGTTGTCTTCCTCTCATACAGCCCTTCTAGTTTCAGCCATAGGCTAGCGACTGAGGTTTTCGTAGACACATGGTGGAACATAGAATCATCCAGCCATTGTCTAATAAACTGTAACAAACTGAAAATCGGGGGTCGTGTATAAACTCAACTCCCGAGTTCCAGACCGTCATTTATGCAACAAAAATGATTATGATTCAATGTTGTCCGAGTTAAAGCATTCACATGAGTAAAAGTATACCAAAACTACAATTCATACTCCAGATCCAGTGATAAAAGCAAGCGGAAGACTAAAGAATATATATATCACTGTATGGAAAAATAAAGTATATCTTAACTGTCACTAAAGTATGAATACATCACTAAGTCTCATATACATGTAAATGATAGAAATAAATGTCCAAAAGAGTCCCACTATGAAGTCTCGTCAACCCAGGTCACCTATGCAAAGCCATCATGGTACTGCATGTACGAGAACTTGTCTTGATCCTCGTCAAAGTCTGGCTCTGCCTCCTGGATCTCAGCATCACCTGCATCTAAAACAGGATCTGGTGGGTGTTGCAAACACCATCCCATAACGTGGGAATGAGTGATCAACTCAGTGGAATCATAGAGCAAAGATTATCATGTTCACAAATCAATCATGCGTAATAGTAAAGCAGTAAATCAGACAATCCTAGTACTGTTGTTAATGCAATATGACATGACGTGATGTATGCCCTCACTGACGATCTCTCTCATACGGTACCATCTTACAACCGCGGCATGCAATCGACCCTCAAGTGCTCCACATCTTCTAGGCACATGCAATGGTATGGTGATATGATTTTCGAGTTGTTATTAGTCCATTCAAGCAGCAGGATTGGGAAACTAAGGTACTTCCCTTGTATCAATCCCAACACAGATCCTGTCTAGGGTCGTCACTCCTAGTAATCTCATACGATGTATATTTTGTAGGTCGCTGCAAGGGCTGTCAGGGCTATTGCTCGCACTCGTTGTACCGCTCCCCCATCACCTTATCAATACAGGCCTATTGTACTCTACTGCTACTAAAGGGTCGGCGCCTCCCGTAGACTCAGAATACGCTCGCGGTCACTACAAAGGACTCGTCGCCTGATCAGTGTAGGCCGACAGCTAGAATATAGTGTCCCATACCACCATAATCTGCTCACAAGACTAGGTGCTCACTGGTCACTACGGGAAGGTTTGTAGCCCCAGCGTAGGCCGACAGCTCGACCACGGTATCCCATACCACCATGCCCGGCTCATGAGTCTTCGTTGATCAAGGTACCATGGTTAACAGGGTTTACAATGGTAAGTTCAGTACCCTACGTTCAAGTAGTTATGACTCATGAAGGGTGAACATACAACGGCCAGTCGGGTTACTTGACGGGCTCGACTAGCGCGATCGCATCTCAAGTCGAACGACATGAAGTGCGTAAAATACTATGCGTGGCCTAACCACTGCAGCCAACTCCAAAACACCGCTTGCGTTCATCGACGCGTCATTCGTGGCCAAGACAAGCTGACCATGAATTTGCTCGGTTACCGACTGCCTGGACTAAGCATAGTCCCAAACAATTA
The DNA here is from genome assembly GCA_037074715.1 of Magnolia kwangsiensis. Lineage (NCBI taxonomy): Eukaryota > Viridiplantae > Streptophyta > Magnoliopsida > Magnoliales > Magnoliaceae > Magnolia > Magnolia kwangsiensis. The sequence continues at coordinate 43,736,341 of CM073576.1, read as the reverse complement.
TGGAATCACATCAGCAATCATATGAGAGTGTTGGAAATGAAATACAACCATGTGAGCATGTTAACACATGTTATAACATACAACTTAAGCAAATCTTCAAGCATGTGCATTTCATACATATAATGGAATCATGCATATAACTAACAGATAGGAAATCATTTATGTCAGCATATTAATTGAGAAATCAATCTCAAACTGATTCATAACATCATTTAATTCAATACATACTAATACAAGCATTTATACAAACACTTACACTACACACTTAAGTCTACATATAGTATGTCGACCCAAAGTGCGCATTTCGACGAATCTCTTCGCCAAACTAATTATGCACGCATTCCTAACATTCTAATGCGACAATTAATCATGTTAATCACACCAGCAAAATATGCATGAAATCAGTACTTCCTACAAATGAATAAAATGCCCTAAATCTCATATTCTTCATTGATTTACGAAACAGGAAACGGATAGCATGTTGTACATGTCAAACGGCGATGCCGTCAATAATCTACTATTAAACGAAATTGAAAGCGTTGGAAACCGTCAATCAAAGCGTCTAAAATCCTCACCTTGTCTCTTATGGATGTGTAAATTCGAACGGAGCGTATACGCTTCGTCTACGGCTACTAGAGGGCCTGTTTTACAAGATCTATTAACTATCAAGCTATGGAACGAAAGAAACATCAAATCAGCAACTTTCTAGGGTTATTTCTTACCTGAAAATGCAGAAGAATCACCGGCCAGGTGATGGAAGTGTGTTGCTTAGGCACTTGCAACAGGTGGTGCAAAGGCGTGAAAATTCTCCTCCAATCTCTCTCACCAACTCTCACCTTTTCTCTCTCCCAATCTAGGGTTTCTCTCAAATTCGGATGGGATAGAGGAGTGAGGGTTTCAACCCCTTTTATAAGCTTAAAAATGCCCAAAATAGGCTCAGGTACAAAGTTTACTTAGTGGTTAACCAAATCGGGGCTTTTTCGGTCCAAAAGATGCTTTCTGGTGGTCCCCTGGCCGAACGCGATAGGACTTAAGCTCATGCATACAGGATCTAGCACGCATTAAGTTTTCAATCCGGCAGGGTTGGCAGATCGCACGTGGCGGACCAGTTTCAGTTCAGCGATCACCGCACGTAGATCAGGGCTGCAAGTCTCATGATATGAAATAGAAATTTTTTCTGATCCGAGGGTGTAATCTGGCTGTATTCTGACGGTAAGAACACTTAATACTGACACGTCAAGTCATGAGCCAAATTTAAATTTTAAATTTCAAATTTGTCCCTATTCGCACTCTCTTCAGTTCGGGCTCAATGAAATTGCCTGTGATTATCGGTTGGACTTGATTTTCGAAATGATTGTCAAGTCCTGCTAGGCGGTTCTAATGGTCTAAGATAGGAGGTATCGGACTTTCGACACGCGGTATAGATCCAATACAAAATTTCAAAGTGGTCCAGAGAACAAACCTGCTTAGAGTTTGATCCGAGGTTATAGAGTATTATAGAGTCACTGGTTCTACTCGATTTGGGTCTTGTAGAACGTATTTAAAGTGATCAGGGACTATTTCCCAGCTACTCCAGCGTTGCGCTAGCTAACTTAGACTTATTTTCTAAAGGAATTAATTCTACGCAATTTCGGGTCGAGTTGGTACTCGAGTCCAAGTATGGATTTTTCACCGGCGTTACAATCTACCCCCCTTAACAAATAATTTTGTCCTCGAAATTTGTACCTTTTCGTACTCCTCGAGAAGCTGTGGATAGTTCTTTCTGATCTCGGCTTCTATCTCCAAGGTAGCCTCTTCCTCAGAGTGATGCGTCCACAATACCTTCACAAGGGGAATCACCTTGCTACGCAGTACCTGCTCCTTCCTGTCTAGGATACGTGTCGGTCGCAGGATATAAGTAACATCCTCTCCTAATTGCACCTGCTCCCATCTGATGATATGGGAAGGATCAGAAACGTACTTCTTCAGTATAGAAACATGAAATATGTTGTGAACGCTCGCGAGAGGCGTGGGTAAAGCCAATCGGTAAGCCACTGCTCCCACACGATCGAGGATCTGGAATGGATCAATGAATCGCGGTGCCAGTTTCTCCTTCTTCCTGAACTAAAGGACTCCCTTCATAGGGGAAACTTGCAAGAATACATGATCCCCAACTGTGAACTCTAGTGGCCTCCGCCTCGTATCGGCATAACTCTTCTGACTGCTCTGCGCTGTGAGAAGCCGACGTCTAATGATATCAATCTTCTCTGACGTCGCCTGTACTAACTCTGGGCCAATCAAGCTATGCTCACCGACATCTGTCCAGCAATGCGGTGCGCGACAAGGTCGTCCATACAGCGCCTCATAAGGTACCATACCGATACTCGACTGAAAACTGTTGTTGTACGCAAACTCCGCATATGCAAGACAATCATCCCAACTGTCCTTGAAGTCCAATGCGCAAGCTCGCAACATGTCCTCTAAGATCTGGTTCACCCGCTCTGTCTGTCCGTCTGTCTGTGGGTGGAAAGAAGTACTGAACTTCAACTTCATACTCATAGCCTCCTGAATGCGAGTCCAGAAAATAGAAGTGAACCGCGTGTCTCTGTCTGACACGATCTCAAATGGAACTCCATGCAGATGCACAATCTCTCTGATGTAGAGTCTAGCCAGCTCGTCTGCAGAGTTCGTAACTCTGATCGGTAGGAAGTGCACCGACTTTGTCAGACGGTCGACGATCACCCAAATGGAATCATGTCCCTTCCTCTTCTTCGGTAGCCTAGAAATGAAGTCCATGGAAATGAAATCCCACTTCCACTCTGCGATAGGCATAGGCTGTAAAAGTCCAGGTGGTCGGCGATGCTCTGCCTTCACCTGCTGACAAGTGAGACAACGGGACACGAACTCAGCTATGTGGGTCTTCATACCTTCCCACCAATACGTCCTCTTCACGTCACGATACATCTTCATACTTCCTAGATGCGTCGCGAGTCTAGTACAATGTGCATCCTCGAAAATCTCTCGTCTTAAGTCAGGGACATCTGGGACGCATAGGCGGCCACGATATCGTAAGCCCCCATCCATACCAACTCGCCACTCGGCGTCAGCATCATCACTGGCCTGCTCCCGAAGCTCAGTCAGATGCGCATCGTCCCTCTGCGCCTCGATGACCCGGTCATCGATCTGAGATCGCACCTGCACATGTGCGATGAACTCATACGGTGAGTTTCTGCTTAAAGTCTCGCAAAAACTCAACCATATCCCACTCAGCAACCATCAGCGGAGCCGCAAACTCTATCACCTTCTTGCGGCTCAACGCGTCAGCCACAAGGTTTGCCTTCTCAGGATGGTAAGAGACTTCAAACTTGAAGTCCTTCAACGTCTCCATCCACCGCCGCTGCCTCATATTCAAGTCTCGCTGCGTGAATATGTACTTGAGGCTCTTGTGGTCGCAAAAGAGCTCGAACTCCTCTCCGTAGAGGTAATGTCTCCAGAGTCTCAGTGCGAATATGACGGCTGCCAACTCTAGGTCGTGTGTAGGGTAATTCTCCTCATGCTTCCTTAATTGTCTCGAGGCATACGAAATTACCCTGTCCCTCTGCTTAAGGACACAACCCAGACCAACGTTAGACGCGTCAATGTATATAGTGTATCTAACCCCTTGCTCTGGCAATACTAGCACAGGGGTGGACGTAAGTCTGTCCTTCAGCTCCCGAAAAGCTGACTCCGCCTCGTCATTCCAGGCGAACTTCACATCCTTCCGTGTCAACTGAGACAAGGGTCTCGCGATCTTTGAGAAGTCCTGTATGAAGTGCCGATAGTAGCCAGTGAGACCCAAGAAACTCCTCACCTCAATGACAGAATCAAGCTACTCCCAGTCCTGCACCGCGGCTACCTTAGACAGGTCAACTGCCATGCCATCCTTGGACACCACGTGTCCCAGGAACTTCACTTCCTGCTTCCAGAAGTAGCACTTCTTGTACTGTGCGAACAACTGATGCTGTCTAAGCGTATCCAGGACCAAACGTAAATGCTCCTCATGCTCCTCTCGACTCCTGGAGTACACCAAAATGTCGTCAATGAATACAACGACGAATCGATAGAGGAAAGGCCGAAATACCCGATTCATCAGATCCATGAACACGGCTGGTACATTCGTGAGACCGAACGACATCACGAGGAACTCGTAGTGGCCAAAACTGGTCCTGAATGTTGTCTTCTGCACGTCCTCATCCTTGACACGCAGCTGATGATATCCTGACTGAAGATCAATCTTAGAGAAGTACTGCGCTCCTCTCAACTGATCAAATAAGTCATCGATCCTGGGTAAAGGGTACTTGTTCTTCACCGTGATCTGGTTCAGCCTGCGATAATCAATACACAATCGCATCGAACCGTCCTTATTCCTTACGAACAGGACCGGTGCTCCCCAAGGAGACACGCTAGGCTGTATAAGGCCAAGCTCTAATAGACCATCAATCTGCGTCCTCAACTCCTCCATCTCACACGGTGCCATGCGATACGTCGGCAGTGAGACGGGCGAGGAACCAGGAACCAGATCGATAGTAAAATCAATCTCTCGTCGGGGCGGTAAACTAGGGATCTTCCTGAACAGATCCCCGAACTAGAAAATGACTGGCGTATGCTCAAGTATCTAGGCACCAGCGTCACGCAACAAAGTAGTGTAACTAAGTATGCGGAAAGAGAGATTTACCCGCACTGAAAATGTGAAGGATGCACCCTCTGGCTCGTACACGGTCATTATACAAGTCTCGCAGTCAATCTTGGCCCTCGCTGCAGTCAACCAATCCATGCCAAGAATGACGTCGAGATAAACAAGAGAGGGGTCGACGACAAGATCAATAGTCATCGTCCTACCTCCCAGATCCATCAAACAACCCTCACACATTTGGGTGACATCTGAATAATCCCCAAGAGCTGCAAGGACTCGCACCCTATCCATAGTAATAGTCTGTAACCTAATGCGTCTGACTATGGCACGTGATATCAAAGAAATCGTGGAACCAGTGTCCACCATCACGAGAATAGGAGTACCTCCAATATGGGCAGTGACCTCGAAGGCGGAATGCTAAGAAGTCGGTGTCGCAGCTGCCTCAGCTGTCAATGCATGAACTCGTGCCTGCTGTGGCCGGTTCGGCCGCTGTGTCATGGGCCGTGGAGGCTGCCTGATCTGCGATACCGGAGGTCTGAACGAAGGGTGCGCAGGAGCCAACCGTATAGGCGGTGCTGATATCGCCTATGGACGTGCACGGTCGATCTTCTGCTGCGGCGAGAACCCACTGTCCCGCATCCGAGAAAAATAACTCTACGCCAAGTGGCCCGTCCTCCCACAGTATGTGCACGATAACTCGGGGCGCCGAAACGATGGTGCTGGCGCTATGGCCCGAGTAGGAGGGTCCACGGGAGGCCTCTTGCCCGCGAAGGGCTTGTCATGCATGTCTGGTCGTGGCCTAGGAGCAACAGGGCCACGAGATCGCGCAAGTCGATCAACATCCTGCTTTGCCCACATAAACATGTGAATCAACTCCGCATAGGAGGGAATGCTCACGCAGCACATCTTAGACGCAGGATAAGGCTCTCTGACTGGCGGTGTGAACGGTGGTGGTCCAACTGTAGGACTAACAGTAGGCTGAGACGCACGCACTGTCTCAAGAATCGGGCCCACAGCAGGGTCTGCATGTGCATCAGACTGCGAAGGAGCCTGATCCATAGGCTCACTCAATGCAAGCCGAGCCGTGCTCCGCGTAGCCTTCGGCGGCATTCCCTATATTCAAAATAGGGTGCAACCTTGTCAGTCTCAATAGCATACATGCACCGCAATCATTCACAGAAGAGTCAAAAGCATTCCATGCATTTCATTTAATCAAAATTGTCACAATACAATAGATATGTCCTTACAAGCATCATGACGAGAAATACATGGGAACTAAGACAGTTAAAAGTACAACAGTAACATAAGCAAAGCACTAGCCTTAACAGGTTTACACAACTTAAAGCAGGAAATGACTAACTACTGATAACAACATCATAGATCTCGTCGCTAGTCTGAGTCGGGTGACGGAGGAGGAGCACCCTTATCCTGCAAGCAGCACAGGATCGCCTTCAAGGTGCGAGTCACCTTGTCGAATTTTCTCTTCGTAACGGCCTTGGCATCCTCGACTTCAGCGCGAAGTTCTTGAACTTCCCTTCGCAAGGCGATCTGGCACTCCTCAATCTGAGCAATGCGATCATCGCCAATAGCCTGAGCAGAAGGAGGAGGGCTCTTATCTGTATCCTGAGCCTCCTCTTCTGCTTCTTCCTGGACTTCTTCCTGAACTTCTGCTCCAGGTTCTCCCTCACTTGGATCCTCCTCATCGTCAAAGTCATCCTCGCTATCCTCCTCAAGCTGATTCTCACGGTACTGAGACCCAATCTTCATCTTGACCATAGTCGACTCATCAATGCTATGAATCGAAACTGACAATTTCGGCCCAAGTCTGTGAGCAAACTCAAAGCGCGATCTTGCATATCAGTCGGCCAAAAGGAATCGATTCGGACATTCTTCTTGACTTCGCTATGAGAATTATCTGTAGCAAGATGAAAGTGACCATACATACATTCTCTCCCTGGGCCACCAGATACAAGAAATCAACCATAAGGCGCGTACACTCAATGCGATTTGTCGACCTGGGATACACATTGAACGTGCAGATATGGTGCAGCAGGCGCAAATCATCAGACATATACGTCGCCTTGAGGCTATTATTAGGCTGCCATGGAACCAATTTACCGCACAGAAACCTGGTACGACGATCACGCTCACGCCTACTCTTCAGATTCTTCTCACTAGGATGAACATCACCAAGAGGCACGTTCAGAAGTCGCGCAATCAACCGCACATCGATCGTAGCCATCCGATCTCTACCAAAAGAGATTTTGAACTGCAATGGCTCCAATGTAGGATTCTGGATACGAGCGTAGAAGGCACGAACGGTGCTCACATTAGCACGAGCTTCAAAGATCGGACCCTAATGCACAGCTACAATGCGCTCGAACAATAAAAATTTGTCGAACAGTCGTCCTTCCACGTCTGCCTCAAACAATACTTTGTGATCATTGTGTTGGCCGTGAGGCATCTCTGCTAGAATCACTCGTCTAAGTTGAGTATGGGGATCCAAATCCCGCTTTGTATGAAACTCTAGGGCTGTGGTTGGACCTGCGGTGGCGCTTGAACTTGCGGCACCACCCCGCGGTCTTCTCGATTGAGCAGGGTGACTTGGCCCAGCATCATCTGCTGTGGTTTTTCTTTTACCCATCAAAGATAGGATGGTGGAGAGTGACAAAAGGCCTAAAATAGCTTCAACAAAAGCCATGGAAGATGAAGAAAATGCCAAGAAATGGCTGTCCAAACTGGAAAAGGGAGATCTAGGCGTTATAGAGGGATGCTTCAAGCTTCCCTAGGATGTATTTTTAAGGAGAAATGAAAATGAAAAAGGAGAATGGAGTACCTCACGATTTCAGCTCGATTTGGGGGTTTTTAGAGCTCCAAAAGATGAAATCTGTTAGAGGGAGGGCTGAAAACCGAAATAGAATGATGGAGAGTGGTCGTTTTTGGCCAAGGATGGATTTAGAGGTGGTTTGGAATCACAGACTTTGGAGATAGAAGCTGGAAAATGAGAATGGAGCTATGGGAAGGGCTGTTTGTGAAGGAAGTGCATGATTTTGGGGTTTTCTACGGTCGGGAAGTACGTGGGGGGTGTACACAACCCAAACCGACCACACGTGCCAAAGCACGCATCAAATGGACCACAGTGGTCGGCGATGCATCGCCGACCTTCTCCCTGGTCAGGCGATGGGACCACATGGGTTTGGTCCCCCATGGTCCAGGGACCCCAAATAACTATGGGCCCCACCTTGGTTCATTGTATTTTGACCTATATAGGCCCAAACATGAGTTCAGGGATTTCTGGGGCCATTCTGCAATCTCGAATACAAAACCCTATCATGCAGCATAGGATTTTGGGGTAGAAGGATCTACTACATCCATCTAGCCCATTATTTGCTAAAGAAAGCAAAGTTAGAATGGTCTTATGGCCATTTTTCATGAAATTTTACTATTCACTGTACAATTTTATGAAAGTATGATTTTATATTATTTTTACATTAGGATTAATGCCTAATATGAAAAGGATAAGAAAGAATTGAAGATTGGAGTGGGGGGAGGAAGAATTTCTAAGATTTTTGATGAAACGGGGTTTTTAAGCCCTAACGATTGAATACAGGGGTCGTGGTTGTCCCGCGACCCAAGGATTCACATTTATGGGTTTAGAATTATTCAAAGAATGTCTCAACCCACTCACCTACAACCTAGGAGCTATTCAGATCGCTTCATGCGACCCTAGATGCGTTACGGACTCGATCACGCGATCGAAATGAATAAACTTCGCATATTGGCGAATCTGCAATCTTAGAAATGTTTCTAGACCCTTCTTGCACCCACCTAAGTCAAAGGAAGCGACAGCGTACGTCGCGTGACCATAACCCAGGCCCAGTATATTCTTATTCATGCTCTGATACCAACTTGTAACACCCTAAAAATCGGGGGTCGTGTATAAACTCAACTCCCGAGTTCCAGACCATCACTTATGCAACAAAAATGATTATGATTCAATGTTGTCCGAGTTAAAGCATTCACATGAGTAAAATTATACCAAAACTACAATTCATACACCAGATCCAGTGATAAAAGCAAGCGGAAGACTAAAGAATATATATATCACTGTATGGAAAAAAAAGTAGATCTAAACTGTCACTAAAGTATGAATACATCACGGAGTCTCATATACATGTAAATGAGAGAAATAAATGTCCAAAAGAGTCCCACTATGAAGTCCCGTCAACCCAGGTCACCTATGCAAAGCCATCATGGTACTGCATGTACAAGAACTCGTCCTGGTCCTGGTCAAAGTCTGGCTCTGCCTCCTGGATCTCAGCATCACCTGCATCTAAAACAGGATCTGGTGGGTGTTGCAAACACCATCCCGTAACGTGGGAATGAGTGATCAACTCAATGGAATCATAGAACAAAGATTATCATGTTCACAAATCAATCATGCGATAATAGTAAAGCAGTAAATCAGACAATCCTAGTACTGTTGTTAATGCAATATGACATGACGTGATGTATGCCCTCACCGACGATCTCCCTCATACGGTACCATCTTACGACCGCGACATGCAATCGACACTCAAGTGATCCACATCTTCTAGGCACATGCAATGGTATGGTGATATGATTTTCGAGTTGTTATTAGTCCATTCAAACAGCAGGATTGGGAAACTAAGGTACTTCCCTTGTATCAATCCCAACACAGATCCTGTCTAGGGTCGTCACTCCTAGTAATCTCATACGATGTATATTTTGTAGGTCGCTGCAAGGGCTGTCAGGGCTATTGCTCGCACTCGTTGTACCGCTCCCCCATCACCTTATCAATACAGGCCTATTGTACTCTACTACTACTAAAGGGTCGGCGCCTCCCGTAGACTCAGAATACGCTCGCGGTCACTACAAAGGACTCGTCGCATGATCAGTGTAGGCCGACAGTTAGAATATAGTGTCTCATACCACCATAATCTGCTCACGAGACTAGGTGCTCACTGGTCACTACGGGGAGATTTGTGGCCCCAACGTAGGCCGACAGCTCGACCACGGTGTCCCATACCACCATGCCCTGCTCATGAGTCTTCGTGGATCAAGGTACCATGGTTAACAGGGTTTATAATGGTAAGTTCAGTACCCTACGTTCAAGCAGTTATGACTCATGCAGGGTGAACATACATCGGCCAGTCGGGTTACTTGACGGGCTCGACTAGTGAGATCGCATCTCAAGTCGAACGACATGAAGTGCGTAAAACACTTCGCGTGGCCTAACCACTGCCGCCAACTCCAAAACACGGCTCGCGTTCATCGACGCGTCGTTCGTGGCCAAGACAAGCCGACCACGAATTCTCTCGGTTACCGACTGCCTGGACTAAGCATAGTCCCAAACAATTATGGAATCACATCAGCAATCATATGAGAGTGTTGGAAATGAAATACAACCATGTGAGCATGTTAACACATGTTATAACATACAACTTAAGCAAATCTTCAAGTATGTGCGTTTCATACATATAATGGAATCATGCATATAACTAACAGGTTGAAAATCATTTATGTCAGCATATTAATTGAGAAATCAATCTCAAACTGATTCATAACATCATTTAATTCAATACATACTAATACAAGCATTTATACAAACACTTACACTACACACTTAAGTCTACATATAGCATGTCGGCCTAAAGTGCGCATTTCGGCGAATCTCTTCGCCAAACTAATTATGCACGCATTCCTAACATTCTAATGCAACAATTAATCATGTCAATCACATCAGAAAAATATGCATGAAATCAGTACTTCCTACAAATGACTAAAATGCCCTAAATCTCATATTCTTCGTTGATTTACGAAATAGGAAATGGATAGCATGTTGTACATGTCAAACGGTGATGCCGTCAATAATCTACTATTAAACGACATTGAAAGCGTTGGAAACTGTCAATCAAAGCGTCTAAAATTCTCACCTTATCTCTTATGGATGTGTAAATTCGAACAGAGCGTATACGCTTCGTCTACGGCTACTGGAGGACCTGTTTTACAAGATCTATTAACTATCAAGCTAGGGAACGAAAGAAACATCAAATCAGCAACTTTTTAGGGTTATTCTTACCTGAAAATGCGGAAGAATCACCGGCCAGGTGATGGAAGTGTGTTGCTTAGGCACTTGCAACAGGTGGTGCAAACGCAGAAAAATTCTCCTCCAATCTCTCTCACAAACTCTCACCTTTTCTCTCTCCCAATCTAGGGTTTCTCTCAAATTTGGATGGGAGAGAGGAGTGAGGGTTTCAACCCCTTTTATAAGCTTAAAAATGCCCAAAATAGGCTCAGGTATAAAGTTTACTTAGTGCTTAACCAAATCGGGACTATTTCGGTCCAAAAGATGCTTTCTGGTGGTCCCTTGGCCGAACGCGATCAGACTTAAGCTCATGCATACAGGATCTAGCACGCATTAAGTTTTCAGTCCGGCAGGGTTCGCAGATTGCACGTGGCGAACCAGTTTCAGCTCAGCGGTCAACGCACGTAGATCAGGGCTGCAAGTCTCATGATATGAAATAGAAATTTTTCCTGATCCGAGGGTGTAATCCGGCTGTATTCTGACGGTCAGAAAGCTTAATACTGACACGTCAAGTCATGTGCCAGATTTGAATTTTAAATTCCAAATCTGTCCCTATTCGCACTCTCTTCAGTCCGGGCTCAATGAAATTGCCTGTGATTATCGGTTGGACTTAATTTTCGAAATGATTTTCAAGTCCAGCTAGGCGGTTCTAACGGTCTAAGATAGAAGGTATCGGACTTTCGACGCGCGGTCTAGATCCAATACAAAATTTTAAAGTGGTCCAGAGAACAAACCTGCTTAGAGTTTGATCCGAGGTTATATAGTATTATAGAGTCACTGGTTCTACTCGATTTGGGTCTTGTAGAACGTATTTAAAGTGATCAGGGACTATTTCCCAGCTACTCCAGCGTTGCGCTAGCTAACTTAGACTTATTTTCTAAAGGACTTAATTCTACGCAATTTTGGGTCGAGTTGGTACACGAGTCCAAGTATGAATTTTTCACGGGCGTTACATAAACCCCACCACCTTCTGGTCTATCTTCTTCCAATCATTATCAGACATATCGTTGGAATCTGTTGATATGCCTAAAATTGGAGAATATAGATCCTTGCAATAAAGCAATTCCTCCATCTTAGCCTTCCATATGGTCCAGTTAGAACCATTGAGGCTGATCATCCTTGATGAACCACCTTCCATAATTCCAAACCGATCCTACCCATTCAATGAACTTAGATCTGATACCACTTTGTTGGGGGCCTTGTATAAAACCTTAAGATCTAGCCCTCCAGAACAAACCAAAATTATGGAATAACAAAGAAATTAAATAAATCAAAGCATCAATCACACACCACATAATAGATTTTTACGTGGAAAACCCTCAAAGAGGTAAAAATCACGGGACCTCATCCAGATCAATAATCCACTATAAAGCAGAACATTATAACCAATCACAAGCACACATTGCTATGATCAAACCTTCATCACTCACGCAGGAGTGGATAAACAATAAAAGAACAAAGAAAAACTAAGAGATCTCACCGATTACGAGGACGTAGAAGCACTGAGATGTTGATTACACAGTAGATCACCTCCATAAGCATAACCTTCATTCTATAAGCTTCCTCTCTCTCTCTCTCTTTCACACATTTGATATCCCTCTTGTGTTTTTCTATCACCATCATACCCTAGAAAAACCCTAGAGACCCCTTTTTATAGTTTTAGAAAAATTCCTTCCGCATCCCAGTTGTAAAAGGACTTGTGACACGAAATCTGTGCAAAATCGCGGAACGAATCTGCATAACCACAACTGGTCGTACCGAGTCCACGACTGGTCGTGAGCCACCTATGACCGATCGTGGACCACTTATTACCGGTCGAGCACCCCAGAGAAAAATCGTCCGAATTAGTTGGACTTTGAGTCGTGTCACGACTCGAACCTACGACTGATCGAACACCAACCCACGATTGGTCGAGCAGGGCTCACGACCGGTCGAGCATGGGGAAAAAACCCCATTAGGATCCACAAACAACAGACCCACCTGTGTAGACCCCACATGCAGGGATGCTATGCATATCCTGAGGTTGAGGATCATATAATTCCTCATGCTCTGTAATTTGCCTTATATCACTAGTGGCTTAGTAATGAGATCTAAATGTTGACAAAAATGCTCTTGGAAATCCAATTTTTCTACAGCTAGAACAGGTGGAAAGTCTAATTAGAAAGGATTCTGCTTGATAGCAATTTTCCTTTTTGCTGGTACAATTTGGGTGTGGAGCTACTCAAACAAGCTACTGATGGTGGAGAATCTGTTCTGAAAACACTTTGGCATCACTCAGATGCGATCATGTGCTGCTCTTTGAAGGTTCGCATGCCTGTTTTCATTGTAATTTTGTTATGGGAGAATGAAGACTGTTTTGGATTTTCAGTTCAATTACAAATTTTCTCCAATGTCCGCTTTTGGAGGATTATTCTCATTTTGTTAGATATTTTTATTCTAATTTAGAGCATTGATTTTTGCACACTAATAATCTTCATTCCTTCATAATGTAAGCAGGAAGTACCAATTTTCAACTTTGCAAATTAGGTAGGTCTTAACATGCTGGAGATGACGTTGGTTGCACTGCAAGACATAACTCTGGAGAAGATATTCGATGATCATGGACGAAAGGCTCTTTACACTGAGTTCCCACAGATAATGCAGCAGGTCTGTCAATTTGTCCTTCTAGAAAAAGATAGGAAAATGGTCAATGACTTGATGTGTTCCTCAATTTTACAAAAAAAAGACATTGTTTTCTCTGGTGATGGTAGCTGACTGCCAAACCACCCTCATTTCAAAGATTTCTTACTTAATACCTGGTTTCAAATACAATGCTCAGGTTGAGAATTTGTACAGTTAACTCGGGTTTTACTATTGAAATTGTCATCCACGATGAGCTCTATGATTTGGATGGCAACTTGGGGTAAGTTGATGGCAAACTCCTAACTTTGCACCCAAATGCTGCTACTAGATTTTGAGAAATGAGTTAACACTACACACTTGCACATCTCTTACTCGGGTGTGATATTGTTTATAATTGCAGTGTTGAGGCCTGACTGTGTGTTGAAACATTTCTAATACATATGGAGGGATTTATTTTTATTTTTATTTTATTTTATTTTATTTTTAAGCTCTATGCACTATTGTGACTCTTATGTTCTGCGACTTACAGAGATTCAAAATACTCTCTACCACTACACCAAAATTACCACTTCCCTGCTTAGCATATATGGGTTTTTGAATAACAACAAAATATTACATTGTAGGTGGGAGTCTGTCCTTAATTGGACATTTAGCTGGAGGATGGTTTGCATGTGTCTACATGGAAGAATTTGGGCTGTCTCATATTTCATTGTTGTTGACTCTTGGATCAACTCACTTATATGATTTTATTACTAAACCACATCCCAGTTGTTTGAGTTTGTCCATGATTGACAGGATACAACTTTTGACCACAAAAATTAAGATTCCACACCCAGAATTCAGTGACCAGTCGATTATAGATTTCTAAAACTTGAACTTTGTTATTGCCATTGTAAAGTGCTCTGATCATGAGTTGATGTTTCCCATCCATGGATTATTTTCCCCTCGATTCTGCAGATGTGCCACTTCTTTGCTTGCATGGTTTTTAGTGTTGTAGACCTGCTCAAAGTGATAGAGCATTTCTTATATGACGTTACAAGTTGTATAAATGTGTGATTCATGGAGGAGCAATTAGATTTTGTGCTTAATGACTCAGTTTTCTATTTAAAATTCAAAATTTGAACTACTTTCAATAATCAAACAATTCAACTATGAAATTATCAGTGGCATCCCTGGGCAATTTTCATAATTATTTTGATTGGAGAATGTGTTTTTCTTTTAGGCCACCTCCAAAGGGTTCGTCTGGAGTTATTGATCAAACAAGGGGGCTTTTGGATTATGTCGACAAATACTGTGCACAGGCTGTTTATACACCAGAACTAAGATGCATATGTGTTGCAGGGAGGTAAAATTCAATGATACTAACTGATTAATCTTTCTTTTCCTTCAGTCTGGACAACCAAGACTGGTAAACTTTACCATTACATGTGTTGCATGGCTTTTTCATTTTTTGATTTGCGTAAGTTTATCGGTCACTTAACAGATCATTCTACACTGAGATCTGTTTATTCCTTTGGGTGTCTTGTCAAGCACATACTTTGTCTCTGTAAGACTCGTATCCTAGTTCGTACTGTTCCGTAGACTTCCGCGGTCTTACCGGTCGAATTCCGGCAACTTTCGACCCTTAACCGATATTTACACGCGACCCTGATTCATATGCCGTCAACCTATATTGACTCAACCCAAGACCATTACCACAGCGACCGCGCCATCACTGCGGTTCCGATGCCGCGACTTGCGCGCCGAGGCGATACCCTGGTCAAGAGATTGGGCCAACGTTCGGTGCGAGGAAGAAGCCGCGCGTTTCAAGTATCTAGGAAATCTCTACGAAACATCCCATCAATCCTATCAATCAAAGTACACATCACCAATTAATGCCAAGTACAACCACCCCTCCCCAAAAGTCAACATTTTCTTACAACAAGTACATGCTTACATCACTCACCATTACTTCTCTGCCATCACTCTCTCTCTCTCTCTCTCATTTCTCTCTCATTTTTTTTAGCAACTCCCATGGAGCAATCGTCCATGGCTTCCATGGAGAAGTTTGGTGTGGCCCATCTCCATATCACTCAATCCCCCCAAGCAAAGACCATCTCCACCGTTCAAATGTATCCCTTGGAGCTCTAGGACACGCTGATGCAAGAAGAAGTCTGAAGAGATATAAGGTGGGTGATTTCCTTTTTGTGTAGATCATAACCTTTGGATCATAGTGGGTGCTCCTTTCTCTCTCTCTCCCTCTCTTTGTATTTATTTATTTTGTGTGGCTGTGTGGCCCACTTGGATGGACCCCACCATGAAGCATGTTTTGGACCCAAGTCGTTTGTAGGTGAGGTCCACTTTATATGTGTTGTTACACACCACCCAACCATGTGGTGGCCCACCTGAGAAGGGCCCACCTTGAATGTTCGTTTGAGCCAGAACGTCCAACGTCCCTGGACGCTGGACGTGAAAACAAAAGTTTCAGCTTGATTTCCAAGCTTTGGAGGGGGGGCCACTCATGTAAGCCTCACCTTGATGCATGTTGTTAATCCACGCCGTTCATTCAATTCTCCAGATCGTTTTAGCCGTTTATATGAAAAATGAAGCTGATCCGACTAAATGGTGGGCCATACCTTCGTAAACAGTACTTTTCTCCATTTAAATTCATTTAAATATTTCCTACACGCTGAAATCTGCCCAATATATGTCTTGATGGGTTTGTTATGGACTGTACAAAGCAGTGGACGGAGTAGATTATTTCGATGCGGGCCTCACGCGTCAAAAACCGTGGAAAAACACGATTTCAAAATTTAAAAAAACAAAATGGTAGATGCTGCTGCTGCTAGCATCAGAGGATGCCGCAGCGAGCAACGTCCTAATGGCTAGAAGGAGCAAGGAGAGTGGGCCTACCTCAGGCCCCCACCGTGATGCATTCGGAGAATCCACACCGTGCATATAATGGGTCCCCTTTAGACATATGAATACTCCAAAAATCTGCCGTTTATGGCACTCTGGAGGTCCACACCACTAACAGTAGGAGATTGAACGTTTACCATTAAAATTCTCTTTGAGTTAGAGGAGTTTTGTATCCACGGTGATGCCCTTGTTTTATCCATGCCCCACCTACGTGGAGCCCATCGTGATGTGTCTGATTATCCAGACCGTCTAACCATGGCGTGGTCATGGGCCCCACTTATGATGCATGTGTTTCATCCGTCTGTCCAGCGTCCAGAGTCTGGACGCTGGACCCCATAATAATAATAATAATAATAATAGTAATAAAATATTTTATATATATATATATATATAATTATATATATATGTGTGTACGTGGTGGGCCCATGTGGGACCCACCTGCTGCTAGACGATTTTGGCTGAGGCACCTCACACGTGCCATGGCTGATGTGTTGACGTCAGAGAGTTCCGTGGGACCCACCCACCTCATCCATCTCCTTTGGTGGGCCACACCGCATCATATGTGTTTGATCCAACCGTCCATTGCACTCGGACGGTGGGCATCACACCCCACATGTGGGGCCACCTTGGTGTATGCATGACTGTCCAGGAGGGTGTGTGTGTGATATTAATTTAATATATTATATTATGTCAATATATGTTATAATATATTATATATTATAATATAATATAGCTTCTTGCATTTAACGTTGTGGTGGGCTCCACCTATGTTACTTTTAAAAAGGCAACAGTGGCTGCATGTGTTATACATATCTATATAAATATTATATTATATATATATATATATAATATACATAACGGTGGGCCCTACGTGGGACCACCTCTATTTTACAAATGAGCAGCAAGCTGCACGTGGAGCAGCTACACGGTTGCTCTCTTGACGTCAGTAAGTGTAGGTCCACATGTTGTTTGTGGTTTACAACAGCCGTCCATCCATTTTGGTGGTGGGCCATGCACAACGTATGTGGTTTATATGACGTTGTACATCTGTTTTAATGGTGGGACCCACTGTCATATGGTGACATCAATTTTTATGGGTCCCACTCCTAAGGAGGTTTGATATAATATATATGTATATATATTATATTATATATACTATATATTATATTATATTATATTATATATATATATAATATATATCATATATACATAACGGAGGGCCCTATGTGGGACCCACAATGATGCATGTGTTGCATCCAGTTCGTCCACCCATTTTAAAACTCATTACAATTTACCTGAGCTAGAGAATGAGTCAGATCTTTGACTCATGTGGACCCCCCACCGTGAAACATGTGTTGAGTCCAAACCGTCCATCCACTTGGAAATTCTTGGGACCCAGGGTCTGAGGCCCACCTCGACTTAATTGTAGCCATCCATTGAGGCCCACCTTGGTATTTATAAGGCCCATGAGATGGGGCTCATATTGTGGTATTTGTGGCCATTGAAGTGCCCATATGATATGAATATAATACCCATGGGATTAGACCCATTTTGATGTATTCTAAGCCCATGGGATTAAGCCCACTTGATGTTTTAGGGGCCCATGGGTTAAGGCCCATTAAGATGTACTAGGGCCTATGGGTTGAGGCCCATTTGATGTTCATATGGGGCCTAATTGGTGTGGCCCATTTGTTATATATAAGCCCATGGTATTAGGCCCATTGATGCAACCCACTTGATGCTTATGAGGCCTATTGGCGTGGCCTGTTGTTGCGGCCCACTTGATGTAAATGTTTATGAGGCCCATTGGTGTGATCATCTGACGTACTTGGGGCCCATTTGGTGAGGCTTAATGTGATATATGAGGCCCTTGTATAGGGCCCGATATGATGTATTGTGGCCCATTCGAATCAGCCCACTTGACTCGTCCCATTTGATCCGGCCCATTGATTCGGCCCATCTAACTTGGCCCATTCGAATCGGCCCATGTGACTCGACCCATTTGATCCGGTCTATTGATTCGACCTGATATTTTATATTTGGCGCATGAGTGAGGCCTAATGTGATGCGTATATGCCCCATAAACGAGACCCATGACGATGTATATTAGGCCTTTGTGTGAGGCTATGGGCCCACTATACGTTTAACTCTATGTGGGGCACTCCTTGGGAGCAATGTTGGTTAAATGGCTACATGGGCAATGATGGTTTAATGTCTACATTGTGACCTTCTGTTAGGCCTTGTTCATCCAAGTGTTGAGGCCGAGATCAATTGTTGTGACCGATTGCCAATTTCAATGATTAAGGCCGTTTATCGATCAAGGCCAATTATCATGGTTGATTACCGACTCTGATGGCCGATTGTCGTTTGTCGATCGAGGCCGATTACCGATTCTGATGGCCGATTACCGTTTATCGATCGTGACCGATTACCGTTTATCGATCGATGTCGATTATCGATTTTGATGGTCGATTACCGTTTACCAATCGAGGCCGATTCTGATTCTGATAGCCGATTGTCGTTTATCGATCGAGGCTGATTACTGATTCTGATAGCCGATTGTCGTTTATCGATCGAGGACGATTATCAATTCTGATTTGTCGTGGCCAATTGGCGATTATCGATCGAGGCCAATTACCAATTCTGATTTGTCGTGGCCGATTGCTGATTATTGATCGAGGGGCCCAATGTGGTATACATGCGACCCGTATTTGAGGCCCGACGTGATGTGTATTTAGCCCATGTCTAAGGCCCAATGTGATGTATTTTGAGGCCTAGGTGATGAGGCCCATTGTGATGCATTTAGGACCAGGCGAAGGAGCCCATTGTGATGTATGTTAGGCCCATGAGCAGGGCCCACCTGTTGTGTACATGTAACCGTTGAGTAAGGCCCATTGTGTTATATATTAGGCCCTTATGTGAGGCCATGGGCCCATTATATGTTTGGATCTGTGAGGGTCACTCCTTGGGGCAATGTTGGTTAGATGTCCACATTGTCGAGGCCGATTGTTGATGCCGGTTATTGATACCAATTATGAGTATGTGACTGTATAGTATCATGATCCATGCCCATACGCATCATCTGCATATCTGTTAGGAGATATGATTGACCATTGCATATGTCATAGTGTTGGTTGTTATGAGACTCCCTAATAGGCGGAGATTATCTCACATGAGCGCACGGTTTGCGCAGGATTGATGCATGACTGGATTGTATGACTCATGCATCTTGCATTGTGTGCTGTGATTACTGTATGCCCTAGCGACATCAGGGTCGTAGCCTCCACAGGCATATCGTAGATGGCCAGATGAGACACTGAAAATCTGTTCTACATGGGATGTTATAGATATCCTTGGGTGAAAGTCCCTAAACCCTCTTGGTTCCAGAGGTTACTCCAACGTCTAGACCGAGTGGGTAGATGAGTGCCGAGTGCCGATTACCAGATGGCTGCACTCTCCATTGTGTCGTGGTCGGTTGAAAGGGGGTGCGGCCTTACCTGCCCGAGAGGAGGGGGCAATGATAGGATGAGTCTGACCAGCTTGAGGAATGAGTCCGCTATTGACGAGCCAGGCCCGATATTGGCAGGCAGATAGTGAGGTCTCTTCCACTCACCTTGTTGCGCGCGATGGGGCGGCAATCTGGTATGGAGTGTAATAGACCCCGGTGATTTTTCAAAGAGGAACCGTACTGATATGTGGACTTATCAAGTAGGAGTTGCATGCTCATTTATTCATTCATTCACTATCCACTCGGGTTGATGGTGCGCAACTAATTATTGTGTACCTTCGTTATGGCAAGAATTTCGGTAGGGCGCGCGACCAACCTAAGATCAGGAGTTTACCACGTCGAGTCTGACTATCCAAATTTAGGTATGGGACTGGTTTGGATAGAAGTCCATTCTACCGAACCCCGTAGCCTGCGATACTACGTACTATCATCCCGACTTCACACTCCAAGCATGGTCATTTCATTCGCATCGCATATTGCATTACATCCGCAGACATATGATATTTTGGATTACTATATTTTCGCACTTATATGACGTAGACAGACTTAGTGGGATTTGTATATTGCATTGCATCTTTGGCATTTGATATTTGGCTCTTTATGACTCCTTATTGCATAGTTATTTTATATTTTGTATTCTGATATTGATTGACTTATGGACTTGTCCATACTTCTGCTTACTTCGATAATTCATGATCTTATTAGTATTTTTTTTATTTAGACATTGTATGGTTTATGGATTTCAGGTTTTTCGGTATTATATGATTATGACATTGTATTGAATACTTGACACTTACCTTGTGCACACACTTACACCACCCTCTAAGCTTTCTATAAGCTTATGCACGATAGATGCGTGCAGGTGATGTTAGGTTGCAGCAGTATTGAGCTTGGAGCGTGCAATGGTCTTCTGGAGCTTGATTTTCTATTTATGTATTTCCCTTTCAATGTTGTACTCAAATGATTATATTAATGGATATGTGATGATGATGTTCTCTTTATGAATTGGGTAATCTTGTGGTTATGCTTATTACTAGTTAAATGTAAAAAAAAAAAAGAAAAAAAAATCCTCCTTGTAGGATCCCAGGATCGGAATCTGGCATATGAATGCTGGGAGCTGAGAATGGGGTACTATGGAGGCTGTCGGCACCGGATTCGGTGATCTGATTCCTGTGAATCCGATTTTCGGGTTTGGGGCATGACAGTCTCCAACAAGAAACCTTAGGGACTTTTTGGTAGTTGCCTAAATATGAGTTCATCTCGTTTTAGCGAATCATAATTATGTATTAAAGACAGTAAGTAACGCCCTGAAAATCGGAGGTTGAGCATAGCTCAGCTCTCGAGTTCCAAAACATCACTTATGCAGCCTTTTTAATGATAGTTGTATGTTGTATGTATTAGTGCATAAAATATGAATTAGATTAAGCCAAAACGACATAACATAATCCAGGGACAGTTGTAATACGCAAGCGGAAGACTGAAGTGAGTATATAAACCAGTATAAGTCTCCAAAGTATGTATGCATTGTCAGGTCAATAATTACAAGTATTGTTTCAAAATACAAATGTCAAAAAGAATGTAATAGTCATCTACAAGTATAATCACTGAAGCCCCATAGATCCAGACTTGGCTCACGTGAATCCGCCCAAAAACTGCATGTAAGAGAATGCCTCCTCATCATCCTCGAACTCCGGCTCTGCCTCGTGGGTCGCATCATCATCTGCAACTAAGATAGAGTCTGGTTGGTGTTTAACACCTTCCCAGAACGTGGGAGTGAGCGATCAACTCAGTGGAGTTATACAGCAAAGGTTAACATGTTATCAATTTAGTCAAGCAGTACAATCAAACATGTCCTAGATACTCTTGTTAATACAAGAATGAGATGTAATAATGATGCATGCCCTCACCTGCACTCCCTCAGCGTCTTCATCTTATGGCGTGCATGGCAACCACCCGAATCTTCCTCGCCAAAGCACATACAATGCAGTGCATGAACGTAATTATCGAGTTCATATTAGTCCTTTTCATACAGTAGGATTAGGAAGCTAAGGTACCTCCCTTATATTAATTTCCAAACAATGATCCATTCTAGGGTCGTCAGTCCTAGTAAATCTCATACGATGTTATAGTTCTAGGTCGCTATAAAGGGCTCGTCATCAATTAATACAGGCCTAGTTATACCCCAATTACTACAAAAAGGCTCGTCGCTTCAATGCAGTTTCAAGATATGCTCGAGGTCACTAATCAGTGTAGGCCGATAACACGAATACAGTGTCCCACACCACCATAATCGGCTACGAGTCTAGGTTGCTCACTAGTCACTACGGGGAGGCTCGTCGCCCCAACGTAGGCCGACCACTCGACCACGGTATCCCATACCATATGCCCGGCTCATGGGTCTTAGCGGATCGAGGTACCAAGGTTAGCAGGGTTTCACTGGTGAGTTTGGTACCTTAGATTCAAGCAGTAGCGTCCAAACATGGTGAACATACATCGGGTCAATTGAGTTACTTGACGAACTCGACTAGGACGAACGCACATTGAGTTAATCGACATGAAGTGCATAAGCACTCCGTGTAGCCTAACCACTGCCGACATTCCAAGTACAGCTCGGATTCATCGAACACATCCTACGTGGCAAAAACAACCTTGGCCACCAGAATAAGGCTTATTACCGATTGTATGGACTACGATATAGTCTCAACCGCGTGCAATCACAACAGAAAGCAGTAATGAATACTCAAGTCAAATCATATAATCATATGAGTATGTTATGGAATATAACTGTACTTGGAATTTAGTCCTTAGTAATTTCTGCCTGAGGTGGTACTCGGGTCTTTGTATGGATTTTTTCAGGACGTTACACCGTATTTCTTTGTAGTAATGTTTAAAAATAATCTCAATAACCAATGTTCATGATCTCATTTTGCAGGTCCTCAAGGCGTCATTAAGTATTAATGGAATGCATTGCATGTTGAACAATGAGATGGAATTAAAATTTACACATCAGATATTATTGTACAGGTATATATACAATCTTGGTTTATAGTAATATTGCCACCAACATATAAAAATTCTTGATATTTATGCATAGAAAAAAATAAAAAGAAAAGAAAAAAGCAATATAGCCACTTCAATTAGTTGCAATTTCTGTTTCTTTAATTTACACTTCTTATACTATTGCAAGTTATGACTGTCATTGATGTTTATCTTTTATAGCATTCAAGTAATGAAGTCTCCTTACGGTGGGAAAGGCTTTATGTCAAAAAACTTAACATTATATTGGTCGAGGTCAAATTCAAAATGATTGTGTTATCCATAATTTCTGGGCCTAATCTAATCCCGCTAAGAAATTTATTTCAGGTTCTTTCCATAGCCATTTGTTTTAGTTGCCCTTACCTCTGAAATTTATTTCAGGTTTGCAGCATTCCCTCTAAAATTTTTCTATGTATCAAGCATTCATTTAAATGATCATGATGTACTCCATTGCATTTTGAAGTTGAATTTCATTGCATTTTGATGTGCTCCATTACATTAAAAAAGTCCAAATACTAAGTCTTCTAATTGACTTTACCTCTAAAATTTATTTCAGGTCCAAAGCACCTAACTGTTTTTTATTTTTTAAAGCATTGGCCCATGCATGAAGTGGCCTATTTATTTATTTATTATTATTTTTTTTATCGATATTGATCAATGAATTTGCCAATCTTAAGCATTGAAATGGTTCAGACCAGCCGAGTATAGTTTCACCAATTTGTTGTGGGTGGACCATGACCCAAACCCTTTCATATTATTCAAATGCAACCCACACTTCTTAACCATTGATATAGACATTTTCTTAATCATCTGAACCATTGACTTGTAATCAAAGTGTTGGGAATATTCAATTGAAAGATATGATTTATTTTTTTATTTTATTTTTATTTTTGTTGAATTTGGATGAGATGACTATCAGGTGCAACAAATTTTAAAAATAACAAATATAACACTTTTTTTTTTTTCAGAAACTTTAGCTATGGACTTGCATTAAATGGGCATTTTTGTTTTTGTTTTCTTCTTTTTTTGGATTCTTCCACCCATAATCATGAGTGAGAACTATTTGTAGCATATCTCATCATCCATTATCCGATTCAGTCCCAGCAGAAGTAAATCCTTCTCTCTTTCCCATTTGACCCCAAATTCTCTTCTTGATGCCCTAGCTGTGTTTTTCCTCAGTTGATCTTCTTTTGCTCTACTTCTATCATCCTACTAAAAAATCGATCTTGATTTATTGATAATTGCTAAAGTCCCATCAAACATGCTTTGTATGATTGGGAGAGTGACGCTGAGCTACTATGGGCGGTTGCAGGCGAGGAGATTTCTGTAGAGCTATGACTGTGAAGGTTATAAAATCAAAGATTTAAGTGGTGCTCTCTTATTTTGCTAGCAAGACTGCCCCCCTTTTTGGTCTCTGCATGGCGGTGTAGGAGGTATGATTAAATTCTTTTTTGGGTTTTTTTTTTTTTTTTTTTTTGGGTTATCTTGAAATGCATAACATTTTTGGAGTTTGAATATCGTGTTCTTAATATCTTGCATTACTGTAACTGTTGTGGGTTTTGTTTGGTTTCTATAGATTATAATTGAGTTCTGAAGAATATGATTTTTTTTTCTTTCTCAATTTTGATTTGTGGAAATGTTGCTAATGTGATTTTTGGCTTGTTTGTGTCAATGCTTATGTTTTGATGTTTGAAGAAAGTCAGTTTTTTTTTTTTTTTCCGTGTATCTTTGCCTTGTTTCTGTTGATACCCATGTTTTTTTTTAAAAAAAAATTATTATTATTATTTTTTTTACTTTGGAAGAATGTACATGTTCTCATAATCTTTAGCTTGTTTGTGTTCATGTTCATATTATGATTTTTGAAATATGTGTGGTGTTGGGTATCTTTGGCTGTTTGACATGTTCTGTTATGCCATGTTCTGATTTTTCAAGTATTTGTTAAAGCTTGTACAATATATAGTTCTAGTTTTAAAGAGTTTTACATGTGGTTTGTTAATGTTAGGATATGAACTAAAAGTTGTTTACTAGAATATACCCTCCGTAATTTTGAAAATGTCTTTTCAGGCAATTTTTACATATATTCTCTAGTATTTTGGCAACCTTCTTGCAGCGGATCAGAAATACTTTTACTAGTGCTTTGATATATCTAAAAGACTTTTTCTCAGGCCTTTACCAGCGTTTCTACGTATTTTTTCCCAACGTTGTGGCAAGCTTGTGCACTGCATTTTCCATCTTTTACTGGTGTTTGTTACTGCTTTTACAACTGTTTGTTACTTCTTTACAAGCGTTTCATAAAGTTTTTTGCGCCATTTTTTATAGTTTTTAGCGGCAGTCCCCAAAAGCGCCGGTTAAGGATGATAAATGCCGGTAAAGTCTCTATTTTAGCGGCGGCCATAAAAAACTGCTAAAAGGATCCGAATGTCGGTAAAAGATTTAGTGACGCCCCCATTTATCAGCTAGAGTACCACCGCCGCTAATTCTTTTACCAGTGGTTTTTCGGCCTTTTTAGGGGTGTTTCTGGCCGCCAGTGAAGCCAAATTTTCTTCTAGTGGTTCCATCCAATATAGTCCACCTATATTGTATCTTATTATTATTATTATTATTATTATTTGTATTATGATCTAAAATGATATGTAAAACGATGGAAGGAGCGGATACAGAATACAGACATTAAGTGGACCTCACGGTAAGGGCTGCACTGAATTGGGTGAGGCCCGGGTCTCATTTAATCCGCTCCCCTTCGCCACACAGCAAGCAACCGTACTCCCTAGGGTGTGAAATTTAAGCTTGCCCTGTGATGATGTATTTCTTAGATCCACACCGTTCATTCATTTTTCGGATCATTCTAAGGTACGTACCCAAAAACTATGAAAACACAGGGCTCTCATCAAGCTGATATTTGTATTTTAACTTCATCCAAGTATGTGTGATCTGCTTTCAACAATCTAATTTTTTATTATTTTAACTTCATTCAAGTCTGTGTGATCTTATGAACCGGTCAGATGGAAAATAAGCTTCACGATTGGCCCTAGGAAAGTTTTAATGGTAGTTTGTTTAACCACACTGTTTTTGTAGTGTGATCCATTTGACCTTTGGATGTACCTCAATTTTGAGCTCGTGCTCTAGATTTATCTAGACATATTGATGGACGGTGTAGATCTAAAACAAAAGACATGGTGGACCCAGAAAAAGATACACACGCTTAAAAGTTGTGGTTTAGTTAGCAATCCACGTGGGAGAGAGGAATCCGGCGTATTGGTTGCTGGAGTAATATAAATGACGTGGACCAATGAGAAGGAATTTCTCGTGCTTTCAACGGACACGGATTGCGTCCTACCCCGCACGTGGCCAGCTGGGAACGGGCAGGAGCTTTGAGTGCCCATCGTGATGTATGGGTATTATCCACACCGTCCATCCATTGTTTCTTAACATTTTAGGGCATAAGCCCAAAAATGAGGCAGATCCAAGGCTCAATTGGACCACACCACAGGAAGCAGCGGTCATAATGATTCTCACCGTTGAAACATTTCAAGGCCCGCCGTCATGTTTATTTGCCATCCAACCTATTCATAAAGTTACGTAGACCAAATCAGCTCCATTCAAAACTTTTGTGGCCACAAGAAGTTTTCAACGGTAAGAGTTTAATATCCCCTTGTGTAGTCCACTTAAGCGTTAGATCTGCCTCGTTTTTTGAATTATACCCTAAAACGATACGAAAAAAATGATGGACGGTGTGAATAATACCTATACATCACGGTGGCCGCTCAAAGTTCCTACCCGTTCTCAGCTGGAGACGGGCGGGGGTCGGACGCTATCGGCGTCCGCTTTCAAGTTTCAACGTAGACGATCTGCAACTCTCATCTTCCTGGTAGTTATCCATGGAACAATGCTCTTTTGCCAAATTTTAGGCTGGTGCAGTCATAAGGTGGGCCACGCATGTACATCGATTGCAAACCATTGGTGGGTTTCTTACTTTCCCTTAAATTCTTTGTACCAATCTTCGCTAAGTTGTTGAACTGATTGACCTGTTTTATTATTGCCTATGGTAACTTCACAAAAGGCACCACCGTTGGGCACCTTTTTTTTTTTATCGTTTATTTTTATATTTATAGGGATTTGGAACGATTTGGAGGAATTTTCTCTAAATCCTTTATTTAGCACTCTGTGTTTGGAGGTAAATAGAATATGAGTTATTTAAAACAATGTTTTAAGTAACAATGTTATTGCGTACCGTTCAGTCATCTATAGGTGTGGGCCTTCTATTTTTTCAATTTAAAAATATGAAAAGCATGATATATATATAGTCATGCTCACTTGCACACGTGCGCACCTTTGCACATGTGTCATGGGCATCTAATCCAAACGGTCCATGTGATGTGGAATCTCATAAAACCTTAATGGACAAAATTTCACCCTAATTTAAAATTCTAGTGGGCCATAGTAAAGAGAAATGCAAATCAAGGGAGGAAATTGTTTTTATTTTTCATGGCCAACCAAGGTTTTGGATCAAAGTAAAAAATTAGACCAAGGGGGTTTCATGAGGTGTAGCGTTACGTGGACTATTCAAATTTTGGAGGCACATCACATATGATGAGTCTTTAAACAAGTTCGCACGAGTCTGTGTGAACTGGTGCACATATGAGCATTTATATATATATATATATATATATATATATATATATATATATATATATATATACACCCTAATCTAAAATTCTGGTGGGCCATAGCAAAGAGAAATGCAAACCAAGGGAGGAAACTGTTTTTATTTTTCATGGCCCACTAAGGTTTTGGATCAAAGTAAAAATTGGACCCAGGAGGTTTCATGAGTTGCTGCTTCACGTGGACATATATATATATATATATATATATATATATATATATATATATATATATATATATATATATAAATCCTAATCTAAAATTCTAGTGGGTCATAACAAAGAGAAATGCAAACCAAAGGAGGAAACTATTTTTATTTTTCATGGCCCACTAAGGTTTTGGATTAGAGTAAAAAATTGGACCCAGGGGGTTTCATGAGGTGCTGCTTCACGTGGACCGTTCAGATTTTGGAGTCACATCACATATGATGAGTTCTCAAACAAGTTCGCATGAGTCTGTGTGAACTAGTGCACAGCTGAGCATATATATATATATATATATATATATATATATATATATATATATATATATATATATGAGAGAGAGAGAGAGAGAGAGAGAGAGAGAGAGAGAGAGGTACGCTCACTTGCACACTTTGCAGATGTATCATGGGCCTCTAATCCGAATGGTCAATGTGATGTAGCATCCGATGAAACCCTCATCGACCATTTTTACCATGATCTAAAATATGGTGGGCAATAGCAAAGAGAGATGCAAATCAAGGGAGGAAATTGTTTCCTTTTTCTATGGCCCATCAAAGTTTTGGATCAAAGTAAACGTTAGGCCTTGGGGATTTCATGGGGTGCTGCATCACGTGGACGTTCAAATTCTGGACTTACATCATGTATGATGAGTTCTCAAAAAGTTCTAACGAGAGCTTGTGAGAATTGGTGCGCAGCTGAGCATTTAGATATAAGCAAACCACTTTAATTAATAATGTTTAATTGAAACTATAAGTCACAACTCACAAGTATGAAAAAAATAATCCCATATGTTAAGAGTATTAAGTACAACACATATGTTATCAATTAAAAATAATAATAATAAAAATCAATTAACTTTCTTTCCAAACTTATTTTCTTTTAAGTTTAGTTTTAATGGTTTTGTAATGTATGAATTTCATACCAACTTTAACAAAAGATTGACACCATTTTAAGTGAAAGTAAACAAAGAAAGGTTTGATATTAACTTTACATTTTAAGTTTTTCATGATATTTTTTAACAAACAAGACCAAAAAAAATAAAACTAAAAATAAAACATTGTAGTGTATGCTACAAACGCTACACGCTACTAATTGTAGCATATGCTACGACTCCTATAACATACGCTATAAGAGATTTAATCTATTTAATTATACTACATAGCTTTACAGTTATGATATGAGCGTTATTTGAAATAAATACTTTTGGTGTGTTTTGAAATCTTGACTTTTTACTATGATTTGAGTGTATTGAGAGTGAAATGCATTTTTGGCTCCCTTTTTACAAACAAAAAGGTTACTCATGTAACAAAGGTGTTATTAAGCTACCATTATACAGGCTGATGATTCCTCCAAAAAATTCCAATTAGTAGCGGCAACACTAAAATCACTTTAATAGAATGATTCCAACTGGCCAAAACTTCATCTAAATGGATGGTTAAAAATGTTTGAGTCACTTGTTTGTTATCTTACGTTTCTGGGCCACTCAAAACTCAAACTTTTCTCATTTTTTGCCATAATATATATTTCAATAAGCTTATCATAATCATTCTATCAAATATCACATATGTATACTCATTTTGGATGTTTAAGCTAATTTTGATAATCAAATTCATGTCAAGTGAATATACTAAAGACTTGCAATGCATTCCAAATATAAGCTCCTAAATGGAAGGATTGGATTCTGACGCATTCCAATTACAAGCTATGAATCACAATTGAAAATTCAGAATCCCCTTGATTCCTTGTAATAATGATATAAATTCCAATGCATTTCAAATATAAGCTCCAAAATGAGTCCTAATTAGTGTAACAAATATCTCACACATGCACGTTGTTGGTACTTTTGTCGATATTCACCTCCCAATCTCTATATATGCAAATTTTCTTGCATTCTCACAATGGAGGTCATTGAGTTCGATTTTCCTCTATTGCAACTTATGCCCATTGGACCCCACATGCTAAGTGGTGAGGTAATCAAAATCGTACATGTTATGGACTTTATGATGTAAATCACAATTAGGTTTTAATTAGAGTGAGTTTGTATTCTCTACTCCCCTTTCTTATTTATAATAATAAATTATTTGAAAATAAAATTATAGTCCATAGGACCACCCAATACATAATGTCCTTACTTTAACATCACTTTAACACTCCCCCTTAAGATAGAGCATATAAATCACACATTTCTAGCTTGAAAATAATATTGAATAGATGAATGCAAGTGACTACCTTAGTGAAAATTATAGGTAAGTTAGTCCTTAGAAGAAAGGTAAAGAGTATTAATAATCCCATCCTTTAGATTTTCCCAAACAAAGTGACAATAAACTTCTTTATGTTTAGTATGTTCATGAAATATTGAATTAGAGGCAATACGTATCGTTGTTTGATTGTCACCGAAAAAGAAAATAGATATATGTAATGTCCTGTCCAACCAGAACAGGGTCCTGAGGAGTCCACGTAGGATTTTCCGTAGGATCATTCGTTTAAATTACTCATGGTGGGGTACCACAAGCAAGGTGTTACAATATATGAAGGAGAACACCCAATTCGGAAAGGCAGGAATGTAACCACAAAATTTCATTGGTGGCATGTCCCATCGATCTATACTCGGCCTTTATTGAAGAACTCGCAATGACACCCTGCCTTTTTCTTCTTCTTCTTCTTCTTCTTCTTCTTCTTCTTCTTCTTTTTTTTTTTTTTGCTTTTTTAAGAAACTAAGTTACCCCTAACAAATGTATAGACACCCGTGGTAGAACGCCGATTGCTAGCACAATTGACCCAATTAGCATCGCAATAAACACGCACATTGAGATGTCCATTATTGGTATAGAAAATTGGTTTTCCTTACAGATGAATTTATATATAAAGAATGCGATGAACCGCATGAAGATGATTTGAACATATATTCTGCATGAATTTACTAACCACATTGACAACACAAGTGATATTAGGTCGAATAATAGGCAAATAGATGAGTTTTCCAACTAATCACCAATAAGAGTCAGGTTCAACAAAAGAAACTATTTTCATTAAAAATAACCAATGATTTTCCTTAATAGGTGAATTTATAGGATGTGATTCTAACATCCTTATGATTTTCAAGAGGTCAAGAGTATACTTTCGTTAGGAAATAAAGATGATGTTAGTAAAGTGAAAAACTTCAATCCCAAGAAAATAACATAATGGACTAAGGTCATTTATTTCAAACTGGTGAGCTAAGAATCTCTTAAATGATTTTATTTCAAACTTAACTATTGTCGTCTGGGTTGTTACCCATCACTACAATTTCATCCACGTATATAATGACAATAGTTAAGTAAGCCCCGTGCTTTTTAATGAACATTGAATGATCGAAAGTACACCGTTGAAACCCAATATGTAGCATAACGTTACTTAAGCATTCAAACCAAGCATGGGCAGATTCTTTTAGACCATATAGTGTCTTCTTCAGTTGGCACACTTTTCCTCTAAACTAGAAATTTGAAATCCAGGGGGCATGCACATATAGATATTTTCTCGTAGATGTTTGTGTAAAAAGACATTCTTGACGTCAAGTTAATGGAGTCACTTTTGATGAGTGGGAATTGAGAGAGGAAAACAAATAGAGGTGAGCTTAGCTACAGGAGGAAAGGTATCATGATAATCAATACCAGACTTTTGAGTGAATTCTTTGGTAACAAGAGAGCTTTGTATTTAGCAATTGTCCCATCGGGGTTGTATTTGAGAGTGTAGACCCACTTACACCCCACTATGTGTCGTCCTTGAGGAAGAGAAAAATAGTTCCCGTGTCCCTTGGCTATCAATGACAATCATCTTATCAAGGATTGCTGCCTTCCATTGTGAATCTTTCAAGGCCTCTACAACCGTTGAAGGAACAAAAATAAGTGAAATTAGAGAAAGAAATGCACAAAATGATGATGAAAGATGGGTATAAGAAACGTGATTACCAATCAAATGATCAATACTATAGGTAGTACAATATTGAACTCAAGGAAAAATAATACATGTAGCTTTCCAGAAGGAAATGGGAAGATCACTCGATGAAGTGGAAACATTAGGGTCTACAACTAATGAGTTAGATAAGGCAAGGCAATGAGTCTCAATATCAACCTACCCAATGGTGTTAGTAGGTCCCAAAATTGGAAGTGGTAGAACAATGCAGAAGCTTTGGGTATAAAATATGAAATATCTTAAAAAAAGGTGATGTCTTTTATAATGCCCCCAAACTCGACACCTGAGTATCAGTGACTTAGATCCTGAATTCGAGGGTGTTAGCTAAATGATGAACAAATGCATACCATTTCTTTCAATATACTTTTCGTAATTTGCATTCGCATGGTATGCATCAAACAAAAGAGAGATAAATTGAACTTTGCAATTAGAATTTCAAACATTATGAAATTAATTCAAATGTCCACCCATCTAGGGACATTATAAAGCTTAAAATTTGTTCAAGTATCAAGTCCAAATAAATCTTACCCACGTCATCCTTGATTGATTCTCCAGGCACATCTTTGTCTAATAGTATGACATCACCCATTTATTGTTGTTGACAATGAAAGGGTGATTGGCCAACTCAGTAAAAAATTCCCCCTAAGATTACACATTCATTATTATAGACAAGTATAGTGCATATAAACAAGTAAAACAATCACAATAGTTATAGCAAGATATAATATTGATTAAATGTATGAATGCATGAATGCACATTGGTTTGGGAATGTACATCCATCATGAACTTGTGAATAAACCCACGATGCATGACTACCACGACATAATCCGGGAATCACAAAGTGACATACTATGACCTCATGCAAGAGCCATGAAACAATGACCCGCAGATAATATGGGACATACATCAACCCTACTAGTTGGGAATTACTAAGGACATACATCGGCCTCATGGTCCATGAATCCCAATTGATTATGTAATGAAATCAAATGTACTATGGATGCATGATTAGGTTAATCCCTTTATTAATTTTATTTACAATAACCAAATATGAATACCTTATTTTCTCTCATAGACGAGAACACCACATAAAAGACCAACTCATGACATATAAAACTTCCCTGACATGATCGGACACCAACAAAGTAACATACATCGACCTCATGCGGGTATCATGAACAAAAGTACAAAATTCACAAGAGATGTGCATTGACATCACTAGCCAGAAATCACTAAGGACATACTTCGGCCTAGTGATTTAAAGTAACACATCATTGAATTGTCAAACTATAATAATGTAGGAAAACTATAGTTCAAATGTGTGTTTGATCCATTCAAATGTACATTTAAGGATGATATTTCACACTTTTATCCTACATGGGTTGTGTCATGGTTTGGTCCTTAATGAGGGTAATCTCCATCATATTCTAAAACATATAAGAATCCATTCCATACAAGTGCGACATTCATTCTACAAAAATGACATACTACTTGCATGTAAATGTCACACTACTTTCACACATGTGTCTCATTCATCCTACATAATGCCACATTATTTGCATACAAATGTCTCACTACATGTATACATATGCCCACACTACTTTCACACAAGTGCTAAATTCATTCCACATAAATGCCCCACCAAAAAAAAAAAAAAACAAATGCCACACAACTTTTCTAGGGGGACCACAAAAGCAAACCTTGAATTAGAATTAAACACGTGAAAGATAAACACAGCAAAGCATGTACCAGAACACATGATTTTACATGGAATAACCCTTGCGAAAAAATACCATGATAGAAAGCGATAGTGAATCCACCATGAAAGTGAATTACAAGAGATAGATCTTACTTACAAATGCAAAACCCTTCTGAAAACCCTATCCTCCCTCTAAAACAAGCCCTTCAATCTCTTTGATACCATAATTCCATTTTTACACCCATATACATACATATATATATATATATATATATATATATATATATATATATATATATATATATATATATATATATATATCATTACAACTAGAATAGGAAATAATTTACGCAATTACATAAAATGACGTGCATCGATGATCTAACCATCAAACAAGCAACCCTCGATCGATTGAGCTCCTATATTCGATCAATCAAACATGCTAAAAAATGTCCAAAGACTTTACAAGTATTTTTTGAATTGTGTCGATCGATTGATCCCCCATATTCGATTAATCGAGACCCTTATTTTATGTACAAATTGAAGACATCTAAATAACAATCTCTAGAATAGCTTCAATCATCATGATCCACAACTTCAAGTTACATCTCTAATCACCTCCATCATAACTTCACCATTGTCATTACTTCTCATATACACTCCGCCTTCATCAAACCTTTGTCAGACTAGGAGAAATCGAACATAATTTAAAATTTTTTGTGGGAATCACCTTTGTAAGCATATTCACTGAATTCATGCTCGTGTAGATCTTCTTAAGATTAACTCCTCATTCCTCAACCACCTACTAGATAAAATGATGACAAACGTCAATATGTTTTATTTTAAAATGGTAAACAAAATTCTTTGCCAACTTGATTGTACTTTCATTGTCCCAATTAATTAACATGACCTCCTATTGAAACTTAATCCCGTTCATCATTCATCTAAACTAAACACCTACCTTAAATTCTTTAATCATTACTCTATACTTAACTTTAGTTGTGGAAAGAGCAACCACAGACTAAAGCTTTGACATCCAACTAATCTCTCCACCTGTTAGAACAAACGAGTAGCTAGAAGTCGATCTTATGTTGTCCATATTCCCTATGTAATCGACATCTACATAGCCTGCCAATTTTTTTATATGATATTTTAAATGTCAAAACATAGTTTATTGTACCTCGTAGATAATGAAGTGGCCATTTTATTTCCTTCTAATGTTTGTTGTCGGGGTTTTACATGTACATACTCATAACACCGACTATATGTGAAATATATAGTCTCATAAACACAATAGCATACATCAAACTATCAAGTATGCTCAAGTAGGGCATGCGAAACATAATATGCTTTTCTTCATCTGTAATAGTGTCTTACTTTGAAGAAAGTCGAAAGTGAGCAGCACGGGGTGTGGCAAGTGGTTTAGCCTTAAGCATCCCAAACTTCACCAATACCTTTTTAAGGCATTCTACCTGAAACAACTGTAACATGCTCTTCTCCCTATCACTATGTATATTAATGCCAATAATCCTCCTTACAGCTCTCAAATATTTCATTTTAAATGTCATGATAACTGGGTCTCTTAAACATTTTATGGCTGACGATAAGCATATCATCAACATATAATACTATACTATGATGAATTCTTAATCACTTGGTGCCTTAAACTAGACATAATGATCATATTTACTTCTGGTAAATTTCTAACTCATAATAAAAGTATTAAATTTCTTATACCCCTACCTAGGTAACTATTTTAAGTTGTACAACGACCTCCTCAACCTATAAACGTTATTATTTGACATATGAATTTCAAACCCCTCTAGTTGCTTCATGTAGATCTACTCTTCCAACTCCTCATATAGGAAAGAAATCTTCATATTCAGTTATTCCATTTCTGAATTGTATTGGGCAACCAACACCAACACCAATCTAATAGATACCTACTTGATGTTTGATGTGGCTAGGAATGGGCGACCAAATATGACATAAATCTGAGTGTTATCATTAATGAAAATTTGTGTATCCAAAATAATAAAATCTAATGGATAGTAGAAAATCACGTCCTTTAACATCCCTCTCAGTATACGAATCGAATGATCAACGAGTTGGAGTGTGGTCTTGGTAGGTTTTAATTGACATAGACTAAGGTGACTGAGTAGGGGATCAAATTCACACATGCCCTCGGATCAAGTAATGTATACTCAATTCGGTAGTTATTAATCACACATTAGACGGTTAGCCTATCAGGATCTTTATATTTTTGGGGCACATCTTGTTTGATGATGGTAATCATTTTTTTTATCAAAAAAATAATTTTTTGAGCATTGTGTCATCTCCTGGCAATACAAAGGTCGTCAAAGAATTTGTCATATGATGGGAAATTTTTTATGACATCAAATAAAGGGATGTTCATTTTCACCTATTTGAGAACATTTAAGATATCCTGAGTGTTGGGTAGAGATTTTTAGTGAACTAAATTTTACACTCTATTTGTCAATAACGTGAGTCCTTGTGTTATGTAGTCGGTTGAGCCTTTGAAAGCTGAAGATTGAAGACACAAGAGAAGATAGAGTATTTAGGAACAAAGAACAGGTAAATGCAGTGCCTTAGTGACCCTAACCCTTGACCTAAAATAACCCAATAAACCTTTAGATGAGTTTAAACCTAATAGATAAATCCTTTATTGATAATCCCTTGAGTCATATGAGCTTAAATTGATCATCATTAAATTGGCTTTAGAGGTCCCGTGTAACTAAAAGAACTACACAATTTCAGTAACATTTGGTCCCACCAAACACAACTTTGGTTTGACCAAAAATAAGTAAAACAGGACAGCGTGCTGTAGCAGAATTCTTGGTAATTAGGCTTCAATCAAGCGCCCACTTTTGGTGCAACCAAAGACCATCTTCAGTGTGACCGAAAGTTTCAATGTTTGTTAAGCGAATTTCCTGTCTAATTTGGTTTGACCAAAGACTAACCATTTTTGCCCATTTATGACCATTGGAACTCGATTTCTTTTATAAAGGAGATCCGGTCTTTAGGAAGTTTAAGAATTTTTTAATGCAATTAAATCTTAGGTGAATCCTCAATCATATTACACATTATAAGCCTCATATTCCATGAGATTTGATTAGTCTTCATGAGCTTTGCCACTCTAATAATGATTCCAACATCAATGTTGATGATGAACTTAATCTTTACATTTTCTAGAGTATAGACCCAACCTCTATAGGTAATCCTTGTCCAAATCCTCTAGAATACCATTTTAGGTGAAATCATTAGGCTTTATAACTTTTCATTAGTTATAAGAGATTCACCATACCCATCATTAGTTATAGGAGATTCACCATACCTCCCATCATTAGTTATAGGAGATTCATCATACCTCTCATTAACTTTTCATTAATACCCTAGATTCAAAATCAACTTTAATCCAAAAGTAGTTATGCATAATATATTTATAGGGGTTTGAATTTAATTACTAAATCAACTTTAATATCTATAATTACTGAATATATGTAATGTTTGACACAATGGTTATAACAAGCCCATTGAAATATATACTTTGCTTGAAAATGATGAAATTCCAAGTCTCGAATGGGCCATAAACATAAGATCACATTCGAGTGACTAACCAATGGTTTTTAACTATTGATTTACATGGACAATGTTTAGACAACATTGATCATCGTATTAAAGTAATTATAGTGATGTAATTGATAATTTAATTATTTTGAGATATCATTAGTGGGTCATGTGCCCAAATAGATTGATAGTCTAGTGACACATGTTACATTTGCAACTCTTGGAAAGATTTTACATGTAATCCAAGCTATCACCATGGACTTCAAACCCTCTGTTTGAGGGGATTTGAAGCCCCCTAGATTTGAAACCCTTAATTACTTTATGGGGGCAAACAACTAGGGGATTTGAAACCCCTCAAATCCGCCCAAATCCATGGTGCCAAATGACCCCTAAGACTAATGTAGAGAAAACTAATTCAATCATATAACTCAATCAGAATTGAAGTCTCATCCTATCCAGTAGAATAATAGAGTAATTAAATCATCATTCATAAACTAACATAGAGTTGAACTTCAATTGAATTAGTTCCCACATAAAGTATCAAAGTATTGGTTATAGGGAATTCAAATCATCTATTGTTCCCTTAAGTCTATGATAAATCAATGGATTGTACAAATCGATCACTCGCAAAATAAATAATCAATCACTCTTAGTTTCCTAAACATCCAAAGTACCCAAAGTTGACAATGGATCAAAATAAACTAAAAATAAATCTTCATTGGAACCAATATCAATGAATTATTGAACATTCAAACCAAACACTTGAATCAACGTAAACTAAGATATTAAAAATCACTACAAGCTTCACCTCTTATCTCTAGCTAAGAGATTTATCTAACCATATACATGATTGAACTAAACTAAAAAAAAAAAGACATAAAAAAGAAAAAAGAAACTTAGAACTGAAAGATTAGAGAACAAGAATGGCTCTCTAGACACTCTTCGACTTATTGTTCTCTTTCAAACCATAATTCATACTTAAAATAGCCTAAAACATCTCTTTTAAATAGGGAAAACATGCAACAACTTCGAACCAACTTCAAATTTATTCACTTTTGTTATGCTTCGATCACATTGATGATAGCCTTTGGTTACAGCTGAACTTACTTTCTCTCACACCGAATCCACCTTTTGTTGGAGCAGAATTTCTTCAAAATACATTTGAAGTCTCTATCGTCCTCAGGTCATACCAAACATCCCTTTAGGGGCACTGAACCTGGCTTTGGTCGCACCTAAGTATTAATTTGCTAGACTATTTTGTGCACATTTAATCGGACTGAACCAACTTCAGGTTGGATAGAACAGTCTGTTATTTCTATTATTACACTTTATGATTTTTTTCAATCTTTTCGCTCTTTTATAGTTAGTTTTCTTAAAATTTTGGCACTTGAGTTCTTCATTAATGACCTTTAAATCTCTAAATCTTCACTTGGTCATTCTTTAAGCATTAAATATTCTCTTTAATCATTCTTTTCATGTTAGCTCTCCAAATCACCTTGCATAACAAAACATATGTAATTAGATCGATTAAACATATATATTTGTATAAAACCAATAAATAATAAGGAAAAAATATATAATATCTCAAACTTAACAAAGGCATATTACAATAGCTAGTTTGATATTTGCGACGGTTTTAGACCATCGTAAATTTATGCTTGGTCCATCCTATCTTAACATGATTATCTTAATGAGGTTTGTGTCTGTTGAAAAATTTAGTGAATTATTAATATTTGTTAAACTGAGCAATTTTTGCGACAAACCATAACTATCACAAAATTTGTCCTTTATTTGCCCTTTTCGTGTATTTTTTGAGAATTATCCACTTCAATACAACGAGGCTAAGGAACATGGTTATTCTTAATGAAATGACTCTCCCCTTCAATCACAGTAGTATGTGAACCACATCTGGACCTAGGTTGGAGGTAAGGATGTAAATAATAATAGTATTTTTTAGTTGTTAAGACATCCATAGTGACTCAAATCAAACTATCAAAATCAGTAGAAAGGAAGGATAATCAATCTATTCATTCATTGGTCTAATATTTAATAGCCTATCTTCCTCGATTTTGTTTAGGCCAAACTGCAAATGTAGATTTTTCAAGAATAGATGCCATCATGGATGCCCATTGATTAACTTATAATATAATTATAAACTGATTTCAAAGAGGGAAATGTCATGTAGCTTAAATTTTAAAGTCACTAATGTTCAAATTAATCTTTAGCCCACTATGAGATTCAAATATACATAACTTTTCATACCATCGACATGTCTTCAAAGGGAACAAATTGTGGCATATAATGATTTAAGTTTCTTCCGGTATTGATAGAGAGGCATACTACTTCTCTATGGAAGACTCCACTTGTTATGTATTCACAATTTCTCGATGTAATTTATACGCTCT
Source organism: Magnolia kwangsiensis (assembly GCA_037074715.1). Classification (NCBI taxonomy): domain Eukaryota; kingdom Viridiplantae; phylum Streptophyta; class Magnoliopsida; order Magnoliales; family Magnoliaceae; genus Magnolia; species Magnolia kwangsiensis. The sequence continues at coordinate 43,697,008 of CM073576.1, read as the reverse complement.
GGTCAGGTCATCATGATGTGAAAACATCTAATAGTATCATAAATTTGTTGGGTAGTTGAACACATCATCAAAGGTGTAAGTGCTATAGTGGATAGCCCTGTGATTGTCAAATTTATGGTGACAAAGATACTTCTTTGAAGCTTGTGTATGTGATGAACAAAAGATCTATTCAAGACACAAGATTGGCATCGAGTAGACAAGCACAGCTATTCAAGTTGAAGAACTTGAATGTGAAGATTTTAGAAGCTCTCAAGTTCTCGAAAGCTATTCAAGTTGAAGATCTCAGAAGCTTTTAAGTTCAAGTTCTCAGAAGTTTTTCAAGCTGAAGATCTCAAGTTCAAGAACTCAATCTTCGTGATACTCAAAGTCACTGGTATTCAAGATTCAATGTCCTTACATCTCTTTTTTAGATACAACTGACCTTAGGTTGACCTTTAGAGTAGGTCACTTTGGATACATAATCCATATATTTTTTATAAGTAATTTTGGTCTATTTTAAGACTAGTCCTAGACCTTATTCGACTAGTCCTAGCACCGGTTCGACTAGTCCAAGAAATTCCTTGACCAGTCATAAGTTATTGAGGATTTTCAGGAGTTTCTGGTTATTCTTCGACTAGTCTTAGGGATTATTCGACCAGTCCTGTGAATAGTGTCGACTGGTGCTTCAATCGGTCGTGGAGCTTCGACTCAAAGTGCAGCGTTAAAGTTTGGGCATCTTCGACCAATCGTATGGGACCTACGACCAGTCAAAGGGGACCTTTAACCAGTCGTAGGGTACCCATGACCGGTCAAGCAATAGAAAATCCTATTGCGCCCGATTTATTTAAAATTCTGTTAGATCTTCGACCAGTCGTAGATGTCTTAGACCAGTCGAAGACGTGGTTTGCTCAGCTATAAATAGAGCACGAATTTCAGATTAATGATATGAAATTCAAGCTAATTATTCTGGCATTCTGAGAGATTGATCTGTGCTCCATTTTAAGCTATGTGTGCTTATTTAATATTCTCTTTTTTTAGCTTTATTTAATTGATTTTGTTTCTAGTATTTCAATCTAATATGAAAAGAGGAATTGTTATTTCCCTTTCTTTGGAATCAAAATCAATTAAGGCTAGCCCTATTTTGGTTTAATTTTAAAATCAATTAGAACTAGAACCTTGTGATTGAGTACTGGACATTGAACTTGGACATTCATTCATCTACTCTGACTTGGTTCTTCCGGGCTGCTACATTGAAGGAGAAAATCAGGTATTTTACTTTTAAATTCCTTTATGTTTTGGTTTCTTTCGGGATTTGAAAGAAAAATCTCGTTGTTTTGGTTATCTGAGGAGAGCCAAGAAAACACAGAAGTGGGATTTTTTTAATTGTGTAAGCCCACAGACAAAGACACAATTGTAAAGGTTTTTGGTGAACCTGTGAAAACCTACCTTATTAGTAAATGCTAATATCCCCTGTGTGAGGATATTAGGAGTGGAGTAGCATTCTGTGTGGCTGTTGTATAACAGTTGGTGAACACACAGGCGAATCACTATAATCCCTTGTGTTGTGGTTGAATGGTTTATATTTCATATCTATCTTTATTCACTTGTGTGATGTACATGTGGTTGTGAATGTTGTAATCTTTTATTTCAAGCATTGTGGGGAATGTTGTAATAGTTAGAATTTATTTCTTGCTATTCATTTATCAGCTTGATATTATTTTGTTCTAGTAAGGTTGCCCTGCCATTCTTATGGTGTATGGTTGTCCTTAGAACAATACATATTTGTGATTACAATTTATACTTCAGTGCAGTTTGTATTTATTTTTCTATTCCTCTTCGGTTTGAGACTTGATACAAAGACATTTCTAGAAATCAGGTTATCCTACCATAAACTCTCGTTTTTGGTCTAAGGTTGTCCTTAAAACAACATTTGTATCAACCTCTCAAGATTTGAATTTTGAGGTTGCTTTGTTTTCTTGAATTGTGGTTTATTTAGTTGGCTGTCATATTTCTTTAATTTCCGCTATTATAAATTTTTATTTGGCATAGTCATATTCACCCCCTCCCCCCCCTCTAGGACATATAGCTAGGCCTTTTCAAGTGGTATCAGAGCCTAATAGCTCATTTTTTATTTTTTCTTAGATTTAATTCTTAAGCTAATGATTTAAGCTATTTAAGATGTCAAATTTTGATAGCCTATCAGTCACTAGGCCTGTACCCTTTGATGGCTCCAATTATGCCTACTGGAAAGCCAGAATGAGGATTTTCGTCAAATCAATGGATGAGAGTGTGTGGCAAGCCACAGTGACTGAATGGAAACCTCCTACCATTGAAGTGACTGGAGTCGATGGTTCAAAATCAATAAGAGTAACTCCTTATTTCTCTTGGACCACCCTTCAAAAAAATGAGAGTAGTGCCAATGCAAAGGCACTGAATGCAATCACTTGCGCACTATCACCGGATGAGTTCAAAAGCATCATATCCTATGATACTGCAAAGTAAGCCTAAGATATATTAGAAATGACACACGAGGGTACTACAATTGTCAAAAAATCTAAAGTCCAACTCCTCACCACCAAATTTGAAGAAATTCATATGGAGGAAAATGAAACATTTATGAACTTTTATACAAGACTAAATGACATTGTAAACTCTATGTGGGGTCTTGGCGATACTATCCTAGAAAGTAATGTGTGTGCAAAGATACTACGTTTTCTTCCTAAACGGTTCAACTCCAAAGTAACCGCGATCCAAGAACTTTGTGATACGGTTAATATGAGGGTAAAAGAACTAGTTGGTTCTTTACAAACATATGAATTAAACTTTAAAGCTCCTAAAGGTAAATCTATCGCTCTAAAATCTTCTAAATGTAATTCTGAAGAAAATTCTGATTCTGAAGATGATATGGCTCTTTTAGAAAAAAAAATTTTTATAAAATATTCAAAAGCAAGAAAATGATAGATTTTCAAAAATCAAATGAGAAGAAAAAATCTAATTCAAAATCTAAAACTAGGAAATCTTTGAAAGATAATCAATGTTACAATTGCCAAGAATATTTGCATTTAGCAAACAAATGTCCTAAAAAGTACAAACCCAAGAAGAAGGATATGTTGGCTACATGGGATGAATCATCTGATTCTAAAGCTTCTTCTAAATCAAAAGATTTTGAAACCGAGTCGAGTAATGAAACGAAAGCCCTTATGACTCTAGCAAAGTTCACTTTTTCAAACCATGATGATTCAACTAGTGAGGAAAATCTGAACAATGATTGTGAAAATGAAAATGATCTTCAAGATGCTTACAATGCCCTATACAAAGAAAGTTGTAAAATTGCTGTCAAACTTAAACTTCAAAACGAAAATTTTTTTAAACTCAAAGAATGTTTTGAGTCACTTATTTTAGAAAAATTCTAAATTTTAGATTGTTTTAAAAAATCAAAATGCGATTTGGAATTTAAAACATCCCAAATTGAAAATCTGAAATCTGAAAATGAGAAACTTAAAAATGAAGTATCTTCTCTTCTAAGTTTAAAGGACACATGGAGATATGTCCAAGGAGATCCTAAGTTAGAGAAACTATTATCCAGATCAAGAAAATGTGGCAACAGATCTGGGTTGGGATATGATAAGAACATATCTCCTAAACAGAAGAATACTCCTCCTAAGTTTATGAAAGGAGAATCCTCAAATTCAAAAGGAAAAAGTACTTATCAAGGTTTTTCTAAAAATTTAAAAACTTTTCAAAAACTGAAAGGAAGCCATGTCAGCTTTAATCAGAATTGAAATCCTCTAGCTGAAATGATAATTGATTTACTTATGGAGCTCTTAAAATCTAACTCAATAAGGCATTCTTACAACAATAGATATAAGAAGACCAACAATTCTCCTAAACCCAAAACAGTACTGAAATGGGTTCCCAAGGCTACCTACTTAGTTGCCTACATCGCTTTCAAAGCTTTAAGCCATTCAAAGTGGTACCTAGATAGTGGATGCTCCAGGCAGATGACAGGCAACAAAGCTCTATTCACTGATCTAAAAGATATGACTGATGGTTCAGGCACATTTGGGGATGGCAGTAACTACAAGATTATGGATCAAGGTACGGTTCAACTCTATAACCTTCCATAATTTAAGAATGTCTTATATGTTGAAGGTCTAAAACATAACTTACCTAGCATATCTCAAATATGCAATAATAACCATAGTGTACGGTTTTCTAATCAAAGCTGTGAGATTCTAAATAATAAGGGTTCTGTAATACTAACTAGAAGCAGGATGTCTAAAAATTGCTATATTGTTAGTGAATTCAGCTCATCTAATCAAACATGTTACATGGTCCATACAGATGAGACTGATTTGTGGCACAAACGTCTTGGACATGTACATTACAGAAAATTATATAGATTGAGTAAATGGGAACTTATAAGAGGTCTATCCAAGCTTCAAAAATTAGATAAAATATGTAGTGAATGCCAGATAAGCAAACAAACAAGAACCTCACATAAAAAAGTGAATTCAAATACCACATCAAGACCACTCGAACTCCTCCATATGGATTTGATAGGACTTACTAAAACGAAGAGTCGAGGTGGCAAGAGGTATATCTTGGTAATGGTGGATAACTTTATCAGATTTATATGGATAGTCTTCTTAAGGGACAAATCAGAAACCCTTGAAGAAGTAAAAAAAAGTTCTCAAAAGGATTCAAACGGAAACAGGTTCTCAAATCAGTAAGATTCGTAGTGATCATGGATCTGAATTTGAGAATAGCGGTTTGGAGAAATTCTGCAGCTACCAAGGAATATTACATGAATTCTCAACGCCCAAAACTCCACAACAAAATGGTATAGTGGAAAGGAAAAATAGAGTGCTTCAAGAAATGGCTAATGTCATGTTAAATAGCATGAAGCTCTCTAAGAATCTTTGGACTGAAGCGACCAATACAGCTTGCTATATTATTAACCGAGTCTACACTAGCAAAGATAATAATAAAATGGCTTACGAAATGTGGTTCGATAAAAATCCCACTGTCAAATACTTTCGAGTTTTTGGCAGAAAATGCTATATTTTACGAGATCGTGAAAATTTGGAAAAGTTTGATACGAAGAGTGATGAAGGAATTTTCCTAGGATATTCCTTAAATAGTCGAGCTTAAAGGGTTTTGAACAAAAGAACTGGTGTGATTCAAGAATCTATCAATGTTGTCATTGATGATCACTTAAACACACCAGTCTCAAATTCAGATAATGATGAAGTTCTAGTAATTGATAAATCTGATACTTCATCTAATCAGAATGATTCTGAGATAAGGACTGTTAAAGATCATCCAACTAAACAAATTCTTGAAAATATAATTAGAAACAAGGCCAAACTAGTGGTACAAGGTTACACTCAAATTAAAGGTGTTGATTTTGATGAAACCTTTGCACCAGTAGCACGTCTTGAATCAATTAGATTATTTATATCCATTGCGTGTTTTAGAAGGATTAAGATTTATCAAATGGATGTGAAAAGTGCATTTCTAAATGACGATTTACATGAGGAAGTTTATGTGGAACAACCAATGGGTTTTGAAGATCTCAAAAATATTGATCATGTGTATAGGCTTAAAAAGGAACTTTATGGATTAAAGCAAGCGCCTAGGGCGTGGTATGAGAAACTAATAAAATTTCTATTAAGCCATAATTTTTAAATGGGGTCCGTTGACAAAAATCTGTTTGTTAAAAAATATAATGATCATATTTTGATGGTACAGATTTATGTTGATGATATCATTTATGAATCTACTTGTACTGACATGACTACTGAGTTTGCAGATTTAATGAAATCACAGTTTGAAATGAGCATGGTTGGGGAATTGAATTATTTCATAGGGTTGTAAGTAATGCAACAACCTAATGAAATATTCATTTCTCAATCTAAATATGTCTTGAATTTAATTAAGAGAATTGGATTTGAGAATGGTAAGAACTTCGAAACTCCTATGAGTACTACCCTGAAACTTTCAAAAGACTCTGAAGGTAAAAATGTTGATCCAAAGCTTTATCGGAGTATGATTGGTAGTCTGTTATATTTAACTGCTAGTAGACCTGATATCACACTAAGTGTTGGTATTTACGCTAGATATCAGTCTAATCCCAAGGAATTGCACTTGATTGTTGTCAAGCGGATCATAAGATATGTCGCAAGCACTGTGAATCTCGATCTTTGGTATCCTCATGAGACTATCATTCAATTAGCTGAGTACTCGGATGTTGACTGGGCTGGTAATCTTGATGATAGAAAGTCAACCAGTGGTGGTTGCTTTTATATAGGAAATTGTTTAGTTTCTTGGTTTAGCAAGAAATAAAGTTATATATCACTTTCAACTGCTGAAGCTGAATACATCGCAGCTGGTAATGTGTGTACGTAACTTGTTTGGATGAAGTGAATGTTAAGTGACTATGGAATTAAACAGGGTTCTATGGTGTTATATTATGATAATTCCAGTGCTATTAATATTTTGAAAAATCCTACTCAGTATTCTCGTACTAAGCACATTGACATTAAATTTCATTATATTAGTGAATTAGTAGAAGAAAAGGTTATATCTCTGGAATATATATCTATTGAGAATCAACGTGCTAATATTTTCATGAAACCGCTTGAAAAAAGTCATTTTAATCAAATGAAATTTGATCTTGGCATGTGCATTATAAGATGATATATATATATTTTTTGTATCATATTGTATATATTTGATAGGTTAGATTTCAATTTTTTACAAAATATTTTGAAAAACTTGAAAAAAAAATAATTTTAGATGGTACTCGACCGGTCGTGGAAATACACGACCAGTCGTAGCTCGACCGGTCGTGTACATCCACGACCAATCAAGGATCTCGTGAATCCCTTATAATTTAGGAAAATCTTTCATCTTCCTCATTTCTATTTCTTCCTCCAACCGGCCGAACCTCGACTAGTCGAAGCCAACTCCTAAAATCTTCATTGTAAGTACTCCATTTGCATTCTTCTTCTAGATTTGAGTTTCAAATACTTCTTTTTTACTCTTGAAGCTATTTATTTCAAGTTTCATTGTGATTTAGGGTTGTTATTCTAAAAATTCTGATCTTAGAAAATTTCATTTTCTTTTCTTTGCAACTCCTTTTTTACTTGAACTCCTTGTTGCAAATGGCTTCTAGAGGAAAAAGAACAACTTTCTGTGGTCCTTCTTCTTCTAGAACAACTTCTCTCGCTAAGCGTCATCTTAGGACTCCCAAGGATGATCCATCCTTTATTCGGGACATCTGATTGCATAATGTTATTTTTGAACATCCTATTGATGTTAATCATACAGCTCCATTTGATATCTTTCTCATGCTACAATCTGTAGGTTGGGATAACTTAATGCATTGGGGTGGGCCTGCATACCGGTCCATTGCCCAATCCATGTTTGCATGTATATGCGATTATTCACTTGAAAATCTGACATTTAAAATATCCACAAGAGAAGGTCCATTTGATGTTGATCGTCACTTGATTTATGCTCTTATGGACATTCCAGTTAATGATGAGGGAGTTCCCATTCATACACTATCTGAAAAACCCTCATAGTCTAAAAAACGAATGCTAACAAAGGACTTATGCAATATGGATGCTCAATGGACACCTAAAGGAAATGCGCTCCCCTTAAGGTATCTGTTACCCAAATACAGAGTGTTGCACAGGATTTGTGTGTCTAATCTGTATCCTGGGTCAGGAAATAAAACTGAGTTAACTGCTTTTATGGTTCGTGTTCTTCATAATGTAGCCCGAGGTGCTCATATTTGCCTACCTTCCTTGATTTGTCATTCTATCATTCAGTTTCGACTCCATCCTGTTCATAGTGATATTCCCTTTGGATATTTAATGATCGTATTGGCTTCTTATATGTTAGTTGATATGCTAGTCGAAGAAGCCCCTATCCATCACTTGATATTTAATAATTCTAATCTTAACAAGATGAAGCTGAAATTTCTTCCTGGATAAGTTGATGGTGGTGGTGCAGCTGAAGCTGAACATGAGAAAGATGTTAGTGATCTTCCTCCTGATGATATTAATATGGATGATATCTTTGAAGAGCTTGATTCTGATTCTGCGAATGATCCAGATTATCCGCCTTCTGCTTTCGATGCACGCTTGGTTGCATTGAAAACTACGGTTGAATCTTTAAATGCTAGGATGGAAAACATGTCTATTTTCAATGATTTATAATTCAAGTATATGCGCAAATATCTTAGGCACTTAAACAAGGATATGTACAAACTTGATCCTTCCATCCCTGCTCCTTCATCAAGGTCAGATTAGTTCGTTTTCTATTTTCTGGTCTGTAATAACTTTCGTTATATCATGTTCACTTGACTGGATTTGCTACTGTTACTAACGCTGTGTGTGGATCAATTTATCTATTATTGCTTATGCTATGGTTTCCATTCTTATTTGGTTATCTCCTTGATTATTCATCCTATCCAATCTGCTTTGTTCTTCCTTTGTCATATTGTGACAAAAAGGGGGAGTAGATATATATTTTGCTAACTTTTAAAGTAAGTTGGATTTTTTTTGCTAAAAGTAGGATTGGTGAAATATGTTACTCAGGCGGAGTATGTACAATAATGGACTATATGAGCATGAGTATATGAGTATGGACTGCTTGTTGGTAAAATATTGATTTGCAGGTTCATGAATGTGTGTCGGTTTAACAACTAGTGCATGATTCTTTAATTAAATAATCTGTGAGACATATCCTATCTCGGAAGTGTGTTTTGTCACAAATTTGACAAAAGGGGAGATTGTAAGTGCAATAGTGGATAACCCCTTGTGATTGTCAAATTTGTGGTGATAAAGATACTTCTTTGAAGCTTGTGTATGCGATGAACAAAAGATCTATTCAAGACACAAGATTGGCTTCGAGTAGACAAGCACAGCAATTCAAGTTGAAGAACTTGAATGTGAAGATTTCATAAGCTCTCAAGTTCTTAAAAGCTATTCAAGTTGAAGATCTCAAAAGCTTTTAATTTCAAGTTCTCAGAAGTTTTTCAAGCTGAAGATCTCAAGTTCAAGAACTCAATCTTCATGATACTCAAGGTCATTGGTATTCAAGTTTCAATGTCCTTACTTCTCTTTTTGAGATATAACTGACCTTAGGTTGACCTTTAGAATAGGTCACTTTGGATACAAAATCCATATTTTTTTTATAAGTAATTTTGGTCTATTCAAAGACTAGTCCTGGACCTTGTTCGACTAGTCCTAGCACTGGTTCGACCAATCTAAGAAATTCTTCAACCGGTCCTAAGTTGTTGAGGATTTTCGAGAGTTTCTGGTTATTCTTTGACTAGTCCTAGGGACTGTTCGACCAGTCCTGTGAACAGTGTCGACTAGTTCTTCGATCGGTCGTAGAGCTTCGACTCAAAGTACAGCGTTAAAGTTTGGGCATCTTCGACCAGTCGTATGGGACCTACGACTAGTCGAAGGGGACCTTCAACCAGTCGTAGGGTACCCACGACCGATCGAGCAACAGAAAATCCTATCGCATCCGATTTATTTGAAATTTTGTTGGATCTTCGACCAGTCGTAGATGTCTTAGACCAGTTGAAGACGTGGTTTGCTTAGCTATAAATAGAGCACGAATCTCAGATTAATGATATGAAATTCAAGCTAATTATTCTGACATTCTGAGAGATTGATCTGTGCTCCATTTTAAGCTAAGTGTGCTTATTTAATATTCTCTTTCTTTATCTTTATTTAATTGATTTTGTTTCTGGTATTTCAATCTAATTTGAAAAGAGGAATTGCTATTTCCCTTTCTTTAGAATCAAAATCAATTAAGGCTAGCCCTATTTTGGTTTAATTTTAAAATTAATTAAAACTAGAACCTTGTAATTGAGTACTGGACATTAAACTTGGACATTCATTCATCTACTCTAACTTGGTTCTTCTAGGCTGCTACATCGAAGGAGAAAACCAGGTATTTTACTTTTAAGTATAAATTCCTTTCTGTTTTGGTTTCTTTCGGGATTTGCCAGAAAAATCTCGTTGTTTTGGTTATCTGAGGAGAGCCAGGAAAACTCAGAAGTGGAGTTTTTTTTTAATTGTGTAAGCCCACAAACAAAGACACAATTGTAAAGGTTTTTGGTGAACCGGTGAAAACCTACCTTGTTAGTGAATGCTAATATCCCCTGTGTGAGGATATTAGGAGTGGAGTAGCATTCTATGTGGCAATTGTATAACAGTTGGTGAACACACAGGTGAACCACTATAATCCTTTGTGTTGTGGTTGAATGGTTTATATTTCATATCTATCTTTATTCATTTGTGGGATGTCCATGTGGTTGTGAATGTTGTAATCTTTTATTTCAAGCATTGTGGGGAATGTTGTAATAGTTAGAATTTATTTCTTGCTATTTATTTATCAGCTTGATATTATTTTGTTCTACTAAGGTTGCCCTACCATTTTTATGGTGCATGGTTGTCCTTAGAATAATACATATTTGTGGTTACAATTTATACTTTAGTGCAGTTTGTATTTATTTTTCTATTCCTCTTCGGTTTGAGACTTGATACAAAGACATTTCTAGAAATCAGGTTGTCCTACCATAAACTCTGGTTTTTTGTGTAAGGTTGTCCTTAGAACAACATTTATATCAACTTCTCAAGATCTGAATTTTGAGGTTGCTTTATATTCTTGCATTGTGGTTTATTTAGTTGGCTATCATATTTCTTTAATTTTTGCTATTATAAATTTTTATTTAGCATAGTCCTATTCACCCCCCCCCTCCCCCCCTCCCCCTCTAGAACATATAGCTAGGCCTTTTCAAAAGGTCTACTAATATCGGGCTACATTGAATCAAGTAGGCATCACATAACTATGAAATTGTCACATTCCTAGTCCTTATGAGATGAGTTGCCTATTAGTGGTTCTGGCTTTCCTTGAGATAGAAAGCCTAACTTCTATTTTCCTCCAACAAACATCTTAATAAATCGTGACTATTGAGGGTCAAATATTACATATTAAACCCCATTTATTACTTAGTTTTATGAACATGGTAATGTTTAATGTTCTATTTTAATCATGTTTGTGTTACAAGGTGAATTTAAGAGCTTAGATTGAAAAGGATGCTAAAAATAAGAATTTAACGCTCAAAGATCACCAAAGCCAAGGATGCATCTTAGAAGACCAAGAATGAGGCACTCACATGCCAAAGATCTAAGAAATCTAAGTGAAGAATGAAGAGAATCAAAGTTTTGAAGTGAATTTACATAATCCCGACTAGTCCTGACTCTTGCTCTATTAGTCCTGACTCCCGCTCGACTGGTCTTGGCTCTTGCTCGATTAGTCCTGACTCCTCGACTGGTCCTGACCCAGCTTGACCAGTCGAGGATTCCTCGACTCGAACTCTAACGATAAAATCATGGAAAATCAGGTCATCCTTGACTCGTCGAAGGAAACTCTTGACCTGTTGAAGGTGACCCTCGACCAGTCCTGGGATGTCCTCGACTAGTCCTGGGTTACGCAGCCAGCACACGAAATGCGAAAATTTGAAGCGGTTTTTAGATTTTTTCAACTCAGTGCGAAAGTTTGAGTTACAAAACTATAAATAGGAGTGCCCAAGGCATCCCCAGGAATCTTCTAGGGTTTGAGGGGTGGAGCAAAAGCATGGAGAAGCTATCGCTAAGAGTTTTTCTTTCCTTAATTATTTTTATGTTTTCATAAGAGATTCTAGTTCAATCATGTGTATGGTTGGATAAACCTCTTAACTAGGGCTAAGAGGTGAAGCTTATAGTGTGATTGAGATGTTTTCTTTATTTTGATTCATGTTTTATAGAACTCTCTTGGATTCTAGTTTGATTGTGAAGGAATATTTTTAGTTTTTAATGGTTTGTTATGACAAATTACAATAGATCTGTGATAGCTTAAGATATATTCTTTTTCTAGAATTGAGACTATGAAATTAGGAGATCCTGTTGTTTACCATCATCCCTTAGGCTTGGTAGGATGATGGAATCCTTCTTAACCTTCACAATCCTTTTATGATAGGTTAGGGGATTGGTAAATCCTATTGCTTACCTTGTCGCCTGTGCATAGTTAGGTGAAGGAATCACTTCCAAATTTTCACAACTCTCATCTGTTGATGATTAGATCCATAAGAAGTTCAGAGATCTGACAAATCTCTTCACCCTTAAATCAAGCAAGGTAGCATCCTGAGAACCTACAAGTGGATCCTTGAAAACCCTACTTTTGCACCTTTGAATTTATTAATTTTTTCATTGAATCTCTCACAATTACTCTCAAATATTCCAGATTTAGGTTTTCATCTTCTTCTAGTTGCTTTCAGAAGACGCACAAGTTCAGTCTCTATGGATTCGACCTCGGTCTTACTGAGATTATTACTGCATCATGACCCTGTACTTGGCGTTGTGAACAAGTTTTTGATGTCGTTATCGAGAATTGATGGTTGCATTTTTCTGAGATTAATTAGTTTTAAAATTAGTTTAATATTAGGGTTTTTCTAGTTTCTATTTTTAGGATTAGGGTTTTCTGAATTATTTTTGAAACTAACTTAGCTTTTTATTTTTAGGTTTAGAAATTTTCCTAATTTATTTTTAGAAACTAATTTATTTTTAGAAACTTTCCTTTTCTATTTTTAGAAACTTTCTATTTTCTGTTATTAGGAACTTTCCCTTTTAGAAACTAGTTTACTTTTCTAATTTATTTTTACAAACTAACTCATTTTTCTATTTTTATTTTTAGAAACTTTCTAATTTTAGATATTTTTTTTTTTTTAGAAGTTGATTTTTTTTTTAAAATTTTTTTTTTTGCAGTATCTTAATTTAGGAACTTCTAACTTGGTAACTTCCTTCTAATTCTCTCTCTTTCTATTTTTATATTTCTATTCCCTTCTTTCTTTCTTTTAGGTTTAGGTCAAAATTTGAAATTGAGGGCTGAGAGTGTTTCATGTCCAAGTGGGTATGTGACAACATTCAACATCTTTTGAGTGAAGGAGGATTGGTTGAGGGGTTATCTATCCATCACAAGATTAGACACCACTCCAGATCCTTAGAGTTAATTAAGGTTATGACTATCAATCAACCAGGAAGACAACCTCAACCTAGGGTTGAGGAAGTCCAAGATGAGAATGAGGTGCATCATGCACCCCCGCCTCATACTTTACTAGACTATTTGCAACCAGCGGGGGTGAGCATGCCCTCATGTATGATTTTTTCAGAAAATATGGGACATGAATATCAAACCAGGGGTGATCTAACTCATTCTAAAATTCTATGGGCTTAATTTGAAAGTCCATATCTACACTTGAAAGAGTTTGACGAGTTTATAGCCACTTTATATTTTCCCAGCGTGTCTGAGGACACTGTCAGACTGTAACTCTTTCCCTTTACTTTGAAAGAGAAGGCTAAGATGTGGTTGCATTCACTATGTCCACAATCTATTAACACATGGAATGACATGATAAGGGAGTTCATAAAGAAAAATTTTCCACATCATAAAAAGATCACACTTATAAAGTTAATCATGAACATCGCTCAAAAGGAGGATGAAACACTCTTCCAATGTTAGGAGCAGTTCAAGGATCTTATCAATTCATGCCTACAACACGATTTTGAAACGTGACACATTGTATACCTTTTCTATGATGGTATGACATCTTCTATGTGCCAATTGGTCAAGACAATGTGCAATGGGGAATTCACGAATAAAAATGTCGATGATGTGTGTGACTACTTGGACAGACTTGCTGAAAACACACAATCATGAGACACTTACCTAAAATCAAGCACCACTTCTAGGCCCACTCAATTAAAGGAAAGAGACGGATTATACCTTTTGAAAGAGGATGATGATATAAATGCTAAAGTGGGTAATATCATAAGGAAATTCGAGGTCATGAAACTAAAGAAGGATAAGGTTAAGAAAACTGTTTGTGGTATTTGTTCTTACAACGTTCACTCAACTGAAAATTGTCCTACAATACCTGCCTTTCAAGAGGTGTTTAATGAGCAATTTAATGCCGTGAATAATTAGCAAAGACTTTTCAATGGACCTACCTCTAATACATACAATCCTAGTTGGAGGAATCATCCAAACTTTAGTTGGTGGAATGGACAAACTGCTACCCCTCAAGATTTATTCAATTAAATTCCAAATCAAGGGAGACCTCAAGAGGATCCCGTCTGGAAACATATTCAAAACCAAGAGCCTATCACTCAGGGTATATTGCAAACCTTTTCAGACCTTTCAAAGGCCATACAAGGGTGTGAGATAAAAAATTCAATCGGAGAAAAAAGGATTCTTTCAGCCCAACCTTTCCCCAATCCTAAACCGTAATACGAAGCAAGTGATCCAAGCTCTTCAAATTAAATGGAGCATGCTAAGTCTATCACCACTCTTAGGAGTGGGAAGATAATTGATAAATCTATTCTAGTAAGGGCTAAAAATCCTAAAGACCTAGAAGAGGACAATAATAATAGACCTAGCACCGCTCCACAAGAATTGGAACCGAAACTAGGTAAGACGATTTTCTCATTCCCCCAACGGTTGGTTACACAAAATCTCTAACTCTTAAGACATTGTAGAGGTGTTGAAACAAGTGAAGGTTAACATCCTTCTACTGGATGCGGTTAAACAAATACCTTCATATGCCCAATTTTTGAAAGACTTGTGTATGACTAAAAGATAAAAAAATATTCAAAAGAAAATCTTCTTAACTGAAAAGGTGAGTGACATCCTAAAGTAAGATGTGCTACATAAATACAAAGATCCCAGTAGCCTAACCGTCGCTTGTATAATTGGGAACTACCAGATTGAGCATGCATTTCTTAACTTGGGAGTGACTGTAAATCTAATTCCTTACTCGGTCTACGAACAACTAAGTTTGGGTGAATTGAAACCTACTTGAACTACATTACAACTTGTCAATCGCTCAGTTCATATAACAAGAGGGATAATCGAGGATGTGTTGGTCCAGGTTGACAGATTCTATTACTCTGTAAATTTTATCATCCTAGATACTCAACCGATCATGGATATGAGCACTCAAATTCCCGTCATTCTTTGTCACCCATTCCTTACCACTTTAAACACAATCATTAATTGTATGAATGGAGTCATGTCTTTTAGGAATATGACATTAGAGTTAAATATTTTATTCAACACAGATAAACAGTTAGAGGATGAAGACGATTTTCACGATATTAATTGGATTGATTCTTTCGTGAAAGAAAGAGAACTTCTGACCTTATCCTCTGACCCTCTAGAGACGTGCTTGGCCCGCTCCTATGATTTAGATGATGAAATTATTAGGGAGACGGGTGTCATGCTTGATGATGCGTCGGTACTTGAAGTTAATTGGTGGAGGCTATAATTTGTAAAATTGCCCCAAACTGATGTAGTGCCTCTACCGTCTAACCTCAAGGCACCGAAGCTTGACCTAAAACTTTTGCCCTTTAATTTAAAATATGTTTATTTAGGTTAAGATGAGACATACCCGGTGGTGATTTCTTCCCACCTTAAGCAAGAATAGGAGAGCATGCTCATCTCTACTCACATTGTGCACAAAGAAGCCCTTGGATGGTCAATTACGGACCTCAAGGGAATTGACCCTTTGATTTGTACTCACCACATTCATCTAGAGGATAATGTGAAGACTTCAAGGTAACCACAATGTAAATTAAATCCAAACATAAAGTAAGTGGTTAAGGCCGAGGTTTTTAAGCTATTGGATGTGGGTATCATATACCCTATATCCGATAGCCAATGGGTGAGTTCAACTTAGGTGGTTCCTAAGAAGTCAATAATTACCATCATAGCCAATGCTAACAATGAACTCATTCTAATTAGAGTTACTACTAGTCGAAGAATGTGCATTAACTACAGGAAGTTGAATAATGTCACGAGAAAGGACTACTTTCCTTTGCCCTTCATTGATCAAATGTTGGAAAGGCTAGCTAGTCATTCCTATTACTGTTTCCTTAATAGATATTCGGGTTACAATCAGATTGAGATAGCCCTTGAAGATTAAGAAAATAATACGTGCACATGTCCTTTTGGCACCTTTCCTTACTGAAGGATGTCATTTAGACTGTGTAATGCTCCCACCACCTTTCAATAATGTTTGATGAGTATTTTTTTTGATATGGTGAGATGATATTTAGAGGTTTTCATGGACGATTTTTCATTTTTTGGTCCATCCTTCAACGAATGCTTGGAAAATTTTAAAAATGTGATGAAGTGATCTGAGGAAAAGAACTTGGTACTGAATTGGGAGAATTGCCACTTTATGATTCATAAGTGAATTGTCCTTGGACGTATACTCTTGTCCAAGGGAATTGAGGTAAATAAGGCTAAAATTTATCTTATCTCTAACCTACCTCCACCCAAGAACATACGAGTCGTGCGATCCTTTTCAGGACACGCCTGGTTTTATAAAAGATTCATAAAGGACTTTAGTCACCTCTCTCATCCTCTATGTAATTTACTTCAAAAGAATGCACCATACAAGTGGACTGAGTAATGCTAGAAAGCTTTTACTAAGCTCAAGGGTATGTTAACCATTGCACCTATCATACAACCACTCGATTGGAGCCTTCCTTTTGAACTCATGTGTAACATGTCTAACTATGCTCTTGGGGCAATTTTAGGCCAGAGAAAAGAAAAGAATCCCTACATTATTTATTATGTAAGTAAAACTCTAAATTTTACCCAAGTGAACTACTCTAATACGGAATATATATATATATATATATATATATATATATATATATATATATATATATATATATATATATATATATATATATATATATATTATATCATATATAATATACATGATGGTAGGCCTTCTTGTGGGACCTACCCTAGATGCATGTGTTGCCTCCAAACCATCCAACCATTTTGAAAGCCTATTTTAGGGCTTGAGGCTAAGAATGAGCCAGATCCATAATCTAAGTGGACCCCACCTTGGCATGTTATGAGGCCATCTTAATGCATCTATGGTAGTCCATTGGGTCCTACTTTGATGTGGATGTAAGGCCCATGTTATGAGGCCATTCAATGTACTTGTGGCCCATGGTTGAGGCCCACTTTGTTATATATGTAAGGCCCATGGGTTGAGGCCCATTAGATGTATTAGGGGCCCATGGGTTAAGGCCCACTGAGATGTATTAGGGCCAATAGGTTGAGGCCCATTTGATGTACATATGGGGCCCAATGGGTGTGGCCCATTTAATACATATAAGGCCCATGTGATTAGGCCCATTTAATATATTCAAGGCCCAACGGGTTATAGCCCATTGCAATGTACATAGGGCCCATTAGTGAGGCCTATTGATATGGCCCACTTGATAAATATAAGGCCCATATGATATGGCCCATTTGATGTATTTAAGGCCCAATGGGATGTACCTAAGGTCCATTGCAATGTGTGATTCCAACATAGATTATGTAATGATGTTTACAACGGGCTATGCCTTGGAAGCAATACTGGTTTGACGTCCACATTGTAAAAATAATGTAGGTTAAATGTCTGCATTAAAATTCTCCTCATGGCCCGTCGTTCGGACATTGTAAACTGTATAGACCCATCTTCATTATGAACAACATCCAGCACCATATAATATGTTTAGTATAGTTCCATGATTCATGATCATGCGCATCATATGTATGCTCGATATGAGAAGTGACTGATCATAGCATATACCTTCGGGCAGATTGTTTATGGGCTCCCGATTAGGCGGTGTTACCCTACATGAGAGCACGATACGCGTAGGATTTTTGCATGACTGAATAGTGTGATTCATGCATTTACATTGTGTGTCATAATTACTGAACGCCCTAGCGACATCAGGGTCGTAGCCTCCATAAGCTTATCATGGATGACAAGATTGGATACCGAAAATTTTATTCTACATGGGGTGCTATAGATATCCCTGGGTGAAAGTCCCTAAACCCTTATGGTACCAGGAGGTTACTCCAACGTCTAGACTGAGTGGGTACAAGAGCGTCGAGTGCTGATTACTAGACGGTTACGCTTTCCACTGTGTCGTAGTCGATTGGAAGGGGGTGCAGCCTTACCAGCCCGAGTGGAGGGAGTAAAGCTAGGCTGAGTTTGACCAGCTCGAGGAATGCATCCGCTATCGATGAGTCAAGCCCGATATTGGCATATAGATAATGAGGTCTCTTCCACTTACCTTATTACGCACAATGGGTTGATGATCTAGTTTAGAGTGTACTAGACCCTAGTGATATCCCAGATTTGAGCTCCATTGATATGTGGACTTAGATGAGGATTCGTATGCTTGAGTTGCATCTCATATCACATGGCTTTGGTATGACCGATATCATTCAGGTCTTGCATCTCATAGCCTTGGTACGACTAATGGTATTCATGGATCCATCTGCATATTTCACATTATTATAATATTACATGATCATATTACTACCTTGCGCACATACTTTCACCACCCTCTAAGCTTTCTATAAGCTTATACACGACCGTTGCGTGCAGGTGATGTTGGATTGCAGCAGCGCTGAGGCTTGAGCACGTGGCAGATTATTTTGGAGCTTTTGGTTTATCATCATTGTATTTTCCTTTATGCTCATTGTACTTGTAAAGTTTTTGATCATAGTGGAAATTTAATGGAGTTTTTGGTTATTATTTGTGGGTTATGCCTTTGGTTATGCTTATCACGAATCAAACTGATGTTAAAAATCCTCATCGTAACATTCTAGGATTGGAACCTAGCGAATGGGTGCTGGGAGCCGAGAATGGGGTTCTACGGAGGCTGTCGGCACTAGATTCAGCTATCAAAATTTTGTGAGCCCGGTTTCTAAGTTTGAGGCGTGACAGAAAAGGAACTCTTAGTCATAGTGTTTGCTTTGGACAAATTTAAGTCCTACTTGATCAGATCCAAGATCGTCATTTACACAGACCATGTGGCGTTTAAGTGTCTTCTTTCTAAGAATGATGTTAATCCCTACCTGATAAGATGGATCCTCTTAATCTAAGAATTTGATTTAGAAATAAAAGATAAAAAGGGAGTAGAGAACATAGTGACTGACTATCGTTCCCACCTTTAACTTTCTGATTCCCTTGAGACGACACATATAAATGACATGTTCCCTAACGAACAATTGTTCAAAGTGTCCTATTTACCTTAGTTTATTGATATTACTAATTTACTTGCTACAGGTTTCGCGCCGACACATTGGATTGTGTAAGATAAGAAAAAATTCTTTGTCGAGGTTCATAAATTCTTCTGAGATAATCCATATTTGTTTAAATATTGCCTAGACCAAATCATAAGGAGATGTATTCCAGATAATGAACACCAAAGTGTCATCTCTTTCTATCACTCTCAGGCCTGTGGTGGTCACTTTTTTGCTAAAAAGACCACGATTAAGATTCTAAAGTGTGGCTTTTACTGACCCACTATGTTCAGGGACACTCATGAGTTTTACAAAGCTTGTGAGTGTTGTCAGAAGTTGGGAGCATTGTCCCGTCAAAATATGATGCCTTTGAACCCCATTCTGATCATTGAAGCATTTGATTGCTGAGGCATCAATTTCATGGGACCATTCCCCCAATCTTTTAAGAATTTATACATTTTGCTAGCAGTAGACTATGTCACTAAATGAGTTGAAGCGATTTCATACTAGAACAATGATCATCAAATGGTTATTAAATTCTTAAAAGAGAACATCCTTTCTCAGTTCGAAATACCTCGAGCCATCATTAGTGATGGGGCCTCACATTTTTGTAATAAGTCATTCGCGAACTTAATGAAGAAATATGACATCTCTCATAAGATGAGTACTCCATACCACCCATAAATAAGTGGGCAAGTTGAGATTTTCAATAAGAAAATTAAACACATCTTGGAAAAGATGATTAACCCTGATCGTACGGATTGGTCAATCCGATTGACTGATCTCTTATGGGCTTACCGTATCACATTTAAGAACCTTATTGGAATGTCTCCTTTTAGACTTGTCTATGGGAAGGCTTGCCACTTGCCTGTGGAGTTGGAACATAGAGCCTACTAGATGATTAAAAATTTGAAATTCAATTTAGACAATGTCGGCTTGCTATGAAAACTTTAGTTAAGTAAACTCGAAGATATTCAGAATGATGTGTACAAGAACTCGAGAATTTACAAGGACATGATGAAGGTGTTTCATGACCAACACATTCTTCAGAAATCATTCACATTAGGTCAGAAAGTCCTCTTATATAATTCTCGGTTACATCTCTTTCCGGGCAAACTCGGATCTTGTTAGACCGGTCCTTTTACAATTATCAATGTCTATCCCCATAGGGTCGGTGAGATAAAAGATCCGAACAATGACAATGAATTCAAAGTAAATGAATATTGATTAAAGACATTTCTTGAGAAATTTGATTTAGATGACATATCCATAACTCTGATTGATCCTGTTTACCAAGATTGACCTCCTAGTCTGATGGAGGTGTAGTTAGGTTTACTACTTTCTGCTGTTTTAGGATAGTTTACTTCTGCTATTTTAGGATAGTTTTCTTTTCATTTTCTTATGATAGTTTATTTTTTTGGTTGTTTAATTCTTGTGTTAAAGCACCTTTACACTGAGATCCTTTGGAAAAAACTTCAAAATTCCTTCATCAGGTACTATCTTTCCATTCTCCTACAATTACGTTGTTTCTTTTGTAAATCATGCTTATTTCATTTACATTGAGGACAATGTAGATTTTAGGTTAGGGATGGAGGAATGGGTAAACTAATTAGTGTTTTCTCAGTTTTGAGTAAAATTTATAAACTTTTTGAAAAAAATTTAATGTTTATCTGTTTGGAAAGCGATAAGTTGTGTATTTAAGAAGTTTTGAGTATGATGATAAGATAGAGATTGAATTTTGAATTTTTGGAGTTTGATCATCTAAGTAATATATCAATTACAGTTCTTATGCTCAATTAAGTAAGAGGAAGTTTGAATATCATGTTAATCTAAATCATAAGACACGTTCAAATTGTTTTCTATGAATAATGCTAGAAATTCTAATTGTTAGTATGTGAATCATTGATAGATGGTGAGAATCGAGTCTAGAGAATTTTATCCACCTTAAAAGAAGAAAAGAACCAGTTAAAAATATAGGAGATCAACCAAAAGGGTCATGAATGGTGAAAAGAATGAAAAAAAAAGTCTAAAAAAGAATGAAAAATATAGAAGGAAAGAGAAAAAATGAAAATACTGAATGAAAATGATCGTTGATATAAAATAAAAAAACTGGGTAAAGAAGGAAAATGGGATGAGTTCGGAATCAATAATGGAGTTTTCAACCAATCTTGAAGTGATGAGCATGGGTAACATTATGAAAAGATAGTATTTTCACTGAGTACACTAAAAAACTTAATATACGAACTATGCTCTGACTTAATGGATAAAGAACTTATTTGATTAATTTCTTATGTGAATTTATTGTAGGTTTTCAGAATCTCACTTTCTCATCTTCAGTCTGCTCATTCATACTTGATTATAGAAAAGATTATTTTCTAAAAATGGTTTGAACATTGCGCATTAAAGTTCATTTTTCTCATACTTTGCTCGGGACTAGTAAAATGTTGGTTGGGGATTGTGTTGAGGGTCAAATATTGCATATTGGACCCCATTTATTACTTGGTTTTATGAACATGATAATGCTTAATGTTCTATTTTAATCGTGTTTGTGTTGCAAGATGAATTTAAAAGGATGTTAAAAGTATAAACTTAATGCTCAAAGATCACCAAAGCTAAGGATGGATCTTAGAAGACCAAGAATGAAGCACTCACATGTCAAAAATCTAAGAAAATTAAGTCAAGAATGAAGAGAATCGAATTTTTGAAGTGTATTTATGTAATCCTCGACTAGTCCTGGCTCTTTCTCGACTCGTCCTGGCACCTGCTCGATTGGTCCTGACACAACTTGACTAGTCGAGGATTACTCGACTCGAACTCCAGTGATAAAATCATGAAAAATCAGGTCATCCTCGACCTGTCGAAGGTGACCCTCGACTAGTCTTAGGATGTCCTCAACCAATTCTGAGTTATGCGACCAGCACACAAATTGTAGAAATTTGAAGTGGTTTTTGGATTTTTCCAACTCAGTGAGAAAGTTTGAGTTGTAAAACTATAAATAGGAGTTCCCAGGGCATCCCTAGGCATCTTTTAGGGTTTGAGGAGTGGAGAAAAAGTATGGAGAAGCCATCGCCAAGAGTTTTTCTTCCCTTTCCTTATTAGTTTTTATGCTTTTCTTAAGAGATTCTAGTTCAATGATGTGTATGGTTGGCTAAATCTCTTAACTAGGGCTAAGAGGTGAAGCTTGTAGTGTGATTGGGATGTTTTCTTTGTTTTGTTTCATATTTTATTGAACTCTCTTGGATTCTAGTTTGATTAAGAATGAATATTTTTAGTTTTTAATGGTTCGTTGTGACAAATTATAATAGATCTATGATAACTTTAGATATCTTCTTTTCTAGAATTAAGATTGTAAAATTAGGAGATCCTATTGTTCACCATTATCCCTTAGGCATGGTAGGATGATAATATCATTCCTAATCTTCACAGTTCTCTTATGATTAGTTGTAGGATTGGTAAATCTTGTTGTTTGCCTTGTCTCTTAGGCATGGTTAGGTGACGGAATCACTTCTAAATCCTTACAACTCTCATTCATTGATGATTAGATCCATGAGAAGTTCAGAGATCTGATAAATCTCTTCATCCTTGAATCAAGCAAGGTAGCATCCTAAGAACCTATAAGTGGATCCTTGGAAACCCTAGTTTACCACCTTTGAAATTATTATTTTTTCATTAAATCTCTCACAACTACTCTCAAATATTCCATATTTAGGTTTTCATCTTCTTCTAGTTCAAGTTCTAGTTATTTTCAGAAGTCACAAAAGTTTAGTCCCTATGGATTCGACCTTGGTCTTACCGAGATTATTACTGCATCGCGACTCTACACTTAGCATTGTGAATGGTGACCAAGTAAGGTAGTTGCCAATGTCTAGTTTAATGGTAGTAACATATAGGGTAGGCTGGAATCAATGGATCTAATGACTCAAACTCGTTGATTATTCACTTTGTATACATTGTAACGCCCCGAAAATCGGGGGTTGGGTAGAAACCCAACTCCCGAGTTCCAGAACATCACTTATGCAACATTTTCAATGATGGGTGAATGTCGGTGGTAATAGTGCATAAAACATGAGGTGGATCAAGCTAAAACAACGTATCATACTCCAGAGACAGTTAATTTAACAAGCGGAAGAATGTGATAGATATATAAAATATATGAACTGCTGTGAGTCTCCAGAGTGTGAACATGTTACCAGGTTAAACATATACATGTATACTCCAAAGATGAGCAAAAAGAATATACATGGGTGCAAAAATAAAGGGCAAAATACCACGTGTGCTGGCAGCTAATCAGTAACCCTGTAACCCCGTCAATTAGAACCTGCATATAGGAGGGATCCTCCTCATCATCATCAAGTCCGGCTCTTCTTCGCGAGCATCGCCATCATCTGAAACTAAAATAGGGACTGCTGGGTGTCCGGAATACCATCCCGTAATGTGGGAATGAGTAGCTAACTCAGTGGAATCATATTGCAAAGGTTAGCATGTTATCAAATTAATCAAGCGATAATGGTAAAGCAAGCAAGACAAAGATTCCTAAACACTGTGATTAATGCAAGCATGAAATGACATGATGGATGCCCTCACCGACATACTCCCTCATGCGGCACCATCTCACGTTCGCGGCATGCTTTCTTTCCTCAGTGCTGCACATCTTCCAGGCACATGCAGTGCGATATGAATATTATTAGTCCTTTTCATACAGTAGGATTGGAAAACTAAGGTACCTCCCTTATATCAATACCCAAACAATGATCCTGTCTAGGGTCATCACTCCTAGTAATCTCATACGATGATATATTTCTAGGTCACTACAAAGGCTGTCAGGGCTATTGCACGTACTCGTTGCACCGCTCCCCCATCACCTTATCAATACAGGCCTAGTTTATATCCTTAAGACTGCATCAGGATTTGTTTCCCCCATGTGGTGTCAGGATAAACTCAAGGTCACTACAAAGGGCTGTCAGGGCTGTTGCTCGCACTCATTGCTCCACTCCCCCATCACCTTATCAATGTAGGCCGACACTAAGAATATAGTGTCCCATACTACTATAATCTGCTCAGAGTAGGGTGCTCACTGGTCACTACGGGGAGGTTTGTGGCCCCATCGTAGGCCGACAGCTCGACCATAGTGTCCCATACCACCATGCCCGGCTCATGAGTCTTAGGGGATCGAGGTACCAAGGTTAGCGGGGCTTTCCAATGGTAAGTTTACTACCCTAGGTTCAAGCAGTTATGACGAATACAAGGTTAATATACAATGGTCAGTCGGGTTACTTGATGAGTCCGACTAGCACGAGCGCACGTTGAATCAACCGACATGAAGTGCACAAGCACTTCGTGTGACCTAACCACTGTCGACGACTCTAGTACGACTCGAGTTCATCATACACATCCTTCGTGGCGAATAGAATCCAACCATAAATTTTAAACTGTTACCGACTTCCTGGACTAGAGTATAGCCCCAAGCACAAAGATGTGAATTAGTAATCATATGAGATAAACAAAATTGAAATAAAAAGTAATCCAAGCATGTTAGCAACATGTTATAAGATACAACATAGGCAATTAAACCATACACAAGTACTTCACACATAAGGAAATCAATTGAAATACGACAAGCGTAGAGGAAATCATATATATCATCAAATTAGTTGAGAATCCAGTCTCAACGCTAATCTACAACACCATATACTCAATACTTACTAATACATACATTTATACAAACACTTAAACTACTCAACTCCAACGTACTTGACGTATGTTGATTACAACATATAATATGACAGATCCTTATATCAAAGAGATGTCTAATACACAACAATCATGTTCTTACATTCAAAACTTATGGCAGGCATAAATCATATTGATTTAGGCATTTCAACAAACACTTAGTCTACACACATTAGTCTACATAGCATATGTCGGCCAATATGTGCATTAGGGCGAATCTCTTCGCCAAACAGATCATACACGCATAACTAGTATAGGTACACAACAAATACTTATGGAAATCATATCGACG
Source organism: Magnolia kwangsiensis (assembly GCA_037074715.1). Classification (NCBI taxonomy): domain Eukaryota; kingdom Viridiplantae; phylum Streptophyta; class Magnoliopsida; order Magnoliales; family Magnoliaceae; genus Magnolia; species Magnolia kwangsiensis. The sequence goes on along the minus strand of CM073576.1, from coordinate 43,671,831 downwards.
AAATACGTACGTATACGGTATTTCTGACAAATACCTAAAATACCCTAAATCTCAAATTCTTCGTACGTATTCGAAATGAAAAACGGACAGCATGTTCTACATGTCAACCAACATCCTTATCAGCAATCTACCATTAAATGACATTGAAAGCTTTGAAAACAGGTAATCTAAGCGTCTAAAATTCGCACCTTAAACCAGAAATGCGTATTCATTAAGATTCAGACAATGTGTCTTCGTCAACGGAAGATACGCTACCTATGACAAGAAACAGGTTAGCTAGAACTCTTCTACAGCTAGTCTAAGCTTCAAATCAGGTTAAGGTTAGGGTTTTCTTACCTAGAACGAAACCAGAATTGCCGGAATAATGATGTAGGTAGGTGGCTTCGGCACGTAGAGCAGCAGGGAAGAATCCCAGGAGAAATCACCAGCTTCTCCCTCACTTTATCTCTTTTCTCTCTCTCCTTCCTAGGGTTTCTAGCAAATTCGTATGGGTTAGAAAGCTAAGGGTTTAAGGCCCATTTATAAGCCCAAACATAACCAAAATAGACTTTAAGTCAAGGTATACTTGGTTTATAGCCAAATCAGGTCTTTTCCGATCCAAAAGAGCATTTCGGGAGGTCCCTTGGCCGAATGCGGTCGGACTTAAGTTCATGGATATTGGATTTTTTGTCCGGTAGAGTTCTCAGATCGCACGTGGTGGACAAGCTTCAGCTCTGAATGCTTATTGGATCTTGATCCAAGGGTGTATTTGGGTCAGATTCCAACGGTCTGAATGCTTATACTTAACCCGGAAGCGAAACATGCTAGATTTATTTAAATGACATTTAATTTTTAATAAATTTCACTCTTTCTCACACTCCTTGCTCCAGGCTCAATGAAATAGCCTCAGAACATCAGTTGGGCTTGATTTTTGAAACGATTGTCAAGTCCAAGAAGGCGGTCGTAATTGTCTAAGATTATCGCTATCGGACTTTCGACGCGCGGTTTAGATCCAATACAAAGTTTCAAAGGGTTCCTGAGGTTAAACGGGTTTAGAGTTTAATCCTAGATTTTAGGGTAACGTAGCGGTAACAATTCTAGAGGTTTTGGGTCTTATAGATCGTATTTAAAGTGGTTAGTGCTAATTTTGAAGGAAGTCTAGTGTAGCGCTGGCTAATTCACGTTAAATTTCTAAAGAATTTCGTTCTAAATGATATCTCTGGCTTTGAAATTAGGTTCTGAGAGGTTACCGAGGTGTTATGGTCGACCCATTGCCTAAGGACGTCAAATTCTAGGTTGGAAAAAATCTGGGGTGTTACACACTATCACCACGATAAATATCAATCCAACACGGTGGTGAAACTAGTAACATGCGAGGCGAGAGTCATAGAATAAAAAGATAATTAATAAATAACAAAACATGATTAACACTCGGATATGAGGGATGAAACCACCATTAACCAGTAGATGCAGACAGTCACTTTAATTCCCAGGCCAACCTTCAATTCCAGTAATACAAGCAAGGCTCTAGTGGCCACTGTAAGGGAGGTGCAAGGTGGGGTTTCGATCGAGGTAGGGGCGAGAAGTAGGGTGGCATAAGGTGGGGTGTCAATTGGGGTAGGGTCAAGGGAGTAAGGTGGGGCACAACGTCAGGGCTAGGTGTTCACAACCCCAAGTGTACACTACCAAAAAATAGGGCTATGCCGACGACTAAAAATTGCCAACAATGACCTTCCCCAACGGCTTTTAGCCGTCACAAGGTCTGTAGGTAAAGAGTACGTCGGCGTTGCTCGCCGACGAATAAAAACCGTTGGTGTTTCCGGTGGCTAAAAATTGTTAGCATTCTCGGCGGCTAAAAACTGTCAGCATTCTCGACGGCTAAAATCTGTTGGCGTTCTCGGCGGCTAAAATCGGTTGGCATTCTCGACGGCTAAAAACTGTTGGCGACTTTCATTAATTAAAAAAAATAAAATTTGGATGATATATTTGATTTTGATTTCTTCTTTTTTCGTGTAGACTTTTCCTTCTCAAATAAGTTGGTTCAATAGGGCTTTGGAGAAATTGGTATATCTAGTTATGGATGAGTATTAATCAACGCACATCCAAAACTAGATATACCCATTTCTCCAAAGCTCTGAATGAACCAACCTATTTGAGAAGGTAAGGTACACAATATAAAGGAAGAAATCAAAATCAAATATATCATCCAAATTCCAAATATTTGGATTGGATATATGCTTTAAAAATAAAAATAAAAATAAAAAAAGAGAGACCACATCATTTAAGTCTCTTTGTGGATTTTTAATTTTTAATTTTTAATTTTTGCTTTTACTGCTTGACCTGTGGGGGTTTTCTTGAAGTCCTTGGCTTTAAATCTAGAAATGCAATCCACATTCAACTATTCAGATCTGGGTTGCATTTGCACATGATTATGTTGAAGACAAACAATCACATGATTAAGCACATTAGAACAGAGAAAATGCAAAAAGATAAGACAAATATAGTAATGAAATTGATGAAATGAAAAGGAAAAAGATCCCCTAGCAAGATGGAATGCGAAAACAACCCAACCTGCAAAAATCGATGACTATATCCATAATATGTAAGCCGTATATGTGAATGACAAATTGTGAGACCTAATAACCAACACACAAAATTTATAAGGATACGGAGATTTTTTCATAAGAAGACCAACATTGTTTTATTGTGTAAAAGAGAACTAAAATTGTAAAAAGAAAAACAAGAACCAGCCAATAATCTTCAATGCATTATGAAATCTAGCTCATAGATAAGAGCACTAAAACTGTAACTAATAATCTTCAATGATGACAGTTGAAGAGGATTGAAAATTCAGGATTTTTTGCACTCCTTTTCTCTTGAATTTTAAAAGAGGCCCTTTTGAGGATTTGAAATCAAGGATTTAAAAGAGTCCTCATGATTTAGATGGTTCATGTTGCATGTAAGAATCTCCATATATATATTTAAGCCATGTGGAGGTGGATGAGTCATGCCATGGAGGATGATGACGATTTCGGTATTTTGATTGCAGCAAACAATTTTTGTATGAACAACTACCCCTTAGTTTCAAGAATGACCTACTAGTGTAAATAAATAAAACAGGAGTCCAAAAATTCACCCAAACAGGTTGATGTCACTAAAGTGTATAGGAAAATCAAGAAAGAGAATTTACCTGGATGACAACAATGTTATGCCTCTTACTATCATCTTTTCACCCAAACAGATTCAGTGACAAACATAGCCCGACAAGGGGCCCACTTTAAGAAAGCCGCCACACCAACAGACGTGTTTCAGGATGCCACCTGTGAAAGAAATCAAATAGCAACACCACCACCACAACTATTGATATCAGCTTGAGCACCAATGTAGTTTAAAACAAGTTAGGTACTTGTAACAGCATCAACATAGTTTAAAACAAATCAGACCATACCAATCAATATTGTGGTGACCCAGATTTTTGTGAAAAAAAAAAGGAAAAAAAAAGAAAGAGGTATGATAATCCAGACAGTCCATTTTGTTGACACACATGTGGATGGAGCATGACCCAAAAATCACACTCAACAAACTATAGAATCCGACATATCTGATTTTGAAATGTCTATTTATTTATTAAAGTTCACATTCTCATTTCCATGTTCACAAATTAGAAATGTCTAAACATTGTTATTTTTAGACCATTGACCAAATGCTATTGGAAGCATGAAATGAATGGTTTTGATTTGATCCAAGTGGGCCATGCATTTAGGATGTCATGGAGGCCTGGATAATGTCTCCACACATGCTGCACCTTTTGACCTGCATGTCCATTTTTATGAGAAAAAAACTTTGATACTCTGGAAGAGTACCATGGATGATATACATGCATTTAGAAATTACTTAGAAATTGGATGATGGACCATTGGAATTATCGTCTTACATTGTTTTGTGTAGTCCATCTTACGTGGGTTAAAACAAGATGGATGGCTTAGATTAATTTTCCATGGAAAATATTAATAAATATGTACTGGTAGAATGTGAAACTTTTTGTTAAAAGAACAATAATTGATAATACCTGAAATTGACTTGGTATTTGAGAACTTAAGTCTTGCATTTTTGTTTGGATTTCAGGTCTTGTAAAACTGTCAGCATCATTGGGATCTGAAATTTGCCGTGAAATGAAAAAAAGAAAAAAAGAAAGAAAGAAACATACATGTTATGAAGCAGCATCTTTTATGGATAAAATCAATACAAATAAGAAAATATCACAACTTAAAAAAAGAAAAAAAAGAGTGAAAACATTTTTTGCTTGAGTGTGATGGTTGACACTCATGCATTAATAGATATTGTGAATGGGACATACATTGAGACGAATATAACCATCCAAATCGTCTAGTTGGAAAGTTGAATAAATGCAGATTTTGGTTTAAGATGCATTTACGTGAGAGCCCATGATTTGGTTTGACTTGCCTGCTGAATGTTGAATCAGTGCATGTGGCATTTGGAAGACCCTCTCATATGTACAATCAGGAAACAGTATTTGAACAGCAAGAAATGGAAAATGTTGTAAAATAAGCTACGTGTGAAGTACAAACCCCCATCATACATGCGGCAAACTTTTACAGTGATTCAGACCATTGATATGGTGGGCTGCCTCATGTATGACCTATAAGAGAAATTTTAACCATTAGACAACTTTGACTGCCTTTTTGAGTGTTTGAAGTGGAATGTAGACCATTGCTCAATTTCGATTTAACCCACAATTATTTAGGCCCCTAATGGATGGCCGCCAAAATAAATTTCCTTGCATTTTGTCAACTCACCAAACTAATAGTCCTAATCACCATGTATTAGCGTGCAGTCCATGAAGCGTTCAAACACAATATTACTCATTTGCAGAATCCTACTTTTAGTCCTAAAATTCCAGACAGTAAGCTCATTTCCTCACGCAAGAATCCATTGCCAATAATCACAAAACAGATTAAATGGAAAAGAACTCAAAAATTTCTCAACCCATAACGAGGTAAGGGTGGTTACAAGCACATATAGCTACACATCATGTGGGCTACACACAAATAGAATCCAAAGCAACGATCCATGTGGTAACAAAAATAGGATCAAAGAATAATAATCCTAAACTAACTCGCAAAAAAAAATTTTGAATGCGAAAAAATAAAATAAAATAAAAAACACCAAGTCACCATATCCAAGACCACACTGTTAGTAGCATCTATCTCTACATTGTCCATTCTCCACATTATCTCAAAAAATGTAAACAAAATAAGCTAAGTTTCTTCTTGTTTTTGAGTGAGTATATACAGTTAGAACATGTAATAGAAGTAAACTACCATGTTAAAGTATGCATCCATTCTTTTTGGACCTGTACATTCCAAATATCTTTAGGTTTAAAGACTAGTTCCTTTCCGCATTTAATGAATTTTCACTAAAAACCAGGGGGGAAAAATAAAAATAAAAATAAAAATGAGAGAGGGCACAATGATGATAATGACTAAGCTCTGGTTAGTGGCTTAAAAGAAAGATTGAGATGTGCGCATGATCAATTGCAGTCTGATAGAGGCTTGAGAGATGAATTGGAGGCTGCGGTTAGAGATCTTACCTCCCAATTGAATGTGAAACATGAGCAGATGCTATCTTTTGATGATCAGAAAGCAGGCAACAGTTATTGGATTTGGAATTGGAGAAAGGTGAATGAAGATGATTTGTCCCTTTGTCTCAAAGTTATGGATCTGGAAACTTATTTGGAAACCATGCATGCATACCTATTAGTTGCTGAAGTTGAAGTTGTTTTCATAGAAAATCAGTTCTGGAATAGGATGCAGGAGCTTGTTGAAAGACTAAGCTCTTCGGAGAGGTGCAATGAGGATCTTCTTTTGAAGCACCAGGATGTAGTGACCAAGCTGAATGGTCACATGGTTGGCGAAGCACAATGCATTGAAGAAAATGCAAAATTGATGATAGCTCTCTAGTCCTTGAAATCTGAGTTGGAAACCAATGTCAGTAAGAAGAGAGAGCTTGCTGATTACGTGGATAAAAGAAGTGATATGTGGTGGAAGCTGAAGCTAGTCAGGAGAAGCATAGGCAGGTTGAACAATTGAAAGCATGCTGGTGAGTTCTGAAGAATAGATGGATAATCTACAGTCTTGTAGTGATGAGCTGGAAATCACAGTTATAGTCCTTGGATCTAAGTTGGATGAACAAGATGCACAATTATCATTGTTGTAGGAATATAAGAATGAGCTGATGAAGTTGTGGCATGAGCATAGTGTGCTTACCTATAGGCTTTCTGAGTTACTACCAAAAAAATGATCAAAGGCTACGACTATTCTAACTTTTGGCTATGGCGATAAACCATAGCTCATTTGCTACGACTTAAAACTGTAGCTAAAACTATCCAAACCATAGCCAAAAGCTAACTCTGCCAGATGTACATACAACCTTGGATACCTCATAAGGGATTCTATGAGGCCCATTAAAATGTGTATACTCCGTCTAATATGTCTATCCATTTTTTAAGAGTATTTTAGGGCAGGAACCCAAAAAAGGAAGTAGATTGAAAGATCAAGTGGACCACACGGTAGGAAAGAGTGGAGATTAATCCATTGATCGATGGTGTGGTTCAATTGGACTTTTAATTTGCCTAGATGTTGGGTTCATCCCTTATAAAAAAATTACAAAATTAATGGACGGAGTGGATATATCAATTGCATCAAGATGGACTCCACAAAGCCCTTGATAAGGTTGTCCATCTAGATCCCGTCAAATATGAGCCATGGAGGGCCCATTACGGATTGTACAATGGCTACGGTCATATTAGATTTTATCTTTGGTTAAAAACCGTAGCAGGACTGTAGCAGGCAAATATGCGGAAAACCGCGCTACCTTTTTCTTTTCCCCCTCTCACGAAACATCCATTTCCCTCCACTCAACCCTATTCCCTCTCACGTCCGACCCTCTCTCTCTCTCTCTCTCTCTCTCTCTCTCTCTCTCTCTCTCAATCTCCTGCGCCTCTCTTCTCTATCTCTCTCAATCTCAATCTCACACATCCCTTCACTACAAGAAAAAACTGGTGATCGTAGAAATCACTGGCAGCCATCCAAAAATGTCCCTGCTTTTGAAATGTGGCTATCGATGAAAGGATGTGATTAAAACAGAAAATCCAGAGGGAATTTTTCATTTCCCTCTCTTATTGTGAGCATACACTCCTCTCTCTCTCTTGTCTGACGCACTTCTCCCTGCCCTCTCCCTTCCCCGATCTCTCTCTTCCATCTCGCTTGTCCATTTGCCTTCCTCGATCTCTCTCTCCCATCTCGCTTGTCCATTTGCCTTCCTCGATCTCTCTCTCCCATCTCGCTTGTCCATTTGCCTTCCTCGATCTCTCTCCCTTCCTCTCCCTTCATCTCTCGATCTCCCTGATTTCCCTCCCTCCATCTCTCGATCTCCCTGATTTCCTTCCCTCCATCTCTCGATCTCCATGAAAGCAGTCATTGATCGATCTCCCTCTAATAGCTGACGAGAATAGAAGAAATCAGAGCACACAAAGTGAAAGGTACTCTCTCTTTCTCTCTCATTTTCTCTTTTAATGGCCAAAAATTGGGCAGCAACCATGGCAGTGGCAGCCATATCCGCTGTTGTCCATGGCCTCCTACATGTTTGAAGAAATGCTTCAACTAAGAATCCCTAGAACAAATGAAACAGCCCTGTAATGGTAGTTTCCTAAATGTCCCCTTTCCATTTTGGGGCCTTAAAATTAATCGTATCCATGGTAAATAACATGTAGTGAAGTTGCAAAAAGGTGAGGTTTTTTTTTTTTTATTATTATTTTTTTTTAGAGTTTTGGTATTATTGAATAATGCCCACATGTTCTTGAGCTTTATACAACTACATATACCTTTCCTCATAATGTTGCTTCTCTCCCGCTTTTAGCTTTGTTGAGCAGTGTGGGAAGGAGCAGATTGGATTGAATACAAATTTGAGTTTTTTGGGGTTTTCTTTTGGTTTGAATTGTGTTTGAGTAGTTGGTTTTTGAGTTGTTGTGGTAGGGTTCTTATTTTTTATGGTTGTAGATTGAATATAAATCTAGGTTTTGTTGCTTTGTTTTGGTTTGGGTTGTTGTTTGGGAAGTTGGTGTGGTGGGATCTTGTTTTTGATGGTTGGAGCTGAAAAAAGTTGTGTTTGTTTCTTGATTTTGAGATTTAGGTATTGAAGGTTTTGATACATTGTAGTGGATTTTGCAGTATTTTGGGGAATTTGTGTTTTGTTTGGGTGGGAAAAATGGCTCCAAGCTTGAATATTTCATATTGGTGGGTGAAGGAAACACAAAAGGGGACTCCAGTTATCGTTACGATGGAGAACCCCAACTAGTCGGTTGTGGAAATCAATAGCCCAAACATTGCATTCCAGCAGGTCGATAAGGACAGGGGTAAGAAGGCGAAGTAGTTTACTTGATGTTCCTGTTCTTAATTGTTTCAATTAGAGTGTCAAGTGAACTCCATCCTTCTATTTTGGCACTAGCTTGGAATAGATGATCCACTTGTACAAGATCCAAGTCACTCATTAGGTGATCCCAATTTGTACCTCGGTTTAAAAAATCAGACTTCTTTTATTTATTTTTTCTTTATTTTTTATTTTTATTATTATTAAGGAAGCATGTGTAGAGTTTAAGCACTTGCTTCTTGCATTTATACTTGACAAAGAAGATCGGACATCTCCTGTGGCAAATGAGGTATTTAGGAAGTTTATCTTTTTCAAAATTAATTAGACAGTTTCTGCCATCTTCGCTCTTATTCAAAATTAATTTCTCTTGTGTTTATCTTGCACGTGATGTGGGACCTTCTTCAAAGTAGTATTAATTTGCTGGAGAACATAGGAGTATGGTATTTTGAGGAAAAACAGCTCCTATTAATTTTCAGGGATGCATGCAACATGGTATTTGCAATGCATTCCGATTCACCATCATTGCTCATAGGTAAGGCCCTTTGATCCTTGAGCATTACTCTTTAACCTCTCTTTATGCTGATCTTCTTTTTGTTAATTTGTGTTGATTTATGATTTGAGAAGAACCCTGTTTGGTTCTGGTTGTGGTGGTTATCTTCTTCCTCTTAATTTCTCTTGGAAGGGTTATGGATGTGATTCTATCTGTTGGGAGTAGATATAAGGTACTGATCCTAAGGAACTGTATAGTTTTTAGAGGATCCGAATTCCATGAATTTTGTATTGATGGTGTGGTGATCCAGTTTATTGAATCATTTGGAAAAAATAAACCATTTTGTTAGTCTACTGAGCCATGCTGTGGATGGAAACGTCATGAAGATTATCTCATTTTGGAAGATAACCAACCTTCTAATTTTGTATTGATGGTGTTCAGAAGAAAATTCAAAGTGAGAAGGTAGACATCTGGGTAAGTCAATCAACACCTTGTATTTTATAAGAGACTAAGATCTCTATTATTTTTTGAACAATGTATGTTAATGGTGTATTTTAATTTGACATTATCTACTTAGTATAACTCATTCCTTTTCTACATGGCTAGTAGATTTAACATATGTTGCAATTGCCTGATTGTATACTTTACCAGAAAATATAACACTAAGAATTACATGGAAAATCACAATAAAGGAGATCAATTTCTTTAACTTACATTTTTCTGTTGTCTTCCGTTTCCTGCTTCCACTTTCATCACTAACATCTTTCTCATTCATGACTTCTTGCATATGATTAAAATAAGGAAAAAATTACTGTGTTGCATGATTAGAAATTAGAAAAATCTGATTTTATTTTTTTTTATTTTATTTTTTGTGAATAATATGGCTAAGGTTTGTAACATCTGCTACCAAGTAATAAAAATTGACTGCATTGAATTAAAGAAAAATAGAATAAACTGGATTTCTCTAGAAAATCCCTCATTTGAAGCTAGGTATAAAAAAATGGTTATGTAATAATAACAGTGGGACTTCATTACACAATAACAAGGTTGTAATGCCTAATCTGAAAATAAAAAAGGCTTGTAATGAGCCTGTAATGATTATAACAGGTTTATAATGGACTGATAATGGGGGGAATATTTTTTTTTCTTAATTTTTTGTTTTTTTTTACTGTTATGGCCCCTATTATATTGTCCATATGGCCAGCCGTTATGGCGGCTGTTACTGTTACCGTTATTGAATACTTTTATTCGAATCCTCACCCAAGTGCACGAATCAAGGTCTTGTAGGGTTGTGACCATTTAGTAAATGGTACCAAAATGCATGCCAAATCCTAAATCATACATTATCTACCTTGGGTAGGATATGAGACCTTTTAGAACTGTTGTTGGCATTGTACCTCCTCCATATTTTGCATGTAATTTACCTTAGAAGGAAGTTTACTTATTTTCTTATCATAGTGCATCTGAGATCCTTGAAACTATCCTAGATTAGTGCATCTGTAATTTTGCGACGGATTTCATGGTAAAAAGAAATCTTAGATTCATGATAATTGCCTAATAGCCATCACATCCAAGAATTGAGTGGAGTTGTAGTCTTTGGTGTCATAGTTTCATGAATTACCATAATATTGATGTTACTGTATCATTAAATTGGTCTCTTATATGAGAGACATGAAATCCCCACTGCTCCAACTTCTCTGTTTCTATAAATACTAACTTCAAATTTTTGTTCTCAAGTGAAGGGCTTCGAAGAAGTTCCTACCTAAATAGTCTCAGTTGTCATTGTGTTGCCAGAGTTCTTAGCTAGCCTGCGTCATGGTTCTGCCCACTGCAATGAATGCTACTCAAGGTGAGAACCACCTTTTTCATGTCATGCATCATCATCATCATCATTAACTAAGCCTTATCCCCATTAATTGGGTCAGGCTACATTAATCCTCTTCTGCCATTCTATCAACGACACAAATCCTTTTTCATGCCCTGGATGTTCTCCAAAAGTGACTTGACAGGAAAGACATCAATGTGGAAGCTCACATACAGTGCCTGTATGAATATATCTCATTTTAAAAAAAATTATATCCAACAACTGTACTTAGTTCTTGACTTCTTGTACTCTTCCTAAAACTTAGCAACTTTATTAAAATTTCTTCCGGTTATGAATTTTGATTTTTAAACTCAACTGTTTTATTTCATTTCGTTGGATTGCCTCAACTCTACAGTGCCATTATCACAGACAAAATAGTAGGCATCGCAATAGGTATGCTTTCAATCAAGAAAACCAAGAGATCGGTGGCTTTCCCAAAGAAGGTTTGAACACAAATTGAAAAACATTCCACTATTATGTATGGTCACTCAACACTGGCCTTGTTGGATTATCCCAAAAAATATTGGGTTACTGATTTAAGAAGGGTTACTGTCAACTTATTTTGATGAAGAAGAATATTATGTAATTAGTATTGGATTCTAGTGTTATAGTCAATTTTATTCTCATCTTTACCATTTTTTTGTATCCACTTGCATGGACTATTGAGTTGCTTCTTGTGTACCCTTTGAAATGATGAAGCAAGAATCTGCATTATGTTTGTTGCCATAACATATTACGACACTAGTTGTTTCATTGTTGCCATAGCATATTATGTTTTGACCAGGAAATGGAACTAGCCAACCATGATATCTTAGTGGGCAATGTAAGTCATTTTACCTCTTCTCATGATTTTGTGTAATATTTCTTGTTTCCTTTATGTTTCGATTTGTAATTTCTTTTAGCATCTAATTCTCTTCTTATAGAACCTTATTATCTGTACTTTCAAGTTTATTACCAAATTTTATCAAATACTTGAGCCCCATTGGCATTCTTTTTTTTGTTCATCAATCGAAATTGGGGATACAAAAAAATTAGGGATGCAACTGGAACAAGTATTTGTTGGCTTGCTACTTGTTTGGCAAGTATTTGTTAGCCTGCTAGTTGTGGATTTTTTTTGCAGGTTGACTATTTTAGATGATGTTTTTCTAAGGTTTGATAAGCCTCATGTGTGTGCAGGGCATACCATGTACAAGCTATAACATCTGCCATCATGGCAGGGAAGTGGACTATTAGAAACAGGTGGATAGCTTAGAAAAATTCTGTATTTTTTAGCCATATATTTGTTTCATAATCTGTGGCTCACTTCATTATTGGATTGACCTAATTCTTTGATTGTGGACGTCAGCATAATGGGACCCTTGTGATGGATGATCCGATCCCGTACCTTTATGCAACCATTCAGATGTGTGTAGGCTTAGCGAAGCTCTGTTTTTCTTGTAATATGGCTACAACCATGGGCACCACATCCACAAACTTTGATCATCAATGTGGGCCATAGTGGTGATATATGCCATCGAATCGATTCATCTATAGATTAATGGATTCCTCATAAATCTGGACATTCTAATACTCATGTGGCCAAATCATGTGAATTTTAAATTATTTAGAGCACAATTTTACACCATTCCCTATGCTGCAGCCCATGTAAATCTTAGGAGTAGATCGATCACTAAATCCCATCTGCATCATCCTAAGTCCAACAACATATCGTAATCCAACTTAGTAGTAGACATTCCTCTTGTTCATATAGATCAGCTAAGATTAGGATGAAGAATCTGATTCATATAGATCTCCCTTTGAATCATCATTTACCACGAAAATTCTAGTTGAGTGCAGAAAACATGGCTAGCTATTCAAATAAATGTGTCTCTTGATTTTCACTTAAACTGCAAATCATTTTTTTCAAGTGCCAGAGATCATGATCACCTATCAATGCAATATAAGCATATATGTGTATGCATGCAGATGTGCAGGGACTAAACAACAAAATAAGTTAGATCGAGATTTAGGCAATAAAATAAAATAAAACATACAAACACATATGAATTTACATTTGGCCCTTCTTTTCTTTTTTTTCCTTTTATACTAAACCTCCTAATAGAGTAGTAAACCACACTATGTGACTATGTGATTCTAATCTTTATGAATATTATTTGGCAGTGATAGTTGCCAACTTCTGTTAGGCGTTTCTAACTTTTCCCATTTTTACTTGTTATGAAGGACACTAATTATGTGGAGGAACTAAAGGAGGCTTTCAAGGTCTTTGACAAGGATCAAAATGGTTACATTTCTGCTGTAGAGGTAAGTTGTTTTCTTCCTCCTATGTAATATGACTAGATGTTAATGTGTAGTAGTTATGTTTGTCAGATGCTACTAGAATTGAGGCCTTGCATTGGATTACAACACTTTTGGAAAGACATCAGGTTGAGGCAATCATTGATGATTTCTTGTTCATTTATGACATTAGTTCGTGCATATGTAGTTACAGTACATTGATCGCTCATATAGGTTTCCTAAAGTAATATCGAATGTTGTGTTCTCTGCCTCTATTCTTATGAGTAAAAATCATTTACTGGATTTTAAATATTTTAAAATAGAATAATGTTTTTATGGTTTTTCTTTTTTTTTTTTATTTTTTTGCTAGTGACAATTGTAAAAATTTTGGTGACCAAGGAAAATATTGGTACTGATGGCTTTCTATAAGAGGAATGTGCATGTTAGCTTTCCTTTTCAGGTGGCTGTCTTTTCCATGGTGGAGTGTGTTTGTTTTATTTTTTGAGTTGATGAATTTCTTTTTCACTTATAGGAAACTATTGCATCTCATTTGGATAACATTGATTAGAGAAGAATGGTAGCAGATTTTTGAAGTGTGTGGAACAGTTGTTGGGGTATGAAGGGTTTAGTTGAACAGTTGCTATTGTATAGAATAGTTGGTGAAGGGTTTTCCAGATTTTCAGAGAGAGATTTGAATTCATCTTTGTTCTTTTGCTCTTTTTTTTTCCTTAAATTTGAGGTTGGGAGTTTGGAATATCAGGTCCTCAGGGAGAGCGATGGATTTCGATGTGATCTTTAGTCTTTCTTCATGAACTGGAAGTGGGTATTTGGAATTATAGTTTTCTTTTTCTTTTCGACAGAGATTTGAATTTTAGATGTGTTGCTCTTTCCATGTGAACTTGAAAAAGGGTGTTTAGGATTATGTGCTTTTATGGAAACAGAGTTTAGTTTCAATATGTTCTTTTACTCTTTTTGCATGAAAACAAAGCTGGAAGCTTGGAATTACAAGTTCTTCTAGAGGAGGATTTAAATTTCAATCTGTTCTTTTTCTCTTTCTTCACAAATTTGGACATAGGTGTCTGGAATTACAAGTTTTTGTGGAGAGTGATTTGAGTTGGCATTCATTCTTTCACTCTCTTCCCATGAATTTAAAAATGGGTGTTTAGAATTATAAGATTGAATGAGCAGTCAATGCAAGTATGCAGCAAAGAAGAAGATACTGCTGCAGAAAAGGCAGAAAGCAATGAGAAAATAGAAGGCTGGAAGCCAAAGGAGAATCCATCTCGGTTTCGTGAAAGATGATGAGGCAAATTCTGAATATGGTCTGGTATAAGCTTGTTAAGAACCCGAATTCATATGCAAGCTTGTTGGGTTTGAGCAGGGCTCTTGTATCTTGCAGGTGATTTTCACAGGTCTTGAATTTCAAATTTCTTTCAATCTCTATCTCTTGAATCTAATTTTCTTCTAACATCTTTCTTACTATAGATGGGGTGTTAAGAAGCCTCAAATCATGAAAAATTCTATCACGATCTTGTTGAATGCAGGTCTTGGGATGGCCATGTTCAGTCTCAATAAGATCATTAATATGCTCATCATGATTCTTAGTCCTTTTTTTTTAAGTTCTTTGAATTGACTTGAACTTACTGCCTTTGAATTTTTCAAATTTTTAGGATTGTTCATGGCCTTGTAGCCAAGAATCATAGCCCGTGGGACTAAACTCGCTGCATACGGATTGGTTGTGAGGTTCCTCGCTGGCCCGATTGTCATAGTGATCGCATCTGTTGGGGTTGGCCTCAGAGGCACAATCCTTAGAGTGTTCATTGTTCAAGTGGGTCCATTACATTTTCAGTTCAATCTTTAAAACACACATAAACACATTTTCAGCCTCTTACGTATAATGTCATACATGTAATTTCTTCCATTTTGTATGATGAAATTGATTTTCAGCCATGTGCAGTAAGCTTTTGGATCAAAGTGATGCTAAGAATAGGGTGTTAGTTGATGGCAAATTGATAACCAGTAAAGGCACATCCATAGAGTTTTCACTTAGGATTGTTGAGAAGCTATTTGGTTGCAAGAAGGCATTGGATCTTGTTGTTAATGAGAACTTTAAATAGACATATAACTATTATGTTGGCATTTATACTTTTATGAATGGAAATGAATAATTGTATATGATTGAATGAATGATTTAGCCATGAAGTATTTATCTATATTCGCTTACATGAGTTATTATGGTATACTACAATGGAAAGAGCTGCCATTATTATTTAAATTTTTTATTAAAAAAATAGGCATTAGCTACAGCTATTAACCATAGCCATTTATCTGAAAACCGTAGCTCTTGTTAATTTCAGCCTATTGCTACGGTTCTCATTCTATTTTTAGCTACAAATATAATCCATAGTTGTATATAATCTAGAGCTACAAAAAATATTGCTACGGATTTAATCCGTAGCCATTTATATGAAAACCGTAGCCATTTATATGAAAACCGTAGTTGTTGTTTATTTCAGCCTATTGCTACGGTTCTCGCTCTACTTTTAGCTACAGATATAATTTGTTGTTGTAAATACCTTAGCGCTTCGGAAGCTACAGCTGCGGATTTAATCCGTACCCATTGTTTATATGGCTACGGAGGAAATCCATAGCCATAGCTTTTAGACCTATGGCTATGGCACCAATGGCTACTGTCATGCTACGGACTTTAACTGTAGCCATAGGCCTTTAGTTACGGTTTTTATCCGTAGCCTTTGCCAGATTTTCTAGTAGTGAGTAGATATTGAAAATAGAAGAGTTTGAGAATACCCATTAAAAAGAACACGAGGATAGAGCAGATGCCGAGAGTATTTAAGCCTGTGAGAAAAGAGAAACTGAAGAATTAGCCATTGCTATTCAGGTTACTTTTATTCGAGAACAGTGCTAAGGTGTAGGATGAACTATTGAAATTGCAAGATGCACTTGATCATATTGAGAATCTAAGAGATGTGAGGCCAGTCACATGAAAAGAAATGAAGAGCTTTCTATGAAAATCTTGTAATTGGTTAGTGATTACATGGTTAGGATCATCCAATCAATGACATTTCTCTGTTTGTTGCCGATCCATAATGTGACCTAGAGTATGATAGTCTAGATCATGGACTGTTATGCCACATTTTCAATATCAACCCAGTGCACTTAATAAAACATTTTCCAGCTGCACTCAATAGATTTTTATTTTTTATTTTTTAAATAACTATATAACAAAAATGTAGAATTTGGTTAAATGCCATAGAAGGACAACTGAAAGAACTGCGATAGATAACTAGAATCAATCATATAACTAGTTTAGCTCCACAAAATGAAGGAAAAATAAGAATAGGCATGTGAAAATTAATGTTAGAACACACCATCTATCTAATCATAATGGAGGATTTCAATCCATGGAGTCGATTGTCAACTGCAGAAGGTATTCACCTTTACTATGTGAAATTCTGATGTTAATCTTTCATCACTGTATTTATGACCCGATGGCGAGAAATTTGTTGCATTTCAATATTGTAAATACCAATCCACAACAAAACCATGGGTATCTGATGGACCTGCACTAGGTCTGCCAAACAGTACGAGAAAAAAAAAAAAAACTCAACTCCTGTAGAAACTTGAAATGCTCATCAGTGTAGTAAGTGTACTCTTCATTACTGATTACTTTTCTTAAGATAAGGTTTGGGAGCGTTGAGTACCATTTAGTAACTGGTATTAACCTTGATTGGCATATTTTGTTATGGATCCAAACCGTCCAATTAGTGGACCACCTCTTAGATGACCCATACCCCAAACAATAGCACCAATTTGATGTTCATTACTCCCAATACCCACCCACTTTGGAAAGTCAAGAAAATTTTATAGCAAAGGTCCGCAAGAAAAAAAAAAAAAAAAAAAAAAGGAATCAGGTTATGAACATGAAGAAGATATTATGCAACCACAACCAACCACCCGGCTCACCAAATCAGGTTTGTCATCTAAGCCCATCTCTACATCGTTGCATCACCATCAAGTCATTTTGTTACATCACCATCAACCCATCTCTGCATCTTTATTACAAAAACACCATTAGATAGCTGAAATCCACCCAACAACAAGCCATTTCTCTACCGGATGCCCAAATCTCTCAACTCATTCATCTCAAAACCGGCAATCTCCATTGCAACCCCTCCCCAAAAATAAATCTCTGTTGACCACTGTGCGTCAACATTCGTACCATTGTGGCTGTCAAAATAGAGCGATCTCTGCTTTCGGCAGTGATCATTTGATTGCCTGAGAGAGAGGGGAGAAAGAGTGGGAGGGAGAGAGATCTGGATCTTGGGGGTAGAGAGCGCACGATTTTATGGATTTTTTGAGTTGGGGGGGTTTTCCATTTTAAGGGTAGAGAGATTTTGGGAATTTTTTTATTTTGGGGGGAGAGAGAGCGACGTGGATTAGCTAAACAGGGAAGTGGATTGCGTCTTACCCCCACCCAGACAATGATACATCTAGGCAGGGATTTGTGGGGCCCATGGTGATGTAAAGACTTTATCTATGACATTCATCCCTTTTCTTAAATCATTTTAGAATATGACAAAAAAAATGAGATAGGTCCACAACTCCAGTGGGCCACACTGAAGGAAGAAGCAATGATAATGACACCCACTGTTGAAACATTTTTAAGGGCCACCATGATGATTTTTTACGATCCAACCTATTCATAAGGTCGTGTAGACCTGGATGAAGTGAAAACACAAATATCAGCTTGATCCAAAACTTTTATAGCTACTGATGAGGGTCAAATATTGCATATTAGACCCCGACTATTACCAGATTTTATCAACATGATAATGCTTAATGCCATAGTTTAATTGTTTTTTGTTGCAGGATGAAATAAAGAGCGTTGATTGAAAAAGTGTATTAAAAGCGTGATTTGACGCTCCAAAGTCGCCAGAGCAAGGGACGCACTCCAAAGGGCCAATATTGAAGAATTTACATGCCAGGGATCCGAGAAAATTAAGCCGTTCACATTGAACAGGCCCGAAAACCAGCCAGAATACAAGATCATAGGGTTCCCACCATCCGATCGACTCGAAACTTCATACATGGGATGAGGGCCATAAATTAACCGTACACGTAAAATTTCAGCCATTGGATCACTGTGGAAGTGCTCCAACCGACAGATCAGCCCATAAACCATTGATTCTGGGCCCACCTGATATCTGGAACTGCCTCAAATTTGGTCTCAATGCCTTAAATATGGATGTGAATTGAATGAATGGATTGGATTTTGCAAAGACGTCACAGTGGGCCCTGTATGTGATGCATGTATACCATGCACATCATCACTAGCTGTGCACAGCAACAAAAAGACGGTCAAATTTCCTTTTGACGGAGCCTCATCTTCCTAAAAATGGAAATTGCATTTTTTTACAGCATGCGTAACAGGGGCTTAAGCTGCGATCTTTGTGGGCCAATACCGTGCATCAACGGTCTGATCTTGACCGTTTATAAGACTCACAAGGTCCCCCTCATTCAGTGCTAGGTGATGGTATTCCAAAATACAATGGATATCAGATCCCAGCCGCTCAAATGGACAACGAATGGTAGAGCAGGAAATTCGGTGGACCGCATCAAAAGTAACCCAAAAGCAATCATTTCCAACTAAAATTTCAAGTAGCATCTAATGGACGGAGTGGATTTCTCAAAAAATGCTGATCGTGGGTCCCACCAATGTCACATCGTATCACGTTAAAGTGGCCCTGTTTCCACGTTCGGCCGTTGCCCTATTTTTACGGTCATTGTACGACCACGGTGATGAACGGACGACCGATTTGGACCGTCCATCGTGTAGCTCACCCACAAATACCCCAAGAGATGTTGATTTTTGGAAAGAAGAAAAGGAAAATGGAGTTTTAGTGCTGATTTCTTGGCTGCGAAAAGGGCGTACGCACCGACCGACTTCGCCCCTTCTCTTACGCACTGCCTCCTTGTGCGAATGTTCTACCGCCTCTAACAGCTATAAAAAGGAGTTTGGGATGTCTGAAAGAAAGAGGAGAGGAGATCCACACCAGATCCAGAGCACGGTTTGGAGAGAGAAAGAGAAGAAAGAGAAGAGAGAGAGAGCGAGGAAGAAAAAAGAAAGACAGATGTCTTATTTCACCAATTTTTATTTTTCTTTCTTTTCAATTGATGTTATGGATTGCTAAACTTCTTAACTATGGCTGAGATGAAGCCCCTAATTTGATTGACTCTTGTTTATGTTGAATTTATTTTAATTGAATTGATTTGTTTCTTTTTCTAGTGTGCTTTCCTGAGATTTCCATACTTCTCCATTATATGAGCTCGACCAAAGTTTAGATATGGATGTTGTTTGGAATATTATTCTAGGTGCTTGTGTCTGACCATGAACAGGTTTCCTATAGAGGAAGAAATAAGATTTACATCTCTCCATGCCTGACTATGGATGGAAAGATGTGATCCATATGCTTTAAAGGATTATACATTCTGTGTGCCTGACCAAGGACATAGGATGTGCTTTGTTTATTAAATTTATATCAATCTAAATTAGGGTGAATCAACAGGTAAAACAAGGGTCAAGATAATTAGAGGTGGATTCGAAAGTCCTAGTCTTCTCTTTGATTGAATTTTACTCATTACTCTTGGTTATTCTCCATAGATTTTTGTTAGTTTACTTAATAGTTTACTAAACCTTTCGTTGGATTAGTTAAGAAGAATCTTAAATTTTGAATTGTGACAACCAGTCCTCATGGGAACGATCTCGTAATACGTACCATATCTACATCTGATTCGTGTACTTGCGAGTTAAAATCATTTAAATCAAATTGGTTTAAATTAAAACATCAAGTTTTTGGCGCCGTTGCCGGGGACTGTTTCAGTCCAAATTGAATTTCGAATTCTTTCTTATCATAATTCGTAGCCGTAGGAATTTTCTAGAATTATTTTAGGAAATTTAATTTATTTTCATTTTTGTTTTTATTTTTACATGAATTGAAGAAGGAAACTGCTAAATAAGATTGTCTTTAAAAGGAGAAGCTCCCAAATCTTCAGACATCCATCATCTCCTTTTCCTGGTTCTTCATTCTAATTCTTGCTTACATAGCTTTCTTTTGTTTTTAGGAATTTATAATTTTTAGTTTTAGTCTTATTTCTTTTAGGTTGCATCTTAGTTTAGTTTAGTTTTCTTTCCTACATTTCAGTTATTCAGTTTATACTAGGGCGTAGATCTCTGAACATAGAACTAGCACCTTTTGATCCTGAAATTGAAAGAACCTTTCATAGAAGATTCAGAAACATCCTGTTTAAAATGACGGACGAGAATGGAACTAAAGCTCTTCAAGATTATTCAGCTCTTGTCCAATTTAATGCGCCTTCATGTATAATGTTGCCAGCCACCACGGAAACACACTTTGAACTTAAACCAGGAGTCATACAGTTGTTACCATCTTTCTATGGTTTAGATAAACGAGATCCATATCATCATGTAAAAGAATTTCTAGATATTTCCTCGACCTTTAGGTTTCAAAACTTCTAAGATGATTCGATCCGTTGGTGCTTTTTTCCTTTTTCTTTGAAGGATAAGGCAAAAGCATGGTCGAATTCTCTAGGAGTTGGGACGATCACTACGTGGGATCAACTGTCTAAGAAGTTCTTAAACAAATTCTTCCCTGTTCACAAAATGAATGCTCTCCGTAGAGAAATCACTAATTTCACACAAAAAGAGGGCGAACACTTTCATGAATGTTGGGAAAGATGGAAGGACTTACTTCTTAAATGTCCACACCATGGTTTTGAGAAGTGGCAACAAGTTTAATACTTCTATGACGGTTTGACACCCCAAAACCATCGCATGGTTGATGCCACCAGTGGAGGGTCATTCATGACCAAAAGTGATGTCGAAGCGTGAAATTTCTTTGAAACCTTGTGTGAAAATTTTCAGCAATGGGACTACTCAAATAGAGGTGAAAGAAGTCCCCAACTACCAAAGAAAGGTGGTATGTATAAGATAGGAGTCACACTAGATCTTTATTCCATAATTGATAGCTTGACACAAAAAGTTGATGCTCTGATGTTGAATAATGGACCTCCACAAATAACTCAAATCGAGTCGTGTGCCATATGTTCTAGTCCTAGCCATCCTACGCAGTCGTCTCCATTTGGTGCAGCATTCCCAGAATTTCTCTCTAAACAAGTATATGCTATGAACACCTTTCGGAGACTTGGAAATGATCCTTACTCAAACACATACAACACAGGGTGGGCTAGACATCCAAATTTTTCTTGGGCAAAAGGACCACAACAAGGAGGACCATCTGAAAATCCTCCTATGCAACCTTACCCCCAAGTTGGCAATCAACAACTTCAACAGTTTTCACAATATCAGCAGATTCCTCAACAATCACAGAAACCATCTCTTGAAGATACACTCAATCTTTTTATGCAGAGTTCTCTTCAATTTCAAAAAGACACCCAACAAAATTTCCTAGCCAACCAGCAAAGCTTACATGCAAATGCACAATCTATTTCCAAGTTGGAAGTACAGTTGGGTCAACTTGCTGCTACATTGAGTGAGAGAGAGAAGGGCAAGTTCCCTAGTCAACCTGTGGCAAATCCAAAGGGACAGTATGAGATTGGCTCTAACTCAAATCAAGAACAATATCATGAACAAGCCAAATCAATCATTACCCTTAGGTCCGGTAAACAGATTGAGAACAGAGTAGATATGCCTAGGGGGGAATTAAATTCCAAATCAGAAGATCAAAATGAAGAAGAGAGACATACTAGTGCACACAAAGTCTAAAAGCACTCTGACCCTCCAAAACTACTCCTATGCCATCCTATGTGCCTAAAACACCTTTTCCTCAACGTTTGACACTAATTAAGAAATGAAACAACTTTAATGAGATATTGGAGATGTTTAAGCAAGTGCAAATTAACATTCCATTGCTTGATGCTATCAAGCAAGTCCCTGCTTACGCTAAGTTTCTTAAATATTTATGCACTCAAAAGCGTAAGATGCATGTTCATAAGAAGGCTTTCCTTGCAGAGCAACTCAGCTCCATGATTCAACACAACACTCCTCCTAAATTTAGGGATCCAGGAGCTCCTACCATTTCTTGCGTCATTGGAGAGCATAAGATTGAGAAGGCATTGCTTGACTTAGGGACGAGCGTTAATTTGTTACCATATTCTGTATATGAGCAGCTAGGACTTGGTGAGCTGAAACCAACTAAAATAACACTACAACTACCTGATAGATCTGTCAAGGTGCCCCATGGTGTTATTGAGGATGTATTAATCCAAGTTGATAAGTTTTATTTTTCAGTGGATTTCATCGTCCTACATACTCAGCCTGTTTAGAATCCTACTAGTCAAATCCCGATTATTTCTTAGCCACATCCAATGCTATTATAGATTGCAGGAATGGAGTTATAAAGTTGTCTTTTGGTAATATGAAGCTTAAACTCAATGTTTTCAATGCTGAACAACAACCATCAGACTCGAATGATATATTTGAAGTGAACATGATTGAGAGTCTAGTGCTTGACACTTTCCTTAAATCTTCTGAAGATACTCTTGAGACTTTCTTAGCGCATTTTGCAGATTCAAATGATCCCCTGTTATAAGGAATAGTGAATGCCTTACAAAATAATACCTCGGCAGTTTTCATGAATTAAGAGAACCTGTATTCTGAAGTACCTCCTTCCCCGGATCCTGAATGTTTACCATTAAATGAGGAAGAGTTGAAAATTGAACTACAAAGTGAAACATCGGCATTTGTTGAGACTACATCACCTACTACAAATTTTTTTGAATTTCATCTACTTGTAGTCTCTGATTCATCATGGTGTACTAACTTCAAAACTTTTTCTATCACAGGTGAATCATATATATTCTGGATACCTCAAGTAATTCAATGGAAAATTTCTTATGAGGTACATAAGTCTCTCTGGAAAGTCATGCTCCAGGGCGCCCAAGCCTATTACAAAAAGAGCTTTTGGATGATCCTGTTGAGGAACTTACTAAGAAACTTATCAAGGTATTGGCCGGAAGAGGAACCTTGCGGCATAATCAAGTAGTTTTTTCCTGTTTTCGTAGGACTAGGATAATTTGTTTTATGCTGTTTTAGGATAGATGGTAAACTTAGCGCTCTTGGGAGGCAACCCAGCTTTTATTTATTTATTTATTTTTCTAGTTAGTTAGTTAGTTCAATGTTTGTGGGTAACATTACTGTAAACCCTCACGAGACTACAACTCGTCCACTAGGGGCAACCTAGGGGTTTAAAGGCTTGTTGCATACGGTAAATGCAATCGAGAGAACCTGCAAAAGTAGTATAGGTAGGATCTTCTTTTTATAATTTTTTTTTTATTTTGCTTTAATTGATTTCTCTCTTGTATTAAAAGAAAAGTTTTTTAAACTTAAAGTGAGTCACTTGTTTTAGAAAAATCCCAAATTTCAGATTGTTTTGAAAAATCAAAATGCGATTTAGAATTCAAAACATCCCAAATTGAAAATCTGAAATCTGAAAATGAGAACTTAAAAATGAAGTATCTTCTCTTCTGAGTTTAAAGGACACATGGAGATATGCCCAAGGTGATCCTAAGTTAGAGAAACTATTATCCGGATCAAGAAAATGTGGCGACAGATCTGGGTTAGGCTATGATAAGAACATATCTCCTAAACAGAATAATACTCCTAAGTTTATGAAAGGAGAGTCCTCAAATTCAAAAGGAAAAAGTACTTATCAAGGTTTTTCTAAAAATTCAAAAACTTTTCAAAAACTGAAAGGTAGCCATGTCAGCTTTAATCAGAAACGAAATCCTCTAGCCGAAAAGATAATTGATTTACTCAAGGAGCTCTTAAAATCTAACTCTATAGGTCATTCTTACAACAACAGATATAAGAAGACCAACAATTCTCCTAAACCCAAAACAGTACTGAAATGGGTTCCTAAGGTTGCCTGCTTGTGTAAGATCCGTATCTTAGTCCGTACCGTTCCGTAGACTTCCGCGGTCTTATCGGTCGAATTTCGGCAACCTTCGACCCTAAACTGATATTTGCGTGCGACCCTGATTCGTATACCGTTAACCCGTATCGACTCAACCTAAGATCATTATCCTAGTGACCGCGCCGTCGCTGCGGTTCCAATGCCGCTACTCGCGCGTCGAGGCGATACCCTGGTTAAGAGTTGTACGCCGACGTTCGGTGCAAGAAAACGCCGCGCGTTGTGAAATCCAAGAGAATCTCTACAATGTGTCACATCAATCCCATCAATCCATCAATCAATCAACTCATCACATGTCAAGTACACATCACCTTTCACCCATTCCCAAGCAACCACAAAAGTCAAGAATTCCTTACAAGACCCATACCTCTCTTACACAGAAAGCCTCTAAAGTCAAAAAGTTCTTACACCTCCCATGCCTTTCTTACATAAAAGGCCACCAAAGTCAAGGTTTTCTTACACACCCATCATTCACCACATCCATCCATCACCCATCTCTCTCTACAACACTCTCTCTCTTTCTCATTTCTTATCTCATTCTCCCAAGCAAAGCTCCATACGTATAAGAGCTCTCCAAGCACTCCCAAAATTCTAAGTGTAGCCCACCTTTCCTACCCCTTCATCTCCCATCTTAGCCTTCCATTTCTCATCTCCTCCATTAAAATCCAAGCTAAGGTGCTAAGGAACCCCTAAGATCAAGAAGATTGGATGGTGGGTGCATGATCACAGTAGTTTTTTCTATTTTTGAGATGGGCCAAGTGAGGCCAATCGATCAATGGTTTGGATCTCACTTGGGACCCTAAAATGAGGCTGATGGCCCACTAGGATTATCATGATGTTTATTTCATTATGAAGGTCATTTAGACCGTCCATATTGGTGGGGAAATGATCCCCACCGTTGATTTTCAATTTTGGTGGTCCCATTTGATTAAGGGACCCATTTGATGTATGATTTTTTTTACAAAGAGAGCTCATAGTGGCGGAGCCCTCCATCACAAGCGGTTCCCACTCTCTCTCTCTCTCTCTCTCTCTCTCTCTCTTCTCTTTCATGTTCTTTTTTTTTTAATCTTTATATGGTTGTGTGGCCCACTTGAATAGACCCCACCATGAGGCTTGTATCCTACTCAAGCCACTTACAAGTGGGGCCGACCTTATATGTTGAACCCACATCATCCATCAGTGGTGGCCCACCTCAACAAGGCCCACCTCAAGGTACGTGGAATGGTCTAGGGACGCTGGACGTTCCCTGGACACTGGATGAGGCAAAAAAAAAGGGGAAGAAAGAAAGAAAAGAGAGTGTTTTGGGTGGACCACTTGTATAAGCCCCACCTCGATGTATGAGAATAATCCAGGCCGTCCATCTCCTTCCCTAAGTCGTTTTAGGCGTTGAGCCAAGTGATGGGGCTGGTTGGAAGGTCTGGTGGTCCATAACATTAGAGAGTTGCACCCTTACCATTCAAGATAATTATTTTATTTTATTTTATTTTCTTAACACTAAAAAAATTGAACTTTAGACTCATTGGGACGACCTTGAGTCGCTTAACACAATGGATGGGGTGGATCTGCTAGATGTTGGCCCCAAATGCAAAAAACCCTAAAAATGCAGGTTTTTTATTTTTTTAAAAGAAATTGCAAAGAGGCAGAGCCTCTATCTCTGACGCCAGCTGCAGCAGCAGTGGGCGGCCGTGCAGCCACCCACGGCTGCTTCCGTGGGCCTCACCATGATGTATGTGGAAATTCATGTCGTTCATGAAGTGGGCCCCCTCCTCAGGTAGGCCCCCTCCAAGTTTTAGCCTGATCCAACGCTCAGGTGGCCCATACCATAGGAAACAGTGAAATTGAATATCTACCATTGAAAACTTCTTTCGGGCCCACAGGAGTTTTGAATCAAGCTGAAATTTATATTTTCCCTTCATCCAGGTCTGAGTGACCTTATGAATAGTTTGGATGCCATCTAAACATTTCAGTGGGCCCCACATGGGACCCACAATGATGTATGTGTTTTAAGTCCACCGTCCAGGCGAACGGTGGTACCCACCTTTTTGTATATGTTGCCTCCACAGTCTAGCGGACGGTGGGGCCCTTTGTGAGTTATGTGCTCGGTCCTCACTGTCCAGCGACAGTGGGACCCGCCATGATGCATGTGATGCATCTAGACCGTCCATCCACTTGGTGAGATCATTTCAGGGCATGTGTTGAAAATTGGGTGGGCCACCTATGTATGGGTTAGGCCCATTTGATTTATAAAAGGGCCCATGGGATTAGGCCCATTTGATTTATTTAAGACCTATGGGTTAGGCCCATTTGACTAATAAGAAGGCCTATGGGTTAAGCCCATTTGATTTGAATATGGCCTATGGGTTAAGCCCATTTGATTTGAATAAGGCCTATGGGTTTAGGCCCATTTTGATGTGTATAAAGTCCATGGAATTAGACCTATTTAATGCATTTAATGCCCATAGGATTGGACCAGATCGATGTATTCCAAGGCCCATGGGATTAGGTTCATTTGACATTTTGGGGGCCCATGGATCAAGGCCCATTGAGATATACTAGGGCTTATGGATTGAGGCCCATTGGATGTACATATGGGGCCCAATTGGTATGGCCCATTTGTTACCTTTAAGACCCATGAGTTTAAGCTCATTTGATGCAATCCAAGGCCCACGCGTTTTGAACCCATTGCAATGCACTTAAGGACCATTAGTGTGGCCTTTGATGAATAAAAGGCCCATATGATAGAGCCCATTTGATGTATTTAAGGCCCAATGAGATGTACCTAAGGTCCATTATAATGTGTGAGCCCAACACGGTTTATGTAATGATGTTTATGACGATCGTGCCTTGGGAGCAATGATGGTTTGACATCCACATTACGAGTCTAATGATGGTTGGATGTCCACATTACGACTCTCCTTAGGGCCCATTATTAGGCCCGTACTTATTGTGTATAGGCCGTCTAGGCCCCTTTTGCATTGTAAGGATAATTTGTTTCATTATAACATGTTTAATATAGTTCCATGACTCATGATCATACGCATCATATGTATACTTGATATGAGAGGTGACTGATCATAGCATATGCCTTCGGGCAAGTTGTATATGGGCTCCCGGTTGGGCGGTGTTGTCCTACATGAGCGCACGATACGCGTAAGATTACTGCATTATTGGTTAGTGTGATTCACGCATTTTGCATTGTGTGATATGGTTACTGTACGCCCTAGCAACATTGGAGCCGTACCTTCCACAGACGTATTGTGGTTGGCAGGATTGGATACCGAAAATCTTGTTCTACATGAGGTACTATAGATATCCTTGGATGAAAGTCCCTAAACCCTTATGGTACCAAGAGGTTGCTCCAACATCTAGACCGAGTGGGTAGATGAGCGTTGAGTGCCGATTACCAGACGATCGTGCTCTCCACTGTGTCGTGGTCAGTTGAAAGGGGGTGCGGCCTTACCCGCCCGAGTGTAGGGGGCAATGCTAGGCTGAGTCTGACCAGCTCGAGGAATGGGTTCGCTATCGACGAGTCAAGCCCGATATTGGCAGACGGATAGTGAGGTCTCTTACACTTACCTTATTGCGTGTGATGTGGCGACGATCTGATTTAGAGTGTACTAGACCCCGGTGATATCCCAGAGTTGAGTTGTAATGACATGTGGACTTAGATGAGAATTGCATGCTTGACTTGCATCTTGTATCGCATAGCCTTGGTACGGCTCATGATAATTATGGATCCATCTGCATATTCTGCATTACTCTGATACTGCATGATCATATTAATATCTTGCGCACACACTTTCACCACCCTCTAAGCTTTCTATAAGCTTATGCACGACCGTTGCGTGTAGGTGATGTTGGGGCACAGTAGCCCTGAGGCAAGAGCACTTTGCAGATCACTTGGATAATTTTGATTCATCATCATTGTATTTCCCTTTATGCTCATTGTACTTGTAAAGTTTTTGATCATAGTAGAAATGTAATGGAGGTTTTGGTTGTTGTTTGTGGGTTATGCCTTTGTTATGCTTATTACGAATCAAACTGACGTTGAAAATCCTCCTCGTAGCATCCCAGGATCGGAACCTGGCGAATGGGAGCTAGGAGCCGAGAATGGGGTTCTACGGAGGCTGTCGGCGCCGGACTCGGCGATCGAGAATTTTGTGAGCCCAGTTTTTGAGTTTGGGGCGTGACAGCTTGGTTGCGCACACCACTTTCAAAGCTTCCAGTCATTCAAAGTGGTACCTAGATAGTGGATGCTCCAGGCACATGACAGGCAACAAAGCTCTATTCACCGATCTAAAAGATATGACTGATGGTTCAGTCATATTTGGTGATAGGAGTAACTGTAAGATTATGGGCCAAGGTATGGTTCAACTCTATAACCTTCCATTATTTAAGAATGTCTTATATGTTGAAAGTCTAAAACATAACTTACTTAGCATATCTCAAATATGCGATAATAACCATAGTGTATGGTTCTCTAATCAAAGCTATGAGATTCTAAACAATAAGGGTTCTGTAATACTAACTGGAAGCAGAACGTCTGAAAACTGCTATATTGTTAGCGAATCTAGCTCATCTAATCAAACATGTTTCATGGTCCATACAGACGAGACTGATTTGTGGCACAAATGTCTTGGATATGTACATTACCAAAATTTACATAGATTGAATAAACGGGAACTTATAAGAGGTCTACCCAAGCTTCAAAAATTAGAAAAAATATGTGGTGAATGCCAGATAGGCAAAAAAATAAGAACCTCATACAAAAAGGTGAATTCAAATACCACATCAAGGCCACTCAAACTCCTCCATATAAATTTAATAGGACCTACTAGAACGGAGAGTCGAGGTGAAAAAAGGTATATCTTGGTAATAGTGGATGACTTTACCGGATATACATGGGTTGTCTTCTTAAGAGACAAATTAGAAACCCTTGAAGAAGTAAGAAAAGTTCTCAAAAGGATTCAAACGGAAAAATCTTCTCAAATCAGTAAGATTCGTAGTGATCATGGATCTGAATTTGAGAATAGCAGTTTTGAGAAGTTCTGCAGCAACCAAGGAATACTACATGAATTCTCAGTGCCCAAAACTCCACAACAAAATGGTATAGTGGAAAGGAAGAATAGAGTGCTTCAAGAAATGACTAATGTCATGTTTAATAGCATGAAGCTCTTTAAGAATCTTTGGACTGAAGCGGTCAATACAACTTGCTATATTATTAACCGAGTCTACACTAGCAAAGATAATAATAAAATGGCTTACGAAATGTGGTTCGATAAAAAGCCCACTGTCAAATACTTTTGAATTTTTGGTAGTAAATGCTATATTTTACGAGATTGTGAAAATTTGAAAAAGTTTAATACGAAGAGTGATGAAGGAATTTTCCTAGGATATTCCTTAAACAGTCGAGCTTATAGGGTTCTGAGCAAAAGAACCGGTGTGATTCAAGAATCTATCAATGTTGTCATTGATGATCACTTAAACACACTAGTCTCAAGTTCGGATAATGATGAAGTTCTAGTAATTGATAAATTCGATACTTCATCTAATCAGGATGATTATGAGATAAGGACTGTTAAAGATCATCTAACCACACAAATTCTTAGAAACCCTCTCACTGGTGTTCGTACCCGAAGACAACTTGAAGATATATGTAATTATGTGTGTTTTACATCCCAAATAGAACCATCTAACGTAAAAGAAGCTCTTGCTGATGAAAACTGGATTGTTACGATGCAAGAAGAACTTAACTAATTCGTAAGAAATGATGTTTGGTATCTCGTACCAAGACCTAAGGATAAACACATCATTGGAACTAAATGGATCTTCGAAAATAAGTCTGATGAGATTGGAAATATAATTAGAAACAAGGCTAGACTAGTGGTACAAGGTTACACTCAAATTGAAGGTATTGATTTTGATGAAACCTTTGCATCAATAGCATGTCTTAAATCAATCAGACTGTTTATATCCATTGCGTGTTTTAGAAAGATTAAGATTTATCAAATGGATGTGAAAAGTGCATTTCTAAATGGTGATTTGCATTAGGTAGTTTATGTAGAACAACTAATGGGTTTTGAAGATTCCAAAAATATTGATCATGTGTATAGGCTTAAAAAGGCACTTTATGGATTAAAACAAGTGCCTAGGGCGTGGTATGAGAAACTAACAAAATTTTTGTTAAGCCATAATTTTCAAATGGGATTTGTAGACAAAACTCTGTTTGTTAAAAAACATAATGATCATATTTTGATGGTACAGATTTATGTTGATGATATCATTTATGGATCTACTTGTACTAACATCACAATTGAGTTTACAGATTTGATGAAATCACAGTTTGAAATGAGCATGGTTGGGGAATTAAATTATTTCATAGGGTTGCAAGTAAAGCAACAACCTAATGGAATATTCATTTCTCAATCTAAATATGCCTTGAATTTAATTAAAAGATTAGGATTTAAGAATGGTATGAACTTTGATACTCCTATGAGTACTATCCTGAAACTCTCAAAAGACTGAAGGTAAAAATGTTGATCCGAAACTTTATCGGAGTATGATTGGTAGTCTATTGTATTTAACTGCTAGTAGACCTGATATCACACTAAGTGTTGGTATTTTCTCTAGATATCAGTCTAATCCTAAGGAATCGCACTTGATTGCTGTCAAGCGGATCATACGATATGTCACAAGCACTATGAATCTCGGTCTTTGGTATCCTCATAAGACTAGCGTTCAATTAGCTCGGTACTCAGATGCTAACTGAGCTGGTAATCTTGATGATAGACAGTCAACCAGTAGTGGTTGCTTTTATATAGGAAACTATTTAGTTTCTTGGTTTAGCAAGAAACAAAGTTCTATATCACTTTCAACTACTGAAGCTGAATACATCGCAGCTGGTAATGCGTGTACGCAGCTTGTTTGGATGAAGCGAATGTTAAGTGACTATGGAATTAAACAGGGTTCTATGGTGTTATATTGTGATAATTCTAGTGCTATTAATATTTTAAAAAATCCTATTCAGCATTCTCATACTAAGAACATTGACATTAGATTTTATTATATCCGTGATTTAGTAGAAGAAAAGGTTATATCTCTGGAATATATACCTACCAAGAATCAACGTGCTGATGTTTTCATGAAACCACTCGACAAAAGTCGGTTTAATCAAATGAAATTTGATCTTCGCATGTGCAATATAAGATGATATTTTATGCATTTTTCATATGTTTGATAGGGTAGATTTTAAACTTTTTTTGTAAAATATTTTGAAAAACTTGAAAATATTTTTTTTTGGCTGGTACTCGACCAGTCGTGAAAATACATGACTAGTCATAGGTCGACCGGTCGTGTACATACATGACCAGTCGAGGATCTCGTGAGACCCTTTTAATTTGGGAAAATCCTTCATCTTCCTCATTTCTATTTCTTCCTCCAATCGGCCGAACCTCGACTAGTCGAAGTCAACTCCTAAAATCTTCATTGTAAGTCCTCCATTTGCATTTTTCTTCTAGATTTGAGTCTCGAATACTTCTCTTTTACTCTTGAAGCTATTTATTTCAAGTTTCATTGTGATTTGGGGTTGTTATTCTAAAAATTTTGATCTTAGAAAAACCCATTTTCTTTTCTTTGCAACTCATTTTTTACTTGAACTCCTTGTTGCAAATGGCTTCTAGAGGAAAAAGAACAACTTCCCGTGGTCCTTCTTCTTCTAGAACAGCTTCTCTCACTAAGCGTCATCTTAAGGCTCCCGAGGATGATCCATCCTTTGTTCGGGACATCCGATTGCGTAATGTTATTTAATCATTCTGCTCCTTTTGATATCTTTCTCATGCTGCAAGCTGTTGGTTGGGAAAACTTAATGCATTGGGGTGGGCCTGCATACCGGTCCATTGCCCAATCCATGTTTGCATGTATATGTGATTATTCACTTGAAAATCTGACATTTAAAATTGCCACAAGAGAAGGTCCATTTAATGTTGATCGTCACTTGATTTCTGCTCTTATGGAAATTCCAGTTAATGATGAGGGAGTTCTCATTCATACACTATCTGAAAAAC
This sequence comes from Magnolia kwangsiensis, assembly GCA_037074715.1. NCBI lineage: Eukaryota > Viridiplantae > Streptophyta > Magnoliopsida > Magnoliales > Magnoliaceae > Magnolia > Magnolia kwangsiensis. The sequence goes on along the minus strand of CM073576.1, from coordinate 43,639,683 downwards.
CCTCACAGTCTGAAAAACAAATGCTAACAAAGGACTTATGCAATATGGATGCTCAATGGACACCTAAAGGAAATGTGCTCCCCTTAAGGTATTTGTTACCGAAATACAGAGTGTTGCATAGGATTTTTGTATCTAATCTATATCCTTGGTCAGGCAATAAAACTGAGTTAACTACTTTTATGGTTCGTGTTCTTCATAATGTAGCCCGAGGTGCTCATCTCTGCCTACCTTCCTTGATCTGTCATTCTATCATTTAGTTTCAACTTCATCCTAGTCATAGTGATATTCCCTTTGGATATTTGATGATCGTATTGGCTTCTTATATGTTAGTTGATATGCCGGTCGGAGAAGCCCCTATCTATCATTGATATTTAATAATTCTAATCTTAACAAAATAAAGCTGAAATTTCTTCCTGGCCAAGTTGATGGTGGTGGTGCTGCTGAAGCTGAACATGAGGAAGATGCTGATGATCTTCCTCCTGATGATATTAATATGGACGATATCTTTGAAGAACTTGATTCTTACTCTGCGAATGATCCAGATTATCCGCCTTCTGCTTTCGATGCACGCTTGGTTACATTGAAAACTAAGGTTGAATCTTTAAATGCTAGGATGGAAAACATGTCTGTTGCCAATGATTTACAATTCAAGTATATGCACAAATATCTTAGGCGCTTAAACAAGGGCATGCACAAACTTGATCCTTCCATCCCTCCTCCTTCATCTGGGTCAGATTAGTTCATTTTTTATTTTTGGTCTGTAATAACTTTCGTTATATCATGTTCACTTGACTGGATTTGCTACTGTCACTCACGTTGTGTGTGGCTCAATTTATCTATTATATGTGTTGTTTATGCTATGGTTTCCATTCTTATTTAGTTACCTCCTTGATTATTCCTCCTTTTCAATCTGCTTTGTTCTTCCTTTGTCATATTGTGACAAAAAGGGGGAGTCGATATTATTTTTGCTAACTTTTGCTAAAAGTAGGATTGGTGAAATATGTTACTTGGGGGGAGTATGTACAGTGATGGACTGTATGAGCATGAGTATATGAGTATGGACTGCTTGTTGGTTCAATATTGATTTGCAGGTTCATGAATGTGTGTCGGTTTAACAACTGGTGCATGATTCTTTAATCAAATAATCTATGATATGTATCCTATCTCGGAAGTGTGTTTTGTCACAAATTTGACAAAGGGGGAGATTGAAAGTGCTATAGTGGATAGCCCCTTGTGATTGTCAAATTTGTGGTGACAAAGATACTTCTTTGAAGCTTGTGTATGTGATGAACAAAAGATCTATTCAAGACATAAGATTGGCTTCGAGTAGACCAGCACAGCTATTCAAGTTGAAGAACTTGAAGGTGAAGATTTCAGAAGCTCTCAAGTTCTCGAAAGCTATTCAAGTTGAAGATCTCAAAAGCTTTTAAGTTCAAGTTCTTAGAAGTTTTTCAAGCTGAAGATCTCAAGTTCAAGAACTCAATCTTCATGATACTTAAGGTCACTGGTATTCAAGTTTCAATGTCCTTACTTCTCTTTTGAGATATAACTAACCTTAGGTGGACCGTTAGAGTAGGTCACTTTGGATATATAATCCATATATCTTTTATAAGTGACTTGGATCTGTTCTAAGACTAGTCCTGCACCTTGTTCGACTAGCCCTAGCACTGGTTCGACCAGTCCTAAGTTGTTGAGGATTTTCAGGATTTTCAGATTATTCTTCGACCAGTCTTAGAGACTGTTTGACCAGTCCTGTGAACAGTGTCGACTGGTGCTTCGACCGGTCATGGAGCTTCGACTCAAAGTAGAGTGTTAAAGTTTGGGCATCTTCGACCAATCGTATGGAACCTATAACCAGTCGAAGGGGACCTTCGACCAGTAGTAGGGTACCCACGACTGGTCGAGCAACAGAAAATCTTATCGTGCCCGATTTATTTGAAATTATGTTGGTTCTTCGACCCGTCGTAGATGTCTTAAGACCAGTCGAAGACGTGGTTTTCTTAGCTATAAATAGAGCACGAATCTTAGATTAATGATATGAAATTCAAGCTAATTATTCTGGCATTCTGAGAGATTGATCTATGCTCCATTCTAAGCTAAGTGTGCTTATTTAATATTCTCTTTCTTTAGCTTTATTTAATTAATTTTGTTTCTAGTATTCCAATCTAATCTGAAAAGAGGAATTGCTATTTCCCTTTCTTTGAAATCAAAATCAATTAAGGCTAGCCCTATTTTTGTTTTAATTTTAAAATCAATTAGAACAAGAACCTTGTAATTAAGTACTGGACATTGAACTTGGACATTCATTCATCTACTCTGACTTGGTTCTTCCAGGCTGCTACATCGAAAGAGAAAATCAGGTATTTTACTTTTAAGTATAAATTCCTTTCTGTTTTGGTTTCTTTCGAGATTTTCTAGAAAAATCTCGTTGTTTTGGTTATCTGAGGAGAGCCAGGAAAACTCAGAAGTGGAGTTTTTTTAATTGTGTAAGCTCACAAACAATGACACAATTGTAAAGGTTTTTGGTGAACCTGTGAAAACCTACCTTATTAGTGAATGCTAATATCCCCTGTGTGAGGATATTAGGAGTGGAGTAGCATTCTGTGTGACTGTTGTATAACAGTTAGTGAACACACAGGTGAACCGCTATAATCCCTTGTATTGTGGTTGAATGGTTTATATTTCATATCTATATTTATTCATTTGTGGGATGTATATGTGATTGTGAATGTTGTAATCTTTTATTTCAAGCATTGTGGGGAATGCTATAATAGTTAGAATTTATTTCTTGCTATTCATTTATCAGCTTGATATTATTTTGTTCTAGTAAGGTTGCCTTGCCATTCTTATGGTGCATGGTTGTCCTTAAAACAATACATATTTGTGATTATAATTTATACTTCAGTGCAATTTGTATTTAATTTTCTATTCCTCTTTAGTTTGAGACTTGATACAAAGACCATTCTAGAAATCAAGTTGTCCTACCATAAACTCTAGTTTTTGGTGTAAGGTTGTCCTTAGAACAACATTTGTATCAACCTCTCAAGATCTGAATTTTTAGGTTGCTTTATATTCTTGCATTGTGGTTTATTTAGTTGGCTATAATATTTCTTTAATTTCCGCTGTTATAAATCTTTATTTGGCATAGTCCTATTCATCCCCCGCCCCCCCACCCCCCCTCTCTAGGACATATAGCTAGGCCTTTTCAGATGGGCAATCTAATTCGTTCATATGAAGGAAAAATTCTACTATGATTATTCACAAGCTTTCCTCACTCGATGGACACCAAAATCAATGGTTAAGGGACTAATTTGTCAATTGGACCACTTTAACAATGATACAAGGACTTAAATTCGGCACTTATGGTTAATTTATGATACATAGTCATGGTATAAAATTCCACATCAAACACATCATGGGAACCATATGATATTGAATTCAAGGGTTTAGGTCAATGACATTTTTGTAATTATTGTTGATATGAGAGTGTTGGAAAATATTATGATTTTACATGGTTATAGGCCTATTTCTAAGCAGTTTTTACATAAGAACTCATATTTATATCTTTGCAAATAAAGAGTTATTCACCAAATAAGTTAAAATTCTCATTAATTAAGGGGAGATACATATATCAAACAATGGGATGAAGCTAAGCTAAAACAGTAATATTTAGGATGTTAAACAAAGAGCTCATATTCGTCATTAAAATCTAGAATTGCCTCACATCAGTCATATTATGCTTCTCTCCTTCAAACATCCTACCATCTTACATACATGATCATTACTCTCGTAATAACTAGGCCACCATCATACTAGTTATATGTGATGAATCAAATCTGATGAGGACACATACGGCATAATGCCCCTATATTCAAAATCCACTCCTAATAGAAGCAACTGATCTTGCATACTGACTACATGTCATAACCATCTGTTCCTTTACCTAATTCTACTAAATTGGTTTAATTTGGCGAATCATTTGATTTCTCTCCCTTCTTTATTTTGGGATATTAATAGTTTTTCATATGTCCCATTATTGAGACTCAAATATTGCATAATTTTCTCCATTTATATCTTGGTTTTATGATCATGAATCAGCTTAATATTCTGTTTTACTCATGTGTGAATTTAAGATCTTAGATTAAAAAGGGTGTTAAAAGCATAAATTTGATGCTCAAGAATCGCCAAGGCAAGGGATGGATCTTAGGAGAATATGATTGAAGAATTCATATGCCAAAGATCTAAAAAAATCAAGTGAGGAATGAAGAGAATCAAATATTTGAAGTAAAGAATCCTGAATAATCCTAAAAAAGTAAATTCTGAAACTCTGAAGTCTATTTTGGGAAACTGTATAGAATGAAGTCTATTTTAACAACCTAGATAAATTTGAGGCGATTTCTAGAGTTTTCCAACTTGTTACAAAAGTTGAAATTCTCCACTTATAAATAGGGCTTCCTAGGGCATTCTTAAGCATCATTTAAGACATCCTAAAGCAAGATATAGGATTTTTAGAGAGTTTTATAGTTTTAATTTAATTTTCTTTTCAAGCTTTTAGATATTTATTCTTTCTTGTTGCTTTCTTTCTCTATTCTAGTTATGTTTTTCTAATTTCCTCTAGCCCAAGGTAGAAGGGAAACACATTAGTTTAATGTTTTCATAGTTATGATGACTGATCTTTTTAATGATGAGAAGAATGGTGTATTGTTGAGGGTCAAATATTGTATATTAGACTCCAGTTATTATTTGATTTTATGAACATGATACAGTTTAATGCTCTCTTTTAATCATGTTTGTGTTGCAATGTGAATTTAAGAACTTGGACTAAAAAGGATACTAAAGGCATAGAATTAATGCTCAGAAATCACTAAGGTAAGAGACGGATCCCAGGAGATTGAGATCAAAGAACTTATACGCCAGATATCCTCGAAAATCAAGCAATTCACGTTAAAAGAGGCTTGAAAATCATCCAGAATGTAAGATCACAAGGTTCCCACCATCTATTCGGCTCGATACTTTAAATCTGGCCTGAGGACCCTAAATTAATTTCACACGTTAAATTTCAGTCATTGGATCCATGTGGAAGTGGCCCAACAAATAGATCAGCCCATAAAACATTGATCTAGGGCTCGCCTAATCTTTGGATATGTTCAATTTTGGTTTGGACCCCTTAAATTAGATTGCACAACGGATGAACGAAGCGGATTCTCATGAACATCACTATGGACCCTGCCCTGAGGGTGTGTGTGTGTACAACACACGTACACAGGCTGTGCACCGGTTGGGCAGCCCGGTCAAAGTCTGGATAACCCGACCTCTCTTATGTAACATGCCCAGCGGGCGGGTGCTATCGGAACGGCCGATCACAGTGGGCCACACCCATCATCCAAATAGACGATCTAGACTGTCCATCTGCTTTGGAGGGTGGCCACGACCTTGATCATGGTGGCCTAAGTGAGTTGATACAGTGGACTGCACCAAAACTCGACCAAAACCACTCTTTTCCGACTAAAATTATGCCAGGAATCTAATGAATGAGGTGGATCTCTCCAAAAACATCATTGTGGGGCCCACCGAGCATCTTAGCGTAATAACTTTCTAAAACGGACGTCCGGATGCACCTGGGATTTTCAGGAGGTTGTGGCCCATTACCGATGATTGGATGGCCGATCTGGACCGTCCATCGTGTAGGTCATCCAAAAATGTCCCAGGGGACGTTGTTTTTTTTTTTATAGAAAGAAAGCAAGGAAATTTAGGAAGTTTCTGCCTATTTTCTTGGTTGCATAAACAGCCTTACATAAAGATTTTCTTAGCTACACAAGGAGTACACCACCTATTGTGCGTATAAACTCCAGCCACCACTCTATTCTTGCTATAAAAAGAGAAAGAAGGGGACGTTAGAGGCATCTTGGGACGTGGGGTGGAGCATAATAGAGAGAGAAAGTCATGGACGACTTCAACAACTTCTCGTCCTTCTTCTTTTTCCTTCTCTCTTTCTTTATATCTTTCCCTTAAGGGCTTTTAGCATGATCATGTTAAGCTAAACCTCTTAGGTAGGGCTAAGAGGTGAAGCTTTTACTGTGATGGGGTGATTTCTATGACCTTGATTCTTATTTATGAACTCTATTTGATTATAGTTTAGTTATATGGAATATTCATAGTTTTTAATGGTTTGTTGTGACTTAAATTACAATGGATCTACAATATATTTAAGTATTTTCCATGCTTCTATAGAGGTTATAGTCGTAGGAACCCTATTGTTTACCATCGTCTCATGGACATGGTTGGATGATGAAATCCTTCCCTAGGTTCATAACTCTCTTTGATTAGATGTGGATTGGTTAAACTCTGTTATTTTGTGATGGAATCAACTCTAATGCTCATACTTCTCATCTCTTGAAAACTGGATCAAAGGAAGTTTAGATTTGATTTTTATGGTTATATCCTCTAATTGGATGAAGATGAGACTCTAAGTCCAGTTGAGTTCATGAATCAAGCTTAGATCTCTCTGATCTCTACAAGTGGATCCTTGGAAACCCTAGTTTCCCACCTTTGAATTTTACAAGTTTTTGGTTTAACCAATCACCATTATTCTCTTATATTCACTTGATTTAGATTACATCTTCGTCTAGTTCTAGTTCTAGTTACTTTTAGATTACGTACAAGGTTCAGTCCCTATGGATTCGATCTCGATCTTACCAAGATATTTACTACATCGCAACCCTATACTCAGGGTGGTGAACATGTATACATGTTATCTATTGATTAGACTTTTTTGTATCATAATCTGAGATCCTTATGTTTCCATCATGTGAGATCCACATTGATAGATAGGCTTACCCTAAATCAATTCGATTTCCTAGTTAGGAGAGGTTCTCAACCTGTTATATTTCTTTGATATTTATTATCTTAAAGATATGAATTCTTAAAATCATTGGTGCTTAAGAATATATATCAATGGTACAAAGTCATGATTTTGTAATCTTTTATATCATTTATTTAACATATTTAAATTATTTTATTTTCTAATTAGGCCGACCATAGTGCTCAAATCCTAATTGTGTTATCCAAGTCATCATGATTTTGGAACATTAACCTATGTGTGGAACTTTGAAGCTTGAGTGTTGTTTTAATTCAATTGAATTGCGTCCATTCAAAACTCCTAAAATCAAATCATCAGTTCAGTCTTTATTACTTAGTTTGTTTTGCATTTGATTTTCTCCTTGTGGGATCGACCCTGTATTCATGGGATATTACTTATGAACCTCTACACTTGGAGGCAAGCAATCAAGTATCTGGCGTCATTGCCAAGGAGAGATTGAGATATATTAGATATGTGCAAGATAGCTAAGTTAAGTTCTTTTCTAAGGTAAGTTCTCTTCTAATCTCTCTAAAATTTCTTTAGATTTTCTAATTTTCTTTTAAAGTAAGTTCAGTTGAGTCTTTCAAGCACTAATTGTGACATTAGGTTGTCCTACTTGGAATTTTATCACCCAAGTACTATGGTTATCTTATAGTTTTTTTATCACAAAGATCATCTATTGAATCTATTTTTCAGATTAACATAGTTTAATTTCTGCATTAGTTTTACTTTTTTTAATTTTTTATTTTTGCTTTGTGATTGAACCCTCATGGTCAGCCCTGCCGCCTGGGTTGTTAATATATTTTGCTTTGTGGATTGAACTCTCATGGTCGGCCTTGCCGCTTGGGTTGTTGATTAAGTTTTTATTTTTATTTTAAGTATCATACTTGTTATTTTAATTAGTGGTATTTGTCATGTGGTGTAGATAGTTTATGTCCTGTTAAAGTAGGGATCAAAATAATTGACTCTCCTTCGAAGGCGGACTAGTTCCAAGCCTTAATCATTCGCTTAGAAGAGGCAATCAACATCACTTGGATTATATGACAGACCCAGTTGATAATCCAAATCCACCATATCCAACTATAAATCAAAATAGAGAAAATCAACCTAATCTTCTTCTTGAGGATGAAAATTAAGCTCATAGGAATGCGTTAAACCAACCACGAACTTTACGTAAACGTCTACACCCTGAGAGACCAACTTTATCATCTTGCATAGTGTTCCCTGCTCACACAGGGAACATTGATTTTCAACTAGTTGTGATTCAATTGATTCCTAAATTTCATGACTTGGATTTTAAAAGCCCCTACATGCACCTCAAGGGCTATGAGGAAGTAATTACAAAATTACAAGTAAATAATGACAATAGGGATGCACTTAAGCTTACGTTATTCTCATTTTCTCTAAAGGATCAGGCCAAAGCATGACTCATCTCTCTAAGACCTAATACCATCACTACATGGCAAGCCTTAAGTAGAGAGTTTTTGAAAAAAATTCTTTCTCGAGCACAAAAGAAATGCACTTAAATAGGAAATCATGTCGTTCTCCCAAAAGGGGAATGAACTATTTTTCCAAGCTTAGGAGCGCTTCAAAGAGCTTCTACTTACTTGTCCACATCATGGCTATGAACCATGGCATGTGATTGATACGTTCTGAAAGGAGCTCACCATAGATACCCGTTAATTTATAGAGATGATGTGTGGTGGAACCTTTCTTAACAAATATCATAATGACGCTTCGAATTTTCTAAACATGTTAGCAGAGAATACGCAGACATGGGATATCTCTGCTAAACTAGACCAAACTAGATCCATTCCTAGAGAAAAAGTAGGGATGTATGTCATACGAGAGGAAAACGACCTTAATGCAAAATTCGCTACATTGGCTAGAAAGGTTGAAGCCTTAGAAAATAGGAAGATTGATATGATTAAAGAAAACACTTTCTTAGGTAATTTTTTGTGGCATTTGTGGTGGTGTAGACTATAACACAAAGGATTGTCCAATAATTCCAGTTGTACGAAATATCATGCATGAGCATGAGTAAGCAAATGCTATTAATAACTATCAAAGGTTAGTTGTGCAACCAATGAGAAACGCGTATAATCCAAATTGGCATAACCATCTTAACTTTAGTTGAAGGAATGTACCATAAATTAAAGTGCCCAATGCACCTCAAATGCCTCAACAAAACAACTTCTTTGGGGTATCTAACAATGCACCATATGTGCCCTCATCAAAGCTATCATCTGTGGAGGATGCATTGACTGCATTCATGAACTCTCAAGCTTAAATGAATCAGTCTCTAATATAATCAAATTAGGAATTAAAGACGGTCGTGGCTAGGATTGAGACTCAACTAAATGTTAGGGAAAAAGGCAGCCTTCCTTCTTAACCTGTGACAAACCCTAGAAACACACATTTCATTAGAGACTCAAATCTAAGTGAGCTACATCACGAATAAACTAAGACCATCATTACCTTGAGAAGTGGAAAAGAGGTCAAAAATAAGATAATGCAACTGGTGAAAATACTGAAGGATGAGCCACCATCTCAAGAGAATGATGAATTGGCTATGGTTTAAGAGCCGTAAAAATAAAAGGATAAAGAGACTAAGTCATTTAAACCTCTAGTTTCGTTCCCATCTAGACTTCAGAATCCAACTGTCCCTTTAAAATATCAAGAGGTGTTAGATGTGGTCCAAAAGGTTACTGTTAATATTCTTCTACTTGATGCTATTAGAAAAATTACATCATATGCTAAATATCTCAAGGACTTGTGCACTGTAAATAAGAAATTAAATGTGCACAAAAAGGCCTTCCTTACTAAGAAAGTGAGTGCTATCATTTAATAAAGGGCCATACCCAAATACAAAGACCCGAGAAGTCCCACTATTCCTTGTATTATTGAAAATTTATAAATTGAGCATGATTTACTAGATTTGGGTGCAAGTGTCAACTTAGTACCTTATTCAGTTTATTAAAAAATAGGATTAGGTGAGCTTAAACCAACCATGATTACACTTCAACTCACTGGCCGCTCCATTAAGGTATTAAGGAGAATTTTAGAAGACGTGTTAGTCCAAGTGAAAAAATTCTACTTCTCCATGGATTTTATTATAGTAAACACCGAATCATGTGTAAATACTAACGCTCAAGCTTCCATCATTTTACGTCACCCATTCCTAGCAACTTCATATGCAATCATAAATTGCAGGAATGGAATGACGAACTTATCTTTTAGTAACATGACTTTAGAGCTAAATATTTTCAATCTATGTAAGCAGCTCATTGACAATAATGAGATCCATGATCTTAATTTCATTGACTGCTTAATAGAAGAAGATGAATTGGAACCTAGTTTGACTAAGCAATTGATTCAAGTCTTTAGGGACTTGAAAAATTCTGATTTAGAAAAAATGCTTGCTGAAATTTGTGATGATAATGAGAGCACTACCACCGAGGACATTAGTATGTACCAATGGAGACCGTGCACTCAAATCCTATCTATCGAGAACAGGCAACCTCTGTCATCACCAACCAATGTTCAAAAGTTTAATCTAAAACCACTACCAAATGAGCTTAAGTATATATACTTGGGTGAAAATAAAACTTACCCTGTAGTGATCTCTTCATTTTTAGACAAGGATCAAGAGATTAAATTATTGAATGTTCTAAGGGACCACAAAGGAGCCTTAGGCTGGACCATTTCTGACATCAAGGGTATAAGCCCTTCCATATGCACCCATAGGATCCACCTCGATGAGGACATGAAACCAATTAGACAACCTCGAAGACGTTTCAATCCAAACATAATGGAAGTTGTAAAAAATGATGTGATCAAATTATCGAATGTGGGAATCATCTACCCAATATTCGATAGTGTTTGGGTGAGTATAGCTCAAGAGTCCCAAAGAAATCTGGAATAACTATTGTGTAGAATTCTAATCATGAATTCATACCAACATGTGTCACTACAGGTTGGCATATTTGTATTGACCGTAGAAAATTAAACCAGGTCACAAAGAAGGACTATTTCCCTCTACCATTCATCGATCAAGTTTTAGAGAGGGTAGCAGGTTACTCCTATGTTTTTCTTAATGGATATTCCGGACATAACCAAATAGAGATAACCCTGGAAGACTATGAGAACATCATGTTCACTTATCTATTTGACACGTTTGCTTTCAAATGGATGTCATTTGGATTTTGTAACGCCGCAATAACTTTTCAATGATGTATGTTAAGTATTTTTTAAAATATGGTTGGAAAGTTTCTTGAGGTTTTCATGGACGACTTCCCTGTATTTTGGAGTAGTTTTAAGGAATACCTCAACAATTTAACTCTTGTCTTATCTAAGTGTGAAGATAAGCACCTTGTCTTAAATTGGGAGAAATGTCATTTCATGGTTCAAAAGGGAATTGTTTTAGGCTATGTTATCTCTAAAAACGGAATCGGGGTAGATCGGTCAAAACTCAACACGATTGCTAATCTACCTATCCCTTGAACTGTTAGAGATATTAGATCACTTATAGGGCATGCTGGTTTCTATAGAATATTCATCAAGGACTTTATTGTCATTACTAGACCCTTGACTAATCTTCTCCAAAAGGATATCCCATTTAAGTGGATAGATGAGTGTGCAAGTACCTTTAATAAAAATAAATCATCCATTACCACTGCTCCTTCATGTGTCTACCAAATTGGACATTTCCTTTTGAACTAATGTACGATGCAAGTGATTGTGTCATAGGGAATATTTTTGGCCAAATGATAGGTAAATGGCTCTACATTATTCACTTTATGAGTAGAACTCTAAACTCAGCCCATGTGAACTACTCAACAATTGAAAAGGAGTTACTTGTAGTAGTTTTTATTTCGGATAAGTTTAGGTCATACTTACTGGGATCCAAAGTGGTAATTTTCACAAACCACTAGGCTCTAAAATATTTGTTATCTAAGAAGGATACAAAGTCGAGACTTTTGAGATGGATCCTCCTATTTTAAGAATTTGACTTTGAGATAAAAGATAAGAAAGGAGTAAAAAACGTAGTGGCTAATCACCTTTTCAGATTGGTGTTATATAATTCCACTGAAGAGATGCATATCCAGGACACTTTTCTTAATGAACAATTATTTGCAATATCTAAATTGCCTTAGTATGCGGATATAGTGAATTATCTTGTGACGGGAAAATGCTATATCATTGGAAGTCACAAGATAGAAAGTAGTTTGAAATTGAGGTTAGGAACATCTTCTAAGATGACCCGCATTGATATAAATATGAGACTGATCGGATTTTTAGATGTTATGTCCCAGAGGATGAAGTTCAAAGTGTTATTTCCTTTTGCCACATGAAAGCATGTGGTGGTCAATTTTCTGCTAAGAAAACCATTGCAAAAATCTTGCAGTGTGAATTTTACTAGCCCACCATGTTTAAAGACATACATGCTTTCTATGTTGCTTGTGATAGATGTCAAAGGTTGGGAAGAGTGTCCCCTTGCAACATGATGCCTTTATCCCAAATTTTACTATTGGAGATTTTTTATTATTGGAGTATTAATTTTATGGGCCCATTTCCATCTTCTTTTAGATTTCATTATATATTGGTTGGTGTGGTCTATGTTTCAAAGTAGATTGAGGAAGTTCTAAGTAAGACCAATGATAACAAAGTGGTCATACGATTCCTCAAGAAAAATATATATTTTTTTAAAATTTGGAACTCCAAAGGCCATCATTAATGATGATGGGTCTCACTTTTGTATTGGGACATTTGAGGCTTTGATAAAGAAATATGACATCAAGTATAAAGTGAGCACCCCATACCACCCACAAACGAGTGGGAAAGTTGAGATTTCTAATCGAAAAATCAAATACATTTTAGAGAAAACTATAAGGCCGGATATGAAGGATTGATCTCACAAATTATCCGATGCTTTATGGGCTTATAGGATTACTTATAAGACCTCGATTAGAATGTCCCCATACAGATTATTGTATGGGAAGGCTTGCCACTTGTGGAATTGGAACATAGAGCTTACTGGGCAATAAAGAAATTAAACTTTGATATGGACCAATCAAGTGGACAAAGAAAATTAGAGTTGAATGAATTAGAGGAGCTGAGGAGAGACTCCTATGAAAATTTTAAAATTTACCGACCAAAGCTTTTTATGAAAAAAACATTTTAAGGAAAAATTTTGAACCTCATCAAACGGTCCTATTGTATAATTTCCGTCTCCAATTCTTTTCGTGAAAATTAAGATCAAGATGGGCAGACCCCATCATTGTGAAGAATGTTTATACTCATGGGGCTATTGAAATTGAGAATCTACGTAATGAAGATGTGTATAAGGTTAATGGTCAGACATTGAAGTCTTATATGAAAAACATTCATTTGGGAGAGGAGTCTATCCCTCTTCATGAGCTCGAATATTTAGATTGATGCTCCTAGTCTGACGGAGCATTTATATAGGATTTGTATCATATTGAATTATTTTTTTTTGTCACCTAGCAGGTGAGTTCTTCATGGTAGGTATTATTCACTATTTCTTTTATTTTTATTATTTTCTGCATTACATTATCATTACATTTGGGACAATGTAAATTTTAGGTGGGGGGGTGTGAATAGTCATCCATGTGAGTTTTATTTTATTTTATTTTATTTTATTATATATATATATATATATATATATATATAATTTTTAGGTTTTGGGGAAAAAATTTTAACACTTCAACATACCATTGCCTTTCGACTTAAATGTAGACTGTGACTTTTCTTTCTCTCACTTAGGCAGTCTTCCTTGAGCAAATAATGCATCCATAGAAATACATACACTTCTGCTTTTCCTTCTCAATTGCTTTAACTAAAGGGTTGAGATAATGGTGTTGATGTCTAAGGTATTCTTTCCATAGTGCAGAGTATCAACCAGATACTCAAATGACTTTGGGAGAGATGTCGATAAAATTAAGAATTTATCTTCTTCATCAATCTTCACCTCCATGCTTTTCAATTTGCAAACCAGTTTGTTAAAGACATTTATATGCTCAAAGGGATCTGACTATTCTGTCATCTTCAAAGTATAGAACTATTTCTTTATATATAAACTATTGGTAATTAAGCAACTTCTTCATGTAGATGCTTTCTACCTTCGTCTATAAGCCCGTGGTAGTCGTCTCATCAATATCATTATAAAAGACTTCATGTGGCAAGCACAATTGGATTGTCTTCATCGTCATTTGATCAAGTTTATCACAGTCCTCTTCATAGATTTTGGATGTTTTGCAGTCCCAATGGTTGTACATTGTAACCCTTGCTAAACTATGAGGGCTTTCATCTTTAACCTCCACAGTTAAAAATTACCAGTGAACTTTTTTATCTCGAATTTCACATTTGATCCCCTTGATATCATGTTTACAAATTCAAACTAATACCCCAACCTTAAGATCTGATACCACTTGTTCGGCATAAATACCCCTAAATGGGCACAAATGTAATCTTAGATATGAATCAAACCACCAATAGAGAGAAAAATCCAAACACACAGAGACCACAAAACTTTTACATGGAAAACTCTTATGGAAAAAAAAAAAAAAACCACAACACAAAGTGAGGAACAATCCACTATATTTAAAAGAATAAAAGAGATATGGAACAACTTATAGTACAAACCCTATCTATCCCCTTCAAAATCCTTGGCTCTCAAGCTCTCTACGTTTTCTCTAGGTTCTTTCTTAACCTTAATCGAGATTAGGAGTCGTACATAAATACTTTCATAAAAAATTAGAAACAAAATCTGCACTTGAATGGAAACAAAATCTGTACTTACTCAGAATTTACACATTCCTGATTGGAACCTATGGTCGGACCGAGTCGAACCAACTCATACACAACTAAGTTGACCGTGTACAAAATAAAACACCGTGTAACCAAAAATTCATCCCTAATTGGGTTGAACCGAACAATAATTTGGTTGAACCCAGACCGAGCTTCTCTACGCTTATAGATTAAAGGCAGATAGTCAACAGATAAAAGAACAGCCTGATCCATAACTCAGGTGGACCTCACAGTGAATTTAGATTTTTTTTTTTTTAGGAGTAATTTTTCATTGTAACCAATTCTACGGGCCATAGAGTTTTTCTCTGGCTGATCTTTTATATGTATGGTTCAAATAAGGGTTCCCACATGATGAGCTGTGGATTTACATATACAACATGGTGGGCCAAAAGTGCTCTAAGCAGCTGCGTAAAAACATGTTGTAGACGATTCCTATCCTAACCTTGGGCACTTGACCATCATTGTTGCTCCATTTTTATTTTCTTGTCCAATGTTATCATGAGTGAGTTCTGAGCTACGGTCCGCCCATGGTGAGTCCGCCCATTGGATTATCAAGTTTGATGGATTAGATCTTTCCATGTGTATGATAGAAATGATTTCCATGTCAATTTCATGCAATGGAGAAATTTGTGGGGTTTGCTAAGTTAGCGGGTGTGCAGTGACATGAGCTGACAGAACATGGTCACAGGAGACTGGTGGATGTAGTTCAATTAAGGATGTACACGAACTGGGCTAGCCTGGTTAACTCACTCAACTCGGCCCGACCCGGAACTCAGTTTCGGGTCGGGACGGGCCATTTTCTTCATCCCGAATATGAGTTCGGGCTGAGTTCGGATAGGTCCCCGTTCGGCCCGACCCAGACCGAAACCTGACTTGACCTAGCCTGACTTGGTCAAGTGGTGTGTGTGTGTGTGTGTGTCAAGTGGTGTGTGTGTGTGTGTGTGTGTGTGTGTGTGTGTGTGTGTGTGTGTATATATATATATATATATATATATATATATATAGGGAAAAGGTACTATGCACTCGAGCTCATGGGAACGTCCCATGAGGTTGAGTTGTGTGGGCCCCACCATGATGCGTGTCTAACATCTACCCCATCAGTCAGATGCACCATTCCATCATGCGCCTAGGTCTGAAAAATCAATTCAATCCGTGACTTTTGTGGGCTACACCACATGCAGAAGTTGAGAGGGGCTACCCTCCATTAAAACATTCATAATCATTTTTTGGACCCATCGAGATGTGGTTTACAAATCTAGCCCATCAATTATGTGTGTCCCACTTGGATGAGGGTTTAGACTAAGTTTCAGATGCATCCAAATTTCAGGTGGGCCCCACCAAGTGCTTTTATATGTTTTTGGCATGTCTTCACATGATTTTAGATGGTATGGTCCACCTGCATTCCGTATATGGCTGATTTTTGGGATATCCCATAATTTAAAGGGGACCCATCAAATGCACGGTGTTGATGGTCAACACGCATCACGGTGGAGCCCACACAACTCAACCTCATGGGAAGTTCCCATGAGCTCGAGCGCATAGTACCTTTTCCCATATATATATATATATATATATATATATATATATATATATATATATATATATATATATATATATATATATATATATATATATTTCAAAACCCTACCTGACCCTTTCCCATTTACCCTTCTGCGATAGTTCACTGCCCATCTTTGAAGTGACAGTGACTCATCCATCTCACAGACGTATAACTTGAACGGCCTAGATTCATCGAAATACAAACATGAATTATAATGTCCTGACTAGTTAGATTTTTTGTGGAGTCTATAGTTCAACTAGTTAAATCGTTGATCGAGGGCCTTGTAATGAGATGCCTATTAAAGCTCTTCCCATGAATTAGTTGTAAGGTTCGAAACTGGCCCGAACTCAGCCCAAACTCGCCCGATTGCTGACTGAGCTGGGTTCAGGTTGGACATGTTGGACCAGTGAACGGGTCGGGTTGGGTGTGGCTGGTGACCGGGTTGAGCCCAATTCGACTCGGATCGACTCGTGTACACCCCTAAGTTCAATAATCAATGCATTTCAAACACCCCTAGCTTTGTTTTGAGGGTTTGATAGGGGATGGTGCCAACTTACCAGAGAATGGTTCGGGCTAATTGTGTAACTTAAATGATGGTCATGACCGTTGAAGTTCTAGAATCTATGTTATCCCAGCTATCATAAAGATGCATGTGTTGAACAGGTGATGGGTGTATGAAGATTAATATTTAATGTCTCAAATTCAAATTCAAGATTCAGAAGTCAGGATCATCAATGAAGTATAGCTTCTCTACGTTAGTATTGAAAATATGAATGGTTCAGATCATTCTATGGATGCAACCAGTGGGGGGAAGCGGGAGCGTATTAGGTGGTACTCGGGTGCCACCTTGATGAGTGTTACCCTGACCGGTGAGACGCACCTTGATGAATTTCTTATATATCCATGTCGTCCATCTGTTAGCTTATTTTAGGACATGATCCTATAAATTAAGCAGATCCAAATCTTAGGTGGACCACACACCACTGGAAACACTAGTGAATGACCATTAAAAACATTTTTTTGGCCACTAAATTTTTGGATTAAGATGATCTTTGTATTTTCCCTTCATCCAAGTCTACTTGACCTTACCAACAGGTTGGATGGCAGATAGAAATTACGGTAAGCCTTTTTTTAACGATCGGTGTTCAGTCACCCCTGTTTCCATATACTCCATGCAAGTTTGGGATTTGCTTGATTTTTAGTACCATGTCCTAAAATGTGGTGGAACATTAGATGGAAAGTGTGGATATAGAGAAAATCATCAAAGTGGGCCCACCATAAGGGTAAGACCTAATCTACTTCATGGAAACCGGCATCTCCATAATTTTTTTTGGTAGGTCCAACAGTTAGGGCCGTTTGTTTTTCAATTTACACCGTAAATGGAGTGTCTAAATGAAGTATAAATGTATAATTGTTATTTTTTACACTTTATTATAATAGAGGAATTTACACTGTAAAATCTAAGGAGCCCACCATTATGTTTGTGTCCGATCCACCTTGTTTATCTGTCTTACATGCTCATTTTAGGGCATGAGTCACTACAACAAAAAGGGGTATAAACGGCACTTGCGTTACTTGTTTATCGACGCTATATAAGACCCAACGACAGATATCGCACCATATAAAAAAAAAAAACTGGCCGCGTCTCCTATTTCCCACCCGTCTCTCACTCTCTCTCGCTTTACAACTCCACGACTCTCTCCTATTTCCTACCCGTCTCTCTCTCTCTCTCTCTCTCTCTCTCTGCAACTCTATGACTCTTTCCTTCTCTCTGTCCTCTTTCTCTCTCATGGCTGCTTTGGGATCTCTCCAGCTGCAGCAAGCTGCCTAGATCTGCTACTCTCTTGTTTCCTAGGGTTTTGGATCTATTTTCTGCACTCTGTTGCATTTCGGTCTTCTGCTACTGGTGAATCTCAGATTCTTAAGTATGATGTAATGCTTTTCTCTTCTTGTTGTTGCTTTCTGAAATTTATAATACTTGATTAGGAATATGCTTTATTGAATACAAATCCCTAATTAGGGATTTGCGTTGTCGAATCCATTTTTAGGGATTTGCATTGTCGAATCCATTTTTAGGGATTTGCATGGTCGAATCCCTAATTTAGAAGAACTGGAATGCGACAAAGATTCGATATCAGTAGAAGAACTAGAATGCATGGTCGAATCCAGTTTTATGGATTAGCAGAGGAAGCTTAATTAATTTCGTTGATCATCACGCCCCTCAATGATTCGGTATCGGTTGTGAAATCTGCATCCAAAATTCCATGCTGCTGCCCAAATTGCATCCTGCTGCCATATCTTGTAAGGTGAATTCTAGATGTTTATGTTTTATGTGTTGTGAAAGACCCAATCATTGAGTTCTATTTGAACCTTATGTAGGGATTTGCAGAACAATAGTTTAAAAGGAACTGTTCTAGATAGTTTGGGAGGTTTACAAAACCTTCATTTATTGTAAGTCACCTTAATAATTTCCATCAATTGCTGTATCTGAATCATCTTGTCCAGTTCTGATACACTCAATCCATATGATATCCTGTTCTGCAAAAACCTGGAAAACAATAAACTACAAGGCATCCTACCACTATCTTTGAACAAGGAGAGTCTAGACGTTAGGTATGTAGTTTTTAGTTTATTATCATTGATTTTCAAATTTAGACATATTTATAAGTCTTTTTTTCTTTTTTGGCAGAACATCCGGGAACTTGTGCATTTCCTTCTCCACCTCAACATGTGATGTTCTTCCAAACCATCCACCACTTCAGACACCACAGGTTACAGTCCCCAACATGAAAAAGAGTCATGGATCGAAGGGCAATCTTAGATGGTGCACTTGGTGGTGCCTTATGTGCAATTCTGTTGATCGTAATTTTGGGTTTCTTATACAGAAGGAAAAGAGAAGGAGATGAAGTCACATCTACACCAGGTATTCATATTTTGAAATTCCTACCAATTGCTTTGTTACAAGGTTAAGATTTCTTCCTTAGACTGTCGCCTATCTTTAAATGCTCAGGTACTGCGGCAGATATGAAGAACTGGAATGCTGCAAAGATTTTCTCCTACAAAGAGATAAAGGTGGCTACAAACAACTTTAAGGACATCATAGGTCGTGGTAGTTTTGGATTTGTCTATCTAGGAAAGCCTCTAGATGGAAAACTAGTAGCTGTGAAAGTGCGCTTCGACCGCACCCAACTCGGAGCCGATTCCTTTATCAATGAGGTCTTCTTCTATTCTTTTCTTCTATTCTTTATGAAGAGAATTACTGAACAGTCTTCTATGAATTATGTTTATCTATTTTAGTTACTTTGGCATTTGTCATTTAATAAGTACTTTCGGGTTTAAAATTAAAATAGTTTTCATATTGGAAGGTTTAAAATTAATTTTGTGGAATTTAGTTTACTTGTTCCCTTCTTATGAACTTGGTAAATAATGAAATTTGGGTTTAGTATTATTTGTGCGAATGCCTTGGATTCTACTCAGTCTGGGAGTTAAAGTAGGGCTTTGTTGGCTGGACTGAATTGGGTGTTAATCTGACCTCCAGAGAGTAGGACTCTGTTTTGTTCTATTTTCAACGAAACTCAAATTTTTTTCTTTGACTAAATTGAGGCAGGTGGTCTTAGGGTGGAGTTTTTTAAATTGTGGGTTTTTTTTTTCACTGTTCTTAAATTGATTTTTCTACTGTGGTATTGACAGATTAAGAAGGCTCTTAGAGGTGTGAAGGTCGAGGTTACACACCGAGGGAACATGCGCCAAAAATACCGAATATCAGGTTTAACATCGTAGGCAACTAAAGAGCTAACGTAAGGATCTTTTTATCTTGATTTTTTTAAAAAAAAAACCATTAGTCTTTGTTTACCAATATATCCTGTCTTATGGGGTGTCTGTTTAAGTTTTTTTTATGTCTGTGTTGCTGACATGGATCATGAATTGTCATGTTTATGGAAAATTGGAAACATCAATGGTTTCCCTGTTGATGAGAAAGGCACAATGAAGTCGGTTGTCCAATACTTCCAAGAGACCTCTGGATTTGTTATCCAACATACCACGTGGCTGTGTTTGCAATTTGGAAATCAGAATAGACCAAACTATCTACCTATGGAGGTCAGTACGTTCATACACTCTTCCCATGTTTTCTATGTATGAATCTTCTGAACCCTTCCCTTGTTTTCTATGTACGAATTTTTTGGACAAGTCTGCTATGAATTGTTACAGGTCTGTAAGATTGTGGAAGGCCAGAGATATTTCGAGTCCATTTTGCATGGACTTTCTATCACAGGAGACTGAACTAGAAAAACTAGTAGCAACAAATGAGCACTATAGTCCAATTATATAGCTGGTGAAATTTTCTTTTACCATGATAGGTCTTTTACCTCATCCTCATCAATTATCCCTGTGGCTAATGCTTGATATATTTTTGAAATTCTTCTCGCAGTGCTAAGCTCCATGTCCAAAATTCTACACACCTACAGAATGTAAGTTCTTCATAGAATGGAATTGAAGAATGAAGCAGTTACTCCATAAACAAATGCCACATTAAAAATACAAGATGAATGCAAGAATAATACTTAATGCTTGGCAGCATGAAAGGAAGATAGCTTAGAAGCAACAAAGGACTCTCCAAATAACAAACTAATTAGGAGCCAACATAAAAAACATACTTACAATTACAATGCTCAAATGTATTCTCAGTAGATAGTGCCAATCTTCACCAAAATATTGATTAGATATCACGAATGACACGAGTATGGAAGTAACTTATTAGATTATAAGGTACTGGAACTCTAAAAGGATTTTCCCAATGGTATGGTAGTGAAACAACCAAAATAAGGGTCTACTGATTAAGGAGGGCAAGACACAAGGAATATTTCTTTCGGGAGCAACTGAGGTGAGAAAGCAATTTGATGCTTGCCACTTCTTCCACCAAAGAAAATTATCTAGTGTAGTTGAATCCTTCTAATTGCTAGTCTATAAATGAGGCTGTTACTGTATGTTCTGAGAATCGAGATAGTGCTTCCTAATTTAATCATTCGAGATTTTTATTGATAATGGATTTTCTATTATGCCACTTTCAGTTCTTTTTATTGATAATGCATTTTCTATCATGCCACTTTCAGTTCTTTTTATTGATAATGCATTTTCTATTATGCACTTCAGTTTACAAATATATGCAAATGCTAGTTTTATGAGATCTTACAAGTTCTGCATTACTAAATGAATTTTCTGTCATTTAGTAATTTGTTTTGAAAGAAATATTAAGAAGTGGCAACAATTCTCTATCAAAAGAAGAATTAATGGAAGTTGTGTCAAGGTATCTGTCAAAAGCAGAATTAATGTCTGTCTGTCTGTCTGTATGTATTAATCTTGCCAAGATGGTTCTGCTAAGGAGGTTGTGTGCATGAAATAGGATTTACAAATAGAGGAAATGAAGGACCTATGCTTTGATGTTTTCGGTATTACAAAGGAAAAGAAAGACTCGAAAGCTGTGAAAGGGTGCAGTGAGGTACATGTTTTTATTGAAATTTTACCAGGCCAATCTCCCTATTCTTCCACTGCACTTCCCACCTTTTTTTTTTTTTTTGTTGCTAATTTCCTCTCTTGTGAATGCACAGTAGAATTCCTGACAATTTTTTCCTAATATCCAAATGCAGTTTTTTGATTCCACAGAATTAAAGGCCCAGTATGCAAACATGACAAACAGAATTTGTTTCTTAGGGATTTTTTTTTTCTTTCATTGAAACAAATTCTTTAAGCCCTTTAAAATTCTAAGGAGTGGAACTGTGGGAGTCTCATTTTGGTCATATTTTTTTGACTGTTAAAATTGATCCACCTTTTTTTCATTAAGCCCTTTAAAATTCTAAATTTCTGTTCTTGTTTTCATTATCCACCTTTTCTATGACGTGTATAGGTTTGCAATGAGAATTGTATTATGGTGAGATTTTTCAAATGGGTCCGCTCGTATTGTCTCTGGTTTTGCCAAATCATCTTTATGTTATGTTGACATGTTCTTTCATTCAGTGCTGGAGTCCAAGGATGGAACTATTGTTGTGGCTTTCGCATTTCCTGGTCATCAAGAAGGTAAGCTATGTAACTTATGGGTTTAATTTTGTATCTAGGTTGAGAAAGAAGGGGAAAAATAAACCTTTGTGTTTGGTTGTGGTATACTTTGTCCATTGTTTTCTTTGTGGATTATCATGCACTGCCTTTTTAACGAGAAATGCTGAGGAGATTCATTGCGGATGATTGAGGGCTTTCTTCATAGAAAACATGCAAGACCTGGGTCATTCATCAGGCAGGGTTGAATTTAAACAAGTCCTGGCCTGAAAATCACTATGCTTTTATAACACCACAATGCTTTTGTAACCTTTCAATAAATAAATAAAAATCAGTAGAACAGCAGGCTTTGAGGCTTGTTTATGTGATCTATTGGGCTTAGCCAAAGGTCTTTACAATTGACCTTGGTTTTGCAAGGTTTCTTTCATTTTTACATCAAAGTGACAATTTTAGAAATAGCACAAATAGAGGAAATGAGTGGGCAGCCTTCAAATACAAATGGCAAGTGAGCTTACCTCATCAAATAGAAGAAATGAACACAATGGCCACAATTTTCTATAATTCTATTTTTTCCCCCTCATTCTTGCTATTTCTGGTGCAGGGTGTCGACCCAAGAATCACCGTGGAGGTTTGGCCAAGAGTAAGATTTTCTAATGCTGTCATCATCTTAGCCTTTCTCCAACAGTTTGGGGTCAACTTTTAAATGGTCGATTAGTGACGTTTTAGGATTGATTGCCCACATTAGATCATGCAACCTTCCTTTTTTATGCTCTGGAATTGGTCATTTCAGAGGTTCACATTCAACAAAAAGATGGGCAAGAAAGAAAATGCAGCAACCGTCAACACTCAATCAAAATGCAATGGTTAGGACACCTCATTTTGCAAAAAAAAGTACTATTATTTTGTCTACTGTAACCATAAACCAGTCCTGCAAATATCCATTTCTAAATAATTTCAGCAGAAATTGATGTTTTTGGGGGGTTTTTTCTAGATACCCATTACAAGAAATTCCAAATGGTGTTTAGTTTGGTGTGTTGATTTGGAGCTTCCAAAGCTCTAATTCTAAGAGGGTCATTCTAGTTTTGTGCATGTAAATGGAAAAGAAGCTGTAATAATGAAATTCATGGTATTATGTTTTTTGAAGTTATTGAGTAAAAAAGAGAAGGAATCTACTTTCCATTTTGCTAGTTTGGTGAGTTGTTAACTAATGCCATTCTTAACATTTTTTATTTATGGCTTACAAATAGCTGGTTAAGAAGAGCGGTAACTATATGCAGGGGACGAAGAGACTGGGCTAAGCCTTGCAGCCTGTTAGTTTCGTCATCCACCCTGGGTGGCAGGAGCCCAATTCACGCGGGCCTCGACTCAAGTCATCAGCTCATATATTGGACTTGAGCATGCTTTAGCCTGGGCACACCTAACCTAGCCCCATTCGTCGGCCTTATTAGATTATTACCCCTTACAACACTTTCAACAAAGATAGTTTTTACTTTTTAGATAGGTAAATGCTAGTATATTTTAAAATGTAGGCAAAGGTAGAAATATTACAATATCCCATTCTCGCCATCTTTCTAGAAAAGGGGGAAAAATGCTTGAACCTAAGTAGGTTATTTTCCTTTGTGTACAATATCCCATTCAGCTGATGTGTATGTAATCTTTCTATGGTCATTTAGCTGACAGAGTGTGATGCTGGTTTTATGTGCTACTTTGTAATCCTAAAATAATAATCTCCCATATGACCACCAGGTTGAAGTTCTCTTCTTGATCCTTAATGTTGTGCCTAAATTATTTCTATTGACTTTTAGCTAATTTATGAGATTAAGAAGATCTGGCAAGAAGAGAACTTATTATCAATGCTGTAAGTGTCCATCTTTCTATTATATGGTTGGCATTAGGATATACATCAAAACTGATATTTCTTTTGGTGAAATCAAGTATGCATCAGCTGGTGCACATTCACAGGATTGATGTCATTTTAAAGTGCCTTCTGTCATTTTGTATATATTTTGTTATCTATGATCAATAACATTCATCATGGGTTTAAACCTTTTTAAGTTTTCTATTCTATGGCAGTAGAACTTTCTTTTGTTTGTTTCCTTCTACTATTCTTTTTGTGTCAATGTCTGATTCCAACTTGTGTACTCGGTAAACAATTACAGCAAGAGAGGGACCGGTTATTAGTTGAAGTTGAAAGCCTTGCTGCCGATTTGATTCTGGAGATGGATTTTGATTTTTATAGCATTTGGTAGAGATATTACACGTGGGTTTTCATTCTCGAAGGGCTTTTATGGTGATAATTCAATGTAGTTCCATACATAGTCATGTTGATGGGTTTTGGTTTCTGTGGCATTTAGCATGGATTCTCTGTAGATTATATATGCATGTCCATTTGTTTTTTCTTCAGAGCATTTTGTGAAGATTCAAGAACGTAACATTTTGTGGAGATTCATCACTTAAGTTCTGGTTGTATCCATGCTTATTTCGGAACATTGTGTAGTTTGTAGAATGCATTTTCATTTTCACAGTAATTTCTGTTTATTCTTGTAGTTATCCATTTACTTAGTTCTTGAAATGCATATGCTAATTAGGGAATTTGGATGCAAGGTCTATCCAAGTCATCTCGCAAAGTACGACCTAGACCTAAGCTCTTTTTGAGCCCTACCCTTTCTTTGATGCATACAAGAACTATCTGGAGATTGACATCATTTTCTGATCACTGCAGAAAATGATGATGACCTGAGGAAATGGAAAATCTGGTTTGAATCTCGGCTCTGCCAACTGACATTGAAGGTGAAAGGGTTTCTGTTCATTTAAGAATTATATGATCCTGGCCCAATGGATATATAGCATCCTTTGCCATGGTATGAATTTTCTATTTACCAACTTTGAATGAAGGGGCTGCCATACTTCCTTAGATCCCTACAATTGTTAGAGAACTACCTAAGATGAAATTCCTAGCTATTCGATAGACATAAAAGAAATGAACATGATAGTGGTCCACACTGAATGGGAAAAGGCAAAAGATTGGACTACTAGCATTTTCTAATCTCACACACATGATCCCATACATGTGGGAACATGGATCTCGATTCCATCTTATTGTTCCCACAATCAATTAGACTAAGACCCAGCTGAATTGGGTCTTTTTTTTATTAGTTAAAAAGTATGGTGTTGTGAAGTGAAAATAGTGATAGGAAAGTGTAATTGTGTCAGGTTGGTGGATACACAGTGGAGTACAAGGGAGAAAACACTAGTGCAGTGAGAGGAGTAGGTCATCATTTCTTTCTCAATCTTTCTTCTTCTTTTTTTTCCCCATTTTTTTTTTTGTCTTTTTAGTAGAAAATCAGTAATATTTTGTTGATGATAACATTTATAGGATAATGAGAAGGCTTCTTGATTGGAACCAATCAAAGGGTAGGTGTTTATGAAATACAATTGCTTTCACATCATGTTGGTAATGACCTTCATGATTTACTAGTCTTTATTTTTCTCTATCATATTCACGGAAGTCTTAAAGCTAATTGCAATACCTTCTTGAAACTTTCTCAATTGAGGTTCTCAAATGTGATTTTCACCTTGAAAAATCTATAACTGAACTGGTGAGAGGATTATGCATGTAGCTACGGATCTTATTTCCAAATGTGGTCCCTTTTCCCCCTAAATGCACCAAATTTCCTAAAAGAGAACTTTGGTAAGACGAACAATATTATGAACTGAACTTGAAATCAAGCTGTTTGGCTTGTAAATTAAGACCTCAATCTCATGAAAATACTTGAAGCCTTAGTCTGTGTGATCATCAGTTGGGATAGAAAATTCCTACTAAAATTGATCACAAGTGACATCTGTTGGTTCGATGCATTGCTGACCTGCCAATTGTTGCAATCATGTTTAAAGCTTTTGCTTGAAGTAGGTCCCTTTCATTGCAACTGGACTACTTTTTGATTTTTAGAGTCGAATAAGATCCATTAAGAATTCTCTTTGCATTCCATAGTGTGCATGGTAAAGGTATGTTCCTGGTTGCAATATGTTTAAAGCAGTAAAGGTGATTTAGAGACCTTACTAATCCAATCCTCAATTACAAAGATAACAAGCTGTATGATAGCCTTTTAGAATTATTTTTTTCCTTGTGTGAAGGATTTTAATCAATTGTGCCTAAATTTAGGCCTACAAGCACTTCAGCCTTTTGACGCCACTCGTGCTAGGAGTAGACCATATAGAGGATTTATTTATTTATTTATTTTATAAATAAAAAAATTCAAGACCATTTTCAATTTATTGTAATAAATATTATATTTTTTTTTATTGTGTAGTAATATAATTTTTTTTTTTAATATTCAGTTTTATTTGTATTGCATCATTTTTATGTTTCAAATATTTAAAAAATATAGGTTTCAATTGAATTATATATAATAAAAAAAAAAATTACCGGCATTCCAGGGCCTCTTAAATCCACGATGGTGCATACAAAGGATGTTAGCGGCGCTTGTGTAGAAATCTTACAGCGCTTTACCGTGAGAAAAAGTGTTCAAAAATCACTTTTAGCGGCGCTCAGAGATTAGCGGCACTTATTTGCATCGTGAAAAATTTGCATTATCGGCACTCGGACAAGCGCCACGAAAAGGTATCTAGAGCCGACATAACTTTTAGCGACATACCCCTTTATCGGCGCTTGTCTAGCGCCGATAGATGCATTTGCGGCGCTTTTGGGGATTTTTACCAACGCTCAAAAGTGCCATTTGTTGTAGTGAGTCCAAAAATGAAGTACGTCCAAAGCTCAAGTGAACCACACCACAGGAAACTTGGAGAATTAAATGCCTACAAATGAAAGTTAAAATGAGCCTAGGCCCACCGGGATGTGTATATATTATCCAATCTATTCATAACAACACAATGATGAAAGGAAAATAAAAATATCAGCTTGATCCAAAACTTCCAAGGCGCGAAGAAGAATTGAGTAAGCATTCAATTCCCCTTGTTTCCCATGGTGTGGTCCACTCGAGCTTTGAATCTATCTCATTTTTTAGTTGATAACTAAAATATTGGGGGGAGGGGGGGCATGGATCAGTCACATACATATAGTGAGCCCCATAGATTTTAGTGGATTTTTTTTTCCTCTTTCCTTGGTTCCAAGGTAGTACAACATGGGATCAAAAATCAAGTGACCATTGCTACTTGTAAATACGTGTAAGTAATTATTACCCATTAACTCCGTATTTATATTGTATGTTGGAAAGCAAATAGAATAACATTTTCTTCAAAGTATTATACTGTGCTTTTGTTGAGGTATGCTAAATCCACATGCATCTATAAAGATGGTCCCTACTCTAAGTTGTCCATCTGGTGGGCCTAATCATGTTGATGCCCTGCCGTAGAATGAGCCCGGTCCGCTGATTAGATGGGCTGCAACTTACGTGAAAAATGGTTGGTAAAAAAAGAAAAGAAAGAAAAAAAAGGAATTAAAAAAAATAAAATAATAATAATAAATAAATAACCCTTTGCCAAGTTTTAAAGATTTTCATTCGTTTCCAGACAATAAGATTATGAACGTGCCTGAATTTTCACCCCTATCACCTATGTGGAAGGACCCACCAGATGGACAGCTTGGGTTTAGGGGATTTCACACCAGTATGATGCATGACAAATGTCGTAGAGTATAGATGCAGCTGCCTTGTATACCAGTGTGGGCTCACCAAATCTAATGCCTTCTTATAATTAGACTGCAGTTTTTTAATTAATTAATTAATTAATTCTCTAGTGGAGAAGAAATGCTTGCAGAGGTTAGCTAGAGTAAACTCTATTAAGTTTTTAGCACTTTCATCTAGGTCATATCCCTGTTATCCAGACTGTTTACATCACAGGCCGCACCATGGCTATATGTGGATGTAAACGGCCTGTGAAAAGTCTTCTTAACTTTTAAATAATCGAAGGGTTGAAATATGATAGCGATCTCTTTAATATCATTTGTCTTTAGTGAGGCCGCCAAAAATAAATTGTTAGGTCATTGAAAAGGACCCTGACTTAATGGCTAACATCCCAAGATCATCCAAATAAATGGTTTTGGTTATTGATATGGACCCTTCTTTCGTGGCAGCTAACGTCCCAATGTCTATACAATAAATGGTTTTGATCATTGAATACGGACCCCAAATCAAATGGCTAACAGCCCATTGTATCCTAATGCAATACCTCTAGTTTCCAAAAGCAACATGGTAATTATTTATGATGAAAAAAGAAGAAGAAGAAGAAGAAGAAGATAAAGTTATAGGTTAATCGACTCGATTTTACCTCTGGATAGATAATATTTCTTTCTTATTTTTCTTTAAATCAAACTCCTAAATGGTAACTATATAATTAATTCATTAATCCAGTGTAGCAAGTTCATTGTTGAGGTCAAAATCTAGTCCACCCTTCACTCAACGCTGCAAGCCTCGAACAGACCCTGGTCCTACATAGAAAGGTGAGCAAAGGATACCCTGACTTAAATAGGGGACCCTCTGATGCCTAAGTCAGGCCAGGGAATCTAGGTCTAAGTCGTGTAATGTGGAGAGAGAGTGGAAGATATTGCATAACTGTTGCAATGGGGTCCCCTACTATTTACACCTGTGGGTAGAGAGGATCACATCCGTTAATTTCGGCATAATTTAATCAACCATGCGAATATTGTAATCGTGGAGATATTATCCGCAATTTTTGAGTTGTGTAGCATATCATGTCTTAAGGGCACGTATCTCCAAACGAGATCTTTGGTCATGTTCCTATTTAGGTTAGTCTCCTGGCTCGACACTCTGAGTGTTCTGACCCGGTCTCGACCTCATCCTATCCAGACCAGAGGTTGAGTACTAGCATTCGAAGTCAATCGAATAATTTGCCTCGAACTCGGATGCATGCATAACTCGGCTGATGAGCCCGGACAAAGTAGTTGGCGGATTCTTCCCAATTGAGAAGACGAATGTTTCCTCTATGAGTCCACTGAATATGGCAGAACATGTCATCTTGTCATCGTAGTCGTCCACTAACAGTGTCTTTTCATTGAATAGGGTGATAAAATCTTTCAATCACTCCTTGTTCCCCTGTTTGAGGGTAAACAGATGGGTAGTCCGCTTCTGACTCTTCTTACCAGAGATGAACTGGGTAAGGAACAATCTGTTGATTTCTGTGAAGGAGCTGATTGACTTTAGCTTAAGTTGTCGATACTAACTCCGAGAAGACCCAGAGAGGGTTATCTAGAAGGCTCTCCACATCATTGCTACCGTGGCCGACTGGATCTGCATCCACGAACAATAGGACTCCACATGTTCTGATAGGTCTCCAAACCCAGAGTATTGGATGACTTGAGGCATCCTAAACCTCTGTGGCACCACCTCATCCATGATTTTTGAGGTGAAGGGAGGCTCGGTCTTTACCATAATCGTCTACACTGCAGTCGGGACGGACGCATACTGCTGATTCCTCTTAAATGTCTTGAATTAGTCGCAGAGTTTCTTAAGTTGAGCTTCCAAAGGATTCCAATTTTCAGCTACTGTCTCTTGGGGGCCTCCCGCACCTCGTGCGCTCTACCCTGTCTTCCCCTTCCCAGCCAATGGTGAAAGTCAGTGGGGGCCAGAGCCAAAGTTGCAGACACATAGGATGGCTCCGCATCTCGAGCAGGTTACAAGACTCAGGCAGACTGATTCTGGGACACTGCATGGTATGCAGTGTTAAGAGCTCGCTCGGACTGCGCCTAGGACCCCCTAACCCGAGAATCAACTTGATGCGGTCGTTCCTCAGGTGCCAGGGTGGCTTCCACCATGTTAAGAGGTGGCTACTGGTTTTATTGTGCCTTCATTCGACTGATTTCACCTTCAGCATCTGGACTTTGTTTTGTAACACCTTGTACTTTCCTCCTTGGATTCGAGTCCATTGGGATAGCCCTATTTTAGGTGATTCGGTATGTAGCAGCGAACAAGACTGATGTTGTCTGCTAGGTTCATGCTAAACCACTGTCACCTTTTTTTTCCCTCTTGCCATTTTTGATAAAACCTTTTGGCTCTTTTTTTGGATTCCTACATACGGTGACAAAAAATGTTGAGGTCAAAATCTGGTCCACCCTCCACTCAATGTTGTAAGCCTCGTACTCACCCTGGTCCCGCATAGAAAGGAGAGCAAAAGGAGACCCTAGTTTAAATAGAGGACCCTCTGATGCCTAAGTTAGGCCAAGGAATTTGGGTCTAAGACGTGTAATGTAGAGAGAGAGAGTGAAAGATATTGTGTACCTGTTGCAATGGGGTCCCCTGGTATTTATACCTGTGGGTAGACAGGATTGCATCCGTTAATCTCGACACGATTTACTTAACCATGCAGATATTGTAATCGTGGAGATATTATCTATAATCTTTGGGTCATGTAGCATATTGTGTCTTAAGGGCGCATATCCTCGGGTGAGATCATCGGTTACATCGGTATTTAGGTTAGTCTCCTGGCTCTACACTCGGAGTCTCCTCACCCAGGTTCGGCCTCATCTTATCCAGACCTGAGGACGAGTACTAGCATTCGGAGTCAGTCAAATAATTTGCCTTAGACTCAGATGTATGCATAGCTCGGTTGTTTCGCCAACGTGAATTATTAAATAACGCTCAGAGTCGGAGTTCATTGAATGCCATCTTCAGATGAAGACAAGGGCGAGGACAAGAGCTTCTCTCGGCCTGCTTATAGTCATAACTCAGAGGTCGGCTCGCACTTGACGCGATGTTCTCCTTTCGAGCCTTAATAATTGATTCAGATAGCTCAGGATGTCCCTTAATATCTTTATTTAGGTTTCCCCATAGCATTTATCTCTCACCAAATACGATAATTGGTCCCATGATTCATTCAATAATCAGTCCTCATTTTTAGCACTTGGTTCGGATTTCCTATTTCATTTGTATCCGTATGATTGCCAATACACAACGTTAGTTGTCCAAGAAAGTGAGTGAACCCATCATGGTTCATGCACATCATCTCTAAACTAAAAATGCATGAATGTTATGAAACACATGAATGCGTGAATGCATTAAGTGGGTAGATCTATCCACTTGCTTGAGTTGGATTTCATCAACCCCCATCTTCCCTTCTAGGTAGGTTTCCACCATTTTGGTAGGCTTCCACTCATTGTGGGCATCCAAGGATTGTCCCCTAAGTCACCTGGTACTCCAAGTACCTATAGGTCATACAGGGCATGCCCCCAGGAGTCAATGTAGGTGCGTTATGCATGACATGAATGAGAATGATCAATTCATTATATTAGCATGTTGTCACATATATCAATAGAATTTTAAACTTAAATATGTATAATAAAACAACCAATACAAAGAAACACACTCAACATAGCAATCAAACAACTACATTTAGTATAATAGACATGAAACATCTTAGGATCACTCACCTATATCCGATGGAAATGATTTTAAATTAGATTTTTGACATTCCACGACCATTCTTTGCCAGAAAAAACTTGAATTTCAGTGATACTCTTTTGCTAAATCAACTTAGTTCGACT
The DNA here is from genome assembly GCA_037074715.1 of Magnolia kwangsiensis. Classification (NCBI taxonomy): domain Eukaryota; kingdom Viridiplantae; phylum Streptophyta; class Magnoliopsida; order Magnoliales; family Magnoliaceae; genus Magnolia; species Magnolia kwangsiensis. The sequence continues at coordinate 43,607,871 of CM073576.1, read as the reverse complement.
CGGCTATAATATAAAGTTGAATAAACATTTAGAAGTAAATGATTAAGTGAAAATTTAACTTTTATAGATGGTAACCAAGAGATATCTAACGAGCCGACTTACCGCTAAAAATGGTGAGATTAGACTCAGATCTAGACTCGCCTCTATGAATCAGTGAGTTTCTTAGCCAAGTCGAATCGGTTCGACTCTAGTCTTAGAAAATCTACAATAGATCATAGGTTTTGATTTAAGTTTGTTTGGAACCTAATATCAATGGATTGTTGCAAAGGTAGAATTTGGAACATATGGTTTACCTCAAATCGTACTTGACTGGGACCTGAACCAACCCAACTCGATGCTAAACTCCATAAGATCTATTGAGTTGACTTAGTTTAACTCATCAGCTACACAATCTATAAATGTTTGAATTTTGAAATATAACAACTAAGTGAATCTAACATTAGCTGAGAATCTCAAGGACAATCTAAAAGATCAGCTTACCTCCGAGAATGCTGGACTTGGTTTGATTATGGACTTGAATGGACAACTCAGTGAGTCACATTAAACGCACAACAAGCACTCAATTTCTCACTCTCTCTCAATCATTTCCTTCTTTGTTTTTCTCTCTCCCTTTCTTTCCATCAATTTTCTTTTATTCATGATGTTATGAGTTTTCCCTTCACAAATTTTAGATGGCCTACATTTTTATAGGATTTAGATTTTTCTAGGATTTCCAAAATTTGTGTTGGAGGAAAAATCTTTGAGTTGCATCGGGTTACATGGTTTATGATTTTGCACTGAAAACTTGTTTAGACATTGTTTTGATCTTTGTTTCAAATCCTATCTGCATGGAAAGTGTCCTTGTGGGATTGAAGAAGATTTGGTGGTCCACTTCATGGTTGGTTTGGATGGTAAGATAGAAACTTCAAGAATTAGTGGTTGATGGCGTTAATGACGAAGATGAGTTGGGTTTTTAATGGCATATTTTGTCCAAGGGTATATTTCTTTGAGTTGTTTCTTATGGACGTCTCATATAGGTCCTATTGTGCTTATGGGGTCCACAAATCAAAGGGCAGTGATGGTTGGCTTGGTGGATTCACGGAAGATCTGTTTCGGGCGATTTTTGCATTATGCTACAATAGTTCGAGAAAATTGGACATTGCAATTTTTATAATCAGTTCTCACAACCTGATATATTGTAGTTTGGATTTACGAATTATCTAAAGGTTACAGGAAGGATCTGGATTGATGATTCGTGATCTTTAGTTTCTAATTTCAGTTTCTAAATAAGCAGTGGAAGGAGATAATGTTACGTGTGGTTATTTTTCTATGTTGTCACACGATTTATGTGATTTGATTCAATGATCAAGATTTCTTTAGATGAATAGTTTGAGATGCTTTCATTGAAGTTATGATAAGTTTCTTAAGGATGTGGTAGAAAACATTGGGTTTTCTTTGTTTCTAAAATTGTTTGGGACGAAAGAAAAAAAAAATCCCTTCAAGCAATTGGTTTCTTGTTAAACCACAATCCGCATGAATATTGTTCTAGGAATGAGGTGATCTTTATGAACTACCTTGATCGATTATAGATGATCTAGACTTGTTGAATTACAATGAATGCTTTATTGTTTTTGAAATAGCTGGGAGGATGGTTCCGTAGAGAACGTGCACTCATAAATCTTCTTTATTTCTTTATTTTACATGGTTAGTGGACCCTACTTGAGTTGGTTGCGGAGAGATCAACTCTTTCCATTAGTTTTATCTACTCATATTAATACAATGACTTAAAAATGAGGCAGATTCAATTCTTAGGTGGGCCGCACCATGGGTATTAATACCCACCCATTAAACCATTATAGACTCCATTCACACTTTTCATTGTTTGTTTGTTTGTTTTATTCATGTAAGATATAGCATGGTCTCTCTTACCTCCCATTTCACTACCAAAACTTCAATTGCATGAGTAATCAATTTGTATCATATATTTGAGGTGAAACTTTACCAAGGCTCGTCATTTTATACGGTCTATCAACAAACTAAATTTGGTCCTTGATTTCTCAAAGATGACCAAGATGCCTATTTAGTGGCGTATGCCTATTTATAACTTAAAACAACATTTATTATTATCCAATGTAAAAATTAACTAGTAGTTTTGATGTATACCATATGATCTTCCTACTAAATGGTTCATTTAACCATTTGGATGGCCTAGTTGGTGGATCATAGTATGATGGATGATCAATTGATAGTCTAAAATTTAAGTAATTGGATGGTTAGGATATTAATCATATTTACGGGTTATTGTACGGTTGGTTTCACAAATGTATACGTTAAAAGTGGTTTTTGGGTGTGGTATATATTGGAAATGTACATTTTTTATTCTAAGGACTCGTTCATGTTTGTAAGTTATGTGGAGGTAATTTTGATGGTAGGTTAAATATAATCATAGGTGTCAAATAAAATGAGTGGATCAAAATTTTAATTTATGTGTGTGAGTGGATATGGAGATCATGTAGTTGGTTTACTATGATCGGGTGGTTCAAGTTCAAAGTGGTCGATCAAATATCCTCATCTAATAGTAAATAGTTGATTTAATGGTTGGTTTGATGAATGGGTGAGAATACTAAGGCACTTGGGGGTTTGTCATATTAAAAAACGATAGATTGACATAATATATAGGTGAAAAATACTCCATATGATTTAGATTCAGGCTAAACTACTGATAGATTGTTAAAATTAATGGATTTACAAGTGTAGAAATAAATGAGTGTAACCATACATTCTTAGGTAAGGGTAAACTTACATCGAAAAATCTAGGTTGTTACAAGGAACATCCTCGATGCATTTGGTTTCCGTGCTCCAGGGACACAATACAATGAGAAATGAGATGTTTTTATAAGGATTCAAGAGATAATCATTAGTCTTGAGGTACATTAGGGTGGTGCATTAATCACATGTTGGTGCATGCTAGATCATTTATTGTCATGTCAATATCATGGGGATGGCCTAGTTAAAGACACCACACCACACCACACTACAACCACAACCTTAACATGCGTGCATGTGCAATATTGCTCTGATAGCATATCATTAGTTCCGATACAAACAAGAAGTAAATGATTCACATATAAAGACTTTTTTCCTATCTCATTTTCAATTTGGGACTAAAACTGAAGCAATAAAATAATAGAGGGAAAAAACAACATTATAGGAAAAAACAAAATAAATGAGGTTTTTCCTATTTTTAAATCCTTTTATTTTTTAACAAATGTTCATGAGCAAGGTTGTACATCAACTTTCACATTTAATCCCCTCCTTTCCAAAAATGTGCAAGTTTTGGAGCACAAGTGTTGAGGCATAAAAAATATTCCATGTCTAGGGTATTTTGGTAAATTCCATGTCTAGGGTATTTTGGTAAAAATCCAGTCTAAAGGGTAGTTTAGGTATTTTGGTAAAAATCCAGTCCAAAGGGTAGTTTAGGTATTTTGGTAATAATCCAGTTCCAAGGGTAGTTTAGGTATTCCGGTAAAAATTTGGTTCCAGGGGTAGTTTAGGTATTTTGGTAATATTTCATGTCTAAGGGGTAGTTTAGGTATTCTAGTAAAAAAGTTTGAAAAGGGTAGTTTGGTAAAAAGGGGTGCACATGTGTCATTTTAAGGGAGAAAGGTTATACACCACCATTTAAGAGGTAGCTTAGTGGTCACTATAGCTTAAGAAAAGAAGAAGATCATATGTGAAGAGAAAAGTGGTGGTGCTCACAACTCTGTAAGAGTGGTGGGGCCTATAAATACCCCACTCCCACTCCATTTGAGGGGTTGGATCAGCTAGATCAAATGGTGGGCTAAAGGAATGAGGAAGAGAAGTCAGGAGAGAGAGTGAGAGACCCGCGCAACAAATGAGGCCCGTTGCGCGTACCCGTGCAAGGGGGACTACTGTTGCGCGTACCCGCGTAAGGAACCTTGTTGCTGCACGTACCCGCGCAAGCAGGCGAACCTACAGGCGTAAATAGCTTCTTCCTTTCAACTGCGTTGTTGGTGTGGCCCAATACAGCGTCCTTTTGAGAAATCTATACCATCCATTGGGTTCTTCTCGTGATTCCGACCGTAAACGACTGGTCTTGGTCATCAGATGGTGTGGCCCACCAGGATAATCAGACTACGATGGTAGTTGAAAGGTTTTCTTTCAATCTCTGTAACAGTCACGTGGATGAATATGGTTATTGAGGGTCAACATGGTTTTGACTATTTTCTCTCCCTCTATCTGCTGGAAGGCTCGGATCAGCCCCTCCCTGCGTGATGGTGGCCCACTAAGTACGGACAGAAGCTCTGTTTTTGAACAGAGTCGACGTACATCGACTCTGTGATTTTCGATGCCCCATTTACTGGAGTCTTTTGGAAACTCCACTCCGTTCTTTGGTCTCACATCAAAAAATCACCAAGGAAGGACTGCTTTTGAAGTGAAAACAGTGTGGTCCAGTAGATTATCTACTTCACCGTTCATCTTCTCATTAACGGTTAAGATCTTGCAATGCTCTGCATGACGATGAAGGGACAACTAGGCAACGTTAATTCCCACCTTCTGAAGTGAATGAATGGCTTAGATCATCTAGTGGAGTAATGAGTGGACCACACTACACAAAATGGATGGTCGTGGTAAAGACGCTGGCTTTTTTTGTTAGAAATGAAGAAGAATAGTCGGGTCAACGGCGCTGACTGACTTTGGTGAATCTCATGCATGGCCGGTGCACTTGGGTACTATGTACATGCGATGTACATGTAGGCTTCATCTTGATGTTCATGGGAAATCTGCTCCAGCCATCTGCTTCACCACTGTATTTAGCGCGTTGGGACCAAATCTGAAGCATGTCCAGATATCAGGCGGGCCCCAAATCATGATTTTAGGGGATAATTTTCCAGTTCATCCATTTTTACAATGATCCAGATGCTAAAATTTGACATGGACGGTTAATTTGTGGTTCTAAGGCTTCACATAAAGTTTCGGTTTGAACGGACAGTAGAAACCCCCCGATCTTTCATTTTAGGAGACTTTTCAGGCCCCTTTAGCATGATCGGCCTAATTTCTTCAGGGCCCGGTCACACTGCAATGAGCTGCTTCATATTTTAAGGAAGAATGACTGGAAGGATGCTCCATCTCATTGAAGACTGGCTGATCAAATCAGCAATTCCTCCTAAGTACCTAGGAGATGATCGAAATGGCGCCGGAATGCTGCTGAAATTTCTATCTCATTAAAGACTGGCTGATCAAATTACCAATTCCTCCTAAGTACCTAGGAGATGACCAAAATAGCGCTTTTATGCTGTCGAAATTCCCATCGAGCTATCTCCTCTTTCATTCAGAACATTACATTAATTGTACTTTATTTTCAGAATCAAGGGGATCAGAGGATGTAAATGAACTCAGATAAATGTGATGAATGTTCTCTCATTCATTCTTTCTTATCATTGAATAAATCCCCCAAATGAAATGCATTTATTTTCTTGTCGAAATAAAATGGCGACTCTGCTGGGGACTTATTATTCGATAGTAACTTAGAAAATATTAAGAGAATATTTATCACTTTGTGGCATCTATATAGATGTCAAAATGGCGACTCTTAGTGGGAACATCCTCCCCTTCATCTCTGAAAATAAGGTACGGTTTTATTTAATAAATTAACTAACGCTCTTTTCTGAATGATCAAATCAGTTTCGATCAAAGACAAATGATGCTAGAACAATGGAAGTTACTGGAGAAAGCTAGTCAGTACATGTCTAAGGAAGAGGAACATGCTGCCTCAATCTGTCTTAGGTGAAAGGCTTCTTCAAAAAGTGTTGTGTGGCTCCCACACATGACCAGTTAATAGATCGAGTAGGGAAAGGGAAGAGCACTAATGAATCTTCCAAGACTGGAAAAAGGAAACATCTGGAATCAGCTATCGATTCAATTATAGCACGTCCATTGGATATAAGGATCTTGAAGGCAATCCTGGTCCAGCAGTAACAGTTGACGATGGTGGAAAAGAAACTTTTATTAGATCAGTTTATTTAGAAGTTTGGGGAACTGGAACGCCTGGCTCTTTATTTCGATTTTGATATTCATCCAGGGAATGTTGACAAACCATGGGAAGGCTTGCTTCCGTCAGAATGGAGTCAGGTATTTGAAATTGTGAGTCAAGATGATAAACCTGATGTTGTTCTTTAAAAAGAGCACAATTACATTCTTCAACCAGTAACAGGAAATGCCAAGTATTCAAAGCTTCAGCCTGATGTATCTCAGAATGTGGGACAACCACTACAAAAAGCAGCAATTAACCTGGATAATGTCACATTGTGTTTATCAAAGGATTGAAGTGAAACAGTGCGTTTCAGTAAGGAAGACTGGGGACAATTAAATAAGATCATTGGCTATAAGGAAGGTGCGGATGAGCATTTGGTGGAAATTCAGGACAAGGAAAACATGCTTCATACCCTTTTGGAAATCCATATGAAGCACTTCCATGGCAGGGAAGTTAAATGAAGAAGAAGCATGGTAGCATCGAAAGTAGTGTCTGCTTCATCGGTATCGCTGTGAGCCAATGCAGGACGGATGATAGCGTGTTGGCGCACAAAGAATGTACAAAGCCTTTGGATGAAAAGTTAGTCCAACTAAGTCAAGCGTTGCTCGCCAACAAGTAAACGGATCAATTAATGAATTAACGAATTCATCAGTCAATAAAGAGCCCTGGGGGCATCGTCATGACTTTCCAGATTATAAGAGCAAGGGTCAAAGTAAAGTTGCTCCATTCTCATATGAATTGGGTATTTCAAGAGTCTTAGGCGAACAATAATAGATACTGTCGAAGAAAGAAGGAATCAATCGCTAGCTGCAGAGGTAATCAAATTACCATAGTTAAAGTATTAAAGGAAATAAAACAAAGAAGAAAAGAAGAACAGGCAAGAAGAAACCAAGACGAGTATATTCATCATGGGGGGGGGGGGGGGGGGGGGGGGGGGGGCAGAAAAAGGCATGCGAAATATGTTATCCTTGAAGATAAATTGCAATTTTGATGCTTCTAAATCAAAAATGGCAAGATAAGCAAAGGCACAGAATGAAAAAAATCTCAGAATCCCAAATGAGGTAATCATTGATTCCCCGAAATGATAGTTGTTTATGATAATTGTTTATATTAATCTTTGTAGGTTAAAGTTGGGGCAGAATAAGCCAAGATCAGCAAAGCCTCAGAATGACAAAATCTCAGAATTTCAAAGAAGAGGAGCGAAAGGATTTCAAAAGACAAGGAGAAAGATAAAGAGATAGAATCGGAGAAGAAAGAAAAGTGAATGGCTTGAAGAACAAGTTACAGAAGACGGTTGATAAAGGCGAACTTGTTAAAGTATATGACATAAAAAAGAAATAAGAGTATATAGGCCTGATTAGTTCAAGACTGGGGGCAGAGTTAATCCTGGGTAAAAAAAAAGAAGTATGAGATGATGCGGCGTCAATATATTTGTTAAAGGTCGCAATATCATGATTTTGATTACGAAGACTCCCAGAGCAATGCTTCCTCATCAAAAGGGGGCAAGACAGGCTTTCAAGTATATCAAGTCATCACCAAACGCGAAGCACCAATGACAATTGCCAAATGAAAAGCCAATCGTAAAATTAGCAACTATCACTATTGCCATCAATCGTTTATCAAAATTGTTATCAACCTAAAATTGCATTCTCGGGACATATCAGGAGTGGCACAACATCAATTATTGATTCTCAGAACATTATCGGCAGTGGCGAAATATCAGTTATGGATTCTCCGTTCATGGCAATGACAAAAGCAAACAAAATATGTTATCGTTGAAGATAATTACAATTTTGATTCCGAAGATTATGGGAATAATACTTCAAAATCAAAAAGGGGCAAGATAAGAAGGATATCAAGAATGTCAAAACATCAAGGTATCAAGAAGATTAAAATTTTGAAATAAAAAGTTTCAGAATGCAAAGTCTCAAAAGTCTGATGCCATACGTAAAGAAAAAGATAGACTTTCAAGCGCCGATAGTTATCGCCAAATCAACAATGATTACCATTATCATCACTGTATCACTGATGAGAAGATTATTTTATTATAATATCATCAATGACAATGGGGCAATATGTCAATCATCGACCTGCCATCTTCGATTATTGATCTATTTTCTTTAGCAAAAGCATCGATCTATCATTGATCTATTATCTTCAGCAAAAGCTTCTACGATCAATTATCATATCAGCGACAGCAGTTTATCATTTAAGGCAGTCTAGCCAAGCTCTAAAAGTGCCAAACCCTAAAAAGAGCCAAGCTCTAAAAGTGCCAAACCCTAAAAGGGCTAAAAGCTCTAAAAGGGTCAAGCTCTAAAAGGGCCAAAAGCTCTAAAAAGGGTCAAGCTCTAAAAAAAGGGCCAGAAGCTCTAAGGGGGGCAGCTACACATAAGACCTATCAAGATCGCCATTCAGGCAGCGGCGAGAAGCCAGTGGCCCTAAAAATTCCATGAAGGCCATCGTACGCATGCCCATGCGGGCAGTTGACGGAGCTAGTGACTAAAAGTCCTCAACGGCCAGTCATGCGTAACCCCCATACCATCTATACAGCTTTTCGACAGCGTCACGGGGAACGGAGGAAAGTACCCTCCCATGAATGGGCTCAACCTTGCAGACGAAGAAAATAAGGGCCACAGTGCGAGCTTTAAATAGGCCAATCATGCGTAAGACCCTCTAGATTTGTGGTTCGATTCCAGTAGTAACTCATGAGGAAGGGCTTAAACCTACTCATCGATGGACTGGCAACCATGGATTTGGTACCCCGAAGGTAGTCTTGCGAGCTCTGTGAACTCTAAAGAGTTACCGTGGCCAACCCTGTGCGTAAAACCAACCGAGTTCACCTTTCCGATAGCTTCACTGGGCCCCTCTGATGGATCACGGTTTGTGAACTCCCTAGGCAGTAAGAAGTCCAGTGAACTCCTGAGAGTTACAGAGACCATCACGTGAGACCCGACTCTTGCATGAATCTAAGAAACTGTTGCTCCAACTACTCAAGAGCTTAAACTGTGTGTCGCTCCACTACTCAAGAGCTTAAACTGTGTGTGTAAGTGTTTGTCCAGTAGTGTCAGTTAAGTCCTGTCAGTCTAGTTCAATCTAGACTAGTTAAGTCAAGTCAGTCTAGTTCAATCTAGACTAGTCAAGTCAATTCAGGTCAAGGTCAGTTTTGTCAGTCAAGGTATGGTCAGTCAAGAGTATACTATCTCCATTGCTTGAAAGCACAAATTAAGTTTAATGTTTAAAATGCTGTAGATACATGTTTCACTATAGATATGTTCAAACATGCAAACATGCAAAGCATAAATTATGTGAAGCATTCAAAATGCTATAAATACATATTTCAATTTAAATATGATCAAATATGCAATTGCTTGATGAAAATTTTAAACATTGATTAGAAAACATACAAAAATGCGTTTCTCTTGAATCAGGTTCAAATTACATCAACGGTAAATGCTTTCAAGATATTGGCGATTATCTAGTCAAAAACTTAAGTCTTCGAGGTCAATTACTATATTGACAAGAGCTATAAGGTCTTTTCATCTATCACCTTCCTAATGAATAGAAACATATTATCGCATAAGGTTCTCAAAAGGGGGTAGTGGATAAACTAGTGAAGAATTATCATTCTCTACCGGACAATATAAGGAATCAGATATATTCCTTGGATTTGTCAAAAGAGCAGTAAAGATTATCTATTCTTCAGGAGTATCAGGAGGCTTCACTTCGGAAATATTATCTTCTGAAGAAATCTTTATGTGACATTGACCTGGAAAGGGGGCAGGATTTAATGTCTTCGAAATAATCTATGCCTTGGTCTCTCTGATAATCTCTTATGCATGGTGAAGAAATTTATATGTCGATTCATAACTTCCCGCTATTCTGATAATAATATTGCAAGACTTCAAGTATAGGATTGGATGGAGACAAAGAACGGATGGAAGCGTCATCATCAGTAACTTCTATGACCTTTGGAAAATTATTAAATAAAAATTAAAAAGAAGTCTTGTCTATTTTTTTAAATTTTTCAGAATCAGCAAAGATCCAAGAAAAGTTTATGAATAAATGCTAAGGAGCACAAACTAGAGAAGACTCAGTAAAAAGACTCAGTGGTCGAACCTTTGGAGCTAAAGATAAAATCTCCAAGAGTGCAATATAAAGAATACAATGCGAAGCACGATGATAAGCATAAAGATTGATTAAATCATATTGCGAATATCACGCTCAGCCTAAAAAGAGAAGAAACTCTCAATCTATTTCAAAATTATCAATGCTTCATAAAGCTACATTGAAAAATTATAATGAATTAAGATACTAATTCCGATTAATTTGGTAGGAGAGACCATTATTCAAAAGCTTGGGTTATGCAGATTGTGAGTAAAGGAAATAATCGAAAAAGTTGTTGTGGCATGAGCAGCATTAAAGAACAACCCCAGATACAGAATTGAAGGAAAGAATCGCTGGAGTTGATCAAGAGGAAAGAATCGTTGGAGTTAATCAAAGAAACCGTTATAATAGCAACGGTGTTGGAAGAAAGCTCTCTAATCAAACCGCTCAAAGATGAAGACGTCACTTCTGTTGAAGAAGCGTGCTTCAAAGAAAAGAGAATTTTATCCTCTCTAGTGAAGCATCTGCTCGACATTTCTGACTGGGGGCATTCAAGTTTTCCGTTCGAGTGCCATCATTCTAGTCTTTCGCTTGAGTGTCATCATTCAAGCCTTTCGTTCGAGCACAAGCCTTCTGGTCTTCTGTTCGAGTGTCATTATTCAAGACTTTTGTTCAAACACAATTATTCAAGTTATCCGTTTGAGCGCCATCATCAAGTTTTCCATTTGAACAAGTTCAAGTACAATCATCCAACCTTTCGTTTGAGTGCGAGCATTCCAGTATCCTGATCAAACACGATCATTCAATCTTCTGGTCAAGTATGATCAGCCAGTCTGCTATGTAAACATAATCATCTGGTTATCCTTCGGTTGCAGTTCATTCAAGTTCTTCAGGCAGAGGAAGATCGATCCTCCATTTGATTTCAGGATTCAATCAAAGAAGGATCGAGGGGGCATCTGTTGAGGCATAAAAAATATTCCATGTCTGGGGTATTTTGGTAAATTCCATGTCTGGGGTATTTTGGTAAAAATCCAGTCCAAAGGGTAGTTTAGGTATTTTGGTAAAAATTCAGTCCAAAGAGTAGTTTAGGTATTTTGGTAATAATCCAGTTCCAAGGGTAGTTTAGGTATTCTAGTAAAAAGGATTGAAAAGGGTAGTTTGATAAAAACGGGTGCACATGTGTCATTTTAAGGGAGAAAGGTTATACACCACCATTTAAGAGGTAGCTTAGTGGTCACCATAGCTTAAGAAAAGAAGAAGATCATAAGTGAAGAGATAGGTGGTGGTGATCACCACTCTGTAAGAGTGGTGAGGCCTATAAATACCTCACTCCCACTCCATTTGAGGGGTTGGATCAGCTAGATCAAATGGTGGGCCAAAGGAATGAGGAAGAGAAGTCAGGAGAGAGAGAGAGAGCTTGGCCATTGCGCCTGCCCGCGTAACAAATGAGGCATGTTGCGCGTACCCGCACAAGGAGGACTACTGTTGCGCGTACCCACGCAAGGGAGACTGCTGTTGCACGTACCCGAGTAAGGAACCTTGTTGATGCGCATACCTGCGTAACCAGGCTAACCTACAGGCGTAAAATGCTTCTTCCTTTCAACTGCATTGTTGGTGTGGCCCAATACAGCGTCCTTTTGAGAAATCTATACCATCCATTGGGTTCTTCTCGTGATTCTGACCGTAAACGACTGGTCTTGGTCATCAGATGGTGTGGCCCACTGGGATAATCAGACTACGATGACAGTTGAAAGGTTTTCTTTCAATCACCGTAACAATCACATGGATGAATATGGTTACTGAGGTTCAACATGGTTTCGACTGCTTTCTCTCCCTCTATCTTCTGGATGGCTCAGATCAGCCCCTCCCTACGTGATGGTGGCCCACTAAGCACGGACAGAAGCTCTGTTTTTGAACAGAGTCGACGTACGTCGACTCTGTGATTTTCGATGCCCCATTTACTGGAGTCTTTTGGAAAATCCACTCCGTTCATTGGTCTCATGGTGAAAAATCACCAAGGAAGGACTTTTCATATGTGGTTCTAAGGCTGTACATAAATTTTTGGTTCGAACGGATGGTGGAAACCCCCTGATCTTTCATTCTATGAGACTTTTCATGCCTGTTTATCATGATCGGCTTGATTTCTTCATGGCCCGGCCACACTGCAGCGAGTTGCTTCATATTTTAAGGAAGAATGACTGGAAGGATGCTCCATCTCATTGATGACTGGCTGATCAAATCAGCAATTCCTCCTAAGTACCTAGGAGATGACCAAAATGGTGCCGGAATGCTGCCGAAATTTCTATCTCATTGAAGACTGGCTAATCAAATCAGCAATTCCTCCTAAGTACCTAGGAGATGACCAAAATAGCGTTGTTATGCTGCCAAAATTCCCATCGAGCTATCTCCTCTTTCATTCAGTACATTGCATTAATTGTACTTTATTTTCAGAATCAAGGGAATCAGAGGATGTAAATGAACTCAGATAAATGTGATGAATGTTCTCTCATTCATTCTTTGTTATCATTGAATAAATCCTCTAAATGAAACACATTTGTTTTCTTGTCGAAACAACAAGATTAAATGGTATTGAATGACATTAGGTGGAATTAACCCCATTATTGTACAATGATCACATGTCTGAAATTGCATGGTATTTTGACCATTGAATCTCATTTTTTTTTATCAAATTCTTCCTTTAGAAAAATAGCTTTAAGTGAAATCCGTGTTTGGTGGACCATGGAATTATGATCAATAGACTAGATTTCACAAATGGAACAGGGCACCTATAAGCAAATGCAAGTCAATTATCACCTGTAAAAGGCACATATGGATGGATGAAGTGGATAAAATACGTCCATCAATGTGGGGCCCACATATGTAGTGGATTTTGAAATCCACAAGAAATCTGTAACACCCTGAAAATCGGGGGTCGTGTATAAACTCAACTCCCGAGTTCCAGACCGTCACTTATGCAACAAAAATGATTATGATTCAATGTCGTCTGATTTAAAGCATTCACATGAGTAAAAGTATACCAAAACTGCAATTCATACTTCAGATCCAGTGATAAAAGCAAGCGGAAGACTAAACAATATATATATCACTGTATGGAAAAATAAAGTAAATCTCATCTGTCTCCAAAGTATGACTACATCTCTGAGTCTCATATAATATACATGAACAAAATAAATATCTAAAATGGTCCCACTGAAATCCCATCGATCCAGGTCGCCTATGCGAAGCCATCGTGATACTGCATGTACGAGAACTCGTCCTGGTCCTCGCCAAAGTCTGGCTCCACCTCCTGGATCTCAGCCTCACCTGCATCTACAACAGGGTCTGGTGGGTGTTGCAAACATTATCCCGCAACGTGGGAGTGAGTGATCAACTCAGTGGAATCATAGAGCAAAGATTAGCATGTTCACAATTCAATCATGCGATAATAGTAAAGCAGTAAATCAGACAATCCTAGTACTGTTGTTAATGCAAGATGATATGACGTGATGTATGCCCTCACCGACGATCTTCCTCATACGGCAACATCTTACGACCGCGGCATGCCACACTCCCTAGAGTGCTCCACATCTTCCAGGCACATGCAATGCTATGGTGATATGATTTTCAAGTTGTTATTAGTCCATTCAAACAGCAGGATTGGGAAACTAAGGTACTTCCCTTGTATCAATCCCAACACAGATCCTGTCTAGGGTCGTCACTCCTAGTAATCTCATACGATGTATATTTCGTAGGTCACTGCAAGGGCTGCCAGGGCTGTTGCTCGCACTCGTTGCACCGCTCCCCCATCACCTTATCAATACAGGCCTACTGTACTCTATTGCAACGGAAGGGTCATCGCCTCCCGTGGACTCAGAATACGCTCGCGGTCACTACAAAGGACTCGTCGCCTGATCAGTGTAGGCCGACAGCTAGAATATGGTGTCCCATACCACCATAATCTGCTCACGAGTCTAGGTGCTCACTGGTCACTACGGGGAGGTTTGTAACCCCAGCGTAGGCCGACAGCTCGACCACGGTGTCCCATACCACCATGCCCGGCTCATGAGTCATCGTGGATCAAGGTACCATGGTTAACAGGGTTTACAATGGTAAGTTCAGTACCCTAGGTTCAAGCAGTTATGACTCATACAAGGTGAACATACATCGGCCAGTCGGGTTGCTTGATGGGCTCGATTAGCGCGATCGCATCTCAAGTCGAACGACATGAAGTGCATAAAACACTTCGCGTGGCCTAACCACTGCCGCCAACTCTAAACACGAATCGCGTTCATCGACGCGTCGTTCGTGGCTATGACCAGTCAGCCACGAATTCGCTCGGTTACCGACTGCCTGGACTAAGTCTAGTCCCAAACACTTATGGAATCACATCAACAATATATGTAAAAGTATTGGAATTGAAATACAATCATATGAGCATGTTAACACATGTTATAACATTCAACTTAAGCAAATCCTCAAGCACATATATTCCATGCACGTAATGAAATCATGCATTTAGTCAACATGTAGAAAATCATTTAGGTCAGCATATTAATAGAGAAATCCATCTCAAACTAATTCATAACATCATTTAGTTCAATACATACTAATACAAACATTTATACAAACACATACACTACACACTTAAGTCTACATATAGCATGTCGACCCGAAGTGTGCAATTAGGCGAATCTCTTCGCCAAACTAATTATGTACGTATTCCTAACTTCTTAATGCGACAACAAACCATGTCAATCACATCAGCAAAATATGAATGTAAACAGTACTTCCTACAAATGACTAAAATGCCCTAAATCTCATATTCTTCGTTAATTTACAAAACGGGAAACGGAGAGTATTTTATACATGTCAAACGGCGATACAGTCAAGAATCTACTATTAAACGACATTGAAAGCGTTGGGAACCGTCAATCAAAGCGTCTAAAATCCTCACCTTATGTCTTGTAGACTCGTGAATTGAAACGGAGCGTATACGCTTCGTCTACGGCGAATAAGGAACCTAATACACGAGATCCATAAGCTACATCACTATGGAAACAAAGGAAACTCAAATCAGCAACTATTTGGGGTATTTTCTTATCTAGAATCGTGGTGAAATCGCCGGGAAAACGGTAGAGGTGTGTTGCTTGAGCACGTGCAACACGTAGCACAAGTGGCAGGAAGAACTCTCCCACTCTCTCACAATCTCTCACCTTTTTCTCTCTCCCAAGTTAAGGTTTCTCTCAAATTCGGATGGGAGAGAGGAGTGAGGGTTTCAACCCCTTTTATAGCCTAAAACATGCCCAAAATAGGCTTGGGAACAATGTTTACTTGGTGTCTAACCAAATCAGGGCCGTTTCGGTCCAAAGGAGCATTTCTGATGGTCCCCTGGCCAAATGCGGTCGGACTTAAGCTCATGCATACTGGATGTAGCACACATCCACTTTTCGGACCGGTAGGGTTCACAGATCGCACGTGGTGGTCCAGTTTCAGTTTAACGGTCACCGCACCAAGATCGGGCCTATAAGTCTCGTGATATGTAATAGAAATTTTTCCTAATCCAAGGGTGTAATTTGGCTGTATTCTGACGGTCAGAACGTTTAATACTGATGCGTCAATTTCGTGTGCCAGATTTGAATTTCAAATTCCAATTTTAACCCTATTCTCACTCTCTTCACTCCAGGCTCAATGAAATAGCCTCTGAACGTCAGTTGGACTTGATTTTCGAAACGATTGCCAAGCCCAGCTAAGTGGTCATAACGGTCTAAGATGGTAGTTATCTGACTTACGACGCGCGGTCTAGATCCAATACAAAGTTTCAAGGAGGTCCCGAGAACAAACCGGTTTAGAGTTTGATCCGAGGCTTTAGAGCATTATAGCACCCTTGGTTCCACTCGCTTTGGGCCTTGTAGAACGTATTTAAAGTGATCAGGGACCATTTCCCAGCTATTCTAACGTTGCACTAGCTAAACTAGTCATATTTTCTAAAGGAATGAATTCTACACAAATTTCGGGTCGAGTTGGTACTCGAGCCCAAGTATGGATTTTTCACGGGCGTTACAAAATCCCACTGTATCTATTGTTGGCATGGGATGATGTGATACCTAGATTAATCCAATCCTTCTGTTTAGAATGATATGATACCTAGATTAATACAATTCTTCCATTCTTTTTCCAAACATAAGATGGAATTTGCGTGGACTAAATGTAATTTCATACAACCTAATCCCACTTAATTCCATGTTCCAAATAGGCCCAATGAGGCTGTTTGGCTAGCAGGAATTTGGATTACCCATATATATTTCAATTACCAGGCATTAAAATACTATGTTATTGTAATTGTTAAGAATTATCATCATTGGATTTGGATAATATTTTGGACCAGGTGGTTAAGATTCTTGAAACTTGAACACCATTGCTGGCTTCAAAATCATAAATTGGCAACCATATGTGGTTCTGATCATATTATAAATGGTCTTATTACTGATCTAGACCATCCAACATACAGCCAGCTCCCGCCCTTGGTTGATCATCCTTCGAAAAAGTTATTTTTGGTTGTGTGATGCTCAGTGGCTGTCGAAGTGGACATGCACATTGATCATGGTAAAAATGGTCTGAACATCTAAGCCATGAGAAACACAGGTCGCATCATAGAAATCACCTTATGAAAATCGTACCAATGTACTAACAAGGTTAGGTAGACTTGTATATCAGGTCCCATTGATTGGGCGTTATTTTAGACAGTGTAGACCACAAAAAGGGAGCCTGAGTGGGTGGTGACTCATCTTCTATCTAACCAAGAAATCCTTCACAATTTTAGTCAGATGTATCCAGAAGAAAATAAGTGTAGATTGCTTGTCTAACACTCAGCTAGCATAATGTATTTCCCAAACTTATATGCAAACACTCCATCACTCTCCTCTGTATTGATTTTATTTCCAACCAATTAATGCATTTGTCTTTTCCCTAGTAGATATTGTTGTATTTAATATCTTAAATCTATTCAGATACATACCGGATCACTGACATCAACAGACTGTTCGATGTCACCTTTGATGACATTGAACGGTGCTTGATCCCATCAAGATTTTTCATATTTTCTCCGGTTGCTCACTAGACTATCAGAGTGTTTTTTTTTTTTATGCCATCGAACGTCGTTTGATGACATCGAAGGTAAGGTTTGATGTCATCGAACATAGCTTAATGCAATTGAGGATTTTTTGGAAAATCATGTCGTCTCTGAAAAGTTGTAGTGTTATTTCGATGTCATAGATGTGGCTTCAATGCCATCAAAGGATTAGTTTCGATGACATCGTAGACTATTCAATGCCATCGATAGTTTCTGTGCAACTTTACGTAGAGTTGCGATTTTACATGATTTGTTTTCGATTTTACTTGAGATCCTTCTATAAGCTATATATATGGGTGTAAGCAAGATTGGGAGCTACTACTAGGCTTTCTAATCTGTCCAATGGTTTCAAAGGGTGTAGAAAGGGTGAGATTCGAGGTTGGTCGAATCGGGTAAGCTCTCTCTCTGTCTCTCTCTCTTTATAATTTCTTATTTCCTAATGATCATCTGTCGCTTTGTGCGGTATTTTTTTCCTGCAAAGGTTTTTCCACATTAAATCATTGTGGTTTTTTTTTGTGCTTGGATCGTGTGATTGGATTATTCCTCTTGATTCTACTTTGTGTGCTCCTGTTTTTCCCCAGCAGATATACCCGAATGTGGGTGGCCCATTCTTCAAAACCATTCATACCAGAAGAATCAGTTGTCATAAAAGATATGTCTTAAATCTTGGTTCACCATGCTGCTCGACCAGTCGAGGGACTGGCTCGACTAGTCGAAGGTCCCTTTGCCTGGTCGAAGCCCGTTCAACTTGAAGTCCAATAACAATGTTTCTGAAAATTTTGAGGTCTTCGACCAATCGAGGGACAGGCTCGACCAGTCGAAGGGGGTCCTTCGACCAGTCGAAGCCCAGGCTCGACTAGTTGAGGGTTACGCAGATGGTGCTCGAATTACGTAAATTTGAGGCAGTTTTAGAGAGGTACGTAAGTGGAATTTTCTAAACTATAAATAAAAGTCCCTAGGGCCCTTCTAAGTAATGCTAAGGTTTTCTAAAGGGGTTTACAAGTGTTCCTAAAAGGGTTTTAGGATTTCTAAAGGGTATAGCAAGGGTCAGATTCGAGGTTGTTTAAATCGGATAAGTCCTTTCTCTTTGTAAATTCTATTTTCATAGTGGAATTCTGTTGCTTTGTGCCATGGTTATTTTCCAAAAGGATTTTCTACATTAAATCTTTGTGTTCTCTTGTGATTGCTTGACGCTATTAGATTGCTATTCTAAATCCAAATCTATATGATTTCACAACACAAATCCCCAACAAGTGGTATCAGAGCAATCGTTGGGGCACAGATCTGAATCTGAGAGATAAGAAATAATGGTAAGCACTAGGTATGATATTGAGAAGTACTCAGGGAAAATTAATTTTGAGTTATAAAAGATCAAGATGATCAGTTCCTTAATCAAGCAAGGTGAAGATGTTGCTCTTGAGAAGCGAAAGTCTACTATGACTGATGATGATTGGAATACTCTTGATAAGAAATCCTTATCATCGATCCATTTATATCTCACGGATGAGGTTCTCTACAATGTCATGAGGGAGAAACTGCAGTTAAGTTATGGGCAAAGTTAGAGGATGTTTATGCAAAAAAATTCTCTAAAAATCACCTACACGTGAAGCGACACTGGTATAACTTTAAGATGGCAGAGGGTGGAGATCTGGAGGCTCAAATCAACAACTTTAATAAATTAGTTTGTAAATTGTTGGATATGGAGGAAGTGGTGAAAGATGAGGAACAAGCATGTATGTTTTTGAATTCTCTTCTAGCATCGTATGAGTTATTCAAGGATACAATGTGCACCATGAATAAAACCCTGAGTGTCCATATCGTTATCTCAGCACTTCAAGGGAAGGCTATGAGAAAGCTTAACGTCGACACCATTATCTCCGCCCTTCAAGGGAAGGCTATGAGAAAGCTTAACGTCGACACCATTATCTCCGCCCTTCAAGGGAAGGCTATGAGAAAGCTTAACGTCGACATGAGATATCTTCTGATGCACTGCTTATAAGGGGTAGGAATTCTAAATAAGGTACATGTTCTTTAGGTTCTAGATCCAAATCCAAGGGCAAGGGCAAAGGAAAGGTAAAGTGCTGGAACTGTGAGATAGAAGGACATGTGAAGAAAGATTGTATAAATTCTAAATCTAAGAGAGAAGATTTTGAGGCTTCATACCAAGAGGTCAATGTTGCCATGTCGAATGGATCGAGTGGATGTGATGGTGATGTTTTGTTTGTGTCTACGATTAGACACTTTTACGATGATCGTAAGAGTAAGTGGATTCTAGACATAGGGGCATCCTTTCACATGACTCCTCATTAGAGTTATTTCACCAGATATAGGAAGTGTGATGATGAACAAGTGTTATGGGCAATGACATTGCCTGTAATGTTGTGGTTGTTAGTACAGTGCGTATCAAGATGTTTAATAGGACAGAGTATACCCTGACTGATGTGAGGTATGTTCCTGACATGAAGAAGAATCTGATTTCTTTTGGTGTACTTGAGGCAATGGGCTACAAGTTCACATGTATTGATGCTGCTCTTAAAGTATCTAAAGGGGCATGAGTGATCATGAAAGCGTAACGACTTGATAATATTTTCAAGTTGATCGGGAGCACGTCAAAAGGTGGAGCTGCAATGTTTGTAACGGATTCCACCTCTCCACGTGTGTGACATGTTGGACATGACCATATGATCGAGTAAGGCATGAAGGCTGAGACGCATGAACAAAGATACAAAGCAGGTGGAGCAGCCACTTGTGAGAAGAATCACATAGCATAATCATAGGATATCGACAAGGTACATGGATGACTCCAATATCGCAGGAGATCCATCTTCTATTCATATAGCTCTAGGTGATCCTGGTGCTGAGAAGTGGAAGGTGACTATAGGTGTGAAGGACTCGTTATACCAGATCGACACATGGGAGCTTGTGGAGCTTCCAGTGGGCCGGGAAGCGATTGGATCCAGGTGGATCCTTAGGAGGATACAATATAGATACAGAGAAAGGTTAGTAGTGAAGGGTTATGCTTAAAGAGAAAGGATCAGTTTCTTAGAGATATTCGCGTCGACGGTATATCAGGTGTCTATTAGATTCGTGATTGGTGTTGGTTGGCCAATGTGATATTGAGCTGGAAAAGATGGATATGGAGTCTGCACTTCTGTAAGGAAAATTGGAAGAGTAGATCTACATGAAGTAACTAGAGCAGTTCCAAGTTAAAGGGGCTGAGAAAAAAGTTTACAAGAGGTCATGGTACGACCTATCACCTCGGTAGTGGTTTGATTCCTTCATAATGAGTCTGAAATTGTATGCTAATGACATATAGATCATCAATTATGACATGTCTGAAATCAATGTATTGAATACTCGATTAAGTGGGACATTCAGGATTAAGGATTGGGGGCCTACAAAGATGTTTCTCGTCATTGAGATTGAAAGAGGTATAGGCTTTGGTTATCTCAGGCGGAATAGCTTGGGTAGATATTGATCAAGTTTGTGATGGATCAGGCAAAGCTGGAGAGCGTTCCCTACGTATCTCTCCTCAAGTTTTCCTCTGAACATGTCCCAAAATAGATGAGGAAATGCAGGATATGTCTCATGAGCCTTATTCCTATGCGTTTGGCAATGCAAGCCATGGTCTGTATTAGATCGGTTATTTTATAGACTATTAGTGTTGTGAGAAAATACCCCGATAAGAAATATTGGGTAGTAGTGAGATGGTACGAAGGACTACGTCTTAACTTTTGAGAAGACAGGAACAAATTTGGAAGGGTATGTAGATTCAGATTATATAGGCATTGTGGATTCCAAAAATTTGACTTCAGGTTACTCGTTTACACTAGTGGGTGGAGTAATTAGTTAGATGTTCATGTTATTTGTAGATGTTTGAGGAAGGAGGCGTAACACTGGAAAAGATTCACACCAGCGTGAATTCGGAAGACATGATCACCTAGATCATTCCTTCAGAGAAGTCTAATTTCTGTGCAACTTCTTTGGGCTTAGCGATGGTGTAAAAGAAAGACGGAGTGTGCACGAGAAGCTATGATGTGATGTACAGATAAGAGAAGAGGTCAAGAAGCTATAAGGTTAAAAATTGATGATATGGTGGAGATTGTTGTAAAACACATTTCTTAAATCTTGGTTCACCACACTGCTTGACCAGTCGAGGGACTGGCTCAACTAGTCAAAGGTCCCTTCGACTGGTCGAAGCCCGTTTGACTCGAAGTTCAATAATAATGTTTCTGAAAATCTTGAGGTCTTCGACCAGTCAATGGATAGGCTCGACCAGTTGAAGGGGTCCTTTGACCAGTTGAAGCCTAACCCCAACTAGTTGAAGGTTACATAAATGGTGCGTAGATTCTACGTGGTTGCATAAATTTAAGGCAGTTTCAGAGAGGTGCGTAAGTGGAGTTTCCTAAACTATAAATAGGGGTCCCTATGACATTTCTAAGCAATGATAAAGTTTTCTAAAGGGGTTCCAAGGGTTCCTATAAGGGTTTTAGGGTATTTAAAGAGTGTAACAAGGGTGAGATTCGAGGTTGTTCGAATTAGATATGTCATTTATCTTTTTAATTTCTATTTTCATAGTGGAATTTTGTCGCTTTGTGCCGTGATTTTTTCTCAAAAGGGTTTTCCATGTTAAATCTGTGTTCTCTTGTGATTGCTTGGTGCTATTGGATTATTATATTAGATCCAAATCTAAGTGATTCCGTAGTACAAATCCCCAACATAGGTGGCCAACAAATAGACCCTCAACAGACACAATAGATACGTTTAACACACATTTACTTTGAGCTAGCCTTACAGAAAATGATAAACCTTCTATTGAGGTTTTTCTTTTGGTGTATAGTCCATCCACAGTGAGGATATATAGTTTTGTCTGCAATTCATATCACTAAACCATTGGCCCCACAAACTACCAACCAAAATGATCCTGACAACCTCCATGCACTCTATCATGCCTTGAAAGCCATGCAATCTACCGATGCTCGATCGTTTTTCTTGTTCATTTTTTTCTTTTAATTTTTTATTTTCCTCTTCAAGAGGTGGATCTTCTGATAGGATGTAACTTTCAAATTCTAGGCCGTTGTCTAATCTCAGTGGACCCCTGCAATGGGTAAGATTTTAATGGGTATCTTCCCTGGCCGTTTGGTAGGAGTGGTTGAGGGTATTGAGAATAATGCATCAAGTGATGGGAGTCTTGCTTAGTCAACGTGCGTTAATGATCCATTGTAAAAGGCAGGATAAGATGGCCACTAGGCACAGTTAGGCCAAGTTGAATGGTCATGATCACGACCTCAGAATAAGTACAGTGCTCCGAGGCTTATAGTATGGAGATGTCAGCCATGGTTCCATCTAATCTAATGATCTCCTATGCTGGATGAACCCAGCAGTCTAATATTGGCTTTCTTTCTCTTGAAAGTGAATCATTATTCTAGGCGTTTCTACTTGACCATGTACTTGCAGGACGCAAATGTAAGGGACGTCACGACACAGGGATAGACGTGATGAGGACAATAATCATCTTCCTAAGGAAATATCGTCATCCTCGTGAAATAATTACTCTGAATTCACATAGTTTTCCAAGACTCCTTATAGAGATTCCTATATTTGACAAAGGATAAAAAAAAGAAATAAACACTAATAAAATCAAAATTAAATTAATTGATGATTGAATTTATAATCCTTTAAATAGTGATATCAAACTTAGAAAGAATTTATAGAATTAAACTCCAACTTAAACTCCCTAAAAACATGACTTACTAAAAATACTAAACTATTTATATACTGTCATAATTCCTAGAAGACTTCATGGTTTTCGGCAAAAAATAGTAAGTGTCCAATTTGGCCTAACCATGTTATTCTCCTAATTTTTCTAAAAACTTTTCATGTTGGGCACTACTCCTAAAACTTAAAGGATCAAGAGGTATGATCAAATTAAAACTAACTATAAATAGTAAAAATGAAAATAAATTAGACTTTCGACCATCAATCTGATGGAATCTCACAAATCCAGTGTGGGAAACTTGGCATAGTAGGTTAGTTGGCTAAAGTAGCTTCTCCTACCCCAAAATCATATATGATATGTTAATAAACTCATTCTAGTTTGCAAGATATAATTGTTTTAAGGTTCTAATGGTCCTAATTACTTCCGTCTTCGATTGTGCCTTCTCTGGTCATCTTTGTCATGAAAGTGTTTGTGACTTGCTCTACATCAGTCCCTTACACTTCAAAAGAACTCGTCCTTAAGTTCTCGTCCCACTTTGGTTCATGATACTTAGTCAAGTCCATTACGTTGAAAGTGTCACGCCCCAAATTTGGAAACCGGGCTCACAAAATTCCTGATTGCAAAATTCGGCACCGACGGCCTCCGCAGTACCCCATTCTCGGATCCCGGTACCCATACACCCGGTTTTGATCCTGGGATCCTACAAAGAGGATTTTTTTTTTTACATCAATTTGATTCGTAATAAGCATAACCATAACCAACGAACAATAACCAAAACAACACCATCACAAAATCTACTATGATAAAAAATTTTGAGTACAATGTGTATGAAAGGGAAATACAAGATGATGAAAATAATAAAAAACTCCAGAAGCTCGACTACACACTCCAACTGTGGTGAGACTACGACTGCGTCCTGGCGTCACCTGCATGCATCAATTGTCCATAAGCTTATAGAAAGCTTAAAGGGTGGTGTAAGTGTGTGCGTAATGTGCAGAATGCAATGTCAGAGTGATGCAAAATTATGCTGATGGGTACATGAATGCAATCAGCCGTACCAAGGCTATGTGGTACAAAACATAAATGCTATTGGCCATATCAAGGCCATGCGATGTAAAATGCAAGTCGAGCATACCAATCCTCATCCACAATATCAAATATCAGTATAATTTCTCAGTCTGGATAATCACCAGGGTCTAGTGCACTCTACACCATCTTGCTAACCCTATCTGAATGCACAATTGGGAGAGTGGGAGAGACCTCACTATCCGCCTGCTAATATCAGGCCCGGTTCGTCGATAGCGGACCGATTCCTCAAGATGGTCAAACTTAACTTAGAAATTGCCCCCTTACTTAGGCGGGTAAGGTCATACCCCTTTCCAACCATGACATAGTGGGAGATGCGACTTAGTGATATACGGCCCTTGCACGCTCATGTATCCACTCGGTCTTGAAGTTGGAGTCATTCTCTGGTACCATCAGGTTTAAGGATTTTCACCCAGGGACATTTATGACGCCTCAATGCTAGAAACAGTATTTTTCGTGTCCAATCCGGCCATCCACTGTGTCTATGGAGGTTATGGCCCTGATGTCGTTAGGACATACAATAATCACGATCACACAAATGCAAGTGCATGGATCACCCTACTAGACATACAACAATCCTGTGTGTACTGCATGCTCATGAAGGGCAATTCCACCTATCGGGAAGCCCATAAATAACCTGCCCAAAGGCATATGCTATGATCAGTCACTCCTCATATCAAGCATACATATGATGCGTATGAGAATGAATCATGGATCTATACTAAACATGTTATATGATAATGGACCCTGTTAATAATGAAGATGAGCCTAGACGGCCTGCACACTATAAGTATGGGCTTATTAATGGGTTCTAGGGAGAGTGACAATGCGGACATTTAACCAACATCATCCTTACAAATGCGGGCATCAAACCATCATTGCTCCCAAGGGGTGGCCCACATAGGGCCAAATATACAATGGACCCACGACCTCGCACAAGGGTCTAATATACATCATCATGGGCTTCAATTACATCAAATGGTAGAATCAAGTGGGCTGGTCAAATGGGCCGATTCAAATGGGCTAATTCAAAATGGGCCGAATTGAATGGGACAAAGCATTGGGCTGAGTCAAATGGGTCATACCACTACACCATTCATCTTATTGAAAGAAATCATTTTAAAGTATTATTCAAAAGATTGAATCATATTCAGAGATCATTTGGACCATATCACAAGTATTAGTGGTGATAATGGTTCCCACTGCTAAAATTTAGAGGGGCTGCCATTTTATTTCCCATCCACTGTTCATAAGGTTATAAAGACCTGAACAATGAGGAAAAAAAAATATTCATATTGGTCTAAAACTTCTATAACCCCAAAAAAAATGGGGTTTCAATGGTAGACATTCAACACCACTATTTCTGCAGTGTGGTCCACCTGATAACTAGATCTGTCTCATTTTCAGTCTCAAGCCTTGAGACGGTGTTGCCAAATGGATGGACGGTTTAGATACAACACATACAGCAGCCTGTCCACGGGACTGCTGATGTAATGGGGCCCATAGACGGGCAACATGAATGCAGCACATACATTAAGTAGGGTCAACGCACATGGCCAACACGTCAAATGGGCGGACAGTTGGATGGAATACATCCATCAATGGTGGGCCCTTACTTCCACCATACAGATGGACACGCATACACTTATGGTGGATCCCACCCGTCCAGTGGTGTGGATGGGTGGTTATACATGCACACACCAGTGGGTCCCACGTGGGGCCCACCATAACGTTAATTTTACATCCAGTCTGTTAATAAGGTCACGCAGACCTGGATGTAGAGTTAAAAAAATTTCATAATGATTAAAAACTTTTGCAACCCAAAAGGGTTCCAATGGCAGACGTTCAATCCTCAATATTCCTTGTGATGTGGGCCACCTGAGCACTGCATATGGCCAATCTTTGGAGTGAGGCTCACAGCGAAAAGCGGCCCACTAAATGTATGGTGTGATGTTTAACGCACAGCACAGTGGGGCCCACAGCTGGGACCCATGGTCCCCTGGCCCTTCACACTGAGCAGCGGATGCTGTCTGCCGTCCTCAGGCAACAACAGTAGTGTCTAGCTGCATATGATTTTATTTTTTTATTTTTTTTTCTACACATTTTTCCTAGGTGGGGCCCACATTCGGTGAATCTGACCCAGCCATTGTATTCCATTGCTCAAGACCGACCAAACAAGCCCAATATTGGTATGTTTCGGTTTGTAGAATCATCAGGTGGGTTTTAACGGTAGAAAACACTATTTCTTATGTTATGGCTGGCCAGATAGTCGGATTGAGTTCATTTTTTAGCTCAACGTCTAAGATGACCTGCGGAATGGAATGGATGGCGTGGATCAGCCCCATACATCAAGGTGGGGCTTACATGGGTGGCCCACCCTAGAAGAATATAAATCCCCCTTTTTTTAGCTCGTTAGTACATACCCATGTCAGTACACGCACTCCATATTAGCCACCACACCCTCTCTAGCATCCAGGATGCTGGACGACATGGATAAACATAGCATTATGGTGGATCCCACATGGATGTGGCCCATACATCAAGGTGGGTCCCACATGAACGTGGCCTGCCTAATTTAAACCAATCTGATACATGTGTTTTTTCTTCATCTTGACCGTCCAATGGACCCGCTACAAGGTGGGCTTCATGATCGGACAGTCAAGATCATCTTACACATGATGGCCACAAGACATCACACAAAAGAAAGAGAAAGAGAGAGAGAGAGAGAGAGAGAGAGAGAGAGAGAGAGAGAGAGAGAGAGAGAGAGAGAGACCCCGCCACTATGGGCCCCTCGCTACATTACATACACCATTGTGGGTCCCACAAAAAGTAGTCTTAAATTAAAATTAATGATGGATCACCCACCTATTGGCCTCCTTCTTGCTCCCTTAGACTCTTATGCCCCTTGCCTTCTCTTTTGATGGTGGTTGATGGACTTTTGATGGTGGGGATGAGGGATGAGAGGGTGGGCCACACTTATTAGTTTTGGAAGAGAGTTTGGGGAGGCTTAGACATGTGAAATTTTGGGTTTCTTTTGAGGTTTGAGAAATGAGAGGGAGAGAGAGTGGAGTGATGGGATGATATGGGATGGGTGTGATGGGTGATGGCTGGAGTGATAGTTGAAGTGTTGTAAGAGTTGACTTTATGGTAGCTTGTGTTAAAGAGAGGTAAGTGTAGGGTATGGGTTACTTATACTTGACTTGATGTATGATGTGTACTTGATTGATGGGATAGGTTGTAGAGATTCCCTCGAAATTTGTAACGCGCATTATTTTCTTTGAAATGAATGCGGGCCCACATCTTTTAGCACTGGTATCGGTTCGGTGAGTGAGTCACGGCGTTGGAACCGCAGCGACGGCATGGTCGCTAAGATACAAGTTTCGGGTTAAGTTGACTCTGATATGCGAGACTCAGCTTAGGATCGCGCATAAATGTCAGATATAGGTCGAGGGTTGCCAAAATTTGACCGGGAGGACCGTAGAAGCATACGGAATGGTACAGT
The DNA here is from genome assembly GCA_037074715.1 of Magnolia kwangsiensis. Lineage (NCBI taxonomy): Eukaryota > Viridiplantae > Streptophyta > Magnoliopsida > Magnoliales > Magnoliaceae > Magnolia > Magnolia kwangsiensis. The sequence goes on along the minus strand of CM073576.1, from coordinate 43,580,297 downwards.
CTAGGATACGGGTCTTACAGAAAGTATGCTGGATCTCCATGTCATCCGGAAGATTAACAACATAAGAGTTGTCATTGATATTTTAAAGGATCGGTACTGGTCCAATGTTCTTGTCCTTTTTTTTATAAGACCCATTCAGAATTCTCTCCTTGCGTAGATGGAACATAACATGGTCACCCACCTCAAAGAATTTTTATCATCGATGCTTGTCAGCTTGCTTATTGTACTTGTCATTTAAGGCATGCAACTTGGCTTGCACATCTGCATGAATGCCTACAATTTTGTCCGTCATATATTTTAATGCAATACTCACGCCCGAGAGCTTGGGAAAAGGGAACAATCAAGTGTGTGGTGAGTCACTAAACTATAAATAATATGGAATGGGGACTTCCCTGTCAAATGGTTCATCATGTTATTAAATGCAAACTTTTCTTAAGACAAGGCTAAATCCCACTGCTTTGGTTTATCACCTGAAATACATCAAATGAAGTTTCCCAACGTGAGATTCACAACTTCAGTTTTCCCATCACTTAAACTGAAGTTGTGTACTAAATCGATTCCATAAAGTCCACCAAAAGTTGCTAATGAACTTCGTGTCATAGTTAAAGGTAATGCCCTTAGGAACCCTGTGTAGCCACACGACATCTTTGAAGAATAGATTCGCCATGTATATTGCATCGATGATCTTTTTACATGGGATAAAGTGTGTCATTTCTTAGAAATGATCTACCACTACAAATACTGAATATATGCTACATTGTGTTCATGGGAAACCAAAGTATGGATTACATTGATAAATCCTCCTGAGGGCTATCAGGTACCACTAATGGGGTGTAGAGGCCCGTATTCTAAGATTGCCTCTTGCAGGTCTAATAAACATGGCAGCATTGTACTTCTCTACTCACATTACGTACTAATTATAGCCAATAATATAAGTGCTATGATTTCATATCCCTTTCGTTGTCAAATTTTGTGGTGCCAAAACCTATGTCTATGTCTTGTATATCATGTGTTTCATGTTTGAGACTTTTCATTGCTTCAAGATATCGTATTTCATGGATGAAGAACTTAAATGAAGAAAGTTTCAAGTCTAGTCATGGATGAAGTATACAAGAATAAAAGTCTTCAAGTATGCATGTTCAAGATTCTAACAGGTACAAGAATAGAAGAAGACTTTATCAAGTCAAGAAAGGTTTAAGCTCGAGAAGGCCTACAACAAGATTCGTAAAATCTCAGGCTTCTCTTAAGGGTCATCTGAGTGTACAGACTATCAATGTCCATCTCACTTTCAAGTTTTGTTTGATCTTAGATTGACCTTAGGTTGGGCTTTATTGTAGGTCATTCTGGATACATAATTCATATATTTTAAATATGCTTGTACGGACTGTTCTAAGACCAGTCCTAGGGACTTCAAGACCAGTCCTATCTCTGTTACGACCAGTCTTAAGTTTTTCAGGACCAATCCTAGGTTGTTGAAGAATTTTAGATTTTTCTGGTTGTCCTATGACCAGTCCTGTACATCCTACGACCAGTCCTGTAAGCTGTATGACTCGTCCTTCGACCAGTCTTAGCCCTACGACTCGAACTCCAGCAACTAATCTGGGGGTCATACGACCAGTCGTAGGTGGCCCACGACCGGTCGTAGGCTACCAAGGACCAGTCGTGGAACAACTAATCCTTATCCCGCGGAAATCTTTAAAAATCTTTGAAGTTACGACCAGTCCTAGGATCCTAAGACCAGTCGTAGATGGGATTTTTCAGGCTATAAATAGAGCACGAACTTTAAAGTTTTTAATTTAATTCAAATCGATTCAAGCAATCTTTAGGCCATTCTCTGAGATAAGTTCGTGCTTATTTTTAAGCTACTTTGTGCTCATTTAATATTCCTTTTGCTAGCTTGTTTTGTATTTGATTTTGATCTACATTTCAATCTTATTAGAAAAGAGGAATTTTGTATATTCCTTCTTCTTGGATTCAAAATCAAATAGAACTAGCCCTTTTGATTTAAAATCAATTAGACTTAGAACCATTCATAAAGTGAGTATTGGACTTTGAACGTTGAATCGAACTTCTACTCCATTGGTTCTGCCGGGCTACTTCAAAAGAAGATTCAAGTATTTTACATTTGTGTAATTTACTTTCTTTGGTTTTGTTTGAGATTTACCAGAAAAATCTCATTGTTTTGGTTATCTAAGGAGAGCCAGAAAACTCAGATTGTGTGAGTTTTTGGATTATGTAAGCCCGTGATAAAAAGACACAATTGTGAAGGTTTTAGGTGAACCTGTGAAATCTATTTTGATAGTGAATGCTAATATCCCCTGTGTGAGGATATTACGAGTGGAGTAGCATTCTGTGTGGCTGTTGGATAACAGTTAGTATACACACAGGCGAACCACTATATATCGTTGTGTTGTAGATGTGCTTTATTCTTTCATTTCTTTATTCATTCAGTTTTGTGGATTGTATTTGTGGATGAATGTTGTAATCATTTTATTTCAAGCAAGTGTGGGGAATGTTGTAATAACTTAGAATTTATTCCTACAAGTTATTTTGGTTGCTTTACTTTTTATTCCTCATTGGTTTTTGGTACAAAGGATGTTCTAAAAATAAGGTTGTCCTACCTTAAACCTTTGTGATATAGTATCATTCTCTTAAATCTAGTTTATTGAGATTGATTTTTAATTCAGCATTGCGCTTTATTTCTTTTATTATTCCGTTGTTATATATTTTATTTGGCATTGCCCTATTCAACCCGCCTCTAGGGCATATAGCTAGGCCCTTTCAAGTGGTATCAAAGCATAATAGCTCGTGCTTATTGTTTATTTATTGGATTTATTTCCTGAGCTAACGATCTAAGCTATATTAAGATGTCAAATTTTGATAGCCTATCAGTCACTAGGCCACCATCCTTTAATGGCACAAACTATGCCTATTGGAAAGCCAGGATAAGGATCTTCCTCAAATCCATGGATGAATGTGTTTGGCTGGCCACAGTGAATGAATGGAACCTTCCTATCACTAAAGTAACTAATGACGATGGTTCAAAATTAATGAAAGTAACGGCTTATTCTCTTTGGACCACACTTCAGAAAAGTGAGAGTAGTACCAATGCAAAAGCACTAAATGCAATTACTTGTGCATTATCACCAGATGAATTCTATAGAATCATCTCTTTTGAAAATGCAAAACAAGCATGGGATGTATTAGAAATGACACACGAGGGTACATCTATTGTCAAGAAATCTAAAGTCCAACTCCTCACAACAAAATTTGAAGAAATTCATATGGAGGATAATGAGATGTTTATGGACTTCTACACTAGATTGAATGACATTGTGAACTCTATGTGGGGTCTTGGTGATAGAATCCCAGAAAGTAAAGTGTGCGTAAAGATACTACGCTCACTTCCTGAACGGTTCAATTCTAAAGTAACCGCGATTCAAGAACTTCGTGATACGGATACCATGAGGGTTGAGGAACTAGTTGGTTCACTTCAAGCCTACGAGTTGTCCTTTAAAGCTCCTAAAGGAAAATCAATTGCTCTCAAATCATTTAAAAATGTTTCACAAGAGAGCACTTCGGATTTAGAAAATTCTGAAGATGATATGGAGCTTTTAGCAAAAAAGTTTTACAAAATTTTCAAAAGCAAGAAAAAAGTTGATGTTCAAAAGTCAAATGACAAGAGACAATCTAAACCAAGAACTCAAAAATCTTTGAAAGATAGTCAATGTTATAACTGTCAAGAATATGGACACTTAGCTAACAAATGTCCTAAAAAGGACAAATAAAACAGGAAAAGCAAGTTGGCTACTTGGGATGAATCATATGATTATGAATCCTCTTCTAAATCAGAAGATTCTGAAACCGAGTCGGGTGATGATATTAAAGCCCTTATGACTCTAGCCAAGATCACTTTTTCAGATAATGATGATATATCTAGTGAAGAAAATCTGAATAGTGATTGCGATAATTAAGATGATCTTCAGGATGCTTATAATGCCCTTTATAAGGAGAGTTGTAAAATTGTCGTCAAGCTTAAGTTACAAAAAGAAAAAATTTCTAAGCTTAAAGAAGATTATGAGTCTCTCGTTTTAGAAAAGTCTCATATTTTCAATTCTTTTAAAAAGACCAAATGTGATTTAGATTTCAAAACCTCCAAAATTGAAGATTTGAGATCCGAAAATGAGAAACTCAAAAATGAGGTAGCTTCTCTTCTGAGTTTGAGAGACACATGGAGATATGCCCAAGGTGATCCTAAATTGGAAAAATTATTGTTCGGATCAAGAAAATGTGGCGATCGATCCGGGTTGGGCTATGATAAGAATACATCTCCTAAACAAAAGAATATTGCTCCAAAATTTTTAAAAGGAGAGTCTTCAACCTCAAAAGAAAAGAGTACTTATCAAAGTTTTTTCAAAAATCCAAGCACTTTTCAAAAACCTAAAGGTAGTCATGTCAACTTTGACTTTCAAAATTGAAATCCATTGGCTGAAAAAATAATTGATCTACTCAAGGAGCTATTAAAGTCTAACTCTATAGGTCTCTCCTATAACAATAGACAAAAAAAGACCATTTATACTCCTAAACCCAAAACAGTTCTGAAATGGGTTCCTAAAGTTGCTTGCTTGGTTGCCCACACTTTTCAAAGCTACAGGCCATTCAAAGTAGTACCTAGATAGTAGTTGCTCCAGGCATATAACAGGCGACAAGGCTTTATTCACCGATCTAAAAGATATGACTGACGGGTTAGTCACATTTGGTGATGGAAGCAATTGCAAGATCATTGGCCAAGGTACGGTTCAGCTTTATAACCTTCCCTTATTTAAGAATGTTTTATATGTTGAGGGCTTGAAACAAAACCTACCAAGCATTTCTCAGATATGCGATAACAACCATAGTGTAAAGTTTTCTAATCAATGTTGTGAGATAGTTAATAAAAAGGGTTCTGTTATATTAACTGGTCGCAGAACTTCTGAAAACTGCTACATGGTTAGTGATGCAATCTCATCTACTCAATCGTGTTATATGGTCCATACCAATGAGACTGAATTATGGCATAAACGCCTTGGACATGTACACTACCGGAACTTTTTTAGATTGAATAAAAGAGAACTAATTAGAGGTCTACCCAAATAGCAAAAAGTAGACAAAATATGTGGTGAATGCCAGTTGGGCAAACAGATTAGGAGTTCTCATAAGAAAGTGAACTCCAATACCAAATCTAGACCACTCGAGCTTCTCCACATGGATCTTATTGAACCAAGTAGAACGGAGAGTCGAGGTGGCAAAAAATATATCTTCGTTATCGTAGATGACTATACCAGATTCACTTGGGTATCGTTCTTAAAAGATAAAACTGAAACCCTGGATGAAGTGAAGGTCATTAAACGAATCCAAAATGAGAAAAGTTCTCATGTTAGTAAGAACCGTAGTGATCATAGATCCGAATTCGAAAATAGTAGTTTTTGAGAAATTCTATAGTGATCAGGGAATATCGCATGAATTCTCTACGCCCAAAACACCGCAACAAAATGGTATAGTTGAAAGAAAAAATAGAGTGCTTCAGGATATGGCTAATGTTATGTTGAATAGCATGAAGCTCTCTAGAAATCTTTAGGCTGAAGCAGTTAATACCGCATGTTATATTATTAATCGGGTTTATACTAGTAAATCTGTTAATAAGACTGCTTATGAATTATGTTTTAAAAAGAAACCTATTGTCAAATACTTTTGGGTTTTTGGCAGCAAGTGTTATATTTTAAGTGATCGTGAAAATTTAGGAAAGTTTGATATAAAGAGTGATGAAGGTATTTTTCTTGGTTATTCTTTAAACAACCGAGCTTATAGGGTTCTAAATAAGAGAACTGGTGTGATTTAAGAATCCATCAATGTGGTCATTGATGATCATTTGAATACACCAGCTCCGAGTTCAGATGATGATGAAGTTCTTATTATCGACAATCAAGATACCTCATCAAGTCAAAAGGAATTTGAACCAAGGACTGTCAAAGATCGTCCAACCAATCAAATTCTTGGAAACCCTCTCACTAGAGTTCGTACTCGCAAACAACTTGAGAACATATGTAATTATGTTTGTTTTACATCCCAAATAGAATTGGTCGATGTGAAAGAAGCACTTTCTGACGAAAATTGGATAGTTGCTATGCAGGATGAATTAATCAATTTGTTTGTAATGATGTCTGGTATCTTATTCCTAGACCTAAAGATAAACACATTATTGGAACAAAATGGATCTTTAAAAATTAGTCTGATAAACTTGGAAATATAATACGAAACAAGGCTAGACTAGTTGTACAAGGGTACACTCAGATTGAAGGCATCGATTACGATGAAACCTTTGTTCCAGTCGCTCACCTTGAATCAATCAGACTTTTTATTTCCATTGCATGCTTTAGAAAATTTAAGATTTATCAGATGGATGTAAAGAGTGCCTTCTTGAATGACGATTTACATGAAGAGGTGTATGTTGAACAACCTTTAGGGTTTGAAGACCCCAAGTTATCTCACCATGTATTTCATCTTAAAAAAGCTCTCTATGGTCTAAAACAATCACCCATGGCATGGTATGAAAAATTGACTAAATTCTTACTTAGTCATAGCTTTCAAGCACCCATGGCATGGTATGAAAAATTAACTAAATTCTTACTTAGTCATAGCTTTCAAGTAGGAAGTGTCGATAAGACGCTCTTTGTTAAGAAACATAACAATGATATTTTGATGGTTCAAATTTATGTTGATGATATTATTTATGGATCAACTTGAACTAACATGTCTATTGAGTTTGCAGAGTAAATGAAATCAAAGTTTGAAATGAGCATGGTTGGTGAACTAAATTATTTCCTAGGGTTGCAAGTAAAACAACAACCTAATGAAATTTTCATTTTCCAAACTAAGTATGCTACGAACTTGGTTAAAAGGTTTGGATTTGAGAATGGTAAGAACTTTGATACTCTTATGAGTACAACATTAAGACTTTCAAAGGACTCTGTAGGTAAAGATATAGATCTTAAACTATATCGTAGTATGATAGGTAGTTTGTTGTATCTAACTGCAAGTAGACCTGATATCACGTTTAGTGTTAGTATTTGTGCAAGATATCAGTCTAATCCTAAGGAATCAAATTTTATTGTTGTTAAACGGATTATTAGATATGTCACAAGTACTATAAATTTGGGTCTTTGGTATCCTTTTGATACTAGTGTTCAATTAGCCGGGTACTCAGATGCTGATTGGGCCGGTAATATCGATGATAGAAAATCAACCAGTGGTGGTTGTTTTTACATTGAAAATTGCTTAGTCTCTTGGTTCAGCAAGAAGTAAAGCTCAATATCTCTCTTCACTACTGATGCTGAGTATATTGCAGCTGGATATGCATGTACTCAACTAGTTTGGATGAAACGCATGCTAAGCGATTATGAAATTAATCAAGATTCAATGATCTTACATTGTGATAATTCCAGTACTATAAATATTTCTAAAAATCCAATCCAGCATTCACGTACTAAGCACATTGACATTAGGTATCATTACATTCATGAGTTAGTTGAAGAAAAAGTTATTTTCTTGGTATATATATCAACCGAAAATCAACTTGCTGATATATTTACTAAACCGCTCGACAAAAGAAGGTTTAATAAATTAAAATTTGATCTTGGTATGTGTATTTTACATTGAGTATTTTGCTTGCATGTATCATAGTGTATTATATTTGGTATTATATGTGTTGAAATTTTAATTTTTTACATTAAAAATGTATTTTTGGTTGATACTCGACCGGTTATAGCTGTACACGACCAATCATTGTATGACCGGTCGTGAACTGCACTCGACCGATCATGGTGCTCGTGAACATGATATATTTTATGGAAAACATCCTTCTTCATTTTTACTCCGACCTGCGACGAGTCGTGGCTCGACAAGTCATAGGATTTCTTATATTTCTTCAAGGTTAGTCTTATTTCATCATTTTTCATGAAGATTCATGCTCTCTATGCTTTGATTTGATCATTGTGTAGCTAGATTTCATCTTTTGTTGGTTTTTTAAGGGTTTCTTCTCAAATTACTGATCTAGAGAAAACTCATCCTTCTTTTTGTGCATTTCTCTTGCTCTTAGTATATCTTGTTGAAGATGGATGCTAGAGGGAAGAAGAAAACATTTCGTGGTCCATCCTCATCTAGATATACATCGATAACAAAATGGCAACTTCGTTCACCCGAAGATGATCCTCAAGATGTACGGGATTTGCGTGTCCGTAATATTATTGTTGAGCATCCCGCTGATCTCAATCACATTGTTCTATTTGGTATTGTTCTTCTCCTTAAATTTGTTAGCTGGGCTAACATTTTACTTTGGGGTGGGTCTGCATACCAATCAATTGCACAATCAATGGTTGCATGTATCTTTGAATTCTCTCTTGACAATTTAACTTTTTCAATTGATACTAGAGAAGGGAAATTTGAAGTAGACCGTCATTTGATATCGGGTATTATGGATATACCCGTTAATGATAAAGGTATACCGATTCATACTCTATACGACAAACCATCTGATTCGAAAAAATGCATGTTAACAAGAGACTTATGCAAAATTAATGTGCAATGGACACACAAAGGGAATGGGCTCCCTTCAAAGTATCTGTTACCTTGATACAGAGTGTTACATCATTTTTTCATTTCAAATCTATATCCTCAATCCGGTAATAAAATCGAGTTGACTTCTTTCATGGTTCGTGTGTTACATTTTATTGCTTCTGGTACCATGGTCTACCTTTCTTCTTTGATCTATCATTTTATCATACAGTTTCATCTTCATCTGGGTCATAGTGATATTCCGTTTGGTTATCTTATGACTGTGTTAGCCACTCACATGCTTGTCGATAAACCTATTAATGAGGCACCAATTCATCATCTTATTTTCAACAATGTCAATCTTAATAGGATGAAGTTGAATTTGCTTCCTGGCCAAGTAGATGAAGGTGGTGTTGATGATAATGGTGGTGATGCTGGAAATGAAGGGGAAGCTGGAGATCTTCCTCAACAGAATGTTAATATGGATGAGTTATTTGATGAGATAGAGATTGATTCGCCAAATGATCTTAATTACGATCCATCTAGTTATGATGCACGCCTTCGTGCATTGGAGGAGAAGGTTGATAACATGAGTGTAGCCCACGATATGCAGTTTAAATATATGCAAAAATATCTTCTTCGTATCAATAGGGGCTTATACTAGATTGATCCTACTATCCCTGCTCCTTCCTCTAGATCTGATTAGGCGGATTATCTTTTGGATTGTATAACATTATCTTATCTTTTATTTTGGATATTGTATTTACTTAGTTATGGCTTGATGTTTCTGGATTTATATTTTATGATATGATATTTCCTTCAATATTCCTTTCTCATTATCTTCTTTTTATTACTCTCTATGTTATTGTTCTCTTTCCTATTATGACTTTCCCTTATCATTTTGTGACAAAAAGGGGGAGTAGTATGGTAAAGGGGAGTAGTATGGAAAGGGAGAGTACTTGTAGTGGAATATGTGTGTATTAATTGATAATATGGAATCTTGTTGTTTACATGTTGTTTACTATTTATATGAGCAGTACTCGCATTACTCAGGGCGAGTAGAGTAATTTGTGCTTTTATGGCTCATGATTTTTTTTTAGCAAATGCTGCTCTTATCTTTTATGTTATGTGTTATGTCACAAATTTGACAAAGGGGGAGATTGTAAGTGCTATGATTTCATATCCCTTTGGTTATCAAATTTTGTGCTGCCAAAACCTATGTCTATGTCTCGTATATCGTGTGTTTCATGTTTGAGACTTTTCATTGCTTCAAGACATCGTATTTCATGGATGAAGAACTTAAATGAAGAAAGTTTCAAGTCTAGTCATGGATGAAGTATACAAGAATAGAAGTCTTCAAGTATGCATGTTCAAGATTCTAAAAGTACAAGAATAGAAGAAGACTTTATCAAGTCAAGAAAGGTTAATGCTCGAGAAGGCCTACAACAAGATTCGTAAAATCTCAAGCTTCTCTTAAGGGTCATCTGAGAGTACAGAGTATCAATGTCTATCTCACTTTTAAGGTTTGTTTGACCTTAGATTGACCTTAGGTTGGGCTTTATTGTAGGTCATTCTGGATACATAATTCATATATTTTAAATATGCTTATACGGACTGTTCTAAGACTAGTCTTAGGGAGTTCAAGACCAATCCTAGCTCTGCTACGACCAGTTTTAAGTTTTTTAGGACCAGTCCTAGGTTGTTGAAGATTTTTTAATTTTTCTGGTTGTCCTATGACCAGTTCTGGACATCCTACAACCAGTCCTGTGAGCTGTACGAATCGTCCTTCGACTAGTCTTAGCCCTACGACTCGAACTTCAGTAATTAATCTTGGGGTCCTAAGACCAGTCGTAGGTGAGCCACGACCAGTCGTAGGTGGCCCACGACCGGTCGTAGGCTACCCAGGACCAGTCGTGGAACAGCTAAACCTTATCCCGCGAAAATCTTTAAAAATCTTTGAAGCTACGACCAGTCCTAGGATCCTAAGACTAGTCGTAAATGGGATTTTTTAGGCTATAAATAGAGCACGAACTTCAGAGTTTTTTAATTTATTTCAAATCAATTCAAGCAATCTTTAGGCCATTCTCTCAGATAAGTTCGTGTTTATTTTTAAGCTATTTTGTGCTCATTTAATATTCCTTTTGCTAGCTTGTTTTGTATTTGATTTTGATCTACATTCTAATCTTATTAGAAAAGAGGAATTTTTTATATTCCTTCTTCTTGGATTCAAAATCAAATAGAACTAGCCCTTTCGATTTAAAATCAATTAGACTTAGAACCATTCATAAAGTGAGTATTGGAGTTTGAACGTTGAATCGAACTTCTACTCCGATTAGTTCTACCGGGCTACTTCAAAAGGAGATTCAGGTATTTTACATTTGTGTAATTTACTTTCTTTGATTTTGTTTGAGATTTACCAAAAAAATATAATTATTTTGGTTATCTGAGGAGAGCCAGAAAACTCAGATTTTGTGGGTTTTTGGATTGTGTAAGCCCATGATAAAAAGACATAATTGTGATGGTTTTAGGTGAACCTGTGAAACCTATTTTGATAGTGCATGCTAATATCCCCTGTGTGAGGATATTAGGAGTGGAGTAGCATTCTGCGTGGCTATTGGATAATAGTTGATGTACACACAGGCGAACCAGTATATATCGTTGTGTTGTGGATGTGCTTTATTCTTTCATTTCTTTATTCATTCAGTTTTGTGGATTGTATTTGTGGATGAATGTTGTAATCATTTTATTTTAAGCAAGTGTGTGGAATGTTGTAATAACTTAGGATTTATTCCTGTAAGTTATTTTGGTTACTTTGCTTTTTATTCTTCATTGGTTTGTGATACAAAGGATGTTCTAGAAATAAGGTTATCCTACCTTAAACCTTTGGTTTTTGGTGTAAGGTTGTCCTTAGAACTGATATAGTATCATTCTCTTAAATCTAGTTTATTGAGATTGATTTTTATTTCAGTATTGTGCTTTATTTCTTTTATTATTCCGCTGTTATATATTTTATTTGGCATTGCCCTATTCATCCCCCCTCTAGGGCATATATCTAGGCCCTTTCAAATAATACCATTTCTCAACAAGAGCTCATGTCTTATCTTGCCTAAGGTGTCTACTAAAGCCAACTCCATGTAGCTCTTACATAATCTGCTCCCTTAAAAGTCTTTTGGAGATGCACATTTGATTTCCTTTGAAAAGGAAACCATCTTATATATGTAGGCCATTAGGATGACCCTCTTGACAACTAATTCTTGTGTCCTTGAAGTCGTCGATGGCGGCATACATGTCTTTGAGGCACTCGAACCCGACAACCTCATTGCTCATAGTGACTAATAAAGTTACACATCGGTTACGCACATCAGTTACTTGTTTTGTCATGTAGACTTATGCTTCAGCACAAACATGAATTCCTACAAGAATAAAATCCACCAAGTATGTGCATGATTCATGTTAGCTTGGCTATTAATGAATTTGAGATCTTGATGGTCTGTATAAAGAATGAACTCCCTCTTAATTAAGTAATATCACCAATGTCATTGTACCTGGCTCATAGGTCGACAACTTTTTACATGCAACACTAAGATTTTCATGTAAAAGGCTACCGATCTACCTTCTTGAGATAAAACTCCCTTGGGTCGAGAAAATTTGAGATGTTACAGTTGGTATCAGAGCATTAGAATGAGATTAACTGGGCCAGAGGGAATGGACCATTATAAGCTTTACGCCACTAGGATAGGATCATGAATTAGATACATATACTTATTTGAATTCTCAAAGGAACTAGGAAGTTGAGGAATTAAAAACTCATATTTAGGTTCCCCATTGGAAATATTAAGTTAGACGTGGAATTTAGGGACTATGAATCTAGGTACCTTCGGAATAAACTTCAAACCCCCAGATAAATTTATTGTGGACTAAAATTCATCCTTAAACGTATTTCCAACCAAGAAAAATAAGTTTCCTAAACTAGAATTAGATATTTTTGAATTTTCCTAAAAACAGTTTGTCATTTCGATGAAAACTGACATGTTAGGAATCTTCAGCTAGTCTCGGTAGGTATACTTTTCAGAAAATTTTAAAATTTTTTTGGTATCTCAAATAGGTGTCCAAAAACCTCCCTTTAAAATTTTAACTTTATTGGATCTATAAAAAAATTTAGAAAAATCCAACAGCTTCAATTTTTGTTGAAAAATACTATTGGACAGCAAGTCTTTTTACAACTTACAGGGATGAAAGACTCACCAAATTATAGAATCTTACTTCAAATTTTTATTTTTTTTTGGAGTCTTAGGAATAAGTCAGGGACTTATGTTTAAAATTTCAGATAAATCACATATATGTTTTAGAAATTAAAATTCTGTGAGTGATAGGTTGTAAATATAAAACGATTTTGAAAATTTACAACTATTCATATAAACAATAACACTAAAACTTAGGTTCAACAAGTAATGGGCCATTTCGGCTTATTCTTTTCTGAAACATATGGTACTTTTATGGATATAGAACGATCGGGACCATGAAATTATTGAACCGTATTCAAGCAAGTTATAGGTGGTTTGATCCAAATAGTAAATCTTAAGTGCTTATCAATGAACTCAATGCCCTGATCAAGCATAAGTTTCAGACTCACCCAAAATTAATGATACCAAAGAACTCACTGCCCTAATTAGGCAAGAGTTTAATGTATTAGGATTAGCTATACCTTGATTATTTTTCCGTGTTGATTCGAAATACAAAGAACCGGAAAAAAATTACTCTAGATAGTGGGGAAACTAATGTGTGAAATGCTATAAACTTAAATACATAAATAAATAAAATAATTATATGCATATAAATCTCGGGGTCGAGATTTTCATTTAAGGGGGTAGATTGTAAGGTCCCTATTTCACGTAGTCAATTATACATACACCTAAACATATATAACTACATAACGAAGAATATAGTGAAAAATTAAACATAATGAATCGGTGTAAATGGTATAAGTAATGAAATTTTAGGGATGATATTTTGTTTAATAGGGAGTAGATTATAACACCCCAAACTTTTCGATACCTGAGTATTGAAAGTTCTCGAATGTTACCATGAAAGTTAATATATACATGTATACAATACCAATTTAGTTATCCTAAGCTTACATCTATTCTCCAACATGAATATGACCGTTGAGAATGATCTTCATCCATAGATGAAGCCATTTAACCATTGATTTTAAGAGAAGATCATCATATGTCTAAGTATTTCCACTTGTCCATCATAATCAACCATTTAGCCAACTATCCACCGATAGGTAAAAATATCTAACCATCCACTTTGAGTTTTGATAACTCGATCATTGTAAACTAACTACTTGATATCTAAATCCTCTCGTACAAATATCAAATTAAAATTTTAATACATTTATCTTGTTCAACACCTATGAATATGCTTGACCGACCATCAAAACTATAATCTGAGAAACTGGTGTGAACAAGTCATGTAAACAAGTTACTTGAATCTAATGGTATACATGTTCTGCCTCTTGATCACTCCAAAAACCAACTTGTGATCATCCGTTTACAAAAAAGACCGTACATCCACTTATATATATTATTAAAGTACTAACCATTAAGTTTTTATATTTTTAACATGTCATTTAAACATCCATTATGTTGGCTTTTTTTTATAGCCATTTGGGCAGTTCCAACAAAAAAGATCTAGAACCCGCCTATCATTTAGAACTATTATACATGGCTAAAAAGGATAATCAGAAAAGAATCCAAAAAAGGAAGGCCTCAAGGAGAGGGATCAGCATCACATGGGATGAAAAGATGGACCGAGTAGGCTAGTAACATAGGAGCTGGGAGAGAGGAATCCCACATGAAATTGACGGAAGCGAGGGCAATGTACACAAAGGGCACCTGTCGGGGAGGAGCACAACGCTAAGACACTTGGCCGACACCTGTCTTATCCTTGCATTGCCTTACTAGACTCACCCTAGCCTTGTCTAGAACCATGGAGCCTCTAACTTGTTTGGGGAGATTAGCTAGATTGGAGAAAAGCTTATCATGAGCACTGCTGCTAGCAATGTTGGCGAGGCTATCTACCATAGAATTACCTTCCCACATGGTATGGCTAAAGTTGAGGTTGAGAGGCTTCGTTAGACGATGGATGGTCTCTAAAAGATACTAAAGCTTCCAGCCACAGGAAGAGGAGTGTTTGGAGACTGCATCGAAGAGAACTCAGGAATCAGTTTTAATAATGATGGATGACAGCCCAAAATCCTTGTAGAGTTAAAGCCCATCAACCATTGTACAGGCTTCCGCGATCATGTTGGAAACAAGACCGTAACTAGTATGGAAGGTAAAGATAAAGTTCCCATTATGATCGTGACATACCCCTCCACCTCCAGCCTCGAGATTTCCTCATGCAAAACCATCAACGTTTAGTTTCATCCACGTTGTGGTTAGCATTAACCATCTAAAAATTGTCTATCTATTAGCATGGGAGGGAGGTGGTTCCATAAAGAATCCTCGCAACACTAGGCCTGACCACACAACGATGTCAATGCAGGGAGTTGGGCTTCGATTTTCATAAGACAGTTTGAGATTTTACGGATGATGAGATTTGCATTGAATTGCCGATTGTTGTATTTAGCTCTATTCCTACTAAGCTAAAACTCCTAAAGGATAATGGCAGGAGATAGGCCTTGAATAAGTCTCCGATAGGAAGAGGTGGACACAGCTATTATCCATTGGTCGATTCGAGCCTGGATGGACTAATTATGGTTGAATGGGATGTGGAACAAGGTTGCAAAATGGTTCCAAGTCAGGGTAGCAGATTTTCCTTGACAGAATAGATGGTGTACATCTTCAATTTGAGGGCCAGTGATGATAGTTGCTGGAGTGAGAGGGTGGGGCTGTTGAAGTGGACAAACAGGGCTACTGGAGAGGGTGGAAAGATCTGTTGACGTGGATGGACAAGGCTGCTAGCTCTGCCTTTGGTCAGGGGAAAGAAGCTGATGAGAAGGCCCTATGGACAATGGGATGTGGATACGCAGGTGATTGTGGCTATATGGGTGGACAGTTTAAGAAATGGCAGCAGCTGGTTGCAAAGCAGAGACAGTCAACATGGGTCCGGTTGACAGTGATTGGGCATGAGAGAAATTAATGAGAGGGGCAGAGAGGTGGGAGGTTGGAGGTCCACAGCTGACGAAAATCAAAGCTAGACTGATTACGAAGTGTTAGATGACAGCATCCACCGGGGCATCACTGTGCATTATCTTCCAAAATAAGACATCGATCTTAGGTGGGATGAATTTGTTTCAGGCCCATCTTGTCCATTGTTACTTAGGTCTGGAAATTCGTAGTGAGTTCCAGGCATATTTGGTGGAGAACTTGCCATTTGAGGAAAGGTTCCATGTGAGCTTGTCCCTCCTATCTGAGATGAAGACACCGTTATCAAGAATAGAGTGAATGGTCTAATGGGGAAGGAGATCTAATACTTGCACCAGGTTCTAGGTGCCAGATGGGTCCTAAAATTTTGAGTGTAGGGATTGTCTGGCTTAGGGTTTAGGGAGAGAGGATGTTGCACCAATGATGAGGCAATTGCATGTCCAGTTATGGAGCCAAAAGGAAACATTCCCTTCTCCAACCATCCATCTGGAGTTTAGAACGGAAAAGTGCGGCATACATCTGATGTCCTTCCAAATGTTAGATTTGAGGTTTCCATAAGGGTTGGAAGAGATAAGAAATTTTTGCATGTATTTGGCAGAAAAAACTGGCCCAAAGAGCTAGATTCTCCTTCGAGAAGTCGTCGAGCCATTTTACATCTAAATGCCTACATGGTGTTAACAATTTGACTGATCCCGAGGCCTCCCTTGGTGACTAGGTAGCAAATCTTAGTCTTGCTAACCTAATGTCGCTTCTTGATGTCATCCATTAATCCCCAAAAGAATGACACCAGAGCTTTTTTAATGTGGTTGCGAGCTTGCTTAGGGATATTGATAACTGACAAGATGTGCATGGGGATGCTGGCTAGTACATGCTTTATGAAGACCAGCTTGGCAGCTGATTCAAAATTTTGGCCTTCCAACCAGCGATTCTGAGCTCGATCTTCTAGATGATGGGGAGAATATGGAGGTATCGAATTCTAGCCCTATGAAGAGGAACACTTAGGTACATGATTGGGAGAGAACATGGTTGGAAACCTGAGATGTGGGTGATTTTCTTGGTTCTCGATGGGGCTGCTTTCTTAAGCAAGATAATTTAGCTCTTTGCCCATTAACTCTCTGCCTAGATGCCTGCTCATAGGAATGGACGAAAGAAAGAAGAGAGTGAACCAAGGAGCTCCTGCCATTTAAGAAAATAATGGCATCGTCAACAAAACGGAGATGAGTTATGATGTGGAAACTCCTGGGGAGGTTGTATGGAAGACATTTCCTGGAATGGAATAGATCTTTAAGGCATCGACTTAGGACCTTAGCTGCAATGATAAAGATGGATGGAGATAAGGATCTCCTTGTCGGAGGCCAATGGATGATTGAAAGAAGCCAAATGACTCCCCATTGATAAGGATGGAAAACCAAATCCCTTCCTAGCATTGCTTGGCTATCTTGATCCAATCTAGATGAAAGCCAAACTTGAGAAGGACAGTGCGGATGAAGGGCCATTCTATCCTGTCGTAGGCTTTCCATATCGAGCTTCATAATGATGTTGTCACCATGTGATTTTCAGATGATAGTATTAGTCATCTCTAAAGCATTGGAAATGCTCTCGACAATGGATCAGTTCTTAATGAAGGCACTTTGCTTATCAGAGATGATGGAAGGGAGGATCTTGGATAGCCGTGATGCAAGAATTTTTTGAGAAAATTTTATGGATGCAGTTTCAAAGACTGATGGGTCGATAATCAACGAAGTTTGTCGCATTTTTCTTCTTGGGGATGAGGAAAATGGATGTGCAGCGAAATGCTCTAGGGGGGAGGCCTCCTTAGAAGAAGTAGATGGTTGTGTTGAGAATGTCGGTTTGGATGACGTCCCAACATGAGGAAAAGAAACCCCTCGAGAAGCCATTTGGGCTAGGTGCTCTATCGACAAGAATGGCGAAGCCTGCAACCTTGACCTCATCCAGACTGGGAGGGCTTAAAAGGATGGTGTTCATGTGGTGTGACATAAGGTTTGGGATATAGTCAGGGATGCCGGTTGGCATTTGGGAGACCCTGGATTCGAAGAGATCTGAGTAGAATTGGAGAGCTTTAACTCCGATCTCATCAAATGAATGAATGGCCTGGCTTGATGAAGGTCGGATGGATTGGATGGAGGTAAGCATAGAAGCACAAAAAAACTTCGCATTATAGTCCCCGTCTTGAAGCCAGGAGGTTCTGGACCTTTGTTTTTGGAAGATCTCCTCAAGGAGGAGAGCTTTCTTGAGAGATGCTTGGGCCAGATTAAGGTTGATCTTGTCTGTGTTGGATATGGATTGAAGTAGTCTTACTTCTACAACAATAACCCCATCTTCTACAATTTTAATGTTTTGAAAAACATTCCCAAAGACCTTGGAGTTCCAAATTTTTAAGGTTGATCAGCTTAACTAAAGGGGTTGCTTGAATGTCTTGCTTCCAAGAATCAGAAACCACTCTATGGAAATCATCATGATGTAACGACATGTTCTGGAATTTAAAGGGTTTAGGGTCATTACCGCTCAAGACTTCAAAAGAAAGAACCATGGGAGAATGGTCAGAAAATACCTGGGTTAAGTGATCCACCTTACTGTTAGGATATGCCTAAAGCCAGTCCGAGTTTAAAAGCATTCGGTCGAGCCTGGCCCAATGCCTACATTAGCCTGATCTGTTGTTGCACCAAGTGTATTTGGAGCTTGAGACTCTTGCATCTATCAACCCTACTTCTCCTACAGTTGATCTGAAGTCATCCATACTCCTGGTATCAAGAATAAGACTGCCAATCCTCTCATTTGGACCGATGGTGGTGTTAAAATCTCCACAAATAAGCCATGGGCCACTAATGATTTTGGACGTGGAGATTAATTCCTCATAAAGGTGAGTTCTTTCGAACCTGTTGCAGGTTGCATATACCACAAAAATGATAATCGCATGATCACTATCCTCAAATGTAGCATAAATCGTGATGCATTGATTGGTGGCCAAAATCGTCTGGAGTTGTTACGGGGGGTTGGATATAATCTAAAATTTTCCATCTGATATGTCTTTTGATATGGAGTGTTGAAATCCCAATTTTGCTACAGTCTGGATTCTCCTGTTGGGCCTGACCATAGGTTCTTAGAGCAAAAGAACGACTGCCTTATTGGTGCGTACCAGTCTTCCCAGGTGTCTCTAGGTGGGAGCATTGCCAGCTCCACGCACATTCCAAGATAGGATATTTGACATCTGAGTCTTAGCCCATTGCCACGGCCCTTTTCTGAAGTCCCGCTAAGCGAAAACTCTGCTTGATTGATGCCTTTCTCTACTACTTAGTCTCTCCCTAGAGAGGTCTAGCTAATGTTAATGAGGGGGCTGCTGGGATTGAGTTGAATGTTCCCTCATATCCACCCAGAGTTACAGTTCTCTGTCTACATTACAATTGGGGGCAGAAGGTTTTGGGAGATCGGAGTGTGAATTTGAATTATAATCCGATGTAGCATTGTCTTCGCCTAAATCTGAGTTGTCGACAGACATAATTGGATTCCAGATGTTTGAAAGGAAAATTTTAGGCTAGGTCCATCTCTCCTTATTATCCTTCTTGTTCTCCTTGGTCTGGATGATTTGTGCACTAACTTCTAGTTCCTGATTAGAGGGATTCGAAGCAAGTGAGAGAAGAGACTTGGGGAGGTGGAATAGCTTGGAGGATATTACTGGATACAATAGGTGGGAGATGAGGGCTGGTGGGGTGTTGATGAGGTTGAGGTTGTTAGTTGGTTGGTTTGTAGTAGGGGCTGGAGGAGAGTGGGACTGGATGTGGCTTTGGTGTGGAATAGGTACTGATAGACTTAGTGTGATGTGGGAGGGAAAGGGAACCATTGGTTCAATGGTGGGGGATTCAAAAATGGTTCGGGGTGTTTGGGAAATGCTCAGATTGGGCTGGGCAGTGGGAGGGCCATAAGGGAGTGGCTAATTTATGTGGTGGGAGAGGGATTGGGCCGCTGAAGGGATCGTGTTGTGGTAGTTTGGTAGGCAAGGGTGTTGTGTGGAATAGGAGAGAGAAGAAACCTATCTTGATTGAGTGGGGCGTTATGTCGAGCACCTAATGGGTGTTGCATTCTCTGTTTTTCCGTGTTGTGAGAGGCACTTCTCCCTCAGTAGGGGGTCTTAGGATAAATGGGAGGGAGGCAAGTGCTGAGGATTCTCATTCTCCGTCATAGTATGATGAGAGGAGCGGGGGGGGGGGGGAGAGAGAGAGAGGCCTGTGATTAAGGTCTAAAGTATGGTTTGAATGGGATATTTGTTGATTTGAGGTTATGAGTGAGTGAGGTGAGGAGAGCATCTTGGGCTAGGTTGGATGACTTGATGGTTGTGATAATATGGAATAAAAGCACATTAACTTCAAGGTCTAGGATTGCAATAAGGTATGGTCCGAGATTGGGAATAATCTTGACTCAGGCGAACATGAAAAAATGAGGAAGACAAGGTGAGTTAATCAATCTCCCAAACTGCTCCAAAAGTGCTTGCAATCAGTTCGATGGGTTATCCACACTAGGCTGAAAGCGAATCCCCTGTATGCGAATCCAAATTCCCTAGTTTGTGGAAACCAACGATAGTCCCTGAGGAGAGATAGATCTAAGACCCATCGAATGGTGGAGAATGGAGTCCCGCTGGAAGGCCAGATCTTTTTCCCTAGATGGAAAGGAGAGAAGAAAGGGTTATGCTGAAACCCAAGCAATGTCAATCAACTGGATTGCTGAGCAGGAAGGAATTGCAGCCACTCCTCTGAATGTATTGGCTAGATCTCTCCTTCGAGATGTTGAAATCTTGGATGGTATCTAGATGAAGAATTTCATCATATGTGGTGCGTCGCCAGTAGAAAGGTGACTAGATTTGGAAGGCATTGTAGTACAAGACCCGTATCTTAGACCATACTATTCTGTAGACTCCTGTGGTCCTCCCTGTCAAATTTCGACGACCTACGATTTATAATCGACATTTGTGCGCGACCTTGAGTTGCATCCTATCGATCTGAGTCAGCTCAGATCAAGACTTGTATCATTGGGACCACACCATTGCTGCAGCTCCAAAGCCACATCTCACGTGCCAATGCGATACCCGGGCCAGGAGTTGTGGGCTCATGTTTATTTCGAGAAAATGTCACGCGTTACAAATTCTAAGAAGAGAATCTCTACAATCCATCAAATCAATTCCATCAATCAAGTCAAGTACACATTGAAAGGGCCTAACTATATGCCCTAGAGGGGAGGGTGAATAGGGCAATGCTAAATAAAACTTAAAACAATGGAATAATAAAAGAAATAAAGCACAATACTGAATTAAAAGTAATCTCAATAACCTAGAATTAGGATAATGATACCATAACAGTTCTAAGGAAAAACTTACACCAAAAACCAAAGGTTTAAGTAGGACAACCTTATTTCTAGAACGTCCTTTATATCAAAAACTAATGACAAATAAAAAGCAAGGCAACCAAAATAACTTGCAGAAATAAATCTTAAGTTATTACAACATTCCCCACACTTGCTTGAAATAAAATGATTACAACATTCATCCACAACTAGAATCCACAAAACTGAATGAATAAAGAAATGAAAGAATAAAGCACATCCACAACACAACGATATATAGTGGTTCGTCTATATGTGCACCAACTGTTATCCAACAGCCACACAGAATGCTACTCCACTCCTAATATCCTCACACAGGAGATATTAGCATGCACTATCAAAATAGGTTTCACAGGTTCACCTAAAACCTTCACAATTGTGTCTTTTTATCTCGAGCTTACACAATCCAAAAACCCACACAATCTGAGTTTTCTGGCACTACTCAGATAACCAAAACAATGAGATTTTTCTGGAAAATTTCAAACAAAACAAAGAAAGTAAATTACACAAATATAAAATACCTGAATCTCCTTTTGAAATAGCCCTGTAGAACTAATCGGAGTAGAAGTTCGATTGAACGTTCAAAGTCCAATACTCACTTTAAGAATGGTTCTAAGTCTAATTGATTTTAAATCAAAAGGGCTAGTTCTATTTGATTTTGAATCCAAGAAGAAGGAATATCAGAAATTTCCCTTTTTAAATAAGATTGGAATGTAGATCAAAATCAAATAATAAACAAGCTAGCAAAAGGAATATTAAATGAGCACAAAGTAGCTTAAAAATAAACACAAACTTATCTTAGAGTATAGCCTAAAGATTGCTTGAATTGAGTTGAATTGAATTGAAAAACTCTGAAGTTCGTGCTCTATTTATAGCTTGAAAAATCCCATCTACGACTGGTTTAGGATCCTAGGACTGGTCATAGCTTCAAAGATTTTTAAAGATTTCCACGGGATAAGGAATAGCTGTTCCACGACTGGTCCTGAGTACCCTACGACCAGTCGTGGGCCACCTACGACTGGTCATGGGTCACGTATGATCGGTCGTAGGACCCCCAGTTTAGTTGCTGGAGTTTGAGTCGTAGGACTAAGACTGGTCGAAGGACGAGTTGTACAGCTCACAGGTCTGGTCGTATGATGTCTAGGACTGGTCGTATGACAACCAAAAAAATCCAAAAATCTTCAACAACCTAGGACTGGTCCTGAAAAACTTAAGACTGGTCGTAGTAAAGCTAGGACTGGTCTTGAAGTCCCTAGAATTGGTCTTAGAACAGCCCGAACAAGCATATTAAAATATACGAATTATGTATCCAGAATGAACTACATTAAAGCTCATCCTAAGGTCAATCTAAGGTCAAACAAACCTTAAAAGTGAGATAGACATTGAAAGTCTATACACTCAGATGACCCTTAAGAGAAGCTTGAGAATTTACGAATCTTGTTGTAGGCCTTCTCTAGCTTGATCCTTTCTTGAGTTGACAAAGTCTTCTTCTATACTTGTACTTATTTGAATCTTGAACATGCATACTTGGAGACTTCTATTCTTGAATTCTTCATCCATGACTTGAAACTTTCTTCATTTAAGTTCTTGTCTTGAAATACGATGTTTTGAAGTAATCAATAGTCTCAAACATGAAACACAAGATATACAAGACATAGATATAGGTTTTGACACCACAAAATTTGACAACCAAAGGGATATGAAATCATAGCACTTACAATCTCCCCCTTTGTCAATTTTGTGACAAAACACATATCATACAGATAAGAGCAACATCATACAAATTACTCTACTCTCCCTTAGAGATACGAGTACTGCTCATGTAAACAATAAATACGAGTACTGCTCATGTAAACAATAAATAACATGTAAACATCAAGACTCCATATTCTCAATCCACATATCATTCTCAATCAATCAATCCAAACAAATTACTCCCCCTTTCCATACTACTCCCTTTTACCAATACTACTTCCCCTTTTTGTCACAAAATGATAAGGGAAAGGCACAATAGGAAAGAGAACAACAACATAAAGAGTAATAATAAGCAGATAATGAGAAAGAAATATGGAAGGACATAGCATATTTTAAAATATAAACCAGAATCATCAAGCCATAACCAAGTTAATACAATATCCAAAATAAAAGAAAATATAATGTTATACAATCCAAAAGATAATTCGCCTAATCAGATCCAGAGGAGGGAGCAAGGATAGTAGGATCAATCTGGTGTAAGCCCCTATTGATGCGACGAAGATATTTTTACATATATTTAAATTACATATCATGGGCTATACTCATGTTATCAACCTTCTCCTCCAATGCACGAAGGCGTGCATCATAACTAGATGGATCGTAATCACGATCATTTGGCGAATCAATTTCTATCTCATTAAATAACTCATCCATATTAATATCCTGTTAAGGAAGATCGCCAGCTTCCCCTTCATTTCCGACTTCACCACCAACACCACCTTCATCAACTTGACTAGGAAGCAAATCCAGCTTCATCTTATTAAGATTGGAATTGTTGAAAATAAGATGATGAATTGGTACCTCATTAATAAGTTCATCGACAAGCATGTGAGTGGCTAACACAGTCATAAGATAACCAAACAGAATATCACTATGACCCGGATGGAGATGAAACCGTATGATAAAATGACAAATCAAAGAAGGAAGGCAGACCATAGTACCAGAAGCAATAGAATGCAATACACGAACCATGAAAGAAGTCAACTCGATTTTATTACCAGACCGAGTATACAGATTTGAAATGAAAAAATGATGTAACACTCTATATCTAGGTAACAGATACTTTGAAAGGAGCACATTCCCTTTATGTGTCCATTGCGCATCAATTTTGCATAAGTCTCTTGTTAACATGCGTTTTTCCGTTTCAGATGGTTTGTCGTATAGAGTATGAATCGGTATACCTTCATCATTAACGGGTATATCCATAATACCCGATATCAAATGACGGTCTACTTCAAATTTTCCTTCTCTAGTATCAATTGAAAAAGTTAAATTGTCAAGGGAGAATTCTGAGATACATGCAACCATTGATTGTACAATAGACTGGTATGCAGGCCCACCCCAAAGTAAAATGTTAGCCCAGCCAACAGATTCAAGGAGAGGGACAATACCAAATGGAGTAATGTGATTGAGATCAGCGGTATACTCAACGATAACATTACGGACACGCAAATCCTGTACATCTTGAGGATCATCTTCGGGTGACCGAAGGTGCCGTTTTGTTATCGGTGTAGTTTTAGATGAGGATGGACCACGGGATGTTTTCTTCTTCCCTCTAGCATCCATCTTTAACAAGATATACAAAGAGCACGAGAAATGCATAAAAAGAAGGATGAGTTTTCTCTAGATCAGCAATTTGAGAAGAAACCCTTGAAAAACCTAACAAAAGATGAAATCTTGCTACACAATGATCAAATCAAAGCATAGAGAGCATCAAAATTCAAGAAAAATGATGAAATAGGACTAACCTTGAAGAAATACAAGAAATCCTAGGACTGGTCGAGCCACGACTCGTCGTAGGTCAAAGTGAAAATGAAGAAGAAGGAGATTTTTTTTCAAATTATATCATGTTCATGAGCTCTACGACCGGTCGAGTGCGGTGCACGACCAGTCGTACCATGACTGGTCGAGTGCGGTGCACGACCAGTCGACCACGACTGGTCGTGTACAGATACGACTGGTCGAGTATCGACCAAAAATACATTTTTAATATAAAAAATTAAAATTTAAATACATAAAATACCAAATATAATACACTATGATACATGCAAGTAAGAATACTCAATGCAAAATGCACATATCAAGATTAAATTTCAATTTATTAAACTTAGTTTTGTCAAGCAATTTAGTAAATATATCAGCAAGTTGATTTTCGGTTGGTATATATTCTAAGGAAATAACTTTTTCTTCAACCAACTCACGAATGTAATGATACCTAATGTCAATGTTCTTAGTACATGAATGCTGGATTGGATTTTTGGAAATATTTATAGCACTGGAATTATCATAATGTAAGATCATTGAATCTTGATTAATTCCATAATCGCTTAGCATGCGTTTCATCCAAACTAGTTGAGTACATGCATATCCAACTGCAATATACTCACCCTCAGTAGTGGAGAGCGATATTGAGCTTTGCTTCTTTCTGAACCAAGAAACTAAGCAATTTCCAATGTAAAAACAACCACCACTGGTTGATTTTCTATCATCGATATTACCGGCCCAATCAGTATCTGAGTACCCAGCTAATTGAACACTAGTATCAAAAGGATACCAAAGACCCAGATTTATAGTACTTGCGACATATCTAATAATCCGTTTAACAGCAGTAAGATGTGATTCCTAAGGATTAAACTGATATCTTGCACAAATACCAACACTTAACGCGATATCAGGTCTACTTGCAGTTAGATACAACAAACTACCAATCATACTACGATATAGTTTAGGATTTATATCTTTACCTGCAGAGTCCTTTGAAAGTCTTAACGTTGTACTCATAGGAGTATCAAAGTTCTTACCATTCTTAAATCCAAACCTTTTAACCAAGTTTGAAGCATATTTGGTCCGAGAAATGAAAATTCCATCAGGTTGTTGTTTTACTTGCAACCCTAGAAAATAGTTTAGTTCTCCAATCATGCTCATTTCGAGCCTTGATTTCATTAACTCTGCAAACTCAATAGACATGTTAGAGCAAGTTGATCCATAAATAATATCATCAACATAAATTTGAACCATCAAAATATCATTGTTATATTTTTTAACAAAAAGCGTCTTATCAACACTTCCTACTAGAAAACTATAACTAAGTAAGAATTTAGTCAATTTCTCATACCATACCTTGGGTGCTTGTTTTAGACCATAGAGAGCCTTTTTGAGACGAAATACATGGTCAGATAACTTGGGGTCTTCAAACCCAGAATGTTGTTCAGCATACACCTCCTTTTAAATCACCATTCAAGAAGGCACTATTTACATCCATCTGATAAATATTAAATTTTTTAAAGCATGCGATGGAAATAAAAAGTCTGATTGATTCAAGGCGAGCGACTGGAGCAAAGGTTTCATCGTAATCGATGCCTTCAATCTGAGTGTACCCTTGTACAACCAGTCTAGCCTTGTTTCGCATTATATTTCCAAGTTCATCAGACTTATTTTTAAAGATCCATTTTGTTCCAATAATGTGTTTATATTTAAGTCTAGGAACAAGATACCAGACATCATTACGAACAAATTAATTAAGTTCATTTTGTATAGCAATTATCAAATTTTCGTCAGAAAGTGCTTCTTTTACATTGACTGGTTCTATTAGGGATGTAAAACAAACATAATTACATATATTCTCAAGTTGTTTGCGAGTACGAACTTCAGTGAGAGGGTTTTCAAGAATTTGATTGGTTGGATGATCTTTGACAGTCCTTGGTTCAGATTCTTTTTGACTTGATGAGGTATCTTGATTGTCGATAATAAGAGCTTCATCATCATCTGAACTCGGAGTTGGTGTATTCCAATGATCATCAATGACCACATTGATGGACTCTTGAATCACACCAGTTCTCTTATTTAGAACCCTATAAGCTCGACTGTTCAAAGATTAACCAAGAAAAATACCTTCATCACTCTTTGTATCAAACTTTTCCAAATTTTCATGATCATGTAAAATATAACACTTGCTGCCAAAAAACCCGAAAGTATTTGACAGTAAGTTTCTTTTTAAACCATAATTCATAAGAAGCCTTATTATCAGATTTACTAGTATAAACCTGATTAATAATATAACATGCGGTATTAACTACTTCAGCCCAAAGATTTCTAGAGAGCTTCATGCTATTCAACATAACATTAGCCATATCCTGAAGCACTCTATTTTTTCTTTCAACTATACCATTTTGTTGCAGTGTTTTAGGTGCAGAGAATTCATGAGATATTCCCTGATCGCTACAGAATTTCTCAAAACTATTATTTTTGAATTCGGATCCATGATCACTATGGATCTTACTAACATGAAAACCTTTCTCATTTTGGATTCGTTTAATGACCTTTTTCAATTCATCCAGGGTTTCAATTTTGTCTTTTAAGAAAGATACCCAAGTGAATCTGTATAGTCATCTACGATAACCAAGATGTAATTTTTGCCTCCTCGACTTTTCGATCTGGTTGGTCTAATAAGATCCATGTGGAGAAGCTCGAGTGCTCAAGATGTGGTATGGGAGTTCACTTTCTTGTGAGAGCTCCTAATCTGTTTGCCCAACTGGCATTCACCACATATTTTGTCTACTCTTTGCAATTTGGGTAGACCTCTAATTAGTTCTCTTTTGCTCAATCTAAATAAGTTCCGATAGTGTACATGTCCAAGGCGTTTATGCCATAATTCAGTCTCATTGGTATGGACCATGTAACATGATTGAGTAGATGAGCTTGCATCACTAACAATGTAACAGTTTTCAGAAGTTTTGCGACCAGTTAATATAACAGAACCCTTTTTATTAAGTATCTCACAACCTTGATTAGAAAACTTCACACTATGGTTGTTATCGCATATCTGAGAAATGCTTAGTAGGTTATGTTTCAAGTCCTCAACATATAAAACATTCTTAAATAAGGGAAGGTTATAAAGCTGAACTGTACCTTGGCCAATGATCTTGTAATTGCTTCCATCACCAAATGTGACTGACCCGTCAATCATATCTTTTAGATCAGTGAATAAAGCCTTGTCACCTGTCATATGCCTGGAGCAACCACTATCTAGGTACCACTTTGAATGGCTTGTAGCTTTGAAAGCAGTGTGGGCAACTAAGCAGGCAACTTTAGGAACCCATTTCAGAACTGTTTTGGGTTTAGGAGTATAGATGGTATTTTTCTGTCTGTTGTTATAGGAGAGACCTATAGAGTTAGACTTTAATAGCTCCTTGAGTATATCAATTATTTTTTCAGCCAATGGATTTCAGTTTTAAAAATCAAAGTTGACATGGCTACCTTTAGGTTTTTGAAAAGTCCTTGAATTTTTAGAAAAACCTTGATAAGTATTCTTTTCTTTTGAGATTGAAGACTCTCCTTTTACAAATTTAGGAGCAATGTTCTTTTGTTTAGGAGATGTATTCTTATCATAGCCCAATCCGGATCGATTACCACATTTTCTTGATCCGGACAATAATTTTTTCAATTTAGGATCACCTTGGGCATATCTCCATGTGTCTTTCAAACTCAGAAGAGAAGCTACCTCATTTTTGAGTTTCTCATTTTTGGATCTCAAATCTTTAATTTTGGAGGTTTTTAAATCTAAATCACATTTGGTCTTTTCAAAAGAATCGAAAATATGAGACTTTCTAAAACGAGAGACTCATAATCTTCCTTAAGCTTAGAAAATTTTTCTTTTTGTAATTTAAGCTTGACGACAATTTTACAACTCTCCTTATAAAGGGCATTATAAGCATCTTGAAGATCATCTTCATTATCGAAATCACTATTTAGATTTTCTTCACTATATATCATCATTATCTGAAAAATTGATCTTGTCTAGATTCATAATGGCTTTAACATCATCGCCCGACTCGGTTTCAGAATCTTCTGATTTAGAAGAGGATTCAGAATCAGACGATTCATCCCAAGTAGCCATCATGTTTTTCCTTTTTGATTTGTCCTTTTTAGGACATTTGTTAGCTAAGTGCCCATAATCTTGACAATTATAACATTGACTATCTTTCAAAGATTTTTGAGCTCTAGGTTTAGATCGTCTCTTATCACTTGATTTTTTAAAATCTACTTTTTTCTTGCTTTTAAAAATTTTGTAAAACTTTTTTGCTAAAAGCGCCATATCATCTTCGAAATTTTCTATGTCTGAAGTGCTTTCTTGTGAAACATTTTTAGATGATTTGAGAGCAATTATTTTCCTTTAGTAGCTTTAAAGGACAACTCGTAGGTTTGAAGTGAACCAACTAGTTCCTCAACCCTCAAGGTATCCGTATCACAAAGTTCCTGAATCGCGGTTACTTTAGAATTGAACCGTTCAGGAAGTGAGTGTAATATCTTTGCGCACACTTTACTTTCTAGGATTTTATCACCAAGACCCCACGTAGAGTTCAGAATGTCATTCATTCTAGTGTAGAAGTCCATAAACATCCCATTCTCCTCTATATGAATTTCTTCAAATTTAGTTGTGAGGAGTTGGACTTTAGATTTCTTGACAATAAATGTACCCTCGTGTGTCATTTCTAATACATCCCATGCTTGTTTTGCATTTTCATAAGAAATGATTCTTTTGAATTCATCTGGTGATAATGCACAAGTAATTGCATTTAGTGCTTTTGCATTGGCACTACTCTCACTTTTCTGAAGTGTGGTCCAAAGTGAATAAGCTGTTACTTTCATTGATTTTGAACCATCGACATTAGTTACTTCTGTGATAGGAGGGTTCCATTCATTCACTGTGGCCAGCCACACACTTTCATCCAAGGATTTGAGGAAGACCCTCATCCTGGCTTTCCAATAAGCATAGTTTGTGTCATTAAAGGGTGGTGGCCTAGTAACTGATAGGCTATCAAAATTTGACATCTTAATATAGCTTAGATCGTTAGCTCAGGAAATAAATCCAATAAATAAATAATAAGCACGAGCTATTAGGCTCTGATACCACTTGAAAGGGCTTAGCTATATACCCTAGAGGGGGGGAGAATAGGGCAATGCCAAATAAAACTTAAAACAATGGAATAATAAAAGAAATAAAGCACAATGCTGAATTAAAAGTAATCTCAATAACCTAGAATTAGGAGAATGATACCATATCAGTTCTAAGGACAACCTTACACCAAAAACCAAAGGTTTAAGGTAGGACAACCTTATTTATAGAATGTCCTTTGTATCACAAACCAATGACAAATAAAAAGCAAGGCAACCAAAATAACTTGCAGAAATAAATCCTAAGTTATTACAACATTCCCCACACTTGCTTGAAATAAAATGATTACAACATTCATCCACAAATACAATCCACAAAACTGAATGAATAAAGAAATGAAAGAATAAAGCACATCCACAACACAATGATATATAGTGGTTTGCCTGTGTGTACACCAACTATTATCCAACAGCCACACAGAATGCTACTCCACTCCTAATATCCTCACACAGGGGATATTAGCATGCACTATCAAAATAGGTTTCACAGGTTCACCTAAAACCTTCACAATTGTGTCTTTTTATCTCGGGCTTACACAATCCAAAAACCCACACAATCTGAGTTTTCTGGCACTCCTCAGATAACCAAAACAATGAGATTTTTCTGGAAAATCTCAAACAAAACCAAAGAAAGTAAATTACACAAATATAAAATACCTGAATCTCCTTTTAAAGTAGCCTGGTAGAACCAATCGGAGTAGAAGTTTGATTCAACGTTCAAAGTCTAATACTCACTTTAAGAATGGTTCTAAGTCTAATTGATTTTAAATCAAAAGGGCTAGTTCTACTTGATTTTGAATCCAAGAAGAAGGAATATCAGAAATTTCCCTTTTTAAATAAGATTGGAATGTGGATCAAAATTAAATAATAAACAAGCTAGCAAAAGGAATATTAAATGAGCACAAAGTAGCTTAAAAACAAACAAAAACTTATCTTAGAGTATAGCCTAAAGATTGCTTGAATTGAGTTGAATTAAATTGAAAAACTCTGAAGTTCGTACTCTATTTATAGCCTGAAAAATCCCATCTACGACTGGTCTTAGGATCCTAGGACTGGTCGTAGCTTCAAAGATTTTTAAAGATTTTCGCGGGATAAGGATTAGCTGTTCCAAGATTAGTCCTGGGTAGCCTACGACCGATCGTGGGCCACCTACGACTGGTCGTGGGTCACTTACGACTGGTCGTAGGAACCCCAGTTTAGTTGATGGAGTTTGAGTCGTAGGGCTAAAACTGGTCGAAGGACGATTCGTACAGCTCACAGGACTGGTCGTAGGACAACTAGAAAAATCCAAAAATCTTCAACAACCTAGGACTGGTCCTGAAAAACTTAAGACTGGTCGTAGAAGAGCTAGGAATGGTTTGAAGTCCCTAAGACTGGTCTTAGAACATCCCGAACAAGCATATTAAAATATATGAATTATGTATCCAGAATGACCTACAGTAAAGCCCATCCTAAGGTCAATCTAAGGTCAAACAAACCTTAAAAGTGAGATGGACATTGAAAGTCTGTACACTCAGATGACCCTTAAGAGAAGCTTGAGAATTTACGAATCTTGTTGTAGGCCTTCTCGAGCTTGATCCTTTCTTGAGTTGACAAAGTCTTCTTCTATACTTGTACTTATTTGAATCTTGAACATGCATACTTGAAGACTTCTATTCTTGAATTCTTCATCCATGACTTGAAACTTTCTTCATTTAAGTTCTTGTCTTGAAATACGATGTCTTGAAGCAATGAATAGTCTCAAACATGAAACACAAGATATTGAAGACATAGATATAGGTTTTGGCACCACAAAATTTGACAACCAAAGGGATATGAAATCATAGCACTTACACACTTCCCATCACACTCATCCCTTTCTCACCCATAAGTCAACAACACTGTAACACCCCAAATTTTTGCCAACCTGGGCTTAGACATCCTTAGGTAATGGGTCAAACAAAACACCTTGGTAACCACTCAGAACCCAATTCCATAGCTAAAAAAATCACTTAGGATTAATTCCTTTAGAAATTAAGTGTAAGTTAGCTAGCGCTACGCTGGAGTAGCTGTGAAATTTTTCTTGACCGCTTTAAATACGTTTTACAAGACCCAAAACTTGTAGAATCAATGGTGCTATAATACCCTGAAACCTAGGATCAAACTCTAAACTCGTTTGCTCTCAGGAACCCTTTGAAACTTTATATTGGATCTAGACCGGGCGTCGAAAGTCCGATACCTACAATCTTAGACCATTATGACCACCTTGTTGGACTTGAAAATCGTTTAAAAAGTTAAGCCCAACCGACGTTCAGAGGCTATTTCATTGAGCCTGGAGTGAAGAGAGTGAGAAAAGGGTTAAGTTTGGAAATTTTAATCCAAATCTAGCACGTGACTTGGCACGTTATTATTAAGCATTCTGACCATCAGAATTAAGACAAATTACACCCTCAGATCAGGAAAAATTTCTCTTTCATATCATGAGACTTGTAGATCTGATCTAGGTGCGGTGACCGCTGAACTGAAATTGGACCATTACATGCGATCTGCGAACTCTTTCGGTCTGAAAACTTGATGTGTGCTAGATCCAGTATGCCTGAGCTTAAGTCCGACCACGTTCTGCCAGGGGACCTCCAGAAATGCTCTTTTGGACCAGAACAGCCCCGATTTGGTTATAACCCAAGTAAACCTTGTTCCCAAGTCTATTTTGGAAAGGTTTTGGGCTATATAAGGGCCTTAAACCCTCTCATTTCTCTCCCATCCGAATTTGGTTAAAACCCTAGATTGAGAGAGAGAAAAAGTGAGAGATTGTGAGAGAGTGTGGGAGAGATTCTCCTGCCACTTGCTACAGCTTTTGCACGTATCGAAGCACCGCATTCGGATCTCTTTTTCGGTGATTCTAACGAACTTCTACATAAAAAAAACCTTCAACACTTGCTGATTTAAGCTTCCATCAATTTCAATAGCGAAGTAGCTTATACATCTTGTGTATTAGGTCGTCTGATCGCCGTAGACGAAGAGTATACGCTCCGTTCGGAACGATACACATCTAGAGTGAAAGGTACAGATTTTAGACGCTTTGATTGACTGATTTCAAAGCTTTCAATGTCATTTAATAGTATATTATCGATGGCAACGCCGTTTCACATGTGCAACATGCTGTCCGTTTCCTGTTTCGTAAACGTAGGAAAAATATGAGATTAAGGGCATTTTAGTCATTTGTAGGAATTACTGTATACATTCATATTTTGCTGAAATGGTTGACATGGCTTTTTGTCACATTAGGATATTAGGAATGTGTGCAATATCAGTTTGGCGAAGAGATTCGCCCAAATGCACACTTTGAGTTGACATACACTATGTAGACTTAAGTGTGTAGACTAAGTGTTTGTATAAATGTTTGTATTAGTATGTATTGAGTATATGGTGTTGTGAAATAGTTTTGAGATTAAATTCTCAAGTAACATGCTGATGTAAATGATTTTCATCATGTTGGCTAAGTTATGGATTTCATTATATGTATGAAATGCATGTGTTGAATGAATTGTTTGAGTGGTATGTTATAACATGCGATAACATGCTTATATTGTTGTATTTCATTTCTATTACTCTTATATGATTGATGATGTGGATTCACAAATGTTCAGGGCTATACTTAGTCCAGGCAGTCGGTAACAGAGAAAATTTGTGGCTAGCTTGTATTTGCCACGAAGGACACGTCGATGAACGTGAGTCGTGTTTGGAGTTGGCGGCAGTGGTTAGGACACGCGGAGTGTTTCACGCACTTCATGTCATTCGACTTGCGATGCGCTCTTGCTAGTCGAGCCCGTCAAGTAACCCGACTGGCCGTTGATTGTTCACCCTGTATGAATCATAACTGCTTGAACCTAGGGTACTGAACTTACCATTGAAAACCTTGTTAACCATGGTACCTTGATCCACAAAGACTCATGAGCCGGGGATGGTGGTATGGGATACCGTGGTCGAGCTGTCGGCCTACGCTGGGGCCACAAACCTCCCCGTAGTGACCAGTGAGTACCTATGACTCGTGATCAGATTATGGTGGTGTGGGACACTATATTCTTGCTGTCGGCCTACACTGATCAGGTGACGAGCCCTTTGTAGTGACCGCGAGCGTATTCTGAGTCTACGGGAGGCGACGACCCTTCCATAGCAATGAGAATACAGTAGGCCTGTATTGATAAGGTGATGGGGGAGCTGTGCAACGAGTGCGAGAAACAGCCCTGGAACCCCTTGCAGCGACCTATAAAATATACATCGTATTAGATTACTAGGAGTGACGACCCTAGATAGGATCTGTGTTGGGATTGATATAAGTAAGGTACCTTAGTTTCCCAATACTGCTGTATGAATGGACTAATAATAACTCGGTAATCATATCACCATCACATTACATGTGCCTAGAAGATGTGGAGCACTATGGGAAGAAAGCATGCCGCGGGCATAAGATGGTGCAGTATGAGGGAGATCGTCGGTGAGGGCATCCATCATGTCATGTCATATTGCATTAACAACAATATTTAGGAATGTTTGATTAATTGCTTACTATTATCGCATGATTGATTTGAGAACATGCTAATCTCTTCTCTATCATTCCACTGAGTTGATCACTCACTCCCACGTTACGGGATGATATTTTCGGATACCCACCAGTCCCTATTGTGATTGCAGATGATGGCGCGGCCTGCGAGGCAGAGCCGGACTTGATAATGATGAGGAGGATCCCTCCTTTATGCGTGTTCTGATCGACGGGATTACAAGGAGGTTCATTAGATGCCATGACACTTGTCATTTTATATTTTCAGAGCACTCATGTATATTCTTTCTTTCTATTTTGAGGTATACATGTATATGTTTAACCTGATAACATGTTCACACTCTAGAGACTTATAATCAATTATATATTATATGTATGTATCACAATCTTCTGCTTGTTAATTTAATTGTCTCTGGAGTATGATATGTTGTTCTAGCTTAATCTCACTCATGTTTAATACATTAACATAGACAACATTCAATCATACACATTTTGTAACACCCTGAAAATCGGGGGTCGTGTATAAACTCAACTCCCGAGTTCCAGACCGTCACTTATACAACAAAAATGGTTATGATTCAATGTTGTCTGATTTAAAGCATTCACATGAGTAAAAGTATACCAAAACTGCAATTCATACTTCAGATCCAGTGATAAAAGCAAGCGGAAGACTAAACAATGTATATATCACTGTATGGAAAAACAAAGTAATCTCATCTGTCTCCAAAGTATGACTACATCTCTGAGTCTCATATACATGTAAATAAAAAAAAGAATAAAGTTCAAAATAGTCCCACTGAAGTCCCCTCGATCCAGGTCACCTACGGGAAGCCGTCGTGATACTGCATATACGAGAACTCATCCTAGTCCTCGTCAATCTCCGGCTCCACCTCCTGGATCTCGTCCTCACCTGCAGCTACAACAGGGTCTGGTGGGTGTTGCAAACACCATCCCGTAACGTGGGAATGAGTGATCAACTCAGTGGAATCATAGAGCAAAGATTAGCATGTTCACAATTCAATCACGCGATAATAGTAAAACAGTAAATCAGACAATCCTAATACTGTTATTAATGCAAGATGATATGACGTGATGTATGCCCTCACCAACGATCACCCTCATGCGGCAACATCTTACGACCGCGGCATGCCACACTCCCTAGAGTGCTCCACATCTTCCAGGCACATGCAATGCTATGGTGATATGATTTCCAAGTTGTTATTAGTCCATTCAAACAGCAGGATTGGGAAACTAAGGTACTTCCCTTGTATCAATCCCAACACAGATCCTGTCTAGGGTCGTCACTCCTAGTAATCTCATACGATGTGTATTTCGTAGGTCACTGCAAGTGCTGCCAGGGCTGTTGCTCGCACTCGTTGCACCGCTCCCCCATCACCTTATCAATACAGGCCTACCGTACTCTACTGCAACGGAAGGGTCGTCGCCTCCCGTGGACTCAGAATACGCTCGCGGTTACTACAAAGGGCTCGTCGCCTGATCAGTGTAGGCCGACAGCTAGAATATAGTGTCTCATACCACCATAATCTGCTCACGAGTCAAGGTGCTCACTGGTCACTACGGGGAGGTTTGTGGCCCTAGCGTAGGCCGACAGCTCGACCACGGTGTCCCATACCACCATGCCCGGCTCATGAGTCTTCGTGGATCAAGGTACCATGGTTAACAGGGTTTACAATGGTAAGTTCAGTACCCTAGGTTCAAGCAGTTATGACACATACAAGGTGAACATACATCGGCCAGTCGGGTTACTTGACGGGCTTGACTAGCGCGATCGCATCTCAAGTCGAACGACATGAAGTGCGTAAAACACTTCGCGTGGCCTAACCACTGCCGCCAACTCTCAACACGAATCACGTTCATCGACGCGTCGTTCATGGCTATGAGCAGTCAGCCACGAATTCGCTCGGTTACCGACTGCCTGAACTAAGTCTAGTCCTACACATCTATGGAATCATATTAACATGATATGCAAAGGTATTGGAATTGAAATACATCATGTGAGCATGTTAACACATGTTATAACATTCAACTTAAGCAAATCTCCAAGACATACTTTCTATGTATGCAGTGCAATCATGCATAAGGTAAACATGTAGGAAATCATTTAGGTCAGCATATTAATCATGAAATCAATCTCAAACTACTACATAATATCATTTAATTCAATACATACTAATACAAGCATTTATACAAACACATACACTACACACTTAAGTCCACATATAGTATGTCGACCCAAAGTGTGCAACTTGGCGGATCTCTTCGCCAAACTGATTATGCAAGCATTCCTAACTCTCTAATGCGGCGACAAACCATGTCAATCACGTCAGCAAAATATGCATGTAGACCGTACTTCCTACAAATGACTAAAATGCCCTAAATCTCATATTCTTCGTTAATTTACGAAACAGGAAACGGAGAGCATGTTGTACATGTCAAACGGCGATGCCGTCGATAATCTACTATTAAACGACATTGAAAGCGTTGTAAACCGTCAATCAAAGCGTCTAAAATCCTCACCTAGTCTCTTACGGTTGCAGGATTTCGAACGGAGCGTGTACGCTTCGTCTACGGCGGTAGGAAAGCCTGATTTATGGAATACGTTAGCTAACATGTTAAGCATCTAAGCAAACCCTAAATCAGCAAGTTTTTGGGGTTATTTTATACCTGAAAAAGTGGAGAAATCACCAGCCAGGTGATTGGAAGGAAGTGCTGAAGCAGCAACTGTCAGGGGCTCGGAAGCGGGAAATTCTCTTCTTCTCTTTCTCTCAAACTCTCTCTCTTTTTCTCCTAGGGTTTGTGAATTTCGGATGGAAGGGAGAAATGAGGGTTTCAACCCCTTTTATAAGCTTGAAATCGTCGGAAATAGGCTCCGGGACGAAGTTTACTTGATGCTTATCCATTTTGGGGCTGTTTCGGTCCAAAAACTGCTTTCTGGTGGTCCCCTGGTCGATTGCGATCAGACTTAAGCTCATGGGTACCAGATGTACCTCATATTAAGTTTTCAGTCTGGCAGGGTTCGCAGATCGCACGTGGCGGACCAGTTTCAGTTCAGCGGTCACCACACATAGATCAGGGCTGAAAGTCTCATGATAATAAATAGAAATTTTTCCTGATCCGAGGGTGTAATCTGGATGAATTCTGACGGTCAGAACGCTTAATACTGACGCGTCAAGTCGTGTGCCAGATTTGAATTTGAAATTCCAAATCCGTCCCTATTCGCGGTCGCTTCAGTCCGGGTTCAACGAAATCATCTGTGATTATCGGTTTGACTTGATTTTCGAGATGATTGTCAAGTCCAGCTGGGCGGTTCTAACGGTCTAAGATAGGAGGTATCGGACCTTCGACGCGCGGTCTAAATCCAATACAAAATTTCAATATGGTCCAGAGAACAAACCTGCTTAGAGTTTGATCCAAGGTTATATAATATTGTAGAGTTGTCTGTTCTACTCGATTTGGGTCTTGTAGAACGTATTTAAAGTGATCAGGGACTATTTCCTAGCTACTCTAGCGTTGCGCTAGCTAACTTACGCTTAATTTCCATGAAAATTATTTCTACACGATTTCGGGTCAAATCGGTACTCGAACCCAAGTACGGATTTTTCACGGGCGTTACAATCTACCCCCCTTAACAAATAATTTCATCCTCGAAATTTGTACCTTTTCGTACTCCTCGAGAAGCTGTGGGTAGTTCTTTCTGATCTCGGCTTCTGTCTCCCAAGTAGCCTCCTCCTCAGAGTGATGTGTCCATAGTACCTTCACAAGGGGAATCACCTTGCTACGCAGTACCTGCTCCTTCCTGTCTAAGATACGTGACAGTCGCAGGATATAAGTAACATCCTCTCCTAACTGCACCTGCTCCCATCTGATGATATGGGAAGGATCAGCAACGTACTTCTTCAGCATAGAAACATGAAATACGTTGTGGACGCTCGCGAGGGGCGTGGGTAAAGCCAATCGGTAAGCCACCGCTCCCACACGATCGAGGATCTAGAATGGACCAATGAATCGCGGTGCCAGCTTCCCCTTCTTCCCGAACCGAAGGACTCCCTTCATAGGGGAAACTCGCAAATACAAGTGATCCCCGACTGTGAACTCAAGTGGCCGTCGTCTCATATCGGCGTAGCTCTTCTGTCTACTCTGCGCTGTAAGAAACCGACGTCGAATAATATCGATCTTCTCTGACGTCGCCTGCACTAACTCTGGGCCGATCAAGCTATGCTCACCGACCTCTAACCAGCAATGTGGTGCGCGACAAGGTCGCCCATACAGCGCCTCATAAGGTGCCATGCCGATACTCGCCTGGAAGCTATTGTTGTACGCAAACTCCGCATATGCAAGACAGTCATCCCAACTGTCCTTGAAGTCCAATGCGCAAGCTCGCAACATGTCCTCCAGGATCTGGTTCACTCGCTCCGTCTGTCCGTCCGTCTGTGGGTGGAAGGCAGTACTGAACTTCAACTTCACACCCATAGCCTCCTGAATGCGAGTCCAGAAAATAGAAGTGAACCGCGTGTCTCTGTCTGACACGATCTCTAACGGAACTCCATGCAGACGCACAATCTCTCGGATGTATAATCTAGCCAGCTCGTCTGCAGAGTTCGTAACTCTGATCGGTAGGAAGTGCGCCGACTTCGTCAATCGGTCGACGATCACCCAAATGGAATCATGCCCCTTCCTCGTCTTCGGCAACCCAGAAATGAAGTCCATGGAAATGAAATCCCACTTCCACTCTGCAATCGGCATAGGCTGCAAAAGTCCAGGTGGTCGGCGATGCTCTGCCTTCACCTGCTGACAAGTGAGACAACGGGACACGAACTCAGCTATGTGGGTCTTCATACCTTCCCACCAATACGTCCTCTTCACGTCACGATACATCTTCGTACTGCCTGGATGCATCGCGAGTCTAGTAGAATGCGCAGCCTCGAGAATCTCTCGTCTCAAGTCAGGGACATCTGGGACGCATAGGCGGCCACGGTAACGTAAGCCCCCATCCATACCAACTCGCCAGTCGGCGTCAGCATCATCACTGGCCTGCTCTCGAAGCTCAGTAAGATGCGCATCGTCCCTCTGCGCCTCGATGACTCGGTCAATGATCTGAGATCGCACCTGTACATGTGCGATGAACTCAAATGGCTCCTCTACGGTGAGTTTCTGCTCAAAGTCTCGCAAAAACTCAACCATATCCCACTCGGCAACCACCAGCGGAGCCGCAAACTCTATCGCCTTCTTGCGGCTCAACGCATCAGCCACAAGGTTCGCCTTCCCAGGATGGTAAGAGACTTCAAACTTGAAGTCCTTCAACGTCTCCATCCATCGTCGCTGCCTCATATTCAAGTCTCGCTGCGTGAATATGTACTTGAGGCTCTTGTGGTCGCAAAAGAGCTCGAACTCCTCTCCGTAGAGGTAATGTCTCCAGAGTCTCAGTGCGAATATAACGGCTGCCAACTCTAGGTCGTGTGTAGGGTAATTCTCCTCGTGCTTCCTTAATTGTCTCGAGGCATACGAAATTACCCTGTCCCTCTGCATAAGGACACAACCCAAACCAACGCTAGACGCGTCAGTGTATATAGTGTATCTAACCCCTTGCTCTAGCAATACTAGCACAGGGGCGGACGTAAGCCTGTCCTTCAGCTCCTGAAAAGCTGACTCCGCCTTATCATTCCAGGCAAACTTCACGTCCTTCCGTGTCAACTGAGATAAGGGTCTCGCGATCTTCGAGAAGTCCTGAATGAAGCGCCGATAGTAACCAGCGAGACCCAAGAAACTCCTCACCTCAGTGACAGAACCAGGCCGCTCCCAGTCCTGCACCGCAGCTACCTTAGACAGGTCAACTGCCATGCCATCCTTGGACACCACGTGTCCCAGAAACTTCACCTCCTGCTTCCAGAAGTCGCACTTCTTGTACTGTGCGAACAACTGATGCCGTCTGAGCATATCAAGGACCAAACGCAAGTGCTCCTCATGCTCCTCTCGACTCCTAGAGTACACCAAAATATCGTCAATGAAGACAACGACGAATCGATAGAGGAAAGGCCGAAATATCCGGTTCATCAGATCCATGAACACGGCCGGTGCGTTCGTGAGACCGAACGACATCACGAGGAACTCGTAGTGGCCAAAACTGGTCCTGAATGCTGTCTTCTGCACGTCCTCATCCCTGACGCGCAGCTGATGATAACCTGACTGAAGATCAATCTTCGAGAAGTACTGCGCTCCTCTCAACTGATCAAACAAGTCATCGATCCTGGGCAAAGGGTACTTATTCTTCACCGTGAGCTGGTTCAGCCTGTGATAATCAATACACAATCGCAGCGAACCATCCTTCTTCTTCACGAACAAGACCGGTGCTCCCCAAGGAGACACACTAGGCCTTATAAAGCCAAGCTCTAGCAGACCATCAATCTGCGTCCTCAACTCCTCCATCTCACATGGTGCCATGCGATACATCGGCAGTGAGACGGGTGTAGAACCGGGAATCAGATCGATAGTGAAATCGATCTCACGTCGGGGCGGCAAACCAGGGATCTTCCTGAACAGATCCCCGAACTCAGAAACAACTGGTGTCTGCTCAAGTACCTGGGCACCAGCGTCGCGCAATAGAGTGGCGTAGCTAAGAATGCGGAAAGGAAGATTTACCCGCACTGAAAACGTGAAAGGCGTGCCCTCAGGCTCGTACACCGTCACCACACGAGCCTCGCAGTCAATCTCGGCTCTCGCTGCAGTCAACCAGTCCATGCCAAGAATGACGTCGAGATAAACGAGCGAGGGATCGACGACCAGATCAAGAGTCATCGTCCTGCCTCCCAGATCAACTAAACAACCCTCACACATCTGAGTGACATCCGAATAATCTCCATGAGCTGCAAGGACTCGCACGCTATCCATAGTGATAGTATGTAACCCAAGACGTCTGACTACGGCACGCGATATCAAAGAAATCGTGGAACTAGTGTCCACCATGACGAGAACGGGAGTACCTCCAATATGGGCTGTGACCTCGAAGGCTGAATGCTGGAAAGTCGGCGTTGTAGCTGCCTCAGCGGTCAATGCATGAACTCGAGCCCGCTGTGGCTGGTTCGGCCGCTGTGTCAAGGGCCGTGGAGGCTGTCGAATCTGCGATACTGTAGGTCTGAAAGAAGGATGCGCAGGAGCTGACCGTATAGGCGGTGATATCGCTTGTGGACGTACACGATCAATCTTCTGCGGCGGCGAGAACCCACTGTCCCGCATCCTCGAAAAGCAACTCTGCGCTAAGTGGCCCGTCCTCCCACAGTATGTGCATGACAAATCAGGGCACCGAAACGGTGGTACAGGCGCCGTGGTCCTGGTAGGAGGATCAAAGCGAGGCCTCTTGCCCGCGAAGGGCCTGTCTGGTAAATCCGGTCACGGCCTAGAAGTAGTCGGGCCTCGAGATCGCGCAAGTCAATCCACGTCCTGCTCTGCCCGCATGGACATGTGAACCAACTCCGCATAGGAAGGAAAACTGACACAGCACATCTTCGACCGAATATCCGGTCGCAAGCCCTCCAAAAAGCACTGTATGCGCATCTGCTCATCAGCTAGAATCGTCGGGACGTACCTGCCCAACTCTGTGAACCGATGCTCATACTCGGTAACAGTCATCGCTGCCTGCCTGAGACGGAGAAACTCATTCTCCCTCTCGTGCCTGTAGGTCTGGGGATAATACTTCTCATAGAAGCGGAACTCAAATGCTGCCCACGTCCATACGAAATCTACGGCAACAGTCCGCAATATGCTATCCCACCACATACTGGCCTCTTTCTCAAACAGGAAGGTAGCCAGCTCTACCTGCTCAGCCTCGGTACAGTGCAACATCCGTAGAATCTTCGACACTCGGTCGAGCCAGAACTCAGCCTCCTCGGGTCTGTGAGAACCCGTGAAAGTAGGAGGCCGCAAGCACTGAAATCGCTCCAGAAGGCCCCGTGTGTCGGCAG
The DNA here is from genome assembly GCA_037074715.1 of Magnolia kwangsiensis. Lineage (NCBI taxonomy): Eukaryota > Viridiplantae > Streptophyta > Magnoliopsida > Magnoliales > Magnoliaceae > Magnolia > Magnolia kwangsiensis. The sequence continues at coordinate 43,537,941 of CM073576.1, read as the reverse complement.
GATTCCCCGCAGGGAAAGCAGGCGGCGCAGGATGTGCTATGCCCTCATCCTGGGCGTAAGTATAGGCATCCTCAGCTGGATGCGCAGGTGGTGCAGGTGGAGTAGATGTAGTTGCACCCCCACCCTGGGCTAAAGTCCCCACTATGGTGGTCAGAAGCTACTGCTGCTGTAGCATCATAGCCATCATCTGCTCGAATCTGTCAGGGGGTGGAGCAGGCTGTGGCGGATGAGGTGCGGAAGTAGATGCGCGATGTGGCTCTCTAACAGATGGTGTAAATGGCGGTGGTCCATCTGTAGGAGCAACAGCAGGCTGAGACGATCGAACCGCCTCAGGAATCGGGCCCATAGCAGGGTCCGGACGAGTACCAGACTGAGAGGGAGTCTGATCCATCTGCTCTGACAATGAAAGCCGAACTGCGCTCCTCGTAGTCTTAGGTGGCATTCCCTATATTCAAAATAGGGTGCAACCTTGTCAGTCTCAATTGCACAATTACACCGCAAACATTCACTTAAAGAGTCAAGGGCATTCCATGCATTTCAATTAATCAAAATTGTCACAATACAAGGGATATATCCTTACAAGCATCATGACTAGAATTACATGGAAATTAAGACAGTTAAGCAACAGCAACATAAGCAAAGCACTAGCCCTAACAGGCTTACATACATAAAACAGAAAATGGCTAACTACTAATAACAACATCAAAGATCGCATCGCTAGTCGGAGTCTGGTGACGGAGGAGGAGCACCCTTATCCTGTAAGCAACATAGGATTGCCTTCAAGGTACGAGTCACCTTGCCAAACTTCTTCTTTGTAACAGCCTTGGCATCAGCGACTTCTGCTTGAAGTTCTTGGACTTCCCTTCGCAAAGCGGTCTGACTCTCCTCCATCCGAGCAATGCGGTCGTCGATAGTAGTCTGCGCAGAAGGAGGAGGGCTCTCATCAGTATCCTGAGCCTCCTCTTCTGCTTCTTCCTGAGCTTCTTCCTGAACCTCTGCTCTAGGTTCTTCTTCGCTTTGATCTTCCTCTTCATCAAAGTCATCCCCACTATCCCTTTCAAGTTGATTTTCACGGTATTGCGACCCAATCTTCATCTTGACCATTGTCGACTCATCGATGGTGTGAATCGATACATGTAATTCGGGCCCAAGTCTATAGGCAAACTCAAGTGCAATCTTACAAATAAGTCGGCTAAAGGGAACCGATTCGGATGTTCTCCTCGACCTGGCTATGAGAACTATCTGCCGTAAGATGAAAGTGGCCATACATAAGTTCTCTCCCTGGGCCACCAGAAATAAGAAGTCGACCATAAGACGTGTACATTTAATGCGGTTCGTCGACCTGGGATAGACATTGAACGTGCAGATATGATGCAGCAGGCACAAATCCTCAGACATGTACGTCGCCTTGAGGCTATTATTAGGCTGCCATGGAACTAACTTACCGCACAGAAACCTGGTGCGGCGATCTCGTTCACGTCTAGTCCTCAAATTCTTCTCACTAGGATGCACATCACCTAGAGGCACGTTGAGAAGTCGCGCAACCAACCGGACGTCGATCGTAGCCATCCGATCCCTACCAAAAGGGATTTTGAACTGCAAAGGCTCCAAGGTAGGACTTTGGATGCTAGCATAGAAGGCACGAACAGTACTCACATTAGCACGAGCGCGAGCTTCAAAGATCGGTCCCCAGTGCGCAGCTTCAATACGTTCGAACAACAGATATTCGCCGAACAATCGTCCATCTACGTCCGCCTCAAATAACACTCTACGATCAGTGTATTCGCCATGAGGCATCTCTGATAAAATGGTTCGTCCAAGGTGTGCATGGGGATCCAAATCCCGCTTTGTACGGCACTCCAGGACTACAGCTGGACCTGCGGCGGTGCTTGAACTTACAGCACCACCCAGCGGTCTTCTCGATCGAGCAGGGCGGCTCGGCCCAGCCTCGTCTATTGCAGTTTTTCTCTTACCCATCAAAGACAGGATGGATGAGAGTGACAAAAGACCCAAAATGGCTTCCACGAAAGCCATGGAAAATGCCGAAAATGCGGAGAAATGGCTGCCCAATCTGAGAAAAGGAAATCTAGGCGTCGTAGAGGGTTGCTTCAAGCTTCCCAAGGCTATAGTTTCAAAGAGAAATTCAAACAAAAAGATAGAATGGAGCACCGCACGATTTCAGCTCTATTTGGGGAATTTTGGAGCTCCAAATGGTGAGATCTTCAAGGAAAGAGGCTGCCAACACCCAATAAGTGATGGGTGGTGGTCGGTTTTGGCCAAGGAGGGTCCTAGAAGTGGTTTGGGATGCTGGGGATTGGAATGGGTTGCTGAAAATCGAAACTAGGGCTATGTAGGGGGCTGTTTATGAAGGAAGGGTAAGATTTGAGGGTTTTTATGAGGTGGGAGGTATATAGGGAGGGTGTGGACCCCATTTAGGGGCGTGCGCCCGAAGAACGGCTCAAATGGACACCGCCGGCCGGCGATGCATCGCCCGACCGGCGATGGCATCGCCGGCCAACTTTCACGTTGGCCAGTGGGACCCCATGGGTCTGGTCCTCCATGGTCCCAGGGTCCCAAAAAGTTAAGTCTCACCCCCTAGTTCATTGTACTTTGGTCTGTATGAGCCCAAACATGTGTTCGAGGTTTTCCGGGTCCACATCGCAATCCCGAATACCAAACCATATGATGCAGCATATGAATTTGGGGTAGAAGGAGCCAGTACATCTATCTAAATCCTTAGTTGCTAAATAAAGTGAAGTTAGAATGGCCTTATGGCCATTTTTCATAAAATTTTACTATTCACTGTAAAATTTTGTGAAAGTACTAATTTGTGTTATTTTCACATTAGGTTTGATGCCTAACATGAAATGGATAAGAAAGAACTGAAGGTCGGAGTGTTTAGAGGAGGAATTTTGAGAATTTTTGGCGAAACGGGGTTTTTAAGCCCTAGCGATTGATTACAGGGGTCGTGGTCATCCCACGGCCCAAGGATTCACTTTTGAGGTTTAAAACTTCTCATAGGACGTCTCCACCCGACTTCCTAAAGCTTAGAAGTGATTCGGGTTGCTTTACGCGACCCGAGATACGTTACAGACTCGATCTTGCGATCGATCCTAATAGACTTCGCCTATCGGCGAATCTGCGATCTTAGACGTGTTTCTAGACCCTTCTCGCACCCACCTAAGTCAAAGGAAGCGACAGCGTACGTCGCAAGACCATAACCCAGGCCCAGTATACTCTTATTCATGCTCTGATACCAACTTGTAACACCCTGAAAATCGGGGGTCGTGTATAAAATCAACTCCCGAGTTCCAGACCGTCACTTATACAAAAAAAATAGTTATGATTCAATGTTGTCTGATTTAAAGCATTCACATGAGTAAAAGTATACCAAAACTGCAATTCATACTTCAGATCCAGTGATAAAAGCAAGCGGAAGACTAAACAATGTATATATCACTGTATGGATAAACAAAGTAATCTCATCTGTCTCCAAAGTATGACTACATCTCTGAGTCTCATATACATGTAAATAAACAAAAGAATAAAGTTCAAAATAGTCCCACTGAAGTCCCCTCGATCCAGGTCACCTACGGGAAGCCGTCGTGATACTGCATATACGAGAACTCATCCTGGTCCTCGTCAATCTCCGGCTCCACCGCCTGAATCTCGTCCTCACCTGCAGCTACAACAGGGTCTGGTGGGTGTTGCAAACACCATCCCGTAACGTGGGAATGAGTGATCAACTCAGTGGAATCATAGAGCAAAGATTAGCATGTTCACAATTCAATCACGCGATAATAGTAAAGCAGTAAATCAGACAATCCTAATACTGTTATTAATGCAAGATGATATGACGGGATGTATGCCCTCACCAATGATCACCCTCATGCGGCAACATCTTACGACCGCGGCATGCCACACTCCCTAGAGTGCTCCACATCTTCCAGGCACATGTAATGCTATGGTGATATGATTTCCAAGTTGTTATTAGTCCATTCAAACAGCAGGATTGGGAAACTAAGGTACTTCCCTTGTATCAATCCCAACACAGATCCTGTCTAGGGTCGTCACTCCTAGTAATCTCATACGATGTGTATTTCGTAGGTCACTGCAAGGGCTGCCAGGGCTGTTGCTCGCACTCGTTGCACCGCTCCCCCATCACCTTATCAATACAGGCCTACCGTACTCTACTGCAACGGAAGGGTCGTCACCTCCCGTGGACTCAGAATACGCTCGCGGTCACTATAAAGGGCTCGTCGCCTGATCAGTGTAGGCCGACAGCTAGAATATAGTGTCCCATACCACCATAATCTGCTCACGAGTCAAGGTGTTCACTGGTCACTACGGGGAGGTTTGTGGCCCCAACATAGGCCGACAGCTCGACCACGGTGTCCGATACCACCATGCCCAGCTCATGAGTCTTCGTGGATCAAGGTACCATGGTTAACAGGGTTTACAATGGTAAGTTCAGTACCCTAGGTTCAAGCAGTTATGACACATACAAGGTGAACATACATCGGCCAGTCGGGTTACTTGACGGGCTCGACTAGCGCGATCGCATCTCAAGTCGAATGACATGAAGTGCGTAAAACACTTCGCGTGGCCTAACCACGGCCGCCAACTCTCAACACGAATCACGTTCATCGACGCGTCGTTCGTGGCTATAACCAGTCAGCCACGAATTCGCTCGGTTACCGACTGCCTGGACTAAGTCTAGTCCCACACATCTATGGAATCATATTAACATGATATGCAAAGGTATTGGAATTGAAATACATCATGTGAGCATGTTAACACATGTTATAACATTCAACTTAAGCAAATCTCCAAGACATACTTTCTATGTATGTAGCGCAATCATGCATAAGGTAAACATGTAGGAAATCATTTAGGTCAGCATATTAATCATGAAATCAATCTCAAACTACTACATAACATCATTTAATTCAATACATACTAATACAAGCATTTATACAAACACATACACTACACACTTAAGTCCACATATAGTATGTCGACCCAAAGTGCGCAACTTGGTGGATCTCTTCGCCAAACTGATTATGCAAGCATTCCTAACTCTCTAATGCGGCGACAAACCATGTCAATCACGTCAGCAAAATATGCATGTAGACCGTACTTCCTACAAATGACTAAAATGCCCTAAATCTCATATTCTTCGTTAATTTACGAAACAGGAAACGGAGAGCATGTTGTACATGTCAAACGGCGATGCCGTCGATAATCTACTATTAAACGACATTAAAAGCGTTGTAAACCGTCAATCAAAGCGTCTAAAATCCTCACCTAGTCTCTTACGGTTGCAGGATTTCGAACGGAGCGTGTACGCTTCGTCTACGGCGGTAGGAAAGCCTGATTTATGGAATACGTTAGCTAACATGTTAAGCATCTAAGCAAACCCTAAATCAGTAAGTTTTTGGGGTTATTTTATACCTGAAAAAGTGGAGAAATCACCAGCCAGGTGATTGGAAGGAAGTGCTGAAGCAGCAACTGTCAGGGGCTCGGAAGCGGGAAATTCTCTTCTTCTCTTTCTCTCAAACTCTCTCTCTTTTTCTCCTAGGGTTTGTGAATTTCGGATGGAAGGGAGAAATGAGGGTTTCAACCCCTTTTATAAGCTTGAAATCGCCGGAAATAGGCTCCGGGATGAAGTTTACTTGATGCCTATCCATTTCGGGGCTGTTTCGGTCCAAAAACTGTTTTCTGGTGGTCCCCTGGTCGATTGCGATCAGACTTAAGCTCATGGGTACCAGATGTACCTTGTATTAAGTTTTCAGTCTGGCAGGGTTCGCAGATCACACGTGGCGGACCAGTTTCAGTTCAGCGGTCACCGCACATAGATCAGGGCTGAAAGTCTCATGATAATAAATAGAAATTTTTCCTGATCGGAGGGTGTAATCTGGATGAATTCTGACGGTCAGAACGCTTAATACTGACGCATCAAGTCGTGTGCCAGATTTGAATTTGAAATTCCAAATCCGTCCCTATTCGCGGTCGCTTCAGTCCGGGTTCAACGAAATCATCTGTGATTATCGGTTTGACTTGATTTTCGAGATGATTGTCAAGTCCAGCTGGGCGGTTCTAACGGTCTAAGATAGGAGGTATTGGACCTTCGACGCGCGGTCTAAATCCAATACAAAATTTCAATATGGTTCAGAGAACAAACCTGCTTAGAGTTTGATCCAAGGTTATAGAATATTGTAGAGTTGTCTGTTCTACTCGATTTGGGTCTTGTAGAACGTATTTAAAGTGATCAGGGACTATTTCCCAGCTACTCTAGCGTTGCGCTAGCTAACTTACGCTTAATTTCCATGGAAATTATTTCTACATGATTTCGGGTCAAATCGGTACTCGAACCCAAGTACGGATTTTTCACGGGCGTTACACATTTATGTTGCATAAGTGATGTTCTGGAACTCGGGAGTGGAGTTTTTACTCGACCCCCGATTTTTGGGATGTTACAGATGGTATCAAAGCATGAATGAGATTATACCGGGCCTGGGTTATGGTCACGCGATGTACGCTGTCGATCCCCTAACTTAGGTGGGTGCGAGTAGGATCTAGAAACATACGTAGGACTTCAGTTTCGCCAATAGGCGAGGTCTACTCGACTCGTTCGTTTCGATCGAGTCCGTAACGCATCTAGGGTCGCGTGAAGCGACCTAAGTAGCTTATAGGTTGTAAGTAGGCGGGTTTGAGACGTTCTATGAAAGGTTTCAAACTCGAAAATGTGAACCCTTGGGCTTTGTGGCAACCACAACCCTTACATTCAACCGCTAGGGCTTAAAAATCCCATTTCACCTAATTCCTTCAAAATTCTTCCTCTCACCACCCCATTCTTCAATTCCTTTTCAGTATTTTCATATTAGGCATTGATCTTAATGTGAAAATGATAGAAAATCATACTTAGCCAAAATTTTACAGTAAATAGTAAAAATATGTGAAAATTGGCCTTTTAACCATTCCATCCTTAAAATCTTTTGTAACTAATGGGTTAGTTGGATGGATTGGCTCATCCTACCCCAAAATCATATGCTATATAGCATATAAATTCATTCTGGTCTATAGATTAGCCCTGGAACATCCCAAATGGAGAGTTGGGCCTCCCTAGACCAAACTACAATGAACTAGGGTGGGACACATAGTTATTTGAGACCCTTAGGGCAGGGGGGACCCAACCCATGTGGTCCCATCAGCCGGATTGGGAGATGGCTGGTGATGCATCGCCGTATGGTGGGCCCTATTTGGGCTGAAATTTGGGCGCATGTGTTTTTTGGGGTAGGGCACCCTTCCCATATGTTGTCTGTCCCTTAAAACCCCCTAAATCCTACACTTCCTTCACAAAAACGCTGCAATGCCCTCCCATTTCCATTTTTCTTGCTACCCTATCTCAAAACGCAGCTCCAAATCCCTCCTAATCCCTTCCATTGCTAGAAAATGATCCCATTCCATCCCTCCATCATGATTTACAACCCCCTCCCTTTCAAATCTCGTCCGTTGAAGCTCCCACAACCTCCAATCGAGGCTGAAATCGTGTGGAGCTCCATTCCCCTTTATAGTTCTCTTTTCCCTTTGAAAATTCAGCCTTTGGGAGCTTGAAGCATCCCTTTACAGGGCCTAGATTCGTTTCAGTCCATTTGGGCAACCATTTCTCCACATTTCCTCCACTTTTCATGGCTATTGTTAAGGTTATTTTATCCTTTTTTTCTCTCTTTCCACCATCCTCCCCCTCATGTCCCTGTTATTTGAGCCTTTACACTCTTTTAGTTTCAAAATCATGCAACACTCAATCCTATTTCTCCATTTTCTTTGCTTAAGGAATACTGAAAATATATGGTTGAGAGAGCTCTAATGAGCAATAGACAGTATTAGACTCGATAGTGTTAAAGAAGGTAAGTCGGGACTGTGGTAGAGTCCTTTGGTAGAATTAGGCATCTGTGCCATTGTCTTGTATATTGTTTGATTACCGTTTTGAGATTTCTATGTTTTGTTGTTGTTAGGTTTAGTGAAGTTAGAGGTAGAAAATGTGTTTGTGTTAGTGGTTTGGCCTGAGCATAGCCGAATGCGTTCCTGTCATAATCCATGTGGAAATTTATTCCTTGTATTGTGACAAATTTTATTGAATGGAGTGCATGCTGTTTTATTTGTTGTAAGGTATTGTCCCTAGATTGGGTGTATCGTATGGTTTCCACTGCCATGTTGTAAATTCCGGGATTAAGCCTACAAAATTGAGCCCGTCAAGTAACCCGACTGGCCGTTGATTGTTCACCCTGTATGAATTATAACTGCTTGAACCTAGGGTACTGAACTTACTATTGAAAACCTTGTTAACCATGGTACCTTAATACACAAAGACTCATGAGCCAGGCATGGTGGTATGGGACACCGTGGTCGAGCTGTCGGCCTACGCTGGGGCCACAAACCTCCCCGTAGTGACCAGTGAGCACCTATGACTCGTGAACAGATTATGGTGGTATGAGACACTATATTCTTGCTGTCAGCCTACACTGATCAGGTGACGAGCCCTTTGTAGTGACCGCGAGCGTATTCTGAGTCTACGGGAGGCGACGACCCTTCCGTAACAATGAGAGTACAGTAGGCCTGTATTGATAAGGTGATGGGGGAGCTATGCAACGAGTGCGAGCAACAGCCCTGGAAGCCCTTGCAGTGACCTATAAAGTATACATCGTATGAGATTACTAGGAGTGACGACCCTAGACAGGATCTGTGTTGGGATTGATATAAGTAAGGTACCTTAGTTTCCCAATACTGCTGTATGAATGGACTAATAATAACTTGGTAATCATATCACCATCACATTACATGTGCCTGGAAGATGTGGAGCACTATGGGAAGAAAGCATGCCGCGGGCATAAGATGGTGCAGTGTGAGGGAGATCGTCGGTGAGGGCATCCATCATGTCATGTCATATTGCATTAACAACAATATTTAGGAATGTTTGATTAATTGCTTTACTATTATCGCATGATTGATTTGAGAACATGCTAATCTCTTCTCTATCATTCCACTGAGTTGATCACTCACTCCTACGTTACAGGACGATATTTTCGGATACCCACCAGTCCATATTGTGATTGCAGATGATGACGCGGCCTGCGAGGCAGAGCTGGACTTGATAATGATGAGGAGGATCCCTCCTTTATGCGTGTTCTGATCGACGGGATTACAAGGAGGTTCATTAGATGCCATGACACTTGTCATTTTATATTTTTAGAGCACTCATGTATATTCTTTCTTTCTATTTTGAGGTATACATGTATATGTTTAACCTGATAACATGTTCACACTCTAGAGACTTATAATCAATTATATATTATATGTATGTATCACAGTCTTCCGCTTGTTAATTTAATTGTATCTGGAGTATGATATGTTGTTCTAGCTTAATCTCACTCATGTTTAATACATTAACATAGACAACATTCAATCATACACATTTATGTTGCATAAGTGATGTTCTGGAACTCGAGAGTGGAGTTTTTACTCGACTTTTTGGGATGTTACAAACACCCATACCTATCCCATCATATTCTTACCAAAAGGTCAAGGCAACACATACATTCCCATGTCATATCCCTTACACCATTCCTCTCTCTCTCTCTCTCTCTCTCTCTCTCTCTCTCTCTCTCATTTCTCACTTTCATTCCAAGCAAATCCCAAGAGAGGACTGTCCAAGCTCTAAGGAGAGCTTTGTGTGTAGCCTACTCCCTACCACCGTATCTCCCATCACCACCCTTCAATCTTCATCTTCCACCATCAAAGGAAAAGCATAGGAGCTAAGGAGTCCATAGAGCCTAAAAGGAGCGAAATCGGTGGGTGCTTTATAGGTTAGATTGTGTTTTGATGATGTGCCAAGTAGGGCCTACCGATTGATCGTATGGATTCGATTTAGGACCCATCTGAAATAGCGGTGAAGATCGCTTGAGTTGAAGTAGGAATATGCCACTATGTCCTAGAGGGGGGTGAATAAGAATTTTTAAAGATTTATGAGTTATATTAAAATCCTATCACTCTAATCCTAACAGGTATGCAATTTTCAGGATTACTCAAATGTAACTCTATTGACTTCCAAGCCCAGTAGAGGATCCAATCATAGAACTATTTAATTAATAAGCATGAAACAGTTATAGTCTATGATGGATGTGACTATGTGTGTGAAGTGTGAGTAGATATGAATGCAATTAACATAATCACACAAATGATCAAGCAAAAGAATCAATCACAGACACAGTCATTTTTATAGTGGTTCGACTACTTGTTTACTCCACTCCCGGCTGCCACACTCAACCCTTGAGTATACCAGATTTCACTAAGGAGGTTTCCCAGGGTTCACCTCAAACCAAAGGTTTTAAATCAAGTTCACCTTCAACCTTTACAACCTACACAGAGGCTGACTATTTATGCTCTCAAGAGCAAGGGTCAACACATAGCACCCGGTTTAGTCACACTGGCCAAGGATCTTACCTTAAGACCCTAACAGAGGTTTTACACGGTTCACCTCATAACCTAGAGTTTTACTAGTTCACTCCTAGCCAGATGTTTATGCCCACACAGAGCAAGGCTCCACACAACACACCCGACACGTACACTCCTGTCGGAGGCCTCCTATGAGGACTTCAAAGGGTGAGCAACACCTACGACCAAATCCTAAATAGGAAAGATCACAAGTGCCCTCTGGGCTCTAGATACCTATGGATAAGATGATGAGTCCCTTTTAATGCAGTGATGAAGATCTCCTTCTTGTTGATGAAGAGTCTTCAACTCCGTTGATCCGCAACACAAAAGATGTACCAATATTCAGCTTTGGGTTGTATCAAGGTTATGATGGAATTCTACTCTCTAAAGGTTTTCCTATTAGGAAGAAAGAGTGATTTCAATCATCTATGCATTCAAGGCATCCCAGCTTAATGATTTTCCATTAAGGTAGTAGCTGGAGGATCCTCGAATGTGGAAGTCCATTCTCCAATCCACTTTATTGAATATCAATGATGAGGGTGGATTGGAGGATGAACTCCCTAAGAGAAAGGGCTTAAGATAAATGATATGAAGTTTAAAACACTCACAAGCACTCTCTTCTTTCTCTACCAGCAATAAAGACAAGCCTCTCTTTAAATAGACAAAAGATTCCAACGGATATAAAATAGTCATATTTATGATAGAGTTCGATATCATCGAGCAAGAGTTGATATGATCGAGCATATACTCTCAATTGTATCGATGATCCGCTCGATGGCATAATCTTCATGTCATTCGCTTTTGAAACCTTTTGCCGGCTTATCGAGTGGATTGATACAGGTGTCGATGTTATCGGATTTCGAACTCTGATTCCATCGATATTGGGATCGAGCTATCGACATTTGAAGCATGAGAGAGACTAGCTTAGAAATATTTCAGGTTTCTAAGATATGATCGGGGAACAGCCGATGTCATCGAAATTTGTAGATCAATGATATCGGAGTCCATGTCGATGGGATCGATAAATCGTATAGATTTACTTATAAGCTTGCTAAACGATTTGTGTCTGATCTCGATCCAATTGACTAGGCCTCGATATGATCGACATATGAATATCGATTTCTCGACTGGCCCCCGATCAACATTTAAAACACCCTGAAATTTTTGCTAGAGGAAATATGCGCCCACTATCGATATGATCGAATGACTTCCAATATGATCGATATTTGAATTCAGATTGAATCAGATAGTCATCGATATATCGAAGCTTATAGTAGTTTTCTTTAGAAAAATAGGGCGCTGGAAAACTGTCTGTCGATATTATCGATTCACTTTCGATGGGATCGATATTTGAATATCGATGATATCGATTGAAACTTCGATATATCGATAAATCGTCCAGATGAATGTTTGGTTGCTGGACGCTTTTTGTCCTCACTCGATTGTATCGATCGAGATGCCGAGGACATTGATAGAGCAGGTCGATCATATCGAAAAGTGAATCGATATAATCGACAGGGTAAGAAAACTTAAAAATTTTCCTGTTTGATAAAAAGTTTTCTTACAGTAAAACCCTAAAGTGTTCTACTTAGTTTTAAGGGTTTTAATCACTTGGTGTTTTGGGACATAGGATGTGAGGCTATGATTTACCTATGGCAAGCTTCTACACATCTATTTGAGGCAGACACTTGAATTTATCTTCCTCTTAGGCGTTGTTGTTCGACTGACTCAACTTACCCTGTAATTGACATACCAGGGCACTAGTAGGTGCACTTTCACCATCTTGATATATGCTTTGTATAATGTATTGAGAGACCCATAGTGGAAGGGCCCCTCCATTTCACCGTTCTCTCTCTCTCTTTCACTCTCTTCTTTGGGTGATGATGATGATGTGAGTGGCCCACCTATGTCATATGTATTATATCCATACTGTTCGTTTTCAGGTCATGTGGACCCCACTGTGATGAATGGATTAGATCCACCGTCCATTTGTGGACCACGAGTATGTGGGACCACCTTGATGTATGTGGTGGGTGGGTCACGTGTATGTGGACCCCACCTTAATGAATGTATTACCTCCATACATTGGATGTCCAATAGCTTCTGCTGCTGGATTAAATATAGGGAAAACATGAAAACCTGCTTTTAAAAAAATAATAATAATAAATAAAAATATAATATTATATATATATATATATATATATATATATATATATAACATGTATATCACCATGATTTTTGTATTTAAATCCACACCGTCCAGCACTCTAGATGGTGGGACCCCACCCCTAATGCATGTAATATATATCCACTCCGCTTGTCCATTGATTTGGAGGATGGGGCCCACCTTGCACGTGTGACACATGTGAGGTGGGAACCACCTGGATGTTAGTGTTTTAAATCCACACTGTCCGTACTTGGACAGTGGTGTAGCCCACCATGATATATGTATCTTATCCCTGCTGTTCTCCATTGTTGGACGTGTGGGATGGGGCCATCCCACACGTGTGGCACATGTGGGGGTGGGACCCCCCCTAATGTATTTATTCTATATCCACATCGTCCATATGCCAGGACAGTGGGACCCCTGTGATGTATGTGCTTTATTCACACCGTCCATCTAGACGGTGGCCTGGCCATACATACCTGCTATATAGTTGTTGTTTGACGTCAGCAGATACTGAAAAGGAGAGCAATTCACAATGCTGAAATGAAAAGTAGCCTCAATAATCAAGTATCGAGAGGTTGATATAAACTTGGCTTTACGGACAACCTTACACCAGAAAATAAAATGTTTTGAGGTAGGACAACCTTACTAGAACTTGAGTGAGTATCAAAAACTCAAACCGAAGATGAATAAAAAGAAATGAATTGCGAGAATTTAAATCTAAATTATTACAACATTCCCCCATAATGCTTGAAATGTAAATTTTATAACATTCATATCCACACATACATCCCACAATTTTGAATGATAAAAGATAGAAAAAATAAATCACACATCTACAAAACACAGAGTTATAGTGGTTCGCCTATGTGTTCACCAACTGTTAAACAATAGCCACACAGCTTGCTGCTCCACTCCTAATATCCTCACACAAGGGATATTAGCGTTCACTAATCAAATAGGTTTTTCTTAAGTTCACCTAAAACCCTCACAATTGTGTGTTTTAGTGGGCTTACACAATTCAAAAAAGCCCACTTCTGAGTTTTTTGGATTTCCTCAGATAACTAATAAATTGAGAATTTTTTTGGCTTAATCTCAAATAAAACCAAAAGAAGGAAATTTACAATAATGTAAAATACCTTGATTTCTCCTTTTGTTACAGCTCGGAAGAACCAAGTTGGAGTAAAAGTTTGAATATAGAAGTTCAATGTCTAATACTCACTTTAAAATAGTTCTAGGTTCTAATTGATTTTAAATTAAACTAGTTGTACTAGCTCTATTTAATTTTGATTCCAAGAAGAAGGAATACAACAATTCTTCTTTCAAATCAGATTGGAATATATAAATAAAATCAAATCAATAAAGCTAACAAATGAGAATATTAAATATGCACAATGTAGCTTAAAAAGAACATAAACTTATCTCAGAGTGATGCCTTGATTTTTCTTTAATTGGATTATTAAACTCTGAAATTCGTCGTCTGTTTATAGTTGTAGAAACTCATCTACGACTGGTCCTGTGGACACTACGACTGATCATAGCAAAAATAGATTTTTGAAATTTTGAGTGCGATCGGATAAAACCGTTCCACGACTGGTCAAATGATGTCCACGACCGGTCGAAGGCTGTCCATGACTGGTCGTGACATGCTCACGACTGGTTGAAGGTAGTCTGATTTAGTTGATGTAGTTTGAATCGTAGCTGCAGGATTGGTCGTGAACGAGTTGTGCACTGTTCATACGACCGGTTGAGCAGTCTCCAGGACTAGTCATAGATGAAAAAAAATCTGAAAAATTACAACAAACTTAGGACTGGTCTTGGAATTTCTTAGACTGGTTGAGTCAGTGCTAAGACTAGTCGAACATGGTCCAGGACTAGTCTTAAAATAGTCTAAACACATACAAAGTGATTCAATTTGACTTATGTATACAAAATGACCTACCCTAAGGTTAATCTAAGGTCAATCATGCCTCGAAAGTGATGTATAAAAATTGAGACTTCATTTCTTCAGATGATGGATGATCTATGAAGATTATGAAGCTTGAGATCTCTACACTTGATGTAGCTTATATCTGAGATATTCTAGAACTTGAAAACTTCATCTTGAGTTGTACACAATCTTGAGTCTTGAACTGTACTTGAGTCTTGAGCAAGAACTTGTCTTTTGATGTAGCTCTTAAAAGACTGATCTTTGAAGTTTACAAGAGTGGACAACGTACTTAACCTTGTATGTCTTGAAGTAGAGCTTCATTCTCAACTTGAAGCATTGTGTTGGAGTACCTTGAACATACACACACACACACACACACACACACACACACACACACACACACACACACATATATATATATATATATACATCCTCATGCTACACAAGACACAGATAGTGTTTTTGGCACCACAAAATTTGACAAACAAAGGAGCTATCAGCCATAACACTTACAATCTCCCCCTTTGTCAAATTTGTGACAAAACACACTTAACAATAATATGTACACAAGAATCATGCATGAACTAGTTATAAGAGAAAACCAGTTAGAGCCTAGTTAAAGAATTATGCACCAGTTATCATCAACTAACACATAATATCATAAACTAAGTAAAACATCTCCTCACATACTCCCCCTGAGTAGCACACATATATCTAAAAAAATGCTACTACTCCACAATCACAATCCATATGCATAACCAAATACATTCTCTCCCTTTTTGTCAAAATATGCTAAAGGAAGAACCAAAGATATGGAAGAGTAAAAATCATCACGATAGTAATGAAGGAGTTAATTAGTCAAGATATGAAAAATATATAAAAAAATTCAAAGTCCACATAACATTAACCATACACCAAAGTCAGAAAAAGTCAGTCTTATAAACTGAAATAAAGCTAAGTAGTATAAAATTTATTATAGACCAAAGGATAAAAACACTTAATTAGATCCTGAAGAAGAAGGAGCAGGTATAATAGGATCAAGTTGATAAAGGCCCTTGTTTAAGCGTATAAGATACTTGCGCATATATTTAAATTGTAAATCATGGGCAACGTTCATATTCTCTACCTTCTCCTCAAGTGCACATAGATGCGCATCAAAATCTGATGGTTCATAGTTAGGATCATTAGCAGAATCAAATTCAATTTCATCAAAAATGTTATCCATATTTATATCATCAGGAGGAAGATGGTTGATAGGAGTCTCTCCACCATCAAGAGGAAGATGGTGAATAGGAGTCTCTCCATAAAATGTCATCCATATTTATATCATCATTAGCAAAATTTGATGGCTCATAGTCAGGATCATTAGCAGCTTCTTTTTCATTCCCTGCTTCAGCACCACCACCACCACCCACATCCACTTGGCTAGGAGCCAATTCTAATTTCATCTTATTTATATTTGAATTGTTAAAAATAAGATGGTGGATAGGAGTCTCTACAACAGTTATAACAACTAGCATGTGAGTAGCTAACACAGTCATAAGATAGGCAAATGGAGTATCACTATGTCCTGGATGAAGATGAAACTGAATAATGGAATGACATATTAAAGAAGGTAGACAAACATTAGCACCAATGATGATGGAATGAAAAATACGGACCATAAAGGAGGTCAGTTTTGTTTTGTTACCAGAACGTGAATATAGATTGGAAATAAAGATTCGATGTAAAACCCTGTATCTGGGTAACAAGTACTTTGAGGGGAGCGCATTACCCTTATGAGTCTATTGCACATCCATATTGCATAAAGCTATAGTGAGCATGCATTTTTCTTATTTTAAGGGTTTCTCAACTAGAGTATGAATAGGAATACCCTCGTCATTAACAAGTATGTCCATTAGAGCTGAAATTAGATGACGGTCAATCTCAAAAGGACCTTCTCTAGTAGTAATTTTAAATGTTAAATTCTCAGATAAAAAATTAGAAATGCATGCAAACATGGATTGAGCAATAGACCGATATGCTGGCCCACCCCAATGTAAGATGTTATCCTATCCTATAGCTTGAAGAGGTGGAAAGATAAAAAAAGAAGCAATGTGTTCAATACACACAGATCGCTCAATAATAACATTGCACATTCTTATATCCTGAACATATGAGGGATTATCTTCGGGTGGTCGAAGATGGCGCCTTGTTAAATGAGTAGATCTAGATGAAGAAGCACCATGGGAAGTTTTCTTTTTCCCTATAGAAATCATTAGTAACAAGAAAATCAAAGAAGCAAGAAGTTACAACCGATGTGGAATGGGTTTTCACAAAGACAGCCTTGGGTGAAGAAAACCCCAAAATCTTTAAGGAAACTTGAAATCAAGCACTCTAAGGAAGAAAATGAAGTGATTAGAGCATAAATCGATAAGAAAAACTAAAATGATGCACTCACCCTGAAGAATCAAAGAGATGGGTATGACTAGTTTTCTTCGGCCCATTGGAGAAGAAGATGGAAATGAGGAATAAATGGTTTTCCTCAAATTTTAAAAGAGCCAGTGCGCTACAAGACTGGTCTTGGGATGTCCTCGACCGTTTATGCCACGACTAGTCGAGCACGTCCTCGACCGGTCGTGCACCAACAAAAACATGCATTCTTCATAAAAATTTAAAATTTAAACTAATAAATTATCAAATATATATACACTATGATACAAATATGCATGAATAATCAATTTAGAATGTACATACCAAGATCAAATTTTAATTTATTAAACCTACTTTTATCGAGCGGTTTAATGAAAATGTTAGCAAGTTGAGTCCGGTCGGAATGTATTCCAAAGATATCAGCTTTTCTTTTACTAATTCACGAATGTAATAAAACCTAATGTCAATGTTCTTGGTACATGAATGCTGGATTGGATTTTTTGAAATATTTATTACACTAGAATTATCACAATATAAAACCATTGAATCATGTGCAATTCCATAAGCGCTTAACATACGTTTCATCCAAACAAGCTGAGTACATGCATTTTCAGTTGCGATGTATTCAGCATCAGCAGTAGAGAGCGATATCAAACTTTACTTCTTGCTAAACTAAGAAACTAAAAAATTTCTAACATAGAAATAACCAACACTGGTTAATTTTCTATCATCGATATTACCAGCCCAATCAGCATCTGAGTACCCAGCCAGCTGAACAATAGTTTCATGTGTATACCAAAGACCCATATTTGTTGTATTTTTGACATATTGCATAATCTTCTTAATAGTAATTAAATGTGACTCTTTAGGATCAGACTGATATCTAGCGTAAATGCTAACACTCAAAGTAATATCAAGTCTACCAGTAGTTAAATAAAGTAAATTGTCAATCTTACTACGATATAATTTAGGATCCACAATTTTACCTGTAGAGTCCTTTGAGAGTCTTAAGGTTGTACTCATGGGAGTATCAAAATTCTTACCATTCTCAAATCTAAATTTTTTTATTAAGTTCAAAGCATATTTGGTTTGAGAAATAAAAATATCATTAGGTTGTTGTTTTACTTGCAACCCAAGGAAATAGTTCAATTCCCCGACCATGCTCATTTCAAACTTAGATTTCATTAAATCTGTAAACTCAACAGTCATGTTAGTACAGGTAGATCCATAAATAATATCATCAACATAGATCCGCAATATTAAGATATGATCGTTATGTTTCTTAACAAAAAGAGTTTTACCAACACCTCCCATTTAAAATTATGACTTAGTAAAAACTTAGTCAATTTCTCGTACCATGCCCTGGGAGCTTCTCTTAAACCGTAGAGAGCCTTTTTTTCGGTGATAAACGTGATCAACATTCTTAGGGTCTTCAAAATCCATTGGTTGTTCAACATAAACTTCTTCATTTAGATCGCCATTTAAAAATGCACTTTTTACATCCATTTGATAAATTCTAAACTTTCCAAAGCAAGCAATGGATATAAATAGTCTGATTGATTCAAGATGAGCTACTGGGGTAAAGGTTTCATCATAATCAATGCCTTCAATTTGAGTGTACCCTTGTACAACCAGTCTAGCCTTGTTTTGAATTACATTATCGAGTTCATCAGACTTATTTTTTTGAAAATTCACTTAGTTTCGATAATATGTTTATCTTTAGGTCTAAGAACAATATATCAAACATCATTTCTAACAAATTGGTTAAGCTCTTCTTGCATCGCAACTATCCAGTTTTTGTCAATAAGGGCTTCTTTTACATTAGCCAGTTCTATTTGGGATGTAAAACATACATAATTACATATGTCTTCAAGTTGTTTACGAGTGCGAAAACCAGTGAGAGGGTTTCCAAGAATCTGAGTGCTTGGATGATCTTTAACAGTCCTCAGTTCAGAGTTAGTTTGATTTGATGAAATATCTGGTTTGTCAATTAAGAGAACTTCATCATTATCTGGACTTGAGGCAGGTGTATTTAAGTGATTGTCAATGACCACATTGATGGACCCTTGAATCACACCGGTCCTCTTGTTTAATACTTGATATGTGCGACTGTTTAAAGAATATCCTAAAAAATCCCTTCATCACTTTTAGTGTTAAACTTACCAAGATTTTCACGGTCACATAAAATATAACACTTATTGCCAAAAACTCGAAAGTATTTGACAGTAGGCTTCTTATCGAACCACATTTCATAAGCTGTTTTAATATTATATTTACTTGTATAAACCCAATTGATTATATAGGAGGCAGTATTTATGGCTTCGACCCATAAATTTTTAGATAGCTTCATACTATTCAACATTACATTAGCCATTTCTTGAAGCACTCTGTTTTTTTCAACAATTCCAATTTGTTGTGGTGTTTTGGGCACAGAGAATTCATGCGATATTGCCTAATTGCTACAGAATTTCTCAAAACTGTTATTCTCAAATTCAGATCCATGATCATTATCTAACAGACTTGAGAACCTTTTTCCGATTGAATCCATTTAAGAACCCTTTTTACTTTTGCAAGGGTTTCTGATTTATCCCTTAAGAAGGTGACCCATGTAAATCTGGTAAAATCATCTACGATTACCAAAATATATTTTTTACCACCTCGACTTTCCATCCTGGTAGGACCTATAAGATCTATATGGATAAGCTCGAGTAGTCTTGATGTTGTAAGACCCATATCCTAGTCCATACCATTCCGTTGGCTTCTGCAGTCCTTCCGGTCGAATTTCGACAATCCTCGACCCATCCTGATGTTTGCGTGCTATCCTAAGCTGAGTCTCGTATACCTGACTCGACTCAACTCGAGACTTGTATCTTAGCGATTGCACCGTCTCCGCAGTTCCAACGTTGCGTCTCATGCGTCAATACGACGCTTAGATCATAAGATGTGGCCCGCCATTATATTGATTGTTGATCGCTTGATTACAGGGCCCACCTATCAATGGCTCAATTTCTTAGGTCACCATGGGGTGATGTCATCTCCCCATGCTAGGTAATGATCACTTACAAGTAATTATGAGTTTCATAAGTCAAAACTAATGATGAGCTTAGCTATAATTGTTTCTCTTCCCCATGACTTACATAAGTCATAATCACCTTACCAATCATCATTCCAAGCACTCATTTCAACACGCCTCTCTTATCTCTCTCTCCCTCCCTCTTTCTTCTCCATCCTCCATTGCTAGCAAGCTTGGGACGTCCAAGCAAACTTCAAAATTTCAGTCCTTTGCAAACTTTCCACCTCCAAATCTAACCCTCCCATCTCTCATCTACACCATCAAAACCCCATCAACCTCCATCAAAGTTGAAGGCAAGGAGCTTAGGAGCCTAAGGGAGAAAGGAGAAGGCCTAGAGGTGGGTGATGCGTCATTTATTTCAACTTTAAGGGCCCACTTGTTGTGGGACCCATCAGGTGGATGTGTTGGATCTACCCCATCCAACCCATTAACGGGCCCAGATGGAAGGAAAACATAAATATCAGATGATCTAGGTCAAGTGGGCCATGTTTGTGTGGAACCCACCTTGGTTAAAATGGTGGACCATGTCTATGTGGGACCCACCATGATGCATGTGTTTATCCATGCCGTCCAGGGTCCCTGGACACTGGACCGGTGTGGCTAACATGGAGTATGTGCACTGACATGGGTGTGTACTTGCAAGCTAACAAAAAGGAGAGAAGAGAAAGAAATGGTGGGCCGCTCATGCAAGCCCCACCTTGATGTATGTACTTGATCCAAGCCGTCCATCCTTTTTCTCAGATTATTTTAGATGTTGAACAAAATATGAGGCTGATCTGATAATCAAGGGGGCCATACCATAGGAAATAGTAGTGGATACCATTAAAAACCCGTCTTAATGTTTTTATTCGCCAAATATGCTACATATTGGTCTTGTTTGGCTTGTCATGGGCTGTAGAAGCCAATGGACGGGACAAATTTTCTTGACGTGGGCCTCACCTATGAAAAACTGTGGAAAAATGAAAAATTTTTTGAAGCAGGCAGTGCTGACACTGCTGTTGCAGACGTAGGCAGCGCCTACTCCTGACGAGCGGGTGGTTTGGGCCGAAACATGGGTCGCAGCCGTGGACCCCACCTTGATGTTTTAGAACATCAACACCGTGCATTTTGATGGCCCCCTTTTGATCAGGGCCACACCGAAAAATTAGCCATATTTGAAACTCGGGTGGCCCACATCGCAAAGAACAGTTGGATTGAACAATTCCATTGAAACCCTTTTCTTTGGGTGTCCAAAAGTTTTGGATTATTATGAAATTTGTTTTCCCACTTCATTTGGGTCCGTATGACCACATCAATGGACTGGATGACAAACAAACATCATCGTGGGCCCAGGTCCACGTGACCTTATAAACAGTTTAGATTACATGTAAACATTTCAGTGAGCCCAGGCCCACCCCAGGTCCACTTGACCTTATCAACAGGTTGGGTGGAAAATAAATATTATGGTGGGCCCTGGTAATGGGTGACCTTATCAATGGGTTGGATGGAAAACAGACATTATGGTGGGCCCCACATGGGACCCATTGATGTACATATCCTGTGTCATCCCAGGGTGGGATGGCTGGTGTATCTCACTCCAGTAGCCACTGGAGTGGCGTTACCAAGCTCTGTGGCCTCACCTGTGTCATCAACACCATTCATTTAGGGACCCACCATGATGCATGTGTTGCATCCAAACGCTCCAACCATTTTGGAAGCTCATTTTAAAGCTTGAAACAAAAAAAAGGACAGATCTAATATCAGGTGGACCACACCATAGAAAACAGTAGTGATGAATGCCTACCATTGAAACCCCATTTTGGGTTACAAAAGTTTTAGATCAATATGATATTTGTTTCCTCTAAGGTCAGGTCTTTGTGACCTTATGAACAGACTGGATGAAAATTAAATATGGTGGGCCCACTGGAATTTGAAAGTGGAAAATGGTCCTTGTGACCTTATGAATAGGATGGATGGAAAATAAATTCTATGGTGGGCCCACTAGAAAATTTAACGGTGGAAATCATTGTCACCATTGTCATTCGTGGTATGGTCCAGATGATCTTTGGATATGATATTTTTTTATATAATGCTCCAAAATAATCCCTAATAATGGTGCAAGTATGATGTTGGTATGGTCCATTGGTATGGTCCATTTATTAGGGGCCGACTCATTAGGCCTGATATGATATAATTGTAGCCCGTTGTGGAGGCCCACTCTGATATACATAGGGCCCATGTGATTAGGCCCATCTTAATGTAGTTGATGCCCATCCGTTGGGACCCATCTTGATATATACGAGACCCATGTATAGGAGGCCCATTTGATGTATTGGAGGCCCATGGGTCAAGGCCCGATGAGACGTACATAAGGCCCATTGTAGTGTGATTCCACCATAGTATATGTGTTAATCTTTATAGCGGGCTATACCTTGGGAGCAATGATGGTTTGATGTCCACGTTGCAAGGATGATGTTGGTTAAATGTCCACATTGTCACTCTCCCTAGCGCCTATTGACGGGCCCATACTGTAGTGCGTAGACCGTCTAGGCCCATCTTCATTTTAATTAAAGCCCATCACCACGTAACATGTATAGTATAGATCCATGATTCATGACCATACGCATCATATGTATGCCTAATATGAGAAGTAACTGATCATAGCATATGCCTTTAGGCAGATCATTTATGGGCTCCCTGATAGGCAAAGTTTCCCTACATGAGCGCACGATACGCACATGATTGTTTCATGTCTGATAGTATGATTCATGCACTTGCATTTGTGTGGTTTTGATTATTGTATGCCCTAGTGACATCAGGGCCATAACCTCCTATAACGACTCGAAAAATTCTGTACTAAGACCCGAGTACCACCTCGATCAGAAATCACTTAGGATTAATTCTCTTAGAAATCAAGCATAAGTTAATTAGCGCTAAGTTAGATTGGCTGTGAAAATAGTGTTATTCACCTTAAATACATTCTGCAAGACCTAAAACTTGTAGAATCAATGACGCTATAATACCCTGAAATCTAGGATCCAACTCTAAACTCAGTTGTTCCCGGGAATGTTTGGTAACTTTGTATTGATTATAGACCGCGCATTGAAAGTCCGATATCTATAATCTTAGACCATTATGACCGCCTAGTTGGACTTGACCATCCTTTCAAAAATCAAGCCGAACTGCTGTCCTGACACCATTTTTTTTACGTCCGAAGTAAAGAGAGTAGGAAAATGAAGATTTTTAGAAAATTAATTATATTATAATGAAATCTGGCACGGTTCACTTGTGCGTTATTTTTAAGCATTCTGACTGTTGGAATTCGACCAAATTTTACCCTCGGATCAGGAAAGTTGGCCCTTTCATGTCATAGAGCTTGTAGCCCTGATTTAGGTTCGATGACCGTTGAATTGAAACTGGTCCACCACGAACAATCTGAATATCTGATAGGACTGAAAACTTAACTTACTAAAGATCCGATGCTAGTGAGATTAAGTCTGACTGCATTTGATCAGAGGACCTCCAGAAATGCTCCGTTGGATCAGAAAGATCCCGATTTGGTAATAACCTAAGTATACCTTAACTTAAAGTCCATTTTTGTCATGTTTAGGCTTATAAAAGGGCCTTAAACCCTTAGCTTTCTAACCCATAAGAATTTTCCAAACCCTAGAGATTTAAAAGAAAGAAAAGAGAGAGAAAATGTGGGAGAATCAGGTGAAACTCCGTAGGATTCTTCCTAGTGCATCTATACATTGAACCGGCGTTTCTGAATCGTTCTTCCGGCGATTCTGATTCCATTTTTGTGTAAGTTAAGCTAACCCTAACCTATTTTGAAGCCTAGGCTAGCTGAAGTAGAGTTCTAGCTAACCTGTTTCATGCCATAGGTAGCGTATCCACTGTTGACGAAGACACATTGTCTGAATCATATCAAATACGTCTTTTCTGATTTAAGGTGTGGACTATATACGCTTAGGTTATGGTTTTCAACCCTTTCAATGTTAGATAATGATTTATTCATGTTGTGCTTGTCATTACACATGCCAAATATGCTATCCGTTTTGTCTTCCGTATACGTATACTTTGTATTGTTAATATCGTATTTCAGGTATATGTAAGAATACACGTATGCATATGGAATTTGCTGATTTGCTTGCCATGATAAATTGTCGTTGTGATATGCTTAATATGTATGTGGCAACTCCCTGGTGAGAGGACTTGCCCTAATTTGTAACGGTGTCGACATACGTGATGTATGTTCAATAGTGTAAGCTAAGTGTTTGTTTAAAAGTCTAAATGAGATAATGGTTAGAAAATGTGTTTGCTAAGATGGTTGAGATATGGATTTCAACCATAATGTTTGTGTGAATGATTTCCTTCATGAATCATGTGACTTAGAATATCCATGCTAAATGAGTGTATGATTTTCTCCATGGATTATGTACTTAGTTGAATCTTGTTAAATGTGTGTATAAATTCCTACATGTACTATTTATATTTCAAGCTATATTTTATTATTGTTCATATGAATACAGGATAGGAATCATATGCTAGTTATTGTATGTGTATGTGAATGGGGCTGTGCTACAGTCCAGGTAATCGAAAACTATTCCATAAATAGTGGTTGGGGTTGATCTCGCCACACAGGATAAGTTTAGCGAATCTGAGTCGTGCTTGGGTTATTCGGCAGTGGTTAGGCCACATGGATTGCTTAATCATTCCATGTCGTTCAACTCAACGTGCGCTTAGCCTAGTTGAGCTTATCAACTAACCCGATTGACCGATATTTGTTCACCATGTTTGGTCGCTACTGTTTGAATCTAAGGCACTGAACTTACCAGTGAAACTCCTGTTAACCATGGTACCAAGATCCCCTAAGACTCATGAGTCGGGCATGGTGGTATGGGACACCGTAGTTGAGTTGTCGGCCTACGCTGGGGCCACAAACCTCCCCATAGTGACCAGTGAACACCCTACTCTGAGCAGATTATGGTGGTATGGGACACTATATTCTTGCTGTCGGCCTACACTGATTGGTGACGAGCCCTCTGTAGTGACCTTGAGTTTATCGTGACACCACATAGGGGCGATGAGTCCTAATACAGTCTTAAAGATATAATTAGGCCTGTATTGATAAGGTGATGAGGGAGTGGTGTAACGATTGTGTGCAACAACCCTGGCAGCCCTTGCAGTGACCTAGAACCATAACATCGTATGAGATATCCTAAGATTGACCACCCTAAAAAGGATTAATATTGGGAAATGATATAAGGGAGGAGTCTTAGCTTCTCAATCCTGCTGTATGAAAAGGACTAATAAGAACTTGGTAATCATATTCATAACACCGCATTGCATGTGCTAACAGTGTTGGTGATAGAGCACTGAGGAAGTGAGTCATGCCGCGATCGTTAGATGATGTCGCAGAGGGGATTATGGTGAGGGCATGCATCATTCTTCATATCATCCTTGCATTAACAAGAGTACCTAGGACCTGTGTGATTGTACTGCCTTATCATTGCTGCTTGATTGGATTGATAACATGTTAACTTTTGCTATATAGTACCACTGAGTTGATCACTCATTCCCACATTCTGGGATGGTGTTTAAACACCAATCAGACTCTGACTTAGCTGCAGGAGATGGCGATGCTTATGTGGCAGATCCAGACTTCGACGAGGATGAGTAGGCATTCTCATATATGCAGTTCTCAGGCGGGTTCACGGGAGCCTCATCCTGACCAGCGGGGATTATTTTTGAAAAATGTATTGGATCATTTTGAACAGTTCATGTATGTATTTTGAGACACAGATGTATGTATATTGCCCTAGGCAGAAGACACATCATTTGGGGATTTATTTTGAATTATATATGTATTTAAGTCTTTCGCTTGCATTTTGTTAATATCCCTGAATTATGTTTGCTTATCTGGCTTGATCTATTTCATATTTTATGCATTAATACAGATAACATACAATCTGCATCAAATATGTTACATAAGTGATGTTTTGGAACTCGGGAGCTGAGTTGTGCTCAACCCCCAAATTTTAGGGCGTTACAAGTTGGTATTAGAGCATGATTTGGGTTAATCTGGACTTGGTTTAGGGTCACACAATGCACGTTGATGCCACAATAACGTAGGAGGGTACACGAAGAACATAGAAACCTTTATAGGATCCCAGTTTCGCCAATTGGCGAAGTTCACTCAAATTGATTGTTTTGATCAAGTCTGTGCACACTCCTGATCACACACGGTGACCCCAAATCACTTCTAGACCATCAATTGACGGGTATAGATCTCATTTCATTCCATTCTAGCTGTTATAAATCGTTAATTTTGAACAGAGATCAGGTTAGTTTTGAAACTACTCGAAATGGTTGAAACGGAGGTTGGGCTCAACTCTAACACATCTAGGGGGACCCAGGGTGGGCTCCACATGTTTTTGGCCATAGGTGTAAGACCCGTATCCTGGTCCGTACCTTTCCGTACACTCCCGCGGTCGTACCGGTCGAATTCCGGCAACTTTCGACCCTTAAATAATATCGACGCGCGACCTGGATTCATGTACCGACAACCCGAGTCGACTCAACCCGAAACCAATACCATAGCGACCACGCCGTCATTGCGGTTCCGATACCGCGACTCACGCGCCGAGGCGATACCCTGATCAAGAGATATGGGCCAACGTTCGGTGCGAGAAAACGCCGCGCGTTGCGAAAACCAAGGGAATCTCAACGATGTGTCACATCAATCACATCAATCCCATCAATCAATCACCCATCAAGCCATCACATGTCAAGTACACATCACTTCCATCCCTTTTTCCCAAGCAACCACAAAAGTCTCCCAAACCCATACCTCTCTTACACAAAAGCCAACAAAGTCTTCTCAACCCATACCTTTCTTACACAAAAAGACACAAAAGTCTTCCTAACCCATACTTTTCTTACACAACCATCACTCACCCATCCATCCATCACTCTCTCTCTCTCCCTTTACATCACTCTCTCTCTTTCTCTCTTTCTCATTTCAAAGAAAAAGCTCCAAGCAAACATCCCACGTATGGAATTTTGCAAAAATCCCTAAGCTCTAAGTGGCCCACCTTCCTACCCCAAAATCCCCCATCTCAACCCTCCATTCTTCATCTTAGCCATTGAAGTTGAAGACAAGGTGCCAAGGAACCCCTAGGAGCGAGAAGATCGGACGGTGGGTGCCTCTATAGGGTAGTTTTTATTGTTTTTATGGTGGACCAAGTGAGGCCCACCGATCCATGGTGTGGATCTCACTTGAGACCCTCATTTGTGGCCGATGGACCACATGGATCATCATGATCATTCCATGATGGGGCCATTCTCCATGGACCCCATCATGATGTTTATTTTCTCTTCAAAGGTCATCTAGACCGTCCATGTCGGTGGGGAAAGGATCCCCACCGTTGATTTTAAATTTCGGTGGTCCCACATGTTTTAAGGCCCACTTGTTACATGATTTGTTGCTAGGGAGGGCCCATAATGACGGGGTCCCTCCATCACAAGCCGTGTCCCACTCTCCATGTCTCTCTCTCTCTCCCTCTTTTATTTTATTTTATTTTATTTTATTTTATTGTATTTTATTGCAATAGGAGGGTGTGACCCACTTGAATAGATCTCATCTTGATATATTTATTTTATCCAAGTGGGGCCCACCTTACACGTCATTCCCATGCTGCCCATCATGTGGTGGCCCACTTCATCAGGGCCCACCACCATGTGCAAAAAAAAAAGGGAAGAAGGGCTACTGTCCAGCGTCTAGGACGCTGGACGTCCATGTTTAAAAAAAAAAAAAAAAAAAAAAAAAAAAAAAAAAAAAGTGAGACTTTTGGTGGCTCACTCATTTAGGCTCCACCTTGATGTTTATTCTCGATCCAAGCCGTCTACCCTCTTACTTATAGAGTTTTAACCGTTGGGTAGAAGTTTGGGATTGATTGGAAGACCTGGTGGGCCATAGCATCAAATAATACACCTTGACCATTCAAGGATCCATTTTCTCATTTTATTCGTTTTCTAGCGTCAAAAAAATTCGAACTCTGGAGTCTTTTGGACGGCGTCGAGCCACTGAACGTAATGGCTGGGACGGATTTCATTTTAGTGGGCCCCACACGTGAAAAACCCCAGGAAAATGGGTTTTTCCCAAATTTTGAAAGAGGCATAGCCTCTGGCTTGCGTCAGCAGCAGGGAGGCTGCACGCAGCGGGCGGGCGGGCGGCCGCTGGCCACCCACGGCCCTACTCGTGGGCCCCACCGTAATGTTCTTTTGTCATCCAACCATTCAAGAGGTGGGTCCCCTCCTCAGGTGGGCCCCCTCCAAATTTCGGTCAAATCCAAAGTTCCAGTGGCCCACACCACATCAAATAGTGGGACTGTATCCCTAGCCTTGAGAACCACTTTTTGGCCCACAGAAGGGTTGGATAAAGCTGAAATTTTTACTGTCCCTTCACACAGGTCTGAGTGACCTGATGAATGGGTTGGATTTCCTGATGGTGGGCCCTACTTGTGAAAATCCTCAGAATTTCTTTTCTTTTCAAAAAAAAAAAATTCTCAAAGAATGAGGCAGCGCCTCTGCCTTGACCGTGCACGGCAGCAGCAGGCGCTGCGTGCACGGTCGTCCGTGCAGTCACCCACGGCTGCTGCCGTGGGCCCCACATGATGTATATGCTTTATCTACACCGTCCATTAGGTGGGTCCCCTTCTCAGGTGGGCCCCCTCCAAATTTCAGGTCAATCCAAACTTCAGGTGGGCCACATCACATGAGACAGTGAGGTTGAGCATCTAACATTGAAATCTTTCTGGGGCCCTGTTACATGTGATCTACGCACGCCGTCCATCTGATTCTAATGCTGGGCCCACTGCCAGCTGCCCTAGTAATTTTTGTGGGACCCACCAATATATACATTTATGTATGTTATGTAGTTTATAGTATATAGTTTATAATATGAATATTGTAGTGGGCCCTACTCCATGTGTCTTTTTGACTAGTTTGGATGAAAATAAGTATTTTATAAGGCCCATGAGTTGGGACCCATCTGAATTTCAAAAGGGCATGGGCTAGGCCCATTGGGTTTATAAAATGCTTATGGGCTAGGCCCATTTAATTCATGTAAGGCCTAGATCTAGGCCATTTGATATGTTCCAAACCCATGGGACTAGGCCCATTTGATGTACTTCAAGGCCCATGAAATTGGGCCCATTGTTGCATTCTTAAAGCCCATGGAAGGAGGACATTTGATATATGTAAGGCCTAGGGGTTAGGCCCACTTTGATATGTATACAAGGCCTACAGGTTAGGCCATTTAATGAACCATAAGGCCTAGGGGTTAGGCCCATTTGAACCCATGTTTAGGTCTATGGGTTGAGGCCACTTGATCTACTTATAGGGTCAAATTGGTGTGGCCCATTGGTCAGATATAAGACCCATGTGACTAAGCTCATTTGATGTAATTCTAAGGCCCACGGGTTTGACCCATTGCAATGCACATAAGACCCATTGGTGTGGCCCATTTATGTGGCCCATCTGATGAATAAAAGCCCATGGAATATGGCCCATTTGATATATATGCAAGGTCCAATGGGGACAACCTACGGTCCATTGTAATGTGTAAATCCATTATAGACTAAATACGATGTTCACAACGATCGTGCCTTGGGAGCAATGTTGGTTTGACGTCCACATTGCGAGCGTAATGCTGGTTGGATGTCCACATTACGACTCTCCTTAGGGCCCATCACCAGGCCGTACTTGCCGTGTATAGGCCGTCCAGGCCCATCTGCATTGTAAGATAATTCATTTTATTAGAACCTGTTTAGTATAGTTTCATGACCCATGATCATACGCATCATATGTATGCTTGGTATGAGGATTGACTGATCATAGCATATGCCTTCGGACAGATTGTTTATGGGCTCCCGGTTAGGCAGTGTTGCCCATCATGAGCGCACGGTATGCGTAGGATTGGTTGCATGACTGGATAGCGTGATTCATGCATTCCGCATTTGTGTGACATGGTTGTTGTACGCCCTAGCGACATCAGGGCCGTAGCCTCCATAGACGCATCGTGGTTGGCAGGATTGGATACCGGAAATACTTGTTCTACATGGGGTACTATAGATGTCCCTGGGTGAAAGTCCCTAAACCCTTATGGTACCAAGAGGTTGCTCCAACGTCTAGACCGAGTGGGTAGATGAGTACGGAGTGCCGAATACCAGTTGGCTGTGCTCTCCACTGTGTCGTGGTCGGTTGGAAGGGGGTGCGGCCTTACCCGCCCGAGTGTAGGGGGCAATGCTAGGCTGAGTTTGACCAGCTCGAGGAATGGGTCCGCTATCGACGAGTCACGCCCGATATTGGCAGACGGATAGTGAGGTCTCTTCCACTTACCTTATTGCGCGCGATGTGGCGGCAATCTGGTTTAGAGTGTACTAGACCCCGGTGATATTCCATACTTTGAGCTGTACTGATATGTGGACATTGATGAGGATCTGCATGCTTGAGTTGCATTGCACATTGCATGGCCTTGGAATGGCCGATACCATTCATGTCTTGCATTGCATAGCCTTGGTACGGCTCATGACGTTTTGGTTCCATCTGCATATTCCGCATTACTCTGACATTGCATTCATATTACTACCTTGCGCACACACTTTCACCACCCTCTAAGCTTTCTGTAAGCTTATGCACGACCGTTGCGTGCAGGTGACGTTGGACTGCAGCAGCGTTGAGGCAGGAGCGCGTCGCTGATCATTTTGGAGTTTTTGTTATTTACCATTGTATTTCCCTTTATGCTCATTGTACTTGTAAAATTTTTGATCATAGTGGAAATGTAATGGAGTGCTTGGTTGTTGTTTGTGGGTTATGCCTTTGGTTATGCTTATTACGTATCAGACTGATGTTAAAAATCCTCCTCGTAGCATCCCAGGATCGGAACCTGGCGAATGGGAACTAGGAGCCGAGAATGGGGTTCTACGGAGGCTGTCGGCGCCGGATTCGGCGATCGGGAATTTTGTGAGCCCGGTTTCCGAGTTTGGGGCGTGACAGAAGTTGGTATCAGAGCATAACTTGGGAATAACCGAGAACAACATTACATGTTTGCTATGAGTGAAGAATGGCTAAGTTCTGAAGTTCGGATAACTTTACGACCTTCGGATTCAGACCGTTAACGTGCGTACGTTCGTGAGTTTTGAAGTTGATAGGCGCTTTCGCTCTTTCCTGTAGGGTATGGCGCCTGTTACTCGATCGACTCCCGCACCACCACCTGAGGATTCTACTTCACCATCAGAGACTCCAGCTCTACCACCTGCGTCTCCCATCCCACCCTCAGAGATCCCTGATTCCTCCCATGAGGATGACATTCCTCCACCCGAGGCTGATGAGGAGCCGACTGTGACTGTGAGTGCCTCTCAGTTACAGCAGATGTTACTGGCTGTGACCGCCGCACTCCAGGGTCAGGGTAGACGCCCAGCTGTTTCACTAGCTCAGGCGGAGCAGGAGCGCGCGAGCGCCGTACTTCGTGAGTTTAGACGGCATGATCCCCCTCGTTTCCAGGGTGAGCCGGATCCGACTACAGCCGAGAGATGGCGCTCCGATGTGGAGAAGATATTCGATACCATGTTGTGCACGACCGAGCAGCGCGTCCGGTTAGCAGTATTTCTCTTCCACGGTGAGGCCGAGCATTGGTGGACCTCTGTCGCCCGTGTCGCTGGACCTGATTATGTCTGGACATGGGAGGACTTTGTGGACCGATTTGAGGAGCAGTACTTCCCT
Source organism: Magnolia kwangsiensis (assembly GCA_037074715.1). Lineage (NCBI taxonomy): Eukaryota > Viridiplantae > Streptophyta > Magnoliopsida > Magnoliales > Magnoliaceae > Magnolia > Magnolia kwangsiensis. The sequence continues at coordinate 43,506,099 of CM073576.1, read as the reverse complement.
GACCACATCCGTCGTCAGCGAGCCTTAGAGTTCGAGACTCTGGTGCAGGGAGATATGACCGTGGCACAGTACGCGGCCCGTTTCATGGCACTGTCGAGATTCGCACCATATATGGTTGATGATGAGGGGCGGAAGGCCCGCCGTTTCGAGCACGGCTTACGTTACGGCCTTCGAGGTCGTGTCATTGGGCATGAGCTCCCTACCTTCCAGGCAGTAGTGCGGAAGGCTCAGATATATGAGACGGAGTGGACTGGTTCTCAGTCTGATCGTGGTCAGAGGGGAGACCGGAAGAGGCAGGCTTCTTCCAGTCATTCCCAGCAGGGTCGACCACAGCAGCAGAGGCGCACTGGTCGCCCAGCTTTCCGTGCACCATCAGCACCATCAGCACCTCCACCACCACCTCAGAGGCAGTTCACCGGCACTTGCTTCAGGTGCGGTGCGACGGGACACCGTTCATGGGAGTGTCCCAGTCCCCAGCAGCAGCAGAGAGGTCCACAGCAGCAGAGACCTCCACCACAGCAGCAGAGACCCCCACAGCAGCAGCGACAGCAGCAGCGACAGCAGCCTCTACCACCGAGGCCACCTCAGCAGCAGCATCAGCATCAGCACCAGCCTCAGAGGCCGCAGCAGCAGAGGCAGCAGTTTCGACCGCCTCAGCGACCTCAGCAGCAGCAGCAGCACGTTCAGAGGGGACAGGCACCTCCCCAGCCAGCTCAGGCTAGGTTTTATGCGGCTCAGCAGGATCCGCAGTCATCCGGAGGAGTCGTTGAGGGTATATTGCCAGTTTCTGCATGCATTGCACGTATACTGTTTGATTCTGGTGCATCGCATTCTTTTGTGGCCGAGAGCTTCTGTCGATCGGCTGACTTACCGTTAGAGTCTGCTGGTGAGAGTCTATCAGTATCGACTCCCTTGGGAAGGACTGCAGCGTTGGGACGATTTTGTTCGTCTTGTCCCGTTCTAGTTGGGGATACCTTCCTGCCTGCTGATTTGTTTGTTTTGCCGATGTCCGAGTTCGACGTTATCTTGGGCATGGATTGGCTCGCCGAGTACTATGCCATTTTGGACTGCGCCGCGAGGACCGTTACGTTTTGTATACCCGGCGTGCCACAGTTCCAGTTCGTTGCAGAGGCTAGAGGAGAGCGGTTGTCTTGCTTGATGTCTTGCGCCATAGAGGAGCCTGTAGCCGTTTGCATCGACCATTTACCGATAGTTTGCGATTTTCCCGATGTGTTCCAGGAGATTCCGGGATTACCGCCTCGTCGACTCACCGAGTTCCAGATCGATCTAGTGCTTGGTACCGCGCCTATTTCAAAGGCCCCGTATCGTATGGCACCGTTAGAGTTACGGGAACTGCAGAAGCAGTTGGACGAGTTACGTGAGTTGGGTTTTATCCGTCCGAGCAGTTCGCCGTGGGGAGCGCCGGTACTCTTCGTGAAGAAGAAGGATGGCTCGTTGAGGCTCTGCGTTGATTATCGTGAGCTCAACAAAGTCACGATCAAGAACAATACCCGCTCCCTAGGATTGATGATTTGTTCGACCAGCTGCAGGGTGCACAGTTCTTTTCGAAGATTGACCTGCGCTCCGGTTATCATCAGATTCGGGTCCGAGATGAAGACATTCCAAAGACGGCATTCAGGACGCGTTATGGTCATTTTGAGTTTCAGGTCATGTCCTTCGGACTGACCAATGCACCCGCGGTCTTCATGCAGCTGATGAACGAGGTTTTTCGCCCATATCTAGATCAGTTTGTTGTAGTCTTCATCGACGACATTCTGATCTACTCGAGGACCCGTGAGGAGCATGAGCAGCACTTGGAGATCACTTTACAGACCCTCCGTGCACACCAGCTGTATGCGAAGCTGGAGAAGTGCGAGTTCTGGCAGGAGGAGGTGAAGTTCCTCGGTCACGTGGTGACGAGGGAGGGTGTCGCAGTGGACCCCTCGAAGGTCGAGGCAGTGCGTCAGTGGGGCCAGCCCACGACTGCGACAGAGATCCGTAGTTTCCTTGGCTTGGCGGGCTATTATCGACGTTTCATTGAGGGCTTTTCTCGAATTGCAGCCCCGCTGACCAGGTTGACTCGGAAGGGCGCAGAGTTTATTTGGAGTGACGCCTGCGAGCGAGCATTTACGGAGTTGAAGGACCGTCTGACGTCCGCTCCTGTCCTCACTCTTCCCTCTGGGAGTGACGGCTTTATTGTATTCACCGATGCCTCGCATATCGGTTTGGGTGCTGTCCTGATGCAGCACGGGAGACCAGTGGCCTTCGCGTCTCGTCAGCTCAAGGTCCATGAGCTGAACTACCCTACACATGATCTGGAGCTGGCTGCCGTTGTCTTCGCACTGAAGGTGTGGAGGCACTACCTTTACGGGATTAGGTTCGAGCTCTTCTCTGATCACAAGAGCTTGAAGTACCTCTTCTCGCAGTCTGAGTTGAATATGAGACAGAGGCGCTGGATGGAGCTCCTGAAGGACTATGATTTCGACCTTCAGTACCACCCGGGCAAGGCGAACGTGGTGGCAGATGCCCTCAGCCGTTAGCCACGAGGCCTAGTGGCGCACATGATGATTCAGGAGTGACGGATGCTTGAGGATATTGCTGCATATGACTTTGAGTTCGGCCTGCAGTCTTCCATAGTACAGTTATCGAGCTTGTCGATTCAACCCTCTCTTGTCGCTAGGGTGATCGAGGCTCAGCAGGCTGATGAGTTGTTGCAGAGTTATATGGCTGAGGCGGCATCTGAGGGTCAGACTGATTGGCAGATCGGTACAGACGGTGGACTTCGCTTCAGAGGCCGATTATGTGTCCCGGATATTCCAGAGCTACGCAGAGATCTTATGACCGAGGCACATCGATCGCGATTTTCTATCCACCCGGGCTCGACGAAGATGTACCGTGACATGAGGCGACAGTATTTTTGGGCGGGGATGAAGCGCCAGATCGCCAGTTTTGTGGCCGAGTGTGACACGTGCCAGCATGTCAAGGCCGATCATCAGAGACCTCCTGGTCTTTTGCAGCCGTTGAGCGTCCCGATGTGGAAGTGGGAGCACGTGTCGACTGATTTCATTATGGGTTTGCCGAGGACTCAGCGCGGTCATGACTCCATTTGGGTTGTTGTGGATCGTCTGACGAAGTCGGCACATTTCCTTGCGATGCGTGCGACTTGGTCTATGGACCGGCTTGCGAGACTGTTTATCGAGGAGATTGTGAGACTGCATGGCGTTCCAGTCTCGATCGTTTCTGACCGAGACTCGAGGTTCACGTCTCAGTTTTGGGGGAGCTTCCAGCGTGCGATGGGGACTGATTTGCAGCTCAGCACCGCGTACCATCCGCAGACCGATGGCCAGACCGAGAGGGTCAATCAGATACTTGAGGACATGCTTCGGGCCTGCGCGATTGACTTCGGGGGTAGCTGGGATGAGCATCTGCGATTGGCTGAGTTTGCGTACAATAACAGCTATCAGGCGACCATCGGCATGGCTCCTTTTGAGGCACTGTATGGCAGACCATGCAGATCACCGAGTTGTTGGACCGAGGTTGGAGAGCGTCGTCTCCTAGGTCCCGAGCTTGTGCAGGAGACTTCAGAGGCTATTGACATCATCAGGCAGAGGATGCGCACAGCTCAAAGCCGACAGAAGAGTTCTGCTGATCGTCGGCGTCGTCCCTTGGAGTTTGATGTAGGGGACCATGTGTATCTCAAGGTCTCGCCTATGAAGGGCGTAGTTCGATTTGGAGCGAAGGGCAAGCTTGCCCCGAGATTCATAGGACCTTTTGAGATCACTGGGCGCGTTGGCGCCGTGGCCTATCGGCTTGCCTTACCATCACAGTTGTCTGGCGTCCACAACGTGTTTCACGTCTCCATGTTGAGGAAGTGTGGGTCAGACATAGTTCCCGTTATTGATTGGCAGCCGTTGGAGGTTCGTGAGGACGCTTCTTACATTGAGCAGCCAGTCCGTATCCTTGATCGGAAGGAGCAGGTCCTCAGAACCAAGGTCATTCCGCTGGTGAAGGTGCAGTGGGGTCACCATTCTATAGAGGAGGCTTCTTGGGAGCGTGAGGCTGAGATTCGAGAGCGATATCCTCATCTCTTTGAGGGTTGATGATCATGTATTGTATTTTGTACGCTGTCCCTGATTCTATATGATGACGTTATGTTTCTCATTCCTCGCGAGTTATGCTTAGTTGCGACGCTTGTGTAAATTTCGAGGACGAAATTTTTATAAGGAGGGGAGAGCTGTAAGACCCGTATCCTGGTCCGTACCTTTCCGTACACTCCCGCGGTCGTACCGGTCGAATTCCGGCAACTTTCGACCCTTAAATAATATCGACGCGCGACCTGGATTCATGTACCGACAACCCGAGTCGACTCAACCCGAAACCAATACCATAGCGACCACGCCGTCATTGCGGTTCCGATACCGCGACTCACGCGCCGAGGCGATACCCTGATCAAGAGATATGGGCCAACGTTCGGTGCGAGAAAACGCCGCGCGTTGCGAAAACCAAGGGAATCTCAACGATGTGTCACATCAATCACATCAATCCCATCAATCAATCACCCATCAAGCCATCACATGTCAAGTACACATCACTTCCATCCCTTTTTCCCAAGCAACCACAAAAGTCTCCCAAACCCATACCTCTCTTACACAAAAGCCAACAAAGTCTTCTCAACCCATACCTTTCTTACACAAAAAGACACAAAAGTCTTCCTAACCCATACTTTTCTTACACAACCATCACTCACCCATCCATCCATCACTCTCTCTCTCTCCCTTTACATCACTCTCTCTCTTTCTCTCTTTCTCATTTCAAAGAAAAAGCTCCAAGCAAACATCCCACGTATGGAATTTTGCAAAAATCCCTAAGCTCTAAGTGGCCCACCTTCCTACCCCAAAATCCCCCATCTCAACCCTCCATTCTTCATCTTAGCCATTGAAGTTGAAGACAAGGTGCCAAGGAACCCCTAGGAGCGAGAAGATCGGACGGTGGGTGCCTCTATAGGGTAGTTTTTATTGTTTTTATGGTGGACCAAGTGAGGCCCACCGATCCATGGTGTGGATCTCACTTGAGACCCTCATTTGTGGCCGATGGACCACATGGATCATCATGATCATTCCATGATGGGGCCATTCTCCATGGACCCCATCATGATGTTTATTTTCTCTTCAAAGGTCATCTAGACCGTCCATGTCGGTGGGGAAAGGATCCCCACCGTTGATTTTAAATTTCGGTGGTCCCACATGTTTTAAGGCCCACTTGTTACATGATTTGTTGCTAGGGAGGGCCCATAATGACGGGGTCCCTCCATCACAAGCCGTGTCCCACTCTCCATGTCTCTCTCTCTCTCCCTCTTTTATTTTATTTTATTTTATTTTATTTTATTGTATTTTATTGCAATAGGAGGGTGTGACCCACTTGAATAGATCTCATCTTGATATATTTATTTTATCCAAGTGGGGCCCACCTTACACGTCATTCCCATGCTGCCCATCATGTGGTGGCCCACTTCATCAGGGCCCACCACCATGTGCAAAAAAAAACAGGGAAGAAGGGCTACTGTCCAGCGTCTAGGACGCTGGACGTCCATGTTTAAAAAAAAAAAAAAAAAAAAAAAAAAAAAAAAAAAAAAGTGAGACTTTTGGTGGCTCACTCATTTAGGCTCCACCTTGATGTTTATTCTCGATCCAAGCCGTCTACCCTCTTACTTATAGAGTTTTAACCGTTGGGTAGAAGTTTGGGATTGATTGGAAGACCTGGTGGGCCATAGCATCAAATAATACACCTTGACCATTCAAGGATCCATTTTCTCATTTTATTCGTTTTCTAGCGTCAAAAAAATTCGAACTCTGGAGTCTTTTGGACGGCGTCGAGCCACTGAACGTAATGGCTGGGACGGATTTCATTTTAGTGGGCCCCACACGTGAAAAACCCCAGGAAAATGGGTTTTTCCCAAATTTTGAAAGAGGCATAGCCTCTGGCTTGCGTCAGCAGCAGGGAGGCTGCACGCAGCGGGCGGGCGGGCGGCCGCTGGCCACCCACGGCCCTACTCGTGGGCCCCACCGTAATGTTCTTTTGTCATCCAACCATTCAAGAGGTGGGTCCCCTCCTCAGGTGGGCCCCCTCCAAATTTCGGTCAAATCCAAAGTTCCAGTGGCCCACACCACATCAAATAGTGGGACTGTATCCCTAGCCTTGAGAACCACTTTTTGGCCCACAGAAGGGTTGGATAAAGCTGAAATTTTTACTGTCCCTTCACACAGGTCTGAGTGACCTGATGAATGGGTTGGATTTCCTGATGGTGGGCCCTACTTGTGAAAATCCTCAGAATTTCTTTTCTTTTCAAAAAAAAAAAATTCTCAAAGAATGAGGCAGCGCCTCTGCCTTGACCGTGCACGGCAGCAGCAGGCGCTGCGTGCACGGTCGTCCGTGCAGTCACCCACGGCTGCTGCCGTGGGCCCCACATGATGTATATGCTTTATCTACACCGTCCATTAGGTGGGTCCCCTTCTCAGGTGGGCCCCCTCCAAATTTCAGGTCAATCCAAACTTCAGGTGGGCCACATCACATGAGACAGTGAGGTTGAGCATCTAACATTGAAATCTTTCTGGGGCCCTGTTACATGTGATCTACGCACGCCGTCCATCTGATTCTAATGCTGGGCCCACTGCCAGCTGCCCTAGTAATTTTTGTGGGACCCACCAATATATACATTTATGTATGTTATGTAGTTTATAGTATATAGTTTATAATATGAATATTGTAGTGGGCCCTACTCCATGTGTCTTTTTGACTAGTTTGGATGAAAATAAGTATTTTATAAGGCCCATGAGTTGGGACCCATCTGAATTTCAAAAGGGCATGGGCTAGGCCCATTGGGTTTATAAAATGCTTATGGGCTAGGCCCATTTAATTCATGTAAGGCCTAGATCTAGGCCATTTGATATGTTCCAAACCCATGGGACTAGGCCCATTTGATGTACTTCAAGGCCCATGAAATTGGGCCCATTGTTGCATTCTTAAAGCCCATGGAAGGAGGACATTTGATATATGTAAGGCCTAGGGGTTAGGCCCACTTTGATATGTATACAAGGCCTACAGGTTAGGCCATTTAATGAACCATAAGGCCTAGGGGTTAGGCCCATTTGAACCCATGTTTAGGTCTATGGGTTGAGGCCACTTGATCTACTTATAGGGTCAAATTGGTGTGGCCCATTGGTCAGATATAAGACCCATGTGACTAAGCTCATTTGATGTAATTCTAAGGCCCACGGGTTTGACCCATTGCAATGCACATAAGACCCATTGGTGTGGCCCATTTATGTGGCCCATCTGATGAATAAAAGCCCATGGAATATGGCCCATTTGATATATATGCAAGGTCCAATGGGGACAACCTACGGTCCATTGTAATGTGTAAATCCATTATAGACTAAATACGATGTTCACAACGATCGTGCCTTGGGAGCAATGTTGGTTTGACGTCCACATTGCGAGCGTAATGCTGGTTGGATGTCCACATTACGACTCTCCTTAGGGCCCATCACCAGGCCGTACTTGCCGTGTATAGGCCGTCCAGGCCCATCTGCATTGTAAGATAATTCATTTTATTAGAACCTGTTTAGTATAGTTTCATGACCCATGATCATACGCATCATATGTATGCTTGGTATGAGGATTGACTGATCATAGCATATGCCTTCGGACAGATTGTTTATGGGCTCCCGGTTAGGCAGTGTTGCCCATCATGAGCGCACGGTATGCGTAGGATTGGTTGCATGACTGGATAGCGTGATTCATGCATTCCGCATTTGTGTGACATGGTTGTTGTACGCCCTAGCGACATCAGGGCCGTAGCCTCCATAGACGCATCGTGGTTGGCAGGATTGGATACCGGAAATACTTGTTCTACATGGGGTACTATAGATGTCCCTGGGTGAAAGTCCCTAAACCCTTATGGTACCAAGAGGTTGCTCCAACGTCTAGACCGAGTGGGTAGATGAGTACGGAGTGCCGAATACCAGTTGGCTGTGCTCTCCACTGTGTCGTGGTCGGTTGGAAGGGGGTGCGGCCTTACCCGCCCGAGTGTAGGGGGCAATGCTAGGCTGAGTTTGACCAGCTCGAGGAATGGGTCCGCTATCGACGAGTCACGCCCGATATTGGCAGACGGATAGTGAGGTCTCTTCCACTTACCTTATTGCGCGCGATGTGGCGGCAATCTGGTTTAGAGTGTACTAGACCCCGGTGATATTCCATACTTTGAGCTGTACTGATATGTGGACATTGATGAGGATCTGCATGCTTGAGTTGCATTGCACATTGCATGGCCTTGGAATGGCCGATACCATTCATGTCTTGCATTGCATAGCCTTGGTACGGCTCATGACGTTTTGGTTCCATCTGCATATTCCGCATTACTCTGACATTGCATTCATATTACTACCTTGCGCACACACTTTCACCACCCTCTAAGCTTTCTGTAAGCTTATGCACGACCGTTGCGTGCAGGTGACGTTGGACTGCAGCAGCGTTGAGGCAGGAGCGCGTCGCTGATCATTTTGGAGTTTTTGTTATTTACCATTGTATTTCCCTTTATGCTCATTGTACTTGTAAAATTTTTGATCATAGTGGAAATGTAATGGAGTGCTTGGTTGTTGTTTGTGGGTTATGCCTTTGGTTATGCTTATTACGTATCAGACTGATGTTAAAAATCCTCCTCGTAGCATCCCAGGATCGGAACCTGGCGAATGGGAACTAGGAGCCGAGAATGGGGTTCTACGGAGGCTGTCGGCGCCGGATTCGGCGATCGGGAATTTTGTGAGCCCGGTTTCCGAGTTTGGGGCGTGACAATAGGGGGGTAGGAGGACCTCGCCCCTTTGGTAAGGCCTCGCCAGAGTGTCTAGAGAGCGGGGAGGACCTCGCCGGTTCGACGAGGCCTCGCCGGTCGGCGGGCTTTTCGGGCTGGGCCGCCCGGGCCAATGAGGTTTGGGGTTAAATGGGACCCTTTGGTCCAGGGTTCGGCTACCCATTCATTCGAAATCTCATACTTCGTTCACAAATTAGCCTCTCAAGCTCTCCTTTTCTTCTAAAGCTATTATTTTCTCTCTCCAACCTCCCTTCCAGCCGTTCCTTCCTTCATTTTCTGTTATTCCCTTCATCCCTTTACCGTCCTCTATCATACCCAGCAGGTGCTTCTTCCATTTTTTATGATTGGAGCTCCCAAGCTCTCATTTGAAGCTCCAAAACATGGTAACCCTCAACCTCTTTTGTCTTTGGCCTTTCTCTTTTTCTATTCCTTCTTTTCTTGGCCCATTGCACCCCTGTATCTAACCCAAACTTGTGGAAACCCATTAGGTCAGCCCTTTCTCACCCCTTTCATCCCCTTTTCATGGCCTTTATAGAGGCTATTATAGCCTTTTTCTCCTTTTTCAACATCCTCTTGTTGATGGGCAAGAAACGTGCCCCTATGGACGAGGCTAGGCCTAGTCGTCCTACTCGTTCGAGGTGGCCTAGAGGAGCTACCGCAAGTTCAAGTGTTGGGAGAGAAATACACACGAAGCGGGATTTGGATCCCCAAGCTTCGATAGGAAGATTATTGTTGGCGAATTTAGCTCATGGCATGTATACGGATCACAAGGTTCTTTTTAAAGTGCATGTGGATGGGTGCCTCTTTGGTGAGTATTTGTTGTTTGAGCGTATTGAAGCTGCCGGATGGGGTCCACTATTTGAAGGCCACTCTCGTGTTAATGTGAGCACCGTTCGTGCCTTTTATGCTTATATTCGAGACCCTATGCTGGAGCCATTACAGTTTAAGATTCTCTTTGGCAGAGATCGGGAAGCCACAATCGATGTTCGGTTGATAGCTCGACTACTGAATGTGTCACTTGGTGAGGTACATCCAAATGCTAAGAATCTGAACAGTGTTCGTGAGAGAGAACGCCGTACCAGGTTTCTATGTGGTCATTTATTTGAGTGGCAGTGTAACAAGAGCCTCTTAGTGACCCATATGTCAGCTGATTTCCGTCTGCTTCACCATATCTACACGTTCAATATTTATCCCAGGTGGAGCAATCACAGTGAATGTACGCGTCTCATGGTAGATTTTCTGTATCAAGTAGGGCTGGGAGAGAACGTGTGCATGCTTACATTTATGCTCGACAGATCATCCTTTAGCGTGATCGAGAAGAACTTCTGAGTCACTTCCCTTTGGCTGGCTCATATGTAAGATTATGCTCGAGTTTAGCTATAGACTTGGGGCAGAGCTGCTTGTGTCGATTCATTTCATCAATGAGGCTACTATGAACTAGATGAAGATAGGGCCTCAACAGCGCGAGGCCCAGCTTAATGATGACTGCGAGGGTGAGTATGATAGTGAAGAGGAAGAAAGTGAAGAAGAAGGTGGGGCAGAGATAGAGGAAGAATTCCAGGAAGAAGAGGAAGAGGAGGCTCAGGATACTGATGAGAGTCCTCTTGTGACTCCGGCTACTAGGGATGCTCATATAGCCCGACTTGAGGAGAGTTAGGTTGCCTTGCGACGAGAAGTCTAAGAACTCCGGGACGAGGTAAAATAAGAGCTTGAAGATACCAAGGCCGTCATGAAGCAAAAAATTGACAAGGTGACTCGCACCTTGAAAGTCATCCTATGTTACCTGAAGGATAAGGGTGCCCCTTCTCCATCACCGGATTCTGATGCGTAGACTCATGTAGTCGTTGTCTGCTTGTTTGATGTTTCTTTTCATGTGTGGTTTGGTTGTCATTTATCAGTTGGTATTTGTTTAGTGTTAGAGCTTCGTATGTGAAGCTTAAGTATTTTGTTCACATGCTTTCTCTGTCGCGATTCATGTAATGCTGCAAATCATGTATTGTGACAATTTTGTTAATGAAATGCATGTGGTTTCCTTGGTTTATGAAGTACAGACTGTGAATGGATTGTGTGAATGCCTAATTTCTTTATTTGCTACCCTCTGTTGTGTGTAGGGTATGCCGCCTAAGGGTTTGAGATCTTCGGCCCATCTTTCTCTGGGAGATTCACTTGACGGGGCCCTCACCCTGAGCTATACTCCTATGGACACTCATGCCTGCCCATCTAGTTCAGATCTCAGGCCGAGTTCTCAGCTGGCTTCTGGTCCTTCTGCTGGGCCACCTCCTGTGACACTTTCTATGGTGGCTCCTGTCACGCCTGCAGCTCCTGAGCAGCATTGTGCGTCTGCGTCGATGCCTTTTACATCACAGTCCACTCTGTCTTTTGATAGGCTTGAGCAGATGATGCTATTGATATAGCAACAACAGATACAGCAGCAGCAGCAGTTCTTGTCCTCCATGACTGACATTTTTACTCAGTTGATGGCGGTGACTCCACCTGCCTCGTCTCTACACCCTGTTGGGCATGCTAGTGTGAGCGGATCTTTTGAGCGATTTCAGCGCTTGAGGCCTCCCACATTTTCAGGTACTCACAGACCTGAGGAGGCTGAGTATTGGATAGACTGCATCTCAAAGATGCTGAGACCGTTGCATTATTCTGAGGTGGATTAGGTTAAGTTGGCCACCTTCATGTTTGAAAAGGAGGCTAGCCTATGGTGGGACAACATTCTCCGTACTGTGCCAGAGGGATAAGAGTGGATGTGGGCAGCGTTTGAGGTACACTTCCACAAGAAGTATTTTCCTGTCACGTACCGGCACTAGAAGGAGAGTGAGTTCCTTCGCCTTCGTAAGAGAGGCATGTAGGTGACAGAGTATGAAAACAGGTTTAGGGAGTTAGGGAGGTATGCTCCTTTGATTCTGAGTGACTAGCCGATGAGGATGCGACATTTTTCTGAGGGCTTGCAGCCCGAGATCAAATCAAAGATGTTTTGTGCGAACATTTCTTCCTATGCAGAGCTGGTGAGTATTTCCTTGCGTTCAGAGCAGGACGAGGACAGGTCGGCCCACGCGCGAGCACCTATGGTTCTTAGGCCTCGACCTGAGTTCAAGAGTAGGCCTTTCCTCGCTAAGAGGCCTCGATTGGAGATACCACAGGGATCTTCTGCACCTCCTGCCTATGTGAGGTGCCCTAATGTGTGGTGCGGCTATTGTAGGAAGCCTGGCCACATTGAGACTACATGTTTCCCAGGATGCGAGAAGTGGGTTCTCGCCGCCTCAACGGGTTGGTCGTCCGATGCCTCAGACCATTTCACCACCACCCCTTCGTTCTGCACCAGCTCATCCATCCTTCAGACCTCCATCACCTCATTTTAGGCCGCCGCAACGGCCTATGGTACCATAGCCTAACCATCCTCAGCAGGCTCGGGTACACGCATTAACAGCTGAGCCATCCGGGATAGAGACCGTACCACCTTTGGCCTTTGAGGTCACAGCCCATATCGGAGGTACTCCTGTATTCTTATTGGTGGATACAGGATCCACGATCTCAGTCATATCTTCTTCAATAGTCAAGCGTCTTAGGCTACAGACTACTCGTATGGTTGGGGTGCGAGTTATTTCAGCACATGGGACCTGTACTGATGCCACTACGATGTGTGAGGGTTTTTTACTAGATCTAGGGAACAGGACGATGGTCATTGACATTATCATCGACCCCTCTCTCTATCATTTCGACGTCATTCTTGTCATGGATTATCTAACTATGGGGTGGGCCGAGATTGACTGCGAGACTCATTTAGTGACAGTTTACGAGTAGGAGGGCACGTCCTTTACATTTTCGGTGCAGGTCAGTCACCCCTCTCGAGTGATTTGTTATGCTTCCTTATTAAGGAATGTTGATGTCTCGACACTTGAAAGTACGCTAGTAGTCCGTGATTATGAGGATGTGTTCTGGAAGATACCTGGGTTGCCACCCGAGCGCGAGATTGATTTTACTATCGACCCGGTACTCGGTTCGACGCCGATCTCATTACCGACGTATCGCCTGGCCCTGTGTGAGATGGAGGAGTTAAGGAAACAAATCGATGATTTACTAGAGGCTGGCTTCATACGACTGAGTGTGTCTCCTTGGGGAGCACTTGTGTTGTTCGTGATGAAGATGGATGGCTCATTGCGATTGTGCATTGACTACCGTAGGCTGAATCAGAATACGGTGAAGAACAAGTACCCATTGCCTAGAATAGATGACCTGTTTGATCAACTGAGAGGAGCGCAGTGCTTCTCGAAGATTGATTTATAATCAGGATATCACTAGTTGCACGTCAGGAATGAGGACATACAGAAGACGGCTTTCAGGACTAGTTTTGGCCATTATGAGTTCCTCATGATGTCGTTCGGTCTTACGAACACACCAGCCATGTTCATGGACCTAATGAACCATGTATTTCGGCCGCTCCTCTATCGATTCATTATCGTATTTATATACGACATTCTCATATACTCCAAGAGTAGACAGGAGCATGAGGAGCACTTGCGATTGGTCCTAGATACTCTGAGACAACACCAGTTGTTCGCACAGTACAAGAAGTGTGACTTCTGAAAGGAGGAAGTCAAGTTCTTGGGGCATGTAGTGTCCAAGGATGGGATAGCAGTGGACCTTGCTAAGGTGGCCGCGGTGCAGGACTGGAAACAACCTGGTTCGGTTACCGAGGTGAGGAGTTTCTTGGGACTTGCTGGCTACTATTGACGATTCATTCGGGACTTCTCTAAAATAGCCAGACCCTTGAATCAGTTGACACTGAAAGATCTAAAGTTCACCTAGAACGAGAAGTGGGAGGTAGCTTTTTACGAGCTGAAAGACAGGCTAACGTCCGCCCCTGTGCTAGTGTTGCCAGAGTAAGGGATTAGATATACGATATATATGGATGTGTCTTATGTTGGTTTAGGTTGTGTCCTTATGTAGAAGGACAGGGTGAGTGCATATGCCTCGAGATAATTAAGGAAGTACGAGGAGAATTACCCTACACATGGCCTAGAGTTAGCAGCGATCATCTTCGCATTGAAGCTCTGGAGACATTACCTGTATGGAGAGGAGTTCAAGCTCATTTGTGACCACAAGAGCCTCAAGTATATATTCACGCAGCGAGACCTGAATATGAGGCAACGACTATGGATGGAGACCTTGAAGGACTTTAATTTCGAGGTTTCCTACCATTTGGGCAAGACGAACCTTGTGGCTGACGCGTTGAGCCGCAAGAAGGCAATAGAGTTTGCGGCTCAGCTGATGGTTGTCGAGTGGGACATGGTTGAGTTTTTGTGAGACTTTGAGCAAAAACTCACTGTGAAGGAGCCATTCGAGGTTATCGCACACATTCGGGTGTGACCTCTTATTGATGACAGGGTCATCGCGGTGCAGAGGGATGATGAGCGTCTGACTGAGCTTCGAGAGCAGGCCAGTGATGATACAGATGCCGAGTGGTGAGTTGTAACGGATGGGGGCTTACATTATCGTGGCCGCCTATGCATTCCAGATGTCCCTGACTTGAGACGAGAGATTCTCGAGACTGCACACAGTTCTAGACTTGCGATGCATCCGGGTAGTACGAAGATGTATCGTGACATGAAGAGGACGTACTGGTGGGATGGCATGAAGACCCACATTACAGATTATGTGTCCCGTTGTCTCACTTGTCAGCAGGTGAAGACAGAGCATCACTGACAGCATCACCGACCTCCTAGTCTCCTTCAGCCTATGCCTATAGCTGAGTGGAAGTGGGACTATATATCTATGGATTTCATTTCGGGACTGCCGAAGACAAGGAAGGGACATGATTCTATCTGGGTGATTGTCGACTGTTTGACGAAGTCAGCGCACTTCCTTCTGATTAGAGTTACGAACTCTCCAGACGAGTTGGCTAGATTATACATCAGGGAGATTGTTTGTCTGCATGGAGTTTCCTTAGAGATCATGTCAGATAGAGACACGTGGTTTACTTCTATTTTCTGGACTCACATCATCTAGGAAGTGATGGGTGTGAAGTTAAAGTTCAGTACTGCATTCCACCCACAGACCGACGGAGAGACAGAACAGGTGAACCAGATCTTAGAAGACATGTTACGGGCTTACGTGTTGGATTACAAGGACAGTTGGGATGATTGTCTTCCATATGCTGAGTTCGCGTACAATAACAGTTTTCAGGCGAGTATCGATATGGCACCTTATGAGGCTTGTATGGAGCTCCTTGTCGAGCACCGCATTGCTGGGTTGAAGTCGGCGAGAAAAAATTGATTGGTCCTGAGTTAGTACAGGTGACCACAGAGAAGATTGACATCATTAGGCATTGACTTCTCACAGCGCAGAGCAGGCAGAAGAGTTACGCCGATACAAGACGGCGATCGCAGGAGTTTGCGGTTGGAGATCATGTATTCTTGAGAATTTCTCCTATGAAGGGAGTTCTTCGGTTCGGAAAGAAGGGAAAACTCACGTCGAGGTTTATTAGCCCATTCCAGATACTTGATAGAGTGGGCGCAGTAGCATATCGTCTCGCTTTGCCCACACCACTCGCTGGCGTGCAGTGTTTTTCATGTGTCCATGCTGAAGAAGTATGTTCCTAATCCTTCCCATATTATCAGATGAGAGCAGGTGCAGTTGAGTGAGGATGCCACTTATGACCTGCGCTGGAGGTGTATATTAGATAGGAAGGAACATGTATTGCGTAGCGAAGTCATCCCCCTTGTGAAGGTATTATGGGCGCATCATACTGAAGAAGAGGCTATTAGGAGAAAGAAGTCGAGATCAGAAAGAACTACCCACAGCTTCTCGAGGAGTATGAGAAAGTACGAATTTTGAGGATAAAATTTTCTTTTTAGGGGGGTAGATTGTAACGACTCGAAAAATTTCGTACCAAGACCCAAGTACCACCTTGATTAGAAATCACTTAGGATTAATTCTCTTAGAAATCAAGCATAAGTTAATTAGCGCTAAGTTAGATTGGCTGTGAAATTAGTGTTGTTCACTTTAAATACGTTCTACACGACCTAAAACTTGTAGAATCAATGATGCTATAATACCCTGAAATCTAGGATCCAACTCTAAACCCAGTTATTCCCGAGAATGTTTGGTAACTTTATATTGATTACAGACCACGCATCGAAAGTCCGATATCTATAATC
Source organism: Magnolia kwangsiensis (assembly GCA_037074715.1). NCBI lineage: Eukaryota > Viridiplantae > Streptophyta > Magnoliopsida > Magnoliales > Magnoliaceae > Magnolia > Magnolia kwangsiensis. The sequence continues at coordinate 43,490,067 of CM073576.1, read as the reverse complement.
TTAGACCGTTATGACCGTCTAGTTGGACTTGACCATCCTTTCAAAAATCAAGCTCAACTGATGTCCTAATACCATTTTCTTGCGTTCGAAGTAAAGAGAGTAGAAAAATGAAGATTTTTAGAAAATTAATTATATTATTATGAAATCTGGAACGGTTCACTTGTGCGTTATTTTTAAATGTTCTGACCATTGGAATTCGACCAAATTTCACACTCGGATTAGGAAAGTTGGCCCTTTCATGTCATAGATCTAGTAGCCCTGATTTAGGTTCGGTGACCATTGAATTGAAACTAGTCCACCACGGATAATCTAGATATCCGATCGGACTGAAAACTTAACTTACTAAAGATCCAATGCTAGTGAGCTTAAGTCCGATCGCGTTTGATCAGAGGACCTCCAAAAATGCTTCGTTGGATCAAAAAGATCCCGATTTGGTTATAACCTAAGTATATCTTAACTTAAAGTCCATTTTCATCATGTTTAGGCTTATAAAAGGGCCTTAAACCCTTAGCTTTCTAACCCATACGAATTTTCCAAACCCTAGAGATTTAAGAGAAAGAAAAGAGAGAGAAAGTGTGGGAGAATCAGGTGAAACTCCGTAGGATTCTTCCTAGTGCATCTATATATTGAACCAGCATTTCTGAATCGTTCTTTCGGCAATTCTGATTCTGTTTTTGTGTAAGTTAAGCTAACCCTGACCTGTTTTGAAGCCTAGACTAGCTGAAGTAGAGTTCTAGCTAACCTGTTTCATGCCATAGGTAGTGTATCCGCCGTTGATGAAGACACATCGTCTGAATCATATCGAATACGTCTTTTCTAGTTTAAGGTACGGACTATATACGCTTAGATTATGGTTTTCAACCCTTTCGATGTTAGATAATGATTTATTCATGTTGTGCTTGCCGTTACACATGCCAAATATGTTATCCATTTTGTCTTCCGCATACATATACTTTGTATTGTAAATATTGTATTTCATGTATCTGTTAGATTACACGTATGCGTATGGAATTTGCTGATTTGCTTGCCATGATAAACTGTCATTGTGATATGCCTAATATGTATGCGGCAACTCCTTGGTGAGAGGACTTGCCCTAATTTGCAACGGTGTCGACATACGTGATGTATGTTCAATAGTGTAAGCTAAGTGTTTGTTTAAAAGTCTAAATGAGATAATGGTTAGAAAATGTGTTTGCTTAGATGGTTGAGATATGAATTTCAACCATAATGTTTGTGTGAATGATTTCCTTCATGAATCATGTGACTTAGAATATCCATGCTAAATGAGTGTATGATTTCCTCCATGGATTATGTACTTGGTTGAATCTTGTAAAATGTGTGTATAAATTCCTGCATGTACTATTTACATTTCAAGCTATATTTTATTATTGTTCATGTGAATGTAGGATAGGAATCATATGCAATTTATTGTATGTGTATGTGAATGGGGTGGTGCTACAGTCCAGGTAATCGGAAGCCATTCCATAAATAGTGGTTGGGGTTGATCTCGCCACACAGCATAAGTTTAACGAATCTGAGTCGTGCTTGGGCTGTTCGGCAGTGGTTAGGCCACACGGGGTGCTTATACATTCCATGTCGTTCAACTCAACGTGCGCTTGGCCTAGTTGAGCTTATCAACTAACCCGATTGACCGATGCTTGTTCACCATGTTTGGTCGCTACTGTTTGAATCCAAGGCACTAAGCTTACCAGTGAAACTCCCGTTAACCATGGTACCATGATCCCCTAAGACTCATGAGCTGGGCATGGTGGTATGGGACACCGTAGTTGAGCTGTCGGCCTACGCTGGGGCCACAAACCTCCCCGGAGATGGCAATGCTTGCGAGGCGGAGCCAGACTTTAACGAGGACGAGGAGGCGTTATCATATATGCAGTTCTCAGGCGGGTTCATGTGAGCTCGTCCTGACCAGCGGGGATTATTTTTGAGAAATGTATTGGATCATTTTGAAAAGTTCATGTATGTATTTTGAGACATAGATGTATATATATTGCCCTGGGCAAAGCACGCATCATTTGGGGATTTTTTTTGAATTATATATGTATTTAAGTCTTTCTCTTGCATTTTCTCAATATCCTTGAATTATGTCTACTTATCTGGCTTGATCTATTTCATGTTTTATACATTAATACAGACAACATATAATCTGCATCAAATATGTTGCATAAGTGATGTTTTGGAACTCGGGAGTAGAGTTGTGCTCGACCTCCGAATTTCAGGACGTTACACCTCCACAGACACATCGTGGGTGGATGAATTGGATACAAAAAATATTGTTACTAAGCATCGGGGTGCCATAGATGTCCCTGGGTGAAAATCTCTAAGCCCGATGGTACCACAGGATGACTCCAATGTCGAGAATGAGTGGATATATGAGCGCACAAGGGCTGAATACCAGGAGGCTGCATCTCCCACTATGTTGTGGTCGGTTGGAAAGGGGTGTAACCTTACTCGCCTGAGGATAGGGATCAATACTAGGCTGATTCTGACTAGCTTGTGAATGGGTCCACTATCGACATGTCGGATAGGCATTGACTGACTATTGGTCAGGCGAATAGTGAGGTTTCTTACGCTCACTTGGATTGTGCGGCTGGGAGAGCGGCAGTGCCATTTGGAGTGTACTAAACCCCAATGATTATCCAGAATGAGAACTGTACTGATATATGATAAAGATTGGCATGCTTAGGTTGCATCTACCATCGCATGCCCGTGTTATGGCCGATAACATTTATATCTTGCACCGCATAGCCTTGGTATGGATAATTGCATTCATGTACTCATTAGCATGTTTCCGTATTACTCTAACCTTGCATTCTGAGCATGCTTATATTGCACACACACTTACACCGCCCTCTAAGCTTTCTATAAGCTTATGCACGATTGATGCATGTAGGTGACGCCAGGACACAGCAGTAGTATAGTATCAGCAGGAGCGTGCAGTCGAGCTTTTGGAGTTTTCGTTATTTGCATTATCTTCTATTTTCCTTCAAACGCATTGTACTCAAAAGTTTTTAATCATAGTAGATTTTGTGATGGTGTTCTTGTGGTTATTGTTCATGGGTTATGCTTATAGTTTTGCTCATTATAAACTAGATTGATGATTAGAAATCCTCCTCGTAGCATCCCAGGATCGGAACCTGGCATATGGGTGCTGGGAGCCGAGAATGGGGTACTATAGAGGCTGTCGGCACCGGATTCGGTGATCAGAAATTTTATGAGCCCGGTATCCGAGTTCGGGGTGTGACAGTAGTTAGTATTAGAGCATAACTTGAGAATAACCGAGAACAACATCACATGCTCGCTATGAGTTTAAGACGATTAGGTTCCGAGTGTGCAACCTTCCGATTTAGTTTCCTAACGTGCGATTCTTAAGGTTGATTGGCGTTGTTGTTCTTTCCTATAGGACATGCCTCCCAGGAGAGTGACCCAATTGACTCCCACTTCACCACCTGAGGTTCCAGCTTTACCACCCGTGCCTCCTGTTCCACCATCAGAGATCCCTGTTCCCCTGCCTGAGGATGACATACCTCCACCTGAGCCTGGTGTGGATTCAACCGTACCGGTGAGTGCCTCTCAGTTACAAATGTTACATGCTGTGATGGCTACACTTCAGGGAAAAGGCATGCGCCCAGCTGTTTCACCAGCTCAAGCAAAGCAGGAGCACCCGAGTACCCTACTTCGAGAGTTCCGACAGCTTGATCCTTCGCATTTTCAGGGCGAGCCAGATCCGACTGTAGCTAAGAGATGACGCTCTGATGTGGAGAAGATCTTTGATACTATGGCATGTACAATGGAGCAACGAGTCCGATTGGAAGTGTTTCTTCTCCAGGGTGAGGCCGAGCACTGGTGGACCTCAGTTACCCATGTTGCAGGGCTCGACTTCATCTGTACATGGGATGATTTTATAGTCTAATTTGAGGAGCAGTACTTTCCTGATGACATTCGTCGCCAGAGAGCACTGGAGTTCGAGACTCTGGTGCAGGGGGACATGATCGTGGTGTAGTACGCAGCTCATTTCGTGGCGTTATAGAGGTTTGCGCCATATATGGTTGATGATGAGGGGCGGAAGGCCCGCCGTTTCGAGAATGGCTTATGTTACGGTCTTCGAGGCCTTGTTATTGGGCATGAGCTCCCAACCTTTCAAGCGGTAGTGCGGAGGGCTCAAATTTACAAGACTGAGTGGGCCAGCTCGCAGAGTGATCAAGATCAGAGGAGAAGACAGAATTAGAAGAGGTAGGCCCCCTCTAGTAGCTCTTAGCAGCATCGACGACCACAGAGGTACATGAGCCACCTACCTGCTAGAGCACCAACAGCCCCAGCAGCACCTCTAGCGCCACCCCATCCACCATTTACAGGGGCTTATTTTGGATGTGGTGGGACAGGACACCGCATATCTGAGTGCCCCCACCCTCATTTACAGCAGCCGAGAGCACCATAACAGCCTCCACAGCAGCAGCCGAGAGCACCACAACAGTCCCCACAGTAGCAATGACCCCATCAACAGTGTCCATAGCCACCTCATCCGTCGAGGCCCAGCAGCAACAGAGACAGCAGTACAAGCCGTCATAGAGGCAGCAGCAGCGCTACAGACCTCAGAGGGGATAGGAACCACCCCAGTCAGCTCAGGCTAGATTTTATATGGCTCAACAGGATCCGCAGACCTCTGGAGGAGTCGTAGAGGGTATACTTTCAATCTCTTCATGGATCGCACGTGTACTATTTGATTCCGGCGCTTCGCACTCATTCACGTCTGAGGATTTTTACCAGTCAGCTAGATTGCCCACAGAGTCTGCTAGTGAGGGATTGATCGTATCGATGCCCTTAGGGAAGACCACAGTATTGGGCCATTTTTATTCATCTTGCCCAGTTCTGGTCGGTGATATTTTCTTGTCTGCCAACTTGTACGTGCTGCCGGTGTCAGATTTCGACGTTATCTTGGGCATGGATTGGCTTACCGAGTACTATGTCATCTTAGACTACTTCGCGAGGACAGTCACATTCTACATACCAGGCTTGCAGCAGTTTCAGTTTGTTACCGAGCCCAAAGAAGAGCCATTGTCATGCTTGATGTCCTGCATCGTTGAGGAGCCTGTTTTAGCATGTATTGACCAGTTGCTGGTTTTCCATGACTTCCCCGACGTGTTCCAAGAGATTTTGGGATTGCCACTGCACGGTCATATTGAGTTTCAGATAGATCTTGTGCTTGGTACAGCGCCTATCTCGAAGGCCCCATACCGTATGACACCGATGGAATTGCATAAGCTATAATGTAACACCCTGAAAATCGGGGGTCGTGTATAAACTCAACTCCCGAGTTCCAGACCGTCACTTATGCAACAAAAATGGTTATGATTCAATGTTGTCTGATTTAAAGCATTCACATGAGTAAAAGTATACCAAAACTGCAATTCATACTTCAGATCCAGTGATAAAAGCAAGCGGAAGACTAAACAATATATATATCACTGTATGGAAAAACAAAGTAATCTCAGCTGTCTCCAAAGTATGACTACATCTCTGAGTCTCATATACATGTAAATAAACAAAAGAATAAGTCCAAAATAGTCCCACTGAAGTCCCCCTCGATCCAGGTCACCTACGGGAAGCCGTCGTGATACTGCATATACGAGAACTCATCCTGGTCCTCGTCAATCTCCGGCTCCACCTCCTGGATCTCGTCCTCACCTGCAGCTACAACAGGGTCTGGTGGGTGTTGCAAACACCATCCCGTAACGTGGGAATGAGTGATCAACTCAGTGGAATCATAGAGCAAAGATTAGCATGTTCACAATTCAATCACGCGATAATAGTAAAGCAGTAAATCAGACAAATCCTAATACTGTTGTTAATGTAAGATGATATGACGTGATGTATGCCCTCACCGACGATCACCCTCATGCGGCAACATCTTACGACCGCGGCATGCCACACTCCCTAGAGTGCTCCACATCTTTCAGGCACATGCAATGCTATGGTGATATGATTACCAAGTTGTTATTAGTCCATTCAAACAGCAGGATTGGGAAACTAAGGTACTTCCCTTGTATCAATCCCAACACGGATCCTGTCTAGGGTCGTCACTCCTAGTAATCTCATACGATGTATATTTCGTAGGTCACTGCAAGGGCTGCCAGGGCTGTTGCTCGCACTCGTTGCACCGCTCCCCCATCACCTTATCAATACAGGCCTACTGTACTCTACTGCACGGAAGGGTCGTCGCCTCCCGTGGACTCAGAATACGCTCGCGGTCACTACAAAGGGCTCGTCGCCTGATCAGTGTAGGCCGACAGCTAGAATATAGTGTCCCATACCACCATAATCTGCTCACGAGTCAAGGTGCTCACTGGTCACTACGGGGAGGTTTGTGGCCCCAGCGTAGGCCGACAGCTCGACCACGGTGTCCCATACCACCATGCCCGGCTCATGAGTCTTCGTGGATCAAGGTACCACGGTTAATAGGGTTTACAATGGTAAGTTCAGTACCCTAGGTTCAAGCAGTTATGATACATACAAGGTGAACAAACATCGGCCAGTCGGGTTACTTGACGGGCTCGACTAGTGCGATCGCATCTCGAGTTAAACGACATGAAGTGCGTAAAACACTCCGCGTGGCCTAACCACTGCCGCCAACTTTCAACACGAATCACGTTCATCGACGCGTCGTTCGTGGCTATGACCAGTCAGCCACGAATTCGCTCGGTTACCGACTGCCTGGACTAGGTCAAGTCCCACACATCTATGGAATTTCATTAACACTATATACCAAGGTATTGGAATTGAAATACATCATGTGAGCATGTTAGCACATGTTAAAACATTCAACTTAAGCAAACCTTCAAGGCATACTTCCCATGTATATTCAACTTAAGCAAATCTTCAAGGCGTACTTTCTATGCATGTAGTGTAATCATGCATAAGGTAAGCATGTAGGAAATCATTTAGGTCAGCATATTAATCATGAAATCAATCTCAATCTACTACATAACATCATTTAATTCAATACATAATAATACAAGCATTTATACAAACACATACACTACACACTTAGGTCCACATATAGTATGTCGACCCAACGTGCGCAACTTGGCGAATCTCTTCGCCAAACTGATTGTGCAAGCATTCCTAACTCTCTAATGCGGCGACAAATCATGTCAATCACGTCAGCAAATTATGCATGGAGACCGTACTTCCTACAAATGACTAAAATGCCCTAAATCTCATATTCTTCGTTAATTTACGAAACAGGAAACAAAAAGCATGTTGTACATGTCAAACGGCGATGCCGTCGATAATCTACTATTAAACGACATTGAAAGCGTTGTGAACCGTCAATCAAAGCGTCTAAAATCCTCACCTAGTCTCTTACGGTCGCGGGAATTTGAACGGAGCGTGTACGCTTCGTCTACGGCTGTAAGAGAACCTGATTCATGGATTACGTTAGCTACCATGCTCAGAATCTACGTAAACCCTAAATCAGCAAGTTTTTGGGGTTTTTCTATACCTGAAAAAGTGGAAAAATCACCAGCCAGGTGATTGGAATGAAGTGTTGAAGCAGCACTGTCAGGGGCTCGGATGCGGGAAAAATCTCCTCTTCCCTTTCTCTCAAACTCTCTCTCTCTTTTCTAGGGTTTGTGAAATTCGGATGCAAGGAAGGAATGAGGGTTTCAACCCCTTTTATAAGCTTGGAAACGCCGAAAATAGGCTCCGGGACGAAGTTTACTTAATGCCTATCCATTTCGGGGCTGTTTCGGTCCAAAAACTGATTTCTGGTGGTCCCCTGGTCGATTGCGATCAGACTTAAGCTCATGGGTACTAGATGTACCTCGTATTAAGTTTTCAGTCTGGCAGGGTTCGCAGATCGCACGTGGCGGACCAGTTTCAGTTCAGCGGTCACCGCACATAGATCAGGGCTGAAAGTCCCATGATAATAAATAGATATTTTTCCTGATCCGAGGGTGTAATCTGGATGAATTCTGACGGTCAGAACGCTCAATACTGACGCGTCAAGTCGTGTGCCAGATTTGAATTTGAAATTCCCAATTCGTCCCTATTCGCGGTCGCTTCAGTCCGGGTTCAACGAAATACTCTGTGATTATCGGTTTGACTTGATTTTCGAGATGATTGTCAAGTCCAGCGGGGCGGTTCTAACGGTCTAAGATAGGAGGTATCAGACCTTCGACGCGCGGTCTAAATCTAATACAAAAGTTCAACATGGTCCAGAGGACAAACCTGCTTAGAGTTTGATCCAAGGTTATAGAGTATTGTAGAGTTGTCTGTTCTACTCGATTTGGGTCTTGTAGAACGTATTTAAAGTGATCAGGGACTATTTCCCAGCTACTCTAGCGTTGCGCTAGCTAACTTACGTTTAATTTCCATGAAAATTATTTATACGCGTTTTCGGGTCAAATCGGTACTCGATTCCAAGTACGGATTTTTCACGGGCGTTACAATCTACCCCCCTTAACAAATAATTTTGTCCTCGAAATTTGTACCTGTTCGTACTCCTCGAGAAGCTGTGGGTAGTTCTTTCTGATCTCGGCTTCTGTCTCCCAAGTAGCCTCCTCCTCAGAGTGATGCGTCCATAGTACCTTCACAAGGGGAATCACCTTGCTACGCAGTACCTGCTCCTACCGGTCTAAGATGCGTGTCGGTCGCAGGATATAAGTAACATCCTCTCCTAACTGCACCTGCTCCCATCTGATGATATGGGAAGGATCAGCAACGTACTTCTTCAGCATAGAAACATGAAATACGTTGTGGACGCTCGCGAGGGGCGTGGGTAAAGCCAATCGGTAAGCCACTGCTCCCACACGATCGAGGATCTGAAATGGACCAATGAATCGCGGTGCCAGCTTCCCCTTCTTCCCGAACCGAAGGACTCCCTTCATAGGGGAAACTCGCAAAAACACATGATCCCCGACTGTGAACTCTAGTGGCCGTCGTCTCGTATCGGCGTAGCTCTTCTGTCTGCTCTGCACTGTAAGAAGCCGACGTCGAATAATATCAATCTTCTCTGACGTCGCCTGCACCAACTCTGGGCCAATCAAGCTGCGCTCACAGACCTCTAACCAGCAATGCGGTGCGCGACAAGGTCGCCCATACAGTGCCTCATAAGGTGCCATGCCGATACTCGCCTGGAAGCTATTGTTGTACGCAAACTCCGCATATGCAAGACAGTCGTCCCAACTGTCCTTGAAGTCCAATGTGCAAGCTCGCAACATGTCCTCCAGGATCTGGTTCACTCGCTCCGTCTGTCCGTCCGTCTGTGGGTGGAAGGCAGTACTGAACTTCAACTTCACACCCATAGCCTCTTGAATGCGAGTCCAGAAAATAGAAGTGAACCGCGTGTCTCTGTCCGACACGATCTCCAACAGAACTCCATGCAGACGTACAATCTCTCGGATATACAATCTAGCCAGCTCGTCTGCAGAGTTCGTAACTCTGATCGGTAGGAAGTGCGCCGACTTCGTCAATCGGTCGACGATCACCCAAATGGAATCATGCCCGTTCCTCGTCTTCGGCAACTCAGAAATGAAATCCATGGAAATGAAATCCCACTTCCACTCTGCAATCGGTATAGGCTGCAAAAGTCCAGGTGGTCGGCGATGCTCTGCCTTCACCTGCTGACAAGTGAGACAACGGGACACGAACTCAGCTATGTGGGTCTTCATACCTTTCCACCAATACGTCCTCTTCACATCACGATACATCTTCGTACTGCCAGGATACATCGCGAGTCTAGTAGAATGCGCAGCCTCGAGAATCTCTCGTCTCAAGTCAGGGACATCTGGGACGCATAGGCGGCCACGGTAACGTAAGCCCCCATCCATACCAACTCGCCAGTCGGCATCAGCATCATCACTGGCCTGCTCTCGAAGCTCAGTAAGATGCGCGTCGTCCCTCTGCGCCTCGATGACTCGGTCATCGATCTGAGATCGCACCTGTACATGTGCGATGAACTCAAACGGCTCCTCTACGGTGAGTTTCTGCTCAAAGTCTCGCAAAAACTCCACCATATCCCACTCGGCAACCATCAGCGGAGCCGCAAACTCTATCGCCTTCTTGCGGCTCAACGCATCAGCCACAAGGTTCACCTTCCCAGGATGGTAAGAGACTTCAAACTTGCAGTCCTTCAGCGTCTCCATCCATCGCCGCTGCCTCATATTCAAGTCTCGCTGCCTGAATATGTACTTGAGGCTCTTGTGGTCGCAAAAGAGCTCGAACTCCTCTCCGTAGAGGTAATGTCTCCAGAGTCTCAGTGCGAATATAACGGCTGCCAACTCCAGGTAGTGTGTAGGGTAATTCTCCTCGTGCTTCCTTAATTGTCTCGAGGCATACGAAATTACCCTGTCCCTCTGCATAAGGACACAACCCAAACCAACGCTAGACGCGTCAGTGTATATAGTGTATCTAACCCCCTGCTCTGGCAATACTAGCACAGGGGCGGACGTAAGTCTGTCCTTCAGCTCCTGAAAAGCTGACTCCGCCTTATCATTCCAGGCGAACTTCACGTCCTTCCGTGTCAACTGAGATAAGGGTCTCGCGATCTTCGAGAAATCCTGAATGAAGCGCCGATAGTAACCAGCGAGACCCAAGAAACTCCTCACCTCAGTGACAGAACCAGGCTGCTCCCAGTCCTGCACCGCAGCTACCTTAGACAGGTCAACTTCCATGCCGTCCTTGGACACCACGTGTCCCAGAAACTTCACCTCCTGCTTCCAGAAGTCGCACTTCTTGTACTGTGCGAACAACTGATGTCGTCTGAGCGTATCAAGGACCAAACGCAAGTGCTCCTCATGCTCCTCTCGACTCCTAGAGTATACCAAAATGTCGTCGATGAAGACAACGAGGAATCGATAGAGGAAAGGCCGAAATACCCGGTTCATCAGATCCATGAACACGGCCGGTGGGTTCGTGAGACCGAACGACATCACGAGGAACTCGTAGTGGCCAAAACTGGTCCTGAATGCTGTCTTCTACACGTCCTCATCTCTGACGCGCAGCTGATGATATCCTGACTGAAGATCAATCTTCGAGAAGTACTGCGCTCCTCTCAACTGATCAAACAAGTCATTGATCCTGGGCAAAGGGTACTTGTTCTTCACCGTGAGCTGGTTCAGCCTGCGATAATCAATACACAATCGCAGCGAACCATCCTTCTTCTTCACGAACAAGACCGGTGCTCCCCAAGGAGACACGCTAGGCCATATAAAGCCAAGCTCTAGCAGGCCATCAATCTGCGTCCTCAACTCCTCCATCTCACATGGTGCCATGCGATACGTCGGCAGTGAGACGGGTGTAGAACCAGGAACCAGATCGATAGTGAAATCGATCTCACGTCGGGGCGGCAAACCAGGGATCTTCCTGAACAGATCCCCGAACTCAGAAACAACTGGCGTCTGCTCAAGTACCTGGGCACCAGCGTCGCGCAATAGAGTGGCGTAGCTAAGAATGCGGAAAGGAAGATTTACCCGCACTGGAAATGTGAAAGGCGTGCCCTCAGGCTCGTACACCGTCACCACACGAGCCTCGCAGTCAATCTCGGCTCTCGCTGCAGTCAACCAGTCCATGCCAAGAATGACGTCGAGATAAACGAGCGAGGGATCGACGACCAGATCAAGAGTCATCGTCCTGCCTCCCAGATCAACTAAACAACCCTCACACATCTGGGTGACATCCGAATAATCCCCATGAGCTGCAAGGACTCGCACGCTATCCATAGTGATAGTCTGCAACTCAAGACGTCTGACTACGGCACGCGATATCAAAGAAATAGTGGAACCAGTGTCCACCATGATAAGAACGGGAGTACCTCCGATATGGCCCGTGACCTCGAAGGCTGAATGCTGGAAAGTCGGCGTCGTAGCTGCCTCAGCGGTCAGTGCATGAACTCGAGCCTGCTGTGGCCGGTTCGGTCGCTGTGTCAAGGGCCGTGGAGGCTGTCGAATCTGCGATACCGTAGGTCTGAACGAAGGATGCGCAGGAGCTGATCGTATAGGCGGTGCTGATATCGCCTGTGGACATACACGATCAATCTTCTGCGGCGGCGAGAACCCACTGTCCCGCATCCTGGAAAAGCAACTCTGCGCTAAATGGCCCGTCCTCCCACAGTATGTGCATGATAAATCAGGGCATCGAAACCGTCGTACAGGCGCCGTGGTCCTGGTAGGAGGATCAATGCGAGGCCTCTTGCCCGCGAAGGGCCTGTCTGGCAAATCCGGTCGCGGCCTAGAAGTAGTCGGGCCTCGAGATCGCGCAAGTCGATCCACGTCCTGCTCTGCCCGCATGGACATGTGAACCAACTCCGCATAGGAGGGAAAACTGACACAGCACATCTTCGACCGAATATCCGGTCGCAAGCCCTCCAAAAAGCGCCGTATGCGCATCTGCTCATCAGCTAGAATCGTCGGGACGTACCTGCCCAACTCTGTGAACCGATGCTCATACTCGGTAACTGTCATCGCCGCCTGCCTGAGACGGAGAAACTCATTCTCCCTCTCGTGCCTGTAGGTTTGGGGATAATACTTCTCATGGAAGCGGAACTCGAATGCTGCCCATGTCCATACGAAATCTGCAGCAACAGTCCGCAATATACTATCCCACCACATACTGGCCTCTCTCTCAAACAGGAAGGTAGCCAGCTCTACCTTCTCAGCCTCGGTACAGTGCAACATGCGTAGAATCTTCGACACTCGGTCGAGCCAGAACTCTGCCTCCTCGGGCCTGTGAGAACCCGAAAAAGTAGGAGGCCGCAAGCGCTAAAATTGCTCCAGTAGGCCCCGTATGTCGACAGGATTCCCCGCAGGGAAAGCAGGCTGCGCAGGATGTGCTATGCCCTCATCCTGGGCGTAAGTATAGGCATCCTCAGCTGGATGCGCAGGTGGTGCAGGTGGAGTAGAGGTAGTCACACCCCCACCCTGGGCTAAAGTCCCAACTATAGTGGGCAAAAGCTGCTGCTGCTGTAGCATCATAGCCATCATCTGCTCGAATCTATCAGGGGTTGGAGCAGGTTGTGGCGGATGAGGTGCTAAAGTAGATGCGCGCTGTGGCTCTCTAACTGATGGTGTAAATGGCGGTGGTCCATCTGTAGGACCAACAGCAGGCTGAGACGACCGAACAGTCTCAGGAATCGGGCCCACAGCAGGGTCCGGACGAGTGCCAGACTGAGAAGGAGTCTGATCCATCTGCTCAGACAATGAAAGCCGAACCGCGCTCCTCGTAGTCTTAGGTGGCATTCCCTATATTCAAAATAGGGCGCAACCTTGTCAGTCTCAATTGCACAAATACACCACAATCATTCACTAAAGAGTCAAAGGCATTCCATGCATTTCAATTAATCAAAATTGTCACAATACAAGGGATATATCCTTACAAGCATCATGACTAGAATGACATGAAAATTAAGACAGTTAAGCAACAGCAACATAAGCAAAGCACTAGCCCTAATAGGCTTAACACACATAAAACAGAAAATGGCTAACTACTCATAACAACATCAAAGATCGCGTCGCTAGTCGGAGTCTGGCGACGGAGGAGGAGCACCCTTATCCTGTAAGCAACACAGGATTGCCTTCAAGGTGCGAGTCACCTTGCCAAATTTCTTCTTCGTAACGGCCTTGGCATCAGCGACCTCTGCTCGAAGTTCTTGGACTTCCCTTCGCAAAGCGGTCTGACTCTCCTCCATCCGAGCAATGCGGTCGTCAATAGTAGTCTGCGCAGAAGGAGGAGGGCTCTCATCAGTATCCTGAGCCTCCTCTTCTGCTTCTTCCTGAACCTCTTCCTGAATCTCTGCTCTAGGTTCTTCTTCACTTTGATCTTCCTCTTCATCAAAGTCATCCCCACTATCCCTTTCAAGTTGATTTTCACGGTATTGCGACCCAATCTTCATCTTAATCATTGTCGACTCATCGATGGTGTGAATCGATACCGGCAATTCGGGTCCAAGTCTATAGGCAAACTCAAGCGCAATCTTGCAAATGAGTCGGCCAAAGGGAAGGGATTCGGATGTTCTCCTCGACCTGGCTATGAGAACTATCCGCCGTAAGATGAAAGTGGCCATACATACGTTCTCTCCCTGGGCCACCAGAAATAAGAAATCGACCATAAGACGTGTACATTCAATGCGGTTCGTCGACCTAGGATAAACATTGAACGTGCAGATATGATGCAGCAGACGCAAATCCTCAGACATGTACGTCGCCTTGAGGCTATTATTAGGTTGCCATGGAACCAACTTACCACACAGAAACCTGGTGCGGCGATCTCGTTCACGTCTAGTCCTCAAATTCTTCTCACTTGGATGTACATCACCTAGAGGCACATTGAGAAGTCGCGCAATCAACCGGACGTCGATCGTAGCCATCCGATCTCTACCAAAAGGGATTTTGAACTGCAAAGGATCCAAGGTAAGATTCTGGATGTTAGCATAGAAGGCACGAACGGTGCTCACATTAGCACGAGCGCGAGCTTCAAAGATCGGTCCCCAGTGCGCAGCTTCAATGCGTTCGAACAACAGATATTCGCCGAACAATCGCCCATCTACGTCCACCTCAAATAACACTCTACGGTCAGTGTATTCACCATGAGGCATCTCTGATAGAATGGTTCGTCTAAGGTGTGCATGGGGATCCAAATCCCGCTTTGTACGGCACTCCAGGACTGCAGCTGGACCTGTGGCGGTGCTTGAACTTGCGGCACCACCCCGCGGTCTTCTCAATCGAGCAGGGCGGCTCGGCCCAGCCTCGTCTGTCGTAGTTTTCCTCTTACCCATCAAAGATATGATGGATGAGAGCGACAAAAGGCCCAAAATGGCTTCCACAAAAGCCATGGAAAACGCCGAAAATGCGGAGAAATGGCTGCCCAATCTGAAAAAAGGAAATCTAGGCGTCGTAGAGGGATGCTTCAAGCTTCCCAAGGCTGTACTTTCAGGGAAAAATACGAACAAAAAGATGGGATGGAGCAGCTCACGATTTCAGCTATATTTGAGGGATTTTGGAGCTCCAAATGGAGAAATCTTCAAGGAAAGAGGCTGCCAACACCCAATAAATGATGGGTGGTGGTCGGTTTTGGCCAAGGAAGGGTTTAGAGGTGGTGTGGGACGCTGGGGTTTGGAATAGGTTGCTGAAAATCGAATCTAGGCTATGTAAGGGGGCTGTTTGTGAAGGAGAGGTAGGATTTGGGGGTTTTCATGATGTGGGAGGTACATAGGGGTGATGTGGACCCTATTTAAGGGAGTGCGCCCGAAGGACGGCACCAACTGAGCTCGCCGGCCGGCGATGCATCGCCCGGCCGGCGATGGCATCGCCGGTCAACTCTCAAGTTGACCAGTGGGACCCTATGGGTCTGGTCCCCCATGGTCCCAGGGTCCCAAAAAGTCAGGTCTCATCCCTTGGTTCATAGTATTTTGGTCTGTATAAGCCCAAACATGTGTTCGGGGCTTTTCGGGTCCACATCGCAATCCTGAATACCAAACCATATGATGCAGCATTTGAATTTGAGGTAGAAGGAGCCAGTACATCTTTTTAGCTCCTTAGTTGCTAAAGAAAGTGAAGTTTTAATGGCCTTATGGCCATTTTTCATGAAATTTTACTATTCACTATAAAATTTGGAGAATATACTAATTTGTGTTATTTTCACATTAGGTTTGATGCCTAACATGAAATGGATAAGAAGAAACTGAAGGTTGAAGTGTTTAGAGGAGGAATTTTAAGAATTTTTGGCAAAACGGGGTTTTTAAGCCCTGGCGATTGATTACTGAAGTCCTGGTCATCCCACAGCCCAAGGATTCACTTTTGCGGTTTAAAACTGCTCATAGGACGTCTCCACCCGACTTCCTAAAGCTTAGAAGTGATTCGGGTCGCTTTACGCGACCCGAGATACGTTACAGACTCGATCTTGCGATCGATCCTTATAGACTTCGCCTATCGGTGAATCTGTGATCCTAGAAGTGTTTCTAGACTCTTCTCGCACCCACCTAAGTCAAAGGAAGTGACAGCGTACGTCGCAAGACCATAACCCAGGCCCAGTATACTCTCATTCATGCTCTAATACCAACTTGTAACACCCTGAAAATCGGAGGTCGTGTATAAACTCAACTCCCGAGTTCCAGACCGTCACTTATGCAACAAAAATGGTTATGATTCAATGTTGTCTGATTTAAAGCATTCACATGAGTAAAAGTATACCAAAACTGCAATTCATACTTCAGATCCAGTGATAAAAGCAAGCGGAAGACTAAACAATATATATATCACTGTATGGAAAAACAAAGTAATCTCAGCTGTCTCCAAAGTATGACTACATCTCTGAGTCTCATATACATGTAAATAAACAAAAGAATAAGTCCAAAATAGTCCCACTGAAGTCCCCCTCGATCCAGGTCACCTACGGGAAGCCGTCGTGATACTGCATATACGAGAACTCATCCTGGTCCTCGTCAATCTCCGGCTCCACCTCCTGGATCTCGTCCTCACCTGCAGCTACAACAGGGTCTGGTGGGTGTTGCAAACACCATCCCGTAACGTGGGAATGAGTGATCAACTCAGTGGAATCATAGAGCAAAGATTAGCATGTTCACAATTCAATCACGCGATAATAGTAAAGCAGTAAATCAGACAAATCCTAATACTGTTGTTAATGTAAGATGATATGACGTGATGTATGCCCTCACCGACGATCACCCTCATGCGGCAACATCTTACGACCGCGGCATGCCACACTCCCTAGAGTGCTCCACATCTTTCAGGCACATGCAATGCTATGGTGATATGATTACCAAGTTGTTATTAGTCCATTCAAACAGCAGGATTGGGAAACTAAGGTACTTCCCTTGTATCAATCCCAACACGGATCCTGTCTAGGGTCGTCACTCCTAGTAATCTCATACGATGTATATTTCGTAGGTCACTGCAAGGGCTGCCAGGGCTGTTGCTCGCACTCGTTGCACCGCTCCCCCATCACCTTATCAATACAGGCCTACTGTACTCTACTGCACGGAAGGGTCGTCGCCTCCCGTGGACTCAGAATACGCTCGCGGTCACTACAAAGGGCTCGTCGCCTGATCAGTGTAGGCCGACAGCTAGAATATAGTGTCCCATACC
Organism: Magnolia kwangsiensis; assembly: GCA_037074715.1. Classification (NCBI taxonomy): domain Eukaryota; kingdom Viridiplantae; phylum Streptophyta; class Magnoliopsida; order Magnoliales; family Magnoliaceae; genus Magnolia; species Magnolia kwangsiensis. Next base: position 43,472,950 of record CM073576.1, on the reverse strand, counting down.
ACCATAATCTGCTCACGAGTCAAGGTGCTCACTGGTCACTACGGGGAGGTTTGTGGCCCCAGCGTAGGCCGACAGCTCGACCACGGTGTCCCATACCACCATGCCCGGCTCATGAGTCTTCGTGGATCAAGGTACCACGGTTAATAGGGTTTACAATGGTAAGTTCAGTACCCTAGGTTCAAGCAGTTATGATACATACAAGGTGAACAAACATCGGCCAGTCGGGTTACTTGACGGGCTCGACTAGTGCGATCGCATCTCGAGTTAAACGACATGAAGTGCGTAAAACACTCCGCGTGGCCTAACCACTGCCGCCAACTTTCAACACGAATCACGTTCATCGACGCGTCGTTCGTGGCTATGACCAGTCAGCCACGAATTCGCTCGGTTACCGACTGCCTGGACTAGGTCAAGTCCCACACATCTATGGAATTTCATTAACACTATATACCAAGGTATTGGAATTGAAATACATCATGTGAGCATGTTAGCACATGTTAAAACATTCAACTTAAGCAAACCTTCAAGGCATACTTCCCATGTATATTCAACTTAAGCAAATCTTCAAGGCGTACTTTCTATGCATGTAGTGTAATCATGCATAAGGTAAGCATGTAGGAAATCATTTAGGTCAGCATATTAATCATGAAATCAATCTCAATCTACTACATAACATCATTTAATTCAATACATAATAATACAAGCATTTATACAAACACATACACTACACACTTAGGTCCACATATAGTATGTCGACCCAACGTGCGCAACTTGGCGAATCTCTTCGCCAAACTGATTGTGCAAGCATTCCTAACTCTCTAATGCGGCGACAAATCATGTCAATCACGTCAGCAAATTATGCATGGAGACCGTACTTCCTACAAATGACTAAAATGCCCTAAATCTCATATTCTTCGTTAATTTACGAAACAGGAAACAAAAAGCATGTTGTACATGTCAAACGGCGATGCCGTCGATAATCTACTATTAAACGACATTGAAAGCGTTGTGAACCGTCAATCAAAGCGTCTAAAATCCTCACCTAGTCTCTTACGGTCGCGGGAATTTGAACGGAGCGTGTACGCTTCGTCTACGGCTGTAAGAGAACCTGATTCATGGATTACGTTAGCTACCATGCTCAGAATCTACGTAAACCCTAAATCAGCAAGTTTTTGGGGTTTTTCTATACCTGAAAAAGTGGAAAAATCACCAGCCAGGTGATTGGAATGAAGTGTTGAAGCAGCACTGTCAGGGGCTCGGATGCGGGAAAAATCTCCTCTTCCCTTTCTCTCAAACTCTCTCTCTCTTTTCTAGGGTTTGTGAAATTCGGATGCAAGGAAGGAATGAGGGTTTCAACCCCTTTTATAAGCTTGGAAACGCCGAAAATAGGCTCCGGGACGAAGTTTACTTAATGCTTATCCATTTCGGGGCTGTTTCGGTCCAAAAACTGATTTCTGGTGGTCCCCTGGTCGATTGCGATCAGACTTAAGCTCATGGGTACCAGATGTACCTCGCATTAAGTTTTCAGTCTGGCAGGGTTCGCAGATCGCACGTGGCGGACCAGTTTCAGTTCAGCGGTCACCGCACATAGATTAGGGCTGAAAGTCCCATGATAATAAATAGATATTTTTCCTGATCCGAGGGTGTAATCTGGATGAATTCTGACGGTCAGAACGCTCAATACTGACGCGTCAAGTCGTGTGCCAGATTTGAATTTGAAATTCCCAATTCGTCCCTATTCGCGGTCGCTTCAGTCCGGGTTCAACGAAATACTCTGTGATTATCGGTTTGACTTGATTTTCGAGATGATTGTCAAGTCCAGCGGTTCTAACGGTCTAGGATAGGAGGTATCAGACCTTCGACACGCGGTCTAAATCTAATACAAAAGTTCAACATGGTCCAGAGGACAAACCTGCTTAGAGTTTGATCCAAGGTTATAGAGTATTGTAGAGTTGTCTGTTCTACTCGATTTGGGTCTTGTAGAATGTATTTAAAGTGATCAGGGACTATTTCCCAGCTACTCTAGCGTTGCGCTAGCTAACTTACGTTTAATTTCCATGGAAATTATTTATACGCATTTTCGGGTCAAATCGGTACTCGATTCCAAGTACGGATTTTTCACGGGCGTTACATATAATGACAATTAGACGAGTTGCGTGAGTTGGGATTTATTCATCCGAGCAGTTCAACTTGGGGAGCACCGATACTCTTCTTCCGGAGGAAGGATGGCTCGTTGAGGCTCTACGTAGATTATCGCGAGCTCAACCGGGTCACGATCAGGAACAAGTACCCGCTCCCGAGGATAGATGATTTGTTTAACCAGCTGCAGGGTGCACAGTTCTTTTCGAAGAATGACCTACGTTCGGGTTATCATCGGATTCGAGTCCGAGAGGAGGACATCCCGAAGACGGCTTTTAGGACTCGTTATAGTCATTTTGAGTTTCAGATCATGTCCTTCGGACTGACCAATGCACCCGCGATCTTCATGCAGTTGATGAATGAGGTCTTCCGTCCATATCTCGATCATTTTGCTGTGGTCTTCATCTATGACATTCTGATATATTGGAGGACCCGTGAGGACCATATGCAGCATCTGGAGATCACCTTACAGACCCTCCGTGCTCACCAGTTGTATGCGAAGCTGGAGAAGTGCGAGTTCTAGCAGGAGGAGGTGAGATTCCTCGGTCACATGCTGACAAGGGAGGGTGTCATAGTGGACCCCTCGAAGGTTGAGGCAGTGCGTCAGTAGGGCCAGCCCACTACTGCGTCTGAGTTCCACAGTTTCCTTTGTTTAACGGGATACTATCGATGTTTTATTGAGGATTTCTCCCATATTGTAGCCTCGTTGACCAGGTTGACTCGAAAGGGTGTAGATTTTATTTGGATTGACGCATGTGAGTAGGCATTCGTGGAGCTGAAGGACCATTTAACGTCTGCTCCTGTCCTCACTCTTCCCTCTAGGAGTGATGAATTTGTTGTATTTACCGATGTCTCACGTATTAGTTTTGGTGTTATCCTGATGTAGCATGGCAGACCGGTAGCCTTCGCGTCTCGTTAGCTCAAGGTTCATAGCTGAACTACCCTACGCATGATTTGGAGCTGGCAGCAGTCGTCTTCGTACTGAAGGTGTGGAGATACTATCTTTATGGGGTTAGGTTTGAGCTCTTCTCCTACCATAAGAGCTTGAAATATCTGTTTTCTCAGTCTGAGATGAATGTGAGGCAGAGACACTGGATGGAGCTTCTGAAGGATTATGATTTTGACCTCCAGTACCACCCAAGCAAGGCAAATGTGGTGGCGGATGCCCTCAGCTGTCAGCCACGAGGCTTGGTGGCACATATGATGATTCAGGAGTGGAGGATGCTAGAGGATATAACAGAGTACGACTTCAATTTTGATCTGCAGTCTTCTATCGTTCAGCTATCGAGCCTGTCGATTCAACCCTCTCTTGTTGCAAGGGTCATTGAGGCTCAGTAGAAAGGTGAGTCGTTATAGGATTACCAAGCAGAGGCAGCATCTGAGAGTCAGACAGATTGACAGATTGGTTCTGATGGTGGACTTCTCTTCAGAGGCCGATAATGTGTCCCAGATGTTCCTGAGCTGCGCAGAGATCTTATGACTGAGGTACATCGATCACGGTTTTCTATCCACCTTGTCTCGATGAAGATGTATCATGACATGAGGAGACAGTATTTTTGGGCAGGGATGAAACGCAAAATCACCAGTTTTGTGGTCGAGTATGACACATGCCAGCGTGTCAAGGTCGATCATCAGAGACCTCCTGGTCTGTTGCAGCCGTTGAGTGTCCCGATGTGGAAGTGAGAGCATGTACCTACCGATTTTATCATAGGTTTGCCAAGGACTCAGCACGATCATGACGTTATCTGGGTTGTCGTGGACCGTCTGATGAAGTCGGCACATTTTCTTGCAATCCGTGAGACTTGGCATGCAGATCGGCTCACTAGGCTATTTGTTAAGGAGATAGTGAGACTACACGGTGTTCCGGTCTCGATCGTTTCTAACTGAGATCTGAGGTTCACGTTTCAGTTTTGGAGGAGCTTTCAGAGAGCTATGGGCACTGATCTGCAGCACAGTACTGCGTATCATCTGCATACCGATGGTCAGACCGAGAGGGTCAACTAAATACTTGAGTATATGCTTCGAGCCTGCGCGATTGATTTCGGGGGTAGCTGGGATGAGCATCTGCGATTGGTTGAGTTCACATAAAAAAATAGTTATCAGGCGACCATTGGCATGACTCCTTTTGAGGCATGGTATGACAGACCGCGCAGATTTTTGAGTTGTTGGACTGAGGTTGGAGAACGGCATCTCCTAGATCTCGAGCTTGTACAACAGACATCAGAGGCTATCGATATCATCAGGCAGATGATGCGCATAACTCAGAGTCGGCAGAAGAGTTTTGCTGATCGTCTGCATTGTTTGGAGCGAAGGGCAAGCTTGCCCCGAGATTCAAAGGACCTTTTGAGATCACTGGGCATGTTGGCGCCATGGCCTATCATCTTGCCTTACCATCTCAGTTGTCTGTCATCGACAACATGTTTTATCTCTATGCTGAGTAAGTGTGGGTCAGATGTTATTTCAGTTATTGATTGGCAGCAGCTAGAGGTTCATGAGGACACTTCTTACATTGAGTAGCCAGTTCGTATCCTTGATCGGAAGGAGCAGGTGCTTCGGACCAAGGTCATTCCCATGGTGAAAGTTCAGTGGGGTCACCATTCTGTTGATGAGGCATCTTGAGAGCATGAGTCTAAGATTCGAGAGCGCTATCCCCATCTCTTTGATGATTGATTGTATGTTGTATTTTATAAACTGTCTCCAATTTTATATGATGATGCGATGTTCCTTCTTCCTTATGAGTTATGTCTGGTTACGATGATTGTGTAAATTTTGAGGATAAAATTTTTATTTGGAGGGGAGAGTTGTAAGACCCATATTTAAGTCCGTACCGTTCCATTGGCTTCCGCAATCCTTCCGGTCGAATTCCGACAATCCTCAACCCGTACCTGATGTTTGTGCGCGATCCTAAGCTGAGTCCCGCATACCTGACTCGACTCAACCTGAGACTTGTATCTTGGCAACTAGACCATCGCCACGGTTCCAACGCCGCGTCTCATGCGTCAATATGACGCTTAGATCATAAGATGTGACCCGCTATTATATTGATCGTTGATCGCTTGATTATGGGGCCCGCCTATCTCAATGGCTCAATTTCCTAGGTCATCATGGGGTGATGTCATCTCCCCATGCTAGGTAATGATCACTTACAAGTAATTATGAGTTTCATAAGTCAAAACTAATGATGAGCTTAGCTATAATTGCTTCTCTTCCCCATGGCTTACATAAGTCATAATCCCCTTACCAATCATCATTTCAAGCACTCATTTCAACACACCTCTCTCTTATCTCTCTCTCCCTCCCTCTTTCTTCTCCATCCTCCACTGCTAGCAAGCTTAGGACGTCCAAGAAAAAGCCAAAATTTTAGCCCTTTGCAAACTTTCCACCTCTAAATCTAACCCTCCCATCTCTCATCTACACCATCAAAACCCTATCAACCTTCATCAAAGTTGAAGGCAAGGAGCTTAGGAGCCTAAGGGAGCAAGGAGAAGGCCTAGAGGTGGGTGATCCATCATTTATTTCAACTTTAAGGGCCCACTTGTTGTGGGACCCATCGGGTGGATGTGTTGGATCTACCCCATCCAACCCATTAGCAGACCCGAATGGAAGGAAAACATAAATATCAGATGATCTAGGTCAAGTGGACGACATTTGTGTGGAACCCACCTTGGTTAAAATGGTGGACCACGTCAATGTGGGACCCACCATGATGCATGTGTTTATCCATGTCGTCCAGCGTCCCTGAATGCTGGACGTGTGTGGCTAACATGGAGTATGTGCACTGACATGGGTGTGTACTTGCAAGCTAACAAAAATGAGAGAAGAGAAGGAAATGGTGGGCCACTCATGCAAGCCCCACCTTAATGTATGTACTTGATCCAAGCCGTCCATCCTTTTTCTCAGATTATTTTAGGCGTTGAGCTAAAAATATGAGACTGATCTGATAATAAAGCGGGCCATACCATAGGAAATAGTAGTGGATACCGTTAAAAACTCGTCTTGATGTTTTTATTCACCAAATATGCTACATATTGGTCTTGTTTGGCTTGTCTTGGGCTGTAGAAGCCAATTTATGGGACAGATTTTCTTGATGCGGGCCTCACCTATGAAAAACTGTGAAAAAATGGAATTTTAAAAAAAAGTTGAAGCAGGCAGCGCTGACGCTGCTGCTGCAGATGCACGCAGCGCCTGCTCCTGACGGGCGTCCGGTTTGGGCCGGACCACGGGTCCCATCCGTGGACCCCACCTTAATGTTTTAGAACATCAACATCATGCATTCTGATGGCCCCCTTTTGATTAGGGCCACGCCGAAAAATCATCCATATTTGCAACTCAGGTGGCGCACATCGCAAAGAACAGTTGGATCGAACAATTTCCATTGAAATCCTTTTCTTTGGGTGTCCAGAAGTTTTGGATTATTATGAATTTTTTTTTTCCACTTCATTTGGTTCCGTATGACCACATCAATGGACTGGATGACAAATAAACATCATCGTGGGCCCAGGTCCACGTGACCTTATAAACAGTTTGGATTGCATGTAAACATTTAAGTGGGCCTAGGCCCACCCCAGGTCCACGTGACCTTATCAACAGGTTGGGTGGAAAATAAATATTACGATGGGCCCTGGTCATGGGTGACCTTATCAATGGGTTGGATGAAAAATAAACATTATGGTGGGCCCCACATGGGACCCACTGATATACGTATCCTGTGCCGTCCCCAGGTGGGAGGACTGGTGTATCTCACTCCAGTAACCACTGGAGTGGCGTTACCAAGCTCTGTGGCCTCACCTGTGTCATCCACACTGTTCATTTATGGACCCACCATGATGCACTCCAACTTTCATTGTCTTTCATGGTATGGTCTAGATGATCTTTGGATATGATATTTTTATATATATAATGCTCCAAAATAATCCCTAATAATGGTGGAAGTATGATGTTAGTATGGTCCATTTATTAGGGGCCCACTCGATTAGGCCCGATATAATATAATTGTGGCCGTTGTTGAGGCTCACTCTGATATACATAGGGCTCATGTGATTAGGCCCATCTTGATGTAGTTGAGGCCCATCCGTTGGGACCCATCTTGATATATACGAGACCCATGTATAGGAGGCCCATTTGATGTATTGGAGGCCCATGGGTCAAGGCCCGATGAGACGTACATAAGGCCCATTGTAGTGTGATTCCACCATGGTATATGTGTTAATCTTTATAGCGGGTTATACCTTGGGAGCAATGATGGTTTGATGTTCACGTTGTAAGGATGATGTTGGTTAAATGTCTGCATTGTCACTCTCCCTAGGGCCCATTGACAGGCCCATACCTGTAGTGCGTAGACCGTCTAGGCCCATCTTCATTTTAATCAGAGCCCATCACCACCTAACATGTATAGTATAGATCCATGATTCATGACCATATGCATCATATGTATGCCTGATATGAGAAGTGACTGATCATAGCATATGATAGGCAGAGTTTCCCTACATGAGCGCACGATACGCGTAGGATTGTTGCATGTCTGGTAGTATGATTCATGCACTTACATTTGTGTGGTAATGATTATCGTATGCCCTAGCGACATCAGGGTCATAGCCTCCATAGACACATCGTGGGTGGCTGGATTGGATACTAAAAATATTGTTACTAAGCATCGGGGTGTCAAAGATGTCCCTTGGTGAAAATCCCTAATCCCGATGGTACCAGAGGATGACTCTAACGTCGAGACCGAGTGAATATATGAGTGCACGAGGGCCGAATACTAGGAGGCCTTGTCTTCCACTGTGTCGTGGCCTGTTGGAAAGAGGTGTAGCCTTACTCGCCAAAGGGTAGGGGGTAATACTAGGCTGAATCTGACCAGCTCGTGAATGGGTCCGCTATCGACGTGCCAGATAGGTATTGACAGAATATTGGCCAGGAAGATAGTAAAGTTTCTTACGATCACTTGGACTGTGTGGCTGGGAGAACGACAGTACCATTTTGATTGTACTAAACCCCGGTGATTATCCAGAATGAGAACTGTACTGATATATGATGAGGATTGGCATGCTTGGGTTGCATCTCGGATCGCATGGTCGTGTTATGGCCGATAACATTCATATCTTGCACCTCATAGCCTTGGTAAGGCTAATTGCATTCATGTACTCATCAGCATGTTTCTGTATCACTCTGACCTTACATTCTGAGCACGCTTATATTACACACACACTTACACCGCCCTCTAAGCTTTCTATAAGCTTATGCAAGATTGATGCGTGCAGGTGACGCTAGGACACAGCCGTAACATAGTAGCAGCAGGAGCGTGCAGTCGAGCTTTTGGAGTTTCTATTATTTGCATTATCTTGTATTTTCCTTCAAACGCATTGTAAGTTTTTTATTATAATGAATTTTGTGATGGTGTTCTTGTGGTTATTGTTCATGGGTTATGTTTGTGGTTATGCTCATTACAAACCAGATTGATGATTAGAAATCCTCCTCGTAACATCCCATGATCGAAACTTGGCGTATGGGTGTCGGGAGCCAAGAATGAGGTACTATGGAGGCTGTCGGCATCGGATTCAGTGATTGAAAATTTTGTGAGCCCGGTATCTGAGTTTGGGGCGTGACAAATGTGGCATTGGAGTTCACCTTTTTGTGAAAATTCCTTCTTTGCTTGCCAATTTGGCATTCGCCGCATATTTTGTCTACTTTTTATAATTTAGGTAGACCTCTTATCAATTCTCTTTTGCTCAATCTATATAAATTTCGGTAAGGTACATATCCAAGACGTTTATGCCATATATTAGTCTCAATTGTATGGACCATGTAACACGATTGACTGGATGAGCTAGATTCACTAACAATATAGTAGTTTTCAGAAGTTCTACAACCAGTTAATATTACTAAACCCTTATTATTTAGAATTTCACAACCTTGGTTAGAGAATTTTACGCTATGATTGTTATTATATATTTGAGATATGCTTAACAGATTATGTTTTAACCCTTCAATGTATAAAACTTTCTTAAACAAAGGGAGGTTATAGAGTTGAACCATACCTTAGCCAATAATCTTGCAGTTGTTGCCATCACCGAATGTGACTGAACCATTAGCCATGTCTTTGAGATTGGTGAATAGACATTTATCACCAGTCATATACCTTGAGCACCCACTGTCTAGGTACCACTTTGAATGGCTCGTAGCTTTGAAAGTTGTGTGGGCAACCAAGCAGGTAACCTTAGGAACTCATTTCATAACTATTTTGGGTTTAGGAGTATAGTTGGTCTTCTTTTTCTTGTAATTATTGTAAGAGTGACCTACTAAGTTAGATTTTAAAAGCTCCTTGAGCAAATCAACTATTTTTTTAGTTAAAAGGTTTTAGTTTTGACTTTTATAGTTGATATAGTTGCTTTTAGGTTTTTGAAAAGTTTTTGCATTTAAAAAAAAAAATTGATTTGTACTTTTCCCTTTTGATTTTGAGGTCTCTCCTTTTACAAACTTGGGAGGAGTATTCTTCTGTTTAGGATGAATGTTTCTATCGTAACCCAAACCAGATCGATTGATACATTTTCTTGATCCATATTAAACTTTTTTTAACTTTGGATCTCCTTGGGCATACTTCCACATATCCTTTAAACTCAAAAGTCAAGAGACTTCAAGTTTAAGTTTTTCATTTTTAGATTTAAGATTTTCAATTAGGGAGGTTTTGAATATGTGATTTTTCTAAAATAAGTGTAACGCCCTGAAAATCGGGAGTGGATCAGAAGCTCAGCTCCCAAGTTCCAACGCATCACTTATGCAACATAAATAATGATGATTAAATGTTTTTCATATTAGTGCACTAAACATGAGTGGGATTATACCAAAACAGTAATTCATACTCTAGATCAATTTATATAACGTACGCGGAAGACTGAAAGATGTATCTAAACGTATATGAGTCCAAAAGATCTCTGTCGAACCCCAGAGTATGAATACATCATTGAGTCACCATATACATGTATTAGTTTAAAAAAAAAAAATGTGGGGAGATAGTTTCAATTACAATGATAAGCCCTTTAGCCCCATCAATCAGAATGGCCTAAGCGAAATCGTCGGAGGACTAGATATCGAGAACTCGTCCTAATCGTCGTAGTAATCAGGCTCCGCCTCCTGAGTCGCGTCATCATCTGCAACTAAGACAGAGTCTGGTGGGTGTTCAGAACACCAACCCAGAACGTGGGAGTGAGTGATCAAGTTAGTGGAATCATCGAGCAAAGATTAACATGCTATCAATTCAGTTAAGCAGTAATGATAAAGAAGTCATATCAGACATTCCTAGATACTCTTATTAATGTAAGGATGAAATATTTTCATGATGCATGCCCTCGCCTACACTCCCTCGTGTGACACCATCTTACGTCCGCGACATGCTTTCTTCCCTCTGTGCTCTTCAACCCAGGGCACATGCAGTACGACGTTATGAGTATGATTACCGAGTTATTATTAGTCCTTTTCATACAACAGGATTGGGAAGCTAAGGTACCTCACTTATATCATTACCCAAACGATGATCCATTATAGGGTCATCAGTCATAGACAATCTAATACGATATTATAGCTTTAGATCATTGTAAAGGGCTCGTCACCAATTAATACAAGTCTAGTTATATCCTATATACTACAATAAGGCTCGTCGCCCCAATGTAGTTTCATGATATACTCGAGGTCACTACAAAGGGCTTGTCACCAATCAGAGTAGGCCGACAGCTCTAATATAGTGTCCCATACCACCATAATCGGCTCACGAGTCTAGGTTACTCACTGGTCACTACAGGGAGGCTCATCACCCCAGCGTAGGCCAACAGCTCGACCGCGGTAACCCATACGACTATGTTTGGCTCATGAGTCTTAGCGGATCGAGGTACCAAGGTTAATGGGATTACACTGGTAAGTTTGGTACCCTAGATTCAAACAGGAGCTTTCATACATAGTGAACATATATCGGGTCCATCGGGTTACTTAACAAGCTCAACTAGCACAAGCGCACGTTGAGTTGATCGACATGAAGTGCGCAAACACTCCGTGTGACCAAACCACTGCCGACAACTCTAGTACGGCTCGGGTTCGTCAAACACATCTTACGTGGTGAATAAATTTCAGCCATGAACTTAAAGCCTGTTACCGATTTCCTGGACCATAACATGGTCCCAGTCACGTACAAGCTCAATAATAGACATTTGATTCAAATTCTACATTCATATGAACATCTTATGAAATATAACTTAAACATAAATACAGTACATGGAGGAAATCATACACACAGTTAACATGAATAAAATAGGCTAGACATTTCATGGAGAAAATCATACACACAAGTAAGGTGATTGAGATTCATATCTCAATACCCTTAAAAATCATACTCTATCAATTTCTAACCCGTTTAGGTATTTACACAAATACTTAGACTACACTATTCAACATACATCACGTATATTGGCATATTGCATATTTGGGCAAATCCTTTTCCTAAGGAGTTGTTGCATACATAACAAGCATGTACTAACAACAATTTATCATGACAATCACAACATCAGATTTCATATGCATATAAACATTTTAACAAACACATGGAATACTCTATTTACAACATAAACTAAACATATTCATAAAACAAAACAGATAGCGCATTTAGCATGTGTAATAGCACCCACGTCAGGAATCTATATTAACCAACATTGAAAGCTTTGAAAATCATAATCTATACATCTATAGTCTGCACCTTACGCCGTAGAAGCGTAACGAATATGATTTAAACGGTAAGCCTTCCTCAACGGTGGATTAGCAACATATAGCACAAACTAAGTTAGCTATTTCATCACTCCAATTATACTAAGCCCTAAAACAGGTTAGGGTTTGATTTTCTTACCCAATTATGAAATTAGAATCGTCGAAATAATGATTCGAATAGGTGGATTAGGCACGTAGTGAAGCTGGGAAGAATCACCAACTTCTCTCTTACTTTCTCTCTCTTTTTCTTCTCTTCCTTAACTAGGGTTTTAAAATTCACATGGAATATGTGAGAGAGGGTTTAAGGCCCTTATATAGGCTCAAAACTGATGAAAACAGTCCCAGGGCCATGGTATACTTATGTTATAACCAAATCGGGCTTGTTCCGATCCAACGGAGCAGTTCTGGAGGTCTCTTTGCCGAATGCGGTCGGACTTAAGCTCATAGATGTTGGATCTTGATCAAGTTAAGTTTTCAGTCCGACTAGCTTTCCAGATCGACCGTAGAAGACTAGTTTCAGTCCAGCGGTCACCGAAACTCGATCAGGGTCACAAGTATATTGACATGTGTGAGACATCATCCCTGATCCGAGGGTGAATTTGGGTAAAAAACCAATGGTCAGAATGCTTATAAATGGCATGCAAGTGACACAACTCAGATTACTTAAATTCATATTTAATTTCTTAAAAATCTTCACTTTTTCATACTATTCACTCCAAACTCAAGGAAACAGTCTCAGGATATCTTTTGAACTCGATTTTCGAGGTGATTGTCAAGTCCAACTAGGTGGTCATAATCATATAAGTTCATCACTATCGGACTTTTGACGTGTGGTACAGGTCCAATACGAATTTTTAAAGTGCTCCTGAGAGCAACTAGGCTTAAAGATTGATTCTATATTTTAGGGTAACATAACGTTAACGATTCTATAGGTTTTGAGTCTTACAGATCATATTCAAAGTGATTAGTGCTAATTTCATAGGTAATCTAGGTTAGCACTTAGTTAATTCTCGTCTAGTTTCTAAAGGATTTAGTCCTGAGGGATTTCTACCTGAGTTGGTACTCGGGTCTATGTAAGGAATTTTTTCGAGTCGTTACAATCTACCCCCCTTAAAGAATATTTTTTCCTCGAAATTAGTACCTTTTTGTACTCCTCAAGAATCTGAGGGTAATTTTTTCTAACCTTAGCTTTTATTTCCCAAGTAGCTTCCTCCTCATTATAGTGTGTCTATAGTACCTTCACGAGTGGAATTACCTTACTTCGCAACACCTGCTCCTTCCTATCTAAGATACGCGTCGGATGCAGTACATATGTTGCATCCTCGCTCAATTGTACTTGCTCCCATCTGATGATGTGTGAAATATCAAGAATGTATTTCTTCAGCATAAATACATGAAATACATTGTGTACTCCTGTGAGTGGTGTGGGTAAAGCTAGGCGATACGCTACTGCCCCAACTCGATCTAGAATCTAAAATGGACCTATAAACCTCTATGTGAGCTTCCCCTTCTTACCAAACTGCAAGACTCCCTTTATAGGAGAAACTCGAAAGAACACATGGTCTCCAACCTCAAACTCAAGCGGTCGATGCCTCGTGTCAGCATAACTCTTCTGTTTATTCTGTGTTGCCAGAAGTCGACGCCTAATAATGTCGATCTTCTCTGAGGTCGCCTATACTAATTCTAGGCCAATCAAACTGCACTCGCCAACCTCTGCCCAGCAATGCGGTGCTAGGGAAAGGCGCCCATACAAGGCCTTGTAAGGAGTCATGACAATACTTGCCTAGAAACCGTTATTGTAGGCGAACTTTCCATATGGGAGATAGTCATCCCAATTGTCCTTGAAGTCCAAAACATAAGCCCGCAGCATATCCTCCAAAATCTGATTCACCGGCTCCGTCTGCCCATCAGTCTGGGGGTGAAACGTGATACTGAACTTTAACTTCACACCCATCACTTCCTGGATACGAGTCCAGAAGATAGATGTGAACCGCGTGTTGTAAGTGCACCTACTAGTGCTCTTGTTTGTCAATTATGGTGTAAGTTGAGTCAGTCTAACAACAACGCCTAACAGGAAGATCATTTCAAGTGTCTACCTCAATTAGATGTGTGAAAGCTCGCCATATGTAAATCATAGTCTCACATCCCATGTCCCAAAACACCAGGTGATTAAAACCCTTAAAACTAAGTAGAACGCCTTAGAATTTTATTGTAAGAAAACTTTTTACCAAACAGGAAAATCTTCAAGTTTTCTTACCCCGTCGATTGTATTGATTCACATTTTGATATGATCGACCTGCTCTGTCGATGTCCTTGACATCTCAATTGATACAATCGAGTGACGACAAAAAGTGTCCAGTAACCGCACATTCATCTGGATAATTTATCGATATATTGAAGTTTCAATCGATATCATCGATATTCGAATATCGAGCCCATCGAAAGTGGATCGATAATATCGACAGAAAGTTTTTCGGTGCCCCTGTTTTTCTAAAGAAATCTACTATAAGTTTCGATATATCGATGTCTGTTCCGATTCAATCTAAATTTAAACATCGATCATATCGGCAGTTATTCAATTATATCGACAGTGGGCGCATGTTTCCTCCAGCAAATATTTCAGGATATTCTAAAAGTTGATCGGGGCCCACTCAAGGAAAATGATATTCTTATCTCGATAGTATCGAGTCCTGATCAATAAGATCAAGTCTGGGCACTAACTGTCTAGCATGCTTATAGGAAAATCTATACAATTTATTGATCCTATCGACAAGGTCTCGATATCATCGACATTCAAATTCCGATGACATCGGTTGACCCTCGATCATATCCTATAAAACCTGAAATATTTCGGCTAGTATCTCTCATTCTTCAAATGGCGATAAATCGATCCCAGTATCGATGATATCAGAGTTCAAAATTCAATAATATCGACACCAGTATCGATCCCATCGACCAGCTGGCAAAAGGTTTCAAAAGTGAATGACATTTGAGTTTATGTTATCGAGCGGATAGTTGATCCCATCGAGATTAGACGCTCAATGATATCGACCATGCTTGATGATATCGAACTCTGTCATGAATATGACCGTTTTATATCCATGGAATCTTTTTCCTATAAAAGATACACTTGTCCATTTTACTGGTAGAGAAAGAAGAGAGTGCTTTTGTGTGTCTTACCCTCAGATCATATACCCAAAGCCCTCTCTCATGAGATTTCATCTTTCAATCCACTCTTACCATTGATATTCAATAGAGTGGAATGGAAAATGAACTTTCGCATTTAAGGATCCTCCAGCAACTATCTTAATAGCATATCATTGAGCTGGGATGCCTTGAATGAATACATGAAGGGAATCACTCTATGTTCCTTATAGGAAAATTTCAAGAGAGTGGATTTTCATCCTAACCTTGACCCGACCTGAAGCCTAGTACTGGTACATCTTTTGTGTTGCAGATCAAGGGAGCTGAAGACTCTTCATCAACAAGAAGGAGATCTTCATCACTGCGCTAAAAGGGACTCATCAACTTATTTGTAAGTACCTAGAGACCAGAGGACACTTGTGATCATTCCTTTCTAGGTTTGGGTCTTAAGTGTTGCTCACCATTTGAAGTTCTTAAAGGAGGCCTCCGGTGGGAGTGTACGCTGTGGGTGCATTATGTGGACCTTTCTCTGTAGAGAGCATAAACATCCGGGTGCGTTGTGTGGACCCTTGCTCTGTGTGGGCATAAACATTTGGTTAAGAGTGCACCAGCAAAACTTTAGGTTTAGAGGTGAACTGAGTAGAAACCTCCATGTAAAGGTTGAAGGTGAACCTAATTTAAAACCTTAGGTTTGAGGTGAACCCTGGGAAACCTCCTTAGTGAAATCTGGTACACTCAAGGGTTGAGTGCTGCAGCCGGGAGTGGAGTAGAGAAGTAATCGAACCACTATAAAAATGACTGTGTTTGCGATTGCCTTATTTGTGTGATTTTCTTTACTATTTCAATATCTGAATGTTTGAGATCACAGCTCACACACATACACAGTCATATCCAGCATGAACTAAGTTCTACATTGCTATCTTTTGAATAGTTTGTGATTGGACCCTCAACTAGGCTTAGAAGCCAGTAGAGTTACATTTGAGTAATCCTGATAATTGTATATCTGATAGGGTTAGTGTAATAGGATTTTTAAATACATTGTAAAACTTTAAATAGTCCTATTCACCCCCTTTAGGACATATTAGCATATTTCTACTTCAACTCAAGCGGTATTCACCGCCATTTCAATTGGTATAAGACCGAGTCTCTCTTTAAGGGCTTCACGGCCTATAGAGTGACCTTGACTGAAGTTATAAAATATGACCAAAGGAGCGGGCTCATCAGTCACTAGACCTCCAGTATTTGATGGTTCAAATTATGCATACTAGACGGCTAGAATGCATTACTTCTTGAGTTCTTTGGATCATGATGTTTAGGATATAGTTGAAAAGGGATATGTGGTGCCATCTGAACAAATCGTACTTGAAGATGAAATTACCATCACTAAGCCTAAACACAAAGAAAAGTGGACGGTGCTCGACAAAGAACAGTGAACTGCTGAAGCAAAAGCAATGAACGTCATCTACTGTGTCGTGTCTCAAGATATATTTAATCAGATAAGTATGTGTGAGACATCCAAGAAAGCATGGGATCTACTGGAAACAACCCATGAAGGCACAAGCACTGTGAAGAGATCTAAAGTATAACTTTTGACTTCATAGTTCCAAAATCTCAGGATGGAAGGGCATGAGACATTTATGTAGTTTTTCACCAAATTGAATATTATTTATAACTCCACGGGTAGATTGGGAGAAAAAGTTTCGATACCTAAAATATGTAGGAAAATCTTAAGATCCCTACCGGAACGGTTTAATCCCAAGGTAACAACAATTGAGGAGTGTAGAAACATTGATGAAATGAAAGTAGAAGAACTGGTAGGTTCCCTACAGACTTTTGAACTACACTTCACTCAATCCTAAAAATTCAAAAACACTGTCATAAAAACTTCCTAGAAAACAAAACATGAGGACAGTGAAAGTGAAAAAGAAGATGAAGATGAGGAAGTAGCTTTGCTGGCATAAAGATTCAGAAGGTTCTTTCAAAGGAATCATGGTCGCCCCTCTAGAGGTAGAAAGGTGAATGACAAACCTTCTACAGAAAAATTTGGGACAAATTTTTGTGACATATTAAGTTAAGAAATACACAATAGTATGTTGAAATTGTGAAAATTCTGAATAGTATCTACTTTCGATACAAGTGTCGGCCTTTTTCGATTTCATCGACAGAGGGTCGATACAATCGATGGCTCTTCAGAATATGAAAAGCTGTATGACTGTGGATGACATCATGGACAGACTCGATAGAATCGATTGGCAACTTCTCGATACATTGGTCGATATGATCGACAAATGGTGCCTGATAAAAGTCAACATGATGAAAAAAAAGGGGTTTATTCTTCAAGGCCTTCTCGGTCATTTTCCCTGCTCGATCCACTCAACCGATCACCAGGAGCCACGTCGGACTAACTAAATCCTTCCACAAATCAGGTAATATCCTTTTAACATCGACAGAATTTTTTGGATACTCTTGGTTTGTTGGGTGTTGTTGTCATTTTTCTTCAAAATACTTTAAAAAGCCTATTATTCCACATGGAAAAAGACAAAAATGTAGCATCCGGTCCGGGGGAGTCTTCAAGAGCTACCCAACAAAAAGTCCTTGCCTCAAGGAAAAGGATGAGAATCCCAGACCATGGGACACCCACACGGCAACGATCACGACACAGTGTGTCCCAGACTGAAGTTCCTGCACCGTCTCAACCATCCTACAAAATACACCGGAAGGAAGCTGATCCATGGGAGAAAAGTCGACAAGGGTTGTTTGGCATCATACAATTTGAAACCTCTATTTGCTATAATCGGATGGCTATCTATTCTTGATTTCGAAGGACCCTGTCAACTAGAACAAACACTCAACTTTTTTACAATGTGTCATTCTCCAATATCTGATCCTCCTTCATTCATGGTATCCCTGGATGGTGATGATGCATTTATCACTCCCGCCACTGTAGCTCACATTCTCAATCTACAGTTAGCTCCAGAAGGCCTTCCAAATTGGGATCTCGATCTTCCAGATGTCCGATCAAAGATAACCAAATACCTATGTCATAACAGAGATATTCCATGGCATCAAGGGAATGCATTAAAAGTCAGGTATATGGAGCCTCGGTTTCAAGTCATGCATGGGATCTTCACTACAAATTTGTACCTAAGAAGTACAAATCGATCTGATCTCACAAGTCTCATAGTCATGATAATATACTCCGTTACAATTGAGACACAGATTTGCCTTCTAACACTGATTGTCAATCAGTTTGTCAATGCCATACATACATCTAGAGATCTGCATCTGCCATACCCTTGGATTATTAGCAGAATCTGTCAAAGCATTGGCTTTCCTTCTACAAATGATCTTGTACTTCCACTTCATATTTTTAATTTTAAAAATATTTGCAAGATGGATCTGATTTATCAATAGTACAAGGAAGTAGGCATTCAAGAAGAAGGAGGCGAAGGTACTAGTGTCCCTCAGGCTGAGGAAACTGAGATGGAAGGTGGTGAATCTGCAAGAGTTGATCCAGTCCCATCTACGTCAATCCCTTGGCATACTAAACGATACAAGCTGGACAGGATTGGGGCAATTCAGTGGGACATTCAATCAGTGCAAGAGCGACTTACAGTCTTGGAGCATGTTGTCCACAAGGTACAACAGTCTGTGCAATAGTTGGTTGATCTGATGACCTGTCGCCGAGATGACACTGCTCCTTCTCATTCTGCTCCCTAGTGCTGATTTCTAAAAGCTATCATACACATTCACTCTTTAACTCAACGTATGAACTATAGTATCTTTTTGAATGTTCTACGCTTCTTTAAGTGCATGTGATGGCTCTCTATTTTGAACAGGTTAAAATTTTTGTTGTTGTTGTGTGCGTGTGCCCTCGAATGGGTTGGAATACTGGTTATAATACTTGGAGTCCCTCAAATGGGCTTTATTTTATTTGGATAATGGATTAAATACTACTGTCTGTGGCGGTATATATATATATATATATATATATATATATATATATATATATATATATATATATATATATTATATACTGGTTGATATGGCTAAATTTCATTCCTAATTCATTGTCATTCCTATTGCTTATACAATGACTATACTGATTGCTTCATCTATTTGCTTCCTGCCATCATTGATGTTTGCTTATCACTGTTGAATATCTATATACATCTATCTTACTGTGGTTCTCCCATATGCTTCAAATCTTCAGTCAATATCACTTGTTATGCCTTTGTCAATGACTGACAAAAAGGGAGAGAACAGTTAAAAACACCCCATGTGAAAAATTAGATATTTGTGCTCTTATATGTTGCAGGTGTAAGGGGGAGTAGCTATACCAAGAAAGAGATTTTTACAGTAAGGGGGAGTAAATTGTGGTTGTGTACATGAAAGTGTTAGAATTTGTAAAATTGTGTAATCACATGTACACACAATTTAGGATTTATCTATCTAGATATTTTCCTAGGGTGTTTTGGGTATTTTGTCATGTAATTGACAAAGGGGGAGATTGTAAGTGCACCTACTAGTGCTCTTGTTTGTCAATTACGGTGTAAGTTGAGTCAGTCGAACAACATCGCCTAACAGGAAGATCAATTCAAGTGTCTGCCTCAATTGGATGTGTGGAAGCTCGCCATAGGTAAATCATAGCCTCATATCCCATGTCCCAAAACATCAGGTGATTAAAATCCTTCAAACTAAGTAGAACACCTTAGGGTTTTATTAAAAGAAAACTTTTTACCAAATAGGAAAATCTTCAAGTTTTCTTACCCTGTCGATTGTATCGATTTACATTTCGATATAATCAACCTGCTGTGTCGATGTCCTCGTCATCTCAATCGATACAATCGAGTGAGGACAAAAAGCATCCAGCAACTACACATTCATCTGGACGATTCATCGATATATCGAAGTTTCAATCGATATCATCGATATTCGAATATCGAGCCCATCGAAAGTGGATCGATAATATCGACAAATAGTTTTTCGGTGCCCCTATTTTTCTAAAGAAATCTACTATAAGCTTCGATATATTGATGTCTGTTTCGATTCAATCTAAATTTAAACATCGATCATATTGGCAGTTATTCGATTATATCGACAGTGGGAGCATGTTTTCTCCAGCAAATATTTCAAGATATTCTAAAAGTTGATCGGGGGCCACTCGAGGAAATCGATATTCTTATCTCGATAGTATCGAGTCCTGATCGATAGGATCGAGTCTGGGCACTAACTGTCCAGCATGCTTATAGGAAAATCTATACGATTTATCAATCCTATCGACAAGGTCTCGATATCATCGACATTTAAATTTCGATGACATCGGTTGACCCTCGATCATATCCTATAAAACCTGAAATATTTCGTCTAGTCTCTCATTCTTCAAATGTCGATAAATTGATCACAGTATCGATGATATCGGAGTTCAAAATTTGATAACATCGACACCAGTATCGATCCCATCGACCAGCTGGAAAAAGGTTTCAAAAGCGAATGACATTTGAGTTTATGTTATTGAGCGGACAGTCGATCCCATAAAGAGTATACGCTCGATGATATCGACCATGCTCGATGATATCGAACTCTGTCATAAATATGACCGTTTTATATCCGTTGAAATCTTTTGCCTATATAAAGAGAGACTTGTCTATTTTGCTGGTAGAGAAAGAAGAGAGTTCTTTTGTGTGTCTTACCCTCAGATCATATACCCAAAGCCCTTTCTCTCACGGGAGTTCATCTTTCAATCCACTCTTACCATTGATATTCAATAGAGTGGAATGGGAAATGAACTTTCGCATTTAAGGATCCTCTAGCAACTATCTTAATAGCATATCATTGAGCTGGGATGCCTTGAATGAATACATGACGGGAATCACTCTATGTTCCTTATAGAAAAATTCTAAGAGAGTGGATTTCCGTCCTAACCTTGACCCGACCTGAAGCCTAGTATTGGTACATCTTTTGTATTGCGGATCAAGGGAGCTGAAGACTCTTCATCAACAAGAAGGAGATCTTCATCACTGCGTTAAAAGGGACTCATCAACTTATCTGTAAGTACCTAGAGTCCAGAGGATACTTGTGATCATTCCTTTCTAGGTCTGGGTCTTAAGTGTTGCTCACCATTTGAAGTCTTCAAAGGAGGCTTTCGGTGGGAGTGTACATTGTGGGTGTGTTGTGTGGACCTTGCTCTGTGAAGAGTATAAATATTCGGGTGCGTTGTGTGGACCCTTGCTCTGTGTGGGCATAAACATCTGATTAGGAGTGCACCAGCAAAAGGTTGTAGGTGAACCTGATTTAAAACCTTAGGTTTTAGGTGAACCCTGAGAAACCTCCTTAGTGAAATCCGGTATACTCAAGGGTTGAGTGCGGCAGCCGGGAGTGGAGTAGACGAGTAGTCGAACCACTATAAAAATGATTGTGTTTGCGATTGCCTTATTTGTGTGATTTGCTTTACTATTTCAATATCTGAATGTTTGAAATCACACCTCACACACATACACAGTCATATCTAGCATCAACTAAGTTCTACATTGCTATCTTTTGAATAGTTTATAATTTGACCCTCTACTAGGCTTGAAAGCCAATAGAGTTACATTTGAGTAATCTTGATAATTGTATATCTGATAGGATTAGTGTAATAGGATTTTTAAATACATTGTAAAACTTTAAATGGTCCTATTCACCCCCCTCTAGGATATATTGGCATATTCCTACTTCAACTGAAGCGGTCTTCACCGCCATTTCACATGTCTCTGTCCGACACGATCTCTAGAGGAACTCCATGCAGACGAACTATCTCCTTGATGTACAACCTGGCCAACTCATCTGCAGAGTTTGTAACTCTGATCGGGAGGAAATGAGTCAACTTTGTCAATCGGTCGATGATCACCCAGATAGAATCATGTCCCTTCCTCATCGTAGCCCTGATATAAAATTCATAGAGATGATGTCCCACTTCCATTCAGCTATGGGCATGAGTTGAAGCAGTTTAGGAGGTCGGCGATGCTCTGCCTTGACCTATTGGCATGTGAGACAACGGGATACATACTCTGCTATATGAGTCTTCATGTTGTCCCACAGTACTTCTTCACATCTTGACACATCTTCGTACTTCCAAGATGCATCGCTAGCTTCGAATTGTGCGCTGCCTCAAGAACTTCTCGCCTCAACTCAGGAATATTTAGGACACATAGGCGGCCACGATAACATAAGCCCCCATCCGTACCAACAGTCCACTCTGAGTCCTCATCTGTACTAACCCGCTCTCTCATCTTCACCAAAAGCTCATCATCTTCCTGAGCCTCGATGATCCTACCATCAATGAGGGGCTGTACATGAACATGTGCGACGACTTCAAACGGTTCCTCCACAGTGAGCTTCTGCTCAAAGTCGCAAAAAAACTCTAGCATACCCCACTCCTCAATCATCAGCGGAGATGCAAATATGATCACCTTATTGCGGCTCAATGAGTCTGCCATGAGATTGGCCTTGCTAGGATGGTAGGAGCCTCGAACTTGAAGTCCTTCAAGGTTTCCATCCATCGGCACTGCCTCATATTCAAGTCCCGCTGAGTGAATATATACTTAAGGCTCTTGTGGTCGCAAAAGAGCTCGAGCTCATCTCCATAGAGGTAATGTCTCCAGAGCTTTAATGCAAATATGACCGCTGCTAACTTGAGGTCGTGTGTAGGGTAATTCTCTTCGTGTTTTCTCAACTATCTCGAGGCATATACAATCACCCTGTCCTTCTGCATAAGGACGCAACCTAGACCAACGCGAGATGCATCGGTATATATCGTATACTTGACCCCTTGCTCTGACAATACTAGCACAGGGGCGGATGTCAGTCTATCCTTCATCTCCTGAAAAGCTGCTCCTGCCTTCTCATTCCAGGTGAACTTCAAGTCTTTCTGAGTTAACTGAGATAAAGGTCTGGCTATCTTCGAGAAGTCCCGAATGAAGCGTCGGTAATAGCCTGCCAAACTAAGAAAACTCCTCACCTCAGTAACCGAACCAGGCTGTTTCCAGTCCTGAACCACGGTTGCCTTAGCAAGGTCCACCGCTATCCCTTCTTTAGACACTACATGTCCCAGGAACTTAACTTCCTCCTGCTAGAAGTCGCACTTCTTGTACTGTGTGAACAACTGCTTCTTCCTCAGAGTATCCAAGACTGCTTGTAGGTGCCCCTCGTGCTCTTCCCGACTCGTAGAGTATACCAGAATGTCATCGATAAACATGATGAAGAATCGGTGCAGAAATGGATGAAACACCCAGTTCATCAAGTCCATGAACACGGTCGGTGCATTTATAAGGCTGAATGACATTATAAGGAACTCATAATGACCAAAGCTGGTCCTGAATGTAGTCTTCTGTACATCTTCATCCTTGACGCGCAACTGATGATACCTTGACTGTAGGTCAATCTTCAAAAAGTTTCGCGCCCCTTTCAACTGATCAAACAGATCGTCTATCTTGGAAAAAGGATACTTGTTCTTCATGATCAATTAGTTCAACCTGCGGTAATCAATACATAACTGTAACGACCCATCCTTCTTCTTAACGAACAACACAGGTGCTCCCCAAGAAGACACACTTGGTCATATGAACCCCTTTTTTACTAGCCCATCAATCTGTTTCCTTAGTTCCTCCATCTCACATGGCGGCATTCGATACATCAGTAATGAAAAGGGTGCCGCACTTGGCACGAGATCAATAGTGAAATCAATCTCACACTACGGAGGCAAACCAGGAATCATCGCAAAACACCTCCTCATAATCCCGAACTACAGGTGTGTTTTCAATTGTCGGGCCATCAACATTCTTCAGTAAGGAAGTGTAACAAAGAACTCAAAAAGTTCAACTGACTTGCAAGGGGAACGTAAAGACCAAACCCTCAGGCCCATAAGCTGTCACCAGAAGGGTCTCACAGTCAATCTCGGCCCTCACTTTCGTTAGCCAATCCATACCAAGGATGACGTCGAAATGGTATATCGTGGTGACAATCAGGTCGATGCATATTTTTCTGCTCCTTAAATCTATCAAGTAGCCCTCACACATTTTGGTGGCATCTATAAAAGTCCCAAGTGCTGCAATAATTCGCACCCCAATCATCGGGGTCGTACTCAGCCCTAAACGCTTGATTGTAGAACATGAAATCACTGAGACAGTGGATCCCATGTCCATCAACAGAAATATAGGGGTACCTTCGATGTGGGCGGTGAGCGCAAAGGCCAAAGGTACTGTAGCTGTAGAGTCAGGCACTTTCGTTGTGAGTACATGGACCCACGCTTGCTGCTGGCAGTTTGGTTGTGGTACCATAGGCCATTGTGGCAGCCTAAATCGAGGTGTCGGTGGTCGAAATGATGGATGTGCAGGTGCAGTCCGTAGGGGTGGAGCCGATAGTTTCTGAGGACGAGGGCAGTCGATTCTCTGCGGTGGCGTAAACCCGCTGTCTCTCCTAGGAATAAAATAACTCTCCGCAACATGACTTGGTCTCCCACAATACGTACATGTCACACCAGGTCGCCTCATAGGAACAAGTGGCACTGCGATCTTGGGAGGAGAGTCGGTATGAGATCTCTTGTCGAGGAATGACCTGCTCAGCATATCTGGTCATGACCTAGGGATCATAGGCCCACGAGAACGTGACAACCGATCCCCATCTGCTCTGCTTGCATAGACATGAGTACTAACTCAGCATGGGAGGGTATCTAGCACAACACATCTTCGAGCGAATGTCGGGTCGCAGGCCCTCAGAAAAATGCCACATCTGCATCTACGCATCAGCAAGTATAGTAGGGACGTACCTACCCAATTTCATAAATCGATGCTTATACTCTGTCACTGACATGCCTCCCTGTTTGAGGTGTAAAAATTCATTCTCCTTCTCATGTCGGTACGTAAGGGGATAATACTTTTCATGGAAGCGGGTTTCAAATGCTACCCACATCCATACATAGTCAACTGCAACGGTCTGTAGGACACTATCCCACCATAAGCTGGTTTCCTTCTCCTACATAAAGGTGACCAACTCGAACTGCTCCGGTTCTATACAGTGTAGCATCCTCAGCATCTTGGAGATGCGGTTAAGCTAATATTCGACCTCCTCAGGTCTGTGAGAACCCATAAAGGTAGGAGGCCACTAGTACCCAATTTCCCCATAGGGTATACAGTAAGTGTAGGCAAAGTCACACCCTCATCCTGAGTGGAAGGCCCTACAGTCTCAGCAGGGTGTACAGATGGTGAAGGTGGAGTCACACCCCCACCCTGAACTAGGGATCCTGCAATGATGGCCAAGAGCTATTGCTGTTGTTGTTGGTGTCGCATCTACTATTGCTGGTGCTGCTCCTGCTGCTGGTGCATCATCGTCAACAACTGTTCCAACCTATCCGTAGGTGGAGCTGAATAAGGCACATGTTGCATCGAAGAAGATGCATGATTTTGTTCACAAATCGGTGGTAAGGTGGCGGCCCAACCGTAGTGCAAGTAGAAGGCCAAGACTTAGGCATAGTCTCATGAACCGGGCCCAAACCAAGGTCCGCACGACCATCACTCCGGGGAGGTTCCTGGTACATCGAATCACTAAATGTGAGGCGTGCCGTGCTCCGCGTGAACTTAGGTGGCATTCCCTACACAACATAGGGTGAAACTTGTGTAAGATGTAGTATAGCAATACACAATCCTTTAAGCATTCTACACACTTTATAGAAAAAGAGACTGCATGCATAGTATAGCAATACACAAGCCTTTAAGCATTCTACACACTTCATAGAAAAAGAGACTGCATGCATTTCATTTACCAAAATTTGTCACAATATATAGAATACAGTTTTACATGGATCATGATAAGAAATGCATGTGCGCTAATATAACCAGGACTTCAAACATTTAAAACATCCTAAAAGTTACTACTTTACTAAGCCTATCAACATAAAACACCAACATCCTACAAACAGCAAACAAGCTACGGGGCAACAACATGGATGACTAAGCATCCGAATCTGACGACAGAGAAGGGATACCCTTATCCTGTAGGTAGCACAGATAGTCTTCAAAGTGCGAGTCACCTTCTTGAACTTGTGTTTCATGAAGCCCCAAAGATCCATGATATCCTGTCAAAGGACAGCCTGGCCCTCCTCAAGTCGAGCTATACGGGCATCCCTAGTGGCCTGATCAGAGCCCTGCTTCGGTGCCATAGGAGGAGAGCTCTCACTCGTGTCCTAAGCCTCCTCTTCTTCCTCTTCTGCTATTTCAGCCCTGCCTTCTCCTTCACTCTCTTCTTCTTCGCTCTTAGTTTCATCCTCGCTGTCTTTAAGTTGGGCTTGTCGTTGTCGTGGCCCGATATTCATCTGATTGAGAGTGGTCTCATTGATGTAATGAATCATCACTTGTAATTCCACCCCAAGTCTATAGCGAAAATCAAGTGCAATCTTGCATATGAGTCGGCCGAAGGGGAGCGACTCAGTCTTTCTATTTGAACGCACGATAAGGACTATCTGTTGCAGTACAAACGTAGGCACGCATAACTTCACTCCCTGACTCACTTGGTATAGGAAATCCACCATGAGACGCGTGCACTCACTGCGATTGCTCCACCTGAGGTAGCCGTTGAACGTGTAGATGTGGTGAAGCAGGTGGAGATCGCCCGTCATATTAGTCGCTAAGAGGCTCTTGTTAGGCTACCACAAAACCAGTCGACCACATAGAAACCTGGTGCGGCGATCCCTTTCATGTACACCATTCAGATTCCTCTCACTGGCATGTACCTCACCAAGTGGCACATTCAGGAGCCGAGATATTAAACCAACGTTGATTGTGGCCTCCTAATCTCTAACAAATGGGATCTTAAACTGCAAGGGCTCTAGCGTAGGCTCTCAAATGCAGGCATAGAAGGCTCAGACAGTGCTCACGTTTGCACGAGACTCGCCTTCAAATAGCGGACCCCACCTAGCCTCTTCCAGGCGCTCGAACAAAAGGTATTCTCTAAAGAGTCGCCTATCCACATGCGCTTCGAAAAGGACCCTACGGCCCTCGTAAACTCCATGAGATAGCTCTACCAACAAAGCTCTTCCAACAGGAGCCTGGAGATCAAGACCTGCTTAGTCTGTAACTCTCTAACAACTCTTGTACTCGCGGCGGCTCCTCTCGATCTCTTCGAGCGAGCGGGGGGACTAGGCCCAGCTTCATCCACAGGAGCTCTTTTCTTTCTCATGAGAGAAAGAATGGTGGAAATCGAGAATAGGGCTGCTACAACCTCTAAGAAATCCATGGAAAAGTGAAGAAAAGGAAGGAAAGGGATGAGATATTTGGATCTCCATGGATTTGAGCCTCAAAAGAGGGTGTAAAGGCTCAAATGAAGGGGATAAAGAGGAAAAATGACAAAATAGGATGGGTTAGTGGGTTTACACGAATTCGAGACTCAAATGGGGAGTTTAAGAGCTCAAATCAAAGGAAATGAGGGGGTTGGAAGATGGGTGTTACTGATAACAGTGGAGGGATGTAAGGCTTGAAAAGAAATGAGGGAAAGAGGGATTAGAAGGGAGATTTGAGAGAGAAATGAGAGGTTTTGAAGAAAAAGGAGAGCTTGGAGGGTGAGATTATAAAGAGAGAGGATGTTTAGGAAAGTTTTAATTATGAAACCATCGACCAGTGGGCCACAATAGGCCCCAAAATGTGTTGGCCCAATGGCCCAACCCATATTGGCCCGCCGGTCGGTGAGGCCTCGCCAAACCAGCAAGGTCCTCGATGGTCTCTGACCAATCCAACGAGGGCTTGCCAATCCATCGAGGTGCTCCCCCTAGGTCTAGAAAAGTGTGGGTCCTACTTTGGGTCCCCCTGAAAGTGGCCCGTTTGGCCCTCGCTTCCGATTCGAGTCGTTTCAGGCTATTTCAAATATATTTTATTGTGTATACCTTTTTATTAACTTTTAATGGCTGGGACAAGACAAAACCTAGTCTAAACACGTCAAGTGATGGTCAAGAAGTGGGTTGGGATCATTTCACGTGATCCCAGGTGCGTACGGGCCCGATTTCGGCGGTCGATTGCCGTCGATTTCGCCGTTTGGTAAAATTGGGAAATTCTAAGTCTATTTCTATATCTCGTCACTCCCTCCTAAGTCAAAGTACATCAGTGTGCATCGTGTGACCATAACCCAAGTCTAGTTTAATCCAAATCATGCTCTGATACCAACTTGTAACGCCCTGAAAATTGGAGGTTGAGAAGAAACTTAGCTCCCGAGTTCCAATGCATCACTTACGCAACATAGATAATGATGATTGAATGTTGTTCATATTAGTGCACTAAACATAAGTGAGATTATACCAAAACACTAATTCATACTCCAGATCAATTTATATAATGCAAGCGGAAGACTGAAAGATGTATCTAAACGTATACGAGTCCAAATGATCTCTGTTGAACCCCAGAGTATGAATACATCATTGAGTCACCGTATACATGTATTAGTTCAAAAAACATCAAAATGTGGGGAGATAGTTTTAACTATAATGATAAGCCCTGTAGTCCCGTCGATCAGAATGGCCTAAGCAAAACCATCGGAGAACTGCATACACGAGAACTCGTCCTGATCGTCGTAGTAATCAGGCTCCACCTCCTGAGTCGTGTTGTCATCTGCAACTAAGACAGAGTCTGGTGGGTGGTCAGAACACTGTCCCAGAACGTGGGAGTGAGTGATCAACTCAGTAGAATCTTAGAGCAAAGATTAACATGTTATCAATTCAGTCAAGCAGTAATGATAAAGTAATTATATCAAACATTCCTAGATACTCTTATTAATGCAAGGATGGAATGTTTTCATGATACATGCCCTCGCCTACACTCTCTTGTGCGACACCATCTTATGTCCACGACATACTTTCTTCCCTCTGTGCTCTTCAACCCGGGGCCATGCAGTGCAATGTTATGAATATGATTATCGAGTTATTATTAGTCCTTTTCATACAGCAGGATTGGGAAGCTAAGGTACCTCCCTTATATCATTACCCAAACGATGATCCATTCTATGGTCGTCAGTCCTAGACAATCTCATACGATATTATAGCTCTAGATCGTTGTAAAGGGCTCGTCACCAATCAATATAGGTCTAGTTATATCATATATGCTACAATAAGGCTCGTCGTCCCAATGCAGTTTCAGGATATACTCGAGGTCACTATAAAGGGCTCGTTACCAATCAAGTAGGCCGACAGCTCGAATATAGTGTCTCATACCACCATAATCAGCTCACAAGTCTAGGTTGCTCACTGGTCACTACAGGGAGGCTCGTCGCCCTAGTGTAGGCTGACAACTCGACCACGATGTCCCATACCACCATGTCCGGCTCATGAGTCTTAGCGGATCGAGGTACCAAGGTTGACGGGATTACACTGGTAAATTTGGTAACCTGGATTCAAACAGGAGCGTCCGTACATGGTGAACATACATCGGGTTAATCGAGTTACTTGACGAGCTTAACTAGCACAAGCGCACGTTGAGTTGATCGACATGAAGTGTGCAAACACTCCGTGTGGCCAAACCATTGCCGACAACTCTAGTACGACTCGGGTTCATTAAACACGCCTTACGTGATGAATAAATCTCATCCACAAACTCAAAGCCTGTTACCGTTTTGATTCAAATTCTACATTCATATGAACATGTTATGAAATATAACTTAAACATGAATACAGTACATGGAGGAAATCATACACACAGTTAACAAGAATATAATAGGCTAAATATTTCATGGAGAAAATCATGCACACAAGTAAGGTGATTAAGATTCATATCGCAATACACTTAAAAATCATATTCTATCAATTTCTAACCCGTTTAGGTATTTATACAAACACTTAGACTACACTATTCAACATACATCACGTATATTGGCATATTGCATATTTGGACAAATTCTTTTGCTAAGGAGTTGTCGCATACATAACAAGCATGTACTAACAACAATTTATCATGGCAATCACAACATCAGATTTCATATGCATACAAATATTTTAACAAACACATGGAATACTCTATTTACAACATAAACTAAACATATTCGTAAAACAGAACAGATAGCGCATTTAGCATGTGTAATAGCACCCACGTCATGAATCTATCATTAACCGATATTGAAAGCTTTGAAAACCATAATCTATACATCTATAGTCCACACCTTAAGCCATAGAAGCGTAACGAATATGATTTAAATAGTAAGCCTTCGTCAATGGCGGATTAGCAATCTATAGCATGAACTAGGTTAGCTATTTCATCACTCCAACTATACTAAGCCCTAAAATAGGTTAGGGTTTGATTTTCTTACCCAAGTATGAAATTAGAATCGTCTAAATAATGATTCGAATAGGTGGATTAGGCACGTAGTGAAGCTAGGAAGAATCGCAGGATGAATCACCAACTTCTCTTTTACTTTCTCTCTCTTTTTCTTCTCTTCCTTAACTAGGGTTTTGAAATTCGTATGGAATATGTGAGAGAGGGATTAAGGCCCTTATATAGGCTCAAAACTAAAGGAAACAGTCCCAGGGCCATGGTATACTTATGTTATAACCAAATTGGGCTTATTCTGATCCAACGGAGCAGTTCTGGAGGTCCCTTTGCTAAATGTGGTTAGACTTAAGATCATAGATACTGGATCTTGATCAAGTTAAGTTTTCAGTCCGATCGGGTTTCCAGATCAACCATGGTGGACCAGTTTCAGTTTAGCGGTCACCGAAACTCCGTCAGGGTCACAAGTATATTAACATGTGTGGGCGATCATCCTTGATCCGAGGGTGAATTTGGGTCAAAAACCAACAGTCAGAATGCTTATAAATGGCGCGCAAGCGACACGACTCAGATTACTTAAATTCATATTTAATTTCTTAAAAATCTTCACTTTTTCACACTCTTCACTTCGGACTTAAGGAAATAGTCTCCGAACATCGTTTGGACTCGATTTTTGAGGTAATTGTCAAGTCTAACTAGGTGGTCATAATCGTCTAAGTTCATCGCTATCGGACTTTCGACATGCGGTCCAGGTCTGATACGAAGTTTCAAAGTGTTCCCAATAGCAACTGGGCTTAGAGATTGATTTTAGATTTTAGGGTAACATAGCGTTAATGATTCTACAGGTTTTGAGTCTTGCAGATCATATTCAAAGTGATTAGTGCTAATTTCATAAGTAATGTAGGTTAGCACTTAGTTAATTCTCGTCTAGTTTCTAAAGGATTTTGTCCTGAGTGATTTCTGCCTGAGTTGGTACTTGGGTTTGTGTACGAATTTTTTTGAATCATTACAATAAAAGACTCAAAATTTTCTTTAAGCTTTAAAAATTTTTCTTTTTTAAGTTTAAGTTTTACAACAATTTTACATCGTTCCTTGTATAGGGCATTGTAAGCATCTTGAAGATCATCTTCATTTTCACTATCACTATTTAGATTTTCTTCACTGGTTAAATCATCATTATCTGAAAAAGTGAATTTGGCTAGAGTCATAAGGGCTTTAACTTCACTGCCCGACTCAGTTTCAGAATCTTCTGAAATAGAAGAGGCTTTAGAATCAAAGGATTCATCCCACGTAGCCATCATACTCTTCTTTTTTAGGTTTGTCCTTTTTATGACACTTGTTTACTAAATGCCCATATTCATGACAGTTGTAACACTGACTGTGTTTTAATGATTTTTGAGTTTTAGGCTTAGATTTCTTCTTATCATTCAATTTTTGAAAATCAACCCTCTTTTTACTTTTAAAAATTTTGTAAAACTTTTTCGCTAAAAGGGCCATGTCATCTTTAGAGTTTTCTAAATCAGAATTATTATTATTTTCTTGCAAACTATTTTTAGAAGATTTAAGGGTAATAGATTTACCTTTTGGAGCTTTAAAAGTTAACTCATAAGTCTATAAAGAGCCAACTAATTCCTCTACCCTCATATTGTCCGTATCACGAAGTTCCTGGATCGCAGTTACCTTAGAATTGAACCATTCAGAAAGTGAGCGTAGTATTTTTGCACGAATTTTAATTTCTGGGATTTTATCACCAAGACCCCACATAGAGTTCACAATGTCATTTAATCTTATATAGAAGTCCATGGACATTTCATTTTCTTCCATACGTATTTCTTCAAATTTGGTTATAAGGATTTGAATCTTAGATTTCTTGACAATTGATGTTTCCTCGTGTGTCATTTCTAAAATATCATAGGCTTGCTTTGCAGAATCACAGGATATAATTTTTTTGAATTCATCCGGTGACAGTGCGCAAGTAATTGCATTTAGTACTTTTGCATTTGCATTACTCTTACTTTTCTGAAGTGTGGTCCAAGATAAACAAGGTATATTTCTCAAAGATTTAGATCCATCGATTCCAGTTACTTCAGTGATAAAAGGAGTCCATTCATTCACTGTGGCTAGCCACACACTCTCATCCATGGATTTAAGGAAAATCCTCATCCTGGCTTTCCAATAGGCATAATTTGTGCCATCAAAAGGTGGAGGCCTAGTGACTGAAAGGCTATCAAAATTTGACATCTTATAAATATCTTAGATCGATTAGCTCAGGAAATAAATCCAACAATATAACAATTAAAATGAGTTATTACGCTCTCATACCACTTGAAAAGGCCAAGCTATATGTCTTGGATGGGGGGAGGGGTGAATAGGACTATGCCAAATTTTTTTTTAAATAGTGGAATTAAAGAATATGATAGCTAAATAAAGGAAAGTAATTCACAATGTCGAAATGAAACGTAGCCTGAATAATCAAGCATTAAGAGGTTAAAATAGACTTAGTTCTAAGGACAACATTGCACAAGAAAACAAAATGTTTTGAGGTATGACAACCTTACTAGAACTTGAGTAAGTATCAAAAACTCAAATCGAAGAGGAATAAAAAGAAATGAATTGCAATAATTTAAATCTAAATTATTACAACATTCCCCACAATGCTTGAAATGTAAATTTTAAAATATTCACATCCACACATACATCCCACAATTTTGAATGATAAAAGATAGGAAAAATAAATCACACATTCACAAAACACAAAAAGTTATAGTGGTTCGTGTCACGCCCCAGGCTCAGGAACTGGACTCACAAGGAACCCGATTATCGGTTCTGGCTGTAATAGCCCCCGTAGTACCCCATTCTCGGCTCCTGAGATAGGTTCCGATCCTGGGATCCTACAAGGAGAGTTTCCATAGCAATATAATCATTCCGAGACAAACATATCCAAGAACACAGCAAGTATATCTAAAAATAACAAAGGACACACATCACAAAATCCACTAAGAATTTGAACTTTTACAAGCTTACATTAGGTCCAAAAGGACATACATAAGATAATAGAAAAAGAGAGAAAAGGGGGCAGCAACACTGGAGTCCTCAAGCTCAATTCTACTCCACGCTTTGTTGTTATGTCTCCTGCGTAGAGTCTCCTGCACGCATCAATCATGCATAAGCTTATAGAAGCTTAGAGGGTGGTGTAAGTGTGTGACAATGGTACACAGAAAAAGACCAGGAGGCACAAGGAAAGAACATGCTCAATGACAATATCACTACCCTTACCAAGGCTTATCATGAATACCATGCAATGAGTACTGGGCGCCATACCAAGGCAATGCATGAAGGGGCTTACACAGCTAATGCTAATGTGGTGCAAGTAATGTCAGTGCTCATATCCAAACCACAAGTCAAGTACATTTACAATCATAAGAAAATCAACGGGGTCCACTACACTACTGAATGACTGCCACTCTTTAAACCCACACAGTCAAACGAGCATAAAAGACCTCACTACCTGCCTGTGGATAACCAATCACCAAGAAGACCTGACGGTAAAAGACCCATTTACGAGTTGGTCAGACTCAGCCTAGCAATGCCCCCTTATACCAGGTAGTAAGACCACACCCTTATCAAACCGACTACACGACAGTGGGAGTTATGGCCTAATGGAATAAGGCCCTCGTGCGTTCATGTATTCAACTTGGTCGCGCCGTTGGAGCAGATCCTTGGTACCATGAAAGTTTTGGGAATTTCACCATTGACATCCTATGCACCCGGTATGCTCAACTAATATTTTTAGTGTCCACTCATATAGCCATCCACGAATATCCCTGTGGAGGCAAGGCCCTAATGAAGCAAGGGCAGATATCCACATACTATGTAATGTCAAATGCATAAATCACACAATCACCCATGCATCAATCCCAAGCATCCGTCATGCCCTTGAGGGGAAAACTCCACCCCTCGGGGAGATACCAACATGTCCTGCACAATGACACAATCATGACCAATCATACCTCAAACAAGCATGCATATGATACATATGTGAGTGGGCCATGAAGATGTATGGGGGTGCCAATGAGGTAAAGATGAATTCGCTATGAAGGGTCTAGGTACTTAACCAATTCCTCACATGGAATACAACTTTTAGTGGGTGCCCATTTACCTGGGGTAGCCCATGAGACTAACTATACATGTTATGGGCCTAATGATATAAAGATGGGCCTAGCAAGAGATTAAGGTGGGCATTTAACCATACTTAGAGGGGTCATAATGGGGACATTCAACCACCATTTCCCCAAGGCGTAAACAACCACAATCCATATAGCTACAAGGCTGAAGGCGCCCAGATCCAAACCACATACATAAACCCCACATAAAGGCATGAGAAAAAGGGTCCAATACTACCTTCAGCAACATGGGCCTAAGGAGGAAAATCAAGGCCCAAGGCCCAAGTCTCAATGGCCATAGGACTCATACATTTAGTTGAACTTAATGGGCAGTGTCACACCCCAAACTCAGAAATCGGGCTTATAAAATTCCTGATCATCGAATCCAGTGCTGACAGCCTCTGTAGTACCCCCATTCTCAGCTCCCAGCGTACATACGCCAAATTTCGATCTTGAGATCCTGCAAGGAGGATTTTTCAATGTACATTTATCTCGTAATAAGCATAATCACAAGATTACCCAAATCACAAAGGTAATAACATCATCACATATCCACTAATATAAACATTTGAATACAATGCTGAAAGAAAAATACGTATATCGAAATCAAAGCCCCAAAAGTTAGCTATATGCTCCAAGATCCACGCTGCTGCAACCTAACATCACTTGCATGCATCTATCGTGCATAAGCTTATAGAAAGCTTAGAGGGTGGTGTAAGTGTGTGCACAAGGTAAGTGTCATGTATTCAACGCAATGTCATAATCATACAATGTCGAAATAGGCACAAGATCATGAATCATACGTTATCTAAGTAAGAGAATACTAACAAGTCCATGAGTCTAACAATATCAGAATACGCAATACAAATCAACTATACAAATGAGGAACAATATTAGAATATGCGATACAGATCAACTATACAAATGAGGAGTCATTCAAAGTTAAATATCAGAAGTCGTATCTAAACCATATAAATGCCGAAACACTGGTAATAGAAAATGTCATATGTCGCGGATGTAATGCAATATGTGGTGCGAATGGAATGACCATGCTGAAGTGTGAAGTCGGGATGATAGTACGTAGTATTGCAGGCTATGGGGTCCATCATAAGGGACTTCTATCCAAACCATTCCCATACCTAAATTTGGATAGTCAGACTCATTGTGGTAAACTCCTGATCTCAGGTTAATCGCATGCCCGAATAGAAATCCTGGCCATTGAGAAGGTATACGTAACAAATATTTGTGCACCACTAGTCTGAGTGGATAAAGAATGAATGAATGAATGGGTATGTAACATCTACTCAATAAGTCCACATATCAGTACAGTTCATATCTGGGATCATCATCGGGGTTTACTACACTCCAAATGGCACTGCCCCTCTCCCAACAACACAGTCCAAGTGAGCATAAGAAAACTCGTTATTCGCCTAGCCAATAGTCTGCCAATAT
Organism: Magnolia kwangsiensis; assembly: GCA_037074715.1. Lineage (NCBI taxonomy): Eukaryota > Viridiplantae > Streptophyta > Magnoliopsida > Magnoliales > Magnoliaceae > Magnolia > Magnolia kwangsiensis. Next base: position 43,437,030 of record CM073576.1, on the reverse strand, counting down.
CTATCTAACACGTCGAAAGCGAACCCATTCACGAGCTGGTCAAACTCAGCCTAGAAATGCCTCATACGCTCAAGCGGGTAAGGCCACTCCCCTCCTAACCAACCACGACACAGTAGGAGACGTGTCCTCCTAGTATTCGGCACTCAAGTGCTCATGTATCTACTCCGTTTAGACATTGGGGCATCCTTTGGTACCAAGAGGGTTTAGGATTTTCACCCAAGGTCATTTATGGCAGCCCGATGCTAGTAATAAATTTTTAGTGTCCCATCTGACCATCCATGATATACCTGTGCAGGCTACAGCCTTAATATAACTAGGGCGTACAGTAGTCATAATGCAAGATGCATGAGTCATACAATCCAGTCATGCATTAATCCTACGCATACGGCATGCACTCATGTGAAATAACCTCTGCCTATCAGGGAGTCTTATAACAATCTGTCCAATGACATATGCAATGGTCAACCACATCTCATAACAAACATGCAGATGATGCATATGGGCGTGTATCATGATGCTATTTTGTCACATACTCATAATCGGTATCAATAATCGGCATCAACAATCAGCCTCGACAATGTGGACATTTAACCAACATTGCCCCCAAGGAATGACCCATATCGAGCCTAACATACAGTGTACCCATAGCCTCACACAAGGGTCAAATGTATAATACCATGGGCCTCACTCAAGGATTAATACACATCACGATGTGCCTCTCACATGAGCCTAACATAGAACAGAATGGACTCCATCACCTAGCTCTAAAATGCACCACAATGGGCCTCACCACATGGGCCTAACATACATCACAATGGGCTCCATCACTTGGCCCTCAAATGCACCATAATGGGCCTCATCACATGGGTCTCACATACCTTACAAAGGCCTCAAATGCATCAAGTTGAGGCCGAATGCTCATCAGAATGGGCCTAAAATACGGGCTACATATATATCACAATGGCCTCAACAATTGGCCTTTATATCTGGCCTTGACAATCAGAGTCGGCCTTGATAATCAAAATCGGTAATCGACAATCGGAATCGGCCTCAATAATCGAAATCAGTAATCGGCCTCAACCCCGATAATCAAAATCAGTAATCGGCAATCAGAATAGGCCTTGACCCCAAAAATTAAAATCGGTAATTGGTAGTCAAAATCGGCCCTGACCTCAATAATTGAAATCGATAATCAACAGTCAGAATCGGCCTCAACCCCAATAATCAAAATCGGTAATCGATAGTCAGAATCAGCCTCGACCTCGATAATTGAAATTGGTAATCGACAATCAGAATCGGCCTCGACCCAGAAAAATGAAATCGATAATTGGTAGTTAGAATCGGCCCAGACCTCGATAATCGAAATCGATAATCGACAGTCAGAATCGGCCTCCTACCAGATAATCAAAATCGATAATCGACAGTCGGAATCAACCTCGACCCCGATAATTGAAATCAGTAATCGACAATTGGAATCGACCTCAACATAAGGCGGGGTCCATAGATGGATGACCGATGATGGATCAAGCGATATCAATGGGGCCCAAGCGTTTGGGTTAACCCACTAGAGAACGGTGAGAATGTGGACATGCAACCATCATTGCCCATCAATGTGGTCATTTAACCAACATTGCTCCCAAGGAGTGGCCAACATAAACATCATTACATATATCATGCTGAAATCACACATCACATCAGTCCTCATATCCAGCACTTTGGGCCTCACACAAGGGCCATACATTCATCGCATTAGGCTTCACTCATGGGCTTCAAACATGCAATAGGTGGGCCCTACACATGGGCCTTGAATACATCACAACTCATGGGCCTAAAATACATCTTAATGATCCACATACAATCATAATAGGCCATATATACATCACATCAGGCCTTGCTCATGGGCCTTGAATTCATCATAATGGGCCTCGTGAACATCAAGTCCGGCCTCATTATATGAGCCTCATATACGCCAAGTGGACCGCATCAATAGGCCACACTAACAGGCCTCATACACATCAAGTGGGTTGTATCAATGGGCCACACTAATTGGCCTCATATATGGTCAAGTGGGCCGCATCAATGGGCCGCACTAACGGGCCTCATGAATGGGCTACAATATATCAATGTGGCCTCACAAGTGGGCCAAAAGTATATCAAAGTGGGCCTTAAGTGGGAATTTTAGATTACATCTAAAATCATTTCAATAGTTGCATGTGCAACATGTGTATCACTGTACATTATCATTCTATAGGGCTCATGACACTCTAATGATGTCGAGCACCGCCCAAACATTGTCCAGGTAAATCAACACCTTCAAAGCATTTCCCATGTAAATCAGTGTCGTCCAAACATGGTCCATATAAATCAGTGCCATCCACGCATGGTCCATATAAATCAATGACGTCCAAGCATTGTCTAGGATCTTCAGCACCTGTCCAACTATTGGACAGTGTGTACAATACACATATATCATCGTCAGGCCCACACAAATGGGTGGTGTGGATCAAAACATACATCACACGGGTCCCACTGTCTTGCTTATAGATGATAAGGATGAAACACATACAACAATGTCCCACCTGATTGGATGACTGGATGTAAAATAGATGGACGACATGAATGCCAAACAGGTGAACGATGTGAATCCATACGTCCAGGTGGTCCCCACTGCTCGATCATTCGATGGTGTGGATAACACATACAACACGTGTGAGTCCCACAAAGAATGCCGGTGTGAATACAATACAAGCTCCATGGTTGTCTTCAACAAGGAGACCCACCATCCAAAAACGGATGAAAGGCAGGGATGTAATACATGTATGAAGGTGGGTCCCATCCCACACTTGCATCACGTGTGGGTGGGCCCACACGGATGCTGGGTGGATGATGTGAATACAATAAATACTTCAAGGCATGGCCACGACATCAGTGAACGGCTTAGATCACCATTGTCCCATCCATTGGATGGTGGGATAAAACACATACGTCATATCTGACCCCACACGAGCCAAGAAGGTGCATCTAGCACCGTCCTTTGCTGGACGGTGTGGATGAAACAAATACAACATGGTTGGCCTCTATACAGCACCATCCAGTAATGGACGGTGTAGATAATGCATACATCACAGAGGGGTCTGCACAGCACCGTCCAGATGGACGGTGCAGATGACACATACATTACAGAGGGGTGTCCCACGTGGAAGGTGGGTCCACGTGTGCGGGACCCACCAGCAAAAGGGATGGACGAGCTTGGATAGAATAGATGGACGGAGTCCACACACATTTGGGTCCCATAACTGTTGTTGTAGTAGGATAAAGCACGTATATCACAATGGGTCTCACGTAGGGCCCACCATATAATATCATTTATATTAATATTATATCTGTACACACACACACACACATATATATATATATATATATATAATATAATATAATATAATATAATATTATTTGAAGAAGGGAATCTAGCGTCCATCGTCCACGAGGTTGGACGTCCGTCTAACAGACGATCTAGATGATCTGAACACCGTGGATAAGAAATACAGCAAGGTGGGTCCCACCTGATCTAGACGGTCCAGATGGATACTCATCAAGGTGACCCTATTATCATCAACATAGATGGACGGTGTGGAGATGACGTCCATTGATGGACGGTCTGTATTGGCAATACATCACGGTGCACTCCACATATCACCATCTAGGAGGTGCTGGACAGTGTAATGTTCAACACGTCATCAGGGTAGGGCCCACCCCACACGTGCTGCACGTGTGGGTGGGTCCCACATCTAAGGACAGACAGTGATGGATATACATACATTGTGGTGGCACACATCACCCGTCCAACGTGTGTGGATCAATAAAACAGATGCATCAAGGTGGGTCCCACCTGTCCACACATATCACGTGTGGTGTGGGCCCAGTCTCAAATAAATGGCGGTGTATATAAAAAATACATCATGGTAGCCCACCGTGCTACTAACTTCAATGCAGCTAGCAGCTACAGACCGCATGGACGGTCCAGATACACATTTGCATGGGGTGGGTCCGCACATAAGTGGCCCACCCAGCTTGGGACCTAGCTAATCTTTATGGTTCCCTTCATCTAAGGTCTGCCCAAAAACGTCCAGCAGGAAGGTGGGCCACCTGATCCAATGGTGTGGATCTAATCCATCCATCATGGTGGGCCGCAACATAGAGAGTACATCAGGATGGGTCCCACCACAAATGGGCCCTTAATCAACGGTTGAAAATAAAATAAGATAAAATAAATCACCCACCTCGAGATCTCTTCTTCCTTGTTCCGCCAATGCGTGATAGAGTCCTAAAGGGATGATTTCAATGGATGAGATGGGCTTAAGATGGTGGGATTGGGTGGTAGAAAGCTAGGCCACACTACTCTCTCCCATAGAAGCCATGTACGTGAGTTGCTCCCATGGAGCTTGGGAGATATGAGAGAGAAATGAGAGATGAGAGAGAGAGATGGGTGTGAGTGAGTGATGTGTACTTGTGTAAGAGAGAGTTGACTTTAGGGGAGGGGTGGTTGTACTTGGGGATGGGTGAGTGATGGAGTGTGATGTGTACTTTGATTGATGAGATTGATGTGATGTTTTCTAGGGATTGCAACGTGCGGCGTTTATCCACGAACTGAACATGGGCCCACATCTCCTGGCCCGGGAATCGCCTTGGAGCGCGAGACACGGCATCAGAACCACGACGACGGCTTGGTCACATTTGTACAAGTCTCAGGTCGAGCCGACTTTAGTATGCAGGACTTGGCTTAGGTTCGATCGTAAATGTCGGATACAGGTCGAGAGTTGTCGAAATTCGACCAGGAGGACCGTGGAAGTCCACAGAACGGTACAGACTAGGATACGGGTCTTACAACTCTGCCCTCCAAATAAAAATTTCATCCTCAAAATTTAAATCACGATGCAACCAATATAGAACTCAGGGAGGGAAATCCTATTAGAACACAGCATATCAACATCATCAAACACCTAAGAGGTGGGGATAATGCCCACGAATCTTAGCCTCATACTTCCAAGATGCCTCATCAGTACTATGATGACTACACTGAACCTCGGATCCCGAATCAGAAACGATTGAAACTAGAATACTATGCAACCTCACAATCTCAACGGCAGGGAGCTATATCAGAAAATTTTTAACTTATTCGAACTCAAGGATCTAATCATTCTAAGTTCTCAACAATCAAAGAGTGTATGCTAGCTATTAGTAGATATTTGATGTTATCTTCAGGTATTCCTAAGTTATGCTCTGATACCAACTTCTTTCATGTCCCAAACTCAGAAACTGGGCTAACAAAATTCTCGATCGTCGAATCCAATGTTGACAGACTCCGCAATATCCCATTCTCAGCTCCCAGCGCACATACACCAAATTTCAATCTTGGGATCCTACAAGGAGGATTTTCCAACGTATATTTATCTCGTAATAAACATAACCACAAGATTACCCAAATCACAAAGGCAACAACATCATCACATATCCACTAATATAAAAATTTAAATATAATGCTGAACGAAAAATACATATATTGAAATCAAAGCCCTAGAAGTTAGCTACATCCTCCAAGCTCCACGCTGCTGCAACCTAACATCACTTGCACGCATCTATCGTGCGTAAGCTTATAGAAAGCTTAGAGGGTGGTGTAAGTGTGTGAACAAGGTAAGTGCCAAGTATTCAACGCAATGCCATAATCATACAATATCGAAATAGGCGTAAGATCATGAATCATACGTTATCAAAGTAAGCAAAAATACTAACAAGTTCATGAGTCTAACAATATCAAAATACGCAATACAGATCAACTATACAAATGAGGAACAATATTAGAATATGCCTTACAGATCAATTATACAAATGAGGAGTCATCAAGAGTCAAATATCAGATGCCGTATCTAAACCATATAAATGCAGAAACATAAGTAACCTAAAATGCCATATGTCGCGGATGTAATGCAATATGCGGTGCGAATGGAATGACCATGTTGGAGTGTGAAGTCGGGATGATAGTACATAATTTCACAAGTTATGGGGTCCATCACAAGAGAATTCTATCCAAACCAATCCCATACCTAAATTTGGATAGTCAGACTCAATGTGGCAAACTCCTGATCTCAGGTTAGTCATGTGCCCCAACCGAAATCCTGGCCATTGTGAAGGTACACGTAACAAATAGTTACACACCACCAGCCTTAATGGACAGTGAATGAATGAATGAAAGAGTATATAACTCTTGCTCAATAAGTCCACATATCAGTATAGTTCATCTCTGGGATCATCACTGTGGTTTAGTACACTTGAAATAGCATTGCCCCTTTCCCAGCAGCACAGTCCAAGTGAGAGTGCGTAAGAAACCTCACTATCCACCAAGCAAATAGTCTGTCAGTATCTATCCGGCATGTCGATAGCAGACCCATTCACGAGATGGTTAAACTCATCCTAGTATTGCCCCCTACGCTCGAGCGGATAAGGTCACACCCCCTCCCAATTGACCACGACACAGTGAAAGACGAGCCCTCCTGGTATTCGGCACTCGGACACTCATGTATCCACTCGGTGTAGACATTGGGATGTCCTCTGGTACCAAGAGGGTTTATGGATTTTCACCCAGGGCCATATATGACAGCCTGATGCTAGTAATAGATTTTTAGTGTCCCATCTGACCATCCATGATATGCCTGTGGAGGCTACAACCCTGATGTCGCTAGGGTGTATAGTAATCACAATGCAAGATGTATGAGTTATAAATCCAATCATGCAGCAATCCTACATACGGCATGCACTTATGTGAGATAACCTCCACCTATCTGGGAGTCTCATAACAACCTGCCCAATGACATATGTAATGGTCAACCACATCTCATAACAAATATACAGATGATGCATATGAGTGTGTATCATGATGCTATGTTGTCACATACTCATAATTGGTATCAATAACTGACATCAACAATCGGCCTCGACAATGTGGACATTTAACCAACATTGCCCCCAAGGAATAACCCATATAGAGCCTAACATACAGTGGACCCATGGCCTCACACAAGGGTCAAATGATTATTACCGTGGGCCTCACTGAAGGGCTTAATACACACGATGGGCTTCTCACATGGGCCTAACATAGAACAAAATGGGCTCCATCACTTGGCCCTTAAACGCATCTCAATGGGCCTCATCACATGGGCCTAACATCACAATGGACTCCATCACCTGACCCTTAAATGAACCACAATGGGCCTCATCACATGGCCCTCACATACCTTACATATGCCTCAAATGCATCAAGTCGAGGACGAATGCTCATCAGAAAGGGCCTAAAATACGGGTTGCATATACATCACAATGGGCCTCGAAAATTGGCCTCGACATCTGGCCTCGACAATCGAAGTCAGCCTTGATAATCAAATCAGTAATCGACAATCGGAATTAACCTCAATAATTGAAATTAGTAATCGACAATCAAAATCGGCCTCGTCCCCGATAATCAAAATTAGTAATCGACAACTAGAATTGTCCTCGACCTCAAAAATTGAAATCAGTAATTGGCAGTCAGATTCGGCCCCAACCTCGATAATTAAAATTGATAATCGGCAGTCAGAATCAGCCTCGACCTCGATAATCGAAATTGGTAATCGACAGTCAAAATTTACCTCAACCCCGATAATTAAAATTGATAATCGACAATCAAAATCGGCCTCAACCCTGAAAAATAAAATTGGTAATTGGCAGTCAGAATCGGCCCTGACCTCGATCAAAATCGGTAATCAACAGTCAGAATCGGCCTCGACCCCGATAATCGAAATCAGTAATCGACTGTTGGAATCAAAATTGACCCCAATAATCGAAATCGGTAATTGGCAATCAGAATCGGCCTTGACACAAGGCGGGGTCCATAGATGGATGACCGATGATGGATCAAGCAATGTCAATGGGGCCCAAGCGTTTGGGTTAACCCACTAGAGAATGATGAGAATGGGTCTATCCAGGCCTAAGGGAAGGTTATAATGTGGACATGCAACCATCATTGCCCATCAATGTGGCCATTTAACCAACATTGCTCCATAGGAGTGGCCCACATAAACATCATTACATACATTATTGTGAAATCACACATCACATCGGTCCTCATATCCATCGCTTTGGACCTCACATAAGGGTCATACATTCATCGCATTGGGCTTCACTTATGGGCTTCAAATACGCAATAGGTGGGCCCTATAATGGGCCTCGAATACATCACAATGAACCACAACTCATGGGCCTAAAATACATCTCAATGAGACACATACAATCATAATGGGCCATATATACATCACATCAGGCCTTGCCCATGGGCCTTGAATACATCATAATGGGCCTCATGAACATCAAGTCGGTCCTCATCATATGAGCCTCGTCAACGGGCCACACTAATGGGCCTCATACACATCAAGTTGGCTTCATCAATGGGCCACACTAATGGGCCTCATATATGGTCAAGCAGGCCGCATCAATGGGCCGCATTAACGGGCCTCATGAATAGGCTACAATATATTAAGGTGGCCTCACAGGTGGACCATAAGTATATTAAAGTGGGCCTCAAGTGGGAATTTTGGATTACATCTAAAATCATTTCAATAGTTGCAGGTGCAACATGTGTATCACTGTACATTATCATTCTGTGAGGCACATGACACTCTAATGATTTTCAGCACTGCCTAAACATTGTCTAGGTAAATCAGCACCTTCAAAGCATTTCTCATGTAAATCAGCGCCGTCCAAACACAGTCCATATAAATCAGTGTCGTCCAAGCATTGTCCAGCATCATCAGCAGTTACAGCACCTGTAACTGCTGGACAGTGTGTATAATACACGTATATCATGGTCAGGCCCACATAAATGGGTGGTGTGGATCAAAACATACATCACATGGGTCCCACTATCCTGCTTATAGATGATAAGGATGAAACACATACAATAACGTCCCACCTGATTGGACATCTGGATGTAAAACAGATGGACGACGTGAATGCCAAATAGGTGGACAACATGGGTCCATACATTCAGGTGGTCCCCACTATCCAGATTATTGGACGGTGTGGATAACACATTCAACACGTGTGAATCCCAAACGGAATGTCGGTGTTAATACAACACAAGTTCCATGGTCGTCTTCAATAGGGAGGCCCACCATCCAAAAATGGATGGAAGGTAGGGATGTAATACATGTATGAAGGTGGGTCCCATTCCACACATGCAGCACATGTGGGTGGGCCCACATGGATGTTGGGTGGATGATGTGAATACAATAAATACTTCAAGGCATGGCCACGACATCACTGAATGGCCTAGATCACCACCGTCCCACCCACTGGACGGTGGGATAAAACACTTACATCATATCTGGCCCCACACAAGCCAAGCAGGTGCATCCAGCACTGTCCTTTGTTGGACAGTGTGGATGAAACAACACAGCATGATTGGCCTCTGTATAGCACCGTTCAGCAATGGACGGTGCAGATAATGCATACATCACAGAGGGGTCTGCACAGCACTGTCCAGATGGATGGTGCAGATGACACATACATTATGAAGGGGGGTCCCATGTGGCAGGTGGGTCCACGCGTGCGGGACCCACTAACAAAATGGATGGATGAGCGTGGATAGAACATATGGATGGCGTTGATACAATGCATGCATCACGTGGAGTCCACACGCACGTGGGTCCCATGAATGCTGTTACAGTAGGATAAAGCACGTATATCACAGTGGGTCCCACGTAGGGCGCACCATATAATATCATTTATATTAATATTATATATGTACACACACACACACACACACACACACATATATATATATATATATATATATAATATAATATTATTTGAAGAAGGGAGTCCAGCGTCCATCGTCCACGAGGTTGGACGTCTATCTAACGGACGGTCTGGATGATCTAAACGCCGTGGATATGAAATACAGCAAGGTAGGTCCCACCTGATCTGGACAGTCCAGATGGATACTCATCAAGGTGGCCCAACTATCATCAAAACGGATGGACGGTGTGGAGATGACGTCCATTGATAGACGATCTGGATTGGCAATACATCATGGTGCACTCCACATATCTCCTTCCAGGAGGTGCTGGACGGTGTAATGTTCAACACATCATCAGGGTAGGGCGCACCCCACACGTGCTACATGTGTGGGTGGGTCCCACGTCCTACCATAAGGACGGACAGTGATGGATATAGATAAGTTGTGGTGACCCACATCACCTGTCCAACGGGTGTGGATATATAAAACAGATGCATCAAGGTGGGTCCCACCTGTCCACACGTATCACACGTGTGGAGTGGGCTCACCTCTCAAATAAATGATAGCGTATATAAAAAAATATATCACGGTAGCCCATCGTGTGTAACACCCTAGATTTTTGCCAACCTAGGGTTAGACGTCCTTAGGTAATGGGTCAACTATAACACCTTGGTAACCTCTCAGAACCCAATTTCAAAGCCAAATAAATCGTTTAGAACCTAATTCTTTAGAAATTTAACATGAATTAGCTAGCACTGCACTAGATGACATATGAAATTCTCACCAATCACTTTCAATACGATCTACTAGAGCCAAAACGTATAGAATAGGTGACGCTACAATACCCTAAAACCTAGGATCAAACTCTAAATCCGGTTGCTCATGGGAGCATTCGGAAACTTTATATCGGATCTGGACCACACATCAGAAATACGATTGTCCCAAACTTAGACAATCCTGACCGCTGAGTTGGACTTGACAATCACCTCAAAAATCAAGACCAAATGATGTCCCACGACGATTCCTTAAGTCCAGAGTGAAGAGTGTGAGAAATGTTAGAAATTAAATATAATTTATGAAATCTGGCACGTGTCACTTGCGCACCTTTTTCTAAGCGTTTTGACCATCAGAATTCAATCAAATTTTATCATCAGATCAGGATATGTGGCCCTTACATGTCATAGCACTTGTGGCCCTGATCGAGTTTCTATGACCGCTGAACTAAAATTGCTCCGCCATGTGCGATCTGGGAACCCTATCGAACTGAAAACTTAATGTGATCAAGATCCGACATCCATGAGCTTAAGTCCGACCGCATTCAGTCAGGGGACCTCCAGAAAATGTCCTTTTGGATTGAAAAAGACTCGATTTGGTTGTAACCCAAGTACACCTTAACTCGGAGTCTGTTTTGGTTATTTTTGGGCTTATAAAAGGGCCTTAAACCCTTAGCCTTCTAATCCATACGAATTTGGGGAAAACCCTAGGAGAGAAGAGAGAAAAGAGAGAGAAAGTGTGGGAGAAGTGGGGAAAGCTTCCTGCTACTCCACGTGCCAAATCCATCCACCTGTATATCTGGCGATTCCAACTCCGTTCTAGGTAAGAAAACCCTAACCCTAACCTATTTTAGGGATTCTATCGATCCAAGTAGCGAAGTAGTTGACTTACCTTGTGTTGTAGGTTGTCAATCAGTCGTTGACGATGACGTAGAGTTCCTATTCGATTCATTACGCTCCTACGGCGTAAGGTGAGGATCTTAAACGCTTAAATTACTTATTTTCAAGGCTTTCAATGTCGTTTAATCGTAGATTGTTAACAAGAACGTTGTTTGACATATAAAACATGCTGTCTGTTTTTCATTTCGAATACATACGAAGAATATGAGATTTAGGGTATTTTAGGTATTTATAGGAAATACTGTATACGTACGTATTTTACTGATATGATTACCATGAGTATTTGTCGTGTACCTATACTAGTTATGTGTGTATGATCTGTTTGGTGAAGAGATTCACCCTAATGCACATTTTGGCCGACATATGCTATGTAGACTAAAGTGTGTAGACTAAGTGCTTGTATAAATGTTTGTATAAGTAAGTATTGCGTAAATGAGGTTGTAGATTAGTGTTGAGACAGGATTCTCAACAAATTTGATGATGCACATGATTTCCTCCATGCTTATTGTATTTGAATTGATTACCTTATGTGTGAAATACTCGTGTATGGTTAACTGCTTATGATGTACGTTATATCATGCTGATAACATGCAGGAATTACTTGCATTTCAACTTTTGTCTCTCTCATATGATTACTGATTCACATTACATGTGCTTGGGGCTATACTCTAGTCCAGGAAGTTGGTAACAGTTTAGAATTCGTGGTTAGATTCTATTCGCCACGAAGGATGTGTATGATGAACCCGAGTCGTACTAGAGTTGTTGGCAGTGGTTAGGCCACACAAAGTTCTTGTGCACTTCATGTCGGTCGATTCAACGTGCGTTCGTGCTAGTCAGGCTCATCAAGTAACCCGACTGACCATTGTATGTTCATCTTGTATTCGTCATAACTGCTTGAACTTAGGGTACTGAACTTACCAGTGATAAGCCCCTCTAACCTTGGTACCTCGATCCCCTAAGACTCATGAGCCGGACATGGTGGTATGGGACACCGTGGTCGAGCTGTCGGCCTACACTGGGGCCATAAACCTCCCCGTAGTGACCAGTGAGTACCCTACTTTGAGCAGATTATGGTGGTATGGGACACTATATTCTTGCTATCGGCCTACATTGATAAGGTGATGGGGGAGTGGAGCAACGAGTGCGAGCAACAGCCCTGACAGCCCTTTGTAGTGACCTTAAGTTTATCCTAACACCGCATAGGGGCGACGAGTTCTGATGCAGTTTTAAGGATATAAACTAGGCCTGTATTGATAAGGTAATGGGGGAGTGGAGCAACGAGTGCATGCAACAGCCCTGACAGCCCTTGCAGTGACCTAGAAATATATCATCGTATGAGACTACTAGGAGTGACGACCCTAGAAAAGATCATTGTTTGGGTATTGATATAAGGGAGGTACCCTAGTTTCTCAATCCTGCTGTCTGAAAATGATTCATAACAACTCGGTAATCATATTCATATCGCACTGCATGTTCCTGGAAGATGTGGAGCACTGAGGGAAGAAAGCATGCCGCGGACGTAAGATGGTGTCGCATGAGGGAGTATGTCGGTGAGGGCATCCATCATGTTATTTCATGCTTGCATTAATCACAGTATTTAGGAATGTTTGAATTGCTTGCTTTATCATTATCGCTTGATTGATTTGATAACATGCTAACCTTTGTTCTATGATTCCACTGAGTTAGCTACTCACTCCCACGTTACGGGACGGTGTTGCGCACACCAACCAGTCCCTATTTTAGTTTCAGGTGATGGCGCTGCTTGTGAAGCGGAGCTGGATTTGTTTGATGATAAGGAGGATTTCTCCTATATGCTGGTTCTGATCGACGGGTTTACAGGGTTACTAATTAGATGTCAATACCTTAGCGGTTTGCCTTTTATTTACACACCCATGTATATTCTTTTCTTTTTATTTTGGAGTATACATGTAATTAGTTAACCTGGTAACATGTTCACACTCTAGAGACTTACAATCATATATATATTTTATATATTTATCAGTCTTCCGCTTGCTAATTTAACTGTCTCTAGAGTATGATATGTTGTTTTGGCTTAGTCCTAATCTTGTTTAATGCCATTTTACAGACAACATGCATTCATCATTATCTATGTTGCATAAGTGACGTCTTGGAACTCGGGAGTTGGGTTTTTACCCGACCTCCGATTTTTGGGATGTTACATCGTGTTATTGACGTCAATGCAGCTAACATCTGCAGACCTCATGGACAGTCCAGATACACACATGCATGGGGTGGGTCCACACGTAGGTGGTCCACCTAGCTTGGGACCTAGCTAATCTTTGTGGTTCCATTCATCTAGGGTTTGCCCAAAACTGTCCAGCAAAAAGGTGGGCCGCCTGATCCAATGGTGTGGATCTAATCTATCCATCATGGTGGGCCACAATATATATATATAGAGAGAGAGACGTGTGCGATGGAGGGCTCCGCCACTATGGGCCCTTCTATACAATGCGTACTCAAGATGGGTCCCACCATAAGTGGGCCCTTAATCAATGGTTGAAAATAAAATAAGATAAAATAAATCACTCACCTCAAGATCTCTTCTTCCTTCCTCCAATGCATGATAAAGTCCCAAAGGGACGGTTTCAACAGATGAGATGGGCTTAGGATGGTGGGATCGAGTGGTAGAAAGGTGGGCCACACTACTCTCTCCCATGGAAGCCATGTACGTGAGTTACTCCCATGGAGCTTGGGAGATATGAGAGAGAAATGAGAGATGAGAGAGACAGATGGGTGTGATGGGTGTGAGTGAGTGATGTGTACTTATGTGAGAGAGAGTTGACTTTAGGGGAGGGGTAGTTGTACTTGGGGATGGGTGAGTGATGGAGTGTGATATGTACTTTGATTGATAGAATTGATGGGATTGATGTGATGTTTTCTAGGTATTGTAATGCGCAACGTTTATCCTCGAACTGAACGCGAGTCCACATCTCCTGGCCTGGGAATTACCTTGGCGCGCAAGATGCGGCATCGAAACTGCGGTGATGGCACAGTCACATTCGTATAAGTCCAAGTAGAGCCGACTTTGGTATGTAGGACCTGACTTAATATTGCTCGCAAACATCGGATATAAGTCGAGAGTTGCTAGAATTAGATCGGGAGGACCGTGGAAGTATACAAAATTGTATGGACTAGGATACGGGTCATACAGGAAGCCCATGAGCATAAAAATATGGCCTAAAAATAAGTTTGAGTCAGGTGAATGGGCCCCACTACATCAGCATAATAACTATCAACCTAAGTGGGCAACCAAGGGCCTAATGTCACCCTTATCTCAGCCCATAAGTCCATCAAAATGGTGGAAGGGAAGCCCAACGTATGGCTGGCCAAGGTGGGACGTTTCAGCCCAATCTGGGCCCACAAGGAAGTCCCAAAAATCTAGTATGTATTTGGGTCCCACAAACGGTCATCAATGGGTGGCCCAATCATGCATCAATTAAGCCCAAGAGAAAATAAAGGGGTAGAAAATACCCAAATCCCTCAATGTGCTGGGTCCCTCATCCAATGAAAATCAAGTCATATAGTATACATTTAGTGCACAATGGATGGACCTTAAATCCATCTAATTTCCTGGGCTATTGAGGCTTAGAAACTTGTCCAAATATGTATGAATTATTTCTAAAAGGACCAGCATTACTTATAATGGGCCTTACCAAAAGAAGTGAGGGGTTTTGGCACCCAAACTAAGTGGTCCTACTGCTGGAATGCAGGCCCAACGGCAACACATGGTATGGGCGTCATAAGGGGTGGGACGGTCCAAGGCCTAGACAACCCAGCCCATCACATGCAACAAGGTGAGCTCCACAAGTCCCAAGTGGGCCCCACATGGGACGTTCTCCTAAGGTGGACCCTCCCACATAGGCCACTTCGAATGGGAGAACGGCCTGGATGAAACATACATCATGGTGGGCCTACATGCTGTGACGGCCAACCCCATGATGGACATCCTGCATGGATCGATGCTCTAGCTCAATGGGCCCCACAATCATGGACCAATGGGCCTCCATAATATCAGATGGTGGGCCCCAAAAATCATACACAAAGTCAAATGGGTTGGGGCCTAAAAACTCTTATCATAGTAAAGAGGACAGCAAGGTTCAAAGGAAAAATTCTGCAATTGCATGTTGCTTTGGAGTGGGTCCAAGGCCTCTAAAATTCTAAAAATTGAGGGCTAAGATCCCTCATTAGGTATAAAACAATATGGAGTCTAGAAAAGTGGCCCACCTATAGTAAAAATATTTATGATTTAAGGCTTTTGTCATATTATGTTGTTAGACTACACAGCAGAAGAATTATGCAGTGTTGTCCCTGATTTGAACACCCCAAAGCGGTGGGCCCAAGTTCTCCAAAAATTAGGAAATTTTAATTTTAACCTCTCCATACGAGTGTACTACAAGGTAGGGTCCATAAAAGTGGCCCACCATTATAAAAACTATTATGCATTTATGGATTTCTAAACTGCAATGTTGTTAGACAGTCTAGAAAATCTGGACTAACCACCCCACTTGGGTTACTCCTTTGGGACCTCAATCAGGGTTAGATTGAGGTAAATTTTTGGGTAGATCTAGGTGGGGTCCACACCTTCAAGAAAAGTATATCAAATGGGTAGAAACAATCCCCTGATTAGTCTAAAAATCTAACCCAAAACCCACCAGAAAACTGTCCAGAATTTTTTTGGACAGCAACATGCTTATGAAATAAACTAAGTATATAATTCAAATTAAGGGAAAAATACTTCATGAAACCAGAGTTGTGGTCAACCTTAGTGGTCCCAAAAAACATCCATACTTATTCCTCACTTAAAAATTCATTGCATATGCACCTAAAAGGGGCAACAAGTCATCTCCATCCATAGAGTGGACTTCCATGGGCATCCACTCTGCTTGGACAGTATGGATATTTTCAAGCCAAGTGGTGGGCCACACACCTCAGAAAATAAGAGATTATTAAGAGAAAGACAGATTCGGCCACAAGAGAAGGGGATCCGTCACATTGAGGCCCTTTCCTACATCACAGACCATACATCACACTATATTGATGGTATTACAAGATCTACCCATGCATGCATCTTCTAATCAAAATCCAATGGTGGAGATGCCATCTCCACCAAGGATCAAGGGTCTAGATGACCTAAGTATCCTTCTAACTCAAAAAAAATACCATGGTGGGGTCCATGGAGAATGGTCCCACCCATGAGTAATGCATGCACAAAAGGATGGGCCAATGACCACACCTAAGAAGGCATGGGGCCTCTACCATCACTTGGTGGGCCTCACCTGCTTCAAATATGAGGTGAAGAAGAGAAATAAGAAGAAGGAATGTAGATCCTAAGATTCTAAGTACATACACACCCACCTATAAGGTCTTCAAGCAAACACCTCTAAGATGGTCTTCAAGCTCTAAGGTACATGGATTTAAGGTGGAGATCTTTCTTCGAGGGTTAAATGAGGGATAAAATGAGTGAAAGTGAGCTGGAAAAAATGGAGGAAAGTTACTAGAGAAGAAGAGAAGAGAGAGAGAGAGAGAGAGAGAGAGAGAGAGAGAGAGAGAGAGAGAGAGAGAGGAGAGAAGTGAGAGGGAAAAAGAGAAAAAGGATTTTTAAGGCAAGAAATGATGAGTTTCTCCTAGAGAAGGGTAAAAATCTGAATTTTACTAGAAAGGATGGGCTTAGGATAGAGGAAAGCATCATGGTTTTCTAAGAAAGAGAGAGTAATCATTGCTTAGTTAGGCAAACCCATCATACTAGCTATAAAAAGGGTGTAGGGTAGCTTGTAGGTTAAGCTAGGAAATGATAGGATTCCAGGGTGGGTGTCACCTAAGAAAACGTGTACAAGCACCTGGTGGGTCCCACATTGCAATCAATGGTTCAAATAATGCACGGCCTAAAAATTTTGATGGATACATTGGATGGACTCACAAGACACGACGTCAAAACTGCAACAATGAAGCGGACAAGATGGCACTGGTTTCAACTCGATCCGAGTCGGGTCTTCATGACTATACTTACAGATGATAGCAAACACTATCCAAGGGTCACGGGTCACTCAGATTAGACCGGTAGGACCGTGGGACCAAGATGAACGAGGTGCATACTTAGATCAGGTCTCACAATCCTCCCCACCAACAAATAAATTTCATCCTCAAAATTGAAAAAATCAGAATAAAAAAATGCATAAACATCATCATATATATATATATATATATCAATCATCAATCACACGAGAGGGCAATACAAGCAATCAATCATCGAATAAATGGGGATAATGCTCTCTAATATCGGCCTCATGTTCCCAAGACACCTCGGCCTCAGAATGATGACCCCATTGCACCTTCACTAAGGGAATGACCTTGATCTTGAGGATCTGCTCCTTCCGATCAAGAATATGAATCGGCTGCTCAATGTAGGAAGCATCATCATGGACCTCAAGTGGCTGTCAATCAATCACGGGAATAATGTCCAACTCACATTTCTACAACATAGAAACATAGAATACTTCTTGGATTGCAGAAAACTCAGGAGATAAGGCAAGCCTATAGGCTACAGCGCCCACGCGCTCAGTAATCTCAAAAAGTCCAATAAATCTTCGGACGAGCTTACCGTTCACACTAAAGTGAACCACGCCTTTCATAGGCGAGACCTTGAGATATAGCATGTCCCCGACTACGAACTTGAGGGGTCGACGCTGACAATCAGTATAACTCTTCCGTCAGCTCTAAGCTGTGCGCATCCTCTGCCTGATAAAATCAATAGCCTTTGACATCTGCAGCACAAGCTTGGGACCTAAGAGACGACGCTCTCCAACCTCGGTCCAACAACTAGGAGATCTGCATAGTCTGTCATAAAATGCCTCAAAAGGAGTGATGTTAATAGTTGCCTGATAGTTGTTGTTGTATGCGAACTCGGCATGGCGCATATGCTCATCCCAACTCCCCGCAAAGTTCATCACAGAAGCCCTAAGCATATCCTCAAGGATTTGGTTGACCTTTTCAGTCTGCTCATCCATTTGCAGATGATAAGCGATGCTGAGATGTAAAGTGACCCCAAGCGCCTATTAGAAATTCCTCCAAAACTGAGACATAAATCTGGAGTCTTGGTCTAAAATGATCGAAACTGGGACGCCATGCAGTCTCACTATCTCCTCAATGAACACCTTTTCAAGCCGGTCCATAGACCAGGAAGCACGTACTGGAATGAAATGAGCTAACTTCATCAAACGATCAACAATAACCCAGATGGTAACGTGACCGCGCTGAATCTTTGGCAAGCCTGCGATGAAGTCCATCGATACGTGCTCTCATTTCCACTCTGGAACGTTCAACGGCTATAAGGGACTAGGGGGTCTATAATGATCGACTTTGACACGCTGGCATGTGTCACACTCGGTCACAAATCTCGTAATCCGGCTTTTCATCTCCTGCCAGAAGTACTGCCTCCTCATATCACGTTACATGTTCATGGAGCCCGGGCGGATAACAAGTCTCAACCGGTGTGCCTCGGTCATCAGGTCACGACGTAACTTGGGCACTTCCGAGACACACAATCGGCCTCTAAAGTGTAATCCACCATTGGAACCAATCTTCCTGTCTGACTGCTCCATGGAGGTGGCCTCTGCTCGGTACTCCTAAAGTGACTTGTCCGTCTACTGAGCTTCGATCACCCTATCCACCAAAGAGAGTTGAATCGATAAGCTCGAAAGCTGAACAATGGAAAGCTGTAGGCTGAACTCAAAGTCATACTCTGAAACATCCTCGAGCATCTATCACTCTCGTACCATCATCTGTGCCACCAGGCCTCGTGGCTAATGACTGAGCGCATCCGCCACCATGTTTACCTTGCTCTGGTGGTACTGAAGGTCAAAATCATAATCTTTTAACAACTTCATCCATCGCCTTTGTCGTAGGTTCAACTCGGACTGTGAAAATATATACTTTAAGCTCTTATGATCTGAGATAAGCTCGAACTTAAACCTCATATAGATAATACCTCCACACCTTTAGTGCGAAGATAACTAGTGTAAGCTTCAAATCATGAGTAGGGTAGTTCAGCTCATGGACCTTGAGCTGGCGCGAGGAATACACTACTGGCTACCTGTGCTGCATTAGTACAACACCCAAGCCAACTCTAGAGGTATCGATAAAAATAACAAAACTCTCACTCCCATTAGGAAGGGTAGGAATAGGAGCGGACGTGAGGCGGTCCTTCAACTCCGAAAAAGCCTTCTCACAGGCATTACTCTAGACGAATTCGATGCCCTTCCGGATCAACAGGGTTAGCGATGTTGTAATATGGGAGAAACCCTCGATAAACTGTCGATAATATCCCACTAGACTAAGGAAACTGCGATCTCAGATGCGTTCGTGGGTTGGCCACACTGACGCACTGCATTAACCTTCGAGGAGTCCACAGCGACACCCTCCCTCATCACCACGTGACCGAGTAACTTCATCTCCTCCTGCCAAAACTTACACTTCTCCAGCTTCGCATACAACTAGTGGGCACGGAGAGTCTCAAGCACAGTTCGCAGGTGCTCGACATGGTCCTCATGGGTCCTCAAATTTATAAGAATATCATCAATGAATACCACGAAGAACTGATCGAGGAACAGCTGAAAAACCACGTTCATCAGCTGCAAGAATATAGTTGACGCATTGGTCAGTCCAAACAACATAACCAGGAACTCGAAGTGACCATAGTGTGTTCGAAAGGACATTTTCAGAACATCCTCCTCTCGGACCCGAATCTGATGGTAACCAAAATGCAAGTTTATCTTGGAAAAATATTGTGCACCCTACAACTGGTTAAATAGATCATCAATACAGGGAAGCGGGTATCGATTCTTGATGGTGACTCTGTTGAGCCCACGATAATCTACATAGAGTCGCAGCGAACCATCCTTCTTCACAAACAATACCGGATCTCCCCAAGGTGAACTGCTGGGACGAATGAAACCTAACTCCTAGAGCTCATCCAACTGATCTTATAGTTCCCTCAACTCCAATGGTGCCATCCGATAGGGGGCCTTTGAGATAAGCGTAGTACTGGGCACCAAATCAATCTGGAACTCTACCTGCCGACGCGGCGACAAACCTGAAATCTCTTAAAACACATCTGGGTACTCACAAACAGTTGACAGCTGCTCAATACTCTCTGCCACAGAATCCTCAATAACTGAAGCTAATAAACTAAATAACGGCTCTCCTGTGGGCTAGATGATGAACTGGAATATTGGCAAGCCTTGAATGTGAAACATAACTGTCCTCGCGGCACAGTCCAAGATGGCACGATACTCCGCAAGCCAGTCCATACGTAGAATCACATCAAATCCTACCATCGGCATCACGAACAGATCGACAGGGAGGAACATCTCGCCTACTAACACCGGGCAAGAAGGACAGCGATGGGACAACATAATAGACTTCCCCATGGGAGTCGAAATGATCAAGGCCTTAGACACGGCCTCCGATTGAATAACGTTCGATTGGAAAATTTGCTCGGCCATAAAAGAATGGGAAGTGCCAGAATCAAATAAAATATGGGCAATGCAAGTAGAAACTAGAAGAATACCCTAAACGACTCCACTGGTTGATGACTGAGGGTCCTGACCTAGCTCCTGCTGCACAGAATAAAAATGGCCCTGAGCTAGTAGGGGAAGCAAACCAGGAGACTAAGGGTCATGAGTCTGAGGCTGCTGGGCTGCTATACACACTAGACTTAGGGACCAGACAACATACGAATATCCCCTCTGCTAGTGTTGCGGCTGCTACGGTCTTTACTGAGGAGGTTTTCTTGATTGCCTCTACTGTTGAATGGGTAGAGGGCACTCACGCATCCAATGCTCGGCCCGTCTACAGCCGAAGCATACACTAGAAAAGGGGCCCAAAGATGAGACAGTTGGCAGTGCTGACGATGATGATGAAGCTACTGTCTGAACCGCAGGCTACTAAAATCCTGATCTGCCCCTCCATCTCTACTGACGGTGCTGCCTAGAACTGCCAGTTGGTGCCCTCCTCTTTCGGTCTCCACCGGAACTCTGCTCTCTCGACCTTCAAGTCATAGCCCAGTCCTCCTCATAAACCAGTGCCCGATAAACGATCTGGTCGAACGTCTCCAAGTAATGCCCTACCACACGTCTACAAAGGGCAGGGCGCAAACCAGTCACAAAATGATGGACCCTCATCTTCTCATCGGTGGTGAGATGAGGAGCAAATCTAGACAAGGCCAAGATACGGGCCTCATACTGAGATACGGACAAATCACCCTACACCACCCTACACCAGGGTCTCAAACTCGATCCCCCACTGGATCTGAACATGCTCAGGGAAGAACTTATGGTTGAAACGGGTCACGAACTCCTCCCATGTCCAAACGACGTGAGGCCCGACCATCCTGGATATAGATGACCACCAATAACAGGCTCACCTTAAAGGAGATAGGTCGCAAGAGATACTCTCTGGCCCACAGGGCACTGTATAGCATAAAAAATCCTTACAATCTCAGTGCACCAAGCCTCGGCGGTAGAAGGGTCAGGGTCACTGCTAAACCTCGGGGGATCATGTTGTCGGAACTCTCGGGCTATGACACTAGCACGCGGTAGTCAGACTGCCCAGAACCTCAATGGTAGCTGGCTGATGGGTCTACAACGCGGTGGCAACAACTACATCAACTGTTAAAAATGCTCAACTCCTATAAGTACTGTCAAAAAGGCAGGGGTGACAGTCACCTCAGGCGGAGGCACGGGTGTGGACGATGGAGCATGAACCTCAGTAACTGGAGCAACAGGCTGAGGTGGGGGAATATGTGGGGGAACCAGAGAAACTAGAGCCTCTGTAACCGGAACAGAAGGCTGAGGTGGAGGAATAAGTGGGGGAACCAGAGCAACTGGAGGACAAGCTGAGTCGGGACCTCTAGAATCGGATCCTCAATAAAAGGACTAGGATGTGCTTGAGTAGGATGGGTATCTCGGGCGCCTCATCCATGGGCACCATGACCACAGGCGCCACGACCATGGACGCCACATCCATGCAGCATCGTCTATAAAATATTGACGACGCAAGGAATCAGGACAATTATAGGCTCAATACAGAGCGAAAGGAAGAATCTCAGGACACTACTAGTCCTATGTTCTTGTTAGACATGTATCATTCCAGAATTACTTACTATGCTTTGATACCAACTCCTGTCACGCCCAGATTCGGTAACTGGACTCACAAGGAATCTGATGGTCAGTTCTGGCCACAACAGCCTCCATAGTACCCCATTCTCAACTCCTGAGATAGGTTCCGAGCTTGGGATCCTACAAGGAAGATTTTCACAGTTAATCATTCCAAGACGAGCATACCTAAGACCATAGTAAGTATATCTAAAAATAATAAAGGATACACATCATAAAATCCACTATGAATTTGAACTTTTACAAGCTTACATCAAGTTCAAAAGGACATACATAAGATAATAGGAAAAGAGAGAAAAGGGGGTAGCAACACTGGAGTTCTCAAGCTTAACTCTACTCCATGCTCTGCTGTTATGTCACCTGCCTAGAGTCTCCTGCACGTATCAATCGTGCATAATCTTATAGAAGCTTAGAGGGTGGTGTAAGTGCGTGACAATGGTACACAGAAGAATAGCAGGAGGCATAAGGAAAGAACATGCTCAATGAAAATATCACTACCCTTACGAAGGCTTATCATAAATACCATGCAATGAGTACTGGGTGTCATACCAAGGCAATGCATGAAGAAACTTACACAACCAATGCTAATGTGATGCAAGTAATGCCAATGCTCATATCCAAACCACAAGTCAAGTACATTTTCAATCATAAGGAAATCACCAGGGACCATTACACTGTTGAATGACTACCAATCTACAAACTCACACAGTTAAACGAGTGTAAGAGACCTCACTATCTACCTGTGGACAACCAATCACCAACAAGGTCTGACGGTAGCGGACCCATTTACGAGCTCAATGCCCCCTCACACCAAGAAGGTAAGGCCACACTCCTATCTAACCGACTACAAGATAGTAGGAGTTACGACCTAACAGAATAAGGCTCTCGTGCGCTCATGTATTCCACTCAGTCACGGCGTTGGAGTAGATCCTTAGTACCATGGAAGTTTTAAAATTTTCACCCATGGGCATCCTATGCACCCGGTATGCTCAACTAATATTTTCGGTGTCCACTCATACATCTTTCCATGAATATGCCTATGGAGGCAAGACCCTGATGAAGCAAGGGCAGATATCCACATGCTATGCAATGCGAAATGCATGAATCACACAATCACCCATGCATCAATCCCAAGCATCCATCATGCCTTGGAGGGGAAAACTCCACCCCTCGGGGAGATACCAACATGTCCTACACAATGACATAACCATGACCAATCATACCTCAAACAAGCATGCATATGATGTGTATGGGAGTGGACCGTGAAGATGTATAGGGGTGCCAATGAGGTAAAGATGAACTCTCTATGAAGGGTCTAGGTACTTAACCAGTTCCTCATTAGGAATACAACCTTTAGTGGGGGCCCATTTGCCTGGGGTAACCCACAAGACTAAGTATACAAGCTATGGGCCTAATAATATAGAGATGGGCCCAGTGAGAGATTAAGGTGGGCATTCAATCACACTTAGAGGGGTCCATAATGGGGACATTTAACCACCATTTCCCCAAGGCATAACCAACCACAATCCATATAGCTACAAGGCCCAAGGCCTAGATCTAAACCACATACATAAACCCTATATAAAGGCATGAGACAAAGGGTCCAATACCACCTTCAAAAACATGGGCCTAAGGATGGAATCAAGGCCCAAGGTCTAAGTCCCAATGGCCATAGGACTCATATATTTAGTTGAACTTAATAGGAAGCCCATGAGCATAAAAACATAGCCTAAAAATAAGTTTGAGTCTGGTGAAATAGGCCCCACTACATCAGCATAATAACTATCTACTTAAGTGGGCAACCAAGGGCCTAATGCCACCCTTATCTCAGCAAAATGGTGGAAGGGAAGCCCAACATATGGCTGGCCAAGGTGGGACGTTCCATCCCAATCTGGGCCCATAAGGAAGTCCCAAAAAATTGATGTGTTTGGGTCTCACAAATGGTCATCAATGTGTGGCCCAATCATACATCTATTAGGCCCAAGAGAAAATAAAGGGGCAGCAAATACCCAAATCCCTCAATGTGGTGGATCCCTCATCCAATGAAAATCTAGTCATATAGTATACTTTTAGTGCCCAATGGTTGGACCTTCAATCCATCTAATTTCCTGGGCCTATTGAGGCCCAGAAACTTGTCCCAATATGTGTGAGTTATTTCTAAAAGGACCAGCGTTGCTTATAAGGGGCCCCACCAAATGAAGGGAGGGGTTTTGACACCCAAACTAAGTGGGCCTACTACTAAAATGTAGGCCTAGTGGCAGCACATGGTATGGACGTCCTAAGGGGTGGGACGGTCCAAGGCCTAGATGGCCCAGCCTACCACATGCAACAAGGTGAGCTCGACACCTCCCAAGTGGGCCCCACATGGGATGTCCACCTAAGGTGGACCCTCCCACATGGGCCACTCTGAATGAGAGAATGCCTAGATGAAACATACATCATGGTGGGCCTGCACGCTGGGACGGCCAGCCCCATGCTGGACATTCCTACCTGGATGTCCTACATGGACCGCTGGTCCAGCTCAATGGGCCCCACAATCATGGCCCAATAGGCCTCCATAACATCAGATTGTGGGCCCCAAAAATCATACACAAAGTCAAATGGGCTGGGGCCTAAAAATCCTATCATAGCAAAGAGGACAGCAAGTTTCAAAGGAAAAATTCTGCAATTGCATGTTATTGTCCTGAATTTGGGCACTCCATTGGAGTGGGTCCAAGGCCTCTAAAATTCTGAAAATTGAGGACTAAGATCCTTCATCAAGTTTACAACAAGATGGAGTCCAGAAAAGTGGCCCACCTATAGTAGAAATATTTATGAATTGAGGCTTTTGTCAGATTAAGTTGCTGGACTGCATAGCAGAAAAATTGTGTTGTCCCTGATTTGAACACCCCAAAGGGGTGGGCCCCTATTCTCCAAAAATTGGGAAAAATTAATTTTAACCTCCTCATACAAGTGTACTATAAGGTAGGGTCCACAAAAGTGGCCCACCATGTAACGCCCTAAAAATCGGGGGTCAAGCATAAACTCCACTCCCAAGTTCCAGAACGTCACTTATGCAACATTTTCAATGAAGGATGAATGTCGGTGGTAATAGTACATAAAACATGAGGTGGATTAAGCCAAAACAACATACCATACTTCAGAGACAGTTAAATTAGCAAGCGAAAGAACGTGATAGATATATAAAATATATAAATGATTATAAGTCTCCAGAGTGTGAACATGTTACCAGGTTAACTAAATACATGTATACTCTAAAATAGAAAGAAAAGAATATACATGGGTGTGTAAATAAAAGGTAAAATACCAAGTGTATTGACATCTAATCAGTACCCTTGTAAACCCGTCGATCAGAACCTGCATATAGGAGGGATCCTCCTCATCATCATCAAGTTCGGCTCTGCTTCGCAAGCATCGCCATCATCTGAAACTAAAATAGGGACTGGTTGGTGTGTGCAACACCGTCCCGTAATGTGGGAGGAGTAGCTAACTCAGTGGAATCATAGAGCAAAGATTAACATGTTATCAAATCAATCAAGCGATAATGATAAAGCAAGCAATTCGAATATTCCTAAATACTGTGATTAATACAAAAATGAAATGACATGATGGATGCCCTCACCGACATACTCCCTCATGCGACACCATATTACGTCCGCAACATGCTTTCTTCCCTCAGTGCACCACATCTTCCAGGCACATGCAGTGCGATATGAATATGATTACCGAGTTATTATTAGTCCTTTTCATACAGCAGGATTGGGAAACTAGGTTACTTCCCTTATATCATTCCCGAAAAGGATCCTGTCTAGGGTCGTCACTCCTAGTATTCTTATACGATGATATAGTTCTAGGTCGCTACAAGAGCTGCCAGGGCTGTTGCACACACTTGTTGCTCCACTCCCCCATCACCTTATCAATACAGGCCTAGTTGTACTCTTGTTGCTACAGAAGGGTTGTCGCCTCACGTAGACTCAGAGTACGCTCGAGGTCACTACAAAGGGCTGCCAGGGCTGTTGCTCGCACTCATTCAACCGCTCCCCCATCACCTTATCAGTGTAGGCCGACAGCTCGAATATAGTGTCCCATACCACCATAATCAGCTCACGAGTATAAGGTGCTCACTGGTCACTATGGAGAGGTTTGTGGCCCCAACGTAGGCCGACAGCTCGACCACGGTGTCCCATAGCACCATGCCGGGCTCATGAGTCTTAGTGGATCAAGGTACCACGGTTATCAGGGTTATCACTAGTAAGTTCAGTACCCTGGGTTCAAGTAGTAATGACCAATATAAGGTGAATATACAATGGTCAGCCGGGTTACTTGATGAGTCCGACTAGCACGAGCGCACGTTGAATTGACCGACATGAAGTGCACAAGCACTTCGTGTAGCCTAACCACTGCCGATAACTCTAGTACGACTCAGGTTCGTTATACACATCCTTCGTGGCGAATAGAATCCAACCACGAATTCAAATCTGTTATCGACTGCATGGACTAGAGTATAGCCTCATTCACAAGCAAAGCTAATAACTAGCATATGATTCATATTCGGCATCCATGTGAGCAATCATGAAGTATAACTTGAATGTAAACAGTACATGGAGGAATTAATGTACACATTTATCAGGATTTAACTAAATACACAATCCATAAAAGAAAATCATACGCTCATTTAGCAATCACATGATTCATGAAGGAAATCATTCACACAAGTATTGTGATGGGGATCCATATCCCAACCACTCTCGCAATCACACTCTACTAACTACTAACTCACTTAGACCTTTAAGCAAACACTTAGCTTACTCAACTCCAACGTACTTGACGTATGTTGATTTCAACATATAATATGACAGATCCTTATATCATGGAGTTGTCTACTACACAACAATCATGTTCTTACATTCAAAACATATGCAGGCATAAATCATATTGATTTAGGAATTTCAACAAGCACTTAGACTACAATTAATAATATACATAGCGTATGTTGGCCGAAACATGTATTAGGGCGAATCCTTTCACCAAATAGATCATACATCCATAACTAGGATATATGTACGGTAAATATACATGGCAATCATATTAGCAAAATACGCACGTATACAGTATTTCCTATAAATACCTAAAATACCCTAAATCTCATATTCTTCCTAAGTATTTGAAATGAAAAATAGACAGCATGTTCTACATGTCAAACAACATCCTTATTAGCAATCTACCATTGAAAGACATTGAAAGTTTTGAAAACAGGTAATCTAAGCGTCTAAACTCCTCACCTTAAACTAGAAATTGTGAAATGGAGTTGATTCAGACGATAAGTCTTCGTCAATGGCGCATAGGTTACCTAAGGAATGAAACAGGTTAGCTACAACATCACTACAACTATTCTAAGCTTCAAAATAGGTTAGGATTAGGGTTTCTTACCTAAGAATGACGTCGAAATCACCGAAAAAGCGATGCAAATGGACGACTTTGGCACATGGAGCAGCAGGGAAGAATCCCAGGGGAGGGCCCCAACTTCTTCCTCACTTTCTCTCTCTTTTCTCTCTTCTCTCTCCTAGGGTTTTCTCCAAATTTGTATGGGTTAGAAAGCTAAGGGTTTAAGGCCCTTTTATAAGCCCAAACATAACCAAAACAGACTCTAAGTCAAGGTATACTTGGGTTATAGCCAAATCGTGTCCTTTCCGATCCAAAAGGACGTTTCTGGAGGTCCCCTAACTGAATGCGGTCAGACTTAAGCTCATGGATGTTGGATCCTGATCACATTAAGTTTTCAGTTCGATAGAGTTTCCAGATCGCACATGGTGGACCAGTTTCAGTTCAGCGGTCACTGAGACTCGATCGAGGATTCCAAGTACACTGACCTAAGAGGGAAATATTCCCTGATCCGAGGGTGTATTAGGGTCAGATTCCGACGGTCTGAATGCTTATACTTAACCCGTAAGAGAAACGTGTCAGATCTATTTAAATCACATTTAATTTATAAGGAATTTCACTTTCTCACACTCCTTGCTCCAGGCCCAATGAAATAGCCTCAGAGCATCAGTTAGGCTTGATTTTCGAAACGATTGTCAAGTCTAACTAAGCGGTTATAATAGTCTGAGATTGTAGATATCGGACTTTCGACGTGCGGTCTAGATCCAATACAAAGTTTCAAAGGGTTCCTGAGAGTAAACAGGTTTAGAGTTTGATCTTGGATTTTAGGGTAAGATAGCGTCAATGATTCTATAGGTTTTAGGTCTTACAGATCGTATTTAAAGTGGTTGGTGCTAATTTTACAGGAAATCTACTGTAGCGTTGGCTAATTCACGTTAAATTTCTAAAGAATTAGGTTATAAATGATTTCTTTGGCTTTGGAATTGAGTTCTGAGAGTGATATGGTTGACCCATTGCCTAAGGACGTCTAACCCCAGGTTGGCAAAAATTCAGGGTGTTACATAGTGTGTAACACTCCAGATTTTTGTCAACCCAAAATTAGACGTCCTTAGGCAATAGGTCAACCATAACACCTTGGTAACTTCTCATAACTCAATTTTAAAGCCAAAGAAATTATTTAGAACGAAATTCTTTAGAAATTTAACATGAATTAACTAGCGCTACACTAGATTACCTGTGAAATAAGCACCAACCACTTTAAATATGATCCGTAAGACCCAAAATCTGTAGAATCAGTAACGCTATGCTATCCTAAAATTCAGGATCAATCTCTAAACCCAGTTGCTCTCGGGAGCATTTTGAAACTTCATATCGGACCTGGACCGCCCGTCGAAAGTCCAATAGCGATGAACTTAGACAATTATGACCGCCTAGTTGGACTTGACTACCACCACGAAAATCACATCCAAATGATGCTCTGAGACGATTTCCTTGAGCCTAGAGTGAAGAGTGTGAGAAAATGAAGATTTTTAAGAAATTAAATATAATTTTAAGTAATCTGAAACATGTCGCTTGCACGATGATTCTAAGCATTCTGACCTTTAGATTTTGAGCCAATTTTACCCTCGGATCAGGATAGGTGGCCCATACATGTCATAGCACTTGTGGCCCTAATCGAGTTTTGGTGACCGCTGAACTAAAACTGGTCTGCCACGGTCGATCTGAAAACTCGACCGGACTGAAAACTTAGCTTGACCTAGATCCAATAATAGAATGCTTAAGTCCGACCGCATTTAGTAACAGGACCTCCAGAAGTGCTCCATTGAGATGGAACAACCCGTATTTGGACATAACCTAAGTATATCATGGCCCTGAGTCTAATTTGGAGAGTTTTGGGCCTATATAAGGACCTTAAACCCGCACTCTCTCATCCCATATGAATTTGAGAAAACCTAAGAGAGAGAAGAGAGAAAAGAGAAAGTGTGAGAATCTTCCTGCCATTCTACCCTGCTATCCTACGTGCTTAACCATCACGATCTAATCACTTTTTCGACGACTCCGGCTTTGTTCCTAGGTAAGAAAACCTAAACCTTAACCTATTTTGGAGCTTAGAATAGTCTAAGTGATGTTGTAGCTAACCTGTTTCATGCCTTAGTAGCCTATGACAAAGACTTATCGTCTGAATCACATCCGTTATGCGTTTTCTGGTTTAAGGTGCGGATTTTAGACGCTTAGGTTACCTGTTTTCAAAGCTTTCAATATCGTTTAATGGTAGATTGTTGACAAGAATGTTGTTTCACATGTAGAACATGCTGACCAATTTTTATTTTGAATACCTACGAAGAATATGAGATATATGGTATTTTAGGTATTTGTAGCAAATACCGTTTACGTACGAATTTTGCTGATATGATTGCCATGAGTATTTGCCATGTATCTATGCTAATTATGCATGCATGATCTGTTTGGCGAAGGGATTCACCCAAATACACATTTTGGCCAATATAGGTAATGTGTGTAGATTAAGTGTTTGTATAAGAAAGTATTGAGTAATTGATGTTGTAGATCAGTGTTGAGATAGGATTCTCAACTATTTGATGATGTATATGATTTCCTCCATGTTGTTATATTCGAATTGATTACCTTATATATATGAAATACTGGGGTAGGGTTAATTGCTTATGTTGGACCTGATGAGATGCTGATAATATGCTTGAATTACTTGTTATTTTAATTCTGTCAATCTCATATGCATACTGATTCAGATTTTAAGTGCTTGGGGTTATACTGTAGTCCAGGCAGTCAATAATAGATTTAAATTCATGGTTGAATTCTATTCACCACGAAGGACGCGTCAACGAACCCGAGTCGTGCTTTGGTTGACGGAAGTGGTTAGGCCACACAAGGTGTTTATGCACTTCATGTCGTTCAGCTTAAGGTGCACTGGTACTAGTCGACCTCGTCAAGTAACTCGACTGATCACTGTATGTTCACCTTATATTAGTCATAACTCTTGAACCTAGGGTACTAAACTTACCAGTGAAAACCCTGATAACCATGGTACCTCAATCCACTAAGACTCATGAGCCTGACATGGTGGTATAGGACACCGTGGTCCAGCTGTCGGCCTATGCCGTGGCGACGAGCCTCCCCGTAGTGACCAGTGAGCACCTCAGACTCGTGAGCTAATTATGGTGGTATGGGACACTATATTCGAGCTGTCGGCCTACTCTGATTGGTGACGAGCCCTTTGTAGTGACCTCGAGCGTACTCTGAGTCTACGGGAGGCGACGACCCTTCCGTAGTAACAAGAGTACAAACTAGGCCTGTATTGATAAGGTGATGGGGGAGCGGTGCAACGAGTGCATGTAACAGCCCTGACAGCCCTTGCAGCGACCTAGAAATATATCATCGTATGAGACTACTAGGAGTGACGACCCTAGATAGGATCTTTGTTGGGAATGATATAAGGGAAGTACCCTAGTTTTCCATTCCATCTGTATGAAAAGGACTAATAACAACTCGGTAATCATGTTCATATCGCACTGCATGTGCCTGGAAGATGTGGAGCACTGAGGGATGAAAGCATGCCACGAACGTAAGATGGTGTCGCATGAGGGAGTATGTAGGCGACGGCATGCATCATTATTGCATCTCATCCTTGCATTAATCACAGTATTTAGGAATGTTTGATTGCTTGTTTTACCATTATCGCATGATTGATTTGATAACATGCTAATCTTTACTCTATGATTCCACTGAGTTGATCACTCACTCTCACATTATGGGACGGTGTTGTACACACCAACCAGTCCCTATTTTAGTTTCAGATGATGGCGCTGCTTGTGAAGCGGAGCTGAACTTTTACGATGATGAGGAGGGTTTCTCCTATAGGCAGCTATCAGGCGGGTCTATGTAGACCGTGTTCTGATCGACGGGAATATAGGGAGGTTGATTTGACGTCATGACACTTGTTATTTTACACTTTTGGAGCACTCATGTATATTTTTTTAAATTCATTTTTGGAGTATATATGTATATATTTGACTTGGTAACATGTTCACACTCTGGAGACTTACAAAATTTTATATATGTTATATATACTATCACAGTCTTCTTCTTACATAATTTAACTGTCTCTGGAGTATGATATGCTGCTTTGGCTTAATCCCACTCATGTTTAATACATTAACATAGACAACATTCAATCATAAGCATTTATGTTGCATAAGTGATGTTTTGGAACTTGGGTGTTGAGTTGCTACTCGACCCCCAATTTTCAGGATGTTACACACCATTATAAAAACTATTATGTATTTATGGATTTCTAAACTGCAATGTTGTTGAACAGTCCAAAAAATCTGGAGTGACTACCCCACTTGGGCCACTCCTTTAGGACCTCAATCAAAGTCAGATGGAGGTAAAATTTGGGGTACATTTAGGTGGGGTCCACACCTTCAAAAAAAGTATATCAAATGAGTATAAATAGTCCCCTAATTAGTCCAAAAATCTGACCTAAAACCCACCAGAAACTGTCTAGAAATTTTCTGGATAGCAACATGCTTATGAAATAAACTAAGTATATAATTCAAATTAAGGGGAAAATACTTCATGAAACCTGAGTTGTTGGGGGGAAAATACTCCATGAAACCTGAGTTGTTATCCACCTCAGTAGCCCTCAAAAACATCCAGACCTATTCCTCGCATAAAAATTCATTACATTTGCACCTAAAAGGGGCAACAAGTCATCTCCATCCATAGAGTTGACTTCCATGGGCGTCCACTCTCCTTGGATGGTCTGCATATTTTCAAACCAAGTGGTGGGCCACACACCTCAAAAAATAAGAGATTATTAAGAGAAGAGAGAGAATCGTCCACAAGGGAAGGAGCTCCGTCACATTGAGGCCCTTCCCTTCATCACAAACCATACATCACACCATGTTGATGGTATTACAAGATCTACCCATACATGCATCTTCTAATCAAAATCTAATGGTGGAGATGCCATCTCCACCAAGGATCAGGGGTCTAGATGACCTAAGGATCCTTTTAACTCAGAAAAAAAAAAAAACCATGGTGGGGTCCATGGAGAATGGCCCCACCCATGAGTTATGCATGCACAAAAGGATGGGCCAATGGCCACACCTAAGAAGGCATGGGGTTCCCACCATCACTTGATGGACCCCACATACTTCAAACATGAGGTGAAGAAGAGAAACAAGAAGAATGAATGTAGATCTTAAAATTCTAAGTACATGCACACCCACCTATGAGGTCTTCAAGGAAACACCTCCAAGATGATCTTCAAGCTCCAAGGTACATGGATCTAAGGTGGAGATCTTTCTTCAAGGGTTAGATGGGGGGATAAATAAGTGAAAGTGAGCCGAAAAAATGGAGGAAAGTTGTTGGAGAAGAAGAGAAGAGAGAGGGAGAGAGAGAGAGAGAGAGAGAGAGAGAGAGAGAGAGAGAGAAATGAGAGGGAAAAAGAGAGAGGATTTTTAAGGCAAGCAATGATGAGTTTCTCCTAGAGATGGGAAAAAATCTGAATTTTACTAGAAAAGAGGGGCTTATGATAGAGGAATGCATCATGGTTTTCTAAGAAAGAGAGAGATTCATTACCTAGGCTAAGAAAACCCATCATACTAGCTACAAAAAGGGTGTAGGGTAGCTTGTAGGTTAAGTAAGGAAATGATAGAATTCCAAGGTGGGTGTCACCTAGGAAAATGTGTACAAGCACCTGGTGGGTCCCACATCATGATCAATGGCCCAAATAATGTGAAGCCTACAACTTTTGATGGACATGTCGGATGGATGCACAAGACGCGGCGTCAAAACCACAGCGACGAAGCGGACAAGATGGCACTGGTTTCATCTCAATCCAAGACGGGTCTTCATGACTAGACTTACGGATGATGGAAAACACTATCTGAGGGTCACGGGTTACAGGGTTTCGACTGGTAGGACCGCAGGACAAAGATGAACGAGGTGCATACTCGGGTCGGGTCTCACAGTTCCCTGTGTGTTCACCAACTGTTAAACAACAGCCACACGGCTTGCTACTCCACTCATAATATCCTAACACAGGGGATATTAGCATTCACTAATAAAATAGGTTTTTCTCAGGTTCACCTAAAACCCTCACAATTATGTCTTCTAGTGGGATTACACAATTTAAAAAACCCCACTTCTGAGTTTTCTGGCTTTCCTCAGATAACCAATAGATTGAGATTTTTCTGGCTTAATCTCAAATAAAACCAAAAGAAAGAAATTCACAATAATGTAAAATACCTGAATGTCTCCTTTTGTTGCAGCCTGGAAGAACCAAGTCGGAATAGAAGTTCGAATATAGAAGTTAAATGTCTAATAGTCACTTTAAAATGGTTCTAGATTTTAAATGATTTTGAATTAAACCAGTTGGGCTAGCTCTATTTGATTTTGATTCCAAGAAGAAGGAATATAACAATTCCTCTTTTAAATCAGATTGGAATATAGAAACAAAATCAAATCAATAAAGCTAACAAAAGAGAATATTAAATATGCACAATGTAGCTTAAAAGAACAAAAACTTATCTCAGATTGATGCCTTGAGTTCTTTTCAATTGGATTATTAAACTTTGAAATTCGTCATCTATTTATAGTTGCAGAAACTCATCTATGAATGGTCCTGTGGACACTATGACTGGTCACAGCAGAAACAGATTTTTCAATTTTTGAGCGCGATCGGATAAAACTGTTGCATGACTGGTCGAAAGATGTCCATGACTGCTCGAAGGCTGTCCACACCGATCATGACATGCTCACGACTGGTCAAAGGCAGTCGAATTTAGTCGATGCAGTTTGAGTCATAGCTGCAGGACAGGTCGTGAATGAGTCATGCACTATTCATATAACCAGTCGATCAGTTTCCAGGATTGGTCGTAGATGAATAAAAAATATTAAAAAATTTTCAACAAACTTAGGACTGGTCCTAGAATTTCCTAGACTGGTTAAGTCAGTGTTAGGATTAGTCGAATGGGGTCCAAGACTAGTCTTAAAATAGTCCAAACATTTACAAAGTGATTCAATTTGACTTATGTATTCAAAATGACCTACCTTAAGGTCAATCTAAGGTCAATCATACCTCGAAAGTGATGTATGAACATTGAGACTTCATTTCTTTAGATGATGGATTATATTTGAAGATTATGAAGCTTGAGATCCCTACACTTGATGTAGCTTGTATCTGAGATCTTCTAAAACTTGTAAACTTCATCTTGAGTTGTACACAATCTTGAGTCTTGAACAAGAACTTGTCTTTTGATGTAGCTCTTGAAAGACTCTGATCTTTGAAGTTTACAGGAGTGGACAGCGTACTTGACCTTGCATGTCTTGAAGTAGAGCTTCATTCTCAACTTAAAGCAATGTGTTGGAGTGCCTTGAACATATATATATATATATATATATATATATATATATATATATATATATATATATATATCCCCATGCTACACAAGACACAGATAGTGTTTTTGGCACCACAAAATTTGACAAACAAAGGAGCTATTACCCATAGCACTTACAGATACTGTGGGCCCCACCATGATGGATGTGTTCCATCCAAACCATTCATCCCTTTGGAAAACTCATCTTAAGGCTTGGGACAGAAAAATGAAAGTAAATCTGATGATCAGGTGGACCACATCGTAGAAAATAATGTAGAGTGAACGTCCACCATTAAAACCCTTTTTGGGGTCACAGAAGTTTAGATCAATATGAAATTTATTTTTCCTCTTGATCTAAACCTTTGTAACCTTGTGATCAAGTTGGGCAAAAAAAACGGTGGGCCCTGTGAATTTAAACAATGAAAATCATTCTCCACTGATATTTGTGGTATGGTCCAGATGATCTTTCGATGGAATTTATTTTAAGAAATACTCTAAAAAGACCTCTAATTAATGTATGAGCCCCGCCTTGATTTGATGTATGCTGGGCCCATAAGAGAGCCTCTCTATGATGTATTTGAGGCCCAAATATGAGGTCCATTATGGCATGTTTTGAGGCCCACTATGATGTGTTTTGAGGTCCATGTTAGGAGGTCCATTGTGTGTAATTGTGGCCTAGTATGAGGCCCAATGTGATGTATATGTGGCCCTTTGTGTGGGGCCCATTATGTTGTTTATGAGGCCCTTATGTGAGGCTATGGGATGGGCCCACTATATGTTTGGCTCTATGTGGGCCACTCCTTAGGAGCAATGATGGTTAAAAGTCCACATTGATGGGTGATGATGGTTAAATGTCTACATTGTGACCTTCTCTTAAGCCCTTTGTTAGGCCGATTCTGATTGTCGAGGCCAATTGTCAAGGCTGATTCCAATTATCAAGGCCGATTTTAATTGTCAAGGACGATTCTGATTGTCAAGGCTGATTATGAAGGTTGATTCCAATTGCCGAGTCCGATTTCGATTGTCAAGGCTAATTATCGAGGCCGATTACCGAGGCCAATTGTCGAGGACGATTGTATAGGCTGGTTATTGACACCAATTATCGATGGCAATTTTTAGTACCAGTTGTCAATATCGATTATGAGTATGTGACTGCATAACATCAGGATAAATCTCATATGCATCATCTGTATGTTTGTTATGAGATGTGGATGATTATTACGTATGTCGTAGGGTAGGTTGTTCATGGGACTCCCTGATAGGCAGAGTCGTCCCACATGAGTGCACGATATGCATGGGATTGATGCATGATCGGAATATGTGACTCATGCGTCTCACATTTTGTGATATGACCACTGTACAACCTAGCGACATCAGGGTTGTGGCCTCCACAGGCATGTCACGGATGGTCAGATGTGACACCGAAAATGTTTAGTTCTAACATACGGGTGTCATAGATGTCCTCGTGTGAAAATTCTTAAACTTTCATGGCCAGGAGACGCCTCAACGTCTAGACTGAGTGGATATATATGCGCATTAGGGCCGTATACTAGTAGGTCACATCTCCCATTATGTTGTAATCGTTTGGGAGGGGGTATGACCTTACCTGCCTGAGTCAGGGGGCAATATCTAGGTTGAATTTGACTAGCTTGAGGAATGGGTCCGGCATCGACAAGTTGGGCCTGATATTAGTAGATGGATAATGAGGTCTCTTCCACTTAGACAATTGTAAGCTCAAATAGGGGCAACAAGCTGGCATGAGTGTAATAAACCTCAGTGATGATCCCGGAAATGTACGGTACTGATATGTGGACTTAGTGAGCAGGAGTTCCATACTCAGCATTATACACATTCATTCATTAATTCACTATCCACTCGGGCTGGTAGTTTGTAACTAATTGATATATGTACCTTTGCAATGGCCAGGATTTCGGCTGGGGTGCACGACCAACCTGAGATTAGGAGTTTACCACATTGAGTCTATCTATCCAAATTTAAGTATGGGACTAGTTTGGATAGAAGTCCCTTATGATGGACCCCATAGCTTATGATACTACGTACTATCATCCTGACTTCATACTCCAGCTTGGTCATTACATTCGCACCGCATACTGCATCCGCGGCATATGAAATTTTAGGTTGCTATGTTTCTGCACTTATATGGCCTAGATAATCCTCATGGTATTTTTGTACTCATCAGATTTTGTATATCATATTGCATTCTCAGTATATGATATTGGCTTATTATGTTTTTACATCACATAGCTTGGATAAGGCTAATGATATTTATGGACTTACCAACATGTTTTCGCATTACTCTACATTGTACAATTTATGGATTGCCAGTATATCCACTTATTCTGAAATTTATATTCTTAGCACGTGCATCGCACACACTTACACCACCCTCTAAGCTTTCTATAAGCGAATGCATGATAGATGTGTGCAGGTGACATTAGGTCGCAGCACCATTAAGCTTGGAGTGTGCAGTAGTCTCGTGGAGCTTTGATTTTAATATATGTATTTTCCTTTCAATATTGTATTCAACTGTTTATATTAATGGATATGTGATGATGTTGTTGCCTTTGTGATTTGGGTAAACTTGTAGTTATGCTTCTTACAAGGTAAATGTACATTGAAAAATTCTCCTTGTAGTATTGTAGGATCGAAATTCGGTGTATGTGCACTGGGACCCGAGAATGGGGTACTACAAAGGTCATCGGTGCCAAATTCGACTATCGAGAATTTTATGAGCCCAGTTTCCGAGTTTGGGGCATGACAAGTAACATTGGGGGAAGGGGTTAGGTCAGATGAAGGGTTCGAGATCCAGATGAATGGATTCTGGTGGGGTTCTGCTAGTGAGTATGGGCTTCTTGGATAAGAAGGGGAGAACCGTCTAGGTGGGAACCCTATAGCCTGGCCATGGAAGGAAGAGAATTCTCTCTCTATGGGAATGGGATGAATCCGAACCCTTTATTCCTCCTAAAGTTCTTCAGCATGGGAATATAGATGTCGACAATGTCTCCAAATTTAGAAAAAAAGCCACATAATGATTACCGGATTGCAGTGGAAGGGGATGTTGGCGATGAAGAGGGAGAAGGGTTGGGATGGAGGATGACGATGTTGGATTACAGTCCAGTCTTCCTCCCTCATCGCATTCTCCCCTATCATATCAACTTTAAAAAACATCAAAGGGGGAAAGAAATTACTACAACCACCTATAAAATAGCCTCAACCGTTGGTAGGCAATCAATCCATTATGTTAGTTGATATATGTACATTCCCTTAATTAATTTAGTGAATAATTCTTTATTCATAATGATTTACATATAAGTTCTTTTGTGAGAATTACTTAGAAATGTTCCTATAACCATGTCTAACCATTAAATTTCTCAAAACTCTTATATTAGCAATAATTATAAAAATGTCATTAAGCTAGACCCTTAAATTCTTGATCACATGGTTCTCACAATTCGTTTGATGTGAAATTTTATACCATGCCTATATATCATAAAATAACCGTACATGTCAAATTTCATCCCTTAGATCATCGTAAAAGTGATCCAATTGACAAATCACCCCCTTAACTATTGATTTTGGTATTGATCGAGTGAAGAAACTTCATGGGTAGTCCTAGTAGGATATTTCTTATCATATGAACGACTTGTATTGCACATAATATTGACTAAGTGTGAAATATGAAGACCCCACTTTGGTAGGTTTTTCCTTATGCGTGAAGTTATCCTTTCGAGGCTTATTAACTCCTTATAAATTTGAATCTTCCGATTTAACTACTTCCTTCCATTCATCAAAACTCAAATTTGGACTACACTTTGGATTCATATTACTATGAGGTTATACAAAATTTAGACCCCGATTTATGATCATACACCGTTAAATGTTGAATCTAGTTCTTTCCTTTTAGTGCAAACGGTGAAATTTTAGATTATGCTTTTTCCATCATTGATTAACCACCAATTTTTTTAACCATTTGCCTATCTTATCTACAAATGTTTTCCAAAAATGGGCCCTGATCATTAAGTGTGGACTGTTAATTAAGATCAAGTTCATTTTGGCACTTGTTAAAATAATTTTCAAGATAGGCCAATTTGAATTTCGAATCACCAAGAAAATCATATACCCCAGCCCTATTCAACAACCCCGACGTACTGGACGAATTAAATTTAGAGAAAGATTGTGAGAAAAGTTCACATTGGAGAAACTCAATTCAAGTGAGATGTGAAACACACTCCTTCTCACACACCCACTCCTTTATAAAAGGAGTGTGTCCCCTTCTCCTCTCACACGCCCATGATCCCATGTCCAAGAAAGAGAAAGAGAAAGAGAAAAGAAAGGGGAAAGAAAAGTAGAAAGGGAAAGAGAGAGAAAGAGAAAGAGAAAACCTAGTTGTCCATCCTCCTCCACACGTATGGTGTCTCCCTCTTATTCAAGCGATGTCATGATTTATGTAGAAACTTTCTTATATCGAGATCTACCTAGGGTTTAAATCTAAAGCTAAGGTGAGGAATTCCTTTAAAGTTTACATTAATTTGAGTTAATATGATTTTTCTTATTTTTACATACTTTTATATTGCTTTGTTTTTCCATGCAATTGATTGGTTTGCCATTGTCAATTATTTATCGTTTTGGGAATTATGGTTAATGTATGATTTTAACTATGCATGATTTTTATGAATTTATGTGGGGTGATGGATACAAGCCTTGCCCTTTGTCAATTTTGAGAACGAGGCATGCTTCTACTCTATATTGAATTTACTTTTTGGTCCTCTCCCCTTATTCTTATTGAGTTAGACTATTTGTTAATCTTCTCTTTTATTAAGATAGCTTAATGCCACTTTTCTCCTTTATCAGGTTAGTCATGTGTCACCTTCCTTTATGGCTTAGCCATGTTTCTTCAAATTCCAAAACCCCTATGGTTCGACTTATTTCTCTATTGATGTAAGTGAAGTATTATAGGCCTCATATATAGTGGTTCATATATATTATCATGGACATAATGCATTTCAAATAGTGGCCCTTTTGGTCGTCATGTAATCTCATGGGTTAGTGAATGGTGCATAATCTATGTCAGTCGTCATCCTTATTACATCACTTCTTGGGATTAAATGTTACAAATAGTCGCTTCATGAACACATCGTATCACATAAATACCTCAATCGCACTTTGTCGCCTCGAGATGTTCGCATAAATCCACGTTAACGTTGGACATACTGAGAAATCTCCGTAGTATGGAATGTAGGGCGAGCTGGGTTTTCTATGAATTATATTCCACATTGTGATGATCACCACATATGATGGACTGCACATACTCTGTTAGGCATGCATTCACGTGTGTGTGTGTATATATATATATATATATATATATATATATATATATATATATATATATATATATATTGGTTGCGCATGCTGATACCACTCATAGTGGTAGAATACAAGATGTATCAGAACCCTCAAATTATTCCTATGAATCTCTTGAATTATTGTTAATCTTAAAGGATAACTGTCAGTATGAGAAGGGCATTGACCTTCTCCAATCATATAGATATTGCAGGTGAATTATAGGTTAATGATACGACCGATAATCATTCTATGAAAGATTCTTTTGAAAAGAAAAGAAAGATAACACCACGAATTATTTTATTTATTTTTCACTGCAAATTTTGACAATGTAATAAGCTCCCATTGAAAGGGAATTAAAGAATTATTTTTACGCTTTTTATTATAATGGAATAATAAATACAGTCAATTTCATTTTCATGAATGGTTAACTTTGTGAATGTAACTGGATGTCATTTATCTTAGCCAAAAAAAAAATAAGGTCCAATTTTAAAGCATCCAATTTTTACAATATTAACACCTAGAATTCTCGGTGAAAATTCAGGGTGTTACAAATAAAATGATCCCTTCTTCATTAAATATGTAATTGGTGACACAATAGTGTTAAAATTCTTCACAAATCAACGATAGAATGTCATCAATTTATGAAAACTCTGTACTTTGTGGATGTTTGTTGGAACTAGCCATTCCTTGATGTCACTCACCCTTTTGTCATCCACCCAAATGCTCGTGGACATCACGACAAAGCCCAAAAATAGTAGTCTATTTGTCAAAAAGTTACATTTTTTATATTAAGATATAACTTATTTTCGATGAGCACTTGAAGGACCTGCTTGAGGTGTTTCATATAGTTTACTTCGTCTTGACCCTTATATCAAAATGTCATCGATTTAGACAACTATGAAACACCCAATGAATAACTTCATAACTTAGTTCGCCAACCTTATAAATGTACTAGGCTCGTTCTAAAGACAGAAGGGCATGACCAACTATTCATATAACCCTTCTTTGGTCTTAAAAGTTTTCATTCACTCATCACTCGTCCATATTCAAATATGATGGTAGTCGCTCCTTAAATCCAATTTAGAATAGAATTTCGCACCCTCAAGCATGTCCAAAATATCATCCAACCGTGGTATGATAAACTTTATTTTATGGTAATCTTGTTAATTGTCTGACTATCGACACACATGCGCTAACTCCTATCTTTCTTCAAACCTAATAGGAATGGTACGAAGAATGATATCATGCTTTCTTAGATTAGAACCATAAGGATCAATCCCTCCACTTATCCTTAAAAAATATCGCACTCTTTCGAATTCATTTGATAGTGAGGATGATTAGGTAAGCTCGATTCGGAGACAAGGCCGATATGGTGTTGAATATCTCGCATGGGAGGCAATCCATCAAGAAGGTCATTGGGCTAAATTTCTTTGAATTTATGTAGTAAGGATTTTAGATTCTTAGGAATGGTGGAGGGATCGAGTTCCTTCCCCTTTATAATTAATGCATAAGCTTGCCTCGTCTCTTTAGATTCCTCCATAAAGTCACGTATGGTTAAGAGAAAGTAACCCTCAACTTTAAAAGTTTCGAGTGGCTCCACTGGATCCATAGGAACTAGTATGGTTTTTCAACCATCCTTGATGAAAATATACAAATTATCTTACCCTTTATGAGTAGTGTCATGATCAGATTGCCATAATCAATTAAGTAAAATGTGACAGGCCTCCATGTCAATAATGTCGCATAGTACTTGGTCTTTATAGGCTTTGCCAATTAAAAAATATATAGTGCATTGTTCAATTACTTTCATCTCGCTGACTTTCTTAATCCAATTGACCATATTTGGGGAGGGGTGACGCTCCATCTTCAATTGTAATTTCTCCACAATGACCTTAAAAATAATGTTCTCATTGCTCCCACTATTAACAATCACATCACAGACTCTTTGATTCACTGTACATGTAGTTCGGAAGATGTTGTGTCGTTGTGGGTGTACCTCATTACTCGGTGCATACAATAGTCTCTTCATAACGAGCAACTTGCCATGATGTTGCACAACCCAATCTGTCTCATCCACTTTATCCTCTACAATGTGCTCCAATGCATCAAAATTTGGGTCTTCTTTTAAGACTCAAATATTGCATATTATCCCTCATCTATTACTTTGTTTTATGAATGTAATAATGCTTAATGTTCTATTTTAATCATGTTTATGTTGTATGGATTGAAAAGGATTCTAAAAGCATGGATTTAATGCTTAAGAATCACCAAGCCAAAGATTGGATCTTAGAAGACTAAGAATGAAGAATTCACATGCCAAATATCTTAGAAAACCAAGTCAAGAATAAAGAGAATAGAAGTTTTGAAGTGAATTTTCATGATCCTCGACTAGTCCTGGCTTCGCTTCGACTAGTCGAGGCTCCTGCTCGACTAATCCTAGCCTTACTCGACCAGTCGAGGATTCCTCG
Source organism: Magnolia kwangsiensis (assembly GCA_037074715.1). Classification (NCBI taxonomy): domain Eukaryota; kingdom Viridiplantae; phylum Streptophyta; class Magnoliopsida; order Magnoliales; family Magnoliaceae; genus Magnolia; species Magnolia kwangsiensis. The sequence goes on along the minus strand of CM073576.1, from coordinate 43,393,704 downwards.
ACTCGAACTCTAGCGACAAAATCCTCTAAAATCATGTCATCCTCGACCCGTCGAAGGAAACCCTTAACTAGTCGAAGGTGACCCTCGACTAGTAGAGGGTTATCCTCGACCAGTCAAAGGTTATGCAGATAGCACACGAATTGCGGATAATTAAAGTGTAATACCCTAAAAATCGGGGGTCGTGTATAAACTCAACTCCCGAGTTCCAGACCGTCGCTTATGCAACAAAAATGATTATGATTCAATGTTGTCTGAGTTAAAGCATTCACATGAGTAAAAGTATACCAAAACTGCAATTCATACTCTAGATCCAGTGATAAAAGCAAGCGGAAGACTAAACAATATATATATCACTGTGAGGAAAAACAAAGTAGATCTCATCTGTCTCTAAAGTATGAATACAACTCTGAGTCTCATATACATATACATGAACAAAATGAAATGTTCAAAATAGTCCCACTGAAGTCCCATCAACCCAGGTCACCTAAGCAAATCCATCATGGTACTGCATGTACGAGAACTCGTCCTGGTCCTCATCAAAGTCTGGCTCTGCCTCTTGGATCTCAGCATCACCTGCATCTACAACAGGGTCTGGTGGGTGTTGCAAACACCATCCCGTAACATGGGAGTGAGTGATCAACTCAGTGGAATCATAGAGCAAATATTAGCATGTTCACAAATCAATCATGCGATAATAGTAAAGCAGTAAATCAGACAATCCTAATACTGTTGTTAATGCAGTATGACATGACGTGATGTATGCCCTCACCGACGATCTCCCTCATACGGCACCATCTTACGACCGTGGCATTCAATCCACCCTCAAGTGCTCCACATCTTCCAGGCACATGCAATGGTATGGTGATATGATTTCCAAGTTTTTATTAGTCCATTCAAACAGCAGGATTGGGAAACTAAGGTACTTCCCTTGTATCAATCCCAACACAGATCCTGTCTAGGATCGTCACTCCTAGTAATCTCATACGATGTATATTTTGTAGGTCGCTGCAAGGGCTGTCAGGGCTGTTGCTCGCACTCGTTGCACAGCTCCCCCATCACCTTATCAATACAGGCCTACTGTACTCTAATGCTACTGAAGGGTCGTCGCCTCCCGTAGACTCAGAATACGCTCGCGGTAACTACAAAGGACTCGTCGCTTGATCAGTGTAGGCCGACAGCAAGAATATAGTGTCCCATACCACCATAATCTGCTCACGAGACTAGGTGCTCACTGGTCACTACGAGGAGGTTTGTGGCCCCAGCGTAGGCCGACAGCTCGACCACGGTGTCCCATACCACCATGCCCGGCTCATGAGTCTTCGTGGATCAAGGTACCATGGTTAACAGGGTTTACAATGGTAAGTTCAGTACCCTAAGTTCAAGCAGTTATTACTCATGCAGGGTGAACATACATCAGCCAGTTGGGTTACTTGACGGGCTCGACTAACGCGATTGCATCTCAAGTCGAACGACATGAAGTGCGTAAAACACTTCACGTGGCCTAACCACTGCCGCCAACTTTAAAATACGGCTCGCGTTCATCGACGCGTCGTTCGTGGCCAAGACCAGCCAGCCACGAATTCGCTCGGTTACCGACTGCTTGGACTAAGTATAGTCCCAAAAAATTATGGAATCACATCAGCAAATTATATGAGAGTATTGGAATTGAAATACAACCATGTGAGCATGTTAACACATGTTATAACATACAACTTAAGTAAATCTTCAAGCACATATATTTCATGCGTATAATGAAGTCATGCATATAGTCAACATGTAGGAAATCATTTATGTCAGCATATTAATTGAGAAATGAATCTCAAACTAATTCATAACATCATTTAATTCAATATATACTAATACAAGCATTTATACAAACACATACACTACACACTTAAGTCTACATATAGTATGTCGACCCGAAGTGCGCAATTAGGAGAATCTCTTTGTCAAACTAATTATGCACGTATTCCTAACTTTCTAATGCGACAACAAACTATGTCAATCACATCAGCAAAATATGAATGAAATCAGCACTTCGTACAAATGACTAAAATGCCCTAAATCTCATATTCTTCGTTGATTTACGAAACAGGAAACAGATAGCATATTGTACATGTCAAACAGCGATGTCGTCAATAATCTACTATTAAACGACATTGAAAATGTTGGAAACCGTCAATCAAAGCGTCTAAAATCCTCACCTTATCTCTTATGGATGTGTCGTTTCGAACGGAGCGTATACGCTTCGTCTACGGCTACTGGAGGACCTGTTTTACAAGATCCATTAACTATCAAGCTATGGAATGAAAGAAGCATCAAATCAGCAACTTTCTAGGGTTATTTATTACCTAAAAATGCAGAGGAATCGCCGGCTTAGTGATGGAATCGTGTTGCTACAGCACGTGCAACAAGCGGCACGAAGGCAGGAAAATTCTCCTCCAATCTCTCTCACAAACTCTCACCTTTTCTCTCTCCTAATCTAGGGTTTCTCTCAAATTCGGATGGGAGAGAGGAGTGAGGGTTTCAACCCCTTTTATAAGCTTAAAAATGTCCAAAATAGGCTCAGGTACAAAGTTCACTTAGTGCATAACTAAATCGGGGCTGTTTTGGTCCAAAAGATGATTCTGGTGGTCCCCTGGCCAAATGCGATCGGACTTAAGCTCATGCGTACTGGATCTAGCACGCATCAAGTTTTCAGTCCGGCAGGGTTCGCAGATCGCACGTGGCAGACCAGTTTCAGTTTAGCAGTCACCTCACGTAGATCAGGGCTGCAAGTCTCATGATATGAAATAGAAATTTTTCCTGATCCGAGGGTGTAATCTGACTGAATTCTGACGGTCAGAACGCTTAATACTGACACGTCAAGTCATGTGCCAGATTTGAATTTTAAATTTCAAATCTGTCCCTATTCGCACTCTCTTCAGTCCGGGCTCAATGAAATAGCCTGTGATTATCGGTTTGACTTGATTTTCGAAATGATTGTCAAGTCCAGCTAGACGGTTCTAACGGTCTAAGATAGGAGGTATCGGACTTTCGACGCGCGGTCTAGATCCAATACAAAACTTCAAAGTGGTCCAGAGAACAAACCTGCTTAGAGTTTGATCCGAGGTTATAGAGTATTATAGAGTCATTGGTTCTACTCGATTTGGGTCTTGTAGAACGTATTTAAAGTGATCAGGGACTATTTCCCAGCTACTCTAGCGTTGCGCTAGCTAACTTAGTTATATTTTCTAAAGGAATTAATTCTACGCAATTTCGGGTCGAGTTGGTACTCGAGTCCAAGTATGGATTTTTCTCGGGCGTTACAATCTACCTCCCTTAATAAATAATTTTATTCTCGAAATTTGTACCTTTTCGTACTCCTCGAGAAGCTGTGGGTAGTTCTTTCTGATCTTGGCTTCTGTCTCCCAAGTAGCCTCTTCCTCAGAGTGATGCGTCCACAATACCTTCACAAGGGGAATCACCTTAGTACGCAGTACCTGCTCCTTCCTTTCTAGGATACGTGTCGGTCGCAGGATATAAGTAACATCCTCTCCTAACTGCACCTACTCCCATCTGATGATATAGGAAGGATTAGAAACGTACTTCTTCAGCATAGAAACATGAAATACGTTGTGAACGCTCGCGAGAGGCGTGGGTAAAGCCAATCGGTAAGCCACTACTCCCACACGATCGAGGATCTGGAATGGACCAATGAATCGCGGTGCCAGCTTCCCCTTCTTCCCTAACCGAAGAACTCCCCTCATAGAGGAAACTCGCAAAAACACATGATCCCCAACTTTGAACTCTAGTGGCCTCCGTCTCATATCGGCATAACTTTCTATCTACTCTACGCTGTGAGAAGCCGACGTCGAATAATATCGATCTTCTCTGACGTCGCCTGCACTAACTCTGAGCCAATCAAGCTACGCTCACCGACCTCTGCCTAACAATGCGATGCGCGACAAGGTCGCCTATATAGCGCCTCATAAGGTGCCATACTGATACTCGCCTGAAAGCTGTTGTTGTAAGCAAACTCCGCATATGCAAGACAATCATCCCAACTGTCCTTGAAGTCCAATGCGCAAGCTCGCAACATGTCCTCTAAGATCTGGTTCACCCGCTCTGTCTGTCCGTCTGTCTGTGGGTGAAAAGTAGTACTAAATTTTAACTTCACACCCATAGACTCCTGAATGCGAGTCCAGAAAATAGAAGTGAACCGCGTGTCTCTGTCCGACACGATCTCCAACGAAACTCCATGCAGACGCACAATCTCTCTATGTACAGTCTAGCCAGCTCGTCTACAGAGTTCGTAACTCTAATCGATAGGAAGTGCGTCGACTTCGTCAGACGGTCGACGATCACCCAAATGGAATCATGTCCCTACCTCGTCTTCGGCAGCCCAAAAATGAAGTCCATGGAAATGAAATCCCACTTCCACTCTGCGATCGGCATAGGCTGCAAAAGTCCAGGTGGTTGGCGATACTCTGCCTTCACCTGCTGACAAGTGAGACAACGGGACACGAACTCAGCTATGTAGGTCTTTATACCTTCCCACCAATAAGTCCTCTTCACGTCACGATACATCTTCGTACTGCCTGGATGCATCGCGAGTCTAGTACAATGCGCAGCCTCGAGAATCTCTCGTCTCAAGTTAGGGATATCTGGGACGCATAGGCGGCCACGATATCGTAAGCCTCCATCCATACCAACTCGCCACTCGGCGTCTGCATCATCACTGGCCTACTCTCGAAGCTCAGTCAGATGCGCGTCATCCCTCTGCGCCTCGATGACCCGGTCATCGATCTGAGATCGCACCTGTACATGTGCGATGAACTCGTACGGCTCTTCTACGGTGAGTTTCTACTCAAAGTCTCGCAAAAACTCAACCATATCCCACTCAGCAACCATCAGCGGAGCCGTAAACTCTATCGCCTTCTTGCGGCTCAACGCGTCAGCCATAAGGTTTGCCTTTCCAGGATGGTAAGAGACTTCAAACTTGAAGTCCTTCAACGTCTTCATCCATCGTCGCTGCCTCATATTCAAGTCTCGCTGCGTGAATATGTACTTGAGCCTCTTGTGGTCGCAAAAGAGCTCGAACTCCTCTCCATAGAGGTAATGTCTCTAGAGTCTCAGTGCGAATATGACGGCTGCCAACTCTAGGTCATGTGTAGGGTAATTCTCCTCGTGCTTCCTTAATTGTCTCGAGGCATATGAAATTACCCTGTCCCTCTGCATAAGGACACAACCCAGACCAACGCTAGACGCGTCAGTGTATATAGTGTATCTAACCCCTTGCTCTAACAATACTAGCACAGGGGCGGACGTAAGTCTGTCCTTCAGCTCCTGAAAAGCTGACTCTGCCTCGTCATTCCAGGCGAACTTCACGTCCTTCCGTGTCAACTGAGATAAGGGTCTCACGATCTTCGAGAAGTCCTGTATGAAGCGTCGATAGTAGCCAGCGAGACCCAAGAAACTCCTCACCTCAGTGACAGAACCAGGCTGCTCCCAGTCCTGCACCGCAGCTACCTTAGACAGGTCAACTGCCATGCCATCCTTGGACACCACGTATCCCAGGAACTTCACTTCCTACTTTCAGAAGTCGCACTTCTTGTACTGTGCGAACAACTGATGCTGTCTGAGCGTATCCAGGACCAAACGCAAGTGCTCCTCATGCTCCTCTCGAGTCCTGGAATACACCAAAATGTCATCAATGAATACAACGATGAATCGATAAAGGAAAGGCTGAAATACCTAGTTCATCAGATCCATAAACACGATTGGTGCGTTCGTAAGACCGAACGACATCACAAGGAACTCGTAGTGGCCAAAACTGGTCCTGAATGCTGTCTTCTGCACGTCCTCATCCCTGACGCGCAACTGATGATATCTAGACTGAAGATCAATCTTCGAGAAGTACTGTGCTCCTCTCAACTGATCAAACAAGTCATCGATCATGGGTAAAGGGTACTTGTTCTTCACCGTGATCTGGTTCAGCCTGCGATAATCAATACACAATCGCATCGAACCATCCTTCTTCCTCACGAACAGGACCGGTGCTCCCCAAGGAGACACACTAGGCCGTATAAGGCCAAGCTCTAGCAGACCATCAATCTATGTCCTCAACTCCTCCATCTCACACGGTGTCATGCGATACGTCGGCAGTGAGACGGGCAAGGAACCAGGAACCAAATCGATAGTAAAATCGATCTCTCGTCAGGGCGGCAAACCAGGGATCTTCCTGAACAGATCCCCGAACTCAGAAATGACTGGCGTATGCTCAAGTATCTGGGCACCAGCGTCGCGCAACAAAGTGGCGTAACTAAGTATGCAGAAAGGGAGATTTACCCGCACTGGAAATGTGAAAGATGCACCCTCTAGCTCGTACGCAGTCACTATACGAGTCTCGTAGTCAATCTCGGCCCTCGCTGCAGTCAACCAGTCCATGCCAAGAATGACATCGAGATAAACAAGAGCGGGATCGACGACGATATCTAGAGCCATCTTCTTGCCCCCCAGATCCACCAAACAACCCTCACACATCTGGGTGACATCTGTAAAGGACCCGTGGGCTGTATAAACTCGCACCCCGTCCATAGTAATGGTCTGTAGCCCAAGACGCCTGACTATAGCATGTGATATCAAAGAAATCGTGGAACCAGTGTCCACCATCACGAGAATAGGAGTACCTCCAATATGGTCAGTGACCTCGAAGGTCGAATGCTGAGAAGTCGATGTCGCAGCTGCCTCAGCTATCAATGCATGAACCCATGTCTACTGTGGCCGGTTCATCCGCTGTGTCATGGGCCGTAGAGGCTGTCTGATCTGTGATACCGGAGGTCTGAAAGAAGGGTGCGCAGGAGCTAACCGTATAGGTGGTGCTGATATCGCCTGTGAACGTGCACGGTCAATCTTCTGCGGCGGCGAGAACCCACTGTCCCACATCTGAGAAAAACAACTCTGCGCCAAGTGGCCCGTCCTCCCACAGTATGTGCACGATAACTCGGGGCACCGAAACGATGGTGCTGGCGCTATGGCCCGAGTAGGAGGGTTGACGCGAGGCCTCTTGCCCGCGAAGGGCCTGTCCTGCATGTCTGGTAGTGGCCTAGAAGCAACAGGGCCACGAGATCGCGCAAGTCGATACACATCCTGCTCTGCCCGCATAGACATGTGAATCAACTCCACATAGGAGGGAATGCTCACACAGCACATCTTCGACCGAATATCCAGTCGTAAACCCTCTGAAAAGCGCCGTATGCGCATCTTCTCATCAGTCAAAATAGTAAGGACGTATCTGCCCAACTCCGTAAATCGATGCTCATACTCCGTAACTGTCATGGCTCCCTGTCTGAGGGGGAGAAACTTATTCTCCCGGTCATGCCTGTAAGTCTGGGAATAATACTTCTCGTGGAAGCAGAACTCAAACGCTACCCATGTCCATATAAAGTCGGTGGTGACGGTCCGCAATACGCTGTCCCACCACAAGCTGGCCTCTCTCTCAAATAGGAATGTAGCCAACTCTACCTGCTCGGCCTCTATGCAATGAAGCATCCGTAATATCTTCGACACACGGTCGAGCCAATACTCGGCCTCCTCGGGTCTATGAGAACCCGTAAAAGTGGGAGGCCGTAAGCGCTGAAATCTCTCTAACAAGCCCCGTGTATCTGTGGTATTCCCCGCAGGATAAGCAGGTGGTACAGGATGAGTCATGCCCTCATCCTGGGCATAAGTATCAATATCCCCAGCTGGATGCTCAGGTGGTGCAGGTAGGTCACACCCCCACCCTGGGCTAATGTCCCCACAATGGTAGTCTGGAGCTGCTGCTGCTGCTGCATCATAGCCATCATCTGCTCAAATCTGTCAGGAGGTGGAGCAGGCTGTGGCGTGTGCTGCGTCGAAGTAGACACACGATAAGGCTCTCTGACTGGCGGTGTGAACGGTGGTGGTCTAACTGTAGGACCAGCAGTAGGCTGAGACGCACGAACTGTCTCAGGAATTGGGCCCACAGCAGGGTCCGCATGGGTGTCGGGCTGCGAAGGAGCCTGATCCATAGGCTCACTCAATGCAAGCCGAGCCGTGCTCCGCGTAGCCTTAGGCGGCATCCCTATATTCAAAATAGGGCGCAACCTTGTCAGTCTCAATAGCACAAATACACCGCAATCATTCACACAAGGAGTCAAAGGCATTCCATGCATTTCATTTAATCAAAATTGTCACAATACAAGGGATATATCCTTACAAGCATCATGACGAGAAATACATGGGAACTAAGACAGTTAAAATTTACAACAGCAACATAAGTAAAGCACTAGCCTTAACAGGCTCACACAACTTAAAAGCAGGAAATAACTAACTACTAACAACAACATCAAAGGTCGCATCGCTATTCTGAGTCTGGTGACGGAGGAGGAGCACCCTTATCCTGCAAGCAGCATAGGATCGCCTTCAAGGTGCGAGTCACCTTGCCAAATTTCCTCTTCGTCACGGCCTTGGCATCCTCGATTTCAGCGCGAAGTTCCTGAACTTCCCTTCGCAAGGCGATCTGGCTCTCCTCAATTCGGGCAATGCGATCATCGCCAATAGCCTGAGCAGAAGGAGGAGGACTCTCATCTGTATCCTGAGCCTCCTCTTCTGCCTCTTCTTGGACTTCTTCCTGAACTTCTGCTCCAGGTTCTCCCTCACTTAGATCCTCCTCATCATCAAAGTCATCCTCGCTATCCTTCTCAAGTTGATTCTCACGGTACTGAGACCCAATCTTCATCTTGACCATAGTTGACTCATCAATGCTATGAATCGGAACTGGCAATTTCAGCCCAAGTCTGTAGTCAAACTCAAGCGCGATCTTGCATATCCGTCGGCCAAAAGGAAGCGATTCGGACGTTCTTCTTGACTTGGCTATGAGGATTATCTGTCGCAAGATGAAAGTGGCCATACACACATTCTCTCCCTGGGCCACCAGATACAAGAAATCAACCATAAGGCGCGTACACTCAATGCGATTCGTCAACCTGGGATACACATTGAACGTGCAGATATGGTGCAGCAGGCACAAATCATCAGACATATGAGTCACCTTGAGGATATTATTAGGCTGTCATGGAACCATCTTACCGCATAGGAACCTGGTACGGCAATCTCGCTCACGCCTACTCCTTAGATTCTTCTCACTAGGATGAACATCACCAAGAGGCACGTTCAGAAGCCGCGCAATCAACCGTACATCGATCATAGCCATCCGATCTCTACCAAAAGGGATTTTAAACTGCAATGGCTCCAAGGTAGGATTCTGGATACGAGCGTAGAAGGCACGAACGGTGCTCATATTAGCACAAGCGCGAGCTTCAAAGATCAGACCCCAATGCGCAGCTTCAATGCGCTCGAACAACTGAAATTCACCAAATAGTCGTTCTTTCACATTCGCCTCAAACAACACTTTACAATCAGTGTATTGGCCATGAGGCATCTCAGCTAGAATCACTCGCCCAAGTTGAGTATGGGGATCCAAATCCCTCTTTGTATGAAACTCTCGGGCTGTGGTTGGACCTACGGCGGCGCTTGAACTTGCGGCACCACCCCGCGGTCTTCTTGATTGAGCAGGGTGACTTGGCCCAGCCTCATCCGCTGTGATTTTTCTTTTACCCATCAAAGATAGGATGGTGGAGAGTGACAAAAGGCCTAAAATGGCTTCCATGAAAGCCATGAAAAATAGAAAAAATGTGAAGAAGTGGCTGTCCAAACTGGAAAAGGGAGATCGAGGCGTTGTAGAGGGATGCTTCAAGCTTCCCTAGGATGTATTTTCAAGGAGAAATGAGAATGAAAAAGAGGAATGGAGCACCTCACGATTTAAGCTCGATTTGGAGGTTTTTAGAGCTCCAAAAGATGAAATCTTCAAGAGGGAGGGCTGCCAACTTCAAAGGAACGATGGAGCGTGGTCGTTTTTTGCCAAGGATGGATTTAGGGGTGGTTTGGAATCACAGATTTTGGAGATAGCAGCTGAAAAATGAGAATGGAGCTATGGGAAGGGATGTTTGTGAAGGAAGTGCACGATTTAGGGGTTTTCTACACACGAACCATACATGGGGGGTGTATAGTACCCAAAATACCCTCACATCTCAAAGCACACATCTAACGGACGATGGTGGTCGGCGATGGCATCGCCGACCGATCATCTGTTCAGTCGGTGGGACCACATGGGTTTGGTCCCCCATGGTCCAGGGACCCCAAATAACTATGGGCCCCACCTTGGTTCATTGTATTTTGACCTATCTAGGCCCAAACATGAGTTCAGGGCTTTCTGGGTCCAATCTGTATTTCTGAATACAAAACCCTACTATACAGCATATGATTTTGGGGTAAAATGAGCTAGTACATCCATCTAGCCCATTAGTTGTTAAAGAAAGTGAAGTTATAATGGCCTTATGGCCATTTTTCATGAAATTTTACTATTCACTGTAAAATTTTGTAAAAGTATGATTTTATGTTATTTTCACATTAGGATTGATGCCTAACATAAAAAGGATAAGAAAGAATTGAATATTGGAGTGGTGAGAGAAAGTATTTTGAAGATTTTTGGTGAAACGGAGTTTTTAAGCCCTAGCGATTGAATATAGGGGTTGTGGTTGTCCCACAGCCCAAGGATTCACATTTACAGGTTTAGAATCGTTCAAAGAATGTCTCAACTCACTCACCTACAACTTAGGAGCTATTCGGGTTGCTTCACGCGACCCTAGATGCGTTACGGACTCGATCACGCGATCGATTCGAATAGTCTTCGCCTATTGGCGAATCTGGGATCCTAGAAGTGTTTCTAGACCCTTCTTGAACCCACCTAAGTTAAAGGAAGTGACAGCGTATGTCGCGTGACCATAACCCAGGCGCAGTATACTCTTATTCATGCTCTGATACCAACTTGTAACACCCTGAAAATCGGGGGTCGTGTATAAACTCAACTCCCGAGTTCCAGACCGTTACTTATGCAACAAAAATGATTATGATTCAATGTTGTCTGAGTTAAAGCATTCACGTGAGTAAAAGTATACCAAAACTGCAATTCATACTCCAGATCCAGTGATAAAAGCAAGCGGAAGACTAAACAATATATATATCACTGTGAGGAAAAAAAAAGTAAATCTCATTTGTCTCTAAAGTATGAATACAACTCTGAGTCTCATATACATATACATGAACAAAATCAAATGTTCAAAATAGTCCCACTGAAGTCCCATCAACCCAGGTCACCTAAGCAAAGCCATCATGGTACTGCATGTACGAGAACTCGTCCTGGTCCTCGTCAAAGTCTGGCTCTGCCTCCTGGATCTCAGCATCACCTGCATCTACAATAGGGTCTGGTGGGTGTTGCAAACACCATCCCGTAACGTGGGAGTGAGTGATCAACTCAGTGGAATCATAGAGCAAAGATTAGCATGTTCACAAATCAATCATGCGATAATAGTAAAGCAGTAAGTCAAACAATCCTAATACTGTTGTTAATGCAGTATGACATGAAGTGATGTATGCCCTCACCGACGATCTCCCTCATACGGCACCATCTTACTACCGCGGCATGCAATCGACCCTCAAGTGCTCCACATCTTCCATGCACATGCAATGGTATGGTGATATGATTTCCAAGTTGTTATTAGTCCATTCAAACAGTAGGATTGGGAAACTAAGGTACTTCCCTTGTATCAATCCCAACACAGATCCTATCTAGGGTCGTCACTCCTAGTAATCTCATACGATGTATATTTTGTAGGTCGCTACAAGGGCTGCCAGGGCTGTTGGTCACACTCGTTGCACTGCTCCCCCATCACCTTATCAATACAGGCCTACTGTACTCTACTGCTACTGAAGGGTCGTCGCCTCCCGTAGACTCAGAATATGCTTGCAGTCACTACAAAGGACTCGTCGCCTGATCAGTGTAGGCCGACAGCAAGAATATAGTGTCCCATACTACCATAATCTGCTCACGAGACTAGGTGCTCACTAGTCACTACGAGGAGGTTTGTGGCCCCTGCGTAGGTCAACAGCTCGACCACGGTGTCCCATACCACCATGCCCGGCTCATGAGTCTTCGTGGATCATGGTACCATGGTTAACAGGGTTTACAATGGTAAGTTCAGTACCCTAGGTTCAAGCAGTTATGACTCATGCAGGGTGAACATACATCGGCCAGTTGGGTTACTTGACGGGCTCGACTAGCGCGATCGCATCTCAAGTCGAACGACATGAAGTGCGTAAAACACTTCGCGTGGCCTAACCACTGCCGCCAACTCCAAAACACGGCTCACGCTCATCGACGCGTCGTTCGTGGCCAAGACCAGCCAGCCACGAATTCACTCGGTTACCGACTGCCTGGACTAAGTATAGTCCCAAGCAATTATGGAATCACATCAGCAAATTATATGAGAGTATTGGAATTGAAATACAACCATGTGAGCATGTTAACACATGTTATAACATACAACTTAAGTAAATCTTTAAGCACATATATTTCATGCGTATAATGAAGTCATGCATATACTTAACATGTAGGAAATCATTTATGTCAGCATATTAATTGAGAAATCAATCTCAAACTAATTCATAACATCATTTAATTCAATATATACTAATACATGCATTTATACAAACACATACACTATACACTTAAGTCTACATATAGTATGTCGACCCGAAGTGCGCAATTAGGCGAATCTCTTCGTCAAACTAATTATGCACGTATTCCTAACTTTCTAGTGCGACAACAAACTATGTCAATCACACCAGCAAAATATGAATGAAATCAGCACTTCCTACAAATGACTAAAATGCCCTAAATCTCATATTCTTCGTTGATTTACGAAACAGGAAAAGGATAGCATGTTGTACATGCCAAATGGCGATGCCGTCAATAATCTACTATTAAACGACATTGAAAGCGTTAGAAACAGTCAATCAAAGCGTCTAAAATCCTCACCTTATCTCTTATGGATGTGTCGTTTCGAACGGAGCGTATACGCTTCGTCTACGGCTACTGGAGGACCTGTTTTAAAAGATCTATTAACTATCAAGATATGGAACGAAAGACGCATCAAATCAACAACTTTCTAGGGTTATTTCTTACCTAAAAATGCGGAGGAATCACCGGCTTAGTGATGGAATCGTGTTGCTACAGCACGTGCAACAAGCAGCACGAAGGCAGGAAAATTCTCCTCCAATCTCTCTCACAAACTCTCACCTTTTCTCTCTCCCAATCTAGGGTTTCTCTCAAATTCGGATGGGAGAGAGGAGTGAGGGTTTCAACCCCTTTTATAAGCTTAAAAATGTCCAAAATAGGCTTAGGTACAAAGTTCACTTAGTGCATAACCAAATCGGGGCTGTTTCGGTCCAAAAGATGATTTCTGGTGGTCCCCTGGCCGAATGCGATCAGACTTAAGGTCATGCGTATTGGATCTAGCATGCATCAAGTTTTCAGTCCGGCAAGGTTAGCAGATCGCACGTGGCAGACCAGTTTCAGTTCAGCGGTCACCATGCGTAGATCAGGGCTGCAAGTCTCATGATATGAAATAAAAAATTTTCCTGATCAGAGGGTGTAATCTGACTAAATTCTGACGGTCAGAACGCTTAATACTGACACGTCAAGTTATGTGCCAGATTTGAATTTTAAATTTCAAATCTGTCCCTATTCGCACTCTCTTCAGTCCAGGCTCAATGAAATAGCCTGTGATTATCGGTTTGACTTGATTTTGGAAATGATTGTCAAGTCCAGCTAGACGGTTCTAACGGTCTAAGATAGGAGGTATCGGACTTTCGACGCGCGGTCTAGATCCAATACAAAATTTCAAAGTGGTCCAGAGAACAAACCTTCTTAGAGTTTGATCCGAGGTTGTAGAGTATTATAGAGTCATTGGTTCTACTCGATTTGGGTCTTGTAGAACGTATTTAAAGTGATCAGGGACTATTTCCCAGCTACTCTAGCGTTGCGCTAGCTAACTTAGTTATATTTTCTAAAGGAATTAATTCTACGCAATTTCGGGTCGAGTTGGTACTCGAGTCCAAGTATGGATTTTTCCCGGGCATTACATAAAGCAACTTCCAAATTTTTCTAACTCGGTGTGAAAGTTGGAGTTGCAAAACTCTAAATAGGGGACCCCAAAATGATAGAGCCACCGTCTGAGAGTTCTTCTTCTTCTTCTTTAGTTAGTCTTTTTTTTTTTGTTCATGTCTATGGTTGGCTAAACCTCTTAGCTAGGCCTAAGAGGTGAAGCTCGTAGTGTGATTAGGATGTTTACTTTTTTTTTTATTCATGTTTTATTGAACTCTCTTGGATTCTATTTTGATTATGAAGGAATATTTTTTTACTTTTTAATGGTTTGTTGTGACAAATTATTATAGATCTACGATAGCTTAAGATATCTTCTTTTCCTGAATTAAGATTGTGAAATTGGTAAGTCTCATTGTTCATCATCGTCCCTTGGGCATGGTAGGGTGACAGAATCATTCCTAACTTTCACAATTCTCTTATGATGGGTCATGGGATTGGTAAATCCTGTTGTTCGCCTTGTCTCCTTGTCATGGTTAAGTGATGGAATCACTTCCAAATCTTCACAACTCCCATCCGTTGATGATTAGATCCATTAGAAGTTCAGAGATCTGACAATTCTCTTCTTACCAATAGGATAAGATAGGACTCTGATTCCAGTTGTGTCCTTGAATCATGCAAGGTAGCTTCCCAATTACTATAAGTGGATTCAAAACACCATATTTACCACCTTTAAATTTATTAGCTTTTAATTAATCTATTCATAATTACTCTCTCAAAATATTCCAGATTTAGGTGTACATCTTCTTCTAGTTCTATTTCTACTTAATTCAGAAATGTACAAGTTTAGTCCTTCTGAATTTGACCTCGGTCTCACCGAAAATATTACAGCATCACGACCCTACACTTGAGGCTGTGAACAAGTTTTTGGTGCTATTGTCGGGGATTGACGGTTGCATTTTTGTGAGATTTGGTAGTTTTAGAATTAGCTTAATATTAAGGTTTTCTAGTTTCTATTTTTAGGATTAGAGTTTTCTGAATTATTTTAGAAACTAGCTTTCTATTTCTAGGTTTAGAAATTTTCCTAATTATTATTATTATTATTATTTAGAAATTAACTTTTTTTAGAAACTTTCCTTTTTAAAAACTAACTCATCTTTCTATTTTTATTTTTAAAAACTTTCTAATTTTAGAATTTCTGTTTTTAGAAACTGACTTATTTTGTTTTGTTTTGCAGGATCTTAATTTATGAACTTTTAATTTGGTAAGTTCCTTCTAATTCTCTCTTTCTATTTGTAGATTTCTTATTACTGTAGGATTTTCCTTTCATTATTTTTTTCCTTAGGATTAGATTTAGAGTTAGGGCTTCACCATGCAAGAGTGGGTACGTCAGTATGCTAAGATGGATAAGATATTTTGGGAAGGGATGTATGATGATTATGATAGAAATCAACCTATGTCTCATATTTTTTCTGAAACCATCATATAGAACCAAACATAATATAATGCTCTACCAGTTAAGAAGTCCTTACACGATCAAATGTGAGAGAATAATTACACCCCATAGATTAAGAAGACAGTATGTGAGTGTTGGGGTTATTATAACTATGGGAGTGAGAATTATTGTCACCCATCAAACAAGAAGAAAACATTGAGAGATTATATTATGGGCGATAATATGTATCAACAATTATTAGATTCTCCCACCTATGATGTGTATGACTATGATTAGTGAAAACATCAAAATTGAAAAGATGAACCAACAACATGTTATAATGATTATTCTCTTAGATCCCCTACCTTTGAGATCCAACCAAAAATGATCTAAAAAGATTCAATTTAGAATTTCATGAACTATCAAGAACAACTCAACCAACTTGTCATGGGCATGATGAAATCATTGGAAGCAATTAAATCACACCTCGATAAGGTGGAAGAGGCTATGTTATCACAACGTCAACCTAATCTAGAAATACAATGTGAGGAAAGTGATCCTAACTTACTTTTAAAGAACTCTGAAATTTGGAATGAAGAGTTGGATTGTGTTAATGAGCATATGGTTCAATTTTCTGAAGAATCAATCTCAATGACTATCCAAAAGAATGATCAAGAGGCATGGATGTTTTTCAAATATAATGATACCGACAAACTTCACTCACATGACACACTTGGTTTCAATGATGAGGAAGTGGTTAGTTTATTTGAACCTCAACCCAATCTAAGAATAGAATATGAGGACAACAATCTCATTCCAAGTGTGTACTGCACTAAATTGGAAGATGATGAGTATTGGGATTCTAATCATGAATGTATAACTCAAATCCCCTTGAATTTAATATCAAGTTTAGCCCATATCAATAATCAAGAGGTTCAGGAAGTTGTCAACCATAATGATCTACTCCGCCTATCTGACATGACTGATTTGAATGTGAAGGATAAACCACTTTTAACTAACCCTTCCAACTTTTGTAAGATATGTTTAGACCACTGCCCAGAATTGAATGATGATATGATTTGGGAGATGGATGAGTTGCTCGTTATGACTCTGAAATTTGAAATCATCTAGTTAAGGCCACCATTAAAGTTGTCAACCCTTGATAATACAATGCTTTTACTAAGTAGTATAGATGAACAGAGTCTTCACATCAATTCTTCGCCTATTGATTTTCAATCTACCTATGTAAGGCAAGACAAGATACATCCGGTGACGATTTATTCTCACCATGATGAAGAGCAAGAGATCATGCTTCCATCCACTTCCAAAGACGATGGAAACCTCGGACAGATCATCACAAACTTTAATGTAGAAAATGAGTCACTCTCAACTAAATTTCCCAACTCTTTGGACGATTGCTTGACACACTTTGTAGATTCAAATGACCCATTAATACAAGAAATAGTAGATGCCTATTGAAACATAAAAAATCATCATCATCAAGAAAGAATGGAGATCAAAAATCAATCAAGGAGTGAAAGAAAAAGAAAGGATTAAGTTTATTATTTAGTGGTTGCGCGGGTCGCATAACAAGAAGTGGTTGTGCAGATCATGCAACAAGTTATAGTAGTTGCGTAGGTGGCGCAAACAGTTTATCATAGAAAGAAGCAAATACTAACCTTACGCGGGTCGCACAACGAAAGGTGTCGTTGCGCGGGTTGCGCAACTAGCTTCTCTGTTCCGAGGGTAGTGAAATCGAAAGTAAAAAATGTTCTAATGACATGAAGATCGAGGATTGGCACGTGTGGGATGTCTATAAATACCCCACTTCCTCTCTCATTTGGACAGACAGAATTTTAGAAGACTAAAGGTGAGGAGTGGAATCAAGGATCTGTTGTCTAGACCGCACAACCTTTGCATCGAGTTACGCGGATCGTGTAATCCCTTCAGCCAGTTGCCCTGACCGCGTAACAAACAAAATACTGCGTGGGTCGTGCAACCAGGTTATTGTGAAGGTTGTAATACTACCCAAATCGTCGAAGGCATTCAAGTCTAAAGCTTCATCACTTCAGGCTCTCTCCTTTAGACAAGTTCCGAAGAGAGATTAGTCGAACAAATCAACATTACTCCTAAGTACTAGGAGATGATCAAAATAATTGTCGAAAGGCTGCCAGATTTAAGATTTAACATATAAGCTTCGATAATTATAATTTATTTATATTAAATGATCTGTCTTAGAATAAAGAGATATTGAAGGGATGTATATAAACTCAGAATTAATAATACATTGATTGTTCTATGTCTTCTCTTTGCTATGTTCGACTGAAGTAATCTCTAAAAATCAGATGCATTTATTTCTTATTCAAAATAAAATGGTGACTCTACTGGCGATTTTATTTTATTTCAACAGTAACAATGAGAGCATTATAGAATTTTCATTGTAGTTTGGCGTCTTCCGAGGCCAAAATGGTGACTTTTAGTGGGAACATCCCCCCCTCCTCACCCTCATCTCTAAGATAAATTATTTACTTTTTAAATACTAATTATAATTAAAGGTTTCTAAATTCAACCACAAGCTATAGCTAATGGCAACTCCTCCAAGGATAGGGAACTTTCATTTCACCCCAACAGGATTTATGATAGAGTATGCACCAGACTAACCCCTTGAGTCTATGACTCGAATTCCTACTGAAAAACTGCGGGGGCCCCAACTGCCAGAAGGTGATAAGGGCTAGACTATTGTAACATCTCGTAGGATAAGGGTACAGAATGAAAGAAACTCTCAAGTGAATTTTCCTTCACCAAGAGTCAGAGGGCCTATAACGTGTAACGTAGCTAAGAAGTATATCCTGAGCGAACAATTCCACAGTTGGTATCACGCAACTTTCTAGCTTTAGTCGCCCCAAGGGTCAGATGGACAAAAGAGAAAAAAGGTAAAGTATTAATAACAAGTTCACCAATGTCTGTATAGCCCCATGCAAGTTTACCAAAGTCTGTGTCACCTCAATTAATTAGAAGGACTTGAACTATAGGGAGGTCAAGTGAAACCCCATCCTCTCCTCTCTTCATAAGCCCTATCACATCAATATACTCTCGTCCCACCCCAATTATAGCTTCGTCAAAAAGTGGAGAAGCTACAGTACACATGGCCGGGATAAACCAAGAAAGTATGCCGAATACAGAGGATCGCATGAATGCGATGGCAGAAACACAAAGAGCACTAATGGAAGAGTTTAGAAATCTCCATGAGGTTTTAGTGACTCTTGCGCATAATGTATCTCAGATAACTGCTCCCCCGATTATGAACACAGTAAATGAACCGAAAAATCAGCCTCAAGGCTTATAACCATAGGGGGTAAGATCACTGGGGTTTGTCCCTGCGACGAGAACCATAACACAGGACAAAGTGAGACAAATTGTTGAAGAAGCGGTCAGAATAGAGAGAGAACGTGAAAATACTGGCCGCTTTAGATATCGAACACCATATCCAAGAGAGGTGGAAGATGTCCCATTTCTAGCCAATTTCATACACCCAGATTTTTAGAAGTTTAATGAAGAGGGATCCCATTATAATACTTAATGCACTTCATCACTGGTATGGGGAATTTTTCTACAGTACCACAGTATTGCTTGCAACTGTTCAGATCATCACTCACGCATAAAGAATTTGATGGTATTCCAGCTTGGCTCCGAGGTCGATACGCACTTGGGAACAAATGCAGGATGTGTTCATGTCAAACTTCTTCTCTTCGGAGTGTGAGGTTAGTATTACAGAATTGGCTTCCATACGACAAAGATAAGGAGAACCAGTAGAAAATTTTATTGATAAATGGAAGACATTAGGAGCCTCGTGTAGACAACTACTGAAAGAAAAGGAGCAAGTTAAAATGTGTTTAAATTCTATGGAGACAGGAATAACGTTTAGACTCACCAGCATCAACATCAAAACTTTCCGTAACTTGGCCACTAAGGTTCATGCTTTGGAATTGATAACTCATAAGATGCAAGCGTTTCATCATGAAACAGTAAGGAGAGTACCCAGCAAGATGGCTATGAATACTATCGATCGTGACAAGAGAAGCAAAGATAAGAGGGACTCGAAGGAGAAGAATCATGAGTAAAAAGAAAAATGGAGTCAATCAAGAAATAGATACAATGGGAAGAGGTCTAGGATGCTTAATTCTCATGAAGGATTCAGATTTAACAAGGAAGACGTCATTCCTATGATGAACTAGTTGTTAAAAACTGGTACGATCGAATTACCAGAACCCAAGCACCCTGAAGATGTGACAAAAATAAGAGAGAGAGAGAGAGAGAGATTTGCCGCTATCACCGCCTGGTGGGACATCCGACGGAGAATTATTACACATTAAAGTGTATAATACAACAGTAAATATGCTTACATTTTGAGGAAACACTCGAGATATGGAAAAGGAGGAAGACAATGAAGCAATAAAGAAGGTAGCAGTAATCATGTTGCGATCAGGAAAGAAGATGACAAGCCCCGGGAAGTAGAAAACAATGATTTGCAAAAAGAAATTATTGAGAAACAGAACGACGGTGATGGAGAAGAAAAGAAGGATGAGACAGTAAAAGTAACTTATGATGTAGTAAGTCATTTGAAGGGTATACCAGTTCGACTAAGCGTCTATGATGCGCTTAAGTTGTCAAAGGAATTTCGACAGAGCTTGGTCAGAGCATTGTCCAATCATGATGTCAGAGAGACGTTATTGGCAAAAATGGAATGCAAAAAGAATAATAAGAAAGAAAACTTCTTGCCAGTCATTTCCTTTTCTGACGACGATTTGATTTGTTAAACAGAGAATAACAGAATGCTAATGATGGAGGGCTATATTGGTGGGAAGAAAGTTAAGCGAATTATGATAGACAACGGATTGGCAATGAACCTCTTACCACTCTCAATGTTGAGCAAATTATGCTATCGTCGTTCTGATTTGCGTCCTAGTGGAATGATGATACAGGGCTTTAATCAAGATGGGCAACGCGCACTTGATAAAATTATAGTGATGCTGGAAATAGGTGAGCTGGCTACTAGTGTCGTGTGTCATGTTATAAGTGTTGTGACAATGTACAATCTCCTCTTAGGAAGGCCATGGATACATCAGTACAACATTATACCCTCTACTCTACATCAATGTTTCAAATATTGTAAAGGAGGGGTGCAATATAAAGAAATGGATGATACGAAGCCTTATACAGAGGTTGAGTCTTTGTAACGCCCTGAAAATCGGGGGTCGAGCATAAACTCCACTCTCGAGTTCCAGAACATCACTTATGCAACATTTTCAATGATGGATGAATGTCGGCTGTATTAGTACATAAAACATGGAGTGGTTTAAGCCAAAACAACATATCATACTCCAGAGACAGTTAAATTTTGCAAGCGAAAGACTGATAAATATATAAAATGTATAATTTATTGCAAGTCTCCGGAGTGTGAACATGCTACCAGGTTAACTATATACATGTATACTCCAAAAATGAACAAAAAGAATATACATGAGTATTTTAAAAGTGCAAGATAACAAGTGTAATGGCATCTAATCAGTAACACTGTAACCCCGTCGATCAGAACCTCCATATAGGAGAAATCCTCCTCATCATCATAAAGTAAAGTCCGGCTCCACTTCACAAGCATCGCCCTCACCTGAAACTAAGACAGGGTCTGATTGGTGTGTACAACACTATTCTGTAACGTGGGAGTGAGTAGCTAACTCAGTGGAACAATAGAGTAAAGATTAACATGTTATCAAATCTGTCAAGCGGTAATGATAAAGCAGTACAATCAAACATTCCTAGATACTCTTGTTAATGCAAGGATGAGATGCAATAATGATGCATGCCCCTACCTACATACTCCCTCATGCGACACCATCTCATGTTCGCGGCATGCTTTCATCCCTCAGTGCTCCACATCTTCCATGCACATGCAGTGCGGTATGAACATGATTACCGAGTTGTTATTAGTCCTTTTCATACAGCAGGGTTGGAAAGCTAAAGTACCTCCCTTGTATCATTTTTCAACAATGATCCAATCTAGGGTCATCAGTCCTAGCATATCTCATATGAAGTGCAGTTCTAGGTCACTGCAAGGGCTGTCAGCGCTGTTACATGCAATCGTTACACCACTCTCCCATCACCAAATCAATACAGGCCTAGTTTGTACTCTTGTTGCTACGAAAGGGTCGTCACCTCCACGTAGACTCAGAGTACACTCGAGGTCACTACAAGGGCTGCCAGGGCTATTACTCGCAATCGTTACACAACTCCCCCATCACCAAATCAGTGTAGGCCGACAGCTCGAATGTAGTGTCCCATAACACCACAATCGGCTCACGAGACAAGGTTGCTCACTGGTCATTATGGGGAGGCTCGTCGCCCCAGCGTAGGCTGACAGCTCGACGACGGTGTCTCATACCACCATGTCCGGCTCATGAGTCTTAGCAGATCGAGGTACCATGGTTGATAGGGATTTCACTGGTAAGTTTAGTACTTTAGATTCAAGTAGTAGCGTCCATATATGGTTAACATACATCGGGCTAATCGAGTTACTGGACGAGTTCGACTAGCACGAGGGCCCGTTGAGTTGATCGACATGAAGTGCATAAGCACCTTGTGTGACCAAACCATTGTTGACAAGCAACGCATAGCTCGGGTTCGTCAAACACGTTCTACGTAGCGAATAGGTCTCGACTACAAACTCAAGGCATATTATCGATTTTCTGGACTATGCAATAGCCCCAACCACATTCCATTATATCAAATATTCATATGAAATACTCAAAGAAGTAGCGGAGCAATAATTCAAATTATACTTTCATTTGAGCATGTTCTGAAAAGCAATGTAAATATGAATTCTCACATATTCAATTCATAAACAAACAATCATCAGCATATGACATATATGGAGGAAATCATACACATTAATAAGGAGATTGAGAATCATGTCTCAATTCGCATACAGGTATACCTTACTAACTACAACTCATTCAGACATTTTTACCAACACGTAGCCTACACAATTCATCATACAAGTTATATATCAGGTAACATACATATTAGGAAAAATCCTTTGGTCAAAGGGTTTTTTCCTAAACAATAATCATATATCCACGACAGTTAGTCGTGGCGAGCACGAATGCAGTTTCTATACTCATTTGGTCATTATCACAAACACTTAGATTACACATACTAACATACATAGCGTATGTTGACCAAGATATGCATTAGGACGAACCCTTTCACCAAGGAGTCGTCACACATATAACTAGCATATACATACGATAGTTAATCATGGCAAACACAATTTCAGATTTTATACGTATACAGTATTTTCTACGAATACATAGAATAAACAAAATTTCATATTCTTCGTATTTAACCGAAACGAAAAATGGATAGCATGTTCTACATGTGAAATAGCATCCACGTCAGTAATCTACCATTAGCCAACATTGAAAGCTTTGAAAAATGATAACCTAAACATCTATAGTCCGCACCTTATACCGTAAAATCGTAATGAACTCGACAGAGACTCTAAATCTTTATCAACGATGAAATGTCAACCTATAACATGTGTGGAGTTAGTTATTTTACTACTTGGAATATTTGGAACCCTAGAACAGATTAGGGTTAGGTCTTCATACTTAAGAACGAAGTCAGAATTGCCATAGTAGCGACACGGATGTGATGAATAAACACGTAAAATAGTAGAAGCGATTCTCAAGAATAACTCCCACACCTTCACTCACCTTCTCTCTCTCTTTCCTTCTCTTTCTTTCTTTTCTCTCCCTTAGGTTTAGGAAATTCGTATGGGATATGAGAGAGGGAGTTTAAGCCTCTTATATAGGCTCTAAATTGATGAAAATGGCCCTAGGGCCATGGTATACTTCGGTTATAACCAAATCAGGCTTGTTCCGATCCAACGGAGCACTTCTAGAGGTCCCGTTACTAAATGCGGTCAGACTTAAGCTCTCTAATATTGGATTTAGGTCAAGCTAAGTTTTCAATTCGGTCAGGTTTTCAGATCGACCGTGGTGGACCAGCTTCAATTCAACGGTTACTGAAATTCGATCAGGGCTACAAGTACTTTGACATGTATGGGCCACCTTTCCTGATCCGAGGGTGAATTTGGTTTGAAATCTAACGGTCAGAACGCTTAGAAATATCGTGCAAGCGACACGTTCCAGATTACTTGAAATTATATTTAATTTCTTAAAAATCTTTATTTTCTCACTCTCTTCACTCCGGACTCAAGGAAATGGTCTCAAGACATCGTTTGGCCTTGATTTTTGAGGTGATAGTCAAGTCCAACTAGGCGGTCATAATGGTCTAAGTTCATCACTATCAGACTTTTGACGTGCAGTCTAGGTCCAATACGAAGTTTTCAAATGATCTCGAGGGTAACTGGGCTTAGAGATTGATCCTAGATTTTTGGGTAACGTAGCGTTAATAATTCTATAGGTTTTGGGTCTTACAGAACGTATTTAAAGTGGTTGGTGCTACTTTCGCAGGTAATCTAGTGTAGTGCTAGTTAATTCACATTAAATTTCTAAAGAATTTAGTTCTAAATGATTTCTTTGGCATTGGAATTGAGTTATGAGAAGTTACTAAGGTGTTATGGTTGACCCATTACCTAAGGACGTCTAACTCCAAGTTGGCAAAAGTCCGGGGTGTTACAATCTACCCCCCTTAAAAATAATTTCATCTTCAAAATTGGCTAAGGGTAATGACTAAAGATTCTATTATTCCTTTTGCCTAAACTGTACTGATTTCATGTTTATATGTGTGGTAGGATGTATACTATCTATGCTAGTCTGGCGCATCTTGTCTATCCTCCTTAAAAACTTACTCTTTATCTCCTGCTTATACCCTGATGGTTTGCTCCAATTTATTTCCTCATCTATTTGGAGTCTTGACGATGATTCCCAACTACTTAGAGTAAGATATATATTTTCAATGGTTGACCAATACGGAGAGACGGTTGTAGTGGGCTTGATCCTGATATATTGATCATCTACCTGACTAGGGTAGAAGGCTCATCGTATCCCTTCCTAGTCCTGATAGATCTTGGTCTTCTACTCGGTCAAAGCAATGAGTCCACTGGTAGTCTAACAGGATTGAGAATTGGCTCAAGCCGTGAATGCTTCGCCATTGTATATTTCAGTAACTTTGTATAATCCGATTACTCCGAAGCTTAGGGAATGCCCATCACTGAAAGGTTCCAATTTCCTATTTATAAGGTTGCTCTTTGGGTCTTGGTCTAAGGGAGTCCTCGTCTGAATTTATGTCCAAGGTAGGGGTTAATAAGCACCTTAATAGATCATCCTAAGGGGTTTCTAATTGCATAAAGTCGGTTAAGGCTTCTATTATGTTCGTATTTAATGAGTAGGTTTATAGATACACTGATCTTCGCTCGTTCTCACTGTTAGGCCTGTGATTTAATATGAATGGGTTCAACACTTAAACCCTAATTGTTTCCCTATAAAGACTTCAGTATTGACATTTTAAGGAAGGTTCAAATCCTATTTACTGACCTAACCTTACGTATAACCTAAATCAATTTTCTTCGATCCTGGGCCAGTGGGGAAAGGGCCAACCACGCTTTCGCTACACAATTCTAACCTAACGGTTATATTAGCTGACCTAACTAGATTGGGCTCATAAAGTTCTACCCCCCTTAAAAATTATTTCTATTCTCAAGGCTCTAAAATCTGTCCTGATCCATATGTCAGAATGAGGTGTAATTTAGGACCTATCCTTGACATGAAATGGGAAACAACCTCTCAATCCATTGGTCTTCCTTTCGTTGATGATGTGTACTATAGCGTTGGTACCTATGGTTGTAGAAATGAGCCTAATCTCTATTGAGGTTGAGTTCAGGGGCAGGTGTGAGTTGGTGGCAAGATGCATAGTTCTACCCAATAAGGACTCTTACTACGGTCCTGACTTACTCTCTTTAATACCATAATAGGATCTATGCATTATTAGTACATATGGAAGTTGAACAAAGCAGGTTGACGGGCAAACTATCTTTCTAAGTTCATAAGCACAATATGTATGCCAAAATAGTCTGTGATTTGGGACCTAATTCTTAACTATCTATTGCCCATTAAGACATTTCTCGTGCCTAAAAAGAAAAATTTCTATCGGCTATAGGTTCTTAACACTTCTCAGAGACAAAGTAATAAACTTTTGGTTGTAGGTGGTTGGGCCAACACGGAAGAAAAGTTGTGTAGTGGGTTTGAGCCGGATACATAGACTTTCTGCCTAGTTAGGACAGAAAATCTACCGTATCGGTTCTTAATCCTAGTCGATCCTAATCTTCTGCTTGATTAGAGCATAAATTTCATTGGTAACTACTAGGATTGAGTATTCAATTCAAACTGCGAATACTTCGCTTATATACAGTCCCTTTACTCCGTGTTCCCGATTGTACTAAGTCCTTGGGAGGACAATTCTAAGGGGCGTGCTGGTTTGACCTAAGTTCAATTCAAGGGATATACAAGTTTCTCTATGTATGAATAGTCTCTAAATCGAAATAGCTTTATTAAGAGTTATTAAGGATGCCTATAAGTATCAAGGGAATCCAACAAAGGAACGAGATCTCACTCAACCAAATCAAGACAACTAACTACGTCTAGATTTCAATTATCTTAGTAAAATCAATCCTTTACAATCCTTAGTATAACTAGTACTTAGTCTTAACTTATGCATAGTGGCAATCCACTAGTTGTATTCAAAAGTCTATGTTTATACGCTAGATGCTTTCATATCATTTCTACTACAGGAAATTGTTCTAACGCTTAGGATCAAAGGTTGCCTGATTAGGATTGAGTTGCCCAAACCTAAATTTAATTACGCTCGAGCTCTACACATAGGTTCATACTAGCTAAGGAGAGTCTAAGATTTACGTTATTAAGTTATTAGATGTTCTATATGAGGCGATCTTTCGAAATCTAAGAATACCAACTCTAAGTCCAAAACTCTAGATGTCCTAGCACTAGATGGTCACTGTTTACGGACTAAGCTACTGTGTTTGGTCTCACCCGTCAATAGAAGCAGAGAGATCAAGAAGATGGCTATAACTTAAAAAGAGCCATGGAAAAGGAGGGACATAAGAAGAATGGGATGGAAATTTTGGGTCTCCACGGATTTGAACCTCAACAAAGGGTGTAAAGGCTCAAATGGAGGGGATACAAAGATAATAATAAAAATGACAAATAGGGTGGGTAGTGGGTTTACACAAATTGGAGACTTAAATGGGGGGTGTAGGAGCTCAAATCAAAGGAAAGGAAGGGATTGAGAGATGAGTATTGCTGAGAATGGTGGAAGGATGTATGGCTTGAAGGAAAATGAGGGAAAGAGGGATTGAAAGGGTGATTTGAGGGAGATATGAGCTGTTTTGAAGAAAAGGGGGAGCTTTGGGGTGGAGTTTGTGAAGGAAGTAGGTTATTGGGAGGGTTTTAAGTGAAGGACCATGGACCAAAGGGTCCCACTGGACCCCTAAGGGCGTCGGCTAGAAGACCCAGCCCGTCCGAGCCCGACCATCGGTGAGGCCTCGCCGGTCGTTGAACCATCCAGTGAGGGCTCACCCTTTGAACGAGGTCCTCCCCCCTGGGTCTAAAAAGCTATGGGTCCCACCCTGGGTCCCCCTGAAACAGTCCCGATTGGGCCCTAACTCTGGTTTGAATCGATTCGGGTCGATTCGGAACAAAACTGCTACATATGCAAAGTTACCAATTTCTAACGACTAAAATGGATTAAAACACGATCTAAACCTATCAATTGACGGTCTAGAAGTGATTTGGGATCGTTGTGTGTGATCAGGAGTGTGCACGGACTCGATCTCGGTGATTATTTTCAGTAAACTTTCGTCAACAAACAAAACTGGGAGTCCTAAACTTGTTTCTAGATTCTTCTTGCACCCTCCTACACTATAGTTTCATCAACGTGCGTCATGTGACCATAACTCAGGTCCATTTTAATCCAAATCATGCTCTGATACCATCTTGTAACGCCCTGGAAATCGGAGGTTGAGCATAAACTCCACTCCCAAGGTCCAGAACATCACTTATGCAATATTTTTAATGATGGATGAATGTTGGTTGTATTAGTGCATAAAGCATGAAGTGGATTAAGCAAAAACAACATATCATACTCTAGAGACAGTTAAATTTTGCAAGCGAACGACTGATAAATATATAAAATGTATAATTTATTGTAAGTCTCCGGAGTGTGAACATGTTACCAAGTTAACTATATACATGTATAATTCAAAAATGAACAAAAAGAATATACATGGGTATTTTAAAAGTGTAAGATAACAAGTGTAATGACATCTAATCAGTAACCCTGTAACCCCGTCGATCAGAACCTACATATAGGAGAAATCCTCATCATCATAAAGCAAAGTTTGGCTCCGCTTCACAAGCATCGCCCTCACCTAAAACTAAGACAGGGCCTGGTTGGTGTGTATAAAACTGTCCCGTAACATGGGAGTGAGTAGCTAACTCAGTGGAATAATAGAGTAAAGATTAACATGTTATCAAATCAGTCAAGCAGTAATGATAAAGCAGTACAATCAAACATTCCTAGATACTCTTGTTAATGCAAGGATGAGATGCAATAATGATGCATGCCCTTGCCAACATACTCCCTCATGCGACACCATCTCACGTTCACGGCATGCTTTCATCCCTCAGTGCTCCACATCTTCCAGGCACATGCAGTGCGATATGAACATGATTACCGAGTTGTTATTAGTCCTTTTCATACAGCAGGGTTGGGAAGCTAAAGTACCTCCCATGTATCATTTTTCAACAATGATCCAGTCTAGGGTCGTCAGTCCTAGCATATCTCATACGAAGTGTCATTCTAGGTCACTACAAGGGCTTCCAGGGCAGTTACACGCAATCGTTACACCACTCCCCATCATCAAATCAATACAGACCTAGTTTGTACTCTTGTTGCTACGGAAGGTTCGTCACCTCCACGTAGACTCGTAGTACACTCGAGGTCACTACAAGGGCTGTCAGGGCTGTTACTCGTAATCGTTACACCACTCCTCCATTACCAAATCAGTGTAGGCCGACAGCTCAAATTTAGTGTCCCATACCACCACAATCGGCTCACGAGACAAGGTTGCTCACTGGTCACTACGGGGAGGCTCGTCGCCCCAGCGTAGGCCGACAGCTTGACCACGGTATCCCATACCACCATGCTCGGCTCATGAGTCTTAGCAGATCGAGGTACCTCGGTTGATAGGGATTTCACTGGTAAGTTTTGTGCTTTAGATTCAAGCAGTAGCGTCCATACATGGTTAACATACATCAGGCTAATCAGGTTACTTGACGAGTTCGACTAGTACGAGCGCCTGTTGAGTTGATCGACATGAAGTGCATAAGCACCTCGTGTGGCCTAACCACTGTCATAAGCAACGCATGGCTCGGGTTCGTCCAACATGTTCTACGTGGCGAATAAGTCTCAGCCACGAACTCAAGGTGTATTACCGATTGCCTGGACTATACAATAGCCCCAACCACATTCCATTACATCAAATATTCATATGAAATACTCAAAGCAATAGTGGAGTAATAATTCAAATTATACTATCATTTGAGCATGTTCTGAAAAGTAATGTAAACATGAATTCTCACATATTCAATTCATAAACAAATAGTCATCAGCATATGACATACATGGAGGAAATCATACACATTACTAAGGAGATTGAGAATCATGTCTCAATCCGTATACAGGTACACCTTACTAACTACAACTCATTCAAACATTTTTACCAACACTTAGCCCACATAATTCATCATACAAGTTATATATCAGGTAACATACATATTAGGAAAAATCCTTTCATCAAAGGGTTTTTGCCTAATCAATAATCATATATCCACGACAGTTAGTCATGGCGAGCATGAATGCAGTTTCTATACTCATTTGGTCATTATCACAAACACTTAGACTACACATACTAACATACATAGCGTATGTTGACCAAGAAATGCATTAGGGTGAACCCTTTCACCAAAGAGTCGTCACACATATAACTAGCAGATACATACAACATTTAATCATGACAAACACAATTTTAAATTTTATACGTATACAGTATTTTCTACGAATACATAGAATACACAAAATTTCATATTCTTCGTTTTTAAATGAAACGAAAAATGGATAACATGTTCTACATATGAAATAGCATCCACATCAGTAATCTACCATTAGCCAACATTGAAAGCTTTGAGAAATGATAACCTAAACATCTATAGTCCACACCTTATGCCGTAGAATCATAACGAACTCGACAGAGACTCTAAATCTTCATCAACGATGAAATGTCAACCTATAGCATGTGTGGAGTTAGCTAATTTACTACTTGGAACATTTGGAACCCTAGAACATATTAGGGTTAGGTCTTCTTACCTAAAAATGAAGTCAGAATCTCCATAATAGCGACACGGATGCGATGACTAAACACATAGAATAGCAGAAGCGATTCTCAAGAATAACTCTCACGCCTTCACTCACCTTCTCTCTCTTTCCTTCTCTTTCTTTCTTTTCTCTCCCTTAGATTTATGAAATTTGTATGTGATATGAGTGAGGGGGTTTAAGCCTCTTATATAGGCTCTAAATTGAAGAAAATGGCCCCAGGGCCACGGTATACTTCGGTTATAACCAAATTGGGTTTGTTCTGATCCAACGGAGCACTTCTGAAGGTCCTGTTACTAAATGCGGTCGGACTTAAACTCTCTAATATCGGATGTAAGTCAAGCTAAGTTTTCATTCCGGTCGAGTTTCCAGATCGACCGTGACGGACCAGTTTCAATTCAATGGTTACCGAAATTCGATGAGGACTACAAGTACTTTGACATGTATGGGCCACCTTTCCTGATCCGAGGGTGAATTTGGGTTGAAATCTAATGGTCAGAATGCTTAGAAACATCGCGTAAGCAACACGTTCCAGATTACTTAAAATTATATTGAATTTTTTAAAAATCTTCATTTTCTCACTCTCTTCACTCCAGACTCAAGGAAATGGTCTCAGGACATCGTTTGGCCTTGATTTTCGAGCTGATAGTCAAGTCCAACTAGGCAGTCATAATGGTCTAAGTTCATCACTATCAAACTTTCGACGTGCGGTCTAAGTCTGATACGAAGTTTCCAAATGATCTCGAGGGTAAATGGGCTTAGAGATTGATCCTAGATTTTAGGATAATGTAGCGTTAACAATTCTATAGATTTTGGTCTTACAGATCGTATTTAAAGTGGTTGGTGTTACTTTCGCAGGTAATCTATTGTAGCGCTAGTTAATTCACGTTAAATTTCTAAAGAATTTAGTTCTAAATGATTTCTTTGGCTTTGGAATTGAGTTATGAGAAGTTACCAAGGTGTTATGGTTGACCCATTGCCTAAGGACGTCTAACTCCAGGTTGGCAAAAGTCTAGGGTGTTACAGTCTTTCTTCGCAGACGCCAGTTACTATAAAGGGTTTGCTGAAGAAGATGGAAAAAATGATGCGAGCAAAGTCCTAAGGGACATTCACGAAAATGTGACTAAAGGAGAAACTGAAAAGGCAGGATCATCGAGGACTACAAAATCAAAGAAAAATTTTTATTTCATGCCAACGTATTTTTGATAACCAGGGCAGCCGCCACTAACGTTATTATCACCTAAATAGTTGAGGTTCTTGCAGTCTAATTATACAGTGTCATTGTCAAGTGTCGAAAGGCAGAGGCCATTTTCGACTGCTCCAGGAAGATTCCATGTTAAAGCTAGCGTAAAACATCCAAACCCAATAGAATTTCTCACTTTGGAAGAAGTAAAGACAGAAGAAATGACCAAAAATAATGTGTACTGTGGAAGACTGACATCACGGGATCTTGAGAAGTATAGCCTAGCAAGCAAGAGAATCATGAGAAGTATGGGTTTTGATTATGAAGAACCCACTGGCTTAAATCAGGGAAGGGGGATTCAGATTTCTATTGGGGTTAGCCAAGAAAAGAAAAAAAAATATCAAGGACTGGGAGCAAATTCGATCCTAGGTGGGATGGGTCATACATAGTAAAAGAAGTGTACTCCAATGGTGCATACAGAGTTGTGGATCAAGATGGGCAAGGTATTAGTATATCGGTTAATGCTTGCTTCATTAAAAGATACCGTCCTTAAAGACACTGCTAATTTTGTTCCAGAATATTATTAGAATAATACTTCTATATCAAAAGGGGGCAAGAATGACCAAGACCACAGTAATGGCTATGTACGATTAGATAAATGAATAAAGAAGAAATTTGCAAGCATATCAAGACTATGTGCCAACAACTACTATAAAAAGAAAGTGATCATCGTCATCATTAAACGAGCTTTACAAAATTTCGTTGAAATTGGTATCATCACTAAGATGATATATTACAAACAGACCATATGATTATAGTTAAAGATATTAGAGAAGTGGTGATGTACTATCAATCTCATGCGGATGTGTACTATCGATGACCACCTACTTTTATCTTTTAAAGGCAGCCTAGCCAAGCCTATATGACCAACTATGCATAAGGTCTATCAAGATTGCCATTCGGGCAGTGGCGAGAAGTGGCCCTAAGCCCGTGAAGGCCATCGTACGCATACCCATGCAGGCTACGGATGAAGCCAACGACCAAAAGCCTAAAAGGCCAAAAAAGTCTTCAACGACTAGTCACGTGTAACCCCCATGCCTTCTGTATAGATTTCCGGCAGCGTCACAGTGAATGGAGAAAAATACCCTCCCGTGAATGGGCCCAAACTTGCAGACGAAGAAAAACGGGCAGTAGTGTGAGCTCTATGGCCATGTCCATAGATAGGGCAACCATACATAAGACCTCCTAGATCTACGGCTCAATTTCAGTATTAACTCATGAGGAAGGGCTTAAACCTACTCATTGACGGACTGACAGCCCTGGATTTGGTATCCCGAAGGTAGCCTTGCGAGCCCCGTGAACTCTAGAGAGTTACTGCGGCCAACCCGGTGCGTAAATCCAATCGAGTTCACGGCCTGGGTAGCTCAGTGGGCCCCTCCAATGGATCGCGGTTTATGAACTCCCCAAGAAGTGAGAAGTCCAGTGAACTCTTGAGAGTTACAAAGATCATCACGTGAGACCCAACTCCACTACTCATGAGTCTAAAAAACTGTGTTGCTCCACTACTCAAGAGCTTAAACTGTGTATGACTTACTATATTAAAATTTAGTACCGCCAATTAGGACAAGGATCATTTAAGAAATCGCTTACTAATAAATCATGAGAGAATCAAACAAGGGCATAATGAAAAAAACCATAATACGTCAATCATAAAGCATTAATCAAAACATTATGTAAATAAAACAAGAACACCATTATAAAAATATCGTGAAATGCTTGTGTAACTTGAAAATTTGAAAATATTTACAATATCAAAGCAAAAGAAAGATAGCAAAAGTATACACCTTATAGTTACCCTGTAATGCCTAGTGCTGCTAAGTATTGTTGCAAATTTTCGTGACAATCAATTTGAGCAGATGCATGTTCTAGTCTGGCATTCGAAATCATTCTTACAGGGTTTGGGAGGCCAGCTAACTGTTCTTCTAAAGAGGCAATTAGTTCTTCATTCTTCACCAATTCAGACTTTTCAGAGTCTACAGAATGAAGGTTACACTCTATCTTCTCTTGCACTCTTTTAATGTTCAAACCCACCTCCGAACTTTTCTTCTCCAATTATATGATTTCTTGCTTTAGAAGAGCGATATGATCCTGAATTACTGTCTGGTCATTAGTAAAGGTCTTCAATTGCTCTTACAAAGATTATTGTTCTTGATCATGACAGGAGACAGTGGGAGCAATTTGGGAAACTTTCTCCTTAGAATAGGCGAGTTGCTTCTTATATTCCAAAATTTCAGGCAGGACAGTCATGGTTTCAGCTGATGACAAGGCAACAATTGAATTATGGAATCTCAAAAGAGAGTTGCGCACAAAAGAAACATCAACTTTAGCCATCCGAACGTCACTATCCAAGACATCTAGAGCAACAGTTAAATCGGGCCATTGATCAGGATCCTTGAATATCTCAACAATGGGTAATATAGAATTCCTGATCAATGCCAATTTATATGCAGAAACCTTCTCAAAGGAGAACACGTTTGACGAAGTCCCAATGGAGCTAGAACTTGCTGCATCATTTGGAGGTACATTCCCTTTTAAAAATTAAGAAATATAAAGTTATAATGAAATTGTATGTATAAGTAATATAGAAAGGTGTACACGTGGAAAAGGCTATACCTTCCACTGGTACTGGAACAACGAGTAGTTGCATCTCCTTAAGAAGGAAGGGGTGAGGTTCTACCATCTCTATAAAAGATGGAGCCCTATCCTCACTACTTGAAGTGACAGTAGTGGAGGTAGGTAAAATAGTTGGCTCCACTGAAAAGGTCATTTCATATTCAGTACTTAAAGCAACAGTCGTAGGAATAGGTAACTCAATTGGCTCCGATGGAAAAATAATCTCACGTGGCACTGCTTACGAAGGTATTAAGAATCTTGGTGTGGCTACTGGATCAACAGGGGACAAATCCAGAGGAGAAGCACTATCTGTCCCCGTATTTGTACCATGAACACCTGAAATAAAATGTGTAAGACGAGAAGGAAGGAAAGAACAAGAGTAAACAACAATAGTAAAACTTTCTCATGTGGTAAATATCTATATTCCCCATAGTCTAGGGGTTTTTCTTCTTCTTCCCTTGCCATGGGAGAAGTTTTTACAGGAATGGCTTCAGAAGTTGGGAGGATATGTCCCTCCTCATCGGGAATGCCTTTCGCAATTATAACACCTTCATCACTAATATTCACTTCTCCCTCCTCATAATCATTCTCTTGATTCTTGCCTTTTATGTCACTTTCATCAGAAGTAGTATGTTCAAACGAAGAAGTTGTGTGAGACCCGTATTCTAGCCAGTACTATTCCATAGGATCCAGCGGTCCTTTCGATTGAATTTTGACGACCCGCGACACGTAGATAACATTTGTGTGCACTTTTGAATCACATCTTGTAAACCCGAATCGACTCAACTCAAAACCTATGCCATTACAACCTTATCATCGCTGCGGTTCCAACGCTGCTTCTTGTGCGTCAATGCGAGTCTTAGATCATGAGATGTAGCTCACGCATTATAATAGTTATGGACCGCACATTTGTGGGACCCACGTATCACAATGGCACTATTTCCTAAGTATCATGGGGTGATGTCATCACCCCATGCCAAGTAATAAATGCTCACAAGCAATTATGGCATTTATTTTTCCCATAAGTCAACCCTAGCATTTATGGCCTTATATGAATTAATTACTCTCTCTCTCTCCTTCCTCATTTTCATCTCCCCTAGCAACTAAAAAGCCATGGACGTCCCAACCCATCTCCATGGCCAACCCTCTCACCTTAGATCCCCTTCAATCTGACCATTAGAAGCCCATCTCCACCGTTAAAGGAGTCTCATTGGAGCTTTGGATCACTACGGAGGAAAAACAAGGAAGGTGGGTGCATCTTTAGGTTAGATTTCTCCATTTTTATGATGTGGGTGCTTCTCTCTCTCTCTCTCTCCTTGCTTTATTTTGTGACCCATATGATGAGTGTATGTAACATCTAGACCATCCATCCAATGGACCACGTGGCCGTCCAAACATGGGAGCAACCCACCTCGCTACTATTTTTGTTTGAAGGGTCCAGATGATGGGAAAATATAAATGCTATGGTGGGCCCAAACATGGCTAGATGGGCCAGTCCAGACATTGCTGGATGTTTGCTGTGCAGGCCATCCAATAACGTCTGGACGTTGTTGGGACGTTGTTGGGATGAAAAGAAAATACTAGCTTGATTTAGAAGCTTTGGGTGTGCTGCACATGTAGGCCCTACCTTGAGGTATGAACTTAATCCATACCGTCTATTCAGTTCCTCAGATCATTTTAGGCGTTGAGCTGAAAAATGAGACCGATCCAATTATCTGGCAGGCTGTGGCATTAAGAATATTAGTATTTTACGTTAAAACTTGAAAAAATGATTATCGGGGTTCACATGCAGCTTAGACCCACCTGAAACTTGGTTTGGACCCCTAATTTTATAGGACACATATAATGGACAGGGTAGAACTGGTTAATGTGGGTCCCACCTAGGAAAAATAAAAATAAAATACATTTGCTGCATTGATGTCCAGAGTCTGGACGTCCAACATTAAAAAGGGTGACCCCATTGGCTCCAGTTGTAGACCCTATCATGATGTATTTTCTCCATCCATGTCGTTCATTTAATAGGTCCACTTTAATGATGCATTGGCTCTAAAAATCAGCCATAAATAGTTCTCAGATGGCCCACACCATCACCATTCATGCAATGGTATACAAAACCACATGAAATCAAATGTTGGGGTCCACATGCAGCTTAGACCCACCTGAAACTCGGTTTGGACCATTAACTTGGTGGGACACACACATTGAATGGGTTGGATTTTCCTAAGGTGGACCCCACCTACCAAAAACCATGAGATTTTCTGTTAAAAGAGAGAGAGAGAAGTGCTGCTGCTGTCAGTGGGCGGACGGACGGGCTGGCCCTCACGGCCCTAGCTATGGGTCCCACCATGATGCGTTTTGAACATCAACACCGTCCATTTGATGGGCCCCCTTTTATTATTTGGACATGCCAAAAATAAGCCAATCACGGCACTCAGGTGGCCCACGTCACAGCAAATAGTGTTGACTAAACATTTGCCATTGAAATCCTTTGGGATTTCACATAAGTTTTGGATCCAAAGTAGGTGGGCCATGTGGGACCCACCTTGATTAGGTGCATATCCACATCGTCCTGGACTTACAATGGAGAGTGGACCGACGGTGAAGATGGCTATGAGTAAAGTACTAACTGACAATGGGTGTACTAGGTAGTAGTAAAATATATAATAATAATAATAGTAATAATAATAATAATAATAATAATCATGATGTTGCATGGGGGGGTAGTCGGTACATGGACCCATCCCTCTTTTTCCTCTTTTGGCTGCAACTTGCAGCATCTAAGAACGTCATCAGGGTCCATGGGACCTATCCTCGTCGTCCATCCATTGGCCGGGCCACACCATGTGGCATGCGACGGTGGGTACCCACCTTGGTATACGTATATCCACCTGTTCAGGTAGCCTGAGATGGTGGACCCCATCATAAGGTATGTGTTAGACCCCATCATAAGGTATGTGTTAAACCCCATACCGTCCATCTGTTTCATCCAGCCGGGTCATGGATGGATGATGTACGTGCTTTATATATGTACATATTTATAATATATTATATAATATTATATGATATAAATATGAGGGAGAGAGGGCTGTAGTGGGTGGCCCCCCACGTTGGACCCACACTTATGTGTTGTATCCATCTTTCGGATGGATGGACAGTGGGACCCACGATAAATGAGGATGTTCCATCCAAACTGTTCATACATTTGGCAAGATGGTCTTAGGTGGGCCAAGTACATGGACCCCCCACCCTGATGTATATGAAACATCCAAACCGTCCATCCATTCGATCAGCTCATCCTAGGGTTTGGAAAAATAAATAAATAAATAAATAAATATAAAACAGATCTAATTATCAAGTGGACCCCACTGTCAAAAATAGTAGAGATGGGACATCTACCATTGAAACCCCTTTTGGCTCACAGAAGTTTTGGATCAATATGAGATTTGCTTCATAGTTGGTCCAAGTCCATGTGACTGACGAACAAAGTAGATGGAAAATACGTGTTATGATGGCCCCTGTGATATTTTGTACAGTGGGAATCACAGTCTCCACTGCTATTTATGATGTGATCCAATTGACCTTTTGATCACTATCGCCATTGTTATTTGTGGTATGGTCCGGATGATCTTTTGATATGATTCATTGTTTGAATAATGATCTAAAATGATTTCTATAGATGGATGAATGGTGTATTTGTTGTGGTCCATTTGATATGGCCTATTTGATGTAATTGAGGCCCATTTAGAAGGGCCTGACGTGATGTATTTGGGGCCCAATTGCAGGGCCCACCTATTGTATTTGAAGCCCATGGGCAAGGCCTGACGTGATGTGTTTATGTCCCATGTACGGGGCCCACCTATGTGTATTTTTGGCCAATGTGACGGGGCCCAGCTGTTTTGTACTTGAAGCCCACATATGAGGCCCACCTTGATCCATGTGTCATGCCAAGAGCCCCACCATCCAGAGGCAGTGTTAAGTGACCACCATGATGTATTTGTTCTATCTCCACTCCGTCCTTGTCCAGGGCCGTGGGCCCCACGATGATGTATGTGCTACACACCGTTCGTCAATGAGGACCCCACCTTAGTCTATGTGTCTTACACCCAAACTGTCCATTCAACCAAGTCTCTGGATAGTAGCTTTGTATATTTATTTTTTTAGAAATATAATAATAATAATAATAATAAATATATGTATATTAAATAATATGTATAATATATTATAATATATAGGTATGTGGTGGGCCCCATGTGAGGCCCACCTATTGGACAGACTGGTTGGGATTCCTACACCAGCTATGTAGCAGTGTAATGATGTCACCAAATCGTGTGGGACCCACCTTAAAAGTATGTGTTTCATCTGCATCGTCCATCTGGACGACGCCGTGTACTGCCCCACCATGATGCAGTGTTGGACCTGCACCGTCTGTGCAGTGGTCCACCTTAATGCTTGTGTCTATCAGGCCGACCATCTATTAAAAACCCACCGTGTTATATGTTTTGTATTCCACGCCGTCTAGTCTGCTGGACGTGCGGCCCACTCGATATACGTGTTGTACATGAGGCTCATTGATGCGGTCCACCTATTGTGTATATGAGGTCCATTGGTACGGCCCATGTGATGCGGCCCACTCGATGCTTATATGTCCCATGTGGTGTACTTTAGGGCCCATGAGCAGGGCCCACCTATTATGTATTTATGGCCTTTGTCGAGGCCCAATATGATGTTTTTTATGGCCCACCTTTGATGTGTTTATGGCCCATCCATGAGGCCCACCTTGTCGTACTTATGGCTCATCTGTGAGGCCCCATTGATGTATTCATGACCTACCCATGAGGCCTACTTTGATGTGTATGAAGCCCGTTGTTGAGGTCCACCTTTAAATATAAGGCCCATGTGATGAGGCCTATCTTGATGTACCTGTGGTCCGTCCGTTGAGGCCCATCTTGACATAAACTCGGCCCATTTGAATCAACCCATTTGATTTGGCCGTTATTACGGCCCATTGTAATGTATTTAGGGCCCATGATTTGAGGCCCATGGGACGTGGCCCATTGTGACGTATTTCCAACCCATTTGACAAGGCTCATGGTGATATATTCAAGGCCCATGGTTGAGGTCCAATGCGATGTATGTTTGACCCATTAAGTTGTGTATGAATCCCTTGTATGGGCCATTCCTTGGGACAATGTTGATTAAATGTTCATATTGTCGAAGCCGATTGTTGAGGCCGGTTATGGACATCGATTATGAATGTGTGACAGAATAACATCATGATATATGCCTATACGCATCATTTGCATGTTTGTTATGAGATGGGGTTGACCATTGCATATGACATTGGGTAGGTTATGAGACTCCCTGATAGGCAGAGGTTATCTCACATGAGCTCACAGTATGCGCATGATTGATGCATAACTGGATTGTGTGACTTATGCATCTTGTATTATGTGTTGTGATTACTGTACACCCTAGCGACATCAGGGTCGTAGCCTCCACAAACATATCATGGATGACCAGATGGGACACCGAAATGTTTGGTTCTAGAAAACGGGCACCATAGATGTCCCTGGGTGAAAATTCCTAAACCTCCGTGGCCAGGAGATGCCTCAACGTCGAGACCGAGTGGATATATATGAGCACATGAGGGCCGTATACTAGTAGCCATGTCTCCCACTGTCGTGGTCGATTGGGAGGGGGTGTAGCCTTACTTGCCCGATAGTAAGGGGCATTACTAGGCTGAGTTTGACTAGCTTGTGAATGGGTCCGCTATCGATGTGCCGGATAGATATTGGCAGACTATTGGCCAGGCGGATAGTGAGGTTTCTTACGCTCACTTGGACTATGCGGCTGGGAGAGCGGCAATGCCTTTTGAAGTATACTAAACCCCGATTATGTTCCCAGAGATGAACCATACTGATATGTGGACTTATTGAGTAGGAGTTGCATGCTCATTCATTCATTCATTCACTATCCACTCGCGCTGGTGGTGCGTAACTAATTGTTTTATACTTTCGTTATGGCAAGGATTTCGGTTAGTCGCGCGACTAACCTGAGATCAGGAGTTTACCATGTTGAGTCTGACTTTTTAAATTTAGGTATGGGACTGGTTTGCATAGAAGTCCCTTGTGGTGGACCCCATAGCTTGCAATACTACGTACTATTATCCCAACTTCACACTTCATCATGGTCATTTCATTTGCATCGCATATTGCATTACATCCGCAGGCATATGACATTTTGGGTTGCTATGTTTTTGCACTTATATGGCTTAGAAAGACTTAGTAGGATTTGTATATTGCATGGCATCCTTGGCATCTAATATTTGGTTTTTTATGACTCCTTATTGCATATTCTGATATTATTGACTTATGGACTTGTCCATACTTCCACTTACTCTGCTATCATATAATTCATGATCTTGTCAGTATTTCTGCTTATTTCGATAATGTATGATTTATGGATTACCAATAATTTTAGTATTGTATGATGATGGCATTGTATTGAATACTTGACACTCACTTTATGAAACACTTACACCACCCTCTAAGCTTTCTACAAGCTTATGCACGATAGATGTGTGCAGGTGATGTTAGGTTACAGCAGTGTTGAGCTTGGAGCGTGCAACGGTCTTCTGGAGCTTGATTTTTTATCTATGTATTTCCCTTTCAACATTGTACTCAAATGATTATATTAGTGGGTGTGTGACGATGATGTTGCCTTTGTGAATTGGGTAATCTCGTGGTTATGCTTATTACGAGTTAAATGTACCAAAAAAAAATCTTCCTTGTAGGATCCCAACATCAGAATTTGGCGTATGGACACTAGGAGTCGAGAATGGGGTACTACGGAGGCTGTCAGCACCGAATTTGGCAATCGGGATTCCTATGAATTCGATTTCTGGGTTTGGGGCGTGACAAGTTGAATCTCACCAACAGTGTCCTCTGTGCCTGACTCTTCGACGATAACTTGCTTTCCTTTAGAGGGAAGAGACTGGTGACTCTCCAGCTGAGTATTTGCAGTAATGACAACCAGAGGAGCAGTAACAGTGGCCTCTCCTTGTGGGGAAACTTGAGCGCGTATTCGAGATCTTGTCATTGGAGAGGAAGTTATTTGCTGTTGGGGAAGTGTAGTTCTGGATATAAGAGAAGAAACTGGCTATTGTTGATGATGAGTGGAAGAAGAAGGTTGGTCTGGGGGATTGACAATATTCTCCGACTGAGGGAAAGCCTCTTCTGCAACTTCTTCTCTTTGAGGACGATGAAGAGGAATTTGTTCAAATTCACGAGTATCACCTTATTCTGTCCATCCTTCAAGAGTATTATCAGGTTTGATCTCAGGAATAGGTTCGTCAATAAAGATCATAACACGGCGATGACTAGTGGAGGGGGCATGGCTAGTTTCTGCAATGAAACTGACTCCCACTTTAATAATACAACCCTTAAGTCTGGGAGGTGAAGCCATACGGGTTTAGACACTGGTAAACTTTTTCTAACTAAGTATGATTGATGCACCCACCATCTCATATGGTTGTACGACGCCCTCGGAGTATGATCATAGCCTGGAATGATGAAGGAAGAATTAGTCCATCCTAATAATTGCTTCCAAATCATTACCCAATTGAATGAGCAGGTACCGTAGCTCTGCATTCTCCGAGTGACTAGCCATGCTCTTCTGGCACTGCTTAATCGAAGCCAAACTAACGAGCAAAATGGCTAGGATAATATGGTTCTTGCTAGAACTCGATCCCTTCTCTCAGCGGGAGATTGCATGATCTAATTGATATAAAAAATTCCTGTTCTACTGAAGAGAGTGATTCAGTATCTGCCTTCTCTGTGCCTACAATGTAACGAGGTAGGCCGAAGTGGAAGTAATTTATTTTGGCATCAGAAGAAATGGCATCCTTTGCCCAATCATAAGATCTCTTTGTCATGGATCTCCTCTGAAAAAGTAGAGAGGGACCTAGGAATGGTGGACATAAGCCTTTTCTGGTACTTCGAAAGTCTAAGGGAAATATACACCAAGTCAACCGAGAAAATAATGCCATGGCATGTAAATTGAAACAGAACCGACAGAATGACTTTTTACATGACATGCAATCTCTCCAAAGCCTCTGTAGATAGAGCAAAGAACGGGAGGAGCAAGAGAAAATTTGAGTCCCTCAGCCATAGCACCCGCTACTGCAAATAATGAAGGGCAAATGGCGTCTGCCGATTTGGAGCTTCGAAAGACCACTTTGCTTTGCCAATGCACGATGAATGTTGCAAGCTCCCCATAGATAGAATATTTGGCATGACCCCTTATACCTTTCTGAAAAGGTTCAAGCTCTTGTGAACGATCGTCGCTAAAATTAAAAAGGAAAAAAAATGAAATTAAGATTACATATGTGTCCAGTTGTAGTAGAAGAGAGAAGAAAGGAAAGTTACTTGAAAACTTTGTTGAAGTGAGCCAGCCATTGCATAGGATGAATTTTATGGACGTTTGGGAATTTTGACATTTCCTTGAAAAGTTCAATGGTTGACTCCAAGATGAAGGGGGTACGATTAGGAGAAGAAATGAAAGAAAATTCCTCATTAGTGGGGACGAATTCATCAAAGAATTGTCTGGTTATCGACAAACTGGTAATCTTATGAATATCCCACAAAGTGACACTCATTTCACCTTCAGGAAGATGGAAAGAATTGGTGGAGGGACACTAATAGTTAAGGAATGCTTTCATAATAGAATGTTCTTTGCAGAAGTGATGTGACATCACTTCGATATCGTGCAAAATGTCAATCTTCAACAAAGTCCTAGCATGTTTCACCAAAATTGCAGTAGCCCATTCAGAATAATAATTGTGGGGAGTTAGAAGACCTCTCGTTTTGAATTCTTCCGGGCTCCAGATAAGGCGGCGGTTGCTGAAACATTGCCTAAGTGTCTCATAAAAACAAGTCGGGTATAGACTATGAACATTGTATGAGGGAATAAGGAAAATCATGGAATGCATGTCGCCTATTTGCTGTCTTGGTCTTGGCGGCTACAAGATGCCTTCTAATAGTCTTGGTTCCTTAAATGACCAAGACTCTGTGTAAGACAGTCTTTCTACGGTCAGGTGATCCCTGGGTTCACAAACCAGCATGGAGTGATGGCGATGAATACTGATCGAAATAGTGATGATGCCCTGCTTGTAGGGGTTGTCAAAATGAATGGTACCCTGAACAGTACGAATCGATTCCCAAGAGTTGTGGAGTTTCTTTCTGTTGTGTACTTGAATGTTCTCTTGGAATTCCTAGGCCTTATTTCGATGATGCTTCTTTGGTCTAGAAAGAGAATGGGTATCTTCTCTGGCAGGCGGCTTCCGACTGATTGTCTGATAATGTGTTGTTGTCTCCAGCCATTCATCCCAATCGTAGTCACAACCATGTCTTGGAGGCATTTTCAGATCGCCCATGGCGATAGCCCTGTGGATGGGAGATGATAATGCCTTAGTGCATGGGGTAAAGTCAAAAGTGGGGAGTATTGGCTCTTTTATGTAAGTAGGACAGCTAGCAGTCATCTTAAATCGCTTACATGGAGGTTGAGTTGGAGAGGATGGTGATTTTGTCACTTGAGGAGTTGTCGCTTAATAAGCTTCAGTGTTTGGTAGCTCTCAGTGTGAGGGTTGTTCAGAAGGAGGTTCAACGGCGATGGAAGTTCTTTTGTTCGAGCCATGACGAAGATGAA
Source organism: Magnolia kwangsiensis (assembly GCA_037074715.1). Taxonomy (NCBI): domain Eukaryota; kingdom Viridiplantae; phylum Streptophyta; class Magnoliopsida; order Magnoliales; family Magnoliaceae; genus Magnolia; species Magnolia kwangsiensis. The sequence continues at coordinate 43,350,234 of CM073576.1, read as the reverse complement.
GAAATTTGATTAAGTTTGAAAATTACTGAAGTGGTAGTTGCACAGATCGTGCAACGGATTGATTATTGCACGGGCAGCGCAATGGTCTGAAGCCTTGAACGACGATGAGATCGTTGCATGGGCTGCACAATGGATTGGAGGTTGCATGGGCAACGTAACTGTTTAAAGCCTTGCATAATGAAAGAGTCGTTGCATGGTTCGCACAACAAGTGTTAGTTGCACGAGGAGAAATTTTTGTCAGAACTTCGCTGTAGAAAATGAGAGCTGAGGGAAACAGACCAAGTCTGAATATTTATAGAGACAAGGCTGAGTGTTGTACTCAGGTGTATGTTGTGCGAGTCGCGCAATGAATTCAAAAAATGAAGAAGTATATGAAGATTGATCTTGATTCTCTAATTCAAGGGAAGAAAGAAAGGATCAAGGGGGCATCTGTTGAAGCATAAAAAATCATCATCATTAAGAAAGAATGGAGATCGAAAATCAAACAAGGAGTGAAGGAGAAAGAAAGGATTAAGTTTATTATTTAGTGGTTGTGCAGGTCGCATAACAAGAAGTGGTTGCGCGGATCGCGTAACAAGTTATAGTAGTTGCGTGGGTGGTACAAATAGTTTATCATAGAAAGAAGCAGATACTATCCTTGCACGGGTCGTTGCGCAGGTCCCGCAACCAAAGGTGTCGTTGTGCGGGTCGCTCAACCAGCTTCTCCGTTCTGTGGGTAGTGTAATCGAGAGCAAAAAAATGTTATAATGACACGAAGATCGAGGGTTGGCATGTGTGGGAAGTCTATAAATACCCCACTTTCCCTCTCATTTAGACGAACAGAGAATTCTGGAAGAAGACTAAAGGTGAGGAGCAAAATCAAGGATCGGTTGCGCGGACCGCTCAATCCCTTCAGCTAGTTGCACTGACCGCACAACAAACAAAACAGTTCAGAAGGCATTCAAGTCTAAAGCTTCATCACTTCAGGCTCTCTCCTTTGGACAAGTTCAGAAGAGAGATTAGTTAATCAAACCGACATTCTTCCTAAGTACTAGGAGATGACTGAAATAGCTATCAAAATGCTGTCGGATTTAAGATTTAACATATAAGCTTCGATAATTATAATTTATTTGTATTAAATGATTTGTCTTAGAATCAAGGGATATTGAAGGGATGTATATAAACTTAGAATTAATAATACAATGATTGTTTTATGTCTTCTCTTTGCTATGTTCGAATGAAGTAATCTCCCCAAATTAGATGCATTTGTTTCTTGTTCGAAACAATGCCTTGCAGGACAATACTTCGGTAGTTGTTACTAACTAAGAGAACCCTTATTCTGAATCTCCTCCTTCCCCAGACCCTAAATGTTTACCATTAAAGGAGGAAGAGCTAGAAATTGAATCGAAATTCAGAACTTCGGACTGTGTTGAGACTACATCATCTGCTGATAATTTCTCTAAGTTTTATCTGCTTGTAATCTCTGATTCACATAGGGTACTAACTTTGAAACTTTTTTTCACAGGTGAATCATATATACTTTGGACACCTCAGGAGATTAAAAGGAAACTTTATGCTGAGGTTCATAAATTTCTCTGAAAATTCATTCTACAAGGCATCCAAGACTATTGCAAAAAGGGCTTTTAGATAATCTTGTTGACAAACCTATTGAGAAATATATCAAGATATTGGCCGAAGGAGGAACCTTGTGGTATGACTGAGTAGCTTTTTCTTTACTTTTCTAGTTTCGGATTAGTTTATTACTTTCAAAGAATTTAAGATTAGGATAGTTTGTTTTTCACTATTTTAGAATAGTCTTCTTTTCATTGTTTTAAGATAGTTTACTTTCCGTTGTTTTAGGATAGTTTGCTTATTGTCTATTTTAGTTGTTATGGGAAATCCGAGCTCACAGTACAACACTGCCCCAAGCGCCCGTCCGAGCCAAGGCATGATCCATCCGACCTGTTTCGGAACGTGACCCATCTAGCAGACGACACGGTTGGTGCGCGACTCGGAATCATACTTCAATCGGATGACCTTCGACGCCTTAATCACACCGCTTATTGAAGTCAGCCCTGCCAACTATGGTGGAACTGAGCTGACCAGGCAGATCAGACTGGTGGTATCCTTAGATAATTCGAGCCGAGCAGACCTTCCGACGTGCATATCTCACTCGCTCAATATGGAAACTGCCATATCGAGACGTGGCCGGTGACTTCACTCGCAGGTGTGCACGATCCACCAGATACGCTACGCAATCAGTAGATTACGGGCAATATCTCCATGATCCTAGAATCCCTCTGATCGTGCCGAGATTATCTGACTCAGACCGCTTCACAGGAAAGTATAAATAGTACGCATCATCACTTCTACAGGTACGTAAAATCTAGCTCTCCTCTACTCTCTACCCAGACCCTGATTCCCTTATCTTGACTTAGGTATCGGAGGGTCCCCCGGCTTAGCCAGGGTCACCTTTGCCTGTTTTCCTGGTGCAGGTTCCAGGGATAATATGTGGTGGACGACGTGGAGGGAGGGCTGACCGAATTTTGGCATCAACATTTTTTGGCGCCGTCTGTGGGATCCTGAAACTAGAAGTCAGGTTCTCATTTTCCCTAGCAATGGCGAAGAAGAAGAAAGCTGCAGCGGTGCAGCTGTAACCTAAAGAGTAGACTCGATCATCATCGTCGCTTCATGCCGAGTCCGCACCAGGGCCTTCCCAGTGTTCGCGTAATCGGTCGGGCAAGTATCGCGCCATGCGAAACGAGATCCAGGCCCTGCGCGACGAGATAAATCGAATGAAACAGAGAAAGCCAGAGCCACGCCCTACTCAAGAACAACCCGTCCTCGAGCCGGTAGGGCTGTTCATGAAAACTCTCTCCGTACCAAGGAGTGTGAGGCCCGAAGCCCCCCAACATTTGGGGGTACCGCATTCAGGTGAAAATCGTCCTACGGCACGTGCTGAGGTATCCGTGCGGAACCCCACTACTCGAGCTCCGACGACTGTTCATTCAGTAACATCTGTCCTACCGCCCTCGGACCTCCGTCATCAGCTGGAATGGAGGAGAGAGAGGAACGCCGGAGGTCGAACATGCGCCAGAGGTCGTCGCTGAAAATAAGGATCCCTGGGAAGCACGCTTTGCGGAACTGAAGGATAAGTTCCTGATATTGGAGAAAAAGCAGGAACAATCGACAGTTCCAACCACAATCCACGCGATGATGGAAGAGACCGAGCCTCCCTTCACCCCGGCAATCATGGCTGAAGCGATGCCGTAGAGGTTTCGGATGCCTACTGTCATCCAGTATTCAGGATCTGGGGACCCATCCGAACACTTGGAGTCCTACAAATCATGGATGCAGATCCAGACTGCAACGGATGCGATGATGTGTAGAGGGTTCTCCATCACCCTCACCGGATTCGCTCGGATTTGGTATCGCCAGCTGAAACCAAATTCCATATGCTCATTCATGGAACTGAGTTGACTATTCCTTACACAATTCATAAGCGGTAAGAGAAGTCGGAAGCCCAACACCCACCTGCTCACCATTAAGCAGGCCCCGAAGGAGTCGTTGAAGGATTACATCGCCCGCTTTAACGAAGAAACATTGCATGTCGAGGACTACGATGATAAGATGACCCTCGCTGCCATTCTGAGCAGACTGAAAGAAGGAAAGTTTGCCTTCTCCATTGGAAAGAATCCACCGAAGACACTAGTGGACTTCATGGCGAAAGCTCAAAAGTATACTAACGCAGAGGAGTTCACCGATGTCCGAAAGGCCACACAGGTGTTTAAGTCGACGAACAAGGGAAAGAGACCTCGGAACGAAGACTTCCAGCAGGCTGGAAAAGGGACGGATGACCGCGCTTCTCGCGATCGTCGTTCGAGTCGTAGGCCGGAAGGGAAATTCCGTTCCTACACTCCGCTCAATACGTCCGCCGAGCAGATCCTGCTAGACATCCGAGGGGACAGGCTACTCAATTGGCAGGTTTATATGAGGGCTGATCCAGAACACAGGGACAAGAAAAAATTCTTCCGCTTCCACCGGGACCATAGTCACAACACGGACGACTGTGTGGATCTGAAAGACGAGATTGAGTCCCTCATCCGTAAAGGACATCTACATCGTTACACCAAAAAGGACAAATCCGCTTAGAGAGAAGAACGGCCGCAAGAGCAGTCGAACAACCCCCCGAGGAGCCCATCGAAATTTGCACCATCTTCGGAGGTTCAGCTGGGGGAGGGAATTCAAACAGGGCTCGGAAAGCCCATTCCCAAAGGTCCGAGTCGGAACACCACATTCACCTGGCGAAACGTCCCAGCAAGGAACTCCAAGTCGCTCCGTGCAGCTTGACCTTCACAGAAGATGATGCACGTGGGATCCAGCATCCGCACGACGACGCGCTAGTGGTTACTATGACCATAGTCAATCACAAAGTGTACCGCATCTTGGTCGACACCAGGAGTTCGGCTGACGTCATGTATTTCGAGGTGTTCGATAAGATGGAAATTTCACGGTCCAGGCTCTGACCTTTGAAGACTCCCTTGCACGGCTTTACCGGAGAGAGAGTCATCTCCGAAGGAGCCATCTCTCTCCAAGTAACAGTGGGAGAAGGGCAACATCAAGTCACATTTTTGATTGACTTTTTAGTTGTCAATGTTCCACCAGTCCACAATGTGATTCTGGGCCAACCCTCCCTCAATGCGACGAGGGCAGTCGTCTCAACTTATCATCTAATGATGAAGTTCCCAACTGAAGGTAGGATCGGTTATCTCCGAGGCGACCAACGAGAGGCCCGGAGGTGTTATGCAAGTAAAGGGGCCGCCAAACAAACGCTCGTAGTGGACGCCTTGGACCCTTGGGGATGGACAGAAAGCTCCTCAGTCGAAGATCTGATAAGAGTGCCGCTCGATGAATCAGATCCAAGCAAAACTGTTCAGCTCGGATCATCACTGAATTTCGAGCGGAGGAACGAGTTATTGGCCTTCTTGAGGCAACACCGAGATGTCTTCGCATGGTCACATGCAAATATGCCAGGGATCTCACCCGATGTGCTAGTCCACAGGCTAAACGTGGACCCAGACCACCGGCCAGTTAAGAAAAAAAGAAGGTCGTTCAATGCCGAACGATATAAAGCCATTGCCGAGGAGGTCTCCGTCCTGCTCGATGCGGGCTTCATAGAAGAAGTATACTACCCTGACTAGATAGCAAATGTTGTGCTCGTCAGGAAGTCAAACGGGAAGTGGCAGGTCTGTGTAGATTATTTTGATCTGAATAAGGCGTGTCCCAAAGACAGCCTCCCGTTATCTCGGATCGACCAACTAGTAGACAGCACGGCCGGACACGAGTTACTCTTGTTTCTAGACGCTTACTCCGGGTACAACCAGATCGTCATGCATTCCCCAGAAAGGTAGAAGACCACATTTGTCACGGACAAGGGACTCTACTGTTACCGGGTCATGTCATTTGGCCTAAAAAATGCTGGGGCAATGTATTAAAGACTGGTGAATCAGATGTTTACCAAACAGATCGGACACACCATGGAGGTGTATGTGGACGACATGCTGGTGAAGAGTATTAAAGCCTCCGACCACCTTGTTGATCTCGAAGAAACATTCAACGTCCTCCGTGAATACCAGATAAAGCTTAACCCCGCCAAGTGCATGTTCGGGGTTGAGTTAGGGAAGTTCCTGGGCTTCCAAGTCAGCCAGCGAGGTATCGAGGCCAACCCAAACAAGATCAAAGCCCTCCTGGATATGAACTCACCTCGGACTCTGAAGGAAATACAGTGTCTCAAGGGAAGAGTCGCAACCCTCGGATGCTTCATATCTAGGGCTACAGATAAATGCCTTCCCTTCTTCCAGAAGCTGAAGGGCCACCAGAGGGTGGAGTGGACGCAGGAATGTGAGCAAGCCTTCCAGCAATTAAAACAGTACTTGGGTTCACCGCCTCTATTGACCAAGCTTGAAGAAGGGGAACCTTTGTTCCTCTACCTTGCTGTCTCGGCCTCAGCTGTTAGTTCAACTCTGATCAGAAAAGTCAGAGGCAAGTAGTACCCCATCTATTATGTAAGCAAAGCCATGGTACCAGCCGAAACAAGGTACTAGTCTTTGGAGAAACTGGCGCTCTGCCTCGTCGTCTCAGCCAGAAGACTGCGGCCATATTTCCAAGCCCACTCCATAGTTGTGCTAACAGACTCTCCTCTGAGGCAGATCCTCCACAGACCCGAAGTGTTAGGTCGGATGACCAAATGGGCCGTAAAACTCAGAGAGTTTGATATTCAATTTTGACCCAGGACAGTACTCAAGGGTCAAGCTGTAGCCGACTTTATCACCAAATTCACAACTCCAGATGAAGAGCAAGTCAGAAAGGAAGTTGAAATGACACCGTCTGTCCCACTGAACAATCAAGAAGCAGCCTCGGATCCGGGGTGGGTCCTTTATGTTGATGGATCTTCTAACATTAAAGGAGCTAGAGCCGGTGTCGTCTTGGTTGCACCTGATTCAATGACAATCCAATACGCCATCAGGCTCGGGTTCAAAGCTTCAAATAACGAGGTAGAGTACGAAGCACTGTTAGCCGGGCTCAGGTTGGCAGCGAACCTAGGCGTTCAAACTCTGCAAGTCCGCTGTGACTCACAGCTGGTAGTGAACCACATCTCCTCGGAGTATGAAGCTAAGGAAGCCAGAATGATCGCCTACCTTGAGGAAGTGAGGAAATTGATTGGGAAGTTTTGGAGTTGCACCATCCGGCAGATCCCCAGAGCCGAGAACTCATGGGCTGATGCCCTAGCGAGGCTCGCCTCGGCCTCCGAGAGGAAGGTCCCATGTTTTATTCCGGTCGAGTTCATTGAACACCCAAACATTAGCCAGTCGGAGAAAGTTAACCCCATTCAGTCCATTCCTAGTTGGATGGACTCGATTTTTAATTATCTATCAACCAGTGAGGCCCCCTCGAACAAATTAGAGGCGAGGCGACTTAGGGTCCTAGCGACGCGGTACGCCATATTGGACGGAGTGATGTACAAGAAGGGGCATTCTCAGCCTTACCTTAGATGTCTCCGACCGAATGAAGCTAACTACGTGATACGGGAGATTCACGAGGGAATCTGCGGAAACTATTCTGAAAGTTACGCCTTAGCCATGAAGATACTTCATCAAGGGTATTTCTGGCCAACCCTTAAGCAAGACTCTAAGGATTTTGTTCGAAAGTGCGACAAGTGCCAGCATTTTTCTGCTGTGCCGAGGCAACCGACAGAAGAAATGACCCCCATAGTGGGCCATGGCCGTTCGCTCAATGGGGGATTGACATTATCAGTCCCTTGCCCACTGGGAAGGGACAGGTCAAGTTCGTTATAGTCGCGGTCGACTACTTCATCAAGTGGGCCGAGGCCGAGTCAGTCACAAAGATCACCGAGTGAAAAGTACTCTATTTTGTGTGAAAAAATATCATCTGCAGATTCAGAATTTTAAGAACCGTCGTTTCTGATAACGGCCGCTAATTTGACAATGATAAGTTTCGCAGTATGTGTCAAGGGCTTGGCATTATGAATGCCTACTCATCGCCTCGGCACCCACAGTCGAACGAATAGGTAGAGGCGGTTAACAAGATCATCAAACATCATCTCAAGACGAGGCTGGAAAAAGTAAAAGGAAATTAGGTCGAAGAGCTCCCCTTCGTCCTCTGGGCTTACAGGACTACAGCCTAGACTTCGACGGGCGAAACTCCATTTTAGTTATCCTATGGCTCGGAGGCAATGGTGCCAGTAGAAATCGGACTCCCTACGGCGCGGGTTAGGGACTTCGAAGAAAGTCAGAACTCCGAGTAGATGGCGACTAATCTGGATTTGCTAGAAGAACTCAGAGAAATTTTTAAGCTCCGAACAGTGGCTCGGCACCAGCAGGTAGTGCGCTTCTACAATTATAAAGTCAAAGTCAGGCACTTCCGACTAGGGGACTTAGTCCTCCGACGAGTTTTCCAGAACACGGCCGAGCCAGGGGAAGGAGCGCTCGGACCCAATTGGGAAGGTCCATATCGTGTGGTCAGATCTGCCAAACCAGGATCGTACCACCTGGAAGACCTCGAAGGCCGTCATCTTCCTCATCCTTGGAATGCCGAGCACTTGAAGATCTACTACCCGTGAGGAACTAGCCTTTAAGGCTCATAATAAAATGTATGCCTCCGAGCGACTAGCCTTTAAGGCTCTTAATAAAAGATCAATTCTACCTTTGAATGCTTGTCCGATTGTCCTATCCACACAAGCACGAATTAAATGGCCAGATCCTTTAAGGGATTGGAACCCTACCTCACAAAAGATCGACAAGGCATCCTTTCTAAGGGAAAAAGCCTAACAATGACCCGACCCTCCGGTTAAGTGTTCAGCTCAGCATACAACAAAACAAATGTGACGAGCCAAGCATCCTAAGAGAATGGACTCAACTAAAACTTGGGCCGAGGAGGCTCGGAGAACCGACCCTAAGAACTAACTAAATGGCAGCGAACTAAACCCATAAAGAAACCAGCTCGACATCTCATAAATAAATTGACAATGTAAAAAGAATGTTTTTCATTGAATCCCCTCAGAGGGGCAAAAGTACATGATTGAAAGTACATTGATAGTTTCAAAAAAAAATTGATAGTCTTCAGGCCGGAGGAGGAACTTGGACATCAGGAGCTTGGGCGTCAGGAGCTGGATCCGAGCTGACGACTTCAACCGGGGCATCTTCGGAGTCGTCGGGCAGGAGAGAATTAAGGTCGAGGTCTGGGTATAAATCCAGGACTGCCTCGAGGCAAGCGTCGAAGCCGCGATTGTAGAACGTTGCAGCTTCAGCGTCCCTCTCCTTTGAAGTCTTGAAACTTTCGACAGCAGCAGCAACCGCTGTGGCCAAAGAAGCCTCGTCCTTCACTCGCTGGGCTTCCACGGCCTAATTCATGACTCGTATGAGTTCTTCAGTCGCTTCGACCTTGGCACGGTTCAGAGCTTCTCCTAGCCACGCGGTCTCCATGGCCACCCTTCTTAAAATTATCTTCCTTGTCCTACAGCTGCAGCTCCCTGGCCTCCAAGCCAATGACGACTCCTTGCAGTTGCCTAACCTTGGCCCTCTCGCCTGCGAGCTATTGGCACAAACTGGTCTGCTCAGCCTTTATGGCCGCTGCCTCGACCTGTAGGGCCTCCAACTCTGCCTCCTTCTCCTTGCGCTCCCGCACTCTCTATCGAATAGAGAGCAGCATCGGGACGGCCTGAAAAGAAAGTAAAGATCAGATTCTACAGTATGTATAATGACATGAAAGAAAAAAAGTCTTCTCGGAGACATACCATGTAGCACACGGAGGTGAAGTCGTTCAAGAAACCGTCCTCCGACCGCTTAAGAGTCTGGACGATATCCTCCTCCTTAGCATGCTTGGCAGCCCACGGAGCCAAGTAAGCCATGTGATAACCGGGCTCAAACCTCCCACCGCTTGTGCCCGCCTGGGCCAAAGCCTCAGCTCCCTCGGCCCCTACCCTACTGCCAGCCAAGTTTTGACCCTCGGTACGGACCTCCCATCCGACCTCGGGAGGGAAAGTGCATTGTCAGCTATTTTATTGGCCTCCTCCCGTTCGGAGGAGGAGGGCACAGAGATGGGGGCCTCAAGGACCGCGACAGGCACCTCCACTATGGGGAGAACGGCGGCGGTGGGGGATCGAGGAGCAACAGTGCTCGGCACGACAGGGGTGCCGACCGCAGTCGTCTGGACGAGCCCGGGCAGAAGACGTACCACCGGGCGCAGGGTTACTAGGGGAGCATCAGTGGTGTTAGGGCACCTCGGGGTCGGCTGTGCGGAGGAAGTGCCGGCGGGGCTCGGTGCTCGGGCTGCTGGAGATGGTGCAGCGGAAGATTCCCCCATGCAAGGGGGAGCCAGCTTCTTCCGAGTGATTTTCACTCGAGGGGCTTCTTTGAGCAACTCCGCCGTCGTCGGAGCCACTTTCCTCTTCCTAGCCCCGGACACTTCGGCCATGCCTGCAAAAAAGAAGACCATGTCAGCTACTAAATAAATAAAAGAAAGCTCATCGAAAAGATCAAGGCAACTTACTAAGGGATGAGAGCAGAGGCTGGGATTTGCAGAGCCCGGACCAGTGGAGGTTGGCTACAGTGATCAAATCGGCCCAGGAGCGAAGTGACTCCGACCGCGCCCTGGCCTTTGTAACCTGATTTTTCTGGTCCAAGTCGAGGAGCGGCAGCCCCTTTTGGAAATCTACAAAAGGAGAAGGAAATTTTACTTCGACTGAAGTGAAAATCAAAGCAACAACTCGAATATGAAATGAAGTCCGACTTGGTTTGGTAAAATGGGTCGGAACCCTGGCAGTTGGGGTCCTAAGCTCAGCCGTCGATGCCTCCCAATCACCCGCCACCCAGAACCACTTATTCTTTTAGTCTTTGTTGGAAGACGATAGTTGCATTACCAACCCCGACCCTTTGATCCTCCGATTCATGAAATAGTACCATGGGTCATTGCTATCATGCTTGACCATGTACAGGCTCAGCAGCTCCTCTGGGGTCAGCTCAGGGTTCCCAACTTGCTTCTAAATTATGTAGGCTGAGATCATCACCCTCCATGCATTCGGAGAAAACTGTCCAAGGGCCAATCAGAGGTAGGTCGCTACCTTCTGGATGAAGGGATGTAGTGATAGTCGGACCCCGCACTGCAGCACGTATAGGAAGATGGCCACCTCTCCCTTAGCTGGGGCGCCAATAACGTCCAAGGGACCTGGAGCCCTTATCTGAACGGAGTCTGAGATCTGGAACTCCGAGCGAATCCACTCCATTTGGGATTCTGACATGACAGAACCCCCGGGGACTACCTCTGCGGTACGTAGACTCGCAGGCATCTCAGTGGCGGTAGCGATCTCAGCTCGGTGGGGTCGAGAGGCTGTCTTCTTACTGGGCTGCTTGGTCTTAGAAGCCAATGTTTTTTACTTCCGAGGTGGGGGATAAAGTAGAGTGGTCTCGAAAGGGCCTTTAGATGACCCACTCTCACTTTCAGTAGTCCCCGGCTCGGAATCATTGCCTTATTCACGAACCATTTCCAGATCGGAAGACATGGCAGAAAGAAGAGTGAAGGTCAGCGAGACTCACCGAGTGGTTGCCGAAAATCGCCTACTGACAAAAACTTCGAAGTCGGCCTGAATCGCCTCTCGTCGAAAATCGCCTCTCCGGTATGCTCTTATGAAATAGAACCTAAAATGGTATGCGAAGGTCTGAGGTGCCCTTATATAGGCTGTGAAGGATTTCTGCATTGATGGCAAACCTTAATGGCAGCAGCCGAATCGGCACGAGCCGATCTCTGAGCACACATGGCAACACCGCATTAGATGCGTACCGAACCGTCGGTACGACGCCTGACATCGGGCAATGCGCCTTGATATGCGAAGCAACGCCACAGCAGTCGGAGCCATTATGGGAACGTCTTCTCAGGTCTATATGGCAGCTTCTCATAGGCTAAGAAGGGATGAGGGATCGTAACCGTCGCCACGCGTTAACCAAAGCGACAAGCACGTACGCGATTCAATATCTGTCATCATTACGATGGGGGCGGAAGATTTCCTGCCTAAGTACTCTCCGAGCCCGCGAGCAAGCTCGAAGAGTAGGGGGCTTCTGTTATGGGAAATTCGAGCTCACGGTACAACACTACCCCAAGTGCCCGTCCGAGCTGAGGCATGATCCATCCGACCTGTTTCTAGATTGACCCATCCGAGCAGACGACACGGTTGGTGCGCGACTCGGAATCATACTCCGATCGGATGACCTCCGACGCCTTAACCACACCGCTTATTGAAGTCAGCCCTGCCAACTATGGTGGAACCAACTGAGCCGACTAGGCGGATCGGACTGGTGGTATCCTTAGATAATCCGAGCCGAGCAGACCTTCCGATGTGCATATCCCACTCGCTCAATATGGAAACTGCCATATTGAGATGCGGCCGGTGACTTCGCTCGCAGGTGCACACGATCCACCAGATACGCTATGCAATCAGTAGATTGCGGGCAATATCTCCATGATCCTAGAATCCCTCTGATCGTGCCGAGATTATCAGACTCAGACCGCTTCACATGCAAGTATAAATAGCACGCATCATCACTTTTACAGGTACGCGAAATCTAGCTCTCCTCTACTCTCTACCCAGACCCTAATTCCCTTGTCCTGACTTCGGCATCGGAGGGTCCCTCGGCTTAGCCAGGGTCACCTTTGCATGTTTTCCTGGTGCAGGTTGTAGGGATAATACATGGTGGACGACGTGGAGGGAGGGCCGATCGGATTTTGGCATTAACATTAGTCATTGGCTAACCCATCTACACTTTAAGACCCTTGAAAAAGCCTCTAAATTCCTTCTTCAGGTACTACTATTCCATCACTTCTCCTTTACTTTCATTGTCTCATGTGCATTGCATGCTTAATATTTTTACATTGAAGACAATGTAGATTTTAAGTTGAGGGTGTGGATTAGGCGAGCTAATCAGTGTTTTCTTAGTCTTTGAGAAAAAATTATGAAAATTTTTCTGAAAAAATCTAAAAAATATGTAAATTCAAGTGATTTTGAAGTTCATCCATGATTTAGAAGTATAGGATATTTAATGTTGGTGATTAAGTCATGATTTCACATGTCACATCTAGCTTACACATTAAGGTGTGAGTTTGATATTGAATTGTTAACTTGGTGATTATTAAGCATTGAAGGAACCAACCTGGGGAATTTTTCCATCACGTTTAAACGAGAAGAATTAAAAAAAAAATACACGGCTAAAAAATAGTTATCGTCGAAAACGTCTACCTATTAAAGATCTTTAAAAAGGTTGACATAGCGTGAAAGCCATCAATGGAAAAATCAAAAGCTGGAAGAATAAAAATGTTGAACTGTAAGGAAAGTTTTGGTTTAGGTTTTAGTTATCCTAAATGCTCTTTTGATTATCAATGTTATCATGGAAATTGAGAATTGAATCTTTGATTGTGATAAGTTTAGATTTCACTATGCACTCATGGAACTCAATGTTTAGGATTGTTCTAATTGGAGGATTAATGTTTTGAACTTGACTATGAGATTTACTGTGTGCTAGAGTTTAGAAGAAAATATTTCTTAATATTAATGAATCTTAAATTTCTATGAATGGATTGTCTACAGAACCGCTTGAGCTTTTGAAAATTATACAGTGGTTTTTGAAATATCTTTCACATGTTTTACTCGAGACTAGCAAAATGCTAGTTGGGGGGTGTGTTGAGTCTCAAATATTGCATATTATCCCCCATTATTGCTTGGTTTTATGAACATGATAATGCTTAATGTTCTATTTTAGTCATATTTGTGTTTCAAGGTGAATTTAAGAGCTTGGATTGAATAGGATGCTAAAAGCATGGATTTAACTCTCAAGAATCACCAAGCCAAAGATTAGATCTTAGAAAACCAAGAATGAAGAATTCACATGCCAAAGATCCGAGAAAATCAAGTCAAGAATGAAGATAATTGAAGTTTCGAAGTGAATTTTTGTGATGCTCGACTAGTCCTGGCTTCACTTTGACTAGTCGAGGCTCTTGCTCGACTTAGCTTAGCTCCTACTCGACTAGTCCTAGCCCTGTTTGACTAGTCGAGGATTTCTCGACTCAAACTCCAGTGACAAAAACCTCTAAAATCAGGTCAGCCTTGACTCGTCGAAAGAAACCCTCGACCAGTTGAAGGTGACCCTCGACCAGTAGAGGGTTATCCTCAACCAGTCTAAGGTTACGCAAACAACACATGAATTGTGAAAAATTGAAGTGGTTTCTGGATTTTTCCAACTCAGTGTGAAAGTTGGAGTTGTAAAATTATAAATAGGGGTCCCTATGATGTTCCCAGGCATCTTCTAAGGTTTGCAAAGTTGAACAAAAGGGTGAAGCCACCATCCAAGAGTTCTTCTTCTTCTTCTTTAGTTGGTCCTTTTGTTTTGTTTAATAGTTTTTAGTTCAATCATATCTATGGTTGGTTAAACCTCTTAGCTAGGGCTAAGAGGTGAAGCTTGTAGTGTGATTGAGATGTTTACTTTCTTTTGATTCATGTTTTGTTGAACTCTCTTGGATTCTAGTTTGAATATGAAGGAATATTTTTAGTTTTTAATGGTTTGTTGTGACAAATTACAATAAATCTGCGATAGCTTAATATATTTTCTTTTCTCAAATTAATATTATGAAATTAGTAAGTCCCGTTGTTCACCATTGTCCCTTAGGCATGGTAGGGCGACGGCTTCCTTCCTAACTTTCACAATTCTCTTATGATGGGTTATGGGACTGGTGAATCCTGTTGTTTGCCTTATCTCTTGGGCATGATTAAGTGATGGAATCACTTCCAAATCTTCACCACTCTCATCCATTAACGATTAGATCCATGAGAAGTTCAGAGATATAACAAATCTCTTCTTACTAATTGGATAAGATAGGACTCCGATTCCAGTTGTGTTCTTGAATCATGCAAGGTATCTTCCCAATTGCTAGAAGTGGATCCATAGCACCCTATTTACCACCTTTAAATTTATTAGTTTTTAATTAATCTATTCACAATACTCTCTCAAAATATTTCAGATTTAGGTTTACATCTTCTTCTAATTCTAGTTCTACTTAATTTTAGAAACGTAAAAGTTCAGTCCCTATGGATTCGACCTCGGTCTCACCAAGATTATTACTGCATCGTGACCCTACACTTAGGGTTGTGAACATCTTCATCGGTGTTTTCAGTATTCACTTGAACCCCAAGTCCGGGGTTGCGAGGTAGTAATAATATAGGTGAGATGGAGGACGTAACTACAGAGACTGAGTTATGTGTAATCTTTTGAACTAATTAAGAAATAGAACTAGAAACTAAACTTAAGACTGTAATTGAGAGATGTTGTTGTGTGATGTAATATCAATAAAAGAAAAACTAGAGCTCCAAGGATTCACTTATAGTTATTCTAATGCAATCTTACTTGATTCACTTAATACTTCAACTGGAATCAAAGTCCTAATCTATCTAATTGGATGATAGAGCGGTTAAAACATCATAAACAAGTCTAAACATATTTTGAATATTCATAACATTTTTTCAACATATAACATCTTATTGATTTGATTATAAAGAGTTCAAAGCATCTACCATGCCTGAAGTCAATGGCAGATCAAGGAATTCTATAGATCAAACAATCCTAAAATATAAAAGAAAGTATTCATAGAGTTCCCAAGAATTTACCGTGCCTAGAGTTGACGATAGATCAAAGTAATAACCAAAACACTTCTTAAATTCAAACCATAAATCATAAAATATCCAACATGAATCAAAGTAAGAAAGACAGTTAAAAAAACTGTAAGCTTCACCTATTAGCTCTAGCTAAGAGATTTAGCCAACCAAAGACATGATTGGAACTAAAACTCTTAAACAAAACATGAAAAACTAAGTACAATAGATGTATTAAAAAAGATGGAAGACTCCTTAAAGTTCTCCAGCACCTTGCTTTACTCTTCCTACCCTAATTCGTGCATAAATGTTCCTAAAAGACATATAAGTTTTTTCTCAGACTGACTTTGAAACTGCCATAAATTTTCACAGCGCAGTTACGCTTTGGTTGCACCGATCGATTTCGGACGCACCAAACGTAAATTTCAGTCAGACCGAATTAAGTCCTTTTTGTGCATGAACTCTCTGCCTACCTTCAGTCGCACCAAGTGTATCTTTGGTCGCACTGAATATGGCTTTGATCGAACCGAAAGACGAGCCACATAGTCCGTTTCTACTATTACTTCTATGATTTTTCAATATTTTCTTCCTCCTTTACACTTGGTTTTCTTAGATCTTTAGCATGTAAATTCTTCATTCTTAACCTTCAAATCTTCAAGCCTTACTTTGGTAATCTTTTGAGTATTAATTCATCACTTTTAGTGTCCTTTTCTCCAAAACTCTCGAAATCACCTCATAAGAGAAAACAAGTGTAAATACATCAATTAAACACTATCATGTTCATAAAACCAAGGAGTAAATTGGGAAAAATATACAATATCTCACACTCAGCATACCCCTAACCAACATTTTTCTAGTCATGAGAAAAACATGCGAACATAATTTCAAAAAATCCCAAATTCCAACCTTCCTTATTCCAACCTTCCTTTAGATAGAAATTTCTATGCGAGCATATATATGTGAGTAATATTACAAAGCATGAGAATAGAACATGCAAGAGCTAGATCCTAGCATCCTTAATAAATAAATGGTCTAAATTTTCCTTCATCACTTAACCAATAGAATGAGTTCAAACATCAAGTTTCTAACTTGTTTAGTGAACCCTAATATAATAATTTCATGAGATTAATTTCCTTCCATAATGTTTGTCATGTTCATCACCTTAAAGTGGACAGCTCAACACAAGCATTGATTCCGATCTTATTCCCTATTTCACTTATTTTCCAGTTTTTGATTTTATATCAATGACATGTACTTATTTTAATTCTTTTCCTTTCTTTTCATGGAATTTTCAATTAAAGACACATCTACTAGATAGCCATAATTGATCTCACTATTTTCTAGTTGTTTAGTTTTTCTTCTTTTAATATTTTTAGGTAAATAACGATTTATAAACTTAGTTCTTAATCACTTTTAAGTAATTCTCATGTTAGAACTTAGAAAGTAGATAATTTCATAAATTATATATTAGACGTGGATTGAGAGCTAGACTCAATTGATGTTTAAAATTTTCTACTGATCAACTTATTAAAAAAAAAAAACTTAGTCAAAAGTTTACTAATTAACTAGGTGCTAGATTTCCACATATTTATTCCATAACTCATCATAATATTCAACTTGCATATAGTTCACATAGAAATTCACTTTTCCAAAGGAGTTTTGAAACGAAAAATTTCTAATTTAAAAAAAATAAAATTGCTCGAACTAGAATACTACTGAATAGATCTATTTAATCTCAACCCTACCTAAAGTTTACATTGTCTTCAATGTAAGAAAATATGCACTAAAACCAAAATGAGACAAAGGGAATAAAAGGGGAATGAGTTAGAAAGATATTACCTTAGAATGAAGAATGGAGAAATAATCAAAGTCTTCAATGGATAAGGTCTTAGCATTAATAAGCACGAATATCTAAAGTAAAAACTTTATCTTAACCTAATCCTAGGAAAGAAATAAACCTAACTATACCTCCATCAGACCAGGAGGTCAATCCTGGTACAAAGGATCAATTAGAGGGATTGATTAATCCTCTGAATCAAACTTCTCAACGAATGTCTCTGATTGATGACTGTTCACTTTAAAGATGTTACCATTTATTGGATTCTCAATCTCGACAGCCCCATGTGGATATACAATTTAACTATAAAGGGGTCGGTCTAATGAGATCTTAGTTTCCCCATAAATAGATTAAGTCGAGAATTATACAAGAGGAATTTTTTATTTAGGTCAAATATTTTTTGAAGAATGTTCCAGTCATGGAACTTTTTCATCTTGTCCTTGTAAATTCTGGAACTCTCATAAGCATCATTTTGGATCTCTTCGAGTTCATTAATTTGTAATTTGTATAGCAAACTAGTGGTGTTCATATCAAAGTTCAAATTTTTTATCACCTAATAGGCCTTATGTTCTATCTCCATAGGCAAGTGACAAGCCTTCCCATATATGAGTTTAAAGGGAGACATTCCAATAGGTGTCTTATATGCAGTACGTTTGCCCAAAAGCATCAGTCAACTGAATTGACCAATCTTTACGGTCAGGATTTATCATTTTCTCCTAAATCTATTTTATCTCCATGTTAGATATCTTAGCCTGGCCACTTGTTTGTGAGTGATAGGGAGTTCTCACTTTGTGTGTAATATCATATTTCTTCATTAATGTTTGAAATGACATGTTACAAAAGTGTGACGCTCCATCACTTATGATGACTCGAGGTGTTCTGAACTGGGACAATATTTTCTTTTACGAATGGAATGATTGTTTGATGATCATTGTTTTGATACGGAATCTCCTCGAGTCACTTGGTAACATAGTTCACTGCGAGTAAAATATAAAGATTTTCTAAAGATTGGGGGAATTGTCCCATGAAATTGATGCCTTAGTAATCAAATGCCTCAATGGTCAGAATAGGGTTCAGTGGCATCATATTTCGATGGGATAATCTTCCCAATTTTTGGCAATGCTTGTAATATTTACAAAATTTATTGGTGTCCTTGAACAAAGTGGGCCAATAAAAGCTACACTTTAGAATTTTGGTTATGGTCTTTTTATCCGAAAAGTGACCACCATAGGCTTGAGAATGACAAAAGGAGATTACACCTTGATATTCATTATCTGGCACACATCCCCTTATAATTCGATATGGGAAATACTTGAATAAGTATGGATCATCCCAAATGTACTTACGCACCTCAGTGTATAACTTTTTCTGATCTTTCTTTGTCTAATATGCCAACATGATACCTGTAAGAAGATAGTATACAATATCACCAAACCAAGGTAAATGTTAGTAATATTAGTTATCTCTGTGGAATCAAAGATAACAAGCCTAGAGAGGTGATCGGCTACGACATTATCTACTCCCTTCTTATCTCTAATTTCTATGTCAAACTCTCAGAGTAGGAGGATCCATCTCAATATTTGGGGCTTAACATCCTTCTTAGAAAGAAGGTACTTTAGCGTCAAGTTAACTGTGAATACTATGATCTTGGATCCAATCAAGTAGGACCTAAACTTGTCCAGTGCAAAGACTATGACCAAGAGCTCCTTCTCTGTAGTAGAATAATTCATCTAGGCAAAGTTTAGAGTTCAACTTACATAGTAGAATTTTTTTTCTTTGAGAATGTGATAATGTAATGCCCCGTACTTTTCGGTACTTGAGCGTCACCATTAAGAACTGGGACAGTGAATAGAAGTGGCCTGTAACCACACATGAAGCCATCCGCCCATGGAACGAGTTATAATCAATTTGATCCTTGTTCTCAAGATGATGATGATGATGATGATAATAATAATAATAATAATAATAAATAAATAAATAAAATTTGGCCTTAAAAAGAAGGTGATAAAAATAATAGTAGTGATAATAATAATAATATTATTAATAACAAAAGTAATAATAATCATAATGAATCATAATTTTACGATATAATTGAATTATAAATATTAACGTAGTATTAAATATATTTTTATACGTGCATGAAAACTATTAGATTCTTAATAGAATGGTATATTACTTAATAAGTGGATTTTAAACACGATATTATACAATTTCCAATTCATACATATATGTATAGTATAATATTGTATAATATAAATTATATATTAATGTATATTATAAATTATATATTAATGAATACGTGACCAATAGCATGTACATAGTGAAGTATGTTAATATTAAAAGGTTATATGTATATATGTGCATTAGTTTAATTATAAGTAATATACAAGGGATGAAATCTATATAAAATATTGGTGTTGGTTGGTAATAAATGATGAAAGTCTTATAGATGGCCAGTTAGGACTGTTTAACCATTGTCATTCAATATTGGGATGATCCGAGTGTTGGATCAATCGAAAGCCACCGTTGGAGCTAAGAATCAGCTCGTATGGCCCACCTGGACCTTGGATCTACTCCATCTTTGGTCAGGGGCTAATGCAGGGCCCACCAAGGGGGACTGATGGTGTAAATTAGGCAAAAGAGCTAAGTAGACCCTGCCTTTAGATCGTGGGCATGCACAATAGGGTGTGCACCCATTGTACACAGAGTCAAGGGAGCTCGATCAGACGCCTCTGACTGTGCCTCTCTCAAAATAGGGATATTTCTCTCTCTCTCTCTCTCTCTCTCTCTCTCTCTCTCTCTCTCTCTCTCTCTCTCTCTCTCTCTCTCTCTCTCTCTCTCTCTCTCTCTCTCTATTGTGGACCTTCGTGATGTATGTGATCCCAGCCATCCGGGCTGTCCACGGCCAGCAGGCCGTTGTAGGTGTTCCATCCAGGTCATCCACCGCTTAGATGTCCAGTAGGCTCTAAACGAAGGGAGGATACAAATATTACCTTGATCCAGCAATTGGTGGGCCACATGTGTGGTCCCACCTTAGCAAGTGTGTGGAGACTCCACTATCCAGTAGAAAGGACAGTGGGTCCCACCTAATACCGGCGTTCTGCCATTGGACAGTGGGGCCTGCATGATAAGATGGTCATCTAGACCATCCAGGCCACGTGGGGACTACCATTAATGTATGGGACGTATATCCCAATCACAGTCCAGCTATGGGTCCCACCTGAAATTTGTATCTATGTCATTCTCCTTGTATTGCGTATGAGAGACCCCACAGTAATTTGTGTATGGAACATCCACGCCGTTCATTTGTTTCACATCCATACCGTGCATCCAAGGAGCCCACGTGTGATGTATATTTTATATATTCCCATTGTTCACACACATGGGCCCTACCATGATGTGTGTTAAACATCAACACTGTCCATTTGATGGGTCCCCTTTATATATGGAGTGCCCCTAAAAATCAACTATACATAGGGCTGCCCAATCTAAGCCTTAGCTATGGACAAACTCTAGGCCCGATTTACAACTACCACCCTTATTACTATTATCATAATAATTTTTAATATAGAAATGATTAGCCATTGGTAGACTATTTACACTGATATTAAATATTATGAACATAATTACAATTGTTAAATAGTAATATTTTGATTACCATCCTTAAGTATTACCATTGATAATGTACTATACTAGTTGTCACTATCATAACCATTATGATTACCACATTGGCTAATATTAATTAAATCATTAATGTTAACAAGCACCTCGTAACTATTAAATTTACCCTCTAATTAATTGTACAACTAACTAAAGTTTAAACCCCAAGGTCCAAGTCTAGACCTAAACTCTTGGGTGAAACCCTAAAACCAAGGTAATCTAAACCCTAGGTTAAGACCTTGACCAAGAATAGCATGTAAAGCTTGAATCTAACAGTATAACTTTACAATTCATGATAGGGTTGATTCTAAGCAAAAATAGGCATTCTATAGCAACACAGAAGGCAATTCAAAGTGTAAGGTGATGATTCTTCCCCTTGAGTTTTCCATCTTCTCATTAACTTAAGGTATAGCTCTTATTTAAATTCATAATTGATATATCCCTTTATAATCACATGTGTTAGCTGGTGAAAATTGAATTGTTGTATTACATGCTTTATGAGTATCCTGTATAATTGTTCATGCTTGTGAATTTCTTTTTGTTGATTGCTTATAGAACTTAAATTGGTACATTAATGAGAAATTCCCACATATGAATGTACACCCATACTTGGAATGTAACTTGATTAGTTGTGATCGTAATGGACCTTCGACTTAGTGGCTATTGAGTGGTGGTCTAGATGGATCATTGATGTGGACCTACCATCCAGGGTTGTTGTGCCTAATGATCTTCAAGGATGGTCTTTATCATATGGTTTTGATATCGGCCCTATGTGGTATATTTTGATACTCGCCCTATGTGGTTTTATTTTGGTACTTGTCCTAGATGGGTTCGATGTTTTATATTATTCAACCATGTGATGGTAAGTACCATTTACTGTAATATGATTGACCACTAGTTAATGAGTTTCCATTAAACATCCTAAGGTGATAGTTTCTTAAGTCAAGGATGGTGATAATGGGACCTATGCCTGAGCTGTCGGCCTATGCTGGGCCATACGCTCCCTGTAGTGACCGTGAGCTTATTTAAATTGGTCAGTTACAATTGGACTAATAACAAGTTGGCTAATCATGCATACATAGCACAGACCAACATCTATTACTATTGTACATGATGCACGTATTGTTTCGACTGGATGATGTGTCCCAATTTCAATAAATGCATGGGTGATGTACATATTGTTCTAACTGGATGATGTGTCTCGGGTTCAATAATTACATGGGTGATGTACGTATTGTTCCGACTAGATGATGTGTCCCGTGTTCAATAATTGCATGGGTGATGTATGTATTATTCTGACTGGATGATATGTCCTGGGTTCAATAATTGCATGGGTGATGTACATATTGTTTCGACTGGATGATTTGTCTCTGGTTCAATAATTGCATGGGTGATATACATATTATTCCGACTAGATGATGTGTCATGAGTTCAATGACAAGCCCACTGTCCGCATGGATGAGCACCCCGAGGGAGAATATTACATTCCATACATGCATACACTTAATAAGACTGCATTTACTCTGTTTTGGTTGTCTGGATGTTTTATACTATTTCTTACCTAACGCGGCGGTGTGTAATCGTGAGGGGAGTTCACACTGAGTTAGTCACTCATCCATCAAATATATAACTGTACAGGTAGCACAGGTGGCCCTGATGACGTTCACATTCCTATTGGTGAGGAGCAGGCTATGGTTGACAAGGGTGCATGATTATAGTTGCTAAGGGCTGCTATAGGATTTCATAGCTTTAGATTGTTGCAAATTTACTTAGTTTCGCCTGTAATGTTATTTCATTTTATATTCGTAGCAATGGAGACATTGGTTTGTATAAGTCATTATGGGCAACCACTTACATATTCTAAATGAAATTTTATATTTTCCTTTTATGTTGATTTGTTCACTCTACGCTCATCTACTTACTTTGATAAAAGAAAAATATTATATCTGACCATCCTTTAAGGTTTACACTTGGGTTTTTGGGACACGGGTCATACACTTGGGTCCTGAAAAGCCAGGGTGTTATAGTTGGTATTAGAGCATAGTTTGGACAAACTTGGTCTTGGAAAATGATCTTATACAAGCCTTAAATGTCTGGGTTAGGACATTTGGAACTAGAAATTTGGACTTATGTGAAATTCCCTTAGACTTAGGAGGATCATTGAGGATGTGGAGACCCAAACTTAGGTTCCCTTATAAGTGATTTGGATGGCAAATAAAATTCCATCTAAATTAAGGACAACTTGAGAACATAGGTACTTCAAACTTTAAACCCTTAAAAATTTTAGGACTAGACCTTTGGACTTCAAACTCATATAGAGATCCTTAGAAACTATTAAGTTAGCCATTTGAAATTAGGAGGAATTGAGAACATAGTGATTCAAGATTTTAGGCCCCTAGAAAAGTTGTTTGAATGACTGAAGGACATAGACATGAACTTAAGACCCTTAGAACATTTAGTCATTGAACTTACAAAAAATTCCTTGCAAAAAAATATATTTATGAGAATATAGATACTTCAAAATGTTAGGCTCCTTGAAAGATTGTTTTGATAACTATAGGACTTAGAAGTGAGTGTAGGTTCCCCTGAATTATTTGAGGTTTAGTCATTTGAAATTAGAAACTAAACTTAAGTATTGTAGAAGTACAAATGCCCACTATGATGTATAAAAGAACCAAACCAGAACATTTTTATACTTGACTTCCAAAATATATATATATATATATAGAAATTAAGAACATGAATTTTCCTAAGCTTCCATAACTAAGGATAACACTATCATCAAATAGATTGAACATAGACATTCTAGGAAATCCTTTATAGCCATCATACCGTACATTAGATTAAACAAAAGTATTTCCCCATGCTTAAGAAAGCTTATTAGAATTATAATTTGAATTTCCTAATACCTATTGTTAATTGGAAAATGATAATTCTCATAAATCTTAGCACTTAGGGTCAACTAAATGTGAAGTTATAGGATTTTGGGTGAATTTTTAATCTTAAACTAGGCATGTGGGAACTAGATTTGGGAAGTCAAATAAGACGTAGGAAAATTTATACTTAGGTTTGATATATAAGTCCTGGACCTGAAATTTTAAGTAGTGTGTTAAGTGATCAGAGTGCGCAGCGGAAGCGTAATGGGCCACATAGGATTATCATAGTAAAAATATAAGATTTCATGACATTTTTAGAAGTCTAGGACAATCGAGATCACGGACTGATGGAACCATATTTAAACGAATTTTCCATGGTTTGACTCAAATTCTAAGTCCTAGCAAATCTCAATGATCTCAATGCCCTGATCAAGCAAAGGATCGAGATCTAATAGGATTATGAATTGATACCAGTAAATTCTTTGTTTTACATAGGCAAAGGATCAATGTATTGGGATCAAACCTACTATGACCATCTGCTCATGTTACCCTGAACGCTGAGAAAATGGAAACCAGTAATATACTTTAGATAGTTGGAGACTATCATTGATAGTTAAATGAAATAAAGAAGGAGATATAGAATTTTTAGTCGTCGCCTAAAGGAAGTTGTAATCCTAATAAATACCATAGGATGTCGCGGTGTTGTTAGACATTAGACCAAATCCCTAGTTCATATAGATCTTGAAGGGGTTTCTGACAATCTATAGTACTTGAAAACGTTATCCGATTCATTAAGTAAAAGATACAAGGGTATAATCTATTGAAGACCAGGTGGTGCCAACACG
Organism: Magnolia kwangsiensis; assembly: GCA_037074715.1. Taxonomy (NCBI): domain Eukaryota; kingdom Viridiplantae; phylum Streptophyta; class Magnoliopsida; order Magnoliales; family Magnoliaceae; genus Magnolia; species Magnolia kwangsiensis. Next base: position 43,325,829 of record CM073576.1, on the reverse strand, counting down.
CTTAGATGTGTCTAGAATACAACACGCCACTAGGATAATTCCCCTATATTAATAATCAGGGCGTACATTACCAAATCCCGATAGTAAAGCTCTCTTTAAGGGGGGTAGATGAAACAAGCCTTGTTCTGATGAGTCATGAGCACTTTCATATACAAATAAAATTAGTATGGAGAACTAGCGGGTGCATATGGACACTGTAAAATAGATTGATGTTCACATTTGTAGAGGAAGTGGTGAATTTCGGAGGCAAAATTCTCTTTAAGGGGGGTAGCTTGTAATGCCCCGTACTTTTCGGTACTTAAGCATCACCATTAAGAGAATAGAAGTGGCCTGTAACCACACATGAAGCCATCCCCACATGGAACAAGTTATAATCAATTTGATCCTTGTTCTCAAAATTAAAATAATAATAATAAATAAATAAATAAATAAATAAATTTTGGTCTTGAAAAGAAGGTAATAAAAATAATAGTAGTGATAATAATAATATTATTATTATTAACAAAAGTAATAATAATAATAATAATGAATCATAATTTTATGATATAATTGAATTATAAATATTAACATAGCATTAAATATTTTTTTATATGTGCATGAAAACTATTAAATATTTTAATAGAATGGTATATTACTTAATAAGTGGATTTTAAACATGCTATTATATAATTTCCAATTCATACATATATGTATAGTATAATATTGTATATTACAAATTATATATTAATGAATACGTGACTAATAGCATGTACATAGTGAAGTATGTTAATATTAAAAGGTTATATTTATATATATGCATTAGTTTAATTATAAGTAATATCCAAGTGATGAAATGTATAGAAAATATTAGTGTTAGTTGATAATAAATGATGAAAGTCTTATAGATGGCCCGTTAGGACTTTTTAACCGTTGTCGTTCAATCTTGGGATGATCTGAGTGTTGGATCAACGGAAAGCCACTGTTGAAGCTAAGAATCAGCTCGTATGGCCCACCTAGACATTGGATCTACCCCACCTTTGGTCAAGGGCTAATGCAGGGCCCACCAAGAGGGACTGACGGTGTAGATCAGGCAAAAGAGCCAAGTAGACCCTGCCTTTATATCGTGAGCATGCACAACAGGGTGTGCACCCACTGTATACATTCAAGGGAGCTCGGTCAGAGTCGAAATAGGGATATTTCTCTCTCTCTCTCTCTCTCTCTCTCTCTCTCTCTCTCTCACTCTCTCTCTCTCCTTTCCCTGTTGTGGACCTTCGTAATGTATGTGATCCTAGCCGTCCGGGCTGTCCATGGCCAGCAGGCAGTCGTAGGTGTTCCATCTTGGTCGTCCGCCACTTAGACGTCCAATAGGCTCTGGACAAAGGGAGGATACAAATGTTTCCTTGATCCAGCAATTGGTGGGCCACATGTGTGGTCCCACCTTGGCATGTGTGTGAAGACTCCTCTGTCCAGTAGAAAGGATGGTGGGTCCCACCTGATACTGGCGTTCTTCCATTGGACGATGGGGCCTGCGTGATGAGATGGCCATCTAGACCATCCAGGCCACGTGGGGCCTACCATTGATGTATGGAACGTATATCCCAATCACCGTCCAGTTGTGGGTCCCATTGCAAGTCGTGCAAGTTTTGTGGGTCTCACCTAAATTTTGTATCTATCTCATTCTCCCTGTGTTACGTATGTGGGGCCCCACGGTAATGTGTGTATTATACGTCCACGCCATTCATTTGTTTCACATCAGCACGATGCATCCAGGGAGCCCACGTGTGATGTATATTTAATATACTCCCACTATCCGCACACATGGGCGCTACCATGATGTGTGTTGAACATCAACATCGTCCATTTGATGGGTCCCATTTATATATGGGGTGCCCCCAAAACTCAGCCATACACAAGGCTGCCCAATCTAGGCCTTAGCTATGCACATATTGTTCTGACCGGATGATGTGTCCCGAGTTCAATAATTGCTTAGGTGATGTACGTATTGTTCCGACTGGATGATGTGCCCCAGGTTCAATAATTACATGGGTGATGTACGTATTGTTCTGACTGGATGATGTGCCCCAGGTTCAATAATTACATGGGTGATATACGTATTGTTTGGACTGGATGATCTGTCCCAGGTTCAATAATTGCATGGGTGATGTACGTATTATTCCAACTGGATGATGTGTCCCGAGTTCAATGACGAGCCCACTATCCACACGGATGAGCATCCCCGGGGTGAAGATTGCATTTCATACATCCATACACTTAATAAGACTGCATTTACTACGTTTTGGTTGTTTGAATGTTTTATACTATTTCTTAATTAATGCGGCGATGTGTAATCTTGAGGGGAGTTCACACTGAATTGGCCACTCATCCATCAAATATATAACCGCATAGGTAGCACAAGTGGCCCTGATGACGTTCACATTCCTATTGGTGAGGAGCAGGCTATGGTTGACAAGAGTGCATGATTATATTTGCTAAGGGCTGCTACAGGATTTCACAGCTCAAGATTGTTACAAATTTACTTAGTTTCACATGTATTGTTATTTCATTTTGTATTCGAAAGAATGGAGACATTGGTTTGTATAAGTCATTATGGGCAACTACTTGTATATTTTAAATGAAATTTGATATTTTCATTTATGCTGATTTGTCCACTCTCCGCTCATCTGCTTACTCTGATAAAAGAGAAATATTATATCTGATCATCCTTTAAGATTAACACTCGAGTTTTTGGTACACAGGTCATACATTCAGATCCTGAAAAGCCGGGGCGTTACAGATAATTGTGATAATGGAAAGGTGAGACTTTGATAGCCTGTTTGAATGTTTGAACATTAAATGTTGGCTAGACCTTAGAACAACTCACATTACACCTCCTATTAATTGTATGATAAGTGGAATTAGTGTACGAGTCATGGACCACAACTCGGGTCTGAGGGTGCACACTTAGTATCCAATTTTTGGGGCATGAAAGAATGGTATCAGAGCAACGCTTTCCTTGAAAACTAGTGTGACCTATAGGCTATCTTCCCCTATGCACCTACATAATTGATAGATACCCAAAATTAGGAACTTTATTCCTAAGATTCACCCTTGATTGTGATTCCTTACATAAATTAGAAACCAATTTTAGATGCTACCTACACCTTAATGTGTGTATTTTATGTGATAGCTTGAATCGTAAATAAAATTTAAACCTTCATTTGCAGACCCGTTGAATAAGAATTAACTATAGAAACCACCCTTACTAAACTCAAATCCCCTTCCCTATCATTACACCTGACTCACTAAGTTGATTTCGTGAATCAATCTCCTAATTTTTTTCTAGAAGCCTATGACTCTGTTGTGAGCTCGACATGAATCTAGGACATATATCTCTCACCGGATTTACATGGGTCTAATCAATCATTAGTTTGTCCATATTAAACACATCGAATTGGGCCAATAATATCATGATGTTCCAAAGCCTAGGGACAGAAGAATCTAACTGTGCATCTAATCATTTAAGGAAAAATTAACATGACGATCTTCCATATTAAAAACTCTAAGTTTACTTCATATGTACTCTCTTTAACTATTGAAGTTTTCCTTCATCATTGATTAAATCTCCCTATACCAAGTGTCATTTCAACCAATCATAAGTTATCTCATAATGATACGAATCACAATGCCTTGTAGAGTACACCTGGACTAAGTATAATATCACACCCCAAACTTGAAAATCGGGCTCACAAAATTCCCGATCGTCGAATTCGGCGCCGACAACCTTTGTAGTACCTCATTCTCTGCTCCCAGCGCCCATTCGCTAGGTTCTGATCCTGGGATGTTACGAGGAGGATTTTCAACATCAATTTGATTCGTAATAAGCATAACCAAAGGCATAACCCACAAACAACAACCAAAAACTCCATTACATTTTCACTATGATTAAAAAACTTTACAAGTACAATGAACATAAAGGGAAATACAATGATGATGAACAAAAAGCTCCAAGATGATCGACTATGCGCTCCTGCCTCAGCGTTGCTGCGGTCCAACATCACCTGCACGCAACAATCATGCATAAGCTTATGGAAAGCTTAGAGGGTGGTGAAAGTGTGTGCGCAAGGTAGTAATACAATTATACAGTATCAGAGTAATGCGGAATATGCTGATGAATCCATGAATACTATTAGCCATACTAAGGCTATGCGATGTAAGGCATGAATGATGTCAGCCATATCAAGGCCATGCGATGCAAGATTCAATTCAAGCATACAAATCCTCATTTGAGTCCACATATCAATACAGTTCAACTCTGGAATATAACCGGGGTCTAGTACACTCCAATCAGATTGCCATCCCACCACGCCCAACAAGGTGATTAGAAAAGACCTCACTATCCACCTGTCAATATCAGGCTCGACTCGTCGATGACAGACCCATTTCTTGAGCTGATCAAACTCAGCCTAGCTTTTCCCCCTCCTGTCGGGCAGGTAAAGTCGCACCCCCTTCCAACCAACCATTATGCAGTGAAAAGTGCGGCCTCATGGTAATCGGCACTCGGTGCTCATGCACCCACTCGGTCTAGACGTTGGATCAACCTCCTGGTACTATAAGGGTTCAGGGACCTTCACCTAGGGATATCTATAGCATCCCATGTAGAATAAGATTTTTGGTTTCCAATCCTGCCAACCATGATACATATGTGGTAGCTATAGCCCTAATGTCGCTAGGGCATACAGTAATCATGTCACACAATGTGAAATACATGAATCACACTATCCAGTCATGCAGCAATCCTGCGCGTACCGCGCTCTCATGTGGGCAAATCCCCTTACTAGGGAGTCCATAACAATTTGCCAATGGCATGCACTATGATCAATCACTCAGCTCATCACAAACATGCAGATGATGCATATGAACATGTATCATGGTGCTACATTATCACATACTCATAATTAAAATTGATAATCGGAATCGATCAAGAACATATGGCGAATGAGGCCCACTTATCTGGTTTAACCCACACAGAGAATGAGCCTAACAAGGCCAAAGGGAAGGTCACAATGAGGATATCTAACCATCATTGCCCGTCAATGTGGACATCTAACCAACATTGCTCCCAAGGAGTGGCCTACATAAGAAATTCATACATAATGTAACGGCCACACATACATTACATTGGGCCTCGCTTATGGGCCTCACATACATCGCATCGGGCAGATCAAATGGGCCGATTCGAATGGGCTGATTCAAATGAGGCGACTAAGTGGGTCGGATCAAATGGGATGATCAAAATGGGCCAATCAAAATTGGTCGATTCAAATAGGCCGATCAAATCAAATGGGCCCATCGATGAGCCTCATATATATCAAATTAGACCGCACCAATTGGCCTAACCTTCATTAAGTGGGTCGCGCCATCTACACCATTCATCTATTCCTAGGGGTCATTTTAGAGTATTAAAAATATATTTAAATCACATGGACCACACTCCAAATATAGTGGTGATAAGGATTCCCAACACCAGAACACCCAAGGCCCACCATAACATTTATTTCCCCTACAATCCATCCATAACGTCATATAGACTTGAATTAAGATGAAAAACAAATTTCAAATTGATCCAGAACTGTTGTGACCCCAAGGAGGGTTTCAATGGTGAAGTTCACTCAACACTGTTTTCTGCAGTGTGGTCCTCTTGATATTAGGTCTGTCTTATTTTTGCCTCAAGCCATAAAATGATATCTCTAATGGTTGGACAATTTGTATACAACACGTGTCAGGATGGGTCCCATAGATAAATGGCGTGGATGGAATAGGCGGGACCCATGGAACTTACTGTTGTATAGCTGTCGTGTAGCTGCTGCTTAAAAGTGGCAGAGGTGGTCCCCTACATGGGTGAGACCTTGAGATACACACGGTCCCCTACATCAAACTCCAAGGGACGACGCCGACTATCAGTAAAACTCTTCTGTCGGTTCTAAGCTGTGCGCATCTTCTTCCTGATGATATTTATAGCCTCTAACGTCGAATGCACAAGCTCAGGGCCTAGGAGATGGCGCTCTCCAACCTTGGTCCAACAACTTGGTGATCTGCATGGTCTGCCATATAGTGCCTCAAAAGGAGCCATGTCGATGGTTGCCTGATAGCTATTGTTGTGCGCGAACTCAGCCAATCGCAGATGCTCATCCTAGCTACCCCTGAAATCAATCGCGCAGGCTCGAAGCATATCCTTAAGGATCTGGTTAACCCTCTAGGTCTGGCCATCAGTCTGCGGATGGTATGTGGTGCTGAGTTATAAATCAGTCCCCATCGCTCTTAGGAAGCTTCCTTAAAAATGAGACATGAACCTCAGGTCCCAGTCAGAAACGATCGAGACTGGAATGCTATACAATCTCACAATCTCCTCGACGAATAACCTCGCAAGCCAGTCCAAAGGCCAAGTCGCATGAATAGTAAGAAAATGTGCCAACTTCGTCAGACGATCAACGACGACCTAGATAGCGTCATGACCAAGCTGAGTCCTTGGCAAGCCCATAATGAAATCTATCGACACATGCTCTCACTTCCACATTAGGACACTCAACATAGACTGGGGGGTCTCTGATGATCGGCCTTGACATGCTTGCATGTGTCACACTCGGCCACAAAACATGCGATCTAGCGCTTCATCCCTGCCCAAAAATATTGTTGCCTTATATCACGGTACATTTTCGTCTAGCCGGGGTGGATAGAAAATCGCGATTGATGTTCCTTGATCGTAAGATTTCTGCGTAACTCAGGGATATCTGGGACACATAATCGACCTCTGAAGCAAAGTCCACCGTCTGAACCAATCTACCAATCTTCCTGACTCTTAGATACCGCCTCAACCATATAACTCTGCAATGACTCATCAGCCCGCTGAGCCTTGATCACCCTTGCGACAAGAGAGCTCGATAACTGTAGATAGAAGACTGCAGGCCGAACTCAAAATCATACTCTACAATATCCTCAAGCATCCTCAACTCCCAGACCATCATATGCACCACCAGGCCGCGTGGTTGACAGCTAAGGGCATCTGCCACCACATTCGCCTTGCCCGGGTGATACTGAAGATCGAAGTCATAGTCCTTCAGGAGCTCCATCCAGCGCCTCTACCTCATGTTCAGCTCGGACTAAGAGAACAGGTACTTCAAGCTCTTGTGGTCAGAGAAGAACTCGAACCTAACCCATAGAGATAGTGCCTCCACACCTTCACTACGAAGACAACTGCAGCCAACTCTAAATCATGCGTGGGGTAGTTTAGCTCATGGACCTTAAGATGATGAGATGCAAAGGCCATAGGTCTCCCGTGTTGCATCAGGACAACATCTAAACAAATATGCGAGGCATCATTAATACAATAAATCCATCACTCCCAGAGGGAAGAGTGAGGACAAGAGCAGACGTGAGGTGGTCCTTCAACTCAATAAATGCTCGCTCGCAGGCATCATTCTAAATAAACTCTGTGCCCTTCCGAGTCAACCAGGTCAGTGGGGCTGCAATACGAGAGAAGTCCTCAGTGAAACGCTGGTAGTAACCTGACAAACCAAGGAAACTGCAGATCTCAAACGCGTTCGTGGGCTAGCCCCACTAAAGCACTGCCTCAACCTTCTAGGGGTCCACCACGACACCCTCCATCATCACCATGTGACTGAGGAACTTCACCTCCTCCTGCGAAAAACTCACATGTCTCCAACTTCACATACAGCTGGTGTACACGGAGGGTCTGTAAGGAAATCTTCAGGTGTTGCTCGTGCTCCTCATGGGTCCTCAAATAGATCAGAATCTCATCGATGAAGACAACAACAAACTGATCGAGATATGGAGGGAAGACCTCATTCATCAACTACATGAAAATCACGAGTGCATTGGTCAGTCTAAAGGATGTGAACTAAAACTCAAAATGACTGTAATGCATCCTGAAAGCCGTCATCGGAATGTCCTCCTCTTGAACCTGAATCTGATGATAACCGGAACACAGGTCAATCTTCGAAAAGAACTATGCACCCTACAGCTAATTAAATAAATCATCAATCCTTGAGAGTGGATACTTGTTCTTGATCGTGACTTTGTTGAGCTCACGATAATCCACGCAGAGCCTTAGCGAGTCATCCTTCTTCTTCACAAAGAGTACCGACGCTCCCTACGGTGAACTACACAGACGGATAAAGCCCAACTCGCTCAACTCGTCCAATTGCTTCTGCAGTTCCTGCAACTCCAATGGTGTCATACGATACGGGGCCTTCGAAATAAGCGCAGTACCAGGCACAAGATCAATCTGAAACTTGGAGTGTCGGTGAGGCGGTAATCCTGGAATCTCTTGGAACACATCGGGAAAATTATAAACCTCGGCCAACTGGTCGATGCTCACCGCTATAGGCTTCTCTATGACACACGACATCAAACAAGACAACAGCTCTCCTTTGGGTTCTGCAATGAACTGGAACTGCGGCACGCTGGGTATATAAAACGTGACTGTTCTCATGAAGCAGTCAAATATGGCGTAATACTCGGTAAGTCAATCCATACCTAGGATGACATCGAACTCAGATATCAGCAAAATAAATAAATCAGCAGGTAAAAAAGGTATCCCCAACTAAAAAGGGGGTAATAGGAGTAAAATCGGCCTAACACTGTAGTCTTCCCCAAGGAAGTCGATACTGACAGGCCCTTACAAGCAGACTCTAACGGCAAGCCAGTCGATCATCAGAAACTCTCGACCATAAAAGAATGCGATGCACCAGAATCAAACAACACACGTACAGTGCATGCAGAGACTAAAAGTATACCCTCAACGACTCATCTAGATGGCTACGGCTCCTGCTGAACCACATAGAACCTAGCCTGAGCTGGCTGGGGAGGTGTCTGTCGCCTCTAAGTGTGTTGCTGCTGCTGGGGTCACTGAGGTGGTCAAAACTGCTGCCTCTGTTGTTGTCTCAGAGGTTGGTGCTGATGCTACTGCTGCGGTGGCCTCAGTGGTGGGGGCTGTTGTTGTTGCTGCTGTAGGGGTCTCTACTGCTGCTATGGTGGAGGCTGTTGTGAACCTCTCAGATGCTATTGCTGTTGGGGGTGAGGACGCTCCCATAAACGGTGTCTCATCGCACCACACCCAAAACAGGTGCCGGTGAACTGCCTTGAAGGTGGTGTTGCTAGCGCTCGGAAGGTTGGATGACCTATATGCCTCTGCTGAGGTCGACGCTGCTGGGAGTCACCGGAAGGAGCCTACCTCTTTCGTTCTCTCCTCTAACAATGATAAGTCTGAGAACTGGCCCACTCAGCTTCATAAATCCGGGCCTTCTGTTCCACTCCCTCGAAAGTCGAGAGTTCATACCCAATAACACGACCTCGAAGACCATAACGTAAGTCATCCTCGAAGTGGCAGGCTCTCCACTCCTCATCATCTGCTAGATATGGTGTAAATCTAGATAGCGCTACAAAATGAGCAGCATACTGAGCCACTATCATATCACCCTACACCAAGGCCTCAAACTCCAACACTCGGTGTCGTCGGATGTGATTAAGAAAATACTATCGGTCAAACCGATCCACAAAATCCTCCTAGATCCATACAAAATCGACGCCTGCTGCTCGGGAGACTGATGTCCACTAGTGCGCAACCTCACCATAGAGAAGAAATATTGCTAATCTGACTCGCCGCTGGGTCGTACATCCCATCGTATCAAATATCTTCTCCACATCGGAGCACCATCTCTCAGCTGTTGTCGGGTCTGGCACGTCCTGGAAACACGGGGGATCGAGCCATCGAAACTCTAGAAGAAGGGCGCTCACGCGTTCCTGCTCTGCTTGGTCTAGCGAAATGACTAGGTGCCTACCCTGCCCCCTAAGGGCATCCATCACAGCCTTCAATATTAACTGTAAATGGGAGGCACTCACAGATATGGTCGGATCCGCACCAGTCTCTGGTGGAGGTGCAACATCCTCAGAATGGGCAATAGGAACCTCTGATGGTGGAGTGGGGATCGTAGGTGGTAGGGCGGGAGCCGCAGGTGGTGGAGCGGGAGCCTCAGGTGGTGAAGCGGGAGTCGATTGGGTCACTCTCCTACTTAGCATGTGAAAAGGCCTAGCTACATGTCCTAGAGGGGGGGGGGGGGGTGAATAGGATAATGCAAAATAAAACTTGTAACAGCGAAAATTAAACAAATATGATAGCCAACAATTAAAGTAAACAAATCTCAATGCAAGAATGTAAAGAAACCTCAAAATTTAGATCTTGAGAGCTTGATACAAATGTTATTCTAAGGACAACCTTACACCAAAAACCAGAGTTTATGGTAGGACAACCTTATTTCTAGAAAGGTCTTTGTATCAAATCTCAAATCGAAGAGGAAAATAAAATAAAATACAAACTGTACTGAAGAATAAACTGTAATCAATTATATATTGTTCTAAGGACAACCATGCACTATAGAAATTATAGGGCAACCTAACTAGAAAAAATAAGAATGCTGATAAAGGAATCGCAAGAAATAATTGCTAAATTATTACAACATTTCCACAATGTTTGAAATAATTGATTACAGTATTCACATCCACATATACATCCCACAAATGAATAATAAAATATATGAAATATAAACCATTCAACCACGAAACACAAGGGATTATAGTGGTTTGCCTGTGTGTTCACTAATTGTTAAATAACAGCCACACAGAATGCTATTCCACTCCTAATATCCTCACAACAGGGGATATTAGCATTCACTATCAAATTAGGTTTTTACAGGTTCACCCAAAACCTTACAATTGTGTCTTTCTATGTGGGCTTACACAATTAAAAAACCCCACTTCTGAGTTTTCCTGGCTCTCCTCAGATAACCAATACCATGAGATTTTTCTGAAAAATCCCAAATAAAAATCAAAAATAAAAGAAATTTACAATCAAATGTAAAATACCTGAATATCTCCTTCGTTGTAAGAGCCCAGAAGAACCAAGTCAAAGTAGATGATTGAATATCCAAGTTCGGTGTCCAAAGTCACATTACAATGGTTCTAGTTCTAATTGATTTTAAATTAAATCAAAATAGGCTAGCTTTAATTGATTTTGATTCCAAAGAAAGGGAAACAACAATTTCTCTTTTTATATTAGAATGAAATACAAGAAACAAAATCAATTAATGAAGCTAATGAAAAAAAATATTAAATATGCACGCTTAGCTTAGAATGAAGCGTAATCTTATCTCTCAGAAGGCCGAATTAATTAGCTTGAATTTTATATTTTATTCTGAGATTCGTGCTCTATTTATAGTTGAGAAAAACACATCTTCAACTAGTCTTAGGACCTTTACGACTGGTTGAAGAATCAACATAAATTTGAATTTCTGGGTGTGATAAGATTTTACAGTTGCACGACCGGTCATGAGTACCTTAGGACTGGTTGTAGGTCACCTTCGACCGGTCGTAAGATGCACACAACTGGTCGTAGACACAAGATTTTCAACACTTGACTTTGAGTCGAAGGTCTACGACTAGTCGAACAACCAGTCGACATTGTTCCTACGACTGGTTGAACAGTCACCAGGACTGGTCGTAGCATAACCAAAAAATTCTGAAAATCCTCATCAACTTAGGATTAGTCATGAAATTTTTTAGACTGGTTGAACTAGTACTAGGACTAGTCGAACAAGGTCCAGGACTAGTCTTAAAATAGACTAAATTTACTTATAAAATATATATGGATTATGTATCCAAAATTTCCTACTCTGAAGGTCAACCTAAGGTCAGTCATACCTCAATAATGAAGAAAGGACACTGAAACTTGAAGACAAGTGACCTTTGAGTATAATTAAGCTCGAGATATTAATCTTGAAAGTTTCTTGAACTTGAACACTTTTGAGATCTTGAAAGCTTCTTGAACTTGAACACTTCTGAGATCATCTTGAAGGCTTCTTGAACTTGAAAGCTTCTTGAAGTCTTTTGTTCATCACATATACAAGCTTTAAAGCAGTGTCTTTGTCACCAAAAATTTGATAATAATAAGGGCTATACATTATAACACTTACAATCTCCCCCTTTGTCAAATTAGTGACAAAACATATATCCAAGATATGATACATAACACCGAATATCTAATTAAAGAATCATGCACCAGTTGTTATTAACTAACACACATTCATGTACCTACAAAACAATATTCAACCAACATACAATCCATACTCATATACTTATGCTTATACAGTCTATGTCTGCACATACTCCCCCTGAGTAACAAATATCTCAAAAATATGGCATCCTCCTTATTGCGCCAATCCTTGCACCAATCTAGCATTAAAAATCAGATATCCATACTTCCCCCTTTTTGTCACAATATGACAAAGGAAGTACAAAATAGGTTGGTAAGGAGTAATAATCAAGGAGATAAATAAGAGGATAGCAGATAAGAATTGAGAGCATAGCATAAGCAACATATATAATGCATGAACTAAGCTAAATCAACAATAGGTAAAGTAACAAATCTAGTTAAGTGACCATAGTAGAAATATAGTTATTACAGACTAACAAATAGAAAATGAACTAATCTGAACCAGATGGAGCAGTTATGGAAGGATCAAGTTTATGCATGCCCTTATTTAACTGCCTCAGATACTCGCGCATATACTTGAATTGTAAATCATGAGCAACAGACATGTTTTCCATCTTAACATTTATATTCTCAATTTTCTCCTCTAATGCACTCAGTCGAGCATCAAAGACAGAAGGCTCATAATCTGGATCATTTGCAGAGTCGGATTCAAATTCTTTACAAATATCATCTATACTAATATCATCAGGAGGAAGATCACCAGCTTCTTCCTGATGTTCAGCTTCAGCCACACCACCATCTCTTTGGCCAGGAAGAAATTCTAGCTTCATCTTATTGATATTAGAATTGTTAAATATCAGATGATGGAAAGGAGCTTCACCAACTGACATATTGACTAACATATGTGAAGCCAATACAGTCATCAAATAACCAAAAGGGATATCACTATGACCAGGATGGAGTCTAAACTGAATGATAGATTAACAAATCAAGGATGGTAAGCAAATATTAACACCTATGGCAATATTATGAAGAATACGAACCATGAACGTCATTTGCTCAGTTTTATTACCCAATCAAGGATACAAATTTGACACAAAGATCCTATATAGAACTCTATATTTGGCTAACAAAAATCTGAAGGGCAACACATTTCCTTTATGCGTCCATCGAACATCCAGATTACATAAATCCTTAGTTAGCATACTTTTTTCAGCCTGTGAGGGTTTTTCAGATAGTGTATGAATGGAAACTTCCTCATCATTCATAGGAATTTTCATAAGAACTGAAATCAAGTGATGATCAACGTTAGATGGTCCTTCTCTTGTGGAAATTTTAAACGTTAAATTTTCTAGTGAAAAATCACATGTGCAAGCAAACATGAATTGGGCAATGGATCAGTATGCTTGTCCACCCTAATGCAATAAGTTATCCCAACCTACAGCATGGAGCATAGGTAAGATATCAAAAGGAGCAGTATGATTAATATCAACAGGATGTTCAAAAATAACATTACGCAATCGGATGTCCCGAACAAAGGATGGATCATCCTCGGGAGCCTTAAGATGACGCTTAGAGATAGTGGCCGATTTGGAAGAAGATGGACCACGAGAAATTATTTTTCTTCCTCCAGAAGCCATTTGTAACAAGGATTTCAAATAAACAAAGAGTTGCAAATGATTGAGAAGTGGGTTTTCTCAAATCAGATTTTTTAAAAGAAAAATCCCAAATCACAACGAAATTTAAAATAGATAACTTAAAGAAAGAAATGGAAGTAATCTAAACACAAAACTACAAGAAAAATGTAAATGGAGCACTATCCATGAAGATTTTGGAAGTTAGCTTCGACTAGTCGAGGTTCGGCCCGTTGGAGCGTGAAATAGAAATGAGGAAGATGATGGTTTTTTCCCAAATAAAAGGCATTCACAAGATTCACGACTAGTCGTGGATGTACACGACCGGTCGTACCACGACTGGTCATGTATATTCACGATCGATCGAGTACCAGCCAAAATAAGCAATTCCATTTACATATTTTAAGATTTTTCTTCATATTTGCAAATATTGAAATCTAACCTAATAAGCATATACAATATGATACAAAAATGTATAAAATATCATCTTAAAATGCACATGTCAAGATCAAATTTTATTTGGTTAAACTTGCTTTTATCGAGAGGTTTAGTAAAAATATCAGCACGTTGATTCTCGATAGGTATATATTCTAAAGATATAACCTTTTCTTATACTAATTCACAGATATAATGAAATTTAATGTCAATGTGCTTAGTACGAGAATACTGAATAGGATTTTTTGAAATATTTATGGCACTGGAATTATCACAATATAATAACATAGAATCCTGTTTAATTCTATAATCACTTAACATTCATTCATCCAAACAAGTTGCGTACACGCATTACCAGCTGCGATGTATTCAGCTTTAGGTGTTGAAAGTGATGTAGAGCTTTGTTTCTTGCTAAACCAAGAAACTAAACAGTTTCCAATATAAAAGCAACCACCACTGGTTGATTTTCTATCATCAATATTACCAGCCCAATCAACATCTGAGTACCCGACTAATTGAACACTAGTCTCATGTGGATACCAGAGACTAAGATTGATAGTACTTGCGACATATCGAATAATCCGCTTGACAACGATTAAGTGAGATTCTTTAGGATTAGACTGATATCTAGCACAAATACTAACACTATGTGCAATATCAGGTCTACTAGTAGTTAAATACAATAAATTACTAATCATGCTCTGATATAATTTCGGATTAACATTTTTACCTGCAGAATCTTTTGAGAGTTTCAAGGTAGTACTCATAGGAGTATCCAAGTTCTTACCATTCTCAAATCCAAATCTCTTAATTAAATTCAAGGCATATTTAGATTGAGAAATGAATATTCCATTAGATTATTGCTTTACTTGCAGCCCTAAGAAATAATTAATTTCCCCAACCATGCTCATTTCAAACTGTGACTTCATCAAATCTGTAAACTCAGTAGTCATGTCAGTACAAGTAGGTCCATAAATGATATCATCAACATAAATCTTTAAATATGATCATTATGTATTTTAATAAACAGATTTTTATCAACAGATCCCATTTAAAAATTATGGCTTAATAGAAACTTTGTTAATTTCTCATACCATGCCCTATGAGCTTGTTTTAATCCGTAAAGTGCCTTTTTAAGGTGATACACATTTTCAACATTTTTGGGATCTTCAAAACCCATCGGTTGTTCTACACAGACTTCCTCATGCAAATCACCATTTAAGAAAGCACTTTTTACATCCATTTGATAAATCTTAATCTTTCTCAAACATGCAATGGATATAAACAGTTTGATTGATTCAAGACGTGCTATTGGTATAAAAGTTTCATCAAAATCAATACCTTTAATTTGAGTGTAACCTTGTACCACTAGCGTAGCCTTGTTCCTAATTATATTTCCAAGTTCGTCAGACTTATTTTTAAAAATTCATTTTGTTCCAATGATGTATTTATCTTTGGGTCTAGGTACAAGATGTCAAACATCATTTCTTACAGATTGGTTAAGTTCTTGCATCGTAACAATCCAGTTTTCATCAGCAAGGGCTTCCTTTACGTTAGATGGTTCTATCTGGGATGTAAAACATATATAATTGCATATATCTTCAAGTTGTCTATAAGTACGAACACCAGTGAGAGGGTTTTCAAGAATTTGAGTAGTTGGATGATCTTTAACAATTCTTAGTTCAGAATCAGTCTGATTAGATGAAGTATCAGGTTTATCAACTATAGGAACTTCATCATTATCTGAACTTAAGACTGGTGTGTTTAAGTGATCATCAATGACCACATTGATAGACTCTTGAATCACACCGGTCCTTTTGTTCAGAACCCTATAAGCATGAATATTTAAAGAATACCCTAGAAAGATCCCTTCATCACATTTCGTATCAAATTTTCTCAGATTTTTAAGATCTCGTAAAATATAGTACTTGCTGCCAAAAACTTAAAAGTATTTGACAGTAGGCTTTTTGTCGAACCACATTTCGTAAGTTTTTTTTATTATTACCTTTACTAGTGTAAACTCGGTTAATAATATAAAAAGCTGTATTGATTGCTTCAGCCCAAAGATTCTTAGAGAGCTTCATGCTATTCAACATGACATTAACCATTTCTTGTAGCACTCTATTTTTCCTTTCCACTATTCCATTTTGTTGTGGAGTTTTGGGTGCCAAGAATTCATGTAATATTCCTTGATCGCTATAGAACTTCTCAAAACCACTATTCTCAAACTCAGATCCATGATCACTACGAATCTTACTAATTTGAGAACCTTTTTCAATTTGAATCATTTTGAGAACTTTTCTTACTTCTTCAAAGATTTCAGATTTATTCCTTAAGAAGACTACCCATGTATATCTGGTAAAGTCCTCTACTATTACCAAGATATACCTTTTGCCACCTCGACTCTTCGTTCTGGTAGGTCCTATTAGATCCATGTGGAGAAGTTCGAGTGGTCTTAATGTGGTATTGGAATTCACATTTTTGTGTGAGTTCCTAGTTTGTTTGCCAAACTGGCATTCACCACATATCTTATCTAATTTTTGATGTTTGGATATACCTCCTATAAGTTCCTTTTTGCTCAATTTAAATAAGTTTCGGTAGTTTACATGTCCAAGACGTTTGTGCCATAATTTAATCTCGTCTATATGAACCATGTAACATGTTTGATTAGATGAGCTAGATTCACTAACAATATAGCAGTTTTCAGTCGTTCACGTCCATTCAGTATTACAGAACCCTTTTTGTCTAGAATCTCACAGCTTTGATTAGAAAACTGAACACTATGGTTATTATCGCATATTTGAGATATGCTTAGCAAATTATGTTTTAGACCTTCAACATGTAAGACATTCTTAAATAACGGAAGGTTATAGAGTTGAACCGTACCTTGGCCCATAATTTTGCAGTTAATTTTGCAGTTACTGCCATCACCAAATGTGACTGAACCATCAGTCATATCTTTTAGATTGGTGAATAAAGCCTTGTCGCCTGTCATATGCCTGGAGCATCCACTATCTAGGTAACACTTTGAATGGCTTGTAGCTTTGAAAGCAGTGTGGGCAACAAAGCAAGTGACCTTTGAATGCCTGAACCGTATTGATAGTTGGTCTTCTTTCGATTGTAAAAATTATAAGTAGGACCTATTGATTTAGACTTTAGAAGCTCCTTAAGTAAATCAACTATCTTTTCAGCCAAAGGATTTTGGTTATGTTTTCTATAGTTGAAATAATTTCCTTTTAATATTTTGAACAAATTTAGTGTCTTTAGAAAACACTTTTCCTTTCCCTTTTGAGTTTAAAGTTACTCCTTTTACAAACTTAGGAGGTATATTTTTCAGCTTAGGAGAAACATTCTTATCATAACCCAAACCGGATCGATCACCACATTTTCTCGATCCTGATAAGAGTTTTTCTAATTTAGAATCACCTTGGACATATTTCCAAGTTTCCTTTAAACTCAAGAGAGATGAGACTTCATGTTTTAATTGGTCATTTTCAGATTTAAGATTTTCAACTTGGGCAGACTTAAAATCTAAATCACATTTTGTCTTTTCAAAACAGTCTGAAATATGAGACTTTTCTAAAACAAGATATTCATAAATTTCTTTAAGTTTAGAGAATTTCTCTTTTTGAAGTTTTGGTTTTACCGCAATTTTACAACTCTCCTTATATAGAGCATTATAGGAATTTTGAAGATCATCTTCATTTTTACATTCACTATTTAGATTTTCTTCACTTATTGAATCATTGTCTGAAAATGTGAATTTGGCTAGAGTCATAAGGGCTTTCACTTCATTGCCCGACTCAGTTTCAGAATCTTCAGATTCAGAAGAAGCTTCAGAATCATAGGATTCATCCCACGTAGCCAACATACCCTTCTTCATGGGTTTGTCCTTTTTAGGACACTTGTTAGCCAAATGCCCATATTCTTGATAGTTGTAACATTGACTATCTTTCAAAGATTTTCAAGTTTTAGATTTAGATTTTGATCTTTTCTTATCATTACCTTTTTGAAAATCAACTCTCTTTTTACTTTTGAAGATTTTATAAAACTTTTTTGCCAAAAGAGCCATATCATCTTTAGAGTTATCTAAATCAGAATTTTCTTGAAAATTATTTTTAGAAGTTTTAAGAGCAATTGATTTTAAAAGATAACTCATAGGTTTGTAAAGAATCAATTAATTCCTCAACCCTCATATTATCCGTATCACGAAGTTCCTGGATCGCAGTTACTTTAGAGTTGAACCGTTTAGGAAGTGAGCGTAGTATTTTAGCACACACTTTACTTTTTAAGATTCTATCACCAAGACTCCACATAGAGTTTACAATGTCATTTAATGGTGTATAAAAGTCCATAAATGTTTCATTTTCCTCCATATGAATTTCTTCAAATTTGGTTGTAAGGAGTTAGACTTTCGATTTCTTGACAATTGAGGTACCCTCGTGTGTCATTTCTAATGTATCCCAAGCTTGCTTTGTAGAATTATAGGATATAATTATTTTAAATTCATCCAGTGATAGTGTGCAAGTGATTGCATTTAGTGCTTTAGCATTTGCACTACTCTCACTTTTCTGAATATTGGTCCATGAGAAATAAGGTGTTATTCTCATAGATTTTGAACCATCAACTCCAGTTACTTCAGTGGTAGGAGGGTTCCAACCATTTACAGTGGCCAGCCACACACTTTCATCCATGAATTTTAAGAATATTCTCATCCTGGCTTTCCAATAAGCATAGTTGGAGCCATCAAAGGGTGATGGCCTAGTGACTGATAGACTATCAAAATTTGACATCTAAAATAGCTTAAATCGTTAGCTCAGGAAATAAATCTAAGAAATAAGAATTAAAAAGAGCTATTAGGCGCTAATACCACTTGAAAAGGCCTAGCTATATGTCCTTAAGGGGGGGGGGGGGGGGGAGTGAATAGGATAATGCCAAATAAAACTTGTAACAACGAAAATTAAATAAATACGATAGCTAACAATTAAAGTAAACAAATCTCAATGCAAGAATGTAAAGAATGTAAAGCAACCTCAAAATTCAGATCTTGAGAGGTTGATACAAATGTTATTCTAAGGACAACCTTACACCAAAAACCAAAGTTTATGGTAGGACAACCTTATTTCTAGAAAGGTCTTTGTATCAAATCTCAAATCGAAGAAGAAAAAAAATAAAAATACAAACTGCATTGAAGAATAAACTGCAATCAATTATATATTGTTCTCAGGATAACTATGCACCATAGAAATGGTAGGGCAACCTTACTAGAACTAAAAAGAATGCTGATAAAGGAATCGCAAGAAATAATTACTAAATTATTACAACATTCTCACAATGCTTGAATTAATTAATTACAGCATTCACATCCACATATACATCCCACAAATGAATAATAAAAGATATGAAATATATACCATTCAACCACGAAACACAAGGGATTATGGTGGTTCACCTGTGTGTTCACCAACTGTTAAATAACAACCACACAGAATGCTACTCCACTCCTAATATCCTCACACAAGGGATATTAGCATTCACCATCAAATTGGGGTTTTACAGGTTCACCCAAAACCTTACAATTGTGTCTTTCTATGTGGTCTCACACAATTAAAAAAACCCACTTCTGAGTTTTCCTGGCTCTCCTCAGATAACCAATACAATGAGATTTTTCTGGAAAATCCCAAACAAAACTAAAAACAAAAGGAATTTACAATCAAATGTAAAATACCTGAATATCTCCTTCGTTATAGCAACCCAGAAGAACCAAGTCAGAGTAGATAATTGAATGTCGAAGCTCAATGTCCAAACTCACATTACAATGGTTCTAGTTCTAATTGATTTTAAATTAAATCAAAATGGGCTAGTTTTAATTGATTTTGATTCCAAAGAAATGGAAACAACAATTCCTCTTTTCAGATTAGAATGGAATACAAGAAAAAAAATCAATTAATGAAGCTAATGAAAGAGAATATTAAATATGCACACTTAGCTTAGAATGAAGCACAGTCTTATCTCTTAGAAGGCCGAATTAATTAGCTTGAATTCTATATTTTATTCTGAGATTTGTGCTCTATTTATAGTTGAGCAAAATACGTCTTCGACTGGTCTTAGGACCTCTACGACTGGTCGAAGAATCAACAGAAATTTGAATTTTCGGGCGCGATAAGATTTTACAATTACACGACCGGTCGTGAGTACCCTACGACTAGTCGTAGGTCACCATCGACCGGTCCTAGGATGCACACGACTGGTCGTAGACATAAGATTTTTCAACACTGGACTTTGAGTCGAAGGTCTACGACTGGTCAAACAACCAGTTGACACTGTTCTTACGACTGGTCGAACAGTCACCAAGAGTGGTCGTAGCATAACCAAAAAATTCTGAAAATCCTCAACAACTTAGCATAACCCCATTCTCGGCTCCCAACGGCCATTCTCGATGTTTTGATCTTAGGATGCTACGAGGAGAATTTTTAACATCAGTTTGATTCGTAATAAGCATAACCAAAGGCATAACTCACAAACAACAACAAAAAACTACATTACATTTCCACTACGATAAAAAACTTTACAAGTACAATGAGCATAAAGGGAAATACAATGATGATGAACAAAAAGCTCTAAGATGATAGGCTATGTGCTCCTGCCTCAGCACTGCTGCGGTTCAACATCACCTACATGCAACGGTCGTGCATGAGCTTTTGGAAAGCTTAGAGGGTGATGAAAGTGTGTGCGTAAGGTAATAATGCAATTATGTAGTATCAGAGTAATGCAGAATATGCTGATGAATCCATGAATATTATTAGCCGTACCAAGGCCATGCGATGCAAGATGCAAATCAAGCATACAAATCCTCATTTGAGTCCACATATCAATACGGTTCAACTCTGGAATATAACTGGGGTCTAGTACACTCCAACCAGATTGTCATCCCATCACGAGCAACAAGGTGAGTGGAAAAGACCTCACTATTTTTCTGTCAATATCGGGCTCGACTCATCGATAGCGGACCTATTCCTCGAGCTGGTCAAACTCAGCCTAGCTTTTCCCCCTCCTGTCAGGCGGGTAAGGCCGCACCCCCTTCCAACCGACCACGACACAGTATAAAGCGTGACCACATGGTAATCAGTACCCAGTGCTCAAGCACCCACTCAGTATAGACGTTGGAGTAATCTCCTGGTACCATATGGGTTTAAGGACTTTTACCTAGGGATATCTATAGCACCCCATGTAGAATAAGATTTTAGGTATCCAATCCTGCCAACCACGATATGCCTGTGGCTGCTACGACCCTAATGTCATTAGGGCATACAGAAATCATGTCACTCAATGTAAAATGCATGAATCACACTATCCGATCATGCAGCAATCCTGCACATACCGCACTCTCATATGGGAAACTCTCCTTACCATGGAGTCCATAACAATGGCATGCGATATGATCAATCACTCAGCTCATCACAAGCATGCAAATGATGAGTATGAACATGTATCATGATACTACGTTGTCACATACTCATAATCGAAATCGATAGTTGGAATCAATTAACCACATACGAAAAATGGGGCCCACTTATCTGGTTTAACCCACACAGAGAATGGGCCTAACAAGGCCTAAGGAAAGGTCAGAATGAGGACATCTAACCATCATTGCCCATCAATGTGGACATCTAACCAACATTGCTCCCAAGGAGTGGCCTACATAAGGAATTCATACACAATGTAACGAGTACACATACATCACATTAGGCCTCGCTCATGGGACTCACATACATCGCATCGGGCCGATCAAATGGGGCGACCAAGTGGGCCGATCAAAATGGGCTGATTCAAATGGACCGAATCGATGGGCTAATCAAATCAAATGGTTCCATCGATGAGCCTCATGTATATCAAATCGACCGCACCAATGGGCGTAACCTTCATTAAGTGGGTCGCGGCATCTACACCATTCATCTACTCCTAAGGGTCATTTTAGAGTATTAAAAATATATTTAAATCACATGGACCGCACTCCAAATATAGTGGTGATAATGATTCCCACCACTAGAACACCCAAGGCCCACCATAACATTTATTTCCCATATAATCTGTCCATAAGGTCACACAAACCTGAATTAAGATGAAAAAAAAATTTCAAATTGATCTAGAACCGCTGAGACCCTAAGGAGGGTTTCATTGGTGGACGTTCACTCAAGACTATTTTTTACAGTGTGGTCCTCTTGATATTAGGTTTGTCTTATTTTTACCTTAAGCCATAAAATGATATCTCCAATGGTTGGACAGTTTGTATACAACACATGCGTCAAGATGGGTCCCATAGATAAACGGCGTGGATGGAATAGGCGGGACCCACGGAGCTTGCTGTTGTATAGCTGTCAAGTAACTACTGCTTAAAAGAGGCAGAGGTGGGTCCCATGTCATGCCCCAAACTCAAAAAATGGGCTCACAAAATTTTCGATAGCCAAATTCGGTGCTGACAGCCTCCCTAGTGCCCCATTCTCCGCTCCTGGCAATCATATGCCAGATTTCAATCCTAGGATCCTACAAGAAAGATTTTCAGAATGATTTTTTTTTGTAATGGAGCATAACCACAAGCATAACTAAGTCACAAAACAACATCACCACATATCTACTATATCAAAAACTTTAAGTACAATGAGAAAAGGGAAATACAAGGTGATTAAAAGATCCAAAATAATCAGATGCACACTCCTGCCTCAGCGCTGCTGCTGTCCAACACTACCTATAAGCAACGGTTGTGCGTAAGCTTACAAAAGCTTAGAGGGTGGTGTAAGTGTGTGCGCATGAAAAGTGCCAAGTGTACAATATCAGAGTAATGCGAAAATATACGGTAAGTCCATGAATGCTATCAGTTGTACCAAAGCTATATGATGCAAGACATGAATGTTATCGGCCATACCAAGGTCATGCGATGCGAGGCCTAGGTAGCCAAGTATCACATGCGAGATGCAAAGCAAGCATGTCAGTACTCATCAAGTACACATATCAGTATAGTTTCTCTCTCGATATCACCGCGGTCTAATACCCCTCACACTGATTGCCTCTTCCCTAGCTACACAATCAAGCAAGTGGAAGAGGCCACACTATCCTCTTGACCAGTAGTATGTCAAATCCTACCTGGTTCATCGATAGCAGACTCATTTGTGAGCTAGTCAAACTCAGCCTAGGTTATAGCCCCTTCACTCGGGTGGATAAGGCCACACCCCCTTCTAACCGACCACGACACAGTGGGAGACATGGCATACTGGTATTCGGCACTCGAGCACTCGTATATCCACTCGGTCTAGACGTTGGAGCATCTCTTGGTACCAAAAAAGTTTTGAGATTTTCACCCAAGGACATCCTAAGTGCTCACAATGCTAGAGCCAATATTTTTTGTATCCGATAAGACCATTCACGTGTGCCTGTGGAGGCCACGGCCCTGATGTCACTAGGGCGTGTAGTGATCAAGTCATACATTACGTGATGCATGAGTGACATTGTCAAATCATGCAGCAATCCTATGTATACCATGCACTCGTGTGGGGGCATTCTGTCTCATAAGGAGTCCCATAAATGTCTCAGCCCAATAGCTTATGCTATGATCAAACATTCCTTATATTAAGCATACATATGATGCGTATGGCATGAATCATGGAGCTATACTAAGCATGATATAAAGTAATGAATTATTAACAAGTATGGGCCTATCAATGGGCCCTAAGGAGAGTTATAAAGAGAAAATTTAACCAACATTGTACTTACAATGTGGATGTCAAACCATCATTGTTCCCTAGGCACGGGCCGCCATAAATATCATTACATAAACCATGGGGAATCACACATTGCAATGGACCCTAAGGACATCCCATTGGGCCTCGACCCAAGGGCCTTGGATACATTGAATGGACCGCATCATATGGGCCTTATATAAATCAATTGGGCCACATCAATGGCCCTTATATAAATTGTAATGGGTCATAACCCCTAGGCCTTGAAATACATCACAATGAGCCTCATAATATGGGCCTTACATTCATAGCAAGGTGGGCCTCAACAACGGCCTCATACACCTCAAGGTGGGCCTCAACAATGAGCCATAAATATGGGCTACAAATGCATCAAGATGGGCCTCCACGGATGGCCACAAGTACATCCATATGGGCATCATCACATGAGCCTTATATAAATCAATGGGCCACACCATTGGGCCCTACGTATACTTCAAATGGGCCATACCAATGGGCCCTATGTATACATCAAATGGGCCACACCCTAAATATAAGTGGGATAATGATTTCCACCATTTAAAATTCCTACGGCCCACCATAAAAATATGTTTGCCATCCAACCTATTCTTAAATTAACATAGTGATAGATGAAGTGGGAAACAAATATCAACTTAATGGGAAGCTACTATGGCCCTTAGAGATTTTGAACGGTGGGCATCATTGACCACTACTTAAAATGATGGGGTCCTCTTGAACTTTGGATTTGCCTCATTCTTTAGCACATGCCATACAAATGAGCTTTAAAATGGTTGGAAGGTTTGGATGCAACACATGCATCATGGTGGGTCCCACTGTCATTGGACAGTGTGAATAAAACACATACATCATTAAGGGTTCCACCATCCACTTGGACGGTGGGAATAAAACACATATATCATTGTGGGTCCCACCTGGGGCCCACCATAACATTTATTTTCCATCCAACCTGATGATAAGGACACGTAGACTTGGATGAAGAGTAAAACAAATATCATATTGAATCCAAAGCTTCTGCGAAACCCAGAAGGGGTTCAATGGCAATCGTTAAATCACCACTGTTTCCTATGATGGGGGCCACCTAAGTCTTAGATGTGGCTGCACTTTGGAGGGGACCCACTTCAAGAAGGGGCCCACCCAATGAACGGGTTGGATGATAAATATATATATATATATCATGGTGGGGTCCATGGCTGGAGATGTGGGTCCCTGCCCGCCCGCCTGAAGAGCAGGCTCTGCCTGCGCCTCTGGCAGTAGTAGTGCCTGCTGCATTGATCTCTTTTTTTTTTTGAAATGAGCTTTTCTGCAGTATTTCGTGTATGGGGCCCGCATCACGTAGATCCACCCCGTCCACTGGCTCCCATGGCTCAAGACAAGCCAAACGAGTCTAATATTGAATATATTTCGGATCGTAGCAAAATTAAAGTGAATTTAAATGGTGAGGATCACTGTTTCGAAGGGTATGGCCCGCCTGATGGGCGAATTAGCCTCATTTTTCAGCTCAACGCCTAAAATGATCTAAGGAATGGAATGGATGGCTTGGATTAACAACATACATCAAGGTGGGGCTTACATGAGTGGGCCATCCCATTGGCTTGAAACAAGCTAATATTTGTTATTTTTTTTTCCAGTTCATGTCCAGCTTCTAGGGACGCTGGACAGGTTGGGTATGTACGTAGGTGAGATGGGCCCTACTCAGGTGGGCCACCACATGATGGATGGTTTGGGTACAACGCATATAAAGTGAGCCCGACTTATAGATGGCATGGATAAAAGTCATGCCTCATGGTGGGGTCCATCCTGATGGGCCACACAACCACATCATCATCACATGAAAAGAAAATGAAAATGAGAGGGAGAGAGAGAGAGAGAAAGAGAGCGGGACACGTGTGATGGAGGGACCCCGACATTATGGGCCCTCCCTTGCAATCAATCATACATCAAGTGGGTCCCAATACATGTGGGCCCAGTAAATCAAAATCCAACGATGGAGATTTCTTTTCCACTAAAATAGACGGTCCAGATGACCTCTATTCAAGCTAGGAAGGTAAACATCATGATGGAGTCCATGGAGAATGGCCCCATCATGGAATGATATTGATAATCAAGGTGGGCCATCGGCCACATCTTAGGGTCCAAAGTGAGATCCATACCATCAATCGGTAGGCCCCACTTGGCCTATCATAAAAAAATATGAAAACTAGCCTATAGAAGCACCCACCGTCGATCTTCTTGATCCGTTATAAAGTCGATCTCCTTGTGCTTCACTTTGATGGAGAGAGATGAGGTTTGAATGGCTAGGATGAAGGTAAAAGGGATGGAAAAATGGGCAACCAATAATCACTTTTCTCTCATATAGAAGAGCTTGGACGTGTGCACCTCTCCTGTTTAGGATTTGTTGCTTGGGAAATGAGGGAGAGAGAGAGGGGATTGTAAGATGTGAGAGATGGGTGATGGTGGATGAGAGAGAGGGATGGGTGTGTAAGGACTTTATTAACTTTAGGGGTAGATGATGTAAGAAGGGTATGGGGTGTGCAAAAAACTTTTGACTTATGGGTTACTTGGGGATGGGAGAAAGGTGATGTGTACTTGACATGAAGTGATTGATTGATTGATGGATGGATGTGACATGTTGTAGAGATTCTCTTAGGATTTCCAATGCGCGGTGTTTTCCTTAAACTGAACGTGGGTCCACATCTCTCAGCCACGGTATTGGATTGGTATGCAAGACGCGACCTTGGAACCGTGGCGACGGTGCGGTCGCAATGGTACAAGTCTCGAATTAAGCCAACTCAAATCTATAGGATATGACTTAAGGTCGTGTGCAAATATCGATTATACATCGCAGGTTGCCAGAATTCACCGGGAAGGATTGCAGGAGTTGACGGAACAATACAGACTAGGATACGGGTCTTAAAGCTCTCCCTACCTAATAAAAATTTAGTCCTCGAAATTTACATTACCATCGCAGCTAAGACATAACTCATGAGGAAATAGAAAACATAACATCATATATAATCAAAACACCATACATCATACAATTAAACATCGAAAAGATGGCGATATCACTCTTGAATCTTCGCTTCGCGCTCTCAAGACGTCTCATCCACACTATGATGGCCCCACTACACCTTCACCAAGAGAATGACCTTGGTCTGAAGGACCTACTCCTTCCGATCAAGGATACGAACTGGCTGCTCAATGTAAGTAGCGTCCTCACGAACATACAATGGCTGCCAATCAATAACGGGAACGATATCTGACTCACACTTCCTTAACATAGAGACATGGAAGACGTTGTGGATACTAGACAACTGAGGCGGCAAGGCAAGCCGATAGGCCACGGTGCCAACACGCCTGGTGATCTCAAAAGCTCATATGAATCTCGGGGCAATCTTGCCCTTCGCTCCAAAACGAAACACACCCTTCATGAGTGAGACCTTGAGATATACATGGTCCCCAACTGCAAACTCTAAGGGACGACACTGACGATCAACAAAACTCTTCTGATGGCTCTGAGCTGTGTGCATCCTCTACCTGATGATGTTGATAGCCTCTGACATTCGCTGTACAAGCTCTAGACCTACGAGATTTTCTCTCCAACCTCGGTCCAACAACTCAGAGATCTGCATGGTCTGCCATATAATGCTTTAAAAGGAGCCATGCCAATGGTTGCCTGATAGCTGTTATTGTATGCGAACTCAGCCAATTGCAGGTGCTCATCCCAACTACCCGACAAATCAATCGCGCAGGCTCGACTCATATCCTCAAGGATCTGGTTGACCCTCTCGGTCTAGTCATCATTCCACGGATGATACGCGGTGCTTAGCTACAAATCAGTCCCCATCACTCTCTGAAAGCTCCTCCAAAAATGAGATGTGAACCTCGGGTCTTGGTTTGAAACGATCGATATAGGAACACTATGTAGTCTCACAATCTCATCAACAAACATCTTGACGAGTTGGTCCGTATGCCAAGCCTCTTGAATCGTAAGAAAATGTTTCGACTTCATCAGACGGTCCATGACAACCTAGAAGGCTTCATGACCGTGCTGAGTCCTCAATAAACCCATGATAAAATTGGTAGATATGTGCTCCCACTTCCACATCGGGACACTCAATGACTGCAATAGACCAGGGGATCTCGGATGATCGGCCTTGACACGCCGGCACGTGTCACACTCGGCCATAAAACTGCCTATCTAGCACTTTATCCCTACCAAAAATACTGACGCCTCATATCGTGATACATCTTCGTCGAGCCAGGGTAGATAGAGAACTGCGATCGATGTGCCTCGGTCATAAGATCTCGGCGTAACTTATGATTATCTGGGACACATAATCGGCCTCTAAAGTGAAATCCATCATCAGAACTAATCTGCCGATCTGTCTGACTCTCAGATGCTACCTTTGCTCAGTACTCTTGCAATGACTCATCTGCCTGTTGAGCCTCGATCACCCTTGCGACAAGAGAGGGTTGAATCGACAGGCTCGATAACTGTACAATAGAAGACTGCAAGCTAATCTCGAAGTTAAATACAGAAACATCCCCAAGCATCCTCCACTCCTGAATCATCATGTGCGCCACCAGGCCTCATGGTTGATGGCTGAGGGCATCCGCCACCACATTCACCTTGACCGGGTGGTACTAGAGATCAAAATCATAGTCCTTCAGGAGCTCCATCCAACGCCTCTGTATCATGTTCAGCTCAGACTGAGAGAACAAATACTTCAAGCTCTTGTAGTTTGAGAAGAGCTCAAACCTCACCCCATAAAGATAGTGCCTCCACACCTGCAGTGTGAAGACAACTATTGTCAGCTCCAAATCGTGTGTGGGGTAGTTTAGCTCATGAACCTTGAGATGGCTAAATGCATAAGCCATCGACTTCCCGTGCTGCTCAGGACAACACCCAAGCCGACTCGTTAGGCATCAGTAAATACAAAAAATCCATCACTCCCAGATGGAAGAGTGAGGATAGGAGTAGACATGAGGTCCTTTAGCTCTATAAATGCCTGCTCATAAGCGTCGCTCCAGGTGAACTTGGCACCCTTCTGGGTCAACCTGGTCAACGAGGCTGCAATACAAGAGAATCCCTCAGTGAAACATTGGTAGTAGCCCGTCAAACTAAGAAAACTGTGGATCTCGGATGCGTTTGTGGGCTAGCTCCACTGACGCACGACATCGATCTTTGAGGGGTCCACTGCGACACCCTGCCTCATCACTACATAAACAAGGAACTTCACCTCCTCCTGCCAGAACTCGCACTTCTCCAGCTTCGCATAAAGCTAGGGTGCACGAAGGGTTTGCAAGGTAATCTCCAGATGCCTCTTATGCTCCTCATGGGTCCTCGAATATATCAGAATTTCATCGATGAACACCACAACAAACTAGTCAAGATACAGATGAAAGACCTCGCTCATCAATTGCATGAATACTGTGGGCACATTGGTCAGTCCGAAGGACATGACCTGAAACTCAAAATGACCATAGCGCGTCCTAAAGGCTGTCTTCAGGATATCCTCATCTCGAACCCGAACCTGATGATAACTGAACCGCAAGTCTATCTTCGAAAAGAACTGTGCCTCCTGCAGCTAATCAAACAAATCATTTATCCTCAGAAGCGGGTACTTCTTAATCATAACCTTGTTGAACTAGCGGTAATCTATGCAAAGCCTCAACAAGCCATCCTTCTTTTTTACAAAGAGTACCGGCGCTCCCCACAGTGAACTGCTCGGATGAATAAAGCCTAGTTCGTGTAACTCGTCTAACTGCCTCTGCAGTTTTCGTAACTTTAACTATGTTATATAATACGAGGCCTTCGAAATAGGCATGGTTCCGGGCACAAGAGCAATCTGGAACTCAGTGTGCTGACGAGGTGGTAACCTCAAAATCTCCTGGAACACATTGGGAAAGCCACAAACAACCGGCAGCTGGTCGATACTCAAAGCAGCTGACTCTCAATGGCACATGATAACATCCAAGAAAGCTGCTCTCCTCTGGGCTCGGCAATAAACTGGAACTCTGGTACACCGGATATACAGAACGTGACTGTCCTCGCGAAGCAGTCCAATATGGCGTAGTACTCGGCAAGCTAATCTATGCCCAGAATGACATCATACTCGGACATCGGCAATACGAATAGGTTAGCAGGTAAGAAGATATCCCCAATCAAAACTGGATAAAATGAGAAAACTTAGTCTAATATTGTAGTCTTCCCCAAGGGCGTCGATACTGACAAACCATCGCAGGCAGACTCCACCGGTAAACTAGTCGATCTACAGAAATCATTGGCCACAAATGAATATAATGCACCAGAGTCAAACAATACACATGCAATACATGTAGAAACAGGGAGAGTACCCTCAACGACCCCTCCTGATGACTAAGGGTCCTGCTGGGTGGTATAAAATCTACCCTGGGCCTGTTAGGGAGGTGTAGGTCCCCTCTGAGGTCTCTGCTAATGTTGTTGCCGCTATGGTGACCTGATCTGCTGCCTCTGTTGCTTTGGGGGAGGCCCCGGAGGCTGGTGCTACGGTCGCTGCTGCTGTTGTGGTGGCTGTCGTGGAGGTTGATGGGGTGTCCTCGGCTACTACCTCTGCGGATGAGAACACTTGTACACACAATATCTTGTCTAACCACACCCAAAGCAAGTACCTACAAACGGTCCCAGAGGTGGTGCTGGGCGTATCGCCGGTGCTCAGAATGCTGGGCGGGTCAATCGTCGCTACTGTGAACGATGTTGTTGCTGCTGGGAACTACCAGAGGGCGCCTTCCTCTTCTAATCTCGCCTCTGGTCACGGGCTCTCTGCAAACTAGCCTAATCTAACTCATAAATTTGTGCCCTCTCCACGATCTTCTCAAATGTCGAAGGCATGTGTCCGATCACATGGCTACTGAGGGTAGGACACAAACCGTTCTTAAAATGGCAGGCCTTCTTCACCTCATCATCAATAAGATACGTCGTAAATCTCGATAACATGATGAAACGAGCCTCATACTAGGACACAGTCATGTCCCCCTGGACCAGAGTCTCAAACTCTAATGCGTGCTGCTATCGTACATGATCAAGAAAGAACTTCTGATCAAACCGGTCTACAAAGTCCTCCTAGGTCCACTCGAAATCGGCCACTACCGATCGGGCTACAGATGCCCCCCAATGCTGAGCCTCACCCTAGAGAAGAAATACAGCTAATGGAACTCGCCACTGGGTTGTACATCTTATGGTGTCAAATATCTTCTCCACCTCGGAGCACCATATCTCTGCTACAGTAGGGTCTGGTTCGCCCTGAAAACGTGGGGGATCGTGTTGACGAAAGTCCTTGAAAAGGGAGCTCGCACACTCCTGCTCAGCCTCGACTGGTGTCACAGTGGGACGCTTGCTCTGCCCGTGAAGAATAGCGGTCATCGCTTGAAGCATCTGCTGCACCTGGGTGACACTCACAGGTACAGTCGGATCCGTATCGATCTCAGGTGAAGGAGTGGCATCCATAGGCTAGAAAGCAGGAATATCCGGTGGTGGAGCGGGGATCGCAGGTGGTGGAGTGGAATTCGCTCGGGTCACTCTTTCAGCCATCACGTCCTATAGGAAGGAACAAGGGCCTATCAGCCTTGAGAAATCTCGAAGGTATAAACGTTAAGGGTCTATGTCGAAAACTCGCTAAGTTATTCGGACTTGAAACTTATTCATTCTAAGTTCATAGCAGATATGTGATGTGATCTCAGGTATTCCCAAGTTATACTCTGATACCAACTTCTGTCATGCCCCAAACTCAAAAATTGGGCTCATAAAATTCCTGATCGCCGAATCCGGTATTGACAACCTCCGTAGTGCCCCATTCTAGGCTCCTAGTAATTATATGCTAGATTCCTATCCTGGGATCCTACAAGGAGGATTTTCAGAATGATTTTTTTTATAATGGAGCATAACTATAAGTATAACCAAGTCACAAAATAACATCACCACATATCCACTATATCAAAAACTTTAAGTACAATGCAGAAAAGGAAATACAAGGTGATCAAAACGCACCAAAATAGTCAGATGCACACTCCTGCCTCAGCACTGCTGCTGTCCAACACTACCTGGTCGTACATAAGCTTACAAAAGCTTAGAGGGTGGTGTAAGTGTGTACGCAAGGCAAGTCCCAAGTGTACAATATCAGAGTAATATAGAAATATGCGGTAAGTCCATAAATGTTATCAGCTGTACCAAAGATATATGAAGCAAGACATGAATGTTATCGGCCATACCAAGGCCATACGATATGAGACCTATGCAGCCAAATATCATATGCGAGATGCAAAGCAAGAATGTCAGTCCTCATTAAGTACACATATCAGTACAGTTTCTCTCTGGATATCACCGGGGTCAAATACACCTCACACTGACTGCCTCCTCCCTAGCTACACAGTCAAGTGAGTGGAAGAGACCACACTATTCACCTAACCAGTAGTCTGTCAAATCCTACCCGGCTCGTCGATAACGGACTCATTTGTGAGTTGGTCAAACTCAACCTAGCTTATAGCCCCCTCACTCGGGCGGATAAGGTCACACCCCCTTCTAACCGACCACGACACAATGGCAAACGTGGCCTACTGGTATTCGGTACTCGGGCGCTCGTATATTCACTCGGTCTAGACATTGGAGCATCTCTTGGTACCAAAAAGGGTCTGAGATTTTCACCCATGGACATCCTAAGTGCCCACAATGCTAGAGCCAATATTTTTGGTATCCGATACGACCATCCACGATGTGTCTGTGGAGGCCACGACCTTGATGTCGCTAAGCGTGCAGTGATCAAGTCACACATATGCAGGATGCATGACTCACATTGTCAAATCATGTAGCAATCCTGCGCGTACCACGTGCTTATGTGGGGGTATTCTGTCTCATAAGGAGTTCCATAAATGTCTCAGCCCAACGGCTTATGCTATGATCAAACATTCCTCATATCAAGCATACATATGATGCGTATGGCATGAATCATGGAGCTATACTAAGCATGTTATAAGGTAATGAATTATTAACAAGTATGGGCCTATTAATGGGCCCTAAGGAGAGTTACAATGCGGACATTTAACCAATATTGTACTTACAATGTGGATGTTAAACCATCATTGTTCCCTAGGCACAGGCCACCATAAATATCATTAAATAAACCATGGGGAATCACACATTGCAATGGACCCTAAGGACATCCCGTTGGGCCTCGACCCAAGGGCCTTGGATACATTGAATGGGCCACATCATATGGGCCTTATATAAATCAATTAGGCCACATCAATGGGCCTTATGTATATTGCAATGGGTCATAACCCCTGGGCCTTGAAATACATCACAATGGGCCTCATAATATGGGCCTTACATTCATAGCAAGGTGGGCCTCAACAACGGCCTCATACACCTCAAGGTGGCCTCAATAACGGGCCATAAATATGGGCTCCAAATGAATCAAGATGGGCCTCCACGGATGGCCGCAAGTACATCCATATGGGCACCATCACATGGGCCTTATATAAATCAATGGGCCACACCATTGGGCCCTACGTATACTTCAAATGGGCCATACCAATGGGCCCCATGTATACATCAAATGGGTCACAC
The DNA here is from genome assembly GCA_037074715.1 of Magnolia kwangsiensis. Classification (NCBI taxonomy): domain Eukaryota; kingdom Viridiplantae; phylum Streptophyta; class Magnoliopsida; order Magnoliales; family Magnoliaceae; genus Magnolia; species Magnolia kwangsiensis. The sequence goes on along the minus strand of CM073576.1, from coordinate 43,292,343 downwards.
CCTAAATATAAGTGGGATAATGATTTCCACCATTTAAAATTCCTAAGGCCCACCATAAAAATATGTTTCCTATTTAACCTATTCTTAAATTAACATAGTGATAGATGAAGTGGGAAAAAAATATCAACTTAATGGGAAGCTACTATGGCCCTTAGAGATTTTGAACGGTGGGCGTCATTGACCACTACTTAAAATGCTGGGGTCCTCTTGAACTTTAGATTTGCCTCATTCTTTAGCACATGCCATACAAATGAGCTTTAAAATGGTTGGAAGGTTTGGATGCAATACATGCATCATGGTGGGTCCCACTGTCATTGGACAATGTGAATAAAACACATACATCATTGAGGGTTCCACCATCCACTTGGACGGTGGGAATAAAACACATATATCATTGTGGGTCCCACGTGGGGCCCACCATAGCGTTTGTTTTCCATCTAACCTGATGATAAGGTCACGTAGACCTGGATGAAGAATAAAACAAATATCATATTGAATCCAAAGTTTTTGCCAAACCCAGAAGGGGTTTAATGGCAGCCGTTAAATCACCACTGTTTCCTATGATGAGGGCCACCTGAGTCTTGGATGTGGTTGCACTTTGGAGGGGGGCCACTTCAGGAAGGGGCCCTCCCAATGAATGGGTTAGATGATAAATATATTTATCATGGTGGGGTCCATGGCTAAGGTCGTGGGTCCTTACCCGCTCGCCTACAGCGCAACCGCTACCTGCGCCTCTAGCAGCAGCAGTGCCTGTTGCATTGATCTTTTTTTTTTATTAAATGAGCTTTTCTACAGTTTTTCATGTATGGGACCTGCATCACATAGATCCACCCCGTCCACTGGTTCCCATGGCTCAAGACAAGCCAAACGAGTCCAATATTGAATATATTTCGACTTGTAGCAAAATTAAAGTGAATTTAAATAGTGAGCATCACTGTTTTGAAGGGTATGGCCCGCCTGATGAGCGGATTAGCTTCATTTTTTGGCTCAATGCCTAAAATGATCTAAGGAATGGAATGGACAGCTTGGATTAACAACATACATCAAGGTGGGGCTTATATGATTGGGCCATCCCATTGGGTTAAAAAGCTAATATTTATTTTTTGTTTCCAGTTGGCATCCAGCGTCCCTGGAAGCTGGATGGGTTGGGTACGCACGTAAGTGAGATGGGCCCTGCTCAGGTGGGCCACCACATGATGGATGGTGTGGGTACAACGCATATAAACTGAGCCCCACTTATAGATGGCTTGGATAAAAGTCATGCCCCATGGTGGGGTCCATCTTGATTTGCCACACAACCACATCATCATCACATGAAAAGAAAATGAAAAAGAGAGGGAGAGAGAGAGAGAAAGAGAGTGGGACACACGTGATGGAGGGACCCTGACACTATAGGCCCTTCCTTGCAATTAATCATACATCAAGTGGATCCCAATACATGTGGACCCATTAAATCAAAATCCAATGGTGGAGATTTCTTTTCCACTAAAATAGACGGTCCAGATGACCTCTATTCAAGCTAGGAAGGTAAACATCATGATGGGGTCCATGGAGAATGGCCCCATCATGGAATGATATTGATAATCATGGTGGACCATTTGCCACATCTTAGGGTCTAAAGTGAAATCCATACCATCAATCGGTAGGCCCCACTTGGCCCATCATAAAAAAATATGAAAACTAGCCTATAGAAGCACCCACCATCGATCTTCTTGATCCGTTGGAAAGTCGATCGCCTTGTGCTTCACTTTGATGGAGAGAGATGGGGTTTGAATGGCTAGGATGAAGGTAAAAGGGATGGGAAAATGGGCAACCAAAAATCACTTTTCTCTCACATAGAAGAGCTTGGACGTGTGCACCTCTCTTGCTTGGGATTTGTTGCTTGGGAAATGAGGGAGAGAGAGAGGATTGTAAGGAGATGTGAGAGATAGGTGATGAAGTGATGGATGGGAGAGAGGGATGAGTGTGTAAGGACTTTCTTAACTTTAGGGGTAGATGATGTAAGAAGGGTATGGGGTGTGTAAGAAACTTTTGACTTATGGGTTACTTGGGGATGGATGAAAGGTGATGTGTACTTGACATGAAGTGATTGATTGATTGATTGATGGATGTGACATGTTGTAGAGATTCCTTTGGGATTTGCAACGCGCGATGTTTTTCTCAAACTGAACGTGGGTCCACATCTCTCAGCCAGGGTATCAGATTAGTATGCAAGATGCGTCTTTGTAACCACGGCGAAGGTGTGGTCGCAATGGTACAAGTCTCGAATTAAACAAACTCAAATCTATAGGATACGACTTATGGTCATGCGCAAATATCGATTATATGTCACAGGTTGTCGAAATTCACCGGGAATGATCGCAGGAGTTGACTGAACAATACGAACTTGGATACGGGTCTTATATCCCACGTAGGGCCCACCCTTATATATATATAGAGTATATATGATATAATATATTTTAATATGCTTATATACATATATATATATGCTGCTAGTGCAGCTTTATTGCATTTAAAGGGAGTAGAGGTGGGTCCCACGTGTCACGCCCCAAACCCTCAAATCAGATTCACATGAATTCTGATTGCTAAATTAGGTACCGATAGCCTCCATAGTGCCCCGTTCTCGGCTCCTGATAATCAAATGCCAGATTTTTGATCCTGGGATCCTACAAGGAGGATTTTTAGAATGAATTTTTTTTTGTAATGGAGCATAACCACAAGCATAATCAAGTCACAAAATAACATCACCACATATCCACTATATCAAAAACTTTAAATACAATGCGGAAAGGGAAATACAAGGTGATCAAAAAGCTCCAAAAGGTCCTGATACGCACTCCTGCCTCAGCGCTGCTGCTGTCCAACGCTACCTGCACGCAACTATCGTGCATAAGCTTACAAAATCTTAGAGGGTGGTGTAAGTATGTGTGTAAGGCAAACGCCGAGTGTACAATATCAAGTAATGCGAAAGTATGCAGTAAGTCCATGAATAAAATCAACCATACCAAGGCTATGTAATGCAAGGTATGAATGTTATCGGCTATACCAAGGCCATGCGATGCGAGATATGAATATCATCGGCCACACCGATAAAATGCAAGGCCTACATAGCCGAATGTCATATGCGAAATACAATCCAAGTAAGTCGGTACTCATCAAGTACACATATCAGTACAGTTCCTCTCTAGATATCACCGGGGTCTAATACACTTCATAGAGACTGCCACCTCCCTAGCTGCACAGTCAAGCAAGCGGAATAGACCTCATTATCTGCCTGACCAGTAGTCTGCCAATACCTACCCGGCTCGTCGATAGCGGACTCATTTGTGAGCTGGTCAATCTGAGCCTAGCTTATAGCCCCCTCTCTCAGGCGGATAAGGCCACACCCCCTTCCAACCGACCACGACACAGTGGGAGATGCGGCCTATTAGTATTCGGTGCTCGGGCGCTCATGTATCCACTCGATCTAGACGTTGGAGCATCTCCTGGTACCAAAAAGGTTCTGGGACTCTCACCCAAGGACATCCTAAGTGCCCATAGTGCTAGAACCATGTATTTCTGGTATCCGATACGGCCATCCATGATGTACCTGTGGAGCCACGACCCTGATGTCGCTAGGGCATGCAGTGATCAAGTCATACATATGCGAGATGCATGAATCACACCGTCAAACCATGCAGCAATCCAGCGCGTACTGCGCGATCATATGGGGCACTCTGTCTCAAAACGAGTCCTGAAAATGGTCTTCCCAATGGCGTATGCTATGATCAGTCACTACTCATATCAAGCATACATATGATGCGTATGGGCATGAGTCATGGGATTATACTAAGCATGTTATAAAGTGATGAATATTAATGAGTATGGGCCTATCAATGGGCCTTAAGGAGAGTTATAATGCGGACATTTAACCAACATTGTACATACAATGTGAACGTCAAACCAACATTGTTCCCTAGGCACGGCCCATCATAAATATCATTACATGAACCATGGAAATTCATACATTGCAATGGACTCTAAGGACATCTCGTTGGGCCTCGACCCATGGGCCTTAGATACATTAAATGGGTCGTATCACATGGGCCTTACATTCATCAAATGGGCTACATTAATGGGCCTCACCAATGAGCCTTATGTACATTGCAATGGTCCATGACCCACGGTCCTTAAAATACATCAAAGTGGGCCTATGGTCTTATCAAATGGGCCTAATCCCATAGGCCTTATACATGCCAAATGGGCTTAATCCCATAGGCCTTATACATGCCAAATGGGATTAATCCCATGGGCATTGTATATGTCAAATGGGCCTGATCATTTGGGCCTTAGATATATACCAAGGTGGGCCTCAATGGATGGCCACAAACCAATCAAGATGGGGTCCATTTGAACTTTAAATCTGCCCCATTCTTTAGCTCATGCACTAAAATGATCCATCAAAATGGTTAGGGGAAATAGGATGCAGCACATGCATCATGGTGGGGCCCACTGTCCTTGGACAGTGCAAATAAAACACATACATCATAAGGGGGGGGGGGGGGGGGGGTCCCTAACTGTCCTCCAGCCAGCAACATGCTGGATGGCATGATAAAACACATACATTATAGTGGGTGCCCACCGTCCGCTGGACAGTGGGAATATAACACATACTTCATTGTGGGCTCCCCATGTGGGGCCCAGTATAATGCTTGCATACCATCCAACCCGTTGATAAGGTCACGCAGACCTGGATGAAGAGAAAATACAAATTTCAGCTTGATCCAAAACTTCAGTGGCCTAAAAAGGATTTCAACGGTAGAGTTCAATCACTGTTGTTTCTTGTGGTGTGGGCCACCGGAGATTTGGATGGGCCTGATTTTTAGGTGGGGCCTACTTCAGAGGATGGCCCACCCTGTGAATAGTTTAGATGAAACATATACATCAAGGTGGGGCCCACAGCTGGAGCCATGGGTCTGCCTCGTCCGCCCGCCCGCCCGCCAGCCACTAGCGCAGCCAGCCTTCTGACACAGCAGCAGCATGCTGCTACTTCTTATTTTTTATTTTTTTTGAAAAAACCCATTTTTCTAGGGTTTTTATAATGTGGGGCCCGCATCAGATAGATCCACCCATCCACTGGCTCCCATGGCCCTAGACAAGTCTATCAAGACCAATATTGGGCCTTTTTCAGCGTATAAGAAAAATCTGGGTGGACTTCAATGGTAATGATACAGTTTTCAACGCTATGGCCCACCAAATACTCTGATCAACCTCATTTTTCGGCTCAATGCCTAAAATGAGTCAGGAAGTAAGGTGGATGGGTTGGATTATAAACATACATCAGGGTGGGGCCTACACAAGTGATTCACCCCAATGGCTTGTAAAATCAAGCCAACATTTGTGTTTTCCTTCTATGTCCAGCAACGTCCAGACACTGGACGTTTCTTTCCTTTTCCCTTTTTTTTTGTTTAGGTGGGCCACCACAAGATGGATGATACGTCTAAGATGGGCCCCACTCATGGACGGCTTGGATAAAATTCATATTTCATGGTGGGGCTCATTCAAGTGGGCCACATGGCCACATCAACATTCAAGGAAAATAAATAAAAAGGAGGGAGAGAGAGAGAGAGTAAAAGAGTGGGACACGCGTGATGGAGGGACCCCGGCACTATGGGCCCTCCATTTCAACCATCCAATCATACATCAATTGATCCCATTGCATATGGGCCTTCCAAATAAAAGATCAACGGTGGAGATCCCTCCCCATCCAAAATGAACGGTCTATATGACCTCTTTAATGCAAGAAAGTAAACATTATGATGGGGTCCATGGAGAATGGCCCTATCGTGGAATGTTTTGATGATCAAGATAGGCCATTGGCCACATCTTAGGGTCCCAAGTGAGATCCAAACCATTGATCGGTTGGCCTCACTTGGCCCATCCTTAAAATATGAAAAACTAGGCTATGGAAGCACCCACCACTTGAACTTCTTGGTCCGTTGGAAAGCTACTCTCCTAGAGCTTCACTTTGATGGTGGAAATGAAAAATGGATGGCTAAGATGAAAGGTTTTGGGATGGGAAAGTGGGCCACCAAAATCACACATTTTTTTTTTCATGGGAATGCATGGATGTGGGGGTGCTCTCTTGCTTGGGTTTGTTGCTTGGAAAATGAGACAGAGAGAGAGATGGGATGTAAGGAGATGAGGGATGGGTGTGATGGGTGAAAGGGTGAGGTGAGTGATGGATGTGGTGCTTAACATGTAAGGTGGTGTAAGAGAGAGGGTGAAAGGAGTTGACTTTGGTGGTTGCTTGGGGATGGGGTGAAAGGTGATGTGTACTTGACATAAAGTGATTGATGGATTGATGGAGTGATTGATTGATTGATGGATTGATGGGACATGTTGTAGAGATTCTCTTGGGATTGCAAACGCGCAGCGTTTTCTTGAAATAAATGCCGGCTGACATCTCTTAGTCAGGGTATCGGATTAGTACATGAGTCGTGGCATTGGAACTGTGGCGACTATGTGGTCATAATAGTACAAGTCTTGGATTAGGCCGACTCAAATGTATAGGATACGACTTACGGTCATGCGCAACGTCGATTACAGGTCGCGGATTGCCGAAATTTGATGGGAAGGATCACGAAAAATGACGGAACAGTACGGTCCAGGATACGGGTCTTACACCACGTAAGGCCCACCCTCATATATATATATAATATAAGATTTCATTATATTATAATATAATATATAATATATAATATCATATATTAATATAATATTATATATATATATATATATATATATATATATATATATATATTATACCTAATATATCCACAACATTTAGGTCGTGGATGGCCTGGACGAACGCGTACACCAAGGTGGTCCCACACGTGGGGTGTGTCCTACGTAGCTTGCATCGTGGTGGGCCCATCTAAATAGAAAGAGGGCGTAGATGGGTCCTATGGACCCCACGTCAGGGCACACTTCACTGTTAGCCACCGCCTTAGGGGAATCAACCCTAGGACCTCAGTGTTGAAATGAGGTATCTCTCACTCTGTCTATCACGTGAGCTATGAATCTGGGCATGGGACGCACGCCAAGGACGGCCCCACACGGACGTGGCCTCACCGTCCAGGGGTAGTGGACGGTCTGGACAAGACCCATACACCATGGTGTGGCCCCATACATGGGGTGAAGGGCATGGATGGGTCCATAGACACCACTATCAGCACAAACTTCACTATCAGCCCTCCCCACATCAATTGATACGTCCAGCGTCCCTAAACGGATGGTGTGGATGTACACCACATCAAGGTGGGTCCCACATGGCCCACTTGTTTTGGGAATAGCCTGATATTTATGTTTACTCATCATCTAGGCCCATTGGATGGTCTGGATAAAATAGATGGATGGCGTCAATTAAAGTGGTATGATCAAGGTGGGCCACACCGTTTTGGATGGCATGGGTAAAATACATACCTCATAGTGGGCCATAATCATGGAGAAAGATAGAGAGAGAAGAAAGGAAGGTAGAAAGAGAGAAAAAAATATCAGAGACGACGGAGGGGCCCCGCCACTATGGGCCCATCTTGTATACAAACATATAATAAGGTAGGTCCCACCATAAGTGTGCCCTTACATCAAAAAAAGATAAAGAAATGGAGATCCAAGATCACCCACCATCTCCTTCTTGCTCCTTAGGCTTCCTTTGGTCCTTAGCTTCGATTCCAACGGAAGATGATGGAGTTTTGATGGTTGGGATGGGAGATGAGAGGGTAAGAAGTGGGCCATACACAAAGCTCTCTTATGGAGGTTTGGGAGAGCCTTGGACGTGTGATTTTTCTTGCTTAGGAAAGGTGAGTTTTGAGAAATGAGAGAGAGAGAGAGAGAGGGTTGTAAAGAGAGAGATTGGTGATGGAGTGATGGATGTGGTGAGTGATGGGTGTAAGAACTTTTTAACTTTTGAGGTAATTTGTGTAAGAAAGGTATGGACTTATGTAAGAACTTTTTGACTTTAGGGTTGTTTGGGAATGGGTGAAAGGTAATGTGTACTTGATCCTTGATGGGATTGATTGATGGATTGAGATGACATGTTGTAGAGATTCTCTTGAGTTTTGCAATGCGTGGCTTTTTCCTCGAACTGAATGTGTGACCACATCTCCTGGCCAGGGTATCGCCTCTGCGCGCAAGTCGTGGCATCGGAACCGCAGCAACGGTGCGGTCGCTAGGGTACAAGTCTCGAGTTGAGTCAACTTAGGTTAATAGGACTCGACTTATGATCGAGCGCAAACGTCAGATAAAGGTCAAAGGTTGTTAAAATTCGACCAGGAAGACCGCAGAAGCCTATAAAATAGTATGATCTAAGGTACGGGTCTTACATACATTGAGGATGGATTTTGGGCAAGTTAAGTAGTTAAGTCCTAAAATTTTACTCAAAAGGTTAGACCACCAGAATCCCCATCATTTGCTCCCTTTAGTTCTAAAGGGCCATTGTAGTTAAGGGTCCGAGACACAGTGCACGTCTTTGCCAGTCATCTAAAAAACACTTAACTTTGAATTTTTTTTTATTCACTTGTAAACTACCAACAAATTCAGCATGTTTATCTTACTTACCACCTTGTAAAGGCTTATTAAATCATTAAAAACTATTATTTAATAAATATTGCTTATAAATTACATGCTTAAATACACTTTCCTATGCATTCTGTCTCATATCTAACCTTACACGTTTTATCTTGTAACGCCCCAAAAATTGGGGGTCAAGCATAGCTTAACTCACGAGTTCCAATGCATCACTTATGCAACATAGATAATGATGTTTAAATGTTGTCCATATTAGTGCATTAAACATGAGTGGGATTACACTAAATCAGCATATCATACTCTAGAGTTAATTTTATTAACTGAGATAAATATATAAAGTGTATATATATATATATATATATATATGTATATGTGTTTCACAACCTCCAGAATATGACCGTGCTATCGAGCTAAATATATACATATGTTTAATCAAAATGTAAAAAATATCAAAATATAATTATCCAACTAAACCATGTAATCTTGTAATCTCGTCGAATCAGAACAAGGTCTACAGAGACTCTCCTGATAGATGAATATAGGAGAATTCCTCCTCCTCATCCATGAAGTTCGGCTCTATCATGTAGGCTGCATCACAACTTGCATCTAAATCAGAGTCTAGTTGGTGTTTTAAAACACTATCCCAGAGTAGGAGTGAGTAATCAACTCAGTGGTACTATAAGGTAAAGGTTAACATGTTATCAATTCAGTCAAGCAGTAATGATAAAGCAATACAACAATCATATCCTAAGTACTCTTGTTAATGCAAGAATGATATATGTAACGATGCCTGCCCTTGCCTGCACTCCCTCAGCGACATCATCTCACGATCGTGCATGGAAAACTTTCTAAGCGTATACTTCCTCTCCAAAGCACATGCAACGTGGTGCATGTTCGTGTTGGTCAAGTAATTTATTAGGCTTATTCACACAGTAGATTTGGGAAGCTAAGGTACCTCCTTTTATATCACTTACCCAAACAATAATCCATCTAGGGTCGTCAGTCCTAGTTTATCACATATGATAGGCAAGTTGTAGGGCATCACCCCTGATGAAAAGTAGTAGATAGGTAAGTTCATGAGTTCACACTCGAGGTCACTACAAAGAGGCTCATCACCTCAGCGTAGGCCTAAATTTATACTCGAGGTCACTAAGGGAAGCTCATCACCTAAACGTAGGCCGACAGCTCGAATACGGTTTCCCATACATCACCATATCCGACTCACAAGTTTGGGTTGCTCACTGTTCACTACGAGGAGGCTTGTCACCCCAGCGTAGGCAGACAACTCGACCACGTGTCCCATACATGGGTAAGTGGTACCTTAGATTCAAGCAGTAGTGTCCATACATGGTAAACACATAATAAGCCAATCGGGTTATTTGATAAGTGCGATTGGTACGAGCGCACGTTGAATTGATCGACATAGAGCATGTAATCACTCGGCATGGTCTAACCACTGTCGACAATCAGTGTACAACTCGAATTCATCGAATGTGTATAATGTGGTGAAACGACTTCGGCCACTAAATCGGAAATCGTTACTGATTGCTTGGAATACGTAGTAGTCCCAAACATACTCAAACACAGCATGTGGATACATGTGATATTCATAACAACATTTAACAGACAATTTAAATATAAATCTCATTCGAGCATTTTATCGAACACATTGAACATATTATCATACATATGCATTTCAACCATAAGTCACGTAGTAGCAAATTACAATACATGAAAGAAACTATAACTGTGGATAAGGTAGCTGAGAATCCTATCTCAACACCCTTATTGGGAGCGATTTATCAAACAATTACTCATGCAGACATTTTATCAAACACTTAGACTATATAATAATATATACATAAACTAAATTACTTATAACATATATTTTGAAAAATCCTTTCATAAAGGAGTTGTTATACACACAACACACACATATTCTAGATTAATATTCATGGCAAGTATAAATCATAATTTCACTATGATTCAAACATTTCAACAAACACATGGGATGCATCTTATATTTACATAGTTCACATACATGTATGATTTACGGAACTCATTTTAACTAAGATTATATGGCAGCAATCAAGTCAGATATAAATCATTTCTGACATTGAAAGTCTTGAAAACCATAACCTAAACCTTTATAGTCTGCACCTTTCGTCAATTCACTCGTTACGAACTCGGTTCGTACACTACGCTTCCGTCTATAACATAGCGGCTACCTTAATCACGAAATAGGTTAGCTATTTTGTCAATTCCTCTATTTGAATCCCTAAAACAAGATTAAAGTTAGGATTTCTTACCTAAATTGAAGCTAAGATTGTTAGTGTAGCAAAACAGGGTAGATGATTCGGTACGTGGAGTAGTGAGAGTGAATCCCGGCAACAATCCACAGATCTCTCTCTCTTCTCCTCACTCTTTTCTTCTCTTTTCTCTCTTCTCTCTCCTAGGGTTAGAAAAATCGTATAAAATGAGAGAGAGGTGGTTTAAGGGTATTTTATAGGCCCAAAACTGATGTCAATGGCCCCAAGGCCATGGTATACTTAGGTTATAGCCAAAGGGTATTTCGGACAAACGGGACTCATCTGGAGGCCCATTTCCCACCTAAGTCATGGAGTAAATTTCTTGACCATGGATCTAAGTTAGGTTATGATTTCGTTCTGATCGAATTTGTGGATCGACCGTGGAAGACCTGTTTCAGTTTAACGGTCATCATCACTCGATTAGGGCCACAAGTATATCAACATGTGTATGGAAATTTTCATGATCCAAGGGTATAGTTTGGTCAGAATCTTACAGTGCAAAGTCTTTAATTTTTCCTGTTAAGTGAACGGTCCAATTCACTTATGTTTGAGTTCATTTTCTAAGGATATTCTTGTTTCTCACACACCTTGCTCAAGACTCAAGTTGTAAATTTTTGTATACTATTTGGGCTCGATTCCTGCAATGCTTGTAAAGCCCAGTATGGCAGTCATAACCTTATATTTTGCAGTAATCAAACTTTTGATGCGCGGTCCAGGTCCGATACGGAGTTTCAAAGTGCTCCCGAGAGCAACTGGATTTTGAGATTTCTCCTAGGTTCTAAAGTAACGATTCTAAAGGTTTTGGGTTTCCTGTTCGTATAGATAGTGGTTCAAGATAATTCATCGATTAATTTAGCTTAGTACTTAACTAATTTTCATCTAATTTCTAAAGGATTCAGTCATTAAGGATTTCTGCCTGAAGTGGTACTCGGTTCTTTGTACGAATTTTTCCAAGATGTTACATATCTACTTTCCATCTAAACCATGCATAATATTTTTCATAAACCACTAACATTGATTAACCATCTATTTTTGACACAGATTACCCATACTTGCATCTTGCCTACCTTTTGGCCAACACTAATCATGCATTGCTTTATATCCTATGACCTAACTAAGTTTTTATACCTGCTTCATCAATGTTAGCCATAGAGTCAAGGACCGTCATCTCAACAAGTCTTCAAGTTTTTAAACTCCCTTAGTAACATGCATCGATATCTATGATCGTCACCCTACTTTGTAGCATAACCCTCATTCGTGGGATTATCCCTACAGTATCCATAGTGAGTGCTATAAATTTTCCCAGGATATCGGCAACAAGATCACACTAACCACCATGCAATAAATTTTAAGACAGAAGACAACATCGACCAACCATCTTGGAAATCACAACCATTAGGAAGCAATAGCCATCGAAAATCATAGCTATAATTATTATAGCTTAAATCATAGTACTAGGCTTTTATACAATTGTACTTCATATCTCATAACAATGCCAATAACTCTTACCGTACCCGTTCCCAATGTTGATGTATCAAGAACTGCAGTTGAAAGATGTACCAGCTTAGACATGTCGATTTGTAACTATACGAAGTATATTAAATTTTGAGGAACAAAATTTTCATTTACGAGGGTAGATTGTAACGCCTGTAATTTCTGAGCCACATAAAACCCTAGATTAATCGAATTATGAATTTAATTTTATGATGTACAATAAAAACCAAGTAGGTAGAATAGTTGGTAGGTATACTCTCGGTGGAAGGATAAGTTAGAGGATCAATTCTTAACACCACCGTATTTATATTTTCACCAAATTCCTATAATAAACCTTAAATTTAAGAGCAGTGGATAGAGAGACCCTATGAAAGAGAAGCCTCCACCAATATTTTTTTTAGCAATTTTACTTTTAGTTTTTTAGTAATTCTCAATCTAAAAATTTTAGATCCAACCAATGAACATGGAAGACTGCTCCTACTACTATCATTTGGATCTATGGTGAAAGTTTTTAAGGAAGAAAGCTACTTTTAGTGAAATTTTGTAATCATGGGAAGATCGACTTTAAGAAATCCAATCGTATTTGTCTAAGAGATTCAAATAAAAGGATTCTAAATTTGAATCATGTTAGGACCTCAAATTCTAAAATGATTCAACTAAAGAATTCCCATGGCAATCTACAAATTGCATAAATAATAATAGTTCATGTTGAAAAATAGTTTTCAAATCAATAGCTAAGGATTCTATATATTTTGGATTCAAACAATCCTTTAATTTCTATGAATTAGACAAAGAGAAAACCATTGGATTGGTTAAACCCAACTCTCAGAACAATGGATTCATCTAAGTTAAGGGAGAAGAGAAGAAAACGTAAAATTTTTAAAAAATTGGATCATGTGATAGAACCAATCCGGCTTCGGTTGATTGATCAAAGTTGGTGTTCAATCGATCGAACAGGCCAATTTTGTTCCAACGACCAAAACTAGAAATTTTGTTATATTTTGATTGATCAAAGTCTAGGTAGGATCGAGGATCTCTTCGGGTGGTCTCGATCGGTTAAGGACACCAATCGAGAATGACCAAAACTATCTAGAAAAAAAATCGAATTAAATCTAATTAGTTTCGATCGATGGGCAGGTTCAATCGATCGAAGGTGACTAATTTTGTCTAGAGACTTGAGACAATAAATTCATAATTTTATCGATCATTAAATGATAGATCAAGAGATTGATCAATGGCCAGCTCAATCGATTGATTACATTGACCAACAATCCTTGTTGTTTTCCAAATTTATTTTAAAGGATTGATGTTAGGTCATCTTGATATGATAAAAGGTGGATCCCACTTATTGGGAAAATGTAATCAAATTATAGTATGTTAAATCATCTTAATAGGGATTCAAAGTATAGGTTCCAAAGCGTCTAATTATTCGAATGATTTGATCCTACCATGAATGGGTGAGTGAATCCCAACATGTCTCATATATGTACGATGAAAATAGATGATTGATTATTGTGATTGTTTAGACTAATACGGTTGCAATGTTTATTTCTTATACTATTCTCATTTTATGATTCATGTTTTGAGAGATTTTTGAAATTGAACATGCAAACATGCCACTTATTGATATTATAGGATTCGTTGTTCCTCTCGAATAGATACATATCTATGAACTACACATGCGAATGCATAAACATAGTGCACACATTACATGCATCCATCGTGTCATGCCCCAAACTCGAAAAATGAGCTCACAAAATTTTCGATCGCCAAATTTGGTGCCGACAGCCTCCGTAGTGTCTCATTCTCGGATCCCGGTACTCACATGCCAGATTCTGATCCTAGGATCCTACAAGGAGGATTTTCAGTAATATTTTTTTTTATAATGGCGCATAACCACAAGCATAACCAAGTCACACAACAATATCACCACATATCCACTACATCAAAAACTTTAAGTACAGTGCGGAAAGGGAAATATAAGGTGATCAAAAACTCCAAAAGAAAGCTGACGCGCGCTCCTACCTCAGCGTTGCTGTTGTCCAATGCTACCTACACACAACTGTCATGCATAAGCTTACAAAAGCTTATAGGGTGGTGTAGGTGTGTGTACAAGGCAAGTACCAAATATATGATATCAGAGTAATGCGGAAAATGCGATAAGTCCATGAATACAACCAGTCGTACTAAGGATATGTGATGCAAGGGATGAATGCTATCGGCCATACCAAGACCATGCAATGTGAGGCCTATGTAGCCAAATGTCATATGTAAAATGTAAAGAAAGCATGCTAGTACTCATCAAGTACAAATATCAATACATTTCCTTTTTAGGATATCACCAGGATCTAGTACTGTGACACCCCAAAAATCGAGGGTCGGGTAGAAACCCAACTCCCGAGTTTCAAAACGTCACTTATGCAACATAGATAATGATGAATGCATGTTGTCTATAGAATGGCATTAAACAAGATTGGGATCCAGCCAAAACAACATATCATACTCCATAAATAGTTAAATTAGCAAGCGGAAGACTGTGATAAATATATAAAATATATGAATGATTATAAGTCTCCAGAGTGTGAACATGTTACCAGGTTAACTAATTACATATATACTCCAAAATAGAAATAAAAGAATATACATGGGTGTGTAAAAAAAAGGCAAACCGTCAAGTGTATTGGCATCTAATCAGTAACCCTGAAAACCCATCGATCAGAACCAGCATATAGGAGAAATCCTTCTCATCATCAAACAAGTTCGGCTCAGCTTCACAAGCAGCGCCATCACCTGAAACTAAAATAGGGACTGGTTGGTGTGCACAACACCGTCCCGTAACGTGGGAGTGAGTAGCTAACTCAGTGGAATCATAAAGCAAAGGTTAACATGTTATCAAATCAATCAAGCAATAATGATGAAGCAAGCAAATCAAACATTCTTAAATACTGTGATTAATGCAAGCATGAAATGACATGATGGATGCCCTCACCGACATACTCTCTCATGTGACACCATCTTACGTCCGCGGCATGCTTTCTTCCCTCAGTGCTCCACATCTTCCAGACACATGCAGTGCGATATGAATATGACTACCGAGTTGTTATTAGTCCTTTTCATATAGCAGGATTGGAAAACTAGGGTACTTCCCTTATATCATTCCCAACAAGGATCCTGTCTAGGGTCGTCACTCCTAGTAATCTCATAGGATGATATATTTCTAGGTCGCTGCAAGGGCTGTCAGGGCTGTTGCACGCACTCGTTGCTCCGCTCCCCCATCACCTTATCAATACAGGCCTAGTTTATATCCTTAAGACTGCATCAGGACTCGTCGCCCCCATGCGGTGTCAGGATAAACTCAAGGTCACTACAAAGGGCTGCCAGGGCTGTTGCTCGCACTTGTTGCTCCACTCCCCCATCACCTTATCAATGTAGGACGACAACAAGAATATAGTGTCCCATACCACCATAATCTGCTCAGAGTAGGGTGTTCACTGGTCACTACGGGGAGGTTTGTAGCCCCAGCGTAGGCCGACAGCTGGACCACGGTGTCTCATACCACCATGCCCGGCTTATGAGTCTTAGTGGATCAAGGTACCACGGTTATCAGGGTTAACACTGGTAAGTTCAGTACCCTAGGTTCAAGCAGTTATGAGAAATATAAGGTGAACATACAATGGTCAGTCGGGTTACTTGATGAGTCTGACTAGCACGAACGCACGTTGAATCGACCGACATGAAGTGCACAAGCACTTCGTGTGGCGTAACCACTGCTGACGACTCTAGTACGACTCGGGTTCGTCATACACATCTTTCGTGGTGAATAGAATCCAACCATGAATTTTAAACTGTTACCAAATGCCTGGACTAGAGTATAGCCCCAAATAAATATAATGTGAATCAGTAATCATA
The DNA here is from genome assembly GCA_037074715.1 of Magnolia kwangsiensis. Classification (NCBI taxonomy): domain Eukaryota; kingdom Viridiplantae; phylum Streptophyta; class Magnoliopsida; order Magnoliales; family Magnoliaceae; genus Magnolia; species Magnolia kwangsiensis. The sequence goes on along the minus strand of CM073576.1, from coordinate 43,276,063 downwards.
TGCGATAAACAAAATTGAAATGACGACTAATTCAAGCATGTTATCAACATGTTATAAGGTACGACATACACAGTTAAGCATACACAAGCATTTCATACATCAGGAATCAATTCAACAATGTACGTGGAGGACGTCATACTCATCATCAACGTAGTTGAGAATCCTATCTTAACACTAGCCTACAACACTACTCACTAAGTGCTTACTCACGCAAGCATTTATACAAACACTTAGACTACACAACTCCAATGTACTTGATGTATGTTGATTTCGACATATGATATGACAGATCCTTATATCAAGGAGTTGTCTAATACACAACAATCATGTTCTTACATTCAAAACATATAGCATGCATAAATCATCTTGATTTAGGCATTTCAACAAACACTTAGTCTACACACATTAGTCTACATAGCATATGTCGGCCAATATATGCATTAAGGAAAATCTCTTCGCCAAACAGATCATACACGCATAACTAACATAGGTACACGACAAATACTCATGGCAATCATATCGGAAAAATACGTACATATACAGTATTTCCTACAAATACCTAAAATACCCTAAATCTCATATTCTTCATACGTATTCGAAATGAAAAATAGACAGTATGTTCTACATGTCAAACAGTGTTCTTGTTAACAATCTACCATTAAACGACATTGAAATCCTTGAAAACAGGTAATCTAAGCGTCTAAGATCCGCACCTTACACCGTATAATCGCAACGAACTCGACAGAGACTCTAAGTCTTTGTCAACGACTGATTGGCAACCTAATACACAAGGTAAGTCAGCTACTTCGCTACTTGGATCGATAGAATCTCCAAAATAGGTTAAGGTTAGGGTTTACTTACATAGAACGAAACCAAAAGCACCGGAATAACGATGCAGGTGGATGGCTTTGGCACGTGGAGCAATAGGAAAGAATCCTAGGAGAAATCTCCAACTTCTCCTTCACTTTCTCTCTCTTTTCTCTCTTCTCTCTCTTAGGTTTTCTAAATTCGTATGGGATTTGTGAGAGAGGGCTTAAGGCCTTTTTATAAATCCAAAATCGATGGAAATAGCCTTAAGGCCAAGGGATACCTATTTTATAACCTAAACGGGCTTATTCCGATCCAACGGAGCACTTCTGGCGGTCCTGTTACTAAACGCGGTCGGACTTAAGCTCCCTGATATTGGATCTAGGTCAGGGAGAGTTTTCAGTCCGATCGGATATCCAGATCGAACGTGGCGGACCAGTTTCAGTTCAGCGGTCACCAAAACTCGATCAGGGCCACAAGTGCGATGACATGTAAGGTCCAACTATCATGATCCGATGGTAAAATTTGGTCAAAATCTAATGATCAGAATGCTTAAAAAATGTCACGCAAGTGACACATGCCAGATTTCTTTAAAAGGTATTTAATTTTCTAAATATCTTCCTTTTCTCACACTCTTCACTCCAGACTCAAGGAAATTGTCGTGGGACATCATTTGGACTTGATTTTTAAGGTGATTATCAAGTCCAACTAGGCGGTCGTAATGGTCTAAGATTGTAGATATCGAACTTTCGACGCGCGGTCTAGATCCAGTACAAAGTTTCAAACGGTTCATGAGAGTAAACGGGTTTAGAGTTTGATCCTAGGTTTTAGGGTAACATAGAGTCAATGATTCTATAAGTTTTAGGTCTTACAGATCATATTTAAAGTGGTTCGAGCTAATTCTACTGATTGTTTAGTTCAGTACTTAACCAAATTCTGACCTAATTATGACATAATAAGTCCCTAGGAAGTTCTACACCCTTTCCTGACATTTTTAATTAGTATATTATTTTAATTATTTTTTTAGTAGTTCATCATCAAGTTTAATTCATTTCCACCAAATTTCATGATATTTCATGTTGTAGAAAAATTTTAGAAATTCTAGAAGCATCAGCTGTCCAAAACTATGCTTTCTAGATAGTTGTCACAATGACCCATTTTTAACTATAATAAATATATTATTATATTTTTTACTTATTTTTATATGAAATGAGACTCATTTAGCTTCAATCTGGCTTTTAAATTACCTAAATCGGAGTTATAACGAGGGAGATATAATTTTTTAAAGTTGAACCAAAATCATAAAAAATGTGGCCAAAAACGGGCCAACTGATGAACCACGGCCCGGCCAAGCCCGGTAATCGGCAAGTCCTCATCGAACCGCCGAGCCCCTCGCCGCTCGCTGACCTGTTTAGGGTGATTTTACCGTCTGATATTTGAAATGGGTCTATTTTAAAACCTGCAATGAGTTATTTGACATGCAATATATGATTTTGGGGTAGGAGAATCTGATCTATCCAAATAGCCTACTTATTTCATGAGATTCAAAAAGTTTAATGGTTTAAAATCTTTTTTTTTATTTACTATTCATAGTATTTTTTAGTTTAAGTATTGATCAACATCACCTAAACTTTAATATTTATGTCTAATATGAAAGCTCTTAGAAACTTTTGAAGGATAAAGTAGTGAAAGGTGAGATTTTCGAAGGAAATAGGGATTTGAGACTTTTGGATTGAGTTTTGAGAAGTTAATCAAGTGTTAGGATTGACCCATTTCCTAAGGACGTCTGAATCCAGGTTGGCAAAAATTCGGGGTATTACAATCTACCCCCCTTAAAAATAATTTCATCCCCGAAATTGGCTAAGGGTAGTAAGTAAAGATTTCATTATTTTCTTTTCCTAGGCTTTATTGATTTCAAGTTCATGGGCATTGTGGGGTGTATACTATCAATGTTATTCTGGTTCATTTTACTCTACCCCCCTTAAAAACTTATTTCTTTATCTCTTGCTTATACCCTAACAGTTTGCTACAAGTTATTTCTTTATCTATTTGGAGTCTTGACGGTGATTCCCACCTATTTAGAGTAAGATATTCATTTTCACATGGAGAGACAGTTGTAATGGGCTTGATCCCGATACATCGATCATCCACCTGACCAGGGTAGAAGTCTCATTGTATCACTTCCTAGTCCTGGTAGATCTTGATCTTCTGCTCGGTCAAAGCAGTGAGTCCGTTGGTAGTCGCCCAGGATTGAGAATTGGTCAAGCCGTGAATGCTTCGCAATTGTATATTTCAGTAACTCCGTAGTCCGATCACTCTAAAAGCTTATGGAACGCCCATCACTGAAAGGTTCAAATTTCCTATTTCTAAGGTCGCCCTTTAGGTCTTGGTCTAAGAGAGTCCTCGTTATAACCTATGTCCAAGGAAAAGGTGAATCACTATCTTAATAGATCATCCTAAAGAGGTTTCCAATAGTGTAGGATTGGCTAAGGTTTCTATTAACATTTGCGAATACACTAATTTTGTTTATTGTGACTTAACTCGTAACTATTGTTAAGTCTATTCTTTAATATGAAGGTTCAACTCCTATTTAGTGACCTATCCTTTCGTCTAACCTGGATCAATTTCCTTCGATCCTGGGCCAGTGGGGAAAGGCCCACCACGCTTCCGCTGTGCCACTCTGATCCAGAGGATGTATAAACCGACCTAACTAGAGTGAGTTCATAACGTTCTACCCTCCTTAAAAATAATTCTACTCTCAAGAACCATATGTCGAAACAAAGGGTAATTTAGGATCTATGCTAGGCATAAAATGGGGAATAATCTCTCGATACATCGATCTTCCTTTCACCGATGATGAGTACTACGGCATCGGTACCTATGGTCATAGAAAGGAGCTAAAACGATGGGTGTTGTGGTTGATTTCAGTGACAGGTGTAATTTTGTGGCAAGATGCCTAAGTCTACCAAGGAAGGACCTTTACTACGGTCCCAACGTACCCTTTCTAATCATGCCTTAGTTAATACAGTAAGATAGGCTATCCATTATTAGTACACAAGGAATTTGGGCAAAATAAGTTAACGGGCAGACTACGTGCCTAAGTCTATATGCCAGAATGGCCTACGATTTGGCACCTAACTCCTAACTGTCTAGTGCCCATTTGAGACATTTCTTGGGCCTAAAAAGAATAATTTCTATTGGCTATATATCCTTAGCACTTTCTAAGGTGAATTTACCTCGCTTATATAGTTCTCTATTCCATGTTCCCGATTGTAATAAGTCTTTAAGAAGGCAATTCTAAGGGATGTATTGATTTGACCTAACACTAGGTCCAAGAAATATATATGTTTTCTCCTAGCATGAATCGTTTCCAAGTCAAACAAGCTTCCTAAGAGTTGTTAAGGAAGCCCGGAAGTATTAAGGGGATCTATCAAAGGAATGAGGTTCTACTCCAACCAAATCTAACCTACTATTCCTTAGCATGTATAGGCTTTACACTGCCTAATACAACTAGTAGTCTAGTCTGTAACTCACTAGCTGTAATCCAAAGCCTAAGCTTATACGCTAAATGGTTTCATACCATTTCTACTACAGGGGATTGTTTTATCGCTTAGAGTCAAGATATCTAATTGAAATTTGATTTTCTATATCGTCAGATCTTTCAAAATCTAGGAGTACCACTCTAAATCCAAAACTCCAAGGGCATAGGTGGCAAGTGGTCTCAAGTTGCATTAAATGGGACTGCTTTCCTACTCCCACCTAAGAATTGGGAGTGACATGTTTAGTAGGTGGGTGGGTTAGGATTCAAATCAATTTCATAGGCTTTGGAAAATGAGCCTTTTGTTGGAGAGTGTGAAATGGGATTTCTAAATCCCATGATGATAGAATTTCAAGTATAATTTTGAAAGGAAGGTAAAGAGTTGTAAAGAATAGTGGTGGATGGGTGTGAGATGTAGAAGAAGACGGAAGATGGAGTGAAAAGAAGTGGGGATATGAGATCATTTTACATGGTCTCGGTTACATACGGGCTCGCCCGTCGGTGACACTTGGGATTCTAATGTGATTTCTAGATTTCATCGTCCCCTTCCTAAGTCGGAGTGCGTCAGTGTGCGTCGTGTAACCATAACCCAGGTCCAGTTTAATCCAAATCATGCTCTGATACCACCTGTAACACCCCAAAAATTGGGGGTCGGGTAGAAACCCAACTCCCGAGTTCCAAAACATCACTTATGCAACATATATAATGATGAATGCATGTTATCTGTAGAATGACATTAAATAAGATTAGGATTAAGCTGAAACAGCATATCATACTCCAGAGACAGTCAAATTAGCAAGCGGAAGACTGTGATAAATATATAAAATATATGAATGATTGTAAGTCTCCAGAGTGTGAACATGTTACTAGGTTAACTAATTACATGTATACTCCAAAATAGAAAGAAAAGAATATACATGGGTGTGTAAAAAAATGGCAAACCACCAAGTGTATTGGCATCTAATCAGTAACCCTGAAAACCCATCGATCAGAACCAGCATATAGGAGAAATCCTCCTCATCATCAAATACGTTCGGATCAGCTTCACAAGCAGCGCCATCACCTGAAACTAAAATAGGGATTGGTTGGTGTGCACAATACCGTCCCGTAACGTGGGAGTGAGTAGCTAACTCAATGGAATCATAGAGCAAAGGTTAACATGCTATCAAATCAATCAAGCGATAATGATAACGAAAGTAAATCAAACATTCCTGAATACTGTGATTAATGTAAGCATGAAATGACATGATGGATGCCCTCACCAACATACTCCCTCATGCGACACTATCTTACGTCCGCGACATGCTTTCTTCCCTCAGTGCTCTACATCTTCCAGGCACATGCAATGCGATATGAATATAATTATCGGGTTGTTATTAGTCTTTTTCATACAGTAGGATTGGAAAACTAGGGTACTTCCCTTATATCATTCCCAACAAGGATCCTTTCTAGGGTCGTCACTCCTAGTAATCTCATACGATGATATATTTTTAGGTCGCTGCAAGGGCTACCAGGGCTATTGCACACACTCGTTGCTTCGCTCCCCAATCACTTTATCAATACAGGCCTAGTTTATATCCTTAAGACTGCATCAGAACTCGTCGCCCCCATGCGGTGTTAGGATAAACTTAAGGTCACTACAAAGGGCTGTCAGGGCTGTTGCTCGCACTCATTGCTCCACTCCCCCATCACCTTATCAATGTAGGCCAATAGCAAGAATATAGTGTCCCATACCACCATAATCTGCTCAAAGTAGGGTGCTCACTGGTCACTACGGGGAGGTTTGTGGCCCCAGCGTAGGCCGACAGCTCAACCACGGTGTCCCATACCACCATGCCCGGCTCATGAGTCTTAGTGGATCAAGGTACCACGGTTATCAGGGTTAACACTGGTAAGTTCAGTATCCTAGGTTCAAGCAGTTATGACAAATACAAGGTGAACATACAATGGTCAGTCGGGTTACTTGATGAGTCCGACTAGCACGAGCGCACGTTGAATAGACCGACATGAAGTGCACAAGCACTTCATGTGGCCTAACCACTGCCGACGACTCTAGTACGACGTGGGTTCATCATACACATCCTTCATGGCGAATAGAATCCAACCACAAATTCTAAACTGTTACCGACTGCCTGGACTAGAGTATAGCCCCAAACTCATGTAATGTGAATCAATAATCATATGCGATAAACAAAATTGAAATGACAACTAATTCAAGCATGTTAGCAACATGTTCTAAGGTATGACATACGCAGTTAAGCATACACAAGCATTTCATACATCAGGAATCAATTCAACAACGTACGTGGAGGACGTCATACTCATCATCAACGTAGTTGAGAATCCTATCTCAACACTAGCCTACAACACTACTCACTAAGTGCTTACTCACGCAAGCATTTATACAAACACTTAGAACACACAACTCCAACGTACTCGATGTATGTTGATTTCGACATATGATATGACAGATCCTTATATCAAGGAGTTGTCTAATACACAAAAATCATGTTCTTACATTCAAAACATATATCAGGCATAAATCATCTTGATTTAGGCATTTCAACAAACACAGTCTACACACATTAGTCTACATAGCATATGTCGGCCAATACGTGCATTAAGGCAAATCTCTTCGCCAAACAGATCATACACGCATAACTAATATAGGTACACGACAAATACTCATGGCAATCATATTGGCAAAATGCGTACGTATACAGTATTTCCTACAAATACCTAAAATACCCTAAATCTCATATTCTTCGTACGTATTCGAAATGAAAAACAGACAGCATGTTCTACATGTCAAACAGTGTTCTTGTTAACAATCTACCATTAAACGACATTGAAATCCTTGAAAATAGGTAATCTAAGCATCTAAGATCCGCACCTTACGCCGTAGAATCGTAACGAACTCGACAGAGACTCTAAGTCTTTGTCAACGACTGATTGGCAACCTAATACACAAGGTAAGTCAGCTACTTCGCTACTTGGATCGATAGAATCTCCAAAATAGGTTAAGGTTAGGGTTTACTTACATAGAACGAAACCAAAAGCACCGGAATAACGATGCAGGTGGATGGCTTTGGCACGTGGAGCAATAGGAAAGAATCTTAGGAGAAATCTCCAACTTCTCCTTCACTTTCTCTCTCTTTTCTCTCTTCTCTCTCCTAGGTTTTCTAAATTCGTATGGGATTTGTGAGAGAGGGCTTAAGGCCTTTTTATAAACCCAAAATCGATGGAAATAGCCTTAAGGCCAAGGGATACCTATTTTATAACCTAAACGGGCTTATTCCGATCCAACGGAGCACTTCTGGCGGTCCTGTTACTAAACGCGGTCGAACTTAAGCTCCCTGATATTGGATCTAGGTCAGGGAGAGTTTTCAGTCCGATCGGATATCCAGATCGAACGTGGCGGACCAGTTTCAGTTCAGCGGTCACCAAAACTCGATCAGGGCCACAAGTGCGATGACATGTAAGGTCCAACTATCATGATCCGATGGTAAAATTTGGTGAAAATCTAACGATCAGAATGCTTAAAAAATGTCACGCAAGTGACACGTGCCAGATTTCTTAAAAAGGTATTTAATTTTCTAAATATCTTTCTTTTCTCACACTCTTCACTCTGAACTCAAGGAAATCGTTGTGGGACATCATTTGGACTTGATTTTTGAGGTGATTGTCAAGTCCAACTAGGCAGTCGTAATGGTCTAAGATTGTAGATATCGGACTTTCGACGCGCGGTCTAGATCTAATATAAAGTTTCAAAGGGTTCATGAGAGCAAACAGGTTTAGAGTTTGATCCTAGGTTTTAGGGTAACGTAACGTCAATGATTCTATAGGTTTTGGGTCTTACAGATTGTATTTAAAGTGGTTCGAGCTAATTCTACTGATTGTTTAGTTCAATACTTAACCAAATTTTGACCTAATTATGACAAAATAAGTCCATAGGAAGTTATACGCCCTTTCCTGATATTTTTAATTAGTATATTATTTTAATTATTTTTCTAGTAGTTCATCATCAAGTCTAATTCATCTCCACCAAATTTCATGATATTTCATGTCGTAAAAAAATTTTAAAAGTTCAAGAAGCAGCAGCTGTTCAAAACTATACTTTCCGGATAGTTGTCACAATGACCCATTTTTAACTATACTAAATATATTATTATATTTTTCACTTATTCTTATATGAAACTAGATTCATTTATGTTCAATCTGGCTTTTGAATCACTTAAATCGGAGTTTTAACGAGGGAGATATAATTTTTTAAAGTTGAACTAAAATCATAGAAAATGTGGCCGAAAATGGGCCAGCCGATGATCTGCGGCCTGGCCAAGCCCGGTAATTGGCGAGCCCTCACTGAACTGGCGAGCCCCTCGCCGCTCGCTGACCTGTTTGGGGTGATTTCATCATCTGATATTTGAAATGGATGTATTTTAGAACCTGGAATGAGTTATTTGACATGCAATATATGATTTTGAGGTTGGAGAATCTGATCTATCCAAATAGCCTACTTATTTCATGAGATTCAAAAAGGTTAATGGTTAAAACCTTTTTTTATTTACTATTCATAGTACTTTTTAGTTTAAGTATTGATCAACATCACCTAAACTTTAATATTTGTGTCTAATATGAAAGCTCTTAGAAACTTTTGAAGGATAAAGTAGTGAAAGGTGAGATTTTCGAAGGAAATAGGGATTTGAGACTTTTAGATTGAGTTTTGAGCAGTTAATCAGGTGTTAGGATTGACCTATTGCCTAAGGACGTCTGAATCCAGGTTGACAAAAATCTAGGGTATTACAAGTACACTCCACACTGACTGTCACCTCCCTAGCCGCCCAGCCCAGCGAGCAGAATAGACCTCACTATCCGCCTGACCATTAGTCTGCCAATACCTACCCAGCTCGTCAATAGTTGACTCATTTACGAGTTGTTCAAACTCAGCCTAGCTTATAGCCCCCTCACTCGGGCAGATAAGATCACAACCCCTCCCAACCGACCACGACACAGTGAGAGACGCGGCCTATTGGTATTCGGCACTCGGGCGCTCGTGTATCCACTCAGTCTAGACGTAGGAGCAACTCCTGGGACCAAAAAAGTTATGGAACTTTCACCCAAGGACATCCTAAGTGCCCACAGTGCTAAAACCAATCAAACAATACACATGCAATGCAGAAGAAGTTGGCATGAGTGTCCCCATCCGCAGCAGCAGGAACTAAGGGCACCGCATCCACCTCCGCGACAGCCACCATAGCAGTAGTAGCAATCACAGCACCAGCCTCCAAGGCCTCCCCCACAGCAGCAGAGGCAGCAGGTCAGGCCGCCACAGTGGCAACAGCATCAACGAAGACCTCAGAGAGGACTTGCACCTCCCTAGCCGGCCCAGGGCAGATTTTACACCGCTCAGCAGGACCCTCAGTCATCAGGAGGGGTCGTCGAGGGTACTTTTTCTATTTTTACATGCATTGCACGTGTATTGTTTGATGCTAGTGCATCAGATTCTTTTTTGGTCGATGATTTCTGCCGATTGATCGGTTTACCGATGGAGTCTGCCCACGAGGGTTTGTCAGTATCAACACCCTTGGGGAAGAATACAGTATTAGACCGAGTTTTCTTGTCTTAACTCGTTCTGATTGGGGATATCTTCTTGCCTATCAACCTATTTTTATTGTCGATGTCTGATTTTGTTGTCATTCTGGGCATAGATTGGCTCACCGAGTACCATGTCATATTAGACTGCTTCGTGAGGACTGTCATTTTCTGTATACCTGGCGTGCCGGAGTATAAGTTTGTTAACGAGCCCAGAGGAGAGTAGCTTTCTTACCTGTTATCGTGTGCCGTTGAGAAGTCAGCTACTTTGAGTATTAACCAGCTGCCTGTCATTAATGGTTTTCCCGATGTGTTCCAGGAGATTCCGGGGTTACCACCTCATCGGCACACTGAGTTTTAAATTAATCTCGTTCCCGGTACCGCGCCTATTTTGAAGGCCTCGTATCGTATAACACTATTAGAGTTACGGAAACTGCAGAAGCAGTTGGATAAGTTGCACGAGTTAGGCTTTATCCGTCCGAGCAGTTCACCGTGGGGAGTGTGGGTACTCTTTGTGAAGAAGAAGGATGGCTCGTTGAGGCTTTGCGTAGATTACTGTGAGCTTAACAAGGTCACGATCAAGAATAAGTACCCACTTCCGAGGATTGATGATTTATTTGATCAGCTGCAGGAGGCGCAGTTCTTTTCAAAAATAGACTGCGGTCCGGTTATCATTAGGCTTAGTTTCGAAGGATATCCCGAAGACGGCCTTCAGGACGCATTATGGTATTTTGAGTTCCAGGTCATGTCCTTTGGACTGACCAATGCGCCCGCAGTATTCATGCAGTTAATGAACAAGGTCTTCCGTCCGTATCTTGACCAGTTTGTTATGGAGTTCATCGACAATATTCTGATATATTCGAGGACACGTGAGGAGTATGAGCGGTATCTAGAGATTACCTTGTAGACCCTCGGTGCACACCAGCTTTACGCGAAGCTGGATAAGTACGAGTTCTGGCAGGAGGAGATAAAGTTCCTCGGTCATGTAGTGATGAGGAAGGGTGTCGCGTTGGACCCCTCGAAGATCGATGCCATGTGTCAGCGGGGCCAGCCCACCAACGCATCTGAGATCCACAGTTTTCTTGGTCTGACGGGCTACTATCGACGTTTCATTGAGGGATTCTCTCGTATTGCATCCTCGTTGACCAGGTTGACCTGAAAGGGTGCCGAGTTCATTTGGAGCGACGCTTGTGAGCAGGCATTTATGGAGCTGAAGGACATGTGAGGAGCATGAGTGGCTTCTGGAGATTACCTTGCAGACCCTCCATACACACCAGCATTACGTAAAGCTGGAGAAGTACGAGTTATGGAAGGAGGAGGTGAAGTTTCTCGGTCATGTAATGATGAGGCAGGATGTTGTAGTGGATCCCTCGGAAGATCTATGCCATGCGTCAGTGGGGCCAGCCCATGAATGCATCCGAGATCTGCAATTTTCTTGATTTAGCAGGCTACTACCGACATTTCATTGAGGGATTCTCTCGTATTGTAGCCCCGTTAACTAGGTTGAACCGAAAGGGTGCGGAGTTCATTTGGAGTGACACTTGTGAGCAGGCATTTATAGAGCCTCACATCCGCTTTGTCCTCACTCTTCTCTCTGGGAGTGATGGATTTGTTGTATTTACTGATGCCTTACGAGTTGGCTTAGGTGTTATCCTAATGCAGCACGGGAAGCCGGTGGCTTATACATCTCGCCAGCTCAAGGTTCATGAGCTGAACTATCCCACGAATGATTTGGAGATGGCAGCAATTGGCTTCACTTTGAAGGTGTGGAGACACTATCTCTATGGGGTGAGGTTCGAGCTCTTCTCCGACCACAAGAGTTTGAAGTACCTATTCTCTCAATCCGAACTGAACATGAGGCAGAGGAGTTGGATGGAGCTCCTGAAGGACTATGATTTGGATCTCCAGTACCACCCGGACAAGGCGAACGTGGTGACGGATACCCTCAGCCGCCAGCCATGAGGCCTGGTGGCACATATGATGATTCGAGAATGGAGGATGCTCGAGGATATAACAGAGTATGACTTCATGTTTGGTCTATAGTCATCTATTGTTCAGCTATCGAGCTTGTCGATTCAACCCTCTCTTGTCGCAAGGGTGATCGAGGCTCAGCAAACAGACGAGCCGTTACAGGATTACCAAGCAAAGGAAGCATCTAAGAGTCAGACGGATTGGCAGATTGGTTTTGATGGTGGACTTAACTTTAGAGGTAGATTATGTGTCCCGGATATTCCTGAGTTACGCCGAGATCTTATGACCGAAGTACAACGATCACAGTTCTTTATCCACCCTGTCTCGACGAAGATGTATCGCGATATGTGGCGTCAGTATTTTTAGGAGGGGATGAAGCGCCAGATAGCCAGTTTTGTGGCCGAGTGTGACACATGCTAGTGTGTCAAGGCCGATCATCAGAGACCTCCTGGTCTATTGCAGCTGTTGAGCATCTCGATGTGGAAGTGGGAGTACATATCTACTGATTTTGTCATAGGTTTGTTGAGGACACAGCGCAGTCATGACACCATCTAGGTTGTTATGGACCTTCTGAAAAAGTCAGCATATTTTCTTGCGATTCACGAGACTTGGCATATGGACCGGCTCGCCAAGATGTTTGTTGATGAGATCGTGAGACTGTACGGTATTCCTATTTCGATCATTTCAGACCAAGATTTGAGGTTCGCATCTCAGTTTTGGAGGAGCTTCTAGAGAGCGATGGGGACTGATTTGCAGCTTAGCACCGCGTATCATCCGCAGACCGATGGTCAGACTGAGAGGCTCATCAAGATCCTTGAGGATATGCTTCGGACCTGCGCGATTGATTTCTCGGGTAGCTAGGACGAGCACCTGCGATTGGCTGAGTTCACGTACAACAACAGCTATCAGGTGACCATTGGCATGGCTCCTTTTGAGGTATTATATGACAGACCATGCAGATTTCTGAGTTGTTGGACCGAGGTTGGAGAACGGCGTCTCCTAAGTCCCAAGCTTGTGCAGTAGATGTGTAACATCCCGAAAATCGAGGGTCGAGTAAAAACTCCACTCCCGAGATCCAGAACATCACTTATGCAAAATAAATGTGTATGATTGAATATTGTCTGTGTTAATGTATTAAACATGAGTGGGATTAATCCAAAACATCATATCATACTCTAGAGACCGTTAAATTAGCAAGCGGAAGACTGTAATAGTATGTATAACATATATAAACTGTTGTATGTCTCCAGAGTGTGAACATGTTACCAGGTTACATACATACATGTATACTCCAAAAGTAAACAAAAAGAATATACATGAGTGCTCTAAAAATATAAAATGACAAGTGTCAAGGCATCTAATCAACCGCCTTGTAATCCCGTCAATCAGAACACGCATAAAGGAGAGATCCTCCTCATCATCATCAAGTCCAACTCCGTTTCTCAAGAAGCGCCATCATCTGTAACCAAAATAGGGACTGGTGAGTGTCTGAAAATACCATCCCATAACGTGGGAGTGAGTAGCTAACTCAGTGGAATAATAGAGCAAAGATTAGCATGTTCTCAAATCAATCATGCGATAATAGTAAAGTAGTAAATCAAACATTCCTAATACTGTTGTTAATGCAATATGACATGACATGATGGATGCCCTCACCGACATTCTCCCTCACACAGCACCATCTGCGTCCGCGGCATGCTTACGTACCGCTCAGTGCTCCACATCTTCCAGGCACATGCAATGTGATGTTGATATGATTACCGCGTTATTATTAGTCCTTTTCATACAGCAATATTGGGAAACTAAGGTACTTCCCTTATATCAATCCCAACACAGATCCTGTCTAGGGTCATCACTCCTAGTAATCTCATACGATGTATATTTTGTAGGTCACTGCAAGGGCTGTCAGTGCTGTTGCTCGCACTCGTTGCACCGCTCCCCCATCACCTTATCAATACAGGCCTACTTGTACTCTCGTCTCTACGGAAGGGTCGTCGCCTCCCGTAGACTCAGAATACGCTCGAGGTCACTACAAAGGGTTGTCAGGGCTGTTGCTCACACTCGTTGCACCGTTCCCCCATCACCTTATCAATGTAGGCTGACAGCAAGAATATAGTGTCCCATACCACCATAATCTGCTCACGAGTCTGGGTTGCTCCCTGGTCACTACGGGGAGGTTTGTCGCCCCAGCGTAGGCCGACAGCTCGACCACGGTGTCCCATACCACTATGTCCGGCTCATGAGTCTTTGTGGATCGAGGTACCATGGTTGACAGGGTTTTCAATGGTAAGTTCAGTACCCTAGGTTCAAGCAATTATGACACATACATGGTGAACATACAATGGCCAGTCGGGTTACTTGACGGGCTCGACTAGCACGAGTGCATCCCAAGCTGAGTGACGTGAAGTGCATAAAACACTTCGCATGGCCTAACCATTGCCGTCAACTCCAAAACACGACTCGCATTCATCGACGCGTCATTCGTGGCAAAGATAAGCCAACCACGAATTGATTCGGTTACCGACTGCCTGGACTAACTATAGCCCCAATCATTTGTGAATTCACTTCAGCAATCATATTAGAGTAATGGAAATGAAATACAACAATATGAGCATGTTAACACATGTTATAACATACAACTTAAGTAAATCATCTAACACATGCATTTTATACATATAATGAAATCATACATATAGCCAACATGAAGGAAATCATTTACATCAATGTATTATTTGAGAATTCAATCTCAAACTAATTCACAGCACCATTTAATTCAATACATACTAATACAAACATTTATACAAACACTTAGTCTACATAGTGTATGTTGACTCAAAGTGTGCATTTGGGCGAATCTCTTCGCCAAACAGATTATGCACGCATTCCTAGTATCCTAAGGCGACAAAAAGCCATGTCAATCATTTTAGCAAAATATGGATGTTTACAGTATTTCCTATAAATGACTAAAATGCCCTAAATTACATATTTTTCGTCTGCTTACGAAACAGGAAACGGACAGCATGTTGTACATGTCAAACGGCGTTGCCGTCGATAATCTACTATTAAATGACATTAAAAGCGTTGAAAACAGCCAATCAAAGTGTCTAGAATCCGCACCTTTCACTTTATATGTGTATCATTTCGAACAGAGCGTATACGCTTCGTCCAGGGCGAACAGGCAACCTATTTCACAAGATTCGTAAGCTACATCGCTAAGGAATCGATGGAACTCCAAATCAGCAAGTGGTTAGGGTATTTTCTTACCTAGAAATGCGGTGAAATCACCGGCAAAGTGATTGGATTGCGTGGCTTAAACACGTGCGGCAGCAGCAGCAGCAGGTGGCAAGAAAACCTCTCCCACCTTCTCTCATAAACCCTCACTTTCTCTCTCACTCTTGCTAGGGTTTCTAGCAAATTCGGATGGGTGAGAGAAGTGAGGGTTTAAGCCCCTTTTATAACCTAAAACATGCCCAAAACAGGCTTGGGAACAATGTTTACTTGATGCCTAACCAAATCGGGGCTGTTTCGGTCCAAAAAGACATTTCTGGTGGTCCCCTGGCTGAACGCGGTCGGACTTAAGCTCATGCATACTGGATCTAGTACACATCAAGTTTTTAGTCTGGCAGAGTTCGCAGATTGCACGTGACGGTCCAGTTTCAGTTCAGCATCGCACCTAGATCAAGTCTACAAGTCTCGTGATATGAAATAGAAATTTTTCTTGATCCAAGGGTGTAATTTGGCTGAATTCTGACGGTCAGAACGCTTAATACTGACGCGCCAAGTCCCGTGCCAGATTTGAATTAAAATTTTCAAATCTAACCCTATTCTCACTCTCTTCACTCCAGGCTCAATGAAATAGCCTCTGATTGTCGGTTGGACTTGATTTTCAAAATGATTATCAAGTCCAGCTAGGTGGTTATAACGGTCTAAGATTGTAGGTATCGAACTTTCGACGTGCAGTATAGATCCAATACAAAGTTTCCAAGAGGTCCTGAGAATAAATCGGTTTAGAGTTTGATCCGAGGTTTTAGGATATTATAGCACCATTGATTCTACAAGTTTTGGGTCTTGTAGAACGTATTTAAAGCGATCAGGGAAAATTTCACAGCTACTCCAGCGTAGCGCTAGGTAGCTTATGCTTAGTTTCTAAAGGAATTAATCCTAAGTGATTTCTTTGGCTATGGAATTGGGTTCTGAGCGGTTACCATGGTGTTTTGGTTGACCCATTTCCCAAGGACGTCTAATCCCTGGTTGGTAAAAATTCGGGGTGTTACAAGATGTCAGAGGCTATTGACATCATCAGGCAGAGGATGCACACAGTTCAGAGCCGGCAGAAGAGTTTTGTTAATCGTCAGCTTCGTCCCTTGGAGCTTGCAGTTGGGGTCCATGTGTATCTTAAGGTCTCACTCATGAATGGTGTGGTTCGTTTTGGAGCGAAGGGCAAGCTTACCCCAAGATTCATAGGACCTTTTGAAATCACCAGGCGCGTTGGTGCCATGGCTTATCAGCTTGCCTTACCACCTCAGTTATCATCCACAACATCTTCCACGTCTCTATGTTGAGGAAGTGTGGGTCAGATATCATTCCTGTTAGTGATTGGCAGTCGTTGGATGTTCATGAGGACGCTTCTTACATTGAGCAGCCAGTTCGTATCCTCGATCGGAAGGAGTAGGTCCTGTGGACCAAGGTCATTCCTTTGGTGAAGGTGCAGTGGGGCCATCATAATGTGGATGAGGCAACTTGGGAGCGCGAGGCAGAGATTCGCGAGTATTATCCCCATCTTTTTTATGTTTGATGTACTGTGTTTTGATTATATATGATGATATGTTTCTTATTCCCTTATGAGTTATGTTGAGTTATAATGGCAGTGTAAATTTCGAGGATAAAATTTTTATTAAGTGGGGAGAGCTATAAGACCCGTATCCTAGTCCGTACCGTTCCGTCGACTCCCGCGATCCTTCCCATCGAAGTCCGACAACTTACAACGTATAATCAACATGTGCGCGCAACCCTAAGTCGTATCCTGTAGATTTGAATCAGCTTAATCCAAGACTTGTACCATTGTGACCGCACCGTCGCCGTGGTTTCAACGCCGCATCTTGCATGCCGATCTGATACCATTATCAAAATATGCGGGCCAATGTTTATTTCAAAGAAAATACTGTGCATTTGCAATCCCAAGAGAATCTCTACGGCATGTCCCATCAATTAATCAATCACTTTATGTCAAGTATACATCACCTTTCACCCCATCCCCAAGCAACCACTAAGTCAACTCTTTCTCACCCTCTCTCTTACACAACCATACATGTCAAGTACACATCACTCACTCTTTCACCCATCACACCCATCTCTCACATTTCTTATAACCCTCTCTCTCTCCCTCATTTCCCTAGCAAGAGATGTGCACAAGTCCAAGCTCTTCCATGTGAGAGAAAAGTGATTTTTGGTGGCCCATTTTCCCATCCCTTTTACCATCATCTTAGCCATTCAAACCTCATCTCCCTCCATCAAAGTGAAGCACAAGGAGATTGGCTTTCCAACAGACCAAGAAGATCGACTGTGGGTGCTTCTATAGGCTAGTTTTTCATGCTTTTATAATAGACTAAGTGAGGCCTACCGATCAATGGTATGGATCTCACTTTGGACCCTAAGATGTGACCGATGGCCCACCTTGATTATCAATATCATTTCCATGATGGGGCCATTCTCCATGGACCCCATCATGATGTTTACTTTCCTAGCTTGAATAGAGTTCATCTAGACCGTCTATTTTAGTGGAGAAGAAATCTCCACCGTTGGATTTTGATTTAATGGGCCCACATGCATTGAGACCCACTGGATGTATGATTGATTGCAAGAGAAAGCCCATAGTGTTGGGGTCCCTCCATCACACATGTCCCACTCTCTTTCTCTCTCTCTCCCTTTCTCCTTCATTTTTCTATTGTGTGTGATGATGTGGCCGTGTGGCCCACCCGGATGGACCCCACCATAAGGCATGTATTTTATCCAAATTATTTATGGGTGGGACCCACTTTATAAGTGTTGTGTCCACCCCATACATCATTTAGTGGCTCACATGGACAACCCACTTGAAAGGCACAACCGTCCAGTGTTCCCTGGACACTGGACGTTGAATGGAAAACACAAATGTTAGCCTTGGCTCAAGGCTATTTGAGTGACCCATGTGTATAGGCCCCACATGGATGTATGGGTCCAATCCATGCCGTCCATTCCATTCCTCATGTCATTTTAGGCGTTGAGCCGAAAAATGAAGACACTCCAATTATCTAGCGGGCCATCACTTAGAAAACAATGGTTTTCACCATTAAAATGCACTCTGATCTTTCTACACCCCCAATATATATCGAATATTGGGCTTAATGGGTTTGTCTTGGGCCACAAACACCAATGGTTGGGTTGGATCTTACCGATGCCAGCCCCACATGTAAAAAATCACGAGAAAATGATATTTTTCAATATATATATAAGCAGGTGCTGCTGCAACGTCTAGAGGACGAGCAGCAGCGTCTTGCTGCGTTGGACGTGAAATGAGTAGGGAAAACACGGGTCCCAGGTGTGGGCCTCATCATGATATGTGAGGACATCTATACCATTGTAAAACCCGTATCTTAGCCTATATTGTTCTGTCGACTCTCGGGATCCTTCCCATCGAATTCTGGAAACCTACGACCTATGATCGACATTTACGCACGACCTTAAGTCATATCTTATATATTTGAGGCTTCTTAATCTGAGACGTGTACCATTATGACTGCACCGTCGTAGCGGTTCCAATGCCTCGACTCACGCACCGACCCGATACCCATGTCAAAAGATGTGGGTCCGCATTTATTTTGAGAAAATATCGCACATTTGCAATCGCAAGAGAATCTTTACAACATGTCAAATCAGTCACATCAATTAATCCCATCAATCACCTCTCATGTCAAGTACAGAACCTCATCCCCAAGCAACCCCAAAGTCAAAGCAACCCATCCCTCACATGTCAAGTACACATCACCCATCACTCACCTTTTCACCCATCACACTCATCCCTCTCACTCCTTACAACCCCTCTCTCTTTCATTTCTCTCTCATTCTCCTCCAAAGCACCAAACATCCATGGATTTCAAGAGGAGAAGCTAGTGTGGCCCACCTTCATATCATCCAATCTCACCCTCTAAAGACCATCTCAACCGTTAAAATCATTCCTATGGAGCCATAACAGGCATTGGTGGAAGAAGGAAGCAGAGATCAAAGGTGGGTGCTTCTTTCTCTCTCTCTCTCTCTCTCTCTCTCTCTCTCTCTCTCTCTCTCTCTCTCTCTCTCTCCCTCTCTTTTTCATTTTCTTTGTGTGATGATGTGGCCGTGTGGCCCACTTGGATGGACCCCACCTTGATATGTCTCTTATCTACACCATCCAACCTATTTGGTGGCCCACCTTAAGCATTGGTTATGCCCAAACCATCTAGCATCCCTGGACGCTGGACGTGAACTTCCCAAATAAATATCAGTTTGATTCAAAGCCTTGGAATGGGCTGCTCATGCAAGCCATACCTTGATGTATGGGTCTGATCCACACCGTCTATTCCATTCCCCATTTGATTTTAGGTGTTGGGCAGAAAAATGAGGTTAATTTGATTTCCTGGCGAGCCATAGTGTAGATAACAGTAGATTTCACCATTAAAATTCACCTTGGCCTTTTTACACACCAAGACATATTAAATATTGGGCTTGTTTGGCTTATATTGAGCCATAGAGAATAATGGTTGGGTCGGATTCTGCTGATGTGGGTCCCACCTAAGAAAATTCATAAAAAAATTATTTTTAAAAAAATAAAATAAAAACTAAAGCATGAAGCAGCGCCTGCTATTGCAGCGTCAGCAGCGCAGGACCCTGCTGCCGTGGACGTGAAAGAGGCATGGAACAGGGGTCCCAAACATGGGCCCCACAGTGATATGTGTGGAACATCTACACCTTGCATTTGGGTGAGCCCCTTAGGGCAGTGAGCCACCCCTAAAATCAGTCGTGTAGGGAGCTCGAGTGGCCCACGTCATAGGAAACAGTGGATTGAACGTATACCATTGAAACTCTTTTTGGGTCCAGGAGTTTTGGATCCATGTGAAATTTATTTTTCCTCTTCATCTAGGTCCTTGTGTTAGTGTGGATAGGATGGATGAAAAATAAACATTATGATGAGCCCCACGTGGGACCCACCTGTAGTGAAAGAAGATTGGTTGGCGTACTGTATAGGACCTCAGGGAGTTATGTGGGGACTCACCGTGATATGAGTGTTCTATCCATGCTATCCAGATGCAGGACGTGGGACCCAGCAGCAAACGGCTGCTGAATTGACGTCCGCAAGTTCTATGGTTCCCACGAGATGTGAGTATTGCATCTGCACCGTCCATCCCTAATGTCCAGGGTCTGGACTAGACGATGATTATTTTCAATAAATATAATAGTAATAATAATATAAGTATTATAATAATATAATATATTATAGTGCTATACACGTGGGACCCACCTATTGAATGGAGTGGTTTAGCTAGTACGCCTCATACCAAAGACATCACCAAGATCCATGGGAACCACCTGACGCGTGTGGATTTTGATCCACACCATCCACCCTTAGAAATGAAGCAGATTCAAATATCATGTGGGACCCACACCATAACGTATGTGTTATGTCCAGCCCATCCATTTGATGGACGAGTAGCAGCAATGTGCTGCTGTGCACGGACGTCAGCTCGTGGGTCTCACCATGAGGTATTTGTTATATCCTAAATTGTCTATCCACTAGATGTGGCCCCCACCAAGGCAGGCCCACTTTGATTCCATAAAATGCATCCACACCGTCCAGATCTTGGACAGTGGGACTGGATTGACAGGTGTACCTCATGCCAGTGGGATTACTGCTGTACTCGCAACAACAGCCAGCCCTGTGGGCCCTACCTTGATGTATACGTTGGATATACACCATCTAGACAGCTGGACGGTGGGACCCACTTTTGATGAATGTGTTTCATCCCTGCCACATGGGGCCTACCTAATACCTGGATGGAAATAGATTGGCTGGAGTACCATATGCCGGCTCTATAGCTGCTGTTGACACAGCAAAATTTTGTGGGTTTCACTGGTGTATGTATTACATTTGAACTGTCTATTCTTATGGCGAGCTCGTCCTAGGGCTTTAGACTAAAAAAATAAGACAGATCCAGTTATCAGGTGGACCACATTACAGGAAATAGTGGGTTTGAACGTCCACCATTAAAAACCCTTGGGTTACTCAGTTTGAACCAATATGATATTTGTTTCCCCTAATCCAGGTCTTTGTGACCTTATGAATAAGACAGGATGGAAAATAAATCTTGTGGTGGGGCCCACTTGAATTTGATTGTGGAAATCATTATCACCACTATTAGATGTGGTATGGTCCATTTGATCTTTTGATATGATTCATAATGCTCTAAAACGCCCGCTAAAGTTGGATGAATGGTTGTGTTGCTATGGCTCATTTGATGTATTCGAGACCCAGATACGTGGACCATTTGATGTATATGAGACCCATGTGTAGGGCCCACCTATTATGTATTTGAAGCTCATGGGTTGTGGCCCAATGTGATTTACTCGAGGCCCATGGGCAAGGCCTGATGTGATGTATTTATGGCCCATATGATGCGGCCCATTGAGATGTATTTTTGGCTCATGTATTGCAGCCCATTTGATGTATACAAGGTACGTTGGTGTGACCCATTGACACGACCCACTTGATGTATATGAGGCCTATTAGTGCGGCCCATCCATGAGGCCCATCATGATGTACCTTGGGCCCATGAGCAAGGCCCACCTGTTATGTATATGAGGTCCATTAGTGCGACCCATTGATGTGGCCTGCTTGTTTTATTTGAAGCCTATGGGTTGCGGCCCATTATGATGCGTATTAGGCCCATGTGTATGGCCCACATGTTTTGTACTGAGGCCCATAGGCCATGACCCATTGAGATATATTTTTGGCCCATATGACATGGCCCATTGTGATGTATTTCTGACCCATTTGGCAAGGCTCATTATGAAGTATTCAAGGCCCATTGTTGAGGCCCAGTGTGATGCACATAAGACCCATATGTTAAGGTCCAATATGATGTAATTATAACCCGATTTTGTGTACATGAGGCCTATCAGTGCATCTTATTTAATGTACATAAAGCCCATTGCGCGGCTCATACAATGCGACCCCTGTGATGTGGCCCGCTTAACATAAGAGGCCCATTGAGACGTATTCGATGCCCAGGTGCGAGGCCCACCTATTGTGTATTCGAGGCCCTATGAGATGTATTTTGACCCAATATGATGAGGCCTACATGACGTAAATAAGGCCCATCGTGATTGTACTCGAGGCCATGGGCCCACTATATGTTTGGCCCTATGTAGGCCACTCATTGGGAGAAATGTTGGTTAGATGTCCACATTGATAGGCAATGATGGTTCGATGTCCACATTGAGACCTTCCCTTAGGCCTTGTTAGGCCTAATCTCATCATTCCCTTAGTGGGTTTAACCTAAATAAGTGGGCCTCATTCATCGTAGACGGATGGTTCCGTGTTATCTGATTTGATTTAACCACGGCCGAGTGTCGATCTTTACACTATAGTTGATCGGTTGATCATCTATGGACCCCTTTTTATTTATCTACCGGTTGCAGATTTCGATCGATGTGACCGATTTGCTGACTCTAATTACCAATTGATTTCGATTGACGTGACCGATTGGTGATTTTGATTGTCGTGACCGATTATCGATTTCGATCGACGTGACCGATTTGCTAACTCTGATTACCAATCGATTTCGATTGACGTGACCAATTGTTAATTCTGATTGTCGTGACCGATTGTCGATTCCAATCGATGTGATCGATTTGTCAACTTTGATTACCGATCGATTCCAATTGACGTGACCGATTGTTGATTCCGATGATCATGATCGACTGTCGATTATGAGTATATGACTGCATAGTATCATGATACATGCCCGTACGCATCATCTGCATGTCTGTTATAAGATATGATTGACCATTGTATATGTCATAGTGCTGGTTGTTATGAGATTCCCTGATAGGCAGAGATTGTCTCACATGAGCGTACAGTATGCGCAGGATTGATGGATGACTGGATTATATGACTCATGTATCTTACATTGTGTGATGTGATTACTGTATGCCCTAGCGACATCAGGGCCGTAGCCTTCGTAGGCATATCATGGATGGCCAGATGGGACGCCAAAAATTTGTTCTACATGGGGTGCTATAGATATCCTTGGGTGAAAGACCCTAAATCCTCTTGGTTTCAGAGGTTACTCCAACGTCTAAACCGAGTGGATGCATGAGCGCATGAGGGCCGTATACCGTTAGGCTGCATCTCTCACTGTGTCGTGGTCGGTTAGAAGGGGGTACGGTCTTACTCGCCCGAGAGGAGGGGACAATGTTAGGCTGAGTCTAACCAGCTCGAGGAATGGGTTCACTATCGACGAGTCAGGCCTGATATTGGCAGGTAGATAGTGAGGTCTCTTTCACTCGCCTTGTTGTGCGCGACGGGGCGACAATTTGATTTGGAGTGTAATAGACCTCAGTGATTTTCCAGTGAGGAACTGTACTGATATGTGGACTTATTGAGTAGGAGTTGCATGCTTATTCATTCATTCATTCACTATCCACTCGGGCTGGTGGTGCGTAACTATTTGTTGTATACATTTATTATGGCAAGGATTTCGGTTGGGCGCGTGACTAACCTGAGATCAGGAGTTTACCACGTTGAGTCTGACTATCCAAATTTTGGTATGGGAATGGTTTAGATAGAAGTCCCTTGTGGTGGATCCCGTAGCCTGCGATACTACGTACTATCATCCTGACTTCACACTCCAACATGGTCAATTCATTCGCATCGCATATTGTATTACATCCTCGACATCTGATATTTGGCTCTTTATGACTCCTTAATGCATAGTTGTTCTATATTGCGTATTCTGATATTGATTAACTTATGGACTTGTCCATGCTTCCGCTTACTCTGTCATCGTATGATTTATGATCTTGTCAGTATCTCTGCTTATTTCGATAATGTATGATTTATGGATTATCAGTAAATTTGGTTATTGTATGATGATGACATTGTATTGAATACTTGACACTTACTTTATGCACACACTTACACCACCCTCTAAGATTTCTATAAGTTTATGCATGATAGATGCATGCAGGTGATGTTAGGTTGCAGCAGTGTTGAACTTGGAGCATGCAGCAGTCTTCCGGAGCTTGATTTTTTTTTTTTTTATGTATTTTCCTTTTTCCCTTTCAGCATTGTACTAAAATGATTATATTAGTGGATATGTGACGATGATGTTGCCTTTGTGATTGGGTAATCTTGTGGTTATGCTTATTACGAGATAATTGTATAAAAAAATCCTCCTTGTAGGATCTCGGGATCGGAATCTGGTGTATGGATGCTAGGAGCCAAGAATGGGGTACTACAGAGGTAGTCAGCACCGGATTCGGCAGTCAGGATTCCTGTGAATCTGATTTCCGGGTTTGGGGCGTGACAACCGTGCCTCTGACAGCCCCTCTTCTAGTAGTGGTCCACCCAAAAAATTAGCCATATACACGACTCAGGTGGCCCACATCAGAGGAAACAGTGGGATTGAATGTCTGCCCTTGAAACACATTTCTAGCCCACAGAAGTTTTGGTTCAAGATGAAATTTGTTTTCCTATTTAGTCAGGGTCCGTGTGACCATATTATAGGGTTGGATTGCATATAAACATAATGGTGGGCCCCATGTGGAACCCACAATGATGTATGTATTTTATTCCCACTGTCCACGGATGGTAGAGCCCACCCTAGGTATGCGTTTTATGCATGTCGTCCACCCATTCTATAGGATAGTGGGTCCCACTGCTGTTGGCATCAGTAGGGTCTGTGGGACCCACCATGATGTATGTGTGGTATCCATGCATCCCACCATTTTGAAAGATCATTTTATGGCATGAGTTAAAAAATGAGTCAGATCCATAGTTCAAGCGGACCCCCACTATGATGCATGTGTTGCATCCAAACCGTCCACCATTAAAACTGACTTATGATCAGATTGGGTGGGAAATAAATGTTATTGTGGGCCTTGGAAATTTTAATGGTGGAAATTATTATCCCACTTATATTTAGGGTGTGACCCAATTGATGTATACATGGGGCCCATTGGTATGGCCCATTTGAAGTATACGTAGGGCCCATTGGTGTGGCCCATTGATTTATATAAGGCCCATGTGATGGTGCCCATATGGATGTACTTGTAGCCATCCGTGGAGGCCCATCTTGATGCATTTGTAGCCCATATTTATAGCCCGTTGTTGAGGCCCACCTTGAGGTGTATGAGGCTGTTGTTGAGGCTCACCTTACTATGAATGCAAGGCCAATATTATGAGGCCCATTGTGATGTATTTCAAAGGCCCAGGGGTTATGGCCTATTGCAATGTACATAAGGCCCATTGATGTGGCCCAATTGATTTATGTAAGGCCCATATGATGCAGCCCATTTGATGTATCTAAGGCCATGGGTCGAGGCCCAACAGGATGTCCTTAAGGTCCATTGCAATGAGTGATTCCCCCATGGTTTGTGTAATGATGTCTTATGTCGGGCCATGCCTTGGGAGCAATGTTGGTTTGACATCCACATTGTAAGTACAATGTTAGTTAAATGTTTGCATTATAACTCTCCTTAGAGCCCATTGATAGGCCCATACTTGTTAATAATTCATCGCTTTATAACCTGCTTAGTATAGCTCCATGATTCATACTCATATGCATCATATGTATGCTTGATATGAGGAATGTTTGATCATAGCATAAGTTGTTGGGCTGAGACATTTACGGGACTCCTTATGAGACGGAGTTCCCCACATGAGCGCATGGTACACACGTGATTGTTGCATGACTGTACGGTGTGATTCATGCATCTCGCATATGAGTGACTTGATCATTGTACGCCCTAGCGACATCAGGGTTGTGGCTCCACAGGCACATCATGGATGGCCATATCGGATACCGAAAATGATTGGTTCTAGCACTATGGGCACTTAAGATGTCCTTGGTGA
The DNA here is from genome assembly GCA_037074715.1 of Magnolia kwangsiensis. Classification (NCBI taxonomy): domain Eukaryota; kingdom Viridiplantae; phylum Streptophyta; class Magnoliopsida; order Magnoliales; family Magnoliaceae; genus Magnolia; species Magnolia kwangsiensis. The sequence continues at coordinate 43,250,012 of CM073576.1, read as the reverse complement.
AAATCCCAGAACCTTTTTGGTACCAAGAATTATTCCAACATCTATACCAAGTGGATACACGAGTGCCCTAATACTGAATACAAGTAGGCCGCGTCTTCCACTATGTCGTGGTCGGTTGAGAGGGGGTGTGGCCTTATCCGCCCGAGTGAGAGAGCTATAAGCTAGGCTGAGTTTGACCAGCTCGTAAATGAGTCCACTATCGACGAGCCGGGTAGGTATTGGTAGACCACTGGTCAGGCGGATAGTGAGGTCTATTCCGCTCGCTGGGCTATGCGGCTAGGGAGGCGGTAGTTAGTGTGGAGTGTACTATGAAATAGCGGTGAAGACTTCTTGAGTTGAAGTAGGAATATGCCAATATATCCTAGAGGGAGGTGAATAGGACTTTTAAAGTTTTTATGAATTATTAAAAATTCTTATCACACTAATCCTATCACAGAGTACAAATTAGGATTACTCAAAATTAACTCTACTGGCTTCCAAGCCTGGTAGAGGATCTAATCACAAACTATTTAAAAGACAAACAATTTATAGATAAGATTATGATGGATATGACTGTGTGTGCGTATAAGATGTGATTTCAGATGATCAGATATAAAAGCATATAAGGGAATCACATAAATGAAAGATAATTCCAATCTCAAACACAATCATTTTATAGTGGTTCGACTACTTGTCTACTCCACTCCCGGCTTCCACGCTCAACCCTTGAGTGACCGAATTTCACTAAGGAGGTTTCCCATGGTTCACCTTAAACCTAAGGTTTTAAATCAGGTTCACCTTCAACCTTTACACGAAGATTTCTACTCGGTTCACCTCTAACCCTGGAGTTTTGTTGGCGCACTCCTAACCAGATGTTTATGCCCACACAGAGCAAGGGTCCACACAACACACCTGGATGTTTATGCTCTCCACAGAGCAAGGGTCCACACAACGTACCCCGCATGTACACTCCTGTCGGAGGCCTCCTTTGAGGACTTCAAAGGGTGAGCAACACTTAAGATCCAATCCTAGAAAGGAATGATCACAAGTGTCATCTGGACTCTAAGTACTTACAAATAAGTTGATGAGTCCCTTTTTACGTAATGTAGAAGATCTCCTCCTTGATGTTGAAGGGTCTTCAGCTCCCTTGATCCACAACACAAAAGATATACCTATAGTAGGCTTTAGGTCGGGTCAAGGTTATGATGGAATTACACTCTCTAAAGATTTTTCTATTAGGAAGATAGAGTGGTTCTATTCATCTATGCATTCAAGGCATCCCAACTTAATGATTTTTCTTTAACGTAGTAGTTGGAGGATCCTTGAATGCAAAAGTTCATTCCCCAATCCACTCTATTGTATATCAATGATGAGGGTGGATTGGAGGATGAACTCCCTGAGAGAAAGGGCTTAAGATAAATGATATGAAGTTTAAAATACTCAAAAGCACTCTCTTCTTTCTCTACTGGCAATAAAGACTAACCTCTCTATATATAGAAAAAAGGTTCCAACGGATATAAAACGGTCACATTTATGACAGAGTTCGATATCATCGACAAGAGTCGATATGATCGAGCGTATACTCTCGATTGTATCGACTGACCTCTCGATGATACAAACTCGAATGTCATTTTTTCTTTTGGAAACCTTTTGCCAACTGGTCGATGGGATTGAGACACACATCGATGTTATCGAATTTCAAACTCCGATTCCATCGATGGCGGGATCGATCTATCGATAGGTGAAAACAAGAGAGACAAACCTTAAAGAATTTCAGGTTCTAGAGATATGATCGGGGAACAGCCGATGTCATCAGAATTTGTATATCGATGATATCGGAGACCGTGTCGATGGGATCGATAAATCGTATAGATTTACCTATAAGCTTGTTGGACAGTTTGTGTCCAGTCTCAATCCAATCGACCAGGTCTCGATATGATCGACATATGAATATCGATTTCTCGACTGACCCCCGATCAACGTTTAAAACATCCTGAAATTTATGCTGGAGGAAACATGCGTCCACTATCGATATGATCGAATGACTTCCGATATGATCGATATTTGAGTTCAGATTGAATCGGACAGTCATCGATATATCAAAGATTATAGTAGTTTTCTTTAGAAAAACAGGAGCGCCGAAAAACTGTCTGTTGATATTATCAATCCACTTTCGATGGGATCGATATTCGAATATCAATAATATCGATTGAACCGTCGATATATCGATAAATCGTCCAGATGAATGTTTGCTTGCTGGACGCTTTTTGTCCTCACCCGATTGTATCGATTGATATGCCGAGGACATGAACAGAGCAAGTCGATCATATCGAAAAGTGAATCGATATAATCGACAGTGTAAGAAAAACTTGAAGATTTTCCTGTTTGGTAAAAAATTTTCTTACACTAAAACCCTAAGATGTTCTACTTAGTTTTAAGGGTTTTAATCACCTGATGTTTTGGAACATGGGATGTGAAGTTATGATTTACCTATGGTAAACTTTCACACATCCAGTTGAGGCAGACACTTGAATTGATCTTCCTGTTAGGCGCTGTTGTCCGACTGACTCAACTTACACCGTAATTGACAAACCAGGGCACTGGTAGGTGCACTTTCATACTAGACCCCGGTGATATCTTAGAAAGGAACTGTATTAATATTTGTACTTGATGAGTACTGACATGCTTGCTTTGCATCTCGCATACAACATTTGGTTACATAGGCCTCGCATCGCATGGTCTTAGTATGGGATCGGCATGCAAGACGCGACATTAGAAGCGCGGTGATAGTACGGTTGCAATGGTACAAGTCTCGGATTAAGCCGACTCAAATCTATACAATACGACTTAGGTTCATGCGCAAACGTTGATTATACGTCACAAGTTGCCGGACTTTGATGGGAAGGATCGCGGGAGTCGACGGAACAGTACGGACTAGGGTACGGGTCTTACACATCGTGATTGCATGCACACATTGTGTCTGGGTTCCTAAGAGATCTTCCTATCTGATTATGCCTGCTAGATTTATTACCATATGCCCATGATAGTAGAAGCTTACTCACGGAGTATATGTATGATTACGCATGTCTACCTACGTGGATGTTTGATGGGTACAGATTGCCCATGCCTACTTACAGTGGATGTTTGAAGGGTATAACTTTCGGATTGATGGATATCAAAAGTAAATAAGTGAATAATCATCCCACTTGACATGTATCTTATAACATCTCAACATCAATACTCATACTTGCATATATTCCATTTTTTGTATACTATCTTATATTGTTGTGATATGTATGAACCATGCTGGGTTCACTCACTAGCCTAGCCAACTAACATTGGGGATTGACAATCATATAGAGACAAATGAGACAAGTAAAGTGCATCAAATATTAAAGAATGAGGCTGGGTTAGTAGATGAAAAAAACCAAGACCAACGGCCATATCTGGGAGAAGAAGAACTTGCGCATTGGACGGATAATTTGTCTACCAATTTATAGAGATCTAGTTTCCATTTCTTATACTTACTGACAATTAGATTAAATTCAGATTGTCTATAATTATGATTTTATTGAACAATATATTAGTTGAATAAAGTCCCAAATGGGTGGACGTAGTTGAATTTCAGAATTAGCAATGTGTTTTGAGAATGTGATCATTTTAATAATAGAAAGGTAAGAATTTGTATAGCCCATGTGAATGTTTGAACACTAAATGTTGGTGAGAACTTAGAATAAATCCCATTATGCCTCTTATCAACTATATGATAAGTAGACTTATGTACACTTGGTGTCCAAGTCATGGACCACAATTCAGATCTAAGGGTGCACAATCTGTATCTGATTTTTATGACATGATATTCACATTCATCCATTACAACATTCTTCCATTACAAAATTCATCCATTACAATATTCTTTCATTACAAAATTCACCCATTACAACATCCTTCCATTATAAAAATCCATCCATTAGAGCATTCTTCCCACCATCCATACTAAAAATAAAAATAAAAATAAAATAATAAAATAAAAACACCCAAAAACTAACTATTAGAGAAACTAAGGAAGGAAGAAGGAAGTGAACAAAAAAGCCCTATCCTTCTTTTCACACCCTCATCCCCTCTCGTAAAAAACCAATGAAGTATAAAACAACCAAATGGCCCACATGTAGAAGGGCATCTTATGTGGTTGTAAGACACGTATCCTAGTTCGTACCGTTCTGTATACTCATACAGTCCTCTCGGTCGAATTCTGGCCACCTGCGACCTGTCACCGACATTTGTGTGCGAGCTTAAGCCAAGTCCTGCATATCTGAGTTGACTCAACCCGAGACTTATACCAGTACGACCATGCCGTCACCACGGTTCTAGCACTGCATCTCGAGCGCTGAGGTGATACCCGAGCCAGGAGATATGGGCTCGCGTTCAGTTAGAGGAAAATACCGCATGTTGAAATTTTGAGAGAATCTCTATGAAACGTGACATCAATCCATCAATCAATGTTAAGTACACAACCTTACCTAACCCATCCCTATCCCATTCCCCAAGTTAACTCTCTCTTACACAACCCCTACCCATCTCATTCATTTCTTACCTTAAGTCAACTAGCACCATGCCATCTAATCCCATCACTCCCCTGACCACTTCTCTCTCTCTCACTTTCTCTCATTCCATGGAACTCCCATGGGAGTAACCGTCCAAGCTTCTTATGAGAGAGCTAAGAGTGTGGCCCACCTTCCTATCGCAAGATCTCTCATCCCCACCATCAAAACTTCATCATCCTCCATCAAGATCGAAGCCAAGGAGCTTAGGAATCTAAGGAGCTAAAGAAGAAGGCCGATAGGTGGGTGATCTACCGTTGATTTTTAATTTGATGACCCACTTGTTATGGGACCCAATTTGATGTATGTGTTGCAATCATATGAGGGGCCCATAGTGGCAGGGTCCCTCCACCACCTCTCTCTCTCTCTCTCTCTCTCTCTCTCTCTCTCTCTCTCTCTCGCCCCCCTTTTGTGGCCCACCATGATGTATGTATTTTATCTATGCTGGCCACTTGTGAGGCCCACCTTTGCTGATTTCTAGCAGGTGGCTGGACAGTCCGGCCCTGCTGGTACCGTTCGGCAGATCTGGATTAAGAGAAAACATAAATATCAGTTTCATTGAAAGCTTGGAGCCCCACATGTGTGGACTACATTGATGCATCTGGCTCATCCCCACCGTTGAGCACTTTTGGACGGTGGGTCATTAGACCGTTTTGATCAGGGTCCCGCCCTGATATATCTATTTACCCGCACGTGTGGGGCCTGCTTTGATTTGGTGCATTGTACCTACACCATCCATTGGCTGGATGAGGCCCCACAATGATGTATATGTTGTAATTCCACACGTCCAACAGCTGGACATGTGGGGACCACTGATGTATGTGTTTCATTCATGTCGTCCATCTGTTTGATGGTGGCTAGCAGCACGTAGGGGCCACCCTGAGGTATCTGTTGATCCCAGCCATCCAGTGGACTGGATGGTGGGACCCACCTGTAATATATGTGCTTTATCCCTACTGTGGGACCCATGTGATGTAAGGGTTTTATCCAGCCATCCATCCATCTGGATGTGGTACCCACCATGATTTTTATGTTTATCCACACCATTCTGGATGGTGGAAACTAGTAGGACCTATTGTTATACTGACATCAGCAAGTTCTGTGGGTCCTACTAGCAGTCTAGCTGCTGTATAGATGTCAGATAGCTCTATTGCATGCGTTTAATCCATACCATCCAAGCATCTGCAGGGTTTGTTCCAATGCATTTCAAAGAGAATGAGATATATCTAAATTTCAAGTGGGATCCACCCTCTGCACGTGCGTCCTGACGATGGGATCCACCTTGTTGTATGAATTCTGTCTACACCGTCTATCCAGGCCTTGGCTCTGGACGGTGGAAGAATCAAATCTCTGGTGGGCCATACCGACGTGGACCCACTCCAATGTATCTATATATCCTCACCGTTCATGTGGACGGTGAAGCCTACCATGATGTATAGTCCAAGCCATCCAAGGCCTGGACGTTCCTGCTAATAATAATAATAAATAATAATAATATAGTAATATTATTATATAATATTTTATGGTGGGCCCTACGTGGGACCCACCTTTCCTGATCGCTAGACGTTGTGGGTCTCATCCACACTATCTGTCTGTTTTTGTATTGGTGGGGCCCACCTCACTGACGTGTTGTATATCCTAGCCATCCATTCATCTGGACATGTGCTCCATCGTTGATGTATGCATTGTATGTCCACATCATCCATCTCTTTGGGACCCACCTGCTATGAGTGGATTGGCCTATCCGTCCGTTTTTGTACTGGTGGGGCCCACCTCACTGACGTGTTGTATATCCTAGCCATCCATTCATCTGGACATGTGCTCCATCGTTGATGTATGCATTGTATGTCCACATCATCCATCTCTTTGGGACCCACCTGCTATGAGTGGATTGGCTAGAGTACTACACATTAGCTATTTATCTGGTGTCATGACGTCAGCAAGATCTGATGGTCCTACCATCAAATGTGTTTCATCCCAACCGTTCATTAGATCAGGACCACCTCCTACCCATCTGACTGGACAGACGTCAACGAGTGCTATGGTCCAGCATGAGGTACGTGTTATGTCTATGCTGCTATTTGTTTGGCTGGTGTGCGAGGCCCACCCCACACGTGTTGTACATGTGGGATGGGACCCACCTTGATGTACGTTGGCTATATTCCTGTAACACCCTGTACTTTTCAGTACTCGGGTATTACCTGATAATTTAATTTATGGAACCGCTCATCTTCATTCTAAAGTAATCTCCAGTTATGGACCAAGTCATTCATTCACCAATTTTCAAAATAGGCCATCAAATCATTAGGTCTACCATTTATCGGGACCTAAAAACATCAAATCCATCGTTCTTCAAGTGCACGAGTCTGGAGTTGCTGATCCACCACCTAATCATCACCATGAGACCACCCCAATCATTAAATTTATGATTGAATTTCAATCCAACAATTCTTAGAGACCTGAGAACCCATGTGGGTCATAAATAGAATGATTTGACACATGATTCCCCTGATATGACTATCGAGTAATAAAATCAACCCTTAGAATTGCGACTACACAACCCTAGAAATCATTGAAACTGTTTGATGTAAACCCTTAGGAGGCCCTAATCCCAGGATAACTCAATAATCAAGAGAGAATCGCCAAAGTTACAACTCACTAAATCCATAAGCCTCAATCTATCAATCCATCACAAAATTGCCACTATCAGACCATTCGATCTCTGAGATTACCATTGATTTCCATGTAAACGGTCCCTAGAATCATTATCTCTTAAGGTTCAGAATTGGAGTTGATTTGACCTTTGGTTCAATAGAGATCATAAAATGAAATCTAAATCTTATAGTATGGCTCACCTAAGTTTTAGATTTGCCTTATCTTGAGTCGGAGGTCCCAACTGGGCCGTCCAAATGAATTGGACGGACTGGATTTTCCAAATACATCCATATGGACCCCACTTGAGGTGTGCACATGCACAGCTCGTGCATACCCGCGTTGCACCGAAATGCACAGCCCTTTAATCAAGCGTCGACCCCAGCAATACCCAAAAGAAAGGAGATTTTATCTCCTTTCCCGCCGCAGTCCCGATTCAAGCGGGCTATTTTCATTGCGCCGATACATGGCCCGCCACTTTGGATCATGTGGGCGATCCGAACCGTCCATCGTGTCGTCCCTCGGTTTTGACCAAAATCTGGGCCGTTTCACATGAACATGTACACGCGTGTAGACACAAATCCAGGCACACTTACACCGTTCGTAACCATTTTTCCAGAAATTGAAAACTCCATTTCTCCTTTTGGATGGCCAGGCTGGCAATCCCAACCTCCTACAATCTCGGTTGTTGGATGAATATCATCCTAACCATCCGTCTTAGGGCACACGATATCGTTTCCCTCCGCAGCAAGAGATGCTCCGAAGGTATCTTTTCTGTTAGATAGCTGGCACTATCCCAGCCGCTCCCTAGCTTCTAGAAGCTTTCCAATCCATCATAAGCGTCGGATTTAGGGCTTCCTAAAATCTTTTTTGAGTTGGTTAGGGAATCTCGCAGCCGCACGAGATACCGCCTGAGATTTAAAATCTCGCGTATGGCTGAGATCATCGTGTTGTCTTCCCAAAAGGTTGGTCTTACAATGATAGTAGGACCAATCCTCACCGTCCACACATTAAGGATCATCAGATTAACCATACATAGCTGATCCGCCATTAATGGTTGGATCATCTTCCCCGTTGAACCTGGATACCCATCATCTTACAGTGGGATCCAATTTCTGATCTGAGACGTCCATTCAATGGCATATAGTGCCTAGAACTAATCTACAACGTTAGATGAATGGCATGCGGTCAGTAACCTGCACTACCACATCAAAGCTCGGGCGGGTAGAAATGATCAACCTGTAACTAGTCCGCTGATTAGTTGCGGTAGAAGCCTCTAGAAAATAATTAAGATGCCCTATAAATGAGGCTATTTTTAGGGCAAGGAGGGCCAAAAATGGAAAGGAGAGAAAGATGTAAGAGAAAGAGAGAGAGCGCCGCCGTTCTACCACACTAAGCCAACTCGGACCGAGTCACTGCAACATTGGGCTGAGCCTAGGGCGTCACCTGGTCGTTCCAACAGAGAAAGAAAGAGGAGAAAGAAGAGGAAAAGTGATAGGAATCGAAAGAGGGAGAGCGAGCGTTGTCCCTTTATTGCCATGTCAAGTCGAATGAACTTGACTCACCGAGTCTGAGTCAAGTCGAGTGGAGTTAGTTCGGGTATAGCTGGTTCAATCCAGCCACCGTGCTGGACATAGGATTGAGAAGGAAGCAATAGAAAAGAAAAGAGAAAGAGAATGAAGGAAGAAGCTGAGTTTCCGAGTACAAGGCGTTGTACGGAGTTAACTCAGTCTAGTCGCTGAGTCTATCAACGAGTCAGCCGAAGTCAACTTGAGCCAGGATCTCACTGGTCATGCCCTGCACAGAAGAGAGAAAGCTGAATGATGGAAGGGAGATGGAGAAGAAAGAAAAAAAAAGAAATAGAGAGGGAGAGTGAGTCAAGTTGAATTGACTCAGTTAGTCGACCCACTGTTTCAGAGACGAGTTGGTTCTGGTCTTGTTGAGTCCAGCAAGCTTGCGGGATGTTACATGTTGAAAAAGAAAAAGGAAAGAATGAAAGAAGAAATGAGAGTCAAGAGTCAGAGTGAAGATCCCATGACTCACTTGAGTCGATTCGCCGAGTCACAAAACGATTTTGGTGAGTTCTAATCTCATGAGTTTTAGAATTAAATCTTGTTTTGAATTGAGGAGGCTGACCTATATGTTCATTTGAAATATAGCAAAACTTTGACTCCCAAACACCTTCTTTGATCATGAAATAGGTACCGAGTTGAGTTGGGAACTAACTCATGTGAATCGCCACGTTTAGGATGCAATATAAGCAAATAAATCCAACTTGAAAGGTGAGGATCAACCTTCAAGCTTTTTTCACATCTTTATAATTAGCTTTGCTATTTTTCTTTACACATTTATCTCATTAATTGGTTAATGTAATGAATTGTTTTATGAATTTTGATGCCTTAAGATAATTGGTGAATTGGATTCAATGTGAATTAAATGCCTCTAATCTAATATGAAATGTATGCTTTAGATGCACATGTGATTTTCCGATATTATTATACATGATCTAGTTTATCAACCATAATTACTTGATAGTGTTTCTAGGAAAATCTCGAACTAGTGGCCACATGTATTGTGGATTAAACACATTTACATTGTGAACTTATCATCTTGTGGACGGTTTGTGCCTATGTGGCTTTTGGGAGAATAATCCCTTCTTATCGCACTATGAAATGGAATATTTGGCCCTTGCGGCTTTTAAGGAACAGTTGCCTCATGTGATTTTAATTGATTGACTTTATATAACTTTACGATGGTGTAGACACCCCACCTAGGCTACATCTTGAAAGGTTAAGACCGTTCAGGAACCATGATCATATCCAACCAAACCCAAAGTCCCTAAAACCCAAATTCGTAATCCAAAACCACGATCCAAACCATTCATCACACATGCAACCCTGCCTATACCCCATATCATGGCCCAAATCCTCATTATCCAAGTCAAAATCCATTTTTCTGAGCTGAAAAACCCAAAAGGAGACTTTCGAGTGAACCCGCACAGTGTATAAGGTTCGCACGTGTGAAATCGGCCCGAACTGAGCCCGGGCGGTAGTCTGACTGTCGCCTGTGGTACTTCAAGTGCCGCCACTCGCGGGCCGCATGCAGACAACTGTCCCAGCGTCCAAAAGTCAACTTTCCTTCAAAATTACCCTCCCAAATTTCACTATTTACCTTTTTACCGCCCTTCATAGCTAATGAGAGAGTGTCATGTGGCATTCCTCTCTCCATAACTAACCATAACTTGCTACCTCACCTTTTACCCATCTCAAACCCAGAATTTACAGTAATGCCATTGGAGAAGGCTATAAATAGCCCTCTCCTCTTCACATTTTAAAAAAGAAGGGAGGGAGGAGAAAAAGAAAAAAGGAAAACAACACCCTCTCATCCAAGGGAGAGAAAGGGAGAAAGAGAGAGTGAGAGAGTGAGGGAGAGAGTGAAGGAAAGGGAAAGAGCTCCCAAGCCTTCAAAGATCTAATTTTTCTAGCCACCCTTTAGCCTTCCTCTCAACCTTTCCAACCCATAAGCCTAGCCCAGATCTGATCATGGTCCGGTTCATGTCTTAGCCTACTAAGATCAAGCCAAAGATCTATTCTACATACAAGCATTCATCATGACATCTATTCCTTTCTCAACCCCCCTGCTTCTCTAGATCTCTAGTGAACGTATGCTCTGTGACTTGCTGTACACCGGATCCTGTCACATTAGAAATTCCTAGTGATCTAGTCCATCTTCTCTTTATCTTTCTATATAAGCATCATCACATTTGCTTTCTAGACATACAGTTGGACGTATGCTCTGTGACTTGTTGAAATCTCGGATCTTGCCACATCAGAAATCCATATATGTGCATAGTCCCATCACGGCCACAACATCCATTATTCCTTGAGATTATTTTACCACACTAAGTAGAGACCGTACATTTGTACGGGCAAAAAGGTGCCTAACACCTTCCCTCTTTGTAACCGAGATCCCTTACCCTAAATCCCGAATCATAGACCAGGAGTCAATCTAAGGTGGGGAAGTCCCTGGATTTCTCTCACCTTGCGTATTCCGTGGTTCTAGCAGACCGCGGGATTTCAAGATTTTTCGGCTAGTGGTGACTCCAATATCCATAATCAGCTTATCACCCCCCAATCAAACATGAAATGCAAAATCAGCGTGGGCGCCGATTTTTCAGTGTCTACAGAATGGTGACTCCGCTGGGGACATTGCTAGAGCACATGAGCTGAGATTCGACTCGAAAACGTGTGGTACTCTAATCTCGAGGGATATTATCATTTGCATTCATACAAAAAAGATAACAAAAATAAAAATCTTTTGGCTTATCCTTGCTTAGGCACAGATCAAAATCATGACTAGTCGATCTCGCGTAGCCATGACTTCTCAAGCCTCTCATGAAGAAGAGCCGATAGCTCAGCCAACTCCCGAGGCCTCAGTACCCACACCGCACCCGCACCTACACCCGCATTATCACCAGTAGTCCAGACAAACCCCCAAGCCAATGCAACCACCCAAGAGCTGCTCCTTCGAACAATGCAAGAATTACTACTTCGCTTGGTGCCAAATCCCTCTCTAAATATACAGGCAACTCAGCCTAGTGTACAGAATAGTTCACTCCCACAAACTCCCTTTGCCTTCTCTCTCATTCCTCCAATAAATCTCGTGCTCCCTCTTCCGGAAGAGTCGGCAGCAGAACAACAGCAACCAGCAAACGGGAGCAACCCTCCCGCACATCCCTACTCAACACATTATAATAATCAGGTTACAACACAGGCTCCTCCTAACGGGAACCATCGATAAGAACTGGCGGATGCCCACGAAGGGGGCCAGTTTCGAGTCTATTTCACTCCCCCTAACGGGAGTAACATTTCAGAGTTGGCAGATACCCCAGGCGGGAGCCACTTCCGAACTTCACGCCCTCCTCTGAAAGGGAGCGGTGTTCAATTCCAGCCACTTCCCGTCAATGGGAGTCCATCCTCTTTCCAACAACACCCCATCATCGATCCATATGAAGAAGAAGCAGCATAAGCCTTACAGCAAGGGGCAAGATACCCACTGCAAGGTAAGTCAGAAATCGAGGAGTTACGAGAGCAGTTACAGATGGTACAAAATCAGCTTCAAAGACAACAAGGAGTGGATCACTCATCCACCAAGATTAGGGACCTCTGTCCCTTCTCATACACCCGAGTAGCTCTAAATTTTGAGGTACCAAAATTCAAAAGGTATAATGGTAGTGGGTGTCCCACAGCACACCTGAAAGCATTTTGTAGGGAACACAATGCGATAGCAGGGAATGATGGAGCCTTGATACGACTCTTCCAGAAATCCCTCAAAGGCGATGCTTTGGATTGGTATACCTCTTTGGACAACCATCAAATCAGAACCTGGGAAAAGCTCTCTCAGGCATTCATTGACAGGTTCTCATACAACCTGAATATGGCTCTAAGAAGGTCCGACTTGGCTGCCTTGAGACAGAAAAATGATGAATCCTTATCAGCATACGTAGGGCGATGGCGAGCCATGACAGGTCGGATGAGAAACCCCATCGATGACGAGGAACAGATATCAATGATTGTACACTCGACAAATCCTAGCATCAAGATATCTAATCTCGTACTCATACATAAACTTTTCTCAACTCATCCGAGCTGGAGAACAAGTCGAGGCGGGGATCGGAGCTAGAACCATTTCTCCATGGCCACATCAAGTCCCTGCAATAAAAAAAATAAAGTAGAAGGGAAACCTAACGGTTATGGGAATGGAAACGGCACTACTCCTGCGCAACACACTACAGAAGTTAACAACATCGTTGCTAACACTCAAGGCACCCAACATACCCCACAACAGGAGCCACAGCATGACAGGCAATACCAAGTGCAACCAAACAGGCAGTACCAATTACAGCAAGCCCAGCAGGGATATCAGGGGCAGTTGTCTCAACAACAACAACAACAGCTTAGGGAAAATGCGCCAGGCTCATACAAACAGGCAATGTTAGGGAGGAAGTTCACCCCTCTAGCACAAACATACATTCAGGTTCTAACAATGCTAATGCAAAAGTAACTCCTGACCCCTCTCCAACCTCGACTTCCTCCTAACCCCTTGCCACCTAGTTACAATGAAAATCAATATTGTGCATATCACCAGGCTCTTGGCCATCTGACGGACCACTGCTTCGCCCTGAAACATGCGGTCCAAGATTTGATTGAAAGCCAGAAGATTATAATCACCCTACAGGCTAACAATACAGTTCAGGCTAACATTCTCCAAAATCCCCTACCATTGCATCAAACAAGACCCAGCACATTTGGCGCCTCTACTGTCAACCACATTGAAGGAGGGCAACCCAGGTATTCCTCCCCACATCATTCCATACAAGCAATCACAACGAACTGGGCACGGGAATACTAACAAGCGTCATCGCCTGGGCCACAGATATTCCTCGAAGCAGCACCAGCCATTCAACCCCTTGTCTTTTTAGAAGCAGCACCATCAACACCGCCTCTCGTGACCCTTGAAGCCGCACCCAACAGGTCACACTTGCAACGTCTTGCCTCTCAAGAGGAGCACCTCACATATCCAAAAAGGTCGAATTCTGAACCTATCATTCTCCTAATAGGTCTCCCCGATCTATCTTCGCTTACTTTGCAAGGGGAACCCCCGGTTCAAGGTCCCAAACTCCTGATGCCTCACTAACTGGTGCACGGCCAGAGGACCTCTCTTGTACATCAAAAGATGGAGGAAAACACCAATGATAAAACCTACCAAACCCCAATGGCACTTCAAGAGAAATCATCAAGTCTTCCACAAACTGTCACAACCACTTCCCCTCAGCCTCAGGAACCCCTAATATATTTGAAAGGAAGGGCAGTTCCATCTTACAACCTGAAGGCAATCCCGTGAAATTACCCAGAATGCGCCGAAGTAGGCAACAATGAGAGGTACTTTAGGAGAGATAACCAAAACCTAAAAAGAAACCTGGGGAGATTTTTCGGGAACCACCTGTAAAACTGACACTTATTATGACATAGCAACCCAGCTCAAAACCACTCCCGCACAAATTTCTATCTGGGAACTCTTATGCACATCAAGATCGCATCGAGAAATCTTTGCAAAGACTCTGAATGATGCACATATCTCTCCTGACGTACCCTCCAAAATGGTGGCAAATATGATTGGACAACTCCTCGCACCGCAAGCCATCACTTTCTCTAATGATGAATTACCACTTGAGGGACGTAAGCACGGGCGCTCACTGAACATTGTGGCCCGCCATAAAAATTTTAAAGTCTCACTGTGCTCATTGATAATGGATCTAGCCTTAATGTTTGCCCTCTAAGGACTACTGAACGGTTAGGGATAGAATCATCCTCTTTCAGGCCCAGCACCATGAGTGTAAGAGCCTTCGATAATTCCCGAAGGCAGGTTGAGGCAGAGTTTGACATTCAGATACAAATTGGACCAAACCTGACCCTTGTCACATTCCAGGTCATTGACATACCTGCCTCGTTTAATCTTCTATTGGGGTGGCCATGGCTCCATGTTGTTGGAGCCATTCCCTCAACCCTTCATCTAAGGGTCAAGTTCCCTTCAGGAAATCGAATAATCTCAGTATTAGCCGAGCCGAAAACTGTCCTGCCGGTAGCGATTAATATCCCAGAAACTGACATCCCTGTGATCGACATCCAACATACAGAGGGCGATGTATCATATCACAGCTTCGAATTTGAAGTTGTAAATTCAATCACTAATCCTCACCCTCTCACTGTTGAACATGTCATTTCCCCCGCCGAACGATTAATCTGGAACTACCGTACTGAGTTTCATGAAAAAGGTATAGTAGTACAATCAGCACGCACTAACATATAGAAACAGGGACTGGGATATCAACCAACACCGGAGGGTCAAGTTGAAAAGTCCAAGAAGAGACAACCATCCAGGTGCACACCCATCAGTTTCATTAGGGCTGAGACAATTTGTGAAAACTCGATGATTTCCCTTAAGGACCACCTCCAAAGGCTCAAACCCTCAGATCATTCCCACCCGGAGTCTGTCTGACCACCCATAAGATGGGATAAGATTCTCGAGGCAACAAAAAAAATCTGACACAAGGGGCAGAATCCCCAGATCCACCACAAAAGGTAAGGGGCACGAAAACAGGTCCACCCATGCGGGATCCAAAACCAGGGATGCCTCTTGAAAAGGATGCAGACAAACCCAGAGAGGCACTTATTCCCGCACACAGTCAAGGGAACATGTCCCCAACACCAGTCCAGCAACACAAGGGGCAGAAGCAGCACATTCATTGGATTGACAAAGGGAAGTAGCCTGTCCTTGACTGGACAGACATCAAGGTCCCATCACAGGACCAATCAAAGGAACCAGAAGAATTCCAGCTCTTGGGCGAAGAAGTCGAATCAGATTCTGACTCTGATCCTAGCCCAGCAGACATCATGGTCATCAAAGCAGGTGACCCACAGGAACACACAGATCCGGACAACAAGATTGGAAGAATGGAAGAATCACTATGGACAGCTGTCCCCTTAACAATCGAGTCAGTCGGTGAATCCTCCATGGATGCCGACCTCAAAAAAAAATGCCGATGTAAATAGCAGTTGATAACCCGGACTAGGACAGGACTAATCTTGGTTCGCAACACTGTCCTGTTCGAGACCTCCAGGTGGCACAAAAGAATCAAAAAAATTTTAAAACATAAAAACATCATATATTCTCAAAAGCACAAAAAATTAAATATCTCTCAAAATCACAAAACATCAGAAAATCTTCAAAACAAAAAAGTAACAGAAAAACTTTCAAAAACCACTGTGCCAAACATCTCACACACACCGTAAAAGTTCGAGGTCGACTCGTATGATTTCAATCTCGAGGTAGACTTCAAGCTCATGGGTTTGTATGAAGCTCAGGATGAGGGAAATGATGATACAACTCTCGAATTCGAGGACTCCCTTGAAAAATTCGAAACAAGGGTCAATGTTGTGGCAGATGATTTTGAAATTGTAAACTTAGGGTCAACGGAACTCCCTAGAGAGGTGCGCATCGGACGATCGCTGTCTCCGGAGTACAAGCAGAGGATGATGGAGTTTCTAAAACCAAGGTTGTCCAACTTTACTTTCTCGTACGAGGACATGGCTGGGCTTGATGAAGATCTGGTGGTGCACCATCTACTAACAAAGCCAGACACGAAGCTAGTAAAAAAAAGCTATGGAGAATGAAGCTCGAATGGGCCCTGAAGGTCCATGATGAAGTCATCAAGAAATACAATACGGGATTTCTGGTAGTCTCCAACTACCTAAAATGGCTCGCAAATATCGTACCAATTCTAAAGAAGGATAGGAAAGTCAGAATGTGTATCGATTTTAGAGGTCTCAACAAAGCAAGTCCTAAGGACGACTTCCCTCTGCCTCACATCGACACACTGGTAGACAATACAGCCGGACACAAGATCTTCTCCTTCATGGACAGATTCTCCAGATACAATTAGATTAAAATGGCCATCAAGGATCGCGAGAAGACCTCCTTCATCACACCATGGGAAACTTTCTGCTACCGGGTCATGCCCTTCGGGTTAAAGAATGCAAGAGCTACATATCAGCGAGCCATGACTGCCTTATTTCATGACATGATAAACAAGAAAATGGAAGTCTATGTGGATGACATGATCGTCAAGTCTCGCATAATTGAAGGACACTTCGAAGATCTTAAGAAGCTTTTTGACAGGCTAGAAAAGTTCAAGCTCTGACTCAACCCACAAAAATGTGTCTTCGGGGCAACCAAGGGCAAACTGTTGGGCTTCATCGTCAGCGAGGATGGTATTCAGGTAGATGAAACTAAGACCAAGGCAATCATCGAAATACTACCGCCCAAGACCGAAAAAGAAATTGGAGGCTTCCTCGGTCAGATCCAGTACATCAACAGGTTCATTGTGCAGCTCACTCCGGTCTGTGAGCCCATATTCAAACTCCTACGGAAGAGCTCGCCAAAAGAATGGAATGACGACTGTTAAGCGGCCTTCGACAAAATCAAAGGGTACCTGCTAAACCCTCCAGTGCTAATGCCACCTGTTCCAGGAAGACCATTACTATTATACGTCTCCGTTGCAGCAGAAGCAATAGGATGCGTTCTTGGCCAACATGATGACACAGGAAGAAAAGAGCAGGCAATCTACTATCTTAGCAGACGGTTCACGAGCTATGAAGCCAAATACTCCAGCTTAGAGAAAATGTGTCTCGCCTAGTCTGGGCAACACAGCGGCTGCGACAATACATGATAGCTCATCCAGTCCTTCTGCTTGCTCGCATGGATCCATTGAAGTACTTGTTCGAGAAACCAGCCCTAACGGGTAGAATTGCAAAATGGCAATTGTTGCTTTCTGAGTTCGACATCACCTATGTCACTCAGAAGGCAATTAAGGGGCAAGCACTGGCCGATCATCTAGCAGCACATTCTCTGCCTAACTACCAGCCATTAAAGACCTTCTTCCCTGATGAGGACATCCTCCTAATCGAGGAAGGGGAGAAAAGAAAGGCAGGAGAATGGACACTCTTCTTTGACGGAGCTGCAAACTCGAAAGGAAGTGGAGTAGGCGCCATACTCTACTCTCCCGAAGACGTCCCGTTCCCATATCCATAAGACTAACATTCCAGTGCACTAACAACCTAACATAATATGAAGCATGCATCGCCGGTCTAAGAGAAGCCATAATCCTTAATGTGAAGAAATTACGGGTCTTCGGGGACTCACAACTCATCATCAATCAGACGAACGGTGACTGGAAGACTAAGGACGAGAAGCCGATCTCGTATCACGTCTATCTGGAGAATTTAATCGAAGAGTTCGAGGAGATCACTTTCTCTTACATGCCCCGAGCAAAGAATCAATTTGCAGACGCTTTGGCTACCCTCGCTTCATTGCTGGAAATCCTAAGAGGAGTTGCTGATTGGGAACTTACCATCGAACTTCAGGAGGAACCCGCATTCTGCCTGCAGATCAATGAAGCCGACTTTCCATCAAGTGATCGGCCATGGTACATAGACATCAGGGAGTACCTCGAGCACCAGAAGTACCCAGAAGGAGCAACTCTGACAGATAGTCGCACCATACAACGGTTGGCAGCGCAATTCGTAATTACCGGCGACATCTTTTACAAGCGATCCTTCAATCAAGTCCTTCTTCGTTGCGCGAATGAAATGGAAGGTACGCATGTCATGTCAGAGATCCATGAAGGACTATGTGGCTCGCACATGAATGGGCACATGATGACAAAAAAGATCTTACGACTAGGCTATTATTGGCTCACAATGGAGACAGATTGCTGCAAGCATGTCAGGAACATGCAAACTAGATCCATGCCCCCACATCCGAACTCTACAACCTGACATCCCCATGGCCCTTTCTGTATGGGGAATAGACATCATCCATAAAATCAGCCCTAAAGCTTCAAATGGGCATGAGTACATCCTAGTAGCAGTAGACTACTTCACCAAATGGATAGAGGCAGTATCCTACACCACCATCGCAACATCTCATATGAAAAAGTTTATGAAGAACAACATCATCAGCCGTTATGGGATTCCTCAGGCCATCATTACTGATAACGGAACCCCGTTCGTCAATAAAAGGATGAGCGATTTTCTCGATAAATTCAAGATCCAGCGCCATCGATCAAGCCCCTATCGTCCACAGATGAATGGTGGGGTTGAAGCAGCCGACAAGACTATCATCCGAATCCTGGAGAAAATGATGAAAACATATCGCGATTGGTCAGAGATACTTCCCTACGCACTTTGGGCCTATTGGACGTCTGTACGGTCTGCTACAGGCGCAACTCCATATGAGCTTACATACGAAATGGAGGCAGTATTACCAGTTAATGTCAAAATCCCATCACTGTGGATATTGCTAGAAAGTGAAGTCGAGGAGGGCGAGTGGCAGCAAGCAAGGTTCGATCAACTGCATCTGGCAAATGAAAAATGCATGCGGGTGCTAAGCCACTCCCAATGTTATCAGAGAAGGATCGCTCGGGCCTACAATAAAAGAGTCTGCAAAATAAGTTTTAAAATCAGTGACATGATCATGAAGCGTATTTTGCCACCGCACCTACCGGATCTATAACACCCTGAAAATCAGGGGTCGAGTAAAAACTCAACTCCCGAGTTCCAAAACGTCACTTATGCAACATAGATAATGATGAATGCATGTTGTCTGTAGAATGGCATTAAACAAGATTAGGACTAAGCCAAAACAACATATCATACTCCAGAGACAGTTAAATTAGCAAGCGGAAGAATGTGATAGATATATAAAATATATAAATGATTGTAAGTCTCCGGAGTGTGAACATATTACCAGGTTAACTAAATACATGTATACTCCAAAATAGAAAGGAAAGAATATATATGGGTGTGTAATTTAAAAGGCAAGATACCAAGTATACTGGCATCTAATCAGTAACCCTGTAAACTCTGTCAATCAGAACCTACATATAGGAGGGATCCTCCTCCTCCTCATCAAGTCCGGCTCTGCTTCGCAAGCATCGTCATCATCTGAAACTAAAATAGGGACTGGTTGGTGTGCGCAACACCGCCCCGTAATGTGGGAGTGAGTAGATAACTCAGTGGAATCATAGAGAAAAGATTAGCATGTTATCAAATCAATCAAGAAATAATGATAAAGCAAGCAATTCAAACATTTCTAAATACTGTGATTAATGCAAGGATGAAATGACATGATGGATGCCCTCACCAACATACTCCCTCATGCGACACCATCTTACGTCCACGACATACTTTCTTCCCTCAGTGCTCCACATCTTCCAGGCACATGCAGTGCGATATGAATATGATTACTGAGTTGTTATTAGTCCTTTTCATACAGCAGGATTGGAAAACTAGGATACTTTTCTTATATCATTCCCAACAAGGATCCTGTCTAGGGTCGTCACTCCTAGTAATCTCATACGATGATATATTTTTAGGTCACTGTAAGGGCTGTCAGGGCTGTTACACGCACTCGTTGCTCCGCTCCCCTATCACCTTATCAATACAGGCCTAGTTGTACTCTTGTTGCTACGGAAGGGTCGTCGCCTCACGTAGACTCAGAGTACGCTCGAGGTCACTACAAAGGGCTGCCAAGGCTGTTGCTCGCACTCGTTGCACCGCTCCCCCATCACCTTATTAGGGTAGGTCGACAGCTCGAATATAGTGTCCCATACCATCATAATCGGCTCCCGAGTCTGAGGTGCTCACTAGTCACTATGGGGAGGTTTGCGGCCCCAGCGTAGGCCGACAGCTCGACCACGATGTCCCATACCACCATGCCCGGCTCATGAGTCTTAGTAGATCAAGGTACCACTGTTATCAGGGTTATCACTGGTAAGTTCAGTACCCTAGGTTCAAGCAGTTATGACCAATACAAGGTAAACATATAATGGTCAGTCGGGTTACTTGATGAGTCCGACTAGTACGAGCGCACGTTGAACCGACCGACATGAAGTGCACAAGAACTTCGTGTGGCCTAACCACTGCCGACAACTCTAGTACGATTTGGGTTCGTCATATACATCCTTCGTAACGAATGGAATCCAACCACGAATTCAAATCTGTTACCGACTGCCTGTACTAGAGTATAGCCCCAAAACTTGTAATCTAAATCAATAATCATATGAGAGACAAAATTGAAATATAAGAAATTTCAGCATGTTATCAGCATGTTATAACATACATCGTAAGCAGTTAACCATACACGAGTACTTCACACATAAGGTAATCAATTGAAATACAACAAGCATGGAGGAAATCATATACATCATCAAATTAGTTGAGAATCCAGTCTCAACGCTAATCTACAACACTATTTACTCAATACTTACTAATACATACATTTATACAAACACTTAGACAACACAACTCCAACGTACTTGACGTATGTTGATTTTAACATATAATATGACAGATCCTTATATCAAGGAGATGTCTAATACACAACAATCATGTTCTTACATTCAAAACATATGGCAGGCATAAATCATATAGATTTAGGCATTTCAACAAACACTTAGTCTACACACATTAGTCTACATAGCATACGTTGGCCAATAAGTGCATTAGGGCGAATCTCTTCGCCAAACAGATCATACATGTATAACTAGTATAGGTACATGGTAAATACTCATGACAATCATATCAGCAAAATAAGTACGTATACAATATTTTCTACAAATACCTAAAATACCCTAAATCTCATATTCTTCGTACGTATTCGAAATGAAAAACGGACAACATGTTCTACATGTCAAACAACATCCTTGTCAACAATCTATCATTAAACGACATTGAAAGCTTTGAAAAATGGTAAACTAAGTGTCTAAAATCTGTACCTTACGCCGTAGAATCGCAACGAACTCGACAGAGACTCTAAGTCTTTGTCAACGACTGATTGGCAACCTAATATACAAGGTAAGTTAGTTACTTCGCTACTTGGATCGATAGAATCCCTAAAACAGGTTAAGGTTAGGGTTTACTTACCTAGAACGAAACTAGAAGCGTCCGAATAACGATGCAGGTGGATGGCTTTGGCACGTGGAGCAGCAGGGAGAATCCTAGGAGAAATCCCCAACTTCTCCTTCACTTTCTCTTTCTTTTCTCTCTTCTCTCGCTTAGGTTTTCTAAATTCGTATGGGATTTGTGAGAGAGGGCTTAAGGCCTTTTTATAAGCCTAAAATTGATGAAAATAGTCTTAAGGCCAAGGGATACCTATTTTATAACCAAAACGGGCTTGTTCCGATCCAACGGAGCACTTCTGGTGATCCTGTTACTAAATACGATCGGACTTAAGCTCTCTGATATTGGATCTAGGTCAGGCAGAGTTTTCAGTCCGATCGGATATCCAGATCGACCGTGGCGGACTAGTTTCAGTTCAGTGGTCATCGAAACGATCAGAGCTACAAGTGCTATGACATGTAAGGGCCAACTATCCTGATCCGAGGGTGAAATTTGGTCAAAATCTAACAATCAAAATTCTTAAAAAATGTCGCGCAAGTGACACGTGCCAGATTTCTTAAAAAGGTATTTAATTTTCTAAATATCTTCCTTTTCTCATACTCTTCAATCCGGACTCAAGGAAATCATTGTGGGACATCATTTGGACTTGATTTTTGAGGTGATTGTCAAGTCCAACTAGGCGGTCGTAATGGTCTAAGTTCATAGCTATCGAACTTTCGACGTGCGGTCCAGGTCCGTTACAAAGTTTCCCAATACTCCCATGAGCAACTGGGTTTAGAGTTTGATCCTAGGTTTAAGGGTAATGTAGCGTTAACGGTTATACTCATTTTGGGTCTTACAAATCATATTTAAAGTGGTTCAAGCTAATTCTACTGATTGTTTAGTTCAGTACTTAACCAAACTCTGACCTAATTATGACAGAATAA
Organism: Magnolia kwangsiensis; assembly: GCA_037074715.1. Lineage (NCBI taxonomy): Eukaryota > Viridiplantae > Streptophyta > Magnoliopsida > Magnoliales > Magnoliaceae > Magnolia > Magnolia kwangsiensis. Next base: position 43,227,335 of record CM073576.1, on the reverse strand, counting down.
GTCCCTAGGAAGTTCTACGCCCTTTCCTGACATTTTTAATTAGTATATTATTTTAATTATTTTTTTAATAGTTCATCATCAAGTCTAATTCATCTCCACCAAATTTCATGATATTTCATGTTGTAAAAAAATTCTAAAAATTCTAGAAGCAGCAGCTATCCAAAACTATGCTTTTCAGATAGTTGTCACAATGACCCATTTTCAATTATACTAAATATTTTATTATATTTTTCACTTATTTTTATATAAAATTGGATTCATTTAGCTTCAATCTATCTTTTGAATCACCTAAATCAGAGTTATAACGAGGGAGATATAATTTTTCAAAGTTGAATCAAAATCACAAAAAATGTGGCCGAAAACGGGCCAGCCGATGAACTGCGGCCCGGCCAAGCCCGGTAATCGGCGAGGCCTCGCCGAACCGGCGAGCCCCTTGCCGCTCGTTGACCTGTTTGGGGTAATTTCACCGTCTAATATTTGAAATAGGTGTATTTTAGAACCTGGGATGAGTTATTTAACATGCAATATATGGTTTTGGGGTAGGAGAAGCTAATCTATCCAAATAACATACTTATTTCGTGAGATTAAAAAAGGTTAATGATTAAAAACCCCTTTATTTATTTATTTACTATTCATAGTACTTTTTAGTTTAAGTATTGATCAACATCACCTAAACTTTAATATTTGTGTCTAATATGAAAGCTCTTAGAAACTTTTGAAGGATAAAGTAGTGAAAGGTGAGATTTTCGAAGGAAATAGGGATTTGAGACTTTTGGATTGAGTTTTGAGAAGTTAATCAGGTGTTACGATTGACCCATTTCCTAAGGACGTTTAAATCCAGGTTGGAAAAAATCTGGGGTATTACAAGATCAGATAGGAAAGTTCAAACCCTCATGGAAAGGACCACTGGTCATCCAAGAAGTGCTCCCAGGAGGCGCCCTCCGGCTCACCAGTCTAAAGGGAGAAGATTTTCTCGAGCCCATCATCGTCGACAATATAAAAATCTATCACGGATAATCCAACCTGACTTTATCAACGATTACAACTGTAAAGCTGCACCCATTACTTTCCTCACAAAAAAAAAGAGAAGAAGAAAAAAAAAGGGGTATATCCACCACTTACCCCGTTAGAAAAACACCAATCGTCTATCCCCAAAACAAAAAGGAAAAGAAGAAAAAGAAGAAAGAAGAAAAGACAAAAGCAAAAGCAAAAAAAAAATTAAAAAAATCAGAAAATAAGCGTAAAAAAAATATATATATATATAAAACAAATCCCTCCCAAATCTCTCCCTCACTAAAGGCAGCTTTCAATTGTACTCAGAGACAAGGATATGATGAAAATCAGTTGGCCGACAATGAAGGAAGTCTCTCCGCCTCCTCTAACATCCTTGGCGCACCAAAAGAAAATAAAATAAAATAAAAAAGAACATGCCTAAGAAAAAGGGCGAGTTGAAAATCCGAAAGGGCGGCTCGAGTAAAAATAGCAGGCATGTAGCGGACTTGGTGAAAACCTGAAGAGGCGCCAAGGATAAAAACAGTACAGCTGCCAAGGGGCAGGTAAGATAAAAAATTCGGGACGTAGTGAAAATCTGAAAGGACGTTACGTCAAAAATGACGGATAAAGCTGGACGCAGTGAAAACCCAAAAGGGCGCTTCGGGTAAAAATAGCAAGGAAAGAAAATAAAAAATAATAAAAGTACAGGTACAAAAAGAAGCCGAGATACAAAGCATCACAACGAGATACAAGGAAAGGATAACTTCGAAACAACACTCTATCAAACTCTGCCCAAATCCACCGGATGCGATCTCGGATACCCCTACAGGGAACCAAGACCCTAAGGATATAATCTAGATTACTGTACACAATGTGGGCTGAGCCCAAGATTCCGATCCCAATCATCCAAATGCACGAATCCAAACACAAACAAAACATTGACATTTGGCACAAAAAAAATTTTCTTTCATTCCTTTAAAATTTTCTTGCAAGTATTTTATCTTCCTATTTTAAAAAACAAGAAAAAAAAGGGTTTTAGGCAAGCAAAACAGTCGTTCAGCATCAAACACTACAGGTAAACTACTATCTCTCATACATCGACAATCTCTGCCTAAGCCTCTCTATCTCCACACGCAGGTAGAAGGCCTCGTCCCTATCCAAGCGATGCGTCGCAAGCACTCTCATCATATCGTCGCCCCACTGCCAAACGACGAGCCATATCCTCACATGTGTGTTGGAGGACAGCAATCTCACTGATCAAGTGGCCATGTGTGGCCAATAAGAAGGAGGGATCAATGAAGGGTCGCTCTTCAAAAGCCTCAAACGAGTCAACAACATATGAGGAGGGTGAAGCAGTATCAGCCACCATGTCCTGATCAGCAGCCTCATCCTCCAAATGCCAACCCAAAACCTGTCGATAGAGAGATTTTTCCGCAACACACCTCTAATACGGCACTCTAGCCAAAGGAGGAGCCCAGGACTCAAGCTCTAGCATCGCCACATCCAACGACCCCTGCTAGAAAATCCAAACCCATCGATACAAAGCAATCAGGTCGGAAGGAAAAGAAGCATGGCCAAATCCAGAAAAGGCAAACTCTGAGATGTCCTGCCAAAAGCCAAACTGACGAAGAAATCGCATATGATGATAAGAGCAGTATCCCCGAAGGCCTAGCAACAACAAGGGAGTGCGAGCTGCACTGCTAATCTGCGGCGGGCGACAGAGCCAGGTAGCCTCCCAATTAACCTCCCAACCTTGAAGTTAAGAGAGCATGCACCGGTACAATGGCTCGGTGGCCTCAGCACCAGAGGGAAGGCCATCAAGTAGCAAAGATAACACATCATCATGGCGAAAATCAGGCCTAGAAAGCATAGGGGTCATATAAAGGTGTTCCCATAACCACACCTGGAAGGAATAAATCAAACTTAAGATACAAGCACAAAAAAAGAAGGGAAAGAGAAAGAAGGAAGCAGAGTAAAGAGTACCTGAAGGAACGAGCAGCAACCCTGCAAGATGCGGGTACGTCCGAGTGAGCACTGAGTCAGCCCTAAGAAGAGCTCCGCCAACACCACCGAAATGATGCTCCTGTGATGCACTATACGATGAAATACGTCCAACAAAGCTCCTAACGATGATCGTCTCCATCCTAAGAAAAGTAGCTCGGCCAAGACACAAAATATCAGCGCATTCAGGCACTGAAGCTGATGGTCGGATTCAGGGGTTCCTCGAGAAGTAGAGCAGCGGTCATACAGCATCTCAAGCAATAACTCACCAGCCCCACCCTCCGGGATGGGGAGGGTCGTAAGAAATTCAAACCAGGCGATCAAATCAAAAGAACGAACCGACTCGGATGAAGGAACATACGACTCCCGAGTAAGAGGTAGACCAGATAGACTAGAAAACTCCTCCAATGACGGGCCCAACTCCAAGTCATTAAAAGAGAACAAATTCAAGGATGGAACCGAATCGTATAGCGCCGCACTCAACAACTGCCAATCTAGGTGGACCCAATGCAAGTGGAGAACCTCTCGGAAACCCAGGGAGCTCAACTCGAAGATCTCAGACTCGGTCAAACTCTTGATCCAAAGATGTAATCGCTCGGAACATGTACCACGAGGCTGCAACCGGCAAGTCCGAACAGGCACGTCCTCAATGATCAAGATCCCCGGATCAGCCGGATAATCATAAAAAATGGGCATCCCTTCGTCCAGTAAGTCAATCTCATGGTGATGAAAGAAGCCAGCATCTCCTATCGCATCACACAGAGTGTCCTGAAAAGCAGAACAGGCGGGCTCGAGCCTCCAATAACTGTCACCTCAGAAGCTGACTGAAACACATGGGCCCCAGGAGCAGCAGCACCTATGGACTCCCAATGGCCAATAGGACTGACAACACGAGCCCCGACCTGACTGCTTGTCCCAACACTGTCTCAATATCCCCGCCAAAAATCTGAGCCAAGCCATCTGCGAGCGAATCATCACCCGCCAAATCCAAGCCACTCGCGCCACCAAAATAGGGCCCGCCATCCATAGAAATCTGATCCATCCTACCCACACCATCCGTCATCATCATACCACCATCCACCCCATCTATGGACACAGGCCCATCAATCAAACCATCTCTCGCCACTACCACATCATCCAAACCACCCATCCCAATATCCATGAATCCTGGTGGCCCATCTAGCATGGATTTATCAAACCCATCAAAACCTTCTATCCCATCCAATCCACCCCTATATCCTCCATTAATGGTGGTTGGAATGCCATAAATAGCATTGATCTCCCCAAAAGAGCCCATTACTCCCCCACAACCTCCATCAACTCCTCCATAAATGGATTCCCTCCACCATTATTGGACCCACCAACTCTCTCACCACTCATAAGCCCATCATTGCTCCCATCATGGCTAGCCATGATCAGCACCAAAAAGAAAAAAAGAAGATAAAAGGGGAAGAAGACAAAAGAGAACGGATAAAGGGGATGATCGGACAGACAAAGACAGCAAGGAATGTCCGAAATGGGTCAGCAAGAATGAACAGGAAGAGGAGACGGTCGCTGGAAGAAAAGATGAATGGAGGCGGCACCCCGATTACTGCCCGCGGTAATCCGATCACCGCCTACAGACCTGTCATTTTTGTGTCATTGATTCAGCACTGACAGGGCAGAACGGGCAAGAAAAAGTCAGCGGGGGGTAGTCTGATTATCACCCGCGGTAGTCCAACTGCCGCCCTGGCCCACTTTCGGCCACATTTTGGGTGGGACCCGCCTCGGAAGGCCAGGACCGTAGAACAAACATCCATACATCCAAAAGAGGTCCCAAGGGTGCATAAAAGTAATGATTGAAAGAGAACAGCATCAGCAAACTGAATTCTATAAACATAAAGGTTTCACATTCAAGAAAGCAAGATACAACAAGCTACTCATCATCAGGAAGATATGCATCAGTATCCTGGCGATGAAAGTGAGGCCCCAGGATCCCTCCTCCAGCAAAACGTACACCGCCGCCAGGGGCATAGGCAGGCTATAGAATCGGGCCGATACCATGCTGCTCACACCAGGTGCTGTACTCTCTAGATGGATCTATAAAGGCACTCGCATCATAGCCCTTGAGCGCAGCAGTCAGCTCCCTTTCGGGCACCGATCTCCAATCAGAAGGACCAGACGGAGGACTAAGTGGCACCATGGGACTACTAGTCAGCTGCCAGAAAAGTCTCTCTCCCAAGTACCATTTCGTCACAGGAGGATCCTCAAGAATACGGCGTCGACGAGAAGCCTGAAAAGCTTCCTGGGCCCTAGGAGTAAGTGCCGCATTCAACTGGAGATACGGCCTGGATAAGAACTGCAAAAAGAAAATCGAAGATTTGAGAAAAAAATAAAATAATACATGGGCAACACAGTAAAGGGAAAAATCACCCACATCACTCGGAACAAGGGCATCAACGTTTGACCTCCAGGAAAGGTCTGAAAATAAACGCGTGCGGCTGTGGTTATCCTTGTACCACAGCATCATACGAGGAAACAGAGGCGAATGGTCAATCAAGGTGGGGGCCAAATGTGGAAAGTGATCGAAGAAGCAGACCTGCACGACTCACAGTCAGAGGAGATCAAACCAGTTCATCCTCAATGAAAATATTTCAAAAGGTAGAGATTGAAGAGGACACCTCGATGACAGGGTAGAAGCCAGTCAGGGACCGGCTGATGCAACGACTGGCCTTATCCAGCCCTTCGTATAAGTGGACAAGGAGGTCTGCATTCCAATTGTACGGTGTGGGAAAGGTGATATCTTCCATGAGCAACAACAAACGGGAACTCACCAGCTCATTCCCGTGACAGAAAATCATCGCACCCATAGTGTATAAAATTAGGGCACGCACCTTCACCACAGCCGCTGCTTTGGTTTCAGGGACATGTTTGGCAAAATTCTAGGATAACCAGAGGAGTTTGAAGCGAGGACTAGTAAAGTCCGTTGCATCTGGCATCATCCCCAGGAGACTCATCCAATCCTCCTCAGTAGGCATTGGAAGGTCATCCTCAAAAGGGACAGACCCCCCATCATATCGAAGGCTTAGCTGCATATAAATGTCATATGGGGTAATCTCCCACTCTCCGAAAGGAAGCTGAAAGGTATGAGTCTCAGGGTGTCATCTCTCAACCAGAGCAGACAAGAGAGACATGTTTGTTCGACTCAGACGGACCCGAAACAGGTGAGCGAAGGGGGTCCACTCTAGAACATCAAAGAATAACGGTTGAGGATCCTCAAACCAATCAGGCCAATGCGTCCTGACCCCACGCCCTCTCAAGACAGTAGGTGCACCACCTTCTCGAGTGATGTCGGACAAATGCCGACCTTCACGAGGCACAAAGCACGGATCAGGTGACTGGCGTGAGGAGCTAGCCTCATTTTTACCACGTCGAGGCATGCTGCACACACAAAATATCCAAGTACCTCAACCCATGTCCAAGGCCCATTTCAAGGCCCATGTCAAAGGCCCACATTCCAAGGCCCATCTCAAAAAGGCCCAGTCCAGAGCCCATATCAAGGCCTCATGTCCAAGGCCCATTTCAAAAGCCCACATCAAGGCCCTAGTCCAAAGCCCATATCAAGGCCTCATGTCCAAGGCCCAGTCCAAAGCCCACGTCAAGGCCCATGTTCAAAACCCATTTCAAGTCCCATGTTCAGATCCCACTTTTCAGGTCCATGTCCAAAGCCCATTAAAAATCCCATGTCCGGATCCATGCCAAAAAGGGCCCATCAGGCTCATGATTCAAGGCCCACCAGACCCATGTCAGAAGACCAGTACACATTCCATAGGTCCTTCCCTACATCTGAAACAATCAAGATCGTGATGTGGGGCCCATTTTAAAAATCTCATCCGTCCATCATAAAATAAATAAATAATAATAATAATAATTTTACCACGTCCATGCATCTGAACCAATCAAGATCATGATGTGGGGCCTATCTGAGAAATTCCATCCGTCCATCATCCACCATAAACTACCGATCATCACCTACATCATCCATACGCATAAATAGGCCCCAAATCATCGATCCGGTGGCTCAGATCATCCCAAAGAAAAAAAAGAAAAAAAGAAAGGATGGGGCCCTTTTTCTTATCACACCCCACTCTACCAAAAAATAATACAATAATGGTCCAGCCAACCATCTGGTCCGAACAAAACAATTTCAACAAAATTCAATGGCTCAGATCCGATCAAGGTAGTCCAACGGCCCTGATCACAGTCTTCTCCAAACTCCAAGAAGAAATCCAACCCATCAAAAGCCCCTAAGATGATTGGACCAACATGGTTCAGCGAGAGTGCAATGGCCAAGATTACCTGAAATGGAAGGAAAGAAGAAAATGTGCTTAGAAAACCTCTCTAAAAATAGCTCCAGGGATGAAAATGGGTGCATGGATGTCCCAATTGCAAGAATGAAATAGAGGAGAGGGCCACACCGGACGGACCGATGCATTGGATGGACCAGTGGTCCAAATGACACGCAGGCGGTAGCCAGAATACCACCCGTGGCAGTCCGACTGCCGCCCGACCGAGGAGATGCATGGGACAATGAGCTGTCCCCTAAGGATAGTGAGAACAACTGATTTTTGCCTCCAACCACTGGGTAATACCCAAAGCATTTTTAAAAATAAACCCAAACTCTTAAAGGTTTTCACAAACAGTCCCGCATTTTCAAAAGTTATAAAAATAGCCTCCAAACCTTCAAAGGTCACAAAAACAGCCCAAAATCTTCAAAAACATACCTAAATAGCCTCCTTTTAAAAAAAAATCTCCAAGAAAAATCTAAAAAAAAATCTCAAAAATTGTCAAAATAAGCTCACAATAAATCCCCAGTGAGTATAACCCCAAAAAAGAGGTTTGTTCCTTTTAAGCTATCAAGCCCCATTAAGTTATCAGTGGAGGCCATCTGAATTTTGTGCAATAAAAACCGAACGACGACGCCCACCCGCAAAATCGAACGGATATTTTTTAAAAATTGAAAAAATATATCTTCAAATAAATTTTCCAAGGAGTCTAGCTCAAAAAGGGAATAGCCTTCAAACAAAGTTCACCACTGCACGCGGCGCACAGTACACTGAGGACTCTTCCATATTCTCCAGTTGCATCCAGTGCACATAGCTAAATAAGATTCGATCTCTTCTGGTTTCCCCAGTGGATGATCGAATCCGTACATGATACATGTACGATTGACCCGATCTCTATATCTAGACGGTCGTACGAATGCTAGTAAAATGAGTGGATCTATCTCTGGAAAGGATAATCAAATTCAAAGTGACTACAATCCATTGTAACCAAAGTATCAAATTCAGCAGACTGCATGACAATAGATTACCTGTACACGCCTAGTCCGGGATGTTTGGAAAACTTGATTGAGTCCAAGTCGGCATAGTGAGTTCCCCGTAAGGCCGCACCAACTCATAGGGCAGCTAATCACTTTGATAATCAAACAGGCCGAATACTCGTAGGGTGATTACTTAGCAAAGGAACGACAGACCAAACAGTATGAGAATCATCGTAAAGTCGCGACGAATGCACAGAGGCCCTTACTTTTCAGACTTATCCTCCAATGCTATTAACAATCAGACGTGAAAGGGTTGTAATTGGTGATCCGTAAAGCCACGACAAATGCGCAGGAGACAATCACAACGTTTTTCTCAACCCTCATGATATGTGCACGTCATCCTTTTTCCAGACAGTCAATTGACAATGATACAATAGCAGACAATAGATTCGAGTTACTATCCCTTTCTCTAAACCAGAAGGGTGGGGTGTCCACTCGCTTTGACCTTCGATTACTTGTAACCTCGGTCAAAGAGGGGCATCTGTAGACACCACACCCAAGCTACATCTTGAAAGGTTAAGACCATTCAAGAACCATGATCATATCCAACCAAATCCAAAGTCCCTAAAACCCAAATCCGTAATTCAAAACCACAATCCAAACCATTCATCACACATGCAACCCTGCCTATACCCCATACCATGGCCCAAATCCTCATTATCCAAGTCAAAACCCATTTTTCTGAGCTGAAAAACCCAAAAGGAGACTCTCAAGTGAACCAGCACAATGTACAAGGTTCGCATGCGTGAAATCGGCCCGAACTGAGCCCGGGCGGTAGTCTAACTACTGTGGGCGTTAGTTTAACTACCGCCTGCGGTACTTCAAGTACCGCTGCTCACGGGCCGCGTGCGGACAGCTGTCCCAGCTTCTAAAAGTCAACTTTCCTTCAAAATTACCCTTTCAAATTTCACTATTTACCTTTTTACAGTCCTCCATGGCTAATGAGAGAGTACCATGTGGCATTCCTCTCTCTATAGCCAACCATAACTTTCCACCTCACCTTTTACCCCTCTCAAACCCAGAATTTACAGCAATGCCATTGGAGAAGGCTATAAATAGCCCTCTTCTCTTCACATTTTAAAAAAGAAGGGAGGGAGGAGAAAAGGAAAAAAAGGAAAACAACACCCTCTCATCCAAGGGAGAGAAAGGGAGAAAGAGATAGTGAGAGAGTGAGGGAGAGAGTGAAGGAAAGGGAAGGAGCTCCCAAGCCTTCAAAGATCTGATTTTTCTAGCCACCCTTTAGCCTTCCTCTCAACCTTTCCAACCCATAAGCCTAGCCCAGATCTGATCATGGTCCGGTTCATGTCTTAGCCTATTCAAGATCAAGCCAAAGATCTATTCTACATACAAGCATTCATCATGACATCTATTCCCTTCTCAACCCCCTACTTCTCTAGATCTTTAGTGAATGTATGCTCTGTGACTTGTCGTACACCGGATCCTATCACATCAGAAATTTCTAATGATCTAGTCCATCTTCTCTTTACCTTTTTACATAAACATTATCACATTCACTTTCTAGACATACAGTTGGACGTATGCTCTGTGGCTTGCCGAAACCTCGGATCTTGCCACATCAGAAATTCATATATGTGCATAGTCCCATCACGACCACAACATTCATTATCCCTTGAGATTGTTTTACCACACTGAGTAGAGACCGTACATTTGTACGGGCAAAGAGGGTGCCTAACACCTTCCCTCTTTATAACCGAGATCCTTTGCCCTGAATCCCGGATCGTAGACTAGGAATCAATCTAAGGTGGGAAAGTCCCTAGATTTTTGTCACCTTGCGTATTCCGTGGTTCTAGCCGACCGCGGGATTTCAAGATTTTTCGGCTAGTGGCAACTCCAATATCCATAATCAGCTTATCACCCCCCAATCAAACATGAAATGCAAAATCAGCGTGGGCACCAATTTTTCAGTATCTACAGATGGTAAGTCCCACTTATAGAACTATAATTGGCTACTAGTTGAGTAGGTTACCTTTAAACACCTTAACTGTTAGTCTCATGGGCCAGGGATGGTGGAATGAGACACTATCCTTGGGCAATCTATATATTATTATGGCATTTTTCAAGTAGTTAATATACCGCAGGAGGTCTATATAGTCTTTTTCGGGAGACTAGTTATCCTTGGGCGTACCTTTATGTACTTTTTTAGGTGACTAATTCTCCTTAGGTGACTTCATTATATAGTCTTTTTCGGGAGACAAAATCTCATTGGGCGACTTCATTATATAGTCTTTTCAGGAAGACAAATTCTCCTTGGGCGACTTCATTATATAGTCTTTTCCAGGAGACAAATTCTCCTTGGGCGATTTCATTATATAGTCTTTTTCGGGAGACAAATTCTCCTTAGGTGACTTCATTGCATAGTATTTTTTGAGAAACCAGTTATCCTTGGGTGTACCTTGTTTACTTTTTTGGTTGGCTAGTTCTCCTTAGGAGACTTTTTACCAGCTGGATGTGCATCCCTAGGTCTGTGAGCACGTGCATGCGTCCATGCATTTAAACAAGATTATTTTGTGTGATTTATTTAATGAATACATATCTGATGAACCTTATCTGATTCCCATGAAAATCATTATGTAATATTTGTTATATACTGCTTCTGATAACTACACTTAATTATCTTGATGATGCGATAAATCTTGGGGCGTATACCTCACTAGATAGCCATTGATAGAGCTGTACACGAGCAGGCAAAGCTCGGGTACTCGATCGACTCGACTCGGAATGCTCGACTCGGCTGAGTTAGAGCTGAGTAAGAGCAGTTTTTTCCTACTCGTTTTGAGTTCAAGTAGAGTACGAGCAAAGGAGTACTCGACTTGTTGCTCGACTCATTGCTCGCCTCGTTGCTTGACCAGGGCCATATTATATATACCTCTAAATCCCTAATCCCGGTCGCTTTCAGCTTTCACCCGCCCACTTAAATCGAAAAAAAACTCTCCCCTTTCCTTCCCTCCCGCCCATCGGCCAGTGCCCATCTACGACCCTACCCATTTGGCCATTCCCATTTCCCTCCCTCTCTCTCTCTCTCTCTCTCTCTCTCTCTCTCTCTCTCTCTCTCTCCTTTCATTCCCCTATCTGGCACGTCCATCTTCTTCTTCCCTCTCTCTCTCTCTCTCTCTCTCTCTCTCTCTCTCTCTCTCTCTCTCTCCCCTTGGAGCTCATCCCTGTCCGCAGCTTGTCCCTGCCCTGCCCTGTCCACAGCTCGTCCCACCCCTGCCCGGTGCCCCTGTCCGTCCATCAGGTAAGAATTTCATTTTGAATATGTTATTTTTCGAAGTTGATTTTGATGGATTACATAATCTATGTGTTGGGCCCACCATTTTGTGTCCGGTGTCCCTGTCTGTCCGCATATTTTCTTGTGTTGGGCCCACCATTTTGTGTGTATGTTGTGACTGTCCAACCCGGACACTGAGTGTGGGGTGCCCCCAAAACACATCTTGAGTGGATATGATTTCTCTGTCGTAAGTTGGCAGCTTGCCTGTTAATGCCAGGCAAGTTCCTTAGTGTTTCTCAATGAAATAAAGGGTGACAATGATTTGGTGTATAACCATATGTTCCTGTTCAATTGTTGCGCATGCTTACTGATCCAAATGGTACAAATGGTGGGCCACATCTTGGATGGGCCACACCTCCAAAATTGCACTGATATGATATGGGGGAATGCTCATGCCGCAGATGTAAATAGTCCACATCCAATTAGCCTTTTGCTAACCATCTAAGGGTAGGAAGATTTATCTTCATGAGTATTTTTTAGATATAATATAACCAATCCAAGAGATGGACATTCTAGTGAACGACTCGAATCAACGCGATTGCGTAGAATCAGAAGCTAGAGGCAGATTTATAAACTGTCGTTCGGTGTATGCTAGATACGCACAATAAGAAATTGGGCTTATGACTAGAAGGGAAATGATCACATGTGCTATGTGGGGCCAAGCTGTTATGTGTATGTGTAATCCAAACCATGAATCTGGTAGGCATCTTCATAATCACCGTACATCCCAAGAATCATCCATAAAAAACTTAGGTTGGGTGCACCATAAGAACAATATATAATAATGCTTAAAACTTATATATATTCACTTGTTATGACCCACCTAAATTTTAGAATGGGTTGTGTTTAGGTATACCTTCATCCAGGTTGCACATACCTTAGTTTAGTTGGGCCACATCCTAAGATATCTCAAAAAGTCATTTCATTTATTTTATTTTTTTAACACATGCACACATACCCTCACACACTCACATAATAGTGGAATTTCACCACCTATGGGTACTCGAACCCTTGACCAGGTGTTGAAACTCATAAAAGTCATTTCAATTTATTTACTTCTAAATTATGCTAAAAGACTTCATTTACAAGCTAATTTACTTTCATTTTATTTCCATCTGCATGAATTTATTTATACCTAAAAATAGTTAAAATAACATTTACTTTTATTTATCCACAATTTACTCCATTTACCTCTGTTCACTTCCATCCAAACTATCCTTAAAACTTTTTGAGCCACAATAATTTTGGATTAAATTGATATTAGTGCTTTCAATTCCTTCAATTCATTTATTGTTCAATTGTTAGGTTTTATTATTATTTTTATTGTTCTAGTTGTAGTATAAGATAATCAGTTACCCATTTGAGGATTTCTATGTTGCCAGACATAGATTCAGTGTGTTCTTGGATGCATAGAAATCGCTCAAATTGTCCCTTTTTGGACAGTTCAGGGTTAGATAGATTGTAATGTCTTCATTTATTCCAATTTAAGTGCATATGCCTGTTTTGATTTCATCTCTCCTTTTTCTCTCTGGATATATTTCATGTATTTATTTCTGTCATCAAATGTCCACACTTTGTGTTGATGATTGACATGGGAATCAAATACAAGATAAATATATTCTGGAGAGATAAGGGGAGATGCTGCCAGAATTTTAGCGTAGCATTTAAATTGAAAAATGAAGCATTACAATCTATCTAACTTTAAATGAGTGACTGATTTAGACAGTTAAGTAATTATGCCCGTCTAGCGGTCTAGCCATATAGGACCCTAGGTATAGCTATATAACATATCGAGAACTTTATTTTATAGATGGCTAGTCAAGAAGAAAGCCCAAATACCCCTGGAATGGGTGCATCAGCCACATCTCCTCTAATAGTAGAGGGAGACACAGACACGTCAACCGCAGGAAAAGGGAAGAAAAAGAGATCAGCAGTGTGGGATGATTTCTAAGATGTGACAGTTAACGGTGTACAGAAGATAAAGTGTAATCACTACAAAGGGTTATTCAGCAAGATTTCAAGAGGATCTACGTCACATCTAATTAGACATTTGAAGACGTGTCCTAAGAAAGCAAGATTTCCTCCTCCCGGCTAACAGATGCTGTCATTTACAAAGTTAGAAGGAGACAACTCCCAAGGCGTAGTGTCCACTCATAAGTTTGACAAGGAGAAGTTGAATGAGTGGTTTGCTATATTAGTAATTTTAAAAGAAAAACCTTTCAGAATGATTGAAAGTAAAGGGTTTAGGGCTTTCTGTCAATTCCTTAACCCTCGGGCCGAGAATGTCTCCCGCATCACAGTGTAGAGAGAAAGCATGAAGATGTACGCAAATGAGAAGATGAAACTGAAAGAAGTTTTAGCTTCAGTGACCAGAATAGCTTTGACTTCTGATTTATGAACGCCGTCCAATCAAAGAAAAGGATACATTTCATCTATGCAAGAGAATTTTGAACTTCAAACACCTTCCTCCTCCACATACTAGTTTACTTATTTCAGATTGCATCTACAGTTGTCTAGAAGGTTGGGGCATTGAGAAGAAAATTTTAGCAATAACTTTAGACAATGCTTCAGTAAATGAAAGTGTCATTTCATGCTTACGTAACCAGTTCAAGGCTACAGGAAATTTATTTTTTGAAGGAAAAATATTTTAGGTCAGATGTTGTGCCCATATTGTAAATTTAATTGTACAAGAAGGGTTGAAAGTAATCGACAACACTATAGAGAACATAAGAGATAGTGTGAAATATATAAGGGGGTCGCCATCGAGACTGAGTGTATGAAATGACATCATCCAACGTTTGAATGTGCCATCTAAAAAAATGTTGAAGTTGGATGTCTGTACACGTTGTAACTCGACCTATGAAATGTTAGATGTGGTAATGGAATTACAACTTGCATTTCCTGAATATGCGGCCCGTGAAAGAACATATTCTTGGTTGCTAAGCACAGATGATTGGGCCAAAGCATAACAAGTTCACACATTTCTCCAAGTTTTCTACGATTACACGAATATTTTTTCTGGGAATCAGTATCCAACCGCGAATCTGTTTCTTTCGTCTCTTTGAAAGATTAAGGATGCTCTGCAGAAAAATACCAGTGCGGGTCCAGATTTCATACACCAGATGGCAGTTGGTATGAAGATGAAGTTCGATAAATACTGGGATGAATGTCATCTGTTGATGCCCTTGGCAGTTGTTCTTAATCCCCGTTATAATATGAGATTGGTTAGCTTTATTTTCATGAAGCTTTATCCTACTGAAAGAGAGGCAGTAGAGACGTCTAAGGTTCGTCAAGCCCTTAAAGATCTGTACAAATTGTATGTTAATACTTTACCTGCAGCGGGTGTTGAAGAAAGTAGAGATGTGAATATTTTTGTACCTGATAATCTGGATGTGCTAAATGAATACATATCATATTTGGCATAAGCACGAATGAGAGTTGATACTAAGTAATCAGAGTTAGAAATGTACCTCAAGGAGTCAATCATAGTGCAAGCTAAATTTGATGTGTTGGAATGGTGGAAGATGAGGGTTAGTGAATCAAAATACCCTACATTATATGTGATGGCACGAGACATATTGTCAATACCAGTTTCAACAGTGGCATCAAAATCCGCATTCAACACAGGGAGTAGGGTTGTGAGCAAGTATCGAAGCTCACTTTCACCAAAGAAAGTTGAAGCGTTGATTTGTACGCAAGATTGGTTGCGCCCGATATGGGGAGGAGATATGAATGATGATGATGAAGAAGATGAGATTGAGATTTGTGATGAGTCTCTACCTACAGATCAGTAATTATTTTCAGTTTTTTAATTTTTTTGGCTGAATGTTGAATGATCTGTAATATTATTTCACTGCAACTACAAACATGAAAGTGTTGGTCCTTTTGAAATGTGGTTTGGAAGACTTTGAATCTTTGATATTTATTTACATATGCATGTTCATTTAGTTTTATTTTTGAATTTAGATACATTTATATTGCTTTCTTTTGTTCCTATATCAAGTTCAATTTATTTATCAATATTCTGATTTTTTTTATTAAAAATTGAATGTAGATATGTCGTCATCTGAGCCATCGACAAACATTTGGGACTATGCTTCCCTAGTTGAATCACCACTAAGGTCTGGAAAAATAAAGATTAAGTGTGGTTTGTGTGGTGTAAAGTTTATGCACAAAACTAATCGCTTTTGCTTACACTTGTCATGTCGAGGTGGTGATGCAAAACCGTGCCCTAATGCCCCTAAAGATGTCTAAATTCTTTTTCAAGCTCTGTTAGATTCGAATAGAAAACCTTCCACTCCATCCAAACCTTCTGCTTCTGGATCTAGTACACGAATGACATCCACAGAAGATGCAGAGGAGGAGGCTAAATTAAAAGCTTTGAAGGAAGAACAATTCCAACTCACCTTAAAACGCAGTATGAAAGATGTTTCTAGACTTCAGCGATATTCGAGTCAAAGACAACACAATGTTGAAGCAGGGTCGAGTTACTCGAGTACGACAAACAAGAAGAAGAAAAAGAGTAACAAATTGAAATTCTTGACTCGTCTTGATAAATTTTATAGGGCATTGGTACTACATATAATTCTTCACATAAAGCAAGTTTGAAAAATATAGTTCAAAGTGTAGAAGAGCACGAAGAAAAAATCTCTTCGCCTTCTGACTCAGAGGAAGTGAACCAATTTGTATATGAAAAAATAGATAACAGTTCCGATGGATCAGATGACAATACAGGAAGACACTCCTCTTATATAGGTTATTAGTTATAAATTGTCATTTTGAAGTGAACAATGTAATGTAAATATGTTAATGTAATTATCGAAGTTTTTTACTTTTTTAATCATAAATTATGTGCATTTTATATATTTTATTGTTACATTTTATATATTTTATTATTTAGTTTAACTTCAAATTCCAATTAACTCGCACTCTACTCGACTCGATTTCTGCTCGTACTCGAACTCGCCTCGAAAACTCAGACTCGACTCGACTCATTTACTACTCGTACTCGAGCGAGTAGAGTACGAACAGGGAGTCCCTGCTCGTTGGCCGAGTAGAGCCAAGTACGAGCAGCACTCGGGCATTAAGAGCCGAGTACGAGTATCGCCCTACTCGACTCAACTTGACTAGTGTACAGCTCTAGCCATTGACGCTATTGAACCGTATTCAATATGCAGGAGATGCAGATGATGCATACACTGGTGTTCAAGTGGAATGGGAGGAGCCAAATGACTTGCGACTTTCCATTTCCAACTTAATTTACGTTTCAATTTATACTATTATGTTTGTAGAGGTTAAGACATTGGTTTGTATAAGTTCTTAGGTAACCACTTGGAATCTTGGTTTTAAATATTGGACTCCCTCATATACTTGATTTGCTTCTATCCTACTAGTTCATTTACTCTGATAAATATATATATATATATATATATATATATATATATATATATATATATATATATATATATATATACACACACACACACACATAGAATTTGGGATATTTAAAGGTTAACGCTCGGGTTCTTAGAAAATGAGTAGCGTATTCGGGTTCCGGGAACTAGGGTGTTACAATTCCACGCCAACCATTGGCTAGGATGGTGGGACCCCACCTCATTGTATAGGTTGTATTCACACCGTCCAGATATCTGGACGGTGGAAATCCACCGTGATGCACGTGTCTCATCTATGCTGTCCAATTAATGGACGTGGGACCACACCTGGTGTGTGATGTCCATATGTGGGACGTGGACCGCACCTCAGTACGCATGTGTTATATACACACCATCCATCCATTTTTCTATGAAAAGGGGCGCACCATGATATGCGTGCTGTGCAGCCACGCTGTCCATCTACTAGATGTGTGGACCCCACCATGATTTATGTATTTTATTCCTACCACAGTGTTGTGTTTATTATATCTAAACCATCTGTCCATTTTGCTGACGGTAGGGCCCACCTTGATGGTGTTTGTATCTGTACCATCCATCGGTGTTATTTAGGGCCTACTATGATGTAATGTTTTATCTGCACCATCCAAGGTACTGGCTGGTGCTGTGGACCCCTACCCTGATGTATGTTCCATCTGCGTCGTCCATCTGCTAAGGACGATGGCCCCTGATGCATGTGTTCTATCATCTAGGCCGTCCCCAGATGAGACCCACCTTAAGGATGTGGGTCTGATCCTGAGGTTGTGTTATATCCAACTGTCCGTCCATTTGAGGACGTGGGCCATTCCAAGATGTATGCATTTCATCCTACCGCTCATCTGTGGCCCACCATGATATGTGTTATATCCTAACCGTCCATCTATATTACTGGACTGGTGGACCATACTTGGGACCCACCTTGGGAAGCAAATTGGTTGGGGTACCTCATACCAACTATATAGCTATTGTAGTGATGTCACCAAGTTCTGTGTGGCCCACCATGTTGTATGTATTTCATCTATGCCATCTACTTATGCTGCCCACCTTGATGTGCATATAGCAGGCACACTGTCCATCTGTTAGGGCCCATTTGATATGTGCAGGGCCCACCTCAATGTGCTGTATGTGAGGCCCATATGTGAGGCCCGATGTGATGTAGGTGTGGCCCATGTGATGTGACCCATTAAGATGTGTATTAGGCCCATGTCATGCGGCCCATTATGATGCATATTAGGCCTATTGGTGTGACCCATTGTGATGTATTTTTGGCCTATATGACATGACCTATTGTGATGTATTTCTAACCTATATGGTGAGGCCCGACGTGATGTATATTAGGCCATTGCGTGAGCCCATGAGCCCACTTTATGTTTGGCGCTATGTGGGCCACTGCTTGGGAGCGATGTTGGTTGAATGCCCACATTAATGGGCAATGATGGTTGGATGTCCACATTGTGACCTTCCCTTAGTCCTCATTAAGCCTATTCTTACCGATTCTGATTGTTATAGCCGATTATCGAGG
Organism: Magnolia kwangsiensis; assembly: GCA_037074715.1. Classification (NCBI taxonomy): domain Eukaryota; kingdom Viridiplantae; phylum Streptophyta; class Magnoliopsida; order Magnoliales; family Magnoliaceae; genus Magnolia; species Magnolia kwangsiensis. Next base: position 43,208,739 of record CM073576.1, on the reverse strand, counting down.
TCGATTCTGATTATCGAGGCCGATTTTGACTATCAAGGTCAATTTCGATTGTCGAGGCCGATTCCGATTGTCGAGGCCGATTTTGATTATCGAGGCTGATTCTGATTGTCGAGGCCAATTTCGATTGTCGAGGTCAATTAGCAAGGCTGATTCCGATTATCGATACCAATTTTGATTATTGAAGTCAGATTCCAATTGTCGAGGTCGATTTCAGTTATTGAGGTTGATTCTAATTGTCGAGGCTGATTCCGATTGTCGAGACCATATGATGTATATGCGACCAGTAGTTACGGCCCATTTTGATGTGTATTCAGCCCATGTTTAAGCCCCAATGTGATGTATATAAGGCCTATATGATGAGGCCCATTGTGGAGCATTTGAGGGCCAGGCGATGGAGCCCATCGTGATATAGATTAGACTTATGAGAGAGGCCCATCATGATGTGTATTAAGTTCTCGAGTAAGGCCCATGGTGTTGTATATTAGGCCCTTGTGTGAGGCCATGGGTCTACTATATGTTAGGCTCTATGTGGACCATTTCTTGGGAGCAATGTTGGTTAAATGTCCACATTGTCGAGGCCGATTGTTGATGGCGATTATTGATACCGATTATGAGTATGTGACAGTATAGCATCATAATACATGCCCATATGCACCATTTACATGTTTATTATGAGATGTGATTGACCATTGCATATGCCATATTACAGATGGTTTTTGGGACTCCTTTATAAAAGGAATTATCCCACATGAGCGCGTGGTATGTGCAAGACTGATGCATGATTGGACTGCATGACTCATGCATATTACATTGTATTGTGATTACTGTATGCTCTAGCGACATCATGGGCTGTAACCACCATAGTCATGTCATGGATGACCAGATGGGACACCAAAAATTTGTTACTAGCATCGGGTTGCCATAGATGACCCTGAGTGAAAATCCCTAAAACCTTTTGGTACTAGAGGATGTCCCAGCGTCAAGACCGAGTGGATACATATGAGCACATGAGGGTTGTATACCAGTAGGTCGCGTCTCCCACTATGTCGTGGTCAGTTGAGAGGGGTATGGCCTTACCCACCTGAGGGAGTAGGCATATCTAGGCTGAGTTTGACCAGCTCATGAATGGGCTCGTTATTGATGTGTCGAGTAGATATTGGCTGACTACTGGCTACGTGGATAGTAAGGTCTCTTCCACTTACCCAGTTTTGCACTTGATGGTTGACAAGCTGGTGTAGAATGTATTAGACCCCAGTGATAATTTTAGAGATGAACAATACTGATATGTGGACTTATTGAGCAGGAGTTCCATACTCATTCATTCATTCATTCACTATCCACTTAGATTGGTGGTGCGCAACTATTTGTTATGTGTACATTCGCAATGGGCAGGATTTCGGTTAGGGCACGTGACTAACCTGAGATCAGGAGTTTACCACATTGTGTTTGACTATCTAAATTTAGGTATGAGACTGGTTTGAATAGAATTCCCTTGTGATAGACCCCATAGCCTGTGATACTACGTACTATCATCCCGACTTTACTCTAGCTTGGTCATTTCATTTGCATCGCATATTGTATTACATTCGTGGCATATGACATTTTGAATTGCTATGTTTCTGCACTTATATGGCCCGGACAGACTTAGTAGGATTTACATATTGTATTATATTCTCGACAGTTGATATTGGCTTATTATGTTTTTGCATCATATATCCTTGATACGGCTAATAGCATTCATAAACTTACCAATATGTTTCCGCATTACTTTATTATTCTACGATTTATGGATTGTCAATACTTCTGACATTGTATGATTATGGCATTGTATTGAATACTTAGCACTTATCTTATGCACACACTTACACCACCCTCTAAGCTTTCTATAAGCTTATGCACGATAGATGCATATAAGTAATGTTAGGTTGTAGCAGAGGCGTTGAGTATGGAGCGTGCAACTGTCTTCCAGAACTTTGATTTTATTTTGACACACATATTTTCCTTTCAACATTGTATTCAAAGTTTATATTAGTAGGTATATGATGATGATGTTGCTTTTGTGATTTGGGTAAACTTGTGGTTATGCTTCTTATGAGACAAATGTACGTTAAAAAAAAATTCTCCTTGTAGAATCTCAAGATCAGAATCTAGCGTATACATGCTGGGAGTCAAAAAATGGAGTACTACGGAGGCTGTCGGTACCGGATTCGGCGATCAGAAATTTTGTAAGCCAGATTTCTGAGTTTGGGACATGACAGTGGGGCCAACTAGGTTTCGTAAAGAAAATTCAATCCATCTACATATAAGAGGTTTTAATTTCTTATTATCGGTCCAAGTTTAATGGTAAAATTCGTCACATATAAACCTTACTAAAGGAAATAGTTTAGAATTAACGCACAACATTAGTATAGTTATGAGCCAAAGAGAGGTTCACGTGTTCACTTTTGTTCGATTAAATGAATGATCAGATCAAGCAAAGGATGAACCAAATCTTTGTTTGTGGTGGGTATTACGTCCCTTTTTAAAAAGACATTTCTCATTTCGAGACGAGAGCCCGCCGTAGGAATGGAAGTTATAGTAAGGGGACATTTTCATTCTCTAAAAAAATGAAAAAGTGATTTCAAGGCTACAAAACCTTAAGGGTGGTTCAAAAAAGCTCTTGCCACGATCACATCACAATACAGAGCCATTTTGAAAAGAAAAAAAAAACCCTTATTAATGGCCTTGTGTATCATTCTCGAACGTAGATTGTGTACTTAATAAGATTTGTGGGCCCACCGTGATTTATGTATTGTATCTACTCTGTCCATCCATTCTACAAATTCATTTTATGGATTAAGCTGAAATATGAAGCATATCCAAAGCTTGAGTGGACCACACTACAAGAAACAATGTGAATTGAATGTCTAAGGTTGAAAAAAAAAATAAAAAATTAGGGTGCAGTAGTTTTGGATCAAATTGATTTTTGTATTTCCCTTCATCAATGTTGGTACGATCGTATGAACTGGTTGGATGACAAATAAACATTACCGTGTGCCCTAGGAAGGTTTCAATGGTGGAAATCATTATTTCCACATTGTTTCCTGTGAAGTGGTCCACATGAGCTTTGGATATGCTTCAATTTTGGGCTTAACCCCAACAATGAGCGTATAAAAAAAATGTATTGAGTTACACATAATGAATTGGATTTCATCATTTCCATACTAAAAGCTCGGGGCACACTGCAATCATCATGTGCTTTCAATATACCATAAAGTTATTATTATTTTTTTTTTAAAAAAAATAGTAATAATAATAATAATGTACTGAGTTACTCGGTACGAATTGGATTTCATCATTTTCATACTAAAAGCTAAAGGCACAGTGCAATCAACATGTGATTTCAATATACCATAAAATTACTAATTACTTCTTTGAGAAGTTTCGAATCGAAGGTACTGACAGGTGTGAAAAATCCGTACCAATTATGTGACACACTCAAACTGCAGTGGTTGGTATTATGATAATTTAAAGCTCAACTGTAAGTAGATTTCCGTCAAAATTTCGACTTTGATGGCAAAATAAAAAGATGCATTGTTAGGAATGTGTTTGGCTGCTTAAATTCATGAAAATTTGCAACCAATAAACTGGTTATTGATGAAATTTCATGATATTTGGTGCAACCAAACACACCCTAGGTCAAAGAAAAGAAAATGTGATGATCACTCCCATTAGAAAGTCAAGAAAGAGTTAAAATTCCACCGGCTCCAAACGACAAAACAAGACGTGAGGCGTTGGATCGGTCACCATCCCATTCTTTAATTACACAGCTAGATAAAAGGAAAGGACACATATTTGATACCTTATAAAACTAAGAAAAACCCTAGAAAGCAAACACCGGCAATTGATAATGCAACATGGCATGTGGTAACAATGTAGACTTGTTAAAAGCCTTTGCTTTTTATCGTCTAAAAGATGATGTGATTGACAAGCGATTACTAAAGGATTAGGAATTTTAAGCTTTAGCTATGTAATGTGGATGATCTTTAAACTTGCACAAAATTCAGGTTGATAGATAATGAAAAAGGGTGATGTAGTTTGGGAATCCATGTATGTGGCAAAAATACTGGTAAATAAGTAGTACGTCTATCACTCAATCATCATGTGTTTGTAAGAAGTAAGAGGTTTGCTAAACCTACGTCCACAACCTCCACAGTCATGCGTGTATGCCGGATATATATTTGACAGGTGCATAAGGTATAGTCAACCATTGATGAAAAATCAAAGATCATGAATGTCAATCAGCGTTCAAAAGTGGTAAGAGAAGTGCTGTGAGAGTATGAATCGCTTTGGTGACCAAGGAATTTTTATCTTGATTTCTTGTTGTATCTTACGGTGGGGTTGCTAATTCCTTCCCTTTTATTTTCCGTACTTTGCTAATTCCGTTTTAGCTTCCATCATGCTTCCAGATTATCTATAAAAACAAGTTTAAAGATCTGGATTAGCTGTCATCTGTGAATAATTACCTAGTTCTCCATCACTAATGGTCAAGATCAAGAGCTTCTGTTGACCCAACATTGGAGATTACCCGGTGCAAAAGTGATGCCCCAAAGACAATGTAACAAAGGAGAAGAAGATCATTGTATTTCTGGATTAGGCAAAATTTTGAATTCATAATGCAGTTCTTGAATCCACAAGACAAAATAAATGGAAATTTTAAAATTGTATTAAGAAATTATTGTAAGACTTTCCAATTACATGACTTATTAATAAAAAATTAAAACCCTGCTTCATATACGAATTACCGGAAATAGAAAATCTCTTCTAAGGCCTTTAAAAAAATAAAATAAAATAAAAAATTAACATACACAAACTTTATCAAAGCATTCCCAACATTATTACAAGCAATTTTTTTTAAGAAGACATAAATCTTAAAACTCCTAGAGTAAGAAGATATTATTAAAACAGATATTTTATAAAAATAATAATTTTTTCATAAAATAACATTGTTGAACAAAAGGCATTTTAAAAAAAAAAATTTTTTTTGGGTGAAACGAATGAATTAGACAGGCGTAGCAAGCTAGTAGGCCTCAAGAGCGTTTTACATAAAGATCGATAGATCATGCATTTTGTGACAATGTCAAAATCAAAAGTTAGGACTCAGTACCATGGCCCTGGGGCCATTTGAACCAGTTCTGGGCCTATATAAAGCCTTAAACCCACCCCTTTCTCATTCCATCAGAATTTCTTAAAATCTTAGGAGAGAGAAGAGAGAAAAGATGATGGAAGACTGAGGAGGAGAGAGAGAGAGAGAGAGAGAGAGAGAGAGAGAGAGAGAGAGAGAGAGAGAGAGAGAGAGAGAGTTGCTAGGATTCATTCCCACCACTCCATGTGCCGAATCATCTCTACTGTCTCGCTACACCATTGAATTCGAATCCATTTTTGGGTAAGAAATCCTAACCTTAATATGTTTTAAGAATCCAAATCGAAGAATCGGTGAAATAGCTAACCTATTTCATGATTTAGGTAACCATTTTGCTATAAACGGAGATGTGGTGTACGAACCGTGTTCGTAATGAGCAAGCTGATGAAAGGTGAGACTATAAATTTTTAGGTTATGGTTTTCAAGGCTTTCAATGTCAGCTAATGATTTATGTCTAACTTGATTGCTGTCATATGATCTTAGTTACGATATTTTTGATATAACATGTATGTGTAAACTAGCTTGTATACTAAATGCATTCCATATGTTTGTTGAAATGTTGGAATGAATAGAAAATTATGATTTATGCTTGCCTTGACTATTAATCTAGTATTCATGTTTGTTGTACGTATAATAACTCCTCTGTGAAAGGATTTTCTATAATATATGTTATAACTAATTTATTACATGTATATTGATATGTGTAGTCTAAGTGTTTGATAAAATGTCTGAATGAGAAGTTTCTTATTGAAATATATTTAATAAGGGCATTAAGATATGATTCTCAATTACCGTATCTATAGTTACACTTTCCTTCATGTAACCTATCTTGCTACTACGTGATTTATGGATGAAATGCCTATGTATGATAACATGTACAGTATGTGTTTGTTAAAATGCTCAAATGAGATTTATATTTGAATTGACTGTCACATGCTGTTTTGACTATCATATATGAATGCTTATTGTATTTGGGTATGATTGAGACTAATATGTAGTCTAGGCAATTGGTAACGGTTTATGATTAGTGGCTAAACTAGTTTCGCCACAATGAATACGTTCGATGAATCTGAGCCATACGGTGATTATCAACAATCGTTAGGCCACGTAGAGTGCATATGCGCTCCATGTCGATTAATTAAACGTGCGCTCGTACCTGTCAAAATTGTCAAGTAACTCGATTGGCCTAATGTATGTTCACCATGTATGGACGTTACTGCTTGAATCTAAGGTACCACTTACCAATGCAAAACTCGTTTAACCTTAGTACCACTATCCGCTAAGACTCATGAGCCGGGTATGGTGGTATGGGACACAGTGGTCAAACTATTATGCTGGGGTGATGAGCCTCCCTGTAGTGTCCATTGAACAACCCAAACTCGTGAGCCCAATACAGTGGTATGGGACACTGTATTCAAGCTGTCGGCTTACACTAAGGTGACAAGCCTTTCCATAGTGACCTCAAGTATAAACTAGGTCTACGATGAGGTGACAAGCCTCTCCGTAGTGACCTGAACTTGCTTATCCACTGCTTTTTAATTAGGGATGATGTGCCCTATAACTTACCTATTTTATGTGATTAACTAGGATTGACGACCCTAGATGGATCATTGTTTGGGTAAATGATATAAAGGAAGGTACCTTAGCTTCATGAATCTGCTGTATGAATAAGCCTAATTAAATATTAGCTAACATAACCATGCACTGCATTACATGTGCTTTGGCGAGGAAGCGCATGTGTCTGGAGTGGTGCATGCGCGATCGTGAGATGATGTCGTTAAGGGAGTGCAAGCGAGGGCATGCATCATTATCGCATACCATTCTTACATTAACAAGAGTACTTAGGATATGATTGTTGTATTGTTTTATCATTACTTCTTGAATGAATTGATAACATGTTAACCTCTGCCTTATAACTCCACTGAGTTGATCACTCACTCCCACTCTGGGATGGTGTTTTAAAATACTAACCAGACTCTTTTGTAGTTACAGGTGATGGCGAGGCTTATGAGATGAAGCCTGACTTTTATGACGACGAGGAGTTCTCCTACATGTAACTCTCTGGCGGGGCTATATAAACTTGGAGTTGCGTTGACGGGATTACAGGGATGCATATTTGTTGGACATGACACTTAGTCATTTTGTATATTTTAGAACAAACATGTATATATTCAACCTGGTGACATAGTCATACTCTGGGGGTTTATAACCACTTATATGCTTTATATATCTATCACAGTCTTCCACTTGCCTAATTTAGTCATCTCTAGAGTATGATATGTTGTTTTAGTGTAATCTCATTCAAGTTTAATATGTTAATACAAACAATATTTAATCATCATTATCTATGTTGCATAAGTGATACGACAGATCTCAGGAGTTGAGCCTTTGCTTAACCCTCAAAATTCGGGGCATGACAAGTACTTTCCCCTCACTTACCGTAAGAGAAGGAGGGAGAGTTTCTTCACCTTTGACAGAGAGGGATGACCGTGGCAGAGTATGAGAGCCGCTTCACGGAGCTAGCCAGATATGCTCCTTTGATACTAGTGAACGAGCCGATGAAGATGCGGTAATTTTCTGAGAGTTTGTGGCCTGAGATCCACACAAAGATATGTTACGCTAACATTACCCACTATGCGAGGCTATTAAGCATGTCTCTGCAAGCTGAGCAGGATGGGGACAGAATATCCCATACACGGGTACCCATGGGTTCGAGGTCTCGACTTGATTTGGCGAACAAGTCGTTCCTTGATAAGAGGTCACGTGTAGATTCGCCTTCCAAACTCATGGCTCCGCAGACACAGCCGAGGCGATCAGATGTGTGGTGCACCTATGCAAGAGGTTGGGCCATACTAACACTTACCGCTTTACCAAGATGAGGGACAACAGCTTTGTGCCACCTCAGAAGATCAACTGTCAGTTACCTCAGGCCATTTTAGCTCCACCTCTACGATCAGCACCACCTGGACAACCATCTTACTGGCCACCCGCACCTCGATTTAGGCCTCCTCAACGACCCATGATAGTGCAGTTGAATTATCCTCAACAAGCTCAAGTGCACTCACTTGCAGTTGAGGCATCCGAGATACTACCACAACACCATTAGCTTTCAAAGTCCCAACACACATCCAAGGTACACCTGTATTTCTATTGGTGGACACCGGGTCCACAATTTTGATCATATCATGCGCAGCAGTCAAGCGACTAGTGTTGAAAATTGCTCTTATGGTTGGGGTGAGACTCCTTACCGCCACACGGACCTTCTTAGACTCCCCCAAGACTTGTAGGGGTTACTTGATAGACTTAGGAAATAGAACAGTGCTCATTAACCTGATGGTCACCCCATCATGTCATTACGATGTCATCCTCGATATGATTGGCTCACCGAGATGAAGGCAAAGATCGATTATGATACTAGAGTAGTGATAGCCCATGGACCTGAGGGCACGACCTTTACTTTCCCAGTGCAGGTCAGTTAGTATTGCCACATTAATTTTTATGCTACTTTACTAGAGAATGTTAATGGCCCGACACTTGGGAACATACCTGTAGTCTGAGATTTCAAGGACATGTTCAAGATGATACCTGAACTACCTCCTCGGCGCGAGATCGACTTTACTACCGACCTTATGCATGGTGCGACACCTATATCTCTACCGACATATCGCATGCCTCAGTGAGAGATGGAGGAACTGAGGAGACAAATCGATGATCTGTTGGATGCAGGCTTCAAACGACTGAGTGTATCTCTTTAGGGAGCACCCATATTGTTTGTGAAAAAGAAGGATGGATCATTATAATTGTGTATTGATTATCGCAAGTTGAACCAAGTGATAGTGAAGAACAAGTATCCTTTGCTTAGGATAGATGATCTGTTCGATCAGTTAAAAGGGGCACAAGATTTTTCAAAGGTCGACTTACAGTCAGGGTATCACCAATTGCACGTCAGGGATAAAGACGTACAGAAAACAATGTTCAAAACCATCTTTGGGCACTACGAGTTGCTTGTGATGTCGTTTGGACTCACAAATGCACCTATCGTGTTCATGGATCTTATGAACCAGGTGTTTCAGTCGTATCTATACTGATTCGTCATCATATTCATAGATGACATTATGATATACTCCAAGAATCGAAAGGATCATGAGGAACACCTGCGACTAGTCTTTGATACGCTCAGGAAGAACCATTTGTTTGCCCAATACAAGAAATGCGACTTCTAGAAAGAAGAAGTCAAGTTCCTGTGACATGTGGTGTCCAAGGAAGGAATAGTTGTAGACCTTGCTAAGGTGACCACAGTTCAGGACTGGGAATAGCCCGGTTCGGTTACTGAAGTGAGGAGCTTCTTGAGACTTGCTAGCTACCATCGCTGATTTATTAGGGACTTTTTCAAGATAGCTAGACCGTTGTCTCAACCCACTCAGAAGGATCTCAAGTTTTCCTGGAATGAGAAGGTAGAAGTATCCTTTCAAGAACTGAAGGACAAGTTGATGTCTGCACCCATGCTAGTATTGTAAGAGCAGGGGGTCAAATATACCATTTACACCGACACCTCTCGTGTTGGTTTGGATTTTGCTCTTATGCAGAAGGACAAAGTGATTGCTTATGCCTCACGATAATTGAGGAAACATGAGGAGAACTGCCCTACGCATAACCTGAAGTTGGCTGTCATCATCTTTGCATTAAAGCTCTGGAGACATTACCTCTACGGGGAGGAGTTCGAGCTCTTTTGCGACCAGAAGAGACTTAGGTACATATTCACACAGAGATACTTGAATATGAGGCAGGGACGATGGATGAAAACCTTGAAAGACTTAAAGTTTGAGGTCTCCTACCATCCCGGCAAGGCCAACCTTTTAGCAGACGTGTTAAAACGCAAGAAGATGATATCATTTACAACTCCACTGATGATAGAGGAATGGAAAATTTTAGTGTTTGTGTGAGATTTTGAGCAAAAACTTACGGTAGAGGAGTCGTTCGAGGGCGTCGCACATATTCGTGTGCTGCCACTTATCGATGACTGAATCATTATGGCTCAGAGGGAAGATGAATGGTTACTAGAGTTGAGAAAATGAGATGGTGACGATGAAGACTCTGAATAGAGAGTTGGTTCGGATGAGGGTTTACATTATCGTGGCCGCCTATGCATCCCAAATCTTCATGACTTGAGAAAGGAAGTTCTCGAAGCTACACATAATTCAAAGTTGGCAATGCATCCTGGTAGTACAAAGATGTATCGGGATATGAAGCATTCATAGTGGTGGGATAACATGAAGGCCCACATAGTAGATTTTGTATCCCATTGTCTCATGTGCCAGCAGGTCAAGGCCGAACATCACCGACCTCCTGGTTTACTTCAACCCATGCCTATAGCAGAATGGAAATGAGATTTCATCTCTATGGATTTCATTTCAAGGTTGTTGAAGACGAGAAAGAGACATGACTTCATTTGGGTGATTATGGACCAGTTGAAGAAATTGGCTCATTTCCTCCCGATTATAGTCTCAAACTTAACAAATGATTTGGCTAGGCTTTACATAAAGGAGATAGTACGTCTGCATTGAGTGCCTATGGAGATTGTGTCAGATCGAGACACACGATTCACGTCTATCTTGTAGACTCATATCCAAGAAGCAATGGGGGTGAAATTGAAGTTCAGTACCGCGTTCCACCCACAGATTGACGGGCAGACAAAACGAGTAAATCAAGTGTTAGAAGACATGTTGCGGGCATGTGTGCTTAATTTCAAAGATAGTTGGGATGACTGTCTTTCCTATGCTGAGTTCACTTATAACAACAACTTTCAAGTGAGTATTGGCATGGCTTCCTACGAGGCCTTTATGGGCGCCCATGTCAAGCACCGCATTGTTAAGTAGAAGTTGGCGAGAGAAGCTTGATTGGCCCAGAGTTAGTGCAGGGAACCTCAAAGAAGATCGACATTATCAGGCATCGACTTCTTACAGCACAGAGTAGACAGAAGAGTTACATCGATACGAGGTGGCAACAACGAGAGTTTAAGGTTGGGGACCATATATTCTTGAAGGTTTCCCCAATGAAGGGAGTTCTTCGATTTTGTAAAAAGGGGAAACTCACCACATTTATTGGTCCGTTCCAGATTTTAGATCGAGTGGGTATGGTACCATGCCGCCTCGCTTTGCCCACACCACTCATAGAAGTGCACAACGTATTTCACGTATCGGTGCTGAAAAAATATGTTCCTATTCCTACTCACATTATCAAGTGAGAGCAGGTGCAGTTAAGTGAAGATGTTACGTATGTACTGTGACCTACATGTATCCTGGATAGGATAGAATAGGTGTTACGCAGTAAAGTTATCCCGCTTGTGAAGGTACTGTGGATACACCACACTGAGGAAGAGGCTACTTTAGAAACAAAAGTCAAGGTCCATAAGAACTACCCTCAGATTCTCGAGAAGTACGAAAAGGTACTAATTTTGAGGATGAAATTTTTCTTTAAGGGAGGTAGATTGTAACATCTCAAAAAAATTTGTACAAAAACCCGAGTATCACCTCAAGCAGAAACCACTAAGGATCAAATTCTGTGGAAATTAGGCGAAGATTAGCGAAGATTAACTAAGTACAAAACTGAATTAATCGGTGAAATAGCTTAAACCACTTTCTATATAAACCACCAGATTTAAAACTAATAGAATCACTGACTCAACATTACCTAAAAACCTAGGATCAATTTCAAAACCCAGTTACTCTCAGAAGCACATTAAAACTCTGTATCGAGCCTGGAACGCCTGTTGAAAGTCTAATGACTGCGAAACTATAAGGTTACGACCACCTTACTGGGCTTGACAACTATCACGGGAGTCAAGTCTAAATAGTATCCAGAAACATATAACTTGAGCTTGGAGCCAAGTGTGTGAGAAACGTGAATATCTTTAGAAAATGAAATTAAACTTAAGTGAATTGGGTTGTTCGCTTGCAGGCCAAGATTTAAGGTTTCAACCCATTAGATTCTGACCTAACTACACCCTTGGATTAGAAAATTTTTCTGCACCCATTGGTATACTTATGGCCCTGATCGAGTAGCAATGACTGTTGAACTGAAATTGGTCCTCCACGATCGATCCACTAATCCGATCGGACAAAAATCTTAACCTAGCGTAGATCCTTTGTCAGGAAACTTTTTTCAGATCGTATGTGAGCAATGAACCTCTAGATAAGCTCTGTTGGCCTGAAACAGACACCCTTTGGCTATAACCTAAGTATACTATGGTCTTGGGGCCATTGACATCAGTTCTGGGCCTATATAAGGACTTAAACCACCCCATTCCTACCCCATATAAATTTTTTCTAATTGTAAGACCCGTATTCTAGTTCGTACTGTTTCGTCGACTCCCGCGATCCTTCCCATCGAATTTCGGCAACCTTCGACCCTTGACCAGCATTTACACGTGACCCTGATTCACACACCATCAACCCGAGTCGACTCAACCTAAGACTGGTACCTTAGCGACCGCATCGTCACCATGGTTCTGATGCCGCAACTCGCGCGCCAATATGATACTCTGGCTAGGAGATGCGGGCCAGCATTCAGTGTAAGGAAAACACCACGCGTACGAATTTCGAGAGAATCTCTATGACTAGTCACATCAATCCATCAATCAATCAATCTCATCATGTTAAGTACATGTCAAGTACACATCACCTCTCACCCTTCCCCAAACAACCCTTAAAGTCAAATGTTCTTACAAACACATACCTTTCTTACACCAAAAACCTCAAAAGTCAAAAAGTTCTTACGCCCATCACTCACCGCATCCATCACTTCCTCATCCATCTATCTCTCTCTCTTTATAACCCTCTCTCTCTCAATTTTCAAACCACTTTCCAAGTAAGAGAGAGTACCACACGTCCAAGCTCTTCCATGTGAGAGAGAAGTGATTTTTGATAGCCCACTTTCCCATCCCTTAACTTCATCCTAGCCATTCAAACCTCATCTCCCTCCATTAAAGTGAAGCACAAGGAGATCAGCTTTCCAACGGACAAAGAAGATCGACGGTGGGTGCTCTATTAGGACTAGATTTCTTTTCTTTGATGAAGGGCCAAGTGAGGCCTACCGATTGATGGTATGGATCTCACTTTGGACATTAGGTGTGGCCGATGGCCCACCTTGATGATCATGATCATTCCATGATGGGGCCATTCTTCATGGACCCCATCATAATATTTATTTTTCTTGCATACATAGGGTCATCTAGATCGTCTATTTTAGTGGAGAAGGGATCTCCACCGTTGAATTTCGATTCAATGAACCCACATGTAATGGGACCCACTTGATTTATGTTGTAGATCATGGAAGGGAGGGCCCATAGTGTCAGGGTCCCTCAAATCATGTGTGTCCCACTCTCTATCTCTCTCTCTCTCTCCCTCTCCATTTCATTTTTTTATGTGATCATGATATGGTTGTGTGGCCCACTTAGATGGACCCCACCCTGAGGCATGTATTTTATCCAAGTCATCTATGAGTAGGGCCCACTTTATAAGTCTTGTGTCCACCCCCATCCATCATTTGGTGGCCCACGTGGGCAGCCCACTTGAAAGGCAATCGTCCAGCGTCCCTAGACGCTGGATGTTGTGTGGAAAATAAAAATATTAGCCTTGGTTCAAGGCTATTTGGGTGAGCTACTTGTGTAAGCCCCACATTGATGAATGTATTCAATCCACGCCGTTCATCATATTCCTTGGCTCATTTTAGGCGTTGAGCCAAAAAATGAGGCCAATCAGATAATCAATCAGGCCATACCATAGAAAACTCTGTTTCCTACCATTCAAAGCTATTAGGACCCACTTTTCTGTTTCTACACACCAAAAATGCTAAACATTAGACTTGTTTGGTGTGTTTGAGTCCTAGAATCAAATGGGCAGAGTAGATTCTCAAGACGTGGGCCCCACAGGTGAAATACCTCAGAAAAATATAAAAAAAATGAAAAAAACAATGCATGCAGCAGGTGCTGCTGCTGTCAGCGCGTGCAGGCTTACTATGCTGACGGACGGGCGGACGGGCGACGACCCATGGCTCCAACCGTGGGCCCCATCATGGTGCTTATTTATCATCCAAATCATTCATTTGATGGGCCCCTCCCTGAAGTAGGGCCCCCTCCAAAGATCAACCCGATATGAGGTTCAGATGGCCCACATTATAGGAAATAGTGGTGATTCAATGATTGCCATTGAAACCCTTTTGGGTGACCATGGAAGTTTTGGGTCTGTATGAAATTTGTTTTTCCCATTCATCAAGGTCTGCACGACCTTATCCATAGGTTGGATGGAAAGCAAAGGTTATAGTGGGACCCACCCTATCATTGCAAGTGGATCGGTTGGCGTGCCTCACACCAGCAGCGGCTGGTGTGTTGACGTCAGCAAGTCCTGGTGGGCCAAACCTTGTGGACGTGGTGTATTTGCACCGTCCAGTTCTGGACGGTGGGCAACACCTTAATGTATTTAATATATCCTCATCGTCCATCCCTGGACGTGGATCCCACCTTATGACATGTGTTGTATATACACATTGTTCATCAGCTGGACGAGCAGAGGGTGACCGTCCATCAGGTGACCATTTTCTGGTGGTCCCACATCAGCCAATCAGAGGGTTTGATAACGAGGTATGTGTTTTATTACGAGATATTACCGTAATATATTATGATATTATATACATACACACACACACACGCACACACAAACACACACACACACACACACACACACACACACACACACACACACACACACACATATATATATATATATCTGTTATATATATAACATATATGGTTATGTGGGTGCGTCAGTTGGTGTTTCCCACACCAGTTATGTGCCTGCCATGTTGCAGCCAACACATTGTGGGGCACCCCAACGTAATGTGTAGGTATTATCCACTCTGTCCAAATCTGGACGGGTGAGATCCACCCCATATATGCTTCATCAATATCATCCATTATTATATGACTCACCATGATGCATGGGTTGTATCCAAACCTTTCAACCATTTTGAAAGCTTGTTTTAGGGCTTGAGGCTAAAAAATAAGATAGATCTATAGTTCAAGTGGGCCTCACCTTAGTATATATATGGCCCATGTGATGTGGCCCACTTGTCATATTTATAGCTTGTTGTTGAGGCCCACCTTGATGTATACTTGAGGCCATATAATGGACCCTCCTACTTGAATCTGAGGTCCATTATGATGTATTTAGGGCCCATGGGTTGAGGCCCATTGTGATATATTAGGGCCCATGGGTTTGGGCCCGTCAAGATGTATTTGTGGCTCATTTGGTGAGGCCCACATTGATGTATATATGGTCCACGTGAGAAGGCCCACTATAATGTGTTCGTGACCTTTAGCGAGGCCTGATGTGATGTATATGAGAGACCCATGTGATGTATTTGAGGCCCAGGTACAGGGCCCGCCTGTTGTGTAATCAAGGCTCTATGTGATGTGTGATTTTACCGTGATGTATGTAATGATGTTTATGTGGGCCACTCCTTGAGAGAAATGTTGGTTAAATGCCCACATTGATGGGCAATGGTGGTTGAAGGTCCCCATTGTGACCTTTCCTTAGGCCTTGTTCAACTTATTATTGAGGTCGATTCCGATTCTCGTGACCGATTGCCAATTCTGATTCCGATCGTTGTGACTGATTGTCAATTCCAATTGACATGACTGATTTATCGATTCTGATAATCTATCGATTTCGATTGTCATGACTGACTGCCAATTCCGATTGACATGACCGATTTATCAATTCTGATTATCGATCGATTTCGATTGGCATAACCGATTACCGATTCCAATTGATGTGACCGATTTGTCGATTCTCATTATCGATCGATTTCGATTGTCGTGACTGATTGTCGATTTCAATTGACATGACCGATTTATCGATTCTGATTATTGATCGATTCTAATTGTCGTGACCGATTGTCGATTCTGATTGACATGATTGATTTGCCGATTCTGATTTTCGATCGATTCTGATTGCCGTGACCGATTGTCGATTCCGATTGACATGACCGATTTACCGATTCTGATTATCGATCAATTTTGATTGGCGCGACCGATTGCTGATTCTAATTGACATAACCGATTTATCGATTCTGATTATCGATCAATTCTGATTGTCATGACCGATTGCCGATTTCGATTGATATAACCGATTTGTCGATTCTGATTATCGATCGATTCCGATTGTCGTGACCGAATACTGATTCTGATTGACATGACCGATTTACCGATTCTGATTATCGATCGATTTCGATTACCGTGTCCGATTGCCGATTCCGATTGACATGACCGATTTGCCGATTCTGATTATCGATCGATTCCGATTATCGTGACCGATTGCTGATTTTGATTGACATGATCGATTTACTGATCTTGATTATCGATGTCGATTCTGACTTCGATTGTCGAGGCCGATTTCGATTGTTAAGGCCGATTGTCGAGACCTATATAATGTACATGCGACCTGTAGTTGAGGCCCATTGTGACTCGTATTAGGCCCATGATGCATGACCTATTTGATGTGTATTAAACCCTTAAGTAAGGCCCATCGTATTATATATTAGGCCTTTGTGTGAGGCCGTGGGCCTATTATATGTTTGGCTCTATGTGGCCATTCCTTGGGGGCAATGTTGGTTGAATGTCCACATTGTCAGGCCGATTGTTGATGCCGATTATTGATACCGATTATGAGTAGGTGACAGCATAACATCATAATACATACGCATCATCTGCATGTTTGTTATGAAATGTGATTGCCCATCACATATGCCATAGGGCTGGTTATTCATGGGGCTCCCTGATAGGCGGGGTTACCCCACATGAGAGCACGGTATGCGCAGGATTTATACATGATTGCACTATGTGACTAATGCATCTTGCATTTGTGTGACATGACCACTGTATGCCCTAACGACATTAGGGCTGTAGCCTCCACAGGCATATCATGGATGGCTAGATAGGACACTGAAAATATTTGGTTCGAGCATCCGGCTGACATAGATGGCCCTGGGTG
The DNA here is from genome assembly GCA_037074715.1 of Magnolia kwangsiensis. Lineage (NCBI taxonomy): Eukaryota > Viridiplantae > Streptophyta > Magnoliopsida > Magnoliales > Magnoliaceae > Magnolia > Magnolia kwangsiensis. Next base: position 43,191,510 of record CM073576.1, on the reverse strand, counting down.
AAAATCCTTAAAGCTCTCTTGGTACCAGAGGACGTCCCAACGTCGAGACCAAGTGGATACATGAGCGCCCGAGTGCCGAATACCAGGAGGTCACGTCTCCCACTGTGTCGTGGTCAGTTGGCAGGGGGTGTGGCCTTACCCACCCGAGCGCAGGGGGCATTGCTAGGTTAAGTTTGACTAGCTCGTGAATGGGTCCGCTATTGACGTGCCGAATAGGTATTGGCAGACCCAGGCGGATAGTGAGGTTTCTTATTCTCACTTGGAGTGTGCGGCTAAGGAGAGCGGCAGTGCCATTTAGAGTGTACTAAACCCTAGTGATGATCCAAGAGAGAAACCGTACTGATATGTGGACTTATTGAGAAGAAATTGCATATTCATTCATTCATTCATTCACTATCCGCTCGGGCTTGTGGTGCATAATTATTTGTTACGTGTACCTTCACATGGCCAAGATTTCGGTTGGGCGCGCGACTAACCTGAGATCAGGAGTTTACCACATTGAGTATGACTATCCAAATTTAGGTATAAGACTAGTTTGGATAGAAGTCCCTTGTGATGGACCCCATAGCCTGTGATACTATGTACTACCATCTCGACCTCATACTCCAGCTTGGTCATTTCATTCGCATCGCATATTACATCCACATTCATATAACATTTTGGGTCATTATGTTTTCTATACTTATACGGCGCAGACGGGCTTAACAGAATTTACATATTGCATTGTACCCTCGGCATCTCATATTTGGCTCTTTGTGACTCCTCATTTACATAGCTGATTTGTATTACGTACTTTGATATCGTATGATTCATGATCTTGTCATTATTTCTACTTACCTTAACATCGTATGATTCATGATCTTGTCATTATTTCCGCTTACCTTGACATCGTATGATTCATGATCTTATTAGTATTTCTGCTTATTCTGATGATGTATGATTTATGAGCTTTATGGTATTCTTGGCACTTATCTTGCTCACACACTTTCACCACCCTCTAAGCTTTCTATAAGCTTATGTACGATAGATGCGTGCAGGTGGCGTCAGGTTGTAGCAGTGTTGAGCTTGGAGAGTACAACGGACTTTTGGAGCTTTGATTTTTGACATATGTATTTTCCTTATAACACAGTATTCAAATATTTATATTAGTGGATATGTGATGATGATGATGTTGCCTTCGTGATTTAGGTGAACTTGTGGTTATACTTGTTATGAAACAAATGTACGTTAAAAAAATCCTCCTTGTATGAATCCCAGGATCGAAATCTGGCGTATAGACGTCGGAAGCCGAGAATGGGGTACTACGGAGGCTGTCGGCTCTGGATCTGGAGATCGGGATTCCTGTGAATCCAATTTCTAGGTTTGGGGCGTGACACTAACCATAGGAGAGAGAAGAGAGAAAAGAGGAGAAAAGAGTGAAGATCGAAGGGAAATCATTGGAGTTTGCTGCAGTAATTTTGTTTTGCTACTCCATGCATCAAATCTCCTTTACGTCTAGCTAGTCAACTCATTTCAACTCCATTTTTGGGTAAGAAATTATAACCCTAATCTGTTTTAGGAATCCAAATAGAGAAACTGGTGAAATAGCTAACATATTTCAATATTTAGGTAATCATTGTACTGTAGACGGAAGCATAGTGTATGAACCGAGTTCATAATGAGCTCACCGACAAATGGTGCAGACTATAAATGTTTAAGTTATGGTTTTCAAGGGTTTTAATGTCAGCAATGATTTATGCTTGACTTGATTGCTGCCATATGATATTAGCTACGGTGTTTTGTTTGACAAACTATACATGTGTGAAATATGTGAGTATAAAATGCATTCTACGTATTTGTAAAAATGTTTGAATGAAAGTGGAATTATGATTTATGCTGGCCATGCCTATTAACCTAGAATACATGTTCGTTGTAAGTGAGACAATCCCTTTATGAAAGGATTTGTCATAATATATGTTATAACTAGATTGGGTCATGTAAGTGGTATTATGTAGTCCAAGTGTTTGTAAAAATGTCTGAATAAGAGCTTGTTGATGGATTGTACTTAGTAAGTGTATTAGAATAGGATTCTTAGTCTCCTTAGTCATATGAATAGTTTCCTTCATGTATTGTAAATTGTCATTATATGATTCATGGGTAAAATGCATATGTATGTCAATTTGTCAAATGTGTTTGATAACATGCAAAAATGAGATTTACGTTTGTATTATTCGTTAAATGTTAATATGAGTAACATATGTAATTTCCTATTGCATTTAGGTATGTTTGGGACTACCACTTAGTCCAGGCAATCGGTAATGGCTCCTGATCGAGTGGCCGAACTAGTTTCACCACATTAGATACGTTCAATGAATTCGAGTTGTATGGTGATTATTTATAATGGTTAGGCCACGAGGAGTGCGTATGCATTCCATGTCGGTTAATTTAGCATGCGCTCATACCAATCGAACTTGTTTAGTAACCCGATTGGCCTAATATGTGTTTACCATGTATGGACACTATTGCTCAAATCTAAGGTACCATTTACTAACATAAAGTCCGTTTCAACTTTGGTACCACGATCCACTAATACTCATGAGTCGGGCATGTTAGTATGGGACACTTTGGTCGAGCTGTTGGCATACGTTGGGGTGACGAGCCTCCTCATAGTGACCAGTGAGCAACCCAAACTCATGAGCCAAATATGGTAGTATGAGACACTATATTTGAGTTGTTGGACTACGCTAAGGTGACGAACCTTTCCGTAGTGACCTCGAGTATAAACTAGGCATACGTTGAGGTGACAAGCCTTCCATAGTGACCTGAACTTGCCTATCCAGTTGTAACATCCCTAAAATTGGGGGTCGAGTAAAAACTCCACTCCCGAGTTCCAGAACATCACTTATGCAACATAAATGTGTATGATTGAATGTTGTCTGTGTTAATGTATTAAACATGAGTGGGATTAAGCCAGAACAGCACATCATACTCCAGAGACAGTTAAATTAACAAGCGGAAGACTATGATACATACATATAATATATAATTGATTGTAAGTCTCTAGAGTGTGAATATGTTACTAGGTTAAACATATACATGTATACCTCAAAATAGATAGAAAGAATATACATGAGTGCTCTGAAAATATAAAATGACAAGTGTCATGACATCTAATGAACCTCCCTATAATCCCGTCGATCAGAACACGCATAAAGGAGGGATCCTCCTCATCATTATCAAGTCCGACTCCGCCTCGCAGGCCGCGCCATCATCTGCAATCACAATAGGGACTGGTGGGTGTCCGAAAACACCGTCCCGTAACGTGGTAGTGAGTGATCAACTCAGTGGAATAATAGAGCAGAGATTAGCATGTTCTCAAATCAATCATGCGATAATAGTAAAGCAATTAATCAAACATTCCTAAATACTGTTGTTAATGTAATATGAAATGACATGATAGATGCCCTCACCGACGATCTCCCTCATACGGCACCATCTTACGCCCGCGGCATGCTTTCTTCCCACAGTGCTCAACATCTTCCAAGCACAGGTAATGTGATAGTGATATGATTACCGAGTTATTATTAGTCCATTCATACAGCAGTATTAGGAAACTAAGGTACCTTACTTATATCAATCCCAACACAGGTCCTGTCTAGGGTCGTCACTCCTAATAATCTCATACGATGTATATTTTGTAGGTCACTGCAAGGGTTGCCAGGGCTGTTGCTCGCACTCGTTGCACCGCTCCCCCATCACCTTATCAATACAGGCCTACTGTACTCTCATTGCTACGGAAGGGTCGTCGCCTCTCGTAGACTCAAAATAAGCTCGCGGTCACTATAAAGGGATCGTCACCTGATCAGTGTAGGCCGACAGCAAGAATATAGTGTCCCATACCACTACAATCTGCTCACGAGTCATAGGTGCTCACTGGTCACTACGGGGAGGTTTTTGGCCCCAGCGTAGGCCGACAGCTCTACCACGGTGTCCCATCCCACCATGTCCGGCTCATGAGTCTTTGTGGATCAAGGTACCATGGTTAACAGGGTTTCCAATAGTAAGTTCAGTACCCTAGGTTCAAGCAGTTATGATTCATAAAGGGTGAACAATCAACGACCAGTCGGGTTACTTGACGGGCTCGACTAGCACGAGCACATCGCAAGTCAAACGACATGAAGTGTGTGAAACACTTCGCGTGGCCTAACCACTTCCGCCAACTCAAAACACGACTCGCGTTCATCGATGCGTCCTTCGTGGCAAATACCAGCCAACCACCAATTTACTCTGTTACCGACTGCCTGGACTAAGTATAGCCCCAAACATTTGTGAATCCACATCATTAATCATATAAGAGTAATGGATATGAAATACAACAATATAAGCATGTTATCCCATGTTATAACATACCACTCAGACAATTCATTCAACACATGCATTTCATGCATACAATGAAATCCATAACTTAGCCAACATGATTAAAATCATTTACATTAGCATGTTACTCGAGAATTTAATCTCGAAATTATTTCACAACACCATATACTCAATACATACTAATACAAACATTTATACAAATACTTAGTGTACACACTTAAGTCTACATAGTGTTTGTCGATTCAAAGTGCGCATTTGGGCGAATCTGTTCACCAAACTGATTATGCACGCATTCCTAATATCCTAATGTGATAAAAATTCATGTCAACCATTTCAGCAAAATATGAATGTATACAGTAATTCCTACAAATGACTAAAATGCCCTAAATCTCATATTTTTCCTACGTTTACGAAACAGAAAACGGACAGCATGTTGCACATGTCAAACGGTGTTGCCGTCGATAATATACTATTAAACAACATTGAAAGCTTTGAAATCAGTCAATCAAAGCGTCTAAAATCTGCACCTTTCACTCTAGATGTGTATCGTTCCGAACGGAGCTTATACGCTTCGTCTATGGCGATCAGGCGACCTAATACACAAGATGTATAAGCTACTTCGCTATTGGAATCGACGGAAGCTTAAATCGGCAAGTGTTGAAGGTTTTCCTTACCTAGAAGTGCGTTGGAATCGCCGAAAAAGAGATCCGAATGCGGTGCTTCGGTACGTGCAAAAGCTGCAGCAAGTGGCAGGAGAATCTCTCCCACACTCTCTCACAATCTCTCACTTTTTCTCTCTCTCAATCTAAGGTTTTAACCAAATTCGGATGGGAGATAAATGAGAGGGTTTAAGGCTTTATATAGCCCAAAATCTTCCCAAAATAGACTTGGGAACAAGGTTTACTTGGGTTATAACCAAATCGGGGCTGTTCTTGTCCAAAAGAGCATTTTTGGAGGTCCCCTAGCCGAACGCGGTCGGACTTAAGCTCAGGCATACTAGATCTAGCACACATCAAGTTTTCAAACCGAAAGAGTTCGCAGATCGCACGTGGCGGTCCAATTTCAGTTCAGCGGTCACCGCACTTAGATCAGGTCTACAAGTCTCATGATATGAAAGAGAAATTTTTCCTAATCCGAGGGTGTAATTTGGCTGAATTCTGATGATCAGAACGCTTAATAATAACGCGCCAAGTCACGTGCCAGATTTGGATTAAAATTTCCAATGCTAACCCTTTTCTCACTCTCTTCACTCCAGGCTCAATGAAATAGCCTCTGAACGTCGGTTGGGCTTGGTTTTCGAAATGATTGTCAAGTCCAGCTAAGTAGTCATAACGGTCTAAGATTATAAGTATCGGACTTTCGACGCGCGGTCTAGATCCAATACAAAGTTTCAAAGGGTTCCTGAGAGCAAACGGGTTTAGAGTTTGATCCTAAGTTTCAGGGTATTATAGCACCATTGATTCTACAAGTTTTGGGTCTTGTAGAACGTATTTAAAGCGGTCAGGGACAATTTCACAGCTACTCCAGCGTAGCGCTAGCTAACTTACGCTTAATTTCTAAAGGAATTAATCCTAAGTGATTTCTTTGGCTATGGAATTGGGTTCTGAGCGGTTACCAAGGTGTTTTGGTTAACCCATTGCCTAAGGACGTCTAATCCTAGGTTGAAAAAATTCAGGGTGTTACAATATACCCCCCTTAAAATACAATTTCATCCCCGAAATTGGCGAAGGGTAAGGAGTATCTAGCAAGACTTCAGTTTTGACATTCTAAGGAAGGGTCAATCCTCTTTAATGACCTAACCGTACGTATAACCTAAATCAAATGTTTCGATCCTGACCTAGTGGGGAAGAGGCGAACCACGCTTCCGCTGCGCCACTCTAATTGAACGGTTGCATTGGCTGACCTAACTGGATTGGACTCAATACGTTCTACCCCCTTAAAACTTGGTTCTACTTAAAGTTCAAGAATCTATGCATCGCTCCGTATATCGGAACGAGGTGCAACTTAGGGGCTATCCTTGACATGAATTAGGAAACAACCTCTCATTACAGTGGTTTTCCTTTGCTAATGATGCGTTCTATGGCATTAGTATCTATGGTGATAGAGATGAGCCTAATCTCTATTGTGGTTGAGTTCAGGGGCAGGTATGAGTTGGTGGCAATATGTCTAATTCTCTACTGGCTTTAAGTCCTCGTCATTTCCCAAAGACAATGTGATCACGTTTGGTTGTAGGTGGTTGGGCCATCACAGAAGAAAAGTTGTGTAGTGGGTCTGAGCCGGATACATTGACCTTCTGTCTAATTAGGACAGAAAATGTGTTGTATCAGTTCTTAATCCAAGTCGATGCCGATCCTCTGCTTGATCAGAGCATTGGATTCATTGGTAACCACTGGGATTAAGAAGTCGACTCAAACAGCGAATGCATCGCTTACATATACAGTTCCTTTACTCCGCGTTCCCGAATGCAATAAGCCCTTGGGGAAGGCAATTCTAAGGGGCGTGCTAGTTCATTCTAAGTTCAATCTGAGGGATTTATAAATTTTCCCTGAGAGTGAATGGTTCTAAGTTAAAACCACTTTCCTATGGGTTACAACAGAAGTCTATAGGTAATAAGGGAATCTATCGAAGGAATAAGGTTCTACTTCAACCAAATCTAACCTACAATTCCTTAGCATATACAGGCTTTACACTACTTAAGGTAACTAGTAGCCTAGTCTGTAACTCAGTAGCTATAATCCAAAGCCTAAGTTTTTACGCTAAATGGTTCTCTACCATTACTAATACAGGGAATTTCTCTATCGCTTAGGGTCAAGATTATCTAAATGGAATTGGATTTCCTATATCGTCAGATCCTTCAAATCCAGGAGTACTTAACTCTAGGTCCAAAACGTCAAGGGCCTATATGGCCAGTAGCATTAAGTTGCATTAAATGGAACTGCATTCCTAATTCCACGTCGGGATTGGGTGTGGCATGCTTGGTAGGAGGGTGGGGTGGGATAAAAACTAATTTTGTAGGCTTAATCCATGGATTTACAACATGGCAGTGGAAACCATAGGATACACCCAATCTAGGGACAATACCTTATAGCAAACGAAATGGCATGCACTCCATTCAACAAAATTTATCACAATACATGGAATAAAGTTCCACATGGATTATGATAGGAACACATTCGGCTATGCTAAGGCCAAACCATTAACACAAACACATTTTCTACCTCTAACTTCACTAAACCTTACAACAACAAAACACAAAAATCTCAAAACGGTAATCAAACAATCTACAAGACAACGACACAGATGCCTAATTCTACCAAAGGACTCTACCACAGTCCTGACTTACCTTCTTTAACACTGTCGAGTCTAATACAGTCTGTTGCTCACTAGAGCTCTCTCGGCCATATATTTTTAGTATTCCTTAAGCAAAGAAAATGGAGAAATATGATTGAGTGTTGCACGATTTTGAGACCAAAAGAGTGTAAAGGCTCAAATAACAGGGGCATGAGAGGGAGGATGGTGGAAAGAGAGAAAAAAAAGGCTAAAACAGCCTTAACAATAGCCATGGAAAGCGGAGAAAATGGTTGCTCAAATAGACTGAAATGAATCTAGGCCCTGTAGAGGGATGCATCAAGCTCCCAAAGGCTAGATTTTCAATGGGAAAAGAGAACTATAAAAGGGAATGGAGCTCCACACGATTTCAGCCTCGATTGGAGGTTGTGGGAGCTTCAACGGATGAGATTTGAAAGGGAGGGGGTTGTAAATCATGATGGAGGGATGGAATGGGATCATTTTTTAGCAATGGAAGGGATTAGGAGGGATTTGGAGTTGCGTTTTGAGATAGGGCAGCAAGAAAAATAAAAATGGGAGGGTGTTGGAGCATTTTTGTGAAGGAAGTGTAGGATTTAGGAGGTTTTAAGGGACGGACAGCATATGGGAGGGGTGCCCTACCCCAAAAACACCACGCGCCTGAGTTTCAGCCCAATCAGGGCCCACTGTACGGCGATCCATCACCGGATCGGCGATGGCATTGCCGACCGGTGGTGGATCCAGCCGGTCTGGCCTAGTGGGATGGGTCCCCCCTACCCTGGAGGTCCCAGATATATATGGGCCCCACCCTAGTTCATTGAATTTTGACCTAGGGAGGCCCAAACTTTCCTTCAGGGCATTCCGGGGCCAATCTGTAAATCAAAATACATTTACTAATCATATAGCATATGATTTTGGGGTAGGAGGAGCCAATCCATCCAACTAACCTATTAGTTATAAAATATTTCAAATTTGGAATGGCCAAAAGGTCAATTTTCACATATTTTACTATTCATTGTAAAATTTTACCTAAGTATAATTTTATATCATTTTCACATTAAGATAAATGCCTAAAATGAAAATACTGAGAAATAATTGAAGAATAGAGTGGTGAGAGGAAGAATTTTGAAGGAATTAGGTGAAACGGGGTTTTTAAGCCCTAGCGATTGAAAGTAAGGGTTGTGGTTGCCCCTTAGCTCAAGGATTCACATTTTTGAGTTTAGAACCTTTCATAGAAAGTGTCAACCCGCCTACTTACAACCTAGGAGCTACTTAGGTCGCTTCAGGCGACCCTAGATGCGTTACGAACTCGATCGAACGATCGATACGAGTAGACTTCGTCTATTGGTGAAACTTTGATCCTACAAGTGTTTCTAAACCTTTCTCGCACCCACCTAAGTCAAACGAGCGACAGCGTACGTCGCGTTTCCATAACCCAGGCCCGGTATAATCTCGTTCATGCTCTGATACCATCCGTAACATCCCGAAAATCGGGGGTCGAGCAAAAACTCCACTCCCGAGTTCCAGAACATCACTTATGCAACATAAATGTATATGATTGAATGTTGTCTGTGTTAATGTATTAAACATGAGTGGGATTAAGCCAGAACAACATATCATACTCCAGAGACAGTTAAATTAATAAGCGAAAGACTGTGATACATACATATAATATATAATTGATTGTAAGTCTTCAGAGTGTGAACATGTTACCAGGTTAAACATATACATGTATACCTCAAAATAAAAAGAAAGAATATACATGAGTGCTCTGAAAATATAAAATGACAAGTGTCATGACATCTAATGAACCTCCCTGTAATCCCGTCGATCAAAACACGCATAAAGGAGGGATCCTCCTCATCATTATCAAGTCCGGCTCCGCCTCGCAGGCCGCGCCATCATCTGCAATCACAATAGGGACTGGTGGGTGTCCGAAAATACCGTCCCGTAACGTGGGAGTGACTGATCAACTCAGTGGAATAATAGAACAGAGATTAGCATGTTCTCAAATTAATCATGCGATAATAGTAAAGCAATTAATCAAACATTCCTAAATACTGTTGTTAATACAATATGACATGACATGATGGATACCCTCACCGACGATCTCCCTCATACGGCACCATCTTACGCCCACGACATGCTTTCTTCCCACAGTGCTCCACATCTTCCAGGCACATGCAATGTGATGGTGATATGATTGCCGAGTTATTATTAGTCCATTCATACAGCAGTATTGGGAAACTAAGGTACCTTACTTATATCAATCCCAACACAGATCCTGTCTAGGGTCATCACTCCTAGTAATCTCATACGATGTATATTTTGTAGGTTGCTGCAAGGGCTGCCAGGGCTGTTTCTTGCACTCGTTGCACCGCTCCCCCATCACCTTATCAATACAGGCCTACTGTACTCTCATTGCTAGGGAAGGGTCGTCGCCTCCCGTAGACTGAGAATACGCTCGCGGTCACTACAAAGGGCTCGTCACCTGATCAGTGTAGGCCGACAACAAGATATAGTGTCCCATACCACCATAATCTAGTCACAAGTTATACGTGCTCACTGGTCACTACGGGGAGGTTTGTGGCCCCAGCGTAGGCCGATAGCTCGACCATGGTGTCCCATACCACCATTCCCGGCTCATAAGTCTTTGTGGATCAAGGTACCATGGTTAACAGGGTTTCTAATGGTAAGTTCAGTACCCTAGGTTCAAGCAGTTATGATTCATAAAGGGTGAACAATCAACGGCCAGTCGGGTAACTTGACGGGCTCGACTAGCACGAGCGCATCGCAAGTCAAACGACATGAAGTGCGTAAAACACTTCGCGTGGCCTAACCACTGCCACCAACTCAAAACATGACTCGCGTTCATCAACGCGTCCTTTGTGGCAAATACCAGCCGACCACCAATTTACTCTGTTACCGACTGCCTGGACTAAGTATAGCCCCAAACATTTGTGAATCCACATCATTAATCATATAAGAGTAATGGATATGAAATACAACAATATAAGCATGTTATCCCATGTTATAACATACCACTCAGACAATTCATTCAACACATGCATTTCATACATACAATGAAATCCATAACTTAGCCAACATGATGAAAATCATTTACATCAGCATGTTACTTGAGAATTTAATCTCAAAATTATTTCACAACATCATATACTCAATACATACTAATACAAACATTTATACAAACACTTAGTGTACACACTTAAGTCTACATAGTGTATGTCGACTCAAAGTGCGCATTTGGGCGAATCTCTTTGCCAAACTGATTATGCACGCATTCCTAATATCCTAATGCGACAAAAAGTCATGTCAACTGTTTCAGCAAAATATGAATGTATACAGTAATTCCTACAAATGACTAAAATACCCTAAATCTCATATTTTTCCTACGTTTACGAAACATGAAACGGACAGCATGTTGCACATGTCAAACGGCGTTGCCGTCGATAATATACTATTAAACGACATTAAAAGCTTTGAAATCAGTCAATCAAAGCGTCTAAAATCTGTACCTTTCACTCTAGATGTGTATCGTTCCGAACGGAGCGTATACGCTTCGTCTACGGCGATCAGGCGACCTAATACACAAGATGTATAAGCTACTTCACTATTGGAATCGACGGAAGCTTAAATCAGCAAGTGTTGAAGGTTTTTCTTACCTAGAAGTGCGTTGGAATCGCCGGAAAAGAGATCCGAATGCGGTGCTTCGGTACGTGAAAAAGTTGCAGCAAGTGGCAGGAGAATCTCTCCCACACTCTCTCACAATCTCTCACTTTTTCTCTCTCTCAATCTAGGGTTTTAACCAAATTCGGATGGGAGAGAAATGAGAGGGTTTAAGGCCCTTATATAGCCTAAAACCTTCCCAAAATAGACTTGGGAACAAGGTTTACTTGGGTTATAACCAAATCAGGGCTGTTCTTGTCCAAAAGAGCATTTCTGGAGGTCCCCTAGCCGAACGCGGTTGGACTTAAGCTCAGGCATACTAGATCTAGCACACATCAAGTTTTCAGACCGAAAGAGTTCGCAGATTGCACGTGGCGGTCCAATTTCAGTTCAGCGGTCACCGCACGTAGATCAGGTCTACAAGTCTCATGATATGAAAGAGAAATTTTTCCTGATCCGAGGGTGTAATTTGGTTGAATTCTGACGGTCAGAACGCTTAATAATAACGCGCCAAGTCACGTGCCAGATTTGGATTAAAATTTCCAATTCTAACCCTTTTCTCACTCTCTTCACTCCAGGCTCAATGAAATAGCCTCTGAACGTCAGTTGGGCTTAATTTTTGAAATGATTGTCAAGTCTAGCTAAGTGGTCATAACGGTCTAAGATTGTAAGTATCGGACTTTCGACGCGCGGTCTAGATCCAATACAAAGTTTCAAAGGGTTCCTGAGAGCAAACGGGTTTAGAGTTTGATCCTAGGTTTCAGAGTATTATAGCACCATTGATTCTACAAGTTTTGGGTCTTGTAGAACGTATTTAAAGTGGTCAAGGACAATTTCACAGCTACTCCAGCGTAGCGCTAGCTAATTTATGCTTAATTTCTAAAGAAATTAATCCTAAGTGATTTCTTTGGCTATGGAATTGGGTTCTGAGTGGTTACCAAGGTGTTTTGGTTGACCCATTGCCTAAAGACGTCTAATCCTAGATTGACAAAAATTCGGGGTGTTATACCACTGATTTTAAATCAGGGGTGATGTTACCCTATAACTTGCCTATCGTATGTGAGTTACTAGGAGTGACGACCTTAGATGGATCATTGTTTGGGTAAATGTTATAAAGGGAGGTACCTTAGCTTCCCAAATTTATTGTATGAATAAGCCTAATCAAGAACTCGGCTAACATGTGCGTGCACTGCATTGCATGTGCTATAGCAATAAAGGAACAGTGGGAGTAGCATGTGCGACCGTGAGATGGTGTCGCTGAGGGAGTGCAAACGAGGGCATGCATCATTCCACATATCATCCTTGCATTAGCTAGAGTAGTTAGGGAATGTTTGTTGTATTGTTTTATCATTACTACTTGACAGAATTAATAACTTGTTAACTTTTTCCTTATAGCTCCACTGAGTTGATCACTCACTCCCACTTTAGGACGGTGTTTTAAAATACCAACCAGACTCTGTTGTAGATCAGGTGGCGACGATGTCTGCACTACTGATTGAGATTTCATAGACGATGAGGAGTTCTCCTATATGTAGCTATCAGGCGGGTCCATGTAAACCATGTACTGATCGATGGGATTGCAGGGATACAAATTAGTTGGACATTACACTTTGCCATTTTGTATATTTTAGAACAAACATGTATATATTCAGCCTAGTGACATGATCACACTCTAAGAGTTTACAACCACTTATATACTTTATATATCTATTACAGTCTTCCGCTTGCTAAATTTAATCATCTCTAGAGTATGATATGTTGATTTCGTATAATCTCATTTATGTTTAATGTGCTAATACAAACAACATTTAATCATCATTATTTATGTTACATAAGTGATGCATTAAAACTCGAGAGTTGAGCTTCTGCTTGACCCTCAATTTTCGGGGCATTATATAGATACTAGGGCATCATATCACATGACTCATCATCGGAGTTGATTCATCAGTTACAGGAAGTGCAATGGTGGCCATGTATTTTTGAGAAATGATAATACTTGTAATATGGTGGGTGTTGATCAGTGTGCATCATTATGTTTGATGGCATGGAGTGTACCTTGAACGAGGTTAAACACATTCTTGATATGAGGAAGAGTTTAATATCTCTCGGAGCACTCGAGACACTTGGATGCAGATTTATCGATTTCAATAGTGTCTTTAAAGTTTCAGAAGGGGCACTCATAATCATGAAGGCACAGAGAAGCGGGAACCTTTATAATTTGAACAGGAACACTTCATCAGGTGGAGCTGTAGTGTTTATAGCAGATTCCACATCTGCACGTATGTGGCATGCACATCTGGGCCACATGTGCCAACAAGGCATGAAGGTACTTTTTGATCGTGGTTTAATTCTAGTTTTTAAAAGTTTAGGTTTTAATTAATTTAAGGTTTAATATCTCTTGGAGCACGCGGGACACTTGGATGCTAATTCACCAATTTCAATGGTGTCTTTAAAGTTTCAAAAGGGATACTCATAATCATGAAGGCACAGAGAAGCGGGAACCTTTACAGGTTAAATGGGAACACTTCATCAAGTGGAGTTGTAGTGTTTGTATGTAAGTTTCAAAAGGGATACTCATAATCATGTGGGCCACATGTGCCAGTGAGGCATGAAGGTACTTTCTGATCATGGTTTAATTCTAGTTTTTAAAAGTTTAGGTTTTAATATATTTGAGCATTCTATATATAATAAATAATCTAGGTTTTCTTTTAAATCTAGTAAATATGTATGTAAGGGTATTCTTGATTATGTGCATTCTGATGTATGAGGGCCGGTGTCCATAGTTTATACTGGAGGGTCTTCATGATTTGTCACATTTATTGAAGACGATTCCAGGAAAGTATGAGTTTATTTGATAAAAAATATATATGATGTTTTCACCAACTTTAAGTAATGAAAGGTAATGGTTGAAAAACAGTCAGGGTGAATGGTAGAGGTATTATGGACAGATAATGGTGGAGAATTTGCTTCAGATGAATTTAATCAATATTGTATGAATGAATGGATAGTGAGGCATAATACAGTGTGTCATAGACCGGAACAAAATGATGTGGCTGAGCGGATGAATCGGACTCTCTTAGAGAGGGCCCGACGCATGATTAGTAATGTTGGGTTGGGCAACGAATTATGGATCGAGGCTATTAATACAGCTTGTTACTTGTTGAATCGGTCCTCTTCTACGGCCATTGATTGCAAAATTCCAAAGGAAATATGAAGTGGTCACATAAAAAAGTACATCTTTGTTGACTATGGTGGTGGTGTGAAGGGGTACAAGTTATATGATCTAGTCACACAAAAAAATCATCATTAGATGTGACGTTAAATTCAACAAAGGATCCTTGTTCCATAATGATGAGCAAGATGAACTAGAAAAATTAATTATGGACATTCAGATAGACATAAATGACACTCAGGCTGATATAGATACTTAAACAAAGGTATAAGAGCAAGTGGAGTAGCTCCCCATGAAAAAGAATTTTTCGCGACATCGCAGGCTATCGGCGAGGTACGGGATGACTTAAACATTGCATATTCTCTTATTATGGATGAGGGGGATCCATCTACTCTTCAAGAGGCTCTTTATGATCCTGATGCGAAAAACTGGAAAGAAGCGATAGATAATGAGATGGACTCCTTATATAAGAATGAGACGTGGGAGCTAATAGAGCTTCTCATTGGTCGTAAAGCGATTGGGTGCAAGTGGATCTTTAAGAAAAAATGTGATAGGTGTAAGGCAGGTTGGTAGTGAAGGGACACGCTAAGAGGGAAGGTGTCAACTTCATTAAGATATTCACACTTGTGGTGAAGTATCTCTTAGATTCATGTTCACTTTGGTTGCCCAATACGATCTCGAGCTGAAGCAGATGGATGGGAAGACTACCTTCCTTCATAGAGAATTGGAAGAACAAATCTGCATGAAGCAATTAGAAGGCTTCAAAATAAAAGGGGTAAAGAATAAGGTTTGCAGGTTGGAGAGGTCATTGTAAAGCTTGAAACAATTGCCTAGACGATGGCACACAAAGTTTGATTCTTTTATGGTGAGTTAGAAGTTTACTAGGAGTGCATATGATCATTGTGTCAATTACAAGACACTGAGTGATGGCAAATTCATCATCCTAGTGTTGTACGCTGATAACATACTTATCGCCAATCATGGCGTGTCTGAAATCGACTTAATGAAGACTCAGTTATCAGGGACATTCGCACTATGCCAAAATAGCGAAAAAAGGACGGTCGAAAACCATCTCAAAAGACCATAAAGGATGGTCTTCGACCATCGTAAGGGCCATCAAATTTTGGGGCGTCGTATTACTTAAAGGACGCTCAGAAACTCTCTAAAGAAGGACAGTCATTGACTGTCTAAAAAGGTACTTATTAGAGGACACTGATGAAGTGTAAAAAGGACGGCCTTGGACCGTCCATAAAAAGGACAGCTATGGACCGTCCGTAAAAAGGACAGCCTTAAACCATTCGTAAAAAGGACGGCCTTAAACCGTCTGTAAAAAAGACTGTTATAGGCCGTCTCTAATGAACCATAAAACAACGGTCATAGACCGTCCTTAAAAAGGACGATCATGGACCATCCTTCAAAAGGACTGCTACGAACCGTCTCTTATGATCCTAAAAAGGACGGTCATGGACCGTCCTTTTAAGCCCCTGAAAAGGATGGTCTTCGACCGTCTTATATTTGAATATACACCTATTAATATCATATTCTTCCTGATATACACTTGTTTTCTTCCTGATATACACCTGTTATATAATATATTTCATCATATTCACATTCACATCCATCTAAACCCAAACTACATAAATCCATCCAAACATAAACTACATCCATCCAAACACAAACAATCTTATCCACATTACATTCATCCCCGCATAAATATACATATAACTTTAACATTATAAATTAAAAAAGGAAATCAACAACATTTTTTTTTTATGTCTTTCATCTAATAAAAAAATATTCAACCAACAAAACATTATAATTCCTCAATCCACTTTTAAGGGCGAGCTAGGTGGGAGAAATAGAACTGGGCACAGGAGTAAACTCGCCTGACTTGACTCGTCATCAAAGGGTCCCTGCAACAATAGCCAGGGTCTCCATTCTTGTCTTCTTTAGCAGGTCTCAAGTGGTTTAGGAGGGACTTGCTGTTATCTGCATCAACAAAAATCATCCTAAAAATAAATAACTACAATAGTATCAGCAGGTCTCAAGAAAATTACTTATTGACACATTTAAATCTCACCAGGTTTTTCTATGTAGCTTGGTTGCTCATATTGGTGGGGGAGAAATAGTAAAAATGGCTAAATTCATCTTTGAACAACTACTTTCTTTGTCCTCCGATGCAGTGACATCTAAAGCAAGCTTCGAAGAAAATATTAACATTTTGAGAAAAAAAGTGAATGAGTCAAAAAGCCTAGCGGCCGACATGGAGGAAGAATTGAATACAGGAAAGGTAATGTATGGGAAGAAGCCAAAGAGAGAGGTTCGGGATCGGGTTTAGGTTATAAGCTATAGGTTAAGGGAATTGAGAATAGGTTAAGGTTTAGGTTTAGGTTTTCAAGTTTAGGTTTAGGTTTAGGTTAGGGAGTTGAGATCGGGTTTAGGTTTGGGTTTTCAAGTTTAGGTTTAGGTTTAGGTTAGGGAGTTGAGATTAGGATTAAGTGTAGGTTTAGGTTTAGGGATTTGAGAATACATTTAGGTTTTAGGTTTAGGTTTAGGTTTTAGGTTATATGTTAAGGTTTAGGTTTTAGGTTTAGGTTAAGGTTAGGTTATAGGTTATAAGTTTAGGTTATAGGTTGTAGGTTATAGGTTAAGGTTAGGTCATAGGTTTTGGTTTAAGTTAAGGTTGAGGCTTAGGTTTAGGTTAAGGTTTAGGTTTAGGTTATAAGCTATAGGTTTAGGGAATTGAGAATAGGTTAAGGTTTATGTTTAGGAAATCAGGTTCGGGTTCAGGATCGGTTTTAGGTTTGGATTTTCAAGTTTAGGTTTAGGTTTAGGTTTAGGTTAGGGAGTTGAGATTAGGATTAGGTGTAGGTTTAGGTTTAGGGATTTGAGAATACATTTAGGTTTTAGGTTTAGGTTTAGGTTTTAAGCTATAGGTTAAGGGAATTGAGAATAGGTTAAGGTTTAGGTTTAGGAAATCGAGTTCGGGTTCGGGATCGGGTTTAGGTTTTTGTTTTCAAGTTTAGGTTTAGGTTTAAGTTAGGGAGTTGAGATTAGGATTAGGTGTAGGTTTAGGTTTAGGGATTTGAGAATACATTTAGGTTTTTGGTTTAGGTTTAGGTTTTAAGCTATAAGTTAAGGGAATTGAGAATAGGTTAAGGTTTATGTTTAGAAAATTGGGTTCGGGTTTAGGTTTGGGTTTTCAAGTTTAGGTTTAGGTTTAGGTTAGGGAGTTGAGATTAGGATTAGGTGTAGGTTTAGGTTTAGGGATTTGAGAATACATTTAGGTTTTAGGTTTAGGTTTAGGTTTTAGGTTATAGGTTAAAGTTTATGTTTTAGGTTTTAGGTTTTGGTTAAGGTTAGGTTATAGGTTATAAGTTTAGGTTATAGGTTTTGGTTTCGGTTAAGGTTATAGGTTTAGGTTAAGGTTTAGGTTTAGGAAATCGGGTTTGGGTTTAGGATCGGGTTTAGGTTTGGGTTTTCAAGTTTAGATTAGGGAGTTGAGATTAGGATTAGGTGTAGGTTTAGGTTTAGGGATTTGAGAATACATTTAGGTTTTAGGTTTAGGTTTAGGTTTTAAGCTATCGGTTAAGGGAATTAAGAATAGGTTAAGGTTTAGGTTTAGGAAATCAGGTTTGGGTTCGGGATCAGATTTAGGTTTTGGTTTTCAAGTTTAGGTTTAGGTTTAAGTTAGGGAGTTGAGATTAAGATTAGGTGTAGGTTTAGGTTTAGGGATTTGAGAATACATTTAGGTTTTAGGTTTAAGTTTAGGTTTTAAGCTATCGGTTAAGGGAATTGAGAATAGGTTAAGGTTTAGGTTTAGGAAATCGGGTTCGGGTTCGGGTTCGGGATCGGATTTAGGTTTGGGTTTTAAATTTAGGTTTAGGTTTAGGTTAGGGAATTGAGATTAGGATTAGGTGTAGGTTTAGGTTTAGGGATTTGAGAATACATTTAGGTTTTAGGTTTAGGTTTAGGTTTTAAGCTATAGGTTAAGGGAATTGAGAATAGGTTAAGGTATAGATTTAAGAAATCAGGTTCGGGTTCGGGTTTAGGTTTGGGTTTTCAAGTTTAAGTTTAGGTTTAGGTTAAGGAGTTGAGATTAGGATTAGGTGTAGGTTTAGGTTTAGGGATTTGAGAATACATTTAGGTTTTAGGTTTAGATTTAGGTTTTAGGTTTTAGGTTAAGGTTTTGGTTTTAGGTTTAGGTTAAGGTTAGGTTATATGTTATAAGTTTAGGTTACAGGTTATAGGTTATAAGGTTAATTAGGTTATAGGTTAAGATTTAGGTTTAGGTTAAGGTTTAGGTTTAGGTTATAAGCTATAGGTTTAGGGAATTGAGAATAGGTTAAGGTTTAGGTTTAGGAAATCGGGTTCGGGTTCGGGATTGGGTTTAGGTTTGGGTTTTCAAGTTTAGGTTTAGATTAGGGAGTTGAGATTAGGATTTTGTGTAGGTTTAGGTTTAGGGATTTGAGAATACATTTAGGTTTTAGGTTTAGGTTTAGGTTAGGGAGTTGAGATTAGGTTTAGGTGTAGGTTTAGATTCAGGGATTTGAGAATACATTTAGGTTTTAGGTTTAGGTTTAGGTTATAGGTTATAGGTTTAGGTTTAGGTTTAGGTTTAGGTTATAAGCTCTAGGTTTAGGGAATTGAGAATAGGTTAGGGTTTAGGTTTAGGAAATCGGGTTCAAGTTCAGGATCGGGTTTAGGTTTGGGTTTTCAAGTTTAGGTTTAGGTTTAGGTTAGGGAGTTGAGGTTAGGATTAGGTGTTGGTTTAGGTTTAGGGATTTGAAAATACATTTAGGTTTTAGGTTTAGATTTAGGTTTTAGGTTATAGGTTAAGGTTAAGGTTATGTTATAGGTTATAAGGTTAATTAGGTTATAGGTTATGGTTAAGGTTTAGGTTTAGGTTATAAGCTATAGGTTTAGGGAATTGAGAATAGGTTAAGGTTTAGGTTTAGGAAATCGGGTTCGGGTTCGAGATCGGGTTTAGGTTTGGGTTTTCATGTTTAGGTTTAAGTTTAGGTTAGGGAGTTGAGATTAATATTAGGTGTGGGTTTAGGTTTAGGGATTTGAGAATACATTTAGGTTTTAGGTTTAGGTTATAGGTTTAGGTTTTGGGATTTGAGAATAGGTTTAGGTTAAGGTTATAATTTTAGGTTAAGGTTGTAAATATAGGTTATAGGTTTAGGTTTGGTTAAGGTTTAGGTTTAGGTTATAAGTATAGCTTTGGGGATTTGATAATAGGTTTAGGTTAAGGTTATAAGTATAGGTTTAGGTTATAGGTTAAGGTTTAGGTTTAGGTTATAAGTATAGGTTTTGGGATTTGAGGATAAGTTTAGGTTAAGGTTATAAGTATAGGTTTAGGTTATAGGTTAAGGTTTAAGTTTAGGTTAAGATTATAAGTATAGGTTTAGGTTATAGGTTAAGGTTTAAGTTTAGGTTATAAGTATAGGTTTTGGGATTTGAGAATAGGTTTAGGTTAAGGTTATAAGTTTAGGTTAAGATTATAAGTATAGGTTTAGGTTATAGGTTAAGGTTTAGGTTTAGGTTATAAGTATAGCTTTTGAAATTTGAGAATAGGTTTAGGTTATAGGTTATAGCTTTAGGGAATTGAGAATAGGTTTAGCTTATAGGTTTAGGGTGTGGTTTAGGTTAAGGGTGTGGTCCCTGCAAATACAGATATAAACACGGCCTGTCCAAATGGCTAGGCCCCTCCAATGTTGTCCATAGGAAATGGACAACTTCATTATGGTCATAACATCGGTTTCCACCTTTCAAGGACCCCCACTCATCCGGATAGTTCTAACGCACATCCGGGTCTACTCCATTAATTTCGAGCAAATACATAAACATGGCCTGTCCAAATTCTCAGGCCCCTCCAATGCTGTCCATAGGAAATGGACAGCTTCATCATGGTCATAACAGCGGTTTCCACTTTCTAGGGACCCCCGCTCAACATCCGAATAGCTCCGACGCACATCCGGGTCTGCTCATTTAAATAAAATAGATTATCAAAATCATTTAAATAAAATCAGGTCCAATCAACAATCTAACCTGTAAGATTCTATTAGCATTGTTGACGGCACCTCGAATCTTATTTTAGGGCCTAGAAATTTAAAATTAGATACAAAAATTAGAAAAACCAAAGAAATTTAAGAAAGATAGTTAAAGTTTATGTGAATGAGGACAAGTATGCACCTACATATGAATTCTAAAAAGCTATCGCATATCATAAAAATAATAATAATAATAATAAATAGAAAATCCTTACGTTTGGATATTCAACAAAATGGGTTAGAATGAATTCATTTGCCTAATTCATGGAAACCTTGCGTTTGGATATTCAACAAAATTGAATTGTAATAATTCAATTCAGTTCAATAAACTCATATTTCTGAAAAGGATTTAATGGTTTTAAATCCATGATTTTTTTTTACCCATACACACACTCCCCCACACACTCACACCACACGCACACACACCCCACACACGCACGTTATGGGATTGCACCACCATGAATGAGTCTCATATTCCAAATATTAAGAATTTCCTGTCCACAATCGGACATAACATGCTAATGATATCAAATACAAAAACCACAGACAGAACTCACATATAAAAATTGAGAACTAGGGATGGATGGGACTATCAATGGGCCCAAATTGGCCAAGGAAAATCAAAATTTTGAATAGCCATTGCCTATCAGACCCAACCCAAACAGTTCAAAATTCAAACTAGAGAAAGCCCAGGCCTAACCAATATGATATTTAAATAATTGAATCCACCAAAAAAAAAAGGTTCCTGAAACATGTAATTTAATTTAAATTACTTATACAGAGTAATAGACTTCTCTCATGAATTTGGGGAAAAAAGGAAAATTGATAGATGTTATTTACATTTCTGCCACGGTGCTAATGTAACCAATCCTTTCCAAAATAAAATTAAAAAATGAATATGACAGAAAAAATTAAAAATATGAAAAAGAAAGATTTTCCATTTGCAGAGTTGCTAAATCTTTTATGTACAACATTCGATGATCAATATTTCCCCAATAGATGTCTTTAAAGAAACAGAGAGAAGCATCATCAATAACAAATATGAAACCAAATCCTTCAAAGTACAATTTTATGAATGATTTAGATGAGGAGAATCCAGATAAGCAGGTTCCATGTAGAGTGATTCCATTGTTCTCTGTTTATGTCTGTGACCTTAAACAACACATGAGAAAATCAATGGTGCTTTATATGCAAAGACATGTGTCTGTAAAAAATTCTTGCAATATTATAAGATAGAAAATCAAAATACAAGACATTCTCAACAAATCTTTTGGACCTAAAATACCCTGAATTAATGGTTATTTGATAATCATACAGATCTTTTTTTTTTTAAAAAAAAATGCTATTTACCCATATTATAATAAAGAGAAATGTAAACCTTTTTTGGCAAATACCTCTCTTTATTATCTATCCATACAGCTGTAATTAGGTAGGAGCTGCCTTATTTTTTTAATGGTTTGTTAATATCATTTGCAGGGCTACTGATGCCACCAATGATGTGACATTTGCAGCTCATCACTCGTCAAAGGCTACACTGCTCTTCATACGAGGTAAGGGGCTATTTTAGGCGAATGTGATGGTCAATCTGTATGGGTTGTTTCTTAGACTTTTATAACATTCATGGCTATCAAAATCTCTTCAAAATCTATAGTTAATGTTGTTCTCTCATTTTCAAGAGCATAGACCTGATATGAATGTGTGAAGCTTCTACAGCTTTCCTTTTTTTGGTACACTAGTAAACCTGGATCACTCACACATGCTACACTCTCTATTTGTAGGCAACTAGACAAGCAGCTAGCTAGGTGGAGTTGGTTGTTAGTTACCAATACATGTTACTGTTACACAAAAGTTATAGAACAGAGGAATACTACTTGCAACCACAAGACATGAATGCCCACATGTGCCATCTTTGAACAGATGTATTTGCCATCAATCTATCTCCATGCAATGTGTAAAGTGCAGCAGTATGTAATTCTTAAGAGTGCCAGTGCCTGACATACTATTCTTCATAGATTATCATCTATCTAATGATTATAGAAAGGGCTAAAGAATACAAATTTGGAAGAAATAAAGTACAACATTCGATAACAAATAATAAAAAAAACCAAAGATCTTAAGATTGAATTGCATCTACTTAAAGAAATAACTAAAAAATATATTCATATATATTGGATAACTATTCATCCAAAATAAAAGGATAAAGTGCGGAAACTTGCTAAGCTCACATGCATTCACAACCCTACTCATCTACACACCTCCACATTTGCCAAAATTACTCGGGTACATGCCAGCACATGTGCCAACATTGCTCATGTACATGGCCAACAGATGGGCCAACATGTCACATCTGCACAAGATCCAAGGTTTTCCCAATGTGTCCAAAATAAGACAGGTGTACAGAAGGAAAATTAAAAAAAAAATTATACCTGCAATTTGTTTCGAATTTACATACCATTTGGAAAAAGAAATCCAAACTTGTACTCTCTTTGTTTATGGAAAGAATATTTAAATTTAAGCATTGGAATGGAAAATAGTGATAGTTTTGTGAAGATGGGAAATATATGAACACAATAAATCAATATGAAAAAGAGAGCTCATGATGAAATCCTAGATCATCTTGATTTTATGAGAGTCAAAGCTTACAATGTGACTATAAAAGGGATCAAAGAGGCAATGGGAATCAGCAAAATCCAAGTGTATTGCAATGCCAAAGACCCTCCAAACAAGAGAGGAAAGAGACTCTGTTCCTTTCGTAACTCTGTCATATTGTCAACAATGTTCAAAACTAGAAATTAAATTATAGGGAAGCATGATGTGTAAATATTTTCTGCAACTAACATCCAACTAATCTTGATACAAATGTGCTAATCATAACTAACCTTCAACAGACTTAACAAATTTATAGACAATGAAACAAAAAACTACCACCTGTTCATCTATCATTCATCAACAAGCTCTAAGAAACAGTTTTTTATGGTCATCTACCATGCTGTGTCGATCTTCTACAATATCATACAATTCTCTCTAATAGATAGAAATTTAGAAATTGACTGCCATTAGCATTTTGTCCACTTGATTTGACAGTTTAATCTGTGTGATTTACTGTCTCAGGGCATGCCAAGAGCACCAAGCATGAAGATGTATTCAAAAGACGATCTGTTGAACATGAAAAATTTTGGGGATGAAGATGGCGACGAAGATGATGAGGATGATGATGGCTTCCCTTCAAAATTGGTAAATAATGCTTTCCTATGAGTGCTGCTAATGGGACTTGCATGAGCAGTTCTTACGTGTCGATACATCATGCATGTGACACCCAAACTGCCTTGTCAAGTGTCACACCATCATTTAGATGTCCTGGCCTAAAATGTTGGGTAATTTTGCCCATTTGTGGATCGCCTTTGAACTAAAAAGTTGGGAATTGGTCTTTCCTTTTAGAAGAGTGCCTTAGGTCCCATTTGGAGGCACCCTTAAGAGCTCTTGATGCCTAAATGCCATTTTTTTTAGCCAAACTCATTTTCAAGTTGGGTGTTTGGATGCACTTTTGTAACCCACCATTTATCCCCTGCTGGACAAATAGGTGTTAAAAATCCCACTCACCAAAAACCAATTGGATTGGTTTTCAGTGAGTCAACATTACGGACCTTTTGTTGAAACTCCCTTTTGCTGAAGTTACATCCAAACAAACCCTGGAGGAGGCATGCCTTTTTACAGTCCACTTCCAGCATACATGTGTGATCCACCAGATGAGTGGACCAGCACTAAGTGCACCCTGCATGATGAGGGGCTTGGACCTAGCATACCTGACTGCAAGTCAGGTCCACATTTTTCAAGAAAGATGCAGGCTTTGCTTTTGTATTTCCACCAAAGCTTCTGTTCAAATCATCAATCTGATCAATGAAAACATGACCCGTCTCTTTTCTTTTTAGGGGAAAGTCCTGAGAGTTAAGGAATCTACTGAGAAGGACAGCAGATTGTGAAAGGGCCTAAAGACACTGGAGTGGAGATAACGAGGCATGTAAACAAGGCATCAAGTTTGATACAGGAATGGTGGAGGGGAAAGAAAGCAGCTTCTAGGCCTTCAAAGGCCGAGCATTAGGACCCGAGAGTTGGAACTGTGGCCCATTTGAGAAGTAGAGGTTCTCTTACCTTCAGG
Source organism: Magnolia kwangsiensis (assembly GCA_037074715.1). Taxonomy (NCBI): domain Eukaryota; kingdom Viridiplantae; phylum Streptophyta; class Magnoliopsida; order Magnoliales; family Magnoliaceae; genus Magnolia; species Magnolia kwangsiensis. The sequence continues at coordinate 43,166,777 of CM073576.1, read as the reverse complement.
CCATTCTTAGAAATGAAGGTAGATCTGGACAGATCCTGATCTAATGAACAGATCTAGAGTTCTACGATGAATTTAGCTGTTGAAAAAGAAAATGAAGAAGATGATGTACCTCTGATATGTGCTTGATATGTCTTGCAATCCTACCTCAGGAAGCAAAGATCTCGAATCCTACCTCCATAGTTGATGAGCGCTAGCATGGATGCAACCTAGGAAACCCCTTGAGCTCTAAATCCTCACTGCTTCCCACCAAAAACCCCTCAGATTCCAGCGGCAGACGTTGCTGATACCGGACGGATATCGGCCCCTCGGATTCATCATAGAAAATCGAGAAATGACAACCATTTGATTTAGGTAAGCTAATACCTACGGATCTTGATCAATCTGAGACAACTGGATGTAGAGGAGATCAAAATCTACATTTTCACGTCGATCTGAAGCTCTAGTTTCATGCCCTAATTGCAGAGAAATGAGACGCAGTTTTGGGGGAATGAGAGACGTTTTGAAAGAAAGGAATGTTTTTGGGGTTTTTCTGGGCGCGACTCTATTTTTGAGTGCACGCCCAAATTTAGGCCCGGGTCTTAGTATGGCTCTGTGGGCCCCACCATGATGCGTGTCAAACATCTACCCCATTAGTCAGATGCACCATCCCATGGTGAGCCCATGGATTAAAAATCAAATTAATCTATGACTTGTGTGAGCCACACCACATACGAAAGTTGAGAGGGGTTACCCTCCATTAAAACATTCATAATTATTTTTTGGGCCCACCGAGATGTGGTCCACAAATCCAGCCCATCCATTATGTGTGTGCCACTTGGATGAGGGGTCATACCAAGTTTCAGATGCATCCAAATTTCAGGTGGGACCCACCAAGTGCTTTTATATGTTTTAGGCATGTCTTCACATGATTTTAGATGGTATGGCCCACCGGAGTTCCGTATACGGCTGATGTTTGGGATATCTCATAATTTAAAGGGAACCCATCAAATGCACAGTGTTGATGTTTGTCATATGTCATGGTGGGGCCCACACAGCTTGACCTCATGGGGATGGCATGGATTAAACACAAAGGTCAAGCCGTGTGGGCCCTACCATGACATGTGTCAAACATCAACACCGTGCATTTGATGGGCCCCTTTTAAAGTATGAGATATCCCAAAAATCAGTCGTATATGGAACTTAGGTGGGCCATACCATCTAAAATCATGTGAAGAAATGCCTAAAACATATAAAAGCACTTGGTGGGGCCCACTTGAAATTTTTATGCATTTGAAACTTGGTCTGACTCCTCATCCAAGTGGGACACATATAATGGAAGGGCTAGATTTGTGAACCACATCTCGGTGGGCCTAACAAATGATTATGAATATTTTAATGGAGCGTTACCCCTCTCAACTTTTGTTTGTGGTGTGGCGAAAAAAATTCACTGATTGACTTGATTTTTAAGCCCTAGGCCCACCATGGAATGGTGCATCTAACTGATTGGGTAGATGTTTGACACCCATCATGGTGGGGCCCACACAGCTCGATCGTACGAGAAGTTCCTGTGAGCTCGACCGCATGGAACCTTTTCCCATATATATATTATAAAATTATTATATATCTATCATTAAAATCCCTATACTGTTTATTTGACATCTAATAGGTTGATTAGGTCATACAGGGCCAGATGAAGTGGAAAAACAAAAATCAATTTGATCCAAAACTTTTGTGGCCCCAAAGTGTTTTTTAATGGTTGACGCTCATTCAACATTGTTTCCTAGAATGTGGTCCACTTAAGATTTGGATATATCTCATTTTTTGTCTCATACCGTAAGATGATCTTTAAAAATAGATAGACGACATGGATTAGACACATTCATCATGGTAGGGCTCACAGAGCACCAACCACCAGCCATTGGATGTGTCAGGGGGAGTAGCCAATCCGTTCCCCTTATTTGTAGTGTAGTCCATTTAATCTTTGGATATGATTCATTTTTTGGATAATTCTCTAAAATTATCTCAAAAAATGGATGAATGATGTGGGTTGATCCCAAATTTTCGGTAAATCCAAAACTCAAGTGTACCATGCCACACGAAACAGTGTGGAATAATGATTTCCATCGTTGATACCTTCCTTGGGCCCACAATAATGTTTATTTGACATCCAACATGTTCATAATATCAAAAAATATAAATGAAGAGAAAACATAAACATCATCTTGATCCAAAACTTTTATGAATGTTATTTTTAACGGTGGATGTTCAGTCCCAACTTTGTAGTCCACTTAAGCTTTGGACCCGCTCCATTTTTTGGTTATTATCTTAAAAAGATCCGAGAAAAGCGTTGAACAGTATGGAGAAAGTGTAAGTGCTATGATTTCATATCCCTTTGGTTGTCAAATTTTGTGGTACCAAAACCTATATCTATGTCTTGTATATCTTGTGTTTTATGTTTGAAGACTATTCATTACATCGCATTTCGAGACAAGATCTTAAATGAAGAAAGTTTTCAAGATATGGATGAAGAATTCAAGAATTGAAGTCTTTAAGTTTGCATGTTCAAGATTCAATCAAGTTCAAGTATATTAGAAGACTTTGTCAAGTCAAGATCAAGCTCAAGAAGGCCTACTACAAGTTTTGTATATTCTCAAGCTTCTCTTAAGGGTCATCTGAGTGTTCAGACTTTCAAGTCCATCTCACTTTTAAGGTTTGTTTGACCTTAGATTGACCTTAAGATGAGCTTTACAGTAGGTCATTCTGGATACATAATTCATATATTTCAATATGTTTGTTTGGGGTGTTATAAGACCAGTCTTAGGGACTTCAAGACCAGTCCTAAATCTGCTACGACCAGTGTTAAGTTTTTTAGGACCAATCCTAGGTTGTTGAAGATTTTTGAATCTTTCTGGCTGTCCTACGACCAGTCCTGGACATCCTATGACCAGTCCTGTGAGTTCTACGACTCATCCTTCGACCGGTCGTAGCCCTACAACTCAAACTCCAGCAACCATTTTTGGGGTCCTAAGACCGGTCATAGGTGTCTCACGACCAGTCGTAGGTGGCCCACGACCGGTCGTAGACCGCCCAGGACTGGTCGTGGAACAGAAAATCCAATCCTGCGAAAATCTTTAAAAATCTTTGAAGCTACGACCAGTCCTAGGATCCTAAGACCAGTCGTATACGGGATTTTTCAGGCTATAAATAATGCACGAACTTCAGAGTTTTGGCAATTCAATTCAACTCTTTGCAAGCAATCTTTCGGATATTCTCTGAGATAAGTTTGTGTTTGTTTTAAGCTACTTTGTGCTTATTTAATATTCATTTTGCTAGCTTATTTTTATTTGATTTTGATCTACATTCCAATCTTATTAGAAAAGGAGAATTTCTGATATTCCTTATTCTTGGATTCAAAATAAAAAAGAACTAACCCTTTTGATTTAAAATCAATTAGACTTAGAATCATTCTTAAAGTGAGTATTGGACTTTGAACATTGAATCGAACTTATACTCTGATTGGTTCTATCGGGCTTCTTCAAAAGGTGATTCAGGTATTTTACATTTTTTGTGATTTACTTTCTCTGGTTTTTTTTTGAGATTCCCCAGAAAAATCTTATTGTATTGGTTATCTGAGGAGAGCCAGAAAACTCAGATTGTGAGGTTTTTGGATTGTGTAAGCCCGAGATCAAAGACACAATTGTGAAGGTTTTAGGTGAACTTGTGAAACCTATTTTAATAGTGCATGCTAATATCCCCTGTGTGAGGATATTAGGAGTGGAGTAGCAATCTGTGTGGCTGTTCGATAACAGTTGGTGTACACACAGGCAAACCACTATATATCGTTGTGTTGTGGATATGTTTTTCTCTTTCATTCTTTTATTCATTCTGTTTTGTGGAGTGTATTTGTGGATGAATGTTGTAATCACTTCAAGCAAGTGTGGATGAATGTTGTAATAACTTAGGATTTATTTTTTACAAGTTATTTTAATTTCCTTGCTTTTTATTCCTCATTGGTTTGTAATACAAAGGATGTTCTAGAAATAAGGTTGTCCTACCTTAAACCTTTGGTTTTTGGTGTAAGGTTGTCCTTAGAACTGATAAAGTATCATTCTCTTTATTTTAGGCTATTGAGATTATTTTATATTCAGCATTGTGCTTTATTTCTTTGTTTATTCCGTTATTATAAGTTTTATTTGGCATTGCCCTATTCACCCCCCCTCTAAGGCATATAGCTAGGCCCTTTCAGAAAGTCAATCCATGACTTAGGTGGGCCAAAAGCTTAAAAATAAAGTCACTTCATGACTTGGGTGGACCACACCACATAATATAATGGAGAGGGGTTTCCTTAAAACATTCGTAATCATATATTGGGTCTGCCTAAATGTGATTCATATATCCAACCCACTTATTATGTGTGTCCTACTTGGATGAGGGGTTAGACCAATTTTCAGCCGCATCCAAAACTCATGTGGGCCCCCCACCAAGTGCTTTTAAATTTTGTAAGATATCTTCACATAGTTTTAGATGGCATGGCCCACTTGAGTTTCGTATACAAATGATTTTTGAGATATCTCATAACCTAAAGGGGACACATCAAATCCATGGTGTTGATATTCGACACACATCATGATGGGGCCCACAAAACTTACTAACATCAATTCTCAGGTTCTCACGAGGTCAGTAAGTTGGGTCATAATTTTGACCAGAATATTTGGCCTATTTTATATGTCTGGTCCATTCACTCTATTTTACTGATCAATACCCTCAATTTGACTTGTTACTCGCCTCAATCAAGCTACATATGAGAAAAGATATTGGGTATACCAAGATTGATCAACAATTTCAGTGAAATTTGATTTAAACATCTGAAGTTATTTACTCTTCAATTTGAACTGATTAGATTGTCTAAAAATAGTTAAATGTTGTTCATAATATCAAAAATATATGAATGAATAGAAAACACAAACATCAGCTTGATCCAAAACTTCTATGGCCTCCAAGAAATTTTAAATGATAGAGGTTTAATCACACTATTTCCTGTGGTGTGGTTCACTTGAGCTTTGGATATGCTTCCTTTTTGTTCTTTAGACCTCAAATTATCCGTTAACATGGATGAATGGAGTGGATAAAATAAATAAATAATAATGGACCCCACAGAGTTTACTCTGGTAAGAGTAACGAGTAACTCACCTAAATGTAGTGAAGAAGGGTTTCCTTAAAACATTTATAATCATATATTGGGCCTACCTAAATGTGATTCACATGTCCAACCCACTCATTATGTGTGTCCCACTTGGATGAGGGGTCAGACCAAGTTTCAACCGCATCCAAAACTCATGTGGGCCCCACTAAGTGCTTTTATATTTTTAGGATGTCTTCACATAGTTTTAGATGGTTCGCCTACTTGAGTTTTGTATACATATGATTTTTGAGATATCTCATAACTTAAAGGGGGCACATCAAATCCACAGTGTTGATGTTCGACACACATCATGATGGGGCCCACAAAACTTACTAACATCAATTCTTAGGTTCTAACGAGGTCAGTAAGTTGGGTCACAATTTTGACCAAAATATTTGGCCCATTTTACATGTCTGGTCCATTCACTCTATTTTACTGATCAATACTCTCAATTTGACTAGTTACTCGCCTCAATCAGGCTACATATGAGAAAGATATTGGGCATACAAGATTGATCAACAATTTCAGTGAAATTAGATTTAAACATTTGAAGTTATTTACTGTAACACCCCAAAAATTGGGGGTCAGGTAGAAACCCAACTCCCGAGTTCCGGAACATCACTTATGCAACATAGATAATGATAAATGCATGTTGTCTGTAGGATGGCAATAAACAAGATTGAGAGTAAGCCAAAACAGTATATCATACTCCAGAGAGTTAAATTAGCAAGCGGAAGACTGATAAATACATAAAATATATAATTGATTGTAAGTCTCCAGAGTGTGAACAGGTTACCAGGTTAATTAAATACATGTATACTCCAAAACTGAAAAGAAAAGAATATACATGAGTGCTCCAAAAATATAAAATGACAAGTGTCAAGGCATCTACTCAAGCTCCCTATAATCCCGTCGATCATAACACGCATAAAGGAGGGATCCTCCTCATCATTATCAAGTCTGGCTCCGCCTTGCAGGCCGCGCCATCATCTGCAATCACAAAAGGGTCTGGTGGGTATCCGGAACACCGTCCCGTAACGTGGGAGTGAGTAATTAACTCAGTGGAATTATAGAGCAAAGATTAGCATGTTATTAAATCAATCACGCGATAATAGTAAAGCAAACAATCAAACATTCCTAGATACTGTTATTAATGCAAGCATGAGATGACATGATGGATGCCCTCACCGACATTCTCCCTCATACGGCACCATCTGCGTCCACGGCATGCTTTCTTCCCGCAGTGCTCCACATCTTTCAGGCACATGCAATGCGATATGGATAATGATTATCAGATTGTTATTAGTCCTTTTCATACAGCAGGATTGGAAAACTAGGGTACCTTGCTTATATCAATCCCAACACAGATCCTGTCTAGGGTCGTCACTCCTAGTAATCTCATACGATGTTATATTTGTAGGTCACTGCAAGGGCTGCTAGGGCTGTTGCTCGTATTCGTTGCACCTCTCCCCCATCACCTTATCAATACAAGCCTAACTATCCTTAGGACTGCATCAGGACTCGTCACCCCCATGCGGTGTCAGGATAAACTCAAGGTCACTACAAAGGGCTCGTCACCTGATCAGTGTAGGCCGACAGCAAGAATATAGTGTCCCATACTACTATAATCTGCTCAGAGTAGGGTGCTCACTGGTCACTACGAGGAGGTTTGTGGCCCCAGCGTAGGCCGACAGCTCAATTACGGTGTCCCATACCACCATGCCTGGCTCATGAGTCTTTATAGATCAAGGTACCATGGTTGATAGGGTTTTCAATGGTAAGTTCATACCCTAGGTTCAAGCAGTTATGACTCATACATGGTGAACATACAATGGCCATTCGGGTTACTTGACGGGCTCGACTAGTACGAGCGCATCTCAAGCTGAACGACATGAAGTGCATGGAACACTTCGTGTGGCCTAACCACTGCCACCAACCCAAAACACGACTCGCGTTCATCGACGCGTCCTTCGTGGTAAATATAAGCCAACCACGAGTTTACTCTGTTACCGACTGCTTGGACTAAGTATAGCCCGAAGAATTTGTGTATCAACATCAGTAAGCATATGTGAGTAACAGAAATGAAATACAACAACGTAAGCATGTTGACACATGTTATAACATACAACTTAAGCAAATCATCCAACACATGCATTTCATACATATAATGAAATCAATACATATAGCCAACATGATGGAAACCATTTACATCAGCATATTACTTGAGAATTCAATCTCAAAACTCATTCACAACACCATTTACTCAATACATACTAATACAAACATTTATACAAACACTTAGTCTACACACTTTAGTCTACATAGCGTATGTCGACTCAAAGTATGCATTAGGGCGAATCTCATCGCCAAACAGACCATGCACGCATTCTTAGTATCCTAACACGACAAATAATCATGGCAAACATTTCAGCAAAATATGGATGTAAACAGTATTTCCTACAAATGACTAAAATGCCCTAAATCTCATATTTACCGTACGTTTACGAAACAAAAAACGGACAGCATGTTGTACATGTCAAACGGTGTTGCCGTCGATAATCTACTATTAAACGACATTAAAAGCTTTGAAATTAGTTAATCAAAGCATCTAAAATCCTCACCTTTTGCCCTAGACGTGTATCGTTTCGAACGGAACGAATACGCTTCGTCAACGGCGTAGCGGCGACCTAATACACAAGTTACATAAGCTACTTCGCTATTGAATCAAAGGAATCCCTAAATCAGCAAGTGGTTAGGGTTTTTCTTACCTAGGAGTGTGTTGGAATCGCCGAAAAAGTGATTGGAGTGCGGTGCTTCGATACGTGCAATAGCTATAGCAAGTGGCAGGAGAATCTCTCCCACACTCTCTCACAATCTCTCACTTTCTCTCTCTCTCTCTCTTTTCCTAGGGTTTCAAGCAAATTCGGATGGGAGGGTTGTGAGAGGGTTTAAAGCCCTTATATAGGCTAAAACTTCACCGAAACAGACTTGGGACAAAGGTATACTTGGGTTATAACCAAATCGGGACTTTTTCGATCCAAAAGAGTGTTTCGGGAGGTCCCCTGGCCGAATGCGGTCGGAGTTAAGCTCATGGTCACTGGATCTTACTCACATGAAGTTTTCAGACCGATAGAGTTCCCAGATCGCACGTGGCGGTCCAGTTTCAATTCAGCGGTCATCGTACCTAAATCAGGTCTATAAATCTCATGATATGAAAGAGAAATTTTTCCTAATTCGAGAGTGTAATTTGGCTGAATTCTGACGGTTAGAACGCTTAATAACAACGCACCAAGTCACGTGCCAAATTTGGATTAAAATTTTCAAATCTAACCCATTTTTCACTCTCTTCACTCCAGGCTCAATGAAATAGCCTCTAAACGTCGGTTGGGCTTGATTTTCGAAACGATTGTCAAGTCCAGCTAAGCGGTCATAACGGTCTAAGATTGTAGGTATCGGGCTTTCGACGCGCGGTCTAGATCCAATACAAAGTTTCAAAGGGTTCATGAGAACAAATGGGTTTAGAGTTTGATCCTAGGTTTCAGGGTATTATAGCGTCATTGATTCTACAAGTTTTGGATCTTGCAGAACGTATTTAAAGTGTTCAGGGACAATTTCACAGCTACTCTAGCGTAGCGCTAGCTAACTTACGCTTAATTTCTAAAGAATTTGGTTCTAAATGATTTCTTTAACTCTGGAATTGATTCCTAAGAGTGATGTGGTTGACCCATTGCCTAAAGACGTCTAATCCCAGGTTGGCAAAAATCTGGGGTGTTACATTTACTCTTCAATTTGAACTGATTAGATTGTCCAAAAATTATTAAAGGTTCAATTAGTGGATGTGCCTAATAATTTAGTAATTTTATTTTTCACAAATAAATTTAACATTTTTTTTTTCAAAATGTATTTTTTTCTCTTTTCACTAAATATCATTTTTATTATAAATAAATTTAACATTTTTTTTTTATAAAATTTAGTTTTCTTTTTTAAAAAATATATATATATTTACAATTTTTAATTTTTTCACAATTTTGTTTAATTTTTAAAATTATTTTTTTTTCAAAATATCATTTTTTTATATCAAAATCTCACTTTTGTTATCTAACTTTTCAATTTTTCTTGTCAAAATACAAAATCTGGTTTTTTTAAAAAATATATATTTTTTTTTACAATTTGTCAATTTTTTCACAATTTTGTTTAATTTCTTAAATTTTCTTTTTTAAAATATCATTTTTTTAATCTCACTTTTGTTATATATAACTTTTTGATTTTTCTTGTCAAAATACAAAATCTAATTTTCTTTTTTAAAAAATATATATTTTTTCAATTTGTCAAAATTTTCACAATTTTGTTTAATTCTTTAAATTTTCTTTTTCAAAATATCATTTTTTTATCGAAATTTTTTTTCTTTTTCAAAATTATCAACCGTTTTTTTTTTTTTTTTTCAAAATTTAAAGTTTTCTTAAACATTATTAATTATTTTTCTAAGCTTCTTAACTTTTTTTTTTTTCGAAATTCATAATTTTTTCGAGTATTGTAATTGAGCATTAGAGACGGTTTAGGACAGTCTCTAATAGAGACGGTCCTTAACAGTCTCTCATAGAGATGGTCTTCGACAGGGCTCTAAGATGGCTCCAGACCGTCTCTAATAGAGACGGTCTTTGACAGTCTCCAATAGAGACGGTCCTTGACAGTCTAATAGAGAGAGTCCTTGATAGTCTCTATTAGAGATGATTTTTGACATGGCAATAAGACAGCTAAAGACCGTCTCTAACAGAGACGGTCATTGACAGTCTCAGATTACAACTAAAAGATGGCCAATGACCGTCTCTAATGCAGATGACCAACGACCATCTCAAATGATCACATATAAGACGGTCAATGACCGTCTCTATTAGAGACGGTCTTTGACCGTCTCAGATGGCCGCATATAGACGGTCAACGATCGTCTTAAATGATTTATGGACATTCAAATTTGTAAGAAAATATTAGGGACAGTCAGGGGCCGTTTAAAATTTTAGAGACGGTTTACGGCCGTCTCTAAAGTGTCTTTAAACCAAGAAATTTTAGAGACGGTCCAGAACCGTCTCGAAATCCATCCTTTTTTTCCATTTTTCACGTAGTGTCGAGATGAAAGATATGGAGGCTACAAAGAGGGTTCTCGACATTAATATATACAGAGATAGGATAATGACCAGTATTTGGTTATCTCAGAAGGAATACATTAAGAAAATATTAGTGAAGTATGGGATGGACAAGGCAAAGCTGGTCAGCATTCCTCATGCGACTCATTTTAAGCTTTCTTCTGAAAAATGTACTAAAATTGAAGAAGAAGTGTAGGAGATATTTCGTGTGCCGTTTTCAAATGTGGTTGGCATTTTGATGTATGTGATGGTCTGCACAAGACCGGATATTTCACATGTGGTTGGTGTTGTTAGCAAATATATATCTAACCTTAGAAAGCAACACTTAGAAGCAATGAAATGGCTACTTCAATAAATTCAAGGTACACAGGACTACGTCTTATTTTTTGAGAAATTAGGGGCCAATTTAGTTAAGTATGTGGATTCAGATTACGCGGGTAGTGTGGACAGTAGAAGGTTAAGTTCAAGTTACTTGTTTGTGCAAGCAGGTGGAGTGATTAGTTGGATGTCGAAGCTTCAGTCTGTGGTGGCTCATTCCACAACCGAAGTTGAGTATATGGTAGTAACCGAAGCATTCAAGATTCAAGGAAGGTATTTGGTTGAGAGGAATGATAAATTAGTTGGGTGTTCAGCAAGAGGTGGAAATCAATTGTGACAACGAAAGCACGATCAAATTGGCTAAAAAACTGGTTTATCACTCATGTACTAAACATATTAATGTTCATCACCAGTGTATCCAACATGTACTTGAGGAAGGAGTCATGACTTTAGAGAAGCTTCACACCAGTGTGAATCCAGCTAACATGTTCACTAAGGTGGTTCCCCCAGAGAAGTTCAAGTTTTGTGCAACTTCTCTAGCTTGGCGAAGGTGTGAAATGGAAGACATGCGATGCATGAGAAGCAATGGCGGAACTACAATGCAAGGTGGAATTATAGATGAGGAAAAATGAGATATGAAGAATGGTCATTGAAGACATGGTGGAGATTATTGATTGATATCTTAAATTTGTAAATCAATATGTATGTCGATGACAGGTTCGATGCCATTGAAGTTCTACTCAATGCCACTATAATAGTCTGGAATTTCCCATGTTGGTTGCTAGACATTTTGGGTGTCCTGCTTGATGAAATTGAAGGTTGTTCGATGACATCGAAGGCCTACTCGATTCCATAAGAAAAATTCAGAAAATCTATGATTTATTGTTGGAACGTTTTGGTGTTATGTTCGATGACATCAAAGGGGTTCGATGCCATCGACAATCTATCAATGCCATCAAAGTCCCATTGAAGGTGTCATCGAACTATCACATAGAGTTACGTATTTGTGAGATTTGTTTTTGATTCCAATCGTGATTCTCCTAAAGGCTATAAATATAGGTGTAATCGGGATTAAAGGGTATCTAAGAGCTTTCTAATTCATTCTTATGGTTTCCAAGGGCTTGTAAGGGGATATTCGTGGCTTGTTCAATTCGAGTATTCTCTCTCTCTCTCTCTCTCTCTCTCTCTCTCTCTCTCTCTCTCTCTCTCTCTCTTATAATTTTTGCTTTCATAGTTCATTACACTCGCTTTGTGCCATGATTTTTTTCCCGTACGGGTTTTTCCATGTTGAATTTGGAGTCTTTGTAATTAGGCTTTATTGTTGTGAATGGAGTACTTTGCTTGATTCATCTATGTGTGTTTTTGCGGCCCCCAACAAAAACAATAGACGAGTGGAGACTTGGGCAGTGAGTTGCCCACCGTCTAGAGCTTTTTTCTTGATGAGATTAAGCCTAGTGCCTCTCTCCCTTGGGAAGAGGGGCATTGGGAAGGAAAGCAGATTGGCTGGTGTACCACACACCACCGACCTGGCTAGTGTGTTCATGCCACCAAGTTCTATGGGTCCCATCATGAGGTATGTATTATATCCAAACCATTCGTCCATTTCACAAGCTCCTCCTAAGTCTTAAGACTAAAAATAAGACAGATCCAAAGATTAAGTGGACCACATTGTAAAAAGGAGTGGGAGATTGAATGTCTATCATTGAAGTCCTTTTAGGTGTCATAGAAGTTTTGGATCAATATGATATTTGTTTTTCGTCTTCATCTAGGTCTGTGTGACCTTATGAACATATTGGATGGAAAATAAACGTTATAGTGGGCCTTACAAATGTTTTAATGGTGAGAATGATTGTCCCCATTGCTATGTGTAGTGTGCTCTACTTGAACTTTGGATATGAATAATTTTTGGGCTTACGCTTTAAAATGATCTCGCCGAATGGATGAACAGTGTGAATATAATAAATACATCATTGTGGGTCCCATGTAATAATAAATACATCATTGTGGGTCCCATGTAACTTTGATATGCTTTGAATTGTTCGTACAACTCAGAGCTTAAGGAGCGTTAATGCTCATCTTCTTATGACATGTTCCAACACTAGCCAGGTTGGTGGTGTGTGGTACACCAACCAATTCACTTCCAATGGAAGCGGATTGGCTGGTTTACCACACACCATGGATCTAGCTGGTGTATCAACGTCACCAAGTTGTGTTATATTTAAAACGCTCATCCATTTGACGAGCTCGTTGTAAGGCTTTGAAAGCGGATTGGCTGGTGTACCAACTTGGTTAGTGTGTTAACGTCACTAAGTTCTGTGGGTCCCATCATGAGGTATGTGTTATATCCCAACTGTCCTTTCATTTGGCGAGCTCGTCCTAAGGCTTGAACCAAAAAATAAGACAGATCCAAAGATCTAGTGGACCATGCTGAAAAAAGCAGTGGGGGATTGAACGTCTACCATTGAAACCCCTTTGGGGGTCACGTAAGTTTTAGATCAATATGATATTTCTTTTTCCTATTCATTCAAGTCTTTATGACCTTATGAATAGATTGGATGTAAAATAAATGTTATGGTGGGCCTTACGGATGTTTTAATAGTGAGAATCATTATTCCCACTGCTATTTGTGGTGTAGTCCGCTTAAGCTTTGGAGATGATTTAGTTTTTGGATCATGCTTTAAAATGACCTCAAAAAATGGATGAACAGTGTGAATATAATAAATACATCATTTTGGGGCCCATGTAACTTTGATCTTCTTTGAACTATTCATATAACTCGGAGCCGTAGCGCTCGTTTACACACAACACATACCCACACCATCCAGATCAGCAGTGTGTGGTACACCAGCCAACTCACTTCCTAAGGCTTTAGCCAAAAATAAGACAAATCCAAAGATCAAGTGGATCATACAACAAAATGCAGTGAGGGATTAAAAGTTTCCCATTGAAACCCTTTTGGGGTCGCAAGTTTTTGATGAATATGATATTTTTTTTTCCTCTTCATCCAAGTTTGTGTGACATTATTAACAAATTGGATGGAAAATAAATGTTATGATGGGCCCTACAAATATTGTTTTAATAGTTAGAATCATTGTCCCCACTACTATCTATGGTGTGGTCCACTTCAAATTTGGATATGACTGATTTTTAGGGTCATTATTTAAAATGATCTCACCAAATGGTAAACTGTGAGGATATAATAAATACATCATTGTGGGGCCCATGTAACTTTGATATCCTTTTAACCATTCATACAAACAAAGCTCGAGGAGCATCAACACTCATCTTTGCATGACGTGTACCCACACCAACCAGGTCGGTGGTGTGTGGTACACTAGCCAATCTACTTCCCATTGTAAGGAGATCAAGTGCAGAAAGAAGATGAAATGATGGAAGAGAGAGGAGAGAAATGAATTTGAACATGAGAAGGAAAATTCAATTTTTAATGAAGATTAAAATCATATGATAAATTGGGGAGAAATTGAAGAAAGAAGAGAGAAAATTAAAAAAAATAATAATAATAATAAACATTTCAATCAAAACTGGCATTGATCGCATCCATAGATTCACGATCCGATGGACCAAACCATCTTTCGAAAATTTTAAAAACATTTTAATAAAAACTAGCATCGATCATAATCGCCAATTCACGATCGAATGACAATAACATCTTTCGAAACATTTTAAAAATATTTTAATAAAAAAGGCATCAGTCGCAACCATTAAATCATGATCAAAAGGACCAAAAGATCTTTCAAAAAATTTTAATATTATTTTAATAAAAACTGTCAGCGTTCGCGATTGTTTATTCGCAATCAATGGACCAAACCATCTTTCAAATTTTTCCCAAAACATTTCAATTTAAACTGACACAATTTTGCGACACGATCCGAAGGACTAGACCATCTTTCAAAAATTCCAAAAAAATTTCAATAAAAACTAGCATTGACCATGATAGTTAATTTGCGATCGAATGGTAAGAACATCTTTCGAAACATTTTTAAAATATTTTAATAAAAAAGGTATCAATCATGACCATCAATTCATGATCAAATGGACCAAACGATCTTTCAAAAAATTTTAAAATTATTACAATAAAAACCACCATCGATTATGACTGTTTATTCGTAATCAGTGGATCGGACCATCTTTCAAATTTTTCCAAAAACATTTCAATTTAAACTGACACAATTTTGTGACAATTGATTCACAATTCGATAGACCGGATCAACTTTCAAACATATATCAATAAAAATTAGAATCAATCACAACTGTAATTTCACAATCTGATGAACTAGACCATCTTTTAAAACAATTCTTAAAAAATCAATAAAAACTGACATCGATCGCGACCATCGATTCGTGATCTGATGGACCAGCCCATCTTTTAAAAAATTCCAAAAATATTTCAATGAAAATCAACATTAATCATGACCATCGAATTGTCATCCATTGGTCATCTTTTAAAAAAATCTAAAAAAAATATAATAAAAATTGGCATCGATTGAAACCATTGATTCGCGATTCGATGGACCAAATCATCTTTCAAAAAATTTTAAAATTTTATTTAAATAAAAATTAACATCAATCACGAACATCATTCACAGTCCGATGGACTGGATTATCTTTCAAATTTCCATAAATATTTTCAATAAAAGCTGGCCATGATCACAAACGGTGACTCACGATCTAGCCGTCCGGATTTTATATCCAAAAATCTAAAGTCCCAGCCACACCTTGAAACCTTCTCGTCCTTAGGGGAGTCCCAATAGCTGATGATCTAAGAGATCCCCAGGGAGTCTAATCTGTCTCTAAGATGATAGACACGATTGATCATAGATTGGAATCTTGACAAATATTGTTGGCCATAACCACATTGACCTTGATAAAAGTCGGAACTAAATTGTAATCAATGGTTCATACCATCTCAGAAACTATTCTTAGGGGAGTCTTGACTATTTAAGGCACGATAATTAACCCCGGCGAGTCTAATTACACCTTAAGATGATAGAACTAATTAACCATCTCTAATAGAACAAAATATTGATCACTACCACTAATCAGACCCACACTAATAATTAGCCAGGATGAATTGCGGTAGGGCATTCCTTGTGAGTCCAAATATTGATCTTAACCATTAAAATCCAAGTAATTAAACAAAAAAAAAAATCTCATTGAAGTCCAACTCAATCCAAACCATTGAATCTTGAAGGAATAAAGGCAAGATATCTTTCTCAAAATCCAAAGATTTTGTCACATCCCCAATTGTGCCGATCTCGATCGCAACCACGATGGGTTAAATCAAGAACCAAAGAATACATCTTCAATAATGATGGGTCCCAATTGTGGTTGTCACCTATGATAAGACGTATAGGCCCATTGCATGTTTTCAACAAAACTAGCTCGCCAGGAATCCCACAAGCATCCCCATTGAAGGTGACTAACCAGATATTCATATTTCTAAAAATAAAAATAAAAAAAAAACATCCTATAATAAAGTCCCCATAGAGTATCGCTTTTTAAAATAGGGGGAATTTTCAAAATGCATTAAAAAAATATTTTCAAAATAAAGTGTTAGGTGTCTAAGGCACTAAGAGGTCTTACATACCTCTATGTGGGGGCTAATGCAAAATAAAATAAGATTCGATGACTCGCTATTTCCCTAGAGCCATCAGACCCGCATGCACACTAAAGTACGATCGATCTAAACTCTAGTGTCAGAACTTTTGTACTAAATGCTAATGCTATGATAAATGATAAGCTAAAATAGGTCAGAAGAATCTGTCGAAACAATGAAAATAATGAATTGTAACATAAGTGTTGAAACTAGAAGATTGCATGGAAAAAGGTCACCTGCATATGCTTACACATTGATATTTGCGTACCTTGATCGAGTCCAACCCATAGTAGTAAGTCCCCCATAAGGCAACAGAAAGCGTAAGGCATGTAACCACTCTGACAATTAAACAAAACAAGTACTCCTCAGGTGATCTAGGAAGCAACAAGCATTCTATTTTTAGTCCGTATAGGGATCCCCATAAAGCCGTAAAAAGCGCAGGGGCACTACTATCCAGTGAGCACCGATTAAAGTGATGAGCCTACCATGTTGTTGATGAAATTGGGTGATGAGCCCTTTTCATATTTGATGTTTAGGTGATGACCCTTATTGTCACGTCCCAAACTCAGAAATCGGGCACCCATATGCCATATGCCAGATTCCGATTGCCGAATCCGATGTTGACAACCTCTGTAGTATCCCATTCTCAGCTCCCGACACCCATATGCCAGATTCCGATCCCGGGGTCCTACAAGGAGGATTTTTTAGTATGAATTTTTTTCTAAACGGTTAATTTGTTTAAGCGGTTACATATTTTATACATGGTATCAACGTATATCGAAGAGAAAAACCTGTTCGACATGTCACATATAATATGATGCATTAGCTCAATAGTAATGAAGGAAATAATAACAAACTCTAATAGCTCTTGTATGCATCCTGAAAAAGTGTAAGCCACATGTATGAGCAAACCATGACTCGTGAGTCTACTGCATGACAGGATTAAAACACGCCTTATCAGGGAGCTTCCATAAAAACATCGAAAATAACCATAGGCATGTTATCAACCAATCATGTTATCATAGGTGAGTAGGTTATTAATCAAGCATGTTTTATAACTATACAGGTTATCACGAACATGACACCAATAATAGACATGTCACTCAACAAGTGACCATGAACCATTAGAATAACCAATCATCATGAATAATATAATCAAATTTCATTTTTCTACTATATGGCATACGATGGAAAGGCAATGGCAAGACTGACGTGTAATCATTCGAATACAAGGACATAATAAACCAAATATCATATCCTAGGATGCAATGTAATATGCAAATCCTGATGAATCCATGAATATGAAGGACAAGGTTCTGCTTTCACTGTGTGCACAGTAGCCTACCAACCACTGGTAGCTCGCCCAGGCCTGTTAGGCCCCGCCCACATCAACGTCAGCCTACGTGTGCCCGCCCACATGTGACCACAATGATGGGGCATCACAATATGTCATATGCAGAGGATGTAATATAGCATGCAATGTAAAAGAAATGACAAGGCTGACGTGTGTAGTCAGGATAATAGTACGTGGTATCATGAGCTGTGGGGTTCATCGCAAGGGACTTCTATCCAAATTAATCCAATACCTAAATTTGAATAGCTAGACTCAATATGGTAAATTCCTGATCTCAGGTTGGTCATGCGTCCCAACAGAAATCTTGGCCATTACGAAGGTACACATAATGATTTAGTTGCGAACCACTAGCCCAAGTGGATAGTGAATGAATGAGTCAAATGCTGAGTATGCAACTCCTACTCAGTAAGTCCACATATCAGTATTGTACATCTTTGGGATCATCACCGGGGTTTAGTACAATGTTATCAATCATACCAATGCTATGCGATTCAAGGCCCACGTGGCTAGTGTCATATGCAAGGTGCAATTGTAAGTCATGTCAGTCCTCATCTGAATCCACATATCAGTACAGTTCCTCTCTGGACAATCACCGGGGTCTAATATACTATACACCACATTACTGCCCTACACTGGACGCACAACTATGCAAGTGGAAGAGACTAACTACCCACCTGACTAGTAGTCCCCCAATATCTAACCGGCACGTCAATAGTGGACCAATTTACGAGCTGGTCAGACTCAGCTTAGCAATTGCCCTCTACCATCAGGAGAGTAAGGCCACGCCCACTTCCAACCGACCATGGCATAGTGGGAGACGTGGCCTCCTAGTATTCAACCCTCATTCACTCATAAATCCACTTTATCTAGGCATTAGAGCATCCTCCATGGTATCATAAAGGTTTTGGGACTTTCACCCTTGGACATCCTTCACACCCCCATGCTTAACGAGAATTTTTGATGTCCAATCCTGCCAACCACGCTATATCTGCATAGGCTACAGCCCTGATGTCGCTAGGGCGTACAGTAATCATAATCACACAATACAAGATGTATGAGTCACTCAGTCCAATCATGCATCAATCTATGCATATCGTGTGCTTATGTGGGACAACTCCGCCTATCAGGGAGTCCTATAAACAACTTTCCCAATGGCATATGTAATGGTTAACCACATCTCATATCAAGCATGTAGATGATGCGTATGGGCATGAATCATGGTGATGATGTACTCTCCTCATATCAATGATGGGCCTAGACGGCCTACACATATCTAGAATGTGCCTAATAATTATGGGGGCCCAATGATTTGGGTTAGCCCACTAAGAGGAGATGAGAACGGGCCTAACAACGGGCCTTAAGGAGGGTTAGAATGCAGACATTTAACCACCATTTCCCTTGCAATGTGGACATTTAACCATCATTGCTCCCAAGGCATGACCCATTTTAATACCAACTAGGAAGATGAATGGACATCATAAACATATTTACATACATCATGGTGGAATCACACGTCACAATTGGGCCTCATATACATCACCTTAGGCCTCACACAAGGGCCTCACATACATCACATTGGGCCTCGCTCATGGGCCTCATATACATCACTTTGGGCCTCACACAAGGGCCTCATATACATCACATCGAGCCTCACTCATAAGCCTCATATACATCACTTTGGGCTTCACACAAGTGCCTCATATACACCAGTTTGGATATCAAGCATGGTGGTCAACTAGCATGTTTTGTTATATATATATATATATATATATAGATATATATATATATATATATATATATATATATATATATATATATATATATATATATATATATATATATATATATATATATATATTCATCATCATTACCATGAGGATCATTTTCACTTCAAGATTAACATAAGCAATGTCATAAGTGTTATAAATAATTACTCATCTATCATCAATGCATATGTTATAATTCATTATCCATTAAATCATATCTATCATTTCAAGCAACAACTCACAATCATCATTATCATGTTACCATATATGTATCATCATCTCACCCATCAATAGGTGTGTCCTAATTAGTGTGACTTCCACACTAGACTTGAACTACATGTAAGGCATGGGGTCGTATAGGTCAAGTGTGAGTCCCACTTGGTGAACCAATAAGCCAACCCAAGGGCATAAATGTCCAACCATAACACTTTCAATGGTGTGGATCTAATTCCACAACTAAGTGGGCTCACACATTCCACCAACTAGAAACAATGCACAATCTCAAACACAAAGGATAACATACTAACATCTTTCATGTCATATATCATATTAGGCCTACTAGCCACATACACAACAAACTAAGAAAAAGCCCAATTATCTAGTTTATGCATTATAAAATATGTCTCTCCAAGCGTGGTCTACTTGAATAGAGGTATTATATAAGACATGCTACCCAGTAGGCAATAGGCTTGCCCAACGAGCTCAAGAAAGATTACCTTTATGGGTTTCTCATTCCCCAACGATTTCTCCTAGTGTTGGGCCTGCTTAGGCCTTATGGTTATATTATTTAGATGGGCCCAAGGCCACCTATGTCTTAAGAGAACATTTGGACAACAAAATCTGTCCACTAAATATTTTACAAGTTATATAACACCCATTTACAAAACATGCCCGGTGGACCTCATTACATGAAAGGTAAGGCCCATACAAGACAGCCCATACTAGATGGCTCACATAAGGTTTTAAACCTAACAACACCTGAGAGTTATTTTTTTAATTTTAGATACTGCATTAAATGCTTTGAGAATGTGGTGGACCCCACTGACATGGGCCCACATAAATTTTACATCAAACAGATTTTTGTGTAATGTTGGTTCTGGGCCATTTTAAAGTTAGATTCATGATCACATGAGGCCTACATATGGTGAAAGAGAATAACCCCCTGGTAGCTCTATGTATGGGCTTTACAAATTATAAGGCAAGCCTCATTGGTTGGGTGAGTACAATTTACGGTGATGGCCCAAACATGGGTACTTGGAGAAACTATGCAGGAAATATAGTGCAGAATTAGTTTTGGCCCAATCTTGAGTACGTCCCATGACACAAGGGACCACCTCTCAGTGTCCCATCAGGTGACCTTAGTTGTATTATATATGTACTTTAAAAACTATAAGCTGGTACCAATTGGTTGTGCACACGTAATATTTGGTATAAGGCCAAAGATACGTACTTTGATTTTCTGCACAACCATGGCTGACCACATTTTGGGATCCACTCCCTGTCATGTGGAGTCTGATTTAGCCCAAGTAAAATATTATTCATCTATTCATTGGTATAGGTTAAAGGTTCCAAATGGTGGTTTACTCATATCTCAAGCGTCTGGTCCATTACAGAGGCCTAAAGTTGGCACAAAACACAAATAATCAGACAGTACTATAAGAAAACTAGCCTTTATCAGCGGTCAAAACGCCGGCAAAGACCAAGAAAATCACCGAAAAAACCCTTTACCCGCGGTTAGCTAACAGCCGGTAAAGCCTCAGTCGGTAAAGGCTTTACCGACGGCCAGGACCTTTACTGACAGTTGTGTTGGACGCCATTAAATCGTCAGCTTTTGCTACATGACCAGAAAAGTGGTCAAAAGCGATGAGTACCCCACAGTGTGACCGTAGCCATAGAGCAAATCTTTCTCATTACAAAAAAAAAAAAGAAAAAAAAAAGTGAATTGAAGACACATATCTAGCAGAAATGTACAAGAAACACAGATTGCAAAACAAATTTAATGGATTCACTTACCGAAGGAGTAAAGCCATTAAATGGATTTTTCCCTACTTTTCAATCTGCTAATAGATTCCTAGCATTTTGAATGTATGATGCCAAACCACCTAGATAGCTTGAATTAAGCCAAGCTACCTATAGAAAAGAGCTACTTGACATCAATAAGCAGATATGTGAAGAGTATTAACAATCTTGCTGGCAGGTACAAAGCAATGTAGGTTTCCAAAAACCCATCAAAATCAGTTTGGTCTTCTACCAGAAATTTGTGGTCAGCAAGGCTTCCAAAGATAAATTTCAAAATAATCATAATAATAAGAAAAACAAATGTTTGAGTGAGGAAAATGGAAGGTTAAAAGTTGAAACCGATGTCAAACTGTTGCTGCTTGGACTTGGAAATCAAACAAAGACCATTTAATATTTCCAGGATACATCAGCTGAGTTGTAAAAATATACTAAGAATGCATGGAATACATGGTTCTTGTACTCATAAGAACCAAAATAATAATAACAAAAAAAAAAAATGCCATGAAAATGAACCTGATCAAAGAAACTTTTCTTTTCTTCATCATCAACACCTTGTTCAGGCCAATGTACAAAAAGATGACTTTGTCCCTCTGCCAACAACATTTTTGTAAGCTCAATCTGGCAATCAACAATCAAGATAATGAAGGCAATGAGAATGTTATCGAAGTAGAACTTTTGAGAATGGTGCCTGAATCTTGATGATGGTTTAATGGAAAGCCAACATTGAGGGTTAATCTAATTAGAAAGTCTCTGTCATTTGAGAGGATTTCTGCATATTGTTGATTTTCTCAATGAAGTGGTGTTTGTTTCTGTTGTGACATGGTGTTTGGTTTAAAAATAACTTGATTCCATACCTGCCTCTATATTTTATAATCCTATTCATTGAAAATCCCATAGAAGAATTGTTCAAGGTAACTTGATTTATAAAAATAATATTACTGATTTATAAAAATAATAAATAAATAAACAACTGAAACTGCTAGAAAGCATTATTTAGAAATAAATAAAAATAATATTAATTGAATGTAACTTGATTTATAAAAATAATAAATAAATAAAAGGAAGCACATATGATCTGCTAGAAAACAAAAGGCCATAGTATTACTGTATCAAATATGTAAGGCATTGTATCGCCATTCTTCCAAGAAGATACAAGAGCCTACATTCAAATTCCAGAAACAATCAACAATTGAAACTGACTATTTTATTAAGACATGATACTTACTAAATAGCTATATTTTTATTTCTAACTGCTTTAAATGGAAGCACGAAAATAAGTAACACCACATAGTACTAATTTTTTATTTTTTTAAAGATTGTGACTGCATGAAAAGAAAATCTCCTTATTCAACTAATACATGATACTTGCAAATAATTACATACATCTCTGAATGTGGTTGTATTTTTGGCCTGTTGACCATGGTAGCGAGAATCGATGGCAATAACTATATATCCTCATGAAGCAGCGCTTGAGGAAATGAAATTGGTAGTTGAGAAATGTTTACCCTATATCCACAGAGTGCTTGCCAGGAATATCATCCAGTGGAAAGAAGCACCTAAAACCAAAAAATAAACTGTAATTAGCATGCGTCGGTGTTGGGCTCAGATCAGATAATGCCAATAAAAATCAGCAATGAGAGATGCCATATGTGAAATAAATGCTAGCATGTGCCTTTTAAGATCGGTAAGTGTTATGAAAATCAATACGACTTGTTACTTGCTTCCAGATTCTAATTCCCTAGTTCAAGTTAAGCCCCAAACCTTTCTACCATAACACATTGAAATAAAAATTTCATACTTCGTTGTGGCTGCACTAGTCTTTGGATAGACTCGCTTTTGTTATCTTTTGAATTTTTTTTCTAAGTTTCTAAGAGCAAAAAATGTAAAATTCTCAAGTGAGAGTGGCAACTTAGTTTCACAATGGATTTGCTAATATTCAGATGATCCAATCATATGCCAAGTCAAGCAGATTTCAAAAAAATAACATTGAAAAAGCATGCAAGAATGTCTTTGCTACGTTGCACATATGCTACAAGTATACATGTAGAGTACCTTGCAGAGTGGGCCATCAAAACTCGCATTCATCCCTTCCTAAAGCCTACAAAACAAGACAAATAAATAAATAAATAAATATAATCCAACTATCTAACTCCCATTCATCCCTTCCTAAAGCCTACAAAACAAAATAGCAAAAAGAAATTAATTGGTATCAAAGTTAGAGATTGGAATTCAACTCAATATTGCATCCAAATACACATTAAAGCTATGAGTTCAGTACAAATGAGTCAGATGAACATACACATTAAGAAGTTTATAGTGTTTTTGGGATGGCAATCATGTATCAGACAAGCTGTTGTTTCCAAAAAGCCTGAAAATCGTGATGTAAGTGGAAGATTTGGTTTGTTAACCTGAAAGAAAGAATTCAATAGTTATTTACGACTAGAGATCATGAAGAAAAGAGATTTAGAACTAAAGGGAAAAAAAAATAAACAGTACAAGTCGAATTGAGATGCTAAAATATGGACTGCCCACTATCTCCATAAACTGCTCTCCTGTAGAAAATCCCCAAAGTTTCAATGCTAAAATCTCCCAACAGAATAACACAAATTGCATGAAAAACATTTTAGAATGACAACTAATGAATGGAGGATGAATCATCCATAGTGATAAATAGTTACAAGAAAGGAATCCCAAAGATCGGGATACACATTAAGAATGCACAGGTTCCTGAAAATTAGAAAGGTAAATATATAAAGAAATTAGCAAACACAATCCCAAAGGTCAACTTTAAGAAGGCATCCATGAATCTTGCTAATATGATTTGGCAAATCCAACATATCAAATCCAATAGTTCCAACAGTGGGACATAATAAACATGGCATCTTGCAATGTAATAGGACAGAGACTCATCTATGGTGAACTTGTGGAAACGCAGCATGTCCATCACGCTAACACGTGTAAGAGCACTTGTAGCAGACAAGTTGCACCTTCAAAAAAAGAACTTACAAGTGCATTGGGTTTAAGTGTCGGGATACACATTACAACTTATAAGTGGGGCCAACGGTTGTGAGATACAAACTTTATTTTCATAAGCTCTGCCATAGATGGAAGATGTGTGAAAAGCCTTATAAAACGAAGCTTTTAACCTACATGTCAATGTCCTACAAAAGATGGATAAGAAAAGAATATAAATATCAATTATCAAGGAAAAATATGGCCAAAGATTGGATGGCAAGGAACTTTCAATTAGATTTGGTTGGGTCATATATAACAAAATGAGAACTAGTAAAGTTTTAGAAATATTACTAACGCAATCCAAATTTAAGCTTGGGATGTGAAATTACTATTCTCAGTTGATATGGGTTTCAAAGCATGAATTGGCTGCAAACAAATCCAGACGTATTGGCTCCTTGAAGAGTTCCTTACTAACATAAATTACACTACTGCAGTTAAGAGTTACACATGCTGTAGAGGAAAATATTATATACAAGGACCAAACAAATCAATACCATATTAAGTAAACCTAAAACAGATGTTTTCTAAGCCTGTACATGTGTGGAGCTGTGCCCATCCACATGTAGCCACACATGCCAATATGGAAGATGTGTATGAGATCCTGGCTTTTCATAATTTCATTAGATGAACCAGATTGATTGGATGTTCTTGTGCAAAAATCAGGCAGTATTGCATCTCGGGTCAGGGACAAAATACAAAAAAAATCTTTAGGCAACTTACTGCAAGGCCAACAGTCCCAAGGCCGAAAATAACAACAATAGATCCTGGTTCTACCTTTGTTGTGTTCCAAACTGCTCTAAATCTGAAAAAAAATGGGCCCCACATGTACAACTTATTAGGCCAAGCAAATGCTTATCCTCCTTATATATAACAGCCACGAGCCAGCTAATTCCATCTCATATATAACACAACAATAGTAATATCATAATACTCATAACCAGCTGCCTACCAGACATCAATCCTCCATTACCTGGTCTGTCTACTGGCTGGTGCATTTCCTCAAGTTCATTACACGTAGAAGAATCTCTCTTCTAATTTTTCCAGTTTATGAGATAAACATATGAAACCGAAGGCAACATATTTATTTCTGCAATTCAGTTAAAAAAATTGCTAACCCAACTGTGGATGAAGCATAGCGGAAAAAAAAATGCAATGAGAAAATAACATACGATTTTCACTTTTGAAGTTGGACCACTTACTATCTTACTTCTAGCAGGTTGCTAGGTAGCCATAATTAGATAGTTAGGATTATTTGATTCATGTGATTATATGCTCTGTCCACAACTGATGTGCCAAGACTATATTACCTTCCTTTTATCACTGGCCTGAAAATAGAAAACTTTATAATCAACATTCCACATTTAATCTGCCTTACCATACAGAATCATCCACCATGGGGCCCACTGCATGATTGATTTTAGCAAGAGCTTCCATCCATTCATCTAGTGTCCCACCATGAAGCATGCCTATAGCTCAAAAGTCACAGTTTCTGAATTGCTGCACTGCATCCATTCATGTGGCATAATGCATGCCCATCAACCTACTTCATTTCATGGGTTAAATCACTTACAAGAACACGTTAAATAAAAACTCAACCTATTTGAATAATGAATTATCCGAAATAATAAGCAGTAAAAAAGAAAAACCAACAATCAGTAAATACATACTTGGGCAACCTTGATTAAATTCAAAGTAACCCAATTAAGTAACTAAGAATTCTAAAATCAGATCGTTGAAACAATTCTACTATTTGATTTTATAAGTAAATGCACTTCTTTTAACAAATTAAGGATTTGTGTGATTTTGTTGAGCCATAAAATGTCTAAGATAGTGAAACTATTTCACCTACTGATTTTATTTTATTTTTTAAGTAATGCATTTATGATTGCTTATTAGACTATGTTTAACAACTTTGATATCAGATCTGTTCGGGACCAGCTAGTAATATTGTTTGATTCATGTGATTATATGCTCCGTCCACAATTGGGACCTACAATTGGGATCGTCTAGATAACCATACATCACTATCAGATCTTGTGGATTTGGTGGTATCATAGGTCCTCATAAAAGAAAAGAAAACTAAGGTAAAAGAAATATAGCAGGTAACTTCATTCACAAACAATATGATGATGCAATCAGGCCACCTGTGACTGGCATATACAAGCAGAAGTTCACAAACTACAAAGTAACAGCCCCTAAGTCCCTATGTTAAAAAATAATGCAAAAAAGAGTACAAGAAACATAAAACATTACCATATTTAGTTCTGGTGCATGCCTGTGACCTTGGTAGATGCTGTGAGGAAAAATAACAAGTTGTGAAATAAGAAATATTACCACTTTCATGGTATTCGTCATTAAAGAAAAAGAGAAAAATAACCTGGAACTGCATTATGAGGATTCAGTTTATGACCTTTGCCAAGCCCACAATATTCATACATTAGACATGAGACAATTAATGATGCGCAGATTTTTAAAATTACCTCGGTGACTTTGAATATTCAAAACTTCTAAGTGGTGATGTTAGTAGTGTTTAATCAAGAATGATGATCAGAGAAATTTAGAAATATGACAAACCAAAACAAAAATTATCCTTCCATAAGAAGTTAGCTGAAGGTATTGCAAATACAACACTTCTGACTATTCCTTAAAGAACTAATGAATCAAGTCATCAAAAAAGAAAATAGCCATGACATTATGCTCCTTACAGTTTCATGAGACAATAAAAAAGAAAAGAAAAGTCAAGAGAGTGCCAAATTCTCAACCCTTATTTTCGCTTATGAACTCATGAAGGGCTATCTGTTTAACTACTTTGGGAAAAGAAAAAGAAAAATATGAAGTAGCCAGTGGAACATTGGGAAATAGTGAAAGCCTAAACTGAAGTGAGAGGTATGGCTGAATGTTGACCCCTAGTGCAAGCCTATAAATGGGGAAAACCATTTATCCACCAAACAGGAGAAACCTTACATTTTCACCTTTAATTGGCTAAATATACATTTTCACCTTTAATTGGCTAAATAAGCAAAGAGGAAAAAATGCTTCTTAGACACATAAGATGTATATGCATTGATATGGTTGTAGTATAGTAGTAGTATTTATTTTGATTATGATTTTATATATTCTTAGGTGTGCATACGAATAGATGTTGTTGTATAACTCTTAGATGCATTTGTACTGCTATACTAGTATTGTATTACTAGAATATAGTTTGATTGTATGATCAAAAATCATTTATACAGTTAAATAGCTATCCTAGGTTATTGAGATCCACATATGAGACTCCCTCTCTTAGAGCTCATTTCTGCTACACAAATCCAAGAGGACTTGAAATGCAGACAGTTTCTGAAAATGGGTCCTGCTAAAACCATACATGTTTTCGTCGAGTGGAGAGAAACCCATCCTTTCCAACTGTTTTTTCTTAGGAACAGTGTCAAAGAACCACAAATCATTATCAATGAAATGAATTCACAAACTACATAAGTAGAAACACCTATGTTTGGGACTGCCCAAACATCCATACTTCAAGAAAGCATGAATCATTTTTTGCTGCCTTAATTATCCGAAGCTTACCTTTTAAAAGATGCATGGTGCTTGTGGACCCACGTCTATTGTCACGAGATAAAAAGATTTCATTTGAAAAGATTAGCCTCATTTACTTTTAGTAAATGCATGAGCGGAACATAATTTTGATGGAATAATTAGAGACATACTTTTAGTAAAAGAGTCATACACTGCCAAAGTATCAAATAACTCCTTAAATACGTAATGCGCATCTCTTAACAGTATATATAGGTATTCAACAAT
This sequence comes from Magnolia kwangsiensis, assembly GCA_037074715.1. Lineage (NCBI taxonomy): Eukaryota > Viridiplantae > Streptophyta > Magnoliopsida > Magnoliales > Magnoliaceae > Magnolia > Magnolia kwangsiensis. The sequence continues at coordinate 43,138,585 of CM073576.1, read as the reverse complement.
GACAAGTGGGACCCATAGCCTAGTAATATGTACCATTTATCTATTGATTACCATCATTATAATTACCAAAAATCAATTATTAGCCTTAACATGGTCATGTCAATAGTAATACATGCTACATCAGGTAGTTAAAATAGAAGATATAGGAATAAATTTATGACTGGGCCATTCAATGGAATGATTATTATAAGCATAAAGACCTACATACAATTTTTTCCACAAAGGCCAATATGAATATTCATATGCAAACTGTAGAATCCATAAATATTAGTAGAAAGTTCAATACTAATTCCACAAGCTATATATGGAAGTCTTGATCTTTTATTAGTTGAAAGCAAAACCACATTGAAAGCAAGTCCAATACTAATTCCAAGCATGAGTATCGATTGGAAAAGTAACACCAAGTCCTGAGGATAGGATCTGAGCACTTGCATTGGATAGCAAAATAAATATCTCCAGCCTGAAATTTGGATTGAAACATTTGCCATCTATTTTTTATGGTCTTGAGAAAGCAAGGAAAATAATCTGTATAATGCAAACAACATAGAGAGAGAGAGAGAGAGAGATTTTGGCTATGAAACCAGAAGTAAATCCATAGGTGTCTCAAACCAGGAGATTGGATAACAAACAAAAAGCATATCATATTTTTCCAAAATTGAAAAAAATTTACAAGTAAAAAGCCCATTTGAAGATTGGAGATCGCCCATATCCATGCATAAAAAGCCCAAAATCTCCAACCACGAGCAAATTCACCATATTAAGAACAAAATGCATACAAGTACTTCCAAGGCTCCAGCACAGACATTCTCGAGTTCAAAACTTATTTGTAGTATCCATCTCTAAAATAGCAGAAATCGCAAAACCGAGGAGGGAGGGAGGGAAGGGAAAGGAAGGGAATAGAATCGAGGGCAGATGGATGTTTTGGTGAAATGCCATTGTGGTGTGATTTCGGCTAAGATCTGTAACTGTTTATAGTGAGTAAAAGGACCAAATCTGGCCGGATCTGGTGCTCTGCTTGTGTAGGATGGATAAGCACAACAACTGTGATTTTCGATTCGTGCCAGAGGATGGAAGACAGACAGAGAGAGAGAAAGAGAGAGAGAGAGAGAGAGAGGTAGATCAAGCAGAGAGGGAGATGGGTGGGTTCGAGAGTGGAGAGGGAGAGAGAGAGAGAGAGAGAGAGACAGTGAGAGAGAGGTAGAGAGAGATCGAGCAGAGAGGGAGAGGTGCTGAGAGAGAGAGGTGTAGAGCGAGAGATTCGATGATGCGGAGAGGGAAAGGGCCGAATGAGATTAGGGCATCCGTGATTTTAATTTAACAGTGGCCCTTTGCCCACAACTGGCTTTGGTTTCGGCCGGCAAAGGGTTCCATCCACCGTCGGTTTTGCCCTCATTCTTGTAGTGTAGTTTTCAGCAATGGGGTCTGTCACAACTTAGGGTCCAATTTTCAAACACTTAGGGAATCATTCCTGACAAAAAGATGGGACATCCTAGCTCACTTATATAAGGATTAAACATCCCCCAAAGTGGGACCCTTAACTACAGAGTGTGGGCCCACTACAAGGTGTCAAAGAACCCTACATGCAATGCAGTTAAGTACTTAGAAAATTTTCAGCAAATAGAAAGTGTAAAGGGAATGAAATAGATCCAATGACAATTGGGGCCCACATACTAGTAAACCATAGATAAGAGACGCAAAAATATACATGGGTTCCTCGATTGGATGAACTAATAAAATGCATAAATCACAAGCGATCCCACACCTAAGTGAGTCAATGAGAGGATAATTGTTATGCATAACATAGATCCAACATATTCATCAAGTAACACATGAAATATATATTGATGAAATCTCTATGATTAGATTCTCTGTTGGAAGATCTGATCCAATGGATGGTTTGGGAACAAATCATTCAGGCCGTTTATAGGTTTCCAACCATACAGAGCCTTGGATCCATCTGGACCACACATAGAAATTCAAGATTTGTCCTTACAGAAGTATCTATCGGTCCAGAATTTTTTAAATTTTATCATAAAAGAATCTAACCATAGGGACCATACATAACAACCAAGTAAACTTGATGTTATGGATGATTGGACTATTAGATGGCTATGAAATTTGGTCTAGAGTTAGTATTTTTTATATATAGCTTGTTAGAACACCCACAGTCAGATCACACTTCACTGTTAGCCACACCCACTAGGGAATCGATGCCAAGAGCTCAATGTTAGTTCATATTGTGATTCATAATATCAAGTTTCAACTCTGATCTTAGCATGGTTGATTTTATGATTTTTAGAACTTACTGTCTAGAAATAAAAACAGGATTACAAATGAAGGGCGTAGATATGATGTTCATCATGGTGGACCATACTAACATGGGCCACTTTATTGACCACCATAGATATAAATACATGCACACAAGAACTCCACACCAGTGGGGCCCACACGTATCAAGAAAATAAAATGAGGAAGAAAGAGGAGGATGAGGAGAATCGGAGGAGGGGTGTAGACTCACCTTAATGGATGGATGGTTGGATGATGATGTGTGGTCCACTCCATCTGGGATTAATGGGGGGTCACACCTTAGCCCCACTCTCTTACACTCTCTCTTAAAATCTCATAATTTTTCTAAGTATAGGAAAAGAATAAGTGTAAGAGAGCTCCTACTATTATATAGGGAATTGGGGGTTGAGGTGGCAAGATGATATGACAAGTTTATGGGATCTTATTAGTGCTAAAAGTGATGTGGAAGGTGGTGTATAGCATGGGTAGTGGATAGATGAGGTGGATGGTGCTAAGCATTCATTGGCCAATGTGGAAGAAATCTAGACATACATTGGCTAATGGATGGATATGGGTTATAGCTTGTAAGTGATGCATGGTGGATGATGAAGTGGAGTGTTGCAATTGGTTATTTAAAGTGATGTGACACAAATCAATACATGCATTGGATGCATGTATCGGATGAGATGGACATGGGTCATGATTAGTTTCTAAGGCATGGGGAGAGAGCTAATGATGGGTTTTGGAATTGAGTCTAATTTTGTCTTATAGTGCTTGTCTTATATGTGATAGGTTCTTATTTTGTCATGTAGCAATTGTCCTATTTTTTGGTAATTTTTATGTTCTAAAAGTGGGCTTTAGACCCACATGGGCTCAAGTCCAATGGGCCTAACCTAATAAAGGTTGCTTGTATTACTAGATACATAATTTGGGTGTTACATTCGATGGGTCAATCTCACTAACGGAGCGTCAGATTGATGCACAGTTTTCACCATTGCAACGGTAATGACAAAGCGATCTACATAATAGAGGTCTCAAGATCATCTGGAACAAATCACTTTGATGAGTTTTCTAGGTGCACTAGGGTGAAGTGTATGGTCTATCAATGATGCGAGTTGGGACACGTGTGCATACGAGCAATGTTGTAAAAGACCGAGATCCCACAGTTACCATTTACACATTATTGGGCAATCATGATATATTATTGAAAATGTTAATTATAAATATACATCGGGTGATTAACTCAAAATTAGATCAAGGGACACTGGCGAGGAGCTGCTATATGTTGCAATGAGTTACATGATCCGGTTAACAACTAGGGATCTAATGGTAGTACTCTAGCTTCACTAATATGATGTTTGAATTGGAACTAATAAAGACTTGACTAATCATGTATGTCATGAAACTTGTTAGTAATGCTGATGACGAGCCACATTACAATCAGAAAGATATTATGTTGTTTAATGCTGGTAATGAGCCACATGACAATAAGATAAATATTTTGTGGATGATTATGGTGATGAGAAGTATTGAAGTTATTATTATTATTATCAAGACATACATCTAAATATCATGCCTTCTATGCACTTAAGCAATCAGATTATGAAACTTTTGTTTTGTTATGCTATCATCACTTGCTCTTGATTGAGTTGATAATATGTGTAACTTAGAAAAATGGTTCCAATGAGTTTATCACTCACTCGTACTTGGGACGGTATTTTAAAACACCAACTAGATAACTTTGTTGATATAAGTACCACCGAGGCCAACACATTAGTCGAGTTGTATGTGGATCCTGTTGATGAGGTACCGTACTTCTATTTTTGGACATGCAGGCATAGGCAGAGTGCCTCGCTGGCGTTCATTTATGGAGCCTTATGCATGGATATTCTTATACATTTTTTTACATTTTAGGATATGTATATTGGAGTCCCCAGCCGAGTGGACTTCATGGATTTGTTGCATGTATGTATATTTTGGATCCGATCTTGACTGCACTTACATTTTGACTTATATTCATTGTTTAACTTATCTCTTATGACTATTCTTGATGTCATTGTAACTGTAAATGAGAAATCATGCTTTTGTAAAACAAAGTGACATCCAAAATGTCGGGGATTGAGTGTGTACACGACCCCTAAAATTTGGGGCATTACATTACATTACATATATACATCATAAGCATCGCATTCCATCGATAACACTCAGCACCTAGTCAGTGTAAATGTATAATCTGAGGCTTGGCGATATAGTCAAACCCTGCCCATCCAAAATTTTGATTAATTGGTTTATTGCTTTGGGAAGTGGAGAAGTCAGGGAAGATTTATCCAGTCCAAAACAAAGCTTTTCATAAGCGTTGCATTTAACACAACATTACACACACTATTACTTTATTAATGTGCAAGAGCTAATCCTGACCCTTAAGAATTCATTTAATCATGTGAAGTAAAAACTATATATTTGTACAGGCAGAGTGGGTGTCTAAGACCTTCCCTCTCTGTAATTGTGGTCCCTTGCTCCAAATCTTCAATCGCACATCAATGAGTCCCTTTAGGACTCAGGATCTTCATATCCTCTCTCCTAGTGTTTCTACATGGTCTAGCCGACTATGGAGATGGAATTATTAACTGATGGCGACTCCAGCCGATGAGAATGCAAAATGTCATATTTTTCTCCCTTAATGTTTAGTCTTTTATACTTATTTGGTGCCTAAATGTACTCATTATTCTTATATTTTGATTTAGGGTGTAAATGGAAGCATTAAATGCAAAACGAAGCTAATTGGGCGATTTTGGACAGTTTCGACATCGCTTCATAATCTGGGTATAACTCTCTCATCCAAGTTCCAATTGAGATGATTCAAAATGTTATGAAATGCTAAGGAAAATCTATACAACTTTCATGTTTTGAGTTTTGAGAGATACTTACTACATCAAGGATGAAATCAGGCTGGAAGTTGCCGCACCTACACTGCTGACGTTCTAGAACGTGCCTTAGCCTGTAATTCTAATATGCGATCTTATGCAGTTTATTTTCGAAAGTTTTCAAGATTGGGTGCACAAAAATTCCAGCTGAAAACCCCACTTTCCTAGTTATATTAGGACTTTATTTTATTTTTAATATTTTTCTTAATTAGTCAAATTTAGATATTGTTATTTTAGGATAATACTTAGAATATTTTTAGGAGATTTTTTAGGCTTTAAAAAAAAAAAAAAAAAAACTGAATTGCACATGTTAAGAGGGGGGAAAAATCAAGAGATTGATACACGCCTCTCCCTCTCCTCTTCTTAAACTTCGCCTTCGAGTTTTCATCATAGCCATGTGCAGTAAAACTTTCATAATTGGTCGAAGGAAACAGAAGCCTCATAATCAATAAAACTGTGAGATTTAATTTATTTTTATTGTTCAATGCATGCTTTGAGTATCGGATATTCTTCTATGCCTATTTTCATGATTTTCTTATTTAATTACTAAGAGGCCTACTAGTTTATTATTCATTGCAATCTACTGCTAGTTAGATATCAAATCCGTAATTGTTTGATCCCTCTAATTTGTGAAGAAACTAAAATTTAATGATTTACTGCATCAGAAATTATTAGATCTTAAGAAGAATGCTCAAAGGAATTAAATGCAACCACTTGTGCTTGTGTTGTTTATCTTCATCGATCTCTCTAATTCTTAAGGCTGTTACTAGATTAAACCTTTAACGCTTATCTTGGGTTGTTTAGTAGTTAAGATTAATTAGATCACTTGTTTTCTAATTAACTGCGACTAAGGAGAGATAGGAAAATAATTCCAACAGTGAATATTCAAAGTATGAATTGATATGTACTTGCATCAATGATCAGTTGTAAAATTCTGATGGTGGATGTTGACTTAGACCAAGGTTTGTTCTTTTGATTGATTTCGACACTTTAATTTGAAATTTTTCTTAGTTGTTTTTCTAGAAATTATTTTCATTATACTCAAACCACCACCCCCACCCCCCCCCCCCCCCCCCCCCCCCCCCCCCCCCATCCTTATTCACGTAGCATAAAACTAGGCTAGACACTCCTTGTGGGAACGATCCTTACTCACACTACTACATGTATTTTTTAGGAGTATAGGTTTTATTTTTTAGTTGCCTGCAACAGTACACCAAATTTTGGTGTCGTTGCCGGAGAGTGATTCTAGTTGATTTTTTTAATTTACAAAAAAATAAAAAAAAATAAAAAAACATGTTAGTTTTCAATAGTTATTTTTATTTATTTATATTACTCTAGACTTTTCCAGATTTATTTTTCATGGTTTATTAAAGTTCCCTTGATTGTTTATGATTGTAACTCAATCTTTTAATTAAGGTGATTTTTAGTGCAATCTAGAAATAGAAAGAACTTAGTGCAAGTTAAGGAGGGAAGCTCGGAGAAATTCTGAAGAGAATGATCTGACTCTTGATTCCCTATTTGCTAGCGATTTTGATTTAAAAGAGGAGGAAGTCATGGTTGGAAATAGAACTTTGAAAGAGCTTGCCGCCCCTGATTTGAATCAACAACCTTTATGCATAATGCTCCCTATTTTAGATGCTACTACTACTTTTGAATTAAAATCTGGACTAATACATCTCTTGCCCATTTTTCATAGCCTACAGGTGAAGATCCACACAAGTATTTAAAGGAACTGTAAGTGTTATGATTTCATATCCCTTTGGTTGTCAAATTTTGTGGTGCCAAAACCTATATCTATGTCTTGTATATCTTGTGTTTCATGTTTGAGACTATTCATTGCTTCAAGAAATCGTATTTTAAGACAAGAACTTAAATGAAGAAAGTTTTAAGTCTAGTCATGGATGAAGAATACAAGAATAGAAGACTTCAAGTATGCATGTTCAAGATTCTAACAAGTACAAGAATAGAAGAAGACTTTATCAAGTCAAGAAATATTCAAGCTCGAGAAGGCCTACAACAAGATTCATAAATTCTCAAGCTTCTCTTAAGGGTCATCTGAGAGTACAGACTATCAATGTTCATCTCACTTTCAAGGTTTGTTTGACCTTAGATTGACCTTAGGTTGGGCTTTATTGTAGGTCATTCTGGATACATAATTCATATATTTTAAATATTCTTATTCGGGATGTTCTAAGACCAGTCTTAGGGACTTCAAGACTATTCCTATCTCTGCTACAACCAGTCTTAAGTTTTTCAGGACCAGTCCTAGGTTGTTGAAGATTTTTAGATTTTTTTTATTGTCCTACGACCAGTCCTGGACATCCTACAACCAGTCCTGTGAGCTGTACGACTCGTCCTTCGACCGTTCTTAACCCTACGACTCGAACTCCAGCAACTAATCTGGGGGTCCTACGACCAGTCGTAGGTGACCCACCACCAATCGTAGGTGACCCATGACCAGTCATAGGTGGCACACGACCGGTCGTAAGCTACCCAGGACCAGTCGTGGAATAGATAATCCTTATCCCGCGGAAATCTTTAAAAATCTGTTGACTCTACGACCAGTCCTAGGGATCCTAAGACCAGTTGTAGATGGGATTTTTCAGGCTATAAATAGAGCACGAACTTCAAAGTTTTTCAATTCAATTCAATTCAATTCAAGCAATTTTAAGGCCATTCTCTGAGATAAGTTTGTGTTTGTTTTTAAGCTACTTCGTGCTCATTTAATATTCCTTTTGCTAGCTTATTTTGTATTTGATTTTGATCTACATTCCAATCTTATTAGAAAAGAGGAATTTTTGATATTCCTTCTTCTTGGATTCAAAATCAAATAGAACTAGCCCTTTTGATTTAAAATCAATTAGACTTAGAACCATTCTTAAAGTGAGTATTGGACTTTGAACGTTGAATCGAACTTCTACTCCGATTGGTTCTACTGGGCTACTTCAAAAGGAGATTCAAGTATTTTACATTTGTGTAATTTATATTCTTTGGTTTTGTTTGAGATTTGCCAGAAAAATCTCATTGTTTTTGGTTATCTAAGGAGAGCCAGAAACTCAGATTGTGTGGGTTTTTGGATTGTGTAAAGCCTGAGGTCAAAAGATACAATTGTGAACGTTTTAGGTGAACCTGTGAAACCTATTTTGATAGTGCATTCTAATATCCCCTGTGTGAGGATATTAGGAGTGGAGTAGCATTCTGTGTGGCTGTTGAATAACAGTTGGTGTACACACAGGCGAACCACTATATATCTTTGTGTTGTGGATGTGCTTTATTCATTTAGTTTTGTGGATTGTATTTGTGGATGAATGTTGTAATCATTTTATTTCAAGCAAGTGTGGGGAATGTTGTAATAACTTAGGATTTATTTTTGCAAGTTATTTTTGTTTCCTTGCTTTTTATTCCTCATTGGTTTGAGATACAAAGGATGTTCTAGAAATAAGGTTGTCCTACCTTAAACCTTTGGTTTTTGGTGTAAGGTTGTCCTTAGAACTGATATAGTATCATTCTCTTAATTCTAGTTTATTGAGATTGCTTTTAATTCAGCATTGTGCTTTATTTCTTTTATTATTGCGCTGTTATAAGTTTTATTTTGCATAGCCCTATTCACCCCCCCTCTAGGGCATATAGCTAGGCCCTTTCAGGAACTTCATGTGGTATGCCCGAGTATGAAACCCACAGGGGTGACTGAAGAGAAAATTAAATTAAGAGCCTTTTCCATTTTCTTTAAAGGATTCGGCTAAGGATTGGTTTTATTATCTACCATCTGCGAGTATTACCGCATGGAACGAGATGTAGAGGTTATTTTTAGAGAAATATTTCCCAGCTACAAGGGCGGCCAACATTCGAAAAGAATTTTGTGGTGTAAGGCTGCACAACGGAAAGTCCCTACACGAATATTGGGAACATTTTAAGAAATTATGTGCAAGCTGCCCCCATCATCAAATTAGCGAGTAGCTACTTATCCAGTATTTCTATGAGGACCTTCTACCCATTGATAGGAGCATGATTGATGCTACTAGTGGAGGAGCTTTGGTGGATAAAACTCTCAAGGCTGCGAGAAACTTGATTACAAATATGGCAGCTAATTCTCAACAAATTGGCACTAGGCTTGACCTTCCGTCTAAGCATGTTAATGAGGTAAATATTTCCTCCCTTGAATAACAAATTGCGTGTCTAACTTCTCTTGTTTGTCAAATGGTTGTAGGTAATATGCAAACGGTGAATGCTTGTGGGATTTGTTCGGTAGTAGGGCATCCAACCGATATGTGCCCAACTCTTCAAGAGGAGCCCACTGAGTAAGTGAATGTGGCGGGTGGTTTTCCTAGATAACCGCAAAGGAAGTATGATCCCTATTCGAGCACGTATAACCTGGGATGGAAGGATCATCCCAATCTTAGCTATAGGAATCCACAAGTAAATCAGCCTGCGACTCAAAATCACCCAAGTTGCTAGCAATATAAGCAGTCATACCCCCTAGACAACAACTGGGCCAAACTTCTAATTCAGGTATGTCTTTAGAAGATATTATTAAGTCTCTTGCCACTAATACTTTGCAATTTCAACAGGAGATGAAACAATTTCAACAAAAGGTGAGGGCCAGCATTCAAAGTTTTGACAATTAGATGGGCCAGATGACAACCGCAATTAGTCAGCTAGAGGCACAAAGTTTGGGAAAATTACCCTCTTAAATGGTAGTAAATCTAAGAGAAAATGCAAGTGAGTGGTAAAGAGGTTGAGATTCCAGTAAAGGCAGCCCTTGCATCGTCGAAGCAAGAAAAGGAGAAAAATGTTGTTGCAGACAAGAACGTTCCCAATGAATATGACGTACCTAAGCATAAGTTTTCACCTCTTTCTAATTATAAACCAGTACCTCCTTTTCATCAAGATTTAGTAGAATCTAGAAAAGATGAGCAAAATAAAGATTTATATGAGACTTTTCGTAGATGTGATGTAAATATTCCACTTTTAGATGCTATTAAACAAGAACTTCATTATGCTAAATTCCTGAAAGAACTGTGTACAATTAATAGGAAACAAAAACTTAGAGGATGTGAGAAGGTGAGAGTAGGGGAGAATGTTTCTTCAATTATTCAAAGAAAGCTCCCTGCGAAGTGCAAAGATCCAAGTATGTTTACTATCCCTTGTACGATAGGGAACACTAGATTTGAGAAGGTCATCATAGATTTATGAGCTTCTATCAATGTCATGCCATATTCTATATATGCTTCTTTGAAACTTGGACCTTTGAATAACACTGATGTTGTGATTCAATTGGCTGATAGATCTAATGCCTATCTTGAGAGTATAGTTGAGGATGTTCTTGTACAAATTAATGATTTGGTTTTCCCTACTAATTTCTATGTGCTTGATATGGAAAATGGTATCAAACTGCTCCTATTTTGTTAGGAAGACCATTCTTAAAGACATCCAAGACCAAGATAGATGTTCATAGTGGCACACTTACCATGGAATTTGATGGTGAAATTGTTAAGTTTAATATTTATGATGCCATGAAATATCCTGGTGATGATAATCCTATTTATTTTATTGATGTGATTGATTCTTTAGCATGGGAAGTTTTTAAACTTGATGGAAAAGATGGATTGGAAGTTGCCATTAGTAAGCATCTTGAGAAAGAGAATGAGGAGTTAGCCTTAAGTACTGATTTACAGGAAAGTGTTACAGCGTTGAATGATTTTCTGAAGTTATAGCAATCAGGTAATGTTCCTTATATTGTGTTACCAATTTCTAACGAGAGTCCTTTACCCTTTGTTTTACAGGCCCCCATTCAGATTTAAAGCTTCTTCCCAGTTACCTCAAGTATGTGTTCCTTGGACATGGAGGAACGTTACCGGTGATCATCTCCAGCAAACTTAGTGCACCGTAAGAAGAAAAGCTTGTGTAGGTCCTTAAAGAGCATAAGACGGCTATTGGTTGGACAATTACAGATATTAAAGGAATTAGCCCGTCTCCATGCATGCATTGTATCTTACTTAAAGAAGGACCCAAACCTTCCCGTCAACCGCAAAGAAGATTGAACCCGAACATGATGGATGTAGTGAATAAAGAGATCCTCAAACTTCTTGAAGTTGGAGTGATTTATCTTATTTCATATAGCAATTAGGTTAGCTTGGTTCAAGTGGTTCCTAAAAAGACTAGAATAACTGTTGTGAAAAATCAGAATGATGAGCTAGTTCCTACCCATGTTCAGAATGGGTGGCAGGTTTGTATAGATTATAAAAAATTAAATGATGTAACCCGCAAGGACCACTTCCCTTTATCTTTTATTGATCAAATGCCTGAAAGGTTAGCTGGTCATTCTTACTATTATTTCTTTAATGGTTATTCAGGTTATTTTTAGATTGTAATTGCTCTAGAGGATCAAGAAAAGATGACTTTTACATGCTCATTCAGGACTTTTGTATATCGTCGCATGCCCTTTGGCCTTTACAACACCTCAGCCACTTTCCAAAGGTGTAACGCCCTGAAAATCGGGGGTTGAGCAAAGCTCAACTCCCAAGTTCCAACGCATCACTTATGCAACAAAGATAATGATTTTTAAATGTTGTTCATATTAGTGCATTAAACAGGAGTGGAATTACACTAAAACAGCATATCATACTCCATAGTTAATGTAATTAAGCAAGCAGAAGACTGAGATAAATATATATAAACTATATATGTATTTCATAACCTTCAGAGTATGAACGTACTACCAGGCTGAATATATACATAATTTGTTTTAAAATATACCATACATTAAAATGTAAATGTTCCACTAATCTAATCTCCCTATAATCCCGACAACGCAGCTCTATGTCTACATAGACCCTCCTAAGAGCTGAACGTAGGAGAACTTCCTCTCCTTGTCAAAGAAGTCTAGCTCCTTCGCGTAAGCCTCATCACAACATGTATCTAAATCAAAGTCTGGTTAGTGTTTTAAAACACCGTCCCAGAGTAGGATTGAGTGATCAACTCAGTGGTAAAAAGGTTAACATGTTATCAATTTAGTCAAGCAGTAATGATAAAGAAGTACAACATTCATATCCTAAGTACTCATGTTAATGTAGGGATGGTATGCTGTAATGATACATGCTCTCACCTGCACTCCCTCAGCAACGTCATCTTACGTAGCACATGGCAAACTCTTGAAAAGTGCGCTTCCTCGCCAAAGCACATGCAATGAGGTGCATGGTTGTCACGCCCCAAACCCAAAAATCAGATTCACAGGAATCCTGATCATTGAATCCGGTGCCAACAGCCTCTGTAGTGCCCCATTCTCGGTTCCTGGCAATCATATGCCAGATTACGATCCTGGGATCCTATAAGGAGGATTTTCAGTATGAATTTTTTTTTAATGAAGCATAACCAAGTCACAAAACAACATCACTACATATACACTATATCAAAAACTTTAAGTACAATGTGAAAAGAGAAATACAAGATGATCAAAAAGCTCCAAAATGGCCTGATACGCTCTCCTGCCTCAGCACTGCTGCTGTCCAACGACACCTGCACGCAACGGTCATGCATAAGCTTACAAAAGCTTAGAGGGTGGTGTAAGTGTGTGCGTAAGGCAAGTGCCAAGTATCCAGTATCAGAGTAATGTGGAAACATGCGAGTAAGAGCATGAAGGCTATCAGCTGTATAAAAGCTATATGATGCAAGACATGAATGCTATCAACCATACCAAGACCATACGATGCGAGGCCTATGTAGCCAAATGTCATATGCGAGGTGCAAAGCAAGCATGCTAGTACTCATTAAGTACACATATCAATACAGTTCCTCTATGGATATTACCGGGGTCTAATACACTTCGCACTGACTGCCTCCTCCCTGGCTGCACAGTCAAGAAAGCGGAATAGACCTCACTATCCACCTAACCAGTAGTCTGCCAATACCTACCCGGCTCGTCGATAACGGACTCATTTGAGAGCTGGTTAAACTCAGCCTAGCTTATAGCCCCCTCACTCAGGCAGATAAAGCCACACCCCCTTGCAACCGACCACGACACAGTGGAAGACACGACCTACTGGTATTCGGCACTCGGGCGCTCGTGTATCCACTCGGTCTAAACGTTGGAGCAACTCCTGGTACCAAAAAGGTTCTGAGACTTTCAACCAAGGACATCCTAAGTGCCCACAGTGATAGAACCAAGTATTTTCGGTATCCGATACAGCCATTCACGATGTACATGTGGAGCCACGGCCCTGATGTCGCTAGGGCGTGCAGTGATCAAGTCACACATATGCGAGATGCATGAGTCATACCGTCAAATCATGCAGCAATCCAGTGCGTACTGCGCGATCATGTGGGGTACTCTGTCTCATAACGAGTCCCATAAATGGTCTGCCCAATGGCATATGCTATGATCAATCACTACTCATACCAAGCATACATATGATGCGAATGGGCATGAGTCATGTGATTATACTAAGCATGTTATAAAGTGATGAATATTACGAGTATGGGCCTATCAATGGGCCCTAAGGAGAGTTACAATGCGGCCATTTAATCAACATTGTACTTACAATGTGGATGTCAAAACAACATCGCTCCCAAGGCATAGCCCGTCGTAACCATCATTACATAAACCATGTTGGGATCACACATTGCAATGAACCTTAGGTACATCCCATTGGGCCTTAAATACATCAAATGGGCCATATCACATGGGCCTTTCATTCATCAAATGGGCCACATTAATGGGCCTCACCAACAGGCCTTATGTACATTGCAATGGGCCATAACCTATAGGCCTTTGAATACATCAAAATGGGCCAAATCTCATGGGCCTTATGCATACCAAATGGGCCTAATCATATGGGCCTTATGCATACCAAATGGGCCTAATCATATGGGCCTTATGTACACCAGATGGGTTACACCAAATGGGCCCATATGTACATCAAATGGGCCACAACCAAATAAAAGGGGTGATAATGATTTTCGCCATTTAAAGTTCCTAAGGCCCACCATAACATATGTTTCTCAAATAACCTATTCATAAATTAACATATTGATAAATGGAGTGGAAATAAATATTAGTTTAATATACGATGGCCCTTTTGAAATTTTGAACGGTGGATGTCATTGTCCACTATTTTAAGTGGTGGGGTCCATTTGAACTTTAAATCTGCCCCATTATTTAGCTCATGCACTAAAATGATCTATCAAAATGGTTAGGGGGAATGGGATGCAGCACGTGCATCATGGTGGATCCCATCATCCAAACAGTGGATGGTGTGGATACATACATCATTAGGCCCCGCGCTGCATGGAGGCAGCCCGCACACGGACTACAGTGTGGATAAAACACCTACTTCACAGTGGTTCCACCGTCCACGGTGGTGGACAGTGTAAATAAAACACATACATTACACGGGCTCCACGTGAGGGCCCACCGTAATGTTTACTTACCATCCAGCCTGTTAATAAGGTCACAGAGACCTGGATGAAAAGGAAAAATAGATATCAGATTGATTCAGAACTTCCATGGTCCTTAGAAAGGGTTTCAATGGTAGAGTTCAATTCACACTATGTCCTCTCACGTGGGCCACCTGAGCATTGGATGGGCTTGATTTTTTGAGGGAGGCCCACTGCACTGAGGACCCACCATATGAATGGATTGGATGACAAATAAACATCAAGGTGGAGCCCACGGCTAGAGCCGTGGGTTGCTGCCCGTCCGCCCGCTAGCAGCAGGCGCTGCCTACGCCTCTGACAAGCAGCAGTGTCTGCTGCCTTTCTTATATATATATATATATATATATATATATATATATATATATATATATATATATATATATATATATATATATATATATATATATATATATATATTTTGAAAACTCATTTTTCTGGGGTTTTTCTCATGTGGGGCCCGCATCAGGTAGATCCACTCCAGTCATTGGATTCCACAGCTCATAATAAGTCTATCAAGACCAATATTGGGTCTTTTTCAGCATGTAAGAAAAATCTGGGTGGATTTCAACGGTAATGATATTGTTTTCAACACTATGGCCCACTAGATACTCCGATCAACTTCACTTTTCAGATCAATGCCAAAAACGAGTTATGGAGTGAGGTGGATGGTTTGGATCAGAAACATACATCAAGGCGGGGCCTATGCAAGAGACTCTTTCCAAAGGCTTTGAAACAAGCCAATATTTATGTTTTCCTTCCACGTCCCTTTTTAGGCGTAGATGCTTAAGGTGGGCCACCACATGGCTACATAGTGTAGATATAACATATCTAAAGTGGGCCCCCACCTACGGATAGCTTAGATAAAATACATATTTCATGGTGGGGCTTATTCAAGTGGGCCATATGGCCACATCAACATACAAAGAAAATAAATAAAAAGGAGAGGGAGAGAGAGAGAGAGAGAGAGAGTAAAAGAGTGGAACACTCATGATGGAGGGACCCCGGCACTATGGGCCCTCCCTTGAGATCAATCATACATCAAGTGGGTCTCATTACATGTGGGCCCATAAAATTGAAATCCAATGGTGGAGATCCCTTCTCCACGAAATTAGACAGTCTAAATGACCCATATACAAGCTAGGAAGGTAAACATCATGATGGGGTCCATGGAGAATGGCCCCATCATGGAATGATATTGATGATCAAGATGAGCCATCGGCAACATCTTAGGGTCCAAAGTGAGATCCATACCATTGATTGGTAGGCCTCACTTGGTCCATCATAAAAGCATGAAAACTAGCCTATAGAAGCACCCACCTAGCGATCTCCTTGGTCTGTTGGAAAGCCTATCTCCTTATTGAAAGGGCCTAGCTATATGCCCTAGAGGGGGGGTGAATAGGACAATGCCAAATAAAACTTATAACAGCGAAATAATAAAAGAAATAAAGCACAATGCTGAATTAAAAATCAATCTCAACAAACTAGATTTAAGAGAATGATACTATATCAGTTCTAAGGACAACCTTACACCAAAAACTAAAGGTTTAAGGTAGGACAACCTTATTTCTAGAATATCCTTTGTATCTTAAACCAATGACAAATAAATCTTAAGTTATTACAACATTCCGACACTTGCTTGAAATAAAATGATTACAACATTCATCCACAAATACAATTCACAAAACTGAATGAATAAAGAAATGAAAGAATAAAGCACATGCACAAAACAACGATATATAGTGGTTCACCTTTGTGTACACCAACTGTTATCCAACAGCCACACAGAATGCTACTCCACTCCTAATATCCTCACACAGGGGATATTAGCATGCACTATCAAAATAGGTTTCACAGGTTTACCTAAAACCTTTACAATTGTGTCTTTTTATCGCGGGCTTACACAATCCAAAAACCCACACAATCTGAGTTTTCTGACTCTCCTCGGATAACCAAAACAATGAGATTTTTCTAACAAATCTCAAACAAAACCAAAGAATGTAAATTACACAAATGTAAAATACCTGAATCTCCTTTTGAAGTAGCCCGGTAGAACCAATCGGAGTAGAAGTTCGATTCAACGTTCAAAGTCCAATACTCACTTTAAGAATGGTTATAAGTCTAATTGATTTTAAATCAAAAGGTCTAGTTCTATTTTATTTTGAATCCAAGAAGAAGGAATATCAGAAATTTCCCTTTTCAAATAAGATTAGAATGTAGATTAAAATCAAATAATAAACAAGCTAGCAAAAGGAATATTAAATGAGCACAAAGTAGCTTAAAAATAAACATGAACTTATCTCAAAGTATAGCCTAAAGATTGCTTGAATTGATTTGAATTGAATTGAAAAACTCTGAAGTTCGTGCTCTATTTATAGCCTGAAAAATCTCATCTACGACTGGTCTTAGGATCCTAAGACTGGTTGTAGCTTCAAAAATTTTTAAAGATTTTCGCAGGATAAGGATTAGCTGTTCCACGACTAATCCTGGGTAGCCTACGACTGGTCGTGGGTCACCCATGATAAGTCGTATGACCCTCAGTTTAGTTGCTGGAGTTTGAGTCGTAGGGCTAAGACTTGTCGTAGGACAAGTTGTACAGCTCACAGGACTGGTCGAAGGACAGAAAAATCTAAAAATCTTCAACAACCTAGGACTGGTCCTGAAAAACTTAAGACTGATCGTAGCAGAGCTAGAACTAGTCTTGAAGTCCCTAGGACTGGTCTTAGAACAGCCTGAACAAGCATATTAAAATATACGAATTATGTATCCAGAATGACCTACAGTAAAGCCCATCCTAAGGTCAATCTAAGGTCAAACAAACCTTAAAAGTGAGATGGACATTGATAGTCTGTACACTCAGATGACCCTTAAGAGAGGCTTGAGAATTTACGAATCTTGTTGTAGGCCTTCTCGAGCTTGATACTTTCTTGAGTTGACGAAGTCTTCTTCTATACTTGTACTTGTTTGAATCTTGAACATGCATACTTGGAGACTTCTATTCTTGAATTCTTCATCCATGACTTGAAACTTTTTTCATTTAAGTTCTTGTCTTGAAATACGATGTCTTGAAGCAATGAATAGTCATGAAACACAAGACATACAAGACATAGATATAGGTTTTGGCACCACAAAATTTGACAACCAAAGGGATATGAAATCATAGCACTTACAATCTCCCCCTTTGTCAAATTTGTGACAAAACACATATCATACAGATAAGAGCAACATCATACAAATTACTCTACTCCCCCTAAGAGATACGAGTACTGCTTATTTAAATAATAAATACAAGTACTGCTCATGTAAACAATAAACAACATGTAAACATCAAGACTCCATATTCTCAATCCACATATCCTTCTCAATCAATCAATCTAAACAAATTACTCCCCCTTTCCATACTACTCCCCTTTACCATACTACTCCCGCTTTTTTCACAAAATGACAAGGGAAAGTCACAATAGGAAAGTCACAACAGCATAGAGAATAATAAAAAATAGATAATGAGAAAGAAATATGGAAGGACATAACATATTTCAAAATATAAATCAGAATCATCAAGCCATAACCAAGTTAATACAATATCCAAAATAAAAGATAAGATAATGTTATACAATCCAAAAGATAATTCACCTAATCAGATCAAGATGAGGGAGCAGGGATAGTAGGATCAATCTGGTGTAAGCCCCTATTGATGCGACGAAGATATTTTCGTATATATTTAAACTGTATATCGTGGGCTACACTCATGTTAACAACCTTCTCCTCCAATGTATGAAGGCGTGCATCATAACTAGATAGATCGTAATCAGGATCATTTGGTGAATCAGTTTCTATCTCATCAAATAACTCATCCATACTAACATCCTATTGAGGAAGATCGCTAGCTTCCCCTTCATTTTCGGCTTCACCACCATCACCAGTAACACCACCTTCATCTACTTGGCCAGGAAGCAAATCTAACTTCATCTTATTAAGATTGGTATTGTTGAAAATAAGATGATGAATTGGTGCCTCATTAATAGGTTTATCGACAAGCATGTGAGTGGCTAACACAGTCATAAGATAACCAAACGGAATATCACTATGACTCGGATGGAGATGAAACTGTATAATAAAATGACAGATCAATGCGGGAAGGCAGACCATAGTACCAGAAGTAATAAAATGCAACACACGAACCATGAAAGAAGTGAACTCGATTTTATTTCCGGACTGAGGATACAGATTTGAAATGAAAAAATGATGTAACACTTTGTATCTAGGTAACAGATACTTTGAAGGGAGCGCATTCCCTTTGTGTGTCCATTGCGCATTAATTTTGCATAAGTCTCTTATTAACATGTGTTTTTCCGATTCAGATGGTTTGTCATATAGAGTATGAATCGGTATACCTTCATCATTAATGGGTATATCCATAATACCCGATATTAAATGACGGTCTACTTCAAATTTTCCTTCTCTAGTATCAATTGAAAAAGTCAAGTTATCAAGAGAGAATTCTGAGATACATGCAACCATTGATTATGCAATAGACTGGTATGCAGGCCCACCCCAAAGAAAAATGTTAGCCCAGCCAACAGATTCAAGGAGAGGGACAATACCATATGGAGCAATGTGATTGAGATCAGTGGTATACTCAACGATAACATTACGAACACGCAAATCCCGTACATCTTGAGGATCATCTTCAGGTGACCGAAGGTTCCATTTTGTTATCGGTGTAGATCTAGATGAGGATGGACCACGGGATGTTTTCTTCTTCCCTCTAGCATCCATCTTCAACAAGATATACTAAGAGCAAGAGAAATGCATAAAAATAAGATGGGTTTTCTCTAGATCAGCAATATGAGAAGAAACCCTTAAAACACTAATAAAAGATGAAATCTAGCTACACAATGATCAAACCAAAGCATAGAGAGCATCAAACTTCAAGAAAAATCAAGAAATAGGACTAACCTTGAAGAAATACAAGAAATCCTATGACTGGTCGAGCCACGACTCGTCGTAGGTCAGAGTGGAAATGAAGAAGAAGAAGGTTTTCCCCAAATTATATCAAGTTCACAAGCTCCACGACTGGTCGAGTGCGGTGCACAACCGGTCGAACCACGACTGGTCATGTACGCTATGACCGGTCGAGCATCGACCAAAAATACATATTTATTGTAAAAAATTAAAATTTAAATACAAATAATACTAAATATAATACATTATGATACATGTAAGCAAGAATACTCAATGTAAAATGCACATTCCAAGATTAAATTTTAATTTATTAAACCTGCTTTTGTCGAGCGGTTTAGTAAATATATCAGCAAGTTGAGTTTTGACTGGTATATATTCCAAGGAAATAACTTTTTCTTCAACCAACTCACGAACGTAATGATACCTAATGTCAATGTGCTTAGTACATGAATGCTGGATTAGATTTTTAAAAATATTTATAGCACTGGAATTATCACAATGTAAGATCATTGAATCTTGATTAATTCCATAATCTCTTAGCATGCGTTTCATCCAAACTAGTTGAGTACATGCATATCCAGCTAAAATATACTCAGCCTCAGTAGTGGAGAGCGATATTGAGCTTTGCTTCTTGCTAAACCAAGAAACTAAGCAATTTCCAATGTAAAAACAACCACCACTGGTTGATTTTCTATCATCGATATTACCGGCCCAATCAGCATCTGAGTACCTAACTAATTGAACACTAGTATCAAAAGGATACCAAAGACCCAAATTTATAGTACTTGCGACATATCTAATAATCTGTTTAACACTAGTAAGATGTGATTCCTTAGGATTATACTGATATCTTGCACAAATACCAACACTTAACGCGATATCAGGTCTACTAGCAGTTAGATACAACAAACTACCAATCATACTACGATATAGTTTAGGATCTATATCTTTACCTGTAGAGTCTTTTGAGAGTCTTAACGTTGTACTCATAGGAGTATCAAAGTTCTTACCATTCTCAAATCCAAACCTTTTAACCAAGTTTGAAGCATATTTGGTCTGGGAAATGAAAATTCCATCAGGTTGTTGTTTTACTTGCAACCTTGGGAAATAGTTCAGTTCTCTAACCATGCTCATTTCGAACCTTGATTTCATTAACTTTGCAAACTCAATAGACATGTTAGAGCAAGTTGATCCATAAATAATATCATCAACATAAATTTTAACCATCAAAATATCATTTTTATGTTTCTTAACAAAGAGCGTCTTATCAACACTTCCTACTTGAAAGCTATGACTAAGTAAGAATTTAATCAATTTCTCATACCATTCCCTGGGCGCTTGTTTTAGACCATAGAGAGCCTTTTTGAGACAAAATACATGGTTAGATAACTTGGGGTCTTCAAACCCTGAAGGTTGTTCAACATACACCTCTTCATGTAAATCGCCATTCAAGAAGGCACTCTTTACATCCATTTGATAAATCTTAAATTTTCTAAAGCATGCGATGGAAATAAAATGTCTAATTGATTCAAGGCGAGCGACTGGAGCAAAGGTTTCATCATAATCGATGCCTTCAATCTGAGTGTACCCTTGTACAACCAGTCTAGCCTTGTTTCGTATTATATTTCCAAGTTTATCAGACTTATTTTTAAAGATCCATTTTATTTCGATAATGTGTTTATCTTTAGGTCTAGGAACAATATACCAGACATCATTATGAACAAATCGATTAAGTTCATCCTGCATAGAAATTATCCAATTTTCGTCAGAAAGTGCTTCTTTCACATTGACCGGTTCTATTTGGAATGTAAAACAATCATAATTACATATGTTCTCAAGTTTCTTGCGAGTACGAATTCCAGTGAGAGGGTTTTCAAGAATTTGATTGGTTGGATGATCTTTGAGAGTCCTTGGTTCAGACTCTTTATGTCTTGATGAGGTATCTTGATTGTCGATAATAAGAGCTTCATCATCATCTGAACTCGGAGCTGGTGTATTCAAATGATCATCAATGACCACATTGATGGACTCTTGAATCATACCAATTCTCTTATTTAGAACCCTATAAGCTCAACTGTTCAAAGAATAACCAAGAAAAATACCTTCATCACTCTTCGTATCAAACTTTCCCAAATTCTCACGATCACGTAAAATATAACACTTGCTGCCAAAAACTTGAAAGTGTTTGACAGTAGGTTTCTTTTCAAACCATAATTCATAAGCAGTCTTATTATTAGATTTACTGGTATAAACCCGATTAATAATATAACATGTAGTATTAACTGCTTCAGCCCAAAGATTTCTAGAGAGCTTCATGTTATTCAACATAACATTAGTCATATCCTGAAGAACTCTATTTTTTCTTTTAACTATACCATTTTGTTACGGTATTTTGGGCGCAGAGAATTCATGCGATATTCCCTGATCGCTACAAAATTTCTCAAAACTACTATTTTCGAATTCGGATCCATGATCACTACGGATCTTACTAACATGAGAACCTTTTCATTTTGGATTCTCTTAATGACTTTTTCACTTTATCCAGGGTTTCAGTTTTATCTTTTAAGAACAATACCCAAGTGAATCTATTATAGTCATCTACGATAACCAAGATGTAGTTTTTACCTCCTCGACTCTCCATTCTGGTTGGTCCAATAAGATCCATGTGGAGAAGCTCGAGTGGTCTTTATGTGGTAGTGGAGTTCACTTTCTTGTGAGAGCTCCTAATCTGTTTTCCCAACTGACATTCACCACATATTTTGTCTACTTTTAGTAATTTGGGTAGACCTCTCATTAGTTCTCTTTTGCTCAATCTAAATAAGTTCTGGTAGTGTACATGTCCAAGGCGTTTATGCCATAATTCAGTCTCATCGGTATGGACCATGTAACACGATTGAGTAGATGAGCTTGCATCACTACCGATGTAGCAGTTTTCAGAAGTTCTGCGACCATTTAATATAACAGAACCCTTTTTATTAAGTATCTCACAAGCTTGATTAGAAAACTTCATACTATGGTTGTTATCGCGTATCTGAGAAACGCTTAGTAGGTTGTGTTTCAAGCCCTCAACATATAAAACATTCTTAAATAAGGGAAGGTTATAAAGCTGAACCGTACCTTGGCTAATGATCTTGCAATTGCTTCCATCACCAAATGTGACGGACCCTTCAGTCATATCTTTTAGATCGGTGAATAAAGCCTTGTCACCTGTCATATGCCTGGAGCAACCACTATCTAGGTACCACTTTGAATGACATGTAGCTTTGAAAGCAGTGTGGCCAACTAAGAAGGCAACTTTAGGAACCCATTTCAGAACTGTTTTGGGTTTAGGAGTATAGATGGTCTTTTTCTGTCTATTATTATAGGAAAGACTTATAGAGTTAGACTTTAATAACTCCTTGAGTTGATCAATTATTTTTTCAGCTAATGGATTTCGATTTTGAAAATCAAAGTTGACATGGCTACCTTTAGGTTTTAGAAAAGTCCTTGAATTTTTGGAAAAATCTTGATAATTATTCTTTTCTTTTGAGGTTGAAGAGTCTCCTTTTACAAATTTAGGTGCAATATTCTTTTGTTTAGGAGATGTATTCTTATCATAGCCCAACCCGGATCGATCGCCACATTTTCTTAATCCGGACAATAATTTTTCTAATTTAGGATCATCTTGGGCATATCTCCATGTGTCTTTCAAACTCAGAAGAGAAGCTACCTCATTTTTGAGTTTCTCATTTTCGGATCTCAAATCTTCAATTTTGGAGGTTTTGAAATCTAAATCACATTTGGTCTTTTCAAAAGAATAAAAAATATGAGACTTTTCTAAAACGAGAACTCATAATCTTCCTTAAGCTTAGAAATTTTTTCTTTTTTTAACTTAAGCTTGACGACAATTTTACAACTCTCCTTATAAAGTGCATTATAAGCATCCTGAAGATCATCTTCATTATCGCAATCACTATTCAGATTTTCTTCACTAGATATATCATCATTATCTGAAAAAGTGATCTTGGCTAGAGTCATAAGGGCTTTAACATTATCGCCCGACTCGATTTCAGAATCTTCTGATTTAGAAGAGGATTCAGAATCAGACGATTCATCCCAAGTAGCCATCATGCTTTTCCTTTTTGATTTGTCCTTTTTAGGACATTTATTAGCTAAGTGCCCATACTCTTGACAGTTGTAACATTGACTATCTTTCAAAGATTTTCGAGCTCTAGGTTTAGATCGTCTCTTATCATTTGACTTTTGAAAATCAACTTTTTTCTTACTTATGAAAATTTTGTAAAACGTTTTTGCTAAAAGCGCCATATCATCTTCAGAATTTTCTATGTCCGAAGTGCTTTCTTGTAAAACATTTGATGATTTGAGAGCAATTAATTTTCCTTTAGGAGCTTTAAAGGACAACTCGTATGTTTGTAGTGAACCAACTAGTTCCTCAACCCTCATGGTATCCGTATGACGAAGTTCCTAAATCACGGTCACTTTAGAATTGAACTGATTAGGAAGTGAGCGTAGTATCTTTGCGCACACTTTACTTTCTGGGATTCTATCACCAAGACCCCATATAGAGTTCACAATGTCATTCAATATAGTGTAGAAGTCCATAAACATCTCATTCTCCTCCATATGAATTTCTTCAAATTTAGTTGTGAGGAGTTGGACTTTAGATTTCTTGACAATTGATGTACCCTCGTGTGTCATTTCTAATACATCCCATGCTTGTTTTGCATTTTCACAAGAGATGATTCTTTTGAATTCATCTGGTGATAATGCTCAAGTAATTGCATTTAGTGCTTTTGCATTGGCACTACTCTCGCTTTTCTGAAGTGTGGTCCAAAGAGAATAAGTTGTTACTTTCATTGATTTTAAACCATCGTCATTAGTTACTTCAGTGATAGGAGGGTTCCATTCATTCACTGTGGCCAGCCACACACTTTCATCCAAGGATTTGAGGAAGATCCTCATCCTAACTTTCCAATAGGCATAGTTTGTGCCATTAAAGGGTGGTGGCCTAGTGACTGATAGGCTATCAAAAATTGACATCATAATATAGCTTAGATCGTTAGCTCAGGAAATAAATCCAATAAATAAACAATAAGCACGAGCTATTAGGCTCTGATACCACTTGAAAGGGCCTAGCTATATGCCCTAGAGGGGGGGTGAATAGGGCAATGCCAAATAAAACTTATAACAGCGGAATAATAAAAGAAAAAAAGCACAATATTAAATTAAAAATCAATCTCAACAAACTAGATTTAAGAGAATGATATTATATCAGTTCTAAGGACAACCTTACACCAAAAACCAAAGGTTTAAGGTAGGACAACCTTATTTCTAGAACATCCTTTGTATCTCAAACCAATGATAAATAAAAAGCAAGGAAACCAAAATAACTTGCAGAAATAAATCCTAAGTTATTACAACATTCTGACACTTTCTTGAAATAAAATGATTAAAACATTCATCCACAAATACAATTCACAAAACTGAATGAATAAAGAAATGAAAGAATAAAGCACATGCACAACACAACGATATATAGTGGTCCACCTGTGTGTACACCAACTGTTATCCAACAGCCACACAGAATGCTACTCCACTCCTAATATCCTCACACAGGGGATATTAGCATGCACTATCAAAATAGGTTTCACAGGTTTACCTAAAACCTTCACAAATGTGTCTTTTTATCGCGGGCTTACACAATCCAAAAACCCACACAATCTGAGTTTTCTAGCTCTCCTCAGATAACCAAAACAATAAGATTTTTCTAGCAAATGTCAAAAAAAATCAAAGAATGTAAATTACACAAATGTAAAATACCTGAATCTCCTTTTGAAGTAGCCCGGTAGAACCAATCAGAGTAGAAGTTCGATTCAACTTTCAAAGTCCAATACTCACTTTAAGAATGGTTCTAAGTCTAAATGATTTTAAATCAAAAGGGCTAGTTCTATTTTATTTTGAATCCAAGAAGAAGGAATATCAGAAATTCTCCTTTTCAAATAAGATTGGAATGTAGATCAAAATCAACTAAAAAATAAGCTAGCAAAAGGAATATTAAATGAGCACAAAGTAGCTTAAAAATAAACACGAACTTATCTCAGAGTAAAGCCTAAAGATTGCTTGAATTGAGTTGAATTGAATTGAAAAACTCTGAAGTTTGTGCTCTATTTATAGCCTGAAAAATCTCATCTACGACTGGTCTTAGGATCCTATGACTGGTCGTAGCTTCAAAGATTTTTAAAGATTTCTGCGGGATAAGGATTAGTTGTTCCACAACTGGTCATGGGTAGCTTACGACTGGTCATGGGTCACCTACGACCAGTCGTAAGACCCCTAGTTTAGTTGTTGGAGTTTGAGTCGTAGGTTTAAGACTGGTCATAGGACAAGTCGTATAGTTCACAGAACTAGTCGAAGGATATCCAGGACTGGTCGTAGGATAACCAAAAAAATTTAAAAATCTTCAACAACCTAGGACTGGTCCTGAAAAACTTAAGACTGGTCATAGCAGAGCTATGACTGGTCTTGAAGTCCCTAGGACTAGTCTTAGAACAGCCCGAACAAGCATATTAAAATATACGAATTATGTATCCAGAATGACCTACAGTAAAGCCCATCCTAAGGTCAATCTAAGGTCAAACAAACCTTAAAAGTGAGATGGACATTGATAGTCTATACACTCAGATGACCCTTAAGAGAAGCTTGAGAATTTATGAATCTTGTTGTAGGCCTTCTCGAGCTTGATCCTTTCTTGAGTTGACGAAGTCTTCTTCTATACTTGTACTTGTTTGAATCTTGAACATGCATACTTGGAGACTTCTATTCTTGAATTCTTCATCCATGACTTGAAACTTTCTTCATTCAAGTTCTTGTCTTGAAATACGATGTCTTAAAGCAATGAGTAGTCATGAAACATAAGACATACAAGACATAGATATAGGTTTTGGCACCACAAAATTTGACAACCAAAGGGATATGAAATCATAACACTTACACTTATACTTCACTTCGATGGTGGATGATAAGATTTGAATGGCTAGGATGGAGGTTTTGGGATGAAAAAGTGGGCCACCAAAAATCACATTTTTCTCTCACTTGGAAAATCCTTGGACGTGCACTCTCTTGGTTGCTTGGAATTGTTGAGAAATAAGCGAGAGAGATGGGATGTAAGAAGTGATGGAGTGATGGGGAGTGAGTGATGGGGTGATGGACGTGTACTTGACATGTATGGGTGTGTAAGAGAGAGAGAGGGAGAGAGTTGACTTTGGTGGTTGTTTGGGGATGGGGTGAAAGGTGATGTGTACTTGACATGAAGTGATTGATGGATTGATGGGTTGATTGACTGATTGATGGATTGATGGGACATGTTGTAGAGATTCTTTTGGGATTGCAACGTGTGGCATTTTCTTTGAAATAAACGCCGACTCACATCTCTTAGTCAGGGTATCGGATTGGTACATGAGTCACGGCGTTGGAACCGCGGCGATAATGCGGTCACAATGATACAAGTCTCGGATTAAGCCGACTCAATTCTATAGGATACGGCTTAGGTTCATGCATAAACATCGATTATCGGTCATAGGTTGTCAGAATTCGACAGGAAGGATCGCGGGAGTTGATGGAATAGTATGAATTAGGATACTGGTCTTACAGCTCTCCCCACCTAATAAAAATTTTATCCTCGAAATTTACATTACCATCGCAGCTAAACACAACTCATAAGGGGATAGGGAACTTAACATCATATATGATCAAAACACAATATATCATCAAAATCAAACACCTAAGAGATGGGGATAACGCTCATGAATCTTAAGCTCTAACTCCCAGGACGGATCATTCATGAGCAATATAGCAAGACGGTGTAGGGGCCAAGTCACACGAATCATCGACGACTACTCCTGATGACTGAGGGTCCTGTTGGACGGCATAAAATCTGCCCTGGGCCTGCTGGGGAGGTGCAGGTCTCCTCTGAGGTCTCTGCTGTTATGGTGGAGGTCCCAAAGGCTAGTGCTGAGGATGTTGTTGCTGCTGTGGGGGCTGTCGAGGAGGCTGATATGGTGTCCTCGACTGCTAATGTTGTGGTGGCTGTCGTGGAGGCTGATGCGGTGCTCTCGGATGCTGTTGTTGAGGATGGGGACACTGATGCACACGATATCCTATCTTACCGTATCCAAAGTAGGTACCAATGAACGATCCTGAAGATGGTGCTGGGGGTGCCACTGGTGCTCGGAATGTTGGGCGGGTCGTGCATTGTTGCTGTGGATAATACTGCTGAGGCTGGGAGCTACTGGAGGGCTCCTTCCTCTTCTAATCTCCCCTCAGGTCATGAACTCTCTGCAAACTGCCCAATCTATCTCATATATCAGGGCTCTCTCCACTATCTGCTCAAATGTTGGAAGTATGTGTCTGATCACACGACTCTAGAGGGTAGGACGTAAGTCGTTCTCAAAATAGCGGGCCTTTTGCCCCTCTCATCAATAAGGTATGTCATAATGGTCATGTTATCCAAGTAATTTATTAGACTTATTCATATAGTAGATTCGGGAAGCTAAGGTACCTTCCCTTTTATCATTTACCTAAGCACGGATCCATCTAGGGTCTTCAATCTTAGTTAATCACATACTATAGGCAAGTTGTAGGCAACACCCCTGATAAAAGTAATGGATAGGTAAGTTCATGAGTTTACACTCAAGGTCACTACGGAGAGACTCGCCACCTCAGCATAAGCCTAATTTATACTCGAGGTCACTATGGGAGACTCGTCATTTGAACGTAGGCCGACAGCTCGAATACAGTGTCTCATACACCACCATATTTGGCTCACAAGTTTGGGTTACTCACTGGTCACTAAAGGAAATCTCGTCACCCCAGCGTAAGCCGATAGATTGACCACGGTGTCCCATTCTACCATGCTCGACTCATGAGTCTTAGTGAATTGTGGTACCATGGTTGAGATGGGCTTTACATAGGTAAGTGCTACCTTAGATTCAAGCAGTAGTGTTCATACATGGTAAACAGACAAGAGGCCAATCAGGTTATTTCACAAGTATGATTAGTATGAATGCACGTTAAATTAATTGACATGAAGCATGTAAGCACTTCACGTGGCCTAACCACTATCGACAATCAGCCTATATCTTGGATTCATCGAACATATCTAATGTAGCGAAACTAGTCCTGTCACTCAATCGGGAACCATTACTGATTGCCTGGACTACGTGGTAGTCCCAAACATACTCAAGTGAAATAGGTAGTCACATACGTTACTCATAACAACATTTAATAAACAATTCAAACATAATTCTCATTTGAGCATTTTATCAAACACATTGAACATGTTAATATACATATGCATTTCATCCATAAATCACAAAGTAGCAATTCATGTAATATGAAGGAAAGTATAAATGTGGATAAGGTAGTTGAGAATCTCATCTCAACACCCTTGTTAAAAGCAATTCATCAAACAATTTCTCATTCAGACATTTTATCAAACACTTAGACTACATAATACTACATACATAACTAAATTAGTTATAACATATATTATGGCAGATCCTTTTACAGAGTTTTCATACATACAACAAACATGTGTTATAGGTTAATAGTCATGGCAAGCACAAATCATAAATTTAATTTCATTCAATCATTTCAACAAACACATGGAATGCATTATATATTCACAAAGTTCACACACATCTATAGTTTATCAAATACATCGTAACTAAGATCATATGGTAGCAATCAAGTCAGACATAAATCATTACTCACATTGGAAGTCTTGAAAACCATAACCTAACAAATTATAGTCTGTTGAGGTATAAAAATATTTCATTACAGTGGTCGGTAAATTCCATGTCCAGGGGTATTTTGGGTATTTTGGTAAAATTCCAGCTCCAGGGGTATTTGGGTATTTTGGTAAAATTCTAGCTCTAGGGTAGTTTGGGTATTTTGGTAAAATTCCAGCTCCAAGGGTATTTTGGGTATTTTGGTAAAATTCTGTCTAGGGGTATTTTTAGTATTATAGTAGAAATCTAGTTCCAGGGGCAGTTTAAGTATTTTGGTAAAATTTCATGTCCAGGGGTAGTTTAGGTATTTTGGTAAAAGGGATTATAAAGGGTAGTTTTGTTAAAAAGGGTGCACAGGTGTCATTTTAAGAGAGAAAGGTTGTACACTACCATTTAAGAGGGAGCTTGGTGGACACCATGGTTGAAGAAAAGAAGAAGTTCATATGTGAAGGGATAAGTGGTGGTGATCACCACTTTGTAAGTGTGGTGGGGCCTATAAATACCCCACCCCTGCTTCATTTGGTGGGGTCGGATTAGTTGGTGGGCCAGAAAGGGAGAGAGAGGAAGACAAGGAAGTCATTGCGCAACCAGCACAATAGGAAGAAGCTTTGTGCGGTTAGCCTAATAGGAAGGAGCTTAGCGCGGTTGGCGCAACAATGGGAAAAGTCCCTTGCGCCACTTTTTGTGGAGAGATGCCTATCCACGTAAAAGAACTTTGGAGAAAAGACCCCTTCGCTTATCCGCACAAAGAAGTTTAGAAAAAGGCCTTAGAGAAGTCTGTTGCGCAAACCATGCAACAGAGAAGTCCGTTGTACGAACCACGCAATAGAGAAGTCCGTTGCGCAAACCACGCAATAGAGAAGTCCGTTGCGCGAACCATGCAACCATATGTGAAAATATTGCACAACCATATGTGCAAATATTGCATAACCATATGTGCAGATATTGCACAACCATTGCTGTAAAGGAAACCTCATGCGCCACTTCTCATGGGAACATGTCCTGACACTTAGCTTCTTCGCCACTTTCAAAGGAAGGATGTCCTGATGTAAGGTTTTCAATGCCACTTCTCATGGGAACATGTCCTGACACTTGGCTTCTTCATCACTTTCAAAGGAAGGATGTCCTGATGCAAGATATTCCGTGCACCACATCAAGAGGAGTTTGTCCTGAGACCAGCCTGATGTTGTCTTAAAGGAAACTCTATGTGCCACCGTGCCTGTGTACTCCTACCCTCAGACAGATTGCTCCACATTTCAAGGAATGATGATGATCACTCTGCCTTTCAAGGAAGAATGAATGAAAGATGATCGAAACTAATCTCAACAGTCCGATCAAGGAAGAATGAATGAAAGATGATCGGAACTGATCTCAACGGTCCGATCAAGGAAGAATGAATGGAAAGACAATCAGAGCTGATCTCAATGGTCATATCAAGGGCTTCAAGCCCACACAATCCCGGTTTCCTAGAAGACTGATTGATCATATCAACATTCCTCCTAAGTCCTAGGAGATAACTGAAACAAGCGCCGGAATGCTGCTGAAATTTCTATTTGACTGTCTTCTCCTTCATTTATTATATTGCATTAATTGCACTTTGATTTCAGAATCAAGGGAATTAGAGGATGTAAATGAACTTAGATAAATGTGATCAATGTTCTCTCAACAAATTCTTTGTTATCATTGAATAAATCCCCCAAATCAAACGCATTTGTTTCTTTATCGAAATAAAATGATGACTCTACTGGGGACCTTATTATTCAATGGTAACTTAGAAAATATTCAGAGAACATTTATCACTTTTTGTCGTCTTTGCAGAGGCCAAAATGGCAACTCTCAACGGGAACATCCTCCCCTTCATCTCTAAAAAAAAAGTACAACTTTATTTAATAAATTAACTAACATTCTGTTCTGAATGACAGATATACCGCGGTGATCTTTCTCTCGACTACTATAATTGTTTACTTCATCTCCAATAGACTTTCCGGAGAGAGATCAAATCAGTTTCAATCAAAGACAAATAATGCCAGAACGATAACAATTTCGGGAGAAAGCTAGCTTCTTGTACGGAAGTGATTCAAACATCAGTGATTTGGTAGTTCTTTTGCAGCATCCCTGTGAATAGGATGGCAGAGTTTCTTCCATGGCCTTCTTCTATTTCACTTGAGGAGCATCAAGATCCACTAAAATGCTTGTGCAAGATAGTCCCACAAGAAAAACTTCCTTAAAAGTGCTATGTGAATCCCACACATGGTCAGTTATTAGATCAAACAGAGAAAGGGTGGTGCATTTGTGAATCTTCCAAGAATGGAAAAGGGAAACATCTGGAGTTAGCTGTTGGTTCAATTATAGCACATCCAATTGATGAAGTATTGTACTGGTGCAATGCTTTCAAAAGAGAATTGAATGATATAGCTGAAGAGGCGAGGAAGATACAAAGTCTTCAACAGAATAGTGTGTTATTGAAGTCCCTAGCTTTCCAATAGCAACTACCGTGAACAATAAGTAAACCTTGAGGAAAACGCTCAGATGAAGAGTTAGTTCGATTAAATTTGAGGAAGATGTTGCTTGCCAATAAGCAAATGAATCAATTAATGAATTAACGAATTCATCAATCAATAGATAGCCCTGGGGGGCATCGTCACAACTTTCCAGATTATAAGAGTAAGGGTCAAAGTAATGCTGCTTCACTCTCATATGAATCGGCTATTTTAAGCATCCTAGGGGAACAACAACAGATACTGCCAAAGAAAGAAGGTAAAAAGAAGGGTTGTCAGAATGTAAAGGATTGAATTTTTCGCTAAAGAGAACATCAGCGATTTTACAAACAAGAAAGTAAAGGGTTCAGAAAATTCAAGGACTACATGAAACATACAGCTGAAGAAGGCGATGTACTGCATATGAGGAATCAATCACTAGCTGCAGAGGCAATTAAGTTTCCATAGTTAAAGTATTAAAGGAAATAAAACAAAGAAGAAAAGAAGAGCAGGAAAGAAGAAAGCAAGATAGTATGTTGACTCAAAAGATTCGTGGCACAATTATTCAGAGGGTAGACAAAGGCATACAAAATAAGTAAAGAGCTACAGTTTTGATGTTTCCAAATTAAAAAAAAAAAAAAAAAAAAAAAAGTGGTAAGATCAGCAAAGTCTCAGAATGACAAAATCTCAGAATTCTAAATAAGGTAATTGTTAACTCGAAATGATAATTGTTTATAATAATTGTCTATATTAATTTTTTCGGGTTAGGGCAAAGCAAGCATTGACGATTGTCACTCATAATTCGAGAAACAAAAGGATCGCGAAAGACAAAGTCATGTACTCTACCTTATGCGAAGGAATAAAAGAGTAAATTTTCAATTGACTTCGAATTTCAGGGAAATTTAGGAGATACAATTCAAGAAGAAAGAAAAGAGAATGGCTTGAAGAACGAGTTGCAGAAGACGATTGATAAAAGAAAAATTGTTAAGGTATAAGACATTAAAGAAGAAATAAGAGTACATAGGCTTGACTAGTTCGAGATTGGAGGCAAAGCTAATCTTAAGAAAAAGTATGAGATGATGCGGCATCAGTATATTTGTTAAAGGTCACAACATTGTGATTTTGATTACAAAGATTTCCAGAGCAATGCTTCCTAATCAAAAGGGGGCAAGACAGGTGAGTAAAAACTGTGAAATATATTTCTCACCATATAATATATTTCTTTTATGTATGAATAAAATGCAGGCTTTCAAGCATATCAAGTCATCGCCAAATGCGAAACACCAATGACAATCGCCAAATGAAAAGTCAATCGCCAAAATTAGCAACTATCACTATCGCCATCAATCACTTATCAAAAATGTTATCATCGCAAAAAATTATTGATTCTCAGAACATATCAGCAGCAGTGAAATATCAGTTATGGATTCACCAAAAATTATTGATTCTCAAAATATTATTAGCAGTAGTGAAATATCAATTATTGAGTCTCAGAATATTATCAGCAGCGGTGAAATATCAGTTATGGATTCGCCATTTATGGCAGTGGAATAAGCAGTGGAATAAACTTACATTGGTCAACCACACAAATCTTACGATAGCAATGGTAAGACAGCGATGGCAAATGATTATTTAAGGCAGCATAGTCAAGCTATATGGCCAACTACGTATAAGACCTACAAATCTTCAATGATTTAAAAAGCCTGAAGTTAGCCTGCCCGAAATCGGCGATAAACTATCTTACTCCTTAAGCCCTGCCCGAAATCGACGGTAAACTATCTTGCTCCTTGAGCCCTGCTCAAAATCAGTGGTAAACTATCTTTCTCCTTGAGCCCAGCCCGAAATCGGTGGTAAACTATAATTGCTCCTTAAGCCCAATCCGAAATCAGTTATAAACTATCTTGCTCCTTAAGCCTTGCCCAAAATCGGCGGTAAACTATCTTGCTCTTTGAGCCCAGTGTCAAATCCATTTCAGTCAAATCTGGTCTTCTAGTTCAATCAAGTTTAGTTGAGTCAAGTTCAGTTTAGGTTAAGTCATGTCCTGTCAAAGTATAGTCAGTCAAAAGTACACTAGCACCACTGCTCAAAAAGCATAAACTAAGTTTAGCATTCAAAATGCTGCAGATAGACATTTCAATTTAGATATACTCAAATATGCAATTGCCTAATGAAAATTTTAAACATTGATTAGACAACATGCAAAAATGCATTTCTCTTGAATCAGTTTCAAATTACATCAACAGCAAATGCCTTCAAGATATTGGCGATTATCTACTCAAAAGCTCAAGTCTCCAAGGTCAATTAATATATTGACAAGAGTCGTGAGTTCTTTTCATCTCTCGCCTCTTAATGAATAGAGACATATTATTGCACAAGGTTCTCAAAAGGGGGTAGAGAATAAACTAGCGAAGAATTATCATTCTCTATCGGACAATATAAGGACTCGGATATATTCTTTTGGAGTCGTGAAAAGAGCAGTAAAGATTATTCATTTTACAAGAGTATCAGAAGGCTTCACTTCAGAAATATTATCTACTAAAGAAATCTTTATGCGACATTGACCTAGAAAGGGGGGGGGGGGGGGGGGGGGGGGGGAGGGAGGGCAGGATTTAATGTCTTCAAAATAATCTATGCCTTGGTCTTTCTGATAACTTCTTATGCAAGGTGGAGG
The DNA here is from genome assembly GCA_037074715.1 of Magnolia kwangsiensis. NCBI lineage: Eukaryota > Viridiplantae > Streptophyta > Magnoliopsida > Magnoliales > Magnoliaceae > Magnolia > Magnolia kwangsiensis. The sequence goes on along the minus strand of CM073576.1, from coordinate 43,104,045 downwards.
AATTCATATGCTGAGTATTATAAATAATAATATTACAAGACTCCAAGTATTGGATCTGATAGAGACAAAGAACAAACGGAATCATCATCAAATCAGCAGAGATCCAAGAAAAAGTCTATGAAGAAATGCTAAGGAGCACAAACTAGAGAAGACTCAGTAAAAAGACTCGGTGGTTAAACCTTTGGGGCTAAAGATGAAATCTCCAAGAGTGTAATATAAAGAATATAAAGAATACAATGTGAAGCACGATGACAAGTGCAAAGATTGATTAAATCATATTGCGATTATCACACTCAACCTAAAAAGAGAAGAAATTCTCAATCTATTTCAAAAATTATCAATATTGCATAAAGCTAAATTGAAAAAAGTATATTATAATGAATTAAGATACTAATTCTGATTAATTTGGAAAGAAAGATCATCATTTGAAAGCTTGGGTCATGTAGATCTTGAATAAAGGAAACAATCAAAAAAGGTGTTACAGTAGGAGCAACATTAAAGAACAACCCCAGATATAGAGTTGAAGTAAAGAATCGTTGGAGTTGATCAAAGAGACCGTTACATCAACAACGGTGTTGAAAGATAGTTCTCTGATCAAATCACTCAAAGGTGAAGTCATCATAGCTATTACAAAGACGTGCTTCAATGAAAAGAGAATTTTATCCTCTCTAGTGAAACATCTGCTCGACGCTGTTGGCTGGGGGCATTCCGGCCTTTCGTTCGAGCGCCATCATTCAAGTCTTCCGTTCGAACGCAATCATTCAAGCCTTCCATTCAAACGCGATCATCCAGTCTTCCGTTTGAATGCGAGCATTCCAGTCTTCCAATCGAACGTGATCATTCAATCTTCTGGTCAAGCATGATCATCCAGTCTTCAGTTTGAATGCGAGCATTCCAATCTTCTGATCGAACGCAATCATTCAATCTTCTGGTCAAGTATGATCATCCAATTTTTCATGCAAGCATGATCATCCAATCATCCTTGAGTTGCAGTTTATTCAAGTTATTCAGGCGGAGGAAGATCGATCCTCCATTTGATTTCAAGAATCAATCAAAGAAGGATTAAGGGGGCATCTGTTGAGGTATAAAAAATATTTCATTACAGTGGTTGAAAAATTCCATGTCCAGGGGTATTTTGGGTATTTTGGTTAAATTTCAGCTCCAGGGGTATTTTAGGTATTTTGGTAAAATTCCAGCTGCAGGGGTAGTTTGGGTATTTTGGTAAAATTCCATGTCCAGGGGTAGTTTATGTATTTTGGTAAAAGGGATTGAAAAGTATAGTTTGGTAAAAAGGGGTGCACAGGTGTCATTTTAAGGGAGAAAGGCTGTACACCACCATTTAAGAGGGAGCTTGGTGGACACCATAGTTGAAGACAAAAAGAAGTCCATATGTGAAAGGATAAGTGGTGGTGATCACCACTTTGTATGAGTGGTGGGGCCTATAAATACCCCACCCCTGCTTCATTTGGTGGGGTCAGATTAGTTGGTGGGCCAGAAAGGGAGAAGAAAGGTGAGAGAGGGAGACAAGGAAGCCATTGCGTGACCCGCATAATAGGAAGAAGCTTTGTGTGGTTGGCGCAATAGGAAGGAGCTTCCCGCGGTTAGCGCAACAATGGGAGAAGTCCCTTATGATACTTTTTGTGGAGAGATGCCAATCCGCGTAAAAGAACTTTGGAGAGAAGACCGCTTCGCCTATCCGTGCAAAGAACTTTGGAGAAAGGCCTTGGAGAAGTCCATTGCGCGAATGCGTGAACCACGCAATAGAGAAGTCCGTTGCATGAACCGTGCAACCATATGTGCAAATATTGCACAACCATATGTGCAAATATTGCATAACCATTGCTGCAAAGGAAACCTCATGTGCCACTTCTCATGGGAACATGTCCTGACACTTGACTTCTTCGCCACTTTCAAAGGATGTCCTGATGCAAGGTTTTCAATGCCACTTCTCATGGGAACATGTCCTGACACTTGGCTTCTTTGCCATTTTCAAAGGAAGGATGTCCTGATGCAAGATATTCCATGCGCCACATCAAGAGGAGTTTGTCTTGAGACCAGCCTGATGTTGTCTTAAAGGAAACTCTATGTGCCACCACGCCTGTGTACTCCTACCCTTGACAAATTGCTCCACATTTTAAGGAATGATGATGATTGCTTCGCCTTTCAAGGAAGAATGAATGAAAGATGATCGGAACTGTTCTCAATGGTCCGATCAAGGAAGAATGAACAGAAAGACAATCAGAGCTGATCTAAATGGTCAGATCAAGGGCTTCAAGCCCACACAACCCTCATTTTCTAGAAGATTGATTGATCATATCGACATTCCTCCTAAGTCCTAGGAGATGGCTGAAACAGGCACCGGAATGCTGCCGAAATTTTTATTTAACTGTCTTCTTCTTCATTTATTACATTGCATTAATTGTACTTTATTTTCAGAATCAATGGAATCAGAGGATGTAAATGAACTCAGATAAATGTGATCAATGTTCTCTCAATAAATTCTTTGTTATCATTGAATAAATCCCCAAATCAAACACATTTGTTTCTTTGTCGAAACATAGTCCGCACCTTTCGTTCGATTTCTCGTTACGAACTCAGTTTGAATCTTACGTCTCCATCTACAAAATAATGGTTACCTGGATCACGAAATAGGTTAGCTATTTCGTTGATTCCTCTATTTGGATTCCTAAAACAATATTAGGGTTTGAATTTCTTACCCAAATCGAAGATAGAATTGACGGTGCAGCAATGGTGGGGTGGTGATTCGGTACATGGAGTAGTGGGAGTAAATCCCAGCATTGATCTACTGATCCCTCTCTCTACTCCTCACTCTTTTCTCCTCTTTTCTCTCTTCTCTATCCTAGGGTTAGAGAAATTTGTATACAATAAGAGAGAGGTGGTTTAAGGGTCTTATATAGGCTCAAAATTGATGTCAATGACCCCAGGGCCATGTTATACTTAGGTTATAGCCAAAGGGTGTCTGTTTTTGACAAACAGAGCCCTTAGGAAGCTTCATTTCTCACCTAAGTCAGGGAGCAAGTTTCCTAACAATGGATCTACACCAGGATTGTGTTTATGGTGCAATCTGATAAATAGATCGATCGTGAAGGACCTGCATCAGATCAACGGTCGTCGTTACTCGATTAGGGCTATAAGTACACCAACAGGTGAAGGGAAATTTCCTTGATCCACGGGTGTAGTTGGGTCAGAAACTGGCGGTCTGAAGTCCTCAATTTCACCTACAAGTGAATAGTCCAATTCACTTAAAGTTTGAGTTTATTTTCTAAAGATATTCGCGTTTCTCACACACTTCGCACCAGGCTCAAGTTGTGCGTTTCTGGATATTATTTGGGATCGATTCCCATGATGGTTGTCAAGCCCAGTAAGGCAATCATAACCTTATAACTTCATGATAATCAGACTTTCGATGTGCTGTCCAGGTCCAATAAGGAGTTTCAATGTGCTCCCGAGAGCAACTAGGTTTTGAATTTTCTCCTAGGCTTTTAAGTAATGTTGAGCTAGAGATTTTAATGGTTTTGGGTCTTACAGTTCATATAGATAGTGGTTCAAAAAAATTCACCGATTAATTTAGTTAGTACTTAATTAATTTTTATCTAATTTTCACAGTATATGGCCTGTAAGGATTTTTACATGAGGCAGTACTCGGGTCTTTATACGGATTTTTTTGAGACGTTACAATCTACCCCCCTTCAAGAAAATTTTCATCGCCGAAATTAGTATCTTTTCGTACTCCTCGAGTATCTAAAGGTAGTTCTTATGGACTTCGGCTTCCATTTCTCAGGTCACCTCTCCTCAGTGTGGTCAGTCCATAATACTTTAACAAGAGCGATAACTTTACTTCGCAGCACCTGTTCCTTCCTATCCATGATATGTGTTGGTCGAGTACGTATATAGCATCTTCACTTAGCTACACCTGCTCCCACTTAATAATGTGAGTGGGATCAGGAACATATTTCTTCAGCATCGATACGTGAAATACGTTGTACACGCCGACGAGTGGTGTGGGCAAGGTGAGACGGTATGCTACCACACCCACTCAATCCAAAATCTAGAATGGGCCAATGAATCTCGGTGTAAGCTTCGCCTTCTTGTCAAAACAAAGTACTCCCTTCATGAGGGAAACCTCAAGAAACACATGGGCCCCAACCTCGAATTCCAACTGTCGCTGTCGTGTATCAGTGTAACTCTTCTGTCTACTCTGTGCTACTAGGAGTCAGTATCTAATAATATCAATCTTCTCTGAGGTTGCCTGAACCAAATCTGGGCCAATCAGTCTCTTCTCGCCAACTTCTGCCCATATAATGCTTCGTAAAGAGCCATGCCAATGCTCACTTGGAAGCTGTTGTTATAAGCGAACTCGACATAGGGAAGACAGTCATCTTAATTGTCCTTGAAATCAGGTACACATGCTCGCACCATGTCTTCTAATATCTAGTTTACCCGTTCCGCCTGCCCATCTGTCTATGGGTGGAACACGGTACTGAACTTCAGCTGCACTCCCATTGCTTCCTGAATCCAAGTCCAAAATGTAGACGTGAATCACGTGTCCCGATCCGACACAATCTCCATAGGAACTCCATGCAGCCGTACAATATCCTTGATGTACAGCTTGGATAAATCTTCTGCAGAGTTCGAAACTTTAATCAAGAGGAAATGAGCCGATTTCTTCAATCAGTCCACAATCACCCAAATGGAGTCGTCCCTTCCTTGTCTTTGGTAACCCAAAAATGAAATCTCACTTCCATTCAGCTATGGGCATGGGCTGAAGTAAACTAGGAGGTCGGCGATGCTCATCCTTGACCTACTGGCATGTGAGACAACGAGATACAAAATCTGTTATCTGGACCTTCATGTTGTCCCACCAGTAAGAACGCTTCAAATCACGCTACATCTTTGTACTATTGGGATGCATTACCAATCTTAAATTATGTGTGGCTTCCAGAACCTCTCTCCTTAAGTCATGGAGATTCGAGACGCATAGGCGATCGCGATATCTCAAACCTCCATCTAAGCCAACCCTCCATTCAAAGTCTTCACTGTCACTTGCTCATTTCCTCATCTTCATCAACAGCTCATCTTCCTTCTGAGCCATAATGATTCGGTCATCGACAAGCGACTGCACATGGATGTGTGCGAAGCTCTCAAATGGCTCCTCTACTGTAAGCCTCTAATCGAAGTCTAGCACAAACTCTACCATATTCCATTCTTCTATCATCACCGGAGCTGTAAATTCTATTATCTTCTTGCTGCTCAACGCATTAGACACAAGGTTAGCCTTACCAGGATGGTAGGAAACCTCAAACTTGAAGTCTTTCAAGGTTTCCATTTATCATCACTACCTTATATTCAGGCCTCTCTACATGAAGATGTACTTAAGGCTCTTATGGTTACAAAAGATCTTGAACTTCTCTTCATAGAGGTAATGTCTCCAGAGCTTTAATGTGAAAATGACCGCTGCTAATTCCATGTCATGCGTGGAGTAGTTTTCCTCTTGTTTCCTCAACTGTTGTGAGGTATAGGCGATCACTCTGTCCTTCTACATAAGAACATAACACAAACCAACACGACAGGCATCGGTGTAGATAGTGTACTTGACCCCCTGTTCTGGCAATACTAGCACAGGTGCAGATGTCAGCTTGTCCTTTAATTCCTGAAAGGCTACTTCTGCCTTCTCGTTCCAGGTGAACTTAAGATCTTTTCGAGTGAGTTGTGCTAACGGTCTGGCTATCTTGGTAAAGTCTTTAATGAAGTGGTGATAGTAGCCAGCAAGTCCGAGGAAACTCCTCACTTCTGTAACTGAACTGGACTGCTCCCAGTCCTAGACCGTGACTACCTTGGCGAGGTCCATGGAAATACCTTTCTTAGACATCACGTGTCCCAGAAACTTGACTTTTTCCTTCAAGAAGTCATGTTTCTGGTATTGAGCAAACAACTGATTTTTCCTAAGAGTATCGAAAACTGCTCGTAGGTGCTCTTCGTGATCCTTTCGGCTCCTAGAGTATATCAAAATGTCATCTATAAATATGATGACAAACTGGTACAAATACGACTGAAACACCCGATTCATGAGGTCCATGAACACGGCCGATGAAATCATAAGTCCGAACAACATCACGAGAAACTCATATTGCCCAAAACTAGTCCTGAATGTTGTCTTCTACACATCCTCATCCCCGACGCGCAACTGATGATATTCAGACTATAAGTCAATCTTTGAGAAATATCATGCCCCTTTCAACTGGTCGAACAAATAATTTATCTTGGGCAAGGGATACTTGTTCTTCACTCTGCGATAATCAATACACAATCGCAGTAACCCGTCTTTCTTCTTTACAAACAATACTGGTGCTCCCCAAGGGAATACACTAAGCTGTATAAAAACTGCATCCAACAGATCATCGTTTTGTCTCCTCAACTCCTCCATTTCACATAGAGGCATGCGATACATCGGTAGAGAAATGGGTGTCACACCAGGCACAACGTTGATAGTAAATTCGATCTCGCACCAAGGAGGTAGTCCAAGTATCATTCTAAACACATCTGTGAAATTTTGGACTACAAGTGTGTCTCTAAGTGTCAAACCATCAACATTCTCCAACAAGGAAGCATAACAACTTATACAGTAGGGCCAACTGACTTGCACTGGAAAAGTAAAGGTCATGTGCTCAGGTGCATGTGCTATCACCAATCTAGTACCGCAATCGATCTCACCTTCATCTCGGTGAGTCAGTCCATACCGAGAATGACATCATAATGACATAGTGGGGCAACAATCAGGTCAACGAGCACTGTTCTGCTTCCTAAGTCTATCGAGAAACTCTTACAAATCTTGGTAGAGTCTGAGAAGGTCCTTGTGGCAGTAAGGAGTCTCACCCTAATCATAGGAGTAGTTTCCAACACTAGTTTCTTGACTGTTGTGCATGATACTATTGAAATAGTGGACCCAGTGTCCACCAATAGAAATACAAGTGTACCTTGAATGTGGGCAGTGAATTCAAAGGCTAAAGGCACTGCAGTTGTTGTCTTAGACACACTAGTTGCTAGTGCATGTACACGTGCCTATTGAGGATGATTCGGTTGCACTTCCATAAGTCATTGAGGTGGCCTATTTCGAGGTACAGGTGGTCAGTAAAATGGTTGTGCTGGCGGTGCCGATCATAGAGGTGGAGCTGATATATCTTGTGGTAGCAGATGAATAATCTTCTAAGGTGACGTAAAACCATTGTCCCTCATCTTAGTAAAATAATATGTATCTGAATGGCCCATCCTCTTACAGTAAGTGCACCACATATCTGATCGCCTAGGCTGTGTCGGTAGTGCCATAAGCCTGGCAGGCGAATCTACACATGGCCTGTTGTCGAAGAACGGTTGGTTTGACAAAGCAGGTCGAGGCCTCGGGCCCACTGGTAAACGTGTGCAAGACAGTCTATCTCCATCTTGCTCAACTCATAGGGACATGTTCACTAGCTCAGCATAGTTAGGAATGCCAACATAACACAACTTCATGCAAATATTGGGGCACAGACCATTTGAGAAACATCACATCTTCATCGGATCATTCGCTAGGATCAAAGGATCATATTAGGCTAGCTCTGTAAATTTTCTCTCATATTCTGACACGGTCATTTCGACCTGTCGGAGGCGAAGAAACTCACCCTCCTTTTCATTATGGTATGTGAGGGGGAAGTACTTCCCATGGATGCAAGTCTCAAATGCCTCCCATGTCCACACGTGTCTGGAGTAATTCTTCATAGGACGTTGTCCCACCATAGACTAGCCTCCTTCTCGAACATACATGTGACCGGCTCAACCTACTCTTCCTCAGTGCAGTATAGTGGCTTCGACATCTTAGAGATACGATCTAGCCAATATTCAGCTTCCTCGGGCCTGTGGGTGTCCACAAAGGTGGGAGGTCGGAAGCGCTGGAAGCGTTCAAATAGACCTCTGATATTCATGTTTCCAGCAAGCTGCACAAGTGGTGCAGGAGGGACCATATTTATGCTTTAAGTAATGGCCCCCGCAATAGTGGCCAAAAACTACTGCTACTGGATCAAAAATATCATTTGCTCCAACCTATCAGGAGGAGGAGCCGACTGTGGTACGTGTAGTGTTAATGAAGACACACGGTTCTGTTCTAGAACTGGTGGTGCAAAAGGTGTTGGCTCATTTGTGGGGCCAGTGGTAGGCTGAGAATCTGGCATAGTCTCGTGATTCGAGCCCAAACTGGGTTCCGTCTAGCTATCGCTTGTAACACCCTGAAAATCGGGGGTCGTGTATAAACTCAACTCCCGAGTTCCAGACCGTCACTTATGCAACAAAAATGGTTATGATTCGATGTTGTCTGATTTAAAGCATTCACATGAGTAAAAGTATACCAAAACTGCAATTCATACTTCAGATCCAGTGATAAAAGCAAGCGGAAGACTAAACAAGATATATATCACTGTATGGAAAAACAAAGTAATCTCAACTGTCTCCAAAGTATGACTACATCTCTGAGTCTCATATACATGTACATAACAAAAGAATAATGTTCAAAAAGAAAAGTCCCACTGATGTCCCCTCGATCCAGGTCGCCTACGGGAAGCCGTCATGATACTGCATATACGAGAACTCATCCTGGTCCTCGTCATCATCTAGCTCCACCTCCTGGATCTCGTCGTCACCTGCAACTACAACAGGGTCTGGTGGGTGTTGTAAACACCATCCCGTAACGTGGGAATGAGTGATCAACTCAGTGGAATCATAGAGCAAAGATTAGCATGTTCACAATTCAATCACGCGATAATAGTAAAGCAGTAAATCAGACAAGTCCTAATACTGTTGTTAATGCAAGATGATATGACGTGATGTATGCCCTCACCGACGATCACCCTCATACGGCAACATCTTACGACCGCGGCATGCCACACTCCCTAGAGTGCTCCACATCTTCCAGGCACATGCAATGCTATGGTGATATGATTACCAAGTTGTTATTAGTCCATTCAAACAGCAGGATTGGGAAACTAAGGTACCTCCCTTGTATCAATCCCAACACGGATCCTGTCTAGGGTCGTCACTCCTAGTAATCTCATACGATGTACATTTCGTAGGTCACTGCAAGGGCTGCCAGGGCTGTTGCTCGCACTCGTTGCACCGCTCCCCCATCACCTTATCAATACAGGCCTACTGTACTCTACTGCACGGAAGGGTCGTCGCCTCCCGTGAACTCAGAATACGCTCGCGGTCACTACAAAGGGCTCGTCGCCTGATCAGTGTAGGCCGACAGCTAGAATATAGTGTCCCATACCACCATAATCTGCTCACGAGTCAAGGTGCTCACTGGTCACTACGGGGAGGTTTGTGGCCCCAGCGTAGGCCGACAGCTCGACCACGGTGTCCCATACCACCATGCCCGGCTCATGAGTCTTCGTGGATCAAGGTACCACGGTTAATAGGGTTTACAATGGTAAGTTCAGTACCCTAGGTTCAAGCAGTTATGATACATACAAGGTGAACAAACATCGGCCAGTCGGGTTACTTGACGGGCTCGACTAGCGCGATCGCATCTCGAATTGAACGACATGAAGTGCGTAAAACACTTCGCGTGGCCTAACCACTGCCGCCAACTCTCAACACGAATCACATTCATCGACGCGTCGTTCGTGGCTATGACCAGTCAGCCACGAATTCGCTCGGTTACCGACTGCCTGGACTAAGTCAAGTCCCACACATCTATGGAATTACATTAACACTATAAAAAGGTATTGGAATTGAAATACATCATGTGAGCATGTTAGCACATGTTATGACATTCAACTTAAGCAAATCTTCAAGGCATACTTCCCATGCATATTCAACTTAAGCAAATCCTCAAGCACACACATTTCATGCATGTAATGAAATCATGCATTTTGTCAACATGTAGAAAATCATTTAGGTCGGCATAATAATTGAAAAATCAATCACAAAGTATCAAATAACATCATTTAATTCAATACATACTAATACAAGCATTTATACAAACACATACACTACACACTTAGGTCTACATATAGCATGTCGACCCAAAGTGTGCAACTAGGCGAATCTCTTCGCCAAACTAATTATGCACGCATTCCTAACTTCCTAATGCGACAACAAACCATGTCAACCACATCAGCAAAATATGAATGCAAATAGTACTTCCTACAAATGACTAAAATGCCCTAAATCTCATATTCTTCGTTAGCTTACGAAACGGGAAACGGAGAGCATTTTGTACATGTCAAACGGCGATGCCGTCAAGAATCTACTATTAAACGACATTGAAAGCGTTGGGAACCGTCAATCAAAGCGTCTAAAATCCTCACCTAGTGTCTTGTAGACTCGGGAATTGAAGCGGAGTGTATATGCTTCGTCTACGGCGAGTAAGGAGCCTAATACATAAGATCCATAAGCTACATCGCTATGGAAACAAGGAAAACTCAAATCAACAACTATTTAGGGTTTTTACTTACCTAGGATTGCGGTGGAATCGCCGGGAAAGCGGTAGAGGAGTGTTGCTTAAGCATGTGCAACACGTAGCACAAGTGGCGGGAAGAACTCTCCCACTCTCTCACAATCTCTCACTCTTTTTCTCTCTCCCAAGCTAGGGCTTCTCTCAAATTCGGATGGGAGAGAGGAGTGAGGGTTTCAACCCCTTTTATAGCCTAAAACATTCCCAAAATAGGCTTGGGAACAATGTTTACTTGGTGCCTAACCAAATCGGGGCCGTTTCGGTCCAAAAGGGCATTTCTGGAGGTCCCCAGGCCAAATGCGGTCGGAATTAAGCTCATGCATACTAGATCTAGCATACATCCAGTTTTCAGACCGGTTGGGTTCCCAGATCGCACGTGGCGGCCCAGTTTCAGTTTAACGGTCACCGCACCAAGATCAGGCCTATAAGTCTCATGATATATAATAGATATTTTTCCTGATCCAAGGGTGTAATTTGGCTGTATTCTGACGGTCAGAATGCTTAATACTGATGCGTCAAATTTGTGTGCCAGATTTGAATTTGAAATTCCAACTATGTCCCTATTCACACTCTCTTCGGTCCGGGCTCAATGAAATAGCCTGTGATCATCGGTTTAACTTGATTTTTGGAATGAGTGTCAAGTCCAGCTAGACGGTTCTAACGGTCTAAGATAGGAGGTATCGGACTTTCGACGCGCGGTCTAGATCCAATACAAAGTTTCAAGGAGGTCCCGAGAACAAACCGGCTTAGAGTTTGATCCGAGGCTTTAGAGCATTATAGCACCCTTGGTTCCACTCGCTTCGGGCCTCGTAGAACGTATTTAAAGTGATCAGGGACCATTTCCCAGCTATTCCAACGTTGCACTAGCTAACCTAGTCACATTTTCTAAAGGAATGAATTCTACGCAATTTCGGGTCGAGTTGGTACTCGAACCCAAGTATGGATTTTTCACGGGCGTTACAATCTACCCCCCTTAACAAATAATTTCGTCCTCGAAATTTTGTACCTTTTCGTACTCCTCGAGAAGCTGTGGGTAGTTCTTTCTGATCTCGGCTTCTGTCTCCCAAGTAGCCTCCTCCTCAGTATGATGCGTCCATAGTACCTTCACAAGGGGAATCACCTTGCTACGCAGTACCTGCTCCTTCCGGTCTAAGATGCGTGTCGGTCGCAGGATATAAGTAACATCCTCTCCTAACTGCACCTGCTCCCATCTGATGATATGAGAAGGATCAGCAACGTACTTCTTCAGCATAGAAACATGAAATACGTTGTGGACGCTCGCGAGGGGCGTGGGTAAAGCCAATCGGTAAGCCACTGCTCCCACACGATCGAGGATCTGAAATGGACCAATGAATCGCGGTGCCAGCTTCCCCTTCTTCCCGAACCGAAGGACTCCCTTCATAGGGGAAACTCGCAAAAACACATGATCCCCGACTGTGAACTCTAGTGGTTTCCGTCTCGTATCGGAGTAGCTCTTCTGTCTGCTCTGCGCTGTAAGAAGCCGACGTCGAATAATATCGATCTTCTCTGACGTCGCCTGCACCAACTCTGGGCCAATCAAGCTGCGCTCACCGACCTCTAACCAGCAATGCGGTGCGCGACAAGGTCGCCCATACAGCGCCTCATAAGGTGTCATGCCGATACTCGCCTGGAAGCTATTGTTGTACGCAAACTCCGCATATGCAAGACAGTCATCCCAACTGTCCTTGAAGTCCAATGCGCAAGCTCGCAACATGTCCTCCAGGATCTGGTTCACTCGCTCCGTCTGTCTGTCCGTCTGTAGGTGGAAGGCAGTACTGAACTTCAACTTCACACCCATAGCCTCCTGAATGCGAGTCCAGAAAATAGAAGTGAACCGCGTGTCTCTGTCCGACACGATCTCCAACGGAACTCCATGCAGACGCACAATCTCTCGGATATACAATCTAGCCAGCTCGTCTGCAGAGTTCGTAACTCTGATCGGTAGGAAGTGCGCCGACTTCGTCAATCGGTCGACGATCACCCAAATGGAATCATGCCCCTTCCTCGTCTTCGGCAACCCAGAAATGAAGTCCATGGAAATGAAATCCCACTTCCACTCTGCAATCGGCATAGGCTGCAAAAGTCCAGGTGGTCGGCGATGCTCTGCCTTCACCTGCTGACAAGTGAGACAACGGGACACGAACTCAGCAATGTGGGTCTTCATACCTTCCCACCAGTACGTCCTCTTCACGTCACGATACATCTTCGTGCTGCCAGGATGCATCGCGAGTCTAGTAGAATGCGCAGCCTCGAGAATCTCTCGTCTCAAGTCAGGGACATCAGGAACGCATAGGCGGCCACGGTAACGTAAGCCCCCATCCATGCCAACTCGCCAGTCGGCGTCAGCATCATCACTGGCCTGCTCTCGAAGCTCAGTAAGATGCGCGTCGTCCCTCTGCGCCTCGATGACACGGTCATCGATCTGGGATCGCACCTGAACATGTGCGATGAACTCAAATGGCTCCTCTACGGTGAGTTTCTGCTCAAAGTCTCGCAAAAACTCAACCATATCCCACTCGGCAACCATCAGCGGAGCCGCAAACTCTATCGCCTTCTTGCGGCTCAACGCATCAGCCACAAGGTTCGCCTTCCCAGGATGGTAAGAGACTTCAAACTTGAAGTCCTTCAGCGTCTCCATCCATCGCCGCTGCCTCATATTCAAGTCCCGCTGCGTGAATATGTACTTGAGGCTCTTGTGGTCGCAAAAGAGCTCGAACTCCTCTCCGTAGAGGTAATGTCTCCAGAGTCTCAGTGCGAATATAACGGCTGCCAACTTCAGGTCGTGTGTAGGGTAGTTCTCCTCGTGCTTCCTTAATTGTCTCGAGGCATACGAAATTACCCTGTCCCTCTGCATAAGGACACAACCCAAACCAACGCTAGACGCGTCAGTGTATATAGTGTATTTAACCCCTTGCTCTGGCAATACTAGCACAGGGGCGGACGTAAGTCTGTCCTTCAGCTCCTGAAAAGCTGACTCCGCCTTATCATTCCAGGCGAACTTCACGTCCTTCCGTGTCAACTGAGATAAGGGTCTCGCGATCTTCGAGAAATCCTGAATGAAGCGCCGATAGTAGCCAGCGAGACCCAAGAAACTCCTCACCTCAGTGACAGAACCAGGCTGCTCCCAGTCCTGCACCGCAGCTACCTTAGACAGGTCAACTGCCATGCCATCCTTGGACACCACGTGTCCCAGAAACTTCACCTCCTGCTTCCAGAAGTCGTACTTCTTGTACTGTGAGAACAACTGATGCTGTCTGAGCGTATCAAGGACCAAACGCAAGTGCTCCTCATGCTCCTCTCGACTCCTAGAGTATACCAAAATGTCGTCGATGAAGACAACGACGAATCGATAGAGGAAGGGCCGCAATACCCTGTTCATCAGATCCATGAACACGGCCGGTGCGTTCGTGAGACCGAACGACATCACGAGGAACTCGTAGTGACCAAAACTGGTCCTGAACGCTGTCTTCTGCACGTCCTCATCTCTGACGCGCAGCTGATGATATCCTGACTGAAGGTCAATCTTCGAGAAGTACTGCGCTCCTCTCAACTGATCAAACAAGTCATCGATCCTGGGAAAAGGGTACTTGTTCTTCACTGTGAGTTGGTTCAGCCTGCGATAATCAATACACAATCGCAGTGAACCATCCTTCTTCTTCACGAACAAGACCGGTGCTCCCCAAGGAGACACGCTAGGCCGTATAAAGCCAAGCTCTAGCAGGCCATCAATCTGCGTCCTCAACTCCTCCATCTCACATGGTGTCATGCGATACGTCGGCAGTGAGACGGGTGTAGAACCAGGAATCAGATCGATAGTGAAATCGATCTCACGTCGGGGCGGCAAACCAGGGATCTTCCTGAACAGATCCCCGAACTCAGATACAACTGGTGTCTGCTCAAGTACCTGGGCACCAGCGTTGCGCAATAGAGTGGCGTAGCTAAGAATGCGGAAAGGAAGATTTACCCGCACTGAAAATGTGAAAGGCATGCCCTCAGGCTCGTACACCGTCACCACACGAGCCTCGCAGTCAATCTCGGCTCTCGCTGCAGTCAACCAGTCCATGCCAAGAATGACGTCGAGGTAAACGAGCGAGGGATCGACGACCAGATCAAGAGTCATCGTCCTGCCTCCCAGATCAACTAAACAACCCTCACACATCTGGGTGACATCCGAATAATCTCCATGAGCTGCAAGGACTCGCACGCTATCCATAGTGATAGTCTGCAACCCAAGACGTCTGACTACGGCACGCGATATCAAAGAAATCGTGGAACCAGTGTCCACCATGACAAGAACGGGAGTACCTCCGATATGGCCCGTGACCTCGAAGGCTGAATGCTGGAAAGTCGGCGTCGTAGATGCCTCAGCGGTCAGTGCATGAACTCGAGCCTGCTGTGGCCGGTTCGGCCGCTGTGTCAAGGGCCGTGGGGGCTGTCGAATCTGCGATACTGTGGGTCTGAAAGAGGACTGCGCAGGAGCTGACCGTATAGGCGGTGCTGATATCGCCTGTGGACGTACACGATCAATCTTCTGCGGCGGCGAGAACCCACTGTCCCGCATCCTCGAAAAGCAACTCTGCTCTAAGTGGCCCGTCCTCCCACAGTATGTGCATGATAAATCAGGGCGCCGAAACGGTCCTACTGGCACCGTGGTCCTGGTAGGAGGATCAACGCGAGGCCTCTTGACCGCGAAGGGCCTATCTGGCAACTCCGGTCTCGGCCTGGAAGTAGTCGGGCCTCGTGATCGCGCAAGTCGATCCACGTCCTGCTCTGCCCGCATGGACATGTGAACCAACTCCGCATAGGAGGAGAAACTGATACAACACATCTTCGACCGAATATCCGGTCGTAAGCCCTCCAAAAAGCGCCGTATGCGCATCTGCTCATCAGCTAGAATCGTCGGGACGTACCTGCCCAACTCTGTGAACCGATGCTCATACTCGGTAACCGTCATTGCTGCCTACCTGAGACGGAGAAACTCATTCTCCCTCTCGTGCCTGTAGGTCTGAGGATAATACTTCTCATGGAAGCGAAACTCGAATGCTGCCCATGTCCATACGAAGTCTGCGGTAACAGTTCGCAATACACTATCCCACCACATACTGGCCTCTCTCTCAAACTGGAAGGTAGCCAGCTCTACCTGCTCTGCCTCAGTACAGTGCAACATGCGCAGAATCTTCGACACTCGGTCGAGCCAAAACTCAGCCTCCTCGGGTCTGTGAGAACCCGTGAAAGTAGGAGGCCGCAAGCGCTGAAATCGCTCCAGAAGACCCCGTGTGTCGGCAGGATTCCCCGCAGGGAAAGCAGGCTGCGCAAGAAGTGCTATGCCCTCATCCTGGGCGTAAGCATAGGCATCCTCAGCTGGATGCGCAGGTGGTGCAGGCGGAGTAGATGTAGTCGCACCCCCACCCTGGGCTAAAGTCCCGACTATAGTAGTCAATAGCTGCTGCTGCTGTAGCATCATAGCCATCATCTGCTCGAATCTATCAGGTGGTGGAGCAGGCTGTGGCGGATGAGGTGCGGAAGTAGATGCGCGTTGTGGCTCTCTAACTGATGGTGTAAATGGCGGTGGTCCATCTGTAGGACCAACGGCAGGCTGAGACGACCGAACCGTCTCAGGAATCGGGCCCACAGCAGGGTCCGGACTAGTGCCAGACTGAGAGGGAGCCTGATCCATCTGCTCTGACAATGAAAGCCGAACCGCGCTCCTCGTAGTCTTAGGTGGCATTCCCTATATTCAAAATAGGGCGCAACCTTGTCAGTCTCAACTGCTCAAATACACCACAATCATTCACTAAAGAGTCAAAGGCATTCCATGCATTTCAATTAATCAAAATTGTCACAATACAAGGGATATATCCTTACAAGCATCATGACTAGAATGACATGGAAATTAAGACAGTTAAGCAACAGCAACATAAGCAAAGCACTAGCCCTAATAGGCTTTACACACATAAAACAGGAAATAGCTAACTACTAATAATCAACATCAAAGATCGCATCGCTAGTCAGAATCTGGTGACGGAGGAGCACCCTTATCCTGTAAGCAACACAGGATTGCCTTCAAGGTGCGAGTCACCTTACCAAACTTCTTCTTTGTAACAGTCTTGGCATCAGCGACTTCCGCTCGAAGTTCTTGGACTTCCCTTCGCAACGCGGTCTGACTCTCCTCCATCCGAGCAATGCGGTCGTCGATAGTATTCTGCACAGAAGGAGGAGGGCTCTCATCAGTATCCTGAGCCTCCTCTTCTGCTTCTTCCTGAGTCTCTTCCTGAACCTCTGCACTAGGTTCTTCTTCGCTTTGATCTTCCTCTTCATCGAAATCGTCCCCACTATCCCTTTCAAGTTGATTTTTACGATATTGCGACCCAATCTTCATCTTAACCATTGTCGACTCATCGATGGTGTGAATCGATACCGGCAATTCGGGTCCAAGTCTATAGGCAAACTCAAGCGCAATCTTGCAAATGAGTCGGCCAAAGGGAAGGGATTCGGATGTTCTCCTCGACCTGGCTATGAGAACTATCTGCCGTAAGATGAAAGTGGCCATACATACGTTCTCTCCCTGGGCCATCAGAAATAAGAAATCGACCATAAGACGTGTACATTCAATGCGGTTCGTCGACCTAGGATAAACATTGAACGTGCAGATGTGATGCAGCAGACGCAAATCCTCAGACATGTACGTCGCCTTGAGGCTATTATTAGGCTGCCATGGAACTAACTTACCGCACAGAAACCTGGTGCGGCGATCTCGTTCACTTCTAGTCCTCAAATTCTTCTCACTTGGATGTACATCACCTAGAGGCACGTTGAGAAGTCGCGCAACCAACCGGACGTCGATCGTAGCCATCCGATCTCTGCCAAAAGGGATTTTGAACTGTAAGGGCTCCAAGGTAGGACTCTGGATGCTAGCATAGAAGGCACGAAAGGTGCTCACATTAGCACGAGCGCGAGCTTCAAAGATCGGTCCCCAGTGCGCAGCTTCAATGCGTTCGAACAACAGATATTCGCCGAACAATCGCCCATCTACGTCCGCCTCAAATAACACTCTACGATCAGTGTATTCACCATGAGGCATCTCTGATAGGATGGTTCATCCAAGATGTGCATGGGGATCCAAATCCCGCTTTGTACGGCACTCCAGGACTGCAGCTGGACCTGCGGCGGCGCTTGAACTTGCGGCACCACCCCGCGGTCTTCTCAATCGAGCAGGGCGGCTCGGCCCAGCCTCGTCTGTTGCAGTTTTCCTCTTACCCATCAAAGACAGGATGGATGAGAGTGACAAAAGACCCAAAATAGCTTCCACGAAAGCCATGGAAAACGTCAAAAATGCGGAGAAATGGATGCCCAATCTGACAAAAGGAAATCTAGGCATCGTAGAGGGATGCTTCAAGCTTCCCAAGGCTGTACTTTCAGGGAAAAATAAGAACAAAAAGATGGAATGGAGCTGCTCACGATTTCAGCACTATTTGGGGGATTTTGGAGCTCCAAATGGGGAAATCTTCAAGGAAAGGGGCTGCCAACACCCAATAATCGATGGGTGGTGGTCGGTTTTGGCCAAGGAAGGGTTTAGGAGGGGTTTGGGTCGCCGGGGTTTGGAATGGAGTGCTGAAAATCAAATCTAGGGTATGCAAGGGGGCTATTTGTGAAGGAGAGGGGGGTTTTAGGGGTTTTCGTGGGATGGGAGGTAGCTAGGGGTGATGTGGGGGGTATTTAACTGGGTGCGCCCAAAGGGCAGCACCAACAGAGGTGGCCGGCCGGCGATGGCATCGCCGGCCAACCTTCAGGTTGGCCAGCGGGACCCCATGGGTCTGGTCCCCCATGGTCCCAGGGCCCCAAAAAGTCAGGTCCCACCCCTTGGTTCATTATATTTTGGTCCCTATGAGCCCAAACATGTGTTCAGGGCTTTCCAGGTCCACATCGTAATCCCGAATACCAAACCATATGATGCAGCATATGAATTTGGGGTAGAAGGATCCAGTACATCTTTCTAGCTCCTTAGTTGCTAAAGAAAGTGAAGTTAGAATGGCCTTATGGCCATTTTTCATGAAATTTTACTATTCACTGTAAAATTTGGTGAATGTACTAATTTGTGTTATTTTCACATTAGGTTTGATGCCTAACATGAAATGGATAAGAAAGAACTGAAGGTTGAAGTGTTTAGAGAAGGAATTTTGAGAATTTTTGGCAAAACGGGGTTTTTAAGCCCTGGCGATTGATTACTGGAGTCGTGGTCATTCCACGGCCCAAAGATTCACTTTTGTGGTTTAAAACCGCTCATAGGACGTCTCCACCCGACTTCCTACAGCTTAGAAGTGATTCGGGTCGCTTTACGCGACCCGAGATGCATTACAGACTCGATCGTGCGATCGATCCTTATAGACTTCGCCTATCGGCGAATCTGTGATCCTAGGAGTGTTTCTAGACCCTTCTCGCACCCACCTAAGTCAAAGGAAGCGACAGCGTACGTCGCAAGACCATAACCCAGGCCCAGTATACTCTCATTCATGCTCTGATACCAACTTGTAACACCCTGAAAATCGGGGGTCGTGTATAAACTCAACTCCCGAGTTCCAGACCGTCACTTATGCAACAAAAATGGTTATGATTCGATGTTTTCTGATTTAAAGCATTCACATGAGTAAAAGTATACCAAAACTGCAATTCATACTTCAGATCCAGTGATAAAAGCAAGCGGAAGACTAAACAAGATATATATCACTATATGGAAAAACAAAGTAATCTCAACTGTCTCCAAAGTATGACTACATCTCTGAGTCTCATATACATGTACATAACAAAAGAATAATGTTCAAAAAGAAAAGTCCCACTGATGTCCCCTCGATCCAGGTCGCCTACGGGAAGCCGTCATGATACTGCATATACGAGAACTCATCCTGGTCCTCGTCATCATCTAGCTCCACCTCCTGGATCTCGTCGTCACCTGCAACTACAACAGGGTCTGGTGGGTGTTGCAAACACCATCCCGTAACGTGGGAATGAGTGATCAACTCAGTGGAATCATAGAGCAAAGATTAGCATGTTCACAATTCAATCACGCGATAATAGTAAAGCAGTAAATCAGACAAGTCCTAATACTGTTGTTAATGCAAGATGATATGACGTGATGTATGCCCTCACCGACGATCACCCTCATACGGCAACATCTTACGACCGCGGCATGCCACACTCCCTAGAGTGCTCCACATCTTCCAGGCACATGCAATGCTATGGTGATATGATTACCAAGTTGTTATTAGTCCATTCAAACAGCAGGATTGGGAAACTAAGGTACCTCCCTTGTATCAATCCCAACACGGATCCTGTCTAGGGTCGTCACTCCTAGTAATCTCATACGATGTACATTTCGTAGGTCACTGCAAGGGCTGCCAGGGCTGTTGCTCGCACTCGTTGCACCGCTCCCCCATCACCTTATCAATACAGGCCTACTGTACTCTACTGCACGGAAGGGTCGTCGCCTCCCGTGAACTCAGAATACGCTCGCGGTCACTACAAAGGGCTCGTCGCCTGATCAGTGTAGGCCGACAGCTAGAATATAGTGTCCCATACCACCATAATCTGCTCACGAGTCAAGGTGCTCACTGGTCACTACGGGGAGGTTTGTGGCCCCAGCGTAGGCCGACAGCTCGACCACGGTGTCCCATACCACCATGCCCGGCTCATGAGTCTTCGTGGATCAAGGTACCACGGTTAATAGGGTTTACAATGGTAAGTTCAGTACCCTAGGTTCAAGCAGTTATGATACATACAAGGTGAACAAACATCGGCCAGTCGGGTTACTTGACGGGCTCGACTAGCGCGATAGCATCTCGAATTGAACGACATGAAGTGCGTAAAATACTTCGCGTGGCCTAACCACTGCCGCCAACTCTCAACACGAATCACATTCATCGACGCGTCGTTCGTGGCTATGACCAGTCAGCCACGAATTCGCTCGGTTACCGACTGCCTGGACTAAGTCAAGTCCCACACATCTATGGAATTACATTAACACTATAAAAAGGTATTGGAATTGAAATACATCATGTGAGCATGTTAGCACATGTTATGACATTCAACTTAAGCAAATCTTCAAGGCATACTTCCCATGCATATTCAACTTAAGCAAATCCTCAAGCACACACATTTCATGCATGTAATGAAATCATGCATTTTGTCAACATGTAGAAAATCATTTAGGTCGGCATAATAATTGAAAAATCAATCACAAAGTATCAAATAACATCATTTAATTCAATACATACTAATACAAGCATTTATACAAACACATACACTACACACTTAGGTCTACATATAGCATGTCGACCCAAAGTGTGCAACTAGGCGAATCTCTTCGCCAAACTAATTATGCACGCATTCCTAACTTCCTAATGCGACAACAAACCATGTCAACCACATCAGCAAAATATGAATGCAAACAGTACTTCCTACAAATGACTAAAATGCCCTAAATCTCATATTCTTCGTTAGCTTACGAAACGGGAAACGGAGAGCATTTTGTACATGTCAAACGACGATGCCGTCAAGAATCTACTATTAAATGACATTGAAAGCGTTGGGAACCGTCAATCAAAGCGTCTAAAATCCTCACCTAGTGTCTTGTAGACTCGGGAATTGAAGCGGAGTGTATATGCTTCGTCTACGGCGAGTAAGGAGCCTAATACATAAGATCCATAAGCTACATCACTATGGAAACAAGGAAAACTCAAATCAACAACTATTTAGGGTTTTTACTTACCTAGGATTGCGGTGGAATCGTCGGGAAAGCGGTAGAGGAGTGTTGCTTAAGCATGTGCAACACGTAGCACAAGTGGCGGGAAGAACTCTCCCACTCTCTCACAATCTCTCACTCTTTTTCTCTCTCCCAAGCTAGGGCTTCTCTCAAATTCGGATGGGAGAGAGGAGTGAGGGTTTCAACCCCTTTTATAGCCTAAAACATTCCCAAAATAGGCTTGGGAACAATGTTTACTTGGTGCCTAACCAAATCGGGGCTGTTTCGGTCCAAAAGGGCATTTCTGGAGGTCCCCAGGCCAAATGCGGTCGGACTTAAGCTCATGCATACTAGATCTAGCATACATCCAGTTTTCAGACCGGTTGGGTTCCCAGATCGCACGTGGCGGCCCAGTTTCAGTTTAACGGTCACCGCACCAAGATCAGGCCTATAAGTCTCGTGATATATAATAGATATTTTTCCTGATCCAAGGGTGTAATTTGGCTGTATTCTGACGGTCAGAATGCTTAATACTGATGCGTCAAATTTGTGTGCCAGATTTGAATTTGAAATTCCAACTGTCCCTATTCACACTCTCTTCAGTCCGGGCTCAATGAAATAGCCTGTGATCATCGGTTTGACTTGATTTTTGGAATGAGTGTCAAGTCCAGCTAGACGGTTCTAACGGTCTAAGATAGGAGGTATCGGACTTTCGACGCGCGGTCTAGATCCAATACAAAGTTTCAAGGAGGTCCCGAGAACAAACCGGCTTAGAGTTTGATCCGAGGCTTTAGAGCATTATAGCACCCTTGGTTCCACTCGCTTCGGGCCTCGTAGAACGTATTTAAAGTGATCAGGGACCATTTCCCAGCTATTCCAACGTTGCACTAGCTAACCTAGTCACATTTTCTAAAGGAATGAATTCTACGCAATTTCGGGTCGAGTTGGTACTCGAACCCAAGTATGGATTTTTCACGGGCGTTACATCGCTTAGGGGAGGTACCCTGTCAATCAATCCGCCAAGTGCAAGACGTGTCATATTCTGGATCAAAAATATCATTTGCTCCAACCTATCAGGAGGAGGAGCCGACTGTGGTACGTGTAGTGTTAATGAAGACACACGGTTCTGTTCTAGAACTGGTGGTGCAAAAGGTGTTGGCTCATTTGTGGGGCCAGTGGTAGACTGAGAATCTGGCATAGTCTCGTGATTCGGGCCCAAACTGGGTTCCGTCTAGCTATCGCTTAGGGGAGGTACCCTGTCAATCAATCCGCCAAGTGCAAGACGTGTCATATTCTGAGTGTTTTTCAGAGGCATTCCCTATATACAACATAGGGTACAACATGTGTAAGGTTTTGATTAACAACTCTCAATTTTTTAAGCATTCTACACATTCTAAATCAAAAGAAGCTTCATGCATTTCATTTAGCCAAAATTGTCATAATACATGAGATATAGCCTTATATGAATAATGATAGAAGATGCATATGAGCTAATCTAACAAAAACTTTAAACACTAAGCAAACCAACACACAATTAAGCATACCAAGGCTATTACAAAACAAAATAAAAAAAAAATAAGGAAAACCCAAAGACGACTACAACATATAACTAGTCGTTCGACTCTAGTGATGGTGGAGGAGCACCCTTGTCCTGCATACAGTATAAGAAGGTCTTCAGAGTGTGAGACATCCTCTTGAATTTCTATTTCATATAGGTCTGATTCTCTTCAAGCTTTTTCTTCAATTATGCCTAGGTCTCCTTGACCTCCTATCTTAGGGCAACCTGATTCTCTTCAACCTGAGCCATGTGAGCTTCTAACACGGCCCGATCATGGCGGTGCTCATGTGAAGCAGTAAGAGGTCCCCCATTAGAGTCTTGGGCTTCCTCCTCTTCTTCCTCACTTCCTTCTTTTATTTCATTTTTTCCTCTTCTTCATTACTTTCTTCCTCTTCACTTTCTATCTTACCCTAATACCCATCGAGTCGGGCTTGACGTTGTCTTGGGTCAATTCCCATGTTGTTGAGCGTAGCATCATTAATGAAGTAGATTGGCACAAGCTCATCCATGTTAAGTCGATAGCCAAAATTACGAGCAATCTTGCATACAAGTCAACTGAATGGGTCTGAAGTATCTCTCCTAACAAAGCATGTAGTTTAGATTATCTGTAGCAGGGCGAATGTAGGCAAAGACAGCTTGTCTCCCTACCCATTTTTGTATAGGAAGTCCACCATCAGACGAGTGTATTCTGTACGATTGCTCTACCAAGGATACACATTATACGTGAATATGTGGTGGAGTAAGCGGAAGTCTGTTGTCATCTTGGTCGATAGGAGGCAATTGCCTCGCTTCCAGTGAACCAGTCGGCCACAAAGAAACCACGTGCGGCGATGTATTTCTCGCACACTAGTGAGACGAGATTCACTACCATGTACCTCACCATGATCCATTCCCATAATTCGGGCTATCACACCAACATCGACTATGGCTTCTCGCCTTCCCACGGGAATAGTGAACTATAGAGGATCCAGTAGTGGATCCCGTATGTGGGTATAGAAGGCTTGGACAGTGCTTTCACACGCATGAGACTTAGCTTCAAATATGGGACCCCACCCGGATTCCAATAGGAGGTCCATCACCAGGTATAGCCCAAACAGCTTTTCATCGACATGAGCCGCAAATACCACTCTACAGTTACGGAACCTACCTAATTTGATGCCTGCTGGTAGCGATCTTTTAATGGGGATCCGTGGGTCAAGATCCCATTTTAATCTCCTTTCTTGCTCGATGTTCGTGCTTGCTTCGACGCCCATTTTCTTCCTCGAACGGGTTGGGCGGCTAGGCCCGGCTTCATCCATAGACGCCCTCTTCTTTCCCATAAGGGAAAGGAGTGTGGAGAGGGAGAAAATAGTATCAACTAGCTTAAAAAGATCCATGGGGTTGGTAAAGCTTGAAAGGTGAGATGGGTTTGTGGATTTGGAGGGCTATGAGGCACAAAAGAGAGCCTTTGTGCTCAAATAAGTAGGAAATGGGAAAATGGAGGATTGTAAGAAAGGGGTTTTGAGGAAAATGGTGAAGGATGGGTGTGTAATGTAGAAGAAGAAGGAGCTTTGTGTATAGAAGGGAGATTTGAGAGAGGTTGGAGGGATTTAGAGGATTTGGAAGCTTTGAGGGGGGTGAAATGGACAAAGGAAAGCAAAGGGGACCCAAATAGGGTGGTCCCATAAATACATGGCCCCACACGGGTAGGGTAGGGCAATGGGCGGCCAGTTTCGTGGGCCCGCCGCGGCCAGATGCATGTGGACATGGCGAGTTGTCGTTAACGCATTGCCACCACGGTCCACTGGATTATGAGTGGTGCCATCGCATAAGGGCGGTGGCCTCCCCCTCTCGGGGTGCCGGAATGGTGCGGGGGACCCCCTGGGTCCCACCGATAATTGGGCTTTGGGCCCATGGGTCCGTGTGATGCATTTTCTTGGTCTATCTCATACATATTCACACCTTGTAGCGTGATTTAAGTTTTGGAATCGTTATCTAATAGTTTAAACCCATCTATTGATGGTCTAAAAGAGAATTGAGATCATTTCACATGATCTCAGATGCGTACGAGACACATTTCGACGATCAATCTCGCCCGTCGGTGAAACTTGGGATCCTATGATCATTTCTACATTTTTCACCCCCACCTAAGTCAAAGTGCATTAATGAGTGTTGTGTTACCATAACCCAGGTCTAGTTTAATCCAAATCATGATCTGATACTAACTTGTACCGCCCCAAAAATTAGGGGCCGAGCAAAGCTCAACTCTCGAGTTCTAACATATCACTTATGCAATATAGATAATGATGTTTAAATGTTATCCATATTAGTATATTAAACATGAGTGGGATCACTCTAAAACAGCATATCACACTCCAGAGTTAATGTAATTAAGCAAGTGAAAGACTGAGATAAATATATATAAAGTATATACATGTTTCATAACCTCCAGAGTATGAACGTGCTACCAGGCTAAATATATACATAATCTATTTTAAAATATATCATACATCAAAATGTAAATGTTTCACTAATCCAATATCCATGTAATCCCAACGACGAAGCTCTAGGTCTACACAGACCCACCTAAGAGCTAAACATAGGAGAACTTCTCGTCGTCAAAGAAGTCTAGCTCCATTGCGAAAGCCTCATCACAACCTGCATCTAAATCAGAGTCTAGTTGGTGTTTTAAAACACCATCCCAAAGTGGGAGTGACTGATCAACTCAGTGGTACTATAAGGCAAAGGTTAACATGTTATCAATTTAGCCAAGTAATAATGATAAAGTAGTACAACATTCATATCCTAAGTACCCTTTTTAATGCAGGGATGATATGCTGTAATGATGCATGCCCTCGCTTGCACTTCCTTGGTGACTTCATATTACAATAGCGCATGGCAAACTCCCAAAAGTGCACTTCCTTGCCAAAGCACATGCAATGCGGTGCATGGTCGTGTAGCCAAGTAATTTATTAAGCTTATTCATACAGTAGATTCAGAAAGCTAAAGTGTCTCCCTTTTTATCATTTACCCAAGTAAGGATCCATCTACAGTCTTTACTCCTAGTTAATCACATATGATAGGCAAGTTGTAGGGCATCACCCCTGATGAAAGCAGTGGACAAGTAACTTTACAAGTTTACACTCAAGGTCACTAGGAGAGGCTTGTCACCTCAACATAGGCCTAATTTCTACTTAAAGTCACTACGGGAGGCTCGTCACCTAAACGTAGGCCGTCAGCTCGAATATGGTATCCCATACACCACCAAATTCGGCTCACGAGTTTGGGTTGCTCACTAGTCACTATGGGGAGGCTCGTCACCCGAGCGTAAGCCTACAGCTCAACCATGGTGTCCCATTCCACCATGCCTGGCTTATGAGTCTTAGTGGATTGTGGTACCATGGTTGAGGGCTTTACATTGGTAAGTGGTACCTTAGATTCAAGAAGTAGTGTCCATACATAGTAAACAGACAAGAGGCTAATTGGGTTATTTGACAAGTGCAATTAGTACGAGCGCACGTTGAATTAATCGACATGAAGCGCGTAAGCGCTCCACGTGGCCTAACCACTGTCGACAATCAGTGTACGGCTCGAATTCATCGAACGTATCTAATGTGGCAAAACTAGTCCGGCCACTCAATCGGGAACCATTACCAATTGCCTCGACTATGTGGTAGTCCAAAACATGCTTAAGTGTAATAGGTAGTAACATACGTTACTCATAACAGCATTTAACAAATAATTTAAACAAATTTCTCATTTGAGCATTTTATCAAACACATTGAACATGTTAATATAATATGCATTTCGTCCATAAATCACAAAGTAGCAATTCACGTTATATGAAGAAAAGTATAAATATGGATAAGGTAGTTGAGAATCCCATCTCAACACCCTTGTTAAAAGCAATTCATCAAATAATTTCTCATTCAAACATTTTATCAAACACTTAGACTACATATTACTACATACATAACTAAATTAGTTATAGCATATATTGTGGCAGATCCTTTCATAAAAGAGTTGTCATACATACAACGAACATATGTTATAGGTTAATAGTCATGGCAAGCACAAATCATAAATTTAATTTCATTCAATCATTTCAACAAACACATGGAATACATTATATATTCACAAAGTTCACACACATGTATAGTTTATCAAATACATCATAACTAAGATCATATGACAACAATCAAGTTAGACATAAATTATTGCTGACTTTAAAAGCCTATAAAATCATAAGCTAAACATTTATAGTCCGCACCTTTTGTCAGATTTATCAGTTCGTATCCTACGTCTCCATCTAAAGAACAATGGTCAAAATCGATGGTGTAGCGATGGCGGGGTGGTGATTCGGTACGCGGAGTAGTAGGAGTGAATCCCAACAACGATCTACTGATCTCTTTCTCTCTGCTCCCCACTCTTTTCTCATCTTTTCTCTCTTCTCTCTCCTAAGGTTAGAGAAATTCATATGGAATGAGAGAGGGGTGGTCTAAGGGTCATATATAGGCTCAAAACTGAGGTCAATGGCCCCAGGGCCATGGTATACTTAGGTTATAGCCAAAGGGGGTCTATTTTTGACAAACAGAGCCCTTAGGAAGGTCCATTTCTAACACAAGTCATGGAGCAAGTTCTCTGACAATGGATCTATGCTAGGACTGTGTTTATGGTGCGATCTGTCAAACAAATCGATCGTGAAGGACTTGTATCAGATCAACGATCGTCATTACTCGATAAGAGCTACAAGTACACCAATAAGTGCAAGAAAATTTTCCTGATCCATGGGTATAGTTGGGTCAGAAGCTGACGGTCTAAAGTCCTCAATTTTGCTGATAAGTGAATGGTCCAATTCACTTAAGTTTGAGTTTATTTTCTAAAGATATTTGCGTTTGTCACACACTTTGCTCCAAGCTCAAGTTGTACATTTTTAGATATGATTTGGACTCGATTACCATGATGGTTGTCAAGCCTAGTAATGTGGTCATAACCTTATAATTTTACGGTAATCAGACTTTCGATGTGCAGTCCAAGTCCAATACGGAGTTTCAATGTGCTCCCGAGAGCAACTGGGATTTGGGTTTTCTCTTAGGTTTTTAAGTAATGTTGAGCTAGCGATTTTAATGGTTTTGGGTCTTGCAGTTCGTATAGATAGTGGTTCGAGAAAATACACCGATTAATTTAGTTTAGTACTTAATTAATTTTTGCCTAATTTCTACAATATACGGTCTGTAAGGATTTCTGCCTGAGGTGGTATTCGAGTCTTTATACGGATTTTTCTGAGACATTAAAAAAGGTGTATTATTAGCATATTTTTATATTATATTAAGCATATCATAGAAGTCTTTATGGATGATTTCATAGTTTATGGAGACTCCTTTGATAATTGTTAAAATAATCTTACACTTGTTCTTCAAAGATGCATAGAAACTAACCATGTGTTAAATTCTGAAAAATGTCATTTTATGGTTGAATAAGGTATAGTTTTAGATCATGTTATTTAATCTAGGGAAATTGAGGTAGATAAAGCTAAAGTTAATATTATTCAATCTTTACCTTATCCCACTAGTGTGCGGGAAGTTCATTCTTTTCTTGGACATGCAGGTTTTTACCAAAGATTCATCAAGGACCCCTCTAAAATAGCATTACCCCTATGCAAGTTGCTATAAAAGGATGTGGCTTTTAATCTCAATGAGGCATGTAAAAAGGTGTTTAATAAGCTAAAGGAACTATTGATTTCTACCCCAATTATCCAGCCCCTTGATTGGAACGTTCCTTTCGAGATAATGTGCGACGTGAGTGATTATGGAGTAGGCACTGTTTTGGGCCAAAGAATTGGAAAAGCATCTCATGCCATCTATTATGCTTCAATGACTTTAAATAATGCCCAGTGAAATTACTCTACTATTGAAAAATAACTTTTAGTTGTTGTTTTTTCTTTAGAAAACTTTGATCTTATTTGCATGGTACTAAAATCATTGTTTACTCTGATTATACATCTCTTCGTTATTTGATGACGAAGAAAGAGGAAAAACCAAGATTACTAAGATGAATACTTCTCTTGAGTGAATTTGATTTGGAGATCAAAGTCAAAAGAGGATAGAAAATCGTGTCACAAATTATTTGAGTCTTTTAGTTCATGTGGAGGATGAACTTCATCTGCAAGAAACGTTCCCTAATGAGCAATTGTTCTCTGCCCGTGTCTTACCCCAAACCCAGAAATCAAGCTTACAACACTCCCAATTGCTGAATCCAGTGCCGACAGCTTCTGTAGTACCTCATTCTCGGCTCCCAGCGTCCATACGCCAGGTTCCGATCCTGGGATCCTACAAGGAGGATTTTCTAACGTACATTGGTCTTATAAGAAGCATAACCACAAGTATACCCAAATCATAAAGGAAACATCATCATCACATATCCACTAATATTAACATTTGAATACAGTGCAAAAAGGGAAATGCGTATGTCAAAAATTAAAGCTCCAGAAGATAGCTGCATGCTCCAAGCCCAATGCTGCTGCAACTTAACATCACCTGTACGCATCTATCGTGCATAAGCTTATAAAAATCTTACAGGGTGGTGTAAGTATGTGTACAAGATAAGTGTCAAGTATTGGAATTACTATCAAGATCATGAATCATACGATATCAGAGTAAGCAGAAATACTGCAAGTCTATAAATCATGCGATATCAGAGTAAGCGAAAATACTAATCAACTATACAATTGAGGAGTCATAGAGAACCAAATATCAGATGCCGAGGGTACAATACAATATGTAAATTCTGTCAAGTCTGTCTAGGCCATATAAGTATAAAAACATAACAACCCAAAATGTCATATGCATGCAGATGCAATATGCGATGCGAATGAAATGACCATGCCGAAGTGTGAGATCGGGATGATAGTATGTAGTATTGCAGGCTATGGGGTCCATCACAAGGGACTTTTATCTAAACCAATCCCATACCTAAATTTGAATAGTAAGACTTAATGTGGTAAACTCCTGGTCTTAGGTTAGTTGTGCGCCCAACCAAAATTGTAGTCATGCGAAGATACATGTAACAAATAGTTACGCACCACCAACCCGAGTGGATAGTGAATTAATGAATGAATGAATATGCAATTCCTACTCAATAAGTCCACATATCAGTACAGTTCCTCTCTGGGATCATCACTGGGGTCAAGTACACTCCACGCCACCTACCGTCCCATCAAGAGCACAACTGGGTAAGTGGAAGAGACCTCAGTATTTGCATGGCCAGTAGTTTACCAATACCTACCCAACTCATCGATAGTGGACCCATTCCTTGAGCAGGTCAAACTCAGCCTAGTTATGCCTACCCCCTCCGGTGGGTAAGGCCATACCCCCTACCAACCGACCACGACACAATGGGAGACACGGCCTCCTGGTATTCGGCACTTGGGTGCTCATGTATATCCACTTGGTCTTGATGTTAGGGCATCCTATGGTACCCAGACAGTTTTAGGGATTTTCACCTAGGGCCATTTATGGCAGCCCGATGCTAGAATAGATTTTTGGTGTCCCATCTGGCCATCCATGATATACCTGTGGAGGCTACGGCCCTGATGTGGCTAGGGTGTACTGTAATTATAACTCACAATGCAAGATGCATGAGTCATACAATCCAGTCATGCATCAATCCTGCGCATATCATGTGCTCACGTGAGATAACCTTCGCCTATCAGGGAGTGTCATAACAATCTGTCCAATGACATATGCAATGGTTAACCACAGATCATAACAAACATGCAGATGATGCGTATGGGCATGTATCATGATGCTATGTTATCACATACACATAATCGGTATCAATAATTGGTATTGATAACTGGCACCAATAATCGGCCTCGACAAGCGGAATCAGTAATCAGCCTAACAAAGGGTTGAAGGGAATATCACAATGAGGACATTTAAGCATCATTACCCATCAATGTAGACATTCAACAACATTTCTCACAAGGAATGGCCCTTGTAGTGCCAAACTTATAGTGGTTCTAATCACATGGGTCTCATATATATATCGAATAGGCCGCACCAATTGGGCCTTACATACATTGCAATGGGCAATAACCCATGGGCCTTGCATACACCATAATGGGCCTCATAACATGGGCCTCATATATATATTAAGGTGGGCCTCAACAATGGGCCTTATACACATCAAGGCGAGCCTCAACAACGGGCCTCATACACATCAAGGTGGACCTCAACAACGGGCCTCATACACATTAAGGTGGGCCTCAAGAACGGCATAGTATCGTGATTCAGGCCCAAACTGGGGTCCGTCTAGCTATCATTTAGGGGAGGTGCCCCGTTAATCGATCCGCCAAGTACAAGATGTGTCATATTCTGAGTGTTTTTTAGAGGCATTCCCTATATACAACATAGGGTGCAACATGTGTAAGGTTTTAAATAACAACTCTTAATTTTCTAAGCTTTCTACACATTCCAAATCAAAAGAAGCTTCATGCATTTCATTTAGCCAAAATTGTGACAATACATGAGATATAGTCTTACATGGATCATGACAGAAGATGCATGTGAGCTAATCTAACAAAAACTTTAAACACTAAGCAAACTAACACACAACTAAGCCTACTAAGGCTATTATAAAAGAAAATTAAAAAAATAAGGAAAACCCAAAGACGACTGCAACATATGACTAGTCGTCTGACTCTAATGATGGTGGAGGAGTACCCTTGTCCTGCATACAGCACAGGAAGGTCTTCAGAGTGTGAGACATTCTCTTGAATTTCTATTTCATATAGGCCTGATTCTGTTCAAGCTTTTTCTTCAATTAGGCCTGGGTCTCCTTGACCTCCTGTCTCAGGGCAGCCTGGTTCTCTTCAACCTGAGCCATGCGGGCTTCTAAGGTGGCCCGATCACAGCGATGCTCATGTGAAGCAGTAAGAGGTCCCCCATCAGAGTCTTGGGCTTCCTCCTCTTCTTCCTCACTTCCTTCTTCCTCACTTCTTCTATTTCATTTTCTTCCTCTTATTCATTACTTTCTTCCTCTTCACTTTCTATCTCACCGTAATACCCATCGAGTCGGGGTTGACGTTGTCGAAGGTCAATTCCCATGTTATTGAGCGTAATGTCATTAATGAAGTGGATTGGCGCAAGCTCATCCATGTTAAGTCTGTATCCGAAATTATGAGCAATCTTGTATACAAGTCAACTGAATGGGAGTGAAGTATCTCTCCTAAAAGAGTGTGCGGTTTGGACTATCTATAGTAGGGCAAACATAGGCAGACACAGCTTGTGTCCCTGCCTAGCTCTGTACAGGAAGTCCACCATCAGACGAGTGCATTCAGTACGGTTACTCTACCTAGAATACACATTGTACGTGAATATGTAGTGAAGTAAGCGGAAGTCTGCCATCATCTTGGTCAATGGGAGGAAGTTGCCTTGCTTCCAGTGAACTAGTCGGCCACAAAGAAACCGCGTATGATGATCTATTTCTCGCACACTAGTGAGACAAGATTCACTAGCATGTACCTCACCACATTCCATTCCCATAATTCGGGCCATCACACCAACATCGACTATGACTTCTCGCCTTCCCACGGGAATAGTGAACTGTAGAGGCTCCATTAGTGGATCTCGTATGTGGGTATAGAAGGCTCAGACAGTGCTTTCACACGCATGAGACTTACCTTTAAATATGGGACCCCACCTAGATTTCAATAGGAGGTCCATCACCGGGTATAGCCCAAACAGCTTTTCATCGACATGAGCCTCATATACCACTCTACAGTTACGGAACCTACCTAACTCGATGCCTGCCAGTAGCGATCTTTCAATGGGGATCCGCGGGTCAAGATCCTGTTTTAATATCCTTTCTTGCTCGGCGCTCGTGCTTGCTTCAGTGCCTATTTTCTTCCTCGAACAGGTTGGGCGTGTCACGCCCCAAACTCGAAAACCGGGCTCACAAAATTCTCAATAGCAAAATCTGGCACCGACAGCATCCGTAGAACCCCATTCTCAGCTCCTAGCTCCCATTTTCCAGGTTCCGATCCTGGGATGCTACGAGGAGGATTTTCAAGATCAGTTTGATTCGTGATAAGCATAACCAAAGGCATAACCCACAAACAACAACCAAAAACTTCATTACATTTCCACTATGATCAAAAACTTTACAAGTACAATGAGCATAAAAGGAAATACAATGATGATGGACAAAATCTCCAAAGTAATCTGTAAAGCGCTCCTGCCTCAACGCTGCTACGAGCCAACGTCACCTGCACGCAATGGTCGTGCATAAGCTTATAGAAAGCTTAGAGGGTGGTGAGAGTGTGTGCGCAAGGTAGTAATATGATCATGCAATATCAGAGTAATGTGGAATATGCAGATGGATCCATGAAAACCATTAGTCGTACCAAAGCTATGCGATGCAAGACATGAATGATATCGGCCATCCCAAGGTCATGCGATGTGAAATGTAACTCAAGCATACAAATCCTCATCTATGTCCACACATCAATACAGCTCAAATCTGGGATATCACAAGGGTCTAGTACACTCTAAACCAGATCGTCACCTCATCGCGCGCAATAAGATAAGTGGAAGAGACCTCACTATCTATCTGCCAATATCGGGCTCGACTCGTCGATAGCGGACCCATTCCTCGAGCTGGTTAGACTCAGCCTAGCATTGCCCCCTACACTCGGGCGGGTAAGGCCGCACCCCCTTCCAACCGACCATGATACAGTGGAGAGTGCAACCATCTGATAATCGGCACTCAACCCTCATCTACCCACTCGGTCTATACGTTGGAGCAACCTCTTGGTACCATAAGGGTTTAGGGACTTTCACCCAGGGATATCTATAGCACCCCATGTAGAATAAAATTTTCGGTATCCAATCTTGTCAAACATGATGCGTCTATGGAGGCTACGACCCCGATGTTGCTAGGGCATACATTAACCATATCACACAATGTAAAATGCATGAATCATACTATCCAATCATACAGTAAATCCTGCACGTATCGTGCGCTCATGTAGGGCAACACTGCCTAATCGGGAGCCCTTAAACAAACTGCCCGAAGGCATATGCTATAATCAGTCACTTCTCATATCAAGCATACATATGATGCATATGATCATGAGTCATGGAACTATACTAAACATGTTATAATGAAATGAACTATCTTTACAATACAGATGGTCCTGGACGGCCTATATACAATAAGTAAGGACCTAATAATGGGCCCTAGGGAGAGTCATAATGCGAACATTCAACCAACACTATACTTGCAATGTGGACGTCAAACCACCATTGCTCCCAAGCCATGGCCCGTAGTAAACATCATTACACAAACCATGCCGGGTTCACACATTATAATGGACCTTAGGTACATCCCATTGGGCCTTAAATACATCAAATGGGCGATGTCATATGGGCCCTTTTATTCATCAAATGAGCCACATAAATGGACCAAACCAATGGGCCTTATGTACATTGCAATGGGTCATAACCCGTGGGCCTTAGAATGCATCAATGGTTCTCGACCCATGGGCCTCATACATATCAAATGGGCCTACTCACATGGGCTTTAAAATACATCAAATGGGTCCAATCCCATGGACCTTTAATATGCTAAGGTGGGGCCCACTCGGACTATGGATTTGGCCCATTCTATAACTCATTTCATAAAATGAACTTTTAAATGGATGGACAGATTGGATGCAGCACCTGCACCAAGGTTGGGGGCCCACCACCATGCATATTATATATAATAATATATAATCTACATATTATATATATATAATATACAATATTATATATAATATAATACAATGATATATATATGATATAATATATATACACACACGCTGCACACATGCACACTGCACATACACGCACAAACACTAGAAACACACACACGCACGCACGCACGCACGTACATACACCACAGAGGGCTCCACCGTCCACTGGACGGTGGAAATGAAACACATATATCACGGCAGGTTCCACCGTCCGCCTGGACGGTGGATGCAAAACACGTGCATCACTGTGGATCCCATGTGGGGGCCACCTTAACTTATATTTTCCATCCAACCGGTTGATAAGGTCACACAGACTTGGATAAGGAGGAAAAAGAAATTTCATTATGATCCAAAATTTCTGTGGCCCAGGGGAAGGGTTTCAAGGGCAGATGTTCAATCACACTGTTTCGTGTAGTGTGGGCCACCTGAGTGTTGGATGCAGCTGATCTTTGGAGGGGGCCCACGGCAGGGGCTGTGGGATGCTGTCCGCCCGCCCGCTGCACCCAGCAGCGTGCTGCTGCTGCTGCAGTGTCAGAGACAGAGGCACTGCCTCTTGCTATGTTTTTAAAAAAACTCGGAAAAACCCATTTTTCAGGGGTTTTTCGCATCTGAGGCCCGCATCACATAAATCCACCCCATTCACTAGCTTCCCTGGCTCAAGACAAGCCCAATGAGTCCGTTATTGAGCATATTTAGGCCTATAGAAAAATTAAAATTAATTTAAATGGTGAGAGTCACTGTTTTGAGAGGTATGGCCCGGCCAATGAACGGATTAGCTTCATTCTTTGGATCAACGCCTAAAATGATATGGGAAAGAGGATGGACGGCTTAGATTGTACCCATACATCAAGGTGGGGCCTATACAAGTGGCCCACCCAAAAAAGGCTCTCTTTTCTTTCTTCTTTTTTTTCTTCTTCCAGCGTCTAGGGAACGTCCAGCGTCCCTGGACCATAACACGTACGTTGAGGTGGGCCTTGCTGAGGTGGGTCACCACTGATGGATGATCACATATAAGGTGGGCCCCACTTATAAATGGCTTAGGTAGGATACAAGCCTCATGGTGGGGTCCATTCAAATGGGCCACACGGCCACATAAATCATACAAAGAAAAATAAATAAAATTGAGAGGGAGAGAGAGAGAGAAAGAATGGGACACGCATGATGGAGGGTCCCCGGCACTATGGGCCCTCCCTTCCATGATCTACAACATAAATTATTGCATATGGACCCACTTAATAAAAAATCAATGGTGGAGATCCATTCTCCACGAAAACAAACAGTCTAGATGACCTTATTTACAAGCTAGGAAAGGTAAACATCATGATGGGGTCCATAGAGAATGGCCTCATCATGGAATGATCATGATGATCAAAGTGGGCCATCGGCCACATCTTAGGGTCCCAAGTGAGATCCAAACCATTGATTGATTAGCCTCACTTGGCCCATCTCAAAAATATGAAAAACTACTGTTATCAAGCACCCATCGTTCGATCTTCTTGCTCCTATGGGTTCCTTAGCACCTTAGCTTTGATTTCAATAGAGGAGATGAGAAATGGATGGCTAGGATGAGATATCTTGGGATAGAGAGGTGGGCCACACTTAGAGTTTTGGAAAGAGAGGGAGAATTCTCATACGTGGGATTTTTTGTTGCTTGAGAAAATGAGATGAGAAATGAGAAAGAGAGAGAGTTGTAAAGGGAGAGAGACTGATGGGTGATGGAGTGATGGATGGAAGAGAGATGGGTGTAAGAACTTTGTTGACTTTGGTGGCCTTTTGTGTAAGAAAGGCATGGGCTTGTAATACCTTTTTGACTTTTGTGGTTGCTTGGGTATGGGTGAAAGGTGATGTGTACTTGACATATGATGTGATAAGATTTTATTGATTGATGGGATTGATGTGACACCTCATAGAGATTCTCTTGGGTTTCGTAACGCGCGGCATTTTCCTTCCACCGAACGCTGGCCTACATCTCCTGATAAGGGTATCGCCTCGGCGCGCGAGTCACGGCATCGGAACCGCAGCGATGGTGCGGTCGCTAAGGTAAAGGTCTTGGGTTGAGTTGATACGGGTTGACGGTATATGAATCAGGGTCGCTCGTAAATATTGGTTAAGAGTCGAAGGTTGTCGGAATTCGACCGGTAAGATCGCGGAAGTCTACAGAACGGTACGGACTAAGATACGGGTCTTACAGGGCGGCTAGGCCCAGCTTCATCCATGGATGCCCTCTTCTTTCCCATAAGGGAAAAGAGTGTGAAGAGAGAGAAAATAGTATCAACTAGCTAAAAAAGATCCATGGGGTTGGTAAAGCTTGAAAGGTGAGATGAGTTTGTGGATTTGGAGGGCTATGAGGCACAAAAGAGAGCCTTTGTGCTCAAATAAGTAGGAAATGGGAAAATGGAGGGTTGTAAGAAAGGGATTTTGAGGAAAATGGTGGAGGATGGGTGTATAATGTAGAAGAAGGAGCTTTGTGTATGGAAGGGAGATTTGGGAGAGGAAATGTGAATTTGGATGGATTTGGAGGATTTGGAAGCTTGGAGGGGGGTGAAATGGATAAAGGAAAGCAAAGGGGACCCAAATAGGGTGGTCCCACACAAATACATGGCCCCACATGGGTAAGGTAGGGCGGTGGGCTGCTGGATCCGTGGGCCAGCGTGGCCCGTTGGATGTGGGCACGGAGCGCCACCATTGGCAAGTTGCCACCACAGTCCACTGGACAGTGGGTGGTGCCGCCACTAAAGGGTGGTGGCCTCCCCCTCTCGGGGTGCCGAAATGGTGTAAGGGACCCCCTGGGTGCCACCGATAATTGGGCTTTGGGCCCATGGGTCCTTATGATGCATTTTCTTGTCTGTTTCGTACATATTCATGCCTTTTAGCATGATTTAAGTTTGAGAATCACTGTTTAATAGTTTAAACCCATCTATTGATGGTCTAAAAGAGAATTGGAATCATTTCACATGATCTCAGACATGTACCCGACACATTTCGATAGTTAATCTCACCCGTCAGTGAAACTTGGGATCCTACGATCATTTCTACATTTTTCACCCCCACCTAAGTCAAAGTGCGTTAATGAGCATCGTGTTACTATAACCCAGGTCCAGTTTAATCCAAATCATGATCTGATACCAACTTGTACCGTGCCAAAAATCGAGGGTCAAGCAAAGCTTAACTCCTGAGTTCCAACGCATCACTTATGCAATATAGATAATGATGTTTAAATGTTGTCCATATTAGTGCATTAAACATGAGTGGAATTACACTAAAACAGTATATCATACTCCAGAGTTAATGTAATTAAGCAAGTGGAAGACTGAGATAAATATATATAAAGTACATACGTGTTTCATAACCTCTTGAGTATGAACGTGCTACCTGGCTTAATATATACATAATCTATTTTAAAATATACCATACATCGAAATATAAATGTTCCACTAATCCAATATCCTGTTAATCCCGACAATACAGCTCTAAGTTTACATAGACCCGCCTGAGAGCTGAACGTAGGAGAACTCCTCCCCCTTGTCAAAGAAGTCTGGCTCCATCACGTAAGCCTCATCACAACCTGCATCTAAATGAGAGTCTGGTTAGTGTTTTAAAACACAATCCTAGAGTGGGAGTGACTGATCAACTCAATGGTACTATAAGGCAAAGGTTAACATGTTATCAATTCTGCTAAGCATTAATGATAAAGCAGTACAACATTCATATCCTAAGTACTCTTGTTAATGCAAGGATGGTATGCTGTAATGATGCATGCCCTCGCCTGCACTCCCTCAGCGACTTCATCTTATGATAGCGCATGGAAAACTCCTGAAAAGTGTGCTTCCTTGCCAAAGCACATGCAATGCGGTACATGGTCGTATTAGCCAAGTAATTTATTAGGCTTATTTGTACAGTAGATTCAGGAAGATAAGGTACCTCCCTTTTTATCATTTACCCAAGCAAGGATTCATCTAGGGTCTTCCATCCTAGTAAATCACATACGATAGGAAAGTTGTAGGGCATCACCCCCGATGAAAGCAATGGATAGGTAAGTTCACGAGTTTACACTCGAGGTCACTTCAGAGAGGCACGTCACCTCAGCGTAGGCCTAATTTATACACGAGGTCACTATGGGAGGCTCCTCGCCTGAATATAGGCTGACAACTCGAATATGGTGTCCCATACACCACCATATTTGGCTCACAAGTTTGATTTGCTCACTGGTCACTACGGGGAGGCTCATCACCCCAGCATAGGCCGACAGATTGACTACAGTGTCCCATTACACCATGCTCGGCTTTTAAGTCTTAGAGGATCGTGGTACCATGGTTGAGACGGGCTTTACATTAGTAAGTGGTACCTTATATTCAAGCAGTAATGTCCATACATGATAAACAAACAAGAGGCCAATTGGGTTATTTGACAAATGCAATTAGTACGAACACACATTGAATTAATAGACATGAAACGCATAAGCACTCCGCGTGGCCTAACCACTGTTGACAATCAGCATACGGCTCAGATTCATCGAACATATCTAATGTGGCAAAACTAGTCCGGCCACTCAATCAGGAACCATTACCGATTGCCTTGACTACGTGGTAGTCCCAAACATACTCAAGTGTAATAGGTAGTCACATACGTTACTCATAACAGCATTTAACAAATAATTCAAACAAAATTTTCATTTGAGCATTTTATCAAACACATTGAACATGTTAATATACATATGCATTTTGTCCATAAATCACAAAGTAGCAATTCACGTTATATGAAGAAAAGTATAAATATGGATAAGGTAGTTGAGAATCCCATCTCAACACCCTTGTTAAAAGTGATTCATCAAACAATTTCTCATTTAGACATTTTATCAAACACTTAGACTACATAATACTACATACATAATTAAATTAATTATAGCATATATTATGGCAGATCCTTTCATAAAGGAGTTGTCATACATACAACAAACATATGTTATAGGTTAATAGTCATGGCAAGCACAAATCATAAATTCAATTTCATTCAATCATTTCAACAAACACATGGAATGCATTATATATTCACAAAGTTCACACACATGTATAATTTATCAAATACATCGTAACTAAGATCATATGGTAGCAATCAAGTCAAACATAAATCATTACTGACATTGAAAGTCTTGAAAACCATAACCTAAACATTTATAGTCTGCACCTTTCATTGGATTTCTCGTTTCAAACTCAGATCAAATCCTATGTCTCCATCAAAAGAATAATGGTTAGAATCGATGGTGTAGCGATGGTGGGGTGGTGTTTCAATACGTGGAGTAGTGGGAGTGAATCCCAACAACGATCTACTAATCTCTCTCTCTCTCTGCTCCTCACTCTTTTCTCATCTTTTCTCTCTTCTCTCTCCTAGGGTTAGAGAAATTCGTATGGAATGAGAGAGGGGTGGTTTAAAGGTCATATATAGGCTCAAAACTGAGGACAATGGCCCCAGGGCCATGGTATACTTAGGTTATAGCCAAAGGGGTTCTGTTTTTGACAAACAGGGCCCTTAGGAAGGCCAATTTCTCACCTAAGTCATGGAGCAATTTCCCTGACAATGGATCTATGTCAAGACTATTTATGGTGCGATGTGACAAATAAATCGATCATAAAGGACCTACATCAGACCAACGGTCATCATTACCCTATTAGGGCTACAAGTACACCAATAGGTGCAGGAAAATTTTTCTGATCCATGGGTGTAGTTGGGTTAAAAACTAACGGTCTAAAGTCCTCAATTTCGCCTACAAGTGAATGGTCCAATTCACTTAAGTTTGAGTTCATTTTCTAAAGATATTCACATTTCTCACACACTTTGCTCCAAGTTCAAGTTGTGTGTTTTTGTATACTATTTGGGATCGATTCCTGCGCTGGTTGTCAAACCCAGTAAGGCGGTCATAACCTTAAAATTTCATGATAAGCGGACTTTCGAT
The DNA here is from genome assembly GCA_037074715.1 of Magnolia kwangsiensis. NCBI lineage: Eukaryota > Viridiplantae > Streptophyta > Magnoliopsida > Magnoliales > Magnoliaceae > Magnolia > Magnolia kwangsiensis. The sequence continues at coordinate 43,063,504 of CM073576.1, read as the reverse complement.
GTGCTTTCCAGGTTCGATACGGAGTTTCAATGTGCTCCCGAGAGCAGCTGGGTTTTGGGTTTTCTCATAGGTTTTTAGGTAATGTTGAGCTAGTGATTTTAATGGTTTTGGATCTTGCAGTTCATATAGATAGTGGTTTAAACAAATCCATCGATTAATTTAGTTTAATACTTAATTAATTTTTATCTAATTTCCACAGTATACGGTCTATAAGGATTTCTGCTTAAGGTGGTACTCGAGTCTTTGTACGAATTTTTTCGAGATGTTATAAAAGGTGTATTATTAACATATTTTTAGATTATATTGAGCATATCGTAGAAGTCTTTATGGATGATTTCACAGTTTATGGAGACCCCTTTGATAAATGTTTGCATAACCTTACACTTATTCTCCAAAGATGCATAGAAACTAACCTTGTGTTAAATTCTGAAAAATGTCATTTTATGATTGAACAAGGTATAGTTTTAGGTCATGTTCTTTAATCTAGGGTAATTGAGGTAGATAAAGCTAAAGTTGATATTATTCAATCTTTACCTTATCCCACTAGTGTGCAGGAAGTTCGTTCTTTTCTTGGACGTGCAGGTTTTTACCGAAGATTCATTAAGTACTCCTCTAAAATAGCATTACCCTATGCAAGTTGCTATAAAAGGATGTGACTTTTGAGCTCAATGAGACGTGTAAAAAGGTGTTTGATAAGCTGAAGGAACTGTTGACTTCTACCCCAGTTATCCAGCCCCCTGATTGGAACGTTCCTTTCGAGATAATGTGCGACGCAAGTGATTATACAGTAGGCGTTGTTTTGGGCCAAAGAATTGGAAAAGCATCTCATGCCATTTATTATGCTTCAATGACTTTGAATGATGCCCAGTGAAATTACTTTACTACTAAAAAAAAACTTTTAGCTGTTGTTTTTGCTTTAAAAAAGTTTTGATCTTATTTGCTTTGTACTAAAATCATTGTTTACTCTGATCATGCAACTCTTCGTTATTTGATGACGAAGAAAGAGGCAAAACTAAGATTAATGAGATGGATACTTCTCTTGAGTGAATTTTATTTGAAGATCAAAGATAAAAGAGGGATAGAAAATCGCGTCGTAGATCATTTGAGTCATTTAGTTCATGTGGAGGATAAACTTCATCTGCAAGAAACGTTCCCTCATGAGCAATTTTTCTCTGCCCATGTCATGCCCCAAACCCGAAAATCAAGCTTACAACACTCCCAATTGCTGAATCCGGTGCCGACAGCCTCTGTAGTACCTCATTCTCGACTCCCAGCGTCCATACGCCAGGTTCCGATCCTGGGATCCTACAAGGAGGATTTTCTAACGTACATTTGTCTTATAAGAAGCATAACCACAAGTATACCCAAATCATAAAGGTAACATCATCATCGTATATCTACTAATATTAACATTTGAATACAGTGCTGAAAGGGAAATACATATGTCAAAAATTAAAGCTCTAGAAAATAGCAACACGCTCCAAGCCCAATGCTGCTGCAACTTAACATCACTTGTACACATCTATCGTGCATAAGCTTATAGAAAGTTTAGAGGGTGGTATAAGTGTGTGTACAAGATAAATGTCAAGTACTCAATACAATGCCTTAATCATACAATATTAGAATTACTGTCAAGATTATGAATCATACGATATCAGAGTAAGCGGAAATACTGCAAGTCTATATATCGTGCGATATCAGAGTAAGCGGAAATATTGATCAACTATGCAATTGAGGAGTCATAGAGAACTAAATATCATATGTTAAGGGTACAATGCAATATGTAAATTTTGTCAAGTTTGTCTAGGCCATATAAGTATAGAAAACATAACAACCCAAAATGCCATATGCATGCAGATGCAATATGCGATGCGAATGAAATGACCAAGCCAGAGTGTAAGATTGGGATAATAGTATGTAGTATCGTAGGCTACGGGGTCCATCACAAGGGACTTCTACCCAAACCAGTTTCATATCTAAATTTAGATAGTCAGACTCAATGTAGTAAACTCCTAGTCTTAGGTTAGTCATGTACCTAATCAAAATCCTGGCCATGCAAAGATACATGTAACAAGTTGCGCACCATCAACCCGAGTGGATAGTGAATTAATGAATGAATGAATATATAATTTCTACTCAATAAGTCCACATATCAGTACGGTTCTTCTCTGGGATCATCACCGAGGTCGAGTACACTCTACGCCGCCTACCGCCCCATTAAGCACACAACTAGGTAAGTGGAAGAGACCTCACTATTCGCCTGGCCAGTAGTCTGTCAATACCTACCCAGCTCATCGATAACAGACCTATTCCTCGAGCTAGTCAAACTCAGCCTAGTTATACCTACTCCCTCGGGCGGGTAAGGCCACACCCCCTCCCAACCGACCACGACACAGTGGGAGATACGGCCTCCTAGTATTCGACACTCGGGCACTCATATATATCTACTCGGTTTGGATGTTGGGGCATCCTCTAGTACTAAGAGGGCTTTAGGAATTTTCACCCAGGGCCATCTATGGTAGCCTGATGCTAGAACAGATTTCTAGTGTCCCATCTGGCCATCCACGATATACCCGTGGAGGCTACGACTCTGATGTTACTGGGCATACAATAATCATAACTCACAGTGCAAGATGCATGAGTCATACAATCCAGTCATGCATCAATCGTGCACATACTGTGCGCTCACGTGAGATAACCTTTACCTATCAAGGAGTCTCATAATAATCTGCCCAATGACATATGCAATGGTCAACCACACATCATAACAAACATGCAGATGATGCATATGGGCATGTACCATGATACTATGATGTCACATACTCATAATCAGTATCAATAATCAGTATTGATAACCGGCACTGATAATCGGCCTCGACAAGCGAAATTGGTAATCAGCCTAACAAAGGCCGAAGGGAATGTCACAATGAGGACATTTAAGCATCATTGCCTGTCAACGTGAACATTTCTCACAAGGAGTAGCCCTCATGGGGCCAAACTTATAGTGGGCCTAATCACATGGGCCTCATATATATATATATATATATATATATATATATATATATATATATATATATATATATATATATCAAATAGGCTGCACCAACTGGGCCTTACATACATTCCAATGGGCCATAACTCATGGGCCTTGCATACATCACAATGGGCCTCATAACGTGGGCCTCATATATATATATATATATATATATATATTAAGGTGAACCTTAATAACGGGCCTCATACACATCAAGGTGGGCCTCAACAACGGACCTCATACACATCAAGGTGGACCTCAACAACAGGCCGCATACACATCAAGGTGGGCCTCAACAATGGGCCATTAATATGGCAAGTGGGCCACATTACATGGGCCATATGTATACCAAATGGGCCATACCCAAATATAAGTGGTGATAAGGATTTCCACCATTAAAATTCTCAAGGGTTTAATGGTGGACGTTCAAACCCACTATTTTCTATAATGTGGTCCACCTGATCCCAGATCTATCTTATTTTGTGGATGGATGATTTAGATATAACACATAACTCGTGACCAGCCCACCATCCAGAGGTCTGGACGGTGTGGATTTATAACACATCAAGGTGGGTCCCATGTACATGGACGGAATGACGTGGATGGAAGTCATACATCAGGTCAGCACCATGCTAGCTAGACGGTGCAGGTAAAATACATACATTATTTAGGTGGGATGCATAGATATGCGGTGTGGATCAAACCCACACACTGCACATAGCAGCTATATCGCTGGTGTGCGACAGACCAGCCAATTCGTTCATGGTGGTTAGGTCCCACGTGGGGACCCCCAGATATATACATGAATATATATGTTTCATATATATACAAGTATATATATATATATATATATATATATATATATATATATATATATATATATATATATATATATATATATATATATATATATTATAATATTATATTAACATTGACTCAGCGCCCAGCCCTAGATGGGTGGCCTAAATAAAACATATACATCACGTGGGTCCCACGCTACACGGACTCATCACACGTGAAGGGGTGGGCGTGCACAGATAAAACACATACTTCATAGTGAGGCCAGGTTCCCTACCCCATTCGTCCATGGTGCAGCAGCATCCTGCGTTGTTGACGCTGCAGCAGCAGGCGCTGCTGCCTATTATATTTCCTTTTTTAAAAAAAACTCATTTTTCTAAGGTTTTTCTTAGGTGGGGCCCGCACAAGGGAATCTAACCCAGCCGTTGGATTCCATGGCTCAAGACAGACCCATCAAACCCAATATTTGAGGTATTTTGGTGTGTAGAAACATTAAGGTAGATTTCAACAATATAAATAAATAAATAAATAAAAATCTATTTTCTATGCTATAGCCTGCTAGAAAGTCAGATTGGCCTCATATCTCGACTCAACGCCTAAAATGAGCCAAGGAATGAGATGGATAGTGTGGATTAAACCCATACATCAAGGTGGGGCCTGCATGAGCAACCCACCTAAAAACCTTAAATAAGTATTTTATTTTATTTTATTATTTTGTTGCTATTAGTATGCCCACTGTCTCTTCACACTTCACTTGAGCACGTCTAGCATCCAGGGACGCTGGACGGTTTTTGATACAACACATATTAAGGTGGGCCCTATCCAAGTGAGCCACCAAATGGATAGATGGTGTGATAAGACATACATCATGATAGGGTCCATCCGGGTGGGCCACACGGCCACATCATCACAAAAATGAAAAAAAAAAGAGGGAAAGAGAGAGCAAGAAAGGGACACATGTGATGGAGGGACCCAGACACTATAGGCCCTCCCTTTTCATGCATTCAATCATACATTAAGTGGGTCCCAATACATGTGGGCCCACCAAATCAAATCAACAGTGGAGATCCCTTCTCCACCAAAATGAAAGGTCTAGATGACCTCTTTCAAACTTAGAAAGTAAACATCATAATGGGGTTCATGAAGATTGGCCCCATCATGGAATGATCATGTGAATCAAGTGGGCCATCGGCCACATCTAAGGTCCAAAGTGAGATCCATACCATCAATCAGTAGGCCTCATTTAGTCCATCATCAAAATAAATGAAATCTAGGCCTATAGAAGCACCCACCTTTGATCTTCTTGGACCGCTTCTTGCATCAACGCATCCTAGAACTCTAAGGGATGCATTTCAATGGTGGAGATGATCATTGGATGGTAGAGATGGGAGGTAAGAAGGTGAGCCACACTAGCTTCTCTCCTCTCCCTTGGGAAGCCATGGATGATTGTTCTCTCTTGCTTAGGAGAATGGGAGAGAGAGAGAGAGAGAGAGGTTGTAAGAGAGAGGGATGGGTGTGATGGGTGAAAAAGTGAATGATGGGTGATGTGTACTTTAACAAGTGAGGGATGGGTTACTTTGACTTTGGCGTTGCTTAGGGATGGGCTTTTGTACTTGACATGAGAGGTGATTGATGGGTTTGATTTGACATGTTGTAGAGATTCTCTTGGAATTACAAATGCGCAGCCTTTTCTCAAACTTATTGCGGGCCCACATCTCCTGGCCTGGGTATCACCTCAGTGCTGAGTCGAAACCGCGGTGATGGCACGGTCGCTAGGGTACAAGTCTCAGGTCGAGCCGACTCAAATCTACAAGATACGACTTAGAATCGCATGCAAACATCGATCATTCGTCGCGGGTTGCCAGAATTCATTGGAAAGGATCACAGGAGTTGATGGAACAATACAGACTAGGATACGGGCCTTACAGCGAGTGTGACATTACCTTGGTATGCGAATATTGTAAATTATTTAGTTACTAATATGTTACCTCCAACGCGATAAGATCAAGAGTGATGCCAAATACTATGTGTGGGATGACCCATACTAATGGAAGCATTGTGCAAATCAAGTGATAAGAATGTGCGTTCATGAAAATGAAATTATTTCTATTCTCACCTTTTGTCATTCTTATACTTGTGGAGGTCACTTTGGAGCTAAAAGGACGGCGAGAAAAGTGCTAGAATGTGGTTTCTATTGGTCGTCTTTATTCTGAGATTCATATTCTTTTTGTAAGTCATGCATTCATTGTCAAAAGACAAGAAATATATCCTAAAGGAATGAGATGCCACAAATCCCATACTATTTTGTAAAATTTTGTATGTGTGGGGCATCGATTTCATGGGACCGTTCCCTGTATCTTTCAGTTATGTTTATATTTTACTTGTTGTTGATTATGTCTCGAAATGGTTAGAAGCTAAAGCTACCAGGACTGATGATTCTAAAGTTGTTATAGATTTTATCAAGTCTAACATATTCTCTAGGTTTGGAAGTCCAAGAGCTCTAATAAGTGATCAAGGCACTCATTTTTACAATCGAACTATGGAGACTTTGCTGAGAAAGTACCATGTGACCCACAAGGTGTCAACTGCCTATCATCCGCAAACTAGTGGACAAGCGGAAGTATCAAATCGAGAGATCAAGTCCATCATTGAAAATATGATCAATCTAAGTAGAAAAGATTGGAGTTTGTGCTTAGATAATGCCTTGTGGATGTATAGGACTGCATATAAGACACCCATTGGTATGCCACCTTATCGGTTCGTGTTTGGGAAACCATGCCACCTTCCAGTTGAGTTAGAACACAAGGCTTATTGGGCTATCAAGAGTTTCAACATGAAGATGGATGAAAGTGGAGAACACAGGAAGTTACAACTACAAGAGTTAGAGGAAATTCGCAATGATGCCTATGAGAGTGCAAGGATTTACAAAGAAAAGATGAAGGCTTTTCACGACAAGATGATCTTTAGGAAGGAATTTAAAGTTCGTCAAAAAGTCCTTCTATACCATTCACGGCTTCGTTTATTTCTGGGTAAGTTGCGTTCTCATTGGATTGGACCTTTTCTTGTTACTAATGTTTTTCCTCATGGTGCAATTGAAATTCAAAGTTTAGCAACTTCCAAAGTGTTCAAGGTGAATGACCATAGACTTGAGACTTTCTATGAAGGTTTCCAAGTAGAGATGTGGCAAAATTGGACCTTGAGGATCCGATTTATACTGATTGAAGAAGAAAGCCATGAGTCGAGCCAACGACAACAAACAAAGGCACTGCTTGGGAGGTAACCCAAGGGAGTTTTTTTTCTTATTCTCGCATTTATATTTTGGTTATTTTTGCCTTTTCTTTGCATTTCACCTTACATTGGGGACAATGTCAGTTTTAAGTGTAGGGGAGGGGATTTAGGTTTTGTTTTAATTTTGTAATTTTGAAAAAAAAAATCAATAATTTTTTGTTATGTATGTCATGAGTAAGATTCAATTAAGCTTAAAAAATTCATAACATGATTGAATAAGTAATCTTCCAACTTAGAATTAACTACTCTTGTTATTTTCGTTGAGAACGGTGGTGACTAAATTTGGTAGACAAAAACCGGTGAGATTTTGAGCCTTTAGATTGACACATCCATATCAGTCTCACTATTTTCTTTCATTGAGATATTCTTCCATGGATTTGTTTCTCTAGAACTTGTCTTGATTCTCTTCGAGGTCATATTGACACATGCATGCATGAACATGATTAAGGCCCTCTTTGTTATAAGCTACATAAGCCAAATAACTTACCTTATAATTAATTTTTTCATTTGTTGAACCCCTTAGAGCTCTATTTGTATTATTTTTTTCATTTATTGTGAACCCACGTTACAAGCTTTAAACTCGAAAAACAATGCCTTTACCCAAGCCGTAAAGCTAGTGGAGCACTGTTCATCATTATGATATCTATGGGTGTGCAAGAAATAAGTATGGGGGTGTCTGGATTTATGGTATGGCTATGACTGGTGAAATGGAACATGTTCTCATTGTCAATTTTTGAGTTCCATTGTTGATGTAAATTTATTTTTTTTAATTAAAAAAGAAAAAAAAAAAGAAAAAGAAAAGAAGAAAGGAAGTGATGGAGGAAATTATTTTTGATATTACAAATTGTCCATGTTCATAATTCTAATAAAGGGGTCTATTTATACGTGATATATACAAAGGTGGAAACTGTTGCAAAGGATCGTTCCCTGCTAAAAACAAAAAGTGTTCCTTTTGAACGATCTCTTTTTCAATGCAGGAGTTTTACATAGTTTAAATGCTTTAAAGCCAAATTGAATAAACTGCTGAATGGAGTGATTAGTTTTACATGTCTTACATATTCGAGCTTAAGTTGATTCATTTCTGCTCCACTAGTTTCGATGGCTTCTGAGCTCCGATCCTAAATCTATAACCCTTGAAAAGCCCTTATGATTCGCGTTATACATGTGATCCCAGTGGTGGAGAATGAGAAGATATGCAAGCCTATGGTAGATCATTTTCAATGGAATGAATTTGAGTGAAACACATACCCTTCAAACACATGAGAGTCTAGTTGTAACACCCCAGATTTTTTCCAACCTGGAATTAGACTCTCTTAGGCAATGAGTCGATCATAATACCTTAATTGACTTCTCAGAACTCAATCCTAAAGCCTCAAATCCCCTTTCAATCCATTTCCTGTAAAATCTCACATTTCCTTCAAAAATCTCACCTTTCACCACCTCATTCTTCAAAATTTTCTTAACTCCTTTCATATTAAACACTAGTCCTCAAGGTTAAGTGATGGAGAACAATACTTAAACTCAAATCTACTATAATTAGTAAATTTAGACATAAAATGGGTTTTTACCATTAATATTATTGAATCTAACAAAATGAATAGGTTATTTGGATGGATCGGCTTCTCCTACCTCAAAATCATATATTCCACATTAAATAACTCATTCCGATTTTCAAATGAGACCCGATAATGCCTTGACGAACTCAGGGGCCCAAACGACACAATTCGGGAGGACCTAAGGTGGGTCCCACACGTATCCGGCATCCCCCGGGGGGGGGGGGGGGGGGGGGGGGGAGGACATCGCCCCTGGGGCTAGCCCTCACCCAAATGTCTAATGACCAACGGGGGACTCGTCCGTTTGGCGAGGCCTCGTCCATACAGCGGGCCCAGTCGAGCAGCATTGGGTGGGGCGATCCATTTTTCACAAATTTCTACAATTTTTATCCAAATTTGAAAAATCATATATCCCTCGTTATAATTCTGAATTAGGTGATTTAAAAACCATATTGAAGCTAAATGAGTTTAGTTTCATATAAAAATATGTGAAAAATATAATAAAATAAATAATAGAGTTAAAAATGCGTCGTAGTGACAATTATCTGAAAAATATAGTTTGGACAGCCGCTGCTTCTAGAATTTTTAAAATTTTTCTACAAAATGAAATCTCAAGAAATTTGGTGGAGACAAAGTAAACTTGATGATGAACTACTAGAAAAATAAATAAAATAATATACTAATTAGAAGTACTAAAAAGAGGCATAGAACTTCCCTATGACCTTATTCTGGCGTAATTAGGGCATAATTTAGTTAAGTACTAAACTAAATACTCAATAGAATTACCTTGGACCACTTTAAATATGAATTACAAGACCCAAAATAAGTAGAACCGCTAATGCAATGTTACCTAGAAACCTAGGATCAATCTCTAAACCCGGTTACTCTTGGGAGAAAGCCGAAACTTAGTATCGGACCTAGATCGCACGTCGAAAGTTCGATTACCCCAAAGATATACAAATACAACCGTCTTGCTCGAGTTGTTAACCACCTCAGAAATTAAGTCCAAATGGTATCCCATGACGATTTACTTGAGCTGGAGCGAAGTGTATGAGAAACGTGAATGTTTTTAGAATTAAATCTGAATTTAAAAAATCTGAGTCATGTCGCTTACGGGCTAAATATAAGGGTTTAGACTGTCAGAATCTAACCCAATTACACCCTTGGATCAGAAAAAATGTCTCACACATGTCAGTGTACTTGTGGCCCTGATCGAGCACCGGTGACTGTTGAACTGAAACTGGTCCGCCACAGACGATCTGTAAATCCGATAGGACTGAAAACTTCGCCTGACCTGGATCCAATGTCAGGGAGCTTAAGTCCGACCACATTCAGTAAAAGGGCCTCCAAAAGTGCTCCGTTGGATCGGAACAGGCCGTATTTGGCTATAACCTAAGTATACCATGGCCCTGGGGCCATTCCCATCCGTTCTAAGCCTATATAAGGGCCTTAAACCCTCACTCTCTCATCCCATACGAATTTGGTAAACCGTAGGAGAGAGAAGAGAGTAAAGAAATAGAAAGTGAGTGAGAGAGTTGAGGTTTTCTCTTGGGATCCTTCCCTATCGTTCCTCGAGCTGCATCAACCCTTTTGCACCGCTATTCTAGCGATTCCAACTTCATTCTAAGGTAAGAAAACCTAACCCTAATCTATTTTAGGATTTTAAATAGTGTAAGTGCTAGAATAGCTTACCTATTTCCAGTTATTGGTGATTGTGGTGCCGTAGACAAAGATGTAGTGGTTAAACTGAGTTCATTACGAGTCTACCGGCAAAAGGTACGGACTATAGATGTTTTAGGTTATGGTTTTTAAGGCTTTCAATGTCAGTTAATGATTTATGACTGACTTGATTGCCGTCACATGTGCTTAGATGCAAGGATTTCCGTTTATTACACATATATGTGAACTATGTTGAATATAATGCATTTCATATGTTTGTTGAAATGTTTGAATGAATATGAAATTATGATTTTTGCTTGTTACGATTGATGTGTGGGAATACATGATTGTTGTATGTATGGCAGCTCCTATGTAGAAGGATTTTCCATAATATGTGGTTTAACTAATTTATTACAAGTATGTAATATGTGTAGTCTAAGTATTTGATGAAATGTCTGAATAAGAAAATTCTTATCTTTATGTATGTAATGAGGGCATTGAGATAGGATTCTCAACTCCCTTACCTGTAGTTACAGTTCCCTTTATGTAACCTATCTTACTACTATGTGATTTGTGGATGAAATGCCTATGTAGGATAATATGTACTCTATATGTTCGTTAAATTATTTATATGAGATTTATATCTGAATTAGCTGCTCATGCTATCATGACTAGTGCATATGAATGCCTACTGCAATTGACTGTAATTGGGACTATGTTGTAGTCCAAGCAATCGGTAACAATTACGGTTTGAGTGGTCGAGCTAGTCTCGCCACAATTGATGTGTTCGGTGAATCCAAGTCGTACAAGGATCGTCGACAATGGTACCTTTTTTATTAATTTAGCGTACGCTCGTACTAGCCGAAATCGTCTAATAAACCAATTGACTCAATGTATGTTTACCATGTATAGACGCCACTGCTTGAACCTAAGGTGCCAAACTTACTAGTGAAAAGTCTCTTTAACCTTGGTACCTCGATCCGCTAAGACTCATGAGCTGGGCATGGTGGTATAGGACACCGTAGTCGAGCTGTCGTGTAACACCCCGAATTTTTATCAACCTGGGATTAGACGTCTTTAGGCAATGGGTCAACCACATCACTCTTAGGAATCAATTCCAGAGCCAAAGAAATCATTTAGAACCAAATTCTTTAAAAATTAAGTGTAAGTTAGCTAGCGCTACGCTAGAGTAGCTGTGAAATTGTCCCTGAACACTTTAAATACGTTCTGCAAGACCCAAAACTTGTAAAATCAATGACGCTATAATACCCTGAAACCTAGGATCAAACTCTAAACCTGTTTGCTCTCGGGAACCTTCTAAAACTTCGTATTGGATTTAGACCGCGCGTCGAAAGTCTGATATCTACAATCTTAGACAATTGCGACCGCCTTGTTGGACTTGACAATTGTTTCGAAAATCAAGGCCAACCGACGCTCTGAGGCTATTTCATTGAGCTTGGAGTAAAGAGAGTGAGAAAGGGGAAAGATTTAGATATTTTAATTCAAATCTGGCATGCGACTTTGCGCGTTATTATTAAGCGTTCTGACAGTCAGAATTCAGCCAAATCTCACCCTCGGATCAGAAAAAATTTATCTTTCATATCACGAGACTTGTAGACCTAATTAAGGCACGATGACTGCTAAACTGAAACTGGACCACCACGTGCGATCTGTGAACTCTACCGGACTGAAAATTGGGTGTGGACAACATCCAGCGACCATGAGCTTAAGTCCGACCGCGTTCGGCCAGGGGACCTCCCAAAATGCTCTTTTAGATCGGAACAGCCCCGATTTGGTTATAACTTAAGTATACTTTGTTCACAAGTCTATTTAGGTTAGAATTTAGGCTATATAAGGGCCTTAAACCCTCACATACCTCTCCCATCCAAATTTGCTAGAAACCCTAGATTGAAAGAGAGAGAAAGTGAGAGATTGTGAGAGAGTAGTGGGAGAGAATTCCCACCACTTGCTGCAGCTTTTGCACGTGCCAAAGCACCGCACTCCAATGACTTTTTCGGTGATTTCAACGCACGCCTATGTAAGAAAAACCCTATTTACTTGCTATTTTTGGGATTCTTTCAATTCAAATAGCGAAGTAGCTTATGTATCTTGTGCATTAGGTCGCCTTTACGCCATTGACGAAGCATAGACGTTCTATTCGAAACGATACACGTCTAAGGCAAAAGGTGCAGATTTTAGACACTTTGATTGACTGATTTCAAAGCTTTCAATGTCATTTAATAGTAGATTATCGACGAGCATGCCGTTTGATATGTAGAACATGCTGTCCGTTTTTCGTTTCGTAAACGTACGGTAAATATGAGATTTAGGGTATTTTAGGCATTTATAGAAAATACTGTATACGTCCGTATTTTGTTGAAATGCTTGACATGTAAATTTATCATGTTATGATATTATATATGTGTGTATAATCTGTTTGGCGAAGAGATTCTCCCTAATGCGCGCTTTGGATCGACATACGCTATATAGACTAAAGTGTGTAGACTAAGGGTTTGTATAAATGTTTGTATTAGTATGTATTTAGTAAATGGTATTGTAAATTAGTTTTGAGAATGAATTCTCAATCCATATGATGTTGTACATGATTTCCTACATGTTTGCTATATGAATTGATTTCCTTATATGTATGGAATACATGTGTTGGGTGATTTGCTTACTTTGTATGCTACAACATGTGTTAACATGCTTGTGTTGTTGAACTTCAATTCCATTACTCTCATATGATCACTGGTATGGATTACAAATGTTTGGGGCTATGCTTTAGTCCAGGCAGTCGGTAATGGATTGAATTCGTGGTCGGCTTCTATTTATCACGGAGGACGCGTCGATGAACGCGAGTCGTGTTTGGAGTTGACGGCAGTGGTTAGGCCACACGAAGTGTTTTATGTACTTCATATCGCTCAACTTGAGATGCGCTCGTACTAGTCGAGCCCGTCAAGTAACCCGACTGGCCATTGTATGTTCACCATGTATGAGTCATAACTGCTTGAACCTAGAGTACTGAACTTACCATTGAAAACCCTATCAACCATGGTACCTTGATCCATAAAAACTCATGAGCCGGGCATGGTGGTATGGGACACCGTGGTCGAGCTGTCGGCCTACGCTGGGGCCACAAACCTCCCCGTAGTGACCAGTGAGTACTCTACTCTCAGCAGATTATGGTGGTATGGGACACTATATTCTTGTTGTCGGCCTACACTGATTGGTGACGAGCCCTTTGTAGTGACCTTGAATTTATCATGACACCACATGGGGGCGACGAGTCCTGATGCAGTCTTAAGGATATAAATAGGCCTGTATGGATAAGGTGATGGGGGAGAGGAGCAACGAGTGCGTGCAACAGCCTTGACAGCCCTTGCAGCGACCTATAAATATAACATCGTATGAGATTACTAGGAGTGACGACCCTAGACAGGATCTGTGTTGAGATTGATATAAGGAAGGTACCCTAGTTTCCCAATCCTGCTGTATGAAAAGGATTAATAACAACTTGGTAATCATTATCTATATCGCATTGCATGTGCCTGGAAGATGTGGAGCACTACGGGAAGAAAGCATGCCGCGGACACAGATGGTGCCGCATGAGGGAGCATGTCGGTGAGGGCATCCATCATGTCATTTCATGCATGCATTAACAATAGTATCTAGAAATGTTTGATTGTTTACTTTACTATTAATGCATGATTGATTTGATAACATGTTAATCTTTGCTCTATTATTCCACTAAGATGATCACTCACTCCCACGTTACGGGACGGTGTTTCCGGACACCCACCAGTTCCTATTTTAGTTTCAGATGCTGGCACTGCTTGTGGAGCGGAGCTGGACTTATATGATGATGAGGAGGACTTCTCCTCCGTGTTTCGATCGACGGGATTACAGGGAGGTTGATTAGACGCCTTGACACTTGTCATTTTATATTTTTGGAGCACTCATGTATATTCTTTTCTTTCCATTTTTGGAGTATACATGTATTTAATTAACCTGGTAACATGTTCACACTTTGGAGACTTACAATCAATTATATATTTTATGTATTTATCAGTCTTCCGCTTGCTAATTTAACTATCTCTGGAGTATGATATACTATTTTGGCTTAGTCTCAATCTAGTTTAATGTCATTCTATAGACAACATGCATTTATCATTATCTATGTTGCATAAGTGACGTTCTGGAACTCGGGAGTTGGGTTTCTACTCGACCCTCGATTTTTGGGATGTTACATGTCGACCTACGCTGGGGCGACGAGCCTCCCCATAGTGACCAGTGTGCAACCAAAGCTCATGTGCCGAATACGGTGGTATGGGACACTGTATTCAAGCTGTCGGCCTACACTGATAAGGTGAAAAGCCCTTTATAGGGACCTTAAGCATACTCTAAGACTGCGCAGACGCGACGAACCTTTCCGTAGCAACCAGAGTATAAACTAGGCCTACACTGATCAGCTAACAAGCCCTTTGTAGTGACCTAGAATCACAACATTGTATGAGATTTATTAGGACTGATGACCTTAGAATGGATCATTGTTTGGGAATTGTTATAAGGGAGGTACCTTAGTTTTCCAATCTTATTGCATGAAAAGGACTAATAAGAACTTAGTAATCACATTCATACACCACATTGCATGTGCCGTTTGGCGTTGGGCAGAGCACTAAGGAAGTGACTAACATGCGCGACCGTGAGATGAAGATTGCAAAGGGAGTGCAGGCGAGGGCATGCATCATTACTACATCTCATTCTTGCATTAATCAAAGTACTTAGGACTTGTTTGATTGTACTGCTTTATCATTACTTCTTGACTAAATTGATAACAGTTAACCTTTGCTTTATTGTTCCACTGAGTTGATCACTCACTCCCACATTACGAGATAGTGTTTTAAACACCAACCAGCCCCTGTTTTAGTTTTGGTTTCAGATGATGGCGATGCTTATGAAGCGGTGCCAGACTTTTATAATGATGAGGAAGATTTCTCCTATATGCAGCTATCAGGCGAGTTTATGTAGACCATGTCCTGATCGACGGGGTTACAGGGATGCTGATTAGATGTCATTACACTTGTTATTTTGCACCTTTGGAACACTGTAAGTGCTATAGTGAATAGCCCCTTGTGATTGTCAAATTTGTGGTGATAAAGACACTTCTTTGAAGCTTGTTTACATGATGAACAAAAGATCTATTTAAGATACAAGTTTGGCTTTGAGTAGACAAGCACAACTATTCAAGTTGAAGATCTCAAAGGTGAAGATTTTAGAAGCTTTCAAGTTCTCGTAAGCTATTCAAGTTAAAGATTTCAGAAGCTTTTATGTTCAAGTTCATAGAAGTTTTTCAAACTGAAGATCTCAAGTTCAAGAACTCAATCTTCATGATACTCAAGGTCACTGGTATTCAAGTTTCAATGTCCTTCACTATTGAGGTATAACTGACCTTAGGTTGACCTTTAGTGTAGGTCACTTTGGATACATAATCCATATATCTTTTATAAGTGACTTTGATCTATTCTAAGGCTAGTCTTGGACCTTGTTCGACTAGTCCTAGTAATAGTTTGACCAGTCCTAAGTTTTTGAGGATTTTCAGAATTTTCTGATTATTCTTCGACCAGTGCTGGAGACTGTTCGACCAGTCCTGTGAATAGTGTCGACTGGTTCTTCGACCGATCGTGGTTCTTCGACTCAAAGCATAATGTTAAGATTAGGCCATCTTCGACCAGTCGTATGGAACCTATGACCAGTCGAAGGGGGACCTTCGACCAGTCGTATGGAACCTACGACCAGTTGAAGGGGGACCTTCGACCAGTCGTAGGGTACTCATGACCGGTCATGCAACTGAAGATCATATCGCGCCCGATTTTTTCAAAATTCTGTTGGTTCTTCAACCAGTCGTAGAAGTCTTAAGACCAGTCGAAGACGTATTTTTCTCAGCTATAAATAGAACACGGATCTCAGATTAATTAGATATTGAAAATGTAATTAATCCGGCCTTCTAAGAGATAAGTCTGTGCTCCATTTTAAGCTAAGTGTGCTTATTTAATATTCTCTTTCTTTAGCTTTATTTAATTGATTTTATTTCTTGTATTCCAATCTAATCTAAAAAGAGGAATTGCTATTTCCCTTTCTTTGAAATAAAAATCAATTAAAGCAAGCCCTGTGTTGGTTTAATTTTAAAATCAATTAGAACTAGAACCTTTGTAATCGAGTACTGGACATTGAACTTGGACATTCAATCATCTACTCTGACTTGGTTCTTCCGGGCTGCTACATCAAAGGAGAAAATTAGGTATTTTATATTTAATTGTAAATTCCTTTCTGTTTTAGTTTCTTTTAGAATTTTTTAGAAAAATCTTGTTTCTTTGGTTATCTGAGGAGAGCCAGTAAAACTCAGAAGTGGGGTTTTTTAATTGTGCAAGCCCACAGACAAAGACACAATTGTAAAGGTTTTTGGTGAACCTGTGAAAACCTACTTTGTTAGTGAACACTAATATCCCCTGTGTGAGGATATTAGGAGTGGAGTAGCATTCCGTGTGGCTGTTGTATAATAGTTGGTGAACACACAGGCGAACCACTATAATTCCTTGTGTTGTGGTTGAATGGTTTACATTTCATATCTTTATTTATTCATTTGTGTGATGTATATGTGGTTGTGAATGTTGTAATCTTTTATTTCAAGCATTGTGGGGAATGTTGTAATAGTTTAGAATTTATTTCTTACTATTCATTTATCAGCTTGATATTAAATTGTTCCAGTAAGTTTGCCCTGCCATTCTTATGGTGCATGGTTGTCCCTAGAACAATACATATTTGTGATTACAAGTTATTCTTCAGTGCATTTTGTATTTTTTTTTTATTCCTCTTTGATTTAAGACTTGATACAAAGACCTTTCTAGAAATCAGGTTGTCCTACCATAAACTCTGGTTTTTGGTGTAAGGTTATCCTTAGAACAACATTTGTATCAACCTCTTAAGATCTGAATTTTGAGGTTACTTTACATTCTTGCATTGTGGTTTATTTAGTTATCTTATTGGCTATCATATTCCTTTAATTTTCGCTGTTATAAATTGTTATTTGGCATAGTCCTATTCACCCCCCCCCCCCCCCCCCCCCCCCTCTAGGACATATAGCTAGGCTTTTTCAAGTGGTATCAGAGCCTAATAGCTCATTTTTTCTTAATTCTTGGATTGAATTCCTGAGCTAATGATTTAAGTTATTTAAGATGTCAAATTTTGATAGCCTATCAGTCACTAGGCCTCCACCCTTTGATGGCTCCAATTATGCCTATTGGAAAGCCAGGATGAGGATCTTCCTCAAATCAATGGTTGAGAGTGTGTGGCAAGCCACAGTGACTAAATGGAAACCTCCTACCACTGAAGTGACTGGAGTCGATGGTTCAAAATCAATGAAATAACTCCTTATTTCTCTTGGACCACCCTTCAGAAAAATGAGAGTAGTGTCAATGCAAAGGCACTAAATGCAATCACTTACGCACTATTACCGGATGAGTTCAAAAGAATCATATCTTGTATTACTGCAAAGCAAGTCTGGGATATATTAGAAATGACTCACGAGGGTACTACAATTGTCAAAAAATCTAAAGTCTAACTCCTCACAACCAAATTTGAAGAAATTCATATGGAGGAAAATGAAACATTTATGGACTTTTATACAAGATTAAATGACATTGTAAACTCTATGTGGGGTCTTGGCGATACAATCCCAAGAAGTAAAGTGTGTGCAAAGATACTACGCTCTCTTCCTGAACAGTTCAACTCCCAAGTAACCGCGATCAAGGAACTTCATGATATGGATAATATGAGTGTAGAAGAACTAGTTAGTTCTTTACAAACCTATGAGTTAAACTTTAAAGCTTTTAAAGGTAAATCTATCGCACTAAAATCTTCTAAATGTAATTCTGAAGAAAATTCTGATTCTGAAGATAATATGGCTCTTTTAGAAAAAAAGTTTTATAAAATATTCAAAAGCAAGAAAAGGGTAGATTTTAAAAAATCAAATGAGAAGAAAAGATCTAAACCTAAATCTAAAACTTGGAAGTCTTTAAAAGATAGTCAATGTTACAACTACCAAGAATATGGGCATTTAGCAAACAAATATCCTAAAAAGGACAAACCCAAGAAGAAGGGTATGTTGGTTACATGGGATGAATCATCTGATTCTGAAGCTTCTTTTAAATCAGAAGATTCTGAAACTGAGTCGGGTAATGAAACGAAAGCCCTTATGACTCTGGCCAAGTTCACTTTTTCAGATCATGATGATTCAACTAGTGAGGAAAATTTGAATAGTGAATGTGAAAATGAAGATGATCTTCAAGATGCTTACAATGCCCTATACAAGGAAAGTTGTAAAATTGTTGTTAAACTTAAACTTTAAAAGGAAAAGTTTTTTAAACTCAAAGAATGTTTTGAGTCACTTGTTTTAGAAAAATCTCAAATTTTAGATTGTTTTGAAAAATCAAAATGCGATTTAGAATTCAAAACGTCCTAGATTGAAAATCTTAAATCTGAAAATGAGAAACTTAAAAATGAAGTATCTTATCTTCTGAGTTTAAAGGACATATGGAGATATGCCCAAGGTGATCCTAAGTTAGAGAAACTATTATCCGGATCAAGAAAATATGGTGACAGATCTGGGTTGGGCTATGATAAGAACATACCTCCTAAACAAAAGAATACTCCTCTTAAGTTTATGAAATGAGAGTCCTCAAACTCAAAAGGAAAAAGTACTTATCAAGGTTTTTCTAAAAATTTAAAAAAATTTCAAAAATCGAAAAGCAGCCATGTCAACTTTAATCAGAAACGAAATCCACTAGCTAAAAAGATAGTTGATTTACTCAAGGAGCTCTTAAAATCTAACTCTATAGGTCATTCTTACAACAATAGATATAAGAAGACCAAATATCCTCCTAAACCCAAAACAGTACTGAAACGGGTTCCTAAGGTTTCCTGCTTGGTTGCCCACACTTCTTTTAAAACTTCAAGCCATTCAAAGTGGTACCTAGATAGTGGATGCTCCAGGCACATGACAGGCAACAAGGCCTTATTCACCGATCTAAAAGATATGACTGATGGGTCAGTCACTTTTGGTGATGGCAGTAACTGCAAGAATATGGGCCAAGGTACGGTTCAACTTTGTAACCTTCTTGTGTTTAAAAATGTCTTATATGTTGAAGGTCTAAAACATAATTTACTTAGCATATCTCAAATATGCGATAATAACCATAGTGTATAGTTTTTTAAACAAAGCTGTGAGATTCTAAACAATAAGGGTTCTGTAATACTAACTGGACGTAGAACGTCTGAAAACTGTTATATTGTTAGCGAATCCAGCTCATCAAATCAAACACGTTACATGGTCCATACAGACGAGACTGATTTGTGGTACAAAGATCTTGGACATGTATATTACCGAAATTTATTTAGATTGAGTAAACGGGAACTTATAAGAGGTCTACCCAAGCTTCAAAAATTAGATAAAATATGTGGTGAATGTCGGATAGGCAAACAAACAAGAACCTCATACATAAAAGTGAATTCAAATATCACATCAAGACCACTCGAACTCCTCCACATGGATTTGATAGGACCTACCAGAATGGAGAGTCGAGGTGGCAAAAGGTATATCTTGGTGATAGTTGATGACTTTACTAGATATACATGGGTAGTCTTCTTAAGGGAAACCCTTGAAGAAGTAAGAAAAGTTCTCAAAAGGATTCAAACGGAAAAAGGTTCACAAATCAGTAAGATTCGTAGTGGTCATGGATCTGAATTTGAGAATAGCGGTTTTGAGAAGTTCTGTAGTGACCAAGGAATATTACATGAATTCTCAATGCCCAAAACTCCACAACAAAATGGGATAGTGAAAAGGAAGAATAGAGTGCTTTAAGAAATGGCTAATGTCATGTTGAATAGCATGAAGCTCTCTAAGAATCTTTGGGCTAAAGCGGTCAATACAGCTTGTTATATTATTAACCGAGTCTACACTAGCAAAGATAATAATAAAACATCTTACGAAATGTGGTTCAATAAAATCCTACTGTCAAATACTTTCGAATTTTTGGCAGCAAGTGCTATATTTTACGAGATCGTGAAAATTTGGAAAAGTTTGATATGAAGAGTGACGAAGGAATTTTCTTAGGATATTCCTTAAATAGTCGAGCTTATAGGGTTCTAAACAAAAGAACTGGTGTGATTCAAGAGTTCATCAATGTTGTCATTGATGATCACTTAAACACATCAATCTCAAATTCAGATAATGATGAAGTTCTAGTAATTGATAAACCTGATACTTCAACTAATCAGAATGATTCTGAATTAAGGACTGTTAAAGATCATCCAACCACACAAATTCTTGGAAACCCTCTCACTAGTGTTCGCACCCATAGACAACTTGAGGATATATGTAATTATGTATTTTTTACATCCCAAATAGAACCATCTTACGTAAAAGAAGCTCTTGCTGATGAAAACTGGATTGTTGCGATGCAAGAAGAACTTAACCAATTCGTAAGAAATGATGTTTGGTATCTCGTACCAAGACCTAAAGATAAACACATCATTGGAATAAAATAGATCTTCAAAAATAAGTCTGATGAGCTTGGAAATATAATTAGAAACAAGGCCAGACTAGTGGTATAAGGTTACACTCAAATTGATGGTATTGATTTTGATGAAACCTTTGCACCTGTAGCACGTCTTGAATTAATCAGACTATTTATATCCATTGCGTGTTTTAAAAAGATTAAGATTTATCAAATGGATGTGAAAAGTGTATTTCTAAATGGCGATTTGCATCAGGAAGTTTATGTGGAACAATCGATGGGTTTTGAAGATCCCAAGAATACTGATCATGTGTATAGGCTTAAAAAGGCACTTTATGGTTTAAAATAAGCCCCGAAGGCATGGTATGAGAAACTAACAAAATTTTTGTTAAGCCATAATTTTCAAATGGGATCTGTTGATAAAACTCTATTTGTTAAAAAACATAATAATTATATTTTTGATGATACAGATTTATGTTGATGATATCATTTATGGATCTACTTGTACTGACATGACTACTGAGTTTGCAGATTTGATGAAATCACAGTTTGAAATGAGCATGGTTGGGGAATTGAATTATTTTCTAGGGTTGCAAGTAAAGCAACAACCTGATGGAATATTCATTTCTCAATCTAAATATGCCTTAAATTTAATTAAGAGATTTGGATTTGAGAATGGTAAGAACTTTGATACTCCTATGAGTACTACCCTGAAACTCTCAAAAGACTCTGAAGGTAAAAATGTTGATCCAAAACTTTATCGAAGTATGATTGGTAGTTTATTGTATTTAACTGCTAGTAGACCTGAGATCGCATGCTAAGTGTTGGTATTTGCGCTAGATATCAGTCTAGTCCTAAAGAATCACACTTGATTGCTGTCAAGCAAATTATGCGATATGTCGCAAGTACTGTGAATCTCGGTCTCTAGTATCCTCATAAGACTAGCATTCAATTACCTGGGTACTCGGATGTTGACTAGCTAGTAATCTTGATGATAAAAAAATTAACCAGTGGTGATTGGTTTTATATCGAAAACTGTTTAGTTTCTTGGTTTAGAAAGAAACAAAGTTCTATATCACTTTCAACAGCTGAAGCTGAATACATCGCAGCTGGTAATGCGTGTACGCAGCTTTTTTGGATGAAGCGAATGCTAAGTGACTATATAATTAAACAGGATTCTATGTTGTTATATTGTGATAATTCCAGTGCCATTAATATTTTGAAAAATCCTATTCAGCATTCTCGTGCTAAGCACATTGACATTAGATTCCATTATATCCATGAATTAGTAGAAGAAATGGTTATATCTCTATAATATATACCTACCGGGAATCAACGTGCTGATATTTTCACGAAATCGCTCGACAAAAGTTAGTTTAATCAAATGAAATTTGATCTTGGCATGTGTATTATAAGATGATACTTTATACATTTTTGTATCATATTGTATATGCTTGATAGGTTAGATTTCAATTTTTGCAAAATATTCTGAAATATCTTTTAAAAAAATTTTAAATGTATTTTTGGCTTGTACTCGACCGATTCGTGGAAATACACGACTAGTCGTGGTTCGACCGGTTCATGTACATCTACGACCAGTCGAGGAACTCATGAAACCCTTTTAATTTGGGAAAATCCTTCATCTTCCTCATTTCTATTTCTCCTCTCCAACCGGCCAAACCTTGACTAGTCAATGCCAACTCCCAAAATATTTATTGTAAGTGTTCCATTTGCATTTTTTTTTCTAGATTTGAGTCTAGAATACTTCTCTTTTTCTCTTGAAGCTATTTATTTTGAGTTTCATTGTGATTTGGGGAAGTTATTCTGAAAAATATGATATTAGAAAAACCCAGTTTCTTTCGTTTGCAACTCCTTTTATTCTTGAACTCTTTGTTGTAAATGGCTTCTAGAGGAAGGAAATCGACTTCTTGTGGTCCATCATCTTCCTCCAGATCAGCCCCTCTCACTAAACGTCATCTTAGGGCTTTTGAGGATGATCCATCATATGTTCGTGACATCCATATGCGAAATGTAATCGTTGAATATCCTGTTGATCTTAATCATACAACTCCGTTTGATATTTTTTCCCATGCTACATGCTGTAGGTTGGGATAACTTATTGCATTGGGGTGGGCCTACATACTGGTCCATTATACAATCCATGTTTGCATGTATATGTGATTATTTGGTAACCTCTTCTTTTACTCCTTGATTATTACTCCTTTCCAATCTGCTTTGTTCTTCCTTTGTTATATTGTGACAAAAAGAGGGAGTAGATATACTTTTGCTTCTTAGTTTAAAGTTGGATTGGTGAAATATGTTACTCAGGGGGAGTATGTACAGTGGTGGTCTGTATGAACATGAGTATATGAGTATGGACTGCTTGTTGGTTGAATATTGATTTGCAGGTTCATGAATGTGTGTCGGTTTAACACCTGGTGCATGATTCTTTAATCAAATATTCTGTGATATGTATCCTATCTCGGAAGTGTGTTTTGTCACTAATTTGACAAAGGAAGAGATTGTAAGTGCTATAGTGAATAGCCCCTTGTGATTGTCAAATTTTTGGTGACAAAGACACTTCTTTGAATCTTGTTTATGTGATGAACAAAAGATCTATTTAAGATACAAGTTTGGCTTCAAGTAGACAAGCACAGCTATTCAAGTTGAAGATTTCGAAGGTGAAGATTTTAGAAGCTTTCAAGTTCTCGTAAACTATTCAAGTTGAAGATCTCAGAAGCTTTTAAGTTCAAGTTCATAGAAATTTTTCAAGTTAAAGATCTCAAGTTCAAGAACTCAATCTTCATGATACTCAAGGTCATTGGTATTCAAGTTTCAATGTCCTTACTTCACTATTGAGGTATAACTGACCTTAGGTTGACCTTTAGTGTAGGTCACTTTGGATACATAATCCATATATCTTTTATAAGTGACTTTGATTTGTTCTAAGGCTAGTCCTAGACCTTGTTCAACTAGTCCTAGCACTGGTTCGACCAGTCCAGGAAATTCCTCGACCAGTCCTAAGTTGTTGAGAATTTTTAAAATTTTCTAGTTATTCTTCGACCAGTCCTGTGAACTGTGTCGACTGGTTCTTCGACCGATCATGGTTCTTCAACTCAAAGCATAGCGTTAAGATTGGGTCATCTTCGACCAGTCGTATGGAACCGACAACCAATCGAAGTGGACCTTCAACCAGTCGTGGGGTACCCACGACCGGTCGTTGCAACTGAAAATCTTATCACGCCCGATTTTTTCAAAATTCCATTGGTTCTTTGACCAGTCGTAGAAGTCTTAAGACCAGTCAAAGACATGTTTTGCTCAACTATAAATAGAGCACGAATCTTAGATTAATTAAATATAGAAAAAAGTAATTAATCCGGCCTTCTAAGAGATAAGTCTGTGCTCCATTTTAAGCTAAGTGTGCTTATTTAATATTCTCTTTCTTTAGCTTTATTTAATTGATTTTGTTTCTGGTATTCCAATCTAATCTGAAAAGAGAAATTACTATTTTCCTTTCTTTGGAATCAAAATCAATTAAAGCAAGCCCTGTGTTGGTTTAATTTTAAAATCAATTAGAACTAGAACCTTTGTAAGTGAGTACTGGACATTGAACTTGGACATTCAATCATCTACTCTAACTTGGTTCTTCCGGGCTGCTACATCGAAGGAGAAAATCAGGTATTTTACATTTAATTGTAAATTCCTTTCTGTTTTGGTTTCTTTCCGGATTTGCCAGAAAAGATCTCGTTGCTTTGGTTATCTGAGGAGAGCCAGTAAAACTCAGAAGTGAGGTTTTTTAATTGTGCAAGCCCACAGACAAAGACACAATTGTAAAGGTTTTTGGTGAACCTGTGAAAACCTACTTTGTTAGTGAACGCTAATACTCCCCTGTGTGAGGATATTAGGAGTGGAGTAGCATTCCGTGTGGCTGTTGTATAATAGTGGGTGAAAACACAGGCGAACCACTATAATTCCCTTGTGTTGTGGTTGAATGGTTTACATTTCATATCTTTATTTATTCATTTGTGGGATGTATATGTGGCTGTGAATGTTGTAATCTTTTATTTCAAGCATTGTGGAGAATGTTGTAATAGTTTAGAATTTATTTCTTTCTATTTGTTTATCATCTTGATATTAAATTGTTCCAGTAAGGGTTGCCCTGCCATTCTTATGGTGCATGATTGTCCCTAGAACAATACATGTTTGTGATTACAAGTTATTCTTTAGTGCAAACTTGTAATTTATTTTTTATTCCTCTTCGATTTGAGACTTGATATAAAAGACCTTTCTAGAAATCAAGTTGTCCTACCATATAACTCTGGTTTTTGGTGGTAAGGTTGTCCTTAAAACAACATTTGTATCAAACTCTCAAGATCTGAATTTTGAGGTTTCTTTACATTCTTGCATGTGGTTTATTTAGTTATCTCATTAGCTATCATATTCCTTTAATTTCTGCTGTTATAAACTTTTATTTGGCATAGTCCTATTCACCCCCCACTCTCCCCCTCCCCCCCCACCCCCCCTCCCCCCCCCCCCCGCTATAGGACGTATAGCTAGGCCTTTTTCAAACACCCATGTATCTTCATTTTGTTCATTTTTGAAGTATACATGTATAATTTAACCTGGTAACATGTTCACACTCTGGGAGACTTACAACAGTTTATATATTTTTATATATCTATCACAGTCTTCCACTTGTGAAATTTAATTACCTCTAAAGTATGATATTTTGTTTTGGTATAATCTCACTCATGTTTAATGCACTAATTCAAACAACATTTAATCATCATTTCTTATGTTGCATATGTAATGCGTTGGAACTTGGGAGCTGAGCTTCTGCTCGCCCTCTCCGATTTTCAGGGCGTTACAAGATGGTATCAGAGCATGATTTGGATTAAACCGGACCTGGGTTATGGTAACACGACACACACCGACGCACTCTGATTTAGGAAGGGGGCAATGAAATTTAGAGACGACATTAAGATCCCAAGTTTCGTCGACCGGCCGAGATTAACTACCGTAGTATAAACACATGTAACCGAGACCATGTAAAATGATCTCACATCCCCAACTTCTATTCACTCAAGCTTCTGTCTTCTTCTACATCTTACACCCATCCACCACCATTACCCCAAAACTACTCTGTATAACTCTCCCACCTTCCTTATAGCCCATCATTTGGGCATAAAACCCACATTTTTGTGTCCATAACCTGCACAACCTCCAAATGATGGGACATTTAGGGCCCGTTCGACTAACTTCATTAAGTGAGATTAGGGTAGATAGAATTGTAAAAGTAACAATAAATGCATGTGTAAGGTATTGTCCCTAGATTGTGTATATCCTATGGTTTCCAATACCATGTTTGGAATGTATGTAATTAAAAGTAAATCCCGAGATTTTCTTTCAAATTATACTTAGAAATTCATCATCATGGGATTTGAAAATCCCATCTCACACTTTCCAACACAAGGCTCATTTTCCAAAGCTTATAAAATTAATTTTAATCCCATCCTACCCTCCTTCCAAACATGTCATTCCCAAATCCTGAGGTGGGATTAGCAATGCAATTAGCTGGTATGGTCCTATGTGAGGTGCTCAAGCACAATCACATTTAAGTCCGGGTAACTTAATTCCATCTAGCGTATAAACATAGACTTTAGAATACAACTAGTGGATTACCGCTACTCATAAGTTAAGTCTAGACTACTAGTTATACTAAAGAATATTAAAGACTAATTATGCTAAGGTAATTGAATGCCACACTTAGTTAGTCAGCTTGATTGGCTTGGAGTGGGGCCTCATTCTTTCAATGAATTCCCATGATACTTAGGGAAGCTGATATGATTTAGAAACTAGTCACGTTCAGAGAAGACCTATATATCCCTCGGATTGAATGCTAGGATAAACCAGCACACCCCTTAGAATTGCCTTCTCAAGGACTTATTACAATCGGGAACACGGAGTAAAGGAACTGTATATAAGTGAAGTATTCGCGGTTTGAATCGAATTCTCAATCCTGGTAGTTACTAAAGAATTCTATGCTCTAATCAAGCAGAAGATCGGGATTAATTAGGATTAAGAACTGATATGACAAATTTTCTGTCCTAGCTAGGCAGAAGGTCAATGTATCCGGCTCAGACCCACTACACAACTTTCCTTCCGTGTTGGCCCAACCACTTACAACCAAAAATTTATTACTTCGTCTTTGGAAGTATTAAGAACATATAGCCAATATGGATATTTTTCTGTAGGCGCAAGAAATGTCTCAAATGAGAAATAGATAGTTAGGAATTAGGTCCCGAATTACAGACTA
Source organism: Magnolia kwangsiensis (assembly GCA_037074715.1). Taxonomy (NCBI): domain Eukaryota; kingdom Viridiplantae; phylum Streptophyta; class Magnoliopsida; order Magnoliales; family Magnoliaceae; genus Magnolia; species Magnolia kwangsiensis. The sequence goes on along the minus strand of CM073576.1, from coordinate 43,036,285 downwards.
TTCTGGCATACATATTATGCATATGAACTTAGAGAGATAGTACAAATAATGTATAAGTTACGTTACGGTATTAAACTAAACATGATTAAAGAAGGTAAGTCAGGACCGTAGTTAGAGTTCTTTGGTAGAATTAGGCATCTTACCACAAACTCACACCTGTCCCTGGAATCAACCACAACACCCATCATTTTTATCTCCTTTCTATAATCATAGGTACCAATATCATAGTACACATCATCGATGAAAGGAAGACCAATGTATTTAGAGATCGTTTCCCATTTCATGTCAAGAATAGGTCCTAAATTATACCTTGTTCCGACATACGGATCAGGACATAAATTCTTAAGCCTTAAGAGTAAAAATAATTTTTAAGGGGAGTAGACCATTATGAGCCCAATCTAGTTAAGTTAGTTTGTACATCCACTTGATCAGAGTGGCACAGCGAAAGCGTGGTTGGCCCTTTCCCCACTGGCCCAGAATCGAAGGAAATTGATCCAAGTTATACGTAAGGATAAGTCTCCTAAATAGGATCTAAATCTTCCTTAGAATGTCGACAATGAAGTTACTAGAATAACAACAATTAAGGTTTAAGTATTAAACCAATCTATATTAAAGAATAGGCCTAACAATGGGTGCAACTGAATTATAATTACCAATATTAGTGTATCTATAATATGCTCATTGAATACGGACCCAATATGAGCTTTAGCCAATTTTAAGGTGAAACAGTTTTAAAGAGGGTAAACTAAAGTGAGCTAGACTAGTATAGATAGCATATACCCCACCACGTATATAAACTTGAAATCCATAAAGCTTAGGCAAAAGTAATAACTGAATCTGTACTCATTACCCTTAGCCAATTTTGAGGACGAAATTATTTTTTAAGGGGGATAGATTGAACCTGGAATTAGACGTTCGTAGGCAATGAGTCGATCATAATACCTTAATTGACTTATCAAAACTCAATCCTAAAGCCCCTTCAAAATCTCACATTTCCTTCAAAAATCTCACCTTTCACCACCTCATTCTTCAAAATTTTCTTAGTCCTTTCATATTAAACACTAGTCCTCAAGGTTAAGTGATGGAGAACAATACTTAAACTCAAATCTACTACAATTAGTAAATTTAGACATAAAATGGGCTTTTTCCATTAACCTTATTGAATCTAACAAAATGAATAGGTTAGTTGGATGGATCAGATTCTTCTACCTTAAAATCATATATTGTATGTTAAATAACTCATTCTGGTTTGTAAATGAGACTCGATAATGCCTCGACGAACTCGGGGGCCCAAACGACACAATTCAGGGGGACCCGAGGTGGGTCCTGCATATATCCACCATCCCGGGGGGGGGGGGGGGGGGGGGGGGGGGGGGGGGGGAAGGACATCGCCCTTGGGGTAAGCCCTCACCCAAATGTCCAGTGACCGGTGAGGGGCTCGCAGGTTTGGTAAGGCTCGTCCGTACAGCGGGCCCAGTCGGGCCGCATTGGGCCGGGCGGTCCGTTTTTCACAAATTTTTATAAATTTCTTCTAACTTTAAAAAATCATATCTCCCTCGTTATAACTCTAATTTAGGTGATTTAAAATCCATATTTAAGATAAACGCATCTAGTTTCATATAAAAATATGTGAAAAATATAATAAAATAATTAATATAGTTAAAAATGGGTCGTAGTGACAACTATTTGAAAAACAGAGTTTGGACAGCTGCTACTTCTGGAATTTTTAGAATTTTTCTATAAGATGAAATCTCATAAAATTTGGTGAAGATGAAGTAAACTTGGTGATGAAATACTAGAAAAATAATTAAAATAATATACTAACTAAAAGTACTAAAAGGGGACGTAGAACTTCCCTGGGACCTTATTCTGGTATAATTAGGGCATAATTTAGTTAAGTACTAAACTAAATACTCAGTAGAATTATCTTGAACCACTTTAAATATGAAATAAAAGACCCAAAATGAGTAGAATTACTAATTCTATGTTACCTAGAAACCTAGGATCAATCTCTAAACCCGGTTGCTCTCGGGAGGACGTCAAAACTTCGTATCAGACCTGAACCGCACCTTAAAAGTCCGATTACCCCAAAGCTATATGAATACGACCATCTTGTAGGACTTAACAACCACCTCAGAAATTAAGTCTAGATGGTATCCTATGACGATTTACTTCAGCCCGGAGCGAAGTGTGTGAGAAACGTGAATGTTTTTATAATTAAATCTGAATTTAAGAAATCTGAGTCATGCCGCTTGCGGGCCAAATATAAGGGTTTAGACCATCAAAATCTAACCCAATTACACCCTCAGATCAGGGAAAATGCCCCACACATGTCAGTGTACTTGTGACCCTAATCGAGCACCGGTGACCGTTGAACTGAAACTGGTCCGCCACGGACGATCTATAAATCCGATCAAACTAAAAACTTTGACTGACTTGGATCCAATGTTAGGGAGCTTAAGCCTGACCACATTCAGCAAAGGGGCCTGCAGAAGCACTCCGTTGGATCGGAACAGGCCGTATTTGGCTATAACCTAAGTACACCATGGCCCTAAGGCCATTCCCATTGGTTCTAGGCCTATATAAGGGCCTTAAACCCTCACTCTCTCATCCCATAAGAATTTGGGAAACCCTAGGAGAGAGAAGAGAGTAAAGAGAGAGAAAGTGAGAAAGAGAGTTGAGGTTTTCTCTTGGGATCCTTCCCTATCGTTCCTCGAGCTGCATCAACCCTTTTGCATCGCTATTCTAACGATTCCAACTCCATTCTAAGGTAAGAAAACCTAACCCTAATCTATTTTAGGATTTCAAATAGTGTAATTGCTTGAATAGCTAACCTATTCCTAGCTATTGGTGGTTGTGGTGTCGTAGACAAAGATGTAGTGGTTAAACTGAGTTTGTTACGAGTCTACCGGTGAAAGGTGCGAACTATATATGTTTTAGGTTATGGTTTTTAAGGCTTTCAATGTCATTTAATGATTTATGACTGACTTGATTGCCGTCACATGTGCTTAGATATAAGGATTTTCGTTTATTACATATATGTGAACTATGTTGAATATAATGTATTTCATGTATTTGTTGAAATGTTTAAATGAATATGAAATTATGATTTTTGCTTGTTACGATTGATGTGTGGGAATACCTGATTGTTGTATGTATGGCAGCTCCTATGTAGAAGGATTTTCCATAATATGTAGTTTAACTAATTTATTACAAGTATGTAATATGTGTAGTCTAAGTGTTTGATGAAATGTCTGAATAAGAAAATGCTTGTCTTTATGTATGTAATGAGGGCGTTGAGATAGGATTCTCAACTCCCTTACCTGTAGTTATAGTTCCCTTTATGTAACCTATCTTACTACTATGTGATTTATAGATGAAATGCCTATGTAGGATAATATGTACTTTATGTGTTCGTTAAATTATTTATATAAGATTTATATCTGAATTGGCTGCTCATGCTATCATGACTAGTGTGCCTACTGCAATTGACTGTGATTGGGACTATGTTGTAGACCAGGCAATCGGTAATAATTTTAGTTTGAGTGGCCGAGTTAGTCTCGCCACAATTGATGCATTCGGTGAATCCGATTCATACGAGGATCGTCAACAACGGTACCTTATCGATTAATTCAGCGAACGCTCGTACTAGTCGAACTCGTCTAATAAACCGATTGGCCCAATGTATATTCACCATGTATGGACGTCACTGCTTGAACCTAAGGTATCAAACTTACCAGTGAAAAGCTCCTTTAACCTTGGTACCTCGATCCGCTAAGACTCATGAGCTGGGCATGGTGGTATGGGACACTGTGGTCGAGCTGTCAACCTACGCTGGGGTGACGAGCCTCCCCATAGTGACCAGTGAGTAACCAAATCTCGTGAGCTGAATACGGTGGTATGGGACACTGTATTCGAGCTGTCGGTCTACACTAATAAGGTGATAAGCCCTTTATAGGGACCTCAAGTATACTCTGAGATTGCGTTGAGGCGACGATCCTTTTCGTAGCAACTAGAGTATAAAATAGGCGTATATTGATCAGGTGATGAGCCCTTTGTAGTGACCTAGAACCACAACATCGTATGAGATTTACTAAGACTGATAACCCTAGAATGGATCCTTATTTGAGAATTGATATAAGGGATGTACCTTAGCTTCTCAATCCTGTTGTATGAAAAGGACTAATAAGAACTTGGTAATCACATTCATGCACCGCATTGCATGTGCTGTTTGGCGTTGGGCAGAGCACTGAGGAAGTGACTGACATGCGCAACCGTGAGATGAAGATCGTAGAGGGAGTGCAGGTGAGGGCATGCATCATTACTACATCCCATTCTTGGATTAATCAGAGTACTTAAGACTTGTTTGATTGTATTGTTTTATCATTACTACTTGACTGAATTGATAACATGTTAACCTTTGCTTTATTATTCCACTGAGTTGATCACTCACTCACACGTTATGGGACGGTATTTTAAACACCAACCAATCCCTATTTTAGTTTTGGTTTCAGATGATGACGATGCTTACGAAGCGGAACTAGACTTTTATGAAGATGAGGAGGGTTTCTCCTATATGCAGCTATCAAGCGGGTCTATATAGACCATGTCCTGATCGATGAGGTTACAGGGTGCTGATTAGACGTCATTACACTTGTTATTTTGTACCTTTGGAACACTCATGTATCTTCATTTTGTTCATTTTTAGAGTATACATGTATATATTTAACCTGATAACATGTTCACACTCTGGAGACTTACAACAGTTTATATATTTTATATATCTATCATAGTCTTCCGTTTGTGAAATTTAACTGTCTTTGGAGTATGATATGCTGTTTTGGTATAAACTCACTCATGTTTAATGCACTAATCAAAATAACATTCAATCATTATTACCTATGTTGCATAAGTGATGCGTTGGAACTTGGAAACTGAGCTTCTGCTCGACCCCTGATTTTTAGTGCGTTATACTAGTGTTTATTTCAATGAGGGTCTACATATTTAGTTTACTCCATCTTTGAGTGAAAATGCTTACTAAATAATTGTAAGTTGTTTAAGAATGTTTGTTCATGATATGTTATGAGTTTTGAAGAGCTTGGTTATTCTTTATTGATGGCATTGCAACCTTGGTGTTTTGGGAAAAGTGAATTTGAGTTTGCCCAAGGACAAGCAAAAGTTAAGTGTGGAGGAATTTGATGAGAATGAAAAATGTTATATTTTTCTCCCATGATGTTTAGTATTTTATACTTATCTGGTGTCTAAATGTACTCATTATTCTTATATTTTAATTTGGGGTGCAAATGGAGGCGTTAAATGCAAAACGAAGCTAATTGGGCGATTTTGGATAGTTTCAACATTACTTCGTAATCTAAGCATAACTCTCTCATCCAAGATCCAATTGAGATGATTCAAAATTCCATGGAACGCCAAGAAAAATCTCTACAACATTTTTTTTTGAGTTTTGAGAGATATTGGTTACATCAAGGTCAAATTTGGGCATGAAGTTGTCGCACCTGCACTGCTGACATTCCGGAACGTGTCTTAGCCTGCAATTCTAATACGCGGATCTTATATGGTTTATTTTCAAAAGTTTTCAAGATCTGGTGTACAAAAATTGCAGTTGAAAACTCCACTTTCCTAGTTATATTAAGACTTTATTTTATTTTTGATATTTTCTTTAATTAGTCAGATTTGGATATTGTTATTTTAGGATAATACTTAGAATATTTTTAGGAGATTTTTTAGGCTTAAAAAAATTTAAAGTAAAGTAAAATAAAAACTGAATTGAATGTGTTAAGAGGGGGGAGAAATCAGGAGACTGACACATGTCTCTCCCTCTCCGCTTCTCCAACTTCTCCTTCGAGTTTTTATCATGGCCTTGTGTGGCTAAACTTTCATAATTGGTCGAAGGAAACGGAAGTCGTAGAATCAATAAAACCGTGAGGTCTAATTTGTTTTTATTGTTCAATTCATGCTTTGAGTATCGGATATTCTTTTGTGCCTATTTTCATGATTGTCTCGTTTAATTACTAGGAGGCCTACTAATTTATTATTTGTTGCAATTTACTGCTAAGTTAGATATCAAATCTGTAATTGTTTGATTCCTCTAATTTGTGAAGCAACTAAAATTTAATGATTTGCTGCGTCAAAAATTATTAGATCTTAGGAAGAATGCTCGAAGGAATTAAATGCAACCGCTTGTACTTGTGTTGTTTAGCTTAATCGATCTCTCTAGTTCTTAAGGCTACTACTAGATTAAACCTTAAGTATTATCTTGGGTTGTTTAATAGTTAAGATTAATTAGATCACTTGTTTTCTAATTAACTGCAACTAAGGAGAGATAGGAAAATAGTTCCAAAGGTGAATATTCAAAGTACGAATTGATATATACTTACATTGATGATCAGTTGTAAAATTTCGATGGTGGATGTTGACTTAGATAAAGGTTTGTTCTTTTGATTGATTTTGACACTTTAATTTGAATTGTTCTTTAATTGTTTTTCTTAAAATTATTTTTGTTATACTCAACACCCCCCTCCCTCCCACCCACCCAAATTCTTGTTCACATAGCATAAAACTAGGCTAGAGACTCTTTGTGAGAACGATCCTTACTTACACTACTACAAGTATTCTTTAGGAGTATAGTTATTATAGGCAACCCTTGAAGAGGCATGAACACCCCCCCCCCCCCGGGGTCCGGTGTCCAATATATGACAATATTTTCAAAAAACTCTCATGTAATGTGTTATACTATGCTCATGCACCGTATGTACACAAAAGTCTAACCCAACGAGAAAATGCAACACAAAAACCTTTAACTGAGTGAGTCCGTACATATACAGGTTATTCCAAAATTTATAATGCTTCAGATTTTTTTATTTTTACACATCCTTCCATAATATTTTTATTTTTATTTTATCACAATCACTGGATGTAACCCATTCATTTCAAGGTTGTTTCCGAGGCGTGCCTTCTCGAACATGCCTCATAGGACCCATCTCCTCGCATTCTTTGTATACGGTTTACTAACACATGGTTTTTCATTTGATAAAAAAAGAGATATCCTCCCTTAAAAAAATTCAAAGACGAAAGAAAAAAAAATAATAATAATAATAATAATAAGAAAAAAAATAAAAATAAAAACAATTTTCCTCGTTAGGGTTTCGAAACACAAATGTGGCAGTGTTAGGAATTTTCTTGGCTTGTGCACACCGAAGCTTCACCACCACCCAAAATTGTCCCGGAGACGAACTATTTCAGAGAAAGTGATGACGTCTACGCCTTGTCTAAGCAGCATAATATTTTCATGATCATCAATGAATCCGATGCGAAGTTCCAAACAGTTTTCTATTAAATTATTTCATGCATTTATTTACTATAGTTGCAACGGTTTATACACGATTAGCGTCACCTTTCATGGGAATACACAAAGGATCAAAAATACTCATTGGAATATTACAAAGGTTCAATCATTTGATCTGTTTCCTTTGAAAATGGACGGTGTGCTTAGCCCCGGAATAATCAAAGGATGAAGATCTGAGTATGATATTTCCTTGCGATATCCGCAACACACAACGACGGCCGTCATATCCATGGGTTGGGTCATTGAAAAGAATTCTAATCCAACGACTCTGGACGTATTAACGCAAACCTCTACTTTATAATGTATCTGTCACTAAAATGCATCGATGCACAGGTTTATCAAATAAATAGGATCCTCCAATCAGAGCATGGGCGCGTGCTCAATCCACAGTTCGGCCTATAACATAGACGGTTTGGATAAACCACATGTTTTCCACGAGTATGGTCGATGTGGACATGCGCATGGATGCTCATACTCTGGCAGGGCATTAATGGTCTCACTCGATTACGTGGTTTAGGATAAGGGATAGAGGAGAGATAAGATGGGGAACGTGGAAGGAATTAGAGCATCGCTGAGCCCACGCACGTGTGAAGCCTTGTCCATCCGCATCCATCCAAAGGCTCAGATATGCCACGTGTGTGATATCCTCATTTCCGTCAGCTGGGCCATCAAAAAATGACGCACATACCATATTTTTGTCCACTTGGTTTGTAAAGTGTGGCTTTCATACTATCAGAAAGGAAGGAAAGTTGGGATATCTCACATGCGTGGCATTCGGCAGGCACATGTGGAGCGTTTCGATGGCGAGGGCTGCGCGCGCGTGGGCTTTGGAACATTGATTGAATGGTAGGAATGAAGCGTAGGAATGAAGCGAGAGGACTGTGCCGCGAAGGAGACTTTTTTGGATCTTTAATATTATTGAGCTCGTACGGCATGGTGGAGGCGGCGCGTTAGCCCCGCGTTTAGGATAAAAGTACAAAAATACCCCTGTGTAGTGAGTATGGTACTTATCCTAGATATTTTAAACTGACCAATATACCCATGAGTTGATGAATACCTGCCAGTGGGGAGCGGATTAGGTATGAGCCGGGTAACACCTTACGTTATGGGGCCTACTTTGATGAATGTAATATATATCCACGCCGTACATCTATTTTTTCAGCTCATTTTAATATGTGATATCAAAAAATTAAATAGATCTAAATCTCAAGTGAACCACACCACTGGAAACAGTGGTATATGACCATTAGAAACCTTTTTTGAGCCACAAAAGTTTTGGATCAGGCCGATCTTTGTACTGTCCCTCCATTCACGCCTGTTTGACCTTATAAACGGTTTGGATGTCAGATAAACATAACAGTTGGCCTTAGGAAGTTTTAAATGATGGGTGTTTAATCACCACTGTTTTTTGTGATGTGGTCCACCTAAGATTTAAATCTGCTTAAGTTTCGGCATCACTTCCTAAATGAGCCGGAAAGACGGATGGACGGCGGGGATATACAACACATTTATCAAGGTGGGCCATTACGGTGAGGGTAACTCTCACCTTAACGTTTATTTGCCATCCAATCCATTTGATAAGGTCCACTTAACCTTGATGGAGGGACCATGCAAAGAACGGCTTGATACAGAACTTTTGTAGCCCACAAAAAGTTTTTAACGGTCATTCACCACCGTTTCTCGTGCTGCGGTTAACTTAAGATTTAAATCTGCTTAATTTTTGAAAACACGATGGTCATTACTCATGGCCCGGTGGTGTTTACATTTATTTTAGATGTCCCATCGTGGACCAATAGAAATGCCTTATAGAGATGTTATGTATTTGGCACACTTAGAAGTGTACTTAGAAAAGATTTGTCTCTCATCTTTCTTTTGTGTTATATGCTCCATTATTATTGCGGTGGTACAAACTTTTATTAGAGCCTTTTTAAGGAAATGAATCATCATATGCAATGTAGCCATCATTAAAATCCCCATTAAATAAATAAGAGACATTATAGGCACCAGTATAAAAGATTCATTGGACAAGCATATCATATCTCACAATTAAATATGATTTCATTTAAAGACTATCTTTTATAGTCCTTTTAAAATGAGAAATTTCCTCGAAGTAGTTTGAAGAACTAGTAGCAGTCTTAGAAGATCTCGTAGACAAAGGGAATCAATCGAAATCCAAGCCAATTTGGGCGCAGTCCCAAGCCCAAGTTGTAAAGGGACGGTTGAACCCATATCAGACCCTGCTCTACATGATGATCAGAATAAAGAGAATGGGAGATCTGGTCTATCCAAATGACATATTAATATTAGGGGTCAAGTCCTTCCAACACGCGAAGCCATCACCAGTTTAGGTTTTCAAATGAAGGAGGTGGTTTGATCCATACCGTATAACACCTTGAATTTGATAATGTGGGCTATCAAGAAACGTTAGGTGGCCATGTTCAATACAAATCAACCCTTGAGGTCGTCATACCTTGATTTAATTGTCTTCATCAGAAGAACTTTAGTAGTCCCAAGCCAGATCTTTAGTGAGCTATGAAGATCTCCTCAATGGATCAGTTATGATAAGAAAGATTCAAGAAGTCAGCGAGTCCAGACTCCTTTCTTCATAAGGCAAGTTTTGTTGTACTAAGGAAGATATTGTATGCATGAAAAACCCGCACGAAGAATCTGGAAGGATTCAGAAGCCCAGTGAGAGGCTTTCATTGCCTCAAGAAAGCTATAAAAGGAGCATCCAAAGAAGAACTCGAGGCCCATGTCAAACACATCTATCTACATGTCTACTTTACATTCAAGTCTCTTTTACCATTTCTATGCTAGCCTAGTTCACTACTGCCTACCAGCTCCCACAGCAGTAAGTTTATCTTAAGAGTATGTTGTAACCTTAATTGTCATATTCTTTTGTTTATCTGAGTTCTAATTCAGTTAAATACTCTGGTCATGTGTTGTTAACCATCTGCCTCAATCGTCTGTTCCAATAGGTGCATTAGGTATCTATCTTATTTCTCACTTCAGTTAGGTTGTGAAGCACGCTGATTGTAACAATGCCAATATATTAATAAAGATCAATCATGTTACGCTAGTATTTATTTTGTTATGTGCAAATCTTCTATTCTGATTGAGGAATAATACATTAAAGCACTAATGAAGTAGAAAGTCCTTAAATCGATTGATTTCATAATCACTAGTATAAGGTAAAAGAACTCATTCGTGAGGGCTAACCTTTCCCTTACTCAAATCTCCTTAGTACGCAGCGCATTAAATTAACAAAGTCCATGATCAAGAGGACTTTGGGTTCTTATCTAGTCTCCAATATGTCCATCTTAACGTAGGGGTACCATCCAATTTAGTAAATATCATTAAGTCAAGTAGACTTTATGTAACATCCCGAAAATCGGGGGTCGAGCAAAAACCCAACTCCCGAGTTCCAAAATGTTATTTATGCAACATAGATATGTATGATTGAATGTTGTCTGTGATAGTGTATTAAACATGAGTGAGATTAAGCTAGAACCGCATATCATACTCCAGAGACAGTTAAATTAACAAGCGGAAGACTGTGATAGTATGTATAACATATATAAACTGTTGTATGTCTCCAGAGTATGAACATGTTACCAGGTTATATACATACATGTATACTCCAAAAGTAGACAAAATGAATATACATGAGTGCGCTAAAAATATAAAATGACAAGTGTCAAAGTATCTAATCAACCTCCCTGTAATCCCGTCAATCAGAACACGCATAAAGGAGGGATCCTCCTCGTCATCATCAAGTCCAGCTCCGCCTCATAGGCCGCGCCGTCATCTGCAATCACAAAAAGGCCTGGCGGGTGTCCGAAAACACCATCCCGTAACGTGGGAGTGAGTAGCTAACTCAGTGGAATAATAGGGCAAGGATTAACATGTTCTCAAATCAATCATGCGATAATAGTAAAGCAGTAAATCAAACAATCCTAATACTGTTGTTAATGCAATTATGACATGACGTGATGTATGCCCTCACCGACGATCACCCTCATGCGGCAACGTCTTACGACCGCGGCATGCCACACTCCCTAGAGTGCTCCACATCTTCCAGGCACATGCAATGCTATGGTGATATGAATTCCAAGTTGTTATTAGTCCATTCAAACAGCAGGATTGGGAAACTAAGGTACTTCCCTTGTATCAATCCCAACACAGATCCTGTCTAGGGTCGTCACTCCTAGTAATCTCATACGATGTATATTTCGTAGGTCACTGCAAGGGCTGCCAGGGCTGTTGCTCACACTCGTTGCACCGCTCCCCCATCACCTTATCAATACAGGCCTACTGTACTCTACTGCAACGGAAGGGTCATCGCCTCCCGTGGACTCAGAATACGCTCGCGGTCACTACAAAGGACTCATCGCCTGATCAGTGTAGGCCGACAGCTAGAATATAGTGTCCCATACCACCATAATCTGCTCACGAGTCTAGGTGCTCACTGGTCACTACGGGGAGGTTTGTGGCCCCAGCGTAGGTCGACAGCTCGACCACGGTGTCCCATACCACCATGCCCGGCTCATGAGTCTTCGTGGATCAAGGTACCATGGTTAACAGGGTTTACAATGGTAAGTTCAGTACCCTAGGTTCAAGCAATTATGACTCATGCAGGGTGAACATACAATGGCCAGTCGGGTTACTTGACGGGCTCGACTAGCACGATCGCATCTCAAGTTGAACGACATGAAGTGCGTAAAACACTTCGTGTGGCCTAACCACTGCCGCCAACTCCAGAACACGGCTCGCGTTCATCGACGCGTCGTTCGTGGCGAAGATAAGCTAACCACGAATTCGCTCGGTTACCGACTGCCTGGACTAGGCATAGTCCCAAGCACATAGAATCACATCAGCAAATCAAGTGAGAGTATTGGAAATGAAATACAACCACGTGAGCATGTTAACACATGTTATAACATACAACCAGAGTAAATCATCTTACACATGTCTATCACGCATATAATGAAATTATACATAGCACCAACATATAGGACATCATCTCCATCAGCATATTAATTGAGAATTCGATCTCAACTAGATCATAAGGAAATCATCAAGCACATGTTATAACATACCACTTAAGTGAAACATCAAGCATATGCATTTCATACCAATAATGAAATTGTACATATGGCCAACTTGTAGGAAATCATTTACATTAGCAATTTAATTGAGAAATCAATCTCAAATTAATTCATAACACCATTTTATTCAATACATACTAATACGAGCATTTATACAAACACTTACACTACACACTTAAGTCTACATATAGTATGTCGACCCGAAGTGCGCATTTAGGCGAATCTCTTCGCCAAACTAATTATGCACGCATTCCTAACATTCTAATGCGATAATAAACCATGTCAATCACGTCAGCAAAATATGCATGAAAACAGTACTTCCTACAAATGACTAAAATGCCCTAAATCTCATATTCTTCGTTAGTTTACGAAACAGGAAACGGACAGCATGTTGTACATGTCAAACGGCGTTGCCGTCAAGAATCTACTATTAAACGACATTGAAAGCTTTGGAAACAGTCAATCAAAGCGTCTAATATCCGCACCTTTTCCCTCTTTGGGGTGTGAGTTCGAACGGAGCGTATACGCTTCGTCTATGGCTACTAGAGGACCTGTTTACAAGATCTTTTAACTACCGAGCTATGGAACGGAAGAAACATCAAATCAGCAACTTTCTAGGGTTATTCCTTACCTGAAAACGTGGAGAAATCACCGGCTGAATGATGGAAGTGTGTTGCTACAGCACGTGCAACAGGCGGCACGAAAGCTGGAAAATTCTCCTCCAATCTCTCTCACAAACTCTCACCTTTTCTCTCTCCCAATCTAGGGTTTTTCCCAAATTCGGATGGGAGAGAGGAGTGAGGGTTTCAAGCCCTTTTATAAACTAAATCTTACCCGAAATAGGCTCGGGAACAAGGTTTACTTGATGTTTGTCCAAAGCGGGGCTGTTTCGGTCCAAAAGATGATTTCTGGTGGTCCCCTGGTCGAATGCGATCGGACTTAAGCTCATGCGTACCAGATATAGCACGTATTAAGTTTTCAGTTCGGCAGGGTTCGCAGATCGTGCGTGGTGGACCAGTTTCAGTTCAGCGGTCACCGCACGTAGATCAGGGCTGAAAGTCTCATGATATAAAATAGAAATTCTTCCTGATCCGAGGGTGTAATCTGGTTGAATTCTGACGGTCAGAACGCTTAATACTGACGTGTCAAGTCGTGTGCCAGATTCGAATTTGAAATTCCAATTCTGTCCCTATTCGCGGTCTCTTCAGTCCGGGCTCAATGAAATAGTCTGTGATTATCGGTTTGACTTGATTTTCGAAATGATTGTCAAGTCCAGCTGGGCGGTTCTAACGGTCTAAGATAGGAAGTAACGGACTTTCGACGCGCGGTCTAAATCCAATACAAGAATTCAAAGTGGTCCAGAGAACAAACCCACTTAGAGTTTGATCCGAGGTTATAGAGTATTATGGAGTCATACGTTCTACTCGATTTGGGTCTTGTAGAACGTATTTAAAGTGATCAGGGACTGTTTCCCAGCTACTCCAGCGTTGCGCTAGCTAACTTATACTAAATTTCCATAGGAATTAATCCTAAGTGGTTTCTTTGACTATGAAATTGGGTTCTGAGCGATTTTCCAGGTGTTTTAGTTGACCCATTGCCTAAGGACGTCAAATCCCAGATTGGCCAAAATCCGAGGTGTTACACTTTAGCACACCCACATGATCACATACACACACGAACTTAGAAGAGTTTCAACATGAGGTCATGAGCTCGAAAACCCATTGTGGCGAAATCCCATTATGATGTGAGTGCATGAGTGTGTGTAGGGTGTGAATGTGTGTAAAAAATAAAATAAAAATAGAAACACATTCTTAAATGGGCTGAAAATATGGACGGACAATGTGGATGTAGGACAAAACATCAAGGTGGGCCCCAAGGTGAGGGTAACACCACTAAGGTGTTACTCGGGTAACACCTAATCCACTCATGCTCATAAGAAAGAAAAGAGCATTAATACGGTGGACATCGTGGTTTGGTTGGTGACCCTAACACCAACCAACTAACTGATGTCAAAGTTCCGTGGGCTCTACAATGTTGTATGTGTTTTATCCATGATGTCCATCCATTTTTCCAGCTCATTTTAGGGCATGGGACAACAAATGAGGTAGTTTCAATTTCAAGTGGACCACATCATAGGTAGAGCTATACATGAGCCAAGCTAGCTTGAAAAGCTCGCTCAGCTTGGCTTGTTCTAGCTCAATTTGATTCGGCTTAAATGGTGGCTAAAGGCGAAGCAAGCTTCATATGACCCCGCTTGTTTGAAAATGAGCTGAGGTCGAGCTGAGTTGAACTTAACTTGGCTTGACTTGAAGCTCGAAGCTTGATTCCAAGCTTGGTTAGCTTGAGCTTAGCTTGACTCGAATAGAAAACACACACACACACACACACACACACACACACACCTAAAGGCCTTACCTTACCCATCATTTTCTTTACCTTTCCCTTTACAAACCCAACCCACCGCACCCACTCAAGCTCATCTCTCTCTCTCTCTCTCTCTCTCTCTCTCTCTCTCTCTCTCTCTCTCTCTCTCTCTCTCTCTCTCAATAACAAGGTATCTCTAAATCTAATATTTGATTTTATTTATTTATGTAACTGTTGGAAAATAAAAAATTTTCAAATCCTAAATTTAAGATTTGGGGTTTTAAATATATATATGATTTGTAAATTGAATGGTTTAAGAGTTGGGTTGGGGATGAGAGCTCGAATGGTGAGCTTGAGGGTGAGCTCGAGATCAAAGGAAGCACGTACAAGTCAAGCCAAGCTCCAATGGTAAGTTCGATCTCGAGCTCGAGCTCGATATTAATGAGAGCACGGATGAGTCAAGCGAAGGTTGGCCCACCTCAATTCGACTTGGTACAATCCTGATCACAGGAAAACAATATTGATCACTATCAAAAACTTCTTATGGTCTATTCTAATATTTGTTTGCCATCCAACCTATTAATAAGGTTATATACACCCGAATGAAGGGAAAACACAAATATGAACTTGATCCAGAAAATTATGTGGCCCTCAAGAAGTTTTCAATGGTAAGCATTCAATCTCTACTCTTTCATGTGGTGTGGTCCACCTAAGATTTGGATCTACGTCATTTTTGGGCTCATGCCCTAAAAGGAGCTTGCAAAATAGATAGACATTGAGGTCATTGGCCAAATTGCATTCCAATACAGTAAGGTGATGTTTATTTACCATCCAACCCCTTTCCCTTCATAAAGTGATTCTCATTGTGATGAAGGGAAAACACTTATATCAACTTGATCAGCAAGTCATATTGCCTTGATAAAGTGTAAATGGTGGTATTCAATTCTCATTTTTTAAAATTACTTTTAGACCTACCTTATTTTTGCGTTCACATTCTTACACGAGTCGATAAAATAGATGAAAGAATCAGATGTTTTATAGACATTTTGGTGAGCACCATAGATCTTTTAGTTACAATTACAACTTTATATTGTTGTCGAAAAATGTCCGCATGTGATCAAGGTAAGTGAGGCCAAAACACAAAAGAAAATGGCCAAATAAAAGCCAAAAGGGCTAAACCAAAACAAGAGACAAGAGACACAAAAAATTTTGTGATTCGAAAAAATTCCTACTCCATTGAACAATAATAGAACTTCTTCTTCATTAGAAATAAAAGAAACAAAAATACAAGACTTATCTCTCTCTACCCATACAAGAAATCTCATGCTAAGGAATAACTCAAAAAATGAACTGAATAAGAATACTCCTCTCTTACTATGGGCCTCACTTAATATAAACCACCACAAGAGAGCCCGTTCTAAGAATAGTGTAACTAGGCTTTACCACATGTGTATGCACGTATACAAGGGATTGGAAGAGGAGACATCTCTTCGTAAGAGGCATCATTACGTCTGACTTGAGGCAACGCCCCAACATTCTCATACTTAAAGACTAGTTTATCTAATGGTATGAAAAATACTCTCGATAAAAGTTGCCGAAACATCTTCATTCGCTAGGTAGCAACAAGCCGAAGATAAGTCTTGTACCAAATAAACTTCTCCCTTACAATAAACTTCATCAACATATCTATTATGTTATCATCAATGTGAATATTCTACAATGAGATCTGACCACTTTCCACGATATCACGAACAAAATAATACTGATCATCGATATGCTTGGTCATCTGAGCATGAAATATAGGATTCTTAGCCAAGTGTAATTTTAAGTAACTATCACAATGAATCACCACCACTTTCTACTTAAATTTCAATTCTTCTAGCAATCTCTTCAATTAAATAGATTCATTGTATACTTGTGTAGCTTACATGTACTCTATTTTTGTAGTAAATAAGGCCACTATTAACACAATCTTAACATCCGACTAATTGCACCGCCATCTAAAGAGAAAATATAACATGTGGTAGATTTTCTTTCATGATGATTTCCTGCATAATTTGCATTTATAAACTCAACAAAATCTAAATTTTGACCACTAGAATAAATAACCGCCTCAGAAGTACCCTTCAAGTAACGAAGGATCCACTTCACAACAATCTAATGATCTCTTGCTGGGTTCACTATATATTTACTAACTGCCCCTATGGCTTGCGTAATATTTGGTCTAGTGAACATCATGATAAACATAAGGCTCCCTACCACCGATGAATATGGTACTTACAACATGTCTGCCTTATCCACTTTTGTGGTAGGACACTGATCTAAAAAGATCTTGCAACTAACTGAGAAAGAAGAATTGATTGAATTAGAATTTTGCATGTTGAAACGGCGCAAAAACTCTTTCAATGTAACCCTTCTAAGTTATCTAGACTTTCTGTTCTTCCCGTCTATAAGTACGTTCATTCTAAGAATATAATTAACAACACCCAAATCCTTCATATCAAATTCCATAGCCAAACGAGCCTTTATTATTGCAATAGTATCTCTATTAGTACCTACAACCATTATATCATCCTATAACGCCCTGAAAATCGGAGGTCGAGCAAAAGCTCAACTCCCGAGTTCCAACACATCACTTATGCAATATAGATAATGATGATTAAATGTTGTCTGTATTAGTGCATTAAACATGAGTGGGATTATACCAAACTAACATATCATACTTCAGAGATAATTAAATTATGCAAGCGGAAGACTGTAATAAATATATAAAGCATATAAGTGATTGTAAGTCCCCAGAGTATGAACGTTGCTAGGTTAAATAATTACACGTAAAATTTTAAAATATACAAAATGGTAAAGCGTAATGTTATCTAATCATATCCCTGTAGCCCCGATACACAACTCCAGGTCTACATAGACCTGTCAGAGAGTTGCATGTAGGAGAACTCCTCCTCATCATCATAGAAGACAGGCTCCATCTCGTAAGCCTCGTCATCACCTGAAACTATAATAGAATCTGGTTGGTGTTTTAAAGCACCATCGTAGAGTGAGAGTGAGTAATCAACTCAGTGGAGTTATAAGGCAAAGGTCAACATGTTATCAATTCAGTTAAGCAGTAGTAATAAAGAAATCCAACGAGCATTCCTAGGTACTTTGGTTAATGCAAGAATGATATGTGTTAATGATGCATGCCCTCGCCTGCACTCCCTCTACGACATCATCTCACGATCGCGTATGCAACCTTTCCTCTATGCTCAACTCCTACGCCAACGGCACATGCAATGTGATGCATGTGCGTGATTAGCCAAGTTCTTAATTAGACTTATTCTTCATACAGTAGGATTGGGAAGCTAAGGTATATCACTTACCCAAACAATGATCCATCTAGGGTCGTCAATCCTAGTTAATCACATACAATAGGCAAGTTCAAGAGTTTATACCATAAGTTGCTACGAGAGGCTCGTTACCTCAGCGTAGGCTTAATTCACACTCAAGGTCGCTATGAGAGGATCGTCACTTGATCGTATGCCTATTTTATACTCAAAGTCATTACGGTAAGGCTCGTCACCTTAGCATAGTCCTAGTGTATACTCGAGGTCACTACGAGAGGCTCATCATCTGGTTGTAGGCCAACAGCTCAAATACAGTGTCCCATACACCACCATATTCGGCTCATGAGTTTAGATTGCTCACTGATCATTACGGGGAGGCTCGTTGCCCCAGCATAGGCCGACAGCTTGACCATGGTGTCCCATACACCACCATGTCCGGCTTATGAGTCTTAGCGGATCATGGTACCAAGGTTAAACGGGCTTTTCACTGGTAAGTTGGTACCTTAGATTCAAGCAGTAACGTCCATATATGGTGAACATACAATGACCAATCGAGTTACGACAAGCTCGACTGGTACAAGCGCACATTGACTTAATCGACATGGAACGCGTGAACACTCCGCGTGACCTAACCACTGTCGATAAGCATCGTACGACTCGGATTCCTCGAACCTATCTTATGTGGTGAAATGAACTCTATCACTAACTTGGAAATCATTACCGATTGCTTGGACTATGTAGTAGTCCCAATCATACTCAAATATAATAGCATTTACATGTGATAGTTAAAGATAACATGTGACATCCAATCTAAATATAAATCTTATATAAGCATTTTAACGAACACATAAAGTACATGTTAACATATATAAGCATTCATCCATAAAGCGCGTAGCAGTAAGAGAGGTTACATGAGGGAAACTGTAATTATAGATAAGGTTATTAAGAATCTTATCTCAATGCCCTCATTACATACATTTCAACAAGCATTTCCTCACTTAGGCATTTTATCAAACACTTAAACTACACATAATGTAAGACCCGTATCCTAGTCCGTACTGTTCCATCAACTGCCACGATCCTTCCCATCAAATTTTAGTAATCTGTGACATATAATCAACATTTGCACATGACCCTAAGTCGTATCCTGTAGATTTGATTCGGCTTAATCTGAGACTTATACCATTACGACCGCACCGTCGTCGCGATTCTAACATTGCGTCTTGCATACCGATCCGATACCCTGCCAGGGAGATGTGGGCCGACGTTTATTTCAAAGAAAATGTCGAGTATTTGCAATCTTAAGAGAATCTCTACAACATGTCTCATCAATCAATTAATCAATCACCTCATGTCAAGTACAAGAGCAACTCATGCTTTCTTTCTCCACAAGTTAAGCAAACCCAAAAGTCAACCAATCTCTCACCTCACCCATCACTCACCTTACCCATCACTCACCTCACATCCATCACTCCATCACCCATCACTCCTCCTTACAACCCTCTCTCTCTCTCTCTCATTTCTCATCATATTTTCCCAAGCAAGAGAAGAGGCTCACGTCCAAGTTCTTCCGATGGAGAGAAAAGTGCATGTGTGAGGACCACTTTCCCATCCCAAATCCATCATCCTAGCCATTCCAACCTCATCTTCCACCATCAAAGTGAGACACGAGGAGATTGACTTTCCAACGGACCAAGAAGATAGAAGGTGGGTGCTTATTAGGCTAGATCTTTCCATGTTTTGATGATGGGCCAAGTGAGGTATTGAGGGTCGAATATTGCATATCAGACCCTAGTTACTGCCTGGATTTATGAACATGATACTGTTTAACAGCCTATTTTAATTGTGTTTGTGTTACAAGGTGACTTAAGGAGCTTGGACTGAAATAGGGTGCTAAAAACTGAGATTTGACGTTCAGAATTCACCAAAGCATGGGACGGACCCTAGGAGACCAAGATCGATAGATTTGCATGCAAGAGATCCGATAAAATCATGCCATTCATGTTAAACGAGCCTGAAAGACGTCCATAATGCAAGATTGCAAGGTTGTCATCATCCGTTCGACTCAAAACTTCATACATAGCTTGAGGATGATAAATTAACCGTACACATAAAATTTCAGCCATTGGATCCTTGTGAAAGTAGCCCAATGGTCATATCAGCCACTAAATCTTGATTTGGGGCCCAGTTGATCTTTGGATACGTTTTAATTTTGGTTTCAACCCCATAAATTAGAGGGGAAACATGATGGATGGTGTGGATTTCTCACGAGCATCACGAGTGGACCCCACTTTCAGGAGCGTGTGCACATGTATCGTGCATGGGCGAAACACCAAACAAGCAGGGTCGGTCAGCGTCCACTGACCCGACCCCTACTCTCAAATTTCGTTCTCTGTTGAAGCAGAGCCTGCGGTTGAACGTCGGTGGGCCACCACTGTACATCAACGGTCCGATCCGGACCGTCCATTAGAATTCCTTGGTCCCTCTCATCTAAGCCTAGGCAGGGGAGTCGAAGAAGACAACGAAGATTAGTTTTTAACCGTCCAAACAGAAGACCGACGATTCCATGAGAAATCCCGTGGGCCGCACCGAATTCGATCTAAAAACCATCCATCTTGTTGAATTTTCAGGGGTAATCCAATGGACGGACTGGATTTTGCAGATAAGTATCAATCATGGCCCCACTGAAGTTGAAAATGATCCAACTTTCGCATTCCTTACGCAGGAACAGCAGACAGACGTTGTCCGTCCATTTTTCAGTAATGGGGCCCACTCATCATCCATTATGATGATCAGACCTGTCCATTGTGTCTCTCGGGTAGGGAAGACCCTCGCCTAGGTGGCCTTTTAGCCCCATGCACGTTCACACACGGTGAATTCATCCAAAACGCAAGATAGACGGTGGGAGCACAGATACAGTGGGCCGCACCAGAACCTGACCAAAATCACCCCTTCCCGACTGGTTTTTCATCAGGAATCCAATGAACAGGGTGGATTTCTCTAAAAACATCATTGTGGGTCCCACCGAACACATCAGCGCAGCTCCTGCGTTGATTTTACGCACGGACGGGCATCCGAGCATCACCCGGCTTCTCCAGTCATTGTGTGATCTTGATGATGGTGGAATCAGTGATCCAAACCGTCCAAACTCATAAACAGGAGGACAAAACCATCACTAAGAAGGCCAAAACAAAGATGGGATGACCATCTATCCTAAAACGTCTCCAAAACATAAATTGTTTGTGTTTTTCTAATGCACGCAGGTCGGTTACTGCGAAAATTCTTACGCAAGCCTCTCCATTGACTCCAGCACCCCACTTGCTGCCTATAAAATAGAGAGAGAAGGGGAGGAGAGCGATATCTGGGAGAGCTGCAGCCATGAAGGCCGAGAAAGATAGAGAGTTTGTTTTATTTCTATTTTTGTATTAGTTTTTTTTGTTCTTTTCTATTAAGAGGAAGCCCACTCATGTGTGGCTGAACCTCTTAGCTAGGGCTAAGAGGTGAAGATTGTAGCGTGATGGAGGACCTGTTGCTTGTGCCTTTCATTTAAGACTAAACTGATGTGGATTTTAGTTTATTAATGGGAATGTTTTTAGTTTTTAAGGGTCTGTTGTGATTGAAATTACAATGGGTCTGTGATAGCTTTGAGCATCTTCCTTTCCTTTATGTTTATGAGGTCAGGAAGCCCTGTTGTTCACCAGTCTTCTGGGCATAGTTGGATGACGGTACCCTTCCTCGCCTTTATACATGTGATTGGTTGGTAATTAGTTTAATTCTGTTGTTTACTTTATCTCCTGGGCATGGTTTGGTGATGGAATCCATTCTAATTCATATACCTTTCATCTCTTGAAGACTATATCAAAGTAAGTTCAGTTTAATTTTCATGATTCTTGAAGCAGGCATAATACCTCCCTGATCTCTAAAAGTGGACCCTCTGAATTCCTAGTTTCCTATCTCTGATTTCTCCTAAGTTTTAGATAATAATTTCATAATTATTCCTTAAATTCTATTTGATGTAGATTTCATCTTATTCTAGTTCTACTTCTAGTTAGTTTCAGATAACGTACAGGTATCAGTCCCTTGGGATTCAACCTCGATCTTATTGAGTTTATAACTACATCACACCTTGCACTTGGGGAGTGAACAAGTTTTTGGCGCCGTTGCCGAAGATTGACGGCTACAATTCTCTGAAATTAATGTCTTAGAATTAGATTAAGATTAAGATTGTGCTAACTTTGGTTTTAGATTTTTATTTCTATTTAATTTTTAGAACTAACTTGGTTTGTTTTGTTTTGTAGGTTTTAGGAATTTTTAACCTGGTAACTTCTTTCTAACTTCTCTTCTTACTTTTTATACTGCTTTTTCTTTAGAATTAGATTCAGAGTTAAGGTTTTCACCAAGTATCTGAATGAGTGGGCATGTCCGTATGTTGAGATAACTTATGAAAAACAACCTATGCCTCAAAATTTTTCTGAAAATACCTTCGAGAACCAATCGGAATATGATGCTCCGCCAATTAAGAAGTCTTTTGGTGATTATCTGCAGAAGAATAATTGCATTCCACGAGTTAAGAAAATAGTACATGATTATTGGAATGATGACGCGTATCAACTCCTGACAGATGATCCGTATGATTTTGATCAGTGGAAACAGAAATGTTTTGAAGATGAGTTAGTAAAACATCATGGTAATAACCCTCATGGACCAACCACTTTTGAATATCCACCAGAAACAATCAAAGAGGAGTTATCTCTGAGTTACACATACTATATTACTAGCATGAGGAAATTAGTAGAAGCACTTGAATCACGCTTTGATAAGCTAATAGAGGCTAATTCATCTCAGCCACAACCTAATTCAGAAATACAATGCGAGGAAAGTGATCCTCACTCACTTTTGAAAAGCTTTGGAATTTGGAATGAAGAGTTGAATTACGTTAACGAGCTTGTAGTTCAATTTCCTGATGAGTCGATCTCGATGACTGTCCAAAAGAATGGGGAAGAGACATGGTTATCTTTCAAATATAATGATGATAACACACTTCTATCACAGGTCACACTAGATTCCAAAGATGAAGAATAGATTAGTTTATGCGAACCTCAACCCATTTTAGGTGTAGAATGTGAGGGAAGTGATCCCATCCTAAATGTGCATTGCACTATACTAGAATATGATGAATATTGGGACGACAATCCTGAATGTGCAGCCACAGTTCCCCTGAAATCCATCTCAAGTTTGGTCCAGGTCAATGATCAAGGCGTACATGAAGTGGTTGATCATAATGAGTCACTCCCCTCACCTAACACGTCTGATTTAAAGGTGGAGGATGATCCCCTTACAACTTACCCTTCTAACTCTTGTGAAACATATTTGAACCACTCATCTGAATCAAATGATGATGTGATTCAGGAGAAGGACGAGTTGTTCGCTACGAGCCTAGAATTTGAAACCACTCAATTGAGGTTACTATTTGAGCTGTACGCGTTTGACAATTCAACACCTCGATTGAGTAGTCTCAATGAACAAAGTGATCACATCGATGCTTCCCCTATTAATTTTCAATCTGTCTGTGCAGGACTGGAGGAAGAGAGCATACTTCCATCTACTTTCAAGGATGATGGATTCCTTGGGCAGATCATCACAAGTTCTAATGTGAAGAATAAGCCACACTCAGTTGAACTTCCCAACTCGTGGGATTGCTTGGCACATTTTGCAGTTTCAAATGATCTCATGTTAAAAGATAAAGCGGATGCCTTGCGAGACAACATCTCGGTACTCATCACTGATCGAGAGAACCCTTATTCTAAAATCCTCTCTTCCCCTGATCCTAAACGTCTACCAGTAAAGGAAGAGGAACTGAAAATTGAACCGAAGTTTAGAGCTTCGGAATGTCTTGAGGCTACATCACTTCTTAAGAAGTTTTTTAAACTTTATTTACTTGCAGTCTTTGATTCACCATATGATACTAACGTTGAAACTTCTTCTGTCATAGGTGAATCGTATATATTATGGATACCTCAAACAATTCGATGAAAGATTTCTTATGAGGTACGTAAGTCTCTTTGAAAAGTCATGCTCCAGGGCGCCCAAGCCTATTGCAAAAAGGGCTTTTAGATGATCCTGTTGAGGAACCTACTGAG
Source organism: Magnolia kwangsiensis (assembly GCA_037074715.1). NCBI lineage: Eukaryota > Viridiplantae > Streptophyta > Magnoliopsida > Magnoliales > Magnoliaceae > Magnolia > Magnolia kwangsiensis. The sequence continues at coordinate 43,011,972 of CM073576.1, read as the reverse complement.
AAACTTATCAAGATATTGGCTGAAAGAGGAACTTTACGGCATGATCGATTCAATGTTTGTGGGTAACATTACTACAAACCCTCACGAGACTACAATTTGTCCGCTAGGGGCAACCTAGGGATTTAAAGGCTTATTACATACGCTAAATGCAATCGAAAGTGTAAGACCTGTATCTTGGTCCGTACCTTTCCGTATACTTCCGCGGTCTTACCGGTCGAATTCCGGCAACCTTCGACCCTTAATCGATATCGACGCGCGACCCTGATTCATATGCCGACAACCGGAGTCGACTCAACCCGAGACCAATACCATAGCGACCGCGCCGTCGTTGCGGTTCCGATGCCGTGACTCGCGCACCGAGGCGATACCCTGATCAAGAGATATGGGCCAACGTTCGGTGCGAGAAAATGCCGCGCGTTGCGAAACTCAAGGGAATCTCAACGATGTGTCACATCAATCACATCAATCCCATCAATCAATCACCCATCAATCCATCACATGTCAAGTACACATCACTTCCATCCATTTTTTCAAGCAACCACAAAAGTCTTCACCACCCATACCTCTCTTACATAAAAAGCCACAAAAGTCTTCACCACCCATACCTCTCTTACACAAAAGCCACAAAAGTTAAGTGTTTCTTACACAACCATCACTCACCCATCCATCCATCACTTTCTCTCTCTCCCTTTACATCACTCTCTCTCTTTCTCTCTTTCTCATTTCAAAAATTCCAAAGCAACAAGGGTCCATACGTATGGAATTTCTCCAAATTTCCAAGCTCCAAGTGGCCCACTTGTTGTATGATTTAATGCAAGGGAGGGCCCATAATGACGGGGTCCCTCCATCACAAGCCGTGTCCCACTCTCCATGTCTCTCTCTCTTTTATTTTATTTTATTTTATTTTATTTTATTTTATTTTTATTGCAATAGGATGGTGTGGCCCACTTGAATGGATCCCACTTTGAGATATTTTATTTTATTCAAGTGGGGCCCACCTTGGCCGTTACTCCCATGCCACCCATCAGTGGGGGGCCCACTTCATCAGGGCCCACCATTTTCAAAAAAAAAAATAAATTATAATACACCGTCCAACGTCTGGGACGCTGGACGTTTTTAAGGAAAGAAGAAAAAGGAAGAAAGAAGGAAAGGGGATTTTTTTTTTGGTGGCCCACTTGCACAGGCCCCACCTTGATGTTTATGATCGATCCAAGCCGTCCATCCTCTTACCCACGGTATTTTAGCTGTTGGGTAGAAGTTTGGAGCTGATCCAATCACCTGGTGGGCCATAGCGTCAAAGGTCGCACCCTCACCATTCAAACATCATTTTCTTAATTTATTTCACTTCCAAACATTAAAAAAATTCAAACTCTGGACTCATTGGGACGGCCTCGAGCCACTGATCGCAATGGTCGGGTCGGATTTCGGTGCAGCGGGTCCCACGTGCAAAAATCCCTAAAAAAATATCTTTTCTCCAAAAATTGCAAGAGGCATTGCCTCTTGCTTCTGACAACCACTGCACCCAGCAGCGTGCTGGCGTGCAGGCGGGCGGGCGTCCAGCGACCGACCCATGGCCTCCAGCCGTGGGCCCCACCTGATGTTTATATGCAATCTAAACCGTCCATGGGGTGGGTCCCATCCTCAGGTGGGCCCCCTCCAAATCTCGGACCAATCCAAAACTCAGGTGGCCCACACCACTTGAAATAGTGGATATAGAAGTCTACCATCGAAATTTTGTTTGGGGCCCACAGAAGCATTGGATCAAGCTGAAATTTTTGTTTTCCCTCCACGTAGGTCCGAGAGGCCTTATGAATGGCTCAGATGGCATTTGGGCATCAGGGTGGGCCACATCCGTGGATCCCACCATTAATGTATGTGTTTTTATACACCGTCCACAGCCGTGGACGGTGGACTCCCACCATGATATATGTGTTATACTCCACCGTCCAGCGGACGGTGGGGTCCCCTTGTGGTATATGTGCCCTATTCGCACTGTCCACTGGACAGTGGGACCCACTATGATGCATGTGATGCATCCGAACCGTCAATCCATTTGAATTGTTTAAGGCCTTTGGGCTAGACCCATTTGAGTTATGAAATGTTTATGGGCTAGGCCATTTTGATTCATTTAAGGCCTAGGGGTTTAGGCCCACTTTGATATGCATGCAAGGCCTATGGGTTAGGTCCATTTAGACTATTTAAGGCCTATGGGCTAGGCCCATTTGCTTTGAAAAAGGTCTATGGGTTTAGGCCCACTTGATATGTTTCAAGTCCATGGGACTAGGCCCATTTGATGTACTTCAAGGCCCAAGTAATTGGACCCCCTTTTTGTTGAAATTTAAAGCCCATGGAGGTAGGCCATTTGATATATGCAAGGCCTACGGGTTTAGGCCCATTCAATGTACCATAAGGCCTAGGGGTTTAGGCCCATTTGAACTCATGATTAGGTCTATGGGTTGAGGCCCACTTGATCTACATATAGGGGCTAATTGGTGTGGCCCATTGGTCATATATAAGACCCATGAGACTACGCTCATTTGTCGTAATCCAAGGCCCAGGGGTTTTGACCCATTGCAATGCACATAAGACCCATTGGTGTGGCCCATTTATGTGGCCCATCTGATGAATAAAAGGCCCATGGGATATGGCCCATTTGAAATATATGTAAGGCCCAATGGGGTGTACCTAAGGTCCATTGTAATGTGTGATCCCAACACGGATTATGTAATGATATTCACGACAATCGTGCCTTGGGAGCAATGTTGGTTTGACATCCACATTGCAAGTGTAATGTTGGTTGGATGTCCACATTACGACTCCCCTTAGGGTCCATTGTTAGGCCCGTACTTGTTGTACATAGGCTGTCCAGGTCCATCTGCATCATGAGATAGTTCATTTTATTACATCATGTTTAGTACAGTTTCATGACTCATGATCATACGCATCATATGTATGCTTGACGTGAGAATTGTCTGATCATAGCATTTGCCTTCGGACAGGTTGTTTATGGGCTCCCAATTAGGCGGTGTTGCCCTACATGAGCGCACGGTATGCGCAGGATTGGTTGCATGACTGGATAGCGTGATTCATGCATTCCGTATTTGTGTGACATGGTTATTGTACGCCCTAGCGACATCGGGGCCGTAGCCTCCACAGACAGATCGTGGTTGGCAGGATTGGATACCGAAAATTTTTTTCTACATGGGATGCTATTGATATCCCTGGGTGAAAGTCCCTAAACCCTTATGGTACCAAGAGGTTGCTCCAACGTCTAGACCGAGTGGGTAGATGAGCGTTGAGTGCCGATTACCAGACGGTTACGCTCTCCACTGTGTCATGGTCGGTTGGAAGGGGGTGCGGCCTTACCCGCCCGAGAGTAGGGGGCAATGCTAGGCTGAGTTTGACCAGCTCGAGAAATGGGTTCGCTATCGACGAATCGCACCCGATATTGGCAGACGGATAGTGTGGTCTCTTCACACTTATCTTATTACGCGCGATGTGGCGATAATCTGGTTTAGAGTGTACTAGACCCCAGTGATACTCCATATTTTGAGCTGTATTGATGTGTGGACATAGATGAGGATCTGTATGCTTGAGTTACATTGTACATCGCATGGCCTTGGGGTGGCCGATACTATTCATGTCTTGCATCGCATAAGCCTTGGTACGGCTCATGATATTATGGTTCCATCTGCATATTCCGCATTACTCTGTCATTGCATGTTTATGTTACTACCTTGCGCATACACTTTCACCACCCTCTAAGCTTTCTGTAAGCTTATGCACGACCGTTGCATGCAGGTGACGTTGGTTCGCAGCAGCGCTGAGGCAGGAGCACGTTGCTGAGCATTTTGGAGTTTTTGTTCTTTACCATTGTATTTCCCTTTATGCTCATTGTACTTGTAAAGTTTTTGATTATAGTGGAAATGTAATGGAGTGCTTGGTTGTTGTTTGTGGGTTATGCCTTTGGTTATGTTTATTATGAATCAAACTGACATTTAAAATCCTCCTCGTAGCATCCCAGGATCGGAACCTGGCGAATGGGAGCTAGGAGCCGAGAATGGGGTTCTACGGAGGCTGTCGGCACCGGATTCAGCGATCGAGAATTTTGTGAGCCGGGTTTCCGAGTTTGGGGCGTGACAGAAAGCACCTGCGAGAGTGGTATAAGTAGGATTTTATTTTTATTATTTTTATTTTATTTTCTTTCTTCTGCTGACCAGTTTCCATGCTGCGATCTCTTGGAAAGTCCCTCTCTCGATTCGTTATCCAGGTACTATCTTCCCATCACTTTACTTTCATTGTCCCATGTGCATTGCATGCTCATATCTTTTACATTGAGGACAATGTAGATTTTAGGTTGGGGGTGGGAGATTAAGTTACCTAATCAGTGCTTTCTTGGTCTTGAGAAAAAATTGTGAAATTTTTAAATTTCAGATTTTCTAAATTCGAAGTGATTTTGATGGCCATCTAGGGCATATAGAATTTCAAGACACGTGATGTTGGTAATTTATGACTCTTGGATTCAATTTTCTGTTAGATTTCACAGTTAAGTTCGAGTTATTAATCCATGATTAGAAGTTGTAAACATTGATTGAGTCATGATTCACATGTCACATCTCGCTTTCACATTAAGGTTTCGGTTTGATATTGAAGGGTTAACTTGGTAATCACTAAGCATGAAAGGAACCATCCTGGAAAAGTTGTCAATCATGATCAATAGAAAAAGAAAAAGAAAAAGAAAATACCTAGGGTTGGGCGAATGGTCTTCACCATAGGTTTGCTCCCTATAGGTGAAGGTTGATTCCCCAAGAATGACAATCGAAAAGGGCTAGGTGAATGGTCTTTACCATAGGTTTGCTCCCTATAGGTGAGGATTTAATTCCCCTACTGGGCATTACTTAAATATATATATATATATATATATATATATATATATATATATATATATATATATATATATATATATATACATAATATATATATATATATATATATATATATATATATATATATATATATATACAAGTGGGAATTTATGAGGTAGGTTTTGGGTTGTCATGAATCCTCTTATTGGTTACCAATGATATTAAGAAATAGAGAATTGAATCTTAGTGTTGATAAGCTGAGATTACACTATATACCCATGGATCTTAATGTTTAGAATTATTCTAATTGATGGATTAATACTTTGAACTTGATTATGAAGTTTACTGTTTGCTTGAGTCCAGGAAAAAATAAATTCCCAACATTCATGAATCTTAGATTTCTCGTATCTAAATCGTTTTTCAAAATATCACTTGGTTGCATAGAAATTGTCCTCTAATTCTCAACTTATTTTCCGCATACCTTGCTTGGGACTAGCAAGATGCTGGTTGGGGGTTGTGTTGAGGGTCGAATATTGCATATCAAACCCCAGTTACTGCCTGGATTTATGAACACGATACTGTTTAACAGCCTATTTTAATCGTGTTTGTATTACAAGGTGACTTTAGGAGCTTGGACTAAAATAGGGTGCTAAAAACTGAGATTTCATGCTCAGAATTCACCAAAGCATGGGACGGACCCCAAGAGACCAAGATCGACAGATTTGCATACAAGAGATCCGAGAAAATCATGCCATTCACGTTAAACGGGCCTGAAAGACGTCCATAATGCAAGATCGTAAGGTTCTCACCATCCATTCGACTCGAAACTTCATACATAACCTGAGGACGATAAATTAACCATACACATAAAATTTCAGCCATTGAAGCCTTTTGAAAGTGGCCCAATGGTCATATCAGCCACTAAATCCTGATTTGGGGCCCAGTTGATCTTTGGATATGTTTTAATTTTGGTTTCAACCCCATAAATTAGAGTGGAAACATGATGGATGGTGTGGATTTCTCACGAGCATCACGAGTGGACCCCACTTTCAGGAGCGTGTGCACATGTATCGTGCATGGGCGAAACACCAAACGAGCAGGGTCGGTCAGCGTCCGCTGACCCGATCCCTGCTCTCAAATTCCAATCTCTGTTGAAGCAAAGCCTGCGGTTGAACGTCGGTGGGCCACCACTGTACATTAACGGTCCGATCCGGACCGTCCATTAGAATTCCTCGGTCCCTCTCATCTAAGCCTAGGCAGCGGAGTCGAAGAAGACAACGGAGATTAGTTTTTAACTGTCCAAACAGAAGACCGACGATTCCATGAGAAATCCACTGGGCCGCACCGAATTCGATCTAAAAACCATCCATCTTGCTGAATTTTTAGGGGTAATCCAATGGACAAACTGGATTTCACAGATAAGTATCAATCATGGCTCCACTGATGTTGAAAACAATCCAACTTTCGCATTCCTTACGCAGGATCCGTCCGTTTTTCAGTAGTGGGGCCCACCCATCATCCATTATGACGATCAGACCTGTTCATTGTGTTTCTCGGGTAGGGAAGACCCTCGTCTAGGTGGCCTTTTGGCCCCATACACGTTCACACACGGTGAATTCATCCAAAACACAAGATGGACGGTGGGAGCACAGATATAGTGGGCCGCACCAGAACCTGACCAAAATCACCCCTTTTCGACTGGTTTTTCGTCAGGAATCCAATGAACCGGGTGGATTTCTCTAAAAACATCATTGTGGATCCCACCGAACACATCAGTGCAGCTCCTGCGTTGATTTTACGCATGGATTGGGGTCCGGGCGTCACCCTGCTTCTCCAGTCATTGTGTGATCTTGATGATGGTCGGATTAGTGATCCAAACCATCCAAACTTATAAATAGGAGGCCAAAACCATCACCAAGAGGACCAAAACGAAGATGGGATGGCCATCTGTCCTAAAATGTCTCCAAAACGTAAACTGTTTGTGTTTTTCTAACACATGCAGGTCAGTTACTGTGAAAATTCTTACGCAAGCCTCTCCATTGACTCTAACACCGCCACTTGCTACCTATAAAACAGAGAAAGAAGGGGAGGAGAGTGATATCTGGGAGAGGTGCAGCCGTGAAGGTCGAGAAAGATAGAGAGTTTGTTTTATTTCTGTTTTTGTTTTTTTTTTTTTTATTCATTTTTATTAAGAGGAAGCCCACTCATGTGTGGATGAACCTCTTAGCTAGGGCTAAGAGGTGAAGCTTGTAGCATGATGGAGGACCTGTTGCTTGTGCCTTTCATTTAAGACTGAACTGATGTGGATTTTAGTTTATTAATGGGAATGTTTTTAGTTTTTAATGGTCTGTTGTGACTGAAATTACAATGGGTCTGCGATAACTTTGAGCATCTTCCTTTCCTTTATGTTTATGACGTCAGGAAGCCCTGTTGTTCACCATAGTCTCTTGGGCATGGTTGGATGATAGTACCCTTCCTCACCTTTATACATGTGATTAGTTGGTAATTAGTTTAATTCTGTTGTTTACTTTGTCTCCTAGGCATGGTTTGGTGATGGAATCCATTCTAATTCATATACCTTTCATCTCTTGAGGACTATATTAAAGTAAGTTCAGTTTAATTTCCATGATTCTTGAAGCAGGCGTAATACCTCCCTGATCTCTAAAAGTGGACCCTCTGAATCCCTAGTTTTCTATCTCTGATTTCTCCTAAGTTTTAGATAATAATTTCACAATTATTCCTTAAATTTTATTTGATTTAGATTTCATCTCATTCTAGTTCTAGTTCTAGTTAGTTTCAGATAACGTACAAGTATCAGTCCCTTAGGATTCGACCTCGGTCTTACCAAGTTTATTACTACATCACAACCCTGCATTTGGGGAGTGAACATGAGGCCTATTGATTGATGGTATGGATCTTACTTGGGATCCTAGATGTGGCCAATGGCCCACCTTGATTTTATTATCATTCCATGATGGGGCCATTCTCCATGGACCCCATTATGATGTTTATTTTCTAGCTGATAAAGGGGTCATCTAGACCTTACATCTTGGTGGAGAAAGGATCTCCACCGTAGATCTTTGATTTGGTGGGCCCACATATATTGGGAACCACCTGATGTATGATTGAATGCAAGGGAGGGCCTATAGTGTCGGGGTCCCTCCATCACACATGTCTCGATCTCTCTATTTCTCTCTCTCCCTCTTTTTTTTCTCTTTATGTGATGAAATGGCCATGTGGTCCACCCAGATGGACCCCACCATGAAGCACGTATTGGATCAAATCCATTTGTAGGTGGGGCCCACTTTATATGTGTGTAAGTTCCACACCATCCAGCCATGTGGTGGCCAACCTAAGCAAGGCCCGCCTTAACATTATTTGTATGCCGAAATAAAAGAAAAAAAAAGTCCAGCGTCTCTAGACGTGAACTAGGGAAAACATAAATATTAGCTTGCTTCATAAGGCTTTGGAGTGGACGACTTATGTAGGCCCCACCTTGATGTATAAATTCAATTCACGTTGTCAATCCCTTTTTTTAGAACATTTTAGGCGTTGAGCCTAAAAATGAACCCAATCTGATTTTCTGGCGGGCCATACCTTAGAAAATAATTATTTTCACCGTTTAAATTCATTTAAATTTTTCTATGCGCCGAAATATGCCCAATATTAGGCTTGATGGATTTCTTATGGACAGTAAAAAGCAGTGGATGAGGCGGATTCCTCCTATGCGGGCCCCACACATGAAAAACTATGATATTGCGTGATTCAAAAAAATATAACATGCAGCAGATGTTGCTGCTGTTAGAGACGTGTAGGCAGCGCCTGTGGCATTCAAGTGGGCGGACGGTAGGGACCCACGGTCCCAGCCGTGAGCCCCACCATGATGCTTATTTGTCATCCAAACCGTTCATTTGATGGGCCTCTTCTTGAAGTAGGCCCCCTCCAAAAATTCGCCCCATCTAGAACTTGTGGCCCACATCATGGGAAATAATGGGATTGAACATCTACCCTTGAAGCCTTTTTGGGTTCACAGAAGCTTTGGGACAATATGAAATTTATTTTTCTTGTTCACCCAGGACCGTGTGACCTTATCAACGGTTGGATGATAAATAAACATTATAGTGGGCCTCATGTGGGACCCACAGTGATGTATGTGTTTTATTTGCGCTGTTCACGACGTGGATGGTGGAACCCACCAAGGTGTATGTGTTTTGTCCACGCTGTCCTTATACTGGATAGTGTGGACCCATTGATGTATGTATTCTCTCCACACCGTCCATCCTTATGTGGACCCCCGCCATGATGCAAGTGATGCATCTAAGCCATCCAGCCCCTTTGAAAGCTCATTTGATGGCATAGGGCTAAAGAATAAGTCAGACCTCAAAGTTCAAGTGGACCCCACCACTTAAGTAGTGGACAATGACGTCCACCGTTCAAAATTTCTAAGGCCATAGTAGCTCCCTATTAAGCTGATATTTGTTTCCCCTTCTTCTATCACTATGTTAATTTATGAGCAAGTTGGATGGGAAACATATGTTATGGTGGGCCTTAGGAACTTTAAATGGTGGAAATCATTATCACCACTCTTATTTGGTTGTGGCCCATTTAATGTACATATGGGGCCCAATGGGTGTGGCCCATCTGATATACAAAAGGCCCATGTGACTAGGCCCATCTTGGTGTATTTGTGGCCCGTTGTTAAGGTCCACTTTAATATATACGAGGCCCATGTTACGAGGTCCATTATGATGTATTCAAAGGCCCAGGGGTTATGGCCTAATGCGATGTACATAAGGCCCATTGTAACATCCTGAAAATCGGGGGTCGAGCATAAACTCCACTCCCGAGTTCCAGAACATCACTTATGCAACATTTTTAATGATGGATGAATGTCGGCTGTAATAGTGCATAAAACATGAAGTGGATTAAGCTAAAACAACATATCATACTCCAGAGACAGTTAAATTAGCAAGCGGAAGAATGTGATAGATATATAAAATATATGAACTGTTATAAGTCTCCAGAGTTTGAACATGTTACCAGGTTAAACATATACATGTATACTCCAAAATAGAAAGAAAAGAATATACATGGGTGTGTAAATAAAGGTAAAATACCAAGTGTATTGGTATCTAATCAGTAACCCTGTAAACCCGTCGATCAGAACCTGCATATAGGAGGGATCCTCCTCATCATCATCAAGTCCGGCTCTGCTTTGCAAGCATCGCCATCATCTGAAACTAAAATAGGGACTGGTTGGTGTGCGAAACACCGTCCCGTAATGTGGGAGTGAGTAGCTAACTCAGTGGAAACGATACAATAAAGGTTAACATGTTATCAATTTAATTAAGCAGTAATGATAAAGTAAGCAATTCAAACATTCCTAAATACTGTGATTAATGCAAGAATGAAATGACATGATAGATGCCCTCGCCGACATACTCCCTCATTCGACACCATCTTATGTCCACGGCATACTTTCTTCACTTAGTGCTCCACATCTTCCAGGCACATGCAGTGCGATATGAATATGATTACCGAGTTGTTATTAGTCCTTTTCATACAGCAGGATTGGAAAGCTAAGGTACCTCCCTTATATCAATACCCAAACAATGATCCATTCTAGGGTGGTCAGTCTTAGCATATCTCATACGAAATACGGTTCTAGGTCACTGCAAGGGCTGTCAGGGCTGTTGCACGCACTTGTTGCACTGCTCCCCCATCACCTTATCAATACAGGCCTAGTTTATATCATTAAGACTGCATCAGGACTCGTCGCCCCCATGCGGTGTCAGGATAAACTCAAGGTCACTACAAAGGGCTGTTAGGGCTGTTGCTCGCACTCGTTGCTCCACTCTCCCATCACCTTATCAATGTAGGCCGACAACAAGAATATAGTGTCTCATACCACCGTAATCTGCTTAGAGTAGGGTGCTCACTAGTCACTACGGGGAGGTTTATGGCCCTAGCGTAGGCCGACAGCTTAACCATGGTGTCCCATACCATCATGCCCAGCTCATGAGTCTTAGGGGATCGAGGTACCAAGGTTAGAGGGGCTTTCCAATGGTAAGTTTGGTACCTTAGGTTTAAATAGTAGCGTCCAAATATGGTGAACAAACATCGGGCCAATCGGGTTACTTGACAAGCTTAACTAGGCCAAGCGCATGTTGAGTTGAATGACATGGAATGCATAAGCACTCCGTGTAGCCTAACCACTGCCGAACACCCCAAGCATGACTCAAATTCATTAAACTCATCCTATGTGGCGAAACAACCTTAACCACTATTTATAAAACGATTACCAATTACCTGGACTATAACACAGCCCCAATCACATACAAATCTAATAACTAGCATATGATTCATATCCTGCATCCATATAAACAATCATGAAGTATAACTTGAATATAAACAGTACATGCAGGAATTGATACACACATTTAACATGTTTCAACTAAGTACATAATCCATGGAGGAAATCATATACACAGTTAATACAAATAATGTAAGTTACACAATGCATGGAGGAAATCATATACTCAAGTATTGTGTTTGAGATTCATATCTCAACAACCTTAGCAATCACATTTTTACTAATTACTAACTCACTTAGTCATTTATACAAACCCTTACATTATACATTATATCATACATCTTATGTATTCAATAGAATACGTACTAGGGCGAATCCTTTCGTCAAAGGGTTATTGCCTATACAACAACCATATATCCATGACAATTAGTCATGGCGAGAACGAAAGCGAACTCCATACTCATTCAATCATTTTCACAAACACTTATAGTACACAATATAACATACAAAACGTATGTTGATATATCATGTATTTGGTCTAAACCCTTAGCCCAGAAGTTGTTACACATACATCCAGCATACATAGACGGCAGTTAATCATGGCAAGCACAAATCTGAATTTTATATGTATACGGTATTTTCTACAAATGCGAGGAATATAATATATTCAACATAGTTAACGTATAACACTTTGTACATATGAAATATCATCCTAAATAAGAATAAATCATTACTTAACATTGAAATTCTTGAAAACCATAACCTAAATGTATATAGTCTGTACCTTAAACCAGAAATTGTGAAACGGAGTTGATTCAGACGATAAGTCTTCGTCAACGGCGAATAGGTTACCTAAGGCATGAAATAGGTTAGCTACAACATCACTACAGCTATTCTAAGCTTCAAACAGGTTAGGGTTAGGGTTTCTTACCTAAGAACGACGCCAGAATCTCCGAAAAAGTGATACAGATGGACAGCTCTGGCACGTGGAGCAGCAGGGAAGAATCCCAGGGGAAATCCCCAACTTCTCCCTCACTTTCTCTCTCTTTTCTTTCTTCTCTCCTAGGGATTTCTCAAATTCGTATGGGTTAGAAAGCCAAGGGTGTAAGGCCCTTTTATAAGCCCAAACATAACTAAAATAGACTCCAAGTTAAGGTATACTTGGGTTATAGCCAAATCGGGTCTTTTTTTATCCAAAAGAACATTTCTGGAGGTCCCCTGACTAAATGCAGTCAGACTTAAGCTCATGGATGCTGGATCCTGATCACATTAAGTTTTTAGTTCGATAGGGTTCCCAGATCGCACATGGCAGACCAGTTTCAGTTCAGCGGTCACTAGGACTCAATCGAGGATTCCAAGTACACTGACCTGAGTGGGAAATGTTCCCTGATCTGAGGGTGTATTTAGGTTAGATTTCATTGGTCTGAATGCTTAGAAATGTCGCGCTAGTGACATGTGCCAGATTTCATAAATTATATTTAATTTCTAAATAAATTCACTTTTCTCACACTCTTCACTCCGGACGCAAGGAAATGGTCTCAGGACATCGTATGGACTTGATTTTTGAGGTGATTGTCAAGTCCAACTAGGCGGTCAGGATTGTCTAAGTTCAGGACAATCGGACTTCCGATGTGTGGTCCAAGTCCGATACAAAGTTTTCAAATTCTCTCATGAGCAACCGAGTTTAGAGTTTGATCCTAGGTTTTAGGGTATTGTAGCGTCAACTATTCTACACATTTTGGCTCTAGCAGATCGTATTTAAAGTGATTGGTGACAATTTCACAGGTCATCTGATCTAACACTTAGTTAGTTTCATCCAATTTCTAAAGGAAGTAGCCTATAATGATTTCTGCTTGAGATGAGATTTGAAGGGTGGAGTGAGGGTGCTTGGAAAAGGAAAAAAGAAGACTTTGGAGAGGAACTTTAAAGAGATTTGAGAGATTTCTCAAGAAAAGGTAAGCTTGGAGGGGTGGTTTGTGAAGGAAGTACTTAATTTAGTATGAAAAGAGGGTCGAACCTTATACCATAGGGTCCCACTAGGCCCCAAATGAAATCGGCCCGAAGGCCCAGCCCAACTGAGCCGGTTTATCGGTGAGGCCTCGCCGACTCGGCAAGGTCCTCGCCGACCACTGGTGAATTTGGCGAGGCCTCGCCATTTGGGCGAGGTTCTCCTGTCCCCTAAGCCCCAAAAAAGTGTGGGGCCCACCCTGGGTCCTCCTAAAAGTTGATCGTTTGGCCCCCGACTCCATTTGAAGCATTTTCAGACCAATTTGTAAACCGGAATGAGTTTATGCACGTATAGCATAATATTTTAGGGTAGGAGACGCTAATCTATCCAACTAACCTATTTATTTTGTTATATTCCAAAAGGTTAAGGGTCAAGACCCATTTTATCCATTTATTTAATATTCACGGTAAGTTTTAGCTTCGGTATTGTTCTTCATTGTTAATACCCTAGGATTGGTGTGTATTATGAATGTGTTTAGAAAACAAATGAAGAATAAAGTGGCGGAGGGTGAGATTTCGAAGGAATTGGATAAAAAGAGGTTTTAGGCTTTGAGATTAAGTGTAAGATGTTGGGGTTGACCTACCACCTAAGGACATTCATTTCTAGGTTTGGAATGGAATGAAACATGGCCTAAACCTTTCGATTGACAGTCTATAAGTGATTTGGGGTCGTTGTGTGTGATCAGGAGTGTGCACGGACTCAATCTCAGCAATCATTGTCAGTGAACTTTAGTTTAGGTATAATTCCTTACTATTTAAACTTGAGGATTCGGGTCTAATATGAAAGTACTTAGAGAAGTTTGAAGAATGGGGTGGTGAAAGGTGAGTTTTGAAGGAAATGAGTTGAAAAGTGATTTCTTTGGCTTTGGAATTGAGCTTTGAGAGTGTTATGGTTGACCCATTGCCTGAGGATGTCTAATTTCACGTTGGCAAAAATCTGAGGTGTTACACCCATTGATGTGGTCCACTTGATTTAAATAAGGCCCATGCGATGCGGCCCATTTGACGTATCTAAGGCCCATGCGTCGAGGCCCAATGGGATGTACCTAAGGTCCATTGTAATGTGTGATTCCTCCATGGTTTATGTAATGATATTTATAGCGGGTCGTGCCTTAGGAGCAATGATGGTTTGACGTCCACATTGTAAGAATAATGTTGGTTAAATGTCCGCATTATGACTCTCCTTAGGGCCTATTGATAGGCCCATACTTGTTGTGTGTAGGCCGTCTAGGCTCACCTACGTTGTAAGGATAGTTCATTACTTTATAACATGCTTAATATAATCCCATGACTCATGCCCATACGCATCATGAGTATGCTTGATATGAGGAATATTTGATCATAGCATAAGCCAGTTAGGCTGAGACATTTACAAGACTCCTTATGAGACGGAGTGCCCCACATGATCACGTGGTACGCGTTGGATTGCTGCATGATTTGACAGTGTGATTCAGGCATCTTGCATTTGTGTGTCATGATCATTTTACGCCCTAGAGACATCTGGGTCGTGGATCCACAGACACATCGTGGATGACCATATTGGATACCGAAAATACTTGGTTCTAGCACTATGGGCACTTAAGATGTCTTTAAGTAAAATTCCAGAACCTTTTTAGTATCAGGAGTTTCTCCAACATTTAGACCGAGTGAATACACGAGCACCCGAGTGCCGAATACTAGTAGGCCGCATCTCCCACTGTGTCGTGGTTGGTTGGGAGGGGGTGTGGCCTTATCCACCTGAGTGAGGGGGTTATAAGTTAGGCCAAGTTTGACCAGCTCATAAATGAGTCCGCTATCGACGAGCCGGGTAGGTATTGCAGACTACTGGTAAGGTGGATAATGAGGTCTATTTTGCTCACTTGGTTGTGCGACTAGGGAGGAGACGGTCAGTGTGGAGTGTACTAGACCCCGATGATATGTAGAGAGGAACTGTACTGATATGTGTACTTGATGAGTATTGGCTTGCTTAGATTGCATCTCGCATTGCATCGATATAGCCAATAGCATTCATGCCTCGCATCGTATGGCCATGGTATGGCCGATGCATTCATGCCTTGCATCACATAGCCTTGGCACGGCTGGTTGTATTCATGGACTTACCACATATTTTCGTATTGCTCTGATATTATATACTTGATACTTCGTGCCACGCCCCAAACCCGGGAATCGGATTCATAAGAATCCCGATTACTGAATCTGGTGCTGACAGCCTCCGTAGTACCCCATTCTTGGCTCCTATCATTCATATGCCAGATTTCGATCCTGGAATCCTACAAGGAGGATTTTTTTTGTGTACATATAACTAGTAATAAGCATAACCACAAGATTACCTAATTCACAAAGGCAACTTCATTATCACATATCCACTAATATAATTGTTTGAGTACAATACTGAAAGGGGAATACATAAATAAAAATCAAACTCCAGAAGACCACTGCATGCTCTAAGCTCAACACTGCTGCAACCTAACATCACCTGCACGCATCTATCGTGCATAAGCTTATAGAAAGCTTAGAAGGTGGTGTAAGTGTGTGCACCAGGTAAGTGTCAAGTATTCAACACAGTGCCATAATCATATGATACTAAAAAAAATGGTAATCCATAAACCATACAATGTCTAAATAAGCAGAAACACTAACAAGAGCAGGAATTATCAGAGTAAGCAGAAATACTGACAAGATATAAATCATACGATAACAGAGTAAGCGGAAGTATGGACAAGTCTATAAGTTAATCATTATCAGAATATGCAATATAGAAAACTATGCGATAAGGAGTCATAAAGAGTCAAATATCAGATGCCGATGATGCAATGCAATATACAAATCTTGCTAAATCTGTCTAGGCCATATAAGTGCAGAAATAGCAACCTAAGATACCATATGTCTGCGGATGTAATGCAATATGCGATGCGAATGAAATAATCATGCTGGAGTGTGAAGTCGGGATGATAGTACGTAGTATCGCAGGCTATGGGGTCCACCACAAGGGACTTCTATCCAAACCAGTCCCGTACCTAAATTTGGATAGTCAGGCTCAACGTGGTAAACTCCTGATCTCAAGTTGGTCGCCCGCCCAACCGAAATCCTTACCGTAACGAAGGTACACAACAATTAGTTGCGCACCACCAGCCCGAGTGGATAGTGAATGAATGAATGAATGAGCATGCAACTCCTACTCGATAAGTCCACATATCAGTACGGTTCCTCTCTGGAAAATCACCGGGGTCTATTGCACTCCAAACCAGATTGCCGCCCCATCGCGCGCAACAAGGTGAGTGGAAGAGACCTCACTATCCGCCTGCCAATATCGGGCCCGGCTCGTCAATAGCGGACCCGTTCCTCTAGCTGGTCAGACTCAGCCTAGCATTACCCCCTCCTCTCGGGTAGGTAAGGCCGCACCCCCTTCCAACAGACCACGACACAGTGGAGAGCGCAGCCATCTGGTAATCGGCACTCGGCGCTCATCTACCCACTCAGTCTAGACGTTAGAGCAACCTCTGGAACCAAGAGGGTTTAGGGACTTTCACCCAGGGATATCTATAGCATCCCATGTAGAACAGATTTTCGGTATCCCATCTAGCCATCCACGATATACCTGTGGAGGCTACGACCCTGATGTCGCTAGGGCATATAGTAATCACAACACACAATGCGAGATGCATGAGTCATACAATCCAATCATGCATCAATCCTATGCATATCATGTGCTTATGTGAGACAATCTCCGCCTATCAGGGAGTTTCATAACAATCTGCCCAATGACATATACAATGGTCAACTACATCTCATAAAAAATATACAGATGATGCGTATGGGCATGTATCATGATGCTATGCTGTTACATACTCATAATCAGTATCAACAACTGGTCATCGACAATCGATCTCGACAATGTGGACATTTAACCAACATTACCCCCAAAGAATGACCCTCATAGATCCTAACATACAGTAAACCCATGACCTCTCACCAGAGTCAAATATACAACACCATGGGCCTCACTCAAGAGTTTAATATACATCACGATGGGCCTCTCACATGGGTCTAACATTCATCACAATGGGCTCCATCGCCTGGCCCTCAAATGCATCGCAATGGGCCTCATCACATATGCCTTATATACATCACATTGGGCCTTAAACACAGGCAGAATACACATCATAACAGGCCTCAAATACGAGCCGTATATACATCACATTGGGCCTCGAACATGGGCAGAATATACATCATAATCAAAATCCACAATCGGCCTCGATGATTGGTCTCGATCGATAATCGGCCAATCGGCCACGACAATCATAATCGGCAATCGGCCTCGATCGCTAATCGGTCAATCGGCCATGACAATCATAATCGACCTCAATCGATAATCGATCAATCGACCATAACAATCATAATCGATATTCGGCCACGATAATCAAAAAATGGTCACGACAAATCAGAATCGATAATCGGCCTCGATCGATAATTGGTAATCGACCATGACAAATCAGAATCGGTAATCGACCATGACAAATCAGAATCGGTAATCGACCTCGATCGATAATCGGCAATCGGTCGTGATAATCAGAATCGATCGATAATCAGAATCGGTAATCGATCACGACAATCGGAATCGATCGATAATAAGAATCAGCAATCGGTCATGACAATCGGAATTGATCGAAAAATCAGTCACGACAATCAAAATCGGCAATCGGTCATAACAATCGGGATCGATCGATAATCAGAATCGGTAAATCGGTCACGACAATCGGAATCGATCAATAATAAGAATCAGCAATCGGTCATGACAATCGGAATCGATCGATAATCAGAATCGGTAAATCGGTCACGATAATCGAAATTGATCGATAATAAGAATCAGCAATCGGTCATGACAATCGGAATCGATCGATAATCAGAATCGGTAAATCGGTCACGACAATCGGGATCGATCGATAATTAGAATCGATAAATCGGTCATGACAATCGGAATCGATTAATAATAAGAATCAGCAATTGGTCATGACAATCGGAATCGATCGATAATCAGAATCGGTAAATCGGTCACGATAATCGGAATCGATCGATAATAAGAATCAGTAATCGGTCATGACAATCGGAATTGATCGACAAATCGGTCACGACAATCGAAATCGGTAATCGATCACGACAATCGGGATCGATCGATAATCAGAATCGGTAAATCGGTCACGACAATCGGAATCGATCGATAATAAGAATCAGCAATCGGTCATGACAATCGGAATCGATCGACAAATCAGTCACGACAATCGAAATCGGCAATCGGTCACGACAATCGGGATCGATCGATAATCAGAATCGGTAAATCGGTCACAACAATCGAAATCGATCGATAATAAGAATCCGCAATTGGTCATGACAATCGGAATCGATCGACAAATCGATCACGACAATCGAAATCGATAATCGGTCATGACAATCGGGATCGATCGATAATCAGAATCGGTAAATCGATCACGACAATCGAAATCGATCGATAATAAGAATCAGCAATCGGTCATGACAATCGGAATCGATCGACAAATCGGTCACGACAATCGAAATCGATAATCAATAGATAAATAAAGCGGGGTCTATAAATGATCAGCCAATCAACCATAATATAGGATCGGCACTCGACCGTGGTTATATTGAATCCGATAGCACAGAGTCATCCGTCTACGGTGAATTGGGCCCACTTATTTGGGTTAACCCACTAAAGGGATGATGAGAATGGGCCTAACAAGACCTAAGGAAAGGTCACAATGTGGACATCCAACCATTATTGCCCATCAATATGGACATCTAACCAACATTGCTCCCAAGGATTGACCTTCATAGGGCTAAATATATAGTGGGCCCATGGCCTCACATACAGTCACGATGAGCCTCAACTATGGTCCTTGAATACATCACAACGGCCTCGCCCATGGGCTTCAAACACACAATAGGTGGGCACTACACATGGGCCTAATACATATCATAATGGGCCTTGCCCATAGACCAAGGATACATCACAATGGGTCTTGCTCATGGGCCTCATATTCAAGTCGTTGGGCCCCATCATATGGGCTTAAATACAAGGTAGGTGGGCCCTATCTCATGGGCCTCAATATACATTACAGGTGAGCCTTAAAGGGGCTTGGACCACACCAAAAACAAATATCATTTCACTAATTGTAGGTGTAACATATGTATCACTGTATACTATCATTCCATGGGGCACATGGCTCACTAATGGGGGTTAGCACTGTCCAAACATTATCCAGGTAAATCAGCACCAGCCAAACATTGTTCATGTGTATCAGCATCGTCCAAATAGATCCAGCACCGTCTAGATCATCTAGACGGTGTGGATGAAACAAATACATCGAGTCGGGACGCCACCATCCAGAGACGCTGAACGGGGTGGATAATTCCATTATCAAGGTGGGTCTCAGATGGGACCGGCCATATGATATAATATATATAATATAATAATATATTTCATATTATTATCATTATTACTTTTATTGAAATGGTCCACTGTCCAGGTCTGGACGAACGGTGTGGATTACAAAACATGCACCACGGTGGGGTGATAGATGGCCAGGGATGTAAAATAAATATTTGTAGGTGGGTCCCATTCCACACGCATAGCACGTGTGGGATGGCCCCACACGTGTCAAATGAAAGAACGTTTTGAATATGGCACATACATCATGTTGGGGCCAGTGTCAGCACAGCAGCTGGGTGCTGCTGCACGGTACGGATAATACACGTACATCACATGGGGTGATGGATGGTAGGATAAATACATCAGGTGTGGCCCACTGCTTACATGGTAGATCAACACAGGGGAGTGGGTCCCACCTACTGGACCACGTGGATGCAACATGCATCAGATACAGGCTCCATCGTCCAGACTATCTAGACGGTGAGAATGTAATACAAAATCCATGTGGCCTACCGCAACCACCATCCCAGCTGGATGGCGTGGCTAAAATGCATACATCCAGGTGATCCAGCATCATCCCAGCTAGTTTGGACGATGTGGATCAAAGAACAGACATCAAGGTGGTCCACGTCCATGAGATGGACGATATGAATAAAATAAATACATCACCATGACCCACCACAGCACCGTGTACCTTGTCCAACACCATCCAAATAGTCTGGACAATGTGGATGAAGCAAAAACATCAAGTGGGCCTTATAGATGGAGGGCGTGGATGAAATACAAATGCCATGTGGACCACGCCCACAGAATTTGCTGTCAGTAGCACAGCACCTTTGCTGCTGGGATCTACCGTCCCTCCAACGGACAGCGTGGCTACAGAATGCATACATCGATGTGGGCCCCACCTACACACATGCAGCACGTGTGGAGTGGGTCCCACGGTTGCCAAAAACGGACGGATGGTATAGATATAACTTATGCATCATGTTGGGGTCCATACACGTGGACAAGAGAGCACTGGTTAAACGCATATCATGGTGGGGCTCCACACACGTGGCCACACCTGGTACACATATAGCTATGTATATATCATTATTATATATATTTATATTTATTTTATTATTTTAATATTCTTTGCAAAAACAACATCCAGCGTCTGTCCAGGTCTGGACGCTGGATGCACACATTCATCATGGTGGGGTCCACCATTCTTAAACGGTTAGACGGTAGGATGTAAGGTGGGCCCCACGCGATATAGGGTGTGGATGAGTCACACACATCATGGTGGTCCCACAAGGAGGTGGGCCACATGAGTCATTAAGGTGGGCCCCATGTGCATTAGCACGGACGGTGGTGCATCAAAAAGGGGACCCACAAATCTGCCGACGTCAATATCAATAGGCAAGTTGCTGACCATCCATCAAATGGACGGTCCAGGTATTGCACACGCCACATGATTAAACCCACCATCCAGTTGACGGACGTTGCGGATCTGAAACATATACATCATGGTGGGCCATGCAATCAAGAAAAAAGAGAGGGAGAGAGAGAAAGAAGCACCCACTTTGATCGCCTATTCCTTCTTCCGCCTATGCACTCTAGAGCTCCAAGAGGACATTTTCAACGGTTGAGAAGATGGTCCAAGGGTTGGATTTTATGGTAGGAAGGTGGGCCACACTAGCTCTCTCATGGGGAGCTTGGACGTGGCTTGCTTCCATGGGAGTTTTCTTGGAATGATAAGAGAGAAAATGAGAGAGAGAAGGGTGAGGTGGAGTGATGGGATGAGAGGGATGGTGAGTGATGTAAGGGAGTACTTTTGTTGTAAGAAAAGTTGACTTTTAGGGAGGGTGGTTGTACTTGGGGATGGGTATGAGTGATGGGAGTGATGAGTACTTGATTAATGTGACCGATGTGATGTGTCATAGAGATTCCCTCGATATTTATAACGCGCGGCATTTCTTCAGAACGAACGTAAGCCCACATCTACTAGCCTAGGTATCGGTTTGGTGCGCGAGTCACGGTGTTAGAACCGCGGTGACGGCGCAGTCGCTATGATACAAGTTTCGGATCGAACCGACGTCGGAGTGTGGGACCTGGCTTAGGATCGTGCACAAACATTGGATACAGGTCGAAGGCTTCCAGAATTCGACTAGAAGGACCACGAAAGCATATGAAATGGTACGGCATAAGATACGGGTCTTACACTTACCTTGCGCACATACTTACACCACCCTCTAAGCTTTTGTAAGCTTATGCACGACAGTTGCGTGCAGGTAGCATTGGATATGAGCAGCACTGAGGTAGGAGTGTGCATCAGTCTATTTTAGAGCCTCTTGATCATTTTATATTTCCCTTTTCGCATTGTACTTAAAGTTTTTGATGTAGTGGATATGTGATGTTGTTGTTTTGTGACTTAGTTATGCTTGTGGTTATGCTCCATTACAAATAAAATTAAACTAAAAATCCTCCTCATAGGATCCTAGGAGCAGAATCTGGCATGTGAGTGCCCGAACACGAGAATGGGGCACTACGGAGGCTGTTGGCGCCAAATTCGGCAATCGAAAATTTTACGAGCCCATTTTCTGAGTTTGGGGTGTGACAGAAGTTGGTATTAGAACATAAATTGGGAATACCTGAGATCACATCACATATCTACTATGAACTTAGAATGAATAGGTTTCGAGTCTGAATAACTTAGCGATTTTTTGACCTACACCCTTAATGTTTATGCCTTCGAGAATTCTTAAGGCCGCTAGGCCCTCGTTCCTTCCTATAGGACATTATGCGTAGAAGATCGACCCAAGCGAATCCCGCTCCACCACCTGCGACTCCCTTTCCACCACCTACGACTCACGCTCTACCACCTACGACTTCTGCTCCACCACTAAATAATCCTGCTTTCCACCCTGAGATGCCACTCCTTTACCTGAGACTAGTGAGGATTCGATCATACTTATGAGTGCTACTCAACTGCAGCAGATGCTACAGGCGATGACTGTTATTCTTCAGGGGCAGAGCAGACGTCGCACTATTACACCAGCTGAGGCAGAGCAAGAGCGTGCGAGCGCCCTTCTCAAGGACTTTTGACAACACGATCCCCCATGTTTCCTGGGTGAGCCAGACCCTGCTGCAACAGAGATATGGTGCTCAAAGGTGGAGAAGATATTCGACACCATGAGATGTACACCCAGCAGCGAGTCCCCTTAGCCGTATTTCTTCTTCAGGGTGAGGCTCAACATTGGTGGGCATCTGTCGCTTGATCGATAGCCACCGATTTCGAATGGACCTGGGAGGACTTTGTAGACCAGTTTGACTGGAAGTTCTTTTCCAAGCATGTACGACAGGAGCGCGCACTAGAGTTTGAGACTCTGATTCAGGGAAACATGACGGTGTCCTAGTATGAGGCACGTTTCATCGTGCTATCGAGATTCACGACGTATCTTATTGATGATGAGGGTGGAAGGCCTGCCATTTTGAGAATGGTTTGCATCCTACCCTCAGGAGCCGTGTGATTGGACACATGCTTCTGACATTTTAGTAGATTGTAGAGGGGGCCTAGATCTATGAGTTAGATTGGGCCAATTTGTAGAGAGCTCATGACTAGAGGGGTGATCAGAAGAGGAAGGTGCCCTCTGGTAGTTCCGGGTAGCATCATCGTCCACAGTAGCGACGCACGACTCGCCCAGCATTCCGAGCACCAGTGGCATCCCCAGCACCACCTTTGGAACCGTTCTCAGGTGCTTGCTTTGGATGAGGCAGGACAGGACATTATAAGCACGAGTGTCCCCATCCGTAGCAGTAGTAGCCGAGGGCACCGCTTCCACCTCCATGACATCCACCACAGCAGCAACAACGACCATAACACCAGCCTTCAGGGCCTCCCCCACTACAGTAGAGGCAGCAGATCAGGCCGCCACAACGACAGCAGCATCAGCAAAGACCTCAGAGGGGACCTGTACCTCCTCAACAAGCCCAGGGCAGATTTTATGCCACCTAGCAGGACCCTTAGTCATCAAGAGGGGTCATTAAGGGTACTCTCCCTCTTTTTACATGCATTGCACATGTATTGTTTGACTCTAGTGCATCGCATTCTTTTGTGGCCGATAATTCTGTCGATCTACCAATTTTTCGATGGAGTCTGCCCGCGAGGGTTTCTCAGTATCGACGCCCTTGGAAAAGACTGCAGTATTAGACCGATTTTGTTCATCTTGCCCCATTCTGATTAGGGATATCTTCTTACTTGCCGACCTATTCGTATTGCTGATATCCGAGTTTGATGTCATACTAGGCATAGATTGGCTCACCAAGTACCACGCCATATTGGACTGCTGCACGAGGACAGTCACGTTCTGTATGCTCGGTGTGCCAGAGTTCCAGTTTGTTACCGAGCGCAGAGGAGAGCAGCTTTCTTGCTTGTTGTCATGTGTCGTTGAGGAGTCAGTTACTTTGAGTATAGACTAGCTGTCGATTGTTTGTGGTTTTCTCGATGTGTTCTAAGAGATTTCGGGGTTACCACCTTGTCGGCATGATGAGTTTCAGATTGATCTGGTGCCCGGTACCGTGCCTATTTCGAAGGCCCTGTATCGTATGACACCATTAGAGTTATGGGAACTGCAGAAGCAGTTGGACAAGTTACGCGAGCTAGGCTTTATTTATCCGAGCAGTTCATCGTGAGGAGCAATGGTACTCTTCGTAAAGAAGAAGGATGGCTGATTAAGGCTTTGCATAGATTATCGCGAGCTCAACAAGGTCACGATCAAGAATAAGTACCCACTTCCGAAGATCGATGACTTATTTGATCAGCTAGAGGAGGTGCAGTTCTTTTCGAAGATAGACTTGCGGTCCAGTTATCATCAGGTTCGGGTCTAAGATGAGGATATCCCAAAGACAGCCTTCACGATGCACTACGGTCATTTTATGTTCCAGGTCATGTCCTTCGGACTGACCAATGCCCGCGCAGTATTTATGTAGTTGATGAACGAGGTCTTCCGTTCGTATCTCGACTAGTTTGTTGTGGTGTTCATCGATGACATTCTGATATACTCGAGGACTCGTAAGGAGCATGAGCGGCATCTGGTGATTACATTACAGACCCTCTGTACACACCAGCTTTACGCAAAGCTGGAGGAGTGCGAGTTCTCACAGAAGGAGGTAAAGTTCCTTGGTTATGTAGTGATGAGGAAGGGTGTCGCAGTTGACCCCTTGAAGATTGATGCCGTGCGTCAGTGGAACTAAGCCACGAATGCATCCGAGATTTGTAGTTTTCTTGGTTTAACAAGCTACTACCGATGTTTCATTGAGGGATTCCTCGTATTGCAGCCCCGTTGACCAAGTTGACGCAGAAGAGTGCCGAGTTAGTTTAAAGCGACACTTGTGAGTAGGCATTCATGGAGCTGAAGGATCACCTCACGTCCACTCCTATCCTCACTCTTCCTTTTGGGAGTGATGAATTTGTGGTATTTACCGATGCCTCACGAGTTAGCTTGGGTTTTGTCCTGATGCAGTATGGAAATCCGTTGGCTTATGCGTCTTGCTAGCTCAAGGTACATGAGCTGAATACTCCACGCATGATTTGGAGCTGGCAGCAGTTGTCTTCGCACTGAAGGTGTGGAGGCACTATCTTTATTGGGTGAGGTTTGAGCTCTTCTTCCACTACAAGAGCTTAAAGTATCAGTTCTCTCAATCTGAACTGAACATGAGGCAGAGGTGTTGGATGAAACTTTTGAAGGACTATGATTTTGATCTTTAGTACCACCTAGGCAAGAAAAATGTGGTGGCGGATGCCCTCAGCCATCAGCCACGAGGCCTGGTGGCGTACATGATGATTCAGGAGTGGAAGATGCTTGAGGATGTCTATATTTGACTTCGAGATAGGCTTACAGTCTTCTATTGTGCAATTATCGAGCCTGTCGATTCAACCCTCTCTTATCGCAATACAGGATTACCGAGTAGAGGCAACATCTGAGAGTCATACAGATTGGTAGATTGGTGCTGATGGTGGACTTCATTTTAAAGGCCGATTATGTGTCCCGGATATTCTTGATTTACGCTGAGATCTTATGACTGAGATACACCGATTGCGGTTTTCTATCCACCCTGGCTCGACGAAGATGTATCACGATATGAGGCGTCAATATTTTTGGGCAGGGATGAAGCACCAGATAACCAGTTTTGTGGCCGAGTGTGACACGTGTCAGCGTGTCAAGGCATTTCATCAGAGGTCCTCTGGTCTATTGTAGCCATTGAGCGTCTCGATGTGGAAGTGGGCGCACATATCTACCAATTTTGTCATGGGTTTACCGGGGACTCAGCGCGGTTATGACATTATTTGGGTTGTCGTGGACCGTATGACGAAGTCGACACATTTTCTTACGATTTGTGAGACTTGGCATACAGAATGGCTTGCCAAGATGTTTGTTGATGAGATCTTAAGACTACACGGTGTTCCTATCTCGATCGTTTCAGACCAAGACTCGAGGTTCACGTCTTAGTTTTGGAGGAGCTTCTAGAGAGTAATGGGCACTGATTTATAGCTCAGTACTGCATATTATTCATAAACCGATTGGCAGACCGAAAGGGTCAACCAGATCCTTGAGGATATGCTTCGGGCCTACGCGATCGATTTCTCAGGTAGTTGGGACAAGCACCTATGATTGGTTGAGTTTGCGTACAACAACAGCTATCAGGCGACCATTGGTATGGCTCCTTTTGAGGAATTATACAGTAGACCGTGCAGATCTCAAAGTTCTCCTAGGTCCCGAGCTTATGCTACAGATGTCAGAAGCTATCGACATCATTAGGCAGAGGATGGGCACAGCTCAGAGCCGGCAGAAGAATTTTGCTGATCGTCGGCATCGTCCCTTGGAGTTTACCGTTGGGGACTATGTGTATCTCAAGGTCTTACCCATGAAGGGTACAGTTCATTTTAGAGTGAAGGGCAAGCTTGCCCCAAGATTCATAAGACCTTTCGAGATCATCAGGCGCATTGGCGCCATGGCCTATCAGCTTGCCTTGCCACCTCAGTTGTCTTTTCACATTTCTATGTTAAGGAAGTGTGGGTCGGACATCATTCCTATTATTGATAGCCAGCCATTGGAGGTTTGTGAGGACACTTTTTACATTAAGAAGTCAGTTCGTATCCTCGATCGGAAGGAACAGGTCCTCCAAACTAAGGTCATTCCCTTAGTGAAGGTGCAATGGGGTCATCATAGTGTGGAAGAGGTGTTTTGGGAGCACGAGGCGGAGATTCGAGAGAGTTATCCCCATCTTTTTGATATTTGATTGTATGATGTATTGTGTTTCGATTATATATGATATTATGTTTACTATTCCCTTATGAGTTATGGTTAGTTGC
This sequence comes from Magnolia kwangsiensis, assembly GCA_037074715.1. Taxonomy (NCBI): domain Eukaryota; kingdom Viridiplantae; phylum Streptophyta; class Magnoliopsida; order Magnoliales; family Magnoliaceae; genus Magnolia; species Magnolia kwangsiensis. Next base: position 42,984,985 of record CM073576.1, on the reverse strand, counting down.
AATGATAGTATAAATTTTGAGGATGAAATTTTTCTTAGGTGGGGAGAGCTGTAAGACCCGTATCCTAGTTTATACTATTCCGTCGACTGCTGTGATCCTTTCCGTCGAATTTTGGCAATCCGCGACGTATAATCGACGTTTGCACATGACCCTAAGTCGTATCTTGTAGATTTGAGTCGGCTTAATCTGAAACTTATACCATTGCGACCGCACTGTCACCACGGTTCTAACACTGTATCTTGCATACTGATCCGATGGGTCGGCATTTATTTCGAAGAAAAAGCCACGCATTTATAATCCTAAGAGAATCTCTACAACATGTCTCATCAATCAATCACTCAAATCAATCAATCAATCACCTCATGTCAAGTACAAGAGTAACCCATGCTTTCTTTCTCCACAAGTTAAGCAAACCCAAAAGTCAACCAATCTCTCACTTCACCCATCACTCACCTCACCCATCACTCACCTCACATCCATCACTCCATCACTCATCACTCCTTACAACCCTCTCTCTCTCTCTCTCTCTCTCATTTCTCATCACATTTTCCCAAGTAAGAGAAGAGGCTCACGTCCAAGCTCTTCCCATGGAGAGAAAAGTTCATGTGTAAGACCCACTTTCCCATCCCAAATCCATCATCCTAGTCATTCCAACCTCATCTTTTACCATCAAAGTGAGGTGCAAGGAGATTGACTTTTCAATGGACGAAGAAGATCGAAGGTGGGTACTTATTAGGCTAGATCTTTTCATGTTTTAATGATGGACCAAGTGAGGCCTACCAATTGATGGTATAGATCTCACTTGGGACCCTAGATGTGGCCGATGACACCCTTTGATTTTATTATCATTCCGTGATGGGACCATTCTCCATGGACCCCATTATGATGTTTACTTTCTAGCTTAAAAAAGGGTCATCTAGACCTTACATCTTGGTGGAGAATGGATCTCCACCATCGATCTTTGATTTGGTGGACCCACAAGTATTGGGAACCACCTGATGTATGATTGAATGCAAGGGAGGGCCCATAGTGTTGGGGTCCCTCCATCGCACGTGTCTCGATCTCTCTCTTTCTCTCTCTCTCCCTCTTTTTTCTTCTTTTTGGGAGATGAAATGGCCATGTGGCCCACCCGGATGGACCCCACCATGAAGCATGTATTGGATCCAATCCATTTGTAGGTGGGGCCCACTTTATATGTGTGTATGTTCCACACCATCCAGCCATGTGGTGGCCCACCTAAGCAGGGCCCACCTTAACGTTATTTATATGCCCAAACAAAAGAAAAAGAAAGTCCACCGTCTCTAGACGTGAACTGGGGAAAACACAAATATTAGCTTGCTTCATAAGGCTTTAGAGTGGGCGACTTGTGTAGGCCCCACCTTGATGTATAAATTCAATCCACGCCGTCCATCCCTTTTCTCAGACCATTTTAGGCATTGAGCCTAAAAATGAACCCAATCCGATTTTCTGGCGGGCCATACCTTAGAAAACAGTGATTTTCACCATTTAAATTCATTAAAAATTTTCTATACACTGAAATATGCCCAATATTGGACTTGATGGATTTTTTATGGACTGTAAAAAGCAGTGGACGAAGCGGATTCTTCCGATGCAGGCCCCACGCATGAAAAATTACGATATTGTGCGATTCAAAAAAAAATATTACATGCAGCAGACGCTTCTGCTGTCAGAGACATTCAGGCGGGCGGACAGCAGGGACTCACGGTCCCAGTCATGGGCCCCACCATGATGCTTATTTGTCATCCAAACTGTTCATTTGATGGACCTCTTCTTGAAGTAGGCCCCCTCCAAAAATTCATCCCATCTGGAACTAAGGTGGCCCACATCATGGGAAACAATGGGATTGAACGTCTTCCCTTGAAGCCTTTTTTGGTTCACAGAAGCTTTAGGTCAATATGAAATTTATTTTTCCTGTTCACCCAGGACCATGTGACCTTATCAACGGTTGGATGATAAATAAACATTATAGTGGGCCCCACATGGGACCCACAGTGATGTATGTGTTTTATTTGCACCGTCCACGGCCGTGGACGGTGGAACCCACCAAGGTGTATGTGTTTTGTCCACGCTGTCCCTATACTGGATAGTGTGTACCCATTGATGTATGTATTCTCTCCACATCATCCATCCTTATGTGGACCCCCACCATGATACAAGTGATGCATCCAGGCCATCCAGCCCCTTTGAAAGCTCATTTGATGGCATAGGGCTAAAGAATAAGTTAGACCTCAAAGTTCAAGTGGACCCCACCACTTAAGTAGTGGACAATGACGTCCACCGTTCAAAATTTCTAAGGCCATAGTAGCTCCCTATTAAGCTGATATTTGTTTCCCCTTCTTCTATCACTATGTTAATTTATGAGCAAGTTGGATGGGAAACATATGTTATGGTGGGCCTTAGGAACTTTAAATGGTGAAAATCATTATCACCACTCTTATTTGGTTGTGGCCCATTTGAGGTACATATGAGGCCCAATGGGTGTGGCCCATCTGATATACAAAAGGCCCATGTGATTAGGCCCATCTTGGTGTATTTGTGCCCCATTGTTGAGGTCCACTTTGATGTATACGAGGCCCATGTTACGTGGCCCATTGTGATGTATTCAAAGGCCCAGGGGTTATGGCCCATTGTAATGTACATAAGGCCCATTGATGTGGCCCACTTGATTTAAATAAGGCCCATGTGATGCGGCCCATTTGACGTATCTAAGGCCCATGCGTCGAGGCCCAGTGGGATGTACCTAAGGTCCATTACAATGTGTGATTTTTCCATATTTCATGTAATGATATTTATGGCGGGCCATGCCTTAGGAGCAATGATGATTTGACGTCCACATTTTAAGAATAATGTTAGTTAAATGTCCGCATTATGACTCTCCTTAAGGCCCATTGATAGGCCCATACTTGTTGTGTGCAAGTTATCTAGGCCCACCTGCATTGTAAGGATAGTTCATTACTTTATAACATGCTTAGTATAATCCCATAACTCATACCCATACGCATCATAAGTATGCTTGATATGAGGAATGTTTGATCATAGCATAAGCCAGTTGGGCTGAGACATTTACGGGACTCCTTATGAGACAGAGTGCCCCACATGATCGCGTGGTCTGCGCTGAATTGATGCATGATTTGACAGTGTGATTCAGGCATCTTGCATTTGTTTGTCATGATCATTTTACGCCCTAGAGACATCTGGGTCATGGATCCACAGACACATCGTGTATGACCATATCGGATACCGAAAATATTTCGTTCTAGCACTGGGCACTTAGGATATCCTTGGGTGAAAGTACCAGAACCTTTTTCATACTAGGAGTTGCTCCAACGTCTAAACCAAGTAGATACACAAGTGCCCGAGTGCCAAATACCAGTAGGATGCGTCTCCTACTGTGTCGTGGTTGGTTGGGAGGGGGTATGGCCTTAACCGCCCTAGTGATGGGCCTATAAGCTAGGCCGAGTTTGACCAGCTCATAAATGAATCCGCTATCGACGAGCCGGGTATGTTTTGGCAGACTACTGGTCAGGCGGATAGTGAGGTCTATTCCGCTCGTTGGGCTATGTGGCTAGGGAGGCGGCAGTTAGTGTGGTGTGTACTAGACCTTGGTGATATCCAGAGAGGAATTGTACTGATATGTGTACTTGATGAGTACTGGCTTGCTTGGATTACATCTCGCATGTGACATTCGGCTACATAGGCCTCGCATTGCATCGGTATAGCCGATAACATTCATGTCTCGCATCGCATGGTCTTAGTATGACCGATAGCATTCATGCCTTGCATCACATAGCCTTGGTACGACTGATTGTATTCATGGACTTACCGCATATTTTTGCATTGCTCTGATATTATATACTTGGCACTTGCCTTGCGCACACACTTACACCACCCTCTAAGCTTTTGTAAGCTTATGTATGACAGTTGCGTGCAGGTAGCGTTGAACAGCAGCAGCACTGAGGCAGGAGTGTGCATCAATCTATTTTGGAGCCTCTTGATTATTTTGTATTTTCCTTTCTGCATTGTACTTAAAGCTTTTGATATAGTGGATATGTGGTGTTATTGTTTTGTGACTTGGTTATACTTGTGGTTATGCTCCATTACAAAATAAAATTCATACTGAAAATCCTCCTTATAGGATCCTAGGATTGAAATCTGACATGTGAGTGCCGGATCGCGAGAATGGGGCACTACGGAGACTGTCGGCGCTGGATTCGGTGATCGAGAATTTTGTGAGCCCATTTTCTGAGTTTGGGGCATGAAAAAAGTTGGTATTAGAGCATAATTTGGGAATACCTGAGATCACATCACATATCTGCTATGAACTTAGAATGATTAGGTTCCGAGTCAGAATAACTTAGCGATTTTTTGACCTGGACCCTGAATGTTTATGCCTTCGAGAATTCTCAAGGCTGATAGGCCCTCGTTCCTTCCTATAGGACATTATGCCTAGAAGATCGACCCGAGCGAATCCCACTCCATCACTTACTACTCCCGCTCCACCACCTACGAATCATGCTTTACCACCTACGACTCCCGCTCCACCACCAGATATTCCTGCTTTCCAGCCTGAGGATGCTACTCCTTTACCTGAGACCCATGCAGATCCGGCTGTACCTGTGAGTACCACTCAGCTGCAGCAGATGCTACAGGTGATGACTGTTATTCTTCAGGGACAGAGCAGACGACCCACCGTTACACCAGTCGAGGCTGAGCAGGAGTGTACGAGCGCCCTTGTTGAGGGTCAAATAGTGCATATTAGACCCCATTTATTACTTAGATTTACGAGCATAATATTGTTTAATGCCCAGTTTTAATCGTGTTTTGTTGTATGGTGTGATTAGGAGAGTTGACTGAAAAAGGATGCCAAAAGCTTAAATTTAACATTCTGATGATCACTAGGGCATGGGACGGACTTCAGAGGACCAAGATTGACGGATATACACGGTCAGAAATTCGAGAAAACTAAGAAACTGAAGCTCAAGTGGCTTAAAACGCATCGATAATGCAAGATCACATGGTTCCCGACATCTGATCGGTTCGAAACTTTATACATGAGATAAGGGCCATAAATTAACCGTACATTTCAAATTTCAGCTCTTGGATCACTATAAAAGTTCTCCAACTGACCGATCAGCTTATAAACCATCGATTCTGGGCCCACCTGATATCTAGAATTGCCTCGAATTTGGTATCAACGCCTTAAATGAGGAGACCAATCAGATGGTTGGATCAGATTTCACAAAAACATCATAGTGGACCCCACTTTAGATTGAGTGTGCATAGTGCACATGTGCACTAGCCGTGCACGTGATTTCCCAAAGTCGGTCAGCGCTGCTGACCGACGTTTCCTTCTCCAATTCAAAAAAAAAAAAAAAAACGTGCCGCGTAATGCACGGCCGCTGGCCGTTTTGCGGAAGCTAGTGGGCCCTACACGTGCCCTGTAAGCTCAATCCGAACCGTCCACCGTGTAGACGGCATTGAATACTTCAAAACCATGTTGTCACTTTTCACCCATGCGTGCACACGTGTGAGATACAGAGGCCACAAAAGGGCTGCCCTGCAACGTTCAAAACTGATCCTTTTGTGATTTCTTCTCTGGGCCACGTCAATGGATGTTCAAAACCACCCATTCTTAACTGAAATTTTGTCCTGAATCCAATGGATGGGGTGGATTTTCCAGAAAATGCTTCTGTGGGGCCCACCGATCACAATAGTGAAATGGTGCGAAAGGTTTCGCACATCCGCAAAAACTGACTTTTTCAGGCAGTTTTGGCCCACCATCTTTGATCATATGGCAGATCTGAACCATCTATCATGTAGAGGACCCAAGAAAATCCTAAGGGATGGTATTTTTTTGAAATTTGAGCGAGGAAAGTGGCGATTTTTGAGGCATCGAACTTGGCCGCGAAAAAGCTTTCATTAGGCATGCATAGCTTTCCAAATCCGACTTTCACCACTCCAGCAGCTATATGAGGAGGTTTTGGATGTGGAAAGCAGGCATTCAACATAGGGCTCGAGTTTGGACGTGGGAGAGGAGGAGAGAGAGATTTTTTTTCTTTTTCTTTTCTTTTTCTTTCTTTTCTTCTTCTTTTTCTTTTAGTTTATTTTGGATTTTGGCCACATCATGTCTGGCTAAAACCCCTTAGATAGGGCTAAGGGGTGAAGCTTGTAGTGAGATGGGAGATTTTATTTTATGTTTTTATTTTAATTTTAATTCATGAATTGACGTTGATTTTAGTTGATTATTAATGGCATGTTTTGTTTAGTCTTTAATGGTCTGTTGTGACTGGAATTATAATGGGTCTGCAATGGCTTGGAGCATATCCTTTTTCCCCTTTATGTTTATGACGTCAGGAAGCACTGTTGTTCACCATAGTCTCCTGGGCATGGTCGGATGTCGGTACCCTTCCTAACCTTCATACATGTGATGGGTTGGTAATTAGTTTAATTCTGTTGTTTCCCATAGTCTTTTGGGCTTGGTTTGGTGATGGAATCCATTCTAATTCATATACCTTTCATCTCTTTGAAAACTAGATCAATGGCAGTTCAGTTAATTTTCATGAAACATGCATAAGATCTCCCTGATCTCTACAAGTGGATCCTCTGAATCCCTAGTTTCCCTACCTCTGATTTCTCTTTAGTTTTAATTTAATATTTCACCAATATTCCTTCAAATTCAATCGATTTAGATTTCATCTTAGTCTAGTTATAGTTTTATTTAATTTCAGAATACGTACAAGTTTCAGTCCATTGGGATTCGACCTTGGTCTTACCAAGTTATTACTACATCACAACCCTGTACTTGGGGAGTGAACAAGTTTTTGGCGCCGTTGCCGGGGACTGACGGTTATGTTTTTCTGAGATTAACTAGTTTTAGGATTAGTTTAAGATTAGGATTTCTAGTTTTAGGTTTTTCTTTCTTAGAACTAACTTTACTGTTTTGTAGGGTCCTTGATAAATCGTCTAAAGTGGTAACTTTGTCCGAATTTCTCTACTTTTTCTATTCTTTAGATTAGGTCGTATCTCTTAGATACTAACTATTTTATTTTGTTTTTCAAGTTTTAACCTAGGAATCTCTAATCGGGTAACTGCTTTCTAACTTCTCCTCCTCTTACTTTCCACATTGTTGTAGAATTTTTTTTTCTTCTATTTTCCTTAGGATTAAATTCAGATTAAGGATTTTATAATGTATATGCACGAGTGGCAACGTCAGTATGCTGAGAAGAATAACTAATTTTGGGATGATGATGATATAAATCAACCTATGTCTCAAAACTTTTTTGAAACTATCATCGAGAACCGATCAAAATATAAAAATCCACCGGTTAAGAAGTCCTTACCTGATTATACGCAAGAAAACAATAACACCCCACGGATTAACAAAATAGTACGTGAGTGTTGGGGTTATCATAACTATGGTTGTGAGAATTATTATCACCCATCCGATAAAACAATGCGTGATTGTATCATGAGTGATAATAAGTATTACTAACCAGCAGATTCTCTCACCTATGATCCGTATGACTACAATCAGTGGAAACATCAAAATTAGAAAAATGAACCAACAACATGTTATAATGATTATTCTCTTGGATCCCCTACCTTTGAGATCCAACTAAAAATGATCCAAGAGGATTCATATCAGAGTGACATGGCCTGTCTTGAGGAAATTCGAAACGCAGTGGAAACACTCATGTCGCACCTTGAAAAGATAGAGGAGACTTGTTCATCCTAACCACAACCCAATCCAGAAATACAATTCGAGGAAAGTGATCCGCACTCACTTTTGAAAGAATCTGAAATTTGGAATGAGGATTTGGATTTCGTTAATGAGCATATAGTTCAATTTCCTGAGGAGTCGATCTCGATGACTGTTCGAAAGAATGGTGAAGATACATGGGTGTCTTTTAAATACATTGATGATGACACAGTTTCCTTACATGACATACAAGATTTCAATGATGAGGAAGAGGTTAGTTTATGCGAACCTCAACCTATGTTAGGTGTAGAATGTGAGGAAAGTGATCCCATCCCAAATGTGCACTGCACTGGACTAGACAATGATGTATAGTGGGATGATGATCATGAATGTGCAGCCCAAATTCTCCCTGAATCAATCTCAAATTTGGTCCAGGTCAACGATCAAGACGTGCACGAAGTGATCGGTCAAGAAGATCTACTCCACTCATCTGACATGCCTGATTTAAATGTGGAGAATGAACCTCTTACAACCGACTCTTCTAACTCTTGTGAGACATGTTTAGACCACTCCCTTGAATTGAATGATGATATGATTCGGGAGGAGGAGTTGCCCATTACGACTCTGAAATTTGAAACCACTCAGTTGAGGCCACCATCTAAGATGCAAACAATTGAGAATTCAGCGCCTCAATTGAGTAATTTCAATGAACAGAGTGATCACATCAATGCTTCACTTACTGATTTTCAATCTATTTGTGCAGGACTGGAGCAAGAGAGCGTACCTCCATCCACTTTCAAGGATGATGGATTCTTTGCGCAGATCATCACAAGCCACAAAAATGAGTCACGCTCATCTGAATTTCCCAACTTGTAGGATTGCTTGCCACACTTTGCGGTTTCAAACGATCCCATGTTAAAAGACAAAGTGGATACCTTGCAAGACAACATCTCGGTAGTCATCACTGACCGAACGAACCCTTATTCTGAAACCCTCTCTTCCCCTGATCTTAAACGTCTACTAGTAAAGGAAGAGGAGTTGAATCTAAAACCGAAGTTTGGAGCTTCGAAATATGTTGAGACTACATTAATTTTTAAGAAGTTTTCTAAATTTTATTTACTTTTAGTCTTTGATTCAACATGCAATATTAACGTTGAAACTTCTTCTGTCTTAGGTGAATCGTATAAATTATAGATTCCTCAAGCAATTCAATGGAAGATTTTTTATGAGGTACATAAGTCTCTCTGGAAAGTCATGCTCCAAGGCACCCAAGCCTATTGCAAAAAAGGTTTTAGGATGATCTTGTTGAGGAGCTTACTGAGAGACTTATCAAGATATTGGCCAGAAGGGGAACCTTGCGGCATGATCGATTTAATGTTTGTGGGTAACATTACTGCAAACTCTCATGAGACTGCAACTCGTCCACTAGGGGTAACCTAGGGGTTTAAAGGCTTGTTGTATATGCTAAATGCAATCGAGAGCACCTGCGAAAGTGGTATAGATAGGATTTTATTTTTATTATTTTTATTTTATTTTCTCTCTTGTGCTAATCTGCTCTCTCCGAGCGATCTCTTGAAAAATCTCTCTTGATTCGTTATTCAGGTACTATCCTCTCATCACTTCTCATTTACTTTCGTTGTCCCATATGCATTAAATGCTCATATATCTTTTACATTGAGGACAATGTAGATTTTTAGTTGGGGGTGGGAGATTAGGTTTCCTAATCAGTATTTTTTTGTCTTGAGCAAAAATTGTAAAAAATTTTAAAATTTTTCTGACAATTCTTGTGAATTCAATGTGATTTTGATATCGATCTTTGATTTAGAATTACGGGATACGTGATGTTGGTAATTTATGACTCTTGGATTTAGTTACTTGATAGATTCCACAGTTGAGTTCGAATTATTAATCAATGATTAGAAGTTGTAAACATTGATTGAGTCATGAGTTCACATATCACATCTCGCTTTCACATTAAGGTTTCAGTCTGATATTGAAGGGTTGACTTGGTAATCACTAAGCATGTGAGGAAACTGCTTGAAATTTGTCCTTCATGATCAATTGAAGAAAAAATGCCTAACAGGATTGATATGAAAAGAAAAAAAAAAAAGAAGAAGAAGATATCTTTGGAAAGATTTGGGCGAATAATCTTCACCATAGGTTTGCTCCCTATAGGTGTGGATTTAATTCCCCATGAATGATATGAAGAAAAGGGTTGGGTGTATAGTCTTCACCATAGGGTTGCTCCCTGTAGGTGAGGATTTGATCCCCCTTCTTGGTGTTACTATTCATAAAAAATAAATAATCAAAGACCGGTTAAATGAGAAGTGATCTGTGTGGCAAGTTTTGGTTTAGGTTGGTTGTCATGAATTCCTTTGTTGGTTACCAATGATATCATGAAATTGACGATTGGACCTATTATTAGTGATAAGCCAAGATTACACTATATACCCATGAAACTCAATGTTTAAAATTTTTCTGATTGATGGATTAATACCATGAACTTGATTATGAAGTTTACTGTGTGCTTGAGTCCAGGAGAAAATAATTTCCAACATTCATGAAACTTAGATTTTTCGTGTTTAATTCATTTTTCAAAATATCACTCGATTTCATAGAAAATTCTCCTATAATTCTCAACTTATTTTTCGCATACTTTGCTCGGGACTAGCAAGATGCTGGTTGGGGGTTGTGTTGAGGGTCAAATAGTGCATATTAGACCCCATTTATTACTTGGATTTACTAGCATAATATTGTTTAATGTCCAGTTTTAATCGTGTTTTGTTGCAGGGTGTGATTAGGAGAGTTGACTGAAAAAGGATGCCAAAAGCTTGGATTTAACGTTCTGATGATCGCTAGGGCATGGGACGGACTTCAGAGGACCAAGATTGATGGATATACACGGTCAGAAATTCGAGAAAACTAAGAAACTGAAGCTCAAGTGGCTTGAAACGCATCCAGAATGCAAAGATCACATGGTTCCCGACATCTGATCGGTTCGAAACATTATACATGAGATAAGGGCCATAAATTAACCGTACATTTCAAATTTCAGATCTTGGATCACTATAAAAGTGCTCCAACTAACCGATCAGCTTATAAACCGTCGATTCTGGGCCCACCTGATATCTGGAATTTCCTCGAATTTAGTATCAACGCCTTAAATGAGGAGACCAATCAGATGGTTGGATCAGATTTTGCAAAAACATTATAGTGGACCCCACTTTAGATTGAGTGTGCATAGTGCACATGTGCACTAGCCGTGCACGTGATTTCCCAAAGTCGGCGTTTCCTTCTCCAATTCAAAAAAAAAAAACAAAATGTGCCGCGTAATGCACGGCCGCTGGCCGTTTTGCAGAAGCTAGTGGGCCCTACACGTGCCCTGTAAGCTCAATCCGAACCGTCCACCGTGTAGATGGCATTTAATACTTCAAAACCATGTTGTCACTTTTCACCCATGCGTGCACATGTGTGAGATACAGAGGCCACAAAAGGGCTGCCCTGCAACGTTCAAAACTGATCCTTTTGTGATTTCTTCTTTGGGCCACGTCAATGGACGTTCAAAACCACATATTCTTGACTGAAATTTCGTCCTGAATCCAATGGATGGGGTGGATTTTCCAGAAAATGCTTCTGTGGGGCCGACCGATCACAACAGTGAAATGGTGTGAAAGGTTTCGTATATCCGCGAAAACTGACTTTTTCAGGCGGTTTTGGCCCACCATCTTTGATCATATGGCAGATCTGAATCGTCTATCATATAGAGGACCTAAGAAAATCCTAAGGGATGGTATTTCTTTAAAATTTGAGCGAGGAAAGTGGCAATTTTTGAGGCACCGAACTTGGCTGCGAAAAAGCTTTCATTGGGCATGCATAGCTTTCCAAATCCGATTCAAATCCGATTTTCACCACTCCAGCAGCTATATAAGGAGGTTTTGGACGTGGGAAGCAGGCATTCAATAGAGGGCTCGAGCTTGGACGTGGGAGAGGAGGAGAGAGAGATTTTTTTCTTTTTCTTTTCTTTTTCTTTTAGTTTATTTTGGATTTTGGCCACATCATGTCTCGCTAAAACCCCTTAGCTAGGGCTAAGGGGTGAAGCTTGTAGTGAGATGGGAGATTTTATTTTATGTTTTTATTTTAATTTTAATTCATGAATTGACGTTGATTTTAGTTGATTATTAATGGCATGTTTTGTTTAGTCTTTAATGGTCTGTTGTGACTGAAATTATAATGGGTCTGCAATGGATTGGAGCATGTCCTTTTTCTCCTTTATGTTTATGACGTCAGGAAGCACTGTTGTTCACCATAGTCTCCTGGGCATGGTCGGATGTCGGTACCCTTCCTAACCTTCATACATGTGATGGGTTGGTAATTAGTTTAATTCTGTTGTTTCCCATAGTCTTTTGGGCATGGTTTGGTGATGGAATCCATTCTAATTCATATACCTTTCATCTCTTTGAAAACTAGATCAATGGCAGTTCAGTTAATTTTCATGAAACATTCATAAGATCTCCCTGATCTCTACAAGTGGATCCTCTGAATCCCTAGTTTCCCTAACTCTGATTTCTCTTTAGTTTTAATTTAATATTTCACCACTATTCCTTCAAATTCAATCGATTTAGATTTCATCTTAGTCTAGTTATAGTTCTATTTAATTTCAGAATACGTACAAGTTTCAGTCCCTTGGGATTCGACCTCGGTCTTACCGAGTTATTACTACATCACAACCCTGCACTTGGGGAGTGAACAGCCCTTCTCAAGGACTTCCTATAACACAATCCCCCACGTTTCTGGGGTGAGCCAGACCCTACTGCAGCTGAGATATGGTGCTCCGAGGTGGAGAAGATATTCGACACCATGTGATGTACGACCCAGTAGCGAATTCCCTTAACCGTATTTCTTCTTCAAGGTGAGGCTCAACATTGGTGGACATCTGTCTTTTGATCGGTAGCCGTCTATTTTAAGTGTACCTGAGAGGACTTTGTAGACCAGTTTGATCGAAAGTTCTTTCCCGAGCATGTGCGACAGTAGCATGTACTAGAGTTTGAGACTCTGGTCCAAGGAGACATGACGATGTCCCAGTATGAGGCACGTTTCTTTGCACCATCGAGATTCACGACGTATCTTATTGATGATGAGGAGCGGAAGGCCAGCCGTTTTGAGAATGGTTTGCGTCCTACCCTCAAGAGCCATGTGATTGGACACATGCTTTCGACATTTGAGTAGATTATAGAGAGGGCCCAGATCTACGAGTTAGATTGAACCATTTTGCAGAGAGCTCATGACCAGAGGGGTGATCAGAAGAGGAAGGCGCCCTCTGGTAGTTTCGTCCAGCATCATCGTCCACAGCAGCGACGCACGACCCGCCCAGCATTCTGAGCACCAGTGGCACCCCCAGCACCACCTTCTAAACCATTCCCAAGTACTTGCTCTGGATGTGGCAAGACATGACATTGTAGGCACGAGTGTCCCCATCTATAGCAGCAGCAACAAAGGGCACCGCATCCACCTCCACGATATCCATTACAGCAGCAACAACGACCATAGTACTAGCCTCCAGGGTCTCCCCCACAGTAGTATAGGTAGTAGATCAGGCCGCCATAGCGGCAACAGCATCAGTGGAGACCTCAGAGGGGACCTGCACCTCCCCAACAGGCCCAGGACAGATTTTATGCCACCCAGCAGGACCCTCAGTCATCAGGAGTGGTCATCGAGGGTACTCTCCCTGTTTCTGCATGCATTGCACATGTATTGTTTAACTTTAGTGCATCGCATTCCTTTGTGGTCAATGATTTCTGCCGATCGACTGGTTTGTCGATGGAGTCTGCCCTCGAGGGTTTGTCAGTATCGACACCCTTAGGAAAGACTGTCGTATTAGACCGATTTTGCTCTTCTTGCCCCATTTTGATTGGGGATATCTTCTTGCCTGCCGACTTATTCGTATTGCCAATGTCCAAGTTTAATGTCATACTGGGCATAGATTGGCTCGTCGAGTACTACGCCATATTAGACTGCTCCACGAGGACAGTCATGTTTTGTATACCCGGCATGCTAGAGTTCCAGTTTGTTACCTAGTGCAGAGGAGAGCAGCTTTCCTGCTTGTTGTCATGTGTCATTGAGGAGTCAGTTTCTTTGAGTATCGACTAGCTACCAGTCGTTTGTGGTTTTTCCAATGTGCTACAAGAGATTCTGGGGTTACCACCTCATCGGCATACTGAGTTCCAGATTGATCTCGTGCCCGGTACCACACCTATTTCGAAGGCCCCGTATCGTATGGCACCATTGGAGTTACGGGAACTGCCGAAGCAGTTAGACGAGTTACGCGAGCTATGCTTTATCCATCCAAGCAGTTCACCATGGGGAGCACCGGTACTCTTCATGAAGAAGAAGTATGGCTCGTTAAGGCTTGCATAGATTATCGAGAGCTCAACAAGGTCACGATCAAGAATAAGTACCTGCTTCCGAGGGCCGATGACTTGTTTGATTAGCTGCAGGATGTGCAGTTCTTTTCGAAGATAAACTCGTGGTCCGGTTATCATCAGGTTTGGGTCCAAGATGAGGATATCTCGAAGATAGCCTTCAGGATGCGCTACGGTCATTTTGAGTTCCAGGTCATGTCCTTCGGACTAACTAATGCACCCGCAGTATTAATGTAGTTGATGAATGAGGTCTTCCGTCCGTATTTCGACCAGTTTGTTGTGGTGTTCATCAATGACATTCTTTTTAGTATCAGGAGTTGCTCCGACGTTTAGACTGAGTGGATACACAAGCACGCGAGTGCCGAATACTAGTAGGCCGCATCTCTTACTGTGTCGTGGTCGGTTGGGAGGGGGTGTGGCCTTATCCACCGGAGTGAGGGGGATATAAGCTAGGCCGAGTTTGACCAGCTCATAAATGAGCCCACTATCAACGAGCTGGGTAAGTATTGACAGACTACTGGTCAGGCGGATAGTGAGGTCTATTCCCCTCGCTGGGCTATACGGCTAGGGAGGCGGCAGTCAGTGTGGAGTGTACTAGACCCTGATGATATCCAGAGAGAAACTATACTGATATGTGTAGTTGATGAGTATTGGCTTGCTTGGATTACATCTTACATATGACATTTGGCTATGTAGGCCTTGCATTGCATTGGTATGGCCAATAGCATTCATGTCGAGCATCGCATGGCCTTGGTATGGCCGAATGCATTCATGCCTTGCATCATATAGCCTTGGTACTGCTGGTTGTATTCATGGACTTACCGCATATTTTCGCATTGCTCTGATATTATATATTTAGCACTTGCCTTGTGCACACACTTACACCACTCTCTAAGCTTTTGTAAGCTTATGCATGATAGTTACGTGCAGGTAGTGTTGGACAGTAGCAGCGCTGAAACAAGAGTGTGCATCAGTCTATTTTGAAGCCACTTGATCATTTTGTATTTCCCTTTCCATATTATACTTAAAGCTTTTGATATAGTTGTTGTTTTGTGACTTGGTTATGCTTGTGGTTATGCTATAGTACAAAAAAAATCATACTAAAAATCCTCCTTGTAGGATCTCAGGATCGGATTCTGGCATGTGAGTGCCGGAACCCGAGAATGGGGCACTATGGAGGCTGTTGGCACCGAATTCGGTGATTGGAAATTTTATGAGCCCGTTTTCCGAGTTTGGGGCGTGACACATATTAACATACAAGTAATAAACTAGTTATAATATATATTATAGTAAATCCTTTCATAAAGAGTTGTCATACGTACATCAATCATGTAATCTCAATCAATTAATCATAGAAAGCACAATTCATAATTCCATATTCATTCAAACATTTCAACAAACGCATGGAATGCATTATATATAACATAGTTCACATATTTATTTAATATACGGAAATCATTGCATCTAAGCATATGTGACAGTAATCACGTTAGTCATAAATCGATACTGATATTGAAAGCCTTGAAAACCATAACATAAACGTTTATAGTCCACACCTTTCGTCAATATACTCGTATCAAACTCAGCTTGTACACTAAGTCTTTACCTACAGCACAATGGCTACCTGAATCACGAAATAGGTTAGATATTTTGCCGATTCTACTATTTGGATTCCTAAATCAGATTAGGGTTAGGATTTTATACCTAAAAATGGAATTGGAATCGCCGATGTAGCGACACGGGAGAGGCGATTTAGCACTTAGAGCAATGAGATCGAATCCCAGGAACTATCTCACACACACTCTCTCTTCTCCTCACTCTTTCCTTCCCTTTTTCCTCTCTTCTCTCTCCTAGGGTATGAAATTCGTATGGAATGAGAGAAGGGTGGGTTTAAGTCCTTATATAGGCCCAGAACTGATGAAAATGGCCCTAGGGCCATGGTATACTTAGGTTATAGCCGAAGAGTGGCTGATTCAGTCTAACGGGGCTCATCTGGAGGCCCATTTTCTGCATATGGTCTGGAAAAAGTTTCCTGACATTGGATTTAGGTCAGGTTAAGTTTTCAGTCCGATCAGATCAGTGGATCGATCGTGGAGGACCTGTTTTAGTTCAACGGTCACCAGCACTCAATCAGGGCCACAAATACATTAACATGTGTTAAAATTTTTTCCTGATCCGAGGGTGTAATTGGGTTAGAATCTGACGGTCTGAAACTTTAAAATTAGCTTGCAACCGAATGGATCAATTCACTTAAGTTTGAGTTCATCTTCTAAAGATATTTGCATTTCTCATATACTTCGCTCCGGACTCAAGTTATGCGTTTCGAGATACCATTTGGATTTGATTTTCGAAATGGTTGCCAAGTTTAGCAAGGAGGTCATAACCGTGTAGTTTCATAGTGATCAGACTTTTGACGTGTATTCTAGGTTCGATATGGAGTTTCTTCATGCTCTCGAGAGCAACTAGGTTTTGAGATGGATCCTAGACTTCTAGGCAAATGTAGTGTTAGCGATTCTACTCACTTCGAGTTTTGCAGTTTGTATAGAAACAAGTTCAAGCTAATTCACCAATTAATTCATTTTAGTACTTAAGTAATTTTTAGCTAATTTCTACATAATTCGACCCTTTGCGATTTCTGCCTGAGGTGGTACTCGAGTCTTTGTACAGATTTTTTTGAGATGTTACAATCTACCCCCCTTAAAGAAAAATTTCATCTTCAAAATTAGTACCTTTTTATACTCCTCGAGAATCTGAGGGTAATTCTTGCGAACCTCGGCTTCGTTTTCCCAAGTAGCCTCCTCCTCAGTGTGATGAGTCCACAATATCTTCACAAGTGGAATCACTTTACTGTGCAACACTTGTTCCTTCCTATTTAGGATACATGTCAGTCGCAGTATATAAGTAGCATTCTCACTCAACTGTACCTACTCCCATCTGATAATATGGGAAGGGTTAGAAACGTATTTCTTCAGCATGATACATGAAATACATTGTGCAGAGTGGTGTGAGTAAAGCAAGGCGATACGCTACTACACCCAATCGATTTAGAATCTAGCATGGGCCAATGAACTGTGGCATGAGTTTCCCCTTCTTGTCAAACCGAAGGACTCCCTTCATGGGAAAAACCTTCAGGAACATATGGTCCCCAACCTCGAACTCTAGCAGTCGCTGCCTCGTATCGACGTAACTCTTCTGCCTACTCTGTGCTGAAAGAAGTCGACGCTTGATAATGTCGATATTCTCTGAGGTTGCCTGAACTAACTCTGGGCCAATCAAATTCTTCTTACCAACTTCTGCCCAGCAATGTTGTGCTCTACACAGACGCCCATATAATGCTTCGTAAAAGGTCATGCCAATACTCGCCTGAAAGCTGTTGTTATAAGCGAACTCAGTATAAGGAAGACAATCATCTTAACTGTCCTTGAAATCAAGCACACAAGCTCACAGCATATCTTCCAACACATGATTCACTTGTTCTGTCTGCCCGTCAGTCTGTGGGTGGAACACGGTAATGAACTTCAGTTTCACACCCATTGCTTCCTGGATGTGAGTCCAGAAGATAAATGTGAATTGAGTGTCTCTATCCGACATGATCTCCATATGAACTCCATGCAAACGTATAATCTCCTTGATGTACAATCTGGCTAAATCATTTGCTGAGTTTGAGACTCTAATAAGGAGACAATGAGCCGATTTTGTCAATCGGTCCACGATCACCCAAATGGAGTCATGTCCCTTCCTCGTCTTCGGCAGTCCTAAAATGAAATCCATAGAGATGAAATCTCATTTCCATTCAGGTATGGGCATGGACTGTTGCAGTGCAGGAGGTCGGCAATGTTCTGCCTTGACCTGCTGACACGTGAGACAACGGGACACATAATCTGCTATATGGGCCTTCATGTTGTCCCCACCAGTACGAACTCTTCATGTCTTGGTACATCTTCGTACTACCAGGATGCATTGCTATCCTCGAGTTGTGAGCGGCTTCGAGAGCTTCCTTTCTCAAGTCATGAAGACTTGGAACGCATAGGCAGCCTTGATAACGCAAACCCCCATCCGAACTAACTCTCCATTCAAAGTCTTCCTCATCACTGGCTCGTTTCCTCATCTTCACTAACCATTTATCTTCCCCTTGAGTATATTATTTTACTACTAATCGAGCCTTATATCTTTCAACATTCTTATTAATATTGTTTTTTAGTTTGTAAATCCATCTGCAACCAATAACCTTCTGCCCCATGGATAATTCAACCAATTTTCAAGTTTTGTTCTTATATAGAGCTTCCATCTCCTCCTATATGGACGCTCTCCATTTTCCAGCATCCATAGATTTACATGTTTCTCAGTATGAATAAGACTCGTGCTTTTCTATCATGCAAGTGTAAGCTGGAACATAATTCTTGAGTTAAACAGAAATTTGTGTAACTCTCTTTGGTCAACCTTGATCAGTTTAAGTTTCAACACTACAGAGTTTCCATCTCCTCCTATATGGATGCTCTCCATTTTCTAACATCCATAAATTTACATGTCTCTCAGTATAAATAAGACTCGTGCTTTTCTATCATGCAAGTGTAAGCTGGAACATAATTCTTGAGTTAAATAGAAAGTTTTGTAACTCTCTTTAGTCAACCTTGATCAGTTTAAGTTTCAACACTTAGTATCTCATTTGTACGTTCTTCATCAACTTCATCATTCATGGTATTATCAACTTCTTGATCATCTGAATTAACAAACTGATTTCGAACATCATTTGATTGGATTTCAACATTTAATACAAAGAGAGTCTTGCTTTAAATGAGACTCTTGTTTTGGTGTTTTTTTTTCTCATACCATATATATATATATATATATATATATATATATATATATATATATATATATATATATATATATATATATATATATATATATATATATATATATATATATATATATATATATATATATGGGAAAAGGTACTATGCGCTCGAGCTCACGATAAACTCCCATGAGGTCGAGCTGTGTGGGTCCCACCGTAATACGTGTCAACCATCAACAGTGTGCATTTAATGGGTCCCCTTTAAATTATGGCATATCCTAAAAATCACCTGTATACGGAACTCAGGTGGGCCATACTATCTAAAATCATGTGAAGACATGCCAAAAACATATAAAGACACTTGGTGGGTGTTGAGACTCAAATATTGTATAATTTTTCCTATTTATCTCTTGATTTTATGAATATAAATCATCTTAATATTCTATTTTACTCATACATGTGTTGCAAGGTAAATTTAAGTGCTTGGATTGAAAGGGTACTAAAAAGTATGGATTTGATGCTCAAGGTTTACCAAGGAAAGGGATGAATTTTATGAGACCAAGATTGAAGCATTCACATGTCAAATATTCAAGAAAATCAAGTGACGAATGGAGAGAATCGACGATTTGAAGTGAAGAATCCTGAAATCGTCCTGAAAAAGTGTATTTTGAAGCTGTGAAGTTTATTTTGGAAAACTGTGCAGTAGGAAGTCTATTTTAAACGAATTAAGCAGCGAGAAGTCTATTTTGGAAAAATACGTATATTTGATGCGGTTTCTAGGATTTTCAACTTTGTACGAAAATTGGAGTTCCCTACTTATAAATAGGGCGTCCTAGGGCATTCCAAAAAATCATTCAAGGCATCCCAAAGCAAAGTTTAGGATTTTTAAAGAATTTTTTTAGTTTTATTAAAGCTTTTAAGTTGTTCTTTTTATTTTATATCTTTTCTATTTTGTATTTTTTTTCTTGTTACTTTTTATTTCTGCAATTTAATTATGCTTTTCTAAGTTCACATGGGTTTAATAGTTCTTTAAGATTATGATGATTGATTGTTTTAATGATGAGAAGAATGGTGTATGCATGTTGTCTATTATTTAGAATTTTTTTTTTTTTTATCCTCTTGTGAGATCTATATGTTTCCATCATATGAGATTCACATTGATGGATAGGCTTAGTCTAGATCAATCAAATTTCCTAGATAGGAGAGGTTCTCAACCTGTTATATTTCTTTGATATTCATTATCCTATAGATCTTGAATACTTAGAATCACTGGCGCATGAGAATATATGTCAATGATGCAGATCCATTATTTTCTAATATTTTATATCACTTTTTAATATTTAAACTGTCTTATTTTTTGACTAGGTTGACCATAGTGTTCAGATCCTAGTTGTGTTATCCAAGTCATCATGATTTTGGAACAGTAACCTTTGTGTGGAACTTTGAAGCTTGGGTGTTATTTAATTCATTGAATTACATCCATTCAAAAATTTTAAAATCAAATCATTTGTTTAGTTTTTATTACTTAGTTTGTTTTGCATTTGATTTTTTTCTTCTCACAATTCATCTCCCTGTGGGATCGACCCCGTATTCACGGGATACTACTTATGAACATCTGTACTTGGAGGCAAGCAATCAAGTTTTTGGCGTCGTTGCTGGGGAGAGACTGAGATAGATCAGATTTGTACAAGATACCTAAGGTAAGTTCTCTTCTAAACCCTCCAAATTTTCTGTAGATTTTTTTTTCTTTTTCTTTGAAAATAAATTCAGTTGGGTCTTTCAAGCACTAACTGTGACATAAGGTTGCCCTACTTGAGATTTCATCACCCAAGTGTTACGGTTGTCTTACAGTTGTTGTTTGATCACACAGATCATCCGCTGAATCTATTTTTCAGATTAGCATAGTTTAATTTCTGCAGTAGTTTTCCTTTAATTGATTTATTTTTTTATTTTTGTGGACTGAACCCTCATGGTCGGCCCTGCCTCCTGGGTTGTTGATTAAGTTTTTGTTTTTATTGTACGTTACATACTTGCTATTTAAATTAGTGGTATTTATTATGTGGTGTGGATGGTTTATGTCCCATTGGAGTAGGGATCAAAATAATCGACTCTCCTCCGAAGGCGGACTAGTTCCAGGCCTTGATCATTTACTTAAAAGAGGCACTCAACATCACTTGGATTTCATGGCAGACCCAGTTGATAATCCAAATCCAAATCTACCAGATCCAATTATAAATCAACATAATCCTCCTCTTGAGGATGAAAATGAGGTTCATAGGAATGTGTTAAACCTACTACGGACTTTACGTGAACATTTACACCCTGAGAGATCAACTTTACCATCTTTCATAGTGTTCCCTGCTCACACAGGGAACATTGATTTTAAACCAGGTGTGATTCAATTAATTTCTAAATTTCATGGCTTGGATTCTGAAAGCCCCTACTTGCACCTCAAGGACTTTGAGGAAGTAATTGCAACGTTATAAGTAAATAATGACAATAGGGATGTACTTAAGCTTAGGTTATTCTCGTTTTCTCTAAAGGATCGAGCCAAAGCATGACTTAACTCTCTAAGACCTAATACCATCACTTCATGGCAAGCCTTAAGTATAGAGTTTTTGAAAAAATTCTTTCCCGAGCACAAAACAAATACATTAAAATAATAAATCATGTCATTCTCCCAAAAGGGGAATGAATTATTTTTTCAAGCTTAGGAGCGCTTCAAAGACCTTCTAATTACTTGTCCACATCATGGTTATGAACCATGGCACGTGATTGATGTTTTCCGAAAGGGGCTAACCATGGATACCTGTCAGTTCATAGAGATGATGTGTGGTGGAACCTTTCTTGACAAAGATCATAATGAGGCTTGGGATTTTCTAGATATTTTAGCAGAGAATACGCAGACATGAGATGTCTCTACTAAATCAGACCAAACTAGACCCAGTCCTAGAGAGAAAGCGGGGATGTATGTCCTAAGAGAGAAAGACGACCTTAATGCAAAATTCGCTGCATTGGCTAGAAAGGTCGAAGCCTTAGAAATTAGAAAGGTTGATATGGTTAAAGCAAATACTTCCTTAGGTAATTTTTGTAGCATTTGTGGTGGTACAGACCATGACACAAAGGATTGTCCAATAATCTCAGTTGTACAAAATATCACGCATGAGCATGATCAAGCAAATGCTATAAATAACTACCAAAGGTCAGTTATGCAACCAATGGGAAACACATATAATCCAAATTGGCATAACCATCCTAATCGTAGTTGGAGGAATGGACCACAAATTAATGCGCCCAATGCACCTCAAATGCCTCCACAAAATAACTTTTTTGGGGTACCTAACAATGCACCATATGTGCCTCCACCAAAGCGATCATCTGTAGAAGATGCATTGATCGCATTCATAAACTCTCAAACTCAAATGAATCAGTCTCTAATCCAATCAAATCAAGAATTAAAGACAGTTGTGGCTAGGATTGAGACTCAACTAAATGCTAGGGAAAAAGGCACCCTTCCTTCTCAACCTGTGTCAAACCCTAGAAATACACATTTCATTGGATACTCAAATCCAAATGAGCTACATCATGAACAAGCTAAGGACATCATTACCTTGAGAAGTGGAAAAGAGTTTGATAACAAGATAATGCAACCGGTAGAAATATTGGAGGATGAGCCACTGTGTCAAGAAAATGATGAACCGACAATGGTTCAAGAGCCACAATAGCAAAAGGATAAAGAGACTAAGTCATATGAGCCTCCAGTTCCATTCCCATATAGACTTCAGAATCCAACTGTCCCTATGAAATATCAAGAGGTGTTGGATGTGCTTCAAAAGGTTACTGTCAATATTCCTCTACTTGATGCCATTAAACAAATTCCATTATATGCTAAATATCTCAAGGACTTGTGCACTGTGAAGAGGAAATTAAATGTGCACAAAAAGACCTTCCTTACCGAGAAAGTGAGCGCTATCATTCAGCAAAGGGCTGTACCCAAATACAAAGACCCGAAAAGTCCCACTATTCCTTGTATTATTAAGAATTTTCAAATTGAGCATGTTTTACTAGATTTAGGTGCAAGTGTCAACTTAGTACCTTATTTAGTTTACAAAAAAAATGGGGTTAGGAGAGCTTAAACCAACCACGATTACATTGCAACTCGCGACCGCTCCATTAAGGTACCAAGAAAAATTTTAGAGGACGTACTAGTCCAAGTGGAGAAATTCTACTTCCCCGTGGATTTTATTGTACTAGACACTGAACCATGTGTAAATGCTAGCGCTCAAGTTCCTATCATTTTAGGCCGCCCATTCCTAGCAACTTCAAATGCAATCATAAATTGTAGGAATGGAATGATGAACTTGTCTTTTGGTAACATTACTTTAGAGATAAATATTTTTAATCTATGTAAGCAGCCCATTGATAATAATGAAATGCATGAGCTGAATTTCATGAACTGCTTGATAGAAGAAGAGGAATTTGAACCTAGTCTGATTGAGGAATTAATTGAAGTCATTGGGGACTTAAAAAATTTTGAATTAGAAAAAGTGCTTACTGAAATTTGTGATGATAATGAGAGCACTACTACCCAGGACATTGATATGTACCAATGGAGACCACGCCCTCAAATCCTATCTATCGAGGACTCGAGACCTTTACCATCACCAACCAATTTTTCAAAGCTTGATTTAAAACCACTACCAAATGAGCTTAAGTATGTATACTTAGGTGAAAATAAAACTTATCCTGTGGTGATCTCTTCATGTTTAGACAATAATCGGGAGATTAAATTGTTGAAAGTTCTAAGGGACCACAAAGGAGCCTTGGGGTAGACCATTTCTGACATCAAGGGTATAAGCCCTTCCATATGCACTCATCGGATCCACTTCAATGAGGACACCAAACCAATTAGACAACCTCAAAGGTATCTCAATCCAAACACGATGGAAGTTGTAAAAAAATGAGGTGATCAAATTGTTAGATGTGGGAATCATCTACCCAATATCCAATAGTGTTTGGGTAAGTCCAACTCAAGTAGTTCCAAAGAAATTCGAAATAACTATTGTGCAGAATTCTAATAATGAACTCGTACCAACACGTGTCACCACAGGTTAGCGTGTTTGCATTGATTATAGAAAATTAAACCAGGTCACAAAGAAGGACCATTTCTCTCTACCATTCATTGATCTAGTTTTAGAGAGGGTAGCAGATCACTCATTCTATAGTTTTCTTGATGGATATTTCGGATATAAACAAATAGAGATAGCCCGAGAAGACTAAAAGAAACCACTTTCACTTGTCCATTTGGCACGTTTGCTTTCAAACGGATGCTATTTGGATTGTGTAATGCTCCAGCAACTTTCCAACGGTGTATGTTAAGTATTTTTTCAAATATTGTTGGGAAGTTTTTTGAGGTTTTCATGGACGACTTCTCTGTATTTGGGAGTAGTTTTGAGGAATGCCTCAACAATTTATCTCTTGTCTTGTATAGGTGTGAAGAGAAACACCTTGTCTTAAATTGGGAGAAATGTCATTTCATGGTTCAAAAGGGAATTATTTTGGACCATGTTATTTCCAAAAATGGAATCGAGGTAGATCGCTCAAAACTCGACATTATAGTTAATCTACCTATCCCCCAAACTGTTAGAGATATTAGATCACTTCTAGGGCATGTTGGATTTTATAGAAGATTCATCAAGGACTTTAGTGCCATTACTAGACCCTTAACTAATCTTCTTCAAAAGGATGTTCCATTTAAGTGGACAGATGAGTGTGCAAGTGCTTTTAATAAAATTAAATCATCCCTTACCTCTGCACCTATCATGCATCCACCAGATTGGACACTTCCTTTTGAACTA
Source organism: Magnolia kwangsiensis (assembly GCA_037074715.1). Taxonomy (NCBI): domain Eukaryota; kingdom Viridiplantae; phylum Streptophyta; class Magnoliopsida; order Magnoliales; family Magnoliaceae; genus Magnolia; species Magnolia kwangsiensis. The sequence goes on along the minus strand of CM073576.1, from coordinate 42,960,190 downwards.
ATGTGCGATGCAAGTGATTATGCCATAGGGGCTGTTTTAGGCCAAAGGAAAGATAAACGGCCCTACGTTATTCACTATTCGAGTAGAACTCTAAACTCGGCCCAAGTGAACTACTCAACAACTGAAAAAGAGTTACTTGTAGTAGTTTTTGCTTTGGATAAGTTTAGGTCCTACTTGATGAGATCTAAAGTGGTCATTTTCACAGACCACTCGGGTTTGAAATATTTGTTATCTAAGAAGGATGCAAAGCCGAGACTTTTGAAATGGATCCTCCTACTCCAAGAATTTAACTTAAAGATAAAATATAAGAAGGGAGTAGAAAACATAGTGGCCGATCACCTTTCCAGATTGGTGTTAGATGATTCCACTGAGGAGATGCATATCCAGGACACTTTTTCTGATGAATAATTATTTACGATTTTCAAATTGACTTGGTATGCGGATATAGTGAACTATCTTGCAACGAGAAAAATGTCATATTATTAGAAGTCGCAAGATAGGAAGCATTTTGAAACCGAGGTTAGGAACTTCTTCTGGGATGACCCGTATTTATATAAATATGAGACTGATCAAATTTTTAGACGTTGTGTCCCAGAGGATGAAGTTCAAAGTGTTATTTTCTTTTGTCATATGGAAGCATGTGGTGGCCATTTTTCTGCTAAAAAAATCACTGCAAAAATCCTGCAGTGTGGTTTTTACTGGCCCACCATGTTTAAAGACACCCATGCTTTCTGTGTTGCTTGTGATAGATGTCAAAGGTTGAGAAGAGTGTCCCGGTTGAACATGATGCCTTTATCCCCAATTTTACTATTAGAGATTTTTTATTGTTGGGTATTGATTTTATGGGCCCATTTCTATCTTCTTTTGGATTTCTTTATATATTGGTTGGTGTGGACTATGTTTCAAAGTGGATTGAGGCAGTTCCAAGTAGGACCAATGACAACAAAGTGGTCATACGATTCTTAAAGGAAAATATTTTTTCTAGATTTGGAACTCCAAAGGCCATCATTAGTGATGGCGGGTCTCACTTTATAATAGGACATTTGAGGCTTTGATGAAGAAATATGGCATCAAGTATAAAGTGAGCACCCCATACCACCCACAAACGAGTGGACAAGCTGAGATTTCTAATCAGAAAATCAAACACATTTTACAGAAAACTATAAGGCCAGATAGGAAGGATTGGTCCCTCAGACTATCCGACGCTTTATGGGCTTATAAAACTGCTTATAAAACACCAATTGAAATGTCTCCATACAGATTGGTGTATGGGAAGGCTTGTCATTTACCTGTGGAATTGGAACATAGAGCCTACTTGTAACATCTCGAAAATTGGGGGTCGAGGATAAACTCCACTTTCGAGTTCTATAACATCACTTATGCAACATTTTCAATGATGGATGAATGTTGTTATATTAGTGTAGAAAACATGAGTGGGATTAGACCAAAACAGCATATCATACTCCAGAGACAGTTAAATTAGCAAGTGGAAGAATGTGATAAATATATAAAATATTTAAATAATTGTAAGTCTCCAGAGTGTGAACAAGTTACCAGGTTAACTAAATACATGTATACTCCAAAATAGAAAGAAAAGAATATACGTGGGTGTGTAAATAAAAGGCAAGATACCAAGTATACTGGCATCTAATCAGGAACCCTGTAAACCCCGTCAATCAGAACCTGCATATAGGAGGGATCCTCCTCCTCATCATCAGTCTGGCTCTGCTTCGCACGCATCGCCATTATCTGAAACTGAAATAGGAACTGGTTGGTGTGTACAACACCGTCCCGTAACGTGGGAGTGAGTAGCTAACTCAGTGGGATCATAGAGCAAAGATTAACATGTTATCAAATCAATCACGCGATAATGGTAAAGTAAGCAAATCAAACATTCTTAAATACTGTGATTAATGCAAGCATGAAATGACATGATGGATGCCCTCACCGATATACTCCCTCATGCGACACCATCTTACGTTCGCGGCATGCTTTCTTCCTTCAGTGCTCCACATCTTCCAGGCACATGCAGTGCGATATGAATATGATTCCGAGTTGTTATTAGTCCTTTTCATACAACAGGATTGGGAAACTAGGGTACCTCCCTTATATCATTCCCAATAAGGATCCTGTCTAGGGTCGTCACTCCTAGTATTCTCATACGATGATATATTTTTAAGTCACTGCAAGGGCTATTGTATGCACTCGTTGCTCCGCTTCCCCATCACCTTATCAATACAGGCCTAGTTTATATCCTTAAGACTGCATCAGGACTCGTCGCCCCCATGCGGTGTCAGGGTAAACTCAAGGTCACTACAAAGGGTCGCCAGGGCTGTTGCTCGCACTCGTTGCTCTACTCCCCCATCGCCTTATCAATGTAGGCCGACAGCAAGAATATAGTGTCCCATTTCACCATAATCTGCTTAGAGTAGGGTGCTCACTGGTCACTACGGGGAGGTTTGTGGCCCCAGCGTAGGCCGACAGCTCGACCACGGTGTCCCATACCACCATGCCCGGCTCATGAGTCTTAGGGGATCGAGGTACCAAGGTTAGAGGGGCTTATCACTGGTAAGTTCAGTACCCTAGGTTCAAGCAGTTATGACCAATAAAATGTGAACATACAATGGTCAGTCGGGTTGATGAGTCCGACTAGCAAGAGCGCACGTCGAATCAACCGACATGAAGTGCACGAGCACTTCGTGTGTCCTAACCACTGTCGACGACTCTAGTACGACTCGGGTTCGTCATACACATCCTTCATGGCAAATAGAATCCAACTACGAATTCTAAACTGCTACCGACTGCCTGGACTAGAGTATAGCCCCAAGCACATGTAATGTAAATCAGTACTCATATAAGAGAGGCAGAATTGAAATACAAGTAATTCCAGCATGTTATCAGCATGTTATAATGTACATCATAAGCAATTAACCATACACGAGTATTTCACACCTAAGGTAATCAATTCAAATACAACAAGCATGGAGGAAATCATGTGCATCATCATAGTAGTTGAGAATCCAGTCTCAACGCTAATCTACAACACCATTTACTCAATACTTACTAATACATACACTTAGGCTACTCAACTCCAACGTACTCAACGTATGTTGATTCCAACATATAATATGACAGATCCTTATATCAAGGAGTTGTCTAATACACAACAATCATGTTCTTACATTCAAAACATATGGCAGGCATAAATCATATTGATTTAGGCATTTCAACAAACACTTAGTCTACACACATTAGTCTACAACGCATAAGTCGACCAATATGTGAATTAGGGCGAATCTCTTCGCCAAACAGAACATACACGCATATCTTGTATAATAACACAACAAATAAACATGGCAATCATTTTAGCAAAATATGGACGTATACAGTATTTTCTACAAATACCTAAAATACCCTAAATCTCATATTCTTCATACGTATGCGAAATGAAAAACGGACAGCATGTTCTACATGTCAAACAGTATCCTTATCAGCAATCTACCATTAAACAGCATTAAAAGCTTTGAAAATTGGTAACCAAAGCGTCTAAGATCCGCACCTTACGCCGTAGAAGCGTAACGAATTGAATTGAAAGTCTATGTTTCGTCAACGCCGATATGGCGACCTAATTCACAAGATAAGTCAGCTACTTCACTACTTGTATTGAAGGAATCCCTAAAACAGCTTGAGGTTAGGGTTTTCTTACCTAGGACGGCGTTGGAATCGTCAGAATAGCGATGCAGGTGGAAGGATCTAGCACGTGGAGCAGCAGGGAAGAATCCCAGGAGAAAGCCCCAGCTTCTCCCTCACTTTCTCTCTCTTTTCTCTCCTCTCCCCTAGGGTTTCCCCAAATTCCAATGGGTTGAATGGGAGAGGGTTTAAGCTCCCTATAGAGGCTAAAAACTCACTTATATAGACTTAGGACCAAGGTAAACTTGGGTTATAGCCAAATCGGGTCTTTTTCGATCCAAAAGGACATTTCTGGAGGTCCCTTGACTGAATGCGGTCGGACTTAAGCTCATGGATGTTGGATCTTGATCATATTAAGTTTTCAACCGGATAGTGTTCCCAGATCGCACGTGGCAGACCAGTTTTAGTTCAGCGGTCACGGAGATTCGATCGGGGATTTCAAGTACACTGACCTGAGTGGGAAATGTTCCCTGATCCGAAGATGTATTTGGGTCAGATTCTGACGGTCAGAATGCTTAAAAAATGTCGTGCAAGCGACATGTGCCAGATTTATTTAAATTGAATTAATTTTCTAAAGATTTTCCTTTTCTCACTCTCTTCACTCCGGACTCAGTAAAATGGTCTCAGGATATCGGTTGGGCTTGATTTTCGAAATGATTGTCAAGTCTAACAAGGCGGTCGTAATTGTCTAAGATTATCGCTATCGGACTTTCGACGCGCGGTTTAGATCCAATACAAAGTTTCAAAGGGTTCCTGAGAACAAACAGGTTTAGAGTTTGATCCTAAGTTTTAGGACAACGTAGCGTCAATGATTCTATAGGTTTTGGGTCTTACAGATCGTATTTAAAGTGGTTGGTGCTAATTTTGTAGGAAATCTAGTGTATCGCTGGCTAATTCACGTTACATTTCTCAAGAATCAGGTTCTAAATGATTTCTCTGGCTTTGCAATCGAATTTTGAAAAGCTACCATGGTGCTATGGTTGACCCATTGCCTAAGGACGTCTAACCTCAGGTTGACAAAAATCTAGGGTGTTACACTACTGGGCAATAAAGAAATTAAATTTTGATATGGACCAAGCAGGTGGACAAAGAAAATTAGAATTGAATGAATTAGAGAAGCTGAGGAGACACTCCTTTGAAAATTCTAAAATCTACAAAGAGAGGACTAAAGTTTTCATGACAAAAATATCCTAAGGAAAAATTTTGAACCTCAGCAAAAGGTCCTATTGTACAATTCTCGTCTCCAGTTCTTTTCGAAAAAGTTAAAATAAAGATGGACAGGCCCCTTCATTGTGAAGAATGTTTATACTCATAGGGCTGTTGAAATTGAGAATCCACGTAATGACAATGTGTACAAGGTTAATGGTCAGAGATTGAAGCCTTATGTAGAAAACTTTCATTTGGGAGAGGAGTCCGTCCCTCTTCATGAGTTAGAATATTCAAAATGATACTCCTAGTCTGACGGAGCAATTGTATATCTGTATCATATTCAATTCTTTTTAGTGTCACATAACAGGTGAGTTTTTCATGGTAGATACTATCCACCCTTTCTTTTATTTTTATTGTTCTCTGCATTACATTACATTACATTGGGGACAATGTTGATTTTAGGTTGAGGGATGTGGATAGTTATTCATGTGATTTTTATTTTATTTTTTTATTTTTTTTTACGTTTCAATTTATTTTATTATTATTTTTAGGTTTCAGTTTTTATTTTCTTTAGGTTTATAAAAAAAATTTCAACATTTTCAAAATAATATTTTTATATACAAAAATGTAAACATGATATTATATGAATTCCAAAGACAAAGTTAATATTTACTCTGGGTTGATAGTAGTCAGAAATCTGACAGCGAAAAAAAATTATAGGCTTGAGTTCAATTATCTAATCACTAGTTTAAAGTAAGTTGTAATTTGATGTACTAAATTCACAATACACCCTAGCTAACTAAGTGAGGAATATGATATGTGAATTAGAATAACAACTTTCGATTCATACAACGTTGAATGAACTAGTATCATTGATATATGCTTAAAAGAGAGAATATTGAAGAAGAAAAAATAGTGAAATTTATTATTATTATTATAGAGCATGAGTGTAATGACCATAACAATCGTGTCAGTAATCTGGAGTAAGGATACCTAAGTATCCATTACTGTTACCATTACAAGTACGATACCTTAGATTATGAAGTAAACCCATGGAAATCTTCATCTAAGGGTGGTTTATAAAAATGAGGATATGATGATAAAAGAAGAAATGACATGAAAAAAATGAAATAACTAGAGATTTCATATTCTTGGAATGATTAAAAGGAGTTAGGATAGAGAACATGCATATTTCTCAAAGTTAGATTAGTGTCACGGAGCACCTAAGGATATTGGATCATAACTATTCTAAATTTTGATTAGGTCTCTAAAATCAAGGATGTAATGGATTAGAAAATTGAGAATTTAACTAACTTCAGACTTAGGGTAAGTATTGGTTTGTTTTGAAATTTATATGATGAATGGAGGCATAATTGTATAAATTTCTGAGTGTTGAACTATTTTTCATGTTGTCAATATTTGTGGGTAACATTTCTGGAAACCCTCACGAGACTACAACTCGTCCACTAGGGAAAACCTAGGGGTTTAAAGGCTTGTTGCATATGCTAAATGCAATCGAGATTACTTGCGAAAGTGGTGTACTTAGAATTTTGTTTTCATTTTAATTTTATTTTTAGAATTAATTTTTATTCTTATTTTTATTTTTCTTCGCTTATTTTGCTCGGGACTAGCAAGATGCTGGTTGGGGTGTGTGTTGAGACTCAAATATTGTATAATTTTTCCTATTTATCTCTTGATTTTATGAATATAAATCATCTTAATATTCTATTTTACTCATGCATGTGTTGTAAGGTAAATTTAAGTGCTTGGATTGAAAGGGTGCTAAAAAGTATGGATTTGATGCTCAAGATTTACCAAGGAAAGGGATGGATTTTAGGAGACCAAGATTGAAACATTCACATGTCAAATATCTAAGAAAATTAAGTGACGAATGGAGAGAATCGACGATCTAAAGTGAAGAATCCTGAAATCGTCCTGAAAAAGTGTATTTTGAAGCTGTGAAGTTTATTTTGGAAAACTGTGCAGCAGGAAGTCTGTTTGAAACGAACTAAGCAGCGAGAAGTCTATTTTGAAAAAATACGTATATTTGATGCGGTTTCTAGGGTTTTCAACTTTATGCGAAAATTGGAGTTCCCTACTTATAAATATGGCCTCATAGGGCATTCCAAAAAATCATTCAAGGCATCCCAAAGCAAAGTTTATGGTTTTTAAAAAGTTTTTTTTTAGCTTTATTAAAGCTTTTAAGTTGTTCTTTTTATTTTAGATCTTTTCTATTTTGTATTTTTTTTTTCTTGTTGCTTTTTATTTATACAATTTAATTATGTTTTCTAAGTTCCTTCTAGCCCAAGTTAGAAGGGAAGCACATGGGTTTAATAGTTCTTTAAGATTATGATGATTGATTGTTTTAACGATGAGAAGAATGGTATATGCATGTTGTCTATTATTTAGGTTTTGTTTTTTTTATCCTCTTGTGAGATCCATATGTTTCCATCATATAAGATTCACATTGATGGATAGGCTTAACATAGATCAATCAAATTTTCTAGATAGGAGAGGTTCTCAACCTGTTATATTTCTTTGATATTCAATATCCTATAGATCTTGAATACTTAGAATCGCTGGCGCTTGAGAATATATGTCAATGATGCAGATCCATTATTTTTTAATATTTTATATCACTTTTTAATATTTAAACTGTCTTATTTTTCGACTAGGCTGACCATAGTGCTCAGATCCTAGTTGTGTTATCCAAGTCATCATGATTTTGGAACATTAACCTATGTGTGAAACTTTGAAGCTTGGATGTTATTTTAATTCATTAAATTGCATCCATTTAAAAACTTCAAAATCAAATCATTGGTTTAGTTTTTATTACTTAGTTTGTCTTGCATTTAATTTTTCTTCTTCTCACAATTCATTTCCCTGTGGGATCGACCCCGTATTTACGGGATACTACTTACGAACCTCTGTACTTGGAGGCAAGCAACCAGTGGGGCCCACCTGAAATTTGCATGCGTCTGAAACTTGGTCTGAACCCTCATCCAAGTGGGACACACATAATGGATGGGTTGGATTTGCAAACCACATCTCGGTGGGCCCAAAAAATGATTATGAATGTTTTAATGGTGCACGACCCCTCTAAACTTCTGTATATGGTGTGGCCCAGACAAGTAACAGATTGACTTGATTTTTGAGACCTAGGCCCACGATGGAATGATGCATCTGACTGATGGGATAGATGTTCAAAATGCATCACGGTGGGGCCCACACAGCTCAACCTCATAGGACGTTCCCATCAGATCGAACACATAGTACCTTTTCCCTATATATATATAATTTAACATTTAATGTTCTCTCTTATTCGCACGGCTATAACTCCTCTTGAAGTTGATGTACACTACATATGGTATGACGGTCATGTGGCGTCTTCTAGATTGTTTGATCTAGGCATCTGAGATGAACTTCTACCTTTGAAAATTTTGTGAGGCCATAGAAGTTTTAGGTCAATCTGATATTTGTGCTTTCACTTCATCCATGTCTTTGGGATATTATGAATAGGTTGGATGACATAAAAATCATCGTGGGCCACTGAAAGGTTTCAACGGTGGAAATCATTATTCCCACGGTTTCCCGTGGTATGATCCACTTCAGCTTTAGATATACATTAATTTTGGGCTCAACCACCGAATGATCTGAAAACACGGATGGACGGAGTGGATAAGACAAATGCATTCACAAGCGTACCGAGTAACTCAGTACACAATCCAATTTGGGTACAGACCACGGTGATCTGTTCTACACCACGCAATCCGACTCCCCATTCATCGTCGTAGAAGGGTAGTTTCGTCCTTTTCGGCCTCGCAAGTGCCGAACCAAACAGGGCATTCCGGTAATTCATACTAAAAAGCTGGTGCGTATATCAGACGAATGACAGCGCCCTCCCAAAAAGGATTGGCCACGCGACTGAGAGAGCTCATGCATGCCAGATATTGTGCTTTACAAGTAATCGGGCCCACCACCATCCATCTATACATCCATTCTTCCCAGGGAGTCTAATCCTCGTCTTCCTCCTCGTCGTCGCCATCTCTCTCTCTCTCTCTGCATATAACTCGCTACCATACTCATCTGGAAGATCGGACGGTGGAGAATGAGCGTGCCAGGGACCACACGGACACGCGTAGGAAAGTACGAGCTAGGGAAGACCCTGGGAGAAGGCAGCTTCGCTAAAGTGAAGTTCGCGCGCAATGTCGAGACTGGCGATAACGTTGCCATCAAGGTGCTGGACAAAGATCAGGTCCTCCGCCACCGGATGGTTGAACAGGTCCTCTGCCCCTTTCCTCTCTTTCCCTTTGATTCCACGGATAGATCTGAAATATTAAAATAACCCTGTGAAGTACGTGCATTCGGGTAGTTAAATTTCTATAGAACCGTCCATCGTGTTGATGCTTCATGGGATGATCCAGGCCATTGATTCTAGAGTTTCGATGTGGGCATTTTTCCACATGGGGCCCTAGATGGATGGTTGATCAGAACCACCCATCCTCTCGGCGCTACCATGGATGACGCAGGGTCAAAGAATCACATTGAACAGTTGGATCCGGCCATTATGGCCATTGTTGTGCTGAGGTGAATGTGGAGCGTCGACGATTTTTATTCTCGAACATCCATATTTCACTGTATACACAGATTGTTAGGATCGTCCCTTCGGCATGGTTACTGGACCATGGCCCATCCATGTGGTCCGTTGGGCGATATATGCTTGCGTCGAGCTGCAACTCCCCTGTAACGAACTCTGCTACTTTGAATGATCAGTGAATCACTTCAAATTTGAATATTTTATGGTTAGTTATTTGATGCTCTGGCATTGATGATGCTTGATACACAGGCACCCAGAAATTGTACACTTGGCATGCATGAACTGAAGCTATTAATTTGTGGAATCCACTGTCACTGATTCAGTCCCAAGAACAGAGTGGTTGAACAGTCCTAATCTCTGATTCGTGGACGCTTCTTGAATTAATGCTGTTGGTTGTTTTCGTTTTTAACTATTCAACCAATATCCACTACTCCCATAGGCAGATTATTGAGTAATCTTAATTTATGATTCATGATACATCTAGACTCGGTTCCATAATTGGACAGTTTAATTTCAACTACTTGTGTGCCACGCATGCAACTTTCAAATAATTTCGAAGTGTATGTGCATCGCCCATCACATTCTTCTTTAGTGTAGAAGTTTTTCTCATGTTTTATATGCATAATGGGTTTGGCTGTTAAAATTGGAGGTTGTTAACCGCTCTTTTGGTTTAAATGTCATGAAATAGTTTTGTTTAGAACTTAGGATGCTATTAAATTCATGTTTTATGTTTGTTTGCAGTAGCATCAATGTACTCTAATTACTATGTCTTGTGATTATCAGATAAAAAGAGAGATTTCTACAATGAAGTTGATTAAGCATCCGAATGTCGTCAAGCTATATGAGGTACTGTATAATTCGTTCTCCTTTTTCTTGAACAACCATTGGGATTGTGATGTAGTGATGTGACTCTCTCCAACTCTCTCAAATGGGAATCATAACGAACAGGCAGACAGACATGGGGAATGATCACATATGGGTGACATTAATGTACAATCGATTTGGGATGTGTGACATGCAACTGATGCATCAGGTGTTCTGCCCAATGAAATGAGATGCCTCTGAAATTAGGCTGATCCAATTATTGGGTGGGACACACCACATGAATTTGGAGGTTTTTGTGTGGTTTTCCCATTGTTTTCCATGCTGTGGCCCACTGATGACTGGATTGACTTGTTTAGGTTGGTAACTCTTTTTGGGGGTGGGTGTGGGGTGTTTGCTCACCTGCACACATCATGGCTGGCACCAACTGAATTTGGAATTCTCTGGTCTGGCCCACCTGATGGTTGGATCGTTCTGATTTTTGGGGCTGCTTCACTGGATGATTAGATCCACTAGTTGGATGGGCTGGATGGCATACACACATCATGCATCCAGACTGATTTTTCTGCTATATGTATGTATGGTGAAAACATGTCGAAAAGAGAATTCAAACTCCTGGAAGCAAAAAGCTGCTGGTCCCAAGTGTTCTTAAAGAGAAGGGTTTGGTGTTAGTTTGGCAGCTGTTCATATAACTTTCGAAAGCAGTTACGAGGATTCATTATTTGAACATGATTGTTAAAGCAGGATTTGTAAAGTCGATCCCAAATAGCTTGAGAACACCTAGAAGCGATTGCCAGGTGGTCCCAAGTGCCGTTAACGGATATTCCCAAAGCTTTAAATTGACACATGGGCTAGTCTATCGTTGATCTGGAAAACCCATTCATTCCGTACCACTGGGGCTGGCCAAGTTGCAAAAAACAAGCAAAGTGGATGATCATGACCCTTTGGAGTGTTGGCCATTATGTTGTAGCCAATAGCCATGCATTTCTTTATGCGTCATAGATCAGATTGTTAGCTTCATCTAACCAAAATGCTTCTTTGGAATCATAACCAATTTGTGGGCAGGCCTAGTGAGTAGGTGTTTCAATATGATGGTTTGGCCTATCATTTCTCCGCTTGATCTTGATTGCCCATTTTTCAATCTATTGATTGGATAGTTAATTTTGATAGATTATTGGTTTTCCCATGTGGAGTTTAAAAGCTTTAGATATCCGCGTGTGTGTGTGTGTGTGTGTGTGTGTGTGTGTGTACAATCCAGCTAGATGATTGGTTTTCCCACATGTCATTTAAAAGCTTTGGGGACATTGCATGTGTGTTTTTCAGTGTCATCATCAATTCATAGCCTTGTTCTAGCTACATGGGGTTGCCTTTACGAATCCTGCTTAGCCAGCCAATCATGTTGAAAACAGTAATTCTAATGATTTCTTGAAAAAGTTCTATGACTTCCTACCCAACATGAATCTTTATCCTTAACTATGCCTTGGAACCAGCTGGTGCAGCGGTCTAAGTGGAGTTCCCCAGCTATTTGGGGTACTCTCTACCACTCCTTTGACAATCATGTCTGTAACATGAATCATCATGAACGCTTAGGAAAGTTCAGTGACCAGCTGCCCACCACACATTGAGCCTTCTGTTCCTAACCTGGCTTTGGGACCAATAAGCACATTGCTTCCAAGATGTGCTTCCAATCTCATTTTCGACATGTTTTTGCCATATTTATATGTATGGGAATGCTAAACTCCCAACCTTCATAGGGGCATCAACATTGTTCCCAATGTTTTTAAATGACACAAGTGAATCATCAATCTAGACCGTCCATCTGTTCCATGACACTATTGGCAGGCCATGATGTGAAAATCTTGCCAATCATATGGAGCAAACCATTGTCTTACTTTTGTGCTTGTTAATCTTCATGGTGGGGCCAACCTTTTGAACATATTGGGCTTGAATATCATATATTGGCACTAAGGTATCAAAAAACAGTTACGTAACGACTGTAATGGTAATGGTGGAAATTGTTATGCCCTTACAGGGCCATAATCGCCGTTACGAAAGAAATGACCTGTAATGGTCCGTTATGAGGCTAATATAGGTTTTTTTTTTTTTTTTTTTTTTTTTTTTTTTTTTTTTTTTGTTTTTTTAAAGAAAAAAGAAGAAGAAGAGCCCTTAACGGCTATTACAGCCCTATTGTAACAGCAACAGTGGCCACTATTACCATTTTTTAATACCTTCGTTGGCACTAATGTGCTAGTTGACAATAACTTAGCAGTGCAATTTTGATTTGCTTTTATTTCATAATATGAGCTCGTCACATGCTCTAAGTCCATGTTAAATGAAATGTGTATGACATCAATTCAAATGGAAAAATTGACCACAGTTACTGTTCTTCGATGGATTTAAATTTACGACTTTTAATATTCTTTAATTGATCCTTTTTGTCACCCATTGCAGGTCATGGCAAGCAAGACGAAGATTTATATTGTTCTTGAGTTTGTTGATGGAGGAGAGCTCTTTGACAAAATAGTAAGGCTTCATTGCTTGTGTATATTCTCCAAAACCTGCTAGATTCGTAGGCACACATGCATAAATGGCCCTCTGTTCAGCCTTAAATGAATATTGCATGTACTTACATTTGTGAATAGGATGTAGGCATATTTGTATTTCACTGTCCATTCAGTCAGTGGATTGTATAACAGGGATGGATCTATATATGAATACATATGAGTGGGTGCACATATCAATGCAGTCTTACCTCTGCATGGGCTTGATTTTGTAACATTACCTTATCTGATATTGGTTTGATAGGTCAACCATGGGAGGCTTAAGGAGGATGAAGCTCGGAGATATTTCCAGCAGCTTATTAATGCCGTGGATTACTGTCACAGTAGAGGCGTGTATCACAGAGATTTGAAGGTTTACCCCCATATTTCAAGAATTATTTTCTCTGTAATTTGTCGGGTTCTGGAAATTCTTTTGGAACTTTTATTTATATGTTGCTTGCTATGCATTTGCACTCTGTTCAACACTTTTAACTGCCTTTTTTGTAGCCTGAAAATTTACTGCTGGATTCCTTTGGAGTTCTTAAAGTTTCAGACTTTGGATTGAGTGCATTTTCACCACAAATACGGGTAAGTTCACGTTCAGCTACAAACTTTTTGAAGTGTAAGCCAATCCTTACTGGTGTTTTGGAAAATTGATACCTATACTTTTATTTATTTATTGGAGTTTCTGAACTAAATCAGTTAAAATTCAGATGATACGGCTGATACATATAGCTAGCTATGATACACATTTACACATTGGTTATAGGACCAATTGATATGTGCTATATTGCACCAATATTATGAACTCTTGGGAATCGAAGCATTTTGGTAATAGTAGCCAGTTAAATTAGTGAAGCGAATGTGGATCTGTTTTATAACACATTGGTTATAGAACCAAGTTTTTGTTGTGTTTCTATATTGATGCAGATGTGCTGTTGTTCAATGAAAAAAATGCTTCCATTTATGCCATCTTTTGGTTTGAACCATGGTTTTGTAGAGTTATTCCCAAGTTCCGGTAATATCTGAAATGCTTACATAAAAAGCCATTTAATCAACACTAAGCCCAGAATTTTTCTTCATTATGTTTGTCTAATTCTAAGTTTTTCCTCTTTTATTTACCTTTTAGATCAAACCATCATTAATTTGTTTGTACTATTTTGATGATCATTCAATAAGCATCTTGAAGATCTTGTCAAGAACTTTCAAATCCTAGACAGCAGATTTTAGCATAGAACTTTTGCTTTCAGACCAACTATATTTGCAGTTATTAAGGTCAGTTGTCTGTATTATTTGATGGAAAGAATCGGTGCTTGAATTCTTATTTTTGGTACATACATCTTCTTATATGTTTTTTTTTTTTTTTTTTTGTGGGGGGGGGGGGGGGTATTATTTTCTTTATGTGGGGGTCTTATTTCCTTTTTAAAGACTAATAATTAAACAGGGAAGCCACACTTTTTGCCATCTTGCTTTAGAATAAGACAAATAAACTGTACAAGCGATTTGGGAGTTGTCTATGAAATGCCTGCACATATTCAAGGAAAAGTTCACTGGTTTTGGGCTTTTGTCCGAGTCCATGTCTCGCTTGCATGCAAATTCAATATACATCCTTTGTGCTTGAGCTTTTACCTGAGCATAATGCTTCTGGAAGACAGTTATCCTTAATTGAAATTCATAATGTTATATAGGAGGATGGTTTACTTCATACTGCCTGTGGAACCCCAAATTATGTTGCTCCTGAGGTACGTTCTCTCCCATTTATTTTTTGGAGAAACATATTTCACTATTGTGTTGCATGCAGAGCTGAAATCGAACTGTTGTATTGTTAACTTCACTTGTAACAGGTGCTCAATGATAAAGGTTATGATGGTACCACAGCTGACATATGGTCTTGTGGGGTCATTCTTTTTGTTCTTGTGGCTGGATACTTGCCTTTTGATGACTCAAATCTCATGGCTTTATATAAGAAAGTAAGCATTTCAACATAATGGTTTCTCTCTTATCTCATTCCAAGAATAGTCTTGTTGGAACACTGATGCAAAATCTGATCCACATAAATTGCCAGATCTATAAGGCGGATGTCACATATCCTTTGTGGTTTTCTTCTGGTGCAAAGAAATTGCTTCAGCGTATTCTTGACCCAAATCCTCATACTGTAAGTCCATGAAATTCACAGCAAATTTCTTCAGTGCTTCTATTTAAAGCTCGTTTGCTTTAATGGTCCCATTGAGTGGGAAACTGCAGAATAGTTGCTGCTTAAGCTATCTATATATGTATCTTTTTGTTGGTTCTGGGGTTGATGTTGCCATGTATTTGGTTGCAGCGCATAAAAATTCAAGAAATATTAGAAAATGAATGGTTTCAGAAAGGATATAAGGTTCCTGATTTTGAACATGGGGATGAAGTGAACCTTGATGATGTTGATGCCGTTTTTAACGACTCAAAGGTAATAGTCCTCATTCACACTCTACTTTAAACTGTACAGTTTGGAAATTAGAACAAATACTTTTAAAGTGTGCCCAATCTAGTATTTTCACTAGTAACACCTGATGAAGATCACACCTTTACATGAGACACAGAGCATCAATCTGGTTTTTACTCCCATGAGACGAGGAACATTGAAAAGCAAACAATGCAGATGGATTTGTTTTTGGGGGGACTCACATGAGATGAGGAACACTGAAAAGCAAACAGTGCAGATGGATTTGTTTTATGTACAAAAACTGCTTCAGAAACCTGCCTGGAATTTAGTCGTAAGAATTCCATGCACCGCTCGAGTTTGGTTTCATCCCATGATAATCACTCCTCACAATCTTATCAATGAGATCAAAGTTGCATAACAAGTTTCAACAAAAATTCTTGATTTCCATTTGCAGGAGCATCTTGTTACTGAAAAGAAGGAGAAACCGGCATCAATGAATGCCTTTGAGCTTATTTCCAGGTCTGGGAGTTTTGATCTCGGAAATTTGTTTGAGAAGCAGATGGTATGTTTCACAAGGTGACCAACTGTTTGTCTTCTTACTGTTTTGTATCTTATCAGTTGGGCTATAATATTAGATATAATGAATTTGATTACAGCTTTATGTACATGTTTAGGTTGGCCTAAATAGCCAACTCAATTGGATTGAGCTTAGATTTGGAGAACCATGAAGAACCTGAAAAACCAAAAAACAAAAAACAAAAAAAAAAAAAGAAAAAAAAGAAGAAGAAAAAGAAAGCCTCAGGATCTGCCTAACCCATTGTTCCAAAACCTGAAACCTGCTGGTCTACTTAAAGACTCAGTATGCAACTTGACTCAATATTCTAAGACACAACGGAGAGATGCCTATTAGTATCTTTCATCTTAAATTATCAGTGTCTCGCTTTTTATACACGTGTCAAATGTGTAATAGATCTGAACTGATCAGACGATACGCTCTGCCTTGGAAGTGCCATATTGTAAAATGCAGACCAATTGGACAGTCCTATCCCTTGGATTGGATGATTTTTAGGAAGATATAGACAGCCAGACCAAGTTTGGCTGACTTGTTTGTTTATCGATTCATACCCATTTATTTTCTTTCCCCAAAAGCCATCCAATAGAACAGTCAGGACTATTAGATTGTTGTATTTTTGGCTTACCGGCCATCCATGTATAGCTGACCTGATCAGTGGTTAGATCAGGTTAGAATCTTGTGCACTTTTGCCACATCTATGAAAAGCAAATCACCAATAGCTTAGGGAAAGAAAGAGAGAAGACACCATAGTCTAGCCCAAATCATAAACGAGTCTGTAATATAATAAACAATATAATAAAATAGTAAACAGTAGAGAAAAATTAGCCAAGTCATGGAGTTTTCAATTCAACTCAGTCTTGGATAAATCAAATAGCAATGGGACTCAGCTTGAAATTTGACCTGGTCAGGTCAAGTTGGCTGTTTCGGGTTGACTCAGAAAAATTTGGATTATGGTAAAATCTGTTTACTGGTTTTATGCACCAGATTGTTTGATTCACGTCACCTGGTTTAGGATGAACCAAGCAAGTTTGTACAATAAGCCACCACTTCCTGAAGGTGCCTAAGAAAGCTATTCACTAGATGTTGGCTAGGAGGGAATTAAGCTAGTGTAGGGCTATTATTCTTCATAATCGTTTTTCTTTTGTGAAAATCTGCGAGGCATGCTTCGGGCAAGTTCTGGTTTCTTTTAGGTACCCATTGGTTTGAGAAGCATGCAGTCACTGTGTATGGCAGCTCAACTTCTGGTCATTGTTGGGCAGGAGTTCTTCTTCTAGTTCCCTTATATGTGAGTTCCTTGAAAATGGGCAAACACCTGAGTTCCCAAACACAGGGATCTTGCTCTAGATGAAAACATCTGAGTTCTCTTATCTTCTCCTGTTGATTGACTTTTGTATCACTGTCTGGCAACATGTCATCCACTTTTTCTATTAAAAAGATTTGGAGTTGTTGACTGAGAACTTAATTCACTTTACATCTTCTTTTTTTTTTTTTTTTTTGTTTGAATTTCCAAAATTACAGGGTCTTGTCAAGCGAGAAACCCGTTTTACTTCTCAGTGCCCTGCAAACGAAATAATGTCTAAAATTGAGGAGGCAGCTAAGCCACTTGGTTTCAATGTCCGCAAGCAAAACTACAAGGTAAATGGCTTCAAATCTTAGGTCTGCTTCTTGTTCTTCTTGTTTGTCTTGTTCTTGTTCTTGTTCCTCATCATCTTCTTCTTCTTCCCTCTCTGGAAGGTAATCTCGGGTCTTCTTCATGTTCAAATTATCTTGAATTCTTGATAAGGATTCATTATATTCTACGTTTTCTGTCTGAATTCATTCAAGATTGTCAGTTGATTGATAAGAGTATACCATCTATTTTACCCTTCTTACAGATGAAATTGAAAGGTGACAAGACTGGAAGGAAAGGCCACCTGTCTGTAGCTACAGAGGTATACAGCTATTCATTAGACTCTGCTAAGTGGCAACATGGTGTATCATGAATGGACTTTGCTTCAATTTGCTTATGTTCAACCATTTCTGGCTTTGGTGGGCATCATCATAGCCTTGCTCCAACTAAAACATATTGGGTCGACAACATGAGTCCTGTTCCACTATTTGACTCGTTTGAGGACCATATCCTCACTTAAAGGATAGGTTATCAAATCATTGTCATCATCATTTGGGCCTTCCCCTTGCACTTTTAGAGCTTTCAACCTAAACCAACTCATTCCTAGCCAGTTCAGTTCTTGAAATAAAGTGTTTGGAAGAGATGGAAAATAAATATTGACACTTGAAGATAGGCTTAGGCATGTTACAATTTCGCTTTCTTTAAGGTGATATTGCACCCTACTGATGATAAGACCGGTTTGCAAGAGGGTTGCAGCAAATCTGCTTCCAGGATATAATATGCCTCCTCTCCTGCTGGATAAATTGGCTTGCAACACCAAAGACCTCAGTCCAAATACACTTTCTGCAGCATACGCCCCTTGACCTCTTTATTTTTTTGTAAGCCTCCTGATGCAGGATAATTAACCACTTGCTCTAAAAGCTCGAACTGTTAGAACATGGCGAATCAATCCCTTTATCTCATAGCCCAAGCCCCACATCTCATGGATTATAGGACCTTGGCCGAACCCCCCTCGTGGGCCCCAAATCACATGCGTTCTGCCTCACACGAGCCACCCGCCTCACACGGGTGGGGCCCGCCTCACACGGGCTGCGCACCCTGAGTGTGCCCTTACATCCCACAGGCAACCACACTCAAGCCTGGTGTGAAAATGTCCCTGCATTTCCTCCTCTCCTACTGGAGAAATTGGCTTGCAACACCAAGGACCTCAGTCCGAATACACTTTCTGCAGCATATGCCCCTTGACTTCTTTTTTTTCTGTAGATTTTTTCAAACACCTATTTTGTAGACTCAAAATAAGAGAACTTGAGAGAGATTTCAGAGAAGAATAGGGAGACTTGAGAGAGGAGATTGTGATGGTTCTAGAATGACCTAAGGTTAGGTTTTAAACTTTTAATAGACATAAAAGGGACACTTTGAGGTCCTTTCATTAATAGACACATGCACCTTCATAGTGTCTTTTGATTTAGTTGCATCATTCCTCCACCATTAAATTCAAATTGTTATTTAAGAAAACACACATTGGCTACTCACCAAGGGAGCACCAAGTAACACAACCAAGAGTCATATCCAAGAGTTACCAAAAGGCACAAGAGACATTTTTGAAAATTCACAACAGTTCTTGGTCTCTGTTATACGTGGCCAACCATCTCTGTCTACTTTTCTTTTTCTTATTACCTACTGGTGCTGCTACTATATTCCCTTGAATTCATTCATTTAAAATTCTATCCTTTGTCTTGCTACTCATCCATTTCTACATACTCAGTTTTACTTTTAGTCATCCTATGAATGTGTTTACTGCCCTAACATTCTGTCTCATAAATGATGGCTGGTCTTATAGCTGTCCTATAAAATCTCCTTTTCAGTTTGATTGGTATGTGGCGATTACATAAAACTCCAAATGCACATCTCTACTTCATCCACCCAGCCCTAAATCTCAACATCCTTTTCAATCTCTCTGCTCTCATGAATTATTGACGCATGATATAAAAAATGATCATTTTGGGGCACTTCTGGGGTAGCAATCATAACAAATTTTGCATTTCCATTTGTGGCATTGGTGGGAACATGATCCATAAATAGTTCACTTTGGTAATTGTGGAATGGACACCAACTCGGGCGACACAAAAATTTCCATTTTTTCCAGCAAGGAATCTCATGTCCCACATTTTAGGCTTTCAAATATTTGAATTTCTAGCACATACAAATAACTGAAGCTTTTCCTCAGCTATTGTCATGATCATAACAAACATCTAATCTCTATTTTATGGCATCAACACGATATTTGTTACATCCTGTCAGCCTTGCCTCTGTTAATTTGCTTCAGATTCAGCTATAAGATCTACCAATAGGTGGCAGGTTTTTGGATTGTGGTTTTCAATATAATCATGTCATTGTAATTTGATCTTTGCTTACTCAGGTCTTTGAAGTAGCTCCTTCACTGCACATGGTTGAGCTTCGTAAGACTGGAGGGGACACCTTAGAGTTTCACAAGGCATGTCATGTTTGAACATTTTAAAGTCTCTATTCTCCCTGACAATTCCGTGAATACATTTTCATCCATCTGAAGTTGCAAGTGCAACTAATCTCTCTACTTTTCATCTTTTTAACAAATAACAGTTCTACAAAAGCTTTTCATCGGGGCTCAAAGACATTGTCTGGAAACCTGAAGCAAACTCATCGGACAGCCGGTGATTATCAAATTGGTTCTTTTCTAGTCACATAAGTCTATCTAAAACAAATTTGTTTCCTGAGGTTGTTTTTATGTGTGCAGGTCATGACTGGAACTTTGTTGGTGGTAGATCAATCGGGTCTTATTAGCCTCTCATGGCTTGTCATAGCACTTCATTTTTCTCTTCCAGGCTACATGGATAGCACTTCATTTTTCTCATCCAGGCTACATGGATGGTGTCAGTCCTCGAGTACAAGGGGTGAAAATATCAGAATGCCATGCAAAAGAGAATGCTTAAGGTTCTAGTCTAAGGGCAAGTAATTCTTTAGGCCTCTAATGAGGTTTCTTGATTGTATGTTGATTTTATTTTTTTTTGGTTGTAAAACAGATTATGGTTCTTGAGATTGTAGAAGGCCTCCATTTACCCAAATAAAAGAAATCATTTCCTCATTATGCCAATTTGGATAATTTAATTTAGTCCATGTGCATTGGTTTAGGAAGGTGCTGTGCTGCTCAGGTTCTTGCTGACAAATGCATTTTCCTGAGCATATTGGTGTGAATGTGAACTACAAGTTTTTTTTTTGGTTGTCCTTTGAAGTGCTGTCTTAATTTTGTGGTGGGTCTTTCATGCTTAGGTAACCAAGATCACTGGAAGGATGATACTCTAGCTGTCGCCAATGGCTTCTAGTTATGAGTTCAAATTTTATGGAATGTTTTCCTTGGTCTCTATTTGCACCTTTGTATTCAACATATGTGCAAACCTGTAACATACGCAGAGCCATGTAAGACATGAAGAAATTGGTCTTCCCCATGCAGTTGACCCAGGCGCGTTAGGTCGGGTTCAAGGTCAATCCAGGCCCAACCCACCAACACCCTGATCCATAGCTCGAGTGGTAGACAAAGTAAAAGATACCTTGTTTCAACACTCAGGTCTTGGCATCGATCCCTAGTGGGGGCGGCTAACAGAGAAGTGTGAACTGACAGTGGGGTGTACTAACAAGCTAACCAAAAAAAAAAGGCCCAACCCACCCCAAATGGGTCAGCCTACGGCTCAACCCAACCCAAGGTATTTTAGACTCAACCCTAACACTTGCAAAATTGAACAAAGTGCGTAGCAGTGAGCATTGATCAGTTGCCAATGGTTTGTGATTTTCCTGATGTGTTTCAAGAGATTTCGAGATTGCCGCTGCGCTGACATATTGAGTTTCAGATTGCTCTTATGCTTGGTATCGTGACTATCTCGAAGGCCCGGTATCGTATGACACCGATGGAGTTGTGAAAGCTGTAGCATCAGTTGGACTAGTTGCGTGAATTGGTGTAACACCCCGGATTTTTTGCCAACCTGGAATTAGATGTCCTTAGGCAATGGGTCAACCATTTCACTCTTAATGATCAATCCCAAGGTCTAAAAATCAAATTTTTCCTATTTCCTTCAAAATCTCACCCTTCACCACCTCATTCTTCGAATTTCTCTAAGTACTTCCATATTAGACACAAATCCTCAAGTCTAAATAGTAAAGACCACTAATCCTAAGGTCTTCATGATGAAAAACAATACCGAAGCTAAAACTTACCGTGAATAGTAAATAACTGGGCAAAATGGACTTTTATCCTTAACCTTTGAGAATCTATTCCTTTTGGAATCTAATAAAATAGATAGGTTAGTCGAATAGATTAGCGTCTTCTACCCCAAAATCATATGCTAAACCCCGCAGAAATTCATTTTGGTTTGCAAACTGGCCCCGAAACACCTCGAACGGAGTCGTGGGCCTATCCAGGCTAAAAGACAATGAACCAAGATGGGCCCCACATATTTTTGGGACCTAGGGGTCAGGGGGAACCCAGCCCATATGGCCGGCCTTGCCGGAGGGATGCATCGCTTGTCAAAATCCTCAGTTGGGTCCGGTCTTCGGGCTGGAGGTGTTTGGGGGCTAGGGTAGCCCCCAGGTATGTGGGTCGTCCGTTAAAACCTCCCCGATCAGGTACTTCCTTCACAAAAATGCCCTCCAAGCTCTCCTTTCTCACCATAACGCCTGATTTTTGGCAAAAATCACCCCTCCAAACTCTTCTTTCTTCCGTTTCCAAACACCCTCGTTCCACCCTCCAAATCTCATCTCAAACAAAAACCAATAAAGGCTACTTCCTTTAGAAATCCAACGAGAATCGACTAGTGCTGCACTAGATGGCATATGAAATTCTCACCAATCACTTTCAATACGATCTGTTAGAGTCAAAACGTATAGGATAGGTGACGCTACAATACCGTAAAGCCTGGGATCAAAATCTATTCCGGATTGCTCTCTGGAGCACCTTGGAAACTTTGTATCGGCTCTAGACCGCACATCGAAAATCCGATTACCCCGAACTTAGACAATCCTGACCGCCTAGTTGGACTTGACAATCACCTCGAAAATCAAGTGCAGATGATGTCCCACGACGATTTCTTTGAGTCCAGAGTGAAGAGTGTGAAAAAAAAATATAATTTATGAAATCTGGCACATTCGCTTGTGCGCTTTTTCTAAGCGTTCTGACCGTCAGAATTCAATCAAATTTCACCCTCGGATCGGGAAAAATTTTCCTTATATGTCATAGTACTTGTAGCTCCGATCGAGTTCCCATAACCATTGAACTAAAACTGGTCCGCCACGGTCGATCTGGATATTCGCTCGGACTGAAAACTCTGCCTGACCTAGATCCAATGTCAGGGATCTTAAGTCCGACCGCATTCAGTCACATGACCTCCAGAAATGCTCTGTTGGATCAGAACAAGCCCTCTTTGGTTATAAAATAAGTATACCATGGCCCCAAGTCTATTTTGGTCATGTTTGGGCTTATAAAAGGGCTTAAACCCTTGCTCTTTCATTCCATACAAATTTGGGGAGAGAAGAGAGAAAAGAGAGAGAAAGGGAGGGAGATTTGGAGCTCTCTCCTGGGAGTCTTCCCTACTGCTCCACGTGCCACATCCACCTTCTTGCATTGCTCTTCTGGTGATTCCAACTCCGTTCTAGGTATGAAAACCCTAACCTATAACTATTTTTTTTTGGGTTCTTTCGATTCAAATAGCAACATAGCTTATGTATCTTGTGTATTAGGTCGCCTGTACGCCGTTGACGAAGCGTATGCGTTCCGTTCGAAACGATACACGTCTAGGGCAAAAGGTGAGGATTTTAGACGCTTTGATTGACTGATTTCAAAGCTTTCAATGTCATTTAATAGTAGATTATCGACGGCAACGCAGTTTGACATGTACAACATGCTATCCGTTTTCCGTTTCATAAACGTACTGTAAATATGAGATTTAGGGTATTTTAGGTATTTGTAGAAAATACCGCAGACGTCCGTATTTTGCTGAAATGCTTGACATGTAAATTCATCGTGTTATGATATTAAGTATGCGTGCATGATCTGTTTGGCGAAGAGATTCGCCCTATTGCGCCCTTTGGGTCGACATACGCTATGTAGACTAAGGTGTGTAGACTAAGTGTTTGTATAAATGTTTGTATTAGTATGTATTGAGTAAATGGTATTGTAGATTAGTTTTGAGAATGAATTCTCAATCTATATGATGTTGTATATGATTTCCTACATGTTGGCTATACGTATTGATTTCAGTATATATATGAAATGCAGGTGTTGGATGATTTGCTTACGTTGTATGCTATCACATGTTGTGAATATGCTTTGGTTGTTTGTATTTCAATTATGTCACACTCACATGATCTTTGATGTTGTTTATAAATGCTTGGGGCTATACGTTAGTCCAGGCAGTCGGTAACGGATTGAATTCGTGGTTGGCTTCCCTTTGTCACGAAGGACGCGCCGATGAACGCGAGTCGTGTTTTGGGTTGGCGGCAGTGGTTAGGCCACACGAAGTGTTTCGTGCACTTCATGTCGCTCAGCTTGAGATGCGCTCGTACTAGTCGAGCCCGTCAAGTAACCCGACTGGCCATTGTATGTTCACCATGTATGAGTCATAACTGCTTGAATCTAGGGTACTGAACTTACCATTGGAAACCCTGTTAACCATGGTACCTTGATCCATAGAGACTCATGAGTCGGGCATGGTGGTATGGGACACCGTGGTCGTGCTGTCGGCCTACGCTGGGGCCACAAATCTCCCCGTAGTGACCAGTGAGCACCCTACTCTGAGCAGATTATGGTGGTATGGGACACTATATTCTTGCTGTCGGCCTACACTGATCAGGTGACGAGCCCTTTGTAGTGACCTTGAGTTTATCCTGACACCGCATGGGGGTGATGAGTCCTGATGCAGTCTTAAGGATATAAATAGGCTTGTATTGATAAGGTGATGGGGGAGAGGAGCAACGAGTGCGTGCAACAGCGCTGACAGCCCTTGCAGCGACCTATAAATATAACACCGTATGAGATTACTAGGAGTGACGACCCTAGACAGGATCTGTGTCGGGATTGATATAAGGAAGGTACCTTAGTTTTCCAATCCTGCTGTATGAAAAGGACTAATAACAACCCGGTAATCATTATCCATATCGCATTGCATGTGCCTGGAAGATGTGGAGCACTGTGGGAAGAAAGCATGCCGCGGACGCAGATGGTGCCGCATGAGGGAGTATGTCGGTGAGGGCATTCATCATGTCATTTCATGCATGCATTAACAACAGTATCTAGGAATGGTTGATTGTTTTCTTTACTATTAACGCGTGATTGATTTGATAATATGCTAATCTTTGCTCTATTATTCTACTGAGTTAGCTACTCACTCCCACGTTACGGGAAGGTATTTCCAAACACCCACCAGTTCCTATTTTAGTTGCAAATGTGGCGCTGCTTGTGAAGTGGAGCCGGACTTGTATGATGCTGAGGAGGACTTCTCCTCCGTGTTTTGATCGACGGGATTGCAGGGAGGTTAATTAGATGCCATGACACTTGTCATTTTATATTTTTGGAGCACTCATGTATATTCTTTTCTTTCTATTTTGGAGTATACATGTATTAAGTTAACCTGGTAACATGTTCACACTCTGGAGACTTACAATCATTTATATATTTTATATATCTATCACATTCTCCCGCTTGCTAATTTAACTGTCTCTGGAGTATGATATGCTGTTTTGGCTTAGTCTCAATCTTGTTTAATGTCATTCTACAGAAAACATGCATTTATCATCATATATGTTGTATAAGTGATGTTCTGGAACTTGGGAGTTGGGTTTCTACCCGACCCCCGATTTTTGGGATGTTACAATTGGGTTTCATTCTTCTAAGTAGTTCACCGTGCGGAGCACCGGTATTATTCATCAAGAAAAAGGATGGCTCGTTGAGGCTCCACATGGATTACTGCGAGCTCAACCGGGTCACGATCAAGAACAAGTATCCATTGCCGAGGACTGATGATTTGTTTGATCAGCTGTAGGGTGCTCAGTTCTTTTCGAAGATTGACTTGCAGTTTGGTTATCATCAAATTTGAGTCTGAGAGGAGGACGTCCCAAAGATGGCTTTCAAGACGCGCTCTGGTCACTTTGAGTTTTAGGCCATGTCTTTCAGACTGACTAATGCGCTCGCGGTCTTTATGTAGTTAATGAAAGAGGTCTTTCGTCATTATCTCTTTCAGTTTGTTGTAGTCTCAGCGACGACATTCTGATTTATTCGAGGACCCGCGAGGGCCATGAGCAGCATTTGGAGATTGCGTTGCAGACCCTCCGTGCCCACTAGCTATATGCGAAGTTGGTGAAGTGCAAGTTTTAGCAGGATGAGGTGAAGTTTCTCAGTCACGTGGTGATGAGGGAGGGTGTCACAGTGGACCCCTCGAAGATTAATGCAGTACATCAGTGGGGCCAGCCCACGAATGCGTTTGAGATCCGCAGTATTCTTGGTTTGGCGGGATATTATCAACTCTTTATAGAGGGATTCTTGATGAGGGTCAAATATTACATATCAGACCCTGATTATTGCCAGATTTTACTTATATGATAATGCTTAATGCCATATTTTAATTGTGTTTTTATTACACGATGAAATCAGGAGCATGGATTGAAAAATGCTATTAAAAGTAGGGATTTGACGCTCCGAAGTCACCAAAGCAAGGGACGAACTCGAGAGAACCAAGATCGATAGATTTATATACCAAGGATTCGAGGAAATCAAGTCGTTCATGTTAAAGAGGTGCAAAATTGGTCCAAAATGCAAGATCACAGGATTTGCGTCATCTGATTGACTCAAAACTTTATACATGGGATGAGGGCCATAAATTAACCATAAATATTAAATTTTAACCATTGAAAATCTCGGGAAGTGGGCCAAAGGACAAATTAGCCCCTTAATTCATTAAGTGGGGCCCACCTGATATCTGGAACTACCTCAAAATTGTTCTTGACGGTTTAATTAAGATGAGAAACAATATGGACGATGAAGATTTTTAAAAATCATCACAGTGGGTCCCATACATGGTGAATGTACACCTTGTACATACAAAGTTGGCCGTGCACTAGAAGCGTTGACCGCGTCAGTGCCTTCCAAAGCGCCAGCACCCAACCGACTTCAAATCCAAAACGCCAACTACCATTTCGAGCTGTCTGCGAACGGACGGCTGGGCCGTTTTGCTATCGACTATGGGTTCCACACATGCCCCATACAACTGATCTGAGCCGTCCACCGTGTAGAGGGGTTTGAGAGCTTCAAACCCTAGTTTACCATTCGTACCCATGCGTGCACATGTGTGCGATACAGGGGCCACAAAAGGACTGCCCTGCAATGTTCAAATCTGATCTTTTTATGATTTCTTCTCTGGGGTACGTTAATGGATGTTCAAAACTATCCATTCTTGACAAAAATTTCATCCTAAATGCAATGGACGGGGTAGATTTCCCCGAAAACACTTCTGTGGGGCCTACCGATCACAATCGTGGAGTGCAAAAGGTTTCGCACATTCGTGAAAATCTAATTTTTCAGGCGGTTATGGCCCTCCATCTTTGATCGTATGACAGATCTGAACCGTCCATCATGTAGAGGGCTCAAAAATGTTCTAAGGGACGTTATTTCTTTAGAAATTGAGCGAGGAAAGTGGTGAGTTATGAAGCCCCAAAGTTTGCTGTGAAAAAGCTTTCGCTGCGTGAACGTTGCTGCGACAGCTCACCACTGACTCCAGCAGTTATAAAAGGACTTATGGGGCTAGGGAAAGAGAGGAGGAGAGAAGAAAGAGGAGAGAGAGAGAGAGAGAGAGAGAGAGAGAGAGAGAGAGAGAGAGAGAGAGAGAGAGAGAGAGAAGGGAGATGTTCTTAGCATTTAAATCTTATTTTTCCTTCTTTTTATTTAAAATTATGGATTGGTAATCTTGTAGCTAGGGCTGAGATGAAGCCCCTAATTTGAATAACTCTTGTCTATGTTGAATTTATTTTAATCTGATTGATTTGTTTCTTTCTCTAGTGTGCTTAACTGTAATTTTCATGCTTCTCCATTCTATGAGCTTGACCAAAGTCTAGATATGCTTTAAAGGATTATACATTCTGTGTGCCCGACTAAGGACATAGGGGGTTCTTTGTTTATTAAATTTATATCAATCTGAATTAGGTTGAATCAATAGGTAAAATAAGGGTTAGGATAATTAGGGGTGGATTCGAAAGTCCTAGTCTTCTCCTTGATTGAATTTTTCTTATTGCTCTTGGTTATTTTTCATAAATTTGTGATAGTTTACTTAATAGTTCGCTAAACCATTTGTTGGATTAGTTAAGAAGAGTCGTAAATTTCAAATTGTGACAACCAGTCCTCGTGGAAATGATCTCGTAATACGTACCAAATCTACATCTGATTCGTATACTTACGAGTTGAAAATCATTTAAATCAGATTGGTTTAAATAAAGCATCAATTCTCCCATCTTGCAGCAACACTAACCAGGTTGACTCAAAAGGGCACAGAGTTTGTGTGGAGTGACACCTGTGAGCGAGCATTTGTGGAGCTAAAGGGCCACCTCACGCCCGCTCCTATCCTCACTCTTCCCTCTAGGAGTGATGGATTTTTCATATTTATTGATGCTTCGCATGTAGGTTTGGGTGCTGTCCTGACGCAGCACAGGAAGTCAGTAGCTTATGTGTCTCACCAGCTCAAGGTCCATGAGTTGAATTACCTCACACATAATTTGGAGCTAGCAGTAGTTATCTTCGCATTGAAGGTGTGGAGACACTATCTCTATGGGATCAGGTTCGAGCTCTTCTCCGACCACAAGAGCTTGAAGTATCTATTCTCTCAGTCTGAGCTAAACATGAGGTAGAGACGTTGGATAGAGCTCCTGAAGGATTACAATTTTCATCTTTAGTACCACCGGACAAGGAAAACATGGTGGTGGATGCCCTTAGCCATCGGCCACGAGGCCTGGTGGCATATATGATGATTCAGGAGTGAAAGATGCTTGAAGATGTGTTAGCGTTTGACTTTAAGATCAACTTGTAGTCTTCTATTGTGCAGTTATTGAGCCTGTCGATTTAACCATCTTTTGTCGTAAGGGTGATCGAAGCTCAGCAAGTGGATGAGTCATTACAGAGTTATTAGACAGAGGCAGCATCTGAGAGTTAGTCACATTGGCGGATTAGTTCTGATGGTGGACTTCACTTCAAAGGCCGATTATGTGTCACGAATATTCCATAGTTGTACAGAGATCTTATGACCAAGGTACATCTACCACGGTTTTCTGTCTACCCTGGCTCGACAAAGATGTATCGTGATATGAGGCAACAGTATTTTTGGATGGGGATAAAGTGTCAGATCACCAGTTTTGTGGTCGAGTGTGACACTTGCCAGCATGTCAAGGCCGATCATTAGAGACCCCTTGGTCCATTGCAGCCATTGATCGTCCTGACGTGGAAGTGGAGCACGTATCCACCGATTTTTATTATGGGCTTGCCGAGGACTCGGTGTGGTCAAGACATCATATGGGTTGTCGTGGATCGTCTGACAAAGTCAGCACATTTTCTCACGATTCGTGTAATTTGGCCTTTGGACTGGCTTGCCAAATTGTTTGTTGATGAGATTATGAGACTACCCGGTGTTCTAGTTTCCATCATTTCTGATCGAGACCCGAGGTTCACGATAGTTTTGGAAGAGCTTTCAGAGGGCGATGGGGTTTGCCTTGCAGTTCAGCACCGCGTATCATCTGCAGACCGATGGGCAGATTGAGAGGGTCAACCAGATTCTCGAGAATATGCTTTATGCTTGCGTGATTGACTTCTCGGGTAACTGGGATGAGCATTTGTGCCTAACTGAGTTTGCGTATAATAACAGCTATTAGGTGACTATTGGCATGTCTCCTTTCAAGGCTTTGTACGGTAGGTCGTGTAGATCTCCCAGTTGTTGCATCGAGGTTGGAGAGCATTGTCTCCTAGGCACCGAGCTTGTGCAGAAAACATCAGAGGTTATTGATGTCATTAGGCAGATGATTTGCACAGCTCAGAACCGATAGAAGAGTTTTACTGATCGCCGGCATCGTCCCTTGGAGTTCGCTGTTGGGGATAGAGTGTATCTCAAAGTCTCACCCATGAAGGGCGTGGTTCGATTTGGAGTGAAGGGCAAGCTTGCCCCAAGATTTATTGGACCTTTCGAAATTACTAGGAGCGTTAGCGTGGTGGCCTATAAGCTTGCCTTACCTTCTCAGTTATCTGGCACCCACAACATTTTTCATATTTCGATGCTACGAAAGTGTGGGTCAAACAGTATTCTCGTGATTCATTGGCAGCCTCTTAATGTCCGTGAGGATGCTTCCTACATTGAGCAGCCTATTCGCATCCTTGATTGGAAGGAGAAGGTCCTTCGGACCAAAGTCATTCCTTTGGTGAATGTTTAATGGGGTAATCATTCGGTTGAG
Source organism: Magnolia kwangsiensis (assembly GCA_037074715.1). Lineage (NCBI taxonomy): Eukaryota > Viridiplantae > Streptophyta > Magnoliopsida > Magnoliales > Magnoliaceae > Magnolia > Magnolia kwangsiensis. The sequence goes on along the minus strand of CM073576.1, from coordinate 42,930,286 downwards.
GAGGCATATTAGGGGCACAAGGCTAAGATTAGAGCATTACCCCCATTTGTTTGTATATTGATTATGCTTTGTATTGCATTAATTGTTTTAATGTGTATGCTCATGATGCCATGTTCTCTTCTTCTTCTTGCTTTGTTCTGCATGATAGTAAATTTTGAGGATGAGATTTTTATTAGGAGAGAGTTGTCAGGCTCATGTCCTAGTGACCATTTCATTCCTTAGGATCCCACGGTCCACCCCATCAAATTTTGTTGACCCGCAACTCATAGATTTCACTTGCGCGTGACCCTAAGTCACATCCTATAATCCCGAGTCAACTCAACTCGAGACTTATACCACTGCGACCGCATAGTCTCCGCGGTTCCGACACAGCGTCTCGTGCACTAATCCGATGCTTAGACCATAAGTTATAGCCCGCGCATTATCATGGCTGTGTACCACACATTGCGGGACCCACCTATCACAATGGCATAATTTTCTAGGCCATCATGGGGTGATGTCATCACCCCATGCTAGGTAATGATTGCCTACAAGTAATTATAGGTTTTTCTCTTCCCCACGAGTCAAAGCTAATGATGGCCTTACAAAGCCATCATTTTCCTTCTCTCTCTTATCTCTCTCTTCCTCTCTCTTTCTTCCTCACTTTCTCATCCCTAGCAAGAGAGAGCTCCCAATGTCCATGAGAGAACCTCATAGTCCTACTCCATTGTAGCCCAAAACCTCCTAATCCAACTATCAAGATCCCATCTTAACCACTAAATCAGCCCAAGTTTCGAGTTTGGGGCATGACAAAAGGTGCCATAGGTGCATGTGAATGTTGTCTTCTTCTGATCTTCAAGGGATATATCTATCTGATTGTAGCCCATATAGGTTGTCCTAGAACTAAGGTTGAATAGGACTATGCCAAATAAAAATAAACTTACTGAAATAATAAATAAATCAGGAAATAAATTCTAACTAGCATTGAAAAATTGATTCAAACTTAGTTCTAGGACAACCTATACCCAAAACAAAGGTTAGGCGAAACAACCTTATTTTACAAACAATCAAAAGGATCAAGATCTCAAACCAAAGTAAGATCCAATAGAGCTATCTATTACAAGCATTCACCACATTTGCATAAATAAAATTACAATCATTCTCCACATATGCAAAAAGTAAACATTCACTGCAAACACCAAGAATAATAGTGGTTTGGTGTGTACACCAATTGTTCTCAAACAGCCACACCTACTGCATTCCCAATAATCATAAACCACATGATATTGGCTTTCACTATAAATAAGGTTTTCATAAGGTCACCTTAAAACCTGATACGGTTGTGATTTTGAAGGGCTTATCACAACTAAAAACCCCACACTGATATTTTCTAGCCATCTCAGTCAAAACCAACACATGAGATTTTCTAGTTATCTCAAAGAAACCAAAATACAAATAATAAAAATGTACTTTTATTCTCCTTAAAGACGTATCTCTTGATGTAGCTTGTAGAATCGCTTCTTTTTAAGTAGAATGTTTAATGTTCAGTCATATAAACAAGGGTTTTAGGTTCTAGATTGATTTTAAATTAATTCTAACCAAAGGCTACTTGTTTGAATTCCTCAAAATTAAAAGAAGAGCAATTACTCTCCTTAAAGAATAAGATTCATGAAAAGAAATCAAGGAATTAAAACAAAAGACTATTTAAACAAAATATTAAAATATCATGCAATAGCTTAAAGATAGTGGGGACTTCTCTTTCTCTTGATGAAGGCTTTTACTAGCTTGGATGAGTAATTTCATATTGAGAGAATGAAATTGCGGTAAAGACCGCTTAAGTTGAAGTAGGAATATATCAATATGTTCTAGAGGGGGGTGAATAGGACTTTTTAATAATTTTATGCCAATTTAAAATCCTATCACACTAATCCTAATAATAAGCATATATTAGGATTACTCAAGAGTAACTCTACTAGCTTCCAAGCCAGATAGAGGATCCAATCACAAACTATTTGAGAGATAAACACTATGCAAACTAGTTTATGATGGTTATGACTGTGTGTGTGTGAGGTGTGATATCAGATAATCAGGAATGAAAATATTGAAGGAAATCACACAAGCAAATGAATAGAAATCTCAAACACAGTCATTTTATAGTAGTTTGACTACTTGTCTACTCCATTCTCGGTAACCGCACTCAACCCTTGAGTGTACCGGATTTCACTAAGGAGGTTTCCCACGATTCACCCCAAAGCCAAGGTTTTAAATCAGGTTCACCTTTAACCTTTACAACCTACACCTAGGTTGACTATTTATACTCTCACGTGCAAGGGTCAACGTGATGCACCCACTTTTAAGCACACTGGCCAAGGATCTTCCATAAGACCCTAACAGAGGTTTCACACGGTTCACCTTGAACCCAAGGTTTTAGATAGGTTCACCTTTAACTGGAAGCTTATGCTCTCTACAGAGCAAGGGTCAACACTACATACCCACCACGTACACTCCCGCCGGAGGCCTCCTAGAGGACTTACAAGGGTGAGAAACACCTTATACCCAATCCTACAACGGAATGATCACAAGGGTCCTCTGGACTCTGATAACTTACAGATAAGAAGATGAGTCCCTTTTTGCTCATTGTTGAAGATCTCCTCCTTTGTTGATGAAGAGTCTTCTTCTTCCTTAAACCGCAACTCAGAAGATATACCGATGCATGGCGACGGGTTGGGTTAAGGTTATGACGGAATCCTACTCTGAAATATTTTTCTATAAAGGAGATAGAGTGATTCCAATCATTTATGCATTCAAGGCATTCCAGCTTAATAATTTGCCATTAAGGTGGTAGCTGGAGGATCCTTGAATGTGAAAGTTCAATCCCCAATCTACTCTATTGAATATCAATGATGAGGGTGGATTAGAGGATGAACTCCCTTGAGAGAAAGGGCTTTGGGTAAATGATCTAAGGTTAAACACTCAAAAGCACTCTCTTCTTTCTCTCATAGTAACTAAAGACAAGCTCTCTATTTATAGGTAAAAAGTTCCAACGGATATAAAATGGTTGCATTTATGATAGAGTTTTATATCATCGAGAAGGGTCGACATCATCGAGCGTATACTCTCGATTGCATTGACTGGCCGCTCGATGACATAAACTTAAATGTCACACACTTTTGAAATTTTTTATTAGCTGGTCGTGGGAATCGAGACACACATCGATGTCATCAGATTTTGAACTCCGATATTATCAATACGAGGATTGATTCCTCGACATTTGAAAATGAGAGAGACTTGCTTTGAAATTTTTCAGGTCAAAAGATATGATCGAGGTATACTCGATATCATCAAAATTTGAATGTCGATAATACCGAAGGTCGTGTCAATGCATCGATAAATCCATAGATTTTATCAATGAGCTTGCTGGACGGTTTATATCCTTTCTCGATTGATATTATCAATATTTGAATATCGATTCTATCAAGTGACCCTTAATCTGAAATAACAAACCACCTGAAAAAATATTGCTGGAAAGACTGTGTCCAAGACCGATATAATCGATGGCCTTCTGATATCATCGATTTTTGAATTCCGAGGATATCGAGGGGTACATCAATATATCAAAGGTCTACATGATTTTTTTATAAGAAAAGGGACATAAATACTCTACTGTCGATTATATCAAGTCTACTTCGATAAACTCGAGATTCAAATATCGATGATATCGATAGGGGTATCGATACATCGATAAATCCGTCCAGATGAATATATGGTTATTGGACATCTTTGGTCCTCATTTCTATAATATCGATTGATCATCAAAGACATCGACAACACATCTCGATTTTATCGAACCTAATATCAATAAATCGACAGAGCTAGAAACCTTAGAGATTTTCTATTTTTGTAAAAAAGTTTTCTAACTCAAAAACCCTGTGATGTTCTAACCAATTTTAAGGATTTTATTTACCTGGTATTTTGGGGCATGGGATATGAGGCTTAGATTTACCTGTGGTGAGTTCGAGTACACATCCGGTTGAGGTAGACAGCTGATTGCTCTTCCTATGGAGCTTTTCTATCTAGTTGACTCAACACTCATGCTAATTGACAAACCAGGGCACTTTCAAAGAAGGCCTCTATTTATAGGTTGAAAGTTGTTGTTTCAACTCGTCTAATGTGAGACTCGATCTGAGTTCACATGTGTGTATGTGTGGGTGTGAGTATGTATTTTTTTTATTTTGGTCCTACGATCCTACCGGTCAAATTTCGATGACTCGCGACCATCGGATAGCGTTTGCGGTCATCCTTGAGTTGAGTCATGTAGATCCGACTCGGATTGACCCGAGACCTATGCCATTACGACTGCATCGTCACCACGGTTTCAAAACCATGTTTCGTGTATAAATTCGATATGTCCATCAAAAGTTATGGGCCATGCATCATTTGGACTATTGATCACATTTTTGGTGGTACTCGCATGATTTACATGTTTCTCCATGTGCACATTTTCCAATGATGATGACATCACCATTTCCATGATGACCTATGGCCTAGTCTATGGACCTATAGCTACCAAGCAAGCATGAGATTTCTTTCTCCAATAAATAATCATGAATTATTTTTTTTCAAAGCAATCATGAGCTACCCTACCCCATGAGCACTTAAGTGTTTCTCTTTTCAAAGCTCACCTTTTTCTAAGAAATTCCATCATTTCACTTCTATAGCTCTCCCATCTCTCTCCCTCTTTCTTCATTTCTCTCTTCTCCTCTTTGCAAAAGGCCGTCTAACATCCACCATTGCTGAAATTTACAGCCCTCTTCCCTCTCTTTTTCCTCTAAATCTAACCATCAAAAATTTATCATCACCATAGAATCTTCTTCCTTGAAGCTTGAGGAGTGTGGTGGTTGAAGAATCTTAAAGATCCATCATGTGGGTGAGCATGTAGAATAGATTACTTTGATTTTATTCATAGATCTTTTATTGTTTCATATGGAGGGTGTAGGACTCACCACATCAATGGTGGAGGTCCTACACCACTCCTTGGATGTGGTCTTTAACCACTACTTGCATGCATGTGATCTTGATAGGGCCATTCTCCATAGACCCCATCTTGATGAGATTTTTCCCTTCATCTATGCATCATGGGTCATCTAGACCTTAGATTCCTAACTAGGGCCCATGCATGTATGGGATCCTCTTTGATCTTGCATGTACATATTGTTTCCTTCATTGTGGAGGGTTCGTAGTAGCGGAGCCCTCCCTATGGCCAGTATGTTTCCTTTCTTCTTCTCTTCTCTCCCTTTTGTGGTTTGGATGTGATAATTGTGTGGCCCACCTGATGTGCCATGCAACCAGGATTTTTAGATTTTTGAGACTTCCAGGCCCAAGTTGCTGGATGCCTAGGCCCAACTATGGTGCATAGTTTTGTTGCTTGATTTGGAAGGCCTTTGGGCCTGATTTCTTAAATTATCTTGGAAGAGGCTTAGGCCTGAGAGTTGTGTGACATATCAGGGTGGAACTCACCTTATGAAATCTGTGATTTATTTCCCATTTATTAATTTTATGAGCTGATCTAGACAGCAAGATGTTACTGTCTAGATTGCTAAAAAAATTTTTATGCTGTAATGTATGGGTTGTAGGCCTTGTTTGTGGCTTCTTTTTTCCTAATTTCCTAAAATTTTCCTTGAGGTGTGGACCCCACCTAAAAGTATGCTAAACCTTACCCTCAAATGTCCCTGTTTGATCACCCAAAAGGGTAGGCCAAGGAGGGTGGATGGTCCAGATTTTTCTGGACTGTCCAGCCACACTGTTTGCTGAAAAAACATAAATATCAGCCTGATCTTGAAATGGTAGGCTACCTTTGTGACCTCACCTTGTTATATACTTGTATAGGAAGGTGGCCCTTGCATTTTTTCCAAATTTACATAGACCTGGGCCCACTCAAATGGGGTGCAAAATTTAGGGACTGCAGCATTGCTGTAGAAGAAAAATAAAATTTGGACCTTACTGTCCATAAATTGCATGAGTTAAATAAAATAATTTTACTATACCAAAAATTCTAAAATTTTGTAGAGAGGTGTCCCACCCATGGTAGGACCTTCCTGCAAAATTTTAGGGCCAATGGATCTCATTTGGGCATTCAAAAGGGTAGTGGGCTGCTAAAAATTTCTGTTGTGCAGTCCAGCAGCATAGTTCCAAAAAAGAAAAAATTTAAAAATATTTTCTCAGAAGGTGGGCCATATTTTTGGGTCCCACATTGTTATAGACTAGATGAGGGACCTTGGGTCCAAATTTCAGGAATTTTAGAGGACCAGAACCCACTCATTTAGATGACCTAAATTCAGGATAGTGGACAGCTATATTTCCAGCAACATTCCGCCCTGGATAGGTTGGAATTATGAAATTTATTAAAATACTTTTGGATGTCTAAAAATCATAAAAATTTACAGGGAGGTGAACCACCCATGGTGGGACCTACCTACAAATTTTTGGGGTGAACAAATCCCTTCGTACACCTTGGAAAGGGGGGGACTGACCAACCACGTTGGGACATCTAAGTCAGTCTGATTTTTTGGACAGAATATTTTATTTAAATTAATTAAAATACTTTTAGTTATCTAAAAATCATAAAATTCTGTGGAGGTGTTTCCCACTCATGGAAGGATCACCCTACCAATTTTAGGTCCATCGGGCCTCTGTATCAACCGTGGTGTTGCCTGTAATTTAGATCAGTTTTGGGCCTAATACCCAGGCCCGTAGGACTAACCATCATGGGACGCCCCTACCTTGGGTTGTTGGGCCTGCATTCCAATAGCATAGTCCACTTGAAGTAAGTGTTGTATATTCCCCTTCCTATCTAGTGGGGCCCACTGTGATATGTGTGGGTCATCATGGGTCAGTAACCCATCTAGATTAAATAAATTTTTGGACTCCAACAAGCCCTGGAAATGGGTGGGCTGGAATTCTAGTAAGGGACCCAAATTTGCTGCATGGCTGATTATTTTAGAGCATTGTGGCCCACCAAATGTAAAGGATTGTTCCACACACTCTTTACGTTCCTTAGACAATTTTGGGCTTAATTAATGCCCCTTGAGGCCCACCTTTGTGGTGATATTGTAGGTTAGCATTAACCAAAATTTTAAGTAGTTTTATAGGCCCAATGGACTGTAAACCTCTTTCTTGAGCCCAACATTGTACAAGGGCTGACTTTATTGAATTGTGGGCCTAATGGGCCATCTACAAGATGATCATGTGTATCCATTAGCCTTGCTGAGCTGACTTGCAAGGCCCACATAAATGCATATTATGGAGGGCTTTGCTAAGTTTTTGGTTGACGTGGCAAGGCCCACCCTGTCGGTATAGGTCTTGTCTGCACATATTCTTGGACTTATGGGCTGCCCTCAAATCCATCATAATGTAGGAATTGGATGACTTTTATTTTAGGCCATTTCATTGGGGCCCATTATCTGATATAGTATATGCATGACCACCCTTTTTGTGTTAGTGAGTAGGCCTTGTCGACTAAGTTCTTTTGGCTAGGCCCATTAATCTTGGGCCTCAAAGCCTCTACTCCCCCATCTATTATCACGGGCTTAGGGGCAATATTATGTAAAAAGTTGGGCTCTTAGCTGTCCATAGAAAGTGACCTTATACTTGGGCTAAAAAGTGAGGCCCAACTCACTTGTGTTAAATGTGAAAATTGCCCATGTAGATAAGCTATTGGGCTACCAATGAAGCCCATTGCAATATATTGGATTATGACCCTTATGGTTGGGCCCAAACCTTACTTGAGGGCCCGCTATATGGCATATGAGTTGGGCTTGGAGTATGGGCCATTAGACCGTACATTACTTAGGCCTTAGACCTTACATTATATGCATAGCGGGCTACCTTTTGGGACCCAGTTAAGGTTGGATGTCCTCCTTGGTGGCCCTAAGGTAAGCCCATAGAGGCCCTTTTAGATGGTTAAAGGCCCACCTTGTGCCTGATTAAGATCGTTCCTCCTTAGGGTTATGACTCTTTTAGCTTGTGGGCCATCCTAAAGTACCGGGCCCCCACTAGAGGATTTCTCTTCTCGTCTTCTTAAAACACCTGTCTATGTACCTAGACCTTGTCCCTCCTTAGGATGGAGGATTTTGTATTCCACAGGTAGCACATTTACATTTTATGACCCATATGCATCATCTGTATGAATTGATTGCATTGTGTGGAGGTCATTGAGGGATGGAGTTCCTCTCCCGTGTGCACATTTTGTGCTTGCAGCTAGTGCATGATCTATATTTATGACTCATGCATTGGCATCGCATTTCATGATGATACCGCCCTTGCTTCATCAGGGACTTGCCTCCACAGGGGCATTCATGATGGTCGTATGTGTGGACACCAAAAATATAAATTAAGCATACCGGGTGTATAGGATGCCCATGGGTGAAATTCCTAGAACTTCCATGGTACCAAGGAAATGCCCTAACACCGTGATCGAGTGAAAAATATGAGTGCACGAGGGCCTTATACCATTAGGCCGCAACTCCCACTGTCGTGTAGTCGGTTGGGTAGGGATGTGGCCTTATCTGCTTGTGAGGAAGGGCATTATTAGGATGAGTCTGACCAGCTCGTGAAATGGTTCCACTACCACCAGGCCTTATTAGTGATTAGCTAACCACATGCAGGTAGTGAGGTCTCTTACGCTCGTTTGATTGTATGGGTCTGTAGAGCGGCAGTCATTCAACAATGTAATGGACCCCGGTGATTTTCTTATGATTAAAAATATACTTGATATGTGGTTTGGACATGAGCACTGGCATTACTTGCATCGTATTAGCATTGGCTGCGTAAGCCCCTTCATGCATTGCCTTGGTATGGTGTCCAGTACTCATTGCATCGTATTCATGATAAGCCTCGGTAAGGTTAGTAATATTTTCATTGAGTATGTTCTTTTCCTGTACCTCCTGCCTTTCTTCTGTGCACCATTATCACGCACTTACACCACCCTCTGAGCTTCTATAAGCTTATGCATGATTGATGTGTGCAGGAGATTCTAAGCAGGCGTCGTAGTAGTAGATCAAGGAAAAGAGTTGAGCTTGAGGACTCCAGTGTTGCTAATTTCTCTCTCTTTTCCTATTATATTTTATATCTCCTTTTGAACTTGATGTAAATTTGTAAAAGTTTAAATTCTTAATAGATTTTGTGATGTGTGCCCCTTGTTATTCTCAGATGTACTTACTGTAATCTTGGGTATGCTCATATTGAAATGATTATACTGCTATGAAAATTCTTCTTGTAGGATCCCAGGATCGAAACCTGTCTTAAGAACTGATAATGGGGTAATACGGAGGCTGTTGCGGCCAGAACCGGCCATCGGGTTCCTTGTGAATCCAGTTATCGAGTCTGAGGCGTGACATCTAAGATTTAATAAAATTTTAAAATTTGGACATGATCGGATAAAACCGTTCTTCGACTGGTCGAAGGCCCTTCTCGATTGGTCAAGGGCCCTGTTCGACTAGTCAAGCATGGGCTTCGACTAGTCGAGGGTGCCTGATTTGAGTTGTTGGACTTTGAGTCGAGCAACCCCGACAGGTCGAAAGTCCCTATTCGACTGGTCGAGTAGTCTACTCGACTGGTCGAGAAAGCAACAGAAATATCCATTTTTTGAATTTTAAATTTAGACTGGTTGAAGATTTTCTTAGACTAGTCGAGCCACAGCTTAAACTAGTCAAACTTAAGCCTAACCAAAGTATGAAAACTCATATAAGTTTATCTTTTAAAAGCATCTAAGTCTAAGGTCTTTCTAGGGTTTGTTATACTTGAGAAGACTGAACATTGAAGTTTGAAACTTATTTTTCTTCTTGTTTCTTTAATAGAACATGTAGTTAATCTTCTACTTGAAGTGTATTGAAGATGGAGCTTGGTCTTCTACTTGAAGCGTAGTAGAACTTGAACTCATTTAAGCTTGAACTTTCTAACTTCATGACTTGTACTTCAGTAAGATTTAAGCTTGAACTTTCCAACTTCATGACTTGTACTTCAGAAAGGTCTTCATATTAGATGTTGAACTTGACTGACTTGAGGCTTGAACTTTACATAAACTTTCTATCTTGATCCACATTAGTCAGACCATATCATAAGTTGTTTTGTTTAAATGAAATTTGACAAACAAAGGTGTGCTTTATTCAATATAGTATTTACAATCTCCCCCTTTGTCAAATTCATGAAAAAACACTTAGTACAACAATTACAATAATATCTTGATATTCATGTTGCTGAATTTGCTGCTACTCCCCCTCAATGTGAGCTTCTCTCTGCTTTCTACTTCCCCTATATTATAACATATACCATTCCAATGCACAACTCCAACAACCATATCAACATTTTCCATTCTAATCAATCAAATAACATCATTCATTCATCATTCACATTCTATATATAATGACTAGTATTCTCTCCCCCTTTTGTCATAAATTAACAAAAGGAAAGAGTAAACATGTGAACATAATATAACTGAATCATTAGAATAAGAACTAGAAAATGCATATAATTATGTCCAGGAAAGGAGTTAATAAAGTTATTAGTTAGCATAAAGAGAGCATAGTTCAAGAGTTAACAAGCCAAACACACATATAGTTAAAGTTTATAAACCCAAATCAACTAGAAAATGTAGAGAAACCAAACTAATCGGACCCAGAGGAAGATGGAGGAGGTATTAAAGGATCAATCTAGTGAAGTCCTTTGGTAATGCAATGAAAATATTTTCACATGTATTTCATGGAAGCTTTGTGACTTTCAGCCAGAGTATCCTATGATACCTTCAACTCCACAACTTTCTCATCTAATGGCTTAAGTTGATCATTAACCTGGGAAGGTTGATAGTCAAGATCAGTTGCACCATCCAATTCAAGCTAAACAAAAATGCCATCCATGGACGTGTCTTCAGGTAAAGGTGCATCCTCTTCTTCTACTTCTTTATCCTCATCTCTTTGGTTAGGTAGGTAATCCAAGTTCATCTTACGAATATTCGTATTATAAATTGAAGGAGTGCCTTTGGTGCTTCAGTAGGAGGAATGACAACATTACAATGAATAGCAAGGCTTATCATGAGATAAACAAAAGGGATAAACCCATGGCCAAGATGGATATGAAAGTGGATAATTGAGTAACATATCAATGAGGGAAGACAGATAGGAATACCAGACACAATCGCATGTAGAACACGAGACATGAAGGGAGGAAGTTCAGACTTATTCCTGAACCAAGAATAGACATTGGATGTGAAAATGCAATAAATAACTGTATATTTGGGTAACATCTTGTTGGCACGAAGGGTATTTTCCAAACTCCATTCGGCATTAAACCGACATAGTTTATGGATAATATCCTGATGCTCAGATTCATATAGTTTATCAGCAAGGGTAGAAATGAGCATGCCTTTATCATTAACATTGATATCCATTAACCCTGAAATAAGATGTTGATCAATAAGGAATGTCCCTTCTCTAAAATTAATAAAGAATGTCAGTATCTAGGGATGGTTCACCTATCGAAGCATACATCCCTTGAGCTATAGAGCGGTATGTCATCCTGCCCCAATTAAGAATGTTTTTCCAACCAACTGTAGTGAGGATAGGTAAGAGATGGAATATAGCAATGTGATCTACGATCACCATCCTTTCTATGATAATTTCCTGATTACGGAGATCCCTAACCTGCTCTGAATCTTCTTCGGGAGATCTTAAGGTTCTCACTGTTCACAACCCCAAGAGTAGGGTCACGATGTAGTAATAATCTTGATGAGACCGAGGTCGAATCCATAGTGACTGAACTTATGTCTTCTTAAAACAACTAGAAGTAGAACTAGAAGAAGATGAAAATCTAAATTTGAAATATTTAAGAGAGTAATTGTGATTAAAGTAATTAAAACTAGTGAATTTAAAGGTAGAAACTAGAGTGCCAAGGATCCACTTGTAGCAATTGGGAAGCTACCTTGCATGATTTAGGGACATAACTGGAATCAGAGTCCAATCTTATCCAGTTGGTAAGAAGAGATTTGTCAGATTTCTAAACTTCTTATGGATCTAATCATTAATGGATGAGAGTGGTGAGGTTTTGGAAGTGATTCCATCACGTAACCATGCCCAAGAGACAAGGCAAATAACAACAATTTACCAAACCCACAACCAATCATAAGAGAATTGTGAAAGTTAGGGAGGATTCCATCACCCTACCATGCTCATGGGACAATGGTGAATAATAATATTTTTTAATTTCACAATCTCAATTCAGGAAAAGAAGATATCTCAAGCTATCGCAGATATATTGTAATTTGAGTCACAACAGACCATTAAAAACTAAAAATATTCCTTCATAATCAAAATAAAATTCAAAAGAGTTCAACAAAACATGAATCAAAACAAAGAAAACATCTCAATCATACTACGAGTTTCACCTCTTAGCCCTAGCTAAGAGGTTTAGCCAACCATAGATATGATTGAACTAAAGACTCTTAAACAACACAAAAAGACCAACTACAGAGGAAGAATAAGAACTCAAACCTTAGAAGATGTTTAGGGATGCCCTAGGGACCCCTATTTATATTTTTAGGCCTTAGACTTTTGCACCGAGTTGGAAATTTTCAAAAACTGCTTCAAATTTTCGTAGTCCGTGCAAAAATTACGTAACCCTTGACTAGTCGTGGGACATCCTCAACTGATTGCGGGCCATCCTCGATTAGTCGTGAGACACCTTCGATTGGTCGAGTAGGATGAAAATTTAGTTATTTTACTTGCTGGAGTTCAAGTCGAGGAACCTCGACCGGTTGAGCTTTGACTAGTCGAGCGGTGTCCAGGACTAATCGTAGGTAGCCTGGACTGGTCGAGCAGAGGTCAGGACTACTGGAGGATTATGCAATTTCACTTCAAAACTCTGATTTTCTTCATTCTTGATTTGGTTTTCTTGGATCTTTAGTATGTGCATTCTTCATTCTTGGTTTCATCAGATCCAATCATGGCTTTGGTGATTCTTGAGCATTAAATCCATGCCTTTAACATCCTTTTCAATCTAAGCTCTTAAATTCACCTTGTAACACAAACATGATTAAAATAAAACATTAAGCATTATCATGTTAGTAAAACCAAGTAATAAATGAAGTCTAATATGCAATATTTGATCCTCAACACAATCCCCAACTAGCATTTTGCTAGTCCCGAGCAAAGTATGCGAAAATAATTTTGAGAGCCACAAGACAATTTTTATGAGCTCAAGTGATTTTTTGAAAACAATCTAAATAATAGAATTCTAAGATACATCAGTGTTAAGCATCAACTTCTTTTCAACTCTAGCACTCAGTAAATTTCACAATTTAGTTCAAAGTATTAATCCTTCAATTAGAACAATTCTAAACATCGAGTTCCATGGGTGCATAGTGAAGTCTAAGCTTATCATAATCAAAGATCTAGTTCTCAATTTCTATGATAACATTGATAATCAAAAGAACATTCAGGATAACCAAAACTTGCCTTACAATTCAGCCTTTTTATTCTTCCAACTTTTGATTTTTTCATTAATGGCTTTCACGCTATGTCAACCTTTTTAAAGATCTTTAATAGGTAGCTGTTTTCGATGACAACTATTTTTTTAATTGGGTATTCTCTCTCTCTCTCTCTCTCTCTCTCTCTCTTCAATTTGAACTTGATGGACAAATTCACCAGGTTGGTTCCTTCCATACTTAATAATCATCAAGTTATCAATTCAATATCAAACTAAAACCTTAATGTGTAAGCTATATTTGACATGTGAAATCATGACTCCATCAATGTTTAAAATTTCTAATCATGGATTAATAATTCAAACTTAAATGTGAAATGTAACAAGTAATTAAATCTAAGAGTCATAAATCACCAACATTAAGTACCTTATACTTCTAAATCATGGATGAAATGCAAAATCACTCGAATTTACAAAATTTTCAAAAATTTTTTCACAATTTTTGCTCAAAGACTAAGAAAACACTGATTAGCTTGCCTAATCTACACTCCAAACTTAAAATCTGCATTGTCCTCAATGTAAAAGATATAAGCATGCAATGAACATGAGACAATGAAAGTAAAGGAGAAGTGATGGAAAAGTAATACCTGAAGAAGAAATTTTAAGGTGTTTTCAATGATCTTAAAGTGAAGATGGGTTAGTAAGACTCAACAGATGATAAGAAAACTATCCTAAATAGCAAAAAGCCAACTATCCTAGACATAACATGAAAGCAATAAACTAATGCCAAACTCAAAAAGCAGTGGAAAAGCTACTCAGTCATGCTGCAAGGTTTTTCCTTCGGCTAATATCTTGATAAATTTCTTAGTATGTTTCTCAACAAGAGCACCCAAAAGCCATTTTTGTAATAGGCTTCTAGAGAATTTATGGACCTTATAAAAAAATTGTTGTTGCATCGCTTGAAGTATCCAAAGTATATATGATTCACCTATGACAGAAAAAGTTTCAACGTTAGTATCCCATGGTAAATCAGAGCCTACAAGTAGATAGAATTTAGAAAAATTCTCAGTAGATGATGTAGTCTTAACACATTCTGAAGTTTCAAACTCTGGTTCAATTGTCAAATCGTTCTCCTTTAATGGTAAACATTAAGATCTGGGGAAGAGGGGCTGCAGAATAAGGGTTCTCTCGGTCAGTGACAACTACTGAGGTATTGTCTTGCAAGGCATCCACTATTTCTTATATCATCAAGTCATTTGAATTTGCAAAGTGTGTCAAGAAATCGTCTAAAGAGTTGGAAAATTCAACTGAAAGTGACTCATTTTCTTCATTGAAGTTTATGATGATCTGCCAAAGGATTCCATCATCTCTGGAAGCGGATGGAAGCATACCCTCTTGCTCTTGACCTGCACAAATAGATTGAAAATCAATAGGTGAAGAATTGATGTGAAGACTTTGTTCATCGATATCACTCAGTAAAGGTATTGTATTGTCAAGGGTTGACAACTCAGATGGTGGCCTCAACTGGATGGTTTCAAATTCTAAAGTCATATCGGGAAACTCGTCCATGTCCCTAATCATATTATAATCTAAATCAGGGGAGTGGCCCAAACATGCCCCAAAAGAGTCCTGTGATTCGCCCAGAAGAGACTCTTCCTCCACATTTAAATAAAACATGTCATATGAGTGGAGTAGAACTTCCTGTGCCTCATGATCACCTTCCTAAACCATAATTGAAGTTAATTCCAGTGAATCTTGAGCTGTGCTCTCATGAATCTCATCCCAATACTTATTATCATCCAATTCAGTGCAGTACATACTTGGGATGAGATTGCTTTCCTCAAGTTCTATTCCTAAATTGGATCGAGGTTCGAATAAGCTAACCTCTTCCTCATCATTGAAATCAGGCATGTCATGTGAGTGAAGTGTGTCAATATCATTGTATTTCAAAACCAACAGTGTCTTTTGGTCATTCTTTTGGATAGTCATTGAGATTGACGCTTTGAGAAATTGAACTGTATGCTCATTAACGGAATTCAACTCCTCATTCTAAATTTCAGAGTTCTCTACAAACGAGTTAGGATCACTCTTCTTGTATTGTGTTTCTGAATTCATTTTTGGCTATGACGAGCGAGCCTCCAATGTCTTATCGATGCACAATACAAGTGCTTCTATTGTTCTTCTAATGTCAGAAAAATCATATATATTACCCTGAAGTGACTCCTCTTGGATTGTTTCAGATTGGGTTTCAAAGGTAGAAGACCCAAGAGAATGTTCACTAGGGTGTATTGCTGGTTCATCTTCCCAATATTGATGTTTCCACTGATTATAGTCTTACGGATCATAGGTGGGAGAATCTGATGGTTGTTGATACATATTATCACCCATAATATAATCTCTTATTATTTTCTTCCCATCTGATGGTTGATAATACTTTTCACTCCCATAGTTCTAATAACACCAGCATTCACATACTATTTCCTTGATCCGTGAAATGTAATTATTCTCCCGCATATGATCACGTAAGGACTTCTTAACTAGGGGAGCATTATAGTCCGGTCAGTTCTTGATGATGATTTCAGAAAAATTTTGAGACATGGGTTGTTTCCTCTTATAATCATCTGACAGCCCTTCACAATTTCTGGCATTTTCCAAAACTACCTCAGCATATTGATGTTCCCACTCTTGCATATACATGATGCTACCCTAATCTTGAACCTAATCCTAAAAGAAAATAAAAAAAAATTCCTATAACAATATGGAAAGTAAGTAGAGGAAAGAAGTTAGAAAGAACTTACCAGATTGGAGAGTTCTATGTTAGGATCTTACAAAACAGAAAAACAATGTTAGTTTCTTAAAAAAAAAAAAAAAAAAAAAAGAAGAAGAAGAAAAATCCTAAAATTAGAAAGTTCTAAAATCAAAAATAGAAAGATGAGTTAGTTTCTAAAAAGGAAAGTTTCTAAAAAAAGAAAAATAACCTAGTTTCTAAAAACAAATTAGGAAAATTTCTAAACCTACAAAATAGAAAGCTAAGTTAGTTTCTAAAATAATTCAGAAAATCCTAATCCTAAAAATAGAAAGTACAAAAACCTTAATCTTAAACTAATTCCAAAACTAGCTAATCTCAGAAAAATGCATCCATCAATCCCCAGCAACAGCGCCAAAAACTTCTTCACAACCCCAAGTGTAAGGTCGCGATGCGGTGATAATCTCAGTGAGACCGATGTCGAATCCACAAGGACTGAACTTATGTGTCTTCTAAAATCAACTAGAAGTAGAACTAGAAGAAAATAAAAACCTAAATCTGAAATATTTAAGAGAGTAATTGTTTAAAGTAGTTAAAACTAGTGAATTTAAAGGAAGGAACTAGGGTGCGAAGAATCCACTTGTAGCAATGGGTAAGCTACCTTACATGATTCAAGGACACAACTGGAATCGGAGTCCTATCTTATCAGTTGGTAAGAAAAGATTTGTCAGATCTCTGAACTTCTCATGGATCTAATCATCAATGGATGAGAGTGGTGAGGTTTTGGAAGTGATTCCGTCACCTAACCATGCCTAGGAGACAAGGTAAACAACAACAATTTACCAAACCCACAACCAATCATAAAAGAATTGTGAGGAGGATTCCATCGCCCTACCATGCCCATGGGACGATGGTGAACAACAAGATTTCCTAATTTCACAATCTCAATTCAGGAAAGGAAGATATCTCAAGCTATTGTATATCTATTGTAATTTGAGTCACAACAAACCATTAAAAACTAAAAATATTTCTTCATAATCAAACTAAAATCCAAAAGAGTTCAACAAAACATGAATCAAAATAAAGAAAACATCCCAATCATGCTACGATCTTCACCTCTTAGCCGTAGCTAAGAGGTTAGCCAACCATAGACATGATTGAATTAAAGACTCTTAAACAACATAAAAAGATCAACTAAAGAGGAAGAAGAAGAACTCCTGGATGGTGGATTTCTAAGTGCTATGTTGTAATTATAGCACCCGGTATTGTCAAATTTTATTGTGTCAAACCACTTGAAGTCAATATCTTGTTATAATAAGATGGAAAGTTCAAGAACCATCGCCAACTCTTCCACATTTTCAAGTTGAAGAACATTGCCAAAGATCAAACACAAGCTCAAGTACAAGAACAAAAATTCAAAGCTCAAGTTAAATTTCATGATCACCACCTTATGTCTCAAGAACATAAGCTCTAGCTCATGCTCAAGTTCAAGACTACAAGGTCAAGCTTCGCGTACTTCAAGATAATTGAGTTACCAAAGCGATCAATGTTTCGATGTTTCAAAATCACATTGAAGGTATGAATGACCTTAGATTGACCATAGGTTAGGTTATGTTAATTGCATGTTAAATTTGGGTCATTGTATAAGTTTATAGGCTTTTCTATGACTAGTCCTAGCCTTTGTTCGCCTAGTCCAGGCACTAGCTTGACCAGTCCAAGAATTTTTTCGACCAGTCCAAGTTTTGTTAAATATTTTTCAGATTTTCTTTTGGACTCTCGACCAGTCGTGCAGTCTGCTTGACCAGTTGAGTGAACAGTGCTCGATCAATCATGCAGTGCTCGACTCAAAGTCCTACAAGCTTTTCTAGTCCCACTCAACCCGTCGAGTAACAGGTTTATCCTATTACGCCAGGATTTTTAAAATTTGGTTGGTGCTTCGATGAGTCGAACCGAAACTTAGACTAGTCGAGGGAACAGAATTTCTTCTTATAAATAGAGGACATTTCTCAGAATTATTCATCAATTCCAAGCCTAATCAAGCCATCACTCTAAGAGATAAGCCCTGTGATTGTAAAGCTATTACCTATTCATTTTTAATTCATTTTTATTTTATTTTATTTAATTTTGAGATCTCTTTATTCAATTCTATTCTATTAAAAAGAGTATTTTGATTTACCCTTTTGAGATCAAAATCAAATCAAGCTAGCCACAGGTTGATTTAATTTAAAAATCATTTAGGCATAAAACCGTTTCATTTGTGAGATTGGACATTGAACATTTACATCTACATTGGATTGGTTCTACCAAGCTACATCGGAAGAAGAATCTTCAGATAAGTACAATTTCATTTTTTGTATTTTTGGTTTGTGAGATTCAGGCAGGAAAATCTCATTGTGAGGTTTTTACGATTGTGTTAGCCCATTTGAAAAACACATTTGTAAAAATTTTAAGGTGAACCTTGGAAAACCTTATTTCTTAGTGAAAGCCAATATCCTGTGGGTGTGGATATTAGGAGTGGAGTAGTTATGTGGCTATTTGTGAATAGTTAGTGTACACACATGAACCACTATAATTCTCGAAGTTTGGATGATGGTTGTGATGTATGAGTGATGCTGAATGTTGCAATTTTCTTTATGCGCTTGTGGTGAATATTGTAATAATTTAGTTTATTTCATTCTCCTCATTCTCAGTTTGAGTTTTTAATACTTACCAAATTTCTAGACATCCGGTTATCCTACCACAAACCTTGGTTTTTGGTTAAAGGTTATCCTTAGAACTCAGTTTGTATCAACCACTCAAGACTAGTGCATTTGAGGTTGCTATTTAATTGTGTTATTTGTCTTTACATTCCACATTTATTTTTATTTGGCATAGTCCTATTCACCCCCTCTCTAGGACTTCGAGCTCGGCCTTTTCAAGTGGTATCAAAACCTAATATCTCATTCATTTGGATTCATTTCCTGAGCTAAGCGATCTCGAGCTTTTAATATGTCAAATTTTCATAGCCTCTCTATTACTAGGCCTCCACCTTTTGATGGCTCCAATTATGCTTATTGGAAATCCAGGATGAGGATCTTTTTGAGGTCCATCGATGAGAGCATGTGGCAAGCCACAATGACTAGATGGAACCCACCCACATCTGAATTTCTAGACTGTAATGCCCTGAAAATCGGGGGTCGATCATAACTCAGCTCCCGAGTTTCAGAACATCACTTATGCAATATTTTTTTATGATGGATGAATGTTATCTGTATTAGGGCATAAAACATGAGGTAGATTAAGCCAAAACAGCAAACATAATTCAGAGACAGTCTGAAAACATGAGCAGAAGACTGAAATACATTTATAGATCAACATAAGTCCCCAAGCTATGTATGCTCTGCCAGGTCATAATTACAAGTCGTCTCTCAAATATATATATTGAAAAGTGATAAATCACTACCAACATAGCCCTGAATCCCCATCAATCAGGGCATGGTTCACATAAACCCACCTGAGAACTGCATACAGGAGAAATCCTCCTCAACGTCATAAAAGACCGGCTCTGCCTCGCAAGCATCGCCATTATCTGAAACTAAAACAGGGACTGGTTGGTGTTGCAAACACTGTCCTGTAACATGGGAGTGAGTAATTAATTCAGTGGAACTATACAACAAAGGTTAACATGTTATCAATTCAATCAAGCAGTAATGATAAAGTAGTATAATCAAACATGTTTTAGATACTCTTGTTAATGCAAGAATGACATGAGGGAATGATGCATGCCCTCACCACAATTTCCCTCTGTGATCTTCATCTTACGGTCGCGCATGTCAGTCACTTCCTCAGTGTTCTTACACCAACGTCGACAGCACATGCAGTGCGATGATATGAACATGATTATCGAGTTCTTATTAGTCCTTTTCATACAGTAGGATTGGGAAGCTAAGGTACCTCCCTTATATCATTACCCAAACGATGATCCATTCTCGGTTCGTTAGTCCGAGACAATCTCATACGATAATATAGTTCTAGATCGCTGTAAAGGGCTTGTAACAAATCAATACAGGTCTAGTTATATCCTAAATACTGCAACAAGACTCGTCGCCCTTATGCAGTGTCAGGATATACTTGAGGTCACTACAGAGGGCTCGTCACCAATCAATGTAGGCCAACAGCACGAATAGAGTGTCCCATACCACCATAATCGGCTCACGAGTATAGGTGCTCACTGGTCACTACAAAGGGCTCGTCACCAATCAGAGTAGGCCGACAGCTCGAATATAGTGTCCCATACCACCATAATCGGCTCATGAGTCTTAGCGGATCGAGGTACCAAGGTTAGAGGGGCTTTCCAATTGTGAGTTTGGTACCTTAGGTTCAAACAGTAGCGTCCAAATATGGTGAACATACATCAGTCAATCGGGTTAGTTGATAAGCTCAACTAGGTCAAGTGTATGTCGAAATGATCGACATGGAATGCATAAGCACTCCATGTGGCCTAACCATTGCCGAACATCCGAAGTATGACTCGAGTTCGTCGAACACATCCTGCGTGGTGAAAACAATCTCAATCACCAGTTTAAAGACTGTTACCGATTACCTAGGCTATACAATAGCCCCAATCACATTCAATTATGACATGTTATCCGATGATATAGTTAAAGCAGTAAATGAATCATATTTCAAATTATACAATCAAAGGTCCGATATTATCCGCTTTAGGGCTGCTAGGGCTGTTGCACGGAATCGTTACACCACTCCCCCATCACCCTTCACGGCATTATTTTTACATGTTATAGAATACAACTTAAACATGAATCCACACATATGTAATATAAAATACATGGAGGAAGTCATACACATAGACAAGGTAGTTGAGACGCATAACTCAATACACATACAGGTACACCGTACTAACTACTAACTCATTCAAACATTTTTACAAACACTTAGACTACACATACAACATACGCAACGTATATTGATAAAACATGTATTAGGCTAATCCGTTCACCCAGAAGTTGATACACATGCATCTAGCATACATAGACAACAATTAATCATGGCAAGCACAAATCTGAATTTCATACGTATACGGTATTTTCTACAAATATGAGAAATACAGTATATTCAACATAGTTAACGTATAACTAAAAAATGAAATGGACAAAACTTTATACATATGAAATAGCATTCACGTCAGTAATATATCATTAACCGACATTGAATGTATTGAAAACCATAACCTAAACATATATAGTCTGCACCTTAAACTAGAAAATGCACAATAGATATAATTCAGATGATTAGTCTTCATGAACGGTGGATAGGCTACCTAAGGCATGAAACAGGTTAGCTAAAACATCACACAAATACAAGGAATATAGTATATTCAATATAGTTAACTTATAACTGAAAAATGAAATGGACAACACTTTATACATGTGAAATAGCATCCACGTCAGTAATATATCATTAACTGACATTGAAAGTCTTAAAAACCATAACCTAAACGTATATAGTCCACACCTTAAACCAGAAAACGCGCAATAGATATGATTCAGACGATAAGTCTTCGTCAACGGCGGATAGGCTACCTAAGGCATGAAACAGGTTAGCTAAAACATCACTTAAATTATTTTAAGCTTCAAAACAGGTTAGGGTTTGATTAACTTACCCAAGAATGGAATCAGAATCGCTAGAATAATGATTCAGATACACAGGATCGATACGTAGAAGAACTGGAAAGAATCCTAAGAAGAAATACCAGGTTCTCTCTTACTTTCTCTCTCTTTTCTGTCTCTTGATTTGGCTAGGGTTTGAAATTCGTATGGGATTTGGGAATGAGGGTTTAAGGCCTTTTTATAAGCCCAAAAGAGACGGAAATAGCCCTAGAGCCAAGGTATACTTAGGTTATAATCAAATCGGGTCTGTTTCGATCCAATGGAGCACTTCTGGAGGTCCTGTTACTAAATGCGGTTGGACTTAAGCTCTATAATATTAGATCTAGGTCAAGCTAAGTTTTCAGTTCGGTCAGGTTTCCAGATCAGCCGTGGCAAATCAGTTTCAGTTCAACGGTCACCGAAACTCGATCAGGGCCACAAGCACTTTGACATATGTGGGCCAACTTCCCTAATCCGAGGGTGAATTTGGTTCAAAATCTAATGGTTAGAATGCTTAGAAATAACGTGCAAGCGACACGACTCATATTACTCAAATTCATATTTAATTTCTTTAAAATCTTCGCTTTCTCACTCTCTTCACTCCGGACTCAAGGAAATGGTCTCAGGACATCGTCTGGGCTTGATTTTTGAGGTGGTCATCAAGTCCAACAATATGGTCATATTCATCTAAGTTCGTCGCTATCGGACTTTTGACGTGCGGTCTAGGTCCGATACGAAGTTTCACGATGCTCCCAAGAGCAACTAGGTTTAGAGATTAATCCTAGGTTTTTAGGTAACGTAGCATTAGCGGTCCTACTCATTTTGGGTCTTTAGTTCATATTAGAAGTGGTTCAAGTTAATTCTACTAATTATTCAGTTTAATACCTAACCAAATTCTACCCTAATTATGGCAAAATACTGTCCTAGGGCCATTCTATGCCCCATTTTTGGCACTTCTAGTTATTATATTATTTTAATTATTTTTCTAGTGGTTAATCATCAAGTTTACCCCATCTTTAACAAATTTCATGATATTTCGTGTTGTATAAAAATTTTAAAAATTGCAAAAGCAGCAGCTGTCCAACAAGTGATTTTCAGACAGTTGTCACAATGACCTACTTTAAACTATATTAAATATTTTATTATATTTTTAACATATTTTTATATAAAACTAGACTTATGTAGCTTCAATTTGGTTTTTAAATAACCTAAATCGGAGTTATAACGAGGGAGATAATTTTTCAAAGTTGGACGAAATGCGTAAAAAAAATACAAAAAATGGGTTGCCTGACCGCTGTACGGACGAGGCCTCGCCAAACCGGCGAGCCCCTCGCCGATCACTGATCAATTTAGCGAGATCTTGCCCCAGGTACGATATCCTCCCCACCCCCCAAGGATGCCAAAAACATGTGGGACCCACCTCGAGTCCCCCTGAATTGAGCCATTTGGGCCCACGAGTTCGTCGAGGCTTTTATCGAGTTTTATTTGTAAATCAGAATGAGTTACACAACATACAATACATGATTTTGGGGTATAAGAAGCTAATCCATCCAAATAACCTATCTACATTATGAAATTCTAAAACTTAAATAGTCGAAATCCCATTTTGTGCATGAATGTACCATTTACAGTAAGTTTTAGTTTAAGTATAGTTCTTCATCATTTAAACTTCGGGATTTATGTTTAATATGAAAATACTTAAAGAAATTGGAAGAATGAGGTGGTGAAAGGTGAGATTTTGAAAGAAATGGGTTAAAAAATGATTTTTAGACTTTAGGATTGAACTTTGAGAGTGATATGGTTGACCCATTGCCTAAGGATGTCTAACTCCAAGTTGGCAAAAATCCAGGGTGTTACATAGACACAGATCGAACTAAGTCTGTTAAAGTTACACCTTATTATTCATGGACCACTCTTCAGAAAAATGAGAGTAGTGCCAATGCTAAAGTTTTAAATGTAATCACTTGCGCACTACCACTAGATGAATTCAAAAGAATTATATCTTGTGATACTACAAAGTAAGCTTGGGATATCTTAGAAATGACACACGAGGGTACTACTATTGTCAAAAAGTTAAAACTTCAAATCCTCACCATTAGGTTTGAGAAAATACTTATGAAGGAAAGTGAAACATTCATGGACTTCTATACTAAATTGAATGACATAGTTAACTCAATGTGGGGTCTTGGAGATAGCATCCCAGAAAGTAAAGTTTGTGCAAAGATACTGCACTCATTGCTTAAAAGGTTCAATTCTACGATGACTGTCATTCAGGACCTTCGTGACACGAATAATATGAGGGTTGAAGAGCTTGTTGGTTCTTTACAAACCTACGAGTTGAATTTTAAGGCTCCTAAAGGTATGTCCATAGCCCTTAAGTCATCTAAATGTATTTCTTAAGATAATACTAGTAATTCTGATTATGAAAATTTAGAAAATGATATAACACTATTAGCTAAGAAGTTTTATAAGATTTTCAAAAGAAAAAAGAGATTTGATTTTCAAAAACCCTCTGAGAAGAAAAAGAGTAAATCTAAAAATTGAAAATCGCTTAAAGACAGCCAATGCTTCAAATGCCATGAATATGGGCATTTGGAAAACAAGTGTCCAAAGAAGGACAAATCAAAGAAGAAAGGTATGTTGTTCACATGGGATGAATCGTCTTGCTTAGAAGCCTCTTCTAAGTTAGATGATTCAGAAGCCAAATCTACTAATAAGGTCAAGGCCTTAATGACTCTGGCCAGAGTCACTTCCACAGTTAGTTGTAATTCAACTTATGATGAAAATCTGAGTGACCCTGAAAACGATGAAGATTTATAAGATGCCTATAATGCCCTATACAAGGAAAGTTGTAAAATAGTTGTAAAACTTAAACTTCAAAAAGAAAAGTTTTTAAAGATAAAAAAGGATTTTGAAAACTTAGTTTTAGAAAAATAACAACTTTCTGATTCTTTTCAAAAGACTAAATGTGATTTAGATTTCAAAATGTCCCAAGTTGAAAATCTAAAATTAGAAAATGAAAAACTAAAACTAGAAGTCTCTTCTCTCTTGAGTTCAAAGGATACTTGGAGGGATATCGCATGAATTGTCTGCACCTAAGATACCTCAACAAAATGGGGTTGTTAAAAGGAAAAACCATGTGCTTCTAGAAATGGCCAATGTTATGTTAAATAGCATGAAATTACCTAAAAATCTATGGGCGGAAGCTATGAACACTGCATGCTATATAATAAACCGTGTTTATACTAGAAAATTAAATGATAAGATTGCATATGAACTATGGTTCAATAAGAATCCCACAGTCAAATACTCTCAAGTTTTTGGCAACAAGTGCTATATTTTGCATGAACGCGAAAATTTAGGAAAGTTCAACAATAAAAGTGATGAAGGGATTTTTCTAGGGTATGCTCTAAATAGTCAAGCGTATCGAGTTCTCAACAAGAGAACCAATGTTATTCAAGTGTCCATTAATGTGGTTATAGATGATCACCTAAATATACCTATCTCTATTTCAAAAGATAATGAAGTCTCTATATTTGATAAACCAAACTCTTCATCCAGTCAAAATGACACTAAACTGCAGTCAGTTAAAGACCATCCAACTAATCAAATTCTTAGGAACCCTCTCACTGGTGTGCGCACTCGTAAACAATTATAAAACGTATGTAATTATGTGTGCTTCACTTTCCAAATTGAGCCGGCCAATGTAAAAGAAGCGCTTACTAATGAAAACTGGATAGTACTCCTGCAAGATGAACTAAATCAATTTGTGAGGAATGATGTGTGCTACTTAGTTCCAAGATATAATGATAAATATATATTTGGAACTAAGTAGATCTTTAAAAGTAAATCTGATGAATTAGAAAATATTATAAGAAATAAGGTAAGACTAGTTGTACAAGGGTACACTTAGATAGAAGGCATTGATTATGATGAAACCTTTGCCCCAGTAGCTCATCTTGAATCTATCAAATTATTTATATCCATTGCTTGTTTCAAAAAGTTCAAAATCTATCAAATGGATGTTAAGAGTACTTTCTTGAATGATGATTTACATGAGGAAGTATATGTAGAACAACCTAAGGATTTTGAAGGCCCTAAATACACCGATCATGTTTATCGCCTAAAAAAGGCACTCTATAGTTTAAAACAAGCTCCCAAGGCATGGTATGAGAAGCTGACTAAGTTTTTTCTAAGTCATAACTTTATAATGAGAAGTGTTGATAAGACACTGTTTGTAAAGAAAAACAATGACACATACTCATAGTACAAATATATGTTGATGATATTATCTATGGTTCTACATGTTCTAACTTGACTACTGAGTTTGTAGAATTGATGAAGTCCAAGTTTAAAATGAGCATGGTTAGAGAACTGAACTACTTTTTAGGTCTACAAGTGAAACAACTTGAAGATGGAATTTTTATTTTACAAACTAAGTATGCTCTAAACTTGGTGAAGAAGTTTGGTTTTGAGTGTGGAAAAAACTTTGATACTCCTATGAATACAACTCTTAAGCTCTCTAAGGATGCAATAAGTAAAAGTGTAGATCGTAGGTTGTATCGCACTATGATGGGTAGCTTATTATATTTAATTGCCAGTAGACCTGATATAGCATTTAGCATAGGTATATGTACTAGATATCAATCAAATCCTAAGGAATCTCACCTAATTGCTGTCAAGTGAATTTTGAGATATGTCACAAGCTCGGCCAATCTTGGCCTTTGGTATCCATATGATACTAATGTTCAATTAGTTAGTTATATGGATGATGCTGGGCTGGTAATATAGATGATCAAAAGTCTACAATAGGTGGATATTTTTATGTAAGGAACTCTTTAGTTTCATGCATAAAAAGAAACAGAGTTCCATATCGCTATCCACAGCTGAGGATGAATATATTGCAACCTGAAATGCATGCACTCAGCTTGTGTGGATGAAAAGAATGTTAAATGACTATGGATTTGCGTAAGATACTATGGTACTGTATTGCGATAACTCTAGCATAATCAATATCTCTAAGAATCTCATCCAGCACTCACGAACCAAGCATATTGACATTAGAGATCATTACATTCGTGAATTAGTGGAAGATAAGATTATTTCATTGGATTATGTTTAAAGTAAAAATAAACTTACAGTCATTTTCACCAAACCACTTGACAGAAATAGTTTCTCCAAATTAAAACTGGATATTGGTATGTGTCATTTGTTCTGAGATTATTGTGTATGCTTGTACTATTTTTTGCATATTTTTATTTTTCCAAATTTTTGGATTTCAAAAATTAATAAAATAGAGAATTTTTCAGTACAACCAGTCGAGTACACACTCGAACCATTGAGTATATACTCGACTAGTCGAGATGCGCGGTTGGGTAGCTTTTTATGTGAAAAAATCACTTTTTCTTCACTTTCTTCATCTTCTCCAATAGCCCTTTCTCCGACCGGTTGAACCCACCTCCAAATACAACTTGGTTAGTGCGTCATTTTCATTTTTCTTTTGGATTTAGGTTCCTTGCATCTCTATTTTCTTGATTTTAAACTTTATATCAAGTGTTCTAGTGGTTTCCTTGCATTTTTTACATAAAATCTGATTTGTGTGAAACCCTTAAATCCTTCTTGCATTCTATTTTTGTTTCTTGTAATGGAAGGAAGATCTAAAAAGAAAACAACCGGTGGTCCTTCTTCTTCACATTCCACACCTGTTGCGGTGCATATTCTTTGCCCACCTAAAGAGGACCCGGAATATGTGCGGGAGATCCGTCTCCACAACATCATTGTTGAACGGACTGTCAATTCAAATTATTTGGTTCAGTTCAATATCATTCCCCTCTTTGTGGTTGTAGGATGGGATAACATACTAAATTGGGATGGACCCACATATCACTTTATTGCACAAGCCATGTATGCATGTATTAGTGATGGTTTTATTAAAAATTTAACCTTCACTATTATATTTAGAGAAGGTCCATTTCCAGTAGATTGTCACTTGATCTTTAGCTTGATGGATATACCAGTTAATGATGAAGGGATTCTAATATCCACATTGGCTGAGAGATTGAATGAATCTGAAAAACGTCTTTTAACCAGAAATTTATGTAACATGAACCCGGAATGAAATTTTGGGATTGTGCTCTGTGTCAATCAGATGTTACCCAGATACAGAGTACTTCATTGTATCTTTACTTATAATGTTTACCCTATATCTGGTAACAAGGCTGAATTAACTTCTTTCATGGTGTGTATTCTTCATTCTACTATTTTTAGTATTCAAGTGTGTCTTCCTTCATTAATTAGTTATATTATAATCCAATTTCATTTACAACTGGCACATAGCGATATTCTTTTCGCTTATTTGATGACCACCCTTACTAATCATTGCTGCATGGTTATGCCATCTAGAGAAGCTCCTATTTCCCATCTTCCATTCAACAACTCAAATATCAATAAGATGAAATTAGAGTTGGCTCCTGGTCAAGTTGACAGGGATGTTGGAGGAGCTAGAGAAGAAGTTGGAGAGGAAGAGGCACTACCCACTGACGATGTGAATATGGATGATCTGTTTGATGAGTTAGAATCTAATTCTTAGGCTGATCAGGATTTTCAGCCATCTGTTTTTAATGACCAGTTCAAAACCTTAGAAGAGAAGGTGGAAGGTCTACATGTATCCCATGAAACTCAATTTAAATATATGTGTAAATACCTTCATCACATTAACAAGGGATTACATCAAATTGACCCATTTATTCCTCCATTGTCTTCTTCTGGTTTTGACTAGTGTTTTTATTTATGTTGGCATGTATTAAAATCTTAAACTTTACTTTGGTTTGGATGGTCCTTGGACATGTTTTTATTTGCCACTCTATGGGCATGTTTATGCTTGATGATGATTTATACGAGTTGATGCTTGGACATGATGTTACTCTACTAATATTAACTCTCTTATCTCATTCTCTTCTCTTACATTTTTACTTCAATCATCTATGAATTTCATTTACTTTCCTTTGTTATATTATGGAAAAAAGGGGGAGAAATTTGATTGGAATGGTATATGATGATTGTTGGATGTGGGTTGTAAAGACGTGTGTATGGAAATGCTGCTTATTTTTTTATGCATATTTTAGTTTGTACATGTATAGGTACTCTACAAATCAGCTTGCTTGAATTGAGGGGCAGTAATGGATTGAGGGGGAGTAGTAGTAACATTGCCTTATGATGTGTATAAACTGGTGCATGATTCTTTAGTCAGTTTTATCAAAAATTTGACAAAGGGGGAGATTGTAAGTGCTATATTATAATTCTTGCACCCGGTATTGTCAAATTTTGTTGTGCCAAACCACTTGGAGTTAGTATCTTGTTATGATAAGATGGAAAGTTCAAGATCACCATCATCAACTCTTCTACATTTTCAAGTTGAAGAACATTGCCAAAGATCGAACACAAGCTCAAGTACAAGAACAGAAATTCAAAGCTCAAGTTAAAGTTCATGATCACCACCTTATGTCTCAAGAACAAAAGCTTTAGCTCATGCTCAAGTTTAAGACTACAAGGTCAAGATGTACTTCAAGATAATTGAGCTACCGAAGCAATCGAGTTTCGATGTTTCAAACTCACATTTAAGCTATGAATGACCCTAGATTGACCATAGGTTTGGTCATGTTAATTGCATATTAAATTTGGGTCATTGTATATATTTATAGGCCTTTCTTCAACTAGTCCTAGCCCTTGTTTGACTAGTCTAGGCACTGGCTCGACCAGTATAGGGATTTTTTGACCAGTCCAATTTCTGTTGAATATTTTTTAGATTTTCTATTGGACTCTCGAACAGTCGTGCATACTGCTCGACTAGTCTTGTGAATAGTGCTCAACCAGTCGTGCAGTGCTCTACTCAAAGTCCAACAAGCATTTCATGTCCCACTCGACCAATCGAGTGCATTGGTTGACCAGTCGAGCAGGCCACTTGACCAGACGAGTAATGGGTTTATCCTATCACGCCAGAATTTTTGAAATTTGGTTAGTGCTTCGACGAATCGAACCGAACCTTAGACCAGTTGAAGGAACATAATTTCTGCCTATAAATAGAGGACATTTATAAGGCCCGTATCCTAGTCCCTACTGTTTCATAGACTCCCGCGATCCTCCCCGTCGAATTTCAGCAACCCGCAACCTGTAATTGGCATTTGCGCGTGACCCTAAGTCGCATCTTGTAGATCTGAGTCAGCTCAACTTGAAACTTGCACCATCGCGATCGTAGTACCATCGTGACCGCACCGTTGCTACGGTTCCTACGCCGCATCTTGCTCACCGATGCGATACCCGAGCTAGGAAATTTGGGCCCGCATTATCTTAAAGAAATGTCGCGCATTTGCAATCCCGAGAGAATCTCTACAACCCATCTCATCTATCAATCAAGTCAAGTAATAACCCATCACACCCGTACCTCACATGTCACCTCTCTTACACAACCATACCTCTCTTACATAAGTTACCCCCAAAGTCAACCCTTACATCACTCCACCCATCTCCTCTCTCGCAACCACACCCTCTCTCTCTTTCTCTACTCACTTTTCCAAGAAACAAGAGAGGTGGATATTCAAGCATCTCCAAGCTCCAAGAGAACCAAGTGTGGCCCACTTCCTACCCCTCTCATCTCTCATCTCAACCCTCCAACCTCATCATCTACCATCAAAGAGAGAGTCAAGGATTTTGGCATTCCATCAGACTAGATCTAATGGTGGGTGTTTTTATAGGCTTAGATTTATATTTTGATGATGGGCCAAGTGGGGCCTACCGATTGATGGTATGGATCTCACTTTGGACCTTAGGTGTGGCCGATGACCCACCTTGATTCACAAGATCATTCCATGATGAGGCCATTCTCCATGGACCCCATCATGATGTTTATTTTCCTAGTATGAAAAGGGTGATCTAGACCTTGCATTTTGTTGGAGAAGGAATCTCTACCGTTGATTTTGATTTGGTGGGCCCACATGTAATAGGACCCACTTGATGTATGTTATAATGCATGGAAAAGAGGACCCGTAGTGCTGGGGTCCCCCCACCACAATGTCTCCCGCTCTATTTCTCTTTTTCCTATCTCATGGTCCACCATGATGTATCTGACCCACACTGCCCAGGGCAGTGGCCTGTCATGATGCATGCATTGTATACCCACGTTGCCATTGTGGGGACCACCTTGCAATGTTCAGCAACATTGCTGCCTGGACCATTTAAGGCAGGTCACCTGCAAGAAAGAAAAATAAAAATATCAGCTTTAATTCAAAAGCTAGTGGGTCACACTCATGTGGACCCCACCTTGATGTATGTACCTGATCCACACTGTCCACCCTTTTTCCCAGCTCATTTTAGGCATTGACCTGAAAAATGAAGCCAATCTAAAACTCTGGTAGGTCGCACCATCTAAAACATTATCTTAATAGAGAAAAGTTATACCCAATTGGTAGAGTAGATCCTCCTGACATGAGTCCTACCTATGAAAATCCTCAAGAAAACAAAAATAATAATAATAAGTGTTGTAGCATCCAGATGATGCTGCAGCAAGCAGCGTCCTGCTGTTTGTAAAACGGGCAGGGATCGTGGTGAAATTGTGGTAAAGACCACTTTACTTGAAGTAGAAATATGCCAATATGTCCTAGAGGGGGGGGGGGGGGGGGGGGGGGAATAGGAATTTTATAAAAATTTTATGGTTTATTTAAAATCCTATCAAACATGTCCTAAGTAGATATGCATGAATCAGGATTTCTTCAAGATAACTCTAATGGCTTCCAAGCTAATTATAGGATCTAATCAAAAAACTAATTTAATGATAAACATGATGCAATTCAGAGTTTATAATGGATGTAATTGTGTGTAAGGTGTAATCAAATACGAAAGCATTTAAAGAAATCACACAAGTAATCAAAGATAAATATCAATCACAAACACGGTCATTTTTATAGTGGTTCGACTACTTGTCTACTCCACTCCCGGCAGACGCACTCAACCCTTGAGTGTACCAGATTTCACTAAGGAGGTTTCGCATGGTTCACCTTAAACTCTAGGTTTTAAATCAGGTTCACCTCTAACTAGTATAACCTACACCTAGGTTGATAGTTTATGCTCCCATGAGCAAGGGTCAACACATAGCACCCGATTTTAGGTACACTAGCCAAGGATCCACATAAGGAACCTCTCTCATTTATGCTCTCACGAGCAAGGTTCAACATAAGGCATCCACTTTTAGGCACACTGGCTAAGGATCTTCTATAAGACCCTAATTGTTTATGCTCTTCATAGAGCAAGGGTCAACAAATGCACCCACCACGTACACTCCCGCCGGATGTCTCCTAGAGGACTTGCAAGGGGTGAGAAACACCTTAGACCCAATCCTATGAAAGAATGATTATAAGGGTCCTATGGACTTTAATAACTTACAGATAAGCAGATGAGTCCCTTTAGCCCATTGTTGAAGATCTCCTTCTTTGTTGATGAAGAGTTTTCTGCTTTCTTGAACAACAACTCAGAAGATGTACCAATGCATGGTGATGGGTTGGGTCAATGTTGTAATGGAATCCTACTCTATTGAAAGTTTTCATATAGGGAAATAGAGAAATTCCAATCATCTATTAGAAAAATAGGGACAAACTCTCTACTGTTGATTTTATCGAGTCAATTTTGATAGACTCGATATTCAAATTTTGATGATATCGATACGTCTATCGATAATTCAGTCCAAAAGTATATGCGGTTGCTGGACAACTTATGTCCTCATTCGATGTATCGATTGAGCATCGAGGACATCGATAGCACTTCTCAATTATATCGATCAATATATCGATAAATTGACAGAGGTAGAAAACTTAAAGATTTTCTGAAATTTTGAAAAAAATTTCTAACCCAAAAACCCTATGATATTCTAATCAATTTTAAGGGTTTTAAGTACCTGGTGTTTTAGGACATGGAATGTGAGGCTTAGATTTACCCGTGGTGAGTTCGGGCACACATCCGGTTGAGGCAGACTGTTGATTGATCTTCATATGGAGCTTCTTTGTCTAGCTGACTCAACACTCACACTAACTGACAAACCAGGACACTTTCACGTGGGTCTCACTACAGGCCCCACCATGATGTATGTTGAACATCTACACCGTGCATTTGATGGGTCCCCTCTAAATATGGGGATATACCCCAAAAATCAGCCTTTCACGGAACTTAGGTGGTCCACACCACCAAAAAGTAGTTGGAGATTGAATGTCTACCATTGAACATTTTTGGGTCTCATGACCTTATCAACAGACTGGATAGAAAATAAATGTTATGGTGGGCCCCACATGGGACCCACCTGTAAAGAGGATTGGTTGGTGTATGCATACTCCAGCTATATAGCTACTGTATTGATGTCCCAAGTCCTGTGGGCCCCACGCAAAGGGTATGTGCTATATCTATACCGTCCATCCCAACTCTCTGGCCATGGGCCAAGCAATGAGACAGATTCAAGTATTAAGTGGAGCACACCACCATGCAAAGTGTGGCAGATTCAAATCTTTGGTGGGCCACACTTGTGGACCCACTCATGATGTATATATTGTATTCACATCGTCAAGTACTTTGGGCAGTGAAAACCCACTTGCATATGTGTGTGGGGCCTACCCTGATGAATGGTGGACCCCACATGATTTATGTATTTTATTCACACTGTCCAGCGGTCTGGATGGTGGAAACCACCTTAATGTGTATATTGCATCCACACCATCTAGCTGTCTGGACAATGGAATGCCACCATGATGTATGTGTTTTATGATGTATGTGTTTTAGCCATGCAGTCCAGCAGCTATGGGGCCCACATGAGGTATGTTTTAACCATCCATTTGTTGGACGAGCACGTCTTAAAGCTTGAGACTAAAAATGTGACAGATCTACCCATCAGATGGACCACACTGCAAAAACCAGTGGAGGATTGAACGCCCTACATTGAAACCTATTTGGGGTTCTAGAAGTTCTGGATCAGTATTTTAAGACTCGTATCCTAGCCTGTACCATTTTATAGGCTTCCGCGGTCCTCCTGATTGAATTTTGGTGACCCGCGGTCTATTATCGGTGTTTGCGCGCAACCCTGAGATGTGTCCCATATATCTGAGTCGGCTCGACCCGAGACCGATACCATGCAACCGTACCATCACCCCAGTTCCGATGCTGCATCTTACAGACCGATGTGGTACCTTGGCAGGAGATGTGGGCCCGTGTTCAGTTCGAGAAAAATGCCGCGTGTTGCAAATCCTGAGAGAATCCATCACATCAATCACCTCACTTGTTAAAAGTACACCCATCACTCAACCCTTTCTCTCCGCATTCTCAAGTACAAAAGTAATCTCAAAAGTCAACTTTCCCATCACCTCACCATCTCTCCCATCACTTCTCTTACACCTCTCTCTCTCATCTCTCTCTCATTTCTCAAACTCCATCTCTCTTCAAGCAACCCACGACCATGGCTTCCAAGGGGAGAAGCTAGTGTAGCCCACCTTCCTAACTCTCATCTCCACCATCAATGATCCATCTCAACCATTGAAGTCTGTCCATTGGGGTTCTAGCATGCATTGCCGGAAGAAGGGGAAGATCTAACTGTGGGTGCTTCTCTCTCTCTTTATCATTTTTGTGTGATGTGTGGCCCACTCAGATGGACCCCACCTTGATGTATGTCTTATCCAACCATCCAAATCATGTGAACCCTACCTTATGGTGGTGGAAAAACACAAGTATCAGATTGATTCAAATCAGGTGGGCCACATTCATGTGAGACCCACCTTGTTGAAATGTGGGCCACGTCCATGTGGGACCCACCACAAAGCCTGTGTTCATCCACGCCGTCCAGCGTCCCTGGATGCTGGACGTGAGGTGGCTAACATGGAGTGCGTGTACTAACATGGGTGTGTACTAACAAGCTAACAAAAAATGTTAAATTTTTAAGCTTTTTGGGTAGGCCATTCAAGTAGGCCCCACCTTGATGTATAAATCAAATCCAAACCGTCCATCCTTTTCCTCAGATCATTTTAGGCGTTGAGCCGAAATTTGAGACCTATTCGATCCTCGGGCGAGCCATACCAAAGGAAATAGTGGTATTACTATTAAAACCCACATTGATTCTTCTATTCATCATAAATACGTGGCATATTGATCTCATTTAGTTGATCAAGGGTCATAGAATCCAATGGCCGAATTGGATTTTTCAGATGCGGGCCCTATACGTGAAAAACCATGGAATTAAAAAAAACAATAGTTGACGCTGCTGCTGCCAGAAGGCACACAGGCAGTGCCTGCTCACTGACGGAGGGATGGGACCACGGGTCCCAGCCATGGACCCCACTATGATGTGTTAGAACATCAACACCATGTAATTTGATGGCCCCCTTCTGACCATGGGCTACCACAAAAATCAGCTGTATACATGACTTAGGTGGCCCACATCGCCGAAAACAGTGAGGACTGGATGTCTACCATTGAAACCCGTTGGGTTCCACAGAAGTTTTGGATCAATTTGATATATTTTTTTCCTCTTCGACAGGGTCTTTGTGACCTTATGAACAGATTGGACCGCAAGTAAATGTTATGGTGGGCCCCACGTGGGACCCACTTGAGTGGAAACGGATTGGGTAGTGTATTGCACACAGCTATATATAACTGCTGTATTGACGTCAGCACCCATGTGGGTCCGTATGATGTAGGTATCTTATGTCCATGTTGTCCATCCGTGGATCGGACCGTTCATCTAGTGGGACCCACTGGTGTTTGTCTTATCCACACCGTCCGTCCAAACATGGGTTTGGGCGGTGAACCATCTCATTCAAGTTAATAATAATAATAATAATAAAATGATATTATCATATATTATTATATATATATATATATAATATATATATATAGACAATATCTGATGGGCCCCCATGTGGGACCCACCTGTTGAATGGAAGCAGACTCACACCAGCAGGCAGCTAGTGTGATTGACGACAGCAAGTTCTGGTGGGTCACACCTTGATGTACGTGATGCAATTGCACCATCCAGCAGGTCTGGACGGTGGGACCACCTTGATATATGTTTTGATCCATGCCGTCCATACATGGGACGTGTGGACCCACCTTGATTGGATGTATTTTGTCTTCACACAGTCCAGCACAGCAGATGGACTCACCTTGATGTATGAGGTTTGCCTTGATGAATGTGTTGTATTCACACCATCTGTCCATTTTGATGGACATATGGCCCACCTTG
Source organism: Magnolia kwangsiensis (assembly GCA_037074715.1). Lineage (NCBI taxonomy): Eukaryota > Viridiplantae > Streptophyta > Magnoliopsida > Magnoliales > Magnoliaceae > Magnolia > Magnolia kwangsiensis. Next base: position 42,894,183 of record CM073576.1, on the reverse strand, counting down.
ATGCATGCATTCTATATTCATACCGACCAACAGCTACTGGATGGTGGGGCCCTCCCTATTATATGTTTATTATATGTGTTGTACAAGCAAACCGTCCTTATACAGTATGAGCAAGCATGATGTATTTATTTATCCACACCGCCCAATCTTTGGACGTGGGATGTGGAACCCGTGTGACATATGTATTTCATTCCATGCAGTCCATCTATGTAAGGCCCACCTTGATGCATCCGTTGTACATATGGATCCCTCATGATATATAAGTTTTATATCCATATTGTCTAACTATTTGGATGGGATGCACCAAGATGTATTTTTATCCACGTCATCTAGGGCAGGTAGCCCATTATGATATATATCAGGGCTCATGGGTTGAGGCCCATTAAGATGTATTGAGGGCCCATGGGTTAAGGCCCATTGAAATGTATTTGGAGCCTATGAGCAGAACCCACCTCATATGTTCCCTCCTAACCGTCCAGATCATATAGGGCTAGCCTCGATGTATGTTTTATCCACACCGTTTGTGGGACGTGTGACCCACTAGAGGTATGCATGCTATATCCACACTAACCATCTAGTGGGACCCATCTGCTACATGTACAGGGCCTACCTATTGTGCATTTGTTCTGCCGATTGGTGCAACCCACTTGATGTGTACGAGGCCCACTAGTGCGGCCCATTGATGCAAGGCCCATTGCGACATGTATTGGGCCCATGACGCATGTCCCATTTGATGCGTATATGACCCATGTGTAGGTCCCACATGTTATGTATTTGAAGACCATGAGTAGGGCCCACCTGAGGTGTATATATGGGGCTCATTGATGTGGTCCACTTATATTTAAGGCCCACAGGTTGCAGCCCATTATGATGTACTGGGGCCCATGGGTTGTGGCCCATTGTGATGTATACTCGGCCCATACGTTGTGGCCCATTGAGATGTGTTTCCAACCCATTTAGTGAGCCCATTGTGAAATACTCCTACTCATATGATGAGGCCCATGAGATGTATTTCTGGCCCATATGATGCGACCCACTTGATTTATGAGACCATCGTGCGAGGCTGTGGGGCCACTGTATGCTCGGCCCTATGTGGGCCACTCCTTAAGAGTAATGTTGGTTAAATGTCTACATTGATGGGTAATGATGGTTGGACGTCCTCATTGTGACCTTCCCTTAGGCCTTGTTAGGCCACTCTCATTAATGCTGATTGTCGATTCCGGTTGTCATGATCGATTTGTCGATTCCGATTATCGATCAATTTTGATTATCATGACGATTGCCGATTCTGATTGACGTGACTGATTTATCGATTCTGACTATTGATCGATCCTGATTGTCATGGTCGATTGTCGATTCCGATTGACGTGATTGATTTGTAGATTCTGATTATCGATCAATTCTGATTGTCATGACCAATTGTTGATTCTGATTATCGATCGATTTTGATTGTAGTGGTTGATTGCTGATTCTGATTGACATGACTGATTTATCCATTCTAATTATCGATCGATTCTGATTATTATGGCCGATTGTCGATTCTGATTGACGTGACTGATTTTTCGATTCTAATTATCGATCGATTTCGATTGTCATGATCGATTACCGATTTTGATTATTGATCGATTTTGAATATCGTGACCGATTGCTGATTTTGATCAACATGATCGATTTGTCGATTTTGATTATCGATCGATTCTGATTGTCGTGGCCGATTGTCGATTCTGATTGACGTGACCAATTTGCTATTCTGTTTATCGATCTATCCTGATTGTCGCGAGCGATTTGCCGATTCTGATTATCGAGGCCAAGTATCGAGGCCGATTCCGATTTGTCGAGACCAATATGATGTATATGCGGCCCGTGTTTGAGGAAGAGCAGGGTGTTGATATTAGATTCTCAATTCCCATATATCGTATGAGATTTGTTAGGATTGACGACCCTAAAATGGATCATTGTTTGAGAATTGATATAAGAGAGGTATCTTAGCTTCCCAATCCTACTGTATGAATAAATCTAATTAAGTATTGGCTAACATGAGCATGCACCGCATTGTATGTGCTTTGGCGAGGAAGAGCACTTTCGGGTGGTTACCATACGCGCCGTAAGATGAAGACGCTGAGGGAGTGCAGGCGAGGGCATGCATCATTATCGCATATCATTCTTGCATTAACAAGAGTACTTAGGACCTTATTGTTTACTGCTTGACTGAATTGATAACATGTTAACCTTTGCTTTATATCTCCACTGAGTTGATCACTCACTCCCACATTCTGGGACGGTGTTTTAAAAACCAACCAGACTCTATCTTAGTTGCAGATGTCAATGTGACTCATGATGCAGAGCCAGATTTTGAGGACGATGAGGAGTCATTCTCCTATATACAGTATTCAGGCAAGTTCATGTGAGCCATGTCCTGATCGACGAGGCTTCAAGGTTATACTTGTAGTGGGCGATCACATTTTTTTCGACATTTTGTATTTTGAAACAATACTTGTAATTATTGACCTGGCAACGCATACATACTTTGGAGACCTATACTGGTTGATAAAGTTATACATATTCATTTCAGTCTTTCTCTTGCGTATTACAACTATCCCTAGATTATGTTTTGCTAATTTGGCTTAATCTCATTCATGTTTTATGCACTAATACAGACAACATACAATCATCATTAAATATGTTGCATAAGTGATGTTTTGGAACTTGGGAGCTATGCTTTGCTCAACCCTCAATTTTTAGGGCATTACAAGTTGGTATCAGAGCATGATTTGGATTAAACTAGACCTGGGTTATGGTCACACGATGTACGTTGACGCAAATCTGCCATAGGAGGGTGAGAGGAACACGTAGAAATAGGTTTAGGGTTTCCCATTTCGCCAAGAGGCAAAATTTACCAAAAATGATCGCTGAGGTCAGGTCTTGTCACATCCATGATCACTTGAGACAACCTCGGACCACCCCTAGACCATCAATCGATGGGCTTAGACCATGATTTACCCCATCCCAACCTTTAAGAATCAATAAATGCAGATATTTATCAGTAATGAACCCGAAATGACCCGAAACGATTTAAAACGGAGTCAGGAGCCAAACGAGCCATTTCCAAGGGGACTAAGGGTGGGACCCACATGTTTTGGGACCTAGGGTGGAGGACCTCGCCCCACCGGTGACCCCTCACCGGAACCTCCAAAGGTCGGCGAGGACCTCTTTAGTTCGGCGAGGATAACTCTTGGCGAGCCAATTTAGGCCGACGCCTCTAGGGCGTTGTGTGGACCACTGATGTGAGTTGGGTCTATTTAAAACCCTCCCACAGCTACTCCTCTTCACAATACACCCCTCCTAGCTCTCTTTTTCTCAAACAAACCCAAAATCCTCACTCAAATCGCCCCCTCTAAGCACTTCTTCCTCCATTTTCGTGCACCACCTACACCACCCCTTCAAAACCATCTTTCACAGTTGTTGCTCTCCTTCTTTCCCTTTCATTTGAGCATTTCAAACCCCACTTTGTGTCTCAAATCCATGGGAAACCATTAACCCATCCCATTTCCCTACTTTTTCTCTTTTTCTATGGCCTTATTGGAGCTTATTATGGCCATCTTCTCCATTTCCATGCTTCTCTCCCTCAGGGGGAAGAAGAGAGTTCCTATGGACCAAGCCGGGCCTAGTCGCCCCACTCGTTCGAGAAGACCGAGAGGTGCCGCTGCAAGTACAAGCATCGAGCATGAGATAAGGACAAAGCGGGATCTCGATCCTCAGGCTCCTTTTGATTGAACTCTTCTTAACAGAGTTATCTCAAGGAAGATTTGAGGGCCGCAGGGTCCTTTTTGTAGTGCACGTGGATGAGAAGCTCTTTGGGGAGCATCTGTTGATGGAACGCCTGGTGGAGGCCAGGAGGGGTCCGATATTTGAGGGTAAGTACCATGCAAATTTGGGCACCGTCCGAGCCTTTTACGCTCACATTTGAGAGCCTACACTGGAGCCCTTATAGTTTAAGATCCCGGTAGGTAGAGATCAGGAGGCCACAATTGATGCTGGGCTAATATCTCGGCTTCTGAAGATGCCGCTCGGTGAGGTCCATGCAAGCGAGAAGAATTTGAGGAGTGCACGTGAAAGGGATAGCTGCACCCATTTCCTTTGCGGCTGACTGGTTCATTGGCAGCCAAATAATAGTCTCCTGGCGTCTAATATGACAGACGACTTCCGCCTGCTTCACCACATTTTCATGTTCAATGTCTACCCCAGGTGGTGCAATCGTAGTGAGTGCATGCGCCTAATGGTAGATTTCCTTTACCAAGTGGGACAGGGAGAGAAGCTGTGCATGCATGCGCATGTTCTGTGACAGATAGTTCTTACTGCTCGGTCTACTAGAGTGTCTGATTCGCTCCCATTCGGCCGACTCATATGCAGGATTGCATGTGAGTTTGGCTACAGACTTGGGGTGAAAATGCCGGTGTCGGTCCATTACATTAACGAAACTACTCTCAATCAGATGGACATTAGGCTACGGCAACGGAAAGCTCGACTGGATGAGAGTGAGAATGAGACGTCTAGTGAGGAGTATGAAAGCGAGGAAGAAAGCAGAGAAGAGATAGAGGAGGAACAGGAAGAAGAAGAGGAGACTCAGGACACGGATGAGAGCTCCCCTCCTACGGCATTGGAGCGTGACACTGATCGGGCAGCTAGGGATGCCCACCTAGCTTGCCTTGAGGAGGGCCAGGCTGCCTTGTGACAGGAGATTATTGATACTCGGGACCTCGTGAAACATAAGTTTAAGAAGGTGACTCGCACCTTGAAAGCTATCCTGTGCTACTTATAGGATAAGGGAGCCCCTCCTCCATCGCCAAACTCGAATGCCTAGTCATCCATGTCGTCGCCTTGTAGTTTGTTTTATTGCTATTTTAAGTTGTTTGTGTTCTAAGGTTGATTGGTCTATTAGTGTAGTAGGTAGAAAATGTGTTTGTGTTTGGTAAATGAAATATGTTTCTGTCATTGTTCATGTAGAACTTTATTCCATATATTGTGATGATTTTGGTAAATGAAATGCATGAAGTTTCTTTACTTTGTGTATGAATGCTCTGTGTATGAATGTTGCATGGATGAGTTGTTGCATATTCTGAATCCGACCTGGGTTGTACCCTATGTTGTTATAGAGAATGCCACCTAGGGCCGCACGGAGTTCGACACGTCTCACCTTTGGTGATTCAACTTTTGGGGCACCTCCCCTAGGCGATAGCCATATGGACCCCAGTTCGGGCCATCTCACACTGACACTATGCCGGATTTTCAGCCGGCCCTTGGCCCTACCAATGGGCCATCATCTACTGCACTTGTGGCACCATCCGTTACAGAACAGAACCATGCGTCTACTTTGATGCCTAACATACCACAGTCCGCTCTACCTGATAGGCTAGAGCAGATGATGTTGTTGATGCAGTAGCAACAGATACACAACAGTAGTAGCAGCAGCAGTTCTTGACCTCCATGGCTAGCATCTTTACCCAAAGTATGGGGGTGACTCCACCTGCCTCACCTATGCACCCAACTGGGAACACGAGTGCCAGCGGCACATTTGAGCGATTTCATCGCTTTCAGCCTCCTACATTCGTGGGTACTCATAGACCCGAGGAGGCTGAGTATTGGCTTGACCGCATCTCTAAGATGCTAAAGCCGTTGCACTGCACTAAGGTAGAGCAGGTGGAGTTAGTCACCTTCATGTTTGAGAAGGAGGCCAGCTTATGGTGGGACAACGTTCTTTGTACGATCGTTGTTAATTATGTGTGGACGTGGGAGGCATTTGAGACCCCCTTCCATGAGAAATACTACCCCCTCACTTATCGACACGAGAAGGAGAGTGAGTTTCTTCGCCTCCATCAGGGAGGGATGTCGGTGGCTGAGTATGAGAACAGATTCACAGAGATGGATAGGTACACTTTGTTGATATTGGCTGACAAGCCGATGCGCATGTGACGCTTTTTCAAGGGTCTGCGAACCAATATCCGCTCAAAGATGTGTTGCGCTAGCATACCCAGCTATGCTGAACTAGTGAGCATGTCTATGCGAGCTGAACAGGACCGGGATAGGCAGTCCCGTATGCGAGCATCCATGGCTCTTAGGCCACGACCAGACATGCCGAGTAGGCCATTCCTTGGTAAGAGGCAGGGTACAGAATCACCTCTCAGGCTTGTAGCGTCACCAGCTCAGCTGGGACAGACAGACTTACGATGCTCGTTCCGTGGGAAGATTGAGCATACATATCGGTATTGTTTCACCAGGATGAGGGACAACGAATTTTCACCACCTCAAAGGATCAACTGTCAGCTCCCTTAAGCCGTATCAGCACCGCCTCTACGGTCCACTCCAGAACACCCATCCTTCAGGCCACCTGCTCCTCACTTCAGGCCGCCACAATGGGCCATGGTACCGCAACCGAACCGCCAACAGCGGGCTCGGGTACATTCGCTGACAGCAGGAGCGGCCGAGATAGCAGATGCAACACCAATGACCTTTGAGGTCATGGCTCATGTCCAAGGTACTCCAGTCTTTTTATTGGTAGACACCGGGTCCACCACTTCCATCATATCGTGTACGGCAGTCGAGCGACTGGGTTTAAGTACTACTCCTACGAAGGGAGTGAGACTCACAACCGTTACAGGGACCTTTTCAGATGTTACTCAGATTTGTGAGGCTTGCTCAGTAGATTTGGGTAGCAGGATGGTGATCGTTAACCTGATTATCGCCCCACTATGACACTACGACGTTGTTCTCGGAATGGATTGGCTCATCGAGATGAGGCTAAAGATAGATTGCGAGACTAGGGTGGTGACAGGCCACGAACCTAAGGGCACGGTTTTTACTTTCCCTATTCAGGTTAGTCACCCTTCCCGGTTGAGTTGCTATGATTCCTTGTTAGAGAGTATTGATGGTCCGACGTTAGAAGATACTCCTATGGTTTAGGACTTCACAGACGTATTCGAGAAGATCCCAAGACTACCTCTGTAACATCCCGAAAATCGGGGGGTCGAGCAAAAACCCAACTCTCGAGTTCCAAAATGTTATTTATGCAACATAGATATGTATGATTGAATGTTGTCTGTGATAATGTATTAAACATGAGTGAGATTAAGCCAGAACAGCATATCATACTCCAGAGACAGTTAAATTTGCAAGCGGAAGACTGTGATAGTATGTATAACATATATAAACTGTTGTATGTCTCCAGAGTGTGAATATTTTACCAGGTTATACACATACATGTATACTTCAAAAGTAACAAAATGAATATACATGAGGGTGCTAAAAATATAAAATGACAAGTGTCAATGTATCTAATCAATCTCCCTGTAATCCCGTTAATCAGATCATGCATAAAGGAGAGATCCTCCTCATCATCATCAAATCCAGCTCCGCCTCGCAGGCCGCGCCATCATCTGCAATCACAATAGGGACTGGTGGGTGTCCGGAAACACCATCCCGTAACGTGGGAGTGAGTGATCAACTCAGTGGGATAAGAGAGCAGAGATTAGCATGTTATCAAATCAATCATGCGATAATAGTAAAGCAGTAAATCAAACAATCCTAATACTGTTGTTAATGCAATATGACATGACATGAAGTATGCCCTCACTGACGATCTCCCTCATACGGCAACATCTTACGACTGCGGCATGCCACACTCCTTAGAGTGCTCCACATCTTCCAGGCACATGCAATGTTATGGTGATATGATTTTCAAGTTGTTATTAGTCCATTCAAACAGCAGGATTGGGAAACTAAGGTACTTCCCTTGTATCAATCCCAACATAGATCCTGTCTAGGGTCGTCACTCCTAGTAATCTCATACGAGGTATATTTATGTAGGTCGCTGCAAGGGCTGCCAGGGCTGTTGCTCGCACTCGTTGCACCGCTCCCCCATCACCTTATCAATACAGGCCTACCGTACTCTACTGCAACGGAAGGGTCGTCGCCTCCCGTGGACTCAGAATACGCTCGCAGTCACTACAAAGGACTCGTCGCCTGATCAGTGTAGGCCGACAGCTAGAATATAGTGTCCCATACCACCATAGTCTGATCATGAGTCTAGGTGCTCACTGGTCACTACGGAGAAGTTTGTGGCCCCAGCGTAGGCCGACAGCTCGACCACGGAGTCCCATACCACCATGCCCGGCTCATGAGTCTTCGTGGATCAAGGTACCATGGTTAACAGGGTTTACAATGGTAAGTTCAGTACCCTAGGTTCAAGCAGTTATGACTCATGCAGGGTGAACATACAACGGCCAGTCGGGTTACTTGACGGGCTCGACTAGCACGATCGCATCGCAAGTCGAACGACATGAAGTGCGTAAAACACTTCGCGTGGCCTAACCACTGCCGCCAACTCCAAACATGAATCGCATTCATCGACGCGTCGTTCGTGGCTATGACCAGTCAGCCACGAATTCGCTCGGTTACCGACTGCCTGGACTAGGCATAGTCCCAAACAATCATAGAATCACATCAGCAGTTGTGTAAGGGTAATGGAAATGAAATAGAACCATGTGAGCATGTTAACACATGTTATTACATACAACTTAAGAAAATCATCTTACACATGTCTTTCACACATATAATGAAATTAAGCATGTCGCCAACATATAGGAAATCCTTTCCATCAACATATTAATTGAGAATTCGATCTCAAAGTAAATCATAAGGAAATCATCAAGCACATATTATAACATACAGCTTAAGAGAATCGTCAAGCACTTGCATTTCATTCATATTATGAAATCATGCATATGGCTAACATGTAGGAAACCATTCACACCAGTATATTAATTGAGAAATCAATCTCAAACTAATTCATAACACCATTTAATTCAATACATACTAATACAAGCATTTATACAAACACTTACACTACACACTTAAGTCTACATATAGTATGTCGACCCGAAGTGCGCATTTAGGCGAATCTCTTCGCCAAACTAATTATGCACGTATTCCTAACATTCTAATGCGACAATAAACCATGTCAATCACATCAGCAAAATATGAATAAAAACAGTACTTCCTACAAATGACTAAAATGCCCTAAACCTCATATTCTTCGTTGGTTTACGAAACAGGAAACGGACAGCATGTTGTACATGTCAAACGGCGTTGCCGTCGAGCATCTACTATTAAACGACATTGAAAGCTTTGGAAACAGTCAATCAAAGCGTCTAAAATCCGCACCTTTTCCCTTTTTGGGGTGTGAGTTCGAACGGAGCGTATACGCTTCGTCTACAGCGATAAGAGAACCTAATTCACGAGTTACGTCAGCTAACAAGCTATGAATCCTAGTAAACCTCAAATCAACAACTTTCTAGGGTTATTTCATACCTGAAAAAGTGGAGGAATCACTGGGAAAGCGATAGAGATGCGTTGCTTAAGCACGTGCAACACGTAGCAAAAGTGGCAGGAAGAACTCTCCCACCTTCTCTCACAAACTCTCACCTTTTCTCTTTCCCAATCTAGGGATTTTTTGTAAATTCGGATGGGAGAGAGGAGTGAGGGTTTCAACCCCTTTTATAAGCCCAAAATTGCCCGAAATAGGCTCTGGAACAATGTTTACTTGGTGCATATTCAAATCGGGGCTGTTTCGGTCCAAAAGATGCTTTCCGGTGGTCCCCTGACCGAATGCGATCGGACTTAAGCTCATGCATACTAGATCTAGCATACATCAAGTTTTCAGTTCGGCAGGGTTCGCAGATCGCACGTGGCGGGCCAGTTTCAGTTCAGCGGTCACCGCACGTAGATCAGGGCTGAAAGTCTCATGATATAAAATAGAAATTTCTCCTGATCCGAGGGTGTAATCTGGATGAATTCTGATGGTTAGAATGCTCAATACTGACGCGTCAAGTCGTGTGCCAGATTTGAATTTGAAATTCCAACTATGTCCCTATTCGCACTCTCTTCGGTCCGGGCTCAATGAAATAGCCTGTGATTATCGGTTTGACTTGATTTTCGGAATGAGTGTCAAGTCCAGCTAGGCGGTTCTAACGGTCTAAGATAGGAGGTATCGGACTTTCGACGCGCGGTCTAGATCCAATACAAAATTTCAAAGTGGTCCAGAGAACAAACCTGCTTAGAGTTTGGTCCGAGGTTATAAAGTATTATAAAGTCGTTGGTTCTACTCGATTTGGGTCTTGTAGAACGTATTTAAAGTGATCAGGGACTATTTCCCAGCTACTCCAGCGTCGCGCTAGCTAACATACACTTATTTTTCAAAGGAATTAATCCTACGTGATTTCTTTGGCTATGGAATTGGGTTCTGAGCGATTTCTCAGGTGTTTTAGTTAACCCATTGCCTAAGGACGTCTAATCCCAGATTAGCCAAAATCTGGGGTGTTACAACCTTCTTGGTGTGAGATCGACTTTACTATCGATCTTGTGCCTGGTGGGACACCTATTTCATTGCCGACATATCGCATGCCTCCATATGAGATGGAGGAACTGAGGAAACAGATTGATGATTTGGTACAAGTAGGCTTTATATGAGCATGTATGTCTCCTTGGGGAGCGCCCGTGTTGTTCGTGAAGAAGAAGGACGGGTCACTGCGATTGTGTATTGATTATCACAGGCTGAACTAGAATAAATATTCCTTACCCAGGATTGATGATCTGTTCGATCAGTTGAAAAGGGCACAGTACTTTTTAAAGATAAACTTATAGTCAAGGTATCATCAGTTGCGCGCTAGGGAAGAAGACGTGCAGAAGATAGCATTCAGGACCAGTTTCGGGCATTACGAGTTTTTGGTGATGTTGTTTGGGCTCACAAATGCACCGGCTGTGTTCATGGAATTGATGAACAGGGTGTTTCGGCTGTTTCTGTTCTGATTCGTCATCATGTTTATAGATGACATCCTGATATATTTTAAGAGTCGGGAAGAGCACGAGGAGCACCTACAAGCAGTCTTCGACACTCTCAGGAAGAATCAATTTTTTACGCAGTACAAGAAGTGAGACTTCTGGAAGGAGGAAGTCAAGTTCCTAGGACATGTGGTGTCCAAGGAAGGGATAAAAGTAGACCTCGCTAAGGTAGCTGCGGTTCAAGACTAGGGGCAGCTTGGATCGGTTACTGAGGTGAGGAGTTTTCTAGGACTTGCATGCTATTATAGATGATTCATTCGAGACTTCTCTAAGATTGCCAAACCACTGTCTCAATTGACTTGGAAGGATCTGAAGTTTACCTGAAATGAGAAGGCGGAAGCAGCTTTTTAGGAGTTGAAGGACAAGCTAACGTCCGCCCCTGTCCTAGTATTAACAAAGTAAGGGGTTAGGTATTGTCACGCCCCAAACTCGAAAACCGGGCTCACAAAATTCTCGATCACCGAATCCGGTGCCAACAGCCTCCGTAGTACCCCATTCTCAGCTCCCGGCACCCATATACCAGGTTCCGATCCTGGGATGCTACAAGGAGAATTTCTAATATCCATTTAATTCGTAATGAGCATAACATAAGTATAACCCACGAACAATAACCACAAGAACACCACCACAAAATTCACTATGAACAAAAACTTTAAGTACAATGCGTAGGAACGAGAAATACAAAATAGTGACAACAAAAACTCCAGAAGCTCGACTGCACGCTCCAACTGCTACTATACTACGGCTGCGTCCTGACATCACCTGCACGCATCAATCGTGCATAAGCTTATAAAAAGCTTAGAGGGTGGTGTAAGTGTGTGCGCAATAAGAGCGTGCTCAGAATGCAAGGTCAGAATAATGTTGAAATGTACTGATGAGTACATGAATACAATTAGCCGTACCAAGGCTATGCGATGCAAGATATGAATGCGATCAGCCACATCTAGGCCATGCGATGCAGAATGCAAGTCAAGCATATCAACCCTCATCATATATCAGTACAATTCTCAATCTAGATGATCATCGGGGTCTACTACACTCTAAATGGCACTACCGCTGTCCAAGCCACACAGTCCAAGTGAGCGTAAGAAACCTCACTATTCGCCTGGCCAATAGTCTGCCAATGCCTATCCGGCATGACGATAGCGGACTAATTCACGAGCTGGTCAAACTCAGCCTAGTATTGCCCCCTACCCTCGAGCGAGTAAGGCCACACTCCTTTCTAACCGACCACGACACAGTGGGAGACACGGCCTCCTGGTATTCGACCATCGTGCGCTCATATATCCACTCGGTCTCGATGTTGGAGTCATCCTCTGGTACCATCGGGTTTAGAGATTTTCACCCAGGGATATCTATGGCGCCCATATGCTAGAACCAAATATTTTTGGTATCCAATCCAGCCACCCACGATGCATCTGTGGAGGCTATGGCCTTGATGTCGCTAGGGTATATAATAATCACAATCATACAAATGTAAGTGCATGAGTCACACTACCAGTCATGCAACAGTCCTACGTATACCATGCACTCATGTAGGGAAACTCCACTTACTAGGGAGCCCATGAACAGCTAGCCCGAAGGCACATGCTACTTACTACAAGTGTGGGCCTATTAGTGGGCCTTAGGGAGAGTGACAATGCGGACATTTAATCGATATCATCCTTACAATGTGGGTATCTAACCATCATTGTTCCCAAGGCATTACTTTCTATAAATGTCATTATATGCCATGGAGGGATCACGCATTGCAATGGACCTAGTTGCACTCAATTGGGCCTTAAGTACATCAATTGGGCCGTATCATATGGGCCTTACATTCATCAAGCGGATCACCTCAATGAGCCTCACCAATGGGCGTTAGGTCCCTTGCAATGGGTCATAACCCATGGGCCTTAGAATTCATTAAAAATGAGCCCAATCACATGAGCTTTGTGTGCATCAAATGGGCCTAATCACATAGGCCTTATATATACCAAAGTGGGCCTCAACAATGGGCCATAAATACATCAAATGGGCCTACACACATGGGCCTATAAATAACAAAGTGGGCCTTAGTGGGCGGACCACAAATACATTAAGATGGGTCTCTACAATGGCCTTAAGATAATCTCAAAATGGTTGGACGGTTTGGATGAAACTCATGCATCATGGTAGGCTCCCATGTGGGCCCACTATAACATTGATTTTCCATCCAATCCTGGGCCCACTAAAATGCTTATTAGCCACTTAACCTGTTGGTAAGTCCATGTAAGCAAGGGCTCCACTATAATGTTTATTTTACATCCAACCTATTGATAAGGCCATGTGGCAAGGGGCCCATCAAAATGTTTACTTTCCATTCAAACCTGTTGATAAGGTCACATAGACCCAGGGCCCACCAAAATGTTTACTTTCTGCCCAACCTGGGCCCACTGTACTATTTATTTGCATCCAAACTGTTCATAGAATCACATGGCCTTGGGCCCACTGTAATGTTTACTACCATCCAAACCTACTCATAACGTCACATGGCCAGGGGCCCACGTGATGGACGGCGTGGACACAATACATATATCTGGGTGGGGCCCATGGCCACGCCAGACCGCCCTTTAGGCGCTGGCACGGCCTCAGCGGCAGCGTGGGCCCACTGTAATGTTTATTTTCCATCCAAATCTGTTGACCGGGTCACAAGGGGCCCATAGAGATGCGGTCCACAAATCCAGTCCATCCATTTTGTGTGTCCCACCTGAATGAGGGTTCAGACCAAGTTTCAGCCTTTTCCAAACCTCAAGTAGACCCCACCAAGTGCTTTTATATGTTTCAGGCATGTCTTCACATGATTTTAAATGGTATGGCCCACCTGTGTTCCGTATACGGCTGATATTTGGCAGGGGTGTCACTGCCCTATAGGGCCACCGAATGAATGGGGAGGATGTTCGAAACGCATCATGTGGGACCCACAGATGGGGCTGTGAGCTCCAGCTAGGCAGTCCGCCCACCAGCGCTGGACGCTGGGCGTCCTGGCACGGCAGCAATAGCTGCATTATTATTATTATTATTATTATTATTTTTTAAATGGGGCCCACATTAGGATAATCCAACCCATCTATTGTGTGTGTCCCACATGATGGACCGTCCAGTCCAAATTTAGGATGCATCCAAATTTCAGGTAGGTCCCACCAAGTGCTTTTATATATTCAGGTATGTCTCCACGTGTTTTTAGATAGTATGGCCCACCTGAGAGTCGGATTGGTCCCAAATTTTGTCTTAACGCCTAAAATAGTCTGAGAAAGAGGATGGACGGCTTGGATCAAACACATACATCAACGTGGGGCCTGCATCAGTGGCCCACCCATTACTTTCCCTTTTTCTTTTTTTTTTTCACTCATTAGTACCATCCATGTCAGTACACATACTCCATGCATGCCACGCTCGTCAAGCGTCCCTGGACGCTGGATGGCCTGAATAAACACTATATCACGGTGTGTCCCACATGCACATGGTCCATTTTCACCAAGGTGGGTCCCACATGATCGTGGCCCACTTTGCATATACATATATATATATATATATATAAAATAAATATCATTTATCTAAGATGTAGTGGGCCACACCATTTGATGGATGGAGTAGATTTATTCACGAATCGGTGGGGCCCACTTCATTTTAGGGGAAGGATAAGGAGAGAGAAAGAGAGAGAGAGAAAGAGAGAACAAGATATGGTGATGGTGGGGCCCCGTCATTATGGGCCCCACATGATGCAAATTACACATAAAAAATGGGTCCCATGAAGAGGTGGTCCCTAAAAAGAAATTTAACGGTGGATCACCCACCTCTAAGCCTCCTCCTTGCTCCCTTGGCCTCCAATGCTCCTTGCCTTCGCTTTGGATGGTGGATGATGGACCTTTGATTGTGTGGATGAGAGATGAGAGGGTAGGCCACACTTGTGATTTGGGAGAGAGTTGGGGAGGTTTGGACGTGTGATGGAGTGTTGCTTGGGAGTAGAGAGATGAAATGAGAGAGAGGGAAGGAAGTAATGGCTTAAGGGATGGGGTGATGTGGTGGTTGTAAGAAAGGGTGATGTGGGAGGCATGGGTGTGGTTGAAAATTTGTAAGAGAGGGAATGGTTGTAGTTGACATTTGGTAAAGGAGGGATGGTGAGAGGAGAGAGAGTTGACTTTTGAGAAAAGGGAGGGATGGGTGAGAGGAGAGAGAGTTGACTTTTGAGAAAAGGGAGGGATGGGTGAGAGGAGAGAGAGTTGACTTTTGAGAAAAGGGAGGGATGGGTGAGAGGAGAGAGAGTTGACTTTTGAGAAAAGGGAGGGATGGGTGAGAGGAGAGAGAGTTGACTTTTGAGAAAAGGGAGGGATGGGTTGCATGTACTTGGGTAAGGCTTGTACTTGACATTGATTGATGGGACATCTCGTAGAGATTTCCTCATAGTTCACAACGCACGGTGTTTCTTCAGAACGGACGCAGACCATCATCTTCCAGCCTGGGTATCAGTTCAGTGCGGGAGTCGCGGTGTTAGAACCGCGGCCACGGCGCGGTCGCTCAGGTATAGGTTTCGGGTCGAGTCGTCTCTGATATGCGGGACTCGGCTTTGATTCGAGCGTAAATGTTGAATACAGGTCAAAGATTATCGAAATTTGACCAGAAGGATCGTGAAAGTCAACGGAACGGTACGGTCTAGGATACGGGTCTTACAGGTATACTATATACACCGATGTGTCCCACGTTGTTCTGGGTTGTGTCCTTATGCAGAAGGATAGGTTGATTGTTTAAGCCTCGAGACAGTTGAGAAAACATGAGGAGGATTACCCTACACACAATCTAGAGTTGGCAGCCGTCATCTTTGCACTGAAGCTTTAGAGACATTATCTCTACAAAGAGGAGTTCGAGCTCTTTTGCGACCATAAGAGCCTCAGATACGTATTCACTCAGCGGGACCTAAATATGAGGTAGCGAAGATGGATGGAAACCTTGAAGGACTTTAATTCGAGGTTTACTATCATCCGGGCAAGGCGAACCTTGTGGCAGACGCGTTAAGCCGTAAGAAGACCATAGTGTTTGCGGCTCCGCTGATGATAGTGGAATGGGACATGATAGAGTTTGTGCGAGACTTTGAACAGAAACTTATGGTGGAGGAGCCGTATGAAGGCATCTCACATGTTCACGTACAGCCCCTCATTGATGAGAGGATTATCAGGGCTCAGGCAGATGATGAGCTATTAGCGAAGATGAGAGAGCGGATTAGTGTAGATGAGGAGTTAGAGTAGTAGAGAGTTGGTACGGATGGAGGCTTACATTACCATGGCCGCCTATACGTCCCAGACACTCATGACTTGAGATGGGAGGTTCTCAAGGCTGTACATAGTTCGAGATTGGCGATGCATCCTGGTAGTACGAAGATGTATCGAGATATGAAGAGGTCATACTAGTGGGACAACATGAAGGCCCACATAGCAGATTACGTGTCCCGTTGTCTCACGTGCCAGTAGGTCAAGGCTGAACATCACCAACCTCCTAGACTGCTTCAATCCATGCCCATAGCAGAATGGAAGTGGGATTTCATCTCTATGAATTTCATATCAGGGCTACCGAAGATGAGGAAGGGACCTGACTATATTTGGGTGATTATGGACCGGTTGACAAAATCGGCTCATTTTCTCCCTATTAGTCTCAAACTCTACAGACGAGTTGGCCAGGTTATATATTAAGGAGATTGTACATCTGCATGGAGCTCCCCTGGAGATCATTTCAGACTGAGACACGCGATTCACATCTATCTTCTGGACTCGTATTCAGGAGGCAATGTGTGTGAAGTTGAAGTTCAGTACTGCGTTTCACCCACAGACTGACGGGCAGATGGAACGGGTAAACCAGGTGTTGGAGGACATATTGTGAGCTTTTGTCCTTGATTTTAAGGACAGTTGGGACTATTGTCTCCCTTATGCAGAGTTTTCTTACAACAACAGTTTTCAGGCGAGCATTGGTATGGCTCTATATGAGGCCTTGTATGGGCGTCCCTGTCGAGCACCGCATTACTAGGCAAAGGTTAGTGAGAAGAGTCTGATTAACCCAGAGTTAGTTCAGGCGACCTCAGAGAAGATCGATATTATCAGATGTCGACTTCTGACAACATAGAGTAGACAGAAGAGCTACATCGATACGAGGCGGTGACCACTAGAGTTCGAGGTCAGGGATCATTTATTCCTTCGGGTTTCCCCCATGAAGGGAGTCCTTCAATTTGGCAAGAAGGGGAAGCTCGCACCGAGATTCATTGGCCCATTCCAGATACTAGACTGAGTGGGGGCAGTAGCATATCGCCTTGCTTTGCCCACACCACTTGTAGGCGTGCACAACATATTACATGTATTCATGATAAAGAAATACGTTCTTGATCCTTCCCACATTATCAGATGGGAGCAGGTATAGTTGAGCGAGGATGCTACATATGTACTGTGACCGATGCATATCCTAGACAGGAAGGAGCAGGTATTACGTAGCAAGGTTATCCCACTTGTGAAGGTACTGTGGACGCATCACAGTGAGGAAGAGGCTACTTGGGAGACGGAAGCTGAGGTCAAAAAGAACTACCCTCAGATTCTCGAGGAGTACGAAAAGGTACTAATTTCGAGGATAAAATTTTTCTTTAAGGGGGGTAGATTGTAACGCCTCAAAAAAATCTGTACAAAGACTCGAGTACCACCTCAGGTAGAAATCACCAAGGACCAAATCTTTTAGAAATTAAATAAGAATTAACTAGCATTAAACTAGATTATTTATGAAATTAGTACTAATCACTTTAAATACGATTGGCAAGAACTAAAACTTGTGAAATCATTAATGCTACCTTACCTTAAAATCTAGGATTAATCTCTAAACTCAGTTGCTCCCGGGAGCATCTGGAAACTCCATATTGGACCTAGACACACATTGAAAGTCTGATGACCGCGAAACTATATGATTATGACCGCATAGCTGGACTTGACAACCATCTCGAAAATCAAGTCCAAATGGTGTCCTGGGACTATTTACTTGAGCCAAGAGTGAAGTGTGTGAGAAACGTGAATATTTTTAGAAATAAAATTTAAACTTAAGTAAACTGAGTCATGTCACTTGCGGGCCAAATATAAGGATTTAGACCATTAACCCAATTATCCCCTCGGATCAAGGAAAATTTCCAACACATGTTAGTGCACTTGTAGCCCTTATCGAATGCCAGTGACCGTCGAAATGAAACTGGTCTGCCACGGGTGATCTGTAAATCTGATCGGAATGAAAACTTATCTTGACCTGGATCTAATGTCAGGGAGCTTAATTCCAACCGCACACAAAAAAGGGGCCTCCAGAAGTGCTCCGTTGGATTGGAACAACCGATCTTTGGACATAACCTAAGTATAACATGGCCCTGGGGCCATTCCTATCAGTTCTGGGCCTATATAAGGGCTTTGAACCCTCTCTCTCATATTCCATACAAATTTTAAACCCTAAGAAAGAGAGGAGAGGAAAAGGAAAGGAAAGAGAGAGAAAGAGAGAGAGAGAATTGGACATTCATCCTATGATTTGATCCCGTTGCTCCCCACACTTAGCCACCCTATCTGTATCACAAATTTGACATTTCTGATAATGTACTTGGATAAGAAAACCTAACCATAATCTATTTTAGGGTTTTAGATAGTGTAAGTAATGAAATAGCTAACCTAATTCATGCTATAGGTTGTCAATTCGTTGTTGACAAAGACTAAGTGTCTAAGACGAATCCTTTATGCATTTACCAACGTAAGGTGCAGACTATAAATGTTTATGTTATATTTTTTAAGGCTTTCAATGTCAGTAATGATTTATGACTGACTTGATTGCTATCACATGTGTTTAGATACGAAGCTTTCTATATATTACATATAGATATCACACTATGTTGATTATAATGCATTCCATGTGTTTGTTGAAATGCTTGAAAAAATATAGAATTATGGTTGGTGCTTGCCATGTTTAATGACTAAGAATACATGATTGTTGTACGTATGGTGACCCCTTTATAAAGGGATTTGCTAGAATACCTGATATAATTACTTTATTACATGTGTTTGATATATGTAGCCTAAGTGTTTGATAAAATGCCTGAATGTGAACATACGTGTTTAAATGTATATATTGAGGGTGTTGAGATTAGATTCTTAATTCCTGTATATTGTATGAGATTTGCTAGGATTGACGACCCTAAAATGGATCATTGTTTGGGAATTAATATAAGGTATCTTAGCTTCCCAATCCTACTGTATGAATAAATCTAATTAAGTATTGGCTAACATGAGCATGCACTGCATTGCATGTGCAAGCCGTAAGATAAAGACGCTGAGGGAGTGTAGGCGAGGGCATGCATCATTATAGCATATCATTCTTGCATTAACAAGAGTACTTAGGACTTTATTGTTGTATTACTTTATTATTACTGCTTAACTGAATTGATAACATGTTAACCTTTGCTTTATATCTCCACTGAGTTGATCACTCACTCCCACGTTCTAGGATGGTGTTTTAAACACCAACCAGACTCTATCTTAGATGCAGATGTCGATGCGACTCACGAGGTAGAGCCAAATTTTGAGGATGATGAGGAGGCGTTCTCCTATATGTAGTATTCAAGTAGGTTCATGTGAGCCGTGTCCTGATCGACGGGGCTTCAGGGTTATACTTGTAGTGGGTGATCACATTTTTTTTTGACATTTTGTATTTTGAAACAATACTTGTAATTATTGACTTGGCAATGCATGCATACTTTGGGGATCTATACTGGTTGATAAAGTTATACATATTTATTTCAGTCTTCCGCTTGCATATTACAACTGTCCCTAGATTATGTTTTACTGATTTAGCTTAATCTCATTCATGTTTTATGCACTAATACAGACAACATACAATCATCATTAAATATGTTGCATAAGTGATGTTATGGAACTTGGGAGTTGAGCTTTGCTTGACCCCCAATTTTTAGGGCGCTATAAATTGGTATCAAAGCATAATTTGGATTAAACTGGACCTAGGTTGTGGTCACATGACGTACGCTGACGTAAATATACCATAGGAGGGTGAGTGGAAAACGTAGAAATAGGTTTAGGGTTTTCCATTTCGCCAAGAGGAAAAATTTCCTGAAAACGATCGCTGAGATCGGGTCTATACACATCCGTGATTTCTTAAGACGACCCTGGACCACCCCTAGACCATCAATCGATGGGTTTAGACCATGATTTACCCCATCCCAGCCTTTAAGAATCAATAAATGTAGATATATATCAGTAATGAACCTGAAATGACCCAAAATGACTCAAAACAGAGTCGGAAGCCAGGGTGGGACCCACATGTTTTGGGACCTACGGGGAGGACCTCGCACCACCGGCAACCCCTCACTGGAACCTCCAGGCCACCGGGAGGGCCTGACGGGGGGGGGGGGGGGGGGGGGGGGGGGGGGGGGTGTTCGGGCCGACGCCTCTAAAGCGTTATGTGGCCCACTGATGTGAGTTGGGTCGGTTTAAAACCCTCCCACAGCTACTGCTCTTCACAATCCACCCCTCCTAGCTCTCTTTTTCTCAAGCAAACCCAAAAATCCTCACTCAAATCGCCCCCTCCAAGCACTTCTTCCTCTATTTTCGGGAACCACCTACACCACCCCTTCAAAACCTTCTTCCACAGTTGTTGCTCTCCTTCTTTCCCTTTTATTTGAGCATTTTAAACCCCACTTTGTGTCTCAAATCCTTGGGAAACCATTAACCCATCCCATTTCCCTACTTTTTCTCTTTTTCTATGGCCTTATTCGAGCTTATTATGGCCATCTTCTCCATTTCCACGATTCTCTCCCTCATGGGGAAGAAGAGAGCTCCTATGGACCATGCCGGGCCTAGTCGCCCCACTCTTTCGAGAAGACCGAGAGGTGCCGCCGTGAGTACAAGCATCGAGCATGAGATAAGGACAAAGCGTGATCTTGATCCCACGCTCCCTTTGATCTAACTCTGTTACGGAGTTATGTCATGGAAGATTTGAGGGCTGCAGGGTCCTTTTTGAAGCACACGTGGATGAGAAGCTCTTTGGGGAGCATCTGTTGATGGAACGCCTGGTGGAGGCCAGGTGGGATCCAATATTTGAGGGCAAGTACCATGCAAATGTGGGCACCGTCTGTTGAGGCATAAAAAAATCCCATTATAGTGGTTAGAGAATTCCATGTCGTGGATCTTTTCCAGGGGTGTGTACTCTGTATTTTGGTAAAAATCCACTCCGGGGGTATTTTAGTTAAAATCCACTCCAGGGGTATTTTGGTAAAAATTCATGTCCAGGGATAGTTTAGGTATTTTGGTAAAAATTCATGTCCAGGGGTAGTTTAGGTATTTTGGTAAAAATCCATATCTGGGAGTATTTTGGTAAAATTCTACGTACAAGGGTAGTTTAGGTATTTCAGTAAAAGGGATTAGAAAGGGTATTTTGGTAATAAAGCATGCACATGTATCATTTTAGTGAAGAGAGGTTGTACACCACCATTTAAGGAGTTTAGTGGACTCCATGGTTGAAGAGAGGAAGATGTCCAAATGTGAAGGGGTAAGTGGTAGTGATCACCATTTTATAAGAGTAGTGGGGCCTATAAATACCCCTCCCTGCTTCATTTGGAGGGGTTGGATCAGTTAGATCAGCTGGTGGGTAAGGAAATGGAGAAGAAGCAAGGAGAGAGAGAGAGAGAGAGCAATGCAGTTGCGCGGACCAGGCAAGGAATAGTGCAATTGCGCGGACTGCGCAAGGAATGCAAAGGAGATTTTTTAGTTGTGCTGTTGCGCCATTCACACAAAGGAGATCTTCTGTTGCGCGTTCTACTTGACCCGCGCAATAGAAGCTGGAGTTCAACCTAGTGTTGATTCCTGCAAGCCATATAGTACAGTTATGCTGTCCGATGAAGGTTCCTATTGCGCGAACCACACAACTGGCCGGATTATCGGCCGTACTTAAACAGATGAAGAACTTCATCTCTCCTTCGACTATGTTGTTGGTGGGGCCCAATATAGCCATATTTTGAGAGATCCACACCATCCAATGGATCCCTCTCAAGATTTCGACCATGAATAGTGAGTTTTGATCGTCTGTTAACGTGGCCAACCTAGATAATCAAGCTGAGAAAGAAGCCAAACGGTCTTCTTTCAATCGTCGTAGAGATCACATGAATGCACATGATCATGAAAGTAAAACATGGCTTTGATGGGTTTTTCCCCCTCCATTTGATAGACGGCTTAGATTAACCTCTTGCTGCATGATGGTGGCCCACTACGAAAGAACGAAGCCTCTGTTTCATAGCAGAGTTGACGTACGTCGACTCTGTGAAACGAGATGGCCCACTTATTGAGGCCAAATGAAGAATCGACTCCGTCCATTGGATTCAGAGCAAAAAACTATTGAGGAAGGACTACTTTTGAAGTGAAATCAGTGCAGAACACGGACCTGTCTACTTCACTGTCCATTTCATGTTCAACGGTTATAATACTACAACAGTCTACATGGTTTCAAATTGCCACTTTGGCAACGGTTAAATCTCCCTTCTGAACACAATGGACTATCTAGATCGATGATTTAAGTGATGATCAAGACATACTAAGAAAATTGTAAATAACCAATGAAGATGCTGTGTATTTGTGAAATGAAGAAGAAGAAGTTGGTCAATGGGCTTTGACCGACTTAGGAAAATTCCATACACGTCAAGTGCATTCGTGCACTATATACACGCGATGTACACGTGATCTCAGTGTGATGTTCGTGGGAAATCTGCTCCGTCCATCCGTTTTGCCATTACATTTAGCGTGTTGAGACCAAGTCTAAAGTATATTTAGATATCGAGCGGGCCCCAAATCATGATCTCAGGGGCTGATTTGTCAGTTTGGACATTTCTACAAGGATCCAGAAGCTGAAATTTGACGTGTACGACTAATTCATGATTCTAATGCTACACATAAAGTTTCAAGCCAAACGGACTGTGACAACCCAATGATCTTACATTCTGGGAGACTTTTCAGGCCCATTTAGCATAATCAGCTTGATTTCCTCAGGGCCTAGCCACACTTCAACGGGTTGCTATATATTTTAAGGAAGAATGACCAGAAGGATGCTCCATCTCATTAAAGACTGGTTGATCAGATCAACAATTCCTCCTAATTACCTAGAAGATGACCAAAATAGCATTGGAATGCTACCGAAATTTCTATTGAAGTATCTTCTCTATAATTGCATTACATTAATTATACTTTGTCTTCAGAATCAAGGGAATCAGAGGATGTAAATGAACTCAGATAAATGTGATCAATTTTCTTTCATTATTTCTTTGTTATCATTAAATAAATCCCCCAAATCAAACGCATTTATTTTCTTGTCGAAACAAAATGGCGACTCTGCTGGGGACTTTATTATTCGATGGTAACTTGAAAAATATTAGAAGAATATTTATCACTTTTTAGCGTATGTATAGATGCCAAAATGATGACTCTCAGTGGGAACATCCTCCCCTTCATCTCTGAAAATAAAGTATGATTTATTTAATAAATTAGCTAACGCTCTGTTCTGAATGACAGATATACCACATCCAATAGACTTCCACAAAAAAAAAGTGTGTCAGAAATGATTAAATCAATTTCGATCAAAGACAAATAATGTTAGAACGATAACAGTTACCGGAGAAAGCTAGCTTCTTATACGAAAGAGATACAAACATCAGCTAGTCAGTACATGTCAAAGGAAGATGAACAGGCTGCCTTGATCTGTCTCAGATGAAGGGCTTCTTCAAAAGTGTTGTGTGGCTCCCACACATGGCCAGTTAATAGATCGAGCAGAGGAAGGGTAGAGCACTTGTGAATCTTTCAAGACTGGAAAAGGAAAACATCTAGAGTCAACTATTGATTCAATTATAGCACATCCAATCGATGAAATATTGGCACATTGCTATCAAAAGAGAATTAAATGATATCACTGAAGGAACAAGGAAAATGTAACTTTCAGGAGATTTCTCTGATTCATTAGCTTTCAATGACAGGTTATAATTCATTGTCGGAGTATGCATCTTCCACAACATTGCTGAGGATGAAGTTATATTCCCAGCGGTGGATGGGGAATTATTGTTTGCTCAGAAGCACACTGAAGAAGAAAGCTAATTCGACAATTTTAGGTGCTTGATAGAAATCATTCAGAGTTTTGGAGCCAATTCAAATTCACCTAATTTTTATGTAAAGTTGTGTTCACATGCTGACCAAATAATGGGTATCATACAGAAGCACTTCTATGGCGAGGAAGTACGGAGAGATGTTGGAAGATCAATTCGCGTTCTTGCAACAGAAATACCTTGGAAACTACATGAGAGGCCTTAACAAGGAAGCTCTCAAGATCAGCGTCTAGCGAGGTGATGTGGAGCTCACAAATATGCAACTGAAGCCAGAGGCGCTTAATGCCTTGAAGTTTCCTGTGAAAGTTAAGGCATGATTTCTTGGATCTGTGAAGCTCAAGGTTCCACGGAGTAGGCTAGGTCAAGAACCAGTCTTAGTCCATTTGGATCGGATTTTCATAATTAGTTGAGCCTGCAACACAGGTTGAAGGATGTAGTGAGGACACTTTCCAAGCAGCAAAGAAGACTAGAATAAGGGAAATGGAAATGAAGCTGTTGAAGAGTAGGCAACAACTAAAATCTAAAGTGAATGCATCATGGCTGGGCTCTCTGATCAACACGATAATAGGGAACCTGAAGCTCTCTATTAACAATATCCACATTAGATATGAGGATCTTGAAAGCAATCCTGGTCATCCATTTGCAGCAGGCGTAACACTGGCAAAGCTTTCAGTAGTAACAGTTGACGATGGTGGAAATGAAATTGATATAATGCGTCTTGTCATGGCTGGTCGGATCACTTAGTGAAGAAGAAGCAAGGTAATGTCAAAAGTATTAAAAAATAAAACTAATGCCGGAAAGTATCAGGGAAGATCAAATCAGCTGCAATCAAGAAACAGATAATGTTAGGTAGTGTCGAAAGTAGTTTTTGCTTCATCAGTAGCATGGAGAAATAATAAAGGACAGATGATAGCGTGTTGGTGCACAAAAAATGTATAAAGCCTTCAGATGAAAAGTTATTTCAACTGAGTCAAGCGTTGCTTGCCAACAAGTAAACAGATCAATTAATGAATTAACGAATTCATCGGTCAATAGAGAACCCTGGGGGCATCGTCACAACTTTCCAAATTAGAAGAGCAAGAGTCAAAGTAAAGTTGCTCCACTCTCATATGAACCGGCTATTTCAAGAGTCCTAGGGGAACAACAACAGATATTGCCAAAGAAAGAAAGCAAAACAATGGGTTGTCAAAGCTGAAGAAGGCAATATACTGCTTATGAGGAATTAATCGCTAGCTGCAGAGACAATTAAATTGCCATAGTTAAAGTATTAAAGGAAATAAAACAAAGAAGAAAGAAGGACAGGAAAGTAGAAAGCGAGACAGCGTGTTGACTCAAAAGATTCACAGCACAATTATTCATGGGGCAGACAAAGGCGTACAGGATACGTTATCCTTTAAGATAAGATACAGTTATGATGCTTCCAAGTCAAAAAGGGGGGGGGGGGGGGAAGATAAGCAAAGTCTCAGAATGACAAAATCTTAGAATCCCAAATGAGGTAATTGTTGACTCCCCGAAATGATAATTTTTTCTTTTAAATAATTGTCTATATCAATTTTCACAGGGTAAAGTTGGGGCAAGAGCAATTGATGAGTGTTATCAAGCATTAACGATGGTCACCAACAATTCAAAGAGAAAAAGGATTGCGAAAGACAAGGTCATGTACTCTCCCTTATGCGAATGAATTAAAGCACAAATTTTCAAATTAACTTCAAATTTCAGGAGAAATTCAGAAGATACAATTGAAGAAGAAAGAAAAGCGAATGGCTTGAAGAAAAAGTTACAGAAGAAGGTTGATAAAAGCAAAATTTTTAAGGTATATGACATAAAAAGGAAAGTACACGGGCTTGACTAGTTCGAGACTGGGGGCTGTAAGATCCGTATCCTAATTCGTACTGTTCTGTCACTTCCCGCGATCCTTCTCGTTGAATTCCGGCAATTTGCGACCTGTAATTGACGTTACGCACGACTGTAAGACGTATCCTATACATTTGAGCCGGCTTAATCCGAGACTTGTATCATTGCGACCGCACCGTCGCCGCGGTTCCAACGCTGCGACTTCCGCACCGATCCGATACCCTGACTAAGAGATATCGGTCGGCGTTTATTTTGAGAAAACGCCGTGCATTTATATTCCCAAGAGAATTTCTACAAAGTGTCAAATCAATCACATCAATCAATCCCATCAATCACCACTTTATGTCAAGTACAAGAACCCATGCTTCCTTTCTCCACGAGTCAAGCAACCACCAAAGTCAACTAACCTCTCACTTCACCCATCACTCACCTCACGCATCACTCACTTCACATCACTCACATCCCTCTTACATCTCACCTCTCACTCTCATTTCTCAACAAATCCCAAGCAACCAAGAGGCACTCCCACGTCCAAGCCTTCCCCATGGGAGAAATGTGACTTTGGTGGCCCACTTCCCACTCCTAAAAACCCATCATCCTAACCATCCATCTCCCATCTCCACCATCAAAGTGAAGCTTTAGGAGACCGGCATCCCGACGGACCAAGAAGATCAAGTGGTGGGTGCCTCCATAGTTTAATTTTCATATTTTAAAGAAGGGCCAAGTGAGGCCAACCGATCAATGGTTTGGATCTCACTTGGGACCCTAAGATGTGGCCGATGGCCCATCTTGATCATCAAATCATTCCATGATGGGGCCATTCTCCATGGACCCCATCATGATGTTTACTTTTCTTGAGAGGTCATCTAGACCGTCCATTTTTAGTGGAGAAAGATCTCCACCATTGATCTTTGAATTGGTGGGCCCACTTGTATTAGGGCCCACTCGATGTACGATTGAATGCAAGGGAGGGCTCATAATGGCGGAGCCCTCCATCACGCGTGTCCCACTCTTTTGCTCTCTCTCTCTCTCTCATTTTTATTCATGTTGATGTGGCTATGTGGCCCACTTGAATGAGCCCCACCATGATATATGTATTTTATCCAAGCCATCCACGAGTGGGGCCCATCTTAAATATACATCTATTTGTGGTGGCCCACCTAAACAAAAAAGGGGGGGGGGGGGGTGAAGACGTCCAGACGCTGGACGCTGGAAAGGGAACACAAATATAAGCTTGGTCTTAAGCTCCTTGGGGTGGGAAACTTGTATAGGCCCCACCTTAATACATGCATCCAATCCAAGCCATCTACCTCACTCCCTGACTCATTTTAGGCGTTGAGCCGAAAAATGAGGTTGATCAAAGTACCTGGTGGGCCATAGCATCAAAAACTGTACCCTTACCATTGAAATCTACCTAGATTTTTCTTACACGTTGAAAATGGGCCGATATTGGTCTTGATGGGTTTGTCTTGGGCTTGGAAATACATTGAATGGAGTGGATTTTCTTTAGGTGGGCCATACACATGAAAAACCCCAAAAATATGGGTTTAAAAAAAATAAAAATAAATAAAAACAACACAGCAGCAGTTGCTGCTGTGTCAGGAGGTTGGCCGCGCAAACGGCGGACGGGCGCTGGGCAGGGTCCCACGGCTCTGCACGTGGACCCCACATTGATGTTTAATTGTCATCCAGCCCGTTCATGAGGTGGGCCATCCCTTGAGGTGGGCCCCCTCCAAGTTTCAGCGAAATCCAAGACTCAGGCAGCCCACACCACAAGAAACAGTGTGAATTGAATTCTACCATTGAAATCCTTTTTAGGCCCCACAAAAGTTTTGGATCAAGCTGAAATTTGTATTTTCTCTTCAACCAGGTCTGCGTGACCTTATTAGCAGGTTGGATGTCATATAAACATTATGGTGGGCCCCACATGGGACCCACAGTGTTGTATGTGCTATGTGCACATCGTACACGACGGTGGCACCCACTGTGATGTTTGTTTTCCACTGTCCGCCCGGACGGTGGAGCCCACTGCTGTAATATATGTATTATCCACACCGTCCAGCCATTTAACGGGGGCTTCTGGACGGTCAGTGGGCCCCAGCCTTGATGCATCCAGCCTTCATGTGGGCCCCCACTATGATGCATATCCAAACTGTCCACCTATTTTGAGAGCTCATTTCATGACATGATCTAAAAGAAAATGAGCCAGATGTATGGTCCAAATGGGCCCACTTTGATATGTATATAGGGTCCATGTTGATCCATTTATGGCCATTCATTTAGGCCCACCTTGGTGCACATCTAAGGCCATGTGTAACGCCCTGGAAAAATTCGTACTTGGACTCGAGTACCAACTCGACCAGAAATCGTGTAGGATTAATTCCTTTCGAAATTATGTGTAAGTTAGCTAGCGCAACGCTAGAGTAGCTGGGAAATAGTACCTGATCACTTTAAATACGTTCTACAAGACCTAAAGTGAGTAGAACCAATGACGCTATAATATTCTAAAACCTCGGATCAAACTCTAAACCGGTTTGTTCTCATGACCTCTTTGAAACTTTGTATTGGATCTAGACCACGCGTCGAAAGTCTGATACCTACAATCTTAGACCGTTATAACCGCCTAGCTGGACTTGACAATCATTTCAAAAATCAAGTCCAACCGACATTCACAGGCTATTTCATTGAGCCTGGAGTGAAGAGAGTGAGAATAGGGTTAGATTTGGAATTTGAAATTCAAATCTGGCACATGACTTGACACGTTATTATTAAGCGTTCTGACCATCAGAATTCAACCAAATTACACCCTTAGATCAGGAAAAATTTCTATTTCATATCATGAGACTTGTAGACCTGATCTACGTGCGGTGATCGCTGAACTGAAACTGGACCGCCACGTGCGATCTACGAACACTACTGGTCTGAAAATGGGATGTGAGTGACATCTGACGTGCATGAGCTTAAGTCCGATTGCGTTCGGCCAGGGGACCTCTAGAAATGTCTTTTTAGACCGAAACAGTCCCGATTTGGTTAGGCATCAAGTGAACATTGTTCCCAAGCCTGTTTTGCGCATGTTTTAGGTTATAAAAGGGGCTTAAACCCTCACTTCTCTCACCCATCCGAATTTGCTAGAAACCCTAGCTGGTGTGAGAGAAAAGGTGAGAGATTGTGAGAGAGAGTGGGAGAGAATTTCCTGCTGCTTGCACTACGTGTTGCACGTGCTTAAGCAACGCACCTCAATCACTTTCCCGGCGATTACACCGCATTTCTAGGTAAGAAAAGACCCTAAATACTTGCTGATTTGAGGTTCCGTCATTTTCATAGCGAAGTAGCTTACAGATCTTGTATGTTAGGTTCCCGGTTCACCGTAGACGAAGCGTATACGCTCCATTCGAATCAATACGCTCCTAGGACAAAAGGTGCGGATTTTAGACGCTTTGATTAACTGTTTTCAACGCTTTTAATGTCGTTTAATAGTAGATTATCAACGGCAACGCCGTTTGACATGTACAACATGCTATCCGTTTCCTGTTTCGTAAGCAGACGAAAAATATGAAATTTAGGGCATTTTAGTCATTTATAGGAAATACTGTTTTCATCCATATTTTGCTGATGTGATTGACATGGCTTCTTGTCGCATTAGGATACTAGGAATGTGTGCATAATTAGTTTGGCGAAGAGATTCGCCTAAATGCGCACTTTGAGTCGACATACTATATGTAGACTTAAGTGTGTAGTTTAAGTGTTTGTATAAATGCTTGTATTAGTATGTATTGAATTAAATGGTATTATGAATTAGTTTGAGATTGAATTCTCAATTAATATGCTGATGTAAATGATTTCCTACATGTTAGCTATATGCATGATTTCATTAGATGTATGAAATGCATGTGTTAGATGTTTTACTTAAGTTGTATGTTATAACATGTGTTAACATGCTCACGTTATTGTATTTCATTTCCATTACTCTTATATGATTGCTGATGTGAATTCATAAATGTTTGGGACTATACCTAGTCCAGGCAGTCGGCAACCGAGTTAATTCATGGTTGTCTTATCTTTGCCACGAACGACACGTCGATGAACGCGAGCCGTGTTTTGAAGTTGGCAGCAGTGGTTAGGCCACACGAGGTGTTTTATGCACTTCATGTCGTTCGACTTGAGATGCGCTCATGCTAGTCGAGCCCGTCAAGTAACCCGACCGGCCATTGTATGTTCACCCTGTATGAGTCATAGCCGCTTGAACCTAGGGTACTGAACTTACCATTGTAAACCCTGTCAACCATGGTACCTTGATCCATAAAGACTCATGAGCCGGGCATGGTGGTATGGGACACCGTGGTCGAGCTGTTGGCCTACGCTGGGGCCACAAACCTCCCCGTAGTGACCAGTGAGCACCTATGACTCATGAGCAGATTATGGTGGTATGGGACACTATATTCTTGCTGTCGGCCTACACTGATCAGGCGACGAGTCTTTTGTAGTGACCGCGAGCGTATTCTGAGTTTACGGGAGGCGACGACCCTTCCGTAGCAGTGAGAGTATAGTAGGCCTGTATTGATAAGGTGATGGGGGAGCGGTGCAACGAGTGCGAGCAACAGCCCTGACAGCCCTTGCAGTGACCTACAAAATATACATCGTATGAGATTACTAGGAGTGACGACCCTAGACAGGATCTGTGTTGGGATTGATATAAGGGAAGTACCTTAGTTTCCCAATCCTGCTGTTTGAATGGACTAATAATAACTCGGTAATCATATCAACATCACATTGCATGTTCCTGGAAGATGTGGAGCACTGAGCGGTACGCAAGCATGTCGCGAACGCAGATGGTGCCGTATGAGGGAGAATGTCGGTGAGAGCATCCATCATGTCATGTCATATTGCATTAACAACAGTATTAGAAATGTTTGATTTACTGCTTTACTATTATCACATGATTGATTTGAGAACATGCTAATCCTTGCTCTATTATTTCACTGAGTTAGCTACTCACTCCCACGTTATGGGATGGTGTTTGCAACACCCACCAGACCCTGTCTTAGACGCAGGTGAGGCAACGATTCAGGAGGCAAAGTCGGACTATGATGAGGACCAGGACGAGTTCTCATATATGCAGTACCACGACGGCTTTGCTTAGGTGGCCTGGATTGGCTGGACTACTCAGTGGGACTATTTTGACATTTGATTTCTGTTTATTTACATGTATATGAGACTCAAAGATGTATTCATACTTTGGAGACAGTCGAGATCTACTTTGTTTTCCATACAGTGATATATATATTATTTATTCTTCCGCTTGCTTTTATCACTGGATCTAGAGTATGAATTGCAGTTTTGGTATACTTTTACTCATGTGAATGCTTTAACTCAGACAATATTGAATCATAATCATTTTTGTTGCATAAGTGACGGTGTGGAACTCGGGAGTTGGGTTTATACACGACCCCCAATTTTCAGGGTGTTACACCATGTGATTAAGCCCATTTGGTATATGTAATGCCCATGGGTTTAGGCCCATTTGGCATATGCAATGCCCATGAGATCCAGCTCATTTATTCTATATAAGGCCCACGGGATTCAGCCCATTTGATACATATTAAAGTCCACGGGATTCAAGCCCATTTGATGTGCATGGGGCGCAAATGGAGTGGTCCATTTGATATATTTAAGCTCATGTGTGTAGGCCCACTTTGATGTATTTCATGGCCCATGGGTCATGGACCATTGCAATGTACATAAGGCCCATTGGTGAGGCCCATTAATGCAACCATTTGATGAATGTAAGGCTCATGTAATTCGGCCCATTTGAGGTATCTATGGCCCATGGATCGAGGCCCAACGGATGTCCTTAGGGTCCATTGCAATGTACGTTTCTCATGGTTCATGTAATGACATTTATGGCGGGCCATGCCTAAGGAACAATGTTGGTTTGACGTCCACATTGTAAGTACAATGTTGGTTAAATGTCCGCATGGTAACTCTCCTTAGGGCCATTGACAGGCCCATACTCATTACTATTCATCACTTTATAACATGCTTAGTATAATCCCATGACTCATACCCATACGCATCATATGTATGATTGATTTGAGTAATGACTGATCATCGGATATGCCATTGGGCAATCC
Source organism: Magnolia kwangsiensis (assembly GCA_037074715.1). NCBI lineage: Eukaryota > Viridiplantae > Streptophyta > Magnoliopsida > Magnoliales > Magnoliaceae > Magnolia > Magnolia kwangsiensis. The sequence goes on along the minus strand of CM073576.1, from coordinate 42,862,137 downwards.
ACTTACGGGACTCGTTATGAGACAGAGTGCCCCACATGATCGCGCAGTACGCGCTAGATTTCTGTATGATTTGACAACGTAATTCATGCATCTCGCATATGTGTGACTTGATCACTGCACGCCCTAGCAACATCAGGGCCATGGCTCCACAGGTACATCGTGGATAACCGTATTAGATACTAAAAATACTTATTCTAGCACTTTGGGCACTTAGGATGTTCTTGGGTGAAAGTCCCAGAACCTTTTTAGTACCAGGAGATGCTCCAACATCTAGACCGAGTGGATACACGAGCGCTCGAGTGCTGAATACCAGTAGGCCGCGTCTCCCACTGTGTCGTGGTCGGTTGGAAGGGGGTGTGGCCTTATCTGCCTGAGTGAGGGGGCTATAAGCTAGGCTGAGTTTGACCAGCTCGCAAATGAGTCCGCTATCGATGAGCCGGGTAGGTATTGGATTGCATTTCGCATATGACATTCGGCTATGTAGGCCTTGCATTGCATCGGTGTGGCCGATGACATTCATATCTCGCATCGCATGGCCTTAGTATGGCCAATAGCATTCACGTCTTGCATTACATAGCCTTGGCATGGTTGATTCTATGGACTTACAGCATACTTCCGCATTGCTCTGATACTGTATACTTGGCACTTGCCTTATGCACACACTTACACCACCCTCTAAGCTTTTGTAAGCTTATGCACGACAGTTGCGTGCAGGTAGCGTTGGACAGCAGCAGCACTGAGGCAAGAGCGCGTATCAGACCAATTTGGAGCTTTTGATTATCTTGTATTTTCCTTTCCATATTGTACTTAAAAGATTTTGATATAGTGGATATGTGGTGATGTTGTTTTGTAACTTGGTTATGCTTGTGGTTATGCTCCATTACACAAAAAAAATTCATTCTGAAAATCCTCCTTGTAGGATCCCAGGATCGGAATCTGGCACTTGATTGTTAGGAGCCGAGAATGGGGTACTACGGAGGCTGTCGGCACCAGATTCGACAATCGGGATTTATGTGAATCTGATTTTTGGGTTTGGGGCGTGACAGGGGCAAAGCTAATCTTAAACAAAAGAATGAGATGATGCGGTGTCAGTATATTTGTTAAAGGTCGCAACATCGTGATTTTGATTACGAAGATTCCCAGATCAATGCTTCCTTATCAAAAGGGGAAACAAGACAGGTGAGTAAAAAGTACGAAATATATTTGTCACCATATAATATATTTCTTTTATATTTGAATAAAGTGCAGGCTTTCAAGCATATCAAGTCATCTCCAAATGTGAAGCACCGCCAAATAAAAGCGTCAATGATTATCGCTAAATAAAAGCGTCGATGATTATCGCTAAATAAAAGCGTCGATGATTATTGCCAAAATAAGCAAGTGCCAATAATCATCGCCAAAATAAGTAACTATCGCTGTCGTCATCAATGGCTTATGCAAGCTTATTTTATCAAAATCGCTATCATCACCAAGCTGATAAACTATTTCAAATACAACATGAATATTCTCAGAATATATCGGCGACAGCAAAATATCAATTATTGATTCTCAGAATATATCGCCGATGATGAAATATCAATTATTGATTCTCAGAATATATCGGCGATGGCAAAATATCAATTATTGATTCTCAGAATATATCAGCGACGGTGAAATATTAAATATTGATTCTCAGAATATATCAGCAGCTGGAGAAATATCAGTTATGGATTCACCATTCATGATAATGAAATAAGTAGTGGAATAAACCTACATGGTCAACCATATAGATCTTACGACAGCGATGACAAAATATTAGTTAAGGTAGTCTACCCAAGCCTATACGGCCAGCTACGCTTATGACCTAAAATCAATTAAGGCAGCCTAGCCAAGCCTATACGGCCAGCTATGCTTAAGACCTATAATCAATTAAGGCAGCTTAGCCAAGCCTATATGGCTAGTAACGCTTAAGACCTATAATCATTTAAGGCTGCCTAGCCAAGCCTATACACCCAACTACGCATAAGACCTCCAAAGCCCGAAATTGGCTGCCCGAAATCAGTGATAAACTATTTTGCTCCTTGAGCCCTGCCCGAAATTGGCGGTAAACTAGTCTCAAGTCCAGTTCAGTCAAATCTGGTCATCCAATTCAGTCGTCTGGTCGAGTCAAGTCAAGTCAAGTTTAGTCTTATCTAGTCAAAGTATGGTCAGTCAAAAGTACACTAGCACCACTGCTCAAAAAGCATAAATTAAGTTTAGCATTCAAAATGCTACGGACACATATTTCAATTTAAATATACTCAAATATGCAATTGCCTGATGAAAATTTTAAATATTGATTAGAAAATATGTAAAAAATGCGTTTCTCTTGAATCAGGTTTAAATTACATTAATATCAAATGCATTCAAGATGTTGGCAATTATCTACTCAAAAAGCTCAAGTCTCCAAGGTCAATTAATATATTTACAAGAGCTGTAAGGTCTTTTTCATCTCTTGCCTTCTTAATGAATAGAGACATATTATCACATAAGGTTCTCAAAAGGGGGCAGAGAATAAACTAGTGAAGAATTATCATTCTCTACCGGACAATATAAAGACTTGGATATATTCTTTGGATTCGCTAAAAGAACAGTAAAGATTATCCATTCTTCAGAAGTATCAGAAGGCATCACTTTGGAAATATTATCTTCTGAAGAAATATTTATGCGGCATTGACCTGGAAAGGGGGCAGGATTTAATGTTTTCAAAATAATCTATGTCTTGGTCTTTCTGATAACTTCTTATGCAAGGTGGAGGAATTCATATGTTGAGTATTATGAATAATAATATTGCAAGGCTCCAAGTATCGGATCTGATGAAGACAAAGAAAAATGAAATCATCATCAAATCAGCAGAGATCCAAGAAAAAGTCTATAAAGAAATGCTAAGGAGCACAAACTAAAGAAGACTTAGTAAAAAGACTCAGCGGTTGAACCTTTGGAGCTAAAGATGAAATCTCCAAGAGTGCAATATAAAGAACATAAAGAATGCAATGCGAAGCACGATGACAAAACATAAAGATTGATTAAATCATATTGTGAATATTACACTCAGCTTAAAAAGAGAAGAAACTTTCAATCTATCTCAAAAATTATCAATATTGCATAAAGCTAAATTGGAAAAAAAAAATATTATTATAATGAATTGAGATACTAATTCCGATTGATTTGGCAGGAAAGATCATCATTTGAAAGATTGAGTTATGTAGATCATGAATAAAAGAAACAATAAAAAAAGGTGTTACGGCAGGAGCAACATTAAAGAACAACCCCAGATACAGAGTTGAAGGAAAGAATCGCTGGAATTGATCAAAGAGACCGTTACAGGAGCAACGGTGTTGAAAGATAGTTCTCTGATCAAATCGCTCAAAGATGAAGTCGTCATAGCTGTTGCAGAGACGTGCTTCAATGAAAAGAGAATTTTATCCTCTCTAGTGAAACATCTGCTCGACACTGCTGGCTGGGAGCATTCCGGTCTTCCGTTCGAGTGACATCATTCAAGTCTTCTGTTCGAGCGCTATCCTTCAAGTCTTCTTGTCAAATGCGAGCATTCCAGTCTTCTAGTCATATATGAGCATTCTAGTCTTCTGGTCAAATATGAGCATTCCAATCTTCGATCAAATATGAGCATTCCAATCTTTAGTCAAAGCATTAAAGTCTTCTGGTCAAACATGATCATTCAAGTCTTCCATGCAAGCATCTTTCAGTTGCAGTTCATTCAAGTTCATCGGGCAGAGGAAGATCGATCCTCCATTTGATTTCAGAAATCAATCAAAGAAGGATCGAGGGGACATTTATTGAGGCATAAAAAATATCCCATTGCAGTGGTCAAAGAATTTCATGTTGTGGATCTTTTCTAGGGATATGTACTCCGTATTTTTGTAAAAATCCACTCTGGGGGTATTTTGGTAAAATTTCATGTCCAGGGTAATTTAGGTATTTCAGTAAAAGGGATTAGAAAGGGTATTTTGGTAATAAAGTGTGCACATGTGTCATTTTAGTGAAGAGAGGTTGTACACCACCATTTAAGGAGTTTAGTGGACACCATGGTTTAAGAGAGGAAGTGTCCAAATGTGAAGGGATAAGTGATGGTGATCACCACTTTATAAGAGTGGTGGGGCTTATAAATACCCCTCCCTACTTCATTTAGAGGGGCTGGATCAGTTAGATCAGCTGGTGGGCAAGGAAATGGAGAAGAAGAAGTGAGGAGAGGGAGAGAGCAGTGTAGTTGCACTGACTACGCAAGGAACAGTGCAGTTGCACGGACTGCGCAAGGAATAGTGCAGCTGCACCGACCGAACAAGGAATGCAAAGGAGATTTTTCAGTTGCATTGTTGCGCCATTCACATAAAGGAGATCTTCTGTTGCGCGGTCTTCTTGACCCGCGCAACAGAAGTGAGAATTCAACTAAGTGTTGATTCCTATAAGCCATATAGTATCGTTATGCTGTCCGATGAAGGTTCCCGTTGCGCGAACCGCGCAACCGGCCGGATTATCGGCCATGCTTAAACAGAGGAAGAACTTCATCTCTCCTTCCACTGTGTTGTTAGTGGGGCCCAATACAGGCCATATTTTGAGAGATCAACACTATCTAATGGATCCCTCTCAAGATTTCAACCATGAATGGTGAGTTTTGATCGTCTATTGATGTGGCCAACCTAGATAATCAAGCTGAGAAAGCAGTCGAACGATCTTCTTTCAATCGTCGCAGAGATCACATGAATGCACATGATCATGAAAGGAAAACATGGCTTTGATGGGTTTTTCCTCCTCTATTTGATAGATGGCTCAGATTAACCTCTTGTTGCATGATGGTGGCCCACTATGAAAGCACGGAGCCTCTGTTTTGTAACAGAGTTGACCTGTGAAACGAGATGGCCCACTTATTGAGGCCAAATGAAGAATTAACTCCATCCATTGGATTCAGAGCAAAAAAACCATTGATAAAGGACTGTTTTTGAAGTGAAATCAGTGCAGAACACGGGCTTGTCTACTTCACTGTCCATTTCATGCTCAACGGTTATAATACTACAACAGTCTGCATGGTTTCAAATTGCCACTTTGGCAACGGTTAAATCTCCCTTTTGAACACAATGGACAATCTAGATCGATGATTTGAGTGATGATCAAGCCATACTAAGAAAATTACAAATAACCAGTGAAGACACAGCGTATTTGTGAAATGAAGAAGAAGAAGTCGGTCAATGGGCTTTAACCGACTTAGGAAAATTCTATACACGTCAAGTGCATTCGTGCACTATATACATGCGATGTACACGTGATCTCAGTTTAATGTTCGTGGGAAATCTGCTTCGTCCATCCACTTTGCCATTACATTTAGCGAGTTGAGACCAAGTTCGAATTATATTCAGATATCAGGCGGGCCCCAAATCATGATATCAGGGGCTGATTTGTCATTTTGGATATTTCTACAAGGATTCAGAAGCTAAAATTTGACGTGTACAGCTATTTCATGGTTCTAATACTGTACATAAAGTTTCAAGCCAAACAGACAGTGGCAACCCCATGATTTTACATTTTGGGAGACTTTTCAGGCCCGTTTAGCATGATCGGCTTGATTTCCTCAGGGTCTGGCCACACTTCAATGGGCTATTGTATATTTTAAGGAAGAATGACTAGAAGGATGCTCCATCTCATTGAAGACTGATTGATCAGATCAGCAATTCCTCCTAAGTACTTAGAAGATCAAAATTGCGTTGGAATGCTGCCAAAATTTCTATTGAACTATCTTCTTTATAATTGCATTACATTAATTATACTTTATTTTCAGAATCAAGAGAATCAGAGGATGTAAATGAACTCTGATAAATGTGATCAATGTTCTTTCATTATTTCTTTGTTATCATTGAATAAATTCCCCAAATCAAACGCATTTGTTTTCTTGTCAAAATACCGTCTGAGCCTTCTACGCTCACATTCGAGAGCTTACGCTAGAGCCCTTGTAGTTTAAGATCCCATGCTATTTGAATTACTTTATGGGAATGCTACCATGTTATTTAAGATCCCTTTGTCACATGCTATTTGGATTACTTTATGGGAATGCTACCATGCGAAGTGTGTTTGGGGCTACGATGTAGTCCAGGCAATCGGTAATGGTACGTGATCGGTGGCCGAACTGTTTAACCACAACAAACACACCCAATGAATCTGAGTCGTACGCTGCTTGTCGACAGTGATTAGGCCACATGGAGTTGCATGAGTGCTCCATGTCGATCGGCTCGACGTATGCTCATACTAGTCGAGCTTGTTAAGTAACCGATTGACCCAATCTATGTTCACCATGTATGGATGCTACTGCTTGAATCTAATGTACAAAACTCACCAGTGAAACCCGTTTAACCTAGGTACCTCGATCCGCTAAGACTCATGAGCTGGACATGGTGGTATGGGACACCGTGGTCGAGCTATTGAATTATACAGGGGTGACGAGCCCACCCGTAGTGATGAGTGATCAACTCAGACTCATGAGCCGAATACGGTGGTATGAGATACTGTATTCGAGCTGTTGGCCTACGACTTGGTGACGAGCTATTAGTAGTAACCTTGAGTGCACTCTGAGTCTGCGCTGAGGTGACGAGCTTTTCACCGCAACTAGAGTATAAGCTAGGCCTACATTGAGGTGACGATCTCCTTGTAGTGACTTAGAACCATAACATCATTTGAGATTTGCTAGGATTGACGACCTTAGAATGGATCATTATTTGGGAATTGATATAAGGGAGGTATCTTAGCTTCCCAATCCTATTGTATGAATAAATCTAATTAAGTATTGGCTAACATGAGCATGCATCGCATTGCAGTGCTTTGGCGAGAAAGAGCACTTTTGGGTGGTTGTCATGTGCGCCGTAAGATAAAAATGTTGAGGCAGTGCAGGCAAGAGCATGCATCATTATCGCATATCATTCTTGCATTAACAAGAGTACTTAGAACCTTATTGTTGTACTGCTTTATCATTACTGCTTAACTGAATTGATAACATATTAACCTTTTCTTTATAGCTCCACTGAGTTGATCACTCACTCCCACGTTTTGTGATGGTGTTTTAAACACCAATTAGACTCTGTCTTAGTTGCAGATGTCAATGTAACCCATAAGGCGGAGCCAGATTTCGAGGACGATGAGGAGGCGTTCTCTTATATGCAGTATTCAGACGAGTTCATATGAGCCGTGTCTTGATCGACGGGGCTTCAGGGTTATACTTGTAGTGGGCGATCACTTATTTTTTAACATTTTGTATTTTGAAACAATACTTGTAATTATTGACCTGGCAACGCATACATACTTTGGGGACCTATACTAGTTGATAAAGTTATACATATTCGTTTCAGTCTTTCGCTTGTGTATTACAACTGTCCTTGGATTATGTTTTAAAGATTTGGCTTAATCTCATTCATGTTTTATGCAGTAATACATACAACATAAAATCATCATTAAATATGTTACATAAGTGATGTTTTAGAACTCAGGAGCTAAGCTTGCTCGACCCCTCATTTTTAGGGCGTTACACTTGCATTGTGTGCCCTAGCGACATCAGGGTCGTATCCTCCACAGGCATATTATGGATGGCCAGACGAGACACCAAAAATTTATTCTAGCATCGGGCTACCATAGATGGCCCTAGGTGAAAATCTCTAAACCCTCTTGGTACTAGAGGATGCCCTAACGTCGAGACCGAGTGGATACATGAGTGCCCGAGTACCGAATACCAGGAGGCCGCGTCTCCCACTGTGTCGTGGTTGGTTGGGAGGGGGTGTGGCCTTACCCGCCCGAGGGTAGGGGGCATAGTTAGGCTGAGTTTGACCAGCTCATGAGTGGGTCCGCTATCGATATGCCGGATAGATATTGTCAGACTATTGGCCAAGAAGATAATGAGGTTTCTTACGCTCACCTGGACTATGCTGCTGGGAGAGGGGTAGTGTCATTTGGAGTGTGCTAAACCCAAGATGATCCTAGAGATGAACCATACTGATATGTGGACTTATTGAGTAGGAGTTGCATACTCATTCATTCATTCATTCACTATCCACTCGGGCTGGTGGTGTGTAACTATTTGTTACGTGTACCTTCGCAATGGTAAGGATTTCGGTTGGGGTGTGCGACTAACCTGTGATCAGGAGTTTACCACATCGAGTCTGACTATCCAAATTTAGATATGGGACTGGTTTGGATATAAGTCCATTGTGCTAGACCCCATAGCCTGCGATACTATGTACTATCATCCCGAGTTCACATTCTAGCATGGTCATTCCATTCGCACTGCATGTTGCATTACATCCGCTGCATAGGGTACGACTGACGCTGTTTGTGTTACTCATCAGGAATGTATATTGCATTGCATCTTTTGCATCTGATATTTGGCTCTCTATAACACCTCATTTGCATAGTTAATTTCTATTGTGTATTCTAATATTGTATGACTCATGTACTTGTCAGTATTTCCGCTTACTCTGTTATCGTGTGATTTATGATCTTGTCAGTATTTCTGTTTACTCTGATAATTCATGATTTTGTAAGTATTTCTGTTTACTCTGATAATTCATGATTTTGTCATTATTTCTATTTACTCTGATAATTCATGATCTTGTCAGTATTTCTGCTTATTCCAACATTGTACGATTTATGGATTACCAGTATTTTTGGTATTGTATGATTATAATATTGTATTGAATTCTTGGGACTTACCTTGTGCACACACTTACACCACCCTCAAGCTTTTTATAAGCTTATGCACGTTAGATGTGTGCAGGTGATGTTAGGTTGCAGTATTGTTGAGCGTGGAGCGTTCAGTGGTCTTCTGGAGCTTGATATTCGATTTATGTATTTCCTTTTTAGCATTGTACTCAAATGATTTTATTAGTAGATATGTGATGATGATGTCACCTTTGTGAATTGGGTAATCTTGTGGTTATGCTTATTACGAGTTAAATGTACATTGAAAAAAAAAATCCTCCTTGCAAGATCCCAGGATTAGAATCTGGCATATGGATGCTAGGAGCCAGGAATGGGGTACTATGGAGGCTGTCGGCACCGGATTAGGCGATTGAGATTCCTGTGAATTCGATTTCTCAGTTTGGGGTTTGACAGAAGTTGGTATCAGAGCATAACTTGGGAATACCTGAGGATAACATCACATATCTGCTAATAGCTACCCTGCACTCTGTGATTATTGAGAACCTAGAATAATTAGATCCTCGAGTTCGAATAACTTAGAGATTTTTTGATATAGCTCTCTACCGATGAAATTATGAGGCTGTATAGTATTCCCATTTCGATCATTTCTGATCCGAGATCCGAGGATTAACAAGGTTCACCATTCTATTAAGGAGGCGTCTTGGGAATGCAAAGCTGAGATTAGAGAGCGCTATCTTCATCTTTTGGTAGATTGATTGTGCCTTGACTTATATACTTGATGATGTTTCTTCTTCCCTTGTCTATTCTGTAAATTTCAAGGATGAAATTTTTATTAGGAGGGGAGAGCTGTAAGACTCGTATCCTAGCCCGTACCATTCTATAGGCTTCCGCGATCCTCCCAGCGACCCGCAGTTTATTATTAGTGTTTGGTGCAACCCTGAGATGTGTCCCGTATATCTGAGTCGGCTCGACCCGAGACCTATACCAGTGCAACCACGTCGTCACTGCAGTTTCGATGCCGCATCTTGTACGGCGATGTGGTACGCTGGTCAGGAGATGTGGGCCCACGTTCAGTTCGAGGAAAATGCTCTGCATTGTAAATCCCAAGAGAATCCATCACATCAATCACCTCACTTGTCAAAAGTACACACATCACTCAACCCATTTTCTCCCCATTCCCAAGTACAGAAGTAATCTTAAAAGTCAACTTTCCCATCACCTCACCATCTCTCCCATCACTTCTCTTACACCTCTCTCTCTCATCTCTCTCTCATTTCTCAAACTCCATCTCTCTTCAAGAAACCCACGACCATGGCTTCTAAGGGGAGAAGCTAGTGTGACCCACCTTCCTAACACTCATCTCCACCGTCCATGTTCCATCTCAACCGTTGAAGTCCGTCCATTGGGGTTCTAGTATGCATTACCGGAAGAAGGGGAAGATCTAACTGTGGGTGCTTCTCTCTCTCTCTTTATCATTTTTGTGTGATGTGTGGCCCACTTGGATGGACTCCACCTTGATGTATGTCTTATCCAACCGTCCGAATCATGTGAACCCTAACTTATGGTGGTGGAAAAACACAAGTATTAGATTGATTCAAATCAGGTGGGCCACGTTCATGTGAGACCCACCTTGACGAAATGTGGGCCACGTCCATGTGGGACCCACCACGAAGCCTGTGTTTATCCACGCCGTCCAGCGTCCCTAGATGATGGATGTGAGGTGGCTAACATGGAGTGCATGTACTGACATGGGTGTGTACTAACAAGCTAACCCAAAAAAAAACCTTAGATTTTTAAGCTTTTTGGGTAGGCCATTCAAGTAGGCCCCATCTTGATGTATAAATCAAATCCAAGCCATCCATCCTTTTCCTCAGATCATTTTAGGCGTTGAGACAAAATTTAAGACTGATCCGATCCTCGGGCAGGCTATACCATAGGAAATAGTGGTATTACCATTAAAACCCACATTAATTCTTCTATTCGTCATAAATATATCACATATTGATCTCATTTGGTCGATCAAGGGCTGTAGAATCCAATGGCTGAATTGATTTTTCAGATGCAGGCCCTATACGTGAAAAATCATGGAATTAAAAAAAAAAACAGTAGCTGACGTTGCTGCTGCGGGAAGGTACCCAGGCAACGCCTGCTCGCTGATGGACGGAATGACGAACTGGGCTGGGACCACGGGTCCCAACCTTCAACCCCACCATGATGTGTTAGAACATTAACACCGTGCAATCTGATGGCCCCCTTCTGACCATGGGCCACCCCAAAAGTCAACCGTATACACGACCCAAGTGGCCCACATCGCCAGAAACAGTGAGGACTGGATGTCTGCCATTGAAACTAGTTGGGCTCCACGAAAGTTTTGGATCAATTTGAAATTTTTTTTCCTCTCCGTCAGGGTCTGTTTGACCTTATGAATAGATTGGACTGCTGATAAATGTTATGGTGGGCCCCACGTGGGACCCACTTGAGTGGAAACGGATTGGGTAGTGTACCGCACACAGCCATATATAGCTGTTGTATTGACGTCAACACCCATGTGGGTCCGTATGATGTATGTATCTTATGTCTACGCTGTCCAACCGTGGATTGGATCGTTCATCTGGTGGGACCCACTGGTGTTTGTCTTATCTACACCGTCCATCTAAACATGGGTCTGGGCTGTGAACCATCTCATTCAAATTAATAATAATAATAATAATAATAATAATAAATATAAAATGATATTATTATATATGGTTATATAATATATAAATATATATAGACAAATATCTGATGGGCCCCCACGTGGGACCCACCTGTTGAATGGAAGCAGACTCACACCAGCATGCAGCTAGTGTGATTGACGACAGCAAGTTTTGGTGGGTCACACCTTGATGTACGTGATGTAATTACACCGTCTAGTAGGTCTGGACAATGGGACCACCTTGATATATGTTTTGATCCACGCCGTCCGTACATGGGACGTGTGGACCCACCTTCATTGGATATATTTTATCTTCGAACTGTCCAGCACAGCAGATGGACGCACCTTAATGTATGAGGTCTGGCTTGATGAATGTGTTGTATTAACATAGTCTGTCCATTTTGATGGACATATGGCCCACCTTGATGCATGCATTCTATATTCACACCGTCCAGCAGCTACTGGATAGTGGTGCCCTTCTTATTATACGTTTATTATATGTGTTGTACATACATACCATCCATATGCACTATGGGTGAGCATGATGTATTTATTTATCCACACCGCCCAATCTCTGGATGTGGGATGTGGAACCCGTGTGACATATGTATTTCATTCCATGCAGTCCATCTGTGTAAGGCCCACCTTGATGCATCCGTTGTACATATGGATCCCTCATGATATATAAGTTTTATATCCATACTGTCTAACTATTTGGATGGGATGCACCAAGATGTATTTTTATCCACGTCATCTAGGGCAGGCAACCCATTATGATATATATCAGGGCCCATGGGTTGAGGCCCATTAAGATGTATTGAGGGCCCATGGGTTAAGGCCCATTGAAATGTATTTGGAGCCTATGAGCAGAACCCACCTCATATGTTCCCTCCTAACCGTCCAGATCATGTAGGGCCAGCCTCGATGTATATTTTATCCACACCGTCCATGGGACGTGTGACCCACTAGAGGTATGCATGTTATATCCACACTAACCATCTAGTGGGGCCCATCTGCTGCATGTATAGGGCCTACCTATTGTGTATTTATGCGGCCAATTGGTGCAACCCACTTGATGTGTACGAGGCCCATTAGTACGGCCCATTGATGCAAGGCCCATTGCGACATGTATTGGGCCCATGACACGTGGCACATTTGATGCGTAAAAGACACATGTGCAGGGCCCGCAAGTTATGTATTTGAAGACCATGAGTAGGGTCCACCTGAGGTGTATATATGGAGCCCATTGATGTGGCCTACTTATATTTGAGGCCCATAGATTGCGGCCCAATATGATGTACTGGGACACATGGATCGTGACCTATTGTGATGTATACTCGACCCATACGTCGTGGCCCATTGAGATGTGTTTTCGACCCATTTAGTTGGGCCATTGTGATATATTCCTACTCATATGATGAGGCCCATCGAGATGTATTTCTGGCCTATATGATGCTGCCCATAGTGATGTGCATTAGGCCCATGTGATGTAACCCAGTTGATTTATGAGACCATCATGCAAGGCTATAGGCCCACTGTATGCTCGGCCCTATGTGGGCCACTCCTTTGGAGCAATGTTGCTTAAATGTCTACATTGATGGGCAATGATGGTTGGACATCCACATTGTGACCTTCCCTTAGGCCTTGTTAGGCCACTCTCATTAATTCCGATTGTCGATTCCAATTATTATGACCGATTTGTCGATTCCAATTATTGATCAATTTTGATTGTCATGACGATTGTCGATTTTGATTAACGTGACTGATTTGTCAATTTTGACTATTGATCGATCCTGATTGTCGTGGCCGATTACCAATTCTGATTGATGTGACTGATTTGACGATTCTGATTATCGATTGATTCTGATTGTTATGGCCAATTGCCAATTCCGATTGATGTGACCGATTTACCGATTCTGATTATTGATCGATTCCAATTGTCGTGACCGATTACCGATTTTGATCAACGTGACTGATTTACCAATTTTAATTATTGATCAATTCCGATTATCGTGGCCGATTGCTGATTCTGATTGACGTGACCAATTTATTGATTCTGATTATCGATCAATTTCGATTGTCATGGCCGATTGCCAATTTCGATTGACGTGACCGATTTGTCGATTATGATTATCGATCAATTTCGATTATCATGACCGATTACCGATTCTGATTATCGATCAATTCCGATTGTTGTGACCGATTACCGATTTCGATCAATGTGACTGATTTAACGATTTTGATTATCAATTGATTCCGATTGTCGTGGCCAATTACCAATTCCGATTAACGTGACCGATTTTCTATTCTGGTTATCGATCGATTCCGATTGTCACGACCGATTTGCCGATTCCGATGGTCGAGGCCGATTCCAATTTGTTGAGACCAATATGTTGTATATGCGACTCGTGTTTGAGGTCCAATACGATGTATATGCTGAAAGGGCCTAGCTATATGCCCTAGAGGGGGGGTGAATAGAGCAATGCCAAATAAAACTTATAATGCTTTATTGAATATCATGATAAACTAGGTGCAACGTTATAGACATATATCTCATTTTTATTTATATATATATATATATATATATATATATATATATATATATATATATATATATATATATATATATATATATATATATATGTTTGTTCAAATATACAAAGCATAAACTGTGCGATATTTAGAATATAGCAAATCCATGTTTCACTCTAGATGCGTTCAAATGTGTGAAATTCTAAACATTGATTAGACAATATGCAAGAATGCATTTCTCTGGAATCAAGTTCCCAATTACATCGATAGTAAATGCCCCCAAGATATTGGCTATTATCTATTCAAGAGCTCAAATATCCAAGAGTACGATATAAAGAATACAGCGTGAAGCACGATGACAAGTTCAAAGATTGCTTAAATCATATCAGTCTAAAAAGAGAAGAAACTTTCAATCTATTTCAAAAAAAAATAAAATTTATTATAAGTTACGAAATTATAATGAATTAAAATACTAATTCCGATTAATCTGGCAGGAAAGATCATCACTTGAAAGCTTGAGTTATGCAGATCGTGAGTAGAGGAAACAATCGAAAAAGGATGTTGTGGTAGGAGCAATATTAAAAAAATAATTCCAGATACAGAGTTGATCAAAAGGAAAGAATCACTAGAGTTGATCAAAAGGAAAGAATCACTAGGGTTGATCAAGAGCAAAGAATTGCGGGAGTTGATCAAAGAGACTGTTATAACAACAACGGTGTTGGAAGAAAGCTCTCTGATCAAGTCGCTCAAAGATGAAGCCATCACGACTGTTGAAGAAATGTGCTTCAACAAAAAGAGAATTTTAAAGGTCATTTGTGCATGGCAGCGCAACGGAAATATCAGTTGCGCGGGTGCCGGAAGTGAATTGCAGAAACGGTTCTTTGTAGAATGATCTAAAGCACTAAAAAATAGTCCCACATCGCTAAAATCAGGATTTTCACACGGACGAGGGTCTATAAATACCCCTTCCCCTCCTTCATTAGGGATAATTGAAGATTTTCAAGAGGAGCGGAGCGGAGCAGAAGATAGAAGAGAGTCTTCTGGCGGTTGTGCAGGACCGCACAACCGGTATCGATTGCACGGCTCCATGCAACTAAGCTGCCCTGCAGTATTTGAAGTTCAAAAGCCGTCATGCTGTCGAAATCCGTGGGCTAGGCTTCCTTTCTCCTCTTCATGGGTTCAAAGGAGAAAGATCAGTCGATCTAATCGACATTCCTCCTAAGTCCCAAAGGATGGTTGAAACGGACGCTGTTATGCTACTGAAATTTTTATTTCATTAAAGACCCGTCGATCGGATCCACATTCCTCCTAAGTCTTAGGAGATGATCGAATCAGGCACCGGAAGGCTGTCGAAATGAACTTTTGATACTTAAAGCATAGGTCCTTTATTTTTAAATGATCTATTTTAGAATCAAGGGATGTAAAGAGAATGTAAATGAACTCAGTATCAATAAATGTGATGAATGTTCCCAGTACTCTTTCTCTGTAATGTTTGAATAAGACAATCTCCCAAATTAAATGCATTTGTTTCTTTGTCGAAACACATCAATCCAAGCATCTATCTCTTAGGGAGATACTAACATGGCCTCCAGAATGGCACAACCATGGCCAATCATACCTCAAACAAGCATGCATATAATGTGTATGGGAGTGGGCCATGAAGATGAATAGGGGTGCTAATAAGGTGAAGATGAACTCTTTACCTAACCATGAAGGATCCAGGTACTTAACCAATTCCTCATAAGGAATACAACCTCTAGTGGGGGCCCATATACCTGGGGTAGCCCACGAGACTGAGGAGAACAATGGTATAGGCCTAAATAGATGAAATGGCCTAACAAGGGTCTATGGTGGGCCTTTAACCACCCATAGAAGCCCATGGGCCTACCTTAGGGCCACCAATGTGGACATCCAACCACAATTGGTCCCAAGTGGTAGCCCATCTCTAATTGATCATGGATCAAGGCTCAAGGCCCATGTATCATCAAAAATAAGAAATGAGCAGCCATAATCATACCACAAACACTCATGTTGGGCTTCAGAAAGGGCGGCCCAAGGCCTACCCAAAATATGGGTCCAAGGGGAACACACATAACCTAACCCATATATATCACTATGGGCCCATAGAGGAAAGGTTAGGGCCCAACATAAAGGCCACTAATCCCATATATTATGGTGGCCTAGTGGGCAGCGCATTGCTCAAACCACATGGGCAAATGTCATGCTCTTAGTCAAGTAAGTTGGGCCTACAACCCGGCCCAAGTATAAAGTTGATTTAGTGGGCAACCAAGGGCCCATATACTTGTGTAATGTGTCCCATTAACCCAACACAATAGTATGGTAAAAATGGTCCAAGAGTTCAATGGGCCTATCTTGAAAGTTCCAGCCTAATTCAGCTTGAAGAGTTCAACAACTATCTATTCATGGACACAATTAAATTCAACTGTGGTGGGCCTCAAAAGTGCATTTACTAAGACCAACATTTAAGAAACTAAATGTATAAATTATTTCCTCTAAGACCTTCATAAATGTGGTGGACCTCACTCCTCAAAATTTCAGCCCAAGGGCAAGCATAATTATAACATGTTGTTGTCCTAAATTTGGGCATTCTATTGAAATGGGTCCAAGGCCTCTAAAACTCTGAAAATTAAGGGCCAAGGTCCCTCATCATGCATACAATGAGAGGAAACCCAAAAAGGTGGCCCACCATCAGAAGAAATATTTTGGAATTATGGTTTTTATCAAGGCATTTGCTGGACTACACAGTAGAAAAATCTGGGAGTCCAGCCATCTTGGCCCATTCTTTTGGATGGAAAAACGGGGTCATTTGAAGCTGAAATTTTATAGAGTGATACTTCCATAGGTGGGTCACACCCCCACAAAATTCGGACATACCTGTACGTCCCAACGTTGTGGGCTAATCTGGCCCTCACCACGGTGTGTATAGGGGTCCATTGGCGATGAAATTTTGTAGGTGGGTCCTAACATGAGTGTACCATACCTCTAAAAAATTTCAAAATTTTCAGACATCTATAAATATTTTAATTCATTTAAAAAAATTAATCTATCCTAAAAATTGGACTGATCTGGACACCATATTATAATGGGTCGGTCCAGCCACCACTATGGTGTGTACAGGTGTCCTTTGGCTCCAAAATTTTGTAGGTGGGTCCTACCATGAGTGCGACACCCTCCTATAAATTTTTATAATTTTTAAACACCCACAGATATTTTAATAAATTCTAAAAATCCAACCTGTCCAGGGTGGAATGTTGCTAGAACAGTGCAGAAAATCCAGACTGTCTACCTCACTTGGACCACACCTTTGGGACCCCAATCAAGGTCAGTTGGGGTTGAAATTTTGCATGATTATAGGTGGGGTCTACACCTTCAATAAACATACAATACATGGGACCAAACAACCCTCCAAATGCCCAGAAATCTAGCCTCAAAATGACCCAAAAATCTGTCCAGATGGTTCTAGATAGCAACATATAACAGAAAATAAATAAATATAAACACTATTTAAAAGGCAATTTAATCCAAAAAAATTATAGTATGGACCACCCCAATGGGCCCCACAAACATCCAAACCCTTCCCATTACAAAATACCCCTTGCATGTGCCCCATATAGGTGGATTAGGGGCTCCAACGTTCAAGGGTGGACTGTCATGGACGTCCACCCTCCATGGATGGTCTGGATGTTTTTGGTCCACAAGGTGGGCCACACGCTCATGATCAAAAGATTATTAACAAAGAAAAATAAATGTTCAGAAACAAGGGAAGGGTCTCCGCCATATTGAGGCCCTTCCCCTCATCACTCATGTATACACATTCCACTATATTGATGGGATTACAATATCTACCCATGCACGCATCTTCAAATCAAAATCCAATGGTGGAGATGCCATCTCCACCAAGGATCAAGGGTCTAGATGACCTAAGCATCCTTCAAACTAAGAAAAGAAATCATGGTGGGGTCCATGGAGAATGACCCCACTCATGAGTAATGCATGCACAAAAGGATGGGCCAATGGCCACATCTAAGAAGACATGGGCCTCCACCATCATTTGGTGGGCCCCACATGCTTCAAGCATGAGGTGAAGAAGAGAAATAAGAGGAGAGAATGGAGATCCTAAGGTTCTAAGTATAAGCACACCCACCTACAAGGTCTTCAAGCTCCAAGGAACATGGATCTATGGTTGAGATCTTATTTCAATGGTTAGATGGGGGGATATATGAGGAAAAGTGGGCTGGAAAAATGGAAGAAAGTTGCTGGAGAAGAAGAGAAGAGGGAGGGAGAGAGAGAGGGAGGGAGAAAAATGAGAGGGAAAAAGAGAGGAAGGAGATTTCAAGGCAAGCAATCATCTCTCTCTTGCCTTGGATAGAGAAGAGTAATCATTGTAGTAGGGAGTTAGAAACAATGTTGCTAGGGTCGGTTAGGTGTGGGTGGTGTGTGAGGTCTTGGTAGTGTGAGTTATGGAGATTTAGGTGGTGTGTGTAGTGTGTATTGGAACTTGTGCAAAAGAGGGAGTGTGGGCCACATGCACCACTCCAAGGTGGGCCACATGATTAAAATTAAGGGCCATAGAATGAAACGTATACAACTTATGATCCACACATCGGATGGACGCACAAGACGCGACGTCAGAACTGTAATGACGAAGCGGTCGCAATGACATAGGTCTCAGCTCGATCCGAGTCGGGTCTACGTGATCGGACTCAAGGATGACCGCAAGCACAATTTGAAGGTCACGGGTTGCCGGAATTCTACCGGTTGGACCGCGGGACCACAAGAAATGAATTGCACACTCACACACACACACACACACACTCATACACACATACAAACTCGGGTCGGGTCTCACAACCCTCCCCACCAATAAAGAAATTTTATCCTCGAAATTGACCAATCCAAGACAAAATAAAAGACAACACCACCATCATATGTAATCATCATATAAGAAAGGTAATACAAACAATCATATATCTATCAATCATCAAACAAATGGAGATAACGCTCTTTAATCTCGGCCTCACGTTCCCAAGACGCCTCGGCCTCTGAATGATGACCCCATTGCACTTTCACCAAGGGAATAACCTTGGTCCTAAGGACCTACTCCTTCTGATCAAGAATACGAACTCAATGTAAGAAGCATCCTCACGGACCTCAAGTGGCTGCCAATCAATCATGGGAATAGTGTCTGACCCACATTTGCGCAACATAGAAATATGGAACACGTCATGGATTACGAATAACTCAGGAGGTAAGGCAAACCTATAGGCCACAGCGCCTACGCGCTCGGTAATCTCAAAAGGTCCAATAAATCTCAGGGCGAGCTTGCCCTTCACACCAAAGCGAACCACTAGTAGATATTGGGTCTACTAGCAGTTAAATATAGTAAACCACCAATCATACTCCGATATAATTTCGGATCCAAATTCTTACTTGTAGAATCTTTTGAAAGTTTCAAAGTTGTACTCATTGGAGTATCAAAGTTCTTGCCATTCTCAACTCCAAATCTCTTAATCAAATTCATATCATATTTAGATTGAGAAATAAACATCTCATTAGGTTGTTATTTTACTTGTAACCTAAGGAAATAATTCAATTCCCTAATCACGCTCATTTCAAACTAAGATTTCATCAAATCTGTAAACTCAATAGTCATTTCAATACAGGTAGATCCATATATGATATCATCAACATAAATTTATACTATTAATGTGATCATTATGTTTTTAAATAAAAAAGAGTTTTATCAACACATCCCATTTGAAAATTATGTCTTAATAGAAACTTTGTTAGGTTTTTATACCATGCCCTAGGAGCTTATTTTATGCCGTAAAGTGCCCTTTTATGGTGATACACATGATCAACATTTTTAGGGTCTTCAAAACTCATTGGTTGTTCAATATAGACTTCTTCATGCAGATCACCATTTGTAAATGCACTTTTTACATCCATTTAGTAAATCTTAAACTTCTAAAACATGCAATGGATATAAAAAGTCTAATTGATTCAAGACGTGCTATTGGTACGAAGGTTTCATCATAATCAATACCTTCAATTTGAGTGTAACCTTGTACCACTAGCCTAGCCTTATTTTTAATTATATTTCCAAGCTCATCAGACTTATTTTTGAATATCCATTTGGTTTCAATGATGTGTTTATCTTTAAGTCTTGGTACGAGATATCAAAAATCATTTTTAACGAATTGTTTAAGTTCATCTTACATCACAAATATCCAGTTTTCATCAGCAATAGCTTCTTTTACATTAGATGGTTCTATCTGGAATATAAAACATACGTAATTACATATATCTTCAAGTTGTTTACGAGTACGAATACCAGTGAGAGGGTTTTCAAGAATCTGTGTGGTTAAATGACCTTTAACAGTCCTCAATTCAGAATTGGTCTGATTAGATGAAGTATCAGGTTTATCAATTACAAGAATGTCATCATTATCTGGACTTGAGACTAGTGTGTTTAAGTGATCATCAATGACCACATTGATGGACTTTTGAATCATACCAGTCCTTTTGTTCAGAACCCTATAAGCTCGACTATTCAAAGAATATCCTAGAAAAATCCCTTCATCACTCTTCGTATCAAACTTTCCTAGATTTTCACGATCTCGTAAAATATAACACTTGCTGCTAAAAAATCGAAAGTATTTGACAGTATGCTTTTTATCGAACCACATTTCGAAGACATTTTATTATTACCTTTACTAGTGTAAACCTGATTAATTATATAACAAGCTATATTGACTGCTTTAGCCCAAAGATTCTTAGAGAGCTTCATGCTTTTCAACATGATGTTAGCCATTTCTTGAAGCACTTTATTTTTCCTTTCAACTATACCATTTTGTTGTGGAGTTTTAGGCGTTGAGAATTTATGTAATATTCCCTGATCGGTACAGAACTTCTCAAAACCGCTATTCTTAATTTTGGATCCATGATCACTACAAATCTTACTTATTTAAGAACCTTTTTTAGTTTGAATTCTTTTGAGAATTTTTCTTACTTCTTCAAGGGTTTTTGATTTGTCCCTTAAGAAGACTACCCATGTATATCTGGTAAAATCATTTATAATTACCAAGATATATCTTTTGCTACCTCGACTTTCCATCCTGATAGGTCCTACAAGATCCATATGGAAAAGCTTGAGTCGTCTTGAAGTGGCATTAGAATTCACCTTTTTATGTGAGTTCCTTGTTTGTTTTCCAATCTGGCATTCGTCACATATTTTATCTATCTTTTGAAGTTTGGGTAGACCTCTTATTAGTTCTCGTTTTCTCAATCTATATAGGTTTCAGTAGTGTACATGTCCAAGATGTTTGTGCCACAAATCAGTCTCGTTTGTATGGACTATGTAACATAATTGAATAGGTGAGCTGGATTCGCTACCAATATAGCAGTTTTCAAACAGTCTACATCCAGTTAGTATTACTGAACCCTTGTTGTTTAGAATCTCATAGCTTTGATTAGAAAATCTTACACTGGTTATTGTCACATATTTGAGATATGCTTAACAGATTATTTTTTAGTCCTTCAACATATAAAAAATTTTTAAACAAAGGAAGGTTATAAAGTTGAATCGTACCTTGGCCCATAATCTTGCAGTTGTTGCCATCACCAAATGTGATTGAACCATCAGTCATGTCTTTGAGTTTGGTGAATAAACCTTTTCACCAGTCATATGCCTTGAGCATCCACTATCTAAGTACCACTTAGAATGGCTCGTAGCTTTGAAAGTTGTGTGGGAAACCAAGCAGGTTTGGAACCCATTTCATAACTATTTTGGGTTTAGGTGGATAGTTGGTCTTCTTTCATTTGTAAGTGTTATAAGTATGACCTAATGAGTTAGACTTTAGAAGCTCCTTAAGTAAATCAACTATCTTTTTAGCCAAAAGATTTTGGTTTTACTTTTTATAGTTGAAATAATTGCTTTTAGGTTTTTGAAAAGATTTAGAGTTTTTAGAAAATTTTTGATCTTTCCCTTTTGATTTTAAGGTCTCTCCCTTTATAAACTTGGGACGAGTATTCTTCTGTTTAGGAGGAACATTCTTATCATAGCCCAAACCAGATCGATCACTACATTTTCTTGATCCAGATAAGAGTTTTTCTAATTTAGGATCTTCTTGGGCATATTTCCAAGTTTCCTTTAAACTTGAGAGTGAAGAGACTTCATGTTTTAGCTGTTCATTTTCAAATTTAAGATTTTCAATCTTAGAGGTTTTAAAATCCAAATCACATTTTGTCTTTTTAAAACAGTCTGAAATTTGAGACATTTCTAAAATAAGAGTTTCATAAATTTCTTTGAGTTTAAAAAATTTCTCTTTTTGAAGTTTCAGTTTCATAACAATTTTACAACTTTCCTTGTATAGGGAATTGTATGCATCTTGAAGATCATTTTTGTTTTCACATTCACTATTCATATTTTCTTCACTAGTTGAGTCATCATTATCTGAAAAAGTGAAATTGGCTAGAGTCATAAGAACTTTAACTTCATTGCCCAACTCATTTTCAGAATCTTCTGATTTAGAAGAGACTTCAGAATCAGAGGACTCATCCTAAGTAGCCATCATACTTTTCTTTTTCGACTTGCCCTTATTAGGACATTTGTTAGCCAAATGCCCATACTCATGACAGTTATAACATTGACTATTTTTTAATGATTTTCTTGATTTTGGATTAGGTTTCTTTTTATCATTTTCTTTTTGAAGATCAACCCTCTTTTTACTTTTAAAAATTTTATAAAAAATTTTTGCCAAAAGGGTCATATCATCTTCAGAGTTTTCTAAATCAGAATTTAAATCATTTTCTTGAAAATCATTTTTAGAAGTTTTTAAGGTAATAGATTTACCTTTTGGAGCTTTAAAGGTTAACTCATAAGTCTGTAATGAGCCAACTAATTCCTCAACTCTTATATTATCTGTATCACGAAGTTCCTGGATTGCGGTTACTTTTGAATTGAACTGTTCAAGAAGTGAGCGTAGTATTTTAGCACATATTTTGCTTTCAGGGATTTTATCGGCTAGACACCACATACAGTTTACAATGTCATTCAATATATTATAGAAGTCCATGAACATTTCATTTTCTTCCATATGAATTTCTTTAAATTTAGTTGTGAGGATTTTTATCTTCGATTTCTTGACAATTGAAGTACCCTTGTGTGTCATTTCCAATATATCCCAAGCTTGTTTTGCAGAATCACAGGATATAATTCTTTTGAATTCATCCGGTGATAGTGCACAAGTAATTGCATTTAGTGCTTTAACATTTGCACTACGCTCACATTTTTGAAGTGTGGTCCATGAGAAATAAGGTGTTATTCTCAATGATTTTGAACCATCAATCCTAGTTACTTCAGTGGTAGGAGGGGTCCATTTATTCATTGTGGCTAGCCACACACTTTCATCCATGGATTTGAGGAAGATTCTCATCCTGGCTTTCCAATAGGCATAATTGGTGCCATCGAAAGGGGGAGGCCTAATGACTGAAAGGCTATCAAAAATTGACATCTTATATATATATATATATATATATATATATATATATATATATATATATATATAGCTTAGATTGTTAGCTCAGGAAATAAATCCAAGAATAAAGAATTAAAAGCAAGCTATTAGGCTCTGATACCACTTGAAATGGCCAAGCTATATGTCCTGGGGGGAGGCCTAATGACTGAAAGGCTATCAAAAATTCACATCTTATATATATATATATATATATATATATATATATATATATATATATATAGCTTAGATTGTTAGCTCAGGAAATAAATCTAAGAATAAAGAATTAAAAGTAAGCTATTAGGCTCTGATACCACTTGAAATGGCCAAGCTATATGTACTTGGGGGGGAGGGGAGGTGAATAGGACTATACCAAATTTAAAATTAAATACAGCGGAATCAAATAAAAAGATATCCAAGAATAAAATGCAACCTCAAACTTCAAGTCTTGAGAGGTTGATACAAATTACTTTTTAAGGATAACCTTACATCATAAAAATAAGATTTATGGTAGGACAACCTTATTTCTAGAAAGGTCTTAGTATCAAAAACTCAAACTGAAGATGAATAAATAAACAGCAAGGAACTAAAATAAATTGCAGGAATAGAAATCCTAAATTATTACAATATTCCTCACAATGCTTGAAATATTACAACATTCACATCCTCACATACATCCCTCAAATGAATAATCAAAGATAGGAAATAAATCACAACCACAAAACACAAGGGATTATAGTGGTTTGCTCGTGTGTACACCAATTGTTAATAAACAGCCACATAACTACTCCACTCCTAATATCCTCACATAGTGGATATTAGCATTCACTATCAAAATAGGTTTTCCAAGTTCACCTAAAACCTTCACAATTGTGTCTTTCTCTATGGGCTTACACAATTAAAAAAACTCCACTTGTGAGTTTTCCTGGCTCTCCTCAGATAACCAATACAATGAAAATTTTCTGGCAAACCTCAAAAGAAAACCAAATGAAAGTAAATTACATAAATGTAAAATACCTGAATTTCTCCTTCGTTGTAGTAGACCAAAAGAACCAAATCGGAGTAGAGATTTGAATGTCCAAGTTCAATGTCCAATACTCACTTTACAATGGTTCTAAGTTCTAATAGATTTTAAATTAAACTAGATGGGCTAGCTTTAATTAATTTTGATTCCAGAAAAAGAAAAATTAAACTTCCTCTTTTCAGATTAGATTAGAATACAAGCAACAAAATCAATTTAAAAAGCTAAAGAAAGAGAATATTAAATATGCACACTTAGCTTAAATGGAGCACAGACTTATCTCTCAGAAGGCTGAATTAGATTAGCATGAATTGTGTTAATTATTTTGAGATTCGTGCTCTATTTATAGGTGAGAAAATTACATCTTCGACTAGTCCAGAGATCTCTATGACTGGTCGTAGAACCAATGGATATTTAAAATTTCGAGTGCGATAAGATAAGACAGTTTTACGACTGGTCATAGGTCAGCTACGACTGGTCAAAGGTCTCCTTTGACTGGTCGGAGGTCTCCCACAACTAGTCGATGCTATTCGAATTTCAACGTTGTAGTTTGAGTCGTAGGGCTACAACTGGTTGAAGTAGTCAACACTGTTCATGGGACTAGTCCAACAGTCTCCAGGACTGGTTGAATCCTAACAAGAATTTTTAAATTTTTGCAACAAACTTACGGCTGATCCAGGAAATTCTTAAATAGGTTGAAGCAGTGTTAGGACTAGTCGAGCAAGACCTAAGACTTGTCTTAGAACAGACAAAATTTCCATAAATAAAACATATGAATTATGTATCCAAAGTGACCTACTCTAAAGGTCAACCTAATGTCAGTCATACCTCAAAAGTGAAGTAAGGACATTAAAACTTAAAGACAAGTGACCTTAGAGAATAATGAAGCTTGAGATCTTGGTGTAACTTGAACTTTGAAAGCTTCATGAGATCTTGAATTATACTTGTCTGGAACTAAGTCGTACATACTTGCATTCTCGAGTCTTAACTTGTGAACATTACATGTATATCGAATCTGATCTTCTGAGACTTTTGTCGTGACTCGGCATGTCTTGAGTAGAACTTTGTTCTTCACATATGCAAGCTTCATAACAAGATACAAACAGTATCTTTGGCACCGCAAATTTGACAATAAAAAGGGCTAGCAACTATAGCACTTACATATCTCAATAAAAGAGAAGAGTATCAAATAGGCTAACTTAACTCGAATAGGGGGAGAGAAGAAAACGGCCAACTCAATATAGAGTGGAAGCACGCGTCGCTCTCAAAATTGGTAAATGGTAAGACTTGTATCCATCGCTTCACACAAATTCATAAAAATCATGCATAATTAAAATCATACCTTAACCATAATTTTTAAAATGATAAATAATTGATAATGTTAAATCAATCAATTGCATGAAAAATCACATTAGTATAAAAGTATAAAAAAATAAGATAAATCATATTAACTCAAATTAGTGTAAGCTTAAAGGAATCTCTCATATTAACCTTAAATCTAAACCCTAGGTAGATATTTATATAGGAAAGTTTCTACATGAATCAAGTATTGGTTGAGCAAAAGGGAGACACAATACGTGTGGAGAAGGAGATGATGATAGGCGTGTAGGCTTCTCTCTCTCTCTCTCTCTCTCTCTCTCTGTCTCTCTCTCTCTCTCTTCTCTCTCTCTCTTTCTCCCTTGGACATTTGGGAGGTGGTTTGTGAGTGGAGAAGGGAACGTACACACCTTTTATAAAAGAAGTGGACGTGTGAGAGGGGTGTGTTTCACATCCCACTTAGATTGGGTTTCTCCAATTTGACCTTTTCTGGCAATAATTTTTTAAATCTAATTCTTCTAGTGTGTCGGAGTCATCGAATAGAGCCGGGGTATATAATTTTCTTGGTGAGTTGAAATTTAGATGAGCCTATCTTGAAAATTATCCTCACAGGTACCAAAATGAGTTTGATCTCAATTAACTGTCTACACTTAATGATCAGGGCTCAATTTTGGGAGAAATGTGTAGTCAAGATAGGCAAACAATTGTGTAAAAGTTAGTGGTTGATCAATGGTGGAAAAAGCCTATATCTGAAATATCACCTTTTGCACTAAAATGAAAGAACTAGCTTTAACATTCAATTGTGTAGGATCATAGATCGGGGTTTACATTTTGTATAACTTTGTAGTCATATGAGACCAAAGTGTGGTCTAAATTTGAGTTGTGATGGACTGCAAAAAGTGGTTAAATCAAAAGGTCCAAATTTATAAGGAGTTAATAAGCCTCGAAAGGATAACTTCATGCCTAAGGAAAAGCCTACCAAAGTGGGGTCTTCATATTTCACACTTAGTCCATGTTATGTACAATCTAAGTTGTTCATATGAAGGAAAATATCATACTACGACTACCCACGAGGTTTCTTCACTCGATAGACACCAAAATCAATAGTAAAGGGGATGATTTGTTAATTTGGTCACTTTTACAATGATCTAAGGGCTAAAATTTGACATGTATGATTAATTTATAATACATAAGTATGATATAAAATTTCACATAAAACAGATCGTGAGAACCACATGAGTTAGAATTCAAGAGTCTAGGTTAAAGTCATTTTTTGTAATTATTGCTGATATGAGAGTTTTGAAAAATTCAATGGCTTTACATAGTTATAGGCATGTTTCTAAGTGATTCTTATAAAACAACTTATATCTAAATAATTATGAATAAATGATTATTTACCAAATTAATTAAGAAAATATACATATATCAACTAACATAATAAATGGTTAGATGACATGTTAAAAATAGAAAAACTTGATGGTTAGTAGTCTGATCATGTATGTAAGTGGGTGTATGGTCAGGTTTGTAAACAGATGATCACAAGTGGATTTTTAGAGTGATCAAGAGGCAAAACATGTATATTATTAGATTCAAGTGACTTGTTCACATGTATAAGTTTATAAGATTATAGTTTTGATGGTGGGTTAAGCATATTCATAGGTGGTGAACAAGATGAACAGATCAGAATTTTAATTTGATATGTGTACGAGTGGATGTAGATATAAAGTAGTTAGTTTACTATGATCAGGTGGTCGAAACTCAAAGTGGATGATTGGATATCTTTATCTATTAATGGATAGTTGGCTGAACGGCTGGTTATGATAGACAAGTGGGAGTACTTGGACATTTGATGATCTTGTCTTAAAATCAACGGTCAGATGGCTTAATCTATGGATGAAGATAATTTTCAACAGTTAGATTCATGTTAGAGAATATATGTAAGGTTAGGATATCCAAATTGATATCGTACACATGTCCATACTAAGTTAAATTTCATGGTGATACTCGATAACTTTCAATACTCAGTTATTGAAAAGTTTGGGGTGTTACAATCTACCCCCCTTAAACTAAATTTTATCTCTGAAATTTAATTACTTACATCATTCTCACTGATTCATTATTCTTAAGTTTTCAATGTCTCCTCGCAAGGTAGATATATATGTATAGGTGCACATATAATTGGCTACATAAAGTCAGGACGCTACATTAGGTACTTTCAAAAAGTCTTTAAACTTGAGTTTTAAATGTGTTTTTGGTCTGGAATTCGGCTAGCCTAACTTTAAGCTTGAGCAAAATAACAAATTTTGTTGGAAATTCAGTCGGCCTAAGTTTTGGTTTGGCTAGCCTAAGCTTAAAATTTGGCTAGCCTGAGAAAGTTCGATTCAAATTTCAGTAATGCAAACTTTAAATTTTTACAAAAATTCGGCTAGCCAAATTTGACCTCGCGCCAGCCGATTTTTGGATAAATCTTGTCCGGTGTAATCAATAGCCATTGAAAAAAATTTGGTGGAATCTGGCCAGCTGAAGCCAGTCTTAGGCTAGCTGAATTTCCAACCTCTTTGGCTATAAATAGAGGGTTTCTCTCATCACTCTAATCCTTCTGCAAGAGAGAGAGAGAAAGAGAAGCTCAAATCCTCGGCAAGCTATCAATGTGGTATTTATACTTTAATTTATAGATTATTTAATTCTCTTTTCTCAAGATCATTTTAATATTATTCTAAGATTGTAATCTATACTCTTCTTTGAGATCTAAGAGAATTGAATCAAGTAACGTCTCGATTTTTCATTTATGAAATCTATAGAACCCCTATATTCTTTCTGTCTGATTGAACACTTTGTCATCTATGTTTAAGAAAAAAGTTCTTCTGCTACAATCTTCTACCATGTCTTCGAATCTCCATTTGAAGATAAGTACATTATTTTATTGTATTTCATTTTAAGTATGGCTGAGATAGGCTATGAAAATCTTAGTGGGATTTTTATTTGTAATAGTCCATTAAAATTACAAAAGTGTTTTTATTTGTAATAGCCTATCAAAATCACATAAGAAGTTTTTATTTGTGATAGCCCGTCAAAATCATAAAAGGGGTTTTTATTATGATAGCTCATGAAAATCACAAGGAACTATATTAAGTTGTTAAAGTGAACTTGTGAAAACCTTACTAAAGTGAAAGTCAAAATTTCGAGGTTAGTAATTTTGGGGGTGGAGTTGGAGTGGTTGTTTTAAGCACCAAACCAATATAACTCCTTGTGCCTTGTGGTGAATGCTTTAATCTTTTAGTGATGAATGTCATTTATCATTTCATTCTTGTGGTGAATGTTATAATTCTTTTATCGTTTTTTGCTAGTTTAAAAGATCTATTTGAAAGACATTTGTGAAATAAGGTTGTCTTACCTAATATTTTAGGTGAATGTTGTCCTACGAATCATTTAGAATTAAGGTTTCAATACTCAGTCAATTGAGGTTTTTGTATTCTTTACATATTCTGCATTTATTTCGATTATTTGGCATTGTCCTATTCTTCTCCCCTCGAGGACATCACTATTTCTCATTTTGAACTTCATTTAATAACAATTACATGAAAGGAAAAGATGATGCATTGTAACCCTTAATGTATCGTGAAAAGATATGATTTTTTCTTCAACAATCCAAATGAATCAAAGGCTTGTATGATCTAAAAGGGACAGTTTGGATCATACCCGAATGTGATGAATTGCATAGATGATTTTTGCGATTTTAGATTACCAACGCAAAACCTCTACACCAATTAGCCTCTTTCCATTTCTTGCAATTTAAGTAAAAGAAAACCATGTTTACACCTCTAGAATGGGCTGAGGGAGACACTTACCATCCAAAAGGTTGACCATTCACACAAACTTTTGAAGGATAGATGAATGAGGATGGATGATAGATGGAGGATGATGGGAGAATGACATCTCTCTCTCTCTTTCTCTCTCTCTCTCTCTCGATGGATTCCAAGCTCTCTTTGTTCTATGTTGGAGCTCTTATCTTTGCAATATAATGTATATATAAGGAGTATTTAAGGTTTTAGAGGTCGTATAGTATGACATTCTACCACTTTACAGACTTCGGTGTATCCCACTTTGAAGAAAGCTCATCTGTGTATATGAATTTTATGCAAATCTAAGATCATCCTCGTTACATGACCCAAGCTTAATGTTTTCTAGTCTTTTTGTTATCACTTGTCTATCACATAATTGTTTAGATTAAAGAACAAAGGTGACATGTTTACATTGTCATGACATGCCATGTTGCATGGCCACTTGTTGTTGTTTTCTTTTTTAGTTTTCCCCGGGATTGTTAGGGTAACAAAAATGTCTCTGTCTTCATTTTATGTAGTCGCTATTAATGGGATGATGAAAGATTGAACGATTCACATCTTATTTTGTCCCTTGGGAGTCCGTGAGATTTTAATTCTTCTTTCTTTATCTTTTTGATGGGAGTGATCATTACATTTTCTTTGATTTCTTTGGCTGAAGGCATATTCGATTATGCCAAATATTAAAAAATAAAAAATAAAAAATCATGAATAATTGGTCTACTTTGGTGCAAACTTTCATGAAATTTATGCAGCCAAACAACGTAGTTTTTGTGTAATCCATTTATCCATCGATGTCTGAAAATTGATAGAAATCTACTTGCTGTTCAGCTTTAAATTATCAATAATACACAGATGTCTGAAAATTGATAGAAATCTACTTATAGTTCAGCTTTAAATTATCATATAATACATAATCTCTCACATAGTTTATGTCATTTTGAACGTGGTGGTGACTTATCATGCTTATGTATTGTCATTTTGAATGTGGTGGTGACTTATCATGCCTATGTATTGCACACATGTACGACCATTCAGACCGTCTATATTGTGGGGCATCGCACCGATTTCTTAACATTACCATCTAAGTGAGTGTTATTAAATGAATTGCTGAAAGTAACATAGTGTCACTACACCAAAAACGTCATTTAGGAACTGTTTTAAACCGTTCCTAAAACCCTCAGGAACGGTTTTAAACTGTTCCTAAAAGAGGCGTCGTAAATAATCTGGAACGGTTCAATACCGTATCAAGTACCGTTTCAAAATTTAAGAACACACTCTTAGGAATGGTTTTAAACCGTTCCCTAAGGTTGCAAACGATCAACTCGAACAAAATTTTAGGAATGGTTTTAAACCGTTCTGTTGCCAACGGTCAAATTTTCAAGTTTCAGAGCTATATTTTTCATTATTTCGAATGGACAAAAAAAGCTGTACATTTGTTTTTAAATTTAAAAAGAAAGAATATTATATAAAATTAAAAATTAATATTGAACAAATATGGTACAACTTTATAATAAAAATTATATATATTTATAACAATAAGTTTACAATTGCATGAATATAATAAAAGTAAATAAATACCTCCATGATGTGCTCCACTCCTAGAGAAGACACATGGTCCTTTATGGTTGCACCATGACTTGCAACGACACTCTAAAAGAGGAACTTGTCTTTGCATTGCATATCAGGCAGAGCTTTCGGGCTTACATTGTAACTATTAAAATCAAAACAAAGACCATAAGCAATTTGATTAGCCAAAAAAATAACATAAAGATTCAAAAACTAAACACACAAAAGAGTGACTATTCAACAACTAAAAGTAAAGGATCACCTGTAATGTTGCATATCGTCCCAGGAAAAATAATGCCTGTGTTAGGATGCACATTGAGGATCTAAGCACTTAATGCACACTTAACGCAGAGTACAGAGATGATTCATTGGGTACTATATAAGAGCACATGTTATAATCCATACCTTGAAAACAAATTAAATAATCATCACCAAGAGGATCTGGAAAGGGCTGTGTAACTTTTTCAGCTTCTTCCTACAAAATATGATGTTATAATCCCAAGAAACAACTGGGGCAGAAACAACACTGGCATATCTTCAATGTGCAGAGGAGTCTTATGGAAGTCACAGAACAAGTGGGAGAATTGCACTAACCTTATCAGGGTATGGGAGATCGTCAATGTATATAAAATAATCCTCCACAGGTGATGCTACAGCCAAATCACTACACAAATAACAAACATGTTGTCAAGGATTTTTGGATGTGAGGACCACCCATGAGGTTGGCTCGGAATGGAGTATGCAACATTTTTCTGATTTTCCATCCGAAAGGATTTGAATCAGAAAAAGTCAGATGTTTGGTCTCTCCAAGACGTCCAGCACCAAAGTGGAAATTCATTGAAAGGCCATCTTTCTTCAATCCATTCTCTTCCTTTTCCCACTCAAAATGAAACAGTTAGGGTTGCTAAATTTGATTCAATCAACACCACCAAAATCAAAAATAAAAAATCAGTGTCACTCATCCTAATATGCATCAGCTCTGTAGACTGCATGTGAGAAAGAAACATGTCTTAAGATATCAATTTAAAACAAACATGAATACAATATCCTGAATCTTATCTTTACCTTTCTACATGTTGACATTGATTCGTTGGGGTAAAATGGTGGATAACCCACAAGCATTTCATACATGATTTATGTCAAACAACCATTTTTTAATCCATAATGCACTTCTTCAACAAGTACCTGAAGATGTGAAGCAGTTGCTGCAGCTCTGAGTCACCTAGAAATAAAGCTTGCCTTCTTACCATTTCCACTGCACAGAACAGATAATTGTAATAAGATCTAAATCATTAGAGAACATAAACAAGAGAAATGGCTCAGCTGAAAGTGTAGAAAAAAAGGCTTCATACAGTTACACATTAGCCTTGTTACCTTCATCATCTTTATAGTATCCATTGCAGGCTCATCCAAATAGTGATCATCTCTATGCATGCCAAAATATCTGATCCACGAAGAGAACCTACAATAATAAAAACCGTTGCTAATATACAGGTTACTAAACTAAATTTAACTCACCCACACAATAAATAATACCATAAAATCCATCATAACTGAATGCGTGGGTGGTTTTGATACTAACTATATGACTGACTTGCAGAATATAGAATCGTTTATTCATCAATTAGGAAGTCACGAAAAGTCATAGATATAAATGGGTAATTTTTTTAATTACACACGCACTCACACCCCATGCACATCCACAACCTCACACCATAGTGGTTTTTCACCACAACGGGTACTCGAACCCATGACCCTGTGTTGAAACTCTTGTAAGTCTACCATTGAGGCATGAGTACGGACCCAATCCTATGTTCAGTCTGGATTCAACTAGTATGTAGGCTTCACATCTTTTACTATCAGGCCCATGTTGAAGCTAGCATACGACACCACTCAGGTCTTAATGTGATGCTGAAAGATAACAAGGTGTGACTTTGCCTTAGCCTACTATCGGTCTCAGAACAAAAAGGGAAAGGGCAATGCCACCATCTCCA
This sequence comes from Magnolia kwangsiensis, assembly GCA_037074715.1. Lineage (NCBI taxonomy): Eukaryota > Viridiplantae > Streptophyta > Magnoliopsida > Magnoliales > Magnoliaceae > Magnolia > Magnolia kwangsiensis. Next base: position 42,828,964 of record CM073576.1, on the reverse strand, counting down.
AACACATATTTCATAACAATACAAGTTTATTTTAAAAAGAAAAAGAAAAAGTAAGAGTAAAATTGAATGATCAACCCAAGCTGTCCAATTTTCATATCATTATCTCAAACCCATTTATTTCATTGAAAAATACGAGTTGATATAATAGATAACAGTACAAATAGTCCAATAAAACTCAATAGCCTTTCATCCAATGATCCAAATAAGAAAAAGAAAACACCAACGTAGAGAAGACAACCTACCAACACACTATTATAAAGGATAGTCCCTTTAAGCAGTTCTAAAAGCTTATTTAATAAGGCCACTTGCCAACACACTGCTACAGATATCCTGCATTCTGCTACAGCTCTAAAAGCTTAATTTATGGTATTATTTAGATTATCTGGCATGGACATACTAGGCATGGTCTATCCCATTTCTATCAGAGGCTTAAGTTGCAAAAAGGTGGGCTCTTGTACCAATTTTTGGTTGAAGAAAATAAATATTACTTCCTTTGATTGAGCATCACGTACATTCAAGACAAGAACATGATTGACTATATGTATGGCTACAATATGATAAAACTAAAAGAGGAAAGATTCTACTAGCTATGTTGTGAAACACAACAACCCCTGAGTAGCAACTCATAGATGGGTTTATCCAAGTGCCATGTCAATCAGGCCAGCTGCATCTCCTCACATGTTTCGTTTCTTTAATTATGATCACCTACAACAGGTTACTGAGTCAGATATAAGGCAAGCTAGCTGGTGCTTTTTATTTTTCTGGGCCCACCATCTGGTAATGTAAACCATTCATCTAGTAGAATCCGTCATGGATGAGCCATGGAAAAAATTACCTCCATCAGACAACCCTTTCCATCTGATTGGTGACTCACGAAATGGATGGTTACAATCAACAACTCACACTAAAAGAGAAAAACATGGGCCCAATTGATCTGTTACGAGTTCGAATCATCCAACATTGGAGATTTTCACAGCATGCCCCATCCACATGAGGCCCACCAGACTGTTCTGCGTAGCCAAACATTGTATATTGTTTTCTTCAAAATGCATCATGTTTCCATCAATCAAAATTGGAAAATTGACAACCACTTTTCAAATTTCAACTGAAAATTCTATATTATATTTCAAAGTCACTACCAACCATAAGTACATGCTACATGATGCAAAACCATACTGAATTGTGAAAATTCAATTATATGAAGAGGAAACGACCAAATTGAAATGATTTTTCCATGTATTTAAAATTAGGAAGTAGGCCTTCAATGGAAATTTATTTCTCTTGAAATCCCAATCATCGCACCTTTCAGGTGATTCTAGTGGTCATCGCAATATTTCCTAAATCAAATTTGTAAGTAAAATCTACCTGTCAAAGCATATAATTATTTCAAGTGGTTGTTTGGATGCCTGAAACTTGCTAAGTTGCAAACAAGTTCCACCTGAAAGTTAGCTTATGCTATTTTGTAACTAACGGTGAAATTTCTTATCCAAACATCGCCCGTGAGTTACCTGTACTAATAAAACTTACAGGCATCCAAATGACTCCTAAAACTAATCATGAAGAAAACAGAAGTAATAAGTTCTAAGTGCATTGGGTTTAAGTGTCGGGATACACATTACAACTTACAAGTGGGGCCAACAGTTGTGAGATACAAACTTTACTTTCATAAGCTTTGCCATAGATGGAAGATGTGTGAAAAAACCTTACAGAATGAAGCTTTTAACCTGCTTATCAATGTCCTACAAAAGTTGTGGAAACCATCCCCAGCTCGAATCGAAATCTTGCTTGGGGTATAACTCTCATCGAGTTTGAAACCAACATAGAGTACAAGCAACTGAATTAAAAGAGGGTTCCAACTCACCAAGGATAAAATAGAAAAAAAGAGGAGAAAAAGAAATGTACCAGGAGCTTGACTTTTTTCTGGAACTGGATGTTGATAAGGTGGGGCTGGGCACCATCTGATCTGTAATAAGGCAAAGAAACAGTGAAATTGCAAGTATAAAATCAATGTTAGAAAGACAGAGAAGGGGAATAGATGGGAGTAACTTCCAGTAGGTGTCAAGGTTATCATCGAGTATAAAATGGTTGAAGATGGAAGTTAACTACATGGTAGAACTTCCACACACCGTTCTTACCTTGCTAGGAACAAAGTTCAGAAATGCTTGATGCACAGCTGGTTTTTCTACAAAAATCTGAAATGAAATTTCACCATCACAAAACAAGAACACTTCAAGAAAAATCTTCCATGGCAGAGAACATCCTAAAACCACCAAGGAGGAAAGCAAGCTAGTGACTGTAACTGGTTAGGAATAAAATACATCACCAGTATCAAGAATTTATTAAAAAAAATAAAAATAAAAATAAAAAGAAAGAAGAAGAAAAAAAGAAGAAAAAGACGAAGAAGAAGTTAATTCAGAACCATTAATGTTCATTGAACAAGGTATCACATATATAACTAAAGATTACACAATATAGCAGAAACCCCATTCAGCTTATGTCTGTTGTGTCTAATATTCGTCACATTCATTTCAATTAGTTATATAGGAGCTTATATCTAACTTGCAGAATAGAGGCAACAACATAATTCATAGTTGTCCATAGAAACCCAGGATGTAAAAAGACTGTTTGGTACTGGCATAGCTAATGCACATCAAAGGTCATTGCATTTAGAAATATAATTTACCAGATCCTATGTTGACTTTCTTCAGTGAATTGAATAACAAAGAATAGAAAGATGGAAAAGAAAGGGTATAATCAACAGCTTACCACAATATGTATAGTAATAGGCACAACATAAATCTGCATGAGAACATTGTGGCATGTCTAAATTTTGGATTAGACTGATTTTTAAATGATCCTAACGGTCCATTAAATACCTAAGGAGATAGACAATCCATATTGATTTTACCACAAACAGTCCATATTGATTTAGACATTCCATCATGCGAGTCCACCTTTGATTGGCCATCTCTTTAAGGTAATGCATTATAAATCTACACCAGTCAAAATTTTGCACGTCCTCATATGAACTAGGCATTGGTGCACACAAAAGCTTTTATGAAGAAATTATCCATTAACCATTATAAACGAGGAGATTTCCTTAACAATTATAAGGAAACATATAATTGCACATCAACGACAAGGTTGAATGTAACATTTTACAATCCTTTTATTTGTGAAAAACATTTAAACTTTAAAATTCAAGCATGCTCATCTTCAGATGGACAAGTGATCTATGCTCCAATAAGTAGCGAAGAACAACATAATGAAACAACCAGAAAGGCTACCAAGACACTAACTCCCACTCCAGGCATCTTCAGATCCTTGAAGTAAGATGAATTCTTGAGAATATCTCAATCTGTATATCTGTCCAGGGAAAAAAAAAAAAAAAACCTTGCCCGGGGAATTCATGAGCATTTCATATGATGGTGCAGGAAATTCTTCAGTGCCAAGAAAAAGTAAAAAGATCACAAGAAGAAGAAGAAAGAAAGAAAGAAAGATCTGCTCTAGACATCACTACCAAACATTTCCATTGGATGAATTCTATAGCTTTGTACAAAACTAGAAAATCCCTACATCATCTAGCTTCCGCCTCATTTCTTATGCTTCAGCTACCGTTGGACACTAAAAGACAAGTTCAACTAAGAAAAGGTCCAACAGATTGCCTAATTTGAGTCATCATACAGTTTGGTTCATTTTATTGAACTGAATGTTCACAATTCATTTCACTTCTACACCCAAATGCAACCTTAATTTTCTTTATCAATAAAGTTCATTGCAGAGCCAACTTCTTACAATCTGCTAGATATATAAGAGCCATATCTACCAGAGAGAATATTAATAGAGGATGTAACATAAAAGAAGGCTTCAAAGGACATTTTTCTGATAAGTCATATAACAAAAAAAACATTAATTCAAAAGAATATTCTTAGATATTAATTCAACAATATAAATTATCAAATGCAGTACTCTGAAAAGTAGTGAGGAACTCATGAACAGCTGGAATACACTGAAAAGCATGCAAACAGAGTTGCATAAGTGACTTCAGGACTTAGGTCAACAACAAAGATATTGGCCTGAAGTCAAGGACTCAGATTGATCATTTGACTTGATTGGATTCCAACAAGGACTCAAATTTTATACTGGATTTCAGCAAGTTTACTCATCAAGTAAACTCAATTCGTTCCACTTCTTTTTGTCAAATAATAGTTCAGTTTGTTGTTTGCAAATAGAAGGTTGAGATGAAAAATACAAAAATGGACTACATTTAACTGAAAGAAGTCCCAAGATTGGTGGCTAGGGTCTTCAATTCTTGAAGGGGCGTGCTCCATCCTTGTTGGGCACAAGCTGCACACTGACCAGTGATGTAGATTTAACAAACCATCGACCCACTAGTCAGAGCTGAAAATGTGAGTACACTATGCAAAGCCTTTGGTTGTGTATCCTATATAGTTCTTCTTGGATTAAACGAATTGACGGTGAAATGTTTCTCGAGTAATTGCATATGGAGAAGTCACTCTCTAACCTTAAATTCCATGTGTTTGTTGGCTTGAAGAAGTCACTCTCTATTGGAAAAATAATGAGAGCTGAGAGCTATCATTTTTTTTAACAATAGATCGTTTATATGGATTCTAGGTAATATATAGTTAGATAGTATCAAAGGATCTCTTAACAGAGTCATGAAAGCCCAATAAAATATGAAATGAATGAGCTATGACCATGCTTTTATCAATATGTTGCTTGTTTGACCAGTAAATTCTTTTTGAGGAAAACTTTGATACCTATGAAGATTGTGATGGATGATACACAAGAATTAATAAAATTTACTTGTGGAATACAAGTAGTTCAAATTGAACTGTCCAAATTATGGGTCCTAGTTTAGATACATCTTAAACAAAAAAATTTTCTTATTTGATTGTGTATAGGATCAGTGGACATTTATGAAACAGTTGAAATGGAAAATATCCAATTGTTCTATTTCAACAGATAAGTATCCACAAAGCAGAGGTTAGGGTTGTTGAACCAATCTGATTTTGGATTGTGGTTTGGTTACAATGGGTTCTTTAGGATGCAGAATTTTTAGGTCCGTCCAAAAACACACTAAAAACTTATGCAGAAAAGAAAGATGGAGCTATGACAGTTAAGCTAACTGACTTCTAGCCCTAAGTTGTAATCACCAATGTTCGATGAGGGAAAATGGACCCAAATATGTTTAAGATCGCCTCATGGGTATAGAGTATTGTGGATCACCCATTGTAACGCCCGTGAAAAATCCATACTTGGGCTCGAGTACCAACTCGACTCGAAATTGCGTAGAATTAATTCCTATGGAAATTAAGCGTAAGTTAGCTAGCGCAACGCTAGAGTAGCTGGGAAATAGTCCCTGATCACTTTAAATACGTTCTACAAGACCCAAATCGAGTAGAACAAACGATTCTATAATACTCTATAACCTCGGACCAAACTCTAAGCAGGTTTGTTCTATGGACCACTTTGAATCTTTGTATTGGATCTAGACCGCGCGTCAAAAGTCCGATACCTCCTATCTTAGACCGTTAGGACTGCCTAGCTGGACTTGACAATCATTTCGAAAATCAAGTCAAACCGATAATCACAGGCTATTTCATTGAGCCCGGACCGAAGAGAGTGCGAATAGGGACAGAATTAGAATTTCAAATTCAAATCTGGCACACGACTTGACGCGTCAGTATTAAGCGTTCTGACTGTCAGAATTCAGCCAGATTACACCCTCGGATTAGGAAAAATTTCTATTTCATATCATGAGACTTGCAGCCCTGATCTACGTGCGGTGACTGCTGAACGAAAACTGGTCCACCATGTGCGATCTGCGAACCCTGTCGGACTGAAAACTTAATACGTGCTAGATCTAGTATGCATGAGTTTAAGTCCGATCGCATTCGGCCAGGGGACCACCAGAAAGCATCTTTTGGACCGAAACAGCCCCGATTTGGATATGCACTAAGTGAACTTTGTACCGGAGCCTATTTTCGGCATTTTTGGGCTTATAAAAGGGGTTGAAACCCTCACTCCTCTCTCCCATCCGAATTTGAGGGAAACCCTAGATTTGGAGGGAGAAAAGGTGAGAGTTTGAGAGAGAGTGTAGAAGGGATTTTTCCCGTCTTCGTGCCACCTGTTACTAGTGCCTAAGCAACACCTCCTGATCACCAAGCCGGTGATTCTTCTGCATTTTTAGGTATGAAACAACCCTAGAAGTTGTTGATTTAAGGTTTACTAGGATTCGTAGCATGTTAGCTAACGTAACTCGTAAATCAGGTTAACTTATTGCCGTAGATGAAGTGTATACGCTCCGTTTGAAACGACACATCCATAAGAGATAGGTGAGGATTTTAGATGCTTTGATTGACGGTTTACAACGCTTTCAATGTCGTTTAATAGTAGATTATCGACGGCATCGCCGTTTGACATGTACAACATGCTATCCGTTTCCTGTTTCGTAAATCAACGAAGAATATGAGATTTAAGGCATTTTAGTCATTTGTAGGAAGTACAGATTTCATTCATATTTTGTTGATGTGATTGACATGGTTCGTTGCCGCATTAGAAAGTTAGGAATACGTGTAAATTTAGTTTGGCGAAGAGATTCGCCTAATTGCGCACTTCGGGTCGACATACTATATGTAGACTTAAGTGTGTAGTGTATGTGTTTGTATAAATGCTTGTATTAGTATGTATTGAATTAAATGATGTTATGAAATAGTTTGAGATTGATTTCTTAATTAATATGCTGACCTAAATGATTTCCTACATGTTGACTATATGCATGATTTCATTACATGCATGAAATATATGTGCTTGAAGATTTACTTAAGTTGTATGTTATAACATGTGTTAACATGCTCACATGATTGTATTTCAATTCCAATACTCCTACATAAATTGCTGATGTGATTCCATAATTGTTTGGGACTAGACTTAGTCCAGGCAGTCGGTAACCGAGCAAATTCGTGGCTGGCTGGTCTTGGCCACGAACGACGCGTCGATGAACGCGAGTCGTGTTTGGAGTTGGCGGCAGTGGTTAGGCCACGCGAAGTGTTTTACGCACTTCATGTCGTTCGACTTGAGATGCGATCGCGCTAGTCGAGCCCGTCAAGTAACCCGACTGGTCGATGTATGTTCACCCTGTACGAGTCATAACTGCTTGAACCTAGGGTACTGAACTTACCATTGTAAACCCTGTTAACCATGGTACCTTGATCCATGAAGACTCATGAGCCGGGCATGGTGGTATGGGACACCGTGGTCGAGCTGTCGGCCTATGCTGGGGCCACAAACCTCCCCGTAGTGACCAGTGAGCACCTAGTCTCGTGAGCAGATTATGGTGGTATGAGACACTATATTCTAGCTGTCGGCCTACACTGATTAGGCGACGAGTCCTTTGTAGTGACCGCGAGCGTATTCTGAGTCTACGGGAGGCGACGACCCTTCAGTAGCAGTAGAGTACAGTAGGCCTGTATTGATAAGGTCATGGGGAAGCGGTGCAACGAGTGCGAGCAACAGTCCTGACAGCCCTTGCAGCGACCTACAAAATATACATCGTATGAGATTACTAGGAGTGACAACCCTAGACAGGATCTGTGTTTGGATTGATACAAGGGAAGTACCTTAGTTTCCCAATCCTGCTGTTTGAATGGACTAATAACAACTCAGAAATCATATCACCATACCATTGTATGTGCCTGGAAGATGTGGAGCACTTGAGGGTCGATTGCATGCCGCGGTCGTAAGATGGTGCCGTATGAGGAAGATCGTCGGTGAGGGCATACATCACGTCATGTCATCTTGCATTAACAACAGTATTAGGATTGTCTCATTTACTGCTTTACTATTATCGCATGATTGATTTGTGAACATGCTAATCTTTACTCTATGATTCCACTGAGTTGATCACTCACTCCCACGTTACGGGATGGTGTTTGCAACACCCACCAGACCCTGTTGTAGATGCAGGTGATGCTGAGATCTAGGAGGCAGAGCCAGACTTCGACGAGGACCAGGACGAGTTCTCGTACATGCAGTATCATGATGGCTTTGCTTAGGCGACCTGGATTGACGGGACTTCAGTGAGACTATTTTGAACATTTGATTTTGTTCATGTATATGTATATGAGACTCAGAGATGTATTCATACTTTAGAGACAGATGAGATCTACTTTGTTTTTCCATACAGTGATATATATATTGTTTAGTCTTCCGCTTGCTTTTATCACTGGATCTGGAGTATGAATTGCAGTTTTGGTATACTTTTACTCATGTGAATGCTTTAAATCAGACAACATTGAATCATAATCATTTTTGTTGCATAAGTGATGGTCTGAAACTCGGGAGTTGAGTTTATACACGACCCCCGATTTTCAGGGTGTTACACCCATATATATATATATATATAAATATAAAAATATATATATATATATATATATAGAGAGAGAGAGAGAGAGAGAGATACACTGAACTTTCAAAGCTGCTATCCACCTGCATTTGCAGCCATTCTGGTGCTGATCCTTGGACATACTCTCTTATTGATTGTGAGGTGAGTGTCATGCAAGCAGTATCAACTGTAAGAGCTTTGTCTTTTCTACCAGCCAATTAAACACCACCATACTGCTAAAGAGGACCTTGGTACTTCCATACTGTTGGAGCTAGGCCTCCACACTCAGTCCCTCACTGCTATCTCTGATAAGTTTTAACTTGAAGCAAAAGATCCAACTGCAATATCTTCGTTACTCCTTGAAATTCCTAAATTTTATAGAGGTTCCTTTAGGTGGATAAACTCATTAATTTCACAAAGTTTCTTAAAAAACAAGGTTCCCTTCAAAGCCATGATTTTGCATGGTAATGCATATTGTTGAAACATTAAAATTGGCATTCTCACCACAGCTAGAATCACTAAAAAGTGACATATCATTTGGCTCACTGCAGGTGAACCTTAAAACTGACATTCTCAATAGTGACTCACTTATAAGGCCACCTTCTCAAGCATCATGCTTAAAGCTTCAAAAGTGTGCAACAAAACAAGAAAAAAAATAAAATGGAATTTCAACTTTCCTCCAAAAAAGAAAAAATCAGGAAAAAAAAATAGTAAACAATATAAACTATCAAATGCAGTAATCTGAAAAGTAGCAAGGAACTCACGGACAGCCGGAATGCATTGAAAAGCATGCAAACAGAGTCACATCAGTGACTTCAGGACTTGGGTCACCAACAAAGATATTGAAGTGGCCTGAAGCACATGAAAACAACAAGAAAGAATGATTAGTAGAGAGAAGCACCACGGTGTGCCAACAGAAACAACAAATAAAGAACAGTAAAAGAGAAAGGAAACAAGTATGGAAGTAAATAATAACTTAAAGTATCCTCCCTCTGGCCACTGACATATGCCCAGTTCACCTTGATTGCCTAACCGTAACTATGGAAGACAGAAGCTACCATTTGAGAATCAAAATCTAAACTATGTTATGAAGGCAATGAGATTTTAAGGTTAAGCTTCCTTGCAACTGTCGTCCATGCAATGTCATGATTGTAAGAGAAGCTCTCCTCTTCTGCACAATCAGCTTTCAGCCCCATGAGCTGTTCTCCCACTTGTTCTTCACATCTGCAGCTTCCATAGCAGCAATCAGAGACTTCATTTTCGGGATTCTAGGAATGTCAATCTTGAGACTGTCTCATTTCTATTTGGACTACATTCTGTATTCTTTTCCACCTCCCCATTCACTATGGCATTTTTACAAGCATCTAGAGTGCACTCTGCCCATGTCATAGTTGAATGGGTTGCATGCCATGCTACCACCCCCCTGCACATTGTAGAAAACAATGGCCAACTGTGAGCCACCTAAGAAAATCAAGCCTATCCAACCATCACATGGCCCACACCATAGAAATATTAAAAAAAATGCAGTCCAAGAGACAATGTTCCTCTCAAGCATATTGTTGAATAGCTTATGGGCATGTGCCAAATCCTCACACCTTGCATACATATTTATTAATCCATTCATATATAATAATTAAAAAAAGACATTGAAACTAAACATTCTGTAGGTGACATACCATTCACATGGTTTCAAAGTTCGGCAGCAACCAATGCCCAAGCCTGGATTCTTCGAGCCCGCCACGATGCCACATCGACTTTATAATGCATAAGACGATCTCATTAGTGCTCATGATTTTCTCTAGTTTTGCATTGTTGATTTCTAGAAGGATTGATTTTGGGGCTTTAGTCTATTTGATTGGAGGAAGAAAATGCCTTGAATCCAGTGCATATAGAAGGGAATAGTGGTAAAACCTAGATTTCTAGGGTTTCTTCTGTAAGCGAGATGCAGAGAGGAGGCGCTGAAGGAAATATTTGAGGATTTGTGAGGAGAGGGTTCGTGAGAGGGAAATATTTGAGGATTTGTGAGGAGAGGGTTCCTTGGAGGGAAATATTTGAGGATTTGGGAGGAGAGGTTTTGGGAGAGGAGACAGTTCGTGAGAGAGAGAGAGAGAGAGAGAGAGAAAGAGAGAGAGAGAGAGAGAGAGAGAGAGAGAGGTCTGTAGGGTTTTTATTTTTTTTGTTCCTGACTAATCAACTTGGAAGCCGAACGAATGTTTCAAACAGTGGTCACTCAATCCCCACATTTCCTTCTGTGAGGCCCACTTGAATTTTCGATCCAACTCAATCTTAGCCTAATGTTCTAAAATGATCTCTCAAAACAAATTCACGGTGTGGATCTCCCGTAAACATCATGGTGGGCCTGATTTTAATTAAGTGTTTAGAAATGTATTCTTATCTCTGTGCTCAGGTACGGTTCGAAACTGTGTGTATTCGACAGGGCTTAAAACCGTTTCCGAACCAAAACTATAGCCGTTCCTGAACAGTAATTTTGGTGTAGTGTGTGTAGTTCAAAATTCCAAGGGCAAAGTCAGATGATCTCTTTTTCTTAGAAAATTTTTAGCCCATGCACCACCCTTTATTGGGCTACAAGTATTTGGATAGTACGGATTGACTGTGATATTGACATGAGTACAATTGAAAGAGTCTTGACGATTAAAATAGTGGTGAACTATCATATGTAAATAGTTCAAGCATTAGCATAGTTAAAGGTTCGTTGGCCGTGTACACATGCACCCCTAAAATTCTACCTGCAGCAAAGGCATGCGGTGGTACCTAGCAATCAAGTCAGTCCACTAATTTGGGTGGGGCATACTTGTACATAATCAAATAAATCATTAAAAAATTTTTAAAAAATTATTGTAGTGCACTTCTTAAGTGGTCCACCCCTACTACATGAATTATGTATCTAATCAGAATTCATAAGTAAAAAAGGATTTTTCTATGCCACCGCCTACCTTTTTACCTATGGACCAAAAACCTCGTGCCTTTGAATTGCTTTTCACAACCCGAATACCTATTTCAAATACATTTTGTTGCCACCTCCACTAACAAATTCTTAACTCTTTAACGGTTGGAGCTGTTAACTGCAGAAAAGCCCCTCTTATCCGTGTTAACTGTAGATATTATCATCGGATCTTTTTCATATTTTTTTACCTCTGCCAGATGACGACACTGCCCTCCATTTCTTTCTCATTTCAATTGGTTTAATTTCATGAACATCATCGGCTACAGACGCATGAGGATAGGTGGGGTAAATGATGTTGTGGCATATCCATGCAGTCCATCCATTTTACCCGATCATTTTAGGACATGAGCCTAAAATTGAAGCATATCTGGGTCACACGAAAGGAAACAGTGGGGATAATAACATCCCATTGAAACCTTCACGGTGGGCCCCCACACAAATCTTTCCGTTCCTTGCTAGAGACAAGCAGGGGCTGGACGCAGTTTGCTTCCATCGTGGTAAGCAAGGCAACCAATGCCTGGTTATAGACATGATGAAAAATGAGGGAACACTACAAGAAATCTCACCTTTAGCGACGAAAATTTTCGTCGCCAAAGGCCAAATTTTCGTAGCTAAATACTTTTAGTGACGAAAATTTTCGTCGCTAAAAGGCAACACAAGAGATTTTTATGGACGAAAAATTTGAATCGTCAGTAAAGGAAAGCTTTTTAGTGACGAATATTTTCATTGCTAAAAAATGATAGCAACGATAGTTTTCGTCGTTAAAAATAATTACAAAACTTTTAGCGAACTAAAAATATTTATAAAACTTTTAGCTACAAAAATTTTCGTGACTAAAAAATATTTGCAAAACTTTTAGCTACGAAAATTTTCATAAGTAAAAATAATTACAAAACTTTGCAAAACTTTTAGCTACGAAAATGTTCGCCGCTAAAAGTCTTTTTTTTAAAAAATATATATAATAATAATAATAATAATAATAATCCAGCACAAAATTTCACACAAAATTCCTGATATACACCTGTTACAATATAATTCATCATATTCATCCTGATATACAACTGTTATATAATATATTTCATCATATTCACATCCATCTAAACCCAAACTAGTAAATCCATCAAAACATAAACTACATTCATCCAAACACAAATAATCTTATCCACATCACATTCATTCACGCATAAATACATATAAGTTTAACATCATAAACAAAAATACCCTAAACGTAAACCTTAAGCTAAACCTGAAACCTATAACCTATAACCTAAACTTAAACCTAAAACCTAAACCTAAAACTAAAACCAAAACCTAAACCTAAACTATAACTTATAAGTTTAGGTTTAGGAAACCGGGTTTGGATTCAGGATCGGGTTTAGGTTTGGATTTTAAAGTTTAAGTTTAGGTTATATGTTTTGAGATTTGAGAATAGGTTTAGGTTAAGGTTATAAGTTTAGGTTTTAGAAATCGGGTTCGAGTTCGGGATCGGGTTTAGGTTTGGATTTTCAAGTTTAGGTTTAGGTTTAGGTTAGGGAGTTGAGATTAGGTTTAGGTGTAGGTTTAGGTTTAGGGATTTGAGAATACGTTAAGGTTTAGGTTTAGGAAATCGGGTTCGGGTTATAGGTTTACGTTTAGGTTAGGTTATAGGTTAAGGTTTAGGAAATCGAGTTTAGGTTATAGGTTTAGGTTATAAGTTAAGGTTATAGCTTAAGGGTTAGGTTATAGGTTAAGTTTTAGGTTTAGGTTAAGGTTATATAGGTTTAGGTTTAGGTTATAGGTTTTGAGATTTGAGAATAGGTTTAGGTTAAGGTTATAAGTTTAGGTTTAGGAAATCGGGTTCGGATTCGGGATCGGGTTTAGGTTTGAGTTTTCAAGTTTAGGTTTAGGTTTAGGTTAAGGAGTTGAGATTAGGATTATGTGTAGGTTTAGGTTTAGGGATTTGAGAATATGTTAAGGTTTAGGTTTAGGAAATTAGGTTCTGGTTATAGGTTTAGTTTTAGGTTAGGTTATAGCTTAAGGTTCAGGACATTGTGTTTAGGTTATAGGTTTATATTATAGGTTAAGGTTTAGGTTTAGGTTTAGGTTGTAGGTTTTGGGATTTGAGAATAGGTTTAGGTTAAGGTTATAAGTTTAGGTTTACGAAATTGGGTTCGGGTGTGGGATCGGGTTTAGGTTTGGGCTTTCAAGTTTAGGTTTAGGTTTAGAAAATCGGGTTCAGTTTATAGGTTAAGGTTTAGGTTAGGTTATAGGTTAAGGTTTAGGAAATTGAGTTTAGGTTATAGGTTTATGTTATAGGTTAAGGTTTAGGTTTAGGTTTAGGTTAGGGATCTAAGATTAGGATTAGGTGTAGGTTTAGGTTTAGGGATTTGAGAATATGTTAAGGTTTAGGTTTAGGAAATCGGGTTCGGTTTATAGGTTTAGGTTTAGGTTAGGTTATAGGTTAAGTTTTAGGTTTAGGTTAAGGTTATAGGTTTAGGTTTAGGTTAGGTTATAGGTTAAGTTTTAGGTTTAGGTTAAGGTTTAGGTTATAGGTTTTGGGATTTGAGAATAGGTTTAGGTTAAGGTTATAAGTTTAGGTTTAGAAAATCGGGTTCGGGTTCGGGATCGAGTTTATGTTTAGGTTTAGGTTAGGGTGTTGAGATTAGGATTTGATGTAGGTTTAGGTTTAAGGATTTGAGAATACGTTAAGGTGTTGGTTTAGGAAATCTGGTTCGGGTTTGAGATCGGGTTTACGTTTGGGTTTTACGTTTAGGTTTAGGCTATAGGTTACAAGTGTAGATATAGGTTAAGGTTATAGCTTATAGGTTTAGGTTAAGGTTATAGGTTTTAGGATTTAAGAATAGGTTTAAGTTATAAGAATATGTTTAGGTTTAGGTTAAGGTTATAAGTGTAGGTTATAGGTGTTTAGGTTAGGTTATAGGTTAAGGTTTAGGGAATTGAGTTTAAGTTATAGGTTTAGGTTAAGGTTATAGGTTTAGGTTTAGGTTATAGGTTTAGGTTTAGGTTATAGGTTTTGGGATTTGAGAATAGGTTTAGGTTAAGGTTATAAGTTTAGGTTTAGGAAATCGGGTTTGGGTTCGGGATCTGGTTTAAGTTTGGGTTTTCAAGTTTATGTTTATATTTAGGTTTAGGTTAGGGAGTTGAGATTAGGACTAGGTGTAGGTTTAGGTTTAGGGATTTGAGAATACGTAAAGGTTTAAGTTTACAAAATTGGGTTCTGGTTATAGGTTTAGGTTTAGGTTAGGTTATAGGTTAAGGTTTAGGAAATTGAGTTTAGGTTATAGGTTTAGGTTATAAGTTAAGGTTATAGGTTATGGTTTAGGTTATAGGTTAAGTTTTAAGTTTAGGTTAAGGTTATAGGTTTAGGTTTAGGTTATAGGTTTTGGGATTTGAGAATTGGTTTAGGTTAAGGTTATAAGTTTAAGTTTAGGAAATCGAGTTCGGGTTCGGGTTCGGGTTTAGGTTTGAGTTTTCAAGTTTATGTTTAAGTTTAGGTTAGGGAGTTGAGATTAGGATTAGATGTAGGTTTAGGTTTAGGGATTTGAGAATACATTAAGGTGTAGGTTTAGGAAATCGGGTTTAGGTTCGAGATCAGGTTTATGTTTCGGTTTTAGGTTTAGGTTTAAGCTATAGGTTATAAGTGTAGGTTTAAGTTTAGGTTTTAGGTTTAGGTTATAGGTTATAGGTTTAAGTTAAGTTTTAGGTTTAGGTTATGGTTTTGGGTTTTGAGAATAAGTTTAGGTTATAAGTATAGTTTTAGGTTTAGGTTTTATGTTTAGTTTAAGGTGTTGAGATTAAGATTACTTGTAGGTTTAGGTTTAGGTTTAGGTTTAGGTAATAGGTTATAGCTTTTGGGAATTGATAATAGGTTTAAGGTTTAGGTTTAGGAAATTGGGTTCGGGATCGGGTTTAGGTTTGGGTTTAGGTTATAGGTTATAGGTTATAGGTTATCGGTTAAGGTTTAGGTTTAGGTTTAGGTTATAGGTTTAGGTTAAGGTTATAGGTTTACGTTTGGGTTAGGTTATAGGTTATAGGTTATAGGTCATAGGTTTAGGTTTAGGCTATAGGTTTAGGTCTAGGTTATAGGTTTGTGTTTAGGTTTAGATTATAGGTTATAGGTTTAGGTCGTAGGTTTAGGTTTAGGTCATAGGTTTAGGTTTAGGTTATAGGTTTAGGTCATATGTTTAGGTTATAGGTTTAGGTTTAGGTTTAGGTTTAGGTCTAGGTTTAGGTTTAGGTTATAGGTTTAAGTTTAGGTTTAGGGAATCAAGTTCGGTTTCAGGTTCAGGTCGGGTTTAGGTATTCTCTAGTATTATCTACTATTGAACCTAGTATTATCTACTAAATACTAGTAACATAAAACCAATATTGGGGCACCATAACATAAGCTACAAGAATTTCATGTCCCCCTAAACAAGGTATCCTCCATTGATAACAAATACATTCTTTATTTTCATTTACATTTGCAAATGCATTCATCATCCATCCAAGAAAATTGAGACAGGTGAAAGATACACATAAAAGAGCAGACATGAAAAAAAAAGATTGGTAAGAAAAGCAGTAAAATCTCACTCTGCCAAAGTAATTCCCCACATTGCGAGGGCATAAATGAGCTAGCTAACATGCCATACTTTCCTTGTTTTACTCCAGTTGCTCATGTCGCCCAAGGCTTTTATCACAGCTACAAGTTCTTGAAGTTTAAAAACCATTACTGCCAATCTTATAAACAAAAACCAAACTTGAACATAACCACAATCTAAATTCCTCTCCACTGGATAAAGCCAGAGTCTCAAACAATCATGATAGTCTGATAAACTAGCCAAACTGATGTCCGTTGGTTCAATTGAGGAAGGCATACCACACAAAATTAAGTGGAATGAGGTAATCATGACCATGTGAGAAAAGTTCCTGCTATATCCACCAAAATAAAATTGATAAAAAATCAAAATGTTAAAGAAATCCCCATCACCGAGCATGATTTCAAATATGTGTCTACTTTTCATGTATGTTAAATGCCAAACCTTACCATGGAAAATGTATGGCATAAAAAAAATACAAAGCATGAAGGAAAAAATAGAATCTTTTAAAGAATAACCAAATGGAGGCCAAAAAATACATAATCCACATAAATCCATCACATGAATATATAAGAATCAGATCATTGACATAAAAATGGTTAAAGGCATGTGGCACCCACAACATTGTGTCCTTCTCACCCTCAGGACCCAACTTGAGAAATAAAATGCACCTGCAGGTCAACAAATGTCACACATGTAGGAGATTAGTTCATAAGAGTAAAGTGGATTGACCATTTTAGCCTGACCATTGTAATTTTATCAGGAACCCAAATGAGGTTATATATATATAAAGATCTTTATTTAAGGTATTTGGAACCCACAGTATTGTATTAGCTCACCCTTTGCAATACCAACTTAAAAATCAAGATGTATCTGCGAGTTGACGCATATAAGGCATGTTGGAGACTTGGTTCATGAAACAAAGGTGAATGATAATTGTACTGTGGCCTTGGCAATTTTAACTAGAACCCAAATGCATACAACTCTTTTGAGTTCCAAAACTATCAACTCACAAGCAGGAGGGTTATCACCATGTCTCTTTATTTTAAACTAACCCAACTGATATACAACATGTGGAACTACCAATAAAAGAACTTGAAACTTTCCCATCCTTAAATGTACTAAAACTCAAACAAAATCAAACTTTCCCATCCTTAAATGTACTACAACTCAAACAAAATCTCCAAAATAATCTATCTTCATAATCATCTTCATAATCTAAACCTTATCCCAACAAACTGGGGTCAGCTACATGAATCCCGTTCACGCCATTCCACTCTATCAACGAGCATATCCTCAGTTAAACCATTGGTCGTCAAGCCTATATTAAATAATCTATACTGCCTACCACTAAATGCTTGGTGACAAAAGATTTTTGACAAGATATGTTGCAATTAGTCATGTGCAAGTCATTAGTAGTCTTCTATTTTCGGAGATCCATGCCTTTAGGGACTTTAGTTAGGATATATCACATAAGAAAGAGATAAGCATAAGAAAAACAAAGAAAAGTAGAGATTTAGATCCATATTTGTGGCACTTTAGGATTTTCTTTTTTCATGACAACTTGGAATAATAATGTTATTTATACGTATTTTTTTAGGATATATAAAAATAAGAGAACGTCTCAATTGCATATGGTTGGACCATATGTTACCATCCATCTCAATTACAGGAAGAGATGTATGTGCAGACTTACTTTTCTGCAGTTCCTTTGGTGTTAAGCTCTGCAATTTAATGATAACCAATTAATGATAGATACTCAAACAAATAAAAGATAAAACAAAAGAAAATAGAATTCTCATACCTTAGATTTTGGGTTTGCAAGAATGCACCTAGCCATGAAGTTGGCAACCCCATCAACCAGTAGCTCCTCGGTAATAATCACATAACTCTCGTCATCAATTCCATTACGCTCTTCTATATTACTAGGAACCATGTCATGTGTGACCCATACCCACCAACTGGGTTCTTCAATATCAACATTGACCAAAGTTTCCACTGAATGCAAATCTGCTCCTATTCCAACAACAAAAGACCAAGAGAAAGAAACATTAACACTAGAAAATTGAAATTTTGGCTTTATTCGCTGCAATTTTTCAGAATAATTGAGAGAACCTGTGGCTTCTTTAAAAGGAAAATCATGGCTTGACATGGTTGTGGATGCCTTTTGGAGTGATTCAAGTTGGGTCAAGAAGTTTGAAGAATCCACTATAGCAGGAAGTTCCAATGAAAAGCTCCCCTCCTATAAATATCAAAATAAAAGGTACAACCATCACAATAACAGTCCCAGGACAAATTAATCCGCATTCATACATGAATGTCATGATGGTGCGGATTACGTTGTGTAACTCAGCCCCGACAGGGGTTCGATGGGGCCCACCATGATATACATATAGGAAAACCCAAATCAGGATTTTTCGTACATGTATGGAAATTCTAAGAAACACCCAACTTATTCAATGAGATTATAATATCCACAACTAGAAATAACATAAAAACATTAAAAAATCAATATATATATATATATATATATATGTGTGTGTGTGTGTGTGTGTGTGTGTGTGTGTGTGTGTGTGTGTGTGTGTGTATATATATATATATAGAGAGAGAGAGAGAGGGAGAGAGAGAGAGAGAGAGAGAGAGAGCTTTTCATTGGAACTTTCAGATACAGGGGCAAGGTGGGCCCTATCGTGATATTTGTGGGAATCTATCCTGCCAATCCATTTATCTAGATCAAGTTAATACATGGGCATAAAAATGATACAAATCCAAAACTCAAGTGGGCCACTTAACAGGAAAAAGCTGGTAAGTAAATGCTTACCATTGAAACCTTCCTGTGTCCACTAATATTTATATGCCATCTATATTGTTAATATGGTCATTCTTATTGCGATGAATTGAAAACATAAAAATTAGCCAGATTTAAAACGTTTGTGATCCATTATAGGCATTCGATCCTCTGTCGTACGACCTGCTTAAGTTTTGGATTTGCATTATTTTTTGGATAGTATCCTAAAATGATTTGTAAAATTGAATGAACGTGGGGATTTATCTCAAACATCATGGTGGGCCCCACCCTACTTCCCTCAGCAAGAAGTTTTACCCAGTTATGATGTTGGTTGATAAAAAAACGTGGATTCAATGCCCAGTTCCTTACACATGGCAACCGTGGAAGTGAATCCACACCATCCATCAGGATAGTCATATCCATGGCTGAAAATACTCTAACCGATAATGACATCCTTACCTGCAGACTTTAATAGATCGTCACCATAAAATGGATTGTGAGTCCTGAATTTCTATTTTTATTTATTATCTTTTTGAGGAAATCTGATTCTTTTTCAAGATCAAATGAAAAGGGAAAAAGAAAAAGAAGATGAATGAATGTTCTAGCATTTTGATGAAAATTCATGCAGGAGATTTGGTAAGGATAGTAAGGAGAAGAAAAGGATGAGATGCATTAGAGAAATCTGTTGTAATACAATTCAAGGGAGGGATGAAATGGGAAAGTAAAGTATACCTCAGTGTATGTGAAACAGAACGCAGGGCCTTCTGATAATGACATCTCCAATCCATTCATAATGAGAAACTAGCCCCCCAATCTGAAAATATGCTCACTTCAAATCCAACTTGAATTCCAAGAAATTGGGATTAGGAGTACAACCGTCGTCTATACATCAAAATGTTCCAACCCCGAATCTGATTGCTCCAATTCAGTTCGTTCAAACACCCAAACATGCCCTTAACCGCATACTTCAAATGCAACATTTTCAATTCTCGTATGGGAAAATAAGTTCTATTTTTATTCCAATTCACCACCCAATTAAAAATTAAGAGAAAAAACATTAAAAAAAATATTCAACATTTGCATTCCATTGACCATACAGAATCTTCTATAAATAAATAAAAACTTTTATATTATAAAATTATATATATATATATATATATATATATATATATATATATATATATATATATATATATATAGAAAAATACACTTAAAACCCGTATAAAATGAAAAGAAAAAAAAAATTCCTAAAAACCCAACAAATCTCACATCAGATTTAACAAGACCCATATCCCCAAATCCAATAAAAATTAAAACTTATATACCAAAATCCCACAAAAACCCTTCCAAACCTTAAAAACCCCAATATGGAGTGGGGAGGGAGAGAGAGTACCGTTCCGCAAACCGATGCTGGATTCATCGGTGTTGATGTTGTAGAGGACGCCTTCATATCTGATTTCGCATTTGGATGTCAAGCTAATCACACTACCGTTGTAGTAATCTGCAGATCCTCCTCCACCGCTAGATCTTGAAGAAGCTCCTGCTGTAGCTATTGCTGTTGTTGCTGCTGCCATGGCTTTTCACAGCATAGAGAGAAAGAGAGGGTTTCTCGTTGTTGGAAGATGAGGAAGAGAGGGAAAATAGGAAAAGAGGAGCGGGCGTTTGATGGTTTTCATCTTTTAAAGAAGATTAAAATTTCAAATCCATATATTGTGAGTTTACCATTATTTATAACACCAACTCTATTAACAGTCATACATGCATGGGACCATTTTCTGGATGGTTAAGATCGTTTTACAAAATAAAATTATAAATATTTACTATTTACAACTAGACTGATTATTTCGATGGTCTGGATAACTCTATATCTTAGCCACTATTGTTATGGACGAGTCAACACCATTTTACTTAAAATCCAAGACTCACAATGAAAAACCAGTAGATTGAAAATGTTAACTTGAACTTTGGACCTGGTATCGCTCTATGGGCCCCACCATGATCGATTTATTTCATCAACACCGTCCATACATTTCATAACATCATTTTGTGTACTATCCCAAAAAATGAGCCTAAAATAAATCTTGGGTGGACCACACAATTAGAAAACACTATTAAGCGTCGACCATTAAAAACATTTTGGGGGCCATAAAAGTTTAACATCAAGTTGATTTTTGTTTTTTCCCTTAATCTAGGCCTGTATGACCTAATCAACAGATTAGATGTCAAATAAATAGTACAAAGCGCCTTAAGTGGATTTTAATGGTGGATATCCAATCACTATTGTTTTCATGTGGTGTGGTCCACCTGAGATTTCTATCCCTCTAATTTTCTGGATCAAGCCCTAAATTATCAGTAAAAATGGATGAACGGAATGGATGAAATACATACATCATGGTGGGGCCCACAGATGGTTGGTGGTAGGAGGAGTAGCCAATCTATTTTCTATGCTGGGGTCCACTGGAACTTTGGATTTAACTCGTTCTTTGGACATTGCCCTAAAATGATCTCTCCAAATGGATGGAAGGTGTGGATACATGTAACACCCTAAAAATCGGGGGTCGTGTATAAACTCAACTCCCGAGTTCCAGACCGTCACCTATGCAACAAAAATGCCCTAAAATGATCTCTCCAAATGGATGGAAGGTGTGGATACATGTAACACCCTAAAAATCGGGGGTCGTGTATAAACTCAACTCCCGAGTTCCAGACCGTCACCTATGCAACAAAAATGATTATGATTCAATGTTGTCTGATTTAAAGCATTCACATGAGTAAAAGTATACCAAAACTGCAATTCATACTTCAGATCCAGTGATAAAAGCAAGCGGAAGACTAAACAATATATATATCACTGTATGGAAAAACAAAGTAAATCTCATCTGTCTCCAAAGTATGACTACATCTCTGAGTCTCATATAATATACATGAACAAAATAAATATCCGAAATGGTCCCACTGAAATCCCATCGATCCAGGTCGCCTACGCAAAGCCGTCGTGATACTGCATGTACGAGAACTCGTCCTGGTCCTCGTCAAAGTCTGGCTCTGCCTCCTGGATCTCAGCCTCACCTGCATCTACAACAGGGTCTGGTAGGTGTTGCAAACACCATTCCGTAACGTGGGAGTGAGTGATCAACTCAGTGGAATCATAGAGCAAAGATTAACATGTTCACAATTCAATCATGCGATAATAGTAAAGCAGCAAATCAGACAATCCTAATACTGTTGTTAATGCAAGATGACAGGACGTGATGTATGCCCTCACCGACGATCTCCCTCATACGGTAACATCTTACGACCGCGGCATGCCACACTCCCTAGAGTACTCCACATCTTCCAGGCACATGCAATGCTATGGTGATATGATTTCCAAGTTGTTATTAGTCCATTCAAACAGCAGGATTGGGAAACTAAGGTACTTCCCTTGTATCAATCCCAACACAGATCCTGTCTAGGGTCGTCACTCCTAGTAGTCTCATACGATGTATATTTCGTAGGTCACTGCAAGGGCTGCCAGGGCTGTTGCTCGCACTTGTTGCACCGCTCCCCATCACCTTATCAATACAGGCCTACCGTACTCTACTGCAACGGAAGGGTCGTCGCCTCCCGTGGACTCAGAATACGCTCGCGGTCACTACAAAGGACTCGTCGCCTGATCAGTGTAGGCCGACAGCTAGAATATAGTGTCCCATACCACCATAATCTGCTCACGAGTCTAGGTGCTCACTGGTCACTACGGGGAGGTTTGTGGCCCCAGCGTAGGCCTACAGCTCGACCACGGTGTCCCATACCACCATGCCCGGCTCATGAGTCTTCGTGGATCAAGGTACCATAGTTAACAGGGTTTACAATGGTAAGTTCAGTACCCTAGGTTCAAGCAGTTACGACTCATACAGGGTGAACATACATCGGCCAGTCGGGTTACTTGACGGGCTCGACTGGTGCGATCGCATCTCAAGTCGAACGACATGAAGTGCGTAAAACACTTCGCGTGGCCTAACCACTGCCGCCAACTCCAAACACGAATCGCGTTCATCGACGCGTCGTTCGTGGCTATGACTAGTCAGCCACGAATTCGCTCGGTTACTGACTGCCTGGACTAAGTCTAGTCCCAAACACTTATGGAATCACATCAGCAATTTATGTAAGAGTATTGGAATTGAAATACAATCATGTGAGCATGTTAACACATGTTATAACATTCAACTTAAGCAAATCTTCAAGCGCATATATTCCATGCATGTAATGAAACATGCATATAGTCAACATGTAGGAAATCATTTAGGTCAGCATATTAACTAAGAAATCAATCTCAAACTACCACATAACATCATTTAATTCAATACGTACTAATACAAGCATTTATACAAACACATACACTACACACTTAAGTCTACATATAGTATGTCGACCCAAAGTGCGCAACTAGGCGAATCTCTTCGCCAAACTAATTATGCACGCATTCCTAACTCCCTAATGCGACAACAAACCATGTCAATCACATCAGCAAAATATGAATGTAAACCTTACTTCCTACAAATGACTAAAATGCCCTAAATCTTATATTCTTCGTTAATTTACGAAACAGGAAACGGAGAGCATGTTGTACATGTCAAACGGTGATGCCGTAGATAATCTACTATTAAACGATATTGAAAGCGTTGTAAACCGTCAATCAAAGCGTCTAAAATCCTCACCTTATCTCTTACGGATGCGTGATTTTGAAAGGAGCGTGTATGCTTCGTCTACGGCAGTAGGAGAACCTATTTTACAAGTTACGTTAGCTAACACGCTATAAATCTAAGTAACCCCTAAATCAGTAAGTTCTAGGGTTGTTTGATACCTGATAAAGCGGAGAAATCACCGGCCAGGTGATTGGGAAGAGTTGCTGTAGCACGTGGAAGTAGCGGCACGAAGGCGGGAAAAATCCTCCCACTTCCTCTCTCAAACTCTCTCCTTTTCTCTCTCCCAAATCTAGGTTTTTACAATTTTCGGATGGGAGAGAGGAATGAGGGTTTCAACCCCTTTTATAAGCTTAAAAATGCCGGAAACAGGCTCCTGAACGAAGTTTACTTATTGCATATCCATTTCGGGGTTGTTTCGGTCCAAAAGATGCTTTCTGGTAGTCCCCTGGTCGAATGCGATCGGACTTAAGCTCATGCGTACCAGATATAGCACGTATTAAGTTTTTAGTCTGGCAGGGTTCGTAAATTGCACGTGGCGGATCAGTTTCAGTTCAGCGGTCACCGCACATAGATCAGGGCTGAAAGTCTCATGATAAAAAATAAAAATTTTTCCTGATCCAAGAGTGTAATCTGGATGAATTCTGACGGTTAGAACGCTTAATACTGACGCGTCAAGTCGTGTGCCAGATTTAAATTTAAAATTCTAATTCTATCCCTATTCGCACTCTCTTCAGTCTGGGCTCAATGAAATAGCCTACGATTGTCGGTTGGACTTGATTTTCGAAATGAGTATCAAGTCCAACAAGGCGGTCCTAACGGTCTAAGATAGGAAGTATCGAACTTTCGACATGCGGTCTAGATCCAATACAAAAGTTCAAAGCGGTCCAGAGACCAAACCTGCTTAGAGTTTGATCCGAGGTTATAGAGTATTATAGAGTCGTTTGTTCTACTCGATTTGGGTCTTGTAGAACGTATTTAAAGTGATCAGGGACTATTTTTCAGCTATTCTAGCGTTGTGCTAGCTAACTTACGCTTAATTTCCATAGAAATTAATTCTACGCGATTTCGGGTCGAGTTGGTGCTCGGGCCCAAGTATAGATTTTTCACGGGCGTTACAATCTACCCCCCTTAACAAATAATTTCATCCTCGAAATTTGTACCTTTTCGTACTCCTCGAGAAGCTGTGGGTAGTTCTTTCTGATCTCGGCTTCTGTCTCCCACGTAGCCTCCTCCTCAGAGTGATGCGTCCATAATACCTTCACAAGGGGAATCACCTTGCTACGCAGTACCTGCTCCTTCCTGTCTAGGATACGTGTCGGTCGCAGGATATATGTAACATCCTCTCCTAACTGAACCTGCTCTCATCTGATGATATGGGAAGGATCAGCAACGTACTTCTTCAGCATAGAAACATGAAATACGTTGTGAACGCTCGCGAGAGGCATGGGTAAAGCCAATTGGTAAGCCACCGCTCCCACACGATCGAGGATCTGGAATGGGCCAATGAATCGCGGTGCTAGCTTCCCCTTCTTCCCGAACCGAAGGACTCCCTTCATAGGGGAAACTCGTAAAAACACATGATCCCCAACTGTGAACTCTAGTGGCCTCCGTCTCGCATCGGCGTAGCTCTTCTGTCTGCTCTGCGCTGTAAGAAGCCGACGTCGAATAGTATCAATCTTCTCTGACGTCGCCTGCACTAACTCTGGGCCAATCAAGCTACGCTCACCGACCTCTAACCAGCAATGTGGTGCGTGACAAGGTCGCCCATACAGCGCCTCATAAGGTGTCATACCGATACTCGCCTGAAAACTATTGTTGTACGCAAACTCCGCATAAGCAAGACAATCATCCCAACTATCCTTAAAGTTCAGTGCGCAAGCTCGCAACATGTCCTCTAAGATCTGGTTCACCCGCTCTTTCTGTCCGTCTGTCTGTGGGTGGAAGGAAGTACTGAACTTCAACTTCACACCCAGAGCCTCCTGAATGCGAGTCCAGAAAATAGAAGTGAATCGCGTGTCTCTGTCCGACATGATCTCCAGCGGAACTCCATGCAGACGCACAATCTCTCTGATGTACAATCTAGCCAGCTCGTCTGTAGGGTTCGTAACTCTGATCGGTAGGAAGTGCGCCGACTTCGTCAGACGGTCGACGATCACCCAAATGGAATCATGTCCCTTCCTCGTCTTCGGCAACCCAGAAATAAAGTCCATGGAAATGAAATCCCACTTCCACTTTGCGATCGGCATAGGTTACAAAAGTCCAGGTGGTCGGCGATGCTCTGCCTTCACCTGCTGACAAGTGAGACAACGGGACACGAACTCTGCTATGTGGGTCTTCATACCTTCCCACCAATACGTCCTCTTCACGTCACGATACATCTTTGTGCTGCCTGGATGCATCGCGAGTCTAGTAGAATGCGTAGCCTCTAGAATCTCTCGTCTCAAGTCAGGGACATCTGGGACGCATAGGCGGCCACGGTAACGTAAGCCCCCATCCATACCAACTCGCCAGTCGGCGTCAGCATCATCACTGGCCTGCTCTCGAAGCTCAGTAAGATGCGCATCGTCCCTCTGCGCCTCGATGACTCGGTCATCGATCTGAGATCGCACCTGTACATGTGCGATGAACTCAAACGGCTCCTCTACGGTGAGTTTCTGCTCAAAGTCTCGTAAAAACTTGACCATATCCCACTCGGCAACCATCAGCGGAGCCGCAAACTCTATCGCCTTCTTGCAGCTCAATGCATCAGCCACAAGGTTCGCCTTCCCAGGATGGTAAGAGACTTCAAACTTGAAGTCCTTCAACGTCTCCATCCATCGCCGCTGCCTCATATTCAAGTCTCGCTGCGTGAATATGTACTTGAGGCTCTTGTGGTCGCAAAAGAGCTCGAACTCCTCTCCGTAGAGGTAATGTCTCCAGAGTCTCAGTGCGAATATAACGGCTGCCAACTCTAGGTCGTGTGTAGGGTAATTCTCCTCGTTCTTCCTTAATTGTCTCGAGGCATACGAAATTACCCTGTCCCTCTGCATAAGGACACAACCCAAACCAACGCTAGACGCGTCAGTATATATAGTGTATCTAACCCCTTGCTCTGGCAATACTAGCACAAGGGCGAACGTAAGTCTGTCCTTCAGCTCCTGAAAAGCTGACTCCGCCTTGTCATTCCAGGCGAACTTCACGTCCTTCCGTGTCAACTGAGATAAGGGTCTCACGATCTTCGAGAAGTCCTGAATGAAGCGCCGATAGTAGCCAGCGAGACCCAAGAAACTCCTCACCTCAGTGACAGAACCAGGCTGCTCCCAGTCCTGCACTGCAGCTACCTTAGACAGGTCAACTGCCATGCCATCTTTGGACACCACGTGTCCCAGAAACTTCACCTCCTGCTTCCAGAAGTCGCACTTCTTGTACTGTGCGAACAACTAATGTTGTCTGAGCGTATCCAGGACCAAACGTAAGTGCTCCTCATGCTCCTCTTGACTCCTAGAGTACAACAAAATGTCGTCAATGAATACAACGACGAATCGATAGAGGAAAGGCCGAAATACCCGGTTCATCAGATCCATGAACACGGCCGGTGCGTTCGTGAGACCGAACGACATCACGAGGAACTCCTAGTGGCCAAAACTGGTCCTGAATGCTGTCTTCTGCACTTCCTCATCCCTGACGCGCAACTGATGATAACATGACTGAAGATCAATCTTCGAGAAGTACTGCGCTCCTCTCAACTAATCAAACAAGTCATCGATCCTGGGTAAAGGGTACTTGTTCTTCACCGTGAGCTGGTTCAGCCTGCGATAATCAATACACAATCGCATCGAACTGTCCTTCTTCCTCACGAATAGGACCGGTGCTCCCCAAGGAGACACACTAGGCCGTATAAGGCCAAGCTCTAGCAGACCATCAATCTGCGTCCTCAACTCCTCCATCTCACATGGTGTCATGCGATACGTCAGTAGTGAGACGGGCGTAGAACCAGGAACCAGATCGATAGTGAAATCGATCTCTCGTCGAGGCGACAAACCAGGGATCTTCCTGAACAGATCCCCGAACTCGAAAACGACTGGCACATGCTCGAGTACCTGGGCACCAGCGTCGCGCAATAAAGTGGCATAACTAAGTATGCGGAAAGGAATATTTACCCGCACTGAAAATGTGAAAGGCGTGCCCTCAGGCTCGTACACCGTCACCATACGAGCCTCGCAGTCAATCTCGGCCCTTCCAGCAGTCAACCAGTCCATGCTAAGAATGACGTCGAGATAAACGAGCGAGGGATCGACGACAAGATCAAGAGCCATCGTCCTGCCTCCCAGATCAACTAAACAACCCTCACACATCTGGGTAACATCCGAATAATCCCCATGAGCTGCAAAGACTCACACGCTATCCATAGTGATAGTCTGTAACCCAAGACGCCTGACTACGGCACGTGATATCAAAGAAATCGTGGAACCAGTGTCCACCATCACAAGAATGGGAGTACCTCCAATATGGGCTGTGACCTCGAAGGCCGAATACTGAAAAGTCGGTGTCGCAGCTGCCTCAGCTGTCAATGCATGAACCCGAGCCTGCTGTGGCCGGTTCGGCCGCTGTGTCAAGGGCCGTGGAGGCTGTCTGATCTGCGATACCGTAGGTCTGAATGTAGGGTGTGCAGGAGCTGACCGTATAGGCGGTGCTGATAACGCCTGTGGACGTGCACGGTCGATCTTCTGCGGCAGCAAGAACCCACTGTCCCGCATCCGAGAAAAACAGCTCTACGCCAAGTGGCCTGTCCTCCCACAGTATGTACATGTCAAATCAGGGCACCGAAACGGTGGTACAGGCGCTGTAGTCCTAGCAGGGGGATCAATGCGAGGCATCTTGCCCGCAAGGGGCCTGTCCTGCATGTCTGGTCGCGGCCTAGAAGCAACAGGGCCACGAGATCGCGCAAGTCGATCCACATCCTGCTCTGCCCGCATAGACATGTGAATCAACTCCGCATATGAAGGAATGCTCAAACAGCACATCTTCAACTGAATGTCTGGTCGCAAACCCTTCAAAAAGCGCCGTATGCGCATCTGCTCATCAGCCAAAATCGTCGGGACGTATCTGCCCAACTCCGTGAACCGATGCTCATACTCTGTAACTGTCATGGCTGCCTGTCTGAGGCGGAGAAACTCATTCTCCCTGTCATGCCTGTAAGTCTGGGGATAATACTTCTCATGGAAGCGGAACTCAAACGCGGCCCACGTCCATACAAAATCAGCGGCAACAGTCCGCAGTACGCTATCCCACCACAGGCTGGCCTCTCTCTCAAACAGGAATGTAGCCAGCTCTACCTGCTCGGCCTCAGTGCAATGTAACATCCGTAAAATCTTCGACACATGGTCGAGCCAGTACTCAGCCTCCTCGGGTCTGTGAGAACCCGTGAAAGTAGGAGGCCGCAAGCGCTGAAATCGCTCCAATAGGCCCCGTGTATCGGTGGGATTCCCCTCAGGGTAAGAAGGCGGCGCAGGATGAGCCATGCCCTCATCCTGGGCGTATGTATAAGCATCCTCAGCTGGATGCGCAGGTGGTGCAAGTGGAGTAGATGGAGCCGCACCCCCACCCTGGGCTAATGTCCCCACGATGGTAGTCAGAAGCTACTGCTGCTGCAGCATCATAGCCATCATCTGCTCGAATCTGTCAGGAGGTGGAGCAGGCTGTGGCAGATGCTGTGTCGAAGTAGGTACACGATATGGCTCTCTGACTGACGGTGTAAATGGCGGTGGTCCAACTGTAGGACCAGCAGCAGGCTGAGACGCACGAACTGTCTCAGGAATCGGGCCCACAGCAGGGTCCGCATGGGTACCAGACTGTGAAGGAGTCTGATCCATATGCTCAGTCAGTGCAAGCCAAGCCGTGCTCCACGTAGCCTTAGGCGGCATTCCCTATATTCAAAATAGGGCGCAACCTTGTCAGTCTCAATAGCACAAATTTACCGCAATCATTCACAAGGAGTCAAAGGCATTCCATGCATTTCATTTACTCAAAATTGTCACAATACAAGGGATATATCCTTACAAGCATCATGACGAGAAATACATGGGAACTAAAACAGTTAAAATTGCAACAGCAACATAAGAAAAGCACTAGCCCTAACAGGCTTACACACATAAAGCAGGAAATGACTAACTACTGACAACTACATCAAAGGTCACATCGCTAGTCTGAGTCTGGGGACAGAGGAGGGGCACCCTTATCCTGTAAGCAATACAGGATCGCCTTCAAGGTGTGAGTTACCTTGCCTAATTTCTTCTTTGTAACGGCCTTGGCATCCGCGACTTCTGTTCGAAGTTCTTGAACTTCCCTTCGCAAAGCGGTATGACTCTCCTCCATCCGAGCAATGCGATCGTCGATAGTAGCCTGCGCAGAAGGAGGAGGGCTCTCATCTGTATCCTGAGCCTCCTCTTCTGCCTCTTCCTGAGCTTCTTCCTGAACCTCTGCTCCAGGTTCTTCTTCGCTTTGATCTTCCTCATCATCAAAGTCATCTTCGCTGTCCTCCTCGAGCTGATTTTCACTGTACTGCGACCCAATCTTCATCTTGACCATAGTCGACTCATCAATGATATGAATCGATACTGGTAAACTCAAGCGGAATCTTGCAAATCAGTCGTCCAAAAGGAAGCGATTCGGATGTTCTTCTTGACTTGGCTATGAGGATTATTTGTCGTAAGATGAAAGTAGCCATGCATACATTCTCTCCCTGGGCCACCATATACAGGAAATCAACCATAAGGTGTGTACATTCAATGCGATTCGTTGACCTGGGATAAACATTGAACGTGCAGATATGGTGCAGCAGGCGCAAATCATCAGACATATACGTCGCCTTAAGGCTATTATTAGGCTACCATGGAACCAACTTACCGCACAGAAACCTGGTGCAGCGATCTCGTTCACGTCTACTCCTCAGGTTCTTCTCACTAGGATGAACATCACCAAGAGGCACGTTCAGAAGTCGCGCAATCAGTCGCACATCAATCGTAGCCATCCGATCTCTACCAAAAGGGATTTTAAACTGCAATGGCTCCAAGGTAGGATTCTGGATACTAGCGTAGAAGGCACGAACAGTGCTCACATTAGCATGAGCGCGAGCTTCAAAGATCGGACCCCAATGCGCAGCTTCAATGCGCTCGAACAATAAAAATTCACCGAACAGTCACCCTTCCACGTCCTCCTCAAATAACACTTTGCGATCAGTGTATTGGCCATGAGGTATCTCTGATAGAATTACTCGCCTAAGATGAGCATGGAGATCCAAATCCCGCTTTGTACGACACTCTAGGGCTGTAGCAGGACCTGCGACGGCGCTCGAACTTGCGGCACCACCCCGCGGTCTTCTCGATTGAGCAGGGCAGCTTGGCCCAGCCTCGTCTGTTGCAGTTTTTCTTTTACCCATCAAAGATATGATGGATGAGAGTGATAAAAGGCCTAAAATGGCTTCCACGAAGGTCATGAAAAATGGTAAAAATGCGGAGAAGTGGCTGCCCAATCTGGAAAAAGGAGATCTAGGCATCGTAGAGGGATGCTTCAAGCTTCCCAAGGCTATATTTTTAAGGAGAAATGGAAATGAAAAAGTGGAATGAAGCACCTCACGATTTCAGCTCGATTTGGGGGTTTTTGGAGCTCCAAATGATGAAATCTTCAAGAGGAAGGGCTGCTAACTCCAAAGAAGTGATGGATGATGGTCGGTTTTGGCTAAGGAGGGATCTAGAAGCAATTTGGAATCCCAAATTTTGGAAACGGTTGCTGAAAAATGAAAATGGAGCTATGGGGAGGGCTGTTTATGAAGGAGGGGTGTGATTTGGGGGTTTTCATGGGATGGGACCTATATGGGGAGGGTGCACATGCTATTTAAGGGCGTGCGCCCAAAAATCAG
Organism: Magnolia kwangsiensis; assembly: GCA_037074715.1. Lineage (NCBI taxonomy): Eukaryota > Viridiplantae > Streptophyta > Magnoliopsida > Magnoliales > Magnoliaceae > Magnolia > Magnolia kwangsiensis. The sequence continues at coordinate 42,797,645 of CM073576.1, read as the reverse complement.
AACCAACGGGCCCACCTGTACGGCGATGCATACGGTCGGTGGGGCTGGATGGGTTCGGTCCCCCATGGTCCAAGGGCCCCATATATGTATGGTTCGACCCCTGGTTCATTGTATTTTGACCTACATAGGCCCAAACATGTGTTCGGAGCTTTCCGGGACCATTCTGCAATCCTAAATACCAAACCTTATGATGAAGCATATGAATTTGGGGTAGAAGGAGCTAGTACATCCATCTAGATCCTTAGTTGCTAAAGAAAGTGAAGTTAGAATGGCCTTATGTCCATTTTTCATGAAATTTTACTACTCACTGTAAAATCTTATAAAAGTATTATTTTGTATTATTTTCACATTAGGTTTGATACCTAACATGAATTGGATAAGAAAGAAATGAAGATTGGAGTGGTGAGAGGAAGAATTTTGAAGATTTTTGGTGAAACGGGGTTTTTTAAGCCCTAGCGATTGATTACAGGAGTCGTGGTCATCCCACGGCCCAAGAATTTACTTTTACGGGTTTAAAATCATTCATAGGACATCTCAACCCGACTTCCTACGGTTTAGAAGCTATTCGGGTTGCTTTACGCGACCCGAGATGCGCTACAGACTCGATCGTGCGATCGATCCGAATAGACTTCGCCTATCGGCGAATCTGCGATCCTAGAAATGTTTCTAGACCCTTCTCGCACCCACCTAAGTCAAAAGAAGCGATAGCGTACGTCGCGAGACCATAACCTAGGCCCAGTATACTCTTATTCATGCTCTGATACCAACTTGTAACACCCTGAAAATTGGGGGTCGTGTATAAACTCAACTCCCGAGTTCCAGACCGTCACTTATGCAACAAAAATGATTATGATTCAATGTTGTCTGATTTAAAGCATTCACATGAGCAAAAGTGTACCAAAACTGCAATTCATACTTCAGATCCAGTGATAAAAGCAAGCGGAAGACTAAACAATATATATATATCACTGTATGAAAAAATAAAGTAAATCTCATCTGTCTCCAAAGTATGACTACATCTCTGAGTCTCATATAATATACATGAATAAAATAAATATCCAAAATGGTCCCACTGAAATCCCATCAATCCAGGTCGCCTACGCAAAGCCGTCGTGATACTGCATGTACGAGACCTCGTCCTGGTCCTCGTCAAAGTCTGGCTCTGCCTCCTGGATCTCAGCCTCACCTGCATCTACAACAGGGTCTGGTGGGTGTTGCAAACACCATTCCGTAACGTGGAAGTGAGTGATCAACTTAGTGGAATCATAGAGCAAAGATTAACATGTTCACAATTCAATCATGTGATAATAGTAAAGCAGTAAATCAGACAATCCTAATACTGTTGTTAATACAAGATGACATGACGTGATGTATGCCCTCACCGACGATCTCCCTCATACGGCAACATCTTACGACCGCGGCATGCCACACTCTCTAGAGTGCTCCACATCTTCTAGGCACATGCAATGCTATGGTGATATGATTTCCAAGTTGTTATTAGTCCATTCAAACAGCAGCATTGGAAAACTAAGGTACTTCCCTTGTATCAATCCCAACACAGATCCTGTCTAGGGTCGTCACTCCCAGTAGTCTCATACGATGTATATTTCGTAGGTCACTGCAAGGGCTGCCAGGGCTGTTGCTCGCACTCGTTGCACCGCTCCCCCATCACCTTATCAATACAGGCCTACCGTACTCTACTGCAACGGAAGGGTTGTCGCCTCCCGTGGACTCAGAATACGCTCGCGGTCACTACAAAGGACTCGTCGCCTGATCAGTGTAGGCCGACAGCTAGAATATAGTGTCCCATACCACCATAATCTGCTCACGAGTCTAGGTGCTCACTGGTCACTACGGGGAGGTTTGTGGCCCCAGCGTAGGCCTACAGCTCGACCACGGTGTCCCATACCACCATACTCGGCTCATGAGTCTTCGTGGATCAAGGTACCATGGTTAACAGGGTTTGCAATGGTAAGTTCAGTACCCTAGGTTCAAGCAGTTACGACTCATACAGGGTGAACATACATCGGCCAGTCGGGTTACTTGACGGGCTCGGCTGGCGCGATCGTATCTCAAGTCGAACGACATGAAATGCGTAAAACACTTCGCGTGGCCTAACCACTGCCGCCAACTGAAAATACGAATCGCGTTCATCGACGCGTCGTTCGTGGCTATGACCAGTCAGCCACGAATTCGCTCGGTTACCGACTGCCTGGACTAAGTCTAGTCCCAAACACTTATGGAATCACATCAGCAATTTATGTAAGAGTATTGGAATTGAAATACAATCATGTGAGCATGTTAACACATGTTATAACATTCAACTTAAGCAAATCTTCAAGCGCATATATTCCATGCATGTAATGAAATCATGCATATAGTCAACATGTAGGAAATCATTTAGGTCAGCATATTAACTGAGAAATCAATCTCAAACTACCACATAACATCATTTAATTCAATACGTACTAATACAAGCATTTATACAAACACATACACTACACACTTAAGTCTACATATAGTATGTCGACGCAAAGTGCGCAACTAGGAGAATCTCTTCGCCAAACTAATTATGCACGCATTCCTAACTCCCTAATGCGACAGCAAACCATGTCAATCACATCAGCAAAATATGAATGTAAACCGTACTTCCTACAAATGACTAAAATGCCCTAAATCTCATATTCTTCGTTAATTTACGAAACAGGAAACGGAGAGCATGTTGTACATGTCAAACGGCAATGCCGTCGATAATCTACTATTAAACGACATTGAAAGCGTTGTAAACCGTCAATCAAAGCGTCTAAAATCCTCACCTTATCTCTTAAGGATGCGTGATTTTGAACGGAGCGTGTACGCTTCGTCTACGGCAATAGGAGAACCTATTTTACAAGTTACGTTAGCTAACACGCTATGAATCTAAGTAACCCCTAAATCAGCAAGTTCTAGGGTTGTTTCATACCGCATAAAGTGGAGAAATCACCGGCCAGATGATTGGGAAGAGTTGCTGTAGCACGTGGAAGTAGCGGCACGAAGGCGGGAAAAATCCTCCCACTTCCTCTCTCAAACTCTCTCCTTTCCTCTCTCCCAAATCTAGGTTTTTGCAATTTTCGGATGGGAGAGAGGAATGAGGGTTTCAACCCCTTTTATAAGCTTAAAAATGCCGAAAACAGGCTCCGGAACGAAGTTTACTTATTGCATATCCATTTCGGGGTTGTTTCGGTCCAAAAGATGCTTTCTGGTGGTCCCCTGGTCGAATGCGATCGGACTTAAGCTCATGCGTACCAGATATAGCACGTAATAAGTTTTCAGTCTGGCAGGGTTCGCAGATCGCATGTGGCGGACCAGTTTCAGTTCAGCGGTCACCGCACATAGATCAGGGCTGAAAGTCTCATGATAAAAAATAGAAATTTTTCCTGATCCAAGGGTGTAATCTGGATGAATTCTGACGGTCAGAACGCTTAATACTGACACGTCAAGTCGTGTGCCAGATTTAAATTTAAAATTCAAATTCTGTCCCTATTCACACTCTCTTCAGTCTGGGCTCAATGAAATAGCCTGCGATTATCGGTTGGACTTGATTTTCGACATGAGTATCAAGTCCAACAAGGCGGTCCTAACGGTCTAAGATAGGAAGTATTGGACTTTCGACGTGCGGTCTAGATCCAATACAAAAGTTCAAAGCGGTCCAGAGACCAAACCTTCTTAGAGTTTGATCCGAGGTTATAGAGTATTATAGAGTCGTTTGTTCTACTCGATTTGGGTCTTGTAGAATGTATTTAAAGTGATCAGGGACTATTTCCCAGCTATTCTAGCGTTGCGCTAGCTAACTTACGCTTAATTTCCATAGAAATTAATTCTACGCGATTTCGGGTCGAGTTGGTGCTCGGGCCCAAGTATGGATTTTTCACGGGCGTTACAATACAAAACATACATCATGGTGGGGCCCAAAAATGAGAGGTATATAAATCTTAGGTGGACCACACCACATGAAAACAATAGTGATTGGATATCCATCATTAAAATCCTCCTAAGGCCTACTTTACTATTTATTTGACATCCAATCTGTTTATTAGGTCATACAGGCCCCAACAGAGCTCTTTGTTGCCCAACTCCTTTGGCCTAACCTCAGCCAACCTAATGCCAGACTTGACCTTGGGCCTACTTTGATTTATATATTGTATATCCATATGGTCCATTTGTTTTGCCAACTCATTGTAGGATATGAGCCCAAAAATGAATCATATTCAAATCTTAAGTAGACTACAACATAAAAGACAATGGTAATTGAACACCCACCATTCAAAAATTTATGGGCCCACCTTAGTGCCCACTATAATATTTATTTTTGTTCGACCTGTTGATTAGGTCAGACATAAAGAAAAATAGAAAAAAAAAAAACAAAAAAAAAAAAAAAAAAACAAATATCAACTTCATCCAAAATGTGGTGTGGTCCTAAATTGAGAGGTATATAAAGATCGTTTTATGACTTGATCTCAAAATTGAGAAGTATATAAATCGATATCTCAGGTGCATCACACCACATGAAAACATTAGTGATTAGATATCCATCATTAAAATCATCTTAAGGCCCATTGTACTATTTATTTGACATCCAATATGTTGATTAGGTCATACATGGCCAGATGAAGGGGAAAAACAAAAATCAGCTTGATCCAAAACTTTTATGGCCCTAAAATGTTTTTTAATGGTTAACACTCATTCAACATTGTTTCTTGGAATGTGGTCCACTTAGAATTTGGATATATCTCATTTTTGGTCTTATACCATAAGATGATCTTTAAAAATAGATAGACGACATGGATTAAACACATACACCATTGTAGGGCTCACAAAGCACCAACCACCAGCCATTGGATGGTGTCATGGGGAGTAGTTAATCCGCTCCCCTTATTTGTGGTGTGGTCCATTTTATCTTTGGATATGATTCATTTTTTGGATAATTTTCTAAAATTATCTTGAAAAATGGATGAATGATGTGGGTTGATCCCAAATTTTCGGTAAATCCAAAACTCAAGTGTACCATGCCACGCCAAACAGTGTGGAATAATGATTTCCATCGTTGATACCTTCCTTGGGCCCACAATAATGTTTATTTGACATCCAACATGTTCATAATATCAAAAAGATATAAATGAAGAGTTATCTTATAACCTAAAGGGGACACATCAAATCCACGGTGTTGATGTTCGACACACATCATGATGGGGCCCACAAAACTTACTTACATCAATTGTTAGGTTCTCACGAGGTTAGTAAGTTGGGTCACAATTTTGACTAGAATATTTGGCCCATTTCACATGTCTGGTCCATTCACTCTATTTTACTGATCATTACCCTCAATTTGACTAATTACTCGCCCCAATCATGCTACACATGAGAAAGATATTGGGCAAACAAGATTGATCAACAATTTGAGTGAATTTTGATTTAAACATCTGAAGTTATTTACTCTTCAATCTGGACTGATCAGATTGTCCAAAAACGGTTGAAGGATGTTCATAATATCAAAAATATATGAATGAATAGAAAACACAAACATCAGTTTGATCCAAAATTTCTATAGCCTTGAAGAAATTTTAAATGGTAGAGGTTCAATTACACTATTTCCTGTGGTGTGGTCCACTTGAGCTTTGGATATGCTTCCTTTTTTTTTAGACCTCAAATTATCTGTTAACATGGATGAATGGAGTGGATAAAATAAATAAATAACAGTCGACCCCACAGAGTTTACTCTGGTAAGGGTAATGAGTAACTCACCTAAACATAGTGGAGAAGGGTTTCCTTAAAACATTCATAATCATATATTGGGCCTGCCTAAATGTGATTCACATATCCAACCCACTCATTATATGTGTCCCACTTGGATGAGGGGTCAGACCAAGTTTAACCGCATCCAAAACTCATGTGGGCCCCACCAAGTGCTTTTATATTTTTTAGGATGTCTTCACATAGTTTTAGATGGTATGGCCCACTTGAGTTTCGTATACAGATGATTTTTGAGAAATCTCATAACCTAAAGGGGACACATCAAATTCATGGTGTTGATGTTTGACACACATCATGATGGGGCCCACAAAACTTACTAACATCAATTCTTATGTTCTCACGAGGTTAGTAAGTTGGGTCACAATTTTGACCAGAATATTTGAGATCTAACCTGTTAATAAGTTTTAAAAAAAAGACATGGATGAAGAGAAAAATCAAATATCAGCTTGATCCAAGACTTCTGTAGCCCTATGAAATTTTTTATTAGTAAGCGTTCAATCCCCACATTTTTTTTTTGTGGTGGATCAACTTGAGGTTTTGATCTACCTCATTCTTTGACTCATGCCCTGAAATGATCTATATAGATGAATTTTTGTGGTGGACATTATTGTGGAACTACATGGGCCCCACCTAAATGTGTACAGCTGTGACCTCTGTTTCCTATGGTGTGGTCCACCAAAGTCTCCTATCTGGCTCATTTTTGGTATCATAACCTAAAATGATCTATAAAAATAGATGTACAGAGTGGACTATATGGGCCCCACCTAAATGAGTACAGTTGTGACCCCTGTTTCCTGTGGTGTGGTTCACCAAAGTCTCCTATCTGGCTCATTTTTGGTATCATAACCTAAATGATCTATAAAAATAGATGGACAAAGTGGAGGTGGAGGATTTGCACGCGGTTTGGCAAGTGACCCCAACACCAGCAGTCCACGACTCAAAGCTCTATAGGTTACGATGATGTATATGTCTTATCTACATCATCCATCCATTTTTCTATATAAAGTTAGGGCATAAGCCCAAAAATGAGTTAGATAAAAATATCAAGTGGACCACACTGTAGGAAAACAATGAAGATCGAACGTCAACATTTAAAAACTTTCCATGGCCTATTGTAATGTTTATTTCTCATCCAACCTGTTGATAACATCACAGGCATGGATGAAAGGAAAACACATATATTAGCATGATCCATACTTTTTGTGGCCCCAAAATGTTTCCATAATTTTCCAGAGATTTGGATCTGCCCTATTTTTGGCCTCATTGGCTAAAATAAGTTGGCAAAATGGATGAACAGGGTAAATAAGACATACACACAATGGATGGGTTGGATTTATGAACCACGTCTCGGTGGGCCCAAAAAATAAACCTTTCAATTTTTAAAAAAAATTGTTTACAGCCTTTAGTGATGAAATTTTTCATAGCTAAAAGTCTCGTCCACGTCTTTTAGCTATGAAAATTTTCGTAGCTAAAAGTAAACCTATCATTTTTTAAAAAAAATTGTTTACAACCTTTAGCGACGAAAATTTTCGTTGCTAAAAGTCTCATCCACATTTTTTAGTTACGAAAGGTTTCGTAGCTAAAAGTAAACCTGTCATTTTTTTTAAATGTTTTTTACAGCCTTTAGTGACGAAAAATTTCGTCACTAAAAGTCTCATCCATAGGCTTTAGCGATGAAAATTTTCGTTGCTAAAAGTCGCATCCACATTATTTAGCTACGAAAATTGTCATCGCTAAATGTCTCATCCACATTATTTAGCTACGAAAATTGTCATAGCCAAAAGTAAACCTTCCAATTTATTTAAAAAATTGTTAACAGCCTTTAGCGACGAAAATTTTCGTCATTAAAAGTCTCATCCACATTTTTTAGCTACGGAACTTTTCGTAGCTAAAAGTGTATGGGATTTTTTTTCAAAATTTTTTATAGCTTTCAGCGATGAAATATTTCGTCGCTAAAAGTCTCATCCAAGTTTTTTAGCTAAAAAATTTTCGTAGCTAAAAGTAAACCTAATGGTTTTTTGAAAAATTGTTTACGGCCTTTATCGACGAAAATTTTCATCACTAAAAGTCTCATCCACGTTTTTTAGCTACGAATATTTTCGTAGCTAAAAGTAAACCTTTCGATTTTTTTGGAAAATTGTTGACAACCTTTAGCGATGAAAATTTTCATTACTAAAAGTCTCATCCACGTTTTTTAGCTGTGAAAAGTTTCGTAGCTAAAAGTAAACCTTTCGATTTTTTTGAATAATTGCTGATAGCCTTTAGCGAAGAAAAGTTTTGTCGCTAAAAGTCTCATCCACATTTTTTAGCTATGAAAAGTTTCCTAGCTAAAAGTAAACCTTTCAATTTTTTGAAAAATTGTTTACAGCCTTTAGCGACGAAAAGTTTCGTTGCTAAAAGTCTCATCCACATTTTGTAGCTACGAAAATTTTCGTAGCTAAAAGTAAACGTTTCAATTTTTTTGAAAAATGGTTGAGAACCTTTAGCGATGAAAATTTTCATTGCTAAAAGTCTCATCAACGTTTTTTAGCTACGAAAATTTTCGTAGCTAAAAGTAACTTGTCGAATTTGTTTGAAAAACTAAAAACAATCTTTAACGATGAAAATTTTTATCGGTAAAAGTGAATTTTAGCTATGAATTTGCAATTTCATCGCTAAAAGTGACTTTTAGCGATGAAAATAAGTTTCGTTGCTAAAAACCCTCTTTATTGTAGTGAGTATACTTGGTTTATAGCCAAGAAGCATCTTTTTCAGGCCAATGGAGCTCATCTGGAGATCATTTCCTACATACGGTCTGGATAAAGTTTCCTGATAATGGATCTATGTCAGGTTAAGATTTTGGTCTGATCGGATTAGTGGATCGACCATGGAGGACCAGCTTCGGTTTAACGGTCATCGTCACTCGAATAGGGCCATAAGTACACTGACTTGTGTAGGAAAATTTCTCCGGTCCAAGGGTGTAGTTGAATTAGAATCTGACGGTCTGAAGCCTTAGATTTGACTTGCAAGTGAACGGCCCAAATCACTCAAGTTTGAGTTCATTTTTTAAAGATATTTGCGTTTCTCACACACTTCGCTCCAAGTTCAAGTTGTGTGTATTCGGTTACTATTTGGACTCGATTCCCGCAATGGTTGTCAAGCCCAGTTAGGCGGTCATAACCTTAGAGTTTCACGGTAATCGAACTTTCAACACACGGTCCTGGTCTGATATGGAGTTTCAATGCGCTCCTGAGAGCAACTGGGTTTTGAGATTTCTCCTAGGTTTCTAGGTAATGTTGAGTTATCGATTCTACTGGTTTTGGGTCTTGCAGTTCATATAGAATACAGTTCAACTGAATATACTAATTAATTCACTTTAGTACTTAATTAATTTTCATCTAATTTCTACATAATTTGATCCTTAACAATTTCTGCTTGAGGTGGTACTAAGGTCTTTGTACGGATTTTTTCGGTACGTTACAATCTACCCCCCTTAAAGAAAAATTTCATCCTCAAAATTAGTACATTTTTATACTTGAGAATCTGAGTGTAGTTCTTATGGACCTCGGCCTCTGTTTTCCAAGTAGCCTCTTCCTCAGTGTAGTGTGTCCATAGTACCTTCACAAGCAGGATAACCTTACTCCGCAACAACTGCTCCTTCATTTGTAGAATACGTGTCAGTCGCAGTACATAAGTAGCATTTTCACTCAACTGTACCTGCTCCCATTTAATGATGTGGAATGGGATCAGGAATGTATTTCTTTAGCATCGATACGTGAAATACATTGTGCACGCCTGCGAGTGGTGTGGGGAAAGCAAGGTGGTGCGCTACCATGCCTACTCGATATAGAATCTGAAATGGACCAATAAATTGAGGCGTGAGTTTCCCCTTCTTGTTAATTTCGAAGGACTCCCTTCATGCGGGAAACTTTAAGAAACACATGGTCCCCAACCTCAAACTCTAGCTGTTGCTGTCTTGTATCGGCGTGGTTCTTCTGTCTAATCTTTGCTGCAAGAAATTGACGCCTGATAATGTCGATCTTCTCTGAGGTCACCTGTACTAACTCTGGGCTAATCAGACTCTTCTCACCAAATTCTGCCGAATAATGTGGTGCTCAACACGAACGTTCATACAGTGCTTGATAGGGAGCCATGTCAATGCTCGCTTGAAAGTTATTGTTATAAGCGATCTTTACATAGGGAAGATAATCATCCTAACTGTCTTTGAAATCAAGCACACATGCCTGTAACATATCCTCTAACACCTGATTCACCCATTTCGTCTGTCCATCCGTTTGTGGGTGGAACGCGGTATTGAACTTCAGTTTCACACCCATTGGATACGAGTCTAGAAGATAGATGTGAATCATGTGTCTCGGTCCGACACGATATCCATAAGAACTCCATGCAAACATACAATCTCCTTGATGTACTGTTTGGTTAAATCGTCTGCTGAGTTTGAGACTCTAATAGGGAGGAAATGACCAAATTTGCCAATAAGTCTATAATCACCCAAATGGAGTCATGTCCCTTCCTCATCTTCGGTAGCCCTGAAATGAAATCCATAGAGATGAAATCCCATTTTCATTCTGCTATGGGCATGGGATGAAGTGAATCAGGAGGTTGGCAATGCTCAACATTGACCTGCTGGTACGTAAGACAACGAGATAAATAGTCTGCTATGTGGGCCTTCATTTTGTCCCACCAATACGAACACTTCATATCTCGATACATCTTCGTACTACCAGGATGCATCCCCATCTTCGAATTGTGAGAAACTTCGAGAACTTCCCTTCTAAATTCATGAAGATTTGGGATGCATAAGCGACCACGATAACGTAAACCCCCATCTAAACCAACTCTCCATTTAGAGTCTTCATCGTCACTAACTCACTTTCTCAACTCTACTAACCATTCATCTTCCCACTATGATTTGGTCATCGATAAGTGCCCGCACACAAATATGTGCGATGCTCTTGAATGACTCCTCTACTATATGTCTCTATTCGAAGTCTCACATAAATTCTACCATGTTCCATTCCTCTATCATCAGCGGTGCTGCAAATGTTATCGTCTTCTTGCGGCTCAACGCGTTTGCCACAAGGTTGATGGTAGGAAACTTCAAACTTGAAGTCTTTCAAGGTTTCCATCCGTTGTCGTTGCCTCATATTCAAGTCTCTCTGCGTGAATATGTATCTGAGGCTCTCGTGGTCGCAAAAGATCTGAAACTCCTCTCCATTGAGGTAATGTCTCCAAAGCTTGATTGCAAGGATGACTGTTGCTAACTCCATGTTATGTGTAGGGTAGTTCTCATCGTGTTTCCTTAACTGTCGCGATGCATAAGCAATCACTCTATCCTTCTACATAAGAACACAACCCAAACCAACATGAGAGGTGTCGATGTAAATGGTATATCTGATCCCCTACTCTGACAATACTAGCATGGTTGTGGATTTCAACTTGTCCTTTAGTTCCTGAAAGGCTGCTTCTACCTTCTCATTTCAGGCAAACTTGAGATCCTTTCAAGTGAGCTGAGACAACGGTCTAGGTATCTTAGAAAAGTTCCTAATGAATTAACGATAATAACCTGCCATGCTAAGAAAACTCCTCACTTCAGTAACTAAACTGGGCTACTTCTAGTCCTGAACTACGGTCACCTTAGCAAGGTCCACAACTATTCTTCCTTAGACACCACATGTCCTAGGAACTTGACTTCTTATCTCCAGAAGTTGCACTTCTTATACTGGGCAAACAACTAACTCTTCCTGAGTGTATCAAATACTGCTCACAGTTGCTCCTTGTGATCCTTCTGACTCTTGGAGATATCAATATGTCATCTATGAATACAATGATGAATCGGTACAAATACAGACAAAATACTCGGTTCATAAGGTCCATGAACATGGCGGGTGTGTTTGTGAGTCCAAATGACATCACAAGAAACTTTTAGTGCTCAAAGCTGGTTCTGAACGCTGTATTCTGCATATCTTCGTCCCTGACGTGCAATTGGTGATACCCTAACTGTAAGTCAATCTTTAAAAAATATTGTGCCCCTTTTAACTTATCGAATAAATCATCTATTCTGGGCAAAGAATACTTGTTCTTCACTGTCACTTGGTTCAACCTCTAATAATCAATACACAATAGCAGTGATCCATCCTTCTTCTTCACAAACAATACAGGTGCTCCCTAAGGAGATACACTTGGTCGTATGAAGTCTGTCTCTAACAGATCATGATCTGTCTCCTCAGTTCCTTCATTTCACACGGAGGCATACGATACGTTGGTAGAGATATAGATTTCGCACCTGGCGCTAAGTCGATGGTAAAATCGATCTCGCACCGAGGAGGTAGTTTAGGTATCGTCCTAAACACATCCATGAAATCTCGGGCTACATGCGTGCTCCCAAGTGTCAGACCATCAACATGCTCTAGCAAGGCAGCATAACAACTAACACGGTAGTACCAACTGACCTGAACTAGGAAAGTAAAGGTCATGCCCTCAGGTCCACGAACTGTCAACACTCTAATATCGCAATTGATCTCTGCCTTCATCTCGGTGATCCAATCCATACCAAGAATGATGTTATAATGACATAATGGGGTGACCATCAGGTCAACGAGCACTGTTCTGCTCCTTAAGTCTATCAAGTTACCTCTGCAAGTCTTGGTGGAGTCTAAGAAGGTCCCTGTGGTGGTAAGGAGTGTCACCCCAACTATAGGAGTAGTTTTTAGCACTAGTCGCTTGACTGTTGTGCATCAATAGGAAGACTGGTGTACCTTGGATATGTGTCATGACTTCGAAAGCAAATGGTGCTATAGTTACTGTCTCAGATGCCTCAGCTGTAAGTGACTGCACACAAGCTTATTGTGGATAATTTGACTATGGTACCATAGGTCATTGAGGCGGTCTACTACGAGGTACATTAGGCCTATAAAAAGTTATGCTGGTGGTACTGAATGTAGAGGTGGAGCTGAGATAGCTTCAGGAAGCTAGTGATTAATCTTCTGAGGCGACGAGAAGCCGTTATCCCTTATTTTGGTGAAGCAGTAAGTATCTACATGGCCCAACCTCCTCAGCTTCGTCCCTCTCACACGCATGTGACTTGCCTTCAAATATGGGACCCCATCCAGTGTCCAATAGGAGGTCCATCACCGGATATAACCAAAATAGCCTTTTGTTCATGTGTGCTTCATAGAGAACTCTACAACCCTGGAACTTACCATGTGCGATTCCCGACTGTAGGGCCCTTTCGAGCAGAATTTGGGGATCGAGGTCCCGCTTCATCCTCTACTCACATGTGGCGCTTGTACTTGCTTCGGCGCCTAATTTCTTCTTTGGACGGGTTGGGCAGCTAGGCCCAGTTTCATCTGTGGAAGCCCTCTTCTTTCCCATGAGGGAAAGAAGTGTAAAGAGGGAGAAGATCGTAGCCACAAGCTTAAAAAGAGCCATAGAAGTCGGGAAAGCTTGGGAATAAGGTGGATTATGAGGTTTGTGAATTATGAGACACTAATGTATAAGCTTTGTGCTAAAATAAGGAGAATGATGGAGATGAGTGGTTGTAGAAGGTGGGTTTTTGAGGAAGATAGTGGACATGGGTATGTAGTGAAGAAGAAGAAGAAGATATGAGAATGGAGGGGGATTTGATGTGAAAAATCAGGTCTTTGGAGGGGTTGGAAGGGTGTAGAAACTAGGTGAGGGAGTGAATTGAGCAAAAAGGGAAGAAATAGGGGCCCCACACACGTGTACAAGGCCGGCCCGCTGGACTTGAACAGGGAGGCCTCCCGGTAAGCGGGATGCCATCGCAGTCTGCTGGACCTCTAGGTGATGGCTCGCCCTAGGGGTGATGGAATCCCCCTCCCGAGGTGCCGAAAATGTACAGGACCCACCTTAGGTCCTACTGTTTCATGCATTTTGGGCCCATACGCTCGTTTGGGACATTTTCGGAGTCCATCTCATGCATATTCATGCTTTTTGGGTCATTTGAGTGCGGAATATGCAAAATTATCATCTAAAACCCGTCGATTAATGGACTAGAAGGGAATTGGGATCATCTTGCATGATCACAGATGCGTATAGGTCCAATTTCAACTGTCATTTTTGCCTATCGACGAAACTTGAAATCCTACGACTGTTTCTACGTTTCATCACCCCCGCCTAAGTTAAAGTATGTCAGTGTGCATCATGTTACTATAACCCAGGTATAGTTTAATCCAAATCATGCTCTGATACCAACTTGTCATGCCACGAATTTCGAGGGTCAAGCAAAGGCTCAACTCTCGAGATCCGTCACATCACTTATGCAACATAGATAATGATGATTAAATGTTATCTGTATTAGCACATTAAACATAAATGAGATTACACTAAAACAACATATCATACTCCAGAGATGATTAAATTAGGCAAGCAGAAGACTATGATAGATATATAAAGCATATAAGTGGTTGTAAACCCCAGAGTATGACCATGTCACTAGGCTGAATATATATATGTTTGTTCCAAAATATACAAAATAATCAAGTGTAATGTTCAACTAATTTGTATCCCTGTAATCCCGTTGACACAACTCTAGGTCAACATAGACCCGTCAGAGAGTTGCATGTAGGAGAACTCCTCCTCATTGTCATAAAAGTCAGGCTCCATCTCATAAGCCTCACCATCACCTGTAACTATAAAAGAGTCTGGTTAGTGTTTTAAAACACTATCCCAGAGTGGGAGTGAGTGATCAACTCAGTGGAGCTATAAGGCAAAGGTTAACATGTTATCAATTCAGTCAAGCAGTAATGATAAAGCAATACAGCAATCATATTCAAAGTACTCTTGTTAATGTAAGAATGGCATGTGATAATGATGTATGCCTTTACCCGCACTCCCTCAGCGACATCATCTCATGATCGTGCATGCACCACTCCAGACATGTCCTCTTCCTCTCCAAAACACATGCAATGCGGTGCATGGTCGTATTAGCCAATATTTAATTAGACTTATTCTTATAGTAGATTCGGGAAGCTAAGGTACCTCCCTTTATATCATTTACCCAAACAATGATCCATTTAGGGTCGTCAATCCTAGTTAATCACATACGATAGGTAAGTTATAGGGCAACATCACCCTTGATTGAAAAGCAATGGATAGGCAAGTTCAGGTCGCTACAAAGGGGGTCGTCAGCTTAGCGTAGGCCTAATTTATACTTGAAGTCATTACGAAAAGGCTCGTCACATTAGTATAGGCCGACAGCTCGAATATAGTGTCTCATACCACCGTAGTCGGCTCACATGTTTGGGTTGCTTAATGGACACTACGGGGAGGCTCGTCACCCTAGCATAGGCCGACAGCCTGACCATGATATTCCATACCACCATGCCCGGTTTATGAGTCTTAGCGGATCGTGGTACCAAGGTTAAAAGGGCTTTACATTGGTAAGTGGTACCTTAAATTCAAGCAGTAACGTCCATACATGGTGAACATACTTTAGGCCAATCGGGTTACTTGACAAGCTCGACTGGAACAAGTGTACGTTAAATTAATCGACATGGAGCGCATACACACTCCACGTGGCCTAACCACTATTGATAATCATTGTACAACTTGGATTCATTGAACGTATCCATTTTGGCAAAACTAGTTTGGCCACTGATCGTAAACCATTACTGATTGCCCGGACTACTTATTAGTCCCAATCATACCCAAATACAATAGGCATTCATATGTGATAGACAAAACAACATGTGATAACCAATTCAAATATAAATCTCATTCGAGCATTTTAACAAACATATACTGCACATGTTATCATACATAGGCATTTCATTCATAAATCACGTAGTAACGAGATACGTTACATGAAGGAAACTGTAACTATAGATACGGTAATTAAGAATCCTATCCCAATGCCCTTATTAAATACATTTTAACAAGTAACTTCTCATTCAGACATTTTGTCAAACACTTAGACTACACATATCAACATACATGTAATAAATTAGTTATAACATATATTATAGCAAACCTTTCACATGGGAGTTATCATACGTACAATAAAAATTTATACTAGATTAATAGTCAAGGCAAGCATAAATCATAATTTCCTATTTATTCAAACATTTCAACAAACACATGGAATGCATTTAGTATACAACCTAGTTTACACATACATGTTATATCGAAAACGTCGTAACTAAGATCGTATGGCAGTAATCAAGTCAGACATAAATCACTAGCTGACATTGAAAGCCTTGAAAACTATAACCTAAATGTTTATAGTCTGCACCTTTCGTCGGTTTACTCGTTACGAACACGGTTCATACACCATGTCTCCGTTTATAGCAAAATGGTTACCTAAATCATGAAATGGGCTAGCTATTTCATCGATTCTTCTATTTGAATTCCTAAAACATATTAGGGTTAGGATTTCTTACCCAATAATGGATTCAGACTCAATGGTGTAGCGACACGGGAGAGATAATTCGGCACGTGGAGTGGTGGGAATGAATCCCAACAACTATCTCTCTCTCTCTCTCCTCCTCACTCTTTCCTCCTCTTTTCTCTCTACTCTCTCCTAGGGTTTTAGAAAATTCGTGTGGAATGACAGAGGGGTGAGTTTAGGGCTTTATATAAGTCGATAACTAGTTCAAATGGCCCTAGGGCCATGGTATACTTAGGTTATAGCCAAGAAACATATGTTTCGGGCTAACGGAGCTCATCTGGATGTCCATTTCTTGTATATGGTCTGGAGAAAGTTACCTAACAATGGATCTATGTCAATTTAAGATTTCAGTCCGATCAGATTAGTGGATCGACCGTGGAGGATCAATTTTAGTTCAACGGTCATCGTCACTCGATCAGGGCCACAAGTACACTTACATGTGTAGGAACATTTCTCTAATCTAAGGGTGCAGTTAAGTCAGAATCTGACAGTCTGAAACTTTAAATTTGGCTTGTAAGTGAACAGCCCAAATCTCTTAAGTTTGAGTTCATTTTCTAAAGATATTTGCACTTTTCACAAACTTCACTCAAGGTTCAAGTTGTGCGTTTTCGGTTACTATTTGGACTCGATTCCTACGATAGTTGTGAAGCCCAGTAAGGTGGTCATAACCTTATAGTTTCACAGTAATCAGACTTTCGACACTCAGTCCAGGTCCGAAATGGATTTTCGATGCGCTCCCGAGAGCAACTGAGTTTTGATATTTCTCCTAGGTTTCTAGGTAGTGTTGAGTTAGTGATTCTATTGGTTTTGGGTCTTGCAGTTCGTATAGAAAGCAGTTCAACCTAATCTACTAATTAATTCAATTTAGTACTTAATTAATTTTTATCTAATTTCTACATAATTTAATCCTTAGTGATTTCTTCCTGAGGTGGTACTTAGGTCTTTGTACGGATTTTTCCAAGACGTTACAGTACTTCCCATGGAAGTAGGTCTCAAAAGCTTCCCAAGTCCATACATACCCAGCGACCACTGTCCGTGGGACTCCTTCTCGAACATGTACATAACCAGCTCAACCTACTTCACCTCAGTGCAGTGTAGCAGCTCCAGCATCTTACAGATGCGATCAAGCCAGTACTCAGCCTCCTCGGGTCTTTGAGTGCCCGCAAAGGTGGGAGGTCGAAAATGCTGAAAGTGCTCAAACAAGCTGCTGGCATTCATTTGCCCAGCAAGCTGCATAAGTGGTGCAGGAGGGACCACGTTCATGTTCTAGGCAAGGGCCCCCACAATCGTGGTCCAAATCTACTACTGCTACTGCATTAGGAGTATCATTTGCTACAACCTATCTGGAGGAGGAGTCGCTTGAGGCAAGGATGGTGACAAGGTAGACGCACGGTTCAGTTTTAGAACTGGTGTGCACTAGGTGTTGGCCTATTCATGGGGTCAGTGGCTGGCTGAGAATCCGGCATGGTGTCACTATTAGGGCCCAAAGTAGGGTCCGAGTGGCTATCACTTAGGGGAGGTGTCTGTTCACTCCCCAAGTACAGGGTTGTGATGTCATAATAAACTCGGTAAGACTGAGGTCGAATCCCAAAGGACCGATACCTGTACATTTTTTAAAACTAAGTAGAACTAGAACTAGTCTAAGATGAAATCTAAACCGAATGTAATTTGAGGAATAATGGTGAGAGATTAATCTAGAACTTAATAAATTCAGAGGAAAGGAAACCATGGATTCCAAGGATCCACTTGTAGAGATCAAGGAGATCTTATGCTTGCTTCAAGAACTCAATTAGACTTAGAGTCTCATCTTCATCCAGTTGAAGAGTGTAACTGTAACACCCCAAAAATTGGGGGTCGGGTAGAAACCCAACTCCCCAGTTCCAGAACGTCACTTATGCAACATAGATAATGATAAATGTATGTTGTCTGTAGAATGACATTAAACAAGATTGAGACTAAGCCAAAACAGCATATCATACTCCAGAGACAGTTAAATTAGTAAGCGGAAGACTGTGATAAATACATAAAATATATAATTAATTGTAAGTCTCCAGAGTGTGAACATGTTACCAGGTTAATTAAATACATGTATACTCCAAAAATGGAAAGAAAAGAATATACATGAGTGCTCCAAAAATATAAAATGACAAGTGTCCAGGCATCTACTCAACCTCCCTGTAATCCTGTCGATCAGAACACAGAGGAGAAGTCCTCCTCATCATCATACAAGTCCAGCTCCGCTTCTTAAGTAGCGCCATCATCTGCAACTAAAATAGAGACTGGTAGGTGTCCGGAACACCATCCCGTAACGTGAGAGTGAGTGTTCAACTCAGTGGGAGAATAGAGCAAAGATTAACATGTTATCAAATCAGTCACGCGTTAATAGTAAAGCAAACAATCAAACATTCCTAGATACTGTTGTTAATGTATGCATGAAATGACATGATGGATGCCCTCATCGACATACTTCCTCATACAGCACCATCTTACGCCTGCGGTATGCTTACGTTCCTCAGTGCTCCACATCTTCCAGTCACATGCAATGCAATATGGATAATGATTATCGAGTTGTTATTAGTCCTTTTCATATAGCAGGATTGGGAAACTAGGGTATCTTGCTTATATCAATCCCAACACAGATCCTGCCTAGGGTCGTCACTCCTAGTAATCTCATACGATGTTATATTCGTAGGTTGCTGCAAGGGCTGTTGCTCGCACTCGTTGCACTTCTCTCCCATCACCTTATCAATACAGGCCTAATTATATCCTTAAGACTGCATCAGGACTCGTCGCCCCCATGCGGTGTCAGAATAAACTCAAGGTCACTACAAAGGGCTCGTCACCTGATTAGTGTAGGCCGACAGCAAGAATATAGTGTCCCATACCACCATAATCTGGTCAGAGTAGGGTGCTCACTGGTCACTACGGGGAGGTTTGTGGCCCCAGCGTAGGCCGACAGCTTGACCACGGTGTCCCATACCACCATGCCCGGCTCATGAGTCTTTACGGATCAAGGTACCATGGTTAACAGGGTTTCCAATGGTAAGTTCAGTACCCTCAGTTCAAGCAGTTATGACTCATACATGGTGAACATATAAAGGCCAGTCGGGTTACTTGACGGGCTCGACTAGTACGAGCGCGTCTCAAGCTGAATGACATGAAGTGCATGAAACACTTCGTGTGGCCTAACCACTGCCGCCAACCCAAAACACGACTCGCGTTCATCGACGCGTCCTTCGTGGCAAATAAAAGCCAACCATGAGTTCAATCCATTACCGACTGCCTGGACTAGGTCATAGCCCCAATCATTTGTGTATCAACATCAGTAAGCATATGTGAGTAACAGAAATGAAATACAATATTGTAAGCATGTTGACACATGTTATAACATACAACTTAAGCAAATCATCCAACACATGCATTTCATACATATAATGAAATCAATACATATAGCCAACATGATGAAAATCATTTATAATAGCATATTACTTGAGAATTCAATCTCAAAACTCATTCACAACACCATTTACTCAATACATACTAATACAAACATTTATACGAACACTTAGTCCACACACTTTAGTCTACATAGCGTATGTCGACCCAAAGTGCGCATTAGGGCGAATCTCTTCGCCAAACAGATTATACATGCATACATAATATCGTAATACGATGAATTTATATGTCAAGCATTTCAACAAAATACGGACGTATACAGTATTTTCTATAAATGCCTAAAATACCCAAAATCTCATATTTACCGTACGTTTACGAAACGAAAAATGGACAGCATGTTGTACATGTCAAACGGCGTTGCCGTCAATAATTTATTATTAAATGACATTGAAAGCTTTGAAATCAGTCAATCAAAGCGTCTAAAATCCTCACATTTTATCGTAGAAGTGTATTGATTCGAATAGAACGAGTACGCTTCGTCAACAGTGTAGCGGCGACCTAATGCACAAGATGAATAAGATAATTTGCTATTTGAATCGACGGAATCTCAAATCAGCAAGTAGTTATAGTTTTTCTTACCTAGGAGTGCATTGGAATCACCGGGAAAGTGATTGGAGTGCGGTGCTTCGATACAAGCAAAAGCTGCAACAAGTGGCGGGAATTCTCTCCCACTACTCTCTCAAAATCTCTCACTTTCTCTCTCTCTCTCAATCTAAGGTTTTATCCAAATTCGGATGAGAGATATATGAGAGGGTTTCAAGCCCTTATATAGGCTAAAACTTCACCAAAATAGACTTGGGAACAAAGTATACTTGAGTTATAACCAAATCGGGACTGTTCCGATCCAAAAGAGCATTTCGGGAGGTCCCCTAGCCGAATGCGGTCGGACTTAAGCTCATGGATATTGGATCCTGCTCACATCAAGTTTTCAGTCCGGTAGTGTTCGCAGATCGCACGTGGCGGACCAGTTTCAGTTCAACGGCTACCGGTACTCGATCAGGGCCACAAGTGCGTTGACATGTAAGGGCCACCTATCCTGATCCGAGGGTAAAATTTGATCAAATTTTGACGGTCAGAACGCTTAGAAAATGTCACAGAAGCGACACGTGCCAGATTTCATAAATTATATTAATTTCTAACATTTCTCACACTCTTCACTCTGGACTCAAGGAAATCGTCGTGGGATATCCTTTGGACTTAATTTTCGAGGTGATTGTCAAGTCCAACTAGGCGGTCAGGATTGTTTAAGTTTGGGGTAATCGGACTTCCGATGTGTGGTCCAGAGCCGATACAAAGTTTCAAGGTGCTCCCGAGAGCAATCGGGAATAGAGTTTGATCCTAGCTTTTACGGTATTGTAGCGTCACCTATCCTATACATTTTGACTATAGCAGATCGTATTGAAGCGATTAGTGAGAATTTCACAGGTCATCTAGTGAGGCGCTAGTTGATTCTCATTGGATTTCTAAAGGAAATAGCCTTTATTAATTTTTGTTTGAGATGAGATTTGAAGGGTGGAGCGAGGGTGTTTGGAAACAGAAGAAGGAAGAGTTTTGTCAAAAATCAGGCGTTTTGGTGAGAAAGGTGGGCTTGGAGGGTCACTTTGTGAAGTACTTGATCGGGGAGGTTTTAACGGACGGGAAACATACCAGGGGGCTACCATAGCCCCCAAACACCTCCATCCCGAAGCCCGGACCCAACCGAGCATTTTAACTGGGGATACATCGCGGAATCGGCGATGCATCGCCGACCAAACTCACATCTGGCGATGGCCGCCCTATGGGGCTGGTTCCCCTTGCCCTAGGGACCCTAAATGTTTGTTGCTCCCACCTTGGTTCATTGTATTTGGGCTTGGATAGGCCCAAAACTCCATTTGGGGCATTTCGGGGCCAGTTTGTAAACCAGAATGAGTTTATGTATCATGTAGCATATGATTTTGGGATAGGAGACTCTAATCCATCCAACTAACCTATCTATTTTGTTAGATTCCAAAAGGTTAAGGGTCGAAACCCGTTTTACCCATTTATTTACTATTCACAGTAATTTTTAGCTTTGGTATTGTTCTTCATCATTAATACCCTAGGATTGGTGTTCTTTACTATTTAAACTTGAGGAGTCGTGTCTAATATGAAAGTACTTGGAGAAATTTGAAGAATGAGGTGGTGAAAGGTGAGTTTTGAAGGAAATGGATTGAAGAGCGATTTCTTAGGCCTTAGGATTGAGCTTTGAGAGTGTTATGGTTGACCCATTGCCTAAGGACGTCTAACCCTAGGTTGGCAAAAATCCGGGGTGTTACAGTAACCATAAAAATTAAACTAAACTTCCTTTTATATTGTTTTCAAGAGATGAAAGGTATATGAATTATAATGGATTCCACCACCGAACCATGCTGAAGAGACAAAGTAAATAACAAAATTAAACTAATTACCAACCAATCAACATGATATGAAGGTTAGGAAGGGTATCGTCATCCGACCATGCCCAGGAGACAATGGTGATCAACAGGGCTTCCTAACTGCATAATCACAATAAGAGAATGGACATACTCAAAGCCATCACAGATATATTGTAATTTAAGTCACAACACATCATTAAAAATTGAAAGCATTCCATAAAATCAATTGGCATCAAAATCAGTTCATGAACAATGAATCAAAGCCGTAGAGGTCTTCCCATCACGCCACAAGCTTCACCTCTTAGCCCTACCTAAGAGGTTTAGCCAACCATGGTTGGCTAATTTCTTAAACAATTCAAAAAAAAAAAACTAATAAATCTACCAAAACTAAAACTCTTAAACTCTTTCTCTCTTTCTCTCTCTTCCAGCTCCACGTCCCCTAGCAATCTTCCTCTCTCTCTATTCTTTTCCTTTTATAGGCAGCGGAGAGACGCACAACAATGTGCGTAATTTGTTTTTTTAGAAACCTTCTGTGAATTGGTGGTGAGATGGAGTCAGTGCGTGGAGAAGCTTTACGCAGCAACAGTGGAATGTTCTCGTGTTTCCAACGTTTTCGGCCCATGGAGATCTTGCATGTGAGATCTGAGCCATTCAGGCTCCATGGCGATAGTCGGTTGGCCCCAGGGAGGATTTTGAACAATTCAGATCATCATAAAGAGCCGTTCGTGATGGGCCACGTGGAACATCAATTTTGTTTTGCAAAACAGAGCTCGTGCGCGCATGCTCTGTGACGATGGTGGGGCCCATGAGCATTATTGTAAAACAAATCCACGCCGTCCACTAGATTTTTCTTAAAAAACCATTTGGAGTTTACTGGTTTTGGGTTAAATTCGATGTGACCCATGGAACGCTTCATTGCACTGTTTGTCTTTCGTTTGGATGAGAAATTCACACGATTGCCTGTATGGGACTAGAAAGGAATCATAGCCAGGGTCTTGGCAATCCTCCCGAGCAAATGGATGGGTCAGATCATCTAATGGAAAGATGGGTGGGGCTCACTGTCAAAACCTAGTGGGAACACATTTGTCACTGGACGTTTCGCATGGCTAAGTTTGGATGGTTTGTAAAAAATAGGTGGGGCCCACTTATGATGACATTTTCGAAGATCTACTCCGTTCATCATATTCTTAGTAATGTGTAAGCTGATGGGTCAAAGTATGAAGTAGATCCAAACTCTAGGTGAGCCACACCATTCACCTGTGATGAGTCAATACCGAACGTTGAAGCAAACCTCTTCTTGGTTACGTGCATGCATATAGAGTTTTGGTTATTTACAAATTTGCCACTCTCCCTTTTAAAAACGTCTTTCATTCATTTCTCTCTACTGTATCGTCCAAAATAAGTGAAATTTGATAGATATCCACCATTTTTCATGCTCTTTCCATCGATTCAGTTTGGGTCCTGATCTCCCAAGGATGTCCAAGATGTTTTCTTAATGGTTATGATCTGATCTTGTCCATCGGGTCACTTACACACTGATCTAAGGGCTAAATTTTATCGTGTATGGTTAATTTATGGTCCTTAGGCCATATATGGAGTTTTGAGCTGAACAGATGGTGGGAACCCGGTGATCTTGCATTCAAGACGTCTTTCGGACCACTTGAACTTCAGTTTCTCAATTTTCTTGGATCCTTGGCGTGTAAATCCGTCGATCTTGATCTCTTGGGGTTCGTCTCATGCTTTGGTGATTTCGAAGCGTCAAATTCATGCATTTAGCATCCTTTGTCAGTTCAAGCTCACAAATACACCTTGCAACACAACACGATTAAAATAGGGCCATTAAACAGTACCACGTATGTAATTTTAAAAAATAACTGGGGTCTAATATGCAATATTTGACCTTCAACACAATCCCCAACCAGCATTTTGTTAGTCCCGAGCAAAGTATGCGAAAAAATAAGTTCAAAATGAAAGGATAATTTCTATGAACTCGAGTGATTTTTGAAAAATAAAACAGATGCTATAATTTTAAGATTTATGAATGTTGGACATTACTTTCTCCTGAACTCAAGTGCATGTTATACTTCATAGTCAAGTTCAAAGAATTAATCCATCAATTACAAAAATTCTTAAACATTGAGTTCCATGAGTGTATAGTGTAATTTTGGCTTACATCATTAAGATTCACTTCTCTATTTCAAGATATCATTGGTAACCAACAAGAGAATTCACAATAACCAAAACTTGCCTCACAGATCATCTTTTCATTCCTTCAACTTTTGATTTTTCCATTAAAAATAATGCCAAGAAGGGGAATCAAATCCTCACCTACAGGGAGCAAACCTATGGTGAAGACCGTACGCCTAAACTCTTTTTTTTTCACATATCATCAATGGGGAATCAAATATACACCTATAGGGAGAAAACCTATAGTGAAGATTATTTGCCCAATCCTTTCCAAAGGTATTCCTCTTTTTCTTTAATTGATCATGACGGGCAAATTTTCAAGCTGGTTCCTTACATGCTTAGTGATTACTAAATTAACCCTTCAATATCAAACTGAAACCTTAATGTGAAAGCGAGATGTGACGTGTGAAATCATAACTCAATCAATGTTTGAAACTTCTAATCATGGATTAATAATTCAACTTAACTGTGAAATCTAACAGACACTGAATCCAAGAGTCATACATTACCAACATCACGTATCTTGAAATTTTAAGTTCTCTACATGGATGTCAAAATCACTTCAAAATCATAAGAAATTTTAAAAAATTTTAAAAATTTTCACAATTTTGGCTCAAGACTAAGAAAACGCTGATTAGGTAACCTAATCTCCCACCCCCAACCTCAAATCTACATTGTCCTCAATGTAAAAGATATGAGCATGCAATGCACATGAGACGATGAAAGTGAATGAGAAGTGATGGGAAGATAGTGTCTGGATAACAAATCGAGAGAGACTTTTCCATAGAGATCGCAGTATGAAAGCTGGTCAGCACGAGAGTGAAGACATGAAAGTAAACTATCCTAAAATAGTGTAGGAAGCAAACTAACCTAATGACATAAAACCATCTAACCTAGAACAACATAAAGTAAACTACCCTAGTCTTATGAAAAAAAATATTCAATCATGCTGCAAGGTCTCTCTTCTGGCCATTATTTTGATAAGTTTTTGAGTAAGTTCCTCAACAAGATCATCTAAAAGCCTTTTTTGCAGTAGGCTTAGGTGCCTTGGAGCATGACTTTCCATAGAAACATATCTACCTCATAAGAATTTTTTCGTTGAATTGTTTGAGGTATCCAGAGTATATACGATTCACCTGTGATAGAAAAAGCTTCAACGTTAGTATCCCATGGTGAATCAGAGACTACAAATAAATAAAGTTAAAAAAACTTCACAAGAAGTGATATAGTCTCAACACGTTCCGAAGTGTCAAACTTTGGTTCAATTTTCAACTCCTATTTTAACAGTAGATGTTTAGGATTTGGGGAAGAAGGGCTTCAAAATAAGGGTTTTCTTAGTCAGTGATAACTACCGAGATGTTTTCTTACAAGGCATCCTCTTTATCTTTTAACATGGGATCGTTTGAATATGCAAAGTGTGCCAAGCAATCCCAAGAGTTGGAAAGTTCAGCTGAGTGTGACTTATTTTTCACATTAAAGCTCGTGATGATTTCCCTAAAGAATCCATTATCCTTGAAAGTGGACGGATGTATGCTCTCTTACTCCAGTCCTGCACATACAGATTGAAAATTAATAGGGGAAGCATTAATGTGATTACTTTATTCATTGAAACTACTCAATCGAGGCGCTGAATTATCAAACGTGTACAGCTCAGATGGTGGCCTCAACTGAGTGGTTTTAAATTTTAAAGTTGTATCGAGCAACTCATCCTTTTCCCGAATCACATCTTCATTCGACTCAGAGGAGTGGTCCAAACATGTTTCATAAGAGTTAGAAGGGTCAATTGTAAGGGGCTCATCTTTCACATTTAAATCAGACATGTTAAGTGAGGGGAGTGGCTCATTATGATTGACCACTTCATGTATGTCTTGATCATTGACCTGGACCAAACCTGAAATTGATTCTAGGGGAATTTGGATTGCACGTTCATGATCATCATCCCAATATGCATCAACGTCTAATTCCATGTAGTGCACACTTCGAATGAGATCGCTTTCCTCACTTCCATTCCTGAATTAGGTTGAGGTTCACATAGACTAACCTCTTCCTTATCATTAACTTGAGTGTGTCATGTGACTGAAGTGTGTTTTCATCATTGTATTTGAATGAAACCCATGTCTCTTCACCATTCTTTTGAACAGTCATCGAGATTAACTCATTGAGAAATTGAGCCGTATGCTCGTTAATGGAATCCAACTCCTCATTCCAAATTCTAGAGTTCTTTAAAAGTGAGTTAGGATCATTTTTCTCGTATTGTATTTCTGGAATGAATTGTGGTTGTGATGAACGACCCTTGTTCCTCTCATTGAGGTGCAATTCAATCGCTTCTAATGATTTCATCATGTTCGCAACATGGTGGTTGAATTGTTCTATATTAAAACATGAATCCTCTTGGATCATTTCTGGTTAGATCTCAAAGGTAGGGGATCCAAAAGAATAATCACTATGACATATTGTTGGTTCATTTCCCCAATTTTGATGTTCCCACTGATTATAGTCATACGGATCATAGGTGGGAGAATCTGATGGTTGGTAATACATATTACCACTCATAATATAATCACGCATTATTTTCTTCTTATCTGATGGGTAATAATAGTCATCATGCTCATAATTATGATTACCCCAACACTCACGTACTGTTTTGTTAATCCATGGGGTGTAATTATTCTCCCACAGATGATCGCGCAAGGACTTCTTAGCCGGTGGATCATTATATTTCTGTTGGTTCCCGATGATAGTTTCAGAAAAAATTTGAGACATAGGTTGATTTCTACCATCGTCATCATCCTAATATAGATTATTTTTCTCAGCATACTGATGTTCCCACTCGTGTATATACATGGTGAGGCCTTAACTCTGAATCTAATTCTAAAGGAAAAATCTTATAGCAATATAGAAAGTAAGTAAAGGAGAAGTTAAAAAGAAGTTACCAGATTGAATTTTTGACGTTAAAATCTTGCAAAAGGAAAGAAATTAGTTTTTAAAAACAGAAGAAATCTTAGAATTAGAAAGTTTCTAAAAATAAAATTCAAAAATTAGTTTCTAAAAAAAAATAATTTCTAATCCTATAAATAAAAGGCTAAGTTAGTTTTTAAAAAAGAAAAATTTCTAAAACTAGAAAATAGAAAGTTACTAAAAGGAAGAATCTAAATCTAAAATTAGAAAATAGAAAATTTCTAAAAAAGAAAGCCTAGAATAAGAATATTTCTTTAAAAAAAATAAAACTCTAATTCTAAAAATAAAAAAAAAAATAGGGAAATTAGAAAGGGATAATCAAATTAAAAATTTATGTCAGGATCTTACAAAACGGGAAAACAGGTTAGTTTCTAAAAAAATAAAAAAAAACTTTAACCTAAAGTTAGTAAAATCCTAATCTTAACCTATTTTAAAAGCTAATTATTCTCAA
This sequence comes from Magnolia kwangsiensis, assembly GCA_037074715.1. NCBI lineage: Eukaryota > Viridiplantae > Streptophyta > Magnoliopsida > Magnoliales > Magnoliaceae > Magnolia > Magnolia kwangsiensis. The sequence goes on along the minus strand of CM073576.1, from coordinate 42,770,002 downwards.
AAAACGTAACCGTTAATCCTCGGCAACGGCGCCAAAAACTTGTTCACTCCCCAAGCGCAAAGTTGTGATGTAGTAATAAACTCAGTAAGATTGAGGTCGAATCCCAAAGGACTGATACCTGTACGTTGTGTGAAACTAAGTAGAACTACAACTAGGGTAAGATGAAATCTAAACCGAATGTAATTTGAGGATTAATGATGAGAGATTAATCTAAAACTTAATAAATTCAGAGGAAAGGAAACTAGGGATTCAGAGGATCCACTTGTAGAGATTTAGGAGATCTTATGCCTGCTTCAAGAACTCAACTGGACTTAGAGTCCCATCTTCATCTAGTTGAAGAGTGTAACCATGAAAATTAATCTGAGCTTCCTTTTATATAGTTTTCAAGAGATGAAAGATATATGAATTAGAATGGATTCCATCACCAAACCATGCCCAAGAGACAAAGTAAACAACAAAATTAAACTAATTACCAACCAATCAACATGATATGAAGGTTAGGAAGGGTACCGTCATTCGACCATGCCCAAGAGACAATGGTGAACAACAGGGCTTCCTAACTACATAATCACAATAAGAGAATGGACATACTCAAAGCCATCACAGATATATTGTAATTTAAGTCACAACACATCATTAAAAACTGAAAGCATTCCATAAAATCTATTAGCATCAAAATCAGTTCATGAACAATGAATCAAAGCCGTAGAGATCTTCCCATCATGCCACAAGCTTCACCTCTTAGCCCTACCTAAGAGGTTTAACCAACCATGGTTGGCTAATTTCTCAAATAATAATAAAAAAACTAATAAAGCTAGCAAAACCAAAACTCTATAACTTTGTCTCTCTTTCTCTCCCTTCCAGCTCCACGTCCCCTGACAATCTTCCTCTCTCTCTATTCTCTTACTTTTATAGGCAGTGGAGAGATGCACAGAAACGTGCGTAATTTTTTTTTTAGAAACCTTTTGTGAATTGGCGGTGAGATGGAGTCGGTGCGTTGAGAAGCTTTACGGAGCAACAGTGGCACGTTCCCATTTTTCCAACGTTTTCGGCCCATGGACATCTTGCATGCGAGATCTGAGCCATTCAGGCTCCTTGGCGACGGTCGGTTAGACCCACGGAGGATTTTTGAATAATCTGAATCATCATAAAGAGCCGTTCGTGATGGCCCACCTGGAACGTCAGTTCCGGTTTACAAAATAGAGCTCGTGCGCGCATGCTCTGTGATGTTGGTGGGGCCCATGATCATTGTTGTAAAACAAATCCATGTCGTCCACCAGATTTTACTCCAAAAATCATTTGGAGTTGACTGGTTTTGGGTTAGATTCGGTGTGGCCCACAGAACGTTTCATTGCACCGTCTGTCTTCCGTTTGGATGAGAAATTCACACGATCGCTTGTATGGGACCAGAAAGGAATCATACCCAGGGTCTTGGCTATCCTCTAGAGCAAATGGACGGGTCATATCATCTAATGGAATTATGGTGGGGCCCACTGTCAAAACCCAGTGGGAACATGTCCGTCACTGGATGTTTCATGTGGCTAAGTTTGGATGGTTTGTAAAAAATAGGTGGGGCCTACTTCTGATGACATTTTCGAAGATTTACTGAGCTCATCATCTTCTTAGTAATGTGTAAGCCCATGTGAAAAAGTATGAAGTAGATCCAAACTCTAGGTGAGCCACACCATCCACCTGTGATGAGTCAATACCGAACGTTGAAGCAAACATCTTCTTGGTTACGTGCATGCATATATAGTTTTGGTTATTTATAAATTTGTCACTCTCCTTTTTATAAACGTCTTTCGTTCATTTCTATCTACTGTACCATCGAAAAGAAGTGAAATTTGACAGATATCCACCGTTTTTCATGCTCTTTCCATCGGTTTAGATTGGGTCCCCAAGGATGTCCAAAATACTTTCTTAATGGTTATGATCTGATCTTGTCCATCGGATTACTTACACACTGATCCAAGGGCTGAATTTTGACATATACGGTTAATTTATGGTCCTCGGGCCATATATGGAGCTTCAAGCTGAACAGATGGTGGGAACCCTGTGATCTTGCATTCTAGACGTCTTTCGGGCCACTTGAACTTCAGTTTCTCGATTTTCTTGGATCCCTGGCGTGCAAATCCATTGATCTTGGTCTCTTGGGGTTCGTCTCATGCTTTGGTGAATTTGGAGCATCAAATTCATGCATTTAGCACCCTTTTTCAGTTCAAGCTTGCAAATACACCTTGCAACGCAACACGATTAAAATAGTGCCATTAAATAGTACTATGTTCATAATTTTAAAAAATAACTGGGGTCTAATATGCAATATTTGACCCTCAACAGTGCCCCATCAAATGACCCACCAAGTACTAGACGTACAGTGCTCCAAGTGCTCTTAGGTGGCATTCCCTATATACTACATAGGGTGCAACCCGTGCAAGATTTAACATAAGAACACACACTCATCTAAACATCATTCACATTCTAAATCAAAAGAAGCTTCATGCATTTCATTTATCAAATTTGTCACAATACATAAGATATAGTTTTACATGGATCATGACAGAAAATGCATGTGAGGTAATCGATACAAGGGTTTAAACACTAAAATATACTAACAACTAACTAAGCCTACCAAGGATAGTACAAAAGAAAACTATCAACGAAACAAACTAAAAGACGACTACACATATAGCTAGTCTTCCGACTCTGGTGGAGGAGGAGCACCCTTGTCCTGCATACAGTACAGGAGAGCCTTCAAAGTGGGAGATACCTTCTTAAATCTCTGCTTCATGTAAGCCTGACTCTCTTTAAGATTGGCCCGGGTATCTCTGACCTCCTGTCTCAGGGTGACTTGGCCCTCCTCAATCTGAACGAAGCGGGCCTCTATGGCGGCCCGATCACGGCGGTGCTCATGTGTAGTAGGAGGAGGTCTCTCATTAGACTCTTGGGCCTCCTCTTCATCTTCCTGCTCCCCCTCTTCATCACTGTCCTCATCTTTGCTGCCTTCCTCACCACTTCTTCTTCGTCACCACTTTCTTCCTCACCTTCACTTCCCTCGACATCTTCACGCTCTTCTTCTCTATTATCACTCTACTCCTCAAGCCGGGATTGACGTTGCCTAAGGCTAATGCCCATGTTGTCGAGCGTGTTTTCACTGGTAATGTGGATTGGGGTGACGTCATCCATATGGAGTCAAAAACTATAGTGGCGAGCAATTTTGCATACAAGTTGACTAAAAGGTAGTGATGAGCTTTCCCTAGTAGATCGTGTCGCGCAGATTATCTGAGATAGAACAATAGTAGGCAGGCATACTTTCTCTCCTTGCCCGAATCTATACATGAAATCCACCATGAACCTTAGGCATTTGGTGTGGTTACTCCACTTAGGATACACGTTATATGTGAATGTGTGGTGGACCAGGCGGAAGTTGTTCATCATCTTGGATGAAGCGAGGCTATTTCCTCGCCTCCAACGCTCGAGTTGGCCACATAAGAAACGCGTGCGGCATCTTTTCTCTCACTCACTAGTGAGGTTCTTCTCACTGGCATGTACCACACCTCTTTCAACTCCCATAATACAGGCAATCTTGCCCACACCAACTATAGTCTCCTGCCTTCCCAATGGGATAGTAAACTGGAGAGGCTTCAATAGTGGATTCAAAATGTGGGTGTAGAAGATGCACACAATGCCTTCGCTTGCATGAGTGTTCCCCTCAAATATGGGACCCCACCCATTTTCTAAGAGAAATTCATGACTAGATACATCCCAAACAACCTCTCATTGACATGTACCTCAAATACGACCTTGTGGTTGTGGAACTTACCAAGATTGACATCCGACGATAGTGATCTCTCCAACGGAACTCGAGGATCGAGGTCCCTCTTGGACCTTCGTTCATGCTCGGCACTCGCACTAGCTTCGGCTTCCGCCCTCTTCATAGTATGATGTGGTTGGCTCTGCCTGGCTTCATCCGGCCCGCTCTCTTCTTTCCCATGAGAGAAAGGAGTGTAGAGATTGAGAAGATGGTGATGACAAGTTCAAAAAAACCATTGGAAGTGAAGAAAGCTTGGGAAAGGAGATGGGTATGTAGATTTTGAGCTTTTGAGACATTAAGATGGGTTTGTGTGCTCAAATGAGAAGAAACAAGGGAGATAGAAGATGAGAAGAGATGGGTTTTTGAGGGAAATGGTAGAGATGGTGTAAAGTATGGAAGAGATGGAAGATTGATGTGAAAAGTAGAAGAAAGTGGTGTCTTGAATATATGGAAGGGGGTTTTGAGAGGAAATGGGTGTTTTTGGAGGGTTTAAGGGCTAAAAGTTGAGTGAAATTACAAAAGGTGAGGTGAGGGGGGGGGGGGGGGGGGGGTCAAATAAGGGGTCCCACATGTGGGAGGGCCCTACACAGCCGGGCAATGCGCCACCGACCTGGCGCTGTGAACCCAGGCGGTGTACCGCCGCTCACTCTCTAGACCTTCGGTGGTGGCTCCACCTAGGGGCGGTGCCCACCCCTCGCCGGGATGCTGAAAGCACCCGGGACCCCCTGGGTCCCTGTGTAATTTACGGTGTGGCCCCCACATTCATTTGTGGTGCTTTTGGGTTCCAACTCGCACATCTTCACACCTTTCGACATGTTTTGAGCATGGGATTCACCGAATCATCATCCTAACCCGTCAATTGATGGTCTAAAAAGGGGTGGGGAACATTTCACGTGATCTTATATGCATATGGGGTGAAATTCAACCGTCATTTTTTCCCATCGGTGAAACTGGGAATCCTGCATTTGTTTTTACATTTTTCTTGCCCCCACCTAAGTCAAAGTACATCAGTGTACATTATATTACCATAATCCAGGTCCATTTTAATCCAAATCATGCTCTGATACCAACTTGTAATGCCCCAAAAATCGAGGGTCGAGTAGAAGCCCAACTCCCGAGTTTCAACGCATCACTTATGCAACATAAATAATGATGATTAAATGTTGTCCATATTAGTACATTAAACATGAATGAGATTACACTAAATCAGCATATCATACTCTGGATATGATTAAATTTAGCAAGTAGAAGACTGTGATAGATATATAAAGTATATAAGTGGTTGTAAACCCTCAGAGTATGATCATGTCACCAGGCCAAATATATACATGTTTATTACAAAATATAGAAAATGACCAAGTGTAATGTCTAACTAATTCATATCTCTGCGATCTAATTAATCAATATATGGTTTACATAGACAAGCTTGATAGCTGCATATAGAAGAACTCCTCCTCATTGTCTATGAAATCCCAATAAGCAGTGCAGACATCGTCGCCACCTGCATCTACAACAGAGACTGGTTGGTGTTTTAAAATACAGACCTGGAGTGGGAGTGAGTGATCAACTCAGTGGAGCTATAAGGCAAAGGTTAACATGTTTTCAATTCAGTCAAGCAGTAATGATAAAGCAATACAACAAACATTCCCCAACTACTCTAGTTAATGCAAGGATAATATGTGGTAATAATGCATGCCCTCGCTTGCACTCCCTCAGCAACATCGTCTCACAGTCACACATGCTACTTCCATTATGCCTTCATCGCCAAAGCACATACAATGCGGTGCATGCATGTGTTAGCCGAGTTCTTGATTAGGCTTATTTATGTAGTAGATTCTGGAACTAAGGTACCTCCCTTTATATCATTCACCTAAATAATGATCTATCTGGGGTCGTCATTCCTAGTTAATCACATATGATAGGCAAGTTATACGATAACATCACCCCTGATTTAAAAGCAGTCAATAGGCAGGTTCAGGTCGCTACGAAAGGCTCGTCATCTCAGCCTAGGCCTAGTTTATACTCGAGGTCACTACGGGAAGGCTTGTCACCTTCGCATAGGCCGACAACTCGAATACAATGTCCCATACCACCGTATTTGGCTCACGAGTTTGGGTTGTTCATTAGTCACTACAAGGAGGCTCGTCACCCTAGCATAGGCCGACAGCTCGACCACGGTATCCCATACCACTATGCCCGGCTCATGAGTCTTAGTGGATCATAATACCAAGGTTGAAATGGGCTTTACGTTGGTAAGTGGTACCTTAGATTCAAGCAGTAATGTCCATACATGGTAAACACACATTGGGCCAATCGGATTGCTTGACAACTTAGATTGGTACGAGCGCATGATAAATTAATCGACAGGGAGCGCATATGCACTCCTTGTGGCCTAACCACTATTGATAATCACCGTACGACTCAGGTTCATCGAACGTATTTAATGTAGCGAAACTAGTTCAGCTACTCGATCAAGAGCCATTACCGATTGCCTGGACTAGGTGGTAGTCCCAAACATACCTAAATGCAATAGGAAATCATATATGTTACTCATATCAGCATTTAACGAATAATATAAACATAAATCTCATTTGAGCATGTTATCAAACACATTTGACAAATTAACATACATGTGCATTTTACCCATGAATCATATAGTGACAATTTACAATACATGAAGGAAACTATTCATATGACTAAGGAGACTAAGAATAGTGTCTTAATACACTTACTAAGTACAATCCATCAACAAGCTCTCATTTAGACATTTTTATAAACACTTAGACTACATAATACCGCATACATGACCCAATATAGTTATAGCATATATTATGACAAATCCTTTCATAAAGGGATTGTCTCACTTACAACGAACATGTATTCAAGGTTAATAGGTATGGCCAACATAAATCATAATTTCACTTTCATTTAAAAATTTTAATAAATACGTAGAATGCGTTTTATACTCACATATTTCACACATGTATAGTTTATCAAACAAAACACCGTAGCTAATATCATATGGCAGTAATCAAGTCAAGCATAAATCATTACTGACATTGAAAGCCTTGAAAACCATAACCTAAACATTTATAGTCTGCACCTTTCGTTGGTTAGCTCGTTATGAACTCAATCCGTATACTATGCTTCTATTTAAAACACAACGGCTACCTAAATATTGAAATAGGTTAGCTATTTCACTGGTTTCTCTATTTGAATTCCTAAAATATATTAAGGTTAGGATTTCTTACCCAAATACGGAGTTGAAACGAGTTGAGTAGCTAGACGTAAAAGCGATTTGATGCGTGGAGTAGCAAAACAGAAGTATTGCAACAAACTTCATTTCCCTTCAATCTCCACTCTTTTCACCTATTTTCTCTCTTCTCTCTCTTAGGGTTAGAGAAAATTCGTATGGGGTAGGAATGGGGTGGTTTAAGGTCCTTATATAGGCCCAAAATTGATGTCAATGGCCCCAGGGCCATTGTATACTTAGGTTACAGCCAAAGGGCGTCTGTTTTGGGCCAACGGAGCTCATCTGGAGGTCTATTGCTCACATATGGTCTGAAGATAGTTCCCTAAAAATGGATCTGCACTAGGTTAAGATTTTAGTTCGATCGGATTAGTGGATATATTGTGGAGGACCCATTTCAGTTCAACGGTCATCGTTACTCGATCAGGGCCACAAGTATACCAATGGGTGCAGGGAAATTTCCCTGATCTAAAGGTGTAGTTAGGTTAGAATCTGGTGGTCTGAAACCTTAAATCTTGGCCTGCAAGCGAACGACCCAATTCAGTTAAGTTTGAGTTCATTTTCTAAAGATATTAGCGTTTCTCACACTCTTGGCTCCAGGCTCAAGTTGTACATTTCTAGATACTATTTGGACTTAACTCCTGTGATGGTTGCCAAGCCCAGTAAGGTGGTCATAACCTTATAGTTTCACAGTCATCGAACTTTCAACGAGTGGTTCAGGCCTGATACGGAGTTTTAATATGCTCCCGAGAGCAACCGGGTTTTGAAATTGATTATGGTTTTTTAGGTAATGTTGAGTCGATGATTCTATTAGTTTTAAGTCTGGTGGTTCATATAGACAGTGGTTTAAGGTAATTCACCCAATTAATTCAATTTAGTACATAGTTAATCTGCTCCTAATTTCCATTGAATTTGATCCTTAGTGGTTTTTACTTGAGGTGATACTCGGGTTTTTGTACGGATTTTTCCAAGATGTTACAATCTAAAATCCACTCATCCTTATAATAATTGTATAAGTGGCCAACCATGGATACTGATAACACATCACTTCCACTTGTACCTTCATCGACTCAGCAGTGTTGGCTTCCACAGAATTGGCCTCTGAGTTCTCTTTTCTTACCTTAGGATTTGTACAATCCTTCTTCATGTGCCCAAACATCCCATAATTCGAACAATTCAACTTCCCTTTACCTTTGCCCTTGAATTTGGATCTTGAGCGGGAAGATCCACTATCTTGCTCAAAATTCTACCCCTCGTAACCAATACATCAGTAGAAGCGCCCACGTCACCATTTTTTCTTTCTCATCTCCTTTCTATGAAGGGATGAGATAACAGTATCGACACCAATGATTGATCTACCAGTGCAGGACGAGTCCTTAAATGATTCATACGAAGCCGAAAGAGAATTCAACAAGATACATTGTCACGCCCCAAACTCAAAAATCGGATTCATAGGAATTTCGATCACTGAATCCGGTGTCGACAGCCTCCATAGTACCCCATTCTCGGCTCCTAGCATTCATATGCCAGATTCCGATCCTGGGATCCTACAAGGAGGAAATTGTTTTTTGAAATGTACATTTAACTAGTAATAAGCATAACCACAAGATTACCCGATTCACAACGGCAACATCATCATCACATATCCACTAATATAATCATTTGAATACAATACTGAATGAGAAATACATAAATAGAGAATCAAGCTCCAGAAGACCACCACACGCTCCAAGCTCAACACTGCGGTAGCCTAACATCACCTGCACGCATCTATCGTACATAAGCTTATAGAAAGCTTATAGGGTGGTGTAAGTGTGTGCACAAGGTAAGTGCCAAGTATTCAATACAAAGTCATAATCATACAATATTGAAAATACTGGCAATTCATAATTCGTACATTATCGGAATAAGCAGAAATACTGACAAGTCCATAAGTCAATAAATATCAGGATACGCAATATAGAACAGTTATGCAATAAAAATCATAAAGAGCTAAATATCAGATGCCGAGGATGTAATGCAATATACAAATCCTGCTAAGTCTATCTAGGCCATATAAGTGCAAAAACATAGCAACCCAAAATGTCATATGCCTGCGGACGTAATGCAATATGCGATGCGAATGAAATGACCATGCTTGGAGTGTGAAGTCGGGATGATAGTACGTAGTATCGTAGGCTACAAGGCCCGCCACAATGGACTTCTATCCAAACTAGTCCCATACCTAAATTTGGATAGTCAGACTCAACGTGGTAAACTCCTGATCTCAGGTTGGTTGCACGCCCAACCAAAATCCTTGCCATAACGAAGGTACACAACAATTAGTTGCACACCACCAGCCCAAGTGGATAGTGAATGAATGAATGAACATGCAACTCCTACTCGATAAGTCCACACATCAGTATGGTTTTTCTTTGGGGAATCACTGAGGTCTATTACACTCCAAACCAGATTATCGCCCCATCGCGCCCAACAAGGTGAGTGGAAGAGACCTCACTATCCGCCTGCCAATATCGGGACCAGCTTGTCAATAGCGGACCCATTCCTCAAGCTGGTCAGACTCAGCCTAGCATTGTCCCCTCCTCTCAGGCAGGTAAGGCCACACCCCCTTCCAACCGACCACGACACAGTGGAGAGCGCAACCATCTGGTAATCGGCACTCGGCACTCATCTACCCACTCGGTCTAGACGTTGGAGCAACCTCTGGAACCAAGAGGGTTCTGGGACTTTCACCCAAGGATATCTATGGCACCCCATATAGAACAGATTTTTGGTATCCCATCTAACCATCCACGATATGTCTGTGAAGGCTACGACCCTAATGTTGCTAGGGCATATAATAATCACAACACACAATACAAGATGCATGAGTCATACAATTCAATCATGCATCAATCCTGCGCATATCGTGCGCTCATGTGAGACAATCTCCACCTATCAGGGAGTCTCATAACAACCAGCACTATAACATATGCAATGGTCCATCATATCTCATAACAGACATGCAGATGATGCGTATGGGCATGTATCATGATGCTATGTAGTCACATACTCATAATCGGTATCAATAGCAAGCATTGATAATCGACATCGACAACGTGGACATTTAACCAACATTGTCCCCCAAGGAACGACCCACATAAAGCCTAACATATAGTGGACTCATAGCCGCACAAAAGGGCCAAATATACAACACCATGGGCCTCACTCAAGAGTTTAATATACATCACGATGGGCCTTTCATATGAGCCTAACATACATTATAATGGGTTCCATCGCCTAGCCCTCAAATGCATCACAATGGGCCTCATCACATAAGCCTCATATACATCACAACAGGCCTCAAATACGGGCTGTATATACATCACATTGGGCCTCGACAATCGGAATCAGCGATCAGCCACAACAATCGAAATCGACAATCGGCCACGATAATTGGCCTAGATCGATAATCGGTCAATCGACCACAACAAACAGAATCGGCAATCGGCCACGTCAATCGACAATCAGCCACGATCGGTAATCGATCACGATAATCGGTCAATCGGCTAAGAAAATTGGCACCGACAATAAACACCGATAATCGGCACCGACGATCAATATCGATAATCGACACCAACAACCAGTATATATATAAATGAGACGGGGTCCATAGATGGACAATCAATCAATCATAATATAAAGATCGACCCTCGGCCATACTTATATAAAATTCGATAACACGGAGCCATCCTTCTATGGTGAATGGGGCCCACTTATTTAGGTTAACCCACTAAGGGAATGATGAGAATGGGCCTAACAAGGCCTAAGGGAAGGTCACAATGTGGACATCCAACCATCATTGCCCATCAATGTGGACATCTAACCAACATTACTCCCGAGGAGTGGCCCACATAAGGGATTCATACTCAACGTCACGACCACATATACATTGCATCGGCATCGTACAAGGGTCTCACATACATCGCATCGGGCATCATATAAGGGCCCAAAATGTACCATGATGGGCCATGCCCATGGGCCTCAGATACATCTCAATGGGCCCCGCCCATTGGCCTCAGATATATCACAATGGACCACGACATATGGGCCGGAAGCACATCACAATGGGCCACCTCACATGGGCCGAAAATATATCACATTAGGCCTTACTAAATGGGCCAGAAATACATCACAATGGGCCACCTCACATGAGCCGAAAATACATCACATTAGGCCTTACTAAATGGGCCAGAGATACATCACATCAGGCCTTGCCAAATGGGTCGAAAATACATCACAGTGGGCCACAACCTATGGGCTTCAAATACACAATAGGTGGGCCCTACACATGGGCCTAATATGCATCATAGGTGAGCCCTACACATGGGCCTCATACACATCAAGTGGGCTACATTAGTGGGCCAATCCAATGGGCCTTATAGATGGGCTACAAATATATCAAGGTGGGCCTCACAGATGGGAGCTTGGAATTACGTCTAAAATCATTTTAATAGTTGCGAGTGCAACATGTGTATCGCTGCACACTATAATTCCATGAGGTACATGGCCCACTAATGATAATAAACATTGCTCAAACATTGTGGACGGTGTGGATATGGAACATACATTAAAGTGGGGATCCACAGCATTGTTCAAACATGATCCAACACTGTCCACCAATATTTAGACGGTGTGGATTAAACTATACATCATGGTGTAGCCACATCAAAATGGATGGACGGTGGATATACAAAACACACGTGAAGGTGGGCCCCACCTCCACACTTGTTGTCGTTAAAAAAATCATCAGTTATACAGCTGAGTGGGTACACGAACCAACCTATTCACAACAGGTGGGTCCCACGTGGGTGTGGCCCACAAAATATAATATTATAATATTCATTATTTTATATAATATTATATAGAAATGCATCTAGCATCCACCGTCCAGAGATGGATGGATGGCCTGGACATAGAATACATACACACAAGGTGGGTTCGACATGAATGGACGGTCTCGATCATCAGACCCCTGCTGGAGTGAGGGTCGCTGGTCCACCGTTCAGGTGATGGATGGTATGGATATAACACGCATCGTGATGGACCCCTCCTACTGCCAGGTGGATGGCCAAACATACATCAAGGTGATATTTGTATTTTCCCTTCCTCTGGACCTGTTCAAACGGACAGGAAAAGCCTACCGCTGGATGTCAATGGGCTCCATAGGTGGATAACTTGGATATAATACACATATGTCAGGATGGGGTCCACGTGAGTAGGCCACCCCACTGCAAATCAACTGGTATAGGTGTCTTTCCATCAGACGGGCCTACTGGTAGTTTTCCTACGGATGGATCTGTCCGGTCTTGGGCAGATGGTGTGGACGACTTCCCAATGGACGGTGTAGACATAACACGCATACATCACGTGGGTCCGCGTCCAGTGGACTGTACGGCTGTGAACAAAACACTACGAGGTGGGTCCCACCGTGAAGAAGGGCTGGACGGTGTGGATGGCAACACATTCATTAAGGTGCATCCAGCACCATCCCAAACAGCTGGACGGTGTGGATGGTAACACATATCAAGGCAGGCCCCACCATCAAGAGACGGTGGATGGCATGGAGGTAACGCATTCATCAGGTGGGTCCACACATGTGGCCCACCAGCTGCTTTAAAATCAAGCAGATATTTATGCCTTTCCTTCAATCAGCGCCTGCTGCTGGATAGCAGCAGGTCCAGTGCACTTGGCCCATCTGGCCTACGTCCAGGTGGCCTCTTCAACCGGACGAACGATGTGGATGTTATGACACACATACAGCAAGGTGGGGTCCATGTGAGTGTGGCCCACCATCTTTAGAAACAAGCTGATATATTTACATATGCTTCCTTTCATTCAACGGTCAGCAGCTGACGGTTCTTCTGCTACTGCGGTGCAACCCACAAAGGGCGTTAGATTTAGTCCATTGTAGATGGACGATAAGGGTGGAACAAACATACCAAGGTGGGTCCACGTCAGCGTGGCCCACCAGCTTTAAATCAAGGCTGATATCTGTGTTTTGCCTTCAATAACAGAGCACGCCGCTGGACAGATTTCTGCCCAGCTGGACCTATCTGGGTCTCACGATTAGGACGATCAACATATGGACGGTGTGGCTATATTCCCATACATATGCAATAAGGTGGGGTCCACGCCAGTGGGACCCACCAGCGTTGAATAAATCTGATAATTGTGTTTTTCTTTCAAATAGGGCCTGCCCAAGACGGACAACAAGGCACCCCTGTTGGGCAAGCGACATGGATAAAATACATATACATGGTGGGCCCCACCCATAGGCGGTCCACCAGGATGGTGGGACACGCCCAGGTGGGCCCTAAAAATGGACGGCTGGAGTAAATAAAACATATATATCATGGTGGTCTGTAGCGGGACAACAACCTACTGCTGGATCTGGCTCATGTCCTAAGATGATCTCTCCAAATGGACAGTGTGGATACAGAGTACGTATATCAAGGTGGGGTCCATGAGGGTGGGCCACTCCACTCCAGCAAGAAAATCAAACTGATATTTGCAATTTCCCTATGTCCAAACGACCCTGCATGACCAATCGGTCATGCAGGCCCACATAGTCAGCAACAGAGTCCACTTACTGGATTGTGTGGATGAAGTATATACACCAAAGTGGGGGCCACGCAGTGGCCCACTGAGTTTGGAAATCAAGATAATATTTGTGTTTTCCTCTCAAGCAGTAATGGGGCTGTTCGCTGGATAGTGGGCGTCCCACTGAATGGACAGTCTGGATATAATACAAGCATCATTAGGTGGGCCACGTTAATCAGGGAAAGAAAGAAAAAGGGGAGGGGTAGGAAGGAAGAGATAAAGAGAGAGAAGCACCCACCGATCGGCCTTCTTCTTAGACTTTCTTCTTCCATCAATGCATCCTTAAGCCCCATGGGACGAACTTCAATGGTTGCGATTGGTTTTTGGAGGATGGGGATGAGAGATAGGAACTGGGCCACACAAAGCTCCCTCTCATGGAGTTTTCATGAAGTTGGGTTGCTTAGGAGGAAAATGAGAGAGAAAGGTGTGTGTGTGTGTGTGTGTGTGAGAGAGAGAGAGAGAGAGAGAGAGAGAGAGAGAGAGAGAGATGGGTGAGTGATAGGTGAGGGATGGGTGAGTGATGGTTGTACCTTGTGGTAAGAGAGTGTTAACTTTGGGGTTTCTTAGGGATGGGTTAAAGGTGATGTGTATTTGACATAAAATGTGATGTGGTGCTTGATTAATGGGATGTGATGTGATTGATTTGATTAGAGATTCTCTTGGGTTACAAATGTGCAGCGTTTCCTCGAATTGAACGCGGGGCCACATCTCCTGGCTTGGGTATCACCTCTGAGCCCAAGTCGCGGCATCGGAACTGCGGCGACGGCGCGGTTGCTATGGTAAAGGTCTTAGGTTGAGTCGACTCGGGTTGACGGCGTGTGAATCAGGGTCGTGCGCAATTACCGGTTAAGGTTGAAGGTTGCCGGAATTTGACCGGTAAGACCATAGAAGTCTACGGAACGGTACGGATTAAGATACGGGTATTACATACATACCTAATCTCCATCCTTTATCGTTTCCTCCACATCCAACAATTTACAGATCATCTTGTTAAAGTTGCTAATGTGAACTTCAACATCACCTGCCTCTGCCATCTTCATGTTGAACAACTAAAGTTTCAAGTATAGGCAATTTTTAAGAGATTTCTTCACGTAAATGTTCTCTAATTTCATCTATAAACTTGTTGCGGTTTTATCTCTGATGACATTATAAGAGACCTCATGTCATGCCCCAAACTCAGAAACAGGGCTCACAAAATTCTCGATCGTCGAATCCGGCGCCGAAAGCCTCCGTAGAACCCCATTTTCGATTCCTAGCTCCCATTCTCCAGGTTCCGATCCTGGGATGCTACGAGGAGGATTTTCAACGTCAGTTTGATTCGTAATAAGCATAACTAAAGGCATAACCCACAAACAACAATCAAGAAATCCATTACATTTTCACTATGATCAAAAACTTTATAAGTACAATGAGCATAAAGGGAAATACAATGGTAAAGAACAAAAACTCCAAAATGCTCTGCAACGTGCTCCTGCCTCAGCGTTGCTGCGAATCAATGTCACCTGCACGCAATGGTCGTGCATAAGCTTATAGAAAGCTTAAAGGGTGGTGAAAGTGTGTGTGCAAGGTAGTAATATGATCATGCAATATCAGAATAATACGGAATATGCAAATGAATCCATAATATCATGAACCGTACCAAGGCTATGTGATGCAAGACATGAATGGTATCGGCCATCCCAAGGCCATGCGATGTGTAATGCAACTCAAGCATACAGATCCTCATATATGTTCACACATCAATTCATCTCAAATTTGGGATATCACCGGGGTCTAGTACACTCTAAACCAGATTGCCGCCACATCGCGCGCAATAAGGTAAGTGGAAAAGACCTCACCATCCGTCTGCCAATATCGGGCCCGACTCGTTGATAGTGGACCCATTCCTCGAGCTGGTCAGACTCAGCCTAGGATTGCCCCCTATACTCGGGCAGGTAAGGCTGTACCCCCTTCCAACCGACCATGACACAGTGGAGAGCGTAACCATTTGGTAATCGATACTCAACGCTCATCTACTCACTCGATCTAGACGTTGGAGCAACCTCTTGGTACCATAAGAGTTTAGGGACTTTCACCCAAGGATATCTATAGCACCCTATGTAGAATAAGATTTTCGATATCCAATCCTGCCAACTACGATACGCCTGTGGAGGCTGCGGCCCCGATGTCGCTAGGGCGTACAATAACCATGTCACACAAATGTGAAATGCATGAATCACGCTATCCAGTCATGCAACAAACCCTGCACATATCGTGCGTTCATGTAGGGTGACACCGCCTAACCGAGAGCCCGTAAACAACCTGCCCGAAGGCATATGCTATGATCAGTCAATTCTCATGTCAAGCATACATATGATACGTATGATCATGAGTCATGGAACTATACTAAACATGTTATAATGAGATGAACTATCCTTACAATGCAGATGGGCCTGGACGACCTATACACAATAAGTACGGGCCTATTACTGAGCCCTAGGGAGAGTCGTAATGCGGACATTTAACCAACATTAAACTTGCAATGTGGACGTCAAACCACCATCGCTCCCAAGCCATAGCCCGCAGTAAACATCATTACCCAAACCATGTTGGGTTCACACATTGCAATGGACCGTAGGTACATCCTAGTGGGCCTTTATCACATCAAATGGGCTACATTAGTGGGCCTTACATTTATCAAATGGGCCGCATTACTGGGCTTCACCCATGGGTCTTAGGTAGATTGCAATGGGTCACAATCCATGGGCCTCAGAGTATGTCAAAATGGGCCTAATCACGTGGGCCCTATGTGCTTTAAATGGGCCTAAACCCATAAGCCTTTTACAATTGAATGGGCCAAATCTCATGAGCCTTGTACATACCAAATGGGCCTAATCCTGTAGGCCTTTATATAAATCAAAATAGACCTAAATCCATAGGCCTTTTTCAAATCAAATGGGCCTAATCACATGCATAGGTGGCCCACCCAATCTTCACTCATGCCTTAAAATGATCTTACCAAGTGGATGGACGGTCTGGATGCATCACATGCATCATGGCGGGTCCCACTGTCGCTGGACAGTGTGGACAACACATGCATCACAGAGGGCTCCACCGTCCGCTGGACGGTGGAGGCAAAACAACGTTAAGGTGGGTACCACCGTCTGCCTGGACGGTGGACTTAAAACACATACATCATTGTGGAAAACACATACATCGTGCATGAGCTATCACCAAAATGGATGGACGGCTGGCGTGAACCGCGTACATCATGTGGGCCTGCATTGCTTGGTAAAGAACAGGGAGAGAGAATGAGAGAGATATATATATATAGAGAGAGATATAGGGAGGGAGTGAGGGCACATGGCCCCTAGCTTTTTTTTTTTTTGTTTTTCTTTTCTTTTCTTTCTTTTTTTTTTCTTCTCTGACAAAACAGAGGTGGGTCCTACGTAGGGCCCACCACCAGAGCAATATAATATATATATATATATAATATAAGAGACGTCCAGGCAGTGGCCTGGACGGTCATGTCACGCACATCAAGATTGGGCCCCACACATGGGTTCCACCGAATGTTTATTGCCGTCCAACCTGTGAACAAGATCACAAAAACCCTAGTGAAGGGAAGAAACAAATTTCATCTTAATCCGAAGCTTCCGTGGCCCATGAAAGGGTTCTAATGGCAGAAATATAATCCCACTGTTTCCTGCAGAGTGGGCCACCTGAGTGTTGGATGAAGCTCATTTTTGGAGGGGGCCCACCTCAGGGGGTGGCCCACCATATGAACAGGTTGGATGACGAATATACATCATGGTGGGGCCCACAAGTGGAGCCGTGGGTCTCTGCCTGCAGACGTCCTGGACATCCAGCGTCCAGGACGTGGGACCATCCAACGTCCAGCAGCAGCTAACGCTGCTCAGTTATTTTATTTTCTTATTTCTAAAAAAAACATTTATTTCTGAGGTTTTTCACGCGTAGGGCTCGCACCAGGCGAATCCGTCCCAACCGTTGAGTCCCGTGGCTTAGTATAAGGCCAACAAGCCCAATATTGCATATATTTTGGTGATTTGAAGCAGAAGTGTGATCTTTCAACGGTAACCATCGTAGTTCCTATGCTATGGCCCACCAGATGCCTAGTTAGACTTCATCCTTTGACTCAACAGTTAAAATGACCCGGAGAATAGAATGAATG
This sequence comes from Magnolia kwangsiensis, assembly GCA_037074715.1. Lineage (NCBI taxonomy): Eukaryota > Viridiplantae > Streptophyta > Magnoliopsida > Magnoliales > Magnoliaceae > Magnolia > Magnolia kwangsiensis. Next base: position 42,752,128 of record CM073576.1, on the reverse strand, counting down.
GTGTGGATTAACAACATGCATCATGGTGGGGCCTGCATGAGCAGCCCACCCAAATAGCCTTGAATCAAGGCTGATATTTGTACTTTTCCTTTCAACGTCAAGCGTCCAGGGACGCTGGACTGCTGCATATTTCAGGTGGTTTGCACACGTGGCTCACAAAATGATGGGTGGTGTGAATATAACTCTTATAAAGTGGGCCCCACCTGAAGGTAGCTTGGATAAAAAATATATACTTCATGGTGGGGTCCATTCAAGTGGGCCACACAATATAATAATAAAAAAAAAGAAAATAAGTAGAGAGAGAGAGATAGGGGGTGGGACACGCTTGTGATGGAGGGACCCCGATACTATGGGCCCTCCCTTGCAATGAATCATACAATCAAAAGGGTCCCTCAACACATGGGACCACCAAGATCGAGAATCAACGGTGGAGATCCTCTCTCCACCAAAATGGACGGTCTAAATGACCTTTTGCAATGAAATAAACATCATGATGGGGTCCATGGAGAATGGCCCCACCATGGAATGATCATGATGATCCAAGTGGTCCATCGGCCACAACTTAGGGTCCCAAGTGAGATCCACACCATGGATCGGTGGGCCTCACTTGGCCCATCATAAAAACAAGAAAAACTATCCTATAGAGGCACCCACCGTCCGATCTTCTTGCTCCTAGGGGTTCCTTGGCACCTTAGCTCTAACTTCAATGGATGAGATGAGTAATAGAGGGTTGAGATGGGGAGATCATGGGGTGAAGAGGTGGGCCACACTTGGAGTTTAGGAAGCTTGGAGAAGTTCCATACGTATGGAGCTTGGGAATTTTTGGTTGTTTGGAGATTTGAAATGAGAAAGAGAGAAAGAGAGAGAGTTGTAAAGGGAGAGAGAGAGAGTGATGGATGGATGTGGTGATGGGGGTATAAGAAAGTCTTGACTTTTGAGGCCTTTTGTGTAAGAGAGGTATGAGAGGTGTAAGAAAAGCTTGACTTTTGAGGCTTTTGTGTAAGAGAGATATGGGAGGTGAAGACTTTTGTGGTTGCTTAGAAAAAGGGGTGAAAGTGATGTGTACTTGGGAAAAGGGGTGAAAGTGATGGATTGATGGGTGATTGATTGATGGGATTGATGTGATTGATGTGATATATCGTAGAGATTTCCTTGGGTTTCGCAACGCGCGGTGTTTCCTCGCACCGAACGTTGGCCCACATCTCTTGACCAGGGTATCGCCTCGGAGCGCGAGTCACGACATCGGAACCGCAACGACGGCACGGTCGCTATGGTATTGGTCTTGGGTTGAGTCGACTCGGGTTGTCGGCATATGAATCAGGGTCACGCATCGATATCGGTTAAGGGTCGAAGGTTGTCAAAATTCGACCGGTAAGACCGCGAAAGTCTACGGAAAGGTACGGACCAAGATACGGGTCTTACAGCTCTCCCCTCCTTTAAAAATTTCATCCTCAAAATTTACACAAGCCTCGCAACTAAGCATTACTCATGAAAAAGAAACGACATAACATCATCATATAGAATCAGGGACAGCATACAAAATATAATATATGATCAATCATCAAAGAGATGAGGATAACGCTCTCGAATCTCAGCCTCACGCTCCCAAGAAGCCTCCTCTACAGAATGGTGACCCCACTGCACCTTCACCAACGGAATGACCTTGGTTCTGAGGACCTGCTCCTTCCAATCAAGGATACGGACTGGCTGCTCAATGTAAGAAGCGTCCTCACGAACCTCCAGCGGCTGCCAATCAATGATGGGAACTATGTCTGACCCACACTTCCACAACATGGAGACGTGAAACACGTTGTGGGCGCCAGACAACTGAGATGGCAAGGCCAGCCGATAGGCCACGACGCCAACGCGCTCAGTGATCTCAAAAGGTCCTATGAATCTTGGGGCAAGCTTGCCCTTCACTCCAAATCGAACTACGCCCTTCATGGGCAAGACCTTGAGATACACATGGTCCCCCACATCAAACTCCAAGGGACGACGCCGACGATCAACAAAACTCTTCTGTCGGCTCTGAGCTGTGCGCATCCTCTTCCTGATGATATCAATAGCCTCTGACGTCTCCTGCACAAGCTCGGGACCTAGGAGACGGCGCTCTCCAACCTCGGTCCAACAACTCGGTGATCTGCATGGTCTGCCATATAGTGCCTCAAAACGAACCATGCCGATGGTCGCCTGATAGATGTTATTATATGCGAACTCAGCTAATCACAGATGCTCATCCCAGCTACCCCCGAAATCAATCGCACAAGCCCGAAGCATATCCTCAAGGATCTGGTTGACCCTCTCGGTCTGGCCATCGGTCTGCGGATGGTACGGGGTGCTGAGCTGCAAATCAGTCCCCATCGCTCGCCGGAAGCTCCTCCAAAACTAAGACGTGAACCTCGAGTGTCGGTCAGAAACGATCGAGACTGGAACGCCATGCAGTCTCACAATCTCCTCAATAAATAATCTCGCAAGCCGGTCCATAGACCAAGTCGCACGCATCGCAAGAAAATGTGCTGACTTCGTCAGATGATCCACAACAACTCAAATGGCGTCATGACCGCGCTGAGTCCTCGGTAAACCCATAATGAAATCAATCGACACGTGCTCCCACTTCCACATCGGGATGCTCAACGGATGCAATAGACCAAGAGGTCTCTGATGATCGGCCTTGACACACTAGCACGTGTCACACTCGGCCACAAAACTGGCGATCTGGCGCTTCATCCCCACCCAAAAATACTGTCGCCTCATATCACGGTACATCTTTGTCGAGCCCGGGTGGATAGAAAATCGCGATCGATATGCCTCGGTCATAAGATCTTTGCGTAACTCTCGAATATCCGGGACACATAATCGGCCTCTGAAACGAAGTCCACCGTCTGTACCAATCTGATAATCAGCCTGACTCTCAGATGTAGCCTCAACCATGTAACTCTGCAATGACTCATCAGCCTGCTGAGCCTCGATCACCCTAGCGACAAGAGAGGGTTGAATCGACAAGCTCGATAACTGTACAATGGAAGACTGCAGGTCGAACTCAAAGTCATACACTGCAATATCCTTAGGCATCCGCCACTCCTGAATCATCATACGCGCCACTAGGCCTCGTGGCTGACGACTGAGGGCATCTGTCACCACGTTCGCCCTACCCGGGTGGTACTGGAGATCAAAATCATAGTCTTTCAGGAGCTTCATCCAGCACCTCTGTCTCATATTCAACTCAGACTGCGAGAAGAGGTACTTCAAGCTCTTATGATCAGAGAAGAGCTCGAACCTAACCCCATAAAGATAGTGCCTCCACACCTTCAGTGCGAAGACAACTGCAGCCAGCTCTAAGTCATGCGTAGGATAGTTCAGCTCATGGACCTTGAGCTGACGAGATGCGAAGGCCACTGGTCTCCCGTGCTGCATCAGGACAGCACCCAAACCAATATGTGAGGCATCGGTGAATACAATAAAACCATCACTCCCAGAGGGAAGAGTGAGGACAGGAGTGGAGGTCAGACGGTCCTTCAACTCCATAAATGCTAGCTCACAGGCGTCACTCCAAATAAACTCTGCGCCCTTCCGGGTCAACCTGGTCAGCGGGGCTGCAATACGAGAGAAGCCCTCAATGAAACGTCGATAATAGCCCGCTAGACCAAGAAAACTACGGATCTCTGTCGCAGTCGTGGGCTGGCCCCACTGACGCACTGCCTCGACCTTCGAGGGGTCCACTGCGACACCCTACCTCATCACCACGTGACCGAGGAACTTCACCTCTTCCTGTCAGAACTCGCACTTCTCCAGCTTCGCATAAAGCTGGTGTGCGCGGAGGGTCTGCAATGTAATCTCCAAGTGCTGCTCATGCTCCTCACGGGTCCTCAAGTATATCAGAATGTCGTTGATGAAGACTACAACAAACTGATCCAGATATGGGTGGAAGACCTCGTTCATCAGCTGCATGAAGATCGCGGGTGCATTGGTCAGTCCTAAGGACATGACCTGAAACTCAAAATGACTGTAACGCGTGTTGAATGTCGTCTTCGGAATGTCCTCATCTCGAACCCGAATCTGATGATAACCGGAATGTAGGTCAATCTTCGAAAAGAACTGTGCACCCTGCAGCTGATCGAACAAATCATCAATCCTAGGGAGCGGGTACTTGTTCTTGATCGTGACTTCGTTGAGCTCGCGGTAGTCAACGCAGAGCCTTAACGAGTCATCCTTCTTCTTCACGAAGAGTACCGGCGCTCCCCACGGTGAACTGCTCAGACGGATAAAACCCAACTCTCGCAATTCGTCCAACTGCTTCTGCAGTTCCCGTAACTCCAACGGTGCCATACGATATGGGGCCTTCGAAATAGGCGCGGTACTGGGCATGAGATCAATCTGAAACTCAGTTAGTCGACGAGGCGGTAATCCCAGAATCTCCTGGAACACATCGGGAAAATCGTATACTATGGGAAAATGCTCGATGCAAGCGACAACAGGCTCCTCTATGGCGCAGGGTATCAAACAAGACAACCGCTCTCCTCTGGCCTCTACAACGAACTGAAACTGTGGTACGCCGGGTATACAGAACATGACTGTCCTCGCGGGGCAGTCCAAAATGGCATAATACTCAGCGAGCCAATCCATGCCCAGGATGACGTCGAACTCGGACATCAGTAAAATAAACAAATCGGCAGGCAGAAAGGTATCCCCAACCAGAACGGGGCAAGACGAGCAAAATCATCCCAACATTACAGTCCTCCCCAAGGGAGTCGATACTGATAGACTCTCACCAGCAGACTCCAACGGTAAGCCAGCCGATCGACAGAAGCTCTCGGCCATAAAAGAGTGCGATGCACCGGAATCAAACAACACAAGTGCAATGCATGCAAAAACTGGAAGTATACCCTCAACGACTCCTCCGGATGACTGCAGATCCTGCTGAGCTGCATAGAATCTACCCTGAGCCGGCTGGGGAGGTGCCTGTCCCCTCTGAGCGTGCTACTGCTGTTGATGGGGTCGCTGAGGCGGTTAAAACTGCTGCCTCTACTGCTGTGGCCTCTGAGGCTGGTAATGATGCTGATGCTGCTGCTGAGGTGGCCTCGGTGGTGGAGGCTGCTGTCGCTGCTGCTGTGGGGGTCTTTGATGCTGCGGTGGAGGCTACTGGAGGGCCCTCTGCTGCTGTGGACCTCTCTGCTGCTGCTGGGGGCTGGGACACTCCCATGAATGGTGTCCCGTCGCATCGCACCTGAAGCAAGTGCCGGTGAACTGCCTATGACGTGGTGGTGGAGGTGCTGCTGGTGCTAATGGTGCTCGGAAGGCTAGGCGACCTGTGCGCCTCTGCTGCTGTGGTCGACGCTGCTGGGAATCACTGGAAGAAGCCTGCCTCTTCCGGTCTCTCCTCTGACCGTGATCAGACTGAGAACCGGCCCACTCAGTCTCATAAATCTGAGCTCTCCGCACCACTGCCTGGAAAGTAGGGAGCTCATGCCCAATAACACGACCTCGAAGGCCGTAACATAAGTCGTGCTCGAAATGGTGGGCCTTCCGCCCCTTGTCATCAACCATATACGGTGCAAATCTCGATAGTGCCACAAAATGGGCCGCGTACTGCGCCACAGTCATGTTTCCCTGCACCAGAGTCTCGAACTCTAAAGCTCGCTGACGACGGATATGGTCAGGGAAGTACTGCTCCTCGAATCGATCAACAATGTCCTCCCATGTCCAGACATACTCAGGTCCGGAAACACGGGTAACAGAGGTCCACCAATGCTCGGCCTCACCCTAGAAGAGAAATACTGCTAATCGGACTCGTTGCTCGGTCGTACATAACATGGTATCAAAAATCTTCTCCACATCGGAGCGCCAGCTCTCTGCTGCAGTCGGATCTGGCTCACCCTAGAAACGTAGGGGATCAAGCTGTCTGAACTCACGAAGTAAGGCGCTCGCGCGCTCCTGCTCTGCCTGAGCTGGTGAAATAACTGAGCACCTGCCCTGTCCCTGGAGTGCGTCTGTCACAGCCTTTAACATCTGCTGTAACTGAGAGGCACTCACAGTCACAGTCGGCTTCGCATCGGCCTTAGGTGGAGGAATGTCATCCTCAGGAAAGGGAGCAGGGATCTTTGAGGGTAGAACAGGAGGTGCAGGTGGTAAAGCTAGAGCCTCCGGTGGTGAAGCGGGATCCTCAGGTGGTGGTGCGGGAGTCGATCGGGTCACCCTCCCAGGCGCCATGTCCTGCAGGAAAGAGCGAAGGTGCCTATCAATTTCAAAACTCTCAAAGGTACCCACGTTAACGGTCTTTATTTGAAGATCGCGAAGCTATCCGAACTTCGGGACTTAGTCATTCCATACTCATAGCAGACATGTAATGTTGTTCTCGGTTATTCCCAAGTTATGCTCTGATACCAACTTTTATCACGCCCCAAACTCAGAAATCGGGCTCACAAATTCTCGATCGCGGAATCCGGCGCTGACAGCCTCCGTAGAATCCCATTTTCGATTCCTAGCGCCCATTCACCAGGTTCCGATCCTGAGATGCTACGAGGAGGATTTTCAACGTCAGTTTGATTCGTAATAAGCATAGCCAAAGGCATAACCCACAAACAACTACCAAGAAATCCATTACATTTTCACTATGATAAAAAACTTTACAAGTACAGTGATCATAAAGGGAAATACAATGGTAAAGAACAAAAACTCCAAAACACTCTACAACGTGCTCCTGCCTCAGCGCTGCTACGAACCAACGTCACCTGCACGCAATGGTCGTGCATAAGCTTATAGAAAGCTTAGAGGGTGGTGAAAGTGTGTGTGCAAGGTAGTAATATGATCATGCAATATCAAAATAATATGGAATATGCAGATGAATCCATAATATCATGAACTGTAACGCCCGTGAAAAATTCATACTTGGGTTCGAGTACCAACTCGACCCGAAATTGCGTAGAATTCATTCCTTTAGAAAATGTGACTAGGTTAGCTAGTGCAACGTTGGAATAGCTGGGAAATGGTCCCTGATCACTTTAAATACGTTCTACGAGGCCCGAAGCGAGTGGAACCAAGGGTGCTATAATGCTCTAAAGCCTCGGATCAAACTCTAAGCCGGTTTGTTCTCGGGACCTCCTTGAAACTTTGTATTGGATCTAGACCGCGCGTCGTAAGTCAGATGCCTACCATCTTAGACCGTTATGACCACTTAGCTGGGCTTGGCAATCGTTTCGAATATCAAGTCCAACTGACGATCACAGGCTATTTCATTGAGCCCGGACCGAAGAGAGTGTGAATAGGGACATAGTTGGAATTTCAAATTCAAATCTGGCACACAAATTTGACGCATCAGTATTAAGCATTCTGACCGTCAGAATACAGCCAAATTACACCCTTGGATCAGGAAAAATATCTATTATATATCACGAGACTTATAGGCCTGATCTTGGTGCGGTGACCGTTAAACTGAAACTGGGCCGCCACGTGCGATCTGGGAACCCAACCGGTCTGAAAACTGGATGCGTGCTAGATCCAGTATGCATGAGCTTAAGTCCGACCGCATTTGGCCTGGGGACCTCCAGAAATGCCCTTTTGGACCGGAACAGCCCCGATTTGGTTAGGCACCAAGTAAACATTGTTCCCAAGCCTATTTTGGGCATGTTTTAGGCTATAAAAGGGGTTGAAACCCTCACTCCTCTCTCCCATCCGAATTTGAGAGAAGCCCTAGCTTGGGAGAGAGAAAAAGAGTGAGAGATTGTGAGAGAGTGGGAGAGTTCTTCCTGCCACTTGTGCTACGTGTTGCACGTGCTTAAGCAACACTCCTCTACCGCTTTCCCGGCGATTTCACCGCAATCCTAGGTAAGTAAAAACCCTAAATAGTTGGTGATTTGAGTTTTCCTTGTTTCCATAGCGATGTAGCTTATGGATCTTATGTATTAGGCTCCTTACTCGCCGTAGACGAACCATATACGCTCCACTTCAATTCCCGAGTCTACAAGACACTAGGTGAGGATTTTAGACGCTTTGATTGACGGTTCCCAATGCTTTCAATGTCGTTTAATAGTAGATTCTTGACGGCATCGCCGTTTGACATGTACAAAATGCTCTCCGTTTCCCGTTTCGTAAGCTAACGAAGAATATGAGATTTAGGGCATTTTAGTCATTTGTAGGAAGTACTGTTTACATTCATATTTTGCTGATGTGATTGACATGGTTTGTTGTCGCATTAGGAAGTTAGGAATGCGTGCATAATTAGTTTGGCGAAGAGATTCGCCTAGTTGCACACTTTGGGTCGACATACTATATGTAGACTTAAGTGTGTAGTGTATGTGTTTGTATAAATGCTTGTATTAGTATGTATTGAATTAAATGATGTTATTTGATAGTTTGTGATTGATTTTTCAATTATTATGCTGACCTAAATGATTTTCTACATGTTGACAAAATGCATGATTTCATTACATGCATGGAATGTATGTACTTGAGGATTTGCTTAAGTTGAATATGCATGGGAAGTATGCCTTGAAGATTTGCTTAAGTTGAATGTTATAACATGTGCTAACATGCTCACATGATGTATTTCAATTCCAATACCTTTTTATAGTGTTAATGTAATTCCATAGATGTGTGGGACTTGACTTAGTCCAGGCAGTCGGTAACCGAGCGAATTCGTGGCTGACTGGTCATAGCCACGAACGACGCGTCGATGAATGTGATTCGTGTTGAGAGTTGGCGGCAGTGGTTAGGCCACGCGAAGTGTTTTACGCACTTCATGTCGTTCAATTCGAGATGCGATCGCGCTAGTCGAGCCCGTCAAGTAACCCGACTGGCCGATGTTTGTTCACCTTGTATGTATCATAACTGCTTGAACCTAGGGTACTGAACTTACCATTGTAAACCCTATTAACCGTGGTACCTTGATCCACGAAGACTCATGAGCCGGGCATGGTGGTATGGGACACCGTGGTCGAGCTGTCGGCCTACGCTGGGGCCACAAACCTCCCCGTAGTGACCAATGAGCACCTTGACTCGTGAGCAGATTATGGTGGTATGGGACACTATATTCTAGCTGTCGGCCTACACTGATCAGGCGACGAGCCCTTTGTAGTGACCGCAAGTGTATTCTGAGTTCACGGGAGGCGACGACCCTTCCGTGCAGTAGAGTACAGTAGGCCTGTATTGATAAGGTGATGGGGGAGCGGTGCAACGAGTGCGAGCAACAGCCCTGGCAGCCCTTGCAGTGACCTACGAAATGTACATCGTATGAGATTACTAGGAGTGACGACCCTAGACAGGATCCGTGTTGGGATTGATACAAGGGAAGTACCTTAGTTTCCCAATCCTGCTGTTTGAATGGACTAATAACAACTTGGTAATCATATCACCATAACATTGCATGTGCCTGGAAGATGTGGAGCACTCTAGGGAGTGTGGCATGCCGCGGTCGTAAGATGTTGCCGTATGAGGGTGATCGTCGGTGAGGGCATACATCACGTCATATCATCTTGCATTAACAACAGTATTAGGATTTGTCTGATTTACTGCTTTACTATTATCGCGTGATTGAATTGTGAACATGCTAATCTTTGCTCTATGATTCCACTGAGTTGATCACTCATTCCCACGTTACGGGATGGTGTTTGCAACACCCACCAGACCCTGTTGTAGTTACAGGTGACGACGAGATCCAGGAGGTGGAGCCGGAGATTGACGAGGACCAGGATGAGTTCTCGTATATGCAGTATCACGACGGCTTCCCGTAGGTGACCTGGATCGAGGGGGACTTCAGTGGGACTATTTTGAACTTATTCTTTTGTCTATTTACATTTATATGAGACTCAGAGATATAATCATACTTTGGAGACAGTTGAGATTACTTTGTTTTTCCATACAGTGATATATATATTGTTTAGTCTTCCGCTTGCTTTTATTACTGGATCTGAAGTATGAATTGCAGTTTTGGTATACTTTTACTCATGTAAATGCTTTAAATCAGACAACATTGAATCATAACCATTTTTGTTGCATAAGTGACGGTCTGGAACTCGGGAGTTGAGTTTATACACGACCCCCGATTTTCAGGGTGTTACATGAACCGTACCAAGGCTATGTGATGCAAGACATGAATGGTATCGGCCATCCCAAGGCCATGCGATGTGTAATGCAACTCAAGCATACAGATCCTCATATATGTTCACACATCAATTCATCTCAAATTTGGGATATCACTGTGGTCTAGTACACTCTAAACCAGATTACCGCCACATCGCGCGCAATAAGGTAAGTGGAAAAGACCTCACCATCCGTCTACCAATATCGGGCCCGACTCATCGATAGTGGACCCATTCCTCGAGCTGGTCAGACTCAGCCTAGGATTGCCCCCTATACTCGGGCAGGTAAGGCTGCACCCCCTTCCAACCGACCATGACATAGTGGAGAGCGTAACCATTTGGTAATCGGTACTCAACGCGCATCTACTCACTCGATCTAGACGTTGGAGCAACCTCTTGGTACCATAAGAGTTTAGGGACTTTCACCCAAGGATATCTATAACACCCTATGTAGAATAAGATTTTCGATATCCAATCCTGCCAACCACGATACGCCTGTGGAGGCTGCGGCCCCGATGTCGCTAGGGCGTACAATAACCATGTCACACAAATGTGAAATGCATGAATCACGCTATCCAGTCATGCAACAAACCCTGCACATATCGTGCGTTCATGTAGGGTGCACCGCCTAACCGAGAGCCCGTAAACAACCTGCCCGAAGGCATATGCTATGATCAGTCAATTCTCATGTCAAGCATACATATGATACGTATGATCATGAGTCATGGAACTATACTAAACATGTTATAATGAGATGAACTATCCTTACAATGCAGATGGGCCTGGACGACCTATACACAATAAGTACGGGCCTATTACTGAGCCCTAGGGAGAGTCGTAATGCGGACATTTAACCAACATTAAACTTGCAATGTGGACGTCAAACCACCATCGCTCCCAAGCCATAGCCCGCAGTAAACATCATTACCCAAACCATGTTGGGTTCACACATTGCAATGGACCGTAGGTACATCCTAGTGGGCCTTTATCACATCAAATGGGCTACATTAGTGGGCCTTACATTTATCAAATGGGCCGCATTACTGGGCTTCACCCATGGGTCTTAGGTAGATTGCAATGGGTCACAATCCATGGGCCTCAGAGTATGTCAAAATGGGCCTAATCACGTGGGCCCTATGTGCTTTAAATGGGCCTAAACCCATAAGCCTTTTACAATTGAATGGGCCAAATCTCATGAGCCTTGTACATACCAAATGGGCCTAATCCTGTAGGCCTTTATATAAATCAAAATGGACCTAAATCCATAGGCCTTTTTCAAATTAAATGGGCCTAATCACATGCATAGGTGGCCCACCCAATCTTCACTCATGCCTTAAAATGATCTTACCAAGTGGATGGACGGTCTGGATGCATCACATGCATCATGGCGGGTCCCACTGTCGCTGGACAGTGCGGACAACACATGCATCACAGAGGGCTCCACCGTCCATTGGACGGTGGAGGCAAAACAACGTTAAGGTGGGTACCACCATTCGCTTGGACAGTGGACTTTAAACACATACATCATTATGGAAAATACATACATCGTGCATGAGCTATCACCAAAATGGATGGACGGCTGGCGTGAACCGCGTACATCATGTGGGCCTGCATTGCTTGGTAAACAATAGGGAGAGAGAATGAGAGAGAGATATAGAGAGGGAGTGAGGGCACGTGGCCCCTAGCTTTTTTTTTTTTTTCTTTTTTTTTTTTTTTTTGTTTTTCTTCTTTGACAAAACAGAGGTGGATCCTACATAAGGCCCACCACCAAAGTAATATAATATAATATATATATATATATATATATATATATATATATATATATATATATATATATATATATATATAATAAGAGACGTCCAGGTCGTGGCCTGGACGATCATGTCACGCGCATCAAGATTGGGCCCCACACATGGGTTCCACCGAATGCTTATTGCCGTCCAACCTGTGGACAAGATCACACAGACCCTAGTGAAGGGAAGACACAAATTTCATCTTAATCCGAAGCTTCCGTGGCCCATGAAAGGGTTCTAATGGTAGAAATATAATCCCACTGTTTCCTACAAAGTGGGCCACCTGAGTGTTGGATGAAGCTCATTTTTGAAGGGGGCCCACCTCAGGGGGTGGCCCACCTTATGAACGGGTTGGATGATGAATATACATCATGGTGGGGCCCACAAGTGGAGCCGTGGGTCTCTGCCTGCGGACGTCCTGGACGTCCAGCGTCCAGGATGTGGGACCGTCCAACGTCCAGCAGCAGCTAACGCTGCTTAGTTATTTTATTTTCTTGTTTCTAAAAAAAAAACATTTATTTCTGAGGTTTTTCATGCGTAGGGCTCGCACCAGGCGAATCCGTCCCAACCGTTGAGTCCCGTGGCTTAGTACAAGGCCAACAAGCCCAATATTGCATATATTTTGGTGATTTGAAGCAAAAGGGTGATCTTTCAACGGTAACCATCGTAGTTCCTATGTTATGGCCCACCAGTTGCCTAATTAGACTTCATCCTTTAACTCAACAGTTAAAATGACCCGGAGAATAGAATGAACGGTGTGGATTAACAACATGCATCATGGTGGGGCCTGCATGAGCAGCCCACCCAAATAGCCTTGAATCAAGGCTGATATTTGTACTTTTCCTTTCAACGTCAAGCGTCCAGGGACGCTGGACTGCTGCATATTTCAGGTGGTTTGCACACGTGGCTCACAAAATGATGGGTGGTGTGAATATAACTCTTATAAAGTGGGCCCCACCTGAAGGTAGCTTGGATAAAAAATATATACTTCATGGTGGGGTCCATTCAAGTGGGCCACACAATATAATAAAAAAAAAAGAAAATAAGTAGAGAGAGAGATAGGGGGTGGGACACGCTTGTGATGGAGGGACCCCGATACTATGGGCCCTCCCTTGCAATGAATCATACAATCAAAAGGGTCCCTCAACACATGGGACCACCAAGATCGAGAATCAACGGTGGAGATCCTCTCTCCACCAAAATGGACGGTCTAGATGACCTTTTGCAATGAAATAAATATCATGATGGGGTCCATGGAGAATGGCCCCACCATGGAATGATCATGATGATCCAAGTGGTCCATCGGCCACAACTTAGGGTCCCAAGTGAGATCCACACCATGGATCGGTGGGCCTCACTTGGCCCATCATAAAAATAAGAAAAACTATCCTATAGAGGCACCCACCGTCCGATCTTCTTGCTCCTAGGGGTTCTTTGGCACCTTAGCTCCAACTTCAATGGATGAGATGAGGAATAAAGGGTTGAGATGGGGAGATCATGGGGTGAAGAGGTGGGCCACACTTGGAGTTTAGGAAGCTTGGAGAAGTTCCATACGTATGGAGCTTGAGAATTTTTGGTTGTTTGGAGATTTGAAATGAGAAAGAGAGAAAGAGAGAGAGTTGTAAAGGGAGAGAGAGAGAGTGATGGATGGATGTGGTGATGGGGGTGTAAGAAAGTCTTGACTTTTGAGGCCTTTTGTGTAAGAGAGGTATGGGAGGTGTAAGAAAAGCTTGACTTTTGAGGCTTTTGTTTAAGAGAGGTATGGGAGGTGAAGACTTTTGTGGTTGCTTGGGAAAAGGGGTGAAAGTGATGTGTACTTGGGAAAAGGGGTGAAAGTGATGGATTGATGGGTGATTGATTTATGGGATTGATGTGATTGATATGACACATCGTAGAGATTCCCTTGGGTTTCGCAACGCGCGGCGTTTTCTCGCACCGAACGTTGGCCCACATCTCTTGACCAGGGTATCGCCTTGGCGCGCGAGTCGCGGCATCGGAACTTCAACGACGGCGCGATCGCTATGGTATTGGTCTTGGATTGAGTCGACTCGGGTTGTCGACATATGAATCAGGGTCGCGCGTCGATATCGGTTAAGGGTCAAAGGTTATCGGAATTCGACCGGTAAGACCGCGGAAGTCTACGGAAAGGTACGGACCAAGATACGGGTCTTACACCTCATCTGTAGGCACAATTGGATAGAGGTTCTCATTTTCTTATCAGTTTTATTCCATTCATCATCATTCATGGATTCCTGTCGCTTCTCAAGGTGTGCATCATCCAACCTTATTGAACTAAAAGGGCGATCATCTTAACTTTCCATAGTTTAAAGTTATTTTTCTTGAATTATTTCTCAACGTCGAACTTAGTATTAATAGCCGTTGATATTCTTATCAGTTTTAAATGATCCAGGACTTGTTTTGGCTCCCTTTTCTCACTTTCTTTTTCACACCTTTTGTTTCTCTCTTTGCTCTTTCCACACTTATTTTTCTCCTTTTCCCTTTTTTAGGGTATTTGGGCTTAACTAAAGAGATAGGGTCCACATCAGATTTTTTACTTTTTGGGAATGAGCTCAGGTTACTCAATTAATGGACCCATGCAGACACCCTTTGGAGTGGCTCAAGTCCTTTTTTGTGCCTTTGGATTTAAATGGGCTCACAATGTTTTTTATTGGGCCTATGATGGCACTTGTACGAATGGCTAACTCCCTTTGGGATTTTTGATTTCAAATGGGCCCTAATTTATACTTTAGTGTATATGAGTGCTCATGTAAGAGGCTTCATCTTTTGACTTTGAATTCCATCCTATGTGCCTTACCTTACTTTAGTGAACCCACTTAAATCTTTGGTACAAGAGGTGTATGTAGAGTGGTTTTAATGCTTGATCGTTTACTCACTCTTCTTTGAATCCACCATAGTGGTAAGTCCATGTGGATCAAACCTCCTTTTGTCTTTTGAGTTCAAATGGGCCTCCATACTCTTTCTTTTGCCCCAATATAGGTAGGGTTGAAAGTCGGGCATGTTCAACCTGACTGACCTGACATTGGGTTGGGTCGGGCACGATGTATTAGGTTTGACTTCGTGCTTGGGCTATACAAACACCAACCCGATAAAACTTGGGTTGGGCTCGGGTTGAGGTCTTGGGTTGTCGAACCCGAACTTAAACCAGATCGATATGTAAGTTACTTATAAATTATAATTGAGTGTGGATTGTTTGTGTTGAAGGCACAAGAAATTCCAGTGCCATTTTTTATTTCATTGGTCCACGTCATTTCCAATGATTCAAGTTAACAAGATATGCCAAATTTCTCTATCAAATAGATTGTGTTCCACACAATACGACTTTTAAAGGAGTAGTTGTCCTATATTTTAGCTTGTTTGTTTACAAAAAATGAAGTTCTTTACGATAAATAACTACATATATAATTAATAAAATCATAGTTAAAAAAATGGGTATTAAAAATATAATAGACTAATGTAATAACAAAAATATTAGCATGTATCAACCCAACTAACCCCACTTGGGTTGGGCTTGGGTTGAGAATTCCTAATCGTGCCCAAGGTTAGGTTGGGTCGGGTTAGGGTTGAGGTATAGGAACCTTGTGTTGGGCTAGGGTTGAGCATCAACCCGACCCAACCTGTCCGACTTTCAGCCCTAAATATGGGTGTAAAGGGAGTAACTTGGGTCTTTTAGTCTTGAATGGGCCTTAAACCTCTTTTCGGGCCAATATTTTTCTAATGGCATGAGCTTAGTAAGTTCATTTACACATGATTTAATGAAAGAGGGGATTTAATCACACGACTCATCCACCACTAGTATGGGGTATACATATGTCAATAATGATGTAAGTGAACCAAATATGGGTATCTTGGATCGATGGACTTTGAGTGGGCTTTAGACCTTAACAAATAAGGATGAGAGGTCCTCTTTCAAGTCGATTTCTATGTCGATTTCTACACTTGACCTTTCACCTTGCTTGAGTTGTCTTATGTCTTGGGTCCTTTATTTACGAATTTGATCCTTAGTCTTGTGTTGGTACCTTTAAATGATAGATCTTGAATCAAATTAGTAAATTTTCCTTCATCTTTTGGTGATATGGGCCCACTTTGATCCAAGGACTCAATACTTCACCATATTTCCACATTACGCCATCATTCCTTAGCTATGGGACTCGAATGCCTTTATCATCATACCTTGGACCATGCTCACCTTTCTTATCTGAATGAGCTTCTTTGGTTCACTTAAGCTTTGGGAATGTGTTGTTTTAGAATTTCCTTTGAACAATGAATCATTTTTCCTATAGCCTACTTAAATTAAATGAGTGTGCACTTGGCTATTCGAGAGAAGGATGGGATACTTAGATGTTGTAATCGAGGACGCAGTGATCCCGTAGAAGGAAACAATGACGACCTAACCTATATCTCTAAGGCTCATATGATGGTCCGAACTGAACTTGGAGTGTCTTTATCTGACATAAGGGATTGAGATGCACAACTTGTATGGAAGGAGTGGTTTCTCGACGATCAACCCTTGATGATATCATTAATCAAGCACCCTTTGTAGGCCTGATCACATTACAGTTTGACTCTGCAAATTTAAAGTTGTTTCCGGTTTTGTGTGAGCAAGAGAAATACATTTTAGTTGTTACGTGGAGAATGGGGCATCACTCCCTTGGATGTTTCTGTCTAGACTGACATTCCTTTTCATGACCCCACCATGCCAAATGCACAGGGCCTCCTACTCGTGATAGAATATGACTGGATAGAGCTTCGAGGGGTTTTGCCGCCCTCAAATGTGTTCCAAGGGAAACAAGTAAAGCTTCCTTGCCTGAATCAAACATTCACCGAGGTTATCCCCATGACTCCTCATATGGCGGCTCATAAAACCAGTGTCATGGTACTGTTTATGCACAGGTCTTTCCTTTTCTCTCATGGGAACAACAAATTTAACTCTAGGTTGCTCCTCAGACCTTATTTTTCATTACAGTTGGAATGTGAATCTTCTCACGACTTTGTTTTATGGCCTTGATGACTTCTAAATATTATATATTTATCCTCTCAATTGCATTAGTTTTCATGCATTTAAAATTCTTAATTGATTAACTAACATATATTTTATAAATGCGACGTAATTCAAAAAACAAAGATGAAATCATGTTTAAGAAAAGATGATTAAAGATCAAAATATTAATCAAAAGAAGACTTGGATATTGAGAGATCATTAATGAATAATTCACATGCCAAAGATATAAGAAAATCAAGTACAAAAGATGACGGAATAATTGAAAAATCATGTAATTCAATAGCAAAAATAATAGACTATTTGGTCCCACCTGAGGTTGGTTCGATCCGACCGAATGTGCACTTAATAGCTCAGTAAGGAACTATGATTTTCAGAGATAATTTAAATTTATACTTAGGTCTAACCGAATTCATGTTCGGTGCTATTGAAGGGAGGTTCGGTGCAACCTAAGGAAAATAAAGACTTTAGACATATTTTTTTTATGAAATTTAGCTACAATCAAAGGTAAATTCATATGGATTCAGTTCAACTTAGGCACGACCGAAGGTGACTGTTGGTGCGATCGAAGTGTAACATGAGTGTGTAAATTTAAATTCGGTGTGAACTTTTCATATTTAAAGGAGTATTTTAAGATGACATCGAAGGTGTCATCAATGACATCAAGCTGTTGATTTCATCACATCCTATTTTATGCACTTTGCAACTTCAATTTTTTTCCTTTGTCACTTGGTTTCCTTAGATCTTGGACATTTGAATTTCTTCTATTTTGACCTCTATAGATTTAATCCCTTACTTGGTAATTCTTTGAGTATTAAATCAATGCTTTAAGAATCCTTTTCTTCTTAGCTCTCAAAATCATCTTGCAAAAGAAAATACGTGTAATTAAATCAATAAACACATCCATGTTTATAAAATAAATGCATAACAAGGAGAAAATATACAATATTTCGCAGTCAACACACCTACCAACCAGTATTTTGCTCCGAGCAAAACATGTGAAAAATCAATGTTTCAAGATTCATATTTCAAACAATTTTCAGAAAATAGCATTCTATGGAATCCTATGCATGTGAGTAGAATTCAAAGATATAAGGATAGGATTTCATCAATCTAAAATTCAATGTCAGTAGTATTTTTTTTAATAAAAAAACTAAGTTCTTCTTCATTAATTGCCTAATAAAATGCATTCAAACATCAAGTTCCTAGTGTGCTCAATGGCTTCCAACTTATATTCCATACAAGTCAACCTTCTTTCTACATTTTAACCATAATCATTACCTTCAAAGTAGACAGATCAATACAAGTTACTGATTCTGAACCTATCTGATTTACACTTATTATTCCATCTTTCAAATTTTCATTAATGGATTTTTCATTTTTCATTATTCTTTTTCTTATTTTTCATTGATTTCTCATTCAAACATATACAATATATATAGTCATTTTCAACTGTTTTCTAGCTGATTTTTCTTTCTTCTTTTCACACTTAAAGGTAGATAAGGATCTCCAAACTTAGTTCCTAATCACTTTTTAAGTAATCATCAAGTTAAAATTAATATTTCGAGTTAACTTTATGAAATCTGAGTTAGGTGTGAATTGTGAACTAGACTTAATTGATGTTTAAACTTTCTATTAATCGATTTCTTGCAAGAACTTGTTCAAAAATCTACTACTTTAACTAAACTCTAAATTTTCAATAAGTATTCCATATATTCTTGTAATACTCACAATATATTTAGATTTACAACATAACTATCTTCAAAAAGAGTTTTGAAATTGAAAATTTTGAGAAATTTGTGCTCAACACTAAGAAAATACTGATTAGATCTATCTAATCTCACCCTTAACCAAAAATCTACATTCTCCTCAATGTAA
Organism: Magnolia kwangsiensis; assembly: GCA_037074715.1. Classification (NCBI taxonomy): domain Eukaryota; kingdom Viridiplantae; phylum Streptophyta; class Magnoliopsida; order Magnoliales; family Magnoliaceae; genus Magnolia; species Magnolia kwangsiensis. Next base: position 42,733,367 of record CM073576.1, on the reverse strand, counting down.
AAGATGTGTAATAAAATCAACATGAGACAACGAAATAAAAGAGGACTGAGTTAGAAAGATAATACTTGAGGAAGATAAATGACATGGTATGAAGTCTTCAATGTCTAAAGGGATTAGTTATTAAACAAAAACTAAACTAAACTAAAGCTATCATAATCTTAAGAAAGTAATAAATGTGAATGGGCCTCCATCAGACTAGAAGGTCAATCCTGGTACATAGGATCAATCAGAGGGTTGGACATAACTTTCTTTCTCTATCAGAGGTCAATCAAAAATTTAAATGAATGGTTTAACACAATGACCGTTCACTTTGAAAATGTTACCATCCATTGGGTTTTTTATCTCGATCGTCCCATAAGGATAGAGCGTTTTGACTTTGAAGGAGCCAGTCCAATGAGATCTCAATTTACTAGAAAAAAGGTGAAGTCTATAATTATACAAAAGGACTTTCTGATTTGGATCGAATGATTCTTGAAGAATTTTTCGATCATGAAACAATTTCATTTTGTCCTTGTAGATTCTAGAATTCTCGTATGCATCGTTCCAGATTTCTTCAAGTTTATTAAATTGTAATTTGTGTAGTGAGCCATTATTTTTAAGATTAAAATTAAAATTCTTTATTGCCTAGTATGCTTTATGCTCCAATTCAACTGGAAAGTGGTAAGCCTTCCCATAGATAAGTCTAAAGGGAGGATCCTTACTCTTGCTTGGGTGGTAGACTCTCAGGAGTTTCAACACCTAGTTAAGGGTTCGAGTATCCATAGGTGGTGAAATTCCACTAGCGTGAGTGTGTTGGGTGTGTGTGCGTGTGTACAATAAATAAATAAATAAGGTCTAAAGGGAGACATTTCAATAGGAGTTTTCTTTGTGGTATAGTGAGCTCACAACACATCAGTCAATTGAAGTGACCAATCTTTACGATCCGGGTTAACCGTTTTCTCAAAAATTTGTTTAATTTTTCTATTTAAAATTTTAGCGTAGCTATTTGTTTGAGGATGATAGGAGGTGTTCACTTTGTGTGAAATGACATATTTCTTCATCAATGCTTTAAATGGCTTATTACATAAGTGAGATTCTCCATCACTTATAATGACTCGAGATAAGATGTTTTATTTTAAGAACCTAATAAACGTGTGATGGTCATTATTTCGTCATGAAATCTCATCTATTCATTCAGAGACATAATCCACAACAAGTCAGATATATTTCCAAAGGATTGGGGGAATAGTCCCATGAAATCAATGCCCCAACAATCAAATGCTTTAGTGAGAATGGGGTGCAATGTCATGATATTTCTATAGGACAATCCTCCTAATTTCTAACAATGCTCACATGCTTTACAAAATTCGTGTGTGTCTTTGAACATAGTGGGCTATTAAAAGCCACACTGTAGATTTTTCACTGTGGTCTTCTTAGGCGAGAAGTGGCCACCATAAGCATGGGAATGACAAAAGGAGATGACATTATGATGTTTATTATCAGGAAAACATCTCATAATGATTTAATTTATGCAATATTTGAATATATATGGATCATCCCAGATAAACTTGTGCACCATTGTGAATTTTTTTTTAAAAAAATCTTGCTCAATCCAATTAATCGACGTGATACCTGTGGAAAGATAATTAGCAATGTCAGCATACCAAGGTAATTGGGAGTTGAATAATTGTTCATCAGGGAACATGTTGTTAATGGATGTCATTTCCATAGAATCCAATAAGACAAGCCTAAAAAGATGGTTGATCACTATGTTCTCTACTCATTTCTTGTCTAGTATTTCTATATCAAATTCTTGGAGTACAAGGCTCCATCGTAACAAATGGGGCTTAACATCCTTCTTAGAAAGAAAATACTTTAGTGTCACATTGTCAACGAACACTATGATCTTGGATCCTATTAAGTACGACTTAACTGTCACGCCCTAGACTCGGTAACCGGACTCATAAGGAACCTGGTAGCCGATTCTGGCTGTAACAGCCCCCGTAGTACCCCATTCTCGGCTCTTGAAGCAGGTTCCGATCCTAGGATCCTACGAGGAGGATTTTCATAATCATATATTCATTCTGATACGAGCATACCCAAGATCATAGCAACTAAATCTCAGAAATAACAAAGGAATACACAGTAAAATCCACAGTGAATTTGAACTTCAGATACATGGCTAAAGGAAATACATATGATGATGGAAGAAAGAGGGAAGGATCTGTAACGCTGGGGTCCTCACCTCAACTCCTATCCAAGCTCCTCTGCTAGGACACCGACCTAGGATCTCATGTACGCATCAATCGAGCATAAGCTTATAAAAAGCTTAGAGGGTGGTGAAAGTGTGTGACAAAAGTGCACGGAAGAATAATAGGAGATGCAGAAGGGAAACATGATCAATGCCAATATCACTAGCCTTACTAAGGCTAAGAAATGAATGTAGGAAGCCATACCAAGGCTATGCAATGCAATATGCTCACACAGATGATACCAATGCAATGTGAAGTAATGTCAATGCTCATAACCAGTCCACATATCTAATATAGTTCCATCGTAAGGGATATCATTGGGGTCTAATGCACTAGAGGATGACTATCACTCTCAAGACTATATAATCAAATGAGCGTAAACGACCACACTACCTGCCTATGGACAACCAATCACCTGCAAGGCTTGACAGTAGCCGACCCACTCACGAGCTAGTCAGACTCAGCCTAGTAATGGCCACTTACTCAAGCAGATAAGACCACATCCCATCTCAACTGACTACATGAAAGTGGGAGATGCAGCCTAACGGTGTAAGTCACTCGATGCTCATAATCTCCACTCAGTCATGGTGTTGAGGCGTCCTCTAGGTACCTTGAAGGTTTAGGGGCTTTCACTCAGGGATATCCTATGCACCCTAAATGCTCAAATAATATATTTCTGATGTCCACATATAGCCATCCACGAATATACATGTGAAGGTGAGGCCTTGGTGAAACAAAGGCGATCATATTTATAAGACGCGATGCCAGATGCATGAGTCATGAATACCAATCATGCACTAGCTCCAAGCACTCAATGTGCACGAGAGGGGAACTCCATCCCTCTATCATATCAACCCAATGACCATGCACAAATGAAATCCAAACACACCATGATGCATATGGGTCATGAGGGTGCACCATACGACGATGATGACTCAGAACATACTTTTCCTTCATAAGGAGAGAATCAACTCTAGGTACTTGGATAATTGATCTAAGGAATAATCCTTTAGTGGGCGCCCAATACTTTGGGGTATCCCACAAAGCTAAGGAGGGCAATATATAAGCCTAAAGGAATAAGAGGTCCTAACGAGGGCCTATGGTGGGCCTTAAACAACCCATAGGCCCACCTTAGGGCCACCAAGGAGGACATCCAACCTCAATTGGGTTCCAAAAGGTAGCCCACTAGTACTCAAATATGAAACAAGGCCTAAGGCCTAAGTAATCCATGGCTTAGTGGGCTATACATCAAGCCCAACACATAAGAAATATGATGGGTCCTCAAGTAAGGTTTGGGCCCACCATAAAGGTCGTAAAATCACATATTGTGGTGGGCCTAACGGGTAGGCCGGTAATCCAACTATAAGGGTAATTTCTTATACTTAATACAAGTACATTGGGCCTCATAACTTAGCCCAAGTACTAGATTATTTTTGGTGGGCAACTAAGGTCCCAACTATTAGCATGTTATGGCTCACAAACCCATCATAATAAGTAGAAAAAATATATGCCCAAAGGTCAAGGGGCCTATCTAGAAAGTTCTAAGACAAATGGGCCTAGAAAATCCACCAATTAACTATGAACATTAATCCAATAAAAACCCAACTGGGGTGGGTCTTGAATGTGCACTAATTAAGCCCAAAGGCACATTAGAGAAAATAGCAAGATATGTTCATATAACACCCTTAAATCTGGTGGGCCATGCTGCCTTAAAACATGACATTAAGCAGACAGTTTGGGTCTAGTGCTGGAATTCCATCCCACCTGTTTCTTAGTCCTGCTAGAGTCCAGCGATAAAATCAATTTATAAAATCATAGTTTACTGGTGACCCACACAAATCCCTGTGGGCCTCACTAGATTAATGGAGTGCACAAAATGCATAAATCAGGTGGGCCATGCTATTGAACTGGACGTCTAGCAACAGCCCAATGGGCCTGGGCATACTTGCTTGGGCAGTCCATGGACATCAAAGTGGGTCCCATATGTGAACATTCCAAGGGGGAGTGGGCCACAATCAGGATGAACAGCATGGATACAAAACACATCAAGGTGGGCCTGACAAAGGGTGGATGGCTAGCCCATGCTGGACATCCCAGCCTTGGGTGTCCAGCCTGGTGGGACGGTCCAACCCTCGCCGACAATTGCTCAGGGGTTCGTTGGCCCCAAAATTCGATAGGTGGGTCCTATCATGGGTGAGCCACCCCTTGAAAAGTTTCAGATTTTTTTTAAAATAGGGAAGTATTATTTAAAATTAAAGAAAACTGTTTGCCTAAAAATTTGGTTAGTGTAGATTTTTTTATTTTTTTTATTTTTTGGCTTGCCCTGATCTGAGATCCCAATGGGGTGGGCTAAAGGTCTTTAAAAATTGGGGAAAAATATTTTTTATGTCCCCTCATATGTATACCATAGGGTGGGGTCCACACAAGGGGCCCACCAATACAAAAATTATTTTATAATTAAGGATTTTCAAACTGTCACGTTGTTGGAATAGTCCAGACTGTCCACCTCACTTAGGCCACACCTTTGAGAACTCAATCAAGGTCAAATGGGATTGAAATTTAGGGACATAAAGATGGGATCCCCACCTTTTAAAAAAGTATATTTGGTGGGTAAGAAAAGTCCCCCAAACAGTCCTAAAATCTGGTCTAAAATCAGCTAGAAACTGTCCAGAAAATTTTGGACAATAACATGTATTTGGACAAAATTAATTATCTAAGTTAAATAAAAAGGGAAATACTCCAAGAACTAGGTGTTATGGCCCACCCTAGTGGGTCCCAAAAATGTCTAAAACAAATCCCAAGGTTACCACACTTGCATGCATTAATAATGGTCAGCAAATGGAACACCCAACCATAATGTAGGTGTGTATGGGCGTCCCACCCTATCTGGACTTTTCTGGACTATCTAGGCCCACCAAGTGGACCACACACATCATCAACAAATTATAAGAAATATGGAAGAAGAGGAAGAACATTCCGGCCATTGGGAGATGGCTCCATCACTATTGAGCCTTCCCCAATACAATCACACCCATACATTGCATTTAAATCTATATTACACCATGGATCATCATCATGCATGATCTACATTTAAGATGAATGGCTGGGATACCATCCTAACCATGATGCAAGGGTCTAGATGACCCATCATGTTATGAAATGAGAAGAACCCTCCATGATGGGGTCTATCAAGGAGAAACTCCATGCATGGACATGCATGCATAAGATGGGTCATTTAGCCATATTCAAGGGATGGTGTAAGATCTCCACCACTGATTGGTAGGTCTTACACTTCCCAAAAGAAGAAGAGAGAAGATCTAAGCTATGTAACAAGAAATATGTACATTAAAATAGCACCCACCTAAAAGATCTTCACCAAACTTGGATCACTAAGCTCTAAATGCTCCAAGGAACCAAGATAGATGGATGAGATAGAATTTGGATTGATGGATCATGAGAGAGAGAAGAGGGAGGGGGCTGGAGTGTGTGGAAATGGTAGGACATCCCATCCTCTTGCTTGGGAAAGAGAGGAAATGAAAAGGAGAGAAGGGAAAAATGAGAGGGAAGGAGAGAGAGAGAGAGAGAGGTTGTAGGAGTACAATAATCACTCTCTCTCTCCTAGATAAGAGAAATATCATCATAGCCTATAGTGATATAAACTATGTTGCTAAGCTTGGAGTAGGGGTGGGTGGTGTCATGGCCCAAACCTGGAAATCGGGCTCACAAAATTCCCGATTGCCAAATCTGGTGCCAACAGCCTCCGTAGTACCCCATTCTCGGCTCTCGGTGTCATACTCCAGATTCCGATCTGGGGATCCTACAAGAAGGATTTTTCAACATACATTTAACTCATAATAAACATAACCACAAGTTTACCCAAATCACAAAGGCAACATCACATCACATATTCACTAATATAAACATTTGAATACAATGCTAAAAGGGAAATACATATATAAAAAATTAAGCTCCAAAAGTCCACTACATGCTCCAAGCTTAGTGCCGGTGCAACCTAACGCCACCTACATACATCTATCGTGCATAAGCTTATAGAAAGCTTAGAGGGTGATGAAAGTGTGTGCGATACATGTGCAAAGTATTCAATACAGTGTCATAATCATACGATATCAGAGTATGCGAAAATATATTGGTAAGTCCATGAGTCATATAATAGCGAAATATGCAATGCGGATTGGTTATGCAAATGTGGAACATAGAGAACTAAATATCAGATGCTGATGATGCAATGCAATGCAATATACAAGTCCTGAAGAGCCACGAATACCATCCACGTCTTAAAGGCCATACATTAAATCCACGCATATCGCACAATCATGCAGGGATAACCCCGTCTCATAAGGAGTCCCATAAACATCTCAGCCCAATGGCATCTGCTTTAATCAATCATCCATCACAACATGCATATAAATGATAGGGGTCCACAGAAGGATGGCGGATCTAGTCCAAATATCAAGATAGGCTCACTGATTTAAAACATGTCACAATAGTTAAGGAAAGAATCCAACTTATAGCCACCACAACATCGGACGATGCTCCCGATGTGGGACAAAGTTTTGCCTTCACCGTGTGCACATTAGCCTGCTAGCACAGTAGCCTACTAATCACTGGCAGCTCTCTCAGGTCCTCAAGCCCTACCCACTCAGTGTCTGCCCACGTGCGCCCACCCACATGTGATCACAGTGATGGAGCGTCACAATATCCCTCACCGTGGGCAGATCCGAGTCTAAGTGCAATAAGTGGGCTTCTTACCATCTCTATCATGCAATAAACATGACTTCCTTATGGGGCCTAATATATACATAAGGTGGGCTCCAAGGTGAAGGTATCATGATGTTATACCGTCACATACTCATAATCGGTATCGACCATCTACACCAATAATCAACCTTGATAATTGACATATACAATTGGCCTGATAATCCGCCTCAACAATCGAAATCGGCCTTGACAATCGGAATTGGCCTTGATAATCGGAATCGGCCTCTATAATTAGAATCGGTCTCGATAATCAGCCACGATAATCGAAATCAGCCTCTATAGTTGGAATCGACCTCCACAATCGGCCGCGACAATTGTAATCAGCTTCGACAATCAGAATCAACTTCGATAATCAGCCTTAACAATTGAAATTGATAATTGGCCTAACAAAGGGCCTAAGGGAAGGTCACAATGTGGACATTTAACTATCATTTCCCATCAATGTGGACATTTAACCATCATCGCTCCCAAAGAGTGGCCCATATAGAGCCAAAGGTATATTGGGCCCATGACCTCACACAAAGGCCTTATACATAACATAATGGGCCACATACAATCATAATGGGCCTTAGACATCACATGGGCCAAAAATACATCTCAATGAGCCTCATCATATATGCCATAAATACATCACATCAGGCATTGCCCATGGGCCTCGAATACATTACAATGGGTCATAACCCATAGACCTTAATACACAACGGGTGGGCCCTACACATGGGCCTAATATACATCACAGGTGGGCCCTTTACATGGGCCTCATACACATCAAGTGAACCGCATTAGTGGGTCTCATATACATAACAGATGAGCCCCAGACATGGGCCTCAAATACATAACATGTGGACCCTACACATGGGTCTCATATGCATCAAATGGGCCATGTCAACGATCCTAATAATTATCACAATGGACCTTGCCCATAGGCCACGAATACATCACAATGGGCCTTGCCCATGGGCCTCGAATACATCACAATGGGCCTTGCCCATGGGCCTCAGATTCAAGAAGGTGGGCCCCATCATATGGGCCTTAAATACAAAGTAGGTGGACCCTATCACACGGGCCTCAAATATAAGGCAGGTGGGCCCTATCACATGGGCCTCAAATATATATCATGATGGGCCTCATGGATGGGCCGCACCAATGGGCCTCAAGTGGACTTGGACCACACTAAAAATTATTTTAATGGTTGTATGTGTAACATGTGTATCACTGTACATTATCATTCTATGGGGCTTATGACACTAATGATGATCAGCACTATACAAACATTGTCCAGGTAAATCAGCACCATCCAAACATTATTTATGTAAATCAGCACCTTCCAACAATTGTCCACGTAAATCAGCACCTTTTAGCCATTGTCCACGTAAATCAGCACCATCCAAATATTGTCCAGTACGACGGTGTGGATGGAACAGATACATCACGGTAGGCTCACAGCATGGTCTAAACGTGTCCAACACCATCCAACACTATCTAAATGGTGTGGATGAAACAAATACATTATGGTGTGGTCCACTTTCCAGATTAACTGGATGGTGAGCATACACCACATATATCAAGGTGTGGCCTGCAAAACTGCTGACGTGCAGGGCAGCAACAACTGCATGCTGCACAGGACCCAACAGGTTAACATCTTGCATATATAATACATCATGGACGGGTCCATGCTGGCAAAACAGGTGGACAACTTAGGCATTACATGCATCAAATGGGGCCCACAGAACTTGCAGGTGCCAATACAACAGCTAAATGGTTGGCTGTTGGCCAACATACACCATCCAATCAGCTTCCATTTAATAGATGTGTCCCACGTGGGGCCCACCAAACATATATACTATATGTATACCATATATATATTATTATTTTATTATATATACATATATTTTATTCTACAGGGCAATAACGTCTAGCGTCCATTGATGGACGGCAGGATAAAATACATACACATAAGTGGGCCCCACCCTCACACGAGCCAACGTGTGAGGTGGCCCACGTCCAAGGAAAATGGATGGAAGGCGTAGATATACACATACATCACAGTGGGGGCCACAACACCATCCAAAACGGTGTTTAGCACCATCTAGATGGATGGTTCAAATAACACGTACATCATGGTGGCCTGTACACACAACATCGTCTAGATGGACGGTGTAGATCACATACATCATGGTGGCCACCCACTGTCCACAGAGAGATGGACGATTAGGATATAAAACACATACCTCATGATCATACCCCCAAAACTTGCTTCGTCAATGACAGCTCTAACTGCTAGTCGTCCAGCAGATGGACATAATGGAATATATACATCATGTGTGGGGTCCGTGCCTAGTCCACTGACATCAGAAAGTAGCAGCTACTGGTGCTATAAAGGGATGCATGGCGTGGATGAAGCCCACATTACAGTGAGCCATGTCCAGATGGACAGACGGCTGGATAAAACCCTTATATTGGTGGTCGACCCTACCCAACACATCCAGATAGACGACTAGATGGCATGGATATGTCACAGTAGGCCATAAATCATCACACAAAAAAAGGAGAGAGAGAGAGAGAGAGAGAGAGAGAGAGAGAGAGAGAGAGAGAGAGAGAGAGAGAGGAATCGGATGGTGGAGGGACCCCGCCACTATGGGCCCCTCTATACAATGCATACAACAAGTGGCTTCCACCCTATTTGGGTCCTCAAATTATAAAATCCCGACAAAATCACTCACTATTTTCTTTTCTTCTTGGTCTGTCCTTAGATCCTCGACTTCATCTTTAATGGAGGATGATGGGGACTAGACAGTTAGATGGTGCAGATGGGAGGTGGGAACTGGGCCACATCTAGCTCTCCCTCATGAAGCTTGGACATTGTACTCTCATGAGGTTGCTTGGGAGTAATGAGAGAGAGATGAGAGAGAGAGAGAGAGGTTGTAAGAGAGAGAGAGAGTGATGGGTGAGTGAAGGGGTGTGATGGGTGAGTGAGTGATGGGTGTACTTGATTGGTGGAGAGAGAGTTGACTTTAGGGGAGGGATGGTTGTACTTGGGGATGGGATAGAGTACTTGACATTAGATTTGATTGATGGGACATTCTCTTGGGATTTGCAACACGTGGCGTTTTTCTTAAACTGAACGTGGGCCTACATCTCCTGGCCTGGGTATCCCCTTAGCTCGTGAGACGCAAGGGTACAAGTCTCAGGTCGAGTCGACTCTGGAATACGATTAAAGACTGCGAGTTGCCGAAATTCGATCGGGAGGACTGTAAAAGCCTATGGAATGGTATGGGCTAGGATACAGGTCTCGCAAAGTGGTGTTTGGGTGGTGGGTAGTTTAGGTTATTGAATTTTGGGTGGTGTTGGGTAGTGTGTGTTGGAAATTGTACAAGAGGGAGCGGGCCACCTTAAAAAATGTGTTATTCACACTAGGTGGGCCACATGATCAAGATCAAAGCGTAGAAATGAAATGTACAAAGCTTATGATCCTCACATGGATGGACACATAGGACGCTGCATCGGAACCGTAACGACGATGCGAACAAGATGACACAGGTTTTAGGTCGATCCGAGTTGGGTCTATATGACTGTACTTAGGGATAGCTGCAAACACTATCCAGGGATCGCGGTTCCACGGGATTCGGAGGTAGGATCATGGGATCAAGAGAAACGAAATGCACACATATACACACATGCACAAACATGCACTCGGGTCGGGTCTTACAAGCCTCCCCACCTACAAAGAAATTTCATACTTAAACTGACCAATCCTAAGACAAAATGAAAGGTAAATCACCACCATCATATAACAATCATCGGTGAGAAGGAAATAAAAACAATCATACATCAATCAATCATCAAATAAATGGGGATAACGCTCTCTAATATCGGCCTTGCGTTCCCAGGACGCCTCAGCCTCCGAATCATGACCCCACTGTACCTTCACCAAGGGAATGACCTTGGTCCTGAGAACTTGCTCCTTCCAATCAAGAATACGAATCGACTGCTCAATATAAGAAGCATGCTCATGGACCTTAAGAGGCTGCCAATCAATCACAGGTATGATGTAACCCACACTTCCACAACATAGAAACATGGAACACATCGTGTATCACGGATAACTCAGAAGGCAAGGAAAGTTTGTAGGCCACAACGCCCATGCTCTTGGTAATCTCGAAAGGTCCAATAAATCTCGTGGCAAGCTTCTCCTTCACACCAAATTGAACCATGCCTTTCATAGGTGAGACCTTGAGATATGTCATGTCCCCAACTACAAACTCAAGGGGTTGACGCCGATGATCAACAAAACTCTTTTACTGGCTCTGAGCTGTACACATCCTCTACCTGATAACATCAATAATCTATGATGTCTGCTGCACAAGCTCATGACCTAGGAGGCAACGTTCTCCAACGTTGGTCCAACTGCTAGGAGATTTGTATGGTCTACCATAGAGTGCCTTAAAAGGAGCCATGCAGATAGTCGCCTAATAGCTATTATTGTACGCGAACACGATAAGGTGCAAATGCTCATCCCAACTGCCCACAAAGTCAATAACACAAGCTCTGAGCATATCCTTAAGGATCTGGTTGACCATTTCAGTCTGCCCATCCATTTGCGAATGATAAGTGGTGCTGAGATACAAGGTAGCCCCCATTGCCTGCTAGAAACTCCTCCAAAACTAAGATGTAAACCTAAAGTCTCGGTCAGATACGATTGAAACTGGAATGGCATGTAGTCTCACTATCTCCTCAATAAAGATCCTCACCAACCAGTCTATAGTCTAGGAAGCACGCATCGGAATGAAATGAGCTGACTTCGTCAGACGATCGATGACAACCCCGATGGTATCTTGACCGCGTGAGTCCTAAGAAAACCTGCGATGAAATTCATTGACACATACTCCCATTTCCACACTGGAACGCTCAACGACTGCAAGGGACCAGAGGGTCTCTGGTGATCATCCTTGACACGTTGGCATGTGTCACACTCGGCCACGAAGCTAGCAATCTAGCTTTTCATCCTTAGCAAAAAATATTACCTCCTCATATCTTTATACATCTTCGTGGAGCCCAATTCAATAGTAAGTCTCGATCGGTGTGCCTCGATAATCAGATCATGATGCAACTCTGGCACGTTTGAGACACATAATCAGCCTTTGAAGCTTAATCCACCATCTAAACCAATCTGTCAGTATGATTACTCTACGGATGTGGCCTCTGCTTGGTACTCATGAAGTGACTCAAGCCAAGCCAACTCTAGAGGCATCAGTAAACACAATAAAACCATCACTCCCATCAGGAAGAGTGAGAACAAGAGCGGACGTGAGACGGTCCTTCAACTCCATAAATGCCTCCTCACAGGCATCACTCCAGACAAACTCAGTGCCCTTCCACGTCAACTGGGTCAGCGGTGCTCCAATACGGGAGAAACCCTTGATAAATAGATGATAATATCCCACCAGACTAAGGAAGCAATGGATCTCAGACGCGTTCGTGGGCTGGTCCCACTGATGCACTGCATCAACCTTCGAGGGGTCCATAGCGACACCCTTCCTCGTCACCACGTGACCGAGGAACTTCACCTCCTCCTGCTAGAACTCGCACTTCTTTAGCTTCGCATACAACTGGTGGGCATTGAGGGTCTCTAGCACAATATGCAAGTGCTCAATATGGTCCTCCCGGGTCCTCGAATACACAAGAATATCATCAATGAACACCACCACGAACTAATCGAGGAAAGGCCAGAAGACTTCGTTCATCAGCTACATAAATACAGTGAGTGCGTTGGTTAGTCGAATGACATGACCAAGAACTCAAAGTGATCGTAGCACATCTGAATAGCTATTTTTAAAATGTCCTCCTCTCGAACCTGAATCCTCAATGACACTTGCCAATAAACTCGACAACAACTCTCCTCTGGGCTCGACGATGAACTAGAACACTAGCAAGCCGAGAATGTGAAACGTGACTGTCCTCGCGGCATAGTCCAAGACGACATAATATTTCACAAACCAATCCATACCCAGGATAACAATGAACTCCACCATCGACAACACAAACAAATCAATGGGAAGGAACATCTCGCCCACCAGTAACAGGCAAGAAGGGAAACGACAGCTCAGCACAACAGACTTCTCCATGGGAGTCGAAACGGCTAAGGCCTCAGACGCGAACTCTGATGGAATACCAGTCGATCGACAAAATTGCTCAGCCATGAAGGAATGAGAAGTGTCGTAGTCAAATAAAACATGGGCAATGCAAGTAGAAATAGGAAGAATACTCACGATAACACCACCGATAGATGACTACGGGTCCTAGCCCTACGCCTGCTGCGTGAAATAGAATATGCCTTGAGCTGGCAAAGGAAGCAAGCCTGAAAACTGTGGATCCTGAGTTTACGCCTGCTGAGTGAAAATGTATACTCTACCCAAAGACTGGGGAGGTGCATATCCCCTTGGCTGTTGTTGTTGTCTCTGTTGTGAAGGCCTGCTTGACTACCTGGTTGCCTCTACTGCTGAGGAGGAGCCCAAGGAGTGAGAGCCGGGAGTTGTGCTCGCTGCTGTTGCTACTACTAACACTGAGGAGGATGCAACTGTGGTTGCCTCTACTATCATAAGGGAAGAGGGCAATCATGCCTCCGATGCCCAGTCTTCCCATAACCATAACAAACACCTGAAAAAGGGCAGGAAGATGGAGAAACTGGCTGCACTGATGATGATGATGATGATGATGATGATGATGAAACTGTTTTCTGAGCTGCAGGCTACCTAAACTCGGATCTACCCCTCTGTCTCTGCTGACGATGCTGTCGGGAACTGTCGGCTGGTGCTTTCCTCTTCTAGTCTCCACAGGAACTCTACTCTCGTGATCTCTGGGTCATGACCTGGTCCTCCTCGTACACCAAGGCCTTATATACAACCTCATCAAACATCCTTATGCAATGACCTACTACTCTGCTATGGAGCGCGGGGTGCAAGCCGTTGTGGAAATGGCGGACACTCATCTTCTTGTCACTGGTGAGATGAGGAACAAACCTAAACAAAGCCAAGAAATGGACCTCATACTTCGACATCGTCATATCGCCGTGGACTAGAGTCTCGAACTCCATAGCCCTCTGCTCCTAAACATGCTCAGGGAAGAACTTCTAGTCGAAACGGACCACGAATTCCTCCCAAGTCCAAACAAACTGAGGCCCAACCATCCTAGACACTGATGACCACCATTGACGGGCCTCACCCTGAAGAAGAAAGGTAGCTAAGGAAACTCGTTGATCAGCTGGACACTGCATAGTGTCAAAAATCCACTCTATCTCTAAGCGTCATACCTCAGAGGAAGAAGGGTCAGTCTCACCCCTGAACCTCAAGGGATCATGTTGCCAGAACTCATAAAAGATCGCACTCGCACGTGGGAGCTCAGATTGCCTAGGAACCTCGATAGCAGGCTAGCGAGACTAAAGGACAATAGTGACGGCCTGCATCATCTGCTGAAACTGCTCAACCCCAACCAAAACCGTATAAGGAGTGGTGGAGGCACTAGCCTCAGGCGGAGGCACAGGTGCAGATGGAGGAGCTGGAGCCTCTAAAACTGGAACAGCTGGCTCAGGGGGGGATAGGTGCCACAGGGGGCGGAATCATAACTTTAGAGATGGGATTGGGACTAGGGTCCATGATGGGTAGAGCAGGGTGAACTCGGGTAGACTGGATATCATGAGTGTCCTTGCCTCTCACACTTCTACTGCAGGCACTACGACCATGGGCACCATGCCTAGGCGGCATCGTCTATATAAGAACAAGAGTGACGATGCATAGGGTTAGAATATTGTAGGCTCAAACGAAAGGAATGCTCTCGGGACACTACTTGTCCTAAGATCGCAGTAGATATGCAATGTTAACCTAAGTTATCCCAAGGTTACTTACTATGCTCTGATACCAACTCCTGTCATGCCCCATACTCAGTAACCAGACTCACAGGGAACCCGATGACCAGTTCTGGCCGCAACAGCCCCCGTAGTACTCCATTCTCAATTCTTAAAGAAGGTTTCTGATCCTAGGAACCTACAAAGAGGATTTTCATAATCATATATCTATTCCGATACAAGCATACCCAATATCATAGTAAGTAAATCTTAAAAATAACAAAGGAACACAACAAAATCCACTATGAATTTGAACTTTAGATACATGGTTGAAGGAAATACATATGATGACTGAAGAAAGAGGGAAGGATCTACAATGCTGGGGTCCTCTGCTCAACTGTCATCCAAGCTCTACTACTAAGACACCGACCTAGGATCTCCTGTACACATCAATCGTGCATAAGCTTATAGAAAGATTAGAGGGTGGTGAAAGTATGTGACAAAGGTACATAGAAGAATAATAGGGGATGTAAAAAGGAAATATGATCAATGCCAATATCACTAACCTTACCAAGGCTAAGTCATGAATGTTGGAAGCCATACCAAGGCTATGCAATGCAATAAGGCTTACACAGCCGATACCAATGCAATACGAAGTAATGTCAATGCTCATTACTAGTCCACATATACAATATAGTTCCATCATAAGGGATATCACCGGGGTCTAATGCACTATAGGATGACTATCACTCTCAATACCATATAGTTAAACAAGCGTAAGAGATCACACTACCCGTCTGTGGACAACCAATCACTAACGAGGCTTGACGATAGCGGACCCACTCATGAGCTGGTCGGACTCAGCCTAGTAAGGCCTACTCACTTAGGCGGATAAGACCACATCTCATCTCAACCGACTACACGATAGTGGGAGACGCGGCCTAACAGTGTAAGGCACTTGCCACTCATAATCTCCACTCGGTCACGGCATTGAGGCATCCTCTAGGTACCTTGAAGGTTTAGGGGATTTCACTCAGGGATATCTTATGCACCCTAAATGCTTAAATAATATATTTTCGGTGTCCACATACAACCATCCATGAATATACCTGTGGAGGCAAGGTCCTGGTGAAACAAGGCCGATTATATCTATGAGATGCGATGTCAGATGCATGAGTTATGAATACTAATCATGCACTAGCTCGAAGCACTCAATGTGCGAGAGGGGAACTCCATCCCTCTATCATATCAACCCAATGACCATGCACAAATGAAATTCAAACACACCATGATGCATATGGGTCATGAGGGTGCACCATATGGCAATGATGACTCAGAACATACTCATCCTTCCCAAGGAGGGAATCAAGTCTAGGTACTTAGACATTTAATCTAAGAAATAATCCTCTAGTGGGGGTTCAATACTTTGGGGTATCCTACAAAGCTAAAGAGGGCAATATATAAGCCTAAAGGAATAAGAGGTCCTAACGAGGGCCTATGGTGGGCCTTAAATCTCCCATATCAACCCATGGGCCTACCTTAGGGCCACCAAGGAGGATATCCAACCTCAACTAGGTCTCGAAAGGTAGCCTACCACTACTCGAATATGAAACAAGGCCCAAGGCCTAAGCAATCTATGGCCTAGTGAGTTATACACTAAGCCCAACACATAGGCAATATTGTGGTCCCTCAAGCAAGGTTTGGGCCCAACCATAAAGGTCATAAACCCACATATTGTAGTGGGCCTAATGGGCAGCCCGGTAATCCAACTATAAGGGTAATTTCTTATACTTACTTCAAGTAAATTAGGCCTCATAACTTGGCCTAAGTATTAGGTTATTTTTGGTGGGCAACTAAGGGCCCAACTACTAGCATTTTATGTCCCACAAACCCATCACAATAAGTGAAAAAAATATAGGCCCAAAGGTCAAGGGGCCTATCTAGAAAGTTCCAGGACAAATGGGCCTAGAAAATCCAACAATTAACTATGAACATTAATCCAATAGAAACCCAACTGGGGTGGACCTCGAATGTGCACTAATTAAGCCCAAAGGCTCATTAGGGAAAATGGTAAGATATGTGCATATAACACCCTAAAATCTAGTGGGCCATGCTGCCTTAAAACATGCTATTAAGGGCAGCCAGTTTGGGACTATTATTGGAATTCCTGCCCACCTATTTCCAAGGCTTGCTGGAGTTCAACAATAAAATCAAATTATAAAATCATAGTTTACTGGTGACCCACACACATCCCTGTGGACCTCACTAGATTAATGGAGTGCACAAAACACCTAAATTAGGTGGGCCATGCTACTGGACTAAACATCCATCAGTAGCCCAATGGGCCTGGGCATCCTTGCTTGGGCATCCATGGGGCCCTGGATAGCTGCCCCAATGGACATCAAAGTAAGTCCCATATGTGAACATCCCAAGGGGGAGTGGGCCACAATCGGGATGAACGACATGGATACAAAACACATTAAGGTGGTCCTAACAAAGGGAGGACGACCAGCCCATGTTGGACGTCCCAGCCTTGGGCATCTAACCTTGTGGGCCGGTCCAGCCCCCGCTGACAGTTGCTTAGGGGTCCGTTGGTCTCGAAATTTAGTAGGTGGGTTCTATCATGGGTGGGCCACCCCCTGGAAAAGTTTTATTTTTTTTTAAATAGGAAAGTATTTATTTAAATTATAGAAAACTACCTGCCCAAAAATCTGGTTAGTGTAGATTTTTGTTTTTGGTTGGCCCTGATCTGAGCTCCTAATGGAGTGAACTAAAGGCCTCTAAAAATTGGGGAAAAATAGTTTTTATTTCCACTCATATATATACCAAAGGATAGGGTCCACAAAAGTGGCCCACTAATGCAAAAATTATTTTATAATTAAGGATTTTCATACTATCATGTTGCTCGAACAAACCAGAAAATTCAGACTATCTACCTCACTTGGGCCACACCTTTGGGACCTCAATTAAGGTTAGATGGGGCTGAAATTTGGGGGACATTAATATGGGATCCCCACCTTTCAGAAAAGTATATTTGGTGGGTAATAAATGTCCCCCAAACAGTCCCAAAATCTGGTCCAAAATCAACCAGAAACTATCCAGAAAATTCTAGATAGCAACATTTACTTGGATAAAATAAATTATATGAGTTAAATAAAAAGGGAAATACTCTAAGAACTAGGTGTTATGGCCCACTCTGCTGGGCCCCACAAATGTTCAAAATAAATCCCAAGGTTACCACACTTGCATGCATCAATAATGGTCAGCAAATAGGACACCCAACCATAATGTAGGTGGGTATGGGCATCCCACCCTATCTGGACTTTTCTGGACTATCTACGCCCACCAAGTGGACCACACACATCATCAGCAAATTATAAGAAAGGTGGAAGAAGAGGAAGAACATTCCAGTCATTAGGAGAAGGCTCCGTCACTATTGAGCCTTCCCCAACACAATCACACCCATACATTGCATTTCCATCTATATTACACCATGGATCATCATCATGCATAATCTACATTTAAGATGAATGGCTGGGATACGATCCCAAGCATGATGCAAGGGTCTAGATGACCCATCATCTTATGGAATGAGAAGAACCCTCCATGATGATGTCCATCAAGGAGAAACTCCATGCATGGACATGCATGCTTAAGATGGGTCATTTGGTCATATCCAAGGGATGGTGTAGGATCTCTGCCATTGATTGGTGGGTCCTATACTTCCCAAAAGAAGAAGAGAAGATTTAAGCTATGGAACAAGAAATATGTACATTAGAAGAGCACCCACCTAAAAGATCTTCACCAAACTTGGATCACCAAGCTCCAAATGCTCCAAGGAACCGAGATAGTTGGATGAGATGGAATTTGGATGGATGGATCATGAGAGAGGAGAGGGAAGGGACTGGAGTGTGTGGAAATGGTGGGACATCCTAGCCTCTTGTAATAGGAAAGAGAGGAAATGAAAAGAAGAGAAGGGAGAAATGAGAGGGAAGGAGAGAGAGAGAGAGAGAGAGAGAGAGAGAGAGAGAGGTTGTAGGAGTGCAATCATCATTCTCTCCTAGATAAGAGAAATTTCATTATAGCTTATGGTGATATAAACTATGTTGCTAGGCTAGGAATAGGGGTGGGTGGTGTTTGGGTAGTGTGTAGAGTAGGTTATGAAATTTTGGGTGGTGTTGGGTAGTGTGTGATGAAAATTGCACAAGAGGGAGTGTGCCACCTTGAAAAAATGTTCTCTTCACACTAGGTGGGCTTCATGATCAAGATCAAAGGCTAAAAATGAAATGTACACAACTTATGATCCTCATATCGGATGGACAAACAAGACGCGGTGTCGGAACTACAACGATAATGCGAACAATATGACATAATTTTTGGGTCGATCCGAATCGGGTCTACATGACCGTACTTAGGGATGATTATAAAATGTATCGAGGGGGTCGCGGGTCACCTGGATTCGGCTGGTAGGACCGCGGGATTAAGAGAAATAAAATGCACACACATACACACACATGCACTTGGGTCGGGTCTTACACTAAACTTGTCTAAAGCAAATGCTACAACTAGAGTTCCTCCTCCATAGTGGAATAATTCACTTGGTCTGAGTTTAGAATTCTACTCGTGTAGTAG
The DNA here is from genome assembly GCA_037074715.1 of Magnolia kwangsiensis. Taxonomy (NCBI): domain Eukaryota; kingdom Viridiplantae; phylum Streptophyta; class Magnoliopsida; order Magnoliales; family Magnoliaceae; genus Magnolia; species Magnolia kwangsiensis. The sequence continues at coordinate 42,713,885 of CM073576.1, read as the reverse complement.
ATAATGTAACACCTATTCTCGTTTCTTTGGCCTAGCACCGCCCCAATAATATAGTTGCTCACATCACACATAATCCCAAAAGGAAGACTCTAATATGGTGGTTGCACAATAAGTATACTAGTCAACATGCCTTTAAACTTGATGAAAGCTTTGTGACATTCTTTACCCCACTCAAATGAAGTATCATTTTGAAGAAGATTGCATAAAGAACAAAAGGTAAGACTAAAGTCCTTTATGAACCTTCGAGAAAAGTCAAAGTGTCCTAAAAAGGATTGCATGTTGCGTATACTTTTGAGTGGAGGTATGTTATAGATTAAATCAATTTTAGCTTTATCTACCTTGATTCCATTAGACAATATGATGTGTCCAAGTGTTCACAACCCCAAGTATAGAGTTGCAATGTAGTAATAACTTGATGAGACCAAGGTAGAATCCATATGGACTAAACTTGGACGTATTATAAAAATAACTAGAAGCATAACTGGAATTAGAAACTAATCTAAATTCTAGAATAAAAGAAGTAACTGTGAATGACTATCAACAATTAAAAGGAAACTATAGCACTAAGGATCCACTTGTAGCTATCAAGATGCTACCTTACTTGATTCAAAGACACAATTGGAATTGAAGTCCTATTCTATCCAGCTATAAGATAAAATAATTGAAGCACAATATGAACTTTACATTGAATTAGTTCCCACATGAAGAAGTATTATGATGATTGGAAGGGATTCCATCATCCTACCATGCCCACGAGACGATGGTGAGCAATAGGATTTACCGATCTCACAATCTCATAATGAAAAAGAAGATATTCAAAACTATCGTAGCATCTATTGTAATTTGAGTTATAATAAACCAAAAAAGACAAAATATTCCTTAAATTCAAACTGAAAATCAATGAAGTTCAACATAAATAAGAATCAAAGCAAAATAAACATCACAACATGCTACAAACTTCACCTCTTAGTTCTAGCTAAGAGATTTAGTAAACCATTGACATGATTAAAACCAAATCTCTTAAACAAAACATGAAAATAAATGAAGGAAGAGGAAAAAACTCTTGCGAGGCTGCTCCACCCTTTGGCTCTACTCCTTGAACCCTAATTCCTGTTTAGAACTCCTTAAGGAACCTGTATTTATGGCCTTTACTTGAAACTACTTTGAAACCACCTCAAATTTACGCAACAGAGTTACGCATTGGTCGGACCGAAGTCACCTTCGGTATGACCAAAGTTGAGTTCAAATCATGACAGGATTCTGTTACAGTAGTTACCCGATTTCGATCACATTGATCTTGGGTTAGGTTGGACTGAACTTAAATTTCGGTCGGACCGAATTAATCCTCAGTCGAACTGAATTAACTCCAAAATTCATCTTTCTTCAATGGAGCTTTTTGTACACTTACGGTCGCACTGAATCCTTCCTTTGGCAGGACCGAACTTAGATTCGGTCAGAAAAAATTATCCTTCGGTAGAACCAAATTAGCCCTGAATTTTATTGTTGGTTGTTGGATTGTTTTTTGTGATTTCAGTCGAATCGAATCGTCTAATTTTCTACTGTGGATAAAGCTATCTTTACCCATCTTTTTTTTTCATCCTTTGTACTTAGTTTCCTTGGATATTTGGCAAGTGAATTCTTCATTCTTGGTCTCCTAAGATCTATCCTATCTTCCTGATTCTTCAGCATTAAATCCATGCTTTTGACATTCTTTTCAATCCAAGCTGTCAAACTCACCTCGCAATATAAACATGTATAAAATATACTCATTAAGTATTATCATGTTCATAAAACCAATGTATAAATAGGGATAAATATGCAATTTTTGAGACTCAACACACCCCTCAACCAACATTTTACGAGTCTTGAGAAAAACACATGTGACAGAATTTTTAATTCCCAATGTTCAAACCTCTTTTGTAAAATAATATTTTGTGCAATCAAGTATGGATTAATATAATCCAAAGGAACAAGACTGCAAATTTGAAAACCTAGAGCCGAATCACCTAAGCAATCAATCAAATAGGTTCTTTATCAATCACTTAAGAGCATAAGTTCATATATTAAGTGAAATTGCGGTAAAGACCATTTTAGTTGAAGTAGGAATATGTCAATATGTCATAGAGGGGGGTGAATAAGACTTTTTAATAATTTTATGATAATTTAAAATCCTATCACACTAATCCTAACAGCAAGCATATATTTGGATTACTCAAGAGTAACTCTACTGGCTTCCAAGCCCAGTAGAGGATCCAATACAAACTATTTGAGAGATGAAAAATATGCAAACTAGTTTATGATGGATATGAATGTGTGTGTGAGGGTGATCTTAGATAATCAGATATGAAAATATTAAAGGAAATCACATAAACAAATGAATAGTAATCTCAAACACATTCATTTTTATAGTGGTTCGACTACTTGTCTACTCTACTCTCGGTAACCGCACTCAACCCTTGAGTATACCAGATTTCACTAAGGAGGTTTCCCATGGTTCATTCCAAACCCAAGGTTTTAAATCAGGTTCACCTTTAACCTTTACAACCTACACCTAGGCTGACTGTTTATGCTCTCACGAGCAAGGGTCAACACATTGCACCCACTTTTAGGCACCCTAGCCAAGGATCTTCTATAAGACCCTAACTGTTTATGCTCTTATCATTCCCCAAACTTGGTAACCAGAATCATAAGGAACCCAATGGTCGGTTCTGGCCGTAACAGCCTCCGTAGTACCCCATTCTCGACTCCTGAGGTAAGTTCCGATCCTGGGATCCTACAAGGATGATTTTTTATAATAGTATGATCATTACCAATACGAGCACACCCAAGATCACAACAAGTACATTTGAGAATAACAAAGGAACACATCGTAAAATCCACTATAAATTTAAACTTTTACAACTTTCAGAAGGTCCAAAAGGATATACATAAGATAATAGGAGAAGGAAAAGAAGATCAGCAACACCGGGTCCTCAAGTTCAACTCAACTCTGCGTCATGTAGCTACGACACCTGCCTAGAGTCTCCTGCACGCATCAATCGTGCATAAGCTTATAGAAGCTTAGATAGTGGTGAAAGTGTGTGACAATGGTATACAGAAGAATAGTAGGAGATGCAAGAAGGGAAATATGCTCAATGGAAAAATTCCTAGCCTTACCAAGGCTTATCATGAATATGATGCGATGAGTACTGGACGTTATACCAAGGCAATGCATGAAGGGGCTTGTATAGCCAATGCTAATATAATGTAATTAATGTCAGTACTCATATCCAAATCATAAGTCGAGTACATTTTCAATCATAAAGAAATCACCAGGGTCCATTATACTGCTAAATGACTACCGATCTACAGACCCCGTATAGTCAAATGAGCATAAGAGACCTTACTACCCGCCTGTGGATAGCTAATCACCAGCAAGGCCTGATGGTAGCGGACCCATTTACGAGATGGTCAGACTCATCCTATTAATGCCCCCTACAAACCAGGCAGGTAAGGCCACACCCCTATCCAACCGACTACACGACAGTGGGAGTCATAGCCTAATGGTATAAGGACCTCGTGCGCTCATGTATTCCACCCGGTCACGGTGTTGGAGTAGATCTTTGGTACCTTGAAAGTTTTAGAAATTTCACCCATGGGCATCCTATACGCCCGGTATGCTCAACTAATATTTCTGGTGTCCACATATACGGTCATCCATGAATATCCTTATGGAGGGAAGGCCCTGATGAAATAAGGGTGGATATCCACATGTTATACAAAATCCAGATGCATGAATCACACAATCACTCATGCATTTATCTCAAACATCCATCATGTTCCAGAGGGGAAAACTCTACCCCTTGGGGAGATACCAACATGTCCTACACAATGACACAACTATGGTCAATCATACCTTAACCAAGCATGCATATGATGCATATAGGAGTGGGCCATGAAGAAGATTAGGGGTGCCAACAAGGTGAAGATGAATTCTCTACCTAACTATGAAGGGTCTAGGTACTTAACCAATTTCTCATGAGGGATACAACCTCTAGTGGGGGCCCATTTACCTGGGGTAGTCCACAAGACTAAGGAAAACAATGATATGGGCCTAAATAGATGAAACGGGCCTAACAAGGGTCTATGGTGGGCCTTTAACCACTCATAGAAGCATATGGGCCTAGCTTACGACCACCAATGTGGACATCTAACCACAATTGGTCCTCAAGAGGTAACTCATCTCTAATTGATCACGGATCAAGGTCCAAGGCCCACACAACATTGGAAATAAGAAATGGGTAGTCATAATCCTACCACATACACTCATGTTAGGCTTCAGAAAGGCAGCCCAAAGCCTACCCAAAATATGGGTCTAGGGGAAATACACATAACCCAACCCATATATACCACTATGAGCCTATAGTGAAAAGGTTAGGGCCCAATATAATGGCCACTAATCCCATATATTGTAGTGACCTAGTGGGTAGCCCATTGCTCAAACCTCATGGAAAAATATCATGCTCTTAGTCAAGTAAGTTGGGCCTACAACACGGCCCAAGTAATAAGTTGATTTAGTGGGCAACCAAGGGCACATCTATTGGTGTAATCCGGCCCACTAGCCCAACACAATAGTATGATAAAAATGGCCCAAAAGTTCAATGGGCCTATCTAGAAAGTTCCAGCCCAATTGGGCCTAAAGACTTCAACAACTAGCTACATTCATGGACCCAATTAAATCCAACTATGGTGGGCCTCAAAAGTGCATTTATTAAACTCCACATTTAAGGGACTAAAGGTATAAATTTTTTCCTCTAAGATCCTCACAATGTGGTGGGCCCCAATCATCAGAATTTTAGCTTAAAGGCCAAGCATAATTATAGCATGTTGTTGGATTTTTAACCCAATAGGTTTATGAGGCTATTGGAGTCCAGTGATTGTTTCACTTGATTAGGACATTAGCCTACGTGGTCCAGCTATCAAGTCTGAGGGCCCTAATACATAGGGTTACATCACATAACACAAGGGAGTAGGTGGGCCACACTGCTAGACCAAAGTCCAGCAGGTAGCCCACATGGGGCATCCTATATGGGTCTGGGTATTTGGCACAAAACTGACCCAAATTTTTAGGCCATACCACGGTCATCTCGTATGTCTGTTGGGCATAAAATTTTGTAGAGTGATACTTCTATGGGTTTTCCACACAAACAAAAAATTTTAAAATTTTTAGATATTCTAAACTATTTTAATTAATTTAAATGAAAAAGTTTGTCTAGAAAATCGAACTGACCTGGACGTCCCAACGTAGTGGGCCAATCCGGACCTTGCCACGATGTGCACAGGGGTCCATTGCCCCTAAAAATTGGTAGGTAGGTTCCATCATGGGTGGAACACCTCCTTGTAAATTTTCATAATTTTAAGATACCTAAAAGTATTTTAATTAATTTGAAGAACACAATCTGTACAGGGTGGAATATTGATGGAATGTAACTGTGCTGAATTTGAGCCATTCCAATGGGTGGGTCCGGGGCCTCTAAAATTTCTAAAATTTGGACCCAAGGTCCCTCTCATCAAGCATAAAAAAGGTAGAGGTCCAGAAAAGTGGCCTAGCTACAGTAGAAATATTTTTTAATTATGGTTTTTATCAAAGTATATTGCTGGCATGATTATAGGTGGGGTCAACACCTTTAAGAAACATATATTACATGGGACCAAACACCCCTCCAAATGTTTAAAAATCTGGCCTCAAAATGACCCAAAAATCTGTCCAGATGGTTCTGGACAGCAACATATAATAGAAAATAAATAAATCTAAACACTATTTAAAGGGAGATTTAATCTAAGAAAATCTTGGTATAGACCACCCCAGTGGGCCCTAAAAACATCCAGACCCTTCCTATTACAAAATACCCCTTGCATGTGCCCCATATAGGTTGATTAGGGGGCTCCAACGTCCAAGGGTAGACTGTCATGGACATCCACCCTCCATGGATGGTCTGGATAATTTTTGGTCCACAAGGTGGGCCACACACTCATGATCAGAAGGTTATCAACAAGGGAAAATAAATATTCAGCCACCAGGGAAGGGTCTCCGCCACAGTGAGGCCCTTCCCCTTATCACTCATGCATACACATTCCACTATCATAAGATACACAAGATCTACATGATCATAGGATTTCTACTTGAGATCTACGTTGAGGATATAATCTCCACTAAGGATCAAGGGTCTAGATGATCAAAATATCCCTGATCAAAGAAGGAAAAGTCATGTAGGGGTCCATAAAGAATGGCCCCTTGCTTGGAACATGCATGCAAGTAAGATGGGCTATGAGCCCCATCCATGAAATCTTGGGGGCTGCCACCATCATTTGATGGGCCCCACAAGCTTCAACATAAAAAAGAAGAAGGGAAGAACAAGTAAGAAATGGAAGAAATCTGAATTTACAATTACATGCACACTCACCTTAATGGATCCCTCTCCAAAGTTACATCAATATACTCTTCATGCTCCAAGGGACATATTTCGATGGGTTAGATGCATTGTTCAAGATTAGATGAGAGAGAATTTGAGGGAGAAGGGGCTGGATAGAAGGAGAAGGTGGGGGACGTGTGGAGTGGTTGCAAGGAGAAGAGAGAGAAGAGAGTAGAGAGAAATGAGAGGGAGAGTATGAAAATTTACTAGAAAGAGAGAGAGAGAGAGAGAGAGAGAGAGAGAGAGAGAGAGAGAGAGAGAGAGGAAGAGTAATCATCACTTTCTCTCGTAGATAAGAGAAAAATCATCATAGCCTATGGTGATATAAATTATGTTGCTAGGTTAGAGTAGGGATGGGTAGTGTGTGGGTGGTGGGTGATATATGATATGTGAGGTTTAGGTAGTGTATGGGTGGTGTGTGTTGGAATTTACACAAAAGAGGGTTGCCACCTTGAAAAACATGCCATTCACACTAGGTGGGCCACATGATCATGCTCAAAAGCTTCAAATGAGATGCACATAACTCATGATCCACACATTGGATGGACGCATAAGAAGTGGCGTTGGAACTGCGGCAACGAAACGAACAAGATGGCATAGGTCTTAGCTCGATCCAAGTCGGGTCTATGTGACCAGACTCAAGGAAGACCGCAAATGCTAAGCAAAAGTCGTGGGTCGCCAAAATTCGACCCGTAGGACCGTGAGATCAAAATGAATGAGATGCATACTCAGACACAGACATGCACATATGCGAGCTCGGGTCGGGTCTCACAGCTCTCCACAGAGCAAGGGTCAACACAATGCACCCACCACGTACACTCCTACTCGAGTCCTCCTAAAGAACTCGCAAGGGTGAGAAATAACTTAGACCCAATCCTACAAAGAAATGATCACAAGGGTCCTCTAGAAGCTGATAACTTATAGAGAAGCAAATGAGTCTCTTTTAGCTTATTGTTGAAGATCTCCTCCTTTGTTGATGAAGAGTCTTCTTCTTCCTTGAAACGACAACTCAAAAAATATACCAATGCATAGCGACGACTTGGGTCAAGGTTATGATGGAATCCTACTCTCGAATATTTTCCTATAAAGGAGATATAGTGATTCCAATCATCTAAGCATTCAAGGCATCCCAACTTAATGATTTACCATTAAGGTAGTAGCTGGAGGATCCTTGAATGCGGAAGTTCATTCCCCAATCCACTCTATTGAATATCAATGATGAGGGTGGATCGGAGGATGAACTCCCTAGAGAGAAAGGGTTTTGGGTAAATGATCTAAGGTTAAAATACTTAAAAGCACTCTCTTCTTTCTCTACCAGCAACTAAAGACAAGCTCTCTATATATAGGTAAAAAGTTTCAATGGATATAAAACAGAAGCATTTATGACAGAGTTCGATATCATCGAGCAAGGTCGATATCATCGAGCGTATACTCTTGATTGCATCGACTGGTCGCTCAATGACACAAACTCAAATGTCATACGGTTTTGAAACTTTTTGCCAGATGGTCGAGGGAATTGAAAAATGCATTGATGTAATTGGATTTCAAACTCCAATATTATCGATAGGAGGATCGATTCCTCAACATTTGAAAATGAGAGAGACTTGCTTTAAAAAATTTCACGTCAAAAAATATGATCAAGGCACACTCGATATCATCAGAATTTGAATGTTGATGATATTGAAGGTCATGTCGATGCATCGATAAATCCATAAATTTTATCAGTGAGCTTGCTAGACAGTTTATGTCCTTTCTCGATACAATCGATTCGGCCTCGATATCATCAATATTCGAATATTGATTATATCGAGTGACCCTCGATCTGAAATTAACTCCTAAAAAATGTTAATGAAAAGTCTATGTCCAAGATCGATATCATCGATGCCCTTTCAATATCATTAATTTTTGAATTCTGAGGATATCGAGGGGTACATCGATATATCGAAGGTCTATATGATTTTCTTATAAAAAAAAAAGGGACACAAATACTTTGCTGTCGATTATATCAAGTCTACTTCGATAAACTCGAGTTTCAAATATCGATGATATTGATAGGGGTATCGATAGATCGATAATGCAGTCCAGATGAATATGTGGTTGCTGGACACCTTTGGTCCTCATTTCAATGGTATTGATTGATCATCAAGGACATCAACAACATACCTTGATTTTATCTAACCTGATATTGATAAATCGACAGAGGTAGAAAACTTAGAGATTTTTTGATTTTGTAAAAAAAGTTTTCTAAGCCAAAAACCCTATGATGTTCTATCCAATTTTAAGGGTTTTATATACCTAGTGTTTTGGGACATGGGATGTGAGGCTTAGATTTACCTGTGCCAAGCTCGACACACATCCTGTTGAGGCAGATAGCTGATTGATCTTCCTATGGAGCTTTTCTATCTAGTTGACTCAACACTCATGCTATTTGACAAACCAGGGCACTTTTAATCTCCCCCTTTGTCAATTACGTAACTAAATACCCTAAGACCTTGGAACATCTAAACAAACACATCCTAAATTGTGTGTACATGTAATTTACATAATTTTACAATGTCTAGTAAAATCATACACACACTCAGTAGCTGCTCCCCCTAACAGCATTCTCCCCCTATCTTGATGCAGCTGCTCCCCCTAACACCTGTATCACCATTCATGGACAGATATATAATTTTCCCATTAGGGTGTTTGAATTGTTCTCCCCCTTTTTGTCAGTCATTGACAAAGGTATAATAGATGATATTAACTGAAGTTAAAGCAACTTGAGAGAACCACCATTCAGAGAGCATACATATATAAAGTATAGATGCATAATGATCAGCATAGTTTAATCAAACATCATTTTTAAAAACTATGCCTGCATAGTAGACCAAATAAAGCAGTGATATAAGCAATAACATAATCATTAAAAACATCACATGCATTCCACATCAGAAGCTAGATAAACCAAGGGATCTTTAAGACATAATCATGGCAATAAAAATGTGAATTAAATCCACCCATATTCAAAAATATCTAAAAAAAAAAAAAAAAAAAACATATACTGCCCAAGATTGGCAGTAGTATGACAAAAAACCATCAAAGACTAAGTATTCCTTACTCAGAGGATATTACACCAAAAGGAGACTTTTGAACTCTATAAGTTAGTAATGCATCACACCTATGTATGAGTGAAGAGCATTCAAAAAGATATTTATGCCCTAAGAATTTCAAGGAGAATCCAGGTATGTGATGCATTGGTCATACTATAGACAATCAAAAACCTTTACTGTGCTGGTAAGACATTCAGAATTTGTTGTGTATCACGTTGCAGAGTTGCCAGCATGGTTTTGATCTCTAATAAACAAACTTCACATTCATCTAATTGTTTCATTATGTAGGATTGTCTATCAAGCAGATCCTGTATAGTGTCTCGATAGGTGACAGCCTGAATGTTTTCAACAGAGACGGAGCTATGCACAGGATAGCTTTTGTATGAACTTGAATCGATTTTTCCACCACAAGGAGCATTGACAATGATATTATAGATGTATTCTTGATTAAACCAGACACGCGGGTGTGGGAGATCGTTAGCAGGAGGCAGCCCAAATTGTTGTGATAGCTTGGACACAAGACATGGGAATGGAAGTGCAGTGATAGATTCATCAGAAGACACCCAAATTAATCGTTGTAGAATAAGAGTGGGTAGGAAGATGTTAATATTGAGATGAACATCATACAAAATATTTAGAATGTATGGAGAAAGCTTGTTCTCAGAGAATTCACAGGGATAGACATTTTTGCTGAAAATGTTGTGTAGGATTTTGTATGTAGGATTGAGGTATTTAACATGAAGAGCATTCTTTGCATTTCTTGATATAGTAGCACCATTACATAGTGCTCGAGTAACTTCACCCCATACACCAAGACCATTCAGATTTTGTTCTAATATAGGTATCCTAGTGACCCCTACCCCAATCAGTCGACCTATCAGGCTAGGGGTGATGTGCTCAGTTCGATTGATGACAGAGACTAAAACAGTTGGAGGATTATTTTCAACATTGTAAATTAAATTCAAGAATTGATGCACAAGATAATGATGAAATCCTCCACCAAAATCCACGATATTCCCCCACCCAATTAGTTCTAAGAGACCAAGGATCCCAAAGGGTTCAATGCATTTTCTCTGAACAGTTCGTTCTGCCACAAAGTTGAAGTTGAAAAATGGAGATGAGCCAGTTGCATTCTTCTTACCTTTGTTTCTCTCCATTGAGAAATGTTGTGGAAGAACCAGTCCTTTGGACATTTTTTCTTGAGATGAATGAAAAGGAATTGCTCTGAGAAATGCATTGCCATATTGAGACCAACAAGTGAGTCTCTTTTTCCATTCTTTCATTTTTAATTTTAGCCGCAACTTTCGATATCATCGAACATCGTTTTGATGATATCGGAAATAACTTATTTGATATTTTCAATAACGATCAGAGGGAAGATCAGTCGACCAGACGATTCTTTTGCTCAAGATTTCGTCGATGGTATTGATGCAAGGTCGATGTAATCGAAACGTTCACTCGATGTATCGACAGGTATATCAAAGGTGAATGTTTTCAATTTTTCATATTCAGACAACCCTTCATGTATACTATTTGTAAAGGTGTTCAAACTTCTGACAGGAATAACACTGTGGTTCTTTGGTCTTTTTACCAAATTTACATGCAGAAGGTCTGCTGTCCATCTTTCTTCCTTTAAGTGGACGACTACGATTTTTCTAGAAGAACTTTCTGAATCATTAAGCCAACAAAGCCACTTCCTCATCTTCATCTTCTCTTTCACTTTTAATGTCCTCATTTGTTGTTTTCCTTGAAGTTTTGAGGACAGTATTTTTGGATTTTTGGGTTTGTTTGAAGTGTAGTTCAAATGTTTGTAGGGAACTTACCAGTTCCTCTACTTTCATTTTGTCTATGTTCCTACATTCTTCAATGGTAGTTACCTTAGGATTAAACCATTCCGGTAGTGATCTTAGATTTTTCTTATAGATTTTAGGTAACAGAACTTTCTTTCCTAATCCACCCATGAAGTTGCAGATGATATTCAACTTTATGAAAAACTCCATAAAGGTCTCCTGCTCTTCCATTCTGAGACTTTCGAACTGGGAAGTCAGGAGTTCCAGTTTAGATCTTTCTACAGTGCTTGTTCCTTTATGAGTTGTTTTTAACAAATCCCATGCTTCCTTGGATGTCCCACACATATTGATTTAATTGAAAATATCTTGGGACAACACAGTAGATAGCATGCATAGCTTTGGCCTCAATAGTTTGGTTTTCTTTATCGAATGTTGTCCACTTCTCTTTAGATTTTGGTTTGGTGATAGTTGTACCAGTATCAAGTACGATTTGTTCAAATGGTGGCACATATCCTCTTTCAACTATGTCCCAAATGTCATAATCCACAGATCTCAGAAAGTAGTGCATTCTAGCCTTCCAGTATGCATATATTGATCCATCAAATACTGGAGGGCTAGAGACTGATGAGCCCTCTCCTTTGGCCATATTCCCAACTTCAGTCAAGATCACTCTCTAGGCGGTGAAGCCCTTAAAGAAAACCCGCTCTGATACCAATTGAAATTGCGGTAAAGATTGCTTTAGTTGAAGTAGGAATATGCCAATATGTCCTAGAGGGGGGTGATAGGACTTTTTAATAATTTTATGATAATTTAAAATCCTATCACACTAATCCTAATAACAAGCATAATTAAGATTACTCAAGAGTAACTCTACTGGCATCCAAGCCTGGTAGAGCATCCAATCACAAACTATTTGAGAGATGAACAATATGCAAACTAATTTAAGATGGATATGACTCTATGTGTGTGAGGTGTAATCTTCGATAATCAGATATGAAAATATTAAATGAAATCACACAAACAAATGAATAAAAATATCAAACACAGTCATTTTTATAGTGGTTCGACTACTTATCTACTCCACTCCCAGTAACCATAGTGTACCGAATTTCACTAAAGAGGTTTCCCACAGTTCACTCCAAACCCAAGGTTTTAAATCAGGTTCACCTTTAAACTTTAAAACCTACACCTAGGCTGACTGTTTATGCTCTCATGAGCAAGGGTCAACACATCGCACCCACATTTAGGCACACTGGCAAAGAATCTTCCATAAGACCCTAACTATTTATGCTCTCCACAGAGCAAGGGTCAACACAACGCACCCACCACGTACACTCCTACTCGATACAATCTATCCGGCCTCAATATCATCGATGTTTGAATGTCGATTCTATCGAGTAACCCTTGATCATAAAAAAACCACCTGAAAAATGTTACTGAAAAGACTGTGTCCAAGACTGATATCATCGATGCCCTTCTGATATTATTAGTTCTTGAATTCTAAGGATACCAAGGGGTACATTAATATATCAAAGGTCTATATGATTTTCTTATATAAAAAAAAAGGACATAAATACTCTATTGTCGATTATATCGAGTCTACTTTGATAAACTCGAGTTTTAAATATTGATGATATCGATTGCGGTATCGATACATCTATCAATATCATCGATAATTTAGTCCAAATGAATATGTGGTTACTAGACATCTTTGGTCCTCATTTAGACATAGACAACATACCTCGATTTTATTGAACCTGATATCGATAAATCGACAGAGGTAGAAAACTTAGAGATTTTCTAATTTTGTAAAAAAGTTTTCTAACCCAAAAACCCTATGATGTTCTATCCAATTTTAAGGGTTTTATATACCCGGTGTTTTGGCACATGGGATGTGAGGCTTACATTTACCTATGGCAAGTTCGGCACACATCTGGTTGAGGCAGACAACTGATTGATCTTCCTATAGAGCTTTTCTGTCTAGTTGACTCAACACTTAAGCTAATTGACGAACCAGGGCACTTTCATCAAGTATTTCCAATGTGCTCTGCGAATTACAACTTACTTTCCATAAAAATACTATCATTTCATAATGTTAAACTTGTTCATCACCTCAAGATTAATTGAAGAATCAAGTGTCAATTCCAAACTTATTCCCTTTCCTTCTTTTTTTAGTTTTTTATTTTATATCGACGGTCTCTTTATTTATTCATTCTTTTCAGTCTTTTCATCATACATGACCTTTTTTTGTTGATCTCACTATTTTTAAACTAGTTCTTTTCATCTTTTTAAGGTGGATAAAATTCTCGAGACTCAATTCTTAATATCTATCAATGATATACATACAAGCAATTAGAAATTCCAGCACAATTTACAAAAAAAATTTAAGTGTGACTTTTGATTTAGATCAGCATGATATTCAAACTTCCTCTTAATCAATTAACTGTAAGAACTTAAGTGATAGTCTACTCAATTGTTCAAACTCCAACAATTTAAAGTTCAATCTCCATCTTATCATCATACTCAAGGTATTCTTAATTACACAAACTATCATTTTCTTAGCATATTTTTTATTTGAAAATTTAAAAATTTTTAGAATTTTTTCTCAAAAACTAAGAAAATATTGATTAGTTTACCTAATCCACACCTCCAACCTAAAAGCTATATTTTCCTCAATGTAAAAGATATGCACATGTAATGCACATGAGGCAACGAAAAGAAAGGAGAAGCGATGAAAATGTAGTACCTGAAGAAGGAGAATTGAATATTTTCTAAAGTTCTCAACATCAAATTTGTTAACACGAAGATTAAACAAACTGAGCAAACTATCCTAATCCTAAATCCTATGAAAGTAACAACCCTAACTACACCTCCATCAAACTAGGAGGTTAATCATGGTACATAGGATCAGTCAGAGCCATGGACATGTCCTTCAAATCAAAAATCTCAACAAATGGCTTGAGACGATGTCCGTTTACTTTGAAAGCATTGTCATTCGTCAGATTCTTTATCTCGATGGCCCCATGATGATAGACATTAATAACAGTGAAATGGCTAGTCTAACGAGATTGAAGTTTTTCTGAAAAAAGATGTAAACGAGAATTGTATAAAAGGACTTTTTGACCCAATTATGAATGATTTTTGAAGGATGTTCCTATCATGGAACATCTTCATCATGTCCTTATAAATTCTCAATTTCTCATAAGCGTCGTTCCAAATTTACTAAAGTTCATTTAATTGAAGCTTGCGCAGTGAACCAGCGTTGTCCAAGTTAAAGTTCATATTTTTGATAGCCTAGTAGGCTCTATGATCTAGCTCTACGGTAAGTGGAAAGCTTTCACATAGACGAGTCTAAAGGGAGACGTTCCAATGGGGTCTTAAAAGTTGTACGATAAAATCATAAAGCATCAGTCAAGTGGATTGACCAATCCTTATGGTCGGGTTAATTATTTTCTCCAGAATTTGTTTAATTTTTCTATTGGAAATTTCGGCTTGCCCTCTTATATGCGGGTGGTATGGAGTGCTCACTTTATAAGAGATGTCATATTTTTTCATTAAATTCTCAAATGACCTATTACAAAAGTGTGAACCTTCATCACAAGTGATGAACCGAGGAGTTCCGAACCGAAAAAGGATGTTTTCTTTTAAGAATCTAATCACCATTCTATGGTCATTGCTCCAGCATGAGATTTCTTTGACCCACTTAGTGACATAGTCTACTTCTAACAAAATGTACAAATTCCCAAATGATTGGGGGAATGGTAACATGAAATCGATGCCCCAACAATCTAATATTTTAATGATCAAAATGAGGTTTAGAGGCATCATATTTTAACGGGATAATGCTCCTAATTTCTAATAACGCTCACAAGCTTTGCAGAACTCATGAGTATCTTTAAATATAATGGGCCAGTAAAATCCACAATACAGAATTTTAGCCGTAGTCTTTTTAGTAGAAAAGTGACCACCACAAGCCTGAGAGTGACAAAAGGAGATAACACTTTAATGTTCATTATCTAACACACATCTTTTAGAATTTGGTCTGGGAAATACTTAAATAGGTTGGGGACACCCCAGAAAAACTTACATACCTCAACGAAGAATTTTCTTACGCTGTCCAATATGTCGGCGGGAAACCTGTGGTAAGATAATTTACAATATCCGCAAACCAAGGTAATTGGAAGATTTTAAACAATTGTTCATTAAGGAACATGTTGTTTATTAGGGTCGACTTAAGGGAATCAGGGAGATCAAGTCTTGAAAGATGGTCAACCACTACATTCTCTAAGCCCTTTTTGTCTCCTATTTCCATGTCGAATTCCTGGAGTAGAAGGATCCATTTTATTAGGAGAGGATTGGCATCCTTCTTAGAAAGAAGGTACTTTAGCACCACATGATTAGTGTAGATGATGATCTTGGATCCGACCAAATAGGACCTAAATTTGTCCAAAGCATACACTACGACTAAGAGTTCCTTCTTCCTAGTAGAGCAGTTCACTTGGGCAGAATTTAGAGTTCTATTACATATTGAATAATATAGAGATTCTTCTCTTTTCTTTGGTCTAACACCGCCCCAATAGCATAGTCAGATGCGTCACACATAATCTTAAAAGGTATGCTCTAGTCGGGTGGTTGGATGCGCACGTCATGTATGCTCTTGGGTGAGGTAGGTTAGAGATAGGATCATTTTTTTCCTTGTCTATTGTAAATGCTATATTGTAAATTTAGCACTCAAAGTTGTTAAATTTTGTTGTGCCAAATCATTTAGAATCTGTATCATGTGTTGATGAGATAAATAGATCAACTTCATGCATTTTAAAGTTATCTACGTCTTCGTCGAACTTCTCTACGTATTCAAGTTGAAGAGTGTCGTCGAAGTTCAAGATTTCAAGCTCAAGTACAAGTACAAGTTCAAAGCTCAAGTTCAAGTTTTGAAGACAAGCTTCAAGTATTTTAAGTGAATAAGTTAGCAGAGTGAATGATATTTCAATTGTTCAAACTCACAACTAAGGTATGGATGACCCTATATTGACCATAGGATGAGTCATATTCATTACATATTTTATGCGGGTCATTTCATAAGTATATATTTCTTTTCCTCAACTAATCCTAGTCTTTGTTCAATTAGTCTGAGATCTGGCTTGACCTGTCTAAGAGTTTTTCGAGCAGTCCAAGATTTATTATAAAATTTTGAAATTTTCTATTAGACCCTCAACTAGTACTGGAGATTACCCGACCAATCGAGTGAACAGTGCTCGACCAGTCATGTTGGCTCAACTCAAAGTCTAGTAAGGTTTTTTGGTCCCACTAGACTAGTTGTAACATCCCGAAAATCGGGGGGTCGAGCAAAAATCCAACTCCCGAGTTCCAAAATGTTATTTATGCAACATAGATATGTATGATTGAATGTTGTCTGTGATAATACATTAAACATGAGTGAGATTAAGCTAGAATAACATATCATACTCCAGAGAGAGTTAAATTAACAAGCGGAAGACTGTGATAGTATGTATAACATATATAAACTGTTTTATGTCTCTAGAGTGCGAACATGTTACCAGGTTATACACATACATGTATACTCCAAAAGTAGAAGAAACGAATATACATGAGTGCGCTAAAAATATAAAATAATAAATGTCAAAGTATCTAATCAACCTCCCTGTAATCCCGTCAATCAGAACACGCATAAAGGAGGAATCCTCCTCATTATCATCCAGTCCAGCTCTGCCTCGCAGGCCGCGCCATCATCTGCAATCACAAAAAGGTCTGGTGGGTGTCCAGGAACACCGTCCCGTAACGTGGGACTGAGTAGCTAACTCAGTGGAATAATAGAGCAAGGATTAACATGTTCTCAAATCAATCAGGCGATAATAGTAAAGCAGTAAATCAAACAATCCTAATACTGTTGTTAATGCAATATGACATGACGTGATGTATGCCCTCACCTATGATTTCCCTCATACGGCACCATCTTACGAGCGCGACATGCCACACTCCCTAAAGTGCTCCACATCTTCCAGGCACGTGCAATGTAATGGTGATATGATTTTCGAGTTGTTATTAGTCCATTCAAACAGCAGGATTGTGAAACTAGGGTACTTCCCTTATATCAATCCCAACACAGATCCTGTCTAGGGTCGTCACTCCTAGTTATCTCATACGAGGTATATTTTGTAGGTCACTGCAAGGGCTGCCAGGGCTGTTGCACCCACTCGTTGCTCCGCTCCCCCATCACCTTATCAATACAGGCCTACTGTACTCTACTGCTACTGAAGGGTCGTCGCCTCCCGTAGACTCAGAATACGCTCGCAGTCACTACAAAGGACTCGTCGCCGGATCAGTGTAGGCCGACAACAAGAATATAGTGTCTCATACCACCATAATCTGCTCACGAGACTAGGTGCTCACTGGTCACTACGGGGAGGTTTGTGGCCCCAGCGTAGGCCGACAGCTTGACCACGGTATACCATACCACCATGCCTGACTCATGAGTCTTCATGGATCAAGGTACCATGGTTAACAGGGTTTACAATGGTAAGTTCAGTACCTTAGGTTCAAGCAGTTATGACTCATGCAGGGTGAACATACAATGGCCAGTCGGGTTACTTGACGGGCTCGACTAGCACGATCGCATCTCAAGTTGAATGACGGGAAGTGCGTAAAACACTTCGTGTGGCCTAACCACTGCCACCAATTCCAAACACGACTCGCGTTCATCGACACGTCCTTCGTGGCGAAGATAAACTAACCACGAATTAGCTCGGTTACCGACTGCCTGGACTAAGTATAGTCCCAAACATGTGGAATCACATCAGCAAAGCATGTGAAGTATTGGAAATGAAATACAACCATATGAGCATGTTAACACATGTTATAATATACAACTTAAGCAAATCACCTGATACATGCCTTTCATACATATAATGAAATTATGCATATCGCCAACATATAGGAAATCATTTCCATCAGCAAATTAATTGAGAATTCAATCTCAAACTAAATCATAATGAAATCATCAAGCACATGTTATAACATACAACTTACATGAATCATCAAGCACATGCATTTCATTCATATAATGAAATCATGCATATGACTAACATGTAGGAAACCATTTACACCAGTATATTAATTGAGAAACCAATCTCAAACTAATCCATAACATCATTTAATTCAATACATACTAATACAAGCATTTATACAAACACTTACACTACACACTTAAGTCTACATATATTATGTCGACCCGAAGTGCGCATTTAGGCGAATCTCTTCGCCAAACTAATTATGCACGTATTCCTAACATTCTAATGCGACAATAAACCATGTCAATCACATCAGCAAAATATGAATGAAATCTGTACTTCCTACAAATGACTAAAATGCCCTAAATCTCATATTCTTCGTTGATTTACGAAACAGGAAACGGACAACATGTTGTACATGTCAAATGGAGTTGTCGTCGATAATCTACTATTAAACAACATTGAAAGCTTTGGAAACAGTCAATCAAAGCGTCTAAAATCCGCACCTTGTCTCTTATAAACGTGTCGTTTCGAACGGAGCGTATACGCTTCGTCTACGGCGAATAGAGAACCTGATTTACGAGTTCTATCAGTTTGCATGCTATGGAACGGAAAGAATCCCAAATCAGCAACTTCTAGGTTTATTCCTTACCTGAAAATGCGAAGAAATCACAGGCCAGATGATCGGAGTGTGTTGCTTAGGCACTTGCAGCAGGTGGCACGAGCAGCAAGAAATTCTCTCCTACTCTCTCTCACAAACTCTCTCCTTTTCTCTCTCCCAATCTAGGGATTTTTGCAAATTCGGATGTGAGAGAGGAGTGAGGGTTTCAACCCTTTTTATAAGCCCAAACTTGTCCGAAATAGGCTCAGGAACAAGTTTCACTTGAGGGGTAACCAAATCGGGGCTGTTTCAGTCCAAAAGGACATTTCTGGTGGTCCCCTGGCCGAACGCGATCGGACTTAAGCACATGCATACTGGATCTAGCATACATCAAGTTTTCAGTCCGGCAGGGTTCGCAGATCGCACGTGGCGGTCCAGTTTCAGCTCAGCGGTCACCGCACGTAGATCAGGCCTGCAAATCTCATGATATGAAATAGAAATTTTTCCTGATCCGAGGGTGTAATTTGGCTGAATTCTGACGGTCAGAAAGCTTAATACTGACACGTCAAGTCGTGTGCCAGATTTGAATTTGAAATTCCAATTTTGTCCCTATTCGTACTCTCTTCAGTCCGGGCTCAATGAAATAGCCTGTGATTATCGGTTGGACTTGATTTTTGAAATGATTGTCAAGTCCAGCTAGGCGGTTCTAACGGTCTAAGATAGTAGGCATCGAACTTTCGACGCACGGTCTAGATCCAATAAAAAATTTCAAAGTGGTCCAGAGAACAAACCACCTTAGAGTTTGATCCAAGGTTATAGAGTATTATAGAGTCATACGTTCTACTCGATTTGGGTCTTGTAGAACGTATTTAAAGTGATCAGGGACTGTTTCCCAGCTACTCCAACGTTGCGCTAGCTATCTTATGCTTAGTTTCTAAAGGAATTAATCCTAAGTGATTTCTTTGGCTATGGAATTGGGTTCTGAGCGATTTTTCAGATGTTTTAGTTGACCCGCTACCTAAGGACGTCAAATCCCAGATTAGCCAAAATCCGGAGTGTTACAATCTACCCCCCTTAAAACACAATTTTGTCCCCGAAATTGGCGAAGGGTAAGGAGTACTTTTTCTAAGGAAGGTTCAATTCCTATTTAATAACCTAACCGTACATATAACCTAAATCAAATGTTTCGATCTTGGGCCAGTGGGGAAAAGCCTAACCACGCTTCCGCTGCGCCACTCTGATCGAACGGTAGCGTTGACTAACCTAACTGGATTGAACTTAATTCGTTCTACCCCCCTTCAAACTTGGTTCTACTTAAGGTTGAAGAATCTTTGCATCGATCCGTATATCGGAACGAGGCCCAACTTAGGGGCTATCCTTAACCTAAAATGGAAACAACCTTTCTCTACATGGTTTTCCTTGCTAATGATGCGTTCTATGACATTGGTATCTATGATCATAGAGATGAGCCTAATCTCTATTGTGGTTAAGTTCAGGGGCAGGTATGAATTGGTGGCAAGATGTCGAATCCTCTACTGGCTTTAAGTCCTTAACATTTACCAAGGGCAAAGTAATAACTTGTGGTTGTAGGTGGTCGGACCAACACGGAAGAATAGTTGTGTAATGGGTCTGAGCCGGATACACAAACCTTCTGCCCCGCGATGACAGAAAAGTTGTTGTATCAGTCCTCAATCGTAGTCGATGTCGATCTTCTGCTTGATCAGAGCATTGGATTTAGTGGTAACTACTAGGATTAAGAAGTCGATTCAAATCGCGAATACTTCGCTGATAATTGCATTTCCTTTATTCCGCGTTCCCGAATGCAATAAGCCCTTGGGGAAGGCAATTCTAGGGGGTGTGCTAGTACATTCTAAGTTCAATCTGAGGGATTTATAAATGTTCCCTGAGAGTGAATGGTTCTTTCCTATGGGTAACAACAGGAGTCTATAAGTCATAAGGGGATCTGTCGAAGGAATAACGTTTTACTTCAACCAAATCTAACCTACAATTTCGTAGCATATATAGGCTTTACACTACTTAAGGTAACTAGTAGGCTAGTCTGTAACTCTGTAGCTATAATCCAAAGCCTAAGATTATACGGTAAATGGCTTTCCTATACCATTTCTACTACAGGGAATTGTTCTATCGATTAGGGTCAAGATTGTCTAAATGAAATTGGATTTCTTATGTTGTCAGATCCTTCAAATCTAGGAGTGCTATCTCTAGGTCCAAAACGCCCAAAGGCCTATATGGCAGTAGCATTTAGTTGTATCAAATGGAACTGCATTCCTAATCCTATATTGGGATAGGGAGTGGCATGCTTGGTTGGAGGGTGGGTTGGGATAAAAATTAATTTGTAGGCTGAATCTCGGGAGTTACAATACTCCTAATCTAGGGACAATACCTAACAAAAAAATGAACGGCATGCACTCCATTCAACAAATTTCAGCTATATTAAGCTCAAACCACAACACAAACACATTTTCTACCTAACAACAACAAAACACAGAAATTTCAAAACATTAATCAAACAAGTGAAGAACATGGAGAAATGGGATGGGTAAGCAGGTTTCCATGAGTCTAAGGATCAAATAAAAGGGACTTGAGAGAGAGGACGATGGAAAGGGAGGAAAAGGCTGAAATAGCCTTAACAATAGCCATGGAAAGCGAAGGAAATGCGGAGAAATGGTCGCCCAAATGGACAAAATGAAATCTAGGCATTGTAGAGGGATGCTTCAAGCTCTCAAAGGCTGAATTTTTAAAAAAAAAAGAGAAGGAAAAAGGGGAATGGAGCTCCACACGATTTTTAGCCTTCCATGGAGGATGTGGGAGCTCCAAACAATGAAAATGGAGAAGAAGGGAGTGTCAATGGCTGTGAGTAATGAAGTAGGGTCGGTTGTGACCAAAAATGAGATTGTGAGAGGTTTGACATTGAGATTTGAGGGGAAGGCAGCAAAAATGTGAAGAAAGGAGAGCTTGAAGGGGCATTTTATGAAGGAGGTACGTCTTTTGGGGGGTTTCAAGGTACAACCCACATACCAGGGGGCTACCCTAGCCCCCAAACTCCTCCAGCCCAAAGGTCAGACCCAACTGATGAGTTTGACCGGCGATGCATCGCCGAATCGGCGATGATATCGCTGGTGAACTTGCAAATTGGCCATTGAGGCCATATGGGATGGGTTCCCCCTGCCCTAGGGACTCCAAAAAAGTATGGGTCCCACTTTGGGTCATTGTAGATTGCCCTAGGGAGGCCCAAACATCCATTCAAGATTTTTTGGGGCCAATCTGCAAATCCGAATACAAAACCCTATCATACAGCATATGATTTTGGGGTAGAAGGAGCTAGTACATCCATATAGCTGATTAGTTGCTAATGAAAGTGAAGTTAGAATGGCCTTATGGCCATTTTTCATGAAATTTTAGTATTCACTGTAACATTTTATGAAAGTATGATTTTATATTATTTTCACATTAGGATTGATGCCTAATATGAAATTGATAAGAAATAATTGAATATTGAAGTGGTGAGAGGAAGAATTTTGAAGATTTTGGATGAAACGGGATTTTTAAGCCCTGACGATTGAATACAGGGGTCGTGTCTGTCCCACGGCCCAAGGATTCACATTAAAGGATTTGGAATCATTCAAAGAATGTCTCAACCCACTTACCTACAACATAGGAGCTATTCGGGTTTCTTTACGCGACCCTATATGCGCTACGGACTCGATCACGCGATCGAAATGAATAGACTTCGCCTATTGGAGAATCTGAGATCCTAGAAGTGTTTATAGACCCTTCTCACACCCACCTAAGTCAAAGGAAGCGACAGCGTACGTCGCGGGACCAAAATTCAGGCCTGGTTTAATCCAAATCATGCTCTGATACCATTTGTAACATTCCAAAAATCGGAGGGTCGAGCAAGAACCCAACTCCCGAGTTTTAAAATGTTATTTATGCAACATAGATATGTATAATTGAATGTTGTCTGTGATAACGCATTAAACATGAGTGAGATTAAGCTAGAACAACATATCATACTCCAGAGACAGTTAAATTAATAAGCGGAAGACTGTGATAGTATGTATAACATATATAAACTGTTGTATGTCTCCAGAGTGTGAACATGTTACCGGGTTATACACATACATGTATACTCCAAAAGTAGACGAAACGAATATACATGAGTGCGCTAAAAATATAAAATGATAAATGTCAAAGTATCTAATCAACCTCCCTGTAATACCGTCAATCAAAACACGCATAAAGGAGGAATCCTCCTCATCATCATCAAGTCCAGCTCCGCCTCGCAGGCCGCGCCATCATCTGTAATCATAAAAAGGTATGGTGGGTGTTCAGGAACACCGTCCCATAACGTGGGAGTGAGTAGCTAACTCAGTGGAATAATAGAGCAAGGATTAACATGTTCTCAAATCAATCAGGCGATAATAGTAAAGCAGTAAATCAAACAATCCTAATACTATTGTTAATACAATATGACATGACGTGATGTATGCCCTCACCGATGATCTCCCTCATACGGCACCATATTACGATCGCGGCATGCCACACACCCTAAAGTGCTCCACATCTTTCAGGCACATGCAATGTAATGGTGATATGATTTTCGAGTTGTTATTAGTCCAATCAAACAGCAGGATTGGGAAACTAGGGTACTTCCCTTGTATCAATCCCAACACAGATCCTGTCTAAGGTTGTCACTCCTAGTTATCTCATACGAGGTATATTTTGTAGGTCGCTGCAAGGGCTGTCAGGGCTGTTGCACGCACTCGTTGCTCCGTTCCCCCATCACCTTATCAATACAGGCCTACTGTACTCTACTGCTACTGAAGGGTCGTCGCCTCCCGTAGACTTAGAATACACTCGCGGTCACTACAAAGGACTCGTCACCTGATCAGTGTAGGCCGACAGCAAGAATATAGTGTCCCATACCACCATAATCTGCTCACGAGACTAGGTGCTCACTGGTCACAACGGGGAGATTTGTGGCCCCAGCGTAGGCCGACAGCTCGACCACTGTGTCCCATACCACCATGCCCGGCTCATGAGTCTTCGTGGATCAAGGTACCATGGTTAACAGGGTTTACAATAGTAAGTTCAGTACCCTAGGTTCAAGCAGTTATGACTCATGTAGGGTGAACATACAATGACCAGTCGGGTTACTTGACGGGCTCAACTAGCATGATCGCATCTCAAGTTGAACGACATGAAGTGCGTAAAACACTTCGTGTGGCCTAACCACTGCCGCCAACTCCAAACACGACTCGCGTTCATCGATGCGTCCTTCGTGGCGAAGATAAACTAACCACGAATTCGCTCGGTTACCGACTGCCTGGACTAAGTATAGTCCCAAACATGTGGAATCACATCAGCAAAGCATGTGAAGTATTGGAAATGAAATACAACCATATGAGCATGTTAACACATGTTGTAACATACAACTTAAACAAATCACCTGATACATGCCTTTCATACATATAATGAAATTATGCATATCTCCAACATATAGAAAATCATTTCCATCAGCAAATTAATTGAGAATTCAATCTCAAACTAAATCATAATGAAATCATCAAGCACATGTTATAACATACAACTGACGTGAATCATCAAGCACATGCATTTCATTCATATAATGAAATCATGCATATGGCTAACATGTAGGAAACCATTCACACCAGCATATTAATTGAGAAACCAATCTCAAACTAATCCATAACATCATTTAATTCAATACATACTAATACAAGCATTTATACAAACACTTACACTACACACTTAAGTCTACATATAGTATGTCGACCCGAAGTGCGCATTTAGGTGAATCTCTTCGCCAAAATAATTATGCACATATTCCTAACATTCTAATGTGACAATAAACCATGTCAATCACATCAGAAAAATATGAATGAAATCTGTACTTCCTACAAATGACTAAAATGCCCTAAATCTCATATTCTTCGTTGATTTACGAAACAGGAAACGGACAGCATGTTGTACATGTCAAACGGCATTGTCGTCGATAATCTACTATTAAACAACATTGAAAGCTTTGGAAACAGTCAATCAAAGCGTCTAAAATCCGCACCTTGTCTCTTATAAACGTGTCGTTTCGAACGGAGCGTATACGCTTCGTCTACGGCGAATAGAGAACCTGATTTACGAGTTCTATCAGTTTGCATGCTATGGAACGGAAAGAATCCCAAATCAGCAACTTCTAGGTTTATTCCTTACCTGAAAATACGAAGAAATCACAGGCCAGGTGATCGGAGTGTGTTGCTTAGGCACTTGCAGCAGGTGGCACGAGCAGCAAGAAATTCTCTCCTACTCTCTCTCACAAACTCTCTCCTTTTCTCTCTCCCAATCTAGGAATTTTTGCAAATTCGGATGGGAGAGAGGAGTGAGGGTTTCAACCCTTTTTATAAGCCCAAACTTGCCCGAAATAGGCTCAGGAACAAGTTTCACTTGAGGGGTAACCAAATCGGGGCTGTTTCAGTCCAAAAGGACATTTCTGGTGGTCCCCTGGCCAAACGCGATCGGACTTAAGCCCATGCATACTGGATCTAGCATACATCAAGTTTTCAGTCCGGCAGGGTTCGCAGATCGCACGTGGCGGTTCAGTTTCAGTTCAGCGGTCACCGCACGTAGATCAGGCCTGCAAATCTCATGATATGAAATAGAAATTTTTCCTGATCCGAGGGTGTAATTTGGCTGAATTCTGATGGTCAGAATGCTTAATACTGACACGTCAAGTCTTGTGCCAGATTTGAATTTAAAATTCCAATTTTATCCCTATTCGTACTCTCTTCAGTCCGGGCTCAATGAAATAGCCTGTGATTATCGGTTGGACTTGATTTTTGAAATGATTGTCAAGTCCAGCTAGGCGATTCTAACGGTCTAAGATAGTAGGCATCGAACTTTCGACGCGCGGTCTAGATCCAATACAAAATTTCAAAGTAGTCCAGAGAACAAACCACCTTAGAGTTTGATCCAAGGTTATAGAGTATTATAGAGTCATACGTTCTACTCGATTTGGATCTTGTAGAATGTATTTAAAGTGATCAGGGACTGTTTCCCAGCTACTCCAACTTTGCGCTAGTTATCTTATACTTAGTTTCTAAAGGAATTAATCCTAAGTGATTTCTTTGGCTATGGAATTGGGTTCTGAGCGATTTTCCAGGTGTTTTAGTTGACCCGCTACCTAAGGATGTCAAATCTCAAATTAGCCAAAATCCGGAGTGTTACACTAGTTGAGTGCATTACTCGACTAGTCAAGCAAGCCACTTGACTAGTTGAGTAACGATCTTATCTTATTATGCCAGAAATTTTAAACATTGGTTGGTCCTTCGACCAGTCGAACCGACCCTTAAACCAGTCTAGTGAACAATATTTTCACTTATAAATAGAGGATGAATTTCAGAGTTTTTCATTCATTCCAAGCTAAATCAAGCTATCACTTTAAGAGATAAGTTTCTGCATTTGTTAAGCTATATTATGCTCATTTTAGATTAATTTTAATGGCTTTTGCTATTTGATTTTGTGATCTCCATTCAACTCTATTTCATTAAAGAAAGGAATTATGATTTACCCTCTTTTGAGATCAAAATTAAATTAAGCTAGCCTGGGTTGATTTATTTTAAAATTAATTTAGACCTAGAACCCTTTCACTTGTGAGACTGGATATTGAAAATCTTTGTCTACATCGAATTAGTTCTATTGGGCTTCATTAGAAGAAGAATCTTCAGATAAGTACAATTTAATTTTCTACATTTTATGTTTGTGAGATTCAGCTAGGAAAAACTCATTACAGGTTTTTTAAAATTGTGTATGCCCATTTGAAAGAAACAATTGTGAAGGTTTTAACATGAACCTTGGAAAACCTTATTTCATAGTGAAAGCCACTATCCCGTTGGTGTGGATATTGGGAGTGGAGTAGTTGTGCAGTTGTTTTTCAAATAGTTGGTGTACACACAAATGAACCACTATAATTCCTGGAGTTGTGGTGGATGATAGTATTTATTTATGTGTGTGAATGTTGTAATTTACTTTATGCACTTGTGATGAATGGTGTAATTTTCTTTTATGCACTTGCGGTGAATGTTGTAATAATTTAGATTATTTCTTTTACCTCCTTCTAAGTTTGAGTTTTTGATACTTATAAACATTTTAGAAATTTATTTGTCCTACCATAAACCTTGGCTTTTGATGTAAGCTTGTCCTTAGAACTCAATTTTTATCAACCTCTCAATACTTATGCATTTGGAGGTTGCTTATAATTGTGCTATCTATCTTTGTTTATCTTTGTAATTCTGCATTTATTTTTTAATTTGATGTAGTCCTATTCACCCTCCCCTTCTAGGACTTTAAGCTCGGCCTTTTCAAGTGGTATCAGAGCCTAATAGCTCCTTTTTATTATTTGGATTTATTTTTTGAGCTAACCGATCTGAGCTTATAAGATGTCAAATTTTGATAGCTTGTCAATTACTAGGCCTCCACCTTTTGATGACTCCAATTATGCCTATTAGAAAGCTAGAATGAGGATCTTTTTAAGGTCAATAGATAAGAGTGTGTGGTAAGCCACAGTAACTAGATGGAAGCCACCCACATCTGAAGTTCTAGGCGTTCTGTTGAAGTTACACCTTATTTTTCATGGACCACCCTTCAGAAAAATGAAAGTAATGCCAATGCAAAGGCTTTAAATGCAATCACTTGCACACTATCACTAGATGAATTCAAAAGAATTATATCTTGTGATACTGCAAAGAAAGCCTGGGACATTTTAGAAATGACATACAAGGGTATAATTATAGTCAAGAAATCTAAACTTCAAATCCTCACTACTCTGTTGAGGAAATATGTATGGAAGAAAGTAAAACTTTCATGGACTTCTATACTAAGTTAAATGACATAGTCAACTTTGTATGGGGTCTTGGTGATAGTGTAACACACTGAAAATCAGGAGTCGTGTAGAAACTCGACTCCCAAGTTCCAGACCATCACTTATGCAACAAATATGCTGATGATTCAATGTTGACTGAGTTAGTGCATTAACATGAGTAAGATTATACCAAAACTGCAATTCATACTCCAAATCCAGTGATAAAACGCAAGCGGAAGACTGAAGAATATATATATCACTGTATGAAAAACAAAATAATCTCAAACTGTCTCCAAAGTATGAATACATCTCTGAGTCACATATATATATCATAAACCAAAATCAAATGTCATATAATAGTCCAACTAGGAAAAATCCCGATGATCCAGGCCACCTATGCAAATCCGTCAGAGAACTGTATATACGAGAACTCGTCCTGGTCCTCGTAGTAGTTCGGCTCCAGCTCCTGGATCTCCTCACAACCTGCATCTAAGACAGAGTCTGGTAGGTATTGCAAACACCGTCTCGTAACGTGGGAGTGAGTGATCAACTCAGTAGAATCATAGAGCAAAGATTAGTATGTTATCAAATCAATCACGCGATATTAGTAAAGAAAACAATCAGACATTCCTAGATACTGTCGTTATTGCAAGAATGAAATGACATGATGGATGCCCTCACCGACATACTCCCTCATGCGACACCATCTTACGTCCGTGACATGCTTTCTTCCCTCAGTACTCCACATCTTCCATGCACATGCAGTGTGATGTGGATATGATTACCGAGTTGTTATTAGTCCTTTCATATAGCAGTATTGGGAAAATAAGGTACTTTCCTTATATCAATCCCAACACAGATCCTGTCTAGGGTTGTCACTCCTAGTAATCTCATACGATGGTATATTTCTAGGTTATTGCAAGGGCTGCTAGGGCTGTTGCTCACACTCGTTGCACTGCTCCCCCACCACCTCATCAATACAGGCCTAGTTGTACTCTTGTTGCTATGGAAGGGTCGTCGCCTCACGTAGACTCATAATACACTCGAGGTCACTACAAAGGGCTCGTCACCAATCAGTGTAGGCTGACAGCTCGAATGTAGTGTCCCATACCACCATAATTGGCTCATGAGTCTAAGGTGTTCACTAGTCACTACGGGGAGGTTTGCGGCCCCAGCGTAGGCCGACAGCTCGACCACGGTATCCCATACCACCATGTCCAGCTCATGAGTCTTTATGGATCAAGGTACCATGGTTAACAGAGTTTTCACTGGTAAGTTCAGTACCCTAGGTTCAAGCAGTTATGACCAATACAAGGTAAACATACAACGGTCAGTCGGGTTGCTTGACGAGCTCGACTAGTACGAGCGCACCTCAAGCTGAACGACATGAAGTGCATAAAATACCTCGTGTGGCCTAACCACTACCGCCAACCAAAGCACGACTCGCATTCATCGACGCGTCCTTCGTCGCAAATAAAAGCCAACCACGAATTTGAAACTATTACCGACTTCCTGGACTAGAGCATAGCCCCAAGCACTTATAATCAACATCAGTGATCATATGAGAGTAACAGAAATGAAAAATGAACAATCCAAGCATGTTAACAACATGTTATAATGTACAACGTAAGGAAATCAACCAAACACATATATTCCATACATATAAGGAAATCAATTCAATAACAACATGGAGAAAAATCATATACATCATCATATTAATTGAGAATTCAATCTCAAGACTGATCTACCACAACATTTACTCAATACATACTAATACAAACATTTATACAAACACTTAGTCTACACACTTTAGTCTACATAGCGTATGTCGACCCAAAGTGCGCATTAGGGCGAATCTCTTCGCCAAACAGATCATGCACGCCTAAATAATATCATGACACGAAAAATACACATGGCAATCATTTCAGTAAAATACAGATGTATATAGTATTTCCTACAAATGCCTAAAATACCATAAATCTCATATTCTCCGTGCGCAGTCGAAATGAAAAACAGACAGCATGTTCTACATGTCAAACGGCGTTCTCTTCAATAATCTACTATTAAACGACATTGAGAGCTTTAAAATCAGTCAATCTAAGCATCTAAAATCCTCACCATTCGCCGTAGAAGCATAACGAATCGAACAGAAACTCTACGCTTCGTCAACGCCTGTATGACGACCTATAGCACAAGATACATCAGCTACTTCGCTACTTGTATCGAAGGAATCCCTAGAACAGGTTGAAGTTAGGGTTTTCTTACCTAAAATGAGGTCGGAATCACCGGAAGAGTGATTAGAACGCGGTGATTAAGTGCGTATAGAAGCCGGATCGAATGCCAGGGACTTTCCCTCACACTTTCACACAATCTCTCTCTTTTCTCTCTTCTCCTTTCTAGGGTTTTTGCAAAATTCATATGGGAGGGTTATGAGAGGGTTTAAGGTCCTTAAATAGGTTAGAAAGTCACCTATTTAGAATTTAAACCAAAGTATACTTGGGTTATAGCCAAATCGGGTCTTTCCCGATCCAAAAGAGCATTTCTGGAGGTTCCCTGACCAAATGCGGTCGGACTTAAGCTCATGGATATTGGATCCTGATCACATTAAGTTTTCAGTCCGGTAGTGTTCCCAGATCGCACGTGGCGGACCGGTTTTAGTTCAGCGGTCACGGAGATTCGATCAGAGATTCCAAGTACACTGACCTGAGTGGGAAATGTTTCCTGATCCGAGGGTGTATTTGGGTCAGATTTCGACGGTCTGAATGCTTATACTTAACCCGCAAGAGAAACGTGCCAGATTTATTTAAATGACATTTAATTTTTTTATGAATTTCACTCTTTCTCACACTCCTTGCTCCAGGCTCAATGAAATAGCCTCAGAACATCAGTTGGGCTTGATTTTCAAAATGATTGTCAAGTCCAACTAAGCGGTCATAATGGTCTAAGATTGTAGATATCGGACTTTCGACGCGCGGTCTAGATCCAATACAAAGTTTCAAAGGGTTCCTGAGAGCAAACGGGTTTAGAGTTTGATCCTTGGTTTCAGGACGTTATAGCGTTAACAGTTCCACAAGTTTTGGGTCTTGTAGAACGTATTTAAAGCGATCAGTGTTAATTTCACAGCTAATCTAACATAGCGTTAGTTAACTTACACTTAATTTCTAAAGGAATTAATCCTAAGTGATTTTTGTTCGAGGTGGTACTCGAGTCTCTGTATGGATTTTTGCGAGACGTTACAGATAGTATCCCAGAAAGTAAAGTCTGTGCAAAGATATTACACTCATTGCCTAATAAGTTCAATTCTAAGGTCACCGCCATTCAAGAACTTCGTGATGCAGATAATATGCGGGTTGAAGAGCTTATTGGTTCTTTACAAACCTATGACTTAAATTTTAAGGCTCCTAAAGGTAAGTCCATAGCCCTTAAGTCTTTTAAAAATATTTCTCTTAATAATGCTAATAATTCTAATTGTGAAAATTTTGAAGATGACAAGACACTATTAGCCAAGAGGTTTTATAAAATTTTCAAAAGCAAAAAGAGGGTAAATTTTTAAAAACCTTCTAAAAAGAAAAAGACTAGATCTAAAAATTAAAAATCTATTAAATACAGCCAATGCTTCAACTTCCATGAATACGGGCATCTAACAAACAAATGTCCAAAGAGGGACAAACCTAAGAATAAAGGTATGTTGGCCACATTGGATGAGTCATCTTGCTCTGAAGCTTCTTTTGAGTCTGATGATTCTGAACCCGAGTCTACTAACGAGGTCAAGGCCTTAATGACTCTAGCCAGAGTCAGTTCCTTAGATAGTTATAATTCAACTTATAATGAAAATTTGAGAAGCGACCTTGAAAATTATAATGATTTACAAGATGCCTATAATGGCCTATTCAAGGAAAGTTGCAAGATAGCTGTAAAACTAAAACTTCAAAAGAAAAAGTTTTTAAAGTTAAAAGAAGATTTTGATAACTTAGTTTTAGAAAAATTACATTTCTGATTGTTTTGAAAAAGCTAAGTGTGATTCAGATTTCAAAACATCCCAAGTTGAAAACCTTAAATCAGAAAATAAAAAACTAAAACTAGAAGTCCTTTCTCTCTTGAGTTTAAAGGATACTTGGATGTTTTCCTAGGGTGATCCTAAACTACAAAGAGTGCTAACCGGATCAAGAAAATGTGGCGATAACTTTGGTCTGGGCTACGATAAGAATACACCTCCTAAAAGTAAATTCACTCCTCCTAAGTTTGTTAAAGGGGAGTCATCTAACTCAAAAGGGAAAAAGTCTAAATCAAAATATTTTTAAAAATTCTAAAACTTTTCAAGCTAAGAAACCTAAAAGCAACCATATCAATTATAGAAATCAAAATCATAACCCCTTAGCTGAGAAAATTGTAGATTTACTTAAGGAGCTTCTAAAATCTAACTCGAATGGTAAAATATATAACAACTACATGCGTAGAAAAACCAACTATGCTCCAAAATTCAAAAAAGTAATGAAATGGGTCCCTAAGGTTACTTGTTTAGTTGCCCACACCACTTTCAAGGTTTCGAGTCAATCAAAGTGGTACTTAGACATTGGTTGTTCTAGACACATGATGGGTGGCAAATATTTGTTCACAATCTTAAAGATATGACTGATGCCTTAGTCACATTTGGTGATGGTAGCAACTGTAGAATTATTGGCCATGGTACTGTTTAACTCATTAATCTTCCTCCATTTGAGAATATTCTGTTTGGCCTTAAGCATAATCTCTTAAGCATTTCTCAAATTTGCGATAATAAACATAGTGTCAAATTAACCAACCAAAGGTATGATATTTCTAATGAGAATGCTTTTGTGATATTAATTGGCCACCGAACATATGAGAACTACTATATAGTCAGTGATTCAAGCTCGTCTATGTTATCGTGTTACATGGTCCAGACCAATCAAACCAATTTATGGCATAAATGCTTAGGACATGTGCATTACAATAATCTTTATGGACTAAGCAAAGGTAAAGTAATAGGAGGTCTACCCAAGTTAAAGAAAATAGATAAAATTTATGACGAATATTAGATTGAAAAACAAACTAGGAGTGCTCACAAGAAAGCGAACACCAGTGCCACATCCAAACCCCTTGAACTCCTCCACACGGATTTCGTGAGACCTACTAGAATGGAGAGTTGAGGTGGTTAGAAATATATTTTGATAATAGTAGATGACTTTACTAGGTATACATGGGTAGTTTTCATGAGAGAGAAATCTGAAACTCTCGATGAAGTGAAAAGGATACTCAAGTGTTTCTAAACTGAGAAGGAATTACATGTCTCTAAAATCTATACTGATCATGGTTTTGAATTTGACAATAGTAGTTTTGAGAATTTTGGTAGCGATCATGGTATATCCCATGAATTTTTTACTCCTAAGACACCTCAATAGAATGGGGTTGTTGAAAGAAAAAATCGTATGCTTCAAGAAATGGCTAATGTGATGTTAAATAGCATTAAACTTCAAAAAAATATTTAGGTTGAAGTGGTGAACATTGCTTGTTATATTATTAACTGTGTCTATACTAGAAAGTCAAATAATAAGACTGCATATGAACTAGAGTTCAATAAGAAGCTTATAGTCAAATATTTTTGAGTTTTTGGCAGCAAGTGATATATTCTACGGGACTGAAAAAATTTAAAAAAATTTGACACTAAAAGTGACGAAGGGATTTTTCTAGGGTATGTTCTAAACAGTCGAGTGTATCGTGTTCTCAACAAGAGGACCGGTGTAATTCAAGAGTCCATTAATGTGGTTATAGATCATCACCCGAATACACTTGTGTTAAGTTCAAAAGATGATGAAGTCTCTTTATTTGATAAACCAGACTCTTCATCCAGTCAAAATAACACTGAACTACAGTCAGTTAAAGACCATCCAACTGATCAAATACTTGGAAACCCTCTCACTAGTGTGCACACTTGTCGATAATTAGAAAACATTTGTAATTATGTTGGCTTCACATCACAGATTGAGCTAGCCAATGTAAAAGAAGCGCTTGTTGATGAAAACAGGATAGTGGCTATGCAAGATGAACTTAATCAATTCGTAAGGAATGATGTATGGTACTTAGTTCCTAGACCTAATAATATACATATTATTGAAACTAAATGGATTTTTAAAAATAAGTCTGATGAAACAATGCTAGACTAGTTGTATAAGGGTACACTCAAATAGAAGGCATCGGTTAAGATGAAACCTTTGACCCAGTAGCTCGTCTTGAATCTATTAGACTATTTATATCAATTTTTTGTTACAAAAATTTCAAAATCTATCAAATGGATGTTAAGAGTGCTTTCTTGAATGGTGATCTGCATGAGAGAAGTGTATGTTGAACAACCTAAGGGTTTTGAAGACCCTAAACATATTGATCATGTTTATCGCCTGAAAAAGGCACTATATGGATTAAAACAAGCTCTCATGGCATGGTATGGAAAATTGACTAAGTTTCTACTGAGTCATAACTTTGTAATGGGGAGTGTTGATAAGACACTATTTGTAAAGAAACACAATGATCACATATTGTTAGTTCAAATATATGGTGATGACATTATCTATGGATCTACCTGTTCTAACATGTCTGTTAAGTTTTCAGATTTAATGAAGTCCAAATTTGAAATGACCATGGTTGGAGAATTGAATTACTTTTTAGGTCTGCAAATGAAACAACTTGAAGATGAGATCTTTATTTCTCAAACCAATTATGCTCTAAACTTATTAAAAAAAAGTTTGGATTCAAAAGCAGTAAAAACTTCGATACTCCTATGAGTACGACTCTGAAGCTCTCTAAGGATTCGATAGGTAAAAGTGTAGATCCTAATTTGTATCGAAGTACGATAGGTAGTTTATTATATTTAACTATGAGCTGACCTGATATTGCATTCAGTGTAGGAATCTTTGTTAGGAATCAATCTGATCTTACAGAATCCCACCTGATTGTTGTTAAGCATATTTTGAGATATATCGCAAGTTTGACCAATCTTGGTCTCTGGTATCCACATAATACTAATGTTCAATTAGCCAGTTATATGGATGCTGATTGGGCTGGCAATATTGACGACCACAAGTCTACCAGCAATGGATGTTTTTATGTCGGGAACTGTCTAGTTTCGTGGCATAGTAAGAAACAGAGTTCTATATTACTTTTCACAGCTGAGGCTGAGTATATTATAACCGGTAATGCATGCTCTCAGTTTATATGGATGAAGAGGATGTTAAATGATTACGGATTTATGCAAGATTCTATGGTTCTGTATTGCGATAATTTTAGCGCAATAAACATTTCTAAAAATCCAATCCAGTATTCATGAACTAAGCATATTGACATTAGATATCATTATATTCATGAATTAGTGAAAGATAAAATTATTTCATTGGATTATATTTAAACTAAAAATCAACTTGCGGACATTTTCAGAAAACCACTTGACAAAAATAGGTTTGCTAAATTGAAATTAGATATTGGTTTGAGTAATGTGATCTAAGTTAATTATGTTTTCTTGTACTATATTGCATGTCTTTATTTTTTATAATTTTTAAATCAAAAAATTGTTTTAAAATGGAAATGTTTTAGGTTGCACGACCAGTCGAGTACATACTCGACCAGTCAAGGCACG
Organism: Magnolia kwangsiensis; assembly: GCA_037074715.1. Lineage (NCBI taxonomy): Eukaryota > Viridiplantae > Streptophyta > Magnoliopsida > Magnoliales > Magnoliaceae > Magnolia > Magnolia kwangsiensis. Next base: position 42,678,381 of record CM073576.1, on the reverse strand, counting down.
ACTGGTTGAGTAACTTGGGTTTGGGGGTTTTAAATGTAGAAAAAGTACTTTTTTCTCCATTCTCTCATCTTTTCCAACAAGCCCTTCCACGACCGGTTGAACCCACCTTCAATTGTAACTTGGTTAGTGCATCTTTTCAATTTTCCTTTTGGATTTAGGATCTTTGTACTTCTATTTCCTTGATTTTGAGGTTTATTTTAAGGTTTCTAGTGGTTTCTTTGGTTTTCTAGCATAAAATCTTATGTGGGTGAAACCTTTCATTTCTTTCTTGTATTTCTTTTATGCATTATGAAATGGAAAGTAGATACAAGAAAAGATCCTCTCATGATCCTTCTTCTCATTCTACACCGGTTACGGTGCGTACTCTTTGACCACCCAAAGAGGACCCCAAATACGTGCGGGATATTTGTCTCCGCAATGTAATTATTGAGCAGAATTTTAATTTCAACCATTTAAATCCTTTCAATATTGTTCCCCTCCTTGAAGCTGTAGGATGGGTTAACATATTGAATTAGGGCGGTCCTGCATACTTGTCCATTACACAGACCATGTATGCTTGTATCAGTGACTTCTCTATTAAAAATTTAACTTTTACTGTGACAACTAGAGAAGGTCCAGTTCAAGTTGACCGTCACTTAATCTCTGGTTTGATGGATATTCCTTTAAATGATGAAGGAATACTTATTTCTACGTTAGTTACAAGACCGTCTGAATCAAAAAAATGTATGCTAACTAGAGTTTTATGCAATATGAATGTGGAAAGGAATTTTGATATTGCACTCAGTTCCAAAAATATGTTACACAAATAATGAATTCTTCATCATATTTTCATTTCGAATATACATCCTCAGTTTGTTAATAAAACTGAGTTAACATCTTTCATAGCTCGTGTCGCTTCCCAGACCCGAAGACCGGGCTTACGAGGTTCCTAATCGCTGATTTCAGAGCCGACAACCTCCATAGTACCCCATTTTCAGCTCCTGACACCCATTCACCAAGTTTCATAACATATATCTGATCCATAAAGAGCATACCCAAGATCATAACATCCTAACCACAAAAAAAAACTACAGGAACACCATTACAAAATCCACTAAGAATTTTAACTTTTATAAGATACAAGGCGCAAAGGGAAGTACAAAGTCAATATAAAGGAAACTTCAAAAGGATCAGCGGCACGCTCCAGCTCCAGCTCTGCTCTCTGGTCTTAAATCACCTGCATGCATCAATCATGCATAAGCTTATAGAAAGCTTAGAGGGCGGTGTAAGTGTATGCAGGATAGGTGTCATGAATGCGATATCAGAGTATGCGGAAATGCAGCAAGAATCATGAATACCATCAATGTTATCAACCATACCAAGGTAATACAACAAGAGACTTACATACCAATGTTATATGCAAGGTGCAATGCAGTCCTCATCGCAAGTATACAAATCAATATAGTTCCACTCTAGGGAATCCACCAGGGTTAAATACACTACCTGAAGACTACCGCTCTCCTAGCCACATAGCGTAGTGAGCGTAAGAGATCTCACTACCTGCCCATGGAAGCTAATCACCAACAAGGCTCAACGATAGTGGACCCATTCACGAGCTGGTCAAACTTAGCCTAGCGATTGCCCCCCTCACTCAGGCGAGTAAGGCCACACCCTATCTCAACCGACCACACTATAGTGGGAGTCGCGGCCTAATGGTATAAGGCACTTAGGCACTCATGTTTTTCACACGATCTTAGAGTTGAGGCATCTCCTGGTACCATGAAGGTTTAGGGGCTTTCACTGAAGGACATCCTACATACCCTAAATGCTCAAGTAACATTTCTAGTGTCCAAATCCATCAATCCACGATATACCTATGGAGGTTATAGCCCTGATGAAGCAAGGGAGAATATCAAGGTGCTATACAATGCCAGATGCATGAATCACACAATCAGCCATGCATCAATCCCAGGCATCTAATGCGCTCAAGAGGGACAACTCTATCCCTCAGGGAATACTATAATATTCTACCCAATAGCATAACCATGACCAATCATAATCTCAACCAAGCACACATATGATGCATGTGGGAATGGGTCATGAAGATAAGCAAGTATGTCATGCAGTAATGTTGTACTCTCCTCCTAACCAAGTAGGGTCTAGGTACTTGACAAATTCTATTAGGAACACTACCTCTAGTGGGGCCCAATATCCTGGGGTAGCTCACAAGACTAAGATAGACATGACATTGGCCTAAATGATATGAATGGGCCTTTCAAAGGGTCTATGGTGGACATTTAACCACCCATAGAAGTAAGAATGAGCCTAACAAGGGCCTAGAGGGGTACACCAATGTGGACATTTAACCACCATTGTCCCCTAAAGGTAGCCCAATAACAATCTACCAAGGAGAAAGGCCCGTGGCCCAAGTACAACCATATAAAAGAAATGGGCAGCTATGTACTTATAATCACATCTCATGATGGGCCTTAATAAATGGCCCAAGGCCTACATACATTACATGGGTCAAAATGGCTAATACATGGCCCAATCCACATATAATAACATGGGCCCATAGGGAAGGTTATGACCCAAGAATAAGGTCACAAAATCCATACATTATGGCAGGCCTAGTGGGCAGTTCATTATCCCAATCACATGGGTGAGAATCACATTCAAGTTAAGCAAATCGGGCCTTATAACCTTAGCCCAAGAATGTAGTTGATTTGGTGGCTAACCAAGGGCCCAATCCACATACATTTCTAGCCTAACCAACCCAACATAATGGTGGACATAGCCCATAAATCCATTGGGCCTAGCTAGGACAATCCGACCCATTTGGGCCTACAAGATATCTTAAAATCTGGTTGCACATGGGTCCATATAACCCAACCAAAGTGGGCCTCCAAAATGCATTACTTAAGTCCAAAGGCTAAGGGAATAAAATAATGAAAAATATCCCCACAAGCTCTCACAATAAGGTGGGCCCCACACCCTTAAACTCTAGCCATAAATAATGCATTTTAATAAGGTACCTAGCTGGATTTCTAGTCCACCAGCTACCTGGGCCCGCTGGAGCGTAGAAAAAAATGATTTTCTAATTGGAATACAAGTTCAGGGTGGTCTAGAAATATGTACAACAGGTCCCACCACATAGAGAGTGGACAATCATCACACGAAACAAGTGGACCATGCTGCTGGATTGAGAGTCCAGCAGCAAGCCAAACATTGGGCATCTGATAAAGGGGTGGGCAGTCCAATGGGCCTGAACGGCCAGTCCACACCAAGTCTTAAGGTGGGCCACACCTTGGATGTCCCACTTTGAGGTGGGCCACGTCCAAATGGGCCACACCAGATAGATGAACGGTGGATGAAACACTACATCGAGGTGGAGCATAAAATGGTGGGACAGCCAGCCTTGCTAGACGTCAACCACCATGGGACGTCCAGCCCCCTGTCCCAAAAATTTGGCGGCCCTGATGGCCTATGATCAAGCTAGGTGGGTCTCGGCAAGGGTGGGCCACCATAGAAATAAATTTTAAAATTTTAAACGCAAGCTAAGCATTTTAAAAAAAATGGGTAGAAATGCTTATCGAGAAATTTCTATTGCAGAAGATGTTACTGTCCCCACGTTTGACACCTCATGGGGTGGGCCTAGGCTTGTCCAAATCATTGAGAAATTGGTGGGTTTGATGGTCCCACATATGGAAAACAAGTGGGGTCTACTAGAGTGGCCCACTTACTCCAAAAATCAAGATGAAAATGATCGTTTCCAACATGCAATGTTAATGGACTGTCAAGAAATTTTTGGACAGTTAGCCTCCTTTGGCCCATCCTATAGGTCTCAATCAAGGGGTAATGGATGTGGGCCCCATCCCACATCAAACTGGGGTCCATATCTCAGAAAACCCCCAAGGAAATCAGGGAAAAAGAATCATACAAACATCTTAAACAATGCCCAAAAATCATACCACAAATGGGCTTAAAATTTGGACAACAACATATGCAGTCCAAATTTCAGTCCATAGAAAAATTTCCAAAGGGTTTTATACACAATTAAATTAAGTGGGGTCCACCTATATGGGTCATAAAAATTTCAGATCCATTACCATACTAAAATTTCTAAGAAAATCCATGTTTAGAGGCCATCCAACCCATGCATGTCATGGTGGGCCTGGACGTCCCACTTTTCTGGTGGATCTGAGATTTTTCTGATCACATCAGTGGGCCACAAGTATCCAGCAACAAATGGAAGAAAATAGGGAGAAAGTGAGGGAGAAGGAGAGAGATCACGGCCATGGTGGAAAGTCCCATCACTGAACCTTCCACCTTCACATCCACACCATCCACTATACTTAGAAATTACATGCATGCTATTTATAAATCAAGGAAATTGCTGGGGATAGGGACACCATCCCTACCATGCATGCAAGGTCTAGATGACCTATGGAGTGCTAGATCAAGGAAAAAATGCATCATGGTGGGTGCATGGGGAATGACCCACCATGGAAGAGATCATGCATGAAGTAGGCTCATGACCTCTAATCTTGGAGCCATGTAGGACCTCCGCCATTGTTTGGTGGGTCCTACACGCTTCCAAACATATTAGAAAAGGAAAAGAAAGAAGAAGGAAGAAGTGGCTTCAAGAAGCACCCACCTCCAAGATTAAGGTCCAAACTTCAATAGGCTAGCTTCAATGCTTCAAGGGAGATGATCTAGTGGTGGAGATGAAGATTTGAGGGTGGGATTGAGGGGGAGAAAGGAAGAAAGCTCGCTGAAATTTGGGAGGGAGGTGGACATTCCACAATGTAAGAGAGGGAGAAGAATGAGGGAAATGAGGGAGGAGAGAGAGAGAGGGAGAGTTTCTAGCAAAGAAATGATTGTTTCTTGGGAGGGGGTTGCTTGGGAAGAGGGAGATAACATGCATAAGAGGAAAGAAATGATGGGTTTTCTTTTCAAGAAACCCATCATTGCTAGCTAGGGAAGTAGGCATGATGGAAAAGTAGGGTAGGTTGCTTAGGTTAGAGTGCTAAGTGGGGCCCACTCTTGGGAAACGTGCAAGGGCCTAAGTGGGTCCCATATGCATGATTTGTGGCCAATAATAGTGTGGTTGATATCTTAAAATGCACATGTCAAAATCATGCATGAGACGCGACGTTGGAACTGCGACATCGATGCAGTCACAATGGCATAGGTTTCGAGTCGATCCGATTCGGGAAAGCAAGATGGAACTTAAGGATGACTGTAAATGGACTCTACAGGTTAGGAGTCACCGAGATTCGACCGATAGGACCCCGGAACCTAGAGGAATGAAATGGATACTTTGGTAGGGTCTTACATCTCTCCCCACCAATAAAGAAATTTTGTCCTTTAAATTGCCAAATCCAGGACAAAAGGGAATGTACAAACATCATCATATATATCAATCAACAATCACAAGAGAAGGCAATACATAGAGCAATACAAGCAATCAATCAATAAACAGATGGGGATAGTAGTCTCAAATCTCTACTTCGCGATCCCAAGACGTCTTGGCCTCCAAATGATGACTCCACTACACCTTCACCAGGAGAATGACATTAGTTCGGAGAACCTGCTCCTTTCGATCAAGGATGTGAATCGGCTGCTCAATGTAAGAAGCATCCTCGTGGACCTTAAGGGGCTATTAATTAATCACCAGAATAATGTCTGACCCACACTTCTATAAAATCTGTACATGGAACACGTTGTGGATGCCGAATAGCTCAGAAGGCAAGACGAGCCTATAGACCACGATGCCTACATGCCCGGTGATCTCGAAAGGTGAAATGAATCTTGGGGTAATCTTACCCTTCGCTCCAAACCACACCACACCCTTCGTGGGCGAGACCTTGAAATACAGCATGTCCCTAACTACAAACTTGAGGGGTCGATGCCAACGATTATCAAAGCTCTTCTACCGGCTCTGAGTTGTGTGCATCCTCTACCTGATAATATCAACAATCTCTCATGTCTGCTGCACAAGATCGGGACCTAGGAGACGATGTTCTTCAACCTCTGTTCAACAACTAGGAGATCTGTACAATCTACCATATAATGCTTCAAAAGAGCCATGCCAATGGTCGCCTAATAAATGTTGTTATACGCGAACTCGGCCAGGTGCAAATGCACATCCTAGCTACCCGCAAAGTCAATCACATAAGCTCTAAGCATATTCTCAAGGATTTGGTTAACCCTTTCAGTCTGCCCATCTGTCTACGGATGATAAGCGGTGCTAAGCAGCAAAGTGGTCACTGTCACCTAATGAAAGTTCCTCTAAAACTGAGACATAAATCTAAGGTCTCGATCAGAAACGAGCGAAACTGGAATGTCGTACAGTCTATCTATCTCCTCAATGAATACCTTCGTAAGCCAATCCATTGTCCAGGTCGTATGCATCAGAATAAAATGTGCTGACTTCATCAGACGATCGACGATAACCTAGATGACGTCGTGACCGCACTGAGTCTTCAGCAAGCCCATGATGAAATCAGTCGACATGTGATCCCACTTTTATAGTGGAATGCTCAATGGTTATAAAGGACAAAAGGGTCTCTGGTAGTCGGCCTTGATAAGCTGGCAAGTGTCACACTTGCCCATAAAACTAGAAATCTATCGCTTTATCCCCAACCAAAAATACTGCTTCCTCATATCTCTATACATCTTCGTAGAGCCCGAGTGGATTATAAGTCTTGATTGATGTGCCTCGGTCATCAGATATCTACACAATTCTGGCACGTCTAGAACACACAATCAGCCTCTTTAGCGAAGTCCACCTTTGAAACCAATCTGTCAGCCTGATTACTCCACAGTTTTTACCTCTACTCGGTATCCCCGCAACGACTCATCTGTCTGCTGAGCCTTGATCACCCTTGTGACAAGAGAGGGGTGAATTGACAGGCTCAAAAGCTGAACAATAGAGGAGTGCAGGCCAAACTCAAAGTCGAACTCTGATATATCCTTGAGCATCTTTCATTCATAAACCATCATCTATGCCACTTGGACTCGTGGCTGATGGCCAACCACGTCTGCCACCACATTTGTCTTGCCCGAGTGGTACTAAATGTCAAAATCATAATCTTTCATGAGCTCCATCCATTGCCTCTATCGTATATTTAGCTCCAACTATGAAAATAAATCTTTCAGGCTCTTATGGTCCGAAAAGAGCTCAAATTTAACCCCATAGAGATAATGCCTCCACACCTTCAATGTGAAGACAACTGCTACCAACTTCAGATCATACGTGGAGTAGTTCAGCTCATGGGCCTTGAGATGGTGCAAGGTGTACACCACTAGCTTCTCGTGTTGCATCAGAATAGCACCCAAACCAACTCTCGAGGCATCGATGAAAACCATAAAACCATCACTCCCATTAGGAAGAGTGAGGATAGGAGCAGACGTGAGGTGATCCTTCAGCTCAAAAAATGCCTCCTTACATGCATCACTCCAGACGAATGAGGCGCCCTTCTGCGTCAACTGGGTCACGATGCTGCAATACAGGAGAAACCCTCAATGAATCAATGACAATATCTCGTTAGACTAAAGAAGCTATGAATCTCGGATGCATTTCGTGGGTTGGCCCCACTGATGCATTGCATTATCCTTTGAGGGCTCCACAGTGACACCCTCCCTCGTCACCACATGACTGAGGAATCTCACCTCCTCTTACAAGATCATGCACTTCTCTAGCTTCGCATACAGCTGGTGGCACAAAGGGTCTCCAACACAATCCACAAATGCAACTCATGGTCCTCTCAGGTCCTCGAATACACCAGAATATCATCGATGAAGATAATGAATAACTGACTGAGGTAGGGCCGGAAGACCTCGTTCATCAGCTGCATGAAAATGGCAGGTGCAATGGTTAACCCAAAAGACATGACCAGGAACTCGAAGTGACCATAGTGCATCCAAAAAGTTGTCTTCGTAATGTCCTGGTCTCGAACTCGAATGTGATGATAATCAGAGCGCAAGTCAATCTTAAAAAAGAACTGAGCACCCTGCAGTTGGTCAAACAAATCATCAATCCTTAGGAACGGGTATCTATTCCTAATAGTGAACTTGTTAAGCTCACGGTAATCCACGCAGAGCCTAAACGAGTCATCCTTCTTCTTCACGAATAATACTGGGACTCCCCACAGTGAACTGCTAGGACGAATAAAACCTAACTCCAGTAACTCATCCAACTTCTCCTATAGCTTCCATAATTTCATTAGTGTCATTTAATACAGGGCCTTTGAGATAGGCACGGTACCGGGCACCGTATTTATCTTAAACTCTATCTTCCGTCACGACAGTAAAACCGGGATATCCTGAAACACATCGGGGAACTAACAAACTATCGACAACTGCATAAAACACCCAGCCACTGACTCCTCAATAACACAGACAAACAAACTAGACATCAGCTCTCCTCTGGGCTCGACAATGAATTGAAACATAGGTAAATCGGGTATGTAAAACGTGACTATTTTTGTGGCACAGTCTAAGACAGCATGGTACTCGGTAAGCTAATCCATACCCTGAATGACATCATACTCGGCAATCGGCAACACGAACAAATCTGCGGGCAGGAACATCTCTCTAACCAAGATATGACAAGATGGACAGAGATGACTCAAAACTGCAGACTTCCCTATGGGAGTCGAAGCAGATAAGGCCTCAGGTGTGGACTCTGATAGAAGATCGGTTGATCAGCAAAACTCCTCGACCACGAACGAATGAGATACTCTAAAATCAAACAATACACAAGCAATACAAGCAGAGATAAGAAGAATACCCTCAACTACTCCTCTAGAAGACAACTGAGGGTCCTACTGAGCGGCATAGAATCTTCCCTAAGCTAGCAAGGGAAATATGCCTGAAGACAGTGGATCCTAACCCTGCACCTGCTGTGTGGCATATATTTTACCCTAGGTCCGCAGGGGAGGTGCCTATCCCCTCTCCTGCGGTCTTTGATGCTGTTGCGGCCGCTGCGTCGCCCTAGCCAGTTGCCTCTACTACTATGGAGGAGGCCTAGGAGGCTGATGCTGGGATCGCTACTGCTCCTGCAAATGGTGTGATGGCTGTTAGGATGCCCTCGACTACTATTGGGTATAAGGACACTCATGCCAACTGTGCCTTGTCTGCCCACAACCATAGCAAACGCCAATAAATAGCCTAGAAGGAGTTGCTGGCTATGAAGAGGATGAAGCTGGTTGCGCTGCTGACGGTCTAAACCCTGAAAGACCCCTATGTTGTTGGTGTTGATGCTGACAGGAGTAATTGGAGGGCACCTTCCTCTTTCGGTCTTCGCTTTACTCTTTGGACATCTGAGACATAGTCCAATCCTCCTCATAAACTAGGGCCCTGTGGATGACCTCGTCAAACGTCATTAATAAATGTCCCACCACGTTGCTACGGAGGGCAGGATGCAAGCCGGTCACAAAATGGCGGGCCTTCCACCTCTCATCATCCACTAAGTAAGTCGCGAAGCGAGACAAAGCAATAAAGTGGGCCTTGTATTGCGCCATTGTCATATCACCCTGGACTAATCTCTCGAACTTTAAGGTTCTCTACTCTTGAATGTGCTTAAGGAAGAACTTCTAGTCGAAATGATCCACAAAGTCCTTCTAGGTCCATACAAAATCTGGCCTGATGGATCTAGAAACAGAAGCCCACCAGTGCTGGGCCTTTCCATGAAGAAGAAAAATGTCCGGAGGAACTCTCTGCTGTGATGTACATCGCATGGTGTCGAAGATCCTCTCCATCTCTGTACGCTATAACTCAGCCACTGTGTGATCAGGCTCACCACTGAATCGTGAGGGATCATACTGTCTGAAATCTCAGAATAGATCGCTCGCTCGCATCTACTCGGCCTGCTCGAGAGTCTCTAAAGGATGCTTACCATGTCCCTAGAGGGTAGCGATGATGGCCTGCAACATCTGCTATAGCTGCTCGGCTCTAACTGGAATGATAGGTGTGGAAGGGGCTACACTAGCCTCAGGTGGAGGCATAAGAACTACTAGAACGGGAGCCTTAGGCATGGGTACGGAAGGCTCCAGCAGAGGAATAGGATCAATTGGATCCAGAATGACAACCTCCCTTATAGGATCAGGACTAGGGTCCGCAACAGATGGAGCAGGAAGTGCTTGGATTATTGGAGTGAAATGAGAACTACGGCCACGGGCATCATGGTCACAGGGGCCACAGCCACGGGAGCCTCGTCTAGGTGGCATGATCTACACAAGAACAAAGGTGATGGACACCTTGAGATTAGAATCTTCAAGGGACTCGGATATTAGGGAAACAGAATCAAGAGAGAACACGCTTGAAGCAGATATGTAATGTTATCCTGAGTTACTTCTAGGTTATTTTGTTATGCTCTGATGCCAATAACTGTCGTGCCCCAGACCCGAAGGCTGGGCTTACCAGGTTCCCGATCACAGATTTCGATGCCGACAGACTTCGTAGTACCTCATTCTCAACTCCTGACACCCATTATCAGGTTCTGATCCTAAGATCCTACAAAGAGGGTTTCCATAATATAAATCTAATCCATAAAGAGCACACCCAAGATTATAACATCGTAACCACCGAAAATAACTATATGAGTATCATTACAAAATCCACTAAGAATTTAAACTTTTATAAGATACAAGGCGCAAAGGGAAGTATAAAGTCTATATACTTCAAAGGATCAGCGGCACGCTTCAACTCTTGCTCCACACTCTGGCCTCGAATCACCTGCATGCATCAATCATGCATAAGCTTATAGAAAGCTTAGAGGGCGGTGTAAGTGTGTGCAGGATAGGTGCCATGAATGCAATATTAGAGTATGCAAAAATGCTGCAAGAACCATGAATACCATCAATGCTATCAACCATGCCAAGGTGATACAATAAGATACCTACATAGTCATGCTATATGCAAGGTGCAATGTAATCATGCCAGTCCACATCGCAAGTACACATATCAATATAGTTCCACTCTAGGGAATCCATCGGGGTCAAATACACTACCTGCTGATGGTCATTCTCCTAGCTGCATAGCCAAGCGAGTGTAAGAGACCTCACTACTTACTTGTGGATACTTAATCAATAACAAGGCTCGATGGTAGCGAACCCATTCACGAGCTGGTCAAACTCAACCTAGCTATTACCCCCCTCACTTAGGCAGGTAAGACTACACCCCATCTCAACTGACTACACTACAATGGGAGTCACGGCCTAATGGTATAAAGTACTCGGGCACTCATGTTTTTCACTTGGTCTTGGGATTGAGGCGTCTCCTGATATCATGAAGGTTTAGGGGCTTTCATCCAAGGACATCCTACATACCCTAAATGCTCAAGTAACATTTCTAGTGTCTAAATCCATCCATCTATGATATACTTGTGGAGGCTACGGTCCTTATGAAGCAAGGGCGAATATCCACGTGTAATACAATGTTAGATGCATGAATCACACAATTAGTCATGCATCAATCCTGAGCATCCAATGCGCTCAAGAGGGACAACTCCATCCCTCAAGGAATACCATAATATCCTGCCCAATGGCAGAACCATGACCAATCATAATCTCAACCAAGCACACATATGATGCATGTGGGAATGGGTCATGAAGATAAGTAAGTATGCCATGCAGTAATGTTGTACTCTCATCCTAACCGAGTAGGGTCTAGATGCTTAGACAAATTCCATAAGGAACATAACCTCTAGTGGGGCCCAATAGCCTGGGGTAGCCCACAAGACTAAGATAGACAATGACATAGGCCTAAATGATAAGAATGGGCCTATCAAAGGGTCTATGGTGGACATTTAACCACCCATAGAAGCAAGAATGGGCTTAACAAGGGCTTAGAGGGGTACACCAATGTGGACATTCAACCACCATTGTCTCCTAAAGGAAGCCCAATAACAATCTACCAAGGAACAAGGCCCGCGGCCCGAGTACAACAATACAAAAGAAATGGGTAGTTATGTACATATAATCAAATCACATGATGTGCCTTAAATAAATGGCCCAAGGCCTACATATATTACATAGGTCCAAAGGGGCAATACATGGTGATTTTCTAATTGGAATACAAGTACAGGGTGGTCTAAAAATATTTATAGGGGGTCCCACCACATAGGGAGTGGCCAATCATCACACAAAATAAGTGGGCCATACTACTGGCCTAAGAGTCCAGTAGCAGCCCAAACAGTGGGCGTCCCATAAAGGGGTGGGCGGTCTAAAGGGCCTGGACAGCCAACCCACAACAATGCTCAAGGTGGGTCACACCTTCGATATCCCACTTAGAGGTGGGCCATGTCCAAATGGGCCACACCAGATAGATGAATGGTGGATGAAACACTACATCGAGGTGGGCCACAAAATGGTGGGATGGCCGACCTTGCTGGATGTCAACCACCATGGGACGTCTAGTAAGGTGGCTGGTCCAGCCACCTGTCCAAAAAAATTTGGTGGCCTTGATGGCCGATGATCAAGCTAGGTGGGTCCTAGTAAGGGTGGGCCACTATAGAATTAAATTTTAAGATTTTAAACACAAGTTAAGAAGTTTCACAAAAATGGGTAGCAGTGCTTATCCAGAAATTTCTGTTGCAGAAGATGTTGTTGTCCTCATGTTTAGCACCTCATGGGGTGGGCCTAGGCTTGTCCAAATCATTGGAATGTTGGTGGGTTTGATGGTCCCACATATGGACAGAAAGTGGCGTCTACTAGAGTGGCCCACTTCTCTAAAAATCAAGATGAAAATGATCTTTTCCAACATGCAATGTTGCTGGACTGTCCAGAAATATTTTGACAGTCAGCCTCCTTTGGCCCATCCCATAAGTCTCAATCAAGGGGTAATGGATGTGGGCCCCATCCCATATCAAACTAGGGCCTATACCACAGAAAACCCCCAAGGAAATCAAGGAAAACGAACCATACAAACAGTCCCAAACAATGCACAAAAATCATACCACATATGGGCTTAAAATTTCGACAGCAACATATGCAGTCCAAATTTCAATCCATAGAAAAATGTCTAAATGGTTTTATACCCAATTACATCAAGTGGGTTCCACCTATATTGGTCATAAAAATTCCAGATCCTTTACCATACCAAAATTTCTAAGAAAATCCATGTTTAGAGGTCATCCAACCCATGTATGTCATGGTGGGCCTGGACCTCCCACTTTTCTGATGGATCTAAGATTTTTCTGACCAGATCAGTGGCCCACAAGTCTCTAGTAATAAAAGGAAGAAAATAGGGAGAAAGGGAGAGAGAGGGAGAGAGATCACGGCCATGGTGGAAGGTCCCGTCACTATGAACCTTCCACCTTCACATCCACACCATCCACTATGCTTAGAACTTACATGCATGCTATTTACAAATCAAGGAAATTTCTGGGGGTAGGGAGACCATCCCTATCATGCATGAAAGGTCTAGATGACCTAGGGAGTTCTAGATCAAGGAAAAAATGCATCATGGTGGTTCCATGGGGAATGACCCGCCATGGAAGAGATCATGCATGAAGTAGGCCCATGACCTCTAATCTTGGAGCCATGTAGGACCTCCACCATTGATTGGTGGGTCCTACATGTTTTCAAATAGGCTAGAAAAGGAAAAGTAAAAGGAAGGAAGAAGTGGCTTCAAGAAGCACCCACCTCCAAGATCAAGCTCCAAACTTCAAAGGCTAGCTTCAATGCTTCAAGAGAGCTGATCTAGTGGTGGAGATGAAGATTTGAGGGTGGGATTAAAGGGGAGAAAAGAAGAAAGCTTGTTAGAATTTTGGAGGGAGGTGGACGTTCTACCATGCAAGAGAGGGAGAAGAATGAGAGAAATGAGGGAGGAGAGAGAGAGAGAGAGAGAGAGAGAGAGAGAGAGAGAGAGGGGGGAGTTTCTAGTAAATAAATGATTGTTTCTTAGGAGAGGGTTGCTTAGGAAGAGGGAGATAGTATAGATAAGAGGAAAGAAATGATGGGTTTTCTTTTCAAGAAACCCATCATTGCTAGCTATGGAAGTAGGTGTGATGGAAAGGTAGGGTAGGTTGCTTAGGTTAAAGTGCTAGGTGGGGCCCACTCTTGCGAAACGTGCATGGGCCTAGGTGGGTCCCACATGCATGATGTGTGGCCAATAATTGTGTGGTTGATATCTCAAGATGCACATGTCAAAATCATGCCTGACACGCTACGTTGGAACTGTGGCGTCAATGCAGTCGCAATGACATAGGTTTCGAGTTGATACAATTTGGGAAAGTAAGATGGAACTTAAGGATGACCGCAAATGGACTTTATAGGTCGCGGGTCACCGGGATTCGACCGGTAGGACCACGGGACCCAGAGGAACGAAATGGATACTCAGGTAGGGTCTTACAGCTCGCATTCTTCACTCAATTATTTCTAGTGTTCAAGTGTCTTCCATCTCTTATTTGTTAAATTATAATTCAGTTTCGTCTCCATCGTGGCCATAGTGATATTCCTTTTGCATATCTAATGACCACCCTGGCTATTCATAGTCCTGTGGTTATGCCTATTAGAGAAGCTCCTATTTCCCATCTACCCTTCAACAATTCCAACATTAATAAGATGAATCAGAGATTGATATGTGGCTAAGTTGATAGGGATGATGAAGGAGTTGCGGAAGAAGCTGGAGAGGAAGATGCTTTACCTCCTGATGATGTGAACATGAATGATTTATTTGATGAATTAGAATCTGAATCTGAGGTTGATTCTGACTTTCAGCCATCTAATTTTAATGAGCGGTTGAAAACCTTAGAGGAAAAGGTGGAAGGTTTGCATGTATCCCAGGAGTCTCAACTCAAATATATATACAAATACCTTAGGTGCATTAATAAGGGATTACATCAAATTCATCCTTCTATCCCTGCTCCTTCTTCTGGTTCTGACTAGTCTTTTCATTTTGGCCATGTATTAACTATTATATTTATTTGTGCTTGGATAATGCTTGGACTAATACACACACACACACACACACACACACACACACACACACACACACACACACATATATATATATATATATATATATACACACTTTATGTGGACATACCTTTAAACTTCTTGATTATATTTTGATGAAAATATTTATGCTACTTACTCTCTTATTTCTTATACTTTTCATATCTCTTTGATTATATCATTAGAATGTATTTCTTTCCTTTGTCATATTGTGACAAAAAGGGAGAGAAAATGTGGAATGATTTTAAACCTTTACAATGATTGGGGATGTATGCTTAGAATATGGTGTAGGTTTTTTTTATTATTGGATTGGACATGTATTTGATTTATAAAGGTTCTACATACCACCTCGCTTGGATTGAGGGGGAGAGTAACTGTTACACATTTGGTGCATGATTCTTTATTTGGTTTTATCACAAATTTGATAAAGGAGGAGATTATAAATGCTATATTATAAATCTAACAACCAGAGTTGTCAAATTTTGTTGTGCCAAATCATTTAGAATTTGTATCATGTGTTGATGAGATGAATAGATAAACTTCATGCATTTTAAAATTGTTAATGTCTTCGTCGAACTTCTCTACGTATTCAAGTTGAAGAGCATTGTTAAAGTTCAAGATTTCAAGCTCAAGTACAAGTACAAGTTTAAAGCTCAAGTTTTAAGTTTTGAAGACAAGCTTCAAATATTTCAAGTGAATGAGTTAGCTGAGCGAACAATGTTTCAATTGTTCAAACTCACAAACAAGGTATGGATGACCCTAGATTGACCATAGGATGAGTCATATTCATTGCATATTTTATGTAGGTCATTTCATAAGTTTATAGGTCTTTTCCTCGACTTATCCTAGTCTTTGTTCAACTACTCCAAGCTCTAACTCAACCAGTCTAAGATTTGTTATAAAATTTTAGAATTTTCTGTTGGACCCTTGCTAGTTGTAGAGACTGCTCGACCAGTCGAGTGAACAGTGCTCAACTAGTCGTGCAAGCTTGACTCAAAGTCTAGCAAGGTTTTTTGGTTTAACTCGACCAGTCGAGTAACGATCTTATCTTATCGCATTAGAAATTTTAAAAATTGGTTGGTCCTTCGACTAGTCGAACCAACCCTTGGACCTGTTGAGTGAACAATATTTTCACTTATGAATAGAGGATGAATTTTAAAGTTTTTCATTCATTCCAAGCTAAATCAAGCCATCACTATGAGAGATAAGTTCTTGCATTTATTAAGCTATATTGTGCTCATTTTAGATTTATTTTAATGGCTTTTGTTATTTGATTTTGTGGTCTCCATTCAACTCTATTTTATTATAGAAGGGAATTGTAATTTACCCACTTTTGAGATCAAAATCAAATCAAGCTAGCCTAGGTTAATTTAATTTAAATTTAATTTAGACCTAGAACCCTTTCACTTGTGAGACTGGACATTGAACATCTTCATCTACATCGAATTAGTTCTACTAGGCTTCATTGGAAGAAGAATCTTCAGATAAGTATAATTTAATTTTCTGCATTTTGTGGTTTATGAGATTCAGTCAGGAAAAACTCATTGTAGAGTTTTTGGAATTGTGTAAGCCCATTTAAAAGACACAATTGTGAAGGTTTTAGGGTAAACCTTGAAAAATCTTATTTCATAGTGAAAGCCAATATCTCTTGGGTGTGATCCCCTCTGTGACATCATCTAACGATCGCGGCATGACTCACTTCCTTAGTGCTCTATCACCAACGCCGTTAGCACATGCAATGCAGTGTTATGCATATGCTTACCAAGTTCTTATTAGTCCTTTTCATACAGCAGGATTGGGAAGCTAAGACACCTACATTGTATCAATTCCCAACATTGATCCATTCTAGGGTCGTCAGTCCTAGGGAATCTCATACGATGTTATTGTTCTAGATCGCTGCAAGGGCTGTCAGGGTTGTTGCACGCAATCGTTGCTCCTCTCCCCCATCACCTTATCAATACAGGCCTATTTATATCCTTAAGACTACAATAGGACTCGTCGCCCCTATGCAGTGTCAGGATAAACTCAAGGTCACTACAGAGGGCTTGTCACCAATCAGTGTAGGCCGACAACAAGAATATAGTGTCTCATGCCACCATAATCTACTCAGAGTAGGATACTCACTGGTCACTACGGGGAGGTTTGTAGCCCCAGCGTAGGCCGACAGCTCGACCACGGTGTCCCATATCACCATGCCCGGCTCATGAGTCTTAGGGAATCTTGGTACCATGGTTAACAGGAGTTTTACTGGTAAGCTCAGTGCCTTAGATTCAAATAGTGGCGACCAAACATGGTGAACAAGCATCGGTCAATCGGGTTAATTGATAAGCTCAATTAGGCCAAGAGCACGTTGAGTTGAACAACATGGAATGCATGAGCACTCCGTGTGGCCTAACCACTGCCGAACATCCCAAGCATGACTCAGATACGTTAAACTCATCCTACGTGGCGAACAACCTCAACCACCATTTGGAGTACGGGTACCGATTACCTAGACTGTAGTACAGCCCCAATCACAAACAAGCTCAAATATAGGCATATGATTCATATCCTACTTTCATACGAATATTCATGAAATATAACTTAAATGTAAATACAGTACATGGAGAAAATCATACGCACATGTAATATGATTCATATAGGTTAATCAATCCATGAAGGAAACCATACACACAATTAACATGGATAATATGCGTTACATGATTCATGAAAGAAATCATACACATCATTAAAGTGGCTGAGAATCCTATCTCAACATCCATTTAAAGAATAGTTTATAAGTGTTTATTCATATAGACATATTTACAAATACTTAGCATACACCTTATGTCATACATGGTATGCATTAGTTAACATACGTATTAGGGCATATCCTTTCATCAAAGGGTTATCGCCTATACAAAAATCATATATCCATGACAGTTGGTCATGGCGAGCACGAAAGCGAATTCCATACTCATTCAGTCATTCTTACAAACACTTAGAATATATACATTATCATACGTGTGTATGTTGGTAATACATTTATTAGGCCAAATCCTTTCACTAGGGAGTTTCCCCATATACCACTTGCATATACCCACGATGGATAATCATGGCATGCATGAATCTGGGTTCTGTATTCATTTAGACATTTTCACAAACACGTGGGCTACGCACTTTAACATATACAGTGTATATTGGCCGTGGCGTGATTTAGGGAAAGACCTTTCGATAAGGAGTTGTCACACATGCAACAAGCATATATACATGACAAATAATCATATTGAACACAAATCCAAATTTTATACATGTACGGTATTTTCTACAAATACGAGGAATACAGTATATTCAACATAATCAACATATAACTGAAAAATGAAACGGACAGTACTTTATACATGTGAAATAGTATCCTAAGCAAGAATAAATCATTACTTAACATTGAAAGTCTTGGAAACCATAACCTAAACGCATATAGTCCGCACCTTAAACCAGAAAATACGTATTCGATGTGATTCAGACGATAAGTCTTCGTAAACGGTGGATATGCTACCTATGGCATGAAACAGGTTAGCTATAATATCATTGGAACTATTCTAGGCTTCAAAACAGGTTAAGGTTGGGATTTCTTACCTAGAAACGGAGTTGGAATCGCTAGAATAGTGAAGAAGAAGGGTGGATGAGGCACGTAGAGAGACTGGAAAGAATCCTAGGAAGCAGCACCAACTCCTCTCTCTCTTTCTCTCTCTTTTCTCTCTCTCACTCTCTAGGGTTTGAGAAATTTGTATGGGTTAGAAAGCTAAGGGTTTAAGGCCCTTTTATAAGCCCAAACATAACGAAAATGGACTCCAAGTCAAGGTATACTTAGGTTATAACCAAAGTCGGTATGTTTCGATCCAATAGAGCATTTCTAGAGGTCCTATTATCAAATGCGGTCACACTTAAGCTCACTAAAATCGGATCTTTAGTTAGTTAAGTTTTCAGTCCGATCGGATTTCCAGATCGTCCGTGGCGGACCAGTTTCAATTCAACGGTTACCGAACTCCGATCAAGGCCACAAGTCCTTAGACATATAAGGGCAAATTTTCTTGATCCGAGGGTGAAATTTGGTTGAATTCTAATGGTCAGGAAGCTTAAAAATAACGAGCAAGTGAAACGTTCCAGATTCTAATTTATTTTCTAAAAATCTTCCTTTTCCTACTCTCTTTACTTCGGACTCAAGGAAATCGCCCCAGAGCATCGTTTGGGCTTGATTTTCGAAGTGATAGTCAAGTCCAACTAGGCAGTCATAATGGTCTGAGTTCACCGCTATCGGACTTTCGACGCACGGTCCAGGTCTGATACGAAGTTTCCAAATGGTCTCGAGGTCAACTGGGCTTAGAGATTGATCCTAGATTTTAGGGTAACGTAGCGGTAACAATTTTAGAGGTTTTAGGTCTTATAGATCGTATTTAAAGTTATTGGTGCTAATTTTGCAGGAAATCTAGTGTAGCGCTAGTTAATACATGTTAAATTTCTAAAGAATTAAGTTCTAAATGATTTCTCTGGCTTTGGAATCGAGTTTTGAGAAGTTACCAAGGTGCTATGATTGACTCATTGCTTAAGGACGCCTAACTCCAGGTTCAAAAAAATTCAGGGTGTTACAATCTACCCCCCTTAAAAATAATTTCATCCTCGAAATTGGCTAAGGGTAATGAGTCCCTAGAAAGACTTTAGTATTGACATTCTAAGGAAGGTTCAAATCCTATTTAATGACCTAACCTTACATATAACCTAAATCAACTTCTTCAATCCTGGGCCAGTGGGGAAGAGGCCAACCACGCTTCTGTTGCGCTACTCTGATCCAATAGTTGTATTAGCTAATCCTAACTAGATTGGGCTCAATACGTTCTATCCCCCTTAAAAACTTAGTTCTTCTTAAGACTCAAGACTCTATGTCTCGATCCGTATATCGGAACGAGATGTAACTTAGGGCCTATCCTTGACATGGAATGGGAAACAATCTCTCTATGCATTGGTCTTCCTTTTCTAATGATGTGTTCTACGGCATTGGTACCTATGGTTGTAGAAAAGAGCCTAATCTCTATTATGGTTGAGTTCAGGGGCAAGTGTGAGCTTGTGACAAGATGTCTAATCTTTATTGGCTATGTCTTCAACATTTTTCAAAGGCAAAACAATAACTTTTGGTTGTAGGTGGTCGGGCCAACACGGAAGAAAAGTTGTGTAGTGGGTCTGAGCCAGATACATAGACTTTCTGTCTAGCTAGGACAGAAAATTTGTCGTATCAGTCCTTAATCCTAGTCGATGCCGATCATCTGCTTGATCAGAGCATTGGATCTATTGGTAACTACTAGGATTGAGAATTCGATTCAAACTGTGAATACTTCGCTTATATATAATTCTTTTAGTCCGCGTTCCCAATTGTACTAAGTCTTTGGAAAGGCAATTTTAAAGGGCGTGTTGGTTTATCCTAGTGTTCATCTGAGGGATATATATAAGTATGTGACTAGTTTTGAGTCAAGCAAGCTTCCTAAGAGTTATTAAAGGAGCCTTTGAGTATTATGGGGATATATCGAAGGACTAACGTCCTATTCCAACCAAATCAAACCTATGATTCCTTAGTATAGTCAATCTTTACACTACTTAATACAACTAGTAGCCTAGTCTGTAACTCACTAACCGTAATCTAAAGTCTAAGTTCATACGTTAGATGGTTTCATACCATTTCTACTACAGGGGATTGTTCTATCACTTAGAGTCAAGATTGTCTAATTGAAATTGAATTTCCTATATCGTTAGATCTTTTAAAATCTAGGCGCACTAACTCTAGGTTTAAAACTCTAGATGTCCTAGCACTAGATGGTCACTGTTTATAAACTAAGCTACTATGTTTGGTCTCGCCCGACGATAATGCATAAAGACCGAGAAGATGACTATAACTACTCATAAAGAGCCATGGAAAATGAAGAAAATGAAGGGAAAGGCTGAGATCTTTGGGTCTCCATAGATTTAGGTCTGAAAGAGGAGTGTAATGGGTCAAAGAAAGGGAAAATAAAAGAAAGAAAAGACCAAGATAGGAGAGGTTTGGGGCTGGCACGATTTGGAGCTTTAAAAGAGAGCTTGGGAGCTCCAATCGCAGAAAATGGAAGAAGTAGCTGCTAGGTATGATTGAGAACAGTAGAGGGATGAAGGAAATGATAGAAAATGAAAGAAGGGATGATTAGAAGGAAGGTTGGAGAGAGAAAATAGTAGTTTTAGAGGGAAAGGAGAGCTTGGAGGGCCATTTTGTGAAGGAAGTATGAGGTTTCGAATGAATGGGTAGCTGAACTCTGGACCAAAGGGTCCCATTTAACCCCAAAGTGCATCGGCCCGGGCGGCCCGGCCCGAATAGCCCACCGACAGGCGAGGGACTCGCCACTCTCTGGATAATTTGGCGAGGACCTCCTGCCCCCTAGGCCCCAAAAAAGTCTGGTTCCCACCTTAGAACCATCTAAAACATGTTCGTTTGGCCCCCTCTTCCGATTTGAGCCATTTCGGGTCATTTCAGAACTAATCTGATCTCTGTTCAAAATTTGTGATTTTTAACGGCTGAAATGGGGTGGAATGCGGTCTATACCCATCAATTCACGGTCTAGAAGTGATTTGAGGTCACCGTGTGTGATCAGGAGTGCGCACAGACTCAATCTCGGCGATCGTTTTCAATAAACTTTCACCAACAAATAAACTGGGGGTCCTAAACTTGTTTCTAGATTGTTCTCGCACCCTCCTACGTTAAATTGGCGTCAGCGTGTGGTGTGTGACCATAACCCAGGTCTAATTTAATTCAAATTATACTCTGATACCATCTGTAACATCTCAGAAATTGGGGGTCGAGCATAAACTCCACTCCCGAGTTTCAAAACATCACTTATGCAACATTTTCAATGATGGATGAATGTCGGCTATAGTAGTGTATAAAACATGAAGTGGATTAAGCCAAAACAACATATCATACTCCAGAGAGTTAAGTTTCTCAAGCGGAAGACTGTGATAAATATATAAAATGTATAATAGATTGTAAGTCTCCAGAGTGTGAACATGTTACCAGGTTGACTAAATACATGTATACTCCAAAATAGAAAGAAAAGAATATACATGGGTGTTTAAATAAAATGCAAAATACCAAGTGTATTGGCATCTAATCAGTAACCATGTAAACCCGTTGATCAGAACCTGCATATAGGAGGAATCCTTCTTATTATCATAAAGTCCGGCTCTCCTTCGCAAGCATCGTCATCATCTGAAACTAAAACAGGGACTGTTTGGTGTGTACAACACCGTCCCATAACATGGGAGTGAGTAGCTAACTCAATAGAAAATATACAACAAAGGTTAACATGTTATCAATTCAATCAAGCAGTAATGATAAAGCAGTACAATCAAATAAGTCCTAGATCTCTTGTTAATGCAAGGATGACATGAAGAGTGATGTATGCCCTCACCACAATCCCCTCTGTGACATCATCTAACGATCGCGTCATGACTCACTTTCTCAGTGCTCTATCACCAACGCCGTTAGCACATGCAATGCGGTGTTATGCATATGCTTACCAAGTTCTTATTAGTCCTTTTCATACAGCAGGATTGGGAAGCTAAGACACCTCTCATGTATCAATTCCCAACATTGATCCATTCTAGGGTCGTGAGTCCTAGGGATTCTCATACGATGTTATTGTTCTAGATCGCTGCAAGGGCTGTCATTGCTGTTGCGCGCAATCGTTGCTCCTCTCCCCCATCACCTTATCAATACAGGCCTATTTATATCCTTAAGACTACAACAGGACTCGTCGCCCCTATGCAGTGTCAGGATAAACTAAAGGTCACTACAGAGGGCTTGTCACCAATCAGTGTAGGCCGACAATAAGAATATAGTGTCTCATGCCACCATAATCTACTCAGAGTAGGATACTCACTGGTCACTATGGGGAGGTTTGTAGCCCCAGCGTAGGCCGACAGCTCGACCACGGTGTCCCATACCACCATGCCCGGCTCATGAGTCTTAGGAAATCTTGGTACCATGGTTAACAGGAGTTTCACTGGTAAGCTCAGCGCCTTAGATTTAAATAGTGGCGACCAAACATGGTGAACAAGCATCGGTCAATCGGGTTAATTGATAAGCTCAACTAGGCCAAGAGCACATTGAGTTGAATGACATGGAATGCATGAGCACTCTGTGTGGCCTAACCACTGCCGAACATCCCAAGCATGACTCAGATTCGTTAAACTCATCCTACATGGCGAACAACCTCAACCACCATTTGGAGTACGGTTACCGATTACCTGGACTGTAGTACAGCCCTAATCACAAACAAGCTCAAATACAGGCATATGATTCATATCCTACTTTCATATGAATATTCATGAAATATAACTTAAATGTAAATACAGTACATGGAGAAAATCATACGCACATGTAATATGATTCATATAGGTTAATCAATCCATGAAGGAAACCATACACACAATTAAGATGGATAATATGTGTTACATGATTCATGAATGAAATCATACACATCATTAGAGTGGCTGAGAATCCTATCACAACATCCATTTAAAGAAAAATTTATAAGTATTTATTCATATAGACATATTTACAAACACTTAGCATACACCATGTATCATACATGGTATGTATTAGTTAACATACATATTAGGGTGAATCATTTCGTCAAAGGGTTATCGCCTATACAACAACCATATATCCATGACAGTTGGTCATGGCGAGCACGAAAGCGTATTCCATACTCATTCAGTCATTCTTACAAACACTTAGAATACATACATTATCATACGTGTGTATGTTGGTTATACATGTATTAGGCCAAATCCTTTCACTAGGGAGTTGCCCCATATACCACTTGCATATACCCATGATGGATAATTATGGCATGCATGAATCCGGGTTCCGTATTCATTTAGACATTTTCATAAACACGTGGGCTACACACTTTAACATATACAGTGTATATTGGCCGTGGCGTGATTTAGGGCAAGACCTTTCGCTAAGGAGTTGTCACATATGAAACAAGCATATATACACGGCAAATAATCATGTTGAACATAAATCCAAATTTTATACGTATACGGTTTCTACAAATGCGAGGAATACAGTATATTCAACATAATCAACGTATAACTGAAAAATGAAACGGACAGCACTTTATACATGTGAAATAGCATCCTAAGCAAGAATAAATCATTACTTAACATTGAAAGTCTTGGAAACCATAACCTAAACGCATATAGTCCGCACCTTAAACCAGAAAATACGTATTCGATGTGATTCAGATGATAAGTCTTCGTCAACGGTGGATACGCTACCTATGGCACGAAACAGGTTAGCTATAATATCATTAGAACTATTCTAGGCTTCAAAACAGGTTACGGTTGAGATTTCTTACCTAAAAAAGGAGTTGGAATCGCCGGAATAGCGAAGGAGAAGGGTGGATGAGGCACGTAGAGAGACTGGGAAGAATCCCAAGAAGCAGCACCAACTTCTCTCTCTTTCTCTCTCTTTTCTCTCTCTCACTCTCTAGGGTTTGGAAAATTCGTATGGGTTAGAAAGCTAAGGGTTTAAGGCCCTTTTATAAGCCCAAACATAACGAAAATGGACTCCAAGTCAAGGTATACTTAGGTTATAACCAAAGTGGGTCTGTTTCAATCCAACGAAGCATTTCTGATGGTCTTGTTATCAAATGCGGTCGGACTTAAGCTCACTAACATCGAATCTTTAGTCAGTTAAGTTTTCAGTCCGATCGGATTTCCAGATCGTCCGTGGTGGACCAGTTTCAATTCAATGGTTATTGAACTCCGATCAAGGCCACAAGTCCTTGGACATGTAAGGGCAGATTTTCCTGATCCGAGCGTAAAATTTGGTCGAATTCTGACGGTCAGAACGCTTTAAAATAATGCGCAAGTGAAACGTTCCAGATTCTAATTTATTTTCTAAAAATCTTCCTTTTCCTACTCTCTTTACTTCGGACTCATGGAAATCATCCCAGAGCATCGTTTGGGCTTGATTTTCGAAGTGACAGTCAAGTCCAACTAGGCGGTCATAATGGTCTAAGTTCATCGCTATCGGACTTTCGACGCACGGTCCAGGTCCGATACGAAGTTTCCAAATGGTCCCGAGGTCAACTGGGCTTAGAGATTGATCCTAGATTTTAGGGTAACGTAATGGTAACAATTCTAGGGGTTTTGGGTTTTACAGATCGTATTTAAAGTTATTGGTGCTGATTTTACAGGAAATCTAGTGTAACGCTAGTTAATACACGTTAAATTTCTAAAGAATTAAGTTTTAAATGATTTCTCTGGCTTTGGAATCGAGTTTTGAGAAGTTACCAAGGTGCTATGGTTGACCCATTTCTTAAGGACGCCTAACTCCAGGTTGGAAAAAATTCGGGGTGTTACATCTATCTTTGTTTATCTTTGTAATTTTACATTTCTTTTTAATTTGACATAATCCTATTCACCCCCCCCCCCCCCCCCCCCCCCCCCCCGTCTAGGACTTTAAGCTTGACCTTTTTATCTAC
Organism: Magnolia kwangsiensis; assembly: GCA_037074715.1. Lineage (NCBI taxonomy): Eukaryota > Viridiplantae > Streptophyta > Magnoliopsida > Magnoliales > Magnoliaceae > Magnolia > Magnolia kwangsiensis. The sequence continues at coordinate 42,652,883 of CM073576.1, read as the reverse complement.
CTCAATTCCCTTGGGAACCATGGAATGACACTTCTCCCAATTCAAAACCAATTTCTTTTCCTCACATCACTTCAGCATATTTTAAAGATTTTTCCAAACACTCATTGTTGAGACTTAAATAATGCATAATTTTCTCCATTTATATCTTGGTTTTATGAACATGAATCAGCTTCATGTTCTATTTTACTCATGTATGTATTGCAAGGTGAATTTAAGAGCTTGAATTAAAAAAAGGTACTAAAAAGCATGAATTTGATGCTCAAGAATTTCTAAGGCAAGGGATGGATCTTAGGAGACCAAAATTGAAGAATTCACATGCCAAAGATCCAAGAAAACTAAGCGAGGAATGAAAAGAATTGAAGATTTGAAGGGAATAATCCTGAAATCGTCCTGAAAAAGTGTATTCTGAAGCTTTGAAGTCTATTTTAAGAAACTGTACAGAGGGAAATCTGTTTTAACGAAACTGTGTAGTGAGAAGTCTATTTTGGGAAACTATTTAGCGAGAAGTTTATTTTGAAAAACTGTGTAAATTTGAGGTGGTTTCTAGATTTTTCCAACTCTGTACGAAAATTGGAGTTCCCCACTTATAAATAAGACTTCCTAAGACATTCCTAAGCATTATTTAAGGCATCCTAAAGCAAGAACTAGAGTTTTTAATTTTATTAAAGTTCTATAAGCTTTTTTTTTTAGATCTTTTCTATTTGCATTTATTTCTTTCTTCTTATTTTTTTTTTTATTTTTACAATTTAATTATATTTTTCTAAGTTCCCTCTAACCCAAGCTAGAAGGGAAGCACATGGGTTTAGTAATTCTTTAAGTTATGATGATTGACTATTTTAATGATGAGAAGAATGGTGTATGCATGTTATCTATTATTTAGGTTTTAATTTTTATTCTCTTGTGAGATCCATATGTTTTCATTATATGAGATCCACATTGATGGGTAGGCTTACCCTAGATTAATCAGATTTCCTATATAGAAGAGGTTCTCAACCTGTTATATTTCTTTGATTTTCATTATCTCATTGATATTGAATTCTTAAAATCACTGATTCTTGGGAATATATATCAATGGTTCAAATCCATGATTTTCTAATCTTTTATATTATTTATTAAAATATTTAAACTATATTTTTTTTCTGATTAGGCTGACCATAGTGCTCAGATCCTAGTTGTGTTATCCAAGTCATCATGATTTTGGAACATTAAACTATGTGTGGAACTTTGAAGCTTAAGTGTTATTTTAATTTAGTTGAATTACATCCATTCAAAAATCTTAAAATCAAGGCAAGCAATCACTCGCTAAAGGATGGAACAAAGATAGAGAAGTCATCCATGAAGACCTAAAAATATTACCCCATCGTGTTAGAAAATATGCTCAACATGCATCACTCAAATATGACAGGGGCATTGCATAGCCTGAATGACATCTTTCAGTAAAAAAAGGTGCCAAAGGGGTATGAAAATGTTATCTTTTCTTGATCTTCAAGAGCTATCTCTATCTGCTAATAGCCGAATATCCGTCAAGGAAGAAATACTAAGAGTCACCAGCTAGCCTTTCCAAAATTTGATCATTGAAGGGTAAAGAAAAATGGTCCTTCCTTGTGACAGTATTGATTTTTTTTTATAGTCATGCACATTCTCCAACCAGTAGTGACTCTAGTTAGCGTGAGTTCATTGTAGACATTGGCTATGATGATGATTTCGGACTTCTTAAGAACCACCTGAGTTGGACTCACCCATTAACTGTCAGATATAGGGTATATGATACCCACGTCCAACAACTTAAGCATTTCTCCCTTAAACACCTCTTTCATATTTTTATTGAATCTATGTTATGGTTGTCGAGAGGTCTTCGCATTATCCTCAAAATGAATGCGGTGAGTACAAATTAAAGGATCAATTCCCTTGAAGTCTGTAATTGACCATCAAGGGCTCCTTTATGCTCAATAGAGTGGAAATAAGCACACTCTTCTGTTCTTTCTTAAGGTGGGAAGAGATCAACACCAGGTATGTATCATCTTGACCTAAATAGATATATTTAAGATCAGCGGGCAAAGGTTTTAGGTCAAGATTCAGTGCTTTAAGGCTAGACAGTAGAGGCACTACATCGGTTTGTGGCAAAGTACTGGCATAACATCAAGCATGACATCTATCTCCCTAATCGTGTTATCATCTAAATTAGGGGAGTGGGTCAGGCACGTCTCTAGAGGGTTGGAGTATAGAGTCAAGAGTGCTCCATCTTTCACAAAAGAATCAATCATGTTAATATCATGGGTATCGTCAACATCTTCTAACTATTTGCTCATGTTGAAAAAGATATTGAGCTCTAATGTCATATTCCCAAAACAAAAAATCATAACTCCATTCCTACAGTTGATAATGACATTGGATGTAGCAAGGAATGAGCGATCAAGAATAATAGGGATCTGAGTGCTCACATCTATGTAAGTTGAGTATCCAGGATAATAAAATCCATTGGATAATAGAATTTATCAACTTGAAAAAACACATCCTCAATCATCCCTCTCGGTACATGGACTGAACGATCAACAAGTTGTAATGTGGTTCAGGTGGATTTTAATTCACCTAGGCCCAATTATTCATATACCAAGAAAGGAATCAAATTAACACTCCCTCCCAAGTCAAGAAGTGTGTGCTCAATCTAGTAATTCCCGATTATACAGGTGATAGTTGGGCTACCAGGATCTTTATATTTTTTTGGCATATCTTGCTTAAGGATGACACTCACTTTTTCTATTAGAAAAATTTTCTTTTGAATACTCTGTCGTCTCTTGATTGTACATTAATCTTTCAGGAATTTGGCGTAAGAGGGGGTTTATTTCATAGTGTCTAGCAAAAGGGATGTTGACTTTTACTTGTTTCAGCACCTCTAGAATATCCTGTGAGTTAGCTAGAGCTTTTGGTGCAATCAACCGCTGGAGGAATGGTGCAAATGACTTACTCACTTTTTCCAGTTCTTCCTCATGTGAGGAATTGCTATGTTTATCATTCTTAATTTCTTCTAGGTCCTTAGGCTTTTCAGCCTTTACCGGAATAGTTTTGCCAATAATCTTCCCACTCCTCTACACTAAAATCCCTCTTTAGGAACAGTCAAAAATTGTGGGTAAATGGGGCATCACAAAAAATTAGGGACTATTGAAAACCGTTCTAAACTTTTCAATTTTGGAACAGTTCAGAACTGTTCTTGAAATAGGGCATCGCAAAAGAATTAGGGATGGTTGAAATCCGTCACAAATTTTTAATTTTCATCCCTAATAGTTTTTGAAAACAATATTTTTTTCTTATTTTGGAACGGTTTTAAACCAAAAAACCGTACAACTACAAGCAACAACCAATAAAATTCAGCCACATTCACTCTAACTGCCCTTCCATCCAAATTCTGTACTAAAAAAATATTGTGCAAGTGTTCAGGAAAATGAATAGGTGTTTTTACTGCATCATTACTATTTGGTATTGATTAGATGCAATCATTTCTGCATTAAATAGGTAAGAAAGAAAACACAGTTTTAAAAGAAAGAAATACTCACATTACAATCAAACGCATATCTCTTGGCAAAGAATAATTGTTGCATTCCTTTCTCACTCCAACTTAAAGGCCAATGCAAACGAAAGCCCCTTCTTTGGTTGCCGGAACAATGCCTGAGTTGCAGCATTGACACCCCCTCTAACTTCGCATAACTAGATATGTCCAGGAACAATAATGGTATTAGAAATGTCCCAGAAAGACTCTAAACTCACCAGGAAAAATAATAATAATAATTGTGAAAGATAAGTTTCAGTTGATTGCCCCAAACCCCTTCTAAGCTCTTTCCACTCAATAAATCTCCAACACACAAGCTTATGAGGTGGCATATTGTCACGCCCCAAACCTGAAAATTGGATTCACAGGAATCCCGATCGTCGAATTCGGCACCGACAGCCTCCGTAGTGCCGCATTCACGGATCCCGGCACTCACATGCTAGATTTCAATCCTGGGATCATACAAGGAGAATTTTCAGTATGATTTTTTTTGTAATGGAGCATAACCACAAGCATAACCAAGTCACAAAACAATAACACCACATATCCACTATATTAAAGCTTTAAGTACAATGCGGAAAGGGAAATACAAGATGATAAAAAAAATTCCAAAATGATCTAATGTGCTCTCCCGCCTCAGCGCTGCTGTGATCCAATGCCACCTGCATGCAACAGTCGTGCATAAGCTTACAAAATCTTAGAGGGTGGTGTAAGTGTGTGCGCAAGGCAAGTGTCAAGTATATAATATCAGAGTAATGCGGAAACATGCGGTAAGTCCATGAATACAATCAATCATGCTAAGGCTATGCTATGTAAGGCATGAATCTATCGGCCATACAAAGGCCATGTGATGCGAGGCCTATGTAGCCAAATGTCATATGCGAGATGCAAAGCAAGCATGTTAGTCCTCATCAAGTACACATATCAGTACAATTCCTCTTTGGATATTACCGGAGTTTAATACACTTCGCACTGACTGCCTCCTCCCTAGCTGCACAGTCAAGCAAGCGGAATAGACCTCACTCTATCAGCCTCACCAGTAGTCTGCCAATACCTAGCCGGCTTGTCGATAACAAACTCATTTACGAGCTGTTCAAATTCAGCATAGCTTATAGCCCCCTCACTCGGGTGGATAAGGCCACACCCCCTTCCAATAGACCACGACACAGTGAGAGACATGGCCTACTGGTATTCAGCACTCGGGTGCTCCTATATCCACTCGGTCTAGATGTTGGAGCAACTCCTGGTACAAAAAAGGTTCTGAGCCTTTCACCCAAGGACATCCTAAGTGCCCACAGTGCTAGAACCAAGTATTTTCAGTATCTGATACTATCATCCACGATGTACCTGTGGAGCCACGACCCTGATGTCGGAAGGATATACAATGATCAAGTCACGCAAATGAGAGATGCATGAGTCACACCGTACAATCATGCAGTAATCTTGTGCGTACCATGCGCTCATGTGGGACACTCTGTCTCATAAGGAGTCCAGTAAATGTCTCAGCCTAACGGCTTGTGATATGATCAAACATTCCTCATATCAAGCATACATATGATGCGTATGGGCATGGATAATGGAATTATACTAAGCATGTTATAAAGTAATGAACTATCCTTACAACGCAGATGGGCCTAAACGGCCTACGCACAACAAGTATGGGCCTATCAATGGGCCCTAGGGAGAGTCGTAATGTGGACATTTAACCAACATTATACTTACAATGTGGACGTCAAACCATCATTGCTCCTAAGGCATAGCTCGTCGTAAACATCATTACATAAACTATGTTGGGATCACACATTGCAATGGAGCTTAGGTACATCGCATTGGGCCTTAAATACATCAAATGGGCCGTATCACAAGGGCCTTACATTCATCAAATGGGCCGCATTAATGGGCCTCACCAACGGGACTTATGTACAATGCAATGGGCCATAATCCATGGGCCTTAGAATACATCAAAATGGTAATCACATGGGCCTTATGTATCTCAAATGGGCCACACCAATTAGGCCCCATGCATACTAAATGGGCCACACCCCAATATAAGTGGAGATAGTGATTTTCCACCATTGAATTTTCAAGGCCCATAGTATCGTTTATTTATTATTATTTTTTTAAAATCCAATCTGGCCCTAAGGTCACACTGACCTGGATTAAGAGGAAACAAATTCCCTAATGATCTAAAACTTATGTGAAAGAAAAGGTTTCAATGGTAGACACTCAATCCCCACTACCTTTGGCTATGTGGTTCACTTGGTCCTAGATCTGCCTCATTCTTCAGCTCATGCCGTAAAATGAACTTTTCAAATGGTTGGAAGGCTTGGATGGAACACATGCATCATGATGGACCCCACTGTCATAGGACAGTGTGAATAAAACACACATAAAGGGGGTCCCACCGTCCGCCTGGACGGTGTGACTAAAACACATACATCAGTTGTGGGCTCCACCGTCTGCCTGGATGGTGGGAGCCAAACACATACGTCTTTGTGGGTCCCATGTGGGGCGCACCATAATGTAAATTTTCCATCCAACCACTGATAAGGTCACACGGACCTGCTGAGTAGGAAAAATAAATTTCATATTAATCAAAAACTTCTGTGATACCCAAAAGGGTTAAGGGAAGAAGTTAGATCCCCACTGTTTCCTGTGATGTGGGCCATCTGAGACTTAGATTGGTCTGATCTTAGGAGGGGCCCACCCAATGGACGGTTTGAATACTAAACATACATCATGGTGGGGCCCACAACAGGGGTTGTGGGTCACTGCCATCCGCCCGCCCTTAATGATGCAGGCGCTGCTTGCGCCTGCAGCAGCAGCGCCTCCTGCAAGTTATTATATATATATATATATATATATATATATATATATATATATATATATATATATATATATATATATATATATATTATTTTTTGAAACTAGTTTTTCTGAGGTTTTTCACGTGTGGGGCCGGCATCAGGCGAATCCACCCCACCCACTGGTTCCCATAGCTTGATACAATCCAAACAAGCCCAATATCTGATTTTTTTGGTGCATAGAAATGGCAGGGTGGTTTTTCAACGATGAAAACGTCCTTTGCTATGCTATGGCCCACCCGAAAGCTAGATTGACTTCATTTTTCGGCTCAACGGCTAAAATGCTTTGAGAAGTGGAATGGATGGCATGGATTGAATACATACATCAAGGTGGGGCCTACACGAGTGGCCCTTACCAAAAGTTTTGAACCAAGCTAATATATATGTTTACATAATGTCCAGCGTCCCTGGACGCTGGACGGTTTGAGCATGCAACGTGTAGGAGGTGGGCCCTACTCAGGTGGGCCACCAAGTGATGGATGGTGGGGATATAACATGTGTAAAGTGGGCCCCACCTACAAATGGCTTGGCTAAAATACATGCTTCATGGTGGGGTCCATCCAAGTGGGCCACATGGCTACCTCATCACACAAAAAAAGAAAAATAAAAAGAGGGTAAGAGAGAGAGAAAGATAGAGGGACAAGCGTGATAGAGGGACCCCGGCACTATGAGCCCTCTGTTTTAAGCATCCAATCATACATCAACTGGGTCTCATTGCATGTGAGCCCACCAAATTAAAGATCAATGGTGGAGATCCCTTCTCCACCAAGATGTAAGTTCTAGATGACCCCTTATTATACTAGAAAGTAAACATCATGATGGGGTCCATGGAGAATGTCCCTATTATGGAATGATAATAAAATCAAGGTAGGCCATCGACCACATCTAGGGTCTCAAGTAAGATCCATACCATTAATTGGTAGGCCTCACTTGGCCAATCATCAAAACATGGAAAGATCTAGCCTAATAAGCATCCACCTTCGATCTTCTTAGTCCGTTGGAAAGTCAATCTCCTTGTGTCTCAATTTGATGGTAGAAGATGAGGTTTGAATGGCTAGGATGATGGATTTGGGATGGGAAGTGGGCCACAAAAATCACTCTTTTTTCTCCATGTGAAGGCTTGGACATGAGCCTCTTCTCTTGCTTGGGAAAATGTGATGAGAAATGAGAGAGAGGGGGGGGGGGGGGGGGGGGGGGGGTTTGTAAGGAGAGAGAGTGAGAGATAAGTTATAGATGTGAATGATGGGTGAGGTGATGGTGTACTTGACATGAGAGTTGACTTAGTGGTTGCTTGACTTGTGGAGAAAGAAAGCATGGGTGTGTGTACTTGACATGAGATGATTGATTGATGGATTGATTAATTGATTGATAGGACATGTCATAGAGATTCTCTTGAGATTACAAATGCACTATGTTTTCTCGAAATAAATGTCTGCTCATATCTCTTAGTCAGGGTATCGGATCGGTATGCGAGTCGCGGCGTTGGAACCGTGGTGATGGTGCGATTGTAATGGTATAAGTCTTAGATTAAGCTGACTCAAATCTACAGGATACGACTTAAGGTTGTACGCAAATGTCGATTATAGGTTGCGGATTGCCGAACTTCGACAGAAAGGATCGCAGGAGTCGACGAAACTGTATGGACTAGGATACGGGCCTTACACATATAAAATGGAAACACATTAGTTGGCTTCCATTTTCCTGCTTTCTCTGCCCTCAATCACAAGTTACAAAAGAGTGGGAAGGTTCTATTGTCCCATGTATTCACTTGTGATGTGGTATGGATGTAACACATCCTGTCCACCTTACGAACCAGGAATGCCCAAACATGCCTTAATCACTCAGGCTTGAAAAAAAAAAAAAACTAACAACTAGGCATTGGGTGGTTAGACAGGATCAGAAAATCACACAGCATCAAGCTTATATGCTTGGTTTTTCCCATGTATCCAAACGAATGTATTGACCTGTAAAGTGAGTGTCTGGGTGTGCATTTGCATATATGAAAAGACATCAAGGACAATTGTTTGTTGAAGATAAATTGCATAATTATTGCAAATAAATTACCACGAGGCTGCATCTTTTTTCTTTCTTTGTTTTCCTCTAGTTGAGCAGTTATGATTGTCCACTAGACTGATTTTTTAGGCAATGACCCATATATGGTGGGGCCTCGCAGATGAGTGGTCTATCTTTTATATGCTTGCCATGTTGTTCCCATGGAAGGCCCATGTAAAATAGAAGGTGCAACAAGTCTTGCAATTAGCTTTCAGCTTGTTTGAATGGTACCACTTTTGTTTAATATTCTATTTCATTGAATGTAGGATTTAATTCTCATGTAAAGTTATTACCTGCGTTGAAGATGGGTAAGGTTCTTTAGCCTTTTTAATCATTCCTTTACGACGTCTTATCCTCATCTTTCCCACATGAAACACATTGAATGCGAAGGATGATCATGTCCATTCATCTGAGTGACAACCACCTACCATGCAACACAAGAAACAACAAAGGGAATAAGGATGTGAGGTAGACATTGAGATTTGAGAGCCTCCATGAAACAATGAATACAACAAGATGACAGTTTTATGAAGAAAGCTATTGCACAACCTGCTGAGGTAAATAATATGAAAGCCTATGGGAAGAATTCATTTTTTAAGCACAATCTATTGTTATAATCACAGAGTTTGAGAAAGTTGAGCTAAAATTATTCAAGGGAAAAAAAATTCAACTAAAATTCACTTTGAGAATTTCCTTCTTTTTTCGTGTTAGTACTGGGGAGAATTTTCTCAAGTTGGAGAATGATAAGAACCTAAATGGAATGATAAGAGCCTAAATGATTCATTTAGAGGGAAGAATCGGATAGCTCCTTTTTTTTCCTTCTTCTTTCTTAACACCCACCCACACCCACACCCACCACGCACACCTGCACCTGCAATAGGATAGCTCAAATCTCAAAAGGAGGGCAAGAAAAAGAGCTCGTAGACAAAGTGAAAGTTCCATACATTCGATGATATACTATTAAAGACCAAAGACAACTAGAATCATGAATATAAAGTGTCATAAAAGTAACATGGGAGACATTAATTAAAATTTTAAAATAGTTAATCATTACCATGGTTTCTAAATACCACCCATTATAGTATACATGGACCAAGATGCATACATTACGAAGTGTTTTTTTAATTTTTAAGCTATCACCGACAAGGGACTCTAAATCATTCTAATTTTCCATTGATGCAGATAATACACACGAGGAATTGTCCAATGCATCACTATGCCAAAATTGCGAATTTGCAACGAACGAACCACTTGGTTTAATGATGGATTTATTCCGTCACTAATGGAAAAAGTCCATTTGTAGTTCATAAGTAGAATTTTGTAATGGACTAAAATCTGTTGCTAAAAATGATTTACAATGGATTTACGACGGATTATGGTCCGTCGTAAAATGGTGACGGACTAAATCCTTCGTAAATTTTGATTTTGTGACGAAATATGATTAGTTGCATATTCCCGCCCAAAATAGTAATTCGCAACGGTTTTTAGTTGCTTTTGCGACGAACCCTGGTCCGTCGTAAAAGGGCTTTTACCTTAAAAATTTTTAAATTTTTTTTTTTAGATTATGGTAGAAAATCATGTTTTTTTTTTGTAGTCTAATAATTGTTTTTTAATAGAATTTCAGTGGTTTAATTGTACATATTTTTTTATAAGATTATTTTTTAACAATTGATTGAATGCAATATATATATATATATATATATATATATATATATATATATATATATATATATATATATATATATATATATATATATATATATATATATTATTTTTATATCAAATGAGTGAAAATTATTATTTTTAAAAAATTTAAAACTAACATTAAAATGATTTGAAATATCACATGAAAAAGAATATTGAGAAGTTAAAAAAAATTAACAATGTTTGAGAAAAAATGAGATTTTGAAAAAAAATAAAAATGGTGATTTAATAAAAATTTATTTTGTGGGGGGAAAAAATGAATATTGAATAAAGTTGATAAATTTGAAAAAAAAAAGAATTTGATTTTGAGAAAAAATAATATCCTGAAAAAGAAAATTAAAAAGATTTTAAAAAAATGTGAAAATTTTCAATGTTGAAAAATGAAAATATTTTGAAAAAGAAAATGAGAGTTTGTATTTTGAAAAATAAAATAAAATTAAGAAGTTTAATAAAGATTGACAAGTTAAAAAAAAATTCTTTAAAAAACAATGGGGAAGTTGAAAAAAAATTGTGATTTTGAAAAATAATTTAAACTGTTCAAAATTTGAAATTAAAAGAAAAAGTTATCTATAAAAACACAGATTTTGAAGTTATATATATATATATATATATATATCATTTTAAAAAAAATTGAAAAGTTGAAAACAAAATGATGCTTTTGAAGTAAAAATCGGCATTTTAGAATTTTTTTGGAAAAAAAATTAAAATTTGTGAAAATTTTAGAGATTTTAAAAATAAAGATTCAGAATTTGTATTTTATTTATTTAAAAAAAAATATTTTATAATAAAAATGGTATTTTGTTAAAAATTTTCAAAGAAAAATTAAAAGTAAAAAAAAATAATATACATTTTGAAAAAAATGTTATTTTTAAATGGAAATTAAAATTTATTTGTGAGAAAAAATATATATTTTTTAATAAATTATTAGGTACATCCACTAATTGAACATTTAATCATTTTTGGATAATCTAATTACTTCAAATTAAAGGGTAAATAACTTTAGATGTTTAAATCAAATTTCACTAAAATTGTTTATCGATCTTGCATGCCAATATTTTTCTCATATGTAGCTAGCCTGATCGGGCGAGTAACTAGTCAAATTAAGGTTATTGATCAATAAAATAGAGTGAATGGACCAAACATACAAAATGGGCCTAATATTCTGGTCAAAATTGTGACCTAGCTTATTGACCTTACGAGAACCTAAGAATTGATGTTAGTAAGTTTTGTGGGCGCCATCATGATGTGTGTCGAACACCAACACCATACATTTGATGTGTCCCCTTTAGGTTATGAGATATCTCAAAATCATTCGTATACGAAACTCAGGTGGGCCATACCATCTAAAACCATCTGAAGACATCCTAAAAAATATAAAAGCACTTGGTGGGGCCCACATGAGTTTTGGATGTGGCAAAAAATTGGTCTAACCCCTCATCCAAGTGGGACACTCATAATGAGTGGGTTGGATATGTGAATCACATTTAGGCAAGCCCAATATATGATTATGAATGTTTTAAGGAAAACCATCTACATTTAGGTGAGTTACTCATTACCCTTACCAGAGTAAACTCTGTGAGGTCCACCGTTATTTATTTATTTTATCCACTCCATTCATTCATGTTAACAGATAATTTAAGGTCTAAAGAACAAAAAGGAAGTATATCCAAAGCTCAAGTGGACCACACACCAGGAAATAGTGTGATTGAACCTCTATCATTGAAAATGTTTTGAAGGCTATAGAAGTTTTGGATCAAGATGATGTTTTTGTTTTCTCTTCATTCATATATTTTTGATATTATGAACAAGTTGGATGGAAAATAAACATTACTGTGGGCCCAAGGAAGGTGTCAATGGTGGCAATCATTATTCCACATTGTTTCGTGTGGCATGGTCCACTTGAGTTTTGGATTTACCAAAATTTTGGGATCAACCCACACCATTCATCCTTTTTTTAAGATCATTTTAGAGAATTATCCAAAAAATAAATCATATCCAAAGATTAAATGGACTACACCACAAATAAGGAGAACAGATTGACTACTCCCTCTGACACCAGCCAATGGCTGATGGTTGGTGCTCTGTGGGCTCCGCCATGATGTATGTGTTTAATCCATGCCATCCATCTATTTTTAAAGATCATCTTATGACATGAGACCAAAAATGAGGTATATCCCAATCTAAAATGGACCACATTATAAGATATAGTGTTGAATGGGCGTCAACCATTAAAAACATTTTGGGGGCCATAAAAGTTTTGGATTGAGATGATTTTTGTTTTTCCCCTTCATCTAGGCCTTTATGACCTAATAAACAGATTGGATGTCAAACAAACAGCATAGTGGGCCTTATGAGGATTTTAATGATGGATATCCAATCACTATTGTTTTCATGTGGTGTGGTCCACCTGAGATTTATATACCTCTCATTTTTAGGCCCCACCATGATGTATGTTTTGTATCCACACCTTCCATCCATTTGGAGAGATCATTTTAGGGCCATATCCAGAGAATGAGTTAAATCCAAAGCTCCAATGGACCCCAGCACCGAAAATAGTGGACAGTGATGCCCATCATTAAAAGCTTCTAAAAGCCACAAAATTTTTAGATCAAGCTGATATTTGTGTTTTCCCTTAATTCATGTCTTTTTTAACTTTTGAATAGGTTGGATTTCAAATAAACATTACGATGGGCCTTAGGATAGTTTCAACGGTGGGAATCACTCTCCCCACTGTTTTTTGTGGTGGGGTCCACTATAGATTTTTATCTGCCTCATTCTTTGGCTCATGACTTAAAATGATATCTCCAAATGGATAGACGGTGTGGATATAACACATACATCAAAATGGGGCCCACAGAACTTGGTGGCGTCAGAGGGTATTAGGGCGTGCAGAGAGATGTCGTAATTCTTTCACCCTATTGTCTCTCTCTCTCTCTCTCTCTCTCTCTCTCTCTCTCTCTCTCTCTCTCTCTCTCTCTCTCTCTCGCACCCTCTCCACTCTCTCTGTCTCTCTCTCATCCTCTCCTCTCTCTATCTCTCTCGTACCCTCTCCCTCCTCCTCTCTCTATGTATCTCTCTTCTTCTCTCTCTGATCTCTCCACCCTATCATTGTCGAACGCCCTACCCACGCACGCCCTCTCTCTCTCTCTCTGGAGACTGGTTGAAGGCTAGCTCATTCACGACTGTGAGGTGTCTCTATCTCTCTCTCTCAATCTCTCTCAATCTCAATACCGATTTAAGGATTTGGGGATTTAGCAATTTGTGGATTCCTGATTCGATGTGGACCCTCATTTAGGGATTTTGGGGATTTTAGGGCGCATTACTTCACATTGTTGAGGGTGGTGCATCCAAACAGCCCCAAATCAAAGATTCAAAATCAGTTTCGGTGTACCACATCTGTCAGCACCGAAACCATGCTATAACACCCCTTGTTTTCATTTTTGTTCTTTTCTTTTGGTTTTATTCCTTTTTTTTTTATGGAAACAAATAACATAGGTCGGGCCTGTCTACTATTGGAAAATCTATGGGCCCACCATGCTGCATATGTTTTATCCATGCCATGCATCCATTTTTCTAGCTCACCTTAGGGCATGTGCCCCAAAAATAGGCAGATACAAATCTCATGTAGACCACACCACAGGAGATAGTACCAATTGAATGCTGAACATTAAAAACTTCCTAAGGCCCACTATAATGTTTGTTTGCCATCCAACCTGTTAATTAGTCACATAGACCTGGATGAAGGGAAAACACAAATATCAACTTGATCCAAAAATCCTGTAGCCTTGAGAAGTTTTTAATGGTGGGCATTCAATCAGCACTGTTTCCTATGGTGTGGTCTGCCTCAGTTTTCGGCTTGGATGGCCTGTGTGGATAAAACACATACATCATGGTGGGCCCACAGCTTTTCCAGTAGCACACAACATCGACCCGGGCACTGTGTGCCCCACATTGTTTTATGGACTTCTTATGTTATTCAATGCCATGCTCTAAGTTTTGTTTATCTATTTATATATGAAGGACAGGTGGTGCTGGTATCTGGTGAGGCTGGTTGTAGGAAAACAACTCAGGTTACCAGTTCTTTGCTTTGTCTTATTTATGGAATCTGTAATGTATTTTGTAGAGTTCCATTTAGAAATGTGTTATTATCAATATATGCTTTTAAATGGCTAATTGCTTCAATTCTACATTTAGAAATGAGTTTTATTTTGAATTATGTTCATTTAGATTATAAATTTTAATGTGATTGTATATAGATTAGGGTAATCAACTACCCATTTGAGGGTTTTTATGTGGTCAGGCATAGACACAGTGTGCTCGTTAGTGCATAAAAATCCTTAAATTGTCCATGTTTGGACAGTTCAAGACCGGATAGAATGTAATGCTTTCATTTTAGCAATTCAAATGTGCTTGCCTTTTCTATGCATCATCTCTCTTTTTCTCTCTGGATATGTTTCTTATATTTAATTCCATTGTCAAATATCCTCACTTTGTGTCGATACCTAACGTGGGAATCAGATACAAGATCAATATATCTGGAGAGACATGGGGAGATGCTGCCGGAATTTCAGTGTAGCCATTTAAATTTGAAAATGAAAGCGTTACAATCTATCCAGTCTTAGATGGGAAATTGATTTAGTCAGTTAGATAAACATACTCATTCGTAATCTAACTTAAACACATCATGTACATGTTACCAGAGATAGCTTCCATGACACCATACAAGAATTGGATGAGGGAAGGAAGGTTAACTATTGAATATATGGAAGGTGTTGCAACATTTCTAAAGTATGTAAAACAAAATTTAAATGGGGATGACTGGCACAGTTGTCCTTATGCCAAGTGTTGTAATATACATGGGAAGATAACATTAGAAACCATTTTCGAACAGTTGGTTTGTAATGGCATAGACCAAATGTGCACCGCATGGTTTCTCCATGGGGAGCAATGTCTCGAAACATGTGCGAGTACATCGGTTGATAATCGTAACGAAGATGTGTTGCCTAGAATGGTCGATTTGGTGAATGATTCTTTCGGTCGTTTTCAACCCAATGAGTTAGATGCATGTATGGATGAGGTTAATAATGAAGATGATATTGAACCTCATGATGACTTAGGTGATGAGGCTCATTATATGAAGTTAATGGAGGATGCAAAACAACCCCTATATCCATCGTGTAAACCCGAGTGTACAAAGTTGTCAGTGACAGTGGAGTTGTTGAGTATGAAGGCTAGGTTTCATTGGTCAGACAATAGCTTTACTAAGTTGTTAAACTTGCTCAAGAAAATTTTACCAAACGAGATCTCTTTGCCAGATAGTAATTATAATGGAAAGAGGCTGATCAATTCATTGGGTATGAACTATAAGACAATACATGCATGCCCTAACGATTGTATTTTGTACTGGAAGGACCATGTTGATAAGAAGTGTTGTCCAAAATGTGGAACAAGCATATGGAAATTTAATAGTGTTGTAAGGTCAACCGCCCCATGTGTACCTTATAAGGTGTTAAGGTAATTCCCATTAATGCCAAGGTTAAAAAGACTCTACACTATACTAGAGATTGCAAAGAATATGATATGGCATTCAAAGTCGACTCAAGATGATATTTACATGCGTCATCTTGTGGATTCATCTATGTGGAAGATTGTAGATGAAAAGTATGTTGATTTTGCTGCGGAGCCATGTAACATTCGTTTGGGACTTACAATGAATGGATTCAATCCTTTTGGAAAAATGAGCAATTCATACAGTTACTGGCTTGTTATGATTGTTATGTATAATCTCATGCCTCATTGATGCATGTAGAAGGAGTTTACCATGTTAACACTTTTGATCCCTAAAAAAAAAGGTCAAGGACATAACATTGACGTTTACTTACAACCATTGATTGTAGAGTTTCTTGAATTATGGAAAGGATTTATGACATATGACTCGCATAGTAAGAATATGTTCACAATGAGGGCAATTTTATTATGGGAAATACACGATTTTCTAGCATATGGACATCTTTCTGGTTGTAGGACAAGAGGAAAGTACTTATGCCCTATTTGTAGTGAGGAGACAGAATCGATTTAGCTTGAACATTGAAAGAAGTTTACATATACGGGACATAGAAGATTCCTACCATCAGGTCATGACTTTATGACTGACAAAACTAGATTTAATGGGAAAGAGGAAAAAAGGAAGGCTTCAAAGCGTATGAAAGGTTCAGATGTACTACGTAAAATGAATAATATTAAAACCATTTTTCAAAAGCAAGTGGAAAAGAATAAGAAAAGTCTAAGAATGACCCGAACAACTGTAACACCACGTCCATTCCATACCATTTTCGATGCTTATGTACATAATGATCGACGCCCTTAGTTAGACCTAGATTGGTTGTTCATAGTACATACCCAACTGACCGGAACCCCAAGACCTCAAAACCTATCTCATATCAACCGCCCCGTCGTCGCGGTCATGGAGGTACCACCCGTGTGTCCGTACGATACTCCGTTAGTGAGATACGCCGCAAAGAATCATTGTTGTACCATGTGTGGCACCATATACTCCATTCCACACGTGCACAACACATGTCATGCACACATGCACATGCCACATATGGGTGAGAGAATCTCTACCCATGTGAGTGATGTCACATACCCATACCTCCCATCTCTCATGTCTCCCCAAAGTCAACACCTCTCCATTCCATACCTTAAGCATGACATCATCACGCCATGTTGTCCCATGCTCCTTTAACCCACCATTAATTATAAATCATGAGTTAATTGTCATAATCCTAATCTAAGCTAACTAAGATCACATTAATTGAATTTAACCACATTTTAACAAATTCCCTACATATATCCCTTCATTCCTTAGCATTTTACCATTTTCTACACATGGAGAGAGAGAGAGAGAGGAGTGATCTTGGTGGGCCATCAACTCCATCCATTCCATCTCTTCTATCCATCTCAACCATCCATCTAATTCATCAAGGTGAGTACACTCACTCCACTCTTGTGTTGTTTTCTTTTTGATTATTTGTATGACTATTAGTCGAAATGATTTAAGGATAATGATGTGATCAATGGTGTGGATACATGGGAGAGTACATAAAAAAACAATTAATTCTTGTGATGATACGATGATAATGATGTAATTAATGGTATGGATGCATGAAAGAAAATAAAAAAAACAAATAAATAATAATTTATTATAGGCTTTATGTGGGACCCATTGATAGTGGGCCCCACCAGAATTTTGTAGGCCATCCAAACTGTTCAAGTGTGACCCATTGAGTTGGCCACACACACACTCACATACACACTTGCACACACATCACATAAATGAACTAAAAAGGGGGGGGGGGGGGGGGGGGAGTGGACGCTGCTGCCAGCGTCCAGGAGACATTGTAACAAGTAGCGTCCCATCTGCTTCACAACAAGGTTGGGGCTATGGGTCCACAACGGGCCCCACCCATAATGCGTGAATTTATTCCACACTGTCCATCCAATTTTCCAGCTCATTTTAGGCGTTGAGTCAAAAAATGAAGTCAATCTAAATCTCTAGTAGGCCACACCATCAAAAATAGTGTTTTAATAGTAATAATCTATTAGAACCCACTGTGATGTTTCTATACGTTGAAAAATACTGAATATTGGGCTTCTTAGATTTGTCTCGGGCGATAAAATCCAACATATGGAGTGGATCGCCAGGATATGGGCCCCACCTATGAAAAACCATTAAAAAAAATAAAAAATTATATATGCAAGGGGCGTTAGCCCCTTGCTGTGCTTAGGGGTGCACACGGTTCGATTTGGTCCAGTTCTAGGGTGAAACCGAAACCGAACCATTCCTAACGATTTTATGATATTCGGAACCAGAACCGAACTGTTGGCACCCTAGAACCGAACCGTTAAAACTGGTTCGGTTCTGGATCGATTCCACGGTTCTGAGCTTTTTATAATCCAGCTCAATTGCCTACCGATGGGCCACCCTGGCTCATGCATTCAAGGTCTACGTTTCAGCAAGTGGACCCCATTATTTAACTACCCTATTGTCAAAATCATGCCATTACTCAGCAGGTGGGCCACAATAACTGCCACACGTTTAGTTGAATGGTTAATTGATACGAGTGTACAATCTAGTTCACCGGCTGAAGAGGACAGATCCTGGTGTGGTCCACTTGAAGTTATTGTCCAAAGCCTGCTTGCTTTAGCTTATTGGGTCTCTACTGAAAGGTGCCCTATGCCCTAATTTTTGAATAAGGAAGGTCGCGCTCAAACGTAGATTTTCTTGTTAAAAAGTGTCCATTGCTATTTTTCAAATTTTCACAGGATGTTGAACTTTGTAAAGATCATTTTCAGGGTAGAAAATCTACTTGGCAGTTGTTGTCATGTGCCACATGTTAATTTGAGATATGCTAAGAACAAAAGATATGGCCTTATTGAGTTGTGGGCTGTTGGAAGACTTATAAAGCCAAGAACGAACAATTTTCTATCTGTAGGACTAGTTCAACCCCACAAATGCAGCCGTTGAGACAGTAGAAAAGTCTCCAGAATCAATAGGCCCATCTCACAAGTGGTAACTTCAAATTTGACTGCAATACCAGATCAAACATAAAAATTAAAGCATTCTTGGTTCGGTTCCAAGTTCGGATCCAGGTTCGGTTCTACGGATCAGATCCACTATTTGGTTCTAAGGATCGGTTCAAAGTTCAGTTCGGTTCTACATACCCCTAAATCGAGAACCGAATTGATGTGACTGGTTCTTTGATTTTTGGAACCGAAACTGAAACTGGTGCACTCTAAAACCTGACCAAACCGGACCGTTTGGTCGGTTCTGGTCCAGTTCCACGGTTCTACCGGTTAAATGTGCACCCCTAACTGTGCTGACGTCCAGCGTCATCTGGACGCTACAATAGCTACTGCTTGCTGGAACGGGCAGGGACAGTGGGTCCCACCACTGGTCTCACCATGATCCATCTCAACCATCTACGCTATGCGCACTTGACAGTTCCCCTTTAAAAATGGGTCATCCCAAAACATAGCTGTACATGGAACTCAGTTAGCCCACACCATTAAAATAAATAAATAAAAATATAAAAAAGGGGGCTTGATCATGAGGTATGTGTTGTATCCAAACCGTCCATTCATTTGGTGAGTTTGTCTTAAGGCTTAAAAATACTACTACTAATAATAATAATAAGATAGATTTAATTATCAAGTGGGACAAACTACAAAAGTAGTAGGGATTGAACGTCTACCATTGGAACCTTTTAGGTCAGAAGTTTTGGACCAATATGAAATTTGTTTTTCTCCTTAATTCAGGTCTTTATGACCCTACGAACAGATTGGATGGAAAATAAACATTAAGATGGGCCCTGTAAACTATTACCTAATTATATAATGAGTGCACAACCTTTCACCACTTGACACTTTGGTTGGAGTGCGGCCCTAAGTAGTAGAATCATATGACATGTGTTTAAACCTATAAACATGTTCAATTATAACAATTAGGTAGACTTTAGATGTGTGAGGGTGCGATGTGTTCGACCCTTTAATCATGTGGGCATGTGACATATATATGGCCACCTAATCAAATGCAATTGTGGAGTATATGTGGGCGTTTAACCGTATGATTTTAAAATTCACACAAGTTCAACCAACTGCAGAAGTCAGGTGGCAATGGTGAACACCCAATGTTATGACCACATGCTTATAGGCATAGCCATAGTCACCCAAACCATGAACAATCGGGTTATACGTGCAGATTTTCTTAGTCATGAGAATTATGATATAGGTTGGATTATACAACTCGATAATGGAATGACCCTCAATTCAGTGTCATACGACATAAATACAACCCTTACATTATGCTTATAAGTGAGGCAGATGTGGGGACCACTAAACTATATCTGATGTGATGAAAATTATTTTTTGGCCTCTTGATCATTGACACCGAATCTAAGTCATTGTCCATATGAAGTATTGAGTGGTTACAGTTTAAGAGTTAGTGTAATCGGGAATAGTGAGTATGCTTGTGATTGTGCCTTGGATGCTTTGAGATACGGTCACTAGACCAGGATACTAATTATATGTCCACTTAACTAGGTGAAATTATGGCATCGGCAACCTGACCATGTGGGAGCTTAATAAATTGGTTGCCCATAGATGTATGAGTTATGATAAGTAACCATGTGACCTTAAATCATTTAATAATGGTAAGTAGAGTGACATTGTGTGACCACTCAACCATATGATTATGTGGTGCTTAGGTTACTGCTAAACTATGTGAAAATGTGGTACTGGTCGCTTGACTATGTGAAAGTTTAGTAAAGCGGTTGGCCCATTAGTGTGGCCCATTGATGCAGCCCACTTGATGAGTATGAGGCCCATTAGTGTGGCCCATTAATGTAACCCACTTGCTGAGTATGAGGCCCATTAGTGTGGCCCATTGATGTAGCCCACTTGATGAGTATGAGGCCCATTTGTGTGCAGCCCATTGATGCAGCCCACTTGATATATATTAGGCCCATCGTGATGTATATTAGGCCCATGTACAGGACCCACCTATTGTGTATTTATGGCCCATTAGCGAGGCCCATTGTAATGTAATTCCAGCCCATCTATCATAGCCCATTATGATGTATTTGGGGCCCATGGGTCATGGCCCATGGTGATGTATATTAGGTCCGTATGAGTGGCCCATTGTGATATATTTCCAAACCATATGATGAGGCCCATTGTGATATATGTTAGGCCCATGTAAAAGGCCCATCGTGATGTGTATTAAGCTCTTGAGTGAGGCCCCTGGTGTTGTATATTTGGCCTTATGTGAGGCCATGGGTCCATTATATGTTAGGCTCTATATGGGTCATTCCTTGGGGGCAATGTTGATTAAATGTCCACATTATCCAGGTCGATTGTCGATGACGGTTATTGATACCGATTATAAGTATGTGATAGCATAGCATTATGATACATGCCCACACGCATCATCTGCATGTTTGTTATACGATATGATTGACCATTACATATAGCACAGTGTAGATTGCTATGAGGCTCCCTGATAGGCAGAGATTATCTCACATGAGCACACGGTATGCGTAGGATTGATGTATGATTGGATTATATGACTCATGCATCTTGCATTGTGTGCCCTAGTGACATCAGGGCCGTAGCCTCCACAGGAACATCGTGAATGGCCAGACAGGACACCGAAAATTTGTTCTAGCATCGGGTTGCCATAGATGACCCTGTGTGAAAATTCTTAAATCCTCTTGGTACCAAAGGACGCCCCAACGTCAAGACTGAGTGGATACATGAGCGCCCGAGTGCCAAATACAAGGAGGCCACATCTCCCATTGTGTTGTGGTCGGTTGGGAGGGGACGTGGCCTTGCCCGCTCGAGGGTAGGGGGCTTAGTTAGGCTGAGTTTGACTAGCTCATCAAAAGGGTCCACTATTGACGTGCCAAATAGGTATTGGTAAACTATTGCCTATGTGGATAGCGAGGTTTCTTACGCTCACTTAGACTGTGCTGTTGGGAGAGGGGTAATGTCATTTGGAGTGTACTAAACCACGGTGATGATCTAAGAGATGAACCGTACCGATATGTGGACTTATTGAGCAGGAGTTGTATACTCATTCATTCATTCACTAACTATCCACTCGGGCTGGTGGTGCATAATTATTTATTACGTGTATCTTCACAATAGTCAAGATTTCAGTTGGGGCGCGTGACTAACCTGAGATCAGGAGTTTACCACATTGAGTCTGACTATCTAATTTTTGGTATGGGACTGGTTTGGATAGAAGTACCTTGTGATGGACCCCATAGCCTGCGATACTATGTACTGTCATCCCGAATTCACTCCAGCATGGTCATTCCATTCATATTGCATATTGCATTACATCCACGACATATGACATTTTGGATTACTGTGTTTATATATTTAGATATGGCTGACGGTATTCGTGAACTCATCAGGAATTTTATATTGGATTTCATCCTCAACATCTGATATTTGGCTCTTTATGACTCCTCATTTGCATAGCTAATCTGTATTGCGTACTCTGATATTCATGACTCATGGACTTGTTAGTATTTTCGCAAACTATGATATCATATGATTCATGGTCTTACTAGTCTTTTCGATATTTTATGATTATGACATGACAATACGATGATGATGATGTGATTATGGATGCATGTAATACAGTTATGGTTATAGTATAGGAGAAATGAAAATATGACTTGGTGATGTTGGTGGCATTGACTCGGAGTATTACCATGATGCATTTGTATTGCATTGGCATTAGCATTGTTATCATACCTTACATACTATCACTACAAGAAAGAGGGTTTTTAGCGACGAAACTTTTTTTCGTCGCTAAAAGTCAGTTTTAGCAACAAAAGAAAATTTCATCGCTAAAAGTTTAGCTTTAGCGACGAAATAGTAAATTCGTAGCTAAAAGTCACTTTTAGCAACGAAAATTTTCGTCGCTAAAGGTTATAAACAATTTTTGAAAAAAATCGAAAGGTTTACTTTTAGCTACGAAACTTTTCATAGCTAAAAAATGTGAATGAGACTTTTAGCGACAAAAAATTTTGCCGCTAAAGGATGTAAACAATTTTTGAAAAAAATTCAAAAGATTTTCTTTTAGCTAAGAAAATTTTCATAGCTAAAAAATGAGGATGAGACTTTTAGCAACGAAAATTTTCATCGCTAAAGGCTATAATAGAAAGGTTTACTTTTAGCTACGAAAAGTTTTGTAGCTAAAAAATGTGGATGAGACTTTAGTGATGACAATTTTTGTCGCTAAAAGCTGTAAACAATTTTTGAAAAAAATCGAAAGGTTTACTTTTAGCTACGAAAATTTTCGTAGCTAAAAAACGTGGAGGAGACTTTTAGTGACGAAAATTTTCATCGCTAAATGCTGTAAACAATGAAAGGTTTACTTTTACTACAAAAATTTTCGTAGCTAAAAAACGTGGATGAGACTTTCAGTGACGAAAATTTTCGTCGCTAAAAGCTGTAAACAATTTTTTAAACAATAGAAAGGTTTACTTTTAGCTACAAAAATTTTCGTAGCTAAACAATGTGAATGAGACATTTAGTGACAAAAATTTTCGTCGGTAGGTGTTTTTCTTAAATATTTTTCCCGTCGGCTGAAAACCATCGGTAATAATGTAAAAATGTTTTAATTTTTTTAAAAAAATTGTTGGTAAAAATGTGTGTGTGTGTGTGTGTGTGTGTGTGTGTGTGTGTAGTTTTTATATCATATTAGTGGAAATTATATATATATATATATATATATATATATATATATATATATATATATATATATATATATATATATATATAAAATTAAAATGTAATATTTAAATGATTTATAATATGACAAAAAAAGACTATTGAGAAGTTTAGAAATTTTAACAGTGTTTGAGAAACATTTTGAGAATAAAATGATCCTTTTGAAGAAAAAATTGGTGATTTGAAATTTTTAAGAAAAAAAAAAAAATACGAGAGATTTTTTGAGATTTTGAAAATAAAAATTCAAAATTTGTATTTTAAATATTTTTTAAATAAAAATGATATTTTGTTAAAAGAGAAAAAATATACATTTAAAAAAAAAATGTTATTTTTAAAAGGAAATTGAAATTTATCTGTAAAAAATAAAATTACTAAATTATTAGGCACATCCACTAATTGAACCTTTAATCATTTTTGGACAATCTAATTAGTTCAAATTGAAGAGTAAATAACTTCAGATGTTTAAATCAAAATTCACCGAAATTGTTGATCAATCTTATATGCTCAATATCTTTCTCATATGTGGCCTGATTGAGGCGAGTAACTAGTCAAACTGAGAGTATTGATCAATAAAATAGAGTGAATAGACCGGACATATAAAATGGGCCAAATATTATGGTCAAAATTGTGACCCAACTTACTGACCTCGTGAGAACCTAAGAATTGATGTTAGTAAGTTTTGTAGGCCCCATCATAATACGTGTCAAACATCAACACTATGGATTTGATGTGTCCCCTTTAGGTTGTGAGATATCTCAAAAATCATCTGTATATGAAACTCAAGTGGGCCAACCATCTAAAACTATGTGAAGACTTCCTAAAAACATAAAAGCACTTGGTGGGGCCCACATGAGTTTTGGATGCAGTTGAAACTTGGTCTGACCCCTCATCCAAGTGGGACACACATAATTAGTGGGTTAGATATGTGAATCACATTTAGGTAGGCCCAATATATGATTATGAATGTTTTAAGGAAACCCTTCTCCACTACATTTAGGTGAGTTACTCGTTACCCTTACTAGAGTAAACTCTATGGGGTCCACTGTTATTTATTTATTTTATCCACTCCATTCATCCATGTTAACGGATATTTTGAGGTCTAAAGAACAAAAAGGAAGCATATCTAAAGCTCAAGTGGACCACACCACAGGAAATAGTGTGATTGAACCTCTACCGTTTAAAATTTCTTGGATTCCATAGAAGTTTTGGATCAAGCTGATGTTTATGTTTTCTATTCATTCATATATTTTTTATATTATGAACAACATTTAACCGTTTTTGGACAATCTAATCAGTTCAAATTGAAGAGTAAATAACTTCAGATGTTTAAATCAAATTTCACTGAAATTATTGATCAATCTTGGTATACCCAATATCTTTTCTCATATGTAGCCTGATTGAGGCGAGTAACTAGTCAAATTGAGGGTATTGATCAGTAAAATAGAGTGAATGGACCAGACATGTAAAATGGGCCAAATATTCTGGTCAAAATTGTGACCCAACTTACTAACCTCGTGAGAACCTAAGAATTAATGTTAGTAAGTTTTGTGGGCCCCATCATGATGTGTGTCAAACATCAACACAGTGGATTTGATGTGTCCCCTTTAGGTTATGAGATATCTCAAAAATCATCTATATATGAAACTCAAGTGGGCCATACCATCTAAAACTATGTGAAGACATCCCGGGTTGAAAAATCGTCTCCAAACAGGATTGGACGCTGGATATGGCATGCCGACGAATACAATCCCTGCTACTCCCACTTAATGCAGGTGGCTAAACAGGCCCTTCACGTTAGGCTCAGTGAATTTCATAGTAAGCTTGTTTAATTTCACGTTAAGCTTAGTGAATTTCATGTTAGGGTCATTGAAATTCATGTTTATCTATGACTATGGTTATAATCCGTAATCACAGATTCCTCGTGAGGGTTACAACAACTTTCACAAACTGCGTTTTTTATCAAATAGGGGCATTTTAGTAGGGTAAAAAAAAATAATAGAAAAAAAAGGCTGAGTTAGACCGCACAGTGTGGATTAAACGCCTACCATTAAAAACTTCTGGGGGCCATAAAAGTTCTAGATAAATTTGAAATTTGTGTTTTCCCTTCATTGTGTCTACGTGTACTTATGAATAGGCTGGATGGAAAATAAGCATCATGGTGGGCCATACCAATATTTCAATGATGGGTGTCATTATCACTGCCGGTTCCTCTAGTGTGGCCCACTTGAGCCATAGATCTGCCTATTTTTTATTTTTTTTGTAATTGAAGCTAAAATGGTATGAAAAATGGATGAACGGCCCCAAAGAGCCCCTGCCGGTCCGATTTCTGTCCATGTAAGGGTAGGACGCAATCCACTTCCGCAGATCAAATGCCTCATGTCCTCCCAAATTCCCTCACTACGCATGCTACAGCCTACAGGCAAAAAGGCCTCTCTCTCTCTCTCTCAAAAGCCTTAAAACCTAAAACCCATGACCAGCAAATTCTAAACCCTCCCAACACTCTCCTTCCCTTCTTTCTTTTCCAATTATGTCCCCAACAAAACCCAAAATTTCCTAAATTTCATTCACCCATTATCTTCAAATTCTTCATTCTAAGAACCCATCTCTCATGGAAGATAACCCTCATTCCATCTTACAGGAGGAAGTAGAGAAGGATTGGAATTATTTCCATGGCCGCAACCGATGATACTAAAAAGGGTCAAATCGCCAAATAGGTGTCGATGATATCCCCCCCCCCCCCCCCCCCAAGGGATCATCGTAGAGAGGATTTTGAGACTAATTATAGGTGCAACATCGAGTCCCATATGCCAGTTTGTGTTGTTGCCGGTCACGTTTCTTCATTTGGTGGACCCCAGAATCAAATTGGTGATTTTCTTTTTCTCTTTTATTTTTATGTAATTTTGTGAAACTAGGTTTTAGTTTGTTTATTGAAATGTGTTGCTAAGACCATAGCTAGTTGGGTAATTAGTTGAGAGAAAATCAAGAAAACAAGATAGAAAAGAGAGAAAATGGTCTCACTTCAAGTTAGAAAACAGACCTCCTAGTTGGGTGATTAGTTGAGAGAAAATCAAGAAAACAAGATAGAAAAGAGAGAAAATGGTCTCACTTCAAGTTAGAAAACAGACCTCATGTTAGTTTTGGTCATTTTCGACTGGGAGTTTTTTTGTTAAATGTTGATTTTGGTTTTGGGTTATCAATTTTCTTGATGAAACTTTGATTTTTATTGGTAGTCTTGATAATGAGATTTTAGATTTATTTGATATGAGTATGGTGATTGGACTGCTGATCTAGTGAACCATTACTCAGATTGGTAACACCACAACACAAAAAATGTGATTGTAAGATGATAACAACCATCCATTGTGTGGGCTCTAACTGGATAGATGAGAAGAGAGAGAGAGAGAGAGAGAGAGAGAGAGAGAGAGAGAGAGAGAGAGAGAGAGAGAAAGAGCAATGATTCACATTTAACAGGTAAAGTTGCACTCATTGTACTGTTAAGATTGCTCAATTGCATAACTTCCAGATGTGACTATAGCCCATTTACATGGTGGGCCACCATCAATGCAGTGGTAATCACCATATTCATGTAGGTGGTGATGGTGGGCTTGCGAGTGAATGGAAATTGAGTACAAAAATGTGAATGGTCCACATTTCAGAAAACTTACACCAATCAGATCATTAAGATCATCTAATTGCAGTCAAATGTGGGGGTATGACACATACACAAGTAGTGTGAGCCTATGCCATGGTCAATTCCCAAAGCTAGGGTTAAAGAGGTAGGCTTGTGTATGGTGGGCTATGGATCGTAAAAGGTTTTCTAGTCTAAGACTCTTAACATATGATATCCAACCTTAAATTGCAGGGTGAAAGGCTAAGATGATGATGGTGATGAATTATGGATGCCTCTAGACATCTTTTATGTGTCATTTCCTGTTTGTGGAATATCTGGAGATGTGATTAAATCTATCTCACCTTTTGCAAGTATGTCTTTTGGTCCTTGTTGTCTTACCAGCAAGGTCACATATAGTTATGCGCCTTGGATTAGTCATTTACCTAGCTCTACTGTCAATATGGGTTCTTCCCACGCATGTTTGGAAGGTATGCTTAATGCTTAGCAACTAAATAGCATGGTATGACTAGTTAATGGGATCTTGCTGATTCAACACTCACCTTTTGTTCCACACACTTATACACAAGAGTGCATGTGTTGACATGTGCCACATGGCTAGATTTGCAAGATCCTTAGTGTATGATTCTACTAACCAGGTGCCCCTCCCACTTCGAATCATGCTTTAGGCTTGTGCTCCCACTTCCATTCCTAATTGTTTATAATTACTTGCATTTTGAAACAAATTCTTCCCCACTCCCACACCCGAATCTATTCCCCCTTTGCTTCACACTTTGTGTGCAATGATAGCTATACCCAAGCCACTCATCATTAGGCAAACTACATCTCGCAGGCACCCTGACGTAAATATCAAGCCAGTCCACTCTTCAGGTGGTTGACTTGATGAGTGATACTAGTTTGATTTTTGGGCCATGACATCTTTGTGGTGGGGCCTACCTAATGAGCTTCTTGGGTCTTGCGCATTTGGAAGTAGCAAAGTCATATAATAACTCTAAAATTTTTACCATACTTTGCTTTATGCTTCATGCAATGATAATAATTCCCAAGCCACTCATCTAGCAAACTGCCCTGATGCAAACATCAGGCCAGTCCACTAATCAGGTGGGCCACAAGTTTATAATGAATTCGGACCATTTGCCATTTTTCAAATGTTTTGTTAACCTGATGAGTGTACTAGCCTGAATTTTGGGTCCTGACAACTATTTGGTGGGGCGCCACTTGATGAGCTTCTTGGATTTCTTTCGGTTGGAAGTAGCCAAATGGGAATAATTTGTTGATTGAAAGTTTCATTTATTGGTAGTAAGCTTTCACTTCTCTCTCCAAGTACAAGAAGAAAATTTCTTTAGCATTTGAGATGTCTCCTTCTAAATTTATAATTTATTCGTAGTCAAGTTTTTCTTTGCATTTGTTGGACTGTTGGCGTGTTGCCATTGGGGCATTCTTGATGGAATTCCTCTTTTTTTTTTTTATGCGTAGGATCAATTGGTCAGAGTGGGTTTGCTTTCAAGGATTTTGTCTATTATGCTCGAATTGGGTTCGAATGGTGTACCTCCACTTGTCCAGTTAAGAACTCCACCTCCATCTATGATAGGATTTCCCAATGTTCCTACATCATTGGAAGGCTATTTGTATTTAATCATGAAACTAGGGCCATTGCAGCTTACGAGGAAAGGCTTGTCATTGGCAAGTACATCAGCATGTTTATCCTTCACCATATGTTCTTCTCCTTTACTCTCCATTTATCTGCTTGCTTTTTCCTTACTTTTCTGCCATTTTTTTTTTGAAAATGTCACTTTGTTATTAACTTGTCACGCCCCAGACTCGGTAATCGGAATCCCAAGGAACTTGATGGGTGGTTCTGGCCGTAGCAGCCTCCATAATACTCCACTCTCGGCTCTTGAGACAGGTTCCGATCCTGGGATCCTACAAGGAGGATTTTCATAACCATATAATCATTACCAATATGAGCATACCTAAGATTACAGCAAGTACATTGAGAATAATAAAAGCACACATTGCAAAATCGACTATAAATTTAAACTTTTACAATCATCCATAAGGTCTAAAAGGACATACATGAGATAAAAAAGGAAAAGAGAGAAAGGTCGGTAACACTAGAGTCCTCAAATGATCAGTTCTACTGCTACGACACCTGCCTAGAATCTCTTGCATGCATCAATCGTGCATAAGCTTATACAAGCTTAGAGGGTGGTGAAAGTGTGTGACAATGGTGCATAAAAGAACAGTAGAGATACAAGAAGGGAAACATGCTCAATGGGAATATCATTAGTCTTACCAAGGCTTATCATGAATACGATGCGACGAGTACTGGGCGCCATACCAAGGCAATGCATGAAAGGGCTTGTATAGCTAATGTTAATGCGATGTAAGTAATGCCAGTGCTCATATCCAAACCACAAGTCGAGTACATTTCTAATTATAAGGAAATCACTGAGGTCCATTACACTGCTGAATGACTGCCGCTCTACAGACCCCGCATAGTCAAATGAGTCTAAGAGACCTCACTATCTACCTGTGGACAGTCAATCACCAGCAAGGCCTGACGGTAGCGGACCCATTTACGATCTGGTTAGACTCAGCCTAGTAATTCCCCCTACACACCAGGCAGGTAAGGCCACACCCCTATCCAACTAACTATACGATAGTGGGAGTCGCAACCTACAAGTATAAAGCCCTCGTGCGCTCATGTATTCCACCCGATCACGGTGTTAGAGCAGATCCTTGGTACCATGAAAGTTTTGAAATTTTCACCTATGGGCATCCTATATGCCCAGTATGCTTAACTAATATTTTCGGTGTCCATACAAATGACCATTCACGAATATCCTTGTGTAGACAAGGCCAAGATGAAGCAAGGGCAGATATCTATATGCTATATAATGCCAGATGAATGAATCACAGAATCACCCATGCATCAATCCCAAGTACCCATCGTGCTCCAGAGGGGAAAACTCCACCCCTCGGGGAGATACCAACGTGTCCTACTCAATGACACAAACATGGCCAATCATGCCTCAACCAAGCATGCATATGATGTGTATGGGAGTGGGCCATGAAATGAATAGGGGTGTCAATGGGGTGAAGATGAACTCTCTACCTAACCATGAATGATATATGTACTTAACCAATTCCTCATAAGGAATACAACCCCTAGTGGGGGCCCATTTACATGGGGTAGCCCACGAGACTAAGGATAACAATGATATGGGCCTAAATAGATGAAACGGGCCTAGGAAAGGTCTATGGTGGGTTTTAAACCACTCATAGAAGTTCATGGGCCTACCTTAGGGCCACCAATGTGGACATCCAACCATAATTAGTCCTCAAGAGGTAGCCCATCTCTAATTGATCACCAATCAAGCCCCAAGGCCCAAACAACATTAGAAATAAGAAGTGAGCAGCCATAAACATACCATATACACTCATGTTGGGCTTCAAAAACGTGGCCTAAGGCCTATTCAAAACACGAGTCCAAGGGAAACACACATAGCCCAACCCATACATACCACTATGGGCCCATAGGGGAAAGGTTAGGGCCTAACATAAAGACGACTAATCCCATATATTGTGGTGGCCTAGTGGGCAGCCCATTGCTCAAACCTCATGAGCAAATGTCATGCTCTTAGTCAAGTAAGTTGGGCTTACAACTCGACCCAAGTAATAAGTTAATTTGCCAGGCAACCAAGGGCCCATCTACTGGTGTAATTCGGCCATGTAACGCCCGTGAAAAATCCATACTTGGGCTCGAGTACCAACTCGACCCGAAATTGCGTAGAATTCATTCCTTTGGAAAATTTGACTAGGTTAGCTAGTGCAACGTTGGAATAGCTGGGAAATGGTCCCTGATCACTTTAAATACGTTCTACAAGGCCCGAAGCGAGTGGAACTAAGGGTGCTATAATGCTCTAAAGCCTCGGATCAAACTCTAAGCCGGTTTGTTCTCTGGACCACTTTGAATCTTTGTATTGGATCTAGACCGCACGTTGAAAGTCCGATACCTCCTATCTTAGACCGTTAGAACCGTCTAGCTGGACTTGACACTCATTCCAAAAATCAAGTCAAACCGATACTCACAGGCTATTTCATTGAGCCCGGACCGAAGAGAGTGTGGATAGGGACATAGTTGGAATTTCAAATTCAAATCTGGCACACAAATTTGACGCATCAGTATTAAGCATTCTGACCGTCAGAATGCAGCCAAATTACACCCTTGGATCAGGAAAAATATCTATTATATATCACGAGACTTATAGGCCTGATCTTGGTGCGGTGACCGTTAAACTGAAACTGGGCCGCCACGTGCGATCTGGGAACCCAACCGGTCTGAAAACTGGATGTATGCTAGATCTAGTATGCATGAGCTTAAGTCCGACCGCATTTGGCCAGGGGACCTCCGGAAATGCCCTTTTGGACCGAAACGGCCCCGATTTGGTTAGGCACCAAGTAAACATTGTTCCCAAGCCTATTTTGGGAATGTTTTAGGCTATAAAAGGGGTTGAAACCCTCACTCCTCTCTCCCATCCGAATTTGAGAGAAGCCCTAGCTTGGGAGAGAGAAAAAGAGTGAGAGATTGTGAGAGAGTGGGAGAGTTCTTCCCGCCGCTTGTGCTACGTGTTGCACATGCTTAAGCAACACTCCTCTACCGCTTTCCCGGCGATTCCACCGCAATCCTAGGTAAGTAAAAAACCCTAAATAGTTGGTGATTTGAGTTTTCCTTGTTTCCATAGCGATGTAGCTTATGGATCTTATGTATTAGGCTCCTTACTCGCCGTAGACGAACCATATACACTCCGCTTCAATTCCCGAGTCTACAAGACACTAGGTGAGGATTTTAGACGCTTGGATTGACGGTTCCCAATGCTTTCAATATCGTTTAATAGTAGATTCTTGACGGCATCGCCGTTTGACATGTACAAAATGCTCTCCGTTTCCCGTTTCGTAAGCTAACGAAGAATATGAGATTTAGGGCATTTTAGTCATTTCTAGGAAGTACTGTTTACATTCATATTTTGCTGATGTGATTGACATGGTTTGTTGTCGCATTAGGAAGTTAGGAATGCGTGCATAATTAGTTTGGCGAAGAGATTCGCCTAGTTGCACACTTTGGGTCGACATACTATATGTAGACTTAAGTGTGTAGTGTATGTGTTTGTATAAATGCTTGTATTAGTATGTATTGAATTAAATGATGTTATTTAATAGTTTGTGATTGATTTTTCAATTATTAAGCTGACCTAAATGATTTTCTACATGTTGACAAAATGCATGATTTCATTACATGCATGGGATGTATGTGCTTGAGGATTTGCTTAAGTTGAATATGCATGGGAAGTATGCCTTGAAGATTTGCTTAAGTTGAATGTTATAACATGTGCTAACATGCTCACATGATGTATTTCAATTCCAATACCTTTTATAGTAATTCCATAGATGTGTGGGACTTGACTTAGTCCAGGCAGTCGGTAACCGAGCGAATTCGTGGCTGACTGGTCATAGCCACGAACGACGCGTCGATGAATGTGATTCGTGTTGAGAGTTGGCGGCAGTGGTTAGGCCACGCGAAGTGTTTTACGCACTTCATGTCGTTCAATTCGAGATGCGATCGCGCTAGTCGAGCCCGTCAAGTAACCCGACTGGCCGATGTTTGTTCACCTTGTATGTATCATAACTGCTTGAACCTAGGGTACTGAACTTACCATTGTAAACCCTATTAACCGTGGTACCTTGATCCACGAAGACTCATGAGCCGGGCATGGTGGTATGGGACACCGTGGTCGAGCTGTCGGCCTACGCTGGGGTCACAAACCTCCCCGTAGTGACCAGTGAGCACCTAGACTCATGAGCAGATTATGATGGTATGGGACACTATATTCTAGCTGTCGGCCTACACTGATCAGGCGACGAGCCCTTTGTAGTGACCGCGAGATTATTCTGAGTTCACGGGAGGCGACGACCCTTCCGCGCAGTAGAGTACAGTAGGCCTGTATTGATAAGGTGATGGGGGAGCGGTGCAACGAGTGCGAGCAACAGCCCTGGCAGCCCTTGCAGTGACCTACGAAATATATATCGTATGAGATTACTAGGAGTGACGACCCTAGACAGGATCCGTGTTGGGATTGATACAAGGGAGGTGCCTTAGTTTCCCAATCCTGCTGTTTGAATGGACTAATAACAACTTGGTAATCATATCACCATAGCATTGCATGTGCCTGGAAGATGTGGAGCACTCTAGGGAGTGTGGCATGCCGCGGTCGTAAGATGTTGCCGTATGAGGGTGATCGTCGGTGAGGGCATACATCACGTCATATCATCTTGCATTGACAACAGTATTAGGACTTGTCTGATTTACTGCTTTACTATTATCGCGTGATTGAATTGTGAACATGCTAATCTTTGCTCTATGATTCCACTGAGTTGATCACTCATTCCCACGTTACGGGATGGTGTTTGCAACACCCACCAGACCCTGTTGTAGTTGCAGGTGACGATGAGATCCAGGAGGTGGAGCTAGATGATGACGAGGACCAGGATGAGTTCTCGTATATGCAGTATCATGACGGCTTCCCGTAGGCGACCTGGATCGAGGGGACATCAGTGGGACTTTTCTTTTTGAGCTTTATTCTTTAGTTATGTACATGTATATGAGACTCAGAGATGTAGTCATACTTTGGAGACAGTTGAGATTACTTTGTTTTTCCATACAGTGATATATATCTTGTTTAGTCTTCCGCTTACTTTTATCACTGGATCTGAAGTATGAATTGCAGTTTTGGTATACTTTTACTCATGTGAATGCTTTAAATCAGACAACATCGAATCATAACCATTTTTGTTGCATAAGTGACGGTCTGGAACTCGGGAGTTGAGTTTATACACGACCCCCGATTTTCAGGGTGTTACAAGTTGGTATCAGAGCATGAATGAGAGTATACTGGGCCTGGGTTATGGTCTTGCGACGTACGCTGTCGCTTCTTTTGACTTAGGTGGGTGCGAGAAGGGTCTAGAAACACTCCTAGGATCACAGATTCGCCGATAGGCGAAGTCTATAAGGATCGATCGCAAGATCGAGTCTGTAACGCATCTCGGGTCGCGTAAAGCGACCCGAATCACTTCTAAGCTGTAGGGAGTTGGGTGGAGACGTCCTATGAGCGGTTTTCAACCGCAAAGGTGAATCTTTGGGCCGTGGAATGACCACGACTCCAGTAATCAATCGCCAGGGCTTAAAAACCCCGTTTCGCCAAAAATTCTCAAAATTCCTTCTCTAAACACTTCAACCTTCAGTTCTTTCTTATCCATTTCATGTTAGGCATCAAAACTAATGTGAAAATAACACAAATTTGTACATTCACCAAATTTTACAGTGAATAGTAAAATTTCATGAAAAATGGCCATAAGGCCATTCTAACTTCACTTTCTTTAGCAACTAAGGAGCTAGAAAGATGTACTGGATCCTTCTACCCCAAATTCATATGCTGAATCATATGGTTTGGTATTCGGAATTGCGATGTGGACCCGAAAATCCCCGAACACATGTTTGGGCTCATAGGGACCAAAATATAATGAACCAAGGGGTGGGACCAACTTTTTTGGGGCCCTGGGACCATGGGGGACCAGACCCATGGGGTCCCGCTGGCCAACCTGGAGGTTGGCCGGCGATGCCATCGCCGGCCGGGCGATGCATCGCCGACCGGCCACCTCTGTTGGTGCTGCCCTTTGGGCGCACCCACTTAAATACCTCCCCCATCACTCCTAGCTACCTCCCATCCCACGAAAACCCCTAAAACACCCCTCTCCTTCACAAACAGCCCCCTTGCATACCCTAGATTTGATTTTCAGCACTCCATTCCAAACCCCGGTGACCCAAAACCCTCCTAAACCCTTCCTTGGCCAAAACCGACCACCACCCATTGACTATTGGGTGTTGGCAGCTCCTTTCCTTGAAGATTTTCCCATTTGGAGCTCCAAAATCCCCCAAATAGTGCTGAAATCGTGAGCAGCTCCATTCCATCTTTTTGTTCTTATTTTTCCCTGAAACTACAGCCTTGGGAAGCTTGAAGCATCCCTCTACGATGCCTAGATTTCCTTTTGTCAGATTGGGCAGCCATTTCTCTGCATTTTCGGCGTTTTCCATGGCTTTTGTGGAAGCTATTTTGGGTCTTTTGACGCTCTCATCCATCCTGTCTTTGATGGGTAAGAGGAAAACTGCAACAGACGAGGCTGGGCCGAGCCGCCCTGCTCGATTGAGAAGACCGCGGGGTGGTGCCGCAAGTTCAAGCGCCGCCGCAGGTCCAGCTGCAGTCCTGGAGTGCCGTACAAAGCGGGATTTGGATCCCCATGCACATCTTGGACGAACCATTCTATCAGAGATGCCTCATGGTGAATACACTGATCGTAGAGTGTTATTTGAGGCGGACGTAGATGGACGGTTGTTCGGCGAATATCTGTTATTCGAACGCATTGAAGCTGCGCACTGGGGACCGATCTTTGAAGCTCGCGCTCGTGCTAATGTGAGCACCGTTCGTGCCTTCTATGCTAGCATCCAGAATCCCACCTTGGAGCCCTTGCAGTTCAAAATCCCTTTTGGTAGAGGTCGGATGGCTACGATCGACGTCCCGTTGGTTGCGCGACTTCTCAATGTGCCTCTAGGTGATGTACATCCAAGTGAGAAGAATTTGAGGACTAGACGTGAACGAGATCGCCGCACCAGGTTTCTGTGCGGTAAGTTGGTTCCATGGCAGCCTAATAATAGCCTCAAGGCGACGTACATGTCTGAGGATTTGCGTCTGCTGCATCACATCTGCACGTTCAATGTTTATCCTAGGTCGACGAACCGCATTGAATGTACACGTCTTATGGTCGATTTCTTATTTCTGGTGGCCCAGGGAGAGAACGTATGTATGGCCACTTTCATCTTACGGCAGATAGTTCTCATAGCCAGGTCGAGAAGAACATCCGAATCCCTTCCCTTTGGCCGACTCATTTGTAAGATTGCGCTTGAGTTTGCCTATAGACTTGGACCCGAGTTGCCGGTATCGATTCACACCATCGATGAGTCGACGATGGTTAAGATGAAGATTGGGTCGCAATATCGTGAAAATCAACTTGAAAGGGATAGTGGGGACGACTTTGATGAAGAGGAAGATCAAAGCGAAGGAGAACCTAGTGCAGAGGTTCAGGAAGAGACTCAGGAAGAAGCAGAAGAGGAGGCTCAGGATACTGATGAGAGCCCTCCTCCTTCTGCGCAGACTACCATTGACGATCGCATTGCTCGGATGGAGGAGAGTCAGACCGCTTTGCGAAGGGAAGTCCAAGAACTTCGAGCAGAGGTCGCTGATGCCAAGGCCGTTACGAAGAAGAAATTTGGCAAGGTGACTCGCACCTTGAAGGCAATCCTGTGTTGTTTACAGGATAAGGGTGCTCCTCCTCCGTCGCCAGACTCCGACTAGCGACGCGATCTTTGATGTTGTTATGAGTAGTTAGCCATTTTCTGTTTTATGTGTGTAAGCCTGTTGAGGCTAGTGCTTTGCTTATGTTGCTGTTGCTTAACTGTCTTAATTTCCATGTCATTCTAGTCATGATGCTTGTAAGGATATATCCCTTGTATTGTGACAATTTTGATTAATTGAAATGCATGGAATGCCTTTGACTCTTTAGTGAATGATTGTGGTGTATTTGAGCAATTGAGACTGACAAGGTTGCGCCCTATTTTGAATATAGGGAATGCCACCTAAGACTACGAGGAGCGCGGTTCGGCTTTCGTTGTCTGAGCAGATGGATCAGACTCCCTCTCAGTCTGGCACTCGTCCGGACCCTGCTGTGGGCCCGATTCCTGAGACTGTTCGATCGTCTCAGCCTGCTACTGGTCCTACAGATGGACCACCGCCATTTACACCATCAGTTAGAGAGCCACAGCGCGCATCTACTTCCGCACCTCGTCCGCCACAGCCTGCTCCACCACCTGATAGATTCGAGCAGATGATGGCTATGATGCTACAGCAGCAGCAGCTATTGACTACTATAGTCGGGACTTTAGCCCAGGGTGGGGGTGCGACGGCATCTACTCCGCCTGCACCACCTGCGCATCCAGCTGAGGATGCCTATACTTACGCCCAGGATGAGGGCATAGCACTTCCTGCGCAGCCTGCTTTCCCTGCGGGGAACCCTGCCGACACACGGGGCCTTCTGGAGCGATTTCAGCGCTTGCGGCCTCCTACTTTCACGGGTTCTCACAGACCCGAGGAGGCTGAGTTTTGGCTCGACCGAGTGTCGAAGATTCTGCGCATGTTGCACTGTACTGAGGCAGAGCAGGTAGAGCTGGCTACCTTCCAGTTTGAGAGAGAGGCCAGTATGTGGTGGGATAGTGTATTGCGGACTGTTACCGCAGACTTCGTATGGACATGGGCAGCATTCGAGTTTCGCTTCCATGAGAAGTATTATCCTCAGACCTACAGGCACGAGAGGGAGAATGAGTTTCTCCGTCTCAGGCAGGCAGCGATGACGGTCACCGAGTATGAGCATCGGTTCACGGAGTTGGGCAGGTACGTCCCGACGATTCTAGCTGATGAGCAGATGCGCATACGGCGCTTTTTGGAGGGCTTGCGACCGAATATTCGGTCGAAGATGTGCTGCATCAGTTTCTCCTCCTATGCGGAGTTAGTTCACATGTCCATGCGGGCAGAGCAGGACGTGGATCGACTTGCGCGATCACGAGGCCCGACTACTTCCAGGCCGCGACCGGAGTTGCCAGATAGGCCCTTCGCGGGCAAGAGGCCTCGCATTGATCCTCCTACCAGGACCACGGCGCCAGTGGGACCGTTTCGGCGCCCTGATCTATCATGCACATACTGTGGGAGGACGGGCCACCTAGCGCAGAGTTGCTTTTCGAGGATGCGGGACAGTGGGTTCTCGCCGCCGCAGAAGATTGATCGTGTACGTCCACAGGCGATATCAGCACCGCCTATACGGTCAGCTCCTGCGCAGTCCTCTTTCAGACCCACAGTATCGCAGATTCGACAGCCCCCACGGCCCTTGACACAGCGGCCGAACCGGCCACAGCAGGCTCGAGTTCACGCACTGACCGCTGAGGCAGCTACGACGCCGACTTTCCAGCATTCAGCCTTCGAGGTCACGGGCCATATCGGAGGTACTCCCGTTCTTGTCATGGTGGACACTGGTTCCACGATTTCCTTGATATCGCGTGCCGTAGTCAGACGTCTTGGGTTGCAGACTATCACTATGGATAGCGTGCGAGTCCTTGCAGCTCATGGAGATTATTCGGATGTCACCCAGATGTGTGAGGGTTGTTTAGTTGATC
Source organism: Magnolia kwangsiensis (assembly GCA_037074715.1). Taxonomy (NCBI): domain Eukaryota; kingdom Viridiplantae; phylum Streptophyta; class Magnoliopsida; order Magnoliales; family Magnoliaceae; genus Magnolia; species Magnolia kwangsiensis. The sequence goes on along the minus strand of CM073576.1, from coordinate 42,614,451 downwards.
TGGGAGGCAGGACGATGACTCTTGATTTGGTCGTCGATCCCTCGCTCGTATATCTCGACGTCATTCTTGGCATGGACTGGTTGACTGCAGCGAGAGCCGAGATTGACTGCGAGGCTCGTGTGGTGACGGTGTACGAGCCTGAGGGCACGCCTTTCACATTTTCAGTGCGGGTAAATCTTCCTTTCCGCATTCTTAGCTACGCCACTCTATTGCGCGACGCTGGTGCCCAGGTACTTGAGCAGACGCCAGTTGTTTCTGAGTTCGGGGATCTGTTCAGGAAGATCCCTGGTTTGCCGCCCCGACGTGAGATCGATTTCACTATCGATCTGATTCCTGGTTCTACACCCGTCTCACTGCCGACGTATCGCATGGCACCATGTGAGATGGAGGAGTTGAGGACGCAGATTGATGGTCTACTAGAGCTTGGCCTTATACGGCCTAGCGTATCTCCTTGGGGAGCACCGGTCTTGTTCGTGAAGAAGAAGGATGGTTCGCTGCGATTGTGTATTGATTATCGCAGGTTGAACCAACTCACAGTGAAGAACAAGTACCCTTTGCCCAGGATCGATGACTTGTTTGATCAGTTGAGAGGAGCGCAGTACTTCTCGAAGATTGATCTTCAGTCAGGATATCATCAGCTGCGCGTCAGAGATGAGGACGTGCAGAAGACAGCGTTCAGGACCAGTTTTGGTCATTACGAGTTCCTTGTGATGTCGTTCGGTCTCACGAACGCACCGGCCGTGTTCATGGATCTGATGAACAGGATATTGCGGCCCTTCCTCTATCGATTCGTCGTTGTCTTCATCGACGACATTTTGGTATACTCTAGGAGTCGAGAGGAGCATGAGGAGCACTTGCGTTTGGTCCTTGATACGCTCAGACAGCATCAGTTGTTCGCACAGTACAAGAAGTGCGACTTCTGGAAGCAGGAGGTGAAGTTTCTGGGACACGTGGTGTCCAAGGATGGCATGGCAGTTGACCTGTCTAAGGTAGCTGCGGTGCAGGACTGGGAGCAGCCTGGTTCTGTCACTGAGGTGAGGAGTTTCTTGGGTCTCGCTGGCTACTATCGGCGCTTCATTCAGGATTTCTCGAAGATCGCGAGACCCTTATCTCAGTTGACACGGAAGGACGTGAAGTTCGCCTGGAATGATAAGGCGGAGTCAGCTTTTCAGGAGCTGAAGGACAGACTTACGTCCGCCCTTGTGCTAGTATTGCCAGAGCAAGGGGTTAAATACACTATATACACTGACGCGTCTAGCGTTGGTTTGGGTTGTGTCCTTATGCAGAGGGACAGGGTAATTTCGTATGCCTCGAGACAATTAAGGAAGCACGAGGAGAATTACCCTACACACGACCTGGAGTTGGCAGCCGTGATATTCGCACTGAGACTCTGGAGACATTACCTCTATAGAGAGGAGTTCGAGCTCTTTTGCGACCACAAGAGCCTCAAGTACATATTCACACAGCGGGACTTGAATATGAGGCAGCGGCGATGGATGGAGACGCTGAAGGACTTCAAGTTTGAAGTCTCTTACCATCCCGGGAAGGCGAACCTTGTGGCTGATGCGTTGAGCCGCAAGAAGGCGATAGAGTTTGCGGCTCCGCTGATGGTTGCCGAGTGGGATATGGTGGATTTTTTGCGAGACTTTGAGCAGAAACTCACCGTAGAGGAGCCATTTGAGTTCATCGCACATGTACAGGTGCGATCTCCGATCGATGACCGAGTCATCGAGGCGCAGAGGGACGACGCGCATCTTACTGAGCTTCGAGAGCAGGCCAGTGATGATGCTGACGCCGACTGGCGAGTTGGTATGGATGGGGGCTTACGTTACCGTGGCCGCCTATGCGTCCCAGATATCCCTGACTTGAGACGAGAGATTCTCGAGGCTGCGCATTCTACTAGACTCGCGATGCATCCTGGCAGCACGAAGATGTATCGTGACGTGAAGAGGACGTATTGGTGGGAAGGTATGAAGACCCACATTGCTGAGTTCGTGTCCCGTTGCCTCACTTGTCAGCAGGTGAAGGCAGAGCATCGCCGACCACCTGGACTTTTGCAGCCTATGCCGATTGCAGAGTGGAAGTGGGATTTCATTTCCATGGACTTCATTTCTGGGTTGCCGAAGACGAGGAAGGGGCATGATTCTATTTGGGTGATCGTCGACCGATTGACGAAGTCGGCGCACTTCCTACCGATCAGAGTTACGAACTCTGCAAACGAGCTGGCTAGATTGTATATTAGAGAGATCGTACGTCTGCATGGAGTTCCGTTGGAGATCGTGTCGGACAGAGACACGCGGTTCACTTCTATTTTCTGGACTCGCATTCAGGAGGCCATGGGTGTGAAGTTGAAGTTCAGTACTGCCTTCCACCCACAGACGGACGGACAGACGGAGCGAGTGAACCAGATCCTGGAGGACATGTTGCGAGCTTGCGCATTGGACTTCAAGGACAGTTGGGATGACTGTCTTGCATATGCGGAGTTTGCGTACAACAATAGCTTCCAGGCGAGTATCGGCATGGCACCTTATGAGGCGCTGTATGGGCGACCTTGTCGCGCACCGCATTGCTGGTTAGAGGTCGGTGAGCGCAGCTTGATCGGCCCAGAGTTGGTGCAGGCGACGTCAGAGAAGATTGATATTATTCGACGTCGGCTTCTTACAGCGCAGAGCAGACAGAAGAGCTACGCCGATACGAGACGGAGACCACTAGAGTTCACAGTCGGGGATCATGTGTTTTTGCGAGTTTCCCCTATGAAGGGAGTCCTTCGGTTCGGAAAGAAGGGGAAGCTGGCACCGCGATACATTGGTCCATTTCAGATCCTCGATCGTGTGGGAGCAGTGGCTTACCGATTGGCTTTACCCACGCCCCTCGCGAGCGTCCACAACGTATTTCATGTTTCTATGCTGAAGAAGTACGTTGCTGATCCTTCTCATATCATCAGATGGGAGCAGGTGCAGTTAGGAGAGGATGTTACTTATATCCTGCGACCGACACGCATCTTAGACCGGAAAGAGCAGGTACTGCGTAGCAAGGTGATTCCCCTTGTGAAGGTACTATGGACGCATCATACTGAGGAGGAGGCTACTTGGGAGACAGAAGCCGAGATCAGAAAGAACTACCCACAGCTTCTCGAGGAGTACGAAAAGGTACAAAATTTCGAGGACGAAATTATTTGTTAAGGGGGGTAGATTGTAACGCCCGTGAAAAATCCATACTTGGGCTCGAGTACCAACTCGACCCGAAATTGCGTAGAATTCATTCCTTTGGAAAATTTGACTAGGTTAGCTAGTGCAACGTTGGAATAGCTGAGAAATGGTCCCTGATCACTTTAAATACGTTCTACAAGGCCCGAAGCGAGTGGAACTAAGGGTGCTATAATGCTCTAAAGCCTCGGATCAAACTCTAAGTCGGTTTGTTCTCTGGACCACTTTGAATCTTTGTATTGGATCTAGACCGCACGTTGAAAGTCCGATACCTCCTATCTTAGACCGTTAGAACCGTCTAGCTGGACTTGACACTCATTCCAAAAATCAAGTCAAACCGATACTCACAGGCTATTTCATTGAGCCCGGACCGAAGAGAGTGTGGATAGGGACATAGTTGGAATTTCAAATTCAAATCTGGCACACAAATTTGACGCATTAGTATTAAGCATTCTGACCGTCAGAATGCAGCCAAATTACACCCTTGGATCAGGAAAAATATCTATTATATATCACAAGACTTATAGGCCTGATCTTGGTGCGGTGACCGTTAAACTGAAACTGGGCCGCCACGTGCGATCTGGGAACCCAACCGGTCTAAAAACTGGATGTATGCTAGATCTAGTATGCATGAGCTTAAGTCCGACCGCATTTGGCCAGGGGACCTCCGGAAATGCCCTTTTGGACCGAAACGGCCCCGATTTGGTTAGGCACCAAGTAAACATTGTTCCCAAGCCTATTTTGGGAATGTTTTAGGCTATAAAAGGGGTTGAAACCCTCACTCCTCTCTCCCATCTGAATTTGAGAGAAGCCCTAGCTTGGGAGAGAGAAAAAGAGTGAGAGATTGTGAGAGAGTGGGAGAGTTCTTCCCGCCGCTTGTGCTACGTGTTGCACATGCTTAAGCAACACTCCTCTACCGCTTTCCCGGTGATTCCACCGCAATCCTAGGTAAGTAAAAAACCCTAAATAGTTGGTGATTTGAGTTTTCCTTGTTTCCATAGCGATGTAGCTTATGGATCTTATGTATTAGGCTCCTTACTCGCCGTAGACGAACCATATACACTCCGCTTCAATTCCCGAGTCTACAAGACACTAGGTGAGGATTTTAGACGCTTGGATTGACGGTTCCCAATGCTTTCAATATCGTTTAATAGTAGATTCTTGACGGCATCGCCGTTTGACATGTACAAAATGCTCTCCGTTTCCCGTTTCGTAAGCTAACGAAGAATATGAGATTTAGGGCATTTTAGTCATTTCTAGGAAGTACTGTTTACATTCATATTTTGCTGATGTGATTGACATGGTTTGTTGTCGCATTAGGAAGTTAGGAATGCGTGCATAATTAGTTTGGCGAAGAGATTCGCCTAGTTGCACACTTTGGGTCGACATACTATATGTAGACTTAAGTGTGTAGTGTATGTGTTTGTATAAATGCTTGTATTAGTATGTATTGAATTAAATGATGTTATTTAATAGTTTGTGATTGATTTTTCAATTATTAAGCTGACCTAAATGATTTTCTACATGTTGACAAAATGCATGATTTCATTACATGCATGGGATGTATGTGCTTGAGGATTTGCTTAAGTTGAATATGCATGGGAAGTATGCCTTGAAGATTTGCTTAAGTTGAATGTTATAACATGTGCTAACATGCTCACATGATGTATTTCAATTCCAATACCTTTTATAGTAATTCCATAGATGTGTGGGACTTGACTTAGTCCAGGCAGTCGGTAACCGAGCGAATTCGTGGCTGACTGGTCATAGCCACGAACGACGCGTCGATGAATGTGATTCGTGTTGAGAGTTGGCGGCAGTGGTTAGGCCACGCGAAGTGTTTTACGCACTTCATGTCGTTCAATTCGAGATGCGATCGCGCTAGTCGAGCCCGTCAAGTAACCCGACTGGCCGATGTTTGTTCACCTTGTATGTATCATAACTGCTTGAACCTAGGGTACTGAACTTACCATTGTAAACCCTATTAACCGTGGTACCTTGATCCACGAAGACTCATGAGCCGGGCATGGTGGTATGGGACACCGTGGTCGAGCTGTCGGCCTACGCTGGGGTCACAAACCTCCCCGTAGTGACCAGTGAGCACCTAGACTCGTGAGCAGATTATGGTGGTATGGGACACTATATTCTAGCTGTCGGCCTACACTGATCAGGCGACGAGCCCTTTGTAGTGACCGCGAGCGTATTCTGAGTTCACGGGAGGCGACGACCCTTCCGTGCAGTAGAGTACAGTAGGCCTGTATTGATAAGGTGATGGGGGAGCGGTGCAACGAGTGCGAGCAACAGCCCTGGCAGCCCTTGCAGTGACCTACGAAATGTACATCGTATGAGATTACTAGGAGTGACGACCCTAGACAGGATCCGTGTTGGGATTGATACAAGGGAGGTACCTTAGTTTCCCAATCCTGCTGTTTGAATGGACTAATAACAACTTGGTAATCATATCACCATAGCATTGCATGTGCCTGGAAGATGTGGAGCACTCTAGGGAGTGTGGCATGCCGCGGTCGTAAGATGTTGCCGTATGAGGGTGATCGTCGGTGAGGGCATACATCACGTCATATCATCTTGCATTGACAACAGTATTAGGACTTGTCTGATTTACTGCTTTACTATTATCGCGTGATTGAATTGTGAACATGCTAATCTTTGCTTTATGATTCCACTGAGTTGATCACTCATTCCCACGTTACGGGATGGTGTTTGCAACACCCACCAGACCCTGTTGTAGTTGCAGGTGACGATGAGATCCAGGAGGTGGAGCTAGATGATGACGAGGACCAGGATGAGTTCTCGTATATGCAGTATCATGACGGCTTCCCGTAGGCGACCTGGATCGAGGGGACATCAGTGGGACTTTTCTTTTTGAGCTTTATTCTTTTGTTATGTACATGTATATGAGACTCAGAGATGTAGTCATACTTTGGAGACAGTTGAGATTACTTTGTTTTTCCATACAGTGATATATATCTTGTTTAGTCTTCCGCTTACTTTTATCACTGGATCTGAAGTATGAATTGCAGTTTTGGTATACTTTTACTCATGTGAATGCTTTAAATCAGACAACATCGAATCATAACCATTTTTGTTGCATAAGTGACGGTCTGGAACTCGGGAGTTGAGTTTATACACGACCCCCGATTTTCAGGGTGTTACAAGTTGGTATCAGAGCATGAATGAGAGTATACTGGGCCTGGGTTATGGTCTTGCGACGTACGCTGTCGCTTCTTTTGACTTAGGTGGGTGCGAGAAGGGTCTAGAAACACTCCTAGGATCACAGATTCGCCGATAGGCGAAGTCTATAAGGATCGATCGCAAGATCGAGTCTGTAACGCATCTCGGGTCGCGTAAAGCGACCCGAATCACTTCTAAGCTGTAGGGAGTCGGGTGGAGACGTCCTATGAGCGGTTTTAAACCGCAAAGGTGAATCTTTAGGCCGTGGAATGACCACGACTCCAGTAATCAATCGCCAGGGCTTAAAAACCCCGTTTCACCAAAAATTCTCAAAATTCCTTCTCTAAACACTTCAACCTTCAGTTCTTTCTTATCCATTTCATGTTAGGCATCAAACCTAACCTAAACCTAAACCTATAACCCGAACCCAATTTCCTAAACCTAAACCTTAACGTATTCTCAAATCCTTAAACCTAAACCTACACCTAATCCTAAACTCAACTCCCTAACATTAACCTAAACCTAAACTTGAAAACCTAAACGTAAACCCGATCCCGAACCTGAACCCGATTTCTTAATCCTAAACTTATAACCTCAACCTAAACCTATTCTCAAATCCAAAAACCTATAACCTCAACCTAAACCTCTTCTCAAATCCAAAAACCTATAACCTCACCCTAAACCTATAACCTTAACCTAAACCTAAAACTTAACCTATAACCTAAACCTTAACCTATAACCTAAACTTATAACTTATACCTATAACCTAAACTCAATTTCCTAAACCTTAACCTATAACCTAACTTGAAGCTAAACCTATAACTCGAACCCAATTTTCTAAACCTAAACCTTAACGTATTCTCAAATCCCTAAATCTAAACCCACACCTAATCATAATCTCAACTCCCTAACCTAAACCTAAACCTAAACTTGAAAACCCAAAACTAAACCCAAACCCAATTTCTTAAACCTAAACTTATAACCTTAACGTAAACCTATTCTCAAATCCCAAAACCTATAACCTTAACCTAAACCTAAAAATTAACTTATAACCTAAACCTATAACCTAATCTCAATTTTCTAAACCTTAACTTATAACCTAACCTAAACCTAAACCTATAACCCGAACCCGATTTCCTAAACCTAAACCTTAACGTATTCTTAAATCCCTAAACCTAAACCTACACCTAATCCTAATCTCAATTCCTTAACCTAAACCTAAACCTAAACTTGAAAACCCAAACCTAAACCCAATCCCGAACATGATTTCCTAAACCTAAACTTATAACCTTAACCTAAATCTATTCTCAAATCCCAAAACCTATAACCTAAACCTAAACCTATAACCTTAATCTAAACCTAAAACTTAACCTTTAACCTAAAGCTTAACCTATAACCTTAACTTATAACCAAACCTATAACCTAAACTCAATTTCCTAAACCTTAACCTATAACCTAACCTAAACCTAAACCTATAACCCGAACCCGATTTCCTAAACTTAAACCTTAACGTATTCTCAAATCCCTAAACCTAAACCTACACCTAATCCTAATCTCAACTCCCTAACCTAAACTTAAACTTGAAAACCCAAACCTAAACCCAATCCCGAACCCGAATCCGATTTCCTAAACCTAAACTTATAACCTTAACCTAAACCTATTCTCAAATCTCAAAACCTATAACCTAAACCTAAACCTAAACTTGGAAACCCAAACCTAAACCCGATTCCGAACCCGAACCCGATTTCCTAAACCTAAACTTATAGTTTATAGTTTAGGTTTAGGTTTAGGTTATAGGTTATAGTTTTTAGGTTTAGGTTAAGGTTATTTTTGTTTATGATGTTAAGCATATATGTATTTATGGGTGAATGAATGTGATGTGGATAAGATTGTTTATTTTTGAATGAATATAGTGTATGTTTGGATGGATGTACTAGTTTGGGTTTTAGATTGATGTGAATGTGAATATGATGAAATATATTATATAACAGTTGCATATCAGGATGAACTTGATGACATATATCGTAACAGGTGTATATTAGGAAATTTGTTCGAAATTTTGTGCTAGAATATATAATTTTTTTAAAGGGACTTTTAGCGACGAAAATTTTTATAGCTAAAAGTTATGCAAATATTTTTTAGCAACAAAAATTTTCATAGATAAACGTTTTGCAAAATATTTTTAGCGACAAAAATTTTCATAGCTAAAAGTTATGCAAATATTTTTTAGCAAAAAAAATTTTCGTAGCTAAAAATTTTGTAAAATATTTTTAGCGACAAAATATTCGTAGCTAAAAGTTATGCAAATATTTTTTAGCCACAAAAATTTTCATAGCTAAAAGTTTTGGAAATATATTTAGCGACGAAATTTTAATAGCTAAAAGTTTTGAAAATATTTTTTAGTGACGAAAATATTTGTCGCTATAAGTTTTGAAATTTTTTTTAGTAACGAAAATTTTTGTAGCTAAAAGTTTTGCAAATATTTTTTAGCGACGAAATTATTCGTCACTAAAATTTTTGCAAAAGCTTTTTTGTGATGAAAATTTTCGTCACTAAAAGTTTTTTTAGCGACGAAAATTTTCATCGCTAAAAAGCTTCCCTTTGGCGATGATTAAAATTTTCGTCGCTAAAAACCATTTACTTCGGTCTTTTAGCGACGAATTTAGCGATGAAAATTTTTGTCAATAAAACTTTCTAGCTTCAAAAATTTATCTTTTAGCAATGAAAATTTTCGTTGCTAAAGGTGGGATTTCTTGTAGTGTATATGCCTTTCACCATACATGATTTCTTCATGGAATATTTATCTTGCTTGCATGTACGACACACTGCACATACGTGTGTACTCACTAGGCTTTTTGCCTAAGCTTCCTATTTTTCATTTTTTTAAGGCAAGAGTAGCTTGGAAGACTTAGTTTTCTCGATGCATTGTATCTATTTTTCGATTTAGCAATGTTGACATCGTGTACCTTTGGAAAGCATTGTATTTATAACCATCAGGATTTATAATGGAGAGTGTTTCTTGGTATTTTGATCATGGATCTTCATGCTCGGGTATTATTATATGTATATACAACAAAAAAAATTCAGTCAAAAAATCTTCCTTGTGGTGCGCCAAACTCGGGACTTGGTGTATGGAAGTCGAGTCTCAGATTCAGGGCATCACGGAAGTTGTCCATCCCCAGACTTAGGGCATGACAGAAGATGGTATCAAAGCATAAGATTTGGGATCACTTACGAGCAAAGTCAGTAGTTGGAAAATATAGAAGAACTTAAACTAGGTCTTCCACAACGATTGATCGAAAACCTAGATGTTATTAGTACCCCTAATTTGTATGAATCTAGAGACATGAATCTAGGATTTCTGGTTTGAAAACTTAGTCAAAGTAAGATTCCCTAGCTGAGAATGTGGAGATTATACTTAGCACCTAGGCATGAGGGAGATAGCCGCAAGTAATACCCCCACTTATGGGATGGATGATTGTATTGTATATGTATGATGATACATGTGTTTGGCTTTCCATGTTATGAGTTTGTTAATGTATTATGACTAGAAATTTTGAGGACAAAATTTTTATTAGGAGGGTAGATTGTAACACCACGTGCATTCCGTACCATTTTTGATGCTTATGTACATGATGATCGACGCCTTTAACTAGACCTGGATTGATCATTCATAGTACACACCCAACTGACCGGAATCCCAAGACCTCAAAACCTATATCATATTGACAGCCCCGTCACCGCAATCGTGGAGGTACCACCCGTGCGTCCGTATGATACTCCATTAGTGAGATACGCCGTAAAGAATCATTGTTGTATCATGTGTGCATGGCGCCATGTACTCCATTCCACACATGTGCACAACACATGTCACGCACACATGCACATGCCACACGTGGGTGAGAGAATCTCTACCCATGTGTGTGATTTCACACACCCATACCTCCCATCTCTCATGTCTCCTCAAAGTCAACACCTCTCCATTCCATACCTTAAGCATGACATCATCACACCATGTTATCCCATGCTCCTTTAACACACCATTAATTATAAATCATGAGTTAATTGTCATAAGCCTAATCTAAGCTAACTAAGATCTCTTTAATTGAATTTAACCACATTTTAACAAATTCCTTACATATATCCCTTCATTCCTTAGCATTTTACCATTTTCTACACATGGAGAGAGAGAGAGAGAGAGAGAGAGTGAGAGAGAGAGAGGAGTGATCTTGGTGGGCCATCAACTCCATCAATTCCATATCTTCCATCCATCTCAACCATCCATCTAATTCATCAAGGTGAGCACACCCACTCCACTCTTGGGTTGTTTTCTTTTTGATTATTTGTATGATTATTAGTGAAAATGATTTGACGATAATGATGTGATCAATGGTGTGGATACATAGGAGAGTACATATAAAAAAACAATTAATACTTGTGATGATATGATGATAATGATGTGATTAATGGTATGGATGCATGGGAGAAAATACAAAAAATAAAACCAAATAAATAATAATTTATTATAGGCTTTATGTGAGACCCATTGATAGTGGGCCCCACTAGAATTTTATAGGCGATCCAAACTGTTCAAGTGTGACCCATTGAGCTGGCCACACACACAGTCACATACATACGTGCACACACATCACATAAATGAAATAAAAAAAAGGGGGGGGAGTGGACGCTGCAACTAGCGTCCATGAGACGCTGCAGCAAGCAGCGTCCCATCTACTTCACAACACGGTTGGGGTTGTGGGTCCACAACGGGCCCCACCCATAATGTATGTATTCAATCCACACCGTCCATCCAATTTTCCAGGTCATTTTAGGTGTTGAGCCAAAAATTGAAGCCAATCTAAATCTCCAATAGGCCACCCCATCAAAAATAGTGTTTTAATAGTAATAATCTATTAGAGCCCGCTGTGATGTTTCTATACGGTGAAAAATACTGAATATTGGGCTTCTTAGATCTGTCTCGGGCGATAAAATCCAATAGATGGAGTGGATCGCCAAGGTATGGACCCCACCTATGAAAAATCATTGTAAAATAATAATAATAATAAAACATCATATATGCAAGGGGTGTTAGCCCCTTGCTGTGCTGACGTCCAGCGTCATCTGGACGCTGCAACTGCTGCTGCTTGATGGAAGGGGCAAAGATAGTGGGTCCCACCACTGGTCCCACCATGATGCATCTCGACCATCTACGCTGTGCACTTGATGGTTCCCCTTTAAAAATGGGTCATCCCCAAAAATTAGCTGTACACAGAACTCATGTGGCCCACACCATTAAATATAAAAAAAGGGGACCTGATCATGAGGTATGTGTTGTATCCAAACCTTCCATTCGTTTGGTGAGTTTGTCTTAAGGCTTAAAATAATAATAATAATAATAATAATAAGAGAGATTTAACTATCAAGTGGGCCAAACTACAAAAGTGTAGGGATTGAATGTCTAATATTGGAACCTTTAGGGTCAGAAGTTTTGGACCAATATGAAATTTGTTTTTCTCCTTAATTCAGGTCTTTGTGACCCCATGAACAAATTGGATGGAAAATAAACATTAAGGTGGGCCCTATAAACTGTTATCTCCACTACAGTTTGTGGTGAGGTTTAGATAATTTGTGGATATGATTCATTTTTGGATAATGCTATAAAATGATCTTAAAATAATAATAATAATAATAATAATAATAATAATAATAATAAATAAATAAAATAAAAATAGATGAACTGTGTATATGCCATAAATACATCACTTTGGGACCCATGTAATATTGATCTCCTTGAACCGTTCATGCAACTCGGAGCACAAGTATATAAAAGCACTTATGGGGTCCATTTGAAATTTGGATGCTTCTGAAACTTGGACTGACCTCTCAATTCAGTGGTACACACATAAGGGATGGGCTAAATTTGTGATCTACGCCTCAGTGGCTTGACAAGTAATCATGAATGTTTTAATAGAGGGTAATCCTCTCAATTTTTGTGTGTGGTGTGGCCCACATGTGTCATAGATTGACTTGATTTTTATCCCCAGGCCCACCATGGATAGTGGCCCATTAATTATGCAAATTGGATTGATATGTGAATGGTACCGATCACTATTAAAATTTCTCCACCACATAGAACCCATTTGAATTCCATTGATGTGTGGGCCCAAGAATGTTAAGGCCCATTTTGAGTGAATGTCATGTGGGCCCATCAGTAGTAGTCTTGTTTGGGCCAACCATTGGGCCTCTTCGGCAAGAGTTTGTGATTCACATGTATTAAATGTATGCTATATTGAAACATGTGAAATTGTGTTATGTGTATGGCCCTTCACCACTTGGTATGTGAAATACGTTGTATTATGTTGCTGCCTTAGATTACCTAATTATATAACGAGTGCACAACCTTTCACCACTTGACACTTTGGTTGGAGTGCAACCCTAAGTAGTGGAATCATATGACATATGTTTAAACCCATAAACATGTTCAATTATAATAATTAGGTAGACTTTAGATGTGTGTGGGTACGATATGTGTTTGGCCCCTTAATCATGTGGGCATAGGACATATGTATGGCCACCTAATTAAATGTAATTGTGGAGTATATGTGGGCGTTTAACCATATGATTTCAAAATTCACACAAGTTTAACCAACTACAAGAAGTCAGGTGGCAATTGTGACCACCCAATGTTATGACCACGTGCTTATGGGCATAGTCATAGTCACCCAAACCATGAACAATCGGGTTGTACGTGCAGATTTTCTTAGTCATGAGAATTATGATATAGGTTGGATTATATAACTTGATAATGGAGTTGTAAGACCCGTATTTTAGTCCGTACCGTTCCATAGACTTTCGCGGTCTTACCGGTCGAATTCCGACAACCTTCGACCCTTAATAGATTTTGCGCGCGACCCTGATTCGTACGCCGTCAATCCGAGTCGACTCAACCCAAGACCATTACCATAGCGACCACGCAGTCGCTGCGGTTCCGACGCCATGACTCGCGTGCCAAGGCGATACCCTGGTCAGGAGATGTGGGCCAACTTTCGGTGCGAGAAAAATGTTACGCATTTGCAATCCCAAGAGAATCTCTACGATATATCCCATCAATCAATCACTCCATTAATCAATCCCATCACCTCATGTCAAGTACACCATCACCTCACACCCATGCCCAAACAACCCATAAGTCAAAAGTTTCTTACATCTTCATACCTTTCTTACATCACCCCTCCCTAAAGTCAACAAAGTTCTTACACAAGTCACCTTTTTCTTACACACACCACTCTCTCCCATCACTTCTTACATCACTCTCTCTCATCTCTCTCATTTCTCTCAAAAATACCATGAGAGCAACCGTCCAAGCTTCCATGGAGGAGCTAGATGTGGCCCACTTCCCACCTCCCATCTCCACCATCAAAGCCTCATCTCCACCGTTGGATCATGTTCTTTGGAGCTATAAAACGCGTTGATGGAAGAAGAACGAAGAGATCTGGAGGTGGGTGTTCATTATCTCATTGTTTTGATTTAGGGTCCACATATAGTGGGACCCATCTTGATGTATGCATTGTATTGAGGGGCCCATAGTGGCGCGGCCCCTCCTCCATCCTTTTTCCCTCTCTTTCTCTCTCTTTCCTTTTGTTTGTTGTTGTTGTTGTTTGGTGTTGATGTTGATGAGGTGTGTGGCCTATCATGTTGAGTTTGATCCACACCGTCTGAATACGGGACCCACCATTGCTGCCCGTCCATTTGGATAGGCCTGGATGAAGGAAAAATACAAATATCAAGTTGATCCAAAGCTTTGGTGGGCCACCGTGTGGACCCACCTTGATGTGCGGGTGCTGGATGCCCATGACATGTGTCCCACATCCGTACGTCCATTCATTTTATCTAGGCCACAAGATGACCTGATCCTGATCAACCGGGTTCAGGCATCCAGCAACAATGCTACTGGACCGTATGAAATGGAAATATAAATATCAGCTTGATCCCTAAACGGGTGAGCCATTGGCGTGGCACCATGCTGATGTATGTGTACCATCACACTGTCCATCTGCTGGATGTGTAGGGTCCACCTTGTGGTATGGATATCCACCGTCCATCAGGGACGGTGGGATCCACCATGATTTATATGTTTTATCTTCACCGTCCAGAGGTCTTCTGGATGGTGGGATTCCACCGTAATGTAAGTGTTTCATTTATCCCACCCACCCTGCTCATGTGCTGCATCCATGCAGCGTGGGACCCATTTGATGGTTTGTAACCGGTCCATGCAGGGAACGTGGGGCCCACCTTGTTGCTGCTGCGTGTGGGCCGCCCTAACGCATGTATTTTATACCCCAACCGTCCATCCGTTCAGGACGCTGGACACTGGTAGGTCTTCCTTAAATAAAACATATATATTATATTTTATATATTATAATATACAATACTATCTGGTGGGCCATACGTGGGGCCCACCAATCTGATTAGCTGGTGTACATTACCGAGCAGCAAAGCTGCTTTATTGACGTCAGCAAGATACATGGGTCCCACCACACGTGATGTATAGATCTTATCCACCGTCAGTTGCAAGGACGGTGGGAACCCACCCTTTTTAGATGATCCACACAGCCTGTCCATTTTGGTAGGACACGTGGCCAGCAAGTAGCTGCTGTATACAGCAGTTGTGGTGGCCTATCACGACACATGTGTTAAATCTTCACTGTCCAGTCCACTAGACGTGGACCCCACCTAAATGTATATGCTCTATACCCATCATCCAAATGGACAGGATGGTGGGATCCACCTTAACGTGTGTGGACCACTTGATCGATGTATTTTAATCCACACCGTCTAACGGTGGGCACTCTAGTTAGTGTATATATATATAATATAATATAATATATTATATTAAATATATATATTATATATATGTATATATTCAGTGGAGTGAGGGATGTGGAATGTTTAAGCATACGTAGGACCCACCTTATAATATGTAACCCGCCATCCAGATGGGTCTGGACGGTAGGGCAATCCCTGCCATTGGTGTATACAGATATATGTAATAATAATATATAATATTTTGATAGTATATATACATATCTTATATACTTGAGGTGGGCCACTACGTGGACCGCACCACGATGTATGTTACGTCTACACCGTCCAGTTGCTGGATGGTGCAGTAATCGCGACGTCCAAACCATCCATCAGATTGGACATGGGTCCACCATGCCCTATGTGTTTTTACCCAGACCATCTACACATCTGGTGAGGTCTATCCTTGGGCTTGAGACCAAAAACAAGACAGATCTAGTTATTAGGACTCCGCCATCGTGCATGTACTGTAGCTACAACGTCCAACCATTTGACGGATAATTTTAAAGCTTGAGATCAAAGATAAGATAGATCTCTGTTATCAAGTGGACCACATTGCAGCAAGAAGTGGTGTTGAACATCTACCATTGAAACGCCATTATGGGATACAACAGAAGTGTTGGATCAATATGATATATTTCTTTTCCCCATCCAATTTTTTTTTAGGTGACCTTATGAATGGTCTGGATGGGAAACAAACGCCATGGTGGACCCCCTCTAAATTTATAGCTGTGGGGGAACCATTACCACCACTGCTATATGTGGTATGGTCCAGATGATCTTTGGATTGGGTAATGCTCTGAAATGATCGCTATAATAGATGAATGATGTGGCCCAATTAGTGTGGCCCACTTATTGTATTTGAGAGGCCCAACATGACATATTCGGGCCCATGGGCTGAGGCCCATAGTGATGCGTACCGGCCCATAGATTCGGCCCATTTGACTCAGCCCATTTGTATCGGCCCAGTTGATTGGCCCATGTGATTAGGCCCATCTTGATGTAATTGTGACCTGTGGTTGAGGCCCACTTTGATATATATCATGCCCGTGTATTGCGACCCATTGCGATGTATATTGAGGCCCATGGTTATGGCTGTTATGATATGTTAGAGGTCCATGGTTGAGGCCCATTAGAATGTGTTTATGGCCCATTTGGTAAGGCTCACTGAGATGTATTTTTGACCCATGGGTCGAGGCCCATTGTGACGTATTTCTGGCCTGTATGTTGTGGCCCATTGTCATATATTTTTGGCCCATTTATTGAGGCCCGACTTGATGTGTATAAGGCCCATTAATGCGGCCCATTGATGTGGCCCATTGGTGCAGCCCAATGATGTAACCCACCGTGATGTGTATAATAGGCCCAATGGTGCGACCTAATGTATCGACCCATCGTGATGTGTAAGGCCCGCCTTTGATGACTATTTGGGGCCCACTTGTTGAATATTTGAGCCCACCTTATGCTTGACTCTATGTGGACCACTGCTTGGGAACAATGTTAGTTAGATGTCTACATTGATGGATCGTGAAGGTTAAATGTCCCCATTGTGACCTTCCCTTATGCATTGATCGGCCGATTATCGTGACCGATTATCGATTTTGATTTTTCGTGGCCGATTGCAGATTATTGATCGAGGCTAATTGCCGATTCTTATTGTCATGTCCGAATGATCGATTATCGACCGAGGCCGGTTATTGTGGCAGACTGCCGATTCTAATTGTCGGGGCCTAATGTGATGAATATGTGACCCGTATTTAAGGCCCGTTGTGATGCGTATTCAACCCGTGTTTAAGGCCAATATGATATTTTTATGGCCCATCTTGATATGTTAGTGGGGTCCATTGATGAAGCAACTTGATGTGAATGAGGCCCATGTGCAGGGCCCACCTATGAAGTGTATATTAGGCCCATAGTAATGTATTTGCAGCCCAGTCGATTAGGCCCATTGTGATGTATTTGCGGCCCGTATAGCGAGGCCTATCATAATGTATATGTAACCCTTGTATGAGGCCCATGTGGGAGACCCATAGTGGTATGTATTAAGCTCTTGAATGGGACCCATGGTGTTGTATAATTGGCCCTTGTGTGAGGCCATGGGTCCACTATATGTTAGGATCTATGTGGGCCATTCATTAGGGGAAATGTTGGTTAAATGTCCACATTGACGAAGCCGATTGTTGATGCCGGTTATTGATACCGATTATGAGTATGTGACTGCATAGTATCATGATCCATGCTCATACGCATCATCTGCATGTCTGTTATGATATATGATTGACCATTGCATATATCATAGTACTGGTTGTTATGAGATTCCCTGATAGGCGAAGATTGTCTCACATGAGCGCACGGTTTACGCGGGATTGATGCATGAATGGATTGTATGACTCATGCATCTTGCATTGTGTGCTATGATTACTGTATGCCCTAGTGACATCAGGGTCGTAGCCTCCACAGGCATATCGTGGATGGCTAGATGGGACACCAAAAATCTGTTCTACATGGGGTGTTATAGATATCCCTGGGTGAAAGTCCCTAAACCCTCTTGGTTCCAGAGGTTGCTCCAACGTCTAGACAGAGTAGGTAGATGAGCACCGAGTGCCGATTATCAGAAAGCTACGCTCTTCACTGTGTCATGGTCGGTTGGAAGGGGGTGCGGCCTTACCTGCCCGAGAGGAGGGGACAATGCTAGGCTGAGTCTGACCAGCTTGAGGAATGGGTCCGCTATTGACGAGCCGGGCCCGATATTGGCAAGAGGATAGTGAGGTCTCTTCCACTCACCTTATTGCGCGTGATGGGACAGCAATCTGGTATGGAGTGTAATAGACCCCGGTGATTTTCTAGAGAGGAACCGTACTGATATGTGGACTTATCGAGTAGGAGTTGCATGCTCATTCATTCATTCATTCACTATCCACTCGGGCTGGTGGTGCGTAACTAGTCATTGTGTACCTTCCTTATGGTAAGAATTTCGGTTGGGCACGTGACTAACCTGAGATCAGGGACTTACCACGTTGAGCCTGACTATCCAAATTTAGGTATGGGACTGATTTGGATAGAAGTCCCTTATGGTGGACCCCGTAGCCTGCGATACTACCTACTATTATCCCGACTTCACACTCCAGCATGGTCATTTCATTCGCATCGCATCTTGCATTACATCCGCAGGCATATGACATTTTGGGTTACTATGTTTCTGCACTTATATGGTCTAGACAGACTTAGCAGGATTTATATATTGCATTACATCCTCGGCATCTGATATTTGACTATTTATGACTCCTTAGTGCATAATTATTTTATATTGCGTATTCTGATAATTGATTGACTTATGAACTTGTCCATACTTCCGCTTACTCTGTCATTGTATGATTTATGATCTTGTCAGTATTTCTGCTTATTCCGATAATGTACGATTTATGAATTACCAATAATTTTGGTATTGTAAGATGATGGTATTGTATTGAATACTTGACACTTACTGTGTGCACACACTTACACCACCCTCTAAGATTTTTATAAGCTTATGCACGATAGATGCGTGCAGGTGATGTTAGGTTGCAGCCGTGTTGAGCTTGGAGCGTGCAGCGATCTTTTGGAGCTTGATTTTTTATTTATGTATTTTCCCTTCAGCATTGTACTCAAATGATTATATTAGTAGATATGTGATGATGATGTTGCTTTTGTGATTTGGGTAATCTTATGGTTATGCTTATTACGATTTAAATGAAAAAAAAAGTAATAATAATATAAAAAAAAAATCCTCCTTGTAGGATCCCATGATCGAATTCTAGCATGTAAACACTAGGAGCCGAGAATGGGATACTATGGAGGCCGTCGGCACTAGATTCGACAATCGAGATTCCTGTGAAGTCGATTTATAGATTTGGGGCGTGACAGAAGTTGGTATCAGAGCATAACTTGGGAATACCTGAAGATAACATCATATATCTGCTGATAGTTATCCTGCACTCTATGATTGTTGAGAACTTAGAAAGATTAGACGCCCAAATTCGGATAACTTAGAGACTTTTTGATATAGCTTCCTACCGTTGAGATTGTGTGGTTGCATAGTATTCCAATCTCGATAGCTTCTGACTTGGGTCCGAGGATCAATGGGGTCATTGTAGTGCTGATGAGGTGTCTTGGGAGTGAGAAGTTGAGATTTGCGAGTGTTATCCCCGTCTTCTTATTATTGGCTGCTTTCGAGGGTTGTGTTTCTGATTTTACCTAGTGGGATGATCTTCTTCTTCTAATGAGTTATGGCTAGTTGTGATGATTAGGTAAATTTCGAGGATAAAATTTTTATAAGGAGGGGAGAGCTGTAAGAACCGTATTTTAATCCGTACTGTACCATAGACTTCCGCAGTCTTACCGGTCAAATTCCGGTAACCTTCGACCCTTAATCGATTTAGCGCACGACCCTGATTCGTACGCCGTCAATCCGAGTCGACTCAACCCAAGACCATTACCATAGCGACCGTGCAGTCACTGCGGTTTTGATGCCACGACTCGTGTGCCAAGGGGATACCCTGGTCAGGAGATGTGGGCCAACGTTCGGTGCGAGAAAAATATTGCGCGTTTGCAATCCCAAGAGAATCTCTACGATATGTCCCATCAATCAATCACTCCATCAATCAATCCCATCACCTCATGTCAAGTACACCATCACCTCACACCCATCTCCAAACAACCCATAAGTCAAAAGTTTCTTACATCTTCCCATACCTTTCTTACATCACCCCTCCCTAAAGTCAACAAAGTTCTTACACAAGTCACCTTTTTCTTACACACACCACTCTCTCCCATCACTTCTTACATCAATCTCTCTCATCTCTCTCATTTCTCTCAAAAACACCATGAGAGCAACCGTCCAAGCTTCCATGGAGGAGCTAGACGTGGCCCACTTCCCACCTCCCATCTCCACCATCAAAGCCTCATCTCAACCGTTGGATCATGTTCTTTGGAGCTATAGAACGCGTTGATGGAAGAAGAACGAAGAGATCTGGAGGTGGGTGTTCATTATCTCATTGTTTTGATTTAGGGTCCACATATAGTGGGACCCATCTTGATATATGCATTGTATTGAGGGGCCCATAGTGGCGGGGCCCCTCCTCCATCCCTTTTCCCTCTCTTTCTTTCTCTTTCCTTTTATTTGTTGTTGTTGTTGTTGTTTGGAGTTGATGTTGATGAGGTGTGTGACCTATCATGTTGAGTTTGATCCACACCGTCTGAATACGGGACCCACCATTGCTACCCGTCCATTTGGATAGGCCTGGATGAAGGAAAAATACAAATATGAAGTTGATCCAAAGCTTTGGTGGGCCACCGCGTGGACCCACCATGATGTGCGGGTGCTGGATGCCCATGACATGTTCCCACATCCGCACGTCCATTCATTTTATCCAGGCCACAGGCTCACCTGATCTTAATCAACCGGGTTCAGGCGTCCAGCAGCAATGTTGCTGGACTATATGAAATGGAAATATAAATATCAGCTTGATCCCAAAACGGGTGAGCCATTGGTGTGGCACCACGCTGATGTATGTGTACCATCACACTGTCCATCTGCTGGACGTGTAAGGTCCACCTTGTGGTATGTATATCCACCGTCCATCAGGGACAGTGGGATCCACCGTGATTTATATGTTTTATCTTCACCGTCCAGAGGTCTTCTGGACGGTGGGATTCCACCGTAATGTAAGTGTTTCATTTATGCCACCCACCCTGCTCATGTGCTACATCCATGCAGCGTGGGACCCATTTGATGCTTTGTAACCCATCCTAGCCATACGTCCGTTTTCTGGATGGTGGACCCACTGCAGAGACGTTAGCAATGCTATTTGGGGACCGTAATGTATGTATTATACTCAAGTTGCCTAGCAGCGTGGCCCACACGTGTGGACCCTACGCTGATGCATGTGTTATAGATTCATCTCGTCCATGCAGGGAATGTGGGGCCCACCTTGTTGCTGCTGCGTGTGGCCCGCCCTGACGCATGTATTTTATACCCCAACCGTCCATCCGTTCAGGATGCTAGACGCTGGTAGGTCTTCCTTAAATAAAACATATATATTATATTTTATATATTATAATATACAATACTATCTGGTGGGCCATACGTGGGGCCCACCAATCTGATTGGCTGGTGCACATTACCGAGCAGCAAAGCTCCTTTATTGACGTCAGCAAGATACATGGGTCCCACCACACGTGATGTATAGATCTTATCCACCGTCAGTTGCAAGGACGGTGGGAACCCACCCTTTTTGGATGATCCACACGGCCTGTCCATTTTGGTAGGACACGTGGCCAGCAAGTAGCTGCTGTATACAGCAGTTGTGGTGGCCTATCATGACACGTGTTAAATCTTTACTGTCTAGTCCACTGGACGTGGACCCCACCTAAATGTATATGCTCTATACCCATCATCCAAATGGACAGGATGGTGGGATCCACCTTAACGTGTGTGGACCACTTGATCTATGTATTTTAATCCACATCGTCTAACTGTGGGCACTCTAGTTAGTGTATATATATGTAGATAATATAATATAATATTATATATATATATATATATATATATATATATATATATATATGTATATATTCAGTGGAGTGAGGGATGTGGAATGTTTAAGCATACGTGGGACCCACCTTATAATATGTAACCCGCCATTCAGATGGGTCTGGACGGTAGGGCAATCCCTGCCATTGGTGTATACAAATATATGTAATAATAATATATAATATTTTGATAGTATATATACATATCTTATATACTTGAGGTGGGCCACTACGTGGACCGCACCACGATGTATGTTACGTCTGCACCGTCTAGTTGCTGGACGGTGCAGCAATCACGACGTCCAAGCCATCCATCAGATTGGACATGGGTCCACCATGCCCTATGTGTTTTTACCCAGACCATCTACACATCTGGTGAGCTCTGTCCTTGGGCTTGAGACCAAAAACAAGACAGATCTAGTTATTAGGACTCCGCCATCTTGCATGTGCTGTAGCTACAACGTCCAACCATTTGACGGATAATTTTAAAGCTTGAGATCAAAGATAAGATAGATCTCTGTTATCAAGTGGACCACATTGCAGCAAGCAGTGGTGTTGAACATCTACCATTGAAACGCCATTATGGGATACAATAGAAGTGTTGGATCAATATGATATATTTCTTTTCCCCGTCCAATTTTTTTTTGGGTGACCTTATGAATGGTCTGGATGGGAAACAAACGCCATGGTGGACCTCCTCTAAATTTATAACTGTGGGGGAACCATTACCACCACTGCTATATGTGGTATGGTCCAGATGATCTTTGGATTGGGTAATGCTCTGAAATAATCGCTATAATAGATGAATGATGCGGCCCAATTAGTGTGGCCCACTTATTGTATTTGAGAGGCCCATCATGACGTATTCCGACTCATGGGATGAGGCCCATAGTGATGCGTACCGGCCCATGAATTCGGCCCAATTGACTCAGCCCATTTGTATCGGCCCATTTGATTGGCCCATGTGATTAGGCCCATCTTGATGTAATTGTGGCCAGTGGTTGAGGCCCACTTTGATATATATCAGGCCCGTGTATTGCGACCCATTGCGATGTATATTGAGGCCCATGGTTATGGCCGTTATGATATGTTAGAGGTCCATCGTTGAGGCCCATTAGGATGTGTTTATGGTCCGTTTGGTAAGGTTCACTGAGATGTATTTTCAACCCATGGGTCGAGGCCCATTGTGACGTATTTCTGGCCTGTATGTCGTGGCCCATTGTCATATGTTTCCGGCCCATTTATTGAGGCCCGACTTGATGTGTATAAGGCCCATTAATGCGGCCCATTGATGTGGCCCATTGGTGCAGCCTAATGATGTAACCCACCGTGATGTATATAATAGGCCCAATGGTGCGACCTAATGTATCGACCCATCGTGATGTGTAAGGCCCACCTATGATGACTATTTAAGGCCCACTTGTTGAATATTTGAGCCCACCTTATGCTTGACTCTATGTGGACCACTACTTGGGAACAATGTTGGTTAGATGTCCACATTGATGGATCGTGATGGTTAAATGTCCCCATTGTGACTTTCCCTTACACATTGATCGGCTGATTATCGTGACCGATTATCGATTTTGATTTTTCGTGGCCGATTGCAGATTATCGATCGAGGCCGATTGTCGATTCTTATTATCATGGCCGAATGATCGATTATCGACCGAGGCCGGTTATTGTGGCAGACTGCCGATTCCAATTGTCGGGGCCTAATGTGATGAATATGTGACCCATAGTTGAGGCCCGTTGTGATGTGTATCCTACCCGTGTTTAAGGCTAATATGATATTTTTATGGCCCACCATGATATGTTAGTGCGGTCCATTGATGAAGCCACTTGATGTGAATGAGGCCCATGTGCAGGGCCCACCTATGAAGTGTATATTAGGCCCATGTGAACGGCCCATAGTGATGTATTTACAGCCCAGTCGATTAGGCCCATTGTGATGTATTTGCGGCCCGTATAGTTAGGCCTGTCATAATGTATATGTAACCCTTGTATGAGGCCCATGTGGGAGACCCATCGTGGTATGTATTAAGCTCTTGAATGGGACCCATGGTGTTGTATAATTGGCCCTTGTGTGAGGCCATGGGTCCACTATATGTTAGGATCTATGTGGGCCATTCCTTGGGGGCAATGTTGGTTAAATGTCTACATTGACGAAGCCGATTGTTGACGCCAGTTATTGATACCGATTATGAGTATGTGACTGCATAGCATCATGATCCATGCCCATACGCATCATCTGCATGTCTGTTATGAGATATGATTGACCATTGCATATGTCATAGTGCTGGTTGTTATGAGATTCCCTGATAGGCGAAGATTGTCTCACATGAGCACACGGTTTACGTGGGATTGATGCATGACTGGATTGTATCACTCATGCATCTTGCATTATGTGCTGTGATTATTGTATGCCCTAGCGACATCAGGGTCGTAGCCTCCACAGGCATATCGTGGATGGCTAGATGGGACACTAAAAATCTGTATTATATTGCATTACATCCTCGGCATCTGATATTTGACTATTTATGACTCCTTAGTGCATAGCTATTTTATATTGCGTATTCTGATAATTGATTGACTTATGAACTTGTCCATACTTCCGCTTACTCTGTCATTGTATGATTTATGATCTTGTCAGTATTTCTTCTTATTCTGATAATGTACGATTTATGAATTACCAGTAATTTCGATATTTTATGATGATGGTATTGTATTGAATACTTGACACTTACTATGTGCACACACTTACACCACCCTCTAAGCTTTCTATAAGCTTATGCACGATAGATGCGTGCAGGTGATGTTAGGTTGCAGCCGTGTTGAGCTTGGAGCGTGCAGCGATCTTTTGGAGCTTGATTTTTTATTTATGTATTTTTCCTTCAACATTGTACTCAAATGATTATATTAGTGGATATGTGATGATGATGTTGCTTTTGTGATTTGGGTAATCTTGTGGTTATGCTTATTACGATTTAAATGAAAAAAAAGTAATAATAAAATAAAAAATAAAAAAAATCCTCCTTGTAGGATCCCAGGATCAGAATCTGGCGTGTGAACGCTAGGAGCCGAGAATGGGGTACTATGGAGGCTGTCGGCACTGGATTCGGCAATCGGGATTCCTGTGAATTCAATTTTTGGATTTGAGGCGTGACAAGAGTGGCCCTCAATTCAATATCATACGACATAAATACAACCCTTACATTATGCTCATAAGTGAGGCAGATGCAGGGACCACTAAACTATATTTGATGTGATGGAAACTATTTTTTGGCCTCTTGATCATGTGACACTGAATCTGAGTCATTCTCCATATGAAGTATTGAGTGGTTACAGTTTAAGAGTTAGTGTAATCGAGAATAGTAGGTATGCTTGTAATTGTGCCTTGGATGCTTTGAGACACTGTCACTCACTACACCAAAATTGGTCATTAGGTACGGCTAGTGCTTTGGTTCAGAAACGTTAGTAAGCTGTTTTCTAATTCAACACGGTTCTAAACCATTTCTGAATGCAAAACTCTTTCCACGCACGTTATTAGGGCTCTTTGTTTTCCCCTTTTCTTTAATCTCGCGTCTCACGTTTCTCTCTCTCTTCATATCTCGTCATTCTGCCCTCGTGCTCGTCCTGCTCTTCTTCTTCTCTACACCCTCGACATCGAAACTTCTTCTTTCTCTCTCACATCTCATTTCGGTCTTTGAATTGTAATGGAGAAATTTTAAAGCCCTAGCTCTCTCTCTCTCTCTCTCCAACGTTGGAAATGTGAGCAATTTCTCATTCTCTTTTCTACGATTCCAATCAAAAATCTTGACTTCCTTCAAAGAAAAGAGATCTTTCTTCTATGATTTTGGAATGCCTATCCTTGCTTGATGCATCTATATGTCGTTCTTTTCCCCAATTTTTTTCCCTCTAATGATTCATTTAGGGTTTCTTTCATACTAGGCAACAAGGTTGCAGCTTTGATGCAGAGCGATGAGATATAACCTGAGAATGGTCGAAGTTTTGATGCAGAGCAGGTATAACCTGAGATGATTTCAGAAGAAATAGTATATATTGATAGATCTTCAAATTTCTCTCTTCTAAGCAGCTTGTGGGTGGATTTCGGTCCATCCTTTGCAAGGATTTGGAAGAAAAATCAACATTTCAAATCAGATTCAACATTTTCTTGAATTTGGGATCGTTTCTCAACCGGTGAGGTTTTTTTCATTTCGATCCATTTCTCTTTGTTTAAATCATATAAAAACAGAGAGAAAATGTTTAAAATCGTTGGTTGAGAATGAAGGATTTCAACCTTCAATTTCGAGATTTGAGGGTAAGTTATCCGATTTGGGGAAAAGTAGGGAAAAATCAAAATTTCCCCATTATCTCCTAAATTGCTTGCAATCTTACAGTCCAAACATGGAATTAAACATATATGAAGCTTAATCTACTGATTTATGAAGTTTTTGTGGATTTTTGAAAAAAAAATAAAATTAATATATATATATATATATATATATATATATATATATATATATATATATATATATATGTTCGAAATTTCACTCCTGGCAGTGGTCAATTGAGTACAATTTCATAGTATTTTTTTGTACTAATAGGATTCCTGTTATTTTTTTGGTAACAATCAGAAGCACTTGTTATACCATTGGAAGCATTTGGTGCATTGGATCTCCGACTGTCATATATCAGTAATTATTGTGAATAACATTCCATGTCTTTTCTGCTCACAGTTTAAAAGTGTTTTCAGAACATAGCATGAAAAGAGGTTTCCCAGACACGCTGCGGTGCTAATTTCTTAAATTTTACACACTGTCATGATTAATATTGATTCCAAACTTTCATGCTATCATCAAATGTTTTATCAATAGTATATGGGAGATATGCAGGCTGGAATGACCTCTTTACCACTTTCATACCATGCATTGAGATTTACCTCTTCCTGTATACAGAGGCTTTCAGTTACCTTTTTCTGCTTCTTCTTTTTTTAAGTACTTTATTGTGTAGCATTTCTAATTCTTCTAAGCCTTTCAAGTCATAATATTGATAATGTGTGCAGATTCTTCCTTGAGAAGGCCACATCACTAGCATATGTTGTTCTCAATGAACTTCTTAAGGTTAGTAACATTATTGCATGCCAGCTATGAGAGGATCTCTATGCACATTTTTTTTGTGAATTTATAGTAGATTTAATGAAATAGTAGACAAAAAAAAAAAAAAGAAGTAATAAGTTACAATTTCTTTCAAATTGAAGATATGCCCTCAGGCCACTTTATACCTTTTTACTTGCATTGATGATACAGGAAGTGAAGATTAGGCCGTTACCTATTGTATTTGGAGCTTTTTCTAGTGGATCAAAAGCTTGCATGTACAAGGTTCTTCAAGTAAATTTGAAAGAAGTTGGACACTATTTATTTGGTTGATGCACTTTGATTCGAATGTTTATGTGTTTCTAGTCATTTCAAAATGCAATTACACCTGGTGGATGGAGAATGTTGAATATATTTATTTCTAATGTGGCAAGCAAAGTTAATTGTTTTCTCCTTTTTCTCCAGATGATCGAGGGGAAGTTTGATGCACAAGTCAATCTGGTATGCATTGTTCTTTTACATGATTTTTCTCTAGGTTCATGTTTAAATTGATCTAGTTTCAATAGTTTATCACAGTTAATTGTCATGAACAGAAAGAGGTTGCTCTCTATATTTTGAGAATATGGAAATAGTCACAATATTCCAATGATCAACTGAGCCGAAAACGTGATAATTGAACGGTTTATAGTTGAAATATTCATGGGGCCATAAAAGTTATGAATCATGCTAATATTTTTGTTTTCAGTTCATCCTAGTACTAATGACATTATTAATGGTATGATTGGAACGTAAACATTACTGTCAAACCCAAGGAGGTTTCAACGATAAGAATTTCCCTGAACACCTTTTTTACTTTAGTACTGCCCACTTGTCTTAGATCTGCTCACTTTTAGTCTCATGTGGTTTACTTAGTTGAGCATTCTTTTTACGCTTCTCTGAAAATGGTTCCTTTTTTTTTTTTTTTTTCAACTAGTTCTTCAATATTCTCTAGTAGTATGGATGGGCAATGATACTGGCTCTTTTGATGCTTTTGAACAAGTTGGTTTCAAATTTTTCTTAGGGGTCACTGCTTCTGTAATGAATTGAGATGCTGATGGAATAAGTTGCAGTCTTGTTTTAGAGGACAACCCCATTCATTCCTAATGTTGGCGTACATGTAACTTAATGATGGTTTCTCTCTAATTCATCTGATTTCAACAACATTGTTGCATTAGAACTCAGTGCAGGAATAGGTACCCTTGAAAATTAGTATCAATTTGATTCCAATGAGATAATCACTACTGTATTGGATGGGTTCAAAAGTTTTTTTTGGAAGGTAGATGCATACAGAGAAGGCATGTGATTTTGTCCAGTGGAATCTCCTTGATCACTTGCTTTAGAGGAGGCGTTTTGGTGAAAGATCACAAAAATGGATTACAACGTGTATTTCATTATCATGTTTCTCTATTATGATCAACAGGAACCATAAAAGAAGGGTTTTTTTTTTTTTTTTTTAATACAGCAAAGGGACCCTGTCTCCCTTTCTCTTTACAATTATTGCTGACTCTCTAAGCAGAATATTAATGAAATCTTCATATGTTTTTTTTTTCTTCTTCTTCTTTTTATACATAGAAGATAAAAAGGGAAACCAGCAACTTTTTCAATTTGAAAACCCAGGTCCTTTTCTTTTCTATTCCTATATTGATTTGGTAGTTTCTCTTTCCTTTTTTATTTTTATTTATTTATTATTATTATTATTATTATTTTCATGTATTACAATAGTTTTTTTCAGCATCAGGCCTCCTACTCTGGAAATCTTCCCTTCATGGCCAATGAGATACCAGCAGACTCAAAGGGTAGGTAGTTTCTCCTCTTTGATTCTCTCTCATGTGGTTTTCTTCTCTTTTGGTTAGAAAATCTTGAAATTGAAGGACCTTCTCCATGTTTTTCATGACTCTAAACTGGTTTTCAAGCACCTCATTTGAAATTGAGGGTGTTTGTGAAATAATTGGTGCAAGAAAATCGAGGAATGGGCAACCAAGAAGAAAAACTGAATGGATGATCTTGTATTTAAAATAAGTGTAGCCTACCTAACTATTAGACCAGCTTGATCAATTTGAGGCAGGGTATCTCTATGTGTTCCCACTTGAGAGGCAACCCATCTGTTTGATGCACATTTACACATTTACATGCAGCCCACTCTCGACTATCTTAGCCTAACCTTTAACATAAAGACATTTGGTAGGTGGAGCCTGTCTAATTACCGTCTTGGATCACGTCACTCTAGTGCAATTAGCCTTAGCCTTCACAGCTAGGGTCTTTGGTTACCTATACCTGAAGGAGGATTGAAGAGGTACTTGCATCATGCATGCCAATGAGGAACACCCATATGAGGTCTGGGGCATTGGTTAAGTGGGTCATGAACATGTCACATCTCATAAATCATGCCTTTTCAACCATTAAGTGGGTGAAACTCACAATGAAAAGATGGTCAGTTGGAGTCGAAGAGTTGGGTTTTTGTGTGTATGTGTGTGTGTGTGTGTGTGTGTGTGTGTGTTTTGAAAAACCAGTTGGAAAGAAAATCATTGATGGCCTAGATTAAATTTATAGAGGTGACCCACATGATTAATAGACCAGCCTAGATTGGGACCCACATGTTTTTTATTTTTTAAGTTTCACATGTGCAGTTGTGGACCAATCAAGTACAACCTATGCGTTACAGCCGTGGCCTGCAGTTTGGATTATGCAGACATGACAAATTTTCTCCTTTTTGTTTTGATTTTGGCAATAGAACTTTGTCTGGCAGGCAATGTTCTAGTCCATTTTACTGCTAGCTGAAGTGACTTGGGAACATCTTATCTACTTCTTTAGCTTTATTCTCTTTTAACGGATTAATCGATGAAGGGAAATTGGTGGATGCTCTCTTAATAGATAATAGGTTGTGCCATCCAACCAGTTTGAAGTAGTCAGATCACTGGATAACATTTGCTTTAATAGGCCATTAAATGGCCATCTACATAATTCTCAGTTTATCCATCTGTCACAATCTGGACAGTTTGAATTAATTTGATGCCATTTCATAGTGCTAACCTATCTACCATCATTTCTGCCAGGGTATCAAAACTTCACTTTTATCCACATTACAGAGTTCCCAGAAAAGGCACAAAATGGAGTCCCTTTGTTATGAAATCAGCAACTCTGCGATGAAATTATACTATAGAAATCTGACAACTTTACAATCAGCCAAAACAAATAGTAGATATCTTACATTATAGTTTCCTGCTAAGAATGTTGTGATTTAAACATATTTCTTCAACCACCTGCAAATTTCTCAAAAAAATAATAATAATAATAAAATGGTCTAGATTCATCCTTTTATTGTACATTTGTTATCTTTCATTGTACATTATGATTGACCAGCACCTTTCTGGTCCACTTCCACAACATAACTCACTTAATCATCTTATATCAAGAGGTGCAGTGTCATTTTCATCAAGGGGTAGACTACAGGAAAACTTGTAGTCAGTAGCAGATAGCATGTCATATTTTTTTATGCCATTTGATTCAGGTCAAATGATGTCTACAAGCACACTGAAATCTGTGGAGTATAGAGGAAAATGACCTTTAAATTTTCCTTACTGAATTCAAGTCTTCCAATCTAGGACATTTTCAAGAATGGTCCATTGAAGTTAGGTACTGATGGACGAATGGTATGGGACTGCTGAACCATAGGTCACTTGTACAAAATTGAAAACCAAGTATATTATACATATTGTGGATCTCCTATAATTCCATTTTAATAAATAGGTCCAATGAAAATTTCTATGGATGTCTTTCTTCATATGCCTATTTCCATTTTTTCTGGTGTAGATCTACTTTTGGTTTGTGTAACTGAATCAAATTATGGTTGGCTGGTTCATGCTCAGGTGCTGCTCTGACCTTGCACATGTTTAAATCTACTCCCTTTTTGCTATTTTAAGTAGAATAACCAATGATGAAAGTCCCACCAGATCAAGCTTTGACCTTGCACATGTTTAAATCTACCCGCCTGAGGGCTGTCTTGCAAATGTGGTAATTAATGTGGTAACAGTTTTTGTTTAAGGGTTGAAACTGTCTTGCAAATAGGGCTGTCAATGGATCAAATTTTGAACCAGATTGTTTAATATCCGATTGGAATAGGATCCTACCTATTAAATCTAATTTGAATTATCAACAGAGTACAAAGAGAATCGATATCTACGGCTACAGAATTCTTTTTACAAAAGTAGGTCCAAACAACAATTTGATCTGTTTATTTCTTAGGGCCTGCCATGGATTGCTTATGGATCTTTCAATCGGTATGAACTAATGCAACTAAGAGTGATTTCAAGTGCTGAAATTGGCTTCATTCCTATTTCAAGTGCTCTGTTTCATGGTTTTATAGGCTTGTATTTCAGTATTTGAATCAGTGAGTGATTTCTCTAAATCTCGTGCATACTAATATAGCCACAACCACCTGTGTAGGGGTTAATGAAGCTCAGCCATGTATTTATTTTTCCTATTTATTTACTTGCAATTTTTCATCCTTCAATGATCCAGTTTATCCTTTATCCGAACTCACTTTTATAGTTATCCCATTTTTAAGCCATGGACGGGATGGTTATGAATTCTGATTACCTAACAGAATTGATTCTTTAAAATCACAAGCAATCCATGATGGGCCATAATATATGGATGGACCAAATTATTGATTGGACATATTTACTTTTTGTAAATGGTCTTCACGGTTCATATTAAAGTCCACTGATCAAATGGTTGATATTTGTGAAATTATGTGATGTTTGTATGATAGCCCATGAAATGTGTGCTGGACCTAATAAAATGTCTAGATCAATGGATTGGACTAACTCCCCAAGCAACTACAAGCACTGTAGCATTCCCCATGAAATGTGTGTTGGACCTAATAAAATCGTCCATGATGCTGCAATAGAGATTTTGATGAATGGTTTTCTCACTTTTTGGTAAATTGGGCAAGTTATGATATTCTTCAGTACACATGGGGTGCTAGTAAGTTACGTTGAGGATGTAGGGGATCCTTGTAGAGATTAGATGGAAGATTGTATCAGTTTAAGAATGTATGAATTGAAATCTAGACTTTGCATACCAAGTAATTCATTTAAAATTTCAGCTTTTGGTTTCTAGCTTTGATTTCCAAATGCTTTATGCTTCTCAGTTCTTAAGTTTGTTTGCCACTTCTGAGACATCTAAATCACCATCATCTAAGCCTTATTCAACTTTGTTGACCCGCAATAGGTGATCATCTATTACCTTATTCAACTCAACGTAAAAAGTGGAAACTAATCCCATTTGCTTGAAAATAGGTAACTATAGATACTAATTATGCTAAGCCATGTGTGAATATGGCTGAACTGTACAATTGTAAACAACGAAACTGTTTTGGATCCATAATCTAATTGGACCACCCACCTATGGTGCCCACCAATCTGATTGGGTGGTATATATGTATCTTTTGCATTTATACAAATTGTGGCTGCAATCATTGTAATAGTACAGGTATTGTTATCTCCTGCTACCAAGAAAGGTGTTAATTCTAATCATGGTAATAGTACAGGTCTTGTTACACCCATGCTTCAGGCTTTTAGCTTCCGAATTCAGTATCTGTATTGTCTTTTGTTTTGTTTCATATCGTTTTTGTTTCTGGATTTTTGGGATGGATGGTTGTAGGATAAATATGTTCTTCAAGTTGCTTTTGGTCCTTGAAAATGTCTACCTAAAAATGGAGTATGTTTTTCTTGGGACCTATTATGGTGAGTACTGAGTTCAGTCCTGGTCTTAAACCTTGATTTGGTGAGCAAGCTGCCAGTTAAACCATGTCCTGTTCTGTTTAGAGGATGTGAAGAGCATAAACACTTTCACTAAAACCTCATCACTGTATATTCAAATAGTCATGTTCATTCGTGTCTGTGCCTGAGGAGCCATTTAGTCTTTTTGTGTATTTAGAAATTTATTCTATTCTATCATGAGAATTTTCTCATGTCACTGTCTAAATCACAAAATACGGGTAATTGTATGCTATAACGCAAACGTCATCAACTTACACAAATGCAACCATAAGATCAGAAAGAGAACCAGAACTGCTTACAAATTATTCTAGAAGCCTTAGCAAGAAGTTGTAATTGCACAGTTCATGTGGGTCATAAAACTAGGTGTTCAAGAGAATTTGGCTTTGTTTCTTTCTGTAATCAGTGTGCTTGCATTGATGAATTAGGCATCTTTATGGATATGTGTAGATAGTAAATAACTCACCCTCTTGCAAAACAACATGCCAATCAACTGAAAAAATGGTCACATGTGGTATGATTACAGTTCCGCAGATGACTCTAGCTGGTTTGCGATAAGTATATTTGAGGATCAAGAAATTTATGATCACATCACATTTGGTACATGTTCCAAGATTTTCCCAATTAAATGTGATTTTATGGTTTTATTAATGTAGTCTTAGTTCAAATCCCCTTGATAAAGTTCATTGCTCAGTCAGAATTGCTTCTTTTTTTTCTTTTATATAGTAAATTCAATTACGTTGTCTGAAATATACAAACATCAACTCTCTTAAGCTGAGGCATCCTTGTTGTATGTATCACATATGGACATCATATACTATCTGCTTATTGCTGGAAACTGATTACAGATTCAGTTGACCTTCAAATTCACCTGGAAGCATCAACATGATTGGATCACTGGCCATCCCTCACAGGGAGATGTCTCCACCATCTCAGCTATGGAAGGCTTCTTGTTGTGCTAGACAAATGTGGATTTTGCATAGTTGATTATTTTGATTATTTTTAAGCAGTTTTGTTTTTGGTGAATAGCTTATTATTCAATAACTTTCTTTATGATTTTTATCTTTTAAATATAGTAAGGTTCAGCAAAACAATGTTGAAATTACAACTACTGTACATAGCCATGAAAGGTTTCCTAGAAGTATTGACCTTTTTCTTTTAATTTCTTTCTTCTTGATTTAGTTGATTTGGTGTTTTCTATAGTCTATTTGAATTTTAATTAGTGATGTTGTAAATTGGAAGATTAGGGTTTATCTTTTTCTACGAGAGGAGGTGTCCATGTTATTTTTTTCTTCGTTTTTGGATGACCTTTGGAGTCAATTGAAGCTTTTCGTGTCTCAAAAAAAAAAAAGACAAAAAAAGAAGGGGATCACTTAGGGCTATTTTTAAGCTAACACAATGCCTAGAATGGCCCTACTTGTACAATATTGATTAGAAAAGATGTTCAAATTGCATAAGAAACGATTAAAGCAAATTTCAAAATTTATATATTTATGCTTCTAGATAGTTTAATTTATTTGCTATAGATTTTCTGTTATTTCAAGTCCAAGTAAGTTCTTTTAGGGCACAATCCCGTGTATAAACTATCTCTAAAGCCCAGTAGTTGACTATGGCCATTGATCAAAGGCCAAAGCCTAATTACAAGCCTGCATTTACTCTTCTTTGGCCACGAGAGATTTTTTTTAGGAGGATGCTTATATACTCTTTGCTCACAGGATGGCAAAATTGAAGTTGAAGTTAAACTCACTGGAATTCTCAGCTTAGGAGCATTACAGCTTGGGGAATCCAAAAAATATGGTACAACTATTGCTCCTCTCTGAAAACAAATGCCTATTCTTTCATTCTCCTTTTCCTTGAAAATTTTAAGGTTTTACTGGTTTTTCTCAACCTGAAAACTGCTTTTTCCCTGAAATTTTCACTTTAGACTTTCCAGGAAGACATTAATTCAAATAAGAATATTCTTCTTTCCCAATATTCTTCACTGGTAACTAATTCCCTTGCAAGTGGGAACTGAATTGTCTTCCCTATTTTAGATGTTAATTATTTCAAAATAGTTTCCTATTTCTAAACGGTTTGGATCACTAGAAGGTCTGCTGTCTATGTAACTCTGTGTAACTTATTTCTAAACATTGTAGCCTCGCTTGGTTTAGAACGAGCTGATTACATGTCTCTTACCATTCCTAGCCCCGCTTGGTCTAGAACGAGCTCCCCTCGGGTAAGGAGTGAATTGACCATATCCAAAAACCAGGTGAGCCAACTAACAACAGTCCCCCATATGTATGTTCAATTGTCATAATTTTTTTCACTATTTTGATAGTTGATTGTTCTTTCAATCTATTCACATGTTTTTGTTCTTATTTTTTACTTGTTGCTTGTAGTTAGGTACATAAAAGGCCATCACATTGTGGAGCTCTTCATCTGCTTGATGGATTTTCATTGAATTATCTTTATTTTGAGGTCTTCCATTGTAGATTTTAGTTTTTACTGTCAGGTTTAAAAGTCAGATAAATAATGTTTCAAATTACATCATGGTTGTTTTTACTATCTTTTGATTCTTAAATGAATATGGCTTAAATATATTTTATTTTATATAGTAGGTTCTTTTGTTTAAAATCATTTCGAAATAAGAAAAAAAATATCGTTCTCAAATATGACCGTTGGCACCAGAACGGTTTAAAACCGTTCCTAAAATTCTGTGTTCAAACGGTACCCAAAACGGTTCTGAACCGTTCCTGATTTTCTGCGACGCCTCATTTAGGAATGGTATTAAACCATTCCTGAAGCATTTAGGAACGGTTTAAAACCGTTCCTAAATGACAATTTTGGTGTACTGACTAGACCAGGATACTAATTATATGTCTACTTAACCAATTGAAATTATGGCATCGGCAACCTGACCATGTGGGAGCTTAATAAATTGGTTACCCATAGATGTATGAGTTATGATAAGTAACCATGTGACCTTAAATCATTTAATAATGGTAAGTAGAGTGACATTATGTGACCACTCAACCATATGATTATGTGGTGCTTAGGTTACTGCTAAACTATGTGAAAATGTGGTACTGGTCGCCTCACTATGTGAAAGTTTAGTAAAGCAATTGGACTATTAGTGTGGCCCATTGATGTAGCCCACTTGATGAGTACGAAGCCCATTATTGTGGCCCATTGATGTAGCCCACTTGATGAGTATGAGGCCCATTAGTGTGGCCCATTGATGTAGCCCACTTGATGAGTTGAGGCCCATTTGTGTGCGGCCCATTGATGCGGCCCACTTGATCTATATTAGGCCCATCGTGATGTATATTAGGCCCATGTGTAGGGCCCACCTATTGTGTATTTATGTCCCATTAGCGAGGCCCATTATAATGTAATTTCGGCCCATATGTTATAGCCATTGTGATGTATTTCGGGCCTATGGGTCATGGCCCATGGTGATGTATATTAGGCCTGTATGAGTGGCCCATTTTGATATATTTCTGACCCATATGATGAGGCCCATTGTGATGTATGTTAAGCTCATGTGAAAAGCCCATCATGATGTGTATTAAGCTCTTGAGTGAGGCCCCTGGTATTGTATATTTGGCCTTATGTGAGGGCATTGGTCCATTATATGTTAGGCTCTATATGGGTCATTCCTTGGGGGCAATGTTAGTTAAATGTCCACATTGTCTAGGTCGATTGTTGATGACGGTTATTGGTATCGATTATGAATATGTGATAGCATAGCATTATGATACATGCCCATATGCATCATCTGCATGTTTGTTATGAGATATGATTGGCCATTGCATATACCATAGTGCAGATTGTTATAAGGCTCTCTGATAGGTAGAGGTTATCTCACATGAGCACACGGTAGGCGCAGAATTGATGCATGACTGGATTGTATGACTTATGCATCTTGCATTGTGTGCCCTAGCGACATCAGGGCTATGGCCTCCACAGGTACATCGTAGATGGCCAGACGGGAACCAAAAATTTGTTCTAGCATCAAGATGCCATAGATAGCCCTAGGTGAAAATCCCTAAACCCTCTTGGTACCAGAGGACGCTCCAACGTCGAAACTGAGTAGATATATGAGCGCCTGAGTGTCGAATACCAGGAGGCCGTGCCTCCCACTGTGTCATGGTCAAGTTGGGAGGGGGTGTGGCCTTACCCACTCGAGGGTAGGGGGCATAGCTAGGCTAAATTTGACCAGCTCATGAATGGGTCCACTATCGACATGCCGGATAGGTATTGGCATACTATTGGCCAGACGGATAGTGAGGTTTCTTACGCTGACTTGGACTATGCTAATGGGAGAGGGGTAATGCCATTTGGAGTGTACTAAGCCCCGGTGATGATCTCAAAGATGAATTGTATTGACATATGGACTTATTGAGCAGGAGTTGCATACTCATTCATTCATTCATTCACTAACTATCCACTCAGGCTGGTGGTGCGTAATTATTTATAACATGTACCTTTGCAACGACTAGGATTTCGGTTGGGGCATGCAATTAACCTGAGATCAGGAGTTTACCACATTGAGTCTGACTATCCAAATTTAGGTATGAGACTAGTTTGGATAAAAGTTTCTTGTGATGGATCCCATAACCTACGATACTACGTACTATCATCCCGAATTCACTCTAGCATGGTCATTCCATTCACATCGCATATTGCATTACATCCACGACATATGGCATTTTGGGTTACCGTGTTTATGTATTTAGATACGGCTAACGGTATTCGCGAACTCATCAGGAATTTTATATTGCATTGCATCCTCGACATCTAATATTTGGCTCTTTATGACTCCTCATTTGCATAGCTGATCTGTATTGCGTACTCTGATATTGTATAACTCATGGACTTGTCAGTATTTTTACTTACTATGATATCGTATGATTCATGATCTTACCAGTATTTCTGACATTGTATGATTATGGCATGACAATACGATGATGATGATGTGATTACAGATGCATATAATACGATTATAGATGTAGTATAAGAGAAATGAAAATTTAACTTGGTGATGCTAGTAGCATTGACTTTGAGTATTACTATGATGCATATGTATAGCATTGGCATTGACATTGTCATCATACCTTATGTAGTATATGCCTTTCACCATACATGATTTCTTCGTGGAATATTTATCTTGCTTGCATGTATGACACACTGCACATACGTGTGTACTCACTTGACTTTTTGCCTAAGCTTCCTATTTTCCATTTTTTCAGGACAGGAGTAGCTTGGAAGACTTAGCTTTCTCGATGCATTGCATCTATTTTTCGATTTGGCAATGTTGACGTCGTGTACCTTTAGAGAGCATTGTATTTGTAAACATTAGGATTTATAATGGAGAGTGTTGCTTGGTATTTTGATCATGGATCTTCATGCTTAGGTATTATTATATGTATATACAAAAAAAAAATCAGTCAAAAAATCTTCCTTGTGGTGCGCTAAACTCGGGACTTAGTGTATGGAAGTCGAGTACCGGATTCGGGACATCACAGAAGCTATTCGTCCCCGGACTTGGAGCGTGACAACAACATTACTGCTTGGATGAAGTGATCAATCCTTTTTTACTTGTCAAAATGGGAGCATTTTTCATGCTCTAGACTTGGAAACCAGGCTCACAAAATTCTTGATCACCAATTTTGACGCTGACAGCCTCCGTAGTACCCCATTCTTAGCTCCTAGTGCCCATTCACCATGTTTCAATACTGGGATCCTATAAGGAGGATTTTTATAACATACGTCTGATTCATAATGAGCATACCCATGATCATAACTTAAAAACTATAGATGTAACTATAGGAACCCCATTACAAAATTCAATAAGAATTTAAACTTTTTACAAGGCGCATAAGAAAGCTCCACAAGATCTGCAGCACACTCCTGCTCCTGCTCTGCTCACTTCCTAGAACCACCTACACACATCAATCATGCATAACCTTATAGAAAGCTTAGAGGGTCGTGTAAGTGTGTGTAGGATAGGTGCCATAAATGCGATATCAGATTATGCAAAGAATGCAACAAGACCACGAATACCACTAGCCGTAATAAGGCTATGAAAATGCAAGGCAGGAATACCATCTACCAACCACAGACTATGGAACTCAATGTAAGAATACCATCAGTAACCCCAAGGCTAAGCAATGCGGGCCAATATAGCCAAATGCCATATCCAATGCATAATGCGATCATGCTCATCCTCATTTCAAGTCCACATATCAGTACAGTTCCTCTCAGGAAAATCACTGGGGTCAAGTACACTCCACATAAACCGCCGCCTCCCTAGCCGCACAGCCCATCGAGCATAAGAGACCTCACTACCCACCTGTGAACAACCAATCACCAATAAGGCTCGACGGTAGTAGACCCATTTACGAGCTGGTCAAACTCAGCCTAGGTTAAATGCCCCCTCATTCGGGTGGATAAGGCCATACCCCTCTCCAACTGACCATGATATAATAGGAGATACGACATAATGGTAAAGACACCGGCGCTCATGTTTTCCACACGGTCTCGATGTTGGAGCATCTCCTAGTACCATGAAGGTTCTAGGACTTTCACCCAAGGACATCTTACATGCCCACAGTGCTCAAATTAATATTTATGGAGTCTAATTTGGTCATTCATGATATATTTGTGGAGGCTATGACCCTGATGAAGCTAGGGTGAATATCAACAGTGTTATACAATGCCAGATGCATGAATGACGCAAATCAACCATGCATCAGTCCTGCGCATACAACGTGCTCAAGAGGGGCAACTCCATCACTTAGGGAGTCCCATAACAGCCTGCCCAATGGTATAAACCATGACCAATCACATCTCAACCAAGCACATATATGATGCACATGGGAATGGGTCATGAAGATAATTAAGTATGCCATGCGACGATGTTGTACTCTCCTCATAATAAGATTGGGTCTAGGTACTTAGATAATTTTACATGATATGAAAGGAACACAACTACTAGTGGAGGCCCAATAGTTTGGGGTATCCCACTAGGACTAAATAAACAATACCATGGGCCTAAATGATAAGAACGAGCCTAAAAAAGGGTCTGAGGTGGACATTCAACCACCAATGGATGAGAATAGGCCTAATAAATGGGCTTAGAGGGGTGCACAATGGGACATTTAACCACCATTATCTCCTAGAAGGCGGCCCAATAAAGATTCTACCCAAGGCAAGGTCCAAGGCCCAAGTACTACCTTAACAATAGAATGGACAGCAATACATACATATCATAACACATAATGGGCCCTAAGAAAATGGTCCAAAGCCCTCATATAGCATCATGGGCCCAAAACAGAAAACTATGGCCCAAGAACAAAATCCACCGAATTCATGCATTATGTTGGACCTAATGGGCAGCCCATAAGCCTAAGCACATAGGCGAAAACATACACAAGTTGGGTCAAATGGACCGTTCAATATCAGCCCATATCTGGGTAAAATGGGTGGGAAATCAAGGACCCAATCACAGATACAAGTTAGCCCACAAGTCCAACATGATGATGAAAATAACCCATATACACAACTAGGCCAAGGCTAGATGTCCGAGCCCATCTAGGCCTCTTGAACATCCCAAAAAAAAAAAAATAATAAATAAAAAATAAAAAATTGGTCCATTTATTTAGGCCCAAAGAATCAACTAAAAGGTGGGTCTTACTAGGAACTAATTAAGCCCCAAAATCTCAGAAATAAACTAATAGTGTCTACACAATACTCTCCATTTGGTGGGCCTCACATCCTTAAAATATTCAGTAACATGTACCATTCATTCCTTAGTACCTTGCTGGACTTTCGGTCCACCCAGCTTCCTGGGCCTGCTGAGGTCCAACAGATAGAAATTTTAAGATAAAATTTATTTTATATTGGCCATTAGTGATCATAGTGGGCCCCAATAGATGGAGAGTGTGGATACAACCCATAAAATAAGGTGGTCCTGCTGCTGGACTGCAAGTCCAGTAGCATCTAGAGAATTTTAAACGTCCTAAGTGGGCCTAGGATTCCCTAGAGGGATGGACGGCCCGGTCATTCAACATCAATGTGGGGTCCACGGGTGGACCTCACATCAGAGGACGGTCCACACTTCAGTGGACCACAACAGGGAGGACGGCCTGAATGAAAACATACATCAAGGTGGGCCAGAGAGGGGACGATGGTCAGCCCATGGCTGGACGACCAGTAGGGTGCTGCTATCCTAGCCCCAGAAAACCCCAAGAATTGGTGATTTAGGTGGCCCATATGCACCTTAGATGGGTCCTCACTAAGTGGGCCACAAAATGGGTAAGGAGTAAGGCCAAGGACATATTCCAATACATTTATAAAATGGACAGCAAGGTCCAGAAATAATTTACTGCAGGAAATATATTGCTACCCCTGACTTATACACCCCATTAGACTGGGCCCAGGTCTACCAAAAATTGAGAAAATATGTGGCCAACATCCCTCTACAAGTATACAACAAGGTGGGGTCCACAAAAGTGGCCCACCATCTCAGAAACAAGCTGATATTTATGATTTTACAACATGTAGAGTGGTCGGACGGTCTAGAAATTTGGACCGTCCATCCCTCTTAGCCCACTCTTTTAAGTGATCAATCAAGGGTGGATGGAGGTTGGATTTAATATACATCAAGGTGGGGTCCACACCACCAGGAATCATCTATTAATGTGGGTAAATCAAGCCTTTAATAGGTCCATAATCATACCAAAGACATTCCAAAAACAGTCCAAAATTTTTCTGGAGAGCAAGGTATATCTGAATATATCTGACCACAACTGATGAATAAAGGGAAAATCCTCCACGAAATTAGTGATATGGTCCACCTTAGTAGGCCCCACAGACATCCAGACCAAATCCCCTTCATAAAACTCATTGCATGCATCAAATATGTAACAAATGAGACGCTAATGTCCATAAAATGGACAGCAAAAGGGTATCCACCTTGCTGGGACATTCTGGACATTCCATGGCCTCTAAGTGGGCCATACAACTCAAAAATTAAATGACAAGGAAGGGAAAAGTAAGATTCGGCCACAAGAGAGGGGCACCGCCATAATTGAGGCCCTCTCCCTCATCACGCATATACACATCATCCACTATATCAATTACAATCTAGATCATAGACATGCATGGATTTAAGAATCAATCTAAAGTGAAGATGCCTTTTCCACCAAAATTTATGGTCTAGATGGCCCCTAAAAGACATGCATCAAAAGAAAAATGCTATGATGGGGTCCATGGAGAATGGCCTCATCTATGGAACATGCATGCAAAGTGGTGGGCCATTGGTCACACCCATGAAGACATGGAGGACCTCCACCATCATTTGATGGGCCCCACAAGCTCCCAAAGATGAAATGAAAAAAAAATCTAAATAAGAAAACTAAAAAACCTATGCTAAATGCACACCCACCTTAACGGATTTCTAAGATTCTCCAATCAATAGACTCCTTAGGCTCCAAGGTTCATGGATCTATGGTTGAGATCACTTTTCAAAGGTTAGATTAGGAGGTTTTGGAGAGAAAATGGGCTGAAAATTACTAGACTATGGGGGACATCCAAGGGCTTCTAGCAAGAGATAAAGATAAAAATGAGGAAGAGAAAGAGGGTATGGGACTTATAGCATGGAAGGTAATGATTAGTTTCTAGAGAAGGCAACTAATGATATTTTTTGAAAAGAGGAGGCCCATGATTTGTTTGGGAGATAGCTCACATGCTTCATAGGGGGTAGGGCCTAGGTTAGCTATAGGGTGGCTAGGTAATTATGGAGTAGGTGATGTCATCATGCATAGGAAAATGTGTTAGGCTAGGTGGGTCTGAACAAAACACAATCAATGGTACAAATAAATCATGGTCCATAACTTTTGATGCACACATCGGATTCACGATCGAGACGTGAGGTTGGAACCGTGGCGTCAATGCGGTCGTAACAGTATAAGTTTCGGCTCGATCCGGGTTGAGTTTACATGAGGGGATTTAAGGATGATCACAAATGAAATTTACAGATCGCGGGTCTTCAAAATTTGACCGGTAGGACCGCAGGACCTAACAGAACAAAACGAACACTAAGGTTAAGAGTCTTATAGCATTTGCCCAATAATATGGATGTGAGCATGTTGAGAAATATGTCACCAAGAACCTCATTACAATAATCATGGATACAAAAGATAAGACTGAGGATGGTTTACAAGCTTGCCAGGATCTTTGGGTTATGAAGATAAGAAAGTCAATGTGGCCTGAAGAAAGGAATGGTAGGTTATCTTACCTAAAGCTCCTTTCACATTGTCCACATCTGAAAGAAACTTGTTTTGTCTCACACTAAACAATTTGAAAGTCACACATCGTCTCAATTTTGAGGATTATAAGCTAAAGGCTCTCAAGTCGCATGATTATCACATTGTGATACAGTAATTACTACCAGTTTTGTTGATGCACTCATTTTTAGGAAAGAAGAAGACATTGCGCACCACCACTTGTGAAAGTCAAGATTTTTCAACGTCATATGTTTAAAAGTTATTAATCGTGAAGAGCTTCAAAATATAAAAATTAAAATAGTGGAAACATTTTGTGTATTTAAAAAATATTTTCCCCCATCTTTTTTTTATTCCTATAACACACATAGTGATGCACTTAGCAAAGGAAGTACAACTTTGTGAACCTGTCAGATATCGATGGATGTATCCTTTTGAAAGGTAACATTAATTAATCAAATTTATCAACTTTTTTTTTAATTTTTTATATTTATGTCGATATTTGATTTTAATGCGTATAAGATGATGAGAACTATAAGACATATCCTAGTTCATACTGTTCCGTCGACTCCTGCGATCATTCTCGTCGTATTCCGGCAACCTGCGACCTATAATCAAGTTTGCACGTGATCCTAAGTTATATCCTATAGATTTGAGTTGGCTAAATTTGAAACCTGTACCATTGCGACTGCACCATTGCCGCGGTTCCAATGTCGTGCCTCGTGTGCCAATTTGATGCTTAGATCATAAGACATGGACCATGTGTTATAATGATTATGG
Organism: Magnolia kwangsiensis; assembly: GCA_037074715.1. Lineage (NCBI taxonomy): Eukaryota > Viridiplantae > Streptophyta > Magnoliopsida > Magnoliales > Magnoliaceae > Magnolia > Magnolia kwangsiensis. Next base: position 42,570,661 of record CM073576.1, on the reverse strand, counting down.
ACCGCATATTGCGGGACCCACCCATCCCATGTGGTACAAATCCCTAGGTAATCATCAGGGTGATGGATGACATTACCCTAGCTATAACCACCATAACTTAGCTATAGCCACCCTACCCTAGTTATAGCCACCCTACCTTAGCTATAGCCACCCTACCCCGAGCCTTCTTACAAGCACTTATTGCTAGCCACCCATACCTCCCTTACAAGTCATCATTGCCTACCTAAGATTCTCTCTCTCTCTCTCTCTCTCTCTCTCTCTCTCTCTCTCTCTCTCTCTCTCTCTCTCTCTTCTCTCTCTCTCTCTCTCTCTCTCTCTCTCTCTCTCTCTTATTTCTCCCCTCTTTTACAAGCAACCCAAAAAACACTAAAATTTCCAATGTCCAAGCTTTCCTAACCTCCATGAGAAGATTTTGTGTGTGGCCCACTTCCTAACCCCCCTCATCTCATATCTCAACAATCAAAACTCCATCATCTTCCATTGGGATCGAAGTTAAGGAGCAAAGGAAGCCATGGAGCAAGGAGAAGACGGTGGGTGCTTTATAGGCTAGATTTTTATATTTTGATGATGGGCCAAGTGAGGCCTACCGATTGATGGTATGGATCTCACTTTGGACCCTAGGTGTGGCCGATGCCCCACTCTGATTCTCATGATCATTCCATGGTGGGGTCATTCTCCATGGACCTTATTATGATGTTTATTTTCCTTGTATGAATAGAGGTCATCTAGACCTTCCATTTTGGTAGAGAAGGAATCTACACTGTTGATCTTTGATTTGGTGGGCCCACATGTATTGGGACCCACTTGATGTATGATTGAATGTAAGGGAGGGCTCATAGTGGTGGAGCCCTCCATCACATGTGTCACTCTTTCTTTCTCTCTTTCTCTCCCTCTCTCTCTTTTATTTTTTTTCTATTATGTGTGATGATGTAATCACGTGGCCCACCCAAATAGACCCCAAGCATGTATTTTATTCAAGCCATCTAGTAGGTGGGGCCCACCTTGAAATTGTGTTGTATTAAAACTATCCAGCATCATGTTGCTACATTAGTGAAGTGTGAACTGACAGTGTAGTGTGAAAAAAAATACATATATATATATATATATATATATATATATATATATATATATATATATATATATATATATATATATATATATATATATATATATATATATATCAATTTGATTTGAAACTTAGGGTGGGTTGCTCATGTAGGCTCCACCTTGATGTATGAAGTTAATCCACGCCATCCATTCCATTCCCCAGTTCATTGTAGATGTTGAGCTGAAAAATGAATCCAATCCGATTTCCTGGCGGGCCATAGCATGAAAAATATTGAATTTTACTGTTAAAACTTGACTAGGACCCACCTTGAGTCAAAACATACTGAATATTGGGCTTGTTTGGTTAGCCTTGAGCCATGAAATATAATGGCTGGAGTGGATTTACCTGATGCAGGCCCCACCTAGGAAAAAACTTAGGAAAACCAGTTTTTCAAAAAAATAAAAAATAAATAAGAAAATAGCAGCGTCTGCTACTGCTACTGATAACCAAGGACGCCCAACAGCGTCTTACTGCGTGGGCACTAGAAGCAGGGGGCCCTAACTTTGGGCCCCACCGTGATGTGTGTTGTCATCAACGTCGTGCATTTGGTGGCCCCACTCTTGGATGTGGGCCACCCCAAAAATATCCATATATGAAATGGTGTGAGTGAACATCTGCCATTGAAACCCGGTTTAGGTTCACAGAAGTTTTAAATTTTTATGAAATTTGTTTTTCCTCTCCATCTGGGTCTGCGTGACCTTATCAACAGATTGGATGGTATATAAATTTTATGGTGGGGCCCCACATGGGACCCACAATGATGTATGTGTTTTATTCACACCGTTCATGGCAGTGGACGGTGGAACCCACCATGGTATATGTGTTTTGTCCACACCATCCACAGCACTGGACGGTGGGACCCCTTAATGATGTATGTGTTCTCTCCACACCGTCCATCCTTATGGGACCCGCCATGATGCATATGTTGCATCCAAACAGTCCAACCTGTTGTCAAGCTCATGTTAAGGCTTGAGATAAAAAATAAGATAGATCTATAGTTCAAGTGGGCCCCGCCATTGAAATGGTGTGTCGTTTAAATTTCTAAGGGCAGTAGTAGTTTCATATTAAGCTGATATTTGTTTCCACTTCATCTAGCACTATGCTAATTTATGTATAGGTTAGATCTTAAAAATACATCACGGTGGGCCACCCCATCCAGCCATTGATTAGGTGGACCACATTATAGGGAATAGTGGGTTTAAATGTCCACCATTAAAACCCTTGGGCTACAGGGTTTGGACCTACATGATATTTGTCTTCCCCTCTTAATCCAGGTCTTTATGACCTTATGATTGGATTGGTTGGAAAATAAACTTTATAGTGGGCATTGTGATTTATTTAACCCTGAAAATTATTATCTCCATTACTATTTGTGGTATGGTCTAAATGATCTTCCAATATGATTTTTAAGGATGTATGAGGCCCATCTTGATTTATTTTTGGCAGTCCATTGAGGCCCACCTTAGTACATATATGAGGCCCATATGATTAGGCCCACCTTGATGTAGTTATGGCCCATCCGTTGAGGCCACCTTGATATATATAAGACCCATGTTATGAGGCCCATTAGATGTATTTGAGGCCCAATGGGATGTACACGAGTCCATTGTAATTTGATTCCACCATGGTCTATGTAATGATGTTTATGGCGGGCTATGCCCTGGGAGCAATGATGGTTTGATGCCCACATTGTAAGTACAATGTCGGTTAAGTGTCCACATTGAAACTTTCCTTAGGGCCAATTGATAGGCCCATACTTATTGATAGTTCATTACTTTATAAAATGCTTAGTATAATTTCATGACTTATGCCATAAGCATCATATGTATGTTTGATATGAGTAGTGACTGGTTATAGCATATGCCATTGGGTAGATTATTTATAAGACTCACGGATTGGAGTTACCCTCATGAGCGCGTAATATGCACAAGATTGTAGCATGACTGGACAGTATGCTTCATGCATCTTACATTTGTATGTCTTGATCATTGTATGCCCTAGCGACATCAGGGCCGTAACCTCCACAGGCACATCGTGGATGGTCGTATCGGATACTGGAAATACTTAGTTCTAACACACTTTGGGCACTTAGGATGTCCTCGGGTGAGAGTCCCAGAACCTTTTTGGTACTAGGAGGTGCTTCAACATCTAGACCGAGTGGATACACGAGCACTCGAGTGTCAAATACCAGTAGGCCGCGTCTCCCACGGTGTCATAGTCGGTTGGAAGGAGGTGTGGCCTTATCTGCCCGAGGGGGTTATAAGCTAGGCTGAGTTTGACCAGCTCATAAATGAGTCTGCTATCGATGAGCCTGGTAGGTATTGACATACTACTGGTTAGGCAGATAGTGTGGTCTCTTATACTCTTTGGGCTGTGTGGCTAGGGAGGTGGTAGTCAGTGTGTAGTGTACTAAACCCTAGTAATATCCCATAGAGGAACTACACTGATATGTGTACTTGATGAGGACTGACATACTTGCTTTACATCTTGAATATGACATTAGACTACATAGGCCTCGCATCTTATGGTCTTGGTATGGCCAATAGCATTCATGCCTTACATCATATAGCTTTGTTACAGCTGATAGTATTCATGGACTTACCAACATATTTCCACATTACTCTGATATTGTATTCTTGACACTTGCCTTGTACACACACTTCCACCACCCTCTAAGCTTTTGTAAGCTTATGCATGACCGTTGTGTGCATGTGGCATTGGATCGCAGCACTCATCAGTTTATTTTAGAGCTTTTTTATCACCCTATATTTCCCTTTCTAGATTATACTCAAAGTTTTTTATATAGTGGACATGTGGTGATGTTGTTTTTTGACTTGGTTATGCTCCATTACCAAAAAAAAATCATACTAAAAATTCTCCTTGTAGGATTCCAGGATCGAAATCTGGCATATGAGTGCCGAGATTCAAGAATGGGGCACTACGAAGGCTGACGGTGATCAAAAATTTTGTGAGCTCATTTTTTGAGTTTGGAGCGTGACAAAAGTTGGTATCAGAAACTTGAGAATACCTGAGATCACATCACATATCTACTATGAACATAGAACGAATAGGTTCCGAGTTCAAATAACTTAGAAATTTTCTAACATAGACCCTTAACGTTTATGACTTCGAGAATTCTCAAGGCTGATAGGCCCTTGTTCGTTCCTATAGGATATGCCGCCTAGAAGTGCAACCCTAGCGAATCTTACTCTACCACCTGCAACTCCCACTCTACCACCTGCGATTCCCACTCTACCATCAGATATTCCTGCTTTCTAGACTGAGGATACCACTCCTCTACTGGAGACCGGTGCAGATCCAACCGTACCTGTGACTGCCGCTCAGCTACAGCAGATGTTATAGGCGATGATCGTCATTCTTAAGGGGTAGAGCAGGCGTCCCACTATTACACTAGCTAAGGCTGAGCAGGAGCGTGCTAGTGCAATTCTTAAGGACTTCCAACAGCATGATCAGCCACATTTTCAGACCCTATTGCAGCAAAGATATGGTGCTCCGAGGTGGAGAAGATATTGGATACCATGAGATGTACTACCCAGTAGCGAGTCTCATTAGTCGTATTTCTTCTCCAGGGTAAGGCTCAACATTGGTGGGCGTTTGTAGCCTGATTGGTAGCGGCCAATTCGAGTAGACCTAGGAGGACTTTATAAACCGGTTTGACCGAAAGTTCTTTCTCGAGCATGTGCGACAGCTGTGTGCACTAGAGTTTGAGACTTTAGTCTAGGGAGACATGACTGTATCCCAGTATGAGGCACATTTCATCGCTCTATCGAGATTCACGACATACCTTATTGATGATGAGGGGTGGAAGGCTGACCGTTTTAAGAACGGCTTGCGTCCTACCCTCAAGATCCATGTGATCGGACATATGCTTCCGACATTTGAGCAGATCGCAGAGAGGACCCAGATCTATGAGTCAAATTGGGCCGATTTGCAGAGAGCCTGTGACCAGAGGGGAGATCAGAAGAGGAAGGTGCCCTCTCGTAGCTCCCAGCACCAGCACCAGCAGCATCGTCCACAGCACCTACACACGACCCGTTCATCAAATCGAGCACCAGTGGCACCCCCAGCACCTACACACGACCCGTTCATCAAATCGAGCACCAGTGGCACCCCCAGCACCACCTCCAGACACCTGCTTTGGGTGGGATAGGATGGAATATCGTAGGAACGAGTGTCCCTATCCATAGTAGTAGCAACCGAGGGCACCGTATCAGCCTCCACCACAACCCTCATAACAGCAACGGCGACCACAGCACCAGCCTCCTATACCTCCCTTGTAGCTGTAGAGGCAGCAGGTCAGGCCATCACAGTGGCAGCAGCAGTAGCAGAGACCTCAGAGGGGACATGTACCTCCCCAGCAGGCCTAGGGCAGATTTTATGCCGCCCAGCAGGACCCTCAGTTATCAGGATGAGTCGTCGAGGGTACTCTCTTTATTTTTCTATGCATTGCACGTGTATTATTTGATTCTGGTGCATCACATTCTTTTATGGTCAAGGATTTCTTCCGGTCGACCGATTTACCGATGGAGTCTGTCCATGAGGGTTTGTCAATATCGATGCTCTTAGGGAAGACTGCAGTATTAGACTGATTTTACTTATCTTGCCCTATTCTGATTGGGGATATCTTTTTACTTACCGACCTATTCGTATTGTCGATATCCGAGTTTGATGTCATTCTGGGCATAGATTAGCTCGCCAAGTACCACGCCATATTGGACTGCTCCGTGAGAACAGTCACATTTTGTATACTCGACGTGCAAGAGTTTCAGTTTGTTGTCGAGTGTAGAGGAGAGAAGCTTTCCTACTTGTTATCCTGTGTTGTTAAGGAGTCAGTTGCTTTGAGTATCAACCAGCTATGGATCGTTTATGGTTTTCCCAATGTGCTCCAGGAGATTTTGGGGTTACCACCTCGTTGGCACACTGAGTTCTAGATTAATCTTGTGCTCGGTACCGTGCATATTTCTAAGGCCCCATATCGTATGGTGTCGTTGGAGTTACGGGAGCTGCAGAAGCAGTTGGACGAGTTGCGTGAGTTAGGCTTTATCCGTCCGAGTAGTTCACTGTGGGGAGCGCCGGTACTGTTCGTGAAGAAGGATAGCTCGTTGAGGCTTTGCATAGATTACCGCGAGCTCAACAAGGTCATGATCAAGAATAAGTACCTATTCTCGAGAATCGATGATTTATTTGATCAGCTGTAAGAGGCGCGGTTCTTTTCTAAGATAGACTTGTGGTCCAGTTATCATTAGGTTCGGGTCTGAGAAAAGAATATCCCAAAGACAACCTTCAGGAGACGCTATGTTCATTTTGAGTTCCAGGTCATATCCTTCATACTGACCAATGCGCCCACAGTATTCATACAGTTGAAGAATGAGGTCTTCTGCCTATATCTCGACCAGTTTGTTATGGTATTCATTGATAATATTCTGATACATTCGAAGACCTATGAGGAGCATGAGCGGCATCTAGAGATTACCTTGCAGACCCTCAGTGCACACCAGCTTTACACGAAGCTAGAGAAGTGCAATTTCTGATAGGAGAAGGTAAATTTCCTCGGACATGTGATAACGAGGCAGGGCGTCATAATAGACCTCTCGAAGATTGATGTTGTGCGTCAATGTGGCCAGCTCATGAATGGATCCGAGATCCACAGTTTCCTTGGTTTGGCGAGCTACTATTGATGTTTTATTAAGGAATTCTCTTGTATTGCAGCGCTGTTGACCAAGTTGACCCGGAAGCGTTGTAAGTGCTATGATTTTATATCCCTTTGGTTGTCAAATTTTGTGATGCCAAAACCTATATCTATGTCTTGTATATCTTGTGTTTCATGTTTGAGACTATTCATTGCTTCAAGACATCGCATTTCAAAACAAGATCTTAAATGAAGAAAGTTTCAAGTCATGGATGAAGAATTCAAGAATAGAAGTCTTCAAGTATGCATGTTCAAGATACAATCAAGTTCAAGTATAGTAGAAGACTTTGTTCAAGTCAAGATCAAGCTCAAGAAGGCCTACAACAAGATTCATAAATTCTCAAGCTTCTCTTAAGGGTCATCTGAGTATACAGACTATCAATGTCCATCTCACTTTTAAGGTTTGTTTGACCTTAGATTGACCTTATGATGGGCTTTACTATAGGTCATTGTGGATACATAATTCGTATATTTTAATATGCTTGTTCGGAATGTTCTAAGACCAGTCCTAGGGACTTCAAGACCAGTCCTAGATCTGCTACGACCAGTCTTGAGTTTTTCAGGACCAGTCTTAGGTTGTTGAATATTTTTGAATCTTTTTGGTTGTCTTACGACCAGTCCTGGACATCCTACGACTAGTCCTGTGAGCTGTATGACTCGTCCTTCGACCAGTCTTAGCCCTACGACTCAAACTCCAGCAACTAAATTGGGGGTCCTACGACCGGTCATAGGTAGCCCACGACCAGTCGTAGGCTACCAAGGACCGATCGTGGAACAGCAAATCCTTCTCTGGCGAAAATCTTTGAAAATCTTTGAAGCTACGACCAGTCCTAGGATCCTAAGACTAGTCGTAGATGAGATTTTTTAGGCTATAAATAGAGCACGAACTTAAGAGTTTTAAAAATTCAAATCAATTCTATCCAAGCATTCTTTAGGCTGTACTCTGAGATAAGTTTGTGTTTGTTTTAAGCTACTTTGTACTCTTTTAATATTCCTTTTGCTAGCTTGTTTATTATTTGATTTTGATCTACATTCCAATCTTATTTGAAAAGGAAAATTTCTGATATTCTTTCTTCTTAGATTCAAAATTAAATACAACTAGCCCTTTTGATTTAAAATCAATTAGACATAGAACCATTCTTAAAGTGAGTATTGGACTTTGAACGTTGAATCGAACTTCTACTCCGATTGGTTCTACCGGGCTACTTCAAAAGGAGATTCAGGTATTTTACATTTGTGTAATTTACTTTCTTTGATTTTGTTTGAGATTTTTCAGAAAAATCTCATTGTATTGGTTATCTGAGGAGAGCCAGAAGAATCAGATTGTGTGGGTTTTTGGATTGTGTAAGCCCGAGATCAAACACACAATTGTGAAGGTTTTAGGTGAACCTGTGAAACCTATTTTGATAGTGCATGCTAATATCCCCTGTGTGAGGATATTACGAGTGGAGTAGCATTCTGTGTGGCTATTGGATAACAGTTGGTGTGCACACAAGCGAACCACTATATATCGTTGTGTTGTGGATGTGCTTTATTCTTTCATATCTTTATTCATTCAGTTTTGTGGTTTGTATTCGTGAATGAATGTTGTAATCTTTTTATTCCAAGTAAGTGTGGGGAATGTTGTAATAACTTAAGATTTATTTCTGTAAGTTATTTTGATTGTTTTGCCTTTTCATTCCTCATTGGTTTGTGATATAAGGACGTTCTAGAAATAAGGTTGTCCTACCTTAAACCTTTGGTTTTTGGTGTAAGGTTGTCCTTAGAACTGATATAGTATCATTCTCTTTATTTTAGGCTATTGAGATTAATTTCAATTCAGCATTGTACTTTATTTCTTTTATTATTTCGCTGTTTTAGTTTTATTTGGCATTGCCCTATTCACCCCCCCTCTAGGGCATATAGCTAGGCCCCTTTTAAGGGTACCGAGTCTGTTTGGAGCGACGCTTGTGAGAAAGTATTTATAGAGCTAAAGGACCACCTCACGTCCGCTCCTGTCCTCACTCTTCCCTCTGGGAGTGATGGTTTTATTGTATTTACCGACGCCTCATAAGTTGGCTTGGGTGTTATCCTGATGCAGCAAGGGAAGTTGGTGGCTTATGCGTCTCACCAACTCAAAGTCCATGAGCTGAACTATCCCACGCATGATTTGGAGCTAGCAGCAGTGGTCTTTGCACCAAAGGTGTGAAGGCATTATCTTTATGGGGTGAGGTTCGAGCTCTTCTCCGACCACAAGAGCTTGAAGTATCTGTTCTCTCAGTCCGAGCTGAACATGAGCTAGAGGCATTGGATAAAGCTCCTGAAGGACTATAATTTTAATCTCCAGTACCACTCAGGTAAGGCGAACGTGGTGGCCGATGCCCTCAGCCATCTTTCATGAGGCCTGGTGGCACACATGTTGATTCAAGAGTGGAGGAGCTTGAGGATGTGTCTACATTTGACTTCGAGATTGGCTTGTAGTCTTCTATCGTTCAGCTATCGAGTCTGTCGATTCAACCTTCTCTTATCGCAAGGGTGATCAAGGCTCAGTAAGCAGATGAGTCAGTGTAGAGTTATCAGGCAGAGGCAGCATCTGAGAGTCATTAAGATTGGCAGATTCATTCTGATTGTGGACTTCACTTCAGAGGCCGATTATGTGTCCTGGATATTCCTGAGTTACGCAGAGATCTTATGACACATAGATCGCGGTTCTCTATCCACCCTAGCTCAACGAAGATGTATCACAATATGAGGCGTCAATATTTTTGGGCGGGAATGAAGCACCAGATAACCAGTTTTGTAGTTGAGTGTGACACGTGCCAGCGTGTCTAGGCTGATCATCAAAGACCCCCAGGTCCCTTGCAACCGTTGAGCGTTCCTTTGTGGAAGTGGGAGCACATATTCATAAATTTTATCATGGGTTTGTTGAGGACTCAACCCGATCACGACATCATATGGGTTGTCGTTAATCGTCTGATGAAGTCGGTGCATTTTCTTGTGATTCGTGCGACCTGGACTTTAAACCAGCTTATGAGATTATTCATCGATGAGATTGTGAGACTGCACAACGTTCTAGTTTTGATCATTTCTGACCGAGATCTGAGGTTCACGTCTCAGTTTTGGAGGAGCTTTCAGATAGCGATAGGGTCTGTTTTACAGCTTGGCACAACATATCATCCCCAGATTGATGGGCAAACTGAGAGGGTTAACCAGATCCTTGAGGATATGCTTCGAGCTTGCGTAAATGATTTTCTGGGTAGCTGGGATGAGCACCTGCGATTAGATGAGTTCGTGTACAACAACAACTATTAGACAACCATTGACATGACACGTTTTGAGGCATTATATGATAGACTGTGCAGATCTCCGAGTTGCTAGACCGAGGTAGGAGAGCGGCATCTCCTAGGTCCCAAGCTTGTGCAGCAGACATCATCAGGCAAAGGATGCGCACAGCTCAGAAGTGGTAGAAAATTTTTGCTGATCGTTGGCGTCGTCCCTTGGAGTTTATAATTGGGGACTATGTGTATCTCAAGGTCTCACCCATGAAGGGTGTGGTTCATTTTGGAGCGGAGGGCAAGCTTGCCCTAAAATTCATAGGACCTTTCGAGATCACAGGGCACATTGGCGTCATGGCCTATCATCTTGCTTTGCCATCTCAGTTATCTATTGTCCACAATATTTTTCACGTCTCTATGTTGAGAAAGTGTGGGTTAGACATCGTTCTTGTTATTGATTGGCAGCCATTGTAGGTTCGTGAGGACACTTCTTACATTGTGCAACCAGTTTGTATCCTCGATCGGAAGGAGTAGGTCCTACAGACCCCTTGGTGAAGGTGCAATGGGGCCATCATAGTGTGGATGAGGCGTCATGGGAGCGTGAGGTAGAGATTCGAGAGTGTTATCCCCATCTTTTCGATGTTTAATTGTATGTTGTATTATGTTTTGATCGTATACGATGTTGTGTTTCCTATTCCCTTATGAGTTATGTTTAGTGGTGATGGTAGTATAAATTTTGAGGATGAAATTTTTATTAGGTGGGGAGAGCTGTAAGACCCATATCCTAGTCTGTACTATTTCATCGACTCCCGCAATCATTTTCATCAAATTTCAGTAACCTGCAACCTATAATCGAGTTTACACGCGATCCTAAGTCATATCCTAAAGATTTAAGTCGGCTTAATCCGAGACCTGTACCATTGCGACGGCACCATCATCACAGTTCCAACACCATGTCATGTGTGCCAATCCAATGCTTAGATCATAAGATGTGGACCATGCATTATAATGACCATGGACCGCATATTGCAGGACCCACCCATCCCATGTGGTACCATCCCTAGGTAATCATAAGGGTGATGGATGACATCACCCTAGCTATAGCCACCCTACCCCTAGCCTTCTTACAAGCACTTATTGCTAGCCACCCATACCTCTCATACAAGTCATCATTTCCTACCTAAGCTACTCTCTCTCTCTCTCTCTCTCTCTCTCTCTCTCTCTCTCTCTCTCTCTCTCTCTCTCTCTCTCTTATTTCTCCCCTCTTTTCCAAGCAACCCAAAAATACCAAAATTTCTAATGTCCAAGCTCTCCCAACCTCCATGAGAAGATTTTGTGTGGCCCACTTCCTAACCCCCCTCATCTCTCATCTCAACCATCAAAAATTCATCATCTTCAGTTGGGATAGAAGCTAAGGAGCAAAGGAAGCTAAGGGAGCAAGGAGAAGACGGTGGGTGCTTTATAGCTAGATTTTCATGTTTTGATGATGCGCCAAGTGAGGCCTACCGTTTGATGGTATGGATCTCACTTTGGACCCTAGGTGTGGCAGATGGCCAACCTTGATCTCATGATCATTCGATGATGGAGACATTTTTCATGGACCCCATCTTAATGTTTATTTTTCTTGCATGAATAGAGGTCATCTAGACCTTTCATTTTGGTGGAGAAGGATTCTCCACCATTGATCTTTAATTTGGTGGGCCCACATGTATTGAGACTCACTTGATGTATGATTGAATGCAAAGGAGGGCTTATAGTGGCAGAGTCCTCCATCACACGTGTCATTCTTTCTTTCTCTCTTTCTCTCCCTCTCTCTTTCATTTTTTTCTATTATGTGTGATGATGTAGCTGTGTGGCCCACCCGGATGGACCCCACCATGAAGCATGTATTTTATTCAAGCCATCTAGTAGGTGGGGCCCACCTTGAAATTATGTTGTATCCAAACCATCCGGCATCACGTTGCTACGTCAGTGAAGTGTGAACTGAGAGTGTAGTGTGAATATATATATATATATATATATATATATATATATATATATATATATATATATATATATATATATATATATATATATATATATATCAGTTTGATTTGAAACTTAGGTTGGGTTGCTCATGTAGGCCCCACCTTAAAGTATGAAGTTAATCCACGTCGTCCATTCCATTCCCCAGCTCATTTTAGATGTTGAGCTGAAAAATGAATCCAATCCGATTTCCTAACAGGCCATAATATGGAAAATATTGATTTTTACCGTTAAAAAACAACTGGGACCCACCTTGAGCCAAAACATACTGAATACTGGGCTTGTTTAGTCAATCTTGAGCCATGGAATATAATGGCTCAAGTGGATTTACCTAATGCAAGCCCCACCTAGGAAAAACCTTGAGAAAACCAGTTTTTCAAAAAAATAAAAAATAAATAAGTAAACAGCAGCATCTGTTGCTGTTACTGACAACCAAGGATGCCCAATAACGTCCTGGTGCATGGGCGCTAGAAGCAAGGGGTCCCAACTGTGGGTCCCCCCATGATGTGTGTCATCACCAACACCATGCATTTGGTGGCCCCACTCCTGCCTGTGGGCCACCCCAAAAATCAGCCATATATGAAACAATGTGAGTGAACGTCTACCATTAAAAACCGGTTTGGGTTCATAGAAGTTTTGAATTATTATGAAATTTGTTTTTCCTCTACATCTAGGTCTGCGTGACCTTAACAACAGATTGGATGACATATAAACATTATGGTGGGCCCCACGTGGGACCCACAATGATGGTGGGCTGTTTAAATTTCTAAGGGCCATGGTAATTTCGTATTAAGATGATATTTGTTTCTACTTCATCTAGCACTATGTTAATTTATGTATAGGTTGGATCTTAAAAATACATCACGGTGGGCCACCCCATCCAATCATTGATCAGGTGGACCACATTACAGGGAATAGCGGGTTTGAATGTCCACCATTAAAACCCTTAGGCTGCAGGGTTTGGACTTATATGATATTTTTCTTCACCTCTTAATCCATGTCTTTATGACCTTATGATTAGATTGGTTGGAAAATAAACTTTATAGTGGGCCTTGTGATTTATTTAACCATAAAAATTATTATCTCTATTGCTATTTATGGTATGGTCCAAACGATCCTCCAATATGATTTTTGGGGATGTATGAGGCCCATCTTGATTTATTTGTGGCTGTCTATTGAGGCCCATCTTGGTACATATATGAGGCCCATATGATTAGGCCCATCTTAATGTAAATATGGCCCATCCGTTGAGGCCACCTTGATATATATGAGATGCTTATTATGAGGCCCATTAGATGTATTTGAGGCCTAAGGGTTGAGGCCCAATGGGATGTACATGAGTCCATTGTAATTTGATTCCACCATGGTCTATGTAATGATGTTTATGACAAGCTATGCCTTGGGAGCAATGATGGTTTGACGCCCACATTGTAAGTACAATAGTGGTTAAGTGTCCACATTATAACTCTCCTTAAGGCCCATTGATAGGCCCATACTTACTAATAGTTCATTACTTTATAACATACTTAGTATAATTCCATGACTCATGCCATATGCATAATATGTATGCTTGATATGAGTAGTGACTGGTCATAGCATATGTCATTGAGCAAATTATTTATAGGACTCACGGATAGGAGTTCCCACATGAGCTCATAGTATGCGCAAGATTATTGTATGACTGGATAATGTGCTTCATGCATCTTGCATTTGTATGTCTTGATCATTGTACGCCCTAGCGACATCAGGGTCTTGGCCTCCACAGGTACATCATGGATGGTCGTATCAGATACCGAAAATTCTTGGTTCTAACACTTTGGGCACTTAGGATGTCCTTGGGTGAGAGTTCGAGAACCCTTTTGGTACTAGGAGCTGCTCTAACATCTAGATTGAGTGGATACACGAGCGCCCGAGTGCCGAATACCAGTAGGCCGCCTCTCTTACTATGTCGCAGTCGGTTAGAAGGGGATATGACCTTATCCGCCCGACTGAGGGGGCTATAAGCTAGGTTGACCAGCTCGCAAATGATTCTGCTATCGACAAGCCGGGTAGGTATTGGCATATTACTAGTCCGGTGGATAGTGTGGTCTCTTCCACTCGCTGGGCTGTGCGGTTAGGGAGGCGGTAGTCAGTATGGAGTGTATCAGACCCCGGTGTATCCCAGAGAGGAACTGTACTGATATGTGTACTTGATGAAGACTGACATGCTTTCTTTGCATCTTGCATATCACATTTGGCTACATAGGCCTCACATCGCACGGCCTTGGTATGGTCGATAGCATTCATGCCTTGCATCATATAGCTTTGGCACAGCTGATAGTATTTATGGACTTACCAGCATATTTCTGCATTACTTTGTTATTGTATACCTGACACTTACCTTGCACACACACTTACACCATCCTTTAAGCTTTTGTAAGCTTATGCACAACCGTTACGTGCAGGTGGCATTAGACCGTATATCGCTAAGGTAAAAGCACGCATCAGTTTATTTTGGAGCTTTTTGATCACTCTATATTTCTCTTTCCGCATTGTATTCAAAGTTTTTGATATAGTGGATATGTGGTGTTGTTGTTTTGTGACTTGGTTATGCTCCATTACAAAAAAAAAATCATACTGAAAATCCTCCTTGTAGGATCCCAGGATCGGAATCTGGCATATGAGTGTTAGGATTCGAGAATGGGATACTATGGAAGCTGTCGACACCAGAATCGGCGATCAGGAATTTTGTGATGATAATGCCAATAATTTCCAAATTGATAAGAAGGGGAAAAGTATGTGACGAAACAAACTTATCCAGAGGGTTGTATTGTTGATCGCTGCATAATAGAAGAGTCCATAATGAACTGCATGGACTACATACCAGTAAAAAAGATATTCTATGATGAGGGTGATGATAATGCCGATAATTTCCAAATTGATAAGAAGGGGAAAAGTTATCTTCTTTCTAATGTGCAATATCAACAAGCACGCAGATGAGTATTACAACATCATGCTGAAAATACTTAATGGCTGGGGTATGTTGACAAAATTCTATGTTTTTATCCTTATTGTTTTTAGATTGTACCATGTAAAGTAAAAAAATTTAATTTTCATATTATATTATATGTGACTTGTAGAAAGTATAATGCATACATTCATGGCCAAACACGTAGGGGCAATCCGTCGGTACAAAAAGAAGTAGACTACAATACTTGGTTAAGGGAACAGTTAGAGAATGAAAAAATGTCACAATTTAAGAGAATCGCTACTGGCCCTAGCTATGATGCCACATCATACAGTACATACTCAGTAAATGGATATGTTTTTTGCACATCAGACTCTGAAAAAAAACTTAACAACACAAAACAGAGGGGTCTATATAAAAGGCTTAACTATGTTCAAGACGAGTGCCAGGGATAAGAACTTGGGAGAATAGGAATCCACCTACTATCGTATCATTAGACAAATTCTTGAATTAAAGTACTTCACCTTTAAGATAACACTGTTTTACTGTGATTGGGTGCATATCGAAGATACTTCAAATGGATGTTATGTAGATCTTGAAACAAATCTGATATTTACTAACCTAGGAAGGTTTAGAATGAATATTAAGGAAGAGGATGAGCCATTTATCCATACATCTCAGGCGGCTCAGGTCTTCTATTACAAGGATTTGACAAGAGATGACTGACATGTTGTATTAGATGTTCCGAAGCAACTGACAAAATATGCATATACATTTGAGGATCCGCTAGCGTTTGAGGCCAGGTTGATTGCAACTTCCTCGAGCCCTTCCTTAATAGACTATCTGTATGACCCAACTAGTGAAGATATACAAGAAGGGTCATATGTAGAAATTGAATTAAGTAAGCCACGTATTCGGAAGCAGATAAGAAATTGAACAAGTTTCATATCAGGTTGAAGTAAATTTAATTACTTTTACTATATGAGATTATTTTTCTTTTCATTTTTTCTTCGAATTCATCAAAAACATATGCATGTGTATAACATCATCTCTTTATAATGTATAACGACATATTAAATGACTAATAAATTATTATTTTTAGGAATTATATCGTATGCAGGGCCTTCTTCTAGTTTTGCCCCAGGAGGCACCACAAAGATAAAAGTTCCAATCAATTCAAATGGAGAGATTATTGGAGAAAACAAAAATTAATTCACCTCATTTTTGGGAAATGTGGTCAAGACACATCGTCCAATTTCATACAATGACTAGTGGCTTCTACCAAATACCATTAAGGATAATGGTTGGTCAACCGTTTTGGTAAGCATTGAAATATATGAGTTTTACTTTCTAATATTTATAATATAATTGTTGTTGACTAATTGCCCTATGTAATGAAATATGTAGGCCAAATATGATGTCGATGATAATCAAATATATAAAACCTGTATAATTAAGCATGTTAAGGATATGTTGAAGGACCGAAAGAACAGACTACGAGTATGTGTCTTGGATAAGTATGATCATGATGCAAACAAAAAAAAAATGTCCTAATGGTGTGAAGCTAGAAGAGTGGGCCAAATTTGTTGATTACGAATCTACAGAGGAGGCGAAGTCTCGTCGTGGAAAGGGAAAGGTATCCAGAAGAGAGATGAAGTTCCCTCACACAACTGATCGACAGGGATTTGCTAGGATGGCGGAGTTCATTGTAAGTTTTTAACATAACTTTAATTTCTTTTAATCCAATTTAAGAATATAGAATAATCAACATGATTTCTTATTGTAAATTACGGTAAAAAAATTAAAAATAAAAATTCCAGATACTCAAATCACAAGAATAGAATTGTTTCTGGTAACTCCTACTAGATTTGATTGGTCTCTCCCTTCACATGAAAAATAAAAGAAATAGTTGTCAATGACCCGACTAGTATACATAACGATTTAAATCACCACCTAGTTGCATAGGTTTTTCATTCATTCTCTTCACTTTGACCCATTCTCTTCACTTTGACATACTTAGCTTTTTAAACCTTTTCTGTTACTAATATACATGAATTACTAAGAACGGGGGATTATCATTTAGGTTTGTGTCATGAAAAAAGAGGATGTGTTAGGGGGTTGAGTCATATTTTAAAAACTACCATCATTGCTTCAACCCCTTACATTAATGAAATTAGAGAAGGAAAGGGCACAATTGTTGAGGTTAAAGTATCGTTGAATGAATTAAAATAAAAAATGGAAAACAAGATGAACAAGAAATTTAACATGTGGCAGAACATGATATCCAGCATTGGAGAACATTTGGCTGATTTTAAGAATCAAATAAATAGTCTACTTCAACCAATGCAATGCTCTCCTGGAACTGCTGGTTCTCAGGTATTTTAACAATTAAAGAATAATGTAAAGTTACTAATTTATCCATGAAAATAATAAAAATTATTTGTTGTAGGCATTTTTTCAATTTGGCGAGACCTCAAGTCGTCGTGATGAGGCAGCTCCACCTCCACCTCCACCTCTACGGGTGGAACAAATCTGTCATTTGACAAATATTCGTAGTTGAGTTGTTGCACGTGAGCATCTGATTAGAGACAATGCAGCCATCCCTCTAAATTGCATCAAAGTTATATTTGGATGTTATTGAAGTTCCTAGTGCAGATGTGTTTGGTGATGTTGGGGAGAAGATGTTGGCCGATTACGACATGGGTGATGTTCTCGTTTGGCCTAGAGTGCTGATGAAAACATTGATATTAAAAGAGTTTACTTAAAACTTTTCTTAAGTCAAGAATATACTTTTGTAATTTGGTTGGATTGTGTTTGTGGTTATTTTGGATATTATTTGACTAAATCTTTATCTTGAATTATTTAGTAGTTTTGTTTGACTAATCTAGTGATTTGTTTCAACTTTTCATCTTCTTATACATAACAGAAGGTACACATTTCTATTATGATTTGTTTTGATTTTTTATCTGCTTATGCATAAAATGTTCTAATTTAAATATTAAAACTACGTAGTGTCTTGATCCCAATCTTCCAAACATTGGATATGTAGGCAGCCATTCATATTAGATCGTATTAGTGCAGTCACAAATTCTTTTCTTTTTTCCCTTCTTATAGTGTCGATGCATTTTGGTCAAGACTACTTGGCAGTAAGAGTGAAGTGGATGTAAGTTCTTGAAACCTTAAATTAATCTTGAATCATTTATATCTTTATCACTTCATTTATATGTTGTCGTCAAGGTCAACTGTAACTCCTCAGAACCCGCTCTACCGTAAGACATTACGGTGCATAAAGGTTCCCAGTAGGTTAAGTTGCAAATTATTATTAAGAGTTGGTTGGATATCTTTTATTTTTTATAAATGTTGTTAATAATTGGATGGATGATGAATGTATTTACGAATGTAAATAAAAATAAAGAACTTATAATATATATATATATATATATATATTATCAATGGAGGATACCTTATTTAGGAGGACATGAAATTTTATAGCTTATGGTATGGTGCCCCAATATTGGTTGTATGTTATTAGTATGTACTAGATAATACTAGGTTCATCGTGGTGTGAAGACTCCTTTGAATTAATTAGATGGCAATATAAATTTGCAAAATGGGCATGCTTCAAGGTTCGTAATTTTGATGGTGGGTCCCACCATTCACATGGCTTGGATGTCCCACAGAAGTGATACATTTTGGTGACAGATGGGGTTACATGCTTTACATAGAGCCAGCTGTAGGTGGTCAATTCTCTTGGAAAATGTTATTATGTGTATGGAATTTCTCAGAGCTCCACTTTTCTTATTTGTGGGATCGTCTACAAACCTTTCTGCATTAAGGTTGAGGTACAAATTGGCATACGGGGCCCACCATAATGTTTTAATGTCCATCCATCATTAGTGCCTCCTATTTTTCTAGTTGGTTCCTAAAAATCAAGCTAAGCCAAAACTCAGGTAGTCCACACCTGTCACGCCCCAAATTCAGAAACCGGGCTCACAAAATTTCCGATCGCCGAATCCGGCGCCGACAGCCTCCGTAGAACCCCATTCTCGGCTCCTAGCTCCCATTCGCCAGGTTCCGATCCTGGGATGCTACGAGGAGGATTTTAAATATCAGTTTGATTCGTAATAAGCATAACTAAAGGCATAACCCACAAACAACAACCAAGAACTCCATTACATTTCCACTATGATCAAAAACTTTACAAGTACAATGAGCATAAAGGGAAATACAATGGTAAAGAATAAAAACTCCAAAATGATCAGCAACGTGCTCCTACCTCAACGCTGCTGCGATCCAACGTCACCTGCACGCAACGGTCATGTATAAACTTACAGAAAGCTTAGAGGGTGGTGGAAGTGTGTGCGCAAGGTAGTAATATGAACATGCAATGTCAGAGTAATGCGGAATATGCAGATGTAACCATAATATCATGAGCCGTACCAAGGCTTATGCGATGCAAGACATGAATGGTAATGGCCATCCCAAGGCCATACGATGTGCAATACAACTCAAGCATACAGATCCTCATCTACGTTCATACATCAATACAGCTCAAATATAAGATATCACCGGGGTCTAGTACACTCTAAACCAGATTGCCGCCACATCGTGCGCAATAAGGTAAGTGGAAGAGACCACACTATCTGTCTGCCAATATCGGGCACGACTCGTCGATAGTGGACCCATTCCTCGAGCTGGTCAGACTCAGCCTAGGATTGCCCCCTACACTCGGGCGGGTAAGGCCGCACCCCCTTCCAACCGACCACGACACAGTGAAGAGCGTAACCGTCTGGTAATCGGCACTCAATGCTCATCTAGCCACTCAGTCCAGACGTTGGAGCAACCTCTTGGTACCATAAGGGTTGAGGGACTTTCACACATGATATCTATAGTACCCCATGTAAAATAAGATTTTCGGTATCCAATCCTGCCAACCACGATGCGTCTATGGAGACTACGGCCCTGATGTCGCTAGGGCGTTGTAACACCCTGGATTTTTGTCAACCTGGGATTAGACGTCCTTAGGCAATGAGTCTATCCGAACACTTGATTAACTTCTTAAAACTCAATCCAAAAGTCTCAAATCCCTATTTCCTTCGAAAATCTCACCTTTTACTACTTTATCCTTCAAAATTTTCTAAGAGCTCTCACATTAGACACAAATCTTAAAGTTTAGGTGATGTTGATCAATACTTAAGCTAAAAAGTACTATAAATAGTAAATAAATAAATGAAAAGGGTTTTTATCCATTAACCTTTTGAAGTCTCACTAAATAAGTAGGCTAATTGGATAGATCAGCTTCTCCTACCCCAAAATCATATATTGCATGTCAAATAACTCATCCCAGGTTCTAAAATACACCCATTTTAAATATCAGATGGAGAAATCACCCCAAACAGGTCAGTGGTCGGTGATGCCATCACCGGTTTGGCGATGCATCGCCGAACTCGTCCGTACAGCGAGTTTCTGTACCTTTTTTCCTGCGCGTTTCTTCAGACTTTGAAAAATCATATCTCCTTCGTTATAACTCCAATTTAGGTGATTCAAAAACTAGATTGAAGCTAAATGAGTCTAATTTTATATAAAAATATGTGAAAAATATAATTAAATATTTAATATAATTTAAAGTAGGTCATTGTGAGCAACAATCCGATAATCACTTGTTGGATAGCTACTGCTTCTGGAATTTTTAGAATTTTTCTACAACTCTAAATCTAATAAAATTTGGAGGAGTTAAGGTAAACTTGATGATGAACCCCTAAAAAAATAATAAAAATAATATGATACCTAGAAGTTCCCAAAATGGGGGATAAAATGGCCCTAGGACCGTATTCTGCCATAATTAGGGTAGAATTTGGTTGAGTACCAAACTGAATACTCAGTAGAATTAACTTGGACCACTTTAAATACGTTCTACAAGACCCAAAGCGAGAGGAACCAATGACCCTATAACTCTCTATAACCTCAGATCAAACTCTAAGCCGGTTTGTTCTCTGGACCACTTTGAAATTTTGTATTGGATCTAGACCGCGCGCCGAAAGTCCGATACCTCCTATCTTAGACCGTTAGAACCGCCTAGCTGGACTTGACACTCATTTCAAAAATCAAGTCAAACCGATAATCACAGGCCATTTCATTGAGCCCGGACCGAAGAGAGTGCGAATAGGGACAGAATTGGAATTTCAAATTCAAATCTGGCACACGACTTGACGCGTTAGTATTAAGCGTTCTGACCGTCAGAATTCAGCCAAATTACACCCTCGGATCAGGAAAAATTTCTATTTCATATCATGAGATTTGCAGGCCTGATCTACGTGCGGTGACCGTTGAACTGAAACTGGTCCGCCTCGTGCGATCTGCGAACCCTGCTGGACTGAAAACTTAATACGTGCTAGATGTGGTACGCATGAGCTTAAGTCCGATCGCATTCGACAAGGGGACCACCAGAAAGCATCTTTTGGACCGAAACAGCCCCGATTTGGTTACCCCTCAAGTGAAACTTGTTCCTGAGTCTATTTCGGGCAAGATTGGGCTTATAAAAGGGCTTGAAATCCTCACTCCTCTCTCCCATCCGAATTTGCAAAAAGCCCTAGATTGGGAGAGAGAAAAGGTGAGAGTTTGTGAGAGAAGGTGGGAGAGATCTTCCTGCCACCTGCTGCTGCTGCTGTACGTGCTTAGGCGGCGCACTCTAATCACTTTCCCGGTGATTCCTCCACATTTTTAGGTAAGAAAACACCCTAATAAGTTGCTGATTTAAGGTTTTCTTGCTTTCAAAGCATGTTAGTTGATAGATCTTGCAAATCAGGTTGTTTATTCGCCGTAGACGAAGCGTATACGCTCCGTTCGAATTTCAACATCCATAAGAGAAAAGGTGCGGATATTAGACGCTTTGATTGACTGTTTCCAAAGCTTTCAATGTCGTTTAATAGTAGATTCTTGACGGCAACGCCGTTTGACATGTACAACATGCTGTCCGTTTCCTGTTTCGTAAATCAATGAAGAATATGAGATTTAGGGCATTTTAGTCATTTGTAGGAAGTACTGTTTTCATTCATATTTTGCTGATGTGATTGACACGAATTGTTGTCGCATTAGAATGTTAGGAATGCGTGTATAATTAGTTTGGCGAAGAGATTCGCCTAAATGCGCACTTCGGGTCGACATACTATATGTAGACTTAAGTGTGTAGTGTAAGTGTTTGTATAAATGCTCGTATTAGTATGTATTGAATTAAATGGTGTTATGAATTAATTTGAGATTGATTTCTCAATTAAATTGCTAATGTAAATGATTTCCTACAAGTTGGCCATATGTACGATTTCATTATTGGTATGAAATGCATATGCTTGATGTTTCACTTAAGTGGTATGTTATAACATGTGCTTGATGATTTCCTTATGATCTAGTTGAGATCGAATTCTTAATTAATATGCTGATGGAGATGATGTCCTATATGTTGGTGCTATGTATAACTTCATTATATGCGTGATAGACATGTGTAAGATGATTTACTCTGATTGTATGTTATAACATGTGTTAACATGCTCACGTGGTAGTATTTCATTTCCAATACTCTCACTTGATTTGCTGATGTGATTCCATGTGTTTGGGACTATGCCTAGTCCAGGCAGTCGGTAACCGAGCGAATTCGTGGTTAGCTTATCTTCACCACGAACGACGCGTCAATGAACGCGAGCCGTGTTCTGGAGTTGGCGGCAGTGGTTAGGCCACACGAAGTGTTTTACGCACTTCATGTCGTTCAACTTGAGATGCGATCGTGCTAGTCGAGCCCGTCAAGTAACCCGACTGGCCATTGTATGTTCACCCTGCATGAGTCATAATTGCTTGAACCTAGGGTACTGAACTTACCATTGTAAACCCTGTTAACCATGGTACCTTGATCCATAAAGACTTATGAGCCGGGCATGGTGGTATGGGACACCGTGGTCGAGCTGTCGGCCTACGCTGGGGCCACAAAGCTCCCCGTAGTGACCAGTGAGCACCTAGACTCGTGAGCAAATTATGGTGGTATGGGACACTATATTCTAGCTGTCGGCCTACACTGATCAGGCGACGAGTCCTTTGTAGTGACCGCGAGCGTATTCTGAGTCTACGGGAGGCGACGACCCTTCAGTAGCAGTAGAGTACAGTAGGCCTGTATTGATAAGGTGATGGGGGAGCGGAGCAACGAGTGCGTGCAACAGCCCTGGCAGCCCTTGCAGCGACCTACAAAATATACATCGTATGAGATTACTAGGAGTGACGACCCTAGACAGGATCTGTGTTGGAATTGATACAAGGGAAGTACCTTAGTTTCCCAATCCTACTGTTTGAATGGACTAATAACAACTCGAAAATCATATCACCATAGCATTGCATGTGCCTGGAAGATGTGGAGCACTCTAGGGAGTGTGGCATGCCGCGGTCGTAAGATGTTGCCGTATGAGGGAGATCGTCGGTGAGGGCATACATCACGTCATGTCATAATTGCATTAACAACAGTATTAAGATTGTTTGATTTATTGCTTTACTATTATTGCATGATTGATTTGAGAACATGTTAATCCTTACTCTATTATTCCACTGAGTTAGCTACTCACTTCCACGTTACGGGACGGTGTTCCTGGACACCCACTAGACCTTTTGTGATTGCAGATGATGGCGCGGCCTGTGAGGCAGAGCTGGATTTGATGATGATGAGGAGGATTCCTCCTATATGCGCGTTCTGATTGACGGGATTACAGGGAGGTTGATTAGATACTTTGACACTTGTCATTTTATATTTTTTTTGTGCACTCATGTATATTCGTTTCATCTACTTTTGGAGTATACATGTATGTGTATAACCTGGTAACATGTTCACACTCTGGAGACATACAACAGTTTATATATGTTATACATACTATTACAGTCTTCCGCTTGCAAATTTAACTGTCTCTGGAGTATGATATGTTGTTTTGGCTTAATCTCACTCATGTTTAATACATAATCACAGACAACATTCAATCATACATATCTATGTTGTATAAATAACATTTTGGAACTCGGGAGTTGGGTTTTTGCTCGACCCCCCGATTTTCGGGATGTTACAGGCGTACAATATCCATGTCATACAAATGCGATATACATGATTCACGCTATCTAGTCATGCATCAAATCCTGCGCATATCGTGCGCTCATGTAGGGCAACACCGCCTAACCGGGAGCCCATAAACAACCTGCCCGAAGGCAAATGCTACGATCAGACAATTCTCACGTCAAGCATACATATGATGCGTATGATCATGAGTCATGAAACTGTACTAAACATGTTATAATAAAATGAACTATCTTACAATGCAGATGGACCTGGACGGCCTATACACGATAAGTACGGCCCAGTAATGGGCCCTAAGGAGAGTTGTAATGTGGACATCCAACCAGCATCACACTCGCAATGTGGACATCAAATCAACATTGCCCCCAAGGCACGATCGCCGTAAACATTGCTAGTTAGTCTGTATGGGAATTACACATTGCAATGGACCGTAGGTTCCTCCCATTGGGCCTTACATGTATATCAAATGGGTCATATCTTATGGGCCTTTTATTTATCAGATGGGCCACATAAATGGGTCACACCAATGGGTCTTATGTGCATTGCAATGGGTCAAAACCCGTGGGCCTTGGATTGCATCAAATGTGCTTAGTCTCATGAGTCTAATATGTGACCAATGGGTCACACCAATTGGGTCCCATATGTAGATCAAGTAGGCCTCAACCCATAGACCTAACATGAGTTAAATGGGCCTAAACCCCTAGGCCTTAATCAAATAAAATGGGCCTAACTCATGGGTCTCAAATAAATTCAATGGGCCTAATCCCATGGACCCTTTTTATAATCAAATGGGTTTAGTCCCATGGGCCTTACAATATATCAAATGGGTCCACTTCCATGGGCTTTAAGAATGCAACAAATGGGTCCAATTTTATGGGCCTTGAAGTACATCAAATGGGCCTAGTCCCATGGACTTGAAACATATCAAGTGGGCCTAAACCCATAGGCCTTAGATATCAAGTGGGCCTAAGCCCATAGGCCTTATATCCATCAAATGGGCCTAACCCATAGGCCTTTCATGAATCAAATGGGCCTAACCCTTACATGAGTGGCCCACCCAATCGGCAACTCATGCATTAAAATGATCATACCGAGTGGATGGACTGGCTAGATGCACCACATGCATCATGGTGGGTCCCACTGTCCAGTGGATAGTGCGGATGGAGCACATACATTACAAAGGGCCGCACCGTCCGTTAGACGGTGGAGGCATACATGAGGTGGGCGCCACTGTGGGGGTGCCACCGTCCGGCTGGATGGTGGTATTAAAACACATACAGCATTGTGGGTCCCATGTGGGGCCCACTGTAATACTTATATGCCATCCAGTCCGTTCATAAGGTCATTTAGACCTGAATGGAGTGAAGCCCCAAATTTTAGATTGATCCGAAACTTCGGTGGGCCCAGAAGGAGCTTTCAATGGTAGATGTTCAATTTACTGTTTACTGTGGTGCGGGCCACCTGAGTCTTGGATTGAGCTGAAACTTGGAGGGGGCCCACCTGAGGATGGGACCCACCTCATGGACAGCTTAGATGGCATACAAACATCAAGGTGGGGCCCACGGAAGCAGCCGTGGGTGGCCTGCAGGATGCCCGCCCGCCTGGGCGCTGCACGCTGCTGCGTGCAGCGTGCTGCCGCTGACAGTGAGGGAGGCATGCCTCATCCTCTCTCTCTCCGAAATTTCATTTTTTTTTTTACCAAAACTCATGCGTGGGGCCCGCTACCTGGAAATCCACTCCAACCATGGTGTTCTACAATTTACAACAGACAAAAAGAGTCCAAAGTTTGAATTTTTTTCGGATTAGAAAATAAAATAAAAACAGAAAAGGATCCTTGAATGGTAGTGATGCATTCTTTGATGCTATGGCCCACCAGGTCTTCCAATCAGCCCCAAACTTCTACCCAACGGTTAAACCACTGTAGGTAAGAGGGTAGACGGCTTGGATTGTTCTAATACATCATGATGGGGCCTAAGCAAGTGGACCACCAAAGCCCCTTTACTTCTTTCCTTTTTCTTCTTTCCTTTGAAACGTCCAGCGTCCCAGACGCTGGACGGTTTTTATATATATATATTTTTTAAAGAGTGGTGGGCCCTGATGAAGTGGGCCACCACTGATGGGTGACATGGGTTCAACGTCTAAGGTGGGCCTCACTTGAATGAAAATAAATATCTCAAGATGGGATCCATTCAAGTGGGCCACACAATCCTATTGCATAAAAATAAAATAAAATAAAATAAAATAAATAAAAAAAGAGAGAGAGACATGGAGTGTGGGACACGCCTTGTGATGGAGGGCTCCGCCACTATGAGCCTTCCCTTGGATGAAATCATACAATAAACGGATCCCTTTGAACATGGGATCATCAGAAATGCAAATCAACGGTAGAGATCCATTCCCCACCGATATGGATGGTCTAAATGACCTTTTTAAATGAAATAAACATCATGATGGGGTCCATGGAGAATGGCCCCGTCATGTAATGATCATGATGATCCAAGTGGGCCATTGGCCACATTTTAGGGTCCCAAGTGAGATCCACACCATTGATCGGTGGGCCTCACTTGGCCCATCATAAAAATAAGAAAATAAGTACGATCTAGCACCCACCGTCCATTCTTCTCGCTCCTAGGGGTTCCTTGGCACCTTAGCTTCAACTTCAATGGATGAGATGAAGAATGGAGGGTTGAGATGGGAGATGGTGGGGTAGGAAAGTGGGCCACTTGGAGTTTAGGGATGCTTGAAAATTTTCATACGTATGGACTCTTTTGCTTGGAGATTTTTGAAATGAGAAAGAGAGAAGTAGAGAGAGTGATGTAGAGAGAGATGGATGAATGGATGGATGAATGATGGTTGTGTAAGAAAAGATTGACTTTTGAAGCTTTTGTGTAAGAGAGGTATGGGTAGTGAAGACTTTTGTGGCTTTTTGTGTAAGAGAGGTATGGGTTTGGGAGACTTTTGTGGTTGCTTGGGAAAAGGAATGAAAGTGAGGTGTACTTGACATGTGATGGCTTGATGGGTTGATTGATTGATGGGATTGATGTGATTGATGTGACAGCATTTTCTCGCACCGAATGTTAGCCCACATCTCTTGAGCAGGGTATCGCCTCGGCGCGCGAGTCACGGCATCGAAACCGCAACGACGGCGCAGTCGCTATGGTATTGGTCTCGGGTTGAGTCGACTTGGGTTGTCGGCACATGAATTAAGGTCGCGCGTCGATATCGGTTAAGGGTCGAAGGTTGCCGAAATTCGACCGGTAAGACTGCGGAAGTCTACTGAAAGGTACGGACCAAGATACGGGTCTTACAGCTCTCCCTTCCTTATAAAAATTTCATCCTCAAAATTTACACATGCATCGCAACTAAGCATTACTCGCAAAGAAGAAGCGTCATAACATCATCATATAGAATCGGAGATAGCATACAAAATACATCACATGATCAACCATAAAAAAGATGAGGATAACGCTCTCGAATTTCAGCCTCACGCTCCCACGAAGACTCCTCTACAGAATGGTGATCCCACTGCACCTTCACCAATGGAATGACCTTGGTTCTGAGGACCTGTTCCTTCCGATCAAGGATACGGACTGGCTGCTTAATGTAAGAAGCGTCCTCACGAACCTTCAACGGCTGCCAATCAATAACGGGAACTATGTCTGACCCACACTTCCTCAACATGGAGACGTGAAAAATGTCATGGACGCCAGACAACTGTGATAGCAAGGCAAGCCAATAGGCCACGGCGCCAACGCGCCCAGTGATCTCAAAAGGTCCTATGAATCTCGGGGCAAGCTTGCCCTTCGCTCCAAATCGAATTACGCCCTTCATGGGCGAGACCTTGAGATACACATGGTCCCCTACATCAAATTTCAAGGGACGACATCGACCATCAGCAGAACTCTTCTGTCGGCTCTGAGCTGTGCGCATCCTCTGCCTGATGATGTCAATAGCCTCTGAAGTCTCCTGCACAAGCTCGGGGCCTAGGAGACGGCGCTCTCCAACCTCGGTCCAATAACTCGGTGATCTGCATGGTCTACCATATAGTGCCTCAAAAGGAGCCGTGCCGATGGTCGCCTGATAGCTGTTATTGTACGCGAACTCAGCTAATTGCAGATGCTCATCCCAGCTACCCCCGAAGTCAATCGCGCAGGCCCGAAGAATATCCTCAAGATCTGATTGACCCTCTCGGTCTGGCCATTGGTCTGTGCATGGTACGCGGTGCTGAGCTGCAAATCAGTCCCCATCGCACGCTTGAAGCTCCCCCAAAACTGAGACGTGAACCTCGAGTCTCGGTCAGAAACGATCGAGACTGGAAGCCATGCAGTCTCACAATCTCCTCAATGAATAATCTCGCAAGCCGATCCATAGACCAAGTCGCACGCATCGCAAGAAAATGTGCCGATTTCGTCAGATGATCCACAACAACCCAAATGGCGTCATGACCGCGCTGAGTCTTCGGCAAGCCCATAATGAAATCAGTCGACACGTGCTCCCACTTCCACATCGGGACGCTCAACGGTTGCAATAGACCAGGAGGTCTTTGATGATCGGCCTTGACACGCTGGCACGTGTCACACTCAGCCACAAAACTGGCGATCTGGCGCTTCATCCCCGCCCAAAAATACTGTCGCCTCATGTCACAGTACATCTTCGTCGAGCCCGGGTGGATAGAAAATCGCGATCGATGTGCCTCGGTCATAAGATCTCTGCGCAACTCTGGAATATCCGGGACACATAATCGGCCTCTAAAGCGAAGTCCACTGTCTGTACCAATCTGCCAATCAGCCTGACCCTCAGATGTAGCCTCAGCCATATAACTCTGCAACGACTCATCAGCCTGCTGAGCCTCGATCACCCAAGCGACAAGAGAGGGTTGAATCGACAAGCTCGATAACTGTACAATGGAAGACTGCAGGTCGAACTTAAAGTCATACGCTGCAATATCCTCAAGCATCCACCACTCCTGAATCATCATATGCGCCACTAGGCCTCGTGGCTGACGGCTGAGGGCATTTGCCACCACGTTCCCCTTCCCAGGGTGGTACTGGAGGTCAAAATCATAGTCCTTCAGGAGCTCCATCCAGCGCCTCTGTCTCATATTCAACTCAGACTGCGAGAAGAGGTACTTCAAGCTCTTATGATCAGAAAAGAGCTCGAACCTGACCCCATAAAGATAGTGCCTCCACACCTTCAGTGCGAAGACAACTTCAGCCAGCTCTAAGTCATGTATAGGGTAGTTCAACTCATGGACCTTGAGCTGACGAGACGCAAAGGCCACTGGTCTCCCGTGCTGCATCAGGACAGTACCCAAACCGATATGCGAGGCATCAGTGAATATAATAAAACCGTCACTCCAAGAGAGAAGAGTGAGGACAGGAGCGGACGTCAAACGGTCCTTCAACTCCGTAAATGCTCGATCGCAGGCGTCACTCCAAATAAACTCTGCGCCCTTCCGAGTCAACCTGGTCAGCGGGGCTGCAATACGAGAAAAACTCTCAATGAAACGTTAGTAATAGCCCGCCAAACCAAGAAAACTACGGATCTCTGTCGCAGTCGTGGGCTGGCCCCACTGGCACACTGCCTCGACCTTCAAGAGGTCCACTGCGACACCCTCCCTCGTCACCACGTGACCGAGGAACTTCACCTCCTCCTGCCAGAACTCGCACTTCTCCAGCTTCGCATACAGCTAGTGTGCGTGGAGGGTCTACAAGGTTATCTCCAAGTGCTGCTCATCCTCCTCACGGGTCCTCGAGTAGATCAGAATGTCGTCGATTAAGACTACAACAAACTGATCCAGATATGGGCGGAAGACCTTGTTCATCAGCTGCATGAAGACCGTGGGTGCATTGGTCAGTCCGAAGGACATGACCTGAAACTCAAAATGACCGTAACACGTCCTGAATGCTGTCTTCGGAATGTCCTCATTTCGGACCCAAATCTGATGATAACCGGAACGCAGGTCAATCTTCGAAAAGAACTGTGCACCGTGCAGCTGGTCGAACAAATCATCAATTCTAGGGAGCGAGTACTTGTTCTTGATCGTGACTTTGTTGAGCTGCGGTAGTCAACGTAGAGCCTCAACGAGCCATCCTTCTTCTTCACGAAGAGTACCGGCGCTCCCCACGGTGAACTGCTTGAACGGTTAAAACCCAACTCTCGCAACTCATCCAACTGCCTCTGCAGTTCCCGTAACTCTAACGGTGTCATACGATAAGGGGCCTTCGAAATAGGTGCGGTACTGGGCACGAGATCAATCTGGAACTCGGTGAGTCGACGAGGTAGTAATCTCAAAATCTCCTGGAACACATCGGGAAAATTGCAAACCACGGGCAAATGGTCGATGCAGGCGGCAACAGGCTCCTCTACTGCACATGACATCAAACAAGACAACCGCTCTCCTCTGGGCTCTGCAACGAACTGAAACTGTGGCACGCCAGGTATACAGAACGTGAAGGTCCTCGCGGCGCAGTCCAAAATGGCATAATACTCAGCGAGCCAATCCATGCCTATAATGACGTCAAACTCAGACATCGGCAAAATCAACAGATCGGCAGGCAGAAAGGTATCCCCAATTAGAACGGGATAAGACGAACAAAATCGTCCCAACACTACTGTCCTCCCCAAGAGAGTCGATACTGATAGGCTCTCACCAGCAGACTCCAATGGTAAGCCAGCCGATCGACAGAAGCTCTCGGCCACAAAAGAGTGCGATGCACCGAAATCAAACAACACTCGTGCAATGCATACAGAAACTGGAAGTATACCCTCAACGACTCTTCCGAATGACTGCGGATCTTGCTGAGCCGCATAAAATCTAGCCTGAGCAGGCTGGGGAGGTGTCTGTCCCCTCTGAACGTGCTGCTGCTGCTGCTGGGGTCGCTGAGGTGGTCGAAACTGCTGCCTCTGCTACTGTGGCCTCTGAGGCTAGTGATGATGCTGATACTGCTGCTGAGGTGGCCTCGGTGGTGGAGGCTGCTGTCGCTGCTGCTGTGGGGGTCTATGCTGCTGCGATGGGGGTCTCTGCTGCTGTGGACCTCTTTGCTGCTGCTGGGGGCTGGGATAGTCCCATGAACGGTGTCCCGTCGCACCGCACCTGAAGCAAGTGCCGGTGAACTGCCTCTGAGGTGGTGGTGGAGGTGCTGCTGGTGCTGACGGTGCACGGAAGGCTGGGTGACCTGTACGCCTCTGCTGCTGTGGTCGACGCTGTTGGGAATCACCGGAAGAAGCCTGCCTCTTCCGGTCTCTCCTCTGACAGCGATCAGACTGAGAACTGGCCCACTCAGTCTCATAAATCTGAGCTCTCCGCACTACAGCCTGAAAAGTAGGGAGCTCATGCCCAATAACACGACCTCGAAGCCCGTAACGTAAGCCGTGCTCGAAACAGCCGGCCTTCCGCCCCTCGTCATCAACTATGTACGGTGCGAATCTCGATAGTGCCACAAAACGGGTCGCGTACTGTGCCACAGTCATGTCTCCCTGCACCAGAGTCTCGAACTCTAAGGCTCGCTGACGACGGATATGGTTGGGAAAGTACTGCTCCTCGAATCGATCAACAAAGTCCTCCCATGTCCAGACATACTCAGGTCCGGCAACACGGGTAACAGAGGTCCACCAATGCTTGGCTTCACCCTGAAAGAGAAATACTGCTAACCGGACGCGCTGCTCGGTCGTACATGACATGGTATCAAAAATCTTCTCCACATCGGAGCACCATCTCTCTGCTGCGGTCGGATCTGGCTCACCCTGGAAACGTGGGGGATCAAGTCGTCTGAACTCACGAAATAAGGCGCTCGCCCGCTCCTGCTCTGCATGAGCTGGTGAGACAACTGGGCGCCTGCCCTGTCCCTGGAGTGCGGCTGCCATAGCCTGTAACATCTACTGTAACTGAGAGGCACTCACAGTCACAGTCGGCTCCGCATCGTCCTCAGGTGGAGGAATGTCATCCTTAGGGAAGGGAGTAGGGATCTCTGAGGGTGGAACGGGAGACGCAGGTGGTAAAGCTGGAGCCTCCGATGGTGAAGCGGAATCTTCATGTGGGGGTGCGGGAGTCGATCGGGTAACTCTCCCAGGTGCCATGTCCTAAAGGAAAGAGCGAAGGCGCCTATCAACTTCAAAACTATCGAAGGTACATATGTTAACGGTCTGTATTGGAAGGTCGCGAAGCTATCCAAACTTCGGGACTTAGCCATTCTTCATTCATAGCAGACATGTAATGTTGTTCTCGGTTATTCCCAAGTTATGCTCTGATACCAACTTCTGTCACGCCTCAAACTCGAAAACCGGGCTCATAAGATTCTCGATCGCCGAATCCGGCGCCGACAGCCTCCGTAGAACCCCATTCTCTGTTCCTAGCTCCCATTCGTCAGGTTCTGATCCTGGGATGCTACGAGGAGGATTTTAAATATCAGTTTGATTCGTAATAAGCATAACCAAAGGCATAACCCACAAACAACAACCAAGAACTCCATTACATTTTCACTATGATCAAAAACTTTACAAGTACAATGAGCATAAAGGGAAATACAATGGTAAAGAACAAAAATTTCAAAATGATTAGCAACGTGCTCCTGCATCAGCGCTGCTGCGATCCAACGTCACCTGCATGCAACGGTCGTGCATAAGCTTACAGAAAGCTTAGAGAGTGGTGAAAGTATGTGCGCAAGGTAGTAATATAAACATGCAATGTCAGAGTAATACGAAATATGCAGATGGAACCATAATATCATGAGCCGTACCAAGGCTTATGCGATGCAAGACATGAATGGTAACGGCCATCCCAAGGCCATACGATGTGCATTGCAACTCAAGCATACAGATCCTCATCTATGTCCATACATCAATACAGCTCAAATATAAGATATCACCGGGGTCTAGTACACTCTAAACCAGATTGCCGCCACATCGCGCGCAATAAGGTAAGTGGAAGAGACCACACTATCCGTCTGCCAATATTGGGCGCGACTCGTCGATAGCGGACCCATTCCTCGAGCTAGTCAGACTCAGCCTAGGATTGCCCCATACACTCGGGCGGGTAAGGCCGCACCTCCTTCCAACCGACCACGACACAGTGGAGAGCGTAACCGTCTGGTAATCGGCACTCAATGCTCATCTACCCACTCGGTCTAGACGTTGGAGCAACCTCTTCGTACCATAAGGATTTATGGACTTTCACCCAGGGATATCTATAGTACTCCATGTAGAACAAGATTTTCGGTATCCAATCCTGCCAACCACGATGCGTCTGTGGAGGCTACGGCCCTGATGTCGCTAGGGCGTACAATATCCATGTCATACAAATGCGATATGCATGATTCACGCTATCCAGTCATGCATCAAATCCTGCGCTCATGTAGGGCAACACCGCCTAACCGGGAGCCCATAAACAACCTGCCCGAAGGCAAATGCTACGATCAGACAATTCTCACGTCAAGCATACATATGATGCGTATGATCATGAGTCATGAAACTGTACTAAACATGTTATAATAAAATGAACTATCTTACAATGCAGATGGACCTGGACGGCCTATACACGATAAATACGGCCCAGTAATGGGCCCTAAGGAGAGTCGTAATGTGGACATCCAACCAGCATCACACTCGCAATGTGGACGTCAAACCAACATTGCCCCCAAGGCACGATCGCCGTAAACATTGCTAGTAGTCTGTATGGGAATTACACATTGCAATGGACCGTAAGTTCCTCCCATTGAGCCTTACATGTATATCAAATGGGTCATATCTTATGGGCCTTTTATTTATCAGATGGGCCACATAAATGGGTCACACCAATGGGTCTTATGTGCATTGCAATGGGTCAAAACCCATGGGCCTTAGATTGTATCAAATGTGCTTAGTCTCATGAGTCTAATATGTGACCAATGGGTCACACCAATTGCGTCCCATATGTAGATCAAGTAGGCCTCAACCCATAGACCTAACATGAGTTAAATGGGCCTAAACCCCTAGGCCTTAATCAAATAAAATGGGCCTAACTCATGGGTCTCAAATAAATTCAATGGGCCTAATCCCATGGACCCTTTTTATAATCAAATGGGTTTAGTCCCATGGGCCTTACAATATATCAAATGGGTCCACTTCCATGGGCTTTAAGAATGCAACAAATGGGTCCAATTTTATGGGCCTTGAAGTACATCAAATGGGCCTAGTCCCATGGACTTGAAACATATCAAGTGGGCCTAAACCCATAGGCCTTAGATATCAAGTGGGCCTAAGCCCATAGGCCTTATATCCATCAAATGGGCCTAACCCATAGGCCTTTCATGAATCAAATGGGCCTAACCCTTACATGGGTGGCCCACCCAATCGGCAACTCATGCATTAAAATGATCATACCGAATGGATGGACGGGCTAGATGCACCACATGCATCATGGTGGGTCCCACTGTCCAGTGGACAGTGCGGATGGAGCACATACATTACAAAGGGCCCCACCGTCCGCTGGACGGTGGAGGCATACATGAGGTGGGCGCCACTGTGGGGGTGCCACCGTCCGCTTGGACGGTGGTATTAAAACACATACAGCATTGTGGGTCCCATGTGGGGCCCACTGTAATACTTATATGCCATCCAGTCCGTTCATAAGGTCATTTAGACCTGAATGGAGTGAAGCCCCAAATTTCAGATTGATCCGAAACTTCGGTGGGCCTAGAAGGAGCTTTCAATGGTAGATGTTCAATTTACTGTTTACTGTGGTGCGGGCCACCTGAGTCTTGGATTGAGCTAAAACTTGGAGGGGGCCCACCTGAAGATGGGACCCACCTCATGGACGGCTTAGATGGCATACAAACATCAAGGTGGGGCCCACGGCAGCAGCCGTGGGTGGCCTGCTGGATGCCCGCCCGCCCGGGCGCTGTACGCTGCTGCGTGCAGCGTGCTGCCGCTGACAGTGAGGGAGGCATGCCTCATCCTCTCTCTCTCCTAAATTTCATTTTTTTTGCCAAAACTCATGCGTGGGGCCCGCTACCTAGAAATCCACTCCAACCATGGTGTTCTACAGCTTGCAACAGACAAAAAGAGTCCAAAGTTTGAATTTTTTTGGAATTAGAAAATGAAATAAAAACAGAAAAGGATCCTTGAATGGTAGTGATGCATTCTTTGATGCTATGGCCCACCAGGTCTTCCAATCAGCTCCAAACTTCTACCCAACGGCTAAACCACTGTAGGTAAGAGGGTAGACGGCTTGGATTGTTCAAATACATCATGATGGAGCCTAAGCAAGTGGACCACCAAAGCCCCTTTACTTCTTTCTTTTTTCTTCTTTCCTTTGAAACGTCCAGCGTCCCAGACGCTGGACGGTTTTTATATATATATATTTTTTAAAGAGTGGTGGGCCCTGATGAAGTGAGCCACCACTGATGGGTGACATGGGTTCAACGTCTAAGGTGGGCTCCACTTGAATGAAAATAAATATCTCAAGGTGAGGTCCATTCAAGTGGGCCACACAATCCTATTGCATACAAATAAAATAAAATAAAATAAAAGAAATAAAAAAAGAGAGAGAGACATGGAGAGTGGGACACGCCTTGTGATGGAGGGCTCCGCCACTATGAGCCCTCCCTTGGATGAAATCATACAATAAACGGATCCCTTTGAACATGGAATCATCAGAAATGCAAATCAACGGTGGAGATCCATTCCCCACCGATATGGACGGTCTAGATGACCTTTCTAAATGAAATAAACATCATGATGGGGTCCATGGAGAATGGCCCCGTCATAGAATGATCATGATGATCCAAGTGGGCCATCGCCCACATTTTAGGGTCCCAAGTGAGATCCACACCATTGATCGGTGGACCTCACTTGGCCCATCATAAAAATAAGAAAAAGTACGATCTAGCACCCACCGTCCGATCTTCTCGCTCCTAGGGGTTCCTTGGAACCTTAACTTCAACTTCAATGGATGAGATGAAGAATGGAGGGTTGAGATGGGAGATGGTGGGGTAGGAAAGTGGGTCACTTGGAGTTTAGGGATGCTTGAAAATTTTCATACGTATGGACTCTTTTGCTTGGAGATTTTTGAAATGAGAAAGAGAGAAAGAGAGAGAGTGATGTAGAGAGAGATGGATGGATGGATGAATGATAGTTGTGTAAGAAAAGATTGACTTTTGTGGCTTTTGTGTAAGAGAGGTATGGGTGGTGAAGACTTTTGTGGCTTTTTGTGTAAGAGAGGTATGAGTTTGGGAGACTTTTGTGGTTGTTTGGGAAAAGGAATGAAAGTGATGTGTACTTGACATGTGATGGCTTGATGGGTTGATTGATTGATGGGATTGATGTGATTGACGTGACACATCGTAGAGATTTTCTTGATTTTCGCAATGCGCGGCGTTTTCTCGCACCGAACGTTGGCCCACATCTCTTGAACAGGGTATCTCCTCGGCGCGCGAGTCGCAGCATCGGAACCGCAACGACGGCGCGGTCGCTATGGTATTGGTCTCGGGTTGAGTCGACTCGGGTTGTCGGCACATGAATCAAGGTCGCGCGTCGATATTGGTTAAGGGTCGAAAGTTGCCGGAATTCAGTACAGACCAAGATACGGGTCTTACAACACCATAGGGAATAGTTGTGATGGGGACGTCCTCCCTTAAACAGATTCCAGACTGTATGTGGAGCCTAAGTTCTTTCATTCATTTACATTTAAATCCATTTAAAAGATGTATCCTTATAGGATGATAAAAATCAGGCCATTCCAAAACTCATGTTTGCTACTTAATGGTCTTCAGTATGATTTTATATTATTTAGTGATGTTAGTAAAACATCATGGTGCACCCCACATATCAATTTGTATCTAAATCTCAATTTAGAATTGTTTGAATTGGATCAGGCCCCTTCTTGTTTTCCCAAGATTACACTCATCTTAATGGGTTGTAAGATCATTATATGGAAATTTCAATGCATGCATGGTATGGGATCTTTTATCATTGTGCCCACTTTTAGTGATCCAGGTTCACCATATGGTGGGCCCCATGGTCGATGGATATGCCCTAGAGGTTTTCCCCATTAGATGATCCTACCATCCAATTGAGCCCCTTTAACTTTTGACTGTCGGTTGTAGTTCTCCATCTTTCATCATTAGATGGATAGGATCATCTGATCACCTAGATATAAGAGCATGGTCCGTCAGATAATAGGACAACCAGATGAGTAGCATTGAATACGAACATGTTCGCCCAAAGTTATTACTCTGGTTCCTTTGCAAGTGATTCACTTGCATGTAAACAGCTATTAATCCAGTTTAAAAAGTTGCTCATCTGCCATCCACCTTGCTTATTTCATTGTAGTGGCATCTACTAATGCAAAATGTCACTTAGATATTGTATTGGTTTCTCGTTGGAGTTGTAGGTTACAAGTTCCATTAGTGCATTCTTTGACATTACCTAAGTTGAATCATTCCAGTGATTCATGGTTTTCTCATATACTACAATTTGATCATTGTATCATGGGTCTTTCATTTGGGCCATGTTTGGATAAGTGGAATCCAAGGCAAGAGAAGGGAAAAATAAATAAATAATTATCCGATGATGATTTTAATGAGAACCATTAAAACATAGATTCCAGCTTTGAGTTCTTGTTTTTGTAGCAAGTGGAAATCCCATATTCCTCTCACAAAGTCCATCTAGTTTTTGTGCTAAGAATCCAAATTATGGAAGTGTAATGATTTCTTGGTAGAACCCCACCCTTTTCTTTACTATTCAAACAACATGAATAGTCACTTCAAAGGAAAACCCGTTTCCACTGTTTGGCATGCAATCCAAGGTTTCCAAATATAGCCTTACTCATTCTCTTCATGTTCATCATGATGTTATTGTACTTTGTATTGTAACAAAATATAATTTAACAGTCTGTCCTTTAACTTTCATGCTTCTAGAGTAACGACCCCTTTACGCTGTTCTTAGATGAAACAATGACCTATTCATGCGCTATATTTAAGGTGTGTATCACTTCCTTGCGAAACCATCTTTATTCAATTTAATCCTTTATTTCTAGTATGTGATAGGTGCAGTTTATAGGATTCTAACTTCCATGTTTGAACTATTTGAAAGAGTGAGGATGAAGATCTAAAGGTCGCACAGCTACGGAAAATCTCTCTCCTGATTGAAAAGGTGAGGCCCTTATCACCAACCATTCTATTTAAGTAGTATTTGGGTGGGTTTCCATCTATTACTTTATTATTTGTCTCTGTTTATACTTTATAAAATGATATAAGCCAGAATCAATGTCAGGCATGAAATTCTTGAGATTAGTTGTGGTTAGGGATGCCTAGATATAGAGGTTGCCAAGAGAACTGGTTGTAAATACACAATCTTCGCATTGTCTGAGGAGCAGCTGAAATATGCAGAAAGGAAAGTGAAAGAAGCTGGCCTCCAGGTAGTTTATTTTATTCAAAATTCTATTTACAAATTGTGATTTCAGTGAAAATGGATTACTAACCAATTGCTCAAAGATTGATTGATCCCTTTATTTTTATTTTTTTAGTTGTATTTAAGTGGAATCTAGAGATGAAGAATACTCATGGATACTGTTTTCTTAAAAATCAATCTTCCAAGACTGCCAAATATTTAAAAGTTGGTTTTATAAGACATGATCGGTTGACATTATAATTTTAATTAATTGTGTTTTTAGGACAAGATAAAATTCCTTCTATGTGACTATCGCCAATTGCCAAGATCTCAAAAATTATGACAAGATTTCATCATGGTGTTTTCCCGGCAACTGCTAAACCTTCATCAGCTTTTAACAGGCAGAATTAAATTGCATTCCCCAACTGGTGATTTTTTTTATATTGCAGTGAGATGATAGGAGTTGGCCATGAATACATGGAAGAGTTCTTCGGTTGTTGCGAATCCATTTTGGCTGAAGATGGTTTGTTTGTCCTACAGGTTACATATTGTCTATTATAATTTTTCATAATTATGGTTTTGATTTCAATTATGTGATCAATTAAAAATCATCAATCAATCATAAATGTCTTAAAATAGCCAATCTAACCCAATTAGCTAAATGGTTACCAAACATGAACATGCCCTATCTCAAGTCCAAGCTAGTCCACTCATTGGGTGGGCCACACATATGCTAAATATAGACTACTACTCATATATTATCTAACCATCAATCTTTCTCATGCAAGTGTTGACATGTTGGCATGGTGCCCCTTCCACCCCTTCCAATCTCACTCCCCTTTCAAAAAATGACAAATTTAGAATAATGAAAAGAAAGGAGCACCTATAGTAGTCCATTCAAATGGTCCCACTTAGCCATTTCCTCTTTATTGAATTGAGTTGTTACCAATTTTGTAAAGAATATACCTTAATGTCAAATAGATGTAATCATTTCCAAAGAATGGTAGTAAAAGCAAATAAAAATAGATCTAATCATCAACTTGCCACATCTATTTGACATGCCTAGTCTTGGATTGCTAATCATTCTAAAGCAATGCTTTTGTCACACGATGATAAACATATACAAACATTTTCCAAACATATACAAATATTTTCATGTACCTGAAATCCAAATATTTTATAGAGGCATGGGTATCAGGCTGATCAAGGACGACTTCCATACTAGCCACTTGAAAACTCTTAAATAGCCATCCTACATTCAACAGAGTTGAAGTGTAACATACCACCTTGAAGATTGATCACATTCAATTTAATCTATGCATTCAGACTAAAAATAATGGCATGATGATTTTGCATACACATGCGCACAACCAGCTTGCGACATGCTTAAATGCAAGATTGGACATAAAAATAAACTGGCCAAAGACCCACTTATTGCGAACAGGCCCTTCTTTACCTATAACTGATTTATAAAATCAGCAATTTCACTTGCAAATGCAAATAACGAAAGATTAATAAGGTCAGCCAATTAACTTAAAAGTCATACGTAGAGGCACAGGTCCTTCATGGTTCCCATCAGTTGTCAAGTAATTTAGCTTCGATTCACCATAGTAACTCTGGTTGATTTTATCAACATCAGATTGTGCCACTCTCAGAAGTCCTGTTGCACCATAGTTCCAGTGCAGTTGCACAGTGTAGCACCAGAAAAAACTTCGCCAAGCAACAGGCTGAGCCTTTGCATCCTTGTCACAGGAAAAGATCTGGACACTAGCTGGAATTCCCTATACAAAGAAAAAGAAGAGTGAAGTTTGAATGGAGTTTCTCTGAAACACGAATGCATTTAGATGTGTGTCCATACAGTGACCAAACACAAATCAAAATTCCACGTGTTTCGGGTTCAAATAGTGATTACAATTTGGAAGGTTACTTCCCGAGTATAAATAGAGTTAGACTAACCTGTTTTGGTCATTTCAATAAAGAAGAAATAGCAAGAATGAATGATGTTTCATTGTATTCATAATAAGCAAGCAGCCTCCAAATTACAATTAAGTTCTTCTTAAGTCCAACTCGAGATTGACATAAAAGCATTTTGAAGCCAACCCTAAATCAGAATATTTGAAGCAAATTACAATCTAGTTATTTCAAAACTTGGGATGTTTGTCCAATGAAAGATACCCGCAAGGCTTTTGATTCAATTCAATTTTTATGAATGCATATTCCTTTTGCTTAAGAGTAAATGATCTAACAGTGAGTCTAGGGTTTAGGGCCTCAACATATTCTGGTATTTAAGTTCTACAACATTATCATGAAAAGGTTCATAGCACTTATTCTCTTAAAAGAGTTACAATCTAATCAGCCACAAGATCTTCCTTCTACGATTAAAAGTCTCTCATAACCTGTCAAGTATCAACTCACCATTTTACCAGATGCAAACATTAAAGTTGTTGTTTTCGCCTCCATTATCTGCATTATGACTGCAGCAAAACGTTATTGAAAAAAACAATTTGAAAAGGCAAATTAGTCATTCTTGACAAAATATACAATGCAATGAGGATTCATATAGGTTGAATTTGCATCTGCCCTCAATTAAAGTGGGAATCAACTTGTGAACAGTTGGAGCATTAAAAAAAAAAAAAAGTAGGCTCGAGAAAGTTTCAACTGTGGTGTTTGCATCCCTGTTGTTTTTAATGATGTGGCCCACTTTAATTTTGGATGTACCCTATGTTTGAGCTTGTGTCCCTAAAATGTGACGTATTTAGTAAACCTGGTCAGATTAATTGGGCCATATGTTACTATTAAAATATTGAATCGAATAACTTTCAAACATATTTTTATAACATCGACTTTAATAACCATGCATGACTAAAATCACTGCCAACTTAAATTTCTGGGCAAAA
This sequence comes from Magnolia kwangsiensis, assembly GCA_037074715.1. Classification (NCBI taxonomy): domain Eukaryota; kingdom Viridiplantae; phylum Streptophyta; class Magnoliopsida; order Magnoliales; family Magnoliaceae; genus Magnolia; species Magnolia kwangsiensis. Next base: position 42,529,256 of record CM073576.1, on the reverse strand, counting down.
GAAAGGTGAATACCAGTTTTTGGGCCATGGCTTGTAGATCGACCCTTTGAATCAGCTTTATGGTGAGGCCGCAATAGTGTAATTCGGCTCTGCTAGTTTCTACAAGTAATGTGGTGGATCCCAGTAAGACTATTTAAATTCGAACAAACAAAATATTCTCTCCGTAATTAAAGAAGAGAAAGCTTACGTCGCGTACCCTACCACTATGTCATAACGATTTGGTACTTCAACATTTGTGATCATTGTTATCCATTTATCCTCGAAGACATAAGGACAAGTGAATGTTGTTTTCTCTTGATCTTCAAGGGCTATCTCTATCTGATTATAGCCTGAATACCCATCAAGGAAACACTAGTAAGAACGACCAGCTAGCCTTTCCAAGATTTGGTTAATGAAGGGCAAAGGAAAGTGGTCCTTGTGACGATATTCAATTTCCTGTAGTCAATGCACATTCTCCAACTAGCAGTGACTCTAGGTGGCACAAGTTCATTGTTAGCATTGGCTACAATGGTGATTCCGGACTTCTTAGGAACTACTTGAGTTGGACTCACCCATAGGCCCGAACTCCCGTGTTAGTTTTGCATTGTTAAAAATGATGGTGATTAGTTTTATACCATTATAAAAATGATGGTGATTAGTTTTATACCATTATAAAAATGATAGTGACTCATTCTCATCACATGTGGCAATCTTGTGGTCTGATTGTAGATGATGGACTATATATCTAAACACACTAATTGAATAATCCTAACCATCCAATTAATGGCTATCAAATGGATGGTCAAAGTAAAATAGTGAGTGGTCCAAATTTGGAGGAAAAGAATAATTAGATGGTTGATCTTATTTTCTCAGCATAATCTTTCAGTTATGCTCCATCCACATTTACATTTGGGTTAGTGATTTGGACAGTCTGGATTGCTTTATAACTATGCCATATGTTCCCTCCATCTCTTCCTTCACCTTTCATAGACACCCAAAACAAACTCTTGCACAATCTTCTCATCCTCCACATGAAGTTGTTTTAAGTGTTGCTTATAGAAAAATTCATAAGACCACCAACCCTCTTGTCTAAGCAAGCATCGGTCTGTTAGCACTTCCATTAACTCATCCGGTGCCCGCCTGTCAGATTTCATGATCATGTTGCTCATGTTCTGTTGAGGGAATGGCTTTCCACTTTTAGTTTCCTTGACCAAAGGCAAAAAACACAAAAAAAATTGCCCTTTCATATTGGTCATCACCAGCGACTCTTGGTCATCATCAGGATGAAAAGGTGAGTCTGCTAGATGAAATTCAATCTTGTATTTTGGTTCACGAGAGCTATGCCCAAATGTTCCACTTGCATGAGCAGGGTAGATCTGCTCGGCCAGACCATTGCTGAAGAAGAGATTGAAGAAGAGTAGGAGAAGGAGACAGAAGAATCTCATGTTGGATTTTTTAAAATTTATGCTCTCTCTCAAGAATCAAAATCATAGAAAGAGAGAGGGGAGAGATCAAACACCTAATCTACAAAAGAAAGCAAGGAAAAGCAGTGGCGATTGCGTAAATTAGGGAAATGTGGGGAGAACGGAAATAGGGCATTTTTTACCTTGGTCATCTTCATCTTTGTTATCAACTTCATCTTCACCGTCTGAGTCGACGCCAGTAGCCTCATCATTGATGAACTTCATGACGTTGGGCCTTCTCTTTCTTCGAGAACTAGATTTCTCCGCAGCATCGGAGGATTTGGAAGCGGATTTCCTTTTCCCTGTGGAAGATTTCCCCGCTATTTCCTTTCCCTTCAACACCATTCACTTCCAATCGAGAGAAACCAACATCCCAGAGTGAGAGAGGGAGAGGGATGGTTTTTGGAGTGGAAGTAGGGATTGGGGGAACAAAAGGATGGTTACATGATCGTGTACAGTAGTTGGACGTGAACTTTCCTATACAGTCCATTTCCTCCCCTCCATAGGTCATGCATGGAAATATCAGGTACGTGAAAATTCTGGTCCATAGGATGATGAGTATCTAATATGTGATCCAAGCTGATCAAATCATTACGTGGCCCACACCAGTACACTGAGTTCGAATGTTCTGTACGTTGTTTCATTTCGAGCTTTTCTCCTATTTAAAAGGGTTGGTGAATCTAATTTTTAAGTGAAGTGATCATCATTTTTTTGGACACCTTTCGGACGGAATGGATATTCTTGAAATGTGAAATGTTGTTGTAAATAAATGGCTGTAGTTAAAAGTTCACATGCGCACGCTGTATGTAAATCGTTTCCCGTAAAAAGAGGCAGAAGGCTGGACAACGAAATTGCAACCATTCTATATTCCTGGTTAAGAACCATTTTAAACTTAGTAACAACTTTAACCCAACCAAAAGTGCAGCCATTCCTAATCAAGATTTTTAGTGAAGTGGTGATAGACTTAACCCGCTTCATCTGATTTGAAGAGCTTTATTATATTACGGTTTTGGGTTGTGGAGAGGCTGGGCCAGAAGGATCCATTTCTCCTCAATCATTTTTTGTCTCAAGCCTTTGTATGGCATTTGTGAGGTTTTGAAAGGCTTGCAGCATATTAAAAAGCTCTTGATTTTGAATATGTTTTAAGACTAGATCCTCTTTAGGTTTTCTTTGATTCAGAAATTGGTTAAGGATTCCTTGAGGAGTAGTAGTTTGTCCATTCCTGCAACTGAAATTTGGATGATTCTTCCAACTTGAGTTATATGTATTTGAGGTGGGTCCATTGAAAGGTCTTTGGCAGTTGTTTACAGCATTTGATTGCTTATTCAATATCGCCTAAAATATAGGAATTGTTGGGCGATTTTCAGTTGTATGTATGTTGCATGCACAAATACCACAAACAACTTCCGTAACCTTATTGGATTTGACAGGTACTACCTTCTTAAGTTCTATGGCCTCGATTTTCCTTATGAGATTGGCCACTTTAGCATTATATCATCTTCCTCTTTCAAAATATATATTTTGCCCCTCTCCTTTGATTGAGTAAGCTTAGCAGTGGTGTTAGGTCTTGGGGAGATGTCCCATGATTGTTCATTTTTAGCAAGTTTGTCAAAGTAATCTCACACATCATCGACATTCTTGTTCATGAATTCCCCATTACACATCATGTAAGGCCCGTATCTTAGACCGTGTTATTCCGTTAACTCCCGCGATTCTTCCTGACGAATTCTGGCAACCGCGACATATAATCGACGTTTGCGCACGACTTTAAGTCGTATCCCTTAGATTTAAGTAGGCCTAATTCGAGACTTGTACCATTGCAACCGCATTATCACCGCGGTTCTAATGCCGTGTATTATGCGCCGAGGTGATACCTTAGTCAAGAGATGTGGGCCCGCGTTCAGTTCGACGAAAACACCGCACGTTTGTAATCCCAAGAGAATCTCTACAACATGTCTCATCAATCAATCATTCAATCAATTAATCAATCACTTCATGTCAAGTACAAGAGTAACCATGCTTTCTTTCTCGACAAGTCAAGCAATCTACCCCAAAAGTCAACAAGTCTCTCACCTCACATCCATCACTCACCTCACATCCATCACTCTCTCTCCTTACAATCCTCTCTCTCTCTCTCTCTCTCTCTCTCTCTCTCTCTCTCTTCACATTTTCCAAGTAAGAAAAATGGTGAACGTCCAAGCTCTTTCATGGAGAGAAAAGTGAGTTGTGTTGCCCACTTTCCATCCCAAAATCCTTCATCCTAGCCATTCACTTCTCATCACCCTCCATCAAAGTGAAGCACAAGGAGATTGACGTTCCATCAGACCAAGAAGATCGAACGGTGGGTGTTTCTATAGGCCTAGATTTTATTTTTGATAATAGGACAAGTGAGGCGTACCGATTAATAGTGTAGATCTCACTTTGGACCCTAGATGTGGCCAATGTCCCACTATGATTCACATGATCATTCCATGATGGGGCCATTCTTCATAGACCCCATCATGATGTTTACTTTCTATTTTGAAAAGGGTCATCTAGACCTTCCATTTTGATGGAGAAGTAATCTCCACTATTGATTTTTGATTTGGTGGGCCGACATGTATTGGGACCCACTCAATGTATGATTGAATGCAAGAGAGGGCTCATAGTGACGGAGCCCTCCATCACACGTGTCCCTTTTTTTCTCTCTCTTCCTCTCTTTTTCATTTGTTTTGTTTGTGATGATGTGGTCATGTGGCCCACTCAGATGGACCCCACCATGATGTATACCTTATCCACACCGTCTAACCATTTGATGGCCCACTTAGGTAGTGCGCCTATAGTTCGGGCCCACCTTATATATGTGTATTATATGCAAACTGTCCAGCGTCCAAGGACGTTGGACATGGCTCTAGTGATATGTGAATGCATAGTGGGTTGTACTCACGGCAAAAAAAAAAATCGATTTGGTTTTTAGCCTTTTTGGGTGGGTCACTCGTGTAGGCCCCACCTTGATGTATGAGTTAAATCCGCGTCGTTCGTCCTATTTCTCGGCCTATTTTAGGCGTTAAGCCAAAAAATGAAGCTAATCCAACTATCTGGCGGGCCATTGCATAGAAAACAGTATTTCTACTATTAAAATTCACCCAAATATGGAGAATATTGGTCTTGATGGGTCTGTCTTGGGCCATAAAAACTAATGGCTGGATCGGATTCCCCTGATGCGGTCCCCACCTGAGAAAAACATTAAAAAATAAGTTTTTAAAAATAAAATAAAATAAAATATATATAGGCAGCAGCGCCTGCTGCTGTAGTGTCAGCAGCACAGGATGCTACTGCGCCATAGACGAAAGAGGCCAGGGACCACGGGTCCCAGCCGTGAGCCCCACTATGATGTGTGTTGCACATCAACACCGTGCATTGATGGGTCCCCTTCATATATAGGGTGCCCCTAAATATCAGCTGTATATAACACTCAGGTGGCCCACATGGCAAGAAATAGTGGACTACGGCTGCCATTGGAACCTTATTTGGGTTCATAGAAGTTTTGGGTCATTATGAATTTTGTTTTTCCTCTTCATATGGGTCTCTATGACCGTATCAACGGCTTGAATGGCAGATAAACGTTATGTGGGCCCCACCTGGGACTCACTTGCATAAAGTGGATTGGCTGGTCTACAATGCACCAGTTATGATAGCTGGTGTATTGACATTAGCATCTAGGTCTGATCACCCAGACCGTCCATTTATGTGGACCCCACGTCACATCAGTCGTGTAATGACACCAGCAAGTTCTATGGACCCTACACGGATACATGTATATACACCGTCCATTCTGACGGTGCACATGGAGTCCAGATGATGTATGGGCCTTATTCTCAGATGGTAGGACCCACTATGGTGTATGTATTTTACCCACACCGTCCACACCATTGGACGGTGGGACCCAATATGATGTATGTGTTTTATCAATGCTATCCAGGCATTTGTTGGACCGTCCATTGGCTGGACGGCCAGTAGGCCCCACCCTTGAAGTCTGTGTTATATCCAAACCATCCATCTAGACGGCGTGTATGCACACCATCCATTTAATTGGTGGGCCATGTGTGTGGACCCTACCATGGTGCATGTGTTGTATCCATACCTTCCAAATATTTTTAGAGATCGTTTTATGGCATAAGAAAAATGAGACAAATCTATAATTCAAGTAAACCCCCACCAATGAAAATAGTGGAGACAGTGACATTCGTCGTTTAAACTTCTAAGGGCCACAATAGTTCCCAATTAAGATGATATTTGTCTTGACTTCATTTATCACTATGTTAACTTATGAATAGAATGGATCTCAAATACATAATGGCGGGCCACACCGTGATATGTCCAGCCCTTTGATCAGGTGGACCAGACCATAAAGAAACAGTGGGTTTGAACGTCCACCACTAAACCCTTGGGAATTTTAATGATGGAAATCCTAATCACTACTTATATATGGGTGTGGCCCATTTGATAAACATACGGCCCATGTGATGTGGCCCACTTGCCATATTTATGGCTCGTTGTTGAGGCCCACCTTAATATATATATATATATATATATATATATATATATATATATATATATGAGGCCATGTTATAAGGCCCATTGTGATGTATGCAAGGCCTATGGATTATGGCCCATTGCAATGTATGTAAGGCCTAATTAGTGCGACCTATTTGATATTTATATGAGGCCCATGTAATTAGGCCCACTATAAATTTGGCCCTACGAGGGCCACTCCTTGGGAGCAATGTTGGTTGAACACCCACATTAATGGGCAATGATGATTAAATGTCCTCATTGTGACCTTCCCTTTGGCCCTTTGTTAGACTGATTATCAATTTTGCCCGTCGAGGCTGATTGTCGAAGTTGATTATCAATGCTAGTTATCAATACCGATTATGAGTATGTGACAGCGTGACATCATGATACATGCCCATACGCATTATCTGCATGTTTGTTATGATGTGTGGTTAACCATTGCATATTTCATTAGGCAGATTGTTATGAGACTCGTTGATAGGCGGAGGTTATCTCACGTGAGCGCACGATATGTGAAGGATTGATGCATGACTAGATTTTATAACTCATGCATCTTGCATTGTGAGTTATGATTACCATACGCTCTAACGACATCAGGGCCGTAGCCTCCATAGGCATATCATGGATGGTCAGATGAGACACTAAAAATCTGTTCTAGCATCGGGCTGCCATAGATAGCCCTGGGTGAAAATTTCTAAAACTCTCTTGGTACCAGAGGATGCCCTAATGTCGAGACCGAGTGAATATGCATGAGCGCCCGAGTGCCGAATACCAGGAAGTCGCGTCTCCCACTGTATCATGGTCGGTTGGGATGGGGTGTAGCTTTACCCGCTCGAGGGAGTAGGCATAGTTAGGCTGAGTTTGACCATCTTGAGGAATGGGTCCACTATCAACGAGTCGGGTAGGTATTGGTAGACTACTGGCCAGGCGGATAGTGAGGTCTCTTCCACTTACCTAGTTGTGCGCTTGATGGGACGGTAGGTGGCGTGGAGTGTATTGGATCCGGGTAATAATCCCAAAGAGGAACCATACTGATATGTGTACTTATTGATCAGGAATTACATATTCATTCATTCATTCATTATTCACTTGGGCTGATGATGCATAACTATTTATTACGTGTACCTTCACATAGTCAGGATTTCGGTTGGGCACTCGACTAACCTGAGACTAGGAGTTTATTACATTGAGTCTGACTATCCAAATTTAGGTATGGGACTTGTTTGGATAGAAGTCCATCGTGATGGACCCCGTAGCCTGTGGTACTATGTACTATCATCCCGACATCACACTCCAGCTTGGTCATTTCATTCGTATCGCATATTGCATCCGCATTCATATGGCATTTTGGGTCATTATGTTTTTTATACTTATATGGCCTAGACGGACTTAGCAGGATTTACATATTGTATTGTACCGTCAACATCTGATATTTAACTCTCTATGACTCCTCATTTACATAGCTAATCTGTATTGCACATTCTGATATTATATGACTCATGGACTTACTAGTATATTTTCGCTTACTTTGATATCATATGATTTATGATCTTATCAATATTTTCACTTATCCTAATGATGTGTGATTTATGAGTTTTTTTGAAAACTTGGTACTTATCTTGTGCACACACTTTCACCACCCTCGAAGTTTTCTATAAGCTTATGCACGATAGATGCGTGCAGGTGGCGTGAGGTTACAACAGTGTTGAGTTCGGAGCATGCAACTCTCTTCTGGAGCTTTGATTTTTATTTATATATTTCCCTTTCAGCATTGTATTCAAATGATTATATTAGTGGATATGTGATGATGATGTTGCATTTATGATTTGGGTATACTTGTGGTTATGCTTCTTATGAGACAAATGTACGTTGAAAAATCCTCCTTATGGACGCTGAGAGCTGAGAATGGGGTATCACGGAGGCTATCGGCACCGGGTTCGGCAATTGGGATTCTTGTGAATTCGATTTCAGGTTTGGGGCGTGACACATGATCTCGACCAATTGGCGCGTAAGAGATGTGTCACGCCCTAAACTTGAAAATTGAGCTCACAAAATTTTCAATCACCGAATCTGAGGCCGACCGCCTTCATAGTACCCCATTCTCGGCTCCCATCATCCATATACCAAGTTCTGACCCTGAGATCCTACAAGGAGGATGTCGATGCTGGATTCAATGATCGAGAATCTTGTAAGCCCGGTTTTCAAGTTTGGGGGCGTGACAGAAGTAATATTATTCATCGAGGAGATTGTGAGACTGTACGACATTTCAATTTTAATCATTTTCTTACTGAGACCCGAGGTTCACGTCTTAGTTTTGGAAGAGCTTTTAGAGAGCAATGGAGTCTGTTTTGTAACTTAACATTGCGTATCATCCGTAGACCGATGAAAAAATCGAGAGGGTCAACTTGATCCTTAAGGATATGCTTTGAGCTTACGTGATTGACTTCAGGGGTAGGTGGGATGAGCATCTGTAATTGGCTGAGTTTTCATACAATAACAGCTATCAGGCGACCATTGGCATGACTCCTTTTAAGGCACTATATAACAAACTGTGTAGATCACCGAGTTATTGGATCAAGGTTAGGGAGCAATGTCTCCTATATCCCGAGCTTGTGTAGTAGACATCAGAGGCTATCGATATTATCAGGAAGAGGATGTGCACAGCTCAGAGCTGGCAGAAAAGTTTTTCTAATCGTCGGTGTCGTCCCTTGTAGTTTTCAGTAAGAGATAGAGTGTATCTTAAGGTCTCGCCCATGAAGGGCATAGTTCTATTTGGAGTGAAGGGCAAGCTTGCCCCGAGATTCATAGGACCTTTCGATATCATTGGGTGCATTGACACCATGTCCTATCGAGTTGCCTTGCCATTTCAGTTATCTGACATCCACAACATTTTTCATATCTCTATGTTGATGAAGTGTGGGTCAGACATCATTCTTGTTATTAATTGACAGCCGTTGGAGGTTCATGCGGAACTTCTTACATTGAGCAGCTAGTTCGTGTCCTTGATCGGAAGGAGCAGGTCCTCCGGACCAATGTCATCCCTTTAGTGAAGGTTCAATGGGGTCACCATTCTATTGAAGAGGAGACTTGGGAGAGTGAGGACGAGATTCGAGAGTGCTATCCTCATCTCTTTGATGATTAATTATATGTTGTATCTTGTATGCCGTCTCCAATTGTATATGATGATGTTATGTTTCCTCTTTTCTTATGAGTTATGTCTAGTGGCGCGATGTGTAAATTTTAAGGGTAAAATTTTTACTAGGAGGGGAGAGCTATAAGGCCTGTATCATAGTCAGTACCTATCAGACCTATATCATAGCCCGTACCGTTCCGTAGGCTTCCACTATCCTCCCAATTGAATTTCGGTGACCCACGATATGTTATTGGCATTTACACGTGATCCTGAGTCGTGTGCCTTATATCAGAGTTGGCTCAACTTGAAACTGTATCCTTGCAACCTCACCGTCGCCACGGTTCTGACATCGCGTCTCGTGTGCTAAAACACTACTCGGGCCAGAAGATGTGGGCCTGCGTTCAGTTCGAGGAAAACGCCGCACATTGCAAATCCCAGGAGAATATGTCCTATCAAATGTTAAGTACATACCCCATCACTCCCATCACTCACACCTATCCCCAAGTACCATACCCATCCCCAAAAGTCAACTTTCCATCACTTCACCTATCCCTCTCCCCATCACTCCATCACTCACATCATCTCTCTCTCATTTTTCTCCCAAGCTCCATAAGAGCAATCCAACGCCCACCTCCATGAGAGAAAGCTTGGTGTGGCCTACCTTCCTACCTCCCATGCCTACCATTTAAAGTTCATCTCAACCATTGAATCGCACCCCTTGAAGCTTTAGATCACATTGGTGGAAGAAGGAAGAGGAGATCAAAGGTGGGTGTTCATAAGCACTTGATTTTGTGATTTGAGGGCCTACATATGGTGGGACCCATCTTGATGTATGATTTGTATCAAAGATAATGTATGTATGTTGTGTATTTACATTGTCCATCTGATGATGGAGTGGGCCCACCCCACACATGTGACACGTGTGGGTAGGTGGGACTCACCTTGATTATGCATTATATATCCAAGCCGTCTGTCCAGAGCCTGTACGTTTACAGATTTATTATAATAATAAAATAATATTATATGTGGTGGGTCCCATGTGGGACCCACCTGATATGGAACAAATTGGCTAGTGTACCTCACACTAGCTACTTAGCTGATGTTTTGACCTTAGCAGATGTTGTGAGGGCCACCTTAATGTATGGGTCTTACCTACACCGTCCAGCAGGTCTGGGCGGTGGGTTCCCACCTCGAGGTATGTTTTATATCCAAGTCATCCATTTGATAGCTAGCCCAAAAGCCTGTGCTGCTGTGTAGACGACAAGAAGTTTGTGGGACCCACCCTGCACATGTGGGGGTGGGGACCACCCTAATATTTGTGTTTTTCCCAAGTCGTCTACCTGTTTTGCCAGATGGGACCACCATGATGTATCTATTTCATCCACATTATCTAGATTATGCTGGATAATGCTGGATAATGTTTGGATGGTGCTGATTTACATAGACAATGTTTGGATGATGCTGATCATCATTAGTGGGCCATGTGCCCCAAGGAATGATAGTGTACAGCGATACACATGTTACACCTATAACCATTGAAATGATTTTTGGTGTGGCCCAAGTCCACTTGAGGCCCATTAGTGTGACCGATCTATGAGGCCCATCATGATGTATATTTGAGGCCCATGTGATAAGGCCCACTTGCCTTGTATTTTGAGGCCATTGTGATAGGGCCCACTTGCTTTGTATTTTGAGGCCCATGTGATAGGGCTCACCTGCCTTGTATTTAAGGCCCATATAATGGGGCCCACCTACTTGAATCTGAGGCCTATGGGCAAGGCCCATTGTAATGTATTCGAGGCCTATGGGCAAGGCCCATTGTGATTTATTCGTGGCCTATGGGCAAGGCCCATTGTGATATGTATTAGGCCCTTACTGTGCAGCCCATTATGACGTGTATTAAGCCCATAACGCATGGCCCATTTGATGTATTCAAGACCCAGATACGTGGCCCATTTGATGCATACGAGACCCATGTGTAGGGCCCACATGTTATGTATTTGAGGCCCTGCTGTATTTGAGACCCATGAGCAGGGCCCACCTGTTGTGTTTATGAGGCCCATTGGTGCATCCCTCCCATTGTATTTGAGGCTCACTGTGATGTGTATTAAGACCATATGATGCGTATTAGGCCCATCATAATGCGTAGGCCCATCATGATGCATATTAGGCCCATGTATTGCGACCCAGTTGATGTATATGAGGCTCGTTGGTGCGGCCCATTAATACGACCCACTTAATGTATATGAGACTCATTAGTGTGGCCTGTTGATACGGTCCATTATAATGTATATAGGCCCATGTGATGCGGCCCATGTGATGTGTATTATGGCCCATGTGCCGAGGCCTATTGTGATGTATATGCGGCCCATGAGTGAGGCCGATAGTAATGTGCATTAGGCCCTTATGTGAGGTCATGAGCCCACTATATGTTTGGCCCTATGAAGGCCATTCCTTAGGAGTAATGTTGGTTAAATGTCTACATTGATGGGCGATGATGGTTAAATGTCTACATTGTGACCTTCTCTTAGGCCTTTAGTTAGGCCAATTACCGATTCCGATTATCGAGACCGATTTCGATTGTTAAGCCCGATTCTGATTGTTGAGGGCTATTCTGATTATCGAGGTTGATTCTGATTATCAAGGTCGATTTTGATTATCAAAGCTAATTCTGAATATCGAGGCTGATTCTGATTATCGAGGTTGATTCCGATTGTCTAGGATGATTCTGATAATTGAGGTCAATTTCGATTGTCGAGATTACCGATTCCGATTATTAAGGCCAATTCTGAATATCGATGCAGATTTTGATTGTTGAGGCCGATTCCAAATATCGAGGCTGATTTCGATTGTCGAGGCTGATACTGATTGTCGAGACTGATTTCAATTGTTGAGGCCGATTCTAATTGTCGAGGCCGATTCCTATTATTGAGGCCGATTTTGATTGTCGAAGCCGATTCCGATTGCTGAGATCGATTGTCGAGGTCGATTATCAGGCCAATTGTAAAGGCCGATTGTTAAGGTCGATTATTAATGTCGATTATTAATGCCGATTGTCGATACCAATTATGAGTATGTGGCAGCATAACATCATGTACATACCCGTACGCATCATCTGCATGTTTGTTATGAGATCTAACTGACATTGCATATGTCATTGGGTAGGTTGTTATAAGACTCCTTGATAGGCGCAGGTTATCTCACATGAGCGCACGGTATGCATAGGATTGATGCATGACTAGATTGTATGACTCATGCATCTTGCATTGTGTGTTGTGATTACTGTCTGCCCTAGCGACATTAGGGCCGTAGCCTCCACAGGCATATCGTGGATGGCTAGATGGGACATCAAAAATCTGTTATTAGCATTGGGTTGCTATAAATGGCCCTGAGTGAAAATTCCTAAACCTCTGAAGCCAGAAGATGCCCCAACGTTGAGTTCGAGTGGATATATATGAGTGCATGAGGGTCGCATACCAGTAGGCTTTATCTCCCATGTGTCGTGGTTGGTTGGGTAGGGGTGTGGCCTTACTCGCTTGAGGGTAGTGGGCATAGCTTGGCTGGGTTTGACCAGCTCATGATTCAGTCTGCTATCAAAGTGCCGGGTACATATTGGTTAACTATTGTCTAGGAGGATAGCAGAGGCTCTTCCACTTGCATGGTTGAGCGTCCAGTGGATGGTGATTGCATACAGAGTGTACATTACTGATTTATGTAGCAGGAGTTGCATACTCATTCATTCATTCATTCACTATCCACTCGGGTTGGTGGTGCGCAACTATTTATTACATGTACCTTCGTAATGGCCAGGATTTCGGTTGAGGCGTGCGACTAACTTGAGATCAGGAGTTTACCAAATTGAATCTGACTATCCAAATTTAGGTATGAGATTGGTTTGGATAGAAGTCCCTTATGGTGGACCCCATAGCTTGTGATATTACATACTATCATCCCAACTTCACACTCTGGCATGGTCATTCGCACTGCATATTGCGTTGCATCCTCGGTATCTGATACTCGACTCTTTATGACTACTCATTTGCATAGCTGATTTGTATTACATACTCTGATATTGTATGACACATGGACTTGTTAATATTTCTTCTTACTCTAATACTGTATGATTCATGATCTCACCAATATTTTCGACATTGTATGATTATGACGTTGAACTTGTGTGCTTGGTACATATCTTGCACACACACTTTCACCACTCTCTAAGCTTTCATGCACGATATATGTGTGCAGGCGGCATTGGTTGCAGCTGCATTGAGCTTGGAGTGTACAACTGTCTTCTGGAGCTTTAATTTTATTTTGACATGTATTTCCCTTTCAGCATTGTATTCAAAGTTTATATTAATGGATATGTGATGATGATGTTGCTTTTGTGATTTGGGTAAACTTATGGTTATGCTTCTTACAAGATAAATGTACGTTGAAAAATTCTCCTTATAGGATCTCAGGATCGAAACCTGACATATGGGTGCTGGGAGCCGAAAATGGGGTACTACGGAGGCTTTCGACACCGGATTCAGCGATCGGGATTCTTGTGAATCCGATTTCCAAGTTTGGGGTGTGACAGTACTATTCCTTAGGATCCCTTGGTCCTCCCAGTCAAATTCCAGTGACCTGCAGTGCGTAGATAGCATTTGCGCACGACCCTAAGTCTCACCCTATCAACCTAAATCGGTTCGACTCGAAACTTGTACCCTAGCGACTGTGTTGTCATTGCGGTTCCAACGTCGTGTCACATGCTCCAATGCGAAACGCCACGCGTTATAAATCCTAAAAGAATCTCTACCACCTTTTACATCAATCAATCAATCACAAGTCAAGTACACAACTCATCCCTCTCTTACATAAGCCTTGCACAAAGTCAACTCTCTCTCCCTCTCCACCCATCCCTCTCTCATCCAAAATTTAACTAAGCCCATACCCTCCTTGTCATTCTTCTTACAATATCCATTTCTCCCATCCCATCTCTCTTACAACACCCTCTCCTCTCTCTTTCTCAATCCATTTTTCCAAGCAAACCAAAAGAGTAATTGTCCAAGCTCTTCCCAAAGAGAGCCAAGTGTGGCCCACTCCTTACCACCCAATCTCCCATCCCAACCATCCATACTTCATTAACCTCCATCAAAGAGAAAGCTTAGGAGCTTAGTATTCTAAGGAGCCAAGAAGGAGCGAAACTGGTGGGTGTTCATAGCATTAGATCTTGATTTTGATGTAAGGCCTACTTGTGATGGGGCCCATTTTGATGTGTGTTGTAACAAAGAGGGGCCCATAGTGACGGGGTCCCTCACTACGACATCTCTCTCTCTCTCTCTCTCTTTCAGTTTTGTTGATGATGAGGTCATGTGGCCCACCCCGAATGGACCTCACCATGAAGTATGCATTTTATTCATGCCGTCCACTTGTGTGGACCCCACTATGAAGTGTGTGTTCTATCTCCACCATCTAGCCCCAACCGTCCAAGAAATGGGCTGGACAAACCATGTTTTGCTGGATGAGCTCCTGTCCAGCAGCAGTTCCAAACAAAATAATATATATATATATATATATATATATATATATATATATATATATATATATATATTATGGTGGGCCCCATGTAGGACCCACCTACTAAGGAAGGGGAAGTAGTTACATAGTTGTTGTATTGACGTCAGTAAATTCTGTGGGCCCCATCATGAAATGTGTGTTAAATCCAAGCCATCCATCCATTTTTCAAGAAAGTGGGGCCCACCCACACATGCTGCACGTTTGGGGTGGGGCCTTACCTTAATTTATATATTTTATATATGCACCGTCCAAATCTGGACGGTGCTGAGCAGGCTACCATGATGTGTGGGCCTAATCCACACCGTCCAACACTCTGGATGGTGGGACCCACCTTATGTATATATTGTATATCCTATTAATCCATATGGAATTAGTTTTTCCTCTTAAGCCAGGTCTTTGTGACCTTATGATCAGATTGGATCGAAAATAAACATTATGGTGAGCCCTGTGATTTTTTTAACAATGAAAATCATTATCTCCACTATTATTTATGCTATGGTCCAGATGATCTTTCGATGTGATTCATTTTTTTTTTTTTTTGGGTAATGCTCTAAATGATCTCTAAAAATAGATGAATGGTGTAGATAGTCCAACTAGGGCGATAGGTCCCACTTGATGTATATGAGGCCCATTGAGATATGTTTAAGGCCCATGGGTCATAGCCCATTGTGATGTATTCGAGGCCCATGGGACGTGGGCCATTATGATGTATTTGAGGCCAAATATGAGGCTTGTAATGTGTTTGAGGCTCATGGGTTGTGGCCCATTGTGATGTATTTGAGGCCCATGTGACGTGACCCATAGTGATATATTTGAGGCCCATGGGATGTGGCCTAATGCGATGTATATGAGACCCAATGTGATACGTGTGAGGTCTGAAGCGATGTGTATAAGGACCGGTGTGATGTGTTATTCCACCATGATGTATGCAATGATGTTTATGATGAGTCGTGCCTTGGGAGCAATAATGGTTTGATGACCACATTGTAAGAGCAATGATGGTTAGATGTTCACATTGTAATTCTCCTTAGGGCCCATTGTTAGGTCCATTCTCAACTCCCCTTTGTGGGCTAACCCAAACTGTTGGGTCCCCATGATCATTTAGCCCATTTTTTATATGAGTAGGTCATTTAGACCCATCCTTGATATGAGGAGAGTACACCATCATCATATAACATGCTTAGTATAGCTTCACGATCCATGCCCACACACATCATATGTATGCTTGATATGAGGAGTGATTGATCATAGCACATGTCATTGGGCGAATTATTATGGGACTCCCTGACAGGAGTTGCCCACATGAGAGCACGGTACGTGTATGATTGTTGCATGACTGTTCATGCATCTCACACTTGTGTTATATGATTTCTGTACGTCCAAGTGACATTAGGGCCATAGCCTCCACAAGCATATTGTGGATGACCGGATTGGATACCGAAAATACTGTTATTAGTATCGGGGCGCATAAATGTCCCTGGATGAAAATTTCTAAATCTGATGGTATGAGAGGATGACTCCAACGTCGAGACCGAGTGGGTACATGAGTGCGTGAGGGCCGTATACTAGTAGGCCGTGTCTCCCACTGTGTCGGGAGTGTGGCCTTACCCACCCGAGGGAGTAGGCAATGTTAGGCTAAGTCTGACCATCTCATAAATGGGTCCGCTATTGACGAGTAGGGTTGATATTAATAGGCGGATAGTGAGGTCTCTTCCACTTACCCTGTTGTGTACTTGATGGGGCAGCAAGTGGCGTAGAGTGTATTAGATCCCGGTGATGATCCGAGAGAAGTACGGTACTGATATGTGGACTTATTAAGCAGGAGTTCCATACTCAACATTTTACTCATTAATTCATTAACCATCCACTCGGACTGATGGTGCCCAACTAAATCATTACATGCACCTTCACAATAGCCATGATTTCGGTTGGGTACGTGACCAACCTGAGATCAGGAGTTTACCACATTGAGTTTGGCTATCCAAATTTAGGTATGGGACTGGTTTGGATAAAAATTCCTTGTGATGAACCCCACAGCTTGCGATACTACGTACTATCATCCTGATTACACACTCCAACTTTATTATTTCCTTCGCATTTGCATATTGCATTGCACCCTCAGCTTATGGCATTTAATTTACTATGTTTCTGTATTGCATGACTTGGATATGGCTGACGGTATTCATAAACTTATCAGGGTTTGCATATTGCATTGTTTCCTCAATATATGACACTGCCTTATTATGTCTTTGCATCGCTTAGTCTGGATAAGTCTAGTGATATTTATGGACCTGCTAGTATTTTCGCTTACGCTGATATTCATATGCTTGGCACATGCAGTGCACACAATCTTACACCACCCTCTAAGCTTTCTATAAGCTTATGCACGATTGTTGCGTGCAAGTGAAGTTAGGTCATAGTGGTACTAAGGCAGGAGTGTGTGGCCGAGCTTTATGGAGATTTTATTATATTCATGTATTTTCGTTCAGCATTGTAATCAACTGTTTGTATTAGTGGATACGTGATGATGATGTTGCTCTTATGATTTGGGTACACTTGTGATTATGCTCATTTACAATTTTATTTTTTTTAAATCCTCCTTGTAGGATCCCAAGATCAGAATCTGGCATATGGGTGTTGGGAGTCGATAATGGGTTACTACAGAGGCTATCGACACTGGATTCGGCGATCGAAAATTTTATGAGCCCAGTTTCTGAGTTTGGGACATGAAAACATGTAAGTCCATTATAGCAGAAGTTTGTTATGCTCTACGTTTCAAATCCATGCAGTGGGCATAAACTAATAAGATCCTTAAAACGTTCCTAACATTAGAAGAAGGTCTCATCTTCCTTTTGGACGAAATTCATGATTAACTTCCTTATGGTGTTCATCTTATGGTATAGGAAGAATTTCTCTATGAACTCCCTTATAATGTTGTTCCATACGCCAATGGATCGTGGACGTAGTGAGTGCAACCATGTCTTAGCTTTCTCTTTTAAGAAGAAGGGAAAGAGTTTCAGCCTGATCGTATCCTCAGACATGTTAGGGAAGTGTAGAGTGGCTATTATCTCATCAAAATCTTTCATGTGTAGGTATGGACTCTCAGATTTAAGTCCATGGAACTTCGAAAGGAGTTGGATCACTCCCGGCTTAATATCCGTATTTCCTGCGTTATTTGGAAAAATCATGCAGGAAGGTGTGCTCACCCTCGTTGGTTGTAAATAATCTCATAGAGTACGAGGTCGGGTGCATGATGCACCTCATTCTCATCCTTGGCCTCCTCAAGTGGGTGTTGAGGTTGATGTGCAGTCATCACTTCCACTAACTCAGATGATCTTAAGTGGTATCTAATCCGGTGATAGATAGGTAACCCTTCAACTAATCCTCCTTCACTCAAGAGGTGAAGAGTGTTATCACGAACCCACTTGGGCCTGAAACACTCGCAACCCTCAAATTCTAAACAATTAATAATGTAACGCCTCGGAAATATCCGTATAGAGACTCGAGTACCAACTCGATCAGAAATCACTTAGGATTAATTCCTTTAGAAATTAAGCATAAGTTAACTAGCGCTATGCTAGTTTAGCTGTGAAATTGTGCCTGATCGCTTTAAATACGTTCTACAAGACCCAAAACTTGTAAAACCAATGACGCTATAATACCCTGAAATCTAGGATCAAACTCTAAACCCGTTTGCTCTCAAGAACCCTATGAAATTTCGTATTAGATTTAGACTGCGCATCGAAAGTCCGATATCCACAATCTTAGACCGTTATAACCGCTTAGCCGGACTTGATAATCATTTCGAAAATCAAGCCCAGCCGATATTTTGAGGCTATTTCATTGAGCCTGGAGCAGGGAGTGTGAGAAAGAGTGAAATTCATAAAAATTTAAATAGGATTTAAATGAATCTGGCACGTTTCGTTTGCGGGTTAAGTATAAGCGTTCAGACCGTCGAAATCTGACCCAAATACACCCTCTGATCAGGAAACATTTCTCACTCAGGTCAGCGTACTTGGAATCCTCGATCGAGCCTCCGTGACCGCTGAACTAAAAATGGACCGCCACGTGCGATCTGGGAACTCTACCAGACTGAAAACTTGATGTGATCAACATCCGGTATCTATGAGCTTAAGTCGGACCGCGTTCGGCTAGGGGACCTCCCGAAACACTCTTTTGGATCGGAAAAGCCCCGATTTGGCTACAACCCAAGTATACCTTGGTCTGAAGTCTATTTAGGTGAGGTTTTAACCTATATAAGGGCTTTAAACCCTCTCATATCTCTCCCATCCGATTTTGCAAGAAACCCTAGAAAGTGGTGAGAGAGAAAGAGAGAGTTAGTGAGAGAATTTGTGAGAGAACTTCCTGCCATTTGCTCCAGCTTTTGCACGTATCAAAGCACTGCCTTCAAATCACTTTCCCGGTGATTCCAACTCACTTCTAGGTAAGAAAACCCTAACCTATAGCTGTTTTAAGGACTCTTTCGATTCAAATAGCGAAGTAACTTATGTATCTTGTGCATTAGGTCGTCATAACGCCGTTGACAAAGCGTAGACTTCCTGTTCGAATCGATACACGTCTAAGGCGAAAGGTGAGGATTTTAAATGCTTAGATTGACTGACTTCAAAGCTTTTAATGTCGTTTAATAGTAGATTATCGACGAGAACGCTGTTTGACATGTAGAACATACTGTCCGTTTTCCATTTCGACTGCGTACGGGAAATATGAAATTTAGGGTATTTTAGGTATTTGTAGGAAATACAGAATATGTCCGTATTTTGCTGAAATGATTGCCATGGGTATTTGTCGTGTCATGATATTAGAAATGCGTGCATGATCTGTTTGGCGAAGAGATTCGCCCTAATGCGCACCTTGGGTCGACATACGCTATGTAGACTAAAGTGTGTAGACTAAGTGTTTGTATAAATGTTTGTATTAGTATATATTGAGTAAATGGTGTTGTGAATTAGTTTGAGATTGAATTCTCAATTACTATGCTGATGTATATGATTTCCACCATGTTGGCTATATGAATTGATTTCATTATATATATGGAATGCATGTGTGGGTTGATTTGCTTACGTTGTATGTTATAACATGTGACAACATGCTTGTATAGGTTGTATTTCATTTCTGTTACTCTCATATGATAGCTGATGTTGATTTACAAATTCTTGGGGCTATATCCTAGTCCAGGCAGTCGGTAATGGTTCAAATTCGTGGTTGGCTTCTATTTACCACGAAGGACGCGTCGATGAATGCGAGTCGTGTTTTGGGCAGGCGGCAGTGGTTAGGCCACACGAAGTGTTTTATGCACTTCATATCGCTCAGCTTGAGATGTGCTCGTACTAGTCGAGCCCATCAAGCAACCCGACTGGACATTGTATGTTCACTCTATATGAGTCATAACTGCTTGAACCTAGGGTACTGAACTTACCATTGAAAACCCTGTTAACCATGGTACCTTAATTCATAAAGACTCATGAGCCGGGCATGGTGGTATGGGACACCGTGGTCGAGCTGTCGGCCTACGCTGGGGCCACAAACCTCCCCGTAGTGACCAGTGAGCACCTTTGACTCGTGAGCTGATTGTGGTGGTATGGGACACTACATTCGAGCTGTCGGCCTACACTGATTGGTGACGAGCCCTTTGTAGTGACCTCGAGCGTATTCTGAGTCTACGGGAGGCGACAACCCTTCCGTAGCGACAAGAGTACATTAGGCCTGTATTGATATGGTGATGGGGGAGAGGTGCAACGAGTGCGAGCAACAGCCCTGACAGCCCTTGTAGCGACCTACAAATATAACATCGATGAGATTACTAGGAGTGACGACCCTAGACAGGATCTGTGTTGGGATTAATATAAGGAAGGTACCTTAGTTTCCCAATACTGCTGTATGAATGGACTAATAACAACTCGGTAATCATTATCCATATCGCACTGCATGTGCCTGGAAGATGTGGAGCACTGAGGAACGCAAGCATGCCACGGGCGTAAGATAGTGCCACATGAGGGAGAATGTCGGTGAGGGCATCCATCATGTTATTTCATGCTTGCATTAACAACAGTATCTAGGAATGTTTGATTTCTTGCATTATTATTATTGCGGATTGATTTGATAACATGCTAATCTTTGCTCTATGATTCCACTGAGTTGATCACTCACTCCCATGTTACGGGATGGTGTTTGTAACACCTACCAGACTCTGTCTTAGTTGCAGGTGACGAGGCGATACAGGACGTAGAGCCGGACTTCTACGAGGAACAGGACGAGTTCTCGTATATGCAGTTCGCTGACGGCTTTGCGTAGGTGGCCTGGATCTGCAGGACTTGCTAGTTGGAAAGTTATATGACATTTTGTTTTGGTTTGATTTATGTATATGTGACTCAGAGATGTATTCATACTTTGGAGACAGTTTGAGATTATTTTATTTTCATACAGTGATATATATATATATATATATATATATATATATATATATATATATATATATATATATATATATATATATATATCTTTCAGTCTTCCGCTTGCGTTTTATCATTGGATCTGGAGTATGAATTGCAGTTTTGGTATAATCTTACTCATGTGAATGCACTAACTTAACCAACATTGAAGCATAAGCATAATTGTTGCATAAGTGATGGTCTGGAACTCGGGAGTCGGGTTCCTACATGACCCCCGATTTTCAAGGTGTTACAAATAATTAGAAAAAAGAAAACTAAAGCAAATAAGAGATCTAAAACAAAGAGAGAATTGGAACGAAGTTACTAGATAAAACTCGCTATGTTAAGATCCTATAAAACATAAAATAGTGTTAGTTCCTAAAGATAATTACAGAAAATCCTATCTTAGAAACAAAAACTTAACCCTAATCCTAAAATAATTCCAATACTAATTAATCTCAAAAAACACAACCATTTGCGTCATTCCCTAGCAACAACGCTAAAAACTTGTACATAACCCCAAATGTAGGGTCACAATGTAATAATAACTCAGTGAGACTGAGGTCAAATCCACAACAACTAAACTTGTACATATGCTGAAAATAACTAGAAGCAGAACTAGAATCGAAAACTAATCTAAATTTTGGAATGAAGGAACTAATTGTGAATCAGAATCAACTATCAAAAGGAAACTAGAGTTCCAAGGATCCACATGTAGCTATCGAGATGCTACCTTACTTGATTCAATAAACATAACTAGAATCAAAGACCTATTCTATCTAGCTGGAAGATAAAATAATTGTAGCAGAATCTGAACATTATATTGAATTAGTTCACACATGAAGAAGTATTGTGATGATTGGAAGGGATTCCATCATCCTACCATGCCCACGAGATGATGGTGAACAATAGGATTAACCGATCTCACAATCTCAGAATGAAAAAGAAGATATTCAAAGCTATCACAACGTCTATTGTAATTTGAGTCACAATAAACCATAGAAAACTAAAAATATTCCTTAAATCACACTAAAAATCAATGAAGTTCAACATAAACAAGAATTAAAGAAAAATAAACATTCTAACACGCTATGAGCTTCACCTCTTAGCTCTAACTAAGAGGTTTAGTTAACCATCAACATGATTAAAATAAATCTTTTGAACAAAACATGAATATAAACTAAGGAAGAGGAAAAAAGTCTTGGGAGGCTACTCCACCCTTTGGCTTTGGATCTTGAACTCTAATTCGTGTTTATAACTCCACAATGAACTCATATTTATAGTCCTTACTTGGAATGACTTTGAAGCCGCCTCAAATTTATGCAGCAGAGTTACGCATCGGTCTAATCGAAGTCGAGTTTGAATTGTGATAGGATTCTGTTTCAGCAGTTACCCAATTTTGGTCAAACTAAGAGAGGGTTTGGTCAGACTAAACTTATGTTTCCGTTTGACTGACTTAATCCTCGGTCGAATCGAATTAACTCTGAAATTCATCATTCTTTATTAAAGCTTTTTGTGTACTTTCGATTGCACCGAATCCTTCATTCGGTGAGACCTCCTTCAGTCGAACCAAATTAGCCTTGAATTACATTGTTGGTTGCTGGACTATTTTATGCGATTTCGGTTGGATGGAACTGGGTTTTGGTCAGACCGAACTATCCTATTTTCTGCTGCGGATTAAGCAATCTTTTCCAGTCTTTTTTCATCCTTTGCACTTGGTTTCCTTGGATCTTTGTGCATTGTTCATTCTTGGTTTCTTAAGATCCATCATTTATCTTGATGATTCTTGAGCATCAAATCTATGCTTTTAACATTCTTTTCAATCTAAGCTCTCAGACTCACCTCACAATACAAACATGTAAAATATATACTCATTTAGCATTAGCATGTTCTTAAAACCAAGGTATAAACTGGAAGTTCTATAGTGAATAGCCCCTTGTGATTGTCAAATTTGTCGTGACAAAGACACTGCTTTGAAGCTTGTTTATGTGATGAATAAAAGATTTATTTAAGATACAAGTTTGGCTTCGGGTAGACAAGCACAGCTTTTCAAGTTGAAGATCTCGAAGGTCAAGATTTCAGAAGCTTTCAAGTTCTCGTAAGCTATTCAAGTTGAAGATCTCAGAAGCTTTTAAGTTCAAGTTCTCAGAAGTTTTTCAAGCTGAAGATCTCAAGTTCAAGAACTCAATCTTCATGATACTCAAGGTCATTAGTATTCAAGTTTCAATGTCATTACTTCACTTTTGAGGTATAACTGACCTTAGGTTGACCTTTAGAGTAGGTCACTTTGGATACATAATCCATATACCTTTTATAAGTGACTTTGATCTGTTATAAGGCTAGTCCTGGACCTTATTCTACTAGTCCTAGCACTGGTTCAACCAGTCTAGAAAATTCCTCGACCAGTCCTAAGTTGTTGAGGATTTTCAAAATTTTTTGGTTATTCTTAGACCAGTCCTGAAGACTATTCAACTAGTCCTGTGAACAGTGTCAACTAGTTCTTCAACTCAAAGCACAGCGTTAAGATTGGGTCATCTTCGACCAGTCGTATGGAACCTACGACCAGTCGTAGGGTACCCACTTTCGGTCATGTAATTGAAAATCTTATCGCGCTTGATTTTTTCAAAATTCTGTTGGTTCTTCGACCAGTCATAGAAGTCTTAAGACCAGTCGTAGACATGTTTTGCTCAGCTATAAATAGGGCACGAATATCAGATTAATTAGAGATAGAAAAAGTAATTAATCCAGCCTTCTGAGAGATAAGTCTCTGCTCCATTTTAAGCATGTGCTTATTTAATATTCTCTTTCTTTAGCTTTATTTAATTTATTTTATTTCTGGTATTCCAATCTAATCTGAAAAGAGAAATTATTATTTCCCTTTCTTTGGAATCAAAATCAATTAAGGCTAGCCCTATGTTAGTTTAATTTTAAAATCAATTAGAACTAGAACCTTTATAATCAGGTACTGGACATTGAACTTGGACATTCAATCATCTACTCTGACTTGGTTCTTCCAGGCTGCTACATCGAAGGAGAAAATCAGGTATTTTACATTTAATTGTAAATTCCTTTCTGTTTGGGTTTCTTTTAGGATTTACCAGAAAAATCTCGTTGCTTTGGTTATCTGAGGAGAGCCAATAAAACTCAGAAGTGGGGTTTATTTAATTGTGTAAGCTCACAGACAAAGACACAATTGTAAAGGTTTTCGGTGAACCTGTGAAAACCTACATTGTTAGTGAACGCTAATATCCCCTGTGTGAGGATATTAGGAGTGGAGTAGCATTCTGTGTGGCTGTTGTATAAGAGTTGGTGAACACATAGGCGAACCACTATAATCCCTTGTGTTGTGGTTGAATGGTTTATATTTCATATCTTTATTTATTCATTTGTGTGATGTATATGTGATTGTGAATGTTGTAATCTTTTATTTCAAGCATTGTGGGGAATGTTGTAATAGTTTAGAATTTATTTCTTGCTATTCGTTTATCAGCTTGATATTAAATTGTTCTAGTAAGGTTGCCTTGCCATTCTTATGGTACATGGTTGTCCCTAGAACAATAAATATTTGTGATTACAATTTATTTTTCAGTGCAGTTTGTATTTATTTTTATTCCTCTTCGGTTTGACACTTGATACAAAGACCTTTCTAGAAATCTGGTTGTCCTACCATAAACTCTGGTTTTTGGTTTAAGGTTGTCCTTAGAACAACATTTGTATCAACCTCTAAAGATCTGAATTTTGAGGTTGTTTTACATTCTTACATTGTGGTTTATTTAGTTATCTTATTGACAATCATATTCCTTTAATTTTCGTTGTTATAAATTTTTATTTGGCATAGTCCTATTCACCCCCCCCCCCTCCCAGGACATATAACTAGGCCTTTTCAAGTGGTATCAGAGCCTAATAGCTCATTTTTTCTTAATTCTTGGATTTAATTCCTGACCTACCGAATTTAAGCTATTTAAGATGTCAAATTTTGATAGCCTATCAGTCATTAGGCCTCCACCCTTTGATGGCTCCAATTATGCCTATTGGGAAGCCAGGATGAGGATCTTCCTCAAATCAATGGATGAGAGTGTGTGGCAAGCCACAGTGACTGAATGGAAACCTCCTACCACTTAAGTGACTGGAGTCGATGGTTCAAAATCAATGAGAGTAACTCCTTATTTCTCTTGGGCTACCCTTCAGAAAAATGAGAGTAGTGTCAATGTAAAGGCACTAAATGCAATCACTTGCGCACTATCACTGGATGAGTTCAAAAGAATCATATCTTGTGATACTGCAAAGTAAGCCTGAGATATATTAGAAATGACTCACGAGGGTACTACAATTGTCAAAAAATCTAAAGTCCAACTCCTCACAACCAAATTTAAAGAAATTCATATGGAGGAAAATGAAACATTTATTGACTTTTATACAAGATTAAATGACATTGTAAACTCTATGTGGGGTCTTGACGATACAATCCTAGAAAGTAAAGTGTGTACAAAGATACTATGCTCTCTTCCTGAACGGTTCAACTCCAAAGTAACCGCGATCTAGTAACTTCGTGATATGGATAATATGAGGGTAGAAGAACTAGTTGGTTCTTTACAAACCTATGAGTTAAACTTTAAAGCTCCTAAAGGTAAATCTATCGCTCTAAAATCTTCTAAATGTAATTCTGAAGAAAATTCTAACTCTGAAGATGATACGGCTCTTTTAGCAAAAAATTTTTATAAAATATTCAAAAACAAGAAAAGGATAGATTTTCAAAAATTAAATGAGAAGAAAAGATCTAAACCTAAATCTAAAACTTGAAAGTCTTTGAAAGATAGTTAATGTTACAACTGCTAAGAATATGGGCATTTAGCAAACAAATGTCCTAAAAAGGACAAACCCAAGAAGAAGGGTATGTTGGCTACATGGGATGAATCATCTGATTCTGAAGCTTCTTCTAAATCAGAAGATTCTGAAATCGAGTTGGGTAATGAAACGAAAGCCCTTATGACTCTAGCCAAGTTCACTTTTTCAGATCATGATGATTCAACTAGTGAGGAAAATCTAAACAGTGAATGTGAAAATGAAGATGATCTTCAAGATGCTTACAATGCCCTATATAAGGAAAGTTGTAAAATTGTTGTTAAACTTAAACTTCAAAAAGAAAAGTTTTTTAAACTCATAGAATGTTTTAAGTCACTTTTTTTAGAAAAATTCGAAATTTCAGATTGTTTTGAAAAATCAAAATGCGATTTAGAATTCAAAACGTCCCAAATTGAAAATCTGAAATCTGAAAATGAGAAACTTAAAAATGAAGTATCTTCTCTTCTGAGTTTAAAGGACACATGGAGATATGCCCAAGGTGATCCTAAGTTAGAAAAACTATTATCCGGATCAAGAAAATGTGGTGACAGATCTGGGTTGGGCTATGATAAGAACATACCTCCTAAACAGAAGAATACTCCTCCTAAGTTTGTGAAAGGAGAGTCCTTAAACTCAAAAGGAAAAAGTACTTATCAAGGTTTTTCTAAAAATTTAAAAACTTTTCAAAAGCTGAAAAGCAGCCATGTCGACTTTAATCAGAAACGAAATCCACTAGCTGAAAAGATAGTTGATTTACTCAAGGAGCTCTTAAAATCTAACTCTATAGGTCATTCTTACAACAATAGATATAAGAAGACCAAATATCCTCCTAAACTCAAAACAGTACTAAAATGGGTTCCTAAGGTTACCTGCTTGGTTGTGCACACTGCTTTCAAAGCTTCAAGCCATTCAAAGTGGTACCTAGATAGTGGATGCTCTAGGCACATGACAGGCTACAAGGCTTTATTCACCGATCTAAAAGATATGACTGATGGGTCAGTCACTTTTGGTGATGGCAGTAACTGCAAGATTATGGGTCAAGGTACGGTTCAACTTTGTAACCTTCTTGTATTTAAAAATGTCTTATATGTTGAAGGTCTAAAACATAACTTACTTAGCATATCTCAAATATGCGATAATAACCATACTGTACGGTTTTCTAATCAAAGCTGTGAGATTCTAAACAATAAGGGTTCTGTAATACTAACTGGACGTAGAATGTCTGAAAACTGCTATATTGTTAGCGAATCCAGCTCATCTAATCATACATGTTACATGGTCCATACAGATGAGACTAATTTGTGGCACAAACGTCTTGGACATGTACATTACCGAAATTTATATAGATTGAGTAAATGGAAACTCATAAGAGGTCTACTCAAGCTTCAAAAATTAGATAAAATATATGGTGAATGCCAGATAGGCAAACAAATAAAAACCTCACACAAAAAGGTGAATTCAAATATCACATCAAGACCACTCAAACTCCTCCACATGGATTTGATAGGACCTACCAGAATGGAGAGTCGAGGTGGCAAAGAAAAGTAAGAAACCCTTGAAGAAGTAAGAAAAGTTCTCAAAAGGATTCAAACGGAAAAAGGTTCTCAAATCAGTAAGATTCGTAGTGATCATGGGTCTGAATTTGAGAATAGCGGTTTTGAGAAGTTCTGTAGCGACCAAGGAATATTACATGAATTCTCAGTGCTCAAAACTCCATAAAAAAATGGTATAGTGGAAAGGAAGAATAGAGTGCTTCAAGAAATGGCTAATGTCATGTTGAATAGCATTAAGCTATCTAAGAATCTTTGGGCTGAAGCGGTCAATACAGCTTGCTATATTATTAACTGAGTCAACATTAACAAAGATAATAATAAAACGGCTTACGAAATGTGGTTCGATAAAAAGCCTACTATCAAATACTTTCGAGTTTTTTGCAGCAAGTGCTATATTTTATGAGATCGTGAAAATTTGAAAAAGTTTTATACGAAGAGTGATGAAGGAATATTCCTAGGATATTCCTTAAACAGTCGAGCTTACAGGGTTCTGAACAAAAGAACCGATGTGATTCAAGAGTCTATCAATGTTGTCATTGATGATCAGTTAAACACACCAGTCTCAAATTCAGATAATGATGAAGTTATAATAATTGATAAATTCGATACTTCATCTAATTAGAATGATTCTGAATTAAGGACTATTAAAGATCATCCAACCACACAAATTCTTGAAAACCCTCTCACTGGTGTTCGCACCCGTAGACAACTTGAGGATATATGTAATTATGTGTGTTTTACATCCTAAATAGAACCATCTAACGTAAAAGAAGCTCTTACTGATGAAAACTGGATTGTTGCGATGCAAGAAGAACTTAACCAATTCATAAGAAATGATGATTGGTATCTCGTACCAAGACCTAAAGATAAACACATCATTGAAACAAAATGGATCTTCAAAAATAAGTCTGACGAGCTTGAAAATATAATTAGAAACAAGGCCAAACTAGTGACACAAGGTTACACTCAAATTGAAGCTATTGATTTTGATGAAAACTTTGCTCCAATAGCATGTCTTGAATTAATCAGATTGTTTATATCCATTGCGTGTTTTAGAAAGATTAAGATTTATCAAATGGATGTGAAAAGTACATTTCTAAATGGCAATTTGCATGAGGAAGTTTATGTGGAACAACCGATGGGTTTTGAAGATCCCAAGAATACTGATCATGTGTATAGGCTTAAAAAGGCAATTTATGGTTTAAAACAATTCCCTAGGGCATGATATGAGAAACTAACAAAATTTCTGTTAAACCATAATTTTCAAATGGGATCTGTTGATAAAACTCTGTTTGTTAAAAAACATAATGATCATATTTTGATGGTACAGATTTATGTTGATGATATCATTTATGGATCTACTTGTACTGACATGACTACTGAGTTTGCAGATTTGATGAAATCAAAGTTTGAAATGAGCATGGCTGGGGAATTAAATTATTTCCTAGGGTTGTAAGTAAAGTAACAACCTGATGGAATATTCATTTCTCAATCTAAATATGCCTTGAATTTAATTAAGAGATTTGGATTTGAGAATGGTAAGAACTTCAATACTTCTATGAGTACTACCCTGAAACTCTCAAAAGACTCTAAGGTAAAAATGTTGATCCGAAACTTTATCGGAGTATGATTGATAGTTTATTGTATTTAACTGCTAGTAGACCTGATATCGCGTTAAGTGTTGGTATTTGCGCTAGATATCAGTCTAGTCCTAAAGAATCACACTTAATTGTTGTTAAGCGGATTATGCGATATGTCACAAGTACTGTGAATCTTGGTCTTTGGTATCCTCATGAGACTAGCGTTCAATTAGCTGGGTACTCGGATGCTGACTGGGTCGGTAATCTTGATGATAAAAAATCAACCAGTGGTGGTTGCTTTTATATCAGAAACTGTTTAGTTTCTTGGTTTAGAAAGAAATAAAGTTCTACATCACTTTAAACAGCTGAAGCTGAATACATCGTAGCTGGTAATGCGTGTACGTAGCTTGTTTGGATGAAGCGAATGCTAAGTGACTCTGGAATTAAATAGGATTCTATGTTATTATATTGTGATAATTTCACTGCCATTAATATTTCAAAAAATCCTATTCAGCATTCTCGTACTAAGCACATTGACATTAGATTTCATTATATCCGTGAATTAGTAGAAGAAAAGGTTATATCTCTAGAATATATACCCACCAGGAATCAACGTGCTGATATTTTCACAAAATCGCTTGACAAAAGTTGGTTTAATTAAATGAATTTTGATCTTAGCATGTGCATTATAAGATGATATTTTATACATTTTTGTATCATATTGTATATGCTTGATAGGTTAAATTTCAGTTTTTGTAAAATATTATGAAAAATCTTTTTAAAAAATTTTAAATGCATTTTTGGCTTGTACTCGACCGATCGTGGAAATACACCAGTCGTGGTTCGACCGATCGTGTACATCCACGACCAGTCGAGGAACTCGTGAAACCCTTTTAATTTGGAAAAATCCTTCATCTTCCTCATTTCTATTTCTCCCTCCAACCGGTCGAACCTCGACTAGTCGAAGCCAACTCCCAAAATCTTCATTGTAAGTGCTCCATTTACATTTTTTTTCTAGATTTGAGTCTAGAATTGTAAGACCCATATCTTGGTCCGTACCTTACCGTAGACTTATGCGGTCTTATCGGTCCAATTCCGGCAACCTTCCACCCTTAACCGATATCGACGCGCGACCCTGATTCATATGCCGACAACCCGAGTCGACTCAGCCCAAAACCACTACCATAGCGACCGCATCGTCGCTACGGTTCCAATGCCGCGACTTGCATGCCAAGGTGATATCCTGGTCAAGAGATGTGGGCCAACGTTCGGTGCGAGGAAACGCCGCGCGTTGCGAAACCCAAGAGAATCTCTACGATGTGTCACATCAATCACATCAATCAAACATCCATCAATGCATCACATGTCAAGTACATGTCAAGTACACATCACTTTCACCCCTTTTCCCAAGAAACCACAAAAGTCTCCCAAACCCATACCTTTCTTACACAAATGCCACAAAAGTCTCCCATGCCCATGCCTTTTCTTACACCGAAGGGCCACAAAAGTCAAAAGGTGTCTTACACCCCATCACCACATCCATCCATCACTCTCTCTCTCTCTCCCTTTACAACTCTCTCTCTTTCTCTCTTTCTCTCTTTCTCATTTCAAATATCCAAGCAAAAGAGCTCCATACGTATGGAATTTTTCTAAGCTTCCTAAGCTCCAAATGTGGCCTACTTTCCTACCCCATCATCTCCCATCTCAACCCTCCATTCCTCATCTCATCCATTGAAATCCAAGCCAAGGTGCCAAGGAACCCCTAAGAGCAAGAAGATCGGACGGTGGGTGCCTCTATAGGGTAGTTTTTCTTATTTTTATGATGGGCCAAGTGAGGCCCACCGATCCATGGTGTGGATCTCACTTGGGACCCTAAGTTGTGGCCAATGGACCACTTTGATCATCATGATCATCCATGGCGGGGCCATTCTCCATGGACCCCATCATGATGTTTATTTCATTGCAAAAAGGTCATCTAGACCATCCATATTGGTGGGGAAAGGATCCCCACTGTTGATTTTAAGTTTTGATGGTCCCATGTGCTAAATGACCCATTTGAATGTATGATTCATTTCAAGGGAGGGCCCATAGTATCGGGGTCCCTCCATCACAAAGCGTGTCCCACTCTCCATGTCTCTCTCTCTCTCTTTTATTTCTTTTTATTTTGTCTTATTTTGTTTTATGTGATAGGTTTGTGTGACCCACTTGAATGGACCCCACCTTGAGGTATTGTGTCCAAGTGTCCTTCAAGTGGGGCCCACCTTAAATGTTGTAACTGCATCATCCATCTGTGGTGGACCACTTCAATAGGGCCCACCATAATGAATTTTTAAGACTGAACCATCCAGCGTCTGGGACGCTGGACGTCCCTGCTTGAAAAACAAAAAAAAAAAAGAAAAGGAAATAGACACTTTTTGGGGTGGTCCACTTGCTTAGGCCCCACCTTGATGTAAGTATGAATTCCACACCATCCATCCCATTCTCCATCTAATTTTAGGCGTTGAGCCAAGAGTTGGGGTTGATTGGGAGGTTAGGTGGGCCATAGCGTTGTGGGTTGCATCCCTACCTTACAAAAGATCATTTTTTGATTTATTTTATTCTCTGAGCATAGAAAATACTCTATATTAGGCCCATTGGAATGGTTGCGAGCTGAAGAACGCAATGGCCGGGGCAGATTTCTTTTAAGCGGCCCCCACGTGTGAAAAAACCCAAAAATTGGGTTTTTTCCCAAAATTTTCAAGAGGCGCTGCCTCTGCCTCTCTGACAAGCAGTAGCTGCACGCTGCTGCGTGCAGCGTCAGCAGGCAGACGGTCAGCGAAGATCCACACCATTCACGAGGTGGTCCCCTCCTCAGGTGGGCCCCCTCCAAATTTCAACCCGATCTAGAACTCAGGCGGCCCACACCACAGGAAACAGTGGAATTGTATACCTACCATTGAAATCCTTTTTGGGGCCCACAGAAGTGTTGGATCAAGATGAAATTTATGTTTTCCCTTCATCCAGGTCAGAGTGACCTTATGAATAGCTTGGATGACATCTGAGCATTACAGTGGGCCCCATAAGGGACCCACAATGATGTATATGTTTAAGTCCACCGTCCAGTGAACGGTGGCGCCCACCTTGATGCAGTATTGTCTCCACCGTCCAGCGGACGGTGGAGCCCTCCTTGATGCGTGTGTCATCCCCTCTGTCCAGCGGTAGTGGGGCCCACCATGATGCATGTGATGCATCCAGATCGTCCATCTGCTTGGTGAAATCATTTTAAGGCATGAGTGGCTGGTTGGGTGGGCCACTCATGTATGGGCTAGGCCCATTTGAATTACAAAAGGCCTTTGGGTTAGGCTCAATTGATTTATGAAAGGCTTATGGGTTAGGCCTATTTGATTCATATAAGGCCTATGGACTTAGGCCCACTTGATATGTAAAGCCTATGGGCTTAGGCTCACTTGATATTTAAGGCCTATGGGTTTAGGCCCACTTGATATGTTCCAAGTCCATAGGACTAGGCCCTTTTGATGTATTCCAAGGCCCATGAAATTGGACCCATTTGATGCATTTTTAAAGCCCATGGAAGTAGGCCCATTTGATA
The DNA here is from genome assembly GCA_037074715.1 of Magnolia kwangsiensis. Lineage (NCBI taxonomy): Eukaryota > Viridiplantae > Streptophyta > Magnoliopsida > Magnoliales > Magnoliaceae > Magnolia > Magnolia kwangsiensis. The sequence goes on along the minus strand of CM073576.1, from coordinate 42,496,549 downwards.
TATGTAAGGCCTAGGGGTTTAGGCCCACTTTGATATGTATGCAAGGCCTAAGGGTTAGGGCCCATTTGGCGTACATATGGGGTTCAATTGGTGTGGCCCATTCGTTACCTTTAAGACCCATGAGTTAAGCTCATTTGATGCAGTCCAAGGCCCACGAATTTTGACCCATTGCAATGCACATAAGACCCATTGGTATGACCCATTTATGTGGCCCATCTGATGAATAGAAGGCCCATAAGATATGGCCCATTTGATATATATGTAAGGTCCAATGGGAAGAACCTACGGTCCATTGCAATGTGTAATTCCATTACAGACTAAGTAGCGATGTTTACAAAGATCGTGCCTTGGGAGCAATGTTGATTTGACGTCCACATTGCAAGTGTAATGTTGGTTGGATGTCCACATTACGACTCTCCTTAGGGCCCATTACTGGGCCGTACTTGCTGTGTATAAGCCGTCTAGGCCCATCTGCATTGTAAGAATGGTTCATCACTCATTTACATGTTTAATATAGTTTCATGACCCATGATCATACGCATCATATGTATGCTTGATATGAGGATTGACTGATCATAGCATATGCCTTCGGGCAGGTTGTTTATGGGCTCCTAGTTAGGAGGTGTTTCCCTACATGAGCGCACGATATGCGCAAGATTTGTTGCATGACTGGATAGCGTGAATCATGCATTTCGTATTTGTGTGACATGGTTATTGTATGCCCTAGCGACATCAGGGCCGTAGCCTCCACAGACGCATCGTGGTTGGCAGGATTGGATACCGAAAATCTTATTCTACATGGGGTGCTATAGATATCTCTGAGTGAAAGTCCCTAAACTCTTATGGTACCAAGATGTTGCTCCAATGTCTAGACTGAGTGGGTAGATGAGCGCTGAGTGCCGAATACCAGTTGGATGTGCTCTTCACTGTGTCGTGGTCGGTTGGAAGGGGGTGCGACCTTACCCGCTCGAGTGTAGGGGACAATCCTAGGCTGAGTCTGACCAACTCGAGGAATGGGTCCGCTATCGACGAGTCACGCCCGATATTGACAGACGGATAGTGAGGTCTCTTCCACTTACGTTATTACGCGTGATATGGCGACAATCTGGTTTATAGCGTACTAGACCCCGGTGATATCCCATATTTGAGCTGTATTGATGTGTGGACATAAATGAGGATCTGTATGCTTGAGTTGCATTGAACATCGCATGGCCTTGGGGTGGCTGATACCATTCATGTCTTGCATCGCATAAGCCTTGGTACGGCTCATGATATTATGAATTCATCTGCATATTCCGTATTACTCTGATATTGCATGTTCATATTACTACCTTGCGCACACACTTTCACCACCCTCTAAGCTTTCTATAAGCTTATGCATGACCGTTGCGTGCAGGTGACGTTGGTTCGCAGCAGTGCTGAGGAAGGAGCACGTTGCAGATCATTTTGGAGTTTTTGTTCTTTACCATTGTATTTTCCTTTATGCTCATTGTATTTGTAAAGTTTTTGATCATAGTGGAAATGTTATGGAGTTCTTGGTTGTTGTTTGTGGGTTATGCCATTGGTTATGCTTATTAGGAATCAAACTGACATTGAAAATCCTCCTCATAACATCCCAGGATCGAAACCTGGCTAATGGGAGCTAGGAGCCGAGAATGGGGTTCTACGGAGGCTGTCGGCGTCGGATTCGGCGATTGAAAATTTTATGAGCCCGGTTTTCGAGTTTGGGGCGTGACAAGAATACTTCTCTTTTTCTCTTGAAGCTATTTATTTTGAGTTTCATTGTGATTTGGGGAAGTTATTCTGAAAAATCTGATATTAGAAAAATCCAGTTTCTTTCATTTGTAACTCCTTTTATTCTTAAACTCTTTGTTGCAAATGACTTCTAGAGGAAGGAAATCTACTTCTCATGGTCCATCATCTTCCTCCAGATCAGCCCCTCTCCCTAAACGTCATCTTAGGGCTTCTGAGGATGATCCATCATATGTTCGTGACATCCGTTTGTGAAATATAATCGTTGAACATCCTGTTGATCTTAATCATACAGCTCCATTTGATATCTTTCCCATGCTTCAAGCTGTAGGTTGGGTTAACTTATTACATTGGGGTGGGCCTGCATATCGGTCCATTTCTCAATCCATGTTTGCATGTATATGTGATCATTCACTTGAAAATCTGACATTTAAAATTGCCAGAAGAGAAGGACCATTTGATGTTGATCATCACTTGATTTCTGCTCTTATGGAAATTCCAGTTAATGATGAGGGAGTTCCCATCCATACATTGACTGAAAAATCTCTCAAACTGAAAAACGCATGCTTTCTAAGGATTTGTGTAATTTAGATGCTTTATGGACGCATAAAGGAAATGAGCTCCCCTCAAGGTACTGTTACCTAAATACTGAGTTTTTTACAGAATTTTTGTGTCTAATCTGTATCCTCGGTCGACAATAAAACTGAGTTAACGACTTTTATGGTTCTTATTCTTCATAATGTAGCCCGAGGTGCTCATCTTTGCCTACCTTCCTTGATTTGTCATTTTATCATTCAATTCAGACTCCATCCTGGTCATAGTGATATACCCTTTGGATATTTGATGACTGTATTGGCTTCTCATATGTTAATCGATATGTCGGTTGGAGAGGCCCCTATCCATCACTTGATATTTAATAATTCTAATCTCAACAAGATGAACCTGGAATTTCTTCTTGGCCAAGTTGATGGTAGTGGTGCAGCTGAAGCTGTACATGAGGAAGAAGCTGGTGATCTTCCTCCAGATGATATTAACATGGATGATATCTTTGAAGAGCTTGATTCTGACTCTGGAGATGATCCAGATTATCCACCTTCTGCTTTCGATGCATGGTTTGTTGCATTAGAAACTAAGGTTGAATCTTTAAATGCTAGGATGGAAAACATGTCTGTTGCCCATGATTTACAATTCAAGTATATGCGAAAATATCTTAAGCGCTTGAACAAGGGCATGCCCAAACTTGATCCTTCCATCCCTGCTCCTTCATCTAAGTCAGATTAGTTCATTTTCTATTTTCTAGTGTGTAATAACTTTCTTTATATCATGTTCACTTGACTGGATTTGCTATTGTCACTATCGCTATTTGTGGCTCAGTTTATCTAATTATATGTGTTGCTTATGCTATGGTTTCAATTCTTATTTGGTAACCTCTTCTTTTACTCCTTGATTATTACTCTTTTCCAATCTGCTTTGTTCTTCCTTTTTCATATTGTGATAAAAAGGGGGAGTAGATATACTTTTTCTTCTTAGTTTAAAGTTAGATTGGTGAAATATGTTACTCAGGGGGAGTATGTACAATGGTGGTCTGTATGAACATGAGTATATGAGTATGGACTACTTGTTGGTTGAATATTGATTTACAGGTTCATGAATGTGTGTCGGTTTAACAACTGGTGCATGATTCTTTTATCAAATATTCTGTGATATGTATCCTATCTTGGAGGTGTGTTTTTTGTCACTAATTTGACAAAGGAGGAGATTATAAGTGCTATAGTGAATAGCCCCTTGTGATTGTCAAATTTGTGGTGACAAATACACTGCTTTGAAGCTTGTTTATGTGATGAATAAAAAATCTATTCAAGATACAAGTTTGGCTTCGAGTAGACAAGGACAACTTTTCAAGTTGAAGATCTCGAAGGTCAAGATTTCAGAAGCTTTCAAGTTCTCGTAAGCTATTCAAGTTGAAGATCTCAGAAGCTTTTAAGTTCAAGTTCTCAGAAGTTTTTCAAGCTGAAGATCTCAAGTTCAAGAACTCAATCTTCATGATACTCAAGGTCATTAGTATTCAAGTTTCAATGTCATTACTTCACTTTTGAGGTATAACTGACCTTAGGTTGACCTTTAGAGTAGGTCACTTTGGATACATAATCCATATACCTTTTATAAGTGACTTTGATCTGTTATAAGGCTAGTCCTGGACCTTATTCCACTAGTCCTAGCACTGGTTCGACCAGTTTAGGAAATTCCTCGACCAGTCCTAAGTTGTTGAGGATTTTCAAAATTTTCTGGTTATTCCTAGACCAGTCCTGGAGACTATTCAAATAGTCCTGTGAACAGTGTCAACTAGTTCTTCAACTCAAAGCACAGCGTTAAGATTGGGTCATCTTCGACCAGTCGTATGGAACCTACGACCAGTCGTAGGGTACCCACTTTCGGTCATGTAACTGAAAATCTTATCGCGCTCAATTTTTTCAAAATTCTGTTGGTTCTTCGACCAGTCATAGAAGTCTTAAGTCCAGTCGTAGACATGTTTTGCTCAGCTATAAATAGGGCACGAATATCAGATTAATTAGAGATAGAAAAAGTAATTAATCCAGCCTTCTGATAGATAAGTCTCTGCTCCATTTTAAGCATGTGCTTATTTAATATTCTCTTTCTTTAGCTTTATTTAATTTATTTTGTTTCTGGTATTCCAATCTAATCTGAAAAGAGGAATTATTATTTCCCTTTCTTTGGAATCAAAATCAATTAAGGCTAGCCCTATGTTAGTTTAATTTTAAAATCAATTAGAACTAGAACCTTTATAATCAGGTACCGGACATTGAACTTGGACATTCAATCATCTACTCTGACTTGGTTCTTCCAGGTTGCTACATCGAAGGAGAAAATCAGGTATTTTACATTTAATTGTAAATTCCTTTCTGTTTGGGTTTCTTTTAGGATTTACCAGAAAAATCTCGTTGCTTTGGTTATCTGAGGAGAGCCAATAAAACTCAGAAGTGGGTTTTATTTAATTGTTTAAGCTCACAGACAAAGACACAATTGTAAAGGTTTTCGGTGAACCTGTGAAAACCTACATTGTTAGTGAACGCTAATATCCCCTGTGTGAGGATATTAGGAGTGGAGTAGCATTCTGTGTGGCTGTTGTATAAGAGTTGGTGAACACATAGGCGAACCACTATAATCCCTTATGTTGTGGTTGAATGGTTTATATTTCATATCTTTATTTATTCATTTGTGAGATGTATATGTGGTTGTGAATGTTGTAATCTTTTATTTCAAGCATTGTGGGGAATGTTGTAATCGTTTAGAATTTATTTCTTGCTATTCGTTTATCAGCTTGATATTAAATTGTTCTAGTAAGGTTGCCCTACCATTCTTATGGTACATGGTTGTCCCTAGAACAATAAATATTTGTGATTACAATTTATTTTTCAGTGTAGTTTGTATTTATTTTTATTCCTCTTCGGTTTGACACTTGATACAAAGACCTTTCTAGAAATCTGGTTGTCCTACCATAAACTCTGGTATTTGGTTTAAGGTTGTCCTTAGAACAACATTTGTATCAACCTCTCAAGATCTGAATTTTGAGGTTGTTTTACATTCTTACATTGTGGTTTATTTAGTTATCTTATTGACAATCATATTCCTTTAATTTTCGTTGTTATAAATTTTTATTTGGCATAGTCCTATTCACCCCCCCCCCCCCCCCCCCCCCCCCCCCCCCCAAGGACATATAACTAGGCCTTTTCAAGTGGTATCAGAGCCTAATAGCTCATTTTTTCTTAATTCTTGGATTTAATTCCTGACCTACCGAATTTAAGCTATTTAAGATGTCAAATTTTGATAGCCTATCAGTCATTAGGCCTCCACCCTTTGATGGCTCCAATTATGCCTATTGGGAAGCCAGGATGAGGATCTTCCTCAAATCAATGGATGAGAGTGTGTGGCAAGCCACAGTGACTGAATGGAAACCTCCTACCACTTAAGTGACTGGAGTCGATGGTTCAAAATCAATGAGAGTAACTCCTTATTTCTCTTGGGCTACCCTTCAGAAAAATGAGAGTAGTGTCAATGTAAAGGCACTAAATGCAATCACTTGCGCACTATCACTGGATGAGTTCAAAAGAATCATATCTTGTGATACTGCAAAGTAAGCCTGAGATATATTAGAAATGACTCACGAGGGTACTACAATTGTCAAAAAATCTAAAGTCCAACTCCTCACAACCAAATTTAAAGAAATTCATATGGAGGAAAATGAAACATTTATTGACTTTTATACAAGATTAAATGACATTGTAAACTCTATGTGGGGTCTTGACAATACAATCCTAGAAAGTAAAGTGTGTACAAAGATACTATGCTCTCTTCCTGAACGGTTCAACTCCAAAGTAACCGCGATCCAGTAACTTCGTGATATGGAAAATATGAGGGTAGAAGAACTAGTTGGTTCTTTACAAACCTATGAGTTAAACTTTAAAGCTCCTAAAGGTAAATCTATCGCTCTAAAATCTTCTAAATGTAATTCTGAAGAAAATTCTGACTCTGAAGATGATACGGCTCTTTTAGCAAAAATTTTTTATAAAATATTCAAAAACAAGAAAAGGATAGATTTTCAAAAATTAAATGAGAAGAAAAGATCTAAACCTAAATCTAAAACTTGGAAGTCTTTGAAAGATAGTTAATGTTACAACTGCTAAGAATATGGGCATTTAGCAAACAAATGTCCTAAAAAGGACAAACCCAAGAAGAAGGGTATGTTGGCTACATGGGATGAATCATCTGATTCTGAAGCTTCTTCTAAATCAGAAGATTCTGAAATCGAGTTGGGTAATGAAAAGAAAAAGACACTTTTTGGGGTGGTCCACTTACTTAGGCCCCACCTTGATGTAAGTATGAATTCCACACCATCCATCCCATTCTCCATCTAATTTTAGGCGTTGAGCCAAGAGTTGGGGTTGATTGGGAGGTTAGGTGGGCCATAGCGTTGTGGGTTGCATCCCTACCTTACAAAAGATCATTTTTTGATTTATTTTATTCTCTGAGCATAGAAAATACTCTATATTAGGCCCATTGGAATGGTTGCGAGCTGAAGAACGCAATGGCCGGGGCAGATTTCTTTTAAGCGGCCCCCACGTGTGAAAAAACCCGAAAATTGGGTTTTTTCCCAAAATTTTCAAGAGGCGCTGCCTCTGCCTCTCTGACAAGCAGTAGCTGCACGCTGCTGCGTGCAGCGTCAGCAGGCGGACGGTCAGCGAAGATCCACACCATTCACGAGGTGGTCCCCTCCTCAGGTGGGCCCCCTCCAAATTTCAACCCGATCTAGAACTCAGGCGGCCCACACCACAGGAAACAGTGGAATTGTATACCTACCATTGAAATCCTTTTTGGGGCCCACAGAAGTGTTGGATCAAGATGAAATTTATGTTTTCCCTTCATCCAGGTCAGAGTGACCTTATGAATAGCTTGGATGACATCTGAGCATTACAGTGGGCCCCATAAGGGACCCACAATGATGTATATGTTTAAGTCCACCGTCCAGTGAACGGTGGCGCCCACCTTGATGCAGTATTGTCTCCACCGTCCAGCGGACGGTGGAGCCCTCCTTGATGCGTGTGTCATCCCCTCTGTCCAGCGGTAGTGGGGCCCACCATGATGCATGTGATGCATCCAGATCGTCCATCTGCTTGGTGAAATCATTTTAAGGCATGAGTGGCTGGTTGGGTGGGCCACTCATGTATGGGCTAGGCCCATTTGAATTACAAAAGGCCTTTGGGTTAGGCTCAATTGATTTATGAAAGGCTTATGGGTTAGGCCTATTTGATTCATATAAGGCCTATGGACTTGGGCCCACTTGATATGTAAAGCCTATGGGCTTAGGCTCACTTGATATTTAAGGCCTATGGGTTTAGGCCCACTTGATATGTTCCAAGTCCATAGGACTAGGCCCTTTTGATGTATTCCAAGGCCCATGAAATTGGACCCATTTGATGCATTTTTAAAGCCCATGGAAGTAGGCCCATTTGATATATGTAAGGCCTAGGGGTTTAGGCCCACTTTGATATGTATGCAAGGCCTAAGGGTTAGGGCCCATTTGGCGTACATATCGGGTTCAATTGGTGTGGCCCATTCGTTACCTTTAAGACCCATGAGTTAAGCTCATTTGATGCAGTCCAAGGCCCACGAATTTTGACCCATTGCAATGCACATAAGATCCATTGGTATGACCCATTTATGTGGCCCATCTGATGAATAGAAGGCCCATAAGATATGACCCATTTGATATATATGTAAGGTCCAATGGGAAGAACCTACGGTCCATTGCAATGTGTAATTCCATTACAGATTAAGTAGCGATGTTTACAAAGATCGTGCCTTGGGAGCAATGTTGATTTGATGTCCACATTGCAAGTGTAATGTTGGTTGGATGTCCACATTACGACTCTCCTTAGGGCCCATTACTGGGCCGTACTTGCTGTGTATAAGCCGTCTAGGCCCATCTGCATTGTAAGAATGGTTCATCACTCATTTACATGTTTAATATAGTTTCATGACCCATGATCATACGCATCATATGTATGCTTGATATGAGGATTGACTGATCATAGCATATGCCTTCGGGCAGGTTGTTTATGGGCTCCTAGTTAGGAGGTGTTTCCCTACATGAGCGCACGATATGCGCAAGATTTGTTGCATGACTGGATAGCGTGAATCATGCATTTCGTATTTGTGTGACATGGTTATTGTATGCCCTAGCGACATCAGGGCCGTAGCCTCCACAGACGCATCGTGGTTGGCAGGATTGGATACCGAAAATCTTATTCTACATGGGGTGCTATAGATATCTCTGAGTGAAAGTCCCTAAACTCTTATGGTACCAAGATGTTGCTCCAATGTCTAGACTGAGTGGGTAGATGAGCGCTGAGTGCCGAATACCAGTTGGATGTGCTCTTCACTGTGTCGTGGTCGGTTGGAAGGGGGTGCGACCTTACCCGCTCGAGTGTAGGGGACAATCCTAGGCTGAGTCTGACCAACTCGAGGAATGGGTCCGCTATCGACGAGTCACGCCCGATATTGACAGACGGATAGTGAGGTCTCTTCCACTTACGTTATTACGCGTGATATGGCGACAATCTGGTTTATAGTGTACTAGACCCCGGTGATATCCCATATTTGAGCTGTATTGATGTGTGGACATAAATGAGGATCTGTATGCTTGAGTTGCATTGAACATCGCATGGCCTTGGGGTGGCTGATACCATTCATGTCTTGCATCGCATAAGCCTTGGTACGGCTCATGATATTATGAATTCATCTGCATATTCCGTATTACTCTGATATTGCATGTTCATATTACTACCTTGCGCACACACTTTCACCACCCTCTAAGCTTTCTATAAGCTTATGCACGACCGTTGCGTGCAGGTGACGTTGGTTCGCAGCAGTGCTGAGGAAGGAGCACGTTGCAGATCATTTTGGAGTTTTTGTTCTTTACCATTGTATTTTCCTTTATGCTCATTGTACTTGTAAAGTTTTTGATCATAGTGGAAATGTTATGGAGTTCTTGGTTGTTGTTTGTGGGTTATGCCATTGGTTATGCTTATTAGGAATCAAACTGACATTGAAAATCCTCCTCATAACATCCCAGGATCGAAACCTGGCGAATGGGAGCTAGGAGCCGAGAATGGGGTTCTACGAAGGCTGTCGGCGATCGAAAATTTTATGAGCCCGGTTTTCGAGTTTGGGGCGTGACAAGAATACTTCTCTTTTTCTCTTGAAGCTATTTATTTTGAGTTTCATTATGATTTGGGGAAGTTATTCTGAAAAATCTGATATTAGAAAAACCCAGTTTCTTTCATTTGTAACTCCTTTTATTCTTGAACTCTTTGTTGCAAATGACTTCTAGAGGAAGGAAATCTACTTCTCATGGTCCATCATCTTCCTCCAGATCAGCCCCTCTCACTAAACGTCATCTTAGGGCTTTTGAGGATGATCCATCATATGTTCGTGACATCCGTTTGTGAAATATAATCGTTGAACATCCTGTTGATCTTAATCATACAGCTCCATTTGATATCTTTCCCATGCTTCAAGCTGTAGGTTGGGTTAACTTATTACATTGGGGTGGGCCTGCATATCGGTCCATTTCTCAATCCATGTTTGCATGTATATGTGATCATTCACTTGAAAATCTGACATTTAAAATTGCCAGAAGAGAAGGACCATTTGATGTTGATCGTCACTTGATTTCTGCTCTTATGGAAATTCCAGTTAATGATGAGGGAGTTCCCATCCATACATTGACTGAAAAATCTCTCAAACTGAAAAACGCATGCTTTCTAAGGATTTGTGTAATTTAGATGCTTTATGGACGCATAAAGGAAATGAGCTCCCCTCAAGGTACTGTTACCCAAATACTGAGTTTTTTACAGAATTTTTGTGTCTAATCTGTATCCTCGGTCGACAATAAAACTGAGTTAACGACTTTTATGGTTCTTATTCTGCATAATGTAGCCCGAGGTGCTCATCTTTGCCTACCTTCCTTGATTTGTCATTTTATCATTCAATTCAGACTCCATCCTGGTCATAGTGATATACCCTTTGGATATTTGATGACTGTATTGGCTTCTCATATGTTAATCGATATGTCGGTTGGAGAGGCCCCTATCCATCACTTGATATTTAATAATTCTAATCTCAACAAGATGAACCTGGAATTTCTTCTTGGCCAAGTTGATGGTAGTGGTGCAGCTGAAGCTGTACATGAGGAAGAAGCTGGTGATCTTCCTCCAGATGATATTAACATGGATGATATCTTTGAAGAGCTTGATTCTGACTCTGGAGATGATCCAGATTATCCACCTTCTGCTTTCGATGCATGGTTTGTTGCATTAGAAACTAAGGTTGAATCTTTAAATGCTAGGATGGAAAACATGTCTGTTGCCCATGATTTACAATTCAAGTATATGCGAAAATATCTTAAGCGCTTGAACAAGGGCATGCCCAAACTTGATCCTTTCATCCCTGCTCCTTCATCTAAGTTAGATTAGTTCATTTTCTATTTTCTAGTGTGTAATAACTTTCTTTATATCGTGTTCACTTGACTGGATTTGCTATTGTCACTATCGCTATTTGTGGCTCAGTTTATCTAATTATATGTGTTGCTTATGCTATGGTTTCAATTCTTATTTGGTAACCTCTTCTTTTACTCCTTGATTATTACTCTTTTCCAATCTGCTTTGTTCTTCCTTTTTCATATTGTGATAAAAAGGGGGAGTAGATATACTTTTTCTTCTTAGTTTAAAGTTAGATTGGTGAAATATGTTACTCAGGGGGAGTATGTACAATGGTGGTCTGTATGAACATGAGTATATGAGTATGGACTACTTGTTGGTTGAATATTGATTTACAGGTTCATGAATGTGTGTCGGTTTAACAACTGGTGCATGATTCTTTTATCAAATATTCTGTGATATGTATCCTATTTTGGAGGTGTGTTTTTTGTCACTAATTTGACAAAGGAGGAGATTATAAGTGCTATAGTGAATAGCCCCTTGTGATTGTCAAATTTGTGGTGACAAAGACACTGCTTTGAAGCTTGTTTATGTGATGAATAAAAAATCTATTCAAGATACAAGTTTGGCTTCGAGTAGACAAGGACAACTTTTCAAGTTGAAGATCTCGAAGGTCAAGATTTCAGAAGCTTTCAAGTTCTCGTAAGCTATTCAAGTTGAAGATCTCAGAAGCTTTTAAGTTCAAGTTCTCAGAAGTTTTTCAAGCTGAAGATCTCAAGTTCAAGAACTCAATCTTCATGATACTCAAGGTCATTAGTATTCAAGTTTCAATGTCATTACTTCACTTTTGAGGTATAACTGACCTTAGGTTGACCTTTAGAGTAGGTCACTTTGGATACATAATCCATATACCTTTTATAAGTGACTTTGATCTGTTATAAGGCTAGTCCTGGACCTTATTCTACTAGTCCTAGCACTGGTTCGACCAGTCTAGGAAATTCCTCGACCAGTCCTAAGTTGTTGAGGATTTTTAAAATTTTCTGGTTATTCTTAGACCAGTCCTAGAGACTATGCAACCAGTCCTGTGAACAGTCTCAATTGGTTCATCGACCGGTTGTGGTTTTTCAACTCAAAGCACAATGTTAAGATTGGGCCATCTTCGACCAGTCGTATGGAACGTATGACCAGTCGAAGGGGACCTTCGACCAGTCGTAGGGTACCCATGACCGGTCGTGTAACTGAAAATCTTATCACGCTCGATTTTTTCAAAATTTTGTTGGTTCTTCGACCAGTCGTAGAAGTCTTAAGACTAGTCGAAGACGTGTTTTGCTCAGCTATAAATAGAGCACGAATCTCAGATTAATTAAAGATAGAAAAAGTAATTAATCCATCCTTCTGAGAGATAAGTCTCTGTTCCATTTTAAGCTAAGTGTGCTTACTTAATATTCTCTTTCTTTAGCTTTATTTAATTGATTTTATTTCTGGTATTCCAATCTAATCTGAAAAGAGGAATTATTATTTTCCTTTCTTTGGAATCAAAATCAATTAAGGCTAGCCCTATGTTAGTTTAATTTTAAAATCAATTAGAACTAAAACCTTTGTAATCGAGTACTGGACATTGAACTTGGACATTCAATCATCTACTCTGACTTGTTTCTTCCGGGCTGCTACATCGAAGGAGAAAGTCAGTTATTTTACATTTAATTGTAAATTCCTTTCTATTTTGGTTTCTTTCGGGATTTGCTAGAAAAACATCGTTGCTTTGGTTATCTGAGGAGAGCCAGTAAAACTCAGAAGTGAGGTTTTTTTAATTGTGTAAGCCCACAGATAAAGACACAATTGTAAAGGTTTTTGGTGAACCTGTGAAAACCTACATTGTTAGTGAACGCTAATATCCCTTGTGTGAGGATATTATGAGTAGAGTAGCATTCTGTGTGGCTGTTGTATAAGAGTTGGTGAACATACAGGTGAACCACTAAAATCCCTTATGTTGTGGTTGAATGGTTTATATTTCATATCTTTATTTATTCATTTGTGGGATGTATATGTGGTTGTGAATGTTGTAATCTTTTATTTCAAGCATTGTGGGGAATGTTGTAATAGTTTAGAATTTATTTCTTGCTATTCGTTTATCAGCTTGATATTAAATTGTTCCAATAAGGTTGCCCTGCCATTATGGTGCATGGTTGTCCCTAGAATAATACATATTTGTGATTACAAATTATTTTTCAGTGCAGTTTGTATTTTTTTTCCTCTTCGGTTTGAAACTTGATACAAAGACCTTTCTAGAAATCAGGTTGTCCTACCATAAACTCTGATTTTTGGTGTAAGGTTGTCCTTAGAACAACATTTGTATCAACCTCTCAAGATCTGAATTTTGAGGTTGCTTTACATTCTTGCATTGTGGTTTATTTATTTATCTTATTGGCTATCATATTCCTTTAATTTTCGCTATTATAAATTTTTATTTGGCATAGTCCTATTCACCCCACACCGTCTAGGACATATAGCTTGGCCTTTTCATAAACATGGGTAAGTATGCAATATTTGACACTCAACACCAATGATATTTCCTTTTGAACCATAACATGGTATTTTTTTCTTCTCAATTCAATACAAGGCTCTTTTCTTCACATCTTTTCAACACATGTTTAAGATTGTTAAAGCATTCACTGAAAGATGAACCAAAAATAGAAAAATTGTTCATAAAAACCTCTAAAATTGCCTCACCATGTCGGAGTAAATATTCAACATGCATCACTGAAAAGTAATAGGAGCATTACATAGTCCAAATGGCATCATTCGTTATGCAAAAGTACCAAAAGGATATGTAAATGTGATCTTCTCTTGGTCTCTAAGGGCTATTTATATTTGGTCGTAACCCGAATATCCATTAAGAAAATAGTAATAGGAATGACTAGCTAACCTTTTCAAAATCTTATAAACAAAGGTAATGAGAAGTGGTTTTTGAGTTTCAAATATTGCATATTTCGGCTATTTATATTTTGATTTTATGAACATGATAAAGTTTAATCGATCTATTTATGTATGTTTTGTATTGCATGGTGATTCCGATAGTTTAAAGTGAAAAGGATGTTAAAAGCTTGAAATTTGTTACTCAAGAATTACCAAAGAAAGGATGAAGCTTTGGAGGAAATGAATGAAGATTTCAAGAGTCCAAGAGTCCAAAAAAACCAATGGAAGAAGGAAGGAAATCGAGATTGTAAAGTACAGAATTCAGGAGCTGTTGAACTTGACTGTTTGATGACATCGAAGTAAGTGTTCAATGACATCGAAGGAGGCTCAATCACATTAAAGATTCAAAGAAAATCAAGTTTGGTTACTGGACATATGGGAACAATTCTTGATTTCATTGAATACCCTTCGATTGCATTGAAGATCAGTTTGAAGTAATCGAAACCAATTCGATGACATCGATAATTTTAGGAATTTTAAGCTCAAATTGCTGGAAAATTATGGACGATTTATGATGACATCGAAGACTCTAGTAATGACATTGAAGCCAACTTGATGACATCAAAGGCTTACGCAGTTTGAAAGGAGTGCCATTTCCAAATTCAATTCCAACGTGACTTCGATCCTTCACAGAGTACATAAATTTGAGGCGGTTTGCAAAGTTGGTCTAACAAAGTTTATTTAATTTGGTTTTCTAGGTTCTTTTAAGCACGAATTAGGTTTAGAAGAGTAGTGTAAGGAGTAGTTGAGGCTTCATCTTCTCAAATCTTCTTCTTCTAGTTGGTAATTTATGTTTTTATTAAGAGTTTCTAGTGCAATCATGTTTAGGATTGGCTAATCTCTTAGCTAGAGCTAAGAGATGAAGTTTGTAGTTTATTTTAATGTCTTTCTTATTTTTATTCAAGTTGTTTGATCTTCACAATGGATATTTCATAGTTTTAATTAAATAAAGAGGTATTTTTGGATTTACTTTGAACTATTGTCAATTCCAAGCACGGTAGATGCTTAGGAATTTCCTGAATGCTTTCTTTTTTGTTTGTGATTGTTTGATCTGTAGAATTAAGTGATCTACCATTGAATCCGAGAATGGTAGGTGCTTTGAGAGCTTCACAATCAATTCAATAAGACTGTTAATATATGAATTGCCACTAATTTACATTAAAATTGTTTTGTGATGTTTTTAATTGTTGAATCATCCGACTGGATAGATTAGGACTTCGATTCTAATCGAAGTATTGATTAAATCAAATAATTGGATGCATTAAGATGATTACAAGTAAATCCTTAATGCTCCAGTTCCATTACTTTGATAGTTTCACTTCACAACAACATACTTTTTAAATTCTAGATTTTGTTTAGTTAATAATTCTAGTTCTAAAGTAGTTCAGAAAATCACACACATTCAGTCCCTGTGGGTACAAACTTGGTCTCACCGAGATTATTATTACATCACAACCTTGAACTTGGGTTACAAGTGAACAAGTTTTTGGCACCGTTGCCGGGGACTATGCTATATTTTCTGAATTATTCTAGTTTTAGAATTAGTATAGGATTTAGATTTAATTTTTCCAGAATTCTTAGTTTAGTTTCTAATTTCTTAGATCGATATTGTTTCCTTGTTAGCACTAATCTGATTTCTCTATTTTGTAGCAACTAAATTAGCGAGTCTCATTTGGCAATATCCTTCTCACTTCTCTCTTTCAGATTTTCTAGTTTATGAATTTTGTTTAGGCTTAGGTTGTTTAGAATTAGAGGTGTGTTGAGTGTTACATGCCCAAGTGGGTATGTTATAACACTTTATGTTTCTTGAGTGAAGGAGGATTAGTTGAAGGGTTGCCTATCCATCACCAGATTAGACACCACTTAAGATCCTCTGAATTAGTAGAATAATGGTTGCGAATTAACCTCACCATCCAGTTGAGGAGATCCAAGATGAGAATGAGGTGCATCATGCTCCCTTGCCTCGAACTTTATGAGATTATTTACAATCGGCAAGGGCGAGTACACCTTTTTGCATGGTGTTTCCTACTTAATGCAGGAAATGTGGATTTCAAACTGGGAGTGATATAACTCCTTAAATTTCATGAATTAGATTCTAAAATTCCATACTTACACTTAAAAGAATTTGATGAGATATTCACCACATTTTTCTTTTCTGAACGTATCTGATGACACTGTAAGACTGAAGTTGTTTCCCTTTTCTTTGAAGGAGAAGGCTAAGTCGTGGTTGCACTCCTCCAAGCTATGATCTATTAGTACGTGGGCTGACCTGACCCAAGAATGTAAATACTATCTTATCTAGCTCCCAGGATTTATAAATTTTGTAGTGTCAAAACCTCTTAGAATCTGTATCTTGTGTAGCTGAAGTTTATATCATCCTTACCTACACTCAAGTACAAGTTTAAGAAGTTCAAGTTCAAGCATCTCAAGTACAAGATCTAGAAGTTCATAAACAAGAAGCTCAAATACTAGATCAAGTTTTCAAGTTTCAAATATATCAAGACTGTGCATTACTCAAGTTGAAAGTTAAGTCTCAAGTTCAAGCTCATCTTCATATATAAGATGACAAGCTTCAAAGTACTTCAAGATGACAAGCTTCAAAGTACTTCAAGATGACAAGCTTCAAGTACTTCACGATAACTATCAACCGAAGTAAACGATGTTTTAATGTTCAATCTTCACATATAAGGTATGAATGGCCCTAGATTGACCATAAGTTAGGTCATACTGATTACATACCTAATTTGTGTCATTATATAATTTTATAGGCTTATTCTCGACTAGTCTTAGCATATGTTTGACTAGTCCAGGTACTGGCTCGACCAGTCTAAGATTTTTCTCGACCAGTCTAAGGTTTGTTATGATTTTTTAGAATTTCAGTTGGACCCTTGACCAGTCCTGGAGACTGTTCGACCAGTAGAGTGAACAATGCTCGACCAATTGATCAAGCTTGACTCAAAGTCCAGCAACCATTTTGGGTCCCACTCGACCAGTCGAGCAAGCCACTTGACCAATCAAGCAAGCCACTCGATGTTGAGACATAAAAATATTCCATTATATTGGTTAGAGAATTCCATGGTGCGGATCTTTTCCAGGGTTGTGCACTCCATATTTTGGTAAAAATTAGTCTCCAAGGGTATTTTAGGTATTTTGGTAAAAATTGGTCTCCGGGGGTATTTTAAGTAATTTGGTAAAAATTCATGTCTAGGGATAGTTTAGGTATTTTGGTAAAAATTGGTCTCCAGGGGTAGTTTAGGTATTTTGGTAAAAATCCATGTCCATGGATAGTTTAAGTATTTCAATAAAAGGCATTAAAAAGGATATTTTGGTAATAAAGGGTGCATAGGTGTCATTTTAATAGAGAGAGGTTGTACACCACCATTTAAGGAAGAGCTTGGTGGACACCATTGTTTAAGGAAAGAAGATGATCACTATGTGAAGGGAAAAGTGGTGGTGATCACCACTTTGTAAAAGTGGTGAGGCCTATAAATACCCCTCCCTCGCCTCATTCTAATGGAGGGGATTGGTTGATCAGTTGGTGGGCCAGGAAACAAGAAAGGAAGAAACATAAGAGAGAGAAAAGGAGAAGAAAGGTGAAAGGGAGCTTTGTGCACTGGGGTGTTGTGCGGTGCACAATGGACTTCGCGCACAACACTCTTCAAAGAAAAATCCCGCACAACGCCATCTTCAAAGATTCCACACAACACTCTTCAAGGAGTTCCGCACAACACCATCACCAAAGAATCTGTGCACAATGGGAGCTCTGCGCACAACACCATCTCTAGAGAAGCTCTTTCGGTCGCACGTAAACAGAGGAAGGAATTCTCTTGGAATTTTGGTTGTGAATTCCATTGTAGTCGTTTCTTTTGACAAATCCACACTGTCCACCATCTTCCTCTTAGAATTTTAACTGTGAAAGCCCGATTTTGGTCATCTGATGATGTGTCCCACTGAGATAATCAAGCTGAAACAACAGCCAAATGATCTTCTTTTGATTGTTGTAGTGATCATGAGGAAGTACATGGTCATGAACAATTAACATGGTTTTGATGGGTTTTTCTCCCTCTACCTAATGAATGATTCAGATTCACCTTTTATTACATGATGGTGGCCCACAACGAATGTGCGCAACCTCTATTACGAATAGAGTCGACGCACGTCGACTCTGTGAAGTCTAGTGGCCCACTTATTGAAGCTGCATGGAAAATTCGCTCCATCCATTCGACTCAGGATGAAAATCATCCAGAAAGGAGTGCTTTTGGAGTGAAATCAACGTGGCCCACGAGGTTGTTTACCATGCCGTCCATTTCATGTTTAATGGCTGAGATTCTGCAATCGCCTGCATGGTGTTAAAAGGATGCTTATTCAAGGGTAATGCCCACCCTCTGGAGTGAATGGACGGGTTAGATCATTCAATGAAGCAGTGAGCAGGCCCCACTACACAAAAATGATGAATGCAGTGAAGATGCCATTGCATTTTTGAATTGGAGAAGAAGATGTCGGTCAGTGCACTCTAACCGACTTTTGGAAATTCCATGCATGGTCGGTGCACTTGGGCACCATGTACATGCAATGTGCATGTGGGCTTCAGCATGATGTTCGTGAGAAATCTGCTCCGTTCATCTGCATTAGAAACTCATTCAACACGTTAAGACTGAATTTGAAGTGTATCCAGATATGAGGCGGCCCCCAAATCATGATTTTAGGGGCTGATTTATCAGTTTGGTCATTTCTATAGGAATTCAGGAGCTGAAATTTGATGTGTACGGCTAACATGTGGTTCTAAGGCTGTATATAAAATTTCGAGCCTAACAAACGGTGGTAACCCAATGATCTTACATTCTGGTTGACTTTTTAGGCCTTTTTTATGTAAGTGGCCTAATTTCTTTGGGTCCTGGCCACATTTCAAGGGATTGATCCATATTTTAAGGAAAAATGACCGGAAGGATGCTCTCAGAACTGATCTCAACAGTCAGATCAAAGGTTTCAAGCCTGCACAAGCCCCATCTCATTGAAGACTGGTTGATTAGATCGACATTCCTCCTAAGTCTTAGGAGATGAAGGAAATAACTGTCGAAATACTGTCGAAATTTCTATCGAACTATATAACTGTCGAAATACTGCCGAAATTTCTATCGAACTATCTTCTCTTTCATTACATTGCATTAATTGTACTTCATTTTCAGAATCAAGGGAATCCGAGGATGTAAATGAACTTAGATAAATGTGATCAATGTTCTCTCATCAAATTCTTTGTTATCATTGAATAATCTACCAAATCGAATGCATTTATTTCTTGTTCGAAACACTTGACCAGTCGAGGATTGATCTTATCTTATCGTGCCTGAAATTTTGAATTCTTGTTGGTCCTTCAACCAGTCGAACTGACATCTAGGCCAGTCGAGTGAATAGTATTTTTACCCATAAATTGAGGACGATTTTCAGAGTTTTTCATTCCATTCCAAGATATTCAAGTGACTACTTTGAGAAAACTTGTCCCCACATTTGAGAAGCAAATTTGTTAGTATTTAAGATTCTTTTAATTCTTTTTTTTAATTTGATTTTCTAATCTCTATTCAATTCTAATTTGTTTTAAAGGGAATATTGATTTTACCCTTTTTGAGTTCGAAATCAAATCAAGTGAGAGTAGGTCAATTTAATTTAAAAATCATTTAGATCTAAGAACCCTTTCATATGTGAGTTTGTACATTGAACATCTACATTGAATAACTACATCAAATCGGTTCAACCGAGCTTCATCTAAAGAAGAATCTTCAGATAAATACATTTCAATTTTTTGTATTTGGTGTGTAAGATTGCCAGGAAATCTTTCATTTTTGGTTTTTGACTGAGATAGCCATAAAATCTCAGTGAGTGTGGGGTTTTTTAATTATGTAAGCACACTTGAAAGACACAATTGTGAAGGTTTTAGGTGAACCTTGAAAAACCTATTTCATAGTGAAAGCCGTTATCCTGAGGGAGAGGATATTAGGAGTGGAGTAGTTGTGTGGCTGTTTTCTAATAGTTAGTATACACACAAGCGAACCACTATAATTACTAGTGTTGTGGTAGATGGTTGAATGTGGCTGAATGATTAAATGTTGTAATTTATTTTTTAGCATTTGTGGTGAATGATTATAATTTACTTTTTACAATAGAAATTTATTTCTATTTTATTCTTTGTTCCTCTGTATTTGTTTGAGATTTTGATACACAGACCATTCTAGCAATCAGGTTGTCCTACCATAAGCCATTAGTTTTTGGTGTAAGGTTATCCTTAGAACAACATCTGTATCAACCTCTCAATACTTGTATATTTGAGGTTGCTATTCATTTCTACTATTTGTATTGATAAGTGCTATCATTTTTTATTTCTTTCTTATTTCGCATTAAAATTTTAATTTGGCATAGTCCTATTTAACCCCCCCTTCCCTCTAGGACTCTTTGCTTGACCATTTAAAAGAATTCCTTAAAAGTTCTTCCCGGTTCATAAAATAAATACTTTAAGGAGGACAATCATGAATTTCACCCTAAAAGAGGAACAGACATTCTTCCAAAGTTGGGAGAGATTCAATGATATCATAAATTCATGTCCACATCATGGTTGAAATATGACAGGTAATAAGCTTTTTCTATAATGGACTAACTTCACTCGTGCCCCAATTTGTAGAAATGATGTGTAATAACGAATTCATGAACAAGGAGGCTAATGATGCATGAGATTATTTTGATCTACTCATTGAAAATGTACAATCATGGGACACCTCCCTAAGGCCCACCACTTCTAAGCCAACTCAATCACGAGAAAAGGGAGGAATGTGTGTTTTACGAGAAGAAGATGATATGAGTGCAAGAGTGGCCAATCTCATGAGGAAAGTCGAGGCCATAGAACTTAAGAAGGTGGAAATGATCTAGCCTGTTGAGACCGTTAAAGTTGCTTCCTAGATCTACGTTATCAACATACACTTAACTCAGAATTGTCCCACACTTCTTATATTTCAAGAGTTGTTGCATGAGCAATTGAATGTCGTGAATAACTATCAATGACCATGAAATTACGATTGAACCGCTATTGTAGAAGTATGAAATTAGTCCAAGTGTCATAGAAGGGGGTAAATAAGACTTTTTAAAAAATTATTTTCTTATAACAACAAACAATGCCTAACTTCAATTAAGATAAGTAAGACAAAGTAACTATATGACTTCCATGCTAATAGAGGGTCCAAACACATAGGCTATACAAGATTTACATGTGAAGCAAGTAGCCTATGAAGATAGTGTATGTGAGAGTGTGTGGGATGTGATTCCTATCAATTCTTATACATTTATTAATCATGCATTATAATAATCATTTGATAGACATAAGAATTATTAGATCAATGCATAAAGAGTAATCCCAAATACAATCATATATAATGGTTCGACTACTTGCCTACTCCACTCCCAGCTGATGCACTCTCTCCTAGAGTATACTAAATTTCACTATCCAAGGGGTTTTAAATTAGGTTAACCATGAACCTTAACAACCTACACAAGGTTAACTAATGAGCCTACACAAGGAAACCTTATATGCCTATATAAGGCAACAAGTTAGACATAAGGACACAACTAGGAGCTTATATAAGGCAACATATGCCTACACAAGGCAACATGTCCTACAAAAGATGTCATGCCCCAAACTCAGAAACCGGGCTCACAAAATTCTCAATCACCAAATCTGGTACCGACAGCCTCTGTAGTACCCCATTCTTGGTTCCCAGTGCCCATATGCTAGATTTCAATCCTGAAATCCTACACGGAGGATTTTTCAATGTACATTTATCTCGTAAGAAGCATAACAATAAGTTTACCCAAATCACAAAGGCAACATCATCATCCCATATCCACTAATATAAACAGTTGAATATAATGTTGAAAGGGAAATACATATATCAGAAATTAAAGCTCCAAAAGAGCAGCTGCATGCTCCAAGCTCAACACTGTTGTGACCTAACACCACCTGCACACATCTATCGTGCATAAGCTTATAGAAAGCTTAGAGGGTGGTGAAAGTGTGTGCTCAAGGTAAGTGTCAAGTATGCAATATCAGAGCAATTCAGAAACATGTTAGTAAGTCCATAAATACCATCAGCCTTATCCAAGTTATGCAATGTAAAAACATAATAAGGCAATATCATATACTGAGGAAGTAATGTAGATCAGTTATGCAAGGTGGAGACATAGTAAAGCAAATAATAGATACCGAGGATGTAATGCAATATACAAATCCTGACGAGTCCATGAATATCGTCAGCCTCATCTAGGGCATATAAATGCAGAAACATAATAACTAAAAATGTCATATGTTACGTATGTAATGCAATATGCGGTGCGAATAAAATGACCAAGCTGGAGTGTGAAGTCGGGATGATAATACATAGTATCATAGACTAGGTGGTCCTTCACAAGGGACTTCTATCCAAACTAGTCCCATACCTAAATTTGGATAGACAGACTCAATGTGGAAAACTCCCGATCTCAGGTTGGTTGTGTATCCCAATTAAAATCCTAACCATTGCGAAGGTACACATAATAATTAGTTACACACCACCAGCCCAAGTGGATAGTGAATGAATGAATGAATGAGTAAAATGTTGAGTATGCAACTCTTGCTCAATAAGTCCACACATCAATATCTTACTTCTCTGGGATTATCACCAGGGTCTAGTATACTCTACTCCACCTGCTGCCCCATCAAGTGCACAACTGGGTAAGTGGAAGAGACCTCACCATCCACCTACTAATACCAACCTGGCTCGTTGCTAGTAGACCCATTCTTCAAGCTGGTCAGACTCAGCCTAACATTGCTTATTGCCTCATGCGGGTAAGGCCACACCCCCTCCCAACTGACCACGACATAGTCGGAAGTGCGACCTCCTAGTATTCGCCACTTGGCTTTCATGTCTTCCACTCGGTCTAGACGTTGGAGCATCCCCTAGTCACGGGAGTTTAGAGACTTTCACCTACGAACATTCAAAGTGCTCATATGCTCAAACTAAACATTTTTGGTGTCCCATTTGGCCATCCATGATATGCCTGTGGAGGCCGCAGCCCTGTTGTCGCTAGGGTGCCAAATTATCATGTCACAAAATGTAAATACATTAGTCATACCATCCAGTTATGCATCAAACCTGCTCGTACAGCGTGCTCATGTGGGGTAACTCCATCTCTCAGGAAGTCCCATAAAGAATCAGCCCAACGACACATGCCATGATCAATCTCTCCTCATAACAAGCATGCGAATGATGCATATGGGCATGTATCATGAAGTATAATAAGTATGATTATAATCACATACATCATGGTGGGCCTGTATAAGGCATCCCATGGCCTGTAATAATGAATGAGTGGCGTGCACACAATCACATACACATGGTGGGTCTCACACATCACAATTGGGCCTCGCACCTATAAGGGCCTTCACAAAATCACAATGGGCCTCATATAATCATAATAAGCCTCATATAATCACAATGAGCCTCATATAATCACAATGGGCCTCATATAATCACAATGTTATGATAACACATACTCAGTGCGTATATCAATCATAGTTGTAATCAATAATTAGCCTATATATATAGCAAGGTTCATAGAAGGACAACAGATCTAATCCATAACGTGAGGATTGAGCTCAACAATGGATATACTAAACCCGATACCATCAATCTTTCCACCTATGGTGACGATATACTCTCCTCATATCAAGGATGGGCCTAGATGACCTACTCATATCAAGAATGGGCCTAAGAATAAGGAGTGGGCTTCCTTGCTCGTTTCATCATATAACAATCTGGGCTTCCTAAGGGCTTAATAAGCACAAGGTGAGTCACATTCCATATGAAAGGCTTAGTATGAAAAGAAGATGGGCTCCAAGGCTTGGGTGGTCCTACAGGGTATTGTGGAGAGCATCATTATCAAATGGGGGCCCAACAGATTAGGATAGCCTAATCAAGGGAAAGCTGGGTAATATAATCATCAATGGGGGGCCTAACAATTTGGGTTAGCCCATTAAGGAGAGATGAGAATGGGCCTAACAATTGGCCCTAAGGAGATTTATAATATGGACATCTAACCATCATTGCTCATACAACGTGGACATTAAACCATCATCGCTCCCAAAGCATGAACCATTTAACATCAACTAGGAACATGGATAGGTGGCATAAACATCATTACATACTTCCTGGTGAAATCACACATCACAATGGGCCTCATACAAGAGATTTATATACATCACATTGGACTTCACTCATGGGCCTCACATAAGGGCTTTATATACATCACAATGGGCCACATCATATATGCCTAATACACATTACAATGGGCCACATTACATGGACCTAATGGGACAATCACAGTGGGCCACATACAATCGCAATGGGTCTCATACAATCACAATGGGCCTCATCAAGTAGGCCTCACATACATCACATTGGGCCTCATCATATGAGCCTCACATATGTCAATGGCCACATATAATCTCAATGGGCCTCATATAATCATAATGGGCCTTATACAAGGGTCTCATACATCACAATGGGCCTTGCACAAGGGTCTCATACATCAAGTGGGCCGCAACAATGGGCCTCATGTACATCAAGATAGGCCACAACAATGAGCCTCATATAATCACAATGGGCCGCAACAATGGGCCCACCGACCTAGCCGGTCCATTTACACCATTCATCTATTTTAGAGTCATTTTAGAGCATTTTCAAAAAATGAATCATATCAAAAGATCATTTAGACCACATTCTAAATAGCAGCGGAGATGATGATTGAAAGATCATCTGGACCATACCACAAATAATAGTGGCAATAATGATTCCCACCGTTTAAACCTCACAGGACCCACCATCACATTTATTTCCATCCAGTTTGTTCATATGGTCATAAAGATCTAAATTAAGAGGAAAAATAATTTTATGTTGATCCAAAACTTCTTCCCTCCCAAAAAGGATTTCAATGGTAGACATTCAATCCCTCATTGGTTTTTTACAGTGTGGTCCATCTGAGATTTGAATCTGCTCCATTCCCAGGCCCATGGCCTGGGAGTTGGGATGGACGGGGTAGATGAAACACCCATATCATAGTGGTCCCCGCCATCCAGATGGACGGTGGGATGAAACACATGCCACGGTGGGCCGTCAGAGCTTGTAGATGTCACTTACAATAGCTATAATGCTCATGTGGCCTGCTATCCCACTATCCGGATGGACAGTCTGGATATCACGTACCCCATATCAGACCCACATAGCTAGTTGACGTTAATCCAGTAGCTGATCTGCTGCTGGGGTGGAGTCTACATAGATGAATGGTCTGGATGATCAGACCCAACTTGTTGATGTTAATACATCAGTTATATAACTAGTGTGAGGTACACCAGCTAATCTGCTTACCACAACAGGTGAGTCCCATGTGGGGCCACCAGAATATAATAATAATAATAATAATATTATATATATATATATATATATATATATATATATATATATATAATAAAACGTCCAGGCTTGGACATCTGTTGATGGATGGCCTAGATAAACTCATACCTCACAGGTCCCACCGTCCCATGATAGATGGTGTGTATTAAAACGCATACATCTCGATGGTCTCCACCGTCCAAAACAATGGACGGTGTGGATAGAAGGCACATGCATCATGGTGGGGTCCCACATGCTGGAGGTAGCACGAATGGCCTGCATATATGAGATATACATCAGGGTGGGTCCACATGTACGTGGCCCACCCGGTATAGATCAAACTAATATTTGTGTTGTCCCTTCAGCAGTGCCTGCTGCTAGACGGTGGATGACACAGCACATATACATGGGGTGGGGTCCACATGGGCGATCCTATCCATCCATCAGTTAGCCACCTCACAATGGGGCCGTAAGAAGCTTCAAAATAAGCAGATATTTATGATTTCCCTTCATCCAGCCTTACTCGAGTATGGGCAGCAAGGTGGACCTGTATGGATAGCCAGTTGGCCTGCTTAAATGGATAGCATGGACGAAACTCATACACTCATCAAGTGGGCCATCAATCATGGAAGAAAGAGAGTGAGTGAGAGAGTGAAAGAGAGAGAGAGACGTATGGTGGAGAGGAGCTCCGCCATTATGAGCTCCTCTCAATCATACAATGTACACATCAAATGGGTCCCACCACATGTGGGCCCTTAAATCACAACGATCAATGGTGGAAATCCCTTTTCCATAAACAATATAAGGTCTAGATTACCTTCTTAAAATGGAAACAAGGTAAACATCATGAAGGGGTCAATGGAGAATGGCCCCATTATGGAATTCATATACACATCAGATGGGTCATTGGCTACATTTAGGGCCTAAAGTGGGATCCATACCATCAATCGACAGACTCCACTTGGCCCATCATTAAAAATACAAATCTAATCCTATAAACACCCACCAATTTCGCTCTTTCTTGGCTCCTTGGACTCCTAAACTCCTTGGCTTTTCCTTCGATGGAAGTTGATGAAGGTTGGATGGCTAGAATGGAAGATTGGGTGGTAGTAAGTGGGCCACACTAGGCTCCTCTCTTTCTCTCCTTAGCTTGGACGTCCACACTCTTAATTTGCTTAGGAGTGAATAGAGAAATGAGAGAGAGAGAGAGACTGATGGATGGGAGAGAGGGATGGTGATGGGTGTAAGGAAGGGATTGGTGGAGAGAGAGAGAGAGAGTTGACTTTGGATGAGAGAGGTATGGGTTGTCATGCCTTGTTAGTAAGAGACGGATGAGTGTTGTACTTGATTGATTGATGGGATTGATTTAATAGATTGTAGACGCGATGTTTTCTCAAAATAAATGCAGGCCCATAACTCCTTGCTCGAGTATTGCATCAGTGCATGAGATGCGGCGTTGGAACTGTGGTAACGGCATGGTCACAAGGGTACAAATCTCGGGTCGAGCCAGCTCAGATCTATGGGATACGATTTAAGGTCACGCACAAATACTGATTACAGGTCGTGGGCTGCCGGAATTTGATGGGAAGAATTGTGAGAGTCTATGGAATGGTATGGAATAAGATATAGGCCTTACGCAAGGACAATATGACATATACAAGGACAACACATCCTACATAAGGACAACATGTTCTCTCGCCGGAGGCCTACGTAAGGTCTTGGCGAGTTTGTTAACTCAAACACTGAATCTCAATCCTACATGAGGAAAGTTCTTCAGACTCAATGAACTCTATATACTTACAAGTAAGTGAGTGAGTCCCTTTCTCATACAATTTGAAGATGATCCTCTTGTTGATAAAGAGTTTTCAGCTCCCTTGAATTGCAACTGCTTCTGATACTTCAATTAATGCTTCGAGGATGTGAGGTTTAGGGTTTGGTCTGATCTTCTCTATTAAATGATATGATTTAAATACATAAAGAAGATTCCCATGAGCTAAAATGATCTTGAAAACACGGATGGCCGACATGGATATAAAGTAGATACATCAAGGTGAGCCCCACGGTATGGGCCGCATCATCTTGGGTGATCAGGGTCTAAGATGATCTGCTCCCGTGATATTCATGGCAGTGGGTGTGCCTCACTAGGCAATGACCTGCATACATAGAAAGGAAAATAATTCTAGTTGGATGGTGGCCCACTCTCAAAGGTTGAGAAGCAGTTCACTGCCCCACATGGTCATGTGTTGCGTCTTTTTGAACTGTGCAATGTTGGTGCTTGAATTGAGTTTATTGAATAACATCGAAAGTCCACATCGGTTGCCATTTATGGACAATCATAGACTAACACTTTCATGGAGTGCAACTTCATTGGAAATCTAGTACACATACAACATTTCTAATAGATGGATGTGAATGCCAAGGTGTACTGATGTAAGTGTCATAGACTTCTCCTTAAACCATGTTCATGCATATAGTCATTTCTCCAAAAGGACATCAATGAGGGGGGCAATGTTTGTACCCTATCTGACCGGGTCCCATTTTCTATCATTTAGGATCAGAAGCATGTGAATTACACATGCGTGTGCTTAACGATCGCAAGATTTTATATATATGTGTGTGTGTGTGTGTGTGTGTGTGTGTGTGTGTGTGTGTGTGTGTGTGTGTGTGTGTGTGTGTGTGTGTGTGTGTGTGTGTGTATACACACATGACCTATACACACATGACCTTATTTTGAGAGATGGCCATAAGACGTCAACGTCGAGCGCATTAGAAGTAATTGACAATGGTGCAACCGAGTTTGAATAGCTAACCAAACAACTAGCCAATGGTCAAAGTTCGTATGAATGTTGATAAATGTCAAAAGACTAGAGAAAATAAGGTCATGGGAAGAATCTAGAAGTAGAGAGAGGGAAGGAGCAGTTACAATAATCATCAAATCATGAGAAGCATCTAGAATGTTAAAGCATCAATAAAAATAGAAGATTAAGCAAGTTTAGAAATCGTCTCACACAACTCAAACATACCTGCAAATCAATTGACTTTCAATTATCCTGTTAAGTTTACATTTCGTAGTATAATCGCAGTATTTATCAAGTAAATCCTTTCCCTTAGCTTTTACTTTCTACATCTGCCATTTACATTCTTTAGTTTAATTAATAGTGTAATTACGTTAGTTAATAATCATAGTTGTAATCAAAGCACTTTCTAACAGTTGATAGTTGTCGATCTTAACTTTCCCTTCTTATTCCACTCTCCTTACATTAAGAAAGTCCTTTCGTATGGGAGGCAAGGAGAAACCCATCATTAGAGGATGAATACCAAACTCTGACTATTTCCCGGTCCATTTATACTTTGAGTGAGTGGCTGAGTAGGCGACCGATCTCCCTAGATCTCGGTCGTACCAGCGTCTACCTACTTCTACGTTGGGGGTCATAGTTGTTCGATTTGAATTGGAACCGCAATCCCAATTCTAGCAAGCCTACGCACTGAATACCTGTGAACGATATCAATAGTCTTCCTAAGCATCTAAAGTGCCTGGAGTCGACAATAGATCAAAGAAAACTGAAAATACTTCTTCATTCAAATCAAAATTTATGAATTGTTCAACATAAAAAAAACCAAATAACTTGAATAAAAGTAAAATGAACATTAAACGAACTACAAGCTTCACCTCTTAGCTCTAGCTAAGAGATTAGCCAACTATAAACATGATTGAACTAAAACTCAAAATATATATATATATATATATATATATATATATATATATATATATATATATATATATATATATATATATATATATATATATTAAAAAATAATTAGACCTAAAGGATTGGAAAGGAGGGAAAGACTCTTTAAAGCTCCATAACTCCTTGCTATACTCCTACCCTAATTCATCCTTAGAAACTCCTAAAACATCCATTTATATAGATTTTTGATTGGACTGACTTCAAAATCGACTCAATTTTACACAATTATCATAGCTTCAATGGCATCGAAGTGTAATAACCCAAATAAATCTTGACCATCTAATTTTAACCATTGATCAACATACCTAATTTGTAACATCCCAAGATTTCACGACCCGAGTTCATACTCATACCCGAGAAAATCGGGTGTTAATAATACAAACTGGATGCTCTGAAATCGCACCCTTTTTTTATTTACGTCCATATACATTCATGAAGGTAACATTCATAAGAATAAAATCAACTGTATTGATTATATTTTATTAGAGTAAAAGAATAATTAATGGCCTTTCTAATGGAAGCTTATTACATTGATCGAGTTCACAGTGGAAATATAAAACTAAGTAAACATTCTGTCTTCATATTTTTTTGGTGTTGTCTTCTATAGAAAGCTGATCTTTTAAGTCTTCAATCTGTACATCATCTACATCATCTGTACGGTTAGAAGAGGGTCAATGCCCTACTCATAATGATGGTTATCCTTTAAGATTAACAGTAATTTCAAGAGATTCATGAAAGCGAGATAAATGTTCTGATACGTCAAGTAATCCACAATAGATATTAATGCGCAAACAATCTATATGAGATGCATGCCTAGAAAAGTATATAAGGTATATCACACTTAGCGATCACCAAAATGTAGAATATGATTAGAACTATTCGACTCAACCCACATCTCATATTACAAATATTCACTAGTGTGTCCCATGCTTAACATGGTTTTATGCGGTTGTCCTAAAACAACCACAATAGATGAACCGGGAGAATACACCCCCAGAGATTGGAGTAATTATTTATGACAACCAACCCCCCATAACTCAAAATTGATGTATTACATATATAAAATGTCTGACGTACACCAACCAGGACACCATCAACCTGTGAAATATGAAAATTACGTGTTGCCCCAAGGCCACTATCGAAAACGCATTACGTCCATGATATTTAATTGATTGTTAGAGGAGGGATTCCCATCATAATACTTGCATCAAGAGAGAATTCTTTTATCCATGGTCAATTAAGAATATCAAGACACCTGCCAAGCCCTTAAGGTATAAAGAGGTGAGGGACAATAACTAGAAAAATAAGAGGCGAGTGACGAAGGTTAATCGAATTGAGGAGAGTGGTTAAGGCCATCCGTGAGTGACAATAACCAGCTCGAATTAGAGGCGAGTGACGAAGGTTAACTTGAACTAAGGAGAGTGGTTAAGGCCAACTCAAGATGATTAAAGACAAGAGCAAGGCTTGTATACATAGCCTCACATAAACTCGGGAAAGCCTCTTGCAATGGATATCATGTAAAAATCTCAAAAACGCTAGTAATTGATGATATCCATTTAAAATGTAAACAGAGGGAAAGTAATAGAAATCTAAGATCAGATAAAAGGCATGGAAAGGATAAGTGCAAAGGTGAGATAAAATGCATCAAATCAATTAAGACAAAAGGCACATAAAAAAGGAGTGATAAAATAGCATGAAGGCAAAAGGGGCAGGATAAATATATCAACTTAAATTACCGAAAGCTTAAAGGATAAAACCCTCACTTGGCCTCGACTCGAACTTGGAAAGTCGACTCACTATCTTTCTCTTTTCTTTCTCTTTCTTTCCTTTCTTTTCTTTTCTTTCCTTTCTCTTTTCTTTTCTTTCTTTTCTTTCTTTCTTTCTTTTTTCCTCTCTTTTACTTTCTTTACTTTTTTTTCCTTTCCTTCTTTTCTTTTCTTTCTCTTCCTTTAAATGGAATCCACTGATTCCTCTCTCTTCTCTGTTCACTCCACAAGTATTGGGTTGTGATGTAGTAATAAACTCAGTGAGATTGAGGTCGAATCCCAAGGGACTGAAACTTGTACGTTATCTAAAACTAAGTGGAACTAAAACTAGACTCAGATGAAATCTAAATTGAATGACATTGAGGGAATAATGCTAAAATATTAATCTAAAACTTAGAGAAATCAAAAGTAAGAAACTAGGGATTCAGAGGATCCACTTGTAGTGATCAGGGAGATCTACGCTCGATTCATGAACTCAACTGTGAGTCCCATCTTCATCCAGTTGGAAGATATAACTATAAAATCAATTCTGAACTTCTTTTGATCTAGTTTTCAAAAGATGAAAGGTATGAGAATTAGAATAGATTCCATCACCAAACCATCCCTAGGAGACAAAGCAAACAACATAATTAAACTAATTAACAACCAATCATAAGATGTATGAAGGTTAGGAAAGGTACCGTCATCCGACCATGCCCAGGAGACGATGGTGAACAACAGGGCTTCCTGATGTCATAATCATAAAAAGTAAAGGAACATGCTCAAAGCTATCGTAGACTCATTGTAATTTTAGTCACAACAGACCATTAAAAACTAAAAATATTCCCTTAATAATCAAACTAAAATCGATATCAATTCAGTCTAACATGAATGCAATATGTAAAATCACCCCACACACTACAAGATTCACCTCTTAGCCCTAGCTAAGAGGTTTAGCCTGATATGGAGAGGCTATAATCTCTTAAGAACATAAACAAAAACATAAGAAATAAATAAATAAATAACTCTAACTATCTCTCTTTCTTGTGCAGACGTCCCCAGGATAGCATTGAATCCCCTTTTCTGTGGTCGGCCAGGATTTTTATAAGGTGCAGCGCACCTTCCAGAACGCTCTACGTACTTTGTTTCTTTTACACAGTAATTTCTAGAAAGGAACTTGTGCCCGAACTGAAATCCATACTTATGAAGGCTAAATCTACTAATCAACTTTCTTGGGAGTGGTCGGTCCCTGTAACATCCCGAAAATCGGGGGTCGGGTAGAAACCCAACTCCCGTGTTCCAAAACGTCACTTATGCAACATAGATAATGATTAATGCACATTGTCTGTAGAATGACATTAAACAAGATTGAGACTAAGCCAAAACAACATATCATACTCCAGAGACAGTTAAATTAGCAAGCGGAAGACTGTGATAAATATATAAAATATATGAATGATTGTAAGTCTCCAGAGTGTGAACGTGTTACCAGGTTATCTAATTACATGTATACTCCAAAATAGAAAGAAAAGAATATACATGGGTGTGTAAATAAAAGGCAAACCGCCAAGTGTATTGGCATCTAATCAGTAACCCTGTAAACCCGTTGATCAAAACCAGCATATAAGAGAAATCCTCCTCATCATCAAACAAGTCCAGCTCCGCTTCATAAGCAGTGCCATCACCTGAAACTAAAATAGGGACTGGTTGGTGTGCGCAACACCGTCCCGTAACGTGGGAGTGAGTAGCTAACTCAGTGGAGCAACGGTTAGCATGTTATCAAATCAATCACGTGATAATGGTAAAGCAAGCAAATCAAATATTTCTAAATACTGTGATTAATGCAAGCATGAAATGACATGATGGATGCCCTCACCGACATACTCCCTCATGCGACCCCATCTTACGTTCGCGGCATGCTTTCTTCCCTCAGTACTCCACATCTTTTAGGCACATGCAGTGTGATATGAATATGATTACCGAGTTGTTATTAGTCCTTTTCATATAGCAGGATTGGGAAACTAGGGTACTTCCCTTATATCATTCCTAACAAGGATCCTTTCTAGGGTCGTCACTCCTAGTAATCTTATATGATGATATATTTCTAGGTCGCTGCAAGGGCTGCCAGGGCTGTTGCACGCACTCGTTGCTCCGCTCCCCTATCACCTTATCAATACAGGCCTAGTTTATATCCTTAAGATTGCATCAGGACTCGTCGCCCCCATGCGGTGTCAGGATAAACTCAAGGTCACTACAAAGGGCTGCCAGGGCTGTTGCTTTCACTCGTTACTCCACTCCCCCATCACCTTATCCATGTAGGCCGACAGCAAGAATATAGTGTCCCATTCCACCATAATCTGCTCAGAGTAGGGTGCTCACTGGTCACTACGGGGAGGTTTGTGGCCCCAGCGTAGGCCGACAGCTCGACCATGGTGTCTCATACCACCATGCCCGGCTCATAAGTTTTAGTGGATCAAGGTACCACGGTTATCAGGGTTATCACTGGTAAGTTCAGTACCTTAGGTTCAAGAAATTATGACGAATACAAGGTGAACATACAATGGTCAGTCGGGTTACTTGATGAGTCCGACTAGCACAAGCGCATGTTGATTCGACCGACATGAAGTGCACAAGCACTTCGTGTGGCCTAACTACTGCCGACGACTCTAGTACGACGCGGGTTCGTCATACACATCCTTCGGGGCGAATAGAATCCAACCACGAATTCTGAACTATTACCGACTGCCTGGACTAAAGTATAGCCTCAAGCACATGTAATGTGAATCAGTACTCATATGATAGAGATAATTGAAATACAAGTAATTCCAGCATGTTATCAGCATGTTATAACGTACATCATAAGCAGTTAACCATACACGAGTATTTCACACCTAAGGTAGTCAATTTAAATACAACAAGCATGAAGGAAATCATGTGCATCATCAAAGTAGTTGAGAATTCAGTCTCAACGCTAATCTACAACACCATTTACTCAATACTTACTAATATATACATTTATACAAATACTTAGACTACGCAACTCTAACGTACTTGACGTATGTTGATTTCAATATATAATATGACAGATCCTTATATCAAGGAGTTGTCTAATACACAACAATCATGTTCTTACATTCAAACATATGGCAGGCATAAATCATATTGATTTAGGCATTTCAACAAACACTTAGTCTACACACATTAGTCTACATAGCATATGTCGACCAATACGTGTATTAAGGCGAATCTCTTCGCCAAACAGATTATACACACATAACTAACATAGGTACATGACAAATACTCATGGCAATCATATCGGCAAAATACGTACGTATACAATATTTCCTATAAATACCCAAAATACCCTAAATCTCATATTCTTCGTACGTATTAGAAATGAAAAACAGACAGCATGTTCTATATGTCAAACAGCATCCTTATCAGCAATCTACCATTAAACGGCATTGAAAGCTTTGAAAAATGGTAACCAAAGTGTCTAAAATCTGCACCTTACGTCGTAGGAGCGTAATGAATCGAATAAGAACTCTACGTCGACGTCAACGACTGATTGACAGCCTACAACACAAGGTGAGTCAGCTACTTAGCTACTTGTACCCATAGGAGCCTTAAAACAGATTAGGGTTAGGGTTTTCTTACCTAGAATGAAACCAGAATCGTCGAAATAACGATGCAGGTGGATGGCTTTGGCACGTGGAGCAGCAGGGAAGAATCCCAGGAGAAATCCCCAACTTCTCCCTCACTTTCTCTCTCTTTTCTCTCTCTTGATTTGGGTAGGGTTTGAAATTCGTATGGAATTTGTGAGAGAGGGTTTAAGGCCTTTTTATAAGCCCAAACATGACGAAAACATACTCGAAGTCAAGGTATACTTAAGTTATAACCAAATCGGGTCTGTTCTGATCCAACGGGGCACTTTTGGAGGTCCTGTTACTGAATGCGGTCGGACTTAAGCTCTCTAATATCAGATCTAGGTCAAGCTAAGTTTTCAGTCCGGTCGGGTTTTCATATCGACTGTGGAGGACCAGTTTCAATTCAGCGGTCACCGAAACTCGATCAGGGCCACAAGTGCTAAGACATGAAAGGGCTAATTTTTCCTGATATGAGGATAAAATTTGGTTAAATTCTGATGGTCAGAATGCTTAAAAATAACGTGCAAGCGAGCGTGCCAGATTTAGAATTTTTTTAATAAATCTTTTCCTTTTCTCACTCTTTTCACTCCGGACTCGGTAAAATGGTCTCAGGATATCGGTTGGGCTTGATTTTTAAAACAATTGTCAAGTCCAACTAAGCGGTCATAATGGTCTAAGATTGTAGATATCAGACTTTCGACGCGTGGTCTAGATCCAATACAAAATTACAAAGCATTCCCAAGAGCAACCGGGTTTAGAGTTTGATTTTAGGTTTCAGGATAACGTAGCGTTAACAATTCTAGAGGTTTTGGGTCTTACAGATCGTATTTAAAGTGGTTGGTGCTAATTTCACAGGTAATCTAGTTTAGCGCTAGCTAAAACACATTAAATTTCTAAAGAATTTGGTTCTAAATGATTCCTTTGGCTTTGGAATTGGTTTCAGAGAGGTTACCAAGGTTTTATGGTTGACCCATTGCCTAAGGACGTCTAACTCCAGGTTGAAAAAAAATTCGGGGTGTTACAGTCCCCTCCCAGCTCAGGTTTGAACAGCCTTAATCGGCATGAATCTCCATTTATGACCCATCTTACAATGTGGAGTTAAATCTGCCCCAGCCCCTGTCGACGCATCTTATGGGTGAAGATACAACCTGCTCTAAGGTGAAAACCCTGGGGATCTGATCTAAATCATCCTAGTAGCATGATGGACGGTCTGGATTGCTAATCTGATCACCACCAAGATCACATAATGCCCCACTGATGTCAGTTTTCACGGACGCAGAGGCTTGCACAATTTCTTGCACTGTGTTGATGGTGGGACCCATGATTGATGTCTTTAAGAAAACCCACTCCATCCACTGAATACATGTTGAAAAATCAGTTGGAAATGGCTAGTTTCTGATTGGATTTGGTGTAACCCACAGAATTTCTTTTGCACCGTCGGTCTTCCGTTTGGACCATCGAAACCCGATCTTTGCTGTAGTTTACAATTCTGTCATCTTAGCTTCAAGTATACATACCGTGGGCTTCTAATGGAAGATCCTGATTTCTCATTTGGATGAAGGTGGTGGGCCACAACTCGTCATAGTGGACGATCGTCCGCTCGTGCAACAAAGAGGAGAGAGCGACTCTCTCCTAGAAATGGAAATTTGGGTCAACCGACTTTGACCGATCTTGAATTCTGGACGACTTTGAAGATAATCGGATGGCGAGAACCCTGTGATCTTGAATTCTGGACGACTTTCAGGCCACCTGAACTTTAATTTCTCAATTTTCTTGGATCTCTAGCACGTAAATTCTTCAATCTCAGTTCCCTGGGGTCCGTGCCTTGCCTTGGTAACTTCAGAGTATTAAATTCATGCTTGTAGTACCCTTTTTCAGTCTAAGCTCCTAAATACACCTTGCATCACGAACACAATTAAAATAGGACGCTAAGCATTATAATGTACATAAAATCAGGTAATAATTGGGGTTTAATATGTGATATTTGACCCTCAACAATCTCAGCGTGTAACTTTTATAAGCTTCAATCCTTGTGGAGATGAGTTCCATTTCAGACGGAACTAGTCTCTTTCGCACTCTGTCTACGCAAGGAGTTGAGTAACCGACATGTGAGGGGTTCTGGAATCATACCTCCATTGAAGTTTTAATCTGATTGGTTCAATAGGGAGGTCTTATTTGGTGAGGGGCCATCAGATGGTTGTTTCTGATTCTCCTTGATGGCTGTCCCTATTCTCATCATCTTGTACTATTGATCGAGCATGTGGCCACTACTCTAATGGTCATTCATTTCCCAACTAGTCTTTGCTTGGGATCTTGTCCTTAAATGGTCAGGGATCACTGTCCGACGGTCTTTGGCCCACAAAACCCTTATTCCGATCACACTCTTCACTGGTGTGAACATGATTTGTGGAGCCCCTACGAATCGTGACTTTCAAAAGACGTTTATCACAGAGAGACCGGTGGAAACCGAATCCTCTGGTTTTCTTTTCCCTTCTCTCCATCAGTTAAGGTGGGATCGGAATCCTCAGCCCTTGATTTTGGATGGTCCGGATCTCCCATCATCATTGCGATGGTGGCCCATTCTCAATCGGTTGTATGCTGTCTGTTCACAAAATTAGGTTGTTTGTGTTCGAAATTGTGCATGCGCGATTGTTTGGAAACAAGTGGAGAAAATAATGGCTTGATCAATTTCATTCCCAGACCCTAATGGATGATTCAGATCATTTGTTTTGATCACAGGGGTGGCCCAAATCATGTTCCCATCGGATGACCGTCCGCATGGACCCAAGAGAAGAGAGAGATTCTCTCTCGGACTCGAAAATCATCAGGTCTTACGTGCTTTGACCGGAACTTCTGGTCCAGTGCACGTCGGTTGTACACTCTCAATTCGGATGTGAGGTCCACGGTGATGCATTTGAGAGATCTACTCCGTCCATCCATTTTTTCATTTAATATAAGGGGTTGAGCCCAAAATTGAAGGATATCCAAGGATCAGGTAGCCTCCAAATTAACGGTTAATGGTTGATCTGTCAAGCTGGTCACTTCTACAATGATCTAAGGGCCGATATTGACGTGTATGGTTAATTTAGGCTAATTAAGCACGGTATAAATTTCATGTTAAACGGATCATTGGAACTGAGTGAACTAGAATTCAAGGGTCTAAGTTAGTGGCATTATCATAATCATTGATAATCTAAGATTTTTGTAAAATCTAATGGCTCTATATGCTTTTAGGCACGTTTTTAAACAATTCTTAGAGAAGAATGTATATCTAAATTGTTATGGATAGGGAGTTATTTGTTAATTCCTTTAAAGGAACATACGTACATTAATTTAAATGATGGATGGTCTTATCTCAAAATCAATGGTCCGATGGTTTGATCTATGGATGGACATCATTCCTAATGGTTGGGTTAGTGTCAGGGCAAGGACGTAAGGCTAGAATAGTTGGATTGGTAATATACACACGTATATGTTACATTGGATCTTCTGGTAATGCTCAAGGACTTTTGATGCTTGAGTATTGAAAAGTTCGGGGCATTACACAATTAGTCTGATATAACCGTCGATCTACAAGATCAACTTGTTCAATCTCAACCATTGATTTGAACATATCCGATCCAACTGTTCATTTACTAATAAATCCAACCATACATTTAACCATCCATCTAATGATACAACCATCAAACCGTCCATATGTTGAAATCATCGAAATACTTGTCCATCCATCTAAACTGACCGTCCATTTCACCACTAATCCACAGGTACTTCACGAAGTACCTTCCCTGATCACACATGAACTCATCCAACTGTACATTTATCCATCCATCCGTCCATCTATTATACATTGATCCATCCATCCATCCATCTACATCATCCATTTATGTACCATTTAGTACATCACAACCATATATTAATTCATGCATCAAATACTAGACATCGTGTACAACCATTTCATTCATGCACACTTATCACACATACATCATGCACACATACCTTTCACACATGTGGCATGCATGCATCAAATACATCACAACCACACACATGCACCGAACACATCATGCACACATACCTTTCACGCGTGGCATACATGCATCGAATACATCACATGCATCATATGCACACATATGGCACACGTGTAGTGCATAACATGTGATATATATATATATATATATATATATATATATATATATATATATATATATATATATATATATAAGAAGGAGAAGAAGAAGAAGAAAAAGAAGGAAGGAAGGAAAAAAAGGGGGAGTTTTTTTTTTTTTTTTAATTTTTAAGGTGAGTTTTCTCTCACTTGAATTTTTTTAATTATTTATTTGTTTGTCATTTATTTCTTAGAATTAAATTCATTTGATTGCCTTTAGATTCCTTTTATTTTATATGAATGATTCATCTTAATTATTATGCAATTGTTTGATTTTTTTTATTTTTTGTTATTTACCAAATTTGTAATTATGTCATTTGGATTTGTATTATTTATTTAGTTGGCTTTATTTTAACTAGCATACTTTAATTCGATGGTAAATTGGATTATTGTTTACTATGCATTGATTATTCTTTTATTATTTTTTTTATATAAGATGAAAATAATATTTAGATTTTATTTTATTATTATTTTTTTTCTATTAGAAATTTTGAATTCATATAGATTTTTTTTTTTAGACTCTTCAATCTGATGGATTATGTGGCATTTTAATTTTTCTACAAGGGATTTTGACGATGCACTAACAGTTTACAGTGATTAACATTTTTAAAAAAATTATGTACACCACGTATCATACATTTAATCAAGAAATAACAATCATGAAAGATTATTTATTTATGTATTATTTTTATTTGGTCCATGAAATTATTAAAATCATGCACCATCAAAATAGTTATTGGAACAACAGAAAATAGGTGGGGCAATCGAGTCCTCTGGGTTGAAAATTCCTAAAGAGTAAATAGGTAGGGTGATCAATACCCATGGGTTGAAAGTCCCAGAAACCTAACTGGTACCTTTTAGAACCTCTACCGTACCCTTTGAGTGGATGAACATGTCAGGATTGCAAAAGGTTTCCACTGTTTGGTTTGGTAGGGTAGTAGTTTGACTAGCTAACATACAAATGGGTCCCTTACCAAGTGCCCTTTGGATGGGTGAGCACGTCATGCAAAAGGTTCCCATTGCCAAGTTAGGAGTTGTATTGGTGCGGGTGTTGGCCAACCAGTGTAAACTGGCCCTAGTATTAAAAAGAATAAGTTGCACTTGTTATTGTGGATTTTGGCATATGTTGATTTCATTCATTCATTTTTCTTTAAATTTACATTTAAAAAAATCTTGTTTATTAATCTCCTCATCGGTTGCTTTGCCTAAATAGGTATTGTATCTTTTAGTATATTCTATTTAGATTATATGATGTTATTTTTGAAATCTGTGTTGAGATTTGTCACTAGGCTTCCCAGCTTACCTTGTTGGGATTTTAAAATTTTGGGATTAGGATCTCGTGGAGGCACGTAAAGAGAGTTTCTTTTATTCATTTTGTTTCTTTAGCATTTTCTAAATAAGTGTAATGAACATTAAGTATAGTATGATAGTATGGAGATGACATGAGTTTGGAGAAACCTTAAATAATCAGAACATGGATATTTTATTCTTCTTTAAATAAATGTTTGATCATTAAATTTTTGGATTGTTATATTTTATGAATGAGATCATTTTGTTAATATATGTGTAGATTATGAAATGTAAACATACAAAACATAAGTCATGCCTTCGGGTACCGAATCAGGGTTGGATATACACAGGTACCAGATTTCGGGGCGTGACACGAAGTGTAACGCCCGTGAAAAATCCGTACTTGGGCTCGAGTACCAACTCGACCCGAAATCGCGTAAAATTAATTTCCATGGAAATTAAGCGTAAGTTAGCTAGCGCAACGCTAGAGTAGCTGGGAAATAGTCCCTGATCACTTTAAATACGTTCTACAAGACCCAAATCGAGTAGAACAAACAACTCTACAATACTCTATAACCTCGGATCAAACTCTAAGCAGGTCTGTTCTCTGGACCACATTGAATTTCTGTATTGGATTTACACCGCGCGTCGAAGGTCCGATACCTCCTATCTTAGACCGTTAGAACCGCCCAGCTGGACTCGACAATCATCTCGAAAATCAAGTCAAACCGATAATCACAGACTATTTCGTTGAACCCGGACTGAAGAGACCGCGAATAGGGACAGATTTGGAATTTCAAATTCAAATCTGGCACACGACTTGACGCATCAGTATTAAGCGTTCTGACCATCAGAATTCATCTAGATTACACCCTCGGATCAGGAAAAATTTCTATTTATTATCATGAGACTTTCAGCCCTGATCTACGTGCGGTGACCGCTGAACTGAAACTGGTCCGCCACGTGCGATCTGCGAACGCTGCCAGACTGAAAACTTAATACGTGCTACATCTGGTACGCATGAGCTTAAGTCTGATCGCAATCGACCAGGGGACCACCAGAAAGCAACTTTTGGACCGAAACAGCCCCGAAATGGATAGGCACCAAGTAAACTTCATTCCGGAGCCTGTTTCCGGCGTTTTTAAGCTTATAAAAGGGGTTGAAACCCTCATTTCTCTCTCCCATCCAAAAATTGTAACCCTAGAGAAAAGGGGAGAGAGTTTGAGAGAGAGATTGGAAGGGATTTTTTCCGCTTCCGAGCCACCGATTGCTGCTGCTTCAGCAACTCTTCCCAATCACCTAGCTGGTGATTTCTCCGTTCTTTCAGGTACAAAACAACCCTAGAACTTGCTGATTTAGGGTTTATCCAGATTTAGGGCGTGTTAGCTAACGTATTTCATAAATCAG
Source organism: Magnolia kwangsiensis (assembly GCA_037074715.1). Classification (NCBI taxonomy): domain Eukaryota; kingdom Viridiplantae; phylum Streptophyta; class Magnoliopsida; order Magnoliales; family Magnoliaceae; genus Magnolia; species Magnolia kwangsiensis. The sequence goes on along the minus strand of CM073576.1, from coordinate 42,455,339 downwards.
GTTCTCCTACTGCCGTAGACGAAGCGTACACGCTCCGTTCAAAATCCCGCATTCGTAAGAGACTAGGTGAGAATTTTAGACGCTTTGATTGACGGTTTACAACGCTTTCAATGTCGTTTAATAGTAGATTATCGACAGCATCGCCGTTTGACATGTACAACATGCTCTCCGTTTCCTGTTTCGTAAATTAACGAAGAATATGAGATTTAGGGCATTTTAGTCATTTGTAGGAAGTACGGTTTACATTCGTATTTTGCTGACGTGATTGACATGGTTTGTTGTCGCATTAGGGAGTTAGGAATGCTTGCATAATTAGTTTGGCGAAGAGATTCGCCTAGTTGCGCACTTTGGGTCGACATACTATATGTAGACTTAAGTGTGTAGTGTATGTGTTTGTATAAATGTTTGTATTAGTATGTATTGAATTGAATGATGCTATGAGATAGTTTTTGATTGATTCTTCAATTAATATGCTGACCTAAATGATTTTCTACATGTTGATTATAAGCATGATTTCATTACATGCATGGAATATGTGTGTTGGAAGATTTGCTTAAGTTGAATGTTATAACATGTGTTAACATGCTCACATGATTGTATTTCACTTTCAATACTCTCACTTAGATTGCTGATGTGATTCCATAAATGTTTGGGACTAGACTTAGTCCAAGCATTCGGTAACCGAGCGAATTCGTGGCTGACTGGTCATAGCCACAAACGACGCGTCGATGAACGTGATTCGTGTTTAGAGTTGGCGGCAGTGGTTAGGCCACGCGAAGTGTTTTACGCACTTCATGTCGTTCGACTTGAGATGCGATCGCGCTAGTCGAGCCCGTCAAGTAACCCGACTGGCCGATGTATGTTCACCTTGTATGAGTCATAACTGCTTGAAACTAGGGTACTGAACTTACCATTGTAAACCCTGTTAACCATGGTACCTTGATCCACGAAGACTCATGAGCCGAGCATGGTGGTATGGGACACCGTAGTCGAGCTGTCGGCCTACGCTGGGGCCACAAACCTCCCCGTAGTGACCAGTGAGCACATAGACTCGTGAGCAGATTATGGTGGTATGGGACACTATATTCTAGCTGTCGGCCTACATTGATCAGGCGACGAGCCCTTTGTAGTGACCGCGAGCGTATTCTGAGTCCACGGGAGGCGACGACCCTTCGGTTGCAGTAGAGTACGGTAGGCCTATATTGATAAGGTGATGGGGGAGCGGTGCAATGAGTGCGAGCAACAGCCCTGGCAGCCCTTGCAGTGACCTACGAAATATACATCGTATGAGATTACTAGGAGTGACGACCCTAGACAGGATCTGTGTTGGGATTGATACAAGGGAAGTACCTTAGTTTCCCAATCCTGCTGTTTGAATGGACTAATAACAACTTGGAATTCATATCACCATAGCATTGCATGTGCGTGGAAGATGTGGAGCACTCTAGGGAGTGTGGCATGCCGCGGTCGTAAGATGTTGCCGCATGAGGGTGATCGTCGGTGAGGGCATACATCACGTCATGTCATCTTGCATTAACAACAGTATTAGGATTGTCTGATTTACTGCTTTACTATTATCGCGTGATTGAATTGTGAATATGCTAATCCTTGCTCTATGATTCCACTGAGTTGATCACTCATTCCCACGTTACGGGATGGTGTTTGCAACACCCACCAGACCCTGTTGTAGGTGTAGGTGAGGCCGAGATCCAGGAGGTGGAGTCAGAGATCGACGAGGACCAGGACGAGTTCTCGTATATGCAGTATCACGACGGCTTCCCGTAGGCGACCTGGATCGAGGGGACATCAGTGGGACTATTTTGAACGTTATTTTTTAGTTATGTATATGTATATGAGACTCAGAGATGTAGTCATACTTTGGAGACAGATGAGATTTACTTTGTTTTTCCATACAGTGATATATATATATATTGTTTAGTCTTCCGCTTGCTTTTATCACTGGATCTGAAGTATGAATTGCAGTTTTGGTATACTTTTACTCATGTGAATGCTTTAAATCAGACAACATTGAATCATAACCATTTTTGTTGCATAAGTGACGGTCTGGAACTCGGGAGTTGAGTTTATACACGACCCCCGATTTTCAGGGTGTTACAAGTTGGTATCAGAGCATGAATAAGAGTATACTGGGCCTGGGTTACGGTCTCGCGATGTACGCTGTCACTTCCTTTGACTTAGGTGGGTGCGAGAAGGGTCTAGAAACACTTCTAGGGTCGCAGATTCGTCGATAGGCGAAGTCTATTAGAATCGATCGCAAGATCGAGTCTGTAACGCATCTCGGGTCGCGTAAGGCAACCCGAATCGCTTCTAAGCTGTAGGAAGTCAGGTTGAGACGTCCTACGAGTGGTTTTAAACCGAAAAAGTGAATCCTTGGGCCGTGGGATGACCACGACTCCTGTAATCAATCGCCAGGGCTTAAAAACCCCGTTTAACAAAAAATCTTCAGAATTCCTCCTCTAAACACTCTGATCTTCATTTCTTTCTTATCCATTTCATGTTAGGCATCAAAAATAATGTGAAAATAACACAAATTAGTACTTTCACAAAATTGTACAGTGAATAGTAAAATTTCATGAAAAATGACCATAAGGCCATTCTAACTTCACTTTCTTTAGCAAATAAGGATCTAGATAGATGTACTGGCTCCTTCTACCCCAAATTCATATGCTGCATCATATGGTTTGGTATTCAGGATTGCGATGTGGTCTCAGAAAGCCCCGAACATATATTTGGGCTCATACAGATCAAAATACAATGAACTAGGGGGTGGGCCATATATTTTTGGAACCCCTGGACCATGGGGGATCAGACCCATATGGTCCCACCGGCAAACTTGGAGGTTGGCGGGCAATGCCATCGCCGACCGGTGGGGTCTGTTGGCCTCGATTTTCGGGCGCACGCCCTAAAACACCTAGTACATCCTCCCCATATGCCTCCCATCTCACGAAAACCCCTAAAACACACCTCTCCTTCACAAACAGCCCTTCCCTTAGCCCTATTTTTGATTTTCAGCAACCACCTCCAAACTTCGGCGTCCCAAATCACTCCTAGGTCCCTCCTTGGCCAAAACCGACCACCACCCATCACTTATTGGGAGTTGGCAGCCCCTCCTCTTGAAGATCTCACCATTTGGAGCTCCAAAAATCCTCAAATAGAGCTGAAATCGTGAGGTGCTCCATTGTACTTTTTTGTTTGTATTTCTCCTTGAAATTACAGCCTTGGGAAGCTTGAAGCATCCCTCTACGACGCCTAGATTTCCTTTTTCTAGATTGGGCAGCCACTTCTCCGCATTTTCATTATTTTTCATGGCTTTCGTGGAAGCCATTTTAGGCCTTTTATCACTCTCATCCATCATATCCTTGATGGGTAAGAGGAAAACCGCAATAGACGAGGCTAGGCTGAGCCGCCCTGCTCGATCGAGAAGACCGCGGGGTGGTGCCGCAAGTTCAAGCGCCGCCGCAGGTCCAGCTGCAGTCCTGGAGTGCCGTACAAAGCGGGATTTAGATCCCCATGCACACCTTGGGCGAACAATTCTATCAGAGATGCCTCATGGCCAATACACTGATCGCAAAGTGTTATTTGAGGCGGACGTAGATGGACGATTGTTCGGCGAGTATCTGTTGTTCGAACGCATTGAAGCTGTGCATTGGGGTCCAATCTTTGAAGCTCACGCTCGTGCTAATGTGAGCACCGTTCGTGCCTTCTACGCTAGTATCCAGAATCCTACCTTAGAGCCTTTGCAGTTCAAAATCCCTTTTGGTAGAGATCGGATGGCTACCATCAACGTTCGGTTGATTGCGCCACTTCTCAACGTGCCTCTAGGTGATGTGCATCCTAGTGAGAAGAATCTGAGGACTAGACGTGAACGAGATCACCACACCAGGTTTCTGTGCGGTAAGTTGGTTCCATGGCAGCCTAATAATAGCCTCAAGGCGACGTATATGTCTGAGGATCTGCGCCTGCTGCACCATATCTGTACGTACAATGTTTATCCCAGGTCGACGAACCGCATTGAATGTACACGCCTTATGATCGATTTCTTATTTCTGGTGGCCCAGGGAGAGAACGTATGTATGACCACTTTCATCTTACGGAGATAGTTCTCATAGCTAGGTCAAGAAGAACATCCGAATCGCTTCCCTTTGGCCGACTTATTTACAAGATTGCGCTTGAGTTTGCCTATAGACTTGGGCCAGAATTGCCGGCATCGATTCACACCATCGATGAGTCGACAATGGTCAAGATGAAGATTGGGTCACAATGCCGTGAAAATCAACTTGAAAAGGATAGTGGGGATGACTCTGATGATGAGGAAGATCAAAGTGAAGAAGAACCTAGAGCAGAGGTTCAGGAAGAAGCAGAAGAGGAGGCTCAGGATACTGATGAGAGCCCTCCTCCTTCTACGCAGGCTACTATCGACGATCGCATTGCTCAGATGGAGGAGAGTCAGACCGCTTTGCGAAGGGAAGTCCAAGAACTTCGCGCAGAAGTCGCTGATGCCAAGGCCGTTACAAAGAAGAAATTTGGCAAGGTGACTCGCACCTTGAAGGCGATCCTGTGTTGCTTACAGGATAAGGGTGCTCCTCCTCCATCACCAGACTCCGACTAGAGATGCGATCTTTGATGTTATTATCAGTAGTTAGTCATTTCCTGTTTTATGTGTGTAAGCCTGCTAGGGCTACTGCTTTGCTTATGTTGCTGTTGCTTAATTGTCTTAATTCCCATGTATTTCTCGTCATGATGCTTGTAAGGATATATCCCTTGTATTGTGACAATTTTGATTAATTGAAATGCATGGAATGCCTTTGACTCTTTATGTGAATGATTGTGGTGTATTTGTGCAATTGAGACTGACAAGGTTGCGCCCTATTTTGAATATAGGGAATGCCACCTAAGACTACGCGGAGCACGGCTCGTCTTGCGCTGACCGAGCATATGGATCAGACTCCCTCTCAGTCTGGTACCCATACGGACACTGCTGTGGGCCCGATTCCTGAGGCGGTTCGATCGTCTCAGCCTGCCGCTGGTCCTACAGATGGACCACCGCCATTTATGCCATCAGTCAGAGAGCCACATCGCGCATCTACTTCCACACCGCATCCACCACAGCCTGCTCCACCCCCTGACAGATTCGAGCAGATGATGGCTATGATGCTGCAGCAGCAGCAGCTTCTGACCACCATAGTGGGGACATTAGCCCAGGGTGGGGGTGCGACTACATCTACTCCACCTGCACCACCTGCGCATCCAGCTGAGGATGCCTATACATACTCCCAGGATGAGGGCATGGCTCATCCTGCGCCGCCTGCTTTCCCTGCGGGGAATCCTGCCAACACACGGGGCCTATTGGAGCGATTTCAGCGCTTGTGGCCTCCTACTTTCACGGGTTCTCACAGACCCGAGGAGGCTGAGTACTGGCTCGACTGGGTGTCGAAGATCTTTCGGATGCTGCATTGCACCGAGGCCGAGCAGGTAGAGCTGGCTACCTTCCTGTTTGAGAGAGAGGCCAGCATGTGGTGGGATAGCATACTGCGGACCGTTGCCGCAGACTTTGTATGGACGTGGGCAGCATTTGAGTTCCGCTTCCATGAGAAGTATTATCCCCAGACCTACAAACACGACAGGGAGAATGAGTTTCTCCGTCTCAGACAGGCAGCGATGACAGTTACCGAGTATGAGCATCGGTTCACGGAGTTGGGCAGGTACGTCTCGACGATCCTAGCTGATGAGCAGATGCGCATACGGCGCTTCTTGGAGGGTTTGCGACCGGATATTCGGTCGAAGATGTGCTGTGTTAGCATTCCCTCCTATGCGGAGTTGATTCACATGTCCATGCGGGCAGAGCAGGACGTGGATCGACTTGCGCGATCTCGAGGCCCGGCTGCTTCTAGGCCACGACCAGACTTGCCAGACAGGCCCTTCGCGGGCAAGAGGCCTCGCATTGATCCTCCTACTAGGACTACGGCGCCTGTACCACCATTTCGGTGCCCTGATTTGACATGTACATACTGTGGGAGGATGGGCCACTTGACGCAGAGCTGCTTTTCGAGGATGCGGGACAGTGGGTTCTCGCCACCGCAGAAGATTGACCGTGTACGTCCACAGGCGATATCAGCACCGCCTATATGGTCAGCTCCTGCGCATCCTTCTTTCAGACCTCCGGTATCACAGATTAGACAGCCTCCATGACCCTTGACACAACGGCCGAACCGGCCACAGCAGGCTCGAGTTCATGCATTGACAGCTGAGGCAGCTGCGACGGACACTTCTCAGCATTCGGCCTTCGAGGTCACCGCCCATATTGGAGGTACTCTTATTCTCATGATGGTGGACACTGGATCCACGATTTCTTTGATATCGCGTGCTATTGTCAGACGTCTTGGCTTACACACCATTACTATAGATGGAGTGCGGGTTTATACAGCTCATGGGTCCTTTACAGATGCCACCCAGATGTGTGAGGGTTGTTTGGTGGATCTGGGGGGCAAGACGATTGTTCTAGATCTCGTCGTCGACCCTGCTCTTCATTATCTCGACGTCATTCTTGGCATGGACTGGTTAACTGCAGCGAGAGCCGAGATTGACTGCGAGACTCGTATAGTCACAGCGTACGAGCCTGAGGGTGAATCCTTCACATTTCCAGTGCGGGTAAATCTTCCTTTCCCCATACTTAGCTACGCCACTCTATTGCTCGACGCTGGTGCCCAGGTACTTGAGCAGACGCCAGTTGTTTCCGAGTTCGGGGATCTGTTCAGGAAGATCCCTGGTTTGCCGCCCCGACGTGAGATCGATTTCACTATCGATCTGGTTCCCGGTTCTACACCCGTCTCACTGCCGATGTATCGCATGGCACCATGTGAGATGGAGGAGTTGAGGACGCAGATTGATGGTCTGCTAGAGCTTGGCCTTATACGGCCTAGCGTGTCTCCTTAGGGAGCACCGGTCTTGTTCGTGAGGAAGAAGGATGGTTCGATGCGATTGTGTATTGATTATCGCAGGCTGAACCAGCTCACGATGAAGAACAAGTACCCTTTGCCCAGGATCGATGACTTGTTCGATCAGCTGAGAGGAGCGCAGTACTTCTCGAAGATTGATCTTCAGTCAGGTTATCATCAGCTGCGCGTCAGGGATGAGGACGTGCAGAAAACAACATTCAGGACCAGTTTTGGCCACTACGAGTTCCTCGTGATGTCGTTCGGTCTCACGAACGCACCGGCCGTGTTCATGGATCTGATGAACCGGATATTTTGGCCTTTCCTCTATCGATTCGTCGTTGTCTTCATTGACGACATTTTGGTGTACTCTAGGAGTCGAGAGGAGCATGAGGAGCACTTGCGTTTGGTCCTTGATACGCTCAGACGGCATCAGTTGTTCGCACAGTATAAGAAGTGCGACTTCTGGAAGCAGGAGGTGAAGTTTCTGGGACACGTGGTGTCCAAGGATGGCATGGCAGTTGACCTGTCTAAGGTAGCTGCGGTGCAAGACTGGGAGCAGCCTGGTTCTGTCACTGAGGTGAGGAGCTTCTTGGGTCTCGCTGGCTACTATCGGCGCTTCATTCAGGACTTCTCGAAGATCATGAGACCCTTATCTCAGTTGACACGGAAGGACGTGAAGTTTGCCTGGAATGACAAGGCGGAATCAGCTTTTCAGGAGTTGAAGGACAGACTTACGTCCGCCCCTGTGCTAGTATTGCCAGAGCAAGGGGTTAGATACACTATATACACTGACGCGTCTAGCGTTGGTTTGGGTTGTGTCCTTATGCAGAGGGACAGGGTAATTTCGTATGCCTCGAGACAATTAAGGAAGCACGAGGAGAATTACCCTACACACGACCTAGAGTTGGCAGCCGTTATATTCGCACTGAGACTCTGGAGACCTTACCTCTATGGAGAGGAGTTTGAGCTCTTTTGCGACCACAAGAGCCTCAAGTACATATTCACGCAGCGAGACTTGAATATGAGGCAGCGGCGATGGATGGAGACGTTGAAGGACTTCAAGTTTGAAGTCTCTTACCATCCTGGGAAGGCGAACCTTGTGGCTGATGCGTTGAGCCGCAAGAAGGCGATAGAGTTTGCGGCTCCGCTGATGGTTGCCGAGTGGGATATGGTTGAGTTTTTACGAGACTTTGAGCAGAAACTCACCGTAGAGGAGCCATTTGAGTTCATCGCACACGTGCAGGTGCGATCTCAGATCGATGACCGAGTCATCGAGGCGCAGAGGGACGATGCGCATCTTACTGAGCTTCGAGAGCAGGCCAGTGATGATGCTGATGCCGACTGGCGAGTTGGTATGGATGGGGGCTTACGTTACCGTGGCCGCCTATGCGTCCCAGATGTCCCTGACTTGAGACGAGAGATTCTCGAGGCTGCGCATTCTACTAGACTCGCGATGCATCCAGGCAGTACAAAGATGTATCGTGACGTGAAGAGGACGTATTGGTGGGAAGGTATGAAGACCCACATAGCTGAGTTCGTGTCCCGTTGTCTCACTTGTCAGCAGGTGAAGGCAGAGCATCACCGACCACCTGGACTTTTGCAGCCTATGCCGATTGCAGAGTGGAAGTGGGATTTCATTTCCATGGACTTCATTTCTGGGTTGCCGAAGACGAGGAAGGGGCATGATTCCATTTGGGTGATCGTCGACCGATTGACGAAGTCGGCGCACTTCCTACCGATCAGAGTTACGAGCTCTGCAAACGAGCTGGCTAGATTGTACATCCGAGAGATTGTGCGTCTGCATGGAGTTCCGTTGGAGATCGTGTCGGACAGAGACACGCGGTTCACTTCTATTTTCTGGACTCGCATTCAGGAGGCTATGGGTGTGAAGTTCAATTCAGTACTGCCTTCCACCCACAGACGGACGGACAGACGGAGCGAGTGAACCAGATCCTGGAGGACATGTTGCGAGCTTGCGCATTGGACTTCAAGGACAGTTGGGATGACTGTCTTGCATATGCGGAGTTTGCGTACAACAATAGCTTCCAGGCGAGTATCGGTATGGCACCTTATGAGGCGCTGTATGGGCGACCTTGTCGCGCACCGCATTGCTGGTTAGAGGTCAGTGAGCGTAGCTTGATTGGCCCAGAGTTGGTGCAGGCGACGTCAGAGAAGATTGATATTATTCGACGTCGGCTTCTTACAGCGCAGAGCAGACAGAAGAGCTACGCCGATACGAGACGACGGCCACTAGAGTTCACAGTCGGGGATCACGTGGTTTTGCGAGTTTCCCCTATGAAGGGAGTCCTTCGGTTCGGGAAGAAGGGGAAGCTGGCACCGCGATTCATTGGTCCATTTCAGATCCTCGATCGTGTGGGAGCAGTGGCTTGCCGATTGGCTTTACCCACGCCCCTCGCGAGCGTCCACAACGTATTTCATGTTTCTATGCTGAAGAAGTACGTTGCTGATCCTTCCCATATCATCAGATGGGAGTAGGTGCAGTTAGGAGAGGATGTTACTTATATCCTGCGACCGACACGCATCCTAGACAGGAAGGAGCAGGTACTGCGTAGCAAGGTGATTCCCCTTGTGAAAGTACTATGGACGCATCATTCTGAGGAGGAGGCTACTTGGGAGACAGAAGCCGAGATCAGAAAGAACTACCCACAGCTTCTCGAGGAGTACGAAAAGGTACAAATTTCGAGGATGAAATTATTTGTTAAGGAGGGTAGATTGTAACGCCCGTGAAAAATCCGTACTTAGGCTCGAGTACCAACTCGACCCGAAATCGCGTAAAACTAATTTCCATGGAAATTAAGCGTAAGTTAGCTAGCGCAACGCTAGAGTAGCTGGAAAATAGTCCCTGATCACTTTAAATACGTTCTACAAGACCCAAATCGAGTAGAACAAATAACTCTACAATACTCTATAACCTCGGATCAAACTCTAAGCAGGTCTGTTCTCTAGACCACATTGAATTTTTGTATTGGATTTAGACCGCGCGTCGAAGGTCCGATACCTCCTATCTTAGACCGTTAGAACCGCCCAGCTGGACTCAACAATCATCTCGAAAATCAAGTCAAACCGATAATCACAGACTATTTCGTTGAACCCGGACTGAAGAGACCGCGAATAGGGACAGATTTGGAATTTCAAATTCAAATCGGGCACACGACTTGACGCGTCAGTATTAAGCATTCTGACCGTCAGAATTCATCCAGATTATACTCTCGGATCAGGAAAAATTTCTATTTATTATCATGAGACTTTCAGCCCTGATCTACGTGCGGTGACCGCTGAACTGAAACTGGTCCGCCACGTGCGATCTGCGAACCCTGCCAGACTGAAAACTTAATACGTGCTACATCTGGTACGCATGAGCTTAAGTCTGATCGCAATCGACCAGGGGACCACCAGAAAGCAACTTTTGGACCGAAACAGCCCCGAAATGGATAGGCACCAAGTAAACTTCGTTCCGGAGCCTGTTTCCGGCATTTTTAAGCTTATAAAAGGGGTTGAAACCCTCATTTCTCTCTCCCATTCAAAAATTGCAACCCTAGAGAAAGGAGAGAGAGTTTGAGAGAGATTGGAAGGGATTTTTCCCGCTTCCGAGCCACCGATTGTTGCTGCTTCAGCAACTCTTCCCAATCACCTGGCTGGTGATTTTTCCGTTCTTTCAGGTACAAAACAACCCTAGAACTTGCTGATTTAGGGTTTATCCAGATTTAGGGTGTGTTAGCTAACGTATTTCGTAAATCAGGTTCTCCTACTGCCGTAGACGAAGCGTACACGCTCCGTTCAAAATCCCGCATTCATAAGAGACTAGGTGAGAATTTTAGACGCTTTGATTGATGATTTACAACGCTTTCAATGTCGTTTAATAGTAGATTATCGACGGCATCGCCGTTTGACATGTACAACATGCTCTCCGTTTCCTGTTTCGTAAATTAACGAAGAATATGAGATTTAGGGCATTTTAGTCATTTGTAGAAAGTACGGTTTACATTCGTATTTTGCTGACGTGATTGACATGGTTTGTTGTCGCATTAGGGAGTTAGGAATGCTTGCATAATTAGTTTGACGAAGATATTCACCTAGTTGCGCACTTTGGGTCGACATACTATATGTAGACTTAAGTGTGTAGTGTATGTGTTTGTATAAATGTTTGTATTAGTATGTATTGAATTGAATGATGCTATGAGATAGTTTTTGATTGATTCTTCAATTAATATGCTGACCTAAATGATTTTCTACATGTTGATTATAAGCATGATTTCATTACATGCATGGAATATGTGTGTTGCAAGATTTGCTTAAGTTGAATGTTATAACATGTGTTAACATGCTCACATGATTGCATTTCACTTTCAATACTCTCACTTAGATTGCTGATGTGATTCCATAAATGTTTGGGACTAGACTTAGTCCAGGCAGTCGGTAACCGAGCGAATTCGTGGCTGACTGGTCATAGCCACGAACGACGCGTCGATGAACGTGATTCGTGTTTAGAGTTGGCAGCAGTGGTTAGGCCACGCGAAGTGTTTTACGCACTTCATGTCGTTCGACTTGAGATGCGATCGCGCTAGTCGAGCCCGTCAAGTAACCCGACTGGCCGATGTATGTTCACCTTGTATGAGTCATAACTGCTTGAACCTAGGGTACTGAACTTACCATTGTAAACCCTGTTAACCATGGTACCTTGATCCACGAAGACTCATGAGCCAGGCATGGTGGTATGGGACACCGTGGTCGAGCTGTCGGCCTACGCTGGGGCCACAAACCTCCCCGCAGTGACCAGTGAGTACATAGACTCGTGAGCAGATTATGGTGGTATGGGACACTATATTCTAGCTGTCGGCCTACACTGATCAGGCGACGAGCCCTTTGTAGTGACCGCGAGCGTATTCTGAGTCCACGAGAGGCGACGACCCTTCCGTTGCAGTAGAGTACGGTAGGCCTGTATTGATAAGGTGATGGGGGAGCGGTGCAACGAGTGTGAGGAACAGCCCTGGCAGCCCTTGCAGTGACCTACGAAATATACATCGTATGAGATTACTAGGAGTGACGACCCTAGACAGGATCTGTGTTGGGATTGATACAAGGGAAGTACCTTAGGTTCCCAATCCTGCTGTTTGAATGGACTAATAACAACTTGGAATTCATATCACCATAGCATTGCATGTGCCTGGAAGATGTGGAGCACTCTAGGGAGTGTGGCATGCCGTGGTCGTAAGATGTTGCCGCATGAGGGTGATCGTCGGTGAGGGCATACATCATGTCATGTCATCTTGCATTAACAACAGTATTAGGATTGTCTGATTTACTGCTTTACCATTATCGCGTGATTGAATTGTGAATATGCTAATCCTTGCTCTATGATTCCACTGAGTTGATCACTCATTCCCACGTTACGGGATGGTGTTTGCAACACCCACCAGACCCTGTTGTAGGTGCAGGTGAGGCCGAGATCCAGGAGGTGGAGTCAGAGATCGACGAGGACCAGGATGAGTTCTCGTATATGCAGTATCACGACGGCTTCCCGTAGGCGAACTGGATCGAGGGGACATCAGTGGGACTATTTTGAACATTATTTTTTAGTTATGTATATGTATATGAGACTCAGAGATGTAGTCATACTTTGGAGACAGATGAGATTTACTTTGTTTTTCCATACAGTGATATATATATTGTTTAGTCTTCCGCTTGCTTTTATCACTGGATCTGAAGTATGAATTGCAGTTTTGGTATACTTTTACTCATGTGAATGCTTTAAATCAGACAACATTGAATCATAACCATTTTTGTTGCATAAGTGACGGTCTGGAACTCGGGAGTTGAGTTTATACACGACCCCCGATTTTTAGGGTGTTACACGAAGTCCCATCTAAGAGTCTGTGTGAAAACAGAAAACTATCTAGCAACCAACTTTTAAATTTATGGATTTTTCTGATGGCATCAAAAAATGCTCTAATATGTCCAACAACCAAACTCGAAAATTCATGATTTTTTGCAATGGGATCGAGTAGCTTTGATGTCATTGAATACTTATTTCACTGACATCGAAGGCGTCCTTAATTGCATCGAATTGTTGATTTCGATACATCCAATTTTTTGCACTTTACAGCTTCAATTTTCTTGCTTCCTCAATTGGTTTCCTTGGATCTTGGATTCTTCAATCTTAACCTCCATAGATATAATCCTTTACATGGTAATTCTTTGAGCATTAAATTCGTGCTTCAAGCATCATTTTCTCCTTAGCTCTCAAAATCACATCGTAAGAGAAGACATGTGTAATTAGATCAATAAGTATATTCATGTTTATAAAACCAATGCATAACAAGGGGAAAATATACAATATTTCTCACTAAAAAAAATGAGAATGCCAAAACATCAAGTAAACCACAACACTGATTAAATCCTAACATGGGGGATGTGGTTAAGATGGATGTGTTAAAACTGTTGGATGTGGATATTATATACATTATATCCGATAGTCAGTGGATGAGTCTATCTTAAGTGGTGTTTAAGAAGTTTGGAATTATCATTGTATCAAATGCCAATTATGAACTCATGCCAACTAGAGTTTCCACTGGTTGAAGCATATGCATTGACTAGAGGAAGTTGAATACTATCACGAGGAAAGACCATTTTCTCTTACCTTTTGTTAATCAAATTTTGGAAAGATTGGTCAGCCATTCCTACTATTTCTTCCTAGATGGGTACTTGGGATACAATTAGATAAAGATAGCCCCTAAAGATTATGAGAAGACTACCTTTACATGCCTCTTTGGCAGCTTTGCTTACCAAAGGATGCCATTTGGGTTATGTAACACTTCTGCAACATTCCAGAGATGTATACTTAGTATCTTTTCAAATAAGGTTGGACATTTTCTGGAAGTGTTCATGGACGACTTCTCCATTTTTGGAAGTACATTTGACGAGTGCCTTGAGAACTTAAATTTGATTTTGACAAGGTGTGAAGGAAAAAACTTTTTCTTGAATTGGAAAAAGTCCCACTTCATGGTTTAAAGGGGAATTGTCCCTGGACATGTTACCTCATCCAATGGAATTGAAATGGATAAGTCGAAAATAGATTTAATTGCTAATATTTTGGCTCCCAAAAGCATATGTGACATTCACTCTTTTCTACATCATGCAGGATTTTATATGAGGTTGGACTTTAGCTAAATCTCTATACCATTAACCTCCTTCCAAATGATGTCCCATTTAAGTGGATTGACTCATGCCAAGAGACTTTTACAAAGCTAAAGGGTATATTGTCAGCTGCACCAATCATGCAGCCACTCGATTGGAGTATTCCTTTTGAAATAATGTGTGATGTTAGTGACTATGCTATTGGGGCCGTGTTAGGTCCAAGGAATGACAAAAAATCATGTATTATCTACTATGTAAGTAGAACGCTTAATGATTCCCATTTAAATTACTCCATGAAAAATGCTAAGACGCTTTTACAAAGTTAAATTCTAGAGAATGGTGGAATTGAATTTATCTTCAACATTAAGGTTAGAATCCACATTAGATTTGCAAAGCTCAAAAAGGTAAATCAAAATTTATGGAATATAAGGCTTAGAATGTGGGATATAAATGGGATTTACCTAAGCTTCATTTGAATAAAAAACCCTCTTAAATGACCAAAGATCGAATCTCCTTTTTAAAGAAATTGAGTTCCAATGATCATCAAGTGGGCAGAAACGGCTAGTCTTCAGTTGCACTGAATGTAGGTTCGGTCATACCAAATTTGGACAGGAGAGCCTTTAGACATACTTGAGCACTTTTGTTCACATCAAAGGTGGTCTTCGATGAGACCAAGTGTGGCACTCCGTTGTAGCTGAATTACTTGAAATTCTGCCCTAGCCCACTATCCTATTTTAGACATTTATGGTCGGACCGAAGGTCATTGAAATTGTGTGGTTTTTCCAACAACATGAGACATCTAAATCCAATCTAAGGATGGTTAATTTAGGCTCATGTAGCTTAAGGGATGATAAATAAAATGTTTACCTATTAGTTTTAAGATCATTTAGAGGTTTCGACTATTTTGGGTCAAGGGTTAGGGTTGCCAATGCATCGTGTTTACTATTCGTCATCCCCAAAGTGCAAGGTTACGATGTAGTAATAACTTGGTAAGATCGAGGTTGAATCCACAGGGAATGGGGAGCACTACGTATAACTAATTTATGTTTAATGGTTTGTTTGAGTTTTTAATCTAGCAAAAGAAAAATGGGTTTTAAACAATAATAATAAAATACTAATGATCTAGGAATCTACTTATAATAATCACAATATCAATTTATTAATTCAATGTATATCACAATTGAAATCGAAGTCCTATCTTATTAAATCATAAAATAATTTTATTAAACCATTCATAAACATCAATAAGAATATGATTTCAATTGATCGATTCTCTCAAGAACCATTCAGATATCAATCACAAGGAACTCGAAGTGTCCAATACACCCATAGGCATCACTGGATCAATCAATTATATAAATTGATTCTTTCTCTAATTTAGGATAAATATTTGTTAAATCAGAGCATTCATTATACCTAAAGTGCAAAAGAAATTCATAAATAAACAACTCAAAGACTTAAAGTAAATTCAAACGAAATCAATTCTACTTTCATGATCCAAAATAATGTCATTGAATCAAATAAACTAAAAAAAAAAAATTAAACTACAATCTTCATCCCTTAGCCTTAACTAAGAGATTAACCTAAAAAACTAACATCTTAGAAGAAAAACTAAAAAATGTATTAGAACCCGTGACAAAATCGAAGTGGAAGAATGTTTTTGGCACTCCCCCTAAGCTTCTCTCCCTCTCCAAACCCAAGAAGATGATTTGAGACGTCCCAGAGACTCTAATTTATAGTTTTGGAAGTCCAACTTTCACAATGCCTCAGAAAAATTGCAATTCGACTTTGAACTTATACAGTCACGCACACCTTCGATGGCATTAAAGTTCCCTCATTGACATCAAACAATGTGTCTAGCAACTAACTTGGAAAAATCATGAATTTCTCAATGGGATCGAAGAGGGTTCGATGGCATCAAAGTTGTCTTCGATGACATCAAAACTATCCTCGATGGCATCGAATGGTCATTTATGTAGTTTTCAGGATTTTGTCTTTCTGACCCTGGAATTTCAAAATATGATTTTTTCTGTCCCTAAAATTTCAGGATTCATCTTCCTTGGTTTCTTTACTTCGAGTCTTTGATTTCCTTCATTCCTCACTTGATTTACATGGATATTTGGCACTTCAATTCTTTAATATTGTCTTCCATAAATCCAACACTTCATTATCTTCTTTTGAACTCTAAATCCATCCTTTTAAGCACATATTCATTGTAGGCCTCTAAATCACCTCGCATGATGAAAATGTATATAATTAAATTGAATTAAAACTTAAATGGCAGGAAAAATGATGTAATTGAATGGTTAAATATCTAATATTTAAGTCTCAACACACCCCTCAACCAGCATTTTACTAGTCCCAAGTAAAACATATGAAAGACATTTCAAAAATAAGTGAATAATTTCCATAAGCTCAAACAGTTCTAAAAACAATCTAGATTATAGAACTCTAAAATATATTAATGTTGAGTACTACTTTCTCCTAAAGTCTAGGCACTTGGTAAATGTCCTAATTAAATTCAAAACATTAATCCTATAATTAGAAAAATTCTAAACATTAAGTTCCATGGTTGTATAGTGAAGTCTAGACTTATCACAACCAAAGGTTCAGTTATCTACTTTCATTGATAACTAAAAGAGTTCAATATAAGCAAAACTTAAACCAAAACTTTCCTTACAATTCAACAGTCTACTCTTCCATCTTTTAATTTTTCCATCAGCATCATTCACACTATTTTTAGCTTTTTCTTCTTTTAATTTTTTATAACAATATTTTCGTCACACCCCAAACTCGGAAACTGGGCTCACAAAATTTTCGATTGCTGAATCCGATGCTGAAAACCTCCGTAGTATCCCATTCTTGGCTCCCTACACCCATATGCCAGATTCCGATCTTGGGGTCCTGCAAGTAGGATTTTCAGCGTGAATTTTTTTGAACGGTCAATCTGTTTAGGCGATTACACATTTTGTACATTGTATCAACGTATATCGAAGAGTTGAACCCGTTTGACATGTCACACATAATATGGTGCAACAGCTTAACAATGATGAAGGAAATAATAGTAAACTCCAATAGCTCTTGTATGCATCCTAAAAAAAAATGTAAGTCGTACATATGAGCAAACTACAGCTCGTGAGTTTACTGCGTGCCAGGAGTAAAACGTGTCTTATCAGGGTGCTCTCGTAAAGACATTCAAAACAACCATAGACATGTTATCAACTAGTCATGTTATCATAGGTGAGTATATTATTAATCAATTATGTCATACAACTACACATGTTATCATGAACATGGCATCAATAATCGGCATGTCACTCAACAAGCGACCATGAATCATTAAAATATCCAATCATCATGAACAAGATAATCAAATTCCATTTTCTACTATATGACATACGATGGAAGGGCAATGACAGAGCTGACATGTGGAATTGGGATGAATGAATGCATGAGTCAAATGCTGAACATCCATCCTTTCTGCGAGTACATCTCCTCAACACATGATACATCTTCACCAAGAATCACGAACATATCATATATGGGTAATCCACCATCCTCACATAAGAGTGGGACAAAATCCCCCATCATCCATTATCAAATTAAGCGAAAATACTGGCAAGTCTATGAATGCTATCGGCCACAGCAAGGCTATACAATGCAAGGCATAAATGTTGTCAGCCATGCCAAGTTATGTGATGCAAGGCATGGATTATGTCGACCATACTAAGGATATGCGATGTAAGGCCTACGTAACCAAATGTCATATACTGAGGATGCATATGCAGAGGATGTAATGTAGTATGCAATGCAAAAGAAATGATATGTCATTTGCAGAGGATGTAATGCAGTATGCAAAACAAAATAAATGATAAAGTTGGAGTGTGTAGTTGGGATAATAGTTCGTGGTATCGCAAGCTGTGAGGTTCATCATAATAAACTTCTATCTAAACCAGTCACATACTTAAATTTGAATTGCTAAACTCAATTTGGTAAACTCCTGATCTTATGTTGGTCATGCGTCCAATTGAAATCCTGGCCATTGCGAAGGTACACATAATGATTTGATTGCGCACCACCAACCCGAGTGGATAGTAGATGAATGAATGAATGATTCAAATGCTGAGTGTGCATTCCTGCTTAGTAAATCCACATAACGGTATTGTACGTCTTTGGAATCATCACTGGGGTCTATTACTGTAATGCCCTGGAAAAATCCGTACTTGGACTCGAGTACTAACTCGACCAGAAATTGCGTAGGATTAATTCCTTTAGAAAATAAGTGTAAGTTAGCTAGCGCAACGCTAGAGTAGCTGGGAAATAGTCCCTGATCACTTTAAATACGTTCTACAAGACCCAAAGCGAGTAGAACCAATGACGCTATAATACTCTAAAACCTCGGATCAAACTCTAAATCGGTTTGTTCTCTGGACCTCTTTGAAACTTTGTATTGGATCTAGGCCACATGTCGAAAGTCCGATACCTACAATCTTAGACCGTTAAAACCGCCTAGCTGGACTTGACAATCATTTCAAAAATCAAGTCCAACCGATATTCACATGGTATTTCATTGAGCCTGGAGTGAAGAGAGTGAGAATAGGATTAGATTTGGAATTTGAAATTCAAATATGGCACACGACTTGACACGTCAATATTAAGCGTTCTGACCGTCAAAATTCAGCCAAATTACACCCTTGGATCAGGAAAAATTTCTATTTCATATCATGAGACTTGTAGACCTGATCTACGTGCGGTGACCGCTGAACTGAAACTGGACCGCCACGTGCGATCTACGAACACTACTGGTCTGAAAATGGGATGTGAGCGACATCCGATGTGCATGAACTTAAGTCCGATCGCGTTCGGCTAGGGAACCACCAGAAATGCCTTTTTGGACCGAAACTGCCCCGATTTGGTTAGGTATCAAGTAAACATTGTTCCCAAGCCTGTTTTGGGCATGTTTAGGGTTATAAAAGGGGCTTAAACCCTCACTCCTCTCACTCATCCGAATTTTCTAGAAACTCTAGCAAGAGTGAGAGAGAAAGTGAGAGTTTGTGAGAGAAGGTGGGAGAGTTTTTCCTACTGCTTGTGCTACCTGTTGCACGTGATTAAGCAACGCGCCTCAATCACTTTGCCGGTGATTTCACCGCGTTTCTATGTAAGAAAACACCCCTAACTCTTGCTGATTTGTTATTCCCTCATTTCCATAGCATGTTAGATTATGGATCTTGTGTATTAGGTTCCCGGTTCGCCGTAGACGAAGCATATACGCTCCGTTCGAATCAATACACTTATAGGAGAAAAGGTGCGGATTTTAGATGCTTTGATTGACTGTTTCCAACACTTTTAATGTCGTTTAATAGTAGATTATCGACAGTAACGCCGTTTGACATGTACAACATGTCGTCCGTTTCCTGTTTCGTAAGCAGACGAAGAATATGAGATTTAGGGCATTTTAGTCATTTGTAGAAAATACTGTTTTCATCCATAATTTGCTGATGTGATTGACATGGCTACTTGTCGCATTAGGATATTAGGAATACGTGCATAATTAGTTTGGTGAAGAGATTCGCCTAAATGCGCACTTTGAGTCGACGTACTATATGTAGACTTAAGTGTGTAGTTTAAGTATTTGTATAAATGCTTGTATTAGTATGTATTGAATTAAATGGTGTTATGAATTAGTTTGATATTGATTTCTCAATTAATATGCTGATGTAAATGGTTTCCTACATGTTAGCTATATGCATGATTTCATTATATGTATGAAATGCATGCGTTGGAAGATTTACTTAAGTTGTATGTTATAACATGTGTTAACATGCTCACATGGTTGTATTTCATTTCCATTACTCTTACATGATTGCTGATGTAAATTCATAATTGTTTGGGACTATACCTAGTCCAGGTAGTCGGTAACTGAGTAAATTCGTGGTTGGCTTATCTTTGACACGAACGACTCGTCGAAGAACGTGAGCCGTGTTTTGGAGTTGGCGGCAGTGGTTAGGCCACACGAGGTGTTTTACGTACTTCATGTCATTCGACTTGAGATGCGCTCGTGCTAGTCGAGCCCGTCAAGTAACCCGACTGGCCTTTGTATGTTCACCCTGTATGAGTCATAACTGCTTAAACCTAGGGTACTGAACTTATCATTGTAAACCCTGTCAACCATGGTACCTTGATCCACAAAGACTCATGATCCGTGCATGGTGGTATGGGACAACGTGGTCGAGCTGTCGGCCTACGCTGGGGCCACAAACCTCCCTGTAGTGACCAGTGAGCACCTATGACTCGTAAGCAGATTATGGTGGTATGAGACACTATGTTCTTGCTGTCGGCCTACACTGATCAGGCGATAAGTCCTTTGTAGTAACCGCGAGCGTATTCTGAGTCTACGGGAGGCGACGACCCTTCCGTAGCAGTGAGAGTATAGTAGGCTTGTATTGATAAGGTGATGGGGGAGCGGTGCAACGAGTGCGAGCAACAGCCCTGACAGCCCTTACAGCGACCTACAAAATATACAATCGTATGAGATTACTAGGAGTGACGACCCTAGACAGGATCTGTATTGGGATTGATATAAGGGAAG
Organism: Magnolia kwangsiensis; assembly: GCA_037074715.1. Lineage (NCBI taxonomy): Eukaryota > Viridiplantae > Streptophyta > Magnoliopsida > Magnoliales > Magnoliaceae > Magnolia > Magnolia kwangsiensis. The sequence goes on along the minus strand of CM073576.1, from coordinate 42,434,639 downwards.
TACCTTAGTTTCCCAATCCTTCTGTTTGAATAGACTAATAATAACTCGGTAATCATATCACCATCACATTGCATGTGCCTGGAAGATGCGGAGCACTATAGGATGCAAGCATGCCGCGGGCGTAAGATGGTGTTGTATGAGGGAAAAAGTTGGTGAGGGCATTCATCATGTCATGTTATATTGCATTAACAACAGTATTAGGAATGTTTGATTTACTGCTTTACTATTATCGCATGATTGATTTGAGAACATGTTAATCCTTGCTCTATTATTCCACTGAGTTAGCTACTCACTCCCACGTTACGGGATGGTGTTTGCAACACCCACCAGACCCTGTCTTAGATGCAGGTGAGGCAGCGATTCATGAGGCCGAGCTGGACTATGATGAGGACCAGGACGAGTTCTCATATATGCAGTACCACGACGGCTTTGCTTAGGTGGCCTGGATTGACGGGACTTCTCAGTGGGACTACTTTTGACATTTTGATTTTGTTTATTTACATGTATATGAGACTTAGAGATGTATTCATACTTTGGAGACAGTCGAGATCTACTTTGTTTTCCATACAGTGATATATATATTCTTTAGTCTTCCGCTTGCTTCTATCACTGGATCTGGAGTATGAATTGCAGTTTTGGTATACTTTTACTCATATGAATGCTTTAACTCAGACAACATTGAATCATAATCATTTTTGTTGCATAAGTGACGGTCTGGAACTCGAGAGTTGAGTTTATACACGACCCCCGATTTTCAGGGTGTTACAATTATACTCAACACTAGCTTACCACTCCATCTAAGTACACAACTGGGTAAGTAGAAGAGACCTCACTATCCGCCTACCAATATCGGGAGCGACTCGTCGATAACGGACCCATTCCTCAAGATGGGTCAGACTCAGCCTAGTCATTACCCCCTCACTCGGGCAGGTAAGGTCACACCCCCTTCCAACCAACCACGATACAGTGGAAGATGCAACCAATTGGTATTCAACCCTCATGCGCTCATGCATCCACTTGGTCTAGACATTCGAGCATCTCCTAACCACGGGGGTTCAGGGACTTTCACCTACGGACATCCAAAGTGCCCATATGCTGAATCTCAAACATTTTCTATGTCTCATTTGACCATCCACGATAAGCTCATGGATGTCATAGCCCTGATGTTGCTAGGGTGCCAAACGATCATGTCATAAAATGCGAGATGCATGAGTCATACCATCCAGTCATACATCAAACCTGCATATACCACGCGCTCATGTGGGCAACTCCGTCACTCAGGGAGTCCCATAAAAACCAACCCAATGACACATGTTATGATCAATCACTCCTCATAACAAGCATGTAAATGATGCGTATGAGCATATATCATGATGTTATACTAAGCATATTCTTAGTGTGTCCTACTAGACTAGGAACACTAGCATGACTATTAGATATAAACAATAATCAACCTAAACACAAAAATAGCCAATGTGACGCGAGGGTCCATATATATAAGTGTCTTCAACAGCACACTAAGGCCCTATACCTCTTGTGAATACTTAAAAAATGGCCACCAGAGCTCTTATAACATAAACATACATAAGGTGCATAGGTTATGATGGTACACATGTTCTAACATGTATCATCATTATCATAGGCATCATTCAACATCAAATTTATCCTCATAACATGTATCATGCAATCATGTACATAGAGTATATAACATATAGGGATTCACATGCATCATTAATATCATGGCCATTATCCAATACTATTATTATACATGCCCTAGGCATTAGTTTTCTATCATGCATAAGGTTATCATTATGACCACCAACATCATTTATTTATCATTATCCACACATCAAGTAAATTATGGTTTTCTTAGCTACATTGTTATCATGACAATCAATACGTGCATTATTATCACTTAGATATCAAGCATGGTGGTCAACTAACATGTTTTGTCATCATGTATATAAATATATAATATCGTCATCATTACCATGAGGATCATTTTCACTTCATGATTAATATAAGAAATGTCATAAGTAACACAAATAATTACTCATCCATCATCAATGCATATGCCATAATTCATCATCCATTAAATCATATCTATCATTTTAACCAACAACTTATAATCATCATTATCATGTTACCATACATGTATCATCATTGCACCCATCAATAGGTGTTTCCTACCTAGTGTGACTTCCATACTAGACTTGAACTATATGCAAGACATGGTGTCATATAGGTCAAGTGTGAGTCCCACTTGGTGAACCAATAGGCCAACCCAAGGGCATAAATGTCCAACCACAATGCTTTCAATGGTGTGAATCTAGTTCCACAACTAAGTGGGCGCCACACATTCCACCAACTAGAAATAATGCATAATCTCAAATGTAAAGGATAACATGCTAACATCTTTCATGTCATATATCATATTAGGCCTACTAGCCACACACATAACAAACCAAGAAAAAGCCCAATTATCCAGTTTATACATTATAAAATAGGTCTCTCTAAGCGTGGTCCACTAGAATAGAGGTAGTATGAAAGGCACGCTACCCTAGTAGGTAATGGGCCTGCCCAACAAGCTTAATGAAGGTTACCATTATGGGTTTCTCACTCCCCAACAATTTCTCTTAGTGTTAGGCCCGCTTGGGCCTCAGGATTGCATCATTTAGATGGGCCCAAGGCCACCTATGTCTTAAGAGAACATTTGGACAACAAGATCTATCCACTAAACATTTTATAAGTTATACAACACCCATTTAAAAAAAATATCAAGTGGACCTCATTACATGAAAGGTAAGGCCCATACAAGATAGCCCATACTAGATGGCACACTTAAGGTTTTTAAGCCCAAAAATATCTGAGAGTTATTTTTTAGAGTTTAGATGCTGCATTAAATACTTTAGGAAGGTGGTGGACCCAAACGACATGGCCCCACATAAACTCTATGTAAAATAGACTTTTGGCGCAGGGTTGGTTCTGGGTCGTTTTAGAGTCAAATTCATGATCACGTGGGGCCTACATATGGTGAAAAAAAATAACCACCTAGTAGTTCTATGTATGGTATTTACAAATTATAAGGCAAACCTTATTAGTTGGGTGAGTACAATTTACGGTGATGGCCTAAACATGGATACTTGGAGAAACTGTGCAGGAAATATAGTGCGGAATTAGTTTTAACCAGATCTTAAGCACGTCCCATGATCACAGGGGACCACCTTTCAGTGTCCCATTAGGTGCCCTTGGTTTTACTATATATTATTTCAAAAATTATAATTTGGGACCAACTAGTTGTGTACACATAATATTTGGTATAGGGCCAAACATAGATATTTTAATTTTCTACACAACTATGCCTGACCACATTTTAGGATCTACTCCCTGATCATGTGGGGTCTAATTTAGCCTAATTAAAATATTATTTATCTATTCATTGGTATAGGTTAAAGGTTCCAAGTGGTGGCCTACTTATATCTCCAGCGTGTGGTCCACTACGAAGGCCCAAAACAAAAATAATAAGACAATTTGCAGAAATTGGGTCTGTCATAACTTAGGGCCCAATTTCCAAACACTTAAGGACCATTCCTAACAAAAAGGTAGGACATATCAACTCACTTATATAAGGATTAAACATCTCCCAAAGTGGGACACTTAACTACAGAGTGTGGGGCCCACTACAAGGTGTCAAAGAGGCCTACATGCAATACAGTCAAGTACTTAGAAATTTTAACAAACAAAAAATGTAAAGGAAATGAAATAGATCCAATGGCAAGTGGGGCCCACATACTAGCAAACCATAGATAAGAGACACAAAAATATACATGGGTTTCTAGTTTGGATGAACTAATAAAATGTATAAATCACAAGTGATCCCACACCCAAGTGGGTCAATAAGAGGATAAATGTTATGTACAACATATATCCAACATACACATCTAGTAGCACATGAAATATATTGATCAAATCTCTATGATCAGATTCTCTTTTGAAAAATCAGATCTAATGGATGGTTTAGTAATACATCATTTAGGTTGCATATAGGTTTCTAACCATACTGAGCCTTGGATCCATCTGGACCATACAAAATAATTTAAGATTTATCCTTACGGAAGTATCTGTCAGTTCAGAATTTTTTAAATTTTATCATGAAAGAATTTGATCATAGGTACTATGATTATTTGTTATCTCAAGTAAGTAAAGAACAAATATCAAATGCATCTTACCATTGGAATCATAGATATCGACCACAAAAGAATGGTCATAACAAGCCCCCAAATACATCTTTCGTATAAGGGCAAGATCTCAGCCATCCGAACTCCGATTGAGGTTTATTATATACCGCTGGAAAGATGGCTCAGTTTTATACAAATCTAATGTAACATATATTTTAATACATTCATTAAAGGAATTAAAAATGGGTATATTTTAAGTAAATCAAAATCCTACATGTGCTGCTGGACAGTAGCCAAGTAAACTTAATGTTACGGATGATTGGACTATTGGATGGCTACGAAATTTAGTCCAGAGTTAGCTCATATTGTGGTTAATATTATTTCCAAGTTTCAACTCCGATCTTAGCATAGTTTATTTTATATGAATTTTACAAATTATTGTACAGATATAAAAAGGGGATTACATGTGAAGGGTATGGATATAATCTTCATCATGGTGGACCATACTGGTATGGGCCACTTTACTGACCATCATAGCCATAAATACATGCACAAAAGAACTCCACACCAGTGGGGCTACACATATCAAGAAAATAAAAAGAGGAAGAAAGAGGAGGATGAGGAGGATGGGATGAGGGGTATAGACTCATCTCAATGGATGGATGATTGGATGATGATGTGTGGTCCACTCCCTCTAGGTTAGATGATGGGCCACACCTTGGCCCCACTCTCTCTAAAAATCTCAGAATTTTTTTAAGTATAGGAAAAGAATAAGTGCAAGAGAGCTCCTACTCTTATATAGGGAATTGGTGGTTGAGGTGGCAAGATGATGTGGTAAGTTTATGGGATCTTATTGGTACTAAAAGTGAGGTGGAAGGTGATGTATGGTATGGGTAGTGGATGGATGAGGTGGATGGTGCTAAGCATGCATTAGCTAAGGTGGAAGAAATCTAGACATGTATTGGCTAATGGATGGATAAGGGTTATGGGTTGTAGGTGATGTATGGTGGATGATGAAGTGGAGTGTTGTAATTGTTTATTTAAAGTGATGTGGCACAAATCAAGACATGCATTAGATGCATGTATAGGATGAGGTGGACATGAGTCATGATTCATTTCTAAGGCATGGGGAGAGAGCTAATGATGAGTTTTGAGATAAAATCCAATTTTGTCTTATAGTGCTTGTCTTATATGTACTAGCTTCTTATTTTGTCGTGTAGCAATTGTCCTATTTGTTGGTAATTTCCATATTCTAAAAGTAGCCTTTAGGCCCACATGGGCTCAAGTCTAATGGGCCTAACATAATAAAGGTTGCCTGTGTTACTGGACATGTAATTTGGGCCTTACATTCGATGGTCATATCTCACAAACGGAGCGTCAAATTGATGCACAATTTTTACCATTGCGATCACAACGACGACGTAGTCCACATGATAGAGGTCTCAAGATCATCTGGAACAAATCACTTAGGTGAGTTTTCTAAGTGCACTAGAGTGCAGTGTATGGTCTATCAACGATATGAGTTGGGACACGTGTGCACACAAGTAATGTTGCAAAAGACCGGGATCCCACACTTTTCAAGGAACTTCAATAAATAGTCCTTTTTTACTGAAATTTTTTTTTTTCGGGCTAAAAGTTGAGTTTGTGAAGTTTCAAGGGGTGCCGCATTACATGGACCGTTGAGATTTTGTGCCCATGACACGTGCAAAGGTGTGCAAATGAGCATTCCCACATGCACATGTGTGTGTGTATTCCTGGGGAGCATATATAACTTCAATAAAAAGGTTGGATTAGTTTAAATCATCAGGGGTTTGGTCTTTTCTAAATCAATGAAATGTGGAAGAATTAGAGCAATGGGAATTTCAATAATTACCGGCGGCTGCCATCTTTCGAAATTCGAAGGGGATGTGCAGTGTCGCCATCCGCTTCATGCAGGACAGGATGCACTTAGCATGCGACCATACGAGTGAGATACGAACTACTCGTTATGGTCAAACCTAGGTTTGGCGTTTCACCCGGCAGGTGTATCATGCTTGGATATTGAACGTGGACCACTGGTAAATAATTCCAGCCACCTTTTTCTTTAAGATGCGACCCATTTGATGTAATGGGCGGAATTGATGTTTTGGGCCTCTATGTACCACCAACAGTGGATTGGTCATCTACAAAAAAAAAAAAAAAAAAAAAAAAAAAAAAAAAAAAAAACAGAGAGATTGGGTGATCTTTATTTACTTTTGATTATTGACATTTATTAGTCAATTTTGGACCATTGTCTATTTTTTCTTTCTTTCTGGTTTTTTTTTCTGTTTCATTTTTCAGTCCATTATATGTCCCACTACAACTGTTAATGACTAGAATGGTTAAGCAGCTCTGGCATTGCCGGCTTTAGGATGGGCTTATATTGAGATATTAGGCCAGTGGGTCTGACCTGGTCCTTAAATTTAAGCCTGTTATAAATCAGGATGGCTCGATCGGTCTCTATCTGATAACCCATTCGAGTGGTCAATGCCTGGCTCATTTAGAGTATCAAGGGCATCATGGACACTAGAGCACACTGCCCAAATGGACCAATTCTGACAAAAAAAGTGCTTGGTCTGGCTTGAGATATCGATGGACTTAAGCTAAGCAAACATATGGTTAGTATGGTTTAGGCTCATGTCTATTTCTTTTTGCCCATTCACAAGCCCATGATGAGCTTAGGTCTAGGTCATATTTTTCAAAGTGGGCTTGTACCCCGTTTACAGTGCCATGTCCCACTATTTACTTTGTGGAATGGGCTCAACCCTAGCAAGGACCTCGGCCATGCTCGCCAACTTTGCGTGATTGGTGGACTAGTCTTTTATAGGCGTGCCATGTTGTCATGTGGCTGAGAACCCTATCCATGTTAAGGGAGGTATAAAATTTGTAATTCCTCTGATGACATGGTTTAAGCAGAGCTTAGGGTGGCTCCGTCCTTCAGTAACAAACCCCCGTTGACCTATTGTTTTTCTATATGAAATTTGAGAAAATATGGATTAATTCTCCAAGTTTTTAAACCATGGAAAGTTTTATTTTTTATTTATTTATTATTATTATTTTTCACTACAAGAAAAATATCCTTTACCAGCGGCCAAAACCGCCCCTAAAAGTCCTAAAATAAAAGTCGCAAAAACTGCCGGTATAAGAATTACCGGCAGACGGACACATGCCGCTAAAGGGGGGCGTCATTGTATCTTTTACCGATGGTCGCACCTTTTTACCGGCATTTTTTATGTCCACTGCTAAAAGTTTGCTAAAAGTCAAACTTTTACCAACACTTATTATCTTTTATCGGTGCTTCCAGTGACTATCGATAAAAACTATAAAAGTGTCGAAAAAAACTATATGAAGTGCCAGTAAAAAAAATGATAGTAAAAGCTATGAGAAAACACTGGTAAAAATTATAAAAATGCCGGTAAAAGCTATGAGAAACACAGGTAAAGTAGTAACAAACGCTGGAAGAAATTGTGACAAATGCCGGTAAAAGCATACCAAGTGTCGATAAGAGATTGGAAAAATGCCGGTAAAAGCATACCAAGTGTCGATAAGAGATTGGAAAAATGCTGGTAAAAGCTGTAAAAAAATGTTAGTTAAAGTGTCAATAATAGAAATTCCTATTGATTCTTTACTAATCCTTTCACACAAATTCCTATTGATTCTGACTAATTCTTTCCTATAACTGTTATCCTACAATCAAATCTCCATTGGTCTAACTATCAAATCTATATTTGCATAACTATCAAAACCCTATGACTGAATGACCAAAATCAGGATTACCTAATAATCCATTTTCATAAAAATTGAAATGAGAATAGAGATGAAAAGATAGTGAACCAGACAAGAGTAACCCGACCCAAAATTCAATACTCCTATTTGGATCATTAAAGCAAGTCTTCAAACTACAAGGTAGATAACTTTAAATGTTTTCAATTAAAAATATTTATCGATATACAGAACTTGTGTGACAACCCTCTCTTTGGTAACAAGGCTAAAAGATATCAAGTAATGCAAATATGGAATACTTATTACTCAAGGCAAAGAAATACTATTGGCAGATATCAAAAAATTCTACTAAAGAAATAATTATAATTTAGATAAACTTCATCAGAAATTACCTTACATGTTCCTTAAAGTTTTTGAAGCAATACAACATGACATGATGACCATTAACATCATTCGTCAGAATGCTTGCATCAGGTATGGCTACCTGCTATGGCTACCTGCACATAGCAGGAAAAAAGGCTCAATTCGTAAATCTCTTTAAAAAGTTCGTTAAAGTTTTCTAGGGAAATAGGAAAAAAGTTCAACTTTGGCAAGATATATGATGTTAGAGGATTCCATGTGGGTGGCTAAAAAGAAGTCAACCAACCGTCTAACGGGTATCATCTTTTGAGATACAGCCATCTACTGCCCATTGCAAGAGATGAATAGTGGATCTCCTATATGTGTTGCTGCATGTACAAGGACATAGTTCCTGATTTCTAAGAAAAAAAAAAAAGTTACTAAGATTCATATCCTTTCTCACAATATAAACAACTAGATTCAATCCAACTAGCAATATTTCTTCATGGTGCAAGTTTGGTGGCAAGTTTGTGTCCTGCAATTGACAACATTTTGCTGAAAGATTCAGCTTCCAGATTATTATTATTTTTTTAAATTCTAAATTCTAAATTCAGCTTCTCAACTACCAATTTCATTTCCGTAAACTATTCTTGCAGTTTCTTGCTTAAGCATTTCTCAAGTTGTTTTCCTATTGTCTTCTAGCAAGTTGTTTTCCTAAAATCATGGTATCTGTTTTGATGATGGAGTGACCCTACAGGATGGATTGGATATTATACATGCTAAGGAGCACGCCACATGCAACTACTTGCGTAGTTTTCTCATCTACCCAAATAGTTGGGCATGGGATGTTCAACATCATAACCAGGGTAGTAGTAATGGCTTCAATCATTCTAGATTCTTCTTCTTCTTCTTCTTCTTCTTCTTCTTCTTCTTCTTCTTCTTCTTCTTCTTCTTCTTCTTCTTTTCAATTTTGGAGGCATGACTTTCTTCATCTCAATCCATCTGCAGCTTTCAAAACTCTTTTCTTTGTTAAAAGGAAGGGGCCAAAGAGTCAGGAAAATCAACCTGCCCAATGAGTCTTTTTTTTTTTTTTTCTTTTCCTAGCAATATAAATACATTCATTTCCTGCCACACATCTGTAATACTCACGTGAATACAAAGCTGGAACAGCTAAGCACTAGTGAAAATGAATTTCTAACAGCTTCTTACCTTTGAATCTCTCTAGCACGAGTTGGTTGTCAGGAAAAAAGACCAAACCATGTAATGAGAAGTTCCACAAAGATTGTTCTACTACTGGCATTAGTGACTAGCATTGCTTCAGAAAATCTTACTCTTTGAGACTGCTCGCTGCAAAAAAAAAAAAAAAAAAAAAGGAAAAAAGGTTGAGATGAGTGGTTAGAATTTTATCAGAATAAGGATATGAATCAATGTTATCTTAAACTCCAGTTTGTGTTGATTTGAGAACTGGAAATTAAAGAATTTGTAGAGCTTCCATTCAAAACAAAAATAGATAAAAAGAGAGAGAAGTTGCAGGAGTATCTCGAAAAGGACCTTTGTTGTTCTTATCGCTGTTGTTTAGTTACACATTGTTTTCTTAATTTTATTTCATCTGGATCAGAAAGGGGGAAACAAAATCCCATAGCAGATGATGAGTGGCATGCCTAAATGCATGTGAGTTGTGACATACATGTGAGTTGTGACAGTTATCTCATTGTTACAATAATCAAATCTGTCTAATGCCTCTCCAGGATTCTTTATGGGGTATTCATAACTTGTAACAACATTGGAACTTTAGCAAACTAGAGTTTAAAGATGTGATTTTGCACGGCTATAATATTAGAATTGTGTGCACTATGCATACTTCTAGACCAGTGTGCATTATATGTGCTGCTAGATCTCCTGTCAATACTAATTTCTTCCAAGATTCTATTTTCCTTATAAGCCTATACTATGCACAATGGTGCCACTACTCATGATACTACTTGGGTTGCAGATGCACATTACCTCTGAACGTCTTCACAAACACTCAGTGGTCAATTCATCAGGTATTTATACATGTTTGAAAACAACATAGCTTCAAAAAACTACAAATGATTCATGTTTAAGATGAAACTTGACATATAAAAAAATACATAAAAAGGAAAGTGTTCAAGATGAAAAGGGAGTGGACAACTTACATTTGTGTTCTTGCTCTTCATCTTCATCAACCCATTTTTCCTAGTCTACTTTCAAAAACACAGGAGGCTTCCCTTCTTACTTTAACAACCTACTCCATTTCTTCTCTGCCTTTTTCACAAGGTAACATATATTCCCCACCCCAAAACAAGGGCCTGTAGCATTTATCTCATCATTAACCACAACTCTTTCACAGAAAATCAGAATAATAACAGATCTTGGATGTGACAAGCATGAGAATTAGTCACCTGCAATTTTATTAGGCCTGCTCCTGAGATATTTTTTATTTCAAAATTACAGGTATGACATTTCCATAAGTGGATTTTCACAAGGGTTGCATCATATTGAAAGATTAAGACCTCCATGGCCAGATTGCTCCTTGTCAAGGGATATATAGTTCCATTTCCAAGGAGGGGCTCCAAGGCTTGATATAAGCAAGAAACAATGAAAATAAGGAAAATGAGAAAGAAGGAATATGTGTTAAGGATTTAGAATAGAAGAGCAACGATCCCCACTTTCATAAATAAGGCAGATTTCTCTTGTTTTGAGCTTGTTTTCTGAAGCCAAACTATAGCGTTTGATCTGTTAATACTTTGTAAGTACTAGCTTCTTGAGTTTATTTCTTTAATTATCCAGCACTGCACTCTCATTCAAGGAGTGGCAGTAGTGATAGTTAAATATCTACATCAACATTCTCTTTGTAAGAAAAAACAAATAAAATTGTCTAAAGTTGGTTAACACAGATGGAAGAATACCATGTGCAGCTGATGGAAATATACATTACCCACCTGCCAAAAGAAGTCATCAGCTATGGAAATAATTGAATTGAACGGATACTGCAGAACTGTAATTCTAAGTATGTTACCATGTGGTCAGCCAAATTGTCACAGATATTAAGGCCCTCAATCTCTCTCTACTTCCTCAGCTCCTCAAATAGATCCTCATAGAAATCCTGCAGTTTCAAAGTTATTCAAACCACAAAACAAACTAGTTCACCATACATAAAAAATAGAAAAAAAATCACATTTTGCTAGAGTAAGTGAATCACTAATGCATCTACTTCTTTATTGGAAATGTTAATATTTCTTGATGTTATTTCTATTGATTTAGTTCCAATTCCAACCTAAAATGAATGTAATCATGATTCGTACTAGTTATCTACTCTAAAATGAAGTGTGGTAACTAAAATATCATGTTGCAACTTAATTATTGCAATCAAAATCAGTCTATACACAAACAACGGCAGCCAGTTACAACACACACTCATGTTGGGGTAAAAACTAATCCTTCCCAGTTTACTCTAACCTCCCACAAATTCAAAATATTGTTGGGTTTAGGATATTATTTCACAATCTATAATTTTTAATATATTGTCATGCTTCTTCAGTTAAAAACCAACAAATAACTAAGTTATTTGCCTGTAAATGCAAGAAAGGAGTGCTACGACTAATTGCAGTTACCCGACTAGAATTTTGACATGCCTTTCGATGAGTATCAAGATCAACTAGAAACTAACCCATGTACAAAAAGCCATCTCCTTGGAAATTCTTCTCTTTTTCTTTCTTTTTTGGAATTTCAGTTGAGTTCTTGAGAAGAGGATTTCATTTCATGAAGTGAGGATTAAGCAGCCATGAAATCTAAAGAAATCCAATATAGTCTCTCCCTCTAAATATCTTTTTTAATTTCTCATCACACACTATGATCTTCTTATTTTTCAGGTCCCACCAAAAAATGTAACATCTCAGAAAAATCCGTACAAAGACCCAAGTATCACCTCAGGTAGAAATTACTAAGGATTGAATTCTGTAGAAATTAGATGAAAATTAATTAAGTACTAAACTAAATAATCAGTGGAATTATCTTGGACCACCATTTATATGAACTACAAGACCCAAAACCATTAGAATCACTAACTCAACATTACCAAAAAATCTAGGAGAAATCTCAAAACCCAGTTGCTCTCAGGAGCACATTGAAACCCCGTATCGAACTTAGACCGCACTTTGAAAGTCCAATTACTGTGAAACTATAAGGTTATGACCGCCTTATTAGGCTTGACAATCATCATGGGAATCGAGCCCCAATACCATCCAGAAATGCACAACTTGAGCCTTGAGTGAAGTGTGTGTGAAATGCGAATATATTTAAAAAATGAACCAGAACTTAAGTGAATTGGACCATTTGCTTATGGGGAAAATTGAAGATTTCAGACCATTAATTTCTGACCAAAACTATACCCATGGATCAGGAAAATTTTCTTACGTATGTCAGTATACATGTGGCCTTGTAACGCCCTAAAAATCAGGGGTCGAGCATAACTCAGCTCCCGAGTTCCAGAACATCACTTATGCAATATTTTTTATGATGAATGGATGTTATATGTATTAAGGCATAAAACATGAGGTAGATTAAGCCAAAACAGTAAACATATGTCAGGGACAGTCTGAAAACATGAACGGAAGATGAAAATATATATATAAATCAACATAAGTCCCCAAGGTATGTATGCTCTACCAGGTCATAATTACAAGTTGTGTCTCAAAATTCATATATCAAAAAGTGATAAATGACTACCAACATAGCCCTAAATCCCCGTCAATCAGGGCATTGTTCACATGAACCAGCCTGAGAACTGCATATAGAAGAAATCCTTCTCAACATCATAAAGTCTGGCTCTGCTTCACAAGCATCGCCATTATCTGAAATTAAAACAGGGACTGGTTGGTGTTTCAAACACCGTCCCGTAAAGTGGGAGTGAGTGATCAACTCAGTGGAACTATACAGTAAAGGTTAACATGTTATCAATTCAATCAAGCAGTAATAATAAAGTAGTACAATCAAACATGTCCTAGATACTCTTGTTAATGCAAGAATGATATGAAATAATGATTCATGCCCTCACCACAAACTCCCTCTTGTGACAACGTTTAACGATCACGGCATGAATCACTACCACTGTGCTCTCACACCAACGCCAATGGCATTTGTAGTGTGATGTTATGAGCATGATTACCAAGTTCTTATTAGTCCTTTTCATATAGTAGGATTGGGAAGCTAAGGCACCTCCCTTATATCAATTCTCAAATAATGATCCATTCTAGGGTCGTCAGTCCTAAAAAATCTCATACGATATTGCTGTTCTAGATCGTTGTAAAGGGCTCGTCACCAATCAATACAAGTCTAGTTATATCCTGGATACTACAATAAGGCTCGTCGCTCATATGCAGTGCCAGGATATACTCGAGGTCACTACAGAGGGCTCGTCACCGATCAATGTAGGCCGACAACACGAATATACTATCCCATACCACCATAATCGGCTCACGAGGGTAGGGTACTCACTGGTCATTATGGAGAGGCTCGTCGCCACAGCGTAGGCCGACAGATCGACTACGGTATCCTATACCACCATGTCTGGCTCATGAGTCTTAGGGGATCATGGTACCAAGGTTAATAGGATCTTCACTAGTGAGTTAGGTGCCTTAGATTCAAACAGTAGCGACTAAACATGGTGAACATACATTGGTCAATCGGGTTAGTTAATAAGCTCAACTAGGCTAAGCGCACGTCAAAATGATCGATATGGAATGCATAAGCACTCCGTGTGGCCTAACCACTGTCAAACATTCCAAGTACGACTCGGGTTCATCGAACACATCTTGCGTGGAGAAAACAACCTCAACCACCAGTTTAAGACTATTACCGATTACCTAGACTATACAATAACCCCAATCGCATTCAATTATGGCATGTTATCCAATGATATAATCAAAGCAGTAAATGGATCATTTTTTAAATTATACAATCAAAGGTCCAATATTGTCTTCTTTAAGGCTGTCAGGGCTATTGTGCGGAATCGTTACACCACTCCCCCATCACCCTTCACGACTTTGTTTCTGCATGTTATAGAATACATCTTAAACACGAATCCACACATATGCAATATAAATTACATGGAGGAAGTCATACACATAGACAAGGTAGTTGAGAAGCATATCTCAACACGTATATAGGTACGCATTACAAACTACTAACTCATTCAAACATTTTTACAAACACTTAGCCTACACATTCCATCATATGTGATATATATATATATATATATATATATAAGCTTATCATACGTATTAGGGCCAATCCTCTCGTCAAAGGGTTATCGCCTATACAACAATCATATATCCATGACAGTTAGTCATGGTGAGAATGAAAGTAAATTCTATACTCATTCAGTCATTTTCACACACTTAGACTACACAATATAACATACGCAATGTATGTTGATAAAACATGTATTACACTAATCCGTTCACCCAGAAGTTGATACACATGCATCTAGCATACATAGCAATTAATCATGGCAAACATAAATTTGAATTTCAAACGTATACGGTAGTTTCTACAAATATGAGGAATATAGTATATTCAACATAGTTAGCGTATAACTGAAAAATGAAATAGACAACACTTTATACATGTGAAATAGCATCCACATCAGTAATATATCATTAACCAACATTAAAATTCTTAAAAACCATAACCTAAATGTATATAGTCCGTACCTTAAACCAGAAAACATGAAATAGAGATGATTCAGACGAAAAGTCTTCGTCAACGGCGGATACGCTACCTAAGGCATGAAATAGGTTAGCTATAACTTCACTACAGTTATTCTAAGCTTCAAAACAAGTTAGAGTTTGCTTAACTTACCCAAGAAAAGAATCAGAATTGCCGAAATAATGATTCAGATACGCAGGATCGATACGTAGAAGAACTGGGAAGAATCCCATGGAGAAAAAACATGTTCTCTCTTACTTCTCTCTCCTTACGCTCTCTTGAAATGGCTAGGGTTTAGGAAATTCGTATGGGATTTGGGAATGAGGGTTTAAGGCCTTTTTATAAGCCTAAAATCGACGAAAACAGCCTTAAGGCCAAGGTATACTTAGGTTATAACCAAATTGGGCTCTTTCTGATCCAACGGAGCACTTCTGGAGGTCCTCTTATCAAATGCGGTCAGACTTAAGCTCACTAGTATAGGATCTTAAGAAATTTAAGTTTTCAGTGCGATCGAATTTCCAGATCGTCCATGGCGGACCAGTTTCAATTCAACGGTCACCGAAATTCGATCAGAGCACAAGTACTTTGACATCTATGGGCCACCTATCCTGATCTGAGGGTGAATTTGGGTTGAAATCTAATGGTCAGAATACTTAGAAATAATGCGCAAGCGGCACAACTCAGATTACTTAAAATCATATTTAATTTTCTAAAAATCTTCGTTTTCTCACTCTCTTCACTCCGGACTCAAGGAAATGGTCTCAGGACATCGTTTGGGCTTAATTTTTGAGATGATAGTCAAGTCCAACTAAGCGGTCATAATTGTCTAAGTTCATCGCTATCGGACTTTCGACGTGCGGTCTAGGTCCGATACAAAGTTACAAAGTGCTCCCAAGAGAAACTGGCTTTAGAGATTTATCCTAAGTTTCTAGGTAACGTAGCATTAGTGGTCTTACTCATTTTGGGTCTTGTAGTTTACATTTAAAGTGGTTCAAGCTAATTCTACTGAGTATTCAGTTTAGTACTTAACCAAATTCTACCCTAATTATAGCAGAATACTGTCCTAGGACCATTTTATGCCCCATTTTTGGAACTTCTATTTGTTATATTATTTTAATTATATTTTTAGTGATTCATCATCAAGTTTACCCCGTCTCCACTAAATTTCATGAGATTTAGTGTTGTAGAAAATTTTTAAAATTTTCAGAAGCAGCAGCTGTCCAACAAGTGATTTTCGGATAGTTGCCACAACGACCTACTTTAAACCATATTAAATATTTTATTATATTTTTTTACATATTTTTACATATAAATAGACTAATTTAGATTTAATCTTGTTTTTAAATCGCCTAAATCAGAGTTATAATGAGGGAGATATGATTTTTTAAAGTTTGATAAAATGTGCAGAAAAAATGTAGAAACCGGGCTGCCTGACCGCTGCACGAACAAGGCCTCGCCGAACCTGCGAGCTCCATGCTGGACAC
Source organism: Magnolia kwangsiensis (assembly GCA_037074715.1). Classification (NCBI taxonomy): domain Eukaryota; kingdom Viridiplantae; phylum Streptophyta; class Magnoliopsida; order Magnoliales; family Magnoliaceae; genus Magnolia; species Magnolia kwangsiensis. The sequence goes on along the minus strand of CM073576.1, from coordinate 42,418,168 downwards.
TGGACTTTTTGGCCAGGGGCTCGCCCCAGGGGCAATGTCCTCCCCCCCCCCCCCCCCCCCCCCACGGGGATGCCGGAAACATGTGGGACCACCTCGGGTCCCTCTGAATTGAGCCGTCTAGGCCCACGAGTCCGTCGAGGCATTTATCGAATCTCATTTGTAAATCAGAATGAGTTACGTGACGTACAATATATGATTTTATGGTAGAAGAAGCTAATCCATCCAAATAACATATCTACATCATGAAATTCCAAAAATTCAATGGTAAAAATCTCATTTTATTCGTGTACGTACCATTTACAGTAAGTTTTAGTTTAAGTATAGTTCTTCACCTTTTAAACTTTAGGATTTGTGTCTAACATGGAAGTACTTGGAGAAATTTGAAGAATGAGGTGGTGAAAGGTGAGATTTTGAAGGAAATGGGTTGAAAAGTAATTTTTAGACTTTGGGATTGAGCTTTGAGAGGGATATGGTTGACCATTGCCTAAGGACATCTAACTCCAGGTTGGCAAAAAATTTGGGGTGTTACAGGCCTTGATCGAGTGACGATGACTGTTGAACTGATACAGGTCCTCCACAGTCGATCAATAAATTTGATCAGACTGAAAACATAATCTAGCTTAAATCCATGGTCAGGCAACTTACTTCATGACGTAGGTGAGTAATGGGCCTCCAGACGAGTCCCGTTTGCCCAAAATAGACACCCTTTGTCTATAACCTAAGTATACTATGGCCCCGGGGCCATTTAAACCAGTAATGGGCCTATTTAAGGACCTTAAACCACCCCGTTCCCATTCCATACAAAATTTTTCCAAACCATAGGAGAGAGAAGAGAGAAAAAAAGAGAAAAAAGTGAGGAGAAGAGAGAGAGTTTGGGAGATCGAGGCGGTGTTTCTCTCTTACGACTACACGCACCAGATCGTCTTTACATCTAGCTACACGAGTCATTCTAAATCTGATTTGGGTAAGAAATCCTAAACCTAATTTTTTTTTAGGAATTCAAATAGAAGAATCAATGAAATAGCTAACCTATTTCGTGATTTAGGTAGTCGTTGTACTGTAGACGGGGACGTGGTGTACAAACTGAGTTCGTAACGGGCGTACCAATGAAATGTGTGGACTGTAAATGTTTAGGTTATGGTTTTCAAGGCTTTCAATGTAAGCAATGATTTATGTCTGACTTGATTGCTACCATATGATCTTAGTTACAATGTATTCAATAAACCATACATGTGTGTGAACCATGTGAATATATAATGCATTCCACGTGTTTGTTGAAATGTTTGAATGAAAGTGTAATTTTGATTTATTCTTTTCATGATTATTAATATAGAATACATGTTTGTTTTATGTATGATAACTCCTTTGCAAAAGGATTTACCATAATATATGCTATAACTAATTTAGTTCACATAGGTAGTAATGTGTAGTCAAAATGTTCGATAAAATGACTGAATGAGAAATTATTTGATAAAACATATTTAATAAGGGCATTGAGATAGGATTCTCAAATACCTTATCCATATCTATAATTTCCTTCATGTAATGTAAATTGCCACTATATGATTTATGGAGAAAATGCATGTGTATGCCAACATGTTCAACATGTTTGATAAAATGCTCAAATGAGGATTATGTTTGAATTCTTCGTTAAATGTTGTTATGAGTAATATATCTGATTCCCTATTACATTTGAGTATGTTTGGGACTACCACCTAGTCCAAGCAATCAGTAATGGCTCCTGATTGAGTGGCCTAACTAGTTTTGCCACATTGGATACGTACAGGGAATTCGAGTCATACGGTGATTGTTGATAGTGGTTAAGCCACGTGTAGTGATTATACGCTTTATGTCGATCAATTCAACATACGCTCGTACCAATCACACTTGTCAAAAACTTGATTGGCATATTGTGTGTTTACCATGTATGGATACTACTGCTTGAATCTAAGGTACCGCTTACCGATGTAATAGCCCATTTCAACCATGGAACCACGATTCACTAAGACTCATGAGCTAGGAATGGTGGTGTATGGGACACCATGGTCGAGCTGTCGGCCTACGCTGGGGTGACGAGCCTCCCCATAGTGACTAGTGAGCAAACAAGCTCATGAGCCGAATATGGTGGTGCATGGGACACTATATTCGAGTTGTTGGCCTACATTCAGGTGACAAGCCTCCTGTAGTGACCTCAAATATAATCAATTGAACTTTCCTATCCACTGTTTTCATTAGGGGTGATGCCCTATAACTTACCTATCATATGTGATTAACTAAGATTGACGACCCTACATGGATCTCTGTTTGGGTTAATGATATAAAAGGAGGTACCTTAGCTTCCTGAATCTGTTGTATGAATAAGCCTAATTAAGTATTAGCTAACACGACCATGCACCGCATTGCATATGCTTTGCTGAGAAAGCGCACGTTTATGGAGTTTATCATGTGCGATCGTGGACTTGTATATACTAGTGAGAAAAACCTTACCAGTGAATGAGAAAGGAATCACCGCACCGGTTTCCTCTGTGGCCAACTTGAGCAAGTGGAGGCGAGGAAATAGTCTTGCATCGACCAAATTTATAAATAATTTCCTCCTGCTCCACCACATATTTACATATCACGTATATCCAAGGTGGAGTAGCCACATGGAGTGTACTCGGCTCATGGTTGATTTCATATATAGAGCTGGTCAGAGAGACAAGCTATGCCTGCCTACATTTGTCCTATCTCAGATTATGGATATTGCATGATCCATACAAAGAGATGACTCACTTCTATTCGGCCGACTTATTTGTAAAATTGTCCGCCAATTCAGTTTCAGACTCTATATGGGTGATGTTGCCCTGATTCATATCATCAGTGACATTACGCTCAACAATATGGGCATAGGACCTAGGTAGCAACAAGCCTGTCTTGATGAATATGGAGATGAGATAGAGGAAAAAAGTGAGGAGAAAGAAGGAAGTGAAGATGAGGAAGACAATGATGAGGAATGCAGTGGCGAGGAGAGCACTAAGGAAGAGATGAGGAAGAGCATGAAGAGGAAGAAGGGGAGACCCAAGATCTGCATAGGGAGCCTCCTACCACAACACATGACGACCGCCGTAATCGGACCACCTTAGAAGCCCGCATGGCTCAGATTGAAGAGAACCAGGCCGCCCTGAGACAGGAAATCAAGGAGACCTAGGTCGAATTGAAGCAAAGGCTTGAAGAGAATCAAGCCTATATGAAATAGAAATTCAAGAGGATGCTCGCACTCTAAAGGCCCTCCTATGCTGAATGCAGGACAAGGGTGCTCCTCCACCTTCATCAGAGTCGGACGACTAGTCTTATGTCATAGTCGTCGTTGGATTTTCCTTGTTTATTTTCCTTTATAATAGCCTTGGTAGGCATGGTTAGTTGTTAGTGTGTTTAGTGTTTAAAACTTGTGTTTCCATGTAAGACTACATCTCATGTATTGTGACGATTTTTGTTAAATGAAATGCATGAAGCTTCTTTTGATTTGAAATTTATAGAATTCTTAAAAAATTTGAGTGTTGTTATTTAAAATCTTATACGTGTTACACCCTATTTTGTGTATAACGAATGCCTCCGAAGACCATTCGGAATATGACACGTCTTGCACTTGGCGGATCGTTTGACGGGGCACCTCCCCTAAGTGATAGTCACACAGAACCCAGTTTGGGCCTTGATAGTGACACCATGCCAGATTCACAGCTGGCCACTGGCCCCACCAATGGGCCAACACCTAGTGCACCACCGGTTCCAGAATAAAACCATGCGTCTACGTCGACGCCACACATGCCACAGTCGGCTCCTCCTCTTGATAAGTTGGAGCAGATGATGCTCCTAATGCAGTAGCAACAACAAGTTTGGACAACGATTGCAAGGGCCCTTGCCAAAACATGAATATGGTCCCACATGCGCCACCTGTGTAGCCTGATGGAAATATGAATGTCAGTGGTCTATTCAAACACTTCTAGCATTTCTGACCTCCCACCTTTGCAGGCACTCACAGGCCCAAGGAGGCCGAATACTGGCTAAATCGCATCTCTAAGATGTTGAAGCTGTTGCACTGTACTGAGGCAGAACAGGTAGAATTGGTTGTTTATTTGTTTGAGATGGAGGCCAGTCTCTGGTGGGACAACATCCTACGAATAGTTGCCCCAGGATATGTATGGGCATGGGACGTGTTTGAGACCAGCTTCCATAAAAAATACTTCACCCTCACTTACTGTAATGAAAAAGAGGGTGAGTTCCTTCGCCTCCGACAAGGAGGAATGTCTGTGTCAGAGTATGAGAATAGATTCATGGAGCTAGCCAAATATGCTCCTTTGATACTAGTAGACGAGCCGATGAAGATGCGACAATTTTCGAAGGGTCTGTGGCTTGAAATCCACACAAAGATGTGTTGCGCTAGCATTCCCAATTATGTCGAGCTAGTGTACATGTCCCTATAATCTGAGCAGGATAAGGAAAGACTATCCCATATGCATATGCCCATGGGCCCGAGGCCTCGACCTGACTCGTCGAACCTACAATTCCTCGGTAAAAGGCCACATGCAGATTCGCCTCCCCAGCTTATGGCTCCACCAGCACAGTAGAGGCGATCTAATCTGTGGTGCACCTATTGTAAGAGGATGGGCCATACAGACACTTATTGCATTACCAAGATGAGGGATAACGTCTTTACACCACCTCAGAAGATCAACCGTCAGTTATCATAAGCCATTTCAGCTCCACCTATACAATCAACACTGCCAGCACTGCCTTTTTACAGACCACATGTACCTCGAAGTAGGCCACCTCAATGACCTATGGAAACACAACCGAATCGTCCTCAACAAGTGTGAGTACATGCGCTTGCAGCTAAAGCGTCTGAGTGGGCAGCTACAGTGCCTTTAACCTTTGAAGTCACAGTACATATCCAAGGTATACCAGTTTTTTTGTTGGTGGACACTGGGTCCACTATTTCGATGATAACATACTCCATATTCAAGTGATTTGACCTGAGCACTACCCTTATGGTTGGGGTGAGAGTCATTGCAGCAACAGGAACCTTCACAGATGCCACTAAGGTTTGTAAGGGTTGCTTGATAGACTTAGGAAGCAGGGTGGTATTTATTGACCTGATTGGTAACTCATTATATCATTATGATGTCATCCTCGACATGTATTAGCTCACTAAAATGAAGGCAGAGATCGATTGTGAAACCGGGTTAGTGACAACACATGGGCCCGAAAACACGAACTTCACTTTTCCCGTTCAAGTCAGTTGCCCCTTCCAGGGCCTTTGTTATGCATTCCTATTAAAAGATCATGATGATCCATCACTTGGGGACACGCCTGTGGTCCAGGATTTCTGAGACGTATTTAAGATGATACTTGGATTACCTCCTCGGTGCGAGATTGACTTTACTATCGACCTTGTGCCTGGTGTGACACCTATTTCTCTACTGATGTTTCGCATGCCTCCATGTGAAATGGAGTTGAGGAACAGATCGATGATTTTTGGATGCAGGTTTTATACGGCTTAGTGTATCCCCTTGGGGAGCACCAGTATTGTTTATAAAGAAGAAAGACATGTCGTTGCGATTGTGTATTGATTACCATAGGTTGAACTAAGTGACAGTGAAGAACAAGTATTCCTTGCCCAGGATAGATGATTTGTTCGACCAGTTGAAAGGGGCACAGTATTTCTCGAAGATCGACTTACAGTCCGGGTACCATCAATTACGTGTTAGGGATGAAGACGTGGAGAAAATGGCATTTAGAACTAGTTTTGGGCACTCAAGTTTCTCGTGATGTCATTCGGACTTACGAATGCACCGGTTGTGTTCATGGACCTCATGAACTAGGTGTTTCAGTCATATTTGTGTCGGTTCGTCATCGTATTTATAAATGACATTTTGATATACTCTAAGAGCTAAAAGGATCACGAAGTGCACTTGTGAGCAGTCTTCAATACTCTAAGGAAGAATGAGTTATTTTCTCAGTACAAGAAATGTGATTTCTGGAAGGAAGAAGTCAAGTTCCTGAGACATGTGATGTCCAAGGAAGGTATCACTGTGGACCTCACCAAGGTGGCCGTCATTTAGGACTGTGAGCAGCTCGGTTCTATTACAGAAGTGATGAGTTTTCTCAGACTTTTTGTCTATTATTGCCACTTCATTAAGGATTATTTCAAGATAGCCAGACTGTTATCACAACTCACTCGAAATGAACTTAAGTTCGGCTGAAACGAGGAAGCAGAAGCAGCCTTTCAGGAATTAAAAGTACAAGTTGACGTCTGCACCCGTGCTAGTATTTTTAATGTAGGGGGTCAAGTACACTATATGCACTGATGTGTCTCGTGTTGGTTTGGGTTGTGTTCTTATGCAGAAGGACAGTGATTACCTATGCATCGCGACAGTTGAGGAAACATGAAGAAAACTACCCCACGCATGACATGAAATTAGCGGTTATCATCTTCGCATTAAAGCTCTAGAGACATTACCTCTACGGAGAGGAGTTTAAGCTCTTTTGCGACCACAAGAGCCTCAAGTACATATTCAAGGAAGGTTGCCAGAATTCGACCGGGAAGACCGCGAAAGTCTACGAAACGGTATGGACTAAGATATGGATCTTACACTTACCGTCTTGGATCACCTAGTGAATAGTGTAGCAGACCGTGCAACATTTGGTTAAGCTGTTCACCTATCGTCTAGACGATATGACGCCATCTTCTTCGGCTCCATGAGCATTGGTCTCTGGATTCTATCACATACACTTCACTCTTATTTCCATGCATGAACATTAATATTTTTTTGGATGTTTTGCACTCTCATAAGTGTATGTTATGTATCCATAGTCTCTGAAAATGATGTCTGCTTAAACTGATTTAATCATTATACATCTATATCTATTGGTTCTCCCAAATACTTCAAACTTCAGTCAGTATCTACTATAATGCAATCTTTATCAATGACTGACAAAAAGGGGGAGAATGACTCAAACACACCCCATTAAGAAATGTATATCTACTTAAGTATGATGTTATACGTGTTAGGGGGAGCAGTTGCACCAAGCGAGGGTGAGTTTACAATCAGGGCAAGCAGCTTTTGAAAGTGTTGTGTATATGACATTGTTAACATTGTACAATTGTGTAAAGAACATGTACACATAATTTATGATGTCAGTATAGAATTTGGTCTAGGGTGTTTTGGTATTTTGTCACATAATTGACAAATGGGGAGATTGAAAGTGCCCTGGTTTGTCAATTAGTTTGAGTGTTGAGTCAGCTAGATAGCAGAGCCTCATAGGAAGATCAATTCAAAGCGTCTGCTTCAACTGGATGTGTGCAAGATCGCCATAGGTAAATCTAATCCTCACATCCCATGTGTCAAAACACTATGTACTTAAACCCTTAAAAGAAGTTAGAACATCATAGGGTTTTTAAGTTAAGAAATTTTTTTCAAAATTTAAAAAATCTCTGAGTTTTCTTGCCTTATCAATTTTATCGATACACATATCGATATGATCGACCTGCTTTATCGATGTCCTCGATGACAAATTGATTCTATTGGAATGAGGACAAAAGTGTCCAGCAACCACATATATCTTTGGATGGATTTATCAATGTATCGAATCCATTGATATTTGAATCTCGAGTCCACCAAAAGTGACTCGATAATATCGACAGACAATTCCACGGTTCTCCTGTTTTTACTTAAGAATATCAAATGTGTATTGAAATATTGAAGCTCTCCTCAATACAATCAAAGTTTAAATCTCGATGACATCGCAAGGCTCTCGATGATATCGGTCATTGGCGCAAAGATTTTCAGTAAATTATTTTAGGATAGTTTATTTATGATTGAGGGTCACTCGAAAGAATCGATATTCAAATATCGATGATATCGGTACGATTTTGATGGAATTGAATAGGGACAAACTGTCTAGCGGGCTTAAATGAAAATCCTTTAGATTTATCGATGCCTCGACACAGCTATCGATACATCGACATTCAAATTTCGATGATATCGAAGGTCCCTCAATCATTCTTGTAAACCTAAAATATTTCAAAGCAAGTCTTTCTCATTTTCAAATATCAAGGAATCGAAGCTCACATCAATGAAATCAGAGTTTGAAATCCAATGATATCGACATGTGTTTCGATTCCCTCGACCAGCTGGCAATAGGTTTCAAAAGCGTATAACATTTGAGTTTGGGTCATCGAGCGGACCGTCGATGTTATCGAGAGTATACGCTCGATGATATCAAACTCTGTCATAAATGTGACCGTTTTATATCCATTGGAACCTTTTGCCCATATAAAGAGGACTTGTCTATTATTGCTGGCAGAGAAAGAAGAGAGTGCTTTTGAGTGTTTTACCTTAGATCATATACCCAAAGCCCTTTCTCTAATGGGAGTTCATCTTCCAATCCACCCTAATCATTGATATTTAATAGAGTGGATTGGGGAATGAACTTCTGCATACAAGGATCCTCCAGCTACTACCTTAACGACAAATCATTAAGCTGAGATGCCTTGAATGCATAGATGATTGAAATTGTTGTATCTTCCTTATAGGAAAACTTTTTAAGAGAGTAGGATTTCATCATAACCTTGAACTAACCCAACGCCATATATTGGTACATCATCTATGTTGTGGATCAAGGAAGAAGAAGATTCTTCATCAACAAAGAAGGAGATCTTCAACAACGTGCTGAATGGGACTCATCTACTTATCTGCAAGTAAGTAGAGTCCAGAGTACCCTTATGATCATTCCTTTGTAGGATTAGATCTAAGATGTTTCTCATCCCTTACAAGTCCTCAAGGAGGCCTTTGGGAGGAGTGTACATAGCAGGTGCGTTGTGTTGACCCTTGCTCTATGGAGAGCATAAACAATTAGGGTCTTATGGAAGATCCTTGGCTAGTGTGCCTAAAACTGGGTGTGTTGTGTTGACCCTTGCTCATGAGAGCATAAACAGTGAGGTTCCTTATGTGGATCCTTGGCCAGTGTGCCTAAAATCGGGTACTATGTGTTGACCCTTGCTTAGGGAGCATAAATAGTTAGCCTAAGTATAGGGTGTAAAGCTTGAAGGTGAACCTGATTTAAAACCTTAAGTTTGAGGTGAACTGCTGTGAAACCTCCTTAGTGAAATCCGGTACACTTAAGGGTTGAGTGCAGTTATCGGGAGTGGAGTAGATAAGTAGTCGAACCACTATAAAAATGACTGTGTTTGAGATTGCTATTCTTTTGTTTACGTGATTTACTTTAATATTTTTATACCTGAATATCTGAGATCACACCTCAGACACACACACGGTCATATCCATCATAAACTAGTTTACATATTGTTCACTTCTTAAATAGTCTGTGATTGGATCCTCTACTGGGCTTGGAAGCCAGTAGAGTTACTTTTGAGTAATCCTAATATGTGCTTGTTGTTAGGATTAGTGTAATAGGATTTTAAATAAAACATAAAAACTTTAAAAGTCCTATTCACACCCCCCCCCCCCCCCCCCCCCCCCCCCTCTCTAGGACATATTGGCATATTACTACTTCAACTAAAGCAGTCTTTATCGCTATTTCAGTCTCTAACACAATGACAGACATTCAAAAACCAATTTAGAATATCAATATTTTTTTCTGGGCAAGCCACTCTTGCAAAAAAACAGAACAAATTGTATATCCAATGAAATGAAAACTTTAACAGAACACTTAAAATTTATCTGAAACACATCCTAAGTAAGGTGAGGGGTGTTGAAGTACGAAAGGATGCCATGTCAAGTGTACCTATTGCAGAAACATCATTAAATCTTTCTTAGAAAATAATAGGCGAGAGAATTCTAGGTACTTAAACAAAATCTTATATTGAAAGAAGCCAGGCCAACAGTTACAGTATATTTCAAGGAGCTTTTTAACATATGCTGGGTATTTGGCATTCATATCAGCTGACTTCGGTTATCCTTGATATCAAACCGTAATATCATACATTCAATAAGAAGTATGCTAGAACTCCCCACAATACATACATTGCAAAATTGTACAATTGATCAATGAGGTGCACAATAGAGAAGTAAAGAGTTAAATTTTAAAAATGAGTAGAAATACTGAGGGGGTGTTTGTGTGCTAGTTACACAAGCTGAATTTAATTCCTCATATCAGGTTCAACACTGGCTTAAGCAATAGATGCATGGTGCTACAACAAAAAGGTGCATTTAATTCCTCATATGCATTACATGCAGATCCAGCGTGATAGGTAGCTAGCCATGCGAGGGATTGCAAACAAAATAGAGAAGAACTTTATAGGGAATCCCATTGCTCTGGTTAAGACAAACATGTGACAATACCCACAAAAGTAGGAGAGTAAAGAAAAAAAAATCCTGAATATACCGATAAATTAAGCCATAGTAGAAAATCAAGTTTAGATAAAAAGCTTCCTCTTTAGAAAATACTCATTTGAAAGTGCAGCTTTCTCCCATACAACAGCTTGCCGTAAGAAATGCATGTTCATGAATAAAACCACAGCAAAAACAAATGGATGCCCACATTATTATTTACTAGGGATGCTTTTTGGATGTACACTCTAACAATGGAAATGCTTTCAAGCTAACACTGACTAAGAAAATTTTGCTGTTAGGTGGACAGCAAGAATAATCCAGACATTTTCTTCTTGTATAATTATTTTGGTTGTTTAATATTGAGGGTCTGGACTCTAAATGGCAATTACAATATTTTCAAGATTTCCTAAGAGAAATGTAATTGTAGTCAAAGTTTTTTTTTTTTTTTTTTTTTTTTGAAGAATCCAATATGAAAGCTTCTTCCTCACCACTAGCCTAAGTATAGAACTGCCAAAAACTTGTGCATTCTTAGAACTGCCAAGGACTTATTAAATAGAATAGACAAATGCAAAATCGTATCCAGACTGATTAAGAACCCTCCAACTCCTTGTGGAGGTTTTTTCCATTTTTCACAACACCATACTCAAATTGCATACTAAAGTTTATGAATTGAAAGTAGCAATATCCTAAGCATAGCCAAGTTATTGTTCGGAGGTAACCACTTATAGCTATAAAATCCCTACTAAAAAGATGTGGCCATTACTGTAAATGTGAGGATGTAGAGTAGAAGGATGTAGAAATATAACCTTTCAAAGAAGGTTAGCCCAAGCACCAGCAATGCCTTATTTTGTTGTAGTGTACACCATCCTTTTTTTGTACATGTGACCTACCTGATAGTCAAACAAACTGATTTTATTGTTAATGGAAGATTTTTTAGGTGTGAAGCATCTATGTTATGAAACTTGTATTTGTTGAGATGTGGAGCCACATCTGGGGGCCGCTCGACCAGTTGTGGCCCCTGCTTGACCTGTTGTGTATCCCACACAACCAGTCATGGACTGGCTCAACTCAAAGTCCAGTAAGCATCGATTTTTGGGTTTCGAGGTGCTTGACCGGTCGTGGCCCATGCTCGACTGATCGAGGGGTCCGTTCAACCGGTCATGTAGCCTGCTCGACCAGTCGAAGTTACGCAGATTCGTTTCCGAATTTGATGCTAACTACAGATTTTTGAGTCAGCTTTCGCAAGGGTGTGAAAGGAAAGTTGCCTAAACTATATATAGGTGTCCCTAAGACTTTTCTAAGGTATTGGAAAATAATTCTAAGGTGTGGGCAAAGAGTTTTCTCTGTACTTCCAAGGGAGAGGTTAGTTTTTGCCTTGTAATCTTTATTTTTCTTCGTAGTGGAAGTTTGCATTCGTGGTTTTTTACCCTAGTTTAGGGTTTTTCTACGAATATGTTATCTTGTGGTTTGTTTCGATTACTTTAATATATTTCTAGTTTATATTTCTTCTTGTTTATCGTTTGTGGGTGAGACCGGAGGTTGGATCTCGGTTCACTGCGTTGTTAGTGTGCTGTGTAAAAACTGGTATCAGAGCAAGTTTAGTTCTATTGGGAGTAAGGACGGAAGAAGGGAAAATTATAATTGAGAAGTTTGATGGTTCAAACTTTTCCTTCTAGAAGATGCAAATGGAGGATTATCTGTATCAGAAGCACCTCTATATTCCTCTAGGAGGAAAAGAGAAGAAATCAAAAAAGATGGCAGATGATGAATGGTTTTTACTGGATAAGAAGGCTTTAGGAACGATCTGACTCTCTTTATCTAAGAGCGTCGCCTTCAACATATCCAAGATGAAAACTACAAAAGAATTAATAGAAGCCCTAGCCACCATGTATGAAATACCCTCAGCGTCCAACAAGGTTCATCTTATGAAACAACTATTCAACATGAAGATGTTAGATGGTGGGAGCGTGACTGAACATCTAAACAAGTTTAATATAGTCACGAGCCTATTGAAATCCGTTGGCATTATTTTTGAGGATGTGGTTAGGGCGTTATTGATCTTATCTAGTTTGTCAGATAATTCGAATGGTTTTGTGATTACTGTGAGAAATTCATCAGGGTCGACAAAGCTAAAATTTGATGATGTGGCCGGTCTAATTCTCAGAGAAGAATCTAGAAGAAAGGCATCAGGAGTTTCAGGGGATTTGGGGAATGCTCTAAACATTGAAGGAAGAGGAAGATCGCTAAATAAAGGAAGTAATAAACACGAGGGTTCTAAGTCAAAGAAGATGTCCAAGGGACCGAAGGACAAAGACGGGTGTTGACATTGTAGCAAGAAGGGATATATGAAACATGATTGCAGGGCGCTCAAGAAACAAGAAAGAAGCTCTCCAGGTAGGAAGGATTCAATGAATTTATCTGAGGAAAGTAATACAGAGGTGTTGATCTTGTCTCTTGATGCGAGGATATGTCTTAGGTCACAGACTCGGGTGCTTCGTTTCATGCCACTTCATGTAAGAAAGTTCTGCATAACTATAGATCAGGTGACCTCGGGAGAGTCTACCGGGTGATGATGAGCCGTATAGTATTGTTGGAAAGGGAGACGTTTATATAAATCAGAAAGACTGAACGACGTTGAAATTGAAGGATGTCAGACATGTACTGAGTTTGAGAAGGAATCTGATCTCAGTGGGACCGTTGGCCAATACCAGTTATGTGACGACATTCACCCATGATTCCTCGAAGATCACAAAAGGTTCCTTCGTGATATCTCTAGGTAAAAAGGAAGGAACTTTATATGTAACTTCAGGATCGTATAGTTCACTCGCAGTCGTATCAACTAGAGTGAATGCGCAGTTATGACATCAAAGGTTCGGACATATGAGTGAGAAGGGGATGAAAGTGCTATTATCTAAAGGGAAGTTATCAGGGCTGAAGTCTATTGACTTAGAATTCTATGAGGACTGCATATATGGCAAGAAGAAGAGGGTAAGCTTCAAGAAGACAAGACGTGCTCTAAAGACACATCTGTTGAAGCTTGTACACACTGATGTGTGGGATAGGCACAGGTATTATCTCATGGTGGCTCACGTTATTTTATTTCTTTTATTGATGATTCTAGTAGAAAATTATGGATTTATTTCCTAAAGCACAAATCTGATGTATTTGATGTATTTAAGAAGTGAAAAGTTATGGTAGAAAATGAGACAGGTAAAATAGTAAAATGTCTCAGATCTGATAATGAGGGAGAGTATTATGATAAGAGGTTTGAGGAGTATTATGTAAAAAATGGAATCAAACATCAAAAAATGATTTCAGGGACACCACGGTAAAATGGTGTGGCTGAGCACATTAATAGGACCATCCTTAAGCATGCTAGGAGCATGAGGTTACACGCAAGGTTGCCCAAGATGTTTTAGGCAGATGCTGTGAATACTGCCGCATATCTCATCAATAGAAGTCCATCAGCACCATTGGATGGTGGGCTACCAGAAGAAACATGGACTGGGAAAGAATTGAACCTTGCACATCTCAGAGTATTCTGTTGCACTTCATATGTTCATGTTGATGCAAAGTAGAGAAACAAGCTGGATACAAAGTCCAGGAGGTGCACGTTTATAGGCTACAGAGATCATGATTTTGGTTACAGGTTTTGGGATGCAGAAAATAAAAAAAATTATTAGAAGCAAAGACGTAATCTTCAATGAAAAAGTGATGCATAAGGATAGTGTGTAAGAAAATATGGCCGATGAAAAGGAATTCTTAGAGTTGGAAGTGTTACCAGACATGGGTGTTACGACAACATAGGATGATCATGACAGGAGCATTATAAGGTAGAGCCGCAGATAGCAGAAGGCTACGTGGATTCAGATTTGACAGGAGATATCGATAAAAAATTTGTCAGGAGATATGGTGGATCGAAAATCAAGCTACAAGGCTACATGGATTTAAATTTGGCAGGAGATATCGACAACAAAAGAAGCACTACAGGTTATTTCTTTACTCTACGTAGTGCTGCAGTCAGTTAAGTCTCTCAGTTACAAAAGATAGTATCTATCAGTACGATAAAAGAAAAATATAATGGGGTTACGGAAGCGTGCAAGGAGATGGTGTGGATGTAAGGTTTCATGAACGAGTTGGGTAAGAAGCAAGCAGATTGCAAACTATATAGTGACAGTCAGAGTGCAATACACTTGGCTAAGAATTCAGCCTTTCATTCAAGGACTAAGAATATTTCCATCAAATATCACTTCATACGTTCGTTATTGGAAGATTGATCAATTACTCTAAAGAAGATTCATACAAATAAGAATCTTGTGAATATACTGATCAAGGATGTCACACAGGAGAAGCTGAAGCTCTATTCAGCTTTGATTGGTCTTCAGGCTTAAAGACGGGGAGGTGGTACACTCCAAATGTAGAAGACGAAGGTTTATGGTGATGTGTCTCTAAGTGGGAGATTTTTGAGATGTGGAGCCTCATCTGGGGGCCGTTCAACCTGTCGTGGCCCCTGCTCGACCGATCGTGTAGCCCACACGACCAGCCATGGACTGGCTCGACTCAAAGTCCAACGAGCATCAATTTTTATATTTCCAGGTGCTCGACTAGTCGGGGTTCATGCTCGACCGATCGAGGGGTCTGCTCAACCAGTCATGCAACCTGCTCGATCAGTCGTAGTTATGCAGATTCATTTCTAAATTTGATGCAAACTATGGATTTTTGAGTCATTTTTGCAAGGGTACGAAAGGGAAGTTTCCTAAACTATATATAGGTGTCCCTAGGGCTTTTCTAAGGTATTGGGAAATAATTCTAAGGTGTGGAAAAAGAGTTTTCTCTGTACTTCTAAGGGAGATATTAGTATTTTGCCTTGTAATCTTCATTTTTCTTCATAATGGACGTTTGCATCTGTGGTTTTTTACCCTATTTTGAGGTTTTTCCACATATATCTTGTCTTGTGGTTTGTTTGGATTGCTTTAATTTGTTTCTAGCTTATATTTCTTCTTGTTTATCATTTGTGGGTGAGACCGAAGATTGGATCTCGGATCACTGCGTTGTTGGCATGCTGCGCAATAGTATTTTGGTGATGGTGACCAAATCTCTTGTATAAAAGTGAAGAATGCTGAGAATATTAGTTTTAATGAAGAAATGGAAAAAGAAAAAAAAAAGTGATACTTTTTTAGTTTTGTATCCATACATCTAAAAAAAAAATATCTTATGACCCTCATACTAGCTTGGATCCATTTACATGACTAAAACATTTTATGAACCCCAAGGGGCCCATCCACAAGGAGTGTATATTATTAGCTCAAATGCACTGTTCAATTTCTTGTGACAAGCATTGAATACAATTTCTCTTGTAACTGATTATCATTAGAAATAAAAGATTTAGAGAAGTATATTACATAACTCCTCTCCTTATTCCTTCTTTTTGTTCTAAAATAATGAAATGAACAAAGAGCTCAAGAAATGACAATATTGCATTAAAATGATAGAACAAAGAACTCAAGGGATGGCTTCCTTGTACCATGAGTTTACATAAACTTAAACATATAAAATTTAAAAATTCGTAATCATGATTTGTCAAGCAATTTCAACACCATGATAGATCCGAAAGAAATTTAACTCACCTAGACTCTTCCGTTTAAATAAAACATATCTTATTGATCTTTATTTCAAATCGCCTTTTGACTCATCTGAATTAGAATCATTTGCATTGTAACCTAACCAAAAACAATGATTTGAGTCCAGAAACAAACCGTTGTTAGAACAATGCCTAAAGGTAAAAGGGCTCACCTAAGTTCTTTTCACAGACCTTCCAAAATGGTGATATAATCTTTGAAGCTTTGGTAATCCAAGCCTTTACCTAAATCAACTAAAAAATTAATAAAATAAAATAAAACCTTGCTAATAAAAAAACCAATAAAGATACAAAAGAAACTCATTTTACCGTAAAGGTAAAAAGAAGTTCCTTGCTCAAAACCCGATTTTTATATCATTGTCCATGGTAAATGTTGGCCATCGACAAAAATGTGTTGGCAATGCTACCTTTTGTTGTAGTGTTGTCCATTGATTTTGGTTGTGGGGCCTACTCAAAAGTGGACTAGCTTAATTTTATTTCCAGGTGATCGTCATGGTGAAGCCCACCTTGTGCATTGGACCAGTTCCCTATAACATGTATCATGTTTGGGAGGAAGACGAGCCTCATAGAACCACTTGATTTGATGGCCTGATCTACTTCCAGCATGCAGGGACTGGAACTATTAAAGTGCCATGCACAACTAAAACTTGCAATGGCCAGTCCATTGTAACTCTGTCCAAACTAATTCCCAACAAAAAAGGATTGCTAACAAAATAGATAAATAGACCATGCCACATCCAAAGTAGTAAAGTCATTCATAACAAATAACTTACACTAATAATGAAGAATGTGAATCACCTCCTTGGTTGTGAAAGTTGAAGAGTGTTTGTAGAAACAATCGAGAGATCTATAGAAACAAAATGCTTCTCATGAGAATATTGAATAAAATTGACATAAAATCCACGCCTACTACGAAAACCAATCATTGAGAATAAATACTCTAAGATTAAATCCAGGTTTGAATTCATGTCTTTCAACCCTTGTCCATACGAGCTCCATGAATCTTGTTTTCCCTGAGGAATAAAGAAACCAATAGAGGCACTCAACATATATTCACCAAAAAACTAAGCTATGAAAAGAAAAAACCAGATGTAACCTCTAAAAGACACACTTTCTTAGATGAAACAAGGCTGTGGTTGAATATCTGTTACAATCAACAACTCTGAGCAAGGTTGTTGTGTCTTGTACGTTGTAATTAGCCAGTTTTCCAACATGGCCAGGACCTGACTAATACATATTTATGTTCTCCTCAAGAAGTAAGAACTCCCCATTTGACCAATACATTTAAGTTCATAAGCTACTAACAGAATATAGGCTTTGGGCCAAAATGGGAACTACGCTTTAAGTTCTTTAGTTTTTACCATCCTTAGACAAATGCCCAAATAAACATTAGGTAAGTTGAGATCATGAGCTACTTCTATGATAAATGTCCAAACAGAGGTAGTTAGAGGTACCTTAGAATACTCATGAGTTTAATAGAGAATTACTGGATTAGAGGTAGAAAATTATATTGTACATACTTCAGTAAAACCACTATCTGGTTATGATCTTGTGATAGTATAACATCCAAGGGCTATATCATAAGGTAACAACTGATGACAACAAATGGTTAGTCTATCATAGGACAATGAAGAACACACAACAAACTAAAATCCTGCAAAATCCATCAGGGAAACATGAAGTAGAATTTCTCAGAGAATTGATTAAAAAAATAAAGAAAAGAGAAACAAATTGATATTGCATGAGTCTAAAAATCAAGGCCGTGACCCTAGAACCAGGCC
Organism: Magnolia kwangsiensis; assembly: GCA_037074715.1. Taxonomy (NCBI): domain Eukaryota; kingdom Viridiplantae; phylum Streptophyta; class Magnoliopsida; order Magnoliales; family Magnoliaceae; genus Magnolia; species Magnolia kwangsiensis. Next base: position 42,400,418 of record CM073576.1, on the reverse strand, counting down.
ATTCATGGATGAAACATGTTCATCTTAGGTAATACATACATACTTCAGATGATACTTTAACCCTTGGTCAAAAATCCAACACAAAGGCATAACTCCATTGAATAAAGACAAGAAAGAAAGAAAAAACTCACAAGATGATAGCACCACTTAAGAAAGAAAGAAAGAAAAGAAAAAGGCATTCCCTAATTAAGGGGTAGAAGAGAGTATATGAATAATATTATTAGTGAAATGTCTTGTTTAGATTTATTGTTACTGAAAGAATGCATTCTCTAACACCAAAGGAAATGGAGACCATTCGATCTCATTAGTGGAAACGGCAGTCCACAGTGCAAATAGAGAGAACATACTAGGAAAACACCTTTAAAATCCTATCCATACATTCCAAAGAATAGATATCGATCAAATGGTGAGAAAAGAAAAAAAGAAAAAGAAAAGGAAATAAAAACAGGGCAACGTACAAGTACTCTATTCACAACTCCAATGGTTGAGACAGCAGTAGCTATGGCTTCTAGAAATCTTCGGTACACCCTTCCATGGATTAGGTGATCTAGAGAGAGAGGTGTGTTATGGCGAGGAGGACATGGCTGAGAGATTAACATACTTCCTCTTGCGGGCCTTCTCAGACTTTAGCATTTTCTGGAGAGGAGGGCAATGGTCGAGAGATCAAGAGAGGCCGAAGTGGAAAATGGAGATCGAGAGACGTTGGAGAGGGAAATAGAAGAGAGAGAGAGAGAGAGAGAGAGAGAGAGAGAGAGAGAGAGAGAGAGTTTCAGCCACTTATTGAAGGGGGGGGGGGGGGGGGGGGGGGGGGGCGGGGGGGAGAGAAGAGGGTAGAAGGGTTTTGGGAGAGAAGAGGCGAGAGAGACAAGGGGAGAAGGGTTTTGGGAGAGAAGAGGGCGCGCGGGGGGAGAGAAGAAGTGCGATTTGGAGAGACACGTGATTTGGGGGTAAAAAATAAATTTTAGGTTTTTTCATTCGAAAGGAGCGGTGGTGGATTCACGGTACACGGGTGGCCACTTTAAAAAGCCTTTAATTTCCATATGCAGTGGCGGTTTGTTGTGGCCATCATTGATAAAAATGCCCCTAATATTGGCATTTTTTATAGTGTTTTTAATTTTTAGGCACATACCTTCACACACACCACAATGGGTACTTGAACCATGACTTTAATGTTGAAACTCTCTTGAGTCTACCGCTAAGCCATGAGTAATGACCCCATTGAAAATGCTTTCATTATTTTACGAAAACTTATTTATTCTCATTATTATACATGTTAGATTACTTTTGTATCATACGTATGTATGCCACCGTCCATCTTTTAAGTGCAAAAAATGTGCCACATTCAATCTTCAAGTGCTTTTCAACACCCATATTTTCCATATATGTTACCTTGTGAATGTGACACATATGCTCATTAAATGCCTCACGTTTGTTCATGTGCCACCGCATACCTCTTCAATCACCCACATGTGCCACATATATAACCATTATATATTTTTAAGTGCCACGCACATATCACATGTGATATGTTTTCAATGTACATAAGAGCCTTGTGGAAAAAAGAAGAAGAATAATAATAATCTTCTCTTGGTGCACTAATTTATGCATATTGTTTGCCAATCACGTGAGTCCATGTGTCATGCAATTGGTTAATCCCTTTGAAGTTGAAGACAGAAGACATGAGAGGACATGAGCATCAAGGAAAAAAGAACAAGTAAATACGGTGCCTTATTGTGCCTAACCCTTAAACCCCCCCCCCCCCCCCCCGAAAAAAAAAAAAAAAACCCTTGAACTTAGAAATGATCCCGACCTTATAGGTAAATATTATTAATCATTCCTTAGCCTTAAAAGCTTAATTGGAATATGATAAGTTCAATCACCTTGTATGTGATGCTCCTTTGAGGTGACCAAGGTGGTGGGAAGTCAATTGAATCTCTTATAACTAATGGAAAGATGTAATTCATATAGGATTCAATTATATGTGTCTTTTATAGAATTTAAATAATAGTATACCTATAGAGGTTGAGTCTAATCTATAGAAAATGGATAATTTCAAGCACATCTTTAAGGTAGAGGTTGGAATCCTCATTAGAGTATTAATCACCAAAAAGATGACTTAGAACTCATTGGTTTAGATGCTTAGGATGATGAATAAGATTATGAATGTACCTAAGCTTATATTACACTAAAAACTCATCGAATTGCCCAAGAATCAAATGCCCTTTATAAGAAGTTCAAGTTCCAATGGTAAAAAAATAGGTAGATAACAACTCTTTCAATGCCATCGAGGTGACCTTTGATGTCATCAAAGGGTACCTCGATGCCATCAAGAAAATCAGATAACATGATTTGTTCTTACTGGACGTATTTGAGTTACATGTTCAATGTCATCGAGTGTCTTTGATGCCATTGAAGTGAACCTTTGATGCCATCAAAAGTTACATTGATGTCATCGATAAAATCATATAAAATTATTAGTTCTTACCGAACATACCTGACTTCCTATTCGATGTCATCGAATGGACATCGAAGACCCCTCGAGGTATTCTTTATGAGATCGAGCATTATGCAAAATCTGTTGTTTTAGGTGTATGTTTTCACGATAGCTTCGCACCACTTTTAGCCTTATCATGTTCCAATTAGGTTCCTAAGGCTAAGGAATTATCAACAATGTTTATCTATTGAGCCAAGATCATCTAGAGATTCAAGAGTTGTTTTGGGTCAAGGGTTAGGGTGACTAAGGTACCTCATTTACTTGCTATTTGCTCCTTGATGCTCTTGTAGTCTTGTTTTTTCGGTCTTTAACTTCCAAAGACTCAGTTGACTACATGACACAAGGACTCATGTAACTGACAAAAAAGATGCACAAATCAGTGCACTAAAAATATATGCATGTACCATGTGCCTAATTAATTAGGGCTATCATCTTCCATATACCATCTAATATAAACCACGACCCCTTAGTCCATATAAAAAATTCATGATCATGGCCCATAAGTCAAATATAATCCACATCATAATAACCATGGCTTCTCAACCCATGTATAATCCACATCATAAATAGCAAGCACCCATGAGGCTTAGCATATTAATCCTCAATATAATAGCATCCACTCTCATTGCCCGTTTTGATTTAGGTGGAGACTATTTTCAATTATATAATTGCTCTTAGTCCTTTACCTCAACTTCTTCTCTTTTTTTTAAAAAAAATCTATCATTTTTTATAGTTACTCAAGAAGTATCAGCCGCAGAAAAGAAAATCATTGTGGCACGACCACTATAGCAAGTTTGACATCGACTGATATCGTCGAGATAGTTGAAGTGCAAACTATCACTCTGAAGTAACCATCAACAATTAAGCTCCTCATTCTCATCCTTCTTTGGAGATTATAATCACCATTACAAAGTCTAAATACATGGTCGACATCCCTTAGAAGGTGAAGAAGAAGATGAGCGTCTCCTAACCATTACTCCTCAGAGATCTAAAAGAGAATCGTCCCCTCGACCCATTCCTCTGTCTATTCAACAACTTCCTTCAACCATGGAGTCTCTTTGTGCATTCGATTCTTGGGTATTTAGATGAGTTTTTTATGCAATAGAATCCTAAGTGATTCCATAATCATATCCCTCATCTTAAGCCTATAAATGAATGAGTTCTAAGTTATATTCCTTGAGATTAACACTCTAATAAGGATTCTAACCTCCACCTTAAAGATGGGCTTAAACTCTGTTGATGTAGAAATTTGGTCGATCATGCCTCACCTCTTGTTAGTCGGAGTACCTGGAATTTATTGAAAAAAAAGAGAAGACATTTAGGGGGGCGGTTAAGGCCGAGAATCCTCTAATGCCTAAGTTAGGTAGTTTCGTAGGAGGAGTAAGAAGAATCAGGATATTTGTTGTATGTACCTTTACTCATGGCGGTGGGTGTATTTATAGGCTTTTGGGGTTGGTGACATACATGTGTAACACCTCAGAAAAATCCATACAGAGATCCGAATACCAACTCGATCAGAAATCACTTAGGATTAATTCCTTTAGAAATTAAGCGTAAGTTAACTAGCGCTATGCTAGATTAGCTATGAAATTGTTCCTGATCGCTTTAAATACGTTCTACAAGACCCAAAACTTGTAGAATCAATGACGCTATAACGTCATGGAACCTAGGACCAAACTCTAAACCAGTTTGCTCTCAGGAACCCTTTGAAACTTTATATTGGATCTAGACCGCGCGTCGAGAGTTCGATATCTCAAACCATTAGGACCGCTTAGCTGGACTTGACAATCATTTCAAAAATCAATTCCAACCGATGTTCTGAGGCTATTTCATTGAGCATGGAGCAAGGAGTGTGAGAAATAGTGAAATTCATAAAAATTTAAATGTCATTTAAATAAATCTGGCACGTTTCGCTTGCGGGTTCAGTATAAGCATTTAGACCGTCAGAATCTGACCCAAATACACCCTCGGATCAGGGAACATTTCTCACTCAGGTCAGTGTACTTGAAATCCTCGATCGAGTCTCCGTGACCACTAAACTGAAACTGGTCAGCCACGTGCGATCTGGAAACACTACAGGACTAAAAACTTGATGTGTGCTGGATCCAGTATCCATGAGCTTAAGTCTGACCGCATTCGGCCAGGGGACCTCCCGAAATGCTCTTTTGGATCGGAAAAGACCCGATTTGGTTATAGCCTAAGTATACCTTGGTTCCAAGTCTAAATGGGTGAGTTTCTAACCTATTTAAGAGCCTTAAACCCTCTCGTGTCTCTCCCATCCGAATTTACAATAAACCCTAGAAAGAGAAGAGAGAAAAAGTGAGAGATTGTGCGAGAGTTGTGGGAGAAACTTCCTGCCACTTGCTACAGCTTCTACACGTGTTTAATCACCGCATTCAGATCACTTTTTCGGTGATTCCAACTCATTTCTAGGTAAGAAAATCCTAACCACTACCTATTTTAGGGATTCCTTCGATTCAAATAGCGAAGTAGCTGATGTAACTTGTGATATAGGTCGACATATTGCCGTTGATGAAGCGTAGACTTTCTATTCGAACCAATATGCTTCAACGTGGAAAGGTGAGGATTTTAGACGCTTAGATTGACTGATTTCAAAGCTTTCAATGTCGTTTAATAATAGATTATTGACGAGAGCGTCGTTTGACATGTAGAACATGCTGTATGTTTTCCATTTCATATAAGTACAGAAAATATGAGATTTAGGGTATTTTAGGTATTTGTAGGAAATACTGTATACGTCTGTATTCTGTAAAAATGATTGTCATGTTATGATATTAGATATGCGTGTATGATCTGTTTGGCGAAGAGATTCGCCCTAGTGCGCACTTTGGGTCGACATACATTATGTAGACTAAAGTGTGTAAACTAAGTGTTTGTATAAATGTTTGTATTAGTATGTATTGAGTAAATGTTGTGATAGATTAGTCTTGAGATTGAAATCTCAATCAATATGATGATATACATGATTTTCTCCATGTTGTTATTGAATTGATTTCCTTATATGTATGGAATACATGTGTTTTGGTTGATTTTCTTATGTTGTATGTTATAACATGTTTCTAACATGCTTGGATTATTTGTATTTCATTTCTATCACTCTCATATGTTCGCTGATGTAAACTGCAAGTGCTTGGGGCTATAACCTAGTCAAGGCAGTCGATAATGGATTGAATTCATGGTTGGCTCTATTTGCCACGAAGATGCGTCAATGAATGCGAGTCGTGTTTTGGGTTGGCGGCAGTGGTTAGGCCACACGAGGTGTTTTATCTACTTCATGTCATTCATCTTGAGATGCGCTTGTACTAGTCGAGCTCGTCAAGTAACCCGACTGACCGTTGATTGTTCACCTTGTATGAGTCATAACTGCTTGAACCTAGGGTACTGAACTTACCGGTGAAAGCCCTAATAACCATGGTACCTTGATACATAAAGACTCATGAATAGAGCATGGTGGTATGGGACACCGTGGTCGATCTTTCGGCCTACGCTGGGGCCACAAACCTCCCCGTAGTGACCAGTGAGCACCTTAGACTCGTGAGCCGATTGTGGTGGTATGGGACACTACATTCGAGCTATCGGCCTATACTGATTGGTGACGAGTCCTTTGTAGTGACCTCGAGCGTATTCTGAGTCTACGAGAGGTGACGACCCTTCCGTAGCGACAAGAGTACACTAGGCCTGTATTGATAAGGTGATGGGGGAGCGGTGCAACGAGTGCGAGCAACAGCCCTGACAGCCCTTGTAGTGACCTATAAATATAACATCATATGAGATTACTAGGAGTGACGACCCTACACAGGATCTGTGTTGGGATTGATATAAGGAAGGTACCTTAGTTTCCCAATAATGTTGTATGAATGGACTAATAAGAACTTGGTAATCATTTCCACATCGTACTGCATGTGCCTAGAAGATGTGGAGCACTGAGGGAAGAAAGCATGTCGCGGGCGTAAGATGGTGTCGCATGAGGGAGTATGTCGGTGAGGGCATCCATCATGTCATCTCATACTTGCATTAACAACAGTATTTACGAATGTCTGATTGTTTGCACTACTATTATCGCGTAATTGATTTGATAACATGCTAATATTTACTTTATGATTTCACTAAGTTAATCACTCACTCCCACGTTATGGGACGGTGTTTGCAACACCTACCAGACTCTGTCTTAGATGCAGGTTGCGAGGCGATTCAAGATGCGGAGCCGGACTACGACGAGGACTAAGACAAGTTCTCGAATATGCGATTCACTGACGGCTTTGCGTAGGTGGCCTGGATCGGTGGGACTTGCTAGTTGGACCATATGAAATTTTGATTTTTAATTTATTATATGTATTTGTGACTCAGAGATGTATTCATACTTTAGAGACAGTTCGAGATTATTTTATTTTCCATACAGTGATATATATATATATATATATATATATATATATATTCTTCAGTCTTTTGCTTGCATTTTATCAATGGATCTGGAGTATGAATTACAGTTATGGTATAATCTTACTCATGTAAATGCTCTAACTCAGACAACATTGAATCATAATCATATTTTTTGCATAAGTGATGGTCTGGAACTCGGGAGTCGGGTTTCTACACGACCCCCGATTTTTAGGGTGTTACAAGTTGTTATCAGAGCATGATTTAAATTAAACCAGACCTGGGTTATGGCCACGTGACATACGCTGTCGCCCCTTTGACTTAGGTGTGTGCGAGAAAAACATAGAAACACTCTTAGTGTCCCAGTCTTACCAATTGGCAAAGTTCACGCAAATCGATCATTTTGATCGAGTCCGTGTGCATCTGTGGTATCATGAAACGACCCCGGACCACTCCTAGTTCATGTGTGGATGGGTCTAGACCTCTCTGGACCAATCCCAGCCGTTAAAAATTGCTAAATGCTAATATACATCAGATAGTACCCGAAATGACCCGAAATAGCTCGAAACGGAGTCGTGGGCCTATCCACGCTAGTTTAGGGTGATTTGAGGTGGGACCCATAGGTTTTTGGGGACCACGGGGTAGGAGGGCCTCGCCAAAATAGTGATCCATCGCTGATCAACACAGTGACCGACGAGGCCTCGCCGTACAGTGGGCCCTACTCGGGCCGGGCGTCGGGCCGACGCAGTTTGGGGGCTAGGGTACACCCCCTAGCTAAGGGTCGTCCGTTAAAAACCTCCCAAAACACCACCTCCTTCACAAAAAACCTTCCTAAGCTCTCCTTTCTCCACATTTTTACTGCCTCCCCTCTCAAATCCCATTTTAAATCACCCCAATCCCATTTTCTGCTATAACCGACGTCCCTTCATTATCCACAGCCATAGGCAATTCCTTTCCTCTCCATTTTCGTCCATTTGGAGCTCTTACACCTCCCATTGGAAGCTCAAATTGTGTAAGCCTCCATCCCAACCTATTGCACTTTTTTTTCCTTTGAAATCCTAGCCTTTGGGAGCTTATTTCACTCCTCTAGAAGGCCTAGATTCATGCCAGCCCACTGGTCAGCCATTTCTCCCCATTTTCTCCATTTTCCATGGCTTTTCTAGAGGCTATTTTAGCCTTTTTCTCCTTTTCCACAATCCTCTCTCTCATGGGAAAGAGGAAGACCACCACTGATGAAGTTGGGCCTAGTCGCCCTTCGCATTTAAGGAAGCCAAGAGGTGGCGCCGCTAGTTCAAGCATCACGGCAAGTCCAAGTGCCGCTCGTGAGTTTCAGACGAAGCGGGACCTCGATCCCCGATCTCCTGCTGGAAGGACTTGGTTGGCGTAACAACCTCATGGGGTTTATGAGGGTCGACGGGTCCTTTTTGAAGCCCAGGTGGATGGGCGACTCTTTGGAGAATATCAGTTGTTCGAACTCCTAGAACAAGCACACTGGGGTCCGCTGTTTGATGCTAGACAATGCGCCAATTCAACCACGGTCTGGGCCTCCTTTGACAACATTCATGAGGCTACGCTGGAGCCCTTACAGTTTCAGGTCTTATGTGGAGTAGATCTATGAGCCACAGTTGATGTCAGGTTGATATCTCGGCTTCTAAATATGCCCCTTGGCGATGTGCATCCGAGCGCTAAGAATCTGAATAGCATGCATTAAAGGGATCGTCGCACACGTGCCCTGTGTGGCCGACTGGTTGAGTGGCAACCGAACCGAAGTCTTCTTGCGTCCCATATGTCAGGCGACTTCCGTTTCCTCCACCACATTTTCACATTCAACGTCTACCCCAGGTGGAGTAACTGTAGTGAATGTACGCGCCTCATGGTGGACTTCTTGTATCTGGTAGGGTAGAGAGCAAACCTGTGCTTGCCTTCGTTCATGCTGCGACAGATAGTTCAGGTTGTTTGCTCGAGGAGGAGGACTGCATCGCTCCTATATGGCCGACTCATATGCAGGATTGCGCGCGAGTTTGGTTATGGCCTTGGTGGGGAGATACCGGTGCTAGTTCATCATATTAATGAAGCTACCCTCAATCAGATGGAAATCGTGCCATGACAACGCTAAGCTCGACTTGAGGAGAGCAAAGATGAGACTGAGAGTGAAGAAGAAGAGAGTGAAGAAGAAGCTGGGGCCGAGATCCAAGAAGAGGAACAAGAAGAGGAAGAACCAGAGGCCCAGAGCACAGATGAGAGCTCCCCTCCTGCGGTGCCAGTGCAAGCTTCTGGTCAGGCTCCATGGGATGCTCGCATAGCTCACCTGGAGGAGGATCATGCTGCCCTATGTCAGGGCCAGGGTGCATTACGACAAGACATCACAGACCTGCGGGGTTTTGTGAAGAGTAAGTTTTAGAAGGTGACCCGCACCTTTAAATCTATTATGTGTTGCCTGCAGGATAAGGGTGTCCCTCCTCCATCGCCTGACTCGGACTAGTGATTAGCTTTCAGGCGTTTGTTGGTCGTAGTTAGTTTGTTTCCTGCTTTCTATGTGTGAGCATGAGAAGGCTTAGTAGTTAGCTTATGTTGCAGTTGTAGCTTTCATTACCTTAGTTTCCCATGTGTTTCTTATCATGATGCATGTAAGGATATATCTCTTGTATTGTGACAAATTTTGATTTAATGAAATGCATGGAGTTCTTCGACTTGTTATGTGAATGATCGTGTGGTAGTGTTTGTGCTATTGCTGAAACTGACAAGGTTGCGCCCTATTTTGAATATATGGAATGCCACCTAAGATGACTCGGAGTACGGCACGACTTACACTGGGTGTACCTATGGATCGGGTTCCTCCCCAAAGTAATGATCATACGGACCCTGCTGTGGGCCCGATTCCTAAGACAGCACCTCAGTCTCAGCCTTCTGCAGGTCCTATAGTCGGACCACCACCTTTCACACCGCCAGTTAGAGAGCAGTATCGTGCGTCTTCTTTAACGCAGTATGTGCCTTAACCTGCTCCACCTCCTGATAGGTTTGAGCAGTTGATGATCATGATGCACGAGCAGCATCAGCAGCTTTTGACGTCTATTGCAGGGGCCTTAGCCCAGGGTAGGAGTGCGACTCCACCTGCACCATCTGTGCATCCAGCTGAGGATGCTGGGACTTCGGCTCAGGATGAGGATATGGCTCATCCTACACCATCTGCTTACCCTACGGGGAACACTGCTGATACACGGGGCCTACTTGAGCGATTTCAGCGCTTGCGGCCTCCTACTTTTATGGGTTCTTACAGATCCGAGGAGGCCGAGTATTGGCTAGACCGTGTTTCGAAGATTCTGAGGATGCTGCACTGCTCGGAGTCTGAGTAGGTTGAGTTGGCCACGTTTATGTTCGAGCGAGAGGTCAGCTTGTGGTGGGATATCATATTACGGATAGTTGCTGCTGGCTATATCTGGACTTGGGCAGCGTTCGAGTTCCATTTTCATGAGAAGTACTATCCCCAAAACTACAGGCACGAGAGGGAAAATGAGTTTTTACGCCTCAGGCAGGGAGGCATGTGTAACACCCTGGATTTTGGCCAATCTGGGATTTGACGTCCTTAGGCAGTGGGTCAACTAAAATACCTGGAAAATCGCTCAGAACCCAATTCCATAGCCAAAGAAATCACTTAGGATTAATTCCTTTAGAAACAAAGCATAAGTTAGCTAGCGCAACGCTAGAGTAGCTGGGAAACAGTCCCTGATCAGTTTAAATACGTTCTACAAGACCCAAATCGAGTAGAACCAATGAAGCTATAATACTCTAAAACCTCGGATCAAACTCTAAGCAGGTTTGTTCTCTAGACCACTTTGAAATTTTGTATTGGATCTAGACCGCGCGTCGAAAGTCCGATACCTGCTATCTTAGACCGTTAGAACCGCCTGGCTGGACTTGACAATCATTTTGAAAATTAAGTCCAACCGATAATCACAGGCTATTTCATTGAGCCCGGACTGAAGAGAGTGCGAATAGGGACAGATTTGGAATTTGAAATTCAAATCTGGCACACGACTTGATGTGTCAGTATTAAGCATTCTAACCATCAGAATTCAGTCAAATTACACCCTCGGATCAGGAAAAATTTCTATTTCATATCATGAGATTTGTAGGCCTGATCTACGTGCGGTGACCGCTGAATTGAAACTGGACCGCCACGTGCGATTTACGAACCCTGCCGGACTGAAAACTTGATGTGTGCTAGATTTAGTATGCATGAGCTTAAGTCCGACCGCATTCAGCCATGGGACCACTAGAAATGTCCTTTTGGACCGAAACAGCCCCGATTTGGTTACCCCTCAAGTGAACCTTGTTCCCGAGCCTATTTCGGGCAAGTTTGGGCTTATAAAAGGGGTTGAAACCCTCACTCCTCTCTCCTATCCGAATTTACAAAAATTCCTAGATTGAGAGAGAGAAAAGGTGAGAGTTTGTGAGAGAAGGTGGGAGAGAATTCCCTGCTGCTTGTGCCATGTGCTGTACGTACTTAGGCAACGCACTCCGATCACTTTCTCGGCGATTTCTCCGCGTTTTCAAGTAAGAAAATACCCTAATAAGTTGCTGATTTGGGATTCTTTTCGTTCCATAGCTTGTTAACTCATAAATCTTGTAAATTAGGTCCTCTATTCGCCGTACACGAAGCGTATACGCTCCGTTCGAATTCACACGTTTATAAGAGACAAGGTGCGGATTTTAGACGCTTTGATTGACTGTTTCCAAAGCTTTCAATGTCGTTTAATAGTAGATTATCGACGGCAACGCCATTTGACATGTACAACATGCTGTCCGTTTCCTGTTTCGTAAACCGACGGAGAATATGAGATTTAGGACATTTTAGTCATTTTTTGGAAGTACTGTTTTCATTCATATTTTGTTGATGTGATTGACATGATTTGTTGTCGCATTAGAATGTTAGGAATACGTGCATAATTAGTTTGGCGAAGAGATTCGCCTAAATGCGCACTTCGGGTCGACATACTATATGTAGACTTAAGTGTGTAGTGTATGCGTTTGTATAAATGCTTATATTAGTATGTGTTGAATTAAATGGTGTTATGAATTAGTTTGAGACTGATTTCTCAATTAATATGTTGACGTAAATGATTTCCTACATGTTGACTATATGCATGATTTCATAATATGCATGAAATGCATGTGCCTGGAAGATGTGGAGCACTTTAGGGAGTGTGGCATGCCGCGGTCGTAAGATGGTGCCGTATGAGGGAGATCGTTGGTGAGGGCATACATCACGTCATGTCATATTGCATTAACAACAGTATTAGGATTGTTTGATTTATTGCTTTACTATTATCGCATGATTGATTTGAGAACATGTTAATCCTTGCTCTATTATTCCACTGAGTTAGCTACTCACTCCCACGTTACGGGACGGTGTTCTTGGATACCCACCAGACCCTTTTGTGATTGCAGATGATGGCGCGGCCTGTGAGGCAGAGCTGGACTTGATGATGATGAGGAGGATCCCTCCTTTATGCGTGTTCGGATTGATGGGATTACAGGGAGGTTGATTAGATGTCTTGACACTTGTCATTTTATATTATTAGAGCACTCATGTATATTCTTTCTGTTTACTTTTGGAGCATATATGTATGTATATAACCTGGTAACATGTTCACACTCTGGAGATATACAACAGTTTATATATGTTATACATACTATCACAGTCTTCCGCTGGTTAATTTAACTGTCTCTGGAGTATGATATGTTGTTCTGGCGTAATCCCACTCATGTTTAATACATTAACACAGACAACATTCAATCATACATATCTATGTTGCATAAATAACGTTTTGAAACTCGGGAGTTGGGTTTTCACTCAACCCCCCCGATTTTCGGGATGTTACAGATGGTATCAGAGCATGATTTGGATTAAACCGGGCCTGGGTTATGGTCACGCGACGTACGCTGTCACTTCCTTTGACTTACGTGGGTGCGAGAAAGGTCTAAAAATACTTATATGATCGCAGATTCGCCAATAGACGAAGTCTATTCATATCGATCGCGCGATCGAGTCCGTAACGCATCTTGGGTCGCGTGAAGCAACCCGAATAGCTCCTAGGTTATAGGTAAGTGGGTTGAGACATTCGTTGAACAATTCTAAACTTGTAAATGTGAATCCTTGGTCCGTGGGACAACCACGACCTCTGTATTCAATAGTCAGGGCTTAAAAACCCCGTTTCACCTAAAATCTTCAAAATTCTTCCTCTCACCACTCCATTCTCCAATTCTTTCTTATCCATTTCATGTTAGGAATTGATCCTAATGTGAAAATGACATAAAATCATACTTCGATAAAATTTTACAATGAATAGTAAAATTTCATGAAAAATGGCCATAAGGCCATTCTAACTTTGTTCTCTTTGGCAACTAATGGGCTAGATGGATGTACTAGCTCCTTATACCCCAAAATCATATGCTGCATGATAGGGTTTTGTATTCGGGATTACAGATTGGCCCTGAAAAGCCCTGAACACATGTTTGGGCCTCTATAGGTGAATATACAATGAACTAAGGTTGGGACCATACCTTTTTGGGGTCCCTGGACCATGGGGGACCAGACTCATCTGGTCCCACCGACCAACATGAGAGTTGGCCGGTGATGCATCGCCGTCCGGTGGGGCTCACTTGATCTGATTTTTGGGCGCACGCCCTATTTTGGGTCGTGTACACCCTCCATGTGCGGTTCGTCCATAGAAAACTCCAAATAGGGGTACTTCCTTCACAAACAGCCCCTCCCCTAACTCCATTTTCGTTCTCTAGCTGCCCTAACCCGAATCCGTGGTTCCAAACCACTCTCAAATCCATCCTTGGCTAAAAACGACCACGCTCCTTCACTCCATTGCTGTTTGCAGCCTTCTCTTTTGTAAATCTCATCGTTTGGAGCTCTTACAATCCCCAAAATGAGCTGAAATCGTGAGGTGCTCCATTCCCCTTTTTCATTCTCTTTTCTCTCTGAAAATACATCCTAGGGGAGTTTGAAGCATCCCTCTACAATGCCTAGATTTTGTTCTGTCCATTTGGGCAACCATTTCTCCGCATTTCCTCCATTTTTCATGGTTATTTTTAAGCTGTTATGGCCGAGAGAGCTCTAGTGTGCAATAGACAGTATTAGACTCGACAGTGATAAAGAAGGTAAGTCGGGTTTGTGGTAGGGTCCTTTGGTAGAATTAGGCATCTGTGACGTTGTCTTATAAATGTTTTATTACCATTTTGAAATCTCTGTGTTTTGTTGTTGTTAGGTTTAGTGATGTCAGAGGTAGAAAGTGTAGAACTTTGTTCCATGTATTGTGACTAGCATGCTACTCCCAATCCCAACATGGGATTAGGAATGTAGTTTTGTTTCATACAATAGGCCCTTGGCATTTTGGACCTAGCGATAGCACTCCTAGATTTGAAGGATCTGACGACATAAGAAATCCAATTCCATTTAGATAATCTTGACCCTAAGCAATAGAACAACTCCCTGTAGTAGAAATGGTATGGAACCATTTAACGTATAAACTTAGGCTTTAGATTATAACTACTGAGTTACAGACTAGGCTACTAGTTGTCTTAGGCAGTGTAAGGCCTATATATGCTAAGGGATAGTAGGTTAGATTTGGCTGGAATGGGACTCCCTTCCTTCGATAGATCCCCTTATGACTTATAGACTTCTGTTGTTGCCCATAGGAGGGAGCCATTCACTCTTTGGGACCATTTATAAATCCCTTAGAATGAACTTAGAATGTACTAGCACGCCCCTTAGAATTGCCTTCCTCAAGGGCTTATTGCATTCGAGAACGCGGAATAAAGGAACTACATGTAAGCGATGTATTCGCGGTTTGAATCGACTTCCTAATCCTAGTGGTTACCAATAAATCCAATGCTCTGATCAAGCAGAAGATCGGCATCGACTTGGATTAAGAATTGATACAATAAATCTTCTGTCCTAGCTAGACAGAAAGTCTATGTATCCGGCTCAGATCCACTATACTACTTTTCTTCCGTGTTGGCTCGACCACATACAACCAAACGGGATCACAGTGTCTTTGAGAAATGGCGAGGACTTAAAGCCAGTAGAGAATTCGACATCTTGCCACCAACTCATACCTGCCCCTGAACTTAACCACAATAGAGATTAGGCTCATCTATATGATCATAGGTACCAATGTCATAGAACAGATCATTAGCAAGGAAAACCATGTAGAGAAGTTGTTTCCTAATTTATGTCAAGGATAGGTCTTAAGTTGCACCTCGTTCTGATGTACGGAGTGATGCGTAGACTCTTGAACTTTAAGTAGAACCAAGTTTTAAGGGGGGTAGAACGTATTGATTCCAATCCAGTTAGGTTAGTCAACGCTACCATTCGATCAGAGTGGTGTAGCGGAAGCATGGTTAGCCTCTTCCCCACTGGCCCAAGATCGAAACATTTGATTTAGGTTGTACGTACGGTTAGGTTATTAAATAGGATTTGAACCTTCCTTCGAAAAGGTACTCCTTGCCCTTCGCCAATTTCGGGGACGAAATTGTGTTTTAAGGGGGGTAGATTGTAACACCCCAGATTTTGGCCAATCTGGGATTTGACGTCCTTAGGCAGTGGGTCAACTAAAATACCTAGAAAATCGCTCAGAACCCAATTCCATAGCCAAAGAAATCACTTAGGATTAATTCCTTTAGAAACAAAGCATAAGTTAGCTAGCGCAACGCTTGAGTAGCTAGGAAACAGTCCCTGATCACTTTAAATACGTTCTACAAGACCCAAATCGAGTAAAACCAATGAAGCAATAATACTCTAAAACCTCGGATCAAACTCTAAGCAGGCTTGTTCTCTGGACCACTTTGAAATTTTATATTGGATCTAGACCGCGCGTCGAAAGTCCGATACCTGCTATCTTAGACCGTTAGAACCGCCTAGCTGGACTTGACAATCATTTCGAAAATCAAGTCCAATCGATAATCACAGTCTATTTCATTGAGCCCGGACTGAAGAGAGTGCGAATAGGGACAGATTTGGAATTTAAAATTCAAATCTGGCACACGAATTGACGTGTCAGTATTAAGCATTCTGACCATCAGAATTTAGCCAAATTACACCCTCGGATCAGGAAAAATTTCTATTTCATATCATGAGATTTGTAGGCCTGATCTACGTGCGTTGACCGCTGAACTGAAACTGGACCGCCACGTGCGATCTACGAACCCTGCCGGACTGAAAACTTGATGTGTGCTAGATCCAGTATGCATGAGCTTAAGTCCGACCGCATTCAGCCAGGGGACCACCAGAAATGTCCTTTTGGACCGAAACAACCCCAATTTGGTTACCCCTCAAGTGAACCTTGTTCCCGAGCCTACTTCGGGCAAGTTTGGGCTTATAAAAGGGGTTGAAACCCTCACTCCTCTCTCCCATCCGAATTTGTAAAAATCCCTAGATTGGGAGAGAGAAAAGGTGAGAGTTTGTGAGAGAAGGTGGGAGAGAATTCCCTGCTGCTTGTGCCACGTGCTGTACGTACTTAGGCAACGCACTCCGATCACTTTCCTGGTGATTCCTCCATGTTTTCAAGTAAGAAAACACCCTAATAAGTTGCTGATTTGGGATTCTTTTCATTCCATAGCTTGTTAACTCATAAATCTTGTAAATTAGGTCCTCTATTCGCCGTACACGAAGATATACGCTCCGTTCGAATTCACACGTTTATAAGAGACAAGGTGCGGATTTTAGACACTTTGATTGACTGTTTTCAAAGCTTTCAATGTCGTTTAATAGTAGATTATCGACGGCATTGCCGTTTGACATGTACAACATGCTGTTCGTTTCCTGTTTCGTAAACCGACGGAGAATATGAGATTTAGGGCATTTTAGTCATTTGTTGGAAGTACTGTTTTCATTCATATTTTGCTGATGTGATTGACATGATTTGTTGTCACATTAGAATGTTAGGAATACGTGCATAATTAGTTTGGCGAAGAGATTCGCCTAAATGCGCACTTCGGGTCGACATACTATATGTAGACTTAAGTGTGTAGTGTATGCGTTTGTATAAATGCTTGTATTAGTATGTATTGAATTAAATGGTGTTATGAATTAGTTTGAGACTGATTTCTCAATTAATATGCTGACGTAAATGATTTCCTACATGTTGACTATATGCATGATTTCATAATATGCATGAAATGCATGTGCCTGGAAGATGTGGAGCACTTTAGGGAGTGTGGCATGCCGCGGTCGTAAGATGGTGCCGTATGAGGGAGATCGTCGGTGAGGGCATACATCACGTCATGTCATATTGCATTAACAACAGTATTAGGATTGTTTGATTTATTGTTTTACTATTATCGCATGATTGATTTGAGAACATGTTAATCCTTGATCTATTATTCCACTGAGTTAGCTACTCACTCCCACGTTACGGGAC
This sequence comes from Magnolia kwangsiensis, assembly GCA_037074715.1. NCBI lineage: Eukaryota > Viridiplantae > Streptophyta > Magnoliopsida > Magnoliales > Magnoliaceae > Magnolia > Magnolia kwangsiensis. The sequence goes on along the minus strand of CM073576.1, from coordinate 42,383,096 downwards.
GGTGTTCCTGGACACCCACCAGACCCTTTTGTGATTGCAGATGATGGCGCGGCCTGTGAGGCAGAGCTGGACTTGATGATGATGAGGAGGATCCCTCCTTTATGCGTGTTCGGATTGACGGGATTACAGGGAGGTTGATTAGATGTCTTGACACTTGTCATTTTATATTATTAGAGCACTCATGTATATTCTTTCTGTTTACTTTTGGAGCTTACATGTATGTATATAACCTGGTAACATGTTCACACTCTGGAGATATACAACAGTTTATATATGTTATACATACTATCACAGTCTTCCGCTGGTTAATTTAACTGTCTCTGGAGTATGATATGCTGTTCTGACATAATCCCACTCATGTTTAATACATTAACACAGACAACATTCAATCATACATATCTATGTTGCATAAATAATGTTTTGAAACTCGAGAGTTGGGTTTTCACTCAACCCCCCCGATTTTCAGGATGTTACAGCATGATAGTTACAGAGTATGAGCATCGGTTTACTGAGTTGAGCAGATACGTCCCAATGATACTTGCTGACGAACAGATGCACATACGACGATTTTCTGAGGGCTTGCGACCTAACATTCGATCGAAGATGTGCTGCATCAGCATACCCTCCTATGCAGAGCCGATACATATGTCCATGAGGACAGATCAGGATGTTGATTGACTTGCACGATCTCCTGGCCCTGTGGTTGCTAGGCCACGACCAGATATGCAGGACAGGCCATTTCTTGGCAAGAGGCCTCGCATAGACCCTCCTCCTAGGGCTACAGTGTCAGTACTTCCGATGAGGAGCCCCGGTGTGACATGTGCCTACTGTGGGAGGTCGGGCTACCCTGCAGAGAGCTGCTTTGCTCGGATGAGGGATAGCGGGTTTATGCCGCCACAGAAGATCGACCGTTCTCTCCCACTGGCATTATCTGCTCCACCCTTACGGTCGGCTCCTGCGCATCCTTCTTTCAAACCTCCCGTACCTCCATTCCGGCCACCTCAATAGCCCATGATACCACTGTCGAACCGTCCATAGCAGGCTCGGGTACATGCATTGACAGCAGAGGCATCCGAGACAGAGACTGTCCAGCCCTTGGCCTTCAAGGTCACCGCACACATTGGAGGTACTCCTATACTTGTGATGGTGGATACAGGATCCACGATTTCATTGATATCACATTTCATAGTCAAGCGCCTTAGGTTACCGACTATTGGTATGGATGGGGTGCGAGTTCTTACAGCGCACGGGACCTTTTCTGATGCCACCATGATGTGTGAGGGTTTTGTGGTGGATCTAAGAGGTAGGACGATGGCTCTTGACCTTGTCGTCGACCCCTCTCTCTATTATCTCAACGTCATTCTTGGCATGGATTGGTTGACTGCAGGGAGGGCTGAGATTGACTGCGAGACCCATATAGTGACAGTGTACGAGCCGGAGGGCACGCCCTTTTTGTTTCCAGTGTAGGTTAATCTCTCCTTCCGAATACTTAGCTATGCTTCCTTATTGCAGGACGTTGATGCCCCGACACTTGAGCACACGCCAGTAGTCCATGATTTTGGAGATCTGTTCAGGAAGATTCCTAGTTTTCCACCTCAGAGGGAGATCGATTTTACTATCGACCTGGTACCTGGTTCGACACCCGTCTCACTACCGACGTATCGCATGGCTTCGTGTGAGATGGAGGAGTTAAGGAAATAGATTGATGATCTGTTAGAGGTTGGTTTCATTCGGCCGAGCGTGTCTCCTTGGGGAGCACCGGTACTATTTGTGACGAAGAAGGATGGTTCGCTGCGATTATGTATTGACTATCGCAGGCTGAACCAGATTACGGTGAAGAATAGATATCCCTTACCTAGGATAGATGACTTGTTTAATCAGCTGAGAGGAGCGTAGTATTTCTCGAAGATTGATCTTTAGTTAGGGATGAGGACGTGCAGAAGACAGCTTTCAGGACCAGCTTTGGCCATTATAAGTTCCTCATGATGTCGTTCGATCTTACGAATGCACCAGCCGTGTTCATGGATCTGATAAACAAGGTATTTCGGCCATTCCTCTATCGATTCGTCATCGTGTTTATCGATGACATTTTGGTATATTCCAGGAGTCGAGAGGAGCATGAGGAGCACTTGCGATTGGTCCTAGATACACTGAGACAGCACCAGTTGTTCGCACAGTATAAGAAGTGTGACTTCTGGAAGGAGGAAGTCAAGTTCCTGAGACGTGGTGTCCAAGGATGGGATGGCGGTGGACCTTGCTAAGGTATCCGCGGTGCAGGACTGGGAGCAACCTAGTTCTATCACTGAGGTGAAGAGTTTCCTAGGTTTGGCAGGCTACTATCGACGTTTCATTAGAGATTTCTCGAAGATCGCCAGACCTCTATCTTAGTTGACACGGAAAGATGTGAAGTTTGCCTAGAATGAAAAGGCGGAGACAGCTTTTCAGGAGCTGAAGGACAAGCTTACGTTCGCCCCTTTGCTAGTATTGCCAGAGCAAGTGGTTAAATACACGATATACACTGATGCGTCTAGCGTTGGTCTAGGTTGTGTCCTTATGAAGAAGGACAGGGTAATTTCGTATGCCTTGAGACAATTAAGGAAGCACGAGGAGAATTACCCTACACACGACCTTGAGTTGGCAGCCATCATTTTCGTACTGAAGCTCTGGAGACATTACCTCTGCAGAGAGGAGTTCGAGCTCTTTTGCAACCACAAGAGCCTCAAGTACATATTCACGCAGGGGGACCTGAATGTGAGGCAGCGGCGATGGATGGAGACTTTGAAGGACTTTAAGTTCGAAGTTTTCTACTATTCTGGAAAGGCGAACCTTGTGGCTGATGCATTGAACCACAAGAAGGCGATGGAGTTTGCGGCTCCGCTGATGGTTACCGAGTGGGACATGGTTGAGTTTTTACGAGACTTTGAGCAGAAACTTACCGTGGAGGAGCCATTTGAGTTCATCGCACATGTTCGGGTGCGACCTCTTATCGATGACAGAGTCATCGTGGCGTAGAGGGATGATGTGCGTCGGACTGAGCTTCGAGAGCAGGCCAGTGATGATGCAGACGTCGAGTGACGAGTTGGAACGGATGGGGGCTTACGTTATCGTGGCCGCCTATGCGTCCTAAGTCTAGAACTGTGCGCAGCCTCGAGAATCTTTCGTCTTAAGTCAGGGATACTCTCGACTCCTGGAATATACCAAAATGTCGTCGATAAACACGATGACGAATCGATAGAGGAATGGCCAAAATACCTTGTTCATCAGATCCATGAACACAAATGGTGTGTTCATAAGACTGAACGACATCACGAGGAGCATGAGGAGCACTTGCGATTGGTCCTGGATACACTGAGACAGCACCAGTTGTTCGTACAGTATAAGAAGTGCGACTTCGGGAAGGAGGAAGTCAAGTTCCTGAGACATGTGGTGTCCAAGGATGGGATGGCGGTGGACCTTCCTAAGGTAGTGGCGGTGCAGGACTGGGAGCAGCCTAGTTCTGTCACCGAGGTGAGGAGTTTCCTAGGTTTGGCAGGCTACTATCGATGTTTCATTCGAGATTTCTCGAAGATCGTCAGACCTCTATCTCAGTTGACACGGAAAGATGTGAAGTTTGCCTGGAATGAAAAGGCGGAGATAGCTTTTCAGGAGCTGAAGGACAACCTTACGTCCGCCCCTGTGCTAGTATTACCAGAGCAATGGGTTAAATACACGATATACACTAACATGTCTAGCGTTGGTCTAGGTTATGTCCTTATGTAGAAGGACAGGGTAATTTCGTATGCCTCGAAACAATTAAGGAAGCACGAGGAGAATTACCCTACACACGACCTTAAGTTGGCAGCCATCATTTTCGCACTGAAGCTCTAGAGACATTACCTCTACGGAGAGGAGTTCGAGCTCTTTTGCGACCACAAGAGCCTCAAGTACATATTCACGTAGCGGGACCTGAATATGAGGCAGCGGCGATGGATGGAGACTTTGAAGGACTTTAAGTTCGAAGTTTCCTACCATTCTGGCAAGGCGAACCTTGTGGCTGACGCGTTGAGCCACAAGAAGGCGGTGGAGTTGGTGGCTCCGCTGATGGTTGCCGAGACTTTGAGCAAAAACTTACCGTGGAGGAGCCATTTGAGTTCATCGCACATGTTCGGGTGCGACCTCTTATTGATGACAGAGTCATCGCGGTGTAGAGGGATGATGTGCGTCTGACTGAGCTTTGAGAGCAGGCCAGTAATGATGCAGATGTCGAGTGGCGAGTTGGAACGGATGGGGGCTTACGTTACCGTGGCCGCCTATGCGTCCCAAGTCTAGAACTGTGCACAGCCTCGAGAATCTCTCGTCTCAAGTCAGGGATATCCTCGGACCATATGACATTTTAATTTTTGGTTTATTATATGTATTTGTGACTCAGAGATGTAATCATACTTTAGAGACAGTTCGAGATTATTTTGTTTTCCATAAAGTGATATATATATATATATTCTTCAGTCTTCCGCTTGCGTTTTATCACTGATCTGGAGTATGAATTACAGTTTTGGTATAATCTTACTCATGTAAATTCTCTAACTCAGATAACATTGAATCATAATCATATTTGTTGCATAAGTGATGGTCTGGAACTCGGGAGTCAGGTTTCTACACAACCCCCAATTTTTAGGGTGTTACAACATGACAATGCCTCTCTATGATAGATGTGTATTACGGAAAGGATCTTCTTTCGAATAGATTGTGGTTATCTCCCAGAGATCCATGATGAAGATATTCTTCAGATAAGATCTTCAAGTAGTTGGGATCCAAAAGGTCTGGGTAGATGGTTGAGGCCAACCTCCAGGATAGCTGGGTCGAGATCTTACAAACTGAACTGAATGGTCGAGAATGGTCGAGAATGGTATAGACCGAACTGAAGTGTTGGTCATGATCAAGGCTCTTCTTCAAGGCCGAGGTTTATATCCGAGGTCGAGGTCGAAGTTGGTACTTGAGGTGAAGGTCGGTATCCGAGGTCGACCTCCATGGTTGGTAACCAAGGTCAAGGTAGACATCTGAGGTCGAAGTTGGTACCTGAGGCTAAGGTTGAAGTAATCTATAGTCATCGAGTTTGATTGCTCGGCTCATCTGTCTCATACATTTGATCAGTCCATTTTTACCCATAACAGTAGCCCCCTACTTTCAAGTGTTCTTTAGGAGCTTGGGAAGTAAGTTAGTGTGGACTGACACAGTGATGCCTCGCGTGAAAGAGGTCAGGAGGCTGAGAGGTCGAACGGAGTAGAGCGAGTGGGCCAGTTAATCGTAGGATCAATAAGTTGATTATTCAGTGGTAGATTACACATGGAAGAATAATAGGAGGGACTTTTCTTCTCTTCAATTGAGGGAAGTCATAGTCGTCATCCAATTGAAGTAGAACAAGTAGGTTGGGCAATGTAGAACTAATAGGAGAGACCTTTCTTCCATTCAACTGAGGGAAGTCCCAGTCATCGATTGCATACTTCGGATAGTAGGATTTTGAAAGAAAATTTTCTCCCGTAACTTGAGGAGGTTCTTCCATAGTAGAATTCATAATGGAGGACTTTCTTCCCTTACACTATGGGAAGCCTTCATAGTCAGTCCTTTACACTAAGGGAAGCCCTTAAAGTTAGTCATGTAGTTCGAATAGTCAAGAAATCATTTAAAAAAAAATTCTTCCCCTAACCTAGGGAAGTTCTTTTATTGTGGAACCCATAAAGCAGTAGAAAACAGAATAGTGGAATCATGAGTTCCTTTTTCCCTTTTAAAAAGGGAGGTCACTCTTAGTAGAGTAAGTCAGGGCTGGCCAACGAGTATTATTACTGAGCTCGGTTGATTTGTTAAGCTCGGTCATCAGGTTTTCTTACTCAGCCCAGCTTCCTCAAGTACCTACTTGTCACTCCCCAGACTCAGTAACTGAAATCCTAAGGAACCCGATGGCCGATTCTGGCTGTAATAGCCTACATAGTATCCCATTCTCAACTCCTGAGGCAGGTTCCAATCCTGGGATCCTACAAGGAGAATTTTCATAATAGTATAATCATTACCAATACGAGCATACCCAAGACCACAGTAAATACATTTGAGAATAACAAAGGGCACACATCACAAAATTCACTAAGAATTTAAACTTTTACAACCATCCATAAGGTCCAAAGGACATACATGAGATAAAAGGAAAAGAGAGAAAGGTCAGCAACACTAGAGTCCTCGAATGCTCAGCTCTACTCCACGCTCTGCTGCTACGACGCCTGCCTAGAATCTCCTTGAAAGGGCTTAGCTATATGCCCTAGAGGGGGGGGGGGGTGAATAGCGCAATGCCAAATAAAACTAATAACAGCGAAATAATAAAAGATTTAAAGCAGAATGTTGAATATAAAACAATCACAATAGCCTAAAATAAAGAGATTGATACTTTATCAGTTCTAAGGACAACCTTACACCAAAAACCAGAGGTTTAAGGTAGGACAACCTTATTTCTAGAACGTCCTTGCATCACAAACCAAAGAGGAATAATAAGTAATGAAATCAAAATAACTTGCGAAAAATAAATCCTGAGTTATTACAACATTCATCCACACTTGCTTGAAGTGATTACAACATTCATCCACAAACTCAAACCACAAAACTGAATGAATAAAGGAATGAAAGAATGAAGCACATCCACAACACAACGATATATAGTGGTTCGCCTGCGTGTACACCAACTGTTATCCAACAGCCGCACAGATTGCTACTCCACTCCTAATATCCTCACACAGGGGATATTAGCATGCACTATCAAAATAGGTTTCGCAGGTTCACCTAAAACCTTCACAATTGTGTCTTTAATCTCGGGCTTACACAATCCAAAACCCCACAATCTGAGTTTTCTGCCTCTCCTCAGATAACCAATATATTGAGATTTTTCTGGCGAATCTCAAACAAAAACCAGAGAAAGTAAATTACAAAACATGTAAAATACCTGAATCACCTTTTGAAGAAGCCCGGTAGAACCAATCGAAGTAGAAGTTTGATTCGACGTTCAAAGTCCAATACTCACTTAAAGAATGGTTCTAAGTCTAATTGATTTTAGATCAAACGGGCTAGATCTATTTGATTTTGAATCCAAGAAGAAGGAATATCACAAATTCCCCTTTTCTAATAAGATTGGAATGTAGATCAAAATCAAATAAGAATAAGCTAGCAAAAGGAATATTAAATAAGCACAATGTAGCTTAAAATAAACACAAACTCATCTCAGAGAATAGCCTAAAGAATGCTTGAATAGAATTGATTTGCGGTGTTAAAACTCTGAAGTTCGTGCTCAATTATAGCCTAAAAAATTCCTTCTACGACTGGTCTTAGGAAACTAGGACTGATTGTAGCTCCAAAGATTTTCGAAATATTTTCGCGAGATAAGATTTTCTGTTCCACGACCGGTCCTGGGTGGTCTACGACCGGTCGTGGGTCACCTACGACCGGTCATGAGACACCAAAAATGGTTGCTGGAGTTTGAGTCCTAGGGCTACGACCGGTCGAAGGATGAGTCGTAGAACTCACAGGATTGGTCGTAGGATGTCCAGGACTGGTCGTAGGACAGCTAGAAAGATCCAAAAATCTTCAAATACCTAGGACTGGTCCTGAAAAACTTAAGACTGGTCGTAGCAAAGCTAGGACTGGTCTGGAAGTCCCTAGGACTGGTCTTAGAACACTCCAAACAAGCATATTAAAATATATGAGTTATGAATCCGGAATGACCTACAATAAAGCCCATCCTAAGGTCAATTTAAGGTCAAACAAACCTTAAAAGTGAGATGGACATTGAAAGTCTTTTCTCTCAGATGACCCTTAAGAGAAGCTTGTGAATATACAAAACTTGTAGTATGCCTTCATGAGCTTGATCTTGACTTGACAAAGACTTCTAGTAAACTTGAACTTGATCAAATCTTGAACATGCAACCTTGAAAACTTCTATTCTTGATTTCTTCATCCAAGACTTTGAAAACTTTCTTCTTTTAAGATCTTGTCGTGAAATGCGATGTCTTGATATTTCTTGATTGCAATGACTAGTCTTCAAACATAAAACGCAAGATATACAAGACATAAATATAGGTTTTGGCACCACAAAATTTGACAACTAAAGGGATATGAAATCATAGCACTTACAATCTCCCCCTTTGTCAAATTTGTGACAAAACACATAGCATCAAAGATAATAAGGAATGATAAGTCATGAAATCACAAAATACTCTACTCCCTCTGAGTAATACGAGTATTGCTCATATAAACAGTACACAACATGAAAACCTCAAGACTTCAATCCACATATCCATCAATCCACATATCCTTCTCAATCAATACAAACAAATTACTCCCCCTATCCGTATTACTCTCCTTTTAGCATTAGCTTTACTACTCCCCCTTTTTGTCACAAAATGACAAGGGAAAGGAACAATAGAAAGGAGAATATAGAGAGCAAATAATGAGAAGGTGATATGAAAGGACATAAAATAAACTTGAAGTGTCAAGCCATAATCCATAATCCAAAATACAATGTTATGAAACCATAATTCATAATACATACCCAAAATAAAAGATAATATTATCAAACCATAAACCATAATACATATCCAAAATAAAAAGATAATGTGAAACTATCCAAAAGATAATTCAGCTAATCTGATCCAGAAGAGGGAGGAGGGATAGTTGGATCAATCTGGTGTAAGCCCTTATTTATGCGACGAAGATATTTTCGCATGTACTTGAATCTCATGTCATGGGCTATATTCATATTATCAACTTTTACCTCCAATGCACGAAGGCGTGCATCAAAACCAAAAGGATCATAATCTGGATCATTAGGTGAATCAGTTTCTATGTCATCAAATAAGTCATCCATATTAACATCTTGTTGTAGAAGATCGCCAGCTTCCTCTTCGGCATCACCACCAACACCACCAACACCACTAACACCAGCTTCATCAAATTGGCCAGGGAGCAGATCCAATTTCATCTTATTAAGATTGGCATTGTTGAAAATAAGATGATGAATTGGTGCCTCATTAACAGGTTTATCGACAAGCATGTGAGTGGCTAAAATAGTCATAAGATAACCGAATGGAATATCACTATGACCCGGATGGAAACGAAATTGTATAATGGAGTGACAAATCAAAGAAGGAAGACAGACCTTGGTTTCAGAAGCAATAGAATGCAACACACAAACCATGAAAGAAGTCAACTCGGTTTTATTACCGGACCGAGGATATACATTGGAAATGAAGAAACGATATAATATCTTGTAACTGGATAACAAATACTTTGCAGGGAGTGCATTCCCTTTGTGAGTCCAATGCACATCAATTTTGTATAAATCTCTGGTTAACATGCGTTTTTCCGATTCTGAAGGTTTGTCGTACAAAGTATGAATCGGTATTCCTTCATCATTAACAGGTATATCCATAATACCTGATATCAAATGACGGTCTATTTCAAATTTTTCTTCTCTAGTATCGATTAAAAATGTTAAATTATCAAGATAAAAATCTGAGATGCATGCTACCATTGATTGAGCAATGGACTGGTATGAAGACCCACCCCCAAGCAACATGTTAGTCTAGCCAACAGATTCAAGAAGGGGAATGACACCATATGGAGCAATGTGATTTAGATCAGCGGTATGCTCAACGATAATGTTACGGGCACGCAAATCCCGTACATCTTGAGTATCATCTTCGGGTGACCGAAGGTGCCGTTTAGTTATCGGTGCAGATCTGGATGAAGATGGACCACGGGATGTTTTCTTTTTTCCTCTAGTATCCATATTCAAAAAGATATACAAAGAATAAGCAAGATGTATAAATGGAAGATGGGTTTTCTCTAGATCAGAAAATAGAGAGAAAACCCTTGAAAAACTCAACAAGAGATGAAATCAAGCTATACTATGAACAAATCAAAGCATAGAGATCATGAATCTTCAAGAAAAATGATGAAATAAGACTTATCTTGAAGAAAAACTAGAAATCCTATGACTGGTCGAGCCACGACTCATCGTAGGTCGGTGTGGAAATGAAGAAGAAGGGGATTTTTCCCAATTTATATGATGTTCACGAGATCCACGACCGTTCGAGTGTTGTGCACGACCGATCGAGCATCGACCAAAAATACATTTTTAATGAAAAAATTTAAAATTTAAACAATTATAATATGAAATATAATACACTATGATACATGCAAGCAAGAATATTCAATGTAAAATGCACATACCAAGATCAAATTTTAATTTATTAAACCTACTTTTGTCGAGCGGTTTAGTAAATATATTAGCAAGTTGAGTTTCAGTTGGTATATATTCCAATGAAATAACTTTTTCGTCAACCAACTCATGAATGTAATGATACCTAATGTCAATATGCTTAGTACGTGAATGCTGGATTGGATTTTTAAAAATGTTTATAGCACTGGAATTATCACAATGTAAGATCATTAAATCTTGATTAATTCCATAATCACTAAGCATGCGTTTCATCCAAACTAGTTGAGTACATGCATTCCTTAGGATTAGACTGATATCTCGCACAAATACCAACACTAAATGCGATATTAGGTCTACTAGCAGTAAGATATAACAAACTACCAATCATACTGCGATATAATTTAGGATCTATATCTTTACCTGAAGAGTCTTTTGAGAGTCTTAATGTTGTACTCATAGGAGTATCAAAGTTCTTACCATTCTCAAATCTAAACCTTTTAACCAAGTTTGAAGCATATTTGGTCTAGGAGATGAAAATTCCAACAGGTTGTTGTTTTACTTGCAACCCTAGAAAATAGTTAAGTTCGCTAACCATGCTCATTTCGAACCTTGATTTCATTAACTCTGCAAACTCAGTAGACATGTTATAACAAGTAGATCCATAAATAATATCATCAACATATATTTGAACGATCAAAATATCATTGTTATTCTTTTTAACAAAAAGCGTCTTATCAACACTACCTACTTGAAAGCTATGACTAAGTAAGAATTTAGTCAATTTTTCATACCATGCCCTGGGTGCTTGTTTTAGACCATAGAGAGCCTTTTTGAGACGAAATACATGGTCAGATAACTTAGGGTCTTCAAACCCTGAAGGTTGCTCAACATACACTTCTTCATGTAAATCGTCATTCAAGAAAGAACTCTTTACATCCATCTGATAGATTTTAAATTTTTTAAAACATGTGATGGAAATAAAAAGTCTGATTGATTCAAGGCGAACGACTGGAGCAAAGGTTTCATCGTAATCAATGCCTTCAATCTGAGTGTACCCTTGTACAACAAATCTAGCCTTGTTTCGTATAATATTTTCGAGTTCATCAGACTTATTTTTAAAGATCCACTTTGTTCCAATAATATTTTTATATTTAGGTCTAGGAACAAGATACCAGACATCATTACGAACAAATTGATTAAGTTCATCCTGCATAGCAACTATCCAATTTTCGTCAGAAAGTGCTTCTTTTACGTTGACCGGTTCTATTTGGGATGTAAAAAAAACATAATTACATATGTTCTCAAGTTGTTTGCGAGTACGAACTCCAGTGAGAGGATTTCTAAGTATTTGAATGGTTGGATGATCTTTAACAGTCCTTGGTTCAGATTCTTTTTGACTTGATGAGATATCTAGATTGTCAATAATAAGAGCTTCATCATCATCTGAACTTGGGGCTGGTGTATTCAAATGATCATCAATGACCACATTGATGGACTCTTGAATCACACCAATTCTCTTATTTAAAACCCTATAAGCTCGACTGTTCAAAGCATAACCAAGAAAAATTCCTTCATCATTCTTCGTATCAAACTTACCCAAATTTTCACGATCCCGTAAAATATAACACTTGCTGCCAAAAACCCGAAAGTATTTGACAGTAGATTTCTTTTCAAACCATAATTCATAAGCAGTCTTATTATCAGATTTACTGGTATAAACTCGATTAATAATATAACATGCGGTATTAACTGCTTCAGCCCAAAGATTTCTAGAGAGCTTCATGCTATTCAACATAACATTAGCCATATCGTGAAGCACACTATTTTTCCTTTCAACTATACCATTTTGTTGCGATGTTTTGGGCGCTGAGAATTCATGTGATATTCCCTGATCGCTACAGAATTTCTCAAAACTACTATTTTCGAATTCAGATCCATGATCACTACGGATCTTGCTAACATGAGAATTTTTCTCATTTTGGATTCATTTGATGACCTTTTTTACTTCATCTAGGGTTTCAGTTTTGTCTTTTAAGAATGATACCCAAGTGAATTTGGTATAGTCATCTCTGATAACCAAGATGTATTTTTTGTCTCCTCGACTCTCTGATCTGGTTGGTCCAATAAGATCCATATGGAGAAGCTCGAGTGGTCTAGATGTGGTATTGGAGTTCACTTTCTTGTGAGAGCTCCTAATCTGTTTGCCCAACTGGCATTCACCACATATTTTATCTACTTTTTGCAATTTGGATAGACCTCTAATTAGTTCTCTTTTGCTCAATCTAAATAAGTTCCGATAGTGTACATGTCCAAGGCGTTTATGTCATAATTCAGTCTCATCGGTATGGACCATGTAACATGATTGAGTAGATGAGCTAGCATCACTAACGATGTAGCAGTTTTTAGAAGTTCTACGACCAGTTAATATAACAAAACCCCTTTTATTAACTATCTCACAACCTTGATTAGAAAACTTTACACTATGGTTGTTACACATATCTGAGAAATGCTTAATAGGTTGTGTTTTAAACCCTCAACATATAAGACATTCTTAAATAAGGGAAGGTTATAAAGTTGAACCGTACCTTGGCCAATAATCTTGCAATTGCTTCCATCACCAAATGTGACTGACCCGTCAGTCATATCTTTAAGATCGGTGAATAAAGCTTTGTCACCTGACATATGCCTGGAGCAACCACTATCTAGGTACCACTTTGAATGGCTTGTTGCTTTGAAAGCAGTGTGGGCAACCAAGCTGGCAACTTTAGAACTCATTTCATAACTGTTTTGGGTTTAGAAGTATAGATGGTCTTTTTCTGTCTATTGTTGTAGGAACGACCTATAGAGTTCGGCTTTAATAGCTCCTTGAGAAGATCAATAATTTTTTCAGCTAATTGATTTTGGTTTTGAAGATTAAAGTTGACGTGGATACTTTTAGGTTTTTGGAAAGACCTAGAATTTTTGGAAAAACCTTGATAGGTATTCTTTCTTTTGAGGTCGAAGACTCTCCTTTAACAAATTTAGGAGCAATGTTCTTTTGTTTAGGAGATGTATTTTTATCATAGCCCAACCTGGATCGATCGCCACATTTTCTTGATCCGGACAATAATTTTTTCAATTTTGGATCACCTTGGGCATATCTCCATGTGTCTTTCAAACTCAAAAGAGAAGCTACCTCATTTTGTAGTTTCTCTTTTTCGGATTTCAAATCTTCAATTTGGGAGGTTTTGAAATCTAAATCATTTTTGGTTTTTTCAAAAGAATTAGAAATATGAGACTTTTCTAAGACAAGAGACTCATAATCTTCCTTAAGCTTAGAAAATTTTTCTTTTTGTAATTTAAGCTTGACAGCAATTTTACGACTCTCTTTATAAAGGGCATTATAAGCATCTTGAAGATCATCTTCATTATCGTAATCACTATTCAGATTTTCTTCACTAGATATATCATCATGATCTGAATAGGTGATCTTGGCTAGAGTCATAAGGGCTTTAACACCAACGCCCGACTCGGTTTCAGAATCTTCTGATTTAGAAGAGGATTCAGAATCAGATGATTCATCCCAAGTAGCCATCATGCTTTTCCTTTTTGATTTGTCCTTTTTAGGACATTTGTTAGATAAGTGCCCATACTCTTGACAGTTGTAACATTGACTATCTTTCAAGGATTTACGAGTTCTAGGTTTAGATCGTCTCTTATCATTTGATTTTTTAAAATCAACCTTTTTCTTGTTTTTAAAAATTTTGTAAAACCTTTTTGCTAAAAGTGTCATATCATCTTCGGTATTTTCTGAATCCAAAGTACTCTCTTATGAAACATTTTTAGATGATTTGAGAGAAATTGATTTTCCTTTAGGAGCCTTAAAGGATAACTCATAGGTTTGAAGTGAACCAACTAATTCCTCAACCCTCATGGTATCCGTATCACAAAGTTCTTGAATCGCGGTCACTTTAGAATTGAACGGTTCAGGAAGTGAACGTAGTATTTTTGCGCACACTTTACTTTCAAGGATTCTATCACCAAGACCCCACATAGAGTTCACAATGTCATTCAATCTAGTGTAGAAGTCCATAAGCATCTCATTGTCCTCCATATGAATTTCTTCAAATTTAGTTGTGAGGAGTTGGACTTTAGATTTCTTAACAATAGATGTACCCTCGTGTGTCATTTCTAATATATCCCATGCTTGTTTTGCATTTTCACAAGAGATGATTCTTTTGAATTCATCTGGTGATAATGCACAAGTAATTGCATTTAGTGCTTTTGCATTTGCACTACTTTCACTTTTCTGAAGTGTGGTCCAAAGCGAATAAGCCGTTACTTTCATAGATTTTGAACCATCGCCATTAGTTACTTCAGTGATAGGAGGGTTCCATTCATTCACTGTGGCCAGCCACACACTTTCATCCAAGGATTTGAGGAAGATCCTCATCCTGGCTTTCCAATAAGCATAGTTTTTGTCATTAAAGGGTGGTGACCTAGTGACTGATAGGCTATCAAAATTTGACATCTTGATATAACTTAGATCGTTAGCTCAGGAAATAAATCCAATAAATAAACAATAAGCACGAGCTATTAGACTCTGATACCACTTGAAAGGGCCTAGCTATATGCCTTAGAGGGAGGGTGAATAGGGCAATGCCAAATAAAACTAATAACAGCGGAATAATAAAAGATTTAAAGCACAATGCTGAATATAAAACAATCACAATAGCCTAAAATAAAGAGATTGATACTTTATCAGTTCTAAGAACAACCTTACACCAAAAACCAGAGGTTTAAGGTATGACAACCTTATTTCTAGAACATCCTTGTATCATAAACCAAAGAGGAATAATAAGTAATGAAATCAAAATAACTTGCAGAAAATAAATCCTAAGTTATTACAACATTCATCCACATGTGCTTGAAGTGATTACAACATTCATCCACAAACTCAAACCACAAAACTGAATGAATAAAGGAATGAAAGAATGAAGCACATCCACAACACAATGATATATGGTGATTCGCCTGTGTGTACACCAACTGTTATCCAACAGCCTCACAGATTGCTACTCCACTCCTAATATCCTCACATAGGGGATATTAGCATGCACTATCAAAATAGGTTTCGCAGTTTCACCTAAAACCTTCACAATTGTGTCTTTGATCTCAGGCTTACACAATCTAAAAACCCCACAATCTGAGTTTTCTGGCTCTCCTCAGATAACCAATACAATGAGATTTTTCTGGTGAATCTCAAACAAAAACCAGAGAAAGTAAATTACAAAACATGTAAAATACCTGAATCACCTTTTGAAGAAGCCCGTTAGAACCAATCGGAGTAGAAGTTCGATTCGACGTTCAAAGTCCAATACTCACTTAAAGAATGGTTCTAAGTCTAATTGATTTTAGATCAAACGGTCTAGATCTATTTGATTTTGAATCCAAGAAGAAGGAATATCAAAAATTCCCCTTTTCTAATAAGATTGGAATGTAGATCAAAATCAAATAAGAATAAGCTAGCAAAAGGAATATTAAATAAGCACAATGTAGCTTAAAATAAACACAAACTCATCTCAGAGAATAGCCTAAAGAATGCTTGAATAGAATTGATTTGAAGTGCTAAAACTCTGAAGTTCGTGCTCAATTTATATCCTAAAAAATCTCGTCTACGACTGGTCTTAGGAACCTAGGACTGGTCGTAGCTCCAAAGATTTTCGAAATATTTTCGCGAGATAAGATTTTCTGTTCCATGACCGGTCCTGGGTGGTCTACGACCGGTCGTGGGTCACCTACGACCGGTCGTGAGACACCTATGACCGGTCGTAGGACCCCAAAAATGGTTGCTGGAGTTTGAGTCGTAAGGCTACGACCGGTCGAAGGATGAGTCGTAGAACTCACAGGACTTGTCGTAGGATGTCTAGGACTGATTGTAGGACAGCTAGAAAGATCCAAAAATCTTCAAATACCTATGACTGGTCCTAAAAAACTTAAAACTGGTCGTAGAAAAGTTAGGACTGGTCTTAAAGTCCCTAGGACTGGTCTTAGAACACTCTAAACAAGCATATTAAAATATATGAGTTATGAATCCGGAATGACCTACAATAAAGCCCATCCTAAGGTCAATCTAAGGTCAAACAAACCTTAAAAGTGAGATGGACATTGAAAGTCTGTTCTCTCAGATGACCCTTAAGAGAAGCTTGTGAATATACAAAACTTGTAGTAGGCCTTCATGAGCTTGATCTTGACTTGACAAAGTCTTCTAGTAAACTTGAACTTGATCAAATCTTGAACATGCAACCTTGAAAACTTCTATTCTTGATTTCTTCATCCAAGACTTTGAAAACTTTCTTCTTTTAAGATCTTGTCTTGAAATGCGATGTCTTGATATGTCTTGATTGCAATGACTAGTCTTCAAACATAAAACACAAGATATACAAGACATAAATATAGGTTTTGGCACCACAAAATTTGACAAATAAAGGGATATGAAATCATAGCACTTACACTCCTGCACACATCTATCATGTATAAGCTTATAGAAGCTTAAAGGGTGGTGTAAGTGTGTGACAATGGTGCACAGAAGAATAGTAGGAGGAACAAGAAGGGAAACATGCTCAATGAGAATATCACTAGCCTTACCAAGGCTTATCATGAATACGATGCAATGAGTATTGGGAGCCATACCAAGGTAATGCATGAAGGGGCTTACACAGCTAATGCTAATGTAATGCAAGTAATGCCAGCGCTCATAACCAAACCATATGTCAAGTACATTTTCAATCATAAGGAAATCACCGGGGTCCATTACACTGCTGAATGACTGCCGCTCTACAGACTCCGCACAGTCAAACGTGCATAAGAGACCTCACTACCCACCTGTGGATAGCCAATCACTAGTAAGGCCTGATGGTAGTGGACCCACTTACGAGCTGGTCAGACTTAGCCTAGCAATGCCCACTACACATCAGGCAGGTAAGGCCACACCCCTATCCAACCGACTACACGACAGTGGGAATCGCAGCCTAACGGTATAAGGCTTTAGTGCGCTCACGTATTCCACCCGATCACGGTTTTGGAGCAGATCCTTGGTATCATGAAAATTTTAAGAATTTCACCCATGAGCATCCTATGCACCCGGTATGCTCAACTAATATTTTCGGTATCCACACATATGGCCATCTACGAATACCCCTGTGGAGGCAAGGCCCTGATGAAGTAAGGATGAATATCCACAGGCTATGCAATGTCATATGCATAAATCACACAATCACCCATGCATCAATCTTAAGTATCCATCTCTTAGGGAGATACCAACATGTCCTACACAATGGCACAACCATGGCCAATCATACCTCAACCAAGCATACATATGATGTATATGAGAGTGGGCCATGAAGATAAATAGGGGTGCTAATAAGGTGAAGATGAACTCTCTACCTAACCATAAATGGTCTAGGTACTTAACCAATTCCTCATAAGGAATACAACCTCTAGTGGGGGCCCATATACCTAGGGTAGCCCACGAGACTGAGGAGAACAATGGTATAGGCCTAAATAGATGAAACAACCTAGCAAGGGTCTATGGTGTGCCTTTAACTACCCATAGAAGCCCATGGGCCTACCTTAGGGCCACCAATGTGGACATCCAACCACAATTGGCCCCCAAGAGGTAGCTCATCTCTAATTGATCATGGATCAAGGCCCAAGGCCCACGCACCATCAGAAATAAGAAATGAGCAGCCATAAGGTACAAACACTCATATTGGGCTTCAGAAAGGGCGGCCCAAGGCCTACCCAAAATATGGGTCCAAGGAGAACACACATAACCTAACCATATATACCACTATGGGCCCATAGGGGAAAGGTTAGGGACCAACATAAAGGCCACTAATCCCATATATTATGGTGGCCTAGTGGGCAGCCCATTGCTCAAACTACATGGGCAAATGTCATGCTCTTAGTCAAGTAAGTTGGGCCTACAACCCGGCCCAAGTATAAAGTTGATTTGGTGGGCAACCAAGGGCCATCTACTTGTGTAATCTGTCCCACTAACCCAACACAATAGTATGGTAAAAATGGCCCAAGAGTTCAATGGGCCTATCTGAAAAATTTCAACCCAATTGGGCTTAAAGAGTTCAACAACTATCTACATTCATAGACCCAATTAAATTCAACTGTGGTGGGCCTCAAAATTTCATTCATTAAGCCCAAAATTTAAGGAACTAAAGGTATAAATCATTTTCTCTAAGATCTTTATAATATGGTGGGCCCCACTCCTCAAAATTTAAGCCCAAGGCCAAGCATAATTATAACATGTTGCTATCCTAAATTTGGGCACTCCATTGGAGTGGGTCCAAGGCCTCTAAAACTCTAAAAATTAAGGCCAAGGTCCCTCATCATACATACAATGAGAGGAAACCCAAAAAGGTGGCCCACCATTAAAAGAAATATTTTTAAATTATGGTTTTTATCAAGGCATATTGTTGGATTGCACAGCAGAAAAATCTAGGAGTCCATCCATCTTGGCCCATTATTTTGGATGGCCAAACGGGGTCATTTGAGGTTGAAATTTTACAGAGTGATACTTAAATAGGTGGTCCACACTCTCAAAAAATTTTAGAATTTTTATGTGTTTTTAAGTATTTTAATTAATTTAAACAAAACAGACTATCCAGAAAATCGGACAGACCCGGACGTCCCAACGTGGTGGGCCTGTCTGGCCCTCGCCACAGTGTGTATAGGGGTTTATTAGCCCTAAAATTTGGTAGATGCGTCATAAAATTAGTATAACACATCTCTACAAAATTTTAGAATTTTTGGACATCTATAAATATTTTAATTCATTTAAAGAAATCAATCTGTCCTTAAAATCGGACTGATCTGGTCACCATATTATAATGGGCCGGTCTAGCCATCACTATGGTGTGTACAGGTGTCCATTGGCCCCAAAATTTTGTAAGTGGGTCCTAACATGAGTGGGCCACCACCCCATAAATTTTTATAAATACCCACAAATATTTTAATAAATTCCAGAAATCCAACCTGTCCAGGGTGGAATGTTGATGGAACATTGCAGAAAATCCAGACTGTCCACCTCACTTGGACCACACCTTTGGGACCCTAATGAAGGTCAGTTGGGGCTGAAATTTGGCATGATTATAGGTGGGGTCGGCACCTACAAGAAACATACATTACATTGGACCAAACAACCCTCCAAATGCCCAGAAATCTATCTTCAAAATGACCTAAAAATCTGTCCAGATGGTTATGGATAGCAACATATAATAGAAAATAAATAAATATAAACACTATTTAAAAGGGGATTTAATATAAAAAAATCATGGTATGAACCACCCCAATGGGCCCCAAAAAGATTAAAATACTTCTCATTACAAAATACCCCTTACGTGTGCCCCATATAGGTGGATTAGGGGCTCCAACATCCAAGGGTGGACTGTCATGGACATCCACCCTCCATGGATGGTCTGGATATTTTTGGTCCACAAGGTGGGCCACACACTCATGATCAGAAGATTATTAACAAAGAAAAATAAAGATTCGGCCACAAGGGAAGGGTCTCCGCCACATTGAGGCCCTTCCCCTCATCACTTATGCATACATATTCCACTATATTGATGGGATTACAAGATCTACCCATGCATGCATCTTCAAATCAAAATCCAATGGTGGAGATATCATCTCCACAAAGGATCAAGGGTGTAAATGATCTTAATATCCTTCAAACTAAGAAAAGAAACCAAGATGGGGTCCATGGAGAATGGCCCCACCCATGAGTAATGCATGCACAAAAGGATGGGTCAATGGCCACATCCAAGAAGACATGAAGTCTTCACCATCATTTATTAAGCCCCACGTGCTTCAAGCATGATGTGAATAAGAGAAATAAGAGGAGAGAATGGAGATCCTAAGGTTCTAAATACAAGCACACCCACCTACAAGGTCTTCAAGCAAACACCTCCAAGATGGTCTTCAAGCTCCAAGGTACATGGATCTATGGTTGAGATCTTATTTCAATGGTTAGATGGGGGGATATATGAGGGAAAGTGGGCTGAAAAAATGGAAGAAAGTTACTGGAGAAGAAGAGAAGAGAGAGGGGGAGAGAGAGAGAGAGAGAGAGAGAGAGAGAGAGAGAGAGAGAGAGAGAGAGGGAGAGAAATGAGAGGGAAAAAGAGAGGAAGGAGATTTTATTCAAAATAATCATTATATTTGGTAGAAAAGAGGATATAGTGGTCTCTCTCTCTCCCTAGAGAAGAGAAATTTTAGAAAATTCGGATTTAGGAAGAGAAATTGCATGGGGAAGAAAAAAAAATCCCATGATGACTTCTAGAAAAGAGAAAAAGAAAGTCATGATGAGTTTGGAGAAGAGAGTCCATCATTGCTAGACTATGTCATTATGACATCATGGAAATGGTGATGTCATCACCATTGGCAAGCGTGCACATGGGAAAATGTGTAAATCATGTAGGTCCCACCAAAAAAATGAGATCAATGGTCTAAATGGTGCGCGGCCCTTAACTTATGATCCACACGTCAAATTTTTGCACGACACGTTTCGTTGGAACCGCGACGATGATGCAGTTGCAACAGTGCAAGTCTTGGGTCAATCTGAGTCGGGTCTATATGACCGAACTTAAGGGTGACCACAAACATTATCCAAAAGTCGCGGGTCACAGAAATTTGATCGGTAGGACCGCGGGACCAAAATGAACGAAATGCATACTTATACATGCACACATGCGAACTCGGGTCGGGTCTCACACTACTTCGGCTTGGTGTTCAAGTAAGTGTACCAATGAAAGTGACTTTTCAGATGTCAGTTGGTACGATGGTCTTAATCTTGGTCGTCATCTTTCTTTCTTTTGGAGTCAACATCAAAGGGCTCCCCTTCTTCCATTTGCTTCCTATCCTTAGCCAAGTTATTTCCTTCTTTAGAAGCTCTTCATGAACTAAAAAATTCGTCGATATTTGAATATTTTTTAGCTCAGTTAAGTAGGTCGGCAGGGGTAGTTGGGGGGTTCTTATCAATAGAGAAGAGAAACTTTTTTCGTTTAAGGCCGACTACCATGGTAGCTAGAGCTATTTGGTTGGAATAATCGTCGACCTAGACAACTTCAGCATTAAAACAGATGAAGTAGTCTTTTAACGGCTCATCTTCCCTCTGATTGATTATGAGAAGATGAGTTGATTGCTTTCTTTTGTCTTCCCCACCGATGAACTACGTGATGAAGGTCTTACTAAGTTGAGTGAAGGAGTTGATGGACTTCGACTTTATTTTCCTATACTATTTCGTGCAGTCCTTGACAAAGTCAGGGAGAAGGCTCGACATATAACAGAGCTCGATGTGCCATGGAGCTCCATCCATGCCCTGAATGATTCCAAATGCTCGGACGAGTAACCAGACCTAGAGAAGGGGGTGATTTGCAACGTTTAAAATTTGGGTGGAAGTTTAGCTCCCATGATGTCTTCAGTGAACGGAGGCTTTGTCTCCTCTAACATGTCCATGATGGAGGTTGGTATTTGGACGTGGTAGGCTTGGTGCATATCACCGATCTGACCTCGTAGTTCCTTGAGTTCTGCCTTTCAGGGGACCTTGCTCTTTGCTACCACTTTGAGAGCTTTTCCATGCCTCTTCTTCTCCAATGTGTGATACAAATTGGACTCAATGAGTGTGGCAGTTCCCGAGATGTGGGAGGATCATGGATCGGCTACCCAGGATGTTGGATGGTTCTCCACGAGTCGACTGGTGCATGAGATGGTGTAGAGACCTCGGTGATTGTCGTTGCATCTATCCCCTGGTCAAGAGGTGGGTTTTGTTTCTCCAATATCTACATTATTCGGTTAATATTACCTGTTAAGGCTTCGACTTAAAGTTTCAGAGAGATGAGCCAACCTCCTCGCTAACATGACCTTTGCATAGGGCCTGCGGGGCAAAATTAACCTAGTGTTAGGAAGGTGGATCTCCTTGGTTTGTGGACTACTTCGCTGGCGCAGGAGCAGTTACAACAATGGCGACTAGAGCTCTATTTCTTCCTCTAGCCATTGCAGAACCTCGATAAGATGGGAATGAGAACGACTTTGAAGTCATTTCCACAGATGGTGACAACTATTAATGTAAAAATTCGATCAATCCTCCCTCACCTCTTGTTAGCCAGGGAACCTATGATTTATTGAAAAATAAGAGAAGACATTGGGAGCGCCGGTTAAGGCTGAGAATCCTCCGATGCCTAAGTCAGGTAGTTTCGCAGGAGGAGTAAAAGAATCAAAATATTTTTTATACCTTTACTCATGGCAGTGTGTGTATTTGTGGGGTTTTGGTGGTGGTGGTGTATATGTAATGCCTCTTTATGATGGATGCATATTACGGAAGGGATATTCTTTTGAATGGATTGTGGTTATCTCCCCGAGATCCATGGCGAAGATCTCGGAAAGATCTTCTTCAAATAAGATCTCTGAGTAGTCAGGATCTGAGGAGGTCTAGGTAGAAGGCTGAGGCCAACCTCCAAGACGACTGGGTTGAAATCTTACAGACCGAATTGAACTGTCAGCTGTGGTCGAGAATGGTATAAACTAGGCTGAAGTGTTGATCGTGATCGAGGCTCTTCTTTAAGGCCGAAGTTGGTACCCACGGTTGAGGTCGGCATCCGAGGTTGAAGTTGGTACCCGAAGCTGAGGTCAGTATTCAAGGTCAACCTACAAGGTTGGTACCCGAAGTTGAGGTTGGTATTCGAGGCCAACCTACAAGGTTGGTAACTAAGGACAAGATTAGCAACCAAGATCAAAACAATCCATAGTCATCGAGTCTAGGTGCTCGGCTCATCTGTCTCATACATCCGGTTAGTCCATTTTTACTCATAACAAACCCCACAATTTTTTAGAGATTAGACCTAATCATATTGGTATACTCTTTGTCTAAATCTTGTACAAGACTCATTTAGGTGAATCTTTTAGGATTACAATCTTTCATTAGTTATAAGAGATTCACCCAACCTCTCATCACCTTGGTCACCTCAAATGAGTTAATCTTGAACCTGAAACCTTGAAAGCATCAATATCATGATTGAGGGAGAAAAATGGGAGTTGATTGAAGAACGAGATAGCATCGATCAATCAACCCAAGATGACACATGAATAGGTCTCAATTCAATAATTCAACAAGTGTCATTGAGTGAGTTCATACTCTTTCCCCATGTGGGATTGAGGGTAAGAGTTTGTGACCCAAACTCAATAGGTTCTTGTGTAGAACCTATGTTCTTTTATATGGCCAAAGTTATCAGACACGAGTGTGTACATATTAGTATTTGTGGTAGCCTCGGGCAAGAGTAAACATAGGTCCTTGGACCAAGACCATGGTTGTTGGTTAGTCGATAGAAAACTAACTCAAGCCTCTTGTATGAGCCTCTGACGGGATTGTATGCCTATAGGTTCTTGTGCATGACCGAGGTTCGTGGAGAGCCTATAGAAAACCATGTAATCTCATGAGGGAGCTGGTCCTTGTGTAGGATTGTAAAGGTTAGAGGTGAACCTGATTTAAAACCTCTGATAGTGAAATCCAGCATACTCATGGGTTGAGTGCGTCCACCGAACGTGAAGTAGGGAAACCAAACCACTACACATGTTTGTATTTGGGATTGTCTTTGAGCGCTTATTTAATTATTCTTATGTGATTAAATGTTTAACTATATGTATGCATGAATTAGATGGATGCTGGGAGATGATAGTTAGCACATCCCCCCCATACATGTACATTATCATGTTTATATACTAGTTGCTTGATTACCACATCTTTTATAGTTTATATGATTGAACTCACTAATGGCTTAAAATCCTTACTATTAAATTATTTTACTTAGTTTAATTTTCATATTAGTTTAAGTTAAATAATTATGTTTAAAATATATACTTTTTATTTGGTCCTAATCACACTCCTCCAAGACACAGCCTTCATTTCATAGCTTCTTTATGCTTCCACAGACATGGTCGTGACATCATACTATGCATAATTTCATATTCTTTTTCCCTGAGTGCTTGAAAAACACTATGAGAAGATTAATCAATCCAAGATAGTATATTTTGGAGATGCCAGGATGAGGATTACTTAGGTTATTCGAAAATAATCCCTTAGACACCATCAAGAGCCCACCAACCCACCAACAACTGGACTAACATTTTTATCTTTTTCTAATAATGGCAACCTAATTATTTTCCATTTGGCAAAAAGAATGCTTCAAACCAAATAAATCATGCACTCGTTGATGGTAGTATAGGATATTTATTTTTGAACATTTCATTACTTAGATGATCTTTCAAAATCATGCATTTGATTCTCTATTTTATTGAGGAAAAGCATTCTAATTTTTAGATTGGGTTAGTTCTATTTTATTATAATTTTTATTGTTTGATTTTTTTTAACATAGAAAGCATCAAATGAAATAACAATACTCATCAACGTGCATAAGGGTTGCTAATAATCCGATTAATGTGACTGTTGGACCATGGGTTACTACCATTGGTACTATTGAACGAATAATTATCAATTGGTGATTGGGTATCCCATCTCACATTTAAAATGTTAAGAGAGGTACACACATCATGTACACAAGTATGTGCACAAGTTACTTATGGATAGGGAGGGAAGTCCTTTATATAAAATCCAAACAAAAATGCACCTCCTCGTAGCACTCCGAAAGCACTTTGCTTCTAAGGACAGTCTACATGCTTACACTGCGACGGAAGCGAATTCGTGTTAGAATGTAAGTGATTCTTCTACACAATAGAGGATAGAAAAAACATAACGAGATGATCAGATCTATCGGGTTCAAGGCTTGACTTGAATAGTCAATTTCTCAAGACAGATTTGCTACCCTTTTTCTGGAAGTTCCAGCAAGTGCAAATGAAGGTAATCTGCAAATTGTCTTCAAAATACAATGAACTCACAATTCGAATTTCAACTCAAAAATTTGCACATTTAGGTGTTGAATAGATCTCTAGTTTTGACACCGATATGCCTTTAAGACGTTCAGAAAAAACTTAACAATAATTCAGATCAAGAGTAATTGTACAGAAGATGATATAATCTTAAGAATTAAGAGTATTTTCTTCTGGATTATAATATCTAGGATTTATATCAATTGAAAGGTTATGGATTTCTTCCTAAAAAGATGTTAAGGTGTCTCTTCAAGAAATCCATACCCATTCATAACAAACAATATCCCTTCATGAAAGGACATGACTCTTTATCCTATTGCAGTTATTTTTGTACTCATTCAGACAGAAACAGTTATCCAATAGTAAAAACTGTATCCACATAAGCGACACGTGACATAGGGGCCACATGTAAAATCATGTCGAAATTACTCTCAATCAACAAAAGGTAATATCATCAAGGTAAATACTAGTCCAATTTCAGTTGTATCATGGCCCAAAAAGTTTGAGCCATGAGTCAAAAAGACTAAGACTCTTTTTTCTCCTTGCGACGATGTGCACGTGCAAAGTACTAAGTGCGCCTAATAAAGTGCCCAAGTAGCCTTACATCCCATGCCACATGAGCGCGTGCGCAAACGGTGCTTCGCACCATTCTCGAGGGGATTTGAACCCTGGTTGCATAAGCAAAAATCCATTTTCTTACTGACTGGCTATACACACTATTTATGAAAAGTCTAAATAATTAATATATTTATTTACTTTCTAAAAATAACTTTATTTTTAAAATTTAATTTTATTCTAAAAAATGCAACAATCCCCCACGATTTTAAAAATAAAATCAGATTCTAGAACGGATGGCATATCAGTATAAATAGGTGCATAAGTAAAGGTATCTTTTGGATTTGAACATTTTTTTTAGTGTATACGTGTAACACCCTGAAAATCGGGGGTCGTGTATAAACTCAACTCCCGAGTTCCAGACCGCTACTTATGCAACAAAAATTATTATGATTCGATGTTGTCTAAGTTAAAGCATTCACATGAGTAAAAGTATACCAAAACTGCAATTCATACTCCAGATCCAGTGATAAAAGCAAGCGAAAGACTAAAGAATATATATATATCACTGTATGGAAAAATAAAGTAGATCTCAACTGTCACTAAAGTATGAATACATCACTGAGTCTCATATACATGTAAAGAAACAAAATTAAATGTCCAAAATAGTCCCACTGAGGAGTCCCATCAACCCAGGTCACCTAAGCAAAGCCGTCGTGGTACTGGATGTATGAGAACTCGTTCTGGTCCTCATCATAGTCCGTCTCTACCTCCTGGATCTCTGCATCAACTGCATCTAAGACAGGGTCTGATGGGTGTTGCAAACACCATCCCGCAACGTGTGAGTGAGTGATTAACTCAGTGGAATCATAGAGCAAAGATTAACATGTTCTCGAATCAATCATGCGATAATAGTAAAGCAGTAAATCAAACAATCCTAATACCGTTGTTAATGCAATATGACATCACATGATGGATGCCCTCACCGACGTTCTCCCTCATACGGCACCATCTAACGCCCGCGGCATGCGTACATCCCGCTTAGTGCTCCACATCTTCCAGGCACATGCAATGTAATGGTGATATGATTGCCAAGTTGTTATTAGTCCATTCAAACAGCAGGATTGGGAAACTAAGGTACTTCCCTTATATCAATCTCAACACAGATCCTGTCTAGGGTCATCACCCCTAGTAATCTCATACGATGTATATTTTGTAAGTCACTGCAAGGGCTGTCAGGGCTGTTGCTCGCACTCGTTGCACCGCTCCCCCATCACCTTATCAATACAGGCCTACTGTACTCTCACTGCTACGGAAGGGTCGTCGCCTCCCGTAGACTCAGAATACGCTCGCGGTCACTACAAAGGACTCGTCGCCTGATCAGTGTAGGCCGACAGCAAGAATATAGTGTCCCATACCACCATAATCTGTTCACAAGACTAGGTGCTCACTGGTCACTAAGGGGAGGTTTGTGGCCCTAGCGTAGGCCGACAGCTCAACCACGGTGTCCCATACCACTATGCCCGGCTCATGAGTCTTTGTGGATCAAAGTACCATGGTTGAGAGGGTTTACAATGATAAGTTCAGTACCCTAGGTTCAAGCAGTTATGACTCATGCTGGGTGAACATACAACAGCCAGTCGGGTTACTTAACAGGCTCGACTAGCGCGATCGCATCTCAAGTCGAACGACATGAAGTGCGTAAAACACTTCGCGTGGCCTAACCACTGTCGCCAACTCCAAAACATGGCTCGCGTTCATCGACGCGACGTTCGTGCCCAAGATAAGCCAACCACGAACTTTCTCGGTTACCGACTGCCTGGACTAAGTATAGTCCCAAACAATTATGGATTCACATCAGCAATCATATTAGAGTATTGGAAATGAAACACAATCATGTGAGCATGTTAACACATGTTATAGCATACAACTTAAGTAAATCTTCAAGCATATGCATTTCATGCATATAATGAAATCATGCACTTAGCTAACATGTGGGAAATCATTTACATCAGTATATTAATTGAGAAAACAATCTCAAACTAATTCATAACACCATTTAATTCAATACATACTAATACAAGCATTTATACAAACACTTACACTACACACTTAAGTCTACATATAGTATGTCGACCCGAAGTGCGCATTTAGGCGAATCTCTTCGCCAAACTAATTATGCAAGCATTCCTAACATTTTGATGCGACAATAAACCATGTCAATCACATCAGCAAAATATGAATGAAAACAGTACTTCCTACAAATGACTAAAATGCCCTAAATCTCATATTCTTCGTCGGTTTACGAAACAGGAAACGGACAGCATGTTGTACATGTCAAACGGCGTTGCCGTCGATAATCTACTATTAAACGACATTGAAAGTGAGGGTTTTTCTCTCTCCCAATCTAGGTTTTTTCTCAAATTCGGATGGGAGAGAGGAGTGAGGGTTTCAACCCCTTTTATACGCACAAAAATGCCCGGAATAGGCTCGGGAACAAAGTTTACTTGATATATATCCAATTCGGGGCTGTTTCGGTCTAAAAGTATATTTCTGGTGGTCTCCTGGCCAAATGCGGTCGGACTTAAGCTCATGCATACTGGATCTAGCATACATCAAGTTTTCAGTTCGGCAGGGTTTGCAGATCGCACGTGGCAGTCCAGTTTCAGTTCAGCGGTTACCGCACGTAGATCAGGTCTGCAAATCTCATGATATGAAATAGAAATTTTTCCTGATCTGAGGGTGTAATTTGGCTGAATTCTGACGGTCAGAATGCTTAATACTGCGCGTTAAGTCGTGTGCCAGATTTAAATTTCAAATTCTAAATCTAGCCCTATTCTCACTCTCTTCGGTCCAGGCTCAATGAAATAGCCCGTGAATGTCGGTTGGACTTGATTTTCGAAATGATTGTTAAGTTCAGCAAGGCGGTTCTAACGGTCTAAGATAGTAGGTATCGGACTTTCGACGCGCGGTCTAGATCTAATACAAAGTTTCAAAGAGGTCCAGAGAACAAACCGGCTTAGAGTTTGATCCAAGGTTATAAAGTATTATAGAGTCATTGGTTCTACTCGATTTGGGTCTTGTAGAACATATTTAAAGTGATCAGGGACTATTTCCCAGCTACTCTAGCGTTGCGCTAGCTCACTTATTTTCTAAAGGAATTAATCCTACTCGATTTCTGGTCGAGTTGGTACTCGTGTCCAAGTATGGATTTTTTCAGGGCGTTACAATCTACCCCCCTTAACAAATAATTTCGTCCTCGAAATTTATACCTTTTCATACTCCTCGAGAAGCTGTGGGTAGTTCTTTCTGATCCCGACTTCTGTCTCCCAGGTAGCCTCTTCCTCAGAGTGATGCGGTCCACAATACCTTCATAAGGGGAATCACCTTGCTACGTAGTACATGCTCCTTTCTGTCTAGGATACGCGTCGGTCGCATGATATATGTAACATCCTCTCCTAACTGCACCTGCTCTCTCATCTAATGATATGGGAAGGATCAGAAACGTACTTCTTCAGCATAGAAACATGAAATACGTTGTGAACGCTCACGAGAGGCGTGGGTAAAGCCAATCGGTAAGCTAGTGCTCCCACACGATCGAGGATCTAGAATGGACCAATAAATCGCGGTACTAGCTTCCCCTTCTTCCCGAACCGAAGGACTCCCTTCATAGGGGAAACTCGCAAAAATATATGATCCCCAACTGTGAACTCCAGCGGCCTCTGTCTCGTATCGGCATAACTCTTCTGTCTGCTCTACGCTGTAAGAAGCCGACGTCTAATAATATCAATCTTCTCTGACGTCGCCTGCACTAACTCTGGGCCAATCAAGTTACGCTCACCGACCTCTGCCCAGTAATGCGGTGCGCGACAAGGTCGCCCATACAGCGCCTCATAAGGTGTCATACCAACACTCGTCTGAAAACTGTTGTTGTACGCAAACTCCGCATAGGCAAGACAATCATCCCAACTGTCCTTGAAGTCCAATGCGCAAGCTTGCAACATATCCTCTAAGATCTGGTTCACCCGCTCTGTCTGTCCATCCGTCTATGGGTGGAAGGCAGTACTGAACTTCAACTTCACACCCATAGCCTCCTGAATGCGAATTCAGAAAATAGAAGTGAACCGCGTGTCTCTGTCCGACACTATCTCCAACGGAACTCCATGCAGACGCACAATCTCTCTGATGTACAATCTAGCCAGCTCATCTGCAGAGTTTGTAACTCTTATCGGTAGGATGTACAATCTAGCCAGCTGGTCCTGAATGCTGTCTTCTGCACGTCCACATCCCTGACGCGCAACTGATGATATCCAGACTGAAGATCAATCTTCGAGAAGTACTGCGCTCCTCTCAACTGATCAAACAAGTCATCGATCCTGGGTAAAGGGTACTTGTTCTTCACCGTGATCTGGTTCAGCCTGCGATAATCAATACACAATCACATCAAACCATCCTTCTTCCTCACGAATAGAACTGGTGCTCCCCAAGGAGACACACTAGGCCGTATAAGGCCAAGCTCCAGCAAACCATCAATCTGCGTCCTCGACTCCTCCATCTCACACAGTGCCATGCGATACGTCGGCAGTGAGACGGGCGTGGAACCAGGAACCAGATCGATATTGAAATCAATCTCTCGTCGGGGCGACAAACCAGGGATCTTCCTGAACAGATCCCCAAACTTGCAAACGACTGGCGTATGCTCAAGTATCTGGGCACCAGCGCCTCGCAGTAAAGTAGCGTAACTAAGTATGCGGAAGGGGAGATTTATCCGCACTGAAAATGTAAAGGATGCGCCCTCTGGCTCGTACGCAGTCATTATACGAGTCTCGCAGTCAATCTCGGCCCTCGCTGCAGTCAACCAATCCATGCCAAGAATGACGTTGAGATAAACAAGAGAGGGGTCGACGACGAGATCTAGAGTCATCGTCTTGCCCCCTAGATCCACCAAACAGCCCTCACACATCTGGGTGGCATCTGTAAAGGATCCATGAGCTGTATAAACTCGCACCCCATACATAGTAATAGTCTGTAGCCCAATGCGTCTGACTATAGCACATCAATGAAATCATGGATCCAGTGTCCACCATCACGAGAATAGGAATACCTCCAATGTGGGCCATGACCTCAAAGGCTGAATGCTGAGAAGTCTCCGTCGCAGTTGCCTCAGCTGTCAACGCATGCACCCGTGCCTACTGTGACCGGTTTGGCCGCTGCGTCGTGGGCCGTAGAGGTTGCCTGATCTGGGATATCGGAGGTCTGAAGGAAGGGTGCGCAGGAGCTAACCGTATAGGCGGTGTTGATATCTCCTGTGGACATGTACGGTCGATCTTCTGCGGCGGCGAGAACCCACTGTCCCGCATTCGAGCAAAACAACTCTGCACCGAATGACCTGACCTCCCACATTATGTACATGATAACTCGGGATGCCGAAACGGTGGTACTGGCGCTGTAGCCTGAGTAGGAGGGTCGGCGCGAGGCCTCTTGCCCCCAAAGGGCTTGTCTGTCAACTCTGGTCGTGGCCTGGGAGCAAAAGGGCCACGAGATCGGGTAAGTCGATCCCCATCCTGCTCTGCCCGAATGGACATGTGAATCAGCTTTGCATAAGAGGGAATGCTCACGCAGCACATCTTCGACGGAATATCCGGTCTCAAACCTTGTGAAAAGCGCCGTATGCGCATCTGCTCATCTGCCAAAATAGTCGGGACGTATCTGCCCAACTCAGTGAACCGATGCTCATACTCCGTGACTGTCATGCCTCCCTGTCTGAGGTGGAGAAACTCATTCTCCCGATCATGCCTGTACGTCTGAGGATAATATTTCTCATGGAAGCGGAACTCAAACGCTGCCCAGGTCCATATATAATCGGGGGCAACGGTCCGCAATACACTGTCCCACCACAAGCTGGTCTCTCGCTCGAACAGGAACGTAGCCAACTCGACCTGCTCAGCCTTTGAACAATGTAACATCTGTAGTATCTTCGACACATGGTCGAGCCAATACTCGGCCTCCTCGGGTCTATGAGAACCCGTAAAAGTGGGAGCCCATAAGCGCTGGAATCACTCTAACAAGCCCCGTGTGTCTGCGGCATTCCCCGCAGGGTAAGCAGGTGGTACAGGATGAGTCATGCCCTCATCCTGAGCATATGTATCAGCATCCTCTGCTGGATGCGTAGGTGGTGCAGGTGGAGGTACACTCCCACCCTGGGCTAGAGTCTCCACAATCATAGTCAGGAGCTACTGCTGCTGCTGCTTCATGGCCATCATCTGCTCAAATCTATCTGGAGGTGGAGCAGGCTGTGGCATGTACTGCGTTGAAGAAGACGCACGATACGGCTCTCTGATAGGCGGTGTGAACGGCGGTGGTCCAACTGTAGGAACAGTAGCAGGCTGAGACGCACGTACTGTCTCAGGAATTGGGCCCACAGTAGGGTCCACATGTGCATCAGACTGCGAAGGAGCCTGATCCATAGGCTCACTCAATGTAATCGAAGCCGTGCTCCGTGTAGCCTTTGGCGGCATTCCCTATATTCAAAATAGAGCGCAACCTTGTCAATCTCAATAGCACAACACACCGCAATCATTCACATAAGAGTCAAAGGCATTCCATGCATTTCATTTAATCAAAATCGTCACAATACAAGGGATATCTCCTTACAACCATCATGACAGAAAGTACATGGGAACTAAAACAGTTAAAATTACAACAGTAACATAAGCAAACTGCTAGCCTTAACAGGCTTACACAACATAAAGCAGGAAACGACAACTACTAACAACAACATCAAAGATCATCGCTAGTCTGAGTCGGGTGACGGAGGAGGAGCACCCTTATCCTACAAGCAGCACATGATCGCCTTCAAGGTGCGAGTCACCTTGTCGAATTTTCTCTTCGTAACGGCGTTGGTATCCTCGACTTCAGCTCAAAGTTCCTGAACTTTCCTTCGCAAGGCGACCTGGCTCTCCTCAATTCGGGCAATGCGATCATCGCCAGTTGCCTGAGCAGAAGGAGGGCTCTCATCTATATCCTGAGCCTCCTCTTCTACCTCTTCCTGGACTTCTTCCTCAACTTCTGCTCCAGGTTCTCCTTCACTTGGATCCTCTTCATCATCAAAATCATCCTCGCTATCCTCTTCAAGCTGAGTCTCACGGTACTGAGACCCGATCTTCATCTTGACCATGGTAGACTCATCAATGCTGTGAATCGGAACTGACAATTTCGGCCCAAGTCTGTAAGTAAACTCAAGCGCGATCTTGCATATAAGTCGGCCAAAAGGAAGCGACTCAGACGTTCTTCTTGATTTTGCTATGAGGATAATCTGTCGCAATATGAAAGTGGCCATACACACATTCTCTCCCTGGGCCACCAGATACAAGAAATCAACCATAAGGCACGTACATTCAATGCGATTTATCGACCTGGGATACACGTTAAACGTGCAAATGTGGTGCAGCAGGCATAAATCATCAGACATGTGAGATGCCTTGAGGCTATTATTAAGCTGCCATGGAACCAGTTTACTGCATAGAAACCTGGTACGATGATCTCGCTCACGCCTACTCCTCAAATTCTTCTTACTAGGATGAACATCACCCAGAGGCACGTTCAAAAGTCACGCAATCAACCGAACATCGATCGTAGCCATCCGGTCTCTACCAAAAGGAATCTTGAACTGCAATGGCTCCAGTGTACGATTCTGGATACGAGCGTAGAAGGCACGAACAGTGCTCACATTAGCACGAGCACGAGCTTCAAAGATCGGACCCCAATGCGCAGCTTCAATGCGCTCGAACAATAGAAATTTACTGAATAGTCATCCTTCCACATCCGCCTCAAACAACACCTTATGGTCAGTGTATTGGCCGTGAGGCATCTCTGTTAAAATCACTCACCCAAGTTGAGTATGGGGATTTAAATCCCACTTTGTATGGAACTCTCGGGCTGTGCTTGGACTTGCGGCGGCGCTTGAGCTAGCGGTGCCACCGCGCGGTCTTCTTGATTGAGCAGGGCGACTAGGCCCAGCCTCATCCGCTGCGGTCTTTCTCTTTCCCATCAAGGAGATGATGGAGGAGAGAGACAAAAGACCCAAAATGGCTTCAACAAAAGCCATAGAAAATGGGGAAAATGCAAAGAAATGGCTGTTTAAACTGGAAAAGGGAGATCTAGGCATTGTAGAGGGGTTCTTTAAGCTCTCTTAGGATGTATTTTCAGAGAGAAAAGAGAATGAAAAAGGAGAATGGAGCACCTTACGATTTCAGCTCGTTTTGGGGGTTGTACGAGCTCCAAACAGTAAGATTTGCAAGAGGGAAGGCTGTAAACTTCAATAGAATGATGGAGTGGGATCTTTTTTAGTCAAGAATGAATTTAGGAGTGGTTTGGAACCAAATTTTTGGGTTAAGGTAGCTAGAAAATGTAAATGGGGCTAGGGAAGGAGACTTTTGTGAGGGAAGTACCTCTATTTGGGATTTTCTATGGATGAACCCTACATGGGGGGGGTGTATTACCCAAAATACCCCCAGATCCCAAACTTCAGATCAAATGGGCCACAGTGGATGATGATGCATCGCCGAATCGGCGATGGCATCACCGACCGTCCAATGATCTAATCGGTGGGACCACATGGGTCTGGTCCCCCATAGTCCAGGGACCCCAAATAACTATGGGCTCCACTTTAGTTCATTATATATTGCCCTATATAGGTCTTATGGGGTAGAAGGAGCTAATACATCCATCTAGCCCATTATTTGCTAAAGAAAGCAAAGTTAGAATGGCCTTATGGCCATTTTTCATGAAATTTTACTATTCATCATAAAATTTTGTCAAAGTATGATTTTATGTCATTTTCACATTAGGATCAATGCCTAATATGAAAAGAATGAGAAGGAATTGAATAATGGAGTGGTGAGAGGAAGAATTTCGATGAAACGGGATTTTTAAGCCCTGACGATTGAATATAGGGGTTGTGGTTGTCCCACATCCCAAGGATTCACATTTATGGGTTTAGAATCATTGAAAGAATGTCTCAACCCAATTACCTACAACCTAGGAGCTACTTAGGTCGCTTCACGTGACCCTAAATGCGTTACGGACTCGATCACGCGATCGATATGAATTGACTTCGTCTATTGGCAAATCTGCGATCCTATAAGTGTTTCTAAACCCTTCTCGCACCCACCTAAGTCAAAGGATGTGATAGTGCACGTCGCGTGACCATAACCCAGGCCCGATATAATCTTATTCATGCTCTGATACTAACTTGTAACACCCTGAAAATCGGGGGTCGTGTATAAACTCAACTCCCGAGTTTCAGACCGTCACTTATGCAACAAAAATGATTATGATTTTATGTTGTCTGAGTTAAAGCATTCACATGAGTAAAATTATACCAAAACTGCAATTCATACTCCAGATCCAGCGATAAAAGCAAGCGGAAGACTAAAGAATATATATATCACTGTATGGAAAAATAAAGTAGATCTCGACTGTCACTAAAGTATGAATACATCACTGAGTCTCATATACATGTAAAGAAATAAAATCAAATGTCCAAAATAGTCCCACTGAGGAGTCCCATCAACCCAGGTCACCTAAGCAAAGCCGTCGTGGTACTGCATGTATGAGAACTCGTCCTGGTCCTCATCATAGTCCAGCTCTACCTCCTGGATCTCTGCATCACATGCATCTAAGACAGGGTCTGGTGGGTGTTGCAAACACCATCCCGTAACGTGGGAGTGAATGATCAACTCAGTGGAATTATAGAGCAAAGATTAGCATGTTCTCAAATCAATCATGTGATAATAGTAAAGCAGTAAATCAAACAATCCTAATACTGTTGTTAATGCAATATGACATGACATGATGGATGCCCTCACCGACGTTCTCCCTCATACGGCACCATCTAACGCCCGCGGCATGCGTACATCCCGCTTAGTGCTCCACATCTTCCAGGCACATGCAATGTAATGGTGATATGATTGCCAAGTTGTTATTAGTCCATTCAAACAGCAGGATTGGGAAACTAAGGTACTTCCCTTATATCAATCCCAACACAGATCCTGTCTAGGGTCGTCACTCCTAGTAATCTCATACGATGTATATTTTATAAGTCACTGCAAGGGCTGTCATGGCTGTTGCTCGCACTTGTTGCACCGCTCCTCCATTACCTTATCAATACAGGCCTACTGTACTCTCACTGCTACGGAAGGGTCGTCGCCTGCCGTAGACTCAGAATACGCTCGCGGTCACTACAAAGGACTCATCGCCTGATCAGTGTAGGCCGACAGCAAGAATATAGTGTCCCATACCACAATAATCTGCTCATGAGACTATGTGCTCACTGGTCACTACGGGGAGGTTTGTGGCCCCAGCGTAGGCCAACAGCTCGACCACGGTGTCCCATACCACCATGCCCGGCTCATGAGTCTTTGTGGATCAAAGTACCATGGTTGACAGGGTTTACAATGGTAAGCTCAGTACCCTAGGTTCAAGTAGTTATGACTCATGCAGGGTGAACATAAAACGGCCAGTCGGGTTACTTGACGGGCTCGACTAGCGCGATCGCATCTCAAGTCGAACGACATGAAGTGCGTAAAACACTTTGCGTGGCCTAACCACTGCCGCCAACTCCAAAACATGGCTCGCGTTCATCGACGCGTCGTTCGTGGCCAAGATAAACCAACCACGAACTTTCTCGGTTACCGACTGCCTGGACTAAGTATAGTCCTAAACAATTATGGATTCACATCAGCAATCATATTAGAGTACTGGAAATGAATTACAACCATGTGAGCATGTTAACACATGTTATAGCATACAACTTAAGTAAATCTTCAAGCACATGCATTTCATGCATATAATGAAATCATGCATTTAGCTAACATGTAGGAAATCATTTACATCAGCATATTAATTGAGAAAATAATCTCAAACTAATTCATAACACCATTTAATTCAATACATACTAATACAAGCATTTATACAAACACTTACACTACACACTTAAGTCTACATATAGTATGTCGACCCGAAGTGCGCATTTATGCGAATCTCTTTGCCAAAATAATTATGCACGCATTCCTAACATTCTAATGCGACAATAAACCATGTCAATCACATCAGAAAAATATGAATGAAAACAATACTTCCTACAAATGACTAAAATGCCCTAAATCTCATATTCTTCACCGGTTTACGAAACAGGAAACGGACAGCATGTTGTACATGTCAAACGGTGTTGCCGTCGATAATCTACTATTAAACGACATTGAAAGCATTGGAAACAGTCAATCAAAGCGTCTAAAATCCACACCTTTTTCCTTATAGGTGAAGTGATTCGAACGGAGCGTATACGCTTCGTCTACGGCGATTAGAGAACCTAATACACAAGTTCTATCAGCTAACATACTATGAAACCAAGGGAACCTCAAATCAGCAACTTCTAGGGTATTTTCTTACCTGAAAATGCAGAGAAATCACTGGCTAAGTGATCGGAGCGTGTTGCTAATGCACGTGCAACAGGTGGGGCAACAGCGGGAAAATCCTCTCCTACTCTCTCTCACAAACTCTCACTTTTTCTCTCTCCCAATCTAGGGTTTTTCTCAAATTCGGATGGGAGAGAGGAGTGAGGGTTTCAACCCCTTTTATACGCATAAAAATGCCCGGAATAGGCTCGGGAACAAAGTTTACTTGATGTATATCCAATTCGTGGCTGTTTCGGTCTAAAAGTATATTTCTGGTGGTTCCCTGGCCAAATGCGGTCGGACTTAAGCTCATGCATACTGGATCTAGCATACATCAAGTTTTCAGTTTGGCAGGGTTCGCAGATCGCACGTGGCGGTCCAGTTTCAGTTCAGCGGTTACCGCACGTAGATCAGGTCTGCAAATCTCATGATATGAAATAGAAATTTTTCCTGAACTGAGGGTGTAATTTGGCTAAATTCTGACGGTCAGAATGCTTAATACTGACGTGTTAAGTCGTGTGCCAGATTTGAATTTTAAATTCCAAATCTAGCCCTATTCTCACTCTCTTCGGTCCTGGCTCAATGAAATAGCCCGTAAATGTCGGTTGGACTTGATTTTCGAAATGATTGTCAAGTCCAGCAAGGCGGTTCTAACGGTCTAAGATAGTAGGTATCGGACTTTCGACGCGCGGTCTAGATCCAATACAAAGTTTCAAAGAGGTCCAGGGAACAAACCGGCTTAGAGTTTGATCCAAGGTTATAGAGTATTATAGAGTCATTGGTTCTACTCGATTTGGGTCTTGTAGAAGTATTTAAAGTGATCAGGGACTATTTCCCAGCTACTCTAGCGTTGCGCTAGCTAACTTACACTTATTTTCTAAAGGAATTAATCCTACTCGATTTCTGGTCGAGTTGGTACTCGAGTCCAAGTATGGATTTTTCTAGGGCATTACAATACGTATCAAAGTTATGTCAGGTACTTAGTGACCCATTAGTCTTGAACTAAGGACATTATATAATTCACCAAACACATAACACACATCTATTCATATATAACTGGAGATCTAAAAGTTCGCACATTTCTAGCCTTGTGCGCATTCTTATTTCTTGAGTATTCTAGAGACGATCTCAATCTCTTCAAAAGCAGTGTCACTTCTCTACTCATATATGTATATCTATCAAAGATGATTCTACTTTATCTTAGCAAAGTCTGCTTATAGGTCTATTAAAAGTTAGTAATCAGCCTCTTATGAAATGCAAAAACCAAACACTAGACTTTTTAAGAATGAGACTCAAATTTTCTTTTTCTAGTGTATATTTCAGTCACATACTTGACTTGATTGTCCCTTTAAACCTAGCCTATATTTCAAAACATAGGTAGGGTTTCCATCAATAGTGAAAGTTGCATCTTTATATATCGTAGTCTCATTCCTTTAGCGGTTCTTCTTATTTGATCTCTTGATAAATATTTTGTCAAGGGATCTGCTAAATTCTGGATGGATTTAACATATTCCACATCTCTGAGCAATCCTTTAACAAAGTTATGCCTTAGATCTACATTTCTAGACTTACCATTATAAGTCTTACTCATAGCACGATAAAGAGTTACCTGACTATCACAAAAGATAGATATGGCAGGAGTAGGTTTTATCCAATACAGGATTTTCAACAGTATCTTAGTCATTCACCATCTTTATAAGCAGTGCTAAGTGCAATAAACTCACTTTCCATTGCAGAGTGAGATATGCACGTTTATTTCTTAGATGCCCATGATATTGCTCCTCCTCCAAGAGTGAATATTCAGCCACTTATAGATTTAGATTTTATACTAACTGATTCTAACTTCCATCGTTGTACCCTTTAAGTATAGCGGGATATGATTTATAATGCAGTCCATAGTCTATGGTTTCTCTTAGATGCATTAAAACTCTCGAAATCGCATTCTAGTATACTTATCCTGGATTACTGGTATACTTGCTTAGCATTCCTATTGTGAATGTTATATCAGGTCTAGTGCAATTCATTGCATACATTAAACTCCTAATAAAACTCACATATTCTTATTGTGCTTTACATCTACTAGTATTTTTAACCAATTTAATACTCAGATAAAATGGGGTTGAAACCGATTTATCATCATAATGATTAAACTTCTTTAATACTTTCTCTAGGTAATGAGATTGTGTTGAGTCTATTCCATCATTAAGATTATAAATCTTAATACCTAATATTACATTGGCTATACCCATATCCTTCATGTCGAAGTTGGTACTTAGAAATTTTTTTTATTTCTTTCACACAGTCCTTATTTGGTCTAAATATTAGCATATCAGCTACATATAGGCAGATAATGATTTAAACTTTAATATATATGTACTTATCTGCTTGGTTTACTCTAAAACTATTAGATTGTATTACTTGATCAAACTTCTCATCTCATTGCTTAAGAGCTTGCTTGAGCCCATAGAGAGATTTAACCAGTTTACATACTTTCTTTTCTTGCCCAAGTTGAACAAACCCTTCAAGTTGTTCCATATACACTTCATCATCTAGATCACCATTTAAGAATGTTGTTTTGACATCAATGTGATGAATTACTAGGTGGTGAATTGCTGTAAGAGCAATTAAAGTCCTAATGGTAGATATGTGAGCAACATGAGCATATGTATCGAAAAAATTGATACCTTCCTTTTGTCTAAATCCTTTGGCTACCAATCGAGCTTTAAACTTATTTATGGTTCTATCAGTATTGAACTTTCTTTTAAAAATTCACTTACATCATATAGGCTTTAAACCTGGTGGAAGATCAGCCAAACACCAAGTGTTATTTGAGACTATGGGATCCATTTCATCGTCTATGGCTTCTCTCCAAAACTGTGCATTAGTAGATGAGAGAACTTCACTAAGTGTTGATGGATCACTTTTAATACTTATTGGTAACGTAATCTCCTTTCATATTTTATTTTTATCCCCTTCTATATGGAACATATAGAAATCTGTGCCAAAAGATGTTTCTTTTCTTACCGTTTTCAATCTTCTTGGTTCATTTCCTTCTGGATGAGTGTTAGATTTATCATGAAAGCCGTTAGGTTATTTATTTATTAGTTCTATTATATTTTCATCTACTTGCCTTTTTGTATGATTATTCATATAGTCTTTGTATACTGTATTTTTAAAAAATATAGCATCTTTAGACTCTATAATCATATTTTTATCAGTAAAAGTAGATTGTTCCAAAATCAAAAATCTATATACGAGACTATTAATCCCATAACCTACAAAGGCACAACTGATTCCTCTAGGACCTCAATTTACTCACTTAGAATCAATAATCCTGACTTCTGCTATATTTTCACATACTTTGTAGTAATGAAGATATGGTTTCTTCTTTTTCCACAATTCATATGGGGAGATATCTAATTTTTTATATGGGATAGCATTTAAAATACAATTTGCAGTTAATAATGATCCCCCCTACAAATTCAATGGTAATCTAGAATTTAATATCATACAATTTATCATCTCAACTAATGTCCTATTTTTGCGTTCTACTAGGTCATTTGTTAGGGTGTGTAAGGTGTCGTAAATTCATGGATTATACCATTTGATTCATAAAATTCATTGAATTCATTAGAAGAGTACTCACCCCCTCTATCACTTCTTGGGGCTTTAATCTTTACATTCAACTAATTTTTCACTTTCGCCTTATAAAGGTTAAACTTTTCAAAGACTTTATCTTTAGATTTTATAAAGTATACATAGAAAAATCTAGTGAAGTCATCAATAAATGTGATAAAATACCTTTTTCCTTCACAAGTTAAGGTATTATTTAAATCACAGATATCGGAATGAATTAACTCCAAGGGTTATGATTTTCTCATACTAGTCCCAAATGATTTTTTGGTTATTTTAGAATGGGCACACATATCACATTTCCCTTCTTATTGAATCTCATATTTTGGTATAAGTCCTAGGATCATAATTCTTTTCATTGAATGATAGTTAACATGACCTAGTCTAGCATGCCATAAAGATATAGAATCCACTATATAAATGAAAACATTATAATTATTATTAATATTTAGTTTAATCATACCATTAAAAGTGTAAGACTCGTATCCTAGTCGGTACTGTTCCGTCGACTCCTATGATCCTCCCGGTCGAATTTCGATAACCTGCGACCGATGATCGACGTTTGCGTTCGACCCTAAGTCATATCTTGTATATCTGAGTCGGTCCAATCTGAGACTTGTACTATTGCGACCGCACCGTCGCCGCTGTTCCAACATCGCAACTCACGCACTGATCCGATACCCAAACGAAGAGATGTGAAGCGGCATTTATTTCGAGAAAATGCCACACGTTTATAATTTCAAGAGAATCTCTACAACATGTCCCATCAATCACCTCTCATGTCAAGTACAAAGCACCCATGCTTTCTTTCTCCACAAGTCAAGTAAACCCAAAGTCAACCAATCCATCACCTCACCCATCACTCACATCCATCACCCATCTCCCATCACTTCTCCTTACAACCACCTCTCTCTCTCTCTCCTTCTCTTCACTTTTTCCAAGTAACACCAAGAGCAAGAGCACTCTTACGTCCAAGCTCTTTTCCATGTGAGAGAGTGCATTTTGGTGGCCCACTTCCCATTCCAAATCTCTCATCCTAGCCATCCATTCTTCATCTTTCACCATCAAAGTGAAGCACAAGGAGACCGGCTTTCCAACGAACTAAGAAGATCAAACGGTGGGTGTTTTTTTTTCTTTGTTTTGTTGTGTAGATTTGATCATTTAAGAGCCCACATGTGGTGGGACCCATCTCGATATATGCCTTATATCTGAGGGACCCATAGTGGCGGGGTCCCTCCCATCTCCACCGTTCTTTCCCTCTATCTCTCTCTCTTTCTTCTCTCTCTCTCTTTTCCTTGTGTATGATGATGAAGATGATAAGGTACATGGCCCACCTGATGTGTATGTGTGTGGCCCATCAGGATATGTTATATCCATGTGTAACATCCTAAAAATTGGGGGTCGGGTAAAAACCCAACTCCCGAGTTCCAAAACGCCACTTATGCAACATAGATAATGATGAATGCATGTTGTCTGTAGAATGGCAATAAACAAGATTGGGAATAAGCCAAAACAGCATATCATACTCCAGAGACAGTTAAATTAGCAAGCGAAAGACTGTGATAAATATATAAAATATATAAATGATTGTAAGTCTCCAGAGTGTGAACATGTTACCAGGTTAACTAATTACGTGTATACTCCAAAATAGAAAGAAAAGAATATACATGGGTGTGTAAATAAAAGGTAAACCGCCAAGGGTATTGACATCTAATCAGTAATCCTGTAAACCCGTCGATCAAAACCAGCATATAGGAGAAATCCTCCTCATCATCAAACAAATCCAGCTCCGCTTCACAAGCAGCGCCATCACTTGAAACTAAAATAGGGACTTATTGGTGTGCGCAATACCATCCCGTAATGTGAGAGTGAGTAGCTAACTCAGTGGAATCATAGAGCAAAGGTTAACATGTTATCAAATTAATCACGCAATAATGGTAAAGCAAGAAAATCAAACATTCCTAAATACTGTGATTAATGCAAGCATGAAATGACATGATGGATGCCCTCACGGACAAACTCCCTCATGCAACACCATCTTACGTCCAAGGTATGCTTTCTTCCCTCAGTGCTCCACATCTTCCAGGCACATGCAGTGCGATATGAATATGATTACCGAGTTGTTATTAGTCCTTTTCATACAGCAGGATTGGGAAACTAGGGTACCTCCCTTATATCATTCCCAACAAGGATCCTGTCTAGGGTCGTCACACCTAGTAGTCTCATATGATGATATATTTATAGGTCGCTGCAATGGCTGTCAGGGCTGTTGCACGCACTCGTTACTCCGCTCCCCCATCACCTTATCAATACAGGCCTAGTTGTACTCTTGTTGCTACGGAAGGGTCGTCGCCTCACGTAGACTCAGAGTACGCTCAAGGTCACTACAAAGGGCTGTCAGGGCTGTTGCTCGCACTCGTTGCACCGCTCCCCCATCACCTTATCAGTGTATGCCGACAGCAAGAATATAGTGTCCCATACCACCATAATCTGCTCACGAGTCTGGGTTGCTCACTGGTCACTACGGGGAGGTTTGTGGCACCAGCGTAGGCCGACAGCTCGACCACGGTGTCCCATATCACCATGCCCAGGTCATGAGTCTTACTGGATCAAGGTACCATGGTTATCAGGGTTATCACTGGTAAGTTCAGTACCCTCGGTTCAAGCAATTATGACGAATATAAGGTGAACATACAATGGTCAGTCAGGTTATTTGATGATTCCAACTAGCACGAGCGCACGTTGAATCGACCGACATGAAGGGCACAAGCACTTCGTGTGGCCTAACCACTGCCGATGACTCTAGTACGACTCGGGTTCATCATGTACATCCTTCATGGTGAATAGAATCCAACCACGAATTCTAAACTGTTACCGACTGCCTGAACTAGAGTATAGCCCCAAGCACATGTAATCTAAATCAATAATCATATGAGAGAGACAATTGAAATACAAGAAATTCCAGCATGTTTTCAGCATATTATAACATACATCATAAGCAATTAACCATACATGAGTGCTTCACACATAAGGTAATCAATTCATACACAACAAGGATGGAGGAATTCATGTACATCATCAAATTAGTTGAGAATCCAATCTCAACGCTAATCTACAACACCATTTACTCAATACTTACTAATACATACATTTATACAAACACTTAGACTACACAACTCCAACGTACTTGACGTATGTTAATTTCAACGTATAATATGACAAATCCTTATATCAAGGAGATGTCTAATACACAATAATCATGTTCTTACATTCAATACATATGGTAGGCATAAATCATATTGATTTAGGCATTTCAACAAACACTTAGTCTACACACATTAGTCTACATAGCATATGTCGGCCAATATGTGTATTAGGGCGAATCTCTTCACCAAACAGATCATACATGCATAACTAGTATAGGTACACAACAAATACTCATGGTAATCATATCAGCAAAATATGTACATATACAGTATTTCCTACAAATACCCAAAATACCCTAAATCTCATATTCTTCGTACGTATTCGAAATGAAAAATGGACAGCATGTTCTACATGTCAAACA
The DNA here is from genome assembly GCA_037074715.1 of Magnolia kwangsiensis. Taxonomy (NCBI): domain Eukaryota; kingdom Viridiplantae; phylum Streptophyta; class Magnoliopsida; order Magnoliales; family Magnoliaceae; genus Magnolia; species Magnolia kwangsiensis. Next base: position 42,338,716 of record CM073576.1, on the reverse strand, counting down.
ACATCCTTGTCAATAATCTACCATTAAACAGCATTGAAAGCTTTGAAAAATGGTAACCAAAGCGTCTAAAATCCGCACCTTACGCCATAGAAGTGTAACGAATTCAATAAAGACTCTAAGTCTTTGTCAACGACTGATTGGCAACCTATAATATGATTTAGGTTAGCTACATCATCACTCATGCCATTTGAAACTCTAGAATAGGTTAGGGTTATGATTTCTTACCTAAGAGCGGAGCTGGAAGCACCGGAATGGCGGTGTAGAAGCGGCGTTGAAGCACAAGGGGTACCAGGGAAGAATCCATGGAAGAAAAACCCCAACTTCTCCCCCACTTTCTCTCTCTTTCCCTCTCTCTTTTCTCTCTTCTCTCTCCTAGGGCTTAGGAAATTCGTATGGAATGAGAGAGAGGGGTTTTAAGGTCCTTATATAGGCCCAGAATTGCCAAAAATAGGCTTGGGGCCAAGGTATACTTATGTTATGTCCAAATACGGACTGTTCTATCTCAATGGAGTACTTCTGGAGGTCTTCTTATCAAATGCAATCGGGCTTAAGCTCCCTGACATTGGATCTAGGTCAGGCAGAGTTTTCAGTCTGATTGAAAATCCAGATCGACCGTGGCGGACCAGTTTCAGTTCAACGGCTACCGTTACTCGATCAGAGGTACAAGTACTATGACATGTAAGGGCCACCTATCTTGATCCGAGGGTAAAATTTGATCGAATTCTGACAGTCAAAATGCTTAGAAAATGTTATGCAAGTGACACGTGCCAGATTTCATAATGTATATTTAATTTCTAATATTTCTCACACTCTTCACTCTGGGCTTAAGGAAATCGTCATGGGACATCATTTGGTCTTGATTTTCAAGGTGATTGTCAAGTCCAACTAGACGGTCAGGATTGTCTAAGTTCGGGATAATCGGACTTTCGACGCGCGGTCTACATCCAACACAAAGTTTCAAAGGGTTCATGAGAATAAACGGGTTTAGAGTTTGATCCTAAGTTTTAGGGTATTGTAGCATTCACTATTCTATACATTTTGGCTCTGGTAGATCATATTGAAAGTGATTGGTGAGAATTTCATAGGTCATCTAGTGCAGCGCTAGCTAATTCATGTTAAATTTCTAAAGAATTAAGTTCTAAACGATTTATTTGGCTTTGGAATTGGGTTCTGAGAGGTTACCAAGGTGTTATGGTTGACCCATTGCCTAAGGATGCCTAACTCTAGGTTGGAAAAAATTCGGGGTGTTACATCATGACATCCAGCGGACAGGCCACTGCCTGTTCGCCTAAATAGCTACGGATGAAGGGAAAATATGAATATCAGCTTTTGGAAGCTATGATGGGCCACATGTGTGGACCCACCTCTGGCATATGTGTTTCATCTAGGCCATTTACACCGTCCACGTAGGGACGGTGGGGCCCTGATCCAGTGGCCGTTCACGTGGGACGTGACCCACAGTGAGGTATGCATTGAATATTCTCCACCGTCCAGATGCTTGGGACGGTGGGGATTAGCGTGATATACGTGTCATCCACATGTGGGATGCACCTTGATAGAGGTGTTGTATCTACACCGTCCACATGTGTGGATCTCACACCAGCAATCGCTGATGCATTGACGTTAGAAATCCTGAGGCCTACCATGTTGTATCTGTTTCACCTGCATCGTCTAGCAAAGGACGGTGCTGGATGCACCCACCCACACGTGTGGTCCCGCCTGGTATGTATGTTACATCCAAGCCATCCAACGTGGCCCACCTTAGATGCATATATTTTGTATCAACACCGTCCATCCATCCATGTGGGCCACACGCATGATGTATGTGATTTACAGCCACACCGTCTATTTACGTGGACCCCACTGGAAGTATGGGTTTTATTCATGCCCTTCATCTCTGGACGTGGCTCCACCTGAGGTCGTGTTGGGGGTCAGGCCATCCATGACATGAACATGGCCCACCTGATGAACATGAGGACGATCTGGACCGTCCAGCAGCAAGGATGCCTTGCTGTCCATATTGCTAGACGTCCAGCAGCCACGCAGGCCTGTTTGGATAGAAACACAATTATCAGCTTATTCATTTACTAGTGGGCCACTCTCATGGGCCCCACCTTACTGCACGTGTGGACCTACACCGTCCATCCAACTCCCAGGTCATGAGCCTGGGAAGGTAATAAATTTAAATCTCTGGTGGAGCACACTGGACAGTGGAAGCCACCTGTTATCTATGTTAAATCCAAACCGTGCATTTGTGTGGCTCGCCTGGTGTATGAGTGTGTGGCCCACCATGTATGTATGTTATCCACACCGTCCAACTAGACTGGACGTGGGACCCACCTGGATGGATGTATCTACACCATCCGTCCAGAACGTCCAGATGATCTGGACGCTGTCTTATGTGAGATGTGGTATGTATATAATATTATATTATATTATATACATGTGAGATGTGGTATGTATATTATATTATATTATATATATATGTATATATATCTGTACGTGTGGGCCCCATGTGGGACCCACCTTGATGTAAGAGTTTTATATACACCGTCCGTATTTGGACGGTGGTAAGTGCAACCACCGTGATGTATTTTTTTTATATATGCACCCAGGCCATCCATCTGCTTTGGTCATGGGACCCACCCACAAGTGTCATACGTGTGGGGTGGGACCTGTCCTGGTGGATGTGCCTTGTATCCACATCGTCCGTATTTGGACGGTGGTGTAGCCCATCATGACTTATGTATTTTATCCCTGTTCGTCCGTCTGGACATGCTGTTGAGACCCACCTTGATGTATGTATCGTGTCTCCACACCGTCCATTCTGGACAATGCAGTGGGGACCACCATGATGTATGGGTATATCCCCATCGTCTATCCATTTTGATGGACGTATGGCCCACCTTGATGCATGTATTTTAGCGACGCCGTCCATTTGTTTCATTTGCGCCATACCCAGCCTCGTGGGACACCATGATACATGTGTTGTGCATCCATGATGTTCATTTAGTGAGCCCATTTGGAAGGTGTAGGCTCACTTATTGGCCGTGTAGGGCCCACCCATTATGATGTGTATTAGGCCCATGGGCAAGGCCCAATGTGATGTATTCAAGGCCCATGGGTAAGGTCCAATGTGATGTATTCGAGGCCCATGGGCAAGGCCCAATGTGATGTATTCGAGGCCCATCTTGATTTAATTCTGGCCGTCCATTAAGGTCCACCTTGGTATGTGTATGAGGCCCATTTTGATTTATTTGGGGCCGTTGTTGAGGCCGACCATTTGATGAGGCCCGATGTAATGTATCTGGGGCCCAAGGGTTGAGGCCCATTGTAATGTATTTACGGCCCATGGGTTGAGGCCCATTATGAAGCATTAGGGCCCGTGGGTTGAGCCCAATGTGATTTATTCTAGGCCTGTGATGGAGGCCCACCTTGATGTGTACAAGGCCCATTATTGAGGCCCACTATGATGTGTTCATGACCTTTGTCGAGGCCCAATGAGATGTACATGAGGCCTATTGAATGTGATTCCACCGTGGTGTATGTGTTGACCTTTATGGCGGGCCATGCCTTGGGAGCAATGTTGGTTTGACGTCCACATTGTAAGAATAATGTTGGTTAAATTTCCACATTATAACTCCCCCTAGATCCCATTGATAGGCCCATACTAGTTTTATGTAGATCGTTCAGGCCCATCATCACTTTATAACATGCCTAGTATAACTCCCTGATTCATGACCATACGCATCATATGTATGCTTGATATGAGTAGTGACTAATCATAGCATATGCCATTGGGCAGACCATTTGCGGGACTCGTTATGAGACAGAGTGCCCCACATCATCGTGTTGTACGCGCTGGATTACTGCATGATTTGATGGTGTGATTCATGCATCTCGCATTTGTATATCATGATCACTGCACGCCCTAATGACATCAGAGCTTTGACCTCCACAGACACATCGTGGATGGCCAGATGGGACACCGAAAATATTTGGTTATAGCACTATGGGGCACTTAGGATATCTTGGGTAAAAATTCCAGAACCTCCGAGGCCAGGAGTAGCCCCAACGTCTAGACCGAGTGAAACATGAGCACCCGAGTACCGAATACCAGTAAGCCGCGTCTCCCACTATGTTGTGGTCAGTTGGGAGGGGGTGTGGCCTTATCCGCCCAAGTGAGAGGGCTATAAGCTAGGCTGAGTTTGACCAGCTCACAAATGAGTCCGCTATCGACAAGCCGGGTAGGTATTGGCAGACTACTAGTCTGGCGGATAGTGTGGTCTATTCCACTTACTTGGCTGTGCAGCTAGGGAGGAGGCAGTCAGAGTAATGTGTATTAGACCCTGGTGATTTTTCCAGAGAGTAACCGTACTGATATGTGGACTTATTGAGCAGGAATTACACATCCATTCATTCATTCATACACTATCCACTCGAGCTGGTGGTGCGTAACTATTTGTTACGTGAACCTTTGCATGGCCAGGATTTCGGTTGGGCGCTTGACTAACCTGAGATCAGGAGTTTAACACATTGTGTCTGACATCCAAATTTAAGTATGGGACTGTTTTGGATAGAAGTCCCTTGTGATGGACCCCATAGCCTGTGATACTTCGTACTGTCATCCCGACTTCACATTCTAGCATAGTCATTTCATTCACACCGCATATTACATTGTATCCATCGTACTTAGTATTTTGGGTTACGATGTTTTGTACTTATAGAGCCTAGATGAGATTGATGATATTTATGGCTCGTCTGGATTTGTATATTGCATTGCATCCTCAGCATCTGTTATTGTCTTATTAAGTTTTGTATTGCATGGCCTTGGTATGGCTAATAACATTTATGCGTTGCACACATAGCTTTGGTATAGCTGATTGTACTCATGGACTTACCACATATTTCTGCATTACTCTGATATCGTATGATTCATGATCTTATCAGTATTTCTGCTTATCTCGATGATGTATGATTTATGAGCTTTATTGTATACCTGACAATTATCTTACACACGCTTACACCACCCTCTAAGCTTTTATAAGCTTATGCACGATAGATGCTGCAGGTGGCGTTAGGTTGCAGCAGCGTTGAGCTTAGAGCGGGCAGCGATTGTCAAGAGCTCTGATTTTGATATATGTATTGTCCTTTCAGCATTGTATTTAAGTGATTATATTAGTGGATATGTGATGATGATGTTGCCTTTATGATTTGGGTAAACTTGTGGTTATGCTTATTACAAGATAAATGTACGTTGAAAATTCTCCTTGTAGGATCCCAGGATCGACATTTGACGTATGCTGCTCTGGGAACCGAGAATGGGGTACTACGGAGGCTATCGGCACCGGATTCGGCGATTGGGATTCCTGTGAATTCGATTTCTGAGTTTGAGGTGTGACAAAAAAAATATCCTTTGCCTACAAACATACCATTCTTGGTGATAACCAACTTATTAGGCTCAATCACTATTTTAAATCCTCTCTTATTAAGAAGATCGCATGACACTAGACTTTTTGACATGTCGGGTACATGCAATACATTTGTTAGTATCAATCTTTTGCCTGATGCAAACTAAAGCTCGATTGTTCCTTTTCCAACAAAGTTCGCACAAACGTTATTACCCTTATTTACTTCCTATCCAGTTGTAATACCTTCATAGGTCTTGAAGATGTTTCAGCCCTTCAATATATGAATTGTTACACTAGTATCTAGCCACCATCCACCATTGGATATTACTGTATTAGCTTCAGAAACCATTGCTACAAGTTTTTTTGCCATGTTAGCCTAAACTTTCAATTGTTTCTTCTTGTGTCGACATTTCTTTATGTAGTGTTCATGCTTATTGCAGAAGTGACAATTGCCCTTTTTCTTTTCCTTTTTCTTATACTCTATATCTTTCTTTGAGGGAATAGATTTGAAGTTCTGAATTTTTGGCTTATCATCTTCTATTATATTTGCTTTGGAATGATTTTCCAAAGCACTTTCTTTCTTGTCTCAGTTTCTGAACTCTTCTTCTATACGAAGATGTCGTTGAAGCCATTCAAGATTGTACTTCCTCTCATCATTTTTCAGTTTCATTTTATAATAAAACCATGATAAGGGTAATTTTGTAATTATTACACCGATCAAGAATTCTTTAGGAAGATCTATACCACCAATCTTCAATTCATCAACCAAGTTCTGTAATTCAGTTACTTGGTAGAGAATTGGCTGATCATTTTTAAACTTGAAATGGACATAATTGTCAATTAAAAATTTCTGAGTACTGATCTCTTCAATTTTATATTTTTGATCCAATTTTATCCACATATTTTTAGCAGAGGATATTTTATGATACGAATTATAGATAAAATAAAGTGGGTGTTTAGGATATGACCTTTGCATAGAAAATCATCCTCCTTTCTTTTCTTCAGTTCTTCCTTCACTTGATCTGAGTCGTCTTCTTTTAGCTCGGGTAGAGAAGACAGATCATCATCTATAATGTAACATAACTTGAGAGTAGTCAGAAAGAAAAACATCTTCTGGTACCATCTTGAGAATAATTGACCATCAAAATGATCCAGTTGTACAAAGTCTTGATTCATAACTTGAATGAAATGAATTTCCTCCATTGTGAAAAGATAAAGAAGATTTGTTTTGAATGTTAGAAATGTAAGTGAGTCTTGTACACAACGGAGGATAGAAAAAAGATAACGAACGATCAGATATATTGGGTTCAGGGCTTGACTTGAATAGTCAATTTCTCAAGACAGATTTGCTACCCTTTTTCTGGAAGTTCCAATAAGTGCAAACAAAGGTAATCTGCAAATTGTCTTTAGGATACAATGAACTCACAATCCGAATTTCAATACAAAAATTTGCACATTTAAGTGTTGAACAGATCCCTAGTTTTGACACCGATATGCCTTTAAGACGTTCAGAAAAAACTTAGCAAGAAGTCAGATCGAGAGTAATTGCACAGAAGATGATATAATCTTAATAATTAAGAGTATTTTCTTCTGGATTATAGTATCTAGGATTTATATCAATTGAAAGGTTTTGGATTTATTCTTGAAGAGATGTTAAGGTGTCTCTTTAAGAAATACATACCCATTCACAACAAATAATATCCCTTCATGAAAGGACATGACTCTTTATCCTATTGCTGTTATTTCTGTACCCATTCGACAGAAACAGTTATTCAATAGTAAAAACTGTATCCACATAAGCGACATGTGGCATAGGTGCCACATGTACAATCATGTCATAATTACTCTCAATCAACAAAAGGTAATATCATCAGGGTAAACCCTAGTCCAATTCCAGTTGTATCATGACTCAAAAAGTTTGAGCCATGTGCCAAAAAGACTAGGGTTCTTTTTGCTCCTTGCGAAGATGCGCACGTGCGAAGTGCTAAGTGCGACTAATAAAGCACCCAAGAAGCCCTACAGCCTACGCCACACGCGTGCACAAATGCTGCTTTGCACCGGCCTCGAGGAGATTTGAACCCTGGTTGCATAAGCAAAAACCCCTTCTCTTACCGATTAGCTATACACACTATTTATGAAAAGTTTAAATAATTAATATATTTATTTACTTTCTAAAAATAAATTTATTTTTGAAATTTAATTTTATTCTAAAAAACACAACAATTCAGTGGTACAGGAGTTTTAAGAGGTGAGAGAAATTGAGATTCGGGAAGCTACCTACATAAATGGAGAACATTAAAAGCATATCAATCACACATCATGTACACAAGTATGTGCACAAGACAAACACACACACATACACACATGGAAAATGATACTGTGAAGTCGGCCTCATGAGAGCTTCCCATCAGGCCAAGTTGTGTGGGACCCATCGTGATGTCTGTTGAACATCCGCACTATACATTCGATGGGTCCCCTTTAGGTTATAGGATATCTAAAAAATCAACTGTACTGTTTCGAACAGAAACAAATGCATTTAATTTGGGAAGTTATCTTATTTAAATATCAACTGAAAGAGTATTTTGGAACAATCATCATATTTCATTTATATTGAGTTCATTTACATCCTTGTTACATCCCTTGATTCTAAAATAGATTATTTTGAGGGAGTAAAGCATTAAATTTAAAATTTGGCAGCCTTTCGACAGCTATTTTGATCATCTACTAAGACTTAGGAGGAATGTCGATTTGATCGACTCGGCTTCACTTTTGAGCTCATCCTTTAGGCAGACGAGAGAGTGAAAGGGCCTAGCTATATGCCCTGGAGGGGGGAGGGTGAATAGGGCAATGCCAAATAGAACTTAAAATAGCGGAATAATAAAAGAAAAAAAGCACAATGCTGAATTAAAAATCAATCTCAATAAACTAAATTTAAGAGAATGATACTATATCAGTTCTAAGGACAACCTTACACCAAAAACTAAAGGTTTAAGGTGGGACAACCATATTTCTAGAACGTCCTATGTATCACAAACCAATGAGGAATAAAAAGCAAAGTAACCAAAATAACTTGCAGAAATAAATCCTAAGTTATTACAACATTCCCCACACATGCTTGAAATAAAATGATTACAACATTCATCCACAACTACAATCCACAAAACTGAATGAATAAAGAAATGAAAGAACAAAGCACATCCACAACACAACGATATATAGTGGTTCACCTGTGTGTACACCAACTGTTATCCAACAGCCACACAGAATGCTACTCCACTCCTAATATCCTCACACAGGGGATATTAGCATGCACTATCAAAATAGGTTTCACAAGTTTACCTAAAACCTTCACAATTATGTCTTTTTATCTCGGGCTTACACAATCCAAAAACCCACACAATCTGAGTTTTTTGGCTCTCCTTTGATAACCAAAACAATGAGATTTTTCTGGCAAATCTCAAACAAAATCAAAGAATATAAATTACACAAATGTAAAATACCTGAATCTCCTTTTGAAGTAGCCTAGTAGAACCAATCGGAGTAGAAGTTCGATTCAACGTTCAAAGTCCAATACTCACTTTAAGAATGGTTCTAAGTCTAATTGATTTTAAATCAAAAGGGCTAGTTCTATTTGATTTTGAATCCAAGAATAAGGAATATCAGAAATTCCCCTTTTCAAATAAGATTGGAATGTAGATCAAAATCAAATAATAAACAAGCTAGCAAAAGGAATATTAAATGAGAACAAAGTAGCTTAAAAATAAACATAAAAGTATCTCAGAGTATAGCCTAAAGATTGCTTGAATTGAGTTGAATTGAATTGAAAAACTCTGAAGTTCGTGATCTATTTATAGCCTGAAAAATCCCATCTACGACTGGTCTTAGGATCCTAGGACTGGTCGTAGCTTCAAAGATTTTCAAACATTTTCGTGGGATGAGGATTAGCTGTTCCACGACTGGTCCTGGGTAGCCTATGACCGGTCGTGGGCCACCTACGACTGGTCGTGGGTCATCTACGACCGGTCGTAAGACCCCCAGTTTAGTTGCTGGAGTTTGAGTCGTAGGGCTAAGACTAGTCGAAGGACGAGTCATATAGCTCACAGGACTGGTCGTAGGATGTCCAGGACTGGTCGTAGGACAGCCAGAAAAATCTGAAAATCTTCAACAACCTATGACTGGTTTTGAAAAACTTAAGACTGGTCGTAACAGAGCTAGGACTGGTCTTGAAGTCCCTAGGACTAGTCTTAGAACAGCCTGAACAAGAATATTAAAATATACGAATTATGTATCCAGAATGACCTGCAGTAAAGCCCATCCTAAGGTCAATCTAAGGTCAAACAAACCTTAAAAGTGAAATGGACATTGAAAGTCTGTACACTCAGATGACCCTTAAGAGAAGCTTGAGAATTTACGAATCTTGTTGTAGGCCTTCTCGAGCTTGATCCTTTCTTAAGTTGACAAAGTCTTCTTCTATACTTATACTTATTTGAATCTTGAATATGCATACTTAGAGACTTCTATTCTTGAATTCTTCATCCATGACTTGAAACTTTCTTCATTTAAGTTCTTGTCTTGAAATACGATGTCTTGAAGCAATGAATAGACATGAAACACAAGATATACAAGACATAGATATAGGTTTTGGCACCACAAAATTTGACAACCAAAGGGATATGAAATCATAGCACTTACAATCTCCCCCTTTGTCAAATTTGTGACAAAACATATATCATACAGATAAGAGAAACATCATATAAATTACTCTACTACCCCTGAGAGATACGAGTACTGCTCATATAAATTATAAACAACATGTAAACATCAAGACTCCATATTCTCAATCCACATATCCTTCTCAATCAATCAATCCAAAACAAATTGCTCCCCCTTTCCATACTACTCCCCTTTACCAATACTACTCCCCCTTTTTGTCACAAAATGACAAGAGAAAGGCACAATAGGAAAGAGAACAATAACATAGAGAGTAATAATAAGCAGATAATGAGAAAGAAATATGGAAGGACATAACATATTTCAAAATATAAACCAAAATCATCAAGCCATAACCAAGTTAATACAATATCCTAAATAAAAGATAAGATAATGTTATACAATCTAAAAGATAATTCGCCTAATCAGACCCAGAGGAGGGAGCAGGGATAGTAGGATTAATCTGGTGTAAGCCCCTATTGATACGATGAAAATATTTTTGCATATATTTAAACTGCATATCGTGGGCTATACTCATGTTATCAACCTTCTCCTCTAATGCACGAAGGCGTGCATCATAACTAGATGGATCGTAATCAGGATCATTTGGTGAATTAGTTTCTATCTCATCAAATAACTCATCCATATTAACATCCTGTTGAGGAAGATCGCCAGCTTCCCCTTCATTTCCGGCTTCACCACCAACACCACCTTCATCAACTTGACCAGGAAGCAAATCCATCTTCATCTTATTAAGATTGAAATTGTTGAAAATAAGATGATGAATTGGTGCATCATTAATAGGTTTATCGACAAGCATGTGAGTGGCTAACACAGTCATAAGATAACCAAACAGAATATCACTATGACCCGGATGGAGATAAAACTGTATGATAAAATGACAAATCAAAGAAGGAAGGCAGATCATAGTACCAGAAGCAATAGAATGCAATACACGAACCATGAAAGAAGTCAACTCGATTTTATTACCGGACAGATGATACAGATTTGAAATAAAAAATTGATGTAACACTCTATATCTAAGTAACAGATATTTTGAAGAGAGCGCATTCCCTTTGTGTGTCCATTGCGCATCAATTTTTCATAAGTCTCTAATTAACATGCATTTTTCCGATTCAGATGGTTTGTCGTATAGAGTATAAACCGGTATACCTTCATCATTAATGGGTATATCCATAATACCCGATATCAAATGACGGTCTACTTCAAATTTTCCTTCTCTAGTATCAATTGAAAAAGTTAAATTGTCAAAGGATAATTCTGAGATGCATGCAACCATTGATTGTGCAATTGACTGGTATGCAGGCCCACCCCAAAGCAAAATGTTAGCCCAGCCAACAGATTCATGGAGAGGGACAATACCAAATGGAGCAATGCGATTGAGATCAGCGGTATGCCCAACGATAACATTACAAATACGCAAATCCCGTACATCTTAAGGATCATCTTTGGGTGACCGAAGGTGCCGTTTTGTTATCGGTGTAGATCTATATGAGGATGGACCACGGGATGTTTTCTTCTTCCCTCTAGCATTCATCTTCAACAAGATATACAAAGAGCAAGAGAAATGCACAAAAAGAAGGATGGGTTTTCTATAGATCAGCAATTTGAGAAGAAACCCATGAAAAACTCAACAAAAGATGAAATCTAGCTACACAATGATCAAATCAATGCATAAAGAGCATCAAACTTTAAGAAAAATGATGAAATAGGACTAGCCTTGAAGAAATACAAGAAATCCTATGACTGGTCGAGCTACGACTCGTCGTAGGTCGGATTGAAAATGAAGAAGAAGGAGATTTTTCCCAAATTATATCATGTTCACGAGCTTCACGATCGGTCGAGTGCGGTGCGCGACCGGTAGTACCACGGCCGGTCGTGTACAGCTACGACCGGTCGAGTATCGACCAAAAATACATTTTTAATGTAAAAAATTAAAATTTCAACACATAAAATATAATACACTATGATACATGCAAGCAAGAATACTCAATGTAAAATGCACATACCAAGATCAAATTTCAATTTATTAAACCTGCTTTTGTCGAGCAGTTTAGTAAATATATTAGCAAGTTGATTTTCGGTTGATATATATTCCAAGGAAATAACTTTTTCTTCTACCAACTCATGAATGTAATGATACCTAATGTCAATGTGCTTAGTACTTTGAAAGTCTTAACGTTGTACTCATAGGAGTATCAAAGTTCTTACCATTCTCAAATCCAAACCTTTTAACCAAGTTTGAAGCATATTTGGTCTGGAAAATTAAAATTCCATCAGGTTGTTATTTTACTTGCAACCCTAGGAAATAGTTTAGTTCTTCAACCATGCTCATTCCGAACCTTGATTTCATTAACTCTGCAAACTTAATAGACATGTTAGAGAAATTTGATCTATAAATAATATCATCAACATAATTTTGAACCATCAAAATATCATTGTTATGTTTTTTAACAAAGAGCGTCTTATCAACACTTCCTACTTGAAAACTATGACTAAGTAAGAATTTAGTCAATTTCTTATACCATGCCCTGGGCGCTTGTTTTAGACCATAGAGAGCCTTTTTGAGACAAAATACATGGTCAGATAACTTGGGGTCTTCAAACCCTGAAGGTTGTTCAACATACACCTCTTCTTGTAAATCACCATTCAAGAAGGCACTCTTTACATCCATCTGATAAATCTTAAATTTTCTAAAGCATGTGATGGAAATAAAAAGTCTGATTGATTCAAGGCAAGCGACTGGAGCAAAGGTTTTATCGTAATCGATGCCTTCAATCTGAGAGTACCCTTGTACAACCAGTCTAGCCTTGTTTCGTATTATATTTCCAAGTTCATCAGACTTATTTTTAAAGATCCATTTTGTTCCAATAATGTGTTTATCTTTAGGCCTAGGAACAAGATACCAAACATCATTATGAACAAATTGATTAAGTTCATCCTGCATAGCAATTATCCAATTTTTGTCAGAAAGTACATCTTTCACATTGACCGGTTGTATTTGGGATGTAAAACAAACATAATTACATATGTTCTCAAGTTGTTCGTGAGTACGAACTCCATTGAGAGGGTTTCCAAGAATTTGATTGGTTGGATAATCTTTGATAGTCCTTGGTTCAGACTCATTTTGACTTGATGAGGTATCTTGATTGTCAATAATAAGAGCTTCATCATCATCTGAACTCGGAGCTGGTGTATTCAAATGATCATCAATGACCACATTAATGGACTCTTGAATCACACCAGTTCTCTTATTTTGAACCATATAATCTCGACTGTTCAAAGAATAACCAAGAAAAATACCTTCATCACTCTTCGTATCAAACTTTTCTAAATTTTCACGATCACGTAAAATATAACACTTGCTGCCAAAAACCTGAAAGTATTTGACAGTAGGTTTATTTTCAAACCATAATTCATAAGCAGTCTTATTATCAGATTTACTGGTATAAACCCGATTAATAATATAACATGCGGTATTAACTGCTTCAGCCCAAAGATTTCTAGAGAGCTTCATGCTATTCAACATAACATTTGCCATATCATGAAGCACTCTAATTTTTCTTTCAACTATACCATTTTGTTGCGGTGTTTTGGGCACAGAGAATTCATGTGATATTCCCTGATCGCTACAAAATTTCTTAAAACTACTGTTTTAGAATTCAGATCCATGATCAATAGGATCTTACTAACATGAGAACCTTTCTCATTTTGGATTCGTTTAATGACCTTTTTCACTTCATCCAGGGTTTTAGTTTTATCTTTTAAGAACGATACCCAAGTGAATCTGGTATAGTCATCTACGATAACCAAGATGTATTTTTTTCCTCCTCGACTCTCCATTCTGGTTGGTCCAATAAAATTCATGTGGAGAAGCTCGAGTGGTCTAGATGTGGTATTGGAGTTTACTTTCTTGTGAGAGCTCCTAATCTATTTGCCCAACTGGCATTCACCACATATTTTGTCTATTCTTTACAATTTGGGTAGACCTCTAATTAGTTCTCTTTTGCTCAATCTAAATAAGTTCCAGTAGTGTACATATCCAAGGCATTTATGTCATAATTCAGTCTCATCAGTATGGACCATGTAACACGATTGAGTAGATGAGCTTACATCACTAACGATGTAGCAGTTTTCAGAAGTTCTATGACCAGTTAATATAGCAAAACCCTTTTTATTAAGTATCTTACAACCTTGATTAGAAAACTTCACACTATGGTTGTTATCGCATATCTGAGAAATTCTTAGTAGGTTGTGTTTCAAGCCCTCAACATATAAAATATTCTTAAATAAGGGAAGGTTATAAAGATGAACTGTACCTTAGCCAATGATCTTGCAATTGCTTCCATCTCCAAATGTGACTGACCCGTCAATCATATCTTTTAGATCGGTGAATAAAGCCTTGTCGCCTGTCATATGCCTGGATCAACCACTATCTAGGTACCACTTTGAATGGCTTGTAGCTTTGAACGCAGTGTGGGCAACCAAGCAGGCAACTTTAGGAACCCATTTCAGAACTGTTTTGAGTTTAGGAGTATGGATGGTCTTTTTCTGTCTGTTGTTATAGGAGAGACCTATAGAATTAGACTTTAATAGCTCCTTGAGTAGATCAATTATTTTTTCAGCCAATGGATTTTGGTTTTAAAAATCAAAGTTGACATGGTTACCTTTAGGTTTTTGAAAAGTCCTTGAATTTTTGGAAAAACCTTGATAAGTATTCTTTTCTTTTGAGATTGAAGACTCTCCTTTTATAAATTTAGGAGCAATGTTCTTTTGTTTAGGAGATATATTCTTATCATAGCCCAACCTAGATCGATCGTCACATTTTCTTGATCCGGACAATAATTTTTCCAATTTTGGATCACCTTGGGCATATCTCCATGTGTCTTTCAAACTCAGAAGAGAAGTTACCTCATTTTTGAGTTTCTCATTTTCAGATCTCAAATCTTCAATTTTTGAAGTTTTGAAATCTAAATCACATTTGGTCTTTTCAAAAGAATCGAAAATATGAGACTTTTCTAAAACGAGAGACTCATAATCTTCCTTAAGCTTAGAAAATTTTTCTTTTTGTAATTTAAACTTGATGGCAATTTTACAACTCTCCTTATAAAGGGCATTATAAGCATCCTAAAGATCATCTTCATTATCGCAATCACTATTCAGATTTTCTTCACTAGATATATCATCATTATTTAAAAAAGTGATCTTGGCTAGATTCATAAGGGCTTTAACATCATCGCCCAACTCGGTTTCAAAATCTTCTGATTTAAAAGAGGATTCAGAATCAGACAATTCATCCCAAGTAGCCATCATGCTTTTCCTTTTTTATTTGTCCTTTTTAGGACTTTTGTTAGCTAAGTATCCATACTCTTGACAGTTGTAACATTGACTATCTTTCAAAGATTTTAGAGTTCTAGGTTTAGATCGTCACTTATCATTTGACTTTTGAAAATCAACTTTTTTCTTACTTTTGAAAATTTTATAAAACTTTTTTGCTAAAAGCACCATATTATCTTCAGAATTTTCTAATTCCGAAGTGCTTTCTTGTGAAACATTTGATGATTTGAGAGCAATTGATTTTCCTTTAGGAGCTTTAAAGGACAACTCGTAGGTTTGTAGTGAACCAACTAGTTCCTCAACCCTCATGTATCCGTATCACGAAGTTCCTGAATTGCGGTCACTTTAGAATTGAACCGTTCAGGAAGTGAGCGTAGTATCTTTGTGCACACTTTACTTTCTGGGATTCTATCACCAAGACCCCACATAGAGTTCACAATGTCATTCAATCTAGTGTAGAAGTCCATAAACATCTCATTCTCCTCCATATGAATTTCTTCAAATTTAGTTGTGAGGAGTTGGACTTTAGATTCCTTGACAATTGATATACCCTCGTGTGTCATTTCTAATACATCCCATGCTTGTTTTGTATTTTCACAAGAGATGATTCTTTTGAATTCATCTGGTGATAATGCACAAGTAATTACATTTAGTGCTTTTGCATTGGCACTACTCTCACTTTTCTGAAGTGTGGTCCAAAGTGAATAAGCTATTATTTTCATTGATTTTGAACCATCGTCATTAGTTACTTCAGTGATAGGAGGGTTCCATTCATTCATTGTGGCTAGCCACACACTTTTATCTAAGGATTTGAGGAAGATCCTCATCCTGGCTTTCTAATACGCATAGTTTGTGCCATTAAAGGGTGGTGGCCTAGTGACTGATAGGCTATCAAAATTTGACATCTTAATATAACTTAGATCGTTAGCTCAGGAAATAAATCCAATAAATAAACAATAAGCATGACCTATTAGGCTCTGATACCACTTGAAAAGGCCTAGCTATATGCCCTTGAGGGGGGGTGAATAGGGCAATGCCAAATA
The DNA here is from genome assembly GCA_037074715.1 of Magnolia kwangsiensis. Taxonomy (NCBI): domain Eukaryota; kingdom Viridiplantae; phylum Streptophyta; class Magnoliopsida; order Magnoliales; family Magnoliaceae; genus Magnolia; species Magnolia kwangsiensis. Next base: position 42,322,194 of record CM073576.1, on the reverse strand, counting down.
AAACTAAAAATAGCAGAATAATAAAAGAAATAAAGCACAATGTTGAATTAAAAATCAATCTCAATAAACTAGATTTAAGAGAATGATACTATATCAGTTCTAAGGACAACCTTACACCAAAAACTAAAGGTTTAAGGTAGGACAACCTTATTTCTAGAACGTCTTATGTATCACAAACCAATGAGGAATAAAAAGCAAAGCAACCAAAATAACTTGCAGAAATAAATCCTAAGTTATTACAACATTCCCCACACTTGCTTGAAATAAAATGATTATAACATTCATCCACAACTACAATCCACAAAACTAAATAAATAAAGAAATGAAAGAATAAAGCACATCCACAACACAATGAAAAATAGTGGTTCGCCTGTGTGTACACCAACTGTTATCCAACAGCCACACAGAATGCTACTCCACTCCTAATATCCTCACACAGGGGATATTAGCATGCACTATCAAAATAGGTTTCACAGGTTTACCTAAAACCTTCACAATTGTGTCTTTTTATCTCGGGCTTACACAATCCAAAAACCCACACAATCTGAGTTTTTTGGCTCTCCTCAGATAACCAAAAAAATGAGATTTTTCTGGAAAATCTCAAACAAAACCAAAGAATGTAAAATACACAAATGTAAAATACCTGAATCTCCTTTTGAAGTAGCCTAGTAGAACCAATCGGAGTAGAAGTTCGATTCAACGTTCAAAGTCCAATACTCACTTTAAGAATGGTTCTAAGTCTAATTGATTTTAAATCAAAAGGGCTAGTTCTATTTGATTTTGAATCCAAGAATAAGGAATATCAGAAATTCCCCTTTTTAAATAAGATTGGAATGTAGATCAAAATCAAATAATAAACAAGCTAGCAAAAGGAATATTAAATGAGAACAAAGTATCTTAAAAATAAACACAAAATTATCTTAGAGTATAGCCTAAAGATTGCTTGAATTGAGTTGAATTGAATTGAAAACCTCTGAAGTTCGTGATCTATTTATAGCCTGAAAAATCCCATCTACGACTAGTCTTGGGATCCTAGGACTGGTCGTAGCTTCAAAGATTTTCAAAGATTTTCGTGGGATAAGGATTAGTTGTTCCACGACTGGTCGTGGGTAGCCTACGACTGGTCGTGGGCCACCTACGACTGGTCGTGGGTCATCTACGACCGGTCGTACGACCCCCAGTTTAGTTGCTGAAGTTTGAGTCGTAGGGCTAAGACTGGTCGAAGGACGAGTCGTACAGCTCACAGGACTAGTCGTGGGATGTCCACGACTAGTCGTAGGACAACCAGAAAAATCTAAAAATCTTCAACAACCTATGACTGGTCTTGAAAAACTTAAGACTAGTCGTAACAGAGCTAGGACTGGTCTTGAAGTCCCTAGGACTAGTCTTAGAACAGCCCGAACAAGCATATTAAAATATACGAATTATGTATCCAGAATGACCTACAGTAAAGCCCATCCTAAGGTCAATCTAAGGTCAAACAAACCTTAAAAGTGAAATGGACATTGAAAGTCTATACACTCACATGACCCTTAAGAGAAGCTTGAGAATTTACGAATCTTGTTGTTGGCCTTCTTAAGCTTGATCCTTTCTTGAGTTGACAAAGTCTTCTTCTATACTTTTACTTGTTTGAATCTTGAACATGCATACTTGGAGACTTCTATTCTTGAATTCTTCATCCATGACTTGAAACTTTCTTCATTTAAGTTCTTGTATTGAAATACAATGTCTTGAAGCAATGAATAGACATGAAACACAAGATATATAAGACATAGATATAGGTTTTGGCACCACAAAATTTAACAACCAAAGGGATATGAAATCATAGCACTTACAGAGAGTTTGAAGCGATGAAGAATGAACTTTGAATGCTTTCAGTAGATTCGACAGCATTCTATCCTCCCTTCAAGATAAGTCTTTCAGAGCTTCTGCATACACCCGCAATCTACAGATAGGTTGCGCGTCCCAGCACGTCCCTGCGCAAAGGAAAAATGGGCAGCGCGACCCTGCATAATGAAGATTCCTATTGTGCGTCCTTGCGCAATCAGGAACATGTCCCATGCGTCCCCGCGCAAAGGCAGAATGACAAAGAGCAACGGAGAGCATGCGCAACGGAGGCCTTGCTCCTCGCCTTTCAATGCTCTGCTCTTTCCAAAATCTTCCAATTGTCCAAATGAAGGGAGTGAGGGGGTATTTATAGGGTCATCACACATGCTAATCCTCAAATTTTGTGCCATGTCCCACCCTTGCATCTGATCTAGACCGTTCATTTCAACCACCTAGTTCAGACTGTGCAAGAACCCTTTACACGTATACGCGCAATGCAGAATTTCGTTACGCGTACACGCGCAATGCAAATCTTATCATGTCATCCCTGCGCAACCAAAAGTTGTCTACGCGACCACACACAACACTAGTGTTGCGCGACCACGCGCAATAAGAATGTTGCGCGACCATGCGCAATAAGAATCCATTGTGCGTACACATGCAGCCAACATCTTGCTTTATACTGATGATAATTTTATGCTTCAACAGATGCCCCCTTGATTCGTTCTTTGTTCTAATGAATCAAAGAGCCAAGATCAATCTTCACTTGGTTATGCGGCCATGCGCAACTGGTCTACCTGTGCAGCCACGCGCAATGCACTTTCATTGTGACCACGTGCAATGGCCCATTCGCCCTATAAATACTCAGAACGACCTCATTTACCCACTTCTCTCCATTACAGTGGGCCCTAGCAATTTACTTCTCTGAGTAAGTCTTTGCGCGACCACACGCAAAGCGTAAAGGAAAAATCCCTTGTGCATGCTTGCACAACCAATACCTTTTTCTCAAACAGTCCGCCCTGTTGCGCGTACACGAGTAAGGAAAAGTTGTTTGCGTGTACCCGTGCAACATCCTTGTCTACGCATTGTACCCGACCAACACTTGTCTTTTTTTTAGACTCGGCTTTTCTCACTTTGGACTGACTTTCCCAACTTCTTTCTTCTTCAGGTTCTGATCTTCTCCAATTTTTGTTCGTACTAAGAGAACTTTCATTGTTGTCGATCCTCCTACCGATCAGCCTTCTCATCAAGATCTCCCCAATATTGATCCCTTTGTCATGCCCTAAGCCACGAAATCTCCATTGTCCCCAGCTCAACCCTTACACAAGCGCTTCAAGATAACTGTCAAGCGCCCTGCCTTGATAAAGGAGCCTGTAACACCCCGAATTTTTGCCAACCTGGAATTAGACGTCCTTATGCAATGTGTCGACCATAACACCTTGGTAACCTCTCAGAACCCAATTCCAAAGCCAGAGATATCATTTAGAATGAAATTCTTTAGAAATTTAACGTGAATTAGCCAGCGCTACACTAGACTTCTGATAAAATTAGCACCAACCACTTTAAATATGATCTGTAAGACCCAAAACCTCTAGAATTGTTACCGCTACATTATCCTAAAATCTAGGATCAAACTCTAAACCCGTTTGACCTCAGGAACCCTTTGAAACTTTGTATTGGATCTAGACCGCGCGTCGAAAGTCCGATAGCGATAATTTTAGACAATTACAACCGCCTTGTTGGACTTGACAATCGTTTCGAAAATCAAGCCCAACTGATGTTCTGAGGCTATTTCATTGAGCCTGGAGCAAGGAGTGTGAGAAAGAGTGAAATTCATTAAAAATTAAATGTCATTAAAATAAATCTGGAACGTTTCTCTTGCGGGTTAAGTATAAGCATTCAGACCATTGGAATCTGACCCAAATACACCCTCGGATTAGGAAACATGTCTCACTCAGGTCAGTGTACTTGAAATCCTCGATCGAATCTCCGTGACTACTGAACTGAAACTGATCCGCCACGTGCGATCTGGGAACACTACCGGACTAAAAACTTGGTGTGAGCAGGATCCAATATACATGAGCTTAAGTCCAAACACATTCGGCCAGGGGACCTCCCGAAATGCTCCTTTAGATCAGAAAAGACCTGATTTGGCTATAACCCAAGTATACCTTGACTTAAAGTCTATTTTGGTTATGTTTGGGCTTATAAAAGGGCCTTAAACCCTTGGCTTTCTAACCCATACAAATTTGCTAGAAACCCTAGGAAGGAGAGAGAGAAAAGAGAGAGAAAGTGAGGGAGAAGCTGGTGATTTCTCCTGGGATTCTTCCCTGCTGCTTTACGTACCGAAGCCACCTACCTACATTGTTATTCCGACGATTCTGATTTCGTTCTAGGTAAGAAAACCCTAACCCTAACCTGATTTGAAGCTTAGACTAACTGTAGAAGAGTTATAGCTAACCTGTTTCTTGCCATAGGTAGCGTATCTGCCGTTGACGAAGACACATCGTCTGAATCTTAACGAATACGCATTTCTGGTTTAAGGTGCGAATTTTAGACGCTTAGATTACCTGTTTTCAAAGCTTTCAATGATGTTTAATGGTAGATTGTTGATAAGGATGTTGTTTGACATGTAGAACATGCTGTCCGTTTTTCATTTTGAATACGTACGAAGAATATGAGATTTAGGGTATTTTAGGTATTTGAAGGAAATACCGTATACGTACGTATTTCGCCGATATGATTGCCATGAGTATTTGTCGTGTACCTATACTAGTTATGCGTGTATGATCTTTTTGGCAAAAAGATTCACCCTAATGCACATATTGGCCGACATATGCTATGTAGACTAAGTGTTTGTTGAAATGCCTAAATCAATATGATTTATGCCTGCCACATGTTTTGAATGTAAGAACATGATTGTTGTGTATTAGACATCTCCTTGATATAAGGATCTGTCATATTATATGTTGTAATCAACATACGTCAAGTACGTTGGAGTTGAGTAGTCTAAGTGTTTGTATAAATGTATGTATTAGTAAGTATTGAGTATATGGTGTTGTAGATTAGCGTTGAGACTGGATTCTCAACTAATTTGATGATATATATGATTTCCTCTACGCTTGTTGTATTTCAGTTGATTTCCTTATGTGTGAAGTACTTGTGTATGGTTTAATTGCCTATGTTGTATCTTATAACATGTTGCTAACATGCTTGGATTACTTGTTATTTCAATTTTATTTATCTCATATGATTACTGATTCACATCTTTGTGCTTGGGGCTATACTCTAGTTCAGGCAGTCGGTAACAGTTTAGAATTCGTGGTTGGATTCTATTCGCCACGAAGGATGTGTATGACGAACCTGAGTCGTACTAGAGTCGTCGGCAGTGTTTAGGCCACACGAAATGCTTGTAAACTTCATGTCAGTCGATTCAACGTGCACTCGTGCTAGTCGGACTCATCAAGTAACCCGACTGACCATTGTATGTTCACCTTGTATTCGTCATAACTGCTTGAACCTAGGGTACTAAACTTATCATTGGAAAGCCCCTCTAACCTTGGTACCTCGATCTCCTAAGACTCATGAGCCGGGCATGGTGGTATAGGACACCGTGGTCGAGCTGTCGATCTACGTTGGGGCCACAAACCTCCCTGTAGTGACCAGTGAACACCCTACTCTAGGCAGATTATGGTGGTATGGGACACTATATTCTTGTTATCGGCCTACATTGATAAGGTGATGGGGTAGTGGACCAACAGTGCGAGCAACAGCCCTCACAGCCCTTTGTAGTGACCTTGAGTTTATCCTGACACCGCATGGGGACGACGAGTCCTGATGTAGTCTTAATGATATAAATTAGGCCTGTATTGATAAGGTGATGGGGGAGCAGTGCAACGAGTGCGTGCAACAGCCCTGGCAGCCCTTGTAGTGACCTAGAAATATATCATCGTATGAGATTACTAAGAGTGATGACCCTAGACAGGATCATTGTTTGGATATTGATATAAGGGAGGTACCTTAGTTTCTCAATCCTGCTGTATGAAAAGGACTGATAACAACTCGATAATCATATTCATATCGCACTGCATGTGCCTGGAAGATGTGGAGCACTGAGGAAAGAAAGCATGCTGCGGACGTGAGATGGTACCGCATGAGGGAGTATGTCGGTGAGGGCATCCATCATGTCATTTCATGCTTGCATTGATCACAGTGTTTAGGAATGTTTGTTTTGCTTGCTTTACCATTATCGCTTGATTAATTTGATAACATGCTAACCTTTGGTCTATGATTCCACTGAGTTAGCTACTCATTCCCACGTTACGGGATGGTGTTCCGGACACCCACCAGTCCCTATTTTAGTTTCAGATGATGGCGATGCTCGCGAAGCAGAGCCGGACTTGGTGATGATGAGGAGGATCCCTCCTATATGCAGGTTCTGATTGACGAGGTTACAGGGTTACTGATTAGCTTCCAGCACACATGGTATTTTTCCCTATATTTTTGCACCCATATATATTCTTTTTACTCATCTTTGGAGTATACATGTATATGTTTAACCTGGTAACATGTTCACACTCTGGAGACTCACAACAGTTCATATATTCTATATATCTATCACATTCTTCCGCTTGCTAAATTAACTATCTCTAGAGTATGATATGCTGTTTTGGCTTGATCCACCTCATGTTTTATGTACTATTACCGCCGACATTCACCCATCATTGAAAATGTTGCATAAGTGATGTTCTGGAACTCGGGAGTTGGGTTTCTACCAGACCCCTAATTTTCGGGGCATTATAGAGCCAGTGTTGCCAACCTTCGACTTCTCCCCCCGCATCGAGGCTATACCATCTCCCATCCAAAAGGCCATCATCATGGGAGACCTTGAAAGGCCACCAACACACGGCCGAGACTATGATTGGGACAAGTGGCTAAAAACGACAGCACATTACCATACAAGCAGCGAAAGGCCACCTGTCAGAGAAGATACTCCCCCTCCCTCCAGATCAAAGAAAGTTCGCAAAAACAAAGAGAAGGAATTCCAGGAGAAAATCAAAGAACATAACAGGAAGAAGCTCAACAATTCTTGGGAATCAATCCGCTCGATCCAAAACTGTAACGCCCCAAAAATCGGGGGTCAGGTAGAAACCCAACTCCCGAGTTCCAGAACATCACTTATGCAACATTTTCAATGATGGGTGAATGTCGGCTGTAATAGTACATAAAACATGAGGTGGATCAAGCCAAAACAGCATATCATACTCCAGAGATAGTTAATTTAGTAAGCGGAAGAATGTGATAGATATATAGAATATATGAACTATTGTGAGTCTCCAGAGTGTGAACATGTTACCAGGTTAAACATACACATGTATACTCCAAAGATGAGCAAAAAGAATATACATGGATGCAAAAATAAAGGGCAAAATACCACGTGTGCTGGCAGCTAATCAGTAACCCTGTAACCCCGTCAATCAGAACCTGCATATAGGAGGGATCCTCCTCATCATCATCAAGTCCGGCTCTGCTTCGAGAGCATCGCCATCATCTGAAACTAAAATAGGGACTGGTGGGTGTCCGGAACACCATCCCATAACGTAGGAGTGAGTAACTAACTCAGTGGAATCATAGAGCAAAGATTAACATGTTATCAAATCCAACACGCGATAATGATAAAGCAAGCAAAACAAACATTCCTAAATATTGTGATTAATGCATGGATGAAATGACATGATGGATGCCCTCACCGACATACTCCCTCATGTGGAACCATCTTATGCCCGCGGCATGCTTGCGTTCCTCGATGCTCCACATCTTCCAGGCACATGCAGTGCGATATAGATAATGATTACCGAGTTGTTATTAGTCCATTTCATACAGCATGATTAGGAAACTAGGGTATCTCTCTTATATCAATACCCAAACAATGATCCTGTCTAGGGTCATCACTCCTAGTAATCTCATACGATGATATATTTCTAGGTCGCTGCAAAGGCTGTCAGGGCTATTGCACGCACTCGTTGCACCGCTCCCCCATCACCTTATCAATACAAGCCTAGTTTATATCCTTAAGACTGTATCAGGACTCGTCGTCCCCATGCGGTGTCAGGATAAACTCAAGGTCACTACAAAGGGCTGTCAGGGCTGTTGCTCGCACTCGTTGCTCCACTCCCCCATCACCTTATCAATGTAGGCCGACAGCAAGAATATAGTGTCCCATACCACCATAATCTGCTTAGAGTAGGGTGCCCGCTGGTCACTACAGGGAGGTTTGTGGCCCCAGCGTAGGCCAACAGCTCGACCACGGTGTCCCATACCACCATGCCCAGCTCATGAGTCTTAGGGGATCGAGGTACTAAGGTTAGAGGGGCTTTCCAATGGTAAGTTTAGTACCCTAGGTTCAAGCAGTTATGACGAATACAAGGTGAACATACAATGGTCAGTCGGGTTACATGATGAGTCCGACTAGCACGAGCGTACGTTGAATCGACTGACATGAAGTGCACAAGCACTTCGTGTGGTCTAACCACTGCCGACGACTCTAGTACGACTCGGGTTCGTCATGAACATCCTTCGTGGTAAATAGAATTCAACCACAAATTCTAAACTGTTACCGACTGCCTAGACTAGAGTATAGCCCCAAGCACATGTAATGTGAATCAATAATCACGTGAGAGAGACAGAATCGAAATACAAGACATTCCAGCATGTTATCAGCATGTTATAACATACATCATAAGTAGTTAACCATATACGAGTATTTCAAACATAAGGTAATCAATTCAATACAATAAGCATGAAGGAATTCATGTACATCATCAAATTAGTTGAGAATCCAGTCTCAACGCTAATCTGCAACACCATTTATTGAATACTTACTAATACATACATTTATACAAACACTTAGACTACACAACTCGAACGTACTTGACGTATGTTGATTTCAACATATAATATGACAAGTCCTTATATCAAGGAGATGTCTAATACACAACAATCATGTTCTTACATTCAAAACATATGGCAGGCATAAATCATATTGATTTAAGCATTTCAACAAACACTTAGTCTACACATATTAGTCTACATAACATATGTTGGCTAATGTGTACATTAGGGCGAATCTCTTCGCCAAACAGATCATACATCCATAACTAGTATAAATACACGGTAAATACCCATGGCAATCATATCGGCAAAAAATACATACGTATACAGTATTTCCTACAAATACCCAAAATACCCTAAATCTCATATTCTTCGTACGTATTCGAAATGAAAAACGGACAGCCTGTTGCACATGTCAAATAGCATTCTTGTCAACAATCTACCATTAAACGGCATTGAAAGCTTTAAAAATTGATAATCTAAGCATCTAAGATCCGCACCTTTCGCCGTAGAAGTATAACGAATCGAACAGGAAGTCTACGCTTCGTCAACGGTGATATGACGACCTAATTCACAAGATACATCAGCTACTTCGCTACTTGTATTGATAGAATCCCTAAAACAGGTTAAGGTTAGGGTTTTCTTACCTAGAACGAAGCCGGAGTTGTCGAAAAAGCGATACAGAAGGGTGGATTTGGCACGTGGAGCAACAGGGAAGAATCCCAGGAGAAATCACCAGCTTCTCCCTCACTCTCTCTCTCTCTCTTTTCTCTCTTCTCTCCTAGGGTTTTCCCCAAATTCGTATGGGTTAGAAAGCTAAGGGTTTAAGCCCCTTTTATAAGCCCGAACATAACCAAAACAGACTCCAAGTCAAGGTATACTTGGGTTATAGCCAAATCGGGTCTTTTCCGATCCAAAAGAGCATTTTGGGAGGTCCCCTGGCTGAATGCGGTCGAACTTAAGCTCATGAATATTGGATCACGCTCACACCAAGTTTTCAGTCCGGTAGAGTTCCCAGATAGCACGTGGCGGACCAGTTTCAGTTCAGCGGTCACAGAGACTCGATCGAGGATTCTAAGTACACTGACCTGGGTGAGAAATGTTCCCTAATCCGAGGGTGTATTTGGGTCAGATTCTAACGGTCTGAATGCTTATACTTAACCCGTAAGCGAAACGTGCTAGATTTATTTAAATGACATTTAATTTTTAATGAATTTCACTCTTTCTCACACTCCTTGCTCCAGGCTCAATGAAATAGCCTCAGAACATCAGTTGGGCTTGATTTTTGAAACAATTGTCAAGTCCAACAAGGCGGTCGTAATCATCTAAGATTATCGCTATCGGACTTTCGACGCGTGGTCTAGATCCAATACAAAGTTTCAAAGGGTTCCTGAGAACAAACAGGTTTAGAGTTTGATCCTGGATTTCAGGGTAAGATAGCGTCAATGGTTCTATAGGTTTTGGGTCTTATAGATCGTATTTAAAGCGATCAGTGCTAATTTCATAGCTAATCTAACGTAGCGCTGGCTAATTCACGTTAAATTTCTAAAGAATTTCATTCTAAACAATTTCTTGGCTTTGGAATTAGGTTCTGAGAGGTTACCAAGGTGTTATGGTCGACCCATTGCCTAAGGGCGTCTAACCCCAGGTTGGAAAAAATCCAGGGTGTTACAAAAACACCATAGAATTTGACAACCCTTATAAACGAGGCATCGTCTCAATCCCCATCAAAATCCAGCATCATCATTCTATGTTAATCTACGAGCTCAGAGACTTCCTCACCTCAGAGAGACTGTCTTACTCAGAGTCCTGGCCATTTAGAGAACCAAAAATACTGGAAGGCATCCTACGACCTCCAAAACTAAGGCAACGGATTGGTAATGTGCATCCCATGATCTTCCTCGTGCCTTCTTACGACCTTCACAGCTTGTACCCTTCCTTCTTTTATGAAACACTCCAACAGTGTTTCAGTTATCGCCGACTTATTTGGCTCCCAGAAGAGTTCAGAACGAGAGGCTCTCTGACCCCTCGAAATTACTACCCGGAGTGGGCCGCTATAGTCATGAAGAAACATGCGGACACTCTGTTGAAGATCGATGTTTTCTCCGTCATTAAAGTAAAGTCACAACATTTTTACAGGGAACCTTCTATTTTAAAGGCTTTCCTTAACTACTGGTGTCCTTCCACCAACTCTTTTCACTTTTCCGAAGGTGAAATGAGCATTACTCTTTGGGACATTCACAGAATCACCGATTTACCAATAATAGGGAAAATCTTCGACAAATTTGTCCCTACTAATGAGGAGTTTTCCTTCATTTCTTCACCCGACCGTATACCTTCTATTTCAGAATCAACCACGAAACTTTTCAAGGAAATTTCTAAATTCTCGAATATTCAAAAAATTCATCCCATGTAATGGCTGGCGCATTTCAGCCGAGGTTTCAAGTAATTCTCTTTCTCCCCGTAACTCCTTTTTCATACCACGGTTTATTATATATAATCTTGATTTCATTTACTCATTTTCAGATTCGAGGGAAATCATTCTCGGGAACTTGAATGCCTTCGGAAAGGTATTAAAGGTCGTGCCGAATATTCTGTCTATGGCGAACTCGCGGCATTTTTGGCCTACTGGCTGAGCATAATAGTTCTCCCAAGTTCGAAGTCAAGAGATGCCATTTGTCCTTCCTTGTTTGTGGCAGCCGGTGCCATGACTGAGGGAGTCAGGTATTCTCTCGCACCCCCCATCCTCTACTCAATCTATAGAGGCTTTGGAGAAATTACTTCTCATGTGAAGAGCCCTTCCGTTGGTTCCACCTCGACTTTTATGCCATGGCATTATTTCTTCGGCTGGCTTGGCGTTTATTTCCCAGGGACTTACGATGTGCCAGATAAAGCTTATATTCATCCTTCGAAACTTCCCCTCAGCTTTTTTCAAAAGAGATCTATGGCAAAGAGATCTTACGACTGGGCCAAAGATGTTATCTCCTCGGATGATAAGATAAATTAATTTTAATTCAGCTTGCCATGTTATATCGAAGATACAGAGAAGACGAGCACATCTCCACTTACTATAGCGGAAAGGAGATTCTTTGTTTCTATCAAATCGTGCAGTCTCCTGTCGAGGGAAGGGATGGAATTTTGACAAGAACCATATTACCCAAGCCATTTTGATCGTTAGTTTGGTTTTGACCAGAAGAATGCGAAGTTATGGCACTGGTCTGTTTAACTAGGCCATGGTTTGGAAGCAACTGCTATGCCGAGCAGATTCTGCCTTCATTATTCCAGGCTGCAATCATACCCCTAGAGCATCATACAATCACATGAGGTGGTGAGTACACCAAGCCCACTTGGCTAGGAAAATCCAGCCAATGGATAAACCTGTGTGGCTTCCTCCTCCCGAGCTTAAGGGTCATGTCATTGAATCAGGAATCGGTTTCATTTTGGAGACTAGCCATGCCCCCTCTAATGGTCATCGCTATGTCAAGATATCCGTAGACGAACTTATTCGTGAGATAAAACCTGACAACACCCTGGAAGGCTGGGTAGCATATGGCAAGACCCGGGAATTTGAACCAGTTTCTCTTCATCAAAGAGGAAGGGTTACAGTAGACATTCCCCTTCATCCAGAGGATGCTACTAATCCCCAAGATGAATCGTCTCCACCCACTCCTCTCCAATAACAGCTGACCACCTCTCCTACTTCTGGGATTTCTCAATCTCCACAGTAGCCAATTTCTTCCCCCATTTCTAAGACCGCTCAACATCATCAGCAATCAACTTCTTCTCCCGTTACCAGGTCTCGGGCACGTGCCCAAGCTTCCCCCTAAGAAAGGACTTGCGATATCACTTCTCCGGTGGTGACTATCGCAACTACTCAACTAGAAGGCTAGCAACCTCCTTCCAAAGGAAAGAAAGTTATTGTCGAAGAATCGAGTGAAGAAGATCTGAGTAGTGAAAGCTTAACTTCTTCATCTAGTGATATTGTCTCTGATGAAGACGACACGGAGAGGGAAAGCCAGGATAGTGATTATGAAGAGGGGGAAGTTAACATCAATAGTGGAGATGAAATAGCTGCAGAAGATATTCTTGCGGCTGAGGGAGACATACTCCCCCCTTCTGAAGCTATCCCCTCAAAAGTTTCATCTGTAGGAGGGGAAAGGGAAGAAGGACCCTTAGTCCACAGAGGATACAAATATTCGCCTCATAAGAAAATTCTACCATCGTCATTTGTTCTTTTTCTTTTCCCTCTTCTTCTCTTACACGTTCTATTTCAGGTGATCAAACCTCCCCCCATGATTTACCTCCTGTTGCCCCAACAGCCTCTCCGAGATTTTCGATGCCCCCGAAGGCAGCAGCGCATAAGATTCCTTTTCCACTGGAGCCAATTGTTTTGCCTGCTCATAATATTGTTGTTCTGAGCACTGAACACGAAATGGCTTCTTCGGCGAAGCCGAATGATTTGCCTACCCCCACTACCGTTACCTCAAGTACTGAGAATAGGGCCCCATCTCTTGCAGAGATGGTGGAACATACTCCTCCTCTTGCCAGGGAGACACAACTGTTCACTGTTTCAGGGCCAGTGAGAGGTGGTTCCTTCCCTTTGTTCACACTTTTTATGTTACCTTTTCATAAAACTTTTATTACAACATTCATTTCTTAACAAGGGATTTACCTCAAAATGGTGCAGCGAGTTCTGACTCTATTAGTACTTCATTGAATGCACTATCATTTGAGAAGGTTTTCGCACACAGATTAGCCCTAATCAAGAATTCTATACTGCCTGTTGTCGAAATCTTCAAAGACCCTGATCAATGGTCTGATTTAGCTATTGCTTTGACTGTCCTGGATGGTGCTTCTCAGATGGCTAAAATTGATGTTTCATCTGTGCACAATACTCTCTTAAGATTTCATAATTCAATAACTGCCTTATCCTTAGCTGAAACTGTGACTGTTCCTCCTGAAATCCTGGAGTACAGGAAACAACTTGCGTATTCCAAGGAGAAAGTTTCTCAGATCTCTTCCATTATCTCTCGCCATGATCAGGAACAATCATCCTTGCAAGAGCAATTGAAAACCTTTGTTGACGAGAAGAAATTTATCGAGGATCATATTATCCTTCTGAAGTAAGAGATCACTCAGTTAGAGCGTCAAAGTTCAGAAGCAAGTTTAAACATTGAAAGAGTCCAAGAAAAGATAGAGTGTAGCTGTCATTCTGTGGATCCTGAAAGATCCGAATTGGTGAAAAATGAGGAATTGATCGTTTCCTTGGAGGAAAAATTAGCCGATACTCTGGATCCTGCTAGAATCATTTCAAATGCCAGATTGGAACATGCTGCAGCTCAAGTTAATATTCAAGACAATTTGCAGCAGTATTTAGCAGCATTAGGTATATCAGGAGAGCTATGAAATGTATAATTTTGATGTATTTTTGTTGCTATTCATGCTTTCACATTTCCAGGTTGTACTAGTGACTTGTGATATTTCAAATGACATTTTAATTGGCATATTATGGTACAATAGACTTTCTTTTACTTCATTTTTATCATACTGTATCTTTTTACAAACACATATATATATATGTTGTTAGTAAGGGTCTCCTAAATGATCTTCGTATTGATTGGCGGTAGTATATTTCAGTTTAGTTAGTCACACACAGTTTAAGCTCTTGAGTAGTGGAGCATACTCAGTTTAAGCTTTTGAGTAGTGGAGCTGGGTCTCACGTGATGGCCTCTATAACTCTCAGGAGTTCACTGGACTTCTCACTGCCTTGGGAGTTCACAAACCGTGATCCATTAGAGGGGCTCAGTGAAGCTACCGGGGTGGTGAACTCGGATGGTTTTACGCACAGGATTGGCTGTGGTAACTCTCTAGAGTTCACAGAGCTCATAAGGCTACCTTTGGGGTATGAAATCCATGGTTATCAGTCCATCAATGAGTAGGTTTAAGCTTTTCCTCATGAGTTAATACCGGAATCGAACCATAAATCTGGGAGGTCTTATGCATGGTTGGCCTATCTAAAGCTCGCACTGCAGCCCTCATTTTCTTCGTCTGCAAGGTCGAGCCCATTCACGGGAGGACACTTTCCTCCGTTCCTGGTGACGCTGCCGAAAAGCTGTACTGATGACATGGGGGTTACACATGACTGGCCGTTGGGGACTTTTAGTTACTGGCTTCGTCAGCTACCCGCATGGGTATGCATACGATGGCCTTCACAGGCTTTTTAGGGCCACTGGCTTCTCGTTGCTGCCCAAATGGTGATCTTGATAGGTCTTATGCATGGCCGCCCCTTCTAGAGCTTGATCCTTTTGGTCCTTTCAAGCTTGATCCTTTTTTAGAGCTTAATCTTTTTAGTTTTTAGCTCTTTTCTTTTTAGGATTTTGCCTTTCTTTAGGATTTGGACCCTTTTAAGGATTTTGAATAGACTACCTTAAAATGTCTTAATAGATAATAGAGGGTAGTAGGTGCAATCGTTGTCGTCGTGAGAATAAAAGCCATCTCTGAGTGCGATCATTGTCGTCGCGAGAATAATAGCCTCTTCTGATTGAAATTGATACATCATCACCTTTGCTAACATCTTCAAAAATATTCATCTATGCCTGTTAGTAATGTATCAGCTTGGTGATAATATCGATTTCGACAGAGTTCTGCAGAGCTCACTTGATGATGATGATTTTTCCTTGATGATGGCAATTTTTCTATGCAATACTAATAAAATATAGTCTCGATATGCTTGCAAATTTCTTCTTTTATTCATTCAATGATACATAGACATGATCTTGTCCACTCTTGCCCCCTTTTGATGCAGAATCATTATGCCGATAATATTCTGGATCAAAATCAACAGTGTCGATAGGGACGATATCTTTTGATGAAGCGAGCATTGACCGATACACTGATACCTTGTCATCTTGGTTTACTACCCTGTATGCCCCATTGGAGTATACTTCGCTTATTATATATGGCCCATCCTATTTGGGCTCGAACTTGCCCCCTGTTCTATGGATGATTACTATCGGTCTTTTCAACATAAGCACCATGTCCCCCTTTTTGAAAGAACGGTATTTAACCCGTTTATCAAAAGCGGTTGATGTCCTTGCATGATATAATTACAACAGCTGCTGCGCGGCTAGACGTTTCTCATCGAGCAAGTCTAACTCTTTCAACCTTATCTTTGCATTCACATCCTCTGTTATGGACTGATGCACTGCCACTCTGAGCGATGCCACCTGTGTTTCAATCGGGATGACTGCCTCAATGCCATAAATCAGTGAATACGGTGTTGCTCTTGTTGCTATGCGATGAGTAGTTCTGTATGCCCATAATGCTTCTTGCAATTTGTTATCCCAATCGCGCCTATTTCCTATCACTGTCTTTTTCAGTATTTTGACTATCGTTTTATTAAAGGCCTCTGCTAATCTGTTGGTCGGTGGATAGTAAGGAGTTGAAAACGAATGCCGAATGGTGAATTTCTGACATAACTTTTCCATGCCTCTATTTTTTAAGGGAGTGCCATTATTCGTAACGATTTTCTTTGGAATACCATGCCGGTATATTATGGCGTGGTGAATGAAATTAACCACATCCTTTTTCTTAACATTACGCAAAGCAACTGCTTCAATCCATTTGGAGAAGTAATCGGTCGCCGTCAAAATATACTGCTTTCCTTTGGATGAAGGTGGATTTATAGGACCAATTATGTCAAGTCCCCGAGCAGAGAAGGGCCAAGAAGTAACGGACTGGTGCAAGTCTTCCGAGGGAATGTGTATAACATCTCCATGAATTTAACATTCATGGCATCGCTTCGTATAATCTATCGCATCTTTGAACATGGTGGGCCAATAATAACCCATTCGATGTATTCTATGGAATAGATTTTTGCCTGCTTAATGTGCTCCACATTCACCAGAGTGTGCTTCCCATAATATTTGGCCTACTTCTTGTTTATCTAAACAACATAACAACGTCCCATTACATAATTTCCTGTACAACACTTCGTTGTATATGATGAACCTGTTTGACTACTGCTTGATCTGCTGTTTTTGTACCTGATCTTCCGACAAGATATTATATTTGAGGTAATCAACAAAAGGTTGACGCCAATCATCCGCTGTTATTTCTAAGCATGACACCGGGAATGCCTCGATGACTTCTTCAATGACCTCTGAAGACGGCAAAAATCTTCTTTCTTCTATAGTTACTTGGAGAGGGCTCCGATTAGGGCAGGACAGAGCTGCTACCAAACTAGCTAACGCATCTGCTTTTACATTTTCAGACCATAGGATGTGTTTGATTTCTGCATGACCGAACTGTTTTAACAGCTGTTGTGCTTTCCTGCAATAGGGTAAGAGTTCCTGCTTTCTCACCTCGAATTCCATTGTCAACTGATTTATAATCAATTTGGAATCCCCGAAGATATGTAAAATCTTTATTCCCATCTGTTGAGCCATTTCCATCCTAATAATGAGGGCTTTGTATTCAGCCTCATTATTTGTGCATACGGTGCCTAGCGTGAAAGAGTATGGTAACAAGTCACCTTGAGGAGTAATGAATATCAACCCTGCCCCCACTCCTGATGCTCATGCGACACCGTCGAAATACATTTTCCATAAGCTTTGTGACTCAGCCAACATAACCTGTTCGTCTGGAAAATCATCAACAATAGTCTCGCATTCTATAACGGGGTGTGCTGCGAGGAAATCTACCACTGCTTGTCCCTTTACGGCTTTGGTGGGTTCATAAGTAATAGTGTATTCTGAAAGCAACAGCATCCATTTGGCCAGTATTCCTGATAACATCGGCCTTTTCATTAAAAACTTAATCGGATCTGCCCTTGAGATCAAGGTTATATCATGGGAGAGACAATAATGTCTCAGCTTTTGGACTGCGAATACTAGCGCTAGACACTCCTCAATTAGAGAATAATTGCATTCAACCCCCATCAATGTTCGATTAAGATAATAGAGAGCAGCCTCTTTCCCGGCTTCATTTACTTGAGCCAACAAAGCACCTAAGGAATTCTCAGCCGCAAATATGTATAAAATAAGAGGCTTTCCTCTTATCGGAGCTGTGAGTATTGGTGGCTATTTCAACAACTCTTTTATCGAGTCAAATGCATTCTGACAAGCTTGGTCCCATACAAACTCTGTATTCTTCTTCATCAAATGAGAGAATGGGTGCGACTTTCCTGCTAGGTTTGAGATGAAATAGCGAATATACGTCAATTTTCCTTGCAAACTTTTCAATTCTTTTATTATTATCAGCGGTGGCATATTTTGAATGGCTTTAATTTTCTTAGGATCGATTTCGATACCCCTGCGCCGTATAACAAAACCAAGAAATTTTTCTGAGGATACTCCAAAAGCGCATTTGGCTGGATTCATCTTCAACTGCTTCTTTCTTAATCAGCGGAAAAATGATGCCAAATGTTCACGATGCTCCTAATGGTCCCCTGATCTGACCACCAAGTCATCGACGTAGCACTCAACATATTTATGCATCATGTCTTGGAAGATATTCTGCATTGCTCTCTGATATGTTGCCCCGGCATTTTTGAGACCGAACGACATGACTTTATAGCAATAAATTCCAAGTGGCATTCTAAATGTCGTCGCTTCTTCATCTTCAAGCGCCATTCTAATCTGATTGTATCATACGTAGCCATCCATAAAGGACATAACAGCATACTGAGTCGTGCTATCAATTAGCAACTCTGTTATAGGGAGAGAAAAATCATCTTTTGGACAAGCCTCGTTCAAATCTCTAAAGTCAATGCACACTCTGACTTGTTCATTTCTCTTTTTTACGGAGAAAATTTTCGATATCCACTTGGGATACTTGACTTCTGTGATAAACCCCACTTTAATCAGCTTGCTAACTTCTTCCTCGATCAATGAGATTAAGTTCGGGTGAAATCGCCTTTGCGCTTGTTTAACCGGCCTTTTCTTCTTATAAACATTTAATTGGTGCATTGCCACAAAACGTTCTAAACCTGACATCTCGGCATATGTCCATGCGAAGACATCTTTATTTTCTTTAAGTAACTGGAAATATTTCTCAGCTTCTTGTTTAGAGAGACCGCTACTGATGATTGTATTCCGGGGCTCTTCTTCCGTGCCTAAGTTTATTTTTCATAAATTGTCTATCGTTGGCTGCCCCCCGTCTTCCATCTGCTTCAGAACCGCCTCAGGATATTTGACCATCTCAAAATCTTCTTCCGATGCTTGTGCTGCAGTAATCATATTTACCGACGATTCTGTCCCCAATCCTAGGAATTTCCTTCGCTTTTCCTGATCAACCCCGAGAGGGATCTGGATACTCTTCCCATGATTTAGTCTCATGGGTTCTTCGCAGTCAAAACCCATGCTTCTCATGATTTTCTTGCTTACTGAGCTGTATCTTTCTAAACTTTTTGGAGTCAACTTACCACAGTGTACGTTATTTTCAACTTCCTCTTTTACCCTTCTATTGCGGTGTAGAATTCTATCGGCTCAAGGTGTCTTGCACTGGCCTTGACTTGAAACCTTCTCGGGGCTATTGAGAACGGCTTACACCTTTCAATGCTAGGCAGCAGTACTGTATAATTAGACTGTAAAATTTTTAATTGCTCTGGTGATAACAAAGTTAACAGCGGCTGTCCTGGTTGCCTCAAACGCTTTGGTACAAAATAGAATTTCTTCTTTGTGTCTGCAGTTTTGGAGGATTCAGCCCTTTCTCCCCTGACATCGTTTGCTCGAATGTCTTTCAACGCTATATTCTCTTTATTATTTCCTTCTTCTTTGGCAAACCCCTTATAGTAACTAGAGTCTGCAAAGAAAGACTCCGCTTCTGTATTTGGCCTCGCATCAGCGATTACTTTATACTGCCTCCCATCTTTACAGTATTTGAAGCATTGATGCAAGGTGGAAGGTACGATGTTGTACTGATGTATCCATGGCCTTCCCAGGAGAAGGTTGTACGTTGTCACGACGTTTATAACATGGCATACAACATCAGTAATTAATTCTCCTATTTCTAGTACCACTGTAATCTTTTCGAGTGCCTGTTGCCCATCTTGATTAAAGCCTTGTATCATCATTCCGCTAGGAAGCAGATCAGAGCAGCGATAGCCCAGCTTACATAACATCGAAAGTGGTAAAAGATTCACTGCAGATCCGTTATCTATCATAATCCGTTTAACCTTCTTCTCACCAATATGGCCTTCTATCATTAGCGGCCTATTATGCTCCGTCTCGCAGATCAAATCCTCATCGGAGAATGAGATGACTGGTAGGCTATTTGCTTATTTGTCGTGCTCTTCGCATCTCATTTCTGTCAGCAAAGTGCTCCTAACATCATGGTCAGATAGTGCTTGAACCAAACTCTGTTGAAATTCTTCCGACAGCTTGAGTGCATCATAGATGCTTAACCGCGCAGGTATACCCTTCAAGTGATTGACTAAATCGTAAGTCACTCTCGTTGTTTCACCTCTTTCTTTATTTCTATCATCACTGATCTGTCTTTCAGCAGCTCCTTTTCTCATGACCTCTACCTTCTGCTTCACAGGGCTTGTCGTCTTCTTTCCCGATCATAGCGTAATTACTGCTACCTTCTTTGTCACCTTGCGGTTTTCTTTTCCTACCCCTTCCCGGGTGGTGAGCATGTTTACTGTGGCCATCGTGTTCTTTTCTCTCCTCTCACTAGTCACTATCTCACCCTTGTCAATCAGTCGTTGTATTATACATTTTAATATATAGCAATTCTCCGTGGGATGCCCCACCAAGTGATGGTAACGGCAAAAATCTCTTTCTCTGTTCTTTGTCACATCTTCAGGACGCTTGGGTTCTGGCAATTCTATTGTACCGGCTTTTAACAGTTGTTTTATCATAGGGATGACATCTTCTTTATCGAAATCGAACCCCTCATGGGAATTAAGCATTCGAAGTCTTTTCCCATTATATCTATTCCTTGACTAGCTCCATCCTTCTCTTCGTTCTGACCTCCTTTCTCTTGAATCCCGTGCATTTTTACTCTTACTATCACGATCAACAGTATTCACATTTATCTGGACAGACGCCTTTCTGGCTATCTTATGGCGAAATGTTGGCATTTTACGAGTCATTAGTTCCAAGGCATGGGCTTTAGTAGCTAGATCACGGAACGTCCTGATATCAGCATTGGTCAATCCGAACGCGATTCCTATTTCCATTGAATTCAGACACATTCTGACCTATTCCTTTTCCTCTGGTAGTTGTCTACACGAGGCACCTAATGTTTTCCATTTGTCTATGAACTTCGCTACTGGTTCTCCTTCTCTTTGTCATATGGAGGCCAATTCTGTAATACTAACATCGCATTCTGAAGAGAAGAAGTTCGACATAAAGGCATCCCGTATCTGCTCCCAAGTTCTTATCGACCCCGGTGCCAGGTTGGAATACCACTGAAATGCTTTGTGCGTCATCGATGATCCGAACAACCTCAGGAAATACTGCGAAATTGTGGAGAAATTCCCCATGCTGGTAATGAAGTGCATCAGATGTTCTTCCGGCGATCCTTCTCCATTAATCTTCTGAAAATCTAGATGTTTGAAGTTGGCCAGGAATGGGACATCCTCTACCTCCCTCGGGTATGGTGTTCGGTATCAGAAGTGGCAGATACTTTCACATTCCCTCTCTACTCTCACTGCTTCTTCGACGACTTCTCTTATATCATCTTGTGTTATGGTTCTCGTGGCTGGGATAGACCCTCGCCATCCTACCCCTGGCGGATGAGAGCCTTCAGGCTGGTTTCCCTGTCCATTCGTCGTGCCCATCATTGCTGGGGGTACCATCTGAGCCACGTTGTGTGCAAGGGCTGCCAAGGCCTCCCTAAGGTGTTCGCATTCTTCCATCAGTGCTCTTTGGGCTGCTACCATCTCGTTGATACGATCTTCCGTAGTTGGTATATTATCCTGGTTTGTCTCAGTCACGTGTACCGCAGCTTCCCCACTCTTAGACGAGACTGTAGCTGGAGTGAGGCGAGAGTATGGCGACGTAACAGGACTCATGAAGAGAGGGAAAGATGGAGTCCCATTCGACCTTATCATGCTTCTAGTGTTATCGATCGATTGGGGCAGTGCGGACATCGGTGAATTTATATGTGGGGACACGGATACCGGTGAACTTGCCATTACAGCTTTGCCTTTCTGTTCTTTCGTCCATCTAGTCCTCGGGGCGATTAAAGCTGAAAAGTTGCACGAGGCCAACTACGAAACCATCTGACCGGGGTATATCTCGGGAGGAGCAAG
Organism: Magnolia kwangsiensis; assembly: GCA_037074715.1. Taxonomy (NCBI): domain Eukaryota; kingdom Viridiplantae; phylum Streptophyta; class Magnoliopsida; order Magnoliales; family Magnoliaceae; genus Magnolia; species Magnolia kwangsiensis. The sequence continues at coordinate 42,300,215 of CM073576.1, read as the reverse complement.
TTCGAGATACTTCCTAGCTGCATTGCGAGTAACCGGCCCTCTAACCTTTGGTGAAGTTAGATTTATCCGAGAGTTTCTTGCATTTTGCACCCTCGTCTTGTGGGACACCATGATAGTCCAGCCATTATCGCCGTCCATCGATTGGGGCGAAGCAGACACAACCCCAGCTAGTGTTCGGGTCTTCTCATTCTTTCTCGTAGGAAGTTGAGTTGTACGCACGATGGCTTGGTTCGGCACATACTCTATCATAAATCCAGTTGAAGTGAAATGGAAGCTCACTTCTCTTATGGGAATCGCCATTTGATTGTAACTTGCAATTGAATCTGAATACCTTTCAACATGAAACAGATTTAGGATTAGTATTTGAAGAATAAGGTGATCTACTTTAGAGATGAAGGGGAGGATGTTCCCACTGAGAGTCACCATTTTGGCATCAGAAAGATGTCAAACTATGACGAAGGTTCCATAACTATCTCAATATTAATATTAAATAAGATATTCCCCAGTAGAGTCGCCATTTTATTTCGAACAGAAACAAATGCATTTAATTTGGGAAGTTATCTTATTTAAATATCAACGGAAAGAGTATTTTGGAACAATCATCATATTTCATTTATACAAAGTTCATTTACATCCTCATTACATCCCTTGATTCTAAAATAGATCATTTTGAGGGAGTAAAGTATTAAATCTAGAATTTGATAGCCTTTCGGCAGCTATTTTGATCATCTCCTAAGACTTAGGAGGAATGTCAATTTGATTGACTTGGCTTCACTTTTGAGCTCATCCTTTAGGTAGAGGAGAGAGTTTGAAGCGATGAAGAATGAACTTTGAATGCTTTCAGTAGATTTGGCAGCATTCTATCCTCCCTTCAAGATAAGTCTTTTAGAGCTTCCGCATACACGCGCAACCTACAGATAGGTTGCACGTCCCCGTGCAATGGAACAGTGGCAACGCGTCCCCTCGCAAAGGAACAATGGGCAGCGCGACCCCGTGTAATGAAGATTCTTGTTGCGCGTCCTCACGCAATCAGGAACATTTCCTGCATGTCCCCGTGCAAAGGCAGAATGACGACGCGAAACGGAGGCCTTCCTCCTCACCTTTCAATGCTCTGCTCTTTCCAAAATCTTCCAATCGTCCAAATGAAGGGAGTGAGGGGGTATTTATAGGGTCATCACATGTGCCAATCCTCGAATTTCATGCCATGGCCCACCCTTGCATCTGATCTAGACCGTTCATTTCAACCACCTAGTTCAGACTGTGCAAGAACCCTTTACGCGTATACGCCCAATGCAGGATTCCGTTACGCGTACACGCGCAATGCAAATCTTGTCCTGTTGTCCCCGCGCAACCAAAAGTTGTCTACGCGACCACGCGCAACACTCTGGTGTTGTGTGACCACGCGTAGCCAACATCTTACTTTATACTGATGATAATTTTATGCTTCAACATGTACCTAGAGCTCAAGTGGGTTATACCATCTAATATTAGGTGAAATCATGCATAGCTAGAACATCTAAAAGAACTTAGTGGGGGCCGACATGAGTTTTGGATATGGTTGAAACTCGGTGTAACCCCTCATTCAAGTAGCACACACAATTGTTGGACTGGATGTCTAACAACAGTTCAGTGAGCCATATAAATGATCATTAAGGTTTCAATGGATGGGCACTCTCAATTGTTGTATGTAGTGTGGCCCAACTAAGTCATTGATTTTCCTAGGCCCACGGCCCACCATGGAACGAGGCATCTTATTGATGAGGTGGATGTCCAACATAGATCGCAGTGCGGTCCACACAACCTGACTTCATAGGAAGCTTCCCATGAGGTCAACCTTAGAGTATCTTTTCCCTCCACTGATGTGCATGCACACACACACAAAACTAGTTGTACATCTAATAGTTGGTGTGTGGGGCCACCATGGTGTTTCTATGATAATTTACCTGTTCAACAAATGAAAAGGCCGAGCTATATGTCCTAGAGGGGGGGTGAATAGGACTATGCCAAATTACAAAAAATAACAGCAAAATTTAAATAAATTAAATACAGATAGCAATAGACAATCCCATAATGCTGAATTTAAAGACAACCTCAAATGAATTAGTATTGAGAGGTTGATACAGATGTTGTTCTAAGGATAACCTTACACCATAAAAACCAAGGGTTTATGGCAAGACAACCTTACTAGAACGGTTTGTGTATCAAAAACTCAAACTAATACAAAGGAATAAAGAAATAAATAGCAAGGAAAGAAATCTACACTATTATAACATTCCCACACTTGCATAAAAAAAATTACAACATTCTCCACAAATACAAAAAGGGAAATTACAACTATCACGCCCCAAACTCGGAAACCGGGCTCACAAAATTTTCGATCACCGAATCCGGCGCCAACAACCTCCATAGAACCCCATTCTTCGTTCCTAGGGCCCATTCGTCAGGTTCCGATCCTGGGATGCTACGAGGAGGATTTTCAACGTCAGTTTGATTCGTAATAAGCATAACCAAAGGCATAACCCACAAACAACAACCAAGAATTCTATTACATTTCCACTATGATCAAAAACTTTACAAGTACAATGAGCATCAAGGGAAATACAATGATGATAGACCAAAAACTCCAGAGTAATCTGCCACGTGCTCAAGCCACAGCGCTGCTGTGATCCAACGTCACCTGCATGCAACAGTCGTGCATAAGCTTATAGAAAGCTTAGAGGGTGGTGAAAGTCTGTACGCAAAGTAGTAGTATGAACATGCAATATCAGAGTAATGCGGAATATGTAGATGGATCCATAAATATCATGACCCGTACCAAGGCTATGCGATGCAAGATGCAAGTCAAGCATACAATCCTCATCTAAGTCCACATATCAATACAGCTCATCTCTGGGATATCACCAGGGTCTAGTACACTCTAAACCAGATAGCCGCCTCATCGCGTGTAATAAGGTAAGTGGAAGAGACCTCACTATCTGTCTGCCAATATCGGGCTCGGCTCGTCGATAGCGGACCCATTCCTCGAGCTGGTCAAACTCAGCCTAGCATTGCCCCCTACACTCGGGCAAGTAAGGCTGCACCCCCTTCCAACCGACCATGACACAGTGGAGAGCATAGCCATCTGGTAATCGGCACTCAACGCTCATCTACCCACTCTATCTAGACATTGGAGTAACCTCTTGGTACCATAAGGGTTTAGGGACTTTCATCCAGGGATATCTATAGCACCCCATGTAGAATGAGATTTTCGGTATCCAATCCTGCCAACCACGATGCGTCTGTGGAGGTTACGACCCCGATATCGCTAGGGCGCACAGTAACCATATCACATGATGTGAGATGCATGAATCACTGTATTCAATCATGCAGCACATCCTGCGCGTATCATGCGCTCATGTAGGGCAACACCGCCCAACCGGGAGCCCATAAATAACCTGCCTGAAGGCATATGCTATGATCAATCACCTCTCATATCAAGCATACATATGATGCGTATGATCATGAGTCATGGAACTATACTAAACAGGTAATAGAGTAATAACTACCCTTACAATGCCAGTGGGCCTAGACGGCGTATACAAAACAAGTACGGGCCTAACGATGGGCCTTAGGGAGAGTCGTAATGCGGACGTCCAACCAACATTACACTCGCAATATGGACGTCAAACCAACATTGCTCCTAAGGCACGATCGTCACAAACATCGTTACATAATCAGTGTTGGGATCACACATTGCAATAGACCTTAGGTACATCCCATTGGGCCTTAAATACATCAAATGGGCCATGTCGTATGGGCCTTTTATTCATCAAATGGGCCACATCCATGGGCCGCACCAATGAGCCTTAAGTGCATTGCAATGGGTCAAAACCCGTGGGCCTTAGATTGCATTAAATGGGCTTAATCTCATGGGTCTTATAGGAAACAAATGGGCCACACCATTTGGGCCCCATATGTACATCCAATGGGCCTTAATCCATGGGCCCCCAAAATATCAAATGAACCTAATCCCATGGGCCTTGGAATACATCGATCTGGTCCAATCCCATGGGCCTTTAATTTCTTTAAATGGGTCTAATCTCATAAACTTTATACACATCAAATGGGCCTAAACCCATAGGCCTTATACACGTCAAATGGGCCTAAACTCATAGGCTTTATTCAAATCAAATGGGCCTAACCCATAAGCCTTTTCATAAGTCAAATGGGCCTAACTCATAGGCCTTAAATAAATCAAATGGGCCTAGAGGCCCATTGAAATGTTTATTTGTCACCCGGCGCGTGGGCCAGGGGAAGGCCCACTGTGATATTTATTTATCTTATAGCAGGGGGGGCGCGAATGAAATACATGCATAAGGTGGGCTCCACCGTCTGCTGGACGGTGGAGGTAAAACACGAATATCGTGGGGGGTACCACCAGGCGGACGAAAAAAATACATACATCATTGTGGGTCCCATGCGGGGCCCACCACAATGTTTATTCACCATTCAATCTGTTCATAAGGTCGCACGGACCTGGGTGAGGAGGAAAAACAAATTTCAGCTTGATCCAAAGCTTCTATGGCCCTAAAAAAAATATTTCAATGGCAGAGGTTCAATCCACTGTTTCCTGTGGTGTGGGCCACCTGAGTTTTAGATCGGCCTCATTTTTGGAGGAGGCCTGCTCCAGGGGGAAACCCACCATATGAACGGCGTGGATAAAATATATACATCATGGTGGGGCCCACGGCTGGAACCGTGGGACCCTGCTGGTCCGTCCGCCCGTGCCGTGCGGCATGGAGCAAGCTTTTGCTGTTGCAGTGTCAGAGGCAGAGAGGCTTTGCCTCTTGAGTTTTTTTAAAAAAAAATCGTTGAAACCCATTTTTCAAGGGTTTTTCACGCCTGCAGTCTGCATCTAGTAGATCCACCCCGTCCATTGGCTTCTACGGGCTATAACAAGTTCATCAAGTCCAATGTTGAATATTTTTGGCCTGAAGAAAAGTTTAAAATATTTTATAAATGATGAAAACTACTGTTTTGAAAAGTATGGCCTGCCTGATCATTGGATTGACCTCATTCTTTGGCTCAACGCCTAAAATGATACAAGGAATAGGATGGACGGCTTGGATTGTTCCCGTACATCAAGGTGGGGCCTATGCAGGTGGGCTACTCTAAAAGCTTGTAAACCAAGCTAATCTTTTTTTTGTTTTCCTTTTCCACGTTCAGCGTCCAGACGCTAGACGTTTTCCTTATTTATTTATTTTTTTGTTTAGGTGGGCCATTATAAGGTGGGTGGTGCATCTAAGATGGGCCCCACTCATGGAGGGCTTGGATTAAATCACATATGTCATGTGGGGCTCATTCAAGTGGGCCACATGACCTCATCAACGTTCAAGAAAAATAATTAAAAATGAGAGGGAGAGAGAGAGAGAGAAGTGGGACACGCTTTGTGATGGAGGGACCCCGGCATTATGGGCCCTCCCTTGGACCGATCATACATCAAGTGGGCCCTAAAGCAAGTGGGACCACCAAAATCTACAAATCAACGGTGGGAATCCTTTCCCCACCAATATGAACGGTCTAGATGACCCTTTGTAATGAAATAAATATCATGATGGGGTCCATAGAGAATGGCCCCATCATGGAATGATCATGATGATCTTAGTGGACCATCGGTCACATCTTAGGGTCCCAAGTGAGATCCAAACCATTGATCGGTTGGCCTCACTTGGCCCATCTCAAAAATAGGAAAAACTACTACGATCATGCACCCACCGTCCGATCTTCTTGCTCTTAGGGGTTCCTTAGCACCTTAGCTTGGATTTCAATGGAGGAGATGGGGAATGGATGGTTAGGATGGGGAGATCATGGGGTAGGAAAGGTGGGCCACACTTAGAGTTTTTTGAAAGAGAGGGAGAGCTCTCAAAAATAGGAAAAACTACTACGATCATGCACCCGCGGCATTTTCCTCGCACCGAACGTTGGCCCACATCTCTTGATCAGGGTACCGCCTCGGTGCGCAAGTCACGACATCGGAACCGCAGCGACAACATTGTCGCTATGGTAATGGTCTTGGGTTGAGTCGATATGGGTTGACGGCATTCGAATCAGGGTCGTGCGTAAGTATCGGTTAAGGGTCGAAGGTTGCCGGAATTTGACCGGTAAGACTGCAGAAGTCTACGAAATGGTACGGTCTAGGATACGGATCTTACAACAACCATCCACAAAAAGAAATAAACAGTTAATCCACAAGACCAGAAATTATAGTGGTTCGCTTGTGTGTACACCAACTGTTTAGAAAAACAACCACACAACTACTCCACTCCTAATATCCTCACATAGTAGATATTAGCGTTCACTATGAAAATAGGTTTTTTAAGGTTCACCTAAAACCCTCACAATTGTGTCTTTCAAGTGGGCTTAAATAATTTAAAAACCCCACACTCTTAGTTTTCTTGATCACCTTAGACAACCAAAACAGAGAAATTTTTCTGGCACAATCTCAATGAAACTAAAATATAAAAATTTACAATAATGTAAAATACCTAGATATTCTCTTTTTGATGAAGCCCAGAAGAACCAAATCGGAGTAGAAGTTCAATGTCCAAACTCATTTATGAAATGGTTCTAGGTTCTAAATTGATTTTAGATTTAAAACACCTTGGGCTAGCTTGATTTGATTTTGATTCCAATAAATGGGAATACTTCAATCCCTCTTTCAAATATAATTGGAATGCGAAAATTCAAAATCAAATGCAAAGAAAGCTCATAAAAGAGAATATTGAATGAGCATAATATAGCTTAAAAAGATCACTAACTTATCTCTCAGAGTAGTGTATAGATTTAGCTTGAATTCAATGAAAAACTCTGAAATTCGTGCTCTATTTATAAGTGAAGAAATCACGTTCACGACTGGTCCTGAGGACACCACGACTGGTCGTAGGACCAATAGATTTTTGAAATTTTGAGCACGATAAGATAAAGTCATTCCACGACTGGTCGTAAGCCCTACACTACCGGTCGAGGGACCTCCATGACTGGTCGTGTGGAACCTGATTTAATTGCTAAACTTTGATTCGAGGCTACAAGACTGGTTGAGAACGAGTTAAGCATTGTTCACACAACCGGTCGAGCAGTCTCCAAGACTGGTCGAGGCTTAACAAAAAATTCTAAAAATTTGTAACAGACTTAGGACTGGCTGAGGAATTTCTTGGACTGGTCGAGCTAGTGCTAGGACTAGTCAAACAGAGTCCAAGACTAGTTGAGAAATAGTTTATTCACTTATAAAATGATCTAATTGAATTATGTATTCAAAATGACCTACCCTATGGTCAATATAGGGTCATTCATACCTTATACATGATGTATGAACATTGAAACTTCTTTTTCTTCAGTTAATAGTCGTTCTTTGAAGTTCACGAAGCTTGAGATCTTGTCATAGGATGAAGCTTGAACTTGAGTTACTTGAAGCTTGAAATTGACTAACGTTGAAGCTTGAACTTGAGTATTAAAATCTAAGAACGTTGTCTTGACTTGTACAAAGTTTGAAAATCTTGAACTCTTGAAGCATAAAAGCTTGAATTCACAATCGATGTTGTACATGAACATGAACAAGTAATCTTTCCTTTGAAGTTTGTGAACTAAAGACCCTTATCCTTGAAAGATACACAAACTTCATTATGTAGAAGAGCTACACAAGACACAGATTCCAAGAGAGGTTTTGGCACTACAAAATTGGACAATTATAGGAGCTAGAAACCATAGCACTTACAATCTCCCCCTTTGTCAAATTTGTGACAAAACACACTCCATACAAACATAAGAATTATACACACAAAGAATCATGCACTAATTATCAATTTACATCAATTTCACCAACAATCAATTCCACCAACAATACTCCCCCTTACTTAACTCCCCTTCACCAAAATAGAATTATTCATCCATAATCCATATTCCATATACAATCCACATGCCATATACCAATATACAACAATCACCATATGTTAAGCATGCCAAAATTCTCCCCCTTTTGTCACGATATGACAAAGGAAGGAATCAAGAAATATAAGTGGAATTATATAAAGAAGGAAGAATAAGAAGAGTATTGAGGAATAAATGATCAAAATAGTCAACATATTAAATCCATAAACAAGTCATATTCAAACATAATTAACCAAGTTCAACCAAGTTAAGTCAAGTATAACCTCACAACATAAAAGAAATCCAAGTATCATTAAAGTTATTACAAACCAAGATTTAAAATAAATAAATTTAAAAAAAAAAAAAAAGCTAATCAGATCCTAAAGAGGGAACAGGAATAGATGGATTAATTTGATATAAACCCTTATTAATGCGCCTCATATATTTACGCATAAAAGCAAATGTGAATCCTGTGTTACACGAATCTGAGCCACCTGTTCCTTAAGAGTATTCAACCTCTTGGCAAAATCAGAAGTCTAATAATCAGGGTCAGCCTCAGAATCTGATTCGATCTCATCAAAGATATCATCTATGTTAAAGTCATCTGGATATAAATTACCACCTTTTTCTTCATTTGCAGCATCATTTCCACTAGCACCTACATTGACTTGGCATACGGCCAACTTCAAATTCATCTTGTTTATATTTGAGTTGTTGAAGATTAGGTGTTGAATAGGACCCTCTCCAACAGGCATAGCCACTAACATATGGGTGGCCAACACAGTCATAAGATATGCAAAAGGGATATTACTGTGTCCAAGATGGAGACGAAATTTTATGATGAAATGACAGATTAAAGAAGGAAGACATACAGATGTACCAGAGATGATGGAATGCAGAATTCGAACCATGAAAGTGGTGAGTTCGATTTTGTTACCAGAACGTGGATAAAGATTTAAAATAAATATCCTGTGAAGGATCCTGTATTTGGGTAACAAATACTTTGAAGCAAACGCATTCCCATTTTGACTCCATCATGCATCTATATTGCACAATGCTCTAGTAAGCATACGTTTTTCTGATTCAGGTGATTTAGCTACTAAAGTGTTAATTGGAATACCATCATCATTGATAGGTATGTCCATTAGGCCAAAAATCAGATGCCAGTCTACTTCAAATGGACCTTCTCTAGTTGCTATAATAAAAGTTAAATTTTCAATTGAAAAATTAGAAATACATGCATACATAGCTTGCACAATAGACCGGTATGCCGGCCCACCCCAATGTAGAATGTTAGCCCATCCTACAGATTGGAGAAGATGAAAGATTTCAAATGGAGCAAGATGTTCAACATAAACAAGTCGTTCAACTATAACATTGCGTAACCTTAAATCCCTCACATAAGAGGGATCACTTCGGGTGATCGAAAGTGGCACCTTGTGATAGGTGTCAATCTAGATGTTGAACGACCACAAGAATTATTATTTTTTCCTCTACCTTTTATTTATAACTAGGAAATCAATGAATCAAAAGGTTGTAAAAGAAGTAGAGTGGGTTTTCTCAAAATCAGATTTTGGAGAAGAAAATCCCAAAAACCTTAATGAAACAAGAAATAAATCACTGCAAAGATGAAAAAGAAGTGATATGAACTTGAATCTATATGAAAAATGAAAATAAAGCACTAACCTTGAAGAATTATGGAGATGGGTTCGACCGGTCGTGCTAGGACCCGTTGGAGAAGAAGCTCAAATAGAAGAAAAATGGATTTTCCCTTAAATAAAGGTTAAACCCGCGCTACATACACAGCCAAAAATGTGCATTTTTCATAAAATTTTAAAATTTAAACATTCAAACTAACAAGTATAAACATTATAATACAAAAATGTATGAATAATCAATTCAAATTACACATACCAAGATCAAATTTTAATTTAGAAAATTTACTTTTTTCATGCGGTTTTGTGAATATGTCAGCAAGTTGAGTCTCAGTCGGAATGTATTCCAAAGTTATTGTCTTTTCTTCCACTAACTCACGAATGTAGTGATATCTAATGTCAATGTTCTTGGTTCGTGAATGCTAGATTGGACTTTTAGATATGTTAATTGCACTGAAATTATCAAAATATAAACCATAGTCCTGTGCAATTCCGTAATCACTTAACATTCTTTTCATTCATACAAGCTAAGTGCATGCATTACCTGCTGCAATGTATTCAGCCTCAGTGGTAGAAAGAAGTATGGAACTTTATTTCTTACTCTGTTAAGAAACTAAATGGTTCCCAACATAAAAATAACCACCACTTGTTGATTTCTTATCATCAACATTACCAGCCTAATCAGCTAATTGAACACTAGTATCATGTGAATACCAAAGACCCAGATTAGCTGAACTTGCGACATATTGCATAATCGACTTAACAGTAGTTAAATGTGACTCTTTAGGGTCAGATTGATATCTAGCGCAAATCCCTACGCTAAATGCAATATCAAGTCGACTCGCGGTTAAATGCAATAAATTTCCTATCATACTGCGATACAATTTAGAATTTGCTTTCTTGCCTATAGAGTCCTTTGAGAGTTTTAGAGTCATACTCTTAGCAATATCAAAAATTTTCTCATTGTCAAATCTGAACTTTTTAACTAAGTTCAAAGAATATTTGGTTTGAAAAATAAAGAAACCATTAGGCTACTGTCTAACTTGCAACCGTAGGAAATAATTCAATTCCCCAACCATGCTCATTTCGGACACAGATTTCATAAGATCTGCAAACTCAACAGTCATGTTAGCACAGGTATATCCATAAATAATATCATCAACATAAATTTGTACTATTAAAATGTGATCATTATGTTTCTTTACAAACAAAGTCTTATTGACACTTCCTATTATAAATTTATGACTTAGTAAAAACTTGATCCATTTTTCATACCATGCCCTAGGAGCTTATTTTAAACCGTAGAGAACCTTTTTTAGGCAACAAACATGATTAGTATACTTAGGGTCTTCAAAACCCATTAGTTGTTCAACATACACTTCTTCATGCAAATCATCATTTACAAAACCACTATTTACATTCATTTGATAAATTTTAAACTTTTTAAAGCAAGCAATGGATATAAATAATGTGATTGATTCAAGTCGAGCTACTGGGGCAAAAGTTTCATCATAATCGATGCCTTCAATTTGAGTGTACCCTTGTATAACCAGTGTAGCCTTGTTTCAAATTATATTACCAAGTTTATCAGACTTATTTTTAAAAATTCACTTAGTTCTAATAATATGTTTATCTCTTGGCCTAGGAACTAAGTACCAAACATCATTTTTAATAAATTGATTAAGCTCTTCTTGCATCACAACTATCCATTTTTCGTCAGTAAAAGCTTTTTTTACGTTAGCCGGTTCTATCTGGGATGTAAAGCATACGTAGTTATACACATATTATAGTTGTCTACGTAAACCAGTGAGAGGGTTTCTAAGAATTTGATTAGTTGGATGGTCTTTAATAGTTCTCAGTTCAGAGTTATTTTGACTTGATTAAGAATCTGGTTAATCAATTAGAAGTACTTCATCATTATCTGAACTTAAGACATATGTATTCAAGTCATCATCAATAACCACATTAATAGATTCTTGAATTACATCAGTTCTCTTATTAAGAACCTGATATGCTCAACTATTCAGAGCATACCCTAAAAATACCCCTTCATCACTTTTGGTGTCAAACTTACCCAGATTTTCTCGGTCACGTAAAATGTATCACTTGCTACCAAAAACTCGAAAGTATTTGATAGTAGGCCTCTTATCAAGCCACATTTCATAAGCCGTTTTATCGTTTAATTTTCTAGTATAAACACGGTTGAATATATAACGTGCAGTATTTATGGCTTCGACCCAAATATTTTTAGGGAACTTCATATTGTTTAACATTACATTTTTTATTTCTTGAAGAACTCTATTTTTTCTTTCTAATATACCATTTTATTGTGGTGTTTTAGGCGCAGAGAATTCATGTGATATTCCCTGATCACTGTAAAACTTCTCAAAACCGCTATTCTGAAATTCTGATCCATGATCGCTATGAATCTTACAGACTTGAATCTCTTTTTCAGTTTGGATACGTCTAAGTATCCTTTTAACTTTATCAAGAGTTTTTTATTTTTCTCTTAAGAAGACTACCCAAGTATATCTGGTAAAGTCATCAATGATTACCAGAATATACTTTTTGTCACCTCGACTCTCCATTCTAGTTGGTCTAATAAAATCCATATGGAGGAGTTTGAGCGGTTTAGATGTGGCATTAGAGTTAACTTTTTTATGAGAACTCCTAGTTTGCTTGCCAATCTAGTATTCGCTACATATTTTATCTATTTTTTATATTTTGGGTAGGCCTCTTACTAACTCTCTTTTCCTCAATCTTTATAAGTTATGTTAGTGTACATGTCCAAGGTGTTTATGTCATAACTCTGTCTTATCAGTGTGAACCATGTAATACAATAAATTAGATAAGCTAGAGTCACTTACAATATAGCAGTTTTCAGAAGTTCTGCGACCAAATATTTCAGAACCATTTTTATTTAAAATTTCACACCCTAGGTTAGAAAATTTTACGCTATGATTTTTATCGCATATTTGAGAAATACATAATAAGTTGTGTTTTAAACCTTCTACATATAAAACATTCTCAAATAAACGGAGGTTAGAAAGTTGAAACGTACCTTGGCCAATAATCTTATAGTTGCTACCATCACCAAATGTGACTGAACCGTCAATCATGTCTTTAAGATTGGTGAATAGACCTTTGTCACCAGTCACGTGCCTAGAGCATCCACTATCTAGGTACCACTTTGAATGGCTTGATGCTTTAAAATTCGTGTGGACAACCAAGTAAGTAACCTTAGGAACTTATTTCATTACAGTTTTGGGTTTAGGAGTATAGTTGGTCTTTTTGTGTTTGTAGTTAATATAAGACCAACCCTTTAAATTAGATTTTAAGAGCTCCTTAAGTAAATCAACAATTTTCTCAGCTAAAGGATTACGATTCTAATTTTTATAGCTGATATGGTTACTTTTAGGTTTTAAGGATTGAAAAGTTTTAGCATTTTTAGAATAATTTTGATTTGAACTTTTCCCTTTGGAGTTTGAAGACTCTCCTTTCACAAACTTAGGAGGAGTATTCTTATGTTTGTGAGGAATATTTTTGTTGTAGCCCATATAGGATCGGTCGCCACATTTTCTAGATCTGGATAATAATTTTTCTAACTTATAATCACCTTGGGCATACCTCCATGTATCCTTTAAACTCAAAAGTGAAGACACTTCAAGTTTTAGTTTTTCATTTTCAGGTTTTAGAGTTTCAATAAGGGAGGTTTTGAAATCTAAATCACATTTAGTTTTTTTAAAAGAATCTGAAATGTGGAATTTTTCTAAAACAAGAGTATCAAAATTTTCTTTAAGTTTCAAAAACTTTTCTTTCTTAAGTTTTAGTTTTATCGCAATTTTACAACTTTCCTTGTATAGGGCATTGTAAGCATCTTAAAGATCTTCTTCATTTTCATGATCACTATTCAGATTTTCTTCACTAATAAAATCATCATTATCTGAAAACATAAACTTGGATAGAGTCATAAGGGCTTTAACTTCATTACCCGACTCAGTTTCAGAATCTTCTGATTCAGAAGAGGCTTCAGTGCTAGAAAATTCATCCCAAGTAGCCAATATACCTTTCTTTTTAGGTTTATCCTTTTTAAGACACTTGTTCGCTAAATGCCCATATTCATGGCAGTTATAACATTGATTATCTTTTAATGATTTTCAAGTTTTAGATTTAGATCTTTTTTATCATTAGATTTTTGAAAATCAACCCTCTTTTTACTTTTGAAAATCTTATAAATTTTTTTAGCTAAAAGGGCCATATCATCTTCAGAATTTTCTAAATCAGAATTATTATTTTCTTGAGAAACACATTTAGAAGATTTAAGGGCGTTGAATTTACCTTTAAGAGCTTTAAAGTTTAACTCATAAGTTTGTAATGACCCAACTAATTCTTCTACCCTCATATTGTTTGTATCACGAAGTTCCTGGATCGCAGTCACCTTTGAATTAAACTATTCAGGTAGTGAGCGTGGTATCTTTACACAGACTTTACTTTCTAGGATTTATCACTGAGACCCCACATAGAGTTAACAATGTCATTTAATCTAGTATAAAAGTCCATGAATGTTTCACTTTCCTCTATACGTATTTCCTCAAATTTAGTTGTGAGGATTTGGACTTTAGATTTCTTAACAATTGATGTTCCCTCGTGTGTCATGTCTAAAATATCTTAGGCTTGCTTTACAGTATCATAGGATATAATTCTTTTGAATTCATCTGGTGATAGTGTGTAGGTGATTGTATTTAGTGCTTTTGCATTGGCACTACTCTCACTTTGCTAAAGCATGGTCCAAGAGAAGTAAGGTGTAACTCTCATAGTTTGGATCCATCGTTGCCAGTTACTTCAGTGGTAGGAGGGGTCCAATCAGTCACCGTGGCTTGTCACATGCTCTCATCCATGGATTTTTAAAAAAATTCTCATCCTAGCTTTTCAATAGACATAATTGAAGCCATCAAATGGTGGAGGCCTAGTGACTGATAGGCTATCAAAATTTGACATCTTACAAAGCTCAAATCGATTAGCTCAAGAAATTAATCTAAAAAGTAATAATAATAAAATGAGCTATTAGGATTTGATACCACTTAAAAAGGTCGATTATTATGTCCTAGAGAAGGGGGGAGGGGAGGAGGTGAATAGGACTGCCAAATTTTAAAAAAAAAATAACAACAGAATTTAAATAAATTAAATACAGATAGCAATAGATAATCCCACAATGCTGAATTTAATGACAACCTCAAATGAATGAGTATTGAGAGGTTGATACAGATGTTGTTCTAAGGACAACCTTACACCATAAAAACCAAGGGTTTATAGCAGGACAACCTTACTAGAACGGTTTGTGTATCAAAAACTCAAACTAATATAGAGGAATAAAGAAATAAATAGCAAGGAAAGAAATCTAGCTATTACAACATTCCCACACTAACATAAATGAAATTACAACATTCTCCTCAAATGCAAAAAGGAAAATTACAACCATCCACAAAAAGAAATAAACATACAATCCACAAGACCAGAAATTATAGTGGTTCGCTTGTGTGTATACCAACTGTTTAGAAAAATAGCCACACAACTACTCCACTCCTAATATCCTCACACAATGGATATTAATGTTCACTATGAAAATGGATTTTTCAAGGTTCACCTAAAACCTCACAATTGTGTCTTTCAAGTGGGCTTACACAATTCAAAAACGCCACACTCATAAGTTTCTGGATAACCTCAGACAAACCAAAACAGAGAGATTTTTCTGTAACAATCTCAATGAAACCAAAATACAGAAATTTACAATAATGTAAAATACCTGGATATTCTCTTTTTGATGAAGCTCGAAAGAACCAAATAGAAGTAGAAGTTCAACGTAGAAGTTCCATGTTCAAACTCACTTATGAAATGGTTCTAAGTTCTAAATTGATTTTAGATTTAAAGCACCTTAGTCTAGCTTGATTTGATTTTGATTCCAAGAAATGGAAATACTTCAATCCCTCTTTCAAATAAATTTAGAATGTGAAAATTCAAAATCAAATGAAAAGAAAACTAATAAAAGAGAATATTAAATTAGCACAATATAACTTAAAAAGATTACTAACTTATCTCTCAGAGTGGCATATCGATTTAGCTTAAATTCAATGAAGAACTCTGAAATTCGTGCTCTATTTATAAGTGAAGAAATCACCTTCACAACTAGTCCTGAAGACACCACAACTGGTCGTATGATAAACAGATTTTTAAAATTTTGAGCACGATAAGATAAAGTCGTTCCACGACTGGTCGTAGGCCTTGCACGACCGGTCAAGAGACCTCCATGACTAGTCGTATGGAACTTGATTTAGTTCCTAGACTTTGAGTCGAGGCTGCAGGACTGGTCGAGAACAAGTCGAGCATCCAAAACTCATATGGGCCCCACCAAGTGCTTTTATATGGTTTAGGCATGTCTTCGCATGGTTTTAGATGGTATTGGCCACCTGAATTCTATATACAGCTAATTTTTGGGATATTCGATAACCTAAAGGGGACCCATCAAATGCACAGTATTGATGTTTGACACACATCATGGTGGGGCCCATGCAGCTCGACCTCATGGGA
This sequence comes from Magnolia kwangsiensis, assembly GCA_037074715.1. Classification (NCBI taxonomy): domain Eukaryota; kingdom Viridiplantae; phylum Streptophyta; class Magnoliopsida; order Magnoliales; family Magnoliaceae; genus Magnolia; species Magnolia kwangsiensis. Next base: position 42,284,073 of record CM073576.1, on the reverse strand, counting down.
ACTTCCCATGAGGTCGAGTTGTGTGGGCCCCACCATCATGTGTGTTAAACATCTACCCCATCATTAGATATACCATTCCATGGTGGGCGATGGGCTTAAAAATCAAGTCAATCCATGACTTAGTTGGGCCACACGACATATAACATTTGAGAGAAGTTACCCTCCCATTAAAACATTCATAATCATTTATTGCGCCCACCAAGATATGGTTCACAAATCCAGCCCATCCATTGTGTGTGTCCATTTAGATGAGGGATCATACCAAGTTTCAGCCCCATCCAAAACTCAGGTGGGCCCCACCAAATGCTTTTATATGTTTTAGGAATATCTTCATATGGTTTAAGATTATATGGCCCACCTATTCTGTATACGGCTGATTTTTGAGATATCCCATAACCTAAAGGGGACCCATAAGATGCATAGTGTTGATGGTCGACAAAAATCATGGTAGGACCCACACAACTTGACCTCATGAGAAATTCTCATGAGGTCAACCTTATGTGTGTGTGTATTTATTTTTTCTTTTTTCTTTTTTTCTTTTTTAACACACTCACACACACCGCCACACACTCACGCCGTTGTGGGATTTCACCACCAATGGGTTCTTGAACCCTTGACTAGCTGTTGAAACTCCTAAGAGTCTACCACCGGAGCAAGAACAAGGACCCATTGTGTGTGTGTGCGCGCGTGAATAAGAAAGAGAGAGGGAAATTGGATTGTGTACTAAGTTACTCACTACGCTCTTATCCAACTGAGTAAACTCAGTTGGGCCCACCTTGAATGTATGTGGTCTATCCACTCTGTCCATCCATTTTTCCATCTAATTTAAGGGGTTCGACCCAAAATTAAAGCATATCTAAAGATCAAGTGCGTCATATCGCAAGAAACAATGGGGATAATGATTTTCACCGTTGAAACAATGCTAGGCCCAATAGTGATGTTTAATTGTCATCCAACATGTTCATAAGATCATTCAGTCGTGGATGAATGGAAAATACAAATATAACCTTGATCCAAAACTTCTGTGGAACCTAAGAAATTTTCAACAATAGAAGTTGAATTCAACTGTTTCCTATGGTGTGGTCAATTTGAACATTGGATATGCTTCATTTTTTGGGTTTAAGCCATAAAATTATATGATAAAATGGATGGATGGAACAGATAAAATACATAGATCATGGTGGACCTCACGTGGTTTACTTGGTACGCTAAGCATAGTGAGTTACTCACTACGCAATCCGCTTCCAAAGAGAGGTGGTCTCTTTCATCATAAATCATAGTGGCTCAATTGGTCCCCATCATAATGTCTATATGAAATTAATCCACTCTAACCATCTAAGTGCATCACTCCATTTTATGCCAAGGGCCCAAATATTAGCCCTATCTGTGATTTCAAGCCATATTAAAGGAAACAGTCGAAAGGGACATGCATTAAATTTTTTACAGGGCCTATCATGATGATCACATGATATTGGTTTGAAAAATTAGATGAAACATAAAAATTTAAGCACCCCTCGCCCAAAACCTGTTCATTTGTGATTCAAGTGGCCACACCAAGGGAAATAGCTAGTTTGCAGGGTGAGTATTGCCCTGTACATTGTTTCTAGTCTTATGGTCCACCCAAATCATGGATGGGGATAGCTTTTTTCATAGAGTCCTAAAATTTAATTACCGGCCTAGTGGTTGGAGTGGATTTTAAAAATATATGATGGTGGGTCCTATCCCAACTGAATGATTGTTTAGGTAAAACACGTATGTAATGAGGCACTCACCACCCCAGACGATGGTGTTAAGACTCTATGGGGTCCACTATGATGTGTGTGTTTTATCCATGCTGTCCATCCATTTCTCTATCTCATTTTAGGGTATGAGCACAAAGTTGAAGCATATCTAGAGCACAAGTGTCCCATACTGTAGGAAATAGTTGGGATAATGACGTTCCACTGTTGAAATCATCCCATGACCCACTATGGTGTTTATTTGTCATCTAAATTATTAATAGGGTCACACATGTGGATGAAAGGAAAATATAAATATCATCTTGATCCAAATCTTCTGCAGCCCCCTAATAATTTTTGTACATTAAGTGTTTAATTCCTCCTTTTTCCCATGGTGGGGTCCACTTTAGCACTCGATATACTTCAATTTTTGGTTCAAACCCTAGATAAGCTGGAGAAATGGATGGACGATGTAAATAAATCACATACATCATGTTCAGCCCTATATAGTTTTAACACCATCTAAAAGGGTGGTGGCCGACCATATATCTACCCAAATTTTACATGCAGGTTCATCTAGTTGGGGTGGGCCAACCATTATTTATTTTAAAATTGACCCAAATCATTATATATCATTATATGTAACACTAAAATTTGTGCCTAAGGCAAAAAACCATACATACCCGTGGTTCAAGTGATTTGCATGACCCTTCAATTTGTCGAAATCGAATGAGGGCTTTGAACAATGGGGAAGATCAGTACTGAAAAGGTTCTCACAATTTGTCCTGAAAACCAGATACACGAACAAATAATTAGTTACCTAATTTAGCGATTAATTAATGTAAATAAATGTTTTTTGGAGGAGTTATTTCACATTACTTGGGAAAAGGAGTTTATAGCTTGAGTGGGCTGCACCGTGGTGTTAATGTGAAATCCACCCAGACCATCATGTGAATCATCACCTAGGGCCTGATAATCAACCCTATCTGTGGTTTAAGCGGACCACACAATTGGAAACAATATACAGAGAAAAGATTACCCTCAAAACTATTTACCTTGGTGTGGCTCACTTGAATCACGTGTGGGCCTGATGTTTTGGCCTCAGGCCTAATTTTTGGTGTGACATTTAATGGCTGAAATGGATTTAACATATTCATCATAGTAGGCCTTGTAAAAATCAAGGGCGGACTCTCTCTCCCATTTGTATAGCCACCTAAATCATAGGTCAGCTTTCTTTTAATTTCTCGGACCGGCATTAGATTTCACATATAATGGTTGGCGCGTGGATCCCACATACACACCACAGTAGGCCCATCATAAATTAAGGGTAGACCTATTACGTGTCGGTTCCAAGAAAAGTGACATATTCCCCGTAAAAAGAATTCTCAGGTCTAACCTCTTGAACCGGAAGCTACAGTTCACCGTATGGTAATTTATAAAATATTAAGTGCAAGTGACATCCAACCCTTTCAGGGTTGGCCTGAATGCGAGGGTTACCTGGTGCATTGGCTAGTAGTATTACCCATCAAGTGATCCACACCATATAAAATAATATTTAGACATTGGTAAATAATAAAATACAAGACTGGTCCACTCAAATGAGTGGGTGTTAGTGAGTGCTTGAAAAAGGTAATGCTCTTGATGGCCAACCTTTTAGATGGTTTGGATGTCCAACCTTTTAGATGGTTTGGATGTCATATACACATAAATTTTGAAAACTAGCCGCTGGTTGGACATTAACCTATAGTCTAATCCTGAACTTGAGACACATGAAAAAAAAGAGTTGCAGGCATGCGCCCTATTTTTTTCAGAACCCACTTTGATGTTTACGTGAGATCCACTCCAACCATTAGATGTGTAACCCCATGTTGGGACTATAACCAAAAACTTAGTTTGATCTGTAATGCAGGTGGGCCACACCAAGGAAAAAAAAGTTGGAAGAGAGATGTTGACCCTTGTTTTTTACTGGGCCCACTATGATTTTTTATATGAAATCCACTCCATCCATTAAATTCCACACCAAAATCTAGGCTTGCTGACCAAAAACTCAAGCCCACCCATTATTCAAGTGGGCTATACCAAGGAAAATAGTTTGGAGGGTCAGCTTTTCCTTGTACACATTTTCAATCTTGTGGTCTACTTGAACTACAGATGATGATGATCTTAGGGCCCTGTGTCTAACACCGGGCAATGCACTTCATGACCCAAGTGGATTCAACATTAATACTAGGCAAGGGCCCACCCGAGCCACCACCCCTTTGTACATTTATTAACTAATCCCTGAATTCAAAGAACTAGTCTTACAATTGGGTGCCAGTCGGCATCTCTCTCTCCCCCTCAACTGTTTCCCTTCCTATGGCCCACCTAAATCAAGGTCATGATGTGGGATTACACATTTATGGTGTGCCCTGTAAAAATTCAAGGCAGCATCTGTAAAATTCATTGTTTTTAATGACAAAGTCTCACGTCCATTATGATGGACTCTAGGTTAAGGTCCAACCAACAAATAACTTTAGACCTTTCATGTGTATACACATTCAACTCATCTAATAGGTTTGCCTCGTTATGCGAATCATATCTATGAAAACTTCACGACATCCACTCATCACACTTGTGTTTTCGTAATTACCTGTCAACGGTGTTTCATATGGTGTAGCCCATTTAATTTGTAGATAGATTGACAATTGTACTAGGATTCATGTGGAGGGGCTAACCTGTTGGAAGGTCTGGATGTCCCATGGACTTAATACTTCTGAAAATCATCATGTGGGTGGAATATAGCATGTATGTGGTCCAACCGGATGGGTTAAAAAAAACAGTAGATTTTATGAAGTTATTACTTTTTTGTTTGAACGAGTCACAGGGACAGAACCTTTTATCTTTTCCTAGGCCCCCACTGTGCTCTGTATTTGAGATCCACTCTGACCATTATATGTAATCGTACGGCAGGACAGTGGAAGAAAAAAAAAAGACTAACCTATTATTCAGGTGGGCCACACCAATGGAAATAGTTGGGAGAGATATCCACTCTTATTTTTTTAGGCCCATGATTATATAAAATCCACTCTCACCATTAGATGGCACACTAAGACTTAGGCCTAGGGTGTAGATTGAAGTGGACCACATGCACCCACCACACACCCACGCCGGTAGTGGGGTTTCACCGCCTAGGATTAGCTACTGAACTTAACAGTAGCGAGTCTCGCTGCGCAGTCACATCACTACTTTCGGTGGAATCCACCATGAAGTATATATGTTTTGTATCCACACCCTACATACATTTGCAGAGATCATTTCAGGGCATGATCCAAAGAATGAGGAAAATCCAATGCTCAAGTGGACCCCACCATGGAAAAAAGTGGGGATGGACATGCACCATTAAAAACTTCCTTGGGCCACAAAAGTTTTCAATCAAGCTAATATTTGTATTTTCCCTTATTCCATATCCATGTTAACTTATAAACAAGTTGGATATCAAATAAACATCATGGTAGGCCCTAGAAAGATTTCAATGATGGGTGTCACTGTCCCCACTATTTTGTGGTGGGGTCCAATTGAACTTTGGATCTACCTCATTATCTTTATAATGCCTTAAAATGACCTCTCCAAATAGATGGATGGGGGGATACAACACATACATCGGGGTGGGTCCCAAAAAATATGGCCGGGTCACTTCATTTGACTTGCTACTGTTGGGTTCACTAGCTAATCCTTGTCCGGCATCAAGGGGTTAGAAATTTTGAACTAATTAATGTTAATAATTGTAACCAAAAAAAAAAAAAAAGTTATTTCACATCACTTTAGAAATGGGTGACTTGTGTGGACCCCTCTTGGGTGTTTACTTGAAATCCACCCCAACTATCAATTGCATCACCTCATTTTAGGCCTAGTGCCCAAAATTCAATTAAGCCATATGTGATTCGGGTGAGCCATGCAATTAAAAAATATGCATAAGCTCACACTCAAACTGTTCCATATTGTGGCCCGACTACATATATGATCCCCATCGTGATGTATACGTTTTTTCCGATCCATGCATCCATTTTACCCTAACATTTAAGGAAATTAGTTTAAAATGAGGCAAATCCAAATCTTAGGTGGAGCCCGCCATAGGAAGACAATATTGATTGGATGTTCACCATTACAAACTTCCTAAGGCTCATGATAATTTTTGTTTCCCATCTAATCTGTTGATAAGGTCACACGACCTGGAGGAAGGGAAACCACAGAAATCAGCTTGATCCAAAACTTTCAGCCCTCAAAAGTTATCAACGATGAGCATCCAACCCAGGCCCACTGTTTCCCATGCTGTGGTCTACCTGAGATCTGAATTTATCTTATTTTTGGGATCATGCACTTAAATAAGCTGGTAAAATGGATGAATATGGCACAGATAAGATACATACATCATGGTGGGCCCCCATAGCTTTGACACTAGCTAGCTGGCTAGTTTTTGGGTTAGTGGCCAAACCGCGCACGCACTAGGCAATCCTCATGCTAGGGCAAACTTGTTTTAAGGACTGGATTTTACATTCATTCGGTAATATAAGGCTACGTTTTGGTAACAGGTGGGAGAAAGACAGGCACCCTTCTTTTTATGGGTCCACTGTGATGTGCATGTGAGATCTATTCCAACTATTGCATGTGTATTCCAATTTTAAGGCCAGAGTAAAAAGGAAAAAAATTCAGGTTAAGCTTTTACTTAGGTGGGCCACACTAAAGTAAAATATTGGGAGAGAAACGGCCATCCTTTATTTTTACAAAACTCCCAGTGATGATTATATAAAATCTCAACCATCAAATGCCACGGTAAAAATAAGATTATGACTAAAAATTCAGATCTATCTGTGATTTAGGTGGGCTACACAGAGGATGAGAGTCTGGAGGGTGAATTTTGCCCTGTACACTGTTTTTTCAATCATGTGGTCCACATACATTACATAAGACTGATTTTTGGACCTGCACTTAATATAGGGTGACGAGACACATGATGGTCATGGAAGATTTCTGATTAACATCATGATGGGCCTGTCGGAGCCGTGGACCTCTCATCTTGAAATATTTAATTAATATTAATTAATTCATTATTTAATAGCTGATTGGACTTGGCAGTTGAGAGAGAGATATTTGTAGGGAGGATAAAATTAATGGTGGATTGGGGGCAGACAGAAATGTTCGTTAAGGGGATTACCAAGTTTAATGGTGTATTAATGACGGGAAAGAGACAAAAATGCTGAAGGAAAGTAATGATGAGAGAGGGCATTTTGGATTGTCCTGTCCGGAAGCGGATTAGCTACCTTCATTAGCGTGATGCGGTACAGAGTAAACTCCGTGGGCCCCGTGTCATTCATACATTATATCCACTCAATCCATCTCCTTTAACACAGAATTTTAGGGCTCTATCTCAAAAATGGAGTTTATCCAGATCTCAAATGGACCACACCACCAAAAATTGTGTGAATTGAACATCTACTGTTGAAAAATTCTTGGGGACGAGTTTTTAGATCAAGCTGGCATTTGTGTTTTCCCTTCATCCATGTTCTTCTGATCTTATGAACAGATTGGATGACACATAAACATAATTGGGGCCTTAGAAAATTTTCAACAGTTGAAAACAATCATTCCGCTTTTTCCAGTAGTATCTCCTACTTGAGCTTTATATATGCATCAATTTTGAGTTGAACCCATAAAATGATATAGAAAAACGAATGGACGGCATGGATAAACTACATGCATTCACGATGGGCCTAATTGATTTACTCAGTACCATAGATGTGTTATATCCACATATATCGAGTAGTGAGACTCGCCACTGAAGTTACGTCGCTAAGTCCAGGGGCCACCACACTATCCATCCACCATGATGTATGTGTTATATCCCCATTATTTATCCATTTGGATAAATTATATTAAGGCATTAGCTAAAGAATGAGACACATCCAAATCTCTAAGTAGACCCTACCAGAGTAACACCCACCCTTAAAAACTTCTAAAGGCGGTAAGAGTTTTGGATCAAGCTGATATTTTTGTTTTCCCTTCTTCAACGTGTAAGTTAATACATGAGCAGGTTGGATCTCAAATAAACAACATGGTGGACCTTGGGAAGGTTTCAATGGTAGGTGTCACCCTCCCCACTATTTTCTATGCTGGTCCACTTTAGCTTTGGATCTGCCTCATTCTTTGGATCATGCCATAAAATGATCTCTAAAATGAATGGACGGTGTGGATATAACACATACATTATGGTAAGGCCCAAAGAACTTAGTGACATCACTTTAATAGCCACTCTTGCTATTCATCATGTGAGTAGCTAATCCACATCCGTCCAATCCTTACCAAAATTGGATCTAGTCGGGGCAAATTACCATTGTGGCAATGTTTACTCACCAGTCATCTCTGAGTTTGATATGCTGAATTTCTAAGAACCATTTAGGATATGATGCTTTGTAAACCTAGGTTATTTTTATTTATTTGTTATTATTATTTTACACACGCACACACAACCTGTCACGCCCCAAACCCGGAAATCGGATTCACAGGAATTCCGATTGCTGAATCCGGTGCCGACAGCCTCCGTAGTACCCCATTCTCGGCTCCTAGCATTCATATGTCAGATTTCCGATCCTGGGATCTTACAATGAGGATTTTTTTTTTTTTGTATATTTAATTAGTAATAAGCATAACCACAAGTTTATCCAAATCATAAAGGCAACATCATTATCATATATCTACTAATATAATCATTTGAATACAATGCTGAAAGGAAAATATATATGTCAAAATCAAAGTTCCAGAAAATAATTGCACGCTCCAAGCTCAATGCTGTGCAACCTAACATCACTTGCACGCATCTATCGTGCATAAGCTTATAGAAAGCTTAGAGGGTGGTGTAAGTGTGTGCACGAGATAAGTGTCAAGTATTCAATACAATATCATAATCATACAATATCGGAAAGCTATTAATCCATAAACCATACAATGACTGAATAAGCAGAAACACTAATAAGAACAGGAATTATCAGCGTAAACAGAAATACTGACAAAATCATAATCATGCGATAACAGAATAAGTGGAAGTATGAACAAGTACATAAGTTAATCAATATCAGGATACGTAATATAGGACAGCTATGCAAATGATGAGTCATAAATAATCAAATGTCGAATGATAAGGATATAATGTAATACACAATTCGAAAGAGCTAACAAATATCATCACTCTCATCTAAGTCATAAGAATACAGAAACATAACAACCCATAATGCCACACGCCGAGGATGTGATAGAATATGCAGTATATGGTGCTACCATGCTGGAGTGTGATGTCGAGATGATAGTACGTAGTATCGCAGGCTACGGGGTCCACCACAAGGAACCTCTATCCAAACCAGTCCCATACCTAAATTTGGATAGTCTGACTCAACATGGTAAACTCCTGATCTCAGGTTAGCCGCGCGCTCAACCGAAATCCTTGCCATAACGAAGATACACAACAATTAGTTGCGCACCACCAGCCCAAGTGGATAGTGAATGGATGAATGAATGAGTATGCAACTCCTACTCAGTAGCCTGTCAGCAAAGTATCCTGCCAACCGCTAGTAGCTCGCCCAGTGTGGTAGCTCGCCCAGGCCTCAGCCCCGCCCAAATCACACCTACCCACATCAGCGTCCGCCCACGTGCGTCCGCCCACATGCATAACAGTGACGGGGTGTCATAATATCATGTCAGTTCTCATATCAGTACGGTTCCTCTCTGGAGAAATCACTGGGGTCTATTACACTTTACACCACCTTCCGCCCCAATCAAGCGCACAACTGGACAAGTGGAAAAGACCTCACTATCTGCCTGTCAGTAGTCTGCCAATACCTACCCGTCTCGCCGATAGCGGACCCATTCCTCGAGCTGGTCAAACTCAGCCTAGCCATGCCTACTCCCTCGGGTGGGTAAGGCCGCACCCCCTTCCAACCGACCACGACACAGTGGAGAGCGCAGCCATCTGGTAATCGACACTCAACGCTCACCTACCCACTCGGTCTAGACGTTGGAGCATCCTCTGAACCAAGAGGGTATTTAGAAATTTTCACCCAGGGCCATCTATGGCGGCCCGATGCTCGAACAGATTTCTGGTGTCCTATCTGGCCATCCACGATATGCCTGTGAAGGCTACAGCCCTGATGTCACTAGGGCTTACAGTAATCACAACACAATGCAAGATGCATGAGTCATACAATCCAATCATGCATCAATTATGCGCATGTCATGCGCTCATGTGAGATAATCTCCACCTATCAGGGAGTCCCACATCATCCTACCCAATGACATATGCAATGGTCAATCACATCTCATAACAAACATGCAGATGATGCGAATGGGCATGTATCATGATGTTATGATGTTACATACTCATAAACGGTATCAATAACCGGCGTCGACAATGTGGACTTTTAACCAACATTGCCCCCAAGGAATGGCCCACATAGAATCAAATATATAATGGGCACATGGCCTCACACAAGGGCCAAATATACGAAACAGGTGGGCCCTGGTCATGGGCCTAACACATATCACAATAGGCCTTGCCCATAGGCCTCAAATACATCTGGATGGGTCGCACCCATGGGCCTCAGATATATCACAATGGGCCTCAAATATACTTCACAGGTGAGTCACATACCTGGGTCTAATACACATCAGTATGGGCTACATCACATAGGCCTAATATACATTACTATGGCCACAACCTATGGGCTTTAAATACACAATAGGTGGACCCTACACATGGGCCTCAAATATATACCACGGGTGAGCCTCAATGGACGGGTCACCAATACAACAGGATGGGCCTAATGACATGGACCCCATAAATATATCGAATAGGCCGCACTAATTGGGCCTTACATACATTGCAATGGGTCATGACCCATGGGCCTTGCATACATCACAATGGGCCTTGCAACATAGGCCTCATATATATTTAAGGTGGGCCTCAACAATGGGCCTCATACACATCAAGGTGGGCCTCAACAACGGGCCTCATATGTGGCCTTAGCAATAGGCCACAAATATATCAAGATGAGCCTAATCAATCATATGGGCTAAATCAATCAAATGGTCGATATGAGCAGGCCGATCAAATGGACCGATACAAATGGGCGGTGCATCATGGAGTTATACTAAGCATGTTATAAAGTAATGCCCTATCCTTACAACGCAGCTGGCCTAGACGGCTTACATACAACAAGTACGGGCCTACCAATGGGCCCTAGGGAGAGTCGCAATGCGGACATTTAACCAACATTATACTCGCAATGTGGACGTCAAACCAACATTGCTCCCAAGGTATAGCCCATAGTGAATAACATTACATAAACCAGGTTGGGATCACACATTGCAATGGACCTTAGGTACACCCCATTTGGCCTTAAATACATTAAATGGGCCATGTCATATGGACCTTTTACTCATCAAATGGGCCACATCAATGGGCCGCACCAATGGGCCTTATGTGCATTGCAATGGGTCACAACCCGTGAGCCTTAGATTGCATCAAATGGTTCTCAACCCATGGGCCTAATCCCATGGGCTTTAAAATACATCAAATGGGTCCAATCCCATGGACCTTGGAACACATCGAATGGGTCCACTCTATGGGCCTTAAATACTTCAACAACTAGCAACATTCATAGACCCAATTAAATTCAACTGTGGTGGGCCTCAAAAGTGCATTCATTAAGCCCAACATTTAAGAAACTAAAGGATTAAATCATTTCCTCTAAGATCTTTATAATATGGTGGGCCCCACTACTCAAAATTTCAGCCCAAGGCCAGCATAATTATAACATGTTGCTGTCCTAAATTTGGGCACTCCATTGGAGTGGGTTCAAGGCCTCTAAAACTCTAAAAATTGAGGGCCAAGGTCCCTCATCATGCATACAATGAGAGAAAACCCAAAAAGGTAGCCCACCATTAGAAGAAATATTTTTGAATTATGATTTTTTTTATCAAGGCATATTACTGGACTGCACAGCAGAAAAAATCTGAGAGTCCAATCATCTTGGCCCATTCTTTTGGATACCCAAAAGGGGTCACTTGAGGCTAAAATTTTATAGAGTGATACTTCCATAGGTGGGCCACACCCTCATAAAATTTCATAATTTTTAGATATCTCTAAGTATTTTAATTAATTTAAACAAAACAGACTGTCCAGAAAACTCGGACAGACCTGGATGTCCCAACGTGATGGGCCAGTTCGGCCCACACCACGGTGTGTAAAGGGGTCAATTGGCCCTGAAATTTGGTAGGTGAGTTATAACATAAGTGGAACACACTCTTAAAAAATTTCAAAATTTTTGGACATCTGTAAATATTTTAATTCATTTATATAAATCAATCTGTCCTGAAAATCGGACTGATCTGGACACCATATTATAATGGGCCGGTCCCGCCATCACCATGGTGTGTACAAGCATCCATTAGTCCTAAAATTTTGTAGGTGGGTCTCACCATAAGTAGGCCACCCCCTTGAAAATTTTTATAATTTTTAAACACCCATAGGTATTTTAATAAATTTTAAAAATCCAACTGTCCATGGTGGAATGTTGCTGGAACAGTGCATAAAATCCAGACTGTTCACCTCACTTGGACCACACCTTTGGAACCCCAATGAAGGTCAGTTGGGGCTGAAATTTGGGAGACATCAAGATGAGATCCTCACCTTTTAGAAAAGTATATTTAGTAGGTATGAATAGTCTCCCAAACAGTCCTAAAATCTGGTCCAAAAATAACCAGAAACTATCCAAAAAATTCTGGACAGCAACATGTACTTAGATAAAATTTATTATATAAGTTAAATAAAAAGGAAAATACATTAATGGGCCACACACATCAGGAAATAAAATGAGGAAAAAGAGAGATAGAAGGACAATCCGGCCATAGGGAAAGGGGCTCCACCACTATTGAGCCCTCCCAAGATCAATCACACCCGCACATCATACCTAGATTTACATTTACAATATGGATCTTGCACATGCATGGCCTATAATTAAAATGTATGGTGAGGATGTCATCCCCACCATGGTTATAAAGTCTAGATGACCCAAACATAATATGATATGAAATAAAACTACCATGATGGGGCCCATAGAGAAAGGCCCCATGCATGGATCATGCATGCATAAGTTAGGCCATTAGGCCACAACCATGGGATTGTGTGGGATCTCCACCATTGATTGGTGGGTCCTACACTTCCCTCATGAATGAAAGAAAATATTTAGGCTATAGAAATCAGATTTTTTTACATCTAGAGGAGCACCCACCGTTCGATCTTCTTGCTCCTATGAGTTCTTTAACACCTTAGCTTTGATTCCAATGGAGGAGATGGGGAATGGATGGTTAGGATGGGAGATCATGGGGTAGGAAAGTGGGCCACACTTGAAGTTTTGAAAGAGAGGGAGAGGCTTGGAGAATTCTCATACGTATGGGATTTCTCTCCTTAGATTTTTTTAAGTTTGAAAATGAGAAAGAGAGAGAGAGAGAGTTGTAAAGGGAGAGAGAGATGGGTGATGGATATGGTGAGTGATGGGTGTAAGAAAATATTGACTTTTGTAGCCATTTGTGTAAGAAAATCATGGGTGGTGTAAGAACTTTTTGACTTTGAGGGCTTTTGGTGTAAGATAGGTATAGGCTTGTAAGAGATTCTTGACTTTTGTAGTTGCTTAGGAATGGGTGAAAGGTGATGTGTACTTGATATGTACTTGACATGTACTTGACATGTGATGGATTGATGGATTGATGGGATTGATGTGACACCTCGTAGAGATTCTCTTAGGTTTCGCAACGCACGGCATTTTCTTCGCACCGAACGTTAGCCCACATCTCTTGACCAGGGTATCGCCTCGACGCGCAAGTCGCTGCATCGAAACCGCAGCGACGGAGCGGTAGCTATGGTAAAGGTCTTAAGTTGAGTCAATACGGGTTGATGACATATGATTCAAGGTCGCACGCAAATATTGGTTAAGGGTCGAAGGTTGTCGAAATTCGACCGGTAAGGCCGCGAAAGTCTATGGAACGGTACGGTTTAGGATACGGGGCTTACACAACCCCACACACACTCAGGACATAGTGGGATTTCACCACCTGTGGGTACTTGAACCCTTGACCGGGTGTTGAAACTCCTGAGAGTCTACCACAGGAGCAAGTGTAAGGATCCCACACTTGTTAAACATCCCCAACTTGTGCCATTTTTTTAAAATATAATTCTCCTCATTTTGTTTAAGCCTCCTTTTGCCCTGGATTTTTCCGATTGAAGTAACTTGTGTTATGAAATTTTCACCAATGCACTTGCAATACATGCAATACCTTGACGTGTTCGTACACAGTAAAGACTACGAGGTCGCACTCTCTCGGTGCGTAAGTAGTACGTATGTTTTTTCTTTAAGTGCAAGTAGCTCACCCACCAGAAACATGACATGGATGTGACTCAATCCAGACTGTTCAAATGGTAGGCCTCATTGACGATGGATCATAAAAATTAACACTGATCAATTAATAGTAACCTTCCAATTAGTGAACATCATATGTGGATGGTTACAATAGTCCAAATCCAACGGCAACAGTGAGATTGATTTAGAGCAGGTCACTGACACTTTCATGGCAAAGATAGACCAGAGAAGGCCCCATCGAAGGCGGAAGTGATCATGACTGACAGGACCTTAAAATGGTCGTATCTCGCAAAGTGTAATGAGTTTTTCCACATCATATATGATTTTAGGGTCGGTGAAACTACTTTAGCCAACCAACTCGGCTATGCTGGGTTGACCACACCATATTTGTGAGATTCCATCATATCCATGATCAAAAGTCTATTTTATTTTCATTTTTGTTATAAATAATAAGTTTTAGTTCGATTATAACTTTGATTCATAGAAGTCATGCCCAACATAAAAAGGGCTTAGAAAAGATAGGAGAACAGTGTGGTTAAGCCAATTTGGACACTTAACTATTTTTGGCAAAAAACCATGAAGTCTAGTAGGAATGGTGACCATTCATAAATAACAAGTTTACTATTATATTAAGTCATGTTTTTATGGAGTTTGAGTCTAAAACTCCATCCTTGGTTTGAACTTATTATTTAAAAGATTGTAATTTCGCCTTTATCATTAGTCAATTTATTTTCCAATTTATTAGAAATTATTTCTATTTTATCCCTCATGGATTTGAGGAAACTCTACAAGGAATCTAGAGAAGCTCCATTCAAAGTAGTTATCCCTGAGGAAGATGGTGATCAACCTCATCATGTCCTTTCCTGCATCAATTGGTAAAAGAGTGGGGATTCCCCTCGGGTTGATGGCAATCAGTGATGGAACAGACCAAAATCCTGTGGATGATGATTCAAGGATTCGTTATATATTGGGAAGAATGTAAGTTTTTCATAGAGAGAGTCAGTTGACCATGCAATGGTTGTAAGCAACCCTCGACCACATTGCGAATGCGCTAATTCTACCCTGAGTACAAGACGATGCTTAGGCATCTGTGATCGTTATATGACACAACCCCGATTTTCGTAAAATGCTCCCAAAGGTAAATTGTAGGGCTACTCTAGATGAGTGGAGCTCTAATGACAAGGACATCGATGATGTTATTGCCCGAACGATTGGTGCATAGATGATTAAGTAGATCGTGTTGAAAGAGATTATCGAGATAAGGGCAAACTCTGCAATTTTAATGGATTATTACGTACAGAAGATTTTTCTCAATTGGTTAGCCGAAGTAGAGTAGTATTTTGATTACATAGACATGTTAGCATAGAAGAAAGTAAAATTGTTAATATTTAAATTAAAATCTGGTGCTTCGGCATGGTAAGAGCAATTACAACTCTCACGTGCCTGACAGAACAAGGCATCAATCCGATCATGGTTGCGGGTGAGATACTTTCTTCGATCACAATTTCTCCCCAGTGGTTATGAGCAGGTATTGTTCCAACAATACCAAAATTAATGACAATGAAATCAAACTGTCATAGATTACACCAAAGAATTCTAGCAGTTGGTAATGCATAATGATTTATTGGATACCGAATCGCAGAAGGTAGCGCGGTTCATAAGTAGTTTACGATTGATAATTTAAGACCAAGTTCAAATGCAGTCAGTTGAGACCTTGGATGAAGTGGATCAGTTGGCAAGTAGGGTATAAACATAGCTTGCAAGAGTCCCTACTCGGCCTTATTCTTCAACTCAGCCCCCATGACAGGTCTCATGTAGGATTCAGTGCTGGCTAAAGGAAAGGAACCAGTGAGAGGGCATCACCAACCTCTTTTAACTGCAAAATATGATACGGGGAGTAATCCATTTAGGCCTCAATGTGCAACTAACATCCATAACAATGAGTTCGAGTAGGATTATAAGTTCTTATGGTAGACTAAGGCTGAACAATTGTTACCGTTATAGCCGATCGGGCCACTTATCAAATATTTACCCTCAACACCCCGTAACCGACTTGGCAATTAACGAAAGGGGCACTAAAGGTGATGCGTTGGAAGAAGGCCTTGGATTTGATAAAGAAAAGATAAACAAGCTGTAGAGAAAGGAGTCGATGACGAAGAATGGTTGGTTGAGGATCATGGTGAATCATTGGTCATAAGGCGATTATTGTACACTCTAAGGAAGGAGGTGCACCTGCAATGGCACAATATATTCCATATGTAGTGTACCATCAACGAAAAGGTTTGTGATGTAATCATAAATAATGGTAATAGCAAGAATTGTTTCAAATGTGATGGTGAATAAGTTACGGGTACCTACGATAAAACATCCTTCCCTTTACTTGATTAGATGAATAAAAAATGTTAACGAGACTAAGGTAATTGAATAATGCACTATCTCGTTTTCAATTGGTAGCAATTATAATGAGCAAATGCTTTATAACATGGTCGATATAGAAGCATGTTATATGTTACTCGACTGATCATGGAAATCAGACTATGATGCGACTTACCAAGGAATATACAATATTTACAACTTCATTAAGGATGGTCGAAAGATGATCCTTACTCCTATGGTACTAGAGAAACACTTCAAAACTTCTAAAGTGGAGGGAAGCTCCCTCATAACCATTTAGGATTTCATGGAGGAATTTAAGGAACCGGTAATGTATATGCCATGGTGGAAAAAGGCGAGGAATCAGAGCCCTTAGACATTCTTCTAAGTTTAAGGTCATTATTAAGCAAATTTATAGAAATTTGGCCCAAAGAGTTACCCGATGGATTGCCACTCATGTCGGACTCCAACATCACGTAAATTTCATCCTTAGGGCTACCTTGTCCAACCACCTTAACTATCGGATGATTCTAAAAGAATGTGAAATACTTTAGGGGCAAGTAGAAGAATTGATCCGTAAAATTCTTTTGAGAAAGAGCATGAGCCCATGTGTCGTGGCAGTTTTATTAATACCGAAGAAAGATGGCAAGCTGGTACATGTGTGTCAACAGCCAGGCAATTAATGGGATTACCATTAAATATCAGTTCTTAATACTATGGTTGGACAACATGTTTGATATGCCAGAAGGTGCCAAAGTCTCTAAACTCGATGCTATCAGATTCATAACCGGCCCAATGATGAGTGGAAAACGACATTCAACACCAATGAATGGTTGGTCATGCTCTTTGCTTTATTTATCACACCGAACACTTTTATATTAATAAATCAAGTGTTGAAGTCGTTCATTAGCTGGTTTGTGATAGTATATTTTGATGACATCATAATATATAGCCAGGACGAGATGGAGCATATGGAACATCTTATGTAAGTGTTACAGGTCCTGGTAGTTTACAAGTTGTACCTCAACTTGAAGGAGTGCAATTTTTTAATAGACAACTTGTTCTCCTTAGGATTTTGTGTGACATCACGAGCATTCATGTAGACGATGAAAAGGTGTGACTCATCATAAAATTGCTCATCTCAATGAACATTCATGAAGTGAGAAGTTTTTAGGAGTTTGCGACCTTCTATCATTGATTCGTGCGGAATTTTAGCACTATAGTCGCACCCATTATAGATCACATAAAAAAATTGTCATTTCAATAGATCAATGAGGCTGCAAGTGCTTTACTGAAATCAAGTATCCATTGTCCACAACACTAGTATTAATTCTTCCTAGTTTCAATAAGTCATTTAAGGTTGAGTGTGACACCTCATATGTCGGAATTGGATAAGTCTTATCAGAGGAAGGCAGGAAGGTAGCCTTTTACAGCGAGAAGCTCAATGAAGCACGAAAGAAGTGATCAACATATGAACTTGAGATCTATGTAGTGGTTCAAGCACTGCGACATTATCTAATTCAGAGAGAGTTTGTTCTCTACACTGTCCATCAGGCCTTAAAGTTTATTAATAATTACGGTAACAAGAATCGTGTTCATGCTAGATGGATCACGATTTTGTAGGAATTCATATTTATTCTAAAGCATAAGTCAGGGCAGCAGAACAAGATAGTTAATGCACTCAACGTTGTGCAACACCACTTGTTACGATAAACAATGAGGTGGTTAACTTCGATTGTCTCAAAGAGCTATATGTCGAGGACGAGGACTTTAAAAATGCATGAATTAGGTGCCAAGAGGGTTCTCCCAATGACTTAAATATGTTAGACGGTTTTCTCTTAAAAAAATAAATTATGCATCTCCCAGCGTTCTCTGAGGGAGTAAATTATTCAAAAGCTATATGGAGGTGGCCTTGATGGACTCCTTGGGTGAGACAAAATGTGGGATCTTATAAATGAACTGTAAGACCCGTATCTTAGTCCGTACCGTTCCGTAGACTTTCGCGGTCTTCCCGGTCGAATTCCAGCAACCTTCGACCCTTAACCGATATTTACATGTGAACCTGATTCATACGCTGTTAACCCGAATCGACTCAATCCAAGACTTTTACCATAGCGACCGCGCTGTCGTCGTGATTTCGATACCGCGACTCGCGCGCCAAGGTGATACCCTGGTCAAGAGATGTGGGCCAGCATTCGATGCGAGAAAAATGCTGCACGTTGCAAAACCCAAGAGAATCTCTATGACTTGTCACATCAATCCATCAATCCACCAATCTCAACATGTCAAGTGCACATCACCTTTCACCCTTTCCCAAACAAGCCCCAAAAGTCAAAAAGTTCTCACACAAGCCATACTTTTCTTATAACATTTGCCACAAAAGTCAAAAATCTCTTACACACCCATCACTCACCATATCAACACATCCATCACCCATTACTCCTCTCTCTTTACAACACTCTCTCTCATTCCATTCTCAAAAATTCTCTTTCCAAGCAAGAGAGAGCACCATACGTATGAGTCTCTTTAAGCTCTTCTAAGCTCCAAGTGTGGCCCACCTTTCCATCCCAAGATCTCCCATCTCAACCATCCAAACCTCATCTCCTCCATTGGAATCGAAGCTAAGGAGCAAAGGAAGCTAAGGGAGCAAGAAGTAGATGGTGGGTGATCTTTGATTTTTATCTTTCATTTGTTTGTTTGATTAAAGGGCCCATATTTAGTGGGACCCACCTTGATGTATATTTTGTATCAAAGAGAGGCCCATAGTGGCGGGGCCCCTCCATCACCTCCGTTGTCTCCTCTCTCTCTTTCTCTCTCTCTCTCTCTCTCTCTCTCTCTCTCTCTCTCTCTCTCTCTCTCTCTCTCTCTCTCTCTCTTTTTCCCTTCTCTTTCTATGATTATGGCCCACCTAATGTGTGTATATCATCCATGCCATCTATCGGTGGACCCCATTTATGTGGGACACACCATGATGTTTATATGTCATCCCAACCGTCCATAAGTGTAACGCCCTGGAAAAATCCGTACTTGGACTCGAGTACCAACTCGACCAGAAATCGCGTAGGATTAATTCTTTTGGAAAATAAATGTAAGTTAGCTAGCGCAACGCTAGAGTAGTTGGGAAATAGTCCCTGATCACTTTAAATACGTTGTACAAGACCCAAATCGAGTAGAACCAATGACTCTATAATACTCTAAAACCTCGGATCAAACTCTAAGCAGGTTTGTTCTCTGGACCACTTTGAAACTTTGTATTGGATCTAGACCGCGCGTCGAAAGTCCGATACCTACTATCTTAGACCGTTAGAACCGCCTAGCTGGACTTGACAATCATTTCAAAAATTAAATCCAACCGACATTCACGGGCAATTTCATTGAGCCTGGACTGAAGAGAGTGAGAATAGGGTTAGATTTGGAATTTGAAATTCAAATCTGGCACACGACTTGACGTGTCAGTATTAAGCGTTCTGACCGTAAGAATTCAGCCAAATCACACCCTCGGATCAGGAAAAATTTCTATTTCATATCGTGAGACTTGTAAACCTGATCTACGTGCGGTGACCGCTGAACTGAAACTGGACCGCCACGTGTGATCTGCGAACCCTGCTGGACTGAAAACTTGATGTGTGCTAGATCCAGTATGCATGAGCTTAAGTCCGACCGCATTTGGCCAGGGGACCTCCAGAAATGCTCTTTTAGACCGAAACAGCCTCGATTTGGATATACCTCAAGTATACATTGTTCCCGAGCCTATTTCGGGCACATTTGGGCTTATAAAAGGGGTTGAAACCCTCACTCCTCTCTCCCATCCGAATTTAAGAAAAACCCTAGATTGGGAGAGAGAAAAGGTGAGAGTTTGTGAGAGAGAGTAGGAGAGAATTTCTTGCCGCTTGTGCTACCTGTTGCAAGTGCCTAAGCAACATACTTCAATCACTTTACCGATGATTTCTCCATCTTTCTAGGTAAGAAAATACCCTAGATAGTTGCTGATTTAGTGTTCCTCCACTTTCATAGCATGTTAGCTGATAGATCTTGTAAATCAGGTTGTCTATTCGCCGTAGACGAAGCGTATACGCTCCGTTCGAATTCACACACCTATAAGAGAAAAGGTACGGATTTTAGACGCTTTGATTGACTGTTTCCAACAATTTCAATGTCGTTTAATAGTAGATTATCGACGGCAACACCGTTTGACATGTACAACATGCTGTCCGTTTCCTGTTTCGTAAACCGACGAAGAATATGAGATTTAGGGCATTTTAGTCATTTGTAGGAAGTACGGTTTTCATTCATATTTTTCTGATGTGATTGACATGGCTTCTTGTTGCATTAGAATACTAGGAATGCATGCATAATTAGTTTGGCGAAGAGATTCGCCTAAATGCGCACTTTGAGTCGACATACTATATGTAGACTTAAGTGTGTAGTTTAAGGGTTTGTATAAATGCTTGTATTAGTATGTATTGAATTATATGGTGTTATGAATTAGTTTGAGATTGATTTCTCAATTAATATGCTGATGTAAATGATTTCCTACATGTTAGCTATATGCATGATTTCATTATATGTATGAAATGCATGTGCTTGATGATTTACTTAAGTTGTATGTTATAACATGTGTTAACATGCTCACATGGTTGTATTTCATTTCCAATACTCTTACGTGATTTGTTGATGTGTATTTATCATTGATTGGGACTATACCTAGTCCAGGCAGTCGGCAACCGAATAATTTCGTGGTTAGCTTATCTTTGCCACGAACGACGCGTCGATGAACGCGAGCCATGTTTTGGAGTTGGCGGCAGTGGTTAGGCCACACGAAGTGTTTTATGCACTTCATGTCGTTCGACTTGAGATGCGATCGTGCTAATCGAGCCCGTCAAGTAACCCGACTGACCGTTGTATGTTCACCCTGCATGAGTCATAACTGCTTGAACCTAGGGTATTGAACTTACTATTGTAAACCCTGTTAACCATGGTACCTTGATCCACGAAGACTCATGAGCCGAGCATGGTGGTATGGGACACCGTGGTCGAGTTGTCGGCCTACGCTGGGGCCACAAACCTCCCCGTAGTGACCAGTGAGCACCTATGTCTCGTGAGCAGATTATGGTGGTATGGGACACTATATTCTTGCTGTCGGCCTACACTGATCAGGCGACGAGTCCTTTATAGTGACCGCGAGCGTATTCTGAGTCTACGGGAGGTGACGACCCTTCCGTAGCAGTGAGAGTACAGTAGGCTTGTATTGATAAGGTGATGGGGGAGCGGTGCAACGAGTGCAAGCAACAGCCCTGACAACCCTTGCAGCGACCTACAAAATATACATCGTATGAGATTACTAGGAGTGACTACCTTAGACAGGATCTGTGTTGGGATTGATATAAGAGAAGTACCTAAGTTTTCCAATCCTGCTGTTTGAATGGATTAATAACAACTCAGAAATCATATCACCATTACATTGCATGTGCCTGGAAGATGTGGAGCACTGAGTGGTACGCAAGCATGCCACGGACGAAGTTGGTGCCGTATGAGGGAGAATGTCGGTGAGGGCTTCCATCTTGTCATGTCATATTGCATTAACCACAGTGTTAGGATTGTTTGATTTACTGCTTTACTATTATCGTATGATTGATTTGAGAACATGCTAATCTTTGCTCTATGATTTCACTGAGTTGATTACTCACTCCCACGTTATGAGATGATGTTTGCAACACCCACCAGACCTTGTCTTAGATGCATGTGATGCAGTGATCTTGGAGGTAGAGCCGGACTATGATGAGGACCAGGACGAGTTCTCATACATGCAGTACCACGATGGCTTTGTTTAGGTGGCCTGGGTTGACGGGACTTCTCAGTGGGACTCTTTTGAACATTTAATTTTGTTTATTTACATGTATATGAGACTCAGAGATGTATTCATACTTTAGTGACAGTCGAGATCTACTTGGTTTTCCATACTGTGATATATATATATATTCTTTAGTCTTTCGCTTGTTTTTATCACTGGATCTGGAGTACGAATTGCAATTTGGTATACTTTTACTCATGTGAATGCTTTAACTCAGACAACATTGAATCATAATCATTTTTATTGCATAAGTGACGGTCTGGAACTCGGGAGTTGAGTTTATACACGACCCCCGATTTTCAGGGTGTTACAAGTTGGTATCAGAGCATGAATAAGATTATACCGGGCCTGGGTTATGGTCACGCGACGTACGCTGTCGCTTCCTTTGACTTAGGTGGGTGCGAGAAGGGTATAGAAACACGTATAGGATCGCAGATTCGCCAATAGACGAAGACTATTCGTATCGATCGGGCGATCGAGTCCGTAACGCATCTAGGGCCGCATGAAGCAACCTGAGTAGCTCCTAGGTTGTAGATATTTAGATCGAGATGTTCTTTGAATGATTCTAAACTTATAAATGTGAATCCTTGGGCTGTGGGACAGCCACAACCCTTGCATTCAATCGTCAGGGCTTAAAAATGTCGTTTTACCTAAAATCTTCAAAATTCTTCCTCTCACCACTCCATTCTTCAATTCTTTCTTATCCTTTTCATGTTATGCATTGATCTTAATGTGAAAATAATATAAAATCATACTTCGACAAAATTTTACAGTGAATAGTAAAATTTTATGAAAACTGGCCATTAGGCCATTCTAAGTTTACGTTCTTTAGTAAATAATGGGCTAGATAGATGTATTAGCTCCTTCTACCCTAAAATCATATGCTGCATGATAGGGAATTATATTCAGGATTGCAGATTAGCCTTGGAAATCCATGAACGTATGTTTGGGCCTCTATAGGTCAATATACAATGAACTAAGGTGGGGCCCATAGTTATTTGGGGTCCCTGGACCATGGGGGACAAGACCCATGTGGTCCCACCGACCGAATTAAGGGATGGTCGGCGATGCCATCGCCGATCCGGCGATGCATCGCCTTCCAACATGGCCCACTTGATGTAATTTTTAGGATCTGGGGGTATTTTGGGTAATACACCCCCCATGTAGTGTTCGTCCATAGAAAACTCCAAAAAGGGTTACTTCCTTCACAAAAGTCCCCTTCCCTAGCTCCATTTTCATTTTCTTGCTGCCCTAACCTAAAACTGTGATTTTAAATCACTTTTAAACCCATTCTTGGTTGAAAATGACCACACTCCATCACTCTATTGAAGTCTACAGCCTTTCCTCTTGCAAATCTCATCGTTTGGAGCTCTTGCAACCCCCAAAATGAGATAAAATTGTGAGGTGCTCCATTCCCCTTTTTCATTCTCTTTTCTCTCTGAAAATACATCCTAAGGGAGCTTGAAGCATCCCTCTACAATGCCTAGATCTCCCTTTCCCAGTTTGGACAGCCATTTCTTCGCATTTCCTCCATTTTTCATGGCTTTTGTTGAAGCCATTTTGGGTCTTTTGTCACTCTCCTCCATCCTCTCATTGAAGAGAAAGACCGCAACGGATGAGGCTGGGCCTAGTTACCTTGCTCAATCAAGAAGATCGCGGGGTGGCGCCGCTAGCTCAAGCGCTGCCGCAAGTCCAAGCACAGCCTTAGAGTTCCATACAAAGCGGGATTTGAATCCCCATACTCAACTTGGGCGAGTGATTTTAGCAGAGATGCCTCACGGTGAATACACTGACCGTAAGGTGTTCTTTGAGGCAGACGTGGAAGGATGACTCTTCGGTGAATTCCTATTGTTCAAGCGCATTGAAGCTGCGCATTGGGGTCCGCTATTTGAAGCTCGTGCTCGTGCTAATGTGAGCACCATTCGTGCCTTCTACGCTCGTATCCAGAATCCTACCTTGGAGCCATTGCAGTTCAAAATTCCCTTTGGTAGAGACCGGATGGCTACGATCGATGTTCGGTTGATAGCGCGACTTCTGAACGTGCCCCTGGGTGATGTTCATCCAAGTGCGAAGAATCTGAGGAGTAGGCGTGAGCGAGATCGCCGTACCAGGTTTCTATGTGGTAAACTGGTTCCATGGCAGCCTAACAATAGCCTCAAGGTGTCTCATATGTCCGATGATTTACGCCTGCTGCACCACATTTGCACGTTCAACGTGTATCCCAGGTCGACAAATTGCATTGAGTGACGCGCTTTATGGTTGATTTCTTGTATCTGGTGGCCCAGGGAGAGAATGTGTATGACCACTTTCATCTTACGACAGATAATCCTCATAGTGAAATCAAGAAGAACGTCTGAATCGCTTCCTTTTGGCCGACTTATATGCAAGATTGTGCTTGAGTTTGCTTACAAACTTGGGCCAAAGTTGCCAGTTCCGATTCACAGCATTGATGAGTCTACTATGGTCAAGATGAAGATTGGGTCTCAGTACCGTGAGACTCAGCTTGAGGAAGATAGCAAGGATGACTTTGATGATGAAGAGGATCCAAGTGAAGGAGGACCTGGAGCAGAAGTTGAGAAAGAAGTCCAGGAAGAGGTAGAAGAGGAGGCTCAGGATCCAGATGAGAGCCCTCCTCCTTCTGCTCAGGCTACTGGTGATGATCGCATCGCCTGAATTGAGGAGAGCCAGGTCACCTTGCGAAGGGAAGTTCAGGAACTTCGAGCTGAAGTCGAGGATACTAAGGCCGTTACGAAGAGAAAATTCGGCAAGGTGACTCGCACCTTGAAGGAGATCCTGTGCTGCTTGCAGGATTAGGGTGCTCCTCCTCCGTCACCCGACTCAGACTAACGATGATTTTAGATGTTGTTATTAGTAGTTAGTCGTTTCCTGGTTTATGTTGTGTAAGCTTGTTAAGGCTAGTAGTTTGCTTATGTTGCTATTGTAACTTTAACTATCTTAGTTCCCATGTACTTCTTGTCATGATGCTTGTAAGGAGATATCCCTTGTATTGTGACAATTTTGATTAAATAAAATGCATGGAATGCCTTTGACTCTTGTGTGAATGATTGCGGTGTGTTTGTACTATTGAGACTGACAAGGTTGCGCCCTATTTTGAATATAGGGAATGCCGCCGAAGGCTACACGGAGTACCGCTCGGCTTACAATGGGTGAGCCTATGGATCAGGCTCCTTCGCAGTTTGATGCACATGCGGACCCTGCTGTGGGCCCGATTCCTGAGACGGTACGTGCATCTCAGCCTACTACTGTTCCTACAGTTGGACCACCGCTATTCACACTGCCCGTCAAAGAGCAGTACCGCGTGTCTTCTTCGACGCAGTACATGCCACAGCCTACTCCACCTCCAGATAGATTTGAGCAGATGATGGCCATGATGCAGCAGCAGCAGCAGCTCCTGACTACGATTGTGGGGACTCTAGCCCAGGGTGGGAGTGTGCCTCCACCTGCACTACCTGCTCATCCAGTTGAGGATGCTGATACATATGCTCAGGATGAGGGCATGACTCATCCTGTACCACCTGCTTACCCTGTGAGGAATGCAGCAGATACACGGGGCTTGTTAAAGCGATTCCAGCGCTTACGGCCTCTCACTTTTACGGGTTCTCATAGACCCGAGGAGGCCGAGTATTGGCTCGACCGTGTGTCGAAGATACTGCGGATGTTACATTGTTCATAGGCCGAGTAGGTCGAGTTGGCTACGTTCTTGTTCGAGCGAGAGGCCATCTTGTGGTGGGACAGTGTATTGCAGACCGTTGCCACCGATTATATATGGATCTGGGTAGCGTTCGAGTTCCGCTTCCACAAGAAATACTATCCCCAGACGTACAGGCATGATCGGGAGAATGAGTTTCTACGCCTCAGACAGGGAGGCATGACAGTCACTGAGTATGAGCATCGGTTCTCCGAGTTGGGCAGATACGTCCCGACTATTTTGGCAGATGAGCAGATGCGCATACGGCGCTTTTAAGAGGGTTTACAACCGGGTATTCGGTCGAAGATGTGTTGCGTGAGCATTCCCTCATATGTAGAGCTGATTCACATTCCATGCGGGCAGAACAGGATGTGGATCGACTTACCCAATCTTGTGACCCTGTTGCTCCTAGGCCACGACCAGAGATGCAGGACAGGCCCTTTGCGGGCAAGAGGCCTCGTGTAGACCCTCCTACTCGGACTACAGCTCCAGTACCACTGTTTCGACGCCTCGAGTTATCATGTACATACTGTGGGAGATCGGGCCATTCGGTACAGAGTTGTTTTGCTCGGATGCGGGACAGTGGGTTCTCGCCGCCGCAGAAGATCGACCGTACACGCACATGGCGATATCAGCACCGCCTCTACGGTTGGCTCCTGCGTACCCTTCCTTCAGACCTCCGGTATCTCAGATCAGGCAGCCTCTATGGCCCACTACGCAGCGGCCGAACTGGCCACAGCAGGCACGGGTGCATGCATTGACAGCTGAGGCAGCTGCGACGGAGACTTCTCAGCATTCGGCCTTTGAGGTCACTGTCCACATTGGAGGTATTCCTATACTCGTGATAGTGGACATAGGATCCACTATTTCATTGATATCACGTGCCATAGTCAGACGCATTAGGTTACAGACTATTACTATGGATGGGGTGCGAGTTTATACAGCTCACCGGTCCTTTACAGATGCCACCCAGATGTGTGAGGGCTGTTTGGTGGATCTGGGGGGCAAGACGATGGCTCTAGATCTCGTCGTCGACCCCTCTCTTTTTTATCTCGACGTCATTCTTGGCATGGACTGGTTGACTGCAGCGAGGGCCGAGATTGACTGTGAGACTCGTATAGTGACTGCGTACGAGCCAGAGGGCACATCCTTCACATTTTCAGTGCGGTTAAATCTCCCCTTCCACATACTTAGCTACGCTACTTTACTGCGAGACGCTGGTGCCCAGATACTTGAGCATACGCCAGTCGTTTGTGAGTTTGGGGATCTGTTCAGGAAGATCCCTGGTTTGCCGCCTCGATGAGAGATTGATTTCACTATCGATCTGGTGCCTGGTTCCACGCCCGTCTCACTGTCGACGTATCGCATGACACCATGTGAGATGGAGGAGTTGAGGAAGCAGATTGATGGTTTGTTGGAGCTTGGCCTTATACGGCCTAGTGTGTCTCCTTGGGGAGCACCAGTTCTGTTCGTGAGGAAGAAGGACGGTTCGATGCGATTGTGTATTGATTATCGCAGACTGAACCAGATCACGGTGAAGAACAAGTACCCTTTACCCAGGATCGATGACTTGTTTGATCAGTTGAGAGGAGCGTAGTACTTCTCGAAGATTGATCTTCAATCAGGATATCATCAATTACGCGTCAGGGATGAGGACGTGCAGAAGACAACGTTCAGGACCAGTTTTGGCCACTACGAGTTCCTTGTGATGTCGTTCAGTCTCACGAACGCACCAGCCGTATTCATGGATCTAATGAACCGGGTATTTCGGCCTTTCCTCTATCGATTCGTCGTTGTGTTCATTGACGACATTTTGGTATACTCCAGGAGTCGAGAGGAGCATGAGGAGCATTTACGCTTGGTCCTGGATACGCTCAGACAGCATCAGTTGTTCGCACAGTACAAGAAGTGCGACTTCTGGAAGCAGAAAGTGAAGTTCCTGGGACACGTGGTGTCCAAGGATGGAATGACAGTTGACCTGTCTAAGGTAGCTGCAGTTCAGGACTGGGAGCAGCCTGGTTCTGTCACTGAGGTGAGGAGTTTCTTGGGTCTCGCTGGCTACTATCGGCGCTTCATTCAGGATTTCTCGAAGATCGCGAGACCTTTATCTCAGTTGACACGGAAGGACGTGAAGTTTACCTGGAATGACAAGGCAGAGTCAGCTTTTTAGGAGCTGAATGACAGACTTACGTCCGCCCCTGTGCTAGTATTACCAGAGCAAGGGGTTAGATACACTATATACACTGACGCGTCTAGCGTTGGTCTGGGTTGTGACCTTATGCAGAGGGACAGGGTAATTTCATATGCCTCGAGACAATTAAGGAAGCACGAGGAGAATTACCCTACACACGACCTAGAGTTGGCAGCCGTCATATTCGCACTGAGACTCTGGAGACATTATCTCTATGGAGAGGAGTTGAGCTCTTTTGCGACCACAAGAGCCTCAAGTACATATTCACGCAGCGAGACTTGAATATGAGGCAGCGGCGATGGATGGAGATGTTGAAGGACTTCAAGTTCGAAGTCTCTTACCATCCTGGGAAGGCGAACCTTGTGGCTGACGCGTTGAGCCGCAAGAAGCCGATAGAGTTTGCGGTTCCGCTGATGGTTGCTGAGTGGGATATGGTTGAGTTTTTGCGAGACTTTGAGCAGAAACTCACCTTAGAGTAGCCGTATGAGTTCATCGCACATGTGCAGGTGCGATCTCAGATCGATGACCGGGTCATCGAGGCACAGAGGGACGATGCGCATCTAGCTGAGCTTCGAGAGCAGGCTAGTGATGATGCTGACGCCGAGTGGCGAGTTGGCGTGGATGGGAGCTTACGTTATCGTGGCCGCCTATGGGTCCCAGATGTCCCTGACTTGAGACGAGAGATTCTCGAGGTTGCGCATTGTACCAGACTCGCGATGCATCCAGGCAGTACGAAGATGTATCATGACGTGAAGAGGACTTATTGGTGGGAAGGTATTAAGACCCACATAGCAGAGTTCGTGTCCCGTTGTCTCACTTGTCAGTAGGTGAAGGAAGAGCATCGCCGACCACCTGGACTCTTGCAGCCTATGCCGATCGCAGAGTGGAAGTGGGATTTCATTTCCATGGACTTCATTTCAAGGCTGCCGAAGACGAGGAAGGGACATGATTCCATTTGGGTGATTGTCGACCGTCTGACGAAGTCGGTGCACTTCCTACCGATCAGAGTTATGAACTCTGCAGATGAGCTGGCTAGACTGTACATCAGAGAGATCGTGCATTTGCATGGAGTTCCGTTGGAGATCATGTCGGACAGAGACACGCGGTTCACTTCTATTTTCTGGACTCGCATTCAGGAGGCTATGGGTGTGAAGTTGAAGTTCAGTACTGCCTTCCACCCACAGACAGACGGACAGACAGAGCGGGTGAACCGGATCTTACAGGATATGTTATGAGCTTACGCACTGGACTTCAAGGACAGTTGGGATGATTGTCTTGCCTATCCGAAGTTTGCGTACAACAACAGTTTCCATGCGAGTATTGGTATGGCACCTTACGAGGCGTTATATGGGCGACCTTGTAGCGCACCGCATTGCTGGGCAGAGGTCGGTGAGCGTAGCTTAATTGGACCAGAGTTAGTGCAGGCGATGTCGGAGAAGATTGATATCATTAGACGTCGGTTTCTCACAGCGCAGAGCAGACAGAAGAGTTATACCGATACAAGACGGCGGCCGCTGGAGTTCACAGTTGGGGATCATGTATTTTTATGAGTTTCCCCTATGAAGGGAGTCCTTCGGTTCGGGAAGAAGGGGAAGCTAGCACCGCGATTCATTGGTCCATTCCAGATCCTCGATCGTGTGGGAGCAGTGGCTTACCGTTTGGCTTTAACCACGCCTCTCGCGAGCGTTCACAACGTATTTCATGTTTCTATGCTGAAGAAATACGTTTATGATCCTTCTCATATCATCAGATGGGAGCAGGTGCAGTTAGGAGAGGATGTTACATATATCCTGCGACCGACACATATCCTAGACAGGAAGGAGCAGGTACTGCGTAGCAAGGTGATTCCCCTTATGAAGGTATTGTGGACGCATCACTATGAGGAAGAGGCTACCTGGGAGACAGAAGCCAAGATCAGAAAGAACTACCCACAGCTTCTCGAGGAGTACGAAAAGGTACAAATTTCGAAGATGAAATTATTTGTTAAGGGGGGTAGATTGTAACGCCCTCGAAAAATTTGTACTTGGACTCGAGTACCAACTCGACCAGAAATCGCGTACGATTAATTCTTTTGGAAAATAAGTGTGAGTTAGCTAGCACAACGCTAGAGTAGCTGGGAAATAGTCACTGATCACTTTAAATACGTTCTACAAGACCCAATTCGAGTAGAACCAATGACTCTATAATACTCTAAAGCCTCGGATCAAACTCTAAGCAGGTTTGTTCTCTGGACCTTTTTGAAACTTTGTATTAGATCTAGACCGCGCGTCGAAAGTCCGATACCTACTATCTTAGAAAGTTAGAACCGCCTAGCTGGACTTGACAATCATTTCAAAAATTAAGTCCAACCGACATTCACGGGCTATGTCATTGAGCCTGGACTGAAGAGAGTGAGAATAGGGTTAGATTTGGAATTTGAAATTCAAATCTGGCACACGACTTGACGTGTCAGTATTAAGGGTTCTGACCGTCAGAATTCAGCCAAATTACACCCTCGGATCAGGAAAAATTTCTATTTCATATCATGAGACTTGTAGACCTGATCTACGTGCGGTGACCGCTGAACTGAAACTGGACCGCCACGTGCGATCTGCGAATCCTGCCGGACTGAAAACTTGATGTGTGCTAGATCCAGTATGCATGAGCTTAAGTCCGACCGCATTTGGCCAGGGGACCTCCAGAAATGCTCTTTTGGACCGAAACAACCCCGATTTGGATATACCTCAAGTATACAATGTTCCCGAGCCTATTTTGGGCACATTTGGGCTTATAAAAGGGGTTGAAACCCTCACTCCTCTCTCCCATCCGAATTTAAGAAAAATCCTAGATTGAGAGAGAGAAAAGGTGAGAGTTTGTGAGAGAGAGTAGGAGAGAATTCCTTACCGCTTGTGCTACCTGTTGCAAGTGCCTAAGCAACATACTTCAATCACTTTGCCGATGATTTCTCCATCTTTCTAGGTAAGAAAATATCGTAAATAGTTGCTGATTTAGTGTTCCTCCATTTTCATAGCATGTTAGCTGATAGATCTTGTAAATCAGGTTGTCTATTTGCCGTAGACGAAGCGTATACGCTCCGTTCGAATTCACACACCTATAAGAGAAAAGGTGCGGATTTTAGACACTTTGATTGATTGTTCCAATACTTTCAATGTCGTTTAATAGTAGATTATCGACGGAAACGCCGTTTGACATGTACAAAATGCTGTCCGTTTCCTGTTTCGTAAACCGACGAAGAATATGAGATTTAGGGCATTTTAGTCATTTGTAGGAAGTACTGTTTTCATTCATATTTTGCTGATGTGATTGACATGGCTTCTTGTTGTATTAGAATACAAGGAATGCGTGCATAATTAGTTTGGTAAAGAGATTCTCCTAAATGTGCACTTTGAGTCGACATACTATATGTAGACTTAAGTGTGTAGTTTAAGGGTTTGTATAAATGCTTGTATTAGTATGTATTGAATTATATGGTGTTATGAATTAGTTTGAGATTGATTTCTCAATTAATATGCTGATGTAAATGATTTCCTACATGTTAGCTATATGCATGATTTCATTATATGTATGAAATGTATGTGCTTGATGATTTACTTAAGTTGTATGTTATAACATGTGTTAACATGCTCACATGGTTGTATTTCATTTCCAATACTCTTACGTGATTTGTTGATGTGTATTTATCATTGATTGGGACTATACCTAGTCCAGGCAGTCGGCAACCGAATAATTTCGTGGTTGGCTTATCTTTGCCACGAACGACGCGTCGATGAACGCGAGCCATGTTTTGGAGTTGGCGGCAGTGGTTAGGCCACACGAAGTGTTTTACGCACTTCATGTCGTTCGACTTGAGATGCGATTGTGCTAATCGAGCCCGTCAAGTAACCCGACTGGCTGTTGTATGTTCACCCTGCATGAGTCATAACTGCTTGAACCTAGGGTACTGAACTTACCATTGTAAACCCTGTTAACCATGGTACCTTGATCCACGAAGACTCATGAGCCGGGCATGGTGGTATGGGACACCGTGGTCGAGCTGTCGGCCTACGCTGGGGCCACAAACCTCCATGTAGTGACCAGTGAGCACCTATGTCTCTTGAGCAGATTATGGTGGTATGGGACACTATATTCTTGCTGTCGGCCTACACTGATCAGGCGACGAGTCCTTTGTAGTGACCGCGAGCGTATTCTGAGTCTACGGGAGGCGACGACCCTTCCGTAGCAGTGAGAGTACAGTAGGCCTGTATTGATAAGGTGATGGAGGAGCGGTGCAACGAGTACGAGCAACAGCCCTGACAGCCCTTATAGCGACCTACAAAATATACATCATATGAGATTACTAGGAGTGACTACCCTAGACAGGATCTGTGTTGGGATTGATATAAGGGAAGTACCTTAGTTTCTTAATCCTGCTGTTTGAATGGATTAATAACAACTCGGAAATCATATCACCATTACATTGCATGTGCCTGGAAGATGTGTAGCACTGAGCGGTACGCAAGCATGCCGCGGATGAAGATGGTGCCGTATGTAGGAGAATGTCGGTGAGGGCATCCATCATGTCATGTAATATTGCATTAACAACAGTATTAGGATTATTTGATTTACTGCTTTACTATTATCGCATGATTAATTTGAGAACATGCTAATCTTTGTTCTATGATTTCACTGAGTTGATCACTCACTCCCACGTTACGGGATGGTGTTTGCAACACCCACCAGACCCTGTCTTAGATGCAGGTGATGCAGTGATCCAGGAGGTAGAGCCGGACTATGATGAAGACCAGGACGAGTTCTCATACATGCAGTACCACGACGGCTTTGCTTAGGTGGCCTGGGTTGACGGGACTTCTCAGTGGGACTCTTTTGAACATTTAATTTTGTTTATTTACATGTATATGAGTCGCAGAGATGTATTCATACTTTAGTGACAGTCGAGATCTACTTAGTTTTTCATACAGTGATATATATATATATATTCTTTAGTCTTCTGCTTGCTTTTATCACTAGATCTGGAGTATGAATTGCAGTTTGGTATACTTTTACTCATGTGAATGCTTTAACTTAGACAACATTGAATCATAATCATTTTTGTTGCATAAGTGACGGTCTGGAACTCGGGAGTTGAGTTTATACACGACCCCCGATTTTCAGGGTGTTACAATAAGGGGGGGCCCACCTTGAGGTGGCTAATAGTGGGGGTGGCTGCCAATGAAGTGTGATCCACGTGGGCCCACCCAGCCTCATAGCTCACTGGTAGACCGAGTGAAAGATACCTCGTTTCAAAACTTGAGGCCTTGGTACCGATCTCTGTGAGGTGGCTAACATGGGGTGTGTACTGACATGAGGTGTGAGGTGACTAACATGGGGTGTGTACTAACATGGAGTGTGTACTGACATGGGTGTGGGTGTTAACCGTGGGGCCCATGAGATCCATCCACGCCGTCCACCCTTTTTGATGGGGCACACCATGGAATATGTGTATTACCCAACCGTCCACCACCCTCGAATGGTGGGCCACGTCCATGTGGGGCCCTCCCTGGCGTGCGTCCCATGCCCAGCCCCATAGCTCACTGGTAGACCGAGTGAGAGATACCTAGTTTCAACGGTGGACCCCAGCTCACGTGGTAGGAAGAGAGAAAGATACCTCATTTCACACTAAGGTCTTGCCTTCCATCCCTGGTGGTGGGGGCTTACGGTGAAGTGTGACCTGACGGTGGGGTCCGTGGGACCCACCCACCTCATCCATCTCTTTTGGTGGGCCACACCACATCATATGTGTTTGATCCAAACCGTCCATTACACTTGGACGGTGGGCATCACACCCCACGTGTGGGGCCACCTTGGTGTATGCATGTGTTTGTCCAGGAGGGTGTGCGCGTGATATTAATATAATATATTATATTGTGTTAATATATGATATGATATATTATATATTATAATATAATAATAGCATACATGCATTTAACGTTGTGGTGGGCTTCACCTATGCTACTTTTAAAAAAGCAACATAAGCTACATGTGTTATACATATCTATATACATATATATATATATATATATATATATATATATATATATATATATATATATATATATATATATTATATTATATTATATTATATTTCAATACATGAGGGTGGGCCCTCCGTGGGATCCACCTCTGTTTTACAAATGAGCAGCAAGCTGCACGTGGAGTAGCTACACAGTTGCTCTCTTGACGTCAGCAAATGCGGGTCCACATGATGTGTGTGGTTTACGCTAGCCGTCCATCCATTTTGGTGGTGGGCCATGCACGATGTAAGACCCGTATTCTAGTTCTACTATTCCGTCAACTCCCGTGATCCTTCCCGTCGAATTTCGGTAACCTACGACCGATAATCGACATTTGCGCGCGACCCTAAGTCGTGCCTTGTAGATTTGAGTCGGCTTGACCCAAGACTTGTACCATTGCCACCGCGCCGTCGCTGCGGTTTCGATGCCACGACTCGCGCGCCAAGGCGATACCCTAGTCAGGTGATGTGGGCCAACGTTCGGTGCGAGAAAAATGCTGCGCGTTACAAAACTCAAGAGAATCTCTACCGAATGTCACATCACATCCCATCAATCAAGTACCACATTACACCATATGTCAAGTACACATCACCTTCACTCATCCCTAAGCAACCCCAAAAGTCAACACCCTCTTACAACAAGGTACACCCATCACTCACCCATCTCTCACCCATCTCTCTTATCTCTCTCTCATTCCCTCCCAAGCAACCCATGTCCATGAGAACTACATGAGAGAGAGCTTTGGGTAGCCCACTTCCTACCTCCCATCTCCACCATTCAAAACCAATCTCAACTGTCGAAATCCTTTCCTTAGAGATCTAAGACCTCTTGGAGGAAGGAGGAGTTCAAAATCTTGAGGTGGGTGCTTCTTTCTCTCCTTCTCCCTCTCTTTTTCCTTTGTTTTGTAGGTGATTTCATGTTGTGATGTTATGATTTAAGGGCCCACATTGGTGGAACTCATCTTGAAGTATGCATTGTATAGGGAGGGACCATAGTGGCGAGGTCCCTCCCCTTCTTACCGATCTCTCTCTCTCTATCTCATCCTTCTTCCCTATTTCATGGTCCACCTTGAAGTATGTATCGTATCTATGCCATCCATGCAATGGGCCCACCTTGCTGGACTGTCCAGCGGATGGGATTGCTGCCCGTCCGTCTGGACAGACCCGAATGAAGGAAACACAAATGTTAGCTTGATCTAGAATAGGTGGGCCACACCACGTGAACCATAATGTTGATGTCATCCACACCGTCCAGATCCCTGGACAGTGGGCCCCCTTTCAGATGTGTGTTTTGAATCACACCGTCCAGCGTCCAGAGTCCGGACGCTGGACCCCTTTCAAAAACAAAGAAGTAAATTATATAATATAATATATAATACATGACATATATATACTTATGTATATCTGGATATAATATATAATGTATGATATGTATACGTATGCTTATATATCTAGTGGGCCTCACGTGGGACCCACCTGCTGAGTGAAACGGGTAAGCTGGTTTTACACACACCAGTTATCTGGCTATGTATTGACGCAGTAGGTCCATGGGACCCACCTCTGATGTATCTGTCCCCCCACATCGTCCGTCTGGTGTAGGTCCCACGCAACCGGCAGCTGCTGCTACATTAGATGCCAGCGGGTTTCGTGGACTTCACTCACTGCACGTGTGCAGTATCCAACCGTCCATTTGTGGTCCCCACCAACGACGGGCAGCTGCTGCTTACGTCACCAAGTTTTATTGGTCCCACGCACGAGGTATGAGCTATATCCACACCATCCATCCTAATTCTGAATGACATACTCAAATATCAGGTGGAGTACACCACCGTTCAACGAGGCAGATTCAATCTCTGGTGGGCCATGCAGGTGCGACCTACCAGGAGGATTGGCAGGTGTGTGATGCACAGCTGCATAACCTGCTGTAACAGCGTCAGCAGGTCCTGAGGACCAGATTGATGTATGTGTTAGATCCACCGTCCAGCGGTCTGGACAGTGGAAACCACTGTGGTGTGTGTGCCATCTGCACCGTCCATCTGACAGTGCTGTGCAGGCCCACCTTGGATGTATGTATTCTATTCAAGCTGTCCATCTGCCTTTCCATGCACGACCCACCATGATGTAGCGTTCTATCTACATTGTCCATCCTTCACCCGTGCAAAACACATGGGGCCTCCCTTTTGCGCGTGTGAATCCTCACCGTCCAGCAAGGATGGTGGGATACCGTGATGTGAGCGTTTTATCCACGCTGCCTGCAGCCATGGCCCCACACGTGGGACCATCATTATAGGTGTTCTACACCATTGCACGTGTGGACCCCACATCAGCAATGTTGCTGCTGTGCTTGAATTCAACAGTTCCGTGGGTTTGTGTGAAACCCACACCGTCCTTATAGGTGGGACCCACATTTGATATACGAGTTACATCCCTGCCGTCCAGAGGTTTGGGACGGTGGGCCTGATGTATGGGTTATATACACATCGTCCATCCATGGGACCCACCTCTGATGCACCTTTTGCATCTACACCGCCCATCTGTTTCATTCTCACCGTCCATTGCTTGGACGGTGGGTCACATGGATGTAAGTGTTTTATCCATTCCGTCCACCCATGGGATGTGGACCTTACTGTGATGTGTTTTATCTACACCATCCATCTAACGGTGTAACCCACCATGATGCATGTGGTATCCATACCATCTAACCATTGGAGATATCGTTTTATGGCATGAGTAAAAGAATGAGTTAGATCTCAAGTTCAAGTGGACCCCACCATTTTGCAATAATAGTGTACAAGGATACACATATTACACCTACAATTATTGAAATGATTTTTGGTGTGGTCCAAGCTCACTTGGGGCCCATTGGTGCGGCCCATCCATGGGGCCCAACTGCCTTGTATTTGAGGCCCATATGATGGGGCCCACCTGCTTGAATCTAGGGCCCATGGTTGAGGCCCATTGTGATATATTTGGGGCCCATAGGTCGAGGCCCATTGAGATGTATTTAGGGCCCATGGGTTGAGACCCATTGAGTTATATCGGAGGCCCTTATATGAGTCTCATTGCGATGTGTATTAGGCCTTTGTGTGAGGCTATGGGCCCACTATATGTTTAACCCTATGAGGGCCACTTCTTGGGAGAAATGTTGGTTAGATGTCTACATTGATGGGCAATGATGGTTGAAAGTCCTCATTGTGACCTTTCCTTAGGCCTTGTTAGGCTGGTTATTCATGGCTGGTTGCCGATTATCGGTCGAGGTTGATTATCGATTCTGATTTATAGTGACCGATTGCCGATTATCGATCGAGGTCGATTACCGATTCTGATTTGTCGTGGACGATTGCTAATTTTGATTGTCATGGCCGATTACCGATTCTGATTTGTCGTGGCCGATTACCGATTATCGATCGAGGTCGATTACCGATTCTGAATTGTCGTGGCCGATTGCCGATTATCGGTCGAGGTCGATTACTGATTCTGATTTGTCGTGGCCGATTGCCGATTATCGATCGAGGTCGATTATCGATTCTAATTTGTCATGGCCGATTGCCGATTATCGATCGAGGCCGATTACCGATTCTGATTTGTCGTGACCGATTGCCGATTATCGATCGAGGCCGATTACCGATTCTGATTTGTCGTGACCGATTGCCGATTATCGATCGAGGCCCATTACCGATTCTGATTTGTCGTGACCGATTGTCGATTATCGATCGAGGCCGATTACTGATTCTGATTTGTCATGACCGATTGCCGATTGCCGATTACCGATCGAGGCCCATTTCTGATTCTGATTTGTCATGATCGATTGCCGATTATCGATCGAGGCCCATTACCGATTCTGATTTGTCGTGACCGATTTTGCCGATTCTGATTATCGATCGATTTTAATTGACATGGCCGAATGCTGATTCCGGTTGACGTGACTGATTTACTGATTCTTATTACCGATAAATTATGATTATCATGGCTGATTGATCGATTAGCGATCGAGGCCGATTATCGATCAATTCCGATTGTCGTGGCCGATTGACGATTCTGATTGTCGTGACCGATTCCGATTACTGAAGCCTACTCCGATTCCGACTTCGATTGCTAAGGCCGATTGCCGAGATCTATATGATGTACTTGCAACCCGTAGTTAAGGCCCATTATGATACGTATTAGACCCATGATGCATGACCCATTTGATGTATTTAAGACCCATGTGTAGGGCCCACATGACATGTATTCATGGCCCATGGGCAAGGCCCATTGTGATGTATTCATGGCCTATGGGCAAGGCCCATTGTGATATGTATTATGCCCATGAGCAGGGTCCACCGGTTGTGTATATGTGGCCTTTGAGTAAGGCCCATTGGATTGTATATTAAGCCTTTGTGTGAGACTATGGGCCCATTATATGTTTGGCTCTATGTGACCATTCCTTGGGGGCAATGTTGGTTTAATGTCCACATTGTCGAGGCCTACTGTTGATGCCGGTTATTGATACCGATTATGAGTATGTGACAGCATAACATCATGATGCATGCCCATACACATCATCTGCATGTTTGTTATGAGATGTGATTGACCATTGCATATATCATTAGATAGGATGATATGAGACTCCCTGATAGATGGAGGTTATCTCACATAAGCGCACGACATGTACTGGATTGATGCATGACTGGATTGTATGACTCATGCATCTTGCATTGTGTGTTGTGATTACTATACACCCAAGCGACATCAGGGTCGTAGCCTCCGCAGGTATTTCGTGGATGGCCGGATGGGACACCAAAAATCTATTCTACATGGGGTGCTATAGATATCCTTGGGTGAAAGTCCCAGAACCCTCTTGGTTCCAGAGGTTGCTCCAACGTCTAGACCGAGTGGGTAGATGAGCGTCAAGTGCCGATTACTAGATGGTTGCGCTCTCTACTGTGTCGTGGTCGGTTGGAAGGGTGTGCGGCCTTACCTGCCCGAGAGGAGGGGGCAATGCTAGGCTGAGTCTGACCAGCTCGAGGAATGGGTCCGCTATTAACGAGCTGAGCCCGATATTGGCAGGTGGATAGTGAGGTCTCTTCCACTCACCTTGTTGCGCACGATGGGGCGGCAATCTGGTTTGGAGTGTAATAGACCTCGGTGATTTCTCAAAGAGGAACCGTATTGATATGTGGACTTATCGAGTAGGAGTTGCATGCTCATTCATTCATTCACTATCCACTCGGGCTGGTGGTGCGTAACTAATTGTTGTGTACCTTTATTATAGAAAGGATTTCGGTTGGGCGCGCGACCAACCTGAGATCAGGAGTTTACCACGTTGAGTCTGACTATCCAAATTTAGGTATGGGACTGGTTTGGATAGAAGTCCATTGTGGTGGACCCCGTAGCCCGCGATATTACGTACTATTATTCCGACTTCACACTCCAAGCATGGTCATTTCATTCACATCGCATATTGCATTACATCCGTAGGTATATGACATTTTGGGTTGCTATGTTTCTGCACTTATATGGCCTAGACAGACTTAGCAGGATTTGTATATTACATTACATCCTCGGCATCTGATATTTGACTCTTTATGACTCCTTAGTGCATAACTGTTTTATATTACGTATTTTGATATCAATTGACTTATGAACTTGTCCATACTTCCGCTTACTCTGTCATTGTATGATTTATGATCTTGTCAGTATTTCTACTTATTTCGATAATGTACGATTTATGAATTACAAGAAATTTCGGTATTGTATGATGATGGTTTTGTATTGAATACTTGACACTTACTTTGTGCACACACTTACACCACCCTCTAAGCTTTCTATAAGCTTATGCACGATAGATGCGTGCAGGTGATGTTAGGTTACAGCCGTGTTGAGCTTGGAGCATGCAGCGGTCTTCTGGAGCTTGATTTTTGATTTATGTATCTTCCCTTCAGTATTGTACTCAAATAATTATATTAGTGGATATGTGATGATGATGTTGCTTTTGTGATTTGGGTAATCTTGTGGTTATGCTTATTACGATTTAAATGTAAAAAAAAATCCTCCTTGTAGGATTCCAGGATCGGAATCTGGCGTGTGAATGCTAGGAGCTGAGAGTAGGGTACTATGGAGGCTGTCGGCACCGGATTCGACAATCGGGATTCCTGTGAATCCGATTTTCGAGTTTGGGGCGTGACACACGACGTATGTGTTTTACATGATGTTATACATCTATTTTGATGGTGGGACCCACTATCATATGGTGACATCAAGTTCTGTGGGTCCCACTCCTAAGGTGGTTTGATATATTATATATGTATATATATTATATTATATATATACTATATATTATATTATATAATATATATATATATTATATATCATATAGACATAATGGAGGGCCCTACATGGGACCCACCATGGTGCATGTGTTGTATCCAAACCATCCAACCATCGGTGAGATCATTTTAGGACATGGAGTAAATGAGCCAGATCCATAGTCCAAGTGGACCCCACCTTAACATGTTATGAGGCCTATCTTGATTTATCTGTGGTAGTCCATTAAGGCCCACTTTGATGTGGATATAAGGCCCATGTTATAAGGCCCATTCAATGTATTCATGGCCCATGGTTGAGGCCCACTTTGATAGATATAAGGCCCATGTTACAAGGCCCATTTTGATGCATTCTAAGGCCCACGAGTTATGGCCTATTGCAATGCACATAAGGCCCATTGGTGCGACCCATTGATGTGGCCCACTTGATGAATATAAGGCCCATATGATATGGCCCATTTGATGTATTTAAGGCCCAATGGGATGTACCTAAGGTCCATTGCAATGTGTGATCCTAATACGGTTTATGTAATGATATTTACGACGGGCTATGACTTGGGAGCAATGATGGTTTAATGTCCACGTTGTAAGTATAATGTTAGTTAAATGTTCACATTATGACTCTCCCTAGGGCCCATTGACAGGCTCGTACTTGTTGTGTATAGGCTATCTAAGCCCATCTGCATTGTAAGGATAATTCATTACTTTATTACATATTTAGTATAGTTTCATGACTCACGATCATACGCATTATATGTATGCTTGATATGAGAAGTGACTGATCATAGCATATGCCTTCGGGCAGATTATTTATGGGCTCCTGGTTAGGCAGTGTTGTCATTCATGAGCGCACGATACGCACAGGATTGCTGCATGATAGGATAGTGTGATTCATGCATTTCACATTGTGTGACATTGTTACTGTACGCCCTAGCAACATCAGGGCCGTAGCCTCCACAGGCCTATCGTGGTTGGCAGGATTGGATATCGAAAATCTTGTTCTACAGGGGGTGTTATAGATAACCCTAGGTGAAAGTCCCTAAATCCTTATGGTACTAAGAGCTTGCTCCAACGTCTAGATCGAGTGGGTACAGGAGAGCCAAGTGCCTATTACCAGACGATCACACTTTTCACTGTGTCGTGGTCCATTGGAAGGGGGTGCGGCCTTACCCGCTCGAGAGTAGGGGGCAAAGCTAGGTTGAGTTTGACCAACTCGAGGAATGGGTCCCCTATCGACGAGTCGAGCCCGATATTGGTAGACGAATAGTGAGGTCCCTTCCACTTATCTTATTACGCGCGATAGAGCGGCGATCTGATTTAGAGTTGTTCACACCCCAAGTGCAAGGTTGTGTTGTAGTAATAAACTCGGTAAGACCGAGGTCGAATCCTAAGGGACTGAAACCTGTACGTTATTTAAAACTACTAGAACTAGAACTAGAATGAGATGAAATCTAAATCAACTATAATTTAAGGAATAATTGTGAAATTATTATCTAAAACTTAGGAGAAATCAGAGATAGGAAACTAGGGATTAAGAGGATCCACTTGTAGAGATTAGAGAGATCTTACGCTTGCTTTATGGAAATTAAATTGAGCTTCCATTAATATAGTTTTCAAGAGATGAAAGGTATATGAATTAGAATGGATTCCATCACCAAACCATGCCCAGGAGACAAAGAAAACAACAGAATTAATCTAATTACCAACCAATCAACATGCAATGAAGGTTAGGAAGAGTACTGTCACCCGACCATGCCTAGGAGACGATGGTGAACAACAGGGCTTCCTGACGTCATAAACATAAATAAGAAAGGAACATGCTCAAAGCTATCACAGATCCATTGTAATTTCAGTCACAATAAACCATTAAAAACTAAAAACATGCTCATTAATCAACTAATATCAATATCCATTCAGTCTTAAACAAAAGGTACAAGCAACAAGTCCTCCCGTCTCGCTACAAGCTTCACCTCTTAGCCCTAGCTAAGAGGTTTAGCTACACATAAACATGATGAAACTATCCTCAGATATCATAAAAAATAAACAGAAAATAAAACCAAAAGAAAGCTCGAAAATTTCTCCTTGTCTCTCCCTGTTACTGTCGTCCACAACCGGCTGGCTTCACACCTTCAAGATCTCCCCGGATGCCCCCTTGCACGTTCCAGCCTTCTCCCTTTTATAGACAAAAGAAGGAGAGTCGGTGCTGGGAAACATTTTACGCAGCAAAGAAAGATCAGGAACTCCTTATGTAGGCAAAACCAAACGCAGGAATCTGTCGCACGTTGATGGTGAGCCCTGTATTGTCTGGAGTTGGAGGAATCCGTTCCTTCCACCGGATTTGTGGTGAAATTTCGATGGAATGGACAGATTTCAGATCAAAATCACGGCCCACAGAGATGAACTGCAGGTCCCTGTTTGTACCGTTCATCTTGCGTTTTAAACACACGGACGTCGTTCTTGCTGTGCAGCTCTGATTTCCTCATCTAGGTCCAGATAATAACGTCCGTTGGACTTTAATGGACGGTCTAGAATGGGCTGATGATGCAAAATGGTGGCTCACAAGGATAGTCTGCAAGTCACTTTCACAAACAAAACCTCGCATCCGTCGCTGTGATGGCTGGTGGGGCCATGGTTGATGTCAGTGGGGATATCCACGCCGTCCATTGAGATCCACTCGAAAAACCGTTCAGAGAGGGCCGGTTTTGGATCAATTTTTAGTGTGGCCCAAGGATTTCCTATTCAGCCGTCCATTCGACATTTACACGGCTGAGATCCTATTTCCTTTATCCTTTTCAAATTTCGTCAGCTAGGCCTTAGTGGTATGGGCCGCGGAAGTCTTATGGACGGTATGGATCAACCGTTTGGACCATGGGTGGGGCCCACAACTGCATCCGATCCCGAACAGCGTCGCACACCGTAGCGAAAATGGGAACTCCATTTTTGAGAAAGAAAGCTCGGTCAAACCAAGTTTTGACTGGGATTCTCATCTAGTGTACATTGAGTGCACACGCACTTTATGTACTGGCGATGTACATGTAGCTCCATTGTGATGGTCGTGAGAAATTCACACCGTTCATCAGCTTTGAAATATCATTTTAGGCATTGAGACCAAAAGTGAAGCATATCCAGGAAGCATGTGGGCCCCACTTAATGAATTAAGGGGCTGATCTATCCATTGGGCCACTTTCAGAGCGATCCAATGGTTGATTTTTAACGTGTACGGTTAATTTATGGTCCCCATCCCTTTTTAAATTTTTAGACTCAATTGGATGACGAGAATCCTGTGATCTTGCATTTTTGGACCAATTCCATGCCTTTTTAATGTGAACAGCTTGATTTCCTCCGGTCCCTGGCGTGTAAATTCTTCGATCTTGGTCCCATGGAATCTGTCCCTTGCTCTGGTGAATCTTGAGCGCTAATTTCATGCTTTTAGCACATTATTTCGGTCCAAACTCGTACATACACCCTGCATCACAAACGTGATTAAATCAGGCCGTTAAACGGCATCATGCTCGTAAATCCATGCAATAAATGGGGTCTAATATGCAATATTTGACCCTCAACAAGAGTGTACTAGACCCCGGTGATATTCTAGAGTTGAGTTGTATTGATATGTGGACTTAGATGAGCATTTGTATGCTTGAGTTGCATTTCG
The DNA here is from genome assembly GCA_037074715.1 of Magnolia kwangsiensis. NCBI lineage: Eukaryota > Viridiplantae > Streptophyta > Magnoliopsida > Magnoliales > Magnoliaceae > Magnolia > Magnolia kwangsiensis. The sequence goes on along the minus strand of CM073576.1, from coordinate 42,239,782 downwards.
CATCGCATGGCCTTGGTAATGATCGACATCATTCATGCTTTGAACCGCATGGCCTTGGTACGGCTAATGGTATTCTTGGCTTTCATCAGCATGTTTCGCATTCCTCTGATACTGCATGATCATATTACTGCCTCGCGCACACACTTTCACCACCCTCTAAGCTTTCCATAAGTTTATGCATGACCGTTGCGTGCAGGTGACGTTGGGACGCAGCAGCGCTGAGGCAGGAGGACTTTGCAGATCATCTTAGAGCTTTTGTTCATCATCATTGTATTTCCCTTTATGCTCATTGTACTTGTAAAGTTTTTTATCATAGTGGAAATGCAATGGAGTTTTTGGTTATTGTTTGTGGGTTATGTCTTTGGTTATGCTTATTACGAATCAAACTGATATTGAAAATCCTCCTCGTAGCATCCAGGATCGAAACTTGGCGAATGGGCGCTAAGAGCCGAGAATGGGATTTTACGGAGGCTGTCGGCGCTAGATTCGGCGATCGAAAATTTTGTGAGCCCGATTTCTGAGTTTGGGGCGTGACATGAAGGGTATTACTGTCCGCATTTAGTACGTGATGTGGGTAAATTACTATAGCATTGTCATATTTGTCAAACCTCTAAGGGGTAGTTTCAGAATATAGGCCTCTATTGTCATTACCTGTACCTAATGGCCCTTGGGAGGACTTTATTTATAGACTTCATGATTAGTCTCTCACAAACACAGCACAACATGGATTCGATGCTCATGGATGGTAGATCATTTCTCAAAGATGACATACTTTATCTCATATAAGAAGACCTTCGATGCAATACACATGACGAATCTATTCTTGATAGAGGTCGTGCTGCTACATGGGGTTCCTAAGACTATTACTTCTCATTATAACACAAAGTTTATTAGCCACTCTTAGTGGACTCTGTGTAATTGGTTTGATATGCAACTTCAGTTCAGTAGTTCCTACCACTCACGTACTGATGGGTTGACTAAGTTATGAATCGCATTTTGAGAAACATCTTCCGGTGTATTTCAGGTAACAAAACGAAACAGTGAGATTTGACCTTATCTCATTTGGAGTTTGTATTCAATAACATGGTGAACCACTCAATAGGGAAGTCTTCCTTCCAGAATGTTTATGGTCGAGTGCCTCACCACACACTTGACTTGGTCTCTTTACGTAAGCTCTCGGGCATGAGTATTAGAATAGAACACATGACAGACTGCATTGTGGGCATTCATGTGGATGTGTAAGTCAAATTGCATGCCTCGAACGATAAATACAAGGAGCAAACCAATAAGCATTAGCGATAAAAGATGTTTGAGGTGGGCGACCATGTTATGGTCTATCTATGTAAGGAGAGATTTTTGATCGGGACCTACAATAAGCTAAAAAATAAAAAGATTGGACCAATAGCGATCCTCCAAAAGACCATTGACAATGCTTATGTTGTTGATCTTTTATATGACACGGAGATCTCGTGTACTTTCGACATTGCAAACATGACCGAATATCATGAACTGAAGTTGGATGAGAACTTGAGGTTGAGTTCTTTTGAAGTGGAGGGGACTGATGTATGAGTCGCAAACACTTTCAAGGCAAAGATAGACTAGATAAGGCCCAATCGGAGGCAAAAGTGATTAAGACTATTAGAACTTTAAAACAATCGTATCTCGCAAACCAAAATGAATTTTTTGATATATCATATATGATTTTAGAGTAGGAGAAGCTACTTTAGTCAACGAAGCTACTGCATTGGGTTGCTCATGCCGGATTTGTGAGATTCCATCAGATCCACAGTCAAAAGTCAATTTTACTTTTATTTTTACTATAAATAGTAAGTTTTAATTCGATCATAACTTTTGATTACTTGAGTTGAAAGTGTCGTGTCCAACATGAAAATGACTTAGAAAAGTTAGGAGAACAATGTGGTTAGGCTAAACTGGACACTTGCTATTTTTGGCCGAAAACCATGATGCATAATAGGAATGGTGACAGCCTATAAATGGTAAGTTTACTATCTATAGTAACTCATGTTTTTAAGGAGTTTGGAATTCAAGTATAAAATTGTCCTAAGTTTAAACTCATTATACAAGGGATAGTAATTTTGTTTTTATTATCAATTTAATTTATTTTTAAATTTATTAAAAATTATTTCTATTTTTTCTCTCATGGATTCAAGAAAACCCGGGAAAGAATTTAGAGAAGCTTCTTGGATTGGGAGTAGTTATCCTTGACGAAGACGGCGATCGACCTCCCACGTCACAGATGATTAATACCGTCTTATACGGTTGATTTTTTTGGGTCATGCTCCATCCAAACCAGGGCCCATCCTACATCACAGATGATTAAGACCGTCCTACACGGTTGATTTTTTTGGGTTATGCTCCATCCAAACCAGGGCCTATGATTTGTCCATTTGAGTGGTGTGAAATGGCGTCGTATTTTCTTTCTTCACAATATATATTTTTTAACCACCATTTGGAAGGGTGATAATTTTCCCTCCATATTGTCTGTAGGTCATGTATGGAGTCATCGTACAAACGGTTGGAATCACTGAAGCATAGCCCAATTATAGAAATTAAAAATCTAAGAAAAGCACGGGCTCGAGGAATGTAGAGAAATCAAGTGAGATGAGAGTCGTGATATTTTAATTATATAGTTGTCCTGGTAGACAATTCTTTCATTCTTTCTTACACCATGTTTTTTCTTTTGCTACAGCAAACGCACATTCGCTAGCTCCACACGTGCCCGTCATGAGGTACTGCGGGCGACACCTTCTAGATGTCGCGGCTGCTTGTCGAATCGTAAGGTGTCCACACCTGAACAACGAATATAGACCGTTGGAAGGTCCCGTCATTCTTTTCATACATAGTATGTCTCGACTTTGGATCAGGTCGGATGGGGTCCACCTGATGCACGGATTGGATGTCGCATTCAAGCACTATATATATATTATTGGCTTATATTGTCAGACGTGGAATGCGTCCTACCCCGCCCTCACGGTAATCCGTCCGGGCAACGCTCTTTTAAGGTCTACTGTGATGTAAGAGTTTTATCCACACCGTTCATCGTTTTTATCGGATCGTTTTACGATATCACTTGGAAAACGTGGCAGGTCCAGGCTTAAGTGGACCACAAAGTGGGGATTGAACGTCCACCATTAAAATATTCTTGGGAGTTGGAGAAGTCTTAGATCAAGCCGATATTTGTTTTTTCACTTCATCCACATCTAAATGACCTTATTAATAGGTCGGATGGTAAAAGAACATCACTGTGGCCCTTAGAAAGGTTCCAACGGCATTATCACTCAGCTTCCTTTGGTGTGGCCCACTGGAGCTGTGGACCTTCCTAATTTTTGGGGTCGTATCCTAAAATGATTTGAGAAAAGTGATGAACAGTGTGGATAAAACTCTTAAATTATGATGGACCCCACAGAGATCTGCCCGGACGGTAATCCGTACGGCCGGGGGTAGGACGCAATCCGCTTCCTATATTGGCAGGTCTAGGCCACACAAAGGTGGTCGTCTAGACAATTCAACGTGCCACGTTTTGGAAACCACTTTATTCTACAACCAACGGTTTAAAATATCTATCACCTCCCTAATATATCTCTATTTTTCCAGTTAGGTGGCCGAACTTATACAATGAGATTACCTCAACTTAAGCAACCTAAATTCTCTATTTTTAAGCATGTTAATTCATTTGAAATAAAATACAAAATATTTTTTGACGTGATTCTACAAGGCTAACTTCGATAAGCCCCCACACGTGTACATGCCAGATTGTGTACCCATCATCACAGGTGCTGGGGTGTCTGACAGGTGCAATATCCAAGCCGTCCATCAGGCAGGTCGCACCACAGGGAACCATATGGCATTGGACGCCCATATTAAAACCTTCCAGCCCCAGTGTGGGGCCCACCGTGTTTTGTATATGCATCCAATCCATTTAGACCGATGTGTTTCTCTAGGATGAATGGACGCCTCCAAAATCAGGCCATTTCAAACTCAGATGGACTAGGCCACGTGGTTTTAGAAGTTCTCGACGTAATTCTATATGGTGTGGTCCGCTTGAATTTTGGATTAGCTTTTGAATTCTAGTGTGCATGGAGAACGTAGGCCGACGCACATGATGGACGGATGGATTGGATGTCATGCACACGTATTGATGGCCCCTATTCATCACGTTGTAGATTCAGCCTACATATGAGAGCTTTGCTGAGCCTACATTGAAACATAATTATATGATCCAATCCGTCCATCAAGATTGTCCCACTATATTAATTTCCTGCCTTGTGAATGAAATCAGTTGGCTTATCACCAGGGTCATAGTTTAAAAAATTTTTAATATATATATATATATATATGGGAAAAGGTACTGTGCGCTCAACCTCACCATAAGCTCCCGTGAGGTTGAGCTGTGTGGGCCCCACCGTGATGCATGTTGACCATCAATACCGTACATTTGATGGGTCCCCTTTAAATTATGGGATATCCCAAAAATCAGCCGTTACGGAACTCAGGTGGGCCATACCATCTAAAATCATGTGAAGACACCGTTAAAACATATAAAAGCACTTGGTGGGGCCCACCTGAGTTTTTAATGCTGCCGAAACTTGGTATGACCCCTCATCCTAGTGGGACACATAATGGATGGGCTGGATTTTCAAACCACATCTCGGCGGGCCATTAAAATGATTATGAATGTTTTAACGGTGCACAGCCCCTCTCCACTTCTGTATGTGATGTGGCCCACAAAAGTCACGGATTGACTTCATTTTTGAGACCTAGGCCCACGATGGAATGGTGCATCTGAATGATGGGGTAAATGTTTGAAACACATCACGGTGGGGCCCACACAGCTTGACCTCATGGGACGAACTCATGAGGTCGAGTGCATAGTACCTTTTCCCTATATATATATATATATATATATATATAGGGAAAAGGTACTATGCGCTCGAGCTCATGATAAGCTTATTGTGAGGTCGAGCTGTGTGGGCCCCACCGTGATGCATGTCAACCATTAACACCGTGCATTTGATGGTTCCCCTTTAAATAATGGGATATGCGAAAAATCAGCGTATACGGAACTCAGGTGGGCCATACCATCTAAAATCATTTGAAGACACCGTTAAAACATATAAAAGCACTTGGTGGGGCCCACCTGAGTTTTGAATGCTGCTGAAACTTGGTCTAAACCCTCATACAAGTGGGAGACACATAATGGATGGGCTGGATTTGCAAACCACATCTTTTGTGGGCCCCAAAAATGATTACGAATGTTTTAATGGTTGCACGGCCCCTCTCCACTTCTGTATGTGGTGTGGTCCACACAAGTCACGGATTGACTCGATTTTTGAGACCTAGGTCCAAGGTGGAATGACGCATCTAACTGATGGGGTAGATGTTCGAAAGGCATCACGGTGGGGCCTACACAGCTCGATCGCATGGGACGGAACCGTGAGCTCAAGCACATTGTACCTTTTCCCATATATATATATATATATGGCTCGAGATGAACTTGACCAAAATTTCCAAAGCAGCCCGCCTGTTTCTAATATAATAATCAATCGCATGCGTGGACCAGCCTAATTAGACCCACCTGATGGACAGTTTGGTTGTTCAAACTTATTTGCCTTGCTTAGGCTTGCGGTGGCTTGTAAAAGGTTAGGCTTGTACATGCGTGTGCGCTTAGCATCGGTAGCGTTTTGTATTATCAAACCACGCATTATGTATTAATCAATAATGCTCAATCGTTTCAATTACATCTCTTATAAATAAAAAACTTATAGTCTAATTAGAAATCTTAATTTGATTAAATTAGAATTTACTCAAAATAATAAAATTTATTATAAATACAAAGTTCTAATTTAATCATGTTAACTAATTCTTAGCACGATTAGAAGCAATTTCTAAAAAGACTACATATGTTAAAATTCCAAAATGAAGGAAATAATAAGTTTTTCCTAGCACTAATTTTGAATTGAAAGGAAGTGTTTTCTCACAAAACGAACCAACGGGACCTGTTTATCGGGTCGATTGACTCCGAATGACCATAGGTCATTCATCATATAACGAAACCCGGATTAAAAGTTATGGCCAATTTACAGTTCACACTTTAAATGATAATTTCTCCCTATCCAGAATAAATTTCTTTAATCTAGACATGTCCGAGGCCTAGTCATGTCATGCCCTACATAGGATTGAGCCCGAATTTAATGGATAATGTCTATTTCCGTTCAAGCTTCTTTTGGTCAAGTTGTACCAAAGAATAGGTTTGCGGCCCGTTCTACATCATTCCCCTCCACTTGGAAAAGGACTGATCCCGTTGTTATCCATTGGTCTTGCCTCATGATACTTGTACAAATCTGTCACATTAAACTCCCATGAGATATCTATGTTCGGATCAATGACATATGCATCATTATTGATTTTCTTGAGTATTGGGACTAGGCATGTCTTCTAATTTCTCAACTTGTTATATATTCCCATTGAAAACCGCTAATTACATAGGTGAACCAACATGTTATCACTCACTTCAAAAACCTTTTGGCATTTATATTTAACAGCCTCTTCTTTGTAGTTGGCGTTAGATGCCTGTAATTTTTTCTAAACATCGGCATGCATATTCGTGATCCAGTCCGCCATATTTTCTGTAGCAACACTCATTTCTGGTAACTTAGGTAGCGGGAACAGGCAGAGTGTATGCTTGAGAACTCGACCATGCACAACTTCGAATAGGGACTTACTGGTGGATTGATCCTGCATGTTGCTAAAGGTGAACTCTTCATAAGCCAAATAAAGATCACTCAATAATAAGGGACTGAGTCTTTCAAACAGTCGACGCAGCTTGCACTTACATAAGACTAGGTCTTTCAAACAATCGACTCAAGTCACGGTAAATAAAGGGTTGTTCAAATATTAGTCTATGAGCCCACAAAAGTACTCAAGGTACATCACCTCCATAACATCTACATTAGCCAACCGATAACGCTTGTATGTCATGAATGCATGATTAATCCGATATTTATTAATCCTATTCACAAACAGTCATTTAATAAGCCTTTACAACTAGTGACCAACCTTAATTCAATAAGTAAGCCTTACCATCACAATTATGTAAATCCAATAAATAGGTTCCACCCAACAAAGTCAATAAGGCACAACGAGATTCCACCTCAACCAAGCCAATGAGGCAACTAATTAAGGGCATAGTAATTACCAAGGATGGTAAGCCTACAACCTAGTTCCATTTAATCCATTTCAAGGTGGTCAATAGTTCAAGGTATAACCATATGTGTTCAATTCATATAATTTACATTTTTCATCATTCCCACAAAGGGATTTCCAGTTGCCTTATTCTAAAATTCTAAGTATTCTAGCATACAAGACATGTGGTTTCATTAATGTATATTATGTTCACGAAGTTCATGATAGCTGAGCGACATATTCAAGTCATTTGGATCATGTTAAGGAGTGCGTGTGTGAATTAACCTACACAAGAGCTAAGCATATTATGCGAGTATATATAGGATTCTAAACATGTTATGGATACTAGAAAATTATTTGTGATTGAATACATATGAGATAAATTACAAGGGCTATCATACAATTCAAGATAATTTGGCATGTTCATTCAATAGTTGAGACTATCACTAAATTAAAAATGTCGAAGAAAAGCTTGAAGGGCATATAATCACCTTAGGGTTAAGGTTTCTTGGCTCCAACACTTTCGATTCAGGTGCAACTCACCAGTAATGGCTCCTAGGGGTTGAAAATTGGGGGAAAACCCAAGATACAACTTCAATTCGGGGCCTCTATGCCAATTTCCCTCAAATCAGGGTTTAAATCGAGATTCAGAAAGGGTTTACCCACCTCGAGATTCAACGATTGGTTAGGGCGGTGGAATTCAACACAAATACAAGGCTCGAATGATGCTATGCCTTCCAAAAAACTTCTACTCGATACCAAGAAGCACCCATCATGGGTCGGGCTCCAAAATCCAAGCTATGACAAGAAACTACTGGCTAGAGTTGATCTGATACGATCTAGAGCAGCAAGATTCGGCTTTGATCTCCTCTCTCTCTCTCTCTCTCTCTCTCTCTCTCTCTCTCTCTCTCTCTCTCTCTCTCTCTCTTTCCAATAAAATCTTTAGGGTTGGAATGGAATTAAGAAAAGTAAGGTTAGTGGGTATTTACACCCTTAGACAATTTCCTCCCAAAATCGTAGCCTAATGAGAATTATCGATTGGACCGACAGGAACCAAATATGTCCTGCTTTTGGGCTAGTCTAGTTGGCTGAGCTGATAGGACCCAAATCATCCCATAATGGTCTAGATCACTACTTTAGGGTCCTGAAGATTGGGTGAGGTGGTTCATCATTGACCCTGGACTCGGGAGTTCTAGTCATGTCAAAATCAAGTGAATGTTCAACTGTTTAGACACTAGAGGCCGATCAAATATATCACATTGATCAATCTTTGATTTGAATATTCTATTTGATGTATTTTTAGGGTAGGCTCTTCCTAGGCAAACGTCTAAGTTTAATAAATTGGGGATTCAAGGATTGCAAGGGGTAGGGTCCGATTTGATTCATTGACGAATAAGATCCAATTGCATCATGGGTTCCCAAGTTTAGTGCTTTGCTTACGGGCTTTAAGTCTACGGGTTTTAAACACGTACACACGAATTTAACAGGTAACACCTAAGGGCATTCAATACCCTGAGTATCAGAGGGGTAGGGTGTTATAGTAAACTAATAGTATTTTACAGTGAAAAGCTAAGTGAGGCTCATAAGAAGTGATCGATATATGAGATGGATTTAAATGCAGTCATCCAAACCTTGTGCTATTAGAGACACTATCTAATCCAAAAGGGAATTTATCATCTATACAGACTATCAGACCCTCAAAAATATTAACAATCAAGCTAATGCCAATCATGTGCATGCCAGATGTAATTTTTTCTTGCAGGAATTAATGTTCATGTTGAAGCATAAAATAGGGCAGTGAACAAGGTTGTTGATGCACTTAGTAGACGAGTAGCCTTACTGATTACTATGAGTAATTTGATCATGGCGTTCGAGTGCCCCAAAGAATTATATACAAATGATAATGACTTTAAGGATGCATGGGTCATATGTCAGGTAGGTTAACTAACTGACATGCATATCAAGGACAATTTTCTTTTCAAGGGAAACCTATTATGCATTTGCAGAGTTTATTGTGAGAGTCCGTCATTTAGGAGTTACATGACGGTGGCCTCGATGGTTAATTAGGTTGGGACAAGATGATAGACCTTTTACAGGAGCAGTATTTTTAGCCATAGTTGAAGATGAATATCGAAAAAGCGGTGCAGAAGTACCATATATGTCAAACATCTAAGGGGCTTCATAAAATACAAGTGTTACAACCCTTTACCTATACCCAATGGCTATTGGGAGTACTTGAGCCTAGATTTTATGCTAGGTCTTTTGCGGACCCAATGGGGTATGGATCTGGTATTTGTGGTGGTTGATAGGTTCTCTGATATGACCATTTTCATCCCGTATAGAAAGACTCTCGATGCGTTCTATGTTGCCAATTTGATCTTCAGAGAGGTCGTGTGACTACATGGCATAGCCAAGACTATTATCTTAAATCATGATACCAGGTTCTATAGTCACTTTTGATAGACTTTGTGGTGGCATAGCTCGGCTCGGTTCAGCCAGTAGATAACCTTAGCTCAAACTCCACTCAGCTTGGTCCTCGAGCTTGACTAGCTAGCTTGGCTTGGTTCGGTCAGCAGCTTAGACCAGCTCGAGTGTGTTATCGGGGCTAATAAAGATGCGAACGGTCTGACGTGATGCCCAAATGCAATGACTAAGAGAGTGAGGGGCGCTCGAGTATGTTACCAAGGCAGACAAAGATGCAAATGGTCCGGACAAACAAGCTTGCAGGGCAAGTGACAAGCTCGGACGAAGGCAGGGAAGGCTGGACATGCGTGTGGGATAGTGACCTGTTCGGATAAAGGCAAATATGGGCAGGGTCAGGTCTCGAGAGTGTCACGCACCAAACTCGAAAACCAGGCTCACAAAATTCTCAATCACTGAATCTGGCACCAACAGCTTTCGTAGTACTCCATTCTCGGCTCCTGACATCCATTACCAGGTTCCGATCCTAGGATCTTACAAGGAGGATTTTTAACATGAATTTAATTTGTAATAAGCATAACCCACGAACAATAACCATGACACCATCACAAAATCCACTATGATAAAAAACTTTAAGGTACAATGCGCATAAAGGGAAATACAATGATAATAGTAACAAAAATTCCTGAAGCTCGATTGCATGGTCCTACTCCTACTAAGATACGACTGCGTCCTAACGTCACATGCACAGATCAATTATGCATAAGCATATAGAAAGCTTAGAGGGTGGTGAGGGTGTGTGCGCAATATGAGCGTGCTCAGAATGCAATATCAGAGTAATGTGGAATCATGTTGATGAGTCTATGAATGGAATCAGCCATACCAAGGCTATGCGATGCAAGGCATGAATGTTATCGGTCACACCAATGTCATATGATACAAGGCCTACATATCTAATGTCATGTGCAAGATGCAGCTCAAGCATACTAATCCACATATTAATCCATCTCATCTCTGGAGTATTATATATTAATACAGTTCTCAGTGGATAATTACCGAGGTTTAATACACTCTAAATGACATTGCCTTTTCCTTAGGTGTGCAATCCAAGTGGGCGTAAGAAACCTCACTATCCGCCTGACCAATAACTTGCCAATACCTATCTAACACATTGATAACGGACCCATTTACAAGCTGTCATACTCAGCCTAGTAATTGCCCCCTACCCTTGGGTGAGTAAGGTCACACCCCCTTCCAACCGATCATGACACAGTGGGAGATGTGACCTCCTGGTATTTGGCCTTCATGCGCTCATGTATAAACTCGATTTTGACATTGGAGCATCTTCCGGTATCGTCAGGTTTAGAAATTTTCACCCAGGGACATCTATGGTGCCCTGCTGCTAATAATAATATTTCCAGTGTCCAATCCTACCATCCACGATATGCTTGTGGAGGGTACAACCCTGATGTCGCTAGGGCGTACAGTAATCACAACACACAATACAAGATGCTTGAGTCATACAATCCAGTCATACATTAATCCTTCACAAACCGTGCGCTCATGTGAGATAATCTCAGCCTATCAAGGAGTCCCATTACAACCTGCCCAATGACATATGCAATGGTTAACCACATCTCATATTAAGCATACAGATGATGAGTATAGGCATGTATCATGATGATATGCTAAGCATACTCGTAATCGGTGTCAATAACTGGCATTGACGATCGGCCTCGATAATCGGCTTACATGTAAGGCGGGGTCCATAGATGAACAGCCGGTCTAAACCATAATATGAACATCGACCCTTGGCCATGGATATATCAATTCCGGTAGCATGGAGTCTACAGCGAGGATGAACCATGCAACATCAATGGGCCCTAAAGATTTGGGCTAACCCACTCTGAGAATGATGAGAATAGGCCTAATAAGGCCTAAAGGGAAGGTTACAATGTGGACATTTAACCATTATTTCCCATCAATGTAGATATTTAACCAACATTGCTCCCAAGGAGTGGCCCATATAGAGCCTAACATATAGTAGGATCATGGCCTCATATAAGGGCCCAATACGCATCGCATTGGGCCATATCACATAGGCCTCAAATACATCATAATGGGCCGCATCACATGGGCCTAATACATATCAATGGGCCGCATCACATGGGCCTCAATGTTGACGATGGAGTAAACGAGCCTCTATTAGTTTATCAAGGCACGAATTATGCGCTCTTAACATTTTTCTAATTTCTACACGATAGTCAATGTGACTCTGATATTCATTCTCTTGGATTGTTTTAAGTTGGATCTCAAAGGTAGGGGATCCAAGAGAATAATCATTATAACATGTTGTTGGTTCATATTCTCAATTTTAATGTTTTCACTGGTTATAGTCATACGAATCATACGTGAGAGAATATGATGGTTGATAATAATCCCCATTCCCATAATTATGATCACGTAAGGACTTATTAACCGATGTAATATTCCAGTCAGTTCTCGATGATGGTTGGAGAAAAATCTTGAGATATAGGTTAAATTATATCATAATCATTATACGTTCCTCCCCAATATCTGTTATCCATCTCAGCATAATGACATACCCACTCTTCCATGGTGAAACCCTAACTCTAAATCTAATCCTAAGAATAAACGAAAATCCTACAGTAACAAGAGATCTAGAAATAGGAAGAGAAAGAATTAGAAAGAAGTTACCAGATTGGAAGCTCCTATGTTAGAATCTTGCAAAAGAAAACACAACAAGTTGGTTTCTAAGAACAAAAAAATCATAAAGTTAGAAAGTTCTAAAAAAATAGAAAGATGGGTTAGTTTCTAGAAAGAAGACCTAAAATTAGAAAGTTTCTAAAATAGAAAACCTAACCTAAAATTAGAAAGTTTCTAAAAATAAATTAGTTCCTAAAAAGAAATTCTAAAAATAGAAAATAAAACCTAATCCTAAAAATAGAAAATTAGAAAGAGATTACCAATTTAGAAGTCTATCTCAGGGTCCTACAAAACAGGGAAGTTAGGTTAGTTTTTAAAAATCAAACAGAAAAACTTAAACTTAAAGTTTGAAAAACCTAATCTTAACCTAATTCTAAAACCAGTTAATTTCAAAAAAACGTAACCATCAATCCCTGGCAACGGCGCCAAAAACTTATTCACACCCCAAGTATAGGTTTGTGATGCAGTAATAAACTCGGTAAGACCGAGATTGAATCCACAGGGACTAAACCTTATATGTAATCTGAAAGTAATCAAAACTAGAACTAGAATAAGATGTAATCTAAATTAGGGAGAATTAAGGGAATAATTGTGAATAGATTAATTAAAAACCAATAAATTTAAAGGTGAAAAACTAGGGTGCCAAGGATCCACTTGTAGAGATCAGGGAGATCTATGCTTGATTGATAAACACAACTGGATTTAGAGTCCCATCTTCCTCTAGTTGGAAGATATTCCATTAAAAGCCAATTTGAATTTCCTTTGATCCAGTTTTCAAGAGATCAGAAGGGATGTAAATTAGAATGGATTTCATCACAAGACCATGCCCTTGAGACTAAGCAAACAACAGAATTTAGCCAATCCACTACCAATCTGAAAGATGTATGGATGTTAGGAAGGATTCCATCATTTAACCATGTTTAAGGGACGATGGTGAACAATAGGGCTTCCTAACTTCATGATAAAATTAATGAAAAGGGAATACTTAAAGTCATCGCAAATCCATTATAATTTCAGTCACAACAAACCATTAAAAACTAGAAGTATTCCTTATAATCAAAACCAGAATCAAAATCAGTTCATAACATGAATCAAAGCTGTAGAGTACTACCCATCACGCCACAAGCTTCACCTCTTAGCCTTAACTAAGAGGTTTATCCTGACATAGGCATGGCCAAACTAAAAATTCTTAGAAGAAAAAAAAAACATAAGTTAACAGCAATTGAGAAAAGGATAAAAAAAAAAACTCTTGAAGCACTGCCCTCTTCTCTTTACTTCTCCTCTCCACGTATACAAGGATCTTGCCTCCACGGCTTCCCAAAAGATCGCCCTTCCTTTCCATTTTCTTCTCCTTTTATAACAACAAAAGGATGCTAGGTCGATCACCGACCTTTTTTACACACGTTAAATCCAGAAACAAACCAGATGCCTTTGTTTTGCGCAAGAACAACATAACCTGCATTGGAAGGAAGATTACTCTACTCAAGCATTCCGACTTCCTGAGCAGGGTCAACGTCCCCTTCTGTGGCTTATGGACGGTCTGGATCACTGATCCGATTGTGATCGGGATCAAAAAAGGGCCTACGGAGGGCCGCACTTCCCTGCAAAAAATAAGGTACGCTAAGATGCTCAGTGGGCCCCACATTAGTGTCTTTGGAGAAATTTGACCCGTTCATTAGATTCATGGTGAAATTTCAGTTGGAAAGGAGTGGTTTTGGTTGAGTTTTGGTGCGGTCCACTGTATAAAATCAACTCGTTGTTCATCTTACGTTTTTCAACAATCCTCGTGTGCATGTGTGCACGGGGCCAAACGGACACCTATGCGATGGTCATGCCTCCCCTTCTAGAGTGAATGAACGGTTCGAATTATCAAAATATGAGATGGGTAGGGCCCACTATCACGAATTGATGGATGGGTTCCGTCCATTATCTCTGCGCATGAGATGGCTCGGGTCAACTGCAGTTTGACTGAGCTTGGTGTCCGGTGCGGCGCACGTGGACACTTTATGGTGCACATGCATCTTATATGTGGGGTCCAGTGAGGTATACATGATAAATCTACTTCGTTCATCTGCTTCCCCAACCAATTAAGGGGTTAAGAATAAAATTAAAGCATATCCAGATATCAGGTGGGCCCCAAATCAGGATTTTAGGGGCTGATCTATCCATTGGGCCACTTTCACAAGGATCTAATGACTGAAATTTGACTTGTAAAGTTAATTTATGGTCCTCAGGACATATATGAAGTTTCGAGCCGAACGGATGGTGGGAACCCTGTGATCTTGCATTCTGAACTGTTTTTAGGCCCGTTTAACGTGAGTGGTGTGATTTTCTCGGATCTTTGGCGTGTAAATTCTTCGATCTCAGTCCCCTGGGGTCTGTCCCTTGCCTTGGTGATTTTAGAGCATTAAATCAATGCTTTTAGTACCCTTTTTCAATTCAGGCTCCTAAATTCATCTTGCATCATAAACACGATTAAAATTAGGCATTAAACAGTATCATATTCATAAAATCAGGTAATAATTGGGGTCTAATATGCAATATTCGATCCTCAGCATAAACCCCAACTAGCATTTTGCTAGTCCTGAGTAAAGAATATGAAAAATAAGTTGAGAACTACAGGATAATTTCTATATACTGTAGTGAATTTTGCAAAATAATTCAGGTAGAGAATTCTAAGATTCATGAATGTTAGGTATTACTTTCTCCTGGACTCAAGCACACAATAAACTTCATAATCAAGTTCAAAGTATTAATCCATTAATTAGAAAAAAAAAGATTAAAATGTTGAGTTCCATGGGTGTATAGTGCAATCTCGGCTAATCATCATTAAGAGATTTAATCGTCAATTTCATGATAACATTGATAATTAAAAAGGGTATTCAGGATAACCAAAACTTAAACAAAAACTTATTTTATAGTTCTTCTTTTCATTCTTTCATCTTTTGATTTTTCCATTTAAAATAACGCTAAGGAGGGGAATCAAATCCTCACCTATAGAGAGCAAACCTATGGCAAAGACCAGTCGCCCAATTATTTCCAAATGTCCACCTTGGGGAATCAAACCTTCACTTATAAGGAGAAAACCTATGGTGAAGAGCATTCACCCAACCCTTTCAATTCTTCTTTATAAGAATGATGGTAAAATTCCTCAGGCCGGTTCCTTTCATGCTTACTGATTACCAAGTTAATCCTTCACTATAGAACTGAAACTTTTGACATGTGAAATTATGATTCAATCAATGTTTAAAATGTCTAATCATGAATTGATAATTCAAACTAAATTGTGGAATCTAAAGAGAGCTGAATCCAAGAGGCATAAACTACCAACATTAAGTATCTTATAATTCTAAATCAAATATGGTCATCAAAATCACTTCAATTCATAAGAATTTCCAGAAAAATTTGAAAATTTTTCCAAAGCATTTTTGCTCAAGACTAAGAAAGTACTGATTAGGTAACCTAATCTCCCACCCCCAACCTAATAATATCTTCATTGTCCTCAATGTAAAAGGAAATAAACATGCAATGCACAGGGGACAACGGAAGTAAAGGAGAAGTGATGGAAAGATAGTACCTGGATGAAAGAATTAAGAGGCTTTTTCACAAAGATCTCAGTATGAAAGCAGGTCAGAACAAGAGTGAAACCAACAAAAGTAACTATTCTAAAATAACGTAGAAAGCAAACTAACCTAATGGCATAAAACCGACTATCCTAGAACAACAGAAAGCAAACTTCCCTAGTTATATGAAAGCAGGGGAAAAACTACTCAGTCATGCCACGAGGTTCCTCTTCCGGCTATTATCTTGGTAAATTTCTTAGTAGGTTCCTCTACACGATCATCTAAAAGTCATTTTTGTAATAGGCTTGGATGCCCTGGAGCATGAATGTCCAAAGAAACTTATGTACCTCAACAAAAAAATTTTGTTCAATCGCTTAAGGTATCCAAAGTATATATGATTCACTTATGACAGAAAAAATGTCAAAGTTAGTATCCCATGGTAAATCAGAGACTATAAGTAAAGAGTTCAGGAAAATTTTCAGAAAGTGATGTAGTCTCAACACAGTCTGAAGTTTCAGACTCTGGTTTAATTCTCAGCTCCTCCTTTAATGGTAAGCATTCAAGATATATGGAGGTAAGGATTTCAGAGTAAGGGTTCCCTCGGTCTGTGACAACCATCGAGGTATTGTTTTGCATGGCATACAATATTTCTTTTATCGTAGGATCGTTTGAATCTTCAAAGTGTGCCAAGAAATTATCCAAAGAGATGGGAAATTCAGCTGTGAGTGACTCTTTTTTCACATTGAACCCCGTGATGATCTGTCTAAGGATTCCATCGTCTTTGAAAGTGGATGGACGCATGCTCTCTTACTCTTGCCTTGCACAAACATATTGAAAATCATTAGGGGAAGCATTGATGTGAACGCTCTGTTCATTAAAACTACTCAGTCAAGACATGGAATCATCAAATGTGTATAGTTTAGATGATGACCTCAACTAGGTGGTTTTAAATTCCAGAGTTGTATCGAGCAACTCGTCCCTCTCCTGAAACATATCATCATTTAATTCAGGAGAGTGGTCCAAACATCTCTCACAAGAGTTAAAAGAGTCGGTTGTAAGGGGCTCATCCTCCACATTAAATCAGGCTTGTCAGATGAGTGGAGTAGATCCTTATGACCTATCACTTCTTGTACTTCTTGATTACTGACCTAGACCATACTTGAGATTGATTCCGGGAGAATTTGGACTGAACATTCATGATTGTCATCCCAATATGCATCACCGTCTAATTCAGTGCAGTATACACTTGGGATGGGATCACATTCCTCACATTCTCTTTCTAAATTGGGCTGATGTTTGAATAAACTAACCTCTCCCTCATCATCGAAACCTAGTGTGGCATGTGAGTGAAGTGTGTCATCATCATTATATTTGAAAGACACTCACATTTCTTGATCATTCCTTTGGACCGTCATTGAGATCGAATCGTCGGAAAATTGAACCATATGCTCATTAATAGAATCCAACTCCTCATTCCAAATTTCAGAATTTTTCACAAGCGAGTTAGGATTACTTTCCTCACATTGTATTTCTGGACTAGGTTGAGGCTAGAGTAAACAAGCCTCCATTAGTTTATCGAGGCACGAATTAAGCACTCCTAACATTTTTTTAATTTTTGCAAGATAGTCAATGTGACTCTGATATTGATTTTCTGGGATCGTTTTAGGTTAGATCTCAAAGGTAGGGGATCCAAGAGAATAATCATTATAACATGTTGTTGGTTCATATTCCCAATTTTAATATTTTCACTGGTTATAGTCATACAGATCATATGTGAGAAAATATGATGGTTGATAATAATCCCCATTTCCATAATTATGATCGCGTAAGGACTTATTAACCGATGGAGCATAATATTCTAGTCGGTTCTTGATGATTGTTTGAGAAAAATCTTGAGATATAGGTTAAATTATATCATAATCATTATACGTTCCTCTCTAATATCTCTTATCCATCTCGGCATAATGACGTACCCACTCTTCCATGGTGAAACCCTAACTCTAAATCTAATCCTAAGAATAAAGGAAAATCCTACAGCAATAAGAGATCTAGAAATAGGAAGAGAAAGAATTAGAAAGAAGTTACCAGATTGGAAGCTCTTATGTTAGAATCCTACAAAAGAAAGCATAACAAGTTAGTTTCTAAGAATAAAAAAATCGTAAATTTAGAAAGTTCTAAAAAAAAATAGAAAGTTTTTTAGTTTCTAAAAAGAAGACCTAAAATTAGAAAGTTTCTAAAATAGAAAACCTAAACCTAAAATTAGAAATTTTCTAAAAATAAACTAGTTCCTAAAAAGAAATTCTAAAAATAGAAAGTTTTTAAAAATAGAAAATAAAACTTAATCCTAAAAATAAAAATTTAGAAAGAGATTACCAATTTAGAAGTCTATCTCAGGGAAGTTAGGTTAGTTTCTAAAAATCAAACAGAAAAACCTTGTACGTAATAAACTAGCCAATCCACAACGAATCTGAAAGATGTATGAATGTTAGGAAAGATTTTATCATCCAACCATGTCGAAGGGCTAATGGTGAACAACAAGGCTTCCTAACTTCACAATCAAATTAATGGAAAGGCAATACTTAAAGCCATTGCAGATATATTGTAATTTCAGTCATAACAAACCATTAAAAACTAGAAGTATTCCTTATAATCAAATCCAGAATCAAAATCAGTTCATAACATGAATAAAAGCTGCAGAGTATTACCCCATCACGCCACAAGCTTCACCTCTTAGCCCTAGCTAAGAGGTTTAGCCTGACATAGGCATGGCCAAACTAAAAACTCTTAAAAGAAGAAAAAAAAAACATAAGCTAACAACAATTGAGAATAGGATTAAGAAAACTCTTGAAGCACTGCCCTCCTCCCTTTCTTTCTCCTTTCCACGTATACAAGGATCTCGCTTCCATGGCTGCCCAAAAGATCTCCCTTCCCTTCTTATAACAGCAAAAGGATGTTAGGTCAGTCACCAACCTTTTTTACGCACATTAATTTCAGAAAAAATTGGATGCCTCTATTTTGTGCAAGAACAACAAAACTTGCGTTTGAATCAATTTTTGGAAGGAAGATTGCTCTACTCAAGCATTCCGATTTCTTGGGCAGGGTCAACGCCCCCTTCTGTGGCTTATGGACGGTCTGGATCAATGATCCGATTGTGATCGGGATCACAGAACGGTCCACGGAGGGCCGGACATGCAGACGTATGTCCCTGTGAAAAACAGGGTACGTTGAGATGCTCAGGTGGGCTCCACATTGGTGTTTTTTGGAGAAATCTGACCCATTAATTAGATTCCCGGTGAAATTTCAGTCAGAAAGGAGTGGTTTTGGTTAATTTTTGGTGCGGTCCACTGTATAAAATCAACTCGCCGTTCATCCTGTATTTTTCGACGATCCTCATGTGTGAGTGTGCATGGGGCTAAACGGACACTTGGTGAGGGTCACACCCCCCTTTGGAGTGAATGAACAATTCAAATTATCAAAATATGAGATGGGTGGGGCCCACTATCACGAACCGGTGGATCAGTTCCGTCCGTTGTCTCTGCGCATGAGATGGCTTGGGTCAATCGCAGTTTGACCAAGCCCAGTGTCCGATGAGGCGTACGTGGGGTCTACTGAGGTGTACATGATAAATCTACTCCGTTCATCTACTTCCCCATCCAATTTAAGGGGTTGAGAACAAAATTGAAGCATATTTAGATATCGGGTAGGCCCTAAATCATGATTTTAGGGGCTGATTTGTATCTTGGGCCACTTTCACAATGATCTAATGACTGAAATTTGATGTGTATGGTTAATTTATGGTCTTCAGGCCATAAATGAAGTTTCGAGCCAAACGGATGTTCTCGAATACCCCAGGAAAATCACAAACCACAAGCATAACTTCCAACGCCGGATCATCAGAACTCTCTAACAAAGAAGTGTAGCTGCTAACGTGATAGGACCAATTGACCCGAACTGGAAATGTAAAGAATGTGCCCTCAGGTCCATAAGTTATCACGACTCTGGCCTCGCAATCAATCTCTGCTCTCATCTTCGTGAGCCAATCCATCTCGAATATAACATCATAGTGACACAATGGGGTGACAATCAGGTCGACGACCACTGTCCTGGTACCCAAATTTATTGAGCAAGACTCACAGGTCTGAGTGATATCTGAAGTGGTCCCTGTAGCTGTAGTGAGTCTCACTCCCTTCATAGGAGTCGTAACCAAACCTAGCCACTTGACCGCAATGCAAGAGATGATCGAAATAGTGAACCCACTGTCCACCAATAAGAAGATAGGCGTACCTAGAATGTGAGCGGGGACCTCAAAAGATGTCGGTGTTGAATCTGCCTTGGGCACCTCAGCTGTGAGCGCATGAACCCAAGCCTGTTGGGGGCGATGCGGTGGAGGTACCATGGGCCGTTGTGGCAGCCTGAAACGAGGTCCGGGAGGCCAGAAAGAAGGATGAGCTGGTGCTAATCAAAGGGGTGGTGCAGAAATAGCTTGAGGCATCGGACGGTTGATCCTTTGAGGCAGCGAGAAACCACTATCTCGTATCCTGGAGAAACAAGTCACCTCAGTGTGGCCTGGCTTCTTGCAGTAGTTGCACCACACATTAGGTCACCTCACATGGGCAAGAGATGCCATAAACCCCGACGGTGAATCAACACGAGGCCTCTTACCGAGGAAAGGCCTACTCAAAAAATCAGATCGCAGCCTGGGAGCCATAGGTGCATGCAAACGAGACAACCTATCCCCGTCCTGCTCAGCTTGAAGGGACATGCTCACCAACTTAGCATAAGAAGAGATGCTTGCACAGCACATCTTCGATCGAATCTCGGGCCGTAGACCTTTAGAAAAATGTCGCATCCGCAATGACTGATCACCCAGAATCAAAGGACCATACCTGCCCAGCTCCGTGAACCGGTTCTCATACTCTGTCACCGACATTCCTCCCTAACGGAGGTGAAGGAACTCACTCTCCTTCTCGTGTCAATAAGTGACTGAAAAATACTTCTCGTGGAAGCGGGCCTCAAATGCCTCCGACGTCCATACAAATCCCTCTGCAACTGTGCGGAGAATGCTATCCCACCATAAGTTGGCCTCATCAAACATGAAGGTGACAAGCTCAACCTGCTCCGCCTTAGAACAGTGCAATGGTCTCATCATCTTAGAGATGTGGTCAATCTAATACTCAGCCTCCTCGGGTCTGTGAGTACCCACAAATGTAGGAGGCCGCAAGCACTGAAATCGCTCTAATGTACCGCTGGCACTAGCATTCCCAGCAGGGTGTATAGGCGAGGCAGGTGGAGCCGCCCCCATCGACTGAGCAAAGATACTAGCCATGGAGGAAAAGAACCGCTGTTGCTGCATCTGCTGCTGCTGCATCAATAACATCATCTGCTCTAGCCTATCAGGAGGTGGAGCGGACTATGATGCATAAGGCGTCGACGCAGACGCAGGGTTCTGCTCAGGAACTGAAGGTGTGACAGGAGGCACCATAGAAGGTGTCACAGGGAGTGGCCCAGCAGAAGGGCCAGAAGCTAGCTAAGAATCTAACAAAGAATCAGAATAAGACGGGCTCGAATGGGGGTCCGTATGGCTATCACTCAGGGAAAAAGCCCCATCAAGCGACTCACCTAGAGAGAGATGGGCCGAAGTCCTCGAGCCCTTAGGTGGCATACCCTACATACAATAGAGGGTGCAACCAAAGAAATTAAGCATTCACCACAGTCCATCCACGTAGCATTCACTTCACAAGCTAAGGAAACGACATGCATTTCATTTAACAAAATTGTCACAATACATGATGTGCAGCATTACATGAATAGCGACGGAGAAAGCATGTGAGCAAAACAACTAAGCTTCAAACACTAAATAACTACCAAACTACCAAACAACTACCAAACCATACACAAGAACAAGTAACAACAAACAAACAATGACTACATATAGGACTATTCATCAGAATCTAGCGATGGAGGAAGGGCACCCTTATCCTGCAGGCAACATAGGATCCTCCTCAGAGTGTGGGTTACTTTCTTGAACGTGTGCTTCACAAGGCCCCGCAGATCCATAATATCATGTCATAGGGTGGTCTGACCCTCCTCAAGCCTAACCAAATGGGCTTCTCTATCAGCCCTATCAGGATCATGCTCCTGAGTAGCAGGAGGAAAACTCTCATCAGTATCCTGAGCCTCCTCTTCTTCTTCACCCTGCTCTTCTTCTTCTTCTATCTCAGCTCCACCTTCCTCATCACTCTCTTCCTCTTCACTTTTTGACTCATCTTCACTCTCCTCAAGTAGGACTTGTCGCTACCGAGGCCTGATCTCCATTTGATTAAGAGTAGTCTCGATGATGTAATGGATGGGCACCGGTAATTTCACCCCAAGTCTGTAGCCAAACTCAAGTGCAATTCTGCATATGAGTCAACCAAACAGGAGAGATTTAGTCCTTCTATTAGAATGTGCGATAAGGACTATCTGTCGCAAGACATATGTAGGTACACAAAGCTTCTCTCCCTACCCCACCTGATACAAGAAATCCACCATTAGGCACGTGCACTCACTGCAGTTGCTCCACCTGGGATAGACGTTGAACGTACAGATGTGGTGAAGAAAACAGAAGTCGTTTGTCATATTTGTCACTAGAAGGCTTCTATTAGGCTGCCATTCAACTAGACGACCATAAAGGAACAGTGTGCGGCGATCCCTCTCATGTGCACTATTTAAATTCTTCTCACTTGCATGAACCTCACCAAGTGACACATTCAGAAGATGAGATATTAAAGCAACGTCAACTATATCCACCCGATCCCTTCCAACTGGAATTCTAAACTACAAGGGCTCCAGCATCGACTCTCAGATGTGGGCGTAGAAAGCTTGGACAGTACCCACATTAGCACGACACTCACCCTCAAATAGCGGACCTCACTAGGCTTTAACTAGGCGCTCAAACAACAAGAACTCCCTAAATAGCCACGCATCAACATGAGCTTCAAAAAGGACCCTGCGGCCTTCGAAAACACTATGAGACAATTCTGCCAACAAGGTTCTTCCTATGGGAGCATGGGAATCTAGATCCCGCTTCGTCTATAACTCACGAGTGGCACTTGAACTAGCGGCGGTACCTCTCAGTCTTCTAGAATGGGTTGGGCGACTAGGTCCGACTTCATCTACGGGAGCTCTCTTCTTCCCCATGAAAGAGAGGATGGTGGAAATGGAGAATATGGCTGTAATAAACTCGAATAGTGCCATGAAAAATGGAAGAAATGAAGACAATAGGATGAGTATTGAGGTTTCCATGAATTTGGGACTCAAAGTAGGGATTTGAGTGCACAAATGGGAAGAAATAAAAGAGAAATCAGTAATGGAGGTGGGTTTTGGATGGGTAGAAAGGGGATGCATGCAAAATGGAAGAAGGAGTTTGGGGAGGGGTTTTATGGAGATTGGACAAGTATTTCAAGAAAAGGAAAGCTTGAAGGTATGATTTGTGAAGGAAGGATGAGCTAGGGAGGGTTTTAAATGAAAAATGATGGAGGAGTGGCTACACTAGGCCCTAAAGGCATCAGTCCGCTGGGCGGCGAGGGCCTCGCCGGTCTCTAGACCTCCCGGTGAGGGCTCACCCCTTCGACAAGGTCCTCCCCCCCTTGGGTCAAAAATGATGTGAGTCCCACCCTGGGTCCCCCTAAAACTGTCCCGATTGAGCCCCTACTCCGATTCGACTCATTTCGGGTCGTTGCGAAACAAAACTGATACATATACATATTTACTGATTTCTAATGGCTGGAATGGGATGAAATACGGTCTAAACCCATCAATTGATGGCCTAGAAGTAGTTTGGGATTGTCGTGTGTGATCAGGAGTGTGCACGAACTTGATCTCGACGATCGTTTTCAGTAATCTTTCGCCAATTGACAAAACTGGGAGTCCTAAACCTGTTTTAAAATTTTTCTCATACCCTCCTATGCTAAAGTGGCGTCAGGGTGCATCGTGTGACCATAACCTAGGTCCATTTTAATCCAGATCATGCTCTGATACCAACTTGTAACGTCCTGAAAATCGGGGGTCGAGTATAACTCAGCTCCCGAGTTCCAAAATATTACTTATGCAACATATTTAGAGATGGATGTATGTTGTCTATATTAGTGCATAAAACATGAAGTAGATTAACCCAAAATAGTAAACATAGTTCAGGGACAGTCTGAGAATGCAAGCGAAAGATTGAAATACATATATAAACCAACATGAGTCCCCAAGATATGTATGCTCTGTTAGGTCCTAGTTACAAGTCATGTCTCAAAATTCATATAACAAAATGTGATATATCACTGCAAACATAGTCCAGAATCCCTGCCAATCAGGACATGGCTCACATGAACCCGCCTGAGAACTGCATGAACGAGAATGCCTCCTCGTCCTCATCGAACTCCGGCTCTGCCTCGCAGGCATCACCATCGCCTGCAGCTAAGTCAGAGTCTGGTTGGTGTTTAAGCACCATCCCAGAACGTGAGAGTGAGTGATTAACTTAGTGAAACTATACAGTAAAGGTTAACATGTTATCAATTCAACCAAGCAGTAATGATATAGCAGTACAATCAAACATGTCCTAGTTAGTCTTGTTAATGCAAGAATGATATGAGTTAATGATGCATGTCCTCACGACAAACTCTCTCTTGCAACATCATCTAACGATCGCAGCATGAATCACTACCATTGTGCTCTACACTAATGCCAACGGCATATGCAGTGTAATGTTATGAACATGATTACCAAGTTCTTATTAGTCCTTTTCATACAACAGGATTGGGAGGCTAAGATACCTCCCTTATATCAATTTCCAAACAATGATCCATTCTAGGATCGTCAGTCTTAGACAATCTCATACGGTCATATAGTTCTAGACCGCTGTAAAGGGCTCGTCACCAATCAATACAGGTCTAGTTATATCCTAGATACTACAATAAGGCTTGTCGCCCAAATGTAGTGTCAAGATATGCTCGAGGTCACTACAGAGGGCTCGTCACCAATTAGTGTAGGCCGACAACACGAATATAGTGTCTCATACCACCATAATCGGCTCACGAGTCTAGGTTGCTCATTGGTCACTATGGGGAGGGTCGTCGCCCTAGCATAAGATGACAGCTCAACCATGGTGTCCTATACCACTATGTCTGACTCATGAGTCTTAGGGGATCGAGGTACCAAGGTTAACAGGATTTTACTGGTAAGTTTGATACCCTAGATTTAAACAATAGCATCCAAATATGGTGAACATACATCGGTCAATCGGGTTATTTGACGAGCTCAACTAGGACAAGCGCACGTTGAGTTAATCGTCAAAGAATGCATAAGCACTCCGTGTGGCCTAACTACTATCGAACATCCCAAGTATGACTTGCATTCGTCGAACACATCCTGCGTGGCGTAACTAATTCCAACCACCAGTTCGAGGACAATTACTGATTACCTAAACTATAATATAGTCCCAATCACGTACAAGTTCAATAATAGACATTTGATTCATATTCTACTTTCAAATGAACATGTTATGAAATATAACTTAAACATAAATATAGTACATGGAGGAAATCATACACACAATTAACATGAATAAATTTGGCTAAACAATTCATGGAGGAAATCATACACATAAGCAGGGTAATCGAGATTCATATCTCAACAACCTTAGAAATCACACTTTACTAAATACTAACTCATTTAGGCATTTATACAAACACTTAGACTACACTATTCAACATACATCACGTATGTTTGCCATATTACATATTAGGGTAAGTCCTTTCACTGAGAAATTATCGCATACATAACAATCATGTACTAACGATAAATAATCATGGCAATCACAACATCAAATTTCATACACATACAGGCATTCTAACATATACATGAAATAATCTATTTACAACATAGGTTATACATATACGTAAATCAAAATAGATAGTGTATTTAGCATGTGTAATAGCGTCCACGCCAAGAATAAATCATTATCTAACATTAAGTTTTAAAAACTATAACTTAAACATATATAGTCCGCACCTTAAGCCGAAAAATGCGAAACGAATATGATTTAGACGACAAGTCTTCGTCAACGGCGGATTGACAACCTAAGGCATGAAATAGGTTAGCTACAACAACACTTAAACTATCATAAGTTTCAAAACAGGTTAGGGTTTGATTGACTTACTCAAAAATGAAATTATAATCCTCGGAATAATGATTCAGATACGATGGATTGATGTGTAGAGGAACTGGGAAGAATCCCAAGATGAAACACCAACTTCACACTCACTTTCTCTCTCTTTTCTCTCTCTTATATTAGCTAGGGTTTAGAATTCGTATGGAACTTTTAAGAGAGCGTTTAAGGCCTTTATATAAGCCCAAAACTGACGAAAATAGCCCTAGGGCCAAGGTATACTTAGGTTATAACCAAATCGGGCTCTTTCTGATCCAACAGAACACTTCTGGAGGTCCTCTTATTAAATGCGGTCGGACTTAAGCTCACTAATATTGGATCTAAGGTAAGTTAAGTTTTCAGTCTGATCGGGTTTTCAGATCAACTGTGGTGGACCAATTTCAGTTCAACGGTCACCGAAACTCAATCAGGGTCACGAGTACTTAGGCATGTGTGGGCTACCTTTCCTGATCCGAGGGTGAATTTGGGTCAAAAACCAATGGTCAGAATGCTTATAAATGACGCGCAAGCGATATGACTCAGATTACTTAGATTCATATTTAATTTCTTAAAAATCTTCACTTTCTCACACTCTTCACTCTGGACTCAAGAAAATGGTCTTAGGACATCGTTTGGGCTTGATTTTTGAGGTATAGTCAAGTCCAACTAGGCGGTCATAACTGTTTAAGTTCATCGCTATCGGACTTTCGACGTGCGGTCTAGGTCCGATACTAAGTTTTCGAATATTCTCGAGAGCAACTGGGTTTAGAGTTGGATCTTAGATTTCAGGGTAATGTAGTGTTAACAATTCTATAATTTTTGGGTCTTACAGATCGTATTTAAAGTGGTTGGTGCTAAATTCACAAGTAATGTAGTTTAACGTTAGTTAATTCATGTTAAATTTCTAAAAGATTTGGTTCTAAATGATTTCTGCGAAAGATGGTATTGGGTCTATGTATGGATTTTTCCAAGACGTTACACTGTTTTATCATTACTGCTTGACATAATTAATAACATGTTAACCTTTGCTTTATTATACCACTGAGTTGATCACTCACTCCCACTCTGGGACGATGTTTTAAAACACAAACCAAACTCTGATTTAGATGCAGGTTATGATGAGGCTTTCGCGACGGAGCCATATTTCGTTGACGAGAAGGAGTTCTCCTATGTACAACTCTTAAGCGGGTCTATGTAGACCTAGAGCTGCATCGCTGGGGTTATAGGGACATTGAATTAGTTGAACATTTATATTTTGATATTTTGTGTATTTTGAAACAAAATATGTATATATTTAGCCCGATAGCACATTCATACTTTGGAGGTTATAAAACCCATACATATACTTTATATACCTATCTTAGTCTTCCACTTGCTTAATTACATTAGCTTTTAAGTATGATATGTTGATTTAGTGTAATCCCACTCATGTTTAAATGCACTAATATTGATAACATTTAAACATCATTATTTATGTTGCATAAGTGATGCATTGGAACTCGGGAGTTGATCTTTACTCAACCCTCAATTTTTGGTGCGTTATAAGTTTGTATCAGAGCATGATTTATATTAAATTGGGCTTGGGTTATGGTAACATGACACTCTTTGATGCACTTTGACTTAGGTGGGGGCAAAAAATATATAAATGATCGTAGGATCCCAAGTTTCACTGACGAGCAAGATTGACCATTGAAATGTGACCTATACGCATCTGAGATCATGTGAAATGATCTCAATTTCTCTTTTAGACCATCAATCGATGGGTTTAAACTATTAGTCAGTGATTCCCAAACTTAAATCATGCCAAAAGGCATGAATATATGCGAAATGGACCGAGAAAATACGTCACACGGACGTAGGGGCACAAAGCCCATTTTTTGGTGAGACCTAGTGGGTCCCTCGCACTTTTCAGGCACCCCGAGAGGGGGAGGCCACAGACCCCTGACGGCAGTACTGCCATCAGTCCAGAGGACCGCGGCAGCACCGCCCCGATGGTGGTGCACTGCGCCCTCCTCCATCGGGCCGTAGTGGGCCCACGGATCTGGCAGCGCGCTGCCCTCACCCACATGTGTGGGGCCTTGTACTCATGTGGGACCACCCTATTTGGGTCCCTTTTTCTCCCCTTTGTCCATTTCACCCCCTTCCAAGCTTCCAAACCCTCCAAACCCTTCTAAATTCACATTTCCTCTCTCAAATCTCCCTCCCATACACAAAGCTTCTTCTTCTTCTGCATTACACACCCATCCTCCACCATTTTGCTCAAAATCCCTTTCTTACAACCCTCCATCTTCCCATTTCTTACCTATTTGAGCACAAAGGCTCTCTTTTGTACCTCATAGTCCTTCAAATCCACAAACTCATCTCACCTTTCAAGCTTTTCCAACCCCATGGCTCTTTTTGAACTAGTTGCTACTATTTTCTCCCTCACCACACTCCTTTCCCTTAGGGAAAGAAGAGGGCGTGGATGAAGCCGGGACTAGCCGCCCAACCCGTTCGAGGAAGAAAAAGGGTGTTGAAGAAAGCACGAGCGCCTAGTGAGAAAGAAGATCAAAACGGGATCTTGACCTATGGATCCTTATTGAAAGATTACTATCGGCGGGCGTCGAATTAGGTAGGTTCCGTAACCGAAAAGTTATATTCGAGGCTCATGTGGATGAAAGGCTTTTTGGGTTGTACTCAGTGATGGACATGCTCCTGGAAATTGGATGGGGTCCCATATTTGAGGGAAATACCCATGCAAGTGAAGGAGCAATGCGTACCTTCTATGCTCATATATGAAACTCACTACTGGAGCCGCTATAGTTTACTATCCCTTTGGGAAGAGAGGAAGTCATAGTCAATGTTGACATGATAGTTCGTATCTTGGGTATGGAGGGTGGACTTGTACATGCTAGCGAGACAAACTTCACTAGTGAGTGAGAAAGGAATCGCCGCACCCGCTTCCTCTATGGCCAGCTTGAGGGATGGAGGCGAGGAAATAGCCTTGCATTGACCAAAATGACAAGCGATTTCTGTCTGCTCCACGACATATTCACATGTAAAGTATACCCCAAATCGAGTAACTGCACAGAATGTACTCGGCTTATGGTGGATTTCTTATATAGAGTTGGTCAGGGAGATAAGCTATGTCCGCCTACATTCATATTGTCTCAGATTGTGGGTATTACACAATCTATATGGGGAGATGCCTTACTTCCATTTGGTCAACTTATTTATAACATCACTCAAAATTTTGGCTTTCGACTCCATATGGAGAATCATGCCCCGATCCACATCATCAGCGACACTACACTTAATAACATAGGCATAGGCCTTAAGTAGCGACAAACAAAGCTTGATGAGTATGGGGACGAGATAGAGGAAGAGGAAGAAAGTAGTAAAGAAGAGGAGAAAGATGAAATAGAGGAAGGAAGTGTGGGGAAAGGCAGTGATGAAGAGGGAAGTGATGAGGAAGAGCAGGAAGAGTAAGAAGAGGAGGCCTAAGATCTGCATAGGGAGCCTCCTACTGCTACTCGTGAGGATTGCCATGATCGGGCCGCCATAGAAGCTCGCATAGCTTAGATTGAAGAGAACTAGGCCACCCTGAGACAAGAGATCAAGGAGAATCAGGCTTATCTAAAACAGAAATTCAAGAGGATGTCTCGCATTCTGAAGACCCTCCTGTGCTATATGCAGGACAAGGGTGCACCTCCACCTTCACCAAAGTCAGACGACTAGTGTTGAGGGTCAAATATTGCATATCAGACCCCAGTTATTGATTAGATTTATGAACAAGTACTGTTTAACAGCTTGATTTAATCATGTTTGATGTAGAGTGTATTTACGAGCATTGATTGAAAAAAGGGTGCTTAAAGCATGGAATTAACGCTCTGATGACACCAAAGGCAAAGGACAGACTTTAGGGGATCAAGATCGACGGAATTACATGCCAAAGATCCAAGAAAATTGAGAAATTGAAGCTCAAGTGGCTGGAAAATCATTCGGAATGTAAGATCACGGGGTTCCCACCATCCGTTTGGCTCAAAAATTTATATATGGTCTGAGGGCCATAAATTAACCGTACGTGTCAAATTTCAGCCATTGGATCATTGTAAAAGTGGCGCAACGGACAGATCAGCCCATAAACCGTCGATTTTAGGTCCACCTGATATCTGAATATGTTTCAACTTTAGTCTCAACCCTTTAAATGGGATGACACAACGAATGGATGGTTTGGATTTACTGAAACAACACTTCAGTGGGCCCTACTTACAGTGTGTGCACCACACTCACGTTCATCGGCTGTGCACTATGTCAGCCAAAATTGGTCAGCAAAGGCCGACCGACTCTAAGCTTTCATCTCGACATTCAAACCAGCATCCGTGAGAACTAAACGCTAATTTGAATAGTGGGCCCCACTCATCGTCTATTTCGAGGATCCAAGCCGTTCATTTGCTCCAAGAAGTGGCCAAGACTTTCGCCTATGTGGCGAAATTGCGAAAGACAGTCGAGATCGGATCTGAATTGTCCAAACTTAGGACGAACGGTGGAAGCACAAGTCCTGTGGGACACACCGAATCTGAGCCAAAATAGACTACACCTGACTGGTTTTTCGAGGGGAATTCAATGAATGGACCTGATTCCTCAAAAACCAAAGCATGTGGGTCACATAGCTAACACAAAGTCGATTTTTAAGGGATTTACGCAGGCGTCCGTCCGGGGAAAAATGGGACTTCCGGGCCATTCCACGGTCAAGATTGTGATCGGATCAGCAATCCAAACCTTTCAAAATCATCAACATGGGGCCGTGACCATCACCATGAAGTCAGATTACTTAGATGAGGCGATCTCTCCTCTCAATCTTGGTTCAAACGTGGCTGTAGAGCAGGGTGCGTAGTTTGGCGTGCGTAAAGGAGTTTCTAAAAGCACCTTGCTGCGAAAGCGCCCCTTGTCCACCGACTTCAGCAAGGACAGCTCTCCATTGTCCTTAACAGTCTATAAAGAGAGAAGAAAGGAGAGAGAAAAAAGAGAGCTTGGCTTGAACGTTGGACGTGGATCAGAGGGAGAGAGAGATAGGGAGTAGAGTTTATTTTATTTTTATTTTTGTTTATTTCTGTTTAAGAAATTTAGTTTAATCATGTTGTTAGGCTAAACCTCTTAGCTAGGGCTAAGAGGTGAAGCTTGTAGTGAGATGGGAGATTCAATGATTTTAATTTAATTTTAATGTATGAATTAAAGTTAATTTTAGTTTGATTAGTATGAAAATATTTTTAGTCTTTAATGGTCTGTTGTGACTGAAATTACAGTGGGTCTGCGAAGGCTTTGAATATTTTCTTTTTCTTTTTCCTTTATGTTTATGACGTCAGGGAGCCCTGTTGTTCACCATCATCTCCTGGGCATGGTCGGATGACTGTACCCTTTCTAACCTTCATGCATTGTTGATTGGTTGGTAATTAGTTTAATTCTGTTGTTTGCCATAGTCTCTTGGGCATGGTTTGGTGATGGAATCCATTATAATTCATATACCTTTCATTTCTTGAAAACTAGATCAATGACAGTTCAGTTAATTTTCATGATTCTTGAAGCAGGCATAAGATCTTCCTGATCCCTACAAGTGGATCCTCTGTATCCCTAATTTCCCTACCTCTGAATTTTCTAAATTTTAGATAATATTTTCACCATTATTTCCTTAATTTCCTTCGATTTAGATTTCATCTTAGTATAGTTCTAGTTCTAGTTAGTTTTAGATTACGTACAGGTTTCAGTCCCTTGGGATTTTGAGATAGAAACTTCTAATTTGGTGATATCTTTTTAATTTCTTTACTTTTTCTATTTTTAGAATTAGGGTTTTATTTTTTACAAATTTTCTAATCTTAAACTAACTATTTTTAGAAACTAACTTATTTTGTTTTCTTTTGCAGGATCTTAACATAGGAACTTCTTATTTGGTAACACCCTTCTAACTTCTCCTCTTACTTTCCATATTACTGTAGGACTTTTCTTTTATTTTAGGATTAGACTCAAAGTCAGGGTTCTACCATGGAAGCGTGGGTACATGCATATGCTGAGATGGATAAGAGATATTGGGGAATGCCTGAGGGTTGTGGAATTCAACGTATACCTCAAGATTTTTCTCCATCACAAATAGACATTGAGAATCGACTAGAATATTATGTTCTATCAGCTAATAGGGTTGTATACGATCGTAATTATGGGAATGAAGATTATTATCAACCATCATATTCTCCCATGTACAGTATGACTATAACTAGTGGAAACATCAAAACTGGAAAGATGAACCAACAACATGTTATAAGGATTATCCTCTTGGATACCCTAACATTGAGATCCAACCAGAAACGATCCAAAAGGATTCATTTCAGCATAACTTGGCCTGTTTTGGAGAAAGTATAAAAACTTTAGAAGCACTTATTTCAAGTGATTATTCTCTTGGACCCTCTACCTTTGAGATCCAACCAGAAACGATCTAGGAGAATTTAATTCAGCAAAACATGGAGTGGTTTGTGAAATTCAGAAAAGCAATGGAAGGACTCAATTCGCGCCTCAATAGGATAGAGGAGGCTCGGTCATCCCAGCCATGATTCATTCCAGAAATACAATGTGAGGAAAGTGATCCTAACTCACTTTTGAAGAACTCTGAAATTTGGAATAAGGAGTTGGATTCCATTAACGAGCATACGGTTCAATTTACTGATGAGTCGATCTCAATGACTGTTCAAAAGAATGGGGAAGAGACATAGTTGTTTTTCAAATATAATGATGATGACACACTTCAATCACATGACACGCTAGATTCTAATGATGAAGAAGATGTTAGTTTATGCGAACCTCAACCCATTCTAGGTGAAGAATATGAGGAAAGCGATTCCATCCCAAGTGTGCACTGCACTGAACCAAAATATGATGAGTATTGGGATGACGATCCTGAATGTGCAATCACAATTCTCCTGAAATTAATCTCAAGTTTGGTCCAAGTCAATGATGGAGAAGTACGCGAAGAGAACGGTCATAATGAGCTACTTCACTCACCTGACATGTCTGATCTAAAAGTGGAGGAGCTCCTTACAACCGACCCTTCTATCTTTTGTGAGATATGTTTGGACCACTCCCCTGAATTAAATGATGATATGTTTTGGGAGATGGACGAGTTACTCGATATGACTCTGTATTTTGAAATCATCCAGTTGAGGCCACTATCTGAACTGTTGAATATTGACGATTCAATGCCTCTTCTGAGTAGTATCAATGAACAGAGTCCGCACACCAATGCTTTGTATACTTACCCTCAATCTGTCTATGCAGGGCTAGAGCAAGAGAGCATACATCCGTCCACTTTCAAGGATGATGGATTCCTTGGGCAGATCATCACGAGCTCTAAGGTGGAAAATAAGTCACTCTCAGTAGAATGTCCCAACTCTTTTGATGATTGCTTAGCATACTTTGCAAATTCAAATGATCCCATGATAAGAGACATAGTGAATGCCTTGCAAGACAACATCTCGACAGTCAGCACTGACTGAGAGAACCCTTACTCTGAAGCCCCTTCTTCCACAGATCCTGAATGTTTATCATTAGGGGAGGAGGAGCTAGAAATTGAACCAAAGTCTGCTACTTCGGAAGGTGTTGAGACTACACCTCTTCCTAAAATTTTTTCTCAATTTGATTTATTTATAGTCTCTAATTCACCATAGGATACTAACTTTGAAAATTTTTTTGACACAGGTGAATCATATATACTTTGGATACCTCAGGCAAATCAACGACAAATTTTTAATGAGGTACATAAGTCTCTCTAGAAAGTCATGCTCCAGGGCGCCCAAGCCTATTACAAAAAGGGCTTTTGGATGATCCTGTTGAAGAACTTACTGAGAAACTTATCAAGATATTGGCCGGAAGGGGAACCTTGCGACATGATCGATTCGATGTTTGTGGGTAACATTGCTGCAAACCCTCACGAGAATACAACTCGTCCACTAGGGATAACCTAGGGGTTTAAAGGTTTGTTGCATATGCTAAATGCAATCGAGAGCACCTGCGAAATTGGTATAGGTAGGATTTCATTTTTATTTTTCTTTCTCTCTCGTACTAACCGGCTCTATCCCAGCAATCTCTTGAAAAATCTTTCTCGATGTGTTATCCAGGTACTATCCTCCCATCACTTCTCATTTACTTTCGTTGTCCCATGTGCATTGCATGTTTATATCTTTTACATCGAGGATAATGTAGATTTTAGGTTGGGGGTGGGAGATTAGGTAACCTAATCAGTGTTTTCTTGGTCTTGAGAAAAAGTAAAAATTATGAAAATTTTTAAAATTTTTCTGAAAATTCATGAGAATACGAAGTGATTTTGACAAATATCCCTAATTTAGATTTTCAAGATACGTAATGTTGGTAATTTATAACTCTTGGACTCAGTATCTATTAGGTTTCACAGTTAAGTCTGAGTTATTAATCCATGATTAGAAGTTTATTGAGGGTCAAATATTGCATATTAGACCCCAGATATTGTCTGCATTTACGAACATAATATTGTTTAACGGCCGATTTAATCGTGTTTATGCTACAAGTTGAATTTAGGAGCTTGAGCTGAAAAAGGACGCTAAAAGCTTGGATTTAACACTCTAATTATCACCAAGGCAAGGGACGGACTCCAGGGATTAAGATCGACAGATATGCACACCAGGGACCCGAGAAATTTCAGCCGTTCACCTTCAAATGGCCTAAAATTGGTGTAGAATGCAAGATCACAAGGTTTTCGCCATTAGAACCGTACATGTTGAATTTTAGCCCCGGGAGCCTTATGGAAGTAGCCCAATGTACATATCATCCCATAAAATCATGGTTTGGGGCCCACCCGAGATCTGCATATGCTTCAATTTTGGTCTTAATCGTTTAAATGATATGATGGAAAGGATGGACGGAACGGATTTCTCCAGAACACCGCCGTGGACCCCACATGAAGTTAGGTGTGCATATTGTGCGAGTACACTAGCCGCGCACCGAAAATCAGAAAGTCGATCAGCGTGTGTTGACCGACTCTTTCTCCTACAAATTTAAAAACGGCAATGCCCTTACAATGAGTTTCGCACCAGGGGTCGGTTCGCACTTGTGGGCCCCACCCATTGTCTATAGGGACAATCCAAACCATCCATCAGGATTCTACGGTCCATATCACCAACACCTAGGTGACTGAATTTCAAAAGAAAGCTACTATGGAAATTCAGCCTTTCAAAAGTGAAACGGACGGCAGAAACGATAAACCTGTAGGCCTCTTCAACGAATGATCAAAAGCACCCATCTTTAACCAAAATTTCCTCCTCCATCCAATGGATGGAATAGATTTTCAAAAATAATGAAGGAATGGGCCCCACAAATGTCACAGCGGAACCTTCCGCGCCCCCATTTCGCGTCCGACCGCTGCCCGTTTTGAGAAAACCTGTGGGCCCCACCCATTGCACGTAAGTATGATCTGTACCGTCCACCGTGTATAGGGTTTCGAGAGCTACAAAACCATGTTGTTACTTTGCAAACATACATATACACGTGTGCGATACAGAGGCCACAAACAGGTTGTCCTAAAACATTCAAAACGATCTTAACGTGATATCTTCTCTGGGCCGCGTCAACGAATGTTCAAAACTATCCATCTTTGAATGAAATTTCGTCCTGAATCCATTGGACGGGGTAGATTTCGAAAAGAACGCTCAGATTCATGTTTTGATGTTTGTTGCACAAGGAGCTTCCAAAAAAAGTCTCTGTTTACGCATGCGAACGTGTACCACCAACTTCAGTTCCGCAGCCGACATAGTTGTGCTCTCCACCGGCCCTAACAACTATAAAAGGAGAAGAGATGTGGAGAGAGGGGCATCTGGGGAGGCAGCCACGAGAGAGAGAGAGAGAGAGAGGAGGATTAGAGATTCTTTTGATTTTTCTTCTTTCTTATTTACTTTGTTTTGTTTTTCTCTTTAAGATGATTAGTCCATCCATGACGGGATAAATCTTCTTAGATAGGGCTAAGAGGTGAAGCTTGTAGTGAGATGGGAGAGTTTATTTATGATTTCTATTTAATTTATGAACTGAATTAATGCTAATGTTAGTTTAATTAATGGGAATATTTTTAGTCTTTAATGGTTTGTTGTGACTGAAATTACAATGGGTCTGCAATGGCTTTGAGCATGTCCTTTTCTCTTTTATGTTTATGATGTCAGGAAGCCCTGTTGTTCACCATAGTCTCCTGGGCATGGTCGGATGACGGTACCCTTCCTAACCCTCATGCATTGTTGATTGGTTGGTAATTAGTTTAGTTCTATTGTTTGCCATAGTCTCTTGGGCATGGTTTGGTGATGGAATTCATTCTAATTCATATACTTTTCATCTCTTGAAAACTAGATCAATGACAGTTCAGTTAATTTTCATAAAATAGGCATAAGATCTCCCTGATCTCTATAAGTGGATCCTCTCAATCCCTAGTTTCCTATTTTTGATTTTTCTTAAGTTTTAGATAATAATCTCACAATTATTCATTAAATTCTAGTTGATTTAGATTTCATCTCATTCTAGTTCTAGTTCTAGTTAGTTTTAGATAGCGTATAAGTTTCAGTCCCTTGGGATTCGACCTTGGTCTTACCGAGTTATTACTACATCACAACCCTGCACTTGGGGAGTGAACAAGTTTTTGGCGCCGTTGCTGGGGACTGACGGTTGCGTTTCTGAAATTAATTAGTTTTAGGATTAGTTTAAGATTAGGATTTATTTCTTCTTTTTAGTAAGTTTCTAATTCTAATTCTTTTAAGAAATCCTAACTTTGGTTCTTATTCTATTTTTAGAATTTTTCTATTTTTTGTTAGGAACTAACTTATTTGTTTTGTAGGAAACTTCTAATTTATTAAGCTCTTTCTAATTTCTACTTTCTTTGGAATTTCTTCTTTTCTTTAGAAATTAGTTTACTTTTAATTAGGAATTTTATAATTTTAGAAACTAACTTGTTTTGTTTGTTCTGCAGGTTCTTAACCTAGGACTTCAAATTTGATAATTTCTTTCCAACTTTCCCTTTTATTTTCTAGATTTCTACTTCTTTTCTCCTAGGTCTAGGTTAGAATTTAAATCGAGGGATGAGTGTATTTTATGCTCAAGTGGGCACGCGACAACACTCGACGTCTCGTGACTGAAGGAGGATTAGTTGAGGGGTTGACTATCCATCGCAGGACTAGACACCACTTGAATTCCCCTGAGTTAGTTGAGGTTATGGCTGAAGATCAACCTCAAGCACTACCCCAACCTAGGATAGAAGAAGTACAGAATGAGGTGCATCAGGCACCCCCGCCTCGTACTTTACGAGATTACTTACAACCGTCGGGGTGAGTACACCCTCATGCATGATTTTTCCTGAGAATACAAGACACATAGACATCAAGCCAGGGGTTATCCAACTCCTTCCGAAGTACCATGGCCTTAAGTCTGAAGAACCATATCTACATCTGAAAGAGTTCGACGAGATCATAGGCACCTTATACTTTCCTAATGTATCTGAGGATACAATTAGGTTAAAACTCTTCCCATTTTCCTTTAAAGAGAAGGCCAAGATGTGGTTACATTCATTGCCTCCTAGATCCATCGGCACATGGAATGATATGCAGAGGGAATTTATAAAGAAAATTTTCCCACATCATAAGACAATTATCCTCAGGAGAGCAATCATGAACTTTGCCCAAAAGGAAGATGAAACATTCTTCCAATGTTGGGAAAGGTTCAAGGATCTGGTCAATTCATGCCCACAACACGGCTTTGAAATATGGCGCATTACGAATTTTTTCTATGATGGGCTAACATCTTCCATGCGTCAAATGGTCGAGACAATGTGTAACGGAGAATTCATTAATAAAAATGTCGACGAGGTATGGGATTACCTCGATAGTCTCGCTGAAAAAACACAATCATAGGACTATTACTCAAAGATGAACACTGCGTCTAGGCTGACTCATTCAAAGGAAAAGGATGAAATATATCTCCTAAAAGAGGATGATGATCTTAACGCTAAGGTGGCTAATCTCACCAGAAAAGTCGAGGCCATAGAATTAAAGAAGGATAAGGTTAATGAAATTGTTTGCGGCATCTGTGATTGCAACATTCACACAACTGAAAATTATCGTACAATACCTTCCTTCCGAGAAGTGTTGAATGAATAATCTAATGCCGTAAATAACTATCAAAGACCTTTCCATGGACCAACCTCTAATACGTACAATCCTGGTTGGAAAAATCATCCTAATTTTAGTTGGAGGAACAGACAAACTGCTACCCCTCAAGGTTTCTTCAATCAAAATTCAAATCAGGGGAAACCTCAAGAAGAATCGGTTCAAAATTCCATACAAGAGCTGGCTCAGACAATGCGAGAAATATCAGATTTTATGCAAAAAATAGATTCACGTATGACGACTATAGAAAAGGGGATGCTTCCTGCACAACTACTCCCCAATCTTAAACTGTAATACGAGATAGGTGATCCCAGCTCTTCAAATCAAATGGGGCACGCTAAATCCATCACTACTCTTAGGAGTGGGAAGGTTATTGATAAAACCCTTCCGGTTAGGCCCGAAAAGCCTCAAGAACTAAAAGAGAACAACAATGATGAATCTAGTGATGCCCCACTAAAATTTGAACCGGACCTCTAGAGAAGTCAGTTGCTCCATTCCCCCAATGGTTGGTTGCACCAAAACGTTTCTCTCACTCTCAGGATATCCTAGAGGTGTTGAAACAAGTGAAAGTCAACATTCCTCTGCTTGATGTCGTAAAACAGATACCTTTATATGCCAAATTCCTAAAGAACTTATGCACGACCAAACGACGGCAAGGTGTTCAAAAGAAGATTTTCTTAACTGAGAAAGTGAGTGCCATCTTAAAACAAGATGTGCCACAAAAATTCAAAGACCCCAGTTGCCCAACCATATCATGTGTAATCGGAAATTATCGAATTGATCACGCACTTCTTGACTTAGGAGCGAGTGTCAATCTGATTCCCTACTCGGTATACCAACAGTTAGGTTTGGGTGAATTAAAATACACCCGGACCATTCTACAACTTGTTGACCGCTTTGTTCATGTACCA
Source organism: Magnolia kwangsiensis (assembly GCA_037074715.1). Lineage (NCBI taxonomy): Eukaryota > Viridiplantae > Streptophyta > Magnoliopsida > Magnoliales > Magnoliaceae > Magnolia > Magnolia kwangsiensis. The sequence goes on along the minus strand of CM073576.1, from coordinate 42,200,589 downwards.
AGAGGGATAATTAAGGATGTGTTGGTCCAGGTTGATAGATTTTACTACCCTGTAGATTTTATCATCTTGGACACCGAACCCATCAATGACACGAGCACTCAGATTCCCATCATTCTTGGTCGCCCATTCTTGTCCACTTCAAATGCAATTATCAATTGCAGGAATGGTGTCATGACTAATTGCAGGAATGGTGTCATGACTATGTCTTTTAAAAATTTGACATTAGAATCGAATATCTTTTTTAATAACGGCAGCAACTCAGAGGATGATGATGATTTCCACGATATTAACATGATTGATTCTTTTGTGGAAGATAGAACGCCTCTCACCTTATCTCTAATCCTCTAGAGACGTGCCTGGCCCACTCGCATGATCTTGATGATAATATAATTAAGGAGACGTGTGCCATGCTTGATACTGCACCGGTACTAGAAGTTAATCGGTGGAGGCCACAATTTGAAGAGTTGCCCCAAACCGATATAGTGCCTCTACCGTCTAACCTCAAGCCACTGAAGCTTGACCTAAAACCTTTGCCCTCTGATTTGAAATATGTCTATTTAGGTCAAGATGAGACATACCCGGTAGTGATTTCTACCCACCTGGAGAAAGAGCAGGAGAGTATGCTCAAATCTACTCTCATTGAGCATAAGGGAGCTCTTGGATGGACGATAGCGGACCTCAAAGGAATTAACCCATCGATTTGTACTCACCACATATATCTTGAGGATAATATAAAGGCTGTTCAGCAATTACAACATAGACTAAATCCAAATATGAAGGAAGTGGTTAAAGCCGAGGTTCTCAAACTATTGGATGTGGGTATCATATACCCTATATCCGATAGTTAATTAGTGAGTCCAACTCAGGTGGTTCTTAAGAAGTTCGGGATCACCATCGTAGCCAATGCCAATAATGAACTCGTGCCGACCAGAGTTACTACCGGTTGGAGAATGTGCATTGACTATAGAAAGCTAAATACCGTCACAAGGAAAGACCACTTTTCTTTGCCCTTCATTGATCAAATCTTGGAAAGGCTAGCGGGTCATTCCTATTATTGTTTCCTTGACGGGTATTCGGGTTATAATCAGAATGAAATCGCCCCTTAGGACCAGGAAAAGACCACATTTACATGTCCCTATGACACCTTTGCTTACAGAAGGATGCCATTCGGGCTATGTAATGCCCCTGCCACCTTTCAGCGATGTATGATGAGTATCTTTTCTGACATGGTGGGGAAATATCTAGAGGTCTTCATGGATGATTTCTCTGTTTTCGTTTCATCTTTCAGCGAGTGTTTAGTGAGTCTTAAATGTGTGCTGAAAAGATATGAAGAAAAGAATCTGGTACTTAATTGGGAGAAGTGCCATTTTATGGTTCAAAAGGGAATTATCCTTAGGCATATCATCTCGTCCAAGGGAATTGAGGTAGATAAGGCAAAGATCGACCTTATCTCTAACCTACCTCCACCCAAGAACATCAGAGACGTGCTATCCTTCTTAGGACACGCAAGATTTTACAGACAATTCATAAAGGACTTTAGTCTCCTCTCTCGTCCTTTATGTAATCTTCTTCAAAAGGATGCACCATACAAGTGGACTGAGCAATGCCAAGAAGCTTTCACTAAACTTAAGGGCATGTTAACCACTGCACCTATCATGCAGCCACCCGACTAGAGTCTTCCTTTTGAACTTATGTGCGACACCTCTGATTATGCTCTTGGAGCGGTTCTAGGCCAGAGAAAAGATAAGCGGCCTTACGTCATTCATTACGCCAGTAGGATTCTAAATCCTGCCCAAGTGAACTACTCAACTACGGAAAAGGAACTCTTAGCCGTAGTGTTCGCTTTGGATAAATTTAGGTCCTACCTGATCGGATCCAAGATCATCATTTACACAGATCACGTGGCACTTAAGTATCTTTTTTCTAAGAATGATTCTAAACCCCGCCTGATACGATGGATCCTTCTATTTCAAGAATTGGATTTAGAAATTAAAGATAAAAAGGGAGTAGAGAACATAGTGGCCGATCATCTCTCTCGCCTTAATACCTCTGATTCCCTTGAGACGACCCATATTAATGATATGTTCCCTGATGAACAACTGTTCAGAGTCTCCTATTCACCTTGGTTCGCTAATATTGCTAATTATCTTGCTACAGGTTCTATACCGACACACTAGACGTCGCAAGATAAGAACAAATTCTTTACCAAGGTGCATAACTTTTTCTGGGACGATCCATATTTATTTAAATATTGTCCAGACCAAATTCTAAGGAGATGTGTGCCAGATGATGAGCATCAGAGTGTCATCTCCTTCTGTCACTCACAGGCCTGTGGTGGTCACTTTTCTGCTAAAAAGATCATGACCAAGATTCTACAGTGTGACTTTTACTGGCCCACTATGTTTAGGGATACTCATGAGTTTTTTTTGCAAGGCTTGTGCGCGTTGTCAAAAATTGAGAGCATTGTCCAGTCAAAATATGATGCCCTTGAATCCCATCCTTATCATAGAAGCATTTGATTGCTAGGGCAATGATTTCATGGGACCTTTCCCCCAATCCTTTGGAAATTTGTATATTTTGCTCGCTGTAGACTATGTCACTAATTGAGTCAAAGCAATTTCGTGCCGAATCAATGACCATCGCACGATCATTAAATTTTTGAAGGAAAACATTCTGTCACGGTTCGGAACGCCTCGAGCCATCATTAGTGACGGGGGCTCATACTTTTGTAATAGACCATTCGAGAGCTTAATGAAGAAATACGGTATCTCTCATAAGGTGAGCACTCCATACCATTCACAGAAAAGTGGGCAAGCTGAGATTTTCAATAGGGAGATCAAACATATCCTGGAGAAAATGGTTAACCCTAACCGTAAGGATTGGTCAATTAAATTGACCGATGCCTTATGGGCGTACCGTACTACTTTTAAAACCCCTATTGGAACATCTCCCTTTAGACTTGTTTATGGGAAGGCTTGTCACTTGCCTGTGGAATTTGAACATAAAGCATACTGGGTGATCAAAAATCTAAATTTTAATCTGGACAATGCTGGCTCTCTATGCAAACTTCAGTTAAATGAACTTGAAAAAATTCGAAATGATGCGTACGAAAACTCGAGAATTTACAAGGATATGATGAAGGCGTTTCATGATCAACATATTTTACGGAAATCATTCACGCTAGGTCAGAAAGTCTTTTTGTACGATTCTCGACTACATCTCTTTTCGGGTAAGCTTCGATCTCGTTGGACCGGTCCTTACATTATTGTTACTGCTTATCCTCATGGGGTCGTCGAGATAAGAGATCCCGACAATGGTAAGGAGTTTAAAGTAAATGGACATCGATTAAAACCATTTGTCGAGAAATTTGATTCAGAGGACATGTCCATGCCTCTGATTGCTCCTGTTTACCAGGACTGATCTCATAGTCTGATGGAGGTATAGGTAGGTTTATCGCTTTCATAGGACTAGGGTAGTTTGCTTTATTTGTCTAGCTGAAGACGGTAAACTTAGCGCTCCTACGAGGCAACCCAGCCTTTTATTCCATTTCATTTTTTTAGTTAGTTAATTTAATATTTATGGGTAACATTACCACAAGCCCTCACGAGACTACAACTCGTCCACTAGGGGTAACCTAGGGGTTTAAAGGCTTGTTGCATACCCTAAATGTAATCGAGAGCACCTGCGAAAGTGGTATAGGTAGGATTTTATTTTTGTTATTTTTTTTTACTTTCTCTCTCATACTAACCTTCTCTCTTCTAGTGATCTTTGAAAAATCTCTCTCGATTCGTTATTCAGGTACTATCCTCCCACCACTTCTCCTTTACTTTCATTGTCCCATGTGCATTTCATGCTCATCTATCTTTTATATTGAGGACAATGTAGATTCTTAGTTGGGGGTGGGGGATTAGGTTACCTAATTAGTGTTTTCTTAGTCTTGAGAAAAAATTGTAAAAAAAAATTTTAAAATTTTTCTGAAAATTTCTGTGAATTCGAACTGATTTAGACAGATATCCCTAATTTAGAATTTCACGACACGTGATGTTGGTAATGTATGACTCTTGAATTCATTTATCTGTTAGATTTCATAATTAAGATCAAATTATTAATCCATGATTAGAAGTTGTAAACATTGATTGAGTCATGAGTTCACATGTCACATCTTGCTTTCACATTAAGGTTTCAGTTCAATATTGAAGGATTAACCTAGTAATCACTAAGCATGAAAGGGACCAGCCTGAGAAATTTTACCATCTTGATTATAAAGATGAATTGAAAACGTTGGGTGAATGGTCTTCACCATAGGTTTGCTCTCTACAGGTGAAGGTTGATTCCCCAAGAATGACATGCGAAAAATATTGAATGACTAGTCTTCACCCATAGGTTTGCTCCCTATAGGTGAGGATTTGATTCATTTTATTGGCATTACTCTTAATGAAAAAATTAAAAGTTGGTAGGTTGATTTATGAGACACATTTTGGTTCAGGTTTTTGTTGTCATGAATCCTCTTATTGGTTATCAATGATATCCTAAAATAGAGAAGTGAATTTTTAATGATGATAAGTCAAGATTGAACTATACAACCATGGATCTCAATGTTTAGAATTTTTCTGATTGATGGATTAATATTTTAAAATTGACTATGAAGTTTATCATGCACTTGAGTCTAGGAGAAAATAATGCCCAACATCCATGAATCTTAGAATTCTAATGTTTGGATTATTTTTCAAATATCACTCGGGTTTACAGAATCTCTTATATCAATCTCAACTTAATTTTCACATACCTTGCTCGGGACTAACAAGATACTGGTTGGGGGTTGTGTTGAGGGTCAAATATTGCATATTAGACCCAAGATATTGTCGGGATTTACGAACATAATATTGTTTAACGGCCGATTTAATCGTGTTTATGCTACAGGTTGAATTTAGGAGCTTGAGCTGAAAAAGGATGCTAAAAGCTTGGATTTAACACTCTGATGATTACCAAGGTAAGGGACGGACTCCAGGGATTAAGATTAACAGATATGCATGCCTAGGACCCTAGAAATTCCAGCCGTTCACCTTCAAATTACCTGAAATTAGTGTAGAATGCAAGATCACAAGGTTTTCGCCATTAGATTGACACGAAACTTCATACATGGCTTGGGGACCATAAATGAACCGTACACGTTAAATTTCAGCCCCTGGAGCCTTGTGGAATTGGCCCAATATACATATCAGCCCATAAAATCATGGTTTGGGGCCCACCTGAGATCTACATATGCTTCAATTTTGGTCTCAACCGTTTAAATGATATGATGGAAAGGATGGACGGAACGGATTTCTCCAGAACACCGTCGTGGACCCCACATGAAGTTAGGTGTGCATATTGTGCGAGTACACTAGCCGCGCATCGAAAATCAGAAAGTCGGTCAGCGTGTGCTAACCAACTCTTTCTCCCACAAATTTAAAAACGGCAACGCCGTTACAGCGAGTTTCGCACCAGGGGTCGGTTCGCACTTGTGGGCCCCACCCATTGTCTAAATAGACAATCCAAACTATCCATCAGGATTCTACGGTCCATATCACCAACACCTAGGTGACTGAATTTCAAAAGAAAGCTATTATGGAAATCTAGCCTTTCAAAAGTGAAACGGATGGCAGAAATGATAAACCTGTAGGCCTCTTCAACGAATGATCAAAAGAACCCATCTGTAACCAAAATTTCCTCCTCCATCCAATGGATGGAATGGATTTCCAAAAATAATGAAGGAATGGGCCCCACAAATGTCACAGCAGAACCTTCCGTGCCCTCGTTTCGCGTCCGACCGTTGCCCATTTTGCGAAAACCTGTGGGCCCCACCCATTTCACGTACGTATGATCTGTACCGTCCACCGTGTATAGGGTTTTGAGAGCTACAAAACCATGTTGTTACTTTGTAAACATACATATACACGTGTGCGATATAGAGACCACAAACAGGTTGTCCTAAAACGTTCAAAACGATCTTAGCGTGATATCTTCTCTGGGCCGTGTCAACGAACGTTCAAAACTATCCATCTTTGAACAAAATTTTGTCCTGAATCCATTGGACGGGGTGGATTTCGAAAAGAACGCTCAGATTCATGTTTTGATGTTTGCTGCACAAGGAGCTTCCAAAAAAAGTCTCTGTTTACGCGTGCGAACGTGTACCACCGATTTCAGTTCCGCAGCCGACATAGCTGTGCTCTCCACCGGCCCTAACAACTATAAAAGGAGAAGAGACGTGGAGAGAGGGGCATCTGGGGAGGTAGCCACGAGAGAGAGAGAGAGGAGGATTAGAGATTCTTTTGATTTTTCTTCTTTCTTATTTACTTTGTTTTGTTTTTCTCTTTAAGATGATTAGTCCATCCATGACGGACTAAATCCTCTTATCTAAGGGTAAGAGGTGAAGCTTGTAGTGAGATAGGAGAGTTTATTTTATGATTTCTTTTAAATTTATGAACTGAATTAATGCTGATGTTAGTTTAATTAATGAGAATGTTTTTAGTCTTTAATGGTCTGTTGTGACTGAAATTACAATGGGTCTGTAATGGCTTTGAGCATGTTCTTTTCTCTTTTATGTTTATGACGTCAGGAAGCCTTATTGTTCACCATAGTCTCCTGGGCATGGTCAGATGACGGTACCCTTCCTAACCCTCATGCATTGTTGATTGGTTGGTAATTAGTTTAATTCTGTTGTTTGTCATAGTCTCTTGGGCATGGTTTGGTGATGGAATCCATTCTAATTCATATACCTTTCATCTCTTGAAAACTAGATCAATGACAGTTTAGTTAATTTTCATAAAATAGGCATAAGATCTCCCTGATCTTTATAAGTGGATCCTCTGAATCCCTAGTTTCCTATTTTTAATTTTTCTTAAGTTTTAGATAATAATCTCACAATTATTCATTAAATTCTAGTTGATTTAGATTTCATCTCATTCTAGTTCTAGTTCTGGTTAATTTTAGATAGCGTATAAGTTTCAGTCCCTTGGGATTTGACCTCGGTCTTACCGAGTTATTACTACATCACAACCTTGCACTTGGGGAGTGAACAAAGTTGTAAACATTGATTGAGTCATGATTTCACATGTCACATCTCGTTTACACATTAAGGTTTCAGTTCAATATTGAAGGATTAATTGGGTAATCACTGAGCATGTAAGGAACCAGCCTGAAAAATCTTCCCATCATGATCAATTGAAAGAAAAAAAAACAGATACCTTTGGAAAAGGCTGGCGAATAATCTTCACTATAGGTTTTCTCCCTATAGGTGTAGATTTAATTCCCCATGGATGATATGTGAAAAAGGGTTGGGTGTACGGTCTTCACCAAAGGTTTGTTCCTTATAGGTGAGGATTTGATTCCCCTTCTTGGCGTTACTGTTAATGAAAAAAATCAAAAGTTAGAAAATTGAAAAGATGATTTGTGAGGTAAGTTTTGGTTATAATAAATTCTCTTGTTGGTTACCAATGATATCCTGAAATAGAGAAGTGAATTTTAATGTTGATAAGCCGAGATTACACTATACACCCCTGAAACTCAATGTTTAGAATTATTCTAATTGATGGATTAATACTTTGAACTTGATTATGACGCTACTGTATGCTTGAATCTAAGAGAAAGCTATGCCTAACATTCATGAATCTTCGAATTCTCATACTGGATTATTTTGCAAATTCACTCGAGTTCAGAGAAATTGTCCTTTAATTCTCAACTTCTTTTTCGCATACCTTGCTCGGGACTAGCAAGATGCTGATTGGGGGTTGTGTTGAGGGTCAAATATTGCATATCAGACCCCAGTTATTGACTGAATTTATGAATATGTACTGTTTAACAGCTTGTTTAATCATGTTTGTGATGTAGAGTGTATTTACGAGCATTGATTGAAAAAAGGGTGCTTAAAGCATGGAATTAATGTTCTGATGACACCAAAGGCAAAGGACGGACTTCAGGGGATCAAGATTGACGGAATTACATGCCAGAGATCCGAGGAAATCGAGAAATTGAAGCTCAAGTGGCTCAAAAATCATTCAAAATATAAGATAACGGGGTTCCCACCATCCGTTTGGCTCAAAAATTTATACATAGTCACAGGGCCATAAATTAACCATACGTGTCAAATTTTAGCCAATGGATCATTGTAGAAGTGGTGCAACGGACAGATCAGCCCGTAAACCGTCGATTTTAGGATCACCAGATATCTGAATATGCTTCAACTTTGGTCTCAACCCTTTAAACGGGATGACACAACGAATGGATGGTTTGGATTTACTGAAACAACATTTCAGTGGGCCCCACTTACAGTGTGCACCACACTCACGTTCACCGGCTGTGCACTATGTCAGCCAAAATCGGTCAGCAAAGGCCGACCGACTCTAAGCTTTCATCTCCGCATTCAAACCAGCGTCTGCGAGAACTAGACGCTGATTTGAATAGTGGGCCCCACTCATCATCTATTTTGAGGATCCAAGCCGTTCATTTGCTCCGGGAAGTGGCCAAGACTTTCACCTAGGTGGTGAAATTGTGAAAGACAGTAGAGATCAGATCTGAACTGTCCAAACTTAGGACGAACGGTGGAAGCACAAGTCCTGTGGGACACATCGAATCTGAGCCAAAATAGACTACACCTGACTGGTTTTTCGAGGGGAATTCAATGAACGGACCTGATTCCTCAAAAAACCAAGGCATGTGGGTCACATAGCTAACACAATGTCAGTTTTTAAGGGATTTACGCACGCGTCCGTCCGGGGAAAACTGGGACTTTCGGGCCATTCCACGGTCAAGATTGTGATGGGATCAGCAATCCAAACCATTCAAAATCATCAACATGGGGCCGTGACCATCACCATGAAGTCAGATTACTTAGATGAGGCGATCTCTCCTCTCAATCTTGGTTCAAACGCGACTGCAGAGTAGGGTGCGCAGTTTGGCGTGCGTAAAGGAGTTTCTAAAAGCACCTTGTTGCGAAAGCGCCCCTTGTCCACTGACTCCAGCAAGGACAACTCTCCATCGCCCTTAGCAATCTATAAAGAGAGAAGAAAGTAGAGAGAAAAAAGAGAGCTTAGCTTGAACGTTGGACGTGGATCAAAGGGAGAGGGAGACAGGGAGTAGAGTTTATTTTATTTTTATTTTTGTTTATTTCTGTTTAAGAAATTTAGTTTAATCATGTTGTTAGGCTAAACCTCTTAGCTAGGGCTAAGAGGTGAAGCTTGTAGTGAGATGGGAGATTATATGATTTTAATTTAATTTTAATGTATGAATTGAAGTTGATTTTAGTTTGATTAGTATGAAAATATTTTTAGTCTTTAATGGTCTGTTGTGACTGAAATTACATTGGGTCTGCGATGGCTTTGAATATTTTCTTTTCCTTTTTCCTTTATGTTTATGACGTCAGGGAGCCCTGTTGTTCACCATCGTCTCCTGGGCATGGTCGGATGATGGTACCCTTTCTAACCTTCATGCATTGTTGATTGGTTGGTAATTAGTTTAATTCTGTTGTTTTCCATAGTCTCTTGGGCATGGTTTGGTGATGGAATCCATTATAATTCATATACCTTTCATCTCTTGAAAACTAGATCAATGACAGTTCAGTTAATTTCCATGATTCTTGAAGCAGGCATAAGATCTCCCTGATCCCTACAAGTGGATCCTTTGAATCCCTAGTTTCCCTACCTCTGAATTTTCTAAATTTTAGATAATATTTTCACCATTATTTCCTTAATTTCCTTCAATTTAGATTTCATATTAGTATAGGTCTAGTTCTAGTTAGTTTTACAATACGTACAGGTTTCAGTCCCTTGGGATTCGACCTCGGTCTTACCGAGTTTATTACTACATCACAACCCTGCACTTGGGAAGTGAACAACTAGTCATATGTTGTAATCATCTTTGGGTTTTCCTTGTTTCTTGTTTTCTTTTATAATGGCCTTAGTGTGCTTAGTTGGTTGTTGGTGTGCTTAGTGTTTAAAGCTTATGTTAGATTAGCTCACATGTATCTTCTGTCATGATCCATGTTAGACTACATCTCATGTATTATTACAATTTTAGTTAAATGAAAGGCATGAAGCTTTTATGTAGAATGCTTGGAAAATTAAGTGTTGTTATTTAAAATCTTACACATGTTGCACCCTATATTGTATATAGGGAATGCACCCTATGTTGTATATAAGGAATGCCTCCGAAAACCACTCAGAATATTATACGTTTTGCACTTAGCGGATCGATTGACGGGGCACCCCCCTGATCGATAGCCTGACAGACCCTAGCCCGGGCCTGAATCACAAGACAATGCTGGATTCTCAGCCGGACACTGGCTCCACAAATGGGCCAACACCTTTTGCACCACTTGTTTCAAAATAGAACCGTGCGTCTTCATCGTTGCCACCCATGCCTTAGTCAGCTCCTCCTCCTGATAGGTTAGTGCAGATGATATTTTTGATGTAGCAGCAACAATAGTTTTTTACCATTATTACAGGGGCCATTGACCAGAACATGAATATGGTCCCGCCTGCGCCATCTGTGTAGCCTACTGGAAACATGAATACCAGTGGTCTATTTGAATGATTCCATCACTTCCAACCTCCCACCTTTGTGGGCACTCACAAGCCCGAGGAAGCTGAATACTGGCTAGATCGCATCTCTAAGATGCTGAAGCCGCTTCACTGCTTTAAAGCAGAACAAGTTGAGCTAGTCACCTATATGTTCGAGAAGGAGGCTAGTCTGTGGTGGGACAGTGTCCTACGAACAATTCCCGTAGGACACGTATGGACATGGGATGCATTTGAGACTCGCTTCCATGGGAAGTACTTTCCTCTCACTTACCGTAATGAAAAGGAGGGTGATTTTCTTCACCTCTGATGGGGATGAATGACCGTGTCAAAATATGAGAACAAATTTATGGAGCTAACCATATACGCTCCTTTGATCCTAGCAAATGAGTCGATGAAGATGCGTTTCTCAGATGGTCTGCAGCCCGATATCCGCATGAAGATGTGTTGTGCTAGCATTCCCAACTATGCTGAGCTAGTGAACATATCCCTGCGAGCTAAGTAGGATGGAGATAGACTATCTCGCACATGTTTACCAGTGCGTCCGAGGCCTCGACCTGATTTGCCAAATCAATCGTTCCTCAACAAGAGGCCACGTACCGATTCACCTTCCAAGCTTATGACTCCACCGACCCAGCCAAGGTGATCAGATCTGTGGTGCACCCATTGTAAGAGGATGGGCCATACAGACGCCTACTTCTTTACTAAGATGAGGGATAATAGTTTTACGCCGTCTTAGAAGATCAACCGTTAGCAACCGCAGGCTATATCAGCTCCACCTCTATGATTGGCACCACCAGCTGAGCCATTTTATGGACCACTTGTACCTCAAAATAGGCCACCTTAACAACCTATGGCAGCGCAACTGAATCATCCTCAATAGATACGTGTACATGCACTAGCAGTTGGTGCATCTGAGGAAGTAACTGCAGTGCCTTTAGCCTTTGAAGTCACTGCCCACATTCAAGGTACATCTGTATTTCTATTGGTAGACACCGGGTCCACTATCTCGAGAGTATCATGCTCTACAGTCAGGTGTTTGGGGTTAAACAGTACCCCTATGATTGGGGTGAGAGTCCTTACGACAATGGGGACTTTATCCGATGCTATTAAGTTTTGTAAAGATTGTCCGATAGACTTAGGGAGTAGAATGTGCATTGACCTAATTGTCACTCTGCTGCATCATTACGACATCATCCTTGACATAGATTGACTCACCAAAATGAAGGCAGAGATCGATTGCGATACCAAATTGGTGACGACACATGCACCTGAGGGCATGACCTTTACTTTCCTAGTGCAGGTCAGTTGGTCATACCGTATAAGTTGTTACGCTTCCTTATTGGAGAATGTTGATGGTTCGACACTTGGGGACACGCTTATAGTCCAAGATTTCATGGAAGTGTTTAGAACAATACCTGGACTACCTCCTCGGCCCGAGATCGACTTTACTATCGACCTTATGCCTGGTACGACACCCATTTCTCTACCGATGTATCGCATGCCTCCATGTGAAATGGAGGAGTTGATGAGACAGATCGATGATTTGTTGGATGCAAGTTTTATACAGCCTAGCGTATCCCCTTAGGGAGCACCGGTATTATTTGTGAAGAAGAAAGACGGGTCACTGCGATTATGTATTAATTACCGTAGGTTGAACTAAGTGATAGTGAAGAACAAGTATCCTTTACCCAGGATTGATAATCTGTTTAACCAGTTGAAAGAGGCACGATATTTCTTTAAGATCGACCTGTAGTCAGGGTATCATTAGTTGTGCATCAGGGATGAAGACGTGCAGAAAATAGCATTTAGAACCAGTTTTGGGCACTATGAGTTTCTCGTGATGTCTTTCGGACTTACGAATGCACCAACCATGTTCATGGACCTCATGAACCGGGTGTTTTGGCCGTATCTGTACCAGTTCATCATCGTATTTATAGATGACATTTTGATATACTCTAAGAGGCAAAAGGGATCATGAAGAACACCTGCGAGCAGTCTTCGATACTCTCAAGAAGAATCAGTTGTTTGCTCAGTACCGAAAATGTGACTTCTAGAAGGAAGAGGTCAAGTTTCTAGGACACGTAGTGTCCAAGGAAGGTATCGTCGTGGACCTTGCTAAAGTGGTCACAGTTCAGGACTGGGAGCAGCCCAGTTCCGTTACAGAAGTGAGGAGTTTCCTCGTGCTTACTGGCTACTATCGCCGCTTCATTGAAGACTTTTCCAAGATAGCCAGACTGTTATCGTAACTCACTCGAAAAGATCTTAAGTTCGCCTGGAACAAGAAAGCAGAAGCAGCCTTTCAGGAATTAAAAGACAAGCTGACATCCTCACTCATGCTAGTATTACCAGAGTAGGGGTCAAGTACACTATCTACACTGACGCCTCTCGTGTTGGTTTGAGATGTGTTCTTATGCAGAAGGATAGGGTGATCGCCTATACCTCATGACAGTTGAGAAAACATGAGGAGAACTACCCCACGCATGATCTGGAATTGGCTGCAGTTATTTTCACATTAAAGCTCTGGAGACATTACCCCTATGGAGAGGAGTTCGAGCTCTTTTATGACCACAAGAGCCTCAAGCACATATTCACGCAGAGAGACCTGAATATGAGGCAAAGAAGTTGGATGAAAACCTTGAAAGACTTTAAGTTTGAGGTCTCCTACCATCCTGGGAAGGCCAACCTTATGGCTGACAGTTGAGTCACAAGAAGACAATCGAATTTGTATCTCTGCTGATGATAGAAGAATGGAATATTGTAGAGTTTATGAGAGACTTTGAACAGAGGCCTACAGTAGAGGAGCCATTCGAGAGCATCCCACACTTCCACGTACAACCGCTTATCGACAACCGAATCATTGTGGCTCAGAAGGAAGATGAACTGTTGATGAAAATGAGAAAATGAGCGAGTGACAGTGAAGACTCTAAATGGAGGGTTGGCTTAGATGGAGGTTTGAGATATCGCGGCCGCCTATGCGTCCCGAATCTCCATGACTTAAGGAGAGGGGTTCTGGAAGTCACACATAATTCAAGATTGACAATGCAACCTGGTGGTAAAAAGATGTATCGAGATTTGAAGCGTTCATACTGGTGGGATAACATGAAGGCCCAGATAGCAGATTTTGTATCCCGTTGTCTCACATGCTAGTAGGTCAAGACTGAACATTGTTGAGCTCCTGGTTTACTTCAGCTCATGCCCATAGGTGAAAGAAAATGGGACTTCATATCTATGGATTTCATTTCCAGGTTACCAAAGACAGGAAGGGACACAACTCCATTTGGGTGATTGTGGACCTTTTGAGGAAATTGGCTCATTTCCTCCCGATTAGAGTTTTAAACTCAGTTGATGATTTGGCCAAGCTGTATATCAAGGAGATTGTATGACTGCATGGAGTTTCTATGGAGATTGTGTTGAATCGAGACACACGATTCACGTCCATTTTATGGACTCGAATTCAGGAAACAATGGGAGTGAAATTGAAGTTCAGTATTGCGTTCCACCCACGGACCAATGGGCAGATGAAACGGGTAAATTAGATACTAGAAGACATGTTGCGGGCATGTGTGCTTGATTTCAAGGATAGTTGAGATGATTGTCTCTCCTATGCCGAGTTTTCTTATAATAATAGCTTCCAAGCGAGCATTGGCATGACTCCCTATGAAGTATTATATGGGCGCCCATGTTTGGGTAGAAGAGCTTGATTGACCCAGATTTGGTTCAAGCGACCTCAAAGAAGATTTATATTATTAGACACTGATTTCTTGCAGCACAGATAGACAGAAGAGTTACGCCGATACTCAACGGCGACAGATAGAATTCGAAGTTGGGGACCATGTATTTCTTAAGGTTTCCCCCATGAAGGGATTACTCCGATTTGGCAAAAAATAGAAACTCACACCGCGATTTATTGGGCCATTCCAGATTCTAGATCAAATAGGTGTGGTAGTTACCACCTTGCTTTGCCAATACTACTCGCCGGCGTACACAACGTATTTCACATATCGATGCTGAAAAAATATGTTCCTGATCCTACTCACATTATCAAGTGGGAGCAGGTGCAGCTAAGTGTAGATGTTATCTATGTACTGTAACCAACAGGTGTTCTAGATAGGAAGGAACAAGTGTTACGCAGGAAAGTTATCCCGCTTATAAAAGTATTATGGACTCACCACACTAAGGAAGAGGCAACTTGAGAAATGAAAGCTGAAGTCCATAAGAACTACCCTCATATCCTCGAGGAATACGAAAATGTACTAATTTCAGGGAAAAAAATTTTCTTCAAGGGGGGTAGATTGCAACATCTCGGAAAAATCCGTACAAAGACCCGAGTACCGCTTTAGACGAAAATTCCTAAAGATCATATATTGTGAAAATTAGACGAAAATTAATTAAGTACTAAAATAAATAAATCAGTGGGTTAGCTTGAACTACTATCTATACAAACTACAAGATCCAAAACCATTAAAATTGCTAACTCGACATTACTTGAAAACCTCGAAGAAATTCCAAAACCCAGTTGCTCTTGGGAGTACATTGAAACTCCGTATCAGACCTGAACCACCCGTCGAAAGTCTGATTACCGCGAAACTATAAGGTTATGATCGCCTTATTGGGCTTGATAATCATCATGGGAATCGAGCCTAAATAGTATCAAAAAATGCACAACTTATGCCTTGAGCGAAGTATGTGAGAAACGTGAATATCTTTAGAAGATGAACTAACTTAAGTGAATTAGATCGCTCGCTTGTGGGTGAAATTGAAGCCTTCAGACCGTCAGATTTTGACCTAACTATACCCATGGATCAGGAAAAATTTCTTGCATTATTGGTATAGTTGTGGCCTTGATCGAGGGAACGACGACCGTTAATCTGATATGGGTCTTTCACGGCCGATCAGTTTATCAGATCGCACCATAAACACATTCCTTGCGTAGAACCATTATCAAGGAACTTGCTCCATGACTTAGGTGAGAAATGAACTTTCCTAAGGGCCCTTTTTGTCAAAAACAAGCACCCTTTGGCTATGACCTAAGTATACCATGGCCATGGGGCCATTTGTAAGGCCCGTATCCTAGTTTGTACTGTTTTGTCAACTCCCGCGATCTTTCTCGATGAATTCCGGCAACCCGTGATCTATAACCGACGTTTGTATACGACCTTCAGTCGTATCCCATAGATTTGAGTTGGCTTAATCTGAGACTTGTACCATTACGATTGCGCCATCACAGCGGTTCCGACGCCGCGTATTATCCGCCGAGGTGATGTCCTGGTCAGGAGATGTGGGCCCGCATTCAGTTTGAGAAAAACTGATGTTTTAATTTAAACCACTTTGATTTAAATGATTTTAACTTGCAAGTATACGAATCAGATGTAATATATGGTACGTATTATGAGATTGTTCTCACGAGGACTGGTTGTCGCAATTCGAAACTTAAGACTCTTCTTAACTAATCCAATAAATATTTTAGCAAACTAATAAGTAAACTAACACAAATATATGGAAAATAATTGAGAACTATGAGAAAAATTCAATTCAGGAGAAGACTAGGACTTTCGAATCCACCCCTAATTATCCTAACCCATATTTTACCTGTTGATTTACCCTAATTCAGAATGATATCAAAATAAACAAAGTACACTCTATGTCCTTGGTCGGGCACACAGAATGTATAATCTTTTAAAGCATATGGATCATATCTTTCCATCCATGGTCAGGCATGGAGAGATGTAAATCCTGTTTCTTCCTCTATAGGAGACCTGTTCATGGTCAGACATAAGCACCTAGAATAATATTCCAAACAACATCCATATCTAGACTTTGGTCGAGCTCATAGAATGGAGAAGTACGGAAATCTCAAAAAAGCACACTAGAAAAAGAAACAAATCAATCCAATTAAAATAAATTCAACATAAACAAGAGTCAATCAAATTAGGAGCTTCATCTCAGCCCTAGCTAAGAAGTTTAGCAATCCATAAAATTAATTAGGCAAAAGGAAATAAAAAGTAAAAACATTAAAAACATCTCCCTTATCTCTCTTCTTCCTTCTTCTCTCTCTCCTCCTTGGCTCTGGATCTTCCTTTTCAAGGTCTGAATGAATGCTCCCCACATCCAAAACCTCCTTATATAGTTGTTGGAGTGGTGAAAATCGGATTTGGAAAGCTATGCATGCTCATTGAAAGCTTTTTCACAGCCAAGTTCGGTGCCTTGAAACACGCTACTTTCCTCGCTTAAATTCCAAAGAAACACCGTCCCTTAGGACTTTCTTGGGTCCTTTACATGATAGACGGTTCAGATCTGCCATATGATCAAAGATGGTGGGCCAAAACTTCCTAGAAAAGTCAGTTTTCGTGGATGTGCGAAACCTTTCGCACCATTTCGCTGTTGTGATCGGTGGGCCCCACAGAAGCATTTTCTGGAAAATTCACCCCATCCATTGGATTCAGGACGAAATTTCAGTTAAGAATGGGTAGTTTTGAATGTCCATTGGCATGTCTCAGAGAAGAAATAACTAAAAGATCAGATTTGAACGCTACAGGACAGCCCTTTTGTGGCCCCTGTATCGCACACATGTGCACGCATGGATGCAAAAGGTCAGTATGGTTTTGTAGCTCTCGAAGCCCTCTACAAGATGGACGATGTGGATTATCCGTACGGGGCATGTGTGGGGTCCACTATCGACCGCAAAAAGGGCCAGCCAACGTGCGTTGGCTGACGAAAACGGAAATTTCCATTTTTTTTCTTTCTTTTTCAGTCAGAGACGGTCAACCGTCTCTGCCGTTTTTCATGCACGTGTAGTGCACTTGTGCACTATGCACACTTTATTCATGTGGGGTCCACTGTGATGATTTTCAGAAATCTTCACCGTCTAAATTATTTCTCATCTCATTTAAACCGTCAATAATAATTTTGAGGCAGTTCCAGATATCAGGTGGGCCCAGAATCAACGGTTTATGGGTTGATCTGTCAGTTAGGGCACTTCCATAGTGATCCAATGGATGAAATTTTACGTGTATGGTTAATTTATGGCCCTCATCCTATGTATGAATTTTCAGGTCAATCGGATGGTGGGAACCCTGTGATCTTGCATTTTGGATTAGTTTCGGGCTTTTTTAACGGTGAACGGCTTTATTTTCTTGGATCCATGGCATGTAAATCCATTGATCTTGGTCCTATGGAGTGCGTCCCTTGCTCTGGTGACTTTGTAACGTCAAATCCATGCTGTTGATATCACTTTTTAATCTACGCTCTTGATTTCCTCCTGCAATCAAAATATAATTAAAATACGACATTAAACATTATCATATACGTCAAATTAGGTATTTATCGGGGTCTGATATACAATATTCGACCCTCATCACAACCCCCAACCAGCATTTTGCTAGTCCCGAGCAAAACATGCGAAAAATAATTTCAAAAATAAAAGAGCAATTCTTGTAAACTCAAGTGACTTGTGAACAGATATAGTTGAGATGTGAGAATTTTAAGATTCATGAATGGTGTGTGGAATTTTCTCCAGGAATCAAGCTCACAGTAAACTACATGAACAAGTTCAAAATATTAATCCATTAATTAGAAACTTCTAAACATTGAGTTCCATGAGTGTATAGTGCGATCTCGGCTTACCACAATTAAGAGATCCAATTGTCATTTTCATGATATCTTTGGTGATTAACAACGACATTCATGACAACAAAACCTGAAACCAACACTTGCCTTTAAGATCATCTTTTCATTCTACTAGCCTTTGTTTTTCTTGAACAGTAACTCCAAGTAGGGGAATCAAATCTTCACCCATAAGGAGCAAACCTATGGTGAAAACTTATCACCTAACTTCATTTCTAACTATCAAACATGGGGGATCGAATCTACACCCATAGGGAGCAAACCTATGGTAAAGATTATGCGACTTACCCTTTTTATTCTTCTTTACTGCACATGAAATGTTATTTTGGCTGGTTCCTTTCATGCTTTGTGATTACCAAGTTAATCATTCAATATCGAATCGAAACCTTAATGTGTAAGCTAGATGTGATATGCAAAACCATGACTTAATCAATGTTTAAAGCTTCTAATCACGGGTTAACAATTCAAACTTAAATGTGAAATCTAATAGACAACTGAATCCAAGAGTCATAAATTACCAACATCACGTATCTTTTAATTTTAAAATCACAACTATCCTTCAAAGTCACTTCAAATTCATAAAATTTTAAAAATTTTCACATTTTTTGCTCAAGACCAAGAAAATACTGATTAGGTAGCCTAATCTCCCACCCCCAACCTAAAATCTACATTGTCCTCAATGTAAAAGAAATAAGCATGCAATGCACATGGGACAACGAAAGTAAAAGAAGAGTGATGGAAAGATAGTACCTGGACGAAGAATTAAGAGGCTTTTTCAAAAAATATCAACGTAAAAGCGAGTCAGCACAAGAGAGAAATCAAAAAAAATAATAAAGATAAAATCAAAAAGAAAATCCTACCTATACCACTTTCGCAGGTGCTCTCGATTGCATTTAACGTATGCAATAAGCCTGTAAACCCCTAGGTTGCCCCTAGTGGACGAGTTGTAGTCTCGTGAGGGTTTGCAGCAATGTTACCCACAAACATTGAACTAACTAACTAGGAAAAAGAAATGAAAAGAAAAGCTGGGTTGCCTCCCAGGAGCGCTAAGTTTAATGTCTTCAGCCAGACAAGAATGGACCATGAATTAATCAATCTTGAAAACCCGGGTCCTCCAAATTAACTTCCTCAACATCTTGATTAACCAAATCTTCCAAATAAGGTTTCAGTCGTTGACCATTCACTTTAAAAATATTTCCGTCCTTAAGATTTTTAATCTCAACTGCTCCATAAGGAAATACTGTTACTACCTGATAAGGACCATACCATCACGAACGTAGTTTTCCAGGAAAGAGGTGTAACCTGGAATTATACAATAAGACTTTCTGACCCGGTTCAAATGTCTTGCGAAGAATTGATTGGTCATGAAAAAATTTCGTTCGTTCTTTATAAATTTTCACATTCTCGTATGCCTCATTTCGAATTTCTTCTAACTCATTGAGTTGAAGTTTACGGTGCGATCCAAACTTGTTCAAATCAAAATTAAAGGTTTTGATGGCCCAATAAGCATGATGTTCTAATTCCACAGGTAAGTGACATGCTTTCCCAAAGACAAGCCTATACGGAGACATTCCAATCGGGGTTTTGAATGCTGTACGATATGCCCAAAGAGCATCATCCAAACGTTGCGACCAATCCTTACGATCAGGGCGAACTGTTTTCTTTAAAATTTGTTTGATCTCCCGATTCGAAACTTTTACTTGACCACTTGTTTGTGGATGGTATGGAGTTACAACTTTATGGGTGATGGAATATTTTTTCATTAAAGATTCAAACGGTTTGTTACAAAAATGAGTACCACCATCACTTATGATTGCCCGAGGAGTACCAAAACGAGAAAAGATATTTTCTTTCAAGAAGCGGACCACAACTTTGTGATCATTCGTTTTACATGGCACTTCTTCCACCCACTTAGAGACATAATCGACTGCCACAAGGATATACATATAACCGAATGATGGGGGAAACGGACCCATGAAGTCAATACCCCAAACATCAAATATCTCAACAATGAGAATATTGGTAAGTGGCATCATGTTCCTACGGAAAATATTACCCATATGTTGGCATCGATCACATGTAGAACAAAAGGCATGTGTGTCTCGAAAAAGTGTAGGCCAATAAAATTCACTTTGTAAAACTTTTGCAGCTGTTTTCTTTGAACCAAAATGACTACCACATGCATGGTCATAACAAAAGGAGATTATACTATGAAACTCACTCTCAGGTATACATCTCCTAATGACCTGGTCAGGACAGAGTTTGAATAGGTATGGATCATCCCAAAAGAAATGTTTAACCTCTGTAAGAAATTTGGATTTATCCTGTTTAGTCCAATGAGAAGGAATCTGACTTGTAACAAGATAATTTACGATATCCGCATACCAAGGTAATTGAGAAATAGTTAAAAGTTGTTCATCAGGGAAAGACTCGTTCATTGGCACAAGATCCACTGTGGGCTCCAAGACAAGTCTAGACAAATGGTCGACTACCACATTTTCAGAACCCTTTTTATTCCGAATTTCAATGTTAAATTCTTGTAGCAAGAGAATCCAACGAATCAATCGAAGTTTAGCATCTTTTTTAGAAAGAAGATATTTCAATGCTGCATGATCTGAAAATACTATAACCTTCGATCCAATGAGATATGACCTGAATTTGTCTAGAGCAAATACCACTGCCAACAACTCTTTTTCAGTGGTAGAGTAGTTCAGTTGAGCATCATTTAGAGTCCTACTAGCATAATAAATGACATGAGGTATTTTGTCCAATCGTTGCCCTAAGACGGCTCCAACAGCATAATCAGAAGCATCACACATAAGCTCAAAAGGTAAACTCCAATTAGGTGGTTGGATGATTGGAGCAGAAGTTAATAAAAGCTTTAACTTGTCAAAAGCTTTTCGACAATCATCATCAAGGTCAAATGCAACATCTTTAGCTAATAAACTGCACAAGGGTCGAGAAATTTTACTAAAATCCTTAATGAATCTCCTGTAGAATCCTGCATGCCCTAAAAATGATCTAATTTCCTTCACCGTTCTAGGTGGAGGAAGACTAGAAATTAAATCAATCTTGGCTTTATCAACTTCAATGCCTTTACTTGAAATAACATGCCCGAGTACAATCCCTTTTTGAACCATAAAATTACACTTTTCCCTATTCAATACCAGGTTCGTTTCTTTACATCTTTCCAAAACTAGAGATAGATGGTATAAGCATTCATCAAAGGAAGAGCCAAAAATGAAAAAATCATCCATGAAAATCTCGAGAAAATGCTCAATCATGTCTGAAAAAATACTCATCATGCATCGTTGAAAAGTAACAGGCGCATTACATAGCCCAAATGGCATACGTCGATAGGCATATGTACCAAAAGGACATGTAAATGTGGTTTTCTCTTGATCCTCGGGAGCAATGGGAATCTGATTGTACCCGGAATAACCATCCATGAAACAATAATAACTATGCCCTGCCAATCTCTCTAGCATCTGATCTATGAAAGGAAGAGGAAAGTGATCCTTCCTTGTGACTAGGTTCAGTTTACGGTAATCAATACAAACTCGCCAACCCGTAGTCATGCGGGTTGGTACGAATTCATTATCATCATTTTTTATCACCGTAATCCCAGACTTTTTTGGAACAACTTGGACTGGGCTGACCCACGTGCTATCCGGAATAGGGTAAATGATACCAACATTTAACAATTTAAGCACCTCTGCCCGTACGACCTCTTTCATGTTAGGATTAAGTCTCCTTTGCATTTCACGTGACGTTTTTGCATTTTCCTCAAGATAAATACGATGCATACACACAGTGGGGCTTATTCCCTTTATGTCCGCTATTGTCCACCCAATAACTGCCCTATGTTCTCTAAGAACATTAAGCAACTTTCTCTCTTGTTCCTTATCGAGGTTAGAAGCTATGATGATAGGTAGGGTCTCAGAAGGACCTAAAAATGCATACCTGAGAGTTTCAGGTAATTGTTTAAGGTCAAGTTCGAGTGGTTTCTCAACAGACGGGACCGGTTTAGACTCAGATGGTGGAAGAAGTTTCACTTTCGCTTTCCATTTTGTAGTATCCATTATAGAATTAGAGTCGAGCAATGCATTGACTTCTTCGATGGAACTTTCTATGTCAAAGTCTATGCCAAAATGTGCTAGACAAGTCTCCAGTGCATCTTCGGAAGATTTAAAGAAAGAGTCATGCACTAGACTATCAATCATGTTCACCTCAAAAATATCATCCGAGTCTGCCGGTTGTTGTCCAGCATTGAAAACATTAAGTTTAATCTTCATGTTACTAAAAGACAACTTCATGACTTCATTCCTGCAATTTATAATAGCATTGGATGTAGCTAAGAATGAACGTCCCAATATAACCAGGATTTGACTCGTAGGATTCGGGACAGGCTGAGTATCAAGAACGATGAAATCCACAGGAAAATAAAACTTATCAACCTGGATTAACACATCCTCAATAATACCACGGGGCACCTTGACAGATCTATCAGCTAGTTGTAGTGTTATTTTAGTTGATTTCAGTTCACCAAGTCCTAGCTGCTCATATACAGAATATGGTAACAAATTAACGCTCGCCCCTAAATCAAGCAATGCTTTCTCAACCTTATGATCTCCTATGACGTAAGAAATGGTAGGAGCTCCTGGATCCCTAAATTTAGGAGGAGTGTTATGTTGAATCATAGAGCTGAGTTGCTCTGTAAGGAAGACCTTCTTATGGACATGTATCTTACGCTTCTGAGTGCATAAATCTTTAAGAAACTTAGCGTAAGCAGGGACTTGCTTGATAGCATCAAGCAATGGAATGTTAATTTGCACTTGCTTAAACATCTCCAATATCTCATTAAAGTTGTTTCCTTTCTTAACTGGTGCCAGACGTTGAGGAAAAGGTGCTTTAGGCACATAGGATGGCACAGGAGTGGTTTCTGGAGGGTCAGAGTGCTTTTGGACTCTAGATGCAATAGTATATCTCTCCGCTTCATTTTGCTCTTCTAGTTTGGAATTTGATTCTTCCCTAGGCATTTCTACTTTGTTCTCGATCTGTTTACCAGACCTAAGGGTAATGATAGATTTGGCTTGCTCATGATATTGTTCCTGGTTTGAATTAGAGCCAATCTCAAACTGTCCTTTTGGATTTACCACAGGTTGGCTAGGGAACCTCCCCTTCTCTCTCTCACTCAATGTGGCAGCAAGTTGACCCAATTAAACTTTCAGCTTGGCAATAGATTGAGCATTCGCATGTATGCTTTGCTGGTTAGCTAGTAAAGTTTGTTGGGTGTCTTTTTGAAATTGAAGAGAACTCTGCATAAAAAGATTGAGTGTATCCTCAAGATATGGTTTCCTAGATTGTGCAGGAGCTTGTTGATATTGCGGAAACTGTTGAGGTTGTTGACTACCAACTTGTGGGTAAGGTTGCATAGGAGGATTTCCAGATGGTCCTCCTTGTTGTGGTCCTTTTGCCCAAGAAAGATTTGGATGTCTAGCCCACCCTGGGTTGTACGTATTTGAGTAAGGATCATTCCCAGGTCTCCGAAAGGTGTTCATAGCATGTACTTGTTTAGAGAGAAATTCAGAAAATGCTACACCAGATGGACACGACTGCGTAGGATGGCCAAGACTAGAACATATAGCACATGACTCGATTTGAGTTGTTTGTGGAGGTCCATTATTCAACATCAGAGCATCGACTTTCTGTGTCAGGCTATCAAGTATGGTATAAATATTTGGTGTGACTCCTATCTCATATATACCACCTTTCTTTGGCAGTTGGGGATTTCTTTCACCTCTATTTGAGTAGTCCCATTGTTGGGAATTTTCGCACAAGGTTTTAAAGAAATTCCATGCTTCGACATCACTTTTGGTCATGAATGACCCTCCACTGGTGGCATCAACCATGTGACGGTTTTGAGGTGTCAAACCGTCATAGAAGTATTGAACTTGTTGCCACTTCTCAAAGCCATGGTGTGGACATTTAAGGAGCAAGTCCTTCCATCTTTCCCAACATTCATGAAAGTGTTCTCCCTCTTTTTGTGTGAAATTAGTGATTTCTCTACGGAGAGCATTCGTTTTGTGAACAGGGAAGAATTTGTTTAAGAACTTCTTAGACAGTTGATCCCATGTAGTGATCGTCCCAACTCCTAGAGAATTCAACCATGCTTTTTCCTTATCCTTCAAAGAAAAAGGAAAAAGACGCAAACGGATCGAATCATCTGAGAAGTTTTGAAACCTAAAGGTCAAGCAAATGTCTAGAAATTATTTTACATGATGATATGGATCCTCTTTGTCTAAACCATAGAAAGATGGTAACAACTGGATGACCCCTGGTTTAAGTTCAAAGTGTGCTGCCGTGGTGGCTGGCAACACTATGCATGAAGGCGCATTAAATTGGACAGGAGCTGAATAATCTCTAAGCGCTTTAATTGCATTCTCGTCCGTCATTTCTAATAGGATATTTCTAGATCTTTTACGAAAGGTTCTTTCTATTTCAGGATCAAAGGGTGCTAGTTCTATGTTCAAAGATCTACGCCCTAGCATAAACTGAATAACTGAAATGTAGGAAAGAAAACTAAACTAAACTAAGATGCAACCTAAGAGAAATAAGACTAGAACTAAAAATTATGAATTCCTAAAAACAAGAGAAAGCTATGTAAACAAGAATTATAAGAAAGAACCCAGAAAAGAAGGTGATGGATGTCTGAAGATTTGGTAGCTTCTCCTTTTGAAGACAATCTTATTTAACATCTTCCTTCTTCAATTCCTGTAAAAATAAAAACAAAAACAAAAGCAATTTCCTAAAATAATGCTAGAAAGAAAAAAATAAAAAATAAAAAATCTTAAGCAACGGTTAGTTTCTAAAAAGGAAAAAATTTCTAAAACTAGAAAATAGAAAGTTAATTGAAAGAAGAATCTAAATCTAAAATTAAAAATTAAAAAATTTCTAAGAAGAAAGCCTAGAATTAGAAAATTCCTAAAAAATAGAAATTAGAAAAAGTAGAGAATTTTAGAAAGGGATTACCAAAATAGAAGTTCAAATCAGGACCCTACAAAACAGGAAATATGTTAGTTTCTAAAATAAAATAAAATAAACTTTAACCTAAAGTTAGTAAAATCCTAAGGCTATGAATTATGATAAGAGAGAATCTTAAATTCAATTTAGATCGAAACAGTCCCCGGTAACGGCGCCAAAAACTTGATATTTTAATTTAAACCAATTTGATTTAAATGATTTTAACTCGCAAGTATACGAATCAGATGTAAATATGGTACGTATTACGAGATCGTTCCCACGAGGACTGGTTGTCGCAATTCGAAACTTAAGACTCTTCTTAACTAATCCAACAAATATTTTATCAAACTAATAAGTAAACTAACACAAATATATGGAAAATAACTGAGAACTATGAGAAAAATTCAATCTAGGAGAAGACTACGACTTTCGAATCCACCCCTAATTATCCTAACCCTTATTTTACCTGTTGATTTACCCTAATTCAGATTGATATTAAAATAAACAAAGTACACTCTATGTCCTTGATCGGGCACACAGAATGTATAATCTTTTAAAGCATATGGATCACATTTTTCCATCCATGGTCAGGCATGGAGAGATGTAAATCCTGTTTCTTCCTCTATAGGAGACCTGTTCATGGTCAGACACAAGCACCTAGAATAATATTCCAAACAACATTCATATCTAGACTTTGGTCGAGCTCATAGAATGGAGAAGTACGAAAATCTCAGGAAAGCACACTAGAAAAAGAAACAAATCAATCCAATTAAAATAAATTCAACATAAACAAGAGTCAATCAAATTAGGAGCTTCATCTCATCCCTAGCTAAGAAGTTTAGCAATCCATAAAATTAATTAGGCAAAAGAAAATAAAAAGTAAAAATATTAAAAATATCTCCCTTATCTCTCTTCTTCCATCTTCTCTCTCTCCTCTTTGGCTCTGGATCTTCCTTTTCAAGGTCTGAATGAATGCTCCCTACGTCCAAAACCTCCTTATATAGTTGCTGGAGTGGTGAAAATCGGATTTGGAAAGCTATGCATGCTCATTGAAAGCTTTTTCGCAGCCAAGTTCAGTGCCTCGAAACACGCCACTTTCCTCACTTAAATTGCAAAGAAACACCGTCCCTTAGGACTTTCTTGGGTCATCTACATGATAGACGGTTCATATCTGCCATATGATCAAAGATGGTGGGCCAAAACCTCCTAGAAAATTCAGTTTTCGCGGATGTGCGAAACCTTTCGCACCATTTCACTGTTGTGATCGGTAGGCCCCACAAAAGCATTTTCTGGAAAATTCACCCCGTCCATTGGATTAAGTATGAAATTTCAGTTAAGAATGGATAGTTTTGAATGTCCATTGGCATGTCTCAGAGAAGAAATAATTAAAAGATCAGATTTGAATGCTACAGGGAAGCCCTTTTGTGGCCCCTGTATCGCACACATGTGCACGCATGGATGCAAAAGGTCAGCATGGTTTTGTAGCTCTCGAAGCCCTCTACAAGATGGACGATGTGGATTATCCGTACGGGGCATGTGTGGGGTCCACTATCGACCGCAAAAAGGGCCAGCGGACGTGCGTTGGCTGACGAAAATGGAAATTTCCATTTTTTTTCTTTCTTTTTCAGTCAGAGACGGTCAACCGTCTCTGCCGTTTTTCATGCACATGTAGTGCACTTGTGCACTATGCACACTTTATTCATGTGGGGTCCACTGTGATGATTTTCAGAAATCTTCACCGTCTAAATTATTTCTCATCTCATTTAAACCGTCAATAATAATTTTGAGGCAGTTCCAGATATCAGGTGGGCCCAGAATCAACGGTTTATGGGCTGATCTTTCAGTTGGGGTACTTTCATAATGATCCAATGGATGAAATTTTACGTGTATGGTTAATTTATGGCCCTCATCCCATGTATGAATTTTCAGGTCAATCGGATGGTGGGAACCCTGTGATCTTGCATTTTTGATCAGTTTCGGGCCTTTTTAACGGTGAACGGCTTTCTTTTCTTGGTTCCATGGCATGTAAATCCGTTGATCTTGGTCCTATGGAGTGCGTCCCTTGCTCTGGTAACTTTGTAACGTCAAATCCACGCTGTTGATAGCACTTTTTAATCCACGCTCTTGATTTCCTCCTGCAATCAAAATATAATTAAAATACGACATTAAACATTATCATATACGTCAAATTAGGTATTTATCGAGGTCTGATATGCAATATTCGACCCTTATCAAAAACACTGCGCGTTTGCAATCCCAAGAGAATCTCTACAACATGTCCCATCAATCAATCATCTCAAATCAATCAATCAATCACCTCATGTCAAGTACAAGAACAACCCCAAAGTCATCTCTCTCTCACCCTCTCTCTTACACGCCCATACATGTCAAGTACATCACTCACCTCACATCCATCACCTCTCTTACAACCACCACTTTTCTCTCTCTTTCTCAACACATTTTCAAAGCAACAAAAAATTCTAAGAAAAAGTGGTGGGCGTCCAAGCCATCCCAAGTGAGAAAAGTGAGTTGTGTGTGACCCACTTCCTCTCTCAAAATCTATCATCCTAACCCTTCAACTCTCATCACCTTCCATCAAAGTGAGATAAGGAGATCGGCATTCCATCAGACCAAGAAGATCAAATGGTGGGTGCTTCTATAGGCTTAGATTTCATTTTTTTTTTTTATGATGGGCCAAGTGGGGCCTACCGATTGATGGTATGGATCTCACTTTGGACCTTAGATGTGGCCGATGACTCATCTTGATTCTCATGATCATCCCATGATGGGACCATTCTCCATAGACTCCATCATGATGTTTACTTTTTTAAGATTTAGAGAGGTCATCTAGACCTTCCATCTTGGTGAAGAAGTAATCTCCACCGTTAATTTTTTATTCGATGGGCCCATATGTCATGGGACCCACTTGATGCATGCTGTAAATCATGGAAGAGAGGGCCCATAGTGTCGGGGTCCCTCAATCATCATGTCTCTCTCTCTCTCTCTCTCTCTCTCTCTCCTTCCTTTATTTTTATGGCCCATTTAATGGAGGTATGTGGTGCCCAAACCATCCATTAAATGGACCCCATGGCCGTCTAAGCCATGTGGGCCCTACCCTCTAGATGATGGGAAAACACACATATTAGGTTAATTCAAATTAAGTGGGCCACATATACGTGGGACCCACCTTGATTCATGTCTTCTGTGAAGTGTGAACAAACTCTAAGATGTGATAATAGTCTCTGGACGTTGCACGTGAAAAAAAATTATCAGCTTGATTCAAAATTTTGGGTGGGCTGCTCATGCAGGCCCCACCTTGATGTATGAATTCAATCCATGCCCTCCATCCTATTTCCCAACTCATTTTAGGTGTTGAGCCGAAATATGAAGCCAATCCGACTATCTGATGGGCCATAGCATAAAAAATAGTATTTTTTACCGTTGAAATTCATCCTGATGTTTCTGTACCCTAAAATCTGTCGAATATTGGTCTTGATGGGTCTGTCTTAGGCCATAAAAACCAATGGCTGGGTCGGATTCCCCTGACGCGGGCCCCACCTAGAAAAAACCTCAGAAAAATAAGTTTTAAAAAAAATTAATAACATAGGTAGCAGTGCCTGCTACTACAGCATAAACAGTGCAGGACACTGCTGCGTTGTACACGAAGAGGCAGGGACCGTAGGTCCTAGCCGTGGACCCCACCATGATGTGTGGGAACATCAATACCGTGTATTTTGATGGGGCCCCTTAGGGCAGTGGGCCCTCAAAAAAAATCAGCCGTATGTGGTGCTCAGGTGGCCCACATCACAGGGAACAGTGGGATTGAACGTTGCCATTAAAACCCTTTTGGGATGTCATAGGAGTTTTGGATCATTATGAGATTTGTTTTTCCTCTTTATTCAGGTCTGTGTGACCTTATTAACAGATTGGATGGAAATAAAATGTTATGGTGGGCCCCACATGGGACCCACTTACCGTGGAAAGTGGATTGGCTGGCGTACCTCACCAACAGCCATTGTTGTTGTTGTGTTTGGCGTTAACAAGGTCTGTGGGACCCTCTTGACGTATGTGTTTCATCTATGCCATCTACACTGTCCATTGTTGGATGGTGGTAGATGGAGCCTACCTTGATATATTTATTTTAAATTCAGGCTGTCTATCTGCCTTATATCCAGCCATCTATCTGTGCAATGGACCCCACCTTGATATAACTGTTTTATTTGTGCCGTCTGTGCAGTGGATCCAACCTTAATTGTATTTATTTTACATCCACCGTCCATCACAGTAGATGGATGCACCTTGATTGTATGAAGCCTGCCTTGATGAGTGTGTTATATTCACACCGTCTGTCCATTTTGATGGATATATGGCCCACCTAATGTATGTATTCTAGCCAAGTCGTCCATCTATATGTGGGACCGACCATGATGTAAGTGATTCATCCACACCGTTCTGTCCATGTGTTGGACATAGACCCTATACACATGGTCCACCTTGATGTATGATTTAATCCACATCGTCCATCAGGTTGGGACGATGGAGACTCCACCATGATATGTGTTATATCCTAACCATCTAGATCATATAGGGCCTGCCTCGAAGTATGTTTAATCCACACTATCCGTGGGACAAGTGACCCACCTGATGTGTGCATTCTATATCCACACCAACCATCTGGTAGGGCCCATTTGTTGCATGTGCGGAGCCCACCTATTGTGCATTAGTGCGCCCCACTTGATGTGTATGAGGCCCATTGTTGAGGCCCACCTTGATGTGTATGAGGCCCATTGTGATGTATGAAAGGCTCATGGATTATGGCCCATTGCAATGTATCTAACGCCCAATTGGTGCGGCTTATTCGATATATATATATATATATATATATATATATATATATATATATATATATATATATATATATATATATATAAGGCCCATTTGATTAGGCCCACTATAAATATGGCCCTATGAAGGCCACTCCTTAGGAGAAATGTTGGTTGAATGTCCACATTAATGGGCAATGATGGTTAAATGTCCTCATTGTAACCTTCCCTTTGGCCCTTAGGTTGATTACCAATTTTTCTTGTCGAGGCCGATAGTTGAAGCTGATTATCAGTGCCGGTTATCAATACTGATTATTGATGTCGATTATGAGTATGTGACAGCATAACATCATGATGCATGCCCATACGTATCATCAACATGTTTGTTATGATGTGTGGTTGACCATTGCATATGTCATTGGGCAGATTGTTATGAGACTCCCTAATAAGCGGAGGTTATCTCATGTGAGCGCTCAGTATGTGCAGGATTGATGCATGACTGGATTGTATGACTCATGTATCTTGCATTGCGAGTTATGATTACTACACGCCCTAGTGACATTAGGATCATAGCCTCCACAGGCATATTGTGGTTGGCCAGATGGGACACCAAATCTATTCTAGCATCGGGCTACCATAGATGGCCCTGGGTGAAAATTTTTAAAACTCTCTTGGTACTAGAGAATGCCTAACGTCGAGACCGAGTGGATATACATGAGCGCCCGAGTGCCAAATAGCAGGAGGCCGCGTCTCCCACTATGTCGTGGTCGGTTAGGAGGGAGTGTGGCCTTACCTACTTGAGGGAGTAGGCATAGCTAGGCTGAGTTTGACTAGCTCGAGGAATGGGTCCACTATCGACGAGGCAGGTTATAACATCCCGAAAATCAGGGGTCGAGTAAAAACTTAACTCCCGAGTTTCAAAATGTTATTTATGCAACATAAATGTGTATGATTGAATGTTGTTAGTGTTAATGTATTAAACATGAGTGAGATTAAGCCAGAACAGCATATCATACTCCAGAGACAGTTAAATTTAACAAGCGGAAGACTATGATACTCACATATAATATATAATTGATCGAAAGTCTCCAGAGTGTGAACATGTTACCAGGTCAAACATATACATGTATACCTCAAAAGAGAAAAAGGAATATACATGAGTGCTCTGAAAATATAAAATGATAAGTGTCATGGCATCTAATCAACCTCCCTGTAATCCCGTCAATCAGAACACGCATAAAGGAGAGATCCTCCTCATCATTATCAAGTCCAGCTCCGCTTCTCAAGCAGCGCCATCATCTGCAACCAAAATAGGGACTGGTGGGTGTCCGGAAACACCATCCCGTAACGTGGGAGTGAGTAGCTAACTCAGTGGAATAATAGAGCAAGGATTATCATGTTCTCAAATCAATCATGCGATAATAGTAAAGCAGTAAATCAAACAATTCTAATACTGTTGTTAATGCAATATGACATGACGTGATGGATGCCCTCACCGACGATCTCCCTCATACGGCACCATCTTACGACCGCGGCATGCAATCATCCCACAGTGCTCCACATCTTCCAAGCACATGCAATGTGATGGTGATATGATTACCGAGTTATTATTAGTCCTTTTCATACAGCAATATTGAGAAACTAAGGTACTTCCCTTATATCAATCCCAACACAGATCCTGTCTAGGGTCGTCACTCCTAGTAATCTCATATGATGTATATTTTGTAGGTCGCTGCAAGGGCTGCCAGGGCTATTGCTCACACTCGTTGCACTGCTCCCCTATCACCTTATCAATACAGGCCTACTGTACTCTCACTGCTACGGAAGGGTCGTCGCCTCCCGTAGACTCAGAATACGCTCACGGTCACTACAAAGGACTCGTCGCCTAATCAGTGTAGGCCGACAGCAAGAATATAGTGTCCCATACCACCATAGTCTGCTCACGAGTCATAGGTGCTCACTGGTCACTACGGGGAGGTTTGTGGCCCCAGCGTAGGCCGACAGCTCGACCACGGTGTCCCATACCACCATGCCCGGCTCATGAGTCTTTATGGATCAAGGTACCATGGTTGACAGGGTTTACAATGGTAAGTTCAGTACCCTAGGTTCAAGCAGTTATGACTCATACAGGGTGAATATACAATGGCCAGTCGGGTTACTTGATGGGCTCGACTAGCATGAGCGCATCTCAAGTCGAACGACATGAAGTGCGTAAAACACCTCGTGTGGCCTAACCACTGCCGCCAACTCCAAAACACGACTCGCGTTCATCGACGCGTCGTTCGTAGCAAAGATAGGCCAACCACGAACTTGCTCGGTTGCTGACTGCCTGGACTAGGTATAGTCCCAAACAATTATGTATCCACATCAGGAAATCATGTAAGAGTATTGGAAATGAAATACAATAATGTGAGCATGTATAACACATGTTATAACATACAACTTAAGTGAATCATCAAGCACATGCATTTCATACATATAATGAAATCATGCATATAGCTAACATGTAGGAAATCATTTACATCAGTATATTAATTGAGAATTCAATCTCAAACTAATTCATAACACCATTTAATTCAATACATACTAATAGAAGCATTTATACAAACACTTAAACTACACACTTAAGTCTACATATAGTATGTCGACTCAAAGTGCGCATTTAGGCGAATCTCTTCGCCAAACTAATTATGCACGCATTCCTAGTATCCTAATGCGACAAGAAGTCATATCAATCACATCAACAAATTATGGATGAAAACAGTATTTCATACAAATGACTAAAATGCCCTAAATCTCATATTCTTCGTCTGCTTACGAAACAGGAAACGGACAGCATGTTGTACATGTCAAACGGCGTTGCCGTCGATAATCTACTATTAAATGACATTGAAAGCTTTGGAAACAGTCAATCAAAGCGTCTAAAATCCGCACCTTTTCTCCTAGAAGCGTATCGATTCGAATGGATCGTATACGCTTCGTCTACGGCGAATAAGCAACCTAATTTACAAGATGCATCAGCTACTTCGCTATGAAAACTAAGGAACCTCAAATCAGCAACTATTTAGGATATTTTCTTACCTAGAAATGCAGTGTAATCGTCGAAAAAGTGATTGAGTCGCGTGGCTTAAGCATGTGCAACACGTGGCATAAGCAGCAGGGAATTCTCCTCCACTCTCTCTCACAAACTCTCACTTTCTCTCTCACTCTTGCTAGGGTTTCTAGCAAATTCGGATGGGTGAGAGGAGTGAGGGTTTCAAGCCCTTTTATAAGCCTAAACATGCCCAAAATAGGCTTAGGAACAAAGTTTACTTGATACCTAACCAAATCGGGGCTGTTTCGGTCCAAAAGGACATTTCTGGTGGTCCCCTGGCCGAACGCGATTGAACTTAAGTTCACGCATGTCGGATGTCGCTCACATCCCATTTTCAGACCAGTAGTGTTCGTATATTGCCCGTGGCAGTCCAGTTTCAGTTCAGCGGTCACCGCACGTAGATCAGGTCTGCAAGTCTCATGATATGAAATAGAAATTTTTTCTGATCCGAGGGTGTAATTTAGCTGAATTTTGACGGTCAGAAAGCTTAATACTGACACGTCAAGTCGTGTGCCAGATTTGAATTTCAAATTCCAAATCTAACCCTATTCTCACTCTCTTCAGTCCAGGCTCAATGAAATAGCCTGCGAATGTCGGTTGGACTTGATTTTCGAAATAATTGTCAAGTCCAGCTAGGCGGATATAACGGTCTAAGATTGTAGGTATCAGACTTTCGACGCACGGTCTAGATCCAATACAAAGTTTCAAAGAGGTCCAGAGAACAAACCGGTTTAGAGTTTGATCCGAGGTTTTAGAGTATTATAGCGTCATTGGTTCTACTCGCTTTGGGTCTTGTAGAACGTATTTAAAGTGATCAGGGACTATTTTCCAGCTACTCTAGCGTTGCGCTAGCTAACTTATGCTTAGTTTCTAAAGGAATTAATTCTAAGTGATTTCTTTGGCTATGGAATTGGGTTCTGAGTAGTTACGAAGGTGTTTTGGTTAACCATTGCCTAAGGACGTCTAATCCCAGATTGGTAAAAATCCGGGGTGTTACACAGGTAGGTATTAACAGACTACTGGCTAGGTGGATAGTGAGGTCTCTTCCACTTACGTAGTTGTGCGCTTGATGGGGCGGCAGGTGAAGAGGAGTGTACTAGACCCCGGTGATGATCCCAGAGAGAAACCGTACTAATATGTGAACTTATTAATCAGGAATTGCATATTCATTCATTCATTATCCACTCGGGCTGGTGTTGCGCAACTATTTGTTACGTGTATCTTCGCATGGCTAGGATTTCAGTTGGGCGCGCGACTAACCTGAGACTATGAGTTCACCACATTGAGTCTGAGTATCCAAATTTAGGTATGGGGTTGGTTTAGATAGAAGTCACTTGTGATGGACCCCGTAGCCTATGATATTACGTATTATCATCTCGACCTCACACTCCAGCTTGGTCATTTCATTCACATCGCATATTGCATCCGTATGCATATGACATTTTAGGTCGTTATGTTTTCTATACTTATATGGCCTAGTCGGACTTAACAAGATTTACATATTGCATTGTACGCTCGACATTTGATATTTGACTCTCTATGACTCCTCATTTGTATAGCTGATCCGCATTACATACTCTGATATTATATGACTCATGGACTTACTAGTATATTTTCACTTACTCTGATATCGTGTGATTCATGATCTTGTCAGTATTTCTACTTATCCCGATGATGTATGATTTATAGGCTTTATTGTATACTTCACACTTATCTTACACACTTTCACCACCCTCTAAGCTTTCTATAAGCGTATGCACGATAGATGCATGCAGGTGGTGTTAGGTTGCAGCAACATTAAGCTTGGAGCGTGTGGCTTTCTTCTAGAGCTTTGATTTCGATATATGTATTTTCCTTTCAGCATTATATTCAAATGATTATATTAATGGATATGTGATGATGATGTTGCCTTTATGATTTGGGTATACTTGTGGTTATGCTTCTTATGAGACAAATGTACTTTGAAAAATTCTCCTTATAGAATTTCAGGATTGGAACCTGACGTATGGACATTGGAAGCCGAGAATGGGGTACTACAGAGGTTGTCGGCACTGGGTTCGGCGATCAGGATTCCTATGAATCCGATTTCCGGGCTTGGGGCATGACACCATTTACATCACTTTTGACCCTATATAAGGACCTTAAACCACCTCTCTCATTCCATGCGAATTTCTCCAACCCTAGGAGAGAGAAGAGAGAAAAGAGGAGAAAAGTGAGGAGTAGAGTGAGAGTTCAAGAGATCGTTGTTAAGATTCATTCCCACTACTCCACGTACCGAATCGCCACCCCACCGTCGCTACACCATCGATTCTAACTATGAATTGGGTAAGAAATCCTAATCCTAATCTTATTTTAGGAATCCAAATAGAGGAATCGACAAAATAGCTAACCTATTTCGATGTTTATGTATCGTAGTTCTATATATGGGGACGTAGGATTCGAACCAAGTTCAAAATGAGAAATACGACGAAAGGTACGGACTATAAACAATTAGGTTATGGTTTTCAAGGCTTTCAATGTCAGCAATGATTTATGTTTGACTTGATTTTTGTCATATGGTCTTGGTTGCGATGTATTCGATAAACTATACATGTGTATGAACTATGTGAATATATAATGCATTTCATGTGTTTGTTAAAATGTTTGAATGAAAGTGAAATTATGATTTATACTTGCCATAACATTAATCTGGAATACATGTTTATTGTATGTGTGACAACTCCTTTATGAAAGGATCTGTCATAATATATGTTATAACTAATTTATTTTATGTATGTAGTATTGTGTAGTCTAAGTGTTTGATAAATGTCTGAATGAGAAATTATTTGATGAATCTCTTTAAACAAGGATGTTGAGATGGGATTCTCAACTACCTTATTCACATTTATAGTTTCCTTCATATAATGTAAATTGTTACTATGTGATTTATGGACGAAATGAATATGTATATTAACATGTTCAATGTGTTTGATAAAATGCTCAAATGAGAATTATGTTTGAAACTTTTGTTAAATGCTGTTATGAGTAACATATGTGACTACCTATTCCATTTGAGCATGTTTGGGACTACCACGTAGTCCAGGCAATCGGTAATGGTTCTTGATTGAGTGGCTGAACTAGTTTCGCCACATTAGATACTTTCGATGAATCCGAGCCATATGGTAATTATCGACAGTGGTTAGGCCACGTGGAGTGCTTATGCAGTTCATGTCGATTAATTCAACATGCGCTCATACCAATCGCATTTGTCAAATAACTCAATTGGCCTATTGTGTGTTTACCATGTATGGATACTACTGCTTGAATCTAAGGTACCACTTACTAATGTAAAACCTATTTTAACCATGGTAATAAGATCCGCTAAGACTCATGAGCCAGGAATGGTGGTGTATGGGACACTGTGGTTGAGTTGTCGGCCTACGCTGGGGTGATGAGCCTCCCCGTAGTGACCAATGAGCAACCCAAACTTGTGAACCGAATATGGTAGTGTACGGAACATCATATTCGAGCTATTGGCCTACGTTTAGGTGACGAGCCTCCTATAATGACCTCAATTATACACTAGGCCTATGATGAGGTGACGAGCCTCCCCATAGCCATCTCGAGTGTAAACTCTTGAACTTGCCTCCACTGCTTTCATCAGAGGTGATGCCCTACAACTTGCCTATCGTATGTGATTAACTAGTATTGACGACCCTAGATGGATCTTCGTTTGAGGTTAGTGATAAAAAGGGAGGTGCCTTAGCTTCCCGAATCTACTGTATGAATAAGCCTAATAAATTACTTGGCTAATACGACTATGCACCGCATTGCATGTGCCTTAACGAGGAAGCGCCCGTTTAGGGAGTTTGCCATGTGCGATCGTGAGATAGCACGTTCATACTCTAGAGGTTATGAAAACCGTATATATACTTTATATACCTATCTCAGTCTTTCACTTGCTTAATTACATTAACTCTAGAGTATGATATGCTAATTTAATGTAATCCTACTCATGTTTAAATGTACTAATATGGACAACATTTAAACATCATTATTTATGTTGCATAAGTGATACGTTGGAACTCGGGAGTTGAGCTTTGCTCAACCCTCAATTTTCAGGGAGTTACAAATATTCGGCCCTCAACACACATCACATGGGCCTTACTACATCACAATTAGGCCACATTACATGGGCCTCATCACATCACAATGGGCCACATCACATGGGCTCAATATACATCAATGGGCTACATCGCATGGGCCTCAACACATGGACCTCATCACATCGCAACATCACGTGGGCCTCATCACATCACAATGGGCCGCATCACATGAGCCTTACACATCGCAATGGGCCGCATCTCATGGGCCTCGAGTACATGACATTGGGCCACATCAATACATCATATTAAGGTGGGCCCTGTATATTCTAAATAGGCCCCATCATATGGACAGCATGAGTCAAACGCATTCATCACGTGGGGGCACGTGGATGGATGGTGCGAATGTACAACACATTACAAGGTGGGCCTTACCCGTCTAACAAACGAACGGTGGATATACATCATCTGGGCTCCACGTCCCAGCCAAAATAGATGGACGACGAGGCTGTATATACATCAAAGGTGGGTCATATCGTCAGATGGTCAATGTGAGTATAAAACAGATGGTCGACATTGATGCAAAACAGGTGGACGTCGTGGATGAGACCCAAACATCACGGTCGGTCTTGCACAACAGTAAACAGATGGACGATCGAGATAAAACACATATTCAAAGGTGGGCCCCACGTCCATGTACAGGACGACACATACATCATAGGTGGGGTCCACCGTCAAATGGAAAGTGTTGATAAAACACTTGCTTCACGGTGCAACCCACTGTCTAGCAATCTAGATGGAGTTAAAACACATATATTAGTGTGGTCCACGGTCCAGATGGACGGATGACGTGGAGACAAAATGCATAAATCAAGGTGGGTCCCACCCCCACACGTGTCACATGTTTGCGGTGGCCCCAACGTCCTGAAAATGGACAGAAAGTGTGGATTTAGAATACATGCATCATGCGAGATCCTAGAACTTACTGACGCCAAGTAGCAGCGTCCAGCTGCTGGGGCCCACCGTCCAATAGGCTGGATGGATGGTGATTACAACACTACATCATGGTGGGCCCCACCTGCCAAATGGATGGACGATCCGTTGAACTGACTAACGTCAGTGCAGTAGCTATATGCTGCTGGGGGTTCACATAGATGGATGGTTGGGATGAAACACAAACCTCACGTGGGACCCTCGTCCAGCCAATGGATGGTATGGATGCAACGCATCCATCAAGGCAGGCCCCACATGTCCAGTTGGTAGACGGTGTGGTATAAATAGATACATCAGGGTGGGACCCATGATCCGAACGGTCTGCATCACCCACCGTCCAAAAATGCCAGACGGTGGGGATAAAGAAGATACATCAAGGTGGGTTCACATGTGTGGCCCACTAGGTGCCGAATAAAGCTAATATTTGTATTCCTCTTCATCCAAGATGGCTGGACGGCCTGGATGATGTCGTGTGGGCCTCGGGCTTACTAGACTTCCTAGCCTTGTTGGGCTGGGCGGACAGCGTGGATGCATATACACGCACGATGGGGTCCACATACATGTGGCCCACCGGCCTTTGGATTAAAATTGGAGTTTTCCCATCATCCAAACTGTCCATCTGGATAGTCAGTCTAGCAGGGTGGACAGCAAGGCCATCCCACCCGCTGGATGGTCCAGATTGCCCCTAGGTGGGCCAGCAAAATAGGGAAGAGAGAGAGAGAGAGAGACGGTGTGATGGTGAGACCCTGCCACTATAGGCCCTTCTATATCATACAATGCATACATCGAATGGGTCTCACCACATGTGGGCCCTCAATCATAAAAATAAGGGTGAAAATCCTTTTTCCACAAATAATGAAGATTTACCCATTGATTTCTCTCTTTCTTGGCTCATTGGAATGCTAAGCTCCTAATCTTTCTCTTTGATGGTAAAGATGAAGATTGAAGGGTGGAGATGGGAGATCTTGAGGTAGGGAGTGGGCCACACATGACTCTTCTCATAGAGAGCTTGAACGTCTCTCCTCTCCGTAGGTTGCTTGGGAGTGAAGAGAGAAATGAGAGAGAGAGAGAGAGAGAGAGTGAGAGAGAGAGAGAGAGAGAGAGAGAGAGAGAGAGAGAGAGAGAGAGAGGGATGGGTGTGATGGGTGTGAGTGATGGGTGTACTTGAGAGGTAAGTTCGTGTTGACTTTTGGGTGAGAGAGATATGAGTGTTGTACTTGATTGATTGATAAGATTGATTTAACATTTGGTAGATATTCTCTTAAGTGGCGTTTTCCTCGAAATAAATGCAGGCCCACATCTCTTGGCCTGGGTATCGCATCGGCGCACGAGACGCGACGTTGGAACCGCGGCAACAGCGCGGTCGCTAGGGTATAAGTCTCGGGTCGAGCCGACTTAGATCTACGAGATACGACTTAGGATTACGCGCAAATGCTGACTACAAGTCGCGCGTCGTCAGAATTTGACGGGGAGGATCGCAAGAGTCTATGGAACGGTACAGACTAGGATACTGGCCTGATAGAGAGAAGAGAAAGAAGAAGGGGAAGGGAAAAGGGGGGCTGGGGCTGGGGTTGGGGCGAGTGCTCTCGGGTAAAAAGGGAGCCAGAGATAGGAAAATGGTTAGGGTTTGGGGCACGAGTGCTCAGGCTTGGGCATTTGAATGGGAAAGGGGGTTAGGGGTTTGAAATTTCAATCTATATTAAGTGATGGAGGCTGAGTCGAGTTCGAGTTCGAGTCCAGCTCGGGCCAGCTTATTCATCTCATTTTCCAACGCATAACATATTCCATGAAAAAAATGCCAAGAGAGATAGAAGGGTTGAGTCATGCCACACATTTCCAAGATGTGAACTTCCACTCCCAAAATCCACGTTGGTCCCTAATCAGGTGGACCACATAGCTGTAGTCATTCATTAATTGTCCATTTTCCATGATCAGATTTGACCAACCTGATGAGACAACAGCCCTGATTATCGACCAGCCCACGCTGCTGCCTGACCAAGTGTGGCCTTGATCTCTCACATGTGTGTCAAGTTGGCATCTTTTCTGTGATTCACCTATTCAATCTCTCCTGGGGCGAAGCTTCATAGCATTCCTCAACCTTCCAATTTTACTGGAAAAACAAATCTGCTGCTACTCTGCCAATTCTTTATTTTTTATTTATTTTTATATATTTTTTTAAATTTCTTGTAAACAAGTTTTTTTACTTCATGTTTCAGATTCAGGCTTTCAGATTCAGTCTTCATATTTCAGATTCGGTCAATAGACTTCAGATTTAACAAACGGGGCCTAAGCTTATTCTACAACATTGTGTGTGGGGTCCACCGGGATGTAGGGTCACATCCACTCCGTCCATGAGGCTCGCACCTTCAAGTTCACCAAAAACCCGAAATTCCGGTGGATCACGCTACAGAATGTGTGAGAGGCCAGCGATGTTTTGTTTATGCCATCAAATCCATTCAGTAGGTGTACCGCACTAGGTAAACTCCCTAAAAATCAAGTCACTCCAAAACTGAGGTGGGCCACATGATATAGACATTTTGTGGTACACATGAGTTTTAGATCTGCCTGGTTTTTCTGGTATCCTACAAGGACATGATGGGGCACACGTGATGGACGGAGTAGATGTCATGTCCTCATCGCCGTGGTTCCTACACGTAATGTTGCATGATAACATCTTCTACAAAGGTAGTACAGGAACCGGCCTTAAACTTGTAATCCAATTTTTATTTTTATTTTTTGGACCCTTGAGCGATCAACAGGTAACACATTTAACATCCTCACGTCTACTCATCCAGATGGTTGGTGAAGGTGAAATGAATGTGAATGGGCCCTACTTGTCAATTGGCCAACATCACACACAAATAGTGATCCGTACAATAGAAGGATACATATCATTTATGCATGCCTCCAATACCTAAACAGGAAGCTCATGATCGAACCATCGATGTGGGTCCCACAACATGGTCCACTTGATGAGACGAGGCGCGTCTTCAATAAATTCTAAGCACTTGCACAGATGAGATGTACGTGGATAAATTAATGGTTCTTAATAGCATCTTTTGGGAGGGAACAAAACCCCTGCCTATTCCACCCATAACCTCCCTTTCGTCTACGCTCATTAGTTGAGCTGATAGAGACGTGTGTGATCTAGGTTTTGTTCCTGACCGTTTAACCCATTTTCTTGTCGAATCATGAAGGCTTTAACAAATGCATGACAGGTCCTGGGACCTTTTTACTCTTCTACGTCAAATCTCGCTCACGTAGAAATGAAGAGGAATTACATGACACACTATACACTTACAAGCGGGGCATGGTTCGATAATCCAGACCATTGGCATGTTTTGTTGTGTCCCAGAGTAGATGGACCATGCGGCAATAATATTATTTAACAATTATAACCTTTCTATTTGTTGCCTGCAAACAGGAGGTTAAGAATGGACGTGACTTACAGGGAGTTCGTATAACTAGCCCACTCCATCCGTTTCTCCAACTCATTTTAAAATGAGTCTGGAAGATCCAAAACTCCAGTGAGCCAGACGTGAAGAAGCAGTGGGGATTGAATACCAACAATTAACTTCTCAGGGCTATTTTTACTCTTGCCGAGGTGGTAGACTCGCAGGAGTTTCAACACCAGGTCAAGGGTTGAGCACCCATTTGTGGTGAAATCTCACTAGGGTGTGAGTGTGTCTACACATTAAACGGATTCACCAAGTGTGTTATTTCATTATAGTCATGAGGCCTAAAAATCAACTCGGTCCATAATTTAGTAGCAGTATACTATTAGAAACAATATATAGAGCTTTGAGTGTGTTTATACATGATACGGATTCACCAAGTGTGTTATTCCATTTTAGTCATAAGACTCTGTAATCAGCCAGGTTCATAATTTGGTAGAATTATACAATTAGAAACAATATATGGAGCTTTCCCTCCCAATTGTTTCCCTTCATATGGCTCACCTGAATCATGGATCTGGTCAATTGTTGGGCCCTAAGGCTAATATTGATGCACTTGGTGATAAAGGTAGTTTCCACTTAAACATTAAAGTGGGCCCCACTATTCTTGAAGTTAAAATTTGCTGTTTTCATACAAAAACGACTAACATATACACATGATATCCACATCTAAAAAATTCTCACCCATGGCCCACTGAAATTTATGTAAAATTCACCCCCTCACCTGGTCCATCATTCTATTTTAGCTATAGGGCCCAAAAATCAGCCCATTATGTGATTTCCATGGACCATATGGTTAGAAACAATATACATGGTAACCTTCTCCCGAGTATTTTCCTTCGTCTGACCTACTTAAATCATGGACCAGGTTGATCTTTTGGTCCTACCACTAAAATGAGATGACGTACCTAGTGAACATGGTGGATTTCATTTTAAAATGACAGGGGCATCAATTCTTGATGTCAAATTTACGTTTTTTCATGGAGAAGTCCCTTACGTGAGTCTAAACAATTCTCACATATTGTCCACTATAATGTTTACTTAATATCCATCCCGATCATTAGGTGGTGTAAGCATATTTTAGTTGAAGGGTCCAAAACTTAGCATCGCAATTCAGGTGGGACATCCAAAAGAAAACAGTTGGGTGAGGGTTGCCCCATATACTGTTTCGAACCGTATGGTCCACTGTAATCACAGAATTGGCTAATTTTACAGTCTTACAAATAAAATAGAATAATGTACGTGGTGATGAGGTTGGATTTTATTTAAAAATGACAAGGCCATCAATTCTTAAAGTCAAATTTATATTATTTTCATGCAGAAGTCACTTACATGAACCTGAAAAATTCTCATACATTGTCCACCGTAATGCTTATGTAAAATCCATCCCCATCATCAAATGTTGCAACCCGTTTTAGGTGAAGGGTCTGAAAATTAACCCGGTTCGCAATTCAGGTGGGACATAGGATGGGAAGTAGTAACACTCACCTTCCATAATATTTCTTTTCATGTGGCTTACCTGAAACAAGGATGAGTCTGATTTTTTTAGGACTAAATTTTAGCTTTGCATCAACAGTTGGAGTGGATTCCGTATAATAGCCATAGTGTTCTTTGGAAAAAAATCAAGGGTGGGCGTCCCACTCTAAGTCGTTTCCCTTCGTATGGCCCACTGAATCAAGAACCGGGATGTTGGATCCTACAATTAAGATGGGGTGATGCACCTAATAATGGGGTGGATTTTTCTTAAACATAATTA
Organism: Magnolia kwangsiensis; assembly: GCA_037074715.1. Lineage (NCBI taxonomy): Eukaryota > Viridiplantae > Streptophyta > Magnoliopsida > Magnoliales > Magnoliaceae > Magnolia > Magnolia kwangsiensis. Next base: position 42,157,184 of record CM073576.1, on the reverse strand, counting down.
GTGGAGCCCATTAATTCTTGAAGTCAAATTTAGTTTGATTTTCATGCTGATAGTCGGTAATAGATCTTGAAATCACTTGGTCAAGGAATTCTAAAATGCTTGAATTTCATTTACTACGCAGTACACCATCTAATCGTTTCTATACTATCGAATCGCTTTTATTTTTTTGCTTTTATCACTGATTACCACCTTATTCCAGGCTAACAGACTACCCCCGATGAAAACTGAAAACCGATGTATAAAGCGCAAAGATGCCCTGAATTTATCCTTCCTTTAGAAATGAAAAATAACTGATCAGTGGGTGACTGCTGTTTGTGTTTTTCACCATTTCTTAAATTGTGGTGCCTCATCACCTAAACGGCATATATGTATGGTACATTTTGTGGCTAGAGCTGACGGTGAAATATAGAGACGGATGGATAACCATATATAATTTTCCATCTAACCTAATGTTAGTAAGCATATATGTTCAGTTATAGGAAAAATAGGCCGACCAATGTTAAAAGGTAGGTCGGAACCGTTCACACTTTTCCAACTCGGACACGACAGTGGGTTCGATTCCATACTCAAAACCTGAGTAAGAAGATCGAGCTGGGCATCTCATCACCAGATCAGAACACCTACCGACCTGCCCAAACACCTGAAAGACCACTACCTTCGTCAATTCCAAGATCTCCAGAGTTCATAAGGAACATTTCGTCTCGTTGCTCGACTAAGGAGATAGGTTGGATTAGCCCAGATCGGCATGACCTAGACTGGCATGACCTAGATCCTCACGACCCAGGTCGGCACAACCCAAGTCGGTGCAGCCCATGTCGGCATAGCTAAAAGCGACAAACCACTCCCAAGTCAGGCCGGTTAAGGCCACCTCGGCCTCCTATTGCACATCTCCGCTGGTCTAGGATAATTAGATCTCACCCAAGAGAGATCTGTCTGAGGCATTCCCCCAAGAATCTCAGAGGATATCTGTAATACGCTCGGACCCCCAAGATCTTCGCCAAGGATCTTGAGAGATCCTCCTACTAATCCGAGATCTGAATTCACCTCCAATACACCCCTACTAAGTAGGGAGATTTCCTCTACGTCACTACCTCTCCTAAAGATATAAATAAGGTACCTCTAGTGGTGAAAGGTACACACTATCTTTATCCTTAAAACCTCAATACTCGACTAAACCCAAATCCCTTTCCTGACTTAGGCATCGGAGGGTCTCCTGCTCTAACCATGATCTTCCTTGTTCATTCCTTGTGCATGTAAGCAGGTCCAGAAAGAGGCTAACCAGATTTCTACATCAATGGTTTGGTGTCGTCTGTGGAAACGACATTGAAAGCCATTCTCATCCTACTATATCTTGACAATGGCGAAGGGGAAGAAGAAGGCTCCCGCCTCCTCTATTGTGCCCGATCTCGTACTGCCGGACCAGTCCGCTAGCCATCAGAATTCCTCTTCTCAGCTGTAGGTTGATTCCGCGCCTACAGTGATGGCGTAATGATCCTGAAGTTGAGGAGGGTGACTTGTTTCCCTCAAGCAACAAGTCGAGATAATTAATAACAATATGAATTCCATGAAACAGCTGTTGGAACAGCTACAACCCCACCCCACACAAAAGGATGGGCCAGTGGCAGGGCGAACGATTTGGGAGCTCCCCGAGCCGTCCGACGTGCCCGGTGTCTCTCACAGGAGCTAATAACTCGGAACTTCAAGGCAGACACCTTCCCACGTTTCTGGAACGACAACATTGGCTGCTTTTGACTTAAGTCATGAGTTGGATAGGACAAAGTGCGACAAGGCACTTGAAGCGGCGGCTGAAGTCATAGCTGAAAGCGGTGACCCCTAGGAAGCCAAACTCAACAACTTACGAGCTCAGATCGGAGACATCCGGGAAGCCTACCGCTCGAATGTCCCCACCTTGGTGGAACCAATACTACAGGAAACCGAGCCTCCGTTCACTGCCGACATCATGCATGCACAACTCCGGTCGAGGTTCCAATGCCTCAAATCGCCTTGTACTCTGAAACCACTGATCTAATTGAGCACCTGGAGTTTTTTAAGGCTTGAATGGAATTACACGGCGTATCAACCGTGGTCATGTGCCGTGCATTTTCGTTAACCCTGGCAGGAGAAGCTCGGAACTGGTTCCGACAACCGAAGTCACAATCAATTAGTTCTTTCACACAACTCAATAAAGTTTTCATCACTAACTTCATTGGGAGAAAGAATACCTCAAACCAGCTTCCCACCTCCTCCATATCATTCAGAAAGAAGGCGAACTACTCAAGGACTACATCAAGAGTTTTAACCTAGAAACGATGCAAGTGTAAGCACATTCAAAGCAAATTGCTTTGACTACCATGATGGGAGGGCTAAGAGAAGGAAAGTTTCTCTTTTTACATAACAAAATTCCTCTACGACAATGAATGACCTCCTCAACAGAGCCCATAAAGACTCTAACACCGAGGAAGTCACTAGCCTACGGAGGCCGGCTCAGCACAAAGAAAACTCAACCAAGGAGAAGCGGCCCAAGGAGGAGCCGACCTCTACCAACACCAATAAGAGGAGGAAAGACAATGAACCTCCTAGAGGCCAATGCTTGGGCAGACGAGCTGATAGCATGTTCAATTCGTACACCCCTCTCAATGTGATGGCTGAGCAAATTCTTATGGAGGTCAGAGACAAACGTATTCTTAAATGGCTGAACAAGATGAAATCTGATGTGGATAGACGAGACAAGTTGTAACACCCTGAAAATCGGGGGTCGTGTATAAACTCAACTCCCGAGTTCCAGACCGTCACTTATGCAACAAAAATGATTATGATTCAATGTTGTCTGATTTAAAGCATTCACATGAGTAAAAGTATACCAAAACTGCAATTCATACTTCAGATCCAGTGATAAAAGCAAGCGGAAGACTAAACAATATATATATCACTGTATGGAAAAATAAAGTAAATCTCATCTATCTCTAAAGTATGAATACATCTCTGAGTCTCATATACATATACATGAACAAAATGAAATGTTCAAAATAGTCCCACTGAAGTCCCGTCAATCCAGGTCGCCTACACAAAGTCATCATGATACTGCATGTACGAGAACTCGTCCTGGTCCTCGTCGAAGTCTGGCTCTGCCTCCTGGATCTCAGCCTCACCTGCATCTACAACAGGGTCTGGTGGGTATTACAAACACCATCCCCTAACGTGGGAGTGAGTGATTAACTCAGTGGAATCATAGAGCAAAGATTAGCATGTTCACAAATCAATCATGCGATAATAGTAAGCAGTAAATCAGACAATCCTAATACTGTTGTTAATGCAATATGATATGACGTGATGTATGCCCTCATCGACGATCTCCCTCATACGGCAACATCTTACGACCGCGGCATGCCACACTCCTTAGAGTGCTCCACATCTTCCACGCACATGCAATGTTATGGTGATATGCTTTCCGAGTTGTTATTAGTCCATTCAAACAGCAGGATTGGGAAACTAAGGTACTTCCCTTGTATCAATCCCAACACAGATCCTGTCTAGGGTCGTCACTCCTAGTAATCTCATACGATGTATATTTCGTAGGTCGCTGCAAGGGCTGCCAAGGCTGTTGCTCGCACTCGTTGCACCGCTCCCCCATCACCTTATCAATACAGGCCTACCATACTCTACTACAACGGAAGGGTCGTCGCCTCCCGTGGACTCAGAATACGCTCGCGGTCGCTACAAAGGACTCGTCGCCTGATCAGTGTAGGCCGACAGCTAGAATATAGTGTCTCATACCACCATAATCTGCTCACGAGTCTAGGTGCTCACTGGTCACTACGGGGAGGTTTGTGGCCCCAGCGTAGGCCGATAGCTCAACCACGGTGTCCCATACCACCATGCCTGGCTCATGAGTCTTCGTGGATCAAGGTACTATGGTTAACAGGGTTTACAATGGTAAGTTCAGTACCCTAAGTTCAAGCAGTTATGACTCATACAAGGTGAACGTACATCGGCCAGTCGGGTTTCTTGACGGGCTTGACTAGCGCGATTGCATCTCAAGTCGAACGACATGAAGTGCGTAAAACACTTCGCGTGGCCTAACCACTGCCGCTAACTCCAAACACGACTCGCGTTCATCGACGCGTCGTTCGTGGCTAAGACCAGCCAGCCACGAATTCGCTCAGTTACCGACTGCCTGGACTAAGCATAGTCCCAAATAATTATGGAATCACATCAGCAACTTATGTAAGAGTATAGGAATTGAAATACAATCATGTGAGCATGTTAACACATGTTATAAGATTCAACTTAGGCAAATCTTCAAGTACATACATGTCATGCATAGTATGGAATCATGAACTTAGTCAACATGTAGGAAATCATTTATGTCAGCATATAAATTGAGAAATTCATCTCAAACTAATTCATAACATCATTTAATCCAATACATACTAATACAAGCATTTATACAAACACATACACTACACACTTAAGTCTACATATAGTATGTCGACCCGAAGTGCGCAATTAGGCGAATCTCTTCGCCAAACTAATTATGCACGTATTCCTAACTTCCTAATGCGACAACAAATCATGTCAATCACATCAGCAAATTATGAATGTAAACAGTACTTTCTACAAATGACTAAAATGCCCTAAATCTCATATTCTTCGTTAATTTACGAAACAGGAAACGAAGAGCATATTGTACATGTCAAACGGCGATGCCGTCAATAATATACTATTAAACGACATTGAAAGCGTTGTAAACCGTCAATCAAAGCATCTAAAATCCTCACCTTATGTCTTGTAGACTCGTCAATTGAAACGGAGCGTATACGCTTCGTCTACGGCGTATAGGGAACCTAATACACAAGATCCATAAGCTACATCGCTATGAAAACAAAGGAACCTCAAATCAGCAACTATTTAGGGTATTTTCTTACCTAGAATCGCGGTGTAATTGCCGGAAAAATGATAGAGGTGCGTTGCTTAAGCACGTGCAACACGTAGCACAAGTAGCAGGAAGAACTCTCCCACTCTCTCTCACAATCTCTCACCTTTTCTCTCACACAAGCTAGGGTTTCTAGCAAATTCGGATGTGTGAGAGAAGTGAGGGTTTCAACCCCTTTTATAAGCTAAAACATGCCCAAAATAGGCTTGGGAACAATGTTTACTTGGTGCCTAACCAAATCGGGGCTGTTTCGGTCCAAAAGAGCATTTCTGAAGGTCCCCTGGCCAAATGCGGTCGGACTTAAGCTCATGCATACTGGATCTAGCACACATCCAGTTTTCAGACCGGTAGGGTTCCCAGATCGCACGTGGCGGTCCAGTTTCAGTTTAACGGTCACCGCACCAAGATCAGGCCTATAAGTCTCGTGATATGTAATAGAAATTTTTCCTGATCCAAGGGTGTAATTTGACTGAATTCTGACGGTCAGAACGCTTAATACTGATGCGTCAAATCGTGTACCAGATTTGAATTTCAAATTTCAATTCTAACCCTATTCTCACTCTCTTCACTCCAGGCTCAATGAAATAGCCTCTGAATGTCAGTTGGACTTGATTTTCGAAACGATTGCCAAGCCCAGCTAAGTGGTCATAACGGTCTAAGATGGTAGGTATCGGACTTTCGACGCGCGGTCTAGATCCAATACAAAGTTTCAAGGAGGTCCCGAGAATAAACCGGTTTAGAGTTTGATCCGAGGCTTTAGAGCATTATAGCACCATTGGTTCCACTCGCTTTGAGCCTTGTAGAACGTATTTAAAGTGATCAGGGACCATTTCCCAGCTATTCTAATGTTGCACTAGCTAACTTAGTCATATTTTCTAAAGTAATAAATTCTACACAATTTCGGGTCGAGTTGGTACTCGAGCCCAAGTACGGATTTTTCACGGGCGTTACACAAGTAGAAATACTGCCACTTTCATTAAGACCACGACCACTCAACTAGTGATTGTTTCGACTTGAAAGAGGAAATTGAAGCTCTCATCCGTAACGGTAACCTACGTAAATATGTTAGTAAAAAGGAAGAATGAGCTGACCGAAGAACAAGCAACCCATTAATAACAAATTAACAGGAGAAATTTTCACGATCATCAACGGGCATGCCAGAGGAGGCGATTCAAATTGAGCTTAAAGAGTCCACGCCAGATGCATCAGTTGCTCCAGCTTGGAGCCCCAGATCCTCGTCACCAGCAAACCCTGAAAGAGCAGAAGGTAATGCTTTGTGATTTGACCTTCATGAGGAGGACACTCGAGGTGTTCACCACCCACATGACGATGCACTCATGGTAATTATGACTATAGCCAACCGCATAGTGTTTCGTACCCTAGTGGACACCGGTAGCTTAGTAGACATCCTCTTCGCTGAAGCATTCTACAAGATGGGACTTGGGCGACCTGGCCTTTGAGCCATCAAAACTCCCTTGCTAGAATTCTGATGGGATAAGGTCACATCAAAAGGATCGATTCAACTCCCAGTCACGGTTGGGGAAGGGCAGAACCAGACAACTACCATGATCGACTTCTTAGTTATGGCTGCCCCTTCCTCTACAATGTCATTCTCGGATGACCTTTACTCAACACTCTTCGGGTCATCATGTCAATGTGCCAGCTCACAATGAAGTTCCCTACCGAACATGGTACCAGATTGGTCAGAGGAGACCAATAAGAAGCTTGACAATGCTATTCAATCACACTAAGGACCCAACATCAGGCAATGGCCATCACATCTCTCAATTCCCAAGAAGACTTCATTAAAAGAGGGTGCCCCATGGAGGACCTCATATTTGTCCCACTCGATGACTCCGATCTGACCCGAACGATGTAGATCGGCTCATCCCTAACACCACCATTATGAGACGAAGTTATAAGCCTCCTTCGACGATTTGTCGAAATATTTACATGGTCTCATTAGGACATGCCATGCATTAGCACAAAGGTCATGGTCCATAGATTGAATGTCGATCCCACCTATCGACCAATCGGATGGAAGCGAAGAGCATTTGAACTCGAATGACACACTGTGATTGAAGAAGTTGAAAAGCTCCTCAAGGCCAATGTCATCGAGGAAATTTACTATCCAGGCTGGATAGCTAATGTCGTCTTGGTTAAGAAGTCCAATGGGAAGTGGCGGGTCTGTGTTGATTACATCGACCTTAACAAAGACTACCTAAGGACAACTTCCCTCACCCCAAGATCGACCAGTTTGTTAACAACATGGTTGGACATGAACTCTTAAGCTTCATAGATGCCTACTCAGGCTATAACCAAATCACTATGCATCCATATGATAAGAAGAAGATGACTTTTGTCACAGTCAAGGGACTCTACTGCTATAAGGTCATGCCTTTTAGACTGAAGAACGCTGGGGCTACATATTTGAGGCTCGTCAAAAAATGGTTTGCCCACCAGATTGGGCGCTACATGGAGGTTTACGTCAACAACATGCTCGTCAAGAGCGTTAAAGTTGTGGATCATATCTCCAACCTTAAAGAAATGTTTGTAATCCTGCGAGAGTATCTATGAGGTTGAATCCAAGCAAGTGCGCCTTCGGTATCAACTCGGGAAAATTCTTCGGACTCTTGGTCAGCCAGAGAGGGATTGAGGTCAACCTCGAGAAAATCCAAGCCCTGCTCGACATGAGCTCACCCAAGCCGACGAAAGAGATCCAATGTATTACGAGAAGAATAGCCACCTTGAATCACTTCGTATCTTAAGCAACCGACAAATGCCTTCCTTTTTCTAGTAATTAAAAGGAAAATAGAAAACAGAATGGACGGAAGAATGCGAGCTCGTCGTTCAACAACTTAAGCAATACATGGGATCCCCACTAATGCTCTTTAAGCCCGATTAAGGAGAACCATTACTACTATATCTAGCAGTTTCAACAGCAGCGGTTAACTCAGCCCTCATCAAAGAACAAGAAGGGAGACAACTTCCAATGTACTACGTCAGCAAAGCCCTAGTTCCCGCTGAAACTAGGCATCCTGACATAGAAAAGCTGGCCCTAGCCCTCATCATCTTGACATATCGCTTATGACCGTACTTCCAAGCCCACACCATCGTCGTTCCAACTAACCAATCTCTTCGCAGGTGCTCCAGAAGCTCGAGGTATCTAGGAGACTCACAAAATGGGCAGTCGAATTGAGTGATTTTGTGTAACACCTTGAAAATCGGAGGTCATGTATAAACTCAACTCCCGAGTTCCAGACCGTCACTTATGCAATAAAAGTGATTATGATTCAATGTTGTCTGAGTTAAAGCATTCACATGAGTAAAAGTATACCAAAACTGCAATTCATACTCCAGATCCAGTGATAAAAGCAAGCGGAAGACTAAAGAATATATATATCACTGTATGGAAAAACAAAGTAGATCTCGACTGTCACTAAAGTATGAATACATCACTGAGTCTCATATACATGTAAAGAAATAAAATCAAATGTCCAAAATAGTCCCACTGAGGAGTCCCGTCAACCCAGGTCACCTAAGCAAAGTCGTCGTGGTACTGCATGTATGAGAACTCGTCCTGGTCTTCATCATAGTCCGGCTCTACCTCCTGGATCTCTGCATCACCTGCATCTAAAAAAGGGTCTGGTGGGTGTTGCAAACACCATCCCGTAACGTGGGAGTGAGTGATTAACTCAGTGAAATCATAGAGCAAAGATTAGCATGTTCTCAAATCAATCATGCGATAATAGTAAAGCAGTAAATCAAACAATCCTAATACTGTTGTTAATGCAATATGACATGACATGATGGATGCCCTCACCGACGTTCTCCCTCATACGGCACCATCTAACGCCCGCGACATGCGTGCATCCCGCTCAGTGCTCCACATCTTCCAAGCACATGCAATGTAATGGTGATATGATTGTCAAGTTGTTATTAGTCCATTCAAACAGTAGGATTGGGAAACTAAGGTACTTCCCTTATATCAATCCCAACACAGATCCTGTCTAGGGTCGTCACTCCTAGTAATCTCATACGATGTATATTTTGTAGGTCGTTGTAAGGGCTGTCAGGGCTGTTGCTCACACTCGTTGCACCGCTCCCCCATCACCTTATCAATACAGGCCTACTGTACTCTCACTGCTACGGAAGGGTCGTCGCCTCCCGTAGACTCAGAATACGCTCACGGTCACTACAAAGGACTCGTCGCCTGATCAGTGTAGGCCGACAACAAGAATATAGTGTCCCATACCACCATAATCTGCTCACGAGTCATAGGTGCTCACTGGTCACTACGGGGAGGTTTGTGGCCCCAGCGTAGGCCGACAGCTCGACCACGGTGTCCCATACTACCATGCCCGGCTCATGAGTCTTTGTGGATCAAGGTACCATGGTTGACAGGGTTTACAATGGTAAGTTCAGTACCCTAGGTTCAAGCAGTTATGACTCATACAGGGTGAATATACAACGGCCAGTCGGGTTACTTGACGGGCTCGACTAGCACGAGCGCATCTCAAGTCGAACAACATGAAGTGCGTAAAACACCTCGTGTGGCCTAACCACTGCCGCCAACTCCAAAACACGACTCGCGTTCATCGACGCGTCGTTCGTGGCAAAGATAGGCCAACCACGAACTTGCTCGGTTGCTGACTGCCTGGACTAGGTATAGTCCCAAATAATTATGTATCCACATCAGCAAATCATGTAAGAGTATTGGAAATGAAATACAACAATGTGAGCATGTTAACACATGTTATAACATACAACTTAAGTGAATCATCAAGCACATGCATTTCATGCATATAATGAAATCATGCATTTAGCTAACATGTAGGAAATTATTTACATCAGCATATTAATTGAGAAAACAATCTCAAACTAATTCATAACACCATTTAATTCAATACATACTAATACAAGCATTTATACAAACACTTACACTACACACTTAAGTCTACATATAGTATGTCGACTCAAAGTGCGCATTTAGGCGAATCTCTTCGCCAAACTAATTATGCACGTATTCCTAGTATTCTAATGTGACAATAAGCCATGTTAATCACATCAGCAAAATATGAATGAAAATAGTACTTCCTACAAATGACTAAAATGCCCTAAATCTCATATTCTTCGCCGGTTTACGAAACAGGAAACGGACAGCATGTTGTACATGTCAAACGGCGTTGCCGTCGATAATCTACTATTAAACGACATTGAAAGCGTTGGAAACAGTCAATCAAAGTATCTAAAATCCGCACCTTTTCCCTTTTAGGGGTGTGAATTCGAACAGAGCGTATACGCTTCGTCTATGGCGATTAGAGAACCTAATACACAAGTTCTGTCAGCTAACATGCTACGAATCAAAGGGAACCTCAAATCAGCAACTTCTAGGGTATTTTCTTATTTGAAAATACGAAGAAATCACCGGCCAAGTGATCGGAGCGTGTTGCTAAAGGACGTGCAACAGGTAGGGCAACGACAGGAAAATCCTCTCCTACTCTCTCTCACAAACTCTCACCTTTTCTCTCTCATAATCTAGGGTTTTTTTCAAATTCGGATGGGAGAGAGGAGTGAGGGTTTCAACCCCTTTTATAAGCACAAAAATGCCCAGAATAGGCTCGGGAACAAAGTTTACTTGATGTATATCCAATTCGGGGCTGTTTCGGTCCAAAAGTACATTTCTGGTGGTCCCCTGGCCAAATGCGGTCGGACTTAAGCTCATGCATACTGGATCTAGCATACATCAAGTTTTCAGTCCGGCAGGGTTCACAGATCGCACGTGGTGGTCCAGTTTCAATTCAGCGGTCATCGCACGCAGATCAAGCCTGCAAATCTCATAATATAAAATAGAAATTTTTCTTGATCCGAGGGTGTAATTTGGCTGAATTCTGACGGTCAGAACGCTTAATACTGACACGTCAAGTCGTGCGTCAGATTTGATTTTCAAATTCCAAATCTGTCCCTATTCTTACTCTCTTCAGTCCAGGCTCAATGAAATAGCCCGTGATTGTCGGTTGGACTTGATTTTCGAAATGATTGTCAAGTCCAGCTAGGCGGTTCTTATGGTCTAAGATAGTAGGTATCGGACTTTCGACGCGTGGTCTAGATCCAATACAAAGTTTCAAAGAGGTCCAGAAAACAAACCTGCTTAGAGTTTGATCCGAGGTTATAGAGTATTATAGCATCACTGGTTCTACTCGATTTGGGTCTTGTAGAACGTATTTAAAGTGATCAGGGACTATTTCCCAGCTACTCTAGCGTTGCGCTAGCTAACTTATACTTATTTTCTAAAGGAATTAATCCTACTCGATTTCTGATCGAGTTAGTACTCGAGTCCAAGTATAGATTTTTCCAGGGAATTACAGTTTGACATCAAGAATCAGCCCCAAATATCAATCAAATGCCAAGTATGGCTGACTTCATCGTCAAGCTCATACCCGAGAATAACCTAGGTCCTGTCGAGCTAAGTCATGTCGAGCTGGGACCCTCTCCTATCACCGACTCAAGTCACGCCGACCTAGGTGATGTTGAGCTGAGTCATGTTGATCTGGGACCTTGTCCTATCACCGACCTGGGTCACGCCAACCTAGGTGATGTCGAGCTGAGTCATACCGAGCTAAAATTCGGTCTAAATATTCATTTTAAACCAAACAAACACCATACGGCTGACCTAGATCAGCTGACATGAATACTTTATGTTGATGGTTCATCTAATTCTAAAGGCAGTGGGACCGGGATAGTCATAGAGGCTCCTGACCAGACATACATATAATATGCCTTGAGATTTGGATTTCAAGCATCAAACAACACATCAAAATATGAGGCAATATTGGTTGGGTTCAAGCTAGCAACAACCATGAGAGTCCAACATTTGGAGATTCGCAGCGACTCATAGCTCATTGTTAACCAGATAGCTAGTGAATACCAAGACAAAAAAGAACGAATAAAACCTATCTAGAGAGAGCTCGAGAGCTAATGAAAAATTTCCTGGAGTGCAACATCAGCCTAATCCCCAGGGCAGGGAAATCCAAAGCCAACATGTTGGCAAAACTAGCTTTGACAATTGAGCATGACATCCTGAAACCAATCTCGATCGAGTTTTTAACTGAACGAAGCATCCGCAAGCTCGACCCAAGCATGATTCTACCGATAGACTTGGAGTCGACCTAGATGGACTCGATAATTGATTACCTAAGAGAGGGAAAGTTGCCCAAAAGCTGTCTAGACATGTGTAAGCTTTGAGCAAGAGCGGCCCACTACATCATGGTCGGAGATACTCTATATAAAAAAGGATTCTCGCTCCCATATCTCAGATGCCTCCGATTTGATGAAGCAAAATTTGTTCTAAAAGAACTACATGATGGTATTTACGGTAACCACTTCAGTGGGCGTGCCCTCGCCCACAAGGTCATCTAACATGGATACTTCTAGCCGACCATCCAATCGGACACACAACAGCATGCTCGAAAATGTGACAAATGTTAATAGTTCACTACGATGCCTCGACAGCCTCCTGAGCAACTGAATCCTATGATCAGAACATGGTCATTCGCCCAATGGGGAATCGACATTATTGGCCCATTACCAACCATAAAGGGTAAACTAAATTCACAGTTGTCGCAGTCGACTACTTCACCAAGTAGGCCGAGGCTGAGCTCCTGGCTAAGATCACCAAGTAGAAAATTATGGACTTTGTCTGAAAGAACGTCATATGCTGATACAGAATCCCCTACACTATTATCTCTGACAATAGAAAATAGTTTGACAATAAGCAATTCTGAAGTATGTGCGACAATCTCGAGATTTGGAATGTATACTCATCACCTTGGCACCCACAAGCCAATGGACAGGTCGAAGTGGTCAACAAGATCATCAAGAATCATCTCTGAACGAAACTCGAGAAAGCCAAAAAAGCCTAGGCAAAAGAGCTTCCCAACGCCCTCTGGGCATACCGAACTACTGTCTGAATGACCATAGGAGAAACCCCTTCTCCCTAACCTTTGGCATAAAAGTCGTTATCCCAATTGAATTTAGGCTATTCACTGCTTGGACCTGCTCCTACAGCAAGCAGCAGAATGCTAAACAGATGACACTATATCTTGACCTTGTTGAAGAGAGAAAGGAATGAGCCTAGATCAAGGTTGCAACCTGGCAACAACGGGTTGCCCGTTTCTATAACTACAAAGTAAAGACAAAAAGATTTTAAGCTAGAGACCTAGTTCCCTGCTGAACCTTCTAGAACACCAAGGAATTTGACTCGGGAACCTTGGGACTAAACTTGAAGGACCCAACGTGGTAACAAGTTGTAATGTCTTGAAAAAATTCATACAAAGACCCGAGTACCACCTCAGGCAGAAATTGCCAAGGACCAAATCCTTTAGAAATTAAGTGAGACTTGATTAGTGCTAAACTAGGTTACCTGTGAAATTAGCACTAATCACTTTAAATATAATCTGTAAGACCCAAAACTTGTAGAATCGTTGACGCTACGTTACTCTAAAATCTTGGAGCCATCTCTAAACCCAGTTGCTCTCAGGAACACACCGAAACTTCGTATCGAACCGGGACCGCACGTCGAAGGTCTGATTTCCTCAAAACTATACGGTTATGACTGCTTTGGTGGACTTGACAACCACCTCAAAAATCAAGTCCTAATAATACCAAGAAATACACAACTTGAGTCAGGACCAAAGTGTGTGAGAAACGTGAATATCTTTAGGAAATGAACTGAAACTTAAGTGAATTGAGTCGGTTCGCTTGTAGGCTAAATCTAAGAATTTAAACTATTAGAATCTGACTCAATTACACCCTCGGATCAAAGAAAATTTTCAACACATGTCAGTGTACTTGTGACCCTGATCGAGCATCGGTGACCGTTGGACTAAAACTGGTTCGCCACAGTCGATCTATAAACCCGATCGGACCGAAAACTTCGCCTGACCTAGATCCATGGTTAGGGAGCTTAAGTCCGACCGCATTCAGAAAATGGGCCTCCAGAAGTGCTTTGTTGGATCGGAACAGACACTATTTGGCTGTAACCTAAGTATACCTTGGCCGTGGGGCCATTCCCATCAGTTCTGGGCCTATATAAAGGGCTTAAACCCTCTCTCTCTCTCTCTCTCTCATTCCATATGAATTTAGAAAATCCTAAGGGAGAGAAGAGAGAAAAGAGAAGGAAAGAGAGAGAAAGTGAGGGTGAGAGTTGGAGATCGTCCATGGGATTAAATCCAGCCGCTCCACGTGCTTCACCACCATTCCCGTATCACTATACGGGCGATTTCGATCCTGTTCTTAGGTAAGAAAACCTAACCCTAATCTATTTTAGAGTTTCAAATAGTGTAAGTGACGAAATAACTAACCTATTTCATGCTATAGGTGGTCGTAAGGTCCTGACTATGAATGTTTAGGTTATGGTTTTCAAGGCATTCAATGTCAGTTAATGATTATGACTGACTTACTTGATGTCATACGTACAATAATTTCCATATATTATATATGCATGTGAACTTTGTCTATTAAAATGCATTCCATGTGTTTGTTGAAATGCTTGAATGCATATGGAATTATGATTTGTACCCGCCATGTTTATTGACTGAGAGTACATGACTGTTGTATGTATGGTGAACCCTTTGTAAAGAGAATTGCTATAATACTTGTTATAATTACCTTATGACATATGTATCCTAAGTGTTTGATAAAATGTCTGAATGTGGAAATGTTTGTGTAAATGCATGTAATGAGGCCATTGAGATAGGATTTTCAATGACCTTATCTATGGCTACAGTTTCCTTCATGAAACCTATATTACTACTGTGCCGTATAGATGTTCTTTATGTGTTCCTTAAGATGCTTATATAGGATTTACATTTATTTTGTTTGCAACATGCTATCTTGATTACCAAACATAAATGCTTATTATTGGAGTGTGTTTGGGGCTATGTTGTAGCCTAGGCAATCTGTAACGCCCTGAAAATCGGGGGTCGTGTAGAAACCCAACTCTCGAGTTTCAAAACATCACTTATGCAACAAATATGCTTATGATTAAATGTTGTTTGTGTTAGTGCATTAACATGAGTGAGATTATACCAAAACTGTAATTCATACTCCAGATCCAGTGATAAAACGCAAGCGGAAGACTAGAAGATATATATATATATATATCACTATCTGCAAAACAAAACAATCTCGATCTGTCTCCAAAGTATGAATATATCTTCGAGTCACATATACATGTATCAAACCAATATTAAAATGTCATATGATCATATATAAAGACATGCAAGGCAATCACATAAATGAGAGGCAACATCAAACGCAAACACAGTCATTTTATAGTGGTTCAACGACTAGTCTACTCCACTCCCGGCTTTCACACTCAACCCTTGAGTGATCAGATTTCACTAAGGAGGTTTCCCATGGTTCACCTCAAACCTAAGGTTTTAAATCAGGTTCACGTTCAACCTTTACAGAGGTTTCTACTCGGTTCACTTCAAACCCTGGAGTTTTACTGGCATACTCCTAACCAGATGTCTACGCCCACACAGGACAAGGGTCCACACAACGCACCCTGAGGTTTCTACTCGGTTCACCTCTAACCCTAGAGTTTTGCTGGCGTACTCCTAACCAGATGTTTATGCTCTCCACAGAGCAAGGGTCCACACAACGCACCCCGCACATACACTTCCGTCGGAGGCCTCCTTCGAGGACTTCAAATGGTGAGCAACACTTAAAACCCAATCCTAAAAAGGAATGATCACAAGTGTCCTCTGGACTCTTAGTACTTACAGATAAGTTGATGAGTCCCTTTCAGCACAATGATGAAGACCTACTACTTGTTGATGAAGAGTCTTCAGCTTCCTTGATCCGCAACATGAAGATGTATATATGCTACGCTTAGGTTGGCTCAAGGTTATGATGGACCACCACTCTCTAAAGATTTTCCTACAAGGAAGATAGAGAGGTTCCCATCATCTATACATTCAAGGTATCCCAGCTTAATGATATGTCATTAAAGTAGTAGCTGAAGGATCCTTGAATGTGGAAGTTCATTCCCCAATCCACTCTATAAGATGTCAATGAAGAGGGTGGATTGGAGGATGAACTTCCCGAGAGAAAGGGCTTAGGTAAATGATAAGAAGGTTAAAACACTCTAAAGCACTCTCTACTTTCTCTACCAGCAATGAAGACAACTCTCTCTATTTATAGGCAAAAGGTTTCAACGGATATAAACGGTCATATTTATGACAGAGTTCGATATCATCGAGCAGTCATCGATATGATCGAGCATATACTCTCGATTGTATCGGCCGACCTCTCGATGATAAGAACTCAAATGTCATTTCGCTTTTGGAAACCTTCTGCCGACTGATCGATGGGATCGAGACACGCATCGATGTTATCGGATTTTGAACTCTGATTCCATCGAGTGATGGTTCGATCTATCGACAGTTGAAAAATAAGATAGAAGCCTTGAAGAATTTCAGGATCACAGATATGATCGGGGAACCAGTCGATGTCATCGAAATTTGTACATCGATCATATCGGCTACCATTCGATGGGATCGATAAATCGTATAGATTTTACATGTAAGCTTGCTGGACGAATTATGTCCTGACTCGATCTATTCGACTTGATCTCGATATGATCGATATATGAATATTGATTTCGACAGGCACCCCAATCAACATTAAAAGCAACCTGAAATTCAAGCTGGAGAGAACATGCGCCCCACAGTCGATATGATCGACTAACTCCCGATATGATCGATATTTGAGTTCAGATTGAATTGGACAGTCATCGATATATCGAAGCAATTGATAGTTTTCTTTAGAAAAACAGGGGCGTCGGAAGCAGTCTGTCGATACGATCGATATACTTTAGATATGATCGATTTTTGAATATCGATAATATCGACACGAAGGTCGATATATCGATAAATCGTCCAGAAGATTGTTTAATTGCTGGATGCTTTTTGTCCTCACTCGATTGTATCGATTGATATGACGAGGACATCGACAGAGCTGGTCGATCATATCGAAAGGAGAATCGATATAATCGACAGTGTAAGAAAAACTAAGAAAATTTTCTTTTGGATAAAAAGTTTTCTTACACATAAACCGTAAGATGTTATAGTTCTTTTTAAGGGTTTAATCACCTGGTATTTTGGGACATGGGATGTGAGGCTATGATTTACCTTTTGGTGAGCTTCCACACATCCAGATGAGGTAGACGCTTGACTTGATCTTCTTGTTAGGTGCTGTCGTCCGATTGACTCAACATACAACGTAATTGACAAATCAGGGCACGTAATAGGTATACTTTCAATCTCCCCCTTTGTCAATTACATGACAAAATCCCCAAAACACCCTAGGAACATATCTAAACAGATACATCCTAAATTATGTGTACATGTATTAACACAATTTTATAAATTCTAAACACCCATGTACACAACAAATAAAATTCTTCCCCTTTAATTCAAAAACTCCCCCTTTCTTGTTGCGGCTGCTCCCCCTAACACCTGCAACAAAGATATACAATTTTCGCTCGGGGTGTTTTGAATTGTTCTCTCCCTTTTTGTCAGTCATTGGAAAAGGTATAAGACGTGATATTGACTGAAGATTGAAGTATATGGAAGAACCACTAAAGATAGATAGATGCATATGAATGAAAGCAGTGTAAAGCATACATCAAGGAAGAAATAAGTAACATATTTATTGTAATAGTAGTAAGAACGGCACTGAAATATGAATTAGATTTAGCCATATCAAAAATATATACTGCCACAAACAGCAGTCCCGCTATTTGTCCAAGAAGAAATGTAAAAAATTTATAGGATAGGAAAAGGCCAACTGAGCGGACTCTTAATGGTGTCGAGAAACATCACTGGTGATCAAGTTTACCAGGTGTTGAGTAGCTCCATGGAGGATATCGAGCTTTTCTTCAATAAGAGTGAGACGCCTTTCACAATTGTTCAGCCTGTCCTCTATACCAACCAACCCATTGAGCAGGTGACGTTCGAGATGATGAGCTGGGCGATTAGTAATTGACTCGAGACTTACAATTGGGGGGCGATTTGATCCTCCCTGTGTGGGCCTCATTGTAGATGGATGATCGGATCTGGATCTGGAAGGGTAGTGCCTTGAGGGAGATAAAGGAAGACAGAATCGTTGTGCTACTAGTGATGCATCATTATCAAACTAGGCTTCCGGATGCACTTCATCACATGTGACAGGAATTCCAGCATGGTGGGCGAGCTTGCATATGAGCACTGGAAAGGGCAGTGACTCAGTATAAGATCCTTGGAGGACCCGAATGACCTGCGTACGAAGAAGAGTGGGCAAGCACACACGATTTTCTTGATATATATTATAGAGAATATTGATCACAAATGGAGAAAGATGTTCACCAAGGATATCGCATGGATACACATTCGAGCAGAAGATATTGTGAAGAATCTTGAAAGTAGGTCCAAGATGATTGATATGCAGTAAATTTTCATCAGTTCGCGAAACTGTAGTCCCTTGGCACAATGCATGAGTAACTTCTCCCCATACTCCCAATCCATTGAGATTTCGATTGGTTACTGGAATTTTAGTGATCTCAAGATCGAGAAGTTTTGCGACAGTCACTGGAGTGATAAGCTTTGAATAGTGCGCAAGAGTAATTCGAATGCTGGGGGGATCTTCACAAATGATATGGATGTGTTTGTGGAATTCATGTATCACCCCCAGTTGGTATGATCCCCCAAGATGTAGAATATTTTGCCACCCAATTACTTCGAGAAGAAGATCAATACCAAAAGGCTCAACTGCACTATGGAGCACTAGTCGTTCACTGATGACAGATGGACTATTTTCTTTTGGAGTAGGATGATACCTACGAAAATTTGATTGGATGCTTATCTCATCTAAAGATTAGAAGTGAGCCTTACCTTTCCTTTGGGTCATGTTTGAGGAGGTGAAATGCTGATAAAGATTGAAAGAGAAGAAAAATATGAGTTCGAGTGCGCCTTTCTCTTTATATAGCAGACTTATCGATTATATCGATCAGTTACTGATTGCATCGCAGAAATTTTGCCCAAAAATTGCTCGGACGGTTGTTTGAAAATAGCAAGATAGTCGTCGATTGGATCAATGAACAGTTTCGATGGAATCGATTATAAAATCGATACTGTGTAGATATCATCGAGACTGTAAGAATTTTAACCATGAGCAACACAGACTTAAAGATTTTCAGTGAGTACCATAAGTCCAGAGATATTATCAATGCGAACAAATGCCAATTGACTTTTTGAGGTCACAGAACCTATTTGTGTCAAGAGGCTTTGTAAGGATATCGGCAAGTAGCTTTTCAGTAGTAACATATTCTAATACAATGGTCTTTTCTTCAACTAGTTCTCGGATAAAATGATGACGAATGTCAATATGCTTGGTCCGAGAGGGCTGAACTGGGTTCTTTGAGATGTTGATAGCACTGGTATTGTCACAAAAAAGACTCATTGTGGATTGTGCAATCCCGTAGTCGAATAGCATCTGTTTCATCCAGAGGAGTTGATCACAACAGTTACCAGCAGCTATATATTCAGCTTCTGCAGTGGATAATGAGATTGAGTTTTGTTTCTTGATATGCCAGGAAACTAAACAATTGCCAACATAAAAGCATCCACCACTAGTTGATTTTCGATCATCCAAATTTCCAGCCCAATCAGCATCTGAATATCCTGCAATGATGGTGGAGGTTTCATGCGGATACCATAGTCTAAAGGTAGTTGTCCCTCCAACATACTTGATAATCCTTTTAACTGCTATTAGGTGAGATTCCTTAGGATCCGCTTGATAACGAGCACATACCCCAACACTAAAGGATATATTAGGACGACTGGCAGTTAGATATAGTAGACTTCCGATCATGCTTCGATAAAGATGTTGGTCCACACTTTTTTCATTAGTATCTTTTGAAAGTTTTAGAGTAGTACTCATAGGCGTGTGATAAGTGCGACCAGATTCAAGCCCAAATCTTTTCACTAGGTCTTTTGCATACTTAGCTTGATTTGTGAAGGTTCTATCATCCAGTTGCTTGACCTGCAGCCCTAAGAAGAAATTTAATTCACCAACCATGCTCATTTCAAATTCTGATTTCATGAGGTTGGTGAATTTGAATGCCTCATCTTCGCATGTTGATCCAAACACAATATCATCCACATAAATCTGCGCTATAAGTAATGAATCCTTTGTTCTATGGGTGAACAGTGTTTTGTCTACACTTTCTCTGTGGAATTCATGGTCTAGAAGAAACTTCGTTAACCGTTCATACCAAGCATGTGGTGCTTGTTTGAGACCATACAGAGCTTTGTCCAACCGATAAACATGATGGGGATGCTTATGGTCCGAAAATCCTTTTGGTTGTTCCACATATACTTCTTCAGCAAGATCCCCATTAAGAAAGGCACTCTTAACATCCATTTGAAATAATTTAAATTTTAGTGCATATGCAACAAACATGAGAATTCTAATGGATTCTAGACGTGCAACGGGGGCAAAGGTTTCATCAAAATCAATTCCTTCAATCTATGAGTATCCCTGAGCAACTAACCTTGCTTTGTTTCTAATTACATTTCCTGATTCGTCAGATTTATTTTTGAAGACCCATTTTTTTCCAATGACATTTGTATCTGTTGGTCTGGGAACTAGTTTCCACACCTCATTTCTCTGAAATTGTTGAAGTTCTTCCTGCATGGCATTTATCCAGTATTCATCTTAAAGAGCTTCTATAATATTTTTGGATTCAATCTTTGAGGTAAAACAGAAGTGACTATAGACATTGTCTATTTGTCATCTAGTTCTTACACGGACATTAGGGTCTCCAATAATTTGCTCTCGAGGGTGATCTTTGATGATAGGTTTGTCTGATGATTGTTGAGGTTCATCTAATAATGAAGATTTGTCATCTGATTTTTCGGGTATGCATGAATCTACATCATCGTCTATATCATTCACAGGAGAATTTATATCTTGAGGATGATCATCTATTACCACATACGCTGATTCCTGAATAGTAAGGGTTCTTAAGTTGAACACTCTATAAGCACGACTATTCATGGCGTATCCAAGAAAAATGCCTTCATCACTTTTAGATTCGAACTTCCCTAGATGATCCCTATCCTTTAAAATGTAGCATTTACTACCAAAGACCCGAAAGTATTTCACATTTGGCAGCTTCCCATACCATAGTTCATATTGAGTTTTGTTCAGACCTGCTCTAAGATATACTCTGTTTATGATGTAGCAGGCGGTATTGACAGCTTCTGCCCAAAAGCTCTTTGCCATGTCCTTTCCATTTAGCATGACAGACCCCATTTCTTGCAATACTCGATTTTTCCTTTCAGCAACCCCATTTTGTTGAGGAGTTTTTAGGGCTGAAAATTCATGATGAATTCCTTTATCATTACAGTATTTTTCAAATTCATAATTTTTGAATTCACCACCATGGTCACTTCTGATACATTTTATATCATATTCCTTCTCATTTTGAATTTGTTTTACCAAGACAACAAATTTTTCAAAAGCATCTAATTTTTCTTGAAGAAATGCAACCCAAGTAAATCTAGTGTAGTCATCTACTATTTCCAAAAAGTATCTTTTCTTGCCATGACTTTCAACTTTAGTATGACCCACTAGATCCATATGCAGTAGATCTAAGGGCTTTGTTGTGGTTATGGTGGTTGTCTTTTTATGTCCGGCTTTTATCTATTTTCCTTTTAGACATTCCACACACACTACTTTTTCTTCTATTCTAATTCTGGGAAGGCCTCTAACCAAGTTTTTTGAGCTAAGTCTAGCTAAATTCTGGTAATGGACATGTCCCAACCTTTGATGACATAATCTTGATTCATTCTTTACAGCCATGTTACATTTTGTGGACAGACCCTTATCGTTGGTACTTTCAATAATATAACAGTTATCACTAGTGCGTGTACCTTTTATGAGGGATTTTCCTGTAAGATCTATTATTTTACACACATCTTTTGAGAAAGTGACCAGATGTTCCTTATCACAG
This sequence comes from Magnolia kwangsiensis, assembly GCA_037074715.1. NCBI lineage: Eukaryota > Viridiplantae > Streptophyta > Magnoliopsida > Magnoliales > Magnoliaceae > Magnolia > Magnolia kwangsiensis. The sequence goes on along the minus strand of CM073576.1, from coordinate 42,135,189 downwards.
ATTTGAGAGATAGTAAGGAGATTATGTTTCAGACCTTCAACACAGAGAACACTTTTAATTTTTGGAAGACTTGGTACTCCTATTGTTCCTTGTCCAACAATTCTGACCGAGCTACCATCTCCGAATGTGACTGATCCACCATCGAAGTTTGAGTATGAACAAAAATGAGTACGATCACCAGTCATGTGTCTAGAACACCCACTATTAAGATACCACTTTGAACAATTACTAGCTTTCAGAGCGGTGTGGATTACAAGGAAATTTTGATCTGTCACATCCTCTGAAACTTTCTTGATCATGATTCCTACTTCAGTCAAGATCACTCTCTAGGCGGTGAAGCCCATAAAGAGAAACTTGGCTCTGATACCAATTGAAATTGCTGTGAAGACCGCTTTAGTTGAAGTAGGAATAGGTTAGTATATCCTAGAGGGGGGTGAATAGGACTTTTTAAAGATTTATACGTTATTTTTTAGTCCTATCCCAATAATCCTATCACAGAGTATAAATTAGGATTACTCAAGAATTAACTCTATTGGCTTCCAAGCCTAATAGAGGGTCCAATCACAAACTATTTAAAAGACAAACAATTTAGATGAGATTGTGATGGATATGACTGTGTGTGTACAGAATGTGATCATATATAAAGACATACAAGGCAATCACATAAATGAGAGGCAACATCAAACTCAAACACAGTCATTTTATAGTGGTTCAACGACTAGTCTACTCCACTCCCGGCTTTCACACTCAACCCTTGAGTGATCAGATTCCACTAAGGAGGTTTCCCATGGTTCACCTCAAACCAAAGGTTTTAAATCAGGTTCACCTTCAACCTTTACAGAGGTTTCTACTCGGTTCACCTCAAACCCTGGAGTTTTACTGGCATACTCCTAACCAGATGTTTATGCCCACACAGGACAAGGGTCCACACAACGCACCCTGAGGTTTCTACTCGGTTCACCTCTAACCCTAGAGTTTTGCTGGCGTACTCCTAACCAGATGTTTATGATCTCCACAGAGCAAGGGTCCACACAACGCACTCCGCACGTACACTCCCGTCGGAGGCCTCCTTCGAGGACTTCAAATGGTGAGCAACACTTAAAACCCAATCCTAAAAAGGAATGATCGCAAGTGTCCTCTGGACTCTTAATACTTACAGATAAGTTGATGAGTCCCTTTCAGCACAATGATGAAGACCTTCTACTTGTTGATGAAGAATCTTCAGCTCCCTTGATCCGCAACATGAAGATGTATATATGCTACGCTTAGGTTGGCTCAAGGTTATGATGGACTACCACTCTCTAAAGATTTTCCTATAAGGAAGATAGAGAGGTTCCCATCATCTATGCATTCAAGGCATCCTAGCTTAATGATATGTCATTAAAGCAGTAGCTGAAGGATCCTTGAATGCGGAAGTTCATTCCCCAATCCACTCTATAAGATGTTAATGAAGAGGGTGGATTGGAGGATGAACTTCTTGAGAGAAAGGGCTTAGGTAAATGATAGGAAGGTTAAAACACTCTAAAGCACTCTCTACTTTCTCTACCAGCAATGAAGACAACTCTCTCTATTTATATGCAAAAGGTTCCAACGGATATAAACGGTCATATTTATGACAGAGTTCGATATCATCGAGCAGTCGTCGATATGATCGAGCGTATACTCTCGATTGTATCGGCCGACCTTTCGATGATAAGAACTCAATTGTCATTTCGCTTTTGGAAACCTTCTGCCGACTGGTCGATGGGATCGAGACACGCATCGATGTTATCAGATTTCAAACTCCGATTCCATCGAGTGATGGTTCGATCTATCTACAGTTGAAAAATAAGAGAGAAGCCTTGAAGAATTTCAGGATCAAAGATATGATCGGGGAACCAGTCGATGTCATCGGAATTTGTACATCGATCATATCGGCTACCATTCGATGGGATCGATAAATCGTATAGATTTTACATGTAAGCTTGCTGGACGAATTATGTCCTGACTCGATCCAATCGACTTGGTCTCGATATGATCGATATATGAATATCGATTTATCGACAGGCACCCGGATCAACATTAAAAGTAACCTGAAATTCAAACTGGAGAGAACATGTGCCCCACAGTCGATATGATTGACTGACTCCCGATATGATCAATATTTGAGTTCAGATTGAATAGGACAGTCATCGATATATCGAAGCAATCGATAGTTTTCTTTAGAAAAAAAGGGGCGCCGGTAGCAGTCTGTCCATACGATCGATCCACTTTAGATATGATCAATTTTTGAATATCGATGATATCGACACGAAGGTCGATATATCGATAAATCGTCCAGAAGATTGTTTGATTGCTGGACGCTTTTTGTCCTCACTCGATTGTATCGATTGATATGCCGAGGACATCGATAGAACTGGTCGATCATATCGATAGGGGAATCGATATAATCGACAGTGTAAGAAAAACTAAGAAAATTTTTTTTTAGATAAAAATTTTTCTTACACATAAACCCTAAGATGTTCTAGTTCGTTTTAAGGGTTTAATCGCCTGGTGTTTTGGGACATGGGATGTGAGGCTATGATTTATCTTTTGGTGAGCTTCCACACATCCAGATGAGGAAGACGCTTGACTTGATCTTCTTATTAGGTGCTGTCGTCCGACTGACTCAACATATAACGTAATTGACAAACTAGGGCACGTAATAGGTGCACTTTCATACAATATTTCCTACAAATACCTAAAATATCCTAAATCTCATATTCTTCGTACATATTCGGAATGAAAAACAGACAGCATGTTCTACATGTCAAATAGTACCCTTGTCAATAATCTACCATTAAACAGCATTGAAAGCTTAGAAAACAGGTAACCTAAGCATCTAAAATCTGCACCTTACGCCGTAAGAGCATAATGAATCAAATAGGAACTCTACACCTTTTCCAATGACGATATGACAACCTAATATATAAGGTAAGTCAGCTACTTTGCTACTTGTATCAATAGAATTCCTAAAACAGGTTAAGGTTAGGGTTTTCTTACCTAAAATGAAGTCAGAATCACCGAAAAAGTGATTAGATCGCGATGGCTAAGCACGTGTAGTAGCAGGATCGAGTGATAGGAACTTTCTCTCACAACTCTCACACAATCTCTCTCTTTTCTCTCTTCTCTTTCCATAGGGTTTTTCTCAAATTCGTAGGTGAGGGATGTGAGAGGGTTTAAGGTCCTTAAATAGGTTAAAAACTCACGTATTTAGACTTTAGACTAAGGTGTACTTGGGTTATAACCAAATCGTGTCTTTTTTGATCCAAAAGAACACTGATGGAGGTCCTTTGACTGAATGCGGTTGGACTTAAGCTCATGGATGCTGGATCCTGATCACATTAAGTTTTCAGTTCGATCGGGTTTTCAGATCGCACGTGGTGGACCAGTTTCAGTTCAGCTGTCACTAAGACTCGATCAGAGATTCCAAGTACACTGACATGAGTAGGAAATTTTTCCTGATCCGAGGGTGTATTTGGGTCAGATTCCAACGGTCTGAATGCTTATAATTAACCCACAAGCGACACGTGCCAAATTTACTTAAATCACATTTATTTTATAAAGAATTCTACCCATTCTCACCCTCCTTGCTCCAGACTCAATGAAATAGTCCCAGGACATCATTTGAACTTGATTTTTGGGGTGGTAGTCAAGTCCAACTATGCGGTCATAATGGTCTAAGCTCATTGCTACCGGACTTACGATGTACAGTCTAAGTCCATTATAAAGTTTCAAAGGGTTCCTAAGAACAAATGGGTTTAGATTTTGATTCTAGATTTCAGGATGTTATAGTGTCAATGATTCCACAAGTTTTGGGTCTTACAGAATGTATTGAAAGTAAACAGTGCTAATTTCACAGCTAATCTGACTTATCGCTAGTTAACTTACGCTTAATTTCTAAAGGATTTAATCCTAAGTGATTTCTGCCTGAGGTGGTGCTCGGGTTTCTGTACAGATTTTTTCAAGGCATTACACAATCGATAATGTTATGTGATCGGTGGCCAAATCGTTTAGCCACGACGAGCCCTTTGTAGTGACCTCGAGTATACTCTGAGGCTGTGCTGAGGCAACGAGCCTTTCCGTAGCAACTAGAGTATAATTAGGCCTACACTGGTGATGAGCCCTTTGTAATGGCCTAGAATCGCAACATCGTATGAGATTTACTAGGATTGATGACTCTAGAATGGATATTATTTGAGAATTGATATAAGGGAGGTACCTTAGTTTCCTAATCCTGCTATATGAATAAATCTAAGCAAGAACCTGACTAATCGTCATGCATGCACCGCATTACATGTGTCATTGGCGTAGCAGGTCAAGCACTGAGGAAGTGTTTCATGTCGCAATCGTGAGATGAAGTCGTTGAGGGAGCACAGGTGAGGGTATGCATTATTATTTCATATCATCCTTGCATTAACAAGAGTACTTAGGACCTAATTGTTGTATTACGTTATCATTACTACTTGACTGAATTGATAACATGTTAACCTTTACTTTATTATTCCACTGAGTTAATCACTCACTCCCACGTTACAGGACTGATTTTTAAACACCAACCAAACTCTGTCTTAGATGCAGATGGTGATGCGACGTGTGAGGCGCAGCCTGAATTCTTCGACGACGAGGAGGAATTCTTATATATGCAGTTATCTGGTGGATTCACTTAGACCGTTCTGATCGATGGGGGTTACAGGGCTTATCATTTACAGTTGGACTATCGTAAAATTTTATTTTTTTTAAACTAATACATGTAATTATTTGACCTGGTAATGTATTCATAATCTGGACACCGGCTATGGACCATACGTTCCATATATGCTTATATACACCTCTCAGTCTTCCACTTGCATTATATAACTGCCTCTGGAGTACGATATGTTGTTTTGGTGTAATTCCACTCATGTTTAATGTACTACTCCAGACAACATTCAATCATCATCATATATGTTGCATAAGTGATGTTTTAAAATTCAAGAGTTGGGCTCCTGCTCGACCCCCGATTTTCATAGCGTTACAAGTTGGTATCACTGCATGATTTGGATTAAACTTGACCTAGGTTATGGTCACATGATGTACGCTAATGCACTATGATGTAGGAGGGTGCGAGAAAGCGTGAAACAGTCTTAGGAGTTCCAATTTTGCCAAATGGCGAAATCAACCGAAATCAATAGTAGAAAGTGACCCCGTAGGCTTTCCTGATCGTGTGAAACGATCTGTAACATCCCGAAAATTGGGGGGTCGAGCAAAAACCCAACTTCCGAGTTCCAGCATGTTATTTATGCAACATAGATATGTATGATTGAATGTTGTCGGTGATAATGTATTAAACATGAGTGAGATTAAGCCAGAACAGCATATCATACTCCAGAGACAGTTAAATTAACCAGCGGAAGTCTGTAATAGTAGGTATAACATATATAAACTGTTGTATGTCTCCAGAGTGTGAACATGTTACCAGGTTATATACATACATGTATACTCTAAAAGTAGACAAAACGAATATACATGAGTGCGCTAAAAGTATAAAATGACAAATGTCAAAGTATCTAATCAACCTCCCTGTAATCCCGTCAATCAGAACACGCATAAAGGAGGGATCCTCCTCATCATCATCAAGTCCAGCTCCGCCTCGCAGGCCGCGCCATCATCTGCAATCACAAAAAGGTCTGGTGGGTGTCCAGGAACACCGTCCCGTAACGTGGGAGTGAGTAGCTAACTCAGTGGAATAATAGAGCAAAGATTAACATGTTATCAAATCAATCATGCGATAATAGTAAAGCAGTAATTCAAACATTCCTAATACTGTTGTTAATGCAATTATGACATGACGTGATGTATGCCCTCACCGACGATCACCCTCATGCGGCAACATCTTACGACCGCGGCATGCCACACTCCCTAGAGTGCTCCACATCTTCCAGGCACATGCAATGCTATGGTGATATGAATTCCAAGTTGTTATTAGTCCATTCAAACAGCAGGATTGGGAAACTAAGGTACTTCCCTTGTATCAATCCCAACACAGATCCTGTCTAGGGTCGTCACTCCTAGTAATCTCATACGATGTATATTTCGTAAGTCACTGCAAGGGCTGCCAGGGCTGTTGCTCGCACTCGTTGCACCGCTCCCCCATCACCTTATCAATACAGGCCTACCGTACTCTACTGCAATGGAAGGGTCGTCGCCTCCCGTGGACTCAGAATACGCTCGCGGTCACTACAAAGGGCTCGTCGCCTGATCAGTGTAGGCCGACAGCTAGAATATAGTGTCCCATACCACCATAATCTGCTCACGAGTCTAGGTGCTCACTGGTCACTACGGGGAGGTTTGTGGCCCCAGCGTAGGCCGACAGCTCGACCACGGTGTCCCATACCACCATGCCCGGCTCATGAGTCTTTATGGATCAAGGTACCATGGTTAACAGGGTTTACAATGGTAAGTTCAGTACCCTAGGTTCAAGCAGTTATGACTCATACAAGGTGAACAAACAACGGCCAGTCGGGTTACTTGACGAGCTCGACTGGCACGAGCGCATCGCAAGTCGAACGACATGAAGTGCGTAAAACACTTCGCGTGGCCTAACCACTGCCGCCAACTCCAACACGACTCGCGTTCATCGACACGTCCTTCGTGGCCAAGATAAGCTAACCACGAATTCTTTCGGTTACCGACTGCCTGGACTAGGCATAGTCCCAAACAATCATAGAATCACATCAGTAGTTGTGTAAGGGTAATAGAAATGAAATGGAACCATGTGAGCATGTTAACACATGTCATTACATACAACTTAAGCAAGTCTTTAAACACATGCCTTTCATATATATAATGAAATTATACATATCGCCAACATATAGGAAATCATCACCATCAGCGTATTAATTGAGAATTCAATCTCCAACTAAGTCATAAGAAACTCATCAAGCACATGTTATAACATACCACTTAAATGAATCATTAAGCACATGCATTTCATACATATAATGAAATCGTACATATGGCTAACATGTAGGAAATCATTCACATCAACATATTCATTGAGAAATCAATCTCACACTAATCCATAACACCATTTAAGCCAATACATACTAATACAAGCATTTATACAAACACTTACACTACACACTTAAGTCTACATATAGTATGTCGATCCGACGTGCGCATTTAGGCGAATCTCTTCACCAAACTAATTATGCACGCATTCCTAACTTCCTAATGCGACAACAAACCATGTCAATCACATCAGAAAAATATGAATATAAACTGTACTTCCTACAAATGACTAAAATGCCCTAAATCTCATATTCTTCGTTAATTTACGAAACAGGAAACGGAGAGCATGTTGTACATGTCAAACGGCGTTGCCGTCAAGAATCTACTATTAAACGACATTGAAAGCGTTGAAAACAGTCAATCAAAGCGTCTAATATCCGCACCTTTTCCCTTTTAGGGGTGAGAATTCGAACGGAGCGTATACGCTTCGTCTACGGCGATTAGAGAACCTAATACACAAGTTCTATTAGTTACTTCGCTAGGAAATGAAAGGAACCTCAAATCAGCAACCTCTAGGGTATTTTCTTACCTGAGAAAGCGGAGGAGTCGCCGAGAAAGCGATAGAGGTGCGTTGCTTTAGCACGTGCAACACGTAGCACAAGTGGCAGGAAGAACTCTCCCACCTTCTCTCACAAACTCTCACCTTTTCTCTCTCCCAATCTAGGGATTTTGCAAATTCGGATGGGAGAGAGGAGTGAGGGTTTCAACCCCTTTTATAAGCTCAAAAATGCCCAAAATAGGCTCAGGAACAAAGTTCACTTGAGGGGTAACCAAATCGGGACTATTTCGGTCCAAAAGAGCATTTCCAGAGGTCCCCTGGCCAGATGCGGTCGGACTTAAGCTCATGCATACTGGATCTAGCACGCATCAAGTTTTCAGTCTGGCAGGGTTCGCAGATCGCATGTGGCGGACCAGTTTCAGTTCAGCGGTCACCGCACGTAGATCAGGGCTGAAAGTCTCATGATAATAAATAGAAATTTTTCCTGATCCGAGGGTGTAATCTGGATGAATTCTGACGGTCAGAATGCTCAATACTGACGCGTCAAGTCGTGTGCCAGATTTGAATTTGAAATTCCAATTCTGTCCCTATTCGCGGTCGCTTCAGTCCGGGCTCAATGAAATAGTCTGTGATTATTGGTTTGACTTGATTTTCGAAATGATTGTCAAGTCCAGCTAGGCGGTTCTAACGGTCTAAGATAAGAGGTATCGGACTTTCGACGCGCGGTCTAGATCCAATACAAAATTTTAAAGTGGTCCAGAGAACAAACCTGTTTAGAGTTTGATCCAAGGTTATAGAGTATTATGGAGTCATACGTTCTACTCGATTTGGGTCTTGTAGAACGTATTTAAAGTGATCAGGGACTATTTCCCAGCTACTCCAGCGTTGCGCTAGCTAACTTATGCTTAGTTTCTAAAGGAATTAATCCTAAGTGGTTTCTTTGGCTATGAAATTGGGTTCTGAGCGATTTTTCAGGTGTTTTAGTTGACCCATTGCTTAAGGACGTCAAATCCCAGATTGGCCAAAATCCGGGGTGTTACACGATCCCAATGCATTTCTAGACCATCGATCAGTAGGTTTAGATGAATTTTTAACCCATTCCAATCTTAAATGACCTGAAAAACTCAAACGTACATGAGATAGGACCCGAAATGACTCGAACGGAGTTGGGGGCCCGCATTGTGCAATTCGAGGGGACCCAAAGTGGGCCCCACACCATTCTGACATCCTTGGGGGGGGGGGGGGGGAGGGCTCGCCGGAAGCTCCACGGGCCGGCGATGCCATCGCCAAGTCGGCGAGGCCTCATCGGTCGGGCGGGCCGACGCTAGTGGGGTGCTGTGTGCCCACCAAATCGAGTAAAAATTTTTTTTTTTTTTTTACTTTAATTTGCTTCCCCTCTTCATTCCCTACCCCTCCAAGCTTTCCTTTCTTTACAAAAATCTCAAATATCCCCTCTCAAATCGCCCCTCCAAGCTCATTTTCTTCCCTTTTCTTGCACCATCTACACCATTTTCTCAAACCCATCATCCATAGCTATATATCTCCTTAATCCCTCTCATTTGAGTACACAAATACTTCTTTGTGTCTCAAAAGCCTCAAAGTTCAACAACCCATCCTAGATCCCCATTTCATTCCACTCTAATGGCTCTCTATGAGCTTATGGCAGCCATATTTTCCCTTTCCACACTTCTTTCTCTCATGGGGAAGAAAAGGGCCCCCACGGATGAGGCAGGGCCTAGCCGCCCTACTCGTTCAAGGAGACCGAAAGGCACCACCGCAAGTACAAGCATCGATCGAGAGTTAAAAACGAAGCGGGATCTCTGTCCCCAGTTTCTCATTGAAAGGGCTCTGTTGGCGGAGTTGTCTCATGGAATTTATGAGGGCCGTAGGGTCCTTTTCGAAGCATATGTGGATGAAAAGATCTTCAGAGAATACCGGTGATGGACCACCTGGTGGATGCCAGGTGGGGTCCCATATTTGAGGAAAAGACGAAGGCAAATGTGAACACTTTCAAAGCCTTCTATGCGCATATCCAGGAGCCAACACTAGAGCCTTTATAGTTCAAGTTCCCTGTGGGATGGCAAGATCTCATAGTTGATGTTGCCTTTATAGCCCGAGTCATGGGATTGCCACGTGGCGAGGTCCAAGCTAGTGAGAAGAACCTTTCAAGTGCATGTGAAAGGGACCATCGCACATGATTCTTCTATGGCCACCTGGTATAATGGAATCCAAACAATAGCCTCTTCGCATCCAAGATGACCAACAACTTTCGTCTACTCCACCACATCTTCACGTATAATGTGTACCCCAGGTGGAGCAATCACAGTGAGTGTACATGCTTGATGGTGGATCTCTTGTATCGTGTTGGGTAGGGAGACAATCTGTGCCTGCCTAACTTCATCCTGTGAGAGATAATTCTGACTGCACGCTCTACTAGGATGGTCGTTTCACTCCCATTCAGGTGACTCATATGCAAGCTCGCATGTGATTTCAGCTACAGACTTAGTACAGAACTTCCAGTGCCGATTCATTTCATCAATGACACGACTCTCCACAACATGGAGATTAGGCCACGACAGCGTCGAGCCCAGTGTGAAGAAAGTGAAGATAAGGCAGATAGTGAAGATGAAGAGACTGACGAAGAAGGTGATGAGATAGAAGAAGAGCAAGAAGGAGAGGAAGAGGAGGCCCAGGACACTGATGAGGACTCTCATCCCACTGCTACATGAGAGCACGACAGTGATCGGGCTGCCAGGGAAGCCCACTTAGCTCAACTAGAAGAGGGCCAAGCTGCCCTACGACAGGAGATCACGTAGGTTCAAACTAAAGTTGAGGAGACCAAGGCCTTCATGAAACTGAAATTCAAGAAGGTGTCTCGCACCTTGAGAGCCATCCTGTGCCATGTACAGGATAAGAGTGCACCTCCACCATCGCCAGATTTCGATGACTAGTCTTGCACATAGTCGTCCTTTTAGATGCTTTGTGTGTTTCTTTCCTTGTTGCTTTATATGGCCTCGATAGGCTTAGTAGTATGGTGATTTGGTAGCATGTTTTAGTGTTTGCAGTCTTGGTTGCATTAGCTCACATGCATCTTCTGTCATGTTTCATGTAACGCTGTGTTTCATGTATTGTGACGATTTTGGTAAATGAAATGCATGAAGTTTCTTTAATTTATGTGTGAATGTTGTGTGAATGAGTTTGTGGGTATGCTGAATTTGACTTGGGTTGTACCCTATGTTATATATCAGGAATGCCACCTAAGGCTGCACAGAGTACAACATGTCTCACTGTTGGCGATTTAACTGATGGGGCACCTCCCCTAAGCGATAGCCAGACGGACCTTAGTTCGAGCCTAACTCAGGCTACTATGCCAAATTCTCAGCCGGCCACTGGCCCCACTAATGGGCCTACACCTGTTACACCATCGGTTCTAGAGCAGAACCGTGCATCTACTTCAACATCGTGCATGACCTGGTCTGCTCCCCTTACTGATAGATTTGAGCAGATGATGCTCTTGATGCAAAATCAGCAGCAGCAGTTCTTGACCTCCATGGCTGATAATTTTTCCCAGAGTATGGGAGTGACTCCACCTGCATCACCTATGCACCCTACTAGGAACACGAGTGCTAGCGGCACATTCGAGTGATTTCAGGGCTTACGACCTCCTACTTTCGCGGGTACTCATAGACCCGAGGAGGCTGAATATTAGCTTGACCGCATCTCTAAGATGCTGAAGCTATTGCACTGTACTGAGGCAAAGCAGATTGAGCTAGTCACCTTCATGCTTAAAAAGAAGGCCAACCTTTAGTGGGACAGTGTCCTACGGACTGTTGCAGTCGAATATGTGTAGACATGGGCAGCCTTTGAGACCCGCTTCTTCGAGAAGTACTATCCCCTCACATATTGCCATGAGAAGGAGAGTGAGTTCATCCGCCTCCGACAGGGAGGGATGACAATGGCAGAGTATGAGAATAGATTCACAGAGATGGGCAGGTATACTCCTTTAATATTGGCCGATGAGCTAATGCGTATGCGACAATTTTCTAAGGGTCTACGACCCGAGATCCGCTCGAAGATGTGTTACGCTAGCATACTCAGCTATGTTTAGCTAGTGAGCATGTCTATGAGAGCTGAGCAGGACGGGGACAGGTAGTCCCGTATGTGAGAACCTATAACTCTTAGGCGACAACCAGTTATGTCGAGCAGACCATTCCTCCGTAAGGGGCCGCGTACAGATTCACTTCCTGGGTTTGCGGCTCCCCCGGTTCAACTACGATGGATAGACTTGTGGTGTAGCTATTAGAAGAGGTTGGTCCATACAGAGGTGAATTGTTTCACCAGGATGAGGGATAATGGATTCTCATAGCCTCAGAGGATCTACCTTCCAATGCCTCAGGACATTTCTGCTCCACCCCTACGGACAACACTAGCACACCCCTCTTTTCAGCCACCTCAGAGACCTATGACATCATAACTGAATTGTTCACAGCAGGCTCAGGTGCATGCACTCAAAGTTGAGGCACCAAAGAGATTAGACGCCACATTGATGGCTTCTGAAGTCACGACACAGATTCAAGGTATGCCCGTCTTCTTATTAGTGGATATCGGGTCCACTATTTTGATCATCTCATGCGCTGCAGTCAAGCGAGTAGTGTTGGGTACTCCTATAAAGGGAGTGAGGCTCACTATCGCTACAGGGACCTTTTCAGATGTTACCTAGATTTGTGAGGCTTTCTCAGTAGATTTAGGTAGCAGGACTGTGATTGTTGACCTGATTGTCACCCCACTATGGCACTACGGCGTTGTTCTCAGGATGGATTGGCTCACCGTGATGAGGGCATAGATAGATTGCGAGGCCAGAGTTGTGACAGCCTATGGACCTGAGGGCACGGTCTTTACTTTTTCAGTTCAGGTCAGTTGGCCCTGTCGAGTTAGTTATTACGCTGCCTTGTTAGAACGTGTTGAGAACCCGACATTAGAGGGTACACCTGTAATTCAGGATTTCACGGATGTGTTCAGGACGATTCCTGAATTACCCCGTAGGTGCGAGATCGATTTTACCATTGATCTTGTGCCTGGTGCGATACCCATTTCATTGCCGACATACCGCATGCCTCCATGTGAGATGGAGGAACTAAGGAGACAGATTAATAGTTTGTTGGAGGCAGGTTACATACGACTGAGTGTCTCCTTGGGGAGCGCCCATGTTATTGGTGAAGAAGAAGGATGGTTCACTGTAATTATGTATTGATTATCTCAGGTTGAACCAGGTGACGGTAAAGAGCAAGTATCCTTTGCCCTAGATAGATGATCTGTGTGATCAGTAAAAGGGGGTGCGATATTTTTCAAAGATTGAGTTACAGTAAGGGTATCACCAGTTACGTGTTAGGGAGGAGGATGTGTAGAAGACGGCTTTCAGGACCAGTTTTAGGCACTATGAGTTTCTTGTTATGTCGTTCGGCCTTACGAACGCACCAGCCGTGTTCATGGACCTGATGAACAGGGTGTTTCAGTCGTTTCTATTCCGATTCATCATTGTATTTATAGATGACATCTTGATATATTACAAGATTTGGGAAGGGCACGAGGAACACCTGCGAACGGTCTTTGATACTCTGAAGAAGAACTAGTTGTTCACACAGTACAAGAAGTGTGACTTCTGAAAAGAGAAAGTCAAGTTCTTGGGACATGTGGTGTCCAAGGAAGGGATAGTAGTTAACCTAGCTAAGATAACTACGGTTCAGGACTGGGAGCAGCCCAGTTCAGTTACTGAGGTGAGGAGTTTTCTTGGTCTGACAAGGTACTACAATCGATTTATTAGGAAAATCTCTGAGATTGCCAAACTGCTATCTCAGTTGACATGGAAGGATCTAAATTTTTCTTGGAATGAGAAGGTGGAATCATCTTTTCAGGAGCTAAAGGACAAGCTAACGTCCGCCCCTGTGCTAGTATTGCCAGATCAAGGGGTCAAGTATACTATATATACTGATGCATCTTGCATTGGTCTAGGTTGTGTCCTTATGCAGAAGGACAGGGTGATTGCTTATGCCTCAAGACAGTTGAGGAAACATGAGGAGAACTACCCTACACATGACCTAGAGTTGGCAGCCGTCATCTTTACACTAAAGCTCTAGAGACATTACCTCTACGGAGAGGAGTTCGAGCTCTTTTGCCACCACAAGCGCCTCAGATATATATTCACTTAGCGAGACCTGAATATGAAGCAGCGGCGATGGATGGAAATCTTGAAGGACTTCAAATTTGAGGTTTCCTACCATCCGGGCAAGGCTAACCTTATGACTGACGAGTTGAGTCGTAAGAAGACCATAGAGTTTGCAGCTCCGCTGATGGTGGTAGAATGGGGTATGGTCGAGTTCGTGCGAGACTTTAAGCAGAAGCTCACCATGTGAAATAGTGGTAAAGATCACTCGAGTTGAAGTAGGAATATGCCAATATGTCCTAGAGGGGGGTGAATAGGACTTTTTAAAGTTTTTATAATTTATTAAAAATCCTATCACACTAATCCTATCATAGAGTACAGATTAGGATTACTCAAAATTAACTCTACTGGCTTCCAAACCTAGTAGAGGATCCAATCACAGAACTATTTAAATGATAAGCATGGAGGAGTTATAGTCTATGATGGATGTGACTGTGTGTGAAGTGTGAGAAAATATAAATGTAGTTAATATAATCACACAAATGATCAGGCACAAGAATCAATCACAAACACAGTCATTTATAGTGGTTCGACTACTTGTCTACTCCACTCCCGGCTGCCACACTCAACCCTTGAGTGTACTAAATTTCACTAAGGAGGTTTCTCATGGTTCACCTCAAACCTAAGGTTTTAAATCAGGTTCATCTTCAACCTTTACACAGAGGTTTCTACTCAGTTCACCTCTAACCCTAGAGTTTTACTGGTGCACTCCTAATCAGATGTTTATGCCCACATAGAGCAAGGGTCCACACAATACACCTAGATGTTTATGCTATCCATAGAGCAAGGTTCCAAACAATGCACCCACAGTGTACACTCCCGCCGGAGGCCTCCTTTAAGGACTTCAAAGGGTGAGCAACACTTAAGAACCAATCCTAAAAATGAATGATCACAAGTGTTTTCTAGACTCTCGATACTTACAAATAAGTTGATGAGTCCTATTTAGTGCAGTGATGAAGATCTCCTTCTTGTTGATGAAGAGTTTTCAGCTCCCTTGATCCACAACACAAAAGATGTACCAGTATTAGGCTTCGAGTTGGGTCAAGGTTAGGACGGTAATCTACTCTCTTAAAATTTTTCTATAAGGAAGATAGAGTGAATCCCATCATTTATTCATTCAAGGCATCCCAACTTAATGATATGCTATTAAGATAGTTGTTGGAGGATCCTTAAATGCGAAAGTTCATTTACAAATTCATTCTATTGAATGTCAATGGTAAGAGTGGATTGGAAGATGAACTCCAGTGAGAGAAAGGGTTTTGGGTATATGATCTGAGGGTAAGACACACAAAAGCACTCTTTTCTTTCTCTGCCAGCAATATGACCAACTCTCTCTTTAAATAGGCAAAAAAAGTTTTCAACGAATATAAAACGATCATATTTATGACTGAGTTCGATGTCATCGAGCATGGTTGATATCATCGAGCGTATACTCTCTATGGAATCGACTGTCCATTCGATAACATAAACTTCAAAGTCATACACTTTTGAAACCTATTGCCAGCTGATCGATGGGATCGATACATATGTCGATGTCATCGAATTTTGAACTCTGATTCCATCGATACTAGGATCAATCTATCGACACTTGAAGAATGAGAAAGACTAGCCGAAATATTTCAGGATATAGGATATAATCGAGGGTCAACCGATGTCATCGAAATTTGAATGTCGATGATATTGAGACCGCGTCGATAGGATCGATAAATCATATAGATTTACCTATAAGCACGCTAGACAGTTTATGTCCAGACTCAATCCAATCGACCAGGTCTCAATGTGATCGACATAAGAATATCGATTTCCTCAAGTGGCCCCCAATCAACTTTTAGAACATCCTGAAATATTTACTAGAGGAAACACGCGCCCGCTGTCGATATAATCGAACGAATTTCGAGATGATCGATATTCAAATTCAGATTGAATCGGAACAGTCATCGATATATCGAAGATTATTGTAGTTTTCTTTAGAAAAATAGGGGCGTCGAAAAACTGCCTGTCGATATTATCGATCCACTTTCGATGGGATCGATATTTGAATATCGATGATATCGATTGGTACTTCGATATATCGATAAATCGTCCAGATGAATGTGTAGTTGATGGACGCTTTTTGTCCTCACTCGATTGTATCGATTGAGATGCCAAGGACATCGACAGAGCAGATCGATCATATCGAAAGGTGAATCGATATAATCGACAGGGTAAGAAAACTTGAAAATTTTCCTGTTTGATAAAAAGTTTTCTTACTATAAAACCCTAAGATGTTCTACTTAGTTTTAAGGGTTTTAATCACCTGGTGTTTTGGGACATGAGATGTGAGGCTATGATTTAGCTATGGAGAGCTTCCACACATCCAGTTGAGGCAGACGCTTGAATTAATCTTCCTGTTAGGCGTTGTTGTTCGACTGACTCAACCCACATAGTAATTGACAAACCAGGGCACTAGTAGGTGCACTTTCAATCTCCCCCTTTATCAATTACGTGACAAAATACCCAAAACACCCTATAAAAATATCTAGACAGATACATCCTAAATTGTGTGTACATGTGATTACATAATTTTATAAATTCTAACACATTCATGTACACAACCAGAATTTGCTCCCCCTTACTGTAAAAACTCCTTTCTTGGTGCAGCTGCTCCCCCTTATACTTGTAACATATAAGAGCACAAATATCCAATTTTCCGCATGGGGTGTTTGTAAATTTTCACCCCCTTTTTATCAATCATTGACAAAGGCATAACAGTGATATTTGACTGAAGATTTTAAGCATATGGGAGAACTACAGTCAGATAGATGTATACAGATATTCAACAGGATAAGCATACATTAATTAAGGCAGGAAGTAAATAGATGAAAGAGGTTAGTGAGAAGAGTTTGATTGGCCCAGAGTTAGTTCAGGTGACTTTAGAGAAGATCAACATTATCAAGCATCGACTTCTAGCAGCATATAGCAGAAAGAAGATTTACGCTAATACGGGGTGGCGACCGTTAGAGTTTGAGGTTGGAGACCATGTGTTTCTCAGAGTTTTCCTTATGAAGAGAGTCCTTCGGTTTGGAAAGAAGGGAAAGATTATGCCACGGTTTATTGGTCCATTTTAGATACTTTATTGAGTGGGTGTGGTGCATACCTCCTTGCTCTGTCCACACCACTCATAGGCGTGCACAACGTATTTCATGTATCTATGCTGAAGAAATACGTTTCTGATCCTTCACACATTATCAGATGGGAGTAGGGGCAGTTGAGTGAGGATGCTACATATATATTGCGTCTGACTCGCATCCTATGTAGGAAGGAGTAGGTGTTGAGCAGTAAAATGATTCCGCTTGTAAAGGTACTGTGGACACATTACACAGAGGAGGACGCTACTTGGGAGACAGAAGCTAAGGTCCGAAAGAACTATCCTCAGATTCTTGAGGAGTATGAAAAGGTACTAATTTCGAGGATGAAATTTTTCTTTAAGGGGGGTAGATTGTAACATCTTGAAAAAATCCGTACAAAGACCCGAGTACCATCTTAGGTAGAAATCGCTAAGGACCAAATCCTTTAAAAATTAAGTGAGACTTGATTAGTGTTAAACTAGATTACTTATGAAATTAGTACTAATCACTTTAAATACGATCTGCAAGACCTAAAACTTGTAGAATCGTTAACGCTACATTACCCTAAAATCTAGAATCCATCTCTAAACCCAGTTGCTCTTGAGAGCACACTGAAACTTCGTATAGGACCTGGACCACACGTCGAAGGTCGGTTATAACTACTTTGCTAGACTTAACAACTACTTCAGAAATCAAGTCCTAATAATACCCAGAAACACATAACTTGAGCCCGGAGCGAAGTGTATGAGAAACGTGAATATCTTTAGGAAATGAATTGAAACTTAAGTGAATTGAGTCAGTTCACTTGTAGGCCAAATCTAAGGATTCAGACCATTGGAATTGACCCAATTACACCCTCAGATCAGGGAAATTTTTTAACATATATCAGTGCACTTGTGACCCTGATCGAGCACCGATGACCGTTGAATTGAAACTGGTTCGCCACGGTGATTTGTAAATCCAATCAGACCGAAAACTTCGCCTGACCTAGATCCATGGTTAAGGAGCTTAAGTCCGACCGCATTCAGCAAATGGGCCTCCAAAAGTGCTTTGTTGGATCGGAACAGATACTATTTGGCTGTAACCTAAGTATACCTTGGCCCTAGGGCCATTCCCATCATTTTTGGGCCTATATAAAAGGCTTAAACCCTCTCTCTCTCTCATTCCATACGAATTTAGAAAATTCTAAGGGAGAGGAGAGAAAAGAGAAGGAAAAAGAGAGAAAGTGAGGGCAAGAGTTGGAGATCGTCCATGGGATTAAATGCCGTCGCCCCAAGTGTTTCACCACCATTCCTGTATCGCTATACGGGCGAATCCGATCCCATTCTTAGGTAAGAAAACCTAACCCTAATCTATTTTAGGGTTTCAAATAGTGTAAGTCACAAAATAACTAACCTATTTCATGTTATAGGTGGTCGTCGTACCATAGACAAAGGCTTAATCTACAAACTGAGTTCGATACTTGTTTATCGGTGTAAGGTGCGGACTATGAATGTTTAGGTTATGGTTTTCAAGGCATTCAATGTCAGTTAATGATTATGACTGACTTACTTGATATCATACGTGCTTGGATATAATGATTTCCATATATTATATATGTATATGAACTATGTCTATTTTAATGCATTCCATATGTTTGTTGAAATGCCTAAATGCATATGGAATTATGATTTGTGCCCGCCATGTTTATTGACTGAGAGTACATGATTGTTGTACGTATGGTGAACCCTTTGTAAAGGGAATTGTTATAATACTGGTTATAATTACCTTATGACATGTATATGATATGTGTATCCTAAGTGTTTGATAAAATGTCTGAATGTGAAAATGTTTATGTAAATGCATGTAATGAGGCCATTAAGATAGGATTTTCAATGACCATATCTATGGCTACATTTTCCTTCATGAAATCTATATTACTATTATGTGTTATATGGA
The DNA here is from genome assembly GCA_037074715.1 of Magnolia kwangsiensis. NCBI lineage: Eukaryota > Viridiplantae > Streptophyta > Magnoliopsida > Magnoliales > Magnoliaceae > Magnolia > Magnolia kwangsiensis. The sequence goes on along the minus strand of CM073576.1, from coordinate 42,116,354 downwards.
TGAATGCCTATATATGTTAACATGTTCTCTATATATTTGTTAAGATGCTTATATAGGATTGACATTTGTTTTGTTTGCTACATGCTATCTCGATTACCAAACATGAATGCTTATTGTTGGAGTGTGTTTGGGGCTACGTTGTAGCATAGGCAATCGGTAACGATATCTGATTGGTGGCCGAATCGATTAGCCATGATGGGAAAGCCTGATGAATTCGAGTCGTACGCTGTCTATCGATAGTGGTTAGGCCACACGGAGTTTCTTACGCCCTCCATGTTGATCAGCTCGTCGTATGCTCGTACTAGCCGAGTTTTTCTAGTAACCCGATTGACCCGATATATGTTCACCATGTATGGACGCTACTGCTTGAATCTTGGATACTAAAGTCACCAGTGAAAACCCGTTAACCTTGGTACCTTGATCCGTTAAGACTCATGAGTCAGGCATGGTGGTATGGGACATTGTGGTCGTGCTGTCGGCCTATGCCGAGGTGACGAGCCCACCCATAGTGACCACTGAGCAACTTAGACTCGTGAGCCGAATACAATCATATGGGATACTGTATTTGAGCTGTCGGCTTACACTGATCAGGTGACGAACCCTTTATAGTGACCTTGAGCATACTTTGAAGCTGTGCTGAGGCGACGAGCCTTTCCGTAGCAACTAGAGTATAAACTATACCTACACTGTTCAGGTGATGAGCCCTTTGTAATGACCTAGAACTGCAACATCGTATGAGATTTACTAGGATTGACGACTCTAGAATGGATCATTGTTTGGGAATTGATATAAGGGAGGTACCTCAGTTTCTCAATCCTGCTGTATGAATAAACCTAAGTAAGAACTTGACTAATCATCATGCATACACCGCATTACATGTGCCTTTGGCATAACAGGTCAAGCACTGAGGAAGTGTTTCATGCCGCGATCGTGAGATAAAGTCGCTGAGGGAGCGCAGGCGTGGCCATACATCATTATTTCATATTATCCTTGCATTAATAAGAGTACTTAGGACCTAATTGTTGTATTGCATTATCATTACTACTTGACTGAATTGATAATATGTTAACCTTTGCTTTATTGTTCTACTGAGTTAATCACTCACTCTAATGTTATGGGACGGTATTTTAAACACCAACCAGACTCTGTCTTAGCTACAAATGGTGACCCGATGTGTGAGGTGAAGCCTGATTTCTTCGACGATGAGGAGGAATTTTCGTATATGCAGTTATCTGGCGGATTCACTTAGACCGTCCTGATCGACGGGGGTTATAGGGCTTATCATTTGCAGTTAGACTATCCTGACATTTTATTTTTTTAACTAATACATGTAATTATTCAACCTGGTAATGTATTCATACTCTGGAGACCGCTATGGACCATATGTTCCATATATGCTTATATACATCTCTCAATCTTTCGCTTGTGTTATGTAACTGCCTCTGGAGTATGATATGCTGTTATGGTATAATCCCACTCATGTTTAATGTACTATTCCAGACAACATTCAATCATCATCATATATGTTGCATATGTGATATTTTGAAATTTAGGAGTTGGGCTCCTGCTCGACCCCTAATTTTTAGGGCGTTACACAAGTACAAGCCGACCAGGATCGTACTGACTTAAAGACATGGAAGGACGACTATTAACATATCCATAGAATGCCGAGCATCTCAAGATCTACCATGCATAAAGACCGACCTGGACTGAGCACTCCTGTAAGTGCTAAAATGATTAAAGTACGCTTTAGTTGTCAAAGTTCATATGGTCAAAACAACTTGACAAGAGATCTTCAAGATCAGTCCAACATCAAGAAAAGATTAACCTCAAGGTCAAGAGAAGATCAAGCTTAAGTCTGGTACATTATCAAGAGAAGATCAAGCTAATGATTAACTGATATTTACGTGTAGGATCAAGCTTAAAAGTTAAGATGAAGTTAGTGATTAAGTTCAAGACAAAGAAGTTCAGATATTTCACATTTCTCAGGTATTATAAAACCCTAGAAAGACCTTAAGATTAGGTGCTTTCAAAAATGATTTAAATTGAGTTTTTATACTTATGTTTGCTTGGAAGTCGATCAGCCTAAGGTCTGGTTCGACTAGTTTGAGTTTTCTCGGCCAATCTAAGTTTAAGTCGAAGTAAAACTGAATTATGGTTACAAATTCAACCAGTCAAATTTTTGTTCGACTAATCGAAGCTTGACATTTGACCAGCTTAAGAAAATTTGGCTCCAAGTCCAATGACTAAACCATTTTGGATTTTGAGATCTTCGACCAGTCGAAGACCAAATTTGACTAGTCGAATAGAGCTCTTCGACTAGTTGAATTGATCCTTGGGCTAGTCGAAGTTTGGATAAATCTTATCCTGCCTGATCCAAAGTCCGTTGAACAAAATCCTATCTACTAGGGCTAGTTGAAGACTGCCTCGGGCCAATTGAAAATTCAACTTCTTTGCCTTTAAATTAAGGTTCTCTCTCAATCCGAAATATCAATCATTATTATCAAAATTCTTTTGTAAGAGAGAGAGAGAGAGAAGTTCCAGTTATTAACAAGTTATTGAACGGTATTTATAAACTTTATTTATATATTTTGTTTAATTCCCTTATTCTCAGATTCTTTCATTCTAATTCTAAAGAGGGTAAATACTACTATTCTTTTGAGATTTAAGAGAATTAACTCAAGTATCTGCTAATTTGAATTAATTGAAATCAATAGAACCCTGGACCATTTTCTATCTGACTGAACATTGAACAATCAACATTTAAGAAAGCGGTTCTTAGGCTACAACTTCTGATACGTCTTCTACGATAAACATAAGTATACCTTCAATTCTTTATTTGGTTTTTCTTAGATAGTCAGAAAATCTCAGTGTACGTTTTGTTTGAGATAGCCAAAAAACCTCAGTATGGGGTTTGATTGTAACATCCTTATAAAATCACAAGTGTATCAGGTTTTTATTAGGTTTTAAGGTGACCTTAAGAAAACCTTTTTCATAATGAAAGCTAAGATTACATGGAGAATAATTTTAGGAGTAGAGTAGGTGTGGTTGTTTTAAAACAGTTGTTGACACACTGAACCAATATAATTCTCTGAGTTATATGGTGAATGTTTTTATCTTTTATGTGGTTAATGGTTATATTTACATTTTAGTTTAAGTGGTGAATGATTATAATATTTATTTTTATTTACTCTTGCAAAGTTTGAAATTTTGATTTTAAAGGAATTCGTGATTTAAGGTTGTCCTGCTTAAACTTTTAGGTGAAGGTTGTCCTATGAATCATTTGGAATCAACGTCTTAATACTTAGGCAATTGAGATCTTTGATTTATTTATTATTCAACCCTTTATTCAATTATTCAGCAAAGTCCTGTTCACCCCCCTTTAAGACTTCTTAAGTTCTCCTTTTCAACCTCGAATCTACTTGTTTGTTGTTTTTAATCTATAACGTTAAAACTATTGGAATAAAAAAAACCCAAAGCTGGGATGCATTTTTCTTTCTGCCTCTACGTCTATAAACAATCCGTCTACTAAAAATCTACTAAGGGCTTCCTGCAATATAGGGGAAGAGTAGCTCTTATTGAAGGGCCGACCCTTCAAGAAGAGGTCAGACCATAAATTATCACTACTCGGGCTGCACAAATAGCGGTAAAAATGATACTCTGAAAATATAGAAGTATCTGATCTACAGAAGTGCTCGACCAAGGATCATAGATTCATAAGGTAAAAATGACCAGGGGTTCAACCTCGGCATAAGACGCCGACATACCCATCATTAAATTTATTAAACTACACAAATGACTAAAGAAATGAACCAGAAATGTCTTATTTCATTAAAAATGGTCTGGGAGTACATTGTAAAAACTCAAAAAATTATAGCGAGACGGGAAGAGGAAGAAGTCACGATGCCGCAAGCGATGGCTCGGACAACGAATCCTCTGGAGGCACCTTGGGATTTAAGTCGAGAGTGAAAGGGCCTAGTTATATGCCCTAGAGGGGGGGTGAATAGGGCAATGCCAAATAAAACTTAAAATAGCGGAATAATAAAAGAAATAAAGCACAATGCTGAATTAAAAAATAATCTCAATAAACTAGATTTAAGAGAATGATACTATATCAGTTCTAAGTACAACCTTACACAAAAAACCAAAGGTTTAAGGTAGGACAACCTTATTTCTAGAACATCCTATGTATCACAAACTAATGAGGAACAAAAAGCAAAGCAACCAAAATAACTTGTAAAAATAAATCCTAAGTTATTACAACATTCCCCACACTTGCTTGAAATAAAATGATTACAACATTCATCCACAACTACAATCCACAAAACTGAATGAATAAAGAAATAAAAGAATAAAGCACATCCACAACACAAAGATATATAGTGGTTCGCCTGTGTGTACACCAACTATTATCCAACAGCCACACAGAATGCTACTCCACTCCTAATATCCTCACACAGGGGATATTAGCATGCACTATTAAAATAGGTTTCACAGGTTCACCTAAAACCTTCACAATTGTGTCTTTTTATCTCAGGCTTACACAATCCAAAAACCCACACAATCTGAGTTTTCTGGCTCTCCTCAGATAACCAAAATAATGAGATTTTTCTGGCAAATTTCAAACAAAACCAAAGAAAGTAAATTACATAAATGTAAAATACTTGAATCTCCTTTTGAAGTAGCCCGGTAGAACCAATCAGAGTAGAAGTTTGATTCAACGTTCAAAGTCCAATACTCACTTTAAGAATGGTTCTAAGTCTAATTGATTTTAAATCAAAAGGGCTAGTTTTATTTGATTTTGAATCCAAGAATAAGGAATATCAGAAATTTTCCTTTTCAAATAAGATTGGAATGTAGATCAAAATCAAATAATAAACAAGCTAGCAAAAGGAATATTAAATGAGCACAAAGTAGCTTAAAACTAAACACAAACTTATCTCAGAGTATAGCCTAAAGATTGCTTGAATTGAGTTGAATTGAATTAAAAAACTCTGAAGTTCGTGCTCTATTTATAGCCTGAAAAATCCCATCTACGACTAGTCTTAGGATCCTAGGACTGGTCATAACTTCAAAGATTTTCAAAGATTTCTGCGGGATAAGGATTAGTTGTTCCACGACTGGTCCTGGGTAGCCTACGACCGGTCGTGGGCCACCTACGACCGATCATAGGACCCCCAGTTTAGTTGCTGGAGTTTGAGTCGTAGGGCTAAGACTGGTCGAAGGACGAGTCGTATAGCTCACACGACTGGTCGTAGGATGTCCAGGACTGGTCGTAGGACAACCAGAAAAATTCAAAAATCTTCAACAACCTATGACTGGTCCTAAAAAACTTAAGACTGGTCGTAGCAGATCTAGGACTGGTCTTAAAGTGCCTAGGACTGGTCTTAGAATAGCCCGAACAAGCATATTAAAATATATAAATTATGTATTCAGAATGACCTACAGTAAAGCCCATCCTAAGGTCAATCTAAGGTGAAACAAACCTTAAACATGAGATGGACATTGAAAGTCTGTACACTCAGATGACCCTTAAGAGAAGCTTGAGAATTTACGAATCTTGTTGTAGGCCTTCTCGAGCTTGATCCTTTCTTGAGTTGACAAAGTTTTCTTCTATACTTGTACTTGTTTGAATCTTGAACATGCATACTAGGAGACTTCTATTCTTGAATTCTTCATCTATGACTTGAAACTTTCTTCATTTAAGTTCTTGTCTTAAAATACGATGTCTTGAAGCAATGAATAGTCATGAAACATAAGATATACAAGATATAGATATAGGTTTTGGCACCATAAAATTCGACAACCAAAGGGATATGAAATCATAGTACTTACAATCTCCTCCTTTGTCAAATTTGTGACAAAACACATATCATACAGATAAGGGCAACATCATACAAATTACTCTACTCCCCCTGAGAGATACGAGAACTGCTCATGTAAATAATAAACAACATGTAAACATCAAGACTCCATATTCTCGATCCACATATCCTTCTCAATCAATCAATCCAAACAAATTACTCCCCCTTTCCATACTACTCCCCTTTACCAATACTACTCCCCCTTTTTGTCAGAAAATGTCAAGGGAAAGGCACAATAGGAAAGAGAAGAACAACATAGAGAGTAATAATAAGAAGATAATGAGAAAGAAATATGGAAGGACAGCATATTTCAAAATATAAACCAGAATCATCAAGCCATAACTAAGTTAATACAATATCCAAAATAAAAGATAAGATAATGTTATACAATCCAAAAGATAATTCGCCTAATCAGACCCAGAGGAGGGAGCAGGGATAGTAGGATCAATCTGGTGTAAGCCCCTATTGATGCGATGAAGATATTTTTTCATATATTTAAACTGCATATCATGGGCTATACTCATGTTATCAACTTTCTCCTCCAATGCACGAAGGCGTGCATCATAACTAGATGGATCGTAATCAGGATCATTTGGTAAATCAGTTTCTATCTCATCAAATAACTCATCCATATTAACATCCTGTTGAGGAAGATCGCCAGCTTCCCCTTCATTTTCAGCTTTACCACCAACACCACCAACACCACCTTCATCAACTTGACCAGGAAGCAAATCCAGCTTCATCTTATTAAGATTGAAATTGTTGAAAATAAGATGATGAATTGGTGCTTCATTAATAGGTTTATCGACAAGCATGTGAGTGGCTAACACAGTCATAAGATAACCAAACGGAATATCACTATGACCCGGATGGAGACGAAACTGTATGATAAAATGACAAATCAAAGAAAGAAGGCAGACCATAGTACCAGAAGCAATAGAATGCAATACACGAACCATGAAAGAAGTCAACTCGATTTTATTACCGGACCGAGGATATAAATTTAAAATGAAAAAATGATGTAACACTCTGTATCTAGGTAACAGATTTTTGAAGGGAGTGCATTCCCTTTGTGTGTCCATTACGCATCAATTTTACATAAGTCTCTAGTTAACATACATTTTTTCGATTCAGATGGTTTGTCGTATAGAGTATGAATCGATATACCTTCATCATTAACAGGTATATCCATAATACCCGATATCAAATGACGGTCTACTTTAAATTTTCCTTCTCTAATATCAATTGAAAAAGTTAAATTTTTAAGGGAGAATTCTGAGATACATGCAACCATTGATTATGCAATTGACTGATATGCAGGCCCACCGCAAAGAAAAATATTAGCCCAGCCAATAGATTCAAGGAGAGGGACAATACCAAATGGAGCAATGTGATTGAGATTAGCGGTATGCTCAACGATAACATTATGGACACGCAAATCCCATACATCATGAGGATCATCTTCGGGTGACCGAAGGTGCCGTTTTGTTATCGGTGTAGATCTAGATGAGGATGGACTATGGAATATTTTCTTCTTCCCTCTAGCATCCATCTTCAATAAGATATACAAAGAGCAAGAGAAATGTACAAAAAGAAGGATGGGTTTTCTCTAGATCAACAATTTGAGAAGAAACCCTTGAAAAACCCAACAAAAGATGAAATCTAGCTACACAATGATCAAATCAAAGCATAGAGAGCATCAAACTTCAAGAAAAATGATGAAATAGGACTAACCTTGAAGAAATACAAGAAATCCTATGACTGGTCGAGCCACGACTCGTCGTAGGTCGGAGTGGAAATGAAGAAGAAGGAGATTTTCCCCAAATTATATCATGTTCACGAGCTCCACGACCGGTCGAGTGCGGTGCATGACCGGTCATACCACGACTGGTTGTGTACAGCTACGACCGGTCGAGTATCGACCAAAAATACATTTTTAATGTAAAAAATTAAAATTTCAACACATATAATACCAAATATAATAAACTATGATACATGCAAGCAAGAATACTCAATGTAAAATGCACATACCAAGATCAAATTTCAATTTATTAAACCTGCTTTTGTCGAACGGTTTAGTAAATATATCAGCAAGTTAATTTTTGGTTGATATATATTTCAAGAAAATAACTTTTTCTTCAACCAACTCACGAACATAATGATACGTAATGTCAATGTGCTTAGTAGGTGAACGCTGGATTGGATTTTTGGAAATATTTATAGCACTGAAATTATCACAATGTAAGATCATTGAATTTTGATTAATTCCATAATCGCTTAACATGCGTTTCATCCAAACTAGTTGAGTACATGCATATCCAGCTGCAATATACTCAGCCTCAGTAGTGGAGAGCGATATTGAGCTTTGCTTTTTGCTGAACTAAGAAACTAAGCAATTTTCAATGTAAAAACAACCACCACTGGTTGATTTTCTATCATCGATATTACCGGCCCAATCAGCATCTGAGTACCCGGCTAATTGAACACTAATATCAAAAGGATACCAAAGACCCAGATTTATAGTACTTGCGATATATCTAATAATCTGTTTAACAGTAGTAAGATGTGATTCCTTAGGATTAGTCTGATATCTTACACAAATACCAACACTTAATGTCATATCAGGTCTACTAGCAGTTAGATACAATAAACTACCAATCATACTACGATATAGTTTAGGATCTATATCTTTACCTGCAGAGTCCTTTGAAAGTCTTAACGTTGTACTCATATGAGTATCAAAGTTCTTACCATTCTTAAATCCAAACCTTTTAACCAAGTTTGAAGCATATTTGGTCTGGAAAATGAAAATTCCATCAGGTTGTTGTTTTACTTGCAACCTTAAGAAATAGTTTAGTTCTCCAACCATGCTTATTTCGAACCTTGATTTCATTAACTCTGCAAACTCAATAGACATGTTAGAGCAAGTTGATCCATAAATAATATCATCAACATAAATTTGAACCATCAAAATATCATTGTTATGTTTTTTAACAAAGAGTGTCTTATCAACACTTCCTACTTGAAAACTATGACTAAGTAAGAATCTAGTCAATTTCTCATACCATACCCTGGGCGCTTGTTTTAGACCATAGAGAGCCTTTTTAAGATGAAATACATGGTCAGATAACTTGGGGTCTTCAAACCCTGAAGGTTGTTCAACATACACTCTTCTTGTAAATCGCCATTTAAGAAGGCACTCTTTACATCCATCTGATAAATCTTAAATTTTCTAAAGCATGCGATGGAAATAAAAAGTCTGATTGATTCAAGGTGAGCGACTGGAGCAAAGGTTTCATCATAATCGATGCCTTCAATCTAAGTGTACCCTTGTACAACCAGTCTAGCCTTGTTTCGCATTATATTTTCAAGTTCATCAGACTTATTTTTAAAGATCCATTTTGTTCCAATAATGTGTTTATCTTTAGGTCTAGGAACAAGATACCAGACATCATTATGAACAAATTGATTAAGTTCATCCTGCATAGCAATTATCCAATTTTCGTCAGAAAGTGCTTTTTTCACATTGACTGGTTCTATTTGGGATGTAAAACAAACATAATTACATATATTCTCAAGTTGTTTGCGAGTACGAACTCCAGTGAGAGGGTTTCCAATAATTTGATTAGTTGGATAATCTTTGACAGTCCTTGGTTCAGACTCTTTTTGACTTGATGAGGTATCTTGATTGTCGATAATAAGAGCTTCATCATCATCTGAACTCGGAGCTGGTGTATTCAAATGATCATCAATGACCACATTGATGGACTCTTGAATCACACAAGTTCTCTTATTTAGAACCTTATAAGCTTGACTGTTCAAAGAATAACCAAGAAAAATACCTTCATCACTCTTCGTATCAAACTTTCCCAAATTTTCACGATCATGTAAAATATAACACTTGCTGCCAAAAACTCGAAAGTATTTGACAGTAGGTTTCTTTTCAAACCATAATTCATAAGCAGTCGTATTATCAGATTTACTGGTATAAACTCGATTAATAATATAACATGCGGTATTAACTGCTTCAGCCCAAATATTTCTAGAGAGCTTCTTGCTATTCAACATAACATTAGCCATATCCTGAAGCACTCTGTTTTTTCTTTCAACTATACCATTTTGTTGCGGTGTTTTGGGCACAGAGAATTCATGTGATATTCCCTGATGCTACAAAATTTTTCAAAACTACTGTTTTCAAATTCGAATCCATGATCACCACGGATCTTACTAACATGAGAACCTTTCTCATTTTGGATTCATTTAATAACCTTTTTCACTTCATCCAAGGTTTCAGTTTTTTCTTTTAAGAACGATACCCAAGTGAATCTGGTATAGTCATCTACGATAACCAAAATGTATTTTTTGCCTCCTCGACTCTCCGTTCTAGTTGGTCCAATAAGATCCATGCGGAGAAGCTCGAGTGGTCTAGATGTGGTATTGGAGTTCACTTTCTTGTGAGAGCTCCTAATCTGTTTGCCCAACTGGCATTCACCACATATTTTATCTACTCTTTGCAATTTGGGTAGACCTTTAATTAGTTCTCTTTTGCTCAATCTAAATAAGTTTCGGTAGTGTACATGTCCAAGGCGTTTATGCCATAATTCAGTCTCATCGGTATGGACCATGTAACACGATTGAGTAGATGAGCTTGCATCACTAACGATGTAGCAGTTTTCAAAAGTTTTGCGACCAGTTAATATAACAGAACCCTTTTTATTAAGTATCTCACAACCTTGATTAGAAAACTTCACATTATGGTTGTTATCGCATATCTGAGAAATGCTTAGTAGGTTGTGTTTCAAGCCCTCAACATATAAAATATTCTTAAATAAGGGAAGGTTATAAAGCTGAACCATACCTTGGCCAATAATCTTGCAATTGCTTCCATCACCAAATGTGACTGACCCGTCAGTCATATCTTTTAGATCGGTGAATAAAGCCTTGTCACCTGTCATATGCCTAGAGCAACCACTATCTAGGTACCACTTTGAATGGCTTGTAGCTTTGAAAGTAGTGTGGGCAACCAAGCAGGCAACTTTAGGAACCCATTTCAAAACTGTTTTGGGTTTAGGAGTATAGATGGTCGTTTTCAGTTTGTTGTTATAGGAGAGACCTATAGAGTTAGACTTTAATAGCTCCTTGAGTAGATCAATTATTTTTTTAGCTAATGGATTTCGGTTTTGAAAATCAAAGTTGACATGGCTACCTTTAGGTTTTTGAAAAGTCCTTAAATTTTTAGAAAAACCTTGATAAGTATTCTTTTCTTTTGAGATTGAAGACTCTCCTTTTACAAATTTACGAGCAATATTCTTTTGTTTAGGAGATGTATTCTTATCATAACCCAACCTGGATCGATCGCCACATTTTTTTGATCCGGACAATAATTTTTCCAATTTAGGATCACATTGGGCATATCTCCATGTGTCTTTCAAACTTAGAAGAGAAGCTACCTCATTTTTGAGTTTCTCATTTTCGGATTTCAAATATTCAATTTTGGAGGTTTTGAAAACTAAATCACATTTGGTCTTTTCAAAAGAATCAGAAATATGAGACTTTTTTAAAACGAGAGACTCATAATCTTCCTTAAGCTTAGAAAATTTTTCTTTTTGTAATTTAAGCTTGACGGCAATTTTACAACTCTCTTTATAAAGGGCATTATAAGCATCATGAAGATCATCTTCATTATCGCAATCACTATTCAGATTTTCATCACTAGATATAACATCATTATCTGAAAAAGTGATCTTGGCTAGAGTCATAAGGGATTTAACATCATCGCCCGACTCGGTTTCAGAATCTTCTGATTTAGAAGAGGATTCAGAATCAGACGATTCATCCCAAGTAGCCATCATGCTTTTCCTTTTTGATTTGTCCTTTTTAGGACATTTGTTAGCTAAGTGCCCATACTCTTGATAGTTGTAATATTGACTATCTTTCAAAGATTTTTGAGCTCTAAGTTTAGATCGTTTCTTATCATTTGACTTTTGAAAATCAACTTTTTTCTTGCTTTTGAAAATTTTATAAAACTTTTTTGCTAAAAGCGTCATATCATCTTCAAAATTTTCTAAATCCGAAGTGTTCTCTTATGAAACATTTTTAGATGATTTGAGAGCAATTGATTTTCCTTTAGGATCTTTAAAGGACAACTCGTAGGTTTGAAGTGAACCAACTAGTTCCTCAACCCTCATGGTATCCGTATTACGAAGTTCCTGAATCGCGGTCACTTTAGAATTGAACCGTTCAGGAAGTGAGCGTAGTATCTTTGCGCACACTTTACTTTCTGGGATTCTATCACCAAGACCCCACATAGAGTTCACAATGTCATTCAATCTAGTGTAGAAGTCCATAAACATCTCATTCTCCTCCATATGAATTTCTTCAAATTTAGTTGTGAGGAGTTGGACTTTAGATTTCTTGACAATTGATGTACCCTCGTGTGTCATTTCTAATACATCCCTTGCTTGTTTTGCATTTTCACAAGAAATGATTTTTTTCAATTCATCTGGTGATAATGCACAAGTAATTGCATTTAGTGCTTTTGCATTGGCACTACTCTCACTTTTCTGAAGTGTGGTCTAAAGTGAATAAGTTGTTGCTTTCATTGATTTTGAACCATTGTCATTAGTTACTTCAGTGATAGGAGGGTTCCATTCATTCACTGTGGCCAGCCACACACTTTCATCCAAGGATTTGAGGAAGATCCTCATCCTGGCTTTCCAATAGGCATAGTTTGTGTCATTAAAGGGTGATGGCCTAGTGACTGATAGGCTATCAAAATTTGACATCTTAATATAGCTTAAATCGTTAGCTCAAGAAATAAATCCAATAAATAAACAATAAGCATGAGCTATTAGGCTCTGATACCACTTGAAAGGGCCTAGCTATATGCCCTAAGGGGGGGTGAATAGGGCAATGCCAAATAAAACTTAAAATAGCGGAATAATAAAAGAAATAAAGCACAATACTGAATTAAAAAATAATATCAATAAACTAGATTTAAGAGAATGATTCTATATCAGTTCTAAGGACAACCTTACACCAAAAATCAAAGGTTTAAAGTAGGACAACCTTATTTCTAGAACGTCCTATGTATCACAAACCAATGAGGAATAAAAAGCAAAGCAACTAAAATAACTTGTAGAAATAAATCCAAAGTTATTACAACATTCCCCACACTTGCTTAAAATAAAATGATTACAACATTCATCCACAACTACAATCCACAAAAATGAATGAATAAAGAAATGAAAGAATAAAACACATCCACAACACAACGATATATAGTGGTTCACCTGTGTGTACACCAACTGTTATCCAATAGCCACATAGAATGCTAATCCACTCCTAATATCCTCACACAGGGGATATTAGCATGCACTATCAAAATAGGTTTCACAGGTTCACCTAAAACCTTCACAATTGTGTCTTTTTATCTCGGTCTTACACAATCTAAAAACTCAAACAATTTGAGTTTTCTGGCTCTCCTCAGATAACCAAAACAATAATTTTTCTAGCAAATCTCAAACAAAATCAAAGAAAGTAAATTACACAAATGTAAAATATCTGAATCTCCTTTTGAAGTAGCTCGGTAGAACCAATCGGAGTAGAAGTTCGATTCAACGTTCAAAGTCCAATACTCACTTTAAGAATGGTTCTAAGTCTAATTGATTTTAAATCAAAAGGGCTAGTTCTATTTGATTTTGAATCCAAGAATAAGGAATATCAGAAATTTTCCTTTTCAAATAAGATTGGAATGTAGATCAAAATTAAATAATAAACAAGCTAGCAAAAGGAATATTAAATGAGCACAAAGTAGCTTAAAAATAAACATAAACTTATCTCAGAGTATAGACTAAAGATTACTTGAATTGAGTTGATATGAATTAAAAAACTCTGAAGTTCGTGCTCTATTTATAGCCTGAAAAATCCCATCTACGACTGGTCTTAGGATCTTAGGACTGGTCGTAGTTTCAAATATCTGTAAAGATTTCTGCGGGATAAGGATTAGCTGTTCCACGACTGGTCCTGGGTAGCCTACGACCGGTCGTGGGCTATCTACGACTGGTCCTGGGTCACCTACGACCGGTCGTAGGACCCTTAGTTTAGTTGCTGGAGTTTGAGTCGTAGGGCTAAGACTGGTCGAAGGATGAGTCATACAGCTTACAAGACTGGTCGTAAGATGTCCAGGACTGGTCGTAGGATAACCGAAAAAATTTAAAAATCTTCAACAACCTAAGACTGGTCCTGAAAAACTTAAGACTAGTCGTAGCAGAGCTAGGACTGGTCTTGAAGTCCCTAGGACTGGTCTTAGAACAGCCCGAACAAGCATATTAAAATATACGAATTATGTATCCAGAATGACCTACAGTAAAGCCCATCCCAAGGTCAATCTAAGGTCAAACAAACTTTAAAAGTGAGATGGACATTGAAAGTCTGTACACTCAGATGACCCTTAAGAGAAGCTTGAGAATTATGAATCTTGTTGTAGGCCTTCTCGAGCTTAATCCTTTCTTGAGTTGACAAAGTCTTCTTCTATACTTGTACTTGTTTGAATCTTGAACATGCATACTTGGAGACTTCTATTCTTGAATTCTTCATCCATGACTTGAAACTTTCTTCATTTAAGTTCTTATCTTGAAATACGATGTCTTGAAGCAATGAATAGTTATGAAACACAAGATATACAAGACATAGATATAGGTTTTGGCACCATAAAATTTGACAACTAAAGAGATATGAAATCATAGCACTTACAGAGAGGTCGAGCTCGGGATGCACCCTTTTTATATCCTCATGGCACCTCTCATAACCGGTACCATACAGGGTATCCCTATCCTCCGTGTATTCCTTGGAAGACTTGAACTCCTATACAATGGCCACCCTGGCCAAAGCGACAACTACCTGGGCCTCTTTGATCTTCACATCGAAAGAGAATTTTAACCCAGCCGAATCCAACTTCCACTAAACCCCCCTCACCAAAGCCTCGACGAGCAGCTTCTTCGAAGCCTCTAGATCAACTACGTAACTTTCCTCCTTAGTCTTTACAAGTGCTATATTATAGCCCTTTGTTATTGTCAAATTTGTGGTGACAAAGACACTTCTAAGAAGCTTTCAAGGTCTCAGAAGTGTTCAAGTTCAAGAAGTTTTCAAGATCTCAGAAGCTTTTAAGATCTCAGAAGTGTTCAAGTTCAAGAAGCCTTCAAGTTCAAAGATCTCAGGCTTTGTTACACTCAAAGGTCACTTGTCTTCAAGTTTCAATGTCCTTGCTTCACTATTGACGTAAGACTAACCTTAGGTTGACCTTTAGAGAAGGACAGTTTGGATACATAATCCATATGCGTTTTATTCGTAAATTTAATTTTTTCTAAGACTAGTTATGGACCTTGTTCGACTAGTCCTAGCACTGGTTCGACCAGTCCAAGAAATTCCATGACTAGTCTTAAGTTGTTGAGAATTTTTAAAATTTTTTAGTTACTCTTCGACCAGTCCTGGTGATTGTTTGACCAGTCGTAGGAATAGTGTCGAATGGTTCTTCGACCAGTTGTAGACCTTCGACTCAAAGTCCAACAATGATTTTCATAGGTCTACGACCAGTCGTGTGGAACCTACGACTGGTCGAAGATGACCTACGACCAGTCGTAGGGTACTCATGACCGGTTATGAAACGGTCTTATCTTATCCCACTTAAAATTTCAAAAGTCTGTTGGTTTTAAGACTAGTCGAAGACGTGATTTTCTTGCCTTTAAATTGAACACGAATTTCAGAGATTTGATAAGTAATTCAAGTATATTCAAAGCTCCACTCTGAGATAAGCTAGTGTTTATTTTAAGCCACATTGTGCATAATTTCTATTCTCTTTTATTAGCTTTCATTATTTAATTTTTTTCCTGAATTCCAATCTAATTTGAAAAGAGGAATTTTTGTATTCCTTCTTCTTGGAATTAAAATCAAATAGAGCTACGCCTAATTTAGTTTCATTTAAAATCAATTAGAACTAGAACCATTGTAAAGTGAGTTTGGACATTGAACTTGGACATTCAATCATCTACTCTAACTTGGTTCTTCTGGGGTGATACAACAAAAGAGATATTCAGGTATTTTACAGTTTATTGTAAATTCCTTTTTATTTTGGTTTTGTTTGGGATTTGCCAGAAAAATCTCATTGTATTGGTTATCTGAGGAGAGCCAGGAAAACTCAGAAGGGATTTTTTTTTTTAATTGTGTAAGCTCACATAAAAAGACACAATTGTAAGGTTTTGGGTGAATATGTAAAAACCTATTTTGATAGTGAACGCTAATATCCCCTATGTGAGGTTATTAAGAGTGGAGTAACATTCTGCGTGGCTGTTATTGAATAGTTGGTGAACACACAGGAGAACCACTATAATCCCTTATTTCTCGTGGTTGAATGATTTCTATTTCATATCTTTTATTATTCATTTGTGGGATGTATATGTAAATGTGAATGATGTAATCATTTATTTCAAGCATTGTGGGAATGTTGTAATAATTTAGCTATTATTTCTTTTGATTCCTTTATTAGCATTTTTATTTATTATAGTAAGGTTGCCCTGCCATTTTTATGGTGCATGGTTGTCCTTAGAACAGTATATAATTGATTGCAGTTTATTCTTCTGTACTATTTGCATTTAATTTTTTTTCCTCTTCGATTTGAGTTTTGATACAAAGACCTTTCTAGAAATAAGGTTGTCCTACCATAAACTCTAGTTTTTGGTGTAAGGTTGTTCTTATAATAACATTTGTATTAACCTCTCAAGATCTGAATTTTGAGGTTGCTTTACATTATTTACATTCCTGCATTGAGATTGGTTTGCTTTAATTGTTGGTTATCGTATTTGTTTAATTTTCACTGTTACAAATTTTATTTAGCATTGTCCTATTCACCCCTCACCCCCCCCCCCCCCCCCCCCCCCCCTCCCAGGACATATAGCTAGGCCTTTTCAAGTGGTATCAGAGCCTAATAGCTCTTTTGTTCTTAATTCTTGGATTTATTTCCTGAGCTAACAATTTAAGCTATTTAAAATGTCAAATTTTGATAGCCTATCAGTCACTAGGCCATCACCCTTTGATGGTTCCAATTATGCTTATTGGAAAGCCAGGATGAAAATATTCTTAAAATCCATGGATGAAAGTGTGTGGTTGGCCACTGTGAATGGTTGGAACCCTCCTACTACTGAAGTAACTAGAGTTGATGGTTCAAAGTCAATGAGAATAACACCTTATTTCTCGTGGACCACACTTCAGAAAAGTGAGAGTAGTACAAATGTTAAAGCACTAAATGCAATAACTTGCGCACTATCACCAGATGAATTTAAAAGAATTATATCCTGTGATTCTACAAAGCAAGCTTGGTATATATTAGAAATGACACACGAGGGTACCTCAATTGTTAAGAAATCAAAAGTCCAACTCCTTACAACTAAATTTGAAGAAATTCATATGGAAGAAAATGAAACATTATGGACTTTTACACTCGATTAAATGACATTGTAAACTCTATGTGGGGTATTGGTGATAGAATCCCAGAAAGTAAAGTGTGTGTAAAAATACTACGCTTACTTCCTGAACGATTTAACTCTAAGGTATCCGCGATCCAGGAAGTTCATGATACGAATAATATGAGGGTTGAGGAGTTGGTTGGTTCTTTACAAACCTACAAGTTAACTTTTAAAGCTCCAAAAGGAAAATTGATTGCTCTTAAAACTTCTAAAAATAATTTTCAAGAAAATTCTGATGTAGATAACTCTGAAGATGATATGGCTCTTTTGGCTAAAAAGTTTTATAAAATCTTCAAAAGTAAAAAAGAGAGTTGATTTTCAAAAAGGTAATGATAAGAAAAAATCAAAATCTAAAACTAGGAAATTTTTGAAAGATAATCAATGTTATAACTGCCAAGAATATAGGCATTTGGCTAATAAGTGTCCTAAAAAGGACAAACCCAAGAAGAAGGATATGTTGGCTACTTGGGATGAATCCTCTGATTATGAAGCTTCTTTTGAATCTGAAGATTCTGAAACTGAGTCGAAAAATGAAGTGAAAGCCCTTATGACTTTAGAAAAATCTAAATTTTCAGATAATGATTCAACAAGTGAAGAAAATCTGAATAGTGAATGTGCAAATGAAGATGATCTTCAAGATGCCTATAATGCCCTATACAAGGAGAGTTATAAAATTGCTGTAAAACTGAAACTTCAAAAAGAGAAATTTTCTAAACTCAGAGAACTTTATGAATCTCTTGTTTTAGAAAAGTTCCATATTTCAGACTGTTTTGAAAAAATAAAATGCGATTTGGATTTTAAAACTGCTCAAGTTGAAACTCTTAAGTCTGAAAATGACCAATTAAAACATGAAGTTTCTTCTCTCTTGATTTTAAAGGAAACTTGGAAATATACCCAAGGTGATTCTAATTTAGAAAAACTCTTATCAAGATTGAGAAAATGTGGTGATCGATCCGGTCTAGGTTATGATAAGAATGTTTCTCCTAAACTGAAGAATGCACCTCCTAGGTTTATAAAAGGAGAGACCTTAAACTCAAAAGGGAAAGGACAAGTGTTTTCTAAATACCCTAAGTCTGTTCAAAAACCTAAAGGAAATTATTTTAACTATACGAAGCATAACCAAAATCCTTTGGCTGAAAAAATAGTTGATTTACTTAAGGAGCTTCTAAAGTCTAACTCAATAGGTCTTACTTATAATGCTTACAATCGAAAGAAAACCAACTATCCACCCAAACCCTAAATGGTTATGAAATGGATTCCAAAGGTCACTTGCTTGGTTGCCCACACTGTTTTCAAAGCTACAAGCCATTTAAAATGGTACCTAGATAGTTGATGTTCCAAGCATACGACAGGCGACAAAACTCTATTCATCGATCTAAAAGATATGACTGATGGTTCAGTCGCATTTGGTGATGGCAGTAACTGCAAAATTATGGGCTAAGGTACGGTTCAACTCTATAACCTTTCGTTATTTAAGAATGTCTTATATGTTAAAGGACTAAAATACAATTTGCTAAGCATATGTCAAATATGCGATAATAACCATAGTGTTTGGTTTTCTAATCAAAGCTGTGAGATTCTAAACAACAAGGGTTCAGTAATATTAACTGGATGTAGAACGTCTGAAAACTACTATATTTTTAGTGAATCTAGCTCATCTAATCAAACATGTTACATGGTCCATACAGACGAGACTGAATTATGGCACAAACATCTTGGACATGTACACTACCGAAACTTATTTAGATTGAGCAAAAAGGAACTTATAAGAGGTCTACCCAAACTTCAAAAGTTAGATAAGATATGTGGTGAATGTCAGTTTGGCAAACAAACAAGGAATTCATACAAAAAGGTGAATTCCAATACCACATCAAGACCACTCAAACTTCTCTACATGGATCTGATAGGACCTACCAGAACGGAGAGTCATGGTGGAAAAAGGTATATCTTGGTAATAGTAGATGACTTTACTAGATATACATAGGTAGTCTTCTTAAGGGACAAATCAGAAACCCTTTAAGAAGTAAGAAAAGTTCTTAAAAGGATTCAAATTGAAAAAAGTTCTCAAATCAGTAAGATTCGTAGTGATCATGGATTTGAATTTGAGAATAGCAGTTTGGAGAAGTTCTGTAGCGACCAAGGAATATTATATGAATTCTCAGCGCCCAAAACTCCACAACAAAATGGGATAGTGGAAAGAAAAAATAGAGTGCTACAAGAGATGGCTAATGTCATGTTGAATAGCATGAAGCTCTCTAAGAATCTTTGGGCTGAAGCAGTCAATATAGCTTGCTATATTATTAACTGAGTTTACACTACTAAAGGCAAAAATAAAACAGCTTATGAAATGTGGTTCGATAAAAAGCCTACTGTTAAATACTTTCAAGTTTTTGACAACAAGTGTTATATTTTACGAGATCATGAAAATCTGGAAAAATTTGATACGAAAAGTGATGAAGGGATCTTTTTAGGATACTCGTTTAATAGTTGTGCTTATAGGGTTCTGAACAAAAGGACCGGTGTGATTCAAGAGTCTATCAATGTGGTCATTGATGATCACTTAAATACACCAGTCTCAAGTTCAGATAATGATGAAGTTTTTGTAGTCGATAAACCTGATACTTCATCTAATCAGACTGATTCTGAACTAAGAATTGTTAAAGATCATCCAACTACTCAAATTCTTAAAAACCCTCTCACTGGTGTACGTACTCGTAGACAACTTGAGGATATATGTAATTACGTATGTTTTACATCCCAGATAGAACCATCTAGCGTAAAAGAAGCCCTTGCTGATGAAAACTGGATTGTTGCGATGCAAGAAGAACTTAACCAATTTGTAAAAAATGATGTGTGGTATCTCGTACCTAGACCCAAAGACAAATACATCATTGGAACAAAATGAATTTTTAAAAATAAGTCTGATGAGCTTGGAAATATAATTAGGAATAAGGCTAGGCTAGTGGTACAAGGTTACACTCAAATTGAAGGTATTGATTTTGATAAAACCTTTGCACCAGTAGCACGTCTTGAATCAATCAGGCTATTTATATCCATTACTGTTTTAGAAAAATTAAGATTTATCAAATGGATGTAAAAAGTACTTTCTTAAATGGTGATTTACATGAGGAAGTCTACGTTGAACAACCAATGGGCTTTGAAGATTCTAAAAATGTTGATCATGTGTATCGCCTTAAAAAGTCACTTTACGGATTAAAACAAGCTCTCAGGGCATTGTATGAGAAGCTAACAAAGTTTCTTTTAAGCCATAATTTTCTAATGGGATCTGTTGATATAACTCTGTTTATTAAAAAATATAATGATCATATTTTAATGCTACAGATTTATGTTGATGATATCATTTATGTATCTACCTGTACTGACATGACTACTGAGTTTGCAAATTTGATGATGTCATAATTTGAAATGAGCATGGTTGGGGAATTAAATTATTGCTTAGGGTTGCAAGTAAAGTAACAACCTGATGGAATATTCATTTCTCAATTTAAATATGTCTTGAATCTAATTAAAAGATTTGGATTTGAGAATGGTAAGAACTTTGATACTCCTATGAGTACTACATTGAAACTCTCAAAAGATTCTAAAAGTAAAAATGTTGATCCGAAATTATATCAGAGTATGATTGGTAGCCTATTGTACTTGACTGCTAGTAGACCTGATATCGCACTAAGTATTGGTATTTGCGCTAGATATCAATCTGATCCTAAAAAATCACATTTGATCGTTGTCAAGCAAATTATTTGATATGTCGCAATGTAAGACCCATATCCTAGCAGGTACTGTTCCATAAGATCTCACGGTCCTTCCAGTCGAATTCTAGCGATCCACGACGTGTAAATAGCATTTGCACGTGTTGTTGAATCACACCTGTAAACTCGAGCGGACTCAACTTGAGACCTGTGTCATTTCGACCGCGTCGTCGTCACGAATTCGACGCCACGTCCCGTGCGTCAATACGACACTCAGATTATGAGATCCGGCCCGTACATTATCCCGACCATCGATCGCTTGATCGCGGGACCCACCTATACCTGTTGATGTATTTCCCTAGAAAGCCATAATTGCTATGATGTCACCCTAGGGGTGACATCACCCTACCCTACCTTACCCTATCCTAGCCATAACTCCTTTCAAGCAACCACCCATTCCCTTTTTCCCCATTAGTCAAACTTATTAATTGCCTAGGAACTACCACCTCTCTCTTTCCCTCCCTCTTTCTTTCTTATTTCCTAGCAAGAGAGAGAGCTCCCAATGTCCATGAGAGCTCTCCATTTTCAACCATTTACAAGTTCTCCACCCCCAAATCCAACCCTCCAAAATCAATCCCAACCATTGAATCTTGTTCCCTTGGAGCTCTAGGGGCTATAGGCGGAAGAATAAGATGAGATCCTAAGGTGGGTGCTTCTGTCTCTCACACTCTCTTTTTCATTTGTTTCATGTATGAAGATGGGATTGTGTGGCCCACTTAATGACTTGTGAGATGTCCGAACCATTCACGGACCTCACCTTGATGTGTATCTTATGCACACCATCCAAATATTTGGTGGCCCACCCTAGCAGCACGGCTATGGGTGGGGCCCACCTTAAATGTAAGATATGTAACCATCCAGCGTCTGGACGTTGGACGCTGGATGGGCTTTAAAGTAACATGTGGGCTGACAGTGGAAGCAATGACGCTGGCTTTAAAAAAAAAAAAAAAAAAAAAAAGAGGGATTTGGGTGGGCCACTTGTGCAGACCCCACTTTGATATATATTTTCAATCCAAGCCGTCCATCCCCTTTCCTACCTCATTTTAGGCGTTGAAAAAAAAAAATGAATCCAATCAGAATCTCTGGTGGGCCCTAATGTAGAAAATAATGTTTTTTTTTGGATAATTTAAACAGTTAAGGCCCGTTAAGATGTTTCCACACACTAAAACCACCCAATATTGGACTTATTAGAACCATCACGAGTCGTGGAACCCAGCCAATGGATTGGATCATCCTAATGTGGGCCACGCATATGAGAAACCTTAAAAATAAATAAATAAATAGAGAGGCAGAGGCTGCTGCCTCTGACCGTCCACAGGACGTGCACCACGTCCTGGACGTTGGGGCGTTTCCTGGCCGACCGTGGCCCCTAAACATGGCCTCCACCGTGATGTATATCTGTCATCCAAGCCGTCCATATGGTGGGCCCTTAGAGCAGCGAGCCTCCCTCCAAATTTCAACTTCATCCACAGCTCAGGTGGCCCACAACATAGGGAACAGCGTGAATGAATGTCTGCCATTGAAATCATTTTCTAGGTCACAAAAGTTTTAGACCATTACGAAATTTGCTTCTCCCCTTTTATACAGATCCATGTGACCTTTTAACGGATTGGATGGTAAATAAACCATTATGGTGGGCCCACGTGGGACCCAAGGATGTAAGTATTTTATTCACACCGTCCACCGTTTTGGACGGAGGAACCCTCCCTGCCTTATTTGTTTGCACCACACCGTCCAGTGGTGGACAGAAGGACCCACCTTGATGTAAGGGTTTTACATCCACACCGTCCAGCCATTTTCAGATGGCAAGTAGCGTATCACCATGATGTATCTATTTTATCTCTCACCGTCCAGCAGATCTGGACGGTGGGCCATACCTTGAGGTTTGTGTTGCATATCCAACACCGTCCATCTGTTGTTGCCCCACAGCTGGAGCTGCTTGGACGTCAGCAAGTTCTAGTGGGCCACACCTTGATGTACCTATTTTATCTATTGTGTAGCGTGTGGATCTGCACCATCTATTGTTTGGATGATGGGCCAGCCCACCTTGCGACGTCAGTCCATTTGAATGGGACCCACCTAGAATATGTATTACATCCAGGCCGTCCAGAGGGCCTGGACGACGCTGCTGTATATAGGTACTATATATTATATATAATACATAGCATTATATTATATATTATATATTTTATGTAATATATAATATAATATAATATAATATATATTATATATTATATCTAGTGGGCCCCACGTGGGACCCACCTACGTGTATGTGATTATCCAGCTGTCCATCAATGGACGCTAGCTATTACCCTGCAGATAAAAATAAAAATAATAATAATAATAATTTATATATATGCACGTGAGTGGTGGGCCCCATGTGGGACCCACCTAGATGTATTTGTTATATCTAAACCGTCTGTCCGTTTGGAGACGGTAGGGCTCACTGTTGTCCAATGACAGCACTTTATGTGACCCCACCACGAAGTATGTGTTGTATCAAACCGTTCATCCATTGTGGACCCACCTTATATGTGTTTTAACCAAGCTGTCCACCTGTTTTGCCAGCGTGGGCACCACCATGGTATATTTATCTCATCCACACCATCCAAATTGTGCTGGATGGTACTAGATAATGTTTGAATAGTGCTGATTTGCATGGATAGTGTTGGGATGTGCTGATTTTACATAAGGCAATGTTTGGATGGTGCTGATTTACTTGGACATGTGCACCACCATGAAGCAGTGCTTCATCTGCACCATTTATCTGTGGACCCCGCTAGATGTATGTGTTGTATCTGTACATTGTCCATCCAAGATGGGGCCAACCTTGACGATATGTTGTATATCCACACCGTCCAGACCTTGGATGGTGGGGACTAGATTGACTGGCGTACCTCACTTCCACTATGTAGCTGTTGTATTACATCAGCAAGTCTTGAGGGCCACCGTAATGTATTTGTTTCATGGCCCATTGATACAGCCCACCTGGTGTGTATGAGGCCGGTAGGTGCGGCCCATTGATACGGCCCACTTGTCGTGTATATAAGACCCATTAATGCGGTTCACTTGACGTGTATTGAGGCCATGGGCTGTAGCCCATTATGATGTATTAGATGATCATGGGTTGTGGCCCATGGTGATGTATATTAAGCCCGTGTATTCGACCCATTGTGATGTATATTAGACCCTTGTATGAGGTCGTGGGCCCACTGTATGCTCAGCCCTATGTGGGCTGTTCCTTGGGGGACAATGTTGGTTAAATAACCACGTTGATGTGTGATGATGGTTAAACGTCCATATTGTGACCCTCCCTTAGGTCCTTTGTCAGGCCGAGTATCGAGACCGATTATCATGACCGACTGATGATTCCGATTGACATGACCGATTTGTCGATTCCAACTGTCATGGTTAATTGCTGATTAGTGATCGAGGCTGATTATTATGATCCATTACCGATTATCGATTGGCGTGACCGATTGTCGACTCTGCTTATCGCGGCCAATTGACCGATTACCGATTGTCGAGGCCGATTATCGTGACCGATTACCGATCATGACCGATTATTGATTGACGTGGCCGATTGCTGATTCTGCGTGTCGTGATCGATTGACCGATTATCGATCGAGGCCGATTATCGTGACCGATTACCGATCGTGGCCGATTATCGATTGACGTGGTCGATTGTCGACTCTGCTTATCGTGGCCAATTGACCGATTACCAATTGTCGAGGTCGATTGTCGTGACCGATTACTGATCATGGCCGATTATCGATTGACGTGGCCGATTGTCACTCTACGTGTCGTGATCGATTGACCGATTATCGATCGAGGCCGATTATCGTGACCGATTACCGATCGTGGCTGATTATCGATTGACGTGGCCGATTGCCGACTCTGCGTGTCGTGGCCGTTTGATCGATTACCGATCGAGGCTGATTATCGGGACTGATTACCGATCGTGGCCGATTATCGTAACCGATTACCGATCGTGGCCGATTGTCGATTGACGTGGCCGTTGTCGACTTTGCTTGTCATGGCCGATTGACCGATTCTGATTATCAAGGCTGATTACTGATCAAGGCCAATTATCATGGCCGATTGTCGATTCCGATTGTCATGGCTGATCGTCGATTCTGATTGTCGAGGCCCAATGTGATGTATATGCGGCCCGTTGTGATGTGTATCCAGCCCGTGTTTAAGGCCCAATGTGATGTATATGAGCCCTAGGTGATGAGGCCCATTGTGATTCATTCGAGGGTCAGGCAAAGGAGCCCATTGTGTTGAATGTTAGGCCCATGAGTAGGGCCACCTGTCGTGTACATGTAACCCTTGAGTAAGGCCCATTGTGTTGTATATTAGGCCCTTGTGTGAGGCCGTGGGCCCATTATATGTTTGAGTCTGTGAGGGTCACTCCTTGGGGCAATGATGGTTAGATGTCCACATTGTCGAGGCCGATTGTTGTTGCTGGTTATTGATACCGATTATGAGTATGTGACTGCATAGCATCATGATCCATGCCCATACGCATCATCTGCATGTCTGTTACGAGATATGATTGACCATTGCATATGCCATAGTGTTGGTTGTTATGAGACTCCCTGATAAGAGGAGATTGTCTCACATGAGTGCACGGTTTGGGCAGGATTGATGCATGACTGGATTGTATGACTCATGCATCTTGCATCATGTGTTGTGATTACTGTATGCCCTAGCGACATCAGGGCTGTAGCCTCCACAGGCATATCGTGGATGGCTAGATGGGACACCGAAAATCTGTTCTACATGGGGTGCTATAGATATCCTTGGGTGAAAGTCCCAGAACCCTCTTAGTTTCAGAGGTTGCTCCAACATCTAGACCGAGTGGGTAGATGAGCACCGAGTGCGGATTATCAGATGGCTGTGCTCTCCACTGTATCGTGGTCGGTTGGAAGGGGGTGCGGCCTTACCTGCCCGAGAGGAGGGGGCAATGCTAGGCTGAGTCTGACCAGCTCGAGGAATGGGTCCATTATTGACGAGTCGGGCCCGATATTGGCAGGCGGATAGTGAGGTCTCTTCCACTCACCTTGTTGTGCGCGATGGGGCGACAATCTGGTTTGGAGTGTAATAGACCCCGGTGATTTCCCAGAGAGGAACCGTACTGATATGTGGACTTATCGAGTAGGAGTTGCATGCTCATTCATTCATTCATTCACTATCCACTCGGGCCGGTGGTGCGCAACTAATTATTGTGTGCCTTCGTTATGGCAAGGATTTCGGTTAGGCGCGCGACCAACATGAGATCAGGAGTTTACCACGTTGAGTCTGACTATCCAAATTTAGGTATGGGACTAGTTTGGATAGAAGTCTATTGTGGCAGACCCCGTAGCCTGCAATACTATGTACTATCATCCCAACTTCACACTCCAAGCATGGTCATTTCATTCGCATCGCATATTGCATTACATCCACAGGCATATGACATTTTGGGTTACTATATTTCTACACTTATATGGCCTAGACAGACTTAGCGGGATTTGCATATTGCATTGCATCTTTGACATTTGATATTTGGTTCCTTATGACTCCTTATTATATTGCGTATTTTGATATTGATGGACTTATAGATTTGTCCATACTTCTTCTTACTCTGATAATTCATGATCTTATTAGTGTTTCTTTTTCTTATTCAGACATTGTATGGTTTACGGATTACAAGCTTTCCGGTATTATATGATTATGGCACTGTATTGAATACTTGACACTTACCTTGTGCACACACTTACACCACCCTCTAAGCTTTCTATAAGCTTATGCACGATAGATGCTTGCAGGTGATGTTAGGTTGCAGCAGTGTTGAGCTTGGAGCGTGCAGTGGCCTTCTGGAGCTTGATTTTCTATTTATGTTTTTCCCTTTCAGTGTTGTACTCAAATGATTATATTAGTGGATATATGATGATGATGTTACCTTTGTGAATTGGGTAATCTTGTGGTTATGCTTATTACTAGTTAAATGTAAAAAAAAAAAAATCCTCCTTGTAAGATCCCAGGATCGAAATTTGGCATATGAATGCTGGGAGCCAAGAATGGGGTACTACGGAGGCTGTCGGCACCGGATTCGGTGATCGGGATTCCTATGAATCCGATTTTTGAGTTTGGGGCGTGACACGCAAGTACTGTGAATCTCAGTCTCTGGTATCCATATGAAACTAGTGTTCAACTAGCTGGGTACACGGGTGCTGATTGAGTTGGTAATCTAGATGATAGAAAATCAACCAGTGGTGGTTGCTTTTATATCAGAAACCATTTAGTTTCTTGGTTTAGCAAGAAACAAAGTTTTGTATCACTTTCAACAATTGAAGCTGAATACATCGCAGCTGGTAATGTCTGTACGCAGCTTGTTTAGATGAATCGAATGTTAAGTGATTATGGAATTAAACAGGATTCTATGTTATTATATTGTGATAATTCCAATGCCATAAATATTTCAAAAAATCCTATTCAGCATTCTCGTACTAAGCACATTGACATTAGATTTCATTATATCCGAGAGTTAGTAGAAGAAAAGGTTATATCTTTGGAATATATATCTACCAAGAATCAACGTGCTGATATTTTCACTAAACCTCTCGATAAAAGCAGGTTTAATCAAATGAAATTCGATCTTGACATGTGCATTTTAAGATGATATTTTATACATTTTTGTATCATGTTGTATATGCTTGTTAGGATAGATTTCAATATTTGCAAATATGCAGAAAATTCTTGAAATTCATAAATGGAATTGCATTTTTTTTTCTGGCTGAACCTTGACCGGTCGTAAATATACACGACCAGTCGTGGTACGACCAGTCGTGTACATCCACGATAAGTCGTGAATCGCGTGGATACCTTTTATTTGGAGAAAATCCATCATCTTCCTCATTTCTATTTCACACTTCAAGGGGCAGAACCTCGACTAGTCGAAGCCAACTTCCAAAATCCTCATGGTTAGTGCTCCATTTTCATTTTTTTTTTGTGATTTTGTGTTTAGATTACTTCCATTTCTCTCTTGAAGTCATTTATTTCAAATTTCATTGAGATTTGGAATTTTTCTTTTGAAAATTCTGATTTGAGAAAACCTACTTCTCAATTGTTTGTAAATCTTTTTTTCTTTGAAATTCTTATTGCAAATGGCTTTTAGGGGAAGAAAAATAACTTCCCGTGGTCCATCTTCTTCCAGATCAACCACTATCACTAAGCGTCATCTTAGGGCTCCCATGGATGATCCATCCTTTATTCGGGACATCCGATTGCGTAATGTTATTTTTGAACATCCTATTGATGTTAATCATACTGCTCCTTTTGATATCCTTCCTATGCTCCAAGCTATAGGTTGGGATAAGTTATTGCATTGGGGTGGGCCTGCATACTGGTCCATTGCCCAATCCATGTTTGCTTGCATAACTGAATTTTCTCTGAAAAATCTAACATTTAGAATTACCACAAGAGAAGGACCATTTGACGTAGATCGTCACTTGATTTCAGCTCTTACGGAAATTCCTGTGAATGATGAGGGAGTTCTCATTCATACACTATTTAAAAAACCCTCACAGTCTGAAAAACGCATGCTAACAAAGGACTTATGCAATCTGGATGCTCAATGGATATATAAAGGAAATGCGCTCCCCTCAAGATTTTTGTTACCTAAATACAGAGTGTTTCATAGGATCTTTATGTCAAATTTGTATCCTCGTTCTGGTAATAAGACTGAGTTAACGGCATTCATGGTTCATGTACTTCATAATATTGTCAGAGGTGCAAATATCTACTTACCATCCTTGATTTGTCATTCTATCATTCAGTTTCGATCCATCCTGGTCATAGTGATATTCCTTTTAGTTATTTGATGACTGTTTTGGCCACCCATATATTAATCGACATGCCAGTTGGTGAAGCCCCTATCCATCATCTGATATTCAACAACTCTAATATCAATAAGATGAAGCTAGAATTTCTTCCTGGCTAAGTTGATGATGTTGGTGCGGCTGAATCTGAACATGAGGAAGAAGCTGGTGATCTTCCTCCTGATGATATTAATATGGATGACATCTTTAAAGAAATTGAATCTGACTCTGCAAATGATCCAAATTATGAGCCTTCGATCTTTGATGCTCGACTGAGTGCATTGGAGGAGAAAGTCAAAAATATAAATGTTAAAATGGAAAACATGTCTGTTACCCATGATTTACAATTCAAATATATGCATAAGTATCTTAGGCGTTTGAATAAGGGCATGCATAAACTTGATCCTTCCATCCTTGCTCCTTTATCTGGTTCCGATTAGTACATTTTCTACTTGCTGGCTTGTAATAGCTATATTTCTTCTATGTTCACTTGACTGGATTTGTTATTGTTGATTTAGCTCCGTTCCTACATTATATATGTTTCTTATGCTATGTTCTCAATTCTTCTCTGCTATTATCTTATTTCTCTCATTAATTATTACTCCTTACCACCCTGTTTTGTACTTCCTTTGTCATATTGTGACAAAAAGGGGGAGTAGATCTGATTTTAATGCTGAATTGGTGAGGTTGCCATATTTTTGACATATGTTACTCAGGGGGAGTATGGGAAGAGATAGAATGAGCATGAGTGTTTTTGTGTGGATTGTAGGGAGTAAATGAATATTGATTTGCAGGTACATGAAATGTGTGCTAGTTGATATCAACTGGTGCATGATTCTTTAATCAGATATTCGGTGTTATGTATCATAACTTGGATATGTGTTTTGTTACGAATTTGACAAAGGGGAGATTATAAGTGCTATATTATAGTCCCTTTTTATTGTCAAATTTATGGTGACAAAGACACTTCTAAGAAGCTTTCAAGGTCTTAGAAGTGTTCAAGTTCAAAAAGTTTTCAAGATCTCAGAAGCTTTCAAGATCTCAGAAGTGTTCAAGTTCAAGAAGCCTTCAAGTTCAAAGATCTCAAGCTTTGTTACACTCAAAGGTCACTTGTCTTCAAGTTTCAATGTCCTTGCTTCACTATTGAGGTAAGACTGACTTAGGTTGACCTTTAGAGTAGGACAGTTTGGATATATAATCCATGTGTTTTATTCGTAAATTTGATCTGTTCTAAGACTAGTCTTGGACCTTGTTCGATTAGTCCTAGTACTGGTTCGACCAGTCCAAGAAATTTCACGACTAGTCCTAAGTTGTTGAGAATTTTGAGAATTTTTTGGTTACTCTTCGACCAGACCTGGTGACTGTTCGACCAGTTGTAGGATCAGTGTCAACCGGTTCTTTAACCAGTCGTGGACCTTCAACTCAAAGTCTAGCAATAATTTTCATAGGTCTACGACCAGTCGTGTAGAACCTACGACCGGTCGAAGATGACCTACGACCAGTCGAAGGGTACTCACGACTAGTCGTGAAACGGTCTTATCTTATCCCGCTCGAAAGTCTGTTGGTTCTAAGATCAGTCGTAGGGGTCTTAAGACCAGTCGAAGACGTGATTTCCTTACCTATAAATTGAACACGAATTTCAGAGATTTGATGAGTAATTCAAGTATATTCAAAGCTCCACTCTGTGAAAAGTTAGTGTTTATTTTAAGCTACATTATGCATAATTTTTATTCTCTTTTGTTAGCTTTCATTACTTGATTTTGTTCCTGAATTACAATCTAATTTGAAAAGAGAAATTGTTGTATTCATTCCTCTTGGAATTAAAATCAAATAGAGCTACGCTCAATTTGGTTTCATTTAAAATCAATTAGAACTAGAACCATTGTAAAGTGAGTTTGGACATTGAACTTGGACATTCAATCATCTACTCTGACTCGGTTCTTCTGGGCTGCTACAACAAAGGAGATATTCAGGTATTTTACAGTTTTTTGTAAATTCCTTTTTATTTTGGTTTTGTTTGGGATTTTTCAAAAAAAATCTCATTGTATTGGTTATCTAAGGAGAGCTAGGAAAACTCAGAAGGTTTTTTTTTAATTGTGTAAGCCCACATAGAAAGAAACAATTGTAAGGTTTTGGGTGAACCTGTAAAAACTTAATTTGATAGTGAATGCTAATATCCCCTATGTGAGGATATTAGGAGTGGAGTAGCATTCTTTGTGGTTGTTATTGAACATTTGGTGAACACACAGGCGAACTACTATAATCCCTTGTGTCTCGTGGTTGAATGATTTATATTTCATATCTTTTATTACTCATTTGCGGTATGTATACGTGATTGTGAATACTATAATCATTTATTTCAAGCATTGTGGGAATGTTGTAAAAATTTAACTATTATTTCTTTCGATTCCTTTATCAGCATTCTTATTTGTTCTAGTAAGGTTGCCCTGCCATTTTTATGGTGCATGGTTGTCCTTAGAAAAGTATATAATTGATTGCAGTTTATTCTTCTGTATTGTTTGCATTTAATTTTCTTTTCCTCTTTGATTTGAGTTTTGATACAAAGACCTTTTTAGAAATATGGTTGTCCTACCATAAACTCTGGTTTTTGGTGTAAGGTTGTCCTTAGAATAACATTTGTATCAACCTCTCAAGATCTGAATTTTGAGGTTGTTTTACATTCTTTACATTCCTACATTGGGATTGGTTTACTTTAATTGTTGGCTATTGTATTTGTTTAATTTCCGCTGTTACAAAATTTATTTGGCACTGTCCTATTCACCCCCCCTCTGGTACATATAGCTATGCCTTTTTAGTCTTCAAGGCAGACCGAAGCTGCTCGGCTTTGGCATTGGACTGTGCGGCCTCGGCGCAAAGTTGCTAGGCATTAACACCCTTTCACAACAATGCCGCCTCCACATCTTTGACTTCCGTCTGAACTCACGCCAGCTCCCGATGCATGTTGAACAGGGAAGGAGCGTACTACAAAAAAGGAAGATAGGAGAAGCAATGTTAAACTAAAGCAAGAAGAAAATGACAAGCCATCTCAAGGGTGGTAAACCTACCTTAAAGAAGAGCTTCACTAGCTGGATAATGACTCCATCCGGCGGTGTATCCATCACACTGGCAAACTCGGCATCGGGGACATGTTGATCTACCTAGGATAGGAGGCTCTTTAGTGTGGCTCGAGCCAACTTGGGAGACCTCTGACCCCCTTCGCCTTGGCCACTGAAAGATCCCCTCACTTAAGGCACGGGAAGCTCGGTAGATGCCCCCGCAACTGCTTGGGCCCCAACTGAGCTATCCTCTGTGAGTGAAGTAGGCCCGCCGAACTCCTCAGCCACCTCAAGAATAGTGGTGGCGGGAGCCGAGCTCGGCACATCCTCCACCACCTCCTTGGCCACAGAGGACGGAGACCCAACCTTCCCCTTGCTTTTGGAGGTCGTGTAACACCTCGAAAATCGGTACCCGAGTATATAAATTCCTGTCCCGAGTTCCTAAGTGTTAATTTTAAAAATGCAGAAGCGTCCTCATTCAAATTCACATTTATTCAACACATGAATAATCAGAGTTGCGCAATGCAAATTAGTGAATCCAAAGCAAGGTAGAGATAACAATAGTCAATAAATATATGGTTAAGAGTAAAAATATAATTTCAATAGTGGTGATTGTCCAAAATGGAAATTATACAAGCCATAATATATATATACACACCCAAGATTAATAAAATGTAAAGTTTTCCATTTTCACCCAATCATCCAAAACATAATAACAGTGGCACAAGCCAATCTATGCCTACCCATTTGAGGGCTTGCTAGTACCTGTATTAATAATATTACTTGGTTAGTGCTTTAAAACATCGTCCTAAGTGGGAGTGATTAGAAAACTCAGTGGTTCCATTAGTTTTAAGTTACACATGTTATCGACTCAATCAACACTGTTAATGATAAACAAGATATTAAGCATTGTCTAAATACTCTTGTTAATATATGAATAAGATTATGAAATGATGCATGCAC
This sequence comes from Magnolia kwangsiensis, assembly GCA_037074715.1. Classification (NCBI taxonomy): domain Eukaryota; kingdom Viridiplantae; phylum Streptophyta; class Magnoliopsida; order Magnoliales; family Magnoliaceae; genus Magnolia; species Magnolia kwangsiensis. The sequence goes on along the minus strand of CM073576.1, from coordinate 42,083,317 downwards.
CTCACAATCCAACACTCCCTCATAAGTGACTTCAACGCATATTTCACAAATATCAACACTCCCTCATCATGCAACTCCAACACCACATTCTATATTATGCAATGCGATTGATGCGTATGTTAGCCTAATAATTATTAAGCTCTATTCATCCAGCATATTAGCGAACTTAGGATACCAATGTCATATCGTTAATCCTTATCCGGATATGTGGCTTGTTACCTAACGTAACGCCTCCTTACTAGTGTCCTTTGATCCAACTTTAAGTATCACCTATTTATCTTACCAATCAATAATTTCAAAGGTACAGTATGACACCCAAAGTTATGAAGATTAACCTGGTATGGGTCGTTATTTAAACACCAAGTATGATCACTCAATTCTGAAGTGTGAGATTGTCACATAAAACCAAACCACCATAAAGGAGAAGGTTTGTCACCCAATTCCATTCACACCTAAGTCATTTGAATAGTACTCTGGCATGGAACCATTGACTAGGTGATTTGACAAGGGCCGTCCGAACAACAATCTTTCACCTCCATTAATTCTCACTGGTCACTATGAGGAGGCTCATCACCCCAGCATAGGCCGACAGCTCGTACATGGTGCCCCATACCACCATGCCCGGCTCATAAGTCTTTGTGGGATCATATCACACTAACAATTATGAATAGACTCATCCATTAGGAACGAAGTATCTTAAATTCAATTTAGTCATGTCATACATTATGAACATAAATGATCAATCGGCTAGTGGACTAATTTAATTGACTTGGGAGAACCCCAGCGTAACCGACATTTGACGTAAGCATCTTACATAATATAGCTACCTTCGGTCGTCCGTGTTCAACCCGGGTCGATCGAACAAGCCTAGGGAGGCCGCCCTAACTTAGGCCACCCCTTTAGTTCAGGTGGTTAGCCAATTAATCCAACATCATAGCAATCATAAACATCTCTATGGACTAAACACTACATCATGCAATTATAGCATAGGTTCTACTACATAACCACTTAGGCATTCCATCGAACATGTAAGCATACATAAGGTATTACATTAACTACGGTATTAAATTAAACATGTGAGCATGCGTAAAGTAATATAATCACTTAAGTATTAAATCAAGTATATGACTATCGACAAAGCAACATATTCTACCATTCAAGCATTTCATCAAACATGTGAGCATTCATATTCAACAAATAACACATATTATAACAAAATTAAAATGTTAACATATTAGTATACACAAATTTATTTACAAGTAACTAATCATTAACTGAGACTCTCAAGGGTTGATAAAAGATAACCTAGAGATAATGGTCCGCATCTTTAGGAAGAAATCTCCGATTTTGAGCTCTCAGGGTCAGAGATTTGGGAAAAACAATAAATTCCTATACAAATACCAAGAACTATGTGAGATTCATTCAATTCATCGTAGAAAACATACGTTGGGAAGTAGATTTCTTTTTTACTTTCTAATCGCGAGTGGGGTAGATTCGGCAGAGGAAAATGATCAAGGCTAGGGATTTGATAAGAGGAAACCGATGAAGAGAAGCACTAAATTCTCCTCACTCCTACTCTCACTCTTCTTCTCTTCTTCTTTCTCTCTTTCTCTCCTTTGGCTAAGACAAATTCGTATGGGGAGAGGGGGTGCCCAAATGAGAGCTTCTCCAAGGATCTTGGAGGATATCCACGACATGCTCGGACTCCTGAGATCTTTGCCAAGAATCTTTAAAGATCCTCTTACTAATTCGGAATCTGAATCCACCTTCTAATACGCACCTACTAAGCAGGGAGATTCCATCTATGTCACCTTTCCTAAAGATATAAATAAGGTACCTCTAATGGTGAAAGGTACACACTATATTTAACCTTAAAACATCAATACTTGAATAGACCCAGATCCCTTTCCTGACTTAAGCATCGGAGGGTCCTCTGCTCTAGCCAAGGTCTTCCTTGTCTATTCTTTATGCAGGAAAGCAGGTCTAAAAGGGGCTAACCAGATTTCTATGTCAACATGTTCAATGGTCAAAATCCAATGTTCTATATGAGAGCGTCCTGAAAATGCAATAATTAATCTGATTTTCAGGCTATTATATATGCCCCATTTCACAATGGGACCCATGACCTAGTCCATCTGAACTGCGAACATATAATCCACTCACCACTACATTTAAACCGGTGAAAACGTACATAGTAACCTAGCCCTAAGCAATTTTCAAGATATCAACTAGTTCCTATTGCAGTTAATTATTAGATGAGATGAGATGGGTCGGCTTGCTTTTAACCATGTATCCAAAATCGGTTAGGTAATGGCTGTAATGGTAATGATAGGACCATCACGTATTATGGAGCCATAATGGTGTCATGAAAAATATATCCTAAAACGATTGTCACGGGGCTATTACAATGTTTTAAAAAGAAATTTGGCTGTAACAGCCATTATAGCTTACCATTATGGAAATGCTTGAAAGGACTATAGGGGATCTAAAACTCACTCACTCCATAAACAAGTTGGCCTTGATTTCTCTGACATTTTGTAGGAGAATATATTACAGAAGCATAACTTGAAGCATTCTATAATCTGATATCATTTCAAATATGCATTTGCTCTAAAATTTGGAATAATTAGAGGATAGTGTGTCAATGTATATAGTGAGATTTTTAACAAGTTATATGCACTTTGTCTAGCCATTTTGCGACCTCATTTTAGGACACGAACCCAAACATGAAGAAATACAGAACTCAAGTGCAGCAGCACAGTAAATTAATAATAAAAATTGGACACCCATCATTAAAACCTTCTTGGAGCTACAGAAATTTTGAGTTTGGTTAATATTTGTCTTCTCTTTTTCTAGTCGAAATCACGTCATGAATGTATTAGATGCCATATAAACATCACAGTCGCCCCACGAAGGCTTCAAGAGTAATGTTTCCATCCCCATTGTTTCTTACTAGTGTGGCTTGAGTTTTTGATATCTCTCATTTTTTTTATCATATCAAAAGATGAAGGGGAGAAATAGATAGTCCACGGAGTGTATATAAAACAAAAATCACCATGAGCCCCACAGAGCCTCCGATCATAACCACAATAAAATGCAGGGTCTCCCAAGTCATTAGTTGAGCTGGTACGTATGTATCCCTACCACTAGAATAACTAGGGTTAGAACCCAATGAGGTGGATCCTCTACGAGTTTTAAAAGAAAATAGGACCAGCACCGACACGAATTGCGTACTACCCCACCTGTCCTGAGCTGGCACAAGCATGGCTCTGAGGGGCCCACCATGAGGTATGGGTTTTACCCATCCATTATACCACGTTATGAGTCAGATCCAAGGCTCAAGTGGACCGCACCAAAGGAAGCAGCGGTGAAAATGATGTCTAGTGTTGAAACTTTCATAAAGTCCGGTGATGTTTATTTTTCACCCAACCTGTTTGTAAGGTCACGTAGACTTGCTCTAAGGAAAAATATAAATATTCACATTTTTGGATGAATGGGACTGGGGGATAAAACCTATACAGCACGGTGGCCCCACACAGCCCCTGTCAGTGCCCAGCTCGAGACAGGAGGGGTTAGTACTCAATCCACGTCCACCATGACTTAAGTGGTGAGAGAGAGACCCATGACAGCACATAGCAAAAACAGATCCAAGGGTCGTAAAACCTACTTATTCTTACATTTATAGCACTGCTGTTAATATTTCTGACATCCATGCAGTGCATTAACGTGACCGGGCTTTAATGCCTTCGGCCAATCCAGATAGGCGATACAATACCACGACAGAGAGAGATGCCAAATGAGCTACAAGTGCCAATCGGCTTCATCAAAGCCGTTCATCAGGTGAGCCCTATCGTGTAAATTCCACGGTCCAAAACCAGGTGGTCCATACAAGTAAATGGAATGTGGACTGTTAGTTAATCTTTTAACTGTTCATTTTCACTGCCACGTGTGCCAACATCCACGGTCCAAGCAACTAAAAAGTGGGCCACAAAGTGTCGGCGTGGGCCATTAAAGCACATTTAAGCGGGAAAAATATCAATCCCCAAGAGAAAAGACCCCAAGTAAAAGCTTCATCGCTTTTAATTCATTATCTCCGTTTGAAATTAACATAATTATCATAATTAAACACTTCCCACTCGAATAATCAGTAATCACAATAAAAGAAAATATAAAAACTACACATGGCCCTTTTCACACTTAATAAGAAACCACCAATCTCGATTTTTTTTTTTTTTCTTCCTCGGTAAAAAGAAATCGTGATTAGATAATTGCACGTTTTCTATAATCTCAGCCACTCGATTTCTTCCATATCTCTTCTAATTCTCCAGCAAAAGCTTTCTGCCGTCCGACTACAATAGTGATGTGATCTTTCTTCTCGATCACCTTAATATTAGCTCTTGGGATTTTTGATCGGACTGCATAGCTGCATTCCAAGGGAAGTAGCTCATCATCGGTACCGTGGAATACGGTGACCACACAGTTGATCATGTCATCTACAGCATCCAAATATCCGTCCATCTTGCTTGCACTCCCACATATGATATTGTGCAGTGTATGCCAAGCAGCGTTGTGGGTGTGGCAAAAGAAGCCTTCGAGCAAGAAGGTCCGGATCCTGCAAGCATATTAAAGTGTAGCTGATAAAAGCTGACAAACCCAGTCAAGACAACCAAGTGAAAAAAGTGTCCCAGGGCCCCACATCGCTTTTTCTGCACTCTATCGGTCACAACCGAAAAACGTCTTGTGTCGGCCGACCCGGGCTACTTCCCTTCAATCGTGGGTGTATGTGTATATATATATTCTCTTCAAAAAATCATTTTGATCTTAGAAATATGATCAATCCATCCACAGCATATCTAGCAATTTAGATGGCTGAGATGGCATATTTGAGCTGTTTGTTGGGTCTTTCTCTGTTTGTGTAGCGTCCAAACTGTTCATTAGGAAAAAAACGGTCCAATCCTATACTTAGATAGGCCACACCAAATGAGATAGCGTGAAACGTTTCTTAAACTCTAAATTCAAGTGCTGTGGCCCACCGTAACATTGGAAGAGTTTTGTCTTGCTTTTACATAAACCTTTCTGTAATGCATCATGTGAATGGGTTAGATGGGCTAGATGGATACATAAATGGACACCAAACCCAATATAAAATCATTTTCAATAGGAGGCACCTTCCCCAATGTTCCCAGCATCATGGACCATGGCCCGTCTCAGTTATGTTATGGCTCGGCTTTAGGGAAGCGGATTAGGTGAGACCCGAATCCACCCAGGTGGGTGGGAACCCTGACTGTGGGGCTCACATTGATGTATGTGCATCATATCTACACTGTTTAACCATTTTCAAAGCTCATTTAAGTGTATAATCCGAAAAATGAAGCATGCCCAAATCCTATGCAGACCACACTACATGAAATAGTCGTGATTGAATCCCCACCATTTAAAACTTCATGAATTCCACCTTAATGTTTATTTGCCATCGATAAGGTCACAAAGGCCTATACGAAGAGACCACACAAATATCATCTTATCCAAAACTTTCATGGCCTATCAGAAGTTTTCAATTGTCAATTACTACTGTTTACTGTACTATGATCCATCTGAGATTTTGATCAGCTTCCCCTAAAATGAGTTTTCAATACAGATGGATAGTGTGGTGCAGTCACATACATCAAGGTGGGCCCCACAGTCAGGGTCCACGCATCTCGTTGGATCCGGGATCCACCAGAGCCGCGGCGCCTTGACTTTAGACCCCAAAGGACACGCTAGATGGACGGAGTGGATCTTGTATACAGATCATGGATAGGCCCCACACAGGCCTACCTTTTGAAGTTCACCGAGTTAAAGGGCGATTCAGTCCGAGTTGTCCCAACACATCCGAGGCAAGTCGAGATGAGTAGGGCCCCTTCAGGTCTACCAAGCTTGAATTGAGGGACGCGGATCGCCTCCAGCAGAGCAGTGGACATTCAAAGTCTAATTAATTAAAGGACGCCACGTGGGCGTATCATCTGGCATCCGTGCCCTGATTTGAAAGGTTGTGAGGTACTGGGACAGGTGCGGGTTCCGGACGTTACTTTAAAACACGATCATGACGCTAGGGTGGTAAGATTTCCAAGGTGGATAATTTCGAACCTGTTAAGCAGCCCAAGGTTTCCTCCGGTTTGCGGTTACTGTTATGATGTAGGGTCCATAAAATGGTAGGTATGTTTCCGTCCGAGCCATTTAGGTCACCATGAACCATGGTTCATGCCCATGACCTGGGCCATGTCATGCTTATGACCTCGATGGCATCATTAACACCCTTGTGCGCTCTTTAATATACGGTCGCCATGCTAGATCAAATGCGTGAATCTGTGGATCAATCCGAACCGACCAGTTGGTAGGCCACCTCATGAAGGCAAAAATGTTAAAAAAGAAGCAGCAGTTGGCTGTTTCTAACCATTCGATCCACAGGAATACTTACCAGCCGTTGCTCTAAACCTCTCTCAACCATCACCAAAGGCCGATGGAAAAGATAACTATGAACCTCTAATCGCTATGGAATTTTGGGATCTGGCAATTGGACGGTTGGTATCCATCCCCTGATTGCCCATATCAAAGGTTTATAGGCTTGAGACCTTTTGATAAATGGCTTCCGAGAAACACTCGCTAGATCCCAAGCATTGGTCCATTATCACGACCAACAGGGAAGGGGTGACCAAATTCCATGGGGTCCATCGTGATGCATGTGTATCATCCACGCCCTCCATCTATTTTTCTAGTTCATTTTAGGACATTAGATAAAACTGAGGGATATCCAAAGCTTAAGTGGACCAAACCATACGAAGCAATGGGGATTGACGGGAACCATTAAAAACATCTTCGTCCGGGTCTCTCGGACCTTATGAACAGGTTGGATGACAGATGGGTCCTTACTCTTACCCGGGTGGTAGACTCCTTGGAGTTTCAACACCGGGTCAAGGGTTTCGAGTAAAATCCCACGGTGTGCGTATGTGGGGTGTGTGTGCATGCGGCGTGAGTGTGTGGGGGTGTGTGTGCGTCTGTAAAAAAAAAAAAAAAGGTTGGATGACAGATAAACATCGTCGTGAGCCTGCGACAGTGGGCATATTATCACCATTGTTTCCTGCTGTGTAGTTCAATTGAGGATTGGATCTGCTTCGGTTTTGTTTTCATTCACTAAAATGAGCTGGAATAATGGATGGACGGCGTGGATGAAACACATAAGTCAGGGCGGGCCCACGGAGTATGCTCACCAGGGATATCCCTGGCAATTTCGTCTATTTGGGTGAAAACGAGGACTTTTTGGTAATTTAGCCCAATTTTTGAAAAATTAAAAGAAAGCGACGTCGTTCTCTTTTCTATTACTACATGAACCGCGCGAGCGTACCTCGCCCTACGTAGCTCGTTAGATCACTTTCTCTAACCGAGAACCACATGATTCATTAGATCCACCGTCCATCAGCTACGCTGCCCCATGTTCACTTTGGAATCTAAAAATCATAACCATTCATAACTCAGATAGGCCACACCCTAGGAAAAAGTTGGCATGCGACGCGGACCATTAGTTTTGCATACGGCCCACCGTAGTATTTAGATGCTATCCAATCCATTCATCTTATGTGAGTGACTCATCGAGATAAGATGATTAGCCAAAAATCACAGTATCCAAAAATTCAGGTGGGCCATACCACGTTTAAAGGATTTTAGGTCAAGGTCGCCCGCCTGAATGTTGAATCATCCCAATTTTCCGGATCAAAATAAACAAGAGATTATGCATCTGATGAACGGTGTGGATTTAGGTAACTGCCCAACGTACGCAAGCACTTTCCGTGTTTGAATGGATATTTCTTTTCAACGGTGGTTTACCTGTTACGGGTAATCTGCTTGGTCATGAATTCCCATAGCCTGTGGTTCTTGCAGATCACCAAGCAAACTGTCCTGCTTATGTGTTCGTACCAGCAAGCAATCGATGCCCCAAACGCGATCAACGGCCATACGCGTCTTGGGGCTACCCTCCTCAGCACAAACTGGGCCCCATGCTCTCCTTTAGGTACCGGAAAATATGGCTGTTTCAAAAAAGAAAAACAAATTCAATAAAATAAAATAAAATAAAAAGACCCAAACGTGCCCAACACCAAGATCGTTGTATCACGTACCGGTGCAAGCAGTGTAAGAGACTTAACTGCACCGGGGTATTTCACTGCTAGGGCTAGTGCTAAAATGCATCCCAGAGAGTGGGCTACTATGTGGAAATTTTTCACCCTGTACGGCTCCAATACCGACCGTTCGATCATCTCCACGTGTTCTCTTTGGGTGTAGAGGGAGTCGGTCGGTTTCGGGCTCCTCCCGAATCCCAGCAGATCAATGGCTAACAATCGATACTTGGATTTCGTCGATTCTGAGAAGTTCGGGAACACCGTCTCCGTCCAAAATGCCGATGATGATATAAATCCATGTATGAACAACACATCTTCACTTGCATTATCTGCCATTTCATATAAAATTCAATAAAACAAAATACAAATAGAATAACCCAAATGAGAATTTCTATTATTTTCATTTTCCTACCTTCCGCGCCATCAGCTTGAACAAAGAGCGTCTCCTTACAGGAAGAGCTCCAAGAAGTGCAGGTCTTGCAATCGCAATCCGACCACCGAGGAATTGGGTGTGATTGCTGTCCTCCGATCTTCCCCTGCAACATCTCTACAATGGTTGAATTAATCGTGAACGTTGATCTCACGCTCCCATTCTTTACTTTCTCCGACGTCCGGATTGCGGTCCCCTCGATCTTCAGCCTCTTCAATTCCTTCACCGTAGTTTTGGAGATATCAGAAACCAACGAAGACCGCAAATACAGCGTGTCAGAAATGTCTTCCAGCTGCAACTTGGTCGAACTCAAGCATACGATCTTTGACTCGCCTTGCTCTGAAACGAGAATCTTCCCACTGCTCGTGATCGCTTCTTTCGCTGAAGAGCAGTAACACGGCTTCCATTCGGCTTCCACGACAAAATCCATGACCTTGTAGATGACGCACAGCACCACGTCAAGGAGATCGAGAATGGTGAAGACGACGAAGCTGGCCACCTCATTAACTACTCTCCCGGTTAATGTTAGCACGAGCCCAGTTGCGCGCATTACGCCCATGATAAAAAGAAGAGATGGATACAAGATCACCCACAAAGGAACTTTCGTTGTGGTTGATATTAAAACTCCATAGAAGCAGCTCTCCAGCTATCTACGTGGTTATAGTAGAACTAGGCATCTCTACAGAGAAAGCAATGCACCTCTGTCGGTTTTGGTGCTACTTTTCTTTCTTCTCCTAACCCACAACACCCATACAAGGTGTGGAAAAACAAAGCCCAAAAGCAAGAAAATGGAGTGGAAGTTCTTTTATTTGGGTGCAAATGTACCTTCTTAGAATATAATCTTTGGAGGACTTAACAAAGCTTGAGCTCTGGGAGAGAGAGAGAGAGAGAGAGAGAGGGCCTTTACACTAACTAAGAGCGTAGATAAATGAATGGGGGACAAGACTACCGTGATAGTTTGTCACCGTTTTAAAAATGGTGGGGACTAATCCACCACACACTGACATACATGTGAATTAATCTGAACCATCAAAACAATTCGTTGCAGTGTGGATGGAAGATAGCTCAGGACGCGGATTTCCTGCGAAAGCCTTTCGCAGGAAGTTCCTGCGCAAGATTTCTGTGTGGAGCCCACTTAGACGTTTGTGAGAAATCCAACCCTTCTATCCGTTTTTGAAGCTCATTTTATAGTGTGAGACCAAAAATTAGGAGGATCCACAACTCAAGTGGGCCACACAAGAGGAAAAAGTGAATATTTAGTGACCACCGTTGAAACATTTATATGGCCATAAAAGTTTTGTAACAGTACACGTTTATGGTGTTTTCACTTTATCTGGGTGAAAATGACCTTATAAACGGTTTAGATGGCATATAAACAGCAAGGTGGAGCTTAGGAAATTTTCAACGGTGGGCAATCTCTTCCCCACTGTTTCATCTCCTATGGCCCACTTGAGTTTTGGATCCTTCTCATTTTTTGTAGTATAACTTAAAATGAGGTCGAGAAACGGATGGACGGATTTGATTTCTAAAAAAATCGCAGTAGGCCCCACCCCAAATACTTGAGCAGGAACTTCCTGCGAAAGGCTTTCGCAGGAAATCCGCGTCCGCTCACATATCATACTCATGAAATGATCTTAGCTATCAGTTGAATTTCGACCAATGACTTTTCTATTTTTAGTTGTGCATTTGATGACGGTCTACCAGATTGTTAGCATCATTCAACTAGCGTTGCTTTCGGTCATCCTCCGTCCATAATCAATGATTTGGGTAATCGGAATGGGGGCCCAAATTATCACGGCAGCGTGTACGGTGGTTGAGTGGCCAAGGTTTTTTAAATGATGGTAAACTATCACGTTGGTCTGGGCCTTGAATTCATTGTTCATTAAAATCGTTTGTTGGCCAAGGAAAAGGGTAGGTGGTGGTTGAACTCCCGACTAACAAATACCCATTTGCCACCACTGTATGTATTGGCTGCTAAAAAACAATGGTTTTCTTGCTCACAGCTCCAGTGACTTTCGTCATATAGTAAAATTACCAAAAGGACCCTAACATTGCTGTCCACGTGGATTTGCTTCCCACGATCAAACATGGAACACGTACGCGAGATCTTGGATGGTCAAGACACTGGCCATCTGTGTATGTTGGCTCACTAAAAAATAAGCAGGTCCACTCATCACGTTGGTCACATGCGTCTGACGAAATGAATGATTAAGATAAGGAGAATATCAGGACCCTCTATGCCATAGGTGTCGCTAACCTGCTGAGGATTTCGTTTTGGAAAACTCTTGCGTGAGTGGCGTAGGTGGGTAACTTTCTCTAATGTCGGGAAACGTTTTAAAATGCATCAAATCCAAGCCGTCCATGAGGTGCATCACGGTTTATATATGTATATATATATAATTATTTATAGCGTTGATCCAAAAAATCAGGCCAATTCAACCTTCACCCAGTTTAAAATTATACAAAAAATTTTAAATCTCGGGTTGTGGGCCTTCTGGAATTTTGACTGTTTTGATTTTTCGCTGATCTCTTTATCATGTTGAGGCACATCAGATGAATGAATGGGATGGTTGATTTAAATATCAAGGTTAGCCCTACAAAAACCAATTTTGGGTCACCAGGATTTTTGGTTCCTAGATTCCTCATGGACGGGGTGGATCGAGGAAAGTTGCACCCACGTGGCGCGCGGTTAGCGGTTGGTGCCCAAGGGAGTTAGCGTCAGGTATCTACGGAAGTTGGAGGCGGATTAACTGAGGCAGGGTACCAGCTTAGTGGGCGAGGCCCTGACCGTGTGACTCACCTCGATGTATTGTTGTGTATCCAGGCCGTCCATCCGTTTCGTCAGATACCTTTAGTGTATATTTCCAAAAATTAAGTACACAAAAGTCTCAGGTGGACCATACCACAGGAAAAAGTAGTAATTGAACGCCCACCATTAAAACTTTCAAGGGTGCACCGTAATTTTTATTTTCCATCCAAGGTTGTTGATAAAGTTACACAGACCTGTACGAAAGGAAAACAGAAATATCAACTTGATCCAAATATTATGTGGCCCTCAAAAAGTTTTGAATTGTCAGTCACCACTATTTCCTGTGGTGTGTTGTGTGGTTCACCTGAGTTTTTGATCTGCTTTATTGTTTGGCCGATGCTATAAAATTTAGATGGAAAATCTGATGGACGGATTGGATATACAAAAAATAGATGGAGGTGAACCCCACTTTCAGGGACTCTGCCATTAAGCTGTTACCCCGTACTCACCTAATCCGCGCCCACGGGGTGCGATCGTGGTTCCGTTTGCTTCGCGCTGCATCCCCGGAGAGAAAAAGTTTGACACTCGTCAGAGTGTGACAGATGATAAGCGGGCACTTAAATTACTTTGAAATTTCATACTTGTCATGCAGGTAATTCCAATTAAACTTCTCAAATTGTGGCTCCAGTTTAGATGTAACATGAAAAGAAAAATTAAGGTCATATATTATGACTATCCAATTTGTGGACATTTACGATACCGTTAAAATGAAAAGAAGATCGAGCAAGTGGCCATGAATTAGAGGTTGGGATTGCTCAAACACTGATTTTTCGATTTTAACTCAGTGGCAATGGGTTCCACAGTTTAATAGGTTTGATTTGAGTTATCGTTGTTGTTCGCCTCTTGGATGCATAATTCGGTCACATGTGATGTGTGCAGACATTCAGAAATGGAATGTGTGACTGGATTCCAACCAAACAACTTTGACCCTGGGTAGTAAGATAGACATATTCATCAGAATTGGTCGTATATGACTAAGATATGAGAAAAATGACAGCCTATTTAACCACTCATAAGATGTTATTTAAAATCATCAGGCGAGTATCGAAGGGTAGGGTTCATCCTTTGAGAATGTGTTGCATCTTGCCTTCATACAAAAAGACTTTCAATACAAAAGTAAAACAAGAAAGAAACACTTACAATCTACTACAAGGAATAACTGGAAGGAATCTTTTTGAGAGAATTACTTGTATTTCTATAGAAATCATCCAGCGTATGAGCGTAAACTTAGATTATAGTTAAGGATTATATGTATTAATTTACCGCTAGGTAGGATTAAGCTACTGGTTATGCTAAGGAACGTAAAAGATAGACTATGTTAAGGAACATAAAGGATAATTGATAGATTGATTTATTTGATTGGCTTGATATGAGACACTTTGCTTTATTGAACTCATCTGCTATTTTTAGACTTTTTTAAGATAGCCATCTACATGCTTCTTCCCACGTTTGATATGTTACGACAATTACTTCAGCACCAATCCAGCCTTCCTGACTCACTGACCCAGCATCGTTTTTCTCTCGACCATGTTCCGTCGTTCACTACTCGATCACGCTTCGTCTTTAGATGATGTGTATTACCCAACTAGTGCCAGCTGTTATCTCCTAACATGCACTCGAAATATCTTCGCAGATCTTATACGCGGTATATATTTCTTATGTAATGATATACGTCACTTCCTTTTTTTTTTTTTTTTTTTTACACACGTACACACACCCCACACACTCACGCTGGTGGAATTTCACCACCTATGGGTCCTCGAACCCTTGACCGGGAGTTGAAACTCCTAAGAGTCTATCATCCAGAAAAGACTACGAGTCTACCAACCTATGTCACTTCCTAATTGCCTCTTCTAAGAACGGTAAAAAATAAGGTACAACATTGCCTCCTACGTTGCTTCGCTTTAGGAAAAAAAAAGTAAAAGCAATTGTGGTCCATTGTTCAATGTAATAAATATGATTGGCCTTTCTTTCCACGTGTCAACTCTCTATTGATTCTCCTCGATTGAGGTGAAAATGAAATGATGGTTTTGGTTTTTTCCATGGCTGCCATTGTGACATGTAACGAACAATTGAATCCTACAATGAGTCATAATGATCTTTTCATTAATGCGCACTCTTCTATATATATATATATATATATATATATATATATATATGCAATTTCGAATTAGTTTTAATTTTTCCCACAACTCTTGCTCCTTACGTCTCTTCTTCTTCTCAAACTCTTCAAGACCCAAACTTGCTACTTCTGCTACCACGGTCGCTTCTTCATCTTCTGATCTTGCAATCATCCATTAAGAAGATCTTATCAGAGAACTAGACACCCTTTCCCCTGCGATCATATATGATATCTTCTGATGTCCCCATTAACCAAAATAAACCATTCATTTCTCTTCGACTGGCCTTTCACCAAAAGTTACTCATTAAGAAATCTCATTGGTAGACTAGCTTTTCCCTAGCTGTTAGGGCAAGAAATTACTACTTCAATTTGAGTTTCTAGATCCTACGACTGCTTTTAAAGCTTAAAGATCTTAGCCAAAACCATTGAAAGGATGAGCAGACTTGTACAATCGCGTACTCCAATAGCATAGTGACACATGGAGACAAGCCAACATTTTTTAATGCATCAGGCTTTCCCTTTTTTGAATATATAACATATACTTCCCTTCTTATTGCTACTTTGACATTTTGAAGCTCATTGAGCATTAGTCCAATAGTCATGTATGTTTGTTCTTTCACTCATCTTCTTCCTTTTGGCGAAGTGCTCTTTGCAAGTTTTGCTCAAGATAAAGATCAATACATACTTTGTCTTTGCAGACAGAAATGGAAGGGCATATTCTAACTTCATGCTCAATTATTGCAATAAAAGTGCGAAAGTTAGTGATCAATAACATATAACATTTTTGTTGATGTGGATCTATCAACATCTGCTCTACCTGAATACCATGCAAATCACAAAAGAGTATGTTTATCTAGCTGATGTGCTAGCTTAAGGACAACAACTAGCTCTTGCTCTGTTCATGCTTGATCGTTTGTATCGAACCATGTATGAAGCAACAACAAAATGTTTTTACCACAACAGAGGAGCTTTATAGCTACTTTAAATGTGGCTCTGTAAATATTTCCACTTCTTCACCCATAATCATTCTTCCTCTGGTCTTTATACCTCTTTCAGTTAGCACAACATCTTTTATCATCGAATCATTCATACATTCATAGTATATGAATTTCTTCTTCTCACTCCGCCCCATTATGTCTAACCATTCTTTCAATCCTCCAAACCAAAGAACTCGGCCTAACTTGGTTCACTGAAGACTCTAAATTGACCGATCTCGACAAAATCGAGCAAAGAGATAAAGCTTGGGAGAGTTACCTAATTTGCAGAGACCTTCCTTATGGTGGCACCGTGGAAACTGGTGTCAATGTTAAGGTAGTGGTCAAACAATATTGTCTCAACCTTCTTGCTCATCAATTCGGTTTTAGCTCAATGCATTCCTTACCCATTCACTCATAAAATTTCCAATCAACCCCCTCATGAGTGCCCAATTATGGAATTAGCTGACATTTATCTGACTCTCCACAGCAACTTTCAGTTAATAAGCACTATTCTTGAGCTGCCAATTATTTAGAGTCGACCACGTTAGATGATCACTTTCCATGATTGGTGGAAAAACTATTATAATAAGTTGGTGATCGAGCCCAACGAACTCATCATTGCTCGGCTTTACTCTTTGGAGTGGGAAAAACTGAACTTATGGCTAAGAAAAAGAGATAAGTGATCAAAAGGGCTACAAGAAAGACCGCATTAAAACAAATTACGTCTCTAAGCTGAAAAACAATATAAACTCAAAGAACAACATCAACATTGACCACCTCTCCATCACTCAACAAAAAAAATGGTTGATCCAGCATCACCTCAGTGCAAACACCAAAGAGTTGCTATTGCCAGCCCTTCTAAACCAGCTCAACTAATTCACCTTGCTCCAATCCTTACAGCTCCTTGGGTCATAAGAAACATTTTAAAGTTTGCACCACTTCTATGTCTCATTCATGTTACTCCTATAGTTCCTACCATACCATTTGTACTAAAAAGTTCCTCCACGATAGTTAGGACTGGTCGAGCTATAAGGAAAATTTTAGGTCTTTCTCTTATAGCCGGTGCTATTCATGCCTTCGAAACGTATTATAAAACTAGGTACTAGCTAAGAACATCACTTTCCAAATATGCATGGAAAATGAAGTAAGAACATAAAAGGTACGAAGAAGCTAGCTTCAATCAAACTTTAATAAATGTATGAATGATAAGGAAAGGTTGAACGATCCCAACCTTCCTTCAATCGTTATGTAATGACCTTGATTTTTTGAGCCATATGAGAACCATACTGACCAAATTAATAATTTAATTTTGTCATTATTAACAAAACCAAGTACTTAGCCTAGTTGGTAGAGGTACTCTTGGTGGAAGGATAAGTTAGTAGATTGATTCCTAAAACTGCAATATTTATATTTTTATTAAATATCATAAAACCCTTGTGGAATCTTCTAGATCTAGGGCTTCATATTTATTTAAAGGGAAGAACCATAGGAAATTCCATTAGAAAACCCTAAAGCTAAAGATGTAAGACCCGTATCCTAGTCTGTACCGTTTCATAAGCTTCTGCAGTCCTCCCGGTCGAATTCTAACAACCCTCGACCTATATCCGACGTTTGCGCACGATCCTAAGACGAGTCCTGCATACCAAAGTCTACTTGACCCAAAATTTAAACCTTAGCGACTGCGTCGTTGCTGCAGTTCTAACACCGTGACTCGCGCATCAAATCGATACCCAGGTCAGGAGATGTGGGTCTGCATTCATTTCGAGAAAAATGCCGCGTGTTGTGAATTTTGAGAGAATCTCTACAACATGTCCCATCAATCAATCAATCAATCAATATCAAGTACAAGTCATACCCCAAGTACATCACCATCCCTCCCTTTTCACAAGTTAACTCTCTCTCTCCCCTAACCATCCCTCTTTTTACAAAAAATCAAACTCACCCATACCTCCCATCACTTTTCCTTACACCCCCATTCCATCCTTCCCTTTTAATATTCTCCTTTTCTCATTTCTAGAAAAAAAAATCTCCCAAGCAACTAAGAATTTCCAAACATCCAAACCTCCCCAAATCAACAAGTGTGGCCCACCCTCTCATCTCTCATCACCACCATCAAAACCCCATCAACCTCCATCAAAACCCCATCAACCTCCATCAAAGTTGAAGACAAGGAGCATAGGAGTGCAAGGGATCAAGGAGAAGGCCAACAGGTGGGTAATCCATCGTTAAATTCTTATTTTTGGGCCCACTTGTTAGTGGGACCCATTTTGATGTATGTAATGTAACCACGAGGGGCCCATATTAGCGGGGTCCCTCTATCACCGTCTCTCTCTCTCTCTCTCTCTCTCTCTCTCTCTCTCTCTCTCTCTCTTTCTTGTATGGTGATGATGATGAAGGGGTGAATGGCCCACCTGGTATATGTGTGTGTCCCACCATGAAGCATATGTTATCCCCATGCCATTCACCTTCATGTGGGACCCATCTGATGGGAGTGAGGGATCTACATCACCCAACCAGTTAGCAGGTTTGGATGGAAGGAAAACACAAACATTATGTTAATCCAGATTAAGTGGGCCACATATATGTGGGACCCACCATGATGCCTACGTTGTATCCACTGTCCAGCATCCAGGGACGCTAGACATGGCTTACAGTGAGGTGTGAACGTTTGGTGGGTGCAGCTAACAGTGTAGTGTGTACTGACGTGGTTTGTGGATAACAGTGAAGTGTACACTGCTCATGTAGGCCCCACCATGATGAATGAATGTAATCCAAGCCGTCTATCCCGTTCCCTAGCTCATTTTAGGCGTTGAACAGAAATTCGAGACCAACCTGATTCTCAGGCGGGCCATACCATAGGAAATAGTGTTATTACCATTAAATCCCACCTTGATTCTTCTATTCGCTAAAAACAAGTCGCATATTGGTCTCATTTGGTCGATCATGGGCCGTAGAATCCAATGACCGGGTTGAATTTTTCAGATGTGGGCCCTATATATGAAAAACCATGGAATTTCAAAAAAAAGAAGATATATATAAGAACATGCAGCAGCGCCTGCTGCCTGCAGCGTCAGCAGCGCAGGATGATGTTGTTTGTTGTGCCATGGATGAAAGAGACAGGGACGTAGGTCCCAATTGTAGGCCCCACCGTGATGTGTGTTGAGCATCCACGCCATGCATTAGTGGGCCCCTTAGGGCAGTGGGCCCCCCTCCTAATATCATCCATATACATGGCTCAGGTGGCCCACATCATAGGAAAAAGTGGTGATTGAATAGTTGTCATTGAAACCCTTTTGGGCATTATAGAAGTTTTGGGTCAATATGAAATTTATTTTTCCTCTTTACCCAGGTCTACATAACCTTATTAACAGATTGAACGTTATGGTGGGCCCCACGTGGGACCCACTGGTGTATGTATTGTATCCAACATGTGGACCCACCTTGTAAATATGTATTGGTCCTCCACCATCCAGAACATCCAGGGGTCTGGACGGTGGCTCTTTGTAATTTATATATATTATATTATATTATAGTATTATATATATATATATATATATATATATATATATATATATATATGAAAAGTGGGCCACATGCGTGGGACCCACCACTGATGTTTGTGTTCCAGTTCCACCTTCCAGATGGAACGGTGGCCCACCATGATATACGACCCCACCATGATATGTGACCCCACCATGATACATGTATTTCATCAATGCCATCCACATGTCTTATATCCACGCTGTCCATCTTTCATGAGGCCCATTGGTGTGGTCCATTTGAGACACATGGGGCCCATTGTTGTAGCCCATTTGATGTACATATGGCCCATGTGATTAGGCCCATGTTGATGTATTTATGCCCTGTTGTTGAGGCCCACCTTAATGTGTATAAGGAATGTTGTTAAGGTCCACTTTGATATATATGAGGCCCACGTGATACGACCCATTTGATGTATTTAACTCGGCCCATTCAACTCGGCCCATTCGATTTGTCCCAATTGATTTGGCCCATTGTTTTGGCCCATTTGATTGGCCTGATGTGATAGATGAGGCCTGATGTAGAGGCCCGCTGTATATATATGAGGCTCATGTGATGCGGCCCATTTGATGTATTTGGAGCCCTTGGGTCGAGGCCTAACGGGATGTACATAAGGCTCATTACAACTTGTGATTCCACCGTGGTTTATGTAATGAAGTTTATGGTGGGCTATGCCTTGGGAGCAATGATGGTTTGACGTCCACATTGTAGGATGATGTTGGTTAAATGTCCGCATTGTCACTCTCCCTAGGGCCCATTGTTAGGCCCATACTTGTAGTGTGTAGACTGTTTAGGCCCATCTTCGTTATGAACAGAGCCCATCACCATATAACATGTTTAGTATAGATCCATGATTCATACTCATATGCATCATATGTATGCCTGATATGAGGAGTGATTGATTATAGCATATGCCTTCGGATAGGTTGTTTATGGGCTCCCTGATAGGTGGAGTTGCCCTTCATTAGCGTAGTATGTGTAAGATTGCTGCATGATTGATAGTTTGATTCATGCACTTCGCATTTGTATGACATGATTACTATACACCCTAGCGACATCAGGGGTATGACCTCCACATGCATATCGTGGATGGTAGGATCAGACACTGAAAATATTGTTATTAAGCATCGGGGTGCCATAGATGTCCCTAGGTGAAAATCCCTAAACCTGATGGTACTAGAGCATGACTCCAACATCGAGACCGAGTAGATATATGAGCGCATGAAGGCCGAATACCAGGAGGCCGCGTCTCCCACTGTGTCATGGTCAGTTGGAATAGGGTGTGGCCTTACTCGCCTGAGGGTAGGGGCAATACTATACTGAGTTCTCGTGAATGAGTCCGCTATTGACATGATAGATAAGTATTGACAGATTATTGGGCAGGTGGATAGTGAGGTTTCTTACGCTCACTTGGACTGTGTGGCCAGGAGAGCTGCAGTACCATTTAGAGTGTACTAAACACTGGTGATTATTCAAAATGAGAATTATACTGATATTTGATGAGCTGTATGAAGATTTGGATGAGAATTGACATGCTTGAGTTACATCTCGCATCGCATGGTCTTGATATGACTGATAACATTCATATCCAACACCGCATAACCTTGGCATGGTTGAATGCATTCATGTACTCATCAGCATGATTTCGCATTTCTCTGACCCTGCATTCTGATCACTCTCTTATTGCGCAAATAATTACACTGCCCTCTAAGCATTCTATAATCTTATACATAATTGATGTGTGCAGGTGACGCCAGGACGCAGCCATAGCCTCGTCGTAGTTGGAGTGTGCAACCGAGCTTCTGAAGTTTTTATTACTTTTAGTGTATTTTCCTTTCATACGCACTGTATTCAAAGTTTTTGATCATAGTGGATTTTATGATGATGTTCTTGTGGTTATTGTTCGTGGGTTATGCTTATACTGAAACAAAATCATATTTAAAATTCTCCTTGTAAGATCCCAGGATCGGAACCTGGTCTGTGGGTGCCGGGAGCCGAGAATGGGGTACTACGGATGCTGTCAACACCGGATTAGACGATCGAAAATTTTGTGAGCCCGGTTTCCTAGTTCGGGGCGTGATAAAAGAGAAGACGGATGAGAAGGGGAGAGAGAGAGAAAAGCCTTATGAAAAAGAAACCTCTGTCAGTAAGTTTTCTATCAAATTCTTTTGTTCCTTATCTATTTTATTTATTTATATCTAAAAGCCTAGTTCTAAACAATGAACAAAGGGAATTTATCCTATGACTATTGTTTTAATATATGGGGAAGTTTTGATGACAGAAATTGGTTTTAAGAGAGATGCCATATTATGGGAGAATAACATTGAGAATTCCAACCATATCAGTCTAGGAAGGTTCGAATCAAAGGACCTTAAAGCTGAATCATGTCAGGACCTTAAATCCTAGAGTATCCAACTGAGGGATTTTCCACGGTTATTTACGAATAATATAGATGATGATAGGTTATGCTGTAAAATGATTTTTTAACTAACAAATGTAGACTCTGGATATTTCAAAATCCAAGCAATCTTTTAGTTATTTTAAAATTAACAATAAGAAAATCATATGATGGGTTGGAGCCAATCCAGGAATCGTTTGAATTCACGAAAGCTAAGAGAGTGTAAGAGAAACCCAATTTTTTTTGGAAAATCAGATTGTATAATAGAACCAAGCCAACTTTGGTCAATCAATCAAAGTGAGTGTTTTGATCGATTGAACATGTCAATTTTTGTCGAACAACCAATGTAAAAAAAATAATCTTATAGTAGTCTAACTGATGAAAGTCAAAGTTCGATTGATCGAGGGTCTACTTGAGCGATTTCGATTAATCCGATCGAGAATGACCAAAACCGTCAAGCCCCAAACTCGGAAACCGGGCTCACAAAATTCCTGGTCGCTAAATCCAGTGCTGACAGTCTCTGTAGCACCCCATTCTCGGTTCCCAGCATCCATACTCTAGATTCTGATATTGGGATCCTACAAAGAGGATTTTCCAACGTACTTTTATCTCGTAATAAGCATAACCACAAGTTTACCCAAATCACAAAGGCAACATCATTATCACATATCCATTAATATAAACATTTAAATACAATGCTGAAAAGGAAATACATATGCTGAAAATCAAAGCTCCGGAAGTCAGCTACATACTCCAAGCTCCACGCTATTACAACCTAACGCCTCCTGCACGCATCTATCGTGCATAAGCTTATAGAAAGCTTAGAGAAGGGGGAAAGTGTGTGCGTAAGATAAGTGCCAAGCATGCAATACAATGCCATAATCATGCAATGTCAGAAATACTGGTAAGATCATGAATCAAAGTAAGCGGAAACATATTAGTAAGTTCATGAGTGCCTTCAGCCGTATCAAGGCTATGCAATGTAAGGCATGAATGCTAACATCCATATGAATGCAGAAACATAGCAACCCAGAATGTTAAATGATGCAGATATAATGCAATATGCAGTTCGAATGAAATGACCAAGTTGGAGTAAAGTCGGGATGATAATACGTAGTATCACAGGCTATGAGGTCCATCATAAGGGACTTCTATCCAAACCAATCCCATACCTAAATTTGGATAGCTAGACTCAATGTAGTAGACTCCTGATCTCATGTTAGTTGCATGCCCCAACCAAAATCATTGCCATTACAAAGGTACACAATAATTAGTTGCTCATTACCAGCCCGAGTGATAATGAATGAATGAATGAGTATGTAACTCATACTCAATAAGTCCACATATTAGTATCGTACACCTATGGGATCATCACCGGGGTCTAGTACACTCCAAACCAGATTGTTGCCCCATCGTGTGCAACCAGGTGAGTGGAAGAGACCTCACTATCTACCTGAACAGTAGTCAGCCAATACCTACCTGACACGTCGATAGCGGACCCATTTATGAGCTGGTCAAACTCATCCTAGTTTTGCCCACTACAAATCGGGTGGATAAGGCCAAACCCCCTTCCAACCGACCACGATACAGTGGGAGACACAGTCTACTGGTATTCGACACTCGATCGCTCATGTAATCCACTCAGTCTAAACGTTGGAGCATCTCCTGGCCATGGAGGTTTAGGAACTTTCACCTAGGGCTATCTATGACAACCTGATGCTAGTAATAGATTTTCAGTGTCCCATCTCGCCATCCACGACATGCATGTGGAGGCTATGGCCTTGATGACGCTGGGGTGTACAATAGTCATATCACACAAATGCAAGATGCATGAGTTACACAGTCCAATCATGCATCAATCCTATGCATACTGAGTGCTCATGTGGGACAACTCAGCTTATCAGGAAGTCCCATAAACAACCTGCCCTATGACATATGCGATGTCATCCACATCTCATAATAAACATGCAGATGATACGTATGGGCATGTATCATGATTCTATGTTGTTACGTATTCATAATCGGCATCGATAATTAGCCTTGATATCACATACTCATAATTGGTATCGGTAACCAGCATATATAATCGGCCTCGAGAATCGAAATCTCCCTCGACAATCATCCTTGATAATTAGCCTATCAAAGGGCCTGAGGGAAGGTCACAATGTGTACATTTAACCATCATTGTTCATTGATGTGGACATTTAACCAACATCGCTCCCAAGGGGTGACCCAAATAGAGCCAAACATATAGTGGGCTCATGGCCTCACACAAAGGCCTAATACACATTGCGATGGGCCTCATCACATCACAATGGGCCTAATTGTATGGGCTGAAAATATATCACAATGGGCCACAACATATGGGCTAAAAGAACATCTCATTGAGCCTTACCAAATGGGCTGAAAATACATCACAATGGGCCTCATCATATGGGCCAAAAATATATCACAATGGGCCATGACATATGGCTAAAAATACATCACAATGGGCCATGACATATGGGCCAGAAATACATCACAATGGACCACGACCTTGGGCTTTAAATATGCAACAGGTGGGCCCCATCATATGGGTCATAAATACATTATATCCGGCCTTTCCCATGGGCCTTGAATACATCACATTGGGCCTCGCCTATGGACCTTAAATACATCACATTGGGCTATATACTGGGCCTAATACACATCACAATGTGCCTCACTCGTGGGCCTAATACACATCACGATGGGTTGAATACACGGGCCTAATATACATCACCATGGGCCACGACCCATGGTCTTCAAATACATCATAATGGGCTACGACCCATGGGCCTCAATATACATCATAATGGGTCGTAACCCATAGGCCTCAATATACATCAAGTGGGCTGCATTAATGGCCGCACCAATGGGCCTCATATACAAGTAGTGGGCCACATCAATGGGCCTCATATACAACGAGTGGGCTGTATTAATGGGCCGCACCACTAGGCCTCATATATAATAAGTGGGCCGCATTAATGGGCTGCACCAATGGGCGTCATATGTCACGCCCTAAACTCAAAAATCGGACTCACAAAATTTCTAATCGTCGAATCGGGTGCCAACAACCTCCGTAGTACCCCATTCTTGGCTCCCAGCGCGCATGTGCCAGATTCCGATCCTGGGATCCTACAGGAGAATTTTCAGTATGATTTTTTTTTGTAATGGATCATAACCACGAGCATAACTAAGTCACCAAAACAACATCATCAGCCCATATCCACTAATATAATTATTTGAGTACAATGAAGAAATGGAAATACAATATGAAGATATCAAAGAAAACTCTAAAAGCTCCATCGCACGCTTCGGCCTCAGATCGGTTGCATCCTAACATTACCTGCACACATCTGTCGTGCATAAGCTTATAGAAAGCTTAGAGGCTAGTGAAAGTGTGTGCGCAAGATAAGTGTCAAGCACACAAATACAATGCCATAAATCATACAATATCAGAATAAGTAGAAATACTGACAAGATCATGAATCATACGATATCAAAGTAATGAGAAATATACTGGTAAGTCCATGAGTCATACGATATCAAAATATGTAATGTGAACGATCATAGAGAATCAAATATCAGATGCAGAGGATACAATGCAATATACAAATCCTGCTAAGTCTGTCTAGGCCATATAAGTGCAGAAACATAGTAACCCAAAATGCATATACCTGTAGATGTAATGCAATATGCTTTGCGAATGAAATGACCAAACTGGAGTGTAAAGTCGGGATGATAGTACGTAGTATCGCGGGTTACGGGGTCCATCACAAGGGAATTCTATCCAAACCAGTCCTATACCTAAATTTCGAGAGTTAAACACAATGTGGTAAACTACTAATCCCAGGTTAGTCGCGCACCCCAACCAAAATCCTGGCCATTGCGAACGTACATGTAACAAATAGTTGTGCATCACTAGCTCGAGTGGATAGTGAATGGATGAATGAATGAGTATGCAACTCCTGCTCAGTAGCCTGCCAGTATAGTAACCTGCCAACCACTGGTATCTCGCCCAGGCCTCAGCCCCACCCACATCACACCCGTTCACATCAGCGTCCACCCACGTACGCCCACCCACATGTGCAACAATGACAGGGATGTCATAATATCATGTTAGTCCTCATATCAAGTCCATGTATCAGTATGGTTCGTCTCTGGGAAATCACCGGGGTGTATTATATTCCACACCGACTGCCACCTCCCTAACCACACAGCCCAGCGAGTGGAAGAGACCTAATTATCTGCCTAGCCAGCAGTTTGCCAATACCTACCTGGCTCATCAATTGCGGACCCATTTATGAGCTGGTCATACTCAGCCTAGCTTATAACCCCATCACTTGGGCGGATAAGGCCACACCCCCTTCCAACCGACCACGACACAGTGGAAGACACGACCTCATGGTATAGGCACCAGTGCTTATATTCCACTGGGTCTAGACATTGGAGCATCTCCTAGTACCAAGGACGTTTAGGGACTTTCACCCTCGAACATCCTAAGTGCCCCACAGTGATAGAACTAAGTATTTTCGGTGTCCTATCTGACCATCCACGATGTGCCCGTGGAGGCCACGGCCCTGATGTCGCTAAAGTGTACAATGATCATGTCATACAATGAGGGTTGAATATTGCATATCAGACCCCGATTATTGTCTGATTTTACGTACATGATAATGCTTAATGGAATATTTTAATCGTGTTTTTGTTATAGGATGTAATAAGGAGCGTTGATTGAAAAAGAGTATTAAAAGCATGGATTTGTCGCTTCGAAGTCATCAAAGCAAGGGGCAGACTCCAAAAGATCAAGATCAATAGATTTACACACCATGGATTAAAGAAAATCAAGCCATTCACGTTAAAGAGGCCCAAAATTGGTGTAAAATGAAAGATCACATGGTTCCTGCCATCCGATTGGCTTAAAACCTCATACATGGGATTAGGGACATAAATTAACTATACATTTCAAATTTCAGCCCTCGGATCACTATGAAAGTGCCCCAACTGACAGATCAGCCCATAAATCGTTGATTTTGGGCCCACTCAGTCTCTGGAGATGACTCAACTTTGGTTTCAATGCCTTAAATGGGACGATGAAATGAATGGATGGATTGGATTTCACAGAAACATTTCAGTGGACCCCACCTAGTGTAGTATGTGCATAGTGCATATGTGCACTAACCATACACGCCAAACGTTAGGGACGGTTTGACCGTCTCTGATCGAAAAAAATAGAAAGAAGGAAATTTCCAACGTAACTGACCAACGAGCGATTTTTACGGACGTTAGTGAGCCCCACCCATTGCCCGTATGGATGATCCAATTCGTCCATCTTATAGATGGGTTCGAGCACTATAAAACCATGCTGACCTTTCACATCTATGCATACTCACTTGGGTGATACACGGGCCACAAACGGACTGCCTTGTAACGTTTAAAAGTGATTTTTACATGATTTCTTCTCTGGGCCGCTTCAATGGACATTCAAAACCATCCATTCTTAACTGAAATTTTGTCCTGAATCTAATGGATGGGGTAAATTTTCTCGAAAATGCTTCTGTGGGCCCCACCGATCATGAAAGTGAAAGAGTATAAAAGCTTTCGTACATCCGTGGAAACTGACTTTTTCAGACAGTTGTGGGCCACCATCTTTGATCATATGGCTGATCCAAGTTGTCCATTGTGTAGAGAAGTCAAAATCGTCCCAAGAGACATTGATTTTACAGACATAATGCAAGGAACACGAGAGTTATGAAGCTCCGAACTTGGCTGCGAAAAGGCTTTCGCTACGTGTGCGACAGCTTTTCAAATCCGATTTCCACCACTCCAGCCACTCCAGCAGCTATAAAAAGAGCTACAAAACGTGGATGGGGGGAACCAGAGCTTGAGGAGAGCTAGGGAGAGGAGAAAGAGAAGAGAGAGAGAGAGGAAGGAAGAAGAGAGAGAAGGGAGATGTTTTTATTATTTAAATCTTATAGTTCCTTCTTTTTATTTGATTTTATGGATTGCTAATCTTGTAGCTAGGGCTAAGATGAAGCCCTTCATTTGAATAACTTTTGTTATATGTTGAATTCATCTGAATCTGATTGATTTATTTCTTTCTCTAGTGTGCTTTCCTGAGATTTTCGTACTTCTCCATTCTATGAGCTTAACCAAAGTCTAGATATGGATGTTATTTGGAATCTTATTATAGGTGCTTGTGTCTGACCATGAACAGGTTTCCTATAGAGGAAGAAATAGGAATCTACATCTCTCCATGCCTGAATATGGATGGAAAGATGTGATCCATATGCTCTATGGGATTATACATTCGGTGTGCCCGACCAAGGACATAGTTTATGATTTATTTAATTTATATCAATCTGAATAGGGTGAATCAATAGGTAAAATAAGGGTTTGGATAATTAGGGGTGAATTTGAAAGTCCTAGTCTTTTCCTTGATTGGATTTTACTCATTATTGCTCTCGGTTATCCTTTTAGATTATTTTTCTTATTCACTTGCTAAACTATTTGTTGGATTAGTTAAGAAGAGTCTTAAATTTTGAATTGTGAGAACCAGTCCTCGTGGGAACGATCTCGTAATCCGTACTATATCTACATCTGATTCGTATACTTGCGAGTTAAAATGATTTAAATCAGATTGGTTTAAATAAAACATCAAGTTTTTAGCACCGTTGCCAAGGACTATTTCGATCCAAATTGGATTTGAGATTCTTTCTTATCATAATTCGTAGCCTTAGGAATTTTCTAGCATTATTTTAGGAAACTTAATTTATTTTTATTTTTATTTTATTTATAGGAATTGAGAAAGGAAGCTGCTAAATAAGATTATCTTCAAAAGGAGGAGCTGTCCAAATCTTCAGACATCAATCATCTCCTTTTCTAGGTTCTTGCTTCCAATTCTTATTTACATAGTTTTATCTTATTTTTTTTTAGGATTTCATAATTTTTAGTTTTAGTTTTATTTCTCTTAGGTTGCTTCTTAGTTTAGTTTTCTTTCCTACATTGCTTTCTGAAATTAACTGGTCCTAAGATTAGATTCAGAGTTAAGGTTTCATCATGTGTATGAATGAGTAGGAAGGTCAGTATGCTGAGAAGAAAAATTTATATTGGGATAATAATTATGGTAGAAATCAACCTATGTCTCAACATTTTTCTGAAACTATCATCGAGAACCAACCATAATCTAATGATCCACCGGTTAAGAAGTCCTTACTCGATCATATGCGGGAGAATAATTACACCACACAGATTAATAAGGCAGTACGTGAGTGTTGGGATTATCATAACTATAGGCGTGAGGACTATTATCAACCATCAGATTCTCCCACCTATGATCCGTATAGCTATAATCAGTGGAAACATCAAAATTGGGGAAATGAACCAACAACATGTTATAATGATTATTCTTTTGGGTTCCCTACTTCTAAATATCCACCAGAAATGATCCAAAAGGAGTCATCTCCGAGTTATACAACCTATAACATGATGAAATTATTAGATGCACTTGAATCACGCATTGATAGGCTAATGGAGACTAATTCATCCCGACCATAACCTGTTGATTATTCCTTTGGATTCCCTACTTATGATGCGCTAATGGAAGCTAGTTCATCTCAGCCATAACCCAATCTAGAAATACAATGCGAGGAAGGTGATCCTCACTCACTTTTGAAACGCTCTGAAATTTGGGATGAAGAGTTGAATTATGTTAATGAGCATATAGTTCAATTTGTAGATGAACCGATCTCGATGAAGGTTCAAAGGAATGGTCAAGAGATGTGGGTATCTTTCAAATATAATGATGATGACACACCTTCCTTATATGACACATAGGATTTCAATGATGAGGAAGAGGTCAGTTTATTTGAACCTCAACCCAATTTAGGAATAAAATGTGAGAAAAGCAATCCCATCCTAGGTGGACAAGACAGGAAATTAGATGATGATATGTATTGGGATAGTGATCATTTAGCCCAAATTCCCCTGGAATCAATCTCAAGTATGGTCCAGGTCAGTGATTAAGAAGTTTACGAAGTGGTCAGTCAAAATGAGCCACTCCTCTCACCTAACATATTTGATTTAAAAGTGAAGGATGAGCCTATTACAACCGACCCTTCTAACTCTTGTGACACATGTTTGGGCCACTCCACTGAATTGGATGATGATATGATTCGGGAAATGAATGAACAGATTGATATGACTTTGGAAGTTGAAACCACCCAGTTGAGGCTATCATCTGAGTCATACACCTTTGACAATTCAATGCCTCTTCTGAGTAGTATCAATGAATAGAGTTCTCACATCAATACTTCGTTTCTTGACCCTCAAATTTTTTGCGCAGGGTTGGAGTAAGATAGTGTACCTGCATCCACTTTCAAAGACGATGGATTCATTGGACAAATCATCAAAAGCTCCAATGTGAAAAATAAGTCATGCTCAACTGAACATCCCAACTCTTTGGATGATTGCTTGGCACACTTTATATATTGAATTGAACCTATGATAAAAGAAATAGTGGCTGCTTCGCAAGACAATACCTTTGTACTTATCACTGACCAAGAGAACCTTCATTCTGAAGCCCCTCCTTCCCCAAACTCTCAATGTTTACCATTAAAGGAAGAGGAGCTGAAAATTAAACCAAAGAGTGAAACTTCAGAATATGATGAGACTACATCACTTTTTAAGAAGTTTTCTGAACTTTATTTATTTGTAGTCTCTGATTCACTATGGAATACTAACGTTGAAACTTCTTCTATCATAGGTGAATCGTATATACTCTGGATACCTCAAATAATTCAATAGAAAATTTCTTATGAGGTACGTAAGTTCCTCTGGAAAGTCATGCTCCAGGGCATCCAAACTTATTGCAAAAAGGGCTTTTGGATGATCCTGTTGAGGAACTTACTGAGAAACTTATCAAGATATTGGCTGAAAGAGGAACCTTGCAGCATGATCGAATAGTTTTTCCCTGCTTTCATAGGACTAGGGTAATTTGCTTTATGTTGTTCTAGGATAGACGATTTTATGCCGTTAGGTTAGTTTGCTTCATATGTTGTTTTGGGATAGTTGCTTTCGTGTCTTCACTCTCATACTGACCTGCACTCACACAACGATCTCTTGAAAAATCTCTCTTGATCCCTTCATTCCAGTACTATCTTTCCATCACTTTCATTTACTTTCGTTATCCCATGTGCATTGCATGCTTATTTCTTTTACATTGAGGATAATGTAGATTTTAGGTTGGGGGTGGGAGATTAGGTTACCTAACTAGTATTTTCTTAGTCTTGAGCAAAAATTGTGAATATTTTTGAATTATTCTAAAAATTTTTTAAAATTTCTTGTGACTTTGAAGTAATTTTGAAGGATAATTGTGATTTTAAAATTAAAAGAGACGTGATGTTGGTAATTTATGATTCTTGGATTCAGTTGTCTGTTTGATTTCACAATTAAGTTTAGTTTATTAGTTGATGATTAGACATTGTAAACATTGATTGAGTCATGATTTCGCATATCACATCTCGCTTACACATTAAGGTTCCGGTTAGATAATTAAATGATTAACTTGGTAATCACTAAACATGGAAGGAACCAGCCTAAAAAATTTTTTAGCATCAATTTATAAAAAAAGAATTGAAAGGGTGAGTTGCATAATCTTCACCATAGGTTTGCTCCCTATAGGTGTAGATTCGATTCCCTATAGTTGATATTTAGAAAAAGTTAGGTGACAAATCTTTATCATAGGTTTGCTCCCTATAGGTGAGGATTTGATTCCCCTACTTGGTGTTACTGTTCATAAAAAAATAAAAAATCAAAGGCTGATAGAATGAAAAGTTAATTTGTAAAGCAAGTGTTTGTTTCAGTTTTGGTTGTCATGAATTTCATTGTTAATTACCAATGATATCATGAAATTGACAATTGGATCTCTTAATGATTGTAAGCTGAGATTACACTATACACTTATGGAACTTAATCTTTAGAATTTTCTGATTGATGGAGTAATAATTTGAACTTGATTATGAAGTTTACCATGAGTTTGATTTCAAGAGAAAATTCTACTTACCATTCTTGAATCATAGAATTTTCAAATCTCAATTATTTGTTCACAAGTCACTCGGGTTTACAGGAATTATCCTTTATTTTTAAAATTATTTTTTTCATGTTTGGCTCAGGACTAGCAAAATGCTAGTTGGGGGTTATGATGAGGGTTGAATATTGCATATCAGACCCCGATTATTGCCTGATTTTACGTACATGATAATGCTTAATGGAATATTTTAATTGTGTTTTTGTTATAGGATGTAATAAGGAGCGTTGATTGAAAAAAGAGTATTAAAAACATGGATTTGATGCTTCGAAGTCATCAAAGCAAGGGACAAACTCCAAAAGACCAAGATCAAAGGATTTACATGCCATGGATCCAAGAAAATCAAGCCGTTCGAGTTAAAGAGGCCCGAATTGGTGCAGAATGCAAGATCACATGGTTCCTGCCATCCGATTGGCTTGAAACCTCATACATGGGATTATGGACATAAATTAATCATAGATTTCAAATTTCAGCCCTCAAATCACTATGAAAGTGCCCCAACTGACAGATTAGCCCATAAATAGTTGATTCTGGGCCCACCCAGTCTCTGGAGATGCCTCAACTTTGGTTTCAACACCTTAAATGGGATGATGAAATGAATGGATGGATTGGATTTCACCGAAACATTTCAGTGGACCCTACCTATGTGGTATGTGCATAGTGCATATGTGCACTAGCCGTGCACGGCAAACGCCGAAAAAATAGAAAGAAGGAAATTTCCAATGTAACTGATCGACGAACGATTTTTACAGAAGTTAGTGGGCCCCACCCATTACTTGTACGGATGATCCAATCTGTCCATCTTGTAGATGGCTTCGAGCAATACAAAACCATGTTGACCTTTCACATCCATGTATACTCACTTGGGTGATACAGGGGCAATAAACGGACTACCCTGCGACGTTTAAAAGTGATTTTTGCGTGATTTCTTCTTTGGGCCGCTTTAATGGACATTCAAAACCATCCATTCTTGACTGAAATTTTATCCTGAATCTAATGGATTTCCCCGAAAATGCTTATGTGGGCCCCACCGATCACGACAATAAAAGAGTGCGAAAGCTTTCGCACATCCAAGAAAACTGACTTTTTCAGGTGGTTGTGGGCCACCATCTTTAATCATATGGCTGATCCAAGTGTCCATCATGTAGAGAAGTCAAAAATGTCCTAAGAGACGTTGATTTTACAGACATGATGCAAGGAACCCGAGAGTTATGAAGCCGCGAACTTGGCTGCGAAAAGGCTTTCGTTGCACGTGCGACAGCTTTTCAAATCTGATTTCCACCACTCCAGCTACTCTAGCAGCTATAAAAAGAGCTACAAAATGTGGATGGGGGGAGCCAGAGCTTAAGGAGAGCCAGGGAGAGGAGAAAGAGAAGCGAGAGAGAGGAAGGAAGAAGAGAGAGAAGGGAGATGTTTTTATTGTTTAAATCTTATAGTTCCTTCTTTTTATTTGATTTTATGGATTACTAATCTTGTAGCTAGGGCTGAGATGAAGCCCCTAATTTGAATAATTTTTATTATATGTTGAATTCATCTATCTGATTGATTTGTTTCTTTCTCTAGTCTGCTTTCCTGAGATTTCCATACTTCTTCATTATATGAGCTTAACCAAAGTCTAGATATGGATGTGGTTTGGAATCTTATTGTAGGTGCTTGTGTCTAACCATGAACTGGTTTCCTATAGAGGAAGAAATAGGAATCTACTTCTCTCCATGCCTGACCATGGATGGAAAGATGTGATCCATATGCTCTAAAGGATTATACATTCTGTGTGCCCGACCAAGGACATAGTTTGTGATTTATTTAATTTATATCAATCTGAATAGGGTGAATCAACAGGTAAAACTAGGGTTAGTATAATTAGGAGTTGATTCGAAAGTCCAAGTCTTCTCCTTGATTGGATTTTACTCATTGCTCTCGGTTATTCTTTTAGATTATTATTCTTAATCACTTGCTAAACTATTTGTTGGATTAGTTAAGAAGAGTCTTAAATTTTGAATTGCGAAAACCAGTTCTCATGGGAACGATCTCGTAATACGTATCATATTTACATCTGATTCGTATACTTACGAGTTAAAATCATTTAAATCAGATTGTTTTAAATAAAACATCATCATACATACGTGAGATGCATGAGTCACACCGTCCAGTCATGCAACAATCCTGTGCGTATCGCGCGCTCATGTGGGTAACTCCTATCAGTGCGTCCCATAAATAATCTACCCAATGACATATGCTATGATCAGTCACTACTCATCCCATGCATACATATGATGCGTATGGGCATGAATCATGGAGTTACACTAAACATGTTATAAGGTGATGAACTATCCTCACATCGAAGATTGACTTAGATGGCCTACACACAAATATGAGCCTATCAATGGGCCCTAGGGAGATTTATAATGCAGACATTTAACTAGCATTATTCTTACAATATGGACGTCAAACCATCATTGCTCCCAAGGCATAGCCCGCTATAAACCTCATTACACAAACCATGGAAGAATCACACATTACATCGGTGAACATTCATCACATTGGGCCACATATACTCCACATCGAGCTTAGCCATGTGGGCCACAAATACATCACAATGGGCCTTATTAACTGGGTGACAAATACATCACAACATGCCTTATCAATTAGGCCACAAATACAACATAATGGGCCTCTCGCACGGGCCAAAATACATCACAATAGGCCACACCAATGGGCCTTATATATATCGAGTCGACAATATCACATGGGTCGCACCAGTGGGCCTCATATACATCAAGTGGAACTCATCACATGGGTCTCACACATCGCAATGGGCCACATCAATGGGCCTTATACATCACATCGGGCCTCATCATATGGGCCAAATATATATCACATCAGGTCGCTTGGATCAAACACGTACATCATGTGGGGGCCACGTGGGTGGACGGTGTGAATATACAACAAATCTCAAAGTGGGCCCTACCTGTCCTACGAAAAAATAAATGGACGGTTGGGTATAGAACACATGCATCAAGGGGCCCACCGTCCCACAAAACAGATGGACGACGTTACTACAAAGCACATACATCATGGTCGGCCCATACAGCATCGTCCAAATGGACGGTGTGTATATAAAATACATATATCAAGGTGGGTCGTAACGATGGACCTCGCTCATGGGACTCACATACATTAGGTGGGCCCTACATATAGAAGGTGGGCCTAAAAACAGGTTGATGGCGTGGGAAAGCCCATACATCATGATGGTCCACAAGTATATCAAGGTGGGCCTCTCGAATGGGCCACAAAACATATCAAAGTGGGCTTGATGGATGGGCCACAAAGTACATCAAGGTAGGCCTCATAGATGGCCACAAAATACATCAAGGTGGGCCTCATAGATGGCCATAAAATACATCAAGGTGGGCCTCATAGATGGCCACAAAATACATCAAGATGGGCCTAATCACATGGGCCTCATAAATTCTAAAAAATGAGTCATATTAAAGGATCTGGACCGTTCCTTAAATAGTAGTGGAGATAATAAATTTGCACTGTTAAATAATCATAAGGCCCATCATAAAGTTTATTTCCTATCTAATCTGATCATAAGGTCACACAGACCTGAATTAAAACGAAGACAATTTCCCTATTGGTCCAAGACTTCTGGAATCCAAGGGTTTCAATGGTAGATGTTCAACTCACTATTTCTATATGTGGTCCACGTGGTACTAGATCTATCTTATTTTTTATCCCAAGCCTTAAAGCTATCTGTCGAAATGGTTGGATGGTTTGGATGCAACACACGCATCATGGTGGGGTCCACACACCTGGCCCACAAATCTAAATGGACGGTGTACATTTACACCGCAGGTGCATTAAGTGTTGCTGCTGCAAATGCAGCAGCAACTGATAACGGCTGCTGCTTAAAAACAGCAGGGATAAGCCCCACGTAGGGCCCATTATGATATTTTTTTTCATCTAACCAGTTGATAAGGTCACACAGACCCAATTAAAAAATAATAAAAAATAAAATAAAATAAATTTTAATTTATCCAAAACTGCTGTAACTGCAAAAAGGGAAACCGTTCAATCCTACTGTTTCTTATGACGTGGGCTACCTGAGCTTCATATATGGCTGATTATTGGAGGGCACACCCAAAGGCACGGTATTGATGACGACACATATCACGGTGGGGCCCACAGTTGGGACCCGTGGTCCCTACCTGTCCGCCTATGTAGGAATGCAGTAGGATGCAGTGTGGCATCCTCTGGTCGCTATAGCAGTAACACCTGTTGTTGTTATTTATTTTTTTTAAAAAATAAGTATTTTTGGGGTTTTTTGAATGTGGGACCCGCATCATGTGAATCCGACCCAGCCATTGGTTTTCATGGCCCAAGATAGACCCATCAAGCCCAATATGTAATGTGTTTTGGTGGGTTAAAACATCAAGGTGGATTTCAACGGTAAAAGCCACTATTTTCAACTCTATGGCCAGCTAGAAAATCAGATTGGTTTCATTTTTCGTTTTAACGCCTAAAATGACTTGGGAAATAGGATGGACGATTGGATTAAATCAATGCATCGAGGTGGGGCCTGCATAAGCGACCCACCCAAAAAGTCTAAATAATCAATCATATATTTTTTTTCTATTTGCTAGTACATCCCACTGTCGGTTCACATTCACTTAACACGTCCAGCGTCTAGGGACGCTGGACGGATGGCATGGGTATATACTTCATTAAGGTGGGTCCCACATGTGGGGACCACAACTGGTGGGTCCCACGTGGACATGGCCCTACTTGAATAGATAAATCTAACATTTGTGTTTTCCCATCTCCCTAAGGTAGGGCCCATATGGTTTGGACGGTGTAGATCCTACACGTCCATCAAGTGGGTCCCACGAAGATGGATGACTTGGATAAAATGCATAATCAAGGGACCAATACCAAGGAAAAAGAGATAGATCGAGTGATGGAGGGACCTCGGCACTATGGGCCCTCTTTCCATGATTTACAACATACATCAAGTGGGTCCCATTACATATGGGCCCACCGATCAAAATTAACAATGAAGATCCTTTCTCCACCAAAATGCAAGGTCTAGATGACCCTATCCATGCAAGGAAAATAAACATCATGATGGGGTCCATGGAAAATGACCCCATCATAGAATGATCATGGGAATTAAGATGGGCCATTGGCCACATCTAGGGTCCAAAATGAGATCCATACCATTGATCAGTAGGCCTCACTTGGCCCATCATCAAAATAAGAAATCTAGGCCTATAAAAATACCCACCATTCGATCTTCTTGGTCCAATGGAACACCGATCTCCTTGTGCTTCTCTTTGATGGAAGATGATGAGATATGAATGGTTAGGATAAAGGATTTTGGGAGAGGGAGTGGGCCACATACATCACACTTTTCTCTCACTTAGGATGCTTGGATGTCCACCACTTTTTCTCTTTATTGCTTGGAAAATGTGAAGAGAAAGTGAGAGGGAATGGGTGGTTGTAAGAGAGAAGTGATGGATGTGAGTGATGGATATGAGGTGATGGTGTACTTGACTTGAGAGTTGACTTGGTGGTTGTTTGACTTAGGGAGAAAGAAAGTATGGGTGTGTACTTTGATTGATTGATTGATGGGACATGTTGTAGAGATTCTTTTAGGATTGCAAATGCGTACTGTTTTTCTCGAACTAAATGCGGGCCCACATCTTCTGACCAGGGTATCGGATCGGTATGCAAGATGCGGCGTTGGAACCGTAGTGACGGTGCATTCATAATGGTACAAGTCTCATATTAAACCGACTCAAATCTACGAGATACAACTTAGGGTCACGCGTAAAAGTCGATTATAGGTCGCAGGTTGCCGAAATTCGACGGAAAGGATCACGGGAGTCAACGGAATAGTACAGACCAGGATACGGGTTTTACATCATATATAATAAGTGGGCTGCATTAATGGGCCGCACCAATGGGCCTCAAGTGAGAACTTGGATTACACTCAAAATTGTTTCAATAGTTGTAGGTGCAACATGTTTATCATTGTACATTATCATTTTATGGGGTACATGGCTCACTAATGATGAGCAGCACTGTCCAAATATTGTCTATGTAAATCAGCACTGTCCAAACATTGCCCATGTAAATCAGCACTATCAAAATATTATCTAGCACCATCCAAACATTATCCAGCATCGTCCAGCACAATCTGTATGGTGTGGATGAAATAAATACATCAAGGTGGTCCCATGCTGGCAAAATAGGTGGACGACTTGTGTAAAACACATATACCAGGGTGAGCCCCACCCTCTAGACGATGTGAACATGATAAATACATCTAGGTGTGGTTCACGTACATCATGGTAGGTCCCACAACTTGCTGAATAGCTAGGTGTGTGGTACCTAACCAATCCACATCCCACCATCCCATGGATTGGACGGTGTGGATGGAATACATCATTACAAGGTGGGTGCCACACGCTACCATGGTGGGGTCCACATCCAATAGATGGATGGTAGGGATATAACATATACCTCATGTAGGTCCCACACACATGGCCCACACACGCAATAGTGTGCCTACATGGCACCGTCTAGATAGATGGTGCTTATGTAAAGTACATGCATTAAAGGTGGGTTCCACGTGGGGCCCACCAGATATAATATATATTATATATAATATATATCAAGGAGGGTCCACACGTGTGGGACTCACCAGCCTTGGCCAAAGCTAATATTTATATATTCCCATCGGACAACCACGCATGGCAGGCCTTATGATGGCAGCAAGATGGGCCCACTTGGTGGATAACATGGATAAAATACATTCATGGTGGGACACACACACACACATCAAGTGGGCCACACGCCGCATCACCACCACAAGAAAATGAAAGAGAGAAAGAGAGAGAGAGATCGGTGAGAAGGGGAGGGACCCCACCACTATGTGCCCTCCTTATACAATGCATACATCAAGATGGGTCTTGCCATAAGTGGGCCCTTAAATCACAAAATCAACACATACAATCACCCACCTTTGATCATAGACTTCTCCTTCCACCAATGCATTCTAGAGCTCGAAGGGATGCATTTCAATAGTTGAGATGATCTTTAGAGGGTGGGATTGAATGGTAGGAAGGTGGGCCACACTAGCTCTCTCTCATGGAGATAGCTTAGATAGTTACTCTCATGGAGCTTGCTTGAAAATGGAGAAATGAGAGAGAGAGAGAGAGAGAGAGAGAGAGAGAGAGAGAGAGAGAGAGAGAGAGGATGGGATGTAAAGAGAGAGAGAGGGATGGGTGTGAGTGAGTGATGGAGTGATGGGTGTGTACTAGACATGTATGGGTGGAGAGAGTTGACTTTAGGGGTTGCTTTTAGGGATAGGACATGTACTTGATTGATGAGATGTGATGTGATTGATTTGAAAGGTCTTTTGGGTTTTGCAAAGCGTGAGGTTTTCTCGAACTGAATGTGGGCCCACATCTCCTAGCCCGGGTATCTCATCGGTGGGTGAGATGCGACATTAGAACCGAAGCAATGACACGGTTGCAAGGGTACAAATATGGTATCGAGCCAACTCTGGAATATGAGATATGAGTCAAGGTTGCACGTAAATGTTATCTACGCACCGCGGGTCGCCAAAATTTGACCGGGAGGACCGTGGGAGTCTACGAAACGATACGGTCTAGGATACGACCCTTACAAAAAATGTTCAAGAACTAAATTGAATTAAATCTGACATGTTTCAATCAATCAACAGGCAAGTTCAATCTATCGAAGGTGATCAAATTTGTCCAAAGACTTTAGATGTTAATAACAGAATTTCATCGATCTATAGCCGATCGATCGTAAGACTGATCGAGGGCCACCAAGCTAGCTTGATCAATTGAGTGCATTGATTGATAGTCCCTTGTAGTTTTAAAATTTAATTTAATGAAGTAATGGTGGGTCATCTTGGTTTGATCAAATGTGAACCCCGCTTGATGGGATAACTTAATTGAATTCGTGAATTGTTAAATAATCTTAATAGGGATTTAGATTTTATTTCAAAGCGTTTACCTACTTGATAGATTCGACTCTAATAGGTGTGTAAATCCCAACATGTCTCATACCTATATGATTAAGATAGAGGATATGATTGCTATGACTATCATGATTTTTATTGTTATGGTAAAATTGAACTGGACTAATGCTTTGGACATAACGAGGTTGTTGTCACAAAAATCTCCCCGAGAAGGGTCGGGGCACTGATTAGGCATCAGGGATCGACCCCGACCTCCGGGACTAGCCCAAGTGGCGACCAGAAATCTTGACTTCGACTGCTAACCTCAACCTAGTGCGATAGCCTCAACCACCAACCTTGGAGGTTAGCCTCAGTCCTTGGCCACTGACCTTGAAGTCAGTCTTGATGATCGACCTCGACTTTGGAAACTGACCAAACCTTGGGTACCGACCTCAGCCTCGGGTACCAACCTTAGAGGTCAGCCTTGGTCCTTGGCCACCAACCTTGGAGGTCAGCCTTGATCATCGACCTCAGCTTCGAGTATCGACCATAACCTCATAATAGAAAACATCCAGAGAGGATTCCACTATATATGGGAAAGATTAGGGGTGTACACGAACCGAGCTAGCTCAGTTAACTCACTCGACTCGGCTCGAAAAAGCTCAAATCAACTCACTTTGAAGCCGAGTTTGATCCAAGTCGAGCTAGTTTTTAGACCTTAAAAATGAGTTCAAGCTCAGTTTG
Organism: Magnolia kwangsiensis; assembly: GCA_037074715.1. Lineage (NCBI taxonomy): Eukaryota > Viridiplantae > Streptophyta > Magnoliopsida > Magnoliales > Magnoliaceae > Magnolia > Magnolia kwangsiensis. Next base: position 42,044,043 of record CM073576.1, on the reverse strand, counting down.
AGCTGGTTTTCAGAGCTTTAAAATGAGTTCAAGCCAAGTTCAAGTTAGCCCTAGCCCGACTCAACTCAGTTCGATATATAGCTCGAACTCGGCTCAACTCGGATCGACTTGGGTATTCATTGATGTTGCTCACCAAGTGTTTGATGAAATGACTCAACGAAGTGTCAGCTGGTGGCAAGGAAGGTATGTTTCATTAAAGAAACCCCCTTTTTTCTTGATTGATGTTGCTTACAAGGTGTTTGATGAAATACCTATAAAACTGTTGTTGGTGTTTTACATTCATTGAGAATTTGAAGGTGCAGTCTATGTGTTTGTGAAAAGTTACATAGGCAAACTCGACTCGAATTAGCCCGAGCTGCTGACTGAATTAAACCAAGCAGGCCAGTCAGGCTTAAGGACTGAGCCGAGACGAGTTTGAGCTGAAGTCAGCTAGTGGTCGAGTCGAGTCGAGTTAAGGCTAGCTTGATTTGGTTCGACTCGATGTACACCCCTATTTGGGATTTCCTAACAAGATCGTAGTCAAGAATCACACCGATTGAGTCACGATCAGAGAAATATTTGAGGACAGATTTATTTTACGATACGAGATCCCTCCATCAAATCCACCCTAATACGTAAGTGACCAAGAAGTCTTATAAATAGTTCCATGGGAATGAGGTATGGACAACTACTCTGATCTAACTACGCACATTGTGAGCTTGTCCATCTGACTTAGGCATTGAAGGGTCCCTGGCCATCATCGACACCCCCCTGTGTTTTCTTTGTTCTCCATTACTTGCCAGGTACCCATAGGTAAGCAGGGGAAAACAGGATCGACCATATTCGAGCATCAATGGTTTGACATCGTATGTCGGAAATGACAACAAAGTCATTCAGAAGTAACTGTCATATTCACTCTACAATGGCTAAGGGAAGGAAAAGGGCCTTAGCTATAATCACTAAACTAACCCCTATGCCGGAGGAATAGTTCGAGGATCCTCAATCCCTATGTTCAAACCAATGCACCAACCCCCCTCCAACAATGGTTATGTAAAGGTCCCTTACAAAGCAGGTCATCTTATCTCCTTGGAAAACTAAGTTAAGGTCTTGACCAGCAATGTGGATTGGATAATGTGTATATTGGAGAGGCAACAACCGCTCCCTAATTAGGGCATGGAAGCAGGCAAAACTACTGAGAAATCTCGACCTCCTTAGGTACTTCATGATCCACCCGCAATGAAGGACATCCAAACACGATATCAATGCAAGTCGTGGGTACACCCATGTTCGCTGAGTCTGACCTACTCCATACCCTAGAAAGAAAAGGAAGGCAAGGGAATGCCCTCAAGTTCATGCCAAAAAGTGAGGTCCTGTGGGATGCAGAGCTTAAAGAAATCTGAGGTTAGCTTGACGATATTTAGTAGGCGTGACGAGTTAAAGACCTTACCTCCATTGAAGCCATGCTGGAGGAAGCCAAGCTTCCATTCACTAATGACATCACACGATCCACACTCCCATCCAGGTTCTGAATGTCGCAGATCACTCCATACTCTGGGTTCGGAGACCTAGCTGAGCACCTTGAATCCTTCAGGGCTTATATGGAACTCCACGGAGCTTCAGGGCCCGTAATGTGCAGAGCATTCTACCTTCCTTATTGATAGGAGCGCGAAAATGGTATAGATAGATAAAGCCAAAATCTATCAACTCCTTCACCCATCTCAGCAAGGTTTTATCACACAATTCATCAACGGAAAAGATAGGAGAAAACCCTCGACTCATCTCCTCACGATTACACAGAGGGAGGATGAGCTATTAAGAGACTATATCATCCATTTTAATGCAAAGGCACTACAAGTTGATGACTACTATGACAAGATAGTTCTTACTGTCATGATAGTTGACCTCAAACAAGGAAAGTTCTTCTTCTCAATCGGCAAGAACCCCACGACCACCTTAGTCGAGCTCCTCAACTGAGCTCATAAATATTCAAATGCCGATCGAATAACTCTTTAGTTTGCAGAAGGCTACTCGAAGCATCAACAACTCGAGTATGGGAAGGAAACGAAAATAGGATGTCTTTTAGAGATGAATGTCGAATTAAATGATGATATGCATGAAGTGGAAGGAGCATTCAGATATTTCAAACAAACTAGTATGTCTAATATGCGAGAAGAAATTGTCGCCAAATTTACACATGCAAATCATTAATTTGTTTATTTATTATTGTTTAGTTTTAATGGACAAATGTATGAAATTTTAATTTTCTATTAAGTACTTTAGTTTATTTGAATTAAATGGATATTAATTTAATAGTTTTATTTTCATTTAATAAGAAATAAACCATTCATAATGTAAAACATCTCCAAATAGGATAAGGGGTAAATGTGTCAAATTAACATTTCATAATTTTGTTAATAATTACGTTTTTTCATATTCAATACTTAATTTTCAGACTTCAACACTTCTTTAATATAGTCATCAAATATACTTTTAGACTGTTGATTTAAATTTTAGATTCAAGCTTTAGATTTCAAATTTAGGCAATATTTGGTAAAACTTAATTCCAGCACTTATATCAAATATATGCCTTTTTCATTAATTTTTCTTAATTCAAATTGTTTGACAAGTTCAAAAGGTCATTTACAACTTAATTTGGATTATCACTAAAAAATGCATTCATTTTTTAAGCTTTCCTCCCTTGACTTAATGCTTAAGATGGAGTGTGGTAAGTGATTTTGAATTAAAATATTTTTTTAAATAACAACTCTACCTTTCTTACTTTTGTGCCAGCTTTTAATGGTAACAACCTAGAAGTTATGCAGACATGGCCAAGATCTCTATGCCCATCATGATATGTGTTATATCCACTCAGTCCATCCATTTTGCCACATCATTTTAGGGCATAACAAAACACTGAGGTAAATCCAAAGCTCCCAATGAGCCTACCATTGAAACCTTCCTAGGGTCTACCATGATATTTATTTGTCATCTAATGTGTTTATAAGGTTACATAGACCTGAATGAAGGGAAACTTTTGTGCCCCTAAGAAGTTTTTAAATGTAGGTATTCAATCTCCACTAGTTTTTGTGGTGGTCCACTTGAGCTTTGGATGTGCCTCATTTTTGGGCTCATAACTTAAAATAATACGAAAAATGGATGGACGACGTAGACTTAACACACATACCATGGTGGGTCTCACAGTACTTTCCACATCAACATGATATCCAAGGAAGTGTGGTGTTATCACAATAATGGATTGCTTGCAGACGGGCACCAATTGGGTGTTACCCCACTAGGACCTAGCTAGAGATGGATAGTTCTGTCAAGGGTTCCATTGATCCCTATAATGTATGTGTCTTATCCACATAGTGCATCCACTTTGAAATATCATTTTAGGCAATAAGCCTAAAAATGATGCATGTTGAATGGTCATGTAGACCTCATCATAAGAAAGAGTGAGGATCGAATGCCACGACAAACAACCACTTGGGGTTCACACAAGTTTTGGATCAAGCTAGTATTTATGTCACTATAAGAAAAGTGGGCTTTAGCCTTAGTTTAAAATTGTGGCTAAAAAGTTTAAAAACTGAGGCTAAAGACTTTAGCCTCAGTTATCCAAATCGAGGTTGAAACCCCCGTGGCTAAAGGCTTTAGCCTCAGCTTTAGCAACCGAGGCTAAAGTGACTTTTATAGCCTCGGTTCTTCAAGTGAAACTAAAAGAACCTTTTTAGCTTCAATTTTCTCAAAATGAGGCTAAATTAAAATTTTAACCTGTATTATTTTCAATGTAAGACCCGTGTCCTAGTCCGTACTGTTCCGTCGACTCCTGTGATCTTTTCCGTCGAATAACGGCAATCCGTAATGTATAATCGATGTTTGCGCATGACCCTAAGTCATATCTTGTAGATTTAAGTCAGCTTAATCCAAGACTAATACCATTACGACCGTATCGTTGCCACGGTTCCAACACCGCGTCTTGCATACTGATCCGATACCCTAGTAGGGAGATGTGGGCCAGTGTTTATTTTAAAGAAAACACTGCGCATTTGCAATCCCAAGAGAATCTCTATGACATGCCCTATCAATCAATCAATCAATCACTTCATGTCAAGTACACATCACCTTTCACTCCATCCCCAAGCAACCACCAAGTCAACTCTTTCTCACCCTCTCTCTTACACAACCATACATGTCAAGTACACATCACACATCACTCACTCTTTCACCCATCAAACCCATCCCTCACTTCTCTTACAACCCTCTATCTCATTTCTCAACACAATTCCAAGCAACAAAAAAAAACCCACTTTCAAGCTTTCCTAAGAGAGAAAAGTGATTTTTGGTGGCCCACTTTCCATCCCAAATCCATCATCCTAACCATTCAAACCTCATCTTCCACCATCAAAGTGAGACACAAGGAGATTGGCTTTCCAACGGACCAAGAAGATCGAAGGTGGGTGCTCTATTAGGCCTAGATTTTCTTTTTTAGATGAAGGGCCAAATGAGGCCTACCGATTGATGGTATGGATCTCACTTTGGACCCTAGGTGTGGCCGATGGCCCACCTTGATCCTCATGATAATTCCATGATGGAATTCTCCATGGACAACCCCATCATGATGTTTTTTTTTCCTTGTATAGGTAGGGTCATCTAAAGCTTACATTAGGTGGAGAAAGGATCTCCACCATTGATTTTCGGTTTGATGGGCCCATGTGTAATGGGACCCACTTGATGTTTGATTGATTTCAACGGAGGGCCCATAGTGCCGGGGTCCCACCATCACGCGTGTCCCTCTTTCTCTCTTTCTCTCTCCCTCTCTTTTTATTTATTTATTTTTATATGTGATGATATGGCTGTGTGGCCCACTTGGATGGACCCCACCATGAAGCATGTATTGGACCCAAGTATTTTGTAGGTGGGGCCCACCTTATAAGTGTGATATCCACACTAATCATCATGTGGTGGCCCACATGAGTAGGGCCCACCTTGAACGTTTGTTTGAGCCAAAACGTCCAGCGTCCCTAGACGCCGGACATGAAAACAAATATAAGCTTGATTTCAAGCTTATTAGGTAGGCCATTTGTATAGGCCTCACCTTGATGTATATATTCAATCCATGCCATCTATCCTATTTACCCACTTATTTTAGGTGTTGAGCTAAAAAATGAAGCTGATCCAACTTTCAGGCGGGTCAAACCTTAGCAAACAGTGATTTTCACCATTTAAATCCACTTGCATTTTTCTACACGTAGAAAGATGCTCAATATTAGACTTGATGGATTGGTTATGGGCTGTAAAAACCAGTGGGCGGGGTGAATTCTTTCGATGTGGGTCCCATGTACGAAAAACCTCACAAAAATGAGATTTCAGAAAAAATAAAAATGAAAGAAAAATATAGGTGCAACACTTGCCGCTACTGTGCAGCAGGACGCTGTTGGTGTCACCGTGAAATGGGTAGGGACCCACGGTCCCAGCCGTAGGCCCCACCATGATGTTTGTTCGTCATCCAACCCGTTCATTAGGTGGGGCCCTTCCTGAAGCAGGCCCCACCTAAAAATCTGCCACATCCAAAGCTCAGGTGGCCCACACGGCAGGAAACACTGAGGATTTAATGCCTGCCATTGAAACCCTTTTGGGTTGTCTGACGTTTTGGATCATATGAAGTTTGTTTTTTTCCTTCCATCCAGGTTAGCGTGACCTTATCAACATGTTGGACGGCAAGTAAACATTAAGGTGAGCCCCACGTGGGACCCCAAGATGTATGTGTTCTATCCTCACCATCCACAACAGTGGACGGTAGAATCCACCATGATGTATGTGCTTTGGTCACACCGTCCACCGCAGTGGGCGGTGGGAACCACCATGATTTATGTGTTTTGTCCACGCCGTCCACACTTAGACGGTGGGACCCACCATGATGCGTGTGCTGCATCCGAAATCGTCCAACCATTTAGCCAGCTTTCCTTATAAGCTCGAGACTAAAAATAAGACAAATCTATTTATCAGGTGGACCACATTATACAGTGGGTTTGAACTCCACCATTAGACCCTTCGGCCACCAAGTTCTTGGTGACCTTATGAACAAATTGTGTGGGAAATAATTATTATGGTGGGCCTTGGAAATTTTAATGGTGGAAGTCATTATCCGACTTATATTTAGGGTGTGACCCATTTGATGTATACATGGGGCCCATTGGTTTGATCCATTTGAAGTATACATAGGGCCCATTGGTGTGGCCCATTAATTTATATAAGGCCCATGCGATGGTGCCCATATAGATTTACTTGTGGCCATCCGTGGAGGCCCATCTTGATGCATTGGTAGCCCATTTTTATGGCCCATTGTTGAGGCCCATCTTGAGGTGTATGAGGCCATTGTTGAGGCCCACTTCGCTATGAATGTAAGGCCCATATTATGAGGCCCATTGTGATGTATTTCAAGGACCAGGGGTTATGGCCCATTACAATGTACATAAGGCCCATTGATGTGGCCCACTTGATTTATATATGACCCATATGATGCGGCCCATTCAATGTATCCAAGGCCCTTGGGTTGTCCATTGCAATGTGTGATTCCCCATGGTTTATGTAATGATATTTATGGTGGGCCATGCCTAGGGAACAATGATGGTTTGACTTCCACATTGTAAGTATAAGGTTGGTTAATGTAACACCCCGAATTTTTGCTAACCTGGGGTTAGACGTCCTTAGGCAATGGGCCAACCATGACACCTCGGTAACCTCTCAGAACCCAATTCCAAAGCCAAAGAAACCACTTAGAACCAAATTCTTTAAAATTTAACGTGAATTAGCCAGCGCTATGCTAAATTACCTGTGAAATTAGCATTGATCGCTTTAAATATGTTCTGTAAGACCCAAAACTTGTAGAACCAATGACACTACAATACCTTGAAATCTAGGATTAAACTCTAAACCCGTTTGCTCTCAGGAACCCTTTAAAACTTCATATTGGATTTAGACCGTGCGTCGAAAGTCTGATATCCACAATCTTAGACCGTTATGACCGCTTAGCTGGACTTGACAATCATTTTAAAAATCAAGCTCAACTGATGTTCTGAGGCTATTTCATTGAGCCTAGAGTAGGGAGTGTGAGAAAGAGTAAAATTTATAAAAATTTAAATGAGATTTAAATAAATCTGGCACGTTTCGCTTGCGGGATTAGTATAAGCATTCAGACCGTCAGAATCTGACCCAAATACACCCTCGGATCAGGAAACATTTCTCACTCAGGTCAGTGTACTTGGAATCTTCGATCGAGTCTCCGTGACCACTGAACTGAAACTGGACCACCACGTGCGATCTGGGAACTCTACCGGTCTGAAAACTTGATGTGAGTAGGATCCGATGTGCATGAGCTTAAGTCCGACAACGTTCAGCCAGGGGACCTCCCGAAACGGTCTTTTGGAACGAAAAAGTCCCGATTTGATTATAACTCAAGTATACCTTGTTTCCAAGTCTATTTAGGTTAGGTTTTAGCCTATATAAGGGCTTTAAACCCTCTCATATCTCTCCCATCCAAATTTTCTATAAACCCTAGAAAGTGGTGAGAGAGAAAGAGAGAGTTAGTGAGAGAATTTATGGGAGAATTTCCTGCCACTTGCACCAGCTATTGCACGTACCGAAGCACCGCATTCAAATCACTTTCCCGGTGATTTCCAACTCACTTATAGGTAAGAAAACCCTACCCTCTTGCTGTTTTAGGGATTCCTTTGATGTGAGCAGCGGTGTAGCTTATGTAACTTGTGATATAGGTCGCCTTAACGCCGTTGACGAAGTGTAGACGTTCTATTCGAATCGATACATGTCTAAGGCGAAAGGTGAGGATTTTAGATGCTTTGATTGACTGATTTCAAAGCTTTCAATGTCGTTTAATAGTAGATTATCGAAGAGAACGCCATTTAACATGTAGAACATGCTGTCCGTTTTTCATTTCGTCTGCGTACGGGAAATATGAGATTTAGGGCATTTTAGGTATTTATAGGAAATACAGTATACATCCATATTTTACTGAAATGATTTCCATGGCTATTTGTCATGTTGTGATATTAGGAATGCGTGTATGATCTGTTTGACGAAGAGATTTGCCCAAATGCGCACTTAGAGTCGACATACGCTATGTAGGCTAAAGTGTGTAGACTAAGTGTTTGTATAAATGTTTGTATTAGTATATATTGAGTAAATGGTGCTGTGATTTAGTATTAAGATTGAATTCTCAATCAATATGCTGACGTATATGATTTCCACCATGTTGGTCACATGAATTGATTTCATTACATATATGGAATGCATGTGTTGGTTGATTTGCTTACGTAGTATGATATAACATGTGTCAACATGCTTGTATTATTTATATTCATTCCCGTTACTCACATATGCTTACTGATGTTAATATACAAATGCTTGGGGCTATGACCTAGTCCAGGCAGTCGGTAATGGATCGAATTTATGGTTGGCTTCTATTTGCCACGAAGGACGCGTCGATGAACACGAGTCGTGTTTTGGGCAGGCGGCAGTGGTTAGGCCACACGAAGTGTTTCATGCACTTCATGTCTCTCAGCTTGAGATGCGCTCGTACTAGTCGAGCCCGTCAAGTAACTCGACTGGCCATTGTATGTTCACCTTGTATGAGTCATAACTGCTTGAACCTAGGATACTGAACTTACCATTGGAAACCCTGTTAACCATGGTACCTTGATCCATAAAGACTTATGAGCCGGGCATGGTGGTATGGGACACTGTGGTCGAGCTGTTGGCCTACGCGGGGGCCACAAACCTCCCCGTAGTGACCAGTGATCAACCCAGACTCGTGAACAGATTATGGTAGTATGGGACACTATATTCTTACTGTAGGCCTACATTAATAAGGTGATGGGGGAGCGGTGCAACAAGTGCGAGCAACAGCCCTGACAGCCCTTTGTAGTGACCTCGAGCGTATTTTGAGTCTACGGGAGGCGACAACCCTTCTGTTGCGACAAGAGTACATTAGGCCTATATTGATAAGGTGATGGGGGAGCGGTGCAATGAGTGCGAGAAACAGCCTTGGCAGCCCTTACGGCGACCTATAAATATAACATCGTATGAGATTACTAGGAGTGACGACCCTAGACAGGATCTGTGTTGGGATTGATATAAGGAAGGTACCCTAGTTTCTCAATCCTGCTGTATGAAAAGGACAAATAACAACTCGGTAATCATATCCACATCGCACTACATGTGCCTGGAAGATGTGGAGCACTGTGGGAAGAAAGCATGCGGCGGACGCAGATGGTACTGCATGAGGGAGTATGTCGGTGAGGGCATCCATCATGTCATTTCATGCTTGCATTAACAACAGTATCTAGGAATGTTTGATTTTCTGCTTTACTATTATCGGGTGATTGATTTGATAATAAGTTAATCTTTGCTTTATGATTCCACTGAGTTGATCACTCACTCCCATGTTAGGGGATGGTGTTCCGGACACCCACCAGTCCATATTTTAGTTTCAGATGATGGCGATGCTCGCGAAGCAGAGCCAGACTTGATGAGGAGGAGGATCCCTCCTCTATGCAGGTTTTGATTGACGGGGTTATAGGGTTACTGATTAGATGTTAGTACACGTGGTATTTTTTCTTTTATTTTCACACCATGTATATTCTTTTTGATCATCTTTGGAGTATACATGTATATGTTTAACCTGGTAACATGTTCATACTCTGGAGACTCACAACAGTTCATATATTCTATATATATATATCACATTCTTCCGCTTGCTAAGTTAACTGTCTCTGGAGTATGATATGCTGTTTTGGCTTGATCCACCTCATGTTTTATGTACTATTACCGCCGACATTCATCCATCATTGAAATTGTTGCATAAGTGACGTTTTGGAACTCAGGAGTTGGGTTTCTACCCGACCCCCAATTTTTGGGATGTTACAGTTAAATGTCCACATTATAACTCTCCTTAGGGCTCATTGATAGGCTCATACTTGTTAATAATTCATTACTTTATAACATGCTTAGTATAGCTCCATGATTCATGCCATATGCATCATATGTATGCTTGATATAAGGAATGTTTGATCATAGAATAAGCCGTTGGGCTGAGACATTTATGGGACTCGTTATGAGACGGAATGCCCCCACATGAGCACGTGGTACGTGCAAGATTACTGCATGATTTGACGATGTGACCTATGCATCCTGCATATGTGTGACTTGGTCACTGCACGTCCTAGCGACATCAGGGCCGTGGCCTCCATAAGCACATCGTGGATGGTCGTATCGGATACCGAAAATATTAGCTCTAGCATTGTGGGCACTTAGGATGTCCTTGGGTGAAAATCTCAAAAGCTTTTTGGTACCAGGAGATGCTTCAACGTCTAGACCGAGTGGATATACGAGCTCCTGAGTGCCAAATAATAGTAGGCCGCGTCTCCCATTGTATGTCAGTTGGAAGGGGGTGTGGCCTTATCTGCCCAAGTGAGGGGGCTATAAGCTAGGTTGAGTTTGACCAGCTCGTAAATGAGTTCGCTATCGACAAGCTGGGTAGGTATTTATAGACTACTAGTCAGGCGGATAGTGTGGTCTCTTCCACTTGCTTGACTGTGCAGCTAGGGAGGAGGCAGTCAGTGTGATGTGTATTAGACCCCGATGATATCTAAAGAGGAACTGTTCTAATATATGTTCTTGATGAGTACTGGCATGCTTGCTTTGCATCTCGCATATGACATTGGCTACATAGGCCTCGCATTACATGGCCTTGGAATGGCCGATAACATTCATGTCTTGCATCATATAACTTTGGTACAACTGATAGCATTCATGGACTTACCGCATATTTCTGCATTACTGTGATATTGTACACTTGACACTTGCCTTGCACACACACTTACACCACCCTCTAAGCTTTTGTAAGCTTATGCATGTAACACCCTGAAAATTGAGGGTCGTGTATAAACTCAACTCCCGAGTTCCAGACCGTCACTTATGTAACAAAAATAATTATGATTCAATGTTGTCTGATTTAAAGCATTCACATGAGTAAAAGTATACCAAAACTGCAATTCATACTCCAGATCCAGTGATAAAAGCAAGCGGAAGACTAAACAATATATATATCACTGTATGGAAAAACAAAGTAGATCTCATCTGTCTCTAAAGTATGAATACATCTCTGAGTCTCATATACATATATATGAACAAAATCAAATGTTCAAAATAGTCCCACTGAAGTCCCGTCAACCCAGGTCGCCTAAGCAAAACCATCATGATACTGCATGTACGAGAACTCGTCCTGGTCCTCGTCGAAGTCTGGCTCTGCCTCCTGGATCTCAGTATCACCTGCATCTACAACAGGGTCTGGTGGGTGTTGTAAACACCATCCCGTAACGTGGGAGTGAGTGATCAACTCAGTGGAATCATAGAGTAAAGATTAGCATGTTCACAAATCAATCATGCGATAATAGTAAAGCAGTAAATCAGACAATCCTAATACTGTTGTTAATGCAAGATGACATGACGTGATGTATGCCCTCACCGACGATCTCCCTCATACGTCACCATCTTACGACCGCGGCATGTAATCCACCCTCAAGTGCTCCACATCTTCCAGGCACATGCAATGGTATGGTGATATGATTTTCAAGTTGTTATTAGTCCATTCAAACAGCAGGATTGGAAAACTAAGGTACTTCCCTTACATCAATCCCAACACAGATCCTGTCTAGGGTCGTCACTCCTAGTAATCTCATACGATGTATATTTCGTAGGTCGCTGCAAGGGCTGCTAGGGCTGTGCTCGCACTCGTTGCACCGCTCCCCCATCACCTTATCAATATAGGCCTACTGTACTCTACTGCTACTGAAGGGTCGTCGCCTCCCGTAGACTCAGAATACGCTCGCGGTCACTACAAAGGACTCGTCGCCTGATCAGTGTAGGCTGACAGCTAGAATATAGTGTCCCATACCACCATAATCTTCTCACGAGACTAGGTGCTCACTGGTCACTATGGGGAGGTTTGTGGCCCTAGCGTAGGCCGACAGCTCGACCACGGTGTCCCATACCACCATGCCCGACTCATGAGTCTTCGTGGATCAAGGTACCATAGTTAACAGGGTTTACAATGGTAAGTTCAGTATCGTAGGTTCAAGCAGTTATGACTCATACAGGGTGAACATACATCGGCCAGTCGGGTTACTTGACGGGCTCGACTAGCGCGATCGCATCTCAAGTCGAACGACATGAAGTGCGTAAAACACTTCGCGTGGCCTAACCACTGCCGCCAACTCCAAACATGACTCGCGTTCATCGACGCGTCGTTCGTGGCTAAGACCAGCTAGCCACGAATTCGCTCGGTTACCGACTACTTGGACTAAGTCTAGTCCCAAACAATTATGGAATCACATCAGCAATTTATGTAGGAGTATTGGAATTGAAATACAATCATGTGAGCATGTTAATACATGTTATAACATACAACTTAGGAAAATCTTCAAGCAGATACATTTTATGCATATAATGGAATCATGCATATAGTCAACATGTAGGAAATCATTTACGTCACCATATTAACTGAGAAATGAGTCTCAAACTAATTCATAACATCATTTAATTCAATACATACTAATACAAGCATTTATACAAACACATACACTACACACTTAAGTCTACATATAGTATGTCGACTCGAAGTGCGCAATTAGGCGAATCTCTTTGCCAAAATAATTATGCACGTATTCCTAACTTCCTAATGCGACAACAAACCATGTCAATCACATCAGCAAAATATGAATGTAATCAGTACTTCCTACAAATGACTAAAATGCCCTAAATCTCATATTCTTCGTTGATTTGCGAAACAGGAAACGGATAGAATGTTGTACATGTCAAACGGCGATGCCGTCGATAATCTACTATTAAACGACATTGAAAGCATTGGAAACCGTCAATCAAAGCATCTAAAATCCTCACCTTGTCTCTTATAGACGCGTGATTTCGAACGGAGCGTACACGCTTCGTCTACGGCAATAAGAGAACCTGATTTACGAGTTACGTTAGCTAACATCTACGAATCCTAGTAAACCTTAAATCAGCAACTTCTAGGGTTATTTCATACCTGAAAATGTGGAAGAATCACCGGCTTGGTGATCAGGAGGTGTTGCTTAGGCACTAGCAACAGGTGGCACGAAGGCTGGAAAAATCTATTCTACTCTCTCTCACAAACTCTCACCTTTTCTCCCTCCAAATCTAGGGTTTCTCTCAAATTTGGATGGGAGAGAGGAGTGAGGGTTTCAACCCCTTTTATAAGCCCAAAAATGCTGAAAATGGGCTCCGGTACAAGGTTCACTTAGTGCATATCCAATTCGGGGCTATTTCGGTCCAAAAGATGCTTTCTGGTGGTCCCCTGGCCGAATGCGATTGGACTTAAGCTCATGCATACTAGATCTAGCATGTATTAAGTTTTCATTCCGGTAGGGTTCGCAGATCGCACGTGGCGGATCAGTTTCAGTTCAGCGGTCACCGCACGTAAATCAGGGCTGAAAGTCTCATGATATAAAATAAAAATTTTTCCTGATCCGAGGGTGTAATCTGGCTGAATTCTGACGGTCAGAACGCTTAATACTGACGCGTCAAGTCGTGTGCCAGATTTGAATTTAAAATTCCAATTCTGTCCCTATTCGCACTCTCTTCGGTCCGGGCTCAATGAAATAGCCTGTGATTATCGGTTTGACTTGATTTTCGAAATGATTGTCAAGTCCAACTAGGCGGTTCTAACGGTCTAAGATAGGAGGTATCGGACTTTCGACGCTCGGTCTAGATCCAATACAAAGATTCAAAGTGGTCCAGAGAACAAACCTGCTTAGAGTTTGGTCCGATGTTATAGAGTATTATAGAGTCATTGGTTCTACTCGATTTGGGTCTTGTAGAATGTATTTAAAGTGATCAGGGACTATTTCCCAGCTACTCCAGCGTTGCGCTAGCTAACTTATGCTTAATTTTCATAGGAATTAATTCTACGCAATTTTGGGTCGAGTTGGTACTCGAGCCCAAGTATGAATTTTTCACAGGTGTTACAATGCATGACTGATGCGTGCAGGTGGCGTTGGACAGCAGCAGTGCTGAGGCAGGAGTGCGCATCTGACTATTTTGGAGCTTTTTGATCACCTTGTATTTCCCTTTCTGTATTGTACTTAAAGTTTTTGATATAATGGATATGTGGTGATGTTATTTTGTGACTTGGTTATGCTTGTGGTTATGCTCTATTATAAAAAAAAAATTATACTGAAAATCCACCTTATAGGATCTCAGGATCAGAATTTGGCATGTGAGTGTTGAGTTCCGAGAATGGGGCACTACGGAGGCTTTCGACACTTGATTCGGCAATCAAAAATTTTGTGAGCCCGTTTTCCAAGTTTGGGGCATGACAGAAGTTGGTATCAGAGTATAACTTGGGAATATCTGAGATCACATAACATATCTGCTATGAACTTAGAATGAATAGGTTCTGAGTCTAAATAACTTACCAATTTTTTGACATAGATCCTTAACATTTATGCCTTCGGGATTTCTCAAGGCTGATAGGCCCTTGTTCCTTCCTATAGGACGTGATGGCTAGAAGAGCGACCCGAGCCAATCCCGCTCCACCACCTGCGACTCCCACTCCACCACCTGCAACTCCCACTCTACCACCTGCGACCCCCGCTCCACCACCAGATATTCCTGCTTTTCAGCCTATAGATGTCACTCCTTTACCTAAGACCTGTGCAGATCCGACCATACCTGTGAGTGCCACCTAGGTGCAGCAGATGCTTCAGGCGATGACCGCTATTCTTTAGGGGCAGAGCAAGCGTCCCACTGTGACACCAGCAGAGGCTGAGCAGGAGCGTGCGAGCACCCTTCTCAAGGACTTCCGTCAACATGATCCCCTATGTTTCTGGGGTGAGCCAGACCCTACTGCAGCAGAGATATGGTGCTCAGAGGTGGAGAAGATATTTGACACCATAAGATGTATGAGCCAGCAACAAGTTCCATTAGCTGTATTTCTTCTCCAGGGTGAGGCTCAACATTGGTGGACATTTGTAAATCAATCAGTAGCAGCCGATTTCGAGTGGACCTGGGAGGACTTTGTAACTGATTTGACCGGAAGTTCTTTTCTGAGCATGTGCGATAACAGCGTGCATTAAAGTTTGAGACTCTAGTCCAGGGGGACATGACTGTGTCCCAGTATGAGGCTTGTTTCATCACGTTATTGAGATTGGTATTGTATCTTGTTGATGATGAGGGGCATAAGGCCCACCGTTTTAAGAATGGGTTGCGTCTTGCCCTCAGGAGCTGTGTGATCGGACATATGCTTTCGACATTTGAGCAGATCGTGGAGAGGGTGCAAATTTATAAGTCAGATTGAGACAGTTTGCTGAGAACCCATGACCAGAGGGGAGATCAGAAGAGGAAGGCACCCTCTAGTAGTTCCTAGCAGTAGCATCATCATTCACGGTACCGATTCTCGTCCCGCCCAGCATTCTGAGCACTGACAGTACCCCCAACACAACCTCTGGGACCATTTGTAGGTACTTACTTTGGGTGTGGTAGGACAGGACATCGTGTGCATGAGTGTCCCCATTTGTAGAAGCAGCAGCCAAGGACATTGCATCAGCCTCCACGACAGCCACCACAACAGTAACAATGATAGCAACACCACCTCCGAGGCCTCCCACATAGCAGTAGTGATAGCAGATCAGGCCGCCACAGCGGCAGTAGCATTAACAGAGACTTCAGAGGGACCTGCACCTCCCCAACAGGCTCAGGGTAGATTTTTACCGCCCAGTAGGACCCTTAGTCATCAGTAGGGGTCATCGAGGGTACTCTACCTGTTTTTACATGCATTACACGTGTATTGTTTGACTCTAGTGCATCGCATTCCTTTGTGGCCGATGATTTCTACCGATCGACTGGTTTGCTGTTGGAGTCTGCCCACGAGGGTTTGTCAGTATCGACACCCTTGGGGAAGACTGCAGTTTTAGACCGAGTTTGCTCGTCTTGCCTCATTCTGATTGTGGATATCTTCTTGCTACTGATCTATTCGTTTTGCCAATGTCTGAGTTTGATGTCATTCTGGGCATAGATTGGCTCGTTGAGTACTATACCATATTGGATTGCTCTGCGAGGACAGTCACATTCTTTATACCCAGCATACCAGAGTTTCAGTTTATTACCGAGCCTAGAGGAGAGCAGCTTTCTTGCCTGTTATCATGTGCCATTGAGGAGTCAGCTGCTTTGAGTATTGATCAGCTGCCTATCGTTTGTAGTTTTTTCGATGTGTTCCAATAGATTCCGAGATTACCACCTCATCGACACACTGAGTTCTAGATTGATCTCGTGCCTGGTACCGTGCCTATTTTGAAGGCCCCGTATAGTATGTCACCATTGGAGTTATGGGAATTGCAAAAGCAGTTAGACGAGTTGTGCGAACTAGGCTTTATCTGTTTGAGCAGTTTACCGTGGGGAGCACCGGTACTCTTCATGAAGAAGAAGGATGACTCGTTGAGGCTTTGCATAGATTACCCTCAACATGGTCACGATCAAGAACAAGTACCCGCTTCTGAGGATTGATGATTTGTTTGATCAGCTGCAGGAGGTACAGTTCTTTTTGAAGATAGACTTGCGGTCTGGTTATCATCAGGTTCGGGTCCGAGATGAGGATATCCAGAAGACAGCCTTCAGGACGCGCTACGGCCATTTTGAGTTCCAGGTCATGTCCTTCAGACTGACCAATGTACCAGCAGTATTCATGCAGTTGATGAACGAGGTCTTCCATCTGTATCTTGACCATTTTGTTGTGGTATTCATCGATGACATTCTGATATATTCGAGGACCCATGAGGAGCATGAACGGCATCTGGAGATCACATTGCAAACCGTCCGTGTACATCAGCTTTATGCAAAGATGGAGAAGTGTGAGTTTTGACAGGAGGAGGTAAAGTTCTTCAGTCATGTTGTGACGAGGCAGGGTGTCGCAGTGGACCCCTCGAAGATTGATGCCTGCGTCAGTGGGGCCAACCCACTAATGCATCCGAGATCCGTAGTTTTCTTAGTTTTGCGGGGTACTGCCGACGTTTCATTGAGGGATTCTCTCATATTACAGCCCCATTGACTAGGTTGTCCTGTAAGGGTATTGAGTTTGTTTGGAGCGACGCTTGTGAATAGGCATTTATGGAGCTAAATAACCGCCTCACACCCGCTCTTGTCCTCACTCTTCCCTCTGGGAGTGATGGATTTGTTGTATTTACCGATGCCTCGCGAGTTGGCATAGGTGTTGTCCTGATGCAGCATGGGAAGCCAGTGGTTTATACGTCTCGCCAGTTCAAGGTTCATGAGTTGAACTACCTCATGCATGATTTGGAGCTGACAACAGTTATCTTCGCACTGAAGGTGTGGAGGCATTATCTTTATGGGGTGAGGTTTGAGCTCTTCTCCGACCACAAGAGCTTGAAGTACCTGTTCTCTTAGTCTGAGATGAACATGAGGCAGAGGCATTGGATGGAGCTCTTGAAGGACTATGATTTTGATCTCTAGTACCACCCGAGTAAGGTGAACGTGGTAGCGGATGCCCTCAGCCATCAGCCACGATGCCTGGCGGAGCACATGATGATTTAGGAGTGAAGGATGCTTGAAGATGTGTCTGCAATTGACTTTAAGATCGGCTTGCAGTCTTTTATTGTGCAGTTATCAAGCCTGTGATTCAACCATCTTTTGTCGCAAGCGTAATCGAGGCTCAACAGGCAAATGAGTCATTGCAGGAGTACCAAGCAAAGGCAGCATTTGAGAGTCAGACAGATTGGAAGATTAGTTCTGATGGTGAACTTCTCTTTAGAGGTCGAATATGTGTCCCAGATATTCGTGAGTTGCGCTGATATCTTATGACCGAGGCACATCGATCGCGGTTCTCTATCCACCCTGGTTCGACGAAGATGTATCGCGATATGAGGTGTCAATATTTTTGGGCGGGGATGAAGAGCCAGATAGCCAGTTTTGTGGTCGAGTGTGACATGTGTCTGCGTGTCAAGGTTGATCATCAGAGACCCCCTGGTCTATTACAGCCGTTGAGCATCCCGATGTGAAAGTAGGAGCACATATCTACTGATTTTATCATGGGTTTACCGAGGACTCATCATGGTCATGACACCATCTAGGTTGTTGTGGACTGTTTGACAAAGTCGGCACATTTTCTCATGATTCGTGAGACTTGACATATGGACTGACTCACCAAGATGTTTATTGATGAGATCGTGAGACTACACATTATTCCTATCTCGATCGTTTCAGACCGAGAGCCGAGGTTTACGTCTCAGTTTTGGAGGAGCTTCCAGAGATCGATGGGCACTAATTTGTAGCTCGGTACTGCATATCATCTACAGACCGATGGACAGACTGAAAGGGTCAATCAGATCCTTGAGGATATGCTTTGGGCCTATGTGATTGATTTCTCGGGTAGTTGGGACGAGCACCTGCGATTGGCTAAGTTCACGTACAACAACAACTATCAGGCGACCATTGGCATGACTCCTTTTGAGGCATTATATAACAGACTGTGTAGATCTCCAAGTTATTGGATCGAGGTTGGAGAGCTACGTATCCTAGGTCCCGAGCTTGTGTAGCAGATGTCAGAGGCTATAAACATCATCAGGCAGAAGATACATATAACTCAGAGTCAACAAAAGAGTTTTGCTGATCGTCGGAGTTATCCCTTGGAGTTTACCGTTGGGGACCATGTGTATCTCAAGGTCTCACCCATGAAGGGTGTGGTTTATTTTGGAGCGAAGGACAAGCTTGTCCCGAGATTTTTAGGACCTTTCGAGATCATCGGGCGTGTTGGCACCTTAGCCTATAGGCATGCCTTGCCACCTCAATAGTTTGACATCCATAACATCTTCTATGTCTCTATGTTGAGAAAGTGTGGGTCAGATATCGTTCCCAATATTGATTGGCAGGTGTTGGAGGTTCGTGAGGACACTTCTTACATTGAGCAGTCAGTTCGTATCCTCGATCGAAAGGAGCCGGTCCTCAAGACCAAGGTCATTCCCTTGATGAAGGTACAGTAAGGCCATCATAGTGTGGATGAGGCATCTTGGAAGTGCGAGGCGGAGATTCGAGAGTGGTATCCCCATCTTTTCGATGTTTGATTGTATGATGTATGGTGTTTTGATTATATACGATGTTATGTTTTTTATTCCCTCATGAGTTATGTCTTAGCTACGATGGTAGTATAAATTTTGAGGATAAAATTTTTATTAGGTGGGGAGAGCTGTAAGACCCGTATCCTAGTCCGTACTATTCCGTTGACTCCCGTGATCCTTTCCGTCGAATTTTGACAATCCGCGACATAAAATAGACGTTTGCACACGACCCTAGGTCATATCCTATAGATTTAAGTCGGCTCAATCCAAAACTTATACCATTGCGACCGCATTGTCGCCGCGGTTCCAACGCCGCATCTTTCATACCGATCTGATACCCTGGTAGGGAGATGTGGGCCGACGTTTATTTCGAAGAAAATGCTGTGCATTTGAAATTTCAAGAGAATCTCTACGACATGTCCCATCAATCAATGAACCAATCAATCAATCAATCACTTCATTTCAAGTACACATCACCTTTCACCCCATCCTTAAGCAACCACCAAGTCAACTCTTTCTCACTCTCTCTTATACAACCATACATGTCAAGTACACATCACACATCACTCACTCTTTTACCCATCACACCCATCCCTCACTTCTCTTACAACCCTCTCTCTATCTCACTTCGCAACAAAATTCCAAGCAATAAAAAAACCCACGTCCAAGCTTTCCTAAGGGAGAAAAGTGATTTTTGGAGGCCCACTTACCCATCCCAAATCCATCATCCTAACCATTCAAATCTCATCTTCCACCATCAAAGTGAGACACAGGGAGATTAGCTTTCCAATAGACCAAGAAGATTGAAAGTGGGTGCTCTATTAGGCCTAGATTTTCTTTTTTTTGATGAAGGGCCAAATGAGGCCTACCGATTGATGGTATAGATTTCACTTTGGGCCTTAGGTGGGGTCGATGGCCCACCTTGATCCTCATGATCATTCCATGATGGGGCTATTCTCCATGGACCTCATCATGATGTTTATTTTTCCTTGTATGGGTAGGGTCATCTAGACCTTTCATTTGGTGGAGAAAGGATCTTCACCGTTGATTTTCTGTTTGATGGGCCCATGTGTAATGGGACCCACTTGATGTATGATTGATTTCAACGGAGGGCCCATAGTGCCGGGGTCCCTCTATCACGCGTGTCCCTCTTTCTCTCTTTCTCTCTCCCTCTCTTTTTATTTATTTATTTTTGTATGTGATGATATGGCCGTGTGGCCCACTTGGATGACCCCACCATGAAGCATGTATTGGACCCAAGTATTTTGTAGGTGGGGCCCACCTTATAAGTGTGATATCCACACTAATCATCATGTGGTGGCCCACCTGAGTAGGGCCCACCTTGAACGTTCATGTGAGCCAGAACGTCCAGCGTCCCTGGAAGCTGGACATGAAAACAATTATAAGCTTGATTTCAAGCTTATTGGGTAGGCCATTTGTATAGGCCTCACCTTGATCTATGTATTCAATCCATGTCGTTTATCCTATTTACCCACTCATTTTAGGCGTTGAGCCGAAAAATGATGCTGATCCAACTTTCAAGCGGGCCATACCTTAGCAAACAGTGATTTTCACCGTTTAAATCCACTTGCATTTTTCTATATGCCGAAAGATGCTCAATATTGGACTTGATGGATTGGTTATGGGCTATAGAAACCAGTGGGCAGGGTGAATTCTTTCGATGTGGGTCCCATGTACGAAAAACCTCACAAAAATGAGATTTTAGAAAAAAGAAAAATATAGGTGTAGCGCCTGCTGCTACTGTGTAGCTGGACGCTGCTGGCATCACCGTGAAACGGGTAGGGACCCACGGTCCCAGCCGTGGGCCTCACCATGATGTTTGTTCGTCATCCAACCCGTTCATTAGGTGGGTCCCTTCCTGAAGCAGGCCCCACCCAAAAATCTGCCACATCCGAAGCTCAGGTGGCCCACACGGCAGGAAACACTAAGGATTTAATGCCTGCCATTGAAACCCTTTTGGGTTGTCTGACGTTTTGGATCATATGAAGTTTATTTTTTTCCTTCCATCCAGGTCAGCGTGACCTTATCAACAGGTTGGACGACAAGTAAACATTAAGGTGGGCCCCATGTGGGACCCCAAGATGTATGTGCTCTATCTTCACTGTCCACAACAGTGGACGGTGGAATCCACCATGATGTATGTGGTTTGGTCACACCGTCCACCGCAGTGGGCGATGGGACCCACCATGATTTATGTGTTTTGTCCACACCGTCCACACCTGGATGGTGGGACCCACCATGATGAATGTGCTGCATCCAAAACCGTCCAACCATTTGGTCAGCTTGCCTTATAAGCTTGATACTAAAAATAAGACAAATCTATTTATCAGGTGGACCACATTACACAGTGGGTTTGAACTCCACCATTAAACCCTTAGGCCACCAAGTTCTTGGCGACCTTATGAACAGATTGTGTGAAAAATAAATGTTATGGTGAGCCTTGGAAATTTTAATACTGGAAATCATTTTCCCACTTATATTTAGGGTGTGGCCCATTTGATGTATACATGGGGCCCGTTGGTATGACCCATTTGAAGTATACATAGGGGCCATTGGTGTGGCCCATTGATTTATATAAGGCCCATGTGATGGTGCCCATATGGATGTACTTGTGGCCATCCATGGATGCCCATCTTGATGCATTGGTAGCCCATATTTATGGCCCATTGTTGAGGCCCACTTTGAGGTGTATGAGGCCGTTGTTGAGGTCCACCTTGCTATGAATGTAAGGCCCATATCATGAGGCCCATTGTGATGTATTTCAAGGACCAGGGGTTATGGCCCGTTGCAATGTACCTAAGGCCCATTGATGTGGCCCACTTGATTTATATAAGGCCCATATGATGTGACCCATTCAATATATCCAAGGCCCTTAGGTCAAGGCCCAATAGGATGTCCTTAGGGTCCATTGCAATGTGTGATTCCCCATGGTTTAGTAAAGATATTTATGGTGGGCCGTCCCTAGAGAACAATGATGGTTTGACATCCACATTGTAAGTACAATGTTGGTTAAATGTCCGCATTATAACTCTCCTTAGGGCCTATTGATCGGCCTATACTTGTTAATAATTCATTACTTTATAACATGTTTAGTATAGCTCCATGATTCATGCCATAAGCATCATATGTATGCTTGATATGAGGAATGTTTGATCATATCATAAGCCGTTGGGTTGAAACATTTATGGGACTCCTTATGAGATGGAATGCCCCCACATGAGCATGTGGTACACGTAGGATTGCTGCATGATTTGACGATGTGACTCATGCATCCGCTTATGTGTGACCTGATCATTACATGCCCTCACGACATTAGGGTCGTGGCCTCCACAGGCACATCATGAATGGTCGTATCGGATATCAAAAATATTAGCTCTAACATTGTGGGCACTTAGGATGTTCTTGGGTGAAAATCCCATAACCTTTTTGGTACCAGGAGATGCTCCAACGTCTATACTGAGTGGATATACGAGCGATCGAGTGTCAAATACCAGTAGGCCACGTCTCCCACCGTGTCGTGGTCGGTTGGAAGGGGGTGTGGCCTTATCTGGCCATGTGAGGGGGCTATAAGCTAGGCTAAGTTTGACCAGCTCATAAATGAGTTTGCTATCGATGAGCCCAGTAGGTATTGGCAGATTACTGGTCAGGCGGATAGTGTGGTCTCTTCCACTAGCTTAACTGTGTAGCTAGGGAGGAGGCAGTCAGTGTGAAGTGTATTAGACCCTGGTGATATCCAAAGAGGAACTGTATTGATGTGTACTTGATAAGGACTGGCATACTTGCTTTGCATCTCGCATATGACATTTGGCTACATAAGCCTTACATCGCATGGCCTTGGTATGGCCGATAATATTCATGTCTTGCATCATATAGCTTTGGTACAGTTGATAGCATTCATAGACTTACCGTATATTTCCGCATTACTGTGATATTGTACACTTGACACTTGCCTTCCGCACACACTTACACTACTGTAACACCCCGAATTTTTGCCTACCTGGAATTAGACGTCCTTAGGCAATGAGTCAACCATAACACCTTGGTAACCTCTCAGAACCCAATTCCAAAGCCAAAGGAATCATTTAGAACCAAATTCTTTAGAAATTCATCATGTATTAACTAGCGCTACACTAGATTTCCTGCCAAATTAGCACCAACGACTTTAAATACGATTTGTAAAACCCAAAACCTATAGAATCATTGACGCTACGTTACCTTGAAACCTAGGATCAATCTCTAAACCCAGTTACTCACGGGAGCATATGGAAACTCTGTATCGGACCTGGACCGCACGTCGAAAGTCTGATAGTAACGAACTTAGACGAGTATAATCGCTTACTTGAACTTGACAATCACCTAGAAAATCAAGCCCAACCGATGTCCTGAGACCATTTTATTGAGCCTGAAGTAAAGAGAGTAGGAAAAGGAAGATTTTTTAGAAAAATTAATTATA
The DNA here is from genome assembly GCA_037074715.1 of Magnolia kwangsiensis. Lineage (NCBI taxonomy): Eukaryota > Viridiplantae > Streptophyta > Magnoliopsida > Magnoliales > Magnoliaceae > Magnolia > Magnolia kwangsiensis. Next base: position 42,020,412 of record CM073576.1, on the reverse strand, counting down.
ATTTAAAGGAATCTGGAATGATTCACTTGCGCATTATTTTTAAGCATTTTGACTGTTAGAATTTGACCTAAATTCACCCTCGGATTAGGATAGGTGGCCCTTACTTGTCATAGTACTTGTAGCTCTGATCAAGTTCCCATAACCATTGAACTGAAACTGGTCCCCCACAGTCGATCTAGAAACCCGACCGAAATGAAAACTTAGCTTGACCTAGATCTGATATTAGAGAGCTTAAGTCCGATCGCAATTAATAGCAGGACCTCCAGAAATGCTCCGTTGGATCAGAAAGATCCCGATTTGGTTATAACCTAGGTATACCTTGACTTAAAGTCCGTTTTCGTTATGTTTGGGCTTATAAAAGGGCCTTAAACCCTTAGCTTTCTAACCCACGAATTTTCCAAACCCTAGAGATTTAAAAGAAAGAAAAGAGAGAGAAAGTGTGGGAGAATCAGGTAAAACTCCATAGGATTCTTCCTAACCCTTCTATACATTAAACCGACATTTCTGAATTATTCTTTTAGCGATTCTGATTATATTTTTGTGTAAGTTAAGCTAACCCTAGCCTGTTTTGAAGTTTAGACTAGCTATAGTAGAGTTCTAGCTAACCTGTTTCTTGCTATAGGTAGTGTATTCGCCGTTGACAAAGACACGTCGTCTGAATCATCTTAAATACGTCTTTTTTGGTTTAAGGTGAGGACTATATATTCTTAGGTTATGGTTTTCAACCCTTTCAATGTTAGATAATGATCTATTCATGTTGTGCTTGCCATTACACATGCCAAATATGCTATCCGTTTTGTCTTCTGCATACGTATACTTTGTATTATAAATACCGTATTTCATGTATATGTTAGAATACATGTATGCATATGGAATCTGCTGATTTGCTTGCCATGATAAATTGTTGTTGTGATATGCCTAATATGTATGCCACAACTCCTTAGTGAGAGGACTTGCCCTAATATGCGACGGTGTTGACATACGTGATGTATGTTGAATAGTGTAAGCTAAGTGTTTGTTTAAATGTCTAAATGAGATGGTAATTAGTATAATGTGCATGCTAAGATGGTTGAGATATGGATCTCAACCAGTGTTTGTGTGTATGATTCCCTCCATGACTCATGTAACTTAGGTTATCCATGCTAAATGAGTGTATGATTTCCTCCATGGCTTACGTGTTTAATTGAATCATGTTACATGTGTGAATGCTTTCCTGCATGTACTATTTACTTTTAAGTTATACTTCATGATTATTCATATGAATGCAGAATATGAATCATATGCTAGTTATTAGCTTTGTATGTGAATGGGGCTGTACTACAGTACAGGCAATTGGAAACCGTTTTGTAAATAGTGGTTGAGGTTGTTTTCACCACACAAGATGAGTTTAGCGAATCTGAGTCGTGCTTGGGGTGTTCGACAGTGGTTAGGCCACACGGAGTGCTTATGCATTCTATATTGTTCAACTCAATGTGCACTTGGCCTAGTTGAGCTTATCAACTAACCCGATTAACTGATGTTTGTTCACCATGTTTGGTCACCACTGTTTGAATCTAAGGCACTGAGCTTACTATTGAAACTCCCGTTAACCATGGTACCAAGATCCCCTAAGACTCATGAGCCAGGGATGGTGGTATGGGACACCGTGGTCGAGCTGTCGGCCTATGCTGGGGCCACAAACCTCCCCGTAGTGACCAGTGAGCACCTTACTCTGAGCAGATTATGGTGGTATGAGACACTATATTCTTGCTGTCGGCCTACACTAATTGATGATGGGGGAGTAGAGCAATGATTGACGCAACAGCCCTTTGTAGTGACCTTGAGTTTATCCTGACACTGCATAGGGGCGACTAGTCCTGTTGTACTCTTAAGGATATAAATAGGCCTATATTGATAAGGTGATGGGGGAGTGGTGTAACGATTGCACGCAACAGCCCTGACAGCTCTTGTAGCGACCTAGAACCATAATATCGTATGAGATTCCCTAGGACTGACGACCCTAGAATGGATCAATGTTGGAAAACGATACAAGGGAGGTGTCTTAGCTTCCCAATCTTGCTATATGAGAAGGACTAATAAGAACTTGGTAAGCATATTCATAACACCGCATTGCATGTGCTGACGGCATTGGTGATAGTGTACTAAGGAAGTGAGTCATGCCGCGATCGTTAGATGATGTCGCAAAGGGGATTGTGGTGAGGGCATGCATCATTCTTCATACCATCCTTGCATTAACAAGAGTATCTAGGACCTGTTTGATTGTACTGCCTTATCATTACTACTTGATTGAATTGATAACATGTTAACCTTTGCTGTATAGTTTTCATTGAGTTAGCTACTCACTCCCACGTTACGGGACGGTGTTTGCAACACCAAACAGTTCCTGTTTTAGTTTCAGATGATGACGATGCTTGCGAAGCAGAGCCGGACTTTATGATGATGAGGAGGTTTTCTCCTATATGCAGGTTCTGATCGACGGGTTTATAGGGTTATTGATTAGATGCCACTACACTTGGTATTTTGCCTTTTATTTAAACACCCATGTATATTCTTTTCTTTCCATTTTTAGAGTATACATGTATATATTTAACCTGGTAACATGTTCACACTCTGGAGACTTACAATCAATTATACATTTTATATATTTATCACAGTCTTCCACTTGAGAAACTTAGCTGTCTCTTGAGTATGATATGCTGTTTTGGCTAAATCCACTTCATGTTTTATTCACTACTATAGCCGACATTCATCCATCATTGAAAATGTTGCTCAAGTGATGTTCTGAAACTCGGGAGTGGAGTTTATGCTCGACCCTCAATTTTTGGGATGTTACAACTACCCTCTAAGCTTTTCTAAGCTTATGCATGACCGTTGCGTGTAGGTGACATTGGACAGCAGTAGCGCTGAGGCAGGAGTGCACATCTGACTATTTTGGAGTTTTTTGATCACCTTTTATTTCCCTTTCCGCATTGTACTTAAAGATTTTGATATAGTGGATACGTGGTGTTGTTGTTTTGTGACTTGGTTATGCTTGTCGTTATGCTCCATTACAAAAAATAATAATTTCATACTGAAATTCCTCCTTATAGGATCCCAGGATCGAAATCTGGCATGTGAGTGTTGGGATCCAAGAATGGGGCACTACGGAGGCTGTCGGCGCCGGATTCGATGATCGGGAATTTTGTGAGCCAGTTTTTCGAGTTTGGGGCATGACATCCGACTTAGACTAAATCCAAATTTTAGCCTCAGTTGCCTCTAATTGAACCTAAATCTATTTTTAACCTCGATTCTCAACAATCGAGGCTAAATCCTTTAGCCATGGGAGTTGTAGTCTCAATTTAGGTAACTGAGGCAAAACTGAGACTAAAGATAGATTTAGCATTTATTGGCATGAACTGAGACTAAATTCAATTTTTAACATCATTTATCAATAAACGAGGCTAAAGCTAGTTTCTATCAACAAAAGCTAACAATATTATAATTGACCAGTGATTGAACCTATGCATGTTTCACCCATTTAACATCCGTCAAGACAACAATCAACACAATACCAACAAAATAATTGTAACACCCCAGATTTTTGCCAACCTGGGATTAGACGTCCTTAGGCAATGGGTCAATCCTAACACCTGATTAACTTCTCAAAACTTAATCCAAAAGTCTCAAATCTCTATTTCCTTCAAAAATCTCACCTTTCACTACTTTATCATTCAAAATTTTCTAGGAGCTTTCATATTAGACACAAATCTTAAAGTTTAGGTAATGTTAATCAATACTTAAACTAAAAAGTACTATGAATAGTAAATAAATAAAAAAAAGGGTTTTTAGCCATTAACCTTTTGTAATCTCACGAAATAAGTAGGCTATTTGGATAGATCAGCTTCTCCTACCCCAAAATCATATATTGCATGTCAAATAACTCATTCCAGGTTCTAAAATATACCCATTTCAAATATCAGATGGTGAAATCATCCCAAATAGGTCAACGAGTGGTGATGGGATCGCTGGTTAGGCGATGCATTGCCGAACCCGTCAGTACAACGGTCTGGCAGGCCGGTTTCTGCACTTTTTCCTACGCGTTTCTTCTAACTTTGAAAAATCATATCTCCTTCGTTATAACTCTGATTTAGGTGATTCAAAAACCAAATTGAAGCTAAATGAGTTTAGTTTTATATAAAAATATGTGAAAAATATAATAAAATATTTAATATAGTTTAAAGTAGGTCATTGTGAGCAACTGTCTGATAATCACTTGTTGGACAGCTGCTGCTTCTGGAATTTTTAGAATTTTTCTACAACTCGAAATCTTATGAAATTTGGTGGATTCAGGATAACTTGATGATGAAATCTCAAAAAATAATAAAAATAATATGATAGCTACAAGTGCCCAAAATGGGGTAGAGAATGGCCCTAGGACCGTATTCTGCCCAATTAGGGTATAATTTGGTTAAGTAGCAAACTGAATACTCAGTAAAATTTACTTGGATCACTCTAAATATAAACTATAAGAACCAAAATTAGTAGGACTGCTAATGCTATGTTACGTAGAAATCTAGGATTAAACTCTAAACCGGTTTGTTCTCGGGAACCCTTTGAAACTTTGTATTGGATCTAGACCGCGCATCGGAGGTCCGATATCTACCATCTTAGACCGTTATGACCGCTTAGCTGGACTTGACAATCGTTTCGAAAATCAAGGCCAACCGACGTTCAGAGGCTATTTCATTGAGCCTGGAGTAAAGAGAGTAAGAAAAGGGTTAGATTTGGAAATTTTAATCCAAATCTGGCACATCACTTGGCGCGTTATTATTAAGCGTTCTTACCGTCAGAATTCAGCCAAATTTCACCCTCGGATCAGAAAAAATTTCTCTTTCATATCATGAGACTTGTAGACCTGATTTAGGTATGATGACCGCTAAACTCTACCGGTCTGAAAACTTGATGTGTGCTAGATTCAGTAACCATGAGCTTAAGTCCGACCGCATTCGGCCAGGGGACCTTCAGAAATGCTCTTTTGGATCGAAAAAGTCCCGATTTGGTTATAACTCAAGTATACCTTTGTCCCAAGTCTGTTTTAGTGAGGTTTTAGCCTATATAAGGGCTTGAAACCCTCTCATATCTCTCCCATCTGAATTTGGATAAAACTCTAGATTGAGAGAGAGAGAGAGAGTGAGAGATTGTGAGAGAGTTGTGGGAGAGAATTCCCGCCTCTTGCTACAGCGTTTGCACGTATCGAAGCACCGCACTCCAATCACTTTTTCGGTGATTCCAACGCACTCCTAGGTAAGAAAAACCCTAACTACTTGCTGTTTTGGGGTTTCCTTTGATTCGTTAGCGATGTAGCTTATGTATCTTGTGCATTAGGTCGCCATAACACCGTTGATGAAGCGTTGACGTTTGATTCGAATCGATACACTTCTACGACACAAGGTGTGGATCTTAGACGCTTTGATCGACTGATTTCAAAGCTTTCACTGTCGTTTAATAGTAGATTATCGACGGCAATGCCGTTTGACATGTACAATGTGCTGTCCGTTTTCCGTTTCGTAAACGTACGGTAAATATGAGATTTAGGATATTTTAGGCATTTATAGAAAATACTGTATACGTCCATATTTTTTTAAAATGTTTAACATATAAATTTATCGTGTTATGATATTAGAAATACGTGTATGATCGTTTTGGCAAAGAGATTCGCCCTAATGCGCATTTTGGGTCGACATTCACTATGTAGACTAAAGTGTGTAGACTAAGTGTTTGTATAAATGTTTGTATTAGTATGTATTGAGTAAATGGTGTTGTGAATTAGTTTTGAGATTGAATTCTCAATTAATAGGCTGATGTATATGATTTCCACCATGTTGACTGTATGAATTGATTTCATTATATATATGGAATGCATGTGTTGGTTGATTTGCTTACGTAGTATGTTATAACATGTGTCAACATGCTTACATTGTTGTATTTCATTTCTGTTACTCACATATGCTTACTGATGTTGATACAAAAATTCTCGGGGCTATGACCTAGTCCAGGCAGTCGGTAATGGATTGAATTCGTGGTTGGTTTCTATGTACCACAAAGGACGCGTCGATGAATGCGAGTCGTGTTATGGGTTGGCAGTAGTGGTTAGGTCACGCGAAGTGTTTTATGCACTTCATATCGTTTAACCTGAGGTACGATCGTTCTAGTCGAGCCCGTCAAGTAACCCGACTGGCCATTGTATGTTCACCATGTATGAGTCATTACTGCTTGAACCTAGGGTACTAAACTTACCATTGGAAACCCTGTTAACCATGGTACCTTGATCCATAAAGACTCATGAGCCGGGCATGGTGGTATGAGACACCGTGGTCGAGCTATCGGCCTACGCTGGGGCCACAAACCTCCCTGTAGTGACCAGTGAGCACCCTACTCTGAGCAGATTATCGTGGTATGGGACACTATATTCTTACTGTCTGCCTACACTTATCAAGTGACGAGCCCTTTGTAGTGACCTTGAGTTTATCTTGACACCGCATGGGGGTGACGAGTCCTGATGCAGTCTTAAGGATAAGTAGGCCTGTATTGATAAGGTGATGGGGGAGCGGTATAACGAGTGCGAGCAACAGCCCTGGCAGCCCTTGCAGCGACCTACAAATATAACATCGGATCTGTGTTGGGATTAATATAAGGAAGGTACCTTAGTTTTCCAATACTGCTGTATGAAAAGGACCAATAATAACTCAGTAATCATATCCATATCACATTGCATGTGCCTGGAAGATGTGAAGCACTGAACGGAACGTAAGCATGCCGCGGGCGTAAGATGGTTCCGTATGAGGGAGAATGTCAGTGAGGGCATCCATCATGTCATCTCATGCATATATTAACAACAATATCTAGAAATGTTTGATTGATTTCTTTACTATTATCGCATGATTGATTCGAGAACATGCTAATCTTTGCTCTATGATTCCACTGAGTTAATTACTCACTCCCACGTTACGGGACGGTGTTTCGGACACCCACTAGACCCTTTTGTAATTGTAGATGATGGCGCGGCCTGCGAGGCGGAGCCAGACTTGATGATGATGAGGAGGATCCCTCCTTTATACGTGTTCTGATCGACGGGATTACAGGGAGGTTGATTAGATGCCTTGACACTTGTCATTTTATATTTTTGGAGCACTCATGTATATTCTTTTCTTTCTATTTTTGGAGTATACATGTATTTAATTAACCTTGTAACATGTTCACACTCTGGAGACTTACAATTAATTATATATTTGATGTATCTATCACAATCTTCCGCTTGCTAATTTAACTGTCTCTGGAGTATGATATGCTTAGTCTCAATCTTGTTTAATGTCATTCTACAGACAACATGCATTTATCATTATCTATGTTGCATAAGTGACGTTCTGGAACTCGGGAGTTGGGTTTCTACCCGACCCTTGATTTTTGAGGTGTTACAGTTGGTATCAGAGCATGATTTGGATTAAACTGGACCTGGGTTATGGCCACGCGACGTACGCTGTCATCCCTTTGTCTTAGGTGGGTGCGAGAAAAATTTAGAAACACTCGTAGGACTTCAGTTTCGCCAATAGGCGAAGTCTACTCAAATCGATCGTTTTGATCGAGTCCGCAACATATTTTTGGTCGCGTAAGGGGACCTAAGTAGCCTGTAGGTTGTTAGTAGGCGGGGTTGAGATGTTCCCAGAAGCATTTCCAAATCCTAAAATGCAAGTCCTTGGGTTGTGGGGCAACCACAACCCTTACACTCAATCTCAGGCCTTAAAAACCCCGTTTCATCCAACTCCTTCAGAATCCTTCCTCGTACCACCCCATTCTTCAACTTTTTCTATATCTTTTCACACTAGGCATAAATCCTAATGTGTTGATGATAGAAAATCATGCTTCGATAAAAAATTTACTATAAATAGTAAATATAGGTAAGAATTGGACTTTTTGTCATTCCAATCAGGGAATATCTTGAAATAAATGGGTTAGTTTGATGGATTTGCCTCTCCTACCCCAGAATCATTTGTTACATGATGTATAAGTTCATTCTGGTTCACAGACTGGCCCTGAAATGCCCCAAGTGGAGTTTTGGGCCTATCTAGGCTAAATAGGCAGTCCCCTCTCTCCATTTTCATTGTTTAAAGCTCCCACAACCTCCAATCAAGGATGAAATCGTGTGAGCTTCCATTCCCATTTAGATTTCTCTTTTTCCTTTGAAAATCCAGCTTTTGGGAGCTTGATTCATCCCTCTACAGGGCCTAGATTCATTTCAGCCGATTAGGGCAGCCATTTCTCCCCATTTTCCTCCTTTTTCATGGCTTTGTTGAGGCTATTTTAGCTTTTTTCTCCCTTTCCACCATCCTCTCTCTCATGTTCCTGTTATTTGAGCCTTTACACTCTTTTTAGTCTCAAAATCGTGCAAACCTCAAATCCCATTTCTCCATTTTCTTCGCTTGAGGAGTAGTGAAAATACATGGACGATAGAGCTCTAATGGGCAATAGGCAATGTTAAACTAGACAGTATTAAAGAAGGTAAGTCGGGACCGTGGTAGAAGTCCTTTGGTAGAATTGGGCATCTATACCGTTGTCCTGTAGATTGTTTGTTTACCATTTTAGAGATTTCTGTGTTTTATTGTTGTTGGGTCTAGTGAAGTCATTGGTAGAAAGTGTGTTTGTGTTTAGTGGTTTGGGCTTAATATAGCCGAATGCGTTCCTGTCATAATTCATGTGGAACTTTATTACATATATTGTGACATATTTTATTAAATGAAGTGCATGCCGTTTCGTTCGCTGTAAGGTATTGTCCCTAGATTGGGTGTATCCTATGGTTTCCACTGCCATGTTGTAAACCCTGGGATTAAGCCTACAAAATTTATTTTATCCCAACCCACCCTCCTACCAAGCATGCCACTCCCAATCCCGACGTGGGATTAGGAAAGCAGTTTCATTTCATACAACTTAATGCTACTGGCCATATAGGCCCTTGGCATTTTGAACCTAGAATTAGTACTCCTAGATTTGAAATATCTGACGATATAGGAAATCTAATTCCATTTAGACAATCTTGACTCTAAGCGATAGAACAATCCCCTGTCGCGGAAATGGTATGAAACCATCTAGCGTATGAGCCTAGACTCCAGTTTATAGCCAATGAGTTACAGACTAGTCTACTAGTTACCTTAAGTAGTGTAAAGCCTGTATATGCTAAGGGATAGTAGGTTAGATTTGGTTGGAGTAGAACCTCATTTCTTCGATAGATCCCCTTAATACTTATAAACTTCTGTTATAACCCTTAGGAAAGTTGTTTTAACTTAGATACATTCACTCTCAGGGAAAATGTATAAATTCCTCAGATTAAACTTAGAATAAATTAGCACGCCCCTTAGAATTGCCTTCCCCAAAGGCTTACTGCATTCGGGAACACGGAGTAAAGGAACTGTATACATAAGCGAAGTATTCGCGGTTTGAATTGCATTCTTAATCCTAGTAGTTACCAATGAACTCAATGCTCTGATCAAGCAGAAGATCGACATCGACTCGGATTAAGAACTGATACAATGAGTTTTCTGTCCTGATTAGACAGAAGGTTCAACGTATCCGGCTCAGACTCACTACATAACTTTTCTTCCGTGTTGGCTCGACCACATATAACCAAAAGTTATTGCTTTGCCTTTGGAAAATGTTGAGGACATCTAGCCAATAGAGAGTAGGCTTATTTCTACAACCATAGGTACCAATGCCATATAACACATCATTAACAAAGAAAAACCAATGTAGTGAGAGGTTGTTTCTCATTTTATTTCAAGGACAGGTCCTAAGTTGCACCTCGTTCTGATATACGGATCGGGACATAGAATCTTGAACCTTAAGTAGAACCAAGTTTTAAGGGGGGTAGAACGTATTGAGCCTAATCTTGATAGGATCAGCCAATGCAACCGTTAATCAGAGTAGCACAGCGAAAGCGTGGTTAGCCCCTTCCCCACTGGCCTAGAATCGAAACAATTGATTTAGGTTATACGTAAGGTTAGGTCATCGACTAAGATTTGAACCTTCCTTAGAATGTCAATACGAAGGTCTCTCTAGGTACTCATTACCCTTAGCCAATTTCGGAGACGAAATTATGTTTTAAGGGGGATAGATTGTAACACCCCAAATTTTTGCCAACCTGGGATTAGACATTCTTAGGCAATGGGTCAATCCTAAAACCTGATTAACTTCTCAAAACTTAATCTAAAAGTCTCAAATCCCTATTTTCTTCGAAAATCTCACTTTTCACTACTTTACCCTTTAAAATTTTCTAGGAGCTTTCATATTAGACGCAACTCTTAAAGTTTAGGTGATGTTAATCAATACTTAAACTAAAAAGTACTATGAATAGTAAATAAATAAATAAAAAGGGTTTTTAACCATTAACCTTTTGTAATCTCATGAAATAAGTAGGCTATTTGGATAGATCAGCTTCTCCTACCCCAAAATCATATATTGCATGTCAAATAACTCATTCCAGGTTCTAAAATACACACATTTCAAATATCAGATGATGAAATCACCCCAAACAGGTTAGTGAGCGGTGATGGGATCGCCGGTTTGGCGATGCATCGCCGAACCCGTCCGTACAACGGTCTGGCAGGCCGGTTTCTGCACTTTTTCCTGTGCATTTCTTCCAACTTTAAAAAATCATATCTCCTTCGTTATAACTCCGATTTATGTGATTCAAAAATCAGATTGAATCTAAATGAGTCTAGTTTTATATTAAAATATGTAAAAAATATAATAAAATATTTAATATAGTTTAAAGTAGGTCATTGTGAGCAACTATCCGATAATCACTTGTTGGACAGCTGCTGCTTCTGGAATTTTTAAAATTTTTCTACAACTCAAAATCTTATGAAATTTGATGGAGTCAGGATAAACTTGATGATGAACTTCAATAAATAAATAAAAATAATATGATAACTAGAAGTGCCCAAAATGGGGCATAGAATGGCCCTAGGACCGTATTCTTCTCTATTAGGGTAGAATTTGGTTAAGTACCAAACTGAATACTCAGTAAAATTAACTTGGATCACTTCAAATATAAACTATAAGACCTAAAATTAGTAGGACTGCTAACGCTATGTTACCTAGAAACCTAGGATCAAACTCTAAACCGGTTTGTTCTCGGGAACCCTTTGAAACTTTGTATTGGATCTAGACCACGCGTCGGAGGTTCGATATCTACCATCTTAGACCGTTATGACCGCTTAGCTGGACTTGACAATCGTTTCAAAAATCAAGGCCAACCAACATTCAGAGGCTATTTGATTGAGCCTGGAGTAAAGAGAGTAAGAAATGGGTTAGATTTGAAAATTTTAATCCAAATCTAGCACGTGACTTGGCGCGTTATTATTAAGCGTTCTGATCATCAGAATTCAGCCAAATTTCACCCTCAGATCAATTTTTTTTTTCTTTCATACCATGAGACTTGTAGACCTAATTTAGGTATGATGACCGCTGAACTGAAACTGGACCGCCACGTGCGATCTGGGAACTCTACCTGTCTGAAAACTTGATGTGTGTTAGATCCAGTAACCATGAGCTTAAGTCCGACTGCATTCGGACAGAGGACCTCCCGAAATGCTCTTTTAGATCGGAAAAGTCCCGATTTGGTTATAACTCAAGTATACCTTTGTCCCAAGTCTGTTTTAGTGAGGTTTTAGTCTATATAAGGGCTTGAAACCCTCTCATATCTCTCCCATCCGAATTTGGATAAAATCCTAGATTGAGAGTGAGAGAAAGTGAGAGATGGTGAGAGAGTTGTGGGAGAGAATTCCCGCCTCTTGCTGCAGCGTTTGCACGTATCGAAGCACCGCACTCCAATCACTTTCCCGGCGATTCCAATGCACTCCTAGGTAAGAAAAACCATAACTACTTGCTGTTTTGGGGTTTTCTTCGATTCGTTAGTGATGTAGCTTATTTATCTTGTGCATTAGGTCACCATAACGCCGTTGACAAAGCATTGACGTTCGATTCGAATCGATACACTTCTACGACACAAGGTGCGGATCTTAGACGCTTTGATTGACTGATTTCAAAGCTTTGAATGTCCTTTAATAGTAGATTATTGACGGCAACGCTGTTTGACATGTACAATGTGCTATTCGTTTTCCATTTCGTAAACGTACGGTAAATATGAGATTTAGGGTACTTTAGGCATTTATAGAAAATATTGTATACGTCCATATTTTGCTGAAATGTTTGACATGTAAATTTATCGTGTTATGATATTAGAAATACGTGTATGATCAGTTTGGTGAAGAGATTTGCCCTAATGCGCACTTTGGGTCGACATACGCTATGTAGACTAAAGTGTGTAGACTAAGTGTTTGTATAAATGTTTGTATTAGTATGTATTGAGTAAATGGTGTTGTGAATTAGTTTTGAGATTGAATTCTCAATTAATAGGCTGATGTATATGATTTCCACCATGTTGACTATATGAATTGATTTCATTATATATATGGAATGCATGTGTTGGTTGATTTGCTTATGTAGTATGTTATAACATGTGGCAACATGCTTACATTATTGTATTTCATTTCTGTTACTCACATATGCTTACTGATATTGATACACAAATGCTTGGGGCTATGACCTAGTCCAGGCAGTCGATAATGGATTGAATTCGTGGTTGGTTTCTATGTACCACAAAGGACGCGTCGATGAATGCGAGTCGTGTTTTGGGTTGGCGGCAGTGGTTAGGCCACGCGAAGTATTTTATGCACTTCATGTCGTTTAACCTGAGGTGCGATCGTACTAGTCGAGCCCATCAAGTAACCCGACTGGCCATTGTATGTTCACCATGTATGAGTCATTACTGCTTGAACTTAGGGTACTGAACTTACCATTGGAAACCCTGTTAACCATGGTACCTTGATCTGTAAAGACTCATGAGCCGGGCATGGTGGTATGGGACACCGTGGTCGAGCTTTCAGCCTACGCTGGGGCTACAAACCTCCCTCTAGTGACCAGTGAGCACCCTACTCTGAGCAGATTATGGTAGTATGAGACACTATATTCTTGCTGTCGGCCTACACTGATCAAGTGACGAGCCCTTTGTAGTGACCTTGAGTTTATCCTGCCACCGCATGGGGGCGACGAGTCCTGATGTAGTCTTAAGGATAAATAGGCCTGTATTGATAAGGTGATGGGGGAGCGATGCAATGAGTGCGAGCAATAGCCCTGACAGCCCTTACAGCGACCTATAAATATAACATTGTACGAGTTTACTAGGAGTGAGGACCCTAGACAGGATCTGTGTTGGGATTGATATTAAGAAGGTACCTTAGTTTCCCAATACTGCTGTATGAAAAGGACTAATAATAACTCGGTAATCATATCCACATCACATTGCATGTGCCTGGAAGATGTGGAGCACTGAGCGGAACGCAAGCATGCCGCGGGCGTAAGATGGTGCCGTATGAGGGAGAATGTCGGTGAGAGCATCCATCATGTCATCTCATGTATACATTAACAACAGTATCTAGGAATGCTTGATTGATTGCTTTACTATTATCGCATAATTAATTTGAGAACATGTTAATCTTTGCTCTATGATTCCACTGAGTTAATTACTCACTCCCACGTTACGGGACGGTGTTCCGAACACCCACCAGACCCTTTTGTAATTGCAGATGATGGCGTGGCCTGCGAGGCGGAGCTAGACTTGATGATGATATGGAGGATCCCTCCTTTATGCGTGTTCTGATCGATGGGATTACAGGGAGGTTGATTAGACGCCTTGACACTTGTCATTTTATATTTTTGGAGCACTCATGTATATTCTTTTCTTTCCATTTTTGGAGTATACATGTATTTAATTAACCTGGTAACATGTTCACACTCTGGAAACTTACAATTAATTATATATTTGATGTATCTATCACAGTCTTCCGCTTACTAATCTAACTGTCTCTGGAGTATGATATGCTGTTTTGGCTTAGTCTCAATCTTGTTTAATGCCATTCTACAGACAATATGCACTTATCATTATCTATGTTGCATAAGTGACGTTCTGGAACTCGGGAGTTGGGTTTCTACCCGACCCCCGATTTTCGGGGTGTTACAACAATTAATGGTCTATTTAAAGTTTTCAAAACAAACAAACTGCCACATAACCTTCCACATGAACTGTTTCAGTAAGGTCCCCTTCCACGTGACTATCTTCTCTCGAATCGGATCAATTGGCAGGTTTGTAACTGAGTAAATATCTGCTTGAAATACTCAATTGTTAGTTTCTCTCTGTTGGACATCACAGCCAATGGAGCATCATTTTCCATTGAGCCAAGAGCCTCAGTACCATCTTTTTCCATGGGCAACAACAGCATCTCAGGGCTTCTAAAGTGTATCTGAATAAGGAAACTCAATGATTTATTTCATTTTTCATAGATGACCAAGAAAAAAGCACATAAAGGGTGGTTCATAGTGTACAAAATAGTGGATTGCTAAGAAAAAAAATCTCTTTTTTTTTTTCTCTCTAGCTACACATTAGTTTTGTATGCTAGCCACATTTTATGAGTGAACCAACCTAACTTTCTTCAAAACAGAAGATTAGCAAAGTATGTCACACCTGATGAAGAAAGTGTAATGCCTGGAAAGAAAACTCTGTTGAAATATGAGGATGATAATTCACTATGCTTGTCAAAAGTGTTCAACTAGGAACTGCAAAAGATTAAAAGGATAATGAAATCATATGCAGGTTCAGTTGTTGCCAACTTTGGAACCTACAAGTTCCACAATATAAAAGATTCCTCTTCTGGCCATAACACGAATGCAAAAGAGGCATAATCCCTGTAGTCCTTAGCAACATGTTGTAAGAACAGAGAAGCACGTTCCCACTACAGGAAAGAGGGTTTTTACCGATGAAACTTTTAGTGACGAAAAAAACTAAAAGTGACTTTTCGTAGCTAAAAAATGTGGAGGAGACTATTACCAATGAAAAGTTTCGTCGCTAAAGGTTATTAACAATTTTTGAAAAAATTTGAAAAGTTTACTTTTACCGATGAATTGTTTTGTCACTAAAGGTTATTTTAATTTTTTTTTTGAAAAGTTTACTTTTACATACGAAACTTTTCGTAGCTAAAAAACATGGATGATACTTTTACCTAAGAAACGTTTCATCGCTAAAGGCTATTAACAATTTTTCAAAAAAATTAAAAAGTTTACTTTTAGCGACGAACAAGTTCATCGCTAAAGCTTATTTTAAATTTTCGATAAAAATTCGTAAAGTTTACTTTTACCTACAAACATTTTCGTAGTTAAAAAATGTGGATGAGACTTTTACATATGAAAAGTTTCTTCACTAGAGGCTGTTAACAATTTTTGGAAATTTTTTTAAAAATTCAAAAATTTTACTTTTACCTACGAAACGTTTCGTAGCTAAAAAACAAGGATGATACTTTTACCTATGAAAAGTTTCATCGCTAAAGGCTATTAATAATTTTTTTAAAAAAAAAATTGAAAAGTTTACTTTTACCAACGAACAAGTTCTTTGCTAAAGGTTGCTTTAAATTTTCGAAACAATTTCGTAAAGTATACTTTTACCTACGAACATTTTTGTAGCTTAAAAACGTGGTTGAGACTTTTACCTACGAAATGTTTCGTCGCTAAAGGTTGTTAACATTTTTTTTTTAAAAAAAATTGAAAAGTTTACTTTTACTGATGAACATGTTCATCGCTAAAGGTTATTTTAAAAAAAAAAAATCAAAAAGTTTACTTTTACCTACAAAAATTTTCGTAGCTAAAAAAACATGGATGATACTTTTACCTACGAAAAGTTTCGTCACTAAAGGTTGTTAACAATTTTTTTAAAAAAAAATTTGAAAAGTTTATTGTTATTGACGAACACGTTTGTCGCTAAAGGTTGTTTTAAATTTTTGAAAAAAAATCGAAAAGTTTACTTTTACCTACGAAAATTTTCGTAGCTAAAAAACATGGATGAGACTTTTACCTATGAAATATTTTGTAGGTAAAAGTCTTTTTAAAAAAATAAAATAAAATATTCCAGCTCAAAATTCCTGATATACACTTGTTACAATATATTTCATCATATTCATATTCACATCCATCTAAACTCAAACTACGTAAATTCATCCAAACATAAACTACACTCATCCGAAGATAAACTACATCCATCCAAACAGAAACAATCTTATCCACATCACATTCATCCGTGCATAAATACATTTAAGTTTAACATCATAAATAAAATACAAAAAATTATTCATAGCCTATTTCCTGGTGGGGGTCATAAAATTCAGTGTGGTGAATACATCGCCGACTGTGCACACACACCTAGGTCCTTACTCATGCCTTCATGGTAGATTCAAAATAGTTCCAATACAAGGTCACGAGTTCAAGTACCCATTGTGGCCGTAAGCTACTCTAATGTGTGATTGTGTGTTAAAAGAAAAAGAAAGAAAGAAAATGCTAATTTATCTTTTGGGTTGAGCCTAATGGTACTCGGTGATTTTTCATCAAGTAGAAATTATTTTTAATTTTTTTTAGAAAGGTGAGATTATGCCACTTATAATTATATTGACATGATAAAATGTTGTATGTATATTTGAGCATCACAAAATAAACTATCCTATGAAAAAAAAAATGAAAAGAGAGAGAACATATGAGAGGTGATCCTTATCTCCTTTAATGGATTCAAGTTGCATGTGCCCTACCCAACTTCCTATAAGGAGAAGTTATATGGGTCTAGGAATAATGTTGGTGACAAATCCACCTTGTCTATTAATATTATCATATTATGTTAGGACATGACTCTAAAAATGAGATAAATTCAAATCTCAAATAATGTATGCTATAAGAGATAGTGGAGATAAAAATAGATGCAGTGTGTTCGCTTAAGTTCAAGTATGCTTGCCAACAAAGTAAGATTTTCTTATTTGTTGCCATGTGATTGGGCTACATTATTACATCAATTAGGTTCGGGTTCGGGATCAGGTTTGGGTTTGGCTTTTCAAGTTTAGGTTTAGGTTTAAGTTTAGGTTTAGGTTAGGGAGTTGAGATTAGGATTAGGTGTAGGTTTAGGTTTAGGAATTTGAGAATACATTTAGGTTTAGGTTTTAGGTTAGAGGTTTAGGTTATAGGTTTAGGTTTAGGTTAAGGTTAGGTTATAGGTTATAGGTTATAGGTATAGGTTTAGGTTATAGGTTTTGGTTTAGGTTAGGGTTATAGGTTTAGGTTTAGGTTATAGGTTATAGGTTAAGGTTTAGGTTATAGGTTTTGGTTTAGGTTAAGGTTATATGTTTAGGTTTAGGTTAAGGTTTAGGTAATAGGCTATAGGTTATAGGTTATAGCTTTAGGAAATTGAGAATAGGTTAAGGTTTAGGTTTACGAAATCGAGTTCGGGTTCGGGATCAGGTTTAGGTTTGGGTTTTCAAGTTTAGGTTTTGGTTAAGGAGTTAAGATTAAGCTTAGGTGTAGGTTTAGGTTTAAGGATTTGAGAATACATTTAGGTTTTAGGTTTATGTTTAGGCTTTAGGTTTAGGTTAAGGTTATAGGTTTAGGTTTAGGTTGTAGGTTATAGTTTTAAGGAACTGAGAATAGGTAAAGGTTTAGGTTTAGGAAATTGGGTTCGGGTTTGGGATAGGGTTTAGTTTTGGGTTTTTAAGTTTAGGTTTAGGTTTAGGAGTTGAGATTAGGATTAGGTGTAGGTTTAGGTTTAAGGATTTGAGAATACATTTAGGTTTTAGGTTTAGGTTTAGGTTATAGGTTATAGGTTATAGGTTATCACTTTAGGGAATTGAGAATAGGTTAAGGTTTAGGTTTAAGAAATTGGGTTCGGGTTCGGTATCGGGTTTAGGTTTGGGTTTCCAAGTTTAGGTTTAGGTTTAGGGTAAGGAGTTGAGATTAGGATTAGGTGCAGGATTAGGTTTAGGGATTTGAGAATACATTTGGGTTTTAGGTTTATGTTTAGGTTATAGGTTTTAGGTTATAGGTTATAGCTTTTGGGAATTGAGAATAGGTTAAGGTTTACGTTTAGGAAATCGGGTTCGGAATCAGGTTTAGGTTTGGGTTTTCAAGTTTAAGTTTAGGATTAGGTTAGGGAGTTGAGATTAGGATTAGGTGTAGGTTCAAGTTTAGGGATTTAAGAATAGATTTAGGTTTTAGGTTAAGGTTATACGGTTAAGTTTAGGTTATAAGTGTAGGTTATAGGTTTAAGTTTAAGTTAGGTTATAGGTTAAGGGAATTGAGAATAGGTTATAGGTTTAGGTTTATGTTAGGTTATAGGTTATAGCTTTAGGGAATTGAGAATAGGTAAAGGTTTAAGTTTAGGAAATGGGGTTCGGGTTTAGGTTTGGGTTTTCAGGTTTGGATTTAGGTTTAGGTTTGGGAGTTGAGATTAGGATGAGGTGTAGGTTTAGGTTTAGGGATTTGAGAATACATTTAGGTTTTAGGTTTAGGTTTATGTTTTAGTTTATAGGTTTCGGTTTTGGTTAAGGTTAGGTTATAGGTTATAAGTTTAGGTTATAGGTTATATATTATAGGATAAGGTTTAGGTTTTGGTTAGGTTTAGGTTTAGGGAATTGAGAATAGGTTAAGGTTTAGGTTTAGGAAATGGGGTTCGGGTTCGGGATCGGGTTTAGGTTTGGGTTTTCAAGTTTAGGTTAGGGAGTTGATATTAGGATTAGGTGTAGGTTTAGGTTTTGGGATTTGAGAATACATTTAGGTTTTAGGTTTAGGTTTAGGTTTTAGTTTTTAGGTTCTGTTTATATGCTTAGTTCTAGGTTTTAGGTTTCGGTTAAGGTTAGGTTATAGGTTATAAGTTTAGGTTATAGGTTATATGTTATAAGTTATAGGGTATAGGTTAATGTTTAGGTTATAGGTTTTGGTTTAGGTTTTAGGTTTAGGTTAAGGTTATAGGTTTAGGTTTATATTTAGGTTATAGGTTATAGGTTATAGGTTATAGCTTTAGGGAATTGAGAATAGGTTAAGGTTTAGGTTTAGGAAATGGGGTTCAGGAACGGGATCGGGTTTAGGTTTGGGTTTTCAGGTTTTGGTTTAAGTTTAGGTTAAGGAGTTGAGATTAGGATTAGGTGTAGGTTTAGGTTTAGGGATTTGAGAATACATTTAGGTTTTTAGGTTTAGGTTTAGGTTTTAGTTTATAGGTTTAGGTTATGGGTTTAGGTTTGGGTTAAGGTTAGGTTATAGGTTATAAGTTTAGGTTATAGGTGTTGGTTAAGGTTAAGGTTATAGGTTTTGGTTTAGGTTTTAGGTTTAGGTTAAGGTTAGTGGTTTAGGTTATAGGTTTAGGTTATAGGTTATAGGTTATAAGTTATAGCTTTAGGGAATTGAGAATAGGTTAAGGTTCAGGTTTAGGAATTGGGGTTTGGGTTTAGGATCGGGTTTAGGTTTGGGTTTACAAGTTTAGGTTAGGGAGTTGAGATTAGGGTTAGGTGTAGGCTTAGGTTTTGGGATTTGAGAATACATTTAGGTTTTAAGTTCAGGTTTAGGTTTTAGTTTATAGGTTCAGTTTATAAACTTAGGTCTAGGTTTTAGGTTTCAGTTAAGGTTAGATTATAAGTTATAAGTTTAGGTTATAGGTTATAGGTTATATGTTATAGGGTATAGGTTAAGGTTTAGGTTATAGGTTTTGGTTTAGGTTAAGGTTATAGGTTTTGGTTTAGGTATAGGTTTAGGTTTTAGGTTTAGGTTAAGGTTATAAGTTTAGGTTAGGTTTAGATTTATGTTTAGGCTATAGGTTATAGCTTATAGCTTATAGCTTATAGCTTTAGGGAATTGAGAATAGGTTAAGGTTTAGGTTTTAGAAATGGGGTTCGGGTTCGGGTTCGGGATCGGGTTTAGGTTTAGGTTTTCAGGTTTAGCTTTAGGTTTAGGTTAGTGAGTTGAGATTAGGATTAGGTGTAGGTTTTGGTTTAGGGATTTGAGAATACATTTAGGTTTTTTGGTTTAGGTTTAGGTTATAGTTTATAGGTTTAGGTTATGGGTTTAGGTTTATGTTAAGGTTAGGTTATAGGTTATAAGTTTAGGTTATAGGTTTTGGTTTAGGTTTAGGTTTAAGTTTAGGTTTTAGGTTTAGGTTAAGGTTAGTGGTTTAGGTTATAGGTTTAGGTTTAGGTTTAGGTTATAGGTTATTGGTTATAGCTTATAGCTTTAGGGAATTGAGAATAGGTTAAGGTTTAGGTTTAGAAAATTTGGTCCGGGTTTGGGATCAAGTTTAGGTTTGGATTTTCAAGTTTAGGTTTAGGTTAAGTAGTTATCATTAGGGTTAGGTGTAGGTTTAGGTTTATGGATTTGAGAATACATTTAGGTTTTAGGTTTAGGTTTAGGTTTTAGGTTTTGACTAAGGTTAGGTTTAGGTTTATGTTATAGGTTATAGGTTATAGCTTTAGGGAATTGAGAATAGGTTATGTTTTAAGTTTAGGAAATTGGGCTTGGGTTCAGGATCGGGTTTAGGTTTGGGTTTTTGGTTTAGGTTTAGGTTTTAAGTGTAGGTTATAGGTTTAGGTTTAAGTTAGGTTATAGGTTAAGGGAGTTGAGAATAGGTAATAGGTTTAGGTTTAAGTCAAGTTATAAGTTATAGCTTTTGGGAATTGAGAATAGGTTGAGGTTCAGGTTTATGAAATGTTGTTCAGGTTGGGGATCGGGTTTAGGTTTAGGTTTTCAGGTTTAGGTTAGGGAGTTGAGATTAGGATTAGGTGTAGGTTTAGGTTTTGGGAGTTGAGAATACATTTAGATTTTAGGTTTATGTTTAGGTTTTAGTTTATAGGTTTAGGTCTAGATTTTTGGTTTCGATTAAGGTTAGGTTATAGGTTATAAGTTTAGGTTATAGGTTATATGGTATAGGTTAAGGTTTAGGTTATAAGTTTTGGTTTAGGTTAAGGTTATAGGTGTTGGTTTAGGTATAGGTTTAGGTTTTAGGTTTAGGTTAAGGTTATAGGTTTAGGTTTTGGTTTTTGTTATAGGTTATAGGTTATAGCTTTAGGGAATTGTGAATAGGTTAAGGTTCATGTTTAGGAAATCGGGTTCGGAATCAGGTTTAGGTTTGGGTTTTCAAGTTTAGGTTTAGGATTAGGTTAGGGAGTTGAGATTAGGATTAGGTGTAGGTTCAGGTTTAGGGATTTAAGAATACATTTAGGTTTTAGGTTTAGGTTATAAGTTTAGGTTATAGGTTTAAGTTTAAGTTAGGTTATAGGTTAAGGGAATTGAGAATAGGTTATCGGTTTTGGTTTATGTTAGGTTGTAGGTTATAACTTTAGGGAAATGAGAATATGTGAAGGTTTAGGTTTAGGAAATGGGGTTTGGGTTTAGGCTTGGGTTTTTAGGTTTAGATTTAGGTTTAGGTTAGGGAGTTGAGATTAGGATTAGGTGTAGGTTTAGGTTTAGGGATTTGAGAATACATTTAGGTTTTAGGTTTAGGTTTATGTTTTAGTTTATAGGTTTTGGTTTAGGTTAAGGTTAGGTTATAGGTTATAAGTTTAGGTTATAGGTTATATATTTTAGGATAAGGTTTAGGTTATAGGTTTAGGTTTTTGTTTGGTTTAGGTTTAGGTTATAACTTTAGGGAATTGAGAATAGGTTGACGTTTAGTTTAAGGAAATTGGGTTCGGGTTCAGGATTGGGTTTACGTTTGGGTTTTCAAGTTTAGGTTTAGGTTAAGTAGTTGTGATTAGGATTAGGTGGAGGTTTAGGTTTAAAGATTTAAGAATACAATTAGGTTTTACGTTTAGGCTTAGGTTTTAGGGTTACGTTAAGGTTATAGGTTTAGGTTAGGTTTAGGTTTAGGTCATAGGTTATAGGTTATAGCTTTAGGGAATTGAGAATAAGTTAAGTTTTTGGTTTAGGAAATCAGGTTCGAGTTCAGGTTCGGGTTTAGGTTTGGGTATTAGGTTTTGCTTTAGGTTATAAGTGTAGATTATAGGTTTAGGTTTGAGTTAGGTTATAGGTTAAGGGAATTGAGAATAGGTTATAGGTTTAGGTTTAAGTTAGGTTATAGGTTATAGCTTTAGGGAATTGAGAATAGGTTAAGGTTTAGGTTTAGGAAATGGGGTTCGGGTTCGGGATTGGGTTTAGGTTTGGATTTTCAGGTTTTGGTTTAAGTTTAGGTTAGGGAGTTGAGATTAGGATTAGGTGTAGGTTTAGGTTTAGGGATTTAAGAATACATTTAGGTTTTTAGGTTTAGGTCTAAGGATTTGAGAATACATTTAGGTTTTAGGTTTAGGTTTAGGTTAGGGTTAGGTTTAGGTTTAGTTTATAGCTTTAGGCAATTAAGAATAGGTTAAGTTTTAGGTTTAGAAAATCAAGCTCGGGTTTAGGTTTGGGTTTTTGGTTTAGTTTTAGGTTTTAAGTGTAGGTTATAGGTTTAAGTTTCAGTTATGTTATAGGTTAAGGGAGTTGAGAATAGGTTATAGCTTTGGCGAATTGAGAATAGGTTAAGGTTTAGGTTTAGGAAATGGGGTTCGGGTTTGGGATCGGGTTTCGGTTTGGGTTTTCAAGTTTAGGTTAGGGAGTTGAGATTAGGATTAGGTGTAGGTTTAGGTTTAGGGATATGAGAATACATTTAGGTTTTAGGTTTAGGTTTAGGTTTTAGTTTATAGGCTAGGTCTAGGTTTTAGGTTTCGGTTAAGGTTAGGTTATAGGTTATAAGTTTAGGTTATAGGTTATAGGTTATAAGTTATAGGGTATCGGTTAAGGTTTAGGTTATAGGTTTTTGTTTAGGTTAAGGTTATAGGTTTTGGTTTAGGTTTTTGGTTTAGGTTAAGGTTATTGGTTTAGGTTAGGTTTAGGTTTATATTTAGGTTATAGGTTATAGCTTTAGGGAACTGAGAATAGGTTAAGGTTTAGGTTTAGGAAATGGGGTTCGGGTTCAGGATCGGGTTTAGGTTTGGGTTTTTAGGTCTAGGTCTAGGTTTAGGTTAGGGAGTTGAGATTAAGATTAGGTGTAGGTTTAGGTTTAGGGATTTGAGAATACATTTAGGTTTTTAGGTTTAGGTTTAGGTTTTAGTTTATAGGTTTAGGTTATGGGTTTAGGTTTAGATTTTAGGTTTAGGTTAAGGTTAGGTTATAGGTTATAAGTTTAGGTTATAGGTTTTGGTTTAGGTTAAGGTTATAGGTTTTGGTTTAGGTTTAGGTTTAAGTTATTAATTTAGGTTAAGGTTAGTGGTTTAGGCTATAGGTTTATGTTTAGGTTTAGGTTATAGGTTACAGGTTATTGGTTATAGCTTTAGGGAATTGAGAATAGGTTAAGGTTTAGGTTTAGGAAATTTGGTCCGGGTTCGGGATCGGGTTTAGGGTTAGGTTTTCAGGTTTAGGGTTAGGTTAAGTAGTTGAGATTAGGGTTAGGTGTAGGTTAAGGTTTAAGGATTTGAGAATACATTTAGGTTTTAGGTTTAGGTTTAGGTTTTGGGTTTTGGTTAAGGTTAGGTTTAAGTTTAGGTTATTGGTTATAGGTTATAGTTTTAGGGAATTGAGAATAGGTTATGTTTTGGGTTTAGGAAATCGGGCTCGGGTTCCGGATTGGGTTTAGGTTTGGGTTTTTGGTTTTGGTTTAAGTTTTAAGTGTAGGTTATAGGTTTAGGTTTAAGTTAGGTTATAGGGTATGGGAGTTGAGAATAGGTAATAGGTTTAGGTTTAAGTCAAGTTATAGGTCCTAGCTTTAGGGAATTGAGAATATGTTGAGGTTTAGGTTTAGGAAATGTGGTTCGGGTTCGGGATAGGGTTTAGGTTTGGGTTTTCAGGTTTAGGTTAGGGAGTTGAGATTAGGATTAGGTGTAGGTTTAGGTTTTGGGATTTGAGAATACATTTAGGTTTTAGGTTTAGGTTTAGGTTTTAGTTTATAGGCTTAGGTCTAGGTTTTAGGTTTTAGTTAAGGTTAGGTTATAGGTTATAAGTTTAGGTTATAGGTTATAGGTTATAGGTTATAGGTTTTGGTTTAGGTTAAGGTTATAGGTTTTGGTTTAGGTTTTAGGTTTAGGTTAAGGTTATAGGTTTAGGTTATAGGTTATAGGTTATAGGTTATAGGTTATAGCTTTAGGGAATTGTGAATAGGTTAAGGTTTATGTTTAGGAAATCAGGTTTGGGTTTGGGATCGGGTTTAGGTTTGGGTTTTCAAGTTTAGGTTTAAGTTAAGTAGTTTAGATTAGGGTTTGGTGTAGGTTTAGGTTTAAGGATTTGAGAATACATTTAGGTATTAGGTTTAGGTTTATGTTTTAGGTATAGGTTGTGGTTAGGTTTAGGTTTAGCTTGTAAGTTATAAGTTATATATTTAGGGAATTGAGAATATGTTAAGGTTTAGGTTTAGGAAATTGGGTTCTAGTTTAGGTTTGGGTTTTAGGTTTAGGTTTAGGTTATAAGTGTAGGTTATGGGTTTAGGTTTAAGTTAGGTTATAGGTTAAGGGAATTGCGTATAGGTTATAGGTTTAGGTTTAATTTAGGTTATTAGTTATTGCTTTTCGGAATTGAGAATAGGTTAAGGTTTAGGTTTAGGAAATGGGGCTCGGGTTCGGGATTGGATTTAGGTTTGGGTTTTCAGGTTTAGGTTAGGGAGTTAAGATTAGGATTAGGTGTAGGTTTAGGTTTAGGGATTTAAGAATACATTTAGTTTTTAGGTTTAGGTTTAGGTTTTAGTTTATTGGTTTAGGTTTAGGTTTTAGGCTTAGGTTAAGGTTAGGTTATAGATTATAAGTTTAGGTTATTGGTTATAGGTTATAGGTTTTGATTTAGGCTAAGGTTATACGTTTTGGTTTTGGTTTAAGTTTAGGTTTTAGGTTTAGGTTAAGGTTATAGGTTTAGGTTATAGGTTTTGGTTTTGGTTTAGGTGTAGGTTATAGGTTATAGGTTATTGGTTATAGCTTTAGGGAATTGAGAATTGGTTAAGGTTTAGGTTTAGGAAATTGGGTTCAGGATCAGGTTCAGGTTTGGTTTTTAAGTTTAGGCTTAGGTTACGTAGTTGAGATTAGGGTTGGGTGTAGGTTTAGGTTTAAGGATTTGAGAATACATTTTGGTTTTAGGTTTAGGTTTAGGTTTTAGGTTTAGGTTAAGGTTAGGTTTAGGTTTAGGTTATAGGTTATAGGTTATAGCTTTAGGGAATTTAGAAGAGGCTATGGTTAGGTTTAGGAAATCGGGTGCGGGTTCAAGATCGAGTTTAGGTTTGGCTTTTAAGTTTAGGTTTAGGTTTAAGTTAGGTTATAGGTTAAGGGAATTGAGAATAGGTTATAGGTTTAGGTTTAAGTTAGGTTATATGTTATAGCTTTAGGGAATTGAGAATAGGTTAAGGTTTAGGTTTAAGAAATGGGGGTCGGGTTTGGGATCGGGTTTAGGTTTGGATTTTCAGGTTTAGGTTAGGGATTTGAAATTAGGATTAGGTGTAGGTTTAGGTTTAGGGATTTGAGAATACATTTAGGTTTAGGTTTTAGTTTATAGGTTTAGGTTTAGGTTTTAGGTTTAGGTTAAGGTTAGGTTATATGTTATAATTTTAGGTTATAGGTTATAGGTTATAGGCTAAGGTTTCGGTTATAGGTTTTGGTTTAGGTTATGGTTATAGGTTTTGGTTTTGGTTTAGTTTAGGTTTTAGGTTGAGGTTAAGGTTATAGGTTTAGGTTATAGGTTTAGGTTAGGTTTAGGTTAGGTTTAGATTTAGGTTTAGGTTCAGGTTATAGCTTATAGCTTATAGGTTATAGCTTTACGAAATTAAGAATAGGTTAAGGTATAAGTTTAGGAAATCGGGTTTGAGTTTAGTATCGGGTTTAGGTTTAGGTTTTCAAGTTTAGGTTTAGGTTAAGTAGTTAAGATTAGGGTTTGGTGTATGTTTAGGTTTAAAGTTTTGAGAATATATTTAGGTTTTAGGTTTAGGTTTAGGTTATAAGTTATAGGTTATAGCTTTAGGGAATTAAGAATCGGTTAAGGTTTAGGTTTAGGAAATCGAGTTCCGGTTCAGGATCGGGTTTAGGTTTAGCTTTTCAAGTTTAAGTTTAGGTTTAGGTTTAGGTTAGGGAGTTGAGATTAGGATTAGGTGCAGGTTTAGGTTTAGGGATTTGAGAATACATTTAGGTTATAGGTTTAGGTTTTGGTTTTAGTTTATAGGTTTAGGTTATAGGGTTAGTTATAGGTTTTAGGTTTATCTTAAGGTTAGGTTATAGGTTATAGGTTAAGGTTTCGGTTATAGGTTCTGGTTTAGGTTAAGGTTTTAGGTTTTGGTTTAGGTTTAGGTTTATGTTTTTGGTTTAGGTTAAGGTTATAGGTTTAGGTTAGGTTTAGGTTATAGGTTTAGTCTAGGTTTAGGTTTAGGTTATAGGTTATAGCTTTGGGGAATTGTGAATAGGTTAGGGTAAGGTTTAGGCTTAGGAAATCAAGTTTGGGTTCAAGATTAGTTTTAGGTTTGGGTTTTCAAGTTTAGGTTTAGGTTTAGGTTTGGGAGTTAAGATTTGGATTAGGTGTAGGTTTAGGTTTAAGGATTTGAGAATACATTTAGATTTTAGGTTAGGTTTAGGTTATAGGTTTAGGTTTAGGTTTTAGGTTTAGGTTAAGGTTAGGATCTAGGTTATAAGTTATAGGTTATAGGTTATAGGTTTTGGTTATGGTTTAGGTTTAGGTTATTGGTTATTGGTTATAGGTTATAGCTTTGGGAAATTGAGAATAGGTTAAGGTTTAGGTTTAAGAAATTGGGTTTGGGTTTGGGATCGGGTTTAGGTTTGGGTTTTCAAGTTTAGGTTTAGGTTTAGGGTAGGGAGTTGCGATTAGGATTATGTTTAGGTTTAGGTTTAAGGATTTGAGAATACATTTAGGTTTTAGGTTTAGGTTTAGGTTAGGTTATAAGTGTAGGTTATAGGTTTAGGTTTAAGTTAGGTTATAAGTTAAGGTTTAGGGAATTGAGAATAGGTTAAGGTTTAGGTTTAGGAAAGCGGGTTCAGGTTCGGGTTTAGGTTTGGGTTTTCATGTTTAGGTTTAGGCTAAGGAGTTGATATTAGGATTAGGTGTAGGTTTAGGTTTAGGGATTTGAGAATACATTTAGGTTTTAAGTTTAGGTTTAGGTTTTAGTTTATAGGTGTAGGTTTAGGTTTTAGGTTTATGTTGAGTTTAGTTTAGGTTGTAAGTTTAGGTTAAGGTTTAGGTTTATGTTATAGGTTTTGGGTGTAGTCCCTGTAAATACAGATATAAACTCTTCTTGTCCAAATGGTCAGGACACTCCAATGTTGTCCATACGAAATGAACAGCTTCTATGGTCATAATATTATTTCCCACCTTTCAGGAACCCCTGCTCAACATCCGGATAGCTCTGTTGCATATTCGGGTATGCTCCATCAATTTTGAGCAAACACATAAGCACGACCTGTCCAAATGGTCAGGCCACTCCAATGATATCCATAGGAAATGAACAGCTTCATCTTGGTCATAACAGCAGTTCCCACCTTCCAGGGACCCCCACTCAACATCCGGATAGATTCGACGCACATCCGAGTTTTCTCCATCAATTTTAAGAAAATACATAAACACGGCTTGTCCAAATGGTTAGGTCACTCCAATGCTGTCTGTAGAAAATAGACAGCTTCATCATAGTCATAACAGTGGTTCCCACCTTCCAGGGACCACCTCTCAACATCCGGATAGCTTCGACGCACATCCAGGTCTGCTCCATCAATTTCAAGTAAATACATAAACCTGGCCTATCCAAATGGCCAAGCCACTCCAATGCTGTCCATAGAAAATGGACAACTTCATCATGGTCATAACAACGGTTCCTACTTTTCAGGGACCCCCACTCAACATCTGGCACATCCAGGTCTTCCCTATCAATTTCAAGTAAATACATAAACACGACCTGTCTAAATGGGTAGACCACTCTAATGTTATCCATACGAAATGGACAGCTTCATCATGGTCATAACAATAGTTCTCACCTTCCATGGACCCCTGCTCAACATCCGAATAGCTCCGACGCCCACCTGGGTCTGCTCTATCAATCTCGACCTAGTACATTTAAAAACACGCTAGGCATCTATTTTTTATGGATGAGAACTAATCTTCCAGACTATTCATCAGGAAGTCCTTACAATGGAATATTCCATCTATATAAATGAGGCTAAAAAATGTATAGTAGTTGGACATTGAATGATTAAAAGCATTAACCACTTCTATTACTTTTCTGCGTATACGCAAGATTTGTAGGCTGAAAAATTATTTGTATTTTATGTTCGGTTAGTAATGAAGGACAAGATATTTATACCAGATGACCTACAGCTGATGAAAATTTTTAAGTAAATTGTATGAGGTTTACAGTAATCTTAAAGAGCAGAAAATTTTCAAGTACGTGCATTTTAGTTCGAGTTATTTCTCTAATCATGATAACCTTAGGAGGGTTGATACGAGGGATGGGTTAATTGTAAAAGGGCTGATTAAAACTATATTGGGTTATCTTGTGGACATAATGATTTCAGGACCAGTAAGATAACACAATATAGTTTTAATCGGCCCTTTTGCAATCAACTCATCCCTCCGATTAACCCTCCCAAGGCTATCGGGATTAAAGAAGTAACTCAGACTAAAATGCATAGACTTGGAAATTTTCTGCACTCAAAGATTATTGTAAGCCTTGTACAGTGTATATTCAATGATGTATATAATACAATATATATAAAATGAAATGGTATATGAGTGAGATAAGACAACCTAACCTTTTATATACAATTTAGAAATTGATAGGTTAATATTGTCCTATCGAGGAGATTCTTAGGCGTAGTCCATCTGTTGTTGGGACAAACAGGCATGGGTTTAGATTATTGGACCATGGAACCCACCTGTTATTGAAAACTCAGGATTAAAATCAGTGTATTGGGTATCATATCATTCACCACCGATAAGACAACCAATACTTCAGTCTCTATTCAAACTGATTTTGACCTTATGAATTGTCGTGGATTCATGCCACTTGTACTGTGGATATGGCCATATTCTAGTACTTTGTGGCTTAGGCAAGTTGGATAAAGGTTTGATTTCTAATTTGATTTGATTTGCAATTTTGTAGTACTCACTACTTTTAAATCTTAATTGGTATTTCTATTTTTATTTCTTAATATTGATTGTACAAAAAAGCTTTCCACTTGTTCTTTTGGTAAGGGCCATTTCAGATACACTTCCTAAAAAGGAGGTTTCTGAAAAGGGGAATTCAAGGTTATAGGTTTAGGAAATCGGGTTCAGGTTCGGGATCGGGTTTAGGTTTGGGTTTTAAAGTTTAGGTTTAGGTTTAGGTTAAGGAATTGAGATTAGGATTAGGTGTAGGTTTCGGTTTAGGGATTTGAGAATACATTTAGGCTTTAGGTTTAGGTTTAGGTTTAGGTTTAGGTTTTAGGTTTAGGTTAAGGTTAGGTTATAGGTTATAAGTTTAAGTTATAGGTTATAGGTACAAGGTTAAGGTCTAGGTTATAGGTTTTGGTTTTGGTTAAGGTTATAGGTTTAGGTTTAGGTTAAGGTTTAGGTTTAGGTTATAGGTTTTGGGATTCGAGAATAGGTTTAGGTTTAGGTTTTGGGGTAGATCCAAACCTCAAGTGGACCTCGAAATGAATTAGGGCCACAAGAGTTTTCAATTAAGCTGATATTTGTGTTATTCCTTCTTCAGGTCTAAGTCTGTGTGAATTTACCAACAGGTTAAATCTTAAATAAATACCAAGCTAAAATTTGATAATTATATGAAATCCACTTCAACCATTAAATGTCAAGATAAAATTTAGACATCGAGATTAAAAATCAAACCCATTCTTAATTTAGGTGGCCACACAACAGGAAATAATTTGGATATGTTTGTTATATTTTATTTTGGATGGCCCACCTAAATCATGGATTAGGCTAATTTTTAGTCCTTATCGCTAAAATAGGGTAGTGCACCTGATGATTAGGGTGGATTTTACATAAACATCATGATGGGCTACATATGAGAATTTTTAAATGTGTATGTAGTTTAGTCAATAACCTGCATAAAAAATGGCTTGAATTTGACTTCAAGAATTAGTGGACCCTACTAAAATGAAGTGATGCATCAATTAATCAAGGTAAATTTCATATAAACATCATATAGGCCACATTTGAGAGTTCCTAAAATTGATCTCATATCTCTACATCATTTTTTTATATACATGAATTCCATCTACGTAATACCAAACATAACTGAGAATATCAATTCAATAAATTTCATGAAAGTATTATACTTTTCAAATCAGTTTAGGGCATTATCTAAAAAATAAAGCAGTTCCAATTATCAGATGGACCATAACATAGGAAATAGTGGTGATTGACCATTAATGGGCGGGCATATATCATTATCCCACATTTTACATGCATCAACAACATCTTCCAACATAGAACACAGGGAAAAATGATTTCCAAAAGGGATTCTGACTAGCAACATCAAAAAGAAAAAAATGTACCTGATTTAGTGGGCCCTAATTTGTAATATCAAAAAATTCCCAAATCGAGGTCTACATTCAAATCTGTAAGCCAAAAAATCCCCAAATCCCTAAATGGGGGTCCACATCAAACTGGGAATCCACAAATTACTAAATCCCAAAATTCCATGGAGATCATTATGATTGAGAGAGATACCTCACGTTTGTAATTGAGTCTTCAGCCGAGCTTAGAGAGAGAGAGAAGGGCGAGAGTGGGCAGGGAGGGCATCGTTTCGGCTCCCTCCCTTTTTTGGATCAAACAAAGAGAGAGAGAGAGAGATGATGGACTGCATTTGGGCACGCGAGAGAGAGAGAGAGAGAGAGAGAGAGAGGATGGAGAGGAAATTGGAGATTGAGAGGGTCGTGTTTATGCACTGACGCTCCTCGAGCTCCGACTTGTATGAACGGTTTAAAGGATATCAAAGTTAAATGGGCCCCATTGTGATGTGTGTCGACCATCAACACCGTGCATTTGATGGGACCCTTTTAAATTATGGGATATCGCAAAAATCAGCTGTATACAGAACTTAAGTGGGCCATACCATCTAGAATCATATGAAGAAATGCCTAAAACTTATAAAAGCACTTGGTGGGGCCCACCTAAGATTTCGATGCATATGAAACTTAGTCTAACTCCTCATCCAAGTGGGACACACATAATGGATGGTCTGGATTTGTGAACCACATCTCGGTGGGCCCAAAAAATGATTATGAATATTTTAATGGATGGTAACCCCTCTCAACTTTTGTATGTGGTGTGGCCCAAAAAAGTCACGGATTGACTTGATTTTTAAGCCCCAGGCCCACCATGGAATGGTGCATCTGACTGATGGGGTAGATGTTTGACACCCATCACGGATTGACTTGATTTTTCCATATGATTAACGGTATTTGTCCAAAAAATTAAACGAGGTAGATTTTCAAGTGGGCCACATTCAGAGTTGATTGAACGCACATCATTAAAAACTTACTGGGACCACAAAAGTTTTAATCTATTCTGATATTAGTGTTTTTTATCTTTTGGTAATTTTCCTTCATCCTGGTCTGTATGACTGAAGGATGTGAAATTATAGTGTGAAGGTGCACCTATTACGTGCCCTGGTTTGTCAATTACGTTGTATGTTGAGTCAGTCGGATGACAGCACCTAACAAGAAGATCAAGTCAAGCGTCTGCCTCATCTGGATGTGTGGAAGCTCACCAAAAGGTAAATCATAGCCTCACATCCCATGTCCCAAAACACCAGGTAATTAAACCCTTAAAAAGAACTAGAACATCTTAGGGTCTATGTGTAAGAAAACTTTTTATCCAAAAGAAACGTTTCTAAGTTTTTCTTACACTGTCGATTATATCGATTCCCCTTTCGATATGATCGAACAGCTCTGTCGATGTCCTCGGAATATCAATCGATACAATCGAGTGAGGACAAAAAGTGTCCAACAATCAAACAATCTTCTGGACGATTTATCGATATATTGACCTTCGAGTTGATATCATCGATATTCGAAAATCGATCATATCTGAAGTGGATCGATCGTATTGACAGACTGCTTCCGGCGCCCCTATTTTTCTAAAGAAAACTATCATCTTCTTCGATATATCGATGACTGTCCGATTCAATCTGAACTCAAATATCAATCATATCGGGAGTCAGTCGATCATATCGACTATGGGACGCATGTTCTCTCCAGCCTGAATTTCAGGCTGCTTTTAATGTTGATCGGGGTGCCTGTCGATAAATTGATATTCATATATCGATAATATCGAGACCAAGTCAATTGGATCGAGTCAGGACATAATTCGTCCAGCAAGCTTACATGTAAAATCTATACAATTTTCGATCCCATCGAATGGTCGCTGATATGATCGATGTACAAATTCTGATGACATCGACTGGTTCTCCGATCATATCTGTGATCTAGAAATTCTTCAAGACTTCTCTCTTATTTTTCAACTACCGATAGAATCGAACCATCACTCGATGGAATCGGAGTTTGAAATCTGATAACATCGATGCGTGTTTCGATCCCATCGACTAGTCGGCAGAAGGTTTCCAAAAGCGAAATGACAATTGACGTCTTATCATCGAGAGGTCGGTCGATACAATCGAGAGTATACACTCGATCATATCGACGACTGATCGATGATATCGAACTCTATCATAAATATGACCATTTATATCCGTTGAAACTTTTTGCCTATAAATAGAGAGAGTTGTCTTCATTGCTGGTAGAGAGAAAGAAGAGAGTGCTTTAGAGTGTTTTAACCTTCCTATCATTTATCTAAGCCCTTTCTCTCGGGAAGTTCATCCTCGAATCCACCCTCATCACTGATATCTTATAGAGTGGATTGGGGAATGAACTTTTGCATTCAAGGATCCTTCAGCTACTGCTTTAATGACATATCATTGAGCTGGGATGCCTTGAATGCATAGGTGATGGGAACCTCTCTATCTTCCTTATAGGAAAACCATTAGAGAGTGGTAGTCCATCATAACCTTGACCCAACCTAAGCCTAGCATATATACATCTTCTTGTTGCGGATCAAGGGAGCTGAAGACTCTTCATCAACAAGTAGAAGGTCTTCATCATTGTGCTGAAAGGGACACATCAACTTATCTGTAAGTACTAAGAGTCCAGAGGACACTTGCGATAATTATTTTTTAGGATTGGGTTTTAAGTGTTGCTCACCATTTGAAGCCCTCGAAGGAGGCCTCCGACGGGAGTGTACGTGCGGGGTGCGTTGTGTGGACCCTTGCTCTGTGGAGAGCATAAACATCTGGTTAGGAGTACGCCAGTAAAACTCCAGGGTTAGAGGTGAGCCGAGTAGAAACCTCAGGGTGCGTTGTGTGGACCCTTGTCCTGTATGGACATAAACATCTGGTTAGGAGTACGTCAGTAAAACTCCAGGGTTTGAGGTGAACTGAGTAGAAACCTCTGTAAAGGTTGAAGGTGAACCTAATTTAAGACCTTAGGTTTAAAGTGAACCTTGGAAAACCTCCTTAGTGAAATTCGGTCACTCAAGGGTTGAGTGTGGAAGTCGGGAGTGGAGTAGACAAGTCGTCGAACCACTATAAAATGACTATGTTTGAGTTTGATATTATCTTTTATTTATGTGATTGCCTTGCATGTCTTTATATATGATCACATCCTATGCACACACAGTCATATCCATCACAATCTCATCTATACATTATTTTTCTTTTAAATAGTTTGTGATTGGATCCTCTATCAGGCTTGAAAGCCAGTAGAGTTAAGGTTGAGTAATCCTAATCAATACTGTGTGATAGAATTAGTGTGATAAGGATCTTTAATAATTTATAAAAATTTTAAAAAAAGTCTTATTGACCCCCCTCTAGGATATACTGACCTATTCCTACTTCAACTAAAGCGGTCTTCACCGTAATTTTAATTGGTATCAGAGCGGGTCTCTCTTTAAGGGCTTCACCGCCTAGAGAGTGATCTTGACTGAAGTAGAAATATGGCCAAAGGAGAGGGCTCATCTGTCACTAGACCTCCAGTATTTGATGGATCAAACTATGCTTACTGGAAGGCTAGAATGCACTACTTCCTGAGATCATTAGATCATGAAGTTTGGGATGTAGTTGAAAAAGGATATGTGGTACCATCGAAACAAATTATACTCAAAAATGAAACCACAATCGCTAAACCCAAGCCAAATGAGAAGTGGACGGCATTTAACAAAGAACAACGAAATGCTGAAGCAAAAGCAATGAACGCCATCTACTGTGCCGTGTCCCAAGACATTTTCAATCAGATAAGTATGTGTGGGATGTCTAAAGAAGCATGGGACTTATTGGAAACAACCCATGAAGGCACAAGCACTGTGAAGAGATCTAAACTACAACTCTTAACTTCACAGTTTGAAAATCTCAGGATGGAAGAGCATGAGACATTTATGGAGTTTTTCACAAAATTAAACATCATTTGTAACTCCATGGGTGGATTGGGAGAGAAGGTTCCGGCACCAAAAATATGTAAAAAAATCTTAAGATCCTTACCGCAACGCTTCAATCCCAAGGTAACAATAATTGAGGAGTGTAGGAATATTGATGAGATGAAAGTAGAAGAACTGGTAGGTTCCCTACAAACCTTTGAACTACACTTCACACAACCCCAAAAATCTAAAAATACTGTCCTAAAAACTTCTAAGAAATCAAAACATGAGGACAGTGAGAGCGAAAAAGAAGATGAAGATGAGGAAGTGGCCTTGCTAGCACAAAGATTCAGAAGATTCTTTCAGAAGAATTGCGACCATCCTTCTAGAGGTAGAAAGGTGAACTACAAACCTTCTGTAGAAAAATTTGGTAAACAGACCAAAGAACCACAATGCTATGCCTGTCATGAATATAGTCACCTATCTACTGAATGCCCAAATAGAAAAACCAAGGGCAAGGCAATGGCTGCCACATGGGATGATACAGAAGAGTCAAATTCAGAAAACAGTGACTCTGGAAGTGATGGAGATAGAAAATCCTTGAAAATACTTATGGTCTCCACTACTTCGATCAGTCCAACTGAATCTGAGAAAGAACGACAAGCCACTGAATCATTCTCATCCGACAATGAGGAAATTGAAGAAGAAGAAGATAAAGAGCAAAATGAATTACAAAACGCTTACAATCAACTTTATATCCATAGCGTTAATGTTGTCAAAAGACTTGGAATAGTTGAAAACAAAAAGGATCTGTTGCAAATGAATCTAGATAAAGCTTCAAATATTAACACTCATCTAATCACTGATTTGCAGCAATGCCGCTCAGACAATGATAGACTTAAAAGGACTAAGAACTCATTGAAATCTGAGTTAAAGAAACTAGAGGAACAAGTCAAAGAACTAAATGAGGAAAACCTGATTCTTCAGAATAAAAATTATACACTTCAAAATAATCTAGAAGAATCTAGAAAAATTGACAAAATAAACTGTAAATTTTCCCGAAGTGGTGAGAAATTAGAAAAACTATTAGGAATGGGAAAATATGGAGAAGACAAATGGGGATTATGTTATGGAAAGGGTAGAAAAAAAAGTTGATGCACAACCGTTTGAAAAATCTATTGCATCCAGTAGTAACACCAAACCTATCCCAGCTCATTGTAAAAATAAGGAGTCAGTTTATAAGCTAAATAAGAGAAGTTTGCAATCATCACCACTTGAGATAGTTGACAGGATGGAGGAGCAGTTAAGTCATGTGGACAAATCAAATAAGAAGAACAAATCTACCACAAGTAAAACTCCTATCACAAAGTGGGTGATTAAAGAAAAGACTAATTGCCTTGTTACTCAATCAGATCATTTATTAGGAAATATGGCTAAATGGTAACTGGACAGTGGTTGCTCAAGACACGTCACTGGTGACAAATCTCTTCTTTCAAACTATAATGATCTTCACAAAGGGATAGTCACCTACGGAGATGGAATCACTGCTGAAGTAATTGGTCAGGGAATTATAGAAGGAATTAATCTGTTTAAGAATGAGAATGCTTTTTGCATAAAAGGATTGACACATAACTTACTGAGCATCTCTCAAATCTGCGATAATGGGCATGTGGTAAATTTCAACAAAGAAGAATGCGAGATTCTAGATCAATCAGGGAAGTCAATTATAAAAGGTCTTCACACAAATAACCACTGCTACATTATTGAAGGAAAAGGTAGGAGTGATATTGGGAAATGCTGAGAGAGAAGAAGTTAGTCCAGGTTATGCATCAAAATCTGGAGATTTGCTGAAATGATGTAATTTTGTTGAGCCTTCAAAAGAACATCTAAGGTTGGAGACCTTGAAAGTTTTGTATAAGATCATTATCTCATTTATAGTTATAGAACTGGTGCATTTTTTTTAATAGTATGATAAAAGTAGGAAATATTTGAGTAAAAAATACTTTCAAAACAAGTGATGGTCTCTTTCGATTTCATAGAATGAAGATCAATACTATCGATAGCTGTTTAGAATGTGAAAAGTCATGTGACCATGGATAACATCGACAGCAATCTCGATAGCATCGATCGACAACCTCTCGATACAATCGATAGGTTGGACGATATGATCGACATTTAAGCACCCAAATAAAAAGAATGATTGGAAATTCTTTTAAAGAGGCTAGCTCTCTGCCCTGATCAGTTCTTCTAGTTGATGTGCATGAAGTCTAGCATAAATTTTGGCACCCAAGTGATACAAGGAAGATGATTAAAGGAAAAGGTAATCCTCTCTCATCTGTAAAATCTTCCAAGAATAAGAAAGAGAAATATTCTAGACCCCCTCAAAACCAGTCGGACAGGGAACAAGTCACAATAGTCGATCGTACTATTCTCATGAGTACTGTCAAACTCAATGGGGTGAATCTCATGCTGGAAACCATTGGATGGAAGAATATGTTTGACATGGGCGGGCCATATCAGTTTGAAATGATTCAGCAGTTCTTCAACTATTGTCATGTTACCCAAGATTACCCACCTTGCATATGTCTGAAATTCATGCAACATAGCAAGTACATTACTCCATCCATTCTTGGTCATGTTCTAAACATTGAAGTGACTCAAATCCCTGTCACTAGTAGAAATCTAAATGATTTGGGTAGATGGGAGGAAATTACACAAGCACTGTGCCAAGGTAGGACAATTCCTAGAAATAATAGCAATATTCTTCCAGTAAAACACCTAGGAATCTCATTCCGACTGCTTCACAGAATTTTCAGCACGAATGTGTACCCTTGTGATGTAAATGACACATATCTGAGTCTCATTACTCTCAACATTCTGTATGATGTCTATCAAGAGATTTCTGTATGCTTACCAACTTTCATATTAGACCAGCTGATCAAGGTAATCAAAAGTGACCATCTTGAATTTCTACCTTTTTCATCTCTTATCTACAAGCTCACACACTGGACAGGTCTTCCGGAAACAACTGATAAGGTATATCCTGAAGAATGGTTTGACCATGAAGCAGTGCAACAAGTGTATGCTTCTGTCTCATCGAATCCAAAGATCCTTCCACCTGTTGAAGATATTGGTCCCATACTTAATGAAGAAATTCTTTGGGGATCCAATCGAACTCCTGATTATAGTCCTGCTTCTGTCACAAATCATCAACATCATGTGTTTGAGCGCCAATTTTTAAACAATCTCACTAGAATTGATGAACATCTCCAATACTGCGAACAACTACTATTAGGAATTGAAAATTGGATGGAAGCCCTCCAACACTCTGTGGAGCAGATTCTTGAGCTACTAACGTCTGTCAGGCCTTCTATGTGTTAGAAAGAGACAGTTTTGGTAGAGCCATGTGTCTAGTCAAAAAAATTTGATCTTGCATCCATCTTTACTTACTTGTTTTGGGTATCCCTACATTTCTGGACAATGAAATCTTTTTGTTGATATGGCTGAACTTAATTCTCATTTTACTGAGATTCTCATTTACTTATATAATGCTTGTGCTGATTGCTTCAATGGATTTATGTTTTATGGTATCATTGATGTATGCTTTACAATATTTTTATATACATCTATCTCTCTATGGTTCTCCCATATGCTTCAATCTTCAGTCAATATCACGTCATATACCTTTGCCAATGACTGACAAAAAAGGGGGAGAACAATTCAAAATACCCCGAGCGAAAATTGTATATCTTTGTTGCAGGAGTTAGGAGGAGCAGCCGCAATAAGAAAGGGGGAGTTTTTGAATTAAGGGGGAGAATTTTGTTTGTTGTGTACATGGGTGTTTAGAATTTATAAAATTGTGTTAATACATGCACACACAATTTAGGATATATCTGTCTAGATATGTTCCTAGGGTGTTTTGGGGATATTATCACGTAATTGACAAAGGGGGAGATTGAAAGTGCACCTATTATGTGCCCTGGTTTGTCAATTACGTTGTATGTTGAGTCAGTTGAACGACAACACCTAACAAGAAGATCAAGTCAAGAGACTGCCTCATCTGAATGTGTGGAAGCTCACCAAAAGGTAAATCATAGCCTCACATCCCATGTCCCAAAATACCAGGTAATTAAACCCTTAAAAAGAACTAGAACATCTTAGGATTTATGTGTAAGAAAAATTTTTATCCAAAAGAAACTTTTCTAAGTTTTTCTTACACTGTCGATTATATCGATTCCCCTTTCGATATGATCGAACAGCTCTATCGATGTCCTCGGCATATCAATCGATACAATCGAGTGAGGACAAAAAGTGTCCAACAATCAAATAATCTTCTGGACGATTTATCGATATATCGACCTTCGAGTTGATATCATCGATATTCGAAAATCGATCATATCTGAAGTGGATCGATCGTATCGACAGACTGCTTCCGGCGCCCCTATTTTTCTGAAAAAAACTATCATCTTCTTCGATATATCGATGATTGTCTGATTCAATCTGAACTCAAATATCGATCATATCGGGAGTCAGTCGATCATATCGACTATGGGGCGCATGTTCTCTCCAGCATGAATTTCAGGTTGCTTTTAATGTTGATCAGGGTGCCTGTCGATAAATCGATATTTATATATCGATCATATCGAGACCAAGTCGATTGGATCGAGTCAGGACATAATTTGTCCAGCAAGCTTACATGTAAAATCTATACAATTTTCGATCCCATTGAATGGTCGCTGATATGATCGATGTACAAATTCTGATGACATCGACTGGTTCCCCTATCATATCTGTGATCAAGAAATTCTTCAAGACTTCTCTCTTATTTTTCAACTGCCGATAGAATCGAACCATCACTCGATGGAATCAGAGTTCAAAATCCGATAACATCGATGCGTGTCTCGATCCCATCGACTAGTCGGCAGAAGGTTTCCAAAAGTGAAATGACAAATGACTTCTTATCATCAAGAGGTCGGCCGATATAATCGAGAGTATACGCTCGATCATATCGATGACTGATCGATGATATCGAACTCTGTCATAAATATGACCGTTTATATCCGTTGGAACCTTGTGCCTATAAATAGAGAGAGTTGTCTTCATTGCTGGTAGAGAGAAAGAAGAGAGTGCTTTAGAGTGTTTTAACCTTCCTATCATTTATCTAAGCCCTTTCTCTGGGAAAGTTCATCCTCGAATTCACCCTCATCATTGATATCTTATAGAGTGGATTGGAGAATGAACTTTCGCATTCAAGGATCCTTCAGCTACTGCTTTAATGACATATCATTGAGCTGGGATGCCTTGAATGCATAGGTGATGGGAACCTCTCTATCTTCCTTATAGGAAAACCTTTAGAGAGTGGTAGTCCATCATAACCTTGACTCAACCTAAGCCTAGCATATATACATCTTCATGTTGCGGATCAATGGAGATGAAGAATCTTCATCAACAAGTAGAAGGTCTTCATCATTGTGCTGAAAGGGACTCATCAGCTTATCTATAAGTACTAAGAGTCCAGAGGACACTTGCGATCATTCCTTTTTAGGATTGGGTTTTAAATGTTGCTCACCATTTGAAGCCCTCGAAGGAGGCCTCCGACGGGAGTGTACGTGCGGGGTACGTTGTGTGGACCCTTGCTCTGTGGAGAGCATAAACATCTGGTTAGGAGTACGCCAGCAAAACTCTAGGGTTAGAGGTGAACCGAGTAGAAACCTCAGAGTGCGTTGTGTGGACCCTTGTCCTGTGTGGACATAAACATCTGGTTAGGAGTACGTCAGTAAAACTCCAGGGTTTGAGGTGAACTGAGTAGAAACCTCTGTAAAGGTTGAAGGTGAACCTAATTTAAAACCTTAGGTTTGAGGTGAACCATGGGAAACCTCTTTAGTGAAATTCGGTCACTGAAGGGTTGAGTGTGGAAGCCGGGAGTGGAGTAGACAAGTCATCGAACCACTATAAAATGACTGTGTTTGAGTTTGATATTATCTTTCATTTATGTGATTGCCTTGTATGTCTTTATATATGATCACATCCTATGCACACAGTCATATCCATCACAATCTCATCTATACATTGTTTGTCTTTTAAATAGTTTGTGATTGGATCCTCTATCGAGCTTGAAAGCCAGTAGAGTTAAGGTTGAGTAATCCTAATCAATACTCTGTGATAGAATTAGTGTGATAAGGATCTTTAATAATTTATAAAAATTTTAAAAAAAGTCCCATTCACCCCCCTCTAGGATATACTGACGTATTTCTACTTCAACTAAAGCGGTCTTCACCGTAATTTCACAGTGGGCCCTGAGAGGGTTTTAATGGTGGAGATTCAATCACTACTATTTTCCCATGGTGTGGTCCACCTGATATTTAGATTTGCCTCATTTTTAGGAATAACTCCTAAAGTGATATGTAAAAATAAATGGATGACGTGGATATCAAATAAACATTAAGTGGGCCCTAAGATGGTTCTCAAGTCCGTTGTTTGAACACACCCATCTACAGTTTTCACAAATGTACTTGATTTCCTGAAGTGATCTGTAAAAATAAATGGATGGCGTGGATATCAAATAAATGAAAGATTTCAATGGTTAATGTTTTCGTTCTCATTGTTTCCCGTAGTATGGCCCACTTGGACAATGGATCTATCTCATTTTTTAGATCTCATTCTATCATGGTTTGGAGAAAATGATGGACGAAGTAAATTTTACACTGTTATCATAGTTGGCCCACAATAATTCATATCCTAATGTGTTTTCTCTTCATTCATTTCTTTTTGAAATTATGAACATGTTGGATGTCAAATAAACATTACTATGCGCCTAAGGAAGGTATCAATGGTGGAAATCATTATTCTACACTGTTTCGTGTGGCATGGTCCACTTGAGTTTCGAATTTATCAAAAATTCGGGATCAACCCACACTGTTCATCCATTTTTCAAGATCATTTTAGAGAACTATCCAAAAAATTATTCATATCTAAAGATTAATTAAATGAACCAAACCACAAATAAGGGGAACAAATTGGCTACTCCCCCTGACACCATCCAATGACTTGTGGTTGGTGCTTTGTAGGCCGTACCATGATGTATGTGTTTAATCCATGCCGTCCATCTATTTTTAAAGATCATCGTACGACAACAACAGTTGGATGAGTTCCGGGAGTTATGTTTCATTCGTCCCAGCAGTTTACCTTGGGGAGCCCTGGTATTATTTGTGAAGAAGAAGGATGGTTCGTTGCGACTCTGTGTAGATTATTATGAGCTCAACAGAGTCACCATCAAGAACTGATACCCATTTCCCCGTATTGATGATTTGTTCGACCGGTTGCAGGGTGCACAGTATTTTTCCAAGATAGACTTACGTTCTGGTTACCATCAGATTCAAGTCTGGGAGGAGGACATTCCGAAGACGGCTTTTCGGACACGTTATGGTCACTTCGAGTTTCTAGTCATGTCATTTGGGATGACGAACGCGCCTGCCGTATTCATGTAGCTGATGAATGAGGTTTTTCAGCCATTCCTAGATCAGTTCGTGGTGGTATTCATTGATGATATTCTTGTATATTCGAGGACTCGAGAGGACCATGTTGAGCACCTGCGGATTGTGCTTGAAACCCTCCGTGCCCATCAGCTGTATGCGAAGCTGGAGAAGTGTGAGTTTTGGCAGGAGGAGATGAAGTTCATAGGTCATGTGGTAATGAGGGAAGGTGTCGCCGTGGACCCCTCGAAGGTTGATGCAGTGCGTCAGTGGGGCTAACCCATAGATGCATCTGAGATTAGCAGCTTCCTTAGTCTAGCAGGATATTATCGACGATTTATCGAGGGTTTCTCCTGTATTGCGGCACTGCTGACCCAGTTGACACGGAAAGGCGTCGAGTTCATCTGGAGTGATGTCTATGAGAAGGCATTTGTAGAGTTGAAGGATCGCCTCACGTCCGCTCCTATTCTCACTCTTCCTGATGGTAGTGAGGGTTTTGTTATTTTTACTGATGCCTCTAGAGTTGGCTTGGGTGCTGTACTGATGCAGTATGGGAAGCCAGTGTAGTATGCCTTGCGCCAGCTCAAGGTCCATGAGATGAACTACCCCACTCATGATTTGGAGCTTGTAGTAGTTGTCTTCGCATTGAAGGTGTGGAGGCATTATCTATATGGGGTTAGGTTCGAGCAGTTCTCGGATCATAAGAGCTTGAAGTATCTATTTTCACAGTCTAAGTTAAACCTACGGTAGAGGCGATGGATGGAGTTGTTGAAAGATTATGATTTTGACCTTCAGTACCACCCGGGCAAGGCGAACGTGGTGGCGGACACGCTCTGCCGTCAGTCGTGAGGCCTAGTGGCACAGATGATGGTGCGAGAGTGGCAGATGCTCGAGGATGTTTCAGAGTATGACTTTAAGTTCATCCTACTGTCTTCCATTGTTCAGCTTTCGAGCTTATCGATTAAACCCACTTTGGTGGCTAAGGTGATCGAAGCTTAGCAGACGGACGAGTCACTTCAAGAGTACCGAGCAGAGGCTGCCTCCGTGAAGCAGTCAGACTGGAAGATTGGTTCCGATAGTAGATTATGCTTTAGAGGTCGATTGTATGTCTCGAACGTACTAGAGTTGTGTCGTGAACTGATGACCGAGGCATACCGATCAAGACTTATTATCCAGCCGGGCTCCCCAAAAATGTATCATGACATGAGGAGGCAGTACTTCTGGCAGGGGATGAAGTGCCAGATTATGAGTTTTGTGGCTGAGTGTGACACATGCCAGTGTATCAAGGCCGATCAACAGAGACCCCCTGATCCATTGCAGCCGTTGAGCGTTCCAAGTGGAAGTGGGAGCATGTATCGATGGACTTCATCGTGGGTTTACTGAAGACTCAGCGTGGTCATAATACCATCTGGGTCATCGTCGATCGTCTGACGAAGTTAGCTCATTTCATTCCAGTGCGCGCTTCCTGGTCTATGGACCGGTTGACGAGGATATTCATTGAGGAGATAGTAAGACTACATGGCGTCCCAGTTTTGATTGTTTCAGATTGAGACTCCAGGTTTACGTCTCAGTTTTGGAGGAGTTTTCAGCAGGTCTTTGCATCTCAGCACCACTTATCATCCACAGACGGATGGACAGACCAAAAGGGTTAACCAGATCCTTGAGGATATGCTCAGGGCTTGTGTGATCGACTTTACAGGTAGTTGGGATGAGCATATACGCCTCACCGAATTTACATACAACAACAGTTATCAGGCAACTATCGGCACGACTCCTTTTGAGGCACTTTATGGTAGATCATGCAGACTCCTAGTTGTTGGACCGAGGTTGAAGAGAGTCATCTCTTAGGTCCTGAGCTTGTGCTGTAGATGTCGGAGGCTATTGATGTTATCAGGCAGAGGATATGTAGAGTTCAGAGCCAGCAGAAGAGTTTTACTGATTGTCAGCGTCGACCCCTTAAGTTCGTAGGCGGGGACATGGTGTATCTCAAGGTCTCGCATGTGGATATCTACCCTTGCTTCATCAGGGCCTTGCCTCCATAGGGATATTCGTGGATGGCCGTATGTGTAGGTACAAAAAATATTAGTTGAGCATACTGGGTGCATAGGATGCTCATGGGTGAAATTCTCAAAACTTCCATGGTACTAAGGATCTGCTCTAACCCCGTGACTAGGTGGAATACATGAGCTAACTCCCACTGTCGTGTAGTCGGTTGGATAGGGGTGTGGCCTTACCTGCCCGGTGTGTAGGGGACATTCCTAGGCCGAGTCTGACCAGCTCAGGAATGGGTCCGCTACCATCAGGCTTTGCTGGTGATTGGCTGTCCATAGGTGGGTAGTGAGGTCTCTTACGCTCGTTTGACTGTGCGGGGTCTATAGAGTGACAGGCATTCAACAGTGTAATGGACCCCAATGATTTCCTTATGATTGGAAATGTACTTGACTTATGGTTGGGATATGAGCACTGGCATTACTTGCATCGCATTAACATTGACTGTGTAAGTCCCTTCATGCATTGCCTTGGTATGGCGTCCAGTACTCATCACATCGTATTTATGATAAGCCTTGGTAAGGCTAGTGATATTCTCATTGAGCATGTTTCCCTTCTTACATCTCCTACTA
This sequence comes from Magnolia kwangsiensis, assembly GCA_037074715.1. Taxonomy (NCBI): domain Eukaryota; kingdom Viridiplantae; phylum Streptophyta; class Magnoliopsida; order Magnoliales; family Magnoliaceae; genus Magnolia; species Magnolia kwangsiensis. Next base: position 41,975,975 of record CM073576.1, on the reverse strand, counting down.
TTCTTTTGTGCACCACGTCACACACTTACTCCACCCTCTAAGCTTCTATAAGCTTATGCACGATTGATGCGTGTAGGAGATTCTAGGCAGGCGTCATAGCAGCAGAGCGTGGAGTAGAGATGAGCATTTGAGGACTCCAGTGTTGCTGGCCTTTCTCTCTTTTCCTATTATCTCATGTATGTCCTTTTGGACCTTATTGATGATTGTAAAAGTTTAAATTTTTAGTGAATTTTGCGATGTGTGCCTTTGTTCTTCTCATATGTACTTTCTGTGATCTTAGTATGATCATATTGGAATGATTATATTGTTATGAAAAATCCTTCTTATAGGAATCCAGGATCGGAACCAGTCTTAGGAGCCGAGAACGGGGTACTACGGAGGCTGTTGCGTCCAAAACTGGCCATCGGGTTCCTTGTGAGTCTGGTTACCGAGTCTGGGGTGTGACAGGAGTTGGTATCAGAGCATAGCAAGTAATTTGGAAATGACTCAGGAGAACATCGTATGTCTGCCAAGAACATGGGACAAGTAGTGTCCCGAGATCCTTCCTTTCGCTTTGTATTGAGCCTTTAATTGTCCTGATTCCTTGCATCGACATTATTTTGTAAACAATGCCACGTGGACGTGGCACCCAAGGTCATGGTACCCGTGGCCATGGTATCAGTGATCGCGGTGCCTGTGGATGAGGCGCCCGAGGTACCTATCCTAGTTGAGCACATCCCGCTCCCATTATTGAGGATCCGATCCCAAAGGTCTCGATCCAGCCTGTCCCTCCAGTTGAGCCCTTTGCGCCTGTACCTTCATTTGCTCCAGTTCCCTCACCTATCCCCCCTCCTCAGCTTGTTGTTCCAGTTACTAAGGCTCCTGCCCCATCGGCTGCACCCTTGCCTTCGCCAGAGGCGAGTGCCGCCCCTGCCTTTCTGACAGTACCTAATGGAGCTGAGCATTTTTAACAGTTGATGCAGCTTGTTACTACTGCATTGTAGACCCATTAGCCAGCTTCCACTGAGGTTTCCGCACAGTCTGACTTACCGCGTGCTAGTGCCATAGCCCAAGAGTTCCAACAGCATGATCCCCCGACATTTAGTGGTGATCCTGACCCTTCTGCTGTCGAGGCTTGTCGCACTGAGGTTGTGAGGATTTTTGACACTATTCAGTGTCTTGTGGATCAGAGGGTATCCCTTATGACCTATCTCCTTCAGGGTGAGGCCCATCATTGGTGGTCTTTCGCATCCAGGATGGTCGGGGCTCAGTTCGTGTGGACATGGGAGGAGTTCGTGGTCCGTTTCGACCAGAAGTTCTTCCCTGAGCACGTTCATATCCAGCAGACGATTGAGTTTAAGACCCTAGTGCAGGGTGATATGCCTGTATCTTAGTATAAGGTCCATTTCTTGGCCCTGACTAGATTTTCTCCTCATCTCACCAGCAATGAGAAGATGAGGGCCCATCGTTTTGTGACTGGGTTGCGTTCTGCCCTTCGTAGTCGTGTGGTAGGGCATTGTTTAGAGATGTTCGACCAGGTTATTCATCGAGCACTGGTTTATGAGGAGGACTGGGCTATGACCCAGAGGTTGAGAGAGTAGAGTTCCGGTGGAGACTGGAAGAGGAGAGTGTCAGCTGACAGTTCTAGGCAGCACCGTCAGCAGAGAAGGAGGGGTAGATCAGGATTTCAGTAGCCTGTGGTATAGACAGTAGCTTCTTCCACATCATCAACACTGCCAGTCACTTCATCTTCCTACCCCTTTTCTGGTGTATGCTTCGGCTGTGGATAGGCCGGGCATCAGAGGCGTGAGTGTCCTCTCCCCATTTAGCAGTAGAGGCCACCGTAGTTGTCTCCTCCTCGTCCTCCTCAGTAGCAGCAGAGAGCACAGATTCCACCCGTCGCTCCTAGGGATCCTCCTCAGCATCAAAGGCAGCCAGGCAGACCTTCTCAGCAGAGATAGCAGTAGCGACAACACCAGCCGCAACACCAGCAGAGGGGATATCCATATGTTGTTCGATCCCTGGGTCCAATGTGTATAGCAGCCCAGCAGGCTAAGACTCGGGACCCTCAATCTTCCGGATTGCTTCCCCTACCAGCTTAAGGCCATTTTTATTCTACGTAGCAGGCGCTAGGCCAGGACCTACAGTCATCGACCGACGGAGTCGTTGAGGGTATTCTTCATATTTTCACTTGCATTTCTCATGTTTTGTTTGATTCTTGTGCTTCCCATTCTTTTGTGGGCGAGCAGTTTTGTCAATCGACTGGTATTCTGTCAGAGGCCGTGGATGAGGCCTTGACCGTTTCGACTCCCATGGAGAATTCTGTGATATTGACTCGTCACTATCCGTCTTGCCCGGTGTTAGTGGGCGAGATGTTCCTTCCTGCCGATCTGTTCGTGATGCTGATGGCAGGATTTGATGTGATTCTGGGTATGGAATGGCTTGCGAAGTATCATGCCGTCTTAGACTATACTGCGAGGATAGTTACATTTCATATTCCAATCTTGCTAGTGTTTCAGTTCGTTGCCGAGCCCAGAGGAGAGCCATTATATAGCTTCTTGGCTTCAGTCATTGAGGATTCTGTGGTAGAGAGTATTGAGCAGCTGTCAGTTATTTGTGAGTACCTGGATGTGTTTCAAGAGATCCCGGGTTTGCCGCCGTGTCGGTAGGTGGAGTTACAGATGGATTTGATACCCGGTACCGTGCCTATCTCAAAGGCCCTCTACCGGATGGCACCAGTGGAGTTGAGGGAACTGTAGCAACAGTTGGATGAGCTCCGGGAGTTAGGTTTCATTCGTCCCAACAGTTCACCTTGGGGAGCACCGGTATTGTTTATGAAGAAGAAGGATAGTTCATTGCGACTCTGTGTAGATTATCGTGAGCTCAACAGAGTCACTATCAAGAATCGATACCCGCTTCCCTTTATTGATGATTTGTTCAACCAGTTGTAGGGTGCACAATATTTTTTCAAGATAGACTTACATTTCGCTTGCCATCAGATTCAGGTCCAAGAGGAGGACATTTTGAAGACGGCTTTTCGGACACGTTATGGTCACTTCGAGTTTCTGGTCATGTCGTTTGGGCTGACCAACGTGCCTGCCGTATTCTCGCAGCTGATGAATGAGGTTTTTTGGCCATTCCTTGATCAGTTCGTGGTGGTTTTCATTGATGATATTCTTATATATTCAAGGACTCGAGAGGACCATGTTGAGCACCTGCGGATTGTGCTTGAAAGCCTCCGTGCCCACCAGCTGTATGTGAAGCTGGAGAAGTGTGAGTTTTGGTAGGAGGAGATGAAGTTCCTCGGTCATGTGGTAATGAGGGAGGGTGTCTCCATGGACCCCTCGAAGGTTGATGCAGTGCGTCAGTGGGGTCAGCCCACAAATGGGTCTGAGATTCGCAGCTTCCTTGGTCTAGCGAGATATTATGGATGATTTATCGAGGGTTTCTCCCATATTGCAACACTGCTGACCCATTTGACGCAGAAAGGCATCGAGTTCATCTGGAGTGATGCCTACGAGAAGGTATTTACAGAGTTGAAAGACCGCCTCACGTCCGCTCCTGTTCTCACTTTTCCTAATGGGAGTGAGGGTTTTGTTATTTTTACTAATGCCTCTAGAGTTGGCTTGGGTACTGTACTGATGTAGCACGAGAAGCCAGTGGTGTATGCCTCGTGCCATCTTAAGGTTCATGAGCTGAACTACCCCACTCATGATTTGGAGCTTGCAGCTGTTCTTTTCGCATTGAAGGTGTGGAGGCATTATCCATATGGGGTCAGGTTCGAGCACTTCTCGGATCATAAGAGCTTGAAGTATCTATTTTCGCAGTCTGAGTTAAACCTGCGGCAGAAGTAATGGATGAAGTTGCTGAAAGATTATAATTTTGACCTTTAGTACCACCCGAGTAAGGAGAACGTGGTGGCAGACGCGCTCAGCCGTCAGCCACGAGGCCTGGTGGCACAGATAGGGTGATCGAAGCTTAACAGACAGACGAGTCACTTCTAGAGTACTGAGCAGAGGCCGCCTCTATAGAGCAGTCAGACTGGAAGATTAGTTCTGATGGTGGATTACGCTTTAGAGACCGATTGTGTGTCCCGGACATACCAGAGTTACATTGTAATCTGATGACCGAGGCACACCAATCGAGACTTACTATCCACCAGGCTTCACGAAGATATATCGTGACATGAGGAGACAGTAATTCTGGCAGGGGATGAAGTATCAGATTACGAGTTTTGTGGCTGAGTGTGACATATGCCAGCGTGTCAAGGCCGATTATCAGAGACCCTCTGGTCCCTTGCCGCTGTTGAGCATTTCAGAGTGGAAGTGGGAGCACGTATCAATGGACTTAATTGCAGGTTTGCCGAAGACTCAGCGTGGTCACAATACCATCTGGGTTATCGTCAATCGTCTGATGAAATTGACTCATTTCATTCCAGTGCATGCTTCCTGGTCTATTGACCGGTTGGCGAGGATATTTATTGAGGAGATAGTAAGACTGCACGACGTCCCAATTTTGATTGTTTCAGACCGAGACTCCAAGTTTACATCTCAGTTTTGGAGGAGTTTCCAACAGGCATTGGGGGTCACTTTGCATCTCAGCACCGCTTATCATCTGCAGACGGATGGGTAGACCGAAAAGGTAAACCAGACCCTTGAAGATATGCTCAGGGCTTGTGTGATCGACTTTGCAGGCAGTTGGGATGAGCAGATGCACCTCGCTGAGTTTGCATACAACAACAGTTATCAGGCAACTATCGTCATGACTCCTTTTGAGGCACTTTATGACAGACCGTGTAGATCTCCTAGTTGTTGGACTGAGGTTGGAAAGCGTCATCTCTTAGGTCGCGAGCTTGTGCTGTAGACGTTGGAGGCTATTGATGTTATCAGGCAGAGGATGCACACAGCTCAGAGCGCGTAGAAGAGTTTTGTTGATTGTCGGCGTCGACCCCTTAAGTTAGCAGTAGGGGACATGGTGTATTTCAAGGTCTTGCCTATGAAGGGCATGGTTCGCTTTGGTGTGAAGGGCAAGCTCACCCTAAGATTTATTGGACCTTTTGAGATTACCAAGCGCATAGGCGCTGTGGCCTATAGGCTTGCCTTACCTCCTGAGTTGTTCGCGATCCACGACGTGTTCCATGTTTTTATGTTGCAGAAATGTGGGTCGGACACTATTCCTGTGATTGATTGGCGGTCACTTGAGGTCCGTGAGGATGCTTCTTACATTGAGTAACCGATTCGTATTCTTGATCAGAAGGAGCAGGTCCTTAGGACCAAGGTCATTCCCTTGGTGAAAGTGCAATGGGATCATCATTCAGAGGCTGAGGCGTCTTCGGAACGCGAGGGCGAGATTAGAGAGTGTTATCCCTATTTGTTTGATGATTGATAGATATATGATTATTTGTATTTCCTTCCTTGTATGATGATTGTTATATGATGATGGTGTTTTATCTTTTCTTTTGTCCTGGATTGGTCAATTTTGAGGACAAAATTTCTTTATTGGTAGAGAGGTTATGAGATCTGACCTAAGTTCACATGTGTGCATGTGTGTGTGTGAGTATACATTTAGTTCATTTTGGTCCCGCGGTCTTACTGGTCGAATCCAAGAGACTCGCGACCCTCAGATAGTATTTGCGGTCATCCTTAAGTCTGGTCACATAGACCCGACTCGGGTTGACCCAAAACCTATGCCATTACGACCGCATTGTCGTCGCGGTTCCAACACCGCATCTTGTGCGTCCATCTGATGTGTGGATCATAAGTTGTGCGTATCTCATTTATAGCATTTGAGCATGATCATGTGGCCCACCTAGTGTGGATGGCACATTTTTCAAGGTGGCCACCCTTTTTATAAAAATTCCAACACACACCACCCATACACTACCTAAGCCCCCCATATCCTACACCACCCCCACACTACCCATCCCTACCCTAAACCTATAAGTTTATGAACTTTGTTTATATCACCCTATTTTTCATGATGGGTTTCCCTATCTAAGAGAGAGAGCTCATCTCTCTTCTCCTCTTCTCCAGCAACTTTCTCCCATTTTTTCAGTTTCCTTTCACTCATAGATCCCCCCCATCTAACCATTGAAATAAGATCTCAACCTTAGATCCATGTACCTTGGAGCTTGAAGACCATCCTGGAGGTGTTTTCTTGAAGACCTTGTATGTAGGTGTGCATGTACTTAGAACCTTAGGATCTCCATTCCCTCCTCTTATTTCTCTTCTTCACCTCATGCTTGAAGTATGTGGGGCCTACCAAATGATGGTGGAGGCCCCATGTTTTCTTGGATGTGGCCATTGGCCCATCCTTCTGTGCATGCATTACTCATGGGTGGGGCCATTCTCTATGGAACCCATCATAGTTTCTTTTCTTATTTTGAAGGATCCTTAGGTCATCTAGACCCTTGATCCTTGGTGGAGATGGCATCTCCACCATTGGATTTTGATTTGAAGATGCATGCATGGGTAGATCTTGTAATCCCATCAATAGAGTGTGATGTGTGGTTTGTGATGAAGGGAAGGGCCTTAATGAGGCGGAGTCCCTTTCCTTGTGGCAGATTCTTACTCTTCTTTTGTTGATCTATTATTCATAGATGTGTGTGGCCCACCTTGTGGCCTAAAAGTATCTAGACCATCCAAAGAGAGTGGATGTCCATGTTTGTCCACTTTATGAACATAGGTGTCCCATTTTCTCCTTTTTTGGACACATGCAATGGATTTTATGGTATGGATTAGGTCTGGATATTTGTGGGGCCCACTGAGGTAGACCACAACTCAAATTTCATGGGGACATTTTTCCTTATTTTGGTTCCTATGCTCATTTTATTTCATGTGCATGCTGTTGTCCAGAAATTTTCTGAATAGTTTCTGGTTTATTTTGAGTCAGATTTTTGGACTGATTGGGGGACTGTTTCTACCCATTTGATATACTTTTCTTGAAGGTTGGGACCCCACCTATATGTACCCCAAATTTTACTTCCATCTGACCTTGATTGAGGTCCTAAAGGAGTGGCCCAAGTGGGGTGGGCAGTCTAGATTTTCTGTACTGTCCAGCAACATGTACAGTTAGAAATCTATAAATATAAAATGGTTTTTGTAATGGTGGGCTACTTTTGTGGATCTCCCTTGTATTACACTTGTATAGGGAGGTTAGAATTAATTTTCTCTAATTTTTGGAGAACTTGGGCCCATCCCTTTGGGGTGTTCAAATTAGGGACAACACTACTTTAATTTTCTGCTATGCAGTCCAATAATATAATCTAATAAAAGCCTTAATTCATAAATACTTTCTAAGAAGGTGAGCCATATTTATGGGTCCAACCTTGTTGTAGGCCTGACGAGGGACCTTGGGTCCAAATTTCAAGAATTTTGGAGGCCCAAAACCCACCAATTAGATAGCCCAAATTCAGCACAGTTATATTCCAACAATATTCTACCCTGGATAGATTGTATTTTTCAAATTAATTAAAATACTTTTGGGTATCCTAAAATCATGAAATTTTACAAGGAAGTGTTTTACCCATGGTGGGATCCACCTACCAAATTTCAGGGCCAAGGGACCCCTGTGCACACTGCAGCAAGGGCCGGACTGGCCCACCATGTTGGGACATCCAAGTCTGTCCGATTTTCTAGACAGATTGTATTGTTTAGATTAATTAAAATAATTAGAAATATTTAAAAATTCTAAAATTTTGTGGGTGTGTGTTCCACCTATGGAAGTGTCACCCTACAAAAATTCAGGCCCAACGGACATTTGAGCTGACCGTGGTGCGGCCGGGAGTGGCCCACTAGGCAGGGACTCCTAAGCTGGGGTGTCCAGCCTGCTTTGTGGGCCCACCTAGATGTGTTGTATATCTCACCACATTGTGATAATCTTAGAAGGAATAATTTACACCTTTAGTCCCTTAAATGTTAGGCTTAATAAATGTACTTTTTAGGCCCACCACAGTTAGAGTCAGTTATATCCGTGAATGTAGCTAGTGGTTGAACTCTTTAGGCCTAATTGGACTGAAACTTTTTGGATAGGCCCATTGAACTCTTGGGCCTTTTTTACTATACTATTGTGTTGGGCTAGTGGGCTGGAATTACACAAGTAGATGGGTCCTTTATTGCCCACCAAATCAACTTTATATTTGGGCCGGGTTGTAAGCCCAACTTACTTGACTAAAAGCATGACATTTGCTCATTTGGTTTGAGCAATGGGCTACCCACTAGGCCACCATAATATATGGGATTAATGACCTTTATGTTGGGTCCTTGAGTAGGACATGTTGGTATCTCCCCGAGTGATGGAGTTTTCCCTTTTGGAGCACGATGGGTACTTGGGATTGATGCATGGGTGAGCATGTGATTCATGCTTCTGGCATTGCATAGAATTTGGATATCTACCCGTGCTTCATCAGGGCCATGCCTCCACAGGGATATTCATGGATAGTCGTATGTGTGGGCACCAGAAATATTAGTTGAGCATACCGTGTGCATAGGATGCCTATGGGTGAAATTCTCAAAACTTCCATGGTACCAAGGATCTGCTCTAATGCCGTGATTGGGTGGAATACATGAGCGCACGAGAGCCTTATACCGTTAGGCCGTGACTCCCACTGTCGTGTAGTCATTTAGATAGGGGTGTGGCCTTACCTGCCCAGTGTGTTGGGGACATTGCTAGGCTGGGTCAGACCAGCTCGTAAATGGGTCCACTACCGTCAAGCCTTGCTGGTGATTGGCTATCCACAGGCGGGTAGTGAGGTCTCTTACGCTCGTTTGACTGTGTGGGATCTGTAGAGCGAGAGTCATTCAGTAGTGTAATGGACCCCAGTGATTTCTTTATAATTGGAAATGTACTTAACTTATGGTTGGGATATGAACACTAACATTACTTGTATTGCATTAGCATTGGTTGTGTAAGCCCCTTCATGCATTGCCTTGGTATGGCGTCCAGTACTCATCGCATCATATTCATGATAAGCCTTGGTAAGGCTAGTGATATTCTCATTGAGCATGTTTCCCTTCTTGCATCTCCTACTATTATTCTGTGCACCACGTCACACACTTACACCACCCTCTAAGCTTCTATAAGCTTATGCACGATTGATGCGTGCAGGAGATTCTAGGCAGGCGCGTAGCAGCAGAGCGTGGAGTAGAGCTGAGCATTTGAGGACTCCAGTGTTGCTGACCTTTCTCTCTTTTCCTATTATCTCATGTATGTCCTTTTGGACCTTATGGATGATAGTAAAAGTTCAATTTTTTAGTGGATTTTGCGATGTGTGCCTTTGTTCTTCTCAAATATACTTACTGTGATCTGGGTATGCTCATATTGGAATGATTATATTATTATGAAAATCCTCCTTGTAGGATCCCAGGATCGGAACCAGTCTTAGGAGCCGAGAAGGGGGTACGACGGAGGGTGTTGTGGCCAGAACTGGCTATCGGGTTCCTCGTGAGTTCGGTTACCGAGTCTGGGGCGTGACATGAAGTCTCTCTCTCTCTCTGTCCTCTCTCACTTTCAATTCCACGCCCTCTCTGTCCTCTCTCACTTTCACTCTCGCGCCCTCTCTATCGCTCAGTCCCCTCTCACTCTCACGCACCCTCTCTCTCTCTCTCGGTCCTCTCTCAACCACACCCTCTCTCTCTCTGTCTCTCTCGGTGCTCTCCCTCACTCTCGCGCACCCTCTCTCTCTCTCGGTCCTCTCTCAACCGCACCCTCTCTCTATCAACCACACCCTCTCTCTCTCTCTCTCTCGGTCCTCTCTCTCGCGTACCCTCCCTCTCTCTCTCTCTCTCCTTAAAGCTCGGGAATCCTATTTTTAATGTGGACTCATGATCGGGGTTCCAACTCAAATAGGAAGTTATTCTCTTCCTCTAAAGCTCGGTTGACCATGAGGTATCTCTCTCTCTCTCAATCTTAATACCGATTGAAACGATTTGGGAATTTGGGGATTTAGGGATTTAGGGATATGGGGATTTAGGGATTTGGGGATTTACCGATTGAATCTCAATATTAGTTGTAGTTTTGTACAATTTAAAAAATGGTAGTGACTCATCCTCCTCACATGTAACACTGATGTACAGCTATATTAATCATCAAGATTGTGATTTCCTTTGTGTATGGAGCATATCTCTAAACTCACCCTGATGAAGCAATTCTAACCATTGAATTAATGGGCTATCAAATGGATGGTTAATGGTAAAAATAGCAAGTTGTGTAGATTAGAAAGGAAAAACCAGGTGATAATATTTTCTTCTTAGTGAAATGTTTACTTTATACTCTATCCACAGTTGGGTCAGTGATTTGGTGAGTCTGGATTGCTACAAAACGATGCCATATGTATGGTTGAAGACTCTCCACCATTTTTTTAGTTGTACGGAACTAATATGTAAGTCTAGCCTATGTTTATATATTGAGATTTGAGAGATTAATCCAAAGGAATATGTCATTTGTAACATCTAAAGTTGGGCTCTACTTTGATTTCTATTTGTTCTATTTTTAAATTCTATTAGTTATAGCAATATGATAGTTCAAATCCCATTCTATGAAGTATTTATTCAGAATGATAGATGAAATGAAGCTAAATCAGCACAATTAGTTCAAAAGGGAAATGTTTTCAGCAGGGGAATTGAATTGGCTTTACTTGGAAGATGACTAAAGAAGATATTTGTTACTAATCCAATGCTTACAAACTGGCAATATCTTGTAATTAGCCATTGTTGAAGTTGAGTGGTGCCTCATTGATTCTTGAAGAGGTACATTAATTCAATGGTTAGACCTATACCTAAACCTAAACTTTAACCTATAACCTTAACCATAACTTAAACCTAAACCTTAACCATAACCTAACCAAAACCTTAACCATAACCTAACCTAAACCTATAATCTTAACCTAAACCTTAACCATAATCTAAACCTATACCTATTCTCAAATCCCAAAACCAATAACCTAAAACTAAACCTTAACCTAAACCTAAACCTATAACCTTAACCTAAACAGTAACCTATAACCCAAACCTTAACCTATAACCTAAACTTATAACCGATAACCTAAACTCAATTCCATAAACCTTAACCTACACTTATAACCTATAACCTAAACCTATAACCTAACCTAAACCTAAACCTATAACCTAACCTAAACCTAAACCTATAACCCACACTTTAAACCTAAACCTAAACTTATAACCTATAACCTAAACCACCTATAACTTACACTTATAACCTAAACTAATAACCTATACTTATAACCTATAACCTACAACATTAACCTAAACCTAAACCTATGACCTAAACCTATAACCTAAACTCAATTCCCTAAACCTCAACCTATAGCCTAACCTAAACCTATACTTATAACTTAAACCTATTCTCAAATCCCAAAACCTATAACCTAAACCTAAACCTTAACCTAAACCTATATCTTATAACCTAAACCCGAACATAAACCCGAACCCAAACCCGAACCCGAACCCAAAAACGTAAACCTTAACCTAAACCTATAACTTAAACTTAATTCCTTAAACCTTAACCTATAACCTAACGTAAACCTAAACCTATAACCTACACCTAAACCCTAAGGTTCTGTTTAGCCGGGTGGATTGGAAGGGATTGAATGGTATTAGGGTGGATGGCATGGATTAGTTGGTTTTTTATCTGCACCTAAACCTAATGAGCTTGTATATTACATTTTGTTGTCTTAAATTATTGTTGTGATTAGTTAGTTTATAGTTATGTCTTATAATTTATAGATTTGTAAGTTAGATAATTAGTTACTCATTTGATGATTTCTATGGGGCCATACATAGATATGGTGTGTTTTTGGTGGCATAGAAATCGCTCAAATTGTCCCATTTTGGATAGTTAAAGGTTAGATGGATAGTATGCTTTCATATAATTTATTTAAATGTTCATGCCTAATCCGCGGTCCATTTCCTCATTTCTCTTTGGATATGTTTCTTCCGTTCCATATCCAATGCCAAATATCTTTACATTGCTTTAGATATTTGGCATTAAAATGTAGTGTAAGATCAACTAATCTGGAGAGGCATGGGGAGATGCTGCCAGATTTTTGGTGTGGACATTTAAATGGGAATATGAAAGTATTACAATCTATTCAACCTTAGATGAGTAACTAATTTAGGATTTAATTGTATTAGCTTAGAATTGATGGAGCAGACCCGGATGTGCATCAGAGCTATTCGGATGTCGAGCGGGGGTTCCTAAAAGGTGAGAACCGCTATTATGATCATGATGAAGTTCTCCATTTCCTATGGATAACATTAGAGTAACCTGGCCATTTGGACAGGCCGTGTTTATGTATATGCTCAAAATTGATGGAGCAGACCCAGATGTGCGTCAGAGCTGTCCGCATGTTGAACAGGAGTCCCTGAAAGGTGGGAACCGCTGTTTATGTTTGGATAAGATAAGATGCATGATTTTCCTTTTCAATTGTTAGTCATAGAGTGATAGTACTTGTTTCAATTTTCTTGGATGAATGATAAATGTATTTGCAAATGTAAATAAAAATAAAGAACTTATAATATATATATATATATATATGTTATCAATGGAGGATACCTTGTTTAGGTGGACATGAAATTCTTGTAGCTTATGGTATGGTGCCCCAATATTGGTTGCATGTTACTAATATGTAGCAGATAATACTAAGTTCAATAGTAGATAATACTACAGAATACCTAAACCTGATCCGAACCCGAAACTGAACCTGATTACCTAAACCTAGACCTAAACCTATAGCCTAAATCTAAACCTATGACCTAAACCTAAAACCTATAACCTAAACCCAAACCTAAACCTATAACCTTAACTTAAATCTAAACCTAAACCTATACCAAAACCTAAAACCTAATTGTATTCTCAAATCCCTAAACCTAAACCTACACCTAATCCTAATCTTAACCTATTCTCAATTCCCTAAAGCTATAACCTATAACCTAAACCTAAACCTTAACCAAAACCTATAACCTAAACCTTAACCTATAACCTATAACCTATAACCTAAACTTATAACCTATAACCTAACCTTAACATAAACTTAAAACCTAAACCTAAACCTAAAACTTAAATGTATTCTCAAATCTCTAAACCTAAACATACACTTAATCCTAATATCAACTCCTTAGTCTAAACCTAAACTTGAAAAACTAAACCTAAACCCAAACCTGATTTCCTAAACCTAAACCTTAACCTATTCTCATTTCTCAATTCCCTAAGCTATAACCTATAACCTAAACCTAAACCTAATGTAAACTTATAACCTTAACCTAAACCTAAAACCCAAACCTAAACCTAAACCTAAACCAAAACCTATAACCCTAAACCTAAACCTTAACCAAAACCTATAACCTAAACCTTATCCTATAACCTATAACCTAACCTTAACCTAAACCTAAAACCTAAACCTAAACATATAACCTAAAACCTAAACCCAAACCAAAACCCGATCCTGAACCCGAACCCAATTTCCTAAACCTAAACCTTAACCTATTCTCAATTCCATAAAGCTATAACCTATAACCTAAACCTAAACTTAAACTTAGAACCTAAATGCATTCTCAAATCCTTAAACCTATAACCTTAACCAAAACATAAAACCTAACCTAAACCTTAACCTATAACCTATAACCTAAACCTAAACCTCTATAACCTAAACCTAGACCTTAAACCTAACCTATACCTAAACTTATACATATAACCTTAACCTAAACTTATAACCTTAACCTAAACCTATTCTCAAATCTCAAAACCTATACTTATAACTTAAACCTAAACCTTAACCTATAACCTAAACCTATACTTATAACCTTAACCTAAACTTATCGCCTTAACCTAAACCTATAACCAATAATCTAAACCTATAACCTAAACTCAATTCCCTAAACCTTAACCTATAACATATAACTATAACATATAACCTAATCCTATAACCTAAAGCTAAACCTATGACCTAAACCTATAACCTTAACCTTAACCTAAAACCTAAACCTAAACCTAAAACCTAAATGTATTTTCAAATCCCTAAACCTATAACCTATAGCCTAAACCCAAACCTAAACCTATAACTTAAACCTATAACCTATAACCTAACCTTAACCTAAACCTAAAACCTAAACCTAAACTTCTAACCTATAACCAAAAACCTAAACCCAATCCCAAACTTGATCCTGAACCCGAACACAATTTCCTAAACCTAAAGCTTAACCTATTCTCAATTCCATAAAGTTATAACCTATAACCTAAACCTAAGCCTATAACCTTAACCTAAACCTATAACCTATAACCTAACCCTAAACCTATAACCTTAACCTAAACCTATAACCTAAACCTAAACCTAAAACCTAAATGCATTCTCAAATCCTTAAACCTATAGCCTTAACCTAAACTTAAAACCTAACCTATATCTTAACCTATAACCTATAACCTAAACCTAAACCTCTATAACCTAAACCTAAACCTTAACCTTAACTTATAACCTTAATCTAAACTTATAACCTTAACCTAAACCTATAGCCTATAACCTTAACCTAAACCTATAACCTAAACCTAAACTTAAAACCTAAATGCATTCTCAAATCCTTAAACCTATAACCTTAACCTAAACTTAAAACCTAACCTAAACCTTAACCTATAACCTATAACCTAAACCTAGACCTTAACCTTAACCTATAACCTAAACCTATACTTATAACCTTAACCTAAACTTATAACCTTAACCTAAACCTATTCTCAAATCTTAAAACCTATACTTATAACCTACCCCTAAACCTTAACCTATAACCTAAACCTATACTTATAACTGTAACCTAAACTTATAACCTTAACCTTAACCTATAACCTATACCTAAACTTATAACCTTAACCTAAACTCAATTCCCTAAACCTTAACCAATAACCTATAAACTATAACCTAAACCTATAGCCTATAACCTAAACTCAATTCTCTAAACCTTAACCTATAACATATATCCTATAACCTATAACCCATAATCTAAATCTATAACCTAAACCTATAACCTAAACCTAAACCTATAACCTAAACCTAAACCTATAACCTAAACATATAACCTTAACCTAAACCTAAAACCTAAATGTATTCTCAAATCCCTAAACCTATAACCTATAGCCTAAACCCAAACCTAAACCTATAACTTAAACCTAAACCTAAACCTAAACCTAAACCTAAACCTATGACCTATAACCTAAACCTAAACCTTAACCTATAACCTATAACTTAAAACCTAAACCCAAACCTAAACCTGATCCTGAACCCAAACTCGATTTCCTAAACCTAAACCTTAACCTATTCTCAATTCCCTAAAGCTATAACCTATATCCTTAACCTAAACCTTAACCTAAAACCTAAACCTAAACCTCTATAACCTAAACCTAAACCTTAACCTTAACCCATAATCTAAACTTATAACCTTAACCTAAACCTAAACTTATAACCTTAAGCTAAACTTATACTTATAACCTAAGCCTAAACTTATACCTATTCTCAATTCCCTAAACCTAAACATATAACCTAAACTTATAACCTACCCTAATCTTAAAGCTATTTTCGTAAACTGACTCTAGTCTTTTCATTGTAGAGATGGATACGAGTTAGATGCGAGTTAAGAATAAGTTTGGCCTAGAGTATAAATAAGGGGTTCAAGAGTTCATAGAATTTGCATGAAATTGGGCAGATTCAGGGAATAGGATTAGGTGTCCATGTTGAAAATGAAAGAACATGATATATAAGACTTTAGATAAAGTTGAGGACAATTTGTTCATAGTTGGGATTGACCAGGGTTACACTTAGTGGATCCATCATGGTGAAGATATGACCCATAGAGTTGAGGCTACTAAAGTCTTTGCTAACCCACTTGTACCAGATGACGAGGATGAAGACGTTGACAAAGTGCAAGATATCATAGGGGATGTGTTTAGGGGAACAATTGTGGATACTCATTTTGTAGCGACAAGCAGTAGCTAAGATATTCCTCCAATGGGTGATGTCGAATCAGAAAAGTTTAGTAGGTTGTTGAGGGATGCACAATGTCCACTTTATTTGAGGTGTGAGAACTTCTCCAAGTTGAATTTTCTTACAAAGTTACTTCATTTGAAGATAATAAATCATTGGAGTAATAAATCGTTCGACATGTTGCTTGAGTTGTTGAAAGAAGCATTACCAGACGATGAGACATTACCTAAGTCTCATTATAAGGCAAAATCCTTAATGCGAGACTTAGGCCTTGGTTACAAACTCATACATGCATGTATAAATGATTATTTTTTATATTGGAAAGAACATGAAAAGGTTGAAGAGTGTCAAGAATGTGGAGAGTGTAGGTGGAAGTATAACAAAGTCACCCGTAAGAAAACTCATAAAAGGTGTTAAGGTACTTTCCATTGAAACCCAGATTATAAAGATTGTTTATATCTCATAAGATGGCTGAAGATATGAGGTGAAATAAGGAGAAACATGTTTATGATGATAGTGCACTGAGGCACCCTTCAGACTCTGAACCCTGGAAAAATTTTGACAAGCAACGTGACTAGTTTACAAAGGATTCTCACAATGTTCGACTAGGTCTTGCACGTGATGATTTTAATCCATTTAGTAATATGAGTAGCTCGTATAGTATATAGCCAGTGATACTTATGCCCTACAATTTATCTCATTGGTTGTATATGAAGGAGTCATTTTTCATGATATCATTGCTTATTCCTGGACCCAAGTTACCTGAGAATAACATTGATGTGTATTTACGACTATTAGTATATGAGTTAAATGAGTTATGGAGTCAAGGTGTACAAACGTATGACACATTTGCAGGACAAACATTTCGATTACATGCCTCGGTCTTGTGGACAATAAATGACCTTTTCGCATATGAAAATTTGTCTAGGTGGAGCATAGAGGGCAAGTTGGCTTGTTTTACATGTGGTATAGAGACCTGTTCATTGTTATTGAAGTATGGTAGAAAAAATATTTTATATGGGCCATCATCGCTTTATTCCGAGCGATCATAGTTGGCGAATAAAGACAATGATCTTTAATAGCAAACAAGATCATAAGCCACCCCCGAAAGAGCTATCTGGAGAAGATGTGATACAAAAACTGAGTAACATTGAAGAAGTTAGATTTGGTAAGGCATCGTACTTGAAGATGTGAAAACATACAATATTGGACTATAAATAGAGGAAGAAGAGCATTTTTTTAAGTTGCCCTATTCGAGTAATTTAAAATTGCGACACAACTTGGATTTCGTGCATATTGAGAAAAATATATGTGACAATGTCTTCAGAACATTGATGAACATAGAGAAAAAAACAAAAGACAGTTTCAAGGCTCGATTGGATCTACAAGCAATGAGTTTAAGGAAAGAGTTGCACTTACAACTACATGAACAAGGACTGCTACATATAAGTTTAAGACAGTTTCGTATACTATACCAGCAGCCTGCTACATGTTGAAAAAAGTAGAGAGAAAGCATTTATGTGAATGGTTGAGATCGGTGAAGTTTTTCGATGGGCATGCATCAAACATATCTCGACGCGTAAATGTTACGGACTGTAAGGTAACATGAATGAAAAGTCATGATTGTCACATCCTTCTACAATGCCTACTACTGGCTAAGAGTAGTGGATTCCTGAGTAAGGGTATCAGTGCGGTGCAGATTGAGTTGGGGTATTCTTTAAGGATTTGTTTTTGAAATCATTGAATGTAAATGTTATTAAACGACTGGAGAGGGACATTGCTGTAATCCTTTGTAAACTTGAAAGAATAGTTCCACCTATGTTTTTCGATGTCATGGTACACCTAGTGATTCACTCACTGCCCGAGGTGAAGCTTGCAGGCCCAGTACAATATCGTTGGATGTATCCGATCAAAAGGTGGTAGAACCTATTAAATTTTTTATTCATTCCATAAAATACATATATCCATATTTTCATATGTATAACAAAGTGATTTTGTGTCCAGATACCTTCACACACTCAAATGATTTGTAAGGAATAAGGCAGGACTGGAGGGGTTGATAGTTGAAGCATACATTGATAATGAGTGCCTTACATTTCGCTCCATGTACTTTTATGGCATAGAGACAAGATTCAACCGAAAAGATTGGAATACCGATGAAGGGCAGGAGCATGAACAAGGACTCGTATCTATATTTGCATATAATGTTCGTCCTTTAGAATCCCCAACGTTTCAAGATATAGACCTTGGGAATCTAATAAAGGCGCGATGATATGTGTTGCATAATTGTGAAGAAATAGAGTCGTACTTGGTGTAAGTCTTCCCTCGATTATTATTTTCTCTGCATACGATGATCTTAATGTTTCCTACTGATGACGTGCCATTTATGCGTAGCGAACACATAAACGAGATGAAATCTAAATTCCCCACAAATTATGATCGAATGTATCAGGGTCGGTTTACATAATGGTTCACAAAACGTGTAAGATTTCACATTGTATCTCACTACACTTAGAATTTTTATTATATTACACATCATTCCAACATAAGAAAATTCTTAAACAATTACATTTTGTACATGATAATAGATCAAGACGTTGTGCATGAGCAACTCTGCAGATGCGTCTAATGCACTATACTCACTAACATGTGGCCCTGATAGACGTGTATCTAGATATACAGATTGTATTATAAATGAGATTTAATTTTACACCGAGAAACGTGATAAGTATAGGACCACACAAAATAGTGGGTTGGTTGTGAAGGGAACAAATGAGGAGGATGAAATTGACTTTTATAACATTTTGACGGATATTATTGAGATGAGTTATTATATGAGAAAGCAAGTGTACTTATTTAAATGTGATTGGTGAGACATTAGAAATAAGAAGTTGGAAATACAGACTGACAACTATTTTACGAGTATAAATTTATCTCAAAAGTGGTTTAAGGACGACCCATTTGTCCTCGCTAGCCAAGCCAAACAAGTATTTTACCTCACTGACACCAAGTCAGGTGGCTCTTAGCATGTGGTGTAGAAAATAAAGCTCAGGAACGTATTTAACGTTCCCATACCAGAAGTTGAAGATAACGAGGATGGGGGAAATGACATGTATGGGGTTAAACAAGCATATCAAGAAGACATGCCATCTGGAGATATATAGACTGATTCAAATGTTGATAATGATGTGGTGCAATTAGACAGAGATGATGTGCCACCTGATCATGTTGATGCCACAATAATATATGACATTGTTAGAGATGATAGCGGTTTCATTGATGACGACGTTGCAGATGATGAGGAGGAAATACTGATCAATGATAGTGATGGTGAAGAAGAAATAGCCCTAAGTGATAGTGATATAGACGACGATTATTAAATGTACACATGATTTACATGTCATTTTCAATTCGAATATGTATATTTAATATAGAATGACAATGTGTAATGAAATTTTCAAGGGTTATAGATTAAAGTTTACAGTTTTTTTATATTCTGCTTGCATTATAGTATAATGGTCTAATCATATTTTAATCACCTCTCTAAGCATAAGCACAAATACATTGTACCGTCAACACAACTTATATAATGTTTTAGTATATTTCACTTATATTGACATTGTTTAAATTTAAAAGTTCATAGTTTGCACATATTCAGTGATGGCACCAGGTGAGAGAGCACCTCGTTTGTGCACTAGATTTACCCCTTCTACCTGTGATGAGATGGAGATAACATCACCGTCACATGTTGCATCGCAGTTGTCTGTTCCCTCAGTTATGCATACACCGAGCACTGCATGTAAGTCTAGAGATATATTTCTTTTAACGATTTCTGTTAATGCTTAGACTTATATATTTCTTTTGCAACAGCGACGTCAACCAGCCGACGAGGATGTGGACCCACGCGTGGGTTACTTTTAGAGTGACTTACGCGTGAGGGTAGGGTGACAGTAAAGTTCCCACAGGATTGCATTATACCTGTTGGGAATAATGTCATGTTATTTACATCAGATGTTGGTGTCTTATGCCGATCTCTGATCCCCCCACCACCCGCCGTTTGGCAAACGTGACAGATGATGTACAACAACTCATCCATCAGCGCCTTCAGGTAAATTTTAATAAATTAAAATTTATTTTATAAAATTTCATTTACGGTTAAGTTATTTTCTTAATAAGTTTATTACCTTAATCTATTATTTACGAAACTGCAAGATGAATTTTACATGAATTTGAGTGTTCCACACATCTCCCATGCTGTCGATGACATGATCAAGGAACGGTTCAAGGATTACCATGGTAAGTTACACCAGCAGTACAAGCGGTGCATGAGCCATGAGGAGGCTGCACTGTCCACACCGCCGCACGTGACCCATGAGAACTGGTAGATACTCTTTGATAGGTTTTCATCTGATTTTTTAGGTAATATTTACATATTTTTAATATCTTAAAGTAATAATTAAATTCATAATTAATAACAATGTATTATGAATAATGTGTTCAGAAGAGGAGCAAAATAAATTCTGACAACAGGGAAAAGTTAGAAGTGAACCATGTAACTGGTTCAAAGTCATTTGTACGACTTCATCACGACATGGTAAGAAATTACTGGTAATTATTACGTTTATATATTCTTTCTACGCATTTATATTAAGTCTATTGTTCTTTTGATTGCGCAGTGAGATTCTGTCACTAGCCAGGAGCTTGGACTAGTAGACTTCTACAGAGGGACTCACTATCGACAGGCAACGGGATCTTGGGTACATCCTAGAGCCAGCGAAATTTGGGTAAAAATCCTTACATTATAAAATTTAATTACATTAAATTACAATAATATCATTTATTATGAAAATTCATATCTTTTCATTATAGGAGGAGATGGAAACCTTACGCAGTCAGCCCACTCCCGATGGTACTCAATGGAGTGAGTCAGAGATCCTGAGTCAGGTTCTTGGCACCCATTCTAAATATGTGCTTGGGCTTGGCCATAGCGCCAAGCTCATGACACCCGTTAGAGCTACCTCCAGTCAATCCATCGTCGTTGGTGATAAAGCCGTACGCTGAGCTGATATCACAGAGTGAGAGGTTCAACAGCTACGTGTCATCGTCCATGACATTAGAGAGCAGCTAGACATGCAGAGGGAGAAGCATAAGAGGAAGATGATGGAGTTAGCGAGGTAGAGGGAGGATCAGGAGAGGAGGATGGAGGAGGTGCGGGTGGAGCATGCATGACGGATGACAGAGATGTTTCAGGCTCTCATAACACACTTACCCACCAATGCCCCACCACCTCCGCCTTCATTTTTGTGATTTTTTATATTTTTATTTATGATGTTAAGATTATATGTATTTATGCATGAATGAATGTGATGTGAATAAGATTATTTTTATTTGGATGACTGTGGTTTATGTTTGGATGGATTTACTAGTTTGGGTTTACATGGGATGTGAATGTGAATATGATGAAATATATTATATAACAGGTGTATATCAGGAAGAATATGATGAAATATATTGTAACAGGTGTATATCAGGAATTTTGTGCTGGAATATTTTTTCTAAGAAGAGACTTTTAGCTACGAAAATTTTCGTAGGTAAAAAGTTTTGTAATTATTTTTAGCGATGAAAATTTTTGTTGGTAAAAGTTTTTTACGTATTTTTTAGTGATAAAAATGTTCATCGCTAAAAGTTTTGTAATTATTTTTAGCGACGAAACCCATCATCGCTAAAAGTGTAACATTTATTTTTTACCGAGGAAGATAATCGTCACTAAAAGCTTTGTAATTTTTTTTTAGCAGCGTCAAATATCGTCACTAAAAGTTTAAAATTTATTTTTTATTGACGAAAATATTCGTCGCTAAACGTTTTGTAATTATTTTCAACGACGAAAAGAATTTAGCTAAAAGTTTAAAATTTATTTTTTACCAGCAAAAATATTCGTCACTAAAAGTTTTGTAATTATTTTTAATGACAACAACTATTGTCGCTAAAAGTTTAACATTTATTTATATTAAAAGTTTTTAATGATGAAAAAACTCGTCGGTAAAAGTTGTGTAAATATTTTTAACAGCGAATAAATTTTTTCGGTAGAAGTTTTTTTAGTGACAATGACTAAAAATTTTTTTAGCAACAAAAAAATTCGTCACTAAAAAACTTGCCTTTGCCGATGATTCAAATTTTTCGTTGATAAAAACCTTTTGTGCCGGTATTTTAGCGATGAAAATTTTCATCGCTAAAACCTTTTAACTAAGAAATTTTGGCTTTTAGCGATGAAAATTTTTATCAGTTAATGTGGGATTTCTTGTAGTGTCCCCAGTCTTTGAGAAGCAAATGAAGGAAGTAGCAACAATGAGCAGAATGAAGGAAATGTATATAATATCATTGATGATTGATGAGCTAGTTTGTGATAACCACCACCACGTATCATATGTCACTGACAGGCATAAGAAAAGTAAAAAATATCTTTGAATTGATAGAAGAAATAGATAATTGTCAAATGCCTTGGGCATGTGATAAAAATTCATTGCTCATAAAAAGAAAAGTCAAAAGACCTAGCCCTAGTATAATTAGATGATACCTCATCATCTTATTCGGCAACTTAGGCCACTTTATTATTATTATTATTATTATTTATTATTTTTTACTCAAAAATCCAAAACTGGAAATTCCTAGGGTTGTTGTGGACCGTCTGAAGAAGTTGGTACATTTTCTTATGATTCGTGAGACTTGGCATACAGACTGGTTCGCCAAGATGTTTGTTGATGAGATCATGAGCCTACATGGTGTTCCTGTCTCAATCATTTTAGACCGAGACCCAAGGTTCACGTCTCAGTTTTGAAGGAGTTTCCAGAGAGCGATGGGCACTGATTTGGAGATCAACACTGCGTATCATCCGTAGACCGAAAGGGTCAACCAGATCCTTTAGGATATGCTTTAGGCCTGCATGATTGATTTCTCGGGTAATTGGGATGAGCACCTGTAATTGGTTGAGTTTGCGTACAACAACAGTTATCAGGTAACCATTGGTATGGCTCCTTTTGAGGCATTATATGGCAAACCGTGCAGATCTTTAAGTTGTTGGACCGAGCAGACGTCAGAGGCTATTGACATCATCAGGCAGAGAATGCACATAGCTCAGAGCTGGTAGAAGAGTTTTACTGATCATCGGTGTCGTCCTTTGAAGTTTGTAGTTGGGGACCATGTGTATCTCAAGGTCTCACCCATGAAGGGTGTGGTTCATTTTGGAGCAAAGGGCAAGCTTTTCTCAAGATTCATAGGACCTTTTGACATCACTAGGCGCATTGGCACCATGGCCTATCGGCTTGCCTTGCCATCTCAGTTGTTTGGTGTCCATAACATCTTCCATGTCTCTATGTTGAGAAAGTGTGGGTCAAATATCGTTCTCATTATTGAATGGCAGTCATTGGATGCTCGTGAGGATGCTTCTTATATTGAGCAGCTACTTCGTATCCGCGATCGGAAGGAGCAGGTCCTATGGACCAAAGTCATCCCCTTGGTGAAGGTACAGTGGGGCCATCATAATGTGGATGAGGCATTTAGGAAGCGCGAGGCTGAGATTTGAGAGCATTATCCCCATCTTGGGAGCAGGTCCTGCAGAACAAAGTCATCCCCTTGTATGATGTATTGTGTTTTGATTATATATGATGTTATGTTTGTTATTCCCTAATGAGTTATGGTTAGTTGCGATGGTATATAAATTTTGTGGACAAAATTTTTCTTAGGTGGGGAGAGCTTTAAGACCCATATCCTAGTCCATACTGTTCTGTCGACTACCACGATCCTTCCCATTAAATTTTGACAATCCGAATCATATAATCGATGTTTACGTGTAACCCTAAGCCGTATCCTGTAGAATTAAGTGGGCTTAATCTGATACTTGTACTATTGCGAGTGCATTGTTGTCACGGTTCCAACGCCATGTCTTGCATACCGATTAGATATACTAGCAGGGAGATGTAGGCTGGCGTTTATTTCGAAGAAAATGCCACGCATTTGTAATCTCAAGAGAATCTCTACAACATGTCTCATCAATCAATCACTCAAATCAATCAATCAATCACCTCATATCAAGTTCAAGAGCAACTCATGCTTTCTTTCTCCACAAGTCAAGCAAACTCAAAAGTTAACCAATTTCTCACCTCACCCATCACTCACCTACATCCATCACTCCATCACCCATCACTCCTTACAACCCTCTCTCTCTCTCTCTCTCTCACTCACTCTCTCTCTCTCTCTCTCTCTCTCCTTTCTCATCACATTTTCCCAAGCAAGAGAAGAGGCTCACGTCCAATCTCTTCCCATTGAGAGAAAAGTCCATGTGTGAGACCCACTTTTCCATCCCAAATCCATCATCCTAGCCATTCCAACTTCATCTTCCACCATTAAAGCGAGACACAAGGAGATTGGCTTTCCAACAGACTAAGAAGATTGAAGGTGGCTGCTTATTAGGCTAGATCTTGCCATGTTTTGTTGATGGGCTAAGTGAGGCCAACTGATTGATGGTATGGATCTCACTTGGGACCCTAGATGTGGCCGATGGCCTACCTTAATTTTATTATCATTCCATGACGGGGCCATTCTCCTTAGACCCCATCATGATGTTTAATTTCTAGCTTAAAAAGGGGTCATCTAGACCTTATATCTTGGTGGAGAAAGGATCTCCACCGTTGATCTTTGATTTGGTGGGCCCACATGTATTAGGACCCACCTGATGTATGATTGAATGCAAGGGAGGGCCCATAGTGTTGGGGTCCCTCCATCATACGTGTCTCGATCTCTCTCTTTCTCTCTCCCTCTTTTTTTCTTTTTTTGTGATGAAACGGCCATGTGGCCCACCCGGATGAACACCACCATGAAGCATGTATTGGATCCAATCCATTTGTAGGTGGGGCCCACTTTATATGTATGTTCCACACCACCCAGCCATGTGGTGACCCACCTAAGCAGGGCCCACCTTAACGTTATTTGTATGCCTAAACAAAAGGAAAAAAAGTCCAGCGTCTCTGGACGTGAACTAGGGAAAACACAAATATTAGCTTGCTTCATAAGGCTTTGGAGTGAGCCACTTGTGTAGGCCCCACCTTGATGTATAAATTCATTCCATACTGTCCATTCCTTTCCTCAGACCATTTTAGCCGTTGAGCCAAAAAATGAACCCAATTCAATTTTCTGGCGGGCCATACCTTAGAAAACAGTGATTTTCACCGTTTAAATTCACTTAAAATTTTCTATACACTGAAATATGCCCAATGGGCTTGATGGATTTGTTATGAACTGTAAAATGTAGTGGACGAGGCGGATTCTTCCGATGTGAGCCCCAAACATGAAAAACTGCGATATTGCGCGATTCAAAAAAAAATATATATCACATGCAGCACACGTACTGCTTTCAGAGCTGCAAAGGCAACGCCTGTGGCATTCAGGCGGGCGGAAGGCAGGGACCCACGGTCCTAGCCATGGGCCCACCATGATGCTTATTTGTCATCCAAACCATTCTTTTGATGGGCCTCTTCCTGAAGTAGGCCCCCTCTAAAAATCCAACCCATGTGGAACTCAGGTGGCCCACATCATGGGAAACAATGAGATTGAACGTCTGCCCTTGAAACCCTATTGGGTGGCATGGAAGTTTTGGATGATTATGAAATTTATTTTTCCTATTCAGTTAGGGTCCGTGTGACCATATTAACAGGTTGGATTCCATATAAACATAATGGTGGGCCCCACATGGGACCCACAATGAAGTATGTATTTGTTTCCCACTGTCTAGGCGGACGGTGGAGCCCACTATAATATATGTGTTTATTCACACTGTCCACTATTTGGACAGTGGAACCCACCATGATGCATGTGTTGCATCCAAACCGCCTATCCATTTTGAAAGATCATTATATGGCATGAGCTAAAGAATGAGGCGGATCTAGAGTCATGTGGACCACACTATAGAAACAATGTTGGATTGAATGTCCACCATTAAAACCTTTGGATTACAAGGTTGGACAAGTATGATATTTTCTTTCCCTCTAAATCCAAGTCCTTATGGCCTTATGAATAGTTTGGACAGGAAATAAATGTTATGGGGGGCCTTGAGAATTTTAATGGTGGAAGTCATCATCACCATTTATATTTGTGTGTGACCCATTTGATGCACATAAGGCCCATGTGATTAGGCCCATTTTGATGCATTCTAAGGCCTACACATTATGGCTCACTGCAATGTACGTAAGACCCATTGGTGCGGCCCATTGATGTGGCCCAGTTGATGAATATAAGGCCCATGTGATATGGCCCATTTGATGTACTTAAGGCCCAATGGGATGTACCTAAGGTCCATTGCAATGTCTGATCCCAAGATAGTTTATGTAATGATGTTTGGGACGGGCTATGTTTTGGGTGCAATGATGGTTTGATGTTCACATTGTAAGTATAATGTTGGTTAAATGTCTGCATTACGACTCTCCCTAGGGCCCATTGATAGGTCCGTACTTGTTATGTGTAGGACCGTCTAGGCCCAACTGCGTTGTAAGGATAGTTCATTACTTTATAACATGCTTAGTATAATTCCATTATTCATGCCCATACGCATCATTTGTATGTTTGATATGAGGAATGTTTGATCATAGCAGAAGTCATTGGGATGAGACATTTACGGGACTCCTTATGAGACGGAGTGACACACATGAGCTCATGGTACACACAGGATTGCTGTATGACTGTACGTTGTGATTCATGCATCTTGCATATGAGTGACTTGCTCATTGTATGCCTTAGCGACATCAAGGTCGTGGCTCCACAGGCACATCCTGGATGGCCATATTTAATACCAAAAATATTTCAGTCTAGCACTGTGGGCACTTAGGATGTCCTTGGGTGAGAGTCCCAGAACCTTTTTGGTACCAAGAGTTGGTCCAACGTCTGGACCGAGTGGATACACGAGCGCCCAAGTACCAAATACAAGTAGGTTGCGTCTCTCACTGTGTTGTGGTCGGTTGAGTGGGGGTGTGGCCCTATCCGCCCGAGTGAGTGGGCTATAGGCTAGGCTGAATTTGACCAGCTTGTAAATGAGTCTGCTATCGATGAACCGGATAGGTATTGGCAAACTATTGGTCAGGCGGATAGTGAGGTCTATTCCACTCACTGGGCTGCGTGGTTAGGGAGGCGGCAGTCAGTGTGGAGTGTACTAAACCCGGTGATATCCAGAAAGGAACTGTACTGATATATGTACTTGATGAGTGCCAACTTGTTTGGATTGCATCTTGCATATGACATTTGGCTACATAGGCCTCACATTGCATCGGTATGGCCGATAACATTCATGTCTCGTATCGTATGGCCTTGGTATGACCGATAGCATTCATGCATTGCATCACATAGCCTTGGTACAACTGATTGTATTCATGGACTTATGCATATCTTCACTTTGCTCTGATATTATATACTTGACACTTACTTTGTGCACACACTTAAACCACTCTCTAAGCTTTTTTAAGCTTATGAACGACAGTTGCGTGCAGTTAGCATTGGACAGCAGTAGTGCTGAGGTAGGAGTGTGCATCAGCCTATTTTGGAGCCTCTTAATCATCTTGTATTTCCTTTCTTGCATTGCACTTAAAGTTTTTGATATAGTGGATATGTGGTGATGTTGTTTTGTGACTTGGTTATACTTGTGATTATACTCCATTACAAAAAAAATATCATAATGAAAATCCTCCTTGTAGGATCCCAGGATCGAAATCTGGCATGTGAGTGCTGGGATCCGAGAATGGGGCACTACAGAGGCTGTCGGCGCTGGATTCAGAAATCGAGAATTTTGTGAGCCCATTTTTCGAGTTTGGGGCGTGACAGAAGTTAGTATTAGACCATAACTTGGGAAAACCTGAGGATCACATCACATATCTACTATGAGTTTAGAATGAAAAGGTTCCGATTCTAAATGACTTAGCAATTTTCTGACATAAACCCTTAACGTTTATGCCTTCGAGAATTCTCAAGGCTGATAGGCCCTTGTTCCTTCCTATAGGACGTGATAGCTAGAAGAGCGAATCCATCTTCACCACCTACGACTCCCGCTCCACCACCTGTGACTCCCGCTCCACCACCTGTTACTCCTGCTCCACCACCTGCTACTCCCGCTCCACCACTGGATATTCCTACTTTCTAGCCTGAGGATGCCACTCCCTTACCTGAGACCAGTGCGTATCCGACCATACCCATGAGTGCCGCCCAGATTCAGCATATGTTGCAGGCGATGATTGCTATTCTTCAGGGGAAAAATAGGCATCCCACTATTACACAAACTGAGGCTGAGCAGGAGCGTATGAGTGCCCTTCTTAAGGACTTCCAAAAGCACGATCCCCCATGTTTCCGGGGTGAACCAGACCCTATTGCAGTAGAGATATGGTGCTCTAAGGTGGAGAAGATATTTGACACCATAAGATGTACTACTCAGTAGCAAGTCCCATTAGCTATATTTGTTCTGTAGGGTGAGGCTCAACATTATTGGGCATATGTCGCCCGATCGGTAGCCACTGATTTTCAGTGGACCTGGGAGGACTTTGTAAACCGGTTTAACCGGAAGTTCTTTCCCGAGCAGGTGCGACAGCAGCGTGCATTAGAGTTTGAGACTCTTGTCCAGGGGGACATGACTAAGTCCCAGTATGAGGCACGTTTCGTCGCGCTATCGAGATTCATGACATATCTTATTGATGATGAGAGGTGGAAGGCCCACCGTTTTTAGAATGGTTTGCATCCTACTCTCAGGAGCCGTGTGATTAGACACATGCTTCCGACATTTGAGCAGATTGTAGAGAGGGCCAAAATCTACGAGTCAGATTTGGCCAGTTTGCAGAGAGCCCTTGACCAGTGGAGTGATCAGAAGAGGAAGGTGCCCTCTGGTAGTTCCCACCAGCAGCATCGTCCACAGCAGCGATGCACTATCCGCCCAGCATTCCAAGCACTAGTGGAACCCCCAGCACCACCTCCGAGACCGTTCTCAGGTACTTGCTTTGGATGCGGCAGGACAGGACATCATAGGAACGAGTGTCCCCATCTGCAGCTGAAGCAGCTAAGGGCACCATATTCACCTCCTCGACAGCTACCACAGCAGCAGCAGTGACCATAGCACCAGCCTTTAAGACCTCTCCCACAACAATAGAGGCAGTAGATCAAGCCACCAAAGTGACAGTAGCATCAGTAGAGACCTCAGAGGGGACCTGCACCTCCCCAACAGGCCCAGGGAAGATTTTATGCCATCCAGCAGGACCCTTAGTCATCATGAGGGGTCGTCGAGGGTAATCTCCCTGTTTCTGCATGTATTGCATATGTATTGTTTGACTCTGGTGTATCATATTCCTTTGTGGTCGATGATTTCTGCCAATCGACTGGTTTGCTAATGGAGTGTGCCTGCGAGGGTTTGTTAGTATCGACACCCTTGGGGAAGACCGCAGTATTAGACCAATTTTGTTCGTCTTACCCCATTCTGATTGGGGATATCTTCTTGCCTGCCGACTTATTTGTATTACCGAAGTCCATTTTGATGTCATTTTAGGCATAAATTGGCTCGCGGAGTACCACGCCATATTGGACTGCTCTGCGAGGACAGTAACATTTTGTATACTCGGCATACCAGAGTTCCAGTTTGTTGTCAAGCCCAGATGAGAGTAGCTTTCTTTCCTGTTATCATGTGTTGTTGAGGAGTCAGCTGCTTTGAGTATTGACTAGCTGCCTATCCTTTATGGTTTTCCCGATGTGTTACAGGATTACCACCTCATCAGCATACTGAGTTCAAGATTGATCTTGTGCTTGGTACCGCGCATATTTTGAAGGCCTCATATCGTATGACACCGTTGGAGTGACGAAAACTGCAGAAAAAGTTCGGACGAGTTGCGTGAGTTAGGCTTTATTCGTCCAAGCAGTTCACCGTGGGGAACGCTGGTACTCTTCATGAAGAAGAAGGACGGCTCATTGAGACTTTGCATAGATTATCGCGAGCTCAACAAGGTCATGATCAAGAATAAGTACTCACTTCCTGAAATGGCCAAGTTATATGTCATAGAGGGGGGGGGGGGGGGGTGAATAGGACTATGCCAAATTAAAATTAAATACAGCGGAATAAAATAAGGAAATATCCTTACAATAATAAATCAATTCACAATGCTGAAATTAAATCAATCTCAATAAATAAGCATTGAGAGGTTGATACAAATTCAGTTCTAAGGACAACCTTACACCGTAATAAACAAGGGCTTATGGTAGGACAACCTTATTTCTATAACGTCTTTTGAATCAAGAACTCAATCTGAAAATAAATGGTAAGGAATTACAATCTTAAGAATTGATTATTCTAGGGACAACCATGCACCATAAAAATGGCAGGGCAACCTTACTAGAATAATTACTAGAATTGAAGCACAGATTAATAAAAGTATAGGAAGAGATAAAATGATAAAATAAATCTCTAGATTATTACAACATTCCCACACTTGCTTGAAATATAAATAATTACAGCATTCACATCCACATGTACATTCCACAAAATTGAATGATGAAATATAAGAAATTAAGCAAGCAATCAATCTACAAGATAAAGAGTTATAGCGGTTCGCCTGTGTGTACACCGACTGTTCGCCTGTGTCTTCGAATGGTCATAGGGTCACCACGACTAGTCGAAGAAGAAACAAATTTTTGAATTTTTGGGGGTGATTAGATAAAACCATTACACGACTGGTCGTGAGCAGTCCATGACTGGTCATGACCCTCACACGACTAGTCGTGAGCAGTCCACGACAGGTCGTGACCCTCACACGACTAGTCGTGCGACCCTTGATTTGGTTACTGGAGTTGGAGTCGTAGCTCCACGACTTGTCAAAGGTCGAATCGAGACCATCCCACGACTAGTCGAGTAGACTTCAGGACTAGTCGTAGCCGAACAGAAAAAATTTGATAATTTACAATAAAACTTCGACTGGTCTTAGAATTTCTAGGATTGGTCGAACTAGTGTCAGGACTAGTCGAATAAGGTCCAGGACTAGTCTTATAACAGATCAAAATCATTTGTAGAAAATATATGAATTATATATCCAAAATGACTTACTCTAAAGGTCAACCTAAGGTCAATCAAACCTCGACAAGGACATTGAACCTTCATTAGCTTAGACGTTGAACTTTACGAAGCTTGAGTTCTTCTTAATGTAGCTTGAACACTTCACAAGCTTTGAAGTCACCATCAGTATGAGTTGTGCTCAGTTCCCTATCTTATGCTAGAGTCTTGACCTTGAATATACGAACTTTGAATCTTGAACTTGAACTATTCGTGAATATTATCAAAATTTTAGCTTGAACTAGCTTGAGGAGTTCATCATCGTGTCTCGAAGTATAGCTGTGATGTCTCGAACATATACAATAAGATACAAGACACATATAGAGGTTTTTACACACAAAATTTGACAACCAAAGAGGATTCATACCATAGCACTTACAATCTCCCCCTTTATCAAATTTGTGAAGAAACACTCCTATAGTTCAAAGCAAGCATCATAAGTATCAATAAAGAATCATGCACTGGTTGTCTTTGACATGAGATAACCATGGCATAATGTATCCTATAACTTTACTAACTCCCCCTGAGTAGTACACCTACCAATCATTATATTCATCATATGTGTACATAATTATCATCAGTAATCACACAATTTCTCCCCCTTTTTGTCAAAAATATGATAAAGGAAGAATCAAAAGAGAGACAATTAATAGAGGAGTTAGAAAATCATAACATAAAACGTTATCAAGTCAAGTCAAAGAACTCAGTCACATAACCAAAGAGAAAGCAAAGTCATATAGTTATTACAAACCAAAGAGTAAGATCCTCAATCTGAGCCAGAAGAGGGAGCAGGTATGGTTGGATCAATTTGATGAAGGCCTTTTTGTAAGCGCCTAAAATACTTGCACATACTTTTGAATTGGCCATTTTGGCCAACATTCATCTGTTCTACCTTTTCCTGTAATGCACTCAGACGTTCATCAAAATCGGATGGCACATAGTCAGGATCATTTCCAGAGTCAGAATCAATTTCATTAAAAATATCGTCCATATTGATATCATCTGGAGGAGGAGCATCACCCTCTTCATCATTCCTAGCTTTAGCAGCAGCTCCACCCACACCAATATCAACTTGTCCTCGAGCCAAATCCAACTGTATTTTGTTTATGTTAGAGTTGTTGAATATAAGGTGTTGGATAGGAGCCTCTCCAATAGGCATAACTACCAACATGTGGGTTGCTAGCACATTCATAAGATACCCAAATGGAATATCACTATGACCAGGATGAATACGGAATTGAATGATAGAGTAACAAATTAAAGAGGGCAAACAGATATTAGCACTAGCAACGATTGAGTACAAAATGCGAATCATAAGCAGAGTCAACTCATTCTTGTTTCCAGAATGGGGATATAGATTAGAGGTGAAGATACGATGCAAGACTCTGTATCTGGGCAACAAATACCTAGTTGCGAGGGCATTCCCAGTACGATTCCATGGTGCATCCATGTTACACAAGGCTCTAGTTAAAATATGTTTTTCAGATTCAGTTACTTTTTCAGCCAAAATGCTAGGATGAATACCTTCATCATTTACTGAAATATCTATAAGGCCTAAAATTAAATGTCAATCAATAGAAAAAGGCCCTTCTCTTGTAGCAATAGAGAAATTTAGTTGCTCAGTAGAAAAGTCAGTATTGCACGCAACCATGGCCTGCGCTATGGACTAGTATGTCGACCCGCCCCAGCGTAAAATGTTTTCCCAACCCACAGATTGAAGGAGAGGAAAAATATTGAAAGGAGCGATATGGTTGAAATGAACGGCCTTTTCCACAATCACATTGCGCATACGCAAATCACGAACATATGATGAATCATCTTCGACAGCCCTAAGATGGCATCTGGTGATAACATTCGATCTAGGAGAAGAAGCACCTCTAGGATTCTTCTTTTTAGCTCTAGGGTCCATTTTCTTGAAGAAATACAAAAAATTTTAAGAAAATGAAGATGGGTTTTTCTAGAATCAGCAAATGAGGAAGAAAACCTAAAAATCTTGAAGAAAGAGATGAAATAGACAACAATAATCAAGAAATTGAAGATAAAAGATAATGAAGAAAAGCAAGCAAAATGCTCCAACCTGAAGGAATCGAACACAGGGGTTCGACTAGTTGAAGCTTGACTCGTTGGAGAGGAGGGTTAGAATGAAGAGGATGAAGGACTTTTTCCAAATAAATACATCAGCGCGCTACACTACTGGTCATGGGTCGTCCTCGATCGGTCGTGGCATGACTAGTCGAGTACGTCCTCGACTGGTCGTGTACCATGAAAAAATGCAATTTTCATCAAAATTTTGAAATAAAAATTATTAATATATTAATATATATACATTATACTACTGAGATGCATAATCAATCATTTTAAATTACACATACCAAGATCAAATTTCAATTTATTAAACCTGCTTTTATCGAGCGGTTTAGTGAATATGTCAGCAAGTTGAGTTTCAGTGGGTATGTATTCTAAGTATATTACTTTTTCTTCTACTAACTCACGAATATAATAAAATCTAATATCAATGTGCTTAGTACGTGAATGCTGGATTGGATTTTTTAAAATATTTATCGCACTGGAATTATCACAGTATAAAACCATTGAATCATGTGCGATACCATAATCACCCAACATTCGTTTCATCCAAACCAGCTGTGTACATGCATTTCCAGCTACAATGTATTCAGCCTCAGCGGTTGAGAGTGATATGAAACTTTACTTCTTGGTAAACCAAGAAACCAAGCAGTTTCCAATGTAAAAATAACCACCACTGGTTGATTTTCTGTCATCGATATTACCAGCCCAATCAGCATCTGAATACCCAGCCAATTGAACACTAGTATCATGAGGATACCAAAGACCCAAATTAACTGAACTTGCGACATATCTAATAATTCGCTTAACAACAGTTAAGTGAGATTCTTTAGGATTAGACTGATATTTAGCGCAAATCCCAACACTTAAAGCAATATCAGGTCTACTTGCAGTTAGGTAAAGCAAACTGTCAATCACGCTACGATACAACTTAGGATCTACATCTTTACCTGTAGAGTCTTTAGACAGTCTTAGAGTTGAACTCATAGGAGTATCAAAATTCTTACCATTTTCAAATTCGAACCTCTTAATCAAATTCAAAGTATACTTGGTTTGAGAAATAAAAATTCCATCAGGTTGTTGTTTTACTTACAACCCTAGGAAATAATTTAATTCCCCAACCATGCTCATTTCGAATTCATATTTCATTAGATCTGCAAACTCAACAGTCATGTTAGTACAAGTTGATCCATAAATTATATCATCAACATAGATTTGAACCATTAGGATATCATCGTTATGTTTCTTAACAAAAAGTGTCTTATCGACACTGCCCATTTGAAAATTGTGACTCAGTAAAAACTTTGTCAATTTTCGTACCATGCTCTGGGAGCTTGTTTCAAACCATAAAGAGCTTTTTTAAGGCGGTATACATGATTAGTAAACTTAGGGTCTTCAAACCCTGTAGGTTGTTCAACATATACCTCTTCATATAAATCACCATTTAAAAAGGCACTCTTTACATCCATTTAAAATATTTTAAACTTTCTAAAACATGCGATGGATATAAAAAGTCTAATTGATTCAAGGCAAGAAACTGGCGCAAACGTTTCATCATAATCGATGCCTTCAATTTGAGTGTACCCTTGTACAACCAGTCTTGCCTTGTTTCGAATTATATTTTTCAGTTCATCAGACTTATTTTTGAAAATCCACTTTGTTCCAATTATGTGCTTATCTTTAGGTCTAGGAACAAGATACCAGACATCATTACGAAAAAATTGATTAAGTTCTTCCTGCATCGCAACTATCCAGTTTTCATCAGAAAGTGCTTCTTTTTACGTTTGTCGGTTCAATCTGGGATGTAAAACATACGTAATTACATATGTCTTCAATTTGTCTACGAGTGCGCACACCAGTGAGAGGGTTTCTAAGAATTTTAGTAGTTGGATGATCTTTAACAGTCCTTAATTCAGAATTAATTTCACTTGATGAAGTATCTGGTTTTTCAACTACAAGAACTTCATTATTGTCTGAACTAAGAGCAGGTGTATTCAAGTGATCATCAATGACCACATTAATTGATTATTGAATCACACCAGTCCTATTGTTTAATACACGATAAGCACGACTGTTTAAAGAGTATCCTAAAAAGGTCCCTTCGTTAGTGTCGAACTTTCTCAAGTTTTCACGGTCACGTAAAATGTAGCACTTGCTGCCAAAAATACGAAAGTATTTGACAGTAGGCTTTTTGTCAAACCACATTTCATAAGCCGTTTTATTATTTGATTTACAAGTATAAACACGGTTAATAATGTAGCAAGCAATATTTACTGCTTCAACCTATAGATTTCTAGGGAGCTTCATGCTATTTAACATAACATTTTTCATTTCTTGAAGCACTCTATTTTTTCTTTCCACAATACCATTCTGTTGTGGTGTTTTGGGCACTGAGAATTCATGTGATATTCCCTGATCGCTACAAAATTTCTCAAAACTGCTATTTTCAAATTCGGATCCATGATCACTACGGATCTTACTGACTTGAGAACATTTTTCAGTTTGGATTCGTTTGATGATCTTTTTCACTTCATCAAGGGTTTCTGATTTATCTTTTAAAAATGAAACCCAAGTGTATCTTGTATAATCATCTACGATAACCAAGATATATTTTTTGTCGCCTCGACTATCCGTTCTAGTTGGTCCTATAAGATCCATGTGGAGAAGCTCGAGTGCTCTTACTGTGGCATTGGAGTTCACCTTTTTGTGAGAGCTCCTTGTTTGTTTACCGTACTGGCATTTACCACATATTTTGTCTATTTTTTGTAACTTAGACCTCTAATTAGTTCTCCTTTGCTCAATCTGTATAAATTTCGTTAATGCACATGTTTAAGGCATTTATGCCATAATTCTGTCTCATTAGTATGGACCATATAGCACTTTTGGTTAGATGAGCTACCATCACTTACTATATAGCAGTTTTCAGAAGTTCTGCAACCAATTAATATTACAAAACCCTTTCTGTTTATGATCTCACAACCTTGATTGGAAAATTTCACACAATGGTTGTTATCGTATATTTGAGATATACTTAACAGGTTGTGTTTTAGCCCCTCAACATATAAAACATCTTTAAATAAAGGAAGGTTGTAAAGTTGAACCGTACCTTTACCAATAATTTTGCAGTTTCTTCCATCACCAAATGTGACAGACTCATCAGACATATCTTTAAGATCAGTGAATAAAGCTTTGTCTCCTGTCATATGTCTGGAGCATCCACTATCTAGGTACTACTTTGAATGGCTTATTACTTTGAATGCAGTGTGAGCAACCAAGCAGGCACCCTTAGGAACCCATTTCAAAATAGTTTTGAATTTAGGAGTATAGTTGGTCTTCTTTTGATTGTAGTTGTAAGAATGACCTATTGAGTTAGATTTTAAGAACTCCTTAAGTAAATCAACTATCTTTTAGCTAGAGGATTTCTGATCCGATTTTTAAAATTGACATAGCTGCTTTTAGGTTTTTGAAAAGTTTTTGTATTTTTAGAAAAACCTCGATAAGTATTTTTCTCTTTTGAGTTTAAGGCTTCTCCTTTCACAAATTTGAGAGGAGTATCCTTCTGTTTCGAAGGTATATTTTTATCATAGCCCAGCCCAGATCGATCGCCACATTTTCTTGATCCGGATAATAATTTTTTTAATTTTAGATCACCTTGGGCATATCTCCATGTGTCCTTCAAACTCAGAAGAGAAGATACTTCATTCTTAAGTTTCTCATTTTCAGATTTCAAATCTTTTATCAAGGAGATTTTGAATTCCAAATCACATTTTGATTTTTCAAGATAATCTGAAATTTGAGATTTTTCTAAAACAAGAGTCTCAAAATATTCTTTGAGTTTAGAAAAATTTTCTTTTTGAAGTTTAAGTTTGACAACAATTTTACAACTTTCCTTATATAAGGCATTATAAGCATCTTAAAGATCTTCTTCATTTTCATGATCACTATGCATATTTTCTTCACTAGTTAAATCATCATGATCTAAGAATGTGAACTTAGCTAGAGTCATAAGGGCTTTTACATCATTGCCCGACTCAGTTTCAGAATCTTCTGATTCAGAAGAGGCTTCAGAATCGGATGATTCGTCCCATGTAGCCAACATACCCTTCTTCTTAGGTCTGTCCTTTTTAGGACATTTGTTTGCTAAATGCCCATATTCTTGGCAGTTGTAACATTAACTATCTTTCAAAGATTTCCAAGTTCTAGACTTTGGTTTAGATCGTTTCTTTTTATTTGTCTTTTAAAAATTGACCCTTTTCTTACTTTTGAAAATCTTGTAAAACTTTTTATCTAAAAGCGCCACATCATCTTCTGAATTTTTTAAATTTGAGTTTTCTTGAGAAATACCTTTAGAAGATGTTAAAGCAATATATTTACCCATAGGAGCTTTAAAATTCAATTCATAGGTTTGTAAAGAACCAACTAGTTCTTCTACCCTCATGTTATCCGTATTACGAAGTTCTTGGATCGCGGTTACTTTAGAATTGAACCGTTCAAGAAGTGAGCGTAGTATCTTTGCACATACTTTAATTTCTGGGATTTTGTCGCCAAGACCCTACATTGAGTTTATAATGTCATTCAGTCTAGTGTAAAAGTCCATAAACATTTCATTTTCCTCTATATGAATTTCTTCAAATTTAGTTGTGAAGAGTTGGACTTTAGACTTCTTGACAATTGATGTACCCTCGTGTGTCATTTCTAATATATCTCAGGCTTGCTTTGCAGTATCACAGGATATGATTCTTTTGAATTCATTCGGTCATAGTGCGCAAGTGATAGCATTTAGTGCTTAGCATTGGCACTATTCTCACTTTTCTGAAGTGTAGTCCATAAGAAATAAGGAGACACTCTTATTATTTTTGAACCGTCGGTTCCAGTTACTTCGGTGGTAAAGGGTTTCCATTCGGTCACTGTGGCTTACCACACACTCTCATCCAATGATTTGAGGAAGATCCTCATTCTGGCTTTCCAATAGGCATAGTTGGAGCCATCAAATGGTGGAGGCCTAGTGACTGAAAGACTATTGAAATTTGACATCTTTTTATATAGCTTAGATTGTTAGCTCAGGAAATAAATCTAAAATATAAAGCAATAAGAGCGAGCTATTAGGCTCTGATACCACTTGAAATGGCTAAGCTATATGTCCTAGAGGGGGGGGGGGGGGGGGGGGGGGGGTGAATAGGACTATGCCAAATTAAAATTAAATATAGCGGAATAAAATAAGGAAATAGCCTTACAATAATAAATCAATTCACAATGCTGAAATTAAATCAATCTCAATAAACAAGCATTGAGAGGTTGATACAAATTCATTTCTAAGGACAACCTTACACCATAATAAACAAGGGCTTATGGTAGGACAACCTTATTTCTAGAACGTCTTTTAAATCAAGAACTCAATCTGAAAATAAATGGCAAGGAATTACAATCTTAAGAATTGATTATTCTAGGGACAACCATGCACCATAAAAATGGCAGGGCAACCTTACTAGAATAATTACTAGAATTGAAGCACAGATTAATAAAAGTATAGGAAGAGATAAAATGCTGAAATAAATCTCTAGATTATTACAACATTCCCCACACTTGCTTGAAATGTAAATAGTTACAGCATTCACATCCACATGTACATTCCACAAAACTGAATGATGAAATATAAGAAATTAAGCAAGCAATCAATCCACAAGACAAAGAGTTATAGTGGTTCACCTGTGCGTACACCAACTGTTTTACAGCATCCACACAGAATGCTACTCCACTCATAATATCCACACACAGGGATATTAGCGTTCACTATCAAAATAGGTTTCATAGGTTCACCTAAAACCTTCACAATTGTGTCTTTTAACTTGGGCTTACACAATCTAAAAATCCACACTATTCTGAGTTTTCTGGCTCTCCTCAGATAACCAACAAATGGATTTTTTTTGGCGAATTCCAAACAAAAACCAAAAGAATGAAAATTTCACATAATTGTAAAATACTTGGATTTCTCCTCTTGTAGCAGCCTGGAAGAACCAATTGGAGTAGATGTTCGGATATGAAATTTCAATGTCCAATACTCACTTTATAATGGTTCTAAGTTCGAATAGATTTTAAATTAAATCAGACTGGGCTAGCTCTATTTGATTTTAATTCCCAAAAGAAGGAAAGCAATATTTTCTCTTTTCAAATTAGATTGGAATAATGAATTAAATCAAATAGAAAAAAGCTAACAAAAGAAAATAGAATTATACATAATATAGCTTAAGAACAGACACAAACTTTTCTCAGATTGGAGCATTTAATTCACTTAATTTTTTATGAATAACTCTGAAATTCGTGTGCTATTTATAGCTGCAGAAATTCATCTTCGACTGGTCCTAGGGTCACCATGACTAGTCGAAGAAGAAACAGATTTTTAAATTTTTGGGTGCGATTGGATAAAACCGTTACACGACTAGTCGTGAGCAGTCCACGACTGGTCGAAGGCCGTCCACGACTGGTCGTGACGCTCACATCGCTAGTCGTGTGACCCTTGATTTAGTTGCTGGAGTTGGAGTCGTAGCTCCACGACTGGTCGAATGTCGAATCGAGACCATCCCACGACTAGTCGAGCAGACTCCAGGACTAGTCGTTGCCGAACAGAAAAAATTTGATAATTTGCAGCAAAACTTCGACTGGTCTTGGAATTTCTAGTATTGGTCGAACTAGTGTCAGGACTAGTCAAACAAGGTCCAGGACTAGTCTTAGAATAGACCAAAATCATTTATAGAAAATATATGAATTATTTATCCAAAATGACTTACTCTAAAGGTCAACCTAAGGTCAATCAAACCTCAACAAGGACATTGAACCTTCATTAGCTTAGATGTTGAACTTTACGAAGCTTGAGTTCTTCTTAATGTAGCTTGAACACTTCACAAGCTTTGAAGTCACCATTTGTATGAGTTATGCTCAGTTCCCTATCTTATGTTAGAGTCTTGACCTTGAATATACGAACTTTGAGTCTTGAATTTGAACTCTTCGTGAATATCATCAAAATTGTAGCTTGAACTATCTTGAGGAGTTCATCGTCATGTCTTAAAGTATAGCTTTAGTGTCTCAAACATATACAACAAGATACAAGACACATATAGAGGTTTTGACACACAAAATTTGACAACCAAAGAGGATTCATACCATAACACTTACACTTCCAAGGATCGATGATTTGTTTGATCAGCTGCAGGAGGCGTAGTTCTTTTCGAAGATAGACTTGCAGTCCAGTTATCAGGTTTAATTTTGAGATAAGGATATCCCGAAGACAGCCTTCAAGACGCGCTATGGTCATTTTGAGTTACAGGTCATGTCTTTTGGACTGACCAATGCACCTGCAGTATTCATGCAGTTGATGAACAAGCTCTTTCATCCATATCTTGACCAGTTTATTATAGTGTTTATCGACGACATTCTGATATATTCGAGGACCCGTGAGGAGCATGAGCAGTATCTGGAGATTACTTTACAGACCTCCTTGCACACCAGCTTTACTTGAAGCTGGATAAGTGCGAGTTTTGGCAGGAGGAGGTGAAGTTCCTTGGTCATGTAGTATGAGGCAGGGTGTCGCAGTGGACCCCTCGAAGATTGATGTCGTGCGTTAGTGGGGCCAGCCTATGAATGCATCTGAGATCCACAGTTTTCTTGGTTTGGCGGTCTACTACCAATGTTTCGTTGAGGGATTCTCTCGTATTGTAGCCCCGTTAACCAGGTTGACCCAGAAGGGTTCTAAGTTTGTTTGAAGAGAGACTTATGAGAAGGAATTTATGGAGCTGAAGGACTACCTTATGTCCACTCCTATCCTCACTCTTCCCTCTGGGAGTGATAGATTTGTTGTATTTACCGATGCCTTAGAAGTTGGCTTAGGTTCTATCCTGATGCAGCATGGGAAGTCAGTGGCTTATGTGTTTCTCCAACTCAAGGTCCATGAGCTGAACTATCCCACGCATGATTTGAAGCTAGCAGCAGTTGTCTTCGTATTGAAGGTGTGGAGGCACTATCTTTATGGGGTGAGGTTTGAGCTCTTCTCCAACCACAAGAGCTTGAAGTATCGGTTCTCTCAGTCCGAGCTGAACATGAGGTGGAGGCATTGGATGAAACTCCTGAAGGACTATGATTTTGATCTCCAGTACCACTCAGGCAAGGCGAACGTGATAGCGGATGCCCTAAGCCATCAGCCACAAGGCCTAATGGCACACATGATGGTACAGGAGTGGAGGATGCTCGAGGATATAGAAAAGTATGACTTCGAGTTTGGTCTACAGTCATCTCTCGTTTAGCTATCGAGCCTGTCAATTCAACCCTCTCTTATCACAAGGGTAATCGGGCTCAGTAGACAGACGAGTCGTTACAGGATTATCGAGCAGAGGCAGCATTTGAGAGTGAGTCAGAGTAGCAAATTGGTTCTGAAGGTGGACTTCACTTTAAAGGCCGATTATGTGTCTTAAATATTCCTGAGTTGCGCTGAGATCTTATGACTGAGGCAAACCGATCACGGTTCTCTATCCACCTTGGCTCGATGAAGATGTATCGCGATATGAGGTGTCAGTATTTTTGAAAGAGGATGAAGCGCCAGATAGTCAATTTTATGGCTAAGTGTGACACGTGCCAGTGTGTCAAGGATGATCATCAGAGACCCCTTGGTCTACTGCAGCCGTTGAGCATCCCGATGTGGAAGTGGGAGCCCATATCTATCAATTTTTTCATAGGTTTACCGAGGACACAGCACGATCATGATGTCATCTGGGTTGTCGTGGACCGTCTGATGAATTCGACACATTTTCTTGTGATTCGTGAGACTTAACATACGAACCGGCTCGCTAAGATGTTTGTTGATGAGATCGTGAGACTACACGGTGTCCCTATCTCGATCATTTCAGACCAAGACCCAAGGTTCACGTCTGAGTTTTGAAGGAGTTTTCAGAGAACGATGGGTACTGATTTGTAGCTCAACACTGCGTATTATCCACAGACCGACGAGCAGACCAAAAGGGTCAACCAGATCCTTGAGGATATGCTTCGGGCCTATGCGATTGATTTCTCGAGTAGTTAGGATGAGCACCTGCGATTGGCTGAGTTTGCTTACAATAACAGCTATCAGGCGACCATTGGTATGACTCCTTTTGAGGCATTATACGGTAGACTGTGCAGATCTTCAAGTTGTTGGACCGAGGCTGGAGAGTGGCGTCTCCTAGGTCCTAAGCTTGTGCTACAGACATTAGAGGATATTAACATCATCAGGTAGAGGATGTGCACAACTCAAAGCCAGCAGAAGAGTTTTGCTGATTGTTGGGATCGTCCCTTAGAGTTTGCAGTTGGGGACCATGTGTATCTCAAGGTCTCACCCATTAAGGGTGTGATTCATTTTAGAGCGTAGGGCAAGCTTTTCCCAAGATTCATAGGACCTTTTGAGATCACTAGGCACGTTGGCGCTATGGCATATCTGCTTGCCTTGCCATCTCACTTGTTTGGTATCCATAACGTCTTTCATGTCTTTATGTTGAGAAAGTGTGGGTCGGATATCGTTCTCATTATTGATTGACAGTCGTTGGATGTTCGTGAGGGCGATCCTTACATTGAGCAGCCAGTTTGTATCCTCGATCGGAAGGAGTAGGTCCTACGGACGAAGGTCATCCCCTTACTAAAGGTGCAGTGGGGCCATCATAGTGTGGATGAGGCGTCTTGGGAGCGCCAGGCTGAGATTCGAGAGCGTTATCTCCATCTTTTCGATATTTGATTGTATGATGTATTGTGTTTTGATTATATATAATGTTATGTTCTCTATTCCCTTATGAGTTATGATTAGTTGCAATGGTAGTATAAATTTTGATGATAAAATTTTTCTTAGGTGGGGAGAGCTGTAAGACCTGTATCCTAGTCCATACTGTTACGTCGACTGCCGCGATCCTTCCCGTCAAATTCTGAAAATCCGCATCATATAATCGATATTTGTGCACGACCCTAAGCTGTATCCTATAGAATTAAGTTGGCATAATCTGAGACTTGTACCAGTGCGACCACACTGTCGCCGCAGTTCCAACACCGTGTCATGCATACCGATTCAATACCCTAGCAGGGAGATGTGGGCTGACGTTTATTTCGAAGAAAATGCCACGCATTTACAATCCCAAGAGAATCTCTACAACATGTCCCATCAATCAATCAATCAATCACCTCATGTCAAGTACAAGAGCAACCCATGCTTTCTTTCTCCACAAGTCAAGCAAACCCAAAAGTCAACCAATTTCTTATCTCACCCATCACTCACCTCACATCCATCACTCCATCACCCATCACTCCATCTCCTTACAACCATCTCTCTCTCTATCATTTCTCATCACATTTTCTCAAGCAAGAGAAGCGGTTCACGTTCAAGCTCTTCCCATGGAGAGAAAAGTGCATGTGTGAGGCCCACTTTTCCATCCCAAATCCATCATCTTAGCCATTCCAACCCCATCTTACACCATCAAAGTGAGACACAAGGAGATTGGCCTTCCAACGGATAAAGAAGATCAAAGGTGGGTGCTTATTAGGCTAGATCTTTCCATGTTTGGATGATGGGCCAAGTGAGGCCTACTGATTGATGGTATGGATCTCACTTGGGACCCTAGATATGGCCGATGGCCCACCTTAATTTTATTATCATTCCTTGATGGGGCCATTTTCCATGGACCTCATCATAATGTTTACTTTCTAGCTTAAAAAGGGGTCATTTAGACCTTACATATTGGTGGAGAAAGGATCTCCACTGTTGATCTTTGATTTGGTGGGTCAACATGTATTGGGACCCACCTGATGTATGATTGAATGTAAGGGAGGGCCCATA
The DNA here is from genome assembly GCA_037074715.1 of Magnolia kwangsiensis. Lineage (NCBI taxonomy): Eukaryota > Viridiplantae > Streptophyta > Magnoliopsida > Magnoliales > Magnoliaceae > Magnolia > Magnolia kwangsiensis. The sequence goes on along the minus strand of CM073576.1, from coordinate 41,931,980 downwards.
GTGTTGGGGTCCCTCCATCACACGTGTCTCGATCTCTCTCTTTCTCTCTCTCTCTCTCTCTCTCTCTCTCTCTCTCTCTCTTTGTTTTGTGTGATGAAATGGCCATGTGGCTCACCCGGATGGACCCCACCATGAAGCATGTACTGGATCCAATCCATTTATAGATGGGGCCCACTTTTATATGTGTGTATGTTCCACACCATCCAGCCATGTGGTGGCCCACCTAAGCAGGGCCCACCTTAATGTTATTTGTATGCCCAAACAAAAGAAAAAAAAAGTCCAGCGTCTTTGGACGTGAACTGGGGAAAACATAAATATTAGCTTGCTTTATAAGGTTTGGAGTGGGCCACTTGTGTAGGCCCCACCTTTATGTATAAATTCAATCCACGCCGTCCATCCCTTTCCTTAGACCATTTTAATTGTTGAGCCAAAAAATGAACCCAATCCGATTTTCTGGCGGGCCATACCTTAGAAAACAGTGATTTTCACCGTTTAAATTTACTTAAAATTTTCTATACACCGAAATATGCCCAATATTGGGCTTGATGGATTTGTTATGGACTGTAAAAAGTAGTGAACGAGGCGGATTCTTCCAATGCGGACCCCACACATGAAAAACTGCGATATTGTGTGATTCAAAAAAAATATATAACATGCAGCAGCACGCACAGGCAGTGCCTGCGGTATTCAGGCGAGAGGACTGCAGGGACCCACGGTCCCAGCCGTGGACCCCACCATGATGCTTATTTGTCATCCAAACCATTCATTTGATGGGACTCTTCTTAAAGTAGGCCCACTCTAAAAATTCGTCCCATTTGGAACTCAGGTGGCTCATATCATGGGAAACAATGGGATTGAACATCTGCCCTTGAAACCCTTTTGGGTGCTAAGGAAGTTTTGGATGATTATGAAATTTGTTTTTCCTATTCAGTCAGGGTCCGTGTGACCTTATTAACGGGTTAGATTGCATATAAACATAATGGTGGGCCCCACGTGGGACCAACATTGAAGTATGTATTTGTGTCCCATTGTCTAGGCAGACGATGAAGCCCACTATAATATATGTGTTTATTCACACTATCCACTTTTTGGATAGTGGGACCCACCATGATGTATATGTTGCATCCAAACTGCCTATCCATTTTGAAAGATCATTTTATGGCATGAGCTAAAGAATGAGGTAGATCTAGAGTCATGTGGACCACACTATAGAAACAGTGTTAGATTAAATGTCCACCATTAAAACCTTTGGATTACAAGGTTGGACAAGTATGATATTTATTTTCCCTCTAAATCCAAGTCCTTTTGTCCTTATGAATAGATTAGATAGGAAATAAATATTATGGTGGGCCTTGAAAATTTTAATGGTGGAAGTCATCATCACCATTTATATTTGGGGTGGCCCATTTGATGCACATAAGGCCCATGTGATTAGGCCCATTTTGATGCATTCTAAGGCTCACGGGTTATGGCCCATTACAATGTACATAAGGCCCATGGTGTGGCCCATTGATGTGGTCCACTTGATGAATATAAGGCCCATGTGATATGGCCCATTCGATGTATTTAAGGCCCAATGGGATGTACCTAAGGTCCATTACAATGTGTGATCCCAACATGGCTTATGTAATGATGTTTGCGACGGGCTATGTCTAGGGAGTAATGATGGTTTTACGTCCACATTGTATGTATAAAGTTGGTTAAATGTTCGCATTACGACTCTCCCTAGGGCCCATTGATAGGCCCGTACTTGTTGTGTGTAGGACCGTCTTGACCCAACTACATTGTAAAGATAGTTCATTACTTTATAACATGCTTAGTATAATTCCATTATTCATGCCCATACCATCATATGTATACTTGATATGAGGAATGTTTGATCATAGCAAAAGCCATTGGGCTGAGACATTTATGGGACTCCTTATGAGACGGATTGCCCAGCATGAGCGCATGATACGCGCGGGATTGCTGTATGACTGATGTTTTAATTTAAACCAATTTGATTTAAATGATTTTAACTCGCAAGTATACGAATCAGATGTAAATATGGTACGTATTACGAGATCGTTCCCACGAGGACTGGTTGTCACAATTTGAAATTTAAGACTCTTCTTAACTAATCCAACAAATATTTTAGCAAACTAATAAGTAAACTAACACAAATTTATGGAAAATAACTGAGAACTATGAGAAAATTTTAATCCAGGAGAAGACTAGGACTTTCGAATCCACCCCTAATTATCCTAACCCTTGTTTTACCTGTTGATTTATCCTAATTTAGATTGGTATCAATTTAATAAACAAAGCACATCCTATGTCCTTAGTCGGGCACATAGAATGTATAATCTTTTAAAGCATATGGATCACATCTTTCCATCCATGGTCAGGCATGGAGAGATGTAAATCCTGTTTCTTCCTCTATAGGAGACCTGTTCATGGTCAGATACAAGCACATAGAATAATATTCCAAACAATATCCATATTTAGACTTTGGTTGATCTCATAGAATGGAGAAGTACAAAAATCTCAGGAAAGCACACTAGCGAAAGAAAAAATTCAATCAAATTAAATAAATTCAACAGTAAACAAAAGTTATTCAAATTAGGGGCTTCATCTCAGCCCTAGCTAAGAAGTTTAGCAATCCATAAAATTAATTAGGCAAAAGGAAATAAAAAGTAAAAACAATAAAAACATCTCCCTTATCTCTCTTCTTCCTTCTTCTCTCTCTCCTCCTTGGCTCTGGATCTTCCTCCACAGGTCTGAATGAATGCTCCCCACGTCCAAAACCTCCTTATATAGCTGCTGAAGTGGTGAAAATTGGATTTGAATCGGATTTGGAAAGCTATGCATGCCCACTAAAAGATTTTTTTACAGCCAAGTTCGGTGCCTCGAAACACGCCACTTTCTTGCTCAGATTTCAAAGAAACACCGTCCCTTAGGACTTTCTTAGGTCCTCTACATGATAGATGGTTCAGATCTGCCATATGATTAAAGATGGTGGGCCAAAACTGCATGAAAAAGTCAGTTTTTGCGGATGTGCGAAACCTTTCGCAGCATTTCGCTGTTGTGATCGGTGGGCCCCACAGAAGCATTTTCTAAAAAATCCACCCCGTCCATTGCATTCAGAACGAAATTTCAGTTAAGAATGGTTGGTTTTGAACGTCCATTGACGTAGTACAGAGAAGAAATCACAAAAGGATCAGTTTTGAACGTTGCAGGGCAGCCCTTTTGTGGCCTCTGTATCTCACACGTGTACACGCATGGGTGAAAAGTGACCACATGGTTTTGAAGTATTCAATGCCATCTACACGGTGGATGGTTCGGATTGAGCTTACAGGGCACGTGTGGGGCCTACAAGCTTTCCGTAAAATGGCCAGCGGCCATGCGTTACGCAGTCGAAAACGGAAGCTTCCCTTTTCTTTTTCTTTTTCGGTCAGAGACGGTCAACCGTCTCTGCCGTTTTCCATGCACGTGTAGTGCACTTGTGCACTATGCACACTCTATTCATGTGGGGTCCACTGTGATGATTTTCAGAAATCTTCACCGTCCATATTATTTCTCATCTCATTTAAACCGTCAATAATAATTTTGAGGCAGTTCCAGATATCAGGTGGGCCCAGAATCAACGGTTTATGGGTTATCTGTCAGTTGGGGCACTTCCATAGTGATCTAATGGATAAACTTTTACGTGTACGGTTAATTTATGGCCCTCATCCCATGTATGAATTTTCAGGTCAATCGGATGGTGGGAACCCTGTGATCTTGCATTTTGGATCAGTTTCGGGCCTTTTTAACGGTGAATGTCTTTATTTTCTTGGATCCATGGCATGTAAATCCGTTGATCTTGGTCCTATGGAGTGCGTCCCTTGCTCTGGTGACTTTATAACGTCAAATCCACGCTGTTAATATCACTTTTTAATCCACGCTCTTGATTTCCTCTTGCAATCAAAATATAATTAAAATATGGCATTAAACATTATCTTGTAAGTAAAATTCGACAATAATCAGTGTCTGATATGTAATATTTGACCCTCATCAATGACTGTACGATGTGATTCATGCATCTTGCATATGAGTGACTTGATCCTTGTACGCCTTAGTGACATCAAGGTCGTGGCTCCACAGGCACATCATGGATGGCCATATCGGATACCGAAAATACTTAGTTCTAGCACTGTGGGTACTTACGATGTTCTTGGGTGAAAGTCGCAGAACCTTTTTAGTACCACAAGTTTCTCCAACGTCTAGACCGAGTGGATACATGAGCGCCCGAGTGCCGAATACCAGTAGGTCATGTCTCCCACTGTGTCGTGATCAGTTAGGAGGGGGTGTGGCCTTATCCGCCTAAGTGAGGGGGCTATAAGCTAGGCTGAGTTTGACCAGCTCATAAATGAATCCGCTATCGACGAGCCACATAAGTATTGGCAGACTACTGGTCAGGCAGATAGTGAGGTTTATTCTTCTCACTAGGCTACGAGGTTAGGGAGACAGCAGTCAGTATGGAGTGTACTAGACCCCGGTGATATCCAGAGAGGAACTGTACTGATATGTGTACTTAATGAGTACCGACTTGCTTGGATTGCATCTCGCATATAATATTCGGCTATGTAGGCCTCGCATTGCATTGGTATGGCTGGTAGCATTCATGTCTCACATCGCATGGCCTTGGTATGACCGATAACATTCATGCCTTACATCACATAGCCTTGGTACGACTGGTTGTATTTATGGACTCATCGCATATTTTTGGATTGCTCTGATATCATATACTTGGCACTTGCCTTGCGCACACACTTACACCACCCTTTAATCTTTTATAAGCTTATGCATGACAATTGCATGCAGGTAGCGTTGGACAACAACAGTGCTGAGGTAGGAGTGTGTATCAGTCTATTTTGGAGCATCTTGATCATCTTATATTTCCCTTCCCTCTTTGTACTTAAAGTTTTTGATATAATGGATATGTGGTGATGTTGTTTTGTGACTCGTTATGCTCCATTACAAAAAAAATCATACTAAAAATTCTCCTTATAGGATCCTAGGATCGTAATCTGTCATGTGAGTGCTGGGATTCGAGAATGGGGCACTACGGAGGCTGTCGGCACCAGATTCGGCGATCGAGAATTTTGTGAGCCCATTTTCCAAGTTTAGGGCGTAACAATAATAGCTAAAACATAGTTGTACTTGTAGTTCAAATATAGTAAGAATCTATTATTAAGAAACAACATAAATCTATCATGAAGAGAGTTGAATCTGCTATGAGACGAGAGTTTGTAAGTGTTATGATTTCATATCCCTTTGGTTGTCAAATTTTGTGGTGTCAAAACCTATATTTATGTCTCGTATATCTTGTGTTTTATGATTGAAGACTATTCATTGCAATCAAGTCATCGCATTTCAAGACAAGATCTTAAATGAAGAAAGTTTTCAAGACATGGATGAAGAATTCAAGTATTGAAGTCTTCAAGTTTGTATGTTTAAGATTCGATCAAGTTCAAGTTTAGTAGAAGACTTTGTCAAGTTAAGATCAAGCTCAAGAAGGCCTACTACAAGATTTGTATATTCTCAAGCTTCTCTTAAGGGTCATCTGAGTGGACAGAGTTTCAATGTCCATCTCACTTTTAAGGTTTGTTTAACCTTAGGTTGGGCTTTACAGTAGGTTATTCTGGATACATAACTCATATACTTTATTATGCTTGTTTGGAGTGTTCTAAGACCAGTCTTAGCTTTGCTACGACAAGTCTTAAGTTTTTCAGGACCAATCTTAGGGAGTTGAAGATTTTTGGATCTTTCTAGCTGTCTTACGACCAGTCCTGGACATCCTACGACCAGTCCTGTGAGTTCTACGACTCATCCTTCGACCGGTCATAGCCCTACGACTCAAACTCCAGCAACCATTTTTGGAGTCCTACGACCGGTCGTAGGTGTCTCATGACCAGTCGTAGGTGGCCCACGACCGGTCGTGGAACAGAAAATCTTATTCCGCAAAAATATTTCTAAAATCTTTGGAGCTACGACCAGTCCTAGGTTCTTAAGACCAGTCGTAGACGAGATTTTTTAGGCTATAAATAGAGCACGAACTTCAGAGTTTTAGTACTTCAATTCAATTCTATTCAAGCATTCTTTAGGCTATTCTCTGCGATAAGTTTGTGTTTATTTTAAGCTGCTTTGTGCTTATTTAATATTCCTTTTGCTAGCTTATTCTTATTTGATTTTGATCTACATTCCAATCTTATTGGAAAAGGAGAATTTCTGATATTCCTTCTTCTTGGATTCAAAATCAAATAGATCTAGCCCGTTTGATTTAAAATCAATTAGACTTAGAACCATTCTTAAAGTGAGTATTAGACTTTGAACGTCAAATCAAACTTCTACTCCGATTGGTTCTACCGGGCTTCTTCGAAAGGTGATTAAGGTATTTTACATGTTTTATAATTTACTTTCTCTGGTTTTTGTTTGAGATTCGTCAGAAAAATCTCATTGTATTGGTTGTCTGAGGAGAGCCAGAAAACTCAGATTGTGGGATTTTTGGATTGTGTAAGCCCGAGATCAAAGACACAATTGTGAAGGTTTTAGGTGAACCTGTGAAACCTATTTTGATAGTGCATGCTAATATCCCCTGTGTGAGGATATTAGGAGTGGAGTAGCAATCTGTGTGGCTGTTGGATAACAGTTGGTGTACGCACACGCGAACCACTATATATCGTTGTGTTGTGGATGTGTTTTACTCTTTCATTCTTTTACTCATTCTGTTTTGTGGAGAGTGTTTGTGGATGAATGTTGTAATCACTTCAAGCAAGTGTGGATGAATGTTGTAATAACTTAGGATTTATTTTCTGCAAGTTATTTTGATTTTCTTGCTTATTATTCCTCATTGATTTGTGATACAAAGGATGTTCTAGAAATAAGGTTGTCCTACCTTAAACCTCTGGTTTTTGGTGTAAGGTTGTCCTTAGAACTGATAAAGTATCAATCTCTTTATTTAAGGCTATTGTAATTATTTTATATTCAGCATTGTACTTTATATCTTTTATTATTTCGATGTTATAAGTTTTATTTAACATTGCCCTATTTACCCCCCCTCTAGGGCATATAGCTAGGCCCTTTCAAGTAGTATCAGAGCCTAATAGCTCGTGTTTATTGTTTATTTATTGTATTTATTTCCTGAGCTAACGATCTAAGCTATATTAAGATGTCTAATTTTGAAAGCCTATCAGTCACTAGGCCACCACCTTTTAATGGCATAAACTATGCTTATTAGAAAGCCAGGATGAGGATCTTCCTTAAATCCTTGGATGAAAGTGTGTGGATGGCCACAGTGAATGAATGGAATCCTCCTATCATTGAAGTTGCTAATGACGATGGTTCAAAAACTATGAAAGTAACGGCTTATTCTCTTTGGACCACACTTAAGAAAAGTGAAAGTAGTGCCAATGCTAAAGTACCAAATGAAATTACTTGTGCATTATCACCAGATGAATTCAAAAGAATCATTTCTTGTGAAAATGCAAAACAAGCATGGGATGTATTAGAAATGACACACGAGGGTACATCTATTATCAAGAAATCTAAAGTCCAACTCCTCACAACTAAATTTGAAGAAATTCATATGGAGGAGAATGAGTTGTTTATGGACTTCTATACTAGATTGAATGACATTGTGAACTCTATGTGGGGTCTTGGTGATAGAATCCTAGAAAGTAAAGTGTGCGCAAAGATACTACGTTCACTTCCTGAACGATTCAATTCGAAAGTGACCGCGATTCAGGAACTTCGTGATACGAATACCATGAGGGTTGAGGAACTAGTTGGTTCACTTCAAACCTATGAGTTATCCTTTAAGGCTCCTAAAGGAAAATCAATTGCTCTCAAATCATCTAAAAATGTTTCACAAGAGAGTACTTCGGATTCAGAAAATACCGAAGATGATATGGCGCTTTTAGCAAAAAGGTTTTATAAAATTTTCAAAAACAAGAAAAAAGCTGATTTTCAAAAGTCAAATGATAAGAGACGATCTAAACCTAGAGCTCGAAAATCATTGAAAGATAGTCAATGTTACAACTGTCAAGAGTATGGGCACTTAGCTAACAAATGTCCTAAAAAGGACAAATCTAAAAAGAAAAGCATGATGGCTACTTGGGATGAATCGTCTGATTTTGAATCCTCTTCTAAATCAGAAGATTTTGAAACCAAGTCGGGCGATGATGTTAAAGCCCTTATGACTCTAGCCAAGATCACCTATTCAGATCATGATGATATATCTAGTGAAGAAAATCTGAATAGTGATTGCGACAATGAAGATGATCTTCAAGATACTTATAATGCCCTTTATAAAGAGAGTTGTAAAATTGCAGTTAAGCTTAAATTACAAAAAGAAAAATTTTCTAAGCTTAAGGAAGATTATGAGTCTCTTGTTTTAGAAAACTCTCATATTTTTTATTCTTTTGAAAAAACCAAATGTGATTTAGATTTCAAAAACTCCCAAATTGAAGATTTGAAATTCGAAAAAGAAAGACTTAAAAATGAGGTAGCCTCTCTTCTGAGTTTGAAAGACACATGGAGATATGCCCAAGGTGATCCAAAATTCGAAAAATTATTGTTCGGATCAAGAAAATGTGGCGATCGATCCGGGTTGGGCTACGATAAAAATACATCTCCTAAACAAAAGAACATTGCTCCTAAATTTGTTAAAAGAGAGTCTTTGACCTCAAAAGAAAAGAATACCTATCAAGATTTTTTCAAAAATTCTAGGTCTTTCCAAAAACCTAAAGGTGACCATGTCAACTTTAATTTTTAAAACCGAAATCCATTAGCTGAAAAAATAATTGATCTACTCAAGGAGCTATTAAAGTCTAACTCTGTGGGTCACTCCTATAATAACAGACAGAAAAAGACCATCTATGCTCCTAAACCCAAAACAGTTCTGAAATGGGTTCCTAAAGTCGCCAACTTGGTTGCCCACACTGCTTTCAAAGCTACAAGCCATTCAAAGTGGTACCTAGATAGTGGTTTCTCCAGGCATATGACAGGTGACAAAGCTTTATTCACTGATCTTAAAGATATGACTAACGGGTCAGTCACATTTGGTGATGGAAGCAATTGCAAGATTATTGGCCAAGGTACGGTTCAACTTTATAACCTTCCCTTATTTAAGAATATTTTATATGTTGAGGGTTTAAAACACAACCTATTAAGCATTTCTCAGATATGCGATAACAACCATAATGTGAAGTTTTCTAATCAAGGTTGTGAGATACTTGATTAAAGGGGTTCTGTTATATTAACTGGTCGCAGAACTTCTGAAAACTGCTACATCATTAGTGATGCAAACTCATCTACTCAATCATGTTACATGGTCCATACCGATGAAACTGAATTATGGCATAAACGCCTTGGACATGTACACTATCGGAACTTATTTAGATTGAGCAAAAGAGAACTAATTAGAGGTCTACCAAAATTATAAAAAGTAAACAAAATATGTGGTGAATGCCAGTTAGGCAAACAGATTAGGAGCTCTCACAAGAAAGTGAACTCCAATACCACATCTAGACCACTCGAGCTTCTCCACATGGATCTTATTGGACCAACCAGATCGGAGAGTTGAGGAGGCAAAAAATACATCTTAGTTATCGTAGATGACTATACCAGATTCACTTGGGTATCGTTCTTAAAAGACAAAACTGAAACCCTGGATGAAGTGAAAAAGGTCATCAAACGAATCCAAAATGAGAAAGGTTCTCTTGTTAGTAAGATCCGTAGTGATCACGGATCCGAATTCGAAAATAGTAGTTTTGAGAAATTCTGTAGCGATCATGGAATATCACATGAATTCTCTGCACTCAAAACACCGCAACAAAATGGTATAGTTGAAAGAAAAAATAGTGTGCTTCAGGATATGACTAATGTTATGTTGAATAGCATGAAGCTCTCTAGAAATCTTTGGGCTGAAGCAGTTAATACCGCATGTTATATTATTAATCGGGTTTATACCAATAAATCTGATAATAAGACTGCTTATGAATTATGGTTTGAAAAGAAACCTACTTTCAAATACTTTCGGGTTTTCGACAGCAAGTGTTATATTTTGCGTGATCGAGAAAATTTGGAAAAGTTTGATACGAAGAGTGATGAAAGTATTTTTCTCGGTTATTCTTTAAACAGTCGAGCTTATAGGGTTCTAAATAAAAGAACAGGTGTGATACAAGAGTCCATCAATGTGGTCATTGATGATCATTTGAATACACCAGCTCCGAGTTCAGATGATGAGGAAGCTCTTATTATCAACAATCAAGATACCTCATCAAGTCAAAAAGAATCTGAACCAAGGACTGTTAAAGATCATCCAACCAATCAAATACTTGGAAACCCTCTCACTGGAGTTCGTACCCACAAAAAACTTGAGAACATATGTAATTATGTTTGTTTTACATCATAAATTGAACCGATCAATGTGAAAGAGGCACTATCTGACGAAAATTGGATAGTTGCTATGCAGGATGAACTTAATCAATTTGTTCGTAATGATGTCTGGTATCTTGTTCCTAGACCTAAAGATAAACACATTATTGGAACAAAATAAATCTTTAAAAATAAGTCTGATGAGCTTGAAAATATTATATGAAACAATGCTAGACTGGTTGTACAAGGGTACACTCAGATTGAAGGTATCGATTATGATGAAACCTTTGCTCCAGTCGCTCGCCTTGAGTCAATTAGACTTTTTATTTCCATCGCATGCTTTAAAAATTTTAAAATATATCAGATGGATGTAAAGAGTTCTTTCTTGAATGACGATTTACATGAAGAAGTGTATGTTGAACAATCTTCAGGGTTTGAAGACCCAAAGTTATCTGACCATGTATTTCGTCTTAAAAAGGATCTCTATGGTCTAAAAAAGCACCCAGAGCATGGTATGAAAAATTGACTAAATTCTTACTTAGTCATAGCTTTCAAGTAGGAAGCGTCGATAAGACGCTTTTTGTTAAGAAGAATAACAATGATATTTTGATGGTTCAAATATATGTTGATGATATTATTTATGGATCTACTTGCTCTAACATGTCTATTGAGTTTGTAGGGTTAATGAAATCAAGGTTTGAAATGAGCATGGTTGGCGAACTTAACTATTTCTTTGGGTTGCAAGTAAAACAACAACCTGATGGAATTTTCATTTCCCAGACCAAATATGCTTTAAATTTGGTTAAAAGGTTTGGATTTGAGAATGGTAAGAACTTTGATACTCCTATGAGTACAACATTAAGACTCTCAAAAGACTCTACAGGTAAAGATATAGATCCTAAACTATATCGCAGTATGATTGGTAGTTTGTTGTATCTTACTGCAAGTAGACCTGATATCGCATTTAGTGTTGAAATTTGTGCGAGATATCAGTCTAATCCTAAGGAATCACATCTTACTACTGTTAAACCGATTATTAGATATGTCGCAAGTTTTATAAATTTGGGTCTATGGTACCCTTTTGATACTAGTGTTCAATTAGCCAGGTACTCAGATGATGATTGGGCCGGTAATATTGTTGATAGAAAATCAACCAGTGGTAGTTGTTTTTACATTGAAAATTGCTTAGTCTCTTGGTTTAGGAAGAAGCAAAGCTCAATATCGCTCTCCACTGCTGAAGCTGAGTATATTGCAGCTGGATATGCATGTACTCAACTAGTTTGGATGAAACGCATGCTTAGCAATTATGGAATTAATCAAGATTCAATGATCTTACATTGTGATAATTCCAGTGCTATAAACACTTTCAAAAATCCAATCCAGCATTCACGTACTAAGCATATTGACATTAGGTATCATTACATACGTGAGTTGGTTGAAGAAAAAGTTATTTCTTTGGAATATTTATCAACTGAAAATCAACTTGCTAATATATTTACTAAACCGCTCGACAAAAGCAGGTTTAATAAACTGAAATTTGATCTTGGTATGTACATTTTACATTGAATATTCTTGCTTACATGTATCATAGTGTACTATATTTAGTATTATTTGTGTTTAAATTTTAATTTTTACATTAAAAATGGTTTTTGGTCGATACTCGACCAGTCGTGGTTGTACACGACCAGTCGTGGTTGTACACGACCAGGTACGACTGGTCGTGCATAGCACTCGACCGGTCGTGGAGCTCGTGAGCATGTTATAATTTGGGGAAAATCCCCTTCTTCTTCATTTTCACTCCCACCTACGACGAGTCGTAGCTCTACCAGTTATAGAATTTTTTATTTTTCTTCAAGGTAAGTCCTATTTCATCATTTTTCTTGAAGATTCTTGCTCTCTATGCTTTGATTTGTTCATAGTATAGCTTGATTTCATCTCTTCTTGGGATTTTCAAGGGTTTCCTCTCTATTTGCTTATCTAGAGAAAACCCATCTTTCATTTGTGCATCTTGCTTGCTCTTTGAATATCTTTTTGAATATGGATGCTAGAGGGAAAAAGAAAACATCCAGTGGTCCATCTTCATCCAGATCTGCACCGATAACTAAACGGCACCTTTGATCACCCGAAGATGATTCTCAAGATGTAAGAGATTTACGTGTCCGTAACATTATCGTTGAACATACTGCTGATCTCACTCACATTGCTCCATATGGTGTTATCCCTCTCCTTAAATCTGTAGGCTAGACTAACATTTTACTTTGGGGTGGACCTGCATACCAGTCCATTACTCAATCGATGGTTGCATGCATCTCTGATTTTTCTCTTGATAATTTAACATTTTCAATTGATACAAGAGAAGGAAAATTTGAAGTAGACCGTTATTTGATATCAGGTATTATGGATATACCCGTTAATGATGAAGGAATACCGATTCATATTTATACGAAAAACCATCTGAATCGGAAAAATGCATGTTAACTAGAGATTTGTGCAAAATTGATGTGCAATGGACACGTAAAGCGAATGCGCTCCCTGTAAAATATCTAGTACCTAGTTACAGAGTGTTACATCATTTCTTCATTTCAAATGTATATCCTCAGTCCGGTAATAAAATCGAGTTGGCTTTTTTCATGGTTCGTGTGTTGCATTCTATTTCTTCTGGTACCAAGGTTTTCCTTCCTTCTTTGATTTGTCATTCCATTATTCAGTTTCGTCTCCATCAAGGTCATAATGATATTCCGTTTGGTTATCTTATGACTGTTTTAGCCAGTCACATGCTTGTCGATAAACCTGTTAATGAGGCACCAATTTCTCATCTTATTTTCAACAATTCCTATCTTAATAAAATGAAATTGGATCTGCTCCCTGGCCAAGTTGATGAAGGTGGAGTTGGTGGTGTTGGTGGTGATGCTGGAAACGAAGGGGAAGCTGATGATCTTCCACAACAAGATGTTAATATGGATGACTTATTTGATGATATAGAAACTGATTCACCTAATGATCCAGATTATGATCCATCTGGTTTTGATGCACGCCTTCGTGCATTGGAAGAAAAGGTTGATAATATGAATATAGCCCATGATATGCGATTTAAGTACATACGAAAATATCTTCATCACATTAATAAGGGGTTACACCAGATTGATCCGACTATCCCTGCTCCCTCCTCTAGATCAAATTAGGTGAATTATCTTCTGGATAGTATCACATTATCTTTTTATTTTGGATATGTATTATGGATTATGGTTTGATAATATTGTCTTTTGGATATTATATTTTGAATTATGGATTATGACTTGATGCTTCAGGATTATATTATGTCTTTTCATATCTTTTTCTCATTATCTACTTCTTTCTCTTCCTATTGTGCCTTTCCCTTGTCATTTTGTAACAAAAAGGGGGAGTAGTAAGTTAAAGCTAAAAGGGGAGTAGTATGGAAAGGGGGAGTAAATTTGTTTAAATTGATTGATTGAGAAGGATATGTGGATTGAAGTCTTGAGGTTTTTATGTTGTGTACTGATTATATGAGCAATACTCGTATTACTCAGGGGGAGTAGAGTATTTTGTGATTTCATGGCTCATGATTCCTTACTATCTTTTATGCTATGTGTTTTGTCACAAATTTGACAAAGGGGGAGATTGTAAGTGCTATGATTTCATATCCCTTTGGTTGTCAAATTTTGTGGTGCCAAAACCTATATATATGTCTTGTACATCTTGTGTTTTATGATTGAAGACTATTCATTGCAATCAAGTCATCGCATTTCAAGACAAGATCTTAAATGAAGAAAGTTTTCAAGACATGGATGAAGAATTCAAGTATTGAAGTCTTTAAGTTTGTATGTTCAAGATTCGATCAAGTTCAAGTTTAGTAGAAGACTTTGTCAAGTCAAGATCAAGCTCAAGAAGGCCTACTACAAGATTTGTATATTCTCAAGCTTCTCTTAAGGGTCATCTGAGTGTACAGAGTTTCAATGTCCATCTCACTTTTAAGGTTTGTTTGACCTTAGATTGACCTTAGGTTGGGCTTTACAGTAGGTCAATCTGGAGTGTTCTAAGACCAGTCCTAAGGACTTCAAGACCAGTCCTAGCTTTGCTACGACCGGTCTTAAGTTTTTCAGGACCATTCCTAGGTAGTTGAAGATTTTCGAATCTTTCTGGCTGTCCTATGACCAGTCTTGGACATCCTTCGACCGGTCGTAGCCCTACGACTCAAACTCCAGCAACCATTTTTGGGGTCATACGACCGGTCGTAGGTGTCTCACGACCAGTCGTAGGTGGCCCACGACCGGTCGTAGACCGCCTAGGACCGGTCGTGGAATAGAAAATCTTATCACGCGGAAATCTTTCGAAAATCTTTAGAGCTACGACTAGTCCTAGGTTCCTAAGACCAGTCGTAGATGGGATTTTTTAGGCTATAAATAGAGCACGAACTTCAGAGTTTTAGTACTTCAATTCAAATCTATTCAAGCATTCTTTAAGCTATTCTCTGAGATAAGTCTGTGTTTATTTTAAGCTCCTTTGTGCTTATTTAATATTCCTTTTGCTAGCTTATTCTTATTTGATTTTGATCTACATTCCAATCTTATTAGAAAAGAGGAATTTCTAATATTCTTTCTTCTTGGATTCAAAATCAAATAGATCTAGCCCGTTTAATTTAAAATCAATTAGACTTAGAACCATTCTTAAAGTGAGTATTGGACTTTGAACGTCGAATCGAACTTCTACTCCGATTGGTTCTACCGGGATTCTTCGAAAGGTGATTAAGGTATTTTACATGTTTTGTAATTTATTTTCTCTGATTTTTGTTTGAGATTTGCCAGAAAAATCTCATTGTATTGGTTATTTGAGGAGAGCCAGAAAACTCAGATTGTGGTGTTTTTAGATTGTGTAAGCCCGAGATCAAAGACACAATTGTGAAGGTTTTAGGTGAACCTGTGAAACCTATTTTGATAGTGCACGCTAATATCCCCTGTGTGAGGATATTAGGAGTGGAGTAGCAATCTATGTGGCTGTTGGATAACAGTTGGTGTACGCACAGGTGAACCACTATATATCATTGTGTTGTGGATGCGTTTTACTCTTTCATTCTTTTATTCATTCTGTTTTGTGGAGAGTGTTTGTGGATGAATGTTATAATCACTTCAAGCAAGTGTGGATGAATGTTGTAATAACTTAGGATTTATTTTCTACAAGTTATTTTGATTTTCTTGCTTATTATTCCTCATTGATTTGTGATACAAAGAATGTTCTAGAAATAAGGTTGTCCTACCTTAAACCTCTGGTTTTTGGTGTAAGGTTGTCCTTAGAACTGATAAAGTATCAATCTCTTTATTTTAGGCTATTGTGGTTGTTTTATATTCAGCATTGTGCTTCATATCTTTTATTATTCCGCTGTTATAAGTTTTATTTGGCATTGCCCTATTCACCCCCCCTCTAGGGCATATAGATAGGCCCTTTCAGAGTTAACATTTGGTAAAACTCTAGTTAACATTTAATGTGTGAAGATTACTCAAAAATCATAATGATTTTTTTTCAATGGTTTCATTCCATTTTGTCTAGCAGATTAAAAATATTCAGTAAGTGCTTTTCTAGGTTTAACTAATAAAAAGGAAAAGGGAAGAAGATGGAAGAGAATAGTTGAAAATTGCCTTGCTAAAAGAATTGTAATGGCATGTAACAGACATTGGTATAAACATTGACCATAAAATAGATTCAATTTCAATGATCTAACATTTAAATAGAATAAACCAAACTGTAAAGAAAGAGTAAAGAAACTAATGAAAGGCCAAATATTTGTTGTCACCACATGTTGAAATTTCTGAAACTATGTTGCATCCTATCTTTAGAACAGAACCTTTATTATTAGAAGTAGAGCATCCAAGCTTAAAATGAATATTTTTATGTTTCTTGGGATAAGAGAAATGTTACTACTGCTAGATTTTGATTATTAGAATGTTGAAAATAACTTTCAACCATATGAAATATTTTCTAATTGGGTTGCATGACAAGCTCAAGAACATGGGTGCTAAAAAGTAATTTTTAAGGGGAAAAATCCAAGAAAGAAAGAAAGAAAGAGATTCGAATTACAAAAAATTTAAAAACTAAAAAATTAAAATTCACTTTATTGGAGCATAAAAAATCATCATAAAGAAAAGACGAATATCAGAAATCAGATATTGAGTGAAGAAAGGAGAAAGAACTAAGAAACCTTGTTTAGCAGTTGCGCGGGTTGCATAACAAGTGATGGTTGCGCGATTCGCGCAACGTGTCGAAGCACTTACGTGGATGAGACGAATAGTTTAACATGTAAAAAGCAGATTTCAACCTTATGCGGGTCGCGTAATTGATTGTATGTTGTGCAGATTGAGCAACTAACTTTTCTATTGCACGAGTAGTGCAACCAAGAGCAGAGAAATATCATGATGAATAGTCCGATCTGATGCAAAGTGGGCCCCATGGCACGAAGATCAAGAGTTGGCACATTTGGGGGCCTATAAATACCCCACTCCTCTCATTTGAGGGAGAGAGAAATTTTAGAAGAAGAGCAGAGCTGTAAGTGTTATGGTCACATGCTCCTTTAGTTGTCAAATTTTGTATTGCCGAAACCTGTATCTGTGTCTTGTGTTTGTATGTTGATTTATATATGTTCAAGACACTGCTTCACAAGTGGTTCAAGTTAAGTACATCGATTAACTTCAAGCCAAGTCAAGCCATGTACTTTGTCAACGTCTGTAAGCATATATGTTCAGAGCTACATCGATAAAGAGTACAAGACTCAAGTACATTACAAGACTCAAATACACTTCATGACTCAAGTGCAACTCAAGATGAAGTTTAAGTTCAAGCTTTCGAATATCTCAAGATCAAGCTACATCAAGTGCGAGAACTTAAGCTTGATAAGGTTCAAAGGTCTACCTTTGCTAAATGAATAAGGTTCAATGTTCATACTTCATGTCCCAGGTATGATAGACCTTAGATTGACCTTAGGGTAGGTCATTTCGGATACATAATTCAAATTGTATATTTATACATGATTTCGGTCTGTTCTAAGACTAGTCCTGGACCTTGTTCGACTAGTCCTAGTACTGGTTCGACCAGTCTAAGAAATTCCATGACCAGTCCTAAGTTGTTGAAGTTTTTTTAAATTTTTTGGTTAGTCGACGACCAGTCCTGGAAGTCCTTCGACTAGTCGTAGGTGTGTTCACGACTCAAACTTCGACCAATCGTGGGTCTTCGACTCAAACTAAAGTGACCAACTCATGTGGTCCATGACCAGTTCGAGGTCATCTACGACCAGTCGTAGACACCCCACGACTAGTCGTAGAATGGTGTTCAAAGATCGCGCTTAAAAATTCAAAATGTCGTTGGTGTTACGGACCCTCGATGTGTCCCTAGGACCAGTCAAAGACGAGTTTCTTCAGCTATAAATTGAGCACGAATTTCAGAGTTTTTCAATTCAATTCAAGTAAAATTAAGTCTCCACTCTGAGATAAGTTTGTGTTCATTTTAAGCTACTTTATGCATAATTAATATTTCCTTTTGTTAGCTTATTGTTATTTGATTTTGATCTACATTCCAATTTGATTTGAAAAGGAAAAAATTCTACAATTCCTTCTTCTTGGAATCAAAATCAAATAAAGCTAGCCCATTTAGTTTAATTTAAAATCATTTAGAACTTAGAACCATTGTAAAGTGAGTTTTGGACATTGAACTTCCATATTCAAACTTTTACTCCGTTTGGTTCTTCTGGGCTGCTACGAAAGGAGAAATCCAAGTATTTTATACTTACGTAATTTACTTTCTTTTTGGTTTCTTTTGAGATTGAGCCAGAAAAATCTCATTGTGTGGTTATCTGAGGAGAGCCAGCAAACTCAGACAGAGGAATTTTTGAATTGTGTAAGCCCAAGTGGAAAAGACACAATTGTGAAGGTTTTAGGTGAACCTGTGAAACCTATTTTGATAGTGAATGCTAATATCCCCTGTGTGAGGATATTAGGAGTGGAGTAGCAATCTGTGTTGCTGTTGTTTAACAATTGATGAACACATAAGAGAACCACTATAACTCTTTGTGTTTTGTGGATGTGTGATTTATTCTTTCTATCTTTTATCATTCAAAGTTGTGGAATGTATGTGTGGATTTAAATGTTGTAATTTTTACATTTCGAGCATAGTGGGGAATGTTGTAATAATTTAGATTTAAATTCCTGTAATTTATTTCAATTCTTTACTATTTATTTATTCCTCTTTGGTTTGAGTTTTTGATACAAAGGACGTTCTAGAACTAAGATTATCCTTCCATAAACCCTTGGTTTTTATGGTGTAAGGTTGTCCTTAGAACTGAATTCGTATCAACCTTTGAATACTTGTTTATTGAGGTTACTTTTATTTCAGCGTTTAGAATTGATTTATTTTTATTTGGCTATCTCTTTATTTTATTCTGCTGTTATAATCTTAATTTAGCATAGTCCTATTCACCCCCCCCCCCCCCCCCCCCCCCTCCTCTCTAGGACATATAGCTAGGCCATTTCAAGTGGTATCAAAGCCTAATAGCTCGCACTTATTGCTTTTTATTTGGATTTATTTCCTGAGCTAACGATCTAAGCTATATAAAAGATGTCAAATTTTGATAGCCTATCAGTCACTAGGCCTCCACCCTTTAATGGCTCAAACTATGCCTATTAGAAAGCCAGGATGAGGATCTTTCTCAAATCAATGGATGAGAGTATGTGACAAGCCACAGTGACCGAATGAAATCCTCCTACCACTGAAGTGACTGGAATCGATGGTTCAAAATCAATGAGAGTAACTCCTTATTTCTCTTATACCACCCTTTAAAAAAATGAGAGTAGTGCCAATGCAAAAGCACTAAATGCAATTACTTTCGCACTATCAGCGGATGAGTTCAAAAGAATCATATCCTATGATACTACAAAGCAAGACTAGGATATATTTAGAATTGACACACGAGGGTACTACAATTGTCAAAAAAAATTTAAAGTCCAACTCCTCACAACTAAATTTGAAGAAATTCATATGGAGAAAAATGAAATGTTTATGGACTTTTATACAAGATTAAATGACATTGTAAACTCGATGTGGGGTCTTGGTGATAAAATCCTAGAAAGTAAAGTGTGTTTAAAGATACTACGCTCTCTTCCTGAACGATTCAACTCTAAAGTAACCGTGATCTAGGAACTTCGTAATACAGATAATATGAGGGTAGAAGAACTAGTTGGCTCTTTACAAACCTATGAGTTAAACTTTAAAGCTCCTAAAGGTAAATCTATTGCTCTAAAATCTTCTAAATGTATTTCTGAAGAAAACTCTGATTCTGAAGATGATATGGCTCTTTTACCAAAGAAGTTTTATAAAATTTTCGAAAGCAAGAAAAGGGTAGATTTTTAAAAATTAAATGATAAGAAAAGATCTAAACCTAAATCTAAAACTTGAAAGTCTTTGAAAGATAGTCAATGTTACAACTGCCAAGAATATGGTCATTTAGCAAACAAATGTCCTAAAAAGGACAAACCCAAAAAGAAGGGTATGTTAGCCACTTGGGATGAATCATTTGATTCTGAAGCCTCTTCTGAATAAGAAGATTCAAAAAATGACTCGGGCAATGAAATTAAAGCCCTTATGACTCTATCCAAGTTCACTTTTTCAGATCATGATGATTCAACTAGTGAGGAAAATCTGAACAGTGAATGTGAAAATGAAGATGATCTTTAAGATGCTTATAATGCCTTATACAAGGAAAGTTGTAAAATTGTTGTTAAACTTAAACTTCAAAATGAAATTTTTTTTAACTCAAATAATGTTGGAATCACTTATTTTAGAAAAATCTCAAATTTCAGATTGTTTTGAAAAATCAAAATGCGATTTAGAATTCAAAACCTCCTTGATTGAAAATCTGAAGTCTGAAAATGAGAAACTTAAAAATGAAGTATCTTCTTTTCTGAGTTTAAAGGACACATGGAGATATGCCCAAGGTGATCCAATGTTAGAGAAACTATTATCCGGATCAAGAAAATGTGGCGACAGATCTGGTTTGGGCTATGATAAGAATATACCACCTAAACAAAAGAATACTCCTCCTAAGTTTATGAAAGGAGAGTCCTCAAACTCAAAAGAAAAAAGTACTTATCAAGGTTTTTCTAAAAATTCAAAAACTTTTCAAAAACCGAAAAGCAGCTATGTCAACTTTAATCAGAACCAAAACCCACTAGCTGAAAAGATAGTTAATTTACTCAAGGAGCTCTTAAAATCTAACTCTATAGGTCATTCTTACAACAACAGACATAAGAAGACCAACTATAGTCCTAAACCCAAAAAAGTTCTGAAATGGGTTCCTAAAGTTGCCTGCTTGGTTGGCCACACTGCTTTCAAAGCAACAAGTCATTTAAAGTGGTACTTGGATAGTGGATGCTTCAGGCATATGACAGGCGACAAGGCTTTATTCACCAATCTTAAAGATATGACTGATGGATCAGTCACATTTGGTGATGGTAGCAATTGTAAGATTATTGGACAAGGTATGGTCCAACTTTATAACCTCCCTTTACTTAAGAATGTTTTACATGTTGAGGGATTAAAACACAACCTGTTGAGCATATCTCAAATATGTGATAATGTCATGCCCCAAACTTAGAAACCGAGCTCACAAAATTCTCGATCATCGAATCTGGCGCCAACAGCCTCCTTAGAACCCCATTCTCAGTCCCTAACGCCCATTCGCCAGGTTCCGATCTTGGGATGCTACAAGGAGGATTTTCAACATCAATTTGATTTGTAATAAGAATAATCAAGGGCATAACTCACAAACAATAACCAAAAACTCCATTACATTTTCAATATGATAAAAAACTTTACAAGTACAATGAGCATAAGGGGAAATACAATAATAATAGACCAAAATCTCCAAAATAATCTGCCATGTGCTTAAGCCTCGGCACTGCTGCGATCCAACGTCACCTGCACGCAACGGTCGTGCATAAGCTTATAGAAAGCTTAGAGGGTGGTGAAAGTGTGTGCGCAAGGTGGTAATGTAGTTATGCAGTATCAGAGTAATGCAGAACATACTAATGAATCCATGAATACTATTATCCGTACTAAGGCTATGCGATGCAAGGCATGAATGATGTCGGCCATACCAAGGCTATGCAATGCGAGATGCAAGTAAAGCATACAAATCCTCATATAAGTCCACATATCAATACAGCTCAATTCTGGAATATCAATGGGGTCTAGTACACTCTAAACCAGATCATCACCCCATCGCGCGCAATAAGGTAAGTGGAAGAGACCTCATTATTCTCCTGCCAATATCGGGCTCTGCTCGTCAATAGAGGACCCATTTCTCGAGCTGGTCAAACTCAGTCTAGCTTTGCCCCCTCCTCTAGGGTGGGTAAGGCTGCACCCCCTTCAACTGACCACGACACAGTGGAAAGTCCGACCATCTAGTAATCGACACTCGACGCTCATTCACCCACTCGTTCTAAATGTTGGAACAACTTCTTAGTACCATAAGGATATAGGGACTTTCACCCAGGGATATCTATAACATCCCATATAGAACAAGATTTCCTATATCCAATCCTGCCAACCATGATACGCTTGTGGAGGCTACGACCCTAATGTCGGTAGGGCGTACAGTAACCATATCACATAATACGAATGGATGAATCACACTATCCAGTCATGCAGCAATCCTGCGCTCATGTAGGGAAACACTGCTTATCCAGGAGCCCCTAAACAATCTGCCCGAAGGCATATGCTATGATCAGTCACTTTTGATGCGTATGATCATGAATCATGGAACTATACTAAACATATTATATGGTGATGGATGTTGTTCATAACGAAGATGGGCTTATACGGTTAACAAGTATGGGCCTAACGATGGGCCATGGGAAGAATTTTAATGCGAACATTTAACCAACATTATTCTTACAATGTGGACGTCAAACCAACATTGCTCTGAAGGCACGACCGTTATAAACATCATTACATAAACTATGTTAGGATGACACATTGCAATAGACCTTAGGTACATCCCATTGGGCCATAATTACATTAAATGGGCCAGATCATATGGGCCTTATATTCATCAAGTGGGCCACATCAATGGGCTGCACCAATGGGACTTATGTACATTACAATGGGCCATAACTCATGGGCCTTAGAAGGCATCAAAATGGGCCTTGTAACATGGGCCTTACATCCACATCAAAGTGGGCCCCAATGGACTACCACATATAAATCAAGATGGGCCTCATCCACATACCAAGGTGGGGTCCACTTGAACTATGGATCTGGCTCATTCTTTAAGCTCATGCCATAAATTGATCTCAGAAATGGTTGGACGGTTTGGATAAAACACATGCGTTGTGGTGGGTCCCACAAATAAATTGCGTGGATGAAACAGGTGGAACCCGCGGAACTTGCTGCCATCCGTGCAGCAACTAGTGGTTGGGTCGACATAGCCGGACGGTGTGGATTTTATCTACACACAAAGCAGGTCCCACGGACCATATCGACATCAAAAGGGCAGCTAGGTAGCTACTGCATGTGCAGCGTGCAGCCTAAAAAAGGGCAGAGGTGGGTTCCACGTAGGGCCCACCCTCATGTATTTATGTAACATTATATTAATACAATATAATGTATAATATATATCATATTATATATAAATAATATAATATAATATATTATATTATAATTGATGTAAAATCCATGTCCAGCCCGTGGACGGCTTGTACACTGTGATTAGAACACATATGTCATTGGGTCCCATGTGGGGCCCACCATGATGTTCATCTGTCATCCAAACGGTTGATAAGGTCGCGCTGACCTAGATGAAGAAAGAAAACAATTTCATATTGAATGCAAAACTTCTGTAATACATCTACAAATGGGTTCCAATGGCAGACATTTAATCACCGCTGTTTCCTATGATGTGGGCCATCTGAGCATCAGATCGATCTGATCTTTGGAGGGGGCCCACTTCAGGGAGGGTCCCATCAAATGAACGATTTGGATGATAAATAAGCATCATGGTGGGGCCCACAGCTAGAGCTGTGGGTCCCTGCCCATTTCACGCTGACGCCAGCAGTAGCAGGCGCTGCACCTTATTTGGTTTTGTATTTTTATTTTTTTAAAATCTCATTTTTCTGAGGTTTTTCGTACATGGGGCCCACATCGGAAGAATCCACCATGCCCATTGATTTCAACAGCCCTAACACATCCATCAATCCAATATTGGGCATTTTTTAGCGTATAGAAAAATCTGGGAGACTTTAAATAGTGAAGATCACTGTTTGCTAAGTTATGGCCCACCAGATGCTCCGATCAACCTCATTTTTTGGATCAACGCCTAAAATGAGTTGGTATATAGGATAGATAGCGTGGATTGAATACATACATCAAGGTGGGGCCTATATGAGTGGGCCACCCCCATAATCTTGGAAACAAGCTAATATCTATATTTTTTCCAGTCCACGTCCAGCGTCCTTGGACACTGGATGGGCTGGGTACACAGGTAGGTGAGGGGGGCCCTACTCAGGTGGGCCACCACATGATATATGGTATGGGTACAACGTATATTAAGTGGGCCCCACTTATAAATTGTTTGGATAAAATACATACTTCATGGTGGGGTCCATCTTGATGGGCACCTTGATGGGCCACACCACCTCATCATCATCACATGAAAAGAAAATGAAAAGGAGAGGGAGAGAGAGAGAAAGAGAGCAGGACACACATAATGGAGGGACCCCGACACTATGGGCCCTCCCTTGTAATCATTCATACATCAAGTGGGTTCCAATACATGTAGGTCCATCGAAATCAAAAATCAACAGTGGAGATCCTTTCCCCACCAATATAGACGGTCTAAATGACCCTTTTAATGCAAGGAAATAAACATTATGATGGGGTCCATGGAGATTGGCCCCATCATGAAATGATCATGATGATCAAAGTGGGCCATCGGCCACATCTTAGGGTCCCAAGTGAGATCCAAACCATTGTTCGGTATGCCTCACTTGGCCCATCATGAAAACATGAAAAACTAGCCTATAAAAGCACCCACCGTTCGATCTTCTTGCTCCCTTGGCTTCCTTAGATCCTTAGCTTCGATTCCAATGAAGGAGATGAGGTTTGGATGGTTGAGATGGGAGATGAAAGGGTAAGAAAGGCGGGCCACGCTTGTAGCTTGGAAGATATGGGGAGAGGCTTGGATGTGTGATGCTCTTTCTCTTGCTTGGGATAGTGAGTTTTGGAAAATGAGAATGAGAGAGAGGAGTGATGGGTGTCACGCCCTAAACTCGGAAACCGGGCTCGCAAAATTCTCGATCGCCTAATCCGGGGCCGATAGCCTCCTTAGAACCCCATTCTTGGCTCCCAACGCCCATTCGCCAGGTTCCGATCCTGGGATGCTACGCGGAAGATTCTCAACGTCAGTTTGATTCGTAATAAGCATAATAAAAGGCATAACCCACAAACAACAACCAAAAACTCCATTACATTTCCACTATGATCAAAAACTTTACAAGTACAATAAGCATAAAGGGAAATACAATGATGAAGAATAAAAACTCCAAAATGATCTGCAAAGTGCTCCTGCCTCAGCGCTACTATGCTCCAACGTCACCTGTATGCAACGGTCGTGCATAAGCTTATAAAAATCTTAGAGGGTGGTGAAAGTGTGTGCGCAAGATAGTAATATGATCATGCAATATCAGAGTAATGTAGAATATGTTGAAGGATCCATGAATACTGTTGGCCGTACCAAGGCCATGCGGTGTAAAGCATGAATGATGTCGTCCATACCAAGGCCATGCGATGCGAAATGCAACTCAAGCATACAGTCCTCATCTAAGTCCACATATCAATACATCTTAAAATCTGAGATATCACTGGGTTCTAGTACACTCTAAACCAGATCGCGGCCCCCTTGCGGGTAATAAGGTAAGTGGAAGAGACCTCACTATCCGTCTACCAATATCGGGCTAAACTCGTCGATAGCGGACCCATTCCTCGAGCTGGTCAGACTCAGCCTAGCTTTGCCCCCTACTCTCGGGCGGGTAAGGCTGCACCCCCTTCCAACCGACCATGACACAGTGAAGAGCGCAACCATCTGGTAATGGGCACTCAACGCTCATCTACCCACTCGGTCTAGACGTTGGAGCAACCTCTTGGTACCATAAGGGTTCAGGGACTTTCATCCAGAGATATTATAACACCCCATGTAGAACAAGATTTTCAGTATCCAATCCTGCCAACTATGATACGTCTGTGGAGGCTATGGCCCCGATGTCGCTAGGGCGTACAGTAACCATATCACACAATGCGAAATGCATGAATCATACTATCCAATCATGCAGTAAATTCTGCGCGTATCGTGCGCTCATGTAGGGTAACACCGCCTAATCGGGAGCCCCTAAACAATCTGCCCGAAGGCATATGCTATGATCAGTCACTTCTCATATCTAGCATACATATGATGCGTATGATCGTGAGTCATGGAACCATACTAAACATGTGATAAAGTAATGAACTATCCTTACAATGCAGATGGGCTTAGATGGCCTATACACAACAAGTACGGGCCTCACGATGGGCTCTAGGGAGAGTCATTATAAGACCCGTATCCTAGTTCGTACTGTTCCTTAGGCTTCCGCGGTCATCCTGGTTGAATTTCAACGACTCACGATCTGTAACTGGTGTCTGCGTGCAATCCTGAGACAGATCCTGTTGGTTTGAGTCGATTAGACCCAAGACTTGTACCAGTGCGATCGCACCATCGTCGTGGTTCTGATATCGCGTCTCGTGCGCTGAGGCAATTCCCAGGCCAAGAGATGTGGGCCCGCATTCAGTGCGAGGGAAACACTGAGCGTTGCAATCCCAAAGAATGTCCCATCAATCGCATTAAGTGTCAATTACTCCTTCCATCATGTCAAGTACAAACACCTATCCCTAAGCAACCCCTAAAGTCAACACACTGTCTCTCTTCACCCATCAAGTACACCTATCCATCACTCACATCTCTCACCTATCACCTCTCTCTCTCTCTCTCATTTCTCTCTCATTTCTCTCTCATTTCTCCCAAGCTCCATGAGAGCAACTCACGTCCAAGCTCCATGGGAGAGCTTGTGTGGCCCACTTTCCTACCTCCCAGCTCCACCGTCTATGATCCAATCTCGACCGTTGAAGTTCATCCATTGATGCTCTATGATACTTTGGTGAAAGGAGGAGAATATCATAGGTGGGTGCTTCTCTCTCTCTCTCTCTCTCTCTCTCTCTCTTCCTTTGTTTGGTGATGATGTTGATGAGGTGTAGGACCCACCATGATGAGTTTGATCCACACCGTCCGATTGTGGGACCCACCATTGCGGCCTGTCCATTTGAACCGGCATGGATGAAGGAAAATACAAATATCATGTTGATCCAAAGCTTTGGTGGCCTCGCATGGACCCACCTTGATGTGCGTGTGATGGACATAGTCATGTGTGTTCCACATCTACACGTCCATCCATTTTGTATAGGCCACGGCCCACCTGATCCTGACCATTTAGGCTCAGGCATCCAGCAGTAACGCTGCTAGACTGTGTGAAAGGGAAAAATAAATATCAGCTAATCTGGTGGGTCCCACACGTGTGGACCCACCTCAGTACATGTGGTTTATCTGATCGTCCATTTGTCGTGGGTGACACGCAGCAGCAACTGCTACTGCATCGTCGTCATGCAAGTTCTGTTGGCTGACACGAGGCATGTGTTATATCCAACACCCTCCATCCTTTTTTTTTCTTGAGGAGTGGGACCCACCCACACATGTTGTACATGTGGGATGGGTCCACCTTAATGCGTAAATTCCATATTCCCACCATCCAGAGACCTCTGGATGGTGTCATGGGACTCAACCGTGATGTATATATTCCATCCTCATCATCCACTGGATTGGGACGGTGGGATGCTAGATTGATATGTGTATTTTATCCAAGCCGTTCATCAAGTAGGGCCCACGCTGTTGACCGTCCAGCAGCACCCAACTGTTGCACTGACATAGCAAGTTCAGTGGCCCCATCCTAATGTATGTGCTATATTTAAACCATCCTTTTGATGGGACCCACCTATAATATAGGTGTTTTATCCCTGCTGTGGAACCAGGTGACGTAAGGGTTTTATCCAACCGTTTGTCCATCTGGACGTGGCCCACTGTAATATGGGCTTCATCTAGGCCGTGCATCTCCTTACAGCAGTAGTAGTTGCAGCTGACATCAGTGGACTAGGCGTGGACCCCACATATGATGTATGTATTCCACTCCGTCCATCTGCACCGTCCGTGGACCTCACCTTGATATTGGTGTTGTACTCGCATCCTCCAACAGTGCGTGGGCCCACCTAGATACATGTTTTATTTACATTATCTATATGATGGTGGGTCCCACTGCATGACGCCAACCAATTGAATCCAGACCTTCCATCAATGGACGGCCAGGGCTACACGCTGGCAGTTCTTGTTAAAATAAAATAAAATAATATGTATTGTTCATATATATATATATATATATATATATATATATATATATATATATATATATATATATATATATATATATATATATTATCTGTACTGTCCATCTGGACGGTGCAGTATTGAAGGATGTTGGATGAAGTGAAAACACAAATGTCAGCTTTATCAAAACTGGTGGGTCCCACACGTGTGGACCCATCATGTTTTATGCGTCATATCTCCGCCGTCCAGAGAGTCTGGACAGTGGGCATTTGTTATGCTTATATTATTTTATAATATATCTTATTATATTATATATGTATATATTTTATATAGTTATATATTATGAGAGAAGGGAAGTGGGGTGGCCCATGTACGTGGGACCCCTGTGATGTATGGGTCTTACCCACACTGTCCATCCATTCATCTGGCGAGCTCATCTGCACCACGCCATCCACCCATTCATCTGGCGAGCTTGTCTGCACCATGCCATCCATTCGTCTGACGTAGGTGTGGGCCCCACTCTGATGGGTATTTCCCATCCCAAATGTACATCCACTTGGTGGATTTTAGACTGTCCATCTGCTTGACAGTCAGCGCCCCACCCATGATGGGTATTTTCCATCCAAACCGTTTATTCATTGGTGGGCAACCACATATGTGGACCCCCACCATTGGCTGCTGTACAGACGGCAGCAAGCTCCGTGGGTCCCACCTGTTCCATCCATGCCGTCTATTTTTGGGACCCACCATGATGCGTGTGTTGTATCCATACCGTCCAACTATTTATGGGATCATTTTGTGGCACGGTGAAATGAGTGAGTCAGATCTAAAGTTCAAGTGGACCCCACCATTTGCACTAATAGTGAGGCACAGTGTCATCCACCGTTCAAACTTCTTAGGAGCCATGGTAGTTTTCGCTCAATCTGATATTGGGTTTTCACTTCATTTATCTCTATGTTAGCTTATGAATAGGTCGGATCTCAAAAATACATAATGGTGGGCCCGACTTTATGTGTATAAGGCCTATTAGTGCGGCCCACTTGATGTGTATAAGGCCCATTAGTGCGGCCCATTGATGCAACCCACTTAATGTGTATGAGGCCCATTAGTGCGGACTATTGATGTGGCCCACTGGGAGTATATGAGGCCCATATGATGAGGCCTGACTTGATGTACACGAGGCCCATTATGATGCGTATTAAGCCCTTATCGCAAGGCCCATTGTGATATGCAATAAGCCTATTTGATGTGGCTCAATGTGATGTATTCGAGGCCCATGAGTGAGGCCATTGTGATATATTTGGAGCTCATGGGTAGAGGCCCATTGTGATATATTTTCAGCCCATTTGGTAAGGCTCATTATGATGTATTTCCGACCCATTTGGCAAGGCCCATGGTTGAGGCCAAGTGCGATGTATGTATCGCCCGTTAAGTTATGTATGAATTCCTTGTATGTGTCACTCCTTGGGAGCAATGTTGGTTAAATGGCCACATTGTTTAGCAATGATAATTTAATGTCCACGTTGTGACCTTCCCTTAGGCCTTATTAGGCCCATTCTCATCATTCCCTTAGTGGGTTAACCCAAATAAGTGGGCCCCATTTTTCGTAGACGGATGGCTCCGTATTATCGGATTTGATATAACTATGGTCGAGTGTTGATCTTTATACTATAGTTGATCGGCTGATCATCTATGGACCCCATTTTGTTTATCGTGGCCGATTGACCGATTACCGATTGTCGAGGCCGATTATCGTGACCGATTACCGATCATGGCCGATTGTCGATTGACGTGGCCGATTACCGATTCTGCTTATCGTGGCCGATTGACCGATTACCAATTGAGGCCGATTATCATGACCGATTACCGATCGTGGCTGATTATCGATTGATGTGGCCGATTGCCGACTCTGCTTGTCGTGGTCGATTGACCGATTATCGATCGAGGCCGATTATCGTGACCGATTATCGATCGTGGACGATTGTCGATTTACGTGGCCGATTGTCGATTCTGCTTGTCATGGCCGATTGACCGATTCTGATTATCGAGGCCGATTATCGATCGAGTCCAATTATCGTGGCCGATTGTCGATTTCGATTGTCATGGCTGATCGTTGATTCTGATTGTCGAGGCCCAATGTGATGTATATGCGAGCCATATTTGAGGCCCGTTGTGATGTGTATCCAGCCCGTGTTTAAGGCCCAACGTGATGTATATGAGGCTTATGTGATGATGCCCACTGTGATGCATTTGAGGGATAGGCGATGGAACCCATTATAATGTATGTTAGGCCCATGTGAAAGGCCCATCATGATGTATATTAAACTCTTGAGTGAGGCCTATGACGTTGTATATTTGGCCCTTGTGTGCAGCTATGAGTCCACTATATGTTAGGCTTTATGTGGGTCGTTCCTTGGGGGACAATGTTGGTTAAATGTCCACATTGTCGATGTCGATTGTCAATGCTTGCTATTGATACCGATTATGAGTATGTGACTGCATAGCATCATGATACATGCCCATACGCATCATCTGCATGTCTGTTATGAGATATGATTGACCATTACATATGTCATAGTGCTGGTTGTTATGAGACTCCCTGATAGGTGGAGATTGTCTCACATGAGCGCACGATATGCGCAGGATTGATGCATGATTGGATTGTATGACTCATGCATCTTGTATTGTGTATTGTGATTACTATATGCCCTAGCGACATTAGGGTCGTAACCTCCACAGACATATCGTGGATGGCCAGATGGGATACCGAAAATCTGTTCTACATGGGGTGCTATAGATATCCTTACAACAATCTGGTTTGGAGTGTAATAGACCCCGATGATTTTCTAGAGAGGAACCGTACTGATATGTGGACTTATCGAGTAGGAGTTGTATGCTCATTCATTTATTCATTCAATCACTATCCACTCGGGCTGGTGGTGCGCAACTAATTATTGTGTACCTTCATTATGGCATGGATTTCAGTTGGGCCTCGACCAACCTGAGATCAGGAGTTTACCACGTTGAGTCTGACTATCCAAATTTAGGTATGAGACTGGTTTGGATAGAAGTCCATTGTTGCGGACCCCGTAACCTGCGATATTACGTACTATCATCTTGATTTCACACTCCAAGCATGGTCATTTCATTCGCATCGCATATTGCATTACATTCGCAGGCATATGACATTTTGGGTTGCTATGTTTCTGCACTTATATGGCATAGATAGACTAAGCAGGATTTGTATATTGCATTGCATCCTCGAAATCTGATATTTAGCTCTTTATGATTCTTTATTGCATAACTGTTCTATATTGCGTATCCTGATATTTATTGACTTATGGACTTTTCAATATTTCTTCTTATTCCGATGATGTACGAATTATGAATTTCCAGTATTTTTGGTATTGTATGATTATGACATTGTAATGAATACTTGACACTTACCTTGTGCACACACTTACACCACCATCTAAGCTTTCTATAAGCTTATGCACGATAGATGCGTGCAGGTGATGTTAGGCTGCAGCAGTGTTGAGCTTGGAGCGTGCGATGCTCTTCTGGAGCTTGATTCTCTATTTACGTATTTCCCTTTTCATATTGTATTCAAATGATTATATTAGTGGATATATGATGATGATGTTGCCATTGTGAATTGGGTAATCTTGTGGTTATGCCTATTACTAGTTAAATGTACATTTAAAAAAAAAATCCTCCTTGTAGGATCACAGGATCGGAATCTGACATATGAATGCTAGGAGCCGAGAATGGGGTACTACGGAGGCTGTCGGCACCAGATTCGGCGATCGGGATTCCTATGAATCCGATTTCTGGGTTTGGGACGTGACAGTCGTAATGTGGACATCCAACCAACATTATACTCGCAATGTGGACGTCAAACCAACATTGCTCTCAAGGCACGATCGTTGCAAACATCGTTACATAATCTGTGTTGGGATCACACATTGCAATGGACCTTAGGTACAATCCCATTGGGCCTTAAATACATCAAATGGGTCATATCATATGGGCCTTTTATTCATCAAATGGGCCACATCAATGGGCCGCACCAATGTGCCTTATGTGTATTGCAATGGGTTATAACCCGTGGGCCTTAGATTGCATCAAATGGGCCTAATCTCGTGGGTCTTATATGTAACAAATGGGCCACATCAATTGGGCCCCATATGTACATTAAATGGGCCTCGACCCATAGGCCCTACTACATCTCAATGGGCCTTAGTCCATGGGCCCCTAAAACAGCAAATGGGCCTAATACCATGGGCCTTAGAATACATCAAATGGCCTAATGACATGAGCCTTTCATCCACATCAAAGTGGGCCCCCAATGAACTACTATAACTATATTAAGATAGGCCTCAAAACAGGCCAAGGTGGGGTCCACTTGGACTAGGGATCTGGCTCATTCTTAGCCTCAAACCCTAAAATGGGCTTTAAAAATGGTTGAGCTTGGATGCAACCCATGCATCATGGTGGAAGAGGGTCCACATGAATTCTATATAATATAATGTATAATATATATATATATAATATACTATAACCATGTCCAGGCCCTGGACGGATTGGACAATGGTACAATATATATAACATATATAATATAATATAGTATAGTATATAATATATACATACATATATATATATATATATATATATATATATATATATATATATATATATATATATATATATATATATATATATATATATATTACAAGATCGTCCAGGCCCTGGACGGCCTGGACCGCACACACTTCAAATGTGGCCCCACATGGGATCCACCGAATGTTTATTTTCCGTCCAACCTGTGGATAAGATCACACAAACCCTAGTGAAGGGAAAAACACAAGTTTCATCTCGATCCAAAAACTTATGTGGCACCTAAAACGGTTCCAAAGGCAGAGGTTCAATCCCACTGTTTCCTGTAGTGTGGGCCACCTGAGTTATGGATGCAAATGAAAATTTGAGGGGGTCCACTTCTGAAAGGGACCCATCACATGAATGGATTGGATGGAAAATACACATCATGGTGGGGCCCACATGTGGGGCCATGGGCCCCTGGCATCCGCCCGCCCATGCGTCAGCGCTGCAGGCGCTGCCTGCGCTGGCAGCAGCAGCAGCTGCTGCTTCTGCATTTTTATTTTTTATTTTTGGAAAACCCTTGATTCTAAGGTTTTTCGAGTGTGAGGCCCGCTCCAAGTGAATCCGCTCCAACCATGGGATTCTACGGCTCATAACGGGCGAAATGAGTCCAAAGTTCGAGATTTTTGGATGATTAGAAACGTCAAGCAATTCTTTTAATGGTAACCACCAAAGTTCCTATGTTATGGCCCACTAGATGCTCAGTTCGACTTCATCCTTCGACTTAACGGGTAAAATGACCTAAAGAATAGAATGAACGGTGTGGATTAACATCATGCATTAAGGTGGGGCCTACACAAGCAGCCCACCCAAATAGCCTTGAACCATGGCTGATATTTGTGTTTTCCTTTCAACGTCCAGCGTCCAGGGACACTGGACGGCTATGTATTTCGGGTGGTCTGCCCACGTGGGCCACCAAATGATGGATGACGCGAATTCAATGCTTATAAAGTGGGCCCCACTTGAAGATAGCTTGGATAAAATATATACTTCATGGTGGGGTCCATCCGAGCGGGCCACACAAGTACATCATCATCCCATAAAAAAATTATGAAAAAGAGAGGGAGAGAGAGGGAAAGAGAGTGGGACACTTGTGTGATGGAGGGCTCCGCCATTATGAGCCCTCCCTTAAAAAAAATCATACAATCAAATGGATCCCTTTACACATGGGACCACCGAAATTGAAAATCAACGATGAGGATCCTTTCCCCACCAATATGGACGATCTAGATGACCTTCCTAATACAATGAAATAAACATCATGATGGGGTCCATGGAGAATGGCCCCATCATGGATGATCATGATGATCAAAGTGGGCCATCGGCCACAACTTAGGGTCCCAAGTGAGATCCAAACCATTGATCGGTTGGTCTCACTTGGCCCAACATGAAAACATGAAAAATCACTATCATCAAGCACCCACCGTTTGATTTTCTTGCTCCTATGG
The DNA here is from genome assembly GCA_037074715.1 of Magnolia kwangsiensis. Classification (NCBI taxonomy): domain Eukaryota; kingdom Viridiplantae; phylum Streptophyta; class Magnoliopsida; order Magnoliales; family Magnoliaceae; genus Magnolia; species Magnolia kwangsiensis. The sequence continues at coordinate 41,897,957 of CM073576.1, read as the reverse complement.
GTTCCTTAGCACCTTAGCTTTGATTCCAATGGAGGAGATGAGGAATAGATGGTTAAGATGGGAGACGAAGGGGTAAGAAAGGTGGACCACACTTGGAGTTTTGGAAGAGAGGGAGAGGCTCATACGTATGGAGTTTTTAGTTTCTTGGAATGAAGCTTGAGAAATGAGAGAGAGTTGTAAAGGGAGAGAGAGAGAGAGAGAGAGAGAGAGAGAGAGAGAGAGAGTGATGGGTGATGGATGTGGTGAGTGATGGGTGTGTAAGAAATTCTTGACTTTTGTGGCCATTTGTGTAAGAAAGGCATGGGTGGTGTAAGAACTTTTTGACTTTGGAGGCTTTTTGTGTAAGGAAGGTATGGGCTTGTAAGAACTTTTGGACTTTTGTGGCTTGCTTGGGAAAGGGTGAAAAGTGATGTATACTTGACATGAGATGTGATGGAATTTGATTGATTGATGGGATTGATGTGACACCTCGTAGAGATTCTCTTCGATTTTAGAACGCATGACGTTTTCCTCACACCGAACGTTGGCCTACATCTCCTGACCAGGGTATCGCCTAGGCGCGCGAGTCGCGGCATCGGAACCGCGGCGACGACGCGGTTCCTATGGTAAAGGTCTTGGGTTGAGTCGATACGGGTTGACAGCATACGAATCAGAGTTGCGCGCAAATATCGGTTAAGAGTCGAAGGTTGGCGGAATTCGACCGGTAAGACCGCGGAAGTTTACGGAATGGTACGGACTAAGATACGAGTCTTACAATGGGTGATGGATGTGTTAATGTGGTGAGTGATGGGTATAAGAACCTTTTTTAACTTTTGTGGTAGAATGTGTAAGAAAGGTATGGGCTTTGTAAGAAATTTTTGACTTTTGTGGTTGCTTGAAAATGGGTGAAAGGTGATGTGTACTTGATAGGTACTTGACAGATGGGATTGATTGATGTGACAAGCCGTAGAGATTCTCTCGAAATTTGTACACGCAGCGTTTTTCTCTCACCGAACGCTAGCCCACATCTCCTGACCAGGGAATCGAATCGGCCCCGAGTCACGGCATCAGAACTGCGGCAATGGCACGGTCACTAGGGTACAGGTCTTGGGTTGAGTCGACTCGAATTGACAGCGTGTGAATCAAGATCGTACGTAAATACTGGTTAAGGGTTAAAGGTTTTCGAAATTCGACCGGGAAGACCGCGAAAGTCTATGGAACAGTACGGTCTAAGATACGGGGCTTATAGCTCTCCCCTCCTAATAAAAATTTCATTGTCGAAATTTATGCAATCATCGCAACTCATGAGGAATAAGAAACATAACATCATCATATAAAATAAGTGATAACATAAAAAATACAACACATAATCAATCACAAAGAGATGGTGATAACGCTCTCGAATCTCGGCCTCGCGCTCCCAAGAAGCCTCTTCAACAGAATGGTGACCCCACTGAACCTTCACCAACGGAATCACCTTGGTCCGGAGGACCTGCTCCTTCCTATCAAGGATACGGACTGGCTGCTCAATATATGAAGCGTCCTACTGAACCTCTAACGGCTGCTAACGACTGTCAATCAATAACAGGAATAATGTCTGACCTACACTTCCTCAACATAGAGAAATGAAAAACGTTATGGATGACAGACAACTGAGATGGCAAGGAAAGCCAATAGGCCACGGCGCCAACGTGCCCAGTGATCTCGAAAGGTCCTATAAATCTTGGAGAAAGCTTGCCCTTCGCTCCAAATCGAACTAAGCACTTCATGGGCGAGACCTTGAGATACACATGGTCCCCTATATCAAACTCCAAGGGACGACGCTGATGATCAGCAAAAATCTTCTGTCAGCTCTGAGCTGTGCGCATCCTCTGCCTGATGATATCAATAGCCTCTGACATCTCTTGCACAAGCTCGAGACCTAGGAGACGACGCTTTCCAACCTCTGTCCAACAACTTGGTGATCTGCATGGTTTGCCATATAGTGCCTCAAAAGGAGTCATGCCGATGGTCACCTGATAGCTGTTGTTGTATATAAACTTAGTCAATTGCAGATGCTCATTTCAACTACTCCTAAAATTATTTACACATGCCTGAAGCATATCCTTAAGGATCTGGTTGACTCTCTCGGTCTGGCAATCAGTTTGCGGATGGTACGCAGTGCTAAGCTACAATTCAGTCACTATCGCTCGCTGGAAGCTCCCCCAAAACTGAGACATAAACCTCGAGTCTCGATCAGAAACGATCAAGATTGGAATGCCATGCAGTCTCACAACCTCCTCGATAAATAACCTCGCAAGCTAGTCCATAGACCATGTCGCACGCATCGTAAGGAAATGTGCCGACTTTGTCAGAAGATCCACAACAACCTAAATGGCGTCATGACGACACTGAGTCCTCGGCAAGCCCATAATAAAATCTGTCGACATGTGCTCCCACTTCCACATCGGGATGCTCAATGGCTGCAATAGACCGGGGGTCTCTGATGATCGGCCTTGACACGTTGGCATGTGTCACACTCGGCCATAAAACTGGTGATCTGGTGCTTCATCCCTATCCAAAAATACTATCGCCTCATGTTACGATACATCTTTGTCGAGCCTGAGTGGATAAAAAATCACGATCGATGTGCCTCGGTCATAAGGTCTTTGCGTAACTCAGGAATATCCGGGACACATAATCAGCCTCTGAAATGAAGTCCACCATCTGTACCAATCTGCCAATCTTCCTGACTCTCAGATGCAGCCTCAGCTATATAACTCTGCAACGACTCATCAGCCTGCTGAGCCTCGATCACCCTTACGACAAGAGAGGGTTGAATCGACAGGCTCGATAACTGTACGATAGAAGACTGCAGGCCGAACTCAAAATCATACTCTACGATATCCTTAAGCATCCACCACTCTTGAATCATCATATGCACTACTAGGCCTCGTGGTTGATGACTGATGGCATCTGCCACCACGTTTGCCTTACCCGGGTGGTACTGAAGATCGAAATCATAGTTTTTCAGGAGCTCCATCCAGTGCCTCTGCCTCATACTCAACTCAGATTGCGAGAATAGGTACTTCAAGCTCTTGTGGTCGGAGAAGAGCTCGAACCTGATCCCATAGAGATAGTGTCTCCACACCTTCAGTGCGAAGATAACTGCAGTCAGCTCCAAATCATGCGTGGGGTATTTCAGTTCATGGACCTTAAGCTGACGAGACGTGAAGGCCACTGGTCTTCTGTGCTGCATCAAGATAACATCCAAAATAATATGCGTGGCATCAGTAAATACAATAAATCCGTCACTCCCAGAGGGAAGAGTGAGGACAGACGGTCCTTCAACTCCATAAATGCTCGCTCGTAGGTGTCACTCTAAATAAACTCTGCGCCCTTCTAAGCCAACTTGATCAGCGGGGCTGCAATACGAGAGAAGCCCTCAATAAAACACCGGTAATAGCCCTCTAAACTAAGAAAACTGCGGATCTTTGATGCAGTCGTGGGCTGGCCCCACTGATGTATTACCTCAACCTTCTAGGGGTCCACTGCGACGCCCTCCCTCGTCACCACGTGACTGAGGAACTTCACTTCCTCCTGCTAGAACTCCTACTTCTCCAGCTTCACATACAGCTGGTGTGCACGGAGGGTCTGTAAAGTAATCTCCAAGTGATGCTCGTGCTCCTCATGGGTCCTCGAATAGATCAGAATGTCGTTGATGAATACTGTAATAAACTAATCAAGATATGGGTGCAAGACCTCGTTCATCTGCTATATGAAGATCGCAGGTGCATTGGTCAGTCCGAAGGACATGATTTGAAACTCAAAATGACTGTAACGTATCCTGAATGCTGTCTTCTGAATGTCCTCCTCTCGGAACCGAATCTGATGATAATTGGAACACAGGTCAATCTTTGAAAAGAACTGTGCACCATGCAGCTGATCAAACAAATCATCAATCCTCAGGAGCAGATACTTATTCTTGATCGTGACTTTGTTGAGCTCACGGTAATCTACGTAGAGCCTCAACGAGCCATCCTTCTTCTTCACAAAGAGTATCAGTGCTCCCCACGGTGAACTGGTCGGACGGATAAAGCCTAACTCACGTAACTCGTCCAACTGCTTCTGCAGTTCCCACAACTCCAACGGTGTCATACGATACGGGGCCTTTCAAATAGGCGCAGTACCAGGCACAAGATCAATCTGAAACTCTGTGAGTCGATGAGACGGTAATCCCAGAATCTTATGTAACACATCGAAAAAATTACAAATCATGGGCAACTGGTCTGTAACGACTCAAAAAAATCTGTACAAAGACCCGAGTACCAACTCATGCAGAAATTCCTCAGGATTAAATCCTTTAGAAACTAGACGAGAATTAACAAAGTGTTAACCTAGATTACTGGTGAAATTAGCACTAATCACTTTAAATACGATCTGGAAGACCCAAAACCTATAGAATTAGTAACGCTACATTACCGTGAAATATAGAATCCAACTCTAAACCCAGTTACTCTCGGGAGCACTTTGAAACTTCGTATTAGACCAGGACCGTACGTCGAAAGTCCGATAACAATGAAATTAGATGATTATGACTGCCTAGTTGGACTTGATAATCACCTCAAAAATTAAGTCCAAACGATGTTCTGAGACTGTTTCCTTGAGTTCGGAGTGAAGAGTGTGAAAAAGTGAAGATTTTTAAGAAATTAAATATGAAATTAAGTAATCTGAGTCGTGTCACTTGCGCACCATTTATAAGCATTCTGACCGTTAGTTTTTGACCTAAATTCACCCTCGGATCTGGGATGATGGTCCACACATATCAATATACTTGTGACCCTGATCGAGTTTCGGTGATCGCTGAAATGAAACTGGTTCTCCACAGTCGATCTGAAAAACTGATTGAACTGAAAACTTAACTTGATCAAGATCCAGCATCTATGAACTTAAGTCTGACTACATTCAGTAAGGGGGCCTCCAGAATTACTCTGTTGGATCAGAATAAGGCCGATTTGGTTATAACTTAAGTATACCATGGCCCTGGGATTGTTTCCATCAGTTCTAGGCTTATATAAGGACCTTAAACCATCTCTCACATATTCCATACGAATTTTAAAACCCTAGCTAAGGAAATGAAAAAAAAGAGAGAGAAAGTAAGAGAGAAGTTGGTGATTCATCCTAAGATTCTTCCCAGCTTCACTACGTGCCTAATCCACCTATTCGAATCATTATTTTGGCAATTCTAATTTCAAACTTGGGTAAGAAAATCAAACCCTAACCTGTTTTAGGGCTTAGTATAGTTGAAGTGATGAAATAGCTAACCTAGTTCGTGCTATAGGTTGCTAATTCGCCGTTGACGAAGGCTTACCATTTAAATCATATTCGTTACGCTTCTGCGACGTACGGTGCAGACTATAGATGTATAGATTATGGTTTTCAAAGCTTTCAATGTCAGATAATAATTTATTACTGACATGGGTGCTATTACACTTGCTAAATGTGCTATCTGTTCTGTTTTACGAATATATATAGTCTATGTTGTAAATAGAGTATTCCATGTGTTTGTTAAAATGTTTGTATGCATATGAAATCTGATGTTGTGATTGCCATGATTAATTACTGTTAGTACATGCTTGTTATGTATGCGATAACTCCTTAGCAAAAGGATTTGCCCAAATATGTAATATACCAACATACGTGATGTATGTTGAATAGTGTAGTCGAAGTGTTTGTATAAACTCCTGAACGGGCTAGTAATTGGTAAAGTATGATTTTTAAGGGTATTGAGATATGAATCTCAATCACCTTACTTGTGTGTATGATTTCCTCCATGAAATGTTTAGCCTATTTTATTCATGCTATGTGTATGATTTTCTCCACGTACTGCATTCATGTTTAAGTTATATTTCATAACATGCTCATATGAATGTGAAATTTGAATCAAATGTCTATTATTGAGATTGTACGTGACTGGGACCATATTATAGTCCAGGCAATCGATAATAGGCTTTGAGTTCGTGGCTGGGACTTATTCACCACGTGAGACATGTTTGACGAACCCGAGACGTATTAGAGTTGTCGGCAGTGGTTTGGCCACACGGAGTGCTTATGTATTTCATGTCGATCAACTCAACATGCGATCGTGCTAGTCAAGCTCGTCAAGCAACCCGATTGACTCGATGTATGTTCACCATGTATGGATGCACCTGTTTGAATCTAGGGTACCAAACTTACTAGTGTAATCCCATCAACCTTGGTACCTTGATCTTCTAAGACTCATGAGATGGACATGGTGGTATGGGACACTGTGGTCGAGCTGTCGACCTATGTTGGGGCGACGAGCCTCCTCGTAGTGACCCAGTGAGCAACCTAGACTCATGAGCCGATTGTGGTGGTATGGGATACTATATTCGAGCTATCGGCCTACTCTGATAGTGACGAGCCCTTTGTAGTGACCTCAAGTATATCCTGAAACTGCAATGGGACGACGAGCCTTATTGTAGTCTATAGGATATAACTAGACCTGTATTGATTGGTGACGAGCCCTTTATAACGATTTAGAACTATAATATCGTATGAGATTATCTAGGACTAACGACCCTAGAATGGATCATTGTTTAGGTAATGATATGAGGGAGGTACCATAGCTTTCCAATTCTCCTGTATGAAAAAAAGGACTAATAATAACTTGATAATCACGTTCATAACATTGCACTGCATGTGCCCCGGGTTGAAGAACATAGAGGGAAGAAAGCATGCCACGAACATAAGATGGTGTCGCATGAGGGAGTGTAGGTGAGGGCATGTATCATGAAAATATTTCATCCTTGCATTAATAAGAGTATCTAAGAATGTTTGATATGTCTGCTTTATCATTACTGCTTTATTGAATTAATAACATGTTAATCTTTGCTCTATGATTCCACTGAGTTGATCACTCACTCCCACGTTCTAGGACGGTGTTCTGAACACCCACCAGACTCTGTCTTAGCTGCAGATGACGATGTGACTCAGGAGGCGGAGCCTGATTACTACGACGATCAGGACGAGTTCTCATATATGTAGTTCTCTAATGGTTTCACTTAGGCCGTGATGATCGACGGGGCTACAGGGCTTTTCATTCTAGTTGAAACTATTTCTCCACATTTTTATTTTTATTTGAACTAATACAAGTATATGGTGACTTAGTGATGTATTCATACTCTGGGGTTCGACAAAGATCCTTTGAACTCATATATGTTTAAATACATTTTTCAGTCTTCCGCTTGCTTTATATAAATTGATCTAGAGTATGAATTACTCTTTTGGTATAATCCCACTCATGTTTAGTGCACTAATATGAACAACATTCAATCATCATTATCTATGTTGCATAAGTGATGCGTTGGAACTTGGGAGTTGAGCTTCTGCTCGACCCTCAATTTTTAGGGCATTCCAAGTTGGTATCAGAGCTTCATTTGGATTAAACCGGACCTGGGTTATGGTCACACAATGTACACTACTGCCACTTTAGTGTAGGAGGGTGTGAGAAAAATTTAGAAATAGGTTTAGGACTCTCAGTGTCGTCAATTGGCGAAAGTTTATTGAAAACGATCGTCGAGATCGAGTCCGTGCAGACTCCTAATCACACACGACCCCAAACCATGTTTAGATCGTCAATTGATGGGTATAGACCGTGTTTCATCCCATTCCAGCCATTAAAAATTGGTAAATGTGGATATGTATCAGATTTATTTCGAAACGACCCGAAATGAGGCGAATTGGAGTAAGGGCTCAATCGGGGCATTTCTAGGGGGACCCAGGGTGGGACCCTCATCATTTTTTACCTAGGGGGGAGGACCTGGCCAGAATGGCGAGCCCTCGATGGACTGGACAGAGACCGGGGAGGCCACACCGACCGGCGGGCCAGACTGGGGCAGGCCATCGGGCCGACGCTCGTTAGGGCCTAGTGTGACCCACTGGTCCATGGTTCCACTAATAAAACACTCCCAAACACCCCCTCTCTTCATAATGTCACCCTCCAAGCTCTCCTTTTTCTTCAAAACTTCACATTCCTCTCTTAAATCGCCCTTCCAATCCCTCTTTCCTTCATTTCTTTTCAAGCTTTACATCCCTCAACCATTCTCAGCCATACCCATCACCCAACCCTCTCATTTCCTTTGATTTAAGCTCTTAATCCCCCATTTGAGTCTCAAATTCTTGTAAATACACTTTTGTCATTTTCCCTCTTTATCCCTTTTCATTTGAGCCTTTACACCCTCTTATAAGGCTCAAATTCGTGGAGACCCAAAGATCTTATCCCTTTCCTTCCTTTTCTTCACTTTTCCATGACTTTCTTGGAGGTTGTCGCGACCCTATTCTCGATTTCAACCATTCTTTCTCTCATGGGAAAGAAAAGAACTCCTGTGGATGAAGCTGGGCCTAGTCACCCCGCTTGCTCGAGGAGACCGAGAGGAGCCGCCGTGAGTACAAGTACTGGTAGGGAGTTGTAGACTAATTGGGGTCTTGATCCCCAGTCTCCTGTTGGCAGAGCTATCTCACGGAGTCTACGAGGGCCGTAGGGTCCTTTTTGAAGCGCATGTGAATGGGTAACTCTTTGGAGAATACCTGTTGTTCGAGCGCCTGGAAGAGGCCAGGTGAGGTCCACTATTTGAAGGCGAGTCTCGTGCAAACGTGAGCACTGTCTGAGCCTTCTATGCTCACATTCAAGAAATTACGCTAGAGCCCTTGCAGTTTAAGATCCCCTTTGGCAGAGATCGGGAGGCCACAATCAGCGTTGGTTTAATATCTTAGCTCCTGAATGTGCCACTTGACGAGGTACATGCAAGTGAAAGGAATCTGAATGGTGTAAGTGAAAGGGATCACCACACCAGGTTTCTATGTAGTCGACTGGTTTAGTGACAACATAACAAGAGCCTCTTAGCGACCAATATGACAGGCAACTTCCACCTGTTTCACTACATCTTCACGTTTAACGTCTACCCCAGGTGGAGTAATCGCAGCGAGTGCACGCGTCTCATGGTGGATTTCCTGTACCAAGTGGGGAAGGGAGCGAAGTTGTGTGTGCCTACATTTGTACTACGACAGATAGTCCTTATCACGCGTTCAAATAGAAGGACTGAGTCGCTCTCCTTCGGCCGACTCATATGCAAGATTGTACTTGAGTTTGGCTACAGACTTGGGGTGAAATTTCCAGCGCCGATTCATTACATCAATGAGACCACTCTCAATCAGATGAATATCGGGCCACGACAACGATAAGCCCAACTTAAAGAGAGCGAGGATGAAACTAAGAGCGAAGAAGAAGAAAGTGAAGGAGAAGGCGAGGCTGAAATAGAAGAAGAGGAAGAACAGAAAGAAGAAGAAGAGGCTCAGGACATGAGTGAGAGCTCTCCTCCTACAGAACCGGTGCAGGACGCTGGTCAGGCTGCTAGGGATGCCCGTATAGTTCGACTTGAGGAGGGCCATGCTATCCTACGACAGGATATCATGGATCTTCGGGGCCTCGTGCAACACAAGTTCAAGAAGGTGACTCGCACTCTGAAGACTATCCTATGCTACCTGCAGGATAAGGGTGCCCCTTCTCCATCGCCAGATTCAGATGCTTAGTCATCCATGTTGTTACCCTGTAGCTTGTTTGTTGTTTATAGGATGTTGGTGTTTTATGTTGATAGGCTTAGTAAAGTAGTAACTTTTAGGATGTTTTAAATGTTTGAAGTCCTGGTTGTATTAGTGCACCTGCATTTTCGGTCATGATCCATGTAAACCTATATTTCATGTATTGTGACAAATTTTGGTAAATGAAATGCATGTAGTCTTTTTTTTTTTTTTGCTATGAAGTGTGTAAAATGCATAAAGGATTGTGTGTTGTTATGCTACATCCTATGCAAGTTGCACCCTATTTTTTGTAGGGAATGTCACCTAAGTTCACGCGGAGCATGGCACGCCTCACATTGAAGGATTCAATGGACCAGGCACCTCCCCAGAGTGATGGTCGTGCGGACCTTGGTTTGGACCCAGTTAGTGAGACTATGTTTGAGTCTTAGCCTTCTATTGGTCCTACAGTTGGGCCGCCACCTTACATACCACCGATTTGTGAGCAAAACCCTGCATCTTCTTCAACGCAACATGTGCCTCAATCGGCTCTACCTACGGATAGGTTGGAACAGTTGTTGAAGATGATGCACCAGCAGTAGGAGCAGCACTAGCAGCAACAGATGCGGCAGCAACAGTAGTAGCTCTTGGCTACTATTATAGGAGCCCTAGCTCAGGGTGAGGGTATGACTCCACCTTCACCATCTGTACGCCCTGCTGAGACTGTAGGTCCTTCCACTCGGTATGAGGGTGTGACTTTGCCTACACCTGTTGTATACCCTACGAGGAACTTGGGTACTAGTGGCCTCCTAGAGCGATTCCAATGCTTGTGGCCTCCTACATTTGTCGGTTCTCACAAACCAGAGGAGGCCGAATATTGGCTTGACCGCATCTCCAAGATGCTAAGGATGCTACAATGTATAGAGCCAGAGCAGGTTGAGTTGGTTACCTTTATATTGGAGAAGGAGGCCCGCTTGTAGTGGGATAGTGTCCTGTGGACGGTTGCAGTTGATCATGTATGGACATGGGCAACATTTGAGACCCGGTTCCATGAGAAATACTATCCCCATACATATAGGCACGAGAAGGAGAATGAATTTCTGTGCCTCAAACAGGGAGGCATGTCAGTGACAGAGTACGAGCACCAGTTTATAGAGTTGGGCAGATATGTCCCTACTGTACTTGCTGACGTGCAGATGTGCATGTGGCATTTTTTCGAGGGCCTACGATCTGACATTCGCTCGAAGATATACTGTGCTAGCTACCCTCCTATACTGAGCTAGTACACATGTCTATGCGAGCAGAGCAGGAAGGGGATCGATTGTCACATTCTCGTGGGCCTATGATCCCTAGGCCACGACCAGATATGCCGAGTAGGTCATTCCTCGGCAAGAGGACCCGTACTGACTCTCCTCCCAGGATCGCGATGCCACTAGTTTCGATGAGGTGACCTGGTGTGACATGTACATACTGTGGGAGACCAGGTCATGCTGCGGAGAGCTGTTTTACGCATATGAGAGACAGCTGGTTTACACCACCATAGAGAATCGACCGCCTTCGCCCTCAGACACTATCGGCTCTACCCCTACGGACTGCACCTGCACATCCATTGTTTTGACCACTGTCACCCCAATTTAGGCCGCTATAACAGCCTATGGTACCACAACCGAACCGCCAGCAGCAAGCGCGGGTCCATGCACTCACAGCGGAAGTGCCTGACTCTATAGCTATAGTACCTTTAGCCTTCGAGCTCATCTCCCACATCAAAGGTATCCCTATATTTCTGTTGGTGTTCACAGGATCCACTGTCTCAGTGATTTCATGTTCTGCGGTCAAGCATTTAGGGATGAGTACGACCCTGATGATTGGGGTGCGAGTTATTGCAGCACCTAGGACTTTTACAAATGCCACTAAAATGTGTGAGGGATGCTTGATAGATCTAGGGAGCAGAACGATATGTATCGACCTGATTGTCACCACGATATACCATTTCGACATCATCCTTGACATGGATTGGCTAACGGAAGTGAGGGCCGAGATTGACTGTGAGACCCGTCTAGTGATAACTTACGGGCCTAAGGGTTTGGCCTTCACGGTCCCCGTGCAGGTCAGTTGCCCTTTTCGAGTTCTTTATTACGCTTTCTTACTGAAAAATGTTGATGGCCCGACAATTGAAAACACACCTATAGTTCAGGATTATGAGGAGGTGTTCGCGACGATTCTTGGTTTACCTCCGTCGTGTGAGATCAATTTTTCTATTGATCACGTGCCTGGTGTAGTACATGTTTCATTACCGATGTATCCTATGCTGTCATGTGAGATGGAGGAACTGAGGAAATAGATTGACGGGCTGGTAGAGAAGGGCTTCATACGACTAAGTATCTCTCCTTGGGGAGCACTTGTGTTGTTTGTCAAGAAGAAGGATGGGTCATTATGGTTATGTATTGATTACTGCAGGTTGAACCAATTGACCGTGAAGAAAAAGTATCCTTTGCCTAGGATAGACGATCTATTTGATCAGTTGAAAGGGGTCCAATACTTTTCAAAGATTGACCTACAGTCAGGGTATCTTCAGTTGCGCGTCAGGGATGAAGATGTGCAGAAGACCACATTCAGGACCAGCTTTGGTCATTACGAGTTCCTTGTGATGCCGTTCGGCCTTATGAACGTATCGGCCGTGTTCATGGACTTGATGAACGGGTATTTCAGACATTTCTATACCGATTCGTCATCGTGTTTGTCGATGATACTCTGGTATACTCTGCAAGTTGGGAAGAGCACGAGAGGCACTTACAGGTAGTCTTGGATACTCTGAGGAAGAACCAGTTGTTCGCACAGTACAAGAAGTGTGACTTATGGCAGGAGGAAGTCAAGTTCCTGGGACATGCAGTGTCCAAGGAAGGGATAACGGTGGACCATACTAAGGTAGCCGCGGTTCAGGACTAGAAGTAGCCTGGTTCGGTTACTGAGGTGAGGAGTTTTCTTGGTCTGATAGGCTATTATCGATGCTTGATTCTGAACTTCTCGAAGATAGCCAGACCTTTGTCTCAGTTGACTCGAAAAGACTTGAAGTTTGCCTGAAATGAGAAGGCAGGAGCAGTTTTTCAGGAGTTGAAGGACAGACTGACGTCCGCCCCTATGCTAGTATTGCCAGAGTAAGCGGTCACGTATACGATATACACCGACACATCTCGCGTTGGTCTAGGTTATGTCCTTATGTAGAAGGACAAGGTGATTGCATATACCTCGAGACAGTTGAGGAAACACGAGGAGAATTACCCTACGTAAGACCTCGTGTTAGCAGCAGTCATATTTGCATTAAAGCTTTGGAGACATTACCTCTACGGAGAGGAGTTCGAGCTCTTTTGTGACCACAAGAGCCTTAAGTATATATTCATTCAGCGAGACTTGAATATGAGACAACGTCGATGGATGGAAACCTTGAAGGACTTCAAGTTCGATGTCTCCTACCATCCTGGCAAGGCCAACCTTGTGGCGGACGCGTTGAGCCGCAAGAAGGCGATCATATTTGTGACTCCGCTGATGATTGAGGAGTGGGGTATGCTAGAGTTTGTTCACGACTTTGAGCAGAAGCTCACTGTGGAGGAACCATTTGAAGTCATCGCACATGTTCATGTACAGCCCCTCATTGATGGTAGGATCATCAGGTTCAGGCAGATGATGAGCTTTTGGTGAAGATGCGAGAGCGGGTTGGTACAGATGAGGACTCAGAGTGGATTTTTAGTACGGATGGGGGCTTACATTATCGTGGCCGCCTATGCGTCCCAAACATTCCCAAGTTGAGATGAGAAGTTCTTGAGGCAACGCACAATTCGAAACTAGCGATGCATCTTGGGAGCACGAAGATGTATCGAGATGTGAAGAGGTCGTATTGGTGGAACAACATGAAGACTCATATAGCAGAGTATGTATCCCGTTGTCTCACGTGCCAGCAGGTCAAGGCAGAGCATCGCCGACCTCCTAGACTGCTTCAGCCCATGCCCATAGCTGAATGGAAGTGGGACTTCATCTCTATGGACTTTATATTAGGGCTATCGAAGACAAGGAAGGGACATGATTCTATCTAGATGATCGTCCACCGATTGATGAAGTCTGCTCATTTCCTCCCAATCAGAGTCACTAACTCTGCAGACGAGTTGGCTTGGTTGTACATCAAAGAGATAGTTCGTCTGCATAGAGTTCCCTTGAAGATTGTGTCGGAAGATACACGCGATTCACATCTATCTTCTGGACTCGTATCCAGGAAGTGATGGGTGTGAAGTTAAAGTTCAGTACCGCATTTCACCCATAGACTGATGGACAGATGGAGTGAGTGAATCAGATTTTGGAGGATATGCTGCGGGCTTGTGTTTTGGACTTCAAGGACAGTTGGGATGACTGTCTCCCATATGCAGAGTTCGCCTATAATAACAGCTTCCAGGAGAGTATTGGCATGGCTCCTTACGAGGCCTTATATGAACGCCCTTGTCGAGCACCGTATTGCTGGGCTGAGGTTGGCAAGTGTAGTTTGATTGACCCAGAATTAGTACAGGCGAACTTAGAGAAGATCGACATTATCAGGCGTCGACTTCTGACAGACCAGAGAAGACAAAAGAGTTATGTCGACACGAGGCGGCGACCACTTAACTTTGAAGTTGGAGACCATGTATTCCTCCGAGTTTCTCCTATGAAGGGAGTCCTGCGGTTTGGCAAGAAGGGGAAGCTCACATCAAGATTTATTGGTCCATTTCAGGTTCTGGATCGAGTGGGGGCAGTAGTGTATCACCTGACTTTACCCACACCACTCACAAGCGTACACAACGTATTTCATGTATCTATGCTGAAGAAATACATTCCTGATCCTTCACACATCATCAGATGGGAGCAGGTATAGTTGAGCGAGGATGCCACATATGTACTGCGTCCGATGCATATCCTAGACAGGAAGGAGCAAGTATTGAGCAGTAAGGTGATTCCACTCGTGAAGGTACTATGAACGCACCATACTGAGGAGGAAGCTACTTGGGAAACAGAAGCTGAGGTCAGAAAGAACTACCCTCAGATTCTCAAGGAGTATGAAAAGTTATTAATTTTGAAGATGAAATTTTTCTTTAAGGAGGGTAGATTGTAACGACTCGAAAAAATCCGTACAAAGACCCGAGTACCAACTCAAGCGGAAATCCCTCAGGACTAAATCCTTTAGAAACTAGATGAGAATTAACTAAGTGTTAACCTAGATTACCGGTGAAATTAGCACTAATCACTTTAAATACGTTCTGCAAGACCCAAAACCTATAAAATTAGTAACGCTACATTACCCTGAAATCTAGAATCCAACACTAAACCCAGTTACTCTCGGGAGCACTTTGAAACTTCGTATTGGACCTGGACCACACATCGAAAGTCCGATAGTGATGAACTTAGACGATTATGACCACCTAGTTGGACTTGACAATCACCTCGAAAATAAAGTCCAAACGATATCGTGAGCCTATTTCCTTGAGTCCGGAGTGAAGAGTGTGAAAAAGTGAAGATTTTTAAGAAATTAAATATGAATTTAAGTAATCTGAGTCGTGTCGCTTACGCACCATTTATAAGCATTCTAATCGTTGGTTTTTGACCCAAATTCATCCTCGGATCAGGGATGATGGCCCACACATGTCAATATATTTGTGAACCTGATCGAGTTTCGGTGACCGTTGAACTGAAACTGGTCCGCCACGGTCGATCTAGAAACCTGATCGAACTGAAAACTTAACTTGATCAAGGTCCAGCATCTATGAGCTTAATTATGACCGCATTCAGCAAAGGGACCTCCAAAACTGCTCTGTTGGATCGGAACAAGGCCGATTTGGTTATAACCTAAGTATACCATGGCCTTGGGACTGTTTCCGTCAGTTCTGGGCCTATATAAGGACCTTAAATCCCCTCTCACATATTCCATACGAATTTTAAAACCCTAACTAAGGAAGAGAAGAAAAAGAGAGATAAAGTAAGAGAGAAGTTGGTGATTCATCCTGAGATTCTTCCCAGCTTCACTACGTGCCTAATCCACTTATTGGAATCATTATTTCGGCAATTCTAATTTCACACTTGGGTAAGAAAATCAAACCCTAACCTGTTTTAGGGCTTAGTATAGTTAGAGTGATGAAATAACTAACCTAGTTCGTACTATAGGTTGTTAATCCGCCGTTGACGAAGGCTTACCGTTTAAATCATATTCGTTATGCTTCTACTGTGTACTGTGCAGACTATAGATGTATAGATCATGGTTTTTAAAGCTTTCAATGTCAGATAATGATTTCTTACTGACATGGATGCTATTACACATGCTAAATGCACTATCTGTTCTGTTTTACGAATATGTATAGTCTATGTTGTAAACAGAGTATTCCATGTGTTTGTTAAAATGTTTGTGTGCATATGAAATCTGATGTTGTGATTGCCATGATTAATTATTGTTAGTACATGCTTGTTATGTATGCGAAAACTCCTTAGCAAAAGGATTTGCCCAAATATGCAATATACCAACATTCGTGATGTATCTTAAATAGTGTAGTCTAAGTGTTTGTATAAACGGCTGAATGGGTTAGTAATTGGTAAAGTATAATTTTTAAGGGTATTGAGATGTGAATCTCAATCACCTTACTTGTGTGTATAATTTCATCCATAAAATGTTTAGCCTATTTTATTCATGCTAACTGTGTGTATGATTTCCTCCATGTACTGCATTTGTGTTTAAGTTATATTTCATAACATTCTCATATGAATGTGGAATTTGAATCAAATGTCTATTAATGAGATTGTACGTGACTGGGACCATGTTATGGTCCAAGCAATAGGTAACAGGCTTTGAGTTCGTGGCTAGGATTTATTCACCACATGAGACGTGTTTGATGAACCAGAGTTGTATTAGAGTTGTCGGCAGTGGTGACGAACCAGAGCTGTATTAGAGTTGTCGGCAGTGGTTTGGCCACACAGAGTGCTTATGCATTTCATGTCGATCAACTCAACGTGCGATCTAGTCGAGCTCGTCAAGTAACCCGATTGACCCGATATATGTTCACCATGTATGGACGCTCCTGTTTGAATCTATGGTACCAAACTTACTAGTGTAATCCCGTCAACCTTGGTACCTTGATCCGCTAAGACTCATGAGCCAGACATGGTGGTATGGGACATCGTGGTCGAGCTGTCAGCCTACGCTGGAGCAACGAGCCTCCCTATAGTGACCAGTGAGCAACCTAGACTCGTGAGCCGATTATGGTGGTTTAGGACACTATATTCGAACTATTGGCCTACTCTGACGATTCCTTTGTAGTGACCTCGAGTATATCCTAAAACTGCATTGGGGCGACGAGCCTTATTGTAGTCTATAGGATATAACTAGACCTATATTGATTGGTGACGAGCCCTTTATAACGATCTAGAACTATAATATCGTATGAGATTATCTAGGACTGACGACCCTAGAATGGATCATTGTTTGGGTAATGATATGAGTGAGGTACCTTAGTTTCTCAATCCTGCTGTATGAAAAAAAGGACTAATAATAACTCGGTAATCACGTTCATAACATCGCACTGCATGTGCCCCGGGTTGAAGAGCACAGAGGGAAGAAAGCATGCTGCGGACATAAGATGGTGTCGCACGAGGGAGTGTAGGCAAGGGCATGCATCATGAAAATATTTCATCCTTACATTAATAAGAGTATCTAGGAATGTTTGATATGTCTGCTTTATCATTACTGCTTGACTGAATTGATAACATGTTAATCTTTGCTCTATGATTCCACTGAGTTGATCACTCACTCCCACGTTCTGGAATGGTGTTCTGAACACCCACCAGACTTTGTCTTAGCTGTAGATGACGACGTGACTCGGGAGGCGGAGCCTGATTACTACGATGATCAGGACGAGTTCTCGTATATGCAGTTCTCTGACGATTTTTCTTAGGCCGTGATGATCGACGGGACTACAGGGCTTTTCATTCTAGTTAAAACTATATCTCCACATTTTGATTTTTATTTAAACTATAACATGTATATGGTGACTCAGTGATGTATTTATACTCTGGGGTTCGATAGAGATCCTTTGAACTCATATACGTTTAGATACATTTTTCAGTCTTTCGCTTGTGTTATATAAATTGATTTGGAGTATGAATTACTGTTTTGGTATAATCCCACTCATGTTTAGTGCACTAATATGAACAACATTCAATCACCATTATCTATGTTGCATAAGTGATGCGTTGGAACTCGGGAGTTGAGCTTCTGCTCAACGCGTCTGCCACAAGGTTGGCCACGCCAGGATGATAGGAGTCCTCGAACTTGAAGTCCTTCAAGGTTTTCATCCATCGGCGCTGCCTCATATTCAAGTCTCACTGAGTGAATATATACTTAAGGCTCTTATGGTCGCAAAAGATCTCGAAATCCTCTCCATAGAGGTAATTTATCCAGAGCTTTAATGCAAATATGACCGCTGCTAACTCAAGGTCGTGCGTAGGGTAATTCTCCTCATGTTTCCTCAACTGTCTCGAGGCATATGCAATCACCCTGTCCTTCTGCATAAGGACACAACCCAAACCAACCCGAGACGCGTCGTGTATATCGATACTTGACCCCTTGCTCTAGTAATACTAGCACAGGGGCGGACGTCAGTCAGTCCTTCAGCTCCTAAAAAGCTACTCCCGCCTTCTCATTCCAGGCGAACTTCAAGTCCTTTTGAGTTAATTGAGACAAAGGTCTAGTTATCTTCAAGAAGTCCCAAATGAAGCGTCAGTAATAGCCTACCAGACCAAGAAAACTCTTCACCTCAATAACCGAACCAGGCTGTTTCCAGTCTTGAACCGCGGCTACCTTAGTAAGGTCCACCGTTATCCCTTCCTTAGACACCACGTGTCCTAGAAACTTGACTTCCTCCTACCAGAAGTCATACTTTGTGTACTGTGCGAACAACTGGTTCTTCCTCAGACTATCCAAGACTGCTTGTAGGTGTGCCTCGTGCTCTTCCCGACTCGCAGAGTACACCAGAATGTCATCGATAAACACGATGTCGAATCGGTATAGAAATGGCCGAAACACCCAGTTCATTAAGTTCATGAACACGGTCAGTGCGTTCGTAAGGCCGAACGACATCACAAGGAACTCGTAATGATCAAAGATGATCCTGAATGTTGTCTTTTGCATATCCTCATCCCTGACACATAACTGGTGATACCCTGAAGTATCATGCCCCCATCAACTAATCAAATAGATCATCTATCCTGGGCAAAGGATACTTGTTCTTCACTGTCACCTGGTTTGGCCTATGATAATCAATACACAATCGCAGTGAACCGTCTTTCTTCTTCACGAACAACACAGGCACTCCCCAAGGAGACACACTAGGTCGTATGAAACTGGCCTCTAACAGGTCATCAATCTACTTCCTCAACTGCTCCATCTCACATGGAGGCATGCGATAAGTCGACAATGAAATAGCCATCACACCAGGCATAAGATCAACGGTAAAATCGATCTCAAGCTGCGGAGGCAAACTAGGAATCGTTGTGAACACCTCCTCATAATCCTGAACTACAGGAATGTTTTCAATTATCGGGCCATCAACATTCTTCAGTAAGGAAACATAACAAAGAACTTGAAAATGGCAACTGACCTGCATGGGGAACATAAAGGCCGAACCCTTAGGCCCGTAAGCTGTCACTAGACGGGTCTCACAATCAATCTCAGCCCTCACTTCCGTTAGCCAATCCATGTCAAGGATGACATCGAAATGGTATATCGTGGTGACAATCAGGTCAATGCATATCGTTCTGCTCCCTAGATCTATCAAGCAACCCTCATACATTCTGGTGGCATCTGTAAAAGTCCCAGGTGCTGCAATAACTCGTACCCCAATCATCGGGGTCATACTCAGCCCTAAGCGCTTGACTGCAGAACATAAAATCACCGAGACACTGGATCCCGTGTCTACCAACAAAAATATAGGGGTACCTTCGATGTGGACGGTGAGCTCGAAGGCCAAAGGTACTATAACTGTAGATTCAGGCGCTTCCTCTATGAGTGCATAGACCCGCGCTTGCTGCTGGCAGTTCGACTATGGTACCATAGGCCATTGTGGTGGCCTAAATTGGGGTGGCGGCGGTCGAAACGATGGATGTACAGGTGCAGTCCGTAGGGGTGGAGCCGATAGAGCCCGAGGGTGAGGGCGGTTGATTCTCTGCGGTGACGAAAACCCACTATCTCTCATACGTGCAAAACAACTCTCTGTAGCATGACCTAGTCTCCCACTATACGTACATGTCACACCAGGTCACCTCATCGAAACTAGTGGCACCACGATTCTGGGAAGAGAGTCGGTATAGGACCTCTTGCCGAGGAATGACCTGCTCAGCATATTTGGCAGTGGCCTAGGGATTATCGGTCTACGAGAACGTGACAATCGATCCCCGTCCTACTCTACTCGCATAGACATGTGTACTAGCTCAGCATAGGAGGGTATGCTAGCACAGCACATCTTCGAGCAAATTTCAGGTCGCAGGCCCTCAGAAAAATGCCGCATCCGCATCTGTGCGTCAATAAGTATAGTAGGGATGTACCTACCCAACTTCGTAAACCGGTGCTCGTACTTTGTCACTGACATGCCTCCCTGTTTGAGGTATAAAAATTCATTCTCCTTCTCGTGCCGGTACGTAAGGGGATAGTACTTCTTATGGAAGCGGGTCTCAAATGTTACCCACGTCCATACATAGTCAACTGCAATGGTCCGCAGGACACTATCTCACCACAAGCTGGTCTCCTTCTCCAACATAAAGGTGAATAACTTGACTGCTCCGGCTTTGTACAGTGTAGCATCCTTAACATCTTGGAGATGCGGTCAAGCCAATATTCAGCCTCCTCGGGTCTGTGAGAACCCGTAAAGGTAAGAGGCTGCAGGCGATGGAATCGCTCGAGGAGGCCATAGTACCCAAGTTCCCCATAGGGTATATAACAGGTGCAGGTAAAGTCACACCCTCATCCTGAGTGGAAGGCCATACAGTCCCAGCAGGGTGTACAGATGGTGAAGGTGGAGTCGTACTCCCACCCTGAGTTAGGGCCCCTGCAATGGTGGTCAAGAGCTATTGTTGCTGCTGTTGGTGCCTCATCTGCTGCTGCTGGTGCATCATTGTCAACAACTGTTCCAACTTATTCGTAGGTGGAGCCAATTGATGCACATGATGCGTCGAAGAAGATGCACGATTTTGTTCACGAACCAGTGGTCTGTAAGGTGGCAGCCCAACTGTAGGACCAGTGGAAGGCTGAGACTCAGGCATAGTCTCACGAACAGGGCCCAAACCAGGGTCCGCACGTCCATCACTTCAGGGAGGTGCCTGGTCCATCGAATCACTAAATGTGAGGCATGTCATGCTCCGTGTGAACTTAGGTGGCATTCCCTACATACAACATGAGATGCAACCTAGATCAGATTCAACATATCCACAAAATCCTTTACGCAGTTTTCACACACAGATTAAAGCAACTTCATGCATTTCATTCACCAAAATTGTCATAATACATGAGATAGTGTTACATGAATCATGACAGAAGATGCATGTGAGCTAATACAACCAAGACTTCAAACATTTAAACCTTCTATCAACTACTACACGACTAGGCCTATCAACATGAAAACACCAACATCTTACAAGCAGTAACATGGATGACTAAGCATCCGAATCTAGCGACGTTGCATGCAACACAGGATAAACTTCAGAGTGCTATTCACTTTCTTGAACTTGTGTTTCATGAGGCCTCGAAGATCCATGATATCCAGTTGTAGGACAGCCTGGCCCTCCTCAAGTTGAGATATACGGGCATCCCTAACGGCCTGATTAGTGCCCTGCTCCGGTGCCATAGGAGGAGAGCTCTCACTCGTGTCCTGAGCCTCCTCTTCTTCTATTTCAGCCCTGCCTTCTCCTTCACTCTCTTCTTCTTTGCTTTCTATTTCACCCTCACTCTCCTCAAGTCGAGCCTGTCATTACCGTGACCCTATATTCATCTGATTAAGAGTGGTCTCGCTGATGTAATGAATCGGTGTTGGCAATTCTGCGCCAAGTCGGTAGCCAAACTCAAAGGCAATCTTACATATGAGTCAGCTGAAAGGGACTGACTCAGTCCTTCTATTTGAACGTGCGATAAGGACTATCTGTCGCAGAACATACGTAGGCATGTACAACTTCGATTCCTACCCTACTTGGTACAGGAAATCCACCATCAGACGGGTGCACTCGCTGCGATTGCTCCATCTGGGGTAGACGTTGAATGTGCAAATGTGGTGAAGCAGGCGGAAGTCGCCCGTCATATTGGTCGCTAAGAGGCTATGGTTAGGCTGCCACTAAACTAGTCAGCCACAAAGAAACCTGGTGCGGCGATCCCTTTCACGTGCACTATTCAGATTCCTCTCACTTACATATACCTCACCAAGTGGCACATTTAAGAGCCGAGATATCAAACTAACGTTGATTGTGGCCTCCCGATCTTTGCCAAATGGGATCTTGAACTGCAAGGGCTCTAGCATAGGCTCTCAAATGTGGGCATAGAAGGCTCGGAGAGTGCTCACATTTGCACGGTACTCACCCTCAAAAAGTGAACACCACCTGGCCTCTTCTAGGCGCTCGAACAACAAGTATTCTCTAAATAGTCACCCATCCACATGCACTTCAAAAAGAACCCTACGGTCCTCATAAACTCCATGAGATAGTTCTGCCAACAAAGCTCTTCTAATGGGAGCCTAGGGATCAAGACCCCGCTTAGTCTACAACTCTCTACTAGGGCTTATACTCGCGGTAGTGCCTCTCGGTCTCCTCGAACGAGCGGGGCGACTAGGCCCAGCTTAATCCATGGAAGCCCTTTTCTTTCCCATAAGAGAAAGAATGGTGAAAATTGAGAAGATGGCAGTAATAAGCTCAAATAGAGCCATGGAAAAGTGAAGAAAAGGGAGGAAAAGGATGAGATCTTTGGGTCTGTCATGCCCCAAACTCAGAAATTGGATTCACAGGAATCCCGATCACCGAATCCTGTGCCGACAGCCTCCGTAGTACCCCATTCTCGGCTCCCAGCATTCATATGCCAGATTTCGATCCTGGGATCCTACAAGGAGGATTTTTATTTTTATTTTTACATTTAACTAGTAATAAGCATAACCACAAGATTACCCAATTCACAAAGGTAACATCATCATCACATATCCACTAATATAATCATTTGAGTACAACACTGAAAGGGAAATACATAAATAGAAAATCAAGCTCCAGAAGACCACTGCACGCTCCAAGCTCAACATTGCTGCAACCTAACATCACCTGCACGCATCTATCGTGCAGAAGCTTATAGAAAGCTTAGAAGGTGGTGTAAGTGTGTCCACAAGGTAAGTGTCAAGTATTCAATACAATGTCATAATCATTAATACCGAAAAGCTTATAATCCATAAACCATACAATGTCTGAATAAGAAAAAGAAACACTAATAAGATCATGAATTATCAGAGTAAGCAGAAGCATGGACAAATCCATAAGTCCATCAATATCAAAATACACAATATAATAAGGAGTCATAAGGAACCAAATATCAAATGCCAAAGATGCAATGCAATATATAAATCCCGCTAAGTCTGTCTAGGCCATATAAGTGCGAAAATATAGTAACCCAAAATGTCATATGCCTGCGGATGTAATGCAATATGCGATGCGAATGAAATGACCATGCTTGGAGTGTGAAGTCGGGATGATAGTACGTAGTATCGCAGGCTACGGGGTCCGCCACAATGGACTTCTATCCAAACTAGTCCCATACCTAAATTTGGATAGTTAGACTCAACGTGGTAAACTCCTGATCTCAGGTTGGTCGTGCGCCTAACCGAAATCCTTGCCATAACGAAGGTACACAATAATTAGTTGCGCACCACCAGCCTGAGTGGATAGTGAATGAATGAATGAATGAGCATACAACTCCTACTCGATAAGTCCACATATCAGTACGGTTCCTCTCTGGAAAATCACTGGGGTCTATTACACTCCAAACCAGATTGCCGCCCCTTCACGCACAACAAGGTGTGTGGAAGAGACCTCACTATCCGCCTACCAATATCGGGCCCGGCTCGTCAATAGCGGACCCATTCCTTGAGTTGGTCAGACTCAGCGTAGCATTCCCCCTCCTCTCGGGCAGGTAAGGCCGCACCCCCTTCCAACCGACCACGACACAGTGGAGAGCGCAGCCATCTGGTAATCGGCACTCAGCGCTCATCTGCTCACTCAGTTTAGACGTTGGAGCAACCTCTGGAATCAAAAGGGTTCCGGGACTTTCACCCAAGGATATCTATAGCACCCCATGTAGAACAGATTTTCGGTGTCCCATCTGGCCATCCATAAAATACCTGTGGAGGCTACAACCCTGATGTCGCTAGGGCATATGGTGGTCATGTCACACAAATGCGAGATGCATGAGTCACACAATCCAATCATGCATCAATCATGCGCATACCTTGTGCTCATGTGGGGCGACTCCGCCTATCAGGGAGCCCCATGAATAAACTACACTATGACATATGTAATGGTCAATCACATCTCATAATAAACATCCAAATGATGTGTATGAGTATGTATCATGATGTTATGCTGTCACATACTCACAATTAGTACCAATAACCGACATCGACAATGTGGACATTTAACCAACATTGCTCCCAAGGAATGGCCACATAAAGCCAAACATATAATGGCCTCATGACCTCATACAAAGGCCTAATATACAACACGATGGGCCTTACTCAAAGGCCACATATACACAACAGGTGGACCCTGCTCATGGGCCAATACATATCACAACGGGTCTTACCTATAGGCCATGAATACCTCATAATAAGCCTTACCCATGGGCCATGAATGCAGCACAATTGGCCTTATCCATGGGTCTCAAATACATGACATGTGGGCTCTACACATGGGTCTTCAATACATCAGATGGGTCATGCATCATGGGCCTAATACGTGACACAATGGGCCTCAACAATCGGCAATCAGCAATCGGCCACGACAATCGAAATCGACAATTGACCACGATAATTGGCCTCGATAATCAGAATCAACAATCGGCTATCAGAATCGGTAATCGGCCTCGATTGATAAACGGTAATCGGCCATCAGAATCGGTAATCGGCCTCGATCGATAAACGACAATCGGCCATCAGAATCGACAATCGGCCTCGATCGAAAAATGGTAATCGACCATCAGAATCGGTAATCGGTCTATGATAATTGGGATCGACAATCGGCCTAAGGAAAGGTCACAATGTGAACATCTAACCATCATTGTCCATCAATGTGAACATTTAACCAACATTGCTCCTAAGGAGTGGCCTTCATAGGACCAAACATATAGTGGGCCCATGGTCTCACACAGGAGCTTAATATACAACACCATGGCCACAAATATACATCACAGGTGAGCCTTGCTGAATGGGCCACAAATACAGCGCAATAGGCCGTATCATTTGGGCTGAAATACATGATAGATGGGCCTTGTACATGGGCCTCAAATATACATCAAGTGGACTGCATTAATGGGTCTCATATACACAACGGGTGGGCCATGCACATGGGCCTCATTGACATAGCATGGGCCTCACTAAATGAGCCACATATACAATATATTGGGCCTCGCCCATGGGCCTTGAATACATCACAATGGACCATAACTCATGGGCCTCGAATGCACAATAGGTGGACCCTGCATGTGGGCCTTAAATACATAATAAGTGGGCTACATCCATGAGCTGCACTAATGGACCATCATATACATCAAGTGGGCCACATCAATGGGCCGCACTAGTGGGCCTTATGCACAATACATTGGGCCTCACTCATGGGCCTTAAAATACATTAAGGCGGGTCTCATAGATAGGCCACAAGTATATCAAAGTGGGCCTCTCGAATGGGTGGCAGGGATAAATCATCTATATCGTGGTGGGCCAATATGCGTGACACATACATCATAACAGGCCCTCATAGGGTAGCCCATGGCCCAAAAAATGGATGGACAACCTATTTATACATCATAGTGGGCCTCATAAGTCAGCCCATGTTTTGGTAAAATGGATGGGTGGTGTGTATATACAACAAGGTGGGCCCTACACATACAGCAGGTGGCCCTCAAAGGGTTTCAACGGTGGGTGCCAGCCCACTATTTCCCGCAGTGTGGACCATTGAATTTTGGAGCTGCCTCATTTCTCTCAAGCCTTAGGATGAGCTTACTAAATGGGATGAACGATATAGATGCTATCCACAAATCCAGTGGATCCCATCCAGATGGACGGACGTTATGGGTGGAATCCACACACACAGGTGGGTCCCACATGGGCACACCACATATATACATATCATATATATATATATAATATAATTATTATTTTTATTTTCTTTTGAAAGAAATCTCCAGCGTCCAAGGTCTGGACACTGGACAGATGACATGCATAAAACACAATGCACCCAGAGGGTCCCACCACCTTGGGCAAGTGGACGGTGGATATAAACTAGATATATCAAGGTGGGTCTCAATGGATAGCCAAAAATCAATCAAGATGAGCCTCATAACATGGGCCTTACGTTCATATCAAGGTGGTTCTCAACAACGGCCCCAAATAAATCAAAATGGGCCTCATACACATACCAAGGTGGGCCTCAATAGACGGCCACAATTGAATCAAGATGGGCCTCAATCCATGGGTTTATATGTGTCAAATGGGCCCGATCCCATGGGTCTTATATGTACACAAAGGTGGGCCTCAATGAATTGCCACAAATAAGTCAACATGGGCCCTATACACATACCAAGGTGGGCCCACTTGAACCATAGATTTGACTCATTTTCAGCTCAAGCCATAATATGATCTTGCAAAATAAATGGACGGTTTGGATGCAACACATGCATCATGGTGGGGGCTCACATAAAGGCCCACCATCATACATATATACATATATAATATATACAATATTATATATAATAATATATAATATACATATATATATATACACACACACATCACACACACATGTGAATAGAGTGGATGGAACACATAAATCATGTGGGTCCCACTGTCCAAACAGTGGACAGTGCGGATAAACACATACACTATAGTGGGCTCCACCGACCGCTGGACGGTGGGGATATAACAGACACCTCACCGTGGACTCCACCGTCTGCCGGGATGGTGGGAGTACAACACTACATCACTGTGGGCACCCCATGTGGGGTCCACTATAATGCTTACATGTCATCCAACCCGTTGATAAGGTCACGCAGACCTGGTTGAAGAGAAAATACAAATTTCAAGTTGATCCAAGACTTCCATGGGCCTAAAAATGGTTTCAAGGGTAGGCCTTAAGTCACCACTGTTTCCTCTGACAAGGGCCACCTGAGTCTTGGATGGGCCTGAATTTTCGATGAGGCCTGCTTCAGTAAGGGGTCTACCATATGGACGGTTTAGATGGGAAATAAACATCAGGGTGGGGCCCACGGTTGGAGCCGTGGGTCTGCCTCTGTCTGCATGCCAGCCGCTGGACGACATGTTAAAACACATACATTATGATGGGTTCCCACCGTCTGCCTGGACGGTGGGATGAAACACATACATTTCTGTGGGCTGCACGTGAGGGCCCACCATAATGTTTGTATGCCATCCAAACTATTGATAAGGTCTCACGGACCTGGATGAAACAGAAACAAACAATTTTCAAATTGATACAAAACTTCTGTGACACCCAAAACGGATTCAATGGCAGCCATTAAATCACCATTATTTCCTATGTGTGGGCCACCTGAGCTTTAGATGGGTCTGGTATTTGGAGGGCGGCCCACTGCCCTAAGGGCCTACAAATTTGACGGTATGGATATATAAAACACACATCATGATGGGGCCCACAGCCGACCGTGGGTCTTGCTATTCGTCCGCCCGCCCATCCGCCCTCCTACGCACGCTGCTGACTGCAGCATCTACTGCTGCAGCCGCATGCCCCCTTTTTCTTTTTCTTTTTTTTTTAAATTAGGAAATCTTGCGGTTTTTCACGCGTGGGACTCGCATCAGGCGAATCCACCCCGCCCACTGGTTCCTATAGTTCAAGATAAACTAAACAAGCCCAAAATCTAATTTTTTTGATGTATAGAAATGGCAGTGTGGTTTCCAATGGTAGAAACTATTGTTTTATACGTTATGGCCCTCTAGAAGATCGGATGAACTCATATTTTTGACTCAACGCTTAAAATGAGCTGGGGAAAGGAATGGACGGCGTGGATTACACCCATACTTCAAGGTGGGGCCTACATGAACAGCCCATCCAAAAGTTTCAAACCAAGCTTATATTTTTGTTTTCACATGGAACGTCCAGACGTGCATCCCACTGTCTGGTTACCCGACGGTGTGAATAAAACTTATTCTAAGTGGGTCCCACATGGACAACATGGATCACCATCAAGGTGGACCACATGTCATCAGCAACACAATAAGAAATAATAAAATAAATAAAATAAAATAAAAGAAAGAGAGAGAAGGAGAAGCACCCACCTCATAAAAAATAAATGGAGAAATCTACCTTAAAGATGCACCCACCTTCCATCTTTTTTTTTCCTCTGTAGTGCTCTAAAGCTCCAATGATGCTCCTTCAACAGTGGAGATGGACTTCTAATGGTTGGATTGGAGGAGATTTAAGGTGAATGTGAGTAGAAATGGGAGGGTTGCCATGGACGTTTTTAGTTTCTCTCTTGTTAAGTGAGAAAATGAAGAAGAAGAAGAAGAAGAAGAAGAGAGAGAGAGAGAGAGAGAGAGAGAGAGAGAGAGAGAGAGAGTAATAAATTCATGTAGGTCCATAAATGCTTGGGTTGACTCATGGGGAAAAGGGAATGGGTGGTTGCTTGTAAGGATTTAGGGCTAGGGGTAGGGTAGGGTGGTGTCACCCCTAGGGTGACATCATAGTAATTATGTTTCTAGGGAAGTACAACAATGATAATAGGTGGGTCCCATAATCAAGCGATTAACGGCCGAGATAATGCATGGGCCGGATCTAATAATCTGAGCGTCACATTGACGCACGAGATACATCGTCGGAACTGCGGTGACGGCGCGGTTGCAATGACATATGTCTCGGTTTGAGTCGGCTCGAATTTATAGGATGTGATCCAAGAGCATGCGCCAATGCTATCTATACGTTGGGGGTCGTCAAAATTATGGAATGGTACAGCTAGAATGTGGGTCTCACAGGGTCTCCATGGATTTGAGCCTCAAAGGAAGGTGTAAAGGCTCAAATGAAAGGGGATAAAGAGGGAAAATGATGAAATAGGATGGGTTAGTGGGTTTACACGAATTTGAGACTCAAATGGGGATTTAAGAGCTCAAATGAGAGAGAATAGAGTGATTAGGCAGCAATGGGGGTGGGTTTTTGGCAGGGTAGTGGAGAGAGTGCATAAAAATGGAAGGAAACTCTTGGTGGGCGATTTGGGTGAGGAATTTGAAGTTTTTGGAGAAAAGGAGAACTTGGGGTGGTGGTTTGTGAAGGAGAGGCTATATAAGAGGGGTTTTAATCGAACCCCCATGCAGCAGTGGGCCACACGGCACCTAGGAAGTATTGGCCCGAGCGGCCCGACCCGACCTGGCCCATCCGTCGGCGAGGCCTCGCCAAACCGGCGAGGTCCTCACCAGTCTCTGGCCAATCCGGTAAGGGCTTGCCCTTTGGACGAGGTCCTCCTACCCCCTGGACTCTAAAAATATGTGCGGCCCACTCTAGGTCCCCCTGGAAGTGACCTGTTTGGCCCCCGCTTCCGATTCAAGCTGTTTCGGGACCTTTCTGGTATGTTTCTGATGTACAGCTACACATAAAGATTTTTGAAGGCTAGGATGGGGTTAATCATGGTCCAAACTCATCGATTTACGGTCTAAAAGTGGTTTGGGATCATTTCAAGTGATCACGGGTGTGTACGGACCCGATCTTGGCGGTCGATTTCGATGAATTTTGCTAATTGGTGAAACTGAGAAACCAAAGCTTGTTTTTACATTTTTCTCGTACCCACCTAGGTCAAAGTATGTCAGTGTGCATCGTGTGACCATAACTCAAGTCCAGTTTAATCCAAATCATGCTCTGATACCAACTTGTAATGCCCTAAAATTGGGGGTCGAGCAAAAGCTCAGCTCCCGAGTTCCAAAGCATCACTTATGCAACATAGATAATGATGATTGAATGTTGTTCATATTAGTACACTAAAAATGAGTGGGATTATACTAAAATAGTAATTCATGCGGTAGATCAATTTATATAACGTAAGCAGAAGACTAAAATATGTATATAAGTGTATATGAGTCCAAAAGATCACTGTCGAACCCTAGAGTATGAATACATCACAAAGTCACTATATACAGGTAATAGTTCACAAATCAAAATGTCAAGAGATAGTTCAACTACTATGATAAGCCCTGTAGCCCCATCGATCAGGACGGCCTAAGAGAAACCGTCAGAGAACTGCATATACGAGAACTCATCCTAATCGTCATCGTAATCAGGCTCTGCCTCTTGAGTCACGTCGTCATCTACAACTAAGACAGAGTCTGGTGGGTGTTTAGAACACCATCCCAGAATGTGGGAGTGAGTGATCAATTCAGTCGAATCTTATGGCAAAGATTAACATGTTATCAATTCAGTCAAGTAGTAATGATAAAGCAGACATATCAGACATTCCTAGATACTCTTATTAATGCAAGGATGAAATGTTTTCATGATGCTTTCCCTCGCCTACACTCCCTCGCGCAACACCATCTTACGGTCGTGGCATGCTTTCTTCCCTCTATGCTCTACAACTCGGGATACATGTAGTGCGATGTTATGAGTATGATTACAGAGTTATTATTAGTCCTTTTCATACAGCAGGATTGGGAAGCTACGGTACCTGCCTTATATTAATACCCAAACAATGATCCATTCTAGGGTCGTCAGTCCTAGATAATCTCATACTATATTATAGTTCTAGATCGCTGTAAAGGGTTTGTCACCAATCAATATATGTCTAGTTATATCCTATGTACTAAAATAAGGCTCGTCGCCCCAATGCAGTTTTTAGGATATACTTGAGGTCACTACAAAGGGCTCGTCACCAATCAGAGTAGGCCGACAGCTTGAATATAGTGTTTCTTACCACCATAATCGACTCATGAGTCTAGGTTGCTCACTGGTCACTACGGGGAGGCTCTTTGCCCCAGCGTAGGTCGACAGCTCGACCACGGTGTCCCATACCACCATGTCTGGCTCATGAGTCTTAGCGGATCGAGGTACTAAGGTTGACAGAATTGCACTAGTAAGTTTGGTACCCTAGATTCAAACAGGAGCATCCATACATGGTGAACATACATCGGGTCAATCGGGTTACTTGACGAGCTCGACTAACACGAGCACATGTTGAGTTGATCAACATAAAGTGCGCAAACACTCCGTGTGGCCTAACCACTGCCGACAACTCTAGTACGACTCGGGTTCGTCAAACACGTCCTACGTGGCGAATAAATCTCAGCCACGAACTCAAAGCTTGTTACCGATTTCCTGGACCCTAACATGGCCCCATACACATTCAACCTTAACCAATAAGCATATGAAGTAGTCAAAACAGGAGTAACCAAGTCGTTCAATCATAATAGCAAAAATGTTATAAGATGCAACAACATAAACAAGAACCTACACATGCATTTCATAAGTGATAAAACAAAACAACTTGCATGGGGAAAACCATACACATCCCTAGGGTAGTTGAGAATCCTATCTCAATACCCATCTAAAGCACTATCTTCTAAGTACTTACTTATACAAGCATTTTCACAAACACTTAGACTACACTTTGAAAGGGCCTAGCTATATGCCCTAGAGGGGGGGTGAATAGGGCAATGCCAAATAAAACTTAAAACAACGGAATAATAAACGAAATAAAGCACAATGTTGAATTAAAAGAAATATCAATAAACTAGATCTAAGAGAATGATACTATATCAGTTCTAAGGACAACCTTACACCAAAAACCAAAGGTTTAAGGTAGGACAACCTTATTTCTAGAACGTCCTTTATATCTCAAACCAATGAGGAATAAAAAGCAAGGAAACCAAAATAACTTGAAGAAATAAATCCTAAGTTATTACAACATTCCCCACACTTGCTTGAAATAAAATGATTACAACATTCATCCACAAATGCAATCCACAAAACTGATTGAATAAAGAAATGAAAGAATAAAGCACATCCACAACACAACGATATATAGTAGTTCACCTGTGTGTACACCAACTGTTATCCAACAGCCACACAGAATGCTACTCCACTCCTAATATCCTCACACAGGGGATATTAGCATGCACTATCAAAATAGGTTTCACAGGTTCACCTAAAACCTTCACAATTGTGTCTTTTTTTCACGGGCTTACACAATCCAAAAACCCACACAATCTGAGTTTTTTGGTTCTCCTCAGATAACCACACAATGAGATTTTTCTGGCAAATCTTAAACAAAACCAAAGAAAGTAAATTACACAAATGTAAAATACCTGAATCGGAGTAGAAGTTCGATTCAACGTTCAAAGTCCAATCGTCACTTTAAGAATGGTTTTAAGTCTAATTGATTTTAAATCAAAAGGGCTAGTTCTATTTGATTTTGAATCCAAGAAGAATGAATATAAGAAATTCTCCTTTTCAAATAAGATTGAAAGGTAGATCAAAATCAAATAATAAACAAGCTAGCAAAAGGAATATTAAATGAGCACAAAGTAGCTTAAAAACAACACAAACTTATCTCAGAGTATGGCCTAAAGAATGCTTGAATAAAGTTGAATTGAATTGAAAAACTCTGAAGTTCGTGATCTATTTATAGCCTGAAAAATCTCATCTACGACTGGCCTTAGGATCCTAGGACTGGTCGTAGCATCAAATATTTTCAAAGATTTCCGTGGGATAAGGATTAGCTATTCCACGACTGGTCTTAGGTAGCCTACGACCGGTCGTGGGCCACCTACGACTGGTCATGGATCACCTACGACAGGTCGTAGGATCCCCAATTTAGTTTCTGGAGTTTGAGTTGTAGGGCTAAGACTGGTCGAAGGATGAGTCGTACAGCTCATGGACTGGTCGTAGGATATCCAGGACTGGTCGTAGGACAACCAGAAAGATCTGAAAATCTTCAACAAGCTAGGACTGGTCCTGAAAAACTTAAGACTGGTCGTAGAAGAGTTAGGACTGGTCTTGAAGTTCCTAGGACTGGTCTTAGAACAGCCTGAATAAGCATATTTAAAATATACGAATTATGTATCCAGAATGACCTACAGTAAAACTCATCCTAAGGTCAATCTAAGGTCAAACAAACCTTAAAAGTGAGATGGACATTGATAGTCTATACACTCAGATGACCCTTAAGAGAAGCTTGAGAATTTACGAATCTTATTGTAGGCCTTCTCGAGCTTGAACCTTTCTTAACTTGATAAAGTCTTCTTCTATTCTTGTACTTGTTAGAATTTTGAACATGCATACTTGAAGTCTTCTTTTCTTGAATTCTTCATCCATGACTAGACTTGAAACTTTCTTCATTTAGGCTCTTTTCTTGAAATCCGATGTCTTGAAGCAATGAATAGTCTCAGACATGAAACACAAGATATACAAGACATAGATATAGGTTTTGACACACCAAAATTTAACAACCAAAGGGATATGAAATCATAGCACTTACAATCTGCCCCTTTGTCAAATTTGTGACAAAACACATAACATAAAAGATAATAAGAAATCATGAGCCATAAAATAACAAATTACTCTACTCTCCCCGAGTAATACAAATACTGCTCATGTAAATAATAAACAACATCAATACTCCATATACTCAATCCACATATCCTTCTCAATCAATCAATTCAAACAAATTACTCCCCCTTTCCTTACTACTATTACTACTCCCCTTTACCATACTAGTCCCCCTTTTTATCACAAAATGACAAGGGAAAGGCAAGTCACAACAACATAGAGAGTAATAATAAGCAGATAATGAGAAAGAAATATGGAAGGACTTAGCATATTTCAAAATATAAACCAGAATCATCAAGTCATAACAAAGTTAATACAATATCCAAAATAAAAGATAAGATAGAATTATACAATCCAAAAGATAATTCGCCTAATCAGATCCACAGGAGGGAGCAGGGATAGTAGGATCAATCTGGTGTAAGTCTCTATTGATGCAACGAAGATATTTTCACATATATTTAAATTGCATATCATGGGCTATACTCATGTTATCAACCTTCTCCTCCAATGCACGAAGGCGTGCATTATGACTAGATGGATCGTAATCAGGATCATTTGGCAAATCAGTTTCTATATCATCAAATATCTCATCCATATTAATATCCTGTTGAGGAAGATCGCCAGCTTCCCCTTCATTTCCAGCTTCACCACCATCACCACCAACACCACCTTCATCTACTTGGCCAAGAAGCAAATCCATCTTCATCTTATTAAGATTGAAATTGTTGAAAATAAGATGATGAATTGGTGCCTCATTAATAGGTTTATCGACAAGCATGTGAGTGACTAATACAATCATAAGATAACCAAACGGAATATCACTATGACCCGGATGGAGACGAAACTGAATGATAAAATGACAAATCAAAGAAGGAAGATAGATCATGGTACCAGAAGCAATAGAATGCAACACACGAACCATAAAAGAAGTCAACTTAGTTTTATTACTGGACTGAGGATACAGAATTGAAATGAAAAAATGATGTAATACTCTGTATCTAGGTAACAGATACTTTGAAGGGAGCATATTCCCTTTGTGTGTCTATTGCGCATCAATTTTGTATAAATCTCTTGTTAACATGAGTTTTTTCGATTCAGATGGTTTGTCGTATAGAGTACGAATCGGTATACCTTCATCATTAATGGGTATATCCATAATACTCGATATCAAATGACTGTCTACTTCAAATTTTCCTTCTCTAGTATCAATTGAAAAAGTTAAATTATCAAGAGAAAATTCTAAGATGCATGCAACCATTGATTGGGCAATAGACTGGTATGCAGGCCCACCCCAAAGTAAAATGTTAGTCCAGCCAACAGATTCGAGGAAAGGGATAATACCATATGGAGTAATGTGATTGAGATCAACGGTATGCTCAACGATAACATTATGGACACGCAAATCCCATACATCTAGAGGATCATCTTCCGGTGACCGAAGGTGCCATTTTGTTATTGGTGTAGATCTAGATGAGGATGGACCACAGGATGTTTTCTTTTTTCCTCTAGCATCCATTTTCAATAAGATATACAAAGAGCAAGCAAAATACACAAAAAGAAGGATGAGTTTTCTCTAGATCAGCAATTTGAGAAGAAACCCTTGAAAAACCCAACAAAAGATGAAATCTAGCTACACAATGATCAAATCAAAGCATAGAGAGCATCAATCTTCAAGAAAAATGATGAAATAGGACTCACTTTGAAGAAAAATAAGAAATCCTATGACTGGTCAAGCCACGACTCGTCGTAGGTCGGAGTGCAAATGAAGAAGAAGAGGATTTTTCCCAAATTATATCATGTTCACGAGCTCCACGACCGGTCGAGTGCGGTGCACGACCGGTCGTACCACGACTAGTCGTGTACAACTATGACCGGTCGAACATCGACAAAAAATACATTTTTAATGTAAAAAAATTAAAATTTAAACACAAATAATACTAAATATAGTACACTATGATACATGTAAGAAAGAATATTTAATGTAAAATGCACATACCAATATCAAATTTCAATTTATGAAACCTGCTTTTGTCGAGCGGTTTAGTAAATATATCAGCAAGTTGAGTTTCGGTTGGTATATATTCCAAGAAAATAACTTTTTCTTCAACCAACTCACGTATGTAAGGATACCTAATATTAATGTGCTTAGTACGTGAATGCTGGATAGGGTTTTTAGAAATATTTATAGCACTGGAATTATCACAATGTAAGATCATTTAATCTTGATAAATTTCATAATCGCTTAGCATGCGTTTCATCCAAACTAGTTGAGTACATGCATATCTAGCTGCAATATACTCAGCCTCAGTAGTGGAGAGCGATATTGAGCTTTGCTTCTTGCTGAACCAAGAAACTAAGCAATTTTCAATGTAAAAACAACCACCACTAGTTGATTTTCTATCATCAATATTACCAGCCCAATCAGCATCTGAGTACCCGACTAATTGAACACTGGTATCAAAAGGATACCAAAGACCCAGATTTATAGTACTTGCGACATATCTAATAATCCGTTTAACAGTAATAAGATGTGATTCCTTAGGATTAGACTGATATCTCGCACAAATACCAACACCAAATGCGATATCAGGTCTATTTGCAGTTAGATATAACAAACTACCAATCATACTACGATATAGTTTAGGATCTATATCTTTACCTGTAGAGTCTTTTGAGAGTCTTAACGTTGTACTCATAAGAGTATCAAAGTTCTTACCATTCTCAAATCCAAACCTTTTAACCAAGTTCGTAGCATACTTGGTTTGGGAAATGAAAATTTTGTCAGGAAGTTGTTTTACTTGCAACCCTAAGAAGTAATTTAGTTCACCAACCATGCTCATTTCGAACCTTGATTTCATAAGATTTGCAAACTCAATGGACATATTAGTACAAGTTGATCCATAAATAATATCGTCAACATAAATTTGAACCATCAAAATATCATTGTTATACTTCTTAACAAAGAGTGTCTTATCAACACTTCCTACTTGAAAGCTATGACTAAGTAAGAATTTAGTCAATTTCTCATACCATGCCCTAGGTGCTTGTTTTAGACCATAGAGAGCTTTTTTGAGACGAAATACATGGTCAGATAACTTGGGGTCTTCAAACCCTGAAGGTTGTTTAACATACACCTCTTTATGTAAATCGTCATTCAAGAAAGCACTTTTTACATCCATCTGATAAATCTTAAATTTTCTAAAGTATGCGATGGAAATAAAAAGTCTGATTGATTCAAGGCGAGCGACTGGAGAAAAGGTTTCATCGTAATTGATGCCTTCAATCTGAGTGTACCCTTGTACAACCAGTCTAGCCTTATTTTTTATTATATTTTCAAGTTCATCAGACTTATTTTTAAAGATTCATTTTATTTCGATAATGTGTTTATCTTTAGGTCTAGGAACAAGATACCAGACATCATTACGAACAAATTGATCAAGTTCATCCTGCATAGTAATTATCCAATTTTCGTCAGAAAGTGCTTCTTTCACATTGATCGGTTCTATTTGGGATGTAAAACAAACATAATTACATATGTTCTCAAGTTGTTTGTGAGTACAAACTCCAGTGAGAGGGTTTCTAAGAATTTGATTGGTTGGATGATCTTTGACAGTCCTTAGTTCAGACTCTTTTTGACTTGATGAGGTATCTTGATTGTCAATAATAAGAGCTTCATCATCATCTGAACTCGGAGCTGGTGTATTCAAATGATCATCAATGACCACATTGATGGACTCTTGAATCACACCAGTTCTCTTATTTAGAACCCTATAAGCTCGACTGTTCAAAGAATAACCAAGAAAAATACCTTCATCACTCTTCGTATCAAACTTTTCCAAATTTTTACTATCTCGTAAAATATAACACTTGCTGCCAAAAACCTGAATGTATTTGACAGTAGATTTCTTTTCAAACCATAATTCATAAGCAGTCTTATTATCAGATTTACTGGTATAAACCCGATTAATAATATAGCATGCGGTATTAACTGCTTCAGCCCAAAGGTTTCTAGAGAGCTTCATGCTATTCAACATAACATTAGACATATCCTGAAGCACTCTATTTTTTCTTTCAACTATACGATTTTGTTACGGTGTTTTGGGCGAAGAGAATTCATGCGATATTCCCTGATCGCTACGGAATTTCTCAAAACTACTATTTTTGAATTTAGATCCATGATCACTACGGATCTTACTAACATGAGAACCTTTCTCATTTTGGATTCGTTTAATGACCTTTTTCACTTCATCTACGGTTTCAGTTTTATCTTTTAAGAACGATGCCCAAGTGAATCTGGTATAGTCATCTACGATAACCAAGATGTATTTTTTACCTCCTCGAATTTGGATCCATGATCACTCCGATCTAGTTGGTCCAATAAGATCCATGTGGAAAAGCTCGAGTGGTCTTGATGTGGTATTGGAGTTCACTTTTTTGTGAGAGCTCCTAGTTTGTTTGCCTAACTGGCATTCACCACATATTTTGTCTACTCTTTGCAATTTGATTAGACCTCTAATTAATTCTCTTTTGCTCAATCTAAATAAGTTCCGGTAGTGTACATGTCCAAGGTGTTTATGCGATAATTCAGTCTCATCGGTATGGTCCATGTAACACGATTGAGTAGATGAGCTTGCATCACTAACGATGTAGCAGTATTCTGAAGTTCTGTGACCAGTTAATATTACAGAACCCTTTTTATTAACTATCTCACAACCTTGATTAGAAAATTTCACATTATGGTTGTTATCGCATATCTGAGAAATGCTTAGTAGGTTGTGTTTCAAACCCTTAACATATAAAACATTCTTAAATAAGGGAAGATTATAAAGTTGAACCGTACCTTAGCCTATGATCTTGTAATTGTTTCCATCACCAAATGTGACTGACCCTTCAGTCATATCTTTTAGATTAGTGAATAAAGCCTTGTCGCCTGTCATATGCCTGGAGAAACCACTATCTAGGTACCACTTTGAATGACTTGTAGCTTTGAAAGCAATGTGGGCAACCAAGCAGGCAACTTTAGGAATCCATTTCAGAACTGTTTTGGGTTTAGGAGTATAGATGGTCTTTTTCTGTCTGTTGTTATAGGAGTGACCTATAGAGTTAGACTTTAATAGCTCCTTGAGTAGATCAATTATTTTTTCAGCTAAAG
The DNA here is from genome assembly GCA_037074715.1 of Magnolia kwangsiensis. NCBI lineage: Eukaryota > Viridiplantae > Streptophyta > Magnoliopsida > Magnoliales > Magnoliaceae > Magnolia > Magnolia kwangsiensis. Next base: position 41,859,406 of record CM073576.1, on the reverse strand, counting down.
GATTTTGATTTGGAAAATTAAAGTTGACATGACTACCTTTAGGTTTTTAAAAAGTCCTTGAATTTTTAAAAAAACCTTGATAAGTATTCTTTTCTTTTGAGGTTGAAGACTTCCTTTTACAAATTTAGGAGCAATATTCTTTTTTTTAGAATATGTATTCTTATCATAGCCCAACTCGGATCGATCACCACATTTTGTTGATCCGGACAATAATTTTTTCAATTTAGGATCACCTTGGGCATATCTCCATGTGTCTTTCAAACTCAGAAGAGAAGCTACTTCATTTTTGAGTTTCTCATTTTTGGATCTTAAATCTTCAATTTTGGAGGTTTTGAAATCTAAATTACATTTAGTCTTTTCAAAAGAATCGAAAATATGAGACTTTTCTAAAACGAGAGACTCATAATCTTCCTTAAGCTTAGAAAATTTTTCTTTTTGTAATTTAAGCTTGACAGCAATTTTACAACTCTCCTTATAAAGGGCATTATAAGCATCCTGAAAATCATCTTCATTATCGCAATCACTATTCAGATTTTCTTCACTAGATACATCATCATTATCTGAAAAAGTGATCTTGGCTAGAGTCATAAGGGCTTTAACATCATCGCCCGACTCGATTTCAGAATCTTCTGATTTAGAAGAGGATTCAAAATCAGACGATTCATCCCAAGTAGCCATCATATTTTTCTTTTTTGATTTGTCCTTTTTAGGACATTTGTTAGGTAAGTGCCCATACTCTTGACAGTTGTAACATTGACTATCTTTCAAAGATTTTCGAGCTCTAGGTTTAGATCGTCTCTTATCATTTGTCTTTTGAAAATCAACTTTTTTCTTGCTTTTAAAAATTTTGTAAAACTTTTTTGCTAAAAGCGCCATATCATCTTCAAAATTTTCTGAATCCGAAGTATTCTCTTGTGAAACATTTTTAAATGATTTGAGAGAAATTAATTTTCCTTTTGGAGCTTTAAAGGACAACTCGTAGGTTTGAAGTGAACCAAATAGTTCCTTAACCCTCATGGTATCCGTATCACGAAGTTCCTGAATCGCGGTCATTTTAGAATTGAACCGTTTAGGAAGTGAGCGTAGTATCTTTGCGTACTCTTTACTTTCTGGAATTCTATCACCAAGACCCTATATAGAGTTCATAATGTCATTCAATCTAATGTAGAAGTCCATAAACATCTCATTCTCCTCCATATGAATCTCTTCAAATTTAGTTGTGAGGAGTTGGACTTTAGATTTCTTGATAATTGATGTACCCTCGTGTGTCATTTCTAATACATCCCATGCTTGTTTTGCATTTTCACAAGAGATGATTCTTTTGAATTCATTTGGTGATAATGCACTGCATTTAGTACTTTTGCATTGGTACTACTCTCACTTTTCTGAAGTGTGGTCCAAAGAGAATAAGCGGATACTTTCGTTGATTTTGAACCATCGTCATTAGTTATTTCAGTGATAGGAGGGTTTCATTCATTCACTGTGGCCAGCCACACACTTTCATCCAAGGATTTGAGGAAGATCCTCATCCTGGCTTTCCAATAGACATAGTTTGTGCCATTAAAAGGTGGTGGCCTAGTGACTGATAGGCTATCAAAATTTGACATCTTAATATAGCTTAGATCGTTAGCTCAAAAAATAAATCCAATAAATAAACAATAAGCACGAGCTATTAGGCTCTGATACCACTTGAAAGGGCCTAGCTATATGCCCTGGGGGGGGGGGGGGGGGTTGAATAGGGAAATGCCAAATAAAACTTAAAACAACGGAATAATAAAAGAAATAAAGCACAATGCTGAATTAAAAGAAATATCAATAAAGTAGATCTAAGAGAATGATACTATATCAGTTCTAAGGACAACCTTACACCAAAAACCAAAGGTTTAAGGTAGGACAACCTTATTTCTAGAACGTCCTTTATATCTCAAACCAATGAGGAATAAAAAGCAAGGAAACCAAAATAACTTGAAGAAATAAATCCTAAGTTATTACAACATTCCCCACACTTGCTTGAAATAAAATGATTACAACATTCATCCACAAATGCAATCCACAAAACTGATTGAATAAAGAAATGAAAGAATAAAGCACATCCACAACACAACGATATATAGTGGTTCACCTGTGTGTACACCAACTGTTATCCAATAGCCACACAGAATGCTACTCCACTCCTAATATCCTCACACAGGGAATATTAGCATGCACTATCAAAATAGGTTTCACAGGTTCATCTAAAACCTTCATAATTGTGTCTTTTTATCACGAGATTACACAATCCAAAAACCCACACAATCTGAGTTTTCTGGCTCTCCTCAGATAACCACACAATGAGATTTTTCTGGCAAATCTCAAACAAAACTAAAGAAAGTAAATTACACAAATGTAAAATACCTGAATCTCCTTTTGAAGTAGCCCGGTAGAACCAATCAGAGTAGAAGTTCGATTCAACGTTCAAAGTCCAATACTCACTTTAAGAATGGTTCTAAGTCTAATTGATTTTAAATGAAAAAGGCCAGTTCTATTTGATTTTGAATCCAAGAAGAAGGAATATCAGAAATTCCCCTTTTCAAATAAGATTGGAATGTAGATAAAATCAAATAATAAACAAGCTAGCAAAAGGAATATAAATGAGCACAAAGTAGCTTAAAAATAACACAAACTTATCTCAGAGTATAGCCTAAAGAATGCTTGAATAGAGTTAAATTGAATTGAAAAACTCTGAAGTCCGTGCTCTATTTATAGCCTGAAAAATCTTATCGACGACTGGTCTAAGGATCCTAGGACTGGTCGTAGCATCAAAAATTTTCAAAGATTTCTTCGGGATAAGGATTAACTGTTCCACGACTGGTCTTAGGTAGCCTACGACCAGTCGTGGGCCACCTACGACCGGTCGTGGGTCACCTATGACCGGTCGTGGGATCCTCAATTTAGTTGCTGGAGTTTGAGTCGTAGGGTTAAGACTGGTCGAAGGACGAGTCGTACAGCTCACAGGACTGGTCGTAGGATGTCCAAGACTAGTCGTAGGACAACCAGAAAGATCTGAAAATCTTCAACAACCTAGGACTGGTCCTGAAAAACTTAAGACTGGTCGTAAAAGAGTTAGAACTGGTCTTGAAGTCTCTAGGACTGGTCTTATAACAGCCCGAACGAGCATATTTAAAATATACGAATTATGTATCCAGAATGACCTACAGTAAAGCTCATCCTTAGGTCAATCTAAGGTCAAACAAACCTTAAAAGTGAGATGGACATTGATAGTCTGTACACTCAGATGACCCTTAAGAGAAGCTTGAGAATTTATTAATCTTGTTGTAGGCCTTCTCGAGCTTGAACCTTTCTTGACTTGATAAAGTATTCTTCTATTCTTGTACTTGTTAGAATCTTGAACATGCATACTTGAAGTCTTCTTTTCTTGAATTCTTCATCCATGACTAGACTTGAAATTTTCTTCATTTAGGCTCTTGTCTTGAAATCCGATGTCTTGAAGCAATGAATAGTCTCAAACATGAAACACAAGATATACAAGACATAGATACGGGTTTTGGCACACCAAAATTTGTAACCAAAGGGATATGAAATCATATCACTTACACACTTATTAGCCTACATAATGTAAGTTGGCCCAAACATGTATTAGGGCAAATCTTCTCGCCAAGGAGTTGTTATACGCATAACTAGAGTATACACACGGTATTTATTCATGACAAGCACGCTTTCAAATTTCATACATATACGATACTTTCTACAATTACAAAGAATATGCTAAACTCCACATAGTTCGTATATAATTGAATTGTAAAACAGACATTACATTTTGCATATGAAATAGTACCCACGTCAGGAATCTATCATTAACCGACATTGAAATCTTTGAAAACCATAATCTATACATCTATAGTCCGCATCTTACGCCGTAGAAGCGTAACGAATTCGATAGAGACTCTAAGTCTGCGTCAACGATGAAATGACAACCTATAGCACGGGTTAAGTTAGTTATTTCGCTACTTGCATCAATGGAAACCCTAGAACAGCTTAGGGTTAGGTTTTTTCTTACTCAAGTACGGAGTTGGAATCGCTGAAATAACGATTCGGTAATGATGTTTAAGCATGAGGAGTAACGGGGATTGAATCCCAGGAGTAGCTCCCACTTCTTCTCACTTTCTCTCTCTTTACTCTCTTTTCTCTCCTAGGTTTTTCTCAAATTCGTGTGGAGTGAATGAGAGAGTGTTTAAGGTCCTTATATAGGTCTAAAACTGATGGAATTAGCCCCAGGGCTAAGGTATACTTAGGATTCAACCAAAGGGTACTTGTTCCGATCCAACAGAACACTTTCAGAGGTCCTTTTATTGAATGCAGTTGGACTTAAGCTCACAGATGCTGGATCTTGATCAAGTTAAGTTTTCAGTCCGATCAGATTTTCAGATCAACCGTGGCGGACTAGTTTCAGTTCAGCGGTCATCAAAACTCGATCAGGGTCACAAGTATATTGACATATGTGGGCCATCTTCCCTGATCTGAGGGTGAATTTGGGTCAGAATCTAATGGTCAGAATGCTTATAATTAGCGCACAAGTGACACGACTCAGATTACTTAAATTCATATTTAATTTCATTAAAACCTTCACGTTCTCAAACTCTTCACTCCGGACTCAAGAAAATAGTCTTAGGACCTCATCTAGACTTGATTTTCGAGGTGATAGTCAAGTCCAACTAGGCCATCATAATTATCTAAGTTCATCGCAATCGGACTTTCGACGTGTAGTCTAGGTCCGATACGGAGTTTCTGAGTGCTCCCGAGAGCAAATGGGTTTAGAGTTGGATCCTAGATTTCAAGATAATGTAGCGTTACTAATTCTATAGGTTTTGGGTCTTGCAGATCGTATTTAAAGTGATTAGTGCTAATTTCATAGGTAATTTAGTTTAACAGTTAGTTAAATCTCATCAAATTTCTAAAGGATTTAGTCCTGAGGGATTTCTGCCTGAGGTCGTACTCGGGTCTCTGTACGGATTTTTTCGAGTCGTTACAGGAAAATTCTATAATTCCTTCTTCTTGGAATCAAAATCAAATACAACTAGCCCATTTGGTTTAACTTAAAATCATTTAGAACTTAGAAACATTATAAAGTGAGTTTTGGACATTGAACTTCCATATTCAAACTTCTTGTCCGTTTGGTTCTTTTGGGCTGCTACAAAAGGAGAAATCCAAATATTTTACACTTATGTAGTTTACTTTCTTTTTGGTTTCTTTTGAGATTGAGCCAGAAAAATCTCATTGTGTGGTTATCTAAGGAGAGCCAGAAAACTCAGAAAGAGGGGTTTTTGAATTGTGTAAGTCCAAGTGGAAAAGACACAATTGTGAACGTTTTAGGTGAACCTGTGAAACCTATTTTGATAGTGAATGCTAATATCCCCTGTGTGAGGATATTAGGAGTGGAGTAGTAATCTGTGTGGCTGTTGTTTAACAATTGATGAACACACTGGAGAACTACTATAACTCTTTGTGTTTTGTGGATGTGTGATTTATTCTTTCTATCTTTTATCATTCAAAGCTGTGGAATGTATGTGTGGATTTGAATGTTGTAATTTTTACATTTCAAGCACAGTGGGGAATGTTGTAATAATTTAGATTTAAATTCCTACAATTTATTTCAACTCTTTTCTATTTATTTATTCCTCTTTAGTTTGAGTTTTTGATATAAAGGACGTTCTAGAAATAAGGTTGTCCTGCTATAAACCCTTGGTTTTTATGGTATAAGGTTGTCCTTACAACTAAATTCGTATCAACCTCTCAATACTTGTTTATTGAGGTTACTTTTATTTCAGTGTTAAGAATTGATTTATTTTTATTTGGCTATCTCTTTATTTTATTTCGCAGTTATAGTCTTAATTTGGCATAGTCCTATTCACCCCCCCTTTAGGACATATAGCTAGGCCATTTCAAGAGCTCTGAAGGTGAGGAGCAGTGAGGGGATCAGTTGCATGAGCTGCACAACCCACTCATCAGTTGCGCGAGCCACATAACCTAGGCATTAGTTGCATTGACTGCGCAACCCATTCATTAGTTGCGCCGACCGAGCAACCGAGAGACCGGTGGCGCGATTCGCGCAACCAGGTCACTATGTGGCCAATTCTGAATAGGGGCTGAAATTTCTGAGAGCATTCAAGATCAATCTTCATTACTTTCGGCTCTCTCCTCCTACAAGAGAGATTGGTCGATCAGTTCGACATTCCTCTTAAGTCCTAAGAGATGATCAAAATGGTTGTCAAAATGATGCCAGATTCAAGATTCAATATATAAGATTTATTAATTACAATTTGTTTATTGCAGATAATCTATCTTAGAATCAAGGGCTATGGAAGGGATGTAGATGAACTCAGAATTAATAATATAATGATTGTTTTATATATTCTCTTTATTACATATGAATGAAATAATTTCCCCCAAATAAAATGCATTTGTTTCTTATTCGAAACAAAATGGCGACTCTGTCGGGGAATATTATTTTATTTCGATAACAACATTGAGAGTGTTATAGAATTTTCATTGTAGTTTGGCGTCTTCCGATGCCAAAATGGTGACTCTCAGTGGGAACATCCCCCCCTTCATCTCTAAGACAGATTATTTACTTTTAAAATACTAATTATAATTACATTTTGTAATTGAAGGTTTCTGAATTCCACTTTAAGTTACAACTGATGCAACTCCTGCGAGAAAAGTGAACTTTCATTTCACCCCAATAGGGTTCATGATAGAATACGCACTGAACCAACCCCTAGATTTTACGACTCGACTTCCTATAATAAAAAATAACATGACTCAAGTGACTGCTGGGGTTGTATCTACTTCACCTCAACCACCAGAAGGAGATAAGGGTTGGACTGTCGTAATGTCTCACAGGATGAGAGCACGAAATGCAAGAAGCACCAGGATGAATTTGCCTTTGCCAAGAGTTAGGGGACCAATAACGCGCAATGCAGCTAGAAGGAATCCTGGACTCGCCCCTCCTGCAATATATCCTGAGCGAATAGTCCCGTTGTTGGTGACGTGTGACTTTCCAGCTTTGGTCACCCCAAGAGTTAGATGGATAAGAGAATTGAAAGGTAAAGCGTTAATGACCAACTCACCAATGTCCGTATCACCCCAGGTAAGTCTACCAAAATCTGTATCACCTCAATCGATCAATAGCACCGGAGGTATAGAGAGGTCAAATGAGACTCCATCCTCTCCTCTCTTCGTGAGCCCTATCACGTCAACATACTCTCACCCCACCCCAACTACAGCTTCATCGAAAAGTAGAGAAGCTGCGGTACACATGGCTAGGACAAACCAGGAAAGTATGCCGAATACAGAGGAGTACATGAAAGCGATGGCATAAGCACAAAGAGCACTACTGGAAGAGTGCAAAAACCTCTATGAGGCCTTAACGAATCTTGCACACAATGTAACTCAGATAGTGGCTCCCCCAATGATGGGCATAATGAATGGACCAGAAAATCCACCCGAAGGCTTACAACCACAGGGGGTAAGATCATTGGGGTCTGTTCCAGCAGCAAGAACTATAACACAGGATGAGGTGAGACAAGTTGTTGAAGAAGCTGTTAGAATAGAGAGAGAGCGCGAAAATACTGACCACTTCAGATATCGAACACCATATTCAAGAGAGGTGGAAGATGTCCCATTTCCAGGCAACTTCAAATATCTAGATTTTTTAAAGTTTAATGGAGAAGGATCGCCAGAAGAACACTTAATGAACTTCATTACTAGCATGCATATTTTTTCTACGATACCATAGTATTGCTTGTGATTTTTTAGGTCGTCACTCACACACAAAACTTTTTGATAGTATTCCAGCTTGGCTTTAGGGTCGATACGTACTTGAGAACAAATGCAAGATGCCTTCATGTCAAACTTCTTCTCTTCGGAGAGTGAGGTTAGTATTACAGAATTGGCTTCCGTACGATAGAGAGAAGGAGAACCAGTAGAAAATTTTATTGATAGATGGAAGACATTAGGAGCCTCGTGTAGACAGTTGTTGGAAGAAAAGAAATAAGTTAAAATGTGTCTAAACTCTCTGGAGACAGGGATCGCGTTTGGACTCACCACCGCCTACATTAGAAATTTCCATGACTTGACCACTAAGGTCCATGCTTTGGAATTGATGACCTATAAGATGCCAGCGTTTCACCGTGAGACAACAAGGAGAGTGCCCAGTAGGATGACTATAAATACTGTCAATCGTGACAAGAGAAGCAAAGATACAAGGGACTCAAGGGAAAAGAGGTAGGAACAAAAAGAAGAATGGAGTCAATCAAGAAATAGATACAGTGGAAAGAGGTCCAAGATGCTTAATTCTCACGAAGGATTCGCATTGGACAAGGAAGATGTCATTCCCATGATGAACCAATTGTTAAAGGCCGACAATATTGAATTACTAGAACCCAAGCACCCTGAAGATGTGATAAAAACCAGAGAAAGAGATTTTTACCACTATCATCGCCTGGTGGGACATCCGATGAAGAATTGTTATACATTGAAATGTATAATACAACAGATGATAGACAGGGGTGAAATAGTAATTGGAAAAGAAAAGGAAAGGGGTATAATGGTAATGGTGAATATGCTTACGATTTGAGAAAGGACTACGAAATAAGAAAGGAAGAGGAATGTAGGATGATAAAGAAGGTGACAGTGATTATACTGCAATCAAGAAGGAATATAACAAGCCCTATGAAGCAAAAAGCAAAGATTGCAAGGAGAGAAGTCATTGAAATGGCAAAAGTGACTAATGATGTAGTGAGTCATTTGAAGGGCATACCGGCTCGATTAAGTGTCTATGATGTGCTTAAGTTGTTAGAGGAAGCATTGTCCAATCACGACGTCAGAGAAACTTTATTGGCAGAACTAGAATAGGAGGGCATGATGAGCGAGAAAACTACTTGTCGGTCATTTCCTTTTCTGATGATGATTTGATTTGCGAGACAGGGCATAACAAACCGCTAATGATGGAAGGCTATATCTATGGGAAGAAAGTTAAGTGAATTATGATAGATAATGGGTCGGCGGTGAACCTCTTACCACTCTTAATGTTGAGTAAACTGGGTTATCGTCGTTCTGATCTACGCCCTGGTGGAATGATGATACAGGGCTTTAATCAAGATGGGCAACGCACACTTGGCAAAATTAAAGTGACAATGGAAATAGGTGAGCTGATTATTAATGTCGTATGCTACGTTATAAATGCCATGACGACATACAATTTTCTCCTCCGAAGGCAATGGATCCATCAATACAACATCGTACCCTCCAAGCTGCACCAATGCTTCAAATACTATAAAGAGGGAATACAGTATAAAGTGATGGCTGATGCAAAGCCATATACAGAGGCTGAATCCTTCTTTGTGGATGTTAGTTACTATAAAGGGTTCATCAAAGATGAAAGACAGAATGATGAAAGCAAAGTCCTAAAGGACATTCATGTAAATGTGATCAAAGAAGAGACAGAAAAGGTAGAATCATCAAGGATTGCAGAATCAAAGAAGAAATTTTATTTTATGCCGAAGCATCTGAGGTAACCAGGGCAGCTGCCACTAACTTTGTTATCACCTGAAGAATTAAAAAATTTTCAGTCTAATTATATAGTGACACTACCGTGTGTTGAGAGAAATAAGCCATTTTCAGTCACCCCAGGAAGATTTTAGGTCAAGGCTAGCGCAAAACATCTGGAGCCAATAGAATTTTATGCGTTAGTGGAAGCGGAGGCAGGAGAAGAGACCGAGACTAACGTGTATTACGGTAGGCTAATACCTCAAGACCTCAAAAAGTATAGTTCGCCAAGTAAGAAAATCATGAGAAGCATGGGGTTTGATTACAAGGAATCCACCGGTTTGAATCATGGGAAAGGAATTCAAATTCCCATTGGGATTGGCCAGGAAAAGCGAAGAAAATTTCAAGGACTGGGGACAGAGTCATCGGTGAATATGGTTACAATCAAAAAATTATCAGAAGAGGATCCTCAAAAGGTCGAGCATCCTGAAATGGTTCCAAAGCAAATGGAAGACAAGGGGCAACTGACAGTAAACAGTTTGCGAGAGGTAAACCTGGGAAAAGAGGAAGAGCCAAGAAATACATTCATCAGTATCGGCCTTCCTGAACAAGAGGCTAAAGAATATATTTGGCTTCTCAATGAAATTAAAGACGTCTTCTCGTGGACGTATGTAGAGATGTCAGGCTTGGAACCTTCAGTAGCGCTGCACTGATTAAATATTTCTAAAGAAAAGAGTCTGATTAAATAAGTGCAAAGGCGATTTCATCCAGACTTAGTTCCCTTGATAATAGAAGAGGTCAATAAGTTGATAAAGGTTGAATTTATCAGGGAGGTCAAATATCCTTAGTGGATATCGAATATTGTCCCTATGAAGAAAAAGAACGGATAAATCAGGGTGTGCGTTGACTTCAGGGATCTAAATGAAGCATGTTCGAAAGATGATTTTCCTCTCCTAATCAATGAGTTACTGATTGACAATACAACTCATTATGCTATCATGTCCTTCATGGATGACTATGCAGGGTATAATCATATTAGAATATCACATGAAGATGAAGAAGCTACAACATTCAGAATGTCACTAGAAATTTACTGCTATAAAGTTATGCCGTTCGGTCTTAAAAATGTCGGGGTGACATATCAAAGGGCGATGCAGAATTTCTTCCAAGACATGATGCACAAGGATATTGAATGCTATGTCGATGACTTGGTGGTCAGGTCAAGAGACCATCAGGAACATCGTGAGCACCTGAAAGTGGTGTTCCTTCGACTCAGAAAGAAATAGCTAAAGATGAATCCAGCTAAATGTGCATTTGGAGTATCTTTAGGAAAAATTCTCAATTTCTTTGTCCGACATAGGGGCATTGAGATTGATCCAGGGAAAGTCTTAGCTATTCAAAATATGCCACTGCTAAAAATACTGAAAGAATTGAAAAGTTTGCAAGGAAAGTTAGCGTATATCTGCCATTTTATTTTAAATTTGGCAGAGATATGTCAGCCATTTTCCCATTTGATGAAGAAAGGTACAGAATTTGTTTGGGATTAAGCTTACTAGAGGGCATTTGACTCAATAAAGGAATTGTTGAAATAGCCGCCAGTATTGACAGCTTCGGTAAAAGGTAAGCCACTGATTTTATATATATCTACAACTGAGAATTCTTTGGGAGCTTTGTTGGCATAGGTGAATGAGTTCGGGAAAGAGACTGCTCTCTATTATTTAAGTTAAACCCGATGGGAGCAGAGTGCAATTACTCTCCAATTGAGAAAGAATGTCTAGCATTAATATTTGCGATTCAGAAATTGAGACATTATTATCTCTCACATAGACATAACGCTGATCTCAAGAGCAGACTCGATAAAATTTTTGATGACAAGGCCGATGTTGTCTAGGAGACTAGCTAAATGGATGTTGTTGCTTTCAGAATATACTATTACGTATGAGCTAGCAAAAGTAGTAAAAGAAATAGTAGTGGCAGACTTCCTTGTATCACACCCTGTAGCCAAATACGAAACATCAGTGATGACTTTTTGGATGAACAAGTTATGGTGGCTGAGTCACAAAGCCCATGCAGATGTATTTTAACGACGCTGCTCGAGCATCAAGAGCGGGGGCAGGAGTGATACTCATTACTCCTCAAGGTAAATTGTTACCTTACTGCTTCACGTTGGGTACTATATGCACAAACAATGAGGCTGAGTATAAAGCTCTCATCATTGGAATGAAAATGGCTCAAGAAATGGAGATAAAAATGATGTATATCTTCGGGGATTCTAAATTGATTTTAAATCAATTGATGGATGACTTCGAAGTAAGAAAATAAGAACTTTTTCTATATTGTCGAAAAGCGCAACAGTTGCTAGAGTAGTTCTGTCATGTCGAAATCAAGCATGTACCGCGATCTGAAAATGCAAGAGTAGATGCTTTGGCCAGCTTGACAACTGAAAGGGCCTAGCTATGTGCCCTAGAGGGGGGGTGAATAGGGCAATGCCAAATAAAACTTATAACAACGGAATAATAAAAGATATAAAGCACAATGTTGAATATAAAACAATCACAATAGCCTAAAATAAAGAGATTGATACTTTATCAGTTCTAAGGACAACCTTACACCAAAACCAGAGGTTTAAGGTAGGAAAACCTTATTTTTAGAACGTCCTTTGTATCACAAATCAATGAGGAATAATAAGTAAGAAAATTAAAATAACTTGCAGAAAATAAATCCTAAGTTATTACAACATTCATCCACACTTGCTTGAAGTGATTACAACATTCATCCACAAACACTCTCCACAAAACAGAATGAATAAAAGAATGAAAGAGTAAAACACATCCATAACACAATGATATATAGTGGTTCACCTGTGTGTACACCAACTGTTATCCAACAGCCACACAGATTGCTACTCCACTCCTAATATCCTCACACAGGGGATATTAGCATGCACTATCAAAATAGGAGGTTCACCTAAAACCTTCACAATTGTGTCTTTGATCTCGGGCTTACACAATCCAAAAACCCCACAATCTGAGTTTTCTGGCTCTCCTCAGATAACCAATACAATGAGATTTTTCTGGCGAATCTCAAATAAAAACTAGAGAAAGTAAATTACAAAACATGTAAAATACCTGAATCACCTTTCGAAGAAGCCCGGTAGAACCAATCGGAGTAGAAGTTCGATTCGACGTTCAAAGTCCAATACTCACTTTAAGAATGGTTCTAAGTCTAATTGATTTTAAATCAAACGGGCTAGATCTATTTGATTTTGAATCCAAGAAGAAGGAATATCAGAAATTCCCCTTTTCTAATAAGATTGGAATGTATATCAAAATCAAATAAGAATAAGATAGCAAAAGGAATATTAAATAAGCAGAAAGTAGCTTAAAATAATCATAAACTTATATCAGAGAATAGCCTAAAGAATGCTTGAATAGAATTGAATTGAAGTACTGAAACTTTGAAGTTTGTGCACTATTTATAGCCTGAAAAATCCTGTCTACGACTGGTCTTAGGATCCTAGGACTGGTCGTTGCTTCAAAGATTTTTGAAAGATTTCCGCGAGATAAGATTTTTTATTCCACGACCGGTCCTGGGTGGTCTACGACCGGTCGTGGGTCACCTACGACTGGTTGTGGGTCACTTACGACCGGTTGTAGGACCTCAAAAATGGTTGCTAGAGTTTGAGTCGTAGGTCTACGACCGGTCGAAGGATGAGTCGTAGAACTCAAAGGACTGGTCGTAGGATGTCCAGGACTGGTCGTAGGACAGCCAGAAAGATTCAAAAATCTTCAACTACCTAGGACTAGTCCTGAAAAACTTAAGACTGATCGTAGCAAAGCTAGGATTGGTCTTGAAGTCCCTAGGACTGGTCTTAGAACACACCAAATAAGCATATTAAAATATATGAGTTATGTACCAGAATGACCTACAGTAAAACCCATCCTAAGGTCAATCTAAGGTCAAACAAACCTTAAAAGTGAGATGGACATTGAAAGTCTGTACACTCAGATGACCCTTAAGAGAAGCTTGAGAATATACAAATCTTGTAGTAGGCCTTCTTGAGCTTGATCTTGACTTGACACAGTCTTCTACTAAACTTGAACTTGATCGAATCTTTGAATAAGAAATCTTGAAAACTTCTATTCTTGAATTCTTCATTCATATCTTGAAAGCTTTTTTCATTTAAGATCTTGTCTCGAAATGCAATGACTTGATATGTCTTGATTGCAATGAATAGTCTTCAAACATAAAACACAAGACATACAAGATAGATATAGGTGTTGACACCACAAAATTTGACAATCAAAGGGATATGAAATCATAGCACTTACAATCTCTCCCTTTGTCAAATTTGTGACAAAACACATAGCTAAGAAGATAATAAGGAATGATGAACCATGAAATCACAAAATACTCTACTCCCCCTGAGTAATACGAATACTGCTCATATAAACAGTACACAACATGAAAATTTCAAGACTTCAATCCACATATCCTTCTCAATCAAACAATTCAAACAAATTTACTCCCCCTTTCCATATTACTCCCTTTTTAGCGTTTAGCTCTCCTACTACTCCCCTTTTTTGTCACAAAATGACAAGGGAAAGGCATAATAGGAAAGAGAACATAGAAAGTAAAAGGCAGATAATGAGAAAGAGATATGAGAGGACATAATATAAACTTGAAGTACCAAGCCAAAATTCATAATCCAAAATACAATATCCAAAAGATAATGTTATCAAACAAGAATCCATAATACATATCCAAAATATAAAGCTATCCAGAAGATAATTCACCTAATCTGATCCAGAGGAGGGAGCAGGGATAGTCGGATCAATCCGGTGTAAGCCCCTATTTATGTGACGAAGATATTTTCACATGTACTTAAATTGCATATCATGGGCTATACTCATGTTATCAACCTTTTCCTCCAATGCACAAAGGTGTGCATCATATCCAGGTAGATCATAATCTAGATCATTAGGTGAATTAGTTTCTATCTCATCAAATAAGTCATCCATATTAACATCTTGTTATGGAAGATCGCCAGCTTCCTCTTCATTTCCAGCTTCGCCACCATTACTACCAACATCAATTTGTCCAGGGAGCAGATCCAATTTCATCTTATTAAGATTGAAATTATTGAAAATAAGATGATGAATTGGTGCCTCATTAACAGGTTTATCGACAAGCATGTGAGTGGATAAAACAGTCATAAGATAATCAAACGGAATATCACGATGACCCGGATGGAGACGAAACTGAATAATGAAATAAAAAATTAAAGAAGAAAGGCAGACCTTGGTTCAAGAAGCAATAGAATGCAACACACGAACCATGAAAGAAGTCAACTCGGTTTTATTATCGGACTGAGGATATACATTTGAAATGAAGAAACGATGTAACACTCTGTAACTAGGTAACGAATACTTTGCAGGGAGTGCATTCCCTTTATGAGTCCATTGTGCATCAATTTTGCACAAATCTCTAGTTAACATGCATTTTTTCGATTTAGATGGTTTGTCGTATAAAGTATGAATCGGTATTCCTTCATCATTAACAGGTATATCCATAATACCTGATATCAAATGAAGGTCTACTTCAAATTTTCCTTCTCTTGTATCAATTGAAAATGTTAAATTATCAAGAGAAAATTCAGAGATGCATGCAACCATTGATTGAGCAATGGACTGGTATGCAGGCCCACCCCAAAGTAAAATGTTAGTCCAGCCAACAGAATCAAGGAGGGGGACAACACCATATGGAGCAATGTGATTGAGATCAGCGGTATGCTCAACGATAATGTTACGGACACGTAAATCTCTTACATCTTGAGAATCATCTTCGGGTGACCGAAGGTGCCGTTTAATTATCGGTGCAGATCTGGATGAAGATGGACCACGGGATATTTTCTTTTTCCCTCTAGCATCCATATTCAAAAAGATATACAAAGAGCAAGAAAGATGCACAAAAGAAAGATGGGTTTTCTCTAGATCAGCAGAATGAGAGAAAACCCTTGAAAAAACCTAACAAGAGATAAAATCTAGCTATACTATGAACAAATCAAAGCATAGAGAGCATGAATCTTCAAGATAAATGATGAAATAGGACTTACCTTGAAGAAAAATAAGAAATCCTATGACCGGTCAAGCCACAACTCATCGAAGGTGGAAGTGAAAATGAAGAAGAAGAGGATTTTCCCCAAATTATATCATGTTCACAAGTATCGACCAAAAATACACATTTTATGCAAAAAAAAATTTAAATTAAAATAAATATAATATGAAATATAATACACTATGATGCAAGCAAGAATATTCAATGTAAAATGCACATACCCAGATCAAAATTCAATTTATTAAACCTGCTTTTGTCGAGTGGTTTAGTAAATATATCAGCAAGTTGATTTTTGGTTGATATATATTCCAAAGAAATAAATTTTTCTTCAACCAACTCACGTATGTAATGATACCTAATGTCAATATGCTTAGTACGTGAATGCTGGATTGGATTTTTGAAAATGTTTATAGCACTGGAATTATCACAATGTAAGATCATTGAATCTTGATTAATTCCATAATCGCTAAGCATGCGTTTCATCCAAACAAGTTGAGTACATGCATATCCAGCTGCAATATACTCAGCCTCAGCAGTGGAGAGCGATATTGAACTTTGCTTCTTGCTGAACCAAGAAACTAAGCAATTTCCAATGTAAAAACAACCACCACTGGTTGATTTTCTATCATCAATATTTCCAGCCCAATCAGCATCTGAGTACCCGGCTAATTGAACACTAGTATCAAAAGGGTACCATAGACCTAAATTTATAGAACTTATGACATATCTAATAATCCGTTTAACAGCAGTAAGATGTGATTCCTTAGGATTAGGCTGATATCTCACACAAATTTCAACACTAAATGCGATATCAGGTCTACTTGCAGTAAGATACAACAAACTACCAATCATATTGCGATATAGTTTAGGATCTATATCTTTACCTGTAGAGTCTTTTGAGAGTCTTAATGTTGTACTCATAGGAGTATCAAAGTTCTTACAATTCTCAAATCCAAACCTTTTAACAAAATTTGAAGCATATTTGGTCTGGGAAATGAAAATTCCATCAGGTTGTTTTACTTGCAACCCTAGGAAATAATTAAGTTTGCCAACCATGCTCATTTCGAACCTTGATTTCATTACCTCTGCAAACTCAATAGAAATGTTAGAACAAGTAGATCTATAAATAATATTATCAACATATATTTGAAGCATCAAAATATCATTGTTATTCTTCTTAACAAAAAGCGTCTTATCGACACTTCCTACTTGAAAGCTATGACTAAGTAAGAATTTAGTCAATTTCTCATACCATGCCCTAGGTGCTTGTTTAATACCATATAGAGCGAATTTAGTCAATTTCTCATACTATGCCCTAGGTGCTTGTTTAATACCATATAGAGCCTTTTTGAGACAAAATACATGGTCAGATATCTTTGGGTCTTCAAACCCTGAAGGTTGTTCAACATATACTTCTTCATGTAAATCGCCATTTAAGAAGGCACTCTTTACATCCATCTGATATATTTTAAATTTTCTAAAGCATACGATGGAAATAAAAAGTCTGATTGACTCAAGGAGAGCGACTGGAGCAAAGGTTTCATCATAATTGATACCTTCAATCTGAGTGTAGCCTTGTACAACCAGTCTAGCCTTGTTTCATATAATATTTTCAAGCTCATCAGACTTATTTTTAAAGATCCATTTTATTCTAATAATGTGTTTATCTTTAGGTCTAGGAACAAGATACCAGACATCATTATGAACAAATTGATTAAGTTCATCCTGCATAGCAACTATCCAATTTTAGTTAGATAGTGCCTCTTTCACATTGATCGGTTCAATTTGGGATGTAAAACAAACATAATTACATATGTTCTCAAGTTGTCTGCGGGTACGAACTCCAGTGAGAGGGTTTCCAAGTATTTAATTGGTTGGATGGTCTTTAACAGTCCTTGGTTCAGATTCTTTTTGACTTGATGAGGTATCTTGATTGTTGATAATAAGAGCTTCCTCATCATCTGAACTCGGAGCTGGTGTTTTCAAATGATCATCAATGACCACATTGATGGACTCTTGTATCACACCTGTTCTTTTATTTAAAACCCTATAAGCTCGACTGTTTAAAGAATAACCGAGAAAAATACCTTCATCACTCTTCGTATCAAACTTTCCCAAATTTTCTCGATCACGCAAAATATAACACTTGCTGCCGAAAACCCGAAAGTATTTGACAGTAGGTTTCTTTTCAAACCATAATTCATAAGCAGTCTTATTATCAGATTTACTGGTATAAACCCGATTAATAATATAACATGCGGTATTAACTGCTTCGGCCTAAAGATTTCTAGAGAGCTTCATGATATTCAACATAACATTAGCCATATCCTGAAGCAGTCTATTTTTTCTTTCAACTATACCATTTTGTTGCGGTGTTTTGGGCACAGAGAATTCATGTGATATTCCCTGATCGCTACAGAATTTCTCAAAACTACTATTTTTGAATTCGGATCCATGATCACTACGGATCTTACTAATAAGAGAACCTTTCTCATTTTAAATTCGTTTGATGACCTTTTTCACTTCATCCAGGGTTTCAGTTTTATCTTTTACGAATGATACCCAAGTGAATCTGGTATAGTCATCTACGATAACCAAGATGTATTTTTTGCCTCCTCGACTCTCCGATCTGGTTGGTCCAATAAGATCCATGTGGAGAAGCTCGAGTGGTCTAGATGTGGTATTTGAGTTTACTTTCTTGTGAGAGCTCCTAATTTGTTTGCCCAACTGGCATTCACCACATATTTTGTCTACTTTTTGTAATTTTGGTAGACCTCTAATTAGTTCTCTTTTGCTCAATCTAAATAAGTTTCGATAGTGTACATGTCTAAGGCGTTTATGCCATAATTCAGTCTCACCGGTATGGACCATGTAACATGATTGAGTAGATGAGTTTATATTACTAACGATGTAGAAATTTTTAGAAGTTCTGCGACCAGTTAATATAACTTTTATTAACTATCTCACAACCTTGATTATAAAACTTTACACTATGGTTGTTATCACATATCTGAGATATGCTTAGAAGGTTGTGTTTTAATCCCTTAACATATAAAACATTCTTAAACAAAGGAAGGTTATAAAGTTGAATCGTACCTTGGCCAATGATTTTACAATTGCTTCCATCACCAAATGTGACTGACCCTTCAGTCATATCTTTAAGATCGGTGAATAAATTTTTGTCACCTGTCATATGCCTGGAGCAACCACTATCTAGATACCAATTTGAATGGCTTGTAGCTTTGAAAGCAGTGTGGGCAACTAAGCTGACAACTTTAGGAACCCATTTCAGAACTGTTTTGGGTTTAGGAGTATAAATGGTCTTTTTCTGTCTATTGTTATAGGAGAGACCTATAAAGTTAGACTTTAATAGTTCCTTGAGAAGATCAATTATTTTTTCAGCCAATGGATTTCGGTTTTAAAAATTAAAGTTAACATGACTACCATTAGGTTTTTGAAAAGTACTTGAATTTATGGAAAAAAATTGAAAAGTATTCTTTTCTTTTGAGTTTGAAGACTCTCCTCTTACAAATTTAGGAGCAATGTTCTTTTGTTTAGGAGATGTATTCTTATCATAGCCCAACCCGGATCGATCGCCACATTTTCTTGATCCGGATAATAATTTTTTGAATTTAGGATCACCATGGGCATATCTCCATGTCTTTCAAACTCTGAAGGGAAGATACCTCATTTTTGAGTTTCTCATTTTCGGATCTCAGATCTTCAATTTTACAGGTTTTAAAATCTAAATCACATTTGGTCTTTTCAAAAGAATCGGAAATATGAGATTTTTCTAAAACAAGAGACTCATAATCTTCCTTAAGCTTAAAAATTTTTTCTTTTTGTAATTTAAGCTTGACAACAATTTTACAACTCTGTTTATAAAGGGCATTATAAGCATCCTGAAGATCATCTTCATTATCGCAATCACTATTCATATTTTCTTCACTAGATATATCATCATTATCTGAAAGGGTGATCTTGGCTAGAGTCATAAGGGCTTTAACATCTTCGCCTGACTCGGATTCAGAATGTTCTGATTTAGAAGAGGATTCAGAATCAGATGATTCATCCGAAGTAGCCATCATGCTTTTCTTTTCTGATTTGTCCTTTTTAGGACATTTGTTAGCTAAGTGCCCATACTCTTGACAGTTGTAAGATTAACTATCTTTCAAGGATTTTCGAGTTCTAGGTTTAGATCATCTCTTATCATTTGATTTTTGAAAATCAACCTTTTTCTTGTTTTTGAAGATTTTGTAAAACTTTTTTGCTAAAAGTGCCATATCATCTTCGAAATTTTTTATATCCGAAGTGCTCTCTTGAGAAATATTTTTAGATGATTTGAGAGCTATTGATTTTCATTTAGGAGCCTTAAAGGATAACTCATAGGTTTGAAGTGAACCAACTAATTCCTCAACCCTCATGGTATCCGTATCACGAAGTTCCTGAATCGCGGTCACTTTAGAATTGAACCATTCAAGAAGTGAACGTAGTATTTTTGCGCACACTTTACTTTCTTTGATTCTATCACCAAGACCCCACATAGAGTTCACAATGTCATTCAATCTAGTGTAGAAGTCCATAAACATCTCATTCTCCTCCATATGAATTTCTTCAAATTTAGTTGTGAGGAGTTGGACTTTAGATTTCTTGACAATAGATATACCCTCGTGTATCATTTCTAATACATCCCATACTTGTTTTGCATTTTCACAAGAGATGATTCTTTTAAATTCATCTGGTGATAATGCACAAGTAATTACATTTAGTGCGTTTGCATTAGCACTACTTTCACTTTTCTGAAGTGTGGTCCAAAGAGAATAAGCCGTTACTTTCATAGTTTTTGAACCATCGTCATTAGCAACTTCAGTGATAGGAGGATTCCATTCATTCACTGTGGCCATCCACACACTTTCATCCAAGGATTTAAGGAAGATCCTCATCCTGGCTTTCCAATAAGCATAGTTTGTGCCATTAAAAGGTGGTGGCCTAGTGACTGATATGCTTTCAAAATTTGACATCTTAATATAGCTTAGATTGTTAGCTCAGAAAATAAATACAATAAATAAATAATAAGCACGAGCTATTAGGCTCTGATACCACTTGAAAGGGCCTAGCTATATGCCCTAGAGGGGGGGTGAATAGGACAATGTCAAATAAAACTTATAACAGCGGAATAATAAAAGATATAAAGCACAATGCTGAATATAAAACAATCACAATAGCCTAAATAAAGAGATTGATACTTTATCAGTTCTAAGGACAACCTTACACCAAAAACCAGAGGTTTAAGGTAGGACAACCATATTTCTACAACGTCCTTTGTATCACAAATCAATGAGGAATAATAAGCAAGAAAATAAAAATAACTTGTAGAAAATAAATCCTAAATTATTACAACATTCATCCACACTTGCTTGAAGTGATTACAACATTCATCAACAAACACTCTCCACAAAACAGAATGAATAAAAGAATGAAAGAGTAAAACACATCCACAACACAACGATATATAGTGGTTCGCCTGTGTGTACACCAACTGATATCTAACAGCCACACAGATTGCTACTCCACTCCTAATATCCTCACACAAGGGATATTAGCATGCACTATCAAAATAGGTTTCACAGGTTCACATAGAACCTTCACAATTGTTTCTTTGATCTCGGGCTTACACAATCCAAAAACCCCACAATCTGAGTTTTCTGGCTCTCCTCAGATAATCAATACAATGAGATTTTTCTGGCGAATCTCAAACAAAAACCAGAGAAAGTAAATTACAAAACATGTAAAATACCTGAATCACCTTTCGAAGAAGCCCGGTAGAACCAATCAGAGTAGAAGTTCGATTCGACGCTCAAAGTCCAATAATCACTTTAAGAATGGTTCTAAGTCTAATTGATTTTAAATCAAACGGGCTAGATCTATTTGATTTTGAATCCAAGAAGAAGGAATATCAGAAATTCCCCTTTTCTAATAAGATTGGAATGTAGATCAAAATCAAATAAGAATAAGCTAGCAAAAGGAATATTAAATAAGCAGAAAGCAGCTTAAAATAATCACAAACTTATCTCAGAGAATAGCCAAAAGAATGCTTGAATAGAATTGAATTGAAGTACTGAAACTCTGAAGTTCGTGCACTATTTATAGCCTGAAAAATCCCGTCTACAACTGGTCTTAGGATCCTAGGACTGGTCGTAGCTTCAAAGATTTTTGAAAGATTTTCGTGGGATAAAATTTTCTGTTCCACGACCGGTCTTGGGTAGTCTACGACCGGTCGTGGGTCACCTACGACTAGTCGTGGGTCACCTACGACCGGTCGTAGGACCCCAAAAATGGTTGCTGGAGTTTGAGTCGTAGGTCTATGACCGGTCGAAGGATGAGTCGTAAAACTCAAATGACTGGTCGTATGATGTCCAGGACTGGTCGTAGGACAGTCAGAAAGATCCAAAAATCTTCAACTACCTAGGACTAGTCCTGAAAAACTTAAGACTGGTCGTAGCAAAGCTAGGACTGGTCTTGAAGTTCCTAGGACTGGTCTTAGAACACACCAAACAAGTATATTAAAATATATGAGTTATGTATCTAGAATGACCTACAGTAAAATCCATCCTAAGGTCAATCTAAGGTCAAACAAACCTTAAAAGTGAGATGGACATTGAAAGTCTGTACACTCAGATGATCCTTAAGAGAAGCTTGAGAATATACAAATCTTGTAGTAGGCCTTCTAGAGCTTGATCTTGACTTGACACAGTCTTCTACTAAACTTGAACTTGATCGAATCTTTGAACAAGCAATCTTGAAAACTTCTATTCTTGAATTCTTCATTCATATCTTGAAAACTTTCTTCATTTAAGATCTTGTCTTGAAATGCAATGACTTGATATGTCTTGATTGCAATGAATAGTCTTCAAACATAAAACACAAGACATACAAGATAGATATAGGTTTTGACACCACAAAATTTGACAATCAAAGGGATATGAAATCATAGCACTTACAACAACAACACTATCCTGCCCAAAACAAAGCCTTCTCCAAGTAACTATATAAGAAAGAAGATTTTTTCCATCTTCAGAGGTCATTAATGAAAATATGGAGACACTTCCTGTGTCATGTTTAGAAGTGACAACAGATGATTGGCGATAGCCTTTCATCGACTATCTTAAATATGATATCTTACCAGAAGATCCAGTGCAGAGGCATAAAATTCAGTAAAGGTCAAGCAAATTTATCATATGCAGCGAGGTTCTATACAGAAAATCTTACAATGGAGTGATGCTACATTGCTTAGATGAACAAGAGGCAGGCTAAACATTGCGTGAAGTACACTCTGGAGAATGTGGGGCACATCAAGCTGGCCAAAATCTATTCCATAGAATACATCGAATGGGATACTATTGACTCACCATGTTCCAAGATGCGATAGATTATGCGATGTGGTGTCACAAATGCTACATTCATGGAGACATTCTACACGTTCCTTTAAAGATCTCCATCTGTTAGTTGCCTCTTGGTCCTTCTCAACTTGGGGATTTGATGTCATCGGTCCTATAAATCTGCCTTCATCCAGTGGAAAACAATATATCGTGGCAGCGACAAACTATTTCTCCAAATGGATAGAAGCAGTAACATTATACAATATCAAAGAGAAGGACGTGGTCAATTTCATCCGACACTCGATAGTATACCGCTGTGGTATCCCGAAGAAGATTGTCACAGATAATGACACTCCCTTTAAAAATAGAGGCATGGAAAAGCTATGTCAGAAATTCAGCATTCATCATTCATTTTTAACACCTTACTATCCACTGGCTAATAAATTAGCAGAGGCGTTCAATAAAATGATAGTCAAGATACTGAAGAAAACAGTTACGGGGAATAAGCATGATTGGGATGAAAGATTATAAGAAGCATTATAGGCATACAGGACCACTCACCGAACAGTAACAAGAGTAACACCATATTCATTAGTCTATGGTGTAGAAGTGGTCATCTCAATTGAAATACAAGTGGAGCACTCAGAGTGGCAGTACATCATCCTCTTACAGATGATGAAAATGCAAAAATAAGGCTGAAAGAGCTGGATTTACTTGATGAGAAACGTCTCATAGCCCAACAGTGATTGCAATTGTATCAGGTAAGGGTGTCGGCCACCTTTGATAAACGAGTTAAATATCGCTCTTTTGAAAAAGGGGATCTGGTACTGATGTTGAAAAGACCTATAGTGGTCACCCGCTGAATAGGGGGCAAGTTCGAGCCTAAATGGGATGGGCTATACATAATAAAAGAGGTATACTCTAATGGCGCATACAAAGTCTTGGATCAAGATGGATAAGGTATCAGTATACCGGTCAATGCTTACTTCATTAAAAGATATTGTCCCTGAAGACACTACTGATTTTTTATCTAGAATATTATCAGAATAATGATTCTACATCAAAAGGGGGCAAGAATAACCAGGACCACGGCTATGTACAATCAGATAAATGAATAAAGAAGAAATTTGCAAGCATAACAAGACCATGTACTAACAAGTATTATGAAAAATGACCATCATCATCATCAAGCGAGTCCTGCAAAATTCTGTTAAAATTGGTATCATCACCAAGTTGATATACTATTAACAACATAGACAGATCCTCTTGAAGATATTATTAGCAGTGGTGACGTATCAATCTCGGTCAGAGATGTCTATCATTCTTGCAGCAATGATGATCACACCTATCGCTATCCTTCATGGCATTTTAAGGCTGTCTAGTTAAGCCCTTAAAGGGCCAACTACATATAAGACCCATCATTTTTGTCATTCGGACAACAATGAGAAGCCAGTGGCCCTAAAAATCCCATGAAGGCCATCATATACATACCCATGTGGGCGACTAACGAAGCCAATGAATAAAAGCTGAAAAGGCCAAAAAGTCCTCAATGACTAGTCATGCGCGAGACCAATGCCATATGTATAGTTTTTCAGTAACATCACGGGGAATGGAGGAAAATGTCCTCTTGTAAATGGGCCCGACCTTGCAGATGAAGAAAACACGGGCCGCAATGTGAGCTCTTTGGCCATGTCCATAGATAAGCCAACTATGCATAAGACTCCCTAGATCTTTGGCTTAATTTCAGTACTAAATCATGAGGAAGGGCTTAAAACTACTCATTGATGGACTGACAACACTAACTTTAGTACCCCAAAGGTCATTTTGTAAGCCCCGTGAACTCTAGAGAGTTACTGCAGCCAACCCTGTGCGTAATTCTAACCGAGTTCATGGCCTCGGTAGCTTCAGTGGGCCTCTCTGATGGATCATGGTTTGTGAACTCCCCAGGCTGTGAGAAGTCTAGTGAACTCTTGAGAGTTACAGAGACCATCACATGTGACCCGACTCCACTACTCAAGAATCTAAAAAACTGCGTGGGCTCCACCGCTCAAGAGCTTAAATTGTGTGTGATTGACTAAATTAAAATTTAGTACCGCCAACTAAGACAAGGATCATCTAGGATATCCCTTACTAACAAAACATAAGAGGATAAAACAAAAAGCATAATACATTAATTACAAGGTATTAATTAAAAATTGTGTAAATAAAACAAGAGCATCATTGTTAAAATATCATGAGATACTTGTATAACTTGCAATCCTGAAAGTATTTACAGTAGCAAAATAAAATGGAAGATATCAAAGTTATACATTTTATAGTTCCCTTGTAATGCCTAGCGCTGCTAAGTATTGTTATAAATTTTCTTGAAGATTAACTTGAGCAGCCGCATGTTCTAGTCTGGCATTTGAAATCATTCTTGTAGGATCTGGGATGTCAGCTAACTTTTCTTCCAAAGAGGTAATTAGTTCTTCATTCTCCATCAATTCAGATTTTTCAGAGTCTACAGAATAAAGGCTGCACTCTATCTTCTCTTACACTCTTTCGATGTTCAAACTACCTCCAAACTTTGCTTTTCCAACTGTGTGATTTCTTACTTTGGAAGAGTAATGTGATCCTAAATAATTGTCTTGTCATTGGTAAAGGTCTTTAGTTGCTCTCGTAAAGATAATTGTTCTTGATCATGGCAAGAGACAATAGGAGCAATCTGAGAAACTTTCTCTTTATAATATGCAAGTTGCTTCTTGTATTCTAAAATTTCAGGTGAAATGGTCACGATTTTAGCTGATGAAAAAGTGGCTATCGAATTATGGAATCTCAAAAGAGCATTGTGTACGAAAGAAACATTTACTTTAGACATCTAAAGCGGCGGCCAAATTGGACCATTGATCAGGATCTTTGAACATCTTAACAATAGCTAATATGGAGTTTCTGATCTGCTCCAATTTGTATGGAGAAACCTTCTTAAAGGATAGCATGTTTGATGAAGTCCCAATAGAGCCAAAACTTACTGCACCGCTTTAAGGTACATTTCCTATTAAGAAATAAGAAATATAAAATTATAATAAAATTGTATGTGCAGGCAATATAGAGAGGGTAAATAGAAAAAAGATATACTTTCTGCGGGTGCCAAAACAGTAAGTAGTTGTGTCTCTCTAGCAAGAGAAGGATTAGGTTCTACCATCTCAGTGAAAGATGGAGCCTTAGTTTTAGTACTCGAAGCAACAGTAATGGGAGTGGGTAAATCAGTCGGCTCCACTCGGAAAGCAATTTCGTGTGCTACCGCTCGCAGAGGTATTGAGAATCTTGGTGAAGCCGTTGGTGCAACATGGGTTAAATCTAGAGGAGAAGCACTATCTGCCTCTATATTTGCAGCATAATCACCTAAAATAAAATGTGTAAGACAAGAAAGAAGATAGGAACAAAAGTAAACAACAATAGTAAGATTTTCTTATGAGGCGAATACTGTATTCACCATAATCTAGGGGTTCTTCTTCTTCCCCTACGATGGGTGAAGCTTTTATAGGTATAACCTCAGAGCTAGGCAGGATATGTCCATCATCAGTAGGAGCATCTTCTACAGCTATATCATTTTCATTGCCTACATCAACTTCTCCTTCCTCATAATCATCATCTTGATCTTCTCCTTCCATTTCGCTTTCATCGAAAATAGTACATCTAGATGAAGAAGTTGTGCTTCCACTACTCAAATCTCCTTCACTCGACTCCTCAACAGGAACTTGTTTCCCTTTAGAAGGAAGAGACTGGTGACTATCCAGTTGAGTATCTATGGTGGCCAAAATTGGAGAAGCAGTAACAGTGGTCTCTTCCTTGGGAGAAGCTTGGGCACGTGTTAGGGACCTTATCATCGGAGAAGAAGTTGGATGCTGTCGAGATTGATTAATCTTGGAGACAAGAGAAGAAGTTGGTTACTGTTGAGAGTGATTAATCCTGGAGATAGGAGAAGAAGTTGGCTGTTGTTGAGAGATATTAATCCTGGAGACAGGAGAAGATGTTGGCTACTGTTGAGAGAGATTAATCCTGGAGGCAGGAGAAGAAGTTGGTTGCTGTTGAAGGAGATTAGTCCTGAAGACAGGAGAAGAAGTCGACTATTGCTGAGGATGAGTAGAAGAAGAGGGCTGATCTTGAGGATTGGTAATATTCTCTGGTTGAGGGAAAGCCTCTTCTGCAACCTCTTCTCTTCGTGGATGATGGAGAGGAATTTGTTCAAATTCATGAGTATCACGATATGTTATCCATCCTTTGAGATTTTTATTGGGTTTTACCTCACAAATAGGTTCGTCTATATAAATTTGGATGCAGTGATGACCAACAGAGGGGGCATGGCTAGTTTCTGTGATAAAACCAACTCTCACCTCAATGGTGCGACCCTTAAGTTAGGGGGGGAGCCATATGGGCCTAGTCACTGGTAGACCTTTTCTAACATAGTATGATTGGTGCACCCACCATCTCATATGGTTGTATGATGCCTTAAGAGTACGATCGCATCCTGGAATAATGAAGGAAGAATTAGCCCAGCCTAATAATTACTTCCAAATCATTTCCTAATTAAATGGGCCAGTGTTGTAGCTCCGCATTCTTCGAGTAACCAGCCCACAATCTTCTAACACTACTTGATCGAAGCTAAATTGGTGGGAAAAATGGCTAGGATAATGCGGTTCTCACTAGAATTTGGTGCCTTCTCTCAGCAGGAGACTGCATGATCTAATTGATATAAAAAATCCCCTTTCTGCTGGAGAGAGCGATTTCATGTCTGCTTTCTCCATATTTGCAATGTAACGAGGTAGACCGAAGTGGCAACAATTTATCTTGGCATCAGAGGAAATGGTATCTTTTACCCAGACATAAGATCTCTTTTCCATGGATCTCTTTTGAAAAAAGTGGAGAGGAACTTGGAAAGGGTGGACATAAGCCTTTTCTGGTACTTCGAAAGTCCAGGGGAAGTAGACACCAAGCCAACCAAGAAAGCCACAACATGTAAGTTGAAGCAGAACCAATGGAAGGACTTTTTATGTGAGAAGCAATCTCTTTAAAACCTCTATAAATCGAGCAAAAAACAAGGGGAGCAAGAGAAAACTTAACTCCCTAGGCCATAACACCCACTGCGACAAACAATGAAGGGTGAATGACATCTGCTGATTAAGACCTCGAGAAGACCACTACGCTTAACCAATAAGCAATGAATGTCGTAAGCTCCCCAAAATTGGAATACTCAGCACTATTTCTTATGCCTTTCCAAAGGCGTTCTAGCTCTCGTGAATGATTGTCATTAAACCCATAAGAAGAAAAAAGAAGATAGGTAAACAAAGTTGAGAATATATATATATATATATATATATATATATATATATATATATATATATATATATATATATATATATATATATATATATATATATATCAAGAGACCATAAAGGAGTTAATTGAAGGGGAAGGAAATTACTCAAGAGCTCTGCTGAAGTGAGTCAGCCATTACATGGGGTGGATCGTATGGATGTTCAAAAATTTTAACATTTCCTTGAAAAGTTCGGTGGTTGATTCTGAGATAGAAGGGATGCGGTCAAGTGAAGAGACGAAGGCAAGTTCCTCATTGGTAGGGACAAACTCGTCAAAGAATTTTTTTAGTTATTGGCAAACTGGTAATCCTGTGGATATCCCAAAGTGTGACACTCATTTCGCCTTTAGGAAGATGGAAAGAATTGGTGGAAGGGCACCAATAGTTAAGGAATGCCTTCAAAATAAAAGATTCCTTATAGAAGGGATGCAACGTTCCTTCAATTGCATGGAAAATGTTAATCTTTGACAAGGTTATAGAATATTTTGCCAGAATTGCGGTTGCCCATTCAGAATAGAAATTACAAGGAGTCAGAAGACCTCTTGTTCTGAATTCTTACGGGTTCCAGATGAGGTAGCGATGGCTGAAGCGTTGCTTGAGCACTTCGTAAAAGCAGCTTGGATATAGACTATTAGGGTCGTAGGAAGGGACAAGGAAAATCATGGAATGGATGTCACCAATTTGCTGTCTTGGTGTCAGTGGTTGAAGAATGCCTTCTAGTAATCTTGGTTCTCTAAACGACCAAGACTCTATGTAGGCCAATCTTTCTGTAGTCAGGTGATCTCTGGGTTCGCAGATCAACATGGAGTGATGGCTGCGAATACTGATCGAAATTGTTACAAAGCATTGTTTATAGGGATTGTCAAATTTTATGGTACCTTGAACGGCGTGGACTGATTCCAAGGAGTTTTGGAGTTTCTTCCTGTTATGTTCTTTAATTTTCTCCTAAAACTCTTGGGCTTTGTTGCGACGGTGCTTCTTCGGTCTAGAGGGTGGAGGAGTATCTTCTCTGGTTGACAGCTTCTGGTTGATCGTCTGATGATGCGCCATTATTTTCAACCATTTGTCCGATCCGTATTCAAGGTTGTGCCTTGGAGGCTTTTCCAGATTGCCCATGGCAATGGCCCTGTGGATGGGGGATGGCAGCATCTCAATGCATTGAGTGAAGTCGAATGTGGAAAGTACTGGTTCCCTCATGTAAGTGGGGCGTCTAACAGTTGTTTTGAATTGCTTACATAGGGGCTGAGCTGGAGATGATGGGGATTATGTTGCTTAAGGTGCTGCGGCTTGAAAAGGTTCAGTGTTTGGCAGCTCTTGGTGGGAAGGTTGATCAGTAGGAGTATTAATAGCAATGAAAATTCTCTTGGTTCGGGCCATATTAAAAATGAAGAAATTTGGACAAGTCTAGAAGTTGCCAAAGGAGGCAGTTACACGGGTAGCGCAACGGTTTTGTATTGCGCAGGAAACATAACAGTTTAAAGCCTTACACGACAAAGAAATCATCGTGTGGGTCGCGCAACAAGTATCACTTGCGCGGGGGAGAAGAAAAGTCAAAAAAATGGAGTTTGGCTCCAAAATTCGAAAGTGAAGAAATGAAGTCCCATTGGCTATTTATAGGAGTTTGGGTCAAGTACCAAACTCGGGCATTCATTGCGCAGGTTGCGCAACGACCTGAAGGAATGCTAAATTTATTTTAGAAGATTGATCCTAATTCGTTGATCTAAGGGAACAAAGAACGGATCAAGGGGGCATCTGTTGGAGAATAAAAATCATCGTCAAGAAAAGATGAAGATCAGAAATAAGATATCAAGTGAAGAAAGGAGAAAGAACTAAGAAACCTTGTTTACCTTTTGTGTGGGCTAAATAACAAGTGATGGTTGCATGGGTTGCGCAATGTGTCAAAGCACTTGTGCAGATGGCGTAAACAGTTTAACTTGTAAAAAGCAGATTTCAGCCTTACACAGGTTGTGTAATTGATTGTATATTGCGCGGATCGGGCAACTGACTTTTCTGTTGCGTGAGTAGCACAATCAAGAGCAGAGATAGATCATGATGAACGGTCCAATTTGATGCAAAGTGGGCCCCATGGCATGAAGATCGAGAGTTGGCATGTGTGGGGGCCTATAAATACCCCACTCCTTTCATTTGAGGGAAAGAGAAATTTCGGAAGAAGAGCAGAGCTCTAAAGATGAGGAGCAGAGAAGGGGCGTGAGCCGCAAAACCCACTCCTCAATTGCGCGAGCCATACAACCCAAGCGTTAGTTGTGCTGACCGCGCAACCCACTCATTGGTTATGCCAACAGAGCAATCGAGAAATTGGTGGCACGAGTCACGCAACCAAGTCACTATGTGGCCAGTTTTGAATAGGGGCCGAAATTCTAATGAAATTGCCAAGAGCATTCAAGATCAATCTTCATTACTTCCGGCTCTCTCCTCCTACAAGAGAGATTGGTCGATCAGTTCAACATTCCTCATAAGTCCTAAGAGAAAATCAAAACCACTATCAAAATACTGCTGGATTCAAGATTCAATATATAAGCTTTATTAATTACAATTTGTTTATTGTAGATAATCTATCTTGGAATCAAGGGTTATGGAAGGGATGTAGATGAACTCAGAATTAATAATACAATGATTGTTTTATATATTCTCTTTGTTACATATGAATGAAATAATTTCCCCCAAACGAAATGCATTTGTTTCTTGTTCGAAATGCACTTATTCTAACACACGATTGGATTAAGAGACAATAACCCAACAAAATTCCAAACAAAAAAAATGAAAACAACAAAAATTTAATTTTAAAAAATACACAGATGGAAACTTTCTTAGCATGTTTCATCTTGTCCATGAAACAACAATTCAATGCCTTGTAGCCATGTCAGGGCTGACCCATGTGACGATTTATCCCATATAACAGAATACAAAAAAAAAATAAAGAAGAAGAAAAGTAAATGCATACAACAGATACATTATGTTGTTTTATTGATTTTGTGAAGAAGCTTACTAGATCTTGGCGATCTCGATTCCTTCTAAGAAAGATCCACCATTGCACCAAAATTCAGTATATTAGAAGCACACTTAAAGGGTGAATGCAAACTTGGATGCACATTAAAAGATGAATTACTTGCTATTTCGAAGATCCAAAATAAAGGCATTGACATTGTTACCACTTAAAGTTTCAATTGCTTTCTTGACAACTCCTATAAGAAAATTCTCTTTCAAAACATATTACATGGAAATTGACCCATCTAAATCTCATTCAAATCCACCCTATCTTGAGTATGCAGGTGGTAATACAAATTTTAATAGGTAAAAAAAAAAACTAAAATGCACTCACTTGGCAATGGACTTTGTTACAACCTAGAAATTAGAAATGAATGAAGTTAGCTTCAACATTTTTCCTTTGCCATGCCTCTACTTGTAACAGACACATTAATATATAAATAAAGCAAACCACATTTTAACTATGAATATATTTACTTATGAACCAAATGATACTCAAAGGACAACTTGAATTCTCTAAGAAGATATCTTGCTCTAAAAGAAGCTACTGAAGGACAGTGGCTAGCACTACCCATCGGAAGCATTTTGGTTAAATGATGTTAGTTTAATATATCTAATTCTGGTCTAGCAGACCCTTTTAGAGGAATCATATGGTCCTAAGCCTTATGATAAGTGTAGTTTTCTAATGTACAAATTCCATGCATGTGGAGTCATGGTTTAGTGATTGGACCTTTGATCTGATGGATCAAACCATGGACTAGGGATGCCACAAGAATCTCCTACATTTGAAGATCCAAACGCTTCTATTAGTAGCCCAGAAATAATGTAACGACCCACATTCAATAGAAAACATGCTAAAATATTGAATAGTTTTGATCTTCTAACTTGTTAGATTTTTAATGCTAAAATATTGAACAATTTGTGAATTATTTAGTAATTGGGTATTTGGTGTTACGTAGCATGCCAACAACGCAGTGAACTGAGATCCAATCTTCAGTCTCACCCACAAATGATAAATAGAAAGAAATATAATCTAGAAGAAGAATCAAAGCATTCCAAACAAACCACAAGACAAGATATACGTGAAAACTCCGAACAAGTGTAAAAAACCACAGGCGCAAATTTTCACTATGAAGAAAACGAGATTACAAGTAATATACTAACATTTTTCCTTTAGATGTATAGAGAAAACTCTTTGCCCACACTTTAGAATAACTCCCATTAACCCTAGAAATGCCCTAGGGACCCCTATTTATAGTTTAGGCAACTTTTCTTTCGCACCTCTTATGAAACCGTCTCAAAAATCCACAATCTGTGCAAAATATGGAAACAAATTTATGTAACCTCAACTAGTTGAGCAGGTTGCTTGGCTGGTTGAGCGGACCCTCGACTGGTCGAGCAAGGGCCTCGACCGGTCGAGCATCGCGGACCCAAAAAATCGTAGTTCGTTAGACTTTGAGTCAAGTTAGCCCTCGACCGATCGAGTGGGCCCCTTGATCGGTCGAGCAGCCCACTCAACTGGTCAAGTAGCGTAGCCCAAATGTGACTCCACATCTCAACAATATCCCACTTGTAGACACATCACCATAAAATTTCATCTTCTACATCCGAAGTACACCACCTCCCTGTCTTCAAGCCTGAAGACCAATTAAAGCTGAACAGAGCTTCAGCTTCTCTCATGTGACCGCCTTGGTCAGCATATCCGTAAGATTCTCACTTGTATTAATCTTCTTTAGAGCAATCGATCTATCTTCTAGAACGAACGTATGAAATGATATCTGATGTCAATATGCTTGGTCCTTGAATGAAAGGTTAAATTCTTAGCCAAGTGTATTGCACTCTAACTGTCACTGTACAACTTGTAATCTCCTTACATTCACACCATCTCCTTGCATGCTTCTGTAGGTGTAACATATTCTGCTTCTGTCGTACTGATAGATACTCTCTTCTATAACTAAGAGATCCAACTGACTGTAGCACTACCTAGAGTAAATACATAACTTGTAGTGCTTCTTCTGTTGTCGATATCTTTGCCAAATCTGAATCTACATAGTCTTGTAGCTTGATTTTCGATCCACCATAGCATAGCCCTATATCCACAGTACCTACCAGGTATCTGAGGATCTACTTCACAGCTTCCTAATATTCCTTCCCGAGGTTGTTCATAAACTTGCTAACAACTCCTACTGCTTGACTAATGTTTGGCCTTATGCTCACCACAGCATACATGAGACTCCTAAAAGCTGACGCGTATGGGACTTTAGCCATGTAGTCTCGTTCCACCTGCGTCTTTCCACCTTGCTCCTTCAAAAGCTTGAAGTGGTTGGCTAATGGAGTGTTAACCGGCTTAGCACCTCCCATATTAAATCAATCATGTACCTTGGCTATGTATTCTGCCTGTGATAAATTCAGTTTCTTATTTTTTCTGTCATGCTTTATCCTCATGCCTAGGATTTGTTTTACAGCTCCTAAATCCTTCATGAAAAATTCTCTAGACAGTTGTCTTTTAAGATCTGAGATGTCCTCCATGCTTGAATCGGCCACAAGCATATCATTAACGTATAGAAGAAGGATGATGTATGACGTATCAAACTTCTTCAAATAGCAACAGTGGTCTACATGACATCTCCTAAAACCATTTTTCGACGTAAAACTGTCGAACTTCTTGTACCATTGCCCTAGGGCCTGCTTTAAACCATATAGACTCTTTATCAGTCTACACACCTTATTCTCCTTTCATGGTGCCATGTATCCTGTCAGCTGATGCATGTATATCTCTTCTTTAAGGTCCCCATGAAGAAATCCTATCTTAACATCTAGCTGCTCTATATGTAAGTCCTTTGTGGCCACTATACTCAAGACCATACGAATCGTAGACATTTTCACCATTGGTGAAAATATTTCAGTGAAGTCGATACCAGCCTTTTGTTGGAACCCTTTCACAATCAATCTGACCTTATACCGTTTCGAACCATCATGGTCCTCCTTTAGTCTATAAACTCACTTATTATGAAGAGCTTTCTTATCCTTAGATAGAGTGACTAGCTCCCATGTATGGTTTGACTTAAGAGAATCCATCTCATCATCCATGGCCTACTCCCACTTAACCCGTGTATCTGACTGTAATACTTCTTTAAAACACTCTGGTTCACCACTATCTGTCAATAGTAAATAATGTAAGGAGGGTGAGTATCGGACCATGGGTCTCCTCTCCCAAGTAGACCTCCTCACAACCGGTGTCTGTGACTTTGCCTCATAATGCTCCTGTTCATGATCATCCTGTGGCGTTATAACACCCGTGTCTGGTAACTCTTCTAACTCTACAAATTCTTTCTCCGCAGCCTTATTTTGATGTACACTACCCTTATGCATCACTTTTTTTATTCAAGACTACATCTTTGATTATGATGATTTTTCTATTTTTTGTATACTAATACCTATAAACAAAATCAAGCTGCCCGTAGCCTATAAACGTGCACCTCGTGGACTTTGCATCCAGCTTATTTTTGTACTTTGCATCAATGTGAACATATGAAGGGCAACCAAATACTCTGAAATGTGGAGGTTCACTTCTTTCCCAATCCATGTTTCTTCTGATAGTCCACCATCCAATAGTGCTGAGACGCTTCTATTGATGAGATATGAGACAGTATTCACAGCATCTACCCAAAACGTCTTGGGCAACCCTTTATGTAACCTCATGCTCCTGGCATGCTCAAGGATTGTCCTATTAATACGCTCAGCTACACCGTTCTGTTGAGGTGTCCTTGGAATCATTTTTTGATGTTTGATTCCATTTGCTGCACAATACTCCTCAAATCTCTTATCACAGTATTCTCCTCCATTATTTAATCTGAGACATTTTACTATTTTACCTATCTCGTTTTCCATCATTACTTTCTACTTCTTAAATACATCAAATATATCAAATTTATGCTTGAAGAAATAAACCCATAATTTTCTACTAGGATCATCAATAAAAGAAATGAAATAACATGAGTCACCAAGAGATGATACCTGTGTCGGTCTCCACACATCAGTGTGTACAAGCTTTAATAGGTGTGTCTTTGGAGCGCATCCTGTTTTCTTAAAACTTACCCTCTTCTTCTTGTCATACAAGTAATCCTCGTAAAATTCTAAGTCAATAGACTTCAGCTCTGGTAGCTTCCCTTTTGATATTAACACTTTTATCTCTTTCTCACTCATATATCCCAACCTCTGATGCCATAACTGCCCATTCACTATAGTTGTTGTGACTACGAGTGAATTATATGATCTTAAAGTCACAAATAAAGTTCCTTCCCTCTTGCCTAGAGATATCACCATGACACCTTTTGTGATCTTTTAAGAATCACTAGTGAATGTCGTCACATATCCAGTATCGGCTCACTGCCCCACTGAGATCAAATTTTATTTCAAACTCGGTACATGTCTGACATCCTTCAACTTGAAGTTATTTCATCATTCTGACTTATATGAAATCTCCATTTTCAATAATACTATACGACTCATCATCACCTAGGTAGACTCTCTCGAAGTCACCTAACACATAATTATGCAGAACTTCCTTACATGAAATGACATGAAATGAAGCACCCAAGTCTATGACTTAAGACTCATTCCTCACATCAAGAGACAAGATTAACGCCTCTGTATCACTCTCCTTAGACAAATTCACTGAATCTTTCCCGACTTGAGAGCTTCCTTCATGTTTCTTAAGCGCCCTACAATCACGTTTCATATGCCCCTTCTTGCCTCAATGCCAACACCCATCTTTGTCTTTCGGTCCCATGGACTTCTTTCTTGACTTTGAACGTCTGTGTTTATTGCTTCCTTTGTTCAACGATCTTTCTCTTCCTTCAATGTTTAGAGTATTTCCTGAATCCCCTGAAACTCCTAATGCCTTTCTTCTAGATTCTTCACTGAGAATTAGACTGGTCACATCATTAAATTTTAGATTTGTCGACCGTGAAGAATTGCTCACAGCAATTACCAAACCATCCCAACTGTCTGGAAAACTGGACAAGATCAATAACGCCCTTACCTCGTACTAAAAAATAATACCATTGGATTTCAACTGGCTCATGACTATATTGAACTCATTTAGATGTTTAGCCACGCTCCCATCATCTGACATCTTCATTTTGAATAGCTATTTCATAAGATGAACCTTGTTGGACGCTGAGGGTTTTTCATATAACGTAGTTAGGGCTTCTATTCATTTTTTTTGTGGTTTTCACCTTAGATATATTGAAGGTGACACTCTTAGACAAAGAGAATCAGATCATACCTAAAGCCTTTCGATCAAATAAAGATCATTCATCATCTGTCATCTTTTCTGATTTCTTATCTTTTCCTCCTAGAGGAATATAGAGGTCATTCTGATACAAATAGTCCTCTATCTGCGTCTTCTAGAAGGTAAAGTTTGAACCGTCAAACTTCTCGATTCTAATATTCCCTTCTTCCATCATCGCTCCCAATAGAACTAAACTAATATCTCTGATACCAGTTGTTGCGCAGTATGCCAACAATGTAGTGAATCAAGATCCAATCTCCGGTCTCACCCACAAATGATAAATGGAAAAAATATAATCTAGAAGAAGAATCAAAGCATTACAAACAAACCACACGACAATATCTATGTGAAAAACCTCAAACAAGGGTAAAAAACCACGGGCGAAAACTTTCACTATGAAGAAAATGAGATTACAGGCAATATATTAACCTTTCCCTTTATATGTATAGAGAAAACCCTTTTCCCATACTTTAGAATAACTCCCATTAACCCTAGAAAAGCCCCAGGGACCTCTATTTATAGTTTAGCCCACTTTCCTTTCGCACCTCTTGCAAAACCATCTCAAAAATCCGTAGTCCGTGCAAAACTCAGAAACGAATCTACATAACCTTGAGTGGTCGAGCGGACCCTCGACTAGTCGAGCAAGGGCCTCGACTGGTCAAGCACCGCGGACTTAAAATATCATAGCTCGCTGGACTTTGAGTCGTGCCAGCCCTCGATTGGTCGAGCAGCCCACTTGACTAGTCGAGTGTGGCTGCCCAGATGCGACTCCATAGCTCAACATTTGGTAATGGCAACAGCTAGTCGCATGACTTTTACGATTCAGGTCGTATGACTCGTTCACTACATTACAAACCAACTATACAAAATGAGTAGAAGAAATCATTTCTGAACAGCTTGAGAAGTCCTTCATTGTTTACTTGCAAGAGTAAGATCTAGAACCCTTTCTCCCCACACATGAAAATGTTGCACATGTGAGATCCATGCAGTTCAGCAGGTGGGCCCCACTGCACATGTGTCATGGCACCAAAACTATCACATTTGAGAAATACCTTAAATCACGTGTGCATGTGTCATGGCGCAATCTGTACCTGTAACACCAAAAGAAGAAAAGGAAAATAGTGATTTTAGATTTTCTACAAATGAAATTGGATAGACGGAAGAAAGATTTCACACAAAGGGAGCAATCTACTCCTTAAAAGAGCGAAACTTGAGCGTTTTTTTCTCAATGAAGAACTGCTCAAAAGAAGGTGAGAAAGATTATCCGAGTGAGGGATATTTCAGATCTGCAATGAAATAAGATGGAGAAGAGAAAGGATTGGATTCCAGAAATAGAGCGAGTCTGGTACAGACAAAAATCTCTAAAGAAATGAGGTTTTTACTTCCTTTAAGTGAAATTGCACCGAGTCATCTCTCTAGAGTTGAATTCGAATGCATAAACAAAAAAAAAAAAAAAACCTAAAATTGGGGGGAGGGAGAGAGAGATCGATGACAGCAACCGATCAAGATGATTGATCTTCAAATTTCAACAAAACATCAGTTCTGTGGGGCGGGGGGCGGGGGGGGGGGGGGAGAGAGAGAGAGAGAGAGAGAGAGAGAGAGAGAAAGGATCTGAAGCAACAATAGATCGATCACTTCTCAGATCTCAATAGAAAAATAGCTAAGAGAGAGTGAGGACTCGAAGCAAAGATAGCTAGATCGATTCTCAAATATTAATAGCAAACTAGCTAAGTCGAAGAGAGAGAGAGAGGATCCAAAGTAGCCACATATCGATTGCTGTTTAAATCTCAATAGAAAAATAGCCAAAATGATGAGATAAACGATCAGGCAGCGATCGAACGATCCCTTCTCAGATCTCATTAAAAAAACCAATTGAGTGAGAGAAGCCTACCTCGTTCAACTTCGATTCCTTCTAATCAGATCCGATGTAGGCAGAAAATGAGAGAAACAGGGTAAAATAACAGAGAGAGACTGTCAAAGATGATCGAATCTCTGATCGCACTACCACAGTGCGAGAGCTGCTGCCCATTTAGATAGCCTCTCCAACATCTCTACTTTCATCGGTTGCTAACCCTACTTACCTAACTAGGTTTACTTAACTAACCCTAGTTAGTTTCTCTCACTTGGTTAGTTTCTCTCTTAAGCCATTATATGATGCCCGCACATGCAAAATGCCCTTTTATCCTCAACCCTGTTTCTCCACACGTGTGTCTAGTTATCCGAACCTTTCATCTTATTGGTTCCATTATGGATGGTCCATGATGTCCCACTCGCATCCAACTCATCCAATGATGAAAGTTGGTTGTCTAGAAATTTAATTCCAATCAGTCTAGCATTCCTATACATAGGGCACAACTTTAAGAAATCTAGACTGTTCACCAGTTGTTGAATTGTGTACCATCAGAAAATTTGGTCCACTATGCTGCAAAAAAAAATAATTAAAAATCCATCAATAAGATGGATGGGATTGTTTAATGGAGGAGATTTTTAGCACATGGCCAATTCATCGCGGTCCCACTAGGTAAAAAATCTGGATCATTGAAACACACTTCACTTGTATAGAAGGTTGTCCCCAGTGAAAATGTGGACAAATCATGTTGGACCGTTGTCTAATCAACAATTGTATGGCTAGTATTGACCATTAGGGTCATTTTCTAGCAAGGTCCAGAAGATGAGCGGTATGGTATGATCGTTGTAAAAACCAATCCTAACTACCACCTGAGGATTGACGACTCAAACGAGTTCATGCAACTTGTTTGAGTCGACTCAGACTCAGTCGGTCTGATTCACCCTCGAAACAGGCAAGTCTAGGCTCTTTTCAAGTACAGACCATTCTGTTGAGTCTTCGAGTGTGTTATTTAATGCTCGGGTAGAGTGTGATGATTCATATGCATGTGAACTTAAAAATCATACACTTGGAAATATGCAACACAAATTTGGCCATCCAAAATTTGGGACCCACTATAAAGAGGCAATAACCCAAAAATCAGACATTATACTATCCTAACCTCTGATTAATGTATATCTATTTGTTGATTCCGGAAGGATGATTGTTTTCTATATTAACCGTCCATTAGAAGCACAACAAAATTGGGCCCCATGAAGCGGATGGTCAAATTTGAACTACCAATATGCCAAGATCTTTCAGAGTTCTCAAAGGCTAAAATAGTAGACTTTTAGCCTCAGTTTCTGTCATGCCCCAGACTCGGTAACCGGAATCACAAGGGACCCGATGGCCGGTTCTGGCCGTAACAGCCTCCATAGTACCCCATTCTCGGCTCCTGAGGTAGGTTCCAATCCTGGGATTCTATAAGGAGGATTTTCATAATAGTATAATCATTACCAATATGAGCATACCCAAGATCACTGCAAATACATCTGAGAATAACAAAGGCCCACATCACAAAATCCACTAAGAATTTAAACTTTTATAATCATCCATAAGGTCCAAAATGACATACATGAGATAAAAGGAGAAGAGGGAAAGGTCGGCAACACTGGAGTCTTCAAAAGCTCAGCTTTACTCCACGCGCTGCTGCTACGATGCCTGCCTAGAATCTCCTGCACGCATCAATCGTGCATAAGCTTATAGAAGCTTAGAGGGTGGTGAAAGTGTATGACAACGGTGCACAGAAGAATAGTAGGAGATGCAAGAAGGAAAATGTGCTCAATGGGAAAATCACTAGCCTTACCAAGGCTTATCATGAATATGATGTAATGAGTACTGGATGTCAAACCAAGGCAATGCATGAAGGGGGCTTGTATAACCAATGCTAATGCGATGCAAGTAATGCCAATGCTCATATCCAAATCATAAGTCAAGCACATTTTCAATCATAAGGAAATCACCGGGGTCCATTACACTGCTGAATGACTGTCGCTTTACAGACCCCGCACAGTCAAACGAGCATAAGAGACCTCACTACCCACCTGTGGACAGCCAATCACCAACAAGGCCTAACGGTAGCGGACCCATTTACGATCTGGTCAGACTCAGCCTAGTAATGCCCACTACACACCATTTAAAAGGCCACACCCCTATCCAACCGACTACACGATAGTGGGAGTCACGGCCTAACGGTATAAGGCCCTCTTGCGCTCATATATACCACTCGGTCACGGCGCTGGAACAGATCCTTGGTACCATGGAAGTTTTGAGAATTTCACCCATGGGCATCCTATGCACCCGGTATGCTCAACTAATATTTTCAGTGTCCACACATACGACCATCCACGAATATCTCTGTGGAGGTAAGGCCCTGATGAAGCAAGGGCAGATATCCACATGTTATGCAATGTCAGATGCATGAATCACACAATCACCCATGCATCAATCCCAAGCATTCTTCTCTCAGGGAGATACTAACATGTCCTACACAATGGCACAACCATGGCCAATCATTCCTCAACCAAGCATGCATATGATGTGTATGGGAGTGGGCCATGAAGATGAATAGGGGTGCCAATAAGGTGGAGATGAACTCTCTACCTAACCATGAAGGGTCTAAGTACTTAACTAATTCCTCATAAGGAATACAACCTCTAGTGGGGGCCCATATACCTGGGGTAGCCCACAAGAATAAGGAGAATAATGGTATGAGCGTAAATAGTGAGACGGCTTAGCAAGGTTCTATGGTGGGCCTTTAACCACCCATAGAAGCCTATGGGCCTACCTTAAGGCCACCAACGTGGACATCCAACCACAATTGGTCCCTAAGAGGTAGCCTATCTCTAATTGATCATGAATCAAGGACCAAGGCGCATGCAACGTCAAAAATAAGAAATGAGCAGCTATAATATACCACAAACACTCATGTTGGGCTTCAGAAAGGGAGGCCCAAGGCCTACCCAAAATATGGGTTCAAGGGCAACACACATAACCCAACTCATATATACCACTATGGGCCCATAAGGGAAAGGTTAGGGCCCAACATAAAGGCCACTAATCCCATATATTATGGTGGCCTAGTGGGCGGCCCATTGCTCAAACCACATGGGCAAATGTCATGCTCTTAGTCAAGTAAGTTGGGCCTACAACTCGGCCCAAGTATAAAGTTAATTTGATGGACAATCAAGGGCCCATCTACTTGTATAATCTGGCCCACTAACCCAACGTAATAGTATAGTAAAATGTCCCAATGTTCAATGGGTATATCTGGAAAGTTCCAACCCAATTGGGCCTAAAGAGTTCAACAACTAGCTACATTCATGGACCCAATTAAATTCAACTGTGGTGGGCCTCAAAAGTACATTTATTAAGCCCAAAATTTAAGAAACTAAAGGTATAAATTATCTCCTCTAATACCTTCATAAATGCAGTGGGCCCCACTCAAAATTTCAGCCCAAGTCCAAGCATAATTATAACATGTTGCTGTCCTAAATTTGGGCACTCCATTGGAGTGGGCCCAAGGCCTCTAAAACTTTGAGAATTGAGGACCATGGCCCCTCATCATGCATACAATGAGAGGAAACCCAAAAAGGTGGCCCACCATTAAAAAAAATATTTTTGAATTTTGGTTTTTATCAAGCATATTGCTGGACTGCACAACAGAAAAAATGGGAGTCCAGCCATCTTGGACTATTTTTTTGGATGCCCTAAAGGGGTCTTTAAGGCTGAAATTTTACAGAGTGATACTTCCATATATGGGACACACCCCTACAAAATTTCAAAATTTTTAGATATTTATAAGTATTTTAATTAGTTTAAACAAAACAGACTGTACATGAAATCGGACAGACCTGAACGTCCCAACGTGGTGAGCTAGTCCGGCCCTTGCCACGATGTGTACAGGGGTCCATTGGCCCTGAAATTTGGTAGGTGGGTCCTAACATGAGTAGATCATATTTTTACAAAATTTTAGAATTTTTAGACACCTATAAATATTTTAATTCATTTAGATAAATCAATCTGTCTTAAAAATCGGACTGATCTGGACACTATATTATAGTGGGCTAGTCCAGCCACCACTATGGTACGTAAAGGTGTCCATTGGTCCCTAAATTTTGTAGGTGGGTCCTACCTTGAGTAGGCCACCCCTGTATAAATTTTTATAATTTTTAAACACCCATACATATTTTAATAAATTTTAGAAATCCAACTGTCCATGGTGGAATGTTGCTGGAATAGTGTAAAAAATTCAAACTGTCCACCTCACTTGGACCATACCTTTGGGACCTCAATCAAGGTCAGATGGAGCTGAAATTTGGGGAACATCAAGATGAGATCCCCACCTTTAAGAAAAGTATATTTTATGGGTATGAATTGTCCCTCAATCAGTCCCAAAATCTGGTCCAAAAACAACCAGAAACTGTCCAGAAAATTCTGGACAGCAACATGTACTTAGATAAAATTTATTATATAGGTTAAATAAAAAGGAAAACACATTAATGGAGGATGTTGTGGCCTTCCTTAGTGGGCCCCACAAATGTTCATGTCATAATCTAAAGCCAACACACCTTGCATGCATCATTAAGGTAGCAAGTAGGACACCCAAAATCAAACAATGGGCAGTTTGGGCATCCCACCTTGCTGAAATTTATGGATGTCCTAGGCCCGCCAAATGAGCCACACACATCAGGAAATAAAATGAGGGAAAAGAGAGATAGAAGGACAATCCGGCCATAGGGAAAGGGCTCCGCCACTATTGAGCCCTCCCAAGATCAATCACACCCACACATCATACATAGATTTACATTTATAACATGAATCTTGCACATTCATGGCCTATAATTAAAATGCATGATGAGGATGTCATCCCCACCACGGTTATAAGGTCTAGATGACCTAAACATAATATGATATGAAAGAAAATGGTCATGATGGGGCCCATAGAGAAAGGCCCCATGCATGGATCATGCATGCATAAGATAGGCCATTAGGCCACAACCATGGGATTGTGTGGGATCTCCACCATTGATTGGTGGGTCCTACACTTCCCTCATGAAAAAAAGAAAACATCTAGGCTATAGAAAATAGTTTTTTACATCTAAAGGAGCACCCACTTAGATCAACCTTAAAATTTACATCACTATCATCTAGAGGCTCCAAGCAACATGGATCAATGGTTGGGATGAGTTTTCAATGGAGGGATTGAGAAGAAAAAGGAGGAGAAGGGGCTGGAATGGAGGGGAGAGGGGCTGGATTTTTTTGTAAGGGAGAAAGAAGGAGAGAAAATGAGGGAGAGAGAGAGAGTTGTAGGGAGTCAATCATGGCCTCTCTCTCCTTGGTTAGAGAAACCATAATGGCCTATGGTGACAATAACAAAGTGCTATGCTTAGTAGGTCTCTTGGTGGTATTTTTGGTTAGTGGTGTTAGTTATGGATATTTGTGTAGTGTGTGGGTAGTGTACCTTAAAACTTGTGCCAAGGGAGGTGGTGGTCCACACATGCA
Source organism: Magnolia kwangsiensis (assembly GCA_037074715.1). NCBI lineage: Eukaryota > Viridiplantae > Streptophyta > Magnoliopsida > Magnoliales > Magnoliaceae > Magnolia > Magnolia kwangsiensis. The sequence continues at coordinate 41,815,319 of CM073576.1, read as the reverse complement.
TTTCACCTAAGTGGGCCATATGATCAATGGTCATATAATGAAATGTACACAACTTTTGATCTACATATCGGATGGACGCACAAGACGCGACGTTGGAACCACGGTGACGATGCAGTCGCAATGACATAGGTTTCAACTTGTTCCGAGTCGGGTCTACATGACCGGACTCAAGGATGACTGCAACACTATCTGAGGGTCGCGGGTCACCAAAATTCAACCGATAAGACTACGAGACCACAAAAAATGAAATGCACACTTACACACACACATGCACACATGCAAACTTGGGTTGGGTCTCACAGTTTCTGAGCAACTGAGGTTAAAAAGTAGACTTTTCACCTTGGTTTCTATGCAACTGAGGTTAAAAAGTAGACTTTTCACCTCGGTTCCTATGCAACTGAGGGTAAAAAGTAGAGTTTTAGCCTCGGTTCCTATGCAACTGAGGCTAAAAGTAGAATTTTGGTCATGGTTCCTATGAACTGAGGCTAAAAAGTAGACTTTTGGTGTCGGTTCTTATGCAACTGAGGTTAAAAGGTAGACTTTTCGCCTCAGTTCCTATGCAATTGAGGCTAAAAAGTAGACTTTTCGTCTCGGTTACTATGAAACTGAGGCCAGAAAGTAAACTTTTGCCTCAATTCCTATGCAACTGAGGCTAAAATGTAGACTTTTGGCCTCGATTCCTATGCAACTAAGGCTAAAAAGTAGGCTTTCTGCCTCGGTTCCTATGCAACTGAGGCTAAAATGTAGACTTTTTGCCTCGGTTCCTATGCAAATGAGGATAAAATGTAGACTTTTTTCCTTAGTTCTTATGAAACTAAGGCTAAAATGTAGACTTTTTACCTCAGTTCCTATGCAAATGAGGCTAAAAAGTAGACTTTTCACCTCAGTTCCTATGCAACTGAGGCTAAAAAGTAGACTTTTCGCCTCGGTTCCTATGCAACTAAGGCTGAAAAATAGACTTTTTGCCTTGGTTCCTATGTAAATGAGGATAAAAGGTAGACTTTTTACCTCGGTTCCTGTGCAACTGAGGTTAAAAAGTAGACTTTTCGCCTCAGTTCCTATGCAACTGAGGCTAAAAAGTAGACTTTTTACCTCAGTTCCCATGAAACTGAGGCTAAAATGTAGACTTTTGGCCTCGGTTCCTATGCAACTAAGGCTAAAAAGTAGACTTTTGGCCTCGGTTCCTATGCAACTGAGGCTAAAATGTAGACTTTTTGCCTCGGTTCCTATGCAAATGAGGATAAAAAGTAAACTTTTCGCCTCGGTTCCTATGCAAATGAGGCTAAAAAGTAGACTTTTAGCCTCGATTCCTATGCAACTGAGTCTTAATAGTAGACTTTTCGCCTCGGTTCCTATGTAACTAAGGCTAATAGGTAGACTTTTAGCTTCAGTTCCTTAGCAACCATGGTTAAAAAAACACATTTAGTTTTCATTTTTTTCAATTGAGGCTAAAAAATTGTGGCTAAAGGCCTATTTTCTTATAGTGTGTCTCCCTTCATCCAACCCTACGCGACCTTTACGTTGGCCCTAGGAAGGTTTCAATGGTGGGGTTACTGTCACCACCACTGCTTGTGTTGTGTTCTACTCAGTGCCTTCCATCTGCCTCCATTTTGGGGTCTTGTTTTTAAATGATCTTTAAAAGTGGATGGATGGCGGACAAAACACATTAATTACGGTAGGTCCGTTGAGAACTTAATAGGACCGTTCATCGGTAGTGAGGTCCCAGTGGGGGTAGTGGCCAATTTGCACCCCCTTACTGACGTTGTCAACAGGAAGTGATACTGGATGGTACTCTATGGGCCCTAACATGATATTTGTGTTTCATCCATAACGTCCATCCATTTTTTTCAGATCATGTTACAGCTGGAGCCCAAAAATGAAGCAGATTCAAATTGCACGTGGACTACACCAGGGAAACAGTGGTGATTGAACAACCATCATTAAAAACTTCTTAGGGGTCAGTCACAAAAGTGGTAGATTAAAACATACAATAGTTGAGAGGGGTTACCCTCCCATTAAAACATTCATAATCATTTGTTAGACCTACTACTGAGACGTGGTTCGTAACTCCAGACCATCCATTGTGTGTGTCCAATTGGATGAGGGGTCAGACCGAGTTTCAGCCACATCCAAAACTCAGGTGAGCCCCACCAAGTACTTTATATGTTTAAGGCATGTCTTCATATATTTTTAGATGGTGTGGCCCACCTAAATTCCGTATATAGCTGATTTTTAGGGTATCCCATAACCTGAAGGGGACCCATCAAATGCATGGTGTTGATGTTCCACACACATCATGGTGGGGCCCACACAGCTCAACCTCATGAGAACTTCCCATGAGGTCGACCTTATAGTACCATTTCCGATATTTGTACTATGAGGTCGACCTCATGGAAAGTTCCCATGAGGTCGAGATGTGTGGGCCCCACTATGATGAGTGTCAAACAACAACACCATACATTTGATGGGTCCCCTTCAGGTTATGGGATACCCCAAAAATCAGCTATATATGGAATTTAGGTGGCCCACACCATCTAAAAGCATATGAAGACTTGCCTTAAACATATAAAAGTACTTGGTGGGGCCCACTTGAGCTTTGAATGCGGCTAAAACTTGGTCTGATCCCTCATCCAATAGGACACACGCAATGGACGGTCTGGATTTGTGAACCACATCTCGGTGGGTCTAATAAATGATTATGAATGTTTTAATGGGAGGGTAACCCCTCTCAACTGTTGTATGTGGTGTGGCCCACCCAAGTTATCAATTAACTTGATTTTGAATCATGTGGCCCACCATGGAATGGTGCATTTGACTAATGGGGTAGATGTTGAATATGCATCAAGGTGGGGCCCACATACCTCGACCTCATAGTAGCATTTCCCATATATATATATATATATATATATATATATATATATATATATATATATATATATAATGGATGGACCACATGGATATACAACACATGCATCAAGGTGGGTTCCATGCTCCGGGTAATATCCATGACCCCGATAACACCTAATCTACTCACCAATCTCCGGCAAAAGATGCTTTCAAACAAAATTTCAACAACTAGAAGGTAGGTGAGGCCCACCACGATATTTGTGAGAAATTCACCCTATCCCACTACGTGAAATTTGGAAAAAAATGACGGATTTAGAGATGGTTCTGGACCGTCTCTAAAATTGCTTGGTTTAAAGACGCTTTAGAGACGGCCGAAAATCGTCTCTAAAATTAGGGACGGCTCCTGATCGTCCCTAATATTGTCTTTAAATGTTCTGCGTCCACAAATAATTTAAGACGGTCTTTGACCGTCTTATATACCTCATCTGAGACGGTCAAAGACCGTCCACATTAGAGACGGTCTTCGACCGTCTTATATGCGGTCATCTGAGACGGTCACTGGCTGTCCGTATTAGAGACGGTCATTGGCCGTCTTTTACTTATAATCTGAGACTATCAAAGACCGTCTCTATTAGAGATGGTCCTTAGCCATCTTATTGCCTTGTTAAAAACTGTCTCTATTAGAGACTGTTAAAGACCGTCTCTATTAGAGACTGTTACTGACCGTCTCTATTAGAGACGGTCCTTAGCCGTCTTATTGCCCTGTAAAAACCGTCTCTATTACAGATTGTCAAAGACCGTCTCTATTAGAGACTGTCATAGACCGTCTCTATTAGAGACTGTCAATGACCATCTCTATTAGAGACTGTTACTGACCCTCTCTATTAGGGACGGTCCTTAACCATCTTCTAGGACCGTGGAAGACGGTCTATATTAGAGATGGTCCTTAACCGTATCTAATACTCAGGTATGACCAGTAATAGAAAATAGTTAAGGAGCTTAGAAAAAATAATTAACAATGTTTTTTTTTAAAAAAAAAACTGTGATTTTATAAAAATCTACATTTTGAAAAAAAGAAAATTAAGAACTTTGAATAATGTTGATAACTTTGAAAAAAAAAAGATTTCAATAAAAAAAATGATATTTTGAAAAAGAAAATATAAAAAATTAAACAAAATTGTAAAAAAATTGACAAATTGTAAAAAAAATATATATTTTTTAAAAAAGAAAACTAGATTTTGTATTTTGAAAAAAAAATAAAAGTTATATAACAAAAGTGAGATTTAAAAAATAATATTTTGAAAAAGAAAATTTTAAAAATTAAACAAAATTGTGAAAAAATTGACAAATTGTAAAAAAAAATATATTTTTTAAAAAAGAAAACTAGATTTTATATTTTGACAAGAAAACTTAAAAATTTATATAACAAAAGTGAGATTTTAAAAAAATGATATTTTGAAAAAGAAAATTTAAAAAATTAAACAAAATTGTGAAAAAATTGACAAATTGTAAAAAAAAATATATTTTAAAAAAGAACACTAAATTTTGTATTTTGACAAGAAAATTTGAAAAGTTAGATAACAAAAGTGAAATTTTGATGATGTTCCCACTATGTTTCTCCAACCCATTTTTGGGCCGGGTATAAAAAATTGTGTAGATTTAAATCTTAAGTGGACCATACCACTGGAAAGAATGATAATATAGTACCTCACTATTAAAAATTATAAAGAGCCCATCGTAAGGTTTTAGTAATGTTTATTTGCAATCCAACTCGTTGATAATGTAAAGAAGATCTAGATGAAGGTAAGCCACAAAGATCAAATTGATCCAAAACTTTTGTGGCCTTCAAAAGGTTTTTAATATTTATTCATCATTATTTTGATTGGTATGGCCCACCTGAGATTATTGAGTTCTTGTGATTTGAAATCACTTCATAAAATATGATGGAAAAATATATGGACGGTATCGATATATATAAAATATATCAAGGTGGGCCCTACACGGTTAGAGCAACACCCATGAAGTAGTTACCTAAATAGTGAAGTATGGTACTATAAGGTCACCTCATGGGAACTTCCAATGAGGTTAATCTGTGTGCGCCCCAGCATGATGTGTGTAGAACATCAACACCATGCATTTGATGTGTCCCCTTTAAGTCCAAAAATCACTCGTATACGAAACTCAGGTGGGCCATAACATCTAAAAATATGTGAAGACATCCTTAAAACATATAAAAGAATTTAATTGGTTGGGCCCACATGAGTTTTGGATGTGTATGAAACTTGGGCTGACTCCTCATCCAAGTGGGACACACATAATGAATGGGCTGGATCTATGAACCACATCTAGGTGGGCCCAATAAATGATTATGAATGTTATAATGGGAGGGTAACCCTCTCAACTATATATAGTATGTGGTGTGGCTCACCCAATTCATGGATTGACTTTATTTTTAAGCTCGTGGCCCACCATGGAGTGGTGCATCTGACTGACGGGGCAGATCCAAATTAAGTTCAAGTGGACCCACCATAAAAAAGAGTGGGATAGTGACACCTACTGTTGAAACCTTCTTAGGGCCCGCCGTGATGTTTATTTGAGATCCAACCTGTTTATAAGTTAATACAGACATGGAATAAGGGAAAACATATATATTAGCTTGGTTGAAAACTTCTACGGCCCAAATATTCTGGTTAAAATTGTGACCCAACTTACTGACCTCGTGAGAACATAAGAATTGATGTTAGTAAGTTTTGTGGGCCCCATCATGATGTTGTTGAACATCAACACCGTGGATTTGATGTGTCCCCTTTAGGTTATGAGATATCTCAAAAATCATCGGTAAACGAAACTCAAGTGGGCCATACCATTTAAAACTATGTGAAGACATCCTAAAAAATATAAAAGCACTTGGTGGGGCCCACATGAGTTTTGGATACGGTTGAAACTTGGTCTAACCCCTCATCCAAGTGGGACACACATAATGAGTGGGTTGGATATGTGAATCACATTTAGACAGGCCCTATGTATGATTATGAATGTTTTAATGGGAGGGTAACCCTCCTCACTATAGTATGTGGTGTGGCCCACCCAAGTCATGGATTGACTTTATTTTTAAGCTCGTGGCCCAAAGTCATGGTTTATCCACACCGTTAATCCATTTTTTCAGATCATTTTAGTGGTTGAGTCCACAATTAAAGCATATCCAAAGCTCAAGTGGACCATACCACAGGAAACAGTGGGAATAATGATTTTCACCGTTGAAATCTTCTTATGGACTACAGTGATTTTTATTTGTCATCCAACCTATTCAATAGATTATAAATACATGGATGAAGGAAAAACTAAAATATCAACTTGATCCAAAACTTCAGTGGCCTCCCAAAAATTTTCAATTGTAAACAGTCAATTTATACTGTTTCCTATGATATAGTCCACTTCATATTTTTATAAGCTTCATTTTTGAGCTTACGTAATAAAATTATATGTTAAAATGGATGGATGGAGTAGATAAAATGAATAAATCATGGTGGGTCCCACAAGATTTACTCAGTACGCTTAGGAACGGATTGACTACTCCCTTGACACCAACTAATGGCTAGTGGTTGTTGCTCTGTGGCCCACACTATGATGTGTGTGTTTCATCTATGCCATCCATATATTTTTACAGATAATTTTACAATATGAGACCAAAAATGAGATATATCCAAATCTTAAGTGGACCACATTCCAAGAAACAGTGTTGAATTAGCGTCAACCATTAAAAAATATTTTGGGGCCATAAAAGTTTTGGATCAAACTGATTTTTGTTTTTCCCCTTCATTTGGCCCTGTATGACCTAATCAACATATTGTTTTCATGTGGTGTGGTGCACCTGAGATATCGATTTATATACTTCTCAATTTTGAGATCAAGTCATAAAATGATCTTTATATACATCTCAATTTAGGACCACACCACATTTTGGATGAAGTTGATATTTATTTTTGGGCTCATATCCTACAATGAGTTGGCAAAACAAATGGACCATATGTATATACAATATATAAATCAAAGTAGGCCCAAGGTCAAATCTGACATCAGGTTGGCTGAGGTTAGGCCAAAGGAGCTGGGCAACAAAAAGCTCTATTGGGGCATGTATGACCTAATAAATAGATTGGATGTCAAATAAACAGTAAAGTGGGCCTTAGGAGGATTTTAATGATGGATATCCAATTAATATTTTTTTCATGTGGTGTGGTCTACCTGAGATTTATATACCTCTCATTTTTGGGCCCCACCATGATGTATGTTTTGTATCCACACCTTCCATCCATTTGGAAAGATCATTTTAGGGCAATGTCCAGAGAAAGAGTTAAATACAAAGTCCTAGTGGAACCCAACACAGAAAATAGATTGGCTACTCCCCCTACTGCTAGCCATTTGTGGGCCCCACCATGATGTATGTATTTTATCCATTCCGTTCATCCATTTTTACTGATAATTTAGGGCTTGATCCCAAAAATTAGAGGGATAGAAATCTCAGGTGGACCACACCACATGAAAACAATAGTGATTGGATATCCACCATTAAAATCCTCCTAAGGCGCACTGTACTGTTTATTTGACATCCAATTTGCTAATTAGGTCATACAGGCCTAGATTAAGGGGAAAAACAAAAATCAGCTTGATCTAAAACTTCTATGGCCCCCAAAATATTTTTAATGGTCGACACTCAATAGTGTTTTTTGATTGTGTGGTCCACCCAAGATTTATTTCAGGTTTATTTTTTGGGATCATACACAAAATGATGTTATAAAATGTATGGATGACGTGGATGAAACAAATCGATCATGGTGGGGCCCATAGAGCGATGCCAGGTCCAAAGTTCGAGTTAATGTTTCCAATCTAGTGATTTTCATTGTGAGTCTTGCATTTTATGTAAAATGGTGTTGACTCATCCATAACAATAGTGGCTAAGATATAGATTTATCCAAACCATCGAAATAATCGGTCTAGTTGTAAATAGTAAATATTTATAATTTTATTTTGTAAAACGATCTTAACCATCCAGAAAATGGTCCCATGCATGCATGCATGACCGTTAATAGAGTTAGTGTTATAAATAATTTTAAACTCACAATATACGGATTTGAAATTTTTATCTTCTTTAAAAAAAAAAACCATCAAACACCCGCCCGCTCCTCTTTTCCTATTTTCCCTCTTTTCCTCATCTTCCATCGACGAGAAAGCCTCTCTGTCTCTCTCTGTTGTGAAAAGCCATGGTAGCGATAGCAGCAGCAGCAACAGCTGAAGCTTCTTCAGGATCTAGCGGTGGAGGAGGATCCGCAGATTCCTACATCGGCAGCGTGATTAGCTTGACATCTAAGTGCAAAATCAGATATGAAGGCATCCTCTACAACATCAACACCGATGAATCAAGCATTGGTTTGCGGAATGGTACTATCTCTCCCTCTCCATTTTTTCTCCAGATTGGGGTTTTTAGGGTTTGGAAGGGTTTTTGTGGGATTTTAGTATATAGGTTTTGATTTTTGTTGGATTTGGGGATATGGATCTTGTTAAATTTGATGTGAGATTTGTTGGGTTTTTAGGAATTTGTTTTTTATTTTTTCTTTTCAATTTATATGAGTTTTGAGTGTATTTTTCAATTTTTTTTTAATTATTATATAATTTTTTAACCTGGAAGTTTTTATTTATTTATAGAAGATTCTGTATGGTTAGTGCAATGAAAATGTTGAATATTTTTTTATGTTTTTTCTCTTAATTTTTAATTGGGTGGTGAATTGGAATAAAAATAGAACTTATTTTCCCATACGAGAATTGAAAAATGTTGCATTTGATGTATGTGCTTAAGGGCATGTTTGGGTGTTTGAACGAACTGAATTGGAGCAATCGGATTAGGGGTTGGAACATTTTGATCTGTCTTATACTTTTAATCTGTCTTCTTATTGATTGCATTTTCTTTGTTATGTTTTGCTTTGTTTTACCATTGAAAGTAACCGAATATTTCTTATAACCTGGTCTTTAGACCTACACAGAGTATTGGAATGCTATCCAACACATTTTTTAGGAGTACTTGGAAGGACGATATGGTAGTTCCTATGGTAAGAATAGTTTTAGGTATTGTTGATGCATACTTCTTAAATGCTTTTGAATTGTGTTCAAATTCTTTTCCAGCAGGCTTATTGCTACGTTTATGTTGAATGAAAGTAAATTGACTGGATAATCATTTAGGGGTGGTTATGGGCAAGGTTTGGGCCATGTCAAGGTCAGCCAGAATCTAACATATTTACTAATTAAGCCAAAATCAGACTTCACATACATTATTTTAATGCAAGCCGAGGATAAACATCTTATGCTAGAAGTAAGATTCATTTTTCTCTACTTGTTACTTTATTAAAAGCATGCCACTATTTTTCTCTATAGTCCAATCTGTTGATATGATGGACTCCCTGTAGATGGGAGATGCACTGAAAATTTGCCAAATTGGAGGATCCTAACAATTATTCTTAAAAGCAGTAACAACCCATATTCTGAGATTTGTTTTGGGAGATGAGTGTTTGATGATGCAGGCTGAAGTGTATCATTCGTATGTGGAAGTGTTACGTGGATATGAGATTTTCAATCACCATCTGTCAGCATTGCCTGCAATTTTCATATTTTTATGCAATCAGGTGGTCTTTTTTTTTCTTTTTTCTTTTTTCTTTTGTATGCTGCATGTTGCTTTGTTGGACAAGGGGCTATGATATTGACTTTTTCAAACTTTATATATTGACAAATTCAGTCTTTGCATAATCTATATAAGACAATTAGCACAATTTGTTAATCTGGAGCAGTTTTGAACTCTCTTTGGTAAGCAATCTGCTATTATGGAATTTAAACTAAATACCAAAGCCAGCTGATGGAAATGAAAATCTTTCCACTTTAGATTGGAAATTTGCACCAGCTGATGGATTTGTGCTATTCAAAACAACCAATTTGAGAGACAAGTGCACACAAAAAGGTGTAACGCCCGTGAAAAATTCATACTTGGGCTCGAGTACCAACTCGACCCGAAATTGCAAAAAATTCATTCCTTTAAGAAATATGACTAGGTTAGCTAGTGCAACGTTAGAATAGCTGGGAAATGGTCCTTGATCACTTTAAATACATTCTACAAGGCCCGAAGCGAGTGGAACCAAGGGTGCTATAATGCTCTAAAGCCTCGGATCAAACTCTAAACCGGTTTGTTCTCGGGACCTCCTTGAAACTTTGTATTGGATCTAGACCGCGCGTCGTAAGTCAGATGCCTGCCATCTTAGACCGTTATGACCACTTAGCTGGGCTTGGCAATCGTTTCGAATATCAAGTCCAACTGACGTTCAGAGGCTATTTCATTGAGCCTGGAGTGAAGAGAGTGAGAATAGGGTTAAAATTGGAATTTGAAATTCAAATCTGGCACACGAAATTGACGCATCAGTATTGAGCGTTCTGACCGTCAGAATGCAGCCAAATTACACGCTTGGATCAGGAAAAATTTCTATTACATATCACGAGACTTATAGGCCTGATCTTGGTGCGGTGACCGTTAAACTGAAACTGGGCCGCCACGTGCGATCTGGGAACCCAACCGGTCTGAAAACTGGATGTGTGCTAGATCCAGTATGCATGAGCTTAAGCCCGACCGCATTTGGCCTGGGGACCTTCAGAAATGCCCTTTTGGACCGAAACGGCCCCGATTTGGTTAGGCACCAAGTAAACATTGTTCCCAAGCCTATTTTGGGCATGTTTTAGGCTATAAAAGGGGTTGAAACCCTCACTCCTCTCTTCCATCCGAATTTGAGAGAAACCCTAGCTTGGGAGAGAGAAAAAGGTGGGAGATTGTGAGAGTGTGGGAGAGTTCTTCCTGCCACTTGTACTACGCGTTGCACGTGCTTAAGCAACACACCTCTACCGCTTTCCCGGCGATTCCACCGCGATCCTAGGTAAGTAAAAACCCTAAATAGTTGTTGATTTGAGTTTCCCTTGTTTCCATAGCGATGTAGATTATGGATCTTGTGTATTAGGCTCCTTATTCGCCGTAGACGAAGCGTATACGCTCCGTTTCAATTCCCGAGTCTACAAGACATAAGGTGAGGATTTTAGACGCTTTGATTGACGGTTCCCAACGCTTTCAATGTCGTTTAATAGTAGATTCTTAACGGCATTTCCATTTGACATGTACAAAATGCTCTCCGTTTCCCGTTTCGTAAGCTAACGAAGAATATGAGATTTAGGGCATTTTAGTCATTTGTAGGAAGTACTGTTTACATTTATATTTTGCTGATGTGATTGACATGGTTTGTTGTCGCATTAGGAAGTTAGGAATGCGTGTATAATTAGTTTGGCGAAGAGATTCGCCTAGTTGCGCACTTTGGGTCGACATACTATATGTAGACTTAAGTGTGTAGTGTATGTGTTTGTATAAATGCTTGTATTAGTATGTATTGAATTAAATGATGTTATTTGATAGTTTGTGATTGATTTTTCAATTATTATGCTGACCTAAATGATTTTCTACATGTTGACTAAATGCATGATTTCATTACATGCATGGAATTTTTGTGCTTGAGGATTTGCTTAAGTTGAATGTTATAACATGTGTTAACATGCTCACATGATTGTATTTCAATTCCAATGCTCTTACATAACTTGTTGATGTGATTCCATAAGTGTTTGGGATTAGACTTAGTCCAGGGAGTCGGTAACCGAGCGAATTCGTGGCTGACTGGTCATAGCCACGAACGACGCGTCGATGAACGTGATTCGTGTTTAGAGTTGGCGGCAGTGGTTAGGCCACGTGAAGTGTTTTACGCACTTCATGTCGTTCGACTTGCGATGCGATCGCACTAGTCGAGCCCGTCAAGTAACCCGACTGGCCGATGTATGTTCACCTTGTATGTGTCATAACTGCTTGAACCTAGGGTACTGAACTTACCATTGTAAACCCTATTAACCGTGGTACCTTGATCCACGAAGACTCATGGGCCGGGCATGGTGGTATGGGACACCGTGGTCGAGCTGTCGGCCTACGCTGGGGCCACAAACCTCCCCGTAGTGACCAGTGAGCACCTAGACTCGTGAGCAGACTATGGTGGTATGGGACACTATATTCTAGCTGTCGGCCTACACTGATCAGGCGACGAGCCCTTTGTAGTGACCGCGAGCGTATTCTGAGTCCACGGGAGGCGACGACCCTTCCGTTGCAGTAGAGTACAGTAGGCCTGTATTGATAAGGTGATGGGGGAACGGTGCAACGAGTGCGAGCAACAGCCCTGGCAGCCCTTGCAGTGACCTACGAAATATACATCGTATGAGATTACTAGGAGTGACGACCCTAGACAGGATCCGTGTTGGGATTGATACAAGGGAAGTACCTTAGTTTCTCAATCCTGCTGTTTGAATGGACTAATAACAACTTAGAAAATCATATCACCATAGCATTGCATGTGCCTGGAAGATGTGGAGCACTCTAGGGAGTGTCGCATGCCGCGGTCGTTAGATGTTGCCGCATGAGGGTGATTGTCGGTGAGGGCATACATCACGTCATATCATCTTGCATTAACAACAGTATTAGGATTGTCTGATTTACTGCTTTACTATTATCGCGTGATTGAATTGTGAACATGCTAATCTTTGCTCTATGATTCCACTGAGTTGATCACTCATTCCCACGTTACGGGATGGTGTTTGCAACACCCACCAGACCCTGTTGTAGCTGCAGGTGAGGACGAGATCCAGGAGGTGGAGCCAGAGATTGACGAGGACCAGGATGAGTTCTCGTATATGCAGTATCATGACGGCTTCCCGTAGGCGACCTGGATCGAGGGGACATCAGTGGGACTTTTCTTTTTGAACATTATTCTTTTGTTATGTATATGTACATGAGACTCAGTGATGTAGTCATACTTTGGAGACAGATGAGATTACTTTATTTTTCCATACAGTGATATATACATTGTTTAGTCTTCCGCTTGCTTTTATCACTGGATCTGAAGTATGAATTGCAGTTTTGGTATACTTTTACTCATGTGGATGCTTTAAATCAGACAACATCGAATCATAACCATTTTTGTTGCATAAGTGACGGTCTGAAACTCGGGAGTTGAGTTTATACACGACCCACAATTTTCAGGGTGTTACAAGTTGGTATCATAGCATGAATGAGAGTATATTGGGCCTGGGTTATGGTCTTGCGACGTACGCTGTCGCTTCCTTTGACTTAGGTGGGTGCGAGAAGGGTCTAGAAACACTTCTAGGATCGCCGATTCGCCGATAGGCGAAGTCTATTAGGATCGATCGCAAGATCGAGTCTGTAACGCGTCTCGGGTCGCGTAAAGCAACCCGAATCACTTCTAAGCTTTAGGAAGTCGGGTAGAGACGTCCTATGAGCGGTTTTAAACCGAAAAAGTGAATCCTTGGGCCGTGGGATGACCACGACTCCAGTAATCAATCGCCAGGGCTTAAAAACCTCGTTTTGCTAAAAATTCTCAAAATTTCTCCTCTAACCACTTCAACCTTCAGTTTTTTCTTATCCATTTCATGTTAGGCATCAAACCTAATGTGAAAATAACACAAATTACTACATTCATCAAATTTTACAGTGAATAGTAAAATTTCATGAAAAATGGCTATAAGGCCATTCTAACTTCACTTTCTTTAGCAACTAAGGATCTAGATAGGTGTACTGACTCCTTCTACCCCAAATTCATATTCTGCATCATATGGTTTGGTATTCGGGATTGCAATGTGGACCCAGAAAGCCCTGAACACATGTTTGGGCTCATACAGACCAAAATAATATGAACCAGGGGGTGGGACCTAACTTTTTGGGACCCTGGGACCATGGGGGACCAGAACCATGGGGTCCCACCGGCCAACTTCAAAGTTGGCCGGCGATGGCATCGCCGATCGGGCGATGCATCGTCGGCCGGCGGTGTCCGATGGGGCCGTCCTTCGGGCGCACCCCCTTAAATAGGGTCCACATCATCCCTATACACCTCCCACCTCATGAAAACCCCCAAATATTACCTCTCCTTCACAAACAGCCCCCTACATAGCCCTAGATTTGATTTTCAGCAACCCATTCCAAACCCCGGCATCCCAAACCACCTCTAAAACCTTCCTTGGCCAAAACCGACCACCACCCATTATTTATTGGGTGTTGTCAGCCTCTTTCCTTGAAGATATCACCATTTGGAGCTCCAAAATCCCTCAAATATAGCTGAAATCGTGAGGAGCTCCATCCCATCTTTTTGTTTGTATTTTTCCCTGAAACTACAGCCTTGGGAAGCTTGAAGCACCCCTCTACGACGCCTAGATTTCCTTTTTTCAGATTGGGCAGCCATTTCCCCGTATTTTTGGCATTTTCCATGGCCTTCGTGGAAGCCATTTTGGGCCTTTTGTCACTCTCATCCATCATATCTTTGATGGGTAAGAGGAAAACTGCAACAGACGAGGCTGGGCCGAGCCGCCCTGCTCTATCGAGAAGACCGCGGGGTGGTGCCACAAGTTCAAGCACCGCCGCAGGTCCAGCTGTAGTCCTGGAGTGCCGTACAAAGCGGGATTTGGATCCCCATGCACACCTTGGACGAACCATTCTATCAGAGATGCCTCATGGCGAATACACTGATCGTAGAGTGTTATTTGAGGTGGACGTAGATGGACGGTTGTTCGGCGAATATCTGTTGTTCGAACGCATTGAAGATGCGCACTGGGGACCGATCTTTGAAGCTCGCGCTCGTGCTAATGTGAGCACTGTTCGTGCCTTCTATGCTAGCATCCAGAGTCCTACCTTGGAGCCTTTGCAGTTCAAAATCCCTTTTGGTAGAGATCGGATGGCTACGATCGATGTCCGGTTGATTGCGCGACTTCTCAACGTGCCTCTAGGTGATGTGCATCCAAGTGAGAAGAATTTGAGGACTAGACGTGAACGAGATCGCCGCACCAGGTTTCTGTGCGGTAAGTTGGTTCCATGGCAGCCTAATAATAGCCTCAAGGCGACGTACATGTCTGAGGATTTGCGCCTACTGCATCATATCTGCACGTTCAATGTTTATCCTAGGTCGACGAACCGCATTGAATGCACACGTCTTATGGTCGATTTCTTATTTCTGGTGGCCCAGGGAGAGAACGTATGTATGGCCACTTTCATCTTACGGCAGATAGTTCTCATAGCCAGGTCGAGAAGAACATCCGAGTCCCTTCCCTTTGGCCGACTCATTTGCAAGATTGCGCTTGAGTTTGCCTATAGACTTGGACCCGAATTACCGGTATCGATTCACACCATCGATGAGTCGACAATGGTCAAGATGAAGATTGGGTCGCAATACCGTGAAAATCAACTTGAAAGGGATAGTGGGGATGACTTTGATGAAGAGGAAGATCAAAGCGAAGAAGAACCTAGAGCAGAGGTTCAGGAAGAAGCGGAAGAGGAGGCTCAGGATACTGATGAGAGCCCTCCTCCTTCTGCGCAGGCTACTATCGACGATCGCATTGCTCGGATGGAGGAGAGCCAGACCGCTTTGCGAAGGGAAATCCAAGAACTTCGAGCAGAGGTCGCTGATGCTAAGGCCGTTACGAAGAAGAAATTTGGCAAGGTGACTCGCACCTTGAAGGCAATCCTGTGTTGCTTACAGGATAAGGGTGCTCCTCCTCCATCACCAGACTCTGACTAGCGATGCGATCTTTGATGTTGTTATTAGTAGTTAGCCATTTCCCGTTTTATGTGTGTAAGCCTGTTAAGGCTAGTGCTTTGCTTATGTTGCTGTTGCTTAACTGTCTTAATTTCCATGTCATTCTAGTCATGATGCTTGTGAGGATATATCCCTTGTATTGTGATAATTTTGATTAATTGAAATGCATGGAATGCCTTTGACTCTTTAGTGAATGATTGTGGTGTATTTGTGCAATTGAGACTGACAAGGTTGCGCCCTATTTTGAATATAGGGAATGCCACCTAAGACTACGAGAAGCGCGGTTCGGCTTTCATTGTCAGAGCAGATGGATCAGACTCCCTCTCAGTCTGGCACTCGTCCGGACCCTGCTGTGGGCCCGATTCCTGAGGCGGTTCGGTCGTCTCAGCCTGCTGTTGGTCCTACAGATGGACCACCGCCATTTACACCATCAGTTAGAGAGCCACAGCGCGCATCTACTTCCGCACCTCATCCGCCACAGCCTGCTCCACCCCCTGACAGATTCGAGCAGATGATGGCTATGATGCTACAGCAGCAGCAGCTTCTGACCACCATAGTGGGGACTTTAGCCCAGGGTGGGGGTGCGACTGCATCTACTCCACCTGCACCACCTGCGCATCTAGCTGAGGATGCCTATACTTACGCCCAGGATGAGGGCATAGCACATCCTGCGCAGCCTGCTTTCCCTGCAGGGAATCCTGCCGACACTCGGAGCCTTCTGGAGCGATTTCAGCGCTTGCGGCCTCCTACTTTCACGGGTTCTCACAGACCCGAGGAGGCTGAGTTCTGGCTCGACCAAGTGTCGAAGATTCTACGGATGTTGCACTGTACCGAGGCTGAGCAGGTAGAGCTAGCTACCTTCCTGTTTGAGAGAGAGGCCAGTATGTGGTGGGATAGTATATTGCGGACTGTTGCCGGAGATTTCGTATGGACATGGGCAGCATTCGAGTTCCTCTTCCATGAGAAGTATTATCCTCAGACCTACAGGCACGAGAGGGAGAATGAGTTTCTCCGTCTCAGGCAGGCAGCGATGACAGTTACCGAGTATGAGCATCGGTTCACAGAGTTGGGCAGGTACGTCCCGACGATGCTAGCTGATGAGCAGATGCGCATACGGCGCTTTTTGGAGGGCTTGCGACCGGATATTCGGTCGAAGATGTGCTGTGTCAGTTTCCCTTCCTATGCGGAGTTGGTTCACATGTCCATGCGGGCAGAGCAGGACGTGGATCGACTTGCGCGATCTCGAGGCCCGACTACTTCTAGGCCGCGACCGGATTTGCCAGACAGGCCCTTCGCGGGCAAGAGGCCTCGCATTGATCCTCCTACCAGGACCACGGCGCCTGTACCACCGTTTCGGTGCCCTGATTTGTCATGCACATACTGTGGGAGGACGGGCCACTTAGCGCAGAGTTGCTTTTCGAGGATGCGGGACAGTGGGTTCTCGCCGCCGCAGAAGATTGATCGTGTACGTCCACAGGCGATATCAGCACCGCCTATACGGTCAGCTCCTGCGCATCTCTCTTTCAGACCCACAGTATCGCAGATTCGACAGCCTCCACGGCCCTTGACACAACGGCCGAACCGGCCACAGCAGGCTCGAGTTCATGCACTGATCGCTGAGGCAGCTACGACGCCGACTTTCCAGCATTCAGCCTTCGAGGTCACGGGCCATATCGGAGGTACTCCCGTTCTTGTCATGGTGGACACTGGTTCCACGATTTCTTTGATATCGCGTGCCGTAGTCAGACGTCTTGGGTTACAAACTATCACTATGGATAGCGTGCGAGTCCTTGCAGCTCATGGAGATTATTCGGATGTCACCCAGATGTGTGAGGGTTGTTTAGTTGATCTGGGAGGCAGGACGATGACTCTTGATCTGGTCGTCGATCCCTCGCTCGTTTATCTCGACGTCATTCTTGGCATGGACTGGTTGACTGCAGCGAGAGCCGAGATTGACTGCGAGGCTCGTGTGGTGACGGTGTACGAGCCTGAGGGCACGCCTTTCACGTTTTCAGTGCGGGTAAATCTTCCTTTCCGCATACTTAGCTACGCCACTCTATTGCGCGACGCTGGTGCCCAGGTACTTGAGCAGACGCCAGTTGTTTCTGAGTTCGGGGATCTATTCAGGAAGATCCCTGGTTTGCCGCCCCAACGTGAGATCGATTTCACTATCGATCTGGTTCCTGGTTCTACACCCGTCTCACTGCCGACGTATCGCATGGCACCATATGAGATGGAGGAGTTGAGGACGCAGATTGATAGCCTGCTAGAGCTTGGCTTTATACGGCCTAGCGTGTCTCCTTGGGGAGCACCGGTCTTGTTCGTGAAGAAGAAGGATGGTTCGCTGCGATTGTGTATTGATTATCGCAGGCTGAACCAGCTCACGGTGAAGAACAAGTACCTTTTGCCCAGGATCGATGACTTGTTTGATCAGTTGAGAGGAGCGCAGTACTTCTCGAAGATTGATCTTCAGTCAGGATATCATCAGCTGCGCGTCAGGGATGAGGACGTGCAGAAGACAGCATTCAGGACCAGTTTTGGCCACTATGAGTTCCTCGTGATGTCGTTCGGTCTCACGAACGCACCGGCCGTGTTCATGGATCTGATAAACCGGGTATTTTGGCCTTTCCTCTATCGATTCGTCGTTGTCTTCATCGACGACATTTTGGTGTACTCTAGGAGTCGAGAGGAGCATGAGGAGCACTTGCGTTTGGTCCTTGATACGCTCAGACGGCATCAGTTGTTTGCACAGTATAAGAAGTACGACTTTTGGAAGCAGGAGGTGAAGTTTCTGGGACACGTGGTGTCCAAGGACGGCATGGCAGTTGACCTGTCTAAGGTAGCTGCAGTGCAGGACTGGGAGCAGCCTGGTTCTGTCACTGAGGTGAGGAGTTTCTTGGGTCTCGCTGGCTATTATCGGCGCTTCATTCAGGATTTCTCGAAGATCGCGAGACCCTTATCTCAGTTGACACGGAAGGACGTGAAGTTCGCCTGGAATGATAAGGCGGAGTCAGCTTTTTAGGAGCTGAAGGACAGGCTTACGTCCGCCCCTGTGCTAGTATTGCCAGAGCAAGGGGTTAAATACACTATATTCACTGACGCGTCTAGCGTTGGTTTGGGTTGTGTCCTTATGCAGAGGGACAGGGTAATTTCGTATGCCTCGAGACAATTAAGGAAGCACGAGGAGAATTACCCTACACACGACCTAGAGTTGGCAGCCGTTATATTCGCACTGAGACTCTGGAGACATTACCTCTACGGAGAGGAGTTCGAGCTCTTTTGCGACCACAAGAGCCTCAAGTATATATTCACGCAGCGAGACTTGAATATGAGGCAGCGGCGATGGATGGAGACGTTGAAGGACTTCAAGTTTGAAGTCTCTTACCATCCTGGGAAGGCGAACCTTGTGGCTGATGCGTTGAGCCGCAAGAAGGCGATAGAGTTTGCGGCTCCGCTGATGGTTGCCGAGTGGGATATGGTTGAGTTTTTGCAAGACTTTGAGCAGAAACTCACTGTAGAGGAGCCATTTGAGTTCATCGCACATGTACAGGTGCGATCTCAGATCGATGACCGAGTCATCGAGGCGCAGAGGGAAGACGCGCATCTTACTGAGCTTCGAGAGCAGGCCAGTGATGATGCTGACGCCGGCTGGCGAGTTGGTATGGATGGGGGCTTACGATACCGTGGCCGCCTATGCGTCCCAGATGTCCCTGACTTGAGACGAGAGATTCTCGAGGCTGCGCATTCTACTAGACTCGCGATGCATCCAGGCAGCACGAAGATGTATCGTGACGTGAAGAGGACGTATTGGTGGGAAGGTATGAAGACCCACATAGCTGAGTTCGTGTCCCGTTGTCTCACTTGTCAGCAGGTGAAGGCAGAGCATCGCCGACCACCTGGACTTTTGCAGCCTATGCCAATTGCAGAGTGGAAGTGGGATTTCATTTCCATGGACTTCATTTCTGGGTTGCCGAAGACGAGAAAGGGGCATGATTCCATTTGGGTGATCGTCGACCGATTGACGAAGTCGGCGCACTTCCTACCGATCAGAGTTACGAACTCTGCAGACGAGCTGGCTAGATTGTACATCCGAGAGATCGTGCGTCTGCATGGAGTTCCGTTGGAGATCGTGTCGGACAGAGACACGCGGTTCACTTCTATTTTCTGGACTCGCATTCAGGAGGCTATGGGTGTGAAGTTGAAATTCAGTACTGCCTTCCACCCACAGACGGACGGACAGACGGAGCGAGTGAACCAGATCCTGGAGGACATGTTGCGAGCTTGCGCATTGGACTTCAAGGACAGTTGGGATGACTGTCTTGCATATGCGGAATTTGCGTAGAATAATAGCTTCCAGGCGAGTATCGGCATGGCACCTTATGAGGCGCTGTATGGGCGACCTTGTCGCGCACCGCATTGCTGGTTAGAGGTCGGTGAGCGTAGCTTGATTGGCCCAGAGTTGGTGCAGGCGACATCAGAGAAGATCGATATTATTCAACGTCGGCTCCTTACAGCGCAGAGCAGACAGAAGAGCTACGCCGATACGAGGCGGAGGCCACTAGAGTTCACAGTTGGGGATCATGTGTTTTTTCGAGTTTTCCCTATGAAGGGAGTCCTTCGGTTCGGAAAGAAGGGGAAGCTGGCACCGCGATTCATTGGTCCATTCCAGATCCTCGATCGTGTGGGAGCGGTGGCTTACCGATTGGCTTTACCCACGTCCCTCCCGAGCGTCCACAACGTATTTCATGTTTCTATGCTGAAGAAGTACGTTGCTGATCCTTCCCATATCATCAGATGGGAGCAGGTGCAGTTAGGAGAGGATGTTACTTATATCCTGCGACCGTCACGTATCTTAGACAGGAAGGAGCAGGTACTGCGTAGCAAGGTGATTCCCCTTGTGAAGGTACTATGGACGCATCACTCTGAGGAGGAGGCTACATGGGAGACTGAAGCCGAGATGAGAAAGAACTACCCACAGCTTCTCGAGGAGTACGAAAAGGCACAAATTTCGAGGACGAAATTATTTGTTAAGGGGGGTAGATTGTAACGCCCGTGAAAAATCCATACTTGGGCTCGAGTACCAACTCGACCCGAAATTGCGAAAAATTCATTCCTTTAAGAAATATGACTAGGTTAGCTAGTGCAACGTTAGAATAGCTGGAAAATGGTCCCTGATCACTTTAAATACGTTCTACAAGGCCCGAAGCGAGTGGAACCAAGGGTGCTATAATGCTCTAAAGCCTCGGATCAAACTCTAAACCGGTTTGTTCTCGGGACCTCCTTGAAACTTTGTATTGGATCTAGACCGCGCGTCGTAAGTCAGATGCCTGCCATCTTAGACCGTTATGACCACTTAGCTGGGCTTGGCAATCGTTTCGAATATCAAGTCCAACTGACGTTCAGAGGCTATTTCATTGAGCCTGGAGTGAAGAGAGTGAGAATAGGGTTAAAATTGGAATTTGAAATTCAAATCTGGCACACGAAATTGACGCATCAGTATTGAGCGTTCTGACCGTCAGAATGCAGCCAAATTACACGCTTGGATCAGGAAAAATTTCTATTACATATCACGAGACTTATAGGCCTGATCTTGGTGCGGTGACCGTTAAACTGAAACTGGGCCGCCACGTGCGATCTGGGAACCCAACCGGTCTGAAAGCTGGATGTGTGCTAGATCCAGTATGCATGAGCTTAAGCCCGACCGCATTTGGCCTGGGGACCTTCAGAAATGCCCTTTTGGACCGAAACGGCCCCGATTTGGTTAGGCACCAAGTAAACATTGTTCCCAAGCCTATTTTGGGCATGTTTTAGGCTATAAAAGGGGTTGAAACCCTCACTCCTCTCTTCCATCCGAATTTGAGAGAAACCCTAGCTTGGGAGAGAGAAAAAGGTGGGAGATTGTGAGAGTGTGGGAGAGTTCTTCCTGCCACTTGTACTACGCATTGCACGTGCTTAAGCAACACACCTCTACCGCTTTCCCGACAATTCCACCGCGATCCTAGGTAAGTAAAAACCCTAAATAGTTGTTGATTTGAGTTTCCCTTGTTTCCATAGCGATGTAGCTTATGGATCTTGTGTATTAGGCTCCTTATTCGCCGTAGACGAAGCGTATACGCTCCGTTTCAATTCCCGAGTCTACAAGACATAAGGTGAGGATTTTAGACGCTTTGATTGACGGTTCCCAACGCTTTCAATGTCATTTAATAGTAGATTCTTGACGGCATCGCCGTTTGACATGTACAAAATGCTCTCCGTTTCCTGTTTCATAAGCTAACGAAGAATATGAGATTTAGGGCATTTTAGTCATTTGTAGGAAGTACTGTTTACATTCATATTTTGCTGATGTGATTGACATGGTTTGTTGTCGCATTAGGAAGTTAGGAATGCGTGTATAATTAGTTTGGCGAAGAGATTCGCCTAGTTGCACACTTTGGGTCGACATACTATATGTAGACTTAAGTGTGTAGTGTATGTGTTTGTATAAATGCTTGTATTAGTATGTATTGAATTAAATGATGTTATTTGATAGTTTGTGATTGATTTTTCAATTATTATGCTGACCTAAATGATTTTCTACATGTTGACTAAATGCATGATTTCATTACATGCATGGAATTTATGTGCTTGAGGATTTGCTTAAGTTGAATGTTATAACATGTGTTAACATGCTCACATGATTGTATTTCAATTCCAATGCTCTTACATAACTTGTTGATGTGATTCCATAAGTGTTTGGGACTAGACTTAGTCCAGGCAGTCGGTAACCGAGCGAATTCGTGGCTGACTGGTCATAACCACGAACGACGCGTCGATGAACGTGATTCGTGTTTAGAGTTGGCGGCAGTGGTTAGGCCACGTGAAGTGTTTTACGCACTTCATGTCGTTCGACTTGCGATGCGATCGCACTAGTCGAGCCCGTCAAGTAACCCGACTGGCCGATGTATGTTCACCTTGTATGTGTCATAACTGCTTGAACCTAGGGTACTGAACTTACCATTGTAAACCCTATTAACCGTGGTACCTTGATCCACGAAGACTCATGAGCCGGGCATGGTGGTATGGGACACCGTGGTCGAGCTGTCGGCCTACGCTGGGGCCACAAACCTCCCCGTAGTGACCAATGAGCACCTAGACTCGTGAGCAGACTATGGTGGTATGGGACACTATATTCTAGCTGTCGGCCTACACTGATCAGGCGACGAGCCCTTTGTAGTGACCGCGAGCGTATTCTGAGTCCACGGGAGGCGACGACCCTTCCGTTGCAGTAGAGTACGGTAGGCCTGTATTGATAAGGTGATGGGGGAACGGTGCAACGAGTGCGAGCAACAGCCCTGGCAGCCCTTGCAGTGACCTACGAAATATACATCGTATGAGATTACTAGGAGTGACGACCCTAGACAGGATCCGTGTTGGGATTGATACAAGGGAAGTACCTTAGTTTCCCAATCCTGCTGTTTGAATGGACTAATAACAACTTGGAAAATCATATCACCATAGCATTGCATGTGCCTGGAAGATGTGGAGCACTCTAGGGAGTGTGGCATGCCGCGGTCGTTAGATGTTGCCGCATGAGGGTGATTGTCGGTGAGGGCATACATCACGTCATATCATCTTGCATTAACAACAGTATTAGGATTGTCTGATTTACTGCTTTACTATTATCGCGTGATTGAATTGTGAACATGCTAATCTTTGCTCTATGATTCCACTGAGTTGATCACTCATTCCCACGTTACGGGATGGTGTTTGCAACACCCACCAGACCCTGTTGTAGCTGCAGGTGAGGACGAGATCCAGGAGGTGGAGCCAGAGATTGACGAGGACCAGGATGAGTTCTCGTATATGCAGTATCATGACGGCTTCCCGTAGGCGACCTGGATCGAGGGGACATCAGTGGGACTTTTCTTTTTGAACATTATTCTTTTGTTATGTATATGTACATGAGACTCAGTGATGTAGTCATACTTTGGAGACAGATGAGATTACTTTGTTTTTCCATACAGTGATATATATATTGTTTAGTCTTCCGCTTGCTTTTATCACTGGATCTGAAGTATGAATTGCAGTTTTGGTATACTTTTACTCATGTGGATGCTTTAAATCAGACAACATCGAATCATAACCATTTTTGTTGCATAAGTGACGGTCTGAAACTCGGGAGTTGAGTTTATACACGACCCCCGATTTTCAGGGTGTTACAAAAGGGCATGCACTGTATTTGCTGGAAAATTCGGCAACCATTCTGTGTCGTATGTGCAATAGAAGCTTGTTGGAGTGAAAGACATGTTTGGGTGAAAGGTGGAATACTGCAATGTTCTACCCTTGTTGAATGTTGCAAGTTCACATCTTTGTCATATCGTTTGATCAATATGACTATATTAAAATATTTAATGGACTATTGTAAAATAATGCAATAAGTGGCTTTCCCATTACTGCTATGCTATGTTCTTGCTTTGATTTCTTCATTTGCATTCTTGCAGTTTCGCTAAGTCAATAGGTTGTTTTTTGGTCACTGTTTATTCCCTCTCTTTTGCAGTCCTGGAGTTTGAATTTGCTAGGTGGGGCCGAGGTTATTTTATTGTCCTTCTATGCCCCCTTTTTCTTCAGCCTTGCACTTTCTTTTTAGCATGGGTTTTGTGCTCTCTAGGGTATAGGCTTATTCATCAATTGTAAACCTTGGGAACAACAATGTGCCTGCATTGTCAATCTATTATTAGTGTATGCTTTTCATTTTTGTTATATCATTCTATACATGAGTTGCTTCTGTTGTGGATGGACCGTGGGATCCATCTCAAGTCTTTACATGCATGCGCATACAATCAACAATACATGCAGTGTACTTTAACAGATCCACAATTGCATTTTTTTATTGTTGCAGTTCTTGATTGTTTACATCTTTGAACAATGTTGGTTTCATGGTTGACTGGTATTTGCCAGCTTTAGTATGATTTTTGTGCATTCACACCTGCTGTTGTGCATCTATGCATGCCTCTTTTTGTGCCTATGCATGTGTGACCTTTTCTTATACACTCCCATGGTAGAAAGAAAAAGCAATGTGATATGAATCCTGAATCAGTTAAATTCTCTTAATTTGTCAAGTTTGTGGTCAGTTTGATGTAGGATGATCAAGTATTTAGTTTCATATTGATTAAATGGTGTTGTTGTTTCCTTTATGACAGCCTAGACTTCACAAGCCAAGTATGATGACACATGTTGTTCGTGTTCTTAAAGGGGAGAAAACACTTCGCATGTATTATGCTAATTGCAGGTTTTTGTCATATGTCTGTATTTTTTAAGCTCATTGTTTTGCCAATATAAGGGTGCAATTATATTTGAGTGTAAAAGTTAACTATTGCTCTGAATGCAGCACTTACAATGCTGATTTTGATGGGGATGAAATGAATGTTCACTTCCCGCAAGATGAAATTTCACATGCTGAAGCAATTGAAATTACAAATGCTAATGAGCAATATATTGTTCCAACATCTGGTGCACCCATTAGGGACTGGGTGGATTTCCCACAAATATCACGGTGGGCCCCACCTAGCTTACCATGGCAAGAAGGGCAACGGGTAAGAGCTACTCACATCTCAGTACATGGAAGGAACCACTCCTTTAAATCCGAATGCACAGGCCAAGTTCCCTATTGGTTTCCAAACCTGATTGGTAAGTGTGGGGCTCATGGCTAGTCTATCCAAGCCATTGATCTGACGTCTCCGATCATGGATGGACATTTGCAGTATCTCCTCTCAATCTGTCAACCATAACCTTTTTGTTGTTAGCATGCACATACATAGTCATAAAGAAATGAATGAAAAAACCACATTCACTAGAGGAAAAACCAAAGATTTGATGGCTAGGATCTTCCAATTTAGAAGATTTTAAGTGAAACGTCCATCCATGATGGGGCCAACAGATCAATGGCTTGCATAAATCAACCATGAACCCCACATCTATAAACTAATTCCAAAAAGGGAACTCCCTCAAAAGACACAAACTGTAGCCTCTTCTACGGTAAAGAGTAACAAAATTGCTTTTTACTGTGAAAGAGATTCCTCTCTTCCATAGGAAATCCCTCTCTCCCATGGAAGGAAGCATCAACTTTTCTCTTTTCCTTTCCGTTTTATGCAAGCAAGCATCCAATTATCCATCACACGTATTCAAATCTACCACAATTCTGCTTATATAAACATCTAGAATTAAGCTTTCAGGCTTACTGCAGCAGTTGATGCCCTGTTAATTTTATTTCGAGTTGCTACTGGAGAGAAACAGAGGAGCCAAACTTCAGGTATGTGAATCTATTGAAATTTCTCTCTTTTCTCGTTTTAATATATTTTCCGTCATGACTGGATTGAATATCCGCAAAAGCATTCTTATAAGGTATGCAAGTTAGACGAGTTGTGTCAGAATGAGTTGAGCTCCTGAGCTGACCAACTAATTATCAGAATTGATTACCTGCAGGCATCAGCACCACTCATTGTGGCATAGGACATTTTTAGAAATTGGATGTATTAAATATTCTTTTTCTTCCCCCTTTAGATGACCGAAAACGCATTGTACGATTGCGTGTGGTGCAGGCTGGTATAGGCGATCAGTTCCCTTTGATAAGCAGTCTGAGTTTCAAACCTGGGCCCAATCTACTAGTGTATAGGTTAGATTTGGGTCAGTTCCTAGTCCGAATAAGCTGGGGATGAAAAGTTTGAGCATTGGTAAAATTTAAGTTTGTTAGAGGGTTAGGCCGGTAATTCTATTAGATTGTGATACTTTGTTATTTATTAAGAAGAGTATTTGATGAAATCTCTAAATCTCGAATCTCTTCTAAATATTAAATATTCATAAAATAAAGGGATTTTTATAAAATAGTACCTCATTAATACAAAAGTTACATCCCAGTATCTTTTTAAATTATGTTCTTATCAAAATACCTCATTAATCAAGTTAATGTAAAAGGGTAGCTTCTGTTTGATTTTCCTAGTTTCCATTATAGTTTTGTTTTAAAAGACAAAAATGCCCACAATATTAGGTAAGGAAAAGAAAAAGGGCTTGATCTATACCATTCATCCAATTTCTGAAATCATTTTATAAAATAAGCCAAAAAGTGAGGCAATTGCAAGATCAGGTGGACCACACCATAGGATGCAGCGGTGATATGATGTTGACTGTTGAAACCTTTATAAGGCCCGTTGTGACGTTTACTTTCCATGCAACATATTTGTAAGGTCACACAAACTTGGATGAATGGATAAAACAACTTCCAGCTTGATAAATAACTTCTGTGACCCCTTGGATCTGCTTCATTTTTAGGACTCGTACCCTAAAATGATATGAAAAAAATGGACGAACAGTTTGGATAAAAGTCATTCACAACAGTGGGTCCCACAGAGCCTTGCAGGGACTGATTTTGCCGTGAAGGAGGCAATCTGCATCCTTTACATAGCTGGATGTAATTATCACTAATGAGGTGTAATTATATATAAAAAATGCCTTAAAAAGAGAAAAATCCAATAATTTTCATCGGACACTGATTGCATTAGAGCGTGGCTATTGGTTGGTGCTATGTGGGCCCACCATGATGCATGTGTTTTATCCATGACATCCATCCATTTTTCGAGATCACTCTAGGGCATAAGCTCAAAAATGAGGCATATCCAAATCCCAGGTGGACCACATCATAGGAAACAGTGATAATTGAATGCCCACCTTTAAAAACTTACTAAAGTCCCCTGTAATGTTTATCTTCAATAGAACGTATTGATTAGATCACACATACCAAGATGAATATAAAACATAAGTATAGCTTCATCCAAAACTTTTATGCACTTAATGGTTGGGAGGGGGTTGAATCACCATTGTTTTTTATTGTGTGGTCCACTTGGAGATTTGCATATTTGTCATTTTTGGCTCATGACATAAGATGATCTAGCAAAATGGATGGATGGCACGTATAAAACATAAACATCATGGTGGAGCCCACAAATCACCGCATGCAAACTGCATCCAAATTAAAGGCTATGATGCCGCAGTCTGCCGGATGGAATACGCAGGGACCTTCCCTCACACAACATGGGCCGCCCTGACAGTGTATCCATGCTGTCCATCCATTTTGCCAGCTCCTTTTACGGCATGAGCAAAAAATTAAGCAGATCCAACTATCCCATAAGGAATAGTGCTGATTGAACCCCACCATTAAAAACTTATACAACACACCCTAATGTCCACTATAGTGCCATCTAACATGTTAACAAGGACACGTAGACCTAGATAAAGTATAAAAACAAATATCAGCTTGACCCAACACTTTTATAGCCCACGAGAAGTTTTTAATGGTGGACATTTAATCACCACTATTTACTGCAGTGTGGTCCACCTGAGATTTGAATGTACATCATTTTAGGGCTCATGCTCTGAAACTAGCTGGAGAAATAGGTAAACAATATTGATATACAAGAGGTGCATCAAGATGAGGCATTACCAAGCTTTCAATGGTAGAAGCTCAATCCCCACTACTTTGCTATGATATATGGACTTAGTGACATAAAATGATAAAAAATATACTATAAGGTGGACCCTCCAAAGGCTGTGGTAAGACCGGCCGTCTCTAGCCATGTTCCCACCAATACCCAATCTGCGTCTAATGCAGTAGTACAGCCTTTAACTTGAATTTAACTCGAATGCCGTCGGCATACAGAGCTTTGTAGGCCCACCATGATGCATGTGTTTTGTCCACGCTGACCATTCATTTTGCCTGAGTCATCTTATGATATCTTATGGCATGAGCTGAAAATGATGCAATGCTTCACACCATAAGAAATATTGGTGATTCAACAATCAACGCCAACCATTAAAAACTTCTTTGGAGGCCATAAAAGTTTTAGATCATAATGTACCTATGTTTTCCCTTCATCCATGTCTGTGTGACCTGTAATCAACAGGCTGAATGGAAAATAAACAATACTATGGCCCTAGTAAGTTTTTAATGGTGGGCACTCATTCACCATGGTTTCTTATTTTGTAGTCCACCAAAGATCTGAATCTGTCTCCATTGGCTTGCTTCTTTTCTCAACTTTGAAGTGTATCTTGGATATTTCCTTCCCTGAAGTCTTGTTTAGGTTTAGATAAATAATGGTTGTTGGTTACTTAAAATAAGAATGTAACACTTTCAGAGTTCAAAACTACTCCAGATTCACAATTAGCAGGGGTTGAGCAACTCTTTGATTACCTCTTAAAATAGATGGATGTGCTTAATATAGAGTCAATGCCTGTAAAGAAACAGAATGTAGCAAAAGAGTTGTTTGGTTCAATTGGCCTAGCCTATGATGGTGATGGTTTTTTTTGTTTTTTTTTTGTTTTTTTCTTTAATGAATTTCTAGTATGTGTTGTGGTATTTTTTCCTCCTTTATTTGATTGTTGTTGGGATTTTGATGTTTTGCTTAATATGAGTTGTATTGAGTTGGAAATCAAATGATGCAGGAAATGAGAGGGTTCAAGATGCTAAATCTCAAGATGTAAATTGTTGGAACCAACCGAATGATTCATCTGCCAAACCACATGTTTGGGATAAGGACAAGATGCATGGTCAATCTAATTTTTTCTGGGGGTAGTCAGAACCCAAAGGGTACCCATACAGAGAGATCTTCAGATATTGGTGGTTGGAATGAAGACAGAGGACAAAATGAGTTGAATCAACCAACAAGATCTCCTGTTTAGAGTTCTTCCCCTATTGAGAAGTCTTCAGATGACAGTAGTTGGAAAGAAAATAGAGCACAAGCTTGATTTCTATCGACCGACCAGAGCTCCTGGATGGGGTTCTTCGAGTAGATTCATTACACTTAATAGCAGAAGAGATGTAGATTCATTACACTCAATTCAGGTATGGTTTGCACCAATTCAAGAGACTACATTAAGCATTCATTATATAAGACTGGAGTGAGACTGATTAGGCATTTAAATGTGTTGCAGGATGTTGTTTGAATTACTTGTCCTAACAGGTGCACAAGTTGGAATGGATTGGACTTCTATCTTGAGAAAACGCCATAATTTCAGGTAGTTATTATTTAATGAAAAGTTAAAAAAATAAAAGAGAGAGATAATGAATTCATGGAAAGAAATATTCTTTATCATTAGGGCTACTTTCGTCGGGTTTGATGCAGAAATCGTCGCCAACTTCACAGAAAGACAAATAGCATCAGTGGCCACAGATTGCAACCTAGATTTAAACAATGTTCGAGGTGCCGTCAACAATACTAATAGAATCCTCCCGGTTAGATTATTGATTGGACTTGATTTTATTTAAATGATCTTGATAATCATTTTATTTAAATGAACAGACCCGGATGTGCGTTGGATCTTTTCGGATGAGCGGGGATCCCTGGAAGGTGGGAACCGCTATTAAGACCATGATGAAGTTGTCCATTTTCTATGGACAACATTGGAGGGGCCTACCCATTTGGACAGGCCGTGTTTATGTATTTACTTGAAATTAATGGAGAAGACCCGGATGTGCGTCGGAGCTATCCGGATGACCGGGGATCCCTGGAAGGTGGGAACCACTGTTATGACCATGATGAAGTTGTTCATTTCCTATGGACAACATTGGAAGGGCCTGACCATTTGGATAGGCCGTGCTTATATCTGTATTTGCAGAAACCATACCCTTAACCTAAACCACACCCTAAACCTATAACCTGAACCTATTCTCAATTACCTAAACTTATAACTTATAACCTAAACCTAAACCTATTCTTAAATTCCAAAAGCTAGACTTATAACCTAAACTTAAACCTTAAACTATAACTTAAACCTATACTTATAATCTTAACCTAAACTTATAACCTTAACCTAAACCTATTCTCAAATCCTAAAAGCTATACTTATAACCTAAACCTAAACCTATAACTTATACTTACAACCTTAACCTAAACTTATAAACTAAACCTATACTTATAACCTTAACCTAAACCTATTGTCAAATCCCAAACCTAAACACAAACCCGAACCCGATTTCCTAAACCTAAACCTTAACCTATTCTCAATTCCCTAAACCTATAGCTTATAACTTAAACGTAAACCTAAACCTAAAACCTAAATGTATTCTCAAATCCCTAAACCTAAAGCTACACCTAATCCTAATCTCAACTCCCTAACCTAAACTTGAAAACCCAAACCTAAACTCGATCCAGAACCTGAACCCAAACCTAAACCTATTCTCAAATCCCAAAACCTATAACCTAAACTTAAACCTTAACCTAAACCTAAACCTACACTTATAACCTATAACCTAAACCTATAACCTAAACCTAAACCTAAAACCTAAATGTAAACCCGATCTCGAACTCGAACCCGATTTCCTAAACCTAAACCTTAATGTATTCTCAAATCCCTAAACCTAAACCTACACCTAATCCTAATCTCAACTCCCTAACGTAAACCTAAACCTAAACTTGAAAACTCAAACCTAAACCTGATCCTGAAACCGAACCCGATTTTCTAAACCTAAACCTTAACCAATTCTCAATTCCCTAAACCTTAACCAATAACCTAACTTGAACCTAAACCTATAACCTATACTTATAACCTAAACCTAAACATATAACCTAAACCTAAGCCTAAAACCTAAACCTATGACCTAAAACCTAAATGTATTCTCGAATCCCTAAACCTACACCTAATCCTAATCTCAACTCTCTAACCTAAACCTAAACCTAAACTTAAAAAACCAAACCTAAACCTAATCCCGAACCCGAATTCCTAAACCTAAACCTTAACCTATTCTCAAATCCCTAAACCTAAATCTACACCTAATCCTAATCTCAACTCCCTAACCTAAACTTGAAAACCCAAACCTAAACCCAATCTCGAACCCGAACCCGATTTCCTAAACCTAAACCTTAACCTATTCTCAATTCCCTAAACCTATAGCTTATAACCTAAACCTAAACCTTAACCTTAACCTAAACCTAAACCTAAACTTAAACCTATAACCTTAGCCTAAAACAAAACCTATGACCAAAAACCTTAACCTATAACCTATAACCTAAACTTATATCTTATAACCTAACCTTAACCTATAACCTAAAACCTAAGCCTAAACCTAAAACCTAAATCTATTCTCAAATCTGTAAAACTAAACCTACACCTAATCCTAATCTCAACTCCCTAACCTAAACCTAAACCTAAACTTGAAAACACAAACCTAAACCCGATCCCAAACCCAAACCCGATTTCCTAAACCTAAAGCTTAACCTATTCTCAATTCCCTAAACCTTAATCTATAACCTAACCAATACCTAAACCTATAAACTAAACCTAAGCCTAAAACTAAAATGTATTCTCAAATCCTTAAAACCTAAACCTAATCCTAATCTCAACTCCCTAACCTAAACTTGAAAACTCAAACCTAAACTCGATCCCGAACCCGAACCCGATTTCCTAAACCTAAACCTTGACCTTAACCTATTCTTAATTCCCTAAAGCTATAACCTATAACTTAAACCAATAACCTAAACCTTAACCTAAACCTAAACCAAAACCCATAACCTAAACCTTAATCTATAACCTATAACCTAAACTTATAACCTATTACCTAACCTTAACCTAAACCTAAAACCTAAACCTAAACATAAACCTGTAACCTAAAACCTAAATGTATTCTCAAATCCCTAAACTTAGACCTACACTTAATCCTAATCTCAACTCCATAACCTAAACCTAAACTTGAAAACCTAAACCTAAACCCGATCTCGAATCCGAACTCGATTTCCTAAACCTAAACCTAAACCTATTCTCAATTCCCTAAACCTATTGCTTATAACTTAAACCTAAACCTTAACCTAAACCTAAACCAAAACCAAAACTTAAACCTATAACCTTAACCTAAAACAAAACCAATGACCTAAAACCTTAACCTATAACCTATAACCTAAACTTATATCCTATAACCTAACCTTAACCTAAACCATAACCTATAACCTAAATCCTAAATCCTAAACCTAAAACCTAAATGTATTCTCAAATCCCTAAACCTAAACCTACATCTAATCCTAATCTCAACTCCCTAACCAAAACCTAAACCTAAACTTGAAAAGCCAAACCTAAACCCGATCCCGAACCCAAACCCGACTTCCTAAACCCAAACCTTAACCTATTCTCAATTCCCTAAACCTTAGCCTATAACCTAAACTATACCTAAACCTATAACCTGCACTTATAACCTACACCTAAGCCTAAAACCTAAATATAAAACCGAAATGTATTCTCAAATCCTTAAAACCTAAACCTAATCCTAATCTCAACTCCCTAACCTAAACTTAAACCTAAACTTGAAAACCCAAACCTAAACCCGATCCCGAACCCGAACTCGATTTCCTAAACCTAAACCTTGACCTTAACCTATTCTCAATTCCCTAAAGATATAACCTATATATTATAACCTATAATCTAAACCAATAACTTAAACCTTAACCTAAACCTAAACCAAAACCTATAACTTAAACCTTAACCTAATAACCTATTACCTAACCTTAACCTTAACCTATAACCTAAACTTAAAACCTAAAACCTAAATGTATTCTTAAATCCCTAAACTTAGACCTACACTTAATCCTAATCTCAACTCCCTAACCTAAACCTAAACTTGAAAACCCAAACCTAAACCCGATCCCGATTTTCTAAACCTAAACCTTAACCTATTCCCAATTCCCTAAACCTATAGCTTATAACCTAAACATAAACCATAACCTAAACCTATAACCTTAACCTAAACCAAAACCTATGACCTAAAACCTAAATGTATTCTCAAATCTCTAAACCTAATCCTACACCTAATCCTAATCTCAACTCCCTAACCTAAACCTAAACCTAAACCCGATCTCGAACCCGAACCCGATTTCCTAAACTTAAACCTTAACCTATTTTCAATTCCCTAAACCTATAGCTTATAACCTAAACCTAAACCTTAACCTAAACCTAAACCTAAACATATAAACTTAAACCTAAACCAAAACTTATGACCTAGAACCCTAACCTATAACCTAACCTTAACCTAAACATAAAACCTAAACCTTAACCTATAACCTAAAACCTAAACCTAAACCTAAAACTCAAATGTATTCTCAACTCCCTAAACATAAACCTATAACCTAACCTAAATCTAAACCTAGAACCTACACTTATAACCTAAACCTAAACCTATAACCTAAAACTAAGCCCAAAATCTAAACCTATGACCTAAAACCTAAATGTATTCTCGAATCCCTAAACCTAAACCTACACCTAATCCTAATCTCAACTCCCTAACCTAAACTTAAACCTACACTTGAAAACCCAAACCTAAACCCGATCCCGAACCCGAATCCGATTTCCTAAACCTAAACCTTAACCTATTTTCAATTCTCTAAACCTATTGCTTATAACCTAAACCTAAACCTTAACCTAAACCTAAACCTATAAACTTAACCTAAACCAAAACCTATGACCTAAAACCTTAACCTATAACCTATAACCTAACCTTAACCTAAAAATAAAACCTAAACCTTAACCTATAACCTAAAACTTAAACCTAAACCTAAAACCTAAATCTATTCTCAACTCCCTAAACATAAACCTATAACGTAACCTAAACCTATACTTATAACCTAAACCTAAACCTATAACCTAAACCTAAGCCTAAAACCTAAACCTATGACCTAAGACCTAAATGTATTCTCAAATCCCTAAACCAAAACTTGCACCTAATCCTAATCTTAACTCCCTAACCTAAACCTAAACCTAAACTTGAAAACCCAAACCTAAACCCGATCCAGAACCCGAACCCGATTTTCTAAACCTAAACTTTAACCTATTCTCAATTCCCTAAACCTATAACTTATAAACGAAACCTAAACCTAAACCTAAACCTTAACTTATAACCTAAACCTAAACCTAAAACCTAAATGTATTCTCAAATCCCTAAACCTAAACCTACACCTAGTCCTAATCTCAACTCTCTAATCTAAACCTATACCTAAACTTGAAAATCGAAACCTAAACCCGATCCCAAACCTGAACCCGATTTCCTGAACCTAAACCTTAGCCTATTCTCTATTCCCTAAACCTATAGCTTATAACTGAAACCTAAACTTAAACCTTAACCTTAACCTATAACCTAAACCTAAACCTAAAACTTAAATTTATTCTCAAATCCTTAAACCTAAATGTACACCTAATCCTAATCTCAACTCCCTAACCTAAACCTAAACCTAAACTTGAAAACCCAAACCTAAACCCGATCCCGAACGCGAACCCGACTTCCTAAACCTAAACCTTAACCTATTCTCAATTCCCTAAACCTATATCTTATAACCTAAACCTAAATGTTAACCTAAACCTAAACCTAAACCTATAAACTTAACCTAAACCAAAACCTATGACCTAAAACCTTAACCTATAACTTTTAACCCAACCTTAACCTAAACCTAAAACCTAAACCTTAACTTATAACCTAAAACCTAAACCTAAACCTAAAACCTAAATGTATTCTCAACTCCCTAAACCTAAACCTACACCTAATCCTAATCTCAACTCCCTAACCTAAACCTAAACCGAAACTTGAAAACCTATAACTAAACCCGATCCTGAACCTGAACCCGATTTTCTAAACCTAAACCTTAACCTATTCTCAATTCCCTAAACCTATAGCTCATAACCTTAACCTAAACCTATAACCTTAACCTAAACTAAAACCTATGACCTAAAACCTAAAGGTATTCTCAAATCTCTAAACCTAAACCTACACCTAATCTCAACTCCCTAACCTAAACCTAAACTTGAAAACCAAAACTTAAAACCCAATCCCGAACTCGAACCCGATTTTCTAAACTTAAAACTTAAATGTATTCCCAA
This sequence comes from Magnolia kwangsiensis, assembly GCA_037074715.1. Classification (NCBI taxonomy): domain Eukaryota; kingdom Viridiplantae; phylum Streptophyta; class Magnoliopsida; order Magnoliales; family Magnoliaceae; genus Magnolia; species Magnolia kwangsiensis. Next base: position 41,779,884 of record CM073576.1, on the reverse strand, counting down.
ATCCCTAAACCTAGACCTAAACCTAATCCTAATCTCAACTCACTAACCTAAACCTAAACTTAAACTTGAAAACCCAAACCTAAACCCGATCCTGAACCCGAACTCGATTTCCTAAACCTAAACCTTAATCTATTCTCAATTCCCTAAACCTTAACCTATAACCTAACCTAAACCTAAACCTATAACCTGCACTTATAACCTAAACCTATAACCTAAACCGAAGCCTAAAACCTAAACTTAAACGTAAAACTGAAATGTATTCTCAAATCCTTAAACTTATACCTACACCTAATCCTAATCTCAATTCCCTAACCTAGACTTAAACCTAAACTTGAAAACCCAAACCTAAACCTCATCCCGAACCCAAACCCGATTTCCTAAACCTAAACCTTAACCTATTCCCAATTCCTTAAAGCTATAACCTATAACCTAAACCTAAACCTTAACCTAAACCTATAACCTAAACCTAAACCTAAACCTAAACCTTAACCTAAACCTAAACCTAAATCTATATACTATAACCTATAACCTTAACCTTAACTTTAACGCAACGGCAAGAGCTGATAAGAAATCTTTTTCAAGTTGTGCAGGATCCTCAGAGAGGTTCTATGAACAAAGGGATGATCCGGTAAGTCTTTTTCTCTTCTGTTTTTATATAATCTTTGGTGCAAGTGTTTGAATTCAGTGTTTAAAGAATATCTATGGTATTTTGCACAGAACAACTGATTGTATTCAAGCAAGCAACGAAATAGAAACCTCATCACATCATATTGTATAGGTAATTCTTCACCTTGAGAGTCTCTATAGAGTATGAATATTATGATTTAGTTTTGGTTTTTGTTAGATGAGAAACTGTTTGGTATTTTGGCTCATGATTTGGAGTTTTGCAGGGTTGGTGTGAGTGTATTTATGCGTGGATGAATGTAATGTGAAAAGATTATTTGTGTTTGGATGGATGTAGTTTATGTTTGAATGGATTTATGTAGTTTGGGTTTAGATGGATGTGAATATGAATGATGAAATATATTATATAACAGGTGTATATTAGGAAGAATACGATGTCGTAACAGGAGTATAAGGAAATACGAGACGGTTGAAGACGGTCCTTTTAAGAGACGGTTCACGACCGTCCTTTTCAGGTTCATAAGAGACGGTTCACGACCGTCCTTTTCATGTTCATAAGAGACGGTTCATGACCGTCCTTTTCAAGTTCATAAGAGATGGTCCATGACCGTCCTTTTCAGACACATAAAAGATGGTTCATGATTGTCCTTTTCCAGTTCATAAGAGACGGTCTATGACCATCTTTTTGCAGGTCATACAAGACGGTCTATAACTGTCCCTTTTATTGACGGTCATGGGCCGTCCTTTTTACGGACGGTCTAGGACCGTCCTTTTTACAGACGGTCATAGACCGTCCTTTTCAACTTCATATAAGTCCTATTACATATCATTATAGACGGTCTATGACCGTCCTTCTTTAGAGACGGTCCATGACAATCTTTCTTTAGAGACGGTTTATGGCCATCCTTTAAAAAATATGACTCTTCAAAATTTGACGGCCGTTGCGACGGTCTAAGACCATCCTTTTTGTCCTTTTGAGATGGTTTTCAACCGTCCTTTTTTTTACTGTTTTGGCGTAGTGTCCATCCATTTTGTAAGATCATGTTAGGGCATGAGCCCAAACATGAGATGAATCCAAGACTCAAGTGGGCCACCTGATAGGAAAAAGTATAAGGATTGAACATCCACCTTCGAAACATTCTTAAGACCACAAAAGTTTTACATCATGCTAATAACTTTGTGTTTTTAGTTCATCCCAATAGGAGTGACCTTATGAATGATATGGATAGCATATAAACATCATGGTGGACCCCATGGAGGTTTTAATAATAGACAATTCCCTACCCACTTTTTCCTGTCATATGGCCCATTTGAGTTTTTGTTCTACCTCATTTTTTGGCCCATGCTCTAAAATGATGTAGCAAAATGGGTAGATAGAGTGGATTTCATGGTGGGCCTCACTTAGTTTCCCAACATAGGAAGTTCCTGCGAAGGCTTTTGCAGGCAAGGGGTGTACATTGTACAATACAAAAGATCATGATCATCAAAACAATAAGATGTCTATTTTAATAACAATGGATAGAAAACATGTTGTGATCACTCACCTAATGGTTTGGTGAGGATGAATTATTTTTTCGAATAATCTAAATATGATAGTTTAGAATTTCCTAAAACACAACATGTATATAGAATCATTATCCTAATTTATATGAATTTATATGATAGGGCCCACCTTTGATTGATTGAAGATATGATCAGGGTCCACAATATTTTTAAATTTAGATCTCTTTATATCCAACCATTGATACAAGGTCTGTAATTACAACCATTTCATGCCGCCCACTTGATTAATCAAAGTGGTCTCTACCATTTTCAATTACATTTCAAATAACTCAACAATTATAGTTAATCATAAATCAAATGACTCAATTCATCATAGTTCTTAAATTTGGAGTATAAGTGATATGTTTTACCCTTTGTCTATTTTATCGAGTCGAACCAGCAAAGCGTAAGCTCTATTAAATTTGGTTAGGATCTCTCTATTAATTTGGATCGATAATCCTACGTGTCGATCTGACAAACTCTGAAATTCTACTCCATGTTTTAGAGATGAATAACAGTTTTGAGATTTCTTATTTAAGATCTAAAATACGCTTTAAATACATTGGTCAGATCCTAACCAATTAATGGCCGATTAAGGAATGGTTTAAGTAGGGCCAAATAATCAGTTTGATATGAAACCTTAGTAGTCCATACGACATTTCTAATGCTTCTCTTTTTAACAAATACCATCTAATTGACATGGTCCACCTGATGGTCAGAATGATGTAATATTTGTGGTAGCAATGTAATTCAACCTCAACAATCAAATGGACGGTGTGGATCAGATTTGATACATCTGATGATCCAATGATCATATGGGACAGATCTAAGCCATCCATTGGCATCACAAAAATTCAGATTGATAATGGGTTAATAGATCGCTTAGATCCAACCATTTATGTTTTCCAAATAAAAAATTGATTCACAGTATTATAAGTACAATCCTAAGTTTTCATCCTTGTGGCCCATCAAATGGTCATATCTACCCATATTCTCTGGACAACAATTTATATATATTCTACAATGAGCATATATAGTGGGGATCTAATCTGATCTGTACGATCACCATTTTAGATCTAAGGTGTAAATGGTTCTTATGGTTAAATTTGATAAAAATGGCACATCCACTAATCAAATTGACTTGAAATTTAAGACACTAATATCTTTTATTCCTAAAATATTATTGACCAGATCAATTTTATTCTTAAAATATTATTGACCAGATTTGAAATTATAAAGCATCACTTTTTAAAATTTCTCTACACACCTATACAATGATTAGATGATCCACGGCATCCGTTGTATAGATCGAGAAGAAATTAAAAATATATAATATTACTACTCCACGAATCATTTCTCTGACCTTACCCGAAATCAAGAGTCAGGGCGGTGAGAGTCAATCCCTTAACCTCTCTGTCAACTAAGAGTGTCTCTAACTACTTAGCAATTGACTTGTTTTTATTTTTTAATTAAAAATAAAATATTTAACTATTTATTTTAGTTTTTAATGCACCAAAATTTAGGGCTGTCACAACATGAGCAAAAAAATGAGACAAATTTAATGCTCAAGTGGACCACATCATTAAAAAAAAAAGAAAAGAAAAAAGAAAAACAGTGGAATTGAATGCCTCCATTGAAAACTTATTAGGGTCCACAAAAGTTTTAGATCAAGCTATCTAAGTTTGTATGACCTTATGAACAAGTTGGATAACAAATAAGCATCTCGCTAGGCACCAATCTTCTATTCTAACAAGATTTATAGGTAATGGTCTTTATCTTTGTCGCATTCTACAAAATATAAATTTTAAGATAATAGGAGCAAATAAGATAAATTACTAACCTTCAGAAATTTTTTGTTTCTAATTTACCAAATAAATTTTTAAGAAAAAAGGTCATTGTTTTCATATATCAATACCAAACAAATTACCAAACTGATTTTTTAGTACTTATAAATGCTAAAATTCAACACTTTAAAATTTTTATACTTACATTAAATTTTAAACTTTATTTTTTCAGTTTACCAAATGACACCTTAACAAATAAAACCTTAGTCTGAAAACAAGCTTCGAACGCGTGCGCCAACACACACACACACACACACACACACACACACACACAGAGAGAGAGAGAGAGAGAGAGAGAGGGCTGTGTTGGCCACACGTGGAGAGAAAATGTGGGGCTACTCACATGTTGTGGTTTATTCCCATTGGTAGATATTCAATTAATAGAAAGTGGGCTTTTCAAAAGATAGATCATAGCAATAGGTTGTTGCGAAATAGTCATGCTCTCCAAATTACCAATATATCACTATCTTTAATTTAAGTGTCTTCTTATATCGTTGAAATTTGTAAAGTTGGATGTTTTGGGAAAATTAATTATGCAATTAAAATGGTCTTGTGTTGCTTGCTTTATATATAATAGAAATTGTTTCAAACAGAAACAAATGAGTTTGATTTGGGAAGTTATCTCATTTAAACATAACAGAAAGAGTCTTTGAAACAATCATCATATTTCATTGATACAGAGTTCATTTACATCCTCATAACATCCCTTGATTCTAAAATAGATCATTTGGAGAAAGTAAATTATTATAAATGAAGCTTTATGTATCAAATTTGGAATTTGACAGCCTTTCGGCAACTACTTTGATCATCTCCAAGGACTTAGGAATGTTGATTTGATCAACTTGGCTTCACTTTTGAGCTCATCCTTTAAGCAGAGGAGAGGGTCTGAAGTGATGAAGAGTGAACTTGAATGCTTTCAGGAGATCCGGCAGCATTCCGTCCTCCATTCAAGACAAATCATCTAGTGCTTTTACGTACACGCGTAACCTGCAGACTGGTTGCGCGACCCTACACAATGGAGTAGTGAGCGACACGTCTCCATGCAACAATAATGTTACATGTGCAATGGGGACTTGTACTGCTCGTCCCTGTGCAAAGGCAAAGTGACTACGCGCAATGGAGACCTTGCTCCTCACCTTTCGATGCTCTGCTCTTTCAAAAATCTTCGATCATCCCAAATGAAGGGAGTGAGGGGGTATTTATAAGACCCTCACAGTTGCCAAACCTCAATCTTCGTGCCATGGCCCACTCCTGCATCTGATCTGGACCGTTCATTTTAATCATCTGCTATTGATATAGGAATTCTTTGTGCCTACACACGCAATACAAAATCTTCTTGCACGTACCCGTGCAATCAAGGTTGTCTACAAGTCCTCACGTAATATGGGACTCATAAATTCTTTTTCTTGAACTTGTTGCGTGACATCACGTAATAAATGGTTGTTGTGCGTGGGCGCACAACACATAGTTGTTGCGCGGCCACGCACAACTAAGATCTTTCTCCCCCATTCTTCTCTTAATATCTGATGATAATTTGTATACTCCGATAGATGCCCCCTTGATCCATTCTTTATTCTCTTGAATCAAAGAATTAGGATAAATCTTCACTAGTTTATATACTTCCAGTCATTGTCTTGCACGTCCACGTGGAACGAATATCTATTACCGGACCACGTGCAACTCAGGTCCGAGTGGCGTACTAGCCCCTCATTTTTCCCTATAAATACTCACAACTGCCTCATTTATCCACTTCCATCTGCTGCAGTGAAGCTATTGCGATTTTTCCTTTACAATTTTTCCTTCGAGCAATTGCTTGCGTGACCACGCGCAACGCGCAAGGCAAAAATCCCTTGTGCATCCTCCCGCAACTTCTTTTTTCTTCGTGCAACTCTATTGTGCATGCACACACAATGAATACTTGTTTTGATTCATGGTTACTTGGTTGCGTGTACACATGCAACGACCTTTTGTCTACTTATTGCACGCAACTAGTACTTGTCTCACTTTATTCACCTGATACTGACTTTCCCAACTTCTTTCTTCTTCAGGTTCTAATCTTCTCTAGTCATGGCTCGCACTAAAAGAACCTTCATCGCTATTGATGCCCCCACCGATCAGCCTTCTCATCAAGACCCCCCTTCTCATCAAGACCTCCCCAATGCTGATCCTTTTATCACGCCCTAAGCCACGGAGTCTCCATCGTCCCCTGCTCAACCCTTACGCAAATGTTTCAAGACCACTGTTAAGCGCCCTGCCTATATGAAAGAGCCGGTGTTGCTGACATTCGATTTCTCCCCCCGCATTAAGGCTTTACCATCTCCTATTTAAAGGGCCATCATTATGAGAGACCTTGAAAGGCTGTCAACGCACGGTTGGGATTATGACTGGGATAAATGGCTAATAATGACAGCGCATTACCAGATAAGCAGCTAGAGACCACCTGTCAGAGAAGATACTCCTTCCAGAATGAAGAGAGTCCGCAGAAACAAAGTGGAAGAATTCCAGGAGAAGATCAAAGAGCATAACAGGAAGAGGCTCAACAATTCCTGGGAATCAATCCGCTCAGTCCAAAGTACCATAGAATTTGACAACCCTTATAGACGAGGCACCGTCTCAATCCCCATCAAGATTCACCGTCATCATTCTATGTTAATCTGTGAGCCTAGGGACTTCTTAACCTCAGAGAGATTATCTTACTCAGAGTCTTGGTCGTTTAAAGAACCGAAGATACTGGAATGCATCCTGCGACCATCAAAACCAAGGCAGTAGATTGGTAGCGTGCACCCCATGATCTTCCTCGTGCCTTCTTATGACCTTCACAGCTTGTACCCTACTTGCTTTTACGAGAGCTTCAACAGCATTTCAGCTATCGTCGACTTATCTGGCTCCCAGAGGAGTTCAGAACGAGAGGCACCTTGACTCCTCGAAATTACTATTCGGAGTGGGCAGCTACAGTCATGAAAAAATACGCGGATACTCTGTTGAAGATTGATGTTTTCACCGCAATTGAAGTAACATCGCAGCCTTTCTATAGGGAACCTTCGATTTTGAAGGCTTTCCTTAACTACTGGTGTCCCTCCACCAACTCTTTTCATTTTCTCGAAGGTGAAATGAGCATCACTCTTTGGGACATCCACAGAATCGCCGGTTTACCGATAATAGGGAAAATCTTTGACGAATTTGTCCTTACTAATGAGGAATTTTCCTTCATCTCTTCACCTAACCGTATACCTTCTATTTTGGAATCGACTACAGAACTTTTCAAGAAAATGTCTAAATTCCCGAACATCCACAAAATTCATCCCATGCAATGGCTGGCCCATTTCAGCCGAGGTTTCAAGTAATTCTCTTTCTTCTTTTAACCCCCTCTTCATGCTGCAGTTTGCTATATACATATAATCTTGATTTCACCTACTCATTTTTTAAATTTGAGGGCAATCGTTCACGGGAACTTGAACGCCTTCGTAAAGGTATCAAAGGTCGTGCCGAATATTCTGTTTATGGCGAACTCATAGCATTTCTGGCTTATTGGCTAAGCATAGTAGTTCTCCCAAGTTCAAAGTCAGCAGATGCCATTCACCCATCGTTGTTTGTGATGGCAGGTGCCATGGCTGAGGGAGTCAGGTATTCTCTTGCACCTCTCGTCTTTTATTCGATCTACAGAGGCTTTGGAGAAATTGCTTCCCATGTGAAGAGCCCTTCTGTTGGTTCGACCTCAACCTTCATGCCATGGCATTATTTCTTTGGCTGGCTCAGAGTTTACTTCCCATGGACTTTCGACGTGCCAGAAAAGGCTTATGTTCATCCTTCGAAACTTTCCCTCTGCTTCTTCCAAAAGAGATATATGGCAAAGAGATCTTACGATTGGGTAAAAGACGCTATTTCCTTGGACGACAAGATAAATTACTTTTATTTCAACCTACCATGTTATATTGAAGACACAGAGAGGACAGGCACATCTTCACTTACTGTAGCAGAAAAGGGATTCTTTGTATCTATCAAATCGTGCAGCCTCCCATCGAGGGAAGGGATGAAATTCTGGTGAGAACCGTATTATTCGAGCCGTTTTGGTCGTCAATTTATTTTTGATCAAGCAGTGTAGGAAGACTGCGATCTAGTTACCAGGAGAATGCGAAGTTATGACACTAGTCCATTTAACTTGGCAATGGTTTGGAAGCAACTATTATGCCGAGCGAATTCTTCCTTTATTATTCCAGGCTACGATCGTACTCCTAGAGCATCATACAAGCACATGAGGTGGTGGGTACACCAATCCCACTTGGCTAGAAAAAGCATGTCAGTGGATAAACCTGTGTGGCTTCCTCCTCCCGAGCTTAAGGGTCATGTCATCGAATCAAGAGTTAGTTTCATTCTGAAAACTAGTCATGCCCCCTCCACTAGTTATCACTGTGTCAAGATATCTATAACAAACCTATTTGCAAGATAAAACCTGATAATACCCTGGAAGGTTGGGTAGCGTATGGCGAGACTCATGAATTTGAACCAGTTTCTCTTCATCAAAGAGGAAGGGTTACAGCAGACATTCCCCTTTAACTAGAGGATACTACTAATCCTCCAGATCAACCGTCTCTACCTACTCATCTCCAGCAACAGCCAAACGCCTCTCCCACTTCTGGGATTGCTCAATCTCCACAGCAGCCAATTTCTTTCCCTGTTTCTAAGATCGTTCAACATCAACAGCAGCCAACTTCTTTTCTTGTTACCAGATCTCGAGCACGTGCCCAAGCTTCCCCCCAGGAAAGGACTACTGACATTGTCTCTCCGGCGGTGACTACCGCAATTGCTCAACCAGAGAGCCAACAACCTCCTTCCAAAGGAAAACAGATCGTTGTTGAGGAATCGAGAAAAGAAGATCTGAGTAGTGAAAGCTCAACTTCTTCATCTAGTGATACTGTCTCCGATGAAGATGACACGGAGGGAGAAAACCAAGATAGTGACTATGAAGAGGGGGAAGTTAACATTAGCAGTGGAGATGAGATTGCTGCAGAAGATATTCCGGCGGATGAGGGATACATCCTCCCCTCTTCTGAGGCTATTCCTTCAAAAATTTTATCTGCCGCAAGGGAAAGGGAAGAAGAATCCTTAATCAATAGAGAATACAGATGTTCACCTCGTAAGAAAATTTTACTATTGTTGTTTACTCCTTTTCTTTTCTCTCTTCTTCTCTTACACGTTCTACTTCAGGTGGTCAAGATTCCCCTCTGGATGTACCTCTTGTTGCACTAACAGCCTCACCGAGATTTTTAATGTCTCTGAAGGTAGCAGCACATAAGATTCCTTTTCCAGCAGAGCCAATTGTTTTGTCCGCTCATAATATTGTCGTTTCGAGTACTAAATGCAAAATGACTTCCCCAGCGGAGTCGAATGATTTGCCTACTCCCACCACCGTTGCTTCAAGTACTGAAAATAGGGCCTCATCTCTTTCAGAGATGGTGAAACCTACTCCTCTTGCTAGGGAGACACAACTGCTCACCGTTTTGGTGCCAGCGAGAGGTGGTTCCTTTTCTTTGTTCATACTTTTCATGTTACCTGTTCATAAAACTTTTATTATAACTTTATATTTCTTATTTCTTAACAGGGGATTTACCTCAAAATGGTGTAGTGAGTTCTGGCTCTATTGGTACTTCATTGAATGCACTATCATTTGAGAAGGTTTCCGCACACAAATTAGCCCTAATCAAGAACCCCATACTGGCTGTTGTCGAAGTCTTCAAAGACCCCGATCAATAGTTTGATTTAGATGTCACTTTAACCGTCCTGGATGGTGCTTCTTAGATGGCTAAAGTTGATGTTTTGTCTGTGCGCAATGCTCTCTTAAGATTTCATAATTCGATAACTGCCTTGTCCTCAGCTGAAACTGTGACTGTTCCTCCTGAAATCCTGAAGTAAGGAAATAACTTGTGTATTCCAAGGAGAAAGTTTCTCAAAGCTCTTCCATTATCTCTCACCATGATCAAGAACAATTATCTTTGCAAGAACAATTGAAGACCTTTGTTGATGAGAAGAAATCTATCGAGGTTCATATTGTCCTTCTGAAGCAAGAAATCACTTAGTTAAAGCGACAAAGTTTGGAAGCAAGTTTAAACATTGAAAGAGTCCAAGAAAAGATAGAGTGTAGCTGTCATTCTGTGCATCCCGAAAGATCCGAATTGATGAAAAATGAGGAATTGATCACTTCCTTAGAGGAAAAACTAGCTGATACCCCAGATCCTGCTAGAATTATTTCAAATGCCAGACTGAAGCATGATACAGCTCAAGTTAATCTTCAAGACAATTTGCAACAGTATTTAGCAGCATTAGGTATTATAGGAGAGCTATGAAATGTATAATTTTGATGTATTTTACTACTATCCGTGCTTTCACAATTACAAGTTGTACTAGTGACTTGTGATATTTCAAATGACATTTTAATTGGTGTATTATGGTACAATAAACTTTCTTTTACTTCCTTTTTGTCATACTGTATCTTTTTACACACACACACACACACACACACACACACACACACACACACACACACACACACACACACACACACATATATATGTTGTTAAGGGCCTCCTAAATGATCTTCATCTTAATTGGTGGTACTATATTTTAGTTTAGTTAGTCACACATAGTTTAAGCTCTTGAGTAGTGGATGGCCTCTGTAACTCTTAGGAGTTCACTGGACTTCTCACTGCCTAGGGAGTTCACAAACCGCGATCCATCAGAGGGGCCTAGTGAAGCTATCAGGGCGGTGAACTCGGTTGGTTTTATGCACAGGTTGGCCGCGGTAACTCTCTAGAGTTCACAAAGCTCGCAAGGCTACCTTTGGGGTATAAAACCTAGGGCCGGCAGTCCATCAAGAGTAGGTTTAAGCCCTTCCTCATGAGTTAGTACTGGAACCAAACCATAGATCTGGAGGGGCTTACGCATGGTTGGTCTATCTAAAGCTCGCACTGCGGCCCTTATTTTCTTCATCTGCAAGGTCAAGCCCATTCACGGGAGGGCACTTTCCTCCGTTCCCCTTGACGCTGCCGGAAAGTTGTACAGACGGCATGGGAGTTACGCATGACTGGCCGTTGGGGACTTCTAGTCACTAGCTCCATCAATTACCTGCATGGATATGCATACGATGGCCTTCATGAGCTTTTTAGGGACACTAGCTTCTTGCTGCTACCCGAATGGTGATCTTGATAGGTCTTATGCATGGCCGGCCCTTCTAGAGCTTGATCCCTTTATGATTTGGTCCTTTCGAGCTTGATCCTTTTTAGAGCTCCTGACTCTTTTAGAGCTTGATCCTTTTAGGGTTTAGGTCTTTTTTAGGATTTTGCCCTTCTTTAGGATTTGGACCCATTTAAGGATTTTGGGTAGATTGCCTTAAAATGTCTTGATAGATAATAGTAGATGCGATCATTGCCGTCACAAGAATAATAACCATCTCTGATTGAAATTGATACATCATCACCCTTGCTAATATCTTCAAGAATATTCGTCCGTGCTATTAATAATGTATCAGCTTGGTGATGATATCGATTTCGACAGAGTTCTGCAGAGCTCGCTTGATGATGACGATTTTTCTTTTCTTTACAATGCCCATGAAATAGTCTTGATATGCTTGCAAATTTCTTCTTTTATTCATTTGATGATACATAGACATGATCTTGTCCATTCTTGCCCCCTTTTGATGCAGAATCATTATGTCTATAATATTTGGATCAAAATCAATGGTGTCGCTAGGTACGATATCTTTTGATGAAGCGAGCATTAACTGGTATACTGATACCTTGTCCATCTTGATTTACTACTCTGTATGCCCCATTGGAGTATACTTCGCTTATTATATATGGCCCATCCCATTTTGGCTCGAATTTGCCCCCTGTTTCACGGGTGATTACTATCGGTCTTTTCAACATAAGAACCATGTCCCCTTTTTTGAAAGAGCGGTATTTAACCCGTTTATCAAAAGCGGCTGATATCCTTGCCTGATATGATTACAACCGCTGTTGTGTGGCTAGGCGTTTCTCGTCGAGCAGATCTAATTCTTTCAACCCTATCTTCGCATTCTCATCCTCCGTTATAAACTGATGCACTGCCACCCTGAGCGATGCTACTTGTGTTTCAATCGGGATGACTGCTTCGACGCCATAGACTAGTGAATACAGTGTGGCCCTTGTTGCTGTGCAATGAGTAGTTTTATATGCCCATAATGCTTCTTGCAATTTGTCGTCCCAATCACATTTGTTCCCTGTCACTGTCTTTTTCAGTATTTTGACTATCGTTTTATTAAACGCCTCTACTAGTCCATTGGCCGGTGGATAGTAAGGAGTTGAAAACGAATGCCGAATCCTGAATTTTTAATATAACTTTTCCATGCCTCTATTTTTGAAGGGAGTGCCATTATCCGTAACGATTTTCTTTAGAATACCATGTCAGTACATTATGGCGTGGCGGATGAAATTAACCACATCCTTTTCCTTAACATTACGCAAAACAACTGCTTCAGTCCATTTGGAGAAATAATCGATCACTGCCAGAATATACTGCTTTCCTTTGGATGAAGGAGGGTTTATAGGACCAATTACGTTAAGTCCCCAAGCAGAGAAGTTGCAAGAGGCAACAGACTTATGCAAGTCTTCTAGGGGAATATGTATAATATCTCCATGAATTTGGCATTCATGTCATCGTTTCACATAATCTATTGCGTCTTTGAACATGGTGGGCCAGTAATAACCCATTCGATGTATTCTGTGAAATAGATTTCTGCCCACTTGATGTACTCCGCATTCACCAGAGTGTGCTTTCCACAATATTTGGTCTGCTTCTTGTTTATCTAAACAACGTAGCAACATCCCATTATACGATTTTCTATACAACACTTCATTGCATATGATGAACCTGTTCGACCACTGCTTGATCTGTTGTTTCTGTGCTTGATCTTCTGGAAAGATATTGTACTTGAGATAATCAACAAAAGGTTGACGCCAATCATTTGTCATTATTTCTAAACATGACACAGAAAGCGTCTCGATGACTTCTGAAGACGGCAAGAATCTTCTTTCTTCTATAGTTACTTTGAGAGGGCTTCGATTAGGGCAAGACAGAGTTGCTGCCAAACTAGCTAACGCATCTGCTTTGACGTTTTCAGACCGCGGTATGTGCTTGATTTCTACATGACTGAACTATTCTAACAACTACTGTGCTTTTTGGCAATAGGGTAAGAGTTCCTGCTTTCTCACCTCAAATTCAGTTGTTAATTGATTTATAATCAATTTGGAATCTCCAAAGATATGTAAAATCTTTATCCCCATCTGTTGCGCCATTTTCATCCCAATGATGAGGGCTTTGTATTCATCCTCATTGTTCATGCACGCGGTACCTAATGTGAAGGAGTATGGTAATAAGTCACCTCGAGGAGTTATGAATATCACCCCTACCCCCACTCCTGATGCTCGTGCGGCACCATCGAAATACATTTTCCATGAGCTTTGTGACTCGGCCAGCATAACTTTCTCATCCGGAAACTCGTCAATGATGGTCTCACAGTCTGCAACAGGGTGCGCCACGAGGAAATCTGCCACCGCTTGTCCTTTTACGGCTTTGGCCGGTTCATAAGTAATAGTGTATTCTGAAAGCAACGGCATCCATTTGGCCAGTCTTCCAGATAACATCAGCCTTGTCATTAAAAACTTGATTGGATCTGCTCTTGAGATCAAAGTTATGTTATGGGAGAGGCAATAATGTCTAAGCTTTTGGATTGCGAATACTAGTGCTAGACACTCTTTCTGGATTGGAGAATAATTGCATTCAGCCCCTATCAATGTTCGACTGAGGTAATAAAGAGCGGCCTCTTTTCCAGCTTCATTTACTTAAGCCAATAAAGCACCTAAGGAATTCTCAGCTGCAGATATGTATAAAATAAGAGGCTTCCCTTTTATTGGAGCTGTTAGTATCGGCAGCTACTTCAGCAACTCCTTTATCGAGTCAAATGCATTCTGACAAGATTAATCCCATACAAACTCTACATCTTTCTTCATCAAATGAGAGAACGGCCGGCATCTCCCTGCCAGGTTTGAAATGAAACGGTGAATATACACCAATTTTCCTTGCAAACTTTTCAATTCTTTTAACATTGTCGATGGCGGCATATTTTGAATGGCTTTGACTTTCTCAGGATCGATTTCGATACCCCTGTGCAGTATAACGAAACCAATAAATTTACCTGAGGATACCCTAAAAGTGCATTTGGCTGGATTCATCTTCAACTGTTTCTTTCTTAATCGACGAAAAATTGATGCCAAATGTTCAAGATGCTCCTGATGATCTCCTGATCTAACCACCAAGTCGTCGACGTAGCACTCAACATGTTTATGCAACATGTCTTGGAAAATATTTTGCATTGCCCTTTGATATGTTGCCCCAGCATTTTTAAGTCTGAATTGCATGACTTTATAGCAATAAATTCCAAGCGGCGTTCTACATGCCATTGCTTCTTCATCTTTAGGTGTCATTCTAATCTAATTGTACCTCGTGTAGCCGTCCATAAAGGACATAACAATATACTGAGTCGTGCTATCAATCAGCAACTCTGTTATAGGGAGAGGAAAATCATCTTTCGGACAAGCCTCGTTCAAATCCCTAAAGTCAATGAACACTCTGACTTATCCATTTTTCTTTTTCATGGGGACAATGTTCGATATCCACCTAGGATACTTGACTTCTCTGATAAACCTAACTTTAATCAGCTTGCTAACCTCTTCTTCGATCAATGGAATTAAGTTCGGGTGAAATCGCCTTTGTGCCTGTTTAACCGCACTTTTCTCATTTGAGATATTTAATCGGTGCATTTCTACAAAGGGTTCCAAACCTAACATCTCTGAATAAGTCCATGCGAAGACATCTTTATTTTCTTTGAGCAGTTGGAAGTATTTCTCAGATTCTCATTCAGAGAGACTGCCATTGATAAATGTGTTCCGGTGTTCTTCTTCTATACCCAAGTTTATTTCTCACAAGCTTTCTATTGTTGGCTGCCCCCCGTCTTCTATCTGCCTTGGAGCTACTTCAGGACACTTGACTGTCTCGGGATCTTCTTCCGATGCTTGAGCGGCTATAATCATATTTACCGATGACTCTGCCCCCAATCCTTAGAATTTTCTTCGCTTTTCTTGATCAACTCCAAGAGGGATCTGAATTTCTCTCCCATGATTTAATCCCATGGGTTCTTCGCAGTCAAAACCCATGCTTCTCATGATTCTCTTGCTTACTGAGCTATATCTTTCTAGATTTTGTGGAGTCAACTTACCACAATGTACGTTATTTTTGACTTCTTCTCTTACTCTTGTTTCTACTGCAGTGTAAAATTCTATCGGCTCGGGGTATCTTGCACTGGCTTTGACTTGAAACCTTCCTGGAGCGACTGAAAATGGTTTACACCTTTCAATGTTAGGCAGCGGCACTATATAGTTAGACTGCAAGATTTTTAATTGCTCTGGTGACAGTAAGGTTAGTGGTGGTTGTCCTAGTTATCTCTGACGCTTTGGTATAAAATAGAATTTCTTCTTTGTATCTGTAGTCTTAGAGGATTCTCCCCTTTCTCCCTTGACATCATTTGTTTAAATACCTTTTAGTACTCTACTCTCATCACTATTCCCTGCTTCTTCGGTGAACCCTCTGTAATAACTAGCATCCGCGAAGAAAGACTCTGCTTCTGTATATGGCCTTGCATCAGCGATCACCTTATGCTGTCTTCTATCCTTACAGTATTTGAAGTATTGATGCAAAGCAGAGGGTACAATGTTGTACTGATGTATCCATGGTCTCCCCAGGCGAAGGTTGTACGTTGTCACGGCATTTATAACGTGGCATATGACATTGGTAGTCAATTCTCTTATTTCTAGTATCATCGTAATCTTGTCGAGTGCTTGTTGCCCATCTTAATTGAAGCCTTGTATCATCATTCCACTAGGGAATAGATCAGAGCAACGATATCCCATCTTACATAACATCGAGAGCGGTAAGAGATTCACTGGAGACCCGTTATCTATTATAATCCATTTAACCTTCTTCTCACCAATATGGCCTTCTATCATTAGTGGCCTGTTATGCTCCATCTCACAGATCAAATCCTCATCGGAGAATGAGATGATTAGTAGGCTATTTGCTTGTTCGCTGTGCTCTTCGTGTCTCATTTCTGTCAGTAAAGTTTTTCTAACATCATGGTCGGATATTGCTTGGACCAAACTCTATCAAAATTCTTCTAACAACCTGATCGCATCATAGATGCTTAACCGTGCCAAAATACCCTTCAAATGATTGACCACATCATAAGTCACTCTCGCTGTTTCACCCTTCTCTTCATTTCTATCGCCACTGGTCTGTCTTTCAGCAGCTTCTTTTCTTATAACCTCTACCTTCTGCTTCACAGGGCTTGTCATCTTCTTTCCTGATCGTAACGTAATTACTGCTGCTTTCTTTATCACCTTTCGGTCTTCTCTTTCCTTTACTTTTTAGGCCCCTTCCCAGGGGGTGAGCATGTTTACTGTGGCCCCCGGGCCCTTTTCTTTTCCCTCGCTGGTCACTATCTCACCCTTATCTATCAGTCATTGTATTATACATTTTAGTGTAGCAATTCTCCATCGGATGTCCCACCAAGCGATGGTAATGGCAAAAATCCCTTTCTCTAGTCTTTATCGCATCTTCGGGATGTTTGGGTTCTGATAATTCTATCGTGCCAGCTTTTAACAGCAGCTTCATCATAAGAACGACATCTTCTTTATCAAAATCGAACCCTTCATGTGAATTGAGGATTTGAGGTCTTTTCCCATTATATCTACTCCTTGACTGGCTCCATCCTTCCCTCCATTCTGGCCTTCTGTCCCTTGAGTCCCTTGCATTTTTACTCTTATTATCACGATCAACAGTATTCACATTCATCCTGTCGGGCGCTCTTCTAGTTGTCTCGTGGTGAAATGTTGGCATTTTACGAGTAATTAATTCCAGGGCATGGGCTTTAGTAGCTAGAATACGGAACGTTCTGATATCAGCACTGGTCAGTCCAAACGCAATTCCCATTTCCATAGAATTCAGACACATTTTGACCTATTCCTTTTCCTCTTACAGCTGTCTACATGAGGCTCCCAATGTTTTCCATCTGTCTATGAACTTTCCTACCGGTTCTCCTTCTTTCTACCATATGGAGGCCAATTCTGTAATATTAACATCACATTCTGAGGAGAAGAAATTTGACATAAAGGCATCTTGCATTTATTCCCAAGTTCTTATCGACCCCGGAGCTAGGCTGGAATATCATCGAAACACTTTGTGCATGAGCGATTATCTGAACAACCTCAAGCAATACTGCGGTATCATAGAGAAATTTTTCATACTGGTAATGAAGTGCATCAAATGTTCTTCTAGCAACCCTTCTCCATTAAACTTCTGAAAATCTGGATGTTTAAAGTTGGCCGAGAACGGGATATCTTCTACCTCCCTTGGGTATGGTGTTTGATATAGGAAGCGGCCAGTATTTTCACGCTCTCTCTCTCTACTCTCACTGCTTCTTCAACGATTTGTCTGACGTCATCTTATGTTATGGTTCTCGTGGCTGGAATAGACCCCTATCGGATGAGAGCCTTTAGGCCAGTCTTCCTGTCCATTCCTGGTGTACATCATTGGTGGGGTCACCATCTGAGCTACGTTATGTGCAAGGATTGCCAGGGCTTCCCTAATGTGTCCTCACTCTTCCATCACTGCTCTTTGGGCTTCTGCCATCTCGTTGATGCGATCTTCTATGGTTGGTATATTGCCATGATTTATCTTAGTCACATGTATTGTAGCTTCTTCACTCTTAGATGAAACTGTATCTGGGGTGAGGCGAGAGTGCATAGGTGTAATAAGACTCATGAAGAGAGGAGAGGCGGCGTCCTGTTCGACTTCTCTGTGCCTCTGGTGCTATCAATCGATTGGGGCAATGCGGACGTCGGTGAATTTATCTGCGGGGACATGGATATGGGCAAATTTTGCATTACAGCTTTGCCTTTCTGCTCTTTCGTCCATCTTACCCTTGGGGTGACCAAAGCCGAAAAGTCGCGCGAAACCAATTGCGGAACCATCCACCCAGGATATATTTTAGGAGGAGCAAGCTCGAGATACTTCTTAGCTGCATTACGGGTGACCGTCCCTCCAACTCTTAACGAAGTTAGATTTATCTGAGAGTTTCTTACATTTCGTACTCTCGTTTTGTGGGACATCACAATAGTCCAGCCGTTATCACTGTTCATCGATTGGGGCGAAGAAGACACAACCTCGACTGTTGTTCGAGTCATGTTATTCTTGGTCACGGGAAGTTGTGTCATGCCCCAAACTCAGAAATCGGGCTCACAAAATTCTCGATCGCCGAATCTGGAGCCGACAGCCTCCGTAGAACCCCATTCTCGGCTCCCAGCTCGCATTCACTAGGTTCTGATCCTGGGATGCTATGAGGAGGATTTTCAAGGTCAGTTTGAATCCTGATAAGCATAACTAAAGGCATAACCCACCAACAACAACCAAAAACTCCATTACATTTTCACTATGATCAAAAAATTTACAAGTACAATGAGCATAAAGGGAAATACAATGATGAAGAATAAAAAACTCCAAAATGATCTGTAAAGTGCTCTTGCCTCAGGGCTATTGCGCCCCAACGTCACCTGCACGCAACGGTCATGCATAAGCTTATAGAAAGCTTAGAGGGTGGTGAAAGTGTGTGCGCAAGGTAGTAATATGATCATGCAATAACAGAGTAATGCGGAATGTGCAGATGAATCCATAATATCATGAGCCGTACCAAGGCTATACGATGCAAGATGCAAGTCAAGCATACAATCCTCATCTAAGTCCACATGTCAATACAGATCAACTCTGGGATATCACCGGGCTCTAGTACACTCTATACCAGATCGCCGCCACATCGCACGTAATAAGGTAAGTGGAAGAGACCTCATTATTCGTCTGCCAATATCGGGCTCGACTCGTCGATAGTGGACCCATTCCTCGAGCTGGTCAAACTCAGCCTAGCATTGCCCCCTACACTCGGGCGGGTAAGGTCGCACCCCCTTCCAACCGACCATGACACAGTGGAGAGCATAACCATCTGGTATTCAATACTCAACGCTCATCTACCCACTCGGTATAGATGTTAGAGCAACCTCTTGGTACCATAAGAGTTTAGGGACTTTCACTCAGGGATATTTATAGCACCCCATATAGAACAAGATTTTCAGTATCCAATCCTTCCAACCACGATCTTTCTGTGGAGGCTACGACCTCGATGTCGCTAGGGCGTACAATAACCACATCACACAATGCGAAATGCATGAATCACACTATGTAATCATGCAGTAAATCCTGCGCGTATCATGCGCTCATGTCGGGAAACACCGCCTAATCGGGAGCCCATAAACAACCTGCCCGAAGGCATATGCTATGATCAGTCACTTCTCATATCAAGCATACATATGATGCGTATGATCATTAGTCGTGGAACTATACTAAACATGTAATAAAGTAATGGGATATCCTTACAATGCAGATGGGCCTAGACGGCCTATTCATAACAAGTACGGGCCTAATAATGGGCCCTAAAGAGAGTCATAGTGTGGACATCCAACCAGCATTACACCCACAATGTGGACGTCAAACCAACATTACTCCCAAGGCACGATCGTCGTAAACATCGTACATAATCATTGTTGGGATCACACATTGCAATGGACCTCAGGTACATCCCATTGGTCCTTAAATACATCCAATGGGCCATGTCATATGGGCCTTTTATTTGTCAAATGGACCACACCAATGGGCCTTACATGCATTGCAATGGGTCATAACCCGTGGGCCTTAAATTACATTCAATGGGCCTATAGTCATGGGTTTTTATATGTAACAAATGGGTCATACCAATTAGGCCCCACATGTACATCAAATGGGCCTAATTTCATGGGCCTTAGAATATATCACTGGGCCTCGACCCATGAGCCCTACTTCCACATTAAAGTGGGCCCCAAAAGACTACCATAAAGGCATTAAGTTGGCCACTTAACATGCCAAGGTGAGGTCCACTTGGACAATGGATCTGGTTCATTCTCTAGCTTAAAAATAGATGGATGGTTTGGATGTAATACACTTATCACGGTGGGGTCCACATGAGCTAAGGAGCTGACTCATTTGATCAGCTCAAGCCATAAAGTGAGCTCACAAAATGAGTGGACGGACCGGATGCAACACATGCATCATGGTGGGCCCCACTGTCAACTGACAGTGTGAAAATAACAAATACATCAAGGGGGGCTTCACCGTTCAGGCAGACAGTGCGAATAAAACCCATATACCTTGGTGGGTTCCACCGTCCACAGCCTGTGGACGGTGTGGCAAACGTATGCATCAGTGGTGGGTTCCACGCGGGACCCACTGCAATGTTTACTTACCATCCAGACCGTTCATAAGGTCACAGGGGTCAGGGTGAGGAGGAAAAACAATTTTCATGTTAATTCAAAACTTTTGTGGACCTCAATTCAGGTTTCAATGGCAGAGGTTCAACCCACTATTTTGTGTGGTGTGGGCCACCTGAGTAATGGATTTGGCTGAGACTTGGAGGGGGCCACGTGATGAGGGGGCCCACCACATGAACGGCGTGGATAAGAGATATACATCACGGTGGGGCCCACGACAGGGGCCGTGGGTGGCTGTCCGCCCATCCGTCATAATGCAGGCACTGCCTGCACGTCTGACATAGCAGTCAACGCTGCTGTGTTAGCTTTATTTTTATTTTTTTTCTAAAATCTCGAATTTCCAAGGATTTCCAGTGTGGGGCCGGCATCAAGGAAATCTGCCCCGCCCATTATATTCACTGGCTCGATACTGACAAACAGAGTCCAAACTTGGGCATGTTTCTGTGTGTAGAAGAAATTTAGGGGACTTTAAATGGTGAAGATCACTATTTTCTAAGATATGGCCCGACTGAAAGTTGGATCAGCTTCATTTTTAAGCTCAACGCCTAAAATGAGATGGGTAAGAGGGTGGATGGCCTGGATCGTACTCATACATCAAGGTGGGACCTATAAAAGTGGTCCACACCCAAAGCTTGAACAAAGCTTATATTTGTGTTTTCCTTTATACAGGGACGTCCAGCGTCCCAGACGCTGGACGGTCTGGCCGTTGCAGGAAAGGTGCGTGGAGGTGGGCCCTGTTTAGGTGGGCCATCACACGTCTACCCATACACATACAAGGTGGGCCCCATCTATAAATGGATTGGATCCAATACATGCATCCTAGTGGGGTCCAACCAAGTGGGCCGCACAACCAAATTAATATCTCATAAAATAAAATAAAAAAATGAAATAAAAGAGAGAGAGAGAGATGGAGACTGGGACACGCGTGTGATGGAGGGACCCCGACATTATGGGCCCTCCCTTACAATGAATCATACATCAAGTGGGCCCTAAAGCATGTGGGACCACCAAAATCTAAAAGCAACGGTGGAGATCCTTTTCCCACCAATATGGACGGTCTAGATGACCTTCCTATTGCAATGAAATAAACATCATGATGGGGTCCATGGAGAATGGCTCCATCATGGATGATCATGATGATCGAAGTGGTCCATCGGCCACAACTTAGGGTCCCAAGTGAGATCCAACCATTGATCGGTTGGCCTCACTTGGCCCATCTTTAAAAAAATAGAAAAAACTACCATTATCAAGCACCCACCATCCGATATTCTTGCTCCTATGGGTTCCTTAACACCTTAGCTTTGATTTCAATGGGTGAGATGAGGAATGGATGGCTAGGATTGAAGATCTTGGGATGGAGGGGTGTGCCACACTTGGAGTTTTAAAAGGGAGGGAGAGGCTCATACGTATGGAGGATTTTTAGTTGCTTGGAGTGGATTTTGAAAATGAGAAAGAGAGAGAGAGAGTTGTAAAGGGAGAGAGATGGGTGATGGATGGATGGAGTGATAGATGTGTGTAAGAACTTTTTGACTTTTGTGGCCTTTTGTGTAAGAAAGGCATGGGTTTGTAAGAGAATTTTTGACTTTTGAGGCTTGCTTGGAAAAAGGTGAAAGGTGATGTGTACTTAACATGTACTTGACATGTGACAGATTGATTGATGGGATTGATGTGACATCTCGTAGAGTTTCTCTTGGGTTTCACAATGTACGATGTTTTCCTCGCACCAAACGTTGGCCCACATCTCTTAACCAAGGTATCACCTCGGCACGCAAGTCGCGGCATCGGAACCGCAGCGATGGCACGGTCGCTATGGTAATGGTCTTGGGTTGAGTCGATACAGGTTGACGGCATATGAATCAGGGTCACGCGTGAATATCGGTTAAGGGTCAAAGGTTGCCGAAATTCGACCGGTAAGACTGCGGAAGTCTACGAAAAGGTACGGTCCAAGATACGGGTCTTACAAGTTGAGTCGTACACGCGGTGGCTTGGTTTGACACATACTCTATCAGAAATCCAGTTGAAGTGAAACAGAAGCTCACTTCTCTTGCGGGAATCGTCATTTAATTGTAACTTGCCGTTGAATCCAAATACCTTTCATCTTGAAATACATTTATCATTAGTATTTGAAGAATAAGATGATCTACCTTAGAGATGAAGGGGAGGATGTCCCCACTGAGAGTCACCATTTTGGCGTTAGAAAGACGCCAAACTACGATGAAAGTTCCACAACTATCTCAATGTTAATATTAAATAAGATAATAAGTCCCCAGCAGAGTCGTCATTTTGTTTCGAACAAAAACAAATGCATTTGATTTGGGAAGTTATCTCATTTAAACATAACAGAAAGAGTCTTTGAAACAATCATCATATTTCATTGATACAGAGTTCATTTACATCCTCGTAACATCTCTTGATTCTAAAATAGATCATTTGGAGAAAGTAAATCATTATAAATGAAGCTTTATGTATCAAATCTAGAATTCGATAGCCTTTCGGCAGCTACTTTGATCATCTTCTAGGACATAGGAGGAATGTTGATTTGATCAACTTGGCTTCACTTTTGAGCACATCCTTTAAGCAGAGCAGAGGATATGAAGTGATGAAGAGTGAACTTGAATGCTTTCAGGAGATCCGACAACATTCTATCCTCCATTCAAGACAAATCATCTAGTGCTTTGCGTACATGCGCAATGGGGATTTATGTTGCACGTCCCCACGCAATGAGGACTTGTACTGCACGTCCCTGCACAAAGGCAAAGTGACTACGTGCAATGGAGACCTTGCTCCTCACCTTTCAATGCTCTGCTCTTCCAAAAATCTTTGATCATCCCAAATGAAGGGAGTGAGGGGGTATTTATAGGACCCTCACACGTGTCAAATCTCGATCTTCGTTCCATGGCCCACTCCTGCATCTGATTTGGACCGTTCATTTTAAACATCTGTTATTGATATAGGAATTCTTTGCGCCTACACGCGCAATACAAAATCTTATTGCGCGTACTAGCGCAATCAAGGTTATCTGTGTGTCCTCACGCATTATGGAACTAATAAATTCTTTTTCTTGAACTTGTTGTGGGACATCGCGCAATAAATGGTTATTGCGCATGGGCGCGCAACACATAGTTGTTACGCGGCTACGCGCAACTAACATCTTTCTACCCCATTCTTCTCTTAATATCTGATGATAATTTTTATGCTCCAATAGAAAAAAAATCATCATG
Source organism: Magnolia kwangsiensis (assembly GCA_037074715.1). Lineage (NCBI taxonomy): Eukaryota > Viridiplantae > Streptophyta > Magnoliopsida > Magnoliales > Magnoliaceae > Magnolia > Magnolia kwangsiensis. The sequence continues at coordinate 41,756,160 of CM073576.1, read as the reverse complement.
ATTAAACATCAGAGAAACAATGAGTGAAAGGTGAGGAAAAAAGAAAAATACTTTGATTTAACAAGGGCCCATCATATGAAGGGTGGAACACAAGTTAAAGATCTTTGCATCTTTCTTAAATATTTCAGATATTTGGGTAATTCATTAGGTAGTTTAGAGTAGTGCACTCATCAAGTGGAATACATATGTTCATTTAATTTGGAGATGTACTACTAAGATTAGGTATCATCATAGCAACCACTAAAAGGTAAGGAAGAAGAAAATGGGTTATGATTCAATGATGGCTTCTTATCTGAGGGAAGGAACATGTGACAGAGATATTAGCATATTTCATAAATATTTTTGATATTTGGGTGATTCATTAGGTAAAGCACATTATAAAATCACTATGCCAAAATCACGAATTTATGATGGACCAAATCTGTCGTAAAACCAAATAAACGACAGTTTTAGTCTGTCACTGTTTATTGGGTCATTTTTTCAGACAGATAAAATGCATCGTTTAATCTGTGACGGATAAGATCCGTCACAAAAAATAAAAAATCCATTGCTAAAATTTGAAAAAACAGTTGTCATTAAAAATATTAGCGACGGTTAACGTCTGTCGCTAGTATAAGTAGAACAACGGACCTCAAAATCCATCGTTTTTCAACTTCATTAGAAATTAGTGACGGATTTAGTCCATCACTACAATATCTATGAAAAAAAATATTGTCAAAATTTTTTTAATTTTTTTTAATTTTTTTATATTTTGAATCATACACCTGATGGTCATTCAAAAAATAATTCACATGATGGTTTAATAAGAATCCTATTCAAAAAATTGAGATGAATCATGTTCAGCCATCCGCTATAGCAAGGAAAATGATAATTACAAACACAATATGCTATAAAACAACATTTAAAGCAAGAGAAAATACCTATTGGATGAAAACAATGATTAGGATGAGTCCCGTGACTTCAACCGAGTCACTTTGTTGAGTTTATGGCCTTGTTTTGGGTAGACTCGACGAGTTGTAGAATTGTGGTTGACGATCTACCTATTGGATGCACCCTCTTTGACATGAGATCAGTCCCTTAAAATATGAACTCACATTAAGCGATTGTGAAAACAATTAATTAACCAATTGATTTTCTGAGTACATGAAGAAATCAAAAAGGGAAATATGATCTCATAATGTCACAAAGAGTTAGAGATTATCTTTAGGAATAGTGTTCTGTCAATAATAAAGAAACCACTAATTTCTACGAATGTCATACATTGTTTGAAAAAATAAATAAAAGAAAAGATTGGATAAGTGAAGTTATTGCAATTACCTGTAGCAAAGCAAAACCAGTGCATGACCTGAGAATAGAAGAATTCCGAAGCATAGCAACAAATCTCCTAATCTCAGCTACACTAAACAAAGTGGAAAATGGAATAAGGCAAGAGTTACTAAGAAAAATGCATAACAAAAAATCGTACACCTAATAAGCCAATGGCAATGTGAATGAACAAAAAAAAAATCATCAACTTGTGTCAACATAAAAGGTTTTCTTTCTTTTTTTCTTGAAGTTTATTCAAGCTTTACTAAGGAAAGAAAAATGGGAAGGTAGAGATTATGAATCAATAGCCCCGACAAATAAGGAACTGAAAGAAAATAAAAGATTCATATGAACAACTTGCAAAAAGGCTTGAGACAATCATACCCAAAACTGCACTTTAGCTTGACTATGGCGCATTGCCCAAAACAAGAACAAATGTATGTGGCTAGTTAAGGTCTAGAGTATGCAACACCAAACAAGGTAAGCATGATAATTAAACTTGGCGTTGTGTGCTCTAAACCTTAATTATCCATAGATTTTCTTCTTTTTTTTGGCAATGCACAATGGGGAAATGCAGGCATTGACTGCATAAAAAAATCCATATTTTTCGTTATTGTCAGGCCAAACTCTCATTCCCTGGGATAGCCAATCTAGAAGAAGCATAGGCTTTGCTTCCAATAGTCAAAATTTACATAAATACTACATGCCCCATGGCCTCCACTTTAGTTTTAGTGCTTCTTTTGGAAACCGCTGCTATTGTGGCTTAATAAGAATTCTCTACTAAATAACACACTACAACTGATACATTTAAACACATGATAGGAAATATCAAGTCAGAAAACACATTACTCGATTCATATTACCAGCCTCACTTGTTGGATTTTGGCATGCATCTCCTTTTGAAACCAAGTTCAGCCTAAGAAATGCTTGAAGATTCAGCAGATCAGGGCTATAGAATGCTGGAGCTAACTAAATGAAGGATGTAAACAATGATGGATCTTGGTGATGGTTACTGTTTGTGGTCAAAGATTTGATTCCAAAAATACTCATCTTATTTTTAGGATATTATTCAAGATCAAATGGTCATCCAACCATAGATCTTGGCCCACCACCAGCTGCCAATGAAAAACACATAAATCATGTAAAAACCAAATCTTAAACACCTCCGACATCACAAATCAAGTTTTTTTAAAAAAAATTAATTTTAAAAAATCCTAAATACAGGATAAATTATTTTGTAATATTTAGTCATAATCTACAAAAAGCCACCCCATTCACCTTTTGACACCTGAGAAAAAAAATCCCACTGAAAAGTAAAAAATCCCACTGAAAAGTCTCTTAGTTTTCTAATTACTAACTCAAGGTTTTCTAGATATCTTCAGTAACAATGTACGAAAAGAAGTAAGAAGAAGAGTATACCTAAATAGTTGTGCTCTAAGCATGACAATCGATATGGAGCCAATCATTGGATCAAGACCAAACAACAAATACAAAAAGATCAAAATAAAATAAATCAAACACAAAATGAGAAAAAACAAATTAGCTTATTCTATTATATTTCCAACTAAGATTTGCATCAAGTGGAAAATAAAATCTCTGCAGATAGAAAAAGAAAATAAAATCTTCCAGCAACAAACACCAACCTTTGCTAGAAGCGAGTGTGTGAAAACCTTGCTATCGGCATACAGAGTGTTATGTAGCCAGATATGGTGCCCATTTGCCAATGCCCTTGCTAGCAACCTACGCAACATTGTGGACGAAGCACATTAACCAAAATGGACAAATTCATCAAACGAAACCAAACAGAGAAATTTTCATATTCATGTTTGGATGATCAATTGAACTGAATTGAGATTTCTGCAATTACTTGAAGAGGAAATGTGGAAGTGGAGGGTGACATTTCATCTTACAATGAAAATCGAACTCTAATTTCCAATCCCACACATTACAAGTTGGACTTGAGAGCTTTTCTAAGAACAGATGCATGTATCGATGTGGCAATGTTGGTAAGATCCAAGCTATCCATCAGATGGACCTCATGTAGATGTCCTAAACTAAGAATCAGGGTGGTCAACTCATCAGGTGGGCCAAAATGCACAAAACAAGCTGACAACTGCAAAAAGCTGGTCAATGCACAATGCATAGTAGGAATGTTGTTAGCATGCATCTCCAAATGCCAATGACAGCCCACCTATTACTGCTACAACATAAAGATACCTGCTTTATTTCTCAAAGTTTATAGTTGGGTAACTTCAGGAAACCTATACGAGTGATCAATGTATGGGTAACATATCAAAGTTTTTCTCGTCATTCAAGGGTCCATTTGGATGGAGAATTTAGGCTCATCTTTATTCAAAAGAATCAAATGTTTGGTCTATCAAAATGTTCTATTTGAAAGCAAGTAAACATTTAAAAGGCACCCATTTCCAATCTGCTACCTTTCATTGAGGCTTGAAACAAAATGGATGGTCTATCCTATCCATTTTGGATCAGCCCACCCAAGTAAATAGGTCCTAAATGAATTTGGGGCTAGCACAAATTTGACTGCACAAATTATTACATGACCACAAATATGACTGCTCTAATCTTGCATATCCTCCAGCAGTGTGTTAGGATGTACACAAGTAAATATCTTATAGCAATAAATGGGGATGTATTCTCTATCAACTCTCCAACTGAGCAATAAATAGTTATGTATTTTGTATCCAAGAAACTGAAGAAGAAACATAATATCACCAATGAGTGTGCAACTTTGTATGAAGCTGCAGAAACATGGGTGGAAGCACTGAATGACGGAGATTTTCTTAGTATGTTCACCTCTTCTAAGGCCTGTTTGGAAGTACTGCTGACTCAGGATTAGTTTTAAGACCTATGTGGTTCCTTGTTCTCTTTGCATTTAGGATTGTGAAAAGGCCGAACTCAGAATCCTTCAGGGGGGGGGGGGGGGGGGGTATCAACAGGACTATGCTAAATTAAAATACAAACAAATATAAATAATGATACAATTAAACAATCCCACAATGCATAAATAAATAATAATCTCAAGTGTACAAGTATTGAGAGGTTGATACAGATGTTGTTCTAAAGATAACCTTACACCAAAAACCAATGACTTATGGTAGGACAACCAGATTCCTAGAGCAGTCTATGTATCAAAATCTCAAACCAATATATAGGAACAAAGAATAAAATAGCAAAGAAGGAAACTAAGCTATTACAACATTCTCACACTTGCATAAAAAGAATTACAACATTCTCCACAAATGCATAAAGGGAAATTATAATATCCACACAATGAAATAATCAATCAATCACCACAAGACTAGAAATTATAGTGGTTCACTTCTGTGTACTTCAACTATTTAGATAAACAACCACACAACTATTCTACTGTTAATATCCTCACATAGTGGATATTAGCGTTCACTATGAAAATAGGTTTTTCAAGGTATACCTAAAACCCTCACAATTGTGTCTTTCAAGTGGGCTTACACAATTCAAAAACCCCACACTCTGAGTTTTTTAGATCACTTCAGAAAAACCAAAAGAATAAGATTTTTCTAGCTCAATCTCAAAGAAACCAAAAGAATAATTAATTTACAAAACTGTAAAATACTTATCTGGATATTCTCCTTTGTTATAGCCTGGTAGAACCAATTCGGAGTAGAAGTTCAACGTAGATGTTCAATGTTCACACTCACTTATGAAATGGTTTCAAGTTCTAAATTTATTTTAGATTAAATCACCTTGGGCTAGCTTGATTTGATTTTGATTCCAAGAAATGGAAAAACTTCAATCCCTTTTTCAAATAAAATTGGAATGTAGAATACAAAATCAAATGTAAAAAGCTAATTAAAGAGAATATAAAATGACTATTGTCTTACCTTTAGATGAAGCTTTGGAACCTTGCACTTTGAAGCTTGAAAGAGTGAACTAGCCCATGGTATTGTACTTGAGCATGTATATCCTTGATCTTGCATTTGAAGTTCTTGAGGTAAAGACGTTTGTTCTTATACATGAGATGCACAATCTTGAATATGTAGATGCACTACATAAAACACGGATTCCAAGAGGTTTTGGCACTATAAAATTTGATAATCATATGAGCTAGAAAATATAGCACTTACGAATTGCACGGAAACTGAGACCACACATTTAGTTTGATTGCATTTCCTGCTTTTCCCATCCCAAATCTAAATCAAAATATGAATGGGAATGTCCAACTACCATTATCAAATTAGATTTGGGCAGAATGCATCCCATCTACTACTTAAAGGACTTCCAAATGCACCCGTCTTAAATATTTTGTCTACTTTGTCATACTATCATATTGTTTGATTTGTTCATTTCTACTGGGGGCTCCAATCCTAATTTGGCAAACCTTGCTGTCTTTGGATTCCTAAGACCAATTAGATACCTAACATTTGGTAAAGATATGGTAGACAACACCTGAATTGCTGACTGGTACACATGCATGAAGATGGCAGCTAGTGAGCCTTCGAGGATCAAATCTTAAAATGTATGCAAATAGACATTTTCATTTTAGTAAATTTATTTTAACAGAGAAAATAAAATAATCATATTTTACAGTTCTGCTGTTACAATTCATTGTTTAAAAAGAAAAATTTTCCATTTTGATCGTAACTTGAATATTAATGGGATTTGAATGTTGTTGTTAAACATTGCAATTTGTATAATATTAAAAAACCTTATCTATATGTGGGACCAAAATTAGAATTTTCTTTTAAATGCATTATTTATTGGGTGTTTAGAGCACTTTCATCAAAATCACTGCTAACATTGACACACCAAATAGCTATAAACACCATGTGATATTCGATATTATGGATGATGGTAATGTTTAAATGAGCTTTGTTTTGGAGGGTTTTAAAAAATTGTCTTTCAAATAACTCCACAGATTTATGCATGTTGTTGGATTGAATTTTGGACTAGATATATACACTGCCCATTTAAAAAGGCACGGTATTTCATTCCCAAATAGATGTATTAAAAGAAGTATAATTCTCAAGGCCTTTTGCAATATGCTTGGGTTTTTTGTTATGACAAGTGGGTCTCATGGTTTAGTGATCCATATTGTTGGTTCTATTACTTCCTAACATGGATGGACCATGCCCCAACACTCTATTGGGACATCCTAGTTTCCAATATTGAGCCTTTTTACATTTTGAATGTTGGCTGTTGGTGAAAATCTCTTTTGAAGGTTGGGAGATTGTTGTTCGTAGAGTGGGTCCCAGCAGGCCAATTGTCTGGACCAGTGAACCATGGACCTCATTTATCAGAAGTGGAAACTCTTATGTGAAAAATCCTCTATGTTGGTGATCCAATAGTTCCTCTAGAGGTACGATTACAAATTAAGTTGTTAGGTTCAATTTTAACGCCAAACTGACAAAGACAAGACTAGTGTTTGGATTTTAAAACCAGAATCTCAAAGAACTTAGCTGGATACTTGAAATCTTTGTGGGATTCTTAAAAAAGATAATTAGAAGCAATTCTTTGTAGATACTTAGAAAAGATTGGACTCTTGCCAATCCGCTTAATCGTCCTCCACATATAAGATCCAACCAGATAAAAAGTTTAGTCACATACAAAAAATATTAGACCTAATATTATCTACTACATACTAGTAACATACAACCAATATTGGGGAACCATACCATAAGCTACAAGAATTTCATGTCCCCCTAAACAAGGTATCCTCCATTGATAACACACACACACACACACACACACACACATATTATAAGTTCTTTATTTTCATTTACATTCATAAATACATTCATCATCCATCCAACTATTAACAACATTTATAAAAAATAAAAGATATCCAACCAACTCTTAATAATAATTTGTAACTTAACCTACTAGGAACCGTCATGCACCGTAATGTATTACAGCAGAGCGGGTTCTGAGGAGTTGCAAGTTGACCCTGACGACAACATATAAATGAAGGGATAAAGATATAAATGATTCAAGATTAATTTAAGGTTTTGAGAACTTACATCTACCTCACTCATATTGCCAAGTATCCCTGATGAAAATGCATCGACACTACAAGAAGGGAAAAATAAAATAAAATTTGTGGTTACACCAATACGGTCTAGTATGAACTGCTGCCTACGTACCTAATGTTCAGAAGATTGGGATCAAGCCACTACGTAGTTCTTAATATTTAAATCAGAACATTTTACGCATAAGTAGAGAAAAAATTAAAACAAATCATAATGGAAATGCGTGTACCTTCTGTTATACATAAGAAGATGAAAAGCTAAAGCAAATCACTAGATTAGTCAAGCAAAACTACTAAATAATTCAAGATAAAGATTTAGTCAAATAATATCCAAAATAACCTCAAACACAATCTACATGTCTTGACCAAATTTAAAAAGTACTTTCTTGACTTAAGAAAAGTTTTAAGTAAACTCCTTTAATATTTATGTTTTTGTCAGCACTCCGGGCCAAACGAGAACATCACCCACATTGCAATCGGTCAACGTCTTGTCCCCAGCGTCACCAAACACATCCACACTTGGAACTTTAACAAAATCCAATATAACTTTGATGCAATCTAGAGGGATGCCTGTATTATCTCTAAGTAGATGCCCACGTGCAACAACATGACTACGAATATCTTTCAAATGACAGATTTGTTCCAGCCGTAGAGGTGGAGGTGGAGGTGGAGGTGGAGGTGGAGCTAACTCATCAAGATGACTTGAGGCCTTGCCAAATCGAAAAAATGCTTACAACAAATATTTTTTTTTAGTTTCATGGATAAAATAGTAACTATATATCATTCTTTAATTGTTAAAATACTTAAGAACCAACAGTGCTAGGAGAGCATTGCAGTGGTTGAACTAGACTATGTATTTGATTCTGAAGATCACCCGAACGTTCTCCAATGCTGGATATCATGTTCTGGCACATGTCAAATTTCTCATTCATCTTGTTTTCCATTTACTGTTTTAATTCAATAATCGATGCGTTAACCTCAGCAATTTTGCCCTTTCCTTCTCTAATTTCATTAATGTAAGGGGTTGAAGCAATAATGGTAGTTTTTGAAATATGACCCAACCCCCTAACAAGTCCTTTTTTATCACAACCACAGACCTAAATGATAATCCGCCATTATTAGTAATGCATGTATATTAGTAATTGAAAACATTCAGAAAGCTAAGTATGTTAAAGTGGAGAGAATGAATGAAAAACCTGTGCAACCGGGTCATGATTTAAATCATTATGTATACTAGTCGGTCATTGACAACTATTTCTTCTATTTTTTACATTGTGATGCTCAGCTCCTATGAAGGGAGAGACCCATCAGATTTAGTATGAGTTGTCACAAACAATTTTGTTCTCGTGATTTGAGTATCTGCATTTTATATTTTTTTTAGTTGCGGTAATTTATAATGAGAAATCATATTAATTATTCTATATTCATAAATTGGATTAAAAGAAATTAAAGTTATTTTAAAAACTTACCATCAACTCTGTCGTCCTAGCAGATCCCCGTCGACCAGTTGTGTGAGGGAACTTCATCTCTCTTCTGGATACCTTTCCCTTTCCATGACGAGACTTTGCCTCTTCTATATATTCATAATCAACAAATTTGACCCAATCTTCTAGCTTCACACCATTAGGACAATTTTTCTTCCTGTATACATCAAGGTCATACATATCCAAGACAGTGGCTCGCAATCTGTTCTTCTAGTTCTTCCATCTATCATTAGCAATCTTAATTATACATTTTCTATATTTTTGTTCATTGTCGATATCATATTTGGCCTATGTTTTTCATTACATAGGAAAATTAGTCAACAATAATTATATTATAAACATTAGAAAGTAAAACTCATGTATTTTAATGCTTAACCAAAACAGTTGACCAAACATGATCCTTAATGGTATTTGGTATAAGCCACCCGTCTTTGTACAAAATTGGACAATGTGTCCTGACCACATTTCCCAAAAATGAGGAGAATTGATTTTTGTTTTCTCCAATAATCTCTCCAGTTTCATTGAATGAAAGTTTTATCTTTATGGTGTTTCATGGGGGCAGAATTAGAAGAAGGCCATGCATACGACATAATTCTTTTTAAAAAATAAATTTAAGATTATTAGTCATTTAATATTTTGCTATACATTATAAAGAAATGACACTATACAGATGCATATGTTTTTACTGAATTCGAAAAAAAAAATTTGAAAAGGAAAATAATCTCATATAGTAAATGTAATTAAATTTACTTCAACCTGATATGAAACTTGTTCATATTCTTATCCACTTTCGAATACGTGGGTTACTTGATTCAATTACTACATATGACCCTTCTTGTATATCTTCACTAGTTGGGTCATACAGATCATCTATTAAGGAAGGGCTCAAGGAACTTGCAGTCAACCTGACCTCAAACACTAGAGGATCCTCAAATGCATACACATCTTTTTTCAGTCGCTTCAGAACATCTAATACAACATGTCAGTCATCTCCTGTCAGATCCTTACGATAGAAGACCTGAGCCGCCTGAGAAGCATGGATAAATGGCTCATCCTCTTCCTTGATATTCCTTCTAAACCTTTATAGGTTAAAAAATATCAGATTTGTTTTAGGATCTACATAACATCCATTTGAAGTATCTTCGAAATGCACCCAATCACAGTAGAACAATGTTATCTTGAAGGTGAAGTAGTTTAATTCAAGAATTTGTCTAATGATGCCATAGTAGGTGGCTTCCTATTTTACCAAGTTCTTATCCCTGACACTTGCCCTAAACATGGTTGAGGCTTTCATAGAGACCCCGTTGTTTTGTGTCGTCAAGTTTTTTTTAGAGTTTGATGTGCAAAAAATATATCCATTTACTGAGTATGTATTGTATGATGTGGCATTATAGCTATGACCAGTAGCGATTCTCTTAAATTATGACATTTTTTCATTCTCTAATTGTTCCCTTAACAAAGCATTGTAGTCTACTTCTTTTTGTACTGACGGATTGCCACTCCTGTTTTGTCCCCTACGTGTTTTGCAATGAATGTGTGCATTGTACTTCCTACAAGTCACATATAATATAATATGAATTTTTTATTTTTTATTTTTTACTTTCTATGGTACAATCTAAAAACATTAAGGGTAAAAACATAGACTTTTGTCAACATACCCTAGCCACTGAGCATTTTCAGCGTGATGTTGTAATACCCATCTGCGTGCTTGTTGATATTGCACATTAGTAAGAAGATAACTTTTTTCCTTTCTTATCGATTTGGAAATTATCAACATTATCATCACCCTCATCATTAAATATCTTTTTTTACTCTCTTATGGCTTCCTAACATCTTATCAGGAATGTAGTCCATGTAGTACATCATTGACTCTTCTAGTATGTAGCGTTCAACAATACAACCCTTTAGATAAGTTTGATTCGTCACATACCTTTTGCATGTTCTCATCATCCTGTACACATTAAAAACAGATATTGATATAAATAGAAAAAATCAGAAAAAGAAGGTTGATAAATTTTGATAATTAATGTTACCACTCAAAAGGATACATCCACCAATACCTGACAGGTCCACAAAGTTGTACTTCTTCTGCTAAGTGCACCACTAAGTGTGTCATAGGAACAAAAAAAGATGGGGGAAAATATTTTTCGAATACACATAATGTTTTCACTATTTTATTTTTATATTTTGAAGCTTTTCACGATTAATAACTTTTAAACATATGACGTTGAAGAATCTTGACATTTCACAAATAGCAATGCACAATGTCTTCTTTTTTCCTAAAAACGAGTGCATCAACAAAATTGGTAGCAATCGTTGCATCACAATGTGATAATCATGCGACTTGAGGGCCCTAATCTGACAATCCTCTAAATTGACATGATGTGTCCAGTTTGCACAATATCCTCGTGGGACTTTCAAATTGTTGTGCCAGACAAAACAAGTTTCTTTCAAATGTGGACAACATGAAAGGAGCTTTGGGTAAGAATAACCTATTATTCCTTTCTTTAGGCCACATAGACTTTCTTATCCTCATAGCCTGAAGATCCTGACGGGCTTGTGAACCATCCGTAGTCTTATCTTTTATATCCATGATGTTCTCGATGACATTTTCTCAACATGTATCACATCCAGATTATGACGAATGGGAAAATGATCCGAGTATGGAAAGTCAAAAGGATTGATCTTTTTGTCCAGGCAGTAATGTTGTTCGGGTCATTCTTAGACTTTTTCTTATTTTTTCCTGCTTGCTTTTCAAAAATGGTTTCAATATTATTCATTTTACGTAGTACATCTGAACCTTTCATACACTTCAGAGCCTTTGTCATGCCCCAAACCCAGAAATTGGATTCACGAAAATCCCGATCTCCGAATCCGGTGCCGATAGCCTCCATAGTACCCCATTCTCAACTCCTAGTGCCCATATTCCAGGTTCGAACCCTGAGATCTTACATGGAGGATTTTTCAACGTACATTTAACTCATAAGAAGCATAACCACAAGTTTACCCAAATCACAAAGGCAACATCATCAACGCATATCCACTAATATAAATATTTGAATACAATGCTGAAAGGAAAATACATATGTCAAAATCAAAGCTCCAGAAGTCAGCTACATGCTCCAACCTCCACGCTATTGTAACCTAACATCACCTGCACGCATCTATCATGCATAAGCTCATAGAAAGCTTAGAGGGTGGTGTAAGTGTGTGCACAAGATAAGTGTTAAGTATATAATACAATGCCATAATCAAACAATATCAAAAATACTGGTAGGATCATAAATTATATGATATCATAGTAAGCGAAAATACTGACAATTCCATGAGTTAAATAATATTAGAGTAAGCAATACAGATCAGCTATGCAAATGAGGAGTCATAAAGATCCAAATATTAGATGTTGAGGATGCAATGCAATATACAATTCCTGATGAATTCACGAATACCGCGAGTCATATCTAGACCATATAAATGTAGAAACACAGTAACAAAAAATGTCATATGCCGGGAATGTAATGCAATACGCAATATGTGATACGAATGAAATGACCAAGCTACAGTGTGAAGCTGGGATGATAGTATGTGGTATCGTAGACTATGGGGCCTATCATAGAGGACTTCTATCCAAACTAGTCTCATACCTAAATTTGGATAGATAGACTCAATGTAGTAAGCTCTTGATCTTAGGTTAGTCACGTGTCCTAACTAAAATCCTGAGCATTGTGAAAGTACACATAACAATTAGTTGCTCACCACCAACTTGAGTGGATAGTGAATGAATAAATATGATGCAGAATATGCAACTTTTTCTCCACCAATCAATACTATACATCTCTAGGATCATCACCGAGGTCTAGTACACTCTAAGCTAGCTACAACCTTGGTCGGCCGCACAACCCATCGAGTAGAAAAGTCCTCACTACCTGCCTGCCAGTAGTATACCAATGCCTACTCGGCTCGTCGATAGCGGACTCATTTAGGAGCTAGTCAAACTCAGCTTAACTTACAGCCCCCCTCACTGGGGCAAATAAGGTCATACCTCCTCCAAACCGACCACGACTTATTAGGAGACGTGACCTACTAGTATTCGGCACTCAGGCGCTCATGTTTCCACTCAGTTTAGAAGTTGGGGCGTCTCCTAGCCACGGAGGTTTAGGGACTTTCACCCACGGACATCCAAAGTGCCCAGATGCTCAAACCAAACACTTCAAATGTCCCATCTAGCCATCCACGACATGCCTATAGAGGCTATGAACTTGATGTTGCTAGGGCGTATAGTAATTACAACACATAATATAAGGTGCATGTGTCATACAATCCAGTTATGCATCAATCTTGCGCATACCGTATGCTCATGTGAGATATCCTCCACCTATCACAAAGTCTCATAACAACCTACCTAATGACATATTCAATGGTCAACCACATCTCATAACAAACATGTAGATGATGCATATGGGCATGTATCATGATATTTTGTTGTCACATACTCATAATTAGGGGTGTACACGGGTTGATTCGAGTTAAACTGGGCTCAACCCGGTCCTGCCCGGTCACCAGCCACACCCAACCCTGTCACCGGGCCAACATGTCCAGCCCAAACCCGGTCTACTAGCAATCGGGTGTGTTCGGGCCAAGTTCAGGCTAGTTTTGAACCTTCTTTCCCATCTCATTCCCATCTCTTTCCTATTAGTTCCATTTCTAGCCGTCCATCACTTCAAAATCATCAATTTCCATGACCACATCATCCCCTTCAAAAAGTCAAAGTCAACACCCCCATTTCCTACAAATGACGAAAAAAATCAGAAGGTGTATCCTAAGCGGCCCCCACGTCCTTGTTGCAGTTTGGTCATTTCCACTCCACTGAACTAATTATTGCAATTGAATTCAATAGCGCATCCAAACACAGCCCTATATAAATTATCAGAGGAAAAGGTGACCAAAAGTGGAGTTCACCTGATTTTAAAATTTCTACTGGAATTCACCAAATCCAATCCAAAATAAAATAAACATCAGCACATATAAATTAGGAATTAAGAAATCTAACAGAATGGTTTTGCTGATGGAAATAGAAAATTGAGATCGTGCAAGAGAATCACCTGCTTTGGCATTTGTATATACAGTATTATAAGACTGCCATGGCCAATCTCCTCCTCCATCTGACCTCCCTCCCATCTCTCTCTCTCTCTCTCTCTCTCTCTCTCTCTCTCTCTCTCTCTGTGCAAGAGGGAAAAGACCACCAAAATGGAGGCTTTCACAGTATTTGCAAAGACATGTTGCTGCATTCGCGCGAGGAGAGGTTTGAAGAGATGAGCTGTGGGCACACGTGCGCACATTACATACTGGCACACGTATGAAGTATCCATCTACTGTAGGTAGGGCAGACTTTGAATTAGGGAGCCTCTAAATGTCTTTCGCATGAACTTCTTGAAACGGGAGCTATGTGTGGCCACTGATGTTTGTGAGAAATCCACCTGTCCATCCATTTGTATCCGGGTCGGGTCGGGTCGAGTCAGGCTTCAGACCGAGACGGGCTGAACTGGACCCTATCCGAGCTGGGCCCGAACTCAGTTTTGGGATGAGAAAAATTGCTCGTTCCAATCCAAACTCAGTTCCGGGTCAAGCCGAGTCGAGCAAGCTAATCGGACTAGCTCGGTTTGTAAGACCCGTATCCTAGTTCATACTGTTCTGTTGACTCCCGCGATCCTTTTCGTCAAAGTCCGGCAATCTGTGACCTATAATCGACGTTTGCATGTGACCCTAAGTCATATCTCATAGATTTGAGTTGGCTTAATCCTAGACTTGTGACCGCACCATCGCCACGGTTCTAACGCCGCGTCTTGCATACCAATCCGATACCCAGGTCAGAAGATGTAGCCGACGTTTATTTCGAGGAAAACACCACGTGTTTACAATCCCAAGAGAATCTCTAATCATGTCCCATCAATCAATCAATCAATCAATAATGCTTTCTTTCTCCTCAAGTCAAGCAACCTCAAAGTCAACTCTCTCTTACACCCCATACATGTCAAGTACAACATCACCTCAAATCCATCACCTCTCTCTTACAACCATCCTTTCTCTCTTTCTTTCCCTTCACATTTTCCAAGCCATTCCAAGAAAGAGAAGAAGTGGTGGACGTCCATGCATTTCTAAGGAGAGAAAGTGCATGTGTGTGGCCCACTTTTCATCCCAAATCCTTCATCCTAGCCATTCACTACCCTCCATCAAAGTGAAGCACAAGGAGATCGGCGTTCCATCAGACCAAGAAGATCGAACGGTGGGTGCTTCTATAAGCTAAATTTTCATGTTTTGATGATGGGCCGAGTGAGGCCTACCGATTGATGGTATGGATCTCACTTTGGACCCTAGGTGTCGTCCATGGCCCACCTTGATCCTCATGATCATTCCATGATGGGGCCATTCTCCAGGGACCCCATCATGATGTTTATTCTCCTTGCATGAATAGGGTTATCTAGACCTTACATTTTCATGAAGAAAGGATCTTCACCATTGATTTTTGATTTGATGGGCCCACGTGTAATGGGGACCCACTTGATATATGATTGAATGCTTGAAAAGGAGGGCCCATAGTGTCGGGGTCCCTCCATGCACGTCTCTTTCTCTCTCTCTCTCTTTCCTTTTTATGATGATATAGTTAT
The DNA here is from genome assembly GCA_037074715.1 of Magnolia kwangsiensis. Lineage (NCBI taxonomy): Eukaryota > Viridiplantae > Streptophyta > Magnoliopsida > Magnoliales > Magnoliaceae > Magnolia > Magnolia kwangsiensis. Next base: position 41,740,678 of record CM073576.1, on the reverse strand, counting down.
GTGGCCCACTCGGATGGACCCCAACTTGATGTGTGTCTTACCTACACTATCCAACCGTTGGTGGCCCACCTAAGCAACATGCCTGTAGGTGGGGCCCACCTTAAAATTGTAATGTGTCTAAAGCATCCAGCATCCAGGGATGCTGGATGTTGCTGGAGAGTGAAGTGTGCACTGACCGTGCGGTGGAATAAGGGTAATATATATATATATATATATATTTAAAGCTATTTGGGTGGGCCACTTGGGTAGGCCCCACCTTGATGTATGAACCTAATCCACACTGTCCATCCCTTTCCCTAGACTATTTTAGGCGCTGAGCCAAAAAATGGGGCCAATCCAACTTTTTGGCGGGCCATAGTATAGAAAAAGTGGTTTTCACCGTTAAAAATCCACATGATGTTTCCAAACACCAAAATATAGTCAATATTGGGCTCGTTTGGCTTGTATTGAGCCATAGGAGCCAATGGGCGGGGTTGAAAGTGCCCTTGCAAGTGCCCTGGTTTGTCAATTAGCATGAGTGTTGTGTCAGTCAGACTGCAGAGCCTCATAGGGAGATCAATTCAAGCGTCAAGATCAACCGGATGTGTGGAAGCTCATCATAGGTAAAATATAAACCTTACATCCCATGTCCCCAAAACACCAGTTGAATAAAACCCTTAAAACAAGTTAGAACACTATAGGGATTATAAGTGAGAAAAAATTTTCAAAAACAGAAAATTTTTAAGTTTTTCTTGCTTTGTCGATCCATGTCTCGATATGATCGACCTGCGCTGTCGATGTCCTTGATAACAAATTGATTCTATTAAAATGAGAACAAAAGTGTCCAGTAACCACATACATATCTGGATGGAATTATCGATGTATCGACATACCTATCGATATCATCGATATTTAAATCTCGAGTCAATCGAAGGTGACTCGATAATATCGATAGGCAGATCTTTGGTGGTCCTGTTTTTACTTAAGAAATTCATATATGCTCTAATATATCGAAGCCATCCACAATACCATCGGAGTTCAAATTTCGATGATATCGGAAGGCTCTCGATGATATCGGTCATGGGTGAGAAGTTGTCCAGCAACATTTTTTAGGTGGTTTTCAATTCAAATTGGGGGTCACTCGATAGAATCGATATTCAAATATCGATGACATCGAGGCTGGATCAATTGCATCGACTGATAAAATCCTTGGATTTATCAATGCATCTACATGACCTTCGATATCATTGAAATTTAAATTTCAATAATATCGAGTATCTCTCGATCATATCTGATGACTTGAAAAATATCATATAAGTCTCTCTCATTTTTCAAATGTCGAGGAATCGATCCTCGTATCGATAATATCAGAGTTTAAAATCCGATGGCATCGACACGAGTCTCGATTCCCTTGACCAGTTGGCAAGAGGTTTTCAAAAGTGTATGACATTGAGTTTGTGTCATCGAGCGGACCACCGAGACAATCGAGAGTATATTCTCGATTATATCGACCCCGCTCGATGATATCGAACTCTGTTATAAATGTGACCATTTTATATCTTTTGAAATCTTTTACCTATTTAAAGATAGCTTAGCTTTAGTTGTTAGCAGAGAAAGAAGAGAGTGCTTTTCAGTGTTTAACCTTAGATCATTTACCCAAAGCCCTTTCTCTCAAGGGAGTTCATCCTCTAATCCACCCTCATCATTGATATTCAATAGAGTGGATTGGGGAATGAACTTCCGCATTCAAGGATCCACCAGTTACTATGTTAATGGAAAATCATTAAGTTGGGATGCCTTAAATGCATAGATGATTGGAATCGCTCTATCCTCCTAATAGGAAAATATTTAGGGAGTAGAATTCAATCATAACCTTGACCCAACCCGCCATCATATATTAGTACATCATTTGAGTTGTGGATCAAGGGAACAAAAGATTCTTCATCAACAAAGAGGAGATCTTCGTCAATATGCTGAATGAGACTCATCCAATTATCTGTAAGTATCTAAAGTCCAAACAAACCTTTGATCATTCCTTTGTAGGATTGGGTCTAAGGTGCTTCTCACCCTTGCAAGTTCTCAAGGAGGCCTCCAACGGGAGTGGACGTGGTAGGTGTGTTGTGTGGACCCTTGCTCCGTGGAGAGCATAAACATCTGGTTGAAGGTGAACTAGTCAAAACCTTAGGTTTGAGGTGAACCAAGTGAAACCTCGGGTTTGAGGTAAACTGCGTAAAACCTCAGCTAGAGTCTTGTGGAAGATCCTTGGCCAGTGTGCCTAAAAGTGGTTGCAATTTTTTAACCCTTGCTCATGAGAGCATAAATATTCAGCCTCAATGTAGGTTATAAAGGTTGAAGGTGAACCTGATTTAAATCCTTAGGTTTGAGGTGAACTGCTGTAAAACCTCCTTAGTGAAATCCGGTACACTCAAGGGTTGAGTGCAGTTACCGGAAGTGGAGTAGACAAGTAGTCGAACCACTATAAAATGACTTTGTTTGTGACTGCTATTCTTTTTTGTATGGGATTTACATCAATACTTTCTTATCTGTTTATCTGAGATCATGTAAGTGTTATGGTTTGAATCCTCTTTGATTGTCAAATTTTGTGTGTCAAAACCTCTATATGTGTCTTGTGTTTATATCTTATTAAATATGTTTGAGACACCACGTCAACACTTCAAGACAAGAAGATGAACTCCTCAAGTTAGTTCAAGCTACAATTTTGATGATATTAAAGAAGAGTTCAAGTTGAAGACTCTAGCTTGAGTTCAAGTTCAAGACTCAATGTTCACATATATTCAAGATCAAGACTCAAGCATAGTTATGGAACTGAGCGCAACTCAAATTGACAATGATTTCAAAGATTGTGAAGTGTTTAAGCTACAACAAGAAGAAATCAAGCTTCGTAAAGTTCAAAGTCTAAGCAAATGAAGGTTCAATGTCCTTACTTATTGAGGTTTGATAGACCTTAGGTTGACCTTTAAAGTAGGTCACTTTGGATACATAATTCATATATCTTTTACAAGTGATTTTGGTCTGTTCTTAGACTAGTCCTGGACCCTGTTCAACTAGTCCAAGCACTGGTTCGACCAGTCCAAGATATTCCAAGACCAGTCGTAGTTTGTTACAAAGTATCAGATTTTTTCTGTTCGGCTACAACCAGTCCTGGAGTCTGCTCGACCGGTCGTGGGATGGTCTCGACTCGACCTTCGACCAGTCATGGAGCTACGACTCAAACTCCAGCGACTAAATCAAGTGTAGCATGACCAGTCGTAGAGGGGTCTCGACCAATCGTGGACTGCCTTCGACCAGTTGTGGATTGCTCATGACCGGTCGTGTAACGGCTTTATCCGATCACGCCCGAAAATTTAAAAATCTGTTTCTTCTTCGACCAGTCATGGTGACCCTAGGACCAGTCGAAGAATTATTTCTGCAGGTATAAATAGCACACGAATTTCAGAGTTTTTCATCAAAAATTAAGTGAATTCGAAGCTCCACTCTGAGATAAGTTTGTGTTTGATTTTAAGGTATATTGTGCATAATTCTATTTCCTTTTGTTAGCTTTTTTTCTATTTGATTTGATTCTATATTCCAATTTAATTTGAAAAGAGGAAATATTATTTTCCTTCTTCTTGGAATTAAGATTAAATAGAGCTAGCCTAATCTGATTTAATTTAAAATCAATTAGAACTTAGAACCATTATAAAGTGAGTATCAGACATTGAAGTTTCATATTCAAACATCTACTCCAATTGGTTCTTTCGGGCTGCTACAAGAGGAGAGATCCAAGTATTTTACAATTTTGTAAAATTTTCATTCTTTTGGTTTTTATTTGGGATTCGCTAGAAAAATTCCATTTGTGTGGTTTTCTGAGGAGAGCTAGAAAACTCAGAATAGTGTGGGTTTTTGAATTGTGTAAGCCCAAGTTTAAAAGACATAATTGTGAAGGTTTTAGGTGAACCTGTAAAACCTATTTTGATAATGAACGCTAATATCCCTAAAAGTGGGTCTTATGGAAGATCCTTAGCTAGTGTACCTAAAAGTGGGTGTAATGTGTTAACCATGCTTGTGAGAGCATAAACAAATGTTTATGCTATCACTTGGCTAGTGTCCTCAAATGCTATCCTTGGCTAGTGTACCTCAGTTAGGGTCTTATGGAAGATCCTTGGCTAGTGTTCTCAAATGCTATCACTTGCGCACTATCACCGGATGAGTTCAAAAGAATCATATCCTGTGATACTGCAAATCAAGCTTAGGATATATTAGAAATGACACACGAGGGTACTTTAATTGTCAAGAAATCTAAAGTCCAACTCCTCACAACTAAATTTGAAGAAATTCATATGGAGGAAAATGAAATGTTTATGAACTTTTGCACTAGATTAAATGACATTGTAAACTTAATGTGGGGTCTTGGCAATAAAATCCCAGAAAGTAAGTGTGTGCAAAGATACTACGCTCTCTTCCTGAACGGTTCAACTCTAAAGTAACCGCGATCCAGGAACTTCGTGATACAGATAACATGAGGGTAGAAGAACTAGTTGGTTCTTTACAAACCTATGAATTAAATTTTAAAGCTCCTAAATAGAAGGATACTCCTCTCAAATTTGTGAAAGGAGAAGCCTCAAAATAAAAAGAGAAAAGTACTTATTGAGCTTTATCTAAAAATACAAAAACTTTTCAAAAACCTGAAACCAGCTATATCAATTTCAAAAATTAGATAAAAAATATACTAGCTGAAAAGATAGTTGATTTACTTAAGGAGCTCTTAAAATCTAACTCAATAGGTCATTCTTACAACTACAATCAAAAGAAGACCAACTATACTCCTAAACCCAAAACTGTTCTGAATTGGGTTCCTAAGGTTGCCTGCTTGGTTGCCCACACTGCTTTTAAAGCAACAAGCCATTCAAAGTAGTACATAGATAGTGGATGCTCCAGGCATATGATAAGAGACAAAGATTTATTCACCGATCTTAAAGATATGAGTGATGGGTCAGTCACATTTGTTGATGGAAGCAATTCCAAGATTATTGGGAAAGGTACGGTTCAACTTTACAACCTTTCTTTATTTAAAAATGTTTTATATGTTAATGGGCTAAAACATAACCTATTAAGAATATCTCAAATATGTGATAACAACCATAGTGTGAAATTTTCCAATCAAGGTTGTGAGATCATAAAAAGAAAGGGTTCTGTAGTATTAACTGGTTGCAGAACTTCTGAAAACTGCTATATAGTAAGTGATGGTAGCTCATTTAGCCAAAAATGCTACATGGTCCATACCAATGAGATAAAATTATGGCATAAATGCCTTGAACATGTGCACTACCAAAATTTATATAGATTGAGTAAAGGAGAACTAATTAGAGGTCTACCTAAGTTACAAAAAGTAGACAAAATATGTGGTGAATGCCAGTACGGTAAATAAACTAGGAGCTCTCACAAAATGGTGAACTCCAATGCCATATCAAGACCACTCGAGCTTCTCCACATAGATCTTATAGGACCAACTAGAACGGAAAGTCGAGGTGACAAAAAATACATCTTGGTTATCATAGATGATTATACAAGATACAATTGGATTTCATTCTTAAGAGACAAATCAGAAACCATTGATGAAGTGAAAAAGATCATCAAACGGATCCAAACAGAAAAATATTCTCAAGTCAGTAAGATCCGTAGTGATCATGGATCCGAATTTGAAAATAACGGTTTTGAGAAATTTTGTAGTGATCAGGGAATTTCGCATGAATTCTCTGCACCCAAAACACCACAACAAAATGGTATTGTGGAAAGGAAAATTAGAGTTCTTCAAGAAATGGAAAATGTTATGTTGAATAACATGAAGCTCCCTAGAAATCTATGGGCTGAAGCAGTGAATATTGCCTGCTACATTATTAACCATGTCTATACTTGTAAATCTAATAATAAAATGGCTTATGAAATGTGGTTTAACAAAAAGTCTACTGTCAAATACTTTCGTATTTTTGGCAGCAAGTGCTACATTTTGCATGACCGTGAAAACTTGAGAAATTTCGACACTAAAAGTGATGAAGGGACCTTTTTAGGATATTCTTTAAGCAGTCGTGCTTATTGTGTATTGAACAACAAGACTGTTGTGATTTAAGAGTCAATTAATGTGGTCATTGATGATCACTTGAAAACACCTGCCCCTAGTTCAGACAATGATGAAGTTCTTGTAATTGAAAAACCAGATACTTCATCAAGTGAAATTAATTCTGAATTAAGGACTGTTAAAGATCATCCAACTACTCAAATTCTTGGAAACCCTCTCACTGGTGTGCACACTCGTAGACAAATAGAAGACATATGTAATTACGTATGTTTTACATCCTAGATTGAACCGGTAAATGTAAAAGAAGCACTTTCTGATGAAAACTAGATAGTTGCAATGCAGGAAGAACTTAATCAATTTGTTTGTAATGATGTCTGGTATCTTGTTCCTAGACCTATAGATAAACATATAATTAGAACAAAATGGATTTTTAAAAACAAGTCTGATGAACTTGGAAATATTATTTGAAATAAAGCAAGACTAGTTGTATAAGGGTACACACAAATTGAAGGCATCGATTACAATGAAACCTTTGTCCCTGTACCCCGTCTTGAATCTATCAGACTTTTTATATCCATCACATGTGTTAGGAAGTTTAAAAATTTTCAAATGAATGTGAAGAGTGCCTTTTTGAATGACGATTTACAAGAAGAGGTATATGTGGAACAACCTACCGGGTTTAAAGAGCCTAAGATTACTAATCATGTATATTGTCTTAAAAAATCCCTCTATGATTTGAAACAAGCTCTTAGGGCATGGTACGAAAAGTTGACAAAGTTTTTACTGAGTCACAATTTTCAAATGGGTAGTGTCGATAAGACGTTATTTGTTAAGAAGCATAACGATGATATTCTAATGGTTCAAACTTATGTAGACGATATTATTTATGGATCAGCGTGTATTAACATGACTGTTGATTCTGCAGAGTTAATGAAATCAAAATTCGAAATGAGCATGGTTGGGGAATTAAATTATTTTCTAGGGTTACAAGTAAAATAACAACCTAATGAAATTTTTATTTCTCAAACCAAGTATGCTTTGAACTTGATTAAGAGGTTCGGATTTGAGAATGGTAAGAATTTTGATACACCAATGAGTACAACTCTAAGACTGTCAAAAGACTCTATAGGTAAAGATGTAGATCCTAAATTGTATCGTAGCATGATTGATAGTTTACTTTACTAACTACAAGTAGACCTGATATTGCTTTAAGTGTTAAAATTTGTGCCAGATATCAGTCTAATCCTAAAGAATCTCACCTAACTGCCGTTAAGCGGATTATCAGATATGTCGCAAGTTCAGTTAATTTGGGTCTTTGGTATCCTTATGATACTAGTGTTCAATTGGCTGGGTATTCAGATGCTGATTGGGCTAGTAATATCGATGACAGAAAATCAACCAGTGGTGGTTGTTTTTACATTGGAAACTACTTAGTTTCTTGGTTTAGCAAGAAGCAAAGTTCGATATCACTCTCAATTGTTGAAGCTGAATACATTGCAGCTGAAAATTCATGTACACAGCTGGTTTGGATGAAACGAATGTTGAGTGATTATGGTATCGCACAGGATTCAATAATTTTATACTATGATAATTCCAGTCCGATAAATATTTCAAAAAATCCAATCCAACATTCATGTATTAAGCACATTGACATTAAGTTTCATTATATTCCTGAATTAGTAGAAGAAAAGTAATATCCTTAGAATACATACATACTGAGACTCAGCTTGCTGACATATTTACTAAACCGCTCGACAAAAGTAGGTTTAATAAATTAAAATTTGATCTTACTTTGTGAAATTTAAAATGATTGATCATGCATCTCTGTATCATAATGTATATATATTAACTACTTTAATATATTAAATTTTAAAATTTAAAGAAAATTGCATAGATGATTGGAATCGCTCTATCCTCCTAATAGGAAAACATTTAGGGAGTAGGATTCTATCATAACCTTGACCCAACCCGTCACCATATATTAGTACATCATTTGAGTTGTGGATCAAGGAAACAGAAGATTTTTCATCAATAAAAAAGAGATCTTCGTCAACGTGTTGAATGAGACTCATCCACTTATCTGTAAGTATCTAGAGTCCAGAAGATCCTTTGATCATTCCTTTGTAGGATTTGGTCTAAGGTGTTTCTCACCCTTATAAGTCCTCAAAGAGGCCTTCGGCGGGAGGGTACGTGGTAGGTGCGTTGTGTGGACCCTTTTTCTATGGAGAGAACAAACATCTGGTTGAAGGTGAACTAGTCAAAACCTTAGGTTTGAGGTGAACCGAGTGAAACCTCGAGTTTGAGGTAAACTGCATAAAACCTCAGTTAGGGTCTTATGGAAGATCCTTGGCTAGTGTACCTAAAAGTGGGTGTAATGTGTTAACCATGCTTGTGAGAGCATAAACAGTCAGCCTCAGTATAGGTTGAAAAGGTTGAAGGTGAACCTGATTTAAAACCTTAGGTTTGAAATGAACTGTTGTGAAACCTCCTTAGTGAAATCCGGTACACTCGAGGGTTGAGTGTGGTTACCTGGAGTGGAGTAGACAAGTAGTCAAACCACTATAAAATGACTGTGTTTGTGATTGCTATTATTTTTTGTGTGTGATTTACATCAATACTTTCATATTTGTTTATCTGAGATCACACCTCATACACATACACAGTCATATTCATCATAAACTAGGATATATATTGTTATCTCTTGAATAGTTTGTGATTGGATCCTCTACCTGACTTGGAAGCTAGTAGAGTTACATTTGAGTAATCCTAATAACTGCATACTGATGGGATTAGTGAAATAGGATTTTAAAATATACTATTTAAACTTTAAAAAGTCCTATTCACCCCCCTCTAGGACATATTAGCATATTCCTACTTTAACTAAAGCGGTCTTCACCACTATTTCTGGGGTGAATTCTCCTGATGCGGACTCCACCTAAGAAAAATCGTAGAAATACTTAAATAAAAAAAGAGAGGTGCAGCAGGCGTTATTTTTACACGTGACGCTGCAACAGCGTCCTACTGCGGTGTCGTCTAGAAAGGGCAGGGGCGTGGGTCCCATTCGTTGACCCCACCATGATGTGTGTTCAACATCCACCCCGTGCATTGGGTGGACCTCCTTCTAGCTGTGGGCGATCCCAAAAATTAGCCGCATATGGAACTCAAGTGGCCCATGTCATAGAAAACAGTGGATTGAACGTCTGCCCTTGAAACCCTTTTTAGGTGTCTCAGAAGTTATGGATCGGCATGAAATTTATTTTTCCTATTCATCTGGGTCTATGCGATCTTATCAATAGATTGGATGGAAAACAAATCTTATGGTGGGCCCCACATGGGACCCACAGTGATGTATGTGTTTTATTCACACCGTCCAGGTGGACGGTGGAACCCACTCTGACGTATGTGCTTTATTTATGCCGTCTAGCCATGTTGGCTGGGGTGCTGGACGGCCAGGGGACCCACCAATGATGTATGTGTTTCATTCACACCACTATACAGTGGTGCGGACGGTGGGACCCACCCCACGTGTGGGCTGATTCTATATTAAATATAATATATTATATATTATATTATAATATATATGTAAATTATTATTACATCTATGAGGGTGGGCCCTACGTGGGACCCACCTCTGCTGTCCTTTAAGCAGCATTAGCTGCATGTGTAGTAGCTACATAGCTGCCATGTGGCGTGTAGACCTGCAGCTGCACACAACTGCAAGTTCCGTAGGTCCCCACCTATTCCATCCATACCGTCTATCCATGGAACCCACCATGATACATGTGTTGTATCCAAACTGTCCAACCATTTGTGAGATCATTTTGTTTAGCATGGGGTAAATGAGTGAGATCCAAAGTTCAAGTGGATCCCGCCATTCGCAATAATAATGGGGTGAAGTGACATCCACTGTTTAAAACTTCTTACGAGCCATAGTGGTTCCTACCCAAGTTGATATTTGGCTTTCACTTCATCTACTTCTATGTTAATTTATGAGTAGGTCAGATCTCAAAAATACATAAGAGTGAGCCCGATTGATATACATGAAGCCCATTTGAATTAGCCCATTTGATGTAATTGGGGCCATTTGATGGGGCCCATTATAGTGTATTTGGGGCATATGGGTTGAGGCCCATTGTGATGTATTTAGGGCCCGTGGGTTGAGGCCTATTGTGATGTATTTGAGGCCCATCGGTTGAGACCCATTGTGATGTATTAGGGCCCATGGGTTAAGGCCCATTGTGATGTATTAGGGCCCATGGTGATGTATTTGGAGCCCATGAGTTGAGGCTCATTGTGATGTATTAGAATCCATGGGTTGAGGCTCATTGTGATGTATTAGGGCCCATGGGTTGAGGCCCATTGTGATGTATTTGGAGCTCATGGGTTAAGGCCCATTATGATGTATTAGGACCCATGGGTTGAGGTCCATTTTGATGTATTAGGGCCTATGGGTTGAGGTCCATTATGATATATTTCTGACCCATTTTGCAAGGCCCATTGTGATGTGTTTCTGGCTAATATGTTGTGGCCCATTGTGATATATTTTCAACCAATGTGATGAGACCCATCTTGATGTATTTGTGACCTTGCATGGCTAGGCCCGACGTGGTGTACATGAGGCTCAATGTGAGGAATGTGCACCCGATGTAATGTGTGATTTCACTATAATGTAGGTAATGATGTTTATGGCGGGCCGTGCCTTGGGAGCAATGTTGGTTTGGCGTCTACATTGTAAGAATAATGTTGGTTAAATGTCTACATTATGACTCTCCCTAGGGCCCATTGATAGGCTCATACTTGTCGCGTGTAGGCCGTCTAGGCCTATCTTCGTTGTGAGAGTAGTTCATCATCTTATAACATGCTTAGTGTAACTCCATGATTCATGCCCATACGCATCATATGTATGCTTGATATGAGGAGTGGCTGATCATAGCATATGCCATTAAGCAGATTATTTATGGGACTGAGTGATAGGAGTTAAACACATGAGTGCATAGTACGCACAGGATTGCTGCATGACTGGATAGTGTGACTCATACATCTCGCATATGTGTGACTTGATCATTATACGCCCTAGCGACATCAAAGCCGTGGCCTTCACAGGCACATCTGGATGACTAAATGGGACACCAAAAATACTTGTTCTAGCACTATAAGCACTTAGGATATCCTTGGATGAAAATCTCAGAACTCCGAGGCCAGGAGGTGCCCCAACGTATAGAGCGAGTGAAACATGAGTGCCCAAGTGCCGAATACCAGTAGGCTGCATCTCCCACTATGTCATGGTCGGTTGGGAGGAGGTGTGACCTTTTCTGCCTGAGTAAGGGGGTTATAAGCTAGGCTGAATATGACTAGTTCGTAAATGGGTCCACTATCAACGAGCCGAGTAGGTATTGGCAGACTGCTGACTAGGCAGATAGTGAGGTCTCTTCCACTCACTGGGCTGTGCGACTAGGGAGGCGGTAGTCGGTGTGGAGTGTAATAGACCTTGGTGATTTTTCAGAGAGAAAATGAACTGATATGTGGACTTATTGAGCATGAATTGCATATCTATTCATTCATTCATTCACTATCCACTTGGGCTGGTGGTGTGTAACTATTTGTTATGTGTACCTTCGCATGGCCAGGATTTCAGTCGGGCACGTGACTAACTTGAGATCAAGAGTTTACCTCATTGAGTTTGACTATCCAAATTTAGGTATGGGACTGGTTTGGATAAAAGTCCCTTGTGGTGGACTCCATATTCTGCGATACTACGTACTATCATCCCGACTTCACATTCCAGCATAGTCATTTCATTCGTACCGCATATTACATTGCATCCACAGTATTTAGCATTTTGGGTTACTATGTTTTTGTATATATATGGCCTAGACGGACTTAGTAGGATTTACATATTGCATTGCATCATCAGCATCTGATATTTGGCTTCCACACTTACATAGCCGATCCACATTGCGTATTTTATTATTGAATGATTCATGGACTTACTAGTATATTTTCACTTACTCTGATATCGTATGATTCATGATTTTGTCAGTATTTTCACTTATCCCGATGATGTATGATTTATGGGCTTTATTGTATACTTGGCACTTACCTTACACAAACTTTCACCACCCTCTAAGCTTTCTATAAGCTTATGCATGATAGATGTGTGTAGGTGACGTTAGGTTGTAGCAGTGTGCAGCGGACTTCTGGAGCTTTAATTATGAAACATATGTATTTTCCTATCAGCACTGTATTCAAATGATTATATTAGTGGATATGTGATGATGATGTTACCTTTGTGATTTAAGTGAACTTGTAGTTATGCTTCTTACGAGATAAATGTATGTTAAAAAATCCTCCTTGTAGGATCCTAGGATCGCAACCTGGTGTATGGATGCTGGGAGCCGAGAATGGGGTACTACGGATGTTGTCGACACCAGATTCGGGTATCGAAAATTTTGTGAGCCTGGTTTTTGAGTTTGGGGCATGACACGGTTCGTGTACAACCCTACTCATAATCAGTATTAATAATCGGTATCGACAATCGACCTCAACAATGTGGACATTTAACCAGCATCGCCCTTAAGGAATGATCCACATAGAGTTTAACATATAGTGGACCCATGACCTCACACAAGGGCCAAATATATAATACCATGGGCCTCACTCAAGAGCTTAATACGCATCACGATTGGCCATTCACATGGGCCTAACATACATCACAATGGGCTCCATCGCCTAGTCCTCAAATGCATCAAAATGGGTCTCATATACATCACATTGGGCCTTAAACACGGGTTGAATACACATTACAATGGGCCTCAAATACGGGCCACATATACATTATATTGGGCCTTAAACACAGGCCGCATACACATCACATTGGGCCTCAAACACAGGCCAAATACACATCACAACGGGTCTCAATTATGGGCCGTATATGCATCACATTGGGCCTCAAACACAAGTCGAATACACATCACAATAGGCCTCAACTACGGCCATGACAATCAAAATTGGCCTCGACAATTGGAATCGGCCTCGACAATCGAAATTGGCTTCGACAATCACCCTTAATAATCGAAATCGGCCTCGATAATTAAAATCGGCCTCAATAATTGAAATCGGCCTCGACAATCAGAATTTGATTCGATAATCGGCCTCAACAATTGGATTTAGTATCGACAATCGGAATCAGCTTCGATAATCAGCCTCAACAATCCGAATCGGAATTGACCTCAACAATCAGCCTCGACAATCGGAATTAGCCTCAATAATCAGCGAAAAAAATTGAAATCAGAATCGGCATCGATAATCGGCATCGATAATCGAAATCGGAATCGACCTCAATAATCAGATTTTGATTCAATGAGAACCTCTCATATGAGGGGTGGAACGATTGTCAAATATCTTAGCTTATGTTATAGATATTTTAGATAGTGAGTGATTCATTTGGTGGTGCATAATGTAAATATGCGGATATGTCAAAATTCAAAGTTGTACATTCAACACGTGGGAAACACATGTTCATTTAATATGGACATGTACCACTATGATTAAACATTGGCAAAGCAACCATTGAAGGATGTTGGAAAAAAAAAAAGAATTTTGATTCAACAAGAGTTCCTCATGTGAGGCATGAAACACATGTACGATATTAGGTGATTGATTTTACTGTACAACACACTCATCGAAAGGAATATACGTGTTCATTTTATTTTTTTTTACCTTTAAAAAAAAAATAAAAATCTATCGGCTATTTTTCTTTTACAACTTCGATCTATTTGATTAATAAATTGATATTATATTTCTATACTAAAAGCCATACTTTTATACAACAACTTTGACCTATACTTTTTATACTAAAAGCCTACACTTATAAATATTCTGGTATCCAACAATGCCCCTCATTAATATCACTATAGCGTGCTTCAATTTCTGATCATCCAACAATGCTTATGGGGAACCTCAACAAAATTTTCAAAAAGGACTTTTGAAATTCATACTTGCTAGTTCCCTCCAACCATTATTAGACCGTGGGAATACATACATACCAAGATTCATGTTCAGTTATGCACATTCTAAGTGCGTGGCTATAAAAGGTAGTGTAAAACCAGGCACAACGAAATGATAATTGAGGAGACTGGTGTACCATTCTTGGGAAATTTTCATGAGCACTAAATGCAAGTAAAATTAAACCGCCCAAATTGGTGGCTCAACTACGGATGGTACCTTCCATCTTATCAAGCTAATCATTTTCAAATCAATTAAATGCAGGTAGTATGCATGCACCTTTCATCCACACACACACACACACACACACACACACACACACACACACATATATATATATATATATATATATATATATATATATATATATATATATATTAAGGTTCATAGGACCTAATTTCCCCAAACCTGTCTTGGTATGTGAATTAAATTGGCTAAAATCAGTAGTACAATTTGACCTAATTTAATGAAATCTATGAGAATTATTTGTTTGAGTTCACGGTTAGGCTCCATTAGGACTCATTTCTACCTACGATCTAACTACTGATAAATTAATATTATATATTTATACTAAAAGCCTATACTTTTAACATATTTTCTGTCTGCCTAAATGCCAACAGTTCTAAATATTCTGGTATCCTAGCCCAACAATGCCCTTCATTACTATCATTAGCGTGCTTCAATTTCTGATCATCCAACAATGCTAATGGGGAACCTTAACAAAATTTTCAAAAAGGACTTTTGAAATTCATACTTGGTAGTTCCCTCCAACCTTCATTACACCATGGGAATGCATGTATACCAAAATTCAATTCAGTTATGCACATTTTAAGTGTGTGGCTAAAAAAGGTAGCGTAAAACCAGGCACAACGAAATGATATTTGAGGAGACTGGTCGACCATTCTTGGGCAAATTTCATGAGCAGTAAATGCAAGTAAAATTAAACCGCCTAAATTGGTGGCTCGGCTATGGATGGTACCTTCCATCTTATATCAGGTCTAATCATTTTCAAATCAATTAAATGCAGGTAGTATTCAGCCACCTTTCATCCACACACAAAAAACAAAGGTTCATAGTACCTAATTTTGCCAAACCTGTCTTGGTTTGTGAATTAAATTGGCTAAAATCAGTAGCACAATTTGACCTAATTTAATTAAATCTATGAGAATTATTAATTTGAGTTCATGGTTAGGCTTCATTAGGACTCATTTCTACCTATGACGAAACTCCTTTTTTTCTGTTAGCTGGTTAGTTCAGTCCACTGTCAGTTCACACCTCACTGTTACCCACCACCACTAGGGATTGACACCAAGACTTCAGTGTTGAAACGAGGTATCTTTCACTCAGTCACTTAATCTACCACTCAGTCTAACTCCTGATGATGGATTGAGCTTACACTGTAGTCACACTAACAAGACAATACCAACAATCTAATACATCTACTAAATGAATGGTTAAATCAAAATCCTTAGTAGGTAAAACATGTTATGTCATTCCATTTTATCAAGTGTCATATCCTCATACAAGTGCCATGGATGTGACGACACAATGAGCAAAGGAATTTTTTATGAAATGCCATACATAAATTGATTAGACAAAACCACCCAAAGAAATTTTATTTAAACATCAACACTCATGTTTTGATTGATCTCTTTGTTCCACCACCTTCCATCAAATTCAAGATCGATGTTTGATGGCTTACTTTGAAAATGATAAAAATGCCTTATAAGAAGCCGTCGTATCTTTGCATATACCGATGGAAGGATTAGTCCGGATGATTGTCCGCCTTCTTGGAAGGCTCCATATCATTGTATACCTATTCTTGAACGGTCTAGATTGTGTCCACCACTTTGGAAAGATCTATATTGATGTTCATGTACTTTTGAAGCTTTAGGATGGTTGTCCATCTACTTTAAAAATTTTCAAACTGCTAGTTTTCAATAATTTAGATTGCAGCGTACTATCTTAGAATGGTCCAAAATC
Organism: Magnolia kwangsiensis; assembly: GCA_037074715.1. NCBI lineage: Eukaryota > Viridiplantae > Streptophyta > Magnoliopsida > Magnoliales > Magnoliaceae > Magnolia > Magnolia kwangsiensis. The sequence continues at coordinate 41,724,636 of CM073576.1, read as the reverse complement.
ACTGTTCATGTACTTTTCGATGGTTCAGATCGTGTCTATGATCATCGCTTTTTAGAGGCATTTTTGTCATTTTGAAAAATAGGCTAATAATTGTCGCCCAGATCTGCACAAGGGGGTAAAATAAGAAGTCCCCTCAAAATGTGAGTGGCTACACCTAAGGAGAGTTTTTTTGGGTGGTGCTATCCAATTAGTCAAAAATAGCCGTTCAATGCTGCACTATACTTGACCACCATCTTCAAGTACCGCCCTATCTCTGTGGTGAACATATGGTATACGTGTTTTGTACGAAACCATAGAAATCCTTGGCCTTGCGGTGGATAGTTATATCTCAAATTCAAATTTATTGATTGATCTTGACAACCCCATTTCAAATGCTCAAACTATATTGCTACTCATTTATTTTAAAACATCCAAGTAATAGCCACCAATTAAATGGTTAGGAGGATTTGAATGGAGTGTTTTACAAGTGATTCACAAGGGGGCCCACCATTTGAACAGTGTAGATTGATGAGTGTTATGCTTGTGTGCATCAAATCCCACCATGATGATGGGATACCCCATGAATCGTGTCTATATAATCATTAGCTGAGCCACACCGTATAAAACAATGGACATCCATACACTCATGAACTTCTAAATTCACGTTGTGGCCACGTGATGGTTGGATTGGCATTGTTGCTTGGGGGTCCCATTTTCTGTTGGCCCCCCCATTTCTCAATCAGCTGGATTTCGTGCACAAATCACTGTGAGCCCCACAAGTAGAGTAGTAGAACAAATCATTTTTGCAAACATTAACTGTAGAGATCAGGCCTCATGTCAATTTACAGTACACTCTTTTCCATCTGCTCAAATTTGGACGGGTACAACCTAACAAATGGCTGCTCTTAAGAAACCGCCCGGATGAAGGTGAGAAATTTATGTCAAGAGGAATTATTTCATATTACGGTAAAGGACTCTTGCTAATCTTTGATTTAATAACATGGGTTTGTCCAAATAGAAATATATGTTATTTTATTTTTAACCATTTAATTAATGTCCACTAATCTGTTGCCAAGACAACGAAATAAGCATGTGTGTACACACACGGGAAATGGTAATATAATCCCATGAGGTCGAGCTGTGTGGACCCCACCAATAAAATAGTAGAGGGAGATATGTATACCTTAGATTTTTACAATACCTAGAGTCATGAGTAAGTGAAATCTACTCCAACCATTAGATGTCACACCAAAGGGTAGGTGTAGAACTCAAAAATCAGGCGAATAATTTATTTTAGTGTGCCTCATCAAAGGAATCATTTTAGAAGGCGAGCTTTTTTTGCACACTATTTGTAATTGTACGATCCACTTGAACCATGGATGGAGTTGATTTTCAATTCTTAGGTCTAACATGGGGTGACACACATTATGGTCAAGGTCGATTTTACGTTAACACCACAGTGGAGCCCACCAAAGCCAAGATCATTTTCAAAAGGCATCAAGAAAATGCCTCTCTCCCAACATTAATTAGCATTAATTAATCCAAAGTAGGTGTGTATAGATATCGCATTCAAGAGGAAATTTTTCTTATTAAATGCCCAGCTAGTTGGACCAAAATGCAGTGTCCAACTAGTTGTGTTAGCATATATATATATATATATATATATATATATATATATATATATATATATATATATATATATATATATATATATATATATATATATCACTACAAGAAAACCTATACCGACGAAAATTTTCATCACTAAAAGTGATATTTTCGCAGGTAAAAAGTTTTACCGACAAATTTTTTCATTGGTAAAAAATGTAAAAAATAAGCAAAACACTTTTTACTGAAGATATTTTTCGTGGGTAAAAATAATTACAAAATTTTTACCGATGAATTTTTTCGTCGGTAAAAATTAAGTGTAAAACTTTTACTGACGATTCTTTTCGTACGTAAAAATAATTACAAAACTTTTACTGAAGAATTTTTCGGTCAGTAAAAAATAAATGTAAAACTTTTACTGACGATTTGTTTCGTAGGTAAAAATATTTACAAAACTTTTACCAACAAATTTTTTCGTAGGTAAAAAATAAGTAAGAAACTTTTACCAACGAATGTTTTTGTAGGAAAAAATATTTAAAAAACTTATACCAACGAATTTTTTCATCAGTAAAAAATAAGTAAAAAACTTTTACGTATAAAAATTTTCATAGGAAAAAATATTTAAAATATTTATATCAACAAATTTTTTCGTCAATAAAAAATAAGTAAAAAACTTTTACCTACGAAAATCTTTCGAGGAAAAAATATTTACAAAACTTTTACCTACGAAACTTTCGTAGGTAAAAGTCTCTTTTCTTTTTTTTTTTTCAATATTCTAGCACAAAATTCTTGATATACACCTGTTACAGTATATTTCATTATATTCTTCCTCATATACACCTATTATATAATATATTTCATCATATTCACATTCACATCCATCTAAACCCAAACTAGTAAATCCATCAAAACATAAACTACATTCATCAAAACATAATCAATCTTATCCACATCACATTCATTCATGCATAAATACATATAAGTTTAACATCATAACTAAAAATATAAAAAATCACAAAGATAAACGCGGAAGTGGTGAGGCATCGGTAAGTAAGCGTGCAGTGAGAGCATGGAACATCTCTATTATCTATCGCTCATGCTCCACCCACATTTCTCCCATCCTCCTCTCCTGCTCCTCCCTCTGCCCCGCCTACTTCTCCATCCTCCTCCTCTCCTGCATCTCCCTCTGCCTCGTCGACTCCTCCATTCTCCTCTCATACTCTTCCCTTTGTCTCGTTAACTCGTCCATCCTCCTCTCCTGCTCCTCCCTGTGCCTCGCCGCTCCTCCATCCTTCTCTCCTACTCCTCCCTCTACCTCTCTAACTACTCACTCTACTTCTCCAGCTGGTCTCTGATGTCATGGACAATGACCCATAGCTACTGAACCTCTCTCTCTGCAATATCAGTTCGGCGTGCGACATTATCACCAACGACGATGGAATGGATGGAGGCAACTTTAGCGGGTGTCATAAGCTTGACACCATGGCCAAGCCCACACACATATCTAGAATGGGTGCCAAGCACCTGACTCAGGATCTCTAGCTCACTCCGCTGAGTACCATCGGGAATGGGCTGACTGCAGAAGGTGTCCATCGCTACCTGTAATGAAAACATATGAATTTTCATAATAAATGTCATTATTATAATTCAATGCAATTAAATTTTATAATGAAAGAATTTTTACCTAAATCTCACTGGCTCTAGGATGTACCCAAGATCCCGTCGCCTGCCGACAGTGAGTCCCTCTATAGAGGTCTACTGGTTCGGGCTCCTGACTAGTGACGAAATCTCGTTACGTAATTGAAAGGATAATAGAGTTAATATAAATGCATGGAAAGAATATATCAACTTAATAATTACCAATAATTTCTTACCATGTCGTTACGAAGTTGTACAAATGACTTTGAATCAGTTACGTGGTTCACTTCTAACTTTTCCCTGTTGTCAGAATTTATTTTACTCCTCTTCTGAACACATTATTCATAATACATTGTTATTAATTGTGAATTTAATTGTTACCTTAAGATATCGAAATATGCAAATATTACTTGAAAAGAATCAGATAAAAATCTATCACAGAGTATCTGGCAGTTGTCATGGGTCACATGCGGCGGTGTGGACAGTGCGCCCTCCTCATGGCTTATACACCACCTGTATCACTGGTGTAACTCACCGCGGTACTCTTTGAACCACTCCTTGACCATGTAGTCGACGGCATGGAAAATGTGTAGAACACTCAAATGCAAGTCAAATTTATCCTGTAGTTTCCTAAATAATAGATTAAAGCAATAAACTTATTAAGAAAATAACTTAACCGTAAATGATCTTTTATAAAATAAATTTTAATTTGCTAAAATTTACCTAAAGGCACTGACGGATAAGCTATCGTACATCATCTGTCACGTCTGCCCAACCGGGGGTGTTGGGGAGGATCAGAGTTCGGCATAAGATACTGACCTCCGACGTAAACAACCTGACATTATTCCCAACAGGTCTAATGCAATCCTGTGGAACTCTACCGACACCTTACCTTCATGTATAACTCTCTCTAAAAGAAACCCACGCATGGGTCCACGTCCTCGTCAGTTGGTCGACGATGATGTTGTAAAAGAAATACGTAAGTCTAAACATAAACAGAAATCATTAAAAAAAATATATGTCTAGACTTACATGCAGTGTTCGGTGTATGCGCGAATAATTCTTTTTATTATAAGTCATGATTAATTTTCAAGTATACATGGAATACATAAATTATTCAAATTAAAAACTGACATGTAAATCATGTGTACATTTAATAATCATCGCCTGTATCACTATCGCTGATCAGTATTTCCTCTTCATCGTTTGCAACGTCGTCATCAATAAAACTGCTATCATTTCTAATAATGTCATGTATTATTGAGGCATCAACATGATCAGGTGGCACATCATCTCTTTCCAATTACACCACATCAATATCAATACTTGAATCAGTCCCTGTATCCCCAGATGACATGTCTTCTTGATATGTTTGTTCAACCCTAGACGTTTCATTTCCCTCATCTTCGCTATCTTCAACTTCTGGTATGGGAACTTCAAATATGTTCTTGAACTTTATTTTCTGCACCACATGCCAAGAGTCACCTAACTTGGTGTCAGCAAGGTAAAATACTTGTTTGGCTTGACTAGCAAGGATAAATGGGTCATCCTTAAACCACTTCCGAGATAAATTTATGCCCGTAAAGTAGTTGTTAGTCTGCATTTCCAACTTTTTATTTTCAATGTCCCACCAATCATATTTAAATAAATACACCCATTTTCTCATACAATAACTCAGGTCAATAATATCCATCAAAACACCATAAAAGTCAATTTCATCATCCTTATTCATTTCCTTCACAACCAACTTACTATTTTGTGTGGTCCTATACTTCTCACATTCTTCGGTATAAAATCGAATCCCATTTACAATACAACCTGTATATTTAGATATACGTCTATCAGGGCCACATGCCAGTGAGTATAGTGTATCAAACGCATCCGTAGAGTTGCTCGTGCACAATGTCTTCGTCTATTATCATGCATAGAATATAACTGTTTAAGGATTTTCTTAGGTTCAAATAATGTGCAATACAATGAAAATTCTAAGTGTGGTGAGATACAATGTGAAATCTTACACATTTTGTGAACCATTCTGGAAACTGATCCTAATGCATTCGATCATAATTTGTCAGAAATTAGGACTGCATCTCGTCGATGTGTTCGCTACACATAAATGACACGTCATCAGCAAGAAACATTAAGATTATCGTATATAGAGAAAACAATAATCAAGAAAAGACTTACTCTAAGAACGACTCTATTTCTTCATAATTATGCAACACATACCTCTACGCCTTTGCTAGATCCCCATGGTCCATATCCTGAAACGTCGGAGATCCTAAAGGACGAACGTTATGTGCAAATACAGATATGAGTCTTTGTTCATGCTCCTGCCCTTCATCGGCATTCCGATCTTCTCGGTTGAATCTAGTTATTGTGCCATGAAGATACATAGAGCAAAATGTCAGATACTCATTATCAATGTACGGTTCAGTAATGGATCCCTCCAGTCGTGCCTTATTCCTCACAAATCATTTGTGTGTGAAGGAATCTGTACACAAAACCACTATGTTATACGTATGAAAACTTGTATATATGTAGTTCATGGAATTAATAAAAAATTTAACAGGTTCTACCACCTTTTGATCGGATACATCTAATGATATTATATTGGGCTTGCAAGCTTTACCTCGTGTGGTAAGTGAATCATTAGGTGTACTATGACATTGAAAAAAGCAGGTGAAAATATTCTTTTAAGTTTGAAAAGGATTACGACAATGTCCGTCTCCAGTCGTTTAATAACATCTATATTCAATGATTTTAAACATAAATCCTTAAAGAATATCCCCAACTCAATCAGCATCTCACCGATATCCTTACTCAGGAATCCATGAATCACAACCAGTAGTAGGCGTTGCAGAAGGATGTGACCATCATGACTTTTCATTCCTTTTACCTTACAATCTGTAATGTTTATGCGTCGAGATATGTTTGACGCATACCAATCGGAAAACTTCACTGATCTCAACCATTCACATAAACACTTTTTCTCTAGTTTTATAAATGTGTAGTAGGCTGATGGTATAGTATACGAATTTTCATGAGGTTGCAAGTGCAACTTCTTCCTTAAACCCATTGCTTGTAGATCCAATGGAGCCTTAAAACCGTCTTTTATTTTCTTCTTTATGTTTATCAATGTTCCGAAGAAATTGTCACATATATTTTTCTCAATATGCATGATATCTAAGTTGTGTCATAATTTCAGATCACTCCAATAAGCGTGACTCAAAAAAATGCTATTCTTCCTCTAGTTATAGTCCAATACTATACCTTTTCTCTTCTTCAAGTGCGATGCCTTACCAAATCTAACTTCTCCAATATTACTTAGTTTTTGTATCACATCTTCTTCGGATAGCTCTTTCGGGGGTGGCCTATGATCTTGTTTGTCATAAAAAATCATCGTCTTCCTGCCCCAACTATGATCGATCGGATGGAAGCGACGATGGCCCATATAATACATTTTTCTACTATGCTTCAATGACAATGAACAAGTCTCAATACCACATGTAGGACAAGTCAACTTTCCCTTTGTGCTCCACCCAGACAAATTTCCATACGCGGAGAAGTCATTTATTATCTACAAGACCGCTGCATGCAATCGAAATACCTGTCTTGTAAATGTGCATACATTTGTACACCTTGACTCCACAACTCATTTAACTCATCTACTAAGGGTCACAAATACACAACAATGTCATTCTCAGGTGACTTGGGTCCAGGAGTAAGCAATGACATCATAAAAAATGACTCTTTCATACACAACCAAGGATGTAAATTATAGGGCATAAGTACCACTGGTCACATACTGTATAAGCTACTCATATTACCAAATGAATTAAAACCATCACTTGTAAGACCTAGTCGAATATTGCGAGAATCCTCTACAAACTAGTCATATTGCTTGTCAAAATTTTACTAGGCTTCAGAGTCCGCAGGGTGCCTCAATGTAGTATCATCATGAACATATTTCTCCTTATGCCACCTCATATCTCCAGCCATCTTACGAGATAAGAACAATCTTTACAATTTGGGTTTCAATGGAAAGTACCTTAATACCTTTTGTGGGATTTTCTTAGACTTGGCTTCATTATACTTTCACCTAGACTCTCTACATTTTGAACACTCTTCAACATTTTCATGCTCTTTCTAATACAATAAACAATTGTTTATACATGCATGTATGAGGATGTAACTAAGGCCCAAGTCTCTCATTAAGGATTTTGCTTGTAATGAGACTTAGGTAATGTTTCATCGTCCGGTAATGCTTCTTTTAATAAGTCAAGCAATATGTCAAACAATTTGTTACTCCAACGATTTATTGTCTCAAAATGAAGTAACCTTGTAAGAAAATTCAACTTGGAGAAGTTCTCACACCCCGAATAAAGTGGACATTGCGCATCCCTCAACAACCTACTAAACTTTTATGATTCGACATCACCCATAGGAGGAATATCTTAGCTACCGCTTTTCGCTGTAAAATCAGTATCCGCAATTATTCCCATGAACACATCCCCTATGATATCATATATTTCATTAATGTCTTCATCCTCGTCATTTGGCACAATTAGGTTAGCAAAGACTTCAGTGGCCTCAACTCTATGGCAGATATATTCACCGTGATGGATCCACAAGTGTAACCCGGGTCAATACCAACTATGAACAAATCATCCTCTACTTTATCTAAAGTCTTATAAATCATGTTCTTGCATTTTTGACTTGGACACCTAATCCTATTCCTTGAATCTGCCTGATTTCATGCAAATTCCTTGAACTCTTGAACCCCTTATTTATACTCTGGGTCATTCCTGTTCTTAGCTCGCATCTAACTCTTATCCACTTCTACAATGAAAAGACGAGTCAGTTTACGGAAATAGGTTTAATATTAGGTTAGGTTATAGGTTTAGGTTATATATTTAGGTTTAGGGAATTGAGAATAGTTATAAGTTTAGGTTTAGGTTTAGGTTAGGGAGTTGAGATTAGGATTAGGTGTAGGTTTTGGGTTTAAGGATTTTAGAATACGTTAAGGTTTAGGTTTAGGAAATTGGGTTCGGGTTCGGGATTGGATTTACGTTTGGGTTTTAGGTTTAGATTTTAGGTTTAGATTATAGCTAGGTTATAAGTGTAGGTTATAGGTTTAGGTTTAGGTTAGGTTATATGTTAAGGTTTAAGGAATTGAGTTTAGGTTATACATTATAGGTTATAGGTTATAGGTTATAAGTTAAGGTTTAGGGAATTGAGTTTAGGTTATAGATTACAAGTTTAAGTTATAGGTTATAGGTTATAGGTTAAGGTTATAGGTTTAGGTTATAGGTTATAGATTATAGGTTCAGGGAATTGAGTTTAGGTTATAGGTTTAGGTTATAGGTTATAGGTTATAGGTCAAGGTTATAGGTTTAGGTTATAAGTTATATGTTTTAAGGCTCGACCTGAGTTCGCTTGTGTACATGTGTGTGTAAGTATGCATTTCGTTCATTTGGATCCCGCGGTCCTACCGATCAAATTTCGGTAACCGGCGACCTTCGGATAGTGTTTGCGGTTACCCTTGAATTCGGTCACCTAGACCCGACTCAGATTGACCTGAGACCTATGACATTGTGACCACATCATCGTCGCAGTTCCAACAACGTGTCTCGTGTGAAAATCTTACGTGTCCATCAAAAGTTGTAGGCCATACATTATTTGGGGCATTGATCAGGATGTGAGGCCCACTTTACCCATGAGCATATTTTTCTTATGTGGGCCCACCCTAGGTTCCATGTGCCTAGCCTAACCTATACCTTTCGTATAGCTAACAATGATGAAAGTATTCTAACCTAGGCTAATAAAGCCTCTTTCCTAACAACTAATAATGGGTTGCTCTATCCCAAGTCTTCTTTTCTAGCAAAAAAGTCAAATTTTTCTCTTCTCAAGAGAGAGAAGACATCATTTCCCTCCCCTTTCTAGAAACCCCATCATTTTACCTCTACAACTATCCATGTCCCCCTTCTCTCTCTCTCTCTCTCTCTCTCTCTCTCTCTCTCTCTCTCTCTCTCTCTCTCTCTCTCCCTCTCACTTCTCTTCTTCTCTAGCAATTTCTTTCATTTTGCAGCCCCTCATCTCCCATTTTTCTCCCCATCCATCCATCAAAATATCATCTCAACCCTTCATCTTTCTTCCTTGGACAGTTAGAAGCTTGGAGTGGAGTTTTGATAGAGATCTTAAGGTGGGTGTTCCTTAGATGAAAATTTCTGATTTCTTTGATTCCATGGATGTTCTTTCCATTCCTTTCATTTTAAAGCTTGAGGGGCCCATCAAATGATGGTGGTAGCACCCATGTCTTCATGGATGTAGCTCATAGTCCATCCTTTGTGCGTGCATGGTCCATGCAAGGTGCCATTCTCCATGAACGCCCCCCACATGATTTTTTTTCCTTGATTAAGGATCCTTGGGTTATCTAAATCCTTGGTGGAGATGGCATCTCTACTATAGATCTTGAGTAGGACGAGTTATGCTCATATGGAACCATGTAAATCATGATATAGTGGATGATTGTGATTGTGTGATGAGGGAAACGACCTAAATGTGGAAAAGATCCTTCCCTTGTGGCCGGATTCTTTTATTTTTCTTGTTTATATCTCTGAAATAAAGATGTGTGTGGCCCACCTTTTCAGCCTGGAACCATCCAGACCATCCAAAGAGGAAGAACGTCCTAGACAGTCCACCCTTGGACATTAGGGCCCAAAATGTACCTAAAAAGAATATATGCAAATGGTATTTGTTGATGGGAATGGTCTGGATGTTTGTGGGGCCCACTAGGGTTATCCATACCATAATTTTTATGGATTGATTTCTTTTTTTTTATAGTGATTATAATTATTTTAATTCAGTATTATGTTGCTGTCCAGAAGCTATCTGGACAATTTTTTGAGCTATCATGAGCTTAGTTTTGGGGATGATTGGTGGAGTGTTTGGTCCCACTTGATCTATGCCTCTTGAAGGCGGGGACCCACCTAGATGTCCTCCCAAATTTCACCCTCATCCGTTCCTATTTGATCACCCAAAAGGGTGGGCTAAGAAGGTTAGACGGTCCAAAATTTTCTTGACTGTCTAGCCATTCTGCTGCTGTAACAACATAAATATCAGCTTATTTTTGAAGTAGTGGGCCACCTTTGTAGACCCCACCTTATTGTATAATTGTTTAGGGATGTTGGTCCTACATTTTCTTAAAATTTGGCAGACTTGGGCCCACTCTAATGGGGTGCACAAATCAGGGGCAGCAACATTGTTTCAGCAGCAGAATTTTTTTTAGAAATACCTTGCTGATTGTAGGAGTTAAATAAAATACTTGTACTATCATAAAAATTCTAAAAATTTACATGGAGGTGGCCCACCCAATTTAGAACCCACCTACAAAATATTGGTGCCAATGGACCCATGTACACACCAGGGTGGTTGTTGGACTAGCCGACTATAATATGATGTCTTGATCAGTCCGATTTTTAGGATAGAATGATTTCTTTAAATAAATTAAAATATTTATAGATGTCTAAAAACTTTAAAATTTTGTAATGATATGTTCCACTCATGGTAAGACCCACCTACCAAATTTTAGAGCCAATGTAAACCTGTACACACCGTGGCTAGGGCCGGACTGGCCCACCACGTTGGGACATCCAGATCTGTATGATTTTGTGGACAGAATGCTTTGTTTAAATTAGTTAAAATACTTAGGAATATGAAAAAATTATAAAATTTTGTGGGGGTGTGGAACACCTATGGAAGTGTCATTATATAAAACTTTAGCCCCAAATGACCCCTTTTGGGTATCCAAAAGAATAGACCACGATGGTTGGACTCTCAGATTTTTCTGCTGTGCAGTCCAGCAATATGCCTTAATAAAAACCATAATTAAAAAATATTTTTTCTAATGGTGGGCCACCTTTTTAGGTTTCCTCTCATTATATGCATGATGAGGGACCTTAGCCCTCAATTTTTCATAGTTTTAGAGGCCCTGGACCCACTCCAATGGCGTGCCCAAATTTTTGACAGCAATATGTTATAATTATGCTTGGCCTTGGGTTGAAATTTTGAGGAGTGGTGCCCACCAAATTGTGAAGATCTTAGAGGAAATAATTTATACATTTAGTTCCTTAAATGTTGGGCATAATAAATTCACTTTTGAGGCCCAGCACAGTTGAATTTAATTAGATCCATGAATGTAGCTAGTTGTTGAACTCTTTAGGCCCAATTGGGTTGGAACTTTCCAGATAGGCCCATTGAACTCTTAGGCCATTTTTACCATAATATTGTGTTGGGTTAATGGGCCAGATTACACAAGTATATGGGCTCTTAGTTGCCCACCAATTCAACTTTATACTTGGGCCGGGTTGTAGGCCCAACTTACTTGACTAAGAGCATGACATTTGCTTATGTGCTTTGAGCAATGGGCTGCCCACTAGGCCACCATAATATATGAGATTAGTAGCCTTTATGTTGGGCCCTAACCTCTCTCCTATGGGCCCATAGTGGTATATATGGGTTAGGTTATGTGTGTTCCCCTTGGACCCATATTTTGGGTAGGCCTTGGGCCGCCCTTTCTGAAGCCCAACATGAGTGTTTGTGGTATAATTATAGCTCCCCATTTCTTTTTTCTGATGTTGAATGGGCTTTAGGCCTTGATCGATGATCAATTAGAGATGGGTTACCTCTTGAGGACCAATTGTAGTTAGATGTCCACATTGGTGGCCCTAAGATAAGCCCATGGGCTTCTATGTGTGGTTAAAGGCCTACCATAGACCCTTAGTAGGTCGTTTCATCTATTTAGGCCCATACCATTGTTCTCATTAATCTCGTGGGCTTTCCCAGGTATATTGTAACACCCCGGATTTTTGCCAACTTAGAATTAGGCGTCCTTAGGCAATGGGTCAACCATAACACTCTCAAAGCTCAATCCCAAAGCCAAAGAAATCATTTTTCAACTCATTTTCTTCAAAACTCATCTTTCACCACCTCATTCTTCAAACTTCTCTAAGTACTTTCATATTAGACCCGAATCCTCAAGTTTAAAAAGTAAAGAACTATACCTAAACTAAAGTTCACTGACAATGATCGTCGAGATTGAGTCCATGCACACTCCTGATCACACACAACGACCCCAAATCACTTATAGACCGTCAATCAAAGGGTTTAGACTATGTTTCATTACATTCCAAACCTAGAAATGAATGTCCTTAGGTGGTAGGTCAACCCTAACATCTTACACTTAATATCAAAGCCTATTACTTCTTTTTATCCAATTCCTTCGAAATCTCACCCTCCACCACTTTATTCTTCATTTGTTTTCTAAACACATTCATAATACACACCAATCCTAGGGTACTAATGATGAAGAACAATACCGAAGATAAAACTTACCGTGAATAGTAAATAAATGGATAAAATGGGTCTTGACCCTTAACCTTTTGGAATGTAACAAAATAAATAGGTTAGTTGGATAGATTAGCATCTCCTCCCCCAAAATCTTATGCTATACGCTGCATAAACTCATTTCGATTTGCAAATTGGCCCCGAAAATGCCTCAAATGGAGTCGGGGGCCAAACGATCAACTTTCAGGGGTACCCAGGGTGGGCCCCACACTTTTTTGGGGCCTAGGGGAAAGGAAAACCTCGCCCAAATGGCAAGGCCTCACCAAATCCACTAGTGGTCGGCGAGGCCTCATCGGGAAACGGGCTCAGTTGTGCGGGCCGCTCGGGCCGATCACATGTGGGGCCTAGTGGGACCCTATGGTATAGGGTTCGACCCTCCTTTCATCCTAAATCAAGTGTTTCCTTCACAAAACTCCCTCCCAAGCTTTTCTTTTCTTGAAAAATCTCTCAAACCTCTCCAAAAGTCCCTCTCCAAACTCTTCCTTCTTCTGTTTCCAAGCACCCTCACTCCACCCTTCAAATCTCATCTCAAACAGAAATCATTAGGGGCTAGTTCCTTTAAAAATTAGCTGAAATTAACTAGTGCTAAACTAGACGATCTGTGAAATTGTCACCAATCACTTTAAATATGATCCGCTAAAGCCAAAGCGTGAAGAATAGTTGACGCTACCTTACCCTAAAACCTAGGATCAAACTCTAAACCCGGTTGCTCACGGGAGCATTCGAAAACTTTGTATTGGATCTAGACCACGCATCGAAAGTTCGATAGTGATAATCTTAGACAATTATGACCGCCTAGTTGGACTTGACAATCACCTTAAAAATCAAGTCCATACGATGTCCTGAGACCATTTCCTTGCGTCCAGAGTGAAAAGTGTGAGAAAAGTGAATTTATTTAGAAATTAAAAATAATTTATGAAATCTGGCACGTGTCACTTGCTCGACATTTTCTAAGCGTTCTGACCGTCAGAATCTGATCCAAATACACCCTCGGATCAGGGAACATTTTCCACTTAGGTCAGTGTACTTGGAATCCTCGATCAAGTCTCAGTGACCGCTGAACTGAAACTGGTCTGCCACGTGCGATCTGAGAACTCTATTGAACTGAAAACTCAATGTGATCAGGATCAAACATCCATGAGCTTAAGTCTGACCGCATTTAGTCAGGGGACCTCCAGAAATGTTCTTTTGGATCGAAAAAGACCCGATTTGGCTGTAACCCAAGTATACCTTGGTCCTAAGTCTATATAGGTGAGTTTTTAGCCTATATAAGGAGCTTAAACCCTCTCCCATTCAGCCCATACGAATTTGAGAAATCCCTAGGAGAGAGAAGAGAGAAGAGAGAGAAAGTGAGGGAGAAGTTGGGGGTTTCCCCGGTGATTCTTCCCTGCTGCTCCACGTGTCAAAGCTGTCCATTTGCATCACTTTTCCAGTGATTTCAGTATCGTTCTTAGGTAAGAAACCCTAACCCTAACCTGTTTTGAAGCTTAGAATAGCTATAGTGATGTTGTAGCTAACCTGTTCCTTGCCATAGGTAACGTATCTGCCGTTGACGAAGACACATCGTTTGAATCCTAACGGATACGCATTTTCTGGTTTAAGGTGTGGATTTTAGATGCTTAGAGTACCTGTTTCAAAGCTTTCAATGTCGTTTAATGGTAGATTACTGTTAAGGATGTTGTTTGACATGTAGAACATGCCGACCGATTTCTGTTTCGAATACATACGAAGAATATGAGATTTAGGGTATTTTAGGTATTTGTTGGAAATACTGTATACGTACGTATTTTACTGATATGATTGCCATGAGTATTTACTGTGTACCTATACTAGTTATACGTATATGATATTTTTGGCAAAGAGATTCGCCCTAATGCACATATTGGCCGACATATGCTATGTAGACTAATGTGTGTAGACTAAGTGTTTGTTGAAATGCCTAAATCAATATGATTTATGCCTGCCATATGTGTTGAATGTAAGAACATGATTGTTGTGTATTAGAGATCTCCGTAATATAAGGATCTGTCATATTATATGTTAAAATCAACATACGTCAAGTACGTTGGAGTTGTGTAGTCTAAGTGTTTGTATTAATGCTTGCGTGAGTAAGCACTTAGTAAGTAGTGTTGTAGACCAGTGTTGAGATAGGATTCTCAACTGCGTTGATGATGGGTTTGATTTCCTCCATGTACGTTGTTGAATTGATTCCTTATGTATGAAATGCTTGTGTATGCTTAACTGCGTATGTTGTACCTTATAACATGTTGCTAACATGCTTGAATTATTTGTCATTTCAATCTTGTTTATCTCATCTTATTACTGATTCACATTACATGTGTTTGGGGCTATACTCTAGTCCAGGCAGTCGGTAACATTTAGAATTCATGGTTGAATTCTATTCACCACGAAGGATGTGTATGACGAACCCGAGTCGTACTAGAGTTGTCAGCAGTGGTTAGGCCACGCGAAGTGCTTGTACACTTCATGTCGGTCGATTCAACGTGCGCTTGTGCTAGTCAGACTCATTAAGTAACCCGACTGACCATTGTATGTTCACCTTGTATTCGTCATAACTGTTTGAACCTAAGGTACCAAACTTACCATTGGAAAGCCCCTCTAACCTTGGTACCTCGATCCCTTAAGACTCATGAGCTGGGCATGGTGGTATGAGACACCATGGTCGAGCTGTCGGCCTACGCTGGGGCTACAAACCTCTCCGTAGTGACTAGTGAGCAACCCAGACTCGTGAGAAGATTATGGTGGTATGGGACACTATATTCTTGCTGTCGGCCTACACTGATAAGGTGATGGGGGAGCGGTGCAACGAGTATGAGCAACAGTCCTGACAGCCCTTTGTAGTGACCTCGAGCGTACTCTGAGTTTACATGAGGCGACCACCCTTCCGTAGCAACAAGAGTACAACTAGGCCTGTATTGATAAGGTGATGGGGGAGCGGTGCAACGAGTGCGTGCAACAGCCCTAGCAGCCCTTATAGCGACCTAGAAATATATCATCGTATGGGACTACTAGGAGCGTACTCTGAGTATGGGACTACTAGGAGCGTACTCTGAGTTTACATGAGGCGACCACCCTTCTGTAGCAACAAGAGTACAACTAGGCCTGTATTGATAAGGTGATGGGGGAGCGGTGCAACGAGTGCGAGCAACAGCCCTGACAGCCCTTTGTAATGACCTCGAGCGTACTTTGAGTTTACATGAGGCGACGACCCTTCCGTAGCAACAAGAGTACAACTAGGCCTGTATTGATAAGGTGATGGGGGAACGGTGCAACAAGTGCGTGCAACAGCCCTAGAAGCCCTTGCAGTGACCTAGAAATATATCATCGTATGAGACTACTAGGGGTGACGACCCTAGACAGGATCATTGTTTGGGTATTGATATGAGGGAGGTACCCTAGTTTCCCAATCCTGTTATATGAAAAGGACTAATAACAACTTGGTAATCATATTCATATCGCACTGCATGTACCTGGAAGATGTGGAGCACTGAGGGAAGAAAGCACGCCGCGGACGTAAGATGGTGTCGCATGAGGGAGTATGTCGGTGAGGGCATCCATCATGTCATTTCATTCTTGCATTAATCAGAGTATTTAGAAATGTTTGAATTGCTTGTTTTATCATTATCGCTTGATTGATTTGATAACATGCTAATCTTTGCTCTATGATTCCACTGAGTTAGCTACTCACTCCCACGTTACGGGACGGTGTTGCGCACACTAACTAGTCCCTATTTTAGTTTCAGATGATGGTGATGCTTGCGAAGCAGAGCCGGACTTGATGATGATGAAGAGGATCCCTCCTATATGCAGGTTCTGATCGACGGATTTATAGGGTTACTGATTAGATGCCAATACACTTGGTATTTTGCCTTTTATTTTCACACCCATGTATATTCTTTTTTTTCTATTTTGGAGTATACATGTATTTAGTTAACCCGGTAACATGTTCACACTCTGGAGACTTACAATCATTTATATATTTTATATATCTATCACATTCTTCCGCTTGCTAATTTAACTGTCTCTGGAGTATGATATATTTTTTTGGCTTAATCCACTTCATATTTTACGTACTATTATAGCTGACATTCATCCATCATTGAAAATGTTGCATAAGTGATGTTCTGGAACTCGGGGGTGGAGTTTATGCTCGACCCCCGATTTTCAGGGCATTATAGATGGTATCAGAGCATGATTTGGATTAAACCGGACCTGGGTTATGGTAACACAATACACACTCACGCACTCTGACTTAGGAAGGGGGCGATGAAATCTAGAAACCACATTAGGATCCCATGTTTTGCCGACCAGCGAGATTAACTACCGTAAAATAGCCCATACGTAACCGAGACCTTATAAGATGATCTCACATCCCTACTCTTATTCGCTCATGCTTCCGTCTTCTTCTACATCTTACACCCATCCACCACTATTCTTTACAACTCTTCACCTTCCTTATACCCCCCTCATATATCCTATGGTTTCCAATATGCTGTTGGAATGTATGCAATTATCAATAAATCCCGGGATTTCCTTTCAAATTATACTTAGAATTCCGTCATCTTGGGATTTAGAAATCCCATCTCCTACTTCCCAACACAAGACTCATTTTTCAAAGTCTATGAATCGATTTTAATCCCATCCCACCCTCTTTCCAAACATGCCATTTCCAATCCCGAGCTGGGATTAGCAACGAAATCTATTTAATACAACTTAGAGTTTTAGACTCAAAGGTTGGACTCGTAGACTTTAAGGATTTGGTGGTGTAAGAAATTCAATAAGATAATAGCATGAACCTAGGATCTTCTTAGTTGGTATGTGAATAGGTGTAGTGTTCAAGAGTAATTAGATTAAGGTCCGGGCAACTCAAATTCAACTAGACAACTTTGACCCTAAGTGATAAAACAAATTCCTTGTATTAGGAAGGGTATGAAATCATTTAGGGTATAAACATAGGTTTTAGGTTACAATTAGTGGATCACCGCTACTCCTAAGTTAAGACTAGGCTGGTTATACTAAGGAATGTTAAAGACTAATTATGCCAAGATAATTGAAAGATAGACTTAATTAGTTGACTTGCTTAGGTTGGAGTGAGACCTCATTCCTTCGTTGAATTCCCCTCATGCTTAGAGGCTTCTAAATCCCTTCGAATTAATGTTAGGTCAAATCAATACACCCTTAGAATTTATCTTCCCAAGGACTTGATACAATCGGGAACACGGAGTAGAGGAACTATATACAAGCGAAGTAATCGCGGTTTGAATTGACTTCTCAATCCTGGTATGTTACCAATGAACTCAATGCTCTGATAAAGCAAAAGATCGAGACCAACTAGGATTACAAACTGATACGACACATTTTCTGTCCTAGCCAGGCAGAAAGTTTATGTATCCAGCTCAGACCCACCACACAATTTTTCTTCCGTGTTGACCCAACCACATACAACCAAAAGTTTATTATTTCACCTTTGAGAAGTGTTAAGAACATATTGCCAATAGGGTATAAGTATCTTGCCACAAACTCACACCTGTCCCTGGAATTAAGTACAACACCTAAGATAGGTCCTAAATTATGCCTTGTTCCGATATACAGATCAGGACATAGATCCTTGAGCCTTTAGAGTAGAAATAATTTTTTAAGGGGGGTAGGACATTATGAGCCCAACCTAGTTAGTTCAGCTAATACAACCGTTGAGTTAGAGTGGCGTAGCGAAAGCATGGTTAGCTCCTTTCCCACTGGCCCAGGATCGAAAGAAATTGGTCCATGTTAGACGAAAAGATAAAAACCCTTAACCCCTACTTTGGACATAGATTAAGATGAGGACTCTTTAGACCAAGACCTAAATAGGAAATTTGAACCTTTCATGATGGGCATTCCCTAAGCTTTTAGAGTGATCGACTATATGGAGTTACTGAAATATACAACTGCGAAGCATTCACGGATTGACCCAATTCTCAATCCTGGGTGACTACCGATGGACTCACTACTTGGACCGAGCAGAAGATCAGGATCTACCAGGACTTAGGAAGGGATACAATGAGCCTTCTACCCTGGTCAGGTAGGCGCTCGAAGTATCGGGATCAAGCCAACTACGACCGTCTCTCCGTATTGGTCGACTATTGAAAACATATATCTTACTCTAAGTAGATGGGAATCGTCGT
This sequence comes from Magnolia kwangsiensis, assembly GCA_037074715.1. Taxonomy (NCBI): domain Eukaryota; kingdom Viridiplantae; phylum Streptophyta; class Magnoliopsida; order Magnoliales; family Magnoliaceae; genus Magnolia; species Magnolia kwangsiensis. Next base: position 41,705,821 of record CM073576.1, on the reverse strand, counting down.
CAAGACTCCAAATAGATAAAGAAATAAATTATAGCAAACCATCAGGGTATAAGCAAGAGATAAAGAGTAATTTTTTAGGACGATAGACAAAAATGCATTAGACTAGCATAGATAGTATGCACCCTACCACGCAAATAAACTTGAAATCAATAAAGCTTAGGCGAACAGAATAATAGGATCTTTACTCATTATCCTTAACCAATTTCGGGGATGAAATTATTTTTAAGAGGGTTAGATTATAACACCGCCAATTTTTACCAATATGGAATTAAACGTCCTTAGGCAATGGGTCAACCATAACACTCTCAAAGCTCAATCTCAAAGCCAAAGAAATCATTTTTCAACTCATTTCCTTCAAAACTCACCTTTCACCACCTCATTCTTCAAACTTCTCTAAGTACTTTCATATTAGACCTGAATCTTCAAGTTTAAATAGTAAAGAACTATACCTAAACTAAAGTTCATTGACAATGATCGTCGAGATTGAGTCCGTACACACTCCTGATCACACACAACGACCCCAAATCACTTCTAGATTGTCAATCGAAGGGTTTAGACTATGTTTCATTCCATTCCAAACCTAAAAATGAATATCCTTAGATGGTAGGTCAACCCCAACATCTTACACTCAATCTCAAAGCCTAAAACCTCTTTTTATCCAATTTCTTTGAAATCTCACCCTCCGTCACTTTATTCTTCATTTGTTTTCTAAATACATTCATAATACACACCAATCCTAGGGTATTAATGATGAAGAACAATACCGAAGCTAAAACTTACAGTGAATAGTAAATAAATGGATAAAATGGGTCTTGACCCTTAACCTTTTGGAATATAACAAAATAAATAGGTTAGTTGGATAGATTAGTGTTTCCTACCCCAAAATCTTATTCTATATGCCACATAAACTCATTCTGGTTTGTAAATTGGCCCTAAAAATGACTCAAATGGAGTCGAGGGCCAAACGATCAACTTTCAGGGGGACCCAGGGTGGGCCCTCCACTTTTTTGGGGCATAGGCGACAGGAGAACCTCGCCCAAACGGCAAGGCCTCACCGGTAAATGAGCTCAGTTGGGCGCGCTGCTCGGGCCGATCACATGTGAGGCCTAGTGGGACCCTATGGTATAGGGTTCGACCCTCCTTTCATCCTAAATCAAGTACTTCCTTCACAAACCTCCCTCCCAAGCTTTCCTTTTCTTGAAAAATATCTCAAACCTCTCCAAAAGTCCCTCTCCAAACTCTTCCTTCTTCCGTTTCTAAGCACCCTCACTCCACCCTTCAAATCTCATCTCAAACAGAAATCATTAGGGGCTACTTCCTTTAGAAATTAGATGAAATTAACTAGCGCTAAACTAGACGACCTGTGAAATTGTCACCAATCACTTTAAATACGATCTGCTAGAGCCAAAGCGTGTAGAATAGTTAACGCTACAATACCCTAAAACCTATGATCAAACTCTAAACCCGGTTGCTCATGGGAGCATTCGAAAACTTTGTATTGGATCTAGACCGCGCGTCGAAAGTTCGATAGCGATAATCTTAGATAATTATGACCGCCTAGTTGGACTTGAAAATCACTCAAAAATCAAGTTCAAACGATGTCCTGAGACCATTTCCTTGTGTTCGGAGTGAAGAGTGTGAGAAAAGTGAATTTATTTAGAAATTAAATATAATTTATGAAATCTGGCACCTGTCACTTGCGTGACATTTTCTAAGCATTCTGACCGTCAGAATCTGACCCAAATACACCCTCGGATCAGGGAACATTTCCCACTCAGGTCAGTGTACTTGAAATCCTCGATCGAGTCTCAGTGACCGCTGAACTGAAACTAGTTCGCTACGTGTGATCTGAGAACTCTATCGAACTGAAAACTCAATGTGATCAGGATCCAACATCCATGAGCTTAAGTCCAACCGCATTCAGTCAAGGGACCTCCAGAAATATTCTTTTGGATCGAAAAAGATCCGATTTGTCTGTAACCCAAGTATACCTTGGTCCTAAGTCTATATAGGTGAGTTTTTAGCCTATATAAGGAGCTTAAACCCTCTCCCATTCAGCCCATACGAATTTGAGAAATCCCTAGGATAGAGAAGAGAGAAAAGAGAGAGAAAGTGAGGGAGAAGTTGGGGATTTCCCCTAGAATTCTTCCCTGCTGCTCCACATGTCAAAGTCGTCCATCTGCATCGCTTTTCCTGTGATTTCGGCATCATTCTTAGGTAAGAAACCCTAACCCTAACCTATTTTGAAGATTAGAATAGCTGTAGTGATGTTGTAGCAAACTTGTTCCTTGCCATAGGTAACGTATCTGCCGTTGATGAAGACACATCGTCTGAATCCTAGCGGATACGCATTTTCTAGTTTAAGGTGTGGAATTTAGATGCTTAGATTACCTGTTTCAAAGCTTTCAATGCTGTTTAATGGTAGATTGCTGTTAAGGATGCTATTTGACATGTAGAACATGCCGACCGATTTCTGTTTCGAATACATATGAAGAATATGAGATTTAGGGTATTTTAGGTATTTGTAGAAAATACTGTATACGTACGTATTTTGCTGATATGATTGCCATGACTATTTATCGTGTACCTATACTAGTTATACGTGTATGATCTTTTTGGCGAAGAGATTCGCCCTAATGCACATATTGGCCGACATATGCTATGTAGACTAATGTGTGTAGACTAAGTGTTTGTTAAAATGCCTAAATCAATATGATTTATGCCTGCCATATGTGTTGAATGTAAGAACATGATTGTTGTGTATTAGAGATCTCCGTGATATAAGGATCTATCATATTATATGTTGAAATCAACATACATCAAGTACGTTGGAGTTGTATAGTCTAAGTGTTTGTATAAATGCTTGCGTGAGTAAGCACTTAGTAAGTAGTGTTGTAGACCAGTGTTGAGATAGGATTCTCAACTACGTTGATGATGGGTATGATTTCCTCCATATACGTTGTTGAATGATTCCTTATGTATGAAATGCTTGTGTATGCTTAAATGCGTATGTTGTACCTTATAACATGTTGCTAACATGCTTGAATTATTTGTCATTTCAATTTTATTTATCTCATCTTATTACTGATTCACATTGCATGTGCTTGGGGCTATACTCTATTCCAGACAGTCGGTAGCAGTTAGAATTCGTGGTTGGATTCTATTTGCCACTAAGGATGTGTATGACGAACCCGAGTCGTACTAGAGTTGTCGGCAGTGGTTAGGCCACGCGAAGTGCTTGTGCACTTCATGTTGGTCGATTCAACGTGCGCTCGTGCTAGTCGGACTCTTCAAGTAACCCGACTGACCATTGTATGTTCACCTTATATTCGTCATAACTGTTTGAACCTAAGGTACCAAACTTACCATTGGAAAGTCCTTCTAACCTTGGTACCTCGATCCCCTAAGACTCATGAGCCGGGCATGGTGGTATGGGCACTGTAGTCGAGCTGTCGGCCTATGCTGGGGCCACAAACCTCCCCGTAGTGACCAGTGAGCAACCCAGACTCGTGAGCAGATTATGGTGGTATGGAACACTATATTCTTGCTGTTGGCTTACACTGATAAGGTGATGAGGAAGCGGTACAACGAGTGCGAGCAACAGCCCTGACAGCCCTTTGTAGTGACCTCAACCGTACTCTGAATCTACGTGAGGCGACGACCCTTCCGTAGCAACACGAGTACAACTAGGCCTGTATTGATAACGTGATGGGAGAGCGGTGCAACGAATGCATGCAACAGCCCTAGCAGCCCTTGCAGTGACCTAGAAATATATCATCGTATGAGATTACTAGGAGTGACGACCCTATACAGGATCATTGTTTGGGTATTGATATGAGGGAGGTACCCTAGTTTCCCAATCCTATTGTACGAAAAGGACTAATAAAAACTAGGTAATCATATTCATATCGCACTACATGTGCCTGGAAGATGTGGAGCACTGAGGGAAGAAAGCATGTCGCGGACAGAAGATGGTGTCGCATGAGGGAGTATGTCGGTGAGGGCATCCATCATGTCATTTCATTCTTGCATTAATCACAGTATTTAAGAATGTTTGAATTACTTGCTTTATCATTATCGCTTGATTGATTTGATAACATGCTAATCTTATCCATTAGGCCGTGACTCCCACTGTTGTGTAGTCGATTGGATAGGGGTGTGGCCTTACCTTCTTCGTGTGTAGGGGGCATTGTTAGGCTGAGTCTGACCAGCTCATAAATGGATCCACTATCGTCAAGTCTTGTTGGTGATTGGTTGTCCACAGGCGGGTAGTGAGGTCTCTTACACTCGTTTGACTATGCGAGGTTTGTAGAGCAGCAGTCTTTCAGCAGTGTAGTAGACCCCGGTGATTTTCTTATGATTGAAAATGTACTTGACATATGGTTTGGTTATGAGCACTGGCATTACTTGCATCGCATTAGCATTGGCTTTGTAAGCCGCTTCATGCATTGCCTTGGTATATCTCCCAGTACTCATTGCATCATATTCATGATAAGCCTTGGTAAGGCTATGATATTCTCATTGAGCATGTTTCCCTTCTTGCACCTTCTACTATTCTTTTGTGCACCATTGTCACACACTTACATCACCCTCCAAGCTTCTATAAGCTTATTCACGAGTGATGCGTGCAGAAGATTCTAGGTAGGCGTCGTAGCAGTAGAGCATGGAGTAAAGCTGAGCATTTTAGGACTTTAGTCTTGCTGACCTTTCTCTCTTTTCCTTTTATCTCATGTATGTCCTTTTGGACCTTATGGATGGCTGTAAAAGTTTAAATTCTTAGTGGATTTTGTGATGTGTGCCCTTTGTTATTCTCAGATGTACTTGTTGTGATCTTGGGTATGCTCATAGTAGTAATGATTATACTATTATAAAAATCTTCCTTGTAGGACTCAGGATCAGAACTTGCTTCAGGAGCCGAGAATGGGATACTATGGAGGTTGTTATGGCCAAAACCAGCCATCGGGTTCCTTGCGAGTTCGGTTACTGAGTCTGGGGCGTGACAGGAGTTGATATCAGAACATAACAAGTAATTCTGGAATGACTCAGGAGAACATCGCATGTCTGCTAAGAACATGGGACAAGTAGTGTCCCGAGATCCTTCCTTTCGCTCCGTGTTGAGCCTATAATTGTCTTGATTCCTTACATCGTCATTATTTTGTAGAAGATACCGCATGGTCGTGGCAAACGTGGTCGTGGCGCTAGTGCCGTGGTACTCGTAGATGAGGCGCCCAAGGTACATATCCTACTCAAGCATGTCCTGTTCCACTAGTTGAGGATCTGATTCCAAAGGTGCCGACTCAACCTGTTCCTCTAGTTGCTCCGGTTCCCCTATCTATTCATCCACCTCAACCTGCTGTTCCGGTTACAGCGGCTCCAGTTTCTTTAATTCCCCCACATATCCCCCCCTCCTCAGCCTGCTATTCTAGTTACTGAGGCTCCTACTCGGTCGGCCGCACACGTGCCTACGCCCTAGGCGAGTGTCGCCCCTACCTTTCTGACAGTACCTATAGGAGCCGAGCATTTCCAGTAGCTGATGCAACTTGTTGCCACCGCATTGCAAACATGTCATCTAGCTACCGCTGAGATTTCTGGGCAGTCTGACTTACCACGTGTTAGTGCGATAGCCGGAGAGTTCCAGCAGCATGATCCTCCGAGGTTTAGTGGTAACCCTGACCCTTCTGTCGCCGAGGCTTGGCACACTGAGGTTGCAAGGATTTTTGATACCATATAGTGTCCTACGGATCAGAGAGTATCCCTTGTGACCTATCTTCTTCAGGATGAGGCCCGTCATTGGTGGTCATCCGTATCTAGGATGATCGGGCCTTAGTTTGTTTGGACATAGGAGGAGTTCGTGACCGGTTTCGACCAGAAGTTCTTCCCTGAGCATGTTCAGATCCAGCAGGCAATCGAGTTTGAGACCCTAGTGCAAGGTGATATGACTGTATCTCAGTATAAGGCCCGTTTCTTGGCCCTATCAAGATTTCTACTCATCTCACCAGTGATGAGAAGATGAGGGCCCGTCATTTTATGACTGGTTTACATCCTTCCCTTCAAAGTCATGTGGTAGGGCACTGTTTGGAGGTGTTCGACCAGGTTGTTCATTGAGCACTGGTTTATGAGGAGGACTGGGCTATGACCCAGAGGTTGAGAAAGCAGAGTTCTGGTGGAGACCGAAAGAGGAGAGCACCAGCCAGCAGTTCCAGGTAGCACCGTCAGCAGAGATGGATGGGCAGATCAGGATTTCAGCAGCCTGTGGTTCAGACAATAGCTTCTTCCTCATCAACAGCACCACCAGTCGCTTCATCTTCCGACCCCTTTTCTGGTATATGCTTCGGCTGTGGACAGGCCGAGCATTGGAGGCGTGAGTGCCCTCTCCATTTAGCAGCAGAGGCCACCACAGTTGCCTCCTCATCCTCCTTAGTAGCAGTAGAGAGCACAACTTCCACCCATCGCTCTTAGGGCTCCTCCACAGCAGCAGAGGCAGCTAGGTAGACCCCCTCAGCAGAGACAGCAGCAACGGTGGCAACACCAGCTGCAACACCAAAAAAGGGTGTAAGACCCGTATCTTAGTCCGTACTGTTCCGTCGACTTCCGCGATCCTTCCCGTCAAATTCGGACAATCCACGACCAGTAATCGATGTTTGCACGTGACCATAAGTCGTATCCCACAGATTTGAGTCAGCTTAATCCGGAACTTGTACCATTACGACCGCACAGTCGCTGCAGTTTCAATGCCGCGACTCGTACACCATTCTGATACCTACACGAGGAGATGTGTGCCCGCGTTCAGTTTGAGGAAAAACACCGAGCATTTTGTAATCCTAAGAGAATCTCTACAACATGTTAAATCAATCCCATCAATCACCTCTCATGTCAAGTATAAAGCATCCATGCTTCCTTTCTCCACAAGTTAAGCAACCACCAAGTCAACCCATCTCTCACCTCACCCATCACTCACCTCACATCCATCACCTCACCCATCACTCACATCCATCACTCTCTCTCCTTACATCCCATCTCTCTCTCTCTCTTTCTCTACACCATTTTCCAAGCAACAAAGGAGAGAAAGAGAGGTGGACGTCCATGGCTTTCCCAAGTGAGAGAAAAATGTGATTTTTGGTGGCTCACTTTCCTATCCCAAATCTCTCATCCTAGCCATCCATTCTTCATCTTCCACCATCAAAGTGAAGCGTAAGGAGATAGGCTATCTAACGAACCAAGGAGATCGCTAGGTGGGTGTTTTCCATATGCCTAGATTTCACTTTTACGATGAAGGGCCAAGTGAGGCCTATCGATTGATGGTATGGATCTCACTTGGGACCCTAGGTGTGGCCGATGGCCACCTTGATCCTCATGATCATTCCATGATGGGGCCATTCTCCATGGACCCCATCATGATGTTTATATTTCCTTGCATAAAGAGTTCATATAGACCGTTGATTTTCAGTAGAGAGGGATCTTTACCGTTGATCTTTTATTTAGAGGGTCCATATGTAATGGGACCCATTGATGTATGATTGGATGCTTGAAAGGGAGGGCCCATAGTGTCGGGGTCCCTCCATCATCCCGTGTTTCTCTCTCTATCTCCCTCTCTCCTTCATTTTCTTGGGATGATGTGGCCTTGTGGCCCACCCAGATGGACCCCACCACGGAACATGTATTTTATCCAAGCCATTTATAGGTGGGGCTCACTTTATATATATGTTGTACACACACCATCCGTGCATATGGTGGCCCACCTGGACAACACGTCTGATGGTGAGGCCCACCTTAATATGTGTTGTATCCTAAAACCATCTAGAACTATCAGTGGGTGTAGTGACGAACAATAAAAATTATTGTAAAAGCTTTATTTTTTTAAGCTTTTGGGGAGGGTCACTCATTCAGGCCCCACCTTGATATATAAATTCAATCCACGCCGTCCATTCCATTCCTCAGTCTATTTTAAGCGTTGAGCCAAAATTTGAAGTTAATCCAATGTTGTGGCGGGCCATAACATAGAAAATGGTGATTTTTACCATTAAAAACTCATTAAGGGCCGCTTTAATTTTTTTTAACTTGTCAAAACATCTCGCACATTGGACTCGTTTAGTCTGTCTCGAGCCATAGAATTTAATGAGTGGTGTGGATTCACTTGATGTGGACCCTAAGCACGAAAAACCTCAAGAAAAAAAAAGATTTTCGAAACAAAAAAAATATATAAATATAAGCAGCATCTACTGCTGCCTCTGGAAAGACGGAACGTCCTGGCGGTTGGACGTCCACGTCAGGGAACCCATGACTCCAGCCGTGGGCCCCACCGTGATGTTCATTTGTCATCCAACACGTTTGTCACGCCCCAAACCCAAAAATTGGATTCACAGGAATCCCGAACGCCGAATCCGGTGCCAACAGCCTCCGTAGTACCCCACTCTAGGCTCCTAGTGTTCATACACTAGATTTCGATCCTGGGATCGTATAAGGAGGTTTTTTTTTTGTTATTATTATTTTTTTTTTCAATGTACATTTAACTCGTAATAAGCATAACCACAAGTATATCCAAATCATAAAGGCAACATCATCATCAATATCCACTAATATAAACGATTGAATACAATGCTGAAAGGGAAATACATATATAAAAATTAAAGATCCAGAAGTCCGATACATGCTCCAAGCTCCACGCTGCTGCAACCTAACATCACCTGTACGCATCTATCGTGCATAAGCTTATAGAAAGCTTAGAGGGTGGTGTAAGTGTGTGCACAAAGTAAGTGTCAAGTATTCAATACAATGCCATTATCATACAATACCGAAATTACTGGTAATCCATAAATCGTACATTATCAGAATAAGCAGAAATACTGACAAGAGTAGGAATTATTAGAGTAAACAGAAATACTAACAAGATCATAAATCATATGATAACGGAGTAAGTGAAAGTATGGACAAGTCCATAAGTTAATCAATATTAGCATAAGCAAAATAGAATAGCTATGCAATAAGGAGTCATAAAGAGCTAAATATCATATGTCGAGGATGCAATGCAATATACAAATCCTACTAAGTCTGTCTAGACCATATAAGTGCAGAAACATAACAACCCAAAATGTCATATGCCTGCGGATGTAATGCAATATGCGATGCGAATGAAATGACCATGCTGGAGTGTGAAGTTTAGATGATAGTACGTAGTATGGCAGGCTACGGGGTCCACCACCAGGGACTTCTATCCAAACTAGTCCCATACCTAAATTTGGATAGTCAGACGCAACGTGGTAACTCCTGATCTCAGGTTAGTCGCGCGCCCAACCGAAATCCTTGCAATAATGAAAGTACACAACAATTAGTTACGCACTACCAGCCCTAGTGAATAGTGAATGAATGAATGAATGAGCATGCAACTCCTACTAAATAAGTCCACATATCAGTATGGTTCCTCTCTAGGATCATCACCATGGTTTATTACACTCCAAATGGCACTGCCGTTCTCCCTAGCCGCACAGTCCAAGTGAGCATAAGAAACCACACTATCCGTCTGGCCAATAGTGTACCAATACCTATTCGGCACGTCGATAGCGGACCCATTCATGAGCTGGTCAAACTCAGCCTAGCAATGCCCCCTGCGCTCGGGCGAGTAAGGGCACACCCCCTCCCAACCGACCACGGCACAGTGGGAGATGCGGCCTCCTGGTATTCAGCACTCGGGTGCTCATGTATCCACTCGGTCTCGACGTTGGGGCGTCCACTGGTACCAAGAGGATTTTAAGAATTTTCACCCAGGGCCATTTATGGCAGCCCGATGCTTGAACCAAGCATTTTCAGTGTGATATGCCTGTGGAGGCTACGACCCTGATGTCGCTAGGGCGTACAGTAATCATAATGCAAGATGCATGAGTCATACAATCCAGTCATGTATCAATCCTGCACATACCGTGCACTCATGTGATATAACCTCCGCCTATCAAGGGGTCTCATAACAACATACTCAATGACATATGCAATGATTAACCATATCTCATAACAAACATGCAGATGATGTGTATGGGCATGTATCATGATGTTATGATGTCACATACTCATAACCAGTATCAATAGCCGGCATCGACAATCAACCTTGACAATGTGGACATTTAACCAACATTGCTCCCGAGGAATGACCCTCATAGATCCTAACATATAGTGGACCCATGGCCTCATACAAGGACCAAATATACAACACCATCGGCCTCACTCGAGATCTTAATACACATCACGATGGACCTTTCCCACGGGCCTAACATACATCAAAATGGGCTCCGTCGCCTGACCCTCAAATGCATCACAATGAGCCTCATCAGATAGGCCTCATATTCATCACATTAGGCTTAAAACATGGGCTGAATATACATCACGATGGGCCTCAACTATGAGTTGCATGTACACCATATAGGTCTCGACAATCGGCCTCAACAATCGAAATCGATACTTGGAGTCGGCCTCGACAATCGGAGTCAGCCTCAATACTTGGCCTCGACAATTGGGATCGATCAATAATCAAAGTTAACAAATCAATCACGTCAATCGGAAAACGGTAATCGGCCATGATAATTGGTCAATCGGCCTCATTGATCGGAACCAATGATCCGTATCGACAATCGGCACCGACAATCAGCATAAAAATAAGGCGAGGTCCATAGATGAACATCCGATCAACCAAAGATCGACCCTCGACCAGGGTTATATCAAATTTGATAGTGCGAAACCATCCATCTATGGTGAATGAGGCCCACTGATTAGGGTTAAGCCAAAAGAGAATGATAAAAATGAGACTATCAAGGCCTAAGGGAAGGTCATGATGTGGACATTCAACCATCATTGCCCATCAATGTGGTCATTTAACCAACATTGCTCCCAAGGAGTGGCCCACGTAGGGCCAAACATATAGTGGGCCCATGACCTTACATAGGGGCCTAACATACATCGTCGTGTGCCTCAGTCATGAGCCATATATGCATCAAATGGGGCCACATCATATGGACCACACCAATGGACCTCATATACACAACAGGTTGGCCCTATTCACTAGCCTCAAATACATAACACGTGGGCCCTATGTGTAACACCCCGGATTTTGGCCAATCTGGGATTTGACGTCCTTAGACAGTGGGTCAATTAAAACACCTGAAAAATCGCTTAGAACCCGATTCCATAGCCAAAGAAATCACTTAGGGTTAATTCCTTTAGAAACTAAGCATAAGTTAGCTAGCGCAACGCTGGAGTAGCTGGGAAATAGTCCCTGATCACTTTAAATACGTTCTACAAGGCCCAAAGCGAGTGGAACCAATGGTGCTATAATGCTCTAAAGCCTCGGATCAAACTCTAAGCCGGTTTGTTCTCGGGACCTCTTTGAAACTTTGTATTGGATCTAGACCGCGCGTCGTAAGTCAGATGCCTACCATCTTAGACCGTTATGACCACTTAGCTGGGCTTGGCAATCGTTTCGAATATTAAGTCCAACTGACGATCACAGGATATTTCATTGAGCCCGGACCGAAGAGAGTGTGAATAGGGACATAGTTGGAATTTCAAATTCAAATCTGGCACACAAATTTGACGCATCAGTATTAAGCATTCTGACCGTCAGAATACAGCCAAATTACACCCTTGGATCAGGAAAAATATCTATTATATATCACGAGACTTATAGGCCTGATCTTGGTGCGGTGACCGTTAAACTGAAACTGGGCCGCCACGTGCGATCTGGGAACCCAACCGGTCTGAAAACTGAATGCGTGCTAGATCCAGTATGTATGAGCTTAAGTCCGACCGCACTTGGCCAGGGGACCTCCAGAAATGCTCTTTTGGACCGAAACGGCCCCGATTTGGTTAGGCACCAAGTAAACATTGTTCCCAAGCCTATTTTGGAAATGTTTTAGGCTATAAAAGGGGTTGAAACCCTCACTCCTCTCTCCCATCCGAATTTGAGAGAAGCCCTAGCTTGGGAGAGAGAGAAAGAGTGAGAGATTGTGAGAGAGTGGGAGAGTTCTTCCTGCCACTTGTGCTACGTGTTGCACGTGCTTAAGCAACACTCCTCTACCGCTTTCCCGGCGATTCCACCGCGATCCTAGGTAAGTAAAAACCCTAAATAGTTGTTGATTTGAGTCTTCCTTGTTTCCATAGCGATGTAGCTTATGGATCTTATGTATTAGGCTCCTTACTCGCCGTAGACGAAGCGTATACGCTCCGTTCGAACTCACACCTCAAAAAGGAAAAAGGTGCGGATATTAGACGCTTTGATTGACTGTTTTCAAAGCTTTCAATGTCGTTTAATAGTAGATTCTTGACGGCAACGCCGTTTGACATGTACAACATGCTCTCCATTTCCTGTTTCGTAAATTAACGAAGAATATGAGATTTAGGGCATTTTAGTCATTTGTAGGAAGTACAGTTTACATTCATATTTTGCTGATGTGATTGACATGGTTTGTTGTCGCATTAGGAAGTTAGGAATGCATGCATAATTAGTTTGGCGAAGAGATTCGCCTAAATGCGCACTTCGGGTCGACATACTATATGTAGACTTAAGTGTGTAGTGTAAGTGTTTGTATAAATGCTTGTATTAGTATGTATTGTCTTAAATGGTGATATGGATTAGTGTGAGATTGATTTCTCAATGAATATGTTGATGTGAATGATTTCCTACATGTTAGCCATATGTACGATTTCATTATATGTATGAAATGCATGTGCTTAATGATTCATTTAAGTGGTATATTATAATATGTGCTTGATGAGTTTCTTATGACTTAGTTGGAGATTGAATTCTCAATTAATACGCTGATGGTGATGATTTCCTATATGTTGGCGATATGTATGATTTCATTATATGTATGAAAGGCATGTGTTTGAAGACTTGCTTAAGTTGTATGTAATGACATGTGTTAACATGCTCACATGGTTCCATTTCATTTCCATTACCCTTACACAACTACTGATGTGATTCTATGATTGTTTGGGACTATGCCTAGTCCAGGCAGTCGGTAACCGAAAGAATTCGTGGTTAGCTTATCTTGGACACGAAGGACGTGTCGATGAACGCGAGTCGTGTTGGAGTTGGCGGCAGTGGTTAGGCCACGCGAAATGTTTTACGCACTTCATGTCGTTCGACTTGCGATGCGCTCGTGCCAGTCGAGCTCGTCAAGTAACCCGACTGGCCGTTGTATGTTCACCTTGTATGAGTCATAACTGCTTGAACCTAGGGTACTGAACTTACCATTGTAAACCCTGTTAACCATGGTACCTTGATCCATAAAGACTCATGAGCCGGGCATGGTGGTATGGGACACCGTGGTCGAGCTGTCGGCCTACGCTGGGGCCACAAACCTCCCCGTAGTGACCAGTGAGCACTTAGACTCGTGAGCAGATTATGGTGGTATGGGACACTATATTCTAGCTGTTGGCCTACACTGATCAGGCGACGAGCCCTTTGTAGTGACCGCGAGCGTATTCTGAGTCCACGGGAGGCGACGACCCTTCCGTGCAGTAGAGTACAGTAGGCCTGTATTGATAAGGTGATGGGGGAGCGGTGCAACGAGTGCGAGCAATAGCCCTGGCAGCCCTTGCAGTGACCTACGAAATGTACATCGTATGAGATTACTAGGAGTGACGACCCTAGACAGGATCCGTGTTGGGATTGATACAAGGGAAGTACCTTAGTTTCCCAATCCTGCTGTTTGAATGGATTAATAACAACTTGGTAATCATATCACCATAGCATTGCATGTGCCTGGAAGATGTGGAGCACTCTAGGGAGTGTGGCATGCCGCGGTCGTAAGATGTTGCCGCATGAGGGTGATCGTCGGTGAGGGCATACATCACGTCATATCATAATTGCATTAACAACAGTATTAGGATTGTTTGATTTACTGCGTTACTATTATTGCATGATTGATTTGATAACATGTTAATCTTTGCTCTATTATTCCACTGAGTTAGCTACTCACTCCCACGTTACGGGACGGTGTTCCGGACACCCACCAGACCTTTTTGTGATTGCAGATGATGGCGCGGCCTGTGAGGCAGAGCCGGACTTGATGATGATGAGGAGGATCCCTCCTTTATGCGTGTTCTGATCGACGGGATTACAGGGAGGTTGATTAGATACTTTGACATTTGTCATTTTATATTTTTAGCGCACTCATGTATATTCGTTTCATCTACTTTTGGGGTATACATGTATGTGTATAACCTGGTAACATGTTCACACTCTGGAGACATACAACAGTTTATATATGTTATACATACTATTACAAACTTTCGCTGGTTAATTTAACTGTCTCTGGAGTATGATATGCGGTTCTAGCTTAATCTCACTCATGTTTAATACATTATCACAGACAACATTCAATCATACATATCTATGTTGCATAAATAACATTTTGGAACTCGGGAGTTGGGTTTTTGCTCGACCCCCCGATTTTCGGGATGTTACACTATGCATAGGTCTTGAATGCATCAAATGGGCCACGTATCTGGATCTCGAATATATCAAATGGGTCACACATCATGGGCCTTATACATAGCACAATGGGCCTTACCTATGGACCTAATACATATCGCAATGGGTCTTGCCCATAGGCCTAAAACGTATCATAACTGGCCTTGCCAAATGGGAAGAAAATATGTCACAATGGGCCACAACATATGAGTCAGAAACACATCACAATGGACCTTGCTAAATGGGCCAGAAATACATTTCAATGGGCTACGACCCCTGGGCCCCAGTACATCATAATGGGCTGCAACCCATGGGCCTCAAATACAACAAGTGAGTCACATCAATGGGTTGCAACGATGAGCCTCATATACATTAAGTGGACTGCATTAATGGACGGTATAAATATATAAAACATGGATCAATAGTAGGCCCTTGGACGATATGAATATTGAATACATGCACTAAGGTGGGCCTCATGAATCAAAAAATGGGCCCCACCAGTTGGATATACAATCCATAAATTACGGTGGATCCCATGGATGGATTGTATAGATGAAATACGTATATCATGTGGGACCCACGTCCTTGCACAGGATGACACGATCGAAACACCTACAACATAAGTGGGTCCCATATAGATGAACGATGTGGCTGGAATACATACATCATTATGGGAGCCATGGACATCAGTGTGGATGAACCACAATACCAAGGTAGCCCCACCTATACTACATGAATGATACAATACATGTACAACTGTGGGTCCCACACATGTGGCTCACCAGAGTTTTGAATCTGCCTCTATAGAATGCGTACATCAATGTGGGTCTCATCCCACACGTGCAGTACGTGTGGGGTGGGCCTCGCATACCAGCCAAATGTGAAGCAGCATAGATATAACACGTACCAAGTGCAGGACCACAACAATTGATGACATCTGTCTAGTCAGATGGGTAGGTGGTGGTCCCCATCAAATGAAAGGTTAGGGTGAAACACATCTGATGGTAAGACCATCAGATCTTGCTGATGTCATGGCACCAGCTAAATAGCTAGTGTCTAGTACTCCAGCCAATCCACTCATAGCAGGTGGGTCCCAAAGAGATGGATGGCGTGGACATAAAATACATACCTCATCGGTGGAGCACACATCCGAATGAATGGACGGTTAGGATATACAACATGTCAGTAAGGTGGGCCCCATTTGTACAGAAACGGACGGACAATGTGGATGGGACCCACCACGTCCAGCGTTCAGGAAGGTGAATCCCAGGTGGGGCTATCATATACATATGATATATATGTTGTATATATATATAATATATAATAATATATTATCACGTATTTATATTTATATAAAGGGTCCAGCGTTATACACATATTACAAGTGGGTCCCACTCTCACATGTGCCACACATGTGGGATGGGCCACGTACGCACATACAGACGGTATAGATATAAACACACATCATGGTGGCCCATTGTCCACGCCTGCTGGACGGTGCAAACCAAAGTATACATCGTGGTGGTTTTCACCAAATGGGTGATGGTGTGGGCATACATCCACACATCAGTGGGTCCCACATGGGGCCCACAATAATGTTTATCTACCGTCCTATCTGTTAATAGGGTCATACGGAACCGGATGAGGAGGAAAACCAATTTGCATACTGATCCAAAACTTCTGTGATAACCCAAAAGAGTTTCAATGGTAAACGTTCAATTGACATTATTTCATGCCATGCGGGCCACCTGAATTGTGCATAGGCTGATTTTGAGGGAGGACCACTGCCCTAATGGGCACATCAAAATGCATGGTGTTGATGCACACAAGCATCACGGTGGGGCCCACGGTTGGGACCCCTGCCTCCAGCGCCATGTAGCAGGACCCTGCTGGCGTCCTTAGCTGTCAGTGGCAGTAGCTCGCTACTGCTTTTGCTTAAATTTTATTTTATTTTATTTTTTTTTTTAAATAATTTTTTAAAGAATTTTCTAGGTGGGGCCTGCATAAGAAAAATCCAACCCAATCACTGGATTCTATGGCCCATGATGGATTAAACGAGTCCAATATGCAGTGTGTTTTGGGGGGGTAGGGACATCGAGGTGGGTCCTAATGGATTTTAAAGGTAAAAAATGTTTTTTTTCCAAGTCAGGGCCTGCCAGAAAATTGGATTAGGTTCATTTTTCGGCTCAACGCCTAAAATGAGCTGAGAAATGAAATAAAGGGTGTGGATTTGATTTTTACATTAAGGTAAGGCCTACATGAGTAGCCCACCCCAAAAGCTCTTTTTTTTTACAAGTACACACCTGTAAGACCCGTATCATAATCCGTACTGTTCCGTCACTTACCGCGATCCTTCTCGTCAAATTCTGGCAATCCGCGACCTGTAGTTGATGTTGCGCACGACCGTAAGTCATATCCTATTCATTTGAGTCGGCTTAATCTAAGACTTCTATCATTGCGACCGCACCGTCGCCGCGGTTCCAACATCGCAACTCACGCACCGATCTGATACCCAGACGATGAGATGCAGACCCGCGTTCAGTTCGAGCAAAAACACCGTGCGTTGTAAATCCCAAGGAAATCTCTACAATATGTCTCATCAATCCCATCAATCACCTCTCATGTCAAGTACACACACCCATGCTTTCTTTCTCCACAAGTTAAGCAACCACCAAAAGTCAACCAAGCTCTCACCTCACCATCACTCACATCACACATCACTCACCTCACCCTTTCACCCATCACCCATCCCTCTTTCCTTACAACTCTCTCTCTCTCTCTCTCTCTCTCTCTCTCTCTCTCTCTTTCTCATTTCTCATTTCAAAATCTCAAGCAAGAAAGCACTCCCACGTCCAAGGATTTCGATGAGAAAAGAAGTGATTTTTGGTGGCCCACTTCCCACTCCCAACAATCCATCATCCTAGCCATCCATCTCCCATCTCCACCATCAAAGTGAAGCTTTAGAAGAGAGGCATTCCAACGGACCGAGTAGATCATAAGGTGGGTGCTTCTATAGGGTAGTTTACTTATTTTTATGATGGGCCAAGTGAGGCCCACTGATCAATGGTGTGGATCTCATTTGGGACCCTAAGATGTGGCCGATAGCCCATCTTGATCATCAAATCATTCCATGATGAGGCCATTCTCCATGGACCCCATCATGATGTTTACTTTCCTTGTATTAAAAAGGTCATCTAGACCGTCCATTTTTGGTGGAGTGGGATCTCCACCGTTGATCTTTTGTTTGGATGGCCCATATGTAATGGGACCCTTTGATGTATGATTAGATGGCTGAAATGGAGGGCCCATAGTATCGAGGTCCCTCCATCACACGTGTGTCCCACTTTTCTCTCTCTCTCTCTCCCTCTCATTTTTATTTATTTTCTGGTATGTTGATGAGGCCATGTGGCCCACTTGAATGAGCCCCACCATAAAATATGTACTTATCCAAGCCCTCCATAGGTGGGGCCCATCTTAAATGCATCATCCATCATATGGTGGACGACCTAAACAGGGCCCACCTTGAACGTGTTTTACAAGCCCAAAACAAAAAATAAAAATAAGAACGTCCAGACGCTGGACGTCAAGTGGAAAAAAAAAAAACACAAATATTGGCTTGTTCAAAGCCTTTGAAAGGGACCACTGGTGTAAGCCCCACCGTGATGTATGTTTACAATCCGAGCCGTCCATCCTTTTCCCCGACTCATTTTAGGTGTTGAGCCGAAAAATGAGGTTGATCAAAGTATCTGGTGGGCCATAACATCGAAAACTGTTTCATTACCATTGAAGTTCACCCAGATTTTTTTTACATGCTGAAAACGGCCCAATATTGGTCTTGATAGACTTGTATAGGGCTATGGAAGCCAGTGGATGGTGTGGATCTACCAGATGTGGGCCCCATACTTGAAAAACCTTGGAAAAATAGTTTTTCAAAAAAAATAAAAAACATGCAAAGAGGCAGCGTGCGTTGCTGCTACTGACAGGCGCAGGCAACGCCTGTGCACTACGGGCGGGCAGACGAGCAGGTCCCACGGCCCTAGTCGTGGGCCCCACCTTGATGTTTACTTGCCATCCGACCTGTCCACTAGGTGGCCCACTTTTTGAGGTGGGCCCTCCCCAAAAATGAGGCCCATCCAAAGCTCAGGTGGCCCACACCATAAGAAACAGTGTGAAATGAATTCTACCATTGAAATCCTTTTTGGGCCCCACAGAAGTTCTGGATCAAGCTGAAATTTGTTTTCACCCTTCATTCAGGTCTGCATGACCTAATGAATGGGTTCGATGGCATGTAAACAATATGGTGGGCCCCACATGGGACCACAGTGATGTATGTGCCTAAAATCCACCATCCGTACGGACGGTGGAACCCACTGTAATGTATGTGTGTGTGAGTGTGCGTGTGTGTGTATGCGTGTGTGAGTGCACCTGGTGTGTGCGCGTGTGTGGGTATGCGTGTGTGTATGTGTAGATATATATATATATATATGTATATGTATATATAATATTATATGTAATATAATATTGTATATATATATTCTGTATATAAATTATATATTATATTAAACATAATATGTTTATGATGGTGGGCCTTCATGTGACCCCCCACCATGATGCATGTGTTGCGTCTCACCATCTATCCATTTTGAAAACTCATCTCTTGAGCTAAAAAAATGAGCCAGATCTATGATTCAAATGGGCCCACTTTGGTATGTATATAGGGCCCATGTTGATCCATTTATGGCCATTCATTTAGGCCCACCTTGGTGCACATTTAAGGCCATGGGATTAAACCCATTTGGTATATGTAATGCCCATGGGTTTCGGCCCATTTGACATATTCAATGCACATGGGATCCGGCCCATTTATTCTATATAAGGCCCATGGGATTCAAGCCCATTTGATACATATTAAAGCCCATAGGATCAAGCCCATTTGATGTGCATGGGACGCAAATGGAGTGGCCCATTTGATATATTTAAAGCTCTTTTGTGTAGGCCCATCTGATATATTTAAGGCCCAAATTGTGAGGCCCACTTTGATGTGTTTCATGGCCCATGAGTCATGGACCATTGCAATGTACATAAGGCTCATTGGTGAGGCCCATTAATGCAGCCATTTGATGAATGTAAGGCTCATGTAATTCGACCCATTTGATGTATCTATGGCCCATGGATCGAGGCCCAACGGAATGACCTTACGGTCCATTGTAATGTGTGATTTCTCATGGTTCATGTAATAACATTTATGGCGAGTCGTGCCTAAGGAACAATGTTGGTTTGACGTCCACATTGTATGTACAGTGATTGGTTAAATGTTTGCATTGTAACTCTCCTTAGGGTCCATTGATAAGCCTATACTCATTACTATTTGTCGCTTTATAACATGCTTAGTATAATCTCATGACTCATGTCCATACGCATCATATGTATGCTTGATTTGAGTAGTGACTGATCATAGCATATGCCATGGGTCAGACCACTTATGGGACCCGTTATGAGACGGAGTGCCCCACAGGATCGCGCAGTACGCACTGGATTTCTACATGATTTAACGGCGTGATTCATGCATCTCACATACGTATGACTTGATCACTGTATGCTCTAGCGACATCAGGGCCGTGGCTCTACAGGTACATCGTGGATGACCGTATTGGATATCGAAAATACTTATTGTAGCACTGTGGGCACTTAGGATGTCCTTGGGTGAAAGTCCCAGAACCTTTTTGGTACCAGGAGATGCTCCAACGTCTAGACCGAGTGGATACACGAGCGCCCGAGAGCCGAATACCAGGCGTCTCCCACTATGTCGTGGTCGGTTGGAAGGGGGTGTGACCTTATCCGCCTGAGTGAGGGGGCTATAAGCTAGGCTGAGTTTGACCAGCTCACAAATGAGTCTGCTATCGACGAGCCGGGTAGGTATTGGCAGACTACTGGTCAGGCGGATAGTGAGGTCTATTCCGCTTGCTTGACTGTGCAGCTAGGGAGGTGGCAGTCACTACGAAGTGTATTAGACCCCGGTGATATCTAGCGAGGAACTGTACTGATATGTGTACATGATGAGTACCGACTTGCTTGGATTGCATTTCACATATGACATTCGGCTATATAGGCCTTGCATTGCATCAGTGTGGCCGATGGCATTCATATCTCGCATCATGCCTTGCATTACATAGCCTTGGTATATTCATGGACTTACCACATACTTCCGCATTACCTGATCTTGTACACTCGGCGTTTGCCCTACGCACACACTTACACCACCCTTTAAGCTTTTGTAAGCTTATGCATGAAAGTTGCGTGTAGGTAGCGTTGGACAGCAGCAGCGATGAGGCAGGAGTGCATATCAGGACCTTTCGGAGCTTTTTGATTACCTTGTATTTCTCTTTCCGCATTGTACTTAAAGATTTTGATATAGTGGATATGTGGTGATGTTATTTTGTGACTTGGTTATGCTTGTGGTTATGCTCCATTACAAAAAAAAAAATTCATTCTGAAAATCATCCTTGTAGGATCCCAGGATCGGAATTTGGCAATTGATTGTCAGGAGCCGAGAATGGGGTACTACGGAGGCTGTCGACACTAGATTCGGCAATCGGAATTCATGTGAATCCGATTTTCGGGTTTACGGTGTGACAACACCCATGTCAGTATACGCTCTCCATGTTAGCCTACCTTCACGTCCAGCGTCCAGGACGCTGGACGGCTGAGATATAACATAATCATCATGGTGGGTCCCACATGTACATGAATCACCATCAAGGTGGGCCACACCTCATCAGCAACATAAAAGAAAATATAAAAAAAATAAAAATAAAATAAAAGAAAGAGAGAAGGAGAAGCACCCACCTATTCTTCTTCTTCCTCCCTAGCCTTCCAATGCTCCAAAAGTGCTCCTTCAACGGTGAAGATGATGATCCAAGGGTAGAGATGGGAGATAGGGTGGTATGGAGTGGGCCACACATGGCTCTTCTCATGGAGAGCTTGGACGTGGGTTGTTTGGAAGGAAAATGAGAGAGAGAGATGATGGGAGAGGAGTGATGGGAGAGAGAGAGGAGTGGTGTGTAAGAGATAAGGTATGGGAAGTATGGGTCTCTTTGACTTTTGCGGTAAGAGGAATAGGCTAAGTATGGGTTGCTTTAATTAGTTGGTGGGAGAGGTATGGGTGAGTGATTTGATTGATGTGATTGATGTGATGTTGGGTAGAGATTCTTTTCTCGGGTTTTGCAACACACGACGTCTTTCCTTGAACTGAACGCAGGCCCACATCTCCTGGCTAGGGTATTGCCTCGGTGCGTGAGACGCGGCATCGGAACTGCAGAGATGGCGCGGTCTCTAGGGTACAAGTCTCTGGTTGAGTCGACTCGGGTTGACGGCATGAGAATCAGGGTCGCGTGCAACTGTCGGTTAAGGGTCGAAGGTTGCCGAAATTCGATCGGGGAGATCGCGAGAACCTATGAAACGGTATACGGGTCTTACAACTCTCCCCTCCTAATAAAAATTTCATCCTCAAAATTTACCCAATCATCGCAACTAGCCATAACTCATTAGAAGAGAGAAATCATCTCACTAGGTAAAATCAGAAACACAACCCTCGATAGCAGTCAATAATATGAAGACAGGGATAACACTCATAAATCTCAGCTTCTCACTCCCAAGTCGCCTCATCAGCACTACGATGACCCCACTGATCCTTGGACCCCAGTAAGAAATGATCGAGATTGGAATACTATGCAACCTCGCAATCTCAACGGTAGGGAGCTATATCAGAAAGTCTCTAAGTTATCTGAACTTGGGGGTCTAATCATTCTAAGTTCTCAACAATAATAGAGTGAAGGATAGCTATTAGTAAATATGTGATGTTATCTTCAGGTATTCCTAAGTTATGCTCTGATACCAACTCCTGTCACGCCCAAAACCTGAAAATCAGATTCACAGGAATCTCGATCGCCGAATCCGGTGCCAACAGCCTCCGTAGTACCCCACTCTCGGCTCCTAGCATTCATATACCAGATTCTGATCCTGGGATCCTACAAGGAGGATTTATTTTTTTTGTTATTATTATTATTATTTTTTTCAATTTACATTTAACTCGTAATAAGCATAACCACAAGTATACCCAAATCATAAAGGAAACATCATCATCACATATCCACTAATATAAACGATTGAATACAATGCTGAAAGGGAAATACATATGTAAAAATTAAAGCTCCAGAAGTCAGACACATGCTCCAAGCTCCATGCTGCTGCAACCTAACATCACATGCACGCATCTATTGTTCATAAGCTTATAGAAAGCTTAGAGGGTGGTGAAGTGTGTGCACAAAGTAAGTATCAAGTATTCAATACAATGCCATTATCATACAATACCGGAATTACTAGTTATCCATAAATCGTACATTATCAGAATAAGCAGAAATACTGACAAGAGTAGGAATTATCAGAGTAAACAGAAATACTAACAAGATCATAAATCGTATGATAATGCAGTAAGTGAAAGTATGGACAAGTCCATAAGTCAATCAATATTATCATACGCAATATAGAATAGCTATGCAATAAGGAGTCATAAAGAGCCAAATATCATATGCCGAGGATAAAATGTAATATACAAATCCTGCTAAGTCTGTCTAAGCCATATAAGTGCAGAAACATAGCAACCCAAAATGCCATATGCCTGCGGATATAATGGAATATGCGATGCGAATGAAATGACCATGCTGGAGTGTGAAGTAGGGATGATAGTATGTAATATCGGAGGCTACGGGGTCCACCACCAAGGACTTCTATCCAAACCAGTCCCATACCTAAATTTGGATAGTCAGACGCAGCGTAGTAACTCCTAATCTCAGGTTAGTCATGTGCCCAACCGAAATCCTTGCCATAACGAAAGTACACAATAATTAGTTGCGCACTACCAGCATGAGTGGATAGTGAATGAATGATCATGCAACTCCTACTCAATAAGTCCACATATCAGTAAGGTTCCTCTCTAGGATCATCACTGGGGTTTAGTACACTCTAAATGGCACTACCGCTCTCTCTAGCCGCACAGTCCAAGTGAGCATAAGAAACCTCACAATCCGCCTGGCCAATAGTTTGCCAATACCTATTCAGCACGTCCATAGCGCAACCATTCATGAGCTGGTCAAACTCAGCCTAGCAATGCCCCCTACACTCGGGCTAGTAAGGTCACACCCCCTCCCAACCGACCACGGCACAGTAGGAGACGTGGCCTCCTAGTATTCGGCACTCAGGCGCTCATGTATCCACTCAGTCTAGACATTAGGGCGTCCTCTGGTACCAAGAGGGTTTTAGAGATTTTCACCCAGGGCCATCTATGGCAGCCCGATGCACGAACCAAGCATTTTCAGTGTCCGATCTAGCCATCCATGATATGCCTGTGGAGGCTATGACCCTGATGTCGCTAGGGCTGTAACACCCTGAAAATCGGGGGTTGTGTATAAACTCAAATCCCGAGTTCCAGACCGTCACTTATGTAACAAAAATGATTATGATTCAATGTTGTCTGATTTAAAGCATTCACATGAGTAAAAGTATACCAAAACTGCAATTCATACTTCAAATCCAGTGATAAAAACAAGCGGAAGACTAAACAATATATATATATATATATATATATATCACTGTATGAAAAAAATAAAGTAGATCTCATCTGTCTCTAAGGTATGAATACATCTCTGAGTCTCATATACATATACATAAATAAAATGAAATGTTCAAAATAGTCCCACTGAAGTCCCATCAACCCAGGTCGCCTACGCAAAGCCATCGTGATACTGCATGTACGAGAACTCGTCCTGGTCCTCGTCGAAGTCTGGCTCTGCCTCCTGGATCTCAGCCTCACCTGCATCTACAACAGGGTCTGGTGGGTGTTGCAAACACCATCCCGTAACGTTGGAATGAGTGATCAACTCAGTGGAATCATAGAGCAAAGATTAGCATGTTCACAAATCAATCATGCGATAATAGTAAAGCAGTAAATCAGACAATCCTAATACTGTTGTTAATGCAAGATGATATGACGTAATGTATGCCCTCACCGACGATCTCCCTCATACGGCAACATCTTACGACCGCGGCATGCCACACTTCCTAGAGTGCTCCAAATTTTTCAGGCACATGCAATGTTATGGTGATATGATTTCCGAGTTGTTATTAGTCCATTCAAATAGTAGGATTGGGAAACTAAGGTACTTCCCTTGTATCAATCCCAACACAGATCCTGTTTAGGGTCGTCACTCCTAGTAATCCCATACGATGTATATTTCGTAGGTGGCTGCAAGGGCTGCCAGGGCTGTTGCTCGCACTCGTTGCACCGCTCCCCCATCACCTTATCAATACAGGCCTACCGTACTCTACTGCAACGGAAGGATCGTCGCCTCCCGTGGACTCAGAATACGCTCGCGGTCACTACAAAGGACTCGTCGCCTGATCAGTATAGGCCGACAACTAGAATATAGTGTCCCATACCACCATAATCTGCTCACGAGTCTAGGTGCTCACTGGTCACTACGGGAAGGTTTGTGGCCCCAGCATAGGCCGACAGCTCGACCACGGTGTCCCATACCACCATGCCCGGCTCATGAGTCTTCGTGGATCAAGGTACCATGGTTAACAGGGTTTACAATGGTAAGTTCAGTACCCTATGTTCAAGCAGTTATGACTCATACAGGGTGAACATACATCGGCCAGTCGGGTTATTTGACGGGCTCGACTAGCGCGATCGCATCTCAAGTCGAACGACATGAAGTGCGTAAAACATTTCGCGTGGCCTAACCACTGCCGCCAACTTCAAACACGACTCGCGTTCATCGACGCGTCGTTCGTGGCCAAAACCAGCCAGCCACGAATTCGATCGGTTACCGACTGCCTGGACTAAGTATAGTCCCAAACAATTATGGAATTACATCAGCAATTTATATAGGAATATTGGAATTAAAATACAATCATGTGAGCATGTTAACCCATGTTATAACATTCAACTTAAGTAAATCTTCAAACACATATTTCATGCATGTAATGAAATCATGCATATAGTCAACAGGTAGGAAATCATTTAGGTCAGCATATTAATTGAGAAATCCATCTCAAACTAATTCATAACATCATTTAATTCAATACATACTAATACAAGCATTTATACAAACACATACACCACACACTTAAGTCTACATATAGTATGTCGACCCGAAGTGCGCAATTAGGCGAATCTCTTCGCCAAACTAATTATGCACGTATTCCTAACTTCCTAATGCGACAACAAACTATGTCAATCACATCAGCAAAATATGAATGTAAACTGTACTTCCTACAAATGACTAAAATGCCCTAAATCTTATATTCTTCGTTAATTTACGAAACAGGAAACGGAGAGCATGTTGTACATGTCAAACGGCGATGCCGTCAATAATCTACTATTAAACGACATTGAAAGCGTTGGAAACCGTCAATCAAAGCGTCTAAAATCCTCACCTAGTGTCGTAAAGACGTGTCATTTCGAACGGAGAGTATACACTTCGTCTACGGCAGTAGGAGAACCTGTTTTACAAGTTACGTTAGCTAACATGCTATGAATCTAAGTAATCCCTAAATCAGCAACTTTTAGGGTTGTTTCATACCTGAAAAAGCGGAGAAATCATCGGCCAGGTGATTGGGAAGAGTTGCTGAAGCACGTGCAATCAGCGACACGAAGGCGGGAAAAATCCTTCCACTCCCTCTCTCAAACTCTCTCCTTTTCTCTCTCCCAAAGCTAGGATTTTGCAATTTTCGGATGGAGAGAGGAATGAGGGTTTCAACCCCTTTTATAAGCTTAAAAATGTCGAAAACAGGCTCCGAAACAAAGTTTACTTAGTGCATATCCATTTCGGGGCTGTTTCAGTCCAAAAGATGCTTTCTGGTGGTCCCCTCGTCGAATGCGATCAGACTTAAGCTCATGCGTACCAGATATAACACGTATTAAGTTTTCAGTCTGGCAGGGTTCGCAGATCGCACGTGGCGGACCAGTTTCAGTTCAGCGGTCACCGCACGTAGATTAGGGCTAAAAGTCTCATGATATAAAATAAAAATTTCTCCTGATCCGAGGGTGTAATCTGGATGAATTCTGACGGTCAGAACGCTTAATACTGATGCGTCAAGTCGTGTGCCAGATTTGAATTTGAAATTCCAATTCTGTCCCCATTCGCACTCTGTTCGGTCCGGGCTCAATGAAATAGCCTGTGATTATCGGTTTGACTTGATTTTCGAAATGAGTGTCAAGTCCAACTAGGCGGTCCTAACGGTCTAAGATAGGAGGTATTGGACTTTCGACGTGCGGTCTAGATCCAATACAAAAATTCAAAGCGGTCCAGAGACCAAACCTGCTTAGAGTTTTATCCGAGGTTGTAGAGTGTTATAGAGTCGTTGGTTCTACTCGATTTGGGTCTTGTAGAACGTATTTAAAGTGATCAGGGACTATTTCCCAGGCACTCCAGCGTTGCGCTAGCTAACTTACGCTTAATTTCCATAGAAATTAATTCTACGTGATTTCGGGTCGAGTTGGTACTCGAACCCAAGTACGGATTTTTCACGGGCGTTATAATCTACCCCCCTTAAGAAATAATTTCATCCACGAAATTTGTACCTTTTCGTACTCCTCGAGAAGCTGTGGGTAGTTTTTTCTGATCTCGGCTTCTGTCTCCCAGGTAGCCTCCTCCTCAGAGTGATGCGTCCATAATACCTTCACAAGGGGAATCACCTTGCTACGCAGTACTTGCTCCTTCCTGTCTAGGATACGTGTCGGTCGCAGGATATATGTAACATCCTCTCCTAACTGCACCTGCTCCCATCTAATGATATGGGAAGGATCAGCAACGTAATTCTTCAGCATAGAAACATGAAATACGTTGTGAACGCTCACGAGAGGCGTGGGTAAAGCCAATCGGTAAGCCACCGCTCCCACACGATCGAGGATCTGGAATGGACCAATGAATCGCGGTGCCAGCTTCCCCTTTTTCCTGAACCGAAGGACTCCCTTCATAGGGGAAACTTGCAAAAACACATGATCCCCAACTGTGAACTCTAGTGGCCTCCGTCTCGTATCGGCATAACTCTTCTGTCTGCTCTGCGCTGTAAGAAGCCGACGTCGAATAATATCAATCTTCTCTGATGTCGCCTGCACTAACTCTGGCCCAATCAAGCTACGCTCACCGACCTCTATCCAACAATGCGGTGCGCGACAAGGTCGCCCATACAGCGCCTCATAAGGTGTCATACTGATACTCGTCTGAAAGCTGTTGTTGTACGCAAACTCCGCATATGCAAGACACTCGTCCCAATTGTCCTTAAAGTCCAATGCGCAAGTTCGCAACATGTCCTCTAAGATCTGGTTCACCCGCTCTGTCTGTCCGTCTGTCTGTGGGTGGAAGGCAGTGCTAAACTTCAACTTCACACCCATAGCCTCCTGAATGCGAGTTCAGAAAATAGAAGTGAATCGTGTGTCTTTGTCCGACACAATCTCCAACGGAACTCCATGTAGACGCACAATCTCTCTGATGTACAATCTAGCCAGCTCGTCTGCAGAGTTCGTAACTCTGATCGGTAGGAAGTACGCCGACTTCGTCAGACGGTCGACGATCACCCAAATGGAATCATGTCCCTTCCTCGTCTTCGGCAACCCAGAAATATAGTCCATGGAAATGAAATCCCACTTCCACTCTGCGATCGGCATAGGCTGCAAAAGTCCAGGTGGTCGGCGATGCTCTACCTTCACCTGCTGACAAGTGAGACAACGGGACACGAACTCAGCTATGTGGGTCTTCATACCTTCCCACTAATACTTCCTCTTCACGTCACGATACATCTTTGTGCTGCCTGGATGCATCGCGAGTCTAGTACAATGCGCAGCCTCGAGAATCTCTCGTCTCAAGTCAGGGATATCTGGGACGCATAGGCGGCCACGATAACGTAAGCCCTCATCCACACCAACTCGCCAGTCGGCGTCTACATCATCACTGGCCTGCTCTCGAAGCTCAGTCAGATGCGCATCGTCCCTCTGCGCCTCGATGACTCGGTAATCGATCTGGGATCGTACTTGTACATGTGCGATGAACTCAAACGGCTCCTCTACAGTGAGTTTCTGCTCAAAGTCTCGCAAAAACTCAACCATATCCCACTCAGCAACCATCAGCGGAGCAACAAACTCTATCGCCTTCTTGCGGCTCAACGCATCAGCCACAAGGTTCGCCTTTCCAGGATGGTAAGAGACTTCAAACTTAAAGTCCTTCAACGTCTCCATCCATCGGCGTTGTCTCATATTCAAGTCTCGCTGCGTGAATATGTACTTGAGGCTCTTGTGGTCGCAAAAGAGCTCGAACTCCTCTCCGTAGAGGTAATGTCTCCAGAGTCTCAGTGCGAATATAACGGCTGCCAACTCTAGGTCGTGTGTAGGGTAATTCTCCTCGTGCTTCCTTAATTGTCTCGAGGCATACGAAATTACCCTGTCCCTCTGCATAAGGACACAACCCAAACCAACGCTAGACGCGTCAGTGTATATGGTGTATCTAACCCCTTGCTCTGGCAATACTAGCACAGGGACGGACGTAAGTCTGTCCTTCAGCTCCTGAAAAGCTGACTCCACCTTGTCATTCTAGGCGAACTTCACGTCCTTCCATGTCAACTGAGATAAGGGTCTCGCGATCTTCGAGAAGTCCTGTATGAAGCACCGATAGTAGCCAGCGAGACCCAAGAAACTCCTCACCTCAGTGACAGAACCAGGCTGCTCCCAGTCCTGCACCGCAGCTACCTTAGACAGGTCAACTGCCATGCCATCCTTGGACACCACGTGTCCCAGGAACTTCACCTCCTGCTTCCAGAAGTCGCACTTCTTGTACTGTGCGAACAACTGATGCTGTCTGAGCGTATCCAGGACCAAACGTAAGTGCTCCTCATGCTCCTCTCGACTCCTGGAGTACACCAAAATGTCGTCAATGAACACAACGACGAATCGATAGAGGAAAGGCTGAAATACCCGATTCATCAGATCCATGAACACGGCTGGTGCGTTCGTGAGACCAAACGACATCACGAGGAACTCGTAGTGACCAAAACTGGTCCTGAATGCTGTCTTCTGCACGTCTTTATCCCTGACGCGCAACTGATGATATCTTGACTGAAGATCAATCTTCGAGAAGTACTGCGCTCCTCTCAACTGATCAAACAAGTCATCGATCTTGGGTAAAGGATACTTGTTCTTCACCGTGACCTGGTTCAGCCTGCGATAATCAATACACAATCGCATCGAACCGTCCTTCTTCCTCACGAATAGGACCGGTGCTCCCCAAGGAGACACACTAGGCCGTATAAGGCCAAGCTCTAGCAGACCATCAATCTGCGTCCTCAACTCCTCCATCTCACATGGTGCCATCCGATACGTCGGCGGTGAGACGGGCGTAGAACCAGGAACCAGATCGATAGTGAAATCGATCTCACGTCGGGGCGGCAAACCAGTGATCTTCCTGAACAGATCTCCGAACTCGAAAACGACTGGCACATGCTCGAGTACCTGAGCACCAGCGTCTCGCAATAAAGTGACGTAACTAAGTATGTGGAAAGGAAGATTTACCCACACTGGAAATGTGAAGGATGCACCCTCAGGCTCTTACACAGTCACTATACGAGTCTCGCAGTCAATCTCGGCCCTCGCTGCAGTCAACCAATCCATGCCAAGAATGACGTCGAGATAAACAAGAGAGGGGTCGACGACAAGATCAATAGCCATCGTCCGGCCTCCCAAATCAACCAAACACCCCTCACACATCTGGGTGACATCTGAATAATCTCCGTGGGCTGTAAGGACTCGTACCCTATCCATGGTAATGGTCTGTAACCCAAGACGCCTGACTACAGCACGCGATATCAAAGAAATCGTGGAACCAGTGTCCACCATCACAAGAATAGGAGTACCTCCAATATGGGCTGTGACCTCGAAGGCTGAATGCTGAAAAGTCGGTGTCGCAGCTGCCTCAGCTGTCAATGCATGAACCCGAGCCTGCTGTGGCCAGTTCGGCCGCTGTGTCAAGGGCCGTGGAGGCTGTCTGATCTGCGATACCGGAGGTCTGAAAGAAGGGTGCGCAGGAGCTAACCGTATAGGCGGTGCTGATATCGCCTGTGAACGAGCACGGTCAATCTTCTGCGGCGACGAGAACCCACTGTCCCGCATCCGAGAAAAGCAGCTCTGCGCCAAGTGGCCTGACCTCCCACAATATGTGCACGATAACTCGGGGCACCGAAACGATGGTGCTTGCGCTATGGCCTGAGTAGGAGGGTCGACGCGAGGCCTCTTGCCCACGAAGGGCCTGTCCTGCATGTCTGGTCGTGGCCTAGAAGCAATTGGGCCATGAGATCGCGGAAGTCGATCCACATCCTGCTCTGCCCGCATAGACATGTGAATCAACTCCGCATAAGAGGGAATGCTCACACAGCACATCTTCGACCGAATATCCGGTCGCAAACCCTCCAAAAAGCGCCGTATGTGCATCTACTCATCAGCCAAAATCGTCGGGACGTATCTGCCCAACTCCGTGAACCGATGCTCATACTCTGTGACTGTAATGGCTGCCTGTCTGAGGCGGAGAAACTCATTCTCCCTGTCATGCCTGTGAGTCTGGGGATAATACTTCTCATGGAAGCGAAACTCAAACGCTACCCATGTCCATACAAAGTCGGCGGTAACGGTCCGCAGTACGCTATCCCACCACAGGCTGGCCTCTCGCTCAAACAGGAATGTAGCCAGCTCTACCTATTCAGCCTTTGTGCAATGTAACATCCGCAAAATCTTTGAAACACGGTCGAGCCAGTACTCAGCCTCCTCGGGTCTGTGAAAACCCGCGAAAGTGGGAGGCCGTAAGCGCTGAAATCGCTCTAATAGGCCTCGTGTATCTGCGGCATTCCCTGCAGGGTAAGTAGGCGGCGCAGGATGAGTCATGCCCTCATCCTGGGCGTATGTATAAGCATCCTCAGCTGGATGCGCAGGTGGTGCAGGTGGAGCCACACCCCCACCCTGTGCTAATGTCCCCACGATGGTAGTCAGAAGCTGCTGCTGCTACTGCATCATAGCCAACATCTGCTCAAATCTGTCAGGAGGTGGAGCAGGCTGTGGCGGATGCTGTGTCGAAGTAGATGCACGATAAGGCTCTCTGACTGACGGCGTAAATGGTGGTGGTCCAACTGTACGACCAGCGGCAGGCTGAGACGCTCGAACTGTCTCAGGAATCGGGCCCACAGCAGGGTCCGCATGGGTGTCAGACTGTGAAGGAGTCTGATCTATATGCTCAGTCAATGCAAGTCGAACCGTGCTCGGCGTAGCCTTAGGCGGCATTCCCTATATTCAAAATAGGGCACAACCTTGTCAGTCTCAATAGCACAAATACACCGCAATCATTCACACAAGGAGTCAAAGGCATTCCATGCATTTCATTTAATCAAAATTGTCACAATACAAGGGATATATCCTTACAAGCATCATGACGAGAAATACATGGGAACTAAGACAGTTAAAATTACAGCAGCAACATAAGTAAGGAACTAGCCCTAACAGGCTTACACACATAAAGCAGGAAATGACTAACTACTAACAACAACATCAAAGGTCGCATCGCTAGTCTGAATCGGGTGACGGAGGAGGAGCACCCTTATCCTGCAAGCAACACAGGATCGCCTTCAAGGTGCGAGTCACCTTACCGAATTTCTTCTTTGTAACGGCCTTGGCATCCTCGACTTCAGCGCGAAGTTCTTGAACTTTCCTTCGCAAGGTGACCTGACTCTCCTCGATCCGATCAATGCGATCGTCGCTAGTAGCCTGCGCAGAAGGAGGAGGGCTCTCATCTGTATCCTGAGCCTCCTCTTCTGCCTCTTCCTGAACTTCTTCCTGAACCTTTGCTCCAGGTTCTTCTTCGCTTTGATCTTCCTCATCATCAAAGTCATCCTTGCTGTCCTCCTCAAGCGAATTTCACGGTACTGCGACCCAATCTTTATCTTGACCATAGTCGACTCATCAATGGTATGAATCGAAACTGGCAATTTCGGCCCAAGTCTGTAGGCAAACTCAAGCGCAATCTTACAAATCAGTCGGCCAAAAGGAAGTGATTCGGATGTTCTTCTTGACTTGACTATGAGGATTATCTGTCGTAAGATGAAAGTGGCCATACATACATTCTCTCCCTGGGCCACAAGATACAGGAAATCAACCATAAGGCGTGTACATTCAATGCGATTCGTCGACCTGGGATAAACATTATATGTGCAGATATGGTGCAGCAGGCGCAAATCATCAGACATATACGTTGCCTTTAGGCTATTATTAGGCTGTCATGGAACCAACTTACCGCACAAAAACCTGGTGCGGCGATTTCATTCACGCCTACTCCTCAGATTCTTCTCACTAGGATGAACATCACCAAGAGGCACGTTCAGAAGTCGCGCAATCAGTTGCACATCAATCGTAGCCATCCGATCTCTACCAAAAGGGATTTTAAACTGCAATGGGTCCAAGGTAGGATTCTAGATACTAGCGTAAAAGGCACGAATGGTGCTCACATTAGCACGAGCGTGAGCTTCAAAGATCGGACCCCAATGCGCAGCTTCAATACGCTCGAACAATAAAAATTCACCGAACAGTCGCCCTTCCACGTCCGCCTCAAACAACACTTTACGATCAGTGTATTGGCCATGAGGCATCTTTGATAGAATTACTCGCCCAAGGTGAGCATGGGGATCCAAATCCCGCTTTGTACGGCACTCTAGGGCTGCAGCTGGACCTGCGGCGGCGCTTGAACTTGCGGCACCACCCCGCGGTCTTCTCGATTGAGCAGGGCAGCTTGGCCCAACCTCATCTGTTGTGGTTTTCCTTTTACCCATCAAAGATATGATGGATGAGAGTGATAAAAGGCCTAAAATGGCTTCCACGAAAGCCATGAAAAATGGAGAAAATGTGGAGAAGTAGTTGTCCAATCTGGAAAAAGGAGATCTAGACGTCGTAGAGGGATGCTTCAAGCTTCCCAAGGATGTATTTTCAAGGAGAAATGGAAATGAAAAAGTGGAATGGAGAAACTCACGATTTCAGCTCGATTTGGGGGTTTTTGGAGCTCCAAATGATGAAATCTTCAAGAGGAAGGGCTGCCAAATTCAAGGGAATGATGGATGATTGTCGTTTTTGGCCAAGGATGGATCTAGGGATGATTTGGAACCACAAAATTCGGGGATGGTTGCTGGAAAACGAAAATGAAGGTATGGGGAGGGCTGTTTGTGAAGGAGATGTACGTTCTAGGGGTTTTCTACCCACAAACCCTACATGTAGGGTGTGAAAAACCCAAAATACCCCCACATCTCGCAGCAGACCTCCAACAGAGTAGGGTGGTTGGCGATGCATCGCCGGACCGGCGATGGCATCACCGACCGATCTCACATTCGGTCAGCCGGACCACATGGGTCTGGTCCCCCAGGGTCCAAGGACCCCAGATATGTATGGTTCGACCCCTGGTTCATAGCATTTTGACCTATGTGAGCCCAAACATGTGTTCGGGGCTTTCCGGGACCATTCCACAATCCCAAATACCAAACCCTTTGATGCAGCATATGATTTTGGGGTAGAAGGATCTAGTACATCCATTTAGATCCTTAATTTCTAAATAAAGTGAAGTTAGAATGGCCTTATGGCCATTTTTCATGAAGTTTTACTATTTACTATAAAATTTGGTGAAAGTATTATTTTGTGTTATTTTCACATTATTTTTGATGGCTAACATGAAATGGATAAGAAATAAATGAAGATTGGAGTGGTGAGAGGAAGAAATTTGAAGATTTTTGGTGAAACGGGGTTTTTAAGCCCTGGCGATTGAATACAGGAGTCGTGGTCATCCCACGGCCCAAGAATTTACTTTTACGGGTTTAAAATCATTCATAGGATGTCTCAACCTGACTTCCTACGGCTTAGGAGCTGTTCGGGTTGCTTTACGCGACCCAAGATGCGTTACAGACTCGATCGTGCGATCGATTCGAATAGACTTCGCGTATTGGCAAATCTGCGATCCTAGAAGTGTTTCTAGACCCTTCTCGCACCCACCTAAGTCAAAGGAAGTGACAGCGTACATCGCGAGACCATAACCCAGGCCCAGTATACTTTTATTCACGCTCTGATACCAACTTTAACACCCTGAAAATCGGAGGTCGTGTATAAACTCAACTCCCGAGTTCCAGACCGTCACTTATGCAAGAAAAATGATTATGATTCAATGTTGTCTGATTTAAAGCATTCACATGAGTAAAAGTATACCAAAACTGCAATTCATACTTCAAATCCAGTGATAAAAGCAAGCGGAAGACTAAACAATATATATATATATATATATATATATATATATATATATATATATATATATATATATCACTGTATGAAAAAAACAAAGTAGATCTCATCTGTCTCAAAGGTATGAATACATCTCTGAGTCTCATATACATATACATGAATAAAATAAAATGTTCAAAATAGTCCCACTGAAGTCCCATCAACCCAGGTCGCCTACGCAAAGCCATCGTGATACTGCATGTACGAGAACTCGTCCTGGTCCTCGTCGAAGTCTGGCTCTGCCTCCTGGATCTCAGCCGCACCTACATCTACAACAGGGTCTGGTGGGTGTTGCAAACACCATCCCGTAACGTGGGAATGAGTGATCAACTCAGTGGAATCATAGAGCAAAGATTAGCATGTTCACAAATCAATCATGCGATAATAGTAAAGCAGTAAATCAGACAATCCTAATACTGTTGTTAATGCAAGATGATATGACGTGATGTATGCCCTCACCGACGATCTCCCTCATACGGCAACATCTTACGACCGCGGCATGCCACACTCCCTAGAGTGCTCCACATTTTCCAAGCACATGCAATGTTATGGTGATATGATTTTCGAGTTGTTATTAGTCCATTCAAACAGTAGGATTGGGAAACTAAGGTACTTCCCTTGTATCAATCCCAACACAGATCCTGTCTAGGGTCGTCACTCCTAGTAATCCCATACGATGTATATTTCGTAGGTGGCTGCAAGGGCTGCCAGGGCTATTGCTCGCACTCGTTGCACCGCTCCCCCATCACCTTATCAATACAGGCCTACCGTACTCTACTGCAACGGAAGGATCGTCGCCTCCCGTGGACTCAGAATATGCTCACGGTCACTACAAAGGACTCGTCGCCTGATCAGTATAGGCCGACAGCTAGAATATAGTGTCCCATACCACCATAATCTGCTCACGAGTCTAGGTGCTCACTGGTCACTACGGGAAGGTTTGTGGCCCCAGCGTAGGCCGACAGCTCGACCACGGTGTCCCATACCACCATGCCCGGCTCATGAGTCTTCGTGGATCAAGGTACCATGGTTAACAGGGTTTACAATGGTAAGTTCAGTACCCTAGGTTCAAGCAGTTATGACTCATACAGGATGAACATACATCGGCCAGTCGGGTTATTTGACGGGCTCGACTAGCGCGATCGCATCTCAAGTCGAACGACATGAAGTGCGTAAAACACTTCGCGTGGCCTAACCACTGCCGCCAACTTCAAACACGACTCGCGTTCATCGACGCGTCGTTCATGGCCAAAACTAGCCAGCCACGAATTCGATCGGTTACCGACTGCCTGGACTAAGTATAGTCCCAAAAAATTATAGAATTACATCAGCAATTTATATAGGAATATTGGAATTGAAATACAATCATGTGAGCATGTTAACCCATGTTATAACATTCAACTAAAGTAAATCTTCAAACACATATATTTCATGCATGTAATGAAATCATGCATATAGTCAACATGTAGGAAATCATTTAGGTCAGCATATTAATTGAGAAATCCATCTCAAACTAATTCATAACATCATTTAATTCAATACATGCTAATACAAGCATTTATACAAACACATACACCACACACTTAAGTCTACATATAGTATGTCGACCCGAAGTGCGCAATTAGGCGAATCTCTTCGCCAAACTAATTATGCACGTATTCCTAACTTCCTAATGCGACAACAAACCATGTCAATCACATCAGCAAAATATCAATGTAAACTGTACTTCCTACAAATAACTAAAATGCCCTAAATCTCATATTCTTCGTTAATTTACGAAACAGGAAACGGAGAGCATGTTGTACATGTCAAACGGTGATGCCGTCGATAATCTACTATTAAACGACAGTGAAAGCGTTGGAAACCGTCAATCAAAGTGTCTAAAATCCTCACCTAGTGTCTTAAAGACGTGTCGTTTCGAACGGAGCATATACGCTTCGTCTACGGCAGTAGGAGAACCTGTTTTGCAAGTTACGTTAGCTAACACGCTATGAATCTAAGTAATCCCTAAATCAGCAACTTTTAGGGTTGTTTCATACCTGAAAAAGTGGAGAAATCACCGTCCAGGTGATTGGGAAGAGTTGCTGAAGCACGTGCAATCAGCAACACGAAGGCGGGAAAAATCCTTCCACTCTCTCTCTCAAACTCTCTCCTTTTCTCTCTCCCAAAGCTAGGGTTTTGCAATTTTCGGATGGGAGAGAGAAATGAGGGTTTCAACCCCTTTTATAAGCTTAAAAATGCCAGAAACAGGCTCCGAAACGAAGTTTACTTAGTGCATATCCATTTCGGGGCTGTTTCGGTCCAAAAGATGCTTTCTGGTGGTCCCGTGGTCGAATGCGATCGAACTTAAGCTCATGCGTACCAGATATAACACGTATTAAGTTTTCAGTCTGGCAGGGTTCGTAGATCGCACGTGGCGGACCAGTTTCAGTTCAGCGGTCACCGCACGTAGATCAGGGCTAAAAGTCTCATGATATAAAGTAAAAATTTTTCCTGATCCGAGGGTGTAATCTGGATGAATTCTGATGATCAGAACGCTTAATACTGACGCGTCAAGTCGTGTGCCAGATTTAAATTTGAAATTCCAATTCTGTCCCCATTCGCACTCTCTTCGGTCCGGGCTCAATGAAATAGCCTGTGATTATCGGTTTGACTTGATTTTCGAAATGAGTATCAAGTCCAACTAGCCGGTTCTAACGGTCTAAGATAGGAGGTATCGGACTTTCGACGTGCGGTCTAGATCCAATACAAAAATTCAAAGCGGTCCAAAGACCAAACCTGCTTAGAGTTTTATCCGAGGTTATAGAGTGTTATAGAGTCGTTGGTTCTACTCGATTTGGGTCTTGTAGAATGTATTTAAAGTGATCAGGGACTATTTCCCAGCCACTCCAGCGTTGTGCTAGCTAACTTATGCTTAATTTCCATAGAAATTAATTCTACGTGATTTCGGGTCGAGTTGGTACTCGAGCCTAAGTACGGATTTTTCACGAGCGTTACAAGGGCTTACAGTAATCATAATGCAAGATGCATGAGTCATACAATCCAGTCATGCATCAATCCTGTGCATACCGTGCACTCATGTGATATAACCTTCGCCTATCAAGGGGTCTCATAACAACATACTCAATGACATATGCAATGATCAACCACATCTCATAACAAACATGCAGATGATGCGTATGGGCATGTATCATGATGTTATACTATCACATACTCATAACCGGTATCAATAACCGGCATCAACAATCAACCTCGAAAATGTGGACATTTAACCAACAATGCTCCCGAGGACTGACCCTCATAGATCCTAACATATAGTGGACCCATGGCCTCACACAAGGGCCAAATATACAACACCATGGGCCTCACTCGAGATCTTAATACACATCACGATGGACCTTTCCCATGGGCCTAACATACATCACGATGGGCTCCATCGCCTGACCCTTAAATGCATCACAATGGGCCTCATCACATAGGCCTCATATTCATCACATTAGGATTAAAACACGGGCCGAATATTCATCACGATGGGCCTCAACTACGAGTCGCATGTACACCATATAGGTCTCGACAATCAGCCTCAACAACCGAAATCGATACTTGGACTCGGCCTCGACAATCGGATTCGGCCTCGACAATCAGAGTCAGCCTCGATACTTGGCCTCGACAATTGGGATCGATCGATAATTGAAGTTAGCAAATCAGTCACGTAAATCGAAAACTGGCAATCGGCCACGATAATCTGTCAATCGGCCTCATTGATCGAAACCAATGATCCGCATCGACAATTGACACCGACAATCAGCATAAAAACAAGTTGAGGTCCATAGATGAACAGCCGATCAACCAAAGATCAACCCTCGACTGGGTTATATCAAATTCGATAGTGCGAAACCATCCGTCTATGGTGAATGGGGCCCACTGATTAGGGTTAACCCATAAGAGAATGATAAAAATGAGACTATCAAGGCCTAAGAGAAGGTCACAATGTGGACATTCAACCATCATTGCCCATCAATGTGGTCATTTAACCAACATCGCTCCCAAGGAGTGGCCCACATAGGGCCAAACATATAGTGGGCCCATGACCTTACACAGCGGCCTAACAAACATCACCGTGGGCCTCACTCATGGGCCACATATGCATCAAATGGGGCCACATCATATGGACCACACCAATGGACCTCATACACACAACAGGTGGGCCCTATTTGCGGGCCTCAAATACATAATACGTGGGCCCTATGCATAGGTCTTGAATGCATCAAATGGGCCACGTATCTGGATCTCGAATATATTAAATGGGTCACACATCATGGGCCTTATACATAACACAATGAGCCTTACCTATGGTCCTAATACAGATCACAATGGGCCTTGCCCATAGGCCTAATACGTATCATAACGGGCCTTGCCAAATGGGAGGAAAATATGTCACAATGGGCCACAACATATGAGTCAGAAACACATCACAATGGGCCTTGCTAAATTGGCTAGAAATACATTTTAATGGGCTACGACCCCTGGGCCCCAGTACATCATAATGGGCCGCAACCCATGGGCCTCAAATACAACAAGTGGCCCACATCAATGGATTGCAACGATGGGCCTTATATACATTAAGTGGACTGCATTAATGGATGGTATAGATATATAATACATGGATCAATAGTAGGCCCTTGGACGATATGAATATTGAATACGTACACCAAGGTGGGCCTCATGAATCACAAAATGTGCCCCACCAGCTCGATATACACTGCATAAATTACGGTGGATCCCATGGATGGATTGTAAAGATGAAATACGTATATCACGTGGGACCCACGTCCTTGCACAGGATGACACGATCGAAACACCTACAACATAAGTGGGTCCCATATAGATGAACGATGTGGCTGGAATACATGCATCATTATGGGAGCCATGGATATCGGTGTGGATGAAACACAATACCAAGGTGGCCCCACCTATACTACATGGATGATACAATACATGTATAACTGTGGGTCCCACACATGTGGCTCACCAGAGTTTTGAATCTGCCTCTATAGAATGCGTACATCAATGTGGGTCTCATCCCACACGTGCAGTACGTGTGGGGTGGGCCTCGTATACCAGCCAAATGTGAAGCAGCATAGATATAACACGTACCAAGTGCAGGACCACAACATTTAATGACATCTGTCTATTCAGATGGGTAGGAGGTGGTCCCCATCAAATGAAAGGTTAGGGTGAAACACATCTGATGGTAAGACCATCAGATCTTGCTAACGTCATGGCACCAGCTAAATAGCTAGTGTATAGTACTCCAGCCAATCCACTCAGAGCAGGTGGGTCCCAAAGAGATGGTTGGAGTGGACATAAAATACATACCTCATCGGTGGAGCACACGTCCGAATGAATGAACGGTTAGGATATACAACATGTCAGTAAGGTGGGCCCCATTTGTACAGAAACGGACGGACAATGTGGATGGGACCCACCACGTCCAGCGTTTAGGAAGGTGAATCCCACGTGGGGCTATCATATACATATGATATATATGTTGTATATATATATAATATAATAATATATTATCATGTATTTATATTTATATAAAGGGTCCAGTGTTATACACATATTACGAGTGGGTCCCACTCTCACACGTGCCACACGTGTGGGATGGGCCACGTACGCACATACAGACGATATAGATATAAACACACATCATGGTGGCCCACCATCCACGCCTGTTGGACGGTGCAGACCAAAGTATACATCATGGTGGTTTTCACCAAATGGGTGACGGTGTGGGCATACATCCACACATCAGTGGGTCCCACGTGGGGCCCACCATAGTGTTTATCTACCGTCCTATCTGTTGATAGGGTCATACGGAAGCGGATGAGGAGGAAAACTAATTTGCATACTGATCCAAAAGTTCTGTGATAACTCAAAAGAGTTTCAATGGTAAACGTTCAATTGACATTATTTTATGCCATGTGGGTCACCTAAATTGTGCATATGGCTGATTTTGAGGGAGGACCACTGCCCTAATGGGCACTTCAAAATGCATGGTGTTGATGCACACAAGCATCACGTTGGGGCCCACGGTTGGGACCCCTGCCTCCAGCGCCTATGCAGCAGGACGCTGTTGG
Organism: Magnolia kwangsiensis; assembly: GCA_037074715.1. NCBI lineage: Eukaryota > Viridiplantae > Streptophyta > Magnoliopsida > Magnoliales > Magnoliaceae > Magnolia > Magnolia kwangsiensis. The sequence goes on along the minus strand of CM073576.1, from coordinate 41,664,819 downwards.
CATCCTTGGCTGTTAGTGGCAGTAGCTCGCTGCTGCTATTGCTTAAATTTTTTTATTTTTATTTTTAAAAAAAAAAAAACATTTTTCCAAAGAATTTTCTAGGTGGGGCCTGCATAAGAAAAATCCAACCCAATCACTGGAATCTATGACCCATGTTGGATTAAATGAGTCAGTGTGTTTTTGGCGAGTAGGGACATCGAGGTGGGTCTTTATGGATTTTAAAGGTAAAAAATGTTGTTTTTCCAAGTCAGGGCCCGCCAGAAAATCAGATTGGGTTCATTTTTCGGCTCAACGCCTAAAATGAGCTGAGAAATGAAATAAACGGCGTGGATTTGATTTTTACATCAAGGTAGGGCCTACATGAGTAGCCCACCCCAAAAGCTTTTTTTTTTTTTTTTGCAAGTACACACCCATGTCAGTATACGCTCTCCATGTTAACCTACCTTCACGTCCATCGTCCAGGACGCTGGACGGCAGGGATATAACATAACCATCATGGTGGGTCCCACATGTACGTGAATCACCATCAAGGTGGGCCACACCTCATCAGCAACATAAAAGAAAATATAAAAAAATAATAATAATATAAAAGAAAGAGAGAGAAGGAGAAGAACCCACCTATTCTTCTTCTTCCTCCCTAGCCTTCCAATGCTCCAAAAGTGCTCCTTCAACGGTGAAGATGATGATCCAAGGGTAGAGATGGTAGATAGGGTGGTATGGAGTGGGCCACACATGGCTCTTCTCATGGAGAGCTTGGACGTGGGTTGTTTGGAAGGAAAATGAGAGAGAGAATGAAAGAGAGAGAGAGATGATGGGAGAGGAGTGATGGGAGAGAGGGAGGAGTGGTGTGTAAGAGATAAGGCATGGGAAGTATGGGTCTCTTTGACTTTTGGGGTAAGAGGAATAGACTAAGCATGGGTTGCTTTAATTATTTGGTGGGAGAGGTATGGGTGAGTGATTTGATTGATGTGATTGATGTGATGTTGGGTAGAGATTCTTTTCTCGTGTTTTGCAACGCGCGACGTCTTTTCTTGAACTGAATGTAGGCCCACATCTCCTGGCCAGGGTATTGCCTCGATGCACGAGATGCAACATCAGAACTGCAGAGATGGCGCGGTCGCTAGGGTACAAGTCTCAGGTTGAGTTGACTCGGGTTGACGGTGTGAGAATCAGGGTCACGCGCAAATGCTGGTTAAGGGTCGAAGGTTGTCGAAATTCGACCGGGGAGATCGCGGGAACCAACGAAAAGGTACGGTCTAGGATATGGGTCTTACAACGTTCATGAGGTGGGCCACCTCTTGAAGTGGGTCCCCTCAAATTTTTAGCCAAATCCAATGCTCAGGTAGTCCACATCATATGAAACAGTGTTGATTGAGCGTCTATCATTGAAACTCGTTTATGGGCCTCAAGAGTTTTGGATCAAGATGAAATTTATTTTTACTCTTCATCTCGGCCTGCGTGACCTTATGGACAGATTGGATGGCATATAAGTATTATGGTAGGCCCCATGTGGGACCCACAATGATGTATGTGTCTTTCATCCACCATCCAGGCGGATGGTGGAGTCCCCTGTGATGTTGTGTTCGGCCACACCGTCCAGCGGACAGTGGGACCCCTCCCCCATGATGCATGTGATTCATGCATGCTGACCATTTAAATGGGGTCCACCATGATGAATATGTTGCATCCAAACCGTCCATCCATTTTGAAAGATCATTTTTGGGCATGAGAATGAGCCAGATCCATAGTTCGGTGGACCTCACCCTTGATACAGGTGTTGCATCCAAACGGTCAAACCATTTGGCAAGATTGTCTTAATAGGCTTGAGATAAAATTAAGATAGATCTATAGTTCAAGTGGACCCCACCATTCTAAGTAGCGGTCGATGGTGCCCACCATTTAAAAATGCTTCTAAGGGCCGTAGTAGTTTCCCATTAAATTGATATTTGTTTCCACTTCATCTATCACTATGTAATTTATGGAAAGGTTGGATGGGAAACATATTTTAGTGGGCTTTAGGAATTTTAATGGTGGAAGGCATCATCACCATTTGTATTTGGTGTGGCCCATCTGATATATAAAAGACCCAACTTGATTTATGCATTGTATATCCAAGTCGTCTGTCCCTGGAGGGTGCACCATGGAGCACACCTGATGTATGTGATTTCAGCCATGTCATTTACTATGTTTGTTAGACGGGTATGGCCTACTATGATGTGTTTGTTCAATATCCACTTCATCCATTCATTTCAAGATGAAAAACCATCTGGAAAGGACTGATTTTGGAGTGAAATCCGTGCAGTCCATGGGTTTGTCTACTTCGCCGTCCATCTTATATTTAACTGCTAGGATTTTGCAACAGCCTGCATGGTTTCAGAATGCCACTTTGGCAAGGGTTAAATCTTCTTGCTGAACAAAATGGATGGTATGGATTAGTGATTTAAATGTGGAGTAGGCCGTACTAAGAAAATTTTAAATGCACAGTGTAAACACTGTTTACGTAAATGAGAAAATGTCATGCATGTATGTACGTGATGTGCATGCAATGTATATATAGGTCCATGGTGATGATCGTGAGAAATTTGCTCCGTCCATCCACATCGTCAGCTCATTTAAAGTATTGAGACTGAATTTGAAGCTTATCCAGATATCAGGCAGGCCCCAAATCATGATTTCAGGGGCTGATCTATCAGTTTAGCCATTTTTAGAAGGATCCAGAGCTGAAATTTGATGTGTATGACTAATTTGTGGTCCCAAGGTTGCATATAAAGTTTTGAGCTGATTGGATGGTGGCAACCCCGTAATCTTACACTTTGGATGGGTTTTTAGGCCCGTTTAACAGGACGCCTTAGGAATTTTAATAGTGGAAATCATTACCACTACTTATCTATTAGTGTGGCCCATTTGATACGCATATGGCCCATGTGATGTGGCCCATATACCATGTTTAAGGCCCGTCGTTCAAGCCCACCTTTGGTATGTTGATGGCCCATGGGTTGAGGCCCATTTTAATGAATTTGGGTCCATGGGTTGAGGACCATTGTGATGTATTAGGGCCCATGGGTTAAGGCCCATTGTGATGTATTCTAGGGCCCATGGGTTAAGGCCCATTGCGATGCATTAGGGCCCATGGGTTGAGACCCATTGTGATGTATAAAGGCCCATGGGTTGAGACCCACTGTGATGTGTATAGGGCCCATGGGTTGAGGCCCAGTGTGATACATTTAGAACCCATGGGTTGAGGCCCATTGTAGTGTGATTCCACCATGAGTTATGTAATGACATTTATGACGGGCCATGCCTTGGGAGAAATGTTAGTTTGATGTCCACATTGTAAGAATAATGTTGGTTAAATGTCCTCCTTATAACTCTCCCTAGGGCTCATTGATAGGCCCATACTTATTTTGTGTAGGCCATTAAGGCTCATCTTTGTTGTGAGGATATTTTATCATCATATAAAATGCTTAGTTTAACTCCATGATTCATGCCCATACGCATCATATGTATGCCTGATATGAGGAATGTTTGATCATAGCATATGTCATTGGGCAGACTATTTATGAGACTCCTTATGAGACGGAGTGCCTGCATTATCATGTTGTACGCACATGATTGCTGCATGACTGGGTAGTGTGATTCATGCATCTCGCATATATGTGACTTGATTATTGTACGCCCTAGCGACATCAGGGTCATGGCCTCCACAAGCACATCGTTGATGGCCAGATAAGACACAGGAAATGCTTGGTTCTTACACTATGGGCACGAAGGAGATCCTTGGGTGAAAATTTCAGAATCTCCTTGGTACTAGGAGATGCTCCAACATCTAGACCGAGCGGAATATGAGCGTCGGTGCCTATACCATGAGGTCGTGTCTCTCACTGTGTCGTGGTCGGTTGGAAGGGGGTGTGGCCTTATCCGCCCGGGCGAGGGGGCTATAAGCTAAGCTGAGTATGACCAGCTCGTAAATGGGTCTGCTATCGACGTGCCAGATAGGTATTGACAGACTATTGGCAAGGCGGATAGTGACGTCTCTTACGCTCACTGGGCTGTGCAGCTAGGGAGGAGCCAGTCGGAGTGGAGTGTAATAGACCCCAGTGATTTCTCAGAGAGGAACCGTACTGATATGTGGACTTGATATGAGGACTGACACGATATTATGACACCCCGGCACTGTTGTACATGTGGACGGGCGCACGTGGGCGGACGCTGATGTGGGCTGGGCTGAGGCCTGGGCGAGCTACCACACTAGGTGAGCTACCAGCGGTTGACAGGCTACTGTGCTGATAGGTTACTGCGTAGGAGCTGTTTACTCATTCATTCATCCATTCACTATCCACTTGGGCTAGCAGTGCATAACTATGTTACGTGTACCTTCGTAATGGCCAAAATTTCAGTTGGGGCACGCGACTAACCTGAGATCAGGAGTTTACCAGTGTGTTTGACTATCCAAATCTAGGTATGAGACTAGTTTGGATAGAATTCTCTTATGATGGACCCCATAGCCTACGATACTACGTACTATCATCCCAATTTCACATTCTAGTATGGTCATTTCATTCACACCGCATAATACATTGCATCCGCAGTACTTAGCATTTTTTGTTACTATGTTGTTGCACGTATATGGCCTAGATGAACTTAGCAGGATTTATATATTGCATTGTACCATCAATATCTGACATTTGGCTCTCTGTGACTCCTCGTTCACATAGTTGATTTGTCTTACTAGTATTTTCGATATTGTATGATTTATAGGCTTATCATTATTTTCGCTTACTCTGATATCGTATGATTCATGACCTTGTCATTTCTCCTGCTTATCTCAATGATGTATGATTTATGGACTCTACTGTATACTTGGCACTTACCTTACACACACTTACACCACCCTCTAAGCTTTTGTTAGCTTGTGCATGATAGATGCGTGCAGGTGGCATTAGGTTACAGCAGCGTTGAGCTTGGAGCATGCAACGATTTTTCAGGAGCTCTAATTTTGATATATGTATTTTCCTTTCAGCATTGTATTCAAGTGATTATATTAGTGGATATGTGATGATGATGTTGCCTTTATGATTTAGGTAAACTTGTGGTTATGCTTATTACAAGACAAAATGTACATTGAAAAATCCTCTTTGTACGATCCCAGAATCAAAATATGGCGTATGTTGCGCTGAGAGCCGAGAATGGGGTACTACGGAGGCTGTCGGCACCGGATTCAGCGATCGAGATTCCTTTGAATCTGATTTTTTGGGTCTGGGGCGTGATAAAGGGGATAACCCTCAGTCTTCCAGTTTGCTTCCCCTACCAGCTCAAGGTCATTTTTATTCTGCGCAGCAGGTGCTAGGCCAGGACCCGCGGTCATCGACCAATGGAGTTGTTGAGGGTATCCTTCTTGTTTCTGTTTACATTGCTCATATTTTATTTGATTCTGGTGCTTCCCATTCTTTTGTGGCTGAGTAGTTTTGCCGACTGGTATTCCGTCGGAGTCCATTTCTAAGGTATTGACCGTTTTGACTCCCATGGGAAAGTCTGTGGTATTGACCCATCGCTGTCCGTCTTGTTCGGTATTAGTGGGTGAGTTGTACCTTCCTACTGATCTGTTTGTGATGCCGATGTCTAACTTTAATGTTATTCTGGGTATGGACTGGCTTGCGGAGTATCGTGCTGTCTTAGACTATGCTACGAGGATAGTTACATTTCATATTCCAGGCTTGCCAGTGTTCCAGTTCATCGTCGAGCCTAGAGGAGAGCCATTATCTAGCTTCTTGGCTTTGGTCGTTGAGGACTCCGTGGCAGAAAGTATTGAGCAGCTTCCAGTAATTTGTGAGTACCCGGATGTGTTTCAGGAGATATCAAGTTTGCCACCGCGTCGGCAGGTAGAGTTCTAAATTGATTTGGTGCCCGGTACCTCGCCTATCTCAAAAGCCCCCTACCGAATGACATCGTTGGAGTTGAGGGAACTACAAGAGCAATTGGATGAGCTTCGGGAGTTAGGTTTCATTCGTCCTAGCAGTTCGCCTTGGGGAGCCCCGGTATTGTTTGTGAAGAAGAAGGATGGTTCATGGTGACTCTGTGTAGATTATAGTGAGCTCAATAGAGTCACCATCAAGAATCGATACCCGCTTCTCCATATTGATGATCTGTTCGATCAGTTGCAGGGCGTGCAATATTTTTCCAAGATAGACTTGCACTCCGCTTACCATCAGATTCGGGTCCAAGAGGAGGACATTTCGAAAATGGCTTTCTGGACACGTTATAGTCACTTCGAGTTCCTGGTCATGTCGTTTAGACTGATCAACACGCCCACCATATTCATGCAACTGATGAACGAGGATTTTTAGCCATTCATCGATCAATTTGTAGTGGTATTCATTGATGATATTCTTGTATATTCGAGGACCCGTGAGGACCATACCGAGCACCTACGGATTGTACTTGAGACCCTCCGTTCCCACTAGCTATATGAGAAGCTGGAGAAGTGTAAGTTTTGGCAGGAGGAGATGAAGTTCCTCGGTCATGTGGTGACGAGGGAGGGTGTCGCCGTGCACCCCTCGAAGGTTGATGCAATGCGTCAGTGATGCCATCCCACAAACATGTTCGAGATTCGCAGCTTCCTTGGTCTAGCGGGATATTATAGACGATTTATTAAGGGTTTCTCCCGTATTGCAGCACCACTGACCCGGTTGACGTGGAAGGGCATCGAGTTCGTCTAGAGTGACACTTGTGAGAAGGCATTTTCAGAGTTGAAGGACCACCCTATGTCCACTCCTGTCCTCACTCTTCCTGATCGGAGTGAGGGTTTCGTTGTCTTTACTGATGCCTCTAGAGTTAGCTTGGGTGTTGTACTAATGCAGCATAGGAAGCCAGTGGCGTACGCCTCACACCAGCTCAAGGTCCATAAACTGAACTACCCCACTCATGATTTAGAGCTTGCAGCAGTTGTCTTCGCACGGAAGGTGTGGAGGCATTATCTATATAGGGTCAGGTTCGAGCTTTTCTCAGATCATAAGAACTTGAAGTATCTATTTTCACAGTCCATGTTAAACCTGAGGCAGAGGCGATGGATGGAGTTGTTGAAAGATTATGATTTTGACCTTCAGTACCACCCGGGCAAGGCGAATGTGATGGTGAATGCACTCAGCCGTGAGCCACGAGGCCTGGTGGCACATATGATGGTTCGACAGTAACAGATGCGTAAGGATATTTTAGAGTTTGACTTTGAGTTCGGTCTGTAGTCTTCCATTGTTCAGCATTCAAGCTTGTCGATTCAACCCTCCTTGGTGGCTAGGGTGATCGAGGCTCAATATACGGATGAGTCACTTCAGGAGTACCGAGCAGAGGCCACCTCCATGGAACAGTCTAATTGGCAGATTGGTTTCAATGGTGGATTACGCTTCAGAGGCTGGTTGTGTGTCCTTGACGTTCCAGAGTTGTGTTGTGATCTGATGACCGTGGAACACCGATCGAGACTTACTATCCACCCTGGCACTACAAAGATGTATCGTGATATGAGGAGGCCGTATTTCTAGTAGGGGATGAATCTCCAAATTGGGAGTTTTGTGGCTGAGTGTGACACATGCTAGCGTTTCAAGGCCAATCATCAGAGACCCCTAGTCCCTTGCAACCGTTAAGCGTTTCAGAGTGGAAGTGGGAGCACATATCGATGGACTTCATCGCAGGTTTGCGAGGACTCAGCGCAGTCACGATACTATATGGGTTATCGTCGATCGTCTGACGAAGACGGCTCATTTCATTCCGGTGTGTGCTACCTGGTCGATGGTTCGGATTGCAAAGGTGTACATTGAGGAGATTGTGAGACTGCACGGTGTCCCAGTTTTGATCGTTTCAAACTGAGACTCCAAGTTTACGTCTCAGTTTTTGAGGAATTTTCAGCAGGCATTAGGGGTCACTTTGCATCTCACAATCGCTTATCATCCACAGACGGATGGGTAGACCGAAAGGGTCAACCAAATCCTTGAGGATATGCTCAGGGCTTGTGTGATTAACTTTACGGGTAGTTGGGATGAGCATATACTCCTCGCCGAGTTTGCCTACAACAATAGTTATCAGGTGACTATCGGCATGGCTCCATTTGAGGCACTTTATGGAAGACTGTGCAGATATCCTAGTTGTTGGACTAAGGTTGGAGAGCGTCGTCTCTTAGGTCCCGAGCTTGTGCAACAGACGTTGGAGGCTATTAATGTTATTAGGGAGAGGATTTGCATAGCTCAGAACCTGCAGAAGAGTTATGCTGATCGTCGTCGTTGACCCCTCGAGTTCACATTCGGGGACATGGTGTATCTCAAGGTCTCGCCTATGAAAGGTGTGGTTCGCTTTGGTGTGAAGGGCAAGCTCACCCCGAGATTTATTGGACCTTTTGAGATTACCGAGCGCATAGGCACTGTAGCCTATAGGCTTGCCTTACCTCCTGAGTTTTCCACGATCCACGATGTGTTTCATGTTTTTATGTTGTGAAAATGTGGGTCAGACGCTATTCCTGTGATTGATTGGTAGCTACTTGAGGTCCGTGAGGATACTTCTTACATTGAGCAGCTGATTCGTATTCTTGATTAGAAGGAGCAGATCCTCAAGACCAAGGTCATTCCCCTAATGAAGGTGTAATGAGATCATCATTCAGAGGCCGAGGCGTCTTGTGAACATAAGGCCGAGATAAGAGAGCGTTATCCCCATCTGTTTGATGATTGAGATATATATACGATGATGATGCTGATGCATTTTGTTGCTCTGATTTTATCAATTTCGAGGATGAAATTTTTTGTTTGTGGGGAGGATTGTCAGGCCGGACCCGAGTTCGCTTGTGTGTATATGTGTGTAAGTATATATTTCATTCATTTTGGTCCCGTGGTCCTACCGGTCAAATTTCGGAGACCAGTGACCTTCGGATAGTGTTTGCGGTTACCCTTAAATTCGGTCATGTAAACCCAATTCGGATCGACCTGAGACCTATGCCATTGCGACTGCATCGTTGTCGGGATTCTAATGATGCATCTTGTGTGAAAATTTGACTTGTCCATCAAAAGTTGTAGGCCCATTAATTATGATGTGCGACCCACTTTACCCATTAGCACATTTTTCTTATGTGGGCCCACCCTAGGTTCCATGTGCCTAGCCTAACCTATACATTTCCCATCGCTAACAATGATGAAAGTGATCTAACCTAGGCTAATAAAGCCTCTTACCTAGCAACTAATAATGGGTTACTCTAACCCAGGTCTTCTTTTCCAGCAAAAAAGATGAATTTTTCTCTTCTCAAGAGAGAGAAGACATCATTTCCCTCCCCTTTCTAGAAATCCCATCATTTCACCTCTACAACTATCCATGTCCCCCTTCTTTCCCTCTCATTTCTCTCTCTCTCTCTCCCTCTCTTCTCTTCTTCTCAACAATTTCTTCCATTTTTCAGCCCCTCATCTCCCATTTTTCTCCCCATCAATCCATCAAAATCTCATCTCAACCCTTCATCTTGCTTCCTTGGACAATTAGAAGCTTGGAGTGGAGTTTTGATAAAGATCGTAAGGTGGGTGTTTCTTAGATGAAAATTTCTGATTTCTTTGATTCCATTGATGTTCTTTCCATTCCTTTCATTTTGAAGCTTGTGGGGCCCATCAAATGATGGTTGTGGCCCCCATGTCTTCATGGATGTGGCTCATAGCCCATCCTTTGTGCATGCATGGTCCATGCAAGGGGCCATTCTCCATGGACCCCCCACATGATTTTCTTTCCTTGATTAAGTATCCTTAGGACATCTAGACTCTTGATTCTTGGTGGAGATGACATCTCCACCATAAATCTTGAGTAAGAAGAGTTATGCTCATATGGAACCATGTAAATCATGATATAGTGGACGATTGCGATTGCGTGATGAGGGTAAGGGCCTCAATGTGGCAGAGATCCTTCCCTTGTGGCCAGATTATTTTAATTTCCTTTTTTATATCTCTAAAATCAAGATGTGTGTGGCCCACCTTTTAGCATGTAACCATCCAGACCGTCCAAAGAGGGAGAACGTCCTTGACAGTCCACCCTTGGACGTTGGGGCCCTAAATATACCCAAAAGGGATACATGTAAATGGTATTTGTTGATGTGAATGTCTGGATGTTTGTCGGATCCACTGGGGAGGTCCATACCACAATTTTCATGGATTGATTTTCTCTTTTTATAGTGATTATAATTATTTCAATTCAGTACTATGTTGCTGTCCAGAAGCTATCTGGATAGATTTTTGAGCTATCTTAAGCTCAGTTTTGGAGATGATTGGTGGGGTGTTTGGTCCCACTTGAGCTCTGCATCTTGAAGGTGGGGACCCATCTAGATGTCCCCCAAATTTCACCCTCATCCGTCCCTATTTGATTACCTAAAAGGGTGGGTCAAGAAGGCAAGATGGTCCAAATTTTTTTGGACTGTCCAGCCATTCTGCTGCTGTAAAAACATAAATATCAGCTTATTTTTGAAGTAGTGAGCCACGTTCATGGACCCCACCTTATTATATGCTTGTGTAGATATGTTGGTCCTACATTTTCTTAAAATTTGGCAGACCTGGGCACACTCTAATGGGGTGCACAAATCAGGGGCAACAGCATTGTTTCAGTAGCAGAATTTTTTTAGAAATACCTTATTGATTGTAGGAGTTAAATAAAATACTTGTACTATTATAAAAATTATAAAACTTTACAAGGAGGTGGCCCACCCATCTTAAAACTCACCTACAAAATCTTGGGGCTAATGGACGCCTATTCACACTAGGGTGGTGGCTGGACCGGCCCACTATAATATGATGTCCAGATCAGTCCGATTTTCAGGATAGATTTATTTATTTAAATGAATTAATATATTTATACATGTTAAAAAATTTTGAAAATTTGTAGGGACATGATCCACTCATGTTAGGACTCACCTACAAAATTTTAGGGCCAATAAAAACCTGTACACACCGTGGCTAGGGCCGGACTGGCCCACCACGTTGGGACGTCCAGGTCTGTACGAGTTTCTGGATAGACTGTTTAGTTTAAATTAATTAAAATACTTAGGAATATTTAAAAATTATGAAATTTTGTGAGGGTGTGAAAATACTATGGAGGTATCACTCTGTAAAATTTTAGCCCCAAATGATCCCGTTTAAGCATCCAAAAGATTGGGGCAAGATGGTTGGACTCCCAATTTTTTCTACTGTGCAGTCCAACAATATGCCTTAATAAAAACTATAATTCAAAAATATTTCTTCTGATGGTGGGCCACCTTTTTGGGTTTCCTCTCATTTTATGCATGATGAGGGACCATGGACCTCAATTTTTGAGAGTTTTAGAGGCCCTGGACCAACTCCGATGGATTGTCCAAATTTAGGACATCAACATGTTATAATTATGCTTGGCCTTAGGCTAAAATTTTGAAGAGTGGGGCCCACCACATTATGAAGATCTTAGAGAAAGTAATTTATACCTTTAGTTCATTAAATTTTGGACTTAATAAATGTAATTTTGAGGCCCACCATAGTTGAATTTAATTGGATCCATGAATGTAGCTAGTTGTTGAACTCTTTAGGCCCAATTGGGCTGGAACTTTCCAGATAGGCCCATTGAATTCTTGGGCCATTTTTACCATACTATTGTGTTGGGGTAGTGGACCAGATTACACAAGTAGATGGGCTTTTGGTTGTTTACCAAATTAACTTTATACTTGGCCCAAGAAATAAACAAAGGAGATTCAGAGAGTGAAGGTTCGACCTCTTTGTAGGCCCCACTTACTTGACTAAGAGGATGACATTTGCCCATATGGTTTGAACAATGGGCTACCCACTAGGCCACCATAATATATGGGATTAGTGGCCTTTATGTTGGGCCCTAACATTTCCCCTATGGGCCCATAGTGGTATATATAGGTTGGGTTATGTGTATTCCCCTTGGACCCATATTTTGGGTAGGCCTTGGGCTGCCCTTTCTGAAGTCTAACATGAGTGTTTATGGTATAATTATAGTTGTCCATTTCTTATTTCTGATGTTGCATGGGCCTTAGGCCTTAATCCATGATCAATTAAAGATGGGTTACCTCTTGAGGACCAATTGTGCTTAGATGTCCACATTTGTGGCCCTAAGGTAGGCCCATGGGCTTCTATGGGTGGTTAAAGGCCAACCATAGACCCTTGTTAGGCCATTTCATATATTTAGGCCCATACCATTGTTCTCATTAGTCTCGTGGCCTATCCCAGGTATATGAGCCCTCACTAGGAGTTGTATTCCTTATGAGGAATTGGTTAAGTACCTAGACCCTTAATGGTTAGGTAGAGAGTTCATTTTCTCCTCATTAATACCCCTATTGTAACACCCTGAAAATCGGGGGTCGTGTATAAACTCAACTCCCGAGTTCCAGACCGTCACTTATGCAACAAAAATGATTATGATTCACTGTTGTCTGATTTAAAGCATTCACATGAGTAAAAGTATACCAAAACTGCAATTCATACTTCAGATCCAGTGATAAAAGCAAGCGGAAGACTAAACAATATATATATCACTGTATGAAAAAACAAAGTAGATCTCATCTGTCTCTAAGGTATGAATACATCTCTGAGTCTCATATACATATACATGAACAAAATTAAATGTTCAAAATAGTCCCACTGAAGTCCCGTCAACCCAGGTCACCTACGCAAAGCTATCATGATACTGTATGTACGAGAACTCGTCCTGCTCCTCGTCGAAGTCTGGCTCTGCCTCCTGGATCTCAGCCTCACCTGCATCTACAACAGGGTCTGGTGGGTGTTGCAAACACCATCCCGTAACGTGGGAATGAGTGATCAACTCAGTGGAATCATAGATCAAAGATTAGCATGTTCACAAATCAATCATGCAATAATAGTAAAGCAGTAAATCAAACAATCCTAATACTTTTGTTAATGCAAGATGATATGACGTGATGTATGCCCTCACCGATGATCTCCGTCATACGGCAACATCTTACGACCACGGCATGCCACACTCCCTAGAGTGCTCCACATCTTCCAGGCACATGCAATGTTATGGTGATATGATTTTCGAGTTGTTATTAGTCCATTCAAACAGCAGGATTGGAAAACTAAGGTACTTCCCTTATATCAATCCCAACACAGATCCTGTCTAGGGTCGTCACTCCTAGTAATCTCATACGATGTATATTTTGTAGGTAGCTGCAAGGGCTTCCAGGGCTGTTGCTCGCACTCGTTGCACCGCTCCCCCATCACCTTATCAATACAGGCATACTGTACTCTACTGCTACTGAAAGGTCGTCGCCTCCCGTAGACTCAGAATACGCTCGCGGTCACTACAAAGGACTCGTCGCCTGATCAGTGTAGGCCGAAAGCTAGAATATAGTGTCCCATACCACCATAATCTGCTCACGAGACTATGTGGTCACTGGTCACTACGGGGAGGTTTGTGGCCGCAGCGTAGGCCGACAGCTCGACCACGGTGTCCCATACCACCATGCCCGGCTCATGAGTCTTCGTGGATCAAGGTACCATGGTTAACAGGGTTTACAATGGTAAGTTCAGTACCCTAGGTTCAAGCAGTTATGACTCACACAGGGTGAACATACATCGGCCAGTCAGGTTACTTGACGGGCTCGACTAGTGCAATCGCATCTCAAGTCGAACGACATGAAGGGCGTAAAACACTTCGCGTGGACCACTGCCGCCAACTCCAAACACGACTCGCGTTCATCGACGCGTCGTTCGTGGCCAAGACCAGCCAACCACGAATTCGATCGGTTACTGACTGCCTGGACTAAGCATAGTCTCAAACAATTATGGAATCACATCAGCAATTTATATAGGAATATTGGAATTGAAATACAATCATGTGAGCATGTTAACACATGTTATAACATTCAACTTAAGTAAATCTTCAAGCACATATATTTCATGCATGTAATGAAATCATGCATATAGTCAACATGTAGGAAATCATTTAGGTCAGTATATTAATTGAGAAATCAATCTCAAACTATCTCATAACATCATTTAATTCAATACATCCTAATACAAGCATTTATACAAACACATACACTACACACTTAAGTCTACATATAGTATGTCGACCCGAAGTGCGCAATTAGGCGAATCTCCTCGCCAAACTAATTATGCATGTATTCCTAACTTCCTAATGCGACAACAAACCATGTCAATCACATCAGCAAAATATCAATGTAAACTGTACTTCCTACAAATGACTAAAATGCCCTAAATCTCATATTCTTCGTTGATTTACGAAACAGGAAACGGATAGCATGTTGTACATGTCAAACGGTGATGCCGTCGATAATCTACTATTAAATGACATTGAAAGCGTTGGAAACCGTCAATCAAAGCGTCTAAAATTCTCACCTAGTCTCTTATAGACGTGTTGTTTCGAACGGATCGTATACGCTTCGTCAACGGCGATAAGAGAACCTGTTTTACAAGATCTATTGGTTAAAAAGCTATGGATCTTAGTGATCCCCAAATCAGCAACTTCTAGGTTTAGTTATTACTTGAAAACGCGGAAGAATCACCGGCTTGGTGATCAGGAGGTGTTGCTTAGGCACTAGCAACAGGCGGCTCGAAGGTTGGAAAAATCTATCCCACTCTCTCTCACAAACTCTCACCTTTTCTCTCTCCCAATCTAGGGTTTCTCGCAATTTCGGATGGGAGAGAGGATTGAGGGTTTCAACCCCTTTTATAAGCCCAAAAACGTCAAAAATAGGCTCCGGTACAAAGTTTACTTAGTGCATATCTAATTCGGGGCTGTTTTGGTCCAAAAGATGCTTTCTGGTGGTCCCCTGGTCGAAAGCGATCGGACTTAAGCTCATGCGTACCAGATCTAGCACGTATTAAGTTTTCAGTCCGGCAGGGTTCGCAGATCGCACGTGGCGGACCAGTTTCAGTTCAGCGGTCACCGCACGTCGATCAGGGCTGAAAGTCTCATGATATAAAATAAAAATTTCTCCTGATCTGAGGGTGTAATCTAGATGAATTCTGACGGTCAGAACGCTCAATACTGACGCGTCAAGTCATGTGCCAGATTTGAATTTGAAATTTCAATTCTGTCCCTATTCACACTCTCTTCGGTCTGGGCTCAATGAAATAGCTTGTGATTATCGGTTTGACTTGATTTTCGAAATGAGTGTCAAGTCCAGCTAGGCGGTTCTAACGGTCTAAGATAGGAGGTATCGGACTTTCGACGCGTGGTCTAGATCCAATACAAAGATTCAAAGTGGTCCAAAGAACAAACCTGCTTAGAGTTTGGTCCGAGGTTATAGAGTGTTATAGAGTCATTGGTTCTACTCGATTTGGGTCTTGTAAAACGTATTTAAAGTGATCAGGGACTATTTCCCAGCTACTCCAGCATTGCGCTAGCTAACTTAGTCATATTTTCTAAAAGAATTAATTCTACGCAATTTCGGGTCGAGTTGGTACTCGAGCCTAAGTATGAATTTTTCACGGGCATTACAATTTACCCCCCTTAATAAATAATTTCATCCTCGAAATTTGTACCTTTTCGTACTCCTCGAGAAGCTGTGGGTAGTTCTTTCTGATCTCGGCTTCTGTCTCCCAGGTAGCCTCCTCCTCCGAGTGATGCGTCCACAATACCTTCACAAGGGGAATCACCTTGCTACGCAGTACCTGCTCCTTCCTGTTTAGGATACGTGTCGGTCGCAGGATATAAGTAACATCCTCTCCTAACTGCACCTGCTCCCATCTGATGATATGGGAAGGATCAGCAACGTACTTCTTCAGCATAGAAACATGAAATACGTTGTGAACGCTCGCGAGAGGCATGGGTAAAGCCAATCGGTAAGCCACTGCTCCCACACGATCGAGGATCTGGAATGGACCAATGAATCACGGTGCTAGCTTCCCCTTCTTCCCGAACTGAAGGACTCCCTTCATAAGGGAAACTCGCAAAAACACATGATCCCCAACTGTGAACTCTAGTGGCCTCCATCTCGTATCGGCATAACTCTTCTGTCTGCTCTGCGCTGTAAGAAGCCGATGTCAAATAATATCAATCTTCTCTGACGTCGCCTGCACTAACTCTGGGCCAATCAAGCTACGCTCACCGACCTCTATCTAGCAATACGGTGCGCGACAAGGTCGCCCATACAGCGCCTCATAAGGTGTCATACCGATACTCGCCTGAAAACTGTTGTTGCACGCAAACTCCGCATATGCAAGACAATCATCCCAACTGTCCTTGAAGTCTAATGCGCAAGCTCGCAGCATGTCCTCTAAGATCTGGTTCACCCGCTCTGTCTGTCCGTCCGTCTGTGGGTGGAAGGCAGTACTGAACTTCAACTTCACACCCATAGCCTCCTGAATGAGAGTCCAGAAAATAGAAGTGAACCACGTGTCTCTGTCCGACATGATCTCCAGCGGAACTCCATGCAGATGCACAATCTCTCTGATGTACAGTCTAGCCAGCTCGTCTGCAGAGTTCGTAACTTTAATCGGTAGGAAGTGCGCCGACTTCGTCAGACGGTCGAGATCACCCAAATGGAATCATGTCCCTTCCTCATCTTCGGTAACCCAGAAATGAAGTCCATGGAAATGAAATCCCACTTCCACTCTGCGATTGGCATAGGCTGCAAAAGTCCAGGTGGTCGGCGATGCTATGTCTTTACCTGCTGAGAAGTGAGACAACGGGACACGAACTCTGCTATGTGGGTCTTCATACCTTCCCACCAATACATCCTCTTCACGTCACGATACATCTTCGTACTGCCTGGATGCATCGCGAGTTTAGTACAATGCGCAGCCTTGAGAATCTGTCGTCTCAAGTCAGGGATATCTAGGACGCATAAGCGGCCACGATAACGTAAGCCTCCATCCATACGAACTCGCCAGTCGGCGTCTGCATCATCACTGGCCTGTTCTCGAAGCTCAGTCAGATGTGCATCATCCCTCTGCACCTCGATGACTCGGTCATCGATCTGAGATCGCACCTGTACATGTGCGATGAACTCAAACGGGTCCTCTACGATGAGTTTCTGCTCAAAGTCTCGCAAAAACTCAACCATATCCCACTCAGCAACCATCAGCGGAGCCGCAAACTCTTTCGCCTTCTTACGGCTCAACGCATCAGCCATAAGGTTCACCTTCGCAGGATGGTAAGAGACTTCAAACTTGAAGTCCTTCAATGTCTCCATCCATCGCCGCTGCCTCATATTCAAGTCTCGCTGCGTGAATATATACTTGAGGCTCTTGTGGTCGCAAAAGAGCTCGAACTCCTCTCCGTAAAGGTAATGTCTCCAGAGTCTCAGTGCGAATATAACGGCTACCAACTCTAGGTCGTGTGTAGGGTAATTCTCCTCGTGCTTCCTTAATTGTCTCGAGGCATACGAAATTACCCTGTCCCTCTGCATAAGGACACAACCCAAACCAACGCTAGACGCGTCAGTGTATATAGTGTATCTAACCCCTTGCTCTGGCAATACTAGCACAGGGGCGGACGTAAGTCTGTCCTTCAGCTCCTGAAAAACTGACTCCGCCTTGTCATTCCAGACGAACTTCACGTCCTTCCGTGTTAACTGAGATAAGGGTCTCGCGATCTTCGAGAAGTCCTGAATGAAGCGCCGATAGTAGCCAGCTAGACCCAAGAAACTCCTCACCTCAGTGACAGAACCAGGCTGCTCCTAGTCCTGCACCGCAGCTACCTTAGACAGGTCAACTACCATGCCATCCTTGAACACCACGTGTCCTAGAAACTTCACCCCCTGCTTCCAGAAGTCGCACTTCTTGTACTGTGCGAACAACTGATGCTGTCTGAGCGTATCCAGGACCAAACGTAAGTGCTCCTCATGCTCCTCTCGACTCCTAGAGTACACCAAAATGTCGTCAATGAATACAACGACGAATCGATAGAGGAAAGGTCGAAATACCCGGTTCATCAGATCCATGAACACGGCTGGTGCGTTCGTGAGACTGAACGACATCACGAGGAACTCGTAGTGGCCCAAACTGGTCCTGAATGCTGTCTTCTGCACGTCCTCATCCCTGACACGCAACTGATGATATCCCGACTGAAGATCAATCTTCGAGAAGTACTGCGCTCCTCTCAGCTGATTAAACAAGTCATCGATCCTGGGTAAAGGGTACTTGTTCTTGACCGTGACCTGATTCAGCCTGCGATAATCAATACACAATCGCATCGAACTGTCCTTCTTCCTCACGAATAAGACTGGTGCTCCCCAAGGAGACACACTAGGCCATATAAGGCCAAGCTCTAGCAGACCATCAATCTGCGTCCTCAACTCCTCCATCTCACACGGTGCCATGCGATACGTCGGCAGTGAGACGGGCGTAGAACCAGGAACCAGATCAATAGTGAAATCGATCTCTCGTCAGGGCGACAAACTAGGGATCTTCCTGAACAGATCCCTGAACTCGAAAACGACTGGCATATGCTCAAGTATCTGGACACCAGCGTCGCGCAATAAAGTGGCGTAAATAAGTATGTGGAAAGGGAGATTTACCCGCACTGGAAATGTGAAGGATGCACCCTCAGGCTCGTACACAGTCACTATACGAGTCTCGCAGTCAATCTCGGCCTTCGCTGCAATCAACCAATCCATGCCAAGAATGACGTCGAGATAAACAAGAGAGGGGTCGACGACAAGATCAATAGCCATCGTCCTACCTCCCAGATCCACCAAACAACCCCCACACATCAGGGTAACATCTGAATAATCTCCATGAGCTGCAAGTACTCGCACCCTATCCATGGTAATAGTCTGTAACCCAAGACGCCTGACTACAGCACGTGATATCAAAGAAATCGTGGAACCAGTGTCCATCATCACAAGAATAGGAGTACCTCCAATATGGGCTGTGATCTCGAAGGCTTAATGCTGGAAAGTCGGTGTCGCAGCTGCCTCGACTGTCAATGCATGAACCCGAGCCTGCTATGGCCGGTTGGCCGCTGTGTCGAGGGCCGTGGAGGCTGTCTGATCTGCGATACCGGAGGTCTGAAAGAAGGGTGCGCAGGAGCTAACCGTATAGGCAGTGCTGATATCGCCTGTGAACGTGCACGGTCAATCTTCTGCGGCGGCGAGAACCCACTATCCCGCATCCGAGAAAAATAGCTCAGCGCCAAGTGGCCCGTCTTCCCACAATATGTGCACGATAACTCGGGGCACCGAAACGATGGTGCTAGCGCTATGGCCCGAGTAGGAGGGTCGACGCGAGGCCTCTTGCCCTCGAAGGGCCTGTCCTACATGTCTGGTCGCGGCCTAGAAGCAACAGGGCCACGAGATCACGCAAGTCGATTCACATCCTGCTCTGCCCGCATAGACAAGTGAATCAACTCCGCATATGAGGGAATGGTCACACAGCACATCTTCGACTGAATATCCGGTCGCAAATCCTCCGAAAAGCGCCGTATGCGCATCTGCTCATCAGCCAAAATAGTCGAGACGTATCTGCCCAACTCCGTAAACCGATGCTTATACTCCGTGACTGTCATGGCTGCCTGTCTGAGGCGGAGAAACTTATTCTCCCTGTCATGCCTGTACGTCTGGGGGTAATACTTCTCGTGAAAGCGAAACTCAAACGCTGCCCAGGTCCATACAAAGTCGGAGGCAACGGTCCGTAATACGCTATCCCACAACAGGCTGGCCTCTCGCTCAAACAGGAATGTAGCCAGCTCTACCTGCTCGGCCTCTGTGCAATGAAGCATCCGCAATATCTTCGACACGGTGGAGCCAGTACTCGGCCTCCTCGGGTCTATGAGAACCCGTAAAAGTGGGAGGCCGTAAGCGCTAAAATCGCTCTAATAGGCCCCGTGTATCTGCGGCATTCCCCGCAGGGTAAGCAGGCGGTACAGGATGAGTCGTGCCCTCAACCTGGGATTATGTATAAGCATCCTCAGCTGGATGCACAGGTGGTGCAGGTGGAGTCACACCCCCACCCTGGGTTAATGTCCCCACAATGGTAGTCAGAAGCTATTGTTGCTGCTGCATCATAGCCAACATCTGCTCAAATCTGTCAGGAGGTGGAGCAGGCTGTGGCCGGTGCTGCGTTGAAGTAGATGCACGATAAGGCTCTCTGACTGACGGTGTGAACGGCGGTGGTCCAACTGTAGGACCAGTAGCAGGCTGAGACGCACGAGCTGTCTCAGAAATCGGGCCCACAGCAGGGTCCGCATGGGTGTCAGACTGCGAAGGAGTCTGATCCATATGCTCACTCAATGCAAGCCGAACCGTGCTCCGTGTAGCCTTAGGCGGCATTCCCTATATTCAAAATAGGGCACAACCTTGTCAGTCTCAATAGCACAAATACCCCGCAATCATTCACACAAGGAGTCAAAGGCATTCCATACATTTCATTTAATCAAAATTGTCACAATACAAGGGATATATCCTTACAAGCATCATGACGAGAAATACATGGGAACTAAGACAGTTAAAATTACAACAGCAACATAAGCAAAGCACTAGCCCTAACAAGCTTACACAACAAAAGCAGGAAATGACTTAACTACTAATAACAACATCTAAGGTCGCATCGCTAGTCCGAGTCGGGTGACGGAGGAGGAGCACCCTTATCCTACAAGCAACAAAGGATCGCCTTCAAGGTGCGAGTCACCTTGTCGAATTTCCTCTTAGTAACGGCCTTGACATCCTCGACTTCAGCGCGAAGTTCCTGAACTTCCCTTCGCAAGGCGATCTGACTCTCCTCAATCCGAGCAATGCGATCATCGCTAGTAGCCTGCGCAGAAGGAGGAGGGATCTCATCTGTATCCTGAGCCTCCTCTTCTGCTTCTTCCTGGACTTCTTCCTGAACTTCTCCTTCAAGTTCTTCTTCGCTTTGATCTTCCTCATCATCAAAGTCATCCTCGCTATCCTCCTTGAGCTGATTTTCACGGTACTGAGACCCAATCTTCATCTTAACCATAGTCGACTCATCAATGCTATGAATCGAAACTGGCAATTTCGGCCCAAGTCTGTAAGAAACTCAAGCGCGATCTTGCATATCAGTCGGCTAAAAGGAAGCAATTCAGATGTTCTTCTTGACTTGGCTATGAGGATTATCTGTCGCAAGATGAAAGTGGCCATACATACATTCTCTCCCTGGGCCACTAGATACAGAAAATCAACCATAAGGCGTGTACATTCAATGCGATTCGTCGACCTGGGATAAACATTGTACGTGCAGATATGGTGCAGCAGGCGCAAATCATCAGATATATACGTCTCCTTGAGGCTATTATTAGGCTGCCATGGAACCAACTTACGGCACAGAAACCTGGTGCAGCGATCTCGTTCACGCCTACTCCTCAGATTCTTCTCACTAGGATGAACATCACCAAGAGGCACGTTCAGAAGTCGCGCAATCAGTCGCACATCTATCGTAGCCATCCGATCTCTATCAAAAGGGATTTTGAACTGCAATAGCTCTAAGGTAGGATTCTGGATACAAGCGTAGAAGGCACGAACGGTGCTCACATTAGCACGAGCGCGAGCTTCAAAGATCGGACCCCAATGCGCAGCTTCAATGCGCTCGAACAATAAAAATTCACCGAACAGTCGCCCTTCCATGTCCGCCTCAAACAACACTTTGCGATCAGTGTATTGGCCGTGAGGCATCTCTGATAGAATTACTCGCCCAAGGTGAGTATGGGGATCCAAATCCCGCTTTGTACGACACTCTAGGGCTATAGCTGGACCTGTGGTGGCACTTGAACTTGCGGCACCACCCCACGGTCTTCTCAATTGAGCAGGGTGACTTGGCCCAGCCTCATCTACTGAAGTCTTCCTTTTACCCATCAAAGATAGGATGGTGGAGAGTGACAAAAGGCCTAAAATGGCTTCCATGAAAGCCATGAAAAATGAAGAAAATACGGAGAAGTGGCTGTCCAATCTGGAAAAGGGAGATCTAGGCGTCGTAGAGGGATGCTTCAAGCTTCCCAAGGATGTATTTTCAAGGAGAAATGAAAATGAAAAAGTAGAATGGAGCACCTCACGATTTCAGCTCGATTTGGGGGTTTTTGGAGCTCCAAATGACGAAATCTTCAAGAGGAAGGGCTGCCAACTCCAAAGGAATGATGGATGGTGGTCGTTTTTGGCCAAGGATGGATCTAGGGGTGGTTTGGAATCATGAATTTTGGAGATAGTTGCTGAAAAATGAAAATGAAGCTATGGGGAGGGCTTTTTGTGAAGGAGAGGCAAGTTTTAGGGGTTTTCTTTGGACGGGACACGTATGGGGGGTGTGTACATGGCATATAAGGGCGTGCACCCGAATTTCACTTCAAGTGGGCCCACCTATATGGCGATGCATCCGGCAGGTGGGACCAGATGGGTTTGGTCCCCCATGGTCCAAGGACCCCAGATATGAACGGTCCAACCCTTGGTTCATAGTATTTTGACCTACGGGGCTTTATTGGACCAATCTGTAATCCCGAATACAAAACCCTATCATAAAGCATATGATTTTGGGGTAGAAGGATCTAGTACATCCATCTAGACCCTTAGTTGCTAAAGAAAGTGAAGTTAGAATGGCCTTATGGCCATTTTTCATGAAATTTTACTATTCACTGTAAAATTTTGTGAAAGTATTATTTTATGTTATTTTTACATTATGTTTGATGCCTAACATAAAATGGATAAGAAAGAAATGAAGATTGGAGTGGTGAGAGGAAGAATTTTGAAGATTTTTGGTGAAACGGAGTTTTTAAGCCCTGACGATTGAATACAGGAGTCGTGGTCGTCCCACGGCCCAAGGATTTACTTTTACGGGTTTAAAATAGTTCAAAGAATGTCTCAACCCGACTTCCTACGACTTAGGAGCTATTCGGGTTGCTTTACGCGACCCGAGTTGCGTTATAGACTCGATCGTGAGATCGATTCGAATAGACTTCGCCTATTGGCGAATCTGCGATCCTAGAAATGTTTCTAGACCCTTCTCGCACCCACCTAAGTCAAAGGAAGCGACAGTGTACGTCGCGAGACCATAACCCAGGCCCAGTATACTCTTATTCACGCTCTGATACCAACTTGTAACACCCTGAAAATCGGGAGTCGTGTATAAACTCAACTCCCGAGTTCCAGACCGTCACTTATGCAACAAAAATGATTATGATTCAATGTTATCTGATTTAAAGCATTCACATGAGTAAAAGTATACCAAAACTGCAATTCATACTTCAGATCCAATGATAAAAGCAAGCGAAAGACTAAACAATATATATATCACTGTATGGAAAAATAAAGTAGATCTCATCTGTCTCTAAGGTATGAATACATCTCTGAGTCTCATATACATATACATGAACAAAATTAAATGTTCAAAATAGTCCCACTGAAGTCCCGTCAACCCAGGTCGCTTACACAAAGCCATCATGATACTGCATGTATGAGAACTCGTCCTGGTCCTCGTCGAAGTCTGGCTCTGCCTCCTGGATCTCAGCCTCACCTGCATCTACAACTAGGTCTGGTGGGTGTTGCAAACACTATCCCGTAACGTGGGAATGAGTGATCAACTCAGTGAAATTATAGAGCAAAGATTAGCATGTTCACAAATCAATCATGCGATAATAGTAAAGCAGTAAATCAGACAATCCTAATACTGTTGTTAATGCAAGATGATATGACGTGATGTATGCCCTCACCGACGATCTCCCTCATACGGCAACATCTTACGAGCGCGGCATGCCATACTCCCTGGAGTGCTCCACATCTTCCAGGCACATGCAATGTTATGGTGATATGATTTTCGAGTTGTTATTAGTCCATTCAAACAGCAGGATTGGAAAACTAAGGTACTTCCCTTATATCAATCCCAACACAGATCCTGTCTAGGGTCGTCACTCCTAGTAATCTCATACGATGTATATTTTGTAGGTCGCTGCAAGGGCTGCCAGGGCTGTTGCTCGCACTCGTTGCACTGCTCCCCCATCACCTTATCAATACAGGCCTACTGTACTCTACTGCTACTGAAGGGTCTTCGCCTCCCGTAGACTCAGAATACGCTCGCGGTCACTACAAAGGACTCGTCGCCTGATCAGTCTAGGCTGACAGCTAGAATATAGTGTCCCATACCACCATAATCTGCTCACGAGACTATGTGGTCACTGGTCACTACGGGGAGGTTTGTGGCCGCAGCGTAGGCCGACAGCTCGACCACGGTGTCCCATACCACCATGCCCGGCTCATGAGTCTTAGTGGATCAAGGTACCATGGTTAACAGGGTTTACAATGGTAAGTTCAGTACCCTAGGTTCAAGCAGTTATGACTCATACAGGGTGAACATACATCGGCCAGTCGGGTTACTTGACGGGCTCGACTAGCGCGATCGCATCTCAAGTCGAACGACATGAAGTGTGTAAAACACTTCACGTGGCCTAACCACTGCCGCCAACTCCAAACACGACTCGCGTTCATCGACGCGTCGTTCGTGGCCAAGACCAGCCAACCACGAATTCGATCGGTTACCGACTGCCTGGACTAAGCATAGTCCCAAACAATTATGGAATCACATCAGCAATTTATATAAAAATATTGGAATTGAAATATAATCATGTGAGCATGTTAACACATGTTATAACATTCAACTTAAGTAAATCTTCAAGCACATATATTTCATGCATGTAATGAAATCATGCATATAGTCAACATGTAGGAAATCATTTAGGTCAGCATATTAATTGAGAAATCAATCTCAAACTATCTCATAACATCATTTAATTCAATACATCCTAATACAAGCATTTATACAAACACATACACTACACACTTAAGTCTACATATAGTATGTCGACCCGAAGTGCGCAATTAGGCGAATCTCTTCGCCAAACTAATTATGCACGTATTCCTAACTTCCTAATGCGACAACAAACCATGTCAATCACATCAGCAAAATATGAATGTAAACTGTACTTCCTACAAATGACTAAAATGCCCCAAATCTCATATTCTTCGTTGATTTACGAAACAGGAAACGGATAGCATGTTGTACATGTCAAACGGCGATGCCGTCGATAATTTACTATTAAATGACATTGAAAGCGTTGGAAACCATTAATCAAAGCGTCTAAAATCCTCACCTAGTCTCTTATAGACGTGTTGTTTCGAACGGAGCGTATACGCTTCGTCAACGGCGATAAGAGAACCTGTTTTACAAGATCTATTGGTTAAAAAGCTATGGATCTTAGTGATCCCCAAATCAGTAACTTCTAGGGTTAGTTATTACCTAAAAACGCGGAAGAATCACCGGCTTGGTGATCAGGAGGTGTTGCTTAGGCACTAGCAACAGGCGGCTCAAAGGCTGGAAAAATCTATCCCACTCTCTCTCACAAACTCTCACCTTTTCTCTCTCCCAATCTAGGGTTTCTTACAATTTCGGATGGGAGAGAGGAGTGAGGGTTTCAACCCCTTTTATAAGCCCAAAAATGCCAAAAATAGGCTCCGGTACAAAGTTTACTTAGTGCATATCCAATTCGGGGCTGTTTCGGTCCAAAAGACGCTTTCTGGTGGTTCCTTGGTCGAATGCGATCGGACTTAAACTCATGTATACCAGATCTAGCACGTATTAAGTTTTCAGTCCGGTAGGGTTCGCAGATCGCACGTGGCGGACCAGTTTCAGTTCAGCGGTCACCGCACGTAGATCAGGGCTGAAAGTCTCATGATATAAAATAGAAATTTCTCCTGATCCGAGGGTGTAATCTGGATGAATTCTGATGGTCAGAACGCTCAATACTGACGCGTTAAGTCGTGTGCCAGATTTGAATTTGAAATTCCAATTCTATCCTTATTCGCACTCTCTTCGGTCCGGGCTCAATGAAATAGCCTGTGATTATCGGTTTGACTTGATTTTTGAAATGAGTGTCAAGTCCAGCAAGGCGGTTCTAACGGTCTAAGATAGGAGGTATCGGACTTTCGACGCGTGGTCTAGATCCAATACAAAGATTCAAAGTGGTCCAGAGAACAAACCTGCTAAGAGTTTGGTCCGAGGTTATAGAGTGTTATAGAGTCGTTAGTTTTACTCGATTTGGGTCTTGTAGAACGTATTTAAAGTGATCAGGGACTATTTTCCAGCTACTCCAGCGTTGCACTAGCTAACTTAGTCATATTTTCTAAAAGAATTAATTCTACGCAATTTCGAGTCGAGTTGGTACTCGAGCCTAAGTATGGATTTTTCACGGGCGTTACACCTATTCATCTTCATGGCCCACTCCCATATGCATTATATGCATGCTTGGTTAAGCTATGATTGGTCATGGTTGTGCCATTGTGTAAGACATGTTGGTATCTCCCCGAGAGATGGATGCTTAGTATTGATGCATGGGTGATTGTGTGATTCATGCATCCGGCATCGCATAGCTTATGGATATCTGCACTTACTTCATTAGGGCCTTTCCTCCTCTAGGGTATTTGTTGATGGTCGTATATGTGGACACTGAAAATATTAGTTAAGCATATCGGGTGCATAGGATGCCCATGGGTGAAATTTTTAAAACTTCATGGTACCAAGGATCTGCTCCAACGCCATAACCGGGTAGATTACATGAGCACACAAGGGCCTTATACCATTAGGCTGCGACTCCCACTGTCATGTAGTCGGTTGGATAGGGGTGTGGCCTTACCTGCTTGGTGTGTAGGGGGCATTGCTAGGCTGAGTCTGACCAGCTCGTAAATGGATCCGTTACAGTCAGGCCTTACTCGTGATTAGTAAATGGATCCGTTACAGTCAGGCCTTACTCGTGATTAGTCGTCCACAAGCGAGTAGTGAGGTCTCTTACGCTCGTTTGACTATGTAGGGTTTGTAGAGAGGCAGTCTTTCAGCAGTGTAATGGAACTCAGTGATTTCCTTATGATTGGAAATGTACTTGACATATGGTTTGGTTATGAGCACTGGTATTACTTGTATCGCATTAGCATTGACTGTGTAAGCTCCTTCATGCATTGCCTTAGTATGGCTCCCAGTACTCATTGCACCGTATTCATGATAAGCCTTGGTAAGGCTAGTGATATTCTCATTGAGCATTTTTTCCTTCTTGCACCTCCTACTATTCTTTTATGCACCATTGTCACACACTTACACCACCCTTTAAGCTTCTATAAGCTTATGCATGATTGATGCGTGCAAGAGATTCTAGGCAGGCATTGTAGCAGCAGAGCATGGAGTAGAGCTGAGCATTTGAGGAATCTAGTATTGCTGACCTTTCTCTCTTTTCCTTTTATCTCATGTATTTCCTTTTGGATCTAATGGATGGTTATAAAAGTTTAAATTCTTAGTGGATTTTATGATGTGTGTCCTTTGTTATTCTCAGATGTACTTGTTGTAATCTTGGGTATGCTCGTATTGGTAATGATTATATTGTTATGAAAATTCTCCTTGTAGGATCCCAGGATCGGAACTTGCCTCAGGAGCCGAGAATGGGATACTATAGAGGCTGTTATGGCCAGAACCGGCCATCGGGTTCCTTGTGATTCTGGTTACAGAGTCTGAGGCATGACATATGTTTAGGGAATTGAGTTTAGGTTATAGGTTATTGGTTTAGGTTATAGGTTATAGGTTATAGGATAAGGTTATAGGTTTAGGTTATAGGTTACAAGCGTAGGTATAAGTTATAAGTTATAGGTTAAGGTTATAGGTTTAGGTTATAGGTTATAAGTGTAGGTTTAGGTTTATATTTTATGTTCAGGTTCTAGGTTTAGGTTTAGGTTAAGTTTAGGTTAGGTTAGGTTATAGGTTTAGGTTTATGTTAAGGTTATATGTTTAGGTAATAGGTTTAAGTTATAGGTTCAGGTTTAGGTTTAAGTTATAAGTTTTAGGATTTAAGAATAGGTTTAGGTTAAGGTTATAAGTTTCGGTTAAGATTATAAGTTTAGGTTATAGGTTAAGGTTTAGGTTTAGGTTATAAGTATAGGTTTTGTGAATTGAGAATAACTTTAGGTTAAGGTTATAAGTTTAGGTTATAGGTTAATGTTTAGTTTTAGGTTATAAGCATAGGTTTTTGTATTTGAAAATAGATTTAGGTTAAGGTTAAAAGTTTAGGTTAAGGATATAAGTTTAGGTTATAGGTTTAGGTTTATGTTTTGGTTATAAGCATAGGTTTTGTGATTTGAGAATAGGTTTAGGATAAGGTTATAAGTTTAGGTTATAGGTTAAGGTTTAGGTTTATGTAATAGGTTATAAGTATAGGTTTTGGGATTCGAGAATATGTTTAGGTTAAAAGCATAGGTTTAGATTAACGTTGTAGGTTATAGTAGTGAAAAACGAATACATTTATGGTTTAGGTTTAGGTTTAGGTTTTATGCTTACGTAATAGGTTTAGGTTAAGGTAAAGGTTATAGGTTTAGGTAATAGGTTAAGGTTTAAGTTTAGCGTATAAGTATAGGTTTTGAGATTTGAGAATAGGTTTAGGTTAAGGTTATAAGTTTAGGTTATAGGTTAAGGTTTAGGTTTAGGTTTATATATATATATATATATATATATATATATATATATATATATATATATATATATATGTTTTAGGATTTGAGAATAGGTTTAGGTTAAGGTTATAAGTTTAGCTTTAGGTTATCAGCATAGTTTTTGGGATTTAAGAATAGGTTTAGGTTAAGGTTATAAGTTTAGGTTATAGATTAAGGTTTAGATTTAGGTTATAGGTTATAATTTTTGGAATTTGAAAATAGGTTTAGGTTATAAGTATAGGTTTAGGTTAATGTTGTAGGTTATAGTAATGAATGGAGAATACATTTATGATTTAAGTTTAGGTTTAGGATTTATGTTTAGGTTTAGGTTATGGTTATAGGTTTGGGTAATAGGTTAAGGTTTAGGTTTAGGTTATAAGTATAGGTTTTTGGGATTTGAGAATAGGCTTAGGTTAAGGTTATAAGTTTAGGTTAAGGTTGTAAGTTTAGGTTATAGACTAAGGTTTTGGTTTAGGTTATAAGTATATGTTTTGAGATTTGAGAATAAGTTTACATTAAAGTTATAAGTTTAAGTTAAGGTTATAAGTTTAGGTTTAGGTTAAAAGCATAGGTTTAGGTTAAGGTTATAAGTTTAAGTTATAGGTTATGGTTTAGGTTTAGGTTATAGGTTATATGTATAGGTTTTGGAATTTGAGAATAGGTTTAGGTTAAAAGTATTAGTTTAGGTTAATGATGTAGGTTTAGTAGTGAATTGAGAATATATTTATGGTTTAGGTTTATGCTTAGGTTTTATGTTTAGGTTATAGGTTTAGGTTTAGGTTAAGGTTATAAGTTTAGGTAATAGGTTATGGTTTAGGTTTAGGTTATAAGTATAGGTTTTGTAAATTGAGAGCAGGTTTAGGTTAAGGTTATAAGTATAGGTTTTGTAAATTGAGAGTAGGTTTAGGTTAAGGTTATAAGTTTAGCTTTTAGGTTATGGTTTAGGTTATAAATATACATTTTGGGATTTTGTAAGTGCTATGATTTCATATCCCTTTAGTTGTCAAATTTTATGGTGCCAAAACCTATTTCTATGTCTTGTATATCTTGTGTTTTATGTTTGAAGTCTATTCGTTGCAATCAAGACATATCAAGACATCGCATTTGAAGACAAGATCTTAAATGAAGAAAGTTTTCAAGTCTTGGATGAAGAAATCAAGAATATAAGTATTCAAGTTTGCATGTTCAAGATTTGATCAAGTTCAAGTTTTATAGAAGACTTTGTCAAGTCAAGATCAAGCTCATGAAGGCCTAATACAAGTTTTGAATATTCATAAGCTTCTCTTAAGGGTCATCTGAGTGTACAAACTTTCAATGTCCATCTCACTTGTAAGGTTTGTTTGACCTTAGATTGACCTTAGGATGGGCTTTACTGTAGGTCATTCCGGATACATAACTCATATATTTTTATATGCTTGTTTGGAGTGTTCTAAGACCAGTCCTAGGGACTTCAAGACCAGTCCTAGCTTTGCTACGACCAGTCTTAAGTTTTTCAGGACCAGTCTTACGTAGTTGAAGATTTTCGGATCTTTCTAACTGTCTTACGACCAGTCCTGGACATCCTACGACCAGTCCTGTGAGTTCTACGACTCATCCTTCGACCGGTAGTAGCCCTACGACTCAAACTCCAGCAACCATTTTTGGAGTCCTACGACCGGTCGTAGGTGTCTCACGACCAGTCATAGGTGGCCCACGACTAGTCGTAGGTGGCCCACGACTGGTCGTAGACCACCCTCGACCGGTCGTGGAACTGAAAATCAAATTCCGCGGAAATCTTTCAAAAATATTTGGAGCTACGACTAGTCCTAGGATCCTAAGACCAGTCGTAGATGGGATTTTTTTTCAGTTTATAAATTGAGCACGAACTTCAGAGTTTTAGCACTTCAAATCAATTCTATTCAAGCATTCTTTAGGCTATTCTCTAAGATAAGTTTGTGTTTATTTTAAGCTACATTGTGCTTATTTAATATTCCTTTAGCTAGCTTTTTCTTATTTGATTTTGATCTACATCCCAATCTTATTAGAAAAGGGGAATTTCTGATATTCCTTCTTCTTGGATTCAAAATCAAATAGATCTAGCCCATTTGATCTAAAATCAATTAAACTTAGAACTATTCTTAAAGTGAGTATTGGACTTTAAACGTCAAATCTAACTTCTACTCCGATTGGTTCTACCGGGCTTCTTCAAAAGGTGATTCAGGTATTTTACATGTTTTATAATTTACTTTCTCTAGTTTTTGTTTGAGATTCGCCAGAAAAATCTCATTGTATTGGTTATCTGAGGAGAGCTAGAAAACTCAGATTGTGGGGTTTTTGGATTGTGTAAGCCCGAGATCAAAGACACAATTGTGAAGGTTTTAGGTGAACCTGTGAAACCTATTTTGATAGTGCATGCTAATATCCCTTGTGTGAGGATATTAGGAGTGGAGTAGCAATCTGTGTGGCTGTTGGATAACAGTTGGTGCACACACAGGCAAACCACTATATATCGTTGTGTTGTAGATGTGCTTTATTCTTTCATTCTTTTATTCATTCTATTTTGTGGAGAGTGTTTGTGGATGAATGTTGTAATCACTTCAAGAAAGTGTGGATGAATGTTGTAATCACTTAGGATTTATTTTCCGCAAGTTATTTTGATTTTATTGCTTATTATTCCTCTTTGGTTTGTGATACAAGGACGTTCTAGAAATAAGGTTGTCCTACCTTAAACCTCTGGTTTTTGGTGTAAGGTTGTCCTTAGAACTGATAAAGTATTAATCTCTTTATTTTAAGCTATTGTGATTGTTTTATATTCAGCATTGTGCTTTAAATCTTTTATTATTCCGTTGTTATTAGTTTTATTTGGCATTACCCTATTCACCCCCCCTCTAGGGCATATAGCTAGGCCCTTTCAAGTGGTATCGGAGTATAATATCTCGTGCTTATTGTTTATTTATTCGATTTATTTCCTGAGCTAACGATCTAAGCTATATTAAGATGTCAAATTTTGATAGCCTATCAGTCACTAGGCCACCACCCTTTAATGGCACAAACTATGCCTATTGGAAAGCCAGGATGAGGATCTTCCTCAAATCCTTGGATGAAAGTGTGTGGCTGGCCACAGTGAATGAATGGAACCCTCCTATCACTGAAGTTGCTAATGAAAATGGTTCAAAAACTATGAAAATAACGGCTTATTCTCTTTGGACCACAGTCAATGTTACAAC
Source organism: Magnolia kwangsiensis (assembly GCA_037074715.1). Taxonomy (NCBI): domain Eukaryota; kingdom Viridiplantae; phylum Streptophyta; class Magnoliopsida; order Magnoliales; family Magnoliaceae; genus Magnolia; species Magnolia kwangsiensis. Next base: position 41,633,175 of record CM073576.1, on the reverse strand, counting down.
TGTCAAGAGTATGGGCACTTATCTAACAAATGTCCTAAAAAGGACAAATCAAAAAGGAAAAGCATGATGGCTACTTGGGATGAATCATCTGATTCTGAATCCTCTTCTAAATCAGAAGATTCTGAAATCGAGTCGGGCGATGGTGTTAAAGCCCTTATGACTCTAGCCAAGATTACCTATTTAGATCATGATGATACATCTAGTGAAGAAAATCTGAATAGTGATTGCGATAATGAAGATGATCTTCAAGATGCTTATAATGCCCTTTATAAAGAGAGTTGTAAAATTGCTGTCAAGCTTAAATTATAAAAAGAAAAATTTTCTAAGCTTAAGGAAGATTATGAGTCTCTTGTCTTAGAAAAATCTCATATTTCTGATTCTTTTGAAAAAACTAAAAATGATTTAGATTTCAAAACTTCTCAAATTGAAGATTTGAAATCCGAAAAAGAGAAACTCAAAAATGAGGTAGCTGCTCTTTTGAGTTTGAAAGACACATGGAGATATGCCCAAGGTGATCCAAAATTGAAAACATTATTCTCCAGATCAAGAAAATGTGGTGATCGATCCGGGTTGGGCTATGATAAAAATACATCTCCTAAACAAAAGAACATTGCTCATAGATTTTTTAAAGGAGAATCTTCGACCTCAAAAGAAAAGAATACTTTTCAAGGTTTTTCTAAAAATTCAAAAAATTTTTAAAAACCTAAAAGTGGCCATGTCAACTTTAATTTTCAAAACCGAAATCAATTAGCTAAAAAAATTATTGATCTTCTCAAGGAGCTATTAAAGTCAAACTCTATAGGTCGTTCCTACAACAATAGACAGAAAAAGACCATCTATACTCCTAAACACAAAACAGTTATGAAATGGGTTCCTAAAGTTGCCAGCTTGGTTGCCCACACTGCTTGCAAAGAAACAAGACATTCAAAGTTATACCTAGATAGTGGTTGCTCCAGGCATATGATAGGTGACAAAGCTTTATTCACCGATCTTAAAGATATGACTGACGGGTCAATCACATTTGGTGATGGAAGCAATTGCAAGATTATTGGCCAAGGTACGGTTCAACTTTATAACCTTCCCTTATTTAAGAATGTCTTATATGTTGAGGGTTTAAAACACAACCTATTAAGCATTTCTCAAATATGTGATAACAATCATAGTGTAAAGTTTTTTAATCAAGGTTGTGAGATAGTTAATAAAAGGGGTTCTGCTATATTAACTGGTCGCAGAACTTCTGAAAACCGCTACATCGTTAGTGATGCTAGCTCATCTACTCAATCATGTTACATGGTCCATACCGATGAGACTGAATTATGGCATAAACGCATTCGACATGTACACTATCGAAACTTATTTAGATTGAGCAAAAGAGAACTAATTAGAGGTCTACCCAAATTGTAAAAAGTAGACAAAATATGTGGTGAATGCCAGTTGGGCAAACAAATTAGGAGTTTTCACAAGAAAGTGAACTCTAACACCACATCTAGACCACTCGAGCTTCTCCACATGGATCTTATTGGACCTACCAGATCGGAGAGTCGAGGAGGTAAAAAATACATTTTGGTTATCGTAGATAACTATACAAGATTCACTTGGGTATCATTCTTAAAAGACAAAACTAAAACCCTGGATGAAGTAAAAAAGGTCATCAAACGAATCCAAAATGAGAAAAGTTCTCAAGTTAGCAAGATCCGTAGTGATCATGGATCTGAATTCGAAAACAGTAGTTTTAATAAATTCTATAGCGATCAGGGAATATCACATGAATTCTCAGCGCCCAAAACACCACAACAAAATGGTATAGTTAAAAGGAAAAATAGAGTGCTTCAGGAAATGGCTAATGTTATGTTGAATAGTATGAAGCTCTCTAAAAATCTTTGGGTTGAAGCAGTTAATACCGCATGGTATATTATTAATCGGGTTTATACTAGTAAATCTGATAATAAGATTGCTTATAAATTATGGTTTTAAACGAAACCTACTGTTAAATACTTTCAGATTTTTGGCAGCAAGTGTTATATTTTACGGGATCGTGAAAATTTGGGTAAGTTTGATACGAAGAGTGACGAAGAAATTTTTCTTGGTTATTCTTTGAATAGTCGAGCTTATAGGGTTCTAAATAAGAGAACTGGTGTGATTCATGAGTCCATCAATGTGGTCATTGATGATCATTTGAATACACCAACCCCAAGTTCAGATGATGATGAAGCTCTTATTATTGACAATCTAGATATCTCATCAAGTCAAAAAGAATCTGAACCAAGGGCTGTTAAAGATCATCCAACCAATCAAATACTTAGAAATCCTCTCACTGGAGTTCGTACTCGCAAAAAACTTGAGACATATGTAATTATGTTTGTTTTACATCCCAAATAGAACCGATCAACGTAAAAGAAGCACTTTCTAACAAAAATTGGATAGTTGTTATGCAGGATGAACTTAATCAAATTGTTCGTAATGATGTCTAGTATCTTGTTCCTAGACCTAAAGATAAAAATATTATTGGAACAAAGTGGATCTTTAAAAATAAGTCTGATGAACTCGGAAATATTATACGAAACAAGGCTAGACTGGTTGTACAAGGGTACACTCAGATTGAAGGCATCGATTACGATGAAACTTTTGCTCCAGTCGCTCGCCTTGAATCAATCAAACTTTTTATTTCCATCGCATGTTTTAGAAAATTTAAAATCTATCAGATAGATGTAAAGAGTGCTTTCTTGAATGGAGATTTACATGAAGAAGTGTATGTTGAACAACCTTCAGGGTTTGAAGACCCTAAGTTATCTGACCATGTATTTCGTCTCAAAAAGGCTCTCTATAGTCTAAAAAAAGCACCCAGGGCATGGTATGAAAAATTGACTAAATTCTTACTGAGTCATAGCTTTCAAGTAGGTAGTGTCGATAAGACACTTTTTGTTAAAAAGAATAACAATGATATTTTGATGGTTCAAATATATGTTGATGATATTATTTATGGATCTACTTGTTCTAACATGTCTACTGAGTTTGCAGAGTTAATGAAATCAAGGTTCGAAATGAGCATGGTTGGCGAACTTAACTATTTCCTAGGGTTGCAAGTAAAACAACAACCTGATGGAATTTTCATTTCTCGGACCAAATATGCTTCAAACTTGGTTAAAAGGTTTGGATTTGAGAATGGTAAGAACTTTGATACTCCTATGAGTACAACATTAAGACTCTCAAAAGACTCTACAGGTAAAGATATAGATCCTAAACTATATCGCAGTATGATTGGTAGTTTGTTATATCTTACTGCTAGTAGACCTGATATCGCATTTAGTGTTGGTATTTGTGAGAGATATTAGTCTAATCCTAAGGAATCACATCTTGCTGCTATTAACCAGATTATTAGATGTCGCAAGTTCTATAAATTTGGGACTTTGGTATCCTTTTGATACTAATGTTCAATTAACCGGGTATTCAGATGCTGATTGGGCCGGAAATATTGATGATAGAAAATTAACCAGTGGTAGTTGTTTTTACTTTGAAAATTGCTTAGTTTCTTGGTTCAGCAAGAAGCAAAGCTCAATATCGCTATCTACTGCTGAGGCTGAATATATTGCAGCTGGATATGCATGTACTCAACTAGTTTGGATGAAACGCATGCTTAGCAATTATGAAATTAATCAAGATTCAATGATCTTACATTATGATAATTCCAGTGCTATAAACATTTTCAAAAACCCAATTCAGCATTCACGTACTAAGCATATTAACATTAGGTATCATTACATTCGTGAGTTGGTTGAAGAAAAAGTTATTTCATTGGAATATATACCAACCGAAACTCAACTTGCTGATATATTTACTAAACCGCTCGACAAAAGCAGGTTTAATAAATTAAAATTTGATCTTGGTATGTGCATTTTACATTGAATATTCTTGCTTGCATGTATCATAGTATATTATATTTCACATTATAATTGTTTAAATTTCAAATTTTTTCATTTAAAATACATTTTTGGTCGATGCTCGACCGGTCGTGGATGTACACTACCAGTCATGGTTAGACCGGTCGTGAACCACACTCGATCGGTTGTGGATCTTGTGAACATCATATAATTTGGAGAAAATCCCCTTCTTCTTCATTTCCACACCCACCTACGACGAGTCGTGGCTCGACCAGTCATAGGATTTCTAGTTTTTCTTCAAGGTAAGTCCTATTTCATCATTTTTCTTGAAGATTCATGATCTCTATGCTTTGATTTGTTCATAGTATAGCTTGATTTCATCCCTTGTTGAGTTTTTCAAGGGTTTCCTCTCTATTTACTGATCTAGAGAAAACCCATCTTTCATTTGTGCATCTTTCTTGTTCTTTGTATATCTTTTTGAATATGGATGCTATAGGGAAAAAGAAAACATCCCGTGGTCCATCTTGATCCAGATCTGGACCAATAACTAAACGGCATCTTCGGTCACCCGAAGATGATACTCAAGATGTACGGGATTTGCGTGCCCGTAACATTATCGTTGAGCATACCACTGATCTAAATCACATTGCTCCATATGGTGTCATTCCCCTTCTTGAATCTGTAGGTTGGACTAACATTTTGCTTTGGGGTGGGTCTGCATACCAGTCCATTGCTCAATCAATGGTTACATGCATTTCAGATTTTTTCCTTGATAATTTAATATTTTTAATTGATACTAGAGAAGGGAAATTTGAAGTTGACCGTCATTTAATATCAGGTATTATGGATATACCTGTTAATGATGAAGGAATACCGATTCATACTTTATACGACAAACCTTCAAAATCGAAAAAACGCATGTTAACCAGAGATTTATGCAAAATTGATGTGCATTGGACTCACAAAGGAAATGCGCTCCCTGCAAAGTATCTGTTACCCAAATACATAATATTACATCGTTTCTTCATTTTCAATGTATATCCTCGGTTCGGTAATAAAATCGAGTTAACTTCTTTCATGGTTCGTGTGTTGCATTCTATTGCTTATGGAATCAAGGTCTGTCTTCCTTCTTTGATTTGTCATTCCATTATACAAATTCGTTTCCATCTGGGTCATAATGATATTCCATTCGGTTATCTTATGAATGTTTTAGCCACTCACATGCTTGTCGATAAACCTGTTAATGAGGCACCAAATTTTCATCTCATTTTCAACAATGCCAATATTAATAAGATGAAATTGGAACTGCTCCCTGGCCAATTTGATGAAGCTGGTGTTAGTGGTGTTGGTGGTGATGGTGGTGATGCTGGAAACGAAGAGGAAGCTAGTGATCTTTCACAACAAGATGTTAATATGGATGACTTATTTGATGACATAGAAACTGATTCACCTAATGATCCAGATTATGATCCTTCTGGTTTTGATGCACGCCTTCGTGCATTGGAGGAAAAACTTGATAATATGAATATAGCCCATGATATGAGATTCAAGTACATGCGAAAATATCTTCGTCGCATAAATAAGGGCTTACACCAGATTGATCCATCTATTCCTGCTCCCTCCTCTAGATCAGATTAAGTGAATTATCTTCTGAATAGTATAACATTTCTTTTACTCTGGATATGTATTATGGATTCTGGTTTCACAACATTTTCTTTTGGATATTATACTTTGTAGTATGGATTATGACTTGATGCTTAAGGTTTATTTTATGTCCTTTCATATCACCTTCTTATTATTTACTCTCTATGTTCTCCTTTCTATTGTTCCTTTCCCTAGTCATTTTGTGACAAAAAGGGGGAGTAGTAAGCATTGCTAAAAGGGGAGTAATACGGATAGGGGGAGTAAATTTGTTTGTATTATTTGAGAAGGATATGTGGATTGATGGATATGTGGATTGAAGTTTTGAGGTTTTCATGTTATGTATTGATTTTATGAGCAATACGCGTATTACTCAGGAGGAGTAGAGTATTTTGTGATTTTATGACTTATCATTCGTTATTATCTCTGATGCTATGTGTTTTGTCACAAATTTGACAAAGGGGGAGATTGTAAGTGCTATGATTTTATATCCCTTTAGTTGTCAAATTTTGTAGTGCCAAAACCTATTTCTATGTCTTGTATATCTTTTGTTTTATGTTTGAAGTCTATTCGTTGTAATCAAGACATATCAAGACATCGCATTTCAAGACAAGATCTTAAATGAAGAAAGTTTTCAAGTCTTGGATTAAGAAATCAAGAATAGAAGTATTCAAGTTTGCATGTTCAAGATTTGATCAAGTTCAAGTTTTATAGAAGACTTTGTCAAGTCAAGATCAAGCTCATGAAGGCCTACTACAAGTTTTGAATATTCAGAAGCTTCTCTTAAGGGTCATCTGAGTGTACAGACTTTCAATGTCCATCTCACTTTTAAGGTTTGTTTGACCTTAGATTGACCTAAGGATGGGCTTTACTGTAGGTCATTCCGGATACATAACTCATATATTTTTATATGCTTGTTTGGAGTGTTCTAAGACCAGTCCTAGAGACTTCAAGACCAGTCCTAGCTTTGCTACGACCAGTCTTAAGTTTTTCAGGACCAGTCCTAGGTAGTTGAAGATTTTCGGATCTTTCTAGCTATCCTACGACCAGTTCTGGACATCCTACGACCAGTCCTGTGAGTTCTACGACTCATCCTTCGACCGGTCGTAGCCCTACGACTCAAACTCCAGCAACCATTTTTGGGGTCCTACGACCGGTCGTAGGTGTCTCACGACCAGTCGTAGGTGGCCCACGACCGATCGTAGACCACCCTCGACCAGTCGTGGAACTGAAAATCAAATCCTGTAAAAATCTTTCGAAAATATTTGGAGCTACGACCAGTCCTAGGATCCTAAGAACAGTCGTAGATGGTATTTTTCAGTCTATAAATTGAGCACGAACTTCAGAGTTTTAGCACTTCAAATCAATTCTATTCAAGCATCCTTTAGGCTATTCTCTAAGATAAGTTTGTGTTTATTTTAAGCTACATTGTGCTTATTTAATATTCCTTTTGCTAGCTTTTTCTTATTTGATTTTTATCTACATTTCAATCTTATTAGAAAAGGGGAATTTCTGATATTCCTTCTTCTTGGATTCAAAATCAAATAGATTTATCCCGTTTGATCTAAAATCAATTAGACTTAGAACCATTCTTAAAGTGAGTATTGGACTTTGAACGTCAAATCTAACTTCTACTCCAATTGGTTCTACCGGGCTTCTTCAAAAGTTGATTTAGGTATTTTACATGTTTTGTAATTTACTTTCTCTGGTTTTTGTTTGAGATTCGCCAGAAAAATCTCATTGTATTGGTTATCTGAGAAGAGCCAGAAAACTCAGATTGTGGGGTTTTTAGATTGTGTAAGCCCGAGATCAAAGACACAATTGTGAAGGTTTTAGGTGAACCTGTGAAACCTATTTTGATAGTGCATGCTAATATCCCCTGTGTGAGGATATTAGGAGTGGAGTAGCAATCTGTGTGGCTGTTGGATAGCAGTTGGTGTACACATAGGCGAACCACTATATATCGTTGTGTTGTGGATGTGCTTTATTCTTTCATTCTTTTATTCATTCTGTTTTGTGGAGAGTGTTTGTGGATGAATGTTGTAATCACTTCAAGAAAGTGTGGATGAATGTTGTAATCACTTAGGATTTATTTTCCGCAAGTTATTTTGATTTCATTGCTTATTATTCCTCTTTGGTTTGTGATACAAGGACGTTCTAGAAATAAGGTTGTCCTACCTTAAACCTTTGGTTTTTGGTGTAAGGTTGTCCTTAGAACTGATAAAGTATCAATCTCTTTATTTTAGGCTATTGTGATTATTTTATATTCAGCATTGTGCTTTAAATCTTTTATTATTCCGCTTTTATTAGTTTTATTTGGCATTGCCCTATTCACCCCCCCCCCCCCCTCTAGGGCATATAGCTAGGCCCTTTCAGATTTGAGAATAAGTTTAGGTTAAGGTTATAAGTTTAGGTTTAGGTTATAAGCATAGGTTTTGGGATTTAACAACAGGTTTAGGTTAAGCTTGTAAGTTTAGGTTATAGGTTAATATTTAGGTTTAGGTTATAGGTTATAAGCATAGGTTGTGGAATTTGAAAATAGGTTTAGGTTATAAGTATAGGTTTAGGTTAATGTTGTAGGTTACAGTAGTGAATTGAGAATACATTTATGGTTTACGTTTAGGTTTAATTTTTATGTTTAGGTTATAGGTTTAGGTAATATGTGTAGGCAATGGGTTAAGGTTTAGGTTTAGGTTATAAGTATAGGTTTTGGGTTTTGAGTATAGGTTTAGCTTAAGGTTTTAAGTTTAGGTTGTGGTTATAAGTTTAGGTTATAGGTTAAGGTTTAGGTTTCGGCTATAAGTTTAATTTTGGGATTTGAGAATAGGTTTAGGTTAAGTACATACGTTTAAGTTTAGTTTATAAGCATCGGTTTTGGGATTTGAGAATTGGTTTTGGTTAAGCTTGTAAGTTTAGGTTATAGTTTAAGATTTAGGTTTAGGTTATAGGTTATAAGCATAGGTTTTGAAATTTGAAAATAGGTTTAGGTTATAAGTATAGGTTTAGGTTAATGTTGTAGGTTACAGTAGTGAATTGAGAATACATTTATGGTTTACATTTAGGTTTAACTTTTATGTTTAGGTTATCGGTTTAGGTAATATGTGTAGGCAATGGGTTAAGGTTTAGGTTTAGGTTATAAGTATAGGTTTTGGGTTTTGAGAATAGGTTTAGCTTAAGGTTTTAAGTTTAGGTTGTGGTTATAAGTTTAGGTTATAGGTTAAGGTTTAGGTTTCGGCTATAAGTTTAATTTTGGGATTTGAGAATAGGTTTAGGTTAATTACATAAGTTTAGGTTTAGTTTATAAGCATCGGTTTTGGGATTTGAGAATTGGTTTTGGTTAAGGTTATAAGTTTAGGCTATAGGTTAAGGTTTAGGTATAGGTTATTGGTTATAAGTATAGGTTTTGGAATTTGAGAATATGTTTAGGTTATAAGTATAGGTTTAGGTTAATGTTGTGGGTTATAGTAGTGAATTGAGAATACATTTATGGTTTAGGTTTAGGTTTAGGTCTTATGTTTAGCGTTTAGGTTTAGGTTTAGGTTAAGGTTATAGGTTTAGGTTATAGGTTAAGGTTTAGGTTATAGGTTAATGTTTAGGCTTAGGTTATAAGTATAGGTTTTGAGATTTGAGAATAGGTTTAGCTCAAGGTTACAAGTTTAGGTTAAGGTTTTAAGTTTAGGTTATAGTATTATAAGTTTAGTTTAGGTTATAAGCATAGGTTTTGGGATTTAAGTATATGTTTAGGTTAAGGTTATAAGTTTAGGTTAAAGTTATAAGTTTAGGTTATAGGTTAAGGTTTAGGTTTAGGTTATAGGTTATAAGTATAGGTTTTGGGATTTGAGAATTAGTTTAGGTTATAAGTACAGGTTTCGGTTAATGTTATAGGTTATTGTAGTGAATTGAGAATACATTTTTGGTTTTGATTTTGGTTTAGGTTTTATGTTTAGGTTTTAGGTTTAGGTTTAGGTTAAAGTTATAGGTTTAGGTAATAGGTATAGGTTATATAGGTTAAGATTTAGGTTTTGGTTACGAGTATAGGTTTTGGGATTTGAGAATAGGTTTAGGTTAAGGTTATAAGTTTAAGTTATAGGTTAAGGTTTAGGTTTATGTTATAAGTATAGGTTTTGGTATTTGAGAATAGGTTTAGGTTAAGGTTATAAGTTTAAGTTATAGGTTAAGGTTTAGGTTTGGGTTATATGTATTGGTTTTGGGATTTGAGAATAGGTTTAGATTAAGGTTGTAAGTTTAGGTTAAAGGTTTTGGTTTAGGTTTTGTTATAAGCATAGATTTTGGGACTTGAGAATAGGTTTAGGTTATGGTTATAATTTTTGGTTATAGGTTAAGGTTTAGGTTTAGGTTATAAGTTATAAGTATAGGTTTTCGGATTTGAGAATAAATTTAGGTTATAAGTACAGATTTAGGCTAATGTTGTAGGTTATAGTAGCGAATTGAGAAAACATTTGTTGTTTAGGTTTAGGTTTAGGTTTTATGTTTAGATTGTAGATTTAGGTTTAAGTTAAGGTTAAAGGTTTAGGTAATAGCTTTAAGTTATAGGTTAAGATTTAGGTTATAGGTTAAGGTTTAGGTTTATGTTATAAGTATAAGTTTTGGGATTTGAGAATAGGTTTAGGTTAATGTTATAAGTTTAGGTTACAGGTTATGGTTTAGGTTTAGGTTATAAGCATAGGCTATGGAATTTGAGAATTGCTTTTGGTTTAGGTGACAAGTTTAGGTTAAGGTTATAAGTTTAGGTTATTTGTTAAGGTTAAGGTTTAGGTTATAAGCATAAGTTTTGGGATTTGAGAATAGGTTTAGGTTAAGGTTATAAGTTTATGTTAAGGGTATAAGTTTAGGCTATAGGTTAAGGTTTAGGTATATGTTATTGGATATAAGTATAGGTTTTGGGATTTGAGAATATGTTTAGGTTATAAGTATAGGTTTAGGTTAATGTTGTGGACTATAGTTGTGAATTGAGAATACATTTATTGTTCAGGTTTAGGTTTAGGTTTTATGTTTAGGTTATAGGTTTAAGTTTTGGTTAAGGTAATAGGTTAAGGTTTAGGTTGTAGGTTACTGTTTAGGCTTAGGTTATAAGTATACGTTTTGGGATTTGAGAATAGGTTTAATTTGAGGTTATAAGTTAAGGTTGAGATTTAGGTTATAAGTATAGGTTTTGGTATAGGAGTAAAGGTTTAGGTTAAGGTTATAAGTTTATGTTTAGCTTATAAGCATAGGTTTTGGGATTTGATAATAGGTTTAGGTTAAGGTTACAAGTTTAGGTTATTGGTTTAGGTTTAGGTTTAGGTTATAGGTTATAACTATAGGTTTTGGGATTTGAGATTAGGTTTAGGTTATAAGTACAAGTTTAGGTTAATGTTGTAGGTTATAGTAGTGAATTGAGAATACATTTTTGGTTTAGGTTTAGGTGTAGGTTTTATATTTTAGTTATAGGTTTAGGTTTAGGTTAAGGTTATAGGTTTAGGTAATAGGTTTAGATTATATCTTAAGGTTTAGGTTTTGGTTATACGTATAGGTTTTGGGATTTGAGAATAGGTTTAGGTTAAGGTTATAAGTTTAGGTTATAGGTTAAGGTTAAAGTTTAGGTTATAAGTATTGGTTTTGGGATTTTAGAATAGGTTTAGGTTAAGGTTATAAGTTTAATTTATAGGTTAAGGTTTAGGTTTAGGTTATAAGTATTGGTTTTGGGATTTGAGTTTAAGTTTAGGTTAAGGTTATAAGTTTAGGTTATAGATTAAGGTTTAGGTTTTGGTTATAAGCATAGGTTTTAGGATTTGAGAATAGGTTTAGGTTAAGGTTATGAGTTTAGGTTATAGATTAAGGTTTAGGTTTAGGTTATAGGTTATAGGTATAGGTTTACAGATTTGAGAATAAGTTTAGGTTATAAGTGTAGGTTTAGGTTAATGTTGTAGGTTATAGTAGCAAATTGAGAATACATTCGTGGTTTAGGTTTAGGTTTGAGTTTTATGTTTAAGTTATAGGTTTAGGTTTAGGTTAAGGTTAAAGGTTTAGGTAATAGCTTTAGGTTATAGGTTAAGATTTAGGTTATATGTTAAGGTTTAGGTTTAATTTATAAGTATAGGTTTTGGAATTTGAGAAGAGGTTTAGGTTCAGGATATAAGTTTTGTTTAAGTTTATAAGTTTAGCTTATAGGTTATGGTTTAGGTTTAGGTTAAAAGTATAGGTTTTAGGATTTGAGAATAGGTTTGGGTTAAGGTTATAAGTTTAGGTTTAGGTTATAAGCATAGGTTTTGGGATTTGAGAATCGGTTTAGGTTAAGGTTATAAGGTTAGGTTAAGGTTATAAGTTTACATTATAGGTTAAGGTTTTGGTTTTGGTTATAAGTTATAGGCATTTGTTTTGGCATTTGAGAATAGGTTTAGGTTATATGTATAAATTTAGTTTAATGTTGTAGATTATAGTAGTGAATTGAGAATATATTTGTGGTTTAGGTTTAGGTTTAGGTTTAGGTTTTATGTTTAGGTTATAGGTTTAGGTTTAGGTTTAGGTTTTGGTTATAGCGTTAGGTAATTGGTTTAGGTTATAGGTTAAGGTTTAGGTTTAGTTTATAATTATTGGTTTTAAGATTTGGGAATAGGTTTAGGTTAAGGTTATAAGTTTAGGTTATTTGTTAAGGTTAAGGTTTAGGTTATAAGCATAAGTTTTGGGATTTGAGAATAGGTTTATGTTAAGGTTAAAAGTTTATGTTAAGGGTATAAGTTTAGGCTATAGGTTAAGGTTTAGGTACATGTTATTGGTTATAAGTATAGGTTTTGGGATTTAAGAATGTGTTTAGGTTATAAGAATATGTTTAGGTTAATGTTGTGGACTATAGCTGTGAATTGAGAATACATTTATTGTTCAGGTTTAGGTTTAGGTTTTATGTTTAGGTTATAGGTTTAGGTTTTGGTTAAGGTAATAGGTTTAGGTTATAGGTTAAGGTTTAGGTTATAGGTTACTGTTTAGGCTTAGGTTATAAGTATACATTTTGGGATTTGAGAATAGGTTTAGTTTGAGGTTATAAGTTTAGGTTATAAGTTAAGGTTGAGATTTAGGTTATAAGTATAGGTTTTGGTATAGGAGTAAAGGTTTAGGTTAAGGTTATAAGTTTATGTTTAGCTTATAAGCATAGGTTTTGGGATTTGATAATAGGTTTAGGTTAAGGTTACAAGTTTAGGTTATTGGTTTAGGTTTAGGTTTAGGTTATAGGTTATAACTATAGGTTTTGGGATTTGAGATTAGGTTTAGGTTATAAGTACAAGTTTAGGTTAATGTTGTAGGTTATAGTAGTGAATTGAGAATACATTTTTGGTCTAGGTTTAGGTTTAGGTTTTATATTTTAGTTATAGGTTTAGGTTTAGGTTAAGGTTATAGGTTTAGGTAATAGGTTTAGATTATATCTTAAGGTTTAGGTTTTGGTTATGAGTATAGGTTTTGGGATTTGAGAATAGGTTTAGGTTAAGGTTATAAGTTTAGGTTATAGGTTAAGGTTAAAGTTTAGGTTATAAGTATTGGTTTTGGGATTTTAGAATAGGTTTAGGTTAAGGTTATAAGTTTAATTTATAGGTTAAGGTTTAGGTTTAGGTTATAAGTATTGGTTTTTAGATTTGAGTTTAAGTTTAGGTTAAGGTTATAAGTTTAGGTTATACATTAAGGTTTAGGTTTTGGTTATAAGCATAGGTTTTAGGATTTGAGAATAGGTTTAGGTTAAGGTTATAAGTTTAGGTTATAGATTAAGGTTTAGGTTTAGGTTATAGGTTATAAGTATAGGTTTGCAAATTTGAGAATAAGTTTAGGTTATAAGTGTAGGTTTAGGTTAATGTTGTAGGTTATAGTAGCAAATTGAGAATACATTCGTGGTTTAGGTTTAGGTTTGAGTTTTATGTTTAAGTTATAGGTTTAGGTTTAAGTTAAGGTTAAAGGTTTAGGTAATAGCTTTAGGTTATAGGTTAAGATTTAGGTTATATGTTAAGGTTTAGGTTTAATTTATAAGTATAGGTTTTGGGATTTGAGAAGAGGCTTAGGTTCAGGATATAAGTTTTGTTTAAGTTTATAAGCTTAGCTTATAGGTTATAGTTTAGGTTTAGGTTAAAAGTATAGGTTTTAGGATTTGAGAATAGGTTTGGGATAAGGTTATAAGTTTAGGTTTAGATTATAAGCATAGGTTTTGGGATTTGAGAATCAGTTTAGGTTAAAGTTATAAGGTTAGGTTAAGGTTATAAGTTTACATTATAGGTTAAGGTTTTGGTTTTGCTTATAAGTTATAGGCATTTGTTTTGGCATTTGAGAATAGGTTTAGGTTATATGTATAAATTTAGTTTAATGTTGTAGATTATAGTAGTGAATTGAGAATACATTTGTGGTTTAGGTTTAGGTTTTATGTTTAGGTTATAGGTTTAGGTTTTGGTTATAGCGTTAGGTAATTGGTTTAGGTTATAGGTTAAGGTTTAGGTTTAGTTTATAATTATAGGTTTTAAGATTTCAGAATAGGTTTAGGTTAAGGTTATAATTTTAGGTTATAGGTTAAGGTATAGGTTTAGGTTATAGGTTATATGTATAGGTTTTGGAATTTGAGAATTGGTACAGGTTATAATTATAAGTTTAGGTTAATGTTTTAAGTTATAGTAGTGAATTGAGAATGCATTTATGGTTTAGGTTTAGGTTTAGGTTTATGTTTAGGTTATAGGTTTATTTTTAGGTTAAGGTTATAGGTTTTGGTAGTAGGTTTAGGTTATAAGTTAAGGTTTAGGTTCAGGTTATAAGCACGGGTTTTGGGATTTGAGATTAGATTTAGGTTTTGTCATAAGTTTAGGTTATAGGTTAAGTTTTAGTTTTAGGTTATAAGTATAAGTTTTGGGATTTGAGAATAAGTTTAGGTTAAGGTTATAAGTTTAGGTTATAGGTTAAGGTTTAGGTTTAAGTTATAAGCATAGGCTATGGGATTTGAGAATAGGTTTAGTTTTTGGTTATAAGTTTAGGTTATTGGTTAAGGTTTAGGTTTAGGTTATAAGCATAGATTTTGGGATTTGAGAATATGTTTAGGTTAAGTTTATATGTTTAGGTTATAGGTTAAAGTTTAGGTTTAGGTTATAGGTTATATGTATAGGTTTTGGGATTTGAGAATAGGTTTAGGTAAATTTTATAGGTTATAGTAGTGAATTGAAAATACATTATTGGTTTAGTTTTAGGTTTAGGTTTTATGTTTAGGTTATAGGTTTATGTTTAGGTTAAGGTTATAGGTTTAGGTAATAGGTTTAGGTTATAGGTTAAGGTTTAGGTTTAGGTTATAAGTAAAGGTTTTAGGATTTGTGAAAAGGTTTAGGTTAAGGTTATAGCTTTTGGTTATGGTTATAAGTTTATGTTTAGGTTTAGGTTAAGTATAGGTTTTGGTATATAAGAATAGGTTTAGGTTAAGTTATAAGTTTAGGTTTAGGTTATAAGCGGAGGTTTTGGGAATTAAGAATAGGTTTAGGTTAAGGTTATAAGTTTAGGTTATATGTTAAGGTTTAGGTTTAGGGTATAACTTATAAGTATTGGTTTTAGGATTTGAGAATATGTTTATATTAATGTTGTAGGTTATAGTAGCGAATTGAGAATATATTCACGGTTTAGGTTTAGGTTTGGGTTTTATGTTTAGGTTATAGGTTTAGGTTTAGGTTAAGGTTAAAGGTTTAGGTAATAGCTTTAGGTTATAGGTTAAGATTTAGGTTATATGTTAAGGTTTAGGTTTAAGTTATAAGTATAGGTTTTGGGATTTGAGAAGAGGTTTAGGTTCAGGCTATGAGTTTTATTTAAGTTTATAAGCTTAGCTTATAGGTTATGGTTTAGGTTATAAGTATAGGTTTTGGGATTTGAGAATAGGTTTGGGTTAAGGTTATATTTAGGATAAGGTTATAAGTTTAAGTTTAGGTTATAAGCATAAGTTTTGGGATTTGAGAATAAGTTTAGATTAAGGTTATAAGGTTAGGTTAAGGTTATAAGTTTACATTATAGGTTAAGGTTTTGGTTTTGGTTATAGGTTATAGGTTTTTTTTTTTTTTCGGGGGGGGATTTGAGAATAGGTTTAGGTTATATGTATTAGTTTAGGTTAATGTTGTAGATTATAGTAGTGAATTGAGAATACATTTGTGGTTTAGGTTTAGGTTTTATGTTTAGTATGTAGGTTTAGGTTTAGGTTTTGGTTATAGGGTTAGGTAATTGGTTTAGGTTATAAGTTAAGGTTTAAGTTATAGGTTAAGGTTTAGGTTTAGTTTATAATTATAGGTTTTGAGATTTGAGAATAGGTTTAGGTTAAGGTTATAAGTTTAGGTTATAGGTTAAGGCTTAGGTTTAGGTTATAGGTTATATGTATAGGTTTTAGAATTTGAGAATAGGTACATGTTATAAATATAGGTTTAGGTTAATGTTTTAGGTTATAGTAGTGAATTGAGAGTACATTTATGGTTTAGGTTTAGGTTTAGGTTTATGTTTAGGTTATAGTTTAGTTTTAGGTTAAGGTTATAGGTTTTGGTAATAGTTTTAGGTTATAGGTTTAGGTTATAGGTTAAGGTTAAGGTTTTGGTTCAGGTTATAAGTACTGGTTTTGGGATTTGAGATTAGGTTTAGGTTTTGTCATAAGTTTAGGTTATAGGTTAAGGTTTAGGTTTAGGATATAGGTTATAAGTATAGGTTTTAGGATTTGAGAATATGTTTAGGTTAATGTTGTAGGTTATAGTAGCGAATTGAGAATACATTTATTGTTTAGGTTTAGGTTTAGGTTTAGGTTAAGGTTATTAGTTTAGGTAATAGTTTTAGGTTATAGGTTAAGGTTTAGGTTACAGGTTAAGTTTTAGGTTTGGGTTATAGGTTAAGGTTAGGTTTAGGTTATAAGTATAGGTTTTGGGATGTGAGAATAGGTTTAGGTTATGGTTGTATGTTTAGGTTAAGGTCATAAGTTTAGGTTATAGGTTAAGGTTTAGGATGTACGCAAGGGATTTAGGATTTGAGAATAGGTTTAGGTTAAGGTTATAAGTTTAGGTTATTGGTTAAGGTTTAGGTTTAGGTTATAAGCATTGGTTTTGGGATTTGAGAATATGTTTAGGTTAAGGTTATATGTTTAGGTTATAGGTTAAGGTTTAGGTTTAGGTATAGATTATGAGTATAGGTTTTGGGATTTGAGAATAGGTTTAGGTTAATGTTGTATGTTATAGTTGTGAATTGAGTATACATTTATGGTTTTGGTTTTGGTTTAGGTTATAGGTTTAGGTTTAGGTTAAGGTTATAGGTTTAGGTAATAGGTTTCGGTTATAGGTTATGGTTTAGGTTTAGGTTATAAGTATAGGTTTTTGGATTTGAGAATAGGTTTAGGGTAAGGTAATAAGTTTAAGTTATAGGTTAAGGTTTAGGTTTCATTATAAGTATAGGTTTTGATATTTAAGAATAGGTTTAGGTTGAGGTTATAAGTTTAAGTTTAGGTTATAAGCATAGGTTTTGGGATTTAAGAATATGTTTATGTTAAGGTTATAAGTTTAGCTTATAGGTTAAGGTTTAGGTTTATATTATAGGTTATAAGTATAGGTTTTGGGATTTGAGAATAGGTTTAGGTAATGTTGTAGGTTATAGTAGTGAATTTAGTATACATTTATGGTTTAGGTTTAGGTTTAGGTTTTTTGTTTAGGTTATAGGTTTAGGTTTAGGTAATAGGTTTAACTTATAGGTTTAGGTTTAGGTTTTTTTTTTTAGGTTATAGGTTTAGGTTTAGGTTAAGGTTATAGGTTTAGGTAATAGGTTTAAGTTATAGGTTAAGGTTATATGTGTAGGTTTTGGGATATGAGAATTGGTTTAGGTTAAGGTTATAAGTTAAGGTTTAGGTTTAGGTTATGAGTATAAGTTTTGGGATTTGAGAATTGGTTAAGGTTAAGGTTATAAGTTTAGGTTATAGGTTTAGGTTATAATTGTAGGCTATAGGTTTAGGTTTAGGTTAGGTTATAGGTTTAGGCTTAGGTTATAAGTGCAGGTTATTGGTTTAGGTTTAGGTTAGTTTATAGTTTAAGGTTTAGGGAATTGAGTTTAGGTTATAGGCTATAGGTTTAGTTTATAGCTTATACATTATAGGTTAAGGTTTAGGTTATACATTATAGACCTCGAAGCGAATTAGTGCCACAAAATTTTTTGATCAAGCTGATATTTGTATTATTCCTTCATTTGATTTAGGTCTGTGTGAACTTACAAGCTGTTTGGATCTCAAATAACCACCATGGTGGGTCCAGGAAGGAATCAACTGTCGGAGGCACTCTCCCCAAGATGATGTTTAGTTTTAAGTATGAGTTTTGGGTGTAGGTTTAGGTTTAGGGTTATACTAGGGTCTACTCCAACAATTTCAAACTAATATATAAACACGGCCTGTCCTAATGGCTAGGCCATTACAATGTTGTCTATAGGAAATGGACAACTTCATCATTGTCATAATAGCGGTTCCCACCTTCCATGGACCCCGCTCAACATCCGGATAGCTTCAACACAAATTCGGGTCTGCTTTATCAATTTTGAGCAAATACATAAACATGACATATCTGAATGGCCAGTCCACTCCAATGCTGTCCATAAGAAATGGACAACTTCATCATGGTCATAACTGCGATTTCCACCTTCCAGGGACCCTCGCTCAACATTCAAATAGTTCCAACGCACATCCGGGTTTGCTCCATCAATTATAAGTTAATACAATTAAATCCTAAATTAGTTACTCATCCAAGGTTGGATAGATTGTAATACTTTCATATTCCCATTTAAACATCCACGCCAAAAATCCGGTAGCATCTCCCCATGCCTCTCTAGATAAGTTGATCTTACGTTACAATTCGTTGTCAAATATCTAAAGCAATGTAAAGATATTTGACATTGGATATGGAACGGAAGAAACATATCTAGAAAGAAATGAGGAGATGAACGGCGGATCAGGCATGGACATTTAAATAGATTATATGAAAGCATATTATCCATCTAACCTTAAATTGTCCAAAATGGGACAATTTGAGAGATTTTTATACCACCAAAAATGTACCATATCTATGTATGACTTCATAGAAATTCTTAAATGGGTAACTAATTATCTAACCTACAAATCAAAATTACAAGTCACAAGTAAAAACTAACTAATCACAATAATGATTTAAGATAAAAAAATGTAATATAAAAGCTCATTAAGGTTTACAAGAACGATTTTAGGCAATAAAAGGCAATGGAACAATGCACACTTTTTATCTTCATACTGAGAACAAAAATACAATGCTAAGTAAACAAACATTTCTAACAAACTTTTCCATGAAAGAAAAGCTCTAGAATGTAATATCTTAAAGTAAAATAAAAGACTTCAAATTGGAGGAATGCATAGATCACTATAGTTTTAACTAATCTCCACTTATTGGTCGCAATGGCTGCCATATATATATATAATGAGTGGAGGAATTTGGTGGAGTGTGTGCCTCATCTAGGGTACCTTAGGACATTTAGAGGAAAAACCTCTCTAACACATATGAATAAACATGTTACACATTAATTAAGCTAATGAATGAATGATTGAATCATGCATATAAACTGTATAAAAGGTAATGTAATATTGGCTTTCTAGGGCACAACCCCAATGACTTTTTCTTCTCCTTTTGCTGCTCATGTACATGCCACACATGTTTTAGGTATTACAAATGATGTATGTGTTTTATCCACACAGGCCATCCAAGCCCAAAACTGAGGCAGACCACACCATAGGAAACAGTGTTGATTGAAAGCCCACCATTAAAAACTTCTCCAGGCTATAGGAGTTTTGGATCAAGTTGATATTTGTGTTTTCCCTTCATCCAGGTCTATGTGACTGATCAACAGGCTGGATGGCAAACGAACATTAGTGGGCCTTAGGAAGTTTTTAATGGTTAGAGTTCAATCGCTACTGTCTCTTGTGGTGTGGTCTACCTGAGATTTTTATATCACTATTTTTAGAGTGCATGCCCTAAGGTGTGCTAGAAAAATGGATGCACGACATGGATAAAGCATGTGCATCATGGTGGGCCCATAAATTTTCTAGTAGCAGACGTCTAGATCTCCCTCGACATGATGGAGGGAGAAAGAGAGACAGGAAGAGAAAGATAGAGAGAGAGGGAGAGGATGCAAGAGAGAAAAATAGAGAGAGAGAGGGGGAGAGGGTATGAGAGAGACTGACAGACAGACAGAGGGAGAGAGAGGAGAGGGTGTGAATCGCATACCTTCCGATGCGAAATCTGAGAAACAAAAACCTATGAAATGAGCGCCCGATAAAAACGGAATCTTGCCGAAAATGGAGATCGAGTTTTGGGCTTTCTTGAATTTGAAAATGAGAACAAGAGAGGGGGAAAAATGAGAGCGAAAATTGAGTTTTAGGGTTTCTTTAATCTGAAAATGAGAATGAGAGAGAGGGGAAAAATGAGAGTGAGAGGGGGAAATGGATTCGAAAGAGGTTTTAGAAATCCCTCTTCGAAAATGAATTTTGGTGAAAAAATCCACAATGTGCATTTTACATCTTTTACGTTAAACAGACAGGTTTGGCCAGTGATGCTGGTCGGTGCTCCGTCGGCCCCACTATGATGTATGTGTTATATCCACAACATCCATCCATTTTGAGATATCATTTTAGGTCATGACCCAAAGAATGAGGAAGATAAAAATCTATAGTGGACCCCACCACAGAAAACAAAGGGGAGAGTGATTCCCACCGTTGAAACTATCCTAATGTCCATCATAATGTTTATTTAAAATCTCCACAGTGGGGAGAGTTGTGTGGGCCCCACCATGATGCGTGTCAAACATCTACCCCATCAGTTAGATGCACCATTCCATGGTAGGTCCAGGGATTAAAAATCAAGTCAATTTGTGACTTGTGTGGGCTTCACCACATACAAAAGTTGAGAGGGGTTACCCTCCATTAAAAAATTCATAATTAGCTTTTCGGCCCACTTAGATGTGGTTCACAAATCCAGCCCATCCGTTATGTGTGTGCCACTTGGATGAGGGGTCATACCAAGTTTTAAACGCATCAAATTTCAGGTGGGGCCCACCAAGTGCTTTTATATATTTTAGGCATGTCTTCACATGATTTTAGATGGTATGGCCCACCGGAGTTCCGTATACAGCTGATTTTTGGGATATCCCATAATTTAAAGGGGACCCATCAAATGCACAGACTTGATGTTTAACACACGTCATGGTGGGGCCCACACAGCTTGACCTCATGGGGAGTTCCCATGAGCTCCACCGTATAGAACCTTTTCCACACACACACACACACACACACACACACATAATATTTTTAAAAATATAAAAATCTATTTCCACCGTTGATACCTTCCTTGGGCCCATAGTAATGTTTATTTGCCATCCAACTTGTTCATAATATCAAAAAGACATGTGAAAACATACATCATGGTGGGACCCAAAAATGAGAGGTATATAAATATCAGGTGGACCACACCAAATGAAAACAATAGTGATTGGATATCCATCATTAAAATCCTTGTAAGGCCTAGTGTACTATTTATTTGGCATCCAATCTGTTTATTAGGTTAATACCCACTTTGTCAGGACTTTTATTTAGCCATATTGGCTTTGAAAAAAAAAAAACAAACAGGCCTTTAGGATTCTAACTATGAAAGTATCAGGGTATAGTTCATGAATCTAAGTTATCAAGCATGCTATCACCACACTCATGGAGCCGTGAGAATGGTGACTCATCTGATGTTGCCTGTATCCAAGTTATTCAAGCCACTTATTATCAATCAATAGGAAAAACAACTATGAATTGGCAGCTGAAATCATTAAACTTCAACAATTTTTTGGGTGAATGCTAGACTGGAAGGCACAATGTATGACCAGTCGATATCCCTTACATGTGCCACAAATATTTATAGATGAAATGAATGACAGTGAACTTAAAAATAAGTGTCATTATCTCAGATGCTGGACCATTTTCATTTATAAAAAGAAAAAAAATTAAAAACATAATTCATAAAAAATGGTTCAAAGGTAATAAAGAACTAATTAACCATAATGAGTACATAACCTCATCATTGGTAGATGTGAGTAATGAAACTTGAATTACAGAGGTAACACATCGTAGCCCAGCAAACAAATGCAGTATAAAATTTTGCATTTACCATCCATCGATGGATAGAAGAGCATGCCTCATCATGCAATCCATGAGAATAAAAAAATACAGCATATAAAGTTGTATTCTCATGCATATATAAGTGAGACACATTACATGGGAGATCTAAAAACCATTGGAAAATGTGGGTTTAACATGGCAGAAGAAACCATCATCTGACCCAAGGTTTAACATTTGATATGTTCTAATCAACATGAGTTCTATAGAAGAAAGCAAGTCATCATGGGACACAACAAGCCTCACAAAACGAAATCTGTGAAGATGGACGGTGAGGATTAAAACCCATACATCATGGTGGGATTCCACATAGATGGCCCTCCTACTGGACCAAACTAAATCTGTGCATGGGTAGGGTGTTCGGCAACGGTTAACAAGAGAGAGATCAGAGAGATAGGAAGAGAGAGACAGAGAGAGAGAGGAGGGAGAGGATGCGAGAGAGACAGAGAGAGGACAAATTCGGCAACGGTCCCACCCAAGTCATGGATTGACTTTATTTTTAAGCTCTTGGCCCACCTAAGTCATGGATTGACTTTCTCCATACTGTTCAACACTTTTCTCGGATCATTTTAAGATATTAACCAAAAAATGGGGCGGGTCCAAAGCTTAAGTGGACTACAAAGTAGGGACTGAATGTCCACCATCAAAAATAACATTCATAAAAGTTTTGGATCAAGCTGATGTTTATGTTTTCTCTTCATTTATATCTTTTTGATATTATGAACATGTCGGATGTCAAATAAACATTATTGTGGTCCCAAGGAAGGTATCAACAGCGGAAATCATTATTCAACACTATTTCGCGTGGCATGGTACACCTGAGTTTTGGATCAAACTGATTTTTGTTTTTCCCCTTCATCTGGCCTTGTATGATGTAATCAACATTTTGGATGTCAAATAAACAATACAATGGGCCTTACAAGGATTTTAATGATGGATATATAATAATTTTATAATTTCTTATATATATATATATATATATATATATATATATATATATATATATATATATATATATATATATGTATGTATGTATGTATGTATGGGAAAAGGTTCCATATAGTCGAGCTCATGGGAACTTCTCATACGGTCAAGCTGTGTGGGCCCCACCATGATGGGTGACAAACATTTACCCAATTAGTCGGATGCACCATTCCATGGTGGGCCTGTGGCTTAAAAATCAAGTTAATCCGTGACTTTTTTGGGCCACACCAAATACAAAAGTTGAGAGGGGTTACCCTCCATTTAAATATTCATAATCATTTATTAGGACCACCGAGATGTGGTTCACAAATCCAACCCATCCATTATGTGTGTCCCACGTGGATGAGGAGTCAGACCAAGTTTCATATTCATCAAAATTTCAGGTGGGCCCCACCAAGTGATTTTATATGTTTTAGGCATTTCTTCACATGATTTTAGATGGTATGGCCCACCTAAGTTCCGTATACAACTGATTGTTGGGGTATCCCATAATTTAAAGGGGGCCCATCAAATGCATGGTGTTGATGGTTGACACACATCACAGTGGGACCCACACAACTCGACCCATGGGAAGTTCCCATGAGCTCGACTGTACAAAACCTTTTCCCTGTATACCCGACCCCAACCAACCCTATCCCCATTTCCTTTTCTTCTCTTTCTCTACCCACCGCACGCCCGCCCGATGCCTGACCACTAAAAATCCCTTCTCTCTCTGTCTCTCTCGTACCCTCTCCCTCTTCTGTCTCTCTCTCTCTCTCTCTCTCTCTCTCTCTCTCTCTCTCTCTCTCTCTCTCTTCCTCTCTCTCTCTGATCTCTCCACCCCACCATTGTCGCACGGCCTACCTACGCATGCCCTCTCTCTGTCTCTGAAGCTCGGTGAGGTATCTCTCTCTCTCTCAATCTTAATACCGATTTAGGGATTTAGGGATTTAGTAATCTGTGGATTTAGGGATTTAGCAATTAGGGATTTAGGGATTTAGCAATAGGGATCCACCCATCAATAGTGTTAGGGCATCAATAGTGTTAGGGCCCATTTGGCTAGGCAGATTGGAAGGGATTAGATGGTATTGGAAGGGATTGGAAGTTAAATCTCAGAATTGGCCGAGCATGCCAAACAGACTGGGTGATCTGGATCTCGGGATATAGCAATCCCATGGATCTTAAGACAATCCACTGACGACACCATCATTACCTCTAAATCCCATCCAATCCACCCTAATCCGTTCAAATTTTCCTAGGACGTGTTTGGTTCAAGGGATTGGAAGGGATGGGAAGGTTTAATCCCGAGATTGGCCGGGCGTGCCAAACAGACTCGATATAGGTTTCCCGGGATATAGAATTCCCATGGATCTTAAGACAGTCTACTGACAACACCATCATTACCTTGAAATCCATGTCATATACCTTAATACCATTCAATCCCTTTCATTCCACCTGGCCAAACGGGCCCTTAAAGGTTTGTTAGTTTGTTAGGTTGGTTGTAGTTGGTGGTAAATGAATCTATTTACTATTGATTTATTTATTTTGAATCCACTAAGAGGTGTGATTTCATATCCTATTATTTTAGTTTTGAATTCATCAAGGGGAGGCATGATTTCATGTTTGATTATGACTGATTTCCACAAATGAAGTTTAACAGGAAAATTGTAAGAGTTTAACTCTAAGAATTGTTTCAAGGATTTCATATCCTATTATTTTAGTTTTGAATTCATCAAGTGGTATTTTCTGGAACATAGCATGGATTAACTTTTCTTGTCGTCTGTTTGGACACACCCTCCAGTAGGGCATTTAAGGCCCAAACAATGTTTTGATCTCAAAGGCAGTTGACCCAATGTATGTATGTATGTCATAGCCCAAGAATTAGGTTAGGCACCTGTGTTGAATAGGGGCAGTTTGCCATTTGATTTAAATCGTCCATTTTGTTTACACTTTGTGGATCACCTGATGAATCCACCGACCTGATTCTTAGGGCCATGGCATTTATAGTTAGGGCCAAGACAAGGGCATGCAGATGGTCCCAATGCCCATGAGCTTGAGCCCAAAACTTAAGTGTTGTTAAAGCATAAGGCACTATTCAGAATTTTTCTCAGGATGTAATGTCGCTGATTTAATTGCTTTGCATCCATAATGAAACAATCATCAAATGAGTTCTACTGATAAAATAATCCAAATGGGTTCTTTTTCAGCCATAAAAACTCTTGTTTGCATTGTGTTTGTCTTAAATGTGTAAAGAACTTCCCATTCTACTATTCAACACAGTATGTGACATCATGTAATTCAGTTTGTGTTTTCTCTTTCTAAGGTGTGAGCTTGATATTTGATCTTCAGGTTATATTTTAAGGAAAATTTAGTTATTAAAGAAAATGCTTTTAAGAATAAATTATCTTTATAGGAAGAGTAGCTTGGAGACTTGGAAATACGTACTTCTACCAATGTTTGATGAATGTTGGGCTATGTTGCTGAGAGATTCGCCTTTATGACTATTTATCTGAATAGTGCCTTATGCTTTCTAAAGTTATTTATAGCATCAATGGTACTTTTTGATGAATTATATCTTGAGCATTAATGGTGGTGTCAATTTTGACTATTTTGGCATTCATATTGTCATTCCTATGTAGGTGAAGTTTTGGGAGTTCATTCCCAGCATTTTGGCTGGATCCTTTCATATTGTTTTTGGTTTGTCTAGTGACTCTTATCAACTAGCTATAAATGTATTAGCTCAAAATTGATGGAGCAGACTCGAATGCGAGTCGGAGCTATCCGGATGTTGAGAGAGGGTCCATGGAAGGTGGGAACCGCTGTTATGTTCATGATGAAGCTGTCCATTTCCTATGAATAGCATTGGAGTGGCCTGACCATTTGGACAGGCCGTGTTTATGTATTTGCTCGAAATTGATGAAGCAGACCTGGATTTGTGTCGAAGCTATCCGAATGTTGAAAGGGGGTCCCTGAAAGGTGGGAACCATTGTTATGACCATGATGAAGTTGTCCATTTCCTATGGATAAAATTCGAGTGACCTGGCCATTTGGACAGGCCATGTTTATGTATTAGCTTGAAATTGTTGTAACAGACCCTAATATAACCCAACACCTAAACCTACACCTAAAACTAAAATATAAAACTAAACATCATGGTGGGGATAGTGCCTCTGACTGTTGATTCCTTCTTGAGACCCACCATGGTGGTTATTTGAGATCTAACATGTTGGTAAGTTCACACAAACCTAGACCTAAAGAAGGAATAACACAAATATCAGCTTGATCGAAAAATTTTGTGGCACCAATTCGTTTCGAGGTCTACTTGAGCTTTAGATCTACCCCAAAACCTAAACCTATTCTCAAATCCCAAAACCTATAACCTAAACATAAACCTTAACCTAAACCTAAACCTATAACCTTAACCTATAACCTAAACCTTAACCTATAATGGATAACCTATAACCTATAACCTAAACTCAATTCCCTAAACCTTAACCTATAAACTAACCAAAACCTAAACCTATAACCAACACTTATAACCTAAGCCTAAACCTATAACCTAAACCTAAAACTAAAACCTAAATGTATTCTCAAATCCCTAAACCTAAACCAACACCTAATCCTAATCTCAACTCCCTAACCTAAACCTAAACCTTAACTTGAAAACCAGAACTTAAACCCGATCCCAAACCCAAACCCAAACCCAATTTCCTAAACCTAAACCTTAACCTATTCTCAATTCCCTAAAGCTATAACCTATAACCTATAACCTATAATCTAAACCTAAACCTATAACCTTAACCTAAACCTAAACCTATAACCTTAACCTAAACCAAAACCTATAACGTAAAGCTTAACCTATAACCTATAGCCTATAACCTAAACTTATAACCTATAACCTAACCTTAACCTAAACCTAAAACCCAAACCTAAACCTAAAAACCTAAATGTATTCTGAAATCCCTAAACCTAATCCTAATCTCAACTTCCTAACCTAAACCTAAACCTAAACTTGAAAACCCAAACCTAAACCCGATCCCGAACCTGAACCTGATTTCCTAAACCTAAACCTTAACCTATTCTCAATTCCCTAAAGCTATAACTTATAACCTATAACCTATAACCTCAATCTAAACCTAACCTAAACCTATAACCTAAACCTAAACATAAAACCTAAACCTAAACCTAAAACTAAATGTATTCTCAAATCCTTAAACCTAAACCTACACCTAATCCTAATCTCAACTCCTTAACCTAAACCTAAACATGAAAACTCAAACCTAAACCCGATCCCAAACCCGAACCCAATTTCCTAAACCTAAACCTTAACCTATTCTCAATTTCCTAAAGCTATAACCTATAACCTAAACCTTAACCTAAACCTAAACCTATAACCAAAACCTATAACCTTAACCTTAACCTAAAACCTAAACCTAAACCTAAAACCAAAATGAATTCTTAAATCCCTAAACCTAAACCTACACCTAATCCTAATCTCAACTCCTTAACCTAAACCTAAACCTGAAAACCCAAACCTAAACCCAATCCCAAACCTGAACCCGATTTCCTAAACCTAAACCTTAACCTATTCTTAATTCCCTAAACCTTAACCTATAACCTAACTTAAACCTAAACCTATAACCTACACTTATTACCTAAACCTAAACCTAAAACCTAAACTTGTAACCTTAACATAAACGTAAAACATAAACCTAAACCTAAAACCTAAATGTATTCTCAAATCCCTAAACCTAAACTTATAACCAGAAGAAAGTAGGCCTTTAGCCTTAATTTTTTAGCCTCGGTTGAAAAAATGGAGGCTAAATGTATTTTTTAACCTCGGTTGCTAAGGAATTGAGGTTAAAAGTTCATTTTTTACCTCAGTTGCTAAGGAATTGAGGCTAAAAGTCCACTTTTTAGCCTCAGTTGCATAGTAACTGAGGCGAAAAGTCTACATTTTAGCCTTAGTTACATAGGAACCGAGGTGAAAGGTCTACTTTTTAGCCTCAGTTGCATAGGAACTGAGGCAAAAGGTTTACTTTTATCCTTAATTGCATAAGAACTGAGGTCAAAAGTCTATTTTTAGCCTCGGTTACATAGGAATCGAGGCGAAAAGTCTACTTTTTAGCCTCAGTTGCATAGGAACCAAGGCCAAAAGTCTACTTTTTAGCCTTAGTTGCATATGGAACCAAGGGAAAAGGTATACATTTTAGCCTCAGTTTCATAGGAACCGAGGCGAAAGGTCTACTTTTTAGCCTTAGTTTCATAGGAACCGAGGCCAAAAGTCTACTTTTTAACCTCAGTTGCATAGGAACCGAGGCAATAAGTCAACTTTTTAGCCTCATTTGCATAGGAACCGAAGCCAAAAGCCTACTTTTTAGCCTCAGTTGCATAGGAACCGAGGCCGAAAGTCTACTTTTTACCCTCAGTTGCATAGAAGCTGAGGCAAAAGGTCTACTTTTTAGACTCAATTGCATAGGAACCGAGGCAAAAAGTCTACTTTTTAGCCTCAGTTGCATAGGAACCGAGGCCAAAGGTCTACTTTTTAGCCTTAGTTGCATAGGAACCGAGGTAAAAACTCTACTTTTTAGCCTCAGTTGCATATAAACCGAGGCCAAAAGTCTACTTCTTAACATCAGTTGCATGGAACCAAGGCCAAACATCAAAAAAAACTTAATAGGAGCTGCAAAAATTTTAGATCAAGCTGATATTTGTGTTTTCCATCCATCTAGGTTCATATGACCTTATGAACTAGTTTAATGAGAAATAAAAATCATGATGGGCCTTACGAAGGTTGGGCATCAATATTTTGGGTGATTCCTATGATGTAGTTCATTTGAGTATTGGATTTACCTCATTTTTTTCCTTGCATATTAAAATGATTTGACAAATTGGATGAACGGCACGGATAAGTCCTATACATCATGTTAGACCCCGCAGAGCACCTGCCTCTACCGATTTCTGTCCAGCGAGGGCAGCACACAATCCTCTTCCTCATTCAGTACAAACGTCTCTATGTCGAGTTTAGGATACATGGACCAGAATCTGTCATCCATGACGTGCACCCGCTTTTATTCTCTTTAAACAAGTTGATCCAAAACTCATGCAGACCACATCATGGCACTATGTAAAATCATGACTAAGACCTCTAAAATCGGATGTTTTGCTCCACCTAATCTTTGGAACGGTATAAATTTTTGAGTATCCATTCATCATGGTTAGATGCATCTCCTGGTCGGATTAGATGGAATAAAAGAAACAAAGTGGGCTCCAAGTACAATCTGGAAAGTTTTTAATGGCCGGCGTATGCATCTCAACGTTTACATGTGGTGTGGTCCATCTGAGTATCTAATTACCCTAATTTTTGGTAATCAGGAAGATTAATAGGGGAAAAAAATGATGGATGGAATAGATTTCATTAAAAAATCATGGTGGACCTCAGACATTGATTTGTACATTAAGCTTAAAGTAGCAACGTTTGTATTGGATCCAGCCCCCTCACTTAATTGATAGAACTGCCTTTAATAGATGAAGAATCCAATGACCGAATGAGTGGATCCTACTGCCATTCAAGAATAAATGAAGTGTTTTATGGTCATTTTAACAAAAACTGCGAACCCCTATAAAAGCCACTTCAACAGCTCATTTCTCTGCATTTCAAAAACTTTCGAGCCAGAGCTCCAATTGCGGGCAGAAGAAGCTCGTTCTCTGAATCTCTTCGCCGATTTCAGGTACTCGTTCTCTCTTCTTTTTTTTTCTACTGATTTCTCAACTAAAATCATCTCAAAAATTAGAAATTGGGGTAGAAATCTCTCATTTTCTTGTGTTTTCCCCATTTGGCCATTCAAAATCCAATTTTTACATTTTTTTTATTCAATCTGAGGATTTTTTTTAAATTTATTTCACTAAAATCTTGCTCAAGAAGTGGAAAATCTTGTCATTTCTAACTCATTTGTTGGGTTTGAGCAGTTTCTACATTACAATATCAGCAATTAGGGTTTGGTGTTCGATCTGAGACCAAAACCTTGTTCTCTGCTATGAAAGCTGCTCATCCATTGCTGATTTTCGTGCAGGCTAGATAAATAAGGGGCATATACACTAATTACATCTCCTCACCGAACCAAACCTTAGCACCTCTCTGTCTTCTCCAATATTTCACTCCTCTTCGTCAGATCTACTCTCTCTCTCTCTCTCTCTCTCTCTCTCTCTCTCTCTCTCTCTCTCTCTCTCTCTCTCTCTCTCTCCGATCATCAGATCCTCAAAAGACAGTGAGCTTTTTTCCATTTTTTTCCACTTATGATTTTTTCTCAATTTTTAGTGCTTAATATATTTTAATATGAATCCAACTTATGTCTCTCGATTCTGAGAGATTTCATTGGATTTTGATCTGATTCTTGCTGATAGATCGGTTTTCCTTTCGGAGCTCATTGTTTAGAGCTTTGCCTTTTTATTTTTATTTTGAGTTGATGATGCATATTTTTTTTTTTGAGTTGATGATGCATATGATGCATACTTTTAAACTTTCTGAGGCATGGATATAGTCACAATCCAACCTCAGCCACACTCATCTATCCCTTTTACAATTTAATCCTTAATTTTTCCCATCGATATGAGTTTCATGACTTTTTTTTAAATCCTTTTCTAACCTAGGCAATAAAATCTTCTCTAGAAGTGTTTAACAACCCTTTCGTACTCTCATGCCATTGTGGGGCTTTAGGGAGCTTTAGGAATTTTAGCGACGGATTCGCTGATATTTTTTTAAGAGGAAATAATGTGGATAATTGCCCACTAGAACAGGGGCCCTGTTCGGTTGAAGAATCAACAATAGTACAAGACTGAACAAGAAAATTATTTTCATATTCATAATAATTTTGTATTGCTATAAGCTTATAAGATGTATTTCCTCCTCATGGAAGTGGAATTCTACATAATACTGAATTAGTTGAGGTGCTTTGCTTCCATGTTTTGCCTTCTTTGACTGCTTTCTCAGTCTAGTTAGTCTATCTGATTTAGATTTGTTTGGACTTTATCTTTCGAAAGAACATATAGAGTTGCATTGAGATTGGTAAGGCACTTTCTTTGATTTGGGATTTGTTCTCCATACTTTCAGCATTGTAGGGATCTAAGCTTTTTGAAGCCTTGTCTAACTGTTTGTTTTGGTGTTACTTATCATCTACAAAAACAAAGCTGTTTCACTCCACGAAATGTGCAAAATAAAAAAAAAATGCCTAAGACAAATCATTAATACATAATGACTGAGCCCATGCAAAAGAAAAACATCAAGATGAACTCGGTCCAATTTTTCACCAACACCAAGAACTTCTTGTATATTGCGAGTCATGATTTGGTGGACTTCATAAAGTTCATCATTTCACTTTGCAAGGTTCTAATGAGTACGAGTGTCCAAGTATAATTTCTTGGTCTTCTGTATGAATGTATCTTTAAAACAAAAAGAAAAAAGAAAAAAGAAAAAGAAAAAGAAAAATCAGCAATCCAGCAAAAGAAATAACAAGGAATTAGAACAAAGGTTGATCAATATTAAATAATGCATGTATGGAATAGGTTCCATCTTCGATGGGCCATTTTGCAAGGCGTATTGGACGGAATTTCAGCGGGCTAGATTTCGTGTGGTTAGGTAGATTTCCTGCCTTTTTGTCTTCAAATGTGTTCTAGCAGTGCTTTAGTAGGCTTATTAGTTCCAAATATCCCCTATTTTCAGTTGGGTTTGATTCATTTTATCTTTTTTTGTGGCCTTTCGGCGAAAGAGTTTTGATTTTGTTTGTGTTTGGTGCTTTCTCTATCTGTTTAGGCAATTAATCTGTTGAAAAGATGCTGTTTTTCATTTTTATTATTTGGTTTTGTTGGTTGCCTTTGGCAATTAATCTGTTGACAGGAGACTGTTTTTCATTTTTATTTTTTGGTTATGTAGGCTGTCTTTGGATGCATAAGTGAATTGAATTGAGAATGTTTGAGGAAGAAACTACAAATCAGTGGTCTTGTAGTATTTGTAACGAGGAAGTAGCCCTCAAATCCAATTCATGTCCATTTGAAGTCCAACTTGAAATTTACGTTATTGCAATTTGAAGCCCATTTTCAATTTTTATTGCTAAACTACAGTGTGGGTCATTCCACTGTATTAGACTAGTGATTACAATTCAAATCAATAGCTCATACAAATACATCAATGTTGTTTTGGTCATATGCTTCTATAATCCACGCTTCTTCATCTGATGTTTTGGTGTATCCATTGTTTTAAATAGCCAATAGCGTGTAGCATATGTCACTGAATCATGTTCATCCTTTTCTCTCTTCTTTCATTCCAAAGAGGATGAATGCAACCTATGGTTGATATCAAATATAACGATATTTCTAGTTTATGGTGTCAGGTGCATATTATGATGAAATTGGTATTTCATGATTAATCAGTGCTGATTGGTGCAAAATATCATCAAATTTCATGGTATTTGGTAGAACCAAACTCACCTGTAACAGTTCCTCTTCTTTTCTTTGCTAAGTTTTTGGCATCTTTTCTTCACCGAAGCAATGCATTAGAGTCTTCGTTGCACCAAACTAAACATCTAAAAAAGGTATATAGGTTAGTTTCCAGTTGTGAATGTAGCAGTGAAGTGTACTTTTATTTTCTACGCTTCGGACATGATATTTTTGTCGTAGGAGATAGGCATTGAACCCTGAATTGCAAGCAGCGATTCAATATAATTGTAGGCGTGGCTTGTGGTCTTGCATATATGCAGGAGGAATTCCATATTTCCATCATACATCGGGATATGAAATCCAGTAATATACTTCTTGATGATGACTTCCAGCCTAGGATTGTAGATTTTGGCCTGTCAAGGTTTCTGCCAGATGACTGGAGCCATCTCAACACCACAGTTTCCAGAACTCTGTAAGTCCAAAGTAATCACAATTGTGAAATTGTCTTGGTTGTTGCCATTGCCTGTATCTTTATCTCATTTATTCTCATTTTTCTTCAAAGAATTGAAAAAGGTATGTACAAAAGCAATCATTTTGAACTTGATGGAAAAAATTGGAGGATGTCTCTGTAATCGAACTTTGTGGAATGCCCATTTTCTCTGTGCATCAATATCATGAATTTAAATCTAAATTGAGAACTAAATTTTCTGCCATCATTTTCATTTTTAAAGTCTTCAATAACTTGGTTCCCCATCCCTTCTCTCTTTGGGGGCACTCTCAAGATAGGGAAGCTGTTAAAAATGTGAGAGAGGCTGTAGGATCCGTAACATTGTCTGTACCATTCCGTTGGCTTTCATGGTCCTTCTGGTCGAATCCTGGCAACCCTCAATCCATATCCGATGTTTGCGCGTGATCCTAAGCCGGATCTCACGTACTGAAGTTGGCTCAAACTAGAACTTATATCATAGCGATCATGGCGTCGCCGCGGTTCCAACGCCGCGACTCGCGCACCGAACCGATACCCAGGTTAGAAGTTATGGGTCCGCATTCATTCTGAACAAACGCCGCACATTGCGAACTTTGAGGGAATCTCTACATCATGTCCCATCAATCAATCAATCACTCATGTCAAGTACAAGTCAAGTATAAGGCATACCCATGTCTAAGCAACCCATCTCTCACATTCCCAGAGTCAACTCTCTCCCTCTCTCTCTCTCTCTCTCTCTCTCTCTCTCTCTCTCTCTCTCTCTCTCTCTCTCCGATCATCAGATCCTCAAAAGACAGTGAGCATTTTTCTTAATTTTTTCCACTTATGGTTTTTTCTCAATTTTTAGTGCTTTATATATTTTAATATGAATTCAAGCTTATGTCTCTCAATTATGAGAGATTTCATTGGATTTTGATCTGATTCTTGCTGATATATCGGTTTTCCTTTCGAAGCTCATTGTTTGGAGCTTTGCCTTTTTATTTTTGTTTTGAGCAAAAGATGCATATTGCCTTCCTTTCGGATCTCTATTTATTAATTATTATTGAACTCTCTTACTTTTTAAAGTTTCTTCTTCAAACTGTTAGAACTTCTACAGTGAAATTTCCAATGAATGTTGATTACAAGTCTAAACTTATTCAACTGCTCTGCAATTGGAATTCAACTCAACTTGGTAAGACTTAACTTTTGAAACACCAGGTGATATCTGATGAATACTTGTCAAGCACTTGAAAAACTCTAGTGATTTCTTCACAAATACTTTTTCACTTTCTGAGGCTTGGATATGGTCACAATCCGCCCTCAGTCACGCTCATCTATCCATTTCACACTTTAATCCTTAAATTTTCACATCGATATGATTTTTAGTCTCTTTTTTTTTTTTTTCCTTTTCTAACCTAGGCAAGAAAATCTTCTCTAGAAGTGTTTAACAACCCTTTCGTATTCTCATGCCATTGTGGGGCTTTAGGGGGCTTTAGGAATTTTAGCGATGGATTCGCTGATATTTTTTTCAAGAGGAAATAATGTGGATAATTGCCCACTAGAATAGGAGCCCTGTTCGGGTGAAGAGTCAACAATAGGAAAAGACTGAACAAGAAAATTATTTTCATATGCATAATAATTTTGTATTGCTATAAGCCTATAAGATGTATTTCCTCCTCAAGGAAGTGGAATTCTACATAATACGGAATTAGTTGAGGTGCTTTGCTTCCATGTTTTGCCTTCTTTGACTGCTTTCTCAGTCTAGTTAGTTTATCTGATTTAGATTTGTTTAGACTTTACCTTTCGAAAGAACATATAGAGTTACATTGAGATTGTTAAGGCACTTTCTTTGATTTGGGATTTGTTCTCCATACTTTCACCATTGTAGGGATCTAAGCTTTTTGAAGCCTTGTCTAACTGTTTGTTTTGGTGTTACTTATCATCTACAAAAACAAAGTAGTTTCAATCCACAAAATGTGCAAAACAAAAAAATAATGCCTAAGACAAATCATTAATACATAATGACTGAGCCCGTGCAAAAGAAAAACATCAAGATGAACTCGATCCAATTTTTCACCAACACCAAGAACTTCTTGTATATTGCAAGTCATGATTTGGTGGACTTCATAAAGTTCATCATTTAACTTTGCAAGGTTCCGTTGAGTACGAGTGTCCAAGTATAATTTCTTGGTCTTTTGTATGAATGTATCTTTAAAATAAAAAGAAAAAATTAAAAAGAAAAAAGAAAAAGAAAAATCAGCAATCCAGCAAAAGAAACAATAAGGAATTAGAACAAAGATTGATCAATATTAAGTAATGCATGTATGGAATAGGTTCCATCCTGGATGGGCCATTTTGCGAGGCGTATTGGACGGAATTTCAGTGGGCTGGATTTCATGTGGTAAGATAGATTGCCTGCCTTTTTGTCTTCAAATGTGTTCTAGCAGTGTTGTAGTAGGATTATTAGTTCCAAATTTCCTTTGTTTTCAATTGGGTTTGATTCCTTTTATCTTTTTTTGTGGCCTTTCGGCGAAAGAGTTTTGATTTTGTTTGTGTTTGGTGCTTTCTCTTTCTATTTTGGCAATTAATCTGTAGAAAAGATGTTGTTTTCCATTTTTATTTTTTGGTTATATTGGTTGCCTTTGGCAATTAATCTATTGATAGGAGGCTGTTTTCCATTTTTAGTTTTTGGTTATGTAGGCTACCTTTGGATGCATAAGTGAATTGAATTGAGAATGTTTGAGGAAATGACTACTAATCAGTGGTCTTGTAGTATTTGTAACAAGTAGCCCTCAAATCCAATTCATGTCCATTTCAAGTCCAACTTGAAATTTACGTTATTACACTTTGAAGCCCATTGTCGATTTTTATTGCTAAACTACAATGTGGGTCATTCCACTGTATTAGACTAGTGATTACAATTCAAATCAATAGCTCATACAAATACATCAATGTTGTTTTGGCCATATGCTTCTATAATCCATGCTCCTTCTTTTAATGGTTTAGTGTATCCAGTGTTTTAAATAGCCAATAGCATGCAGCATATGTCACTGAATCATGTTCATCCTTTTCTCTCTTCTTTCATTCCAAAGAGGATGAATGCAACCTATGGTTGACATCAAATATAACGATATTGCTAGTTTATGGTGTCGGGTGCATATTATGATGAAATTGGTATTTCATGATTAATTAGTGTCGATTGGTGCAGAATATCATCAAATTTCATGGTATTCGGTACAACCAAACTCACCTTTAACGGTTCCTCTTCTTTTCTTTGGTAAGCTTTTGGCATCTTTTCTTCACCGAAGCAATGCATTAGTGTCTTCGTTGCACCAAACTAAACATCTAAAAGAGGTATATATATTGGTTTCCAGTTGTGAATGTAGAAGTGAAGTGTCCTTTTATTTTCTTTGCATCGGACTGGATATTTTTGTCGTAGGAGATAGGCATGGAACCCTGAACTGGAAGCAGTGATTCAATATAATTGTCGGCATGGCTTGTGGTCTTGAATATATGCACAAGGAATTCCATATTTCCATCATACATCGAGACATAAAATCCAGTAATATACTTCTTGATGATGACTTCCAGCCTAGGATTATAGATTTTGGTCTGTCAAGGATTCTGCTAGATGACTGGAGCCATCTCAGCACCACAGTTTCTGGAACTCTATAAGTCTAAAGTAATCACAATTTTGAAATTGTCTTGGTTGCTGCCGTTGCCTGTATCTTTATCTCTTTTATTCTCAGTTTGCTTCAAAGAATTGAAAAAGATACGTACAAAAGCAATCATTTTGAACTTGATGGACAAAGTTGGAGGATGTCTTTGTAATCAAACTTTGTGGAATGCCCATTTTCTCTGTGCATCAATATCATGAATTTAAATCTAGATTGAGAACTAAATTGTCTGTCATCATTTCCATTGTCTAAGTCTTTAATAACTTGGTTCCCCTCCCTTCTCTCTTCAGGGGCACTCTTAAGATAGGGAAGTTGTGCAAAACGTGAGAGAGGCTGTAAGATCTGTAACATAGTCCATACCGTTCCATTGGCTTTCGCGTTCCTTCTGGTCGAATCCTGGCAACCCTCAACCCATATCTGACATTTACGCATGATCCTAAGCCAGATCCCATATACCAAAGTCAGTTCGAACCAGAACTTGTATCATAGCGACTGCGTCGTTGCCGCGGTTCCAACGCCGCGACTAGCGCACCATACCGATACCCAGGTTAGAAGTTGTGGGTCCGTGTTCATTCTGAAGAAACGCCATGCGTTGTGAACTTGGAGGGAATATCTACATCATGTCCCCTTAATCAATCAATCAATCATGTCAAGTACAAGTTAAGTACAAGCCATACCCAAGTACAAGCAACCTATCTCTCACATTTCAAAAGTCAACTCTCTCTCTCTCCGATCATCAGATCCTCAAAAGACAATGAGCATTTTTCCAATTTTTTCCACTTATGGTTTTTTCTCAATTTTTAGTGCTTAATCTATTTTAATATGAATCCTACTTATGTCTCTCGATTCTGAGAGATTTCATTGGATTTTGATCTGATTCTTGTTGATAGATCAGTTTTCCTTTCGGAGCTCATTGTTTGGAGCTTTGCCTTTTTATTTTTGTTTTGAGCTGATGATGCATATTTCCTTCCTTTCGGATCTAAATCTATTATTATTATTGAGCTCTCTTACTTTTTAAAGTTTCTTCTCCAAACTGTTAAAACTTCTACAGTGAAATTTCCAATGAATGTTGATTACAAGTCTAAACTTATTCAACTACTCTGCAAGTGGAATTCAACTCAACTTGGTAAGACTTAACTTTTGAAAAACCTGTTGATATCTGATGAAAAGCTGCCAAGCACTTGAAAAACTCTAGTGATTTCTTCACAAATAATTTTGGACTTTCTGAGGCTTGGATATGGTCACAATCCACCCTCAGTCACACTCATCAATCCCTTTTACACTTTAATCCTTAGTTTTTCCCATCGATATGATTTTCCTGTCTTTTTTTTTAATCCTTTTCTAACCTAGGCAATAAAATCTTCTCTAGAAGTGTTTAACAACCCTTTCGTAATCTCATGCCATTGTGGGGCTTTAGGGAGCTTTAGGAATTTTAGCGACGAATTCGCTGATATTTTTTTCAAGAGGAAATAATGTGGATAATTTCCCACTAGAACGGGGGCCCTGTTCGGGTGAAGAATCAACAATAGGAAAAGACTGAACAACAAAATTATTTTCATATTCATAATAATTCTATATTGCTATAAGCCTATAAGATGTATTTCCTACTCATGAAAGTGGAATTCTACATAATACTGAATTAGTTGAGGTGCTTTACTTCCATGTTTTGCCTTCTTTGACTGGTTTCTCAGTCTAGTTAGTCTATCTGATTTAGATTTGTTTGGACTTTATCTTTCGAAAGAACATATAGAGTTGCATTGAGATTGGTAAGGCACTTTCTTTGATTTGGGATTTGTTCTCCATACTTTCAGCATTGTAGGGATCTAAGCTTTTTGAAGCCTAGTCTAACTATTTGTTTTGGTGTTACTTATCATCTACAAAAATAAAGCTGTTTCACTCCACAAAATGTGCTAAACAAAAAAACAATGCCTAAGACAAATCATTAATACATAATGACTGAGCCCATGCAAAAGAAAAACATCAAGATGAACTCGATCCAATTTTTCACCAACACCAAGAACTTCTTGTATATTGTGAGTCATGATTTGGTGGACTTCTTAAAGTTCATCATTTAACTTTGCAAGGTTCCGCTGAGTATGAGTGTCCAAGTATAATATCTTGGTCTTCTGTATGAATGTATCTTTAAAACAAAAAGGAAAAAGAAAAAAGAAAAAGAAAAAGAAAAATCAGTAATCCAGCAAAAGAAAAATCAAGGAATTAGAACAAAGATTGATCAATATTAAGTAATGCATGTATGGAATAGGTTCCATCCTGGATGGGCCATTTTGCAAGGCATATTGGACGGAATTTCAGTGGGCTAGATTTCATGTGGTTAAGCAGATTGCCTGCCTTTTTGTCTTCAAATGTGTTCTAGCAGTGTTGTAGTAGGCTTATTTGTTTCAAATTTCCTCTGTTTTCAATTGGGTTTGATTCCTTTTATCTTTTTTTGTGGCCTTTCGGTGAAAGAGTTTTGATTTTGTTTTTGTTTGGTACTTTCTTTTTCTATTTTGGCAATTAATCTGTAGATAAGATGTTATTTTCCATTTTTATTTTTTGGTTATGTTGGTTGCCTTTGGCAATTAATCTATTTACAGGAGGCTGTTTTGCATTTTTAGTTTTTGGTTATGTAGGCTGCCTTTGGATGCATAAGTGAATTGAATTGAGAATGCTTGAGGAAACGACTACTAATCAGAGGTCTTATAGTATTTGTAACAAGTAGTCCTCAAATCCAATTCATGTCCATTTCAAGTCCAACTTGAAATTTACGTTATTGCAATTTGAAGCCCATTGTAGATTTTTATTTCCAAACTATAATGTGGAACATTCCACTGTATTAGACTAGTGATTACAATTCAAATTCATATCTCATACAAATACATCAATGTTGTTTTGTTCATATGCTTCTATAATCCATGCTCCTTCTTTCGATGATTTGGTGTATCCAGTGTTTTAAATAGCGAATAGTGTGTAGCATATGTCACTGAATCATGTTCATCCTTTTCTCTCTTCTTTCATTCCAAAGAGGATGAATGCAACCTATGGTTGACATCAAATATAACGATATTGCTAGTTTATGGTGTCGAGTGCATATTATGATGAAATTGGTATTTCATGATTAATTAGTGCTGATTGGTGCAAAATATCATCAAATTTCATGGTATTCGGTACAACCAAACTCACCTGTAACAGTTCCTCTTCTTTTCTTTGGTAAGCTTTTGGCATCTTTTCTTCACAGAAGCAATGCATTAGAGTCTTCGTTGCACTAAACTAAACATCTAAAAAAGGTATATATGTTGGTTTCCAGTTGTGAATGTAGCAGTGAAGTGTCCTTTTATGTTCTATGCATCGGACTGGATATTTTTATCGTTGGAGATAGGCATGGAACCCTGAACTGGAAGTAGCGATTCAATATAATTGTCGGCATGGCTTGTGGTCTTGCATATATACACAAGGAATTCCATATTTCCATCATACATCGAGAGATAAAATCCAGTAATATACTTCTTGATGATGACTTCCAGCCTTGGATTAATGTAGATTTTGGTCTGTCAAGGATTCTGCTAGATGACTGGAGCCATCTCAGCACCACAGTTTCCGGAACTCTGTAAGTCCAAAATAATCACAATTGTGAAATTGTGTTGGTTGCTGCCATTATCTGTATCTTTATCTCTTTTATTCTCATTTTCTTCAAAGAATTGAAAAATATACATATAAAAGCAATCATTTTGAACTTGGTGGACAAAGTTAGAGGATGTCTCTGTAATCAAACTTTGTGGAATGCCCATTTTCTCCGTGCATCAATATCATGAATTTAAATCTAAATTGAGAACTAAATTTTCTGTCGTCATTTTCATTTTCTAAGTCTTTAATAACTTGGTTCCCCTCCCTTCTCTCTTCGGGGGCACTCTTAAGATAGGGAAGCTATGAAAAACGTGAGAGAGGGTGTAAGATCTATAACATAGTCCGTACCGTTCCATTGGCTTTCGCGTTCCTTCTGGTCGAATCCTGGCAACCCTCAACCCATATCCGACATTTGTGCCTAATCCTTAGCCAGATTCCACATACCAAAGTCGGCTCGAACCAGAACTTATATCAAAGCGACCGCGCCGTTGCAGCGGTTCCAACGCCGTGACTCGCGCACCATACCGATACCCAGGTTAGAATTTGTGGATCCGTGTTCATTCTGAAGAAACGTCGCGCGTTGCGAACTTGGAGGGAATATCTACATCATGTCCCCTCAACCAATCAAGCAATCATGTCAAGTACAAGTCAAGTACAAGCCATACCCAAGTACAAGCAACCCATCTCTCACATTTCCAAAGTCAACTCTCTCTCTCTCTCTCTCTCTCTCTCTCTCTCTCTCTCTCTCCCTCCGATCATCAGATCCTCAAAAGACAGTGAGCTTTTTTCCAATTTTTTTCCACTTATGGTTTTTTCTCAATTTTTAGTGCTCAATCTATTTTAATATGAATCCAACTTATGTCTCTCGATTCTGAGAGATTTCATTGGATTTTGATCTGATTCTTGCTGATAGATCGATTTTCCTTTCGGAGCTCATTGTTTGGAGCTTTGCCTTTTTATTTTTGTTTTGAGCTAATGATGCATATTGCATTCCTTTTGGATCTCTATCTATTAATTATTATTGAGCTCTCTTACTTTTTAAAGTTTCTTCTCCAAACTGTTAAAACTTCTACAGTGAAATTTCCATGAATGTTGATTACAAGTCTAAACTTATTCAACTACTCTGCAAGTGGAATTCAACTCAACTTGGTAAGACTTAACTTTTAAAAAACCTGGTGATATCTAATGAAAAGCTGCCAAGCACTTGAAAAACTCTAGTGATTTCTTCACAAATACTTTTGGACTTTCTGAGGCTTGGATATGGTCACAATCCACCCTCAGTCACACTCATCTATCCCTTTTACACTTTAATCCTTAATTTTTTCCATCGATATGATTTTCTTGTTTTTTTTTTTTTTTAATCCTTTTCTAACCTAGGCAATAAAATCTTCTCTAGAAGTGTTTAACAACCCTTTCGTATTCTCATGCCATTGTGGGGCTTTAAGGAGCTTTAGGAATTTTAGCGACGGATTCGCTGATATTTTTTTCAAGAGGAAATAATGTGAATAATTGCCCACTAGAACGGGGGCCCTGTTCGGGTGAAGAATCAACAATAGGAAAAGACTGAACAACAAAATTATTTAAATATTCATAATAATTCTATATTGCTATAAGCCTATAAGATGTATTTCCTCCTCATGGAAGTGGAATTCTAAATAATACTGAATTAGTTGAGGTGCTCTGCTTCCATGTTTTGCCTTCTTTGACTGCTTGCTTAGTCTAGTTAGTCTATCTGATTTAGATTTGTTTGGACTTTATCTTTCGAAAGAACATATAGAGTTGCATTGAGATTGGTAAGGCACTTTCTTTGATTTGGGATTTGTTCTCCATACTTTCAGCATTGTAGGGATCTAAGCTTTTTGAAGCCTTGACTAACTGTTTGTTTTGGTGTTACTTATCATCTACAAAAACAAAGTTGTTTCACTCCACAAAATGTGCAAAATAAAAAAATAATGCCTAAAACAAATCATTAATACATAATGACTGAGCCCATGCAAAAGAAAAACATCAAGATGAACTTGATCCAACTTTTCACCAACACCAAGAACTTCTTGTATATTGTGAGTCATGATTTGGTGGACTTCATAAAGTTCATCATTTAACTTTGCAAGGTTCCACTGAGTACGAGTATCCAAGTATAATATCTTGGTCTTCTGTATGAATGTATCTTTAAAACAAAAGGAAAAAAGAAAAAAGAAAAAGAAAAAGAAAAATCAGCAATCCAGCAAAAGAAAAAAATAAGGAATTAGAACAAAGATTGATCAATATTAAGTAATGCATGTATGGAATAGGTTCCATCCTAGATGGGCCATTTTGCAAGGCATATTGGACGGAATTTCGGGGGGCTAGATTTCGTGTGGTTAGGTAGATTGCCTGCCTTTTTATCTTCAAATGTGTTCTAGCAGTGTTGTAGTAGGGTTATTTGTTCCAAATTTCCTCTGTTTTCAGTT
The DNA here is from genome assembly GCA_037074715.1 of Magnolia kwangsiensis. NCBI lineage: Eukaryota > Viridiplantae > Streptophyta > Magnoliopsida > Magnoliales > Magnoliaceae > Magnolia > Magnolia kwangsiensis. The sequence continues at coordinate 41,590,861 of CM073576.1, read as the reverse complement.
GGGTTTGATTCTTTTTATCTTTTTTTTTTTTTTGTGGCCTTTCGGTGAAGGAGTTTTGATTTTGTTTGTGTTTGGTGCTTTCTCTTTCTATTCTGGCAATTAATCTATTGATAAGATGTTGTTTTCCATTTTTATTTTTTGGTTATGTTGGTTACCTTTGGCAATTAATCTGTTGACAGGAGGCTGTTTTCCATTTTTATTTTTTGGTTATGTAGGCTGCCTTTGGATGTTTAAGTGAATTGAATTGAGAATGTTTGAGGAAATGACTCCTGATCAGTGGTCTTGTAGTATTTGTAATGAGGAAGTAGCCCTCAAATCCAATTCATGTCCATTTCAAGTCCAACTTAAAATTTATGTTATTGCAATTTGAAGCCCATTGTAGATTTTTATTGCTGAACTATAATGTGGGACATTCCACTGTATTAGACTAGTGATTACAATTCAAATTAATAGCTCATACAAATACATCAATGTTGTTTTGGTCATATGCTTCTATAATCCATGCTTCTTTTGATGGTTTTGTGTATCCAGTGTTTTAAATAGCCAATAGCGTGTAGCATATGTCACTGAATCATGTTCATCCTTTTCTCTCTTCTTTCATTCCAAAGAGGATGAATGCAACCTATGGTTGATATCAAATATAACGATATTGCTAGTTTATGGTGTCGAGTGCATATTATGATGAAATTGGTATTTCATGATTAATCAGTGCTGATTGGTGAAAAATATCATCAAATTTCATGGTATTTGGTACAACCAAACTCACCTGCAACGGTTCCTCTCCTTTTCTTTAGTAAGCTTTTGGCATCTTTTCTTCATAGAAGCAATGCATTAGAGTCTTCTTTGCACCAAACTAAACATCTAAAAAAGATATATATGTTGGTTTCCAGTTGTGAATGTAGCAGTGAAGTGTCCTTTTATTTTCTATGCTTCGGACTGGATATTTTTGTCGTAGGAGATAGGCATGGAACCCTGAACTCGAAGCAGCGATTCAATATAATTGTCGGCATGGCTTGTGTTCTTGCATATATGCATGAGGAATTCCATATTTTCATCATACATTGGGACATAAAATCAAGTAATTTACTTCTTGATTATGACTTCCAGCCTAGGATTGTAGATTTTGGTCTGTCAAGGTTTCTGCCAGATGATTGGAGCCATCTCAGCACCATAGTTTTCGGAACTCTGTAAGTCCAAAGTAATCACAATTGTGAAATTGTCTTGGTTACTGCCATTGCCTGTATCTTTATTTCTTTTATTCTCATTTTGCTTCAAATAATTGAAAAAGATACATACAAAAGCAATTATTTTGAACTTGATGGACAAAGTTGGAGGATGTCTCTGTAATCAAACTTTGTGGAATTCCCATTTTCTCTGTGCATCAATATCATGAATTTAAATCTAAATTGAGAACTAAATTTTCTACCATCATTTTCATTGTCGAAGTCTTCAATAACTTGGTTCCCCATCCCTTCTCTCTTTGGCGGCACTCTCAAGATAGGGAAGCTGTACAATACGTGAGAGGGGCTGTAAGACCCGAAACATAGTCCGTATTGTTCCGTTGGCTTTTGCTTTCCTTCTGGTCAAATCCCGACAACCCTCAACCCATATCTGACATTTTTGCGTGGTCCTAAGTCGGATGCTGCATACCGAAGTCCGCTCGAACCAGAACTTATATCATAGCGACCGCGCCATTGCCATTGTTCCAAAGCTGTGATTCACGCACCGAACCGATACCCAGGTTAGAAGTTGTGGGTCCGTGTTCATTTCGAAGAAACGCCGCATGTTGTAAACTTTGAGGGAATCTCTACATCGTGTCTCATCAATCAATCAATCACTTATGTCAAGTACAAGTCAAGTACAAGCTATACCCAAGTACAAGCAACACATCTCTCCCATTCCCAAAGTCAACTCTCTCTCTCTCTCCACCCATCCCTTTCTTACAACACATCACTCCACCCATCACCCATAACACATCACTCCATCACCTCTTATCAACCCATCACTTCTCTCTCTCCCTCATATTGTCAAAAAAAAATCTCTCCCAAGCAAAAATTCATACGTCCAAGCTCCCTCTCTCCCAAACCACAAGTGTGTCCCACCCTCTCATCTCTCATCTACACCATCAAAACCTCATCAATCTCCATCAAAGTTAAAGGCAAGAAGCTTAGGAGCGTAAGGGAACAAGGAGAAGGCCTAGAGGTGGGTGATCCACTGTTATTTCTTATTTTAGGGCCACTTATTGGTGGGATCCATTTTGATGTATGTGATTTAATCAAGAGGGGCCCATAGTGGCGGGGTCCCTCTATCTCACCGTATCTCTCTCTTTTCTCTCTCTCTCCTTCTCTCTATCTATCTCTCTCTTTCCCATTCTTTGTTGATGGCCCACCTAATATGTGCGTGTGGCCCATCATGAAGCATGCATTCTATCCACGCCATCCACCAAGTGGCCCACATGGTCGTCCATTTGAACGAGCTTGATCAAAGGAAAACACAAACATCAGGTTCATCAGGTGGGCCACGTGTATGTGGGACCCACCACAATGATGTGTTTATCTGTGCGGCAGCTAACATGGAATGCTTGTAGTAACATGGAAGTGTACTAATGAGCTGACAAAAAAAAGGAAAGGAAATGGTGGGTTGCTCATGCAAGCCCCACCTTGATGTATGTGCTTGATCCAAGTTGTCCATCCTTTTTCTCAGATTATTTTAGGCGTTGAGCCAAAAGATGAGGCTGATCTGATAATCAAGCGGGTCATACCATAGGAAATAGTGGTATTACCATTAAAATCCACCTGGATTCTTCTATTCCTAAGAAATATATCACATATTGGTCTCATTTAGTAGATCGGGGGCCATAGAAACCAGTGGCTGGGTTGAATTTTCCTAAGGTGAGCCCCACCTACGAAAAATCATAAGAAAACAGTTTTTTTTTTTTAAAAAAAACACAACATGAGGTAGCAGTGTCTGCTGCTACCACTGACACGAGGACGCTGGCCGCTGGAGGTAGGGACCCACGGTCCTAGCCGTGGGCCCCACTGTGGCACGTGTTGAACATCAACAAGGTGTATTTGGTGGACCCCCCCTCAGGGTAGCGGGCCACCCGAAAAATAAGTCGTATACAGATCTCAGGTGGCCCGCATCACAAGAAACAGTGAGTTGGACGCCTACCATTGAAACCCTTTATGGGTCACGGAAGTTTTGGATCAATATGAAATTTATTTTTCCTCCTCAATCCAGGTCCGTGTGATCTTATAAATAGTTTAGGTTGCATATAAACATCATCGTGGGCCCTGGTCCACATGACCTTATAAACAGTTTGGATTGCATATAAACATCACCGTGGGCCCTGGTCCACATGACCTTATAAACAGTTTGGATTGCATATAAACATTCCGGTGAGCCTAGGTCCACGTGACTTTATCAATAAGTTGGGTGGAAAATAAATATTACGGTGGGCCCTAGTCACGGGTGACCTTATCAATGGGTTGGATGGAAAATAAACATTATGGTGGGCCCCACATGGGACCCACTGATGTATGTAGTGTAATCCACATCCTCCATTAGTGTGGGCCCCACCATGATGCATGTGTTTCATCTATGCCGTCCATCCCTTCCATCCCTATGGGACCCATCATGATGCATATGTTGCATCCAAACCATCCAACCATTTTGAAAGCCCGTCTCACGGCTTGAGACTAAAAATGAGGCAGATCTTTGTATCAGGTGGACCACACTATAGTAAAGTGAGGATTGGGCGGCTACCATTGAAATTCTTTGGGACCTTATGATTAGATTGGATGGGAAATAAATGTTATGACAGGCCTTTAGAATTTTAATGGTGAAAATCATTATCACCACTTATATATTTGGGTGTGGCCCATTTGATATACATGAGGCCCATTAGTGTAGCCCATTTGATATTCACATGGTCCATGTGGTGTGGCCCACTTACCATACTTATGGTCCATTGTTGAGGCCCACCTTTTTTTGTATAAGGCCCGATGTTGAGGCCTGCCTTAATAAATATGAGGCATATATTATGAGGCTCATTGTGATGTATGCAAGGCCCATGTAATTAGGCCCATCTTGGCATATTTGTGGCCCAATGTTGAGGCCTACTTCGATATATACAAGACCCATGCTATGAGGCCCATTTGATATACTGGAGGCCCATGGGTCGAGGCCCATTAGGACGTACCTAAGGCCCGTTGTAGTATGATTCTTCCATGGTATATGTGTTGACCTTTATAACAGGCTATGCCTTAGGAACAATGATGATTTGATGTCCACATTGTAAAGATAATGTTGGTTAATTGTCCGCATTGTCACTCTCCCTAGGGCCCATTGATAGGCCCATACTTGTAGTGCATAGGCCGTCTAGGCCCATCGTCGTTTTGATCAGGGCCCATCTTCCTTATGAACAGAGCCCATTACCATATAACATGTTTAGTATAGATCCATGATTCATGATCATACGCATCATATGTATGCCTGATATGAGGAGTGACTGATCATAGCATATGCCTTTGGGCAGATTATTTAGGGACTCCCTGATAGACGGAGTTGCCCTACATGAGCACGCGATACGCGTAGGATTGTTGCATGTCTGGTAGGGTGGTTCATGTACTTGCAGTAGTGTGATTATGATTATTGTATACCCTAGCGACATCAGGGCCCTAGTCTCCACAGACACATCGTGGGTGGCTGGCTTGGATACCGAAAATATTGTTACTAAGTATCGGGGTGCCATATATGTCCCTGGGTGAAAATCTCTAAACCCGATGGTACCAGAGGATGACTCTAACATCGAGACTGAGTAGATATATAGCGCATGAGGTCCGAATACCAGGAGGCCACGTCTCCCACTGTGACATGAACGGTTGTAAAGGGGTGTGGCCTTACTCGCCCCAGGGTAGGGGCAATACTAGGCTGAGTCTAACCAACTTGTGAAGGAGTCCGCTATCGACATGCCAGATAGGTATTGGCAGACTATTGGCCAGGCAGATAGTGAGCTTTCTTACACTCACTTGGATTGTGCAGCTGGGAGAGTGTCAGTGCCATTTGGAGTGTACTAAACCTCAGTGATTATCCAGAATGAGAACTGTACTGATATATGATGAGGATTGGCATGCTTGAGTTGCATCTCGCATCGCATGTCCATGTTATAGCAGATAGCATTCATATCTTGCACATAGCCTTGGTACGGCTAATTGCATTCATATATTCACCAGCATGATTTGGCATTTCTCTGACCTTGCATTCTGAGCACGCTCTTATTGCGCATACACTAATATCACCCTCTAAGATTTCTATAAGCTTATGCATGATCGATGCGTGCAGGTGACTCTAGGACGTAGTCATAGTTGGAGCATACAGTTCCCAATTTGGAGCACACAATCGAGCTTCTGGAGTTTCCTATCATCTTCATTATCCTGTATTTCCCTTTCATACGCATTGTACTCAAAAGTTTTTTTATCATAGTGAATTGTGTGATGATGTTCTTGTGGTAAATGTTCGTGGGTTATGCTTGTAGTTATGCTCATTATGAATCAAATTGATGATTAGAAATTGTCCTTATAGAATCCCAAGATCGAAACCTGGTGTATGGGTACCCGGAGTCGAGAATGGGGTACTATGGAGGTTGTCGGCACCGGATTCGGCGATTGAAAATTTTGTAAGCCCAGTTTCTGAGTTCAGGGCTTGACAGTAGTTGGTATCAAAGCATAAATTGGGAATAACTGAGAACAACATCACATATTTGCTATGAGTTTAGGATGATTAGGTTTAGAGTGCATAACCTTCTGATTGAGTTCCCTAACGTGCAATTCTCAAGATTGATTGGCGTCCTTATTCTTCCTGTCGGACATAATGCCGAGGAGAGTGACCCGATCGACTCCCACTCCACCACCCGAGGCTCTAGCTTTACCACTTACACCTTCCGTTCCACTGTGAGGGATCCCTGCTCCCCTGCCGGAGGATGATGTTCCTCCACCTGAGGCCGGTGAGGAGCCGACCGTACCTGTGAGTGCCTCTCAGTTACAACAGATGTTACAGGCTGTGATAGCCATACTTCAGGGACAGGGCAGGCCCCAGTTGTTTCGCAAACCCAGGCCGAGCAGGAACGTACGAGTGCCCTTCTTCATGAGTTCCAACAGCTTGATCCTCCATGCTTCCAGGGCGAGTCAAAACCGACTGCAACCAAGAGGTGGCGCTCCAATGTGGAGAAGATCTTCGATACTATAGCATGTACAACCGAGCAGCGAGTCTGATTGGCTGTATTCCTTCTCCAGGGTGAGGCAGAGCATTGGTGGACCTCCGTTACCCATGTTATCGAACCTGACTATGTCTGGACATGAGATGACTTTATCGACCGATTTGAGAAGCAGTACTTCCCTGACTACATTCGTCGTTAGAGAGCACTGGAGTTCGAGACTCTGGTGCAGGGGGACATCACCGTGGCACAGTACGTGGCCCGTTTCATGGCGCTATCGAGGTTTGTGCCATATATCGTTGATGATGAGGGGCGAAAGGCCCGCTGTTTCGAGAACGGCTTACGTTACAGTCTTTGAGACTGTATTATTGGACACAAGCTCCCATCATTTCAGGCGGTAGTACGCAGGGCCCAGATTTACGAGATTGAGTAGGCCATCTTGCAGAGTGATCGAGATCAGAGGTTGAGGACAGAATCGAAAGAGGCAGGCCCCCTCCAGTAGCTCCCAGCAGCATCGATGACCACAGAGGTACAGGAGCCACCCACCTACTAACGCACCAGCAGTACCTCCAGTGCCAATCCAGCGGCCATTCTCAGGGACCTGTTTTAGATGTGGTGGGATAGGACACCACATATCTGAGTGCCCCCACCCTCATCTGCAGCAGTCGAGAGCACCATAGCAGCAGCTGAGAGCACCACAACAGGCCCCACAGCAGCAGTGACCCCATCAACAGTGTTCACAACCACCTTAGTCACCAAGGCCCTAGCAGCAGCAGAAACAGCAGTACAGGCCATCGCAAAGGTAGCAGCAGCACCAGGGAGCTTAGAGGGGACAGACACCTCCCCAGCCAGCTCAAGTTAGATTTTATGTGGTTCAACAGGACCCCCAGAACTCTGGAGGAGTTATAGAGGGTACACTTCCAGTCTCTTCATGCATCGCACGTGTATTGTTTGATTTCGGTGCTTCGCACTCCTTCATGTCTGAGATTTTTTACCGATCGACTGGATTGCTGACAGAGTTTGCTAGTGAGGGATTGACTGTATAGACACCCTTGGGGAAGACCACAGTATTGGGCCGTTTCTGTTCGTCTTGCCCTATTCTGGTCGGTGATATCTTTTTGACCGCTGACTTATTCGTGTTGCCAATGTAAGATTTTAACGTTATCTTGGGCATGGATTGGCTTACCGAGTATTACTCTATCTTAGACTGCTCCGCAAGGACAGTCACATTCTGCATATCAGGCTTGCCACAGTCTCATTTTGTTACCGAGCCTAGAGGAGAGCCATTGTCATTCTTGATGTCCTGCACCATTGAGGAGCCTATTACAGCATGTATTGACCATTTACCGATTATTTATGATTTCCTTGACGTGTTCCAGGAGATCCCATGATTACCGCCTCGCCGTCATATTGAGTTCCAGATAGATCTTGTGCCTGGTACTGCACTCATCTCGAATGCCCTATACCGTATGGCACCGATGGAGTTTCGTGAGCTGCAATGATAGTTGGATGAGTTGCATGAGTTAGGATTCATTCGTCTAAGCAGTTCACCTTGGGGAGTGCCGGTACTCTTCATCAGGAAGAAGGATGGCTTGTTGAGGCTCTGCGTAGATTACTGCGAGCTCAATCGGGTCACGATCAAGAACAAGTACTCGCTTCTGAAGATAGATGATTTGTTTGACTAGCTATAGGGTACACAGTTCTTTTTGAAGATTGACCTACATTTCGAATATCATCAGATTCGAGTCCGAGAGGAGGACATCTTGAAGATGGCTTTCAGGACTCGTTATGGTCATTTTGAGTTTTAGGTCATGTCCTTCGGACTAACCAATGCACCCGTGATTTTCATCCAGATGATGAACGAGGTCTTCCATCCATATCTCGATCATTTTGTTGTGGTCCTCATCGACAACATTCTGATATATTTGAGGACTCGTGAGGACCATATACAGCATCCGAAGATCACTTTACAGACCCTCCGTGCCCACCAGCTGTATGCGAAGCTGGAGAAGTGCGAGTTCTGGCAGGAGGTGGTGAGATTCCTCGGTCACGTGGTGACGAGGGAGGGAGTCACAGTGGACCCCTCGAAGGTTGAGGTAGTGCGTCAGTGGTGCCAACCCAGTACTGCGTCTGAGATCCGTAGTTTTCTTAGTTTAGAAGGATACTATCGACGTTTCATTGAGGGTTTCTCCCGTATTATATCCCTGTTGACCAGGTTAACTCAGAAGGGTGCAGATTTTGTTTGGACTGACACATATGAGCAGACATTCGTGGAGCTGAAGGAGAATCTGACATCCACTCCTATCCTCACCTTCCCTCTGAGAGTGATGGATTTGTTGTAGGGCTGTTCACGAGTCAAGCTAGCTCGAAAAACTCGCTCGACTCGGCTCGAGTCAGCTCGGATTGACTCGGCTTGAATGGCCGATACAAGCCGAGCCAAGCTAATTATTTGAAGCTCAAGTTGAGTTCAAGCTAAGTTTGACTAGGGGGCATTTCAACTCGACTCAACTTGAAGCTCGAACTCGAAATCGACTCGGCTCGATTAATAAATATATTATATATTATATAAATATATATTATATTATATTATATTAATATAAGTTTTAAGTTTTAACTTAAAAAATAAAAAATAAAACAAACACACCCTAGAGTTTCTACTTGATCGCATGCACCCCCTTTTCCTTTTCCTTTCTTCTCTTTCTCTACCCACTGTCAGCCGCACGCCTACCCGGACCGCCACCACCAGGTTTCCTCATCAGAAAGCTTCATTTAGTTTTTTTATTGGGTTTTTCTTTGATTCTTTTAAGATTTTTGAATTTTTCTTCAATGAAGGAGGATCAAGAATAGAATCCATTATTCTTTCACCCAACAAGCTTGAGCTCGATTCAACTCAAACTATTGGCTCGACTTGAACTTGACTCAACAGCTTTAGCAAACAAGCCAAGATTTAATGTTGAGCTCGAGGCCAAGCTCGAGCTTGAGCTCGAACTCGAGTACATCATGGATAAGCCGAGCTGAGCTTGGCCCACCTCGACTCGACTCGGCTTGATGCCCACCTCTAATTTGTTGTATTTACTGATGCCTCACATATTGGATTAGGTGTTGTCCTGATGCAGCACTGCAAACTGGTAGCCTTCACGTCTCGTCAGCTCAAGGTTCATGAGCTGAACTACCCCACGCATGATTTGGAGCTGGCAGCAGTTGTCTTCACACTGCAGGTGTGGAGACACTATCTTTATGGGGTTAGGTTCGAGCTCTTCTCTGACCACAAGAGCTTGAAGTATCTATTTTCTCAGTCTGAGATGAACATGAGATAAAGACGTTGGATGGAACTTCTAAAGTATTATGATTTTGAACTCTAATACCACCCAGGCAAAGCGAACGTGGTGGTCGATACCCTTAGCCGTCAGCCACGAGGCCTGGTGGCATATATGATGATTCAGGAGTGGAGGATACTCGAGGATATTGCAGAGTACAATTTTGATTTTAGTCTGCAGTCTTCTATCGTTCAGCTATCGATCTTGTCAATTCAACTCTCTCTTGTCGCAAGGGTGATCGAGGCTTAGTAGACAGATGAGTCATTACAAGATTACTGAGTAGAGGCAGCATCTGATAGTCAGACAGATTAGCAGATTGGTTCTAATGGTGGACTTCGTTTCAGAGGCCAATTATGTGTCTCAAATATTCCTGAGTTGCATAGAGATCTTATGACTAAGGCACATCGATCGTGGTTTTCTATCTATCCTGACTCGACGAAGATGTATAACGATATGAGGAGACAGTAATTTTTGGATGGGGATGAAGTAATAGATTGCCAGTTTTGTGGCCGAGTGTAACACATGCCAACGTGTCAAGGTTGATCATCAGAAACCTCCTGGTCTGTTGCAGCCGCTGAGTGTCCCCATGTGAAAGTGGGAGCATGTATCGAAAAACTTTATTATGGGCTTGCCGAGGACTCAGCATGGTCATGACGCCATCTGAGTTGTTATGGACCATCAGATGGAGTCAGCACATTTTCTTATGATTCGTGAGACTTGGCATTCGGATCAGCTAGCCAGGTTATTAATTGATGAGATCATGAGACTACATGGTGTTCCTGTCTCGATCGTTTCAGACCGAGACCCGAAGTTCACGTCTCAGTTTTGTGAAAGTTTAGTGGGGTCACCATTTTTTTGATGAGGCGTCTTGGGAGTGTGAGGTGGAGATTCGAGAGTGCTATCCGCATCTCATTGATGATTGAGTGTATGATGTATCTTGTATGTTATCTCCGATTATATATGACGATGTATTGTTTCCTCTTCTATTATGAGTTATGTTTACTTGCAATGATCGTGTAAATTATGAGGACAAAATTTTTATTTGGAGGGGAGAGTTGTAAGATACGTAACATAATCCGTACCATTCCGTTGGCTTTCACGGTCCTTCCGGTTGAATCTCGGTAACCCTTGACCCATATCCGACGTTTACATGTGATCTTAAGCCGGATCCTGCATACAGAAGTTGGCTTGAACCAGAACTTGTATCATAGCGACCACACCGTTGTCGTGGTTCCAACGCCACAACTCGCGCACTGAACCGATACCCAGGTTAGAAATTGTGGGTCCGCGTTCATTCTTAAGAAATGCCACGCATTGTGAACTTCGAGGAAATCTCTACATCATGTCCCATCAATCAATCAATCACTTATGTCAAGTACAAGTCAAGTACAAGCCATACCCAAGTACGAGCAACCCATCTCTCTCATTCCCAAAGTCATCTCTCTCTCTCTCTCTCCACTCATCCCTTTTTTACAACACATCACTCCACCCATCACCCATCACACATCATTCCATCACCTCTTATCAACCCATCACTTCTCTCTCTCTCCCTCATTTTCTTTAAAAAAATCTCTCTCAAGAAAAAATTCATACGTTCAAGCTCCCTCTCTCCCAAACCACAAGTGTGGCCCACCCTCTCATCTCTCATCTATAACATCAAAACCCCATCAACCTCCATCAAAGTTGAAGGCAAGGATCTTAGGAGCTTAAGGGAGCAAGGAGAAGGCCTAGAGGTGGGTGATCCACTCTTATTTCTTATTTTAGGGCCCACTTATTGGTGGGACCCATTTTGATGCATGTGATTTAATTAAGAGGGGCCCATAGTGGCGGGGTCCCTCTATCTCACCGCATCTCTCTCTCTCTCTCTCTCTCTCTCTCTCTCTCTCTCTCTCTCTCTCTCTCTCTCTCTCCCTTTCCTTGTTGGTGGCCCACCTAATATGTGCGTGTGGCCCATCATGAAGCATGCGTTCTATCCACACCATCCACCGAGTGGCCCACATAGTCGTCCATTTGGACGGGTCTGATCAAAGGAAAACACAAACATCAGGTTGATTAGGTGGGCCATGTGCATGTGGGACCCACCACAATGATGTGTTTATTTGTGTTGGCAGCTAACACGGAATGCGTGTACTAACATGGGAGTGTACTAACGAGCTGATAAAAAAAAGGAAAGGAAATGGTGCGCCGCTCATGCAAACCCCACCTTGATGTATGTGCTTGATCCAAGTTGTCCATCCTTTTTCTCAGATTCTTTTATTCATTGAGCCAAAATATGAGGCTGATCTGATAATCAACCGGGTCATACCATAGGAAATAGTGGTATTACTGTTAAAACCCACCTAGATTCTTCTACTCGTCAGAAATATATTGCATATTGGTCTCATTTAGTAGATCGGGGGCCGTAGAAACCAGTGGCTGGGTTGGATTTTCCTAAGGTGAGCCCCACCTGCGAAAAACTGTGAGAAAACAGTTTTTTTTTTTTTAAATACAACATGAGGCAACAACGTCTGCTACTGCCTCTGACACAAGGGCGCTGGGTGCTGGAGGCAGGGACCCACGGTCCCAGCCGTGGGCCTCACTATGACGTGTGTTGAACATCAGCATTGCGCATTTAGTGTGCCCCCCCCCCCCCCCCCCCCCCCGCAGGGCAACGGGCCACTCCAAAAATCAGCCGTATACGGATCTTAGGTGGCCTACATCACAAGAAACAGTGAGTTGGATGCCTACCAACCAAACCCTTTATGGGTCACAAAAGTTTTGGATCAATATGAAATTTATTTTTCCTCCTCAATCCAGGTCCATGTGATCTTATAAACAGTTTGGATTGCATATAAACATCACCGTGGGCCCTGGTCCAAGTGACCTTATAAACAGTTTGGATTACATATAAACATCACCGTGGGCCCTGGTCCACGTGACCTTATAAACAATTTGGATTGCATATAAACATTTCGGTGGGCCCAGGCCCACCCCAAGTCCACGTGACCTTATCAATAGGTTAGGTGCAATATAAATATTGCGGTGGGCCCTTGTCACGCCCCAAACTCGAAAACTGGGCTTACAAAATTCTCGATCTCCAAATTCGGTGCCGACAGCCTCCGTAGTACCTCATTCTCGGCTCCCAGCGCCCATTCACCAGGTTCCGACCCTGGGATACTATGAGGAGAATTTTCAACGTCAGTTTGATTCATAATAAGCTAAACCAAAGGCATAACCCACAAACAACAACCAAAAACTCCATTATATTTCCACTATCATCAAAAACTTTACAAGTACAATGAGCATAAAGGGAAATACAATGATAATGGGAAAAAACTCCAAGCTGATCTGGTATGTGCTCCTGCCTCAGCGCTGCTATGGTCTAACGTCACCTGCAAGCAGTAGTCATGCATAAGCTTATGGAAAGCTTAGAGGGTAGTAAAAGTGTGTGCGCAAGGTAGTAATATGATCATGCAATATTACAGTAATGCAGAATATGCTGATGGATCCATGAATAATGTCGATCATACCAAGGCCATGCGATGCGAGGAGCAAATCAAGCATATGAGTCCTCTTCTAAGTCCACATATCAATACAGCTCAAATTTGGGATATAACGGGGGTCTAGTACACTCTAAACCAGATCGTCGTCCCATCGCGTGCAATAAGGTAAGTGAAAGAGACCTCACTATCCACCTGCCAATATTGGGCTCGGCTCGTCGATAGCGGACCCATTCCTGGAGCTGGTTCGACTCAGCCTAACTTTGCTCCCTCCTCTAGGGTGGGTAAGGCCACACCCCCTTCCAACCGACCAGGACATAGTGAAAAGCGCGGCCTCTTAGTAATGTGCACTTGGCGCTCCTGTATCCACTCTCTATGAACATTAGAGCAACCTCTTAGTACCATAAGGGTTTAGGGACTTTCACCTAGGGATATCTATAGCACCCCATGTAGAAAAAGATTTTCGGTATCCAATCCTGCCAACCACGATATGCCTATGGAGGCTACAGCCCTGATGTCGCTAGGGCGTACAGTACCATATCACACAATGCGAATGCATGAATCACACTACCCAGTCATGCAGCAATCATGCGAGTAATGTGTGCTCATGTAGGGCAACGCTGTCTATCCAGGAGCCCCTAAACAATCTGCCTGAAGGCATATGCTATGATCAGTCACTTCTCATATCAAGCATACATATGATGTGTCCATCAATGTAAATGGCTTAGAAGGCCTACACACAACAAATACGGGCCGATTTATTAGCCCTAGGGAGAGTCGTAATGTGGACATTTAACTAACATTATACTCGCAATGTGGACGTCAAACCATCATTTCTCCCAAGGCATAGCTCATCGTAAATATCATTACATAAACCATGTTGGAATCACACATTGCAATGGACCTTAGGTATATCCTATTGGGCCTTAAATACATCAAATGGGCCATATCATATGGGCCTTATATTCATCAAGTGGGCCACATCAATGGGTCGTACCAATGGGCCTTATGTACATTGCAATGGGCTATAACCCTTGGGCCTTAAATACATCAAATGGGCCTAATCACATGGGCCTTATGTGTATCAAATGGGCCACATCCATTGGGCCCTATATGTACATCAAATGGGCCTCAACCCATAGGCCCTAATACATCCCAATGGACCTTAACCCATGTGCCCCTAATACATCAAATGGGCCTTAACCCATGGGCCTTACATATATATCAAAGTGGGCCTCAACCATGGGCCATAAAAGCATCGAATGGCCGCATAATATGTGCCTTACATCCACATCAAAGTGGGCCTCAATGGACTATCACAAATACATTAAGATGGGCCACATAACATGCCAAGGTGGGGTCCACTTGGACTATGGATTTGGCTCATTCTTTATGCCCATGCCATAAAATGGGCTTTCCAAATGGATGGATGGATTGGATGCAACCCATACATCATGGTGGGGGCCCACATGAAGGCCCAGTACGTGTATATTATATATAATATAATATATAAACTATATATAGTATATATATACAATATTACATATAATATAATATTATACATATATACATACATATACACATATACACCATCTCACACGTGGGGGGTAGGTCCCACCGCCCAGTGTGGATGGTGCGTATAGAACACATAAATCATGGTGGCTCCCACTGTCCAGGGCTGGACGGTGCAGATAGAACACATAAATTATGGTGGGTTCCACCGTCCACAGCCGTGGGCGGTGTGAATAAAACACTTACATCATTGTGGGTCCCACGTGGGGCCCACCATAACATTTGTTTTCCATCCAAACTGTTGGTAAGGTTGCACAGACCTGGATGAACAGGAAAAATAAATTTCATCATGATCCAAAACTTCTGTGGACCGAAAATGGTTTTCAAGGGAAACCATTAATCCCACTATTTCCTATCATGTGGGCCACCTGAGCTTCGAATTAGGCTTATTTTTGGAGGGCAGCCTACTTCCCTAAGAGGCCACGAAATGAATGGTACGCATGTATAAAACATATATCATGGTGGGGCCCACGGCTGGACCGTTGGTCTGCCCGTCCGCCCGCCCGTCTGCGCAGCAGGCTCTGCCTGTGCCTTTTGACAGCAGCAGCGACCTGCTGCATCTTTTTTTTTTGAAATGGAGTTTTTCTGAGGATTTTCACTCATGGGGCTCGTATCAACAAAATCCTCTCCATCCACTCACTCCTATGGTTCAAGACAAGCCAAACGAGTCTAATATCTGAAGTAATTCGGTGTATAGGATCATCAAGTGGATTTTTAACGGTAGAGGCCACTGTTTTCTACACTATGGCCTGCCTAATGATCAGATTGGCCTCATCTTCCAGATCAATGCCTGAAATGGCCTGAAGAAAAGGATGGATGGCTTGGATTGAGTACATACATCAAGGTGGGGCCTGCATGAGTGGCCCACCTAAAACCATCTCTCTCTCTTTTTTTTCTACTGACGTGAGTACACACACGTCAATACACATACTCCATGTTAGCCACCCCACAGGGATCAATACCATGGCCTCCAGTGATGAAACGAGGCATCTTTCACTTGGTCTGCCACGTGAGCTATGCGGTGGAGCCCACATCAGATCACACTTCACTGGTAGCCACACCCCACTATTAGCCACAATAAGGCAGCCCCCTATGGATGGTTGGTATGACATATAAATATCATGGTGTGTCCCACATAAATGGGGTCCACCGGTAGGTGGCATGGATGAAATACACACATCATAAGTGGGCCATGATCATGGAAAGAGAGAGAGGGAGAGAGAGAGAGAGAGAGAGGGAGAGAGAGAGAGAGAGAGAGAGAGAGAGAGAGAGAGACATCGGCAAGGATGGAGGGGCCCCACCACTATAGGCCCCTCTTTGATACAAGGCTTACATCAAGGTGGGTCACACATAGATGGACCCTTAAATCAAAAGAAAAATGAAAAATAAAATCTAATATCACCCACCACTTGATCTTCTTTGTTCGATGGAATGTCGGTCTCCTTGTGCTTCTCTTTGAAGGAAGAAGATGAGAAATGGATGACTAGGATGAAAGATCTTGGGATGGAAAGGTGGGCCTCACACATGCATTTTTCTCTCCATGGGAGGGCTTGGACATGAGCACCTCTTGGTTGCTTGGAGTTGTGTTGGGAAATGAGAGAGAGAAACTTGTAAAGGGAGAGAGAGTGATGGGTGATGGAGTGATGGATGTGGTGAGTGATGGGTGTGTAAGAGAATTTTTACTTTTGTGGCAAATGGTATAAGAAAAGTATGGCTTGTGTAAGAATTTTTTAACTTTGAGGCTTGCTTCGGAAAGGGTGAAAGGTGATGTGTACTTGACATGTACTTGGCATGATGAGATTGATGGGTTGATTGATTGATGTGACATATTGTAGAGATTCTCTCATAATTCGCACGGGCGGCGTTTTCCTCACACTGAGCACTAGCCCACATCTCCTGACCAAGGTATCACCTCGGCATGTGAGTCACGGCATCGGAACCGTGGCGACGACGCGGTCACTATGGCATAAGTCTCAGGTTGAGTCGACTCAGGTTGACGGCATATGAATCAAGGTCGCGCACAAATACCGGTTAAGAGTCGAAGGTTGCCAAATTTTGACTGGTAAGACTGCGAAATCCTATAGAATGGTACGGACTAAGATTCAGGTCTTACAGCTCTCCCCCCCTAATAAAAATTTCATCCTTGAAATTTTAATAATTCATCCCAACTAGACATAACTCATGAGGAAGAAGAGACATGACATCATCAAATAAAATCAGAGATAACATATAAAATATAACTTAATCAATCATCAAAAAGGTGGGGATAACGCTCTCGAATCTCAGCCTCGCACTCTCAAGAAGCCTCCTCAATAGAATGGTGACCCTACTGAACCTTCACAAATGGAATGACCTTGGTCCTGAGGACCTGCTCCTACCGATCAAGGATACGAACTGGCTGCTCGATGTAAGAAGCATCCTCACAAACCTCTAGCGGCTGCCAATCAATAACGAGAACTATGTCTGACCCATACTTCCTCAACATAGAGACATAGAAAACGTTATGGACAACAGACAATAGAGGTGGCAAGGCAAGCCAATAGGCCACATCGCCAATGTGCCTAGTGATCTCGAAAGGTCCTATGAATCTTGGGTCAAGCTTGCCTTTTGCTCCAAATTGAACTACACCCTTCATAGGCGAGACCTTGAGATACACATGGTCCCCTACCTCAAACTCCAAGGGATGACGCCGACGATCAGCAAAACTCTTCTGTCAGCTTTAAGTTGTGCGCATCCTCTGCCTGATGATATCAATAACCTCTGACGTCTCCTACACAAGCTCGAGACCTAGGAGACGGCGCTCTCCAACCTCGATCCAACAACTCGGTGATCTGTATGGTCTGTCATATAATGCCTCAAAAGGAGCCATGTCGATGGTTTCCTGACAGCTGTTGTTGTATGCGAACTCAACCAATCACAAATGCTCATCCCAGCTACCCCCGAAATCAATCGCGCAGGCCCGAAGCATATCCTCAAGGATCTAATTGACCCTCTCGGTCTGGCCATCGGTCTGCGGATGGTACGCAGTGCTGAGCTGCAAATCAGTTCCCATCGTTCTCTGGAAGCTCTCCCAAAACTGAGATGTGAACCTCGAGTCTTGGTCAGAAACGATCGAGACTAGGATGTCATGCAGTCTCACAACCTCAATAAATAACCTCACAAGTCGTTCCATAGACCAAGTCACACGCATCGCGAGAAAATGTGCCGACTTCGTTAGATAATCCACAACAACTCAAATGACATCATGACTGGGTTGAGTCCCTGGCAAGCCCATAATGAAATCTGTCGACACATGCTCCCACTTCCACATTAGGACACTCAACAGCTACAATAGACCAGGGAGTCTCTTATGATCGGCCTTGACATGCTGGCATGTGTCACACTCAGCCACAAAACTCACGATCTGATGCTTCATCCCCACCCAAAAATATTGTCACCTCATGTCACGGTACATCTTCATCGAGTCAGGGTAGATAAAAAATCACAATCGATGTGCCTCGGTCATAAGATCTCTACGTAACTCTGGAATATCCGGGACACATAATTAGCCTCTGAAGTAAAGTCTACCATCTGTACCAATTTGTTAATCTGCCTGACTCTCAGATGCAGCCTCAACTATATAACTCTACAACGACTCATCAGCCTGCTGAGCCTCGATCACCCTTACGACAAGAGAGAGTTGAATCAACAGGCTCGATAACCGCACGATAGAAGACTGCAGGCAGAACTCAAAATCATACTCTGCGATATCCTCAAGCATCTGCCACTCCTTAATCATTATATGTGCCACTAGGCCTCGTGGTTGACAACTGAGGGCATCTACCACCACGTTCACCTTACCTGGATGGTACTGAAGATCGAAATCATAGTCTTTCAGGAGCTCCATTCAATGCCTCTGCCTCATATTCAACTCATACTGTGAGAAGAGGTACTTCAAACTCTTGTGGTAAGAGAAGAGCTCGAACCTGACCCCATAGAGATAGTGTCTCCACACCTTCAGTGTGAAGATAACTGCAGCTAGCTCTAAATCATGCGTGAGGTAGTTCAGCTCATGGATCTTTAGCTGACAAGATGCGAAGGCCACTGGTCTCCCGTGCTACATTAGGACAACATCCAAACCAATATACGAGGCATCAGTAAATACATTAAATTCATCACTCATAGAGGGAAGAGTGAGGATAGGAACGGATGTCAAATGGTCCTTCAACTCCATAAATTCTCACTCTGGCATCACTCAAAATAAACTCTTTGCCCTTTCGAGTCAACTGGTCAGCGGGGCTGTAATACGAGAGAAGCCCTCAATGAAATACCAGTAGTAGCCTGCCAAACCAAGGAAACTGCGGATCTCGAACACGTTCGTGGGCTGGCCCCACTGACGCACTGCCTCGACCTTCGAGGGGTCCACTGTGTGCCCTCCCTTGTCACCACGTGACCGATGAACTTCACCTCCTCTTGCCAAAATTCACACTTCTCCAGCTTCGCATATAGTTGGTGTGCGCGGAGGTTCTGCAAAGTAATCTCCAAATGCTGCTCATGCTCCTCACAGGTCCTCGAATAGATCAGAATGTGTCGATGAAGATATAACAAACTGATCGAAATATGGGCGGAAGACCTCGTTCATCAGCAACATGAAGACTGCAGATGCATTGGTTAGTTCGAAGGACATGACCTGGAACTCAAAATGACCGTAACGCGTCCTGAATGCTTTCTTCGAAACGTCCTCCTCTTGGACCTGAATCTGATGATAACTGGAATGCAGGTCGATCTTCTAAAAGAACTATGTACCCTACAGCTGATCAAACAAATCATCAATCCTCGAGAGTGGGTACTTGTTCTTGATCGTGACTTTGTTGAGCTCGCAGTAATCTTAGCAAAGCCTCAATGAGCCATCTTCTTCTTCACGAAGAGTACCGGCACTCCCCACGGCAAACTACTCAAACGGATAAAGCTGAACTTACATAACTCGTCCAACTGCTTCTGTAGTTCCTCCAACTCTAACGGTGTCATACGATACGGGGCCTTCAAAATAGGCACGGTACCGGGTACGAGATCAATTTGAAACTCAGTGAGTCGATGAGGCGGTAATCCTAAAATCTCTTGAAACACATCAAGAAAATCACAAACCACAGGCAACTGGTCGATGCTCACCGCTATGGGCTCCTCTATGGCACATGACATCAAATAAGACAACGGCTCTCCTTTAGGCTTTACAATGAACTGGAACTACGGCACGCTGGGTATACAGAATATGACTGTCCTCGCAGAGCAGTCCAATATGGCATAGTACTCGACAAGCCAATCCATGCCCAAGATGATATCGAACTCGGACATCAGCAATGCAAACAGATTGGCTGGCAGAAAGGTATCCCCCACTAGAACGAGGCAAGACGAGAAAGATCGGCTGGCAGAAAGGTATCCCCCACTATAGTCTTCCCCAAGAGAGTCGATACTAACAGACCCTTGCGAGCAGATTCCAACAACAAGCAAGTCGATCAGCAGAAACTCTCAGCGACAAAAGAATCGATGCACCCGAATCAAACAACACACGTGTAATGCATGTAAAGACTAAAAGCATACCCTTGACGACCCCTCCAGATGACTGCGGATCCTGTTGAGCCGCGTAGAACCTAGCCTGAGCCGGCTGTGGAGGTGCCTGTCCCCTCTGAGCGTGCTGCTGCTGCTGGAGTCGCTGAGGAGGTCGAGACTGCTGTCTCTACTGCTGAGGCCTTGGGGGCTGATGCTGATGCTGCTGCTAGGGTGGGCTCGATGATGGGGGCTATAGTTGCTGCTGCTATGGGGGTCTCTTCTGTTGCGGTGGTGGAGGTTGCTGTGGACCTCTCTGCTGCTCTGGTGGTGGAGGCCTTTGTGGACCTCTCTGTTGCTGTTGCTGATGAGGGCGGGGACACTCCTATACACGGTGCCTCGTCACTCCGCACCCAAAACAGGTACCAGTGAACTGCCTCAGAGGTAGTGCTAGAGGTGCTGCTGGTGCTTGAAAGGCTGGGCAACCTGTACGTCTCTGCTACTGTGGTCGACGCTGCTAGGAGTCATCGGAAGGAACTCGCCTCTTCTGGCCTCTCCTCTGACCACAATCAGACTGAGAACTGGCCCACTCAACCTAAAAAATCTAGGCCCTCTGTACCACCCCGTCAAAAGTCGAGAGCTCATGCCCAATAACACGGCCTCGAAGACTGTAACGCAAGCCATCCTCGAAGCGGTGGGCTCTCCAGTCCTCATCATCTACTAGGTATGGTGCAAACCTGGACAGTGCTACAAAATGAGCTACATACTGAGCCACTATCATATCACCATGCACCAAGGCCTCAAACTCCAACGCTCGCTATCGTCGGATGTGATCTAAAAAATACTGTCGGTCAAACTAATCCACAAAATCCTCCCATGTCCATAAAAAATTGGCGTCTGCTACTCGGAAGACTGATGTCCACCAATGCTCAGCCTCACCGTGGAGAAGAAACATGGCTAGTCAAACTCGTCACTCAGTCGTACATCCTATCATCTCGAATATCTTCTCCACATTGAAACATCATCTCTCAGCTACTGTCGGGTCTGGCTCGCCCTAGAAATTTAGGGGATCGAGTCGTCGAAACTCTCGAAGGAGGGCACTCGCGCACTTCTGCTCTGCTTGGGCCGATGAAATGACTGGGTGCCTGCCCTGTCCCTGAAGTGTAGGCGTGATAGCCTGTAACATCTGCTGCAACTGGGAGGCACTCACGGATACGGTCGGGTCCGCACCGGTCTCTGGTGGAGGAGTAGCATCCATAGGCTGGGCAATAGGAATCTCTGACGGTGGAGTGGGGATCATAGGTGGTAGGGCGGGAGCCGCAGGTGTTGGAGCAGGAGTCGATCGAGTTACTCTCCTACGCATCTTGTCCTACAGGAAAGAGCAAATGCGCCTATCAACTTCAAAACTCTCGAAAGCATACACTTTAAGGGTCTGTAACGGAAGATAACTAGGCTATTTGAAATTCGGGACTTAATCATTCTAAAGTCATAGCATACATGTAATGTTGTTCTCGATTATTCCTAAGTTATGCTCTGATACCAACTTCTGTCAAGCCCCAAACTCAGAAACCAGGCTTGCAAAATTCTCAATCGTCAAATCTGGCACCGACAGCCTCCATAGTACTCCATTCTCGGCTCCCAGCGCCCATTCGCCAGGTTCCGATCCTGGGATACTGCGAGGAGGATTTTCAACGTCAGTTTGATTCGTAATAAGCATAATCAAAGGCATAACCCACTAACAACAACTAAAAACTCCATTACATTTCCACTATCATCAAAAACTTTACAATTACAATGAGCATAAAGGGAAATATAATGATAATGGGTAAAAACTCCAAGTTGATCTAGTGTGCGCTCTTACCTCAGTGCTGTCATGGTCCAACGTCACCTGCGCGCAACGGTCGTGCATAAGATTATGGAAAGCTTAGAGGGAGGTGAAAGTGTGTGCACAAGGTAGTAATATGATCATGCAATATTAGAGTAATGCGGAATATGCTAATGGATCCATGAATAATGTCGGCCGTACTAAGGCCATGCGATGTAAGGTGCAAATCTAGTATATGAGTCCACATCTAAGTCCACATATCAATACTGCTCAAATCTGGGATATAATTGAAGTCTAGTACAATCTAAACTAAATCACCGCCCAATCGCGTGCAATAAGTTAAGTGGAAGAGACCTCACTATCCGCCTGCCAATATTAGTCTCGGCTCATCAATAGCGGACCCATTCCTCGAGCTGGTCAGAATCAGCCTAGCTTTGCCCCCTCCTCTCGGGTGGGTAAGGTCGCACCCCCTTTCAACCGACCCAACACAATGGAAAGTGCGGCCTCCTGGTAATCGACACTCGGCGCTCCTATATCCACTCGGTATAGACATTGGAGTAACCTCTAGGTAACATAAGGGTTTAGAGACTTTCACCCAGGGATATCTATAGCACCCCGTGTAAAATAAAATTTTCAGTATCCAATCCTACCAACCACGATATGCCTATGGAGGCTACGGCCTGGATGTCGCTAGGGCGTATAGTACCATATCACACAATGTAAATGCATGAATCACACAATCCAGTCATGCAGCAATCCTACGCGTAACGTGCTCTCATGTAGGGCAAACCTGCCTATCCGAGAGCCCCTAAACAATCTACCCGAAGGCATATGCTATGATCAGTTACTTCTCATATCAAGCATACATATGATGCGTATGATCATAAATCATGGAACTATACTAATCATGTTATGAAATAACGCACTATCCTTATAATGCAGATGGCCTAGACGGCCTACACACAACAAGTACGGGCCTATTGATGGGCCCTAGGGAGAGTCATAATGTGGACATTTAACCAACATTATACTCGCAATATGGACGTCAAACTATCATTTCTCCCAACGCATAGCTCGTTGTAAACATCATTACATAAACCATGTTGGGATCACACATTGCAATAGACCTTATGTATATCCTATTGGGCCTTAAATACATCAAATGGGCCATATCATATGGGCCTTATATTCATCAAGTGGGCCACATCAATGGGCCGTACAAATGGGCCTTATGTACATTATAATGGGCTATAACCCTTGGGCCTTGAATACATCAAATGGGCCTAATCACATGAGCTTATGTGTATCAAATGGGCCACAACCATTAGACCCCATATGTACATCAAATGGGCCTCAACCCATAGGCCCTAATACATCTCAATGGACCTTAACCCATGTGCCCCTAATACATCAAATGGGTCTCAACCCATGGGCCTTACATATATATCAAAGTGGGCCTCAACCATGGGCCACAAATACATCGAATGGCCTCATAACATGGGCCTTACATCCACATCAAAGTGGGGCCCAATGGACTACCACAGATACATTAAGATGGGCCTCATAACATGTCAAGGTGGGGTCCACTTGGACTATAGATCTCGCTCATTCTTTATGGCCTTATGCCATAAAATGGGCTTTCCAAATGGATGGATGGATTGGATGCAACCCATACATCATGGTGGGGGCCCACATGAAGGCCCACTATCATATATATTTTATATAATATAATATATAAACTATATATAGTATATATATACAATATTACATATAATATAATATTATATATATACACATACATACACACATATACACCATCCCACACGTGGCGGGTAGGTCCCACCGTCCAGTGTGGACGGTGTAGATAGAACACATAAATCTTGGTGGGTTCCACCGTCCACAACCATGGACGGTGTGATTAAAACACTTACATCATTGTGGGTCCCACGTGTGGCCCACCATAACATTTATTTTCCATCCAAAATGTTGGTAAGGTCGCACGGACCTGGATGAATACGAAAAATAAATTTCATCTTGATCCAAAACTTCTGTAGACCCAAAATGGGTTTCAAGGACAGCCACTTAATCTCACTGTTTCCTATCATGTGGGCCACCTGAGCTTCGGATTAGGCTTATTTTTCGAGGGCAGCCTACTGCCCTAAAGGCCCACAAAATGGATGGTATGGTTATACAAAACACATATCATGGTGAGGCCCACGGCTGGGTCATGGGTCTGCTCGTCTGCCCGCCCGTCCGCGTAGCGGGTGCAGCCTGCGCCTTCTGACAGCAGCAGTGACCTGCTGCATCTTTTTTTTTAAATGGAGTTTTTCTCAAGATTTTCACCAGTGGGGCCCGTATCAACACAATCCACTCCGTCCACTCGCTCCTACGGTTCAAGACAATCCAAACGAGTCTAATATCCGAAGTAATTCGGTGTATAGGATCATCAGGTGGATTTTTAACAGTAGAGGCCACTGTTTTCTACACTATGGCCCGCCTGATGATCAGATTGGCCTCATCTTCCAGCTCAATGCCTGAAATGGCCTGAAGAAAAGGATGGACGGCTTGGATTGAGTACATACATCAAGGTGGGCCTGCATAAGTGGCCCACCTAAAACCATCTCTCTTTTTTTTTTTCTACTGACGTGAGTATGCCCACGTCAGTACACATACTCCATGTTAGCCACCCCATAGGGATCAATCCAAGGCCTCCAGTGATGAAACGAGGCATCTTTCACTTTGTCTGCCACGTGAGCTATGGGGTAGGGCCCACGTCAGATCACACTTCACAGGCAGCCACACCCCACTATTAGCCACAATAAGGCAGCCCCCTATGGACGATTGGGATGACATATAAACATCATGGTGTGTCCTATATAGATGGGGTCCATCGGTAGGTGGCATGGATGAAATACACACATCATAAGTTGGCCATGATCATGGAAAGAGAGATAGAGAGGGAGAGAGAGAGAGAGTGAGAGAGAAAGAGAGATCGGCAAGGATGGAGGGGCCCCGCCACTATGGGCTCCTCTTTGATACAAGGCCTACATCAAGGTGGGTCCCACATAGATGGACCTTGAAATCAAAAGAAAAATGGAAAATAAAATCAAATATCACCCCCCGCTTGATTTTCTTTATCCGATGGAATGCTAATCTCCTTGTGCTTCTCTTTAATGGAGGAAGATGAGAAATGGATGGCTAGGATGAGAGATCTTGGGATGGAAAGGTAGGCCTTACACATGCATTTTTTCTCTCCATGGAAGTGCTTGGACGTGAGCATCTCTTGGTTTCTTGGAGTTATGTTGGGAAATGAGAGAGAGAGAGAGAGTGATGGGTGATGGAGTGATGGATGTGGTGAGTGATGGGTGTGTAAGAGATTTTTAACTTTTGTGGCAAATGGTGTAAGAAAAGTATGGCTTGTGTAAGAACTTTTTGGCTTACTTGGGAAAGGGTGAAAGGTGATGTCTACTTGACATGTACTTCGCATGATTGGATTGATGGGTTGATTGATTATTGTGATATATTATAGAGATTCTCTTGGAATTCAGACGCGCAGCCTTTTCCTCGCATCGAACGCTGGCCCAAATCTCCTGACCAGGGTATTGCCTCGACGTGTGAGTCGCGGTGTTGGAACTACGACGATAGTGCAGTCGCTATGGCACAAGTCTTAGGTTGATGACATGTGAATCAAGGTCAAGCACAAATTCCGATTAAGGGTCAAAGGTTGCTGGAATTTGACCGGGAGACCGCGAAATCCTACGAAACGGTATGGACTAAGATACATGTCTTATAGCCCTGGTCACGAGTGACCTTATCAATGGGTTGGATGGAAAATAAACATTATGGTGGGCCCCACATGGGACCCACTGATGTGTGTATCGTAATCCACACCCTTCATTAGTGTGAGCCCCACCATGATGCATGTATTTCATCTATACCGTCCATCCCTATAGGACCCACCATGATGCATATGTTGTATCCAAACTGTCCAACCATTTTGAAAGCCAGTCTCATGGCTTAAGACTAAAAATGAGGCAGATCTTTGTATCAGGTGGACCACACTACAATAAAGTGAGGATTGGGTGGCTAACATTAAAATTCTTTAGGACCTTATGATCAGATTGGATGGGAAATAAATGTTATGGCAGGCCTTTAGAATTTTAATGGTGAAAATCATTATCACCACTTATATATTTGGGTGTGGTCCATTTGATATACATGGGGCCCATTAGTGTAGCCCATTTGATATTCACGTGACCCATGTTGTAAGACTCGTATCCTAGTCTGTACCGTTCTGTTGGCCTCCGCGGTCCTTCCAGTCGAAATTCAGCAATCCTCGACCCATTTCTGACGTTTGCCCGCGATCTTAAGCCGAGACCTATATGCCAAAGTCGGCTAAAATCGAAACCTATACCTTAGCGACCGCGCCGTCGCCGTGGTTCTAACGCCCGTACTAGAAGATGTGGAGGCTCGTTCAATTCAAAGAAAACACCGCACGTTACGAACTTCGAAGGAATCTCTATGAAATGTCCCATCAATCAATCAATCACTCATGTCAAGTACAATCATACCTCAAGTACAAGCCCCATCCCTCCTTTTTCACTCAAGTCAACTCTCTTTCCACCTCACCATCTCCCTTTACTAAAATTTTAAACTAAACCATCCCTCTTTTACCCATTTTTCAAACCCGCCCATACCTCATTAATTACACACACCACTCCATCCATCTCATAATATTCCATCCCCTCTCTCTCACTCTCTCTCATTTTCTCAAATTTCCCAAGCCCCACACGTCCAAGCCTCCCCTCTTCCAAGCAAATTCCATACCAAGTGTGGCCCACCCTCTCATCTCACATCTCAACCCTTCATCCATCATCTTCCTCCATCAAACTTGAAGGCAAGGAGCTAAGGAGGCTAGGGGAGCAAGAAGAAGGAAGATAGGTGGGTGATTCACCGTAAATTTTTTTACTTTAGGGCCCACTTGTTGCTGGGACCCACTTTCTATCCATTTGATGTAGTGGGCCCCACCATTTAGTGTTCCATTGATACCATTCATCATGAATGGTGGGACCTACCATGGAACACATCCAGATTCACAGCTCAACTGGTGGAGTGAGTGGAGATACTCGTTTCAACACTTGGGGTCTTGGTATCTATCCCTAGTGGAGGTGGCTAACATGGATGGGACCCACCACAAGGTGGGTCAGACTAACGTGGGTGGGACCCACCATGATGTACATCCCTGTGGGACCCACCGAGATGTATCTATTTATGCACACCGTCCAGCGTCTCTGGATGCTGGACTGGCAACGTTGACATGTTGCATGTTTTTTTTTAAAAAAGAATTCTTTTGAATGGGGATGCCCATATAGGCCCCACCTTGATGCTTGGACTTAATCTAAGCCGTCCATCCTATTCTGGAGATCATTTTAGCCATTGAGCCAGAAAATGAACTCAATTTGAGTTCCCTGGCGGGCCATAGTTTAGAGTGTATCCCCTTGACGTTGAAATACGTCCTGATGTTTGTGTCCACCAAAAACTATCGAATATTGGACTCCATGCAACTGTCTTGGGCTGTAGAGTGCAATGGCTGGGTTGGATTACTCCGATGTGGGCCCCACCCAATGAATTCTGTAAAAAAAAATAAAAATAAAAACAAAAGCAAGCAGCGCTGCTGCTGCTGCTGATGGCGCAAGCATTGCCTGCTGTCAGCGGCGGGCGGTTGTCCCAGCAGGAACCCACGGCCCCTGCCGTGGGCCCCACCATGATGTATGATTTGTATCCACGCCGTCCATCGTGGTGGCCCGGGTCCACGTGACCTTATGAACAAGTTTGGATGGAAAATAACATCACCGTGGACCCCAGGTCCCACGTGATCTTATGAACAGGTTTGGATGGCTAATAAACATAACAGTGGGCCCCTGGTCCATATGATCTCCTCAACAGGTGGGGTGAAAAATAAAGATTACAGTGGGCCCAAGCCCATGTGACCTTATCAGTGAGTTAGATGGAAAATAAACATTGTGGTGGGCCCAAGCCCATGTGACCTTGTCACTAGATTGGATGGAAAATACACATTTTGGTGGGCCCAAGCCCATGTGACCTTATCAGCTGGTTGGGTGGAAAATAAACCTTATGGTGGGTCCCACATGGGACCCACTGATGTATGTATTGTAATCCATACCCTCCATTACTATGGGCCCCACCATAAGGTATGTTTTTCATCTATTTCGACCATCCTTTTCATTCCTATGGGATCCTCCATAATACATGTGTTTCATCTAAAGTGTCCAACCATTTGGGGATTATTTTAAGGCCCACTTTGATATATATGGGCCCATGTATTTAGGCCCATCTTGAGATGTTTATAGGCCCATTGTTGAGGCCACCTTGGTATATATGGGTTGATGTATTTAGACCCATCTAAACGTGTATTTAGGCCCACCTTGATGTGTTTTTAGGTCTAATGTTGTGGCCCACTCTGATATATATGGGCTCATGTATTTAGGCTCATCTTGGCATGTATATAGGCCCAATGTTGAGTCCCACTTTAGTATATATGGGCCCTTGTATGTAGGCCATTTGATGTATTTGTGGCCCATTGTTGAGGCCCACTTTGATATATATAAGGCCTATGTGATTAGGCCCATTTGATACACATAAAGCTTATGTGATTGGGCTTATTTTAATGCATTCTAAGGCCCATGGGTGATGGCCCATTACAAAGTACCTAAGGCCCATCGATACGGCCCACTTGATAAATATAAGGCCCATTGATACGACCTACTTGCAGGCCCATGTGATACGGCCCATTTAATGTACTTAAGGCCCAGCGAGATGAATTTAGGTTCATTGCAATGTGTGATTTCTCTGTGGTATATATAATGATGTTTATAATGAAATGTGCATTGGGGACAATGATGGTTTGACGTCCACGTTGTATGGATGATGTTGGTTAAATGTTCGCATTATCACTTTTCCTAAGGCCCATTGATAGGCCATATTTGTAGTCTGCAGGCCGTTTAGGTCTATCTTCATTTTGAGCAGACCCCATTATCATATCATAAGTTTAGTGCCGCCCCATGATTCATGATCATCACATCATATGTATGCTTGAGATGAGGAATGACTGATCATAACATATGCCTTCAGGCAGACTGTTTACGGGCTCCTTGATAGGAAAAGTTGGCATATACGAGCGCGTGCTTCACACAGGATGGTTGTATGACTGATAGTGTGATACATGCATTTGCATTCATGTGATTGTGATATGCCCTAGCGACATAAGGGCCGTAGCCTCCACAGACACACCGTGGGTGGCTAGTTGGATACCGAAAACCTTGTTCAAAGCAATTGGGGCACCATAGATGTCCCTGTGTGAAAGTCCCTGAACCCGATGGTACCAGAGGATGACTCCTACGTCGAGACCGAGTAGATGTATGAGCGCACGAGGGCCGATTACTAGGAGGCCGTGTCTCCCACTGTCTCGTGGTCGGTTGGAAAGGATTGTGGCCTTACTCCCCCAAGGGTAGGGGGCAATACTAGGCTGAGTTTGACCAGCTCGTGAATGGGTCCACTATCGTCATGCCGGATAGGTATTGGAGGACTATTGGCCAGGTGGATAGTGAGGTTTCTTACGTTCACTTGGACTGTGCGGCTTGGGGAGCGACAGTGCCATTTGGAGTGTACTAAACCCTAGTGATTATCCAGAATGAGAACTGTACTGATATATGATGAGGATTGACATGCTTGAGTTACATCTCATATCGCATGGCCGTGTCATGGCTGATAGCATTCATATCTTACACCGCATAGCCTTGGTATGGCTGATTGCATTCATGTACTCATCAGCACATTACCACATTATTCTGACCTTGCATTCTAAGCATGCTCGTATTGAGCACACACTTACACCGCCCTCTAAGCTTTCTATAAGCTTATGCATGATTGATGCATGCAGGTGACGCCAAGATGCAGCCTTAGTCTCGCCACCGTTGGAGCGTGCAACCGAGCTTCTGAAGTTTTTGTTATTGTCACTATCTTGTATTTCCCTTTCCTACGCATTATACCTAAAGTTTTTTATTATAGTGGATTTTGTGATGGTGTTCTTGCGGTTATTGTTCGTGGGTTATGCTTATGTTATACTCATTACTATAATTAAATGGATATTAGAAATCCTCTTTGTAGCATTCCAGGATCGGAACCTGGTATATGGTATCGAGAGCCGAGAATGGGGTACTACGGAGGCTGTCGGCGTCAGATTCGGCGATCGAAAATTTTTTGAGCCCAGTTTCTGAGTTTGGGGCGTGACACATGTGGTGTGGCCCACTTACCATACTTATGGCCCATTGTTAAGGCCCACCTTGGTTTGCATAAGGCCCGATGTTGAGGCCTGCCTTAATAAATATGAGGCTCATTGTGATGTATGCAAGGCCCATGTAATTAGGCCCATCTTGACGTATTTATGGCCCGATGTTGAGGCTTAATTCGATATATATGAGACCCATGCTATGAGGCCCATTTGATGTACTGGAGTCCCATGGGTCAAGGCCCATTAGGACGTACTAAGGCCCATTGTAGTATGATTCTGCCATGGTATATGTGTTGACCTTTATAACGGGTTATGCCTTGAGAACAATGATGGTTTGATGTCCACATTATAAAGATAATGTTGGTTAAATGTCCGCATTGTCACTCTCCCTAGGGCTCATTGATAGGCCCATACTTGTAGTGCGTAGGTCGTCTAAGCCCATCGTCGTTTTGATCAGGGCCCATCATCCTTATGAACAGAGCTCATTACCATATAACATGCTTAGTATAGATCCATGATTCATGATCATACACATCATATATATGCTTGATATGAGTAGTGACTGATCATAGCATATGCCTTTCGGCGGATTATTTAGGGGCTCCCTAATAAACAAAGTTACCCTACATGAAAGCGTTGTACGCGCGGAATTGTTGCATGTTTGGTAGGGTGGTTCATGTACTTACATTTGTGTGATTGTGATTATTGTATGCCCTAGCGACATCAGGGCCTTAGCTTGCACAGACACATCGTGGGTGGCTGGATTGGATATCGAAAATATTGTTACTAAGATCGAAGCACCATAGATGTCCCTAGGTGAAAATCCCTAAACCCGATAGTACCAGAGGATAACTCCAACGTCGAGATTAAGTGGATATATGAGCGTACGAGGGCCGATTACCACGAGGTCGCGTCTCCCACAGTGTCATAGTCGGTTGGAAAGGGGTGTGACCTTACTCGCCCGAGGGTAGGGGGCAATACATGGCTAAGTCTGATCAGCTCGTTAATGAGTCTGCTATCAATGTGTTGGATAGGTATTGGCAGACAATTGGTGTAGTATCCTAAAAATCAGGGGTTGGGTAGAAACCTAACTCCCGAGTTCCAGAACGTCACTTATGCAACATAGATAATGATAAATGCATATTGTCTGTAGAATGGCATTAAACAAGATTGAGACTAAGCCAAAACAACATATCATACTCTAGAGACAGTTAAATCAGCAAGCGAAAGACTGTGATAAATACATAAAATATATAATTGATTGTAAGTCTCCAGAGTGTGAACATGTTACCAGGTCATGTATACTCCAAAAATGGAAAGAAAAGAATATACATGAGTGCTCCAAAAATATAAAATGACAAGTGTCAAGGCGTCTAATCAACCTCCCTGTAATCCAGTCGATCAGAACATGGAGGAGAAGTCCTCATCATCATACAAGTCCGGCTCCACTTCACAAGCAGCACCATCATCTGCAACTACAACTGGGTCTGGTGGGTGTCCAGAAACATCGTCCTATAACGTGGGAGTGAGTGATCAACTCAGTGGAATAATAGAGCAAAGATTAGCATGTTATCAAATCAATCACGCGTTAATAGTAAGGAAAACAATCAAACATTCCTAGATACTGTTGTTAATGCATGCTTGAAATGACATGATGGATGCCCTCACCGACATACTCCCTCATACGGCATCATCTTATGCCCGTGGCATGCTTTCTTCCCGTAATGCTCCACATCTTCCAGGCACATGCAATGCGATATGAATAATGATTACCAAGTTGTTATTAGTCCTTTTCATATAGCAGGATTGGAAAACTAGGGTACCTTCCTTATATCAATCCCAATACAGATCCTCTCTAGGGTCGTCACTCCTAGTAATCTCATACGATATTATATTTATAGGTCACTGCAAGGGCTGACAGGGTTGTTGCACGCACTCGTTGCTCCTCTCCCCCATCACCTTATCAATACAAGCCTATTTATATCCTTAAGACTGCATCAGGACTCGTCGCCCCCATGCGGTGTCAGGATAAACTCAAGGTCACTACAAAGGGCTCGTCACCAATCAGTGTAGGCCGACAACAAGAATATAGTATCTCATACCACCATAATCTGCTCAGAGTAGGGTGCTCACTGGTCACTACGAGGAGGTTTGTGACCCCAGCGAAGGCCGACAGCTTGACCACGGTATCCCATACCACCATGCCCGGCTCATGAGTCTTTATGGATCAAGGTACCATGGTTAACAGGGTTTTCAATGGTAAGTTCAGTACCCTAGGTTCAAGCAGTTATGACAAATAAAAGGTGAACATACAATGGTCAGTCGGGTTACTTGGTGAGTCCGACTAACACGATCGCACGTTGAATTGACCAACATGAAGTGCACAAGCACTTCGTGTGGCCTGACCACTGCCGACGACTCTAGTACGACTCGAGTTCGTTATACACATCCTTCGTGACGAATAGAATCCAACCACGGATTCTAAACTGTTACCGACTACCTGGACTAGAGTATATCCCCAAGCACATGTAATGTGAAACAGTAATCAGACGAGAGAGGCAGAATTGAAATACAAGAAATTCCATCATGTTATCAGCATGTTGTAACGTACATCATAAGAAGTTAACCAAACACGAGTATTTCACACATAAGGTAATCAATTTAAATACAACAAGTATGGAGGAAATCATGTGCATCATTAAATTGGTTGAGAATCCATTCTCAACCCTAATATACAACACTACTTACTCAATACTTACTAATACAGACATTTATATAAATACTTAGTCCACACAATTCCAACGTACTTGACGTATGTTGATTTCAACATATAATATGATAGATCCTTATATCAAGGAGTTGTCTAGTACGCACAATCATGTTCTTACATTCAAAACATATGGCAGGCATAAATCATATTGATTTGGGCATTTCAACAAACACTTAGTCTACACACATTAGTTTACATAGCATATGTTGGCCAATATGTGCATTAGGGCGAATCTCTTCGCCAAACAGATCATACATCCATAACTAGTATAAATACACGGCAAAGACCCATGGTAATCATGTCGGAAAAATATGTACGTATACAGTATTTCCTATAAATACCTAAAATACCCTAAATCTCATATTTCCCGTACGCAGTCGAAATGAAAAACGGACAGCATGTTCTACATGTCAAACAGCATGCTCTTCGATAATATACTACTAAACGACATTAAAAGCTTTGAAATCAGTCAATCAAAGCATCTAAAATCCTCACCTTTTGCCGTAGACGTGTATCGATTCGAATAGAACGTCAATGCTTCGTCAACGACGTTATGGCGACCTATGGCATGAAACAGGTTAGCAATACCAACACTACAACTATTCTAAGCTTCAAATCAGGTTAGGGTTAGGATTTCTTACCTAAGAATGGAGCTGAAAACACCGAAATGGTGGCACAGAAGCGGCGGCTATGGAACATGTAGCAGCAGGGAAGAATCTCAGGAGAGAGCTCCAAATCTCCCTCCCTTTCTCTCTCTTTTCTCTCTTCTCTCTCCAAATTCGTATGGAATGAAAGAGTAAGGGTTTAAGCCCTTTTTATAAGTCCAAAAGCGACGGAAATAGACTTGAGGCCAAAGTATACTTATTTTATGTCCAAATACGGACTGTTCCATCTCAACGGAGCATTTTTGGAGGTCCCCTAGCCGAATGCGGTCGGACTTAAGCTCAAGGATACTGGATCTTGCTCACATCAAGTGTTCAGTCCGGCAGTGTTCCCAGATCCCACATGGTGGACCAGTTTCAGTTCAATGGCTACTGGTACTCGATCAGGGCCACAAGTACGTTGACATGTAAGGGCCACTTATCCTGATCCGAGGGTAAAATTTGATCGAATTCTGATGGTTAGAATACTTAGAAAATGTCGCGTAAGCGACACGTGCCAGATTTCATAATTTATATTAATTTCTAACATTTCTCACACTCTTCACTCTGAACTCAAGGAATTCGTTGTGGGACATCATCTGGACTTGATTTTTGAGGTGATTGTCAAGTCTAACTAAGCGATCAGGATTGTCTAAGTTCGGGATAAGAGGACTTCCAACGTGTGGTCCAGAGCTGATACAAAGTTTCAAGGTGCTCCCGAGAGCAATCGGGAATAGAGTTTGATCCTAGGTTTTACAGTATTGTAGCGTCACCTGTCCTATACATTTTGACTCTAGCAGATCATATTGAAAGTGATTGGTGAGAATTTCACAGGTCATCTAGTGCAACGCTAGTTGATTCTCGTTGAATTTTTAAAGGAAGTAGCCTTTATTGATTTTTGTTTGAGATGAGATTTGAAGGATGGAGTGAGGGTGTTTGAAAACGGAAGAAGGAAGAGTTTGGAGGGGTGGTTTTTGTCAAAAATCGGATGTTTGGGAGAGAAAGGAGAGCTTAGAGGGTCACTTTGTGAAGGAAGTACCTGATCGGGGAGGTTTTAAGGGACGGACCACACCTAGGGGAAGTGCCCTAGCCATTTAAGGACGTCGGCCCGAAGATCAACCCGAGTGGGGCTCACCGTACGGCAAACCCTCGCCGAACCAGCGAGGTCCTCGCCGGTGAACTTGCAAACCGACAACGCCGGCCATGTGGGCTAGTTTCCCCCTACCCTAGGGACCCCAAATATATGTGGGACCTACCCTGGTTCATTATGAATTAGCGTGGGTGGGCCCACGACTCCGTTCGAGGCGTTTCGGGGTCAATTTGTAAACCAGAATGATTTTATGCATCATGTGGCATATGATTTTGGGGTAGGAGAGGCTAATACATCCAACTAACCCATATATTTTGTTAGATTCCAAAAGGTTAAGGGTTGAAACCTATTTTACCCATTTATTTACTATTTATGGTAATTTTTAGCTTTGGTATTGTTCTTCATCATTAATACCCTAAGATTAATGTTCTTTACTATTTAAACTTGAGGAGTCGTGTCTAATATGAAAGTACTTGGAGAAATTTGAAGAATGAGGTGGTGAAAGGTGAGTTTTGAAGGAAATGGATTGAAAAGTGATTTCTTTGGCTTTGAGATTGAGATCTAAAAGTGATAAGGTTGACCCATTGCCTATGGACGTCTAACCCCAGGTTGGCAAAAATCTAGGGTGTTACAATCTACCCCCCTTAAAAATAATTTCATCCCCGAAATTGGCTAAGGGTAATGAGTAAAAATCCTATTATTCCGTTCGCCTAAGCTTTATTGATTTCAAGTTTATATGTGTGGTAGGGTGTCTACTATCTATGCTAGTTTGACACATTTTAGTTTATCCTCTTAAAATCATACTATTTTTTTCTTACTTATACCCTGATGGTTTGCTACAATTCATTGCATTATCTATTTGGAGTCTTGACGATGATTCCCATCTACTTAGAGTAAAATATATGTTTTCAATGGTCGACCAATACGGAGAAACAGTTGTAATGGGCTTGATCCCGATACTTTGATTATCTACCTTGCCAGGGTAGATGGCTCAATGTATCCCTTCCTAACCCTGGTGGATCCGGGTCTTCTGCTTGGCTAAACAGTGAGTCCATTGGTAGCCGTCCAGGATTGAGAATTGGGTCAAGCCGCGAATGCTTCGCAATCGTGTATTTCAGTAACTCCGTATAGTCCGATCATTCCAAAGCTTAGGGAATGCCCATCACTGAAAGGTTAAAATTTTCTATTTGGGTCTTGGCTTAATTTATATTCATGGTGGGAGTTAGGGGTTTCTACCTTTTCGTCTAACCTAGACCAGTTTCTTTCGATCCTGGGCCAGTGGGGAGAGGGCCAACCATGCTTCGCTGCACAGTTCTAACTCAACCGTTGTTTTAGCTGACCTTACTAGATTGGGCTCATAAGGTTCTACCCCCCTTAAAAATTATTTCTACTCTAAAGGCTCAAGGATCCATGTCCTGATTTTTATGTCGGAACAAGGCAGAATTTAGGACTTCTCTTGGGTGTTGTGGTTAATTCCAGGGTCGGGTGTGAGTTTGTGGCAAGATATCTATACCCAATCGGCTAAATGTTCTTAATACTTTCCAAGGGTGAATTAACAAACTTTTGGTTGTAGGTGGTTGGGCCAACACGGAAGCAAAGTTGTATAGTGGGTCTGAGCCGGATACATAAACTTTCTTCCTAGACTCTGACAGAAAATTCATCGTATCAGTTCTTAATCCTAGCCGATGCCGATCTTCTGCTTGATCAGAGCATTGGATTCATTGGCAACTACCAGGATTGAGAAGTCAATTCAAACCGCGAATACTTCGCTTATATATGCGGTTCCTTTATTCCGCGTTCCCGAATGTAATAAGTCCTTGGGAAGAAAATTCTAAGGGGGTGTATTGATTTGACCTATTACTAATTCCAAGGGATTTATAAGTTCACTCTAAGCGTGAATAGTTTCTAATCAAACAACCTCCCTAAGAGTTATTAAAGAAGCCTATAAGTATTATGGGGATTCAACGAAAGAATGAGGTCTCACTTCAACCTAATCAAGCCGACTAACTAAGTCTATATTTCACTTATCTTAGCAAAATCAGTCTTTTACATTCCTTAGTAACTAGTAGCCTAGTCTTAACTTATGGGTAGTGGTAATCCACTAGTTATAATCTAAAGTCTATACTCATAAGCGAGATGATTTGATATCATTTCTAATACACGGAATTTATTTTATCACTTAGGGTGAAAGGTCACCTAATTGGAATTGAGTTGCCCAAACCTAAACGTAACTACGCTCGAGCACTACACATATGCTCATATCAACTAAGGAGGTCCTAGGGTTTACATCATTAATTTATTAGATTTCCTATACTGTCAGATCTTTCTAAATCTAGGAATACCAACTCTAGGTCCAAAATTCTAAGGGCCTGTTTGGGCTAGTGGTATGAAGTTGTATTAAATGGATAACGTTGCTAATCCCACCTCGGGATTAGGAATGACATATTTGGTAGGAGGGTGGGAGGGGATTAAAATCGATTCATAGACTTTGGAAAATGAGTCTTCTGTTAGGAAGTAGGAGATGGGATTTCCAAATCCCAAGATGAAGAATTTCTAAGTGAAATTTGAAAGGAATCCTGGGATTTACCTTTAATTATATACGTTCTGAACATGGTGTTAGAAACCATGGGATACACCTAATCTAGGGGCAATACCTTATACCTGCATCTATTCTTCGGTAGTTAATCTCGCCCGTCGGTGAAACTTGGGATTATAATATGGTTTCTAAATTCCATCGCCCCCTTCCTAAGTCAGAGTGCGTAGGTGTGCGTTGTGTTACCATAACCCAGGTCTGGTTTAATCTAAATCATGCTCTGATATCATCTGTAACATTTCGGAAATCAGGGGTCGAGTAAAAACCTAACTCCCGAGTTTCAGAACGTCACTTACGCAACATAGATAATGATAAATGCATGTTGTCTGTAGAATGGCATTAAACAAGATTGAGACTAAGCCAAAACAACATATCATACTCCAGAGACAGTTAAATCAGCAAGCGGAAGACTGTGATAAATACATAAAATATATAATTGATTGTAAGTCCCCTGTAACGCCCGTGAAAAATCCATACTTGGGCTCGAGTACCAACTCGACCCGAAATTGCGTAGAATTAATTCTTTTAAAAAATATGACTAAGCTAGCTAGCGCAACGCTGGAGTAACTGGGAAATAGTCCCTGATCACTTTAAATACGTTCTACAAGACCCAAATCGAGTAGAACCAACGACTCTATAACACTCTATAACCTCAGACCAAACTCTAAGCAGGTTTGTTCTCTAGACCACTTTGAATCTTTGTATTAGATCTAGACCGCACGTCGAAAGTCCGATACCTCCTATCTTAGACCGTTAGAACCGCCTAGCTAGACTTGACACACATTTCGAAAATCAAGTCAAACCAATAATCACAGGCTATTTCATTGAGCCCGGACCGAAGAGAGTGCGAATAGGGACAGAATTGGAATTTCAAATTCAAATCTGGCACACGACTTGACGCGTCAGTATTGAGCGTTCTGACCGTCAAAATTCATCCAGATTACACCCTCGGATCAGGAGAAATTTCTATTTTATATCATGAGACTTTCAGCCCTGATCTACGTGCAGTGACCGCTGAACTGAAACTGGTCCGCCACGTGCGATTTGCGGACCCAGCCGGACTGAAAACTTAATACGTGCTAGATCTGGTACGCATGAGCTTAAATCCGATTGCATTCGACCAGGGGACCACCAGAAAGCATCTTTTAGACCGAAACAGCCCTGAA
The DNA here is from genome assembly GCA_037074715.1 of Magnolia kwangsiensis. Taxonomy (NCBI): domain Eukaryota; kingdom Viridiplantae; phylum Streptophyta; class Magnoliopsida; order Magnoliales; family Magnoliaceae; genus Magnolia; species Magnolia kwangsiensis. Next base: position 41,552,360 of record CM073576.1, on the reverse strand, counting down.
TTGGATATGCACTAAGTAAACTTTGTACCGGAGCCTGTTTTCGGCGTTTTTAAGCTTATAAAAGGGGTTGAAACCCTCACTCCTCTCTCCCATGTAAAATTGCAAGAAACCCTAGATTGGGAGAGAGAAAAGGTGAGAGTTTGTGAGAGAGAGTGGGATAGATTTCTCCAGCCTTCGAGCCGCCTGTTACTAGTGCCGAAGCAACCCTTCCTGATCACTAAGCCGGTGATTCTTTCGCATTTTCAGGTAATAACTAACCCTAGAAGTTGCTGATTTGGGGATCACTAAGATCCATAGCTTTTTAACCAGTAGATCTTGTAAAACACGTTCTCTTATTGCCGTAGACGAAGCGTATACGCTCCGTTCGAAATCACGAGTCTACAAGAGACTAGGTGAGGATTTTAGACGCTTTCATTGATGGTTTTCAACGCTTTCAATGTCGTTTAATAGTAGATTATCGATGGCATCGCCGTTTGACATGTACAACATGCTATCCGTTTCCTGTTTCGTAAATCAACGAAGAATATGAGATTTAGGGCATTTTAGTCATTTGTAGGAAGTACAGTTTACATTCATATTTTGTTGATGTGATTGACATGGTTTGTTGTCACATTAGGAAGTTAGGAATACGTGCATAATTAGTTTGGCGAAGAGATTCACCTAATTGCGCACTTCGGGTCGACATACTATATGTAGACTTAAGTGTGTAGTGTATGTGTTTGTATAAATGCTTGTACTAGTATGTATTGAATTAAATGATGTTATGAAATAGTTTGAGATTGATTTCTCAATTAATATGCTGACCTAAATGATTTCCTACATGTTGACTATATGCATGATTTCATTACATGCATGAAATATATGTACTTGAAGATTTATTTAAGTTGTATGTTATAACATGTGTTAACATGCTCACATGATAGTATTTCAATTCCAATACTCTTACATAGATTTCTGATGTGATTCCATAATTTTTTGGGACTATAGTTAGTCCAGGCAGTCGGTAACCGATCGAATTCGTGGTTGGCTGGTCTTGGCCACGAACGACACGTCGATGAATGCGAGTCGTGGTTGGAGTTGGCGGCAGTGGTCAGGCCACACGAAGTGTTTTACGCACTTCATGTCGTTCGACTTGAGATGCGAACGCACTAGTCGAGCCCATCAAGTAACCCGACTGGCCGATGTATGTTCACCCTGTATGAGTCAGAACTGGTTGAACCTAGGGGACTGAACTTACCATTGTAAACCCAATTAACCATGGTACCTTGATCCACGAAGACTCATGAGCCGGGCATGGTGGTATCGGACACCGTGGTCGACCAGTCGACCTACGCTGGGGCCACAAACCTCCCCGTAGTGACCAGTGAGCACCTAGTCTCGTGAGCAGATTATGGTGGTATGGGACACTATATTCTAGCTGTCGGCCTACACTGATCAGGCGACGAGTCCTTTGTAGTGACCGCGAGCGTATTCTGAGTCTACGGGAGGCGGCGACCCTTCAGTTGCGGTAGAGTACAGTAGGCCTGTATTGATAAGGTGATGGGGGAGAGGTGCAACGAGTGCGAGCAACAGCCCTGACAGCCCTTGCAGCGACCTACGAAATATACATCGTATGAGATTACTAGGAGTGACGACCCTAGACAGGATTTGTGTTGGGATTGATACAAGGGAAGTACCTTAGTTTTTCAATCTTGCTGTTTGAATGGACTAATAACAACTCGAAAATCATTTCACCATAGCATTGCATGTGCCTGGAAGATGTGGAGCACTCTAGGGAGTGTAGCATGCCGCGGTCGTAAGATGTTGCCGTATGAAGGAGATCGTCGGTGAGGGCATACATCACGTCATGTCATCTTGCATTAACAACAGTATTAGGATTGTCTGATTTACTGCTTTACTATTATCGCATGATTGATTTGTGAACATGCTAATCTTTGCTCTATGATTCCACTGAGTTGATCACTCATTCCCACGTTAAGGGATGGTGTTTGCAACACCCACCAAACCCTGTTGTAGATGCAGGTGAGGCTGAGATCTAGGAGGCAGAGACAGACTTCGACGAGGACCAGGACGAGTTCTCGTACATGTAGTATCATGATGGCTTTGCGTAGGCGACATGGATTGATGGGACTTCAGTGGGACTATTTTGAACATTACATTTTGTTCATGTATATATATATGAGACTCAGAGATGTATTCATACCTTAGAGACAGATGAGATCTACTTTGTTTTTCCATACAATGATATATATATTGTTTAGTCTTTCGCTTGCTTTTATCACTGGATCTGAAGTATGAATTGCAGTTTTGGTATACTTTTACTCATGTGAATGCTTTAAATCAGACAACATGGAATCATAATCATTTTTGTTGCATAAGTGACGGTCTGGAACTCGGGAGTTGAGTTTATACACGACCCCCGATTTTCAAGGTATTACAAGTTGGTATCAGAGCATGAATAAGAGTATACTGGGCCTGGGTTATGGTCTCGCGACGTACGTTGTTGCTTCTTTTGACTTAGGTGGGTGCGAGAAGGGTCTAGAAACATTTCTAGGATCGCAGATTCGCCAATAGGCGAAGTCTATTTGGATCGATCGCATGAACGAGCCTGTAACGCATCTCGGGTCGCGTGAAGCAACCCGAATAGCTCATGAGTCATGGAAAGTTGGGTTGAGACGTTCTTTGAACGATTTTAAACCCATAAAAGTAAATCCTTGGGCCGTGGGATGACCACGACTCCTGTATTCAATCGTCAGGGCTTAAGAACCCCGTTTCACCAAAAATCTTCAAATTTCTTCCTCTCATCACTCCAATATTCATTTCTTTCTTATCCATTTTATGTTAGGCATAAAACCTAATGTGAAAATAACACAAAATAATACTTTCACAAAATTTTACAGTGAATAGTAAAATTTTATGAAAAATGGCCATAAGGCCATTCTAACTTCACCTTCTTTAGCAACTAAGGGTCTAGATGGATGTACTAGATCCTTCTACCCCAAAATCATATGCTGCATAATAGAGTTTTATATTCGAGATTGTGGATCGGTCCCAGAAAGCCCCAAACACATGTTTGGGCCTATATAGGTCAAAATACTATGAACCAAGGTGTGAACCTTACATATTTGGGGTCCTTGGACCATGGGGGACCAAACCCATCTGGTCCCACCGGCCGGATGCATCACCGGTCAGCGATTCCATCGCCGATCCGGCGATGCATCGCCGTACAGGTGGGCCCATTTGTTATAATTTTTGGGCGCACGCCCTTAAATGTCATGTACACACCCCTCATACATGTCCCATCTAAAGAAAACTCCTAAAACATGCCTCTCCTTCACAAACAGCCCTCCCCATAACCCTATTTTCATTTTTCAGCAACCATCTCCAAAATTCGTGGTTCTAAATCACCCCTAGATCCATCCTTGGCCAAAAATGACCACCATCCATCATTCCTTTGGAGTTGGCAGTCCTTCCTCTTGAATATTTCATCATTTGGAGCTCCAAAAACCCCCAAATCGAGCTGAAATCGTGAGGTGCTCCATTCCACTTTTTTATTTTCATTTCTCCTTGAAAATACATCCTTGGAAAGCTTGAAGCATCCCTCTACAATGCCTAGATCTCCCTTTTCCAGTTTGGACAGCCACTTCTTCGCATTTTCTCCATTTTCCATGGCTTTCGTAGAAGCCATTTTAGGCCTTTTATCACTCTCCTTCATCATATCTTTGATGGGTAAAAGGGAAACCACAACAGACGAGGCTGGGCCAAGTCACCCTGCTCAATCGAGAAGACCGCGAGGTGGTGCCGTAAGTTCAAGCGCCGCCACAGGTCCATCTACAGCCCTAGAGTGCCGTACAAAGCGAGATTTGGATCCCCATACTCACCTTGGTCGAGTAATTCTATCAGAGATGCCTCACGGCCAATACACTAATCGCAAAGTGTTGTTTGAGGCAGACGTGGAAGGGCGATTGTTCGGAGAATTTTTATTGTTCGAGTGCATTGAAGCTGCGCATTGGGGTCCGATCTTTGAAGCTCGCGCTCGTGCTAATGTGAGCACCGTTCGTGCCTTCTACGCTTGTATCCAGAATCCTACCTTGGAGCCATTGTAGTTCAAAATCGGTAGAGATCGGATGGCTACGATTGATGTGCGACTGATTGCACGACTTCTGAACGTGCCTCTTGGTGATGTTCATCCTAGTGAGAAGAATCTGAGGAGTAGGCGTGAACGAGATCACCGCACCAGGTTTCTGTGCGGTAAGTTGGTTCCATGGCAGCCTAATAATAGCCTCAAGGTGACGTATATGTCTGATGATTTGTGCCTACTGCACCATATCTGCACGTACAATGTTTATCCCAGGTCGACGAATCGCATTGAATGTATACGCCTTATGGTCGATTTCTTGTATCTGGTGGCCCAGGGAGAGAATGTATGTATGGCCACTTTCATCTTGCGACAGATAATCCTTATAGCCAAGTCAAGAAGAACGTCCGAATCGCTTCCTTTTGGCCGACTGATATGCAAGATCGCGCTTGATTTTGCTTACAGACTTGGGCCGAAATTGCTAGTTTTGATTCATAGCATTGATGAGTCGACTATGGTCAAGATGAAGATTGGGTCTCAGTACCGTGAAAATCAGCTTAAGGAGGATAGCGAGGATGACTTTGATGATGAGGAAGAACAAAGTGAGGAAGAACCTGGAGCAGAAGTTCAGGAAGAAGTTCAGGAAGAGGCAGAAGAGGAGGCTCAGGATACAGATGAGAGCCCTCCTTCTGCGCAGGCTACTAGCGATGATCACATTGCTCGGATTGAGGAGAGTTAGATCGCCTTGCGAAGGGAAGTTCAGGAACTTCGCACTGAAGTCGAGGATGCCAAGGCCGTTACAAAGAGGAAATTAGGCAAGGTGACTCGCACCTTGAAGGCGATCCTGTGTTGCTTGCAGGATAAGGGTGCTCCTCCTCCCTCACCTGACTCAGACTAGCGATGCGACCTTTGATGTTGTTGTTAGTAGTTAGTCATTTTCTGCTTTTGTTGTGTAAGCTTGTTAGGGCTAGTGCCTTGCTTATATTGCTATTATAATTTTAACTGTCTTAGTTCCCATGTATTTCTCGTCATGATGCTTGTAAGGATATATCCCTTGTATTGTGACAATTTTAATTAAATGAAATGCATGGAATGCCTTTGACTCCTTGTGTGAATGATTGCGGTGTATTTGTGCTGTTGAGACTGACAAGGTTGCGCCCTATTTTGAATATAAAGAATGCCGCCTAAGGCTACGCGGAGCATGGTTCGGCTTGCATTGAGTGAGCATATGGATCAGACTCCTTCGCAGTCTGACACTCATGCGGACTCTGCTGTGGTCCCGATTCCTGAGACAGTTCGAGTGTCTCAGCCTACTGCTGGTCCTACAGTTGGACCACTGTCGTTCACACCGTCAGTCAGAGAGCCTCATCGTGCAACTACTTCGACACAGCACCCGCCACAGCCTGCTCCACCTCCTGACAGATTTGAGCAGATGTTGGCTATGATGCAGCAGTAGCAGCAGCTTCTGACTACCATTGTGGGGACATTAGCCAAGGGCGGGGGTGTGGCTCCACCTGCACCACCTGCGCATCCAGCTGAGGATGCTTTTACATACGCCCAGGATAAGGGCACGGTTCATCCTGTACCGCCTGCTTACCCTGCGGGGAATGCCGCAGATACACGGGGCCTATTAGAGCGATTTCAGCGCTTAAGGCCTCCCACTTTCACGGGTTCTCACAGACCCGAGGAGGCTGAGTACTGGCTCGACCGTGTGTCGAAGATTTTGCGGATGTTACATTGCACAAAGGCTGAGTAGGTAGAGCTGGCTACATTCCTGTTTGAACGAGAGGCTAGCCTGTGATGGGATAGCATATTGCGGACCGTTGCCGTCGACTTTGTATGGACATGGGCAGCCTTTGAGTTCCGCTTTCACGAGAACTATTATCTCCAGACTTACAGGCATGACAGGGAGAATGAGTTTCTCCACCTCAAACAGGCAGCCATGACAGTTACGGAGTATGAGCATCGGTTTACGGAGTTGGGCAGATACATCCCGACTATTTTGGCTGATGAGCAGATGCGCATACGACACTTTTTGGAGGGTTTACGACCGGATATTCGGTCGAAGATGTGCTGTGTGAGCATTCCCTCATATACGGAGTTGATTCACATGTCTATACGGGCAGAGCAGGATGTGGATCGACTTGCGCGATCTCGTGGCCCTGTTGCTTCTAGGCCACGACCAGACATGCAGGACAGGCCCCTCGTGGGTAAGAGGCCTCGCGTTGACCCTCCTACTAGGACTACAGCACCTGTACCACCGTTTCGGCACCCTGATTTGACATGTACATACTATGGGAGGACAGGCCACTTGGCGCAGAGCTGTTTCTCTCGGATGCGGGACAGTGGGTTCTCACCGCCGCAGAAGATTGACCATGCTCGTTCACAGGCGATATCAGCACCGGCTATACGGTTAGCTCCTGCGCACCCTTCTTTCAGACCTCCGGTATCGCAGATCAGACAGCCTCCTCAGCCCTTGACACAGTGGCCGAACCGGACACATCAGGCATGGGTTCATGCATTGACAGCTGAGGTAGCTGCGACTCCGACTTTTCAGCATTCGGCCTTCGAGGTCACAGCCCATATTGGAGGTACTCCTATTCTCGTGATGGTGGACACTGGTTCCACGATTTCTTTGATATCACGTGTTGTAGTCAGGCGTCTTGGGTTACAAACTATCACTATGGATAGCGTGTGAGTCTTTCCAGCTCATGGGGATTATTCGGATGTTACTCAGATGTGTGAGGGTTGTTTAGTTGATCTGGGAGGCAGGACGATGGCTCTTGATCTTGTCGTCGATCCATCTCTCATTTTTCTCGACGTCATTCTTGGCATGGACTGGTTGACTGCTGGGAGGGCCGAGATTGACTGCGAGGCTCGTATGGTGACGGTGTACGAGCCTGAGGGCACGCCTTTCACATTTTCAGTGCGGGTAAATCTCCCTTTCCGCATACTTAGTTACGCCACTTTATTGCGCGATGCTGGTGCCCAAATACTTGAGCATACGCCCGTCGTTTCCGAGTTCTGGGATCTGTTCAGGAAGATCCCTGGTTTGCCGCCCCGACGAGAGATCGATTTCACTATCGATCTGGTTCCTGGTTCTACGCCCGTCTCACTGCCGACGTATCGCATGGCACCGTGTGAGATGGAGGAGTTGAGGACGCAGATTGATGGTCTGCTAGAGCTTGGCCTTATACGGCCTAGTGTGTCTCCTTGGGGAGCACCGGTCTTGTTCGTGAGGAAGAAGGATGGTTCGATGCAATTATGTATTGATTATCGTAGGCTGAACCAGGTCACGGTGAAGAACAAGTACTCTTTACCCAGGATCGATGACTTGTTTGATCAGCTGAGAGGAGCGCAGTACTTCTCAAAGATTGATCTTCAGTCAAGATATCATCAGTTGCGCGTCAGGGATGAGGACGTGCAGAAGACAGCATTCAGGACCAGTTTTGGCCACAACGAGTTCCTCATGATGTCGTTCGGTCTCACGAACGCACCAGCCATGTTCATGGATCTGATGAACCGGGTATTTTGGCCTTTCGTCTATCGATTCATCGTTGTATTCATTGACAACATTTTGGTGTACTCTAGGAGTCGAGAGGAGCATGAGGAGCACTTACGTTTGGTCCTGGATACGCTCAGATAGCATCAGTTGTTCGCACAGTACAAGAAGTGCGACTTCTGGAAGCAGGAGGTAAAGTTCCTAGGACACGTGGTGTTCAAAGATGGCATGGCAGTTGACCTGTCTAAGGTAGCTGCGGTGCAGGACTGGGAGCAGCCTGGTTCTGTCACTGAGGTGAGGAGTTTCTTGGGTCTCGTTGGCTACTATCGGCGCTTCATACAGGACTTCTCGAAGATCGTGAGACCCTTATCTCAGTTGACAAGGAAGGACGTGAAGTTCGCCTAGAATGACATGGCGGAGTCAGCTTTTCAGGAGCTGAAGGACAGACTTACGTCCGCCCCTGTGCTAGTATTACCAGAGCAAGGGGTTAGATACACTATATACACTGACGTGTCTAACGTTGGTTTGGGTTATGTCCTTATGCAGAGGGACAGGGTAATTTCATATGCCTCGAGACAATTAAGGAAGCACGAGGAGAATTACCCTACACACGACCTAGAGTTGGCAGCTGTTATATTCGCACTGAGACTCTGGAGACATTACCTCTACGGAGAGGAGTTCGAGCTCTTTTCCGACCACAAGAGCCTAAGTACATATTCACGCAGCGAGACTTGAATATGAGGCAGCGGTGATGGATGGAGACGTTGAAGGACTTCAAGTTTGAAGTCTCTTACCATCCTGGGAAGGCGAACCTTGTGGCTGATGCGTTGAGCCGTAAGAAGGCGATAGAGTTTGCGGCTCCACTGATGGTTGCTGAGTGGGATATGGTTGAGTTTTTATGAGACTTTGAGCAGAAACTCACCATAGAGGAGCCGTTTGAGTTCATCACACATGTACAGGTGCGATCTCAGATCGATGACCGAGTCATCGAGGCGCAGAGGGACGATGCGCATCTGACTGAGCTTCGAGAGTAGGCCAGTGATGATGCAGATGCCGACTGGCGAGTTGGTATGGATGGGGGCTTACGTTATCGTGGCCGCCTATGAGTCCCAGATATCCCTGACTTGAGACGAGAGATTCTCGAGGCTTCGCATTGTACTAAACTCACGATGCATCCAGGCAGTACGAAGATGTATCGTGACGTGAAGAAGACATATTGGTGGGAAGGTATGAAGACCCACATAGCGGAGTTTGTGTCCCGTTGCTCACTTGTCAGCAGGTGAAGGCAGAGCATCGCCGACCACCTGAACTTTTGCAGCCTATGCCGATCGCAGAGTGGAAGTGGGATTTCATTTTCATGGACTTCATTTCTGGGTTGCCGAAGATGAGGAAGGGACATGATTCCATTTGGGTGATCGTCGACCGTCTGACGAAGTCGGCGCACTTCCTACCGATTAGAGTGACGAACTCTGCAGACGAGCTAGCTAGACTGTATATCAGAGAGATTGTGTGTCTGCATGGAGTTTCGCTGGAGATCGTGTCGGACAGGGACACACGGGTCACTTCTATTTTCTGGACTCGCATTCAAGAGGCTATGGGTGTGAAGTTGAAGTTCAGTACTGCCTTCCACCCACAGACAGACGAACAGACAAAGCGGGTGAACCAGATCTTAGAGGACATGTTGCGAGCTTGCGCATTGGACTTCAAGAACAGTTGGGATGATTGTCTTGCATATGCGGAGTTTGCGTACAACAACAGTTTTCAAGCGAGTATCGGTATGACACCTTATGAGGCGCTGTATGGGCGACCTTGTCGCGCACCGCATTGCTGGATCAGGCACACGACTTGATGCGTCAGTATTGAGCGTTCTGACCGTCAAAATTCACCCAGATTACACCCTCGGATCAAGAAAAATTTCTATTTTATATCATGAGACTTTCTGCCCTGATCTACGTGCGGTGACCGCTGAACTGAAACTGGTCCGCCACGTGCGATCTGCGGACCCAGCCGGACTGAAAACTTAATACGTGCTAGATTTGGTACGCATGAGCTTAAGTCCGATCGCATTCGACCAAGGGACCACCAGAAAGCATCTTTTGGACCGAAACAGCCCCGAATTGGATATGCACTAAGTAAACTTTGTACCGGAGCCTGTTTTCGGTATTTTTAAGCTTATAAAAGGAGTTGAAACCCTCACTCCTCTCTCCCATCCGAAATTGCAAGAAACTCTAGTTTGGGGGAGAGAAAAGGTGAGAGTTTGTGAGAGAGAGTGGGATAGATTTCTCCAGCCTTCGAGCCGCCTGTTGCTAGTGCCGAAGCAACCCTTCCTGATCACCAAGCCGGTGATTCTTCCACATTTTCAGGTAATAACTAACCCTAGAGGTTGCTAATTTGGAGATCACTAAGATCCATAGCTTTTTAACCAGTAGATCTTGTAAAACAGGTTCTCTTACTGCCGTAGACGAAGCGTATACGCTCCGTTCGAAATCACGAGTCTACAAGAGACTAGGTGAGGATTTTAGACGCTTTGATTGATGGTTTCCAACGCTTTCAATGTCGTTTAATAGTAGATTATCGACGGCATTTCTGTTTGACATGTACAACATGCTATCTGTTTCCTGTTTCATAAATCAACGAAGAATATGAGATTTAGGACATTTTAGTCATTTGTAGGAAGTACAGTTTACATTCATATTTTGCTGATGTGATTGACATGGTTTGTTGTCGCATTAGGAAGTTAGGAATATGTGCATAATTAGTTTGACGAAGAGATTCGCCTAATTGTGCACTTCGGGTCGACATACTATATGTAGACTTAAGTGTGTAGTGTATGTGTTTGTATAAATGCTTGTACTAGTATGTATTGAATTAAATGATGTTATGAAATAGTTTGAGATTGATTTCTCAATTAATATGCTGACCTAAATGATTTCCTACATGTTGACTATATGCATGATTTCATTACATTCATGAAATATATGTACTTGAACATTTATTTAAGTTGTATGTTATAACATGTGTTAACATGCTCACATGATTGTATTTCAATTCCAATACTCCTACATAGATTGCTGATATGATTCCATAATTGTTTGGGACTATACTTAGTCCAGGCAGTCGGTAACCGATCGAATTCGTGGTTGGCTGGTCTTGGCCACGAACGACGCATCGATGAATGCGAGTCGTGTTTGGAGTTGGCGGCAGTGGTTAGGCCACGCGAAGTGTTTTATGCACTTCATGTCGTTCGACTTGAGATGCGAACGCGCTAGTCGAGCCCGTCAAGTAACCCGATTGGCCGATGTATGTTCACCCTATATGAGTCACAACTGCTTGAACCTAGGGTACTGAACTTACCATTGTAAACCCTGTTAACCATGGTACCTTGATCCACGAAGACTCATGAGCCGGGCATGGTGGTATGGGACACCGTGGTCTAGCAGTCGGGCTACGCTAGGGCCACAAATCTCTCTATAGTGACCAGTGAGCACCTAGTCTCGTGAGCAGATTATGGTGGTATGGGACACTATATTCTAGCTGTCAGCCTACACTGATCAGGTGACGAGTCCTTTGTAGTGACCGCGAGCGTATTCTGAGTCTACGGGAGGCGACGTCCCTTCAGTAGCGGTAAAGTACAGTAGGCCTGTATTGATAAGGTGATGGGGGAGCGGTGCAACGAGTGCGAGCAACAGCCCTGGCAGCCCTTGCAGCGACCTACGAAATATGCATCGTATGAGATTACTAGAAGTGACGACCCTAGACAGGATCTGTGTTAGGATTGATACAAGGGAAGTACCTTAGTTTCCCAATCCTACTGTTTGAATGGACTAATAACAACTCGGAAATCATATCACCATAGCATTGCATGTGCCTGGAAGATGTGGAACACTCTAGGGAGTGTGGCATGCCGCGGTCGTAAGATGTTGCCGTATGAGGGAGATCGTCGGTGAGGGCATACATCACGTCATGTCATCTTGCATTAACAACAGTATTAGGATTGTCTGATTTACTGCTTTACTATTATCGCATGATTGATTTGTGAACATGCTAATCTTTGCTCTATGATTCCACTGAGTTGATCACTCATTCCCACATTACGGGATGATGTTTGCAACACCCATCAGACCCTGTTGTAGATGCAGGTGAGGCTGAGATCCAAGAGGCAGAGACAGACTTCGACGAGGACCAGGACGAGTTCTCGTACATGCAGTATCATGATGGCTTTGCGTAGGTGACCTGAATTGATGGGACTTCAGTGGGACTATTTTGAACATTACATTTTGTTCATGTATATGTATATGAGACTCAGAGATGTATTCATACCTTAGAGACAGATGAGATCTACTTTATTTTTCCATACAGTGATATATATATTGTTTAGTCTTCCGCTTGCTTTTATCACTGGATCTGAAGTATGAATTGCAGTTTTGGTATACTTTTACTCATGTGAATGCTTTAAATCAGACAACATGGAATCATAATCATTTTTATTGCATAAGTGACGGTCTAGAACTCGGGAGTTGAGTTTATACACGACCCCCGATTTTCAAGGTGTTACATCTCCAGAGTGTGAACATGTTAACAGGTTAATTAAATACATGTATACTCCAAAAATGGAAAGAAAAGAATTTACATGAGTGTTCCAAAAATATAAAATGACAAGTGTCAAGGCGTCTAATCAACCTCCCTGTAATCTCATCGATCAAAATACGGAGGAGAAGTCCTCCTCATCACCTTATCAATACAGGCCTATTTATATCCTTAAGACTGCATCAGGACTCGTCGCCCCCATGCGGTGTCAGGATAAACTCAAGGTCACTACAAAGGGCTCGTCACCAATCAGTGTAGGCCGACAGCAAGAATATAGTGTCCCATACCATCATAATCTGCTCAGAGTAGGGTACTCACTGGTCACTACGGGGAGGTTTGTGGCCCCAGCGTAGGCCGACAGCTCGACCACGGTGTCCCATACCACCATGCCCAGCTCATGAGTCTTTATGGATCAAGGTACCATGGTTAATAGGGTTTTCAATGGTAAGTTCAGTACCCTAGGTTCAAGCAGTTATGACAAATATAAGGTGAACATACAATGGTCAGTCGGGTTACTTGGTGAGTCCGACTAGCACGATCGTACGTTGAATCGACCGACATGAAGTGCACAAGCACTCGTGTGGCCTGACCACTGCCGACGACTCTAATACGACTCGGGTTCGTCATACACATCCTTCGTGGCGAATAGAATCCAACCACGAATTCTAAACTGTTACCGACTGCCTAGACTAAAGTATAGCCCCAAGCACATGTAATGTGAAACAGTAATCAGATGAGAGAGGCAGAATTGAAATATAAGAAATTCTAGCATGTTATCAGCATGTTGTAACGTACATCATAAGCAGTTAACCAAACACGAGTATTTCACACATAAGGTAACCAATTCAAATACAACAAGTATGGAGGAAATCATGTGCATCATTAAATTGGTTGAGAATCCATTCTCAATGCTAATCTACAACACCACTTACTCAATACTTACTAATACAGACATTTATACAAACACTTAGTCCACACAATTCCAACGTACTTGACGTATGTTGATTTCAACATATAATATGATAGATCCTTATATCAAGGAGTTGTCTAGTACACACAATCATGTTCTTACATTCAAAACATATGGCAGGCATAAATCATATTGATTTAGGCATTTCAACAAACACTTAGTCTACACACATTAGTCTACATAGCATATGTCGGCCAATATGTGCATTAGGGCGAATCTCTTCGCCAAACAGATCATACATCCATACTAGTATAAATACACAGCAAAGACCCATGGCAATCATGTCAGCAAAATACGTACGTATACAGTATTTTCTATAAATACCTAAAATACCTTAAATCTCATATTTCTCATACGCAGTCGAAATGGAAAACGGACAGCATGTTCTACACGTCAAACAGCAATCTCTTCGATAATCTACTATTAAATGACATTGAAAGCTTTGAAATCAGTCAATCAAAGCATCTAAAATCCTCACCTTTTCTCGTAGACGTGTATCGATTCGAATAGAACGTCAATGCTTCGTCAACGGCGTTATGACGACCTATGGCATGAAACAGGTTAGCAATACCAACACTACAACTATTCTAAGTTTCAAATCAGGTTAGGGTTAGGATTTCTTACCTAAGAATGGAGCTGAAAACACCGAAATGACGGCGCAGAAGCAGCGGCTATGGAACATGGAGCAGTAGGGAAGAATCCCAGGAGAGTGCTCCAAATCTCCCTCCCTTTCTCTCTCTTTTCTCTCTTCTCTCTCTAAATTCGTATGGAATGAAAGATTTAGGGTTTAAGCCCTTTTTATAAGTTCAAAAGCTACGAAAATAGACTTGGGGCAAAAGTATACTTATTTTATGTCCAAATACGGACTGTTCCATCTCAACGGAGCATTTCTGGAGGTCCCCTGGCCGAATGCGGTCGGACTTAAGCTCAAGGATACTGGATCCTGCTCACATCAAGTTTTCAGTCTGGTAGTGTTCCCAAATCGCACGTGGTGGACCAGTTTCAGATCAACGGCTACCGGTACTCGATCAGGGCCACAAGTGCGTTGACATGTAAGGGCCACCTATCCTGATCCGAGGGTAAATTTTGATCAAATTCTGACGGTCAGAATGCTTAGAAAATGTCGCGCAAGCGACACGTGCCAGATTTCATAATTTATATTAATTTCTAACATTTATCACACTCTTCACTCTGGACTCAAGGAAATCATCGTGGGACATCATTTGGACTTAATTTTTGAGGTGATTGTCAAGTCCAACTAGGCGGTCAGGATTGTCTAAGTTCGGGGTAATCAGACTTCCGACGTGCAGTCTAGAACCGATACAAAGTTTCAAGGTGCTCTCGAGAGCAATCGGGAATAGAGTTTGATCCTAGGTTTTACGGTATTGTAGCGTCACCTATCCTATACGTTTTGACTGTAGCAGATCATATTGAAAGTGATTGGTGAGAATTTCACAGGTCATCTAGTTCTGCGCTAGTTGATTCTCGTTGGATTTCTAAAGGAAGTAGCCTTTATTAATTTTTGTTTGAGATGAGATTTGAAGGGTGAGGCGAGGGTGTTTGGAAACAGAAGAAGGAAGAGTTTGGAGGGATAGTTTTTACCAAAAATCGAATGTTTGGGAGAGAAAGGAGAGCTTGGAGGGTCACTTTATGAAGGAAGTACCTGATCGGGGAGGTTTTAAGGGACGACCCACACCTAGGGGAAGTGCCCTACCCATTTAAGGGCGTCGTCCCGAAGATCAGCCCGAGTGGGGCCCACCATATGGCGAGTCCTCGCCAAACCGGCGAGGTACTCGCCGGTGAACTTGCAAACCGACAACGCCGGCCATGTGGGCTAGGTTCCCCCTGCCCTAGGGACCCCAAATATATGTGGGACTCACCCTGGTTCATTGTGGATTAGCGTGGGTGGGCCCACGACTCTGTTCGAAGCGTTTCGGGGCCAGTTTGTAAACCAGAATGAGTTTATGCATCATGTGGCACATGATTTTAGGGTAGGAGAGGCTAATCCATCCAACTAACCCATGTATTTTGTTACATTACAAAAGGTTAAGGGTCGAAACCCATTTTACCCATTTATTTACTATTCTTGATAATTTTTAACTTTGGTATTGTTATTCATCATTAATACCCTAGGATTGGTGTTCTTTACTATTTAAACTTGAGGAGTCGTGTCTAATATGAAAGTACTTGGAGAAATTTGAAGAATGAGGTGGTGAAAGGTGAGTTTTGAAGGAAATAGATTGAAAAGTTATTTCTTTGGCTTTGGGATTGAGCTCTGAATGTGATAAGGTTGACCCATTGCTTAAGGATGTCTAACCCTAGGTTGGAAAAAATCTGGGGTGTTACAATTGGCCAGGCAGATAGTGAGGTTTCTTGCACTCACTTAGACTGTGCGGCTGGGAGAGCGGCAGTGCCATTTAGAGTGTACTAAATCCCAGTGATTATTTAGAATGAGAACTGTACTAATATATGATGAGGATTGACATTCTTGAGTTGCATCTCGCATCGCATGGCCGTGTTATGGCAGATAACATTCATATCTTCCACCATATAGCCTTGGTACGGCTGATTGCATTCATGTATTCACTAGCATGATTCTGCATTTCTCTGACCTTGCATTCTGAGCACGCTCTTATTGCGCACACACTTACACCGCCCTCTAAGCTTTTTATATAAGCTTATGCACGATTGATGCATGTAGGTGACACCAGGACGTAGCCGTAGTTAGAGTATACAGTCTGCATCTTGGAGTACACAGTCGAGCTTCTGGAGTTTCCTGTCATCTTCGTTATCCTTCATTTTCCTTTCATATGTATTATACTCAAAAGTTTTTTATCATAGTGAATTATGTGATGATGTTCTTGTGGTTATTATTCGTGGGTTATGCTTGTGGTTATGCTCATTATAAATCATATTGATGATTAAAAATCCTCCTTGTAGTATCCCAGGATCGGAACCTGGTGTATGGGTGTCAAGGCCGAGAATGGGGTACTATGGAGGCTGTCAGTGCCGGATTCAGCGATCGGGAATTTTGTGAGCCCAGTTTCTAAGTTCAGGCCTTGACAGAGGCTTAGGGATTAAACTTCCATATAGAGAGGATCTTAAGAACCCTACATCCATCAAAAGTCCTCTGTTCTCAAGTATCCACACTTGTTATGTTAGGATTCTACTACATGTTGAAAGTGAAAATTGTGCTAGCCATATCATGTATGATCATATTATAAGTGGGCCCCATCGGCATGCTCATCACCTAAGATCCAATGGCTAGTTCGATTTGGTTTAATTAAGACTATTGAACTCTGATGGCCCACTAGACAAAAATCAAGCAGCTTCTTGTCATATCACTGACAATGATTTTTTGTCGATTAACATAATTCATGGTTAGATTGGTCCATTCACCACATGGTAGGGAGATTTTAGTATTTTGATTGTAAATTTCATCTTGAGAGCTACATGTTATCTCATTAGACAGGGGATACATGGCACCCGAATATGCAATCCACGGGCAATTATCTGAGAAGGTCAACACATATAGCTATGGGATGGTTGTAATGGAAATTGTAAGCAATCGGAGGAGTAATGACATAAAGATCGAACTCATCACTCAATATCTTCTCGAATGGGTAATGATTTTAAAAAACCTAGTAAATTTGTGTTCTTTGCTAACCCCAAATAGTTGGAAGAAGGCTTTAATGATTTCGACTATGACCAATATGATTTTGTATTTTGTTCTTTATACTGAATTACTATCTACAAAACAAGCTAAACCCTTCGATCCTCAGATCTAAGGCAAGAAGTAGCTACTGAGAAATGATACTATTCTTCTGCTTTCCAGTTTCTAGGGAGATGTTGGTTTTCAAATGTCTACAAGTACTTATTTTAGCTTGTTTGAGAAAGTTTTGCCATTTTAGCTTTTGTTGGGCACCTAGCACATACATTGGAGGAAATATGTAGGCCTGTCTAAGCTTAGGACTTTTGATATATCAACTGAGATTTTGCTTTTTTTTGAGATGGCCCCAACTACATTTCTTCAAAAATAAAAAGTAAAAAAATGGATTTGAAGGCCTGGAAGTGTTTTCTAGATGATACTAACTCATGCTTTGTTTGCATTGTCTATTTTGTGTAGTGTGACTTGCATCCTAATATGGGACACGTATAATCAGAATCCTTTCTATCTTCAGTGCAAGCATCCATTTCAGTTTCTCAATGTTCATCGATCACTAGATAGAAGGTATATGATGGCCTTGTTTGTAAATATCTTTCAATATTTACCAACTCCTAAACTGAATTGAGATATTTCAATCCTGGCTAGGTGTAACGCCCGGGAAAAATCCGTACTTGGACTCGAGTACCAACTCGACCAGAAATCGCGTAGGATTAATTCCTTTAGAAAATAAGTGTAAGTTAGCTAGTGCAACGCTAGAGTAGCTGGGAAATAGTCCCTGATCACTTTAAATACATTCTACAAGACCCAAAACGAGTAGAACCAATGACGCCATAATACTCTAAAACCTCAGATCAAACTCTAAGCCGGTTTGTTCTCTGGACCTCTTTGAAACTTTGTATTAGATCTAGACCGCGCGTCGAAAGTCCGATACCTACAATCTTAGACCGTTAGAACTGCCTTGTTGGACTTGACAATCATTTCGAAAATCAAGCCCAACTGACATTCGCAGGCTATTTCATTGAGCCTGGACTGAAGAGAGTTAGAATAGGATTAGATTTGGAATTTGAAATTCAAATCTGGCACACGACTTGACGCATCAGTATTAAGCGTTCTGACCGTCAGAATTTAGCCAAATTACACCCTTGGATCAGGAAAATTTTTTATTTCATATCATGAGACTTGTACGCCTGATCTACGTGCGGTGACCGCTGAACTGAAACTGGACTGCCACGGGCGATCTACGAACACTGATGGTCTGAAAACGGGATGTGAGGGACATCCGACGCGCATGAACTTAAGTCCGATCGCGTTCGGCCAGGGGACCACCAGAAATGTCCTTTTGGACCGAAACAGCCCGATTTGGTTAGGCATCAAGTAAACTTTGTTCCCAAGCCTGTTTTGGGCATGTTTGGGCTTATAAAAGGGCTTGAAACCCTCACTCCTCTCTCCCATCCGAAATTAGAAAAAGCCCTAGGTTGAAAGAGAGAAAAGGTGAGAGATTGTGAGAGAGAGTGGGAGAGAATTTTCCTGCTGCTGCACTACCGGTTGCATGTGCCTAAGCAACACGCTCTAATCACTTGGCCGGTCATTTCTCCACATTTCTACGTAAGAAAATACCCTAAATAGTTGCTGATTTAGTTTTCTTTCATTTCCATAGCATGTTAGCTTATGGATCTTGTAAATTAGGTTGCCTATTCGCCGTAGACGAAGCGTATACGCTCCGTTCGAATCGATACGCTTCTAGGAGATAAGGTGCGGATTTTAGACGCTTTGATTGACTGTTTCCAATGCTTTCAATGTCGTTTAATAGTAGATTATCGACGGCAATGCCGTTTGATATGTACAACATGATGTCAGTTTCCTATTTCGTAAGTAGACGAAGAATATGAGATTTTAGGGCATTTTAGTCATTTGTAGGAAATACTATTTTCATCCATAATTTTCTGATGTGATTGACATGGCTTCTTGTCGCATTAGGATACTAGGAATGCGTGCATAATTAGTTTGGTGAAGAGATTTGCCTAAATGCGCACTTTGAGTCGACATACTATATGTAGACTTAAGTGTGTAGTCTAAGTGTTTGTACAAATGTTTGTATTAGTATGTATTGAATTAAATGGTGTTATGAATTAGTTTGAGATTGATTTCTCAATTAATATGCTGATGTAAATGATTTCCTACATGTTGGCTATATGCATGATTTCATTATATGTATGAAATGCATGTGCTTGAAGATTTACTTAAGTTGTATGTTATAACATGTGTTAACATGCTCACATTGTTGTATTTCATTTCCAATACTCTTACATGATTTGCTGATGTGGATTCATCATTGTTTGGGACTATACCTAGTCCGGGCAGTCGGCAACCGAGAAAGTTCGTGGTTGGCCTATCTTTGCCACGAACGACGCGTAGATGAACGCGAGCCGTGTTTTGGAGTTGGCGACAGTGGTTAGGCCACACAATGTGTTTTACGCACTTCATGTCGTTCGACTTGAGATGCGATCGTGCTAGTCGAGCCCGTCAAGTAACCCGACTGGCCGTTGTATGTTCACCCTGTATGAGTCATAACTGCTTGAACCTAGGGTACTGAACTTATCATTGTAAACCTTGTCAACCATGGTACCTTGATCCAGGAAGGCTCATGAGCTGGGCATGGTGGTATGGGACGCCGTGGTCGAGCTGTCGGCTTACGCTGGGGCCACAAACCTCCCCGTAGTGACCAGTGAGCACCTATGTCTCGTGAGCAGATTATGGTGGTATGAGACACTATATTCTTGCTGTCGGCCTACACTGATCAGGCGACGAGTCCTTTGTAGTGACCGCGAGTGTATTCTAAGTCTACGGGAGGCGACGACCCTTCCGTAGTAGTGAGAGTACAGTAGGCCTGTATTGATAAGGTGATGGGGGAGTGGTGCAACGAGTGCGAGCAACAGCCCTTGCAGCGACCTACAAAATATACATCGTATGAGATTGCTAGGAGTGACGACCCTAGACAGGATCTGTGTTGGGATTGATATAAGGAAAGTACCTTAGTTTCACAATCCTGCTGTTTGAATGAACTAATAACAACTCGAAAATCATATCACCATTACATTGCATGTGCCTGGAAAATGTGGAGCACTGTAGGACGATTGCATGCCGTGGTCGTAAGATGGTGCCGTATGAGGGAGATCGTCGGTGAGGGCATCCATCACGTCATGTCATATTGCATTAACAACAGTATTAGGATTGTTTGATTTACTGCTTTACTATTATCGCATGATTGATTTGAGAACATGTTAATCCTTGCTCTATTATTCCACTGAGTTAGCTACTCATTCCCACATTTCAAGATGGTGTTTGCAACACCCACCAGACCCTGTCTTAGATGCAGGTGATGCAGCGATCCAGGAGGCGGAGCCGGACTATGATGAGGACTAGGACGAGTTCTCATACATACAGTACCACGATGGCTTTACTTAGGTGGCCTGGGTTGACAGGACTTCTCAGTGGGACTACTTTTGACATTTTGATTTTATTTATTTACATGTATATGAGACACAGTGATGTATTCATACTTTAGAGATAGTCGAGATCTACTTTATTTTTCCATACAGTGATATATATATTCTTTTGTCTTCCGCTTGCTTTTATCACTGAATCTGGAGTATGAATTACAGTTTTGGTATACTTTTACTCATGTGAATGTTTTAAATCAGACAACATTGAATCATAATCATTTTTGTTGCATAAGTGACGGTCTAGAACTCGGGAGCTGAGTTTATACACGACCCCCAATTTTCAGGGTGTTACAAGTTGGTATCAGAGCATGAATGAGATTATACCGGGACTGGGTTATGGTCACGTGACATACGCTATCGCTTCCTTTGACTTAGGTGTGTGAGAGAAAGATTTAGAAACACTTATAGGATCGCAGATTCTCCAATAGGCGAAGTCTATTCGTATCGATCGTGCGATCGAGTCCGTAACGCATCTAGGGTCGCGTGAAGCGACCTTAGTAGCTCATAGGTTGTAGGTAGGTGGGTTGAGATGTTATTTGAATGATTATAAACCTGTAAATGTGAATCCTTGGGCTGTGGGACAACCACAACCCTTACATTTAATCGCTAGGGCTTAAAAACCCCATTTCACCTAAATTCTTCAAAATTCTTCCTCTCACCACTCCATTCTTCAATTATTTCTTATCTTTTTCATGTTAGGCATTGATCCTAATGTGAAAATGATATAAAATCATACTTTGATAAAATTTTACAGTGAATAGTAAAATTTCATGAAAACTGGCCATAAGGCCATTCTAAGTTTGCAATATTTAGTAAATAATGAGCTAGATGGATGTATTGTCTCCTTCTACCCCAAAATCATATGCTGCATGATAGAAAATGTCATTCAGGTTTGCAGATTGGTCCCGGGAAGCCCTGAATGCATGTTTGGGCCTCCGTCGGGCAATATAGAATGAACAAAGGTGGGGCCTATAGTTTTTTGGAGTCCCTGGGCCAGGGGGAACCCGACCCATGTGGTCCCACCAGCCGCCTAGAGAGATGGTCGGCGATGCCATCGCCGATCCGGCGATGCATTGCCGCCCGGTGGACCCCACTTGCTGTAAAATTTGGGGAGTGGGGGTATTTTGGGTAGTACACCCCCCCCCCCCCCCCCCCCCCCCCCCCCCCCATGTATGGTCCATCCATAGAAAACCCCTAAATAGGGTACTTCCTTCACAACAGCCCCCTTCCCTAGCTCCATTTCACATTTTCTTGCTGCCCATCTCCAAACCGTGGCTCCAAATCCTTCCCAAACCCATTCTCTGCTGAAAACGACCCCACTCCATCACTCCATTGCAGTTTACAACTCTCCCTCTTGCAAATCTCATCCGTTGGAGCTCCTACAACCCCTAAAATGAGCTGAAATTGTGAGGAGCTCCATTCCCCTTTTTCATTCTCTTTTCTTTCTGAAAATCCATCCTAGGGGAGCTTGAAGCATCCCTCTACAATGCTTAGATCTCCCTTTTTCAGTTTGGGCAGCCATTTCTCTACATTTCTCCCATTTTTCATAGCTTTTGTTGAAGCCATTTTGGGTCTTTTGTCTCTCTCCTCCATCCTCTCTTTGATGGGAAAGAGAAAGACCACAGCGGAGGAGGATGGGCCTAGTCGTCCTGCGCAATCAAGAAGACCGAGGGGTGGCACCGCTAGCTTAAGCGCCGCCGCAAGTCCAAGCACATCCCAAGAGTTCCATACGAAGCGGGATTTGGATCCCCATACTCAACTTGGGTGAGTGATATTAGCAGAGATGCCTCATGACGAATACACTGACCGTAAGGTATTGTTTGAAGCGGACGTGGAAGGACGACTCTTCGGTGAATTCCTGTTATTCGAGTGCATTGAAGCTGCGCATTGGGGTTCGCTCTTTGAAGCTCGTGCTCATGCTAATGTGAGCACCATTCGTGCCTTCTACGATCGTATCTAGAGTCCTACATTGGAGCCACTGCAGTTCAAGATTCCTTTTGGTAGAGACCGGATGGCTACGATAGATGTTCGGTTGATAGCATGACTTCTGAACGTGCCCCTTGGTGATGTTCATCCCAGTGCGAAGAATTTGAGGAGTAGGCATGAGCGAGATTACCGTACCAGGTTCCTATGCGGTAAACTGGTTCCATGGCAGCCTAATAATAACCTCAAGCCGTCTCACATGTCTGATGATTTGCGCCTGCTACACCACATTTACACGTTCAATGTGTATCCCAGGTTGACAAATCGCATTGAGTGTACGCGCCTTATGGTTGATTTCTTGTATCAGGTGGCTCAGGGAGAAAATGTGTGTATGGCCACTTTCATCTTGCGATAGATTATCCTCATAGCGAAATCAAGAAGAACGTCTGAGTCACTTCCTTTTGGTCGACTTATATGCAAGATCACGCTTGAGTTTGCTTACAGACTTGGGCCAGAGTTGTCAGTCCCGATTCACAGCATTGATGAGTCTACCATGGTCAAGATGAAGATCGGGTCTCAGTACTGTGAGACTCAGCTTGAGGAGGATAGCGAGGATGATTTTGATGATGAAGAGGATCCAAGTGAGGGAGAACCTGGAGCAGAAGTTGAGGAAGAAGTCCATGAAGAGGTAGAAGAGGAGGCTCAGGATACAGATGAGAGCCCTCCTCCTTCTGCTCAGGCTACTGGTGATGATCGCATTGCCCAAATTGAGGAGAGTCAGGTCACCTTGCGAAGGGAAGTTCAGGAACTTCGGACTGAGGTCGAGGATACTAAGGCCGTTATGAAGAGAAAATTCGGCAAGGTGACTCGTACCTTGAAGGCGATCCTGTTCTGCTTGCAGGATAAGGGTGCTCCTCCTCCGTCACCCGACTCAGACTAGCGATGATTTTGGATGTTGTTGTTAGTAGTTTGTCGTTTCCTGCTTTAAGTTGTGTAAGCCTGTTAAGGCTAGTAGTTTACTTATGTTGTTGTTGTAACTTTAACTGTCTTAGTTCCCATGTACTTCTTGTCATGATGCTTATAAGCAGATATCCCTTGTATTGTGATAATTTTGATTAAATGAAATGCATGGAATACTTTTGACTCTTTTTGTGAATGATTACGGTGTGGTTGTGCTATTGAGACTGATAAGGTTGCGCCCTATTTTGAATATAGGGAATGCTGCCGAAGGCTACACGAAGCACAGCTCGGCTTACATTGGGTGAGCGTATGGATCAGGCTCCTTCACAGTCTGATGCTCATGCGGACCCTGCTGTGGGCCCGATTCCTGAGACAGTTCGTGTGTCTCAGCCTACTACTGGTCCTGCAGTTGGACCACCGCCTTTCACACCACCCGTCAGAGAGCAGTACCGCGCATCTTCTTCGGCGCAGTACATGCCACAGCCTGCTCCACCTCCAGATAGATTTGAGCAGATGATGGCCATGATGCAGCAGCAGCTTCTGACTACGATTGTGGGGACTCTAGCCCAGGGTGGGAGTGTGCCTCCACCTGCACCATCTACGCATCCAGCTGAGGATGCCGATACATATGCCCAGGATGAGGGCATGGTTCATCCTGTACCACCTGCTTACCCTGCGGGGAATGCCACTGACACACGGAGCTTGTTAGAGCAATTTCAGCGCTTACGGCCTCCCACTTTTACAGGTTCTCATAGACCCGAGGAGGCCGAGTATTGGCTCGACCGTGTGTCGAAGATATTACGAATGCTGCATTGTTCAGAGGCTGAGCAGGTCGAGTTGGCTACGTTTTTGTTCGAGCAAGAGGCCAGCTTGTGGTGGGACAGTGTGTTGCGGACCGTTGCCGCCGATTATATATGGACCTGGGCAACGTTCGAGTTTCGCTTTCACGAGAAATACTATCCCCAGACGTATAGGCATGAGTGGGAGAATGAGTTTCTGCGCCTCAGATAGGGAGGCATGACAGTGACTGAGTATGAGCATCGGTTCACTGAGTTGGACAGATACGTCCCGACTATTATGGCAGATGAGCAGATGCGCATACGGCCATTTTCTGAGGTTTTGCAATCGGATATTCGGTCAAAGATGTGCTGCGTGAGCATTCCCTCCTATGCAGAGCTGATTCACATGTCCATGCGGGCAGAGCAGGATGTGGATCGACTTATCCGATCTCGTGGCCCTATTGCTCCTAGGCCACGACCAGAGTTGCAGGACAGGCCCTTTGCGGGCAAGAGGCCTCGCGCCGACCCTCCTTCTAGGGCTATAGTGCCAGTACCCCCAATGCAGTACCCTGATTTATTATGCACATATTGTGGGAAAGCGGGCCATTTGGCACGGAGTTATTTTGCTCGGATGCAGGACAGTGGGTTCTCGCCACCGCAGAAGATCGCCGTACACGCTCATATGCTATATCAGCACCGCCTTTACGGTTGGCTCCTGTGCACCATTCCTTTAGACCTCCGGTATCTCAGATCAGGCCGCCTCTACGGCCCATGGTGCAGCGGCCGAACCGACCACAGCGGGCACGGGTGCATGCCTTGACAGCTGAGGTAGCTGCGATAAAGACTTCTCAGCATTCGGCCTTTGAGGTCACTGCCCATATTGGAGGTATTCCTATACTCGTGATGGTGGACACAGGATCCACGATTTCATTGATATCACATGCCATAGTCAGGCGCATTGGGCTACCGACTATTAGGATGGATGGGGTGCGAGTTTATACAGCTCACGGGTCCTTTACAGATGCCACCCTGATGTGTGAGGGCTGTTTGGTGGATCTTGGGGGCAAGACGATGGCTCTTAATCTTGTCGTCGACCCCTCTCTTGTTTATCTCGACGTCATTCTTGGCATGGACTGGTTGACTGCAGCGAGGGCCGAGATTGACTGCGAGACTCGTATAGTGACTGCCTACGAGCCAGAGGGCGCATCCTTCACATTCCCAGTGCGGGTAAATCTCCCCTTCCACATACTTAGCTACGCTACTTTACTACAGGACGCTGGTGCCCAGATGCTTGAGCATACGTCAGTCGTTTGTGAGTTTGGAGATCTGTTCAGGAAGATCCCTGGTTTACCACCTCAACGAGAGATTGATTTCACTATCGATCTGGTGCCTGGTTCCACGCTCGTCTCACTGCCGACGTATCGCATGGCACCATGTGAGATGGAGGAGTTGAGGACACACATTGATGGCCTGTTGGAGCTTGGCCTTATACGGCCTAGTGTGTCTCCTTGGGGAGCATCAGTTCTGTTCATGAGGAAGAAGGATGGTTCAATGCGATTGTGTATTGATTATCGCAGGCTGAATCAGATCACGGTAAAGAACAAGTACCCTTTACCCAGGATCGATGACTTATTTGATCAGTTGAGAGGAGCGCAGTACTTCTCGAAGATTGATCTTCAGTCAAGATATCATCAGTTGCGCGTCAGGGATAGGACGTGCAAAAGACAACATTCAGGACCAGCTTTAGCCACTATGAGTTCCTTGTGATG
Source organism: Magnolia kwangsiensis (assembly GCA_037074715.1). Classification (NCBI taxonomy): domain Eukaryota; kingdom Viridiplantae; phylum Streptophyta; class Magnoliopsida; order Magnoliales; family Magnoliaceae; genus Magnolia; species Magnolia kwangsiensis. Next base: position 41,526,622 of record CM073576.1, on the reverse strand, counting down.
TCATTCGGTCTCACGAACGCACCAGCAGTGTTCATGGATCTGATGAACCGGGTATTTCAGCCTTTTCTCTATCGATTCGTCGTTGTGTTCATTGACGACATTTTGGTATACTCCAGGAGTCAAGAGAAGCATGAGGAGCACTTGCGCTTGGTCCTCGATACGCTTAGACAGCATCAGTTGTTCGTACAGTACAAGAAGTGCGACTTCTGGAAGCAGGAAGTGAAGTTTCTAGGACACGTGGTGTCCAAGGATGGCATGGCAGTTGACCTGTCTAAGGTGGCTGCAGTTCTGGATTGGGAGCAGCCTGGTTCTGTCACTAAGGTGAGGAGTTTCTCAGGTCTCGCTAGCTATTATCGACGCTTCATTCGGGATTTCTCGAAGATCGCGAGACTTCTATCTCAGTTGACACGGAAGGACGTGAAGTTCGCCTGAAATGACAAGGCGGAGTCAGCTTTTCAGGAGCTGAAGGACAGACTTACGTCCGCCCCTGTGCTAGTATTGCCAGAGCAAGGGGTTAGGTACACTATATACACTGACGTGTCTAGCGTTGGTCTGGGTTGTGTCCTTATGCAGAGGGACAGGGTAATTTCATATGCCTCGAGACAATTAAGGAAGAACGAGAAGAATTACCCTACACATGATCTAGAGTTGTCAGCCATCATATTCGCACTGAGACTCTGGAGACATTACCTCTATGGAGAGGAGTTCGAGCTCTTTTGCAACCACAAGAGCCCCAAGTACATATTCACGCAGCGAGACTTGAATATGAGGCAGCGGCGATGGATGGAGACCTTGAAGGACTTCAAGTTCGAAGTCTCTTACCATCCTAGGAAGGCGAACCTTGTGGCTGACGCGTTGAGCCGCAAGAAGATGATAGAGTTTGCAGCTCCGCTGATGGTTGCTGAGTGGGATATGGTTGAGTTTTTGCCAGACTTTGAGCAGAAACTCACTGTATAGGAGCCGTATGAGTTCATCGCAAATGTGCAGGTGCGATCTCAGATCGATGACCGGGTCATCAAGGGGCAGAGGGATGATGCGCATCTGACTGAGCTTCGAGAGCAGGCCAGTGATGATGCAGACGTCGAGTGGTGAGTTGGCATGGATGGGGGCTTACGTTATCGTGTCCGCCTATGCGTCCCAGATGTCCCTAACTTGAGACGAGAGATTCTCGAGGCTGCGCATTGTACTAGACTCGCGATGCATACAGACAGTACGAAGATGTATCGTGACGTGAATAGGACCTATTGGTGGGAAGGTATGAAGAACCACATAGCAGAGTTCGTGTCACATTGTCTCACTTGCCAGCAGGTGAAGGCAGAGTATCGCCGACCACCTGGACTCTTGCAGCCTATGCCGATCGCAGAGTGGAAGTGGGACTTCATTTCCATGGACTTCATTTCAGGGTTGCCGAAGACAAGGAAGGGACATGATTCCATATGGGTGATCGTCGACCGTCTGAGGAAGTCGGCGCACTTCCTACCGATCAGAGTTACGAACTCTGCAGACGAGCTGGCTAGACTGTACATCAGAGAGATCGTGCGTCTGTATGGAGTTCCGTTGGAGATCATGTCGGACAGAGACACGCGGTTCACTTTTATTTTCTGGACTCGCATTCATGAGGCTATGGGTGTGAAATTGAAGTTCAGTACTACCTTCCACCCACAGACAGACGGACAGACAGAGCGGGTGAACCAGATCTTGGAGGATATGTTGCGAGCCTGCGCATTGGACTTCAAGGACAGTTGGGATGACTGTCTTGAATATGCGGAGTTCGTGTACAATAACAGTTTTCAGGCGAGTATCGGTATGACACCTTACGAGGCGTTGTATGGGCGACCTTGTCGCGCACCGCATTACTGGGCAGAGGTCGATGAGCGTAGCTTGATTGGCCTAGAGTTAGTGCAGGCGACATCGGAGACGATTGATATTATTAGACGTCGGCTTCTCACAGCACAGAGCAAACAGAAGAGTTATGTCGATACGAGACAGCTGCCGCTAGAGTTCACAGTTGGGGATCATGTATTTTTATGAGTTTTCCCTATGAAGGGAGTCCTTCGGTTCGGGAAGAAGGGGAAGCTGGCACCGCGATTCATTGGTCCATTTCAGATCCTCGATCGTGTGGGAGCAGCGGCATACCGTTTGGCTTTACCCACGCCTCTCGCAAGCGTTCACAATGTATTTCATGTTTTTATGCTGAAGAAGTACGTTTCTGATCCTTCTCATATCATCAGATGGGAGCAGGTGCAGTTAGGAGAGGATGTTACATATATCGTGCGACTGACACGTATCCTAGATAGGAAGGAGCAGGTACTGCGTAGCAATGTGATTCCCCTTGTGAAGGTATTGTGGACGCATCACTCTAAGGAAGAGGCTACCTGGGAGACAGAAGCCGAGATCAGAAAGAACTACCCACAGCTTCTCGAGGAGTACGAAAAGGTACAAATTTTCAGGATGAAATTATTTGTTAAGGGGGGTAGATTGTAACGCCCGGAAAAAATCCGTACTTGGACTCGAGTACCAACTCGACCAGAAATCACGTAGGATTAATTCCTTTAGAAAATAAGTGTAAGTTACCTAGCGCAACGCTAGAGTAGCTGGGAAATAGTCCCTGATCACTTTAAATACGTTCTACAAGACCCAAAGCGAGTAGAACCAATGACGTCATAATACTCTAAAACCTCGGATCAAACTCTAAGCCGGTTTGTTCTCTGGACCTCTTTGAAACTTTGTATTGGATCTAGATCGCGCGTCGAAAGCCCGATACCTACAATCTTAGACCTTTAGAACCTCCTTGTTGGACTTGACAATCATTTCGAAAATCAAGTCCAACCGACAATCGCAGGCTATTTCATTGAGCCTGGACTGAAGAGAGTGAGAATAGGGTTAGATTTGGAATTTGAAATTCAAATCTGGCGCACGATTTGACGCGTCAGTATTAAGTGTTCTGACCGTCAGAATTCAGCCAAATTACACCGTTGGATCAGGAAAAATTTCTATTTCATATCATGAGACTTATAGGCCTGATCTACGTGCGGTGACCGCTGAACTGAAACTGCACCGCCATGGGCGATCTACGAATACTGATGGTCTGAAAACGGGATGTGAGCGACATCCGACGCGCATGAACTTAAGTCAGATCGCGTTCGGCCAGGGGACCACCAGAAATGTCCTTTTGGACCGAAACAGCCCCAATTTGGTTAGGCATCAAGTAAACTTTGTTCCCAAGCCTGTTTTGGGCATGTTTGGGCTTATAAAAGGGCTTGAAACCCTCACTCCTCTCTCCCATCCGAATTTGGAAAAAGCCCTAGGTTGAGAGAGAGAAAAGGTGAGAGATTGTGAGAGAGAGTGGGAGAGAATTTTCCTGCTGCTGCACTACCTGTTGCATGTGCCTAAGCAACACGCTCCAATCACTTGGCCGGTGATTTCTCCGCATTTCTAAGTAAGAAAATACCCTAAATAGTTACTGATTTAGTGTTCTTTCATTTCCATAGCATGTTAGCTTATGTATCTTGTAAATTAGGTTGCCTATTCGCCGTAGACGAAGCGTATACGCTCCGTTCGAATCGATACGCTTCTAGGAGATAAGGTGCGGATTTTAGACGCTTTGATTGACTATTTCCAATGCTTTCAATGTCGTTTAATAGTAGATTATCGACGGCAACGCCGTTTGACATGTACAACATGCTGTCCGTTTCCTGTTTCGTAAGTAGACGAAGAATATGAGATTTAGGGCATTTTAGTCATTTGTAGGAAATACTGTTTTCATCCATAATTTGTTGATGTGATTGACATGGCTTCTTGTCGCATTAGGATACTAGGAATGCGTGCATAATTATTTTGGTGAAGAGATTTGCCTAAATGCACACTTTGAGTCGACATACTATATGTAGACTTAAGTGTGTAGTCTAAGTGTTTGTATAAATATTTGTATTAGTATGTATTGAATTAAATGGTGTTATGAATTAGTTTGAGATTGATTTCTCAATTAATATGCTGATGTAAATGATTTCCTACATGTTGGCTATATGCATGATTTCATTATATGTATGAAATGCATGTGCTTGAAGATTTACTTAAGTTGTATGTTATAACATGTGTTAACATGCTCACATTGTTGTATTTCATTTCCAATACTCTTACATGATTTGCTGATGTGGATTCATCATTGTTTGGGACTATACCTAGTCCGGGCAGTCGGCAACTGAGCAAGTTCGTGGTTGGCCTATCTTTGCCACGAACGACGCGTCGATGAACGCGAGCCGTGTTTTGGAGTTGGCGGCAGTGGTTAGGCCACATGAAGTGTTTTACGCACTTCATGTCGTTCGACTTGAGATGCGATCGTGCTAGTCGAGCCCGTCAAGTAACCCGACTGGCCGTTGTACGTTCACCCTGTATGAGTCATAACTGCTTGAACTTAGGGTACTGAACTTACCATTGTAAACCCTGTCAACCATGGTACCTTGATCCATGAAGACTCATGAGCCGGGCATGGTGGTATGGGACACCGTGGTCGAGCTGTCGGCCTACGCTAGGGCCACAAACCTCCCCGTAGTGACCAGTGAGCACTTATGTCTCGTGAGCAGATTATGGTGGTATGGGACACTATATTCTTGCTGTCGGCCTACACTGATCAGGTGACGAGTCCTTTGTAGTGACTGCGAGCGTATTCTGAGTCTACGGGAGGTGACGACCCTTCCGTAGCAGTGAGAGTACAGTAGGCCTGTATTGATAAGGTGATGGGGGAGCGGTGCAACGAGTGCGAGCAACAGCCCTGGCAGCCCTTGCAGCGACCTACAAAATATACATCGTATGAGATTACTAGGAGTGACGACCCTAGACAGGATCTGTGTTGGGATTGATATAAGGGAAGTACCTTAGTTTCTCAATCCTGCTGTTTGAATGGCCTAATAACAACTCGAAAATCATATCACCACTACATTGCATGTGCCTGGAAGATGTGGAGCACTGTGAGACGATTGCATGCCGCGGTCGTAAGATGGTGCCGTATGGGGGAGATCGTCGGTGAGGGCATCCATCACGTCATGTCATATTGCATTAACAACAATATTAGGATTGTTTGATTTACTGCTTTACTATTATCGCATGATTGATTTGAGAACATGTTAATCCTTGCTCTATTATTCCACTGAGTTAGCTACTCATTCCCACGTTTCAGGATGGTGTTTGCAACACCCAACAGACCCTGTCTTAGATGCAGGTGATGTAGTGATCCAGGAGGCAGAGCCGGACTATGATGAGGACCAGGATGAGTTCTCATACATGCAGTACCACGACGGCTTTACTTAGGTGGTCTGGGTTGACGGGACTTCTCAGTGGGACTGCTTTTGACATTTTGATTTTGTTTATTTACATGTATATGAGACTCAGTGATGTATTCATACTTTAGAGACAGTCGAGATCTACTTTTTTTTTCCATACAGTGATATATATATTCTTTAGTCTTCCGCTTGCTTTTATCACTGAATCTGGAGTATGAATTGCAGTTTTGGTATACTTTTACTCATGTGAATGCTTTAACTCAGACAACATTGAATCATAATCATTTTTGTTGCATAAGTGACGGTCTGGAACTCAGGAGTTGAGTTTATACATGACCCCCAATTTTCAGGGTGTTACACTAGGTTCACAGCTCCCATTGAATCCGGATATCATGAGGAAAGCGAGGGATAGGATGAGGAATTTCTACCATAAGGATTTCATCATCGATGACGATAGCTAGTGGATGCTTCATGAGTGGAAGGGGTGGATCATTTATGTGCTTTCCACGTGGAAAATAGACCATGATAGCTTTTGAGTATTAGAAATCTTGCTTCTAGTTGTGCACTTGAAATGGGAACGCTCTTCCTGCTTCTTTGGTCCTATGGCCACTCAGAACAAAATCAAAGGTACTTTTCATCTGATGTGCAATTTTTTTCTTTATTAGGGTACCTATTCTTATATGTATTCTCAGTCCAGTATCTGTTAGTAATCATCGTATGAATGCTGGTATGGGACCGATGAGTTATAAGAGCAATTGGCCTTAAGCACAAACACTGCCTCAATTTCCAACTATGCAGAAGTCGAATTCTCATGAGAATCCCAAAGCCGTGAGGTCAGTGTTATGAATGACTATACTGATGAAAGCATCATTTGTGAATGCTATTGGAAGATGGAGCCTATAACATTATGTGTAGCAGAGCTTGCAGCTGAATCTCCACAAGGCATCCTTTGTACTCATGACACTATTGCTAAATTTCAAGTATAGTTATCAATTTTCTATTATGTTTATATCTACTCTCCATGTAGTCTTGCACACAACCTGAATTTTGTTATTTTCCATTATCACAATTGTTTATTGTATCTTGTCCTCACTATTTCTTTCTTTCTCTTTAAGGCTACATCCTACACAGTCTCTTTCTCATTTTCATTATACACCTTCATGTCTTTATGTATTCACATGATAGCAATGCTTTTTACCTTAATACAGGTTGGATATACGCCTGATTATCTTTTCCTTCTGCAAACAATTCTGAGATCAGATCCCTAGGTATTCTAATATCATTTGTATGAAATTTGAGAGATTTACATCTTCTGCATAACTAATTACTGTACTGTAAAAAATAAATGTAAATATGATATGTGGAAGCATGCAGCATTTAGGGTACATTTGTTTGCAAACTATTAACATATGTAAATGCTTTCCATGGTAAAGTATTTTATTAGGAAACTAGTTACATGTGTAAATGTTTTCTATTTTCCTTTTTATAGGATTGATGGTAACTCATGGAAATGATGCTCCTTTGGTTGTGATGATCCGATCCGAGAGAAAATAGTCACGTGGAAGGGAACCTTACTGAAACAATTCATGTGGAAGGTTATGTGATTGTTTGTTTGTTTTGAAAACTTTAAATAGACCATTAATTGTTTTGTTGATTGTTGCCTTGATGGATGTTATATGGGGGAAACATGCACAGGTTCAATCATTGGTCGATTATAATATTGTTAGCTTTTGTTGATAGAAACTAGATTTAGCCTCGATTATTGATAAATGATGTTAAAATTTGATTTTAGCTTCAATTGATGCCAACAAAGGCTAAATCTATCTTTAGTCTCAATTTTTCCTTAGTTATCTAAACTGAGACTACAACTTCCGTGGCTAAAGGATTTAACCTCGATTGTTGAGAACCAAGGTTAAAAATAGATTTAGCTTCGGTTGGAGGAAATTGAGGCTAAATTTTGAATTTAGTCTTAGATGGAAACAATGAAGGCTAAAATTTTGATTTAGCCTCATTTTGAGAAAATTGAAGCTAAAAAGGTTCTTTTAGCTTCACTTGAAGAACTGAGGCTATAAAAGTCATTTTAGCCTCCGTTGTTAAAACTGAGGCTAAAGCCTTTAGCCACGGGGGTTTCAACATCGCTTTATAAACTAAACCTATAACCTACAACATTAACCTAAACCTATACTTATAACCTAAACTTATACTTATAACCTAAACCTATTCTCAAATCCCAAAATGTATAACCTAAACCTAAACCTTAACCCAAACCTAAACCTATAACCTAAACCTAAACCTAAACCTTAACCTATTACCCTATAACCTAAACTCAATTATCTAAACCTTAACCTATAACCAAACCTAAACCTAATCCCATAGCCTACACTTATAACCTAAAGCTCAACCTAAAACCTAAATGTATTCTGAAATCCCTAAACCTAAACCTACACCTAATCCTAATCTTAACTCCCTAAACCTAAACGTAAAACCTAAACCTAAACCTAAAACTTAAATGTATTCTCAATTCCCTAAACCTATAACTTACAACATTAACATAAACTTATAACCTACAACATTAACCTAAACCTATTCTCAAATCCCAAAACCTATAACTTAAACCTAAACCTTAACCTAAATATAAACCTATGACCTAAATCTAAACCTTAACCTATAACCTATAACCTCAACCTAAACCTAACCTAAACCTATAACCTAAAGCTATAACCTAAACCTAAACTTAAAACCTAAAACTAAATGTATTCTCAAATCCTTAAACCTAATCCTAATCTCAACTCCTTAACCTAAACCTAAACTTAAAAACCCAAACCTAAACCCAATCCCAAACCCCAACCTGATTTCCTAAACCAAAACCTTAACCTATTCTCAATTCTCTAAGGGTCAGTTTGGGCAGTGGGATTAGAAGGGATTAGGTGGGATGGGATTCATCTGGTCCTATGCCAATTCCACTCCATGTTTGGGAAGAATGGAAAAGCTTGGAAGTATATTAAATGGAATTGCATTGATTCTCGTGCCAATTTCGCTCAGTATTTGGTAAGTTATGTAGGTCCTAACATGATGTGTGGGCTATATCCACACCGTCCACCCATTTATCGAGATTGTTTTAAAGCATGGGCCAAAAAATTAGGTAAATCTAAAGCTCAAGTGGACCCTACCATAGAAAGCAATAGGGATTGAATACTTACCATTGAAAACTTTTTTGGGGCTACATAAGTTTTGGATCTACCTCATTTTTAGGCCCATGCCATAAAATGAGGTTACAAAATAAATGAACAGTTTAGAGATAACATGTGTGTTGTTCTCAGTAATTTCAAATGAAGGTGGGTATATCTATTCAATGTACCACCGTATTCAACAAAGCATGTCATTAATTTTATCCCATGGCAACAGGGGACAATCCCTGCCATGGGTAATAATTATGTTTTTTGCATCCCATCCCAACTAATCCCTTCTAATCCCACTGCCCAAACTGACCCTAAAGCTATAACCTATAACCTAAACCTAAACCTATAACCTTAACCTAAACCTAAAACCTAAACCTAAACCTAAAACCAAAATTTATTCTCAAATCCCTAAACCTAAACCTACACCTAATCCTAATCTCAACTCCTTAACCTAAACCTAAACCTGAAAACCCAAACCTAAATCCGAACCCGAACCTGATTTCCTAAACCTAAACCTTAACCTATTCTCAATTCCCTAAACCTTAACTATAACCTAACTTAAACCTAAACCTATAACCTGTACTTATAACCTAAACCTAAACCTATAACCTAAACCTGTAACCTTAACCTAAACGTAAAACGTAAACCTAAACCTAAAACCTAAATGTATTCTCAAATCCCTAAACCTAAACCTAAACCTAAACCTATAACCTACAACATTAACATAAACTTATAACCTAAACTTATAACCTACAAATTAACCTAAACCTATTCTTATAACCTAAACCTATTCTCAAATCCCAAAACCTATAACCTACACCTAAACCTTAACCTAAACCTTAACTTATAACCTATAACCTAAACTCAATTCTCTAAACCTTAACCTATAACCTAATCTAAACCTAATCCTATAACCTACACTTATAACATATAACCTAACCTTAACCTAAACCTATAACCTAAACCTATAACCTAAAACCTGAATGTATTCTCGAATCCTTAAACCTAAACATACACTTAATCATATTGTCAACTCCCTAACCTAAACCTAAACCTAAACTTGAAAATCTAAACATAAACCCGATGCCAAACCCGAAACCGATTGATGTAATAATGTAGCCCAATCACATGGAAACAAATAAGAAAATCTTTCTTTATTGGCAAGCATACTTGAACTCAAGCATCACAATGCATTTATTTCCATCTCCACTATCTCTTATAGCATAGATTATTTGAGATTTGGATTTATCTCATTTTTAGAGGCATGTCCTAACACAATATGATAATATTAATAGACAAGGTGAATTTATCACCAACATTATTCCAAGGCCCCTATAATTTCTCCTTATAGGAAGATGGGTAGGGCACATGCATCTTGAATCCATCAAAAGAGATAAGGATCATCTTTCATATGTTCTCTCTCTTTTCATTTATTTTTTTTCCATAGGATTATTTATTTTGTGGTGTTTGCTCAAATATACGTACAACATTTTAACATGTTAATATAATTATAAGTGGCCTAATCTTACCTTTCTAAAAATAACTAATAATAATAATTTCTACCTGATGAGAAATTACCAAGTACCATTAAGCTCAACTCAAAAGATAAACCAACATTTTATTTCTTTCCTTTTCTTTTAACACACACTCATACACCAAAGTCACTTACGGCTATAATGGGTACTTGAACTTGTGACTTTGTATTGAAACTATTTTGAATCTACCATGAAGGCATGAGTAAGGACCTAGGTGTGTGTGCACAGTCGGCGATGTGTTCACCACACTGAATTTTGTGAGCCCCACCAGGAAATAGGCTATGAATAATTTTTTATATTTTATTTATGATGTTAAACTTATATGTATTTATGCGCGGATGAATGTGGTTAAGATTGTTTGTGTTTGATGGATGTAGTTTATGTTTGGATGAATGTAGTTTATGTTTGGATGGATTTACGTAGTTTGGTTAACAAGTGTATATCAAGAAGAATCTATTGTAACAGGTGTATATCAGGAATTTTGTGCTTGAAAAAAAGAGACTTTTGAAATATTTCGTCGGTAAAAGTCCCATCCACATTTTTTACCTATGAATAATTTCATACGTAAAAGTCTCCTCTACGTTTTTACCAATAATTTGTAAGTGAAAAATATAAGACTTTTACTGACGACAAGTGTCGTCTGTAAAAGTCCCATCCACATTTTTTACCTAAGAATAGTTTCATAGGTAAAAGTAAAAAATATAACACTTTTACTGACAAACATTTTCGTCAATAAAAGTCTCATCCACGTTTTTTACCTACGAATATGTTTATAGGTAAAAGTCTTCTCTACATTTTTACTAATGATTTCTAAGTGAAAAATATAACACTTTTACCGACGAAAATTTTTGGTTGGTAAAAGTCCCATCACATTTTTTACCTACGAATATTTTCATAGGTAAACGTCTCCTCTATGTTTTTGCCAATATTTTCTAAGTGAAAAATATTACACTTTTACCGACAAAACTTTTTGTCGATAAAAAGTCTCATCCACGTTTTTGTAGCTACGAATATTTTCATAGGTAAAAGTCGCCTCTACGTTTTTGCCAATAGTTTGTAAGTGAAAAATATAACACTTTTATTGAAAATTATTGTCGTCGGTGAGAGTCCCATCCACATTTTATACCTACGAATATTTTCGTAGGTAAAAGTCTCCTCTAAGTTTTTACCAATAATTTCTATGTAAAAAATATAATACTTTTACTGACAAAAATTTTTATCAGTAAAAGTCCCATCATGTTTTTTACTTACGAATATTTTCGTAGGTAAAAATCTCCTTTATATTTTTGCCAATATTTTCTAAGTGAAAAATATTACACTTTTACCGACGAAACTTTTCGTCGATAAAAGTCCCATCAATGTTTTTTACCTACGAATATTTTTATTGGTAAAATTGACCTCTACATTTTTGCCAATGATTTTTAAGTGAAAAATATAACCCTTTTACTAACAAAAATTTTCGTCGGTAAAAGTGCAGTTTTACCGACAAAGTCGAAATTTATTTCATCGGCAAAAATTTCATCGGTAAAAGCGATGTTTCTTATAGTGTGTGTGTGTGTGTTTATATATATATATATATATATATATATATATATATATATATATATATATATATATATATATATATATATAGCCAAATGCTTAACTGTGCACTAGCTCACACGGAACTTGTGTAAACTTTTTGAGAACTCATCATACTTGATGTGAGTTGAAAATTTGAATGGTTCATATGTTGCAACACCCCATGAAACTCCCAGGTCTCAACTTTTACTTTGATCTAAAACTTCGGTGGGCCATGAAAAAAGAAAACAGTTTCCTCTCTTGATTTGCATCTCTTTGTATGGCCCACCAGAGTTTGAGATGAGGGTGAAAATTGATCACTTGAGGTTTCATGGACTGTTCAGATTAGTTGCACATATGTGTGCAAAGCTGTGCTCGTGCGCAGGTGAGCATGCCTCTCTCTCTATATATATATACACACACACACACACCCACACATTTGTTCTTGATCCTATGATATCATCATTTTAATTTGAATTACTTGCATGTATGCCTCCTGCGCATATTCTAAATAATTTCGAAGGGCCCGCGCTTCATGCATTGTTCTTTGGAAGCGTATTAAAAATTCTCTTTATCAAAAGCTAGGGCATTCAACCAGTCCCATATCTTTTATCAATGTATACTTACTTGAATTGCAGCAGACATCCACCAATCTGCTTCGTTGATGCAGTGGCCTATTTTGGAATCTTTATCGTAATTAGAGGAACTAAAGCGTTGGGAAGACCCATGTACTAAAAGTTTGCTTTTGTAACGTGGATTTCACCATCCACCGAAAATTTGGTGAGATTGCATTTGTTGATTCCCAACTGTTAGATGGATATAAGCTAAAATGATTACGTCAGGCTGATGTACGTGATCTTTCACATGCAACCATTTCTTTCTCTTTCCAACATGTCTTGTTTTTAGGATGTCCTGCGTCAGTGCAAGAAATGGGCCACACCATGATGTCTACTTAATATGAAAATCAGGCCCATCCACTCACGGGTGAGCCGCGCAGTACACTAAATCATATCATTGGTTTTGACGTTGTGTTCCAACCATGATTAGTGGGCGTGATTTTTTGCAGCAGTTGATCATCATGGTGTGGCCCACCTTTTGTACGGACAAGATACTCTACATATTTGATACGTTGGTAGGAAAGAAGCATCTGTATGTGCCGTGGCATCTGATCATTTTCCAATATCAAGTGTTTTCAATTCTAATAGGTAGGGCCCTTATCCAGAGAACATTGGTCTTTGTGTCTAATGGTTGGTTGACGGCGCCTAAAAATCTCCCAGATTTGATCATCCTCCAACCATTCTTATAAACTTTTTTCAGTTGAACGTCGACAGTTGTATTTCTCTTTTTAACTATTTATTCATGAGACAAAATAAAAGGTTAGATTGTCCAGTGAGAGTACTCTTTATTGTTAATATCTATCATAAATTGAAAGGATCAAAATTTCAATTTGCAACCTACAAATAAATTATTACGAAAATAAATAATGCGACTAATACATTCAACTTGAAAGAAATAAAATGCAAAAGAATGGAGAATGAAATCTTTCTTGGTGGAGGATTTTGCTCTACCACGGTGATTCTCATCAAACCATTGTCCGAATTGATGGACTACAGGCTCACTTGTACAAACTGAAAGCCTGGGTAGAAATAACTCCCCCTCATTGAAAAGCCTAAATTCGTGGGTGAATGATTAAAGCCATACTTCTGTTTCAACCACAAGGACAAATATCGTTCTCAACAATTTTTCAGACTAATGATTTATTGATAGAGAGATGTTCAGATATTGAGATTTTTATCGCAATAAATTTGTTATAATTTAAATAATATTTATATAATTAATTTGTTCAAGGTTTTTCTATTAGTTGGAGTTGAGATCCAAATAATTCATTTTGATAAAACTGTGGTAATTTAAAATGGTCAAGACTTCGAAAATCTCACAATACTATTGGAAAGATATCTTTTATTGTATTTTAGTGAAATTTTTACAACATTTTCAAAATCTCTGTAACATTTGTTATTTGGGTCCCTTCCTATATTAAGTGGGACCATATGTTTGGGCTTAAGTAGCCTTTTTGTGCCACATGTGTGAGGGTATTTTGATCTTTTAACCAATCAAGTAAAATAAGAAAAGAAAGTCTTTGCTTTGAGTGACTTCTACTAACATCAGAGTTTGGTTTCTTTTTTTTTTTTTCTTTTTTTTTTTTTCTTTTTTTTGAGAAAAGAAGAAGAAAATAAAATAGGGTTATGAAGAAGAGGAGAACAAGAGCCTTCTACCACTAAAAAAATTTCATATCCGAATTTGTGAGGGTCCTCCACAACGCTCATTTCTCTGATTGTCTCCTCCAAGGGTTATTTTGGGGATTTCCACAATCCGTAGTTGGTGATAAATTCATTTCTTTCATGTTGCTTGTAATCCACCTTTCTACGATGTAGTTGGGATATATAAGAGATGTCTCTTGGTGAATGTACTTTCATTATTATTATTATAATGGATTTATGCCGAATTAGGTCTTGTAGTTTTTTCCTTCATATCGGAAGGTTTTTCACATTTAAAAAAATAATAAAAAAATAAAAATGAAAAATTCTTGTTGTCTTTTACATCCTACAAGTTTGATAATTTTCTTGTGTGTGTTAGAAATAATATTCATCTACTAAATATTTTATATTGTTAATCCCATTGATTTGCACATAGAATTGAAGGTTGTGTGGTTTCCTAACAAATGGTATTAGAACTCTAGGTTTGGTTCTAATTATTTCATGTGTGAATCATGGAGGCAAGCACAGGTTGAATGGTTAGTTTGAATAGAAATAATTAGATGATTTGAAAAGTTAATATGAAAGATTTATTGTATTTCAAGGAACTGTACGCACCCATTGAATATGATGGGGTCAAACTAAAAGATACGACCGACGATAAACAAAAGAAACTAGACTGGAAAGATGTTGGGTTTCATCATGTGTCTACAAAGACTTTGACACAATCACTTTGAAAGAAAATTAAAAGGGTTGTATGAGAGAAAGATCACGGGTAAGAAGACTTTCTTGATTAGGAAACTTGTGAATTTGAAGTATAAAAAAGAAAGCTCAATAATGGGGCATTTGAATGAAATTCAAAGTATTGCAAATCAGTTCTCTTCTATGAAGATCATGCTAGATGATGAGTTATAGGCTTTGTTATTTTTTAGTTCTTTACCTGAAAGTTAGGAGACACTAGTTGTGTCACTTAGTAACTCTCCTCTAGATGGAGTTGTTACAATGAGTCATGTTACAAGTAGTTTGTTAAATGAAGAAACAAAACAAAAATCATTGGATTCTTCTCAATCAGTGACACTTGTCACAAAAAATAGGGGGAGAAGCAAAAGCAAAAATGCCTTACTATTGCGAGAAGTCAAGAGGCACATTCAAGTCAAAAAATGATGTTAATTGTTATATTTACAGCAAGTTAGGCCACTACAAAAATGAGTGTCGATAGCTGGGGAAGGAAAAGCAAGAAGAGAAGGACAAAACTACGGTTATCTCAGACAATAATGTTATTATATTCTCGGGTTGTGAAAAGGCATCTCTCAATCTCACTTGTCAAGATACAGATTGGATTGTTGACATCAATGCTTCATATCACGTTACTCCTCATAAGGGTTTCTTCATATCTTACAAGTTGAGGGAGTTTAGTTTTGTGAGGATGAGGAACAATAGTTCTTCAAAAATTATGATAATCGGTAATATGCATGTTGAGACTAATGTTGGTTGAATGTTGGTTCTCAAGGATGTGAGACATGTACCCAATCTCTGTCTTAATATAATTTATGTGGAAGATTGGATGAAGAATGTTACAACAATCATTTTGGTGATGGATAGTGGAAGCTTACAAAAGGCTCTCTTATGGTGGCCAAAGGCAAGATGTGGTGCACTTTGTACAAGAGGCAAGTGTAATATAAGACTTTGGTCCTCTAACACTCAGGTATTAAATGTCTTCTTTTTTTTTTTGAGAAAAATATTTTCATTGAAAGGAAAAATTTACAGGAAGCCTATTCGGGCGGGGTAAGCTGGCATTAGCCAGGCCAGCCTATCATATCCTAGACATATGTAGATTTAGAATACTCTCTAATGGATCCTAATCCTATTTTATCCAAGAGGTCCCGATCCTTAATAGTTCGGGGAAGGGAGAAGACATCTTGGAAGAAAGATCTGACTTGCGTTTTACTCCCTTCCTTCGCCAGACCATCGGCGGGGCCGTTGGCTACTCTTAAGAAAGGGGCGATCCGAAAGGTACCCCAGGTTTTGAGTAAGTTGATCCTCGTCAGCTAGTAGGACCACTTCTAGGAGGTTGATGATTTTTATTTTTTTTAAAAAAAACAACCCACCACCCAACTAGAATCCATCTCAATAAGAACTCTCGACAAGCCTTTGGATAAGCAAAAATTCATCCCATCGTGAACTACCCATAACTCTGTTGTATTGTTGGAGTAGAGCCCGTAGCCACTAATGAAGGCAAAAATTAGATTCCCGAAATGGTCACGGCAAAGACCACCACCACTGACTAGGCCTGGATTAGATAGGGCAGAGCCGTCCACATTTAATTTACACCATCCCTCGTGAGGTCCGAACCACTTAACAATGGAGAAGCTGCGAGCTGGAGGGGAGGAGGGAGCGACGGAGACAGTAGGATGAGCCGAGGAGGGCAGAGAAAGTGGCTAGATGTATCTGTACTTCTAAGGGAAAAGGGACTCTATCCACCATTTGATTTTAGAGAACACACCCACAACTGAGATAGTCTTGTTGTCGAACCTCGTGGCATTCCTTTCTTTTCACACCTCCCGCAGAATGAAAGCAGGGGCTAGCCGAAGGCCCGATGGGTCCTTAATATACAGAAGGGGGCTAGGATTGAGTGCTGGAAAAAAAGAGTGATGCTGAAGAAATGAGTAGACAGCCTCCAGGCACTATTTGTCAGAGAACCAATCATGAAAAGGTGGGACAGGAACTCTTGGGGGATGGTTTCTAGCGTGTCCCCACAACAGTTGCAATTAGAGGCTAGTTAAACCACTTTCTTCTGAATGCAGCTGTCTACGAGCAGAGCTCTTTGCAACAATCTCCATAGGAAAACTGAGATTTTAGCCAGAATCTTGGGATGCCAAACTGTCTTGGACTAGGAGAAATTCTAGCCAATTTCTCTCCCAACATTCCAGGCTGATTTGACAGACATATTACCAAAAGGGTCTAACAGCAAGAGAAGGCAATCTTCTTTGTCAGAGGTGCAGAAGCCACCCTGGCCAATGAAGGTCTTCAACCAGTCCAGAAGAGGCTCAGGGACATCCTGCTTAAGACCCTCACAATCAAGAAAATCTGCAACACTGAGGTCTCTGATGGAAGTTACACATACTGACTGAAAGAATTTTGATTAAAATAGGAAGTTGCGCGTGCTTACATGGGCATCTATTCACATACCAAGGGATCACATGCCAAAACATTGGCAAGAAACCCATGGATCAATCGAAGCTTGTACCCTAATCAGATGAGCCACCTTAGATCATCGGTGGGGGCTAAACTCCCTTGATCCCCCCCCCCCCCCCCCCCCCCCCCCCCCCCCCCCTCTGGTAGTTTAGATTACTAATTCGGTAGAATCTAACCAAGGATACATCAAATTTAATATTGAGCCAAAGGTTAGCCTATGTGATCCATTTAATTGAACTTCAATGTCGATCAGTCAAATTGTCACTCAATCCCATCAAATTAGAACCCTAACCTAGAACATTGGATCCCTAGCCCAGTAGGCTTTAATGCCCCATTCACGGGAGTCAGCGCCCCATTTCAATGAATAAGTTTCTCAATATGACTGAATAGTCAGCATGACACATAGGGTGAATATGTATGACCCCAATAATTGTGAAGTAGGCCGATTCGAGTATGATTTAACCCTTGTCACATCAACCAACTTGAGTACTACAGAAACAGGAAATAATTTGTATTTGTCGGTCTGACCGATATATATTGTTATTGGTCAGACCGATATTGTCATTGGTCTAACCGACATCCCTCAAATTTCAAAACACTTGCAATCACTGAATTTTTCAAGTGGGGTTATAAAAAGGGTTTCAACCCCCTTTCTTTCATTCCCTTAGTTTAGGAGGTGGAGAGTTTGGGAGAGGAGGGTAATGGAGAGATAATAAGAGAGAGAGAGAGAGAGAGAGAGAGAGAGAGAGAGAGAGAGAGATTAAGTTGGAGTTCGGAGATCGGGTGTGGATCGTCGCATCAAGCCGTTCTTCACCAAATCTAGTTCATGCACACCATTTCGCATCTCCTCCGGCGTGAATTTGTCGATTTACTAGGTAAGGAATCTTCCCGCGATGCATGTACATCTTTTCTCTACTTCTAGAAAAACAGTAGCTTTTAGGGTTGGAAACCCTTCATTTCTTCCGTTTTTATTATTTTTGATGTTAGGGTTAATTCATGGCTAGGGTTGTGGTCCTCGCATGTGATTTCTGGAGGCCCGTTCTTGTCCGTGAGCCCTGATCGAGCTTGGCTTCGTGTGAGCATTGGTCTCAGGCCCTAC
Organism: Magnolia kwangsiensis; assembly: GCA_037074715.1. Taxonomy (NCBI): domain Eukaryota; kingdom Viridiplantae; phylum Streptophyta; class Magnoliopsida; order Magnoliales; family Magnoliaceae; genus Magnolia; species Magnolia kwangsiensis. The sequence goes on along the minus strand of CM073576.1, from coordinate 41,508,523 downwards.
TCAACAAATGTGCTATGGTTTTCTCGAATTGAGTTAGATTAGCCGGAGAGTTCATTTTATCGTGTTAGTGTTGGCTAGAAAATATCTAAAGTTCTTGGAAAGAAAGAAATGAAAGATGCACAAATTCAATGATTCTTTGATCCAATCGAGCATCTTCAATCAATGTCAATTGATCAAAAGACATTCTCTCAATTTGATCGAAAGTGCAAAATATATATATATATATATATATATATATATATATATATCCAACAAAATCGAATTTACTCGATCAATCAAAGGTTCACTTGATCAATCAATACTAGCTGTTATTTATCTGTTAGAGATTTTTCTCTATAAAAGTGGCACTTAGATATTTGTAAAATGGATAGAATTTGGTGGTTTAGAAGCCTTAGTAGGCCTAGTACATCCCACTCATTCTCATTACTCTTATGCTTTATCCCAAAGAGATTCATGTCATCTTGCTTGTGATTCATCACTCCAATGAGCATTCTAAACTCCATTTGAAAATGAATATGGTATTTTGCATTCTCTTGAGATTAGACACTAATCTTAGGTAAACTATTTTTCTATTAACCTCTAGAATACTTGTTTAGGTGAATTTCCAATTGAAATCAATTATCCCTTCGTTATAAGGGGGCGTTTGGCGTAGGGTATTAAATGGGATAAAATTACATTTGGTCCCATGCAATTCCATCCAGCATATGGAGAGGATGAGAAAGGTTGGGATTAGGTGGGATGGAATTGCATTTGGTTTCATATAGGATTTCCGTGGATTTTGATATCCACTACACATGTGGGTCCCACATTGATGCATGCATTTATCCATGTCGTTCATCCATACACACCGTCTACACGTGACATTCTAGTTATATATGTGTAGAAGTGATCGACATCCATTGTAAATTTGGTCTGTTGATTACAATTCCATGATCCACCAAACATGATTTTGCTTAATCCTGATTTTCCCATAGTAAATTTTTTATCCCAAACATGGGATTGGATGGCTACAATACCATGGTATTTCCATACATGCAATCATTGTGCAATAATGATGTTAATCCCATCTAATACAATTCAATACCATTCAATTCCAAGGACTAAACATGCCCTAAGAGATTCCACCACCACCTCTTCACCTTACATCCTCATAGGTATATCATTTTACAAGGTAGCCGATCGGAGGAGCTGAAGAAGATCCGTCTTAAAGATTTGAGGAGCAAAAGAGAAGTAGAGTTAAGTGTGAATAAGCATCTCCATAAAGGAATTATTAATGGGGCTTTTTTAACTAGAAAGAGTTTAAGTTTTGAGTCCATATAACTTGAAACCCAAAGTCGAATAGATCCTTATATAGAATCGTCTCCAGCGAGTGTGTACCTAAGATTAGTTCTTGTGTAGGACTAATAAATGGTTATTGATTAGCCTATAGAAAACCTTTTAAGTTCCTAAGGGACCCTTCGACACAGGTGTATATGTGCTCCACCAAAACAGGTACGTGTAATTACTTTTGTATGACCTCCACCAACACGAGTGTGTACGTGTAGGTTTGTGGTAAGTCTATTAAAATTATTGTAAACGCTTGTGGTGAATTTAATAAAAACTATTATAAATATTTGTGGTGAACTTATTGAAAATCATTGAGATGGTGAAATTCAATACATTCAAATTTAAGTGTGTCCACTGATAATGGTGTAAGTATTTAACTGAACCACTATATATTATTGGGTTTGCGATTGCTTATGTAGATGCATTTTTTTTTAAAAAAAATATATATTATTTTTTCAAAAAGAAATGGGTTGTATATTGATTAAAAAAAAAAGACCTATACAACACACCTACTATTTGGGCTAAGCCGAGGAGAAAAAACCGGCTAAGCCTATTGTAAACTATATACAAGCATAACCCCGTCTTTTATTCCTCAATGTATTTCTTTTCTTGCTTGTGAATGAATTTGTTTAATTTATATGGATGCATGATTAGAGTGTAGGTTAGGCACTTAATTTGTAGTACACACAATTGATATTTCATATCTCACCCCTTAATCTACTTTACTCATATAGTTATATCTTTGTAGTCTATGGTATTAGATTCACTTGATTGAATTGATTGGTAAATAATTTTAAGTGGTCATATTCACCAATCTTTAGGAGTTAACCATAATTCTAAGTTCTTGAAATTTTCGCGTATCGTGGTATCGTGTTAAATACTCAATGTAGTTTCACATATATTTTTTCATATCATTTTGCAGGTGCCCAAAGATGAGGCATATTCTTAGCTAAGTAGACCACACCACGTAAAGTAATGGTGAGAATAATGCCCACCATTGAAACATTCCTACGACCCACCGTGATGTTTATTTGTCATCCAACATGTTCATAAGGTCACCATTCTAGGCTCTCAATGATGTTTATTTTCCATCCAACATGTTGACAATGTCACGAAGACTTGAACTGAGACAAAACACAAATATCAGCTTAATTCAAAACTTATGTGGCTCCCAAAATTTTTTCCATAACATGTGTTCAATCTCAATTATTTCCTCCAGTGGTGTACACTTGAACTTTGGAATTTTTTTATTTTTATCTTTATTTTTTGGCTCATGCTATAAAATGATGAGAAAATGGATCACACATACATCATCATGGGGACTTGTGCCGTCAACATCAGTACAATGTTCCACACCACACAATCTATTTCCATGTCCAACCAGTCCCTCTGTGGTAGCTATCACACACAACTGCAATCTATCTAAACCCTTTGTGGTAGGTGTTTCATCCATTCCATTCATCCATTTTTACAGGTCATTTTAGGGGTTGATCCCAAAAATGAGAGGGATATAAATCTCAGGGGGACCACACCACATGAAAACAATAAGGATTAAGTATCCACCATTAAAATCCTACTAAGGCCCACTATACTGTTTATTTGACATCCAATATATTGATTAGTTCATATGGACCCAAATGAAGTAAAAAAAACAAAGATAAGCTTGATCCAAAGCTTTTATGGCGCCAAATAGTTTTTAATGGCCTACGTTCATTCAACATTGTTTCCTGTAATGTGGTCCACTTGAGATTGGGATATACCTCATTTTTGGACTCATACCATAAACTTATCTAAAAAAACTAGATGGACGACATGGATGAAATACATACATTATGGTGGGGCCCACAGAGCACTGACCACCAACCATTGGTTGGTGACATGGGGAGTAGCCAATCTGTTTCACAAGTGTGGCATCATATTGGCTACTCCCCCTATCATGGTCGGTGCTCTATGAGGCCACCATGATGCATGTGTTTCATCCATTTTTACAGATAGTTTTTGTAACGCCCATGAAAAATTCGTACTTGGGCTCGAGTACCAACTCGACCCGAAATTGTGTAGAATTTATTCCTTTAAAAAAAATATGACTAAGTTAGCTAGTGCAACGTTAGAATAGCTGGGAAATGGTCCCTGATCACTTTAAATACGTTCTACAAGGCTCAAAGCGAGTGGAACCAATGGTGCTATAATGCTCTAAAGCCTCAGATCAAACTCTAAACCAGTTTATTCACGGGACCTCCTTGAAACTTTGTATTGGATCTAGACCACACGTCGAAAGTCCGATACCTACCATCTTAGACCGTTATGACCACTTAGCTGGGCTTGGCAATCGTTTCGAAAATCAAGTCCAACTGACATTCAGTGGCTATTTCATTGAGCCTGGAGTGAAGAGAGAGAGAATAGGGTTAGAATTGGAATTTGAAATTCAAATCTGGCACACGATTTGACGCATCAGTATTAAGCGTTCTGACCGTCAGAATTCAGCCAAATTACACCCTTGGATCAGGAAAAATTTCTATTAGATATCACGAGACTTATAGGCCTGATCTTGGGGCGGTGACCGTTAAACTGAAACTGGACCGCCACGTGCGATATGGGAACCCTACCGGTCTGAAAACTGGATGTGTGCTAGATCCAGTATGCATGAGCTTAAGTCCGACCGCATTTGGCCAGAGGACCTTCAGAAATGCTCTTTTGGACCGAAATGGCCCCGATTTGGTTAGGCACCAAGTAAACATTGTTCCCAAGCCTATTTTGGGCATGTTTTAGCTTATAAAAGGGGTTGAAACCCTCACTTCTCTCACACATCTGAATTTGCTAGAAACCCTAGCTTGTGTGAGAGAAAAGGTGAGAGATTGTGAGAGAGAGTGGGAGAGTTCTTCCTGCTACTTGTGCTACGTGTTGCACGTGCTTAAGCAACGCACCTCTATCGCTTTCCCGGCGATTACACCGCGATTCTAGGTAAACAAATACCCTAAATAGTTGCTGATTTGAGGTTCCTTTGTTTCCATAGAGATGTAGCTTATGGATCTTGTGTATTAGGTTCCCTATTCGCCGTAGACGAAGCGTATACGCTTCGTTTCAATTCACGAGTCTACAAGACATAAGGTGAGGATTTTAGACGCTTTGATTGACGGTTCCCAACGCTTTCAATGTTGTTTAATAGTAGATTATTGACGGTATCGCCGTTTGACATGTACAATATGCTCTCCGTTTCCTGTTTCGTAAATTAACGAAGAATATGAGATTTAGGGCATTTTAGTCATTTGTAGGAAGTACTGTTTACATTCATATTTTGCTGATGTGATTGACATGGTTTGTTGTCGCATTAGGAAGTTAGGAATACGTGCATAATTAGTTTGGCGAAGAGATTCGCCTAATTGCCCACTTCGGGTCGACATACTATATGTAGACTTAAGTGTGTAGTGTATGTGTTTGTATAAATGCTTGTATTAGTATGTATTGAATTAAATGATGTTATGAATTAGTTTGAGATGGATTTCTCAATTAATATGCTGACCTAAATGTTTCCTACATGTTGACTATATGCATGATTTCATTACATGCATGAAATACATGTGTTTGAAGATTTACTTAAGTTGAATATTATAACATGTGTTAACATGCTCACATGATTGTATTTCAATTCCAATACTCTTACATAATTTGCTGATGTGATTCCATAAGTGTTTGGGACTAGACTTAGTCCAGGCAGTCAGTAACCGAGCGAATTCGTGGCTGACTGGTCTTAGCCACGAACGACGCGTCGATGAACGCGAGTCGTGTTTGAAGTTGACGGCAGTGGTTAGGCCACGCGAAGTGTTTTACGCACTTCATGTCGTTCGACTTGAGATGCGATCGCGCTAGTCGAGCCCGTCAAGTAACCCGACTGGCCGATGTATGTTCACCTTGTATGAGTCATAACTGCTTGAACCTAGGGTACTGAACTTACCATTGTAAACCCTGTTAACCATGGTACCTTGATCCACGAAGACTCATGAGCCGGGCATGGTGGTATGGGACACCGTGGTCTAGCTGTCGGCCTACGCTGGGGCCACAAACCTCCCCGTAGTGACTAGTGAGCACCTAGACTCATGAGCAGATTATGGTGGTATGAGACACTATATTCTAGCTGTCGGCCTACACTGATCAGGCGACGAGTCTTTTGTAGTGACCGCGAGCGTATTCTGAGTCCACGGGAGGCGACGACCCTTCCGTTGCAGTAGAGTACGGTAGGCCTGTATTGATAAGGTGATGGGGGAGCGGTGCAACGAGTGCGAGCAACAGCCCTGGCAGCCCTTGCAGTGACCTACGAAATATACATCATATGAGATTACTAGCAGTGACGACCCTAGACAGGATCTGTGTTGGGATTGATACAAGGGAAGTACCTTAGTTTCTCAATCCTTCTGTTTGAATGGACTTATAACAACTTGGAAATCATATCACCATGCCATTGCATGTGCCTGGAAGATGTGGAGCACTTGAGGGTTGATTGCATGCCGCAGTCGTAAGATGTTGCCGTATGAGGGAGATCGTCGGTGAGGGTATACATCACGTCATGTCATCTTGCATTAACAACAGTATTAGGATTGTCTGATTTTTTGCTTTACTATTATCTCATGATTGAATTGTGAACATGCTAATCTTTGCTCTATGATTCCACTGAGTTGATCACTCACTCCCACGTTACGGGATGATGTTTGCAACACCCACCAGACCCTGTTGTAGATGCAGGTGAGGCTGAGATCCAGGAGGCAGAGCCAGACTTCGACGAGGACCAGGACGAGTTCTCGTACATGCAGTATCACGATGGCTTTGCGTAGGCGACCTGGATCGATGAGACTTCAGTGGGACCATGTTGGACATTTACTTTTGTTCATGTATATGTATATGAGACTCAGAGATGTATTCATACTTTAGAGACAGATGAGATTAACTTTATTTTTTTTCTTTCATACAGTGATATATATATTGTTTAGTCTTCCGCTTGCTTTTATCACTGGATCTGAAGTATGAATTGGAGTTTTGGTATACTTTTGCTCATGTAAATGCTTTAAATCAGACAACATTGAATCATAATCATTTTTGTTGCATAAGTGACGGTCTGGAACTCGGGAGTTGAGTTTATACACGACCCCCGATTTTTAGGGTGTTACAGTTTTAGGGCTTTATCCCAAAAATGATATGGATATAAATCTTTGGTGGACCACACCATAGGAAAACAATAGTGATTGGATATCCACCATTAAAATCCTCCTAAGGCCCACTGTACGGTTTATTTGACATCCAATATATTGATTAGTTCATACAGACCCACATGAAGGGAAAAAACAAAGATAAGCTTGATTCAAAACTTTTATGGCCCCAAAAAGTTTTTAATGGTTGACTTTCATTCAACCCTATTTACTGTAATGTGGTCCACTTGAGATTGGGATATACCTCATTTTTTGTCTCATACCATAAACTTATCTATAAAAAAAGATGGATGGCATGGATGAAATACATACATTATGGAGGGGCCAACAGAGCACTGACGACTAGAAAAAAGAAAAATCATCATTGCTAGCTAGGGAAGTAGGCATGATGGAAAGGTAAGGTAGGTTGCTTAGGATAAAGTACTAGGTGGGGCCCACTCTTAGGAAATATACAAGGGCTTAGGTGAGTCCCACATGCATGATGTGTGGCCAATAATAGTGTAGTTGATATATCAAGATGCACATGTCGAAATCATGTAAGTGACGTGACGTTGGATCCGTGGTGTCAATGCGGTCGCAATAGCATAGGTTTCAAGTCGATCTGGTTTGAAAAAGAAGGATGGAACTCAAGGGTGATCGTAAACGAAATCTACAGGTCATGGGTTGTCGGGATTCAATCGGTAGGATCGTGGGACTTAGAGGAACGAAATGAATACTCAGGTAGGGTCTTTCATCTTGGTAGCAGGGGGAGTAGCCAATCCATTTCCTAACAAGTGTGGCATCGGATTGGCTACTCCCCCTTGCCACGGTCGGTGCTCTGTGGGGCCCACCATGATGTATATGTTTCATCCATTATGTGCATCCATTTTTATAGATACTTCTAGGGCTTTATCTCAAAAATAAGATGGATATAAATCTCAGGTGAACCACACCACAGATAAACCATAGAGATTAGATATCCACCACTAAAATCCTCCTAAGGACCACCGTACTGTTTATTTGACATCCAATCTATTGATTAGGACATACAGACCCATATTAAGGGAATAAACAAAGATAAGCTTGATCCAAAACTTTTATAACCCCAAAAAGCTTTTAATGGTCTACGTTTCAACACCGTTTCATGTTATGTGGTCCACTTGAGATTGGTATATATCTCACTGTTGGTCTCATCCCATTAAATGATCTATAAAAATGGATGGACCGCATGGATGAAACACATATAACATGGTGAGGCCCACGAAGCACCGACCACTAGCCATTGGCTGGTGGCAGGGGGAGTAGCCAATTCGTTTCCCCCTTGTTAGAGATCCAGTGACTGGTTGGACATCCGATGTCACACTCGTTAGAGATCTTGACCATTCACATTCCTTAGAGATCCTGGCCAATCCTAAGGTAGGGTACACTGTAAAAATGCCCAGGGACAAAATCAATAATAATAATAATGTTGGCCCGTTGATTATACAGATCACACTGATACCAAAAAAGTGGGCGGCTAAAAAAAAATTCAAAAACCCAAATTAAATGTACACGTGGTTCACCTAATGAATGTACTACACTGAAATTTGTAAACCATATATAAAGTGGTCCACCGTCAGAAGATCGGTTTCAGGTCAGGGACACTTAGGCGATGTACGGATTCTAAAATTTGGTTACGTGACCGTGACTGACACAAAAGCTCTTCTTTTTTTCAATTTAAGGTAAAGTACGGCTTTCCAAATAACAATGGTTCAAACTCAAGTGCCACGCTTCACATTACACCAAAAATGGTGCAATTTCTAAAAACTTCGTACATCCACATGCACGCTGCTTCCAAAAACCACGCCTTTTGATGCTGTGCCACTACCCGATGCTATTTCGGTATCACGTTCCACGCAGTCGTTCCATGACGCACTCTCTGTTGATAAGGTGGGCCATAAAGTCATGGGGATCGTGCATTGGGAAACGAGATCCTGATCTCGATAACCCTCAAGAATTTAGAGAGCAGCGGCATACCTTAATATATAAAAATATCACGGGGTTAGTAATATTTTTATTTATAACATTTCTACAGAAGTGGTTGTTAGAAAATTATTCTTTTTTAATCTTTGAAAAGTTAATTAAGAAACACTTGGCCGTACGGAAGCACCACAACACAAACAAAAGGAATAGGAAAAACAATAAGAGAGAAGTAGAATGAGAAAGACAAAGGAAAAGATGCGAGTATAACCTAATACAAGCTGCACCCGGAGAGAACAAGAGAAGCCGGAGACATCTTTTGATGGTGGGGAATCCAGTCCACTTTCTTGAGTCTTATGGCTCGTTCAAGCTTTAAATTGACACTTTTTTTTCTTTTTTTTGACAAATCCTTCTATGAACCAATGCAAATGTCAGACAATCATCACAGTAAGCTCCAAAAAAGACCTATGTTGCAGTCTTCTTAATATCACATTTACGGAAAGTATACACATTTAGAGGAAGAGAAGTGACAGCCAGCAATATATTGAAAACACAATAGTACTCACTTTATTGAAGGGGCAACCATCAAAAGCTATTTATGATCAACACTCCTCCCCACAACTAGTTGTTGGGGTAAAATTGCCAAACACTAAGGGAGTGCTTGGATTACCATTTACCATAAGTAAACGATATAAAAGAATAGTTATTACAAATTTATAATATTTGTTTAAAGATGTAAACCGGCACGTAATTCAATGGTCAATTGCATATGTAAAAGAGAGGTAAAGAAATGGCTAATCATTATAAGTTTTACATTGTATTTCATTGAAAATCTTCCATCTAAATAGGGGAAACATTATATTTTCATAACTATTGTGACATTTTCATATAGAACAGGTTGGAGACACTTTCATGGCAAAGATGAACTAGAGAAGGTCCGATTGGAGGCAAAAATGATCCGGACCATCAGAACCTTAAAACAGTCATATCTCGCAAAGCGGGATGAGTTTTTTGATGTGTCATATAATATGATTTTGGGGTAGGAGAAGCTACTTTAGCCAACTAACCCCGCTATGCTAGGTTGCCCACGCCAAATTTGCGAGATTCCATCAAATCGACAGTTAAAAGTCCCTTTTATTTTCGATTTTGCTTTAAATAGTAAGTTTTAGTTTGATTATAACTTTTAATCCCTTGAATTGTAGGCGTCATGCCCAACATGAAAAGTGCTTAGAAAAATTGGAAGAATATCGAGATTTGGCCAAATTGGACACTTAACTATTTTTCGACGAAAACCATGAAGTCTACTAGGAATGGAGACCGTCTATAAATAGTAAGTTTCTTATTTATAGTAAGTCACATTTTTAGGGAGTTTGAATCTAAAACTTTGTCCTAGGTTTGATCAGCTCATTATTTAACAGATTGTAATTTTATTTTTTAATCATTAATCAATTTATTTCTAATTGATTAGAAATTATTTCTAATTTTATCCCTCAGAAATTCGAGGAAGCTCTATTAGGAGTCCAGAGAGCTCCGTGGATTTGGAGTAGTTATTCCTTGAGGAAGACGGTGATCGACCTCATCACGTCCTTTCCTACGTCAATTGGTATCAGAGAGAGGCTTTCTCTTTGGATCTATGGCTTTTAAGAATGGGTTGGGCAACATTCTCATGAATGGTACTCTAAGAAATTTACCTTTAACAATGACAACTTTTGAAGTGGCAGAGCAAGAGAATCAGTAAGCCACACAAGGGCTGTAGGCTGCCATTAATCACACAATAGATGATCTAGAGCAGTTTTGTGTTTGTGGTGGTGATCTACCCCTGGTAGGCACTGAAACTCATAATCACACTAATCGAAGGGCAATGTCAGCAATGAATTGCATGATCACACCTGATGAGGTGAGATCCAACGATGAGGAGATCGATGACATGATCCTCTACTATCCTGGATAATAGGTTAATTGGAAAAATCACGTGGATCAAGAATTCAAGATAAAAGTTGATCTTTGTAATTTCAATGGCCAACTTCACATTGAGATTTTTCTTGATTGGGTTTCTGAAGTTGAGCGATTCTTCGACTAAAGTAAAGAAAGTTAAGATTATAACTTACAAGTTGAAGAGAAGAGCTTTAGCTTGGTAGGAGTAACTTCAGCTCGCACGAACGGGGCAGATGAAAGCACTAAACTGTACATGATAGGAGATGAAGGGGGGTTGTTGTGTGCACGATTCTTCCTTAACGGCTATGATAAAGTATTGTTCTATCAATACCAAAATTATTGGTATAGTAGTCGGTCGATGGGAGATTACATAGAAGAATTCTACTACTTGGCAGCATAAACGATTTAGTCAAATTGAATCATAGCAAGTCGCCTGATTCAACGGTGGGTTGCGTGCGTCGATTCAGGATCAAGTTTAGATGTAGCCCATGTGAACGATGAATGAAGTGATCAAGTTCGCCACTTGAGGGCCTATTCTACCACTAGGGTCACCGGGGTGGGTATGTCCTAGGGAGCTTCATAGAACAAAGGGAAAGAACTTGTAGGGGGCACACACAACCTCCTACACTCATGAACTAAGATTCAGGAAGCGAACAAGTTAGACCTCAAAGGGGCGTGACCACTGCTACCACCCCTTGCAGGATCTCGAACCCCTATAGTTAGTCAAGGCCCTACCATTAGTATCGTTGTGGCCAACAGGGTCACCTATCAAATACTTGCCCCCAACGACAAGTGGCTAACCTCACCATCAATGATAGTAGTGTTGAAAATGCTGATGAAATTTTGGATATTAGTGAATTGGAGCATCCCTTAGAGGATGAAACTAATGAAGCATATTAGATTCCACAGGATCATGGTGAGTTTCTAGTCGTAAGGCGGCTATTGTATGCACCAAGGAAGGAAGTACATCCATAATGACACAACTTCTTCTGAATAAGATGTATGGTGAATCAAAAAGTCTGTAATATGATCATTAACAATGAGAGCAGTGAGAACATCGTCTCCAAGGTCATGGTGGGGAAATTGTAATTAAAAAGGGAGCATCATCCCTCCCCATATATGATTAGTTGGATTAAGAAAGTCAACGAGACGAAAGTAACTGAACAATGCGCTATATCTTTTTAAATTGACAAATACTATAAATACCAAGTAGTATGCGACATTATTGACATGGAAGCCTATCACATTCTACTCAGTCGACCATGGAAATCTGATCATGACGCCACTCATAAAAGATGATATAATGTGTGTATTTTCATCAAGGATAGTAAAAAATCATACTAGCCTTATGAATCCAGAGGAGCCACCCGAAACTTCTAAAGTGGCTGGTTGTTTGCTCTTAAGCATACGAGACTTTATGGAGGAATTCAAAGAGATGAGACAAGCCTATGCATTAATTGTAATGAGGAAAGAACTCAAGCCCACCATTATTTTTGAGAAACTAAAACCTCTACTGCTTGAATTCAAAGAAATTTGGCCTGATGACCTTCTTGATGAATTGCCTCACATGCGAGATATTCAGTACTATTTCGACCTTGTCCTTAGGTCCAGCTTACCCAATCTTCCTCACTATCAAATGAATGTGTTATTTTGCAAGGACGACTAGAGGAATTGGTGCATGTGTTTCGATAGCCAGCAATTAACAAGATTACCATAAAATACAAGTTTTTCACACAACATGTGGATGATATGTTGGAAATGATTGAGGGTGTGAAATTATTTTTAAAAATGGATTTAAGGAGTGACTACCATCATATTTAAATACGGTAAGGTGATGAGTGGAAGAAAACTTTTAATACCAAGGAAGGGTTGTATGAATGGTTACTCATGTCCTTCGATTTTTGAACACGCGTAGTACATCTGTGAGGTTGATGAACCAAGTTCTAAAGTCATTCATTGACCGGTTCATAGTGGTCTACTTCGATGACATTTTGATATACAGTGAAGATAAATCAAGCCATATGAAACACCTCAAACATATCCTTCAAGTGGTCACTAAAAATAAGTTGTATCTCAATATAAAAAAAAATGCAGCTTCTTGACCTATAACCTTTTATTTTTAGGCTTTGTTATGACATCCATGGGCATCCGAGTGGATGACCAAAATAGTGAGAGACATTAGGGAATGGCCAGTTCTAATAAATATCCACAAAGTTTGGAGTTTTTATGGATTGATAACATTCTATCATCGGTTTGAATTTTAGCAACATTGTGTCACCAATTAGAGATTGTATTTAGAAGGAAATATTTTAGTAGACTAACAAAGCTAACAGGAGCTTTATTGAAATTAAGCATAGATTTCCCACAATTTCAGTTCTTGTATTTCCCATCTTCGATAAACTGTTTGAGGTTGAATGTAATCCTTCATATGTCATAATTGAGAAAGTGTTGTCACAAGAAGATAGGCTGGTAACCTTTTATAATGAAAAGCTTAGTAATGCACGCAAAAAGCGATCGACATATGAGCTCTAATTATACATAGTAGTCCAAGCACTTTGACATTGGAGACATTACTAGATTTAAAGGGAGTTCATTCTTTACACAGACCGTCAAACTCTCAAATTTAATAATAGACAAGCCAATGTGAATCATGTGCATGCTGGGTAGATTTCATTCTTGTATGAATTCACATTTTTGCTAGAGAATATGTCTGAACAAAAGAACAAAGTAATTGATGCACTTATCCGACATGTAACTTGGTTAGTTACCATGAGCAATGAGGTTATCAGATTCGAATGCCCCAAAGACATATGCCGACGACGATGACTTCAAGGATGCGTGAATTAGATGACAAGAGGGTCATCCCAGTGACCTACATATGCAAGATGATTTTCTCTTCAAAGTGAATAAATTGTGTATCTCCAAAAGTTCTCTGAGGGAGCAGATTATCCAAGAGTTATATGGAAGTGGCCTTGGTGTATACGTTGAGCGAGATAAGATGCAAGCTCTTGTTAATGAATGATATTACTGGCTACAATTAGTACGTGATGTGAGTAAAGCGGTGCAATGCTATCATGTTTGGAAGACCTTTCAGGGGTAGTTTCAAAATAAGAGCCTTGACACCCTGTTACATGCCGAACGACCCTTGTGAGGACTTATCTATGGACTTCATACTTGGTGTCCCACGAACACATTATGGCATGGATTCAATGTTTGTTCTTGTAGATCACTTCTTAAAGATGGTACACTTTATCTCATATAAGAAGACCCTCGATGCAATAACATGAAGAATCTATTCTTCAGAGAGGTCATGCAACTATATGGGGTTCCCAAGATCATTACTTTTGATTGTGACATGAAGTTCATTAGCCACTTTTGGTAGACTTTTTAGAATCGATTTGATATGTAACTTCAGTTCAATAGTTCCTAGCACTCATAAATTGATGGACAGATTGAAGTTATGAATCACGTGTTGAGAAGTCCCCTCCAGTGTATTCTAGGTGATAAATCAAAGTAGTGGGATTTGGCCTTATCTCAAGTGGAGTTTGCATTCAACAACATAGTAAACTGCTTAACAGGGAAGTCCTCATTCCGGATTATTTATAGTCAAGTGCCTTGCCACACACTTGACTTTCTCCATTTGCTTAAGCTCCCGGGCATGAACATTGTAACATAACATATGGCAGACCGAATCTTAGGTATTCATGTAAATGTACAAGCCAAATTACAAGCTTTGAATGACAACTACAAGGAGCTAGCCGACAAGTATCGATGGCAATAGTGTTTGAGGTGGGTGACCATGTTATTGTGCATTTATGTAATAAGAGATTTCCAACCAGGACCTACAAGAAATTAAAGAACAAGAAAATTGGTCCAGTATTGATCCTTCAAAAGATCAATGACAACACTTACGTTCTTAATCTTCCCAATAATATAAAGATCTCACATACTTTCAACGTTAAGGACCTGATCGAGTATCATGAGCCGATGCTAGATGAGAACTGGAGGTTAAGTTCTTTCGAAGTAGAGGGAACTGATGTAGAGTAGGTCACAGACACTTTCATGGAAAATATGGCCAGAGAAGGTCCGATCAGAGGCAAAAATGATCTAAACCGTTAAAACCTTAAAACAGTCATATCTTACAAGTTGGGATGTGTTTTTTTTATGTATCATATATGATTTTGGGATACTTTAGCCAACCAACTATGCTATATCAGTTTGACTAAGTTGGATTTGCGAGATTCCATCAGATCGACTATAAAAAGTCACTTTTATTTTCATTTTACTATAAATAGTAAGTTTTAGTTTGATTATAACTTTTGATTCTTTGAGTTGTAGGAGTCGTTCCCAACATGAAAAGGGGTTAGAAAAATTAGGAGAATAATGTGATTTGGCCAAATTGGATACTTACTATTTTTGGCCGAAGGCCATGAAGTGTAGCAAGAATGGAGACCGTCTATAAATAATAAGTTTACTATTTATAGTGAGTTTAAGTTGGAGTTTGAATCTAAAACTTCATCCTAGGTTTGAGCTCAATATTTAAAGGATTGTAATTTCATTTTTTTAATCAATTAATTTATTTTTAATTTATTAGAAATTATTTCTAATTTATCCCTTGTAAATTTGAGGAAGCTCTATGAGGAGTCCAAAAAGCTCCGTGGATTCATAGTAGTTATTCCCTGATGAAGATGTCAATAGACCTCATCACATCCTTCCTTGCGTCACATTTTAATAATGATCAAATGCAATCATTATAAGTATATCATTTCATATTTGGGCATGATTTGATATTTGTAATCATTACACTTTTATGTGTTTAGTGTGGCAAATTACATCCAAACACACCTTATGTTATGGAGAAAATAGACCGACCTACTATTAACAAGCCACGTCAGCACTTTAGATAGTAATAGGCACAACCCAGTCGTCCAACCCTCGCCTCTCCGGCCTAGTACGAAGAAAGGTTGAGCTCGACCTCTCAGCAACAAGTCAAGATACTTATCGACCAACCACGACCTGAGGAGCTATTCACCTTAGGTCAGCTAGACCCATCCTCTGACGAACACGACCTGACCTCGATGGAAGACTAGGTTAGGTCAGCTAAACCTGCCCTCTGTGGGATTCGACTTGACCTCTATTAGGTTTATCTGTGATCTCAACTGAAGATCGCGGAAATCGACTCCTACACAGATCACCCTGAGATTCTATCCAAGGATCTAGAAAGATCCACCATGCAAGAAGTCAGAATCCTACTATAATTCGCCCTTGCCAAAACTAGGAGAGGCACCCCTCCCCCCCCTATGACATCCCAAAAATCCAGGGTCGGGTAGAAACCCAACTCCCGAGTTCCAGAACGTCACTTATGCAACATAGATAATGATAAATGCATGTTGTCTGTAGAATGGCATTAAACAAGATTGAGACTAAGCCAAAACAACATATCATACTCCAGAGAGAGTTAAATTAGCAAGCGAAAGACAATGATAAATACATAAAATATATAATTGATTGTAAGTCCCTAGAGTGTGAACATGTTACCAGGTTAATTAAGTACATGTATACTAAAAAAATGAAAAGAAAAGAATATACATGAGTGCTCAAAAAATTATAAAATGACAAGTGTCAAGGCGTCTAATCAACCTCCCTGTAATCCCGTCGATCAGATCACGCATAAAGGAGGGATCCTCCTCATCATCATCAAGTCTGCCTCTGCCTCACAGGCCGTGCCATCATCTGCAATTACAAAAGGGTCTGGTGGGTGTCCGGAACACCTTCCCGTAACGTGGGAGTGAGTACTTAACTCAGTGGAATTATACAACAAAGATTAACATGTTATCAAATCAATCACGCGATAATAGTAAAGCAAACAATCAAACATTCTTAGATACTGTTACTAATGCAAGCATGAGATGACATGATGGATGCCCTCACCGACATTCTCCCTCATACGGTACCATCTTACGCCCGTGGCATGCTTTCTTCCCACAGTGCTCCACATCTTCCAGGCACATACAATGCGATGTGGATAATGATTACCGAGTTGTTATTAGTCCTTTTCATACAGTAGGATTGAAAAACTAGGGTACCTTGCTTATATCAATCCCAACACAGATCCTGTCTAGGGTCGTCACTCCTAGTAATCTCATACGATGTTATATTTATAGGTCACTGCAAGGGCTGTCAGGGCTGTTGCTCGCACTCATTGCACTGCTCCCCCATCACCTTATCAATACAGGCCTAATTATCCTTAAGATTACATCAGGACTCGTCGCCCCCATGCGGTGTCAGGATAAACTCAAGGTCACTACAAAGGGCTCATCACCTGATCAGTGTAGGCCGACAACAAGAATATAGTATCCCATACCACCATAATCTGCTCAGAGTAGGGTGCTCACTGGTCACTATGAGGAGGTTTGTGGCCCCAGCGTAGGCCGATAGCTCGACCACGGTGTCCCATACCACCATGCCCGGCTCATGAGTCTTTATGGATCAAGGTACCATGGTTAACAGGGTTTTTAATGGTAAGATCAGTACCCTAGGTTCAAGCAGTTATGACTCATACAGGGTGAACATACAATGGCTAGTCGGGTTACTTGACGGGCTCGATTAGTACGAGCGCATCTCAAGCTGAACGACAAGAAGTGCATGAAATACTTCGTGTGGCCTAACCACTACCGTCAACCCAAAACACGACTCGTGTTCATCGACCCGTCCTTTGTGGTACATAGAAACCAACCACGAATTCAATCCATTACCAACTGCCTGGACTAGGTCATAGCCCTAAGCATTTGTGTATCAACATTAGTAAGCATATGTGAGTAACAGAAATGAATATAAATAATACAAGCATGTTGACACGTGTTATAACATACAACGTAAGCAAATCAACCAACACATGCATTCCGTATATATAATGAATTCAATTCATATAGCCAACATGGTGGAAATCCTATACATCAGCATATTACTTGAGATTTCAATCTCAAGACTACTCTACAGCAATAGTTACTCCATACATACTAGTACAAACATTTATACAAACACTTAGTCTACACACTTTAGTCTACATAACGTATGTCGACCCAAAGTGTGCATTAGGGTGAATCTCTTCACCAAAAAGATCATACATGCATATCTAGTATATTAATATGACAAATAAATATGACAATCATTTCAGCAAAATACAGACGTATACGGTATTTTCTATAAATGCCTAAAATACCCTAAATCTCATATTTACCGTACGTTTACGAAACGGAAAACGGACAGCATGTTGTATATGTCAAACGGCGTTCCCGTCGATAATTTACTATTAAACGACATTGAAAGCATTGAAATCAGTCAATCTAAGCGTCTAAAATCCTCACCTTGTGTTGTAGAAGTGTATCGATTCGAATCGAACGTCAACGCTTCGTCAACGACGTTATGGCGACCTAATGCACAAGATACATAAGCTATTTCGATATTTGAATCAAAAGAATTCAAAAACAGCAAGTAGTTAGGATTTTTCTTACTTAGGAGTGCGTTGGAATCACCAAAAAAGTCATTGGAGTGCGGTGCTTTGGCACGTGCAGAAGCTGCAGCAAGTGGCGGGAATTCTCTCCCACTACTCTCTGACAATCTCTCTCTCTCTAGCTAGGGTTTCTAGCAAATTCGGATGGGTGAGATATGTGAGGATTTCAAGCCCTTATATAGGCTAAAACCTTCCCAAATTAGGCTTGGGGACAAGGTACACTTAAGTTATAACCAAAACAGGACTTTTTCGATCCAAAAGAGTGTTTCGGGTGGTCCCCTGGCCGAATGCGGTCGGACTTAAGCTCATGGTCACTGGATGTTGCTCTCACCTAGTTTTCAGTCCGGCAGAGTTCATAGATCGCTCGTGGCGGACCAGTTTCAGTTCAGCGGTCATCGTACCTAAATCAGGTCTACAAGTCTCATAATATGAAAGAGAAATTTTTTCTGATCCGAGGGTGAAATTTGGCTGAATTCTAATGGTCAGAACGCTTAATAATAACGTGCCAAGTCTCGTGCCAGATTTAGATTAAAATTTTCAAATCTAACCCATTTCTCACTCTCTTCACTCCAGGCTCAATGAAATAGCCTCTGAACGTCGGTTGGGCTTGATTTTCGAAATAATTGTCAAGTCCAGCTAAGCGATCGTAACGGTCTAAGATTGTGGATATCATACTTTTAACGCATGGTCTAGATCCAATACGAAGTTTCAAAGGGTTCCCGAGAACAAACCAGTTTAAAGTTTGATCCTAGGTTTCTAGGTAACATAGCATTAGCAGTCCTACTAATTTTGGGTCTTATAGTTTATATTTAAAGTGATCCAAGTTAATTTTACTGAGTTTTCAGTTTGGTACTTAACCAAATTCTACCTTAATAGGGCAGAATACGGTCCTAGGGCCATTCTGTGCCCCATTTTAGGCACTTCTAGTTATCATATTTTTTTAATTATTTTTTTGGGAGCTCATCATCAGATTTTGAGTTGTAGAAGAATTTTAAAAATTCCAGAAGCAGCAGCTGTCCAACAAGTGATTATCGGACAGTTTCTCACAATGACCTATTTTAAACTATAATAAATATTTTATTATATTTTTTATATATTTTTATATAAAACGAGACTCATTTAACTTCAATTTGGTTTTTGAATCACCTAAATCTGAGTTATAACGAAGGAAATATGATTTTTTAAAGTTGGAAGAAATGTGCAAGAAAAAGTACAGAAACCGGCCTGCCAGACCGTTGTACGGACGGGTTCGGCGATGCATCGCCAAACCGGTGATCCCATCGCCGCTCGCTGACCTGTTTAGGGTGATTTCACTGTCTGATATTTGAAATGGATGTATTTTAGAACCTGAGATGAGTTATTTGATATGCAATATATGATTTTGGGGTAGGAGAAGCTGATCTATCCAAATAGCCTACTTATTTCGTGAGATTACAAAAGGTTAATGGTTAAAAATCCTTTTTATTTATTTATTTACTATTTATAGTACTTTTTAGTTTAAGTATTGATTAACATCACCTAAACTTTAAGATTTGTGTCTAATATGAAAGCTCCTAGAAAATTTTGAAGGATAAAGTAGTGAAATGTGAGATTTTCGAAGGAAATAGGGATTTGGGACTTTTGGATTAAGTTTTGAGAAGTTAATCAGGTGTTAGGATTGACTCATTGCCTAAGGACGTCTTATCCCAAGTTGACAAAAATCCTCCCATGCAATCTCCTCTCCCCACCTAAAAATAACCATACCCTTAATGGTGAAGGTACGCACAATCTCTAGCCCTAAACCCTCAATATTCAACTAGATCCAGATTCATTTCCTGACTTAGGCATCGGAGGGTCCCCTACACGAGCCAAGGTCTTCCTTGTCTATCCTTTGTGTAGGTTTGCAAGCCCAGGGAGGGCTAACCAAATTTCTACATCAACACCTTAAATTACATATGGTATGGATATGTTCACAGTTCGAGTGGTGCTTAAAAATAACTTCATCTCATTTAATTCAATCAAAGTTATATATTGGAGATCAAATTTGACTAAGTATTAAAAATTAAAACCAATAAATTATATAAACTATGATATCTAATGCATAAGTTATATATACCCGCTAAAAGGAGATGAGCTCTTCTCTAAGTGGCACCCAAACATGCCCTTAACCCAACTATCACCAATTTATTACCATCGATGGTCCTCACTATTCATTTCTTCACATGTGGCATACATGGGTGAAATAGAAATCATTGGCTTGATATTTCCAGTAGTGCTGGGCCATGGTCCAAAATGAACACAACGGGAATAGAGTTAGCAATGGCTCCCATTCAGTGTGGTTACATCCACCTTCATAGAAACAGCTAAGATAGTCGTTCGATTAAAGAAGATTGTGGTCAATTGCTAATCAACAGAGGGGAGCGCATGATACCTAGTTTAGATCATTTCACTAATGTGTCAGTGTCCTATGCACAATCTTGAGGCACAAAAATTTGATCTCTATAGGCAGTGGATCTCCTCCCTATGGGATGTATTTTCAAAATAAGTACAAGGTGACACATGGAGCGTGGTATAACAAATGAGAAAACTGTCAGCACACTCATCATTTAGTGGGTGGGGCCCCATGGTAAACATATTCTGGCCCAGACATAATACATAGTACTACAGCTTGATAGTGTTTTAAATATATATATGCCAAAATCGCAAATTCGCGACTGACCAAATCTGTCGTAAAACCAAAAAACGACGGATTTCATCCATCGCTGTTTATTGGGTTATTTTTTTCGATGGATAAAATCCGTGGTTGAATCTGTGACGGATGAGGTCTATCGTAGATTATCGACAGATAAGATCCGTCACAAAAAAAAAATAAAATCCATTGTTGAAATTCAGAAAAAACCACCCAAATTGTCATTTAAAATATTGGTGATGAATAACGTCTGTCGCTAATATGAGGAGAGCGACGGAACTCCAATGTCTTATTCAAAAATTAGCGACGGTTTTGGTCGGTCACTAAAATATCTGCGAATTAAAAAAAATAATAGTTAGATTTGTTTGTATTTTTTTGAATCTTACACTTGATGGTCATTCAAAAAATATTCCACACGATCATAATCAATCAATGATTAATCATGTGCATGCATGTTTCACCCATTTAACATTCATCAAGACAAAAATCTGCACAATACCAATAAAATAGTTAACGGTCTATTAATGTTTTCAGACTGCAAATGCACATGAATGTCACAGGCAAAGCCATACATCAGTTGGGACTGAAAGTAGCTGCAACATCTCCTTAGCAAATCACAACCATAAAACAGAAGATGAGACCAGTCGGGGATAGGGTAGGCATGCTTTGATGTTCTTCGACATCTGAGAACCACAATAGAAGCCTCTTCTAATTCTTTAAACTTCAGCATTTCAACTACTAGAGCAAACATCAAACATGCAACAATGAGGATACCATCCAAATACACATATAAACCATACAGTAAATACATGTGAAAAGATTAAAAAAAAAATTTGCATAACATATAAAAGTGACCATGCCAAATACACATCCAATGTAGTCCCTGTCTAAAGCTCACTTTTTAACCACGCTAATGAAATGCCCACATCAACTATATTATGCAATGCCCATGGCCACATATAAAACCCATTCCAACTAATAAGCATTGCCACATGTATGTATAGATGAGTACTCTTATCATAGAAATAGAAGTCTGAGAAAATCCATGCTCGAAAATCATGCTTACCTAAACAAACTTAAATTTCAACCAATAGACATCAATAGCCCCTGTCACCTCTCACTCTAACCAATGGCTAAGAACACGCCCTTTAACTCTACATCCTTGGTGAGGTCACCACTCGCCTTCGGCTCTACATCTATGATGAGGATACATAAACATTAGATTGAAAGCAGTGGTGATTGAACTCATCATTAAAAGAATCAGGTGTTTTTTCTATCAAAATGTTCTGTTTGAAAGCAAGTAAACATTAAAACCGAACAAATTTCCAATTTGATGCCTTTCATTAAAGCTAGAAATAAAATGGATGGCCTATCCTATCCATTTTCATTAGGCCCATCCAAGCAAACAAGTCCTAAATGAATTTGGGGCTAGCCCAACTTCCCCTCACTTCAGAAGACTTAACTCCAAATTACACAACAATCCTGATAAATTGATATGTAATTAAACTGAGCATCCAAATACATAAAAAAAAATTAATAGTAAAATCTAAGCCCATATGCTCAAAACACCCAACAGCAAAATTCCACCCATCCATTAATAACTAAACAACTCAACCCAAGTGAAAGTGCCAATCCCATTATTACCATTTTGCACATCATAGAATAGGAATTTGTAGCAACCCGTAGCTTGATAAGAAGCTTCTAATCAGTTTCTCAAATAGTAATCTGTCCCAAATTAACCTGTCTGTTTACTTCTATCCATAACCCAACCCATTCAAACTACACCAAATTTGTCCTTATCATGTCAAGAAAAAGCTCTCAAGCCTATCCAGAAAACTATTCTAAATCTGTCCACTTCCAGCCCTTAACTCAGACCAGTCCCTGTCTAGAAAACTACCCCAAAATCTATCTGCATTTAGCTCTTAACCGAGCCTATAAACTGACCAGAAACTATCCCAAAATTGGTTCACTTCCAACCATTGATCCTGCCCAACCATTGATCCTGCCCATGAAACTATCCAACAGTTGTCAAATTGGTATTCAACTAGAACCCTATAGACTAATCCCATCTCTCTTGAACCTAGATAGCCCTAAAAGATCTGTCTCAACCCCAGCCTATTCTTCACACCGATCTGGTATTATTTTTTAAGCTAACAAATAATGAGATTTCTTTCAGTCCTAATATGGCAGGTAAAAATCAGAACACTATGGTGGTGAAGATGCTCCAACAAATAATGGATAAGATGGATTCTATGACAAGTTGAATGGATAATTGGATAATGGGGCAACTGTTGCAGTGCAAAATAACATGAAAGGTAACTCCAGTCAATATTGAGGATGTCGTCACCCTTTTGGATAGCATGGATCATGTTGCAGAAAAGAAAGCCAATCAGCGCAATAGATCAACTATCGAGATTGATCAATTAGAGTAAGCCAGCATGAGGTCCTTGTTTATCTATCAAATGGAAGGATGTTCAAGGACCATTTATCACACCAATTTTCCTTACATATCCATATCTTTCTGGCCATCTATACGTGTCACCACAACAATGTGAATAGGTTGCATCAATTAGTATCTAAGTAGAGTCACACCTAATGTGACTGATCCAGGAACTTGTTCATCTATCTTGCTTCTCCATCGTTTACACAATCATCATCCATCGCATCACTTCCATCTAAGCTGGTCTATTATTACTGTTTCTTATCTGCTGTCCATCCGTTTTGCTAGATCATTTTAGGATACAAGCACAAAAATGTAGAACATCCAATTCTCAGGGGGACTATACTATAAGAAATGGTGGTGATTGAACCACCTTACCATTAAAAGCTTCCTAAGGCCCACTGTAATGTTTCCATAATGTTTGTTTGCCATCCAACTTATTGATAAGGTGACACAAGCTAAGATGAAGGGGAAAAAAGATATTGACTTGATCTAAAAATTATGTGGCCTATTAATGGTCAATCACCACTATTTCCTGTAACTATGGTCCACATGCGAACTGAATCTTCTTCAGTTTTGGGTCATGTGCTAAAATGGTTTGGCAAAATAAATAGACAGTATGGATATAGAATACGAAGAGTAAATGTTTACTGTAAAGACGTAAAGTTTTCCCTCCCTCCCGTCATATTAGCATACCATGATAAGCTACGCTTGACACTCGTTCTCATTAAATAGGTATCAGGCACTAGTATATAATACATGAAGAAGAAACTACAGTAAACTAGAAACTGGCTGCCAATATATTATTACAAGCTCTCACAACTCCCAAAAGATCAGCCTTCAACTAGCCTCAATTCCTGCTTGGTTGGCGCCCAACTGGTTGGCACCTTTAACTAGCCTCAAACTACAAAAAACTCCACCATTTTCCGCAGCCCATTGCCAAAATCCCTCTTCTATAGAAAACTTCACCATTTTTCGCAGCCCATTCCAAAATCCCTCTGTTAACATGAATGAATGGAGTGGATAAAATAAATAAATAATGGCGGACCCTATAAAGTTTACTCTGGTAAGGTTAATGAGTAACTCACCTAAATGTAGTGGAGAGGGATTTCCTTAAAACATTCATAATCATATATTGGGCCTGCCTAAATGTGATTCACATATCCAACCCACTCATTATGTGTGTCCCAATTGGATGAGGGGTCAAACCAAGTTTTAGCTGTATCTAAAACTCATGTGGGCCCCACCAAGTGTTTTTTTATTTTTTAGGATGTCTTCACATGGTTTTAGATGATATGGCCCACCTGAGTTTCGTATACGGATGATTTTTGACATGTTTCATAACCTAAAGGGGACACGTCAAATGCACGGTGTTGATGTTCGACACACATCTTGATGGGGCCCACAAAACTTACCAACATCAATTCTTAGGTTCTCGCGAGGTCAATAAGTTGGGTCATAATTTTGACGAGAATATTTGGCCCGTTTTATATGTCTGGTCGATTCACTCTATTTTACTGATCAATACTCTTAATTGGACTAGTTACTCGCCCCGATCAAGCTACATACGAGAAAGATATTGGGCATACAAGATTTATCAACAATTTGAGTGAAATTTGATTTAAACATTTGAAATTATTTACTCTTCAATCTAGACTAATTAGATTGTCCAAAAACAGTTAAAGGTGCAATTAGTGGATGTGCCTAATAATTTATTAAAAAATATATTTTTTTCACAGATAAATTTCAATTTCCATTTAAAAATAGCATTTTTTTTTCAAAATGTATATTTTTTTACTCTTAATTTTTCTTTGAAAACTTTTAACAAAATATCATTTTTATTATAAAATATTTTAAAAAAATAAAAAATAAAATACAAACTCTCATTTTCTTTTTATTGAACTTGTCAATTTTTATTTTTTTTCAAAATACAAACTCTCATTTTCTTTTTCAAAATATTTTCATTTTTCAACATTGTGAAAATTTTCACATTTTTAAAAATCTTTTTAATTTTCTTTTTTAGGATATTATTTTTTTCTTAAAATCAAATTCTTTTTTTTTTTTTTTCAAAATTATCAACTTTATTCAATATTCTTGTTTGTTCCCACAAAATAGATTTTCATTAAATCGTAATTTTTATTTTTTCAAAATCTATTTTTTTCTCAAACATTGTTAAAATTTTTAAACTTCTCAATATTATTTTTCATGTGATATTAAAAATCATTTAAATATTAATTTTAAATTAAAAAATAAAAATAAAAATTCCACTCATTTGATATAAAAATAAAATAAATTCTCTTTGCATTCAATCAATTGTTAAAAAATAATATTAGATACAAATATGTACAATTAAACCACTAAAATTCTATTAAAAAATAATTACTAGACTATAAAAAAACTTAATTTTCCACCATATTCAAAAAAATGAAAAAAATTAATGTTTCAAGGCAAAAGTCCTTTTACGACGGACCATGATCTATCACAAAAGCAACTGAAAAGCATCGCCATTTGGTATTTTTGGCGAGAATTTGCAACTGATCATATTCCGTCACAAAATCAAAATTTACGACGGATTTGGTTTGTTGTCAATTTACGACAGACCAAAATCCGTCATAAATCGGATTTTTATGACGGATTTTAGTCCGTTGCAAAATTCCTTGACATTTGGACTACGAATTTTCGAGAAAGATGGGCTTAGCGACAGTCTTTTTCTGTTAGCGACGGATTAAATTTGTCGTTAAACCCAACGATTTTGGCGTAATGTGTGTGTGTGTGTGTGTGTGTGTGTACACACACACACTTGGGTTAGCTTGTCAGTACACACCCATGTTAGTACACACACCCATGTCTCCACTCAATCTACAAGTTGAGCTACGAATTTATGTGTATTAATGGATGCTTAAAAGAAAACAACCAGTGCTCCATGTGGGGTAACACTTGATAAGGGCTCTGATCCTGCAAACTTGTGCAGGGCCCACATGTGTAGGCTGCTGAAAAGCAGCACCTACTCAGCATAAAATTGTAGGAAAAACCCTAATCAGATGTAACGCATCGGAAAAATACATATAGAGACTCGAGTACCAACTCGACCAGAAATCACGTAGGATTAATTCCTTTAGAAAATAAACGTAAGTTAACTAGCGCTATGCTAGATTAGCTGTGAAATTAGCATCGATCGCTTTAAATACATTCTGCAAGACCCAAAACTTGTAGAATCAATGACGCTATAATACCCTGAAATCTAGGATCAAACTCTAAACCCGTTTGCTCTCAGGAACCCTTTGAAACTTCGTATTGGATTTAGACCGCGCGTCGAAAGTTCGATATCTACAATCTTAGACTGTTATGACCGCTTAGTTAGACTTGACAATCATTTCAAAAATCAAGCCCAACCGATGTTCTGAGGCTACTTCATTGAGCCTGGACTGAAGAGAGTGAGAATAGGGTAAAGGTTTAGGAAATTAATTCCAAATCTGGCTCGTGTCGTTGCGCGTTATTATTAAGCGTTATGACCGTCAAAATTCAGCCAAATTTCACCCTCGGATCAGGAAAAATTTCTCTTTCATATCATGAGACTTGTAGACCTGATTTAGGTATGATGATCGCTGAACTGAAACTGGACCGTCACGTGCGATATGGAAACTCTACCAGTCTGAAAACTTCGTGTGAGCAAGATCCAGTAGGCATGAGCTTAAGTTCGACCGCGTTTGGCCAGGGGACCTCCCGAAACACTCTTTTGGATCGAAAAAGTCCCGATTTGGTTATAACTCAAGTATACTTTGTTTCCAAGTCTATTTAGGTTAGTTTTTAGCCTATATAAGGGATTTAAACCCTCTCATATCTCTCCCATCCGAATTTGCTTGAAACCCTAAAAAGAGAGAGAGAGAAAGTGAGAGATTATGAGAGACTTTGTGAGAGAACTTCCTGCCGTTTGATCCATCTTTTGCACGTACCAAAGCAACGCATTAAAATCACTTTCTCGATAATTTTCAATGCACTTTTAGGTAAGAAAATCCTAACCACTTGCTGATTTAGGGATTCCTTTGATTTAATAGTGAAGTAGCTTACGTATCTTGTGCATTTGGTCTTCGTTGCGCCGTTGACGAAGCGTAAACGTTCTATTCGAATCGATACACGTCTAAGGCGAAAGGTGCGGATTTTAGATGCTTTGATTGATTGATTTCAAAGATTTCAATGTCGTTTAATAGTAGATTATCGACGAGCACGCCGTTTGACATGTACAACATGCTATCCGTTTTTCATCTCGACTTCGTATGGAAAATATGAGATTTAGGGTATTTTAGTCATTTGTAGAAAATACTGTTTACGTCCATATTTTGCTGAAATGTTTTTCATGGTTATTTGTCATGTTAGGATACTAGGAATGCGTGCATGATCTGTTTGGTGAAGAGATTCGCCCTAATGCACACTTTGAGTCGACATACGCTATGTAGACTAAAGTGTGTAGACTAAGTGTATGTATAAATGTTTGTATTAGTATGTACTGAGTAAATGGTGTTGTGCATTAGTTTTGAGATTCAACCCTTAATTAATATGCGGATGTATATGATTTCCATCATGTTTTCCATATGAATTGATTTCATTATATGTATGGAATACATGTGTTGGATTGATTACTTACTTTGTATGCTATAACATGTGTTAACATGCTTGTATTGTTATATTTCATTTCTATTACTCTCATATGATTATTGATGTGGATTTTCAAATGCTTGGGGCTATGACCTAGTCCAGGCAGTCGATAATGTATTGAATTCGTGGTTGGCTTCTATTTTCCATGAAGGACGCGTCGATGAACGCGAGTCATATTTTGGGCAGGCGGCAGTGGTTAAGCCACGCGAAGTGTTTTATGCACTTCATGTCGTTCAGCTTGAGATTCGCTCGTACTAGTCGAGCCCGTCAAGTAACCCGACTAGTCATTGTATGTTCACCATGTATGAGTCATAACTGCTTGAACCTAGGGTACTGAACTTACCATTGAAAATCCTGTCAACCATGGTACCTTGATTCATAAAGACTCATGAGCCGGGCATGGTGGTATGGGACACCGTGGTCGAGCTATCGGCCTATGCTGGGACCACAAAC
The DNA here is from genome assembly GCA_037074715.1 of Magnolia kwangsiensis. Lineage (NCBI taxonomy): Eukaryota > Viridiplantae > Streptophyta > Magnoliopsida > Magnoliales > Magnoliaceae > Magnolia > Magnolia kwangsiensis. Next base: position 41,480,399 of record CM073576.1, on the reverse strand, counting down.
CTCTCCGTAGTGACCAGTGAGCACATTTGACTCGTAAGCCCTTTATAGTGGTGGTATGGGACACTACATTCGAGCTGCCGGCCTACTCTGATTGGTGACGAGCCCTTTGTAGTGACCGTAAGTGTATTCTGAGTCTATGGGAGGCGAAGGCCTGTATTGATAAGCTGATGGGGGAGCAGTGCAACGAGTGTGAGCAACAGCCCTGACAGCCCTTGCAGCGACCTATAAATATAACATTGTATGTGATTATTAGGAGTGACGACCCTAGACAGGATCTATGTTGGGATTGATATAAGGAAGGTACCTTAGTTTCCCAATCCTGTTGTATGAAAAGGACTAATAACAACCCGATAATCATTATCCATATCGCACTGCATGTGCCTAGAAGATGTGGAGCACTGCGGGCAGAAAGCATGTCGCGGACGCAGATAGTGTCGCATGAGGGAGTATGTCGGTGAGGGCATCCATCATGTCATTTCATGCTTGCATTAACAACAGTACCTAGGGATGGTTGATTGTTTGCTTTACTATTAACGCGTGATTGATTTGATAACATGCTAATCTTTGCTATATTATTCCACTGAGTTGATCACTCACTTCCACGTTACGGGACGGTATTTGCAACACCACCAGACCCTGTCTTAGATGCAGGTGATGAGGCAATTCAGGATGCTCAACCGGATTACTACGAGGATCAGGATGAGTTCTCATATATGCAGTTCTCCGACGGCTTTGCGTAGGTGGCCTGGATCGGCGGGACATGCTAGTTAGACTATCACCTGACATTTATTTCTTGCTTTATGACATGTATATGAGACTCAGTGATGTATTCATACTTTGGAGACAGTTTGAGATTATTTTATTTTGTACAGTGATATATATATTTTTCAGTCTTCCGCTTGCATTTTATCACTGGATCTGGAGTATGAATTGCAGTTTTGGTATAATCTTACTCATGTGAATTCTTTAACTCAGACAGCATTGAATCATAATCATATTTGTTGCATAAGTGATGGTCTGGAACTCGGGAGTCGGGTTTCTACACGACCCTCGATTTTCAGGGTGTTACATCAGAAGATATAATTTTGATACTTGGGCAGAGTGGAGGGATGATAAGCCGAACACTTAAAATTACTTAACAATTGCATGTGTGGGATAAATTAATTCAAATTAAATCATTTTATTATTTGTATAACTTTAGATGTAACATGTTTACACTTGTTTTATCAACTTTAGTATCAGATTGATCTTCACTAATTGGACAGTTATAAATGAGAACAAAAATAAAAAATAAAAATTCAAACGCCCTATTTCCACAAACAAGGGTCCACAAATCAGAGAGTCAAAATTGTTCAACTGATATTATATTAGGAGTGAGACTTAGTGGGGTTCTTACCCTTGCCATGGTGGTAGACTCGTAAGAGTTTCAACACCAGGTCAAGGGTTCAAGTACCGAAATCCCACAACGGTGTTATTTGTGCATGTGTGGATTGGTTGTACATCAGTGTCCTTGGCTGTACATCAGTGTCCCTAGTGGGGAGATCAGTCATTTTAAGTATAACAGGATACTAGGTTGGTTATGGGTGTCAATTGAATGCAGAACGCATATCACTTTATTCAGTCTAAAGATGAGTCATTTAAGAACAATTTTACGCTTGTAATTATTATTTTGTAAGACAGAGACTAATTTGTTTTGAAACAAGATAAAAAAATATCAAGTAATTTTTATTAGTGTCCATGCTCATCAACTAATGATTTAGATTTTACTCTCTTGTTTAAGGAGAGGCGTGAGATTTACCCTACTTAGGAACAATTTTAGGATTTTAAACTTTTGAAGTTCCAAGTGTCTATTCACATGGGCCACTTACGCAATGGAGTTTTGGAAGCATTTAAACAAGGTGACAAATGTTAACGTGATCCTTAATCAATCACTATCCCCTCATCGATATTAATGGTTTTCAGTTGCCAATGACAATAGCCTGTCTGGTGTGGTCCATGGACTTTTGCCTTCCTCCGTTTACTGGGCCATATTGTTAGATAGGGATGAGAGGGTGTGTTTAAAGGTCATATTGTCTAGGTATCAGTGGTGATTGAGAAGGTTATTGTTTGACTAATGAAGTTTGTGCAGGTAAACTTTGAGCTTGTTGCCTGTTTTGCTAATCAAATTACAATCCAGGAATCAGGCATTCGGAAATGTCCATCTAAGCTTAAGAGATTCATTCCTATGAAATTGACCTTGTCCCCTCCCGGTTGCCTAAAACTTAACATGGATAGCTCATCTATAAGGAGCCCAGTGATGAGCAGTGGTGGTGGCTGTTGTATGCACTATTGATAGATGTCTTCAATATGTAATTCAACAGTCTATCGATGACAGGTTCGATGCACTCGAGCAGGCTTCGTTGTCATCGAAACCGGCTTAATGCCATCAAGATTTCTGAAATAAATCAATAGGGTTGCTGGACACTTTGACGCCCTTTACGATGTTATCAAAGAACATTTGATGTCATCGAACATTGTTCAATAACATTAAAGGCCTGGTCAATGTCATTAGTAAATCTAGACTTTCATGTTTGGTTGTTGGAACATTTTAGTATTTTTTTTTGATGCCATCAAAGTGGTTTGATGTCATCGAATGTTAAGTTTCAATGACATCGAAAGATTTCGTGCAGATTTTCACAGATTTGCGATGTGGGATTTGTTTTTGATTTTGATTGGAATTCTCCTATACGCCATACATTTGGGTGTAATCGAAATTGAGAGGTATCTAAGGCTTTCTTATTTGTTCTTAGGGTTTTAAGGGCTTGTAAAAGGAGATTCGAGGCTTGTTAGAATCGGGTGTTCTCTCTCTCTTGAATTTCTGCTTTTATAGTGCTTTCTATCACTTTGACATGGTTTTTTTCCTGCAAGGGTTTTACCACATTAAATTCAAAGTGTTTGAGTTGTGCTTGCCTGGTGCTATTGGATTATTCTACTTGATTTATCTCTACGTGCTTCCGTGGTCTCTCAACAAGTGGTATAAGAACTATCATTGAGGCACATGCTTGAATCTGAAAGTGAGTATCAATAATTATCAATCCTAAGTTTGATGTTAAGAAATACGCCGAGAAAAATAATTTGGAATTACGGAAGGTCAAGATGACTAGCCTATTAATTCAAAAATTATTAGATGAGGTCCTTGAGAAATGATTAGAATTTATGGATGATGATGAATAAAAGAAACTGGATAAGAAAGCTAAATCCTCAATCCAATTATGATTAATGGATGAGGTTCTCTATAATTTCTTAAGGGAGAAAATCGTAACAAATTTGTGGGTGAAGTTAAAGGACATCTATGTGAAAAAGTCCCTTAAAAATTGCCTACACTTAAAGCTGAGGGAGGAGATTTTGAAGCCCACATTAACAATTTTAACACGATGATATGTAAATTGTTGGATGTGCAGCACTGGTCGGCGATGAAGATTAGGCATGTATCTTGTTGAATTCACTCACTGCTTTATACGAGTCTTTTAAAGACAATGTATACACTGGTACATAACCCTTAGTGTTGATGTCGTTATCTCAACCATTCACGGAAAGGTAATGAGAAAGAAAAACGGTAGCATGGGGGCATCCACGGATGCATTGTTTACGAGGGGTTAGAATTCAGATCAGTACACGAGATCTTCTCGATTGAGGTCCAAATCTAAGGGCAAGGGCAAGGGCAAGGGTAAGTTAAAGTGTTGAAATTGTGGGATGTCGGGGCATATGAAGAAGGATTAAACTAATCATAAAGAAAAGAAATAGAACTCAGAGGCTTCGTCCACGGAGGCCAACACTGCCACGTTCGATAAAGAAACAAACGGAAGTTATGTGTTGTTAATGTCTATGATCGGACACTTATACGATAATCATAGGGACTAGTGGATCTTGGACACAGAGGCTTCATACCATATGACTCCTCATCGGAGTTGGTTCGCCAGCTACAGGGAATGCGATGGTGGACAAGTATTTTTGGGCAATGACAACGCCTATAATATTGTGGTTGTTAGTACTATCTGCATCAAAATGTTTGATGGAGAGTATCTTAACTAAGGTAAGACACATTCCTGATATGAAGAAGAGTTTGATATTGTAATGCCTTGAATTTCGAGGGTCGAGTAAAGCTCTACTCCTGAGATTCAGAACATAACTTATGCTTATGGATGATAATATTCAGATTTCTTTCATTTTCATGAATTAAGCATGCATGGGATTATACTAAACAACACATCATACTCTGAATTTAATTAAGTTAAGAAAGTGCGGAAGTTTAAACATGTCTGTATAAGTATGCAGATGTTTCACAAGGTTTCTTCCAGAGTATGAGTACGTAATCAGATTCAATATATACATGTATAGTTTCAAAATATACAAAAATATGGATATGTAAAAGTGTCCAACTAAGCCCAGATATCCCAGTGGTCACTGCATAACGGTACGTAGCCTAGATATGCCTGCTCGAGAGTTGGAAGTAGGAGAATTCCTCCTCATCCAAGAAGTCCTGCTCCAGAGCATGGACGTCGCCTATAACTTCATCTACACCAGAGTCTGGTTGGTATTTTAAAACACTGTCCCAGAGTGGGAGTGAGTGATCAACTCAGTGGTTCTATAAGATAAAAGTTACACATGTTATCAAGTCCATCAAAGTAATAATGATAAAGTAATTATAATAATCACTTCCTAACTACTCTTTTTAACGTGGGAATGAGGTGCAAGTAATGTTGCATGTCCTCACATCAATGCTCCCTCACATGCGACTCCGACAACCAATTTCGCATACGAAAACACTTCTTTAAAATGATGCAACTCCAATGCCTTTCTGGCACATTTTAACTAATGCAGTGCATGCATGGTCATGTTAGCCAAGTAATTAATTAAGCTCATTCATACACTAATATTGAGAAGCTAGGGTACCTCCCTTTATATCATTGACCCAAATCGAACATTCGGCATCGGACAACCGTAGTGGTCCTACTCCTATGTTCTAGATCCTTCTAAGTTCGTTACTCCTAGTTAAACACATACTATAAGCAAGTTGTAGGTTCGTCACTCCTAGTCAAATACATATGATAGGCAAGTTACGAGAAGTTGTGCTTGCGTTGACTATGGGGAGACTCATCACCCCAACATAGGATGATAGCACGAACACAGTGTCTCATACCACCATGCCCGGCTCACGAGGATTTGTTGCTCACTGGTCACTACGGGGAGGCTCGTCACCCCAACGTAGGTCGATAGTTTGGACATAGTGTCCCATACCACCATGCCCAGCTCATGAGTCTTAGTGGATCGTGGTACCATTGTTAAAGTGGGTCTTTACATTGGTAAGGGGTACTTTAGATTCAAGTAGTCGCCTCCATACATGGTAAACACATAATAAGTCAATCGGTTCATTAGGTAAGCTCGATTAGTACAGGCGCATGCTAACTTAATTGACATGGAGCGCATAAGCTCCCCTCATGGCCTGGCCACTGTCGACAATCATCGTACGATGCAAATTCATTGAGTTTACCCAAGGTGGCGAGACTAATTCGGCCACCTAAATAAGGACTTTTACCGATTGCCTTGGCTATGTTTGTAGTCCCAATCCTATCTAAATGCTGCTACAACCACCTGTAATATCCATCCTAGCATTAAACAAAACAATCTAAGTGGATTTCTCATTTGGGCATTTCATCAAACACATAGACCATGTCAAGTATAACTTGCATTTTATCAATTGATTTCATAGAGGAAAACATATATATGCACAAGACAACAAGGAATCCTATCTTAATACTTATAGTAAATACAAATCATCAACAAATTTTTTGATTTAAACAATTTATCAACCACATAGACTATGTTACTTACAACACATGTTTTCTCAATTCTTTAAATTGGAAAATCCATATGCATATTACAATGATGAATCTTAGATTAGAAATCATGGCAAACACTAATTACTTTCTATTTTTCATTCAAACATTTCAATAAACACATAGGGTGCATCATTTATTTTTCATAATTCATAGGTATATTTCATACAATAAATCATTAGCTGTCATGAAAGCATTGATAAACTGTAACCTAAGTATTTATAGTCTACACCTTTTGTTAGGTTGCTCGACTCGGACTTGGTCCAAATTATACGTTTCCAAAAATGAAACGTCGGGCACCTAAATGATAAAACTGGTTAGCTAGGTTAATGAAAACAATCCGGGAGTTCTACATCGATATTAGGGTTGGTATTTCTTACTCGAAATCGTAGCTGAAAGAGGTGTGGTAGCGTAACGGGGCGGTGATTAGGCGCGTGGATTTGTGGGAGAAGATTTTCCACGGTTGTAGTGATCTCCCCAAGTTTTCTCTTCCTCTTTTCTCTCTTTTCTTTTCTCTCTCCCTTAGGGTCTGTAAAATTCGTATATGAGAGGGAGAGAGTGAAATGAGGGCTATTTATAGGCCTATATGTGATGCAAATGGCCCCAGGGCCACTTTATACCTTGTTTATACCCCGTGGGCGACTGTTTCAATGAATAGGGCTCATATGGAGGCCCACGACCCATTTAAGTCATAGGGTATGTTCCCTGACAATGGATCTACACTAGGACATGATTTTGGTGCGATCGGACGAGCCGTTCAATCGTGGAGAACCTGTTCAACCGTGGAGAACCTGTGTCAAATCATAGGGTATGTTCCCTGACAATGGATCTACACTAGGACATGATTTTGGGGCGATCGGATGAGCCGTTCAACTGTGGAGAACCTGTTTCGACGAATAGGGCTCATATGGAGAACCTGTGTCAAATCAATTGTCGTACGTGTCCAATCAGGGCCACGGTTATACTAATATGTGCAAGGAAATTTCCTTTCCCCATGGGTGAAGTTTGGTCACAAACTAACGAATCAAATTCTTCAACTTAGCGTGAGAACGAACACCCCAATTCACTTTAGTTTCAGTTCATTTTTTAAGGATATTTGCGTTTCTCAAGCACCTCACTCATGGCTCAAGTTGGGCGTTTCTAGACACTATCTAGGCTTAATTCCCGTGATGGTTGTCAAGCCCAGCAAGACAGACATAGTCCTATAAGTTCATGGTTATCGTACCCCCAACGTGCGGTCTAGGTCCGTTACAGAGTTTCAATGTACTCCCGAGAGTCACAGGCCCTTGGGATTTCTCCTAGGTCTTAAGATGACATTGAGTCAGCAGTACTCATGGTTTTAGGCCTTCCCAATTGTGAAAATGGTGGCCCAAGTTTAATCCATGGATCATTTAGTACTTAACTAAACCTCGTCTAAGTTATATAACCAGACGTGGTCCTTGGGTTGTTCTGTTTAAGGTCATACTCGATCTTTGTACGAATTTTTCCAAGACGTTACAATCTACCCACCTTAAAAAAAAATTTCATCATCAAAATTAATACCTCTTCGTACTCCTCGAGGATTTTTGGGTAGTTCTTCCAGACATCAACTTTCGTTTCCCAAGTAGCCTCCTTCTTGGTGTGGTGTGTCCATAACACTTTCACAAGTGCGATGACCTTGTTGCACAATACTTGCTCTGTCCTATCTATAACATGCGTTGGTCACAATACATAAATAGTGTCTTCCCTTAGCTATACTTACTCCCACCTGATAATATGAGTAGGGTCAGGAACATACTTCTTCAGCATTGATACATGAAACATGTTGTGTACGCCTGCGAGTGGTGTGGGCAAGGCAAGATGGTACACCACCACTTTCTCTCGGTCTAAAATCTGGAACGGGAGAATGAATCTTGGTGTGAGTTTCCCCTTCCTGCTAAAATGAAGTACTCCATTCATTGGGAAAACTTTAAGGAATACATGGTTCCCAACTTCAAATACTAATTGTCTCCCATAATCACTCAAATGGAGTCATGCCCCTTTCGCGTCTATGGTAACCCAGAAATGAAATCCATAGATATGAAATCTCACCTCCACTCGGCTATGAGCATGGGCTGAAGTAAACCATGCGGTTGGCGATGTTAGGCCTTGACTTGCTGGCACTTGAGGCATCGGGACACAAAATCAACTATTTGGACCTTCATGTTGTCCCACCAATATGAACACTTCATGTCTCGATACATTTTCATACTACCCAGATGTATCACTAACTTTGAATTATGAACAGCCTCTAAAAATTCTCTCCTCAAGTTATGAAGGTTTGGGATGCATAGGCGACCACGATACCGTAGGCCTCCATTAAAGCTGATCCTCCATTCTGATTTTTCACTGTTGCTTGCATGCTCTCTCATCTTCAACAATAGCTCATCTTCTCTCTGAGCCACAATGGTTCAGTCATTAATAAATGGTTGCACATGGAAGTGTGTGGTGCTCTCAAATGGCTTGTCCACTGTTAGCCTCTGTTCGAAATCTTGTACGAACTCTACCATATTCCTCTCTTACTAATAGCGGGGCTACAAATTCTACAGTTTTCCTTGTGGCTCAACACAACGGCCACAAGGTTGGCCTTGTTAGGATGGTAGGAGACTTCAAACTTAAAGTCCTTCAATGTCTCCATCCAGTGGCGCTGCCTCATGTTCAGGTCCCTTTGCGTAAAGACGTACTTGAGGCTCTTATGGTTGTAAAAGAGCTCGAACTCTTTGTCGTAGAGGTAGTGTCTCCAAAGCTTTAATGCGAAAATGACTGCCGCCAACTCCAAGTCGTGGGTGAGGTAATTTTCTTCATGTTTCCTCAACTTTGGTGAGGCATAGGCGATCACCCTATCCTTCTGCATAAGTAGACACCCCAAACCAACTCGAGAGGCATCAGTTAAATAGTATATTTGACCCCTTGTTCGGGTAGCACTAGCATGGGTACAAACGTCAACTTGTCCTTTAATTCTTGAAAGACTGCCTCTGCTTTCTCAATCCAAGAAAATTTAAGATCTTTTCGAGTAAGTTGAGACAATGGTCAAGCTATCTTAGAGAAATATTTAATAAATCAGTGATAATAGTCGGCAAGTCCAAGGAAACTCCTCAATACTATGACTGAGCCTGACTGCTCCCAGTCCTGTACCATAGTCACCTTGGCAAGGTCCACGACGATTCCTTCCTTGGAAATTACATGTCCTAAGAACTTGACTTCTTCCTTTTAGAAGTCGCATTTTTGATACTTTGTAAATAACTGATTATACCTAAGAGTATCAAGGACTGCTCGCAGGTGTTCTTCATGAACTTTTTGACTCTTTGAGTATATTAAAATGTCATTCAGGAATACGATGATGAATCGATAAAGATACGGCTGAAACACTCGGTTCATGAGGTCCATGAATACGGCCAGTGCATTTGTAAGTCTAAACAACATTAAGAGAAATTCGTAGTGCTCGAAGCTAGTTCTGAAAGCTATTTTCTACACGTTTTCAATCTTGATGCGCAACTGATGGTACCCCGACTATAAGTCTATCTTGGAGAAGTATTAAGCCCCCTTCAATTGGTCAAATAGGTCATATATCCTGGGCAGAGAATATTTTTTCTTTACTGTAACGTGGTTCAACTTATGATGGTCTATTCATAATCGTAGCAAGCCATCTTTCTTTTTCAAAAATAATATAGGAGCTTCCCGAGGAGATACACTCATCTGTATATAGCCCGAGTCCAATTAATCAAATGTGTTTCCTCAATTCCTCCATCTCACACGGAGGCATGGGGTACATCGGCAAGGAGATAGGTGTTGCGCCTGACACAAGGTTAATGGTAAAGTCTATCTCACGCTGAGGGGGTAGTCCAAGGAATGTTCAGTATACGTCCATGAAATATTGGACCATTGGCATGTCCCCAAGTGATGGACCATCATAATTTTCCAATAGGGAAGCATAACAAAGGACCTAGAAGGGATAACTGACCTAAACTAGGAAGGTAAAGGTTGTGCCCTCGGGCTCATGGGCTGTCAGACAATCTAGTTTCACAGTCAATCTCTAACTTCATTTCGGTGAGCCAATCCATGACAAGAATGATGTCGTGATGATATATCTTAGTTACAATCAGGTCAACCTGGGGTTAGACGTCCTTAGGCAATGAGTCAACCAAAACACCTTGGTAACCGCTCAGAACCCAATTCCATAGCCAAAGAAATCACTTAGGATTAATTCCTTTAGAAATTAAGCATAAGTTAGCTAGCGCTACGCTGGAGTAGCTGTGAAATTGTCCCTGATCGCTTTAAATATATTCTACAAGACTTAAAACTTGTAGAACCAATGATGCTATAATATCCTAAAACCTTGGATCAAACTCTAAACCTGTTTGCGCTCAGGAACTCTTTGAAACTTTGTATTGGATCTAGACCGTGCGTCGAAAGTCCGATATCTACCATCTTAGACCGTTATGATCGCTTAGCTGGACTTGACAACCGTTTCGAAAATCAAGGCCAACCGACGTTCAGAGGCTATTTCATTGAGCCTGAAGTGAAGAGAGTAAGAATAGGGTTAGATTTAGAAATTTTAATTCAAATCTGACACGTGACTTGGCGCGTTATTATTAAGCGTTCTGACTGTTAGAATTCAGCCAAATTACACCCTCGGATCAGGAAAAATTTCTCTTTCATATCATGAGACTTGTAGACTTGATCTAGGTACGATGACCGCTAAACTGAAACTGGACCGCCACGTGGGATTTGGGAACTCTACCGGACTGAAAACTGGGTGTGAGCAACATCTAGTGACCATGACCTTAAGTCCGACCGCGTTCGACCAGGGGACCTCCCGAAATGCTCTTTGGACCAGAATAGCCCCGATTTGGTTATAAGCTAAGTAAACATTGATCCCATGCCTAATTTGGGAAGGTTTTAGGCTATAAAAGCGCTTGAAACCCTCTCATTTCTCTCCCATCCGAATTTGCTAAAAACCCTAGATTGAGAGAGAAAAAGTGAGAGTTTGTGAGAGAAGGTGGGAGAGATTTTCTTGCCACCTGCTGCTGCTACTGCAAGTTCTTAAGCGACGTATTTCCATCACTTTGTTGGTGATTCCGACGCTTTTCTATGCAAGAAAAACCCTATCCACTTGCTGATTTAGCGTTTCGTCAATTCAAATAGCAAAGTAGTTGATATAACTTGTGAAATTGGTCGCCTGCTCGCCGTAGACGAAGCATATACGCTCCGTTCGAAACAATACACATCTAAGCAATAGGTACAGATTTTAGACGCTTTGATTGACTAATTTCAAAGATTTCAATGTCGTTTAATAGTAGATTATCGACGGCAACGCCGTTTGACATGTACAACATGTTGTCCGTTTCCTGTTTCGTGAACGTAGGAAAAATATGATATTTAGGGCATTTTAGTCATTTGTAGGAATTATTGTATACATCCATATTTTGCTGAAATGGTTGACATGGCTTTCTATCGCATTAGGATATTAGGAATGAGTGCATAATCAGTTTGGCAAAGAGATTCGCCCAAATGCGCTCTTTGAGTTGACATACACTATCTAGACTTAAGTGTGTAGACTAAGTGTTCGTATAAATGTTTGTATTAGTACGTATTGAGTATGTGGTGTTGTGAAATAGTTTTGAGATTAAATTCTCAAGTAATATGCTGATGTAAATGATTTTCATCATGTTGGCTAAGTTATGGATTTCATTGTATGTATGAAATGCATGTGTTGAATGAATTGCTTAAGTGGTATGTTATAACATGCGATAACATGCTTATATCGTTGTATTTCATTTCCATTACTCTTATGTGATTGATGATGTGGATTCACAAATGTTTGGGGCTATACTCTAGTCCAGGCAGTCGGTAATAGTTGAGATTTTGTGGTTGGTTTCTATTTACCACGAAGGACGCGTTGATGAACGCGAGTCGTGTTTGGAGTTGGCGGCAGTGGTTAGGCCACGCGAAGTATTTTATGCACTTCATGTCGCTCAGCTTGAGATGCGATCGTACTAGTCGAGCCCGTCAAGTAACCCGACTAGCCATTGTATGTTCATCATGTATGAGTCATAACTGCTTGAACCTAGGGTACTGAACTTACCATTGGAAACCCTGTTGACTATGGTACCTTGATCCATAAAGACTCATGAGCCAAGCATGGTGGTATGGGACACCGTGGTCGAGCTGTCGGCCTACGCTGGGGCCACAAACCTCCGCGTAGTGACCAGTGAGCACCTTACTCTGAGCAGATTATGGTGGTATGGGACACATATTCTTGCTGTCGGCCTGCACTGATTGGTGATGAGCCCTTTGTAGTGACCTTGAGTTTATCCTGACACCACATGGGGGCGACGAGTCCTGATGCATTTTTAAGGATAATTAGGCATGTATTGATAAGGTGATGGGGGATCGGTGCAACGAGTGCTAGCAACAGCCCTGGCAACCCTTGCACCGACCTACAAATATAACATCGTATGTGATTTTTAGGAGTGACGACCCTAGACAGGATTTGTGTTGGGATGATATAAGCAAAGTACCTTAGTTTTCCAATATTGCTGTATGAAAAGGACTAATAATAACTCGGTAATCATATCAACATCACGTTGCATGTGCCTGAAAGATGTGGAGCACTGAGCAGTACGCAAGCATTCCGCGGACGCAGATGGTGCCGTATGAGGGAGAATGTTGGTGAGGGCATCCATCATGTCATGTCATATTACATTAACAAAAGCATCTAAGAATGTTTGATTAATTGCTTTACTATTATCGCATGATTGATTTGAGAACATGCTAATCTTTGCTCTATAATTCTACTGAGTTAATTACTCACTCCCACGTTACGGGACGGTGTTGCGTACACCAAACAATTCCTATTTTAATTGCAGATGATGGCAATGCTTGCGAAGCAGAGCCGAACTTGATGATGATGAGGAGGATCCCTCCTATATGCAGGTTCTGATTGACGGGGTTACAGTGGTACTGATTAGATGCCAATATACTTGGTATTTTGCCTTTTCTTACACACCCATGTATATTCTTTTTATCATTTTTGGAGTATACATGTATATGTTTAACCTGGTAACATGTTCACACTCTGGAGACCCACAACAGTTTATATACTTTATATATCTATTACATTCTTCCGCTTGCTAATTTAACTGTCTCTGGAGTATGATATGCTGTTTTGGTCTAATCCCACTCATGTTTTCTGCACTAATATGAACAACATTCATCCATCATTGAAAATGTTGCATAAATGATGTTCAGGAACTCGAAAGTGGAGTTTTTGCTCGACCCCCGATTTTCGGGATGTTACAGCGAGAAAGACGTTTCACTACGCGTTTCAATCATCATCGCTAATGTCCACTTTATGCGACGAATTAAGTGTCATCAGAAAATAATATTTTTTGCAATGACACAAAATCCACTACAAATAGTATGTTTTAGCGACAACCAGGTTGACTCATTGCGAAAAATACCAACTGAAACTTTTTCTGACAAATGTAATTTCATTATGAAATGTTAAAGTATTTCCAACAACATTGTAAATCATCACAAATAGTTAACATTTTTATGATAAGCTATAATTATCGTCGGTGAAACGTTTCCCACCAAATTTCTGCGAGAAAATTACATGGTGGGAAAGATGTTTCACCACTCGTTTCAATCATCATTGCTAATGTCCACTTTATGCAATGAATTGAGTGTCGTCACAAAACATTATTTTTTGCAATGACACAAAACTCGCTGCAAATAGTTTATTTTAACGACGACGAGATTAACTCGTTGTGAAAAATACCAATTGAAACTTTTTACGACGATTATAATTTCATTGCAAAACGTTAGAGTATTTGCAACAACATTATAAATCATCCCAAATAGTTAAAGTTTTTATGACAAGTTATAATTATTGTTGTTAAAACATTTTTCACCAATTTTTTCTTGTAAAAATTACATGGCAGCAAAGATGTTTTGCCACGAGTTTCAATCGTCAACGCTAATGTCCACTCTATGCGACGAATTGAGTGTCGTAACAAAATATTATTTTTTGTAATGATACAAAAGCAGCTGCAAATAGTTTATTTTAACGATGAGTAGGTTATCTCATTGCAACAAATACCAACTAAAAATTTTTACGACGATTATAGTTTCATTGTGAAATTTTAGAGTATCTACAACAACATTACAAATCATCACAAATAGTCAACGTTTTTTGCGATGAGTTATAATTATCGTCGCTAAAACGTTTCCCACCAATTTTTTGTGAAAAAATTACATGCCGGGAAAGACGTCCACTTTATGCAACGAATTGAGTATCATCGCAAAATATTATTTTTTACAACGATACAAAAGTCGATGCAAATAGTTTATTTTAAAGACTACAAGGTTAACTCGTTGTGACAAATACCAACTGAAACTTTTTACGACGAATGTAATTTTATTATGAAATGTTAGAGTATTTATAACAACATTGTGAATCATTGCAAATAGTTAACATTTTTGCAATGAGCTATAATTATCATCGTTAAAACGTTTCCCACAAATTTTTCCTAGGAAAATTACATAGTGGGAATGACGTTTTGCCAAAGGTTTCAATTGTCATTGCTAATGTCCACTTTCTTCATTGAATTGAGTGTCATTGTAAAACATCATTTTTTACAACGACAAAAAAACTGCTGCAAATAGTTTATTTTAGCAATGACTAGGTTAACTCATTACAACAAATTCCAACTAAAACTTTTTTCGACTAATGTAGTTTCATTGAGAAAGGGTAGAGTATTTACAATAACATCATAAATTATCTGCATGTGTACTCTTATGAATAGTTTTCCTTCATCTATTTGTGTGCTCATTAATTAAACAGTGGATACCAATGTATATTTCCTCATTAAGTTCCTGATCGACGATCGAATAGTGCACATTACTGATAATCACTCGATCGAGTTCCTAGTCAACAATCGGACGACATGAAGTGTTGTTGAACATCTGATGAACCTCCAATTAATGATTGAATGGTACAAACCAACATAAATCTTGTTATCAATTCCCCTATTGACGATGGAATGGTGCACATTGACAATCGCTTGATCGACCTCCAATCAGCAATCTAATAATAGAAAGTATTGTTGACCATCCGATCAACCTCCAATCCTTTATCAGATGGTTGAAATCATCGTACATCACTTCATTAAGTCTCCAATCAACAATCGAATGTTACACATCACCGACAATCACAAGATCAATCTCCCAATTAATAATCATATAAACACAAAGTGCTTTCAACCATTAAATCAACCTCCAATCATCGATTGAATGGTGGATGGATGAGATGGATGGATGGATGTTTGGATGGTTGGATGAAATAGTTAGATGGATGAATAGATGGGATAGTTGGATGGTTGGTTAGATGGATCAATATGTGAATAGATGGGATTGATGGACCGATGAATGAGATATTTGGGATGGATTGATGGGATGGATGGATGTTTGGATGTTAGATGGATAAATTTGATGATTGGATGGACGAATGGATAGATTGATTGATGGGATGGTTGAATGGACAGATATTGATAGATTGATCGATGGGATGGATGGTTGGATGGAATGAATGGATGTTTGGATTAGATGGATAGATGATTGAATGGTTGGGTGGTTGTTTGGATGGATAGATGGATGTTTTGATGATTGGATAGAATGAATGGATGGATGAGTTGGTTCAATGGATAGATGGGACAAATGGATGAATGGATGGATGGGATGGTTGGATGGATGTATGGATGGATGGATGGGGTGGTTGTATGGATAGATGGCATGGATGGATGGATGTTTTGATGATTGATGGGATGATCAGATGTATGAACAAGATGGTTGGATGTTGGATGGATGTATAGTATGGTTAGATGGATGGATGCATGGATGGATGTTTGGATGACTAAATATATAGATGGATGGAATGGTTGGATAGATGGATGTTTGGATGATTGTATGAGATGAATGGATGGTTGGATGGGGGATGAAATGAATGAAGCTCGGATGGGCCACTAAGGGGCCAACAAGATGTATGAATTCTATCCACACTGCCCATCCATTTATACACGTCATTTTAAAGTATGACCCCAAAAATAATGAAAATCCAAGGCACAAATGGACCACAAAGTGGGGATTAAATTCACTTCATCCAGGTGTATATGACCATATCAATAGGTTGGATGACAAATAAACAATATGGTGGACCCTAAAAAGGTTTTAATGGTGGCCATCCTTAGCACCATTTCCTGTGGTGTGGTCCACTTGATATGTAGATATGCATTTTTTTAATCTACTATAATCTAAAATAATATGAAAAAATGGATGGACAGTGTGGATACAATTCATACATCTCTCTGAATTGATGGATGGTGTTGATATAAAACACACATCAAGGTGGAACACATATAACTAGTGACGTCACTTTAGTAGGAGTCTTGCGGAAACATATTGGCTATTCCCCCTACCACCAACCAATGGCTAGTGGTCAGTGCTCTGTGTGCCCCACCATGATGCATGTATTTCATCCATGTCGTCCATATATATATATATATATATATATATATATATATATATATATATATATATATATATATATATATATTTTAATATCATTTTATGATATGAGACGAAAAAATGAGGTATATCGCAATCTAAAGTGGACCACATTATAGGAAACAGTGTTGAATGAAAGTCGACCATTAAAATTTTTTTAGGGGCTATAAAAATTTTGGATCAAGCCGATCTTTGTTTTTTTCCCTTCATCTTGGTCTGTATGACCCAATCAATAGATCGGATGTCAAATAAATAGTACAGTGTGCCTTAGGAGGATTTTAATGGTGGATATCCAGTCACTATTGTTTTCCTGTTGTGTGGTCCAAATTATATTTATATCCCATCCATTTTTGGTGTAAAGACCAAAAATGATCTGTAAAAATGGATGAACAGAATGGATGAAATACATACATCATGGTGGGGCCCACATAGCACCAACCACCAGCCATCAGGCAAGTTCACAACCCTAAAAGGTATCTCTCTCTCTCTCTCTCTCTCTCTCTCTCTCTCTCTCTCTCTCTCTCTCTCTCTCTCTCTCTCTTCTCCTATCAATCTCTCTTCCTCTCGATCAGATTGTTAGCTACGCTCAACTGTAGCAACCCAGAAATCCATCTCCGCACATAGGGGGGTTGAATCCATTCAGTGCATTGACAAATGGGGTTGAGATAAGGGTTAGGGTTTTGATTTGAGCACATGATTCTTGAAATTAATGTCAATGGAGTGGAGATCTATTCTAATTTTGGATTACAATGCTAGCCTCATAGAAAAAACATGCTCAAGGTTTTTATTTAAGCCAACTTTTGTACATGTATGGTCTTCATAGATTTGGTTGATTGATCTTGCAAGCCACAAAATGGACTGGGAATGAACTGAAGGGCTAATGCATTGAACAATCCCAACCATCTAATCATTATACTTTCCACCCACTACATATTATGTGTTGAGCCTATTGGTCACATTTATAGGAAAGTCATTGGCTTCCTAGGATTTTTTATTGAGAATATTTTAGTTCATTGCAAAGTTCCTTTTATTCATGTTATTTTTTCTTTTTATTTTTCATGGAGACTGGATGATTTTCAGGAAGATTTTTCTTTCCTTCGATTTTTTATTACATCGAATGTTATTATTATTATTTTTTTCAATTGGCTTTGATTTTTCGAAAGGCAATAAATTTTGTTTATGGCCTTATGTAGTATGGTTTGTGTCACAAGGAAAGGCATGTACGATTACATGATGCTCGTTAGATATTTGATGAAATGAGCTTTTTAAGTTTGGTTTTTTGGATGATGCTTGTTATATATTTGATGAAATACCCAAGAGAAATCTTGTTTGGTTAGAAGTAATTGCATAGTTTTTGTATGAAATAAGTATTCTTTTATTCAGTTATTCTATATAGTTTGTGTAGAAGCAATTCCAAAAAATAAAAGAAAAGAAGAAAAAAGGGGGGGAGGGTGGGAATACATTGTGTGATTTTTGTTCTTCAATCATTTTTTTTTTTTTTCTCTTTGTTCTTCAAAAAAAAAAAAAAAAAATTATTGCAATTTGGGAGCTAGTTCCTTATTGTGAAGACTAAGAAACATCATTCATGGTTATGTTTCCTTCTTGTTTAAGATGAATTTTAGCAATTCAAATTAACTGTGCACTCAATCATGGCCTTAATTTATCACTGCATGAAGGGGGAATTAAATTCAGTCATGTTCTGGGGAATCATCTAGTATGAACTGTGAAGATTCGCACATATATTATAGTGTTTGGTCCTTTGCTCTAGATAGCAGGCCCCATCTTTGATGCATACTTGTATAGTGCCTATTCTATGAGGAGGCCACCTGCCATGAACTTTCTTGTGACCAAGGAATTTACCTAACAGATGATCCTAGACATCCAATCAAGCACTTGCAAATGATAATGTTTTGGATTGTGATGATTAGTAAAGCAGAAAGTGCCAAATTCCAATTTTGCATTCTCATCAAGGGACTTGGCTCTTGATTGCAATTGTTTTACTCTTAAAGTTGGATTTGGACTTAGAAGAAATGTTTCATTTGAGGCTACTTGCTCGGTATGAATACTGAGAAACAACATTAGGTTTTTTCATTTCTTCCTGATTAAACTCAATGTTCACAATACAATTCACATGTGCATCCAAACATGCATATGAGTTTAGAAGCCAAACAAATCAGTTTAAAACAGAAAGATGATTGATCATGTTCTTGCTTGATGTATCCATATTAGTTGCTCTTAAAATTGAGTTTTGTTGTCATGGAGTCTTCATTGTTGTTATCTACTTTATGTGCCTCATGTCACTTTATGCAACCAATGGTGGTTTCGAATAGTTGAAAGCCTTTATTTAAGGTGCCACTTGTGTTTCAAAATTTCATGATTTTAAGGAACTTCTAGATGTGAAGTTGCCTATCTCTATATTTTAACTATCACTATCAGGCACTGTTGGTAAATAATGGGTTTGCTCACATATGGATTGTAGGGTGGCGCTGAAAGGGAGCAATGTCTACTTCAAATACTAACTGAGATGGATGGGTTCAAAGTTTTAACATCAAAAGTATGCATTAAGAACTGTCCTTTAAGTTCTAGAGTAAATATAATCTAAATTTCTATTAAAATGGTTGTTTTGACAAGATTATAATGGTTGGTTTACCATCCAGGGATGGAAGGCTTGCCATCTTACAGGTATCCTGTCCTGGGAGTTGGCAGTGTTAGATTCAACATCATTATGTCTTCTGCATTAGATCTTGGTGGAGGGTCTCATGTGTGGTTCACACCTATAACATGTTCTCAATCTACCCACTTGTAGAAAATGAGTACGTTTGATCAAGAAGATAGTACTGAAATTTTAGAGGAGTTAAAGCTGAGGTTGGCATACAAGGAATTAGTTGTGGCTGTTCTCATTAATTTGGAATGCATGTTTATATTCAATTGGTATTTTGTTTTACTGTTTCTGATAAAAATTGATGAAGTTTGTGGTGGTTCATATTTTACATCTTGTTTTGTTCTCATGATTTTATTATTATTATTATTTTTTACCAACTGTTCAATTTGGATGTAAGTGAGAGGTATTTCCCATCCTCTGGATGCACTTTTTGCATAACACCAAGTCTGGAGATGCTTCATATGGAAAAGAGTTTGTTTACAAAAACTTCTAACATGTCACTAGAACTGAAACTCTTGGTGCGGTATCTCACCACTTTTCTAATGAAATCTTGTTGCTTCAAAAAAAAAAAAAAACAATCTTGGATATTCTCTCTCTCTCTCTCTCTCTCTCTCTCTCTCTCTCTCTCTCTCTCTCTCTCTCTCTTATTCCTTTTGGTTTCGGTGTTTTTAGTTTGATAAGTGGTGGTAAGTGGCGAAATCTTTTTTCTTTTTTTTTTTAAACTTTTTTATTTTATTTTATTTTCTTTTTTTATAGGTATGCTTTAATTAAGGCAATAGAGAGTAAACCAAAACTTTCGAAGATCTAACACGATGAGTCTTAGATTTGACGTATACATCTCATTGTAAAAAGTGAATTTCCTTTCCTATATCATTCTACATCCTTGGACATGAAGATCTGTTCTTTTCTCTTTTCATAGCCTTCCTTGTCATGATATTTGATCTTTTCTCCTTGTGGACTTTGCACCTGATGTAGGTGGTGACAATGGGCTATTTGCTGGAGCAATCGTCTCATCGTAGCTAGATGTTGTGTTGTTATTGGATTGATTTTGGTATTTCTTTGGATGAAAGGTTGCTTAGGAGGAAAAGACTTTATGGACAATGGTGAGATGATGAGTTAATGGCTACTTTGTTTATATTATGGGAGGGACATGGTGAGACAATCTCAGTTCAGATTAGGATTAAGAAGCTGATTCACATAGATCTCCCTTTGAATCATCATTTACCATGAAAATTCTAGTTGAGTGCAGAAAACATTGCTAGCTATTCAAATAAATGTCTCTTGATTGTCACTTAAACTGTTAATCATTTTTTCAAGTGTCTGAGATCATGATCACCTATCAATGCAATATAAGGCATATATGTGTATGCATGCAGATGTGCAAGGGCTAAACAAGAAAATAAGTTAGATTAAGATTTAGGCCAAAAAAAAAAAGAAAAAAAAAAAAGAAAAAAAATATGAACATATATGAATTTGCATTTGGCCCTTTTTTTCTTCCTTTTATACAACTATCTAATGAATGGGATGCTACCAAAATTGAGGCCTTGCATTAGATGGCAACACTTTTGGCAAGACATCATGCTGAGGAAATCATTGATGATTTCTTTTTCATTTATAACATCAGTTCGTGCATATGTACTTTTTGTACATTAGTCCAACTTGCATCCTCATGTGGGGCAATGGAACATGATCAACCAGGCGATCCTACACTTTCCCTCTTGCATATTATGACATTGAAAATGCTATCACGACCATAGGATATTTCTCCCTTTTTAATTCCATTAAGTTGTTGTTGTGGCTGTATTGGAGCTATTAATTGTATGGAACCATCGCTGATGCCATTAAGCCTGTCCTAAAGTATGAAAAAGAAATTCCTATGTTTTTTTTTAAAATCAAAATAAAAATTCTCATTGAGGCTTTGTTTTTATGTACATTTATTAGTTAGTGAACATCACTGTTGTGGGCAGCTTTGTGCTTTATAATGCATGATTAATGGTTCTAAAAATAAAAAATAAAAGCCATTTATAGCATAGTTCCAAAAACTCAAGAAATTCGATTAAGCCAAATTAGGTCTGCTAGAAGACTTTTGGGGAATCTTGATAAGGCTCAGTTGCAGTAATTAACATCTTATATATGATATAACTATAAAATCAATAATTATCTAACTTTATGATAAAGATTTACTTGCAATCAATTGCCTATCCATATGTTTAATGGCGACCATTTTGTGAAATAGCAGTAAAGACCGCTTGAGTTGAAGTAGGAATATGCCAATATGTCCTAGAGGGGGGTGAATAGGACTATTTAAAGTTTTACAATGTATTTAAAAATCCTATTGCACTAATCCTATCAGATATACAATTATCAGGATTACTCAAATGTAACTCTACTGGCTTTCAAGCCTAGTAGAGGGTCCAATCACAAACTATTCAAAAGATAGAAATATAGAACTTAGTTCATGCTGGATATGACTGTGTATGTGTGTGAGGTGTGATCTTAAACATTCAGCTATTGAAATAGTAAAGAAAATCATACAAACAGGGCGATCGCAAACATAGTCATTTTTATAGTGGTTCGACTACTTGTCTACTCCACTCCCGGCTACCGTACTTAACCCTTGAGTGTACCGAATTTCACTAAGGAGGTTTCTCATGGTTCACCTCAAACCTAAGGTTCTAAATCAGGTTCACCTTTAACCTTTACACGGAGGTTTCTACTCGGTTCACCTCTAACCCTGGAGTTTTGTTGGTGCACTCTTAACTAGATGTTTATGCCCACACAGAGCAACGGTCCACACAATGCACCCGGATGTTTATGCCCATATAGAGCAAGGGTCCACAAAACGCACCCACAGCGTACACTCCCACCGGAGGCCTCCTTTGAGGACTTCAAATGGTGAGCAACACTTAAGACCCAAACCTAGAAAGGAATGATCACAAGTGTCCTCTAGACTCTAGGTACTTATAGATAAGTTGATGAGTCCCTTTTAGCGCAATGATGAAGATCTTCTTCTTGTCGATGAAGAGTCTTCAACTCCCTTAATCTGCAACACAAAAGATGTACCAGTACTAGGCTTCGGGTCAAGTCAAGGTTAGGACGAGAATCCACTCTCTTGGAATTTTCATATAAGGAACATAGAGTGATCCCCGTCATGTATTCATTCAAGGCATCCCAGCTTAATGATATGCTATTAAGATAGTTGTTGAAGGATCCTTGAATGCAGAAGTTCATTTCCCAATCCACTCTATTGAATATCAATGGTAAGAGTGGATTGAAAGATGAACTCCCATGAGAGAAAGGGCTTTAGGTATATGATCTGAGGGTAAGACACACAAAAGCACTCTCTTCTTTCTCTGCCAGCAGTAAAGACTAACCTCTCTCTATATATAGGCAAAAGGTTCTAACGGATATAAAACAGTCACATTTATGATAGAGTTCGATATCATCGAGCGTATACTCCTGATAGCATCGACTGATCGCTCGATGATACAAACTCAAATGTCATTTTCACTTTTGAAAGCCTTTTGCCAACTGGTCGATGGATCGAGACACACATCAATGTCATCGGATTTCGAACTCTGATTCCATCGATAGAGGGATCGATCTATCGACAAGTGAAAACAAGAGAGACAAGCCTTGAAGAATTTCAGGTTCTAAAGATATGATCTGGGAACAGCCGATGTCATCGGAATTTAAATATCGATGATATCGAGACCTTGTCGATAGGATCAATAAATTATATAAATTTACCTATAAGCATGCTGGTCAGTTTGTGCCAGACTCGATCCAATCGACCAGGACTCGATGACATCGACATAAGTATATCGATTTCCTCGAGTGGCAATCGATTAACGTTTAAAACACCCTGAAATACTTACTGGAGGAAACACGCGCCCACTGTCGATATAATCAAATGACTGCCGATATGATCGATGTTTAAATTTAGATTGAATTGGAACAGACATCGATATATCGAAGCTTATAGTAGATTTCTTTAGAAAAACAGGGGTGTCGAAAAATTGCCTGTCGATATTATCGATCCACTTTCGATGGGCTCGATATTCGAATTCGATGATATCGATTGAAACTTCGATATATCGATAAATCGTCTAGATAAATCTGCTGTTGCTGGATGCTTTTTTTGTCCTCACTCGATTGTATCGATTGAGATGCCGAGGACATCGACAGAGCAGGTCGATCATATCGAAATATGAATCGATACAATCGACAGGGTAAGAAAACTTGAAGATTTTCTTATTTGGTAAAAAGTTTTCTTACAATAAAACCCTAAGCTGTTCTACTTAGTTTTAAGGGTTTTAATCACCTGGTGTTTTGGGACATGGGATGTGAGGCTATGATTTACCTATGGCGAGCTTCCACACATCCAGTTGAGGCAGACACTTGAATTAATCTTTCCGTTAGGCGCTGTTGTTCGACTGACTCAACTTACACCGTAATTGACAAACAATAGCACTAGTAGGTGCACTTACAATCTCCCTCTTTGTCAATTACGTGACAAAATAACCAAAACACCCTAAAAAAATATCTAGATAGATACATCCTAATTTGCATGTACATGTGATTACACAATTTTACAAATTCTAACACTTTCATGTACACAATCACATTTTACTCCCCCTTACTGTAAAAAACCCATTTCTTGGTGCAGTTGCTCCCCCTTACACTTGCAACATATAAGAGCACAAATATCCAATTTTCCACATGAGGTGTTTTTAACTATTCTCCCCCTTTTTGTCAGTCATTGGAAAAGGCATAACAAGTGATATTGACTGAAGATTTGAAGTAAGAACCATAGTCAGATAGAAGTATACAGATATTCAACAGTGATAACCATACATCAATGAGAGCATGAAGCAATCAACACAGTCATTGTATAAGCAACAAGAATGGCAATGAAATAGGAATGAAATTCAGCCATATCAACCAGTAAAAAAAATATATATATACTGCCACAGACAGTAGTAGTATAAGTACCCAAAATAACACAACATCAGATGCACTAGATAAACAGAGAAGTATGGAATTTCCTTAATGTTTCTGAGAAGGATGATGCGCAAGAAAATCTACCACTTGCTGAGTGGTTTGCTGGAGAATGTCGATTTTATCTTCAATTACAGTAAGACACCGTTCGCAGAGGTGCAATCGGTCTTCCATCCCTGCCATCCCATTTAGCAGATGATGTTCGAGATGATAAGATTGATGATTTGTAATGGATTCAGGACTTAGCAATGGCGTGAGATTTAACCCTGTATGTATAGGCCGATTGGACGGTGAAGCATATGGAACTGCCCTTAGAATGGAAGCACTAGGCCTAGATAAGGGAGGACACACTTGTAGTGCCGCCAGTGCTGCATCGTCGTCAAACCATTCTTCAGAATGTACTATATCAGAGGTGGCAGGTAGACCCGCATGATGTGCAAGTTTGCATATGAGCACAGGGAAGAATAGTGTTGCCCGATGATTTCCTTGGATTATACGAATGATCTGCTTGAGGAGAAGTGTTGGCAGACAGACTTGATTTTCTTGATATATATCATAGAGTATATTGATTACAAAAGGAGGAAGATGATCCCCTTTGATATCGCAGGGATATACATTAGACCCAAGAATGTTATGAAGAATTTTGAACGTGGGACCTAGACAGTTGACATGAAACAGATTTTCATCATTCCGTGGAACGGTCGTGCCTTGACAGAGTGCACAAGTTACTTCGCCCCATACACCCAAACTGTTGAGATTTCTGTTTGTCACTGGAATCTGAGTGACCTCTAGATCAAGAAGATGAGCCAAGGTGATTGGAGTGATCAGTTTTGAGTGGTGCGTGAGATTAATCTGAATGCTAGGAGGATCATTGCTAATGATATGATAGTGATTGAAAAATTCACAGATCACCCCTAGCTGATATGTTCCTCTAAGATAGAGGATATTCTGCCAACCAATTACTTCCAGAAGTAGATCCACACCAAATGATTCTATGACACTATTAAGCACAATACATTCAACAATGGCAGATAGATGTCCTTCCATAGGTTGAGATTTTCCTTTTCCCTTAATCGTGGTGAAGAGATGAAAAGCTGGAAATGAAGTATTAGAAATGATTTTCCTTGTGAATTCTTCGCTTAATATAACACCCTTATCGATCATATCGAACAGTTATCGATAGCATTGTAATGCCTTCCATCAAGAGTTGTGTGAAAATTTAATGCAGTTTGGCTGAAGGAATTGATATTTCCAACAATTGTCGATTGGATTGATATACTATTTTGATGGCATCGATGATGAAATCGAAGGTAGTCTGGATAGTATTGCTGCTATGAAAAATTTGACATTTGCTCACTTAGCAGTGTGGCCAGGAATATCTCAGGCTTTAAATGCATCTATGTGAGCCCTTGTTCCTGAGATACTTATTAATGAGAGCATATGCCAATGGATTTTTGAAGATCACATAATCGGTTGGTGTCAAGAGGCGTTGTGAGAATATCAGCAAGCTATTTTTCGGTAGATACATAATCCAATGCAATGATCTTTTCTTCAACAAGTTCTCGAATAAAATGATGATGGATGTCAATATGCTTGGTTCGAGAGTGCTGAACAGGATTTTTTGAGATGTTTATAGCACTTTTGTTGTCACAGAAAAGACTCATTGTATGCTGTGTTATCCCATAGTCCAACAACATTTATCTCATCCACAAGAGTTATGCACAACAACTACCTGCGGCTATATATTCAACCTCAGCAGTGGATAGCGAGATTGAGTTTTGCTTTTTACTCTGCCAGGTGACCAAACAGTTACCAATATAAAAACATCCTCCACTTGTCGATTTTCGATTGTCTAAATTTCCAACCCAATCTGCATCAGAATAACCTGCAATAATGGTGGATGTTTGATATGGATACCATAGACCAAAGGTGGTAGTCCCAGCTACATATTTGATAATCCTTTTAATAGCTGTTAGGTGAGATTCCTTAGTATCTGCCTGATATTGAGCACATACTCCCACGCTAAAGGATATATCTAGACGACTAGCTGTGAGATATAGTAAACTTCCAATCATGCTTTGATAAAGATGTTGGTCCACACATTTGCCATTTATATCTTTGGAGAGTTTAAGAGTGGTATTCATAGGCGTGTGATAGGTACGACCTGACTCAAGCCCAAATCTTTTCACTAAATCTCTTGCATACTTGGTCTGGTTTATGAAAATGCCATTAGGTAGTTGCTTGACTTGCAGCCCTAAGAAGAAGTTTAATTCACCAACCATACTCATTTCAAACTTTGATTTCATGAGGTTGGCGAATTTGTGTGCAATAAGTAAAGAGCTCTTTGTTCTTTGAGTAAAAAGTGTCTTATGTACACTTCCTTTGCAGAAATCATGATCTAATGGAAATTTTGTCAGCCGTTCATACCATGCACGAGGTGCTTGCTTGAGACCATACAGAGCTTTATCTAGACGATAAACATAATGAGGGAACTTGTGATCTGAAAAACCTTTAGGTTGTTCTACATAAACCTCTTCAGCAAGATCCCCATTAAGAAATGTACTTTTGACATCCATCTAAAACAGTTTAAATTTTAATGCACAAACAATAGCCATGAGAATTCTAATAGATTCGAGATGAGCAACAGGGGCAAATGTTTCATCAAAATCAATTCCTTCTATCTGTGAGTATCCTTGGGCAACTAACCTTAGTTTATTTTTTATCACATTTCCAAACTCGTCGGATTTGTTCTTGAAAACCCATTTAGTTCCAATGACGTTTGTGTTGATTGGTCTGGGAACTAATTTCCATACCTCATTTCTTTGAAATTGTTAAAGTCCTTACATGGAATTTATCCAGTGTTCATCTTGAAGAGCTTCCCTAACATTTTTAGGTTCAATTTTTGAGGTAAAGCAGAAATGACTGTAGATATTCTCTATCTGTCGTCGAGTTCTTACACCATCATTTGGATCTCCAATGATTTGTTCCCGTGGATGATCCTTCACGATGGGTGTTTCTGAGAACGGTCTAGGTTCATTTGGTGTTGGGATTTTATTTTCTGATTTATCTAGAATGTATAAGTCTACATCATCTTCCAATTCATTTGCAGGGTTCTCCTCATCATGTAGATGATCATCAATTACCACATTGACTGTCTCTTGAATAGTCAGGGTTCTTAGATTGTATACTCTATACACACGACTATTCAAGGCATACCCCAGAAAGATACCTTCATCACTTTTAGGTTCAAATTTTCCTAGGTGATCTCTGTCTCTTAAAATATAGCATTTACTCCCAAAGACTCGAAAATATTTTACACTAGGTGCCTTTCCATACCACAGTTCGTATGGAGTTTCGTTCATACCTGCTCTAAGATATACTCTATTTATGGTGTAGCAGGCAGTATTGACAGCTTCTGCTTAGAAAATTTTTTCCATATCTTTTCCATTTAGCATGACTGACCCCATCTCTTGCAACACACGATTTTTCCTTTCAACAACTCTATTTTGCTGCGGGGTTTTTAGGGCTGAAAATTCATGATGAATTCCTTTATCATTGCAGTATTTTTTAAAATTTTCATTTTAAAATTCTCCACCATGATCACTTCTAATACGATTAATGCCATATCCTTTTTCATTTTGAACCCGTTTGGCCAGGATAGCAAATTCTTCAAAAGCATCAGATTTTTTCTGAAGAAATGCGACCCAAGTGAATCTAGTGTAGTCATCAACTATAACAAGGAAGTATCTTTTCCTTCCATGGCTTTCTTCTTTGGTTGGGCCAACCAAATCCATATGCAGCAGATCTAACGATTTTGTTATTGCTATGGTGGTTGTCTTTTTGTGTCCAGTTTTTATCTGTTTTCCTTTAAGACATTCTCCACAAACAACTTTTTCTTCTTTTCTAATCTTGGGAAGACCTCTAACCAGATTTTTGGAGCTGAGCTTAGCTAAATTTTGGTAATGGACATGTCCCAACCTTTGATGCCATAGTTTGGATTCATTTTTCACTGTCATGTTGCACTTTGTATTCATCACATCCTCATTTATACTTTCTATGATATAACAGTTATCACTAGTGCGCAATTTGTTTATGAGAGATTTTCCTATGTGATCTAAAATTCTACACACATCTTTCGAGAAGGTGACAAGATGTTCCTTATCACAATTTGAGAAATGCTCAGGAGATTTTGTTTCAGACCTTCTACACAGAGAACATGTTTGATTTTTGGAAGACCTGGTATGGCTATTGTCCCTTGTCCAATACTTTTTGCTGAACTACCATCTCTAAATGTGACTGATCCTCCATCGAAGTTTGAATACTCACAGAAATGATTTTGGTCACCAGTCATGTGTCTGGAGCATCCACTATCAAGATACCATTTTGAACTATTGCCGGCTTTCAGAGCAGTATAGTTTACAACGCAATTGTTATGATCTAACATATCCTTTGGGACCTTCTTGAGCAAGATTCCTTTTCAGTCAAGATCACTTTCTAGGCGGTGAAGCCCTTAAAGAGAGACTGGCTCTGATACCAATTGAAATAGCGGTGAAGACTTCTTGAGTTGAAGTAGGAATATGCCAATATGTCCTAAGGGGGGTGAATAAGACTATTTAAAGTTTTACAATGTATTTAAAAATCCTATTACACTAATCATATTAGATATACAATTATCAGGATTACTCAAATTTAACTCTACTGGCTTCCAAGCCTAGTAGAGGGTCCAATCACAAACTATGCAAAAGATAGCAATATAAAACTTAGTTCATGCTAGATATGACTGTGTATGTGTGTGAGGTGTGATCTCAAACATTCAGATATTGAAATAGTAAAGAAACTCACACAAACAAGGCGATCGCAAACACAGTCATTTTTATAGTGGTTCAACTACTTGTCTACTCCACTCCTGCCTGCCACACTCAACCCTTGAGTGTAACGGATTCCATTAAGGAGGTTTCCTAGGGTTCATCTCAAACCTAAGGATTTAAATCAAGTTCACTTTCAATCTTTACATGGAGGTTTCTACTCGGTTCACCTCTAACCCTGAAGTTTTGCTGGTGCACTCCTAACCAGATGTTTATGCCCACACAGAGCAAGGGTCCACACAACGTACCCGAATGTTTATGCCCACACAGAGCAAGGGCCCACACAACGCACCAACAGTGTAAACTCCCACCGGAGGCCTCCTTTGAGGACTTCAAATAGTGAGCAACACTTAAGATCCAAACCTAGAAATGAATGATCACAAGTGTCCTCTGGACTCTAGGTACTTACAGATAAGTTGATGAGTCCCTTTTAGCGCAGTGATGAGGATCTCCTTCTTTTCGATGAAGAGTCTCCAGCTCCCTTGATCCGTAACACAAAAGATCTACAAGTACTAGGCTTCGAGTTGGGTCAAGGTTAGGAAAGAAATCTACTCTCTTAGAATTTTCCTATAAGGAACATAGAGTGATTCCCGTCATGTATTCATTTAAGGCATCTCAGCTTAATGATATGCTATTAAGATAGTTGCTGAAGGATCCTTGAATGAGAAAGTTCATTTCCCAATCTACTCTATTGAATATCAATGGTAAGAGTGGATTGGAAGATGAACTCCCGTGAGAGAAAGGGCTTTGGGTATATGATCTGAGGGTAAGACACACAAAAGCACTCTCTTCTTTCTCTGCTAGCAATAAAGACTAACCTCTCTATATATAGGCAAAAGGTTCCAATGGATATAAAACGGTCACATTTATGACAGAGTTCGATATTATTGAGCGTATACTCCCGATAGCATCGACTGACCGCTCGATGATACAAACTCAAATTTTATTTTTGCTTTCGGAAGTCTTTTGCCAACTGGTCGATGAGATAACAACACACATCGATATCATCGAATTTCGAACTCCAATTCTATCGATAGAGGGATCGATCTATCGACAGGTGAAAATAAGAGAGACAAACCTTGAAGAATTTTAGGTTCTAAAGATATGATTGGGGAACAGCCGATGTCATCGAAATTTAAATGTCGATGATATCGAGACCTTGTCGATAGGATTGATAAATCATATAGATTTACCTATGAGCACGTTGGTCAGTTTATGCTAGACTCAATCCAATCGACTAGGACTCGATGGCATCGACATAAGAATATCGATTTTCTCGAGTGGCCCCCGATCAATGTTTAAAACACCCTGAAATATTTGTTAGAGGAAACACGCACCCATCGTCGATATAATCGAATGACTGCCGATATGATTGATGTTTAAATTTAGATTGAATCGGAACAGACATTGATATATCGAAGCTTATAATAGATTTCTTTAGAAAAAAAGGGTCGCCGAAAAACTGCCTATCGATATTATCGATCCACTTTTGATGGGCTCGATTTTCGAATATCGATGATATCGATTGAAACTTCGATATATCGATAAATTTTCCAGATCAATGTGCGGTTGGTGGACGCTTTTTTTGTCCTCACTCGATTGTATCGATTGAGATGCTGATGACATCGACAGAGCAGGTCGATCATATCGAAATGTGAATCGATACAATTGACAGGGTAAGAAAACTTGAAGATTTTCTTGTTTGGTAAAAAG
This sequence comes from Magnolia kwangsiensis, assembly GCA_037074715.1. Taxonomy (NCBI): domain Eukaryota; kingdom Viridiplantae; phylum Streptophyta; class Magnoliopsida; order Magnoliales; family Magnoliaceae; genus Magnolia; species Magnolia kwangsiensis. The sequence goes on along the minus strand of CM073576.1, from coordinate 41,449,698 downwards.
TTTTCATACAATAAAACCCTAAGGTGTTCTACTTAGTTTTAAGGGTTTTAATCACCTGGTGTTTTGGGACATGGGATGTGAGGCTATGATTTACATATGGCGAGCTTCCACACATCCTGTTGAGGCAGACACTTGAATTGATCTTCCTGTTAGGCGCTATTGTTCGACTGACTCAACTTACACCGTAATTGACAAACAAGAGCACTAGTAGGTGCACTTACATTTTGTTACAAAGATTCACTTACAATCAACTTTCATCTATTTCTTCCAATGCAACATGTCTTCATCATCTTCATTTCTTTTACTTACTAACATGAAGTTGCTTCTATTCCTATGTGTTGACTTTGAAATAACTCAATTTACTTATAAATTATTTGCAAGCTGTTATTGTGGGGGGGGGGGGGGGAGGAGCTTTGGGTGGTTTGGTCAGGTAGTTTTCCATTGATCAATTTGAAAATGAAGGCCAATGGGTTAGCTATGGTACTCCAAAGAATGCAACTGTAGATAACTTTTTTATTAGTATTGTGCTTTTATGAATGGATAACCTTTTTAATTGGTATTGTGCGAATGGATTAAAACGAATGACTATATTTGATTGATTGAATGAATGATTATGCATAGGTTTATGAATGGATTAAAATCTAAGTTATCCATCAATCTGAGCTATGAGAAATGATAAATGATGTGAAGACACGACAAGTTCAGTTGGAAAAAATATTGCATACCCTCATGTCACAGTAGCCTCAATTGCATCCTCAGTGGTAAGTTAAATGTCATCTGTAAATTCTGCAAGTAGTATAAAATAGGCACTAGTAATATTTTATTTTAATAAATTTGTAGATTTTTCAATACATTGGTGTTATCTTCCTAGGCCTCACCACATTATCGATAACGCACATTTCTTTTTTTTATCATTCATTTTTTATTAGACAATTTGAACATCTGTGCTTTTTAAAAAAAAAAAAATGTTTTGGATAATTATAAATTTAATTTTAATTTAATTAAATTATTTTTATATTTTAATAGATGATGATAAATATTGATTAATACAGGTTATTTTATTTAATTAAGTTGGTTCGAACAAAAAAAAATGATGTCATTTTGTGATATGTAATGGTGACAAGTTGTTAGGTCGTGGAAAATAATTAACTCATTTATTGATGACTTATTGCTTTTGTCACTAAATAGAATTTGTAACATCATATTTATGATATAATTGACGACGATCAACACTCATCGCTGCATAGGCTTTTGCGATGACTTTATGATTTCTTTAATAATAAGTGGACTCGTAGCAAAACGTCTTTATTCGTGACGATTTTTATGTTTAGCAACGTTTTACGATATGTAATGACAATGTGTAAACTTGCGACAAATAAGTTATATTTAGTGACAATTTATTAGTTGTCATGAATAATTAGTATTTGCAACAAAATTGGTGACAAACAACACTCATCGCCAAAAAACTTTTACGACAAGTGTGAGGTTATTAGCGATGATGAGGACTCGTCGCAACACATCTTTATTTACGACGAGTCTCATATTTAGTGACATTTTATGATATGCAATGACAACATGTAAAATTATTGCAAATGAGCTTTATTTAGCGACGTTGTATTAAGTCGTCGTAAATAATTATTATTTGCAACAAAATTGGCGATAAGCAACACTCGCTGTAAAAAAAATTTTGTGATAAATTTGGGTTTGTTAGCGATGATGACTCATCGTAACATGTCTTTATTCACAACGAGTCTCATATTTAGCGACATTTTACGATATGCAATGACGACATGTAAACTCGTCATAAATAAGCTTTATTTAGCGATGATGTATTAAGTCATCGCAAATAATTATTAATTGTAACAAAATGGCGATAAGCAATACTCACCGCAAAAAACTTTTTGTGACAAATTTGGGTTTGTTAGCGACGATGATGACTCATCGCAACACGTATTTATTCACGACGAGTCTCATATTTAGCGACGTTTTATGGTATGCAATGACGACATGTCAACTCATCACTAATTAACTATATTTTGCGATAAGTTATTGGGTCATCATAAATAGTTGAGTTATTGACGACGAGTTGACATTTTCGTCACTAAATAGAATTAGTGACGCCGTATTTGCATTAAACGTGATAATGAATAACACTCGTTGCTAAAAGTTTTTAGTGAAGAGTTTTGATTTTTTAGTGACGATTTGACTTATCACGAAAAGATTGAATTGTTGTAGTGTTTTTAGTTTCAACCCTTCTATTATTTATAACATATTTATCACCTTTAGTTACCATATTATTCTTATAATTTTTATAGTAATCTATTGTTAAGCTTACTTTTATTTCACAATTATTTTTTTTTCATTCGAAGTTCCATAAAAATTATAAAAATTCGAAAAGTACTAGTTGTCCAAGACCAACAATTTTCTATATGATTCCATAATGTCTTTATTCCTTATAACATTTTCTATATTCTCAGTTAGTGAAATATTTTTAAAATTTTTATGGTGTTTTATCATTAAGTTTGAAGTCATCCCTCAAAATTTTAGTTCATTTAGAGCTGTAGAAAAAAAACATTAAAATTCTAGAAGTTGGACAGTTATCAAAGTGTCTTAGATTTAACTATATTAAAATTTTTATTTTATTTTTCACTTATTTTTATGAAGCTAGACCTATCAAGCTTCAATATAGATTTCGAATCACCTAAATCGAAGTTATATTGAGGGAGATATGACTTTTTGAAGTTGATCAAAAAATAAAGAAAATAACAGAAATCCAGCGGTGTCACCACGCCCCTCTGGTGGTCCTGATGGTGGTTATGCCACTCGATTTTTGAAACAAATGTATTTCTCAATCCAGAATGAGTTACTCAACATTCCATATAAGATTTTGGGGTAGGAGAATCTTATCTATCCAAATAAACTACTTAGTTTATGAAATTCTATAAGTTTAATGGTCAAAAGTCTATTTTATTTATATTTTTACTATTTATAGTAAATTTTATTTTAATTAGTTCTTCATCCTTTGAAGTTTAGGATTTGTGCCTAATATGAAATTACGTAGAAATATTTGAAGAATAAAAGGAAGGTGAGATTTTTGAAGGAGATGGGTTGGAAAGGGATGGAAATGGGTGAAAATGAGGGTGTAGGGCCGTATAAGGGGACCCCCGATGGACAGACCGGCGGTGCACCGCCGATTGCATGGTGTCGCCGTGCCCTCCTGTCATTTTCGGCAGTTCCCACCCCCCTCGGGCCGATGTCTTCACTCTGTGGGACCCACTGGGCCCCATTGAACTTGTTGGTTCGAGCCTTAAGCTCGTCGGGTCCACGCATCACAGTCCAACGAATGTTTAATTACATTTCCTGAATCCATTTCAAATTCAAAATTCGTCAATTGATGACCAAATTTCGTCAACTAATGGCCCAGAGGCAACTTAGGTCACTTCTCATGATCTAAGTCCCTCAAAAGCCACAATGCTCAGTCTCATTTATCAGCGAAACCATGAGATTCTAGTGTTGTCTCTAAATTCCATTGCCCCCTTCCTAGGTTAGAGTGCGTCAGAGTGCATCATGTGCCTATTTACCGTAAGTCCAGTTTAATCCAATTCATGCTCTGATACCAACTTATAACACCCTGAATTTCGAGGGTTGAGCAAAGCTCTACTCTAGACATTCAGAACATCACTTATTCTTAAGGATGATGATATTTAGATTTCTTTCATTTTCATGAATTAAGCATGCATGGGATTATACTAAACAACACATCATACTCCAGATTTGATTAAGTTAAGTGCAGAAGTCAAAACATGTCTGTATAAGTGTGCAGATGTTTCACAAGGTTTCTTCCAGAGTATGAGTACGTAACCGGGTTTAATATATACATGTATAGTTTTAAAATGTACAAAAATATGGATATGTAAAAGTTTCCAACTAAACCCAGATGTCCCAGTTGTCCCTATATAACGGTACGCAGCCTAGATCGGCCCGCCCGAGAGTTGGAAGTAGGAGAATTCCTCCTCCTCATCCAAGAAGTCCTGCTCTAGAGCATAAATGTTGTCTGTACCTATATCTACATCAGGGTCTGTTTAGTGTTTTAAAACACCATCCCAAAGTGGGAGTGAGTGATCAACTCATTGATTCTATAAGGCAAAAGTTACACATGTTATTAAGTCCATCAAAGCAGTAATGATAAAGCAATCATAACAATCACTTCCTAGCTACTCTTTTTAATACGGGAATGGGGTGTAAGTAATGATGCATGCCCTCACATCAATGCTCCCTCACATGCGACTTCGACAGCCTATTTCACATATGACAACACTTCCTCAAAACGGTGTAACTCGAACACCTTTCAGGCACATCCTAACTAATGTAGTGTGATGCATGGTCGTGTTAGCCAAGTAATTATTAAGCTCATTCATACAGTAAGTTTGGCAAGCTAGGTTATCTGCCTTTATATCATTGACCCAAATCGAACATTCGGCATCGGACAACTGTGGTGTTTCTGTTCGTTCTGGATCCATTTAGGTTCGTCACTCATAGTTAAACACATACGATAAACAAGTTATAGGTTCGTCACTTCTAGTCAAGCACATACGATAGGAAAGTTGCGAGAAGTGCTTGCAGTCACTACATGGAGGCTCATCCCCCAATGTAGGCCGACTGCACGAACACGGTGTCCCATACCACCATACCTATCTCAAGAGGCTTTGTTGCTCACTGGTCATTACGGGGTGGCTCATCACTCCAGAGTAGGCTAATAGCTCAAACATGGTGTCCCATACCACCATGCTCGGCTCATGAGTCTTAGTGGATTGTGGTACCATGGTTAAAGTGGATCTTTACATTACTAAGGGGTACCTTAGATTCAAGCAGTCACGTCTCTATATGGTAAATGCACAATAGGTCAATCGGTTCATTAGGCAAACTCAATTGGTACGAGCGCATGCTGACTTAATTGACACGGAGCACGTAATGTAAAGCCTGTATCCTAATCTGTACTGTTTCATTGACTCCCACGATCCTTCCCATCGAATTTCGATAACCCGAGACCTATGATCGACATTTGTGCACAATCCTAAGTTATATTTCGTAGATGAGTAGGATTAATCTGAGACATGTACCATTGCTACCACGTCATTACCGTGGTTCCGACACCACGTATTACACACCGATCCGATACCCTTGCAGGGAGATGTGGACCCGCATTCCATTCGAGAAAACACCGTGTGTTTGCAATCCCAAGAGAATCTCTATAACATGTCCCATTAATCAATCATTCAAATCAATCAATCAATCACCTCATGTCAAGTACAAGAGAAACCCATGTTTTCTTTCTCCACAAGTTAAGCAACCTACCCCAAAAGTCAACAATTTCTCACCTCACATCCATCACTCACCTCACATCCATCACCCATCACTCTCCCTCTCTTACAGCCTCCCATTCTCTCTCCTTCTCTTCACATTTTCCAAGCAACAACGATCAAAGAGAGTGGTGGACATCCATGCATTCAAAGGAGAGAAAGTGAGTGTGTGTGGCCCACTTCCCATCCCAAAAATCCTTCATCTTAACCGTTCATCTCTCATCATCCTCCATCAAAGTGAAGCATAAGGAGATAGGTGTTCCATCGAGCCAAGAAGATCGAATGGTGGGTGCTTCTATAGCCTACATTTCATATTTTTATGATGGGCCAAGTGAGGCCTACCGATTGATGGTATGGATCTCACTTTGGACCCTAGATGTGGCTGATGGCCCACCTTGATTATCATGATCATTCCATGATGGGGCCATTCTCCATGGACCCCGTCATGATGTTTATTTTTCCTTACATGGATAGGGCCATCTAGACCTTACATTTTGGTGGAGAAAGGATCTCCACTGTTGATTTTGATCGATGGGCCCACATGTATTAGGACCCACTTGATGTATGCTGTGACGTATGGAATGGAGGGCCTATAGTGTCGGGGTCCCTCCATCGCACGTGTCTCCTTTTTTCTCCCTCTCCCTATCTCTTTCATTTTTATTATTGTTATGCGTGATGATGTAGTTGTGTGGCCCACTCAGATGAACCCCACCATGAAGCATGTATTTAATCCAAGCCATTTGTAGGTGGTGCCCACTTTGTATTTGTGTTGTATCCACAACATCCGTGCATTTGGTGGCCCACCTGAGCGAGGCCTACCTTAAATGCATGTGCTATGGACGTGAAATGAAAACCAAAAATGTTGGCTTGGTTCAAGCCTTGGAGTGGGTCACTCATGTAGGCCCCACCTTAATGTACAAGTTTAATCCATGCCATCCATCTCATTCCCTGACTCATTTTAGGCGTTAAGCCGAAAAATGACACCAATCCAACTTTCTACCAGGCCATAGCATAGAGAATAATATTCTTATCGTTGAAATACACCCTGATGTTTTTATATGTTGAAACATAGCGAATATTGGGCTCATTTAGTCTATATCGAGATGTAGAAGCCAATGGGTGGGGTGGATTCACCTGACACGGGCCCCACCCAAGAAAAATCATGGAAAAACTAAAAATAACAATAATAAATAATAATAAAATATATAAGAGAGAGGGTAGCAGTGCCTCCTGCTACCGCTCACCGTCCAAAGACATGCGCTGGGATGGTCGTCCGGGGACTGTGGGTCTCAACTGCTGGCCCCACCATGATGCTTGTTGAAAATCCACACCATGCATTGGGTGGGCCTCCTTTTGTCTGTGGGCCACCCCAAAAATCAACGGCATATGGGACTCAGGTGGCCCACATGGTAGGAAACAGTGTGATTGAACATCTTCCATTGAAACCTTTTTATGTGTCACAGAAGTTTTAGATTAATATGAAATTTGTTCTTCATTTTCATCCAGGTCCGTGTGACCTTATCAACAGTTTGGATGACAAATAAATGTTATGGTGGGCCCCACGTGGGACCCACTGATATATGTGTTTTATTCACACTGTCCACAGCTGTGGACGGTGGAACCCACCACGGTGTATGTGTTTTATACATGTTGTCCAGCCATGAGCTGCTAGATGGTCAGTGGACCCTGCCTTTGATGTAGGGGTTACATCTAAATTGTCCATTCAGTTGGTGGGTTGCCTTAATGCTTGAGATAAATGTGACAGATCTGCTTATTAGTGGACCACACAGCAATAAGCAGTGGAATTTGAACGTCTGCCATTAAAACCCTTTTGGGTTGACAGAAGCTTTGGATTATATATGAAATTTGTGTTTCCTCTGCATCCGGATCCGTGTGACCTTACCAACAAATTGGATGGTAGATAAACGTATGGTGGGTCCTAGCGCTGGCCCCACCATTATGTATGTGTTTTATCCACACCGTCCACACCATTGGATGGTGGACCCATTACTCTATATGTGTTTTATCTATGTCGTCCAGCCATTTTGCTGGGCTACTGGACGGCGGTAGCCCCACCATGATGCATGTGTTGCACCCAACCTACCCATCCATTTGGCAAGCTCATCTTAAGGCTTGGGATAAAAATAAGATAGATCTAGGATCAAGTGGACCACATTGCAGAAAGCAGTGGGTTTGAATGTCCACCATTAAACCTTTAGGAATTATAATGGTGGAAATCCTTGTCACCACCTATATTTGGGTGTGGCCCATTTGATATACATATGGCCCGTGTGATGTGGCCCACTTGTCATATTTATGGAACATTGTTGAGGCCCACCTTGATGTACATGATGCCCATGTTTGAGGCCCAATATGATGTGTACTCGACCCATGTGTTAGGGCCTGATGTGATGTATTTATGGCCCATGTGTAGAGCCTAGCTATTGCGTATTTATGACCCATTTAACGAGGCCCATTGTGATGTATTCCCAGCCCATATGATGAGGCCCATTGTAATATATTTTCGACCCATTTGGTAAGGCCCATTATGATGTATTAGGGCTCATGGGTTGAGGCCCATTGTGATGTATAAGGGCCCGTGGGTTGAGGCTCATTGTGATGTATTTGGGGCCCATGAGTTGAGGCCCATTGTGATGTATTAAGGTCCGTTATTGAGCCCACCTTGATGTGTATGAGGCCCGTTATTGAGGCCCACCGTGATGTGTATGAGGTCCGCTGTTGAGGCCTACCTTGACATATATGAGGACCATATGATGAGGCCCATTTGATGTATTTAAGGCTTATGGGTTGAGGCCCAATGAGATGTATACAAGGTCTATTACATTGTGATTCCACCATGGGTTATGTAATGACATTTATGGCGGGCCATGCCTTGGGAGCAATGTTGGTTTGACATCCACATTGTAAGAATAATGTTGGTTAAATGTCCGCATTATGACTCTCCCTAGAGCCCATTGATAGGCTCATACTTGTTGTGTGTGGACTAGGCCTCTCTTCGTTGTGAGAGTAGTTCATCACCTTATAACATGCTTAGTGTAACTCTATGATTCATGCCCATACGCATCATATGTATGCTCTATATGAGGAGTGACCGATCATAGCATATGTTATTGAGCAGATTATTTATGGGACTCAGTGATAGAAGTTACCCACATGAGCGCATAGTACGTGCAGGATTGCTGCATGACTGGATAGTGTGACTCATGCATCTCACATATGTGTGACTTAATCATTGTACGCCCTAGCGACATCACGACCGTGACCTCCATAGACACATTGTGGATGGCTAAATGAGACATCGAAAATATTTGATTCTAGTATTATGGGCACTTAGTATGTCCTTGGGTGAAAATCTCAAAATCTCTGAGGCCAGGAGGTACCCCAACGTCTAAACTGAGTGGAACATGAGTGCCTGAGTGCCGAATACCAGTACGTCGCGTCTCCCACTGTGTTGTGGTTGATTGGAAGGGGTGTAGCCTTATCCGCCTAAGTGAGGGGGCTATAAGTTAGGATGAGTATGACTAGCTCGTAAATAGGTCTGCTATCGACGAGTCGAGTAGGTATTGGCAGACTATTGGCTAGGTGGATAGTGAGGTCTCTTCCATTCATTGGGCTGTGCGGCTAGGGAGGTGGCCGTCGGTGTGGAGTGTCATAGACCCCGATGATTTTCCTAGAAAGCAACCATACTGATATGTGGACTTATTGAGCAGGAATTGCGTATCCATTCCTTCATTCATTCACTATCTACTCAGACTGGTGGTGCGTAACTATTTGTTACGGGCCAGGATTTTGGTTGGGCGCGCGACTAACCTGAGATCAGGAATTTACCACATTGAGCCTAACTATTCAAATTTAGGTATGGGACTAGTTTGGATAGAAGTCTCTTGTCCCATAGCCCGTGATGCTACATACTATCATCCTGGCTTCACATTCCAGCATGGTTATTTCATTTGCACCACATATTACATTGCATCCGTAGTACTTAATATTTTGGGTTACTATATTTTTTTGCACTTATATGGCCTAGACGGACTTAGCAAGATTTGTATATTGCATTGCATCATCGACATCTGATATTTGACTTCTACATTTGCATAGTTGATTTGCATTACGTATTCTGTTATTGAATGATTCATGGACTTACCAGTATATTTTTTCTTACTCTGATATCTCATGATTCCTGATCTTGTTAGTATTTCTGCTTATCTCGATGATATATGACTTGTGGGCTTTATTGTATACTTAGTACTTACCTTACACATACTTTTACTACCCCCTGAGATTTCAATAAGCTTATGCACGATAGATGCGTGCAGGTGGTGTTAGGTTGTAGCAACGTTGAGCTTAGAGCATGCAGCTGTCTCCAAGAGCTTTGATATATGTATTTTCCTTTCAGCATTATATTCAATTGATTATATTAGTGGATATGTGATGATGATGTTGCCTTTGAGAATTGGCTATACTTGTGGTTATGCTCTATTACAAAGAAAATTTACTATGAAAATCCTCCTTGTAAGATCCCAGGATCGGAATCTGGCGTATGAATGCTAGGAGACGAGAATGGGATACTACGGAGGCTATCAACACCGGACTCGGTGATCGAGATTCCTGTGAATACGATTTTCGGATTTGGGGTGTGACACGTAAGCCCCCTCGTTGCCTAGCCACTGTCGACAATCATCATACGACTTAGATTCATCGAGTTTACCCAAGGTGGCGAGAATAATTCGCTCACCCAAATAAGGACTTTTACCGATTGCCTGAGCTTTTGTTTGTAGCCCCAATCCTATCCAAATGTTATTACAAACACGTGGAAGATCCTTCCTAGCATTCAACAAAACAATCCAAGTGAATTTCTCATTTGGGCATTTCATCAAACGCATAGACCATGTCAAATATAACTTGTATTTTATCAATTAAGTTCATAGAGGAAAACATACATATGCATAAGAAAACAGGAAATCCTATATTAATACTTATAGTAAATACAAATCATTAACAATTTTCTCATTTAAACAATTTATCAACCACATAGACTACATTAATTACAACACATGTTTTCTCAATTCTTTAAATAGGGAAATCCATATGCATATTACAATGATGAATCCTAGATTAGAAATCATGGCAAGCACTAATCACTTTCTTTTATTCATTCAACATTTCAATAAACACATAGGGTGCATCATTTATTTATCATAGTTCATAGGTATATTTCATACCGAAATCGACGCATTTAGGACAATAAGGTAGCAATCAATATGGACATAAATCATTAGCTGTTATGAAAGCATTGATAAAGTATAACCTAAGAATTTATAGTCTGCACCTTTCGTTAGGTTGCTCGACTTGGACTCAGTCCAAATTCTACGTTTCCAAAAATGAAACGTCAGGTACCTAAACGATGAAACTGGTTAGTTAGGTTAACGAAAGCTATCCGAGAGTTCTACATCGATATTAGGGTTGGTATTTCTTACCCAAAATCGTAACCAAAAGAGGTTTGGTAGAGTAATGGGGTGATGATTAGGCGCATGGATTTGTGGGAGAAGATTTTCTATGGTTGAAGCGATCTCCTCAAGTTTCCTCTACCTCCTTTCTCTTGTTTCTCTTCTCTCTCCCCTAAGGTTTACAAAATTCGTATATGAGAGGGAAAGAGTGAAATGAGGGCTATTTATAGGCCCAAATGTGATGCTAATAGCCCCAGGGCCACTTTATTCCTTGTTTTACCTTGTGGGTGACTATTTCTGACGAATAGGGCTCATATGGAGGCCCACGACCCATCTATGTCATAGGGTATGTTCCCTAACAATGGATCGATGCCAAGACACAATTTTGGTATGATCAAATAAGCCGATCAACCATGGAGAACCCGTGTCAGATCAATAGTCGATTGTGTCCAATCGGGGCCAAAGTTATACGGATATATGCAGGGAAATTTTCTTTCCCCATGGGTGAAGTTTGATAAAAAACTAATGGTCTGAATTCTTCAACTTAGCGTGAGAGAGAATGACCCAATTCACTAAAGTTTTAATTCATTTTCTAAGGATATTTTCGTTTCTCACGTACTTAACTCGCGGCTCAAGTTGGGCATTTTTGGACACTATCTGAGCTTGATTCCCACGATGGTTGTCAAGCCCAGTAAGATGGACATAGTCCTATAATTTCATAGTTATCGGACCCCCACCGTGCGGTCTAGGTCCGTTACAGAGTTTCAATGTACTCTCGAGAGTGACAAGCCCTTAGAATTTCTCCTAGGTCTTAAGATGACATTGAGTCAATGGTACTCATGGTTTTAAGCATTCCGATTTGTGAAAATGGTGGCCCAAGCTTAATCCACCGATCGTACTCAATCTCTGTACGGACGCGGTCCTTGGGTTGTAACTAAATCCCGTCTAAGTTATATAATGGGATGCGGTCCTTGGGTTGTTCTACCTGAGGTCATACTTGATCTTTATACAAATTTTTCAGGACGTTACAATCTACCCCTCTTGAAGAAAAATATCATCCCCAAAATTAGTATCTTTTCGTACTCCTCGAGGATTTATGGGTAGTTCTTCCAGACCTCAGCTTCCGTTTCCCAAGTAGCCTCCTCAGTGTGGTGTGTCCATAATAATTTCATGAGTGGGATGACCTTACTGCACAATACTTCCTCTTTCCCATCTAGAACATGCATTGGTCACAATACATAGGTAATGTCTTCCCTTAGCTGTACTTGCTCCCACTTAAAAAATGAGTAGGGTCGGGAGCATACTTCTTCAGCATTGACACATGAAACATGTTGTGTATGCCTGCGAGTGGTGTGGGCAAGGCGAGACGGTATGCCACCACTCTCACTTGGTCTAAAATGTGGAACGGGTCAATGTATCTTGGTGTGAGTTTTCCCTTCTTGCCAAAGTAAAGTACTCCTTTCATTGGGAAAACTTTAAGAAATACATGGTCCCCAACTTCGAATTCTAACTGTCTTCGTCTTGTATCGGCGTAACTCCTCTGCTTACTCTGAGCCATAAGGAGTCAATGCTCAATAATATCAATCTTCTCTAAGGTCTCCTAACCAGGTCTTGGCCAACCATGCTCTTCTCTCCAACTTTTGCCTAACAATGCGAAGCCTGACATGGGTGTCCATACAAGGCTTCGTAAGGATCCATGCCATTGTTTGCATGGAAATTGTTGTTATAGGCAAATTTGGCATAAGGGAGACAGTCAACCCAGCTATCCTTGAAATCAAGTGCGCATGCTCGCAACATGTCCTCAAATATTTGATTCACCTACTCCATCTATCCATCAGTCTGTGGGTGGAACGCAGTACTAAATTTCAGTTTCACCCCTATCGCCTCTTATATTTGAGTCCAGAACATAGACGTGAATCATACGTCTTAGTCCGTCACAATCTTTAGAGGAACTCCATGCAGTTGTACTATCTCCTTAATGTATAGCTTAGCCAGGTCATCTGCTTAATTAGAAACTCTAATTGGGAGAAAATGGGTCGACTTTGTCAACCGGTCCACATTCACTCAAATGGAGTCATGCCCCTTTCTCATCTTTGGAAACCTGGAAATGAAATCCATAGATATGAAATCCCACTTCCACTCGTCTATGGGCATGGACTGAAGTAAACCACGGAGTCGGCGGTGTTCGGTCTTGACTTGCTGGCACATGAGGCATCGGGACACAAAGTCTACTATTTGGACATTCATGTTGTCCCCCCAATATGAACGCTTCATGTCCCGATACAATTTCGTACTACCCGAATGCATCATTAAGTTTAAATTATGAGCGGCCTCTAAAACTTCTCTCCTCAAGTCATGAAGGTTTGGGATGCATAGGCAACCACGATACCGTAGGCCTCCATCCAAGTCGATCCTCCATTCTAATTCCTCACTGTCACTTACACTCTCTCTCTCATCTTCAACAATAGCTCATCTTCTCTCTTAGCGATAATGATTCAGTCATCAATAAGTAGTTCCATGTGGAAGTGTGAGATGCTCTCAAATGGCTCCTTTACTGTCAGCCTCTGTTCGAAATCTCGCACTTACTTTACCATATTCCACTCTCTTACCATTAATGGGGCTGCAAATTCTATAATTTTCTTGTGGCTCAACAAACCGGCCACAAGGTTGGCCTTACTAGGATGGTAGGAGACTTCAAACTTGTAGTCCTTCAATGTCTCCATCCAGTAGCGCTGTCTCATGTTCAAGTCCCTCTGTGTAAAGATGTACTTGAGGCTCTTATGGTTGCAAAAGAGCTCGAACTCCTCGCCGTAGAGGTAGTATCTCCACAGTTTTAATGTGAAAATGACTGCTACTAACTCTAGGTTGTGAGTGGGGTAATTTTCTTCATGTTTCCTCAACTGTCGTGAGGCATATGCGATCACCCTATCCTTCTGCATAAGTACACACCCCAAACCGACTCGAGAGGCATCAGTGTAAATAGTATATTTGACCCCTTGCTCTGGTAGCACTAGCACGGGTGCAGACATCATCTTGTCCTTTAATTCTTAAAAGGATACCTATGCTTTCTCATTCCAAGCAAATTTAAGATATTTCTGAGTAAGTTGAGACAATGGTCGGGCTATCTTAGAGAAATATTTAATAAATTGGCGATAATAGCCATCAAGTCTAAGGAAACTCCTCACTTCTGTGACTGAGCTTGGCTGCTCCCAGTCCTATGCGGCGGTCACCTTGGCAAGGTCCATGATAATTCCTTCCTTGGAAATCACGTGTCCTAAGACGTTGACTTCTTCCTTCGAGAAGTCACATTTTTTATACTATGTAAACAACTGATTCTGCCTAAGAGTATCAAGAACTGCTCGTAGGTGTTCTTCATGATATTTCCAACTCTTTGAGTATATCAAAATGTTGTCTATGAATATGATGATGAATCAGTAAATATACGACCAAAACACTCAGTTCACGAGATCCATGAATACGGCTGGTGCATTTGTAAGTCCAAACAACATCACAAGAAATTCGTAGTGCCCGAAGCTAGTTCTGAAAGTTATTTTATACACGTCTTCATTCCTGACAAGTAACTGATGATACCCGGATAGTAAGTCTATCTTGGAGAAGTCTGATCCCTCTTCAATTGGTCAAATAGGTCATTATCCTAGGTAGAGGATACTTGTTCTTTACTGTAACGTGGTTCAGCCTGCGATAGTCTATACACAATCGTAGCGATCCATCTTTCTTTTTCATAAATAACACAGGAGCTCTCCAAGGAGATACGCTCAGTTGTATAAAGCCCGAGTCCAATTAATCATCGATCTGTTTTCTCAATTCCTCCATCTCACATGGAGGTATGCGGTACATCGATAAGGAGATAGGTGTTACGCCTGACACAAGGTCGATGGTAAAGTCGATCTCACGCTAAGGGGGTAGTCCATGGATTGTTTGGAATACGTCCATGAAATCTTGGACCACTGGCATGTCCCCAAGTGATGGACCATCATAAGTTTCTAATAGGGATGCGTAATAAAGGACCCAGAAGGGATAACTGACCTGAATTGGAAAGGTAAAGGTCGTGCCCTCGGGCCCATCGGTTGTCACCAATCTGGTTTCACAGTCAATCTTTGCCTTCATTACAGTGAGCTAATCCATGCCGAGGATGACATCATAATGAAATATCTTAGTTACAATTAGGTCAACGTGCACCACTCTGCTCCCTAAGTTTATCGGGTAACACCTACAAAACTTAGTGGCGTCTGAAAAGGTTACTGCTACGGTGATGACTCTCTCCCCAATCATAAGGGTAGTGTCTAACCCTAATCGCTTGACTGCAGAGCATGCTACCATAGAAATACTAGACTCAATGTCCACTAAAAGGAATACAGTTGTTCCTTGGATGTGGGCAATGACTTCAAATGCCGGGTGTACCATAATCGCTGAGTCAGCTGCTTCGACGATGAGTGCATGTCTGCGAGCCTGTTGCAGGCGGTTTGGCGACGCTGTCATAGGTCGTTGAGGGAGCCTATTTCGAGATGCAAGAGGTCGATTATATGTTTTCACCGGTGCCATAGATTGTAAAGGAGGGGCTGAGATAGCTTGTCGGGGTTGGCGGTTGATCCTTTGGGTCTTGTTCTAAGAGAGTCCTTATTTTGATTTATGTTTAAGGTAGGGGTTAAAAAATATCTTAATATGCCTATGGTCAAAGATTATCTTAAAAAGGTTTCTAATAGTATAGAATTTTATATGTATATCACCATTTCGATCTTATGACTAGTGGGTTATGAGCAGACTGCACTTCGGTTTCATTAACTCCAAGAGGGAATGAAGAATATAAAATTCTAAAATATTTCAAAGGTTTGGAATGTTAGCAACATAAGGTTGTGGAAAGGGAAAAAGGAGGGACATCTCCTTGATGTGATATGAAACTTGAATTCTCAAGAGAAAAGAAAAACTTATAATATTTTACTGTAGTCCGCCTCTAACATGACCTTACGGAGTATTAAACTATGAAACTCAATCATACTAATGGGTCCCAATTTAATTGCACAAAAGTAACTTAGAAATATATATATATATATATATATATAAGTATGTATGTATGTATGTATAATCAAATTTAACCATAGGATGATTCCTAGTATGATTATAAATAATTTCTAAATATTATGACTAGCCTATTAGCAATTCGAAGTTATAGAAATTTTTGGTTTCAACCCTTATATTATTTATAACATATTTATCACCTTTAGTTACCATATATATATATATATTTTTTAATTTTTATAGTAATCCATTGTGAAGATTACTTTTATTTTACAAAATTTTATTTCATTCAAAGTTATATAAAAATTATAAAAATTCAGGAAGTACTAGTCACCCAAGACCAACGATTTTCTATATGATTCCAAATGTCTTTATTCCTTATAACATTTTCTATATTTTTAGTTAGTGAAATATTTTAAAATTTTTTATGGCGGTTTATCATTAAGTTTAAAGTCATCTCACAAAATTTCATTTCATTTGGAGTTGTAGAAAAATTATAAAAATTTTAGAAGCGAGATAGTTTTCAAATCATCCTAGATTTAACCATATTAAATTTTTTATTTTATTTTTCATTTATTTTTTTATAAAATTAGACTTATCAAGCTTCAATTTGGCTTCTGAATCACCTAAATCAGATTTACATTGAGGGAGATATGACTTTTTGAAGTTGGTAAAAAAATATAAAAAATCGCAGAAATTCGACGGGCCTCGGGCCGATGTCCTCGCTCTGTGGGACCCCCTGGGCCCCAATGAACTCGTTGGTTCGAGCCTTAGGCCCATTAGGTCCATGCATCATGGTCAAACAAATGTCTAATCTTATTTCCTAAATCCATTATAGATACAAAATTCATCAACCGACGACCCAATTACGTCAACTGACGGCCTAGAGGCAACTTAGGTCACTTCTTATGGTCTAAGTCCCTCAGAAGCCACAATGCTCGGTCTCGTTTATTGGCAAAACCTTAGGATTCTAGTATCGTCTCTAAATTCCTTCGACCCCTTCCTAAGTTCGAGTGCATCAGAGTGCATCATGTGCCTTTTACCCCATGTTCAGTTTAATCCAATTCATGCTCTGATACCAACTTGTAATGCCTTGAATTTTGAGGGTCGAACAAAGCTCTACTCCAGAGATTCATAACATCACTTATGCTTATGGATGATGATATTAAGATTTCTTTCATTTTCATGAATTAAGCATGCGTGGGATTATACTAAACAGCACATCATACTCAGGATTTAATTAAGTTAAGCAAGTGCGGAAGTCTAAACATGTCTATATAAGTATGCAGATGTTTCATAAGGTTTCTTCTAGAGTATGAGTACGTAACCGGGTTCAATATATACATGTATAGTTTTAAAATGTACAAAAATATGGATATGTAAAAGTGTCCAACTAAGCCTAGATGTCCCAGTGGTCCCTGTGTAACAGTACATAGCCTAGATCGGCCTGCCCGAGAATTGGAAGTAGGAGAATTCCTCCTTATCCAAGAAGTCTTGTGCCAGATCAGAGACGTCATCTGTACGTGCATCTACATTAGAGTTTGGTTGGTGTTTTAAAACACCATCCTAGTGTGGGAGTAAGTGATTAACTCAGTGGTTCTATAAGGCAAAAGTTAACATGTTATCAAGTACATCAAAGCAGTAATGATAAAGCAATCATAACAATCACTTCTTAACTACTCTTTTTAATGTAGGAATGGGGTGCAAGTAATGATGCATGCCCTCACATCAATGCTCCCTCACATGTGACTCCGACGTCCTATTTCGCATATGACAACACTTCCTCAAAATGGTGCAACTCCAATGCCTTTCAGGCACATCCAAACTAATGCAGTGTGATGCATGGTTAAGTTAGCCAAGTAATTAGTTAGACTCATTTCTACAATAAGTTTAAGAAGCTAAGGTACCTTCCTTTATATCATTGATCCAAATGGAACATTCAGCATCGGACAACCGTAGTAGTCTTACTCCTATGTTTTGGATCCATCTAGGTTCGTCAGTCCTAGTTAAACACATACGATAAGCAAGTTAAAGGTTCATCACTCCTAGTCAAACACATATGATAGACAAGTTGCAAGAAGTTATACTCGCGGTCACTACGAGGAGGCTTGTCACCCCAAAGTAGGCCAACAACACGAACACGGTGTCCCATACTGAAAGGGCCTAGCTATATGCCCTAGAGGGGGGTGAATAGGGCTATGTCAAATAAAACTTAAAACAGGGGAATAATAAAAGAAATAAAGCACAATGCTGAATTAAAAGAAATCTCAAGAACCTAGAATTAAGAGAATGATACTATATCAGTTCTAAGGACAACCTTACACCAAAAACCAAAGGTTTAAGGTAGGACAACCTTATTTCTAGAATATCCTTTGTATCTCAAACCAATGACAAATAAAAAGCAAGGAAACCAAAATAACTTATAAAAATAAATCCTAAGTTATTACAACATTCCCATACTTGCTTGAAAAAGAGATTACAACATTCATCCACAAATACAATCTATAAAATTGAATGAATAAAAGAATGAAAAAATAAAGCACACCCACAACACAAAGATATATGGTGGTTCACCTGTGTGTACACCAACTGTTATCCAACAGCCACACAGAATGCTACTCCACTCCTAATATCCTCACACAGGGGATATTTGCATGCACAATCAAAATAAGTTTCACAGGTTTACCTAAAACCTTCACAATTGTGTCTTTTTATCTCAGGCTTACACAATCCAAAAACCCACACAATCTGAGTTTTCTGGCTCTCTTAAGATAACCAAAACAATGAGATTTTTTCGACAAATCTCAAACAAAACCAAAGAAAATAAATTACACAAATGTAAAATACCTGAATCTCCTTTTGAAGTAGCCTGGTAGAACCAATCGGAGTAGAAGTTCAATTCAATGTTCAAAGTCCAATACTCACTTTAAGAATGGTTCTAAGTCTAATTGATTTTATCTTAAATCAAAAGGGTTAGTTTTATTTGATTTTCAAACCAAGAAGAAGGAATATCAGAAATTCCCCTTTTCTAATAAGATTGGAATGTAGATCAAAATTAAATAATGAACAAGCTAATGAAAGGAATATTAAATGAGCACAAAATAGCTTAAAACAAACACGAACTTATCTCAGAGCATGGCCTTAACATTGCTTGAATTGAATTGAAAAACTCTGGAATTCGTGCTCTATTTATAGCCTGAAAAATCCCATCTACGACTGGTCTTAGGATCCCTAGGACTGGTCATAGCTTCAAAGATTTTTAAAGATTTTTACGGGATAAGGATTAACTGTTCCACGACTGGCCCTGGGTAGCCTACGATCGGTCGTGGGCCACCTATGACTGGTCATGGGTCACCTACGCCGGGTCGTAGGACCCCCAGATTAGTTGCTGAAGTTTGAGTCGTAGGGCTAAGACCGGTCGAAGGATGAGTCATACAGCTCACAGGACTGGTCGTAAGATGTCTAGGACTGATCGTAGGACAATTAGAAAAATATGAAAATCTTCAACAACCTAGGAATGGTCCTGAAAAACTTAAGACTGGTCATAGCAGAGCTAGGACTGTTCTTGAAGTCCCTAGGACTGGTCTTAGAATAGCCCAAACAAGCATATTTAAAATATATGAATCCAGAAGGACTTACAATAAAGCCCAACCTAAGGTCAATTTAAGGTCAAATAAACCTTGAAAGTGAGATGAACATTGTTAGTCTGTACTCTCATATGACCCTTAAGTGAAGCTTGAGAATTTACGAATCTTGTTGCAGGCCTTCTCGAGCTTGAACCTTTCTTGACTTGATAAAGTCTTCTTCTATTCTTGTACTTATTTGAATCTTGAACATGCATACTTGAAGACTTCTATTTTTGAATACTTCATCCATGACTAGACTTGAAACTTTTCTTCATTTAAGTTATTATCTTGAAATACGATGTCTTGAAGCAATGAAAAAAGTCTCAAACATGAAACACAAGAAATACAAGACATAGATAGGTTTTGACACCACAAAATTTGACAACCAAAGGGATTTGAAATCATAACACTTACAATCTCTCCCTTTATCAAATTTGTGACAAAACACATATCATAAAATATAAGAGCAACATTTGCTCAGTAAAGAATCATGAGTCATAAAAGCACAAATTACTCTACTCCCCCTGAGTAATACGAATACTGCTCATAAAAATAATATCAATCAATAATCCATATAAATTACTCCCCCTTTCCATACTACTCCCCCTTTTTGTCATAAAATGACAAGGGAAAGTCACAAAAAGAAAGAGAACAACAACATAGAGAGTAATAAAAAAAAATAATTAGAAAGGAATATGGAAGGAAATATCATATCTCAAAATATAAATTCAGAATCATCAAGCCATAACCAAGTTTATACAATATCCAGAATAAAAGATAAGATAATGTTTTACAATCCAAAAGATATTCCGCCTAATCCGATCCAGAGGAGGGAGCAGAGATAGTAGGATCAATCTGGTGTAAGCCCCTATTAATGCGATGAAGATATTTGCATATGTACTTAAACTACATATTGTGGGCTACACTCATGTTATCAACCTTCTCCTCCAATGCACGAAGGCGTGCATCATAACTAGATGGATCGTAATCAGGATCATTTGGAGAATCAGTTTCTATCTCATCAAATAACTCATCCATATTAACATCCTATTGAGGAAGATTGCCAGCTTCCCCTTCATTTTTGGCTTCACCACCAACACCACCTTCATCAACTTAACCAGGAAACAAATCCAACTTCATCTTATTAAGATTGGTATTGTTAAAAATAAGATGATGAATGAGTGCCTCATTAATAGGTGTATCGATAAGCATATGAGTGGCTAACACAGTCATAAGATAATCAAACAGAATATCACTATGACCCGGATGGAGACGAAACTGTATGATAAAATAACAGATCAATGAAGGAAGGCAGACCATGGTACCAGAAGCAATAAATGCTACACACGAACTATAAAAGAAGTTAACTCAGTTTTATTACCGAACCGAGGATACAGATTTGAAATAAATATATGGTGCAACACTCTGTATCTGAGTAACAAGTATTTTGAAGGGAGAGCATTCCCTTCGTGTGTCTATTGTACATTAATTTTGCATAGGTCTCTTGTCAACATATTTTTTTCTGATTCAAATGGTTTGTTGTATAGAGTATAAATCGGAATACCTTCATCATTAACGGGTATATCCATAATACCCGATATCAAATGATGATCTACTTCAAATTTCCCTTCTCTAGTATCAATTGAAAACGTTAAATTATCAAGAGAGAATTCTGAGATACATGCAACCATTGATTGTGCAATTGACTGGTATGCAGGCCCACCTCAAAGTAAAATGTTAGTCTAGCCAACAGATTCAATGAGAGGAACAATACCATATGGAGCAATGTGATTGAGATCAGCGGGATACTCAATAATAACCTTACGGACACGCAAATCCCGTACATCTTGAGGATCATCTTCGGGTGACCAAAGGTGCCGTTTTGTTATCGGTGTAGATCTAGATAAGGATGGAACTTTGGATGTTTTCTTCTTCCCTCTAGCATCCATCTTCAAAAAGATATATAAAGAGCAAGAGAAATGCACAAAAAGAAGGATGGGTTTTCTCTAGATCAGTAATTTGAGAAGAAACCCTTGAAAAACCCAACAAAAAGATGAAATTAACCTATATAATGATCAAATCAAAGCATAGAGAACATCAAACGTTAAGAAAAATGAAGAAATAAGACTTACTTTGAAGAAATACAAGAAATGCTATAACTGGTCGAGCCACGACTCGTCGCAGGTCGGAGTGAAAATGAAGAAGAAGGAGATTTTTTCCAAATTATATCATGTTCACGAGCTTCACGGCTGGTTGAGTGACGTGCACGATCGGTCGTATCAGGACCGGTCGAGTACAGCTAGGACCGATCGAGTATCGACCAAAAATACATATTTAATATAAAAAATTAAAATTTAAACACAAATAATACTAAATATAATACACTATAAGACATGCAAGCAAGAATACTCAATGTAAAATGCACATACTAAGATCAAATTTGAATTTATTAAACCTACTTTTGTCGAGCGGTTTAGTAAATATATTAGCAAGTTGAGTTTCGGTTGGTATATATTCTAAGGAAATAACTTTTTCTTCAACCAACTCACGAATGTAATGATACCTAATGTCAATGTTTTTAGTACGTGAATACTGGATTGGATTTTTAGAAATATTTATAGCACTGGAATTATCACAATGTAAGATCATTGAATCTTGATTAATTCCATAATCGCTTAGCATGCGTTTCATCCAAACTAGTTGAGTACATGCATATCCAGCTGCAATATACTCAACCTCAGTAGTAGAGAGCGATATTGAGCTCTGCTTCTTGCTGAACGAAGAAACTAAGCAATTTTCAATGTGAAAATAACCACCACTGGTTGATTTTTTATCATCGATATTACCGGCCCAATCAGCATCTGAGTACCCATTTAATTGAACACTAGTATCAAAAGGATACCAAAGACCCAGATTTATAGTACTTGCGATATATCTAATAATCCGTTCAACAGCAGTAAGATGTGATTCCTTAGGATAGGACTGATATCTCGCACAAATACCAACACTAAATGCGATATCAAGTCTACTTGCAGTTAAATATAACAAACTACCAATCATACTACAATACAGTTTAGGATCTATATCTTTATCTGTAGAATATTTTGAGAGTCTTAACGTTGTACTCATAGGAGTATCAAAGTTCTTACCATTCTCAAATCCAAACCTTTTAACCAAGTTTGAAGCATATTTGGTTTGGAAAATAAAAATTCCGTTAGGTTGTTGTTTTACTTGCAACCCTAGGAAGTAATTTAGTTCACCAACCATGCTCATTTCGAACCTTGATTTCATAAGATCTGCAAACTCAATAGACATGTTAGTACAAGTTGATTCATAAATAATATCATCAACATAAATTTGAACCATTAAAATATCATTGTTATACTTTTTAACAAAGAGTATCTTATCGACACTACTTACTTGAAAGCTATGACTAAGTAAGAATTTAGTTAATTTCTCATACCATGCCCTGGGTGCTTGTTTTAGACCATAGAGAGCCTTTTTGAGACGAAATACATGGTCAGATAACTTGGGATCTTCAAACTCTGAAGGTTGTTCAACATACACCTCTTCATGTAAATCGTCATTCAAGAAGGCACTCTTTACATCCATCTGATAAATCTTAAATTTTCTAAAGCATGCGATGGAAATAAAAATTCTGATTGATTCAAGGCGAGCGACTGGAGCAAAGGTTTCATCGTAATCGATGCCTTCAATCTGAGTGTACCCTTGTACAACCAGTCTAGCCTTGTTTCGTATTATATTTCCAAGCTCATCAGACTTGTTTTTAAAGATCCATTTTATTCTGATAATGTGTTTATCTTTAGGTCTAGGAATAAGATACCAGACATCATTACGAACAAATTGATTAAGTTCATCTTGCATAGCAACTATCCAATTTTCGTCAGAAAGTGCTTCTTTCACATTGACCGGTTCTATTTGGGATTTAAAACAAACATAATTACATATGTTCTCAAGTTGTTTACGAGTACGAACTCCAGTGAGAGGGTTTCCAAGAATTTGATTGGTTGGATGATCTTTGACAATCCTAGGTTCAGATTCTTTTTGACTTGATGAGGTATCTTGATTGTCGATAATAAGAGCTTCATCATCATCTGAACTCGGAGCTGTTGTATTCAAATGATCATCAATGACCACATTGATGGACTCTTGAATCACACCAGTTCTCTTATTTAGAACCCTATAAGCTCGACTGTTCAAAGAATAACTAAGAAAAATACCTTCATCACTCTTCGTTTCAAACTTTCTCAAATTTTTACGATCTCGTAAGATCTAACACTTGCTGCCAAAAACTCAAAAGTATTTGACAGTAGGTTTCTTTTCAAACCATAATTCATAAGCAGTCTTATTATCAGATTTATTGGTATAAACCCGATTAATAATATAGCATGCAGTATTGACTGCTTCAGCCCAAAGATTTCTAGAGAACTTCATGCTATTCAACACAACATTAGCCATATCCTGAAGCACTCTGTTTTTTCTTTCAACTGTACTATTTTGTTGCGGTGTTTTGGGCGCAGAGAATTCATGCGATATTCCCTGATCGCTACAGAATTTCTCAAAAATACTATTTTTGAATTCGGATCCATGATCACTACGGATCTTAATAACATGAGAACCTTTCTCATTTTGAATTCGTTTAATGACCATTTTCACTTCATCCAGGGTTTCAGTTTTATCTTTTAAGAACGATACCCAAGTGAATCTGGTATAGTCATCTATGATAACCAAGATGTATTTTTTGCCTCCTCGACTCTCCATTCTGGTTGGTCTAATAAGATCCATGTGGAGAAGCTCGAGTGGTCTAGATGTGGTATTGGAGTTCACTTTCTTGTGAGAGCTCGTAGTCTATTTTCCCAACTGCCATTCACCACATATTTTGTCTACTTTTTGTAATTTGGGTAGACCTCTAATTAGTTCTCTTTTACTCAATCTAAATAAGTTCTGGTAGTGTACATGTCCAAGGCATTTATGCTATAATTCAATCTCATCGGTGTGGACCATGTAACACGATTGAGTAGATGAGCTTGCATCACTAATGATGTAGCAATTTTCAGAAGTTTTGCGACCAGTTAATATAACAGAACCCTTTTTATTAAGTATCTCACAACCTTGATTAGAAAACTTCACACTATGGTTGTTATCGCATATCTGAGAAATGCTTAGGAGGTTGTGTTTCAAGCCCTCAACATATAAAACATTCTTAAATAAGGGAAGGTTATAAAGTTAAACCGTACCTTGGCCAATAATCTTGCAATTGCTTCCATCACCAAATGTGACTGACCCGTCAGTCATATCTTTAAGATTGGTGAATAAAACCTTGTCACCTGTCATATGCCTGCAGCAACCACTATCTAGGTACCACTTTGAATGGCTTGTAGCTTTGAAAGCAGTGTGGGCAACCAAGCAGGCAACTTTAGGAACCCATTTCAGAACTGTTTTGGGTTTAGGAGTATAGATGGTCTTTTTCTGTATGTTGTTATAGGAGAGACCTATAGAGTTAGACTTTAATAGCTCCTTGAATAGATCAATTATTTTTTCAGTCAATGGATTTCGGTTTTGAAAATCAAAGTTGACATGGCTACCTTTAGATTTTTAAAAAGTCCTTGAATTTTTGGAAAAACCTTGATAAGTATTCTTGTCTTTTGAGGTTGAAGACTCTCCTTTTATAAATTTAGGAGCAATATTCTTTTGTTTAGGATATGTATTCTTATCATAGCCCAACCCGTATCGATCGCCACATTTTCTTGATCCGGACAATAATTTTTCCAATTTAGGATCACCTTGGGCATATCTCCAAGTGTCTTTCAAACTCAGAAGAGAAGCTACCTCATTTTTGAGTTTCTCATTTTCGAATCTCAAATCTTCAATTTTGGAGGTTTTAAAATCTAAATCACATTTGGTCTTTTCAAAAGAATCAGAAATATGAGACTTTTCTAAAACGAGAGACTCATAATCTTCTTTAAGCTTAAAAAAATTTTCTTTTTGTAACTTAAGTTTGACGGCAATTTTACAACTCTCCTTATAAAGGGCATTATAAGCATCCTGAAGATCATCTTCATTATTGCAATCACTATTCAGATTTTCTTCACCAGATATATCATCATTATCTGAAAAAGTGATCTTAGCTAGAGTCATAAGGGCTTTAACATCATCGCCCGACTCGATTTCAGAATCTTCTGATTTAGAAGAGGATTCAGAATCAAACGATTCATCCTAATGTAACACCCTGAAAATCGGGGGTCGTGTATAAACTCAACTCCCGAGTTCCAGACCGTCACTTATGCAACAAAAATGGTTATGATTCAATGTTGTCTGATTTAAAGCATTCACATGAGTAAAAGTATACCAAAACTGCAATTCATACTTCAGATCCAGTGATAAAAGCAAGCGGAAGACTAAACAATATATATATCACTGTATGGAAAAACAAAGTAATCTCATCTGTCTCCAAAGTATGACTACATCTCTGAGTCTCATATACATGTAAATAAACAAAAGAATAAAGTTCAAAATAGTCCCACTGAAGTCCCCCTCGATCCAGGTCACCTACGGGAAGCCGTCGTGATACTGCATATACGAGAACTCATCCTGGTCCTCGTCAATCTCCGGCTCCACCTCCCGGATCTCGTCCTCACCTGCAACTACGACAGGGTCTGGTGGGTGTTGCAAACACCATCCCGTAACGTGGGAATGAGTGATCAACTCAGTGGAATCATAGAGCAAAGATTAGCATGTTCACAATTCAATCACGCGATAATAGTAAAGCAGTAAATCAGACAATCCTAATACTGTTGTTAATGCAAGATGATATGACGTGATGTATGCCCTCACCGACGATCACCCTCATGCGGCAACATCTTACGACCGCGGCATGCCACACTCCCTAGAGTGCTCCACATCTTCCAGGCACATGCAATGCTATGGTGATATGATTACCAAGTTGTTATTAGTCCATTCAAACAGCAGGATTGGGAAACTAAGGTACTTCCCTTGTATCAATCCCAACACGGATCCTGTCTAGGGTCGTCACTCCTAGTAATCTCATACGATGTACATTTCGTAGGTCACTGCAAGGGCTGCCAGGGCTGTTGCTCGCACTCGTTGCACCGTTCCCCCATCACCTTATCAATACAGGCCTACTGTACTCTGCTGCACGGAAGGGTCGTCGCCTCCCGTGGACTCAGAATACGCTCGCGGTCACTACAAAGGGCTCGTCGCCTGATCAGTGTAGGCCGACAGCTAGAATATAGTGTCCCATACCACCATAATCTGCTCACGAGTCAAGGTGCTCATTGGTCACTACGGGGAGGTTTTTGGCCCCAGCGTAGGCCGACAGCTCGACCACGGTGTCCCATACCACCATGTCCGGCTCATGAGTCTTCGTGGATCAAGGTACCACGGTTAACAGGGTTTACAACGGAAAGTTCAGTACCCTAGGTTCAAGCAGTTATGATACATACAAGGTGAACATACATCGGCCAGTCGGGTTACTTGACGGGCTCGACTAGCGCGATCGCATCTCGAATTGAACGACATGAAGTGCGTAAAACACTTCGCGTGGCCTAACCACTGCCGCCAACTCTCAACACGAATCACAATCATCGACGCGTCGTTCGTGGCTATGACCAGTCAGCCACGAATTCGTTCGGTTACCGACTGCCTGGACTAAGTCAAGTCCCACACATCTATTGAATTACATTAACGCTATATATCAGGGTATTGGAATTGAAACACATCATGCGAGCTTGTTAACACATGTTATAACATTCAACTTAGGCAAATCTTCAAGGCATACTTTCCCATGTATATTCAACTTAAGCAAATCTTCAAGGCGTACTTTCTATGCATGTAGTGTAATCATGCATAAGGTAAGCATATAGGAAATCATTCAGGTCAGCATATTAATCATGAAATCAATCTCAATCTACTACATAACATCATTTAATTCAATACATAATAATACAAGCATTTATACAAACACAGACACTACACACTTAAGTCCACATATAGTATGTCGACCCAACGTGCGCAACTTGGCGAACCTCTTCGCCAAACTGATTATGCAAGCATTCCTAACTCTCTAATGCGGCGACAAATCATGTCAATCACGTCAGCAAATTATGCATGTAGACCGTACTTCCTACATATGACTAAAATGCCCTAAATCTCATATTCTTCGTTAATTTGCGAAACAGGAAACGGAGAGCATGTTGTACATGTCAAACGGTGATGCCGTCGATAATCTACTATTAAACGACATTGAAAGCGTTGTAAACCGTCAATCAAAGCGTCTAAAATCCTCACCTAAGCTCTTACGGTCGCGGGATTTTGAACGGAGCTTGTACGCTTCGTCTACGGCTGTAGGAGAACCTGATTTATGGATCTAGTTAGCTAACATGTTGTGCATCTAAGAAAACCCTAAATCAGCAAGTTGTTGGGATTATTTCATACCTGAAAAAGTGTAGAAATCACCAGCCAGGTGATTGGAAGGAAGTGCTGATGCAGCAACCGTTGGTGGCTCGGAAGCGGGAAAAATCTCCTCTTCCCTTTCTCTCAAACTCTCTCTCTCTTGTTCTAGGGTTTGTGAAATTCGTATGCAAGGAAGGAATGAGGGTTCCAACCCCTTTTATAAGCTTGGAAACGCCGAAAATAGGCTCCGGGACGAAGTTTACTTATTGCCTATCCAATTCGGGGCTGTTTCGGTCCAAAAACTGATTTCTGGTGGTCCCCTGGTCGATTGCGATCAGACTTAAGCTCATGGGTACCAGATGTACCTCGTATTAAGTTTTCAGTCTGGCAGGGTTCGCAGATCGCACGTGGCGGACCAGTTTCAGTTCAGCGGTCACCGCACATAGATCAGGGCTGAAAGTTCCATGATAATAAATAGATATTTTTCCTGATCCGAGGGTGTAATCTGGATGAATTCTGACGGTCAGGACGCTTAATACTGACGCGTCAAGTCGTGTGCCAGATCTAAATTTGAAATTCCCAATTCGTCCCTATTCGCGGTCGCTTCAGTCCGGGTTCAACGAAATACTCTGTGATTATCGGTTTGACTTGATTTTCTAGATGATTGTCAAGTCCAGCTGGGTGGTTCTAACGGTCTAAGATAGGAGGTATCGGACCTTCGACGCGCGGTCTAAATCCAATACAAAAGTTCAATATGGTCCAGAGGACAAACCTGCTTAGAGTTTGATCCAAGGTTATAGAGTATTGTAGAGTTGTCTGTTCTACTCGATTTGGGTCTTGTAGAACGTATTTAAAGTGATCAGGGACTATTTCCCAGCTACTCTAGCGTTGCGCTAGCTAACTTACATTTAATTTCCATGGAAATTATTTATACGCGATTTCGGGTCAAATCGGTACTCGATTCCAAGTACGGATTTTTCACGGGCGTTACAATCTACCCCCCTTAACAAATAATTTCGTCCTCAAAATTTGTACCTGTTCGTACTCCTCGAGAAGCTGTGGGTAGTTCTTTCTGATCTCGGCTTCTGTCTCCCAAGTAGCCTCCTCCTCAGAGTGATGCGTCCATAGTACCTTCACAAGGGGAATCACCTTGCTACGCAGTACCTGCTCCTTCTGGTCTAAGATGCGTGTCGGTCGCAGGATATAAGTAACACCCTCTCCTAACTGCACCTGCTCCCATCTGATGATATGGGAAGGATCAGCAACGTACTTCTTCAGCATAGAAACATGAAATACGTTGTGGACGCTCGCGAGGGGCGTGGGTAAAGCCAATCGGTAAGCCACTGCTCCCACACGATCGAGGATCTGAAATGGACCAATGAATCGCGGTGCCAGCTTCCCCTTCTTCCCGAACCGAAGGACTCCCTTCATAGGGGAAACTCGCAAAAACACATGATCCCCGACTGTGAACTCTAGTGGTCTCCGTCTCGTATCGGCGTAGCTCTTCTGTCTGCTCTGCACTGTAAGAAGCCGACGTTGATTAATATCAATCTTCTCTGACGTCGCCTGCACCAACTCTGGGCCAATCAAGCTGCGCTCACCGACCTCTAACCAGCAATGCGGTGCGCGACAAGGTCGCCCAAACAGCGCCTCATAAGGTGCCATGCCGATACTCGCCTGGAAGCTATTGTTGTACGCAAACTCCGCATATGCAAGACAGTCATCCCAACTGTCCTTGAAGTCCAATGCGCAAGCCCGCAACATATCCTCCAGGATCTGGTTCACTCGCTCCGTCTGTCCGTCCGTCTGTGGGTGGAAGGCAGTACTGAACTTCAACTTCACACCCATAGCCTCCTGAATGCGAGTCCAGAAGATAGAAGTGAACCGCGTGTCTCTGTCCGACACGATCTCCAACGGAACTCCATGCAGACGCACAATCTCTCGGATATACAATCTAGCCAGCTCGTCTGCAGAGTTCGTAACTCTGATCGGTAGGAAGTGCGCCGACTTCGTCAATCGGTCGACGATCACCCAAATGGAATCATGCCCCTTTCTCGTCTTCGGCAACCCAGAAATGAAGTCCATGGAAATGAAATCCCATTTCCACTCTGCAATCGGCATAAGCTGCAAAAGTCCAGGTGGTCGGCGATGCTCTGCCTTCACCTGCTGACAAGTGAGACAACGGGACACGAACTCAGCTATGTGGGTTTTCATACCTTCCCACCAATACGTCCTCTTCACGTCACGATACATCTTCGTGCTGCCAGGATGCATCGCGAGTCTAGTAGAATGCGCAGCCTCGAGAATCTCTCGTCTCAAGTCAGGGACATCAGGAACGCATAGGCGGCCACGGTAACGTAAGCCTCCATCCATACCAACTCGCCAGTCGGCGTCAGCATCATCACTGGCCTGCTCTCGAAGCTCAGTAAGATGCGCGTCGTCCCTCTGCGCCTCGATGACACGGTCATCGATCTGGGATCGCACCTGTACATGTGCGATGAACTCAAATGGCTCCTCTACGGTGAGTTTCTGCTCAAAGTCTCGCAAAAAATCAACCATATCCCACTCGGAAACCATCAGCGGAGCCGCAAACTCTATCGCCTTCTTGCGGCTCAACGCATCAGCCACAAGGTTCGCCTTCCCAGGATCGTAAGAGACTTCAAACTTGAAGTCCTTCAGCGTCTCCATCCATCGCCGCTGCCTCATATTCAAGTCCCGCTGCGTGAATATGTACTTGAGGCTCTTGTGGTCGCAAAAGAGCTCGAACTCCTCTCCGTAGAGGTAATGTCTCCAGAGTCTCAGTGCGAATATAACGGCTGCCAACTCCAGGTCGTGTGTAGGGTAATTCTCCTCGTGCTTCCTTAATTGTCTCGAGGCATACGAAATTACCCTGTCCCTCTGCATAAGGACACAACCCAAACCAACGCTAGACGCGTCAATGTATATAGTGTATCTAACCCCCTGCTCTGGCAATACTAGCACAGGGGCGGACGTGAGTCTGTCCTTCAGCTCCTGAAAAGCTGACTCCGCCTTATCATTCCAGGCGAACTTCACGTCCTTCCGTGTCAACTGAGATAAGGGTCTCGCGATCTTCGAGAAATCCTGAATGAAGCGCCGATAGTAGCCAGCGAGACCCAAGAAACTCCTCACCTCAGTGACAGAACCAGGCTGCTCCCAGTCCTGCACCGCAGCTACCTTAGACAGGTCAACTGCCATGCCGTCCTTGGACACCACGTGTCCCAGAAACTTCACCTCCTGCTTCCAGAAGTCGCACTTCTTGTACTGTGCGAACAACTGATGTCGTCTGAGCGTATCAAGGACCAAACGCAAGTGCTCCTCATGCTCCTCTCGACTCCTAGAGTATACCAAAATGTCGTCGATGAAGACAACGACGAATCGATAGAGGAAAGGTCGAAAAATACGGTTCATCAGATCCATGAACACGGCCGGTGCGTTCGTGAGACCGAACGACATCACGAGGAACTCGTAGTGACCAAAACTGGTCCTGAATGCTGTCTTCTGCACGTCCTCATCTCTGACGCGCAGCTGATGATATCCTGACTGAAGATCAATCTTCGAGAAGTACTGCGCTCCTCTCAACTGATCAAACAAGTCATCGATCCTGAGCAAAGGGTACTTGTTCTTCACTGTGAGTTGGTTCAGCCTGCGATAATCAATACACAATCGCAGCGAACCATCCTTCTTCTTCACGAACAAGACCGGTGCTCCCCAAGGAGACACGCTAGGCCGTATAAAGCCAAGCTCTAGCAGGCCATCAATCTGCGTCCTCAACTCCTCCATCTCACATGGTGCCATGCGATACGTCGGCAGTGAGACGGGTGTAGAACCAGGAATCAGATCGATAGTGAAATCGATCTCACGTCGGGGCGGCAAACCAGGGATCTTCCTGAACAGATCCCCGAACTCAGAAACAACTGGCGTCTGCTCAAGTACCTGGGCACCAGCGTCGCGCAATAGAGTGGAGTAGCTAAGAATGCGGAAAGGAAGATTTACCCGCACTGAAAATGTGAAAGGCGTGCCCTCAGGCTCGTACACCGTCACCACACGAGCCTCGCAGTCAATCTCGGCTCTCGCTGCAGTCAACCAGTCCATGCCAAGAATGATGTCGAGATATATGAGCGAGGGATCGACGACCAGATCAAGAGTCATCGTCCTGCCTCCCAGATCAACTAAACAACCCTCACACATCTGGGTGACATCCGAATAATCTCCATGAGCTGCAAGGACTCGCACGCTATCCATAGTGATAGTCTGCAACCCAAGACGTCTGACTACGGCACGCGATATCAAAGAAATCGTGGAACCAGTGTCCACCATGATAAGAACGGGAGTACCTCCGATATGGCCCGTGACCTCGAAGGCTAAATGCTGGAAAGTCGGCGTCGTAGCGGCCTCAGCGGTCAGTGCATGAACTCGTGCCTGCTGTGGCCGGTTCGGCCGCTGTGTCAAGGGCCGTGGAGGCTGTCGAATCTGCGATACCGTAGGTCTGAAAGAAGGATGCGCAGGAGCTGACCGTATAGGCGGTGCTGATATCGCCTGTGGACGTACACGATCAATCTTCTGCGGCGGCGAGAACCCACTATCCCGCATCCTGAAAAAGCAACTCTGCGATAAATGGCCCGTCCTCCCACAGTATGTGCATAATAAATCAGGGCGCCGAAACGGTCGTACAGGCGCCGTGGTCCTGGTAGGAGGATCAATGCGAGGTCGCTTGCCCGCGAAGGGCCTATCTGGCAACTCCGGTCGCGGCCTGCAAGTAGTCGGGCCCCGAGATCGCGCCAGTCGATCCACGTCCTGCTCTGCCCGCATGGACATATGAACCAACTCCGCATAGGAAGGGAAACTGACGCAGCACATCTTCGACCGAATATCCGGTCGCAAGCCCTCCAAAAAGCGCCGTATGCGCATCTGCTCATCAGCCAGAATCGTCGGGACGTACCTGCCCAACTCTGTGAACCGATGCTCATACTCAGTAACCGTCATCGCTGCCTGCCTGAGACGGAGAAACTCATTCTCCCTCTCGTGCCTGTAGGTCTGGGGATAATACTTCTCATGGAAGCGGAACTCGAATGCTGCCCACGTCCATACGAAATCTGCGGCAACAGTCCGCAATATACTATCCCACCACATACTGGCCTCTCTCTCAAATAGGAAGGTAGCCAGCTCTACCTGCTCAGTCTCGGTACAGTGTAACATGCGTAGAATCTTCGACACTCGGTCGAGCCAGAACTCTGCCTCCTCAGGTCTGTGAGAACCCGAAAAAGTAGGAGGCCGTAAGCGCTGAAATCGCTCCAGAAGGCCCCGTGTGTCGGCAGGATTCCCCGCAGGGAAAGCAGGCTGCGCAGGATGTGATATGCCCTCATCCTGGGCGTAAGTATAGGCATCCTCAGCTGGATGCACAGGTGGTACAGGTGGAGTAGAGGTAGTCGCACCCCCACCCTGGGCTAAAGTCCCAACTATAGTGGTCAATAGCTGCTGCTGCTGTAGCATCATAGCCATCATCTGCTCGAATCTATCAGGGGGTGGAGCAGGCTGTGGCGGATGAGGTGCGGAAGTAGATGCGCGCTGTGGCTCTCGAACTGATGGTGTAAATGGCGGTGGTCCATCTGTAGGACCAACAGCAGGCTGAGACGATCGAACAGTCTCAAGAATCGGGCCCACAGCAGGGTCCGGACGAGTGCCAGACTGAGAAGGAGTCTGATCCATCTGCTCAGACAATGAAAGCCGAACCGCACTCCTCGTAGTCTTAGGTGGCATTCCCTATATTCAAAATAGGGCGCAACCTTGTCATTCTCAATTGCACAAATACACCACAATCATTCACTAAAGAGTCAAAGGCATTCCATGCATTTCAATTAATC
The DNA here is from genome assembly GCA_037074715.1 of Magnolia kwangsiensis. NCBI lineage: Eukaryota > Viridiplantae > Streptophyta > Magnoliopsida > Magnoliales > Magnoliaceae > Magnolia > Magnolia kwangsiensis. Next base: position 41,415,892 of record CM073576.1, on the reverse strand, counting down.
AAAATTGTCACAATACAAGGGATATATCCTTACAAGCATCATGACTAGAATTACATGGAAATCAAAACAGTTAAGCAACAGCAACATAAGCAAAGCACTAGCCCTAATAGGCTTTACATACATAAAACAGGAAATGGCTAACTACTCATAACAACATTAAGGATCGCGTCGCTAGTCGGAGTCTGGCGACGGAGGAGGAGCACCCTTATCCTGTAAGCAACACAGGATTGCCTTCAAGGTGTGAGTCACCTTGCCAAACTTCTTCTTCGTAACGGCCTTGGCATCAGCGACCTCTGCTCGAAGTTCTTGGACTTCCCTTCGCAAAGCGGTCTGGTTCTCCTCTATCCGAGCAATGCGATCGTCGATAGTAGCCTGCGCAGAAGGAGGAGGGCTCTCATCAGTATCCTGAGCCTCCTCTTCTGCATCTTCCTGAATCTCTTCCTGAACCTCTGCTCTAGGGTCTTCTTCGCTTTGATCTTCCTCTTCATCAAAGTCATCCCCACTATCCCTTTCAAGTTGATTTTCACGGTATTGCGACCCAATCTTCATCTTAATCATTGTCGACTCATCGATGGTGTGAATCGATACCGGCAATTCGGGTCCAAGTCTATAGGCAAACTCGAGCGCAATCTTGCAAATGAGTCGGCCAAAGGGAAGGGATTCGGATGTTCTCCTCGACCTGGCTATGAGAACTATCTGCCGTAAGATGAAAGTGGCCATACATACGTTCTCTCCCTGGGCCACCAGAAATAAAAAATCGACCATAAGACGTGTACATTCAATGCGGTTCGTCGACCTAGGATATACATTGAACGTGCAGATATGGTGCAGCAGGCGCAAATTCTCAGACATGTACGTCGCCTTGAGGCTATTATTAGGCTGCCATGGAACCAACTTACCGTACAGAAACCTGGTGCGGCGATCTCGTTCACGTCTAGTCCTCAAATTCTTCTCACTTGGATGTACATCACCTAGAGGCACGTTGAGAAGTCGCGCAACCAACCGGACGTCGATCGTAGCCATCCGATCTCTACCAAAAGGGATTTTGAACTGCAAAGGCTCCAAGGTAGGATTCTGGATGTTAGCATAGAAGGCACGAATGGTGCTCACATTAGCACGAGCGCGAGCTTCAAAGATCGGTCCCCAGTGCGCAGCTTCAATGCGTTCGAACAACAAATATTCGCCGAACAATCGCCCATCTACGTCCGCCTCAAATAACACTCTACGGTCAGTGTATTCACCATGAGGCATCTCTGATAGGATGGTTCGTCCAAGGTGTGCATGGGGATCCAAATCCCGCTTTGTACGGCACTCCAGGACTGCAGTTGGACTTGCGGCGGTGCTTGAACTTGCGGCACCACCCCGCGGTCTTCTCGATCGAGCAAGGCGGCTCGGCCCAGCCTCGTCTGTCGCAGTTTTCCTCTTACCCATCAAAGATATGATGGATGAGAGCGACAAAAGGCCCAAAATGGCTTCCACAAAAGCCATGGAAAACGCCGAAAATGCAGAGAAATGGCTGCCCAATCTGACAAAAGAAAATCTAGGTGTCGTAGAGGGACGCTTCAAGCTTCCCAAGGCTGTACTTTCAGAGAAAAATAAGAACAAAAAGATGGGATGGAGCACCTCACGATTTCAGTACTATTTGGGGGATTTTGGAGCTCCAAATGGGGAAATCTTCAAGGAAAGGGGCTGCCAACACCCAATAATTGATGGGTGGTGGTCGGTTTTGGCCAAGGAAGGGTTTAAGAGTGGTTTGGGTCGCCGGGGTTTGGAATGGAGTGCTGAAAATCGAATCTAGGGTATGCAAGGGGGCTGTTTGTGAAGGAGAGGTGGGTTTTGGGGGTTTTCGTGATGTGAGAGTTACATAGGGGTGATGTGGAGGCCATTTAAGTGGGTGCGCCCGAAGGACAGCACCAATGGAGGTCGCCGGCAGGCGATGCATCGCCCGGCCGGCAATGGCATCGCCGGTCAACCCTCAAGTTGACCGGTGGGACCCCATGGGTCTGGTCCCCCATGGTCCCAGGGTCCCAAAAAGTCAGGTCCCACCCCTTGGTTCATAGTATTTTGGTCTCTATGAGCCCAAACATGTGTTCAGGGCTTTTCAGGTCCACATCGCAATCCCGAATACCAAACCATATGATGCAGCATATGAATTTAGGGTAGAAGGAGCCAGTTCATCTATCTAGCTCCTTAGTTGCTAAAGAAAGTGAAATTAGAGTGGCCTTATAGCCATTTTTCATGAAATTTTACTATTCACTGTAAAATTTGGTGAATATACTAATTTGTGTTATTCTCACATTAGGTTTTATGCCTAATATGAAATGGATAAGAAAGAACTGAAGGTTGAAGTGTTTAGAGAAGGAATTTTGAAGATTTTTGGTGAAACGGGGTTTTTAAGCCCTGGCGATTGATTACTGGAGTCGTGGTCATTCCACGGCCCATGGATTCACTTTTGCGGTTTAAAACCGCTCATAGGACGTCTCCACCCGACTTCCTACAGCTTAGAAGTGATTCGGGTCGCTTTACGCGACCCGAGATACGTTACAGACTCGATCTTGCGATCGATTCTTATAGACTTCGCCTATCGGCGAATCTGTGATCCTAGAAGTGTTTCTAGACCCTTCTCGCACACACCTAAGTCAAAGGAAGCGACAGCGTACGTCGCAAGACCATAACCCAGGCCCAGTATACTCTCATTCATGCTCTGATACCAACTTGTAACACCCTGAAAATCGGGGGTCGTGTATAAACTCAACTCCCGAGTACCAAACCGTCACTTATGCAACAAAAATGGTTATGATTCAATGTTGTCTGATTTAAAGCATTCACATGAGTAAAAGTATACCAAAACTGCAATTCATACTTCAGATCCAGTGATAAAAGCAAGCGGAAGACTAAACAATATATATATCACTGTATGGAAAAACAAAGTAATCTCATCTGTCTCCAAAGTATGACTACATCTCTGAGTCTCATATACATGTAAATAAACAAAAGAATAAAGTTCAAAATAGTCCCACTGAAGTCCCCCTCGATCCAGGTCACCTACGGGAAGCCGTCGTGATACTGCATATACGAGAACTCATCCTGGTCCTCGTCAATCTCCGGCTCCACCTCCCGGATCTCGTCCTCACCTGCAACTACGACAGGGTCTGGTGGGTGTTGCAAACACCATCCCGTAACGTGGGAATGAGTGATCAACTCAGTGGAATCATAGAGCAAAGATTAGCATGTTCACAATTCAATCACGCGATAATAGTAAAGCAGTAAATCAGACAATCCTAATACTGTTGTTAATGCAAGATGATATGACGTGATGTATGCCCTCACCGACGATCACCCTCATGCGGCAACATCTTACGACCGCGGCATGCCACACTCCCTAGAGTGCTCCACATCTTCCAGGCACATGCAATGCTATGGTGATATGATTACCAAGTTGTTATTAGTCCATTCAAACAGCAGGATTGGGAAACTAAGGTACTTCCCTTGTATCAATCCCAACACGGATCCTGTCTAGGGTCGTCACTCCTAGTAATCTCATACGATGTACATTTTGTAGGTCACTGCAAGGGCTGCCAGGGCTGTTGCTCGCACTCGTTGCACCGTTCCCCCATCACCTTATCAATACAGGCCTACTGTACTCTGCTGCACGGAAGGGTCGTCGCCTCCCGTGGACTCAGAATACGCTCGCGGTCACTACAAAGGGCTCGTCGCCTGATCAGTGTAGGCCGACAGCTAGAATATAGTGTCCCATACCACCATAATCTGCTCACGAGTCAAGGTGCTCATTGGTCACTACGGGGAGGTTTTTGGCCCCAGCGTAGGCCGACAGCTCGACCACGGTGTCCCATACCACCATGTCCGGCTCATGAGTCTTCGTGGATCAAGGTACCACGGTTAACAGGGTTTACAACGGAAAGTTCAGTACCCTAGGTTCAAGCAGTTATGATACATACAAGGTGAACATACATCGGCCAGTCGGGTTACTTGACGGGCTCGACTAGCGCGATCGCATCTCGAATTGAACGACATGAAGTGCGTAAAACACTTCGCGTGGCCTAACCACTGCCGCCAACTCTCAACACGAATCACAATCATCGACGCGTCGTTCGTGGCTATGACCAGTCAGCCACGAATTCGTTCGGTTACCGACTGCCTGGACTAAGTCAAGTCCCACACATCTATTGAATTACATTAACGCTATATATCAGGGTATTGGAATTGAAACACATCATGCGAGCTTGTTAACACATGTTATAACATTCAACTTAGGCAAATCTTCAAGGCATACTTTCCCATGTATATTCAACTTAAGCAAATCTTCAAGGCGTACTTTCTATGCATGTAGTGTAATCATGCATAAGGTAAGCATATAGGAAATCATTCAGGTCAGCATATTAATCATGAAATCAATCTCAATCTACTACATAACATCATTTAATTCAATACATAATAATACAAGCATTTATACAAACACAGACACTACACACTTAAGTCCACATATAGTATGTCGACCCAACGTGCGCAACTTGGCGAACCTCTTCGCCAAACTGATTATGCAAGCATTCCTAACTCTCTAATGCGGCGACAAATCATGTCAATCACGTCAGCAAATTATGCATGTAGACCGTACTTCCTACATATGACTAAAATGCCCTAAATCTCATATTCTTCGTTAATTTGCGAAACAGGAAACGGAGAGCATGTTGTACATGTCAAACGGTGATGCCGTCGATAATCTACTATTAAACGACATTGAAAGCGTTGTAAACCGTCAATCAAAGCGTCTAAAATCCTCACCTAAGCTCTTACAGTCGCGGGATTTTGAACGGAGCGTGTACGCTTCGTCTACGGCTGTAGGAGAACCTGATTTATGGATCTAGTTAGCTAACATGTTGTGCATCTAAGAAAACCCTAAATCAGCAAGTTGTTGGGATTATTTCATACCTGAAAAAGTGTAGAAATCACCAGCCAGGTGATTGGAAGGAAGTGCTGATGCAGCAACCGTTGGTGGCTCGGAAGCGGGAAAAATCTCCTCTTCCCTTTCTCTCAAACTCTCTCTCTCTTGTTCTAGGGTTTGTGAAATTCGTATGCAAGGAAGGAATGAGGGTTTCAACCCCTTTTATAAGCTTGGAAACGCCGAAAATAGGCTCCGGGACGAAGTTTACTTATTGCCTATCCAATTCGGGGCTGTTTCGGTCCAAAAACTGATTTCTGGTGGTCCCCTAATCGATTGCGATCAGACTTAAGCTCATGGGTACCAGATGTACCTCGTATTAAGTTTTCAGTCTGGCAGGGTTCGCAGATCGCACGTGGCGGACCAGTTTCAGTTCAGCGGTCACCGCACATAGATCAGGGCTGAAAGTTCCATGATAATAAATAGATATTTTTCCTGATCCGAGGGTGTAATCTGGATGAATTCTGACGGTCAGGACGCTTAATACTGACGCGTCAAGTCGTGTGCCAGATCTAAATTTGAAATTCCCAATTCGTCCCTATTCGCGGTCGCTTCAGTCCGGGTTCAACGAAATACTCTGTGATTATCGGTTTGACTTGATTTTCGAGATGATTGTCAAGTCCAGCTGGGCGGTTCTAACGGTCTAAGATAGGAGGTATCGGACCTTCGACGCGTGGTCTAAATCCAATACAAAAGTTCAATATGGTCCAGAGGACAAACCTGCTTAGAGTTTGATCCAAGGTTATAGAGTATTGTAGAGTTGTCTGTTCTACTCGATTTGGGTCTTGTAGAACGTATTTAAAGTGATCAGGGACTATTTCTCAGCTACTCTAGCGTTGCGCTAGCTAACTTACGTTTAATTTCCATGGAAATTATTTATACGCGATTTCGGGTCAAATCGGTACTCGATTCCAAGTACGGATTTTTCACGGGCGTTACACCTAAGTTGCCAACATGCTTTTCCTTTTTGATTTGTCCTTTTTAGGACATTTGTTTGCTAAGTGCCCATACTCTTGACAGTTGTAACATTGACTATCTTTCAAAGATTTTCAAGCTCTAGGTTTAGATCGTCTCTTATCATTTGACTTTTAAAAATTAACTTTTTCTTACTTTTAAAAATTTTGTAAAACTTTTTTGCTAAAAGTGTCATATCATCTTTAGAATTTTCTAAGTCCGAAGTGCTTTCTTATGAAACATTTTTAGATGATTTGAGAGTAATTGATTTTTCTTTAGGAGCTTTAAAGGTCAACTCGTAGGTTTGCAGTGGACTAACTAGTTCCTCAACCTTCATGGTATCCGTATCACCAAATTCCTGAATCGTGGTTACTTTAGAATTGAACAGTTCAGGAAGTGAGCGTAGTATCTTTGCGCACACTTTACTTTCTGGGATTCTATCATCAAGACCCCACATAGAGTTCACAATGTCATTCAATCTAGTGTAGAAGTCCATAAACATCTCATTCTCCTCCATATGAATTTCTTCAAATTTAGTTGTGAGGAGTTGGACTTTAGATTTCTTGACAATTGATGTACACTTGTGTGTCATTTCTAATACATCCCATGCTTATTTTGCATTTTCACAAGAGATGATTCTTTTGAATTCATCTGATGATAATGCACAAGTAATTGCATTTAGTGCTTTTGCATTGGTACTACTCTCACTTTTCTGAAGTGTGGTCCAAAGAGAATAAGCCGTTATTTTCATTGATTTTGAACCATCCTCATTAGTTACTTCAGTGATAGGAGGATTTCATTCATTCACTGTGGTCAGTTACACACTTTCATCCAAGGATTTGAGGAAGATCCTCATCCTGGCTTTCCAATAGGCATAGTTTGTGCCATTAAAGGGTGGTGGCCTAGTGACTGATAGGCTATCAAAATTTGACATCTTAATATAGCTTAGATCGTTAGCTTAGGAAATAAATCTAATAAATAAACAATAAGCACGAGCTATTAGGCTTTGATACCACTTGAAAGGGCCTAGCTATAAGCCCTAGAGGGGGGTGAATAGGGCTATGGTAAATAAAAATTAAAACAACAGAATTATAAAAGAAATAAAGTACAATGCTAAATTAAAAGAAATCTCAAGAACCTAGAATTAAGAGAATGATACTATATTAGTTCTAAGGACAACCTTACACTAAAAACTAAAGGTTTAAGATAGGACAACCTTATTTTTAAAACGTCCTTTGTATCTCAAACCAATGACAAATAAAAAGCAAGGAAACCAAAATAACTTACAGAAATAAATCGTAAGTTATTATAACATTCCCACACTTGCTTGAAAAAGAGATTACAACATTCATCCACAAATACAATCCACAAAACTGAATGAATAAAAGAATGAAAGAATAAAGCACATCCACAACACAAAGATATATAGTGGTTCGCCTGTGTGTACACCAACTATTATCCAACAGCCACACAGAATGCTACTCCACTCCTAATATCCTCACACAGGGGATATTAGTATGCACTATCAAAATAGGTTTCACAAGTTTACCTAAAACCTTCACAATTGTATCTTTTTATCTTAGGCTTACACAATCCAAAAACCCACACAATCTGAGTTTTCTGGCTCTCCTCAAATAACTAAAACTATGAAATTTTTTTCACAAATTTCAAACAAAACTAAAGAAAGTAAATTACACAAATGTAAAATACCTGAATCTCCTTTTGAAGTAGCCCAGTAGAACCAATCGGAGTAATTCAACGTTCAAAGTTCAATACTCATTTTAAGAATGGTTCTAAGTCTAATTGATTTTATCTTAAATCAAAAGGGTTAGTTTTATTTGATTTTGAATCCAAGAAGAAGGAATATCAGAAATTCCCCTTTTCTAATAAGATTGGAATGTAGATCAAAATCAAATAATGAACAAGCTAATGAAAGGAATATTAAATGAGAACAAAATAGCTTAAAACAAACACGAACTTATCTCAGAGTATGGCCTTAAGATTGCTTGAATTGAATTGAATTGAATTGAAAAACTCTGAAATTCGTGCTCTATTTATAGCCTAAAAAATCCCATCTACGACTGGTCTTAGGATCCCTAGGACTGGTCGTACCTTCAAAGATTTTCAAAGATTTCCACAGGATAAGGATTAGTTGTTCCACGACTGGCCCTGGGTTGCCTACGACCGGTCATGGGCCACCTACGACTGGTTGTGGGTCACCTACGACTGGTCGTACAACCCCCAGATCAGTTGCTGGAGTTCAAGTCGTAGGGCTAAGACCGGTTAAAGGACGAGTCGTACAGCTCACAGGACTGGTCGTAGGATGTCCAGGACTGGTCGTAGGACAACCAGAAAAATTTAAAAATTTTCAACAACCTAGGACTGGTCCTGAAAAACTTAAGACTGATTGTAGCAGAGCTAGGACTGGTCTTGAAGTCCCTAGGACTGGTCTTAGAACAGCCCGAACAAGCATATTTAAAATATATGAATTATGTATCAAGAATGACCTATAATAAAGCCCAACCTAAGGTCAATTTAAGGTCAAATAAACCTTGAAAGTGAGATGAACATTGTTAGTCTGTACTCTCAGATGATCCTTAAGTGAAGCTTGAGAATTTACAAATCTTGTTACAGGCCTTCTCGAGCTTGAACCTTTCTTAACTTAATAAAGTCTTCTTCTATTCTTGTACTTGTTTGAATCTTGAACATGCATACTTGAAGACTTCTATTCTTGAATACTTCATCCATGACTAGAATTGAAACTTTTCTTCATTTAAGTTATTGTCTTGAAATACGATGTCTTGAAGCAATGAGAAAAGTCTCAAACATGAAACACAAGAAATACAAGACATAGATAGGTTTTGACACCACAAAATTTGACAACCAAAGGGATATGAAATCATAACACTTACACATATCACCATGCCTGTCTCACGAGGCTTTATTACTCACTGGTCACTACAGGGAGACTCGTCACTCCAGCGTAGGCCGACAGCTCGGACATGGTGTCCCATACCACCATGCCCAGCTCATGAGTCTTAGTGGATTAAGGTACCATGGTTAAAGTGGATCTTTACATTGGTAAGGGGTACTTTAGATTCAAGTAGTCACGTCCATATATGGTAAACACACAATAAGTCAATCGGTTCATTAGGCAAGCTCGATTAGTACAGGCGCACACTGACTTAATTGACATAGAGCGCATAAGCACCCCTCGTGGCCTGGCCACTGTCGACAATCATCGTATGACTCAGATTCATCGAGTTTACCCAAGGTGGCGAGACTAATTTGGCCACCCGAACAAGGACTTTTATCGATTGCCTGGGGTACGTTTGTAGCCCCAATCCTATCTAAATGTTGTCACAGCCACGTGTAACATCCATCCTAGCATTCAACAGAACAATCTAAGTTAATTTCTCATTTGGGCATTTCTTCAAACAAATAGACCATGTCAAATATAACTTGCATTTTATTAATTGATTTCATTGAAGAAAACATACATATGCACAACACAATAGGGAATCCTATCTTAATACTCATAATAAATACAAATCATCAACAATTTTCTCATTTAAACAATTTATCAACCACATAGAGTACGTTAGTTACAACACATGTTTTCTCAATTCTTTAAATAGGGAAATCCATATATATATATATTACAATGATGAATCCTAGATTAGAAATCATAGCAAACACTAATCACTTTCTATTGTTCATTCAAACATTTCAACAAACACATAGGGTGCATCATTTATTTATCACAGTTCATAGGTATATTTCATATAGAAATCAACACATTTAAGACAGTGCGGTAACAATCAAGACAGACATAAACCATTAGCTGTCATGAAAGCATTGATAAACCGTAACCTAAGCATTTATAGTCCGCACCTTTCGTTAGGTTGTTGGACTCGAACTCGGTCCAAATTCTATGTTTCTAAAAATGAAACGTTGGGCACCTAAACAATGAAACTGGTTAGCTAGGTTAATGAAAGCTATCCGAAACTTCTACATCGATATTAGGGTTGGTATTTCTTACTCGAAATCAAAGCCGAAAGAGGTTTGGTAGTGCAACGGGGTTATGATTAGGCACATGGATTCATGGGAGAAGATTTTCCATGGTTGCAGTGACCTCTCCAAGTTTCCTCTTCCTCTTTTCTCTTCTCTCTCCCCTAGGGTTTGCAAAATTCGTATATGAGAGGGAGAGAGTGAAATGAGGGTTATTTATAGGCCTAGATGTGATGCAAATGGCCCCAGGGCCACTTTATACCTTGTTTATACCCCATGGGCGGCTGTTTATAACGAATAGGGCTCATAGGGAGGCCCACAGCCCATCTATGTCATAGGGTACATTCCTTGACAATGGGTCTACACTAGGACATGATTTTGGTGCGATCGGATAAGCCGATCAATCATGTAGAACCTATGTCAGATCAACGGTCTTACGTGTTCAATCGGGACCACGATTATACGTATATGTGCAAGGAAATTTCCTTTCCCCGTGGGTGAAGTTTGGTCACAAAGTAACAGTCTGAATTCTTCAACTAGCATGAGAGTGAATGGCCTAATTCACTTAAGTTTCGGTTCATTTTCTAAGGATATTTGTGTTTCTCACCCACTTAACTCCCTACTCAAGTTGGGCGTCTCTGGACACTATCTAGGCTGATTCCTATGATGGTTGTCAAGCCCAGCAGGATGGACATAGTTGTATAATTTCATGGTAATCAGACCCCCAGTTATCAAACCCTCGACGTGCTATCTAAGTCCATTACAAAGTTTCAATTTACTCTCGAGAGCGACATGCCCTTGGGATTTCTCCTAGCTCTTAAGATGACATTGAGTCAGCGGTACTCATGGTTTTAGACCTTCCCATTTGTGAAAATGGTGGTCCAAGCTTAATCCACCGATGATTTAGTACTTAACTAAATCCCGTCTAAGTTATATAACCAGACATGGTCCTTGGGTTATTTTGCTTGAGGTCATACTCGATCTTTATACAGATATTTCCAGGACGTTACAGATATCTCTCGGTGCACTTGATGCAATTTGGTGCAAGTTCACCGGTTTTAATGGTGTACTTAAGGTTTCTCGATCTTTGTACTCGTACTTATGAGAGCACAATGGCTATACATTCCCCCAAAAATTAGCCCCGATGATTGAACATTGACTATTAATTAAGTTCGAGTCCATTCTTGCACTCACTAGGAGAACTTCCAAGATAAGCTTATCTAAGGTTCGGATATGCATCATATTTGGGCTCATGGGTCAGCATGACTTGATTTGACTGCTGAGCGGAGTGGATTCTCATAAAAACCTCATAGTTGACCCCACTTATCCCCATATACATGATACATTTGAAGGAAAGAAAAAGGTATCTGTTACGTAAGTAATTTCTTACAAAATTTATGACCCACATGTTGACTAATGGTGTGGCGCACCCAAAATTCAGATCTACCCCATATTTTGGCCCTTGGCCTAACATTACCCTACAAAACTGATGAATGAAGTGGATTTTGCTACAAATACCACAATGGGTCCCTCTTAATCAGGAAATTCTCTCACTTTCATGACAATCCAAAATGGAAGCTCCTTCCATGCTGCATTTGTGTTAAAAATGGAATCCATCTCCAATTCCTCCTCCTAAAAAAAGCACGACCCAAATAAGGTCGTTCCCATCCGACCACAATGTGGGATGATATCTCCACCATTTAGCAACTTCACCTAAATTGTATCACATCCAAGAATAACGTTTGTAAATGGTCTCTTACAACTTGGGATTGGTTCAATCAAAACCATATAAGAGGGATTAAAAAGATCATCCAATCCATTCAAAACAAAGGACTAATGATCTGGGATGATTTTTGAATCCAAATGGGATTATTAGAAGGATAAAGAGATGAGAAAGACGCTGGTTTATCTGGTCTTTTGTTATCGATTGTAAAAGAACACCTGCAACATGTTCCTTCCAAAACCACCACCTGGATCACTTTGAACATTGATTTCGGGGGACCCATAAGCTCCCTATGGACCATCCGATCCATCTAGCAATGATGATTTAAAGAAATACCCCTTCCTGGTAAATCTACCATTAGAGGATGGGTTCTCTTCACCATCAAACTACGATAGACGTAGACTTGGTTTGGCCATTGCATTTGTGTTCTATTTGACCACAACAAGGCCCATTCAATCAGCCAATGATCAACAAAATTAAGGAGGAATCCATCGAACAAACCATGAGCACCCAATTTTGTGCGTAAGATACCTTCGCTCACCATGTAAACTCAAACACGAGCTCACCCCAAATATGGAAAATCATTCCAAACTCTATCTAAGCCTTTCATCCACAAATCATTCAGAAATAACAAAGGAGAGAATCTAGGCCTAGATCTCGAAAGATAAGAGAGATAAAGAGAGAGAGAGAGAGGCACCAATTGAGAAAAAGGGAGTGTGTGTTGGCAAGTTGCAGAATCAGCGAGTCGTGGTCTCTAGCTCTCATTGTTGAATGAGTTCTACCAAAGAGAAAATAGAAGAATGGAAAAGAAGGCAGAAGGAAGAAAAGAGAAGAAAAATAAGAGAAAGATAGAGTTTGGGTTATGACAAGTCGACTCAACAAAAAATCTACTCCATATTCTCTATAAAAAAATGTTGGATTCAAGTTGTTGGGCTGAAATCTAGGGGCTGAACAAGGTAAGTTGTTTACCTATGTAGTAACCTAGTTCAAGTTTTCAAATTTAATTATTAAATTATATTACCCTAAACCTACATCATGGGCCCAACCCTAATCATTAATCTTAACTGTACGAACCATGTGTTATTATGATCTAACCACATTGAGTACATTAATTATGATTAGATCTTGGCCGTAAAGTACAAATACACCAAACCTTAGCAATTAGAAGGCAATTTATCTTGAAAGGTGAGGGTTTTCTCCTTTATGCCTACGATAGTTTAAGTTGATATGTTTTATCTTACCTATTGCATACTATGTTTTCATGTTACTATGATTTCCTTCCTACAATTATTTTAGCATTAACAATTATCTACCCTTTCAGGAATTATGATATGATGTCAATTACAAGTGATCTTTATGAATTTATGTGAATTGATGGATACAGGCCTTGCCCTTGCCTTTATCAATTTATTGACTTAGCCCTTATTACCCTCCTATTTATTGAGTTAGTCATTACCACTCTCCTTGATATTGAGTTGTCCATTGCCACTCTCCTTTTATTGAGTTAGCAATTACTACTTGTAAGTACTATGTTGTAATTCTAGTACCCAGAATTATCAAATTTTGTTGTGCTAAATCACTTGCAGTCAGTAACTTGTTATGATAAGATGGAAAGTTCACCTTCAAGTCATCGTCAACTCTTCTACATTCTCAAGTTGAAGAACATTGCCAAAGATCAAACATAAGCTCAAGTATAAGAACTCAAAGCTCAAGTTGAAGTTCATTACCTCTAGCTCAAGTTTTAAGTACTCAAGCTCATATTACAAGATCACGAACTCAAGCTTAAAGTCTCATAAACACAAGCTCTAGCTCAAACTCAAGTTCAAGATTTTGAGGTCAAGCTTCATGTGCTTTTTACCAAAGTGAACGATGTTTCAAACTCACATTTAAGGTATGAATGACCCTAGATTGACCATAGATTAGGTCATATTGATTGCATATTGAATTTGGGTCATTATATAATTTTATAGGATTTTCTTCAACTAGTCCTAGTCATTGTTTAACTAGTCCAGGCTCTGGTCGACTAATCTAAGGAGTTTCTCGATCAGTCCACGATTTGTTGAGAATTTTCAAAAAAAATTGGTTATGGCTTGACTAATCGTTCACACTGCTTGATGAGTCGAGTGAACAGTACTCGACCAGTGGAATAGTGCTCGAGTCAAAGTCCAGCAAGCTCACATAGTCCCACTCGACCAGTCGAGTAACAGGTTTATCTTATCATGCCAGAAAATTTAAAAATTGGTTGGTACTTTGACCAGTCAAACCGACCCTTAGACCAGTCGAGGGAACATATTTTTTACCTAAAAATAGAGGATGAATCTTAGAGTTTCTCATTTATTTCAAACCTAATCAAGTCATCGCTTTGAGAGATAAGTTCCTATAATTGTGAAGCTATTACTTTTTCATTTTAAATTATTTTTATAGCTTTTTGCATTTGATTTTGTGATCTCTTTATTCAACTCTATTATATTAAAAAAGGAGAATTGTGATTTACTCTTTTGAAATCAAAATCAAATCAAGGTAGCCCAAGTTAATTTAATTTAAAAATCATTTAGACCTAGAACCCTTTGAATTGTGAGATTCGACATTGAACATCTACGTCTATGTTGAATTGGTTCTACTGGGCTACATTAGAAGAAGAATCTTCAGATAAGTATAATTTCAATTTCTGCATTTTTGGTTTGTGAGATTCAGCCAGGAAAAACTCATTGTGGGGTTTTTGTGATTATGAAAGCCCATTTGAAAAGCACAATTGTGAAGGTTTTAAGGTGAACCTTGGAAAACTTTATTTTATAGTGAAAGTCAATATCCCATGGGTGTGGATATTGGGAGTGGAGTAGTTGTGTAGCCGTTTGTGAATAGTTGGTGTACACACACGAACTACTATAATTCTTAGAGTTTGGATGATGATTGTGATGCATGTGTGGCGATGAATGCTATAATTTACTTTATGTACTTGTGGTGAATGTTGTAATAATTTAGATTATTTCCTTGACCTCATTCTCAGTTTGAGTTTTTTTATACTTACCAAAGTTCTAAACATTAGGTTGTCCTACCATAAACATTGGTTTTTGGTGAAAGGTTATCCTTAGAACTCATTTTGTATCAACCTCTCAAGACTAGCGCATTTGAAGTTGCTATTTATTTGTACTATCTATCTTTGTATTTCGCATTTATTTTTTTATTTAGCGTAGTCACCCCCTCTTCCTCTGGGACTTAGAGCTCAGCCTTTTTAAATAGTACCAGAGCCTAATAGCTCATGCATTTGGATTCATTTCTTATGCTAACCGATCTCGAGCTTTTAATATGTTAAAATTTAATAGCCTCTCTATTACTAGGCCTCCACCTTTTGATATCTCCAATTATGCTTATTGGAAAGCTAGGATGAAGATCTTTTTTAGGTCCATCGATGAGAGTGTGTGGTCAGCCACAGTGACTAGATAGAATCCACCCACGTCTGAAGTTCTAGGCACTGATGGAACTAAGTCTGTTAAAGTTACACCTTATTATTCATGAACCACTCTTAAGAAAGATGAGAGTAGTGTTAATGCCAAAGCTTTAAATGCAATCACTTGCGTATTATCACCCGATGAATTCAAAAGAATTATATCTTATGATACTACAAAACAAGCTTGAGATATCTTAGAAATGACACACGAGGGTACGACTATTGTGAAAAAGTCAAAACTTTAAATCCTCACCACTAGGTTTGAGGAAATACGTATGGAAGAAAGTGATACATTCATGGACTTCTATACTAAATTGAATGACATAGTCAACTCAATGTGGAGTCTTGGAGATAGTATCCCAAGAAGTAAAGTTTGTGCAAAGATACTTCGCTCATTGTCTGAAAGGTTCAATTCTAAGGTGACTGTCATTCAGGAACTTCATGACACGAATAATATGAGGGTTGAGGAGCTTATCGATTCTTTACAAACCTATGAGTTAAATTTCAAGGCTCCTAAAGGTAAGTCCATAGCCCTTAAGTCTTCTAAATGTATTTCTCAAGATAATATTAGTAATTCTAATTATGAAAAGTTAGAGGATGATTTGGCACTATTAGCCAAGAAATTTTATAAGATTTTTAAAAGCAAAAAGAGAGTTAATTTCAAAAACCCTTTGAGAAGAAAAAAAGTAAATCTAAAATTTGGAAATCTCTTAAAGACAGCCAATGTTTCAACTTCCTTGAATATGAGCATTTGACAAACAAGTGTCCAAAGAAGGACAAATCAAATAAAAAAGGTATGTTGGCCACATGGGATGAATTGTCTTGCTCTGAAGCTTCTTCTGAGTTAGATGATTATGAACCTGAATCTTCTAATGAGGTCAAGGCCTTAATGACTCTAGCCAGAGTCACTTCATTAGAGAGTTGTGATTCAACTTATGATGAAAATTTGAGCAGTGACCCTGAAAACGATGAAGATTTACGAGATGCCTATAATGCCCTATACAGGGAAAGTTGTAAGATAACTATAAAAATTAAACTTCAAAAATAAAAGTTTTTCAAGTTAAAAGAAGATTTTGAAAACCTAGTTTTAGAAAAATTGCATCTTTTTTATTATTTTGAAAAGGCTAAATGTGATTTAGATTTCAAAATGTCCTAAGTTAAAAACTTAAAATCAGAGAAAGAAAAACTAAAACTAGAAGTCTCTTCTCTCTTGAGTTCAAAGGATACTTGGAGGTTTGCCCAGGGTGATCCTAAACTAGAAAATTTGCTAACCGGATCAAGAAAATGTGGAGATAAATTTGATCTAATCTATGATAAAATACTCCTCTAAAAGATAAGTTTACTCCTCCTAGGTTTGTTAAAGGAGAGTCCTCTAACTCAAAAGAGAAAAGTCTAAATCAAAATGGTTTTAAAAATCCTAAAAATTTTCAAGCTACAGAACATAAAAATAACCATATCAACTTTAGAAATCAGAATCATAACCCCATAGCTGCGAAAATTATAGATTTACTCAAGGATCTTCTGAAATCTAACTCAAATGGTAGAACTTATAACAACTACAAGCATAGAAAAAACAACAGTCCTCAAAAACCCAAAATGGTAATGAAATGGGTCCCTATTGTTACTTATCTGGTCGCTCACACTGCTTTCAAGGCTTTGAGTCAATCAAAGTGATACTACACATGACAGGTGACAAATATTTGTTCACCAGCTTTAAAGATATGACTGATGGTTCAGTCACATTTGGTGATGGTAGCAACTGTAGAATAATTGGCCAAAGTACAGTTCAACTCTTCAATCTTCCTCCTTTTGAGAATGTTTTGTTTGTAGAAGGTCTTGAACATAATCTCTTAAGCATTTCTCAAATATGTGATAATAGACATAGTGTAAAATTCACTGATCAAGGATGTGAGATTTCTAATAAGAAAGGTTCTGTGATATTGACTAGTTGTAGAATATCTGAGAATTGCTATATAGTTAGTGAGTCTAACTCGTCTAAATTATCGTGCTACATGGTCCAAACCAATGAGGCCAAATTGTGGCATAAACACCTTGGACATGTACACTACCAAAATCTATATAGATTGAGCAAAGGCGAGTAAATAAGAGGTTTACCCAAATTAAAGAAAATGGACAAAATTTGTAGTGAATGTCAAATTGAAAAATAAACTAGGAGTAGTCATAGGAAAGTGAACTCTAGTACTACATTTAAACGCCTTAAGCTCCTCCACATGGATCTCATTAAACCTACCAGAACTGAGAGTCGAGGTGGAAAGAGATAATTTCTGATAATTGTGGATGATTTTACTAGATATTCATGGGTAGCTTTCATGAGAGAGAATTCTAAAACTCTTGATGAAGTTAAAAGGATACTCAAGCGTATCCAAACTAAGAAGGAATCAAATGTTTCGAAAATTCAAAGTGATCATGGATCGGAATTTGATAATAGCAATTTTGAAAAGTTCTGTAGTGATCACGGGATATCGCATGAATTTTTTGCACCTAAGACACCTAAAAAAAAGGTGTTTTTGAAAGGAAAAACCGTGTGCTTCAAGAAATGGCCAATGTTATGTTAAATAGCATGAAATTACCTAAAAATCTATGGGTTGAAGCTATGAACACTGCATGCTATATAATAAATCGTGTTTATACTAGAAAGTTAAATAATAAGTCTGCATATGGAATGTAGTTCAATAAGAAGCCCGTAGTCAAATACTTTTAAGTTTTTGACAGAAAATGCTATATTTTGCATGATCATGAAAATTTAGGGAAGTTCGACACTAAAAGTGATGAAGGGATTTTTCTAGGGTATGCTCTAAATAGTCGAGCATATCGATTTCTCAACAAGAGAACCGGTGTTATTCAAGAGTCTATTAATATGGTTATAGATGATCACTTGAATACACCTGTCTCTAGTTCAGAAGATGATGAAGTCTCTATATTTGATAAACCAGAATCTTCATCCAGTCAAAATGACACTATACTGCGGTTAGTTAACGACCATCCAACTTATTGGCAAACCTCTCATTGGTGTGCATACTCGAAGAAAATTAAAGAACATATGTAATTATGTGTGCTTCACTTCCCAGTTGAGTCGGCCAATGTAAAAGAAGTGCTTACTGATGAAAATTGGATAGTAGTCATACAAGATGAACTAAATCAATTTGTAAAGAATGATGTATGATATTTGATTCCTATACGTAATGATAAACATATAATTGGAACTAAGTGAATCTTTAAAAATAAATCTAATGAATTATGAAATATTATAAGAAACAAGGCAAGATTAATTGTATAAGGGCACACTCAGATAGAGGGCATCTATTATGATGAAACCTTTACCCCAGTAGCTCATCTTGAATCTATTAGATTATTCATATCCATTGCTTGTTTTAAAAAGTTCAAAATATATCAAATGGATGTTAAGAGTTCTTTCTTGAATGGTGACTTACATGAGGAAGTATATGTAGAACAACCTAAGGGTTTTGAAGACCGTAAATATACTGATCATGTTTATTGCCTGAAAAATGCACTCTATTTATGTTTATTGCCTGAAAAATGCACTCTATGGTTTAAAATAATCTCCTAGGGCATGGTATAAGAAGCTAACTAAGTTTTTACTAGGTCACAACTTTATAATAGGGAATGTTGATAAGTCACTGTTTGTAAAGAAACATAATAATCACATACTCATAGTACAGATATATGTTGATGATATTATTTATGGTTCTACATGTTCTTACCTATCTACTGAGTTTGTATAATTAATGAAGTCTGAGTTTGAAATGAGCATGATTGGAGAGCTGAACTACTTTTTAGGTCTACAAGTGAAACAACTTGAAGATGGGATTTTTATTTCTCAAACCAAGTATACTCTAAACTTGGTGAAGAAATTTAGTTTTGAGAGTACCGAAAACTTCAATACTCCTATGAGTACGACTCTTAAGCTCTCTAAGGATGAAACAGGTAAAAGTGTAAATCATAGGTTGTATCACAGTATGATTGGTAGCTTATTATATTTAACAGTGAGTCGACCTGATATAGCATTCAATGTAGGTATCTGTGCTAAATATCGATTAGATCCTAAAGAATCTCACTTGATTGCTATCAAGCGAATTATGAGATATGGCGTAAGTTCGACCAATCTAGGCCTTTGGTATCTACATGATACTAATGTTCAATTAGAGGGTTATACGGAGCTGATTAGGCTGGGAATATAAATGACCACAAGTCTACCAGCGGTGGATGTTTTTATGTTAGGAACTATTTAGTTTCATGGCAAATCAAGAAACAAAGTTCTGTTTTGTTATCCATAGCTAAGGCTGAATATATTACAGCTGGAAATGCATGCACTCAGCTTATGTGGATGAAAAGAATGTTAAATGACTATGGATTTGTGCAGGATACTATGGTGTTATATTGTGATAACTCTAGCGCTATCAACATCTCTAAAAATCCCATCCAACAATCATAAACTAAGCATGTTGACGTTAAATATCATGAATTAAATATCATTACATTCGTGAATTAGAGGAAGAAAAAATTATTTCTTTGGATTATGTTCAAACTGAAAATCAACTTGCGGACATTTTCACCAAACCACTTGACAAAAATAGGTTCTCTAAATTAAAACTAGATATTGGTATGTGTAATTTTATTTGAGATTATTGTTTCTGTTTATATTATTATTTGTATATTTTTATCTTTACAAATTTTGGAATTTCAAAAATTAATATAATTAACATTTTTTGAGTTTGCACGACCTGTCAAGTAGACATTCGACTAGTCGTGGCACGACCGGTCTAGTATGTACTCGACCAGTCGAGATGCAGGATAAGGTGTTTTTATGGTGAGAAAAATCACTTTTTCTTCACTTTCTTCATCGTCTCCAATAGCCCCTTCTCCGATCAGTCGAACCCATCTCCGAATACAACTCGGTTAGTGCATCATTTTCATTTTTCTTTTGGATTTAGGTTCCTTGTATCTTTATTTGCTTGATTCTAAAGTTTATTTTAAGATTTCTTATGGTTTCCTTATATTTTTTTAGGTAAAATTTGATTGTGTGAAACCCTCAAATCCTTCTTGCATTCTATTTTTGCTTCTTGCAATGGAAGGTATGTAAGTGCTATGATTTCATATCCCTTTGGTTGTCAAATTTTGTGGTGCCAAAACCTATATCTATGTCTTGTATATCTTGTGTTTTATGTTTGAAGACTATTCATTGCAATCAAGACATCGCATTTCAAGACAAGATCTTAAATGAAAAAAGTTTTCAAGATATGGATGAAGAATTCAGGAATTAAAGTCTTCAAGTTTGCATGTTCAAGATTCAATCAAGTTCAAGTATATTAGAAGAATTGTCAAGTCAAGATCAAGCTCAAGAAGGCCTACTGCAAGTTTTGTATATTCTCAAGCTTCTCTTAAAGGGTCATCTGAGTGTTCAGACTTTCAAGTCCAACTCACTTTTAAGGTTTGTTTGACCTTAGATTAACCTTGAGTGAGCTTTACAATAGGTCATTCTGGATACATAACTCATATATTTTAATATGCTTGTTTGGGCTATTCTAAGACCAGTCCTAGGGACTTCAAGACCAGTCCTAGCTTTGCTACGACCAATCTTAAGTTTTTCAGGACCAGTCCTAGGTTGTTGAAGATTTTTGAATCTTTCTGGCTATCCTACGACCAGTCCTGGAGATTGTAGCAAAGCGATGATTGTAAGTGCTATGATTTCATATCCCTTTGGTTGTCAAATTTTGTGGTGCCAAAACCTATATCTATGTCTTGTATATCTTGTGTTTTATGTTTGAAGACTATTCATTGCAATCAAGACATCGCATTTCAAGACAAGATCTTAAATGAAGAAAGTTCTCAAGATATGGATGAAGAATTCAAGAATTGAAGTCTTCAAGTTTACATGTTCAAGATTCAATCAAGTTCAAGTATATTAGAAGAATTGTCAAGTCAAGATCAAGCTTAAGAAGGCCTACTACAAGTTTTGTATATTCTTAAGCTTCTCTTAAAGGGTCATCTGAGTGTTCATACTTTCAAGTCCAACTCACTTTTAAGGTTTGTTTGACCTTAGATTGACCTTAGGATGAGCTTTACAATAGGTCATTCTGAATACATAACTCATATATTTTAATATGCTTATTTAGGCTGTTCTAAGACCAGTCCTAGGGACTTCAAGACTAGTCCTAGCTTTGCTACGACCAGTCTTAAGTTTTTTAGGACCAGTCCTAGGTTGTTGAAGATTTTCAGACCTTTTTGGCTGTCCTACGACCAGTCCTGGACATCCTACGACTAGTCCTGAGAGTTCTACGAATCATCCTTCACCAGTCGTAGTTCTACGACTCAAACTCCAGCAACCATTTTTGAGATCCTACGACCGGTCGCAGGTGTCTCACGACCAGTCGTAGGTGGCCCAGGACCGGTCGTAGACCGCCCAGGACCGGTCGTGGAATAGTGAAATCTTTTTCCGCAGAAATCTTTGAAAATCTTTGAAGCTACGACCAGTCCTAGGATACTAAGACCAGTCATAGACGGGATTTTTTAGGCTATAAATAGTGCACGAACTTCAGAGTTTTAGCAATTCAATTCAACTCTTTTTAAGCAATCTTTAGGCTATTCTCTGAGATAAGTTTGTGTTTGTTTTAAGCTACGTTGTGCTTATTTAATATTCCTTTTGCTAGCTTATTTTTATTTGATTTTGATCTACATTCCAATCTTATTAAAAAAGGGGAATTTCTGATATTCCTTCTTGTTAGATTCAAAATCAAATAGAACTAGCCCTTTTGATTTAAAATCAATTAGACTTAGAAACATTCTTAAAGTGAGTATTAGACTTTGAATGTTGAATCGAACTTCTATTCCGATTGGTTCTACCGGGCTTCTTCAAAAGGTACTTCAGGTATTTTACATTTTTATAATTTACTTTCTCTGGTTTTTGTTTGAGATTCGTCAGAAAAATCTCATTGTATTGGTTATCTAAGGAGAGACAGAAAACTCAGATTGTGGGGTTTTTGGATTGTGTAAGCCCGAGATCAAAGACACAATTGTGAAGGTTTTAGGTGAACCTGTGAAACCTATTTTGATAGTGCATGCTAATATCCCCTGTGTGAGGATATTAGGAGTGGAGCAGCAATCTGTGTGGCTGTTGGATAATAGTTGGTGTACACACAGGCGAACCACTATATATCGTTGTGTTGTGGATGTGTTTTTTTCTTTCATTCTTTTATTCATTCAGTTTTGTGGAGAGTGTTTGTGGATGAATGTTGTAATCACTTCAAGCAAGTGTGGATGAGTGTTGTAATAACTTAGGATTTATTTTCTACAAGTTATTTTGATTTCCTTGCTTTTTATTCCTCATTGGTTTGTGATACAAGGAAGTTCTAGAGATAAGGTTGTCCTACCTTAAACCTTTGATTTTTGGTGTAAGGTTGTCCTTAGAACTGATAAAGTATCAATCTCTTTATTTTAGGCTATTGAGATTATTTTATATTCAGTATTGTGCTTTATTTCTTTGTTTATTCCGCTATTATAAGTTTTATTTGGCATTGCCCTATTCACCCCCCCTCTAGGGCATATAGCTAGGCCTTTTCAAGTGGTATCAGAGCCTAATAGCTCGTGCTTATTATTTATTTATGTAACACCCCGAAAATTGGGGGTCGTGTATAAACCCGACTCCCGAGTTCCAGACCATCACTTATGCAACAAATATGATTATGATTCAAGGTTGACTGAGTTAGAACATTCACATGAGTAAGATTATACCAAAACTGCAATTCATACTTCTGATTCAGTGATAAAACGCAAGCAAAAGACTAAAGAATATATATATCACTGTATGGAAAACAAAATACTCTCAAACTATCTCCAAAGTATGAATACATCTCTAAGTTTCATATACATGTAATAAGATAAAAATCAAAATGTCATAAGGTCCAACTATGAAGTCCCACCAATCCAGGCCACCTATGCAAATCCGTCAGCGAACTGCATATACGAGAACTCATCCTGT
The DNA here is from genome assembly GCA_037074715.1 of Magnolia kwangsiensis. Classification (NCBI taxonomy): domain Eukaryota; kingdom Viridiplantae; phylum Streptophyta; class Magnoliopsida; order Magnoliales; family Magnoliaceae; genus Magnolia; species Magnolia kwangsiensis. Next base: position 41,392,779 of record CM073576.1, on the reverse strand, counting down.
TCCTCGTCGTAGTCTGGCTCTGCATCCTTAATCGCCACATCACCTACAACTAAGACAGGGTCTGGTGGGTGTTGTAAACACCATCCCGTAACATGGGAGTGAGTGATCAACTCAGTGGGATAATAGAGCAAAGATTAGCATATTCTTAAATCAATCACGCGATAATAGTAAAGAAATAAATCAAACATTCCTAGATATTGTTATTAATATATGCATGAAATGACATGATGGATGCCCTCACCGACATACTCCCTCATGCGGCACCATCTCACGCCCGCGGCATGCTTTCTTCCCACAGTGCTCCACATCTTCCAGATATGAATAATGATTATCGGGTTATTATTAGTCCTTTTCATACAGTAGGATTGGGAATCTAAGGTACTTCCCTTATATTAATCTCAACACAGATCCTGTCTAGGGTCGTCACTCCTAGAAATCACATACGATATTATATTTGTAGGTCGCTGTAAGGGCTGACAGGGCTGTTGCTTGCACTCATTGCACCGCTTACCCATCACCTTATCAATACAGGCCTAATGTACTCTCATTGCTACCGAAGGGTCGTCGCCTATCGTAGACTCAGAATACGCTCGCGGTCACTACAAAGGACTCGTCACCTAATCAGTGTAGGTCGACAGCTCGAATGTAGTGTCCCATACCACCACAATCGGCTCACGAGTTATAGGTGCTCACTAGTCACTACGGGGAGGTTTTTGGCCCCAACGTAGGCCAACAGCTCGACCACGGTGTCCCATACCACCATGCCCGGCTCATGAGTCTTTATGGATCAAGGTACCATGGTTGACAGGATTTTCAATGGTAAGTTCAGTATCCTAGGTTCAAGCAGTTATGACTCATACAGGGTGAACATATGATGGCTAGTCGGGTTACTTGACGGGCTCGACTAGTACGAGCGCATCTCAAGTTGAATGACATGAAGTGTGTGAAACACTTCGTGTGGCCTAACCACTGCTGCCAACTCAAAACACGACTCGCATTCATCGACACGTCCTTCGTGGCAAATATAAGCCAACCACGAATTTACTCTGTTACCGACTGCCTGGACTAAGCATAGCCCCAAACATTTGTAAGTCAACATTAGTAATTATATGTGAGAAATGGAAATGAATTACAACAATGTAAGCATGTTGAAACATGTTATAACATACCACTTAAACAATTCATCCAACACATGTATTACATATATATGATGAAATCAATACATAAGCCAACATGATGGAAATCACTTACATCAACATTTACTTGAGAATTCAATCTCAAAACTATTTCACAACACCATTTACTCAATACATACTAATACAAATATTTATACAAACACTTAGTCTACACACTTTAGTCTACATAGCGTATGTCGACTCAAAGTGCGCATTAGGGAAAATCTCTTCGCCAAACCAATCATGCACTCATTCCTAATATACAAACACGACAAGAAGCCATGGCAAACATTTCAGCAAAATATGGATGTAATCAGTATTTCCTACAAATGACTAAAATGCCCTAAATCTCATATTTTCTGTACGTTTATGAAACAGAAAGTGGACAGCATGTTCTACATGTCAAATGGCATTGCCGTCGATAATCTACTATTAAAAGATATTGAAAGCTTTGAAATCAATCAATCAAAGCGTCTAAAATCCACACCTTTCGCTTCAGATGTGTATCGTTTCGAACGGAACGAATACGCTTCGTCAACAGCATCAATACGACCTAAAGCACAAGTACATAAGCTACTTTACTATTTGAATCGAAGAATTCCCCAAATCAACAAGTGGTTAGGGTTTTTTTACCTAGAAGTGCGTTAAAATCACCGGGAAAGTGATTTGAACGCGATGCTTTAGCACGTGCAACAGCTAGTGCAAGTGGCAGGAAGATCTCTCCTACACTCTCTCACAAACTCTCACTTTCTCTCTCTCTCTAGCTAGGGTTTCTAGCAAATTCAGATGGGTGAGATATGTGAGGGTTTAAGGCCCTTATATAGGCCAAAACCTTCCTAAATTAGGCTTGGGAACAAGGTACACTTAAGTTATAATCAAAACAGGACTTTTCTGATCCAAAAGAGTGTTTCGAGAGGTCCCCTGGCCGAACATGGTCGGACTTAAGCTCATGGTCACTGGATGTTGATCACATCTAGTTTTCAGTCAGAATTCCCATATCGCACGTGGTGGTCTAGTTTCAGTTCAGCGGTCATCGCACCTAGATCAGGTCTACACATCTCATGATATTAAAGAGAAATTTTTCCTAATCCGAGGGTGTAATTTGGCTGAATTCTGACGGTCAGAACGCTTAATAATAACGTGCCAAGTCACGTGCCAGATTTGGATTTAAATTTTCAAATCTAACCCTTTTCTCACTCTCTTCACTCCAGGCTCAATGAAATAGCCTCTGAACGTCGGTTGGGCTTGATTTTCAAAATGATTGTCAAGTCCAGCTAAGCGGTCATAACGGTCTAAGATTGTAGGTATCAGACTTTCGACGCGCGGTCTAGATCCAATACAAAGTTTCAGAGAGTTCCTGAGAGCAAACGGATTTAGAGTTTGATCCAAGGTTTCAGGATATTATAGCGTCATTGATTCTTCAAGTTTTGGGTCTTGTAGAACGTCTTTAAAGTGTTCAGGGACAATTTCACAGCTACTCTGGCGTTGCGCTAGCTAACTTACACTTATTTTCTAAAGGAATTAATCCTAAGCGATTTCTAGTCGAGTTAGTACTCGAGTCTCAGTACGAATTTTTCCAAGGCGTTACAATTTGTTTGGATTTATTTCTTGAGCTAACAATCTAAGCTATATTAAGATGTCAAATTTTGATAGCCTATCAATAACTAGGCCACCACCTTTTAATGTCACAAACTATGCTTACCGGAAATCCAGGATGAGGATCTTCCTTAAATCCTTGGATGAAAGTGTGTGGCTGGCCACAGTGAATGAATGGAACCCTCCTATCACTGAAGTTTCTAATGACGATGGTTCAAAAACTATGAAAGTAATGACTTATTCTCTTTGGACCACACTTCAGAAAATTGAAAGTAGTGCTAATGCAAAAGCACTAAATGCAATTACTTGTGCATTATCACCAGATGAATTCAAAAGAATCATCTCTTGTGAAAATGCAAAATAAGCATGGGATGTGTTAGAAATGACACACGAGGGTACATCTATTGTCAAGAAATCTAAAGTCCAACTCCTCACAACTAAATTTAAAGAAATTCATATGGAGGAGAATGAGATGTTTATGGACTTCTACACTAGATTAAATGACATTGTGAACTCTATGTGGGGTCTTAGTGATAGAATCCTAGAAAGTAAAGTGTGTGCAAAGATACTACGTTCACTTCCTGAACGATTCAATTCTAAAGTGACTGCGATTCAGGAACTTCGTGATACGGATACCATGAGGGTTGAGGAACTAGTTGGTTCACTTCAAACTTATAGGTTATCCTTTAAGGCTCCTAAAGGAAAATTAATTGCTCTCAAATCATCTAAAAATGCTTCACAAGAGAGTACTTCGGATTCTGAAAATACCGAAGATGATATGGCGCTTTTAACAAAAAAGTTTTATAAAATTTTCAAAAACAAGAAAAAAAATGATTTTCAAAAGTCAAATGATAAGAGGCGATCTAAACGTAGAGCTCGAAAATCATTGAAAGATAGTCAATGTTACAACTGTCAAGAGTATGGGCACTTAGCTAACAAATGTCCTAAAAAGGACAAATCAAAAAGGAAAAGCATGATGGCTACTTGGGATGAATCGTCTGATTCTGAATCCTCTTCTAAATCAGAAGATTCTGAAACCGAGTCGAGCGATGATGTTAAAGCCCTAATGACTCTAGCCAAGATCACCTATTCAAATCATTATGATATATCTAGTGAAGAAAATCTAAATAGTGATTGCGATAATGAAGATGATCTTCAAGATGCTTATAATGCCCTTTATAAAGAGAGTTGTAAAATTACCGTTAAGCTTAAATTACAAAAAGAAAAAATTTCTAAGCTTAAGGAAGATTATGAGTTTCTTGTTTTAGAAAAGTCTCATATTTCTGATTCTTTTGAAAAGACCAAATGTGATTTAGATTTCAAAACCTCCCAAATTGAAGATTTGAAATCCGAAAAAGAAAAACTCAAAAATGAGGTAGCTTCTCTTCTGAGTTTGAAAGACACATGGAGATATGCCCAAGGTGATCCATAATTGAAAAAATTATTGTCCGAATCAAGAAAATGTGGCGATCGATCCGGATTGGGGTATGATAAGAATACATCTCCTAAATAAAAGAACATTTCTTCTAAATTTGTAAAAGGAGAGTCTTCAACTTCAAAAGAAAAGAATACCTATCAAGGATTTTCTAAAAATTCAAGGTCTTTTCAAAAACCTAAAAGTAGCCATGTCAACTTTAATTTTCAAAATCAAAATCCTTTAGCTGAAAAAATAATTGATCTACTCAAGGAGCTATTAAAGTCTAACTCTATAGGTCACTCCTATAACAACAGATAGAAAAAGACCATCTTTGCTCTTAAACCCAAAACTATTCTGAAATGGGTTCCTAAAGTTGTCAGCTTGGTTGCCCACACTGCTTTCAAAGCTACAAGCCATTCAAAGTGGTACCTAGATAGTGGTTGCTCCAGGCATATGACAGGTGACAAAGCTTTATTCACTGATCTTAAAGATATGACTGACGGGTCAGTCACATTTGGTGATGGAAGCAATTGCAAGATTATTGGCCAAGGTACGGTTCAGCTTTATAACCTTCCCTTATTTAAGAATGTTTTATATGTTGAGGGCTTAAAACACAACCTATTAAGCATTTCTCAGATATGCGATAACAACCATAATGTGATGTTTTCTAATCAAGGTTGTGAGATACTTGATAAAAGGGGTTCTGTTATATTAATTGGTCGCAGAACTTCTGAAAAATGCTACATCGTTAGTGATGCTAGCTCATCTACTCAATCATGTTACATGGTCCATACCGATGAGACTGAATTATGGCATAAACGCCTTGAACATGTACACTATCGGAACTTATTTAGATTGAGCAAAAGAAAACTAATTAGAGGTCTACCCAAATTATAAAAAGTAGATAAAATATGTGGTAAATGCCAGTTGGGCAAACAGATTAGGAGCTCTCACAAGAAAGTGAACTCCAATACCACATCTAGACCACTCGAACTTCTCCACATAGATCTTATTGGATCAACCAGATCGGAGAGTCGAGGAGGCAAAAAATACATCTTGGTTATCATAGATGACTATACCAGATTCACTTGGGTGTCATTCTTAAAAGATAAAACTGAAACTCTGGATGAAGTGAAAAAGGTCATCAAACGAATCCAAAATGAGAAAGGTTATCATGTTAGTAAGATCCGTAGTGATCATTTATCTGAATTCGAAAACAGTAGTTTTGAGAAATTCTGTAGCGATCAGGGAATATCACATGAATTCTCTGTGCCCAAAACACCGCAACAAAATAGTACTGTTGAAAGGAAAAACAGAGTGCTTCAGGATATGGCTAATGTTATGTTGAATAGCATGAAGCTCTCTAGAAATCTTTGGGCTGAAGCAGTTAATACCGCATGTTATATTATTAATCAGATTTATACCAGTAAATCTGATAATAAGACTTCTTATGAATTATGGTTTGAAAAGAAACTTACTGTCAAATACTTTTGAGTTTTTGGCAGTAAGTGTTATATTTTACGGGATCGTGAAAATTTGGGTAAGTTTGATACGAAAAGTGACGAAGGTATTTTTCTTGGTTATTCTTTGAACAGTCGAGCTTATAGGGTTCTAAATAAGAGAACTGGTGTGATTTAAGAGCCCATCAATGTGGTCATTGATGATCATTTGAATACACCAGCCCCAAGTTCAAATGATGATGAAGCTCTTATTATTGACAATCAAGATATCTCATCAAGTCAAAAAGAATCTGAACCAAGGACTGTTAAAGATCATCCAACCAATTAAATACTTAGAAACCCTCTTACTGGAGTTCGTACTCACAAACAACTTGAGAACATATGTAATTATGTTTGTTTTACATCCCAAATAGAACCGGTCAACGTAAAAGAAGCACTTTCTGACAAAAATTGGATTGTTGCTATGCAGGATGAACTTAATCAATTTGTTCGTAATGATTTCTAGTATCTTGTTCCTAGACCTAAAGATAAACACATTATTGGAACAAAATGGATCTTTAAAAATAAGTCTGATGAGCTTGAAAATATTATACGAAATAAGGCTAGATTGGTTGTAAAGGGTACACTCAGATTGAAGGCATCGATTATGATGAAACCTTTGCTCCAGTCATTCTGTAACATCCCGAAAATCGAGGGGTCGAGCAAAAACCCAACTCCCGAGTTCCAAGATGTTATTTATGCAACATAGATATGTATGATTGAATGTTGTCTGTGATAATGTATTAAACATGAGTAAGATTAAGCTAGAACAACATATCATACTCCAGAGACAGTTAAATTAACAAGCGGAAGACTGTGATAGTAGGTATAGCATATATAAACTGTTGTATGTCTCCAGAGTGTGAATATGTTACCAGGTTATATACATAAATGTATACTCCAAAAATAAACAAAACGAATATACATGAGTGCGCTAAAAATATAAAATGGCAAGTGTCAAGGTATCTAATCAACCTCCCTATAATCCCGTCAATCAGAACACACATGAAGGAGGAATCCTCCTCATCATCATCAGGTCCAGCTCCGCTTCTCGAGCAGCGCCAGCATCTGCAATCACAAAAAGGGACTGGTGGGTGTCCGAAAACACCATCCCGTAACGTGGGAGTGAGTGATCAACTCAGTGGGATAAGAGAGCAAAGATTAGCATGTTATCAAATCAATCATGCGATAATAGTAAAGCAGTAAATCAAACAATCCTAATACTGTTGTTAATGCAATATGACATGACGTGATGTATGCCCTCACCGACGATCTCCCTCATACGGGAATATCTTACGACCGCGGCATGCCACACTCCCTAGAGTGCTCCACATCTTCCAGGCACATGCAATGCTATGGTGATATGATTTCTGAGTTGTATTAGTCCATTCAAACAGCAGGATTGAGAAACTAAGGTACTTCCCTTGTATCAATCCCAACACAGATTCTGTCTAGGGTCGTCACTCCTAGTAATCTCATACGATGTATATTTTGTAGGTCGCTGCAAGGGCTGCCAAGGCTGTTGCTCGTACTCGTTGCACCGCTCCCCCATCACCTTATCAATACAGGCCTACAGTACTCTACTGCTACTGAAGGGTCGTCGCCTCCCGTAGACTCAGAATACGCTCGCGGTCACTACAAAGGGCTGCCAGGGCTGTTACACGCACTCGTTGCTCCGCTCCCCCATCACCTTATCAATGTAGGCCGACAGCAAGAATATAGTGTCCAATACCACCATAATCTGCTCACGAGTCATAGGTGCTCACTGGTCACTACGGGGAGGTTTGTGGCCCCAGCGTAGGGCGACAGCTCGACCACGGTGTCCCATACCACCATGCCCGGCTCATGAGTCTTCGTGGATCAAGGTACCATGGTTGACAGGGTTTACAATGGTAAGTTCAGTACCCTAGGTTCAAGCAGTTATGACTCATGCAGGGTGAACATACAATGGCTAATTGGGTTACTTGACGGGCTCGACTACCACAATCGCATCTCAAGTCGAACGACATGAAGTGCGTAAAACACTTCGTGTGGCCTAACCACTGCCGCCAACTCCAAATATGACTCGCGTTCATCGACGCGTCGTTCGTGGCCAAGATAAGCCAACCACGAATTCGCTCGATTACCGACTGCCTGGACTAAGTATAATCCCAAACAATTATGGAATCACATCAGCAAATCATATGAGAGTATTGGAAATGGAATACAAACATGTGAGCATGATAACACATGTTATAACGTACAACTTAAGTAAATCATCTTATACATGTCTTTCACACATATAATGAAATTATGCATATCGCCACATATAGGAAATCATCACCATCAGCGTATTAATTGAGAATTCGATCTCAAACTAAATCATAAAGAAATCATCAAGCACGTGTTATAACATACCACTTAAGTGAAACATCAAGCATATGCATTTCATACATATAATGAAATCATGCATATAGCTATCATGTAGGAAATCATTTACATCAGCATTTTAATTGAGAAATCAATCTCAAACTAATTCATAACACCATTTAATTCAATACATACTAATACAAACATTTATACAAACATTTACACTACACACTTAAGTCTACATATAGTATGTCAACCCGAAGTGCGCATTTAGGCGAATCTCTTCGCCAAACTAATTATGCACGTATTCCTAACATTCTAATGCGACAATAAACCATGTCAGTCACATCAGCAAAATATGAATAAAAACAGTACTTCCTACAAATGACTAAAATGCCCTAAATCTCATATTCTTCGTTGGTTTACGAAACAGGAAATGGACAGCATGTTGTACATGTCAAATGGTGATGTCGTCGATAATCTACTATTAAACGACATTGAAAGCTTTGGAAACAGTCAATCAAAGTGTCTAAAATCCACACATTTTCCCTTATAGATGTGTGAATTCGAACGGAGCGTATACGCTTCGTCTACGGCGAATAGGGAACCTAATACACAAGCTACATAAGCTACATCGCTAATGGAATTGACGGAAGCTTAAATCAGCAAGTGTTGAAGGTTTTCCTCACCTAGAAGTGCGTTGGAATCGCCGAAAAAGTGATTGGAGTGCGTCGCCTAAGCACGTACAACAGCAGCAGCAGGTGGCAGGAAGATCTCTCCCACCTTCTCTCACATACTCTCACCTTTTCTCTCTCCCAATCTAGGGCTTTTTGCAAATTCGGATGGGAGAGAGGAGTGAGGGTTTTAACCCCTTTTATAAGCTTAAAAGTGCCCAAAATAGGCTCCAGGTCAAGGTATACTTGAGGTATGTCCAATTCGGGACTGTTTCGGTCCAAAAGATGCTTTCTGGTGGTCCCCTGGCCAAATGCGGTCGAACTTAAGCTCATGCATACTGGATCTAGCATACATCAAGTTTTCAGTCCGGCAGGGTTCGCAGATCGCACGTGGCGGTCCAGTTTCAGTTCAGCGGTCACCGCATGTAGATCAGGCCTGCAAATCTCATGATATAAAATAGAAATTTTTCCTGATCCGAGGGTGTAATTTGGCTGAATTCTGATGGTCAAAATGCTTAATACTGACACGTCAAGTCGTGTGCCAGATTTGAATTTTAAATTCCAAATCTGTCCCTATTCGCACTCTCTTCAGTCCGGGCTCAATGAAATAGCCTGTGATTATCGGTTGGACTTGATTTTCGAAATGATTGTCAAGTCCAGCTAGGTGGTCCTAACGGTCTAAGATTGAAGGTATCGAACTTTTGATGCGCGGTCTAGATCCAATACAAAGTTTCAAAGAGGTCCAGAGAACAAACCGGTTTAGAGTTTGATCCCAGGTTATAGAGTATTATAGCATCATGGATTCTACAAGTTTTGGGTCTTGTAGGACGTATTTAAAGTGATCAGGGACTATTTTCCAGCTACTCTAGCGTTGCGCTAGCTAACTTATGCTTAGTTTATAAAGGAATTAACCCTAAGTGATTTCTTTGGCTATGGAATTGGGTTCTGAGCGATTTTCTAGGTGTTTTAATTGAACCATTGCCTAAGGACATTTAATCCCAGGTTGGCCAAAATTCGGAATGTTACACGTTCGCCTTGAGTCAATCAGACTTTTTATTTCTATCGCATGCTTTAGAAAATTTAAGATTTATCAGATGGATGTAAAGAGTGCTTTCTTGAATGGCGATTTACATTAAGAAGTGTATGTTGAAAAACCTTCAGGGTTTGAAGACCCTAAGTTATCTGACCATGTATTTCATCTCAAAAAGGCTCTCTATAGTCTAAAACAAGCACCCAGGGCATGGTATGAGAAATTGACTAAATTCTTACTTAGTCATAGCTTTCAAGTAGGAAGTGTCGATAAGACACTTTTTGTTAAGAAGTATAACAATGATATTTTGATGGTTCAAATATATGTTGATGATATTATTTATGGATCTACTTGTTCTAACATATTTATTGAGTTTGCAGAGTTAATGAAATCAATGTTCGAAATGAGCATGGTTGGCGAACTTAATTATTTCCTAGGGTTGCAAGTAAAACAACAACCTGATGGAATTTTCATTTCTCAGACCAAATATGCTTCAAACTTGGTTAAAAGGTTTAGATTTGAGAATGGTAAGAACTTTGATACTCCTATGAGTACAATGTTAAGACTCTCAAAAGATTCTACAGGCAAAGATATTGATCCTAAACTATATCGCAGTATGATTGGTAGTTTGTTGTATCTTACTGCAAGTAGACCTGATATTGCATTAAGTGTTAGAATTTGTGCGAGATATCAGTCTAATCTTAAGGAATCACATCTTACTACTGTTAAACGGATTATTAGATATGTCACAAGTTCTATAAATTTGGGACTTTGGTATCCTTTTGATACTATTGTTCAATTAGCCGAGTACTCAGATGCTGATTGGGTTGGAAATATTGATGATAGAAAATCAACCAGTGGTGGTTGTTTTTACATTGAAAATTGCTTAATTTCTTGGTTCAGCAAGAAGCAAAGCTCAATATCGCTCTCCACTGCTGAGGCTGAGTATATTGCAGCTAGATATGCATGTACTCGACTAGTTTGGATGAAACGCATGCTTAGGAATTATGGAATTAATCAAGATTCAATGATCTTACATTGTGATAATTCCATTGCTATAAACATTTCCAAAAACCCAATCCAGCATTCACGTACTAAGCACATTGGCATTAGGTATCATTACATACGTGAGTTGGTTGAAGAAAAAGCTATTTCTTTGGAATATAAATCAATCGAAAATCAACTTGCTGATATATTTACTAAACTGCTCGACAAAAGCAGGTTTAATAAAGTGAAATTTGATCTTGGTATGTGCATTTTACATTGAATATTCTTGATTGCATGTATCATAGTGTACGATATTTAGTATTATTTTTGTTTAAATTTTAATTTTTTCATTAAAAATATATTTTTGGTCGATACTCGACCGGTCGTGGTTGTACACGACCAGTCGTGGTTCGACCGGTCGTGGATCTAGTGAATGTGATATATTTAGGGAAAATCCTCTTCTTCCTCATTTCCACACCGACCTACGACGAGTCGTGGCTCGACCGGTCATAAGATTTCTTATTTTTCTTCAAGGTGAGTCCTATTCCATCATTTTTCTTGAAGATTCTTGCTTTTTGTGCTTTGATTTGTTCATAGTATAGCTAGATTTCATCTCTTGTTGGGTTTTTCAAGGGTTTCCTCTCAATTTGCTGATCTAGAGAAAACCCATCTTTCTTTTATGCATTTTTCTTGCTCTTTGTATATCTTTTTGAATATGGATGCTAGAGGGAAAAAGAAAACATCCCGTGGTCCATCTTCATTTAGATCTACACCGATTACAAAATGGCACCTTCGGTCACCCGAAGATGATACTTAAGATGTACGGGATTTGCGTGTCCGTAACATTATCGTTGAGCATACTGCTGATCTCAATCACATTGCTCCATATGGTATTGTCCCCCTCAAATCTGTTGGCTGGACTAACATTTTGCTTTGGGGTGGGCCTGCATACTAGTCCATTGCCCAATCAATGGTTGCATGCATCTCTGAATTTTCTCTTGATAATTTAATTTTTTTAATTAATACTAGAGAAGGAAAATTTGAAGTAGATCGTCATTTGATATCAGGTATTATGGATATACCTGTTAATGATGAAGGTATACTGATTCATACTTTATATGACAAACCATCTGAATCGAAAAAATGCATGTTTACAAGAGATTTATGTAAAATTGATGTGCAATGGACTCATAAAGGGAATGCTCTCCCTGTAAAGTATCTATTACCTAGATAAAGAGTGTTACATCTTTTCTTCATTTTCAATGTATATCCTCGATCCAGGAATAAAATCGAGTTGACTTCTTTCATGGTTCGTGTGTTACATTCTATTGCTTCTGGTACCATGGTCTGTCTTCCTTCTTTGATTTGTTATTTCATTATTCAGTTTCATCTCCATCCGGGTCATAGTGATATTCCGTTCGGTTATCTTATGACTGTTTTAGCCACTCACATGCTTGTCGATAAACCTGTTAATGAGGCACCAATTCATCATCTTATTTTCAACAATGCCAATCTTAATAAGATGAAATTGGATCTGCTCCCTGGCCAAGTTGATGAAGGTGGTGTTGGTGGTGATGGTGGTGATGCTGAAAACGAAGGGAAAGCTGACGATCTTCCTCAACAAGATGTTAATATGGATGACTTATTTGATGATATAGAAACTGATTCACCTAATATCCAGATTATGATCCTTCTGTTCATGATGCACGCCTTCGTGCATTAGAAGAAAAGGTTGATAATATGAGTATAGCCCATGATATGCAATTTAAGTACATGCAAAAATATCTTCATCACATAAATAGGGGCTTACACCAGATTGATTCAACTATACCCGCTCCCTCCTTTGGATCAGATTAGGTGAATTATCTTCTGGATAGTATGTCATTTCCTTTTATTTTGGTTATGTATTATGGATTATGGTTTGATAACATTATCTTTTGATATTGTATTTTGGATTATGGATTATGGCTTGATGCTTCAGGATTATATTATGTCCTTTCATATCTCTTTCTCATTATCTGTTTATTCCTCTATATGTTCTCCTTCTTATTGTGCCTTTCCCTTGTCATTTTGTGACAAAAAGGGGGAGTAGTAAGAGTTAAAGCTTAAAGGGGGAGTTGTATGGAAAAGAGGAGTAATTTGTTTGAATTGATTAAGAAGGATATGTGGATGAGAATATGTAGTATTGATGTTATTGATTTTTTTCATGAGCAGTACTCGTATTACTCAGGGGGAGTAGAGTGATTTGTGATTTTATGGCTCATGATTCCTTATTATCTTTTATGCTATGTGTTTTGTCACAAATTTGACAAAGGGGGAGATTATAAGTGCTATGATTTCATATCCCTTTGGTTGTCAAATTTTGTGGTGCCAAAACCTATATCTATGTCTTGTATATCTTGTGTTTTATGTTTGAAGACTATTCATTGCAATCAAGACATCGCATTTCAAGATAAGATCTTAAATGAAGAAAGTTCTCAAGATATGGATGAAGAATTCAAGAATTGAAGTCTTCAAGTTTACATGTTCAAGATTCAATCAAGTTCAAGTATATTAGAAGAATTGTCAAGTCAAGATCAAGCTCAAGAGGGCCTACTACAAGTTTTATATATTCTCAAGCTTCTCTTAAAGGGTCATCTGAGTGTTCATACTTTCAAGTCCAACTCACTTTTAAGGTTTGTTTGACCTTAGATTGACCTTAGGATGAGCTTTACAATAGGTCATTCTGGATACATAACTCGTATATTTTAATATGCTTGTTTAGGCTGTTCCAAGACCAGTCCTAGGGACTTCAAGACTAGTCCTAGATTTGCTACGACCAGTCTTAAGTTTTTCAGGACCAGTCCTAGGTTGTTGAAGATTTTCGGATCTTTCTGGCTGTCCTACGACCAGTCCTGGACATCCTACGACTAGTCCTGAGAGTTCTACGACTCATCCTTCGACCAGTCGTAGTTGTACGACTCAAACTCCAGCAACCATTTTTGGGATCCTACGACCGGTCGCAGGTGTCTCATGACCAGTCGTAGGTGGCCTAGGACCGGTCGTGGAACAGCAAAATCTTATCCCGCAGAAATCTTTGAAAATCTTTGAAGCTACGACCAGTCCTAGGATACTAAGACCAGTCATAGACGGGATTTTTCAGGCTATAAATAGTGCACGAACTTCAGATTTTTAGCAATTCAATTCAACTCTTTTCAAGCAATCTTCAGGCTATTCTCTGAGATAAGTTTGTGTTTGTTTTAAGATACCTTGTGCTTATTTAATATTCCTTTTTCTAGCTTATTTTTATTTGATTTTGATCTACATTCCAATCTTATTAGAAAAGGGGAATTTCTAATATTCCTTCTTCTTAGATTCAAAATCAAATAGAACTAGCCCTTTTGATTTAAAATCAATTAGACTTAGAACCATTCTTAAAGTGAGTATTGGACTTTGAACGTTGAATCGAACTTCTACTCCGATTGGTTCTACCGGGCTTCTTCAAAAGGTAATTCAGGTATTTTACATTTTTATAATTTACTTTCTCTGGTTTTTGTTTGAGATTCGCCAGAAAAATCTCATTGTATTGGTTATCTGAGGAGAGACAGAAAACTCAGATTGTGGGGTTTTTAGATTGTGTAAGCCCGAGATCAAAGACACAATTGTGAAGGTTTTAGGTGAACCTGTGAAACCTATTTTGATAGTACATGCTAATATCCCCTGTGTGAGGATATTAGGAGTGGAGTAGCAATCTGTGTGGCTGTTGGATAACAGTTGGTGTACACACATGCGAACCATTATATATCGTTGTGTTGTGGATGTGTTTTTCTCTTTCATTCTTTTATTCATTCAGTTTTGTGGAGAGTGTTTGTGGATGAATGTTGTAATCACTTCAAGCAAGTGTGGATGAATGTTGTAATAACTTAGGATTTATTTTCTACAAGTTATTTTGATTTCCTTGCTTTTTATTCCTCATTGGTTTGTGATACAAGGAAGTTCTAGAAATAAGGTTGTCCTACCTTAAACCTTTGGTTTTTGGTGTAAGGTTGTCCTTAGTACTGATAAAGTATCAATCTCTTTATTTTAGGCTATTGAGATTATTTTATATTCAGTATTGTGCTTTATTTCTTTGTTTATTCCGCTATTATAAGTTTTATTTGGCATTGCCCTATTCACCCCCCCTCTAGGGCATATAGCTAAGCCCTTTCAAGGTAGAACTAAGAAGAAAACCACTCGTGGTCCTTCCTCTTCTTGTTCCACACCTATTTCGGTGCGCACTCTTCGACCACCCGAAGAAGACCTGGAATATGTGTAGGATATTCGTCTCCGCAATGTCATTGTTGAACAAACCGTTAATTCCAACCATCTGGTTTCTTTCAACACTATTCCCCTCCTTGTGGCTGTAGGATGGGATAACATTTTGAATTGGGGTGGACTTGCATATCGGTCCATTGCACAAGCCATGTATGCATGTATTAGTGATGTTTCTATTGAAAATTTATCCTTTATTATTATGTTTAGAGAAGATACATTTCCAGTAGATTGTGACTTGATCTCTAGTTTGATGGATATACCAGTTAATGATGAGGGGATTCCAATATCCATATTGACTGAGAGATTGAATGAATTAGAAAAATGTTTGTTAACCAGAAATTTATGCAACATGAACTCAGACTGGAATTTTGGGATTACGCTCGTGCTTATCATATGTTACCCAGATATAGAGTACTTCATCATATCTTGTCATGGCCCAAACCCAAAAATTGGATTCACAGGAATCCCTATCGTCGAATTCGGTGCCGATAGCCTCCGTAGTGCCCCATTCTCAGCTCCTCGCAATCATATGCCAGATTTCGATCCTGAAATCCTACAAGGAAGATTTTCAGAATGATTTTTTTTTTGTAATGGAGCATAACTACAAGCATAACCAAGTCACAAAACAACATCACCACATATCCACTATATCAAAAACTTTAATAAGAAAAAGGAAAATACAAGGTGATTAAAAACTCCAAAATAGCCAGATGCACACTCCTGCCTCAGCGTTGCTGCTGTCCAATGCTACCTGCACGCAGCAGTCATGCATAAGCTTATAAAATCTTAGAGGGTGGTGTAAGTGTGTGCGCAAGGTAAATGCCAAGTGTACAATATCAGAGTAATGAGGAAGTATACAGTAAGTCCATGAACACAATCAACCGTACCAATGCTAGGTGATGCAAGGCATGAATGTTATCGGTTATACCAAGGTCATGCGATGCGAGACATGAATGCCATCGACCACACCGATGCAATGCGAGGCTTACATAGCCGAATGTCATATGTGAAATGTAATCCAAGCAAGTCGATACTCAATAAGTACACATATCAGTACAGTTCCTCTTTGGATATCACTGGGGTCTAATACACTCACACTGATTGCCTCCTCCTTAGCTGCATAGCCAAGAAAGCGAAATAGACCTCACTATTCGCTTGACTAGTAGTCTGCTAATACCTACCTGGCTCGTCAATAGCGGACTCATTTACGAGCTAGTCAAACTCAACCTAGCTTATAGCCCCCTCACTCGTGCGGATAAGGCCACACCCCCTTCCAACAAATCACAACACAGTGGGAGACGCGACCTACTAGTATTCGGCACTTGGGTGCTCGTGTATCCACTCGGTCTAGACGTTGGAGCATCTCTTGGTACCAAAAAGGTTCTGGGACTTTCACCCAAGGACATCCTAAGTGCCCACAATGCTAGAACCAAGTATTTCTGATATTCGATATGGTCATCCACGATGTACCTGTGGAGCCACGGCCCTGATGTCGCTAGGACGTGCAGTGATCAAGTCACACATATGCGAGATGCATGAGTCACACCATAATATCATGCAATAATCTTGGGCGTACATCGTGATACTATGGGGCACTCTCTCTCATAAGAAGTCCCATAAATGGTTTGCCTAATGGCATATGCTATCATTAGTTACCACTCATATCAAGTATACATATGATGCGTATTGTCATGACTCAGGGAGTTACACTAGGCATGTAATAAAGTAATGAACTATCCTTACAATGCAGACGACCTACACACAATAAGTACGGGCTTATCAGTGGGCCCTAAGGAGAGTCGTAATGTGGACATTTAACCAACATTACCTCACAATGTGGACATCAAACCAACATTGCTCCTAAGGCATATCCCGTCGTAACCATCATTACATAAACCATGTGGGGATCACACATTGCAATGGACCTTAGGTACATCCTGTTCGGTCTTAAATACATCAAATGGGTCGTATCAAATGGGCCTTTCATTTATCAAATGGGCCACATTAATGGGCCTCACCAACGGGCCTTATGTACATTGCAATGGGCCATAACCCATTGGCCTTTGAATACATCAAATGGGCCTCATAATATGGGCCTTACATCAATCAAAGTGGGCCTCAACAATAGGCTAAAAATATATCGAATGGGCCTCATAACATAGGCTTCATGTATATCAGATGGGCCACACCAACGGGCTTCATATGTGCATTAAATTGGTCACACCCAAAAGCAAGTGGTGATAATGATTTCCACCATTGAAATTACAAAGGCCCACCACAATATATATTTCTCATCTAACCTGTTCATCAACTAACATAGTGATAGATGAAATGGAAGCAAATATCAGTTTATTAGCACACTACTATAGCTCCATAGAAATTTTGAATGGTGGACATCATTGTCCACTACTTTAAATGGTGGGGTCCACTTGAACTATGGATGTAGTCCATTCATTAGCCCAAGCCATAAAATGAGCTTTCAAGGTGGCTGGATGGTTTGGATGCAACACATACATCATGGTGGGTCCCAACGTCCTGGTGTGGATGGTGTCGGTAAAACACGTACACCATGGTGGGCTCCCACCATCCACCTAGACGGTGTGTATAAAACACACATACACTGTGGGTCCCACGTGGGGCCCACCATAACATTTATTTTACATCCAAACTGTTGATAAGGTCACACAGACCTGGGTGAGGAGGAAAAATAAATTTCATATTAATCTGAAACTTCTGTGGCCCAGAAAGAGGTTTCATTGGTATATGTTTAGTCCCACTTTTTCTTATGATGTGGGCCACCTGAGTCTTGGATGTGGGTGAAATTTGGATGGGGCCCACCTCAGGGGGTGACCCACCTAATGAACGGAGTGAATTTCAGACATACATCATGGTGGGGCCCATGGCTAGGGCCGTGGGTCCCTGCCCGTTTCACGGTGAGGATAGAACACAAACATCAAGGGGGGTCCCACCGTCCTGGTGTGGACGGTGTGGGTAAAACATGTACACCATGGTGGGCTCCCACCATCCACCTAGACGGTGTGTATAAAACACACATACACTGTGGGTCCTACGTGGGGCCCACCATAACATTTATTTTACATCCAAACTATTGATAGGGTCACACAGACCTAGGTGAGGAGGAAAAACAAATTTCATATTAATCTAAAACTTCTGTGGCCTAGAAAGCGGTTTCAATGGTATATGTTTAGTCCCACTTTTTCTTATGATGTGGGCCACCTGAGTCTTGGATGTGGGTGAAATTTGGATGGGGCCCACCTCAGGGGGTGACCCACCTAATGAATGAAGTGGATTTCAGACATACATCATGGTGGAGCCCATGGTTGAGGCCGTGGGTCCCTGCCCTTTTCACGGTGAGGATAGAACACAAACATCAAGGGGGATCCCACCATCCTGGTGTGGACGGTGTGGGTAAAACACGTACACCATGGTGGGCTCCCACCATCCGCCTAGACGGTGTGTATAAAACACACATACACTGTGGGTCCCACGTAAGGCCCACCATAATATTTATTTTACATCCAAACTGTTAATAAGGTCACACAGACCTGGGTGAGGAGGAAAAATAAATTTCATATTAATCTGAAACTTCTGTGGCCCAGAAGAGGTTTCAATGGTATATGTTCAATCCCATTGTTTCTTATGATGTGGGCCACCTGAGTCTTGGATGTGTGTGAAATTTGGATGGGGCCCACCTCAGGGGGTGACCCACCTAATGAACAAAGTGAATTTCAGACATACATCATGGTGGGGCCCATGGCTAGGGCCTTAGGTCCCTTCCCGTTTCAAGCTGACGCTGGCAACGTCCTACTGCACAGCAGGCGCTGCACCCTCCCTTCTTCTTATTTTTTTTTTAAAAAAAGAAAACGTTTTTCTACGATTTTTCATACCCGGGGCCCGCATCAACAGGATCTGCCCCACCCAATGGATTTGACATCCCATAACAAGTCCATCAAGTCCAATATTGGGCCTATTTTCGCGTGTAAAAAAATTCTGGGTAGATTTCAATGGTAATGACACTGTTTTCAACACTATGGCCCACCAGATACTCCGATCAATCTCATTTTTCGACTCAACACCTAAAATGAGTTGGTAAATACAATAGATGGCGTGGATTGAATATATACATCAAGGTGGGGCCTACACCAAGGGTCTACCTCAAATGCCTTTAACCAGGCTAAGATTTGTATTTTTACCTTCACGTACAGAGACAGCGTCTCTGGACTGTCTTTCTATTTTATTTTATTTTGCTTGGGTGTACGAAAATATTAAGGTGGGCCATGCTTACGTGGGCCACTTAATGATTGGTGGGGTGGATACAACCCCTATATAAAGTGGACCCCACCTATAATAAGCTTGAATCCACAACATACCCCATGGTGGGGTCCATTCGAGAGGGCCATATGGCCATTCCATCACACAAAACATGAAAAAGAGAGGGAGAGAGAGAGAAAGAGAGATCGAGGGACACACGTGTTAGACTTGTATCTTAGCCTATACCATTCCATAGGATCCCGCGGTCCTTCCGGTCAAATTCTAGCCACCCACAATACGTAGATAGCATTTGCTCGTACTTTTGAATCACATCCTGTAAACCCGAGCTGACTCAACTCGAGACCTATGCCATTGTGACTTCGTTGTCACCGCGGTTCCAACGCCGCGTCTCGTGCGTCAGTATGATGCTTAGATCATGAGATGTAGATCGCGCACTATAATAGCTATGGACCACACATTTATGGGACCCACGTTTACAATGGCACTATTTCCTAGGTTATCATGGGGTGATGTCATCACCCCATGCCAAGTAATAAATGCTTACAAGCAATTATGGCATTTATTTTCCCCATGAGTCAACCCTAGCATTTATGGCCTTACATGAATTAATTACTCTCTCTCTCTCTCTCTTATCTCTCTCTCTCCCTCTTTCTTTCTTATTTTTCCTAGCAAGAGAGCTTTCAACGTCCATGAGAACTCTTCATTTTCAACCCTTTGCAAACTCTCCACCCTAAAATCCAACCCTTCAAAATCAATCTCAACCATTGAATCTTGTTCCCTTGGAGCTCTAGATCACATTGTTAGAAGAAGAAGTCTAAGATCTAAGGTGGGTGCTCCTCTCTCTCTCTCTCTTTCTCTCTCTTCCTCTCTTTTTCATTTTTTTGGGTGATGATGTGGCAGTGCGGGCCACCCGAATGTACCCCACCTTGATGTGTCTTGTCCAAACTATCCAAGCCATGTGGGCCCTGCCTCATGGATGATGAGAAAACACAAAATATTGGACTCATTGGGTGGGCCACATTCATGGGGGACCCACCTGAATAAAATGTGGGCCATGTACATGTGGGACCCACCATGATCCATGCCGTCCAGCATCCCTGGATGCTGGACGTGAAGTAGGTTGTGGCTAACATGGATTGCATGTTTTGGCATGGGTGTTTACTAGCAAGCTAACAAAAATCTATATAAATATATATATATATATATACATCAGTTGGTCTTGGATTTTTGGGTGGACCACTTATATAAGCTCCATCTTGATGCATTAATTTAATCCATGCCATTCATTGCATTCTCCAGAACATTTTAGGCCTTGAAATGAAAAATGAACCCAATCCAATTTTTGGTAGGCCCTGGCATGGAAAAACAACAATTTTCACCTTGAAAATCCACTAGGACCCACCTTGATGTCTCTACCCACCAAGAATATACTGAATACTAGACTCATTTGATCGAGGGACACATGTGCATGGAGGGCTCTGACACTATGAGCCCTCCCTTCCATACATCTAATCATACATCAAGCGGGTCTCATTGCTTGTGGGCTCACCAAATCAAGATCAACGGTGGAGATCCCTTCTCTACCAGAATGAAAAGTCTAGATGACCTCATTCAACTAAAAGAGTAAACATCATGATGAGGTCCACGGAGAATGGCCCCATCTTGGAGTGATCATGATGATCAAGGTGGGCCATCGGCCACATCTTAGGGTGCAAAGTGAGATCTATACCATTAATCGGTAGGCCTCACTTGGTCCATCATAAAATCATGAAAACTAGCCTATAGAAGCACCCATCGTTCGATCTTCTCGGTCCGTTGGAACGTCGGTCTCCTTGTGCTTCACTTTGATGGAGAGGATGAGAAATGGATGGCTAAGATGAAAGTTTTGGGGATGGAAGTGGGTCACACAACTCACTTTTCTCTCATGGAGGATCTTGGACATGTGGGATCTCTCCTTGCTTGGAAATGGTGTGAGAAAAGAGGGAGAGAGGTGGTTGTAAGGAGAAGTGATGGGAGATGCATGATGGATGTGAGTGATGGCTGAGGTGATGGATTGGTTGACTTTTGGGTTTGCTTAACTTATGGAGAAAGGAAGCATGGGCACTTTGTACTTGACATAAGAGGTGATTGATGGGATGTATGGAACATGTTGTAGAGATTCTCTTGAGATTTACAACGTGCAGTGTTTTTCCTCAAACTGAATGTGGGCCCACATCTCTTCGACTGGGTATCGGATTAGTATGCAAGTTGCGACGTTGGAACCGTAGCGACGGTGCGGTCACAATGGTATAAGTCTTAGATTAAGCTGACTCAAATCTATAGGATATGACTTACGGTCACACGTAAACATCGATTATACGTCGCAGGTTGCCGAACTTTGATGGGAAGTATCGCGAGAGTCGACGGAACAGTGCGAACTAGGATACAGGTCTTACATATCTTCATTTCCAATGTATACCCTAAATCTAGTAACAAGTTTGAATTAAACTCTTTCACGGTGCGCATTCTTCATTCTATTATTTCTAGTATTCAAGTATCTCTTCCTTCATTAATTTTTTATTTTATAATCCAATTTCGTTTACATCCAGGGCATAACGATATTCCTTTCACTTATTTGATGACCTCCTTAGCTACTCATTGTCACATGGTCATGCCAAATGGAGAAGCTCCTATTTCCCTTCTATCATTCAACAACTCAAATATTAATAAGATGAATTTGAAGATGGCTCCTAGTCAAGTTGATAGGGATGTTGGACGAGTTAGTGAAGAAGTTGGGGAGGAAGATCCACCCACTGATGACGTGAATATGGGTAATCTATTTGATGAGTTAGAATCTAATTCTGAGGCTGATCATGATTTTCAGTCTTCTGATTTTAATGAGAGACTTGAAACCTTAGAAGAGAAGGTGGATGGTCTTCATGTATCCCAGGAAACTCAATTCAAATATACGCGCAAATACCTTTATCGCATAAAGACGGAGTTACATCAAATTGACCCATCTATTCTTCGTCCGTCTTCTAGTTCTGATTAGTCTTTTTAGTTACATGTACTAAATCTGAATCTTTACTTTTTCTTGGGTGATATTTGGACATGTTTTTAAGTAGGGCATTTATGGACATGATTTTGCTTGTTGATGATACATTTATCTATGTATAATTTCTTGTTAACTCTCTTTTTCATACTCTTCTCTTACATTTTTTTGTCATCTCAATCATCTTTTTATATCATTTTTCCTTTGTCATTTTGTGACAAAAAGGGGGAAAATATGGTATAATTATTATTGGTAAATGTTTTTACATGATGATTGTTGGATTTGGTTGTAGAGAGATATGGATATGGAAGTGCATATATATATATATATGTATGTATGTATGTATTATGTATTTGGTTAAAATAGGAACTCTACAAATCAACCTAAGGGAGAGTAATGGATTCAGGGGGCGTAGTAGTAACATTGTCATGCAATGTGTATGAACTAGTGCATGATTCTTTAGTCAGTTTTGTCACAAATTTGACAAAGGGGGAGATTGTATATATATATATATATATATATATGTATGTATGTATTATGTATTTGGTTAAAATAGGAACTCTACAAATCAACCTAAGGGAGAGTAATGGATTCAGGGGGCGTAGTAGTAACATTGTCAGTTTTGTCACAAATTTGACAAAGGGGGAGATTGTAAGTGCTATGTTGTAATTCTAGCACCCGGTATTGTCACATTTTGGTGTGTCAAACCACTTGGACTCAATATCTTGGTTTGATGAGATGGAAACTTCACCTTTAAGTCATCGTCAACTCTTCTACATTCTCAAGTTGAAGAACATTGCCAAAGATCGAACACAAGCTCAAGTACAAGAACACAAAGCTCAAGTTCAAGTTTAATACCTCTAGCTCATGTTTTAAGTACTCAAGCTCATATTACATGACCACTAGATTAAGCTTAAAGTCTCATAAACACAAGCTCTAGCTCAAACTCAAGTTCAAGACTTCGAGGTCAAGCTTCATGTTCTTTCTACCGAAGCGAATGATGTTTCAAACTCACATTTAAGGTATGAATGACCCTAGATTGACCATAGATTAGGTCATATTGATTGCATATTGAATTTGGGTCATTATATAAGTTTATAGGATTTTCTTTGACTAGTCCTAGTCATTGTTCGACTAGTGCAAGCTCTGACTCGACCAGTCTAAGGAGTTTCTCGACCAGTCCAAGATTTGTTGAGAATTTTTAGGAATTTTTGGTTGTGGCTCGACAAGTTGTGCACACTGGTCGACCATTCAAGTGAACAGTGATCGTCCAATTGAACAGTGATCGACTCAAAGTATAGCAAGCTCATCTGGTCCCATTCGAACAAACCCTTAGACCAGTCAAGAGAACATATTTTTTACTTGTAAATAGAGGACTAATCTCAGAGTTTTTCATTCATTCCAAGCTTAATCAAGCCATCACTCCGAGAGATAAGTTCTTACAATTGTGAAGCTATTAGTTATTCATTTTAGATTCTTTTTATAGCTCTTTGTATTTGATTTTGTGATCTCTTTATTCAACTCTATTGTAGTAAAAAAGGAGAATTGTGATTTACCCTTTTAAGATCAAAATCAAATCAAGCTAGCCCAAGTTAATTTAACTTAAAAATCATTTAGACCTAGAACCCTTTCATTTGTGAGATTGGACATTGAACATCTACGTTTACATCAAATTAGTTCTACTAGGCTACATCAGAAGAAGAAACTTCAGATAAGTACAATTTCAATTTTTGCATTTCTGGTTTGTGAGATTCAGCTAGAAAAAACTCATTGTGCGGTTTTTGTAATTGTGCAAAGTCCATTTGAAAAACACAATTGTGAAGGTTTTAAGGTGAACCTTGGAAAACCTTATTTTACAGTAAAAGCCAATATCTCGTGGGTGTGGATATTGGGAGTGGAGTAGTTGTGTGGCTTTTTGTGAACAGTTGGTGTATACACACGAACTACTATAATTCTTGGAGTTTGGATGATGATTGTGATGTATGTATGGTGATGAATGTTGTAATTTACTTTATACACTTATGGTGAATGTTATAATGATTTAGTTTATTTCATTCACCTCAATATCAGTTTGAGTTTTTGATACTTACCAAAGTTCTAGACATTAGGTTGTCCTACCATAAACCTTGGATTTTGGTGAAAGGTTGTTTTTAGAACTCACTTTATATCAACCTCTCAAGACTAGCACATTTGAGGTTACTATTTATTAGTGCTATCTATCTTTGTATTCCGCATTTATTTATTTATTTGGCATAGTCCTATTCACCCCTCCCCCCCCCCCCCCCCCCCCCCCTCTAGGAATTAGAACTTGACTTTTTCACTACTCTCCTCTTTATTATGCTGGCCATTGCCACTTTTATCTTTGCTGAGTTGGCTATTACCACTCTTCTTTTTATGTTATTGGTCTTGTGTTATTTACCTTTAAGGCTTGGGCATGTGTCTTGATATTCCTAAACTCCCATAATTCAATGGATTTTCTCCTTGGTGTAAGTACTATATTGGAAATCCCTCTTATAATGATCGAATATATATCGTGGACGTAATGCATTTTCGATAGCAACCCATGGGGTAACATGTAATTCCATGTTTCATGGGTAGTTATGCACAAATCGATGTAAGTAATTTGTAATGCGTGTTACATCACTTCTGGGATTGGATGTCACAAATAGTCACTCTATGAATAAATCGTGTGACGTAATTCATCTAGTCATGTGTTGTGTTTATCTTGGGGTAACCGCATAAATCCATGTTAAATGTAAAACACGTTGGCAAATCTCTGTAGTATAGGATGTGGGGTGAGTCGGATAACTCTAATCATTTTTCACATTGTGGCGATCGCTAAGTGTGATGAACTACATATACTTTTCTAGGTATGCATCTCATGTAGATTGCTTGTGTATATTGATATCTCTTGTAGTTGTGGAGTACGAGACGTATCAGAACCTTTATATTACTTTTATGAATCTCTTGAATTACTGTTAATCTTAAATGATGACCATCACTATGAGTAGGGTGTTAACCCTCTCCAACCATACAAATGATGTAGGTGACATACAAATTGAAGACCTAAAGGACCATCTCCTTATGGAAGATTATATTGAAAGAATAAGATGATAGTTTTATGATTTAGTTTTACACTTTTGTTGCGAACTCGATAAATGTAATAAGCTCCCATTAAGCGGACATTTTATTATTCTCTTACTCTGATGAAATAATCAATAAATTTGATTTTATTCTCGTGAATGTTACCTTCATGAATGTATCTAGATATGATCTAAACGAAAAAAATAAGGCACAATTTTTAAAAGCATCCAATATATACATTATTAGCACCCTATTTTCTTGGACACGAATATAAAATTTGGCCATGAAAATTAGGGATATTACACCCTTATAGAGGGCTTACGTTAGGCAAGGACCTCTGGACTGAGGCCGTTAACATGACTTGCTATTCGGTGAATCGACCCCTTTCGAAGATGATTTATTATAAGATTTCAAAGGAAGTATGGAGTAGTCAAAAAGTAGACTACTCGGGATTGTGTATATTTGATTGTGAGGCTTACTCTCATATACCATCAGTTGAGAGAAACAAGTTAGACTAAAGAGTCAAAAAGTATATCTTTTTTAGCTATGGCGGTGGTGTGAAGGGATAAATGCTATATGACCGAGTTACACAAAGTAATTATTAATAGGGACATTAAATTTGATGAAGGCTCTCTATTTTGTAAGAATGATCAAGAGAAGTAAAATGATCTAGAAAGGTTAGTCATGGACGTTCAGATTGACACAGATGACACTCAAGATGAGATAAGCATGCAGACAAAAGTACAGGAATAGGTGGAGTAACCACCTATGAGAAAAAATTTGTCAGGAGATCACAGGCTACCGACGAGATATATAGATGACTCTAATATCACATATGCCCTCATTACAAATGAGGAAATCTTTCTACTCTATAGGATGCTCTTGATGAGCTTAATGATAAAAAGTGGAAGGTGGTGATAGACAATGAGATGGACTCCTTGTAGAAGAACGAGACATGGGAGCTAATGGAGCTTCCAGTGGGCTGAAAAGTGATCAGGTGCAAGTGGATCTTCAAGATGAAAAGGTAAATATAAAGCAAGGTTGGTAGCAAAGGGTTATGCTCATAGAGAAGGTGTGGACTTCACAAAGATATTTGTGCCAGTAGTAAAGGAAGTGTCTATCAAATTCGTGTTGGCACTGGTTGCCCAATATGATCTCAAGCTGGAACAGATGGACGCGAACACTATATTCCTGCATGGAAAATTGGAAGAACAAATCTACATGAAGAACTAGAGAGCTATGAAATTAAAGGGACAAAGAACAAGTTTTACAGCTTAAAAAGGTCATTGTACGACCTAAAACTGTCGCCTAAGTAGTGGTATAAAAAGTTTGAACCTTTCATGTTGAGTCAGAAATTTATTAGGAGTGAGTATGATCACTATATCTACTTAAAGACACTAAGTGATGGTAATTTCATCATCCTAGTATTCTATGTTGATGATATATTGATCGCCAATCATAACATTTCTGAAATCGATGTACTGAAGACTCAGTTATCTGGGACATTCGAGATGAAAGATATAGGGGCTCCAGAGAGGGTTCTTGACATAAATATTTATAGAGACGGGAAGAGGAGCGGAATTTAGTTATCGCAGGTAGAATACCTTGAGAAGGAGTTGATCGAGTATGAGATGGACAAGGCAAAGCCGATCAGCGTTCCCCACACGACTCACTTCAAGATTTTCTTAGAACAATGTCCTAAATCAAATGAGAAAAAGTAAAATATGTCTCGTGTGCTTTATTCGAATGTTAAGGGCAGTTTATTATATGTCATGCTCTATACGATACTAGATATTTCACTGAAAGTTGGTATTATGAGCTGATACATGTTAAAACTCGATAAGCAACATTGGGAAGCGGTGAAATAACTATTTTAATATATTCGATGTACAAAAGACTGTCTTAAATTTTGTAAAGATAGGGCCAAGTTAATTAGGTATGTGGATTCAAATTACGTAGTGACAAAAGCTTTCAAAGAAAATGTTTGATTAAGAGGCATGATAAATTAGTTGTGGCTTTAGCAAGAAGTCGTGTTGGTTAATTATGATAGCGAGAGTGCTATCAATTTGGCTAAAAAATCTTCTTATTATTAACGTACTAAACGCATTAATGTTCATTACCATTTTATCCAACAGGTACTTGAGGAAGGAGGCGTGACTCTGAAGTGATTCGCACCAGCATGAATTCTGCAGACATGCTAAACAAGGTGGTTCCTAGAGAGAAGTTCAAGTTTTGTACAACTTCTATGGGCTTGGTGAAGGCATAAAAGAAGGACAAAGAAGGTATAAAAGAAGGATAGAGTAAACATGAGAAGCGATGGTGGAGCTATGATGTAAGGAAAAATTAGAAAAGGAGAAAAAGAAGCTGTGAAGGATGGTGATTAAAGACATAGTGGAGATTGTTGATAGATGTCTTAAATCTATAATTCAATAGTTTATCGATGATAGGTTTGAGGCCATTGAGCAGGCTTCGATGTCATTGAGATTTTTCAGAATAAATCGATTTGGTTGTTGGACACTTTGATGCCCTTTACGATGACATCGAAGATCATTCGATGTCAATTAGGGTTGTTCGATGTCATCGAAGGCTTGGTTGATGTCATCGATAATATCTCGATTTTCATGTTTGCTCACTTGAATGTTATGGTATTTTTTCAATACCATTAAAGTGACTTCAATGTTATTGAAGGTTAAGTTTCAATGACATCGTAGTATTGTCATCGAAAGATTCTGCGTAGATTTTTGTAGATTTGCGAATTTGTAAGATTTATTTTTTATTTTTATTGAGATTCTTCTAGAGGCTTTATATTCGAGTGTAATTGGGATTGGGAGTTATCAAATGTTTTATTATTTTTTCCTAGGGTTTCAAGGGCTTCTAAAGGGAGATTCGAGGCTTGTTAGAATCGAGTATTCTCTCTATCTTGTGTAATTTCTACTTTCATAGTGTTTTATGTCACTTTGTGCCATGATTTTTTCCCATAAGGGTTTTTTCATGTTAAATTAGAAGTGTTTGCATTGTGCTTGCTTGGTGCTATTGGATTAATCCACTTGATTCATCTTTGTGTGCTTCCGTGGTCCCCCAACTTGCACAAGCATAGGAATTGGGTAATTGGGTTCCATCATCACTATTTTTAGTTACCTTTTATTAATGCGTAAATTAAGGTCTTTCTCAATGGATACAAAATTATAAAAGTGTTTACTATTTTCAATTATCTTTCATTCATGTAGAGATCCAAGATCTTTTTTAAAGGGATAAAGATTTATAATAGTGTTGTGATAAATGTCTTGTATTTTGTTAAATAATACAAACAACGTTATAGATATTTGTTGTGCTAAATGTTTTGTATTCTGTAAATTGGTGCAAGAAAATATGTGTGTGTGTGTGTGGTTCCAATGTGGGTGTGGGGCCTCCCCTCCTCTACGTGGGGTCTAGACAAAATAAGATATTTTGAATATTTCCATGTATGGGATATAAACGTTGTTTGTGGTGTCAAATTAAGGATATGCAATATTATTTTTTTTTCTAATTTTTTGGGTTTGAATACTGTTAAGGCTATAACCTTTTTGAAAATATGTATTTTTGAGAGAGGCTCATTCGTGTAGGAAAAACATTGAACCATATAAATCCTTTGTGTTTTTATATTTAATTCTACCTATTGCATTAGAATTCATTTTCTTACAATATTGTTTACACTGGATTTGAATACATCATATCTAGTGACTTAGATGATGGCATGTCATAGTGAGATCTCAACAACAAACAAACGAAAGTTTTTTTTTTTTTACTACATTGATGACTACATTTGATAAGAATAAAAAAAATATGAGTAGCTTGAAAATGTTAAGTTCATTTGGCTAGTGCAATGAGACATGTGTCACATATCTGCTCATGTGGCAAAGTCGACTACCCACCATGGTGGCCTTATGACCAATTATATGTATCGATCGAAATACCGTCATAACTAGTGATAGATTCAGCCAATGTACCATAGCATTTCATAGAAAAAGTCATTATGCCTGAAATCGCTTATGGAGTTATGTAACAACAATGCAAAGTTGGTTTAGTTTTGCGACACACTATACACATTCATGATAAGAAAGATATAACGATCATCAGCATGTGGCATTATGAGAACAATTCTCATTTGTGTGACAGGATCATGACATGTGCGCAACTAATAGTCTGTACATGACAAATGACTAACATAGCATAATAAGCCATAACAGTTTGAAGGCACAATCAATTATTTTCACATCAGCAAATATGATGAGGGGTTATGAAGATCTCTTTCCAGCTATCACCTCAATATTTTATAAATATAAGAGGAAGATCAAAGAGCTATGTGCCCTCTCTTTCCAGCTATCACGTCAATATTTTATAAATATAATAGGAAGATCAAAGAGCTATGTGCCCTCACCAACCCAATATAATACAACTCTATAGTACAACATTGACTATCTTACCTTAGTTTATCCTAACTTAAGAATAGTGTAATCTAACCCATCTACAATGCTACACTCGATTAACCCTAAACTAGGAGTAATGTAATCCACTTCGTTTACATTGTTATACTAGACTAACTTAGCTTATGAGTAATTTAATTCCCTTCATTTTTTCCCAAGTCATTGGATCAAGGAAGGCCTTTTTCTTTTTCTTCTTCTTCTTCTTTTTTTCTTTTAGTAATTTAACTCCATTCATCTATGTCCAAGATGTTGGACCAAAGAAGACTTAATTTCACGACCTCGCAATCTACACCACAGATGTTGGATTACCAATGATTATCTTTATAAGTTTTTATTTTCATTTCATGAATATAATTTTGTTCCTTTTACTCTTACACTATGCACATCAGTTTATTTCTACTATCACAGTGAGAAAATGTCCTTTTGCTGGAAAAGAAAAAAGGAGTATTTAGAAGAATAAACTCTCTCGTTCGTAAATCATCTGATTTCTTTCATAGGTAGCTGAATAGATGTAATAAATGCTTAGTTCTTGGTCCTAGACAACCACTCATGGTCTCTCTATCTTTCTTGATACTTGGGGCCATAGGCGTTCGGTTCAAATTAAGTCATATTAAGCTCTAGCACACCTGTCATCATACACACGTACCAACGATCAAATTTTGAGTTAAATAGATATAGCCTCGTGGAGTTCAAGGTTCAAGAGTAGTGCTCCTAGCTCAAATTGCCTAAGGCTCGACTCAACCAAATAAAATATTTTTATGTATAAGATATAAATATTCTTTATGGGGATTGAATTAGGGTTATGTAAGAAAATTTCTAATTATTGGTGTTAGAAGTTTGTTAGAATTATAATCCATTCTAAATTATTGATTTCGATAGGGACTCATCCATGGAGTAGGCACAACACGGAATCACATAAATCCGTTGTGTTTTCTGGTTTTTTATTTTTTTTGTTCCTTTCAAATAGGTTAGTTATTACTTAGGAAAGCTAGAGATTAACTCTAAATTGTAGCAAATGGTTTTCCATCATGCTCAATGACCTCATCAGTAACATGGATATGGTGGAAGGACATTAAGCACATTCCAAGAGGTACAAATGCAACTATCCACCATAATCTTACAATAATGGGTTTGAATATTGGCTAGTTAAGAAGGGAAGTATGGGCCCTAATCAATCTCCCTATAAATGAGTAAGCTTTCCTAAGAGCGAAGAGGAATAATATTTGTTGATAGAATTGGAATTATGAACTCCATTTTTATTTTTATTTTTATTTTTTTGTTTAGGGATTATTGACACTTTTGTATAGCACTATTTGAGGGTATGGTTCTTGACTTGACCTCCCAGGTGTACAAGGGTATGGTTCTCCCACCTTTTGACAAAATAAATAAATAAATAAAATAAAATAAAAAGGGTAAAGCTTTGCCTTATTCAAATGACATCGGTGCAATTTTTACAAAGAAAAATAATATGGAGTACTAAATTAAAAATTGTATGACTGATCTACACAATTATGCTTTCCTCCACTTTCCTAATAGAGATTGGATTAGATGGAGGAAAGAGAGTGCTCTTGGGAGCGAGTTCACCCTAGGAAATCCTGATCTCCATCATCCCCTTTCACCAATTTTGTTGCAAATCTCACCTTTGACACTACAGAAGAGGATTTCTGTGCATCTTTGGCAAGTATGGGAAGCTATCCGATTTTTTCATCCTACGGGAATCTAGCCGAAACAGATCTCAAGGCTTTGCATTTATTTGGTTCTGGTATGAACAAGAAGCATACAACGTTGTGCATTGCTTAAATGAAAGGAGAATCGATGGCCGAATCGTCTCCATTGCTTGGGCTATGTACCAGAAAGGCTATTTCAGATTTGAGCGAAAGAAAATTCTACAATTGTTGAGGGTCAAATATTGCATATTAGACCCTAGTTATTGCTTGGTTTTATGAACATGATAATGTTTAACGTCCTATTTTAATCATGTTTGTGTTGCAAGGTGAATTTAAGAGCTTGGACTGAAGAAGGGTGCTAAAAGCATGGATTTGATGCTCAAAAGGCAAGGGACGGATCTTAGGGGACCGAGATCGAAGAATTCAGATGTTAAAGATCTGAGAAAATCAAGTGATCAACGATAAAGAACTTGAAAGTTGTCTTGAATGCAAGATCACAGGGTTCTCACCATTTGTTTGGCTCAAAACTTTATATCTAGCCTGAGCACCATAAATTAACCGTACACGTCGAATTTTAGCCATTAGATCTTTATGGGAGTGCCCCAACGGATAGACCCTCCCATAATTCATTGATCTGGTGCCCATCTGATGTCTAGATATGCTTCAATTTTGGTCACAACCCCTTAAAAGGGGTGACAAAATGAATGGATGGACCGTATTTTGCATATGCATCACAGTGGACCCCACATGTACATTGCGTGTATAAAGGGTGCATGTGCCAGCTATGCACCGGACGGTCAGCCCTGTCAAAGATGGGCAGACCTGTCTCTCTCTCGGGCAGGCATCTAGCGGCCGGACGTTGTCCAGCCGGGTATGGTCAGTAGGCCCCTCCCATCATTCGGATCAAAGATCTGGACCATCCATTTGCCCCACGAGGTGAGGATGACCCTAGCCAAGATGTCCTTTTAGCCCCATCCACACATACACATGTGGATCATTGAAAAATGTAGGATGAACAGCGAGTTGATTTGATACAATGAACAACACCAAAACTTGACCAAAACCACTCCTTTCCAACTGGTTTTTTGCCAGGAATTTAATGAGCGGGGTGGATTTTCCCAAAAACATTGTCGTGGGGCGCACCAACTATCACAACTCAGCAATTTTCACACCGTACGCACGTCCAGTTTTTTTGGACTTTGTGGGGTGTTTCGACAAGAAACAAATGCATTTGATTTAGGAGAATATATTATTTAATCATAGCAAAAAGAGAGTATGAAGGAAAAATCATCATATTTATTCATACTGAGTTCATTTACGTCCTTTCATTTTCCTTGATTATAAGATAAAATATCTAGAATAAAGGAATTGAAAGAGTTTGAATGTCAAATCTGGATATCCAATCCGGCAGCACTTAGACTTGCGAATTGATCATCTCATCAAGAGGAATGTTGCATGGATTTGATCATCTGATTTCTCCTTCTTGAGCTCATGTCCTTATGTAAAAGGAAGACCGAAGATTGCCTCTTATTCAGAGATTTCATCAGCATTTCGGGCCATCTAATGATGCCAACAAAGAGTATTTGCGCGGGTCTGCACAACTGAAATAACTAACATACTGGTTACGATGGTCCACGTAATTGAAATAACTGCAATACTGGTTGCATGGGTCCGTACAACTGAAATATTAGTTGCGTGGGTCCGCGCAACTGCCTTTCTGCCTTCTCCTGAATACCTTCTCTTCTTCCTCAGAGCTCTTATCTTCCTGAAAATCTTCAACCACCGAAATGAGAGGGGGAGTAGGGTATTTATAGGCCTCCACATGTGTGAACCCTCGATCTCTATGCCATGGGGCCCAATGTTGTGCAAAGATCGCGCAACCAACATGGTTTTCATAGGTTCGCGCAACAATATTCACGGCACAAACACTATTCACCATGCAATGACACTATTCACCTGTGCAATGACACTATTCATGTCACGCTCCAAACTCAAAAATTGAATTCATAGGAATCCCGATCGCCGAATTCGGTGCCGACAGCCTCCGTAGTACCCCATTCTCAGCTCCTAGCATTCATATGCCAGATTTCGATCCTAGGATCCTACAAGGAGGATTTTTTTTGTCAATGTACATTTAACTAGTAATAAGCATAACCACAAGATTACCTAATTCACAAAGGCAACATCATCATCATATATCCACTAATATAATCATTTAATTACAACACTGAAAGGGAAATACATAAATAGAAATTCAAGCTCCAGAAGACCACTGCACGCTCCAAGTTCAACACTGTTGTAACCTAACATCACCTGCACGCATCTATCATGCATAAGCTTATAGAAAGCTTAGAGGGTGTTGTAAGTGTGTGTACAAGGTAAGTGTCAAGTATTCAATACAATGCCATAATCATACAATACCGAAAAACTGGTAATCCACAAACCATACAATGTCTGAATAAGCAGAAACACTAACAAGAGCGGGAATTATCAGAATAAGCAGAAATACTGACAAGATATAAATCATACGATAACAGAGTAAACGGAAGTATGAACAAGTCTATAAGTCAATCAATATCAGAATACGCAATATAGAACAGCTATGCGATAAGGAGTCATAAAGAGCCAAATATCAGATGCCGAGAATGCAATGCAATATTCAAATCCTGTTAAATCTGTCTAGGCCATATAAGTGGAGAAATAGCAACCCAAGATGCCATATGCCTACGGATGTAATGCAATATGTGATGCGAATGAAATAACCATGCTGGAGTGTGAAGTCGGGATGATAGTACGCAATATTGCAGGCTACGGGGTCCGCCACAATGGACTTCTATCCAAACCTGTCCCATACCTAAATTTGAATAGTTAGACTCAACGTGGCAAACTCCTGATCTCAGGTTGGTCATGCGCCCAACCGAAATCCTTACCATAACGAAGGTACACAACAATTAGTTGCGCACCACCAGCCCGAGTGGATAGTGAATGAATGAATGAATGAGCATGCAACTCCTACTCGATAAGTCCACATATTAGTATGGTTCCTCTCTGAAAAATCACCGGGGTCTATTACACTCCAAACAAGATTGCCGCCCCATCGCGCGTAACAAGGTGAGTAGAAGAGACCTCACTATCCACCTGCCAATATCGGGCCCAGCTCGTCAATAGAGGACCCATTCCTCGAGCTAGTCAGAATCAGCCTAGCATTGCCCCCTTCTCTCGGGAAAGTAAGGCTGCACCCCCTTCCAACTGACCACGACACAGTGGAGATCGCGGCCATCTGGTAATCGGTACTCGGCGCTTATCTACCCACTCGGTCTAGACGTTGGAGCAACCTTTGGAACCAAGAGGGTTCTGAGACCTTCACCCAAGGATATCTATAGCACCCCATGTAGAACAGATTTTGGGTATCCCATCTGGCCATCCACGATATGTCTGTGGAGGCTACTGTCCTGATGTCGCTAGGGCATATAGTAATCACAATACACAATACACAATACAAGATGCATGAGTCATACAATTCAATCATGCATTAATCCTGCACATATCGTGCACTCATGTGAGACAATCTTCACCTATCAGGGAGTCTCATAACAACCAACACTATGACATATGCAATGGTCAATCATATCTCATAACAGACATGCAGATGATGCGTATGGGCATGTATCATGATGTTATGCAGTCACATACTCATAATCAGTATCAATAGCAAGCATTGACTTCGACATCGACAACGTGGACATTTAACCAACATTATCTCCCAAGGAACGGCCCACATAAAGCCTATCATATAGTGGACTCATAGCCACACATAAGGGACAAATATACAACACCATGGGCCTCACTCAAGAGTTTAATATACATCATGATGAGCCTTTCACATGGGCCTAACATACATTACAATGGGTTCCATCGCCTAGCCCTCAAATGCATCACAGAGGGCCGCATCAGATAAGCCTCATATACATAACATTGGGCCTTAAACACAGGCTGGATACACATCACAACGAGCCTCAAATACGGGCTACATATACATCACATTGGGCCTCGACAATCAGAATCGGTGATCAGCCATGACAATCAGAATCGACAATCGGTCACGATAATTGGCCTCGATCGATAATCGGCCTCAATAATCAGAATCGATCAATCGGCCATGACATGCAGAATCGACAGTCGGCCATGTCAATCGACAATCGGCCACGATCAGTAATCGATCACGATAATCGGCCTCGATCGGTAATCAGTCAATCGGCCACTGTAAGCAGAGTTGGTGATCGGCCACGTCAATCGATAATCGGCCACGATCGGTAATCGGCCTCGATCGGTAATCGGTCAATCGGTCATGACAAACAGAATCGGCAATCGGCCACGTCAATCGACAATCGGCCATGATCGGTAATCGGTCACGATAATAGGCCTCGACAATCGGTAATCGGTCAATCGGCCATGACAAGCAGAGTAGGCAATCGGCCATGTCAATCAATATCGACCACAATCGGTAATCGGTCACGATAATCGGCCTCGAACGGTAATCGGTCAATCGGCCATGACAAGCAGAATCGACAGTCGGCCATGTCAATCGACAATCGGCCATGATTAGTAATCGGTCAATCATCCACGGCAAGCAGAGCTGACAATTGGCCACATCAATCAATAATCAGCCACTATAATAAGTAGATAAACAAAGCGAGGCCCACAGATGATCAGCCGATAACCACAGTATAAGGATCGCTACTCGACCATGATTATATCAAATCCGATAGCACGGATCCATCTGTCTACAACGAATGGGGCCCACTTATCTAGGTTAACCCACAAGAGAATTATGAGAATGAGCCTAATAAGGCCTAAGGGAAGGTCACAATGTGGACATCCAACCATCATTGCCCATCAATGTGGACATCTAACCAGCATTGCTCTCAAAGAGTGGCCCACATAGAGCCAAACGTATAATGGGCCCATGGCCTCACACAAGGGCCACATATACATTACATCGGGCCCCGACATATGGTCCATAGATACATCACATCGGGCCCCAATACATGGGTCAGGTATACCTTATATTGGGCCTCATATACATCAAGTGGGCTGCTCAAATATCATATTGGGCCACATATACAGGCCAGAAATACATCACAATGGGCCTCGTCCAACGGCCTAATGCACACAACAATGGGCCTCACTAAATGGGCCATAAATACACAACAGGTGGACCCTGCACATGGGCCTCAGATACATTACACAGGCCACAACCCATGGGCCTAATACATATCACAATGGGCTTCATCAATGGGCCACAAATATATCACATCGGGCCTCATCATATGGGCCACAAAATACATCATTGTGGGTCGCACAAATGGATGGTATAGATATACAATGCATACATCACGGTGGGCCGCATGAATGGATGACATACATAAATCACGATGGGCTGCATACATGGGCTTAATATACATCACCAAGGGCCATGGCCGCTAGGCCTCAATTACATCACAGTGGGCTACGACCCATGGGCCCCAATATACATCAAATGGGCCACATCAATGGGTTGCACCAATGGGTCATAAATACGCAACAGGTGGGCCCCGTTCATGGGCTAAAGATACATCATGATGGGCCTTATCACAATGGGCCTTATGTACATTACATCAAGGTGGGGCCCACATACTATGTCACGCCCCAAACCCTGGGACGGACAGCTTCCGTGATCCCCCGAATCCGGCACTCGACTTCCATACACCAAGTCCCGAGTTTGCCACACCACAAGGAAGATTTTGACTGAAATTTTTTTTTGTATATACATATAAAATAATACCTAAGCATAAAGATCATGATCAAATTATCAAGCGACACTCTTTAATAGAAATCCTGATGGTTACACGTACAATACTTTTCAAAAAGGTACACAATGCCAACATTGCTAAATCAAAAAATAGATGCAATGCATCGAGAAAATAAAGCCTTCCAAGTTACTGCAGCCCTGAAAAAAATGAGAAATAGGAGGCTCAGGCAAAAAGCCTAGTGAGTACACACGTGTGTGCAGTGTGTCCTACATGCAAGCAAGATAATTATGTTACAAAGAAATCATATAAGTGAAAGACATGTAACACTTAGAGTATGATGTCAATGTCAATGCAATGCATATGTATCATAGTAATATTCCAAGTTAATGCCACCAATATCACCAAGTCATATTTTTATTTCTCCTATACCACAGCCATAACCGTATTATACGCATCCATAATCACATCATCATCATCATATTGTCATGCGATAGTTATAAAATATAAAAAATACTGATAAGTTCATGAGTCAACAATATCAGAATATGCAATATAGATCAATTATACAAATGAAGAGGCATAAAGAGTTAAATATCAGATGTCGCATCTAAATCATATAAATGTAGAACCACAAGTAACCCAAAATTTCATATGCTACGGATATAATGCAATATGCGGTGCAAATGGAATGACCATGCTGGAGTGTGAAGTCGGGATGATAGTATGTAATATCGCAGGTTATGGGGTCCATCACAAGGAACTTCTATCCAAACCAGTCTCATACCTAAATTTGGATAGTCAGACTCAATGTGGTAAACTCCTAATCTCAGGTTAGTCGTGCACCCCAACCAAAATCATGACCATTGCGAAGGCACACGTGACAAATAGTTATGTACTACCAGCCTGAGTGAATAGTGACTGAATGAATGAGTATGCAACTCCAGCTCACTAAATCCACATATCAGTACAGTTCATCTTTGGGATCATCACCGGGGTCTATTACACTCTACGCCAGCTTACCGCCCCTATCCAAGTGCACAACTGGGTAAGTAGAAGAGACCTCACTATCCGCCTACCAATATCAGGCCTGACTCGTTGATAGCGAACCCATTTCTCAAGCTGGTCAAAATCAACCTAGACATTGCCTCCTCACTCAGGCGGGTAAGGTCACACCTCTTTCCAACCGACCACAACACAGTGGTAGACGCGGCTTCCTGGTATTCGGCCCTCGTGCGCTCATATATCCACTCGGTCTCGATGTTGGAGTCATCTCTTGGCCACGGAGGTTTAGTAATTTTCAACCAGGGACATCTATGGCGCCAATATGCTAGAACCAAATATTTCTAGTGTCCCGTCTAGCCATCCATGATATGCCTGTGGAGGCTACGACCCTGACGTCGATAGGGCGTATAACACATAATGCAAGATGCATGAGTCACACAATCCAGTCATGCATCAATCCTGCGCATGTCGTGCACTCATGTGAGGTAACCTCCGCCTATCAACCTGCCCAATGATATATGCAATGGTCAACCACATCTCAAAACATGCAGATGATGCATATGGGCATGTCTCATGATGTTATACAGTCAAATACTCATAACCGGTATAAAAAAAATCGACATCAGTGAGGATAGATCTAACAAGACCTAAGGGGAGGTCACAATGTGGACATTCAACCATCATTGTCTGTCAATGCAGACATATAACCAATATTGCTCCCAAGGAGTGGCCCACATAAACATCAATACATACATCATGGAAAAATAAAACATCACATCAATCCTCATATACATCGCTTTGGGTCTCACACAAGGGCCACACATTCATAGCATTGGGCCTCACTCATGGGCCGCATATACATCATGTTGAGCCATATCATATGGGCCTTACACATTGCAGTGGGCCTCGGCACATGGGACATGAGTACACCACGTCAGGCTTCACAACCCATGGGCTTCAATTACACAACAGGTGGGCCCTACACATAGGCCTCAAATACATCACAATGAGTCACAACCCATGGGCCTAAACTACATCTCAATGAGTCACACTCATGGGTCTCAAATACATCACATTGAGCCTCACCCATGGGCTTCGAATACATTATAAGTGGCCTCAAATCAATCTCACAGGTAGGCCACATACCTGGGCCTAATACACATCACTATAGGTCGGAAATACATCACAATCAGCCTCATCATATGGGTCGAAAACATATCTCAATGGGCCTTACCCATAGGCCACAAAGACATGGCTACACCAATTATGATAAGTCTTATACTACAACCACTTCACCTGTCACATAGTTAATGGCTCATATTTGGTGTCGCATGGTTAAGGGCCAAGAGCCACATTTTATCGCACCACTTACAGTTTAGAGATTACAGTGTATATAATCCAGGACCTTGATAGCATTAGCTTGGGTAACATAACTCCACATCACATTCGGTTTAGTGTACAACTTACTTATATGTGATTCAAGTGGCGGTATCTATATCGATAAGCACAAACCTACATTGTTGAATGACCATTAGTGCCACTAGATTTCATACGGTTAGGTGGCCTTGTATGTATTTCACATTCATACAATTAGATGACTACATATACTACATATACTTCACCATTGCCAATGATTAGGTGGCTATGCATACATCAAATACCCACATGATTAATGGGCCAAACAAGTATATCACACCTTCACACCACTAGAGTCTACATATTTATTATAATTAAATATGTTTAAGGGTTTAGACACAAGTCACATGATCCTATTACTTAGGGTCATACTCTAACCAAAGTGAAAAGTGGTCAAGGGCTGTCCACAATCAGCCCATTAAAGGGATTAATCATCATTACTTCAAAAATTACAATACCAGTTCGTCATATGTTCAACACATGGAGGTTACAAATTCTTGTCGAAGAGGCCCAATGGTTGGCCCAAACAAGGCTACCACTGATGGGCCCACATGACGTTCACTCAAAATGGGCCTTAACATTCTTGGGCCCACACATCAATGGAATTTACAATGAGTTCTATGTGGTGGAGCTCATGGGGTTTTCCCATGACACACGACTTAGGTCTGCTTTGATTCTAGTCTAAATCCTAAAATGATATGAGGAAGTGAATGGTCCGCTTGTATTAAATAGATGCACCATGGTGGCCTTAGGTTGGATTCAATAGTTAAGTCCTTATTCTCACAGCCTTGTACTGTATGGGTCCAATTCAGGTTGGATTGACTGATCTTTGCGACAATATCCTAAATGGGACC
This sequence comes from Magnolia kwangsiensis, assembly GCA_037074715.1. NCBI lineage: Eukaryota > Viridiplantae > Streptophyta > Magnoliopsida > Magnoliales > Magnoliaceae > Magnolia > Magnolia kwangsiensis. Next base: position 41,352,157 of record CM073576.1, on the reverse strand, counting down.
CTGTACATGGGCTAGATGGGTTGAATATCTAATATATCATCAGGATGGCCCATAACAAATTTTCAATGATGAGAGTTCAATTTGCATATTTCAGGATGTATGACTATTTAATCATTGAATGGGCCTAAGTCTTTGTAACATATCGTAAAAAGGGGTTGATAAAATAGATGAATGACGAGAATCTTAAATATATATCATGTCATAACCATGGTGGATTAAGTGGCTTAACACCTACATCGAAGTGGGCCATACCACACACAAGTTGAGAGGTTTACCCCCCATTAAATATTCATAATTATGTGTTGGGCCCATAGAGATGTGGTTCATAAATCCAGCCCATCCATTATGTGTGTCCCACTTGGTTGAGGTGTCAGACCAAGTTTCAGTTACATCCAAATTTCAAGTGGACGTTTGCAAGTGTTTTTATATGATTGGGCTCGCTTTGAGTTGTACAAACAGTTCAAGGTGATCAAAGTTACATGGATCCTAGAGTGATGTTTTTGTTAAATTACATAGTTCATCTATTTTTATTTCTTTTATTTTTATTTTATTTTATTATTATTATTATTATTATAGAGATCATTTATAGCATTATCCAAAAATGAATCATATTTAGAGATTATCAGGACCTCACCACAAACAGTAGTGGAGATAATGATTTCACCATTAAATAATTTATATGGCCCACCATAATGTTTATTTTCCATTCAATTTATAGGGTCACAAAGACCTGAATTGAGGGGAAATACAAATTTCATATTGGTCCAAAACTTCTGACCCAACAAGGTTCCAATGGTAGATATTCAATCCTTACTTCTTTTGTAGTGTGGACCGCTTGATAGTTAGATCTATCTTATTTATTATTATTATTATTATTTTTTAAGCCTGAAGACATACTCCCCCAAATGAATGGATGGTTTGGATACAACACATACATCATGGTCATACTCCAATTTTTTATTTATTTACTTATTTATTTATTTTTAATGGTGTGGGCCGCGTGATTTTCGTGTGCGGCTGATTTTTGGAGGTGACCCGTTTCTAAATGGAACCCATTAAATGCACGGTGCTGATGTTCGAAATACATCATGGCAGGGTCTGTAATGGGGCCCACTTTCAACCAGCGTTAGCAGTAGACACTGTTTGCTGCAGCGTCAGACGCTAGTAGCAACGTCGATGTAAATTTTTTTTTATTTTTTATTTTTTTTTGTTTTCAAATATGGGGATCAAAAAAAGGATGATCCGTTCCATCTATTGCATGTGTCCCATGTGGTGGACCGTTCAGTCCAAGTTTCAGATGCATCCAAATTTCAGGTGGGCCCAAATAAGTGTTTTTATATGATTTTAACATACCTTCACATGATTTTAGACGGTATGATTTACCAAAGTTTTGGATTGTCTTCATTTTTTTGGTTGAATGCCTATAATGATATGTAAAAGTGAATGGATGACTTGGATTTAATACATACATCATGTGTGGGCCTGGTGTGGACCCACAGTCCAAAGCCTTTTATTTAAGCAGCCAGGCGCTGTCTGCGTCTAGAGGACGCTGGCAACAGCTCTTTTTTTTTTGTTTCATGATGTGAGAACGTGTGTGCATGGGCATATGTGTGTGTGTTTGGCCAGCCTAGTGGGCCACACTTTCGGATGGTTTAGATGGCATACAAAAATTATAGTGGGGTCCACAATCAGTGGGTCCCACATAAAGTCTATAAACAATCATTTCTTTATGAAATTATTTTTTTTTATTTTTTATTTTATATATATGAATTCTCCCATGAATCCACACCATTAAACATATCATTAAACACATCATTCCCCTATGTATCCACACCATTGATCATATCAAATTGTCACCACAAATAATCAAAATGAAACAAACCAAGAGTGGAGTAGGTGTACTCACCTTGATGGGTTAGATGCAATGGTTGAGATGGATGGAAGGGTTGGGATTGATGGAGTTGATGGCCCACCATGATCACTCATCTCTCTCTCTCTCTCTCTCTCTCTCTCTCTCTCTCTCTCTCTCTCTCTCTCTCTCTCTCCATGAAAAATGGTGAAATGCTAAGGGATAGATGGGTATTTATAAAGAAATGGATAAATCTTTGGTTAAGTTACGCTAATGTGATTAATATTAACTTGGGCTAGGATTATGGTAATTAATTCATGTGGGATTAAAGGTGCATGAGATGGTATGGTGTGATGATGTCATTCATAGTGTATGGCATGGAAAAGAGTTGACTTTAGGGAGAAATAAGACATGAGAGGTATGGGTGTGTGACATCACACACATGGGTAGAGATTCTCTCACCCATGTGTGGCATGTGCATGTGTGCATCACATGTGTTGTGCACATGTGTGGAGTGAAGCACATAGCGTCTTGCGCACATGATACGCTAATTATTCTTCACGGCATATCTCACAAATAGAATATCGTATAGATGCACGGGTCATACCTACGTGATCGTAACAATGGGGAGATCGATATGAGATAGGTTTTGAGGTCTTGGGATCCCAGTCAGTTGGGTGTATACTATAAACGGTCAATCCAGGTCTAGCTAAGCGCATCGATCATCATATACATATGCATAGGAAATGGTACGGAATGGACGGGGTCTTACAATCTACCCTCCTAATAAAAAATTTCATCCTCAAAATTTCTTGTTCCAAGCACACTATCAAGCTCTTAACATGGAATCCAAACATACATATCACCATATATATCGAACAATCATCAATCAAACACTAAAAGGGTATTGTTGACAGTATAGTCTCTACGTTCTCAACTAGGGAATCTTGCTTTGACTAGGTTCTCAAACCGGGAATCCTATATTCATGTATCTAAATTCATATAAATCAGGGACACAAATCACATTTACGTTCTCGATTAATGATGGTGGGAGACCTAATTTAAGTTCTTCTATGTTTTTCAGATGCTGACTTTGCTCGTAAGTGATCCCAAATCTTATGCTCTGATACCTTCTCCTGTCACGCCCCAAACCCTAGGACGGACAGCTTCCGTGATGCCCCGAATCCGGCACTCGACTTCCATACACCAAGTCCCGAGTTCGGCACACCATAAGGAAGATTTTGACTGATTTTTTTTTTTGTATATACATATAAAATAATACCTAAGCATAAAGATCATGATCAAATTACCAAGCAACACTCTTCAATAGAAATCTTGATGGTTACATGTACAATGCTTTTCAAAAAGGTGCACAATGCCAACATTGCTAAATCGAAAAATAGATGCAATGCATCGAGAAAGTAAAGCCTTCCAAGCTACTCCAGCCCTGAAAAAAAATGAGAAATAGGTGGCTTAGGCAAAAATCCTAGTGAGTACACACGTGTGTGCAGTGTGTCCTACATGCAAGCAAGATAATTATGTTACAAGGAAATCATATAAGTGAAAGACATGTAACACTTAGAGTATGATGTCAATGCCAATGCAATGCATATGCATCATAGTAATATTCCAAGTTAATGCCACCAATATCACCAAGTCATATTTTTATTTCTCCTATACCACAGCCATAACCGTATTATATGCATCCATAATCACATCATCATCATCATATTGTCATGCGATAGTTATAAAATATAAAAAATACTGATAAGTCCATGATTCAACAATATCAGAATATGCAATATAGATCAATTATACAAATGAAGAGTCATAAAGAGTTAAATATCAGATGTCGTATCTAAATCATATAAATGTAGAACCACAGGTAACCCAAAATGCCATATGCCACGGATGTAATGCAATATGCGGTACAAATGGAATGACCATGCTGGAGTGTGAAGTCGGGATGATAGTATGTAGTATCGCAGGCTATGGGGTCCATCACATGGAACTTCTATCCAAACCAGTCCCATACCTAAATTTGGATAGTCAGACTCAATGTGGTAAACTCCTGATCTCAGGTTAGTCGCGCGCCCCAACCGAAATCATGACCATTGCAAAGGCACACGTGACAAATAGTTGCGTACCACCAGCCCGAGTGAATAGTGAATGAATGAATGAGTATGCAACTCCGGCTCATTAAATCCATATATCAGTACAGTTCATCTCTGGGATCATCACCGAGGTCCATTACACTCTACGCCAGCTTGCCGTCCCTATTCAAGCGCACAACTGGGTAAGTGGAAGAGACCTCACTATCCGCCTGCTAATATCAGGCCCGGCTCGTCGATAAAGGACACATTCCTCAAGCTGGCCAAACTCAACCTAGACATTGCCCCCTCACTCAGGCGGGTAAGGTCACATCTCTTTCCAACCGACCACGACATAGTGGGAGACGCAGCCTCCTGGTATTCGATCCTCGTGCGCTCATATATCCACTCGGTCTCGACGTTGGAGTTATCTCCTGGCCACGGAGGTTTAGGAATTTTTACCCAGGGACATCTATGGCGCCCATATGCTACAACCAAATATTTTTGGTGTCCCGTCTGGCCATTCATGATATGCCTGTGGAGGCTACGACTCTAATGTCGCTAGGGTGTATAACACACAATGTAAGATGCATGAGTCATACAATCCAGTCATGCATTAATCCTGCGCATGTCATGCACTTATGTGAGGTAACCTCCGCCTATCAGGGAGTCTCATATCAACCTGCCCAAGGATATATGCAATGGTCAACTACATCTCAAAACATGCAGATGATGCATATGGGCATGTATCATGATGTTATGCAGTCACATACTCATAACCGGTATAAAAAAATCAGCATCAGTGAGGATGGGTCTAACAAGGCCTAAGGGGAGGTCACAATGTGGACATTCAACCATCATTGTCTATCAATGCGGACATATAACCAACATTTCTCCCAAGGAGTGGCCCACATAAACATTAATACATACATCATGGAAAAATTACACATCACATCAGTCCTCATATACATTGCGTTGGGTCTCACACAAGAGCCACACATTCATAGCATTGGGCCTCACTCATGGGCCGCATATACATCATGTTGGGCTGTATCATATGGGCCTTACACATTGAAGTGGGCCTCGGCACATGGGCCATGAGTACACCACGTCAGGCTTGACAACCCATGGGCTTCAAATACACAACAGGTGGGCCCTACACATGGGCCTCAAATACATCATAATGAGTCACAACCCATGGGCCTAAAATCCATCTCAATGAGTCACACTCGTGGGTCTCAAATACATCACATTGAGCCTTATCCATGGGCCTCGAATACATTATAAGTGGCCTCAAATCTATCTCACAGGTAGGCCACATACCTGGGCCTAATACACATCACTATAGGTCGAAAATACATCACAATCAGCCTCATCATATGGGCCGAAAACATATCTCAATGGGCCTTACCCATAGGCCACAAATACATGGCTACACCAATTATGATAAGTCTTATACTACAACCACTCCACCTGTCACATAGTTAATGGCTCATATTTGGTGTCGCATGGTTAAGGGCTAAGAGCCACATTTTATCGCACCACTTACAGTTTAGAGATTACAGTGTATATAATCCAGGACCTTGATAGCATTAGCTTGGGTAACATAACTCCACATCACATTCGGTTTAGTGTATAACTTACTTATATGTGATTCAAGTGGCGGTATCTATATCGATAAGCACAAACCTACGTTGTTGAATGACCATCAGTGCCACTAGATTTCATACGGTTAGGTGGCCTTGTACGTATTTCACATTCATACAATTAGATGACTACATATACTACATATACTTCACTATTTCCAATGATTAGGTGGCTATGCATACATCAAATACCCACATGATTAATGGGCCAAACAAGTATATCACACCTTCACACCACTAGAGTCTACATATTTATTATAATTAAATATGTTTAAGGGTTTAGACACAAGTAACATGATCCTATTACTTAGGGCCACACTCTAACCAAAGTGCCAAGTGGTCAAGGGCTATCCACAATTAGCCCATTAAAGGGATTAATCATCATTACTTCAAAAATTACAATACCAGTTCGTCATATGTTCAACACATGGAGGTTACAAATTCTTGTCGAAGAGGCCCAATGGTTGGCCCAAACAAGGCTACCACTGATGGGCCCACATGACGTTCACTCAAAATGGGCCTTAACATTCTTGGGCCCACACATCAATGGAATTTACAATGAGTTCCATGTGGTGGAGCTCATGGGGTTTTCCCATGACACACGACTTAGGTCTGCTTTGATTCTAGTCCAAATCCTAAAATGATATGAGGAAGTGAATGGTCCGCTTGTATTAAATAGATGCACCATGGTGGCCTTAGGTTGGATTCAATAGTTAAGTCCTTATTCTCACAGCCTTGTACTGTATGGGTCCAATTCAGGTTGGATTGAATGATCTTTGGGACAATATCCTAAAGGGGACCCTGCACATGGGATAGATGGGTTGAATATCTAATATATCATCAGGATGGCCCATAACAAATTTTCAATGATGAGAGTTCAATTTGCATATTTCAGGATGTACGACTATTTAATCATTGAATGGGCCTAAGTCTTTGTAACATATCGTAAAAAGGGGTTGACAAAATAGATGAATGATAAGAATCTTAGATATATATCAGGTCATAACCATGGTGGATTAAGTGGCTTAACACCTACATCAAAGTGGGCCATACCACACACAAGTTGAGAGGTTTACCCTCCATTAAATATTCATAATTATGCGTTGGGCCCATAGAGATGTGGTTCATAAATCCAGACCATCCATTATGTGTGTCCCACTTAGTTGAGGTGTCAGCCCAAGTTTCAGATACATCCAAATTTCAAGTGGACGCCGACAAGTGTTTTTATATGATTGGGCTCGCTTTGAGTTGTACAAACAGTTCAAGGTGATTAAAGTTACATGGATCCTAGAGTGATGTTTTTGTTACATTACACAGTTCATCTATTTTTATTTCTTTTATTTTTATTTTATCTTATTATTATTATTATTTTAAAGATCATTTATAGCATTATCCAAAAATGAATCATATTTAGAGATTATCAGGACCTCACCACAAACAGTAGTGGAGATAATGATTTCACTGTTAAATAATTTATATGGCCCACCATAATGTTTATTTTCCATTCAATTCATAGGGTCACAAACTCCTGAATTGAGGGGAAATACAAATTTCATATTGGTCCAAAACTTCTGACCCAACAAGGTTCCAATGGTAGATATTCAATCCTCACTTCTTTTGTAGTGTGGCCCGCTTGATAGTTAGATCTATCTTATTTATTATTATTATTATTATTTTTTAAGCCTTAAGACATACTCACCCAAATGAATGAACGGTTTGGATACAGCACATACCTCATGATCAGACTCCAATTTTATTTTATTTTTACTTATTTATTTATTTTTAATGGTGTGGGCCGCCTGATTTTCGTGTGCGGCTGATTTTTGGAGGTGACCCGTTTCTAAACAGAACCCATTAAATGCGCAGTGCTGATGTTTGAAATACATCATGACAGGGTCTGTAATGGGGTCCACTTTCAACCAGTGTTAGCAGTAGACGCTGCTTGTTGCAGCGTCAGACGCTAGCAGCAGCGTCAATGTAAATTTATTTTTTTATTTTATTTTTTATTTGTTTTCAAATATGGGGATCAAAAAAAGGATGATCCGTTCCATCTATTGCATGTGTCCCATGTGGTGGACCATTCAGTCCAAGTTTCAGATGCATCCAAATTTCAGGTGGGCCCAAATAAGTGTTTTTATATGATTTTAACATATCTTCACATGATTTTAGACGGTATGATTTACCAAAGTTTTGGATTGTCTTCATTTTTTTGGTTGAATGCCTATAATGATATGTAAAAGTGAATGGACGACGTGGATTTAATACATACATCATGTGTGGGCCTAGTGTGGACCCACAGTCCAAAGCCCTTTATTTAAGCAGCCAGGAGCTGTCAGCGTCTAGAGGACGCTGGCAGCAGTTCTTTTTTTTTATTTTTTTTTGTTTCATGATATGAGCACGTGTGTGCATGGGCATATGTGTGTGTGTTTGGCCAGCCTAGTGGGCCACACTTTCGGATGGTTTAGATGGCATACAAAAATTATAGTGGGGCCCACAATCAGTGGGTCCCACATAAAGTCTATAAACAATCATTTCTTTATAAAATTATTTTTATTATTATTATTATTTTTTTATATGAATTCTCCCATGAATCCACACCATTAAACATATCATTAAACACATCATTCCCCTATGTATCCACACCATTGATCATATCAAATTGTCACCACAAATAATAAAAAAGAAACAAACCAAGAGTGGAGTGGGTGTACTCACCTTGATGGGTTAGATGCAATGGTAGAGATGGATGGAAGGGTTGGGATTGATGGAGTTGATGGCCCACCATGATCACTCATCTCTCTCTCTCTCTCTCTCTCTCTCTCTCTCTCCATGGAAAATGGTGAAATGTTAAGGGATAGATGGGTATTGATAAAGAAATGGATAAATCTTTGGTTACGTTAGGCTAATGTGATTAATATTAACTTGGGCTAGGATTATGGTAATTAATTCATGCTTTGTAATTAATGTGGGATTAAAGGAGCATGGGATGGCATGGTGTGATGATGTCATGCATAGTGTATGACATGGAAAAGAGTTGACTTTAGGGAGAAATAAGACATGAGAGGTATGGGTGTGTGACATCACGCACATGGGTAGAGATTCTCTCACCCATGTGTGGCATGTGCATGTGTGCATCACATGTGTTGTGCACATGTGTGGAGTGAAGTACATAGCGTCTTGTGCACATGGTACGCTAATTATTCTTCACGGCATATCTCACAAATAGAGTATCGTATAGACGCACGGGTCATACCTACGTGATCATAATAATGGGGCGGTCAATATGAGATAGTTTTGAGGTCTTGGGATCCCAGTCAGTTGGGTGTATACTATAAACAGTCAATCTAGGTCTAGCTAAGTGCATCGATCATCATATACATATGCATAGGAAATGGTATGGAATGGACGAGGTCTTACACACCATGTATATATATGTATTTTATTATTATTATATGGCATTACCCAAAATGAATCATATCTAAAGATCATCTGGACCATACTACAGATAATAGTGGAGATAATGATTTCCACTGGTACAAATTACTAGGGCCCACCATTACGATCATTTTCCATCCAGTCTGTTCATAAGGTCACAAGGACTTGGATTAAGAGGAAAATAAATTTCATACAGATTCAAAACTTTTGTCCTCCCAAAAGGGGTTTTAATGGTAGACATTCATCCCTCCATTATTTCCTGCAGTGTGGTCCACCTGATATATGGTTCCCATTTAGACTCAAGCCTTAAGACGAGTTTACCAAATGAACGGACGGTTTGGATGTAATGCTTACATTAGGGGTGGGGTGATGATCGTCCAGCGGATGGATGGTTCTAAATCCACCAAGTGGATGGACATTTTGGATGGAAAATATCCATCAGAGGTGGCATGCTGACCGTCCAGCAATGGTGGGTCCCACCAGATAGATGGATGGTGTGGAGTTACAAACATACATCACAGTGGGCTCATCCCACCCGTCTAGATTGTTGGACGGTGTGGATGAGACACATACATCAGGTGCGGCCCATCCAGCACCGTCTAGGGGTGGATGGTTACATACAACGTACACGTCAGCGGTGGGTCCCAACACTCACTCCTATTCCTCTATATAACGTACATGTTATATAATATAATTTATATATTATTTTATAAATATATTTTATTTTAAAACAATCAGCCTAGCATCCAGCGTCCTGATGGACGAACCAGATGCAAGGCATGGGCATTAACGTAGGCCCACATGTGGGATGGGTACCCACCATCCAAGCAATGGACGGTGAGGATATGAAACATATGCATCTTGTGGGCCCTACACGGATGAACAGCTTGGATAAAAACAATCATACCCTTAATTAGGGTCGTTCACCAGTCAATCCGTCCAGCTATATTGCACAGTTGATAGCGTCATACATCAAGGTGGACCTTCACCGTCCAGGCCTTTGCACTGGACAGTGCAGATAAAATGCAGCATCAAGACGGGGCCACGTGGGTGGGGTCCACGTCCCAGTAAGGGACGAACGGTTAGGATAAAATCCATACCTCATGGTTGTCCACAGACTTGCTGATGTCAGTGGAACAGGTGGAGATGGTGGGGACCATAGCACTCGTTAACGCCAAATAGCAGCCGCTGCTGTGTGGTGGACAGTTTGGATCTCATACATGAGCATCAAGGTGGGTCACGTCCCACGTGAGCGGTCATCACATCAGGGCCCCACCATCCCTATGTGAACGGTGTGGATGGCACAAACATCACGGTGGGTAGGCCCCACCGTCCAACAGACTGAACGGTGGATGACATGGATAAAAGACACGCATCAGGTGGGTCCACACACGTGGGACCCACCAGCTTTAAATAAAGCTGATATTTGTACCATCCCTTTGTCCAGGTGGTCCGATCATGTTCAGGCAGCAAGGGTTGCTGCTGGATGGCCAGCCGGGTGGCCCTGCTAAAGAGGTAGCGTGGATAAAATCATCACAGTGGACCGTTGTCCAGGACGTCAGCGAGGTGAGCCCCATAAATGGGACAGCGCGGATAAAAATCATGATGGGCCACACATCAAAAGAGGAGAGAGAGAGAGAGAGAGAGAGAGAGAGAGAGAGAGAGAGAGAGAGAGAGAGAGAGAGAGAGAGAGAGAGAGAGAGAGAGAGATCGAGTTAGCAGAGGGACCCCGCCACTATAGGCCCCTCTATACAATGCATACATCAAGATGGGTCCTTAATCAACGGTTGAAAATAAAATAAGATAAAATAAATCACCCACAAGGCAAAAGAAAAAGAGAGAGAGAAAGAAAGAAGGAAGCACCCACCATTGATCGCCTATTCATTCTTCCGCCTATGCACTCTAGAGTTCCAAGAGGACATTTTTAATGGTTGAGATGATGATCCAAGGGTTGGATTTGATGGTAGGAAGGTGGGTCACACCTAGCTTCTCCGTGGAAGCCATGGATGGTTTCTTGCTTGGAGGATGAAAGAGAGAGAATGAGAGGGAGAGAGAGAGAGGGATGGGTGTGAGTGATGGGTGATGGGTACTTAACATGTAAGGGATGGGTTTGTAAGAGAGAGAGTTGACTTTAGGGGAGGGGTAGTTATACTTGACATGATGTGATAATTGATGGGATTGATTTGACATGTTGTAGAGATTCTCTTGGGATTACAAATGCACGGCATTTTCTCAAACTGAACACGGGCCCACATCTTCTATCCTGCGTATCGCTTCGGTGCGTAATACGCGGCGACGGTGCGGTCACTAGGGTATAAGTCTCGAGTCGAGTAGACTCTAGAATACGAAATATGACTCAAGGTTGCGTGCGACTGCTGATTATAAATTGGGAGTTGTTAGAATTCGACCGGGAGGACCGCGGAAGCCTATGGAACAGCACAGGCTATGATATGGGTCTTACAATTCACCCATGCAACACTATTCATCCACCCAATGACACTATTCACCTGTGCAACACTATTCATCCGCGCAATGACATTATTCCCCCACGTAACATTATTCATCCACATAATGACACTATTCACCCACACAACATTATTCATCCACACAACACTATTCACCCATGCAACACTATTCATCTATGCAACACTATTCATCTACGCACTATTCACTTAGAGATTTTAGGATAGAGTTGCGTAATGGGAGAAATGTTATGCAAATGAGAGATCCAGGGAGATAGAGAGGGCTACGCGATGGACAGGGCTACCTATCTTGAAATCTTGATGCGCAACAAAATAAAACTCTTTTTAACTTATGTATTTTTTGTGCCCCAACAGATGCCCCTTAATCCTTCTTTGATTTATGAAATCAAATGGAGGATCAATCTTCTTCTGCATAAAAATTCTTTCTCGGCAATGGACTCTTCATGAACGCAGATATGACTATGTATCAAAGAAGAATCACTTGAATGGAGAACTTCAACAGCGAGCTCAGATGGAGGATTGTGCTAAAATAGATCTTTATCGAATGAATCACAATCGAAGGAATCAAGCTCGAATGAATTGTTGTTGAAGGATGAATGGATGGTCAAGACAGAATGAAAGACTGAATGTCACACTCGAATGGAAGACTAAATGATCATGCTCGAATGGAAGACCGAATGATTGTGCTCGAACAGAAGACTGAATGTCCCCTTTGTTCGTGCGATACTTTTCTTCTTCATCGAAATTTACTGTCATAACGACTACGACGACTTCATCTTTGAGTAACATGACGAGGGAATTGTCCCTCAATCTTGCTCCTAATGCAACATCTCCTTTATTCATGGTCTGTATAACCTAAGCTTTTGAATGGTAATCTTTCCTGATAAATTGATTGGAGTCAGTATTTCAATACATTATAATTCTCCAGTTTAATTTCATGAAGTATTGATAATTTTGAAATATATTAGAAGCTTTTAGAATAATTATAAGATTTGTGATATGATAGTGATTTAGTCTTGTGCTTGTCAACATGCTTTGCATTGCGTTTGTTGCATTCTTTACTCATTATATCATGCTCTCCAAGACATTGTTTTGGGTTTTAAGGGTCTTTTTTCCAAATCTTTTCCTATTTGTGCCCATGGCACTTCTTCATAGGCTGGCTGGGAATGTACTTCCCCTTGGACATATACTGACTCTAGTAAAGCATATTAGAACCCTGATCGCCCTGATCACCTTCCTCCTTTTAGCGCTTCTTATTCCTAGATACAATGGTGGGTTCACCAGAATTTTAGTTGAATATTGCTACCCAGTAGATCATGCCATATGGATTCTCCCCCCTCGCTGCCGATACTCTCGAGGGATGGATAGTCTTTGGTATGCCTTTGAAGAATACCCGTGCATTTCCCATAGAAACTAATAACTCTTCGCAATTCTATCTTCCCTCTCCTTTCTGGATTTCAAGAAATAATATTCCTTCATCATTAGAAAGGCAGGAGAAAAGAAGACATCATCGTGCTCTTCAGAAGGATAAATATACTATCATCGAAGGCTCCTCTTCTTTAGACGAATAGACATATTTTAAAGTACTTAGCTTTAGAATAAAGATATCGAATATCTTGATGAATCTTAATGCAACCATAATATGTACCTGTTTCAAAAGAAACGCATTTTGTATATCGCATATCCATTTATGCTAAATATAAAATTTTCATGATTTTTGTTATCGTATCAAGCAGTTTGTATCTTTGAGCGTATTCCTAGCAGGTAGATGGGAAATACGCACAGTTTCTTTGCAGTATCAAGCAGTTTGTATCTTTGAGCGTATTCCTAGCATTCTTTGCAGTATTTTAAATGCTACGCACAGTTTCAGATCTTGCATAATGGAGCTAGTGCACTTTGACTGACCATGACTGGACACGACCTAACCATACTGAACTTGACTAAACTAGGCCTAACTGGACAAGACTTGACTGGACATAACCTTTTCACCAGTTTAACCTCTTGAGTAGTGGATTAAGCAGTTTCTTAGACTCATGCGAGAGTCAGGTCTTACATGAATGGTCGTTGTAACTCTATAGAGTTCACAGGACTTATCGCGGCCAGGGAGTTCACAAACCGCAATCAATTAGAGGGGCCCAATGACACTACCGGGGCATGAACTCAGTGGGATTTACACACAGGGATGGCCATAGTAACTCTCTAGAGTTCACAGGCGGCACAAGTGAAAGTCCTATGTTAATAAACCCAATGTATTGTCAAATTTTGGTGTGTCAAACCAATTCAAGTTTGCATCTTGATTTGTATTAAGCTTGTACATCTATTCACATTGAATCTTCGACATTCGTTCTGTTCATGTTGAATCTATTTTCCCGATATCTACGAGGAACTTACCGAGATTTTCAAAATTGGAAGAAAGTTAAGACTTAGCTTTCAAGAACATAACGGTTCAAGATTTGTAACTAGAAAAGTCCAAGAACTCAACACTTAGTTGAAAACTGTATTCGATATATCCAGTTCAAAGCTTGGAAGAGCGCAAAATTTAAAGCGACTGAAGTGATAGATAGTTTGATGGTTCATATGTTCTATCTAATAAGGTATGACTGACCTAGATTGACCTTAGATCATGATTAGATCATTTCATTCTTTCAATCAGTTGTTTTGGTCATTTTATAAGTGTTAAATTTTGTTCTTTCGACTAGCTCTAACATTGGCTTGACCAGTCCTAGAATTTCCTCAACTACTCCAAGATTTGTTATTAACTTTCAAAATTTTTCTGTTGGTCTACAACCAGTCGTGGAAACTGGTCGACCAGTTGTTTAAATAGTTCTCGACTAGTCGTGCAGTGCTTGAATCATTTTTCAGTGAGTAATCTGGACTCACACGACTAGTCGAGCAGGCCACTCGACCATTCGTGGGACCCACAAGTCCAGTCGTACAACTGAAAAATCTTATGGCATCAAATTTTTTGAAAATCTGTTTGAATAAGGCCAATCGTAGTTAATCAAAGGTTAGTCGTGTGAACCGATTTTTCACTTATAAATAGTGCTCGAATTTCAGAGTTTTCTATTCAATTCTTATCATTTTTAAGCAATCACTCTGAGATAATTTTGAGTACATTCTAGGCTATTTTGTGTACATTTAAGATTCTTTAAAGTAGCTCTTGTTATTTGATTTTGAATTTCTATTCCATTCTTATATTGAAAAGAGATATTCGATTTACCCTTCTTGAGATCAAAATCAATACAAAGCCCTTGTTAATTTAATTAAAAATCATCTAGACTTAGAACCCTATGCACTTGTGATACCGAGCGTTGAACATCTACGTCATCATTAAGTTGGTTCTACCGGGCTGCTTCAGAATCTTCATACAGATAAGTATTTTACTTTTTTTTGTAATTCAATTCTATTTGTTTAGTTCGTGAGATTGTTCCAGAAAATCTTCATTTATGGTTTGTTTGAGGTGATCCAGAAAACTCGGAGCATGGGGTTTTGGAATTGTGTAAGCCCACTTGAAAGACATAATTGTGAAGGTTTTAGGTGAACCTTGAAAAACCTATTTTCGATTAGTAAACGCTAATATCCCAAGGGAGTGGATATTAGGAGTGGAGTAGTTGTGTGGTTGTTGTTTAACAGTTGGTGCACACATAGGCGAACCACTATAATTCTCTGTGTTTTGTGGATGTGTGGTTGATTTTTATATCTTTTATGGTTTAAGATTGTGGGATGTATTTATGGATGTGAATGTTGTAATCTTTAAATTTTAGCATTGTGTGGTGAATGTTGTAATAGATTAGTTTCTATTTCTTTTATATCCTCTTCAGTTTGAGTTTTTGATACTCACCCACGTTTTAGTAAGGTTGTCCTAAGAATGAAGAAGATCTTCAGGATGCTTATAACTCCCTATACAGGAAAAGTTATAAAATAGCTGTTAAATTGAAACTTCAGTAAGAAAAGTTTTTTAAATTGAAAGAGAATTTTGATAATCTGGTTTTGAAAAAATCAAACCATTCAGATTGCATTGAAAAAACTAAGTGTGACTTAGATTCAAAACATCCCAAGTTGAAAACTTAAAATTGGTCCTTACACTTTCCCGAGTGGTAAACTCTCAGGAGTTTCAACTCCCGGTCAAGTGTTCGAGTACCCATAGGTGGTGAAATTCCACCAGCGTGAGTGTGTGGGGTGTGTGTGCGTGTGTTAAAAAAAATTGAAAACTTAAAATATGAAAATGAAAAACTAAAACTGAGAGCCTCTTCACTTTTGAGTTTGAAGGACATATGGAGGTATGCCCAAGGTGATCCTAAATTAGAAAAACTCCTATCTAGATCTAGAAAATGTGGTGATCAATCTGGATTAGGCTACGATAAAAATACTCCTCCTAAATTTGTTAAAAGAGAGTCTTCTAATTCAAAAGGAAAAATTCTAATTCAAAATATTTCCAAAACAACTAAAACTTTTCAGTCCTTAAATCCTAAAGAGAACCATATTAACTATAAAAATCAGAACCGTAATCCTTTAGCTGAGAAAATTCTAGACTTGCTTAAGGAGCTCTTAAAATCTAACTCAGTGGGTAGGACGTATAACAATTATAAACAGAAGAAGACCAACTATGCTTCTAAACCTAAAACTGTAATGAAATGGGTCCCTAAGGTTGCTTGTTTGGTTGCCCACACCGCATTCAAAGCCACGAGTCGTTCAAAGTGGTACCTAGATAGTGGTTGCTCCAGACATATGACAGGTGACAAAAGTCCATCCGCCAGTCTTAAAGACATGACTGATGGCTGAGTCACATTTGGTGATGGTAGCAAGTATAAAATTGTTGGCCAAGGTATGATTCAACTCCCTAACCTCCCTCTACTTGAGAATGTTTTATATGTAGAAGGTTTAAAACATAATTTATTAACCATTTCTCAAATTTGTGATAATAATCACAGTGTAAATTTTTAATCCAAAAATATGAAATCTTAAATAAGAATGGTTCTGTAATATTAATTAGTCACAGAACTTCTGAGAACTATTATATAGTTAGTGACTCAAGCTCATCTAAACTATCATGTTACATGGTCCATACCAATGAGACTGAGCTATGACACAAGCGCCTAGGATATGTACACTACCATAACTTGTATAGATTGAGAAAAAGTGAATTGGTAAAAGGTCTACCCAAAATAAAGAAAGTGGATAAGATATATGGTGAGTACCAAATCGGTAAATAAATAAGGAGTGTTCATAAAAAGATAAACTCCAATGCCACATCTGAACCACTCGAACTACTCCACATGGATCTTATGGGACCAAGTAGAATGGAGGTCGAGGTGGCAAGAAGTATATTTTGGTCATTGTAGATGACTTTACCAAGTATACTTGGGAAGTCTTCTTAAGAGAGAAATCTAAAACTTCAGTATTCAAAATAAAAAAGAGTTATAAGTCACTAAGATCCGTAGTGATCATAGTTCTGAGTTTGAAAATAGTAATTTTGAGAAATTTTATAGTGACCAAGGAATATTACATGAATATTCTACTCCCAAAACACCACAAAAAAATAAGGTAGTGGAAAGGAAAAATAGGGTGCTTCAAGAAATGGCAAACATAATGTTGAATAGTATGAAGCTTCCTAAAAATCTCTGGGCTAAAGCCATAAATAATGCTTGTTGTATAATTAATAGTGTTTACATTAGAAAATTAAATAATAAAATGGCTTATAAGATGTGGTTTGATAAGAAGTCTTCTATCAAATACTTTTGAGTTTTCGGCAGTAAATGTTGTATCTTACGTGACCGAGAACATCTGGATAAATTTGTCACCAAAAGTGATGAAGGGATAATTTTTAGGGTATGCTCTGAATAGTCAAGCAAATCGGGTACTTAACAAGAGGACCAGTGTAATACAAGAATCTATTAATGTGGTCATTGATGATCATTTGAGTACACCAGTCTCAAGTTCAGAAGATGATGAAGTTCTTCAAATTGATAAATCAGACTCTTTATCTAATCTAAATAACACTGAACTATAATCAAATAAAGATCATCCTACTAATCAAATCCTTGGAAATCCCCTCACTGGTATTTGCACTCATAAATAATTAGAAGATATGTGTAATTATGTGTGTTTTACATCTCAGATGAAACCGGCTAATGTAAAAGAAGCCCTTACTGATGAAAATTGGATTATAACTATGCAAGAAGAGCTTAATCAGTTTGTAAGCAATGATGTTTGGTATTTTGTTCCAGGACCATCTAATAAACATATTATCAGAACAAAATGAATTTTTAAAAATAAGTCTGATGAACTTGGTAACATAATTAGAAACAAGGTTAGGCTGGTTGTACAAAGTTACACTCAAATTAAAGGTATTGATTATGATGAAACCTTTGCCTCGGTAGCTCATCGTGAATCAATTAGACTGTTTATATCCATTGCATGCTTTAAAAAATTCAACATATATCAAATAGATGTCAAGAGTGCATTTTTAAATGGTGATTTGCATGAAGAAGTATACGTTGAACAATTAAAGGGTTTTGAAGACCCTAAGTATGCTAATCATGTTTATCGCCTAAAAAAGGCACTCCATGGATTGAAACAGGCTTCCAGGGCATGGTACGAGAAATTAACTAAATTCTTGTTAAGTCATGAGTTTGTAATGGGGAGTGTAGATAAAACATTATTTGTTAAGAAACATAAAGATCATATTTTAATTGTGTAAATTTATGTTGATGACATTATTTATGGATCTACCTGTGCTAACATAACTGTTGAGTTTACAGATCTTATGAAATCCAAATTCGTAATAAGTATGGTTGGAGAATTAAATTATTTCCCAGGGTTGCAAGTTAAACAGCTTCCTGATGGATTCTTCATCTCTTAA
Organism: Magnolia kwangsiensis; assembly: GCA_037074715.1. Classification (NCBI taxonomy): domain Eukaryota; kingdom Viridiplantae; phylum Streptophyta; class Magnoliopsida; order Magnoliales; family Magnoliaceae; genus Magnolia; species Magnolia kwangsiensis. Next base: position 41,333,792 of record CM073576.1, on the reverse strand, counting down.
ACCAAATATGTTTTAAACTTAGTTAAAAGGTTCGAATTTGAGAGTGGAAAGAATTTTGATACTCTAATGAGTACCACTCTGAAACTCTCCAAGGATTTAACAGGTAAGAGTGTGGATCCTAAGTTGTATCGCAGTATGATAGGAAGTTTACTTTATTTAACTGAGAGTCAACTGGATGTTGCTTTTAACATTGGAATTTGTGCCAGATGTCAATCAGACCCTAAAGAGTCTTATTTGATTGCTATTAAGCGAATTTTGTGGTATGTCACTAGTTTAGCTACTCTTGGTCTTTGGTATCCACATGATATCAGTGTTCAATTAGCTAGTTACATGGATGCTGATTGGGCTAGTAATATTGATGATCATAAATCAACCAGTGGTGGTTGTTTCTATGTCGGGAACTATCTATTTTTCTGGTTAAGTAAGAAACAAAGTTCCATATCACTCTCCACTGCTAAGGCTAAATATATTGCTGCAGGTAATGCATGCACTCAGCTAGTATGGATGAAGAGAATGCTAAGCGATTACGAAATTGCGCAAGAATCTATAACATTATATTGTGATAACACAAGCGCAAGTAACATTTCCAAATATCCTTTTCAGCATTCACGAACCAAGTAGGTTGACATTAGGTATCATTATGTTCATGAATTGGTGGAAGAAAAGGTAATTTCATTAGAATATATTTAGACCAAGAATCAACTAGGTGATGTATTCACAAAACTGCTCGACAAAAATTAATTTTCAAAATTAAAATTTGATCTTGGTATGTACAATATTAATTGATGATTTATGCTCATTTGTATCATAATGTATGTTTACATTATTTTACATTTTTTTATTTAAATATATTTAAAATTATACTTTTTTTTATGTTACACAACCAGTCGAGTACACACTCGACTAGTCGTAGCACGACTGGTCAAGTATGTACCCGACCAGTCATGAAACGCGTGAATTGGGTTTTTATTTGGGAAAAAGTGATTTTTCTCCATTTCTTTCTTCTTGTCCATCAAGCCCAACCACGATCGGTCGAACCCATCACTCGATTACTCTCCGATTAGTGCTTCATTTTTTATTTCCTTGTGAATGTAAGTTCTTTGATCATCCTTAATCTTGATTTTTCTTCTTGTTCCAAGATATAGAGTGGTTTGATAGTGTTTCTTCCTTAAAATCTGATTTGCTTGGAATCCTTTCATTCCTTTTTACAAACTTTTGCTTCTTTGTTCTTTTGTTGCAATAGAAGGAAGAAATAGGAAGAGAACCACTCGTGGTCCCTCTTCTTCCCGTTCCGCACCTACTACCATGCGTCACTTTCAGCCTCCTAAAGAGGTACCTAAGAGTATGTGGGATTTTCGTCTTAGAAATGTTATTGTTGAGCGTGTTGTCCTTGTTGATCATATTAAGCACTTTAACATTGTCCCTCTCCTTCAAGCTGTAAGATGGGAAAACATACTATCTTTGGGCATCCTCCATACCGGTCCATTGTGCAGGGCATGTATGCTTGTATTACTGAGTTCTCTTAAGATGAATTAACATTTACTGTGTTAACTAGAGAGGTCCAATTAAGGTAGACCATCATTTGATTTCTGCAATCATGAATACAGTTGTTGTTGATGATGGTGTACTCATAGCAACTTTGCAAGCTAGACCTTCTAAAAATGTTAAACAATTGATTATAAGAGTTCTCTGTAACATGAATGAAGAATGGAATGGCGATACTGTGCTCAGTTCCAAATATATGTTGCCCAGATATAGGGTCTTGCATCGGATTTTTATTTACAATGTCTATCCTCACTCAGGTAACAAGACTGAGCTGACTTCTTTTATGGCCTATATTATGCATTTTATTGTAACTGGGATCCATATTTGTCTTCCTTCTCTTATCTGTCATCATATTATTAAGTTTTATCTCTAAATTGGTCATAACAATATTCCTTTCGCTTATCTTATGACTGCCTTAGCTGATCATGCTTTGATAGCTATTCCTGTTGGAGAAGATTCTATTAATCTCCATCCATTTAACAAATCTAACATCAACAAGATGAACTTGGACTTAGCAACTGGTCAAGTTGATGGGAATGTCATCATATTATTTAGTTTTATCTCCATCCTGGTCATAGCGATATTCCTTTCGCTTATCTTATGACTGCCTTAGCTGATCATGCTTTGATAGTTATGCCTGTTGAAGAAGGTTCTATTAATCTCCTTCCATTTAACAACTCTAATATCAACAAGATGAACTTGTACTTAACAACTGGTCAAGTTGATGGGAATGCTAGAGGAGATGAAGAAGCTGGAGAAGATGATGCTTTACCTCAAGAAGACGTTAATATGGATGATTTATTTGATGAACTTGATTCAGATTCTGAGGCTGACCTTGATTATCAGCCTTCAAGTTTCGTTGAGAAGTTTCATACTCTTAAGGAACAGGTGGCTTAGAATCGAGTAACCCAGGATTCTCAATTTGCTTATATGCATAAATATATGAGGCATATTAATAAGGGTTTACATCAAATTGATCCATCTATTCCTGCTCCCTCTTCAGGATCTAGCTACTTTTATTTTTATTTAGATGGTATATGTAATAACTTAATTCTAACTCTTTTCCCTTTGACTACTTGGATTATGTTGTTTAAACTCTTATTTATGGTATCCATTCAGATACTTTGTTTTATTTGATTTGGATGAGTAGTTATTTCTACTTGCTCTCTTCTTATCTTCCTTTATCACTTTTCGCTTCCTTTGTCATGTTGTGCCAAAAAGGGAGAGAACATTATTGAATGATATGAGGATATAATAGTTATGATGAATAGGCTAATATTTATTTATTTATTTATTTTTATTTATTTTTTTTGCAGAGAGTAGTGGATTAAGGGGGAGAGTTGACTATTATTGTTGATTATGGATCATATCATAATATGTTTGTGCAATGTGTTGTTTGAATATCTATTGCATATTGTAATTTTGGTTTTGTCACAAATTTTACAAAGGAAGAGATTGAAAGTGTTATGTTAATAAACCCTATGTATTATCAAATTTTGGTGTGCCAAACCAATTCAAGTTTGTATCTTGATTTGTATCAAGCTTGTGCATCTATTCACATTAAATCTTCGACATTCATTCTATTCGTGTTGAATCAATTTTTCTGATATCTACAACGAACTTACCGAGATCTTCAAAACTGGAAAAAAGTGAAGACTTAGCTTTCAAGAACATGACAGTACTTGAAGATCGTGTTTGATATGTCGGGTTCAAAACTTCAAAGAGCACAAAATTTAAAGCGGCAGAAGTGATTGATATTTTAATGGTTCACATGTTCTATCTCACAAGTAAGGTATGATTAACCTAGATTAACCTTAAATAATGATTAAATCATTTCATGCTTTCGATCGGTCATTTTGATCAATTTATAAGTGTTAAATTCTATTCTTTCGACTAGCCCTAACACTGGCTTGACCAGTCCTAGAATTTCCTTGACCAGTCTAGGATTTGTTATGAATTTTTAGAATTTTTCTATTAGTCTATAACCAGCCCTATAAACTGCTCAACTAATTGTGCAGTGCTCGACTAGTTTTTCAGCGAGTAATCTGGACTCACACGACCAGTCGTGTGGTGTCCACAACCAGTTAAATAGGCCACTCGACTAGTCGTGAGACCCACAAGGCTAGTCATGCAACTTAAAAATATTATCACGCTAGAATTTTAAAAAATCTGTTTGGATAAGGCCAGTTGTAGCTAATTAAAGGCCAGTCGTGTTAACCAATTTTTCACTTATAAATAGTGCTCGAATTTCAGAGTTTTCTATTCAATTCTTATCATTTTTAAGCAATCACTCTAAGATTATTTTGAGTACATTTTATGCTATTTTTTGTATATTTAAGATTCTTTAAAGTAACTCTTGTTATTTGATTTTGAATCTCTATTCCATTCTTATATTGAAAATGGATATTTGATTTACCCTTCTTGAGATTAAAATCAATACAAAGCCCTTGTTAATTTAATTAAAAATCAACTAGACTTAGAACCCTATACACTTGTGATACTGAACATTGAACTTCTACGTTATCATCAAGTTGGTTCTACAAGGCTGCTTCAGAATCTTCGTACAGATAAGTATTTTACTTTTTTTTTGTAATTCAATTCTAGTTGTTTGGTTTGTGAGATTGTTCCATAACATCTCCATTTGTGGTTTGTCTTAGGTGATCCAGAAAACTCATAGCGTGGGGTTTTTGAATTGTGTAAGCCCACTTGAAAGACACAATTGTGAAGGTTTTAGGTGAACCTTGAAAAACCTATTTGGGATTAGTGATTGCTAATATCCTAAGGGAGTGGATATTAGGAGTGGAGCAGTTGTGTAGTTGTTGTTTAACAGTTGGTGTACACATAGGCGAACCACTATAATTCTCTGTGTTTGGTGAATGTGTGGTTGATTTTTATATCTTTTATGGTTTAAGATTGTGGGATGTATTTGTGGATGTTAATGTTGTAATCTTTAAATTTTAGCATTGTTTGATGAATGTTGTAATAGATTAATTTTTATTTCTTTCATTTCCTCTTCAGTTTATGTTTTTGATACTCACCCACGTTCTAGTAAAGTTGTCCTGCCATAAACCATTAGTTTTTGGTGTTAGGTTCTCCTTAGAACCAAGTTTGTATCAACCTCTTAATACTTGATTTTTGAGGTTGTTATGTCTTTTGGTTATTTACATTTCATTTGGCTATCTTGTTGTTTATATTTCGCTTATTTATTTTTATTTCGTGTAGTCCTATTCACCCCCCCCCCCCCCCCCCCCCCTCTAGGACTTTTTGGTCGGCCTTTTCAACAAGTACTACCCTTGGTACCAAATCCAAGGCCGTCAGTCCATCAATAAGGGGTCATCTTGCTTCAGAGACTTGTCATCTTACTTCAGAGACTTTTCCTCATGTGTTACTACTAAAATTAAACCAGGAATCTGGGGAGTTATCTTGCTTCAAAGACTTACTTTTTCTTTGCAAGCAAGGTCGAACCATTCACGGGAGGGTATTTTCATCCTTCCCCACGGCGCTGTCGGAAGCTATATAAATAGAATGGGTCTTACGTGACTGCTTCGTCAATTGCCCGCATTGGTATGCATGTGATGTGGCCTATACAGACTTTTTAGGGCCACTGGCTCCACACTGCTTCCTGAATAACATATATATATATATATATATATATATATATATATATATATGTATATAATGCCGATAATGATAGGTCTTATAAGTAGTTGACCATTGAGGGCTTGGCTAGGATGCCTTAAATAATGATAAGCTTCATCGTTTTCATCAACTTTATATGTGGTTGGCCATATAGTTTTATTCCATTGCCAAAAATAGTGAATCAATAATTGAAATTTCGCCACCGCTAATAATGTTCTGTCAATATTCGTGTTATATTTGAAATACTTCATCAGCTTGGCGATGATAGCAATTTTAATAAGATAAGCTTGTATGAGCGATTGATGATGACAACGATAGTTGCTAATTTTGGCGATAATCATCGATGCATGGAAATTTTGGCGATATCATCGACGCTTGGCTATTATTAACAATGACAATCATTGACGTCGGTGGCAATCATCGACACTTTATAGCCATCATTAATGCTTAACAGCGATCATCAATACCTAACAACAATCATCAACACTTGAGATACGTTTGAGAAGGTTTACTTGAAATTTTGCACATTTCATTCATTCACATGAAGAGGAGTACATGACTTTGTCTTTTGCAACCCTTTCATCCTTCTACTTGTCATGTCCCATTTTGATTAGGAAGCATTGCTCTGGGAATCTTCGTAATCAAAATCATGATGTTGCGATCCTTAAGAAATATACTGATGTCGCATTACTTCATACTGTTTGTTCAAGATTGGCATTGCCTCCAGTCTTGAACTGATCAGGCTTGTGTGCTCTTATTTCTTCTTTTATTTCATACACTTTCCCTATAGAGATTTCACCTTTATCAATCATCATTTATAACTTATTCTTCAAACTGAAACAGTTCTCCGTTCGATGTCTGAAGAAACGATGATAGTAACAATAATCACCTTCGCTTATTTTCTTCATTTCCCTTGGATGTTTCGACCATTGCAATTTGATCTTTTTAGTTGTTAGCAATTTGTTCAACATAAGGAGCATATCATATTTTTCAAATGAATACCTCCTACAATCCTTAGGCTGTGCAAATTCTTTCTTCATTTGTAAATTCTTTCTTCATTTTCTTAGTTGTATATTCATTCATATTTTTTGTATCTGAACTTCCTTACTCATTCTATCAGTTCTTCGCCTTTCTGTCTTCCTCGGTCATATCAGTTGAATTTCTCCCGAGGTTCGGAAGCAACTGGCTTATGTAAAAGTCAAACACTTTTACAATAATCCTTTCTAAACTGTAAGCCTCTTCAATCATATCTTGAAATGTTTATATATTTGAATCCACGAGACTTAACGCAATACTTGACCTTATGCATTCCATGCATAACTTAACTTGTTCTTTTTCTTCTTTCACCAACCGCAAGCATGATGCCCCTAGGATTCTCCATCGATTAATGAATTCTTCGACCGGTTCATCCTCTCTTTGGCGAATGGAAGCTAATCCATGACTGACTTCTTTAGAGGATAATTCAACAAATTGTGAATTATAACAAGAGTTTCTGAGTGAATCCATTACTGTCAGCCATTCCCTTATCGCAACAGCCTTCCCTTTATTTTTCCAGTTCTTTATCGGATCTCTTGCAGATGTCATGTTCAAAGTGACTTTCTTGTCTCGCCCTTCATTCTTGCTCATCACTATCTCACCTTGTTTTATCATCCGCTTCAGTATATTTTTTAGTGTAAAACAATCTTTTGTATGATGTCTTAAACAACGTTGGTAATGATAATATTTTTACTCTTTAGTCATTTTAACTTTTTCTGGATATCTCGGTGAAGGTAAGATGATAGTTCCAGTGGTAAGCAATTGTTTCATCATCGGCAACATATCCTCTTTGTTGAATGCGTATTCCCTATAGGAGTCGTATGGTCGTGGTCGCTTATCATTTACTCGATTCTTATATCGATCTGAATCTTCTCTCTTCTTTGTTTCTCATTTATTGTTAAAAAAAAATATTCTTTTTCTTTTCTTGATTAACAATATTTACCATTAATCTATTCGGTTCTCTTCTTTCTGTCTTGATCTGAAAGGCTGACATTTTCCTAGCCATCAATTCTAATGCATGCACTTTTGTTGCAAGATCTCAGAAAGTCTTTGTATCAACACTCATGAGCATGAAAGCAATTCTCGGTTCCATAGAATTCAAACACATGTTCACTTGTTCTTTCTCTTCTAGTAACTGTTTAGATGAAGCCCCCAAGGTCTTCCACCTATCAATAAATTTCTCCACAGGCTCATTTTCTCTATCTAACAGAAGCCAATTCTGTAATACCGACGTTGCGTTCTGAAGAGAAGAAACTGGATATATATACATCTTGCATCTGTTCCCAAGTTCTTATTGACTCGGGCACCAAACCAGAAAACCATTGAAATGCTTTTCCTGTTAAATAAGATCCAAACAATCGCAAATAATCTTGAGAAATAGTGGAGAGATTCCCCATAGTAGTGATAAAATGTACGAGATGTTCTTCTGGAGACCCATCTCATTTAAATTTCTAAAAATCTGGCTGCTTGAAGTTGGCTGGAAATGGAACATCTTCTACCTCTCTTGGATATGGTGTTTTATATCGAAAACTCCCAGCATGTTCACGCTCTCTGACAATGTCTGCAACCATCTATCGCATCTCCTCTTGCATTATTGTCCTAGCAACTAGAGCAGACCCATGAGATCCTACTCTTTATGGCAGTGAAGCTTTAGGTTGTTGTTCTTGTTCGTTCATAGTGGCCATTACTGGCGGGACCGTTTCTTGAGACACGTTATGAGCAAGGGTGGTCAAAGCTTCTCAAAGATCTCGACATTCCTCCATCAAGATTCTCTGAGCTTCATCCATTTCATCCATATGTTAATCAACATTTGGTGGGGGATCTCGATTAATTCCCGCCATATGTACAGTGGCCTCTCTGCTCTACGATGACACCATCGTGGGAGTAGAATGGGAATATAACGAGATAACAAGATTGATCGAAAGGGGAATTTCTTTTGATCTACTTATGCTTCTGAGGAATTCAGCTGACCGTGAAATTTCCTGCCGAGGCATATCTTGAGGTGAAACATAAATTGCATCGTACATTGGTGATTTACCCTTTTCTTTCCTTGTCCATCGAATCTTTATGTCAGACAATGCTGAGAAGTCTTGGGCTGTCAAAGAGGGAAGAGCTCTCTGTGGATACAAGGCCAGAGGATCGAGTTCAGGATTATTTTTAGTCATATTCCGTGTTACTGGTCCTCTGATCTTACGTAGAGATGAGTTTATTTTAACAGTTCCTATATTTTGAGCCTTTATTCTTCGAGGTGCTACGACAATCGGAGTACATAATTCTCTTATGCCAATGGCAAAGTAAATATAACTCCGACCATAGCTTCGGGTTCGTCATTCTTGTTTGTAGTAAGATGGGCTTTGTGACTTATAAGCTGGCTCATTGTATATTCTATTACAAACCCATTCGCTGTGAAGTAGAAGTTCGTCTTCTTCATTATGCTTGTCATTGATTGTAATTTAAAATTTTATTTTCTTCAAATTCCTTTAGAATAAGAATATAAAATCAAAATTAGTATTCAGATAATGAAATATTCTATATTAGAGATGAAGGGGAGGATGTTCCTGTTCAGAGTCTTCATTTTAGTGTCGGAAAGATGCCAAACTTATGACGAAAGTTCCCATAACTTTCTCAATGTTATACTTAAATAAGACAATTTCCCAAGTAGAGTCACCATTTTTTTCGACAGAAAACAAATGCATTTGATTTGGGAGAATATCTTATTTAATCATAACAAAAAGAGAGTATGAAGGAACAATCATCATATTTATTCATGGTGAGTTCATTTACATCCTTTGATTTCCCTTGATTCTAAGATAAAATTTCCAAAATATAGGAATTGAAAGAGTTTGAATGTCAAATCTGGATATCCAATCTGATGACATTTCAGTTTGCGAATTGATCACTCATCAAGAGGAATATTGTGTGGATTTGATCATCTGATTTCTCCTTCTCGAGTTCATGTCCTTATGCAAAAGGAAGACCGAAGATTGCATCTTATTTAGAGATTTCAGCAGCATTTCAGCCCATCTAATGATGCCCACATAACAAAGAGTGTTTGCACGGGTCCATGCAACTGAAATAATTGCAATACTGATTGCGCTGGTCCGTACAACTGAAATCTTGGTTACGTGGGTCCCCGCAACTGCCTTTTTGCCTTCTCCTGAATACCTTCACTTCTTCCTCAGAACTCTGATCTTCCTGGAAATCTTCAACCACCTAAATGAGAGGGGGAGTGGGGTATTTATAGGCCTCCACATGTGTAAACCCTCGTACTCTTTACTGTGGGGGCCAATGTTGTGCAAGATTGCACAACCAACATGGTTTGTGCAGGTTCGCGCAACACTATTCACCGCACAAACACTATTCACCGTGCAATGACGCTATTCACCGGTGCAATACTATTCATCCATGCAACAACACTCTTCACCTGTGCAACACTTCATCCGTGTAACACTATTCACCCACGCAACGACACTATTCACCTGCACAACACTATTCATCCATGCAAGGCACTATTCACCCATGCAACACTATTCATCTATGCAACACTATTCATCCATGCAATACTATTCATCCATGCACTATTCACCCATGCAACACTATTCATCCACGCACTATTAATTAAGAGATTTTAGGATAGAGTTGTGCAATGGGAGAAATGATATGTGAATGAGAGATCCAAGGAGATAGAGAGGACCGTGCGATGGGTAGGGCTGCCTATCTTGGAATTTTAATGCGCAACAAAATACACCTCCTTTTGACTCGTGTATTTTTTGTGCCCCAACACAGGGTATTGTGAGCTACCATTTGTGGTTGGATGGTTGATCCAAACCATCCAGAACCTTCAGAGGGGGGTCTTTACCCTAGATATGGAGACAAAAAGTGTTTCTTGGATGTTCACCATCCCGAAATTTGATCCAAACGTAGCTGTCTTCGTGTTTTTCGCTGTTGTTATGCACGTAGCTGCATAACACCTTCTCCACCACTTAGCCACCGACCTCCTGGCTTCTATATAAGGGAGAGAGAAAGAGTGCTAAAGAATCATCTATCTTGGGACATGGAAGAGTAAAGAGAGAGGGCTCAAGGGACGTGGGTAGTTGTGGAGGTAATCCATGGAGCGTGGAGTGTGGGCTGACGACACTCTTCTTCCCTTCCTTCTTCTTCAGTTTTTCTTTCCTTTAATGTTATTTTTAAGAGCTTTTGGTTAATTATGACTATGGTGGGATAAATCTCATAACTAGGGCTAAGAGGTGAAGCTTGTAGCGTGACTAGCATGTTGGCTTTATTTGTTTCATGTCTGGTTGAACATTATGGATTCTAGTTTGATTATTGAGAAATATTTTTAGTTTTAATGGTTTGTTGTGACTCAAGTTACAATAGATCTGCAATAGCTTGAGATATTCTCTTTTCATGTATTGAGATTGTGAAATTAGGCAACCCCGTTATTCACCATCGTCTCATAGCATGGTTGGGTGATGGAGTCCTAATCTTCTCAAATCTCTTATGATTAGTTGTGGGTTTGGTAAATTGCTATTGTTTACCTTATCTCCTGGGCATGGTTAGGTGATGGAATCACTTCCAAATCTACACCACTCTTATCTATTGATGATTAGATTCATGATAAGTTCAGAGATCTGACAAATCTCTTCTCACCAATTGGATAGGATAGGACTCGGATTCCAATTGTGTCCTTGAATCATGCAAAGTAGCTTCCCAATTGCTAGAAGTGGATCCTTGGCACCCTAGTTCCTACCTTTAATTTCTTTAGTTTTAATCACTTGAATCACAATTATTCCCTCAATTATTCTAGATTTAGATTTCACCTTTTTCTAGTTCTAGTTCTAGTTACTTTCAAATTACGTACAAGGTTGAATCCCTATGGATTTGACCTCGGTCTTACCAAGATTATTACTACATTGTGACCTTACACTTGGAGTTGTGAACAAGTTTTTGGCGCCATTGTCGGGGAATGACGGTTGCATTTTTCTGAGAATAACTAGTATTAGAATTAGGTTAAGATTAGGATTTTTTTTAAAATTTTAGGATTAGGTTTTTCTGTTTGATTTTTTTTTTTAGAAACTAACCAGACTTTTCTATTTTGTAGGACCCTAATATAGACTTTCTAAATTGGTAGTCTCTTTCTAATTTTTTTACCTTTTCAGTTCTTAGGATTAGGGTTTTATTTTCTATTTTTAGAAACTTTCTAGTTCTAGGATTCCTTTCCTTTTTAGAAACTAACTCCTCTTTCTATTTTTATTTTTAGAAATTTTCTAATTTTAAAAACTAACTTATTTTGTTTTGTTTTAAGGGATTCTAACATAGATCTCCTTCAATTTGGTAACTTCTTTCTAACTTCTCCTCTATCTAGATCTCTTATTGCTATAGGATTTTTCTTTTACTATTTTTTAGGATTAGATTTAGAGTTAAGGCTTTATCATACAATAGTGGGACCGTGTGTATCCTAAGATAGCTAAGAAATCTTGGGAAAGGATGTATGATGATTATGATGGGAAACAGCCTATGCCTCAAATATTTTTTAAAAATTTCTTCAACCAATCGAAATATGTGCTCCACTGATTAAGAAGTCCTTTGGTGATTATTTGTGGGAAAATATTTGTACTCCACGAGTTAAGAAAATAGTACGTGACTATTAGAATGATGACGCGTATCAACTCCCGACCTTTGACTCGTATGATTATGATCAGTAGAAATAAAAATATTTCAAAGTTAAGTCAGCAAAACATCATGGTGAAAACTCTCTTGGATCAGCCACTTTTGAATATCTACCAGAAACGAATTAAGAGGAGTCACCTTAGAGTTACATGGACTATGTTACTGACATAAGGAACTTATTAGAAGCACTTGAATCACGACTCAATAGGTTAATGGAGACTAATTCATCCCAACCGCAACCCAAATTACAAATATAGTGCAAGGAAAGTGATTTCAACTCGACACATTGGAGAGATGAACTACTAATTAATTTTGTTGATTACTCCTTTGGATTCCCTACTTATGATGAGATAGTGGAGGCTAGTTTATCCCAACCACAATTCCATCTAGAAACACAATGTGAGGAGAGTGATCCTAACTTTCTTATGGAGAACTCTGAAATTTAGAATAAGGAGTTAGATCCATTAATGAGCATATGGCTCAATTTCCAGATGAGTCAATCTCAATGACAGTCCAAAGGAATAATTAATAGACATTGTTGGTTTTCAAATATAATGATATTGACATACTTCATTCACATGACACACTTGATTTTAATGATGAGGAAGAGGATAGTTTATTTGAACCTCAACCCAGTCTAGGAACAGAATGTGAGGAAAGCGATCCCAATCCAGGTGTGTACTGCACTAAATTGGAAGATGATGCGTATTGGGATTCAATCTCAAGTTTGGCCCATATTAATGATCAAGAGGTTCAGGAAGTTTTCGACCATAGTGATCTACTCCACCTATCTAACATGAATAATTTAAATGTGGAGGATGAACCACTTTCACCTAAACCTTCCAACCTTTGTGATGCATGTTTAGACCACTCCCCTGAATTGACTTATAAGATAGTTAGGGAGATGGACGAATTGCCTGATAAGATTCTAGAATTTGAAACCACCTAGTTGAGATCACCATCTAAATTGTCAAATTTTGATGATTCAATGCCTCTTTTGAGGAGTATCAATGAACAGAATCCTCACATTAATACTTCATCTACTGACCCTCAATCTATTTATGCAGGGTTAGAGTAAGAGAGCATACCTCCATCTACTTTTAAAGACGATGAAGTCCTTGAGCATCTCATTACAGATTTCAATGTGGAATTTCCCAACTCTTTGGATGATTGCTTGGCACACTTTGCAAATTCAAACAATCCTATGATAAAAGAAATAGTCGATGCCTTACAAGACAATACCTCGATGGTTGTCACGGACCAAGAGAACCCTTACTCTGAAATCTTTCCCTCCATAGATCCTGAATGCTTAACATTAAAGGAGGAACTGAAAATTGAACCGAAGTATGAAACTTTGGAATGTGCTGAGACTACATCATCTGCTAAGAATTTTTCTGAATTACATCTATTTGTAGTCTCTGATTCATCATGAAATACAAACATTGTAACTTTTTCTGTCACAAGTGAATCATATATACCTTGGATACCTTAGGAGATGCAACAACAATCTTTTAATGAGGTCTATAGATTTCTCTGAAATTTCATGCTCCAGGGCATCCAAGCCTATTGTAAAAAGGACTTTTGGATGATCTTGTTGAGAAACTGATTGAGAAATTTGTCACGATATTGGCCAGATGAGGAACCTTGCGACTTAACTGAGTAGCTTTTCCCATGCTTTCATAGGACTAGGGTAGTTTTCTTTTTGTCATTCAGGGATAGTTGGCTTTATGCCATTAGGATCGTTTGCTTTTTGTTGGTTTCACTCTTGTGTTGACCCACCTTCACGCTAAGATCTCTTTGGAAAAAGCCATACAACTCCTTCATCAAGTACTATCTTTCCATCACTTCTCCTTCAATTTCATTGTCTTATGTGCATTGCATGCGTATATCTTTTACATTGACAACAATGTTGATTTTAGGTTGGGGATAAGAGATTAGGTTACCTAATTAGTTTTTCCTTGGTCTTGAGCAAAAATCATGTGAAATTTTTTTAAAAGTTTCTAGAAATTCTTGTGAATTCGAAGTGATTTTGAAGGCTATCTTTGATTTAGAATTTAAGATATGTAATGTTGGTAATTTATGACTCTTGGATTCAATTATCTGTTAGATTTCACAGTTAAGTTCAAAGTTTTAAACATTGATTGAGTCATGATTTCACATGTCACATCTCGCTTATACATTAAGGTTTTAATTTGATATTAAATAATCAACTTAGTGATCATTAAGGATGGATGGAACCAACCAGGGGAACTTATCCATCATGTTCAATAAGAAGAATTGAAAAAAAAAAACAAAGAGAGAGAGAAAAGAGAGAAAAAGAGAATACCCAGCTAAAAAAACAGTTGTCATCGAAAAGGGCTACCAATTAAAAATCTTTAAAAGGACTGACATAGTGTAACACCCCGAAAATCGAGGGTTGGGTAGAAACTCAACTCTCGAGTTTTAGAACGTCACTTATGCAACATAAATAAGGATAAATGTATGTTGCCTGTAGAATGGCATTAAACAAGATTGAGACTAAGCCAAAACAACATATCATACTCCAGAGACAGTTAAATTAACAAGCGGAAGACTGATAAAAACATAAAATATATAATTGATTGTAAGTCTCCAGAGTGTAAACATGTTACCAGGTTAATTAAATACATGTATACTCCAAAAATGGAAGGAAAAGAATATACATGAGAGCTCCAAAAATATAAAATGACAAGTGTCATGGCGTCTAATCAACCTCCCTGTAATCCCGTCTATCAGAACACGCATAAAGGAGGGATCCTCCTCATCATCATCAAGTCCGGCTCCACCTCGCAGGCCGCGCCATCATCTGAAATTACAAAAGGGTCTGGTGAGTGTCCGGAACACCGTCCCGTAACGTGGGAGTGAGTAATTAACTCAGTGGAATCATAGAGCAAAGATTAGCATGTTATTAAATCAATCACGCAATAATAGTAAAGCAAACAATCAAACATTCCTAGATACTATTATTAATGCAAGCATGAGATGACATGATGGATGCCCTCACCGACATTCTCCCTCATACGGCACCATCTTACGCCCGCGGCATACTTTCTTCCCACAGTGCTCCACATCTTCCAGGCACATGTAATGCGATGTGGATAATGATTACCGAGTTGTTATTAGTCCTTTTTATATAGCAAGATTGGGAAACTAGGGTACCTTCCTTATATTAATCCCAGCACAGATCCTGTTTAGGGTCGTCACTCCTAGTAAGCTCATACGATGTTATGTTTATAGGTCGCTGCAAGGGCTGCCAGGGCTGTTGCACGCACTCGTTTCTCCTCTCCCCCATCACCTTATCAATACAGGCCTATTATATCCTTAAGACTACATCAGGACTCGTCGCGCCCATGCGGTGTCAGGATAAACTCAAGGTCACTACAAAGGGCTCTTCACCTAATCAGTGTAGGCCGACAGCAAGAATATAGTGTCCCATACCACCATAATCTGCTCAGAGTAGGGTGCTCACTGGTCACTACGGGGAGTTTTGTGGCCCCAGCGTAGGCCGACAGCTCGACCACGGTGTCCCATACCACCATGCCCGGCTCATGAGTCTTTATGGATCAAGGTACCATGGTTAACAGGGTTTCCAATGGTAAGTTCAGTACTCTAGGTTCAAGCAGTTATGAATCATATATGGTGAACATACAATGGCCAATCAGGTTATTTGACGGGCTCAACTAGTACGAGCGCATCTCAAGCTGAACGACATGAAGTGCATGAAACACTTCGTGTAGCCTAACCAATGCCGCCAACCCAAAACACAACTCGCGTTCATCGACACGTCCTTCGTGGCAAATAGAAGCCAACCACGAATTCAATCATTACCGACTGCCTGGATTAACATATAGCCCCAAGCATTTATAAACAACATCAATGATCATATGAGTGTGACATAATTGAAATACAAACAACCAAAGCATATTCACAACATGTGATAGCATATAACGTAAGAAAATAATCCAACACCTGCATTTCATATATATAGTGAAATCAATACGTATAGCCAACATGTAGGAAATCATATACAACATCATATGGATTGAGAATTCATTCTCAAAATTAATATACAATACCATTTACTCAATACATACTAATACAAACATTTATACGAACACTTAGTCTACACACCTTAGTCTACATATCGTATGTCGACCCAAAGTGCGCATTAGGGTGAATCTCTTCGCCAAACAGATTATACATGCATACATAATATCATAACACGATGAATTTACATGTCAAGCATTTCAGTAAAATACGGACGCATACAGTATTTTCTATAAATGCCTTAAATACCCTAAATCTCATATTTACCGTACGTTTACGAAACGAAAAACGGACAGCACATTGTACATGTCAAACGGCGTTACCGTCGATAATTTACTATTAAACGACAGTGAAAGCTTTGAAATCAGTCAATCAAAGCGTCTAATATCCGTACCTTTCGCCTTAGACGTGTATTGTTTTGAATGGAACGTATACGCTTCATCAACGGCGTAGCGGCGACCTAATGCACAAGATGTATAAGCTACTTTGCTATTTAAATCGACAGAATTCCAAAACAGCAAGTGGTTAGGGTTTTTCTTACCTAGAAGTGCGTTGGAATCACCGGGAGGGTGATGCAAGCAGGTGGATGTGGTACGAGGAGCAGCAGGGAAGACTCCAAGGAGAAAGCTCCAACTTCTCCCTCACTTTCTCTCTCTTTTCTCTCTTCTCTCTCCAAATTTGTATGGAATGAAAGAGCAAGGGTTTAAGCCCTTTTTATAAGCCCAAACATGACCAACATAGACTTAGGGCCAAGGTATACTTATTTTGTAACTATAGTGGGCTGGTTCTGATCCAACGGAGCATTTCTGAAGGTTCTGTGACTGAATGCGGTCAGACTTAAGCTCCCTGACATTGGATCTAGGTCAGGCAAAGTTTTCAGTCCGATTAAATTTCCAGATCGACCGTAGCGAACCAGTTTCAGTTCAACGGTTATGGGAACTCGAT
Organism: Magnolia kwangsiensis; assembly: GCA_037074715.1. Taxonomy (NCBI): domain Eukaryota; kingdom Viridiplantae; phylum Streptophyta; class Magnoliopsida; order Magnoliales; family Magnoliaceae; genus Magnolia; species Magnolia kwangsiensis. Next base: position 41,316,893 of record CM073576.1, on the reverse strand, counting down.
CGGAGCTACAAGTATTATAACATGTAAGGGAAATTTTTTCTAATCCGAGGGTGAAATTTGATTGAATTCTGACGGTTAGAACGCTTAGAAAAAGTGCACAAGTGAACGTGCCAGATTTCATAAATTATATTTATTTCTCACACTCTTCACTCTTGACCCAGTAAAATAGCGTCAGGACATCAGTTGGACTTGATTTTCGAGATGAACGTCAAGTCCAACTAGGCGGTCAGGATTGTCTAAGTTCGGGATAATCGGACTTCCGATGTCCGGTACATAGCCGATATAAAGTTTCCAAGGTGCTTTAGAGAGCAATCGGGAATAGAGTTTGATCCCAGGCTTTACGGTATTGTAGCGTCACCTATCCTATACGTTTTGACTCTAGCAGATCGTATTGAAAGTGATTGGTGCGAGTTTCACAGGTCGTCTATTGCAGCGCTAGGTGATTCTCATTAGATTTCTAAAGGAAGTAGCCTATAATGATCTCTATTTGAGATGAAATTTGGAGGGTGGAGCGAGGGTGTTTGGAAACGAAAGAAGGAAGAGTTTGGAGGGGTGGTTTTTACTAAAACTCAGACGTTCGGAGCAAAAGGAGAGCTTGGAGGGTCACTTTGTGAAGGAAGTATTTAATTGGGGTATTTTTAACGAATGACCCGCATACCAGGGAACTACCCTAGCCCCCAGACACCTCCAGCCCAAAGCCCAGACCCAACCGAGGAGTTTGACCGGCGATGCATCGCGGAACCGGCGATGGCATCGCCGACAAACTCACATCCAGCGATGGCCGCCCTATGGGACTGGTTCCCCCTACCCCCTAGGTCCCAAAAATATGTGGGGCCCACCTTGGATCATTGTGGATTAGCGTGGGTGGGCCCATGACTCCGTTCAAGGTGTTTCGGGGCCAGTTTACAAACCGAAATGAATTTTTATTGTATATAGCATATAATTTTGGGGTAGGAGACGCTAATCTATCCAAATAACCTATCTATCTTGTTAGATTCCAAAAGGTTAAGGAAAAAAGTCCATTTTACCCTTTTATTTACTATTCACGATAAGTTTTAGCTTCGGTATTGTTCTTCATCATGAAGACCTTAGGATTAGTGGTATTTACTATTTATACTTGAGAATTTATGTCTAATATGGAAGTACTTAGAGAAATTCGAAGAATGAGGTGGTGAAGGGTGAGATTTCGAAGGAAATAGGGAAATTTTGATTTTTAGACCTTGGGATTGATCATTGAGAGTGAAATGGTTGACCCATTGCCTAAGGACGTCTAATTCCAGGTTGATAAAAATTCGGGGTGTTACAATCTAGCCCCCTTAAAATAAAGTTTCGTCCCTGAAATTGGCTAAGGGTAATGAGTACTTATTCGAAGGAAGGTTCAAATCCTATTTAATGACCTAACCTTACGTAGAATCTAACTCAGCTGTTTCGATCCTGGGCCAGTGGGGAAGGGCCAACTACGCTTCCACTGCGCAGTTCTAACAACGACTAGATTGGGCTCGTAAGGTTCTACCCCCCTTAAAACTCGATTCTACTTAAGGTTCAAGAATCTATGCCTCGATCCGTATACCAGAACGCGATGTAACTTAGGGCTTATCCTTGACATAAAATAGGAAACAACTTCTCGCTACATTGGTCTTCCCTTGCTAATGATGCATTCTATGGCATTGGTATCTATGGTGATAGAGATGAGCATACTCTTTATTGTGGTTAAGTTCAAGGGCAGGTAGGAGTTGGTAGCAAGATATCTAATTCTCTACTGGATATAGGTCCTCGCCATTTCCCAAAGACAAAGAAATAAATTTTAGTTGTATGTGGTCGGGCCAACACGGAAGAAAAGTTGTGTAGTGGGTCTGAGCCGGATACATACACTTTCTGCCTAAAACAGAAACTTTACTGTATCAGTTCTTAATCCTAGACGATGTCGATCTTCTGCTTAATCAGAGCATTGGATTTATTGGCAACTACTAGGATTAAGAAGTCAATTCAAACTGCGAATGCTTCGCGTATATATACAGTTCCTTTACTCCACGTTCCCGAATGCCTTAAGCCCTTGGGGAAGGCAATTCTAAGGGGTGTGTTGGTTTATTCTAAGTTCAACTTGAGGAATTTGATAAGTTTTTCCCTGAGAGTGAATGGGTCTAAGTTAAAAAAACTTTCCTAAGGGTTATAACAGAAGTTTATAAGTATTAACTGGATCTATCGAAGGAATGAGGTTCTACTCCAACCAAATCAAGTCGACTAAGTCTAAGTCTATCATTCTATTACCTTAGCATATTTAGCCTTTTACATTCCTTACATTCTAAAGTCTATGGTCATACGCTAAGTGATTTCATACCCTTTCTAATTCAAGAAATTTGTTTTATAGCTTAGGGCCAAAAGTTGTCTAGTTAAATTTGAGTTGCCCAAACCTAAACGTAGTTGCGCTCGAGCACTACACATATGCTCATACTAACTAAGGAGGTCCTAGGGTTTACACCATTAATTTATTAGATTTCCTATACTGTCAGATCCTTCTAAATCTAGGAATACCAACTCTTGGTCCAAAATTCTAAGGGCCTGTTTGGGCTGGTGGCATGAAGTTGTATTAAATGGATAGCGTTGCTAATCCCACCTCGGGATTAGGAATGACATATTTGGTAGGAGGGTGGGAGGGGATTAAAATCGATTTATAGACTTTGGAAAATGAGTCTTGAGTTGGGAAGTAGGAGATGGGATTTCAAAATCCCAAGATGAAGAATTTCTAAGTGTAATTCAAAAGAAAAATTCCGGGATTTATTTCTAATTATATACATTCTAAACATGGTATTAAAAATCAAGGGATACACCTAATCTAGGGGCAATATCTTACACCTGCATCTATTCTTCGGTAGTAAATCTCGTCCGTCGGTGAAACTTGGGATTCTAATATGGTTTATAGATTCCATCGCCCCCTTCCTAAGTCAGAGTGCGTAGGTGTGCATTATGTTACCATAACCCAGGTCTGGTTTAATCCAAATCATGCTCTGATACCAACTGTAACACCCTGAAAATCGGGGGTCGGGTAGAAACCCAACTCCCGAGTTTCAGAACGTCACTTATTCAACATAGATAAGGATAAATGCATGTTTTCTGTAGAATGGCATTAAACAAGATTGAGACTAAGCCAAAACAGCATATCATACTCCAGAGACAGTTAAATTAGCAAACGGAAGACTGATAAATACATAAAATATATAATTGACTGTAAGTCTCCAGAGTGTGAAAATGTTATCAGGTTAATTAAATACATGTATACTCCAAAAATGGAAGGAAAAGAATATACATGAGAGCCCCAAAAATATAAAATGACAAGTGTCATGGCGTCTAATCAACCTCCCTGTAATCCCGTCGATCAGAACACGTATAAAGGAGGTATCCTCCTCATCATCATCAAGTCCTGCTCCGCCTCGCAGGCCGCGCCATCATCTGAAATTACAAAAGGGTCTGGTGGGTGTTCGGAACACCATCCCGTAATGTGGGAGTGAGTAATTAACTCAGTGGAATCATAGAGCAAAGATTAGCATGTTATCAAATAAATCACGTGATAATAGTAAAGCAAACAATCAAAAATTCCTAGATACTGTTATTAATGCAAGCATGAGATGACATGATGGATGCCCTCACCGACATTCTCCCTCATACGGCACCATCTTAGGCCCGTGGCATGCTTTCTTCCCACAGTGCTCCACATTTTCCAGGCACATGCAATGCGATGTGGATAATGATTACCGAGTTATTATTAGTCCTTTTCATACAGCAGGATTGGGAAACTAGGGTACCTTCCATATATCAATCCCAACACAGATCCTGTCTAGGGTCGTCACTCCTAGTAAGCTCATACGATGTTATATTTACATGTCGCTGCAAGGGCTGCAAGGGCTGTTGCACGCATTCGTTGCTCCTCTCCCCCATCACCTTATCAATACAGGCCTATTATATCCTTAAGATTACATCAACACTCGTCGCCCCCATGCGGTGTCAGGATAAACTCAAGGTCACTACAAAGGGCTCGTCACCTGATCAGTGTAGGCCGACAACAAGAATATAGTGTCCCATACCACCATAATCTGCTAAGAGTAGGGTGCTCACTGGTCACTACGGGGAGGTTTGTGGCCCCAGCGTAGGCCGACAGCTCGACCACGGTATCCCATACCACCATGCCTGGCTCATTAGTCTTTATAGATCAAGGTACCATGATTAATAGGATTTTCAATGGTAAGTTCAGTACCCTAGGTTCAAGCAGTTATGACTCATACATGGTGAACATATAATTGCTAGTCGGGTTACTTGACGGGCTCGACTAGTACGAGCGCATCTCAAGCTGAATGACATGAAGTGCATGAAACACTTCGTGTGGTCTAACCATTGCCACCAACCCAAAACACGACGCGTTCATCGACGCGTCCTTCATGGTAAATAGAAGCCAACCATGAATTCAATCCATTACCGACTGCCTGGACTAACGTACAGCCCCAAGCATTTATAAATAACATCAATGATCATGTGAGTGTGACATAATTGAAATACAAACAACCAAAGCATATTCACAACACGTGATAGCATATAACATAAGCAAATAATCCAACACCTACATTTCATATATATAGTGAAATCAATACGTATAGCCAACATGTAGGAAATCATATACAACATCATATGGATTAAGAATTCATTCTCAAAACTAATCTACAATACCGTTTACTCAATACATACTAATACAAACATTTATACGAATACTTAGTCTACACACCTTAGTCTGCATAGCGTATGTCGACCCAAAGTGCGCATTAGGGTGAATCTCTTCGCCAAACAGATTATACACGCATACATAATATCATAACATGATAAATTTACATGTCAAGCATTTCAGCAAAATACGGACGTATACAGTATTTTCTATAAATTCCTAAAATGCCCTAAATCTCATATTTACCGTACGTTTACGAAACAGAAAATGGACAGCACATTGTACATGTCAAACGGCGTTGCCGTCGATAATCTACTATTAAACGATAGTGAAAGCTTTGAAATTAGTCAATCAAAGCGTATAAGATCCACACCTTTCGCCTTAGACGTGTATTGTTACGAACGGAACGTATACGATTCGTCAACGGCGTAGCGGCGACCTAATGCACAAGATGTATAAGCTACTTTGCATTTGAATCGATGGAATTCCAAAACATCAAGTGGTTAGGGTTTTTCTTACCTAGAAGTGCGTTGGAATCACGGGGAGGGTGATGCAAGCAGGTGGATGTGGTACGAGGATCAGCAGGGAAGACTCCAAGGAGAGCTCTAACTTCTCCCTCACTTTCTCTCTCTTTTCTCTCTTCTCTCTCCAAATTCGTATGGAATGAAAGAGTAAGGGGTTTAAGCCCTTTTTATAAGCCCAAACATGACCAAAATAGACTTAGGGCCAAGGTATACTTATTTTGTAACTATAGTAGGCTGTTTCTGATCCAACGGAGCATTTCTGAAGGTCCTGTGACTGAATGCGGTCGGACTTAAGCTCCCTGACATTGGATCTAGGTCAGGCAGAGTTTTCAGTCCGATCGAATTTCCAGATCGACCGTAGCGGACCAGTTTCAGTTCAACGGTTATGGGAACTCGATCGGAGCTACAAGTACTATGACATGTAAGGGAAATTTTTTCTGATCCGAGGGTGAAATTTGATTGAATTCTGACTGTCAGAACGCTTAGAAAAAGCGCACAAGCAAACGTGCCAGATTTCATAAATTATATTTATTTCTCACACTCTTCACTCTGGACCCAGTAAAATAGTGTCAGGACATCAGTTGGACTTGATTTTTGAGATGAACGTCAAGTCCAACTAGGCGGTCAGGATTGTCTAAGTTCGGGGTAATCGGACTTCTGATGTGCGGTCCAGAGCCGATACAAAGTTTCCAAGGTGCTCCAGAGAGCAATCGGGAATAGAGTTTGATCCCAGGCTTTATGGTATTGTAGCGTCACCTATCCTATACGTTTGACTCTAGCAGATCGTATTGAAAGTGATTGGTGTGAATTTCACAGGTCATCTAGTGCAGCGCCAGGAGATTCTCATTAAATTTCTAAAGGAAGTAGCCTATAATGATCTCTGTTTGAGATGAAATTTGGAGGGTGGAGCGAGGGTGTTTGGAAATGAAAGAAGGAAGAGTTTGGAGGGGTGGTTTTCACTAAAACTCGGACGTTTAGAGCAAAAGGAGAGCTTAGAGGGTCACTTTGTGAAGGAATTACTTGATTGGGGTATTTTTAACGAACGGCCCGCATACCAGGGAGCTACCCTAACCCCCAAACACCTCCAGCCCAAAGCCCGGACCCAATCGAGGAGTTTGACCTGCGATGCATTGCGGAACCGGCGATGGCATCGCCAACCAAACTCACATCTGGCGATGGCCGCCCTATGGGGCTGCTTCTCCCTACCCCCTAGGTCCCAAAAATATGTGGGGCTCACCTTGGATCATTGTGGATTAGAGTGGGTAGGCCCACGACTCCGTTCGAGGCGTTTCGGGGCCAGTTTACAAACCGAAATAAATTTCTGCGGCGTATAGTATATGATTTTGGGGTAGGAGATGCTAATCTGTCCAACTAACCTATCTATCTTGTTAGATTTCAAATTTTAAGGAGAAAAGTCCATTTTACCTAGTTATTTACTATTCACGGTAAGTTTTAGCTTCGGTATTGTTCTTCAGCATGAAGACCTTAGGATTAGTGGTCTTTACTATTTAGACTTGAGAATTTGTGTCTAATATGGAAGTACTTAGAGAAATTCGAAGAATGAGATGGCGAAGGGTGAGATTTTGAACGAAATAGGGAAATTTTGATTTTTAGACCTTGGGATTGATCATTGAGAGTGAAATGGTTGACCCATTGCCTAAGGACGTCTAATTTCAGGTTGATAAAAATCCGGGGTGTTACACATAGCGTGAAAGCCATCGATGGAAAAATTAAAAGATGGAAGAATAAAAGGTTAAATTGTAAGGCAAGTTTTGGTTTGGGTTATGGTTATCCTGAATGATCTTGGGATTATCAATATTATCATGAAAATAAAGAATCGAGCCTTTGATTATGATAAGTTTAGGTTTCACTATACACCCATGGAACTCAATGTCTTGATTTTTTTTTCAAATGGATGGATTAATACCTTGAACTTGAATATGAAGTTTATCATGCACTTGAGTCTAGGAGAAAGTAATGCCCAACATTCATGAATCCTAGAATTCTATTGATCGGATTGTTTTTTAAAAATCCCTCGGGTTTATAGAAATTGTCCTGTAATTCTTAAAATATTTTTTTCGCATACTTTGCTTTGGACTAGTAAAATGTTGGTTGGGGATTGTGTTGAGGGTTAAATATAGCATATTAGACCCCCGTTATTGCTTGGTTTTACGAACATGATAATGTTTAACATCCTATTTTAATCGTGTTTGAGTTGCAAGGTGAATTTAAGAGCTTGGACTGAAAAAGGGTGTTAAAAATATGAATTTGGTGTTCAAAAGGCAAGGGACAGATCTTAGGAGACTGAGATCGAAGAATTCATATACGAAAGATCTAAGAAAATTAAGTGATCAATGGTAAAGAGGCCTGAAAGTCGTCCTAAATGTAAGATCATTGGATTCCTACCATCCGTTTGGCTCAAAACTTTAAATCTGGCCTGAAGACTTAATCGTACACGTCGAATTTTAGCCATTGGATCTTTGTGGAAGTGGCTCAACGGACAAATTATCTCATAATTCACTAATTTGGGGGCCACTTGATGTTTGGATATGCTTCAATTTTGGTATCAACCCCTTAAAAGGGGTGACAAAATGAATGGACGAAGCGGATTTCATATATACATCACAGTGGACCCCACATGTACATTACGTGTACATAGGGTACACGTGCTAGCTGTGTACCAAATGTTCAGCCCGATCAAAGACGGGCTGACCCATCTCTCTCACGGGAACATCCAGCGGCCGGACGCTGTCCGGCCGGGTTTGGTCTATGGGCTCCACCCATCATCTGGATTAAAGATCTAGACCATCCATCTGCTCTAAGGGTTGGGGAGGACCTTAGCCAAGACATCCTTTTGGCCACATGCATACGTACACATGTGGATTGCGAGATGTCACCCCCCAAACCCAGAAATCGGATTCATAGGAATCTCGATCGCCGAATCCGGTGCGACAGCCTCCGTAGTGCCCCATTCTCGGCTCCTGACAATCATATGCCAAATTTCGATCATATAATCCTACAAGGAGGGTTTTCAGAATGATTTTTTTTTTTGTAATGGAGCAAACCACAAGCATAACCAAGCGATAATACAACATCACCACATATCCACTATATCAAAAACTTTAAGTACAATGTAGAAAATATAAATACAAGGTGGTCAAAAACTCCAAAATAGCCAGATGCGCACTCCTGCCTCAACGCTACTATTGTCCAACGCTACCTACACGTAACTGTCGTGCATAAGCTTATAAAAGCTTAGAGGGTGGTGTAAGTGTGTACGCAAGGCAAATGTCAAGTGTACAATATCAGAGTAATGCAGAAGTATGCGGTAGGTCCATGAATAAAACCAACCATACTAATGCTATGTGATGCAAGGCATGATTGTTATCGGCCATACCAAGGCCATGCGATGCGAGACATGAATGCTATCGGCCACACCGATGCAATGCGAGGCTTATATAGCCGAATGTCATATGCGAAATGCAATCCAAGAAGGTCGGTACTCATCAAGTACACATATCAGTACAAATCCTCTCTAGATATCACCGGGGTCTAATACACTCACACTGACTGCCTCCTCCCTAGCTGAACAGCCAAGCAAGAGGAATAGACCTCACTATTCGCCTGACCAGTAGTCTGCCAATACATACCCGGCTCGTCGATAGCGGACTCATTTGTGAACTGGACAAACTCAGCCTAGCTTATAACTCCCTCACTCAGGCGGATAAGGCCACACCCCCTTCCAACCGACCACAACATAGTGAGAGGCACGACCTACTGGTATTCATCACTCGAGTGCTCGTGTATCCACTCAGTCTAAACGTTGGACCTTCTCCTCGTACCAAAAAGGTTCTAGGACTTTCACCCAAAGACATCCTAAGTGCCCACAGTGCTACAATCAAGTATTTTCGGTATCCAATACGGCCATCCACGATGTACTTGTGGAGCCACGACCCTGATGTTGCTAGGGCATGCAGTGATCAAGTCACATGTATGTGAGATGGATGAGTCACACCATACATTCATGCAGCAATCCTGCGCATAAAATGCGATAATGTGGGGCACTCCATCTCATAAGGAGTCTGATAAATGACTCGGCCCAACGGCTTATGCTATGATCATACAATCTTCATATCAAGCATGCATATGATGTGTATGGGCATGAATCATGGAGTTATACTAAGCATGTTATAAAGTGATGAACTATCAACAAGTATGAGCCTATCAATGGGCCCTAGGGAGAGTCGCAATGCAGAGATATAACCAACATTATGCTTACAATGTGGACGTCAAACCAACATTGCTCCCAAGGCTCGGCCCGTCATAAATATCATTACACAACCCATAGAGAAATCACACATTGCAATGGACTCTAAGGATAACCCGTTAGGCCTCGACCCATGGTCCTTAAATACATCAAGTAGGCCACATCATATGGGCCTTTGGTAAATCAAGTGGGCCGCATTAAAGGGGTCTTATGTATATTACAATGGGTCATATCCCATGGGCCTTTGAATACATCACAATGGGCCTCAACCCATAGGCCTTATATATCAAAGTGTGCCCCAACCACGGGCCACAAATACATTAAATTGACCTCATATCATGGGCCTTACATTCACATCAAAGTGGGCCTCAACCCGGCCTCAAACACATTAAGGTGAGCCTCAACAATGGGCCTCATGCATATACCAAGGTGGTCCTCAATAACGGGCCACAAATGCGTTGAGATGAGCCTCAACCCATAGGCCCTATACACATCACAGTGGGTCTCAACCCATGGGCCTTAATACATCACAATAGGCCTCAACCCATGGGCCCTAAATATATTACAATGGGCTTCGACCCATGGGCCTTAATACATCACAATGGGCCTTAACCCATGGGCCCTAAATACATTACAATGGACCTTAACCCATGGGCCTTAGAATAAATCAAAATGGGTCTAATTTCATGGGCCTTACATTCATATTAAATGGGTTATACCAATATAAGTGGTGATAATGACTTCCACCATTAAAATCCTCAAGGCCTACCCTCACGTTTATTTATTTATTTATTTTTATTTTTTTTCCATCCAACAGTTGATAAGGTCATACAGACCTGATAAGAATAAATAAATAAATTTTATTTTTTGTTCCAAACCTCTGGGCCTGAGGAGTTTCAATGGTAGACATTCAACCCACCACTGTTATCAGTGGCCCATCGGATGAATAGATCTACCTCTTTTTTTTTTTTGCCTCAAACCATAAGACAAGCTTGCCAAATGGTGGGCGCTTTAGATGAAACACATGCATCATGGTGGGCCCCACCGTCCAGGTGTGTACGGTGTGTATAAAACACATAAATCATGGTGGTCTCCACCGTCCCACGCTGTGGACGGTGGAGTGAAAAAAATACATCACAGTAGGTTCCACCGTCCACTGGACGGTGGTAATACAACACATACATCACTATAATGCACGGACCTGGATGAAGGGAAAAACCAAATTTCATATTAATCTAAAACTTCCGTGACCCAAAAAAAGATTCCAATGGTAGACATTTAATCACACAATTTCCTATGATGTGGGCCACCTGAATCTTGGATTTGGATGAAACTTAGAGGGGGCCCACCTCAGGGGGTGGCCCACCTCATGAATGGGTTAAATGATAAATAAACATCAAGGTGGGGCCCATGGCTGGAGCTGTGGGTCGCTGACCGTTGGCCGCCCATCACGTGCGTGGGTGCTGCCTGCGCCTCTGGCAGCAGCAGCGCCTGTTGCTTAATTTTATTTTTTTTTTCTAAAACACGTTTTTTCATGATTTTTCAGGTGTGGGGCCTATATCAAGTAAATCTAACCTATCCATTACACTCTGTGGCTCAAGACTGTCCAAACGAGTCCAATATCTGATGTTTTTTCGGCTCATAAAAATGTCAGGGTGACTTTCAACGGTAGAAACTACTGTTTTACATGCCATAGCCCACTGGAACATCGGATCAGCTTCATTTTTTGGCTAACACCTAAAATAATCTAAGGAAAAGGATGGACGGCGTGGATTAAAATAAATACATAAAGGTGGGGCCCATATGAGTGGTCCACACAAAGCTTTAAACTAAGCTTATATTTGTGTTTCCCATATGACGTCCAGCGTCCAGGGACGTTGGACGATTTGGCATCCCAGGTGCCAAAGATGTGGGCCTGCTCAAGTGGGCCATCGGGTAATGGATGATGTAGATGCAACACTTATAAAGTGGGCCCCACTTCTAGATAGTTTAGATAAAATACATACTTCATGGTGGATCCATCCAAGTGGGCCACAAGGCCATATTATCACAAGAAAAAGAAATGAAAGAAAGAGAGGGAGAGAGAGAGAGAGTGGGAGTGGGACATGCGTGATGAAGGGACCTCGACACTATGGGTCCTCCATTTCGAGCATCCAATTCATACATCAAGTGGGTCCCATTGCATGTGGACCCATCAAATCAAAGATCTACGATGGAGATCCTTTCTCCACCTAAAATGAATGGCCTAGATGACCTCTTTCAAACTAGAATTAAACATCATGATGAGGTGCATGGAGAATGGCCCCATCATGGGATGATATCGATAATCAAGGTGGGCCATCGGCCACATCTTAATGTCTAAAGTGAGATCCATACCATTGATCGGTAGGCCTGACTTGGCCCATCTTAAAAACATGAAATCTAGGCTATGGAAGCACCCACCACTTGATCTTCTTGGTCCGTTGGAAAGCTGATCTCCTTGTGCTTCACTTTGATGAAGGAAGATGAGAAATGGATGGCTAGGATGAAGGTTTTGGGATGGGAAAGTGGGCCACACAAGGTCACTTCTCTCTTGGGAAAACCTTGGACATGTGCACCCTTGGTTGCTTGAAATTTTAGGGTGAGAAATGAGAAAGAGAGAGAGTTGTAAGGAGAGATGTGAGGTGAGTGATGGGGTGATGGTTGATGGATGTGAGTGATGGGTGAGGTAATGGATTGGTTAACTTTTGGGTTTGTTTAACTTGTGGAGAAAGGAAGCATGGGTACTTTGTACTTGACATGAGAGGTGATTGATGAGATTGATTAATGGGATTGATTTGACATGTTGTAGAGATCTCTTGGGATTGCCAACCCACGAAATTTTTCCTCGATCTGAACGCGGGCCCACATCTCCTCATCTGGGTATCGGATCGGTGCATGAGTTGCGGCGTTGGAACCGCAGCGACAATGCGGTCGCAATGATACAAGTCTCGGATTAAGCCGATTCAAATGTATAGGATACAACTTACGGTCATGGGCATACGTCGATTACAGGTCACGAATTACCAGAATTCGACAAGAAGGATCGCGAGAGTCGACGGAACAGTACGGTCTAGGATACGGGTCTTATACCAGAAAACACAGGATGAACGGTGAGTTGATTTGATATAGTGGACCGCACCAAAACTTGACCAAAACTGCTCCTTTCTGACTGGTTTTTCACCAAGAATCTAATGAGCAGCGTGGATTTTTTGTGAAAACATCATTGTGGGGCCCACCAAGCATCACAATGCAAGAATTTTCACTGCTTGGTGAGTCTAATGACTGATTTTTTCTTTGGCTAACACATGGAAATCTCTTCTCACCAATTGAATAGGATAGGACTCTTCTAGTTGTGTCCTTGAATCATGTAAGGTAGCTTCCTAATTGCTATAAGTGGATCCTTGACACCCTAGTTCCTACCTTTAATTTCTTTAGTTTTAATCACTTTAGTCACATTTATTCCCTTAATTATTCCAGATTTAGATTTCATCTTTTTCTAGTTCTAGTTCTAATTACTTTCAGAATACGTACAAGGTTCTGTAGATTTGACCTCGGTCTTACCAAGATTATTACTAGACCGTGACCCTGCACTTGGGGTTGTAAATAATAGCCGAACTCCTTCACTATTAATCGCTCCCATTCATAGACCAAGCCCCTTCATTATAGAGGTCGACGCAGGGGAGGTTGAGAAGTTGAAGGTAGCCCTATCCTCTACCCTTATTGCCTATTCGATCAAGGAATCTATCTCTAGTTTACACCTGATTGATACATTTCGGAGATCCAAATTCTTAGCCTCCCTAGTGGATTTCACAAGAACCGCTCCTAAGCAATTCCTCCTGAATTTCCAATCTCATAAGGAGATGGCTACCTTTGTTGAAGACTCTAACATTCACCGCTAGATGGGCTTATCACAAGTGGCTTCATGGTCTGCAGATTCCACTTCTCTCAGCCAAGGAGTTTGGATCCGTCTTGTGGGGATTCCAGCCCACTCATGGTTCCTAGCGGCTGTCGAGGGTTCAGCCAAAACCTTTGGAGATGTAGTGGAGATCGATAGTGTGGCAGCCATGGGTATTTTCTAAGCCTTCACCAGAGTTCGCATCAAGCTTATGCCAGGGTCGGATCTTCATAGCTTGAGATACTTGAAGGTGAATGGAAAATCCTTCCCAATCATTGGAGTTCTAGAGAGCCAACGAGTCAAGGAATGCTAGTTACCTTATCACCAAGAAGCGCCTAGAGAGAGAGATCAACTAGAGATTGGGCTTTTAAGTCCTTTCACTCGTTCAAAGAGCCCCAATACCCCTACCTCCCAACTATTTGTGAAAAGGTTCCTAAACCTCTCACAACCTCCCTAGCTGATCAAACTCACCAACTTATCACACTCCTTAATAGTCGATACATTCTCACTTCTCATGACATCCTCTCTTCGTCCAATCCACCCTCCCCATTGGTTGGTGGATGAGAACCGGACCCTATACCACTGGCTAAGCAACTCCATCAACCCTCTCCCACTTTCACAGATACTATCAGGGCCAATCCCCAACTTCTTAAGGCAAAGGTCCTGAGCCCTAGCTGCTCATTTAGGGTCCGGAGGTAAGACGCCTATACGAGCCTCTCCAGGTATGTTGCTCTCAGGTAACTAGGAGGGATGATCATGTTTCCCCAATAAGAGGAAGCCTTAGGCCAACGATAGTTGACTCTAGTTGCCAGAAGATTTCTTCAGCTCAGTATGAGGAAGAGCAGCACCCCCTGGCCTCCTCAAGCAAGGTTTGTAAGGTAAAGCATCATCAATCCATTCCCTTGGAGGGATCAGTAGCTATCTTAGTAGGCTTTAGGTCTAAGGAGAATACTGTTACATTAGAGGAGGCACCTCAACCTATTCCTTTTCTTGGTGGAGTTTTTCCTTAATACGTTAGTCCTCCTTAGCTCCTCTTTGCAGGCTTATACAATAGTAAGGTCAAGCTAGAGGAATTGCTTTCAAATCCTGAGTAAGATCAGTAGGTTGCTCTCCGCTAAGGATAGACATAAGTACTCTAGACTGGCCAGGAGTCACTGGGCCAAAGCAACAATTCTTCTCAACCCCAGCTAGGGATTGGTTTAGTCAGAAGACTCAGACGTTGGACCTCAATGAGGCAGGGGAAGTAGACCAGATTGCAGTGGATATTTCTCCCTATTTTGTGTAAGGCACAAAGGCTAAGGGTCTGGAGACCACCTAAATCATCTAGGGAATGACAAACCAGCCAGAATTGCCTGACCATCTTATTTCTCTAACGATTGAACCAACTAGCCTTATCTTAGAATAGCCCTTTCAGGAGCAAGTTGAGGAGAACACCGACCTCGACAATGATACCCCAGCCCTAGGGAATTCAGCCAGAAGAACAACAAAAGGGAAAAGAGGAAAGCTCTTAAGAAGGAAAGTAACAAGACAGATCTAAGAAGCGGAATGGTTTTACAGATTTTGAAGATTGAAGTGGAGGGCAATAAATTTAGGGTGTGTTATGGATGGATAACGCCCTTATTTGGAACGCCCAAGGCATAGGCAATCAGCCTACCATTAGATCCATGAGAAAACTAGTCAAGAATTTCAATCCATTGCTAGTGGCGATCCTGGAGCCTATGGTGAGAGAGGAAAGGCGTATCGCCATTGGTTTGAAACATAACTTTCATTCCTCTCTCTCTCTCTCTAATGGCGAATCAGGGTGAAAATTATGGTTTTTTTTTTTTTTTGCATAACCAATTTAATGTATCTGTCCATTCTACTTCAAACCAAATGTTATCATTGAGAATTTGTTTGTAGAATTTTAGGGAGCCCATCTTGCTATCATTCATTTACACTTGTTGTTCCAATATCCTTAGAAGATCGCTTTGGGATGATATGGCCAACTTAAGCAGGGGCGCAATAGGTCCATGGCTGTTGGTGGTGACTTATGTAGTAGTTAAAACCAATGAAAGAATGGGGAACCGAGAAGAAGATAGAGAAAGCATGGTCAAATTCTTTGAAGCCATTCAGAATTTTGATCTCCTCCATGTAGGCTTCGTAGGGAACAAATTCACTTGGAGAAACAATCGGTCTAGTAATGCTTGAGTCTGGGCTAGACTTGATAGGGTCCTCATCAATGATAGGTGGTTGTTGATTTCCCATCATTTCGAGTAGAGCATTTATCCAAAGTCAATTCAGATCACGCTCCATTACTACTATCTTTTCCCAACCAGAATCAGCCCATCATCAGACCATTCCGCTTCCTCCGAATGTGGACTCTTAATGACACATTTCAGCTAGTATTTAAGAAGGCCTGGGAAGGAGAATGCTCTAGTCAGCCCATGATTAACGTGCAACTCAAATTGAAGAAGGTGAAATAACTATTAAAGGTCTGGAAAAGAGAGGTTTTTCGCAACATTTTCCTTCAGATCAAGTCAGCAGAAGAAGAGCTAGTGCAGATCGAAAACAAAATGCAGAGTTCTCTAACTGAGGAGTTACTTCAAGAAATCTCGACAGCTAGGCGAAGGCTAGCCCAGTTATAGCTCATGAAAGAAGTTTTTTAGAAACAAAAAGCTAGGAACTCTTGGCTAGAGGAAGGTGACGGAAACACTAAGCATTTTCACGTGTCAGCCAAAGAAAAAATCAGGCGTGCAATTATCTCCTAGATCAAGGATGAGGAAGGTAATACTACCACAAGTCAAGTTGAGATTAAAGTAGTGGCAGCTAAGTTCTTTGAAGAACTCTTCAAGGAGGAACCAACCTCCCAACACCATGACTTATCCTTGGCCATTCCCCGACTATTTCCCAGAAAGATAATGATGAGGTGCTTACCCCTACCTCATTAGATGAAACCCAGGCTACGGCCAGTGTTATCCCGAAGGACGGGGCACCATGTCCAAATGAGTATTCTGCATCCTTCTTCTCTGAGTACTAGCATATAGTTTGTAAAGACATCCACAAAGTAGCCTATTCCTGTTTGAAGGGGGTCCACTCCCTAGAGCCTTTTCCTCTTCCTTGATTTGTTTAATTCCCAAACCCCCTGTAGCCTCAAAATTTGCTGACTATCATCCTATTAGTCTCTGCAACGTCATTTACAAAATTCTCTTTAAAATTCTGGCAGCTAGATTGAGCAAGATTCTTCCTAAGTTTATCTCACCTGAACAAGGAGCTTTTGTTCAAGGTAAATTGATCACAAAGAACATCGTGCTAGCCCCGGAGGCAATGTGAGATATCAATAGGAAGGTTCGGGGAGGCAACATCATTCTCAAGTTGGACTTGGAGAAAGCCTATGACAGGGTGGATTAGAACTTCCTCAAACAGGTGATGTCTATATTTGGTTTCAGCGGCAGATGGGTAGCGCTTATGGAAACATGCTAGGGTAACAATTGGTTCTCGGTCCTCATCAATGAGGAAGCGACGGGATTCTTCAAATCCTCCAGAGGGCTTCCCCAGGGAGATTCTCTCTCTCCAGGGCTATTCATCTTAGCAGCTGAAGCCTTTTTTAGAAGTTTCAAATAGGTGGTTATTAGAGGTCAGTGTCAACCCTTCAAACTACAATGGGGCTGCCCGCTCATCTCCCATCGGTTCTTTGCAGACCATACCCTCTTATTTTTGAACAAGAGTCAGGCCTCGCTCCTTACAATCAACAATTTCCTTTCTTCCTTCCAAGAAGCTTCAGGCTAGAAGATTAACAGCTGCAAGAGCTGCTTCCTCTGCTCTAAAAATCTGTTGGCTAGTAGGATCAGGATCATCAAGCGAATTTTGGGTTTTGCTAAAGCTAGAGCTGATGTTCAATACCTCGGCATTCCTCTATCGAGAGGTAGAATTAAAATACTAAACCTTCAGTTCCTTATAGACAGGTGAAGCGTAGAGTCAGCGGATGGAATATGAGATATCTGTCTCAAGCCGGCAGACTGACGCTTATCAAACACTTGCTAGGAAGTATGCCTCTTCATGTCATGGCAGCAACGTAAGTTCCAGCTCAGGTTATTGTAGATATGGAGCACAACTTTGAGCATTTCTTTTGGGGATGGGCCAAGGGCAAAAGAAAATGTCAGTGGATTGCTTGGAAAAAGATAACAAGGCCTAATGAGGAAGGTGGTCTAGGCGTTAGAAGTTTGAAAGAGGTGATGGCATCTTTACATATGAAGATGGTTTAGGATGTTAAATATGGTGACAAGGAAGGGCCCTGGGTGTCTCTTGTGCGATCTAAGCACCCCAGGTATCTGGAGATGGAGTTTTCAAGCAATATATCCAACCACGCCTCTCCGTTTTGGAAAAAATATCAGATTTTTTCTACCTATTCTCACCAATAACGTGCAGTGGCCGGTGGGCATAAGGGGCCTCAACCTATGGAGTGTAAACTGGATAGGGTTGGGTCCCCCTCCAGCAGCTAGCTAACATCCCCATTCCAATTTCTTTGCAATCTTTGAAGGTCAGCGAATTTCTTGCCCCCGCGGGGCCTCTCCCTCATTCTTCAGTTTTCTCCTTCCTTCCCCAAGTTACCCTTAACTTCATATTCCAGGGTGGATTCGCTACATCTGAGGACAGATTTGAGTGCTTCTGGCCTCACGACCCCTTTGGCTCTTTTTCAATCAAGTCAGCTCAGAAGATGAGTAAAGATGCAACCCCGGCTATGAGGTCGTCCAATTAGATCTGGCACAATAAGATCCCTTCCAAAATGTCAGTTTTCCTTTGGAGATTGATGCAGGACGCAACCCCAGTGGATGTCAGGGTTCAGTCCAAAGGGATTCACCTTGCCTCTAAATGCACTTGTTGTGATGATGAGAGCATCTCTAGACCAAAGATGAAATCGATCCAGCACCTATTCCTATGTGGGCAGCAAGCAGCTCAAATCTGGCATCACTTCACCTCATTATGTGGGATTTCTCTTCCTCACCATTCGATCGAGGGAAGATTGATGCAATGACGTAGAGCTGCTACTCCAGGTACTGCTCCACCCCTATCTAAAAAATCATCCCCATCCTTATCTTTTAGGAATTCTGGAGAGCTAGGAACAGGGCTAGACATGACCATAGTCCCATGCATGTTTCCAGATCCATCGCCCGCATTAAATGGTGGGCCAAATCGATCCTAGAGGGCAAAGCAGCTTTCCTCCACTTCAAGGATGGGCTAGGTATTCCACCTTCGCCTAGCCAGAAATTCCACACGCAAATCATAAAATGGGTTAAACTTGTGAAAGACTAGATCAAATTAAATGTGGACGATTTGGTGAGAGGTAACCCAAGATTATCTGGTAGGGGAGGCATATGTCGGAGGGACGATGGCAAATTCATTCTCTTTCTCGACAAGCTATGGGGCGGGAACCAATAAAAGAACGAAACTTTGTGCAATCTATGACGGTCTCATATTATGCCTGGAAAGAGGGTTGGATGAGATAGAGGTTGGAACCAATTCTAAGGTTGTGGTGGAGCTCCTCTCGGGGAAGGACTGTACCCCCTAGCACTGGAGACCATGGGTCACGAGAATCATCAATTTGGGGCAGAGAGGTTCTTTTGCTGTTAGGATCATTCAGAGGGAATGGAACATCCTGGTTGACAGTATGGCCCATGAGGTCAGTTGTTGGGGCATAAAAATGCACGAGCTGATAGGAATTTGGTTTGTTGTGCATTAAGGATCTAAGATAGGCAGTCGTGCTCATTAAGCGGCCCTCTCTCTATTCTTTGAAAAATCTGTGCCAGAGTGAATAGTTGCGTATATGAATACTTGTGCAGATGAATAGTTGCATGGGTAAATAGTGCGGTAGTGAATAGTTGGGCAGGTGAATAGTGTCATAGTGAATAGTTGTGCGAGTGAATAGTGTTGCATGGAATGAGGCCCACGACACGTAAATCGATGCTTCACACACGTAAAAGCCTATAAATACCCCCTCCCCCTCTCATTTGCATCATTAGAAGTTCTAGTGAGAGGAGCTGCATGAATAGTGTCACATGAATAGTGTTGTGTGGGTGAATAGTGTTGTGCAAGGAATAGTGTTGCGTGATGAAAGTATTACGGGGATTTGTTTGATATGTTGTATGGTTGCGCAATAAGAGGCCTCTACAGCACTGTGCTCTGTAGTTTTGTGAGTTCCTTTTGGACCCGCACAACCCCTCTCTGACTCTGACGGACACAAAATACATCGAAATGCTGCCAAAATTTCAATTGAATTGATTATCCTTTCATTCATTGCACAAATTCATTGTACTTTGTTTCAGAATCAAGGGAAACACGAGGATGTAAACAAATTCAGAATTAATGAAATCTATGATAATGAATGTTCTTCTATTTTCTTTGTTATTATTGAATGATAATTCTCCTATCGAAACGCATTTGTTTCTTGTCGAAACAAAATGGCATTAGCTACCATAGTCAATGTATCGTAAAGAAACAGAGAAGAGGAGAGCAAAAGGATATTGTCACTATCATCGTATGTTCGGGTATCATATTGGAAATTGGTATGTCATCAAATATATACTCTAGAGGATGATCGACAATGGTGAAATTGTTATAAAAGAATATGATAGAAAGAGAAGCATGATGAGTTAATATAATTTCTATTTTAAACATGGTATCAGTGATTCCTTAATAAATAAGACATGATTCTAGTAGTGGCATGGTCCATCATGCTTATGTGTAAGAAGGAAAAACATAATGGCTATGCAATATGTGATAAGACAAGCAATATTCTGATCATACGTCTTCATGATGAATAATTAATGAATAAATAAATCAGATAAAGATACAATTTCTAAATATTCTTCCGAACATCTGTGCGAAATTCCTAATCTATCTAATCCTGAAAAAGGTAATTGATGATTTCTTAATATGATAATTGTCGATATCAATTTTTATAGGTCAACACAGGGGCCAAAATCACTATGGCGATGGAGTTATTATATATTGACATTTAAGCACGGGGTTATTATTACAATTGGATTATCGTTGCGGCCTTCAAAAGTATCTTCAAAATTATATACTTTGAAAAGGCTATTGCAGAACTATTTCTAAGCCCTGGCCAATTATCTGTAAGATTTATGAAGTGACAACTATATCTAGATTATCGATAATTATGAAGCTTATAATGCTAATTAAGACATGAAGAGATTCAACATATATTGATATACTGAGATTTATTAAAGGTCACTTACAAGACCAAGGCCAATTTTAAATCCAAAATGATATAATCAATATATTATCACTGGAGATTATATCAACAAAACTTATCAAGTTAGGAATCAGAATAAATAAGGCATCAGAATGCTTATGGATATTCATCCTATTAAAATTATTGTTCTCGAAAGGTAAAAAAGTTTTGATTGTAAAGATTCTCAGAGAAAATCTCATCCAATCAAAAGAGGGCAGATCATGCAACGGTTATACAATAGCCGCAATAAGCATACTATCGCTTGAATTTTTATTAAAGTCATGCCCATATGATATCTTCAGCAAGCGACGATTATTGGAAACAAGTTGATATCCACCTTATATCATTCTTCATGACAGAATATTAAATCGGTCAGTTGGCAAAATCATTCTTACAAAATGTTAAAGAACTATCACCTTATATACATTGTAAGCTTTACTGATTATCAAAATATCATTGGTCATCGCTGATATCGTCAACGATCATTGGTTATGAAAATTATTACAAAGCATCAACGATCGCTAAGACATCATCTATTACGGAATATTATTATAGATCATTATTGATATCGCCATGATTAATGCCAAGCTGATATTATCACCTTGAAAAAATGATGTTATCATTTATCAATGAGCTATTGTTATGGTCAAGCACTATTAGACATCATCGCTTATTATCAACATAACGAAAATTGTATTCGCATTCATGATATTACTGACTATCGCTAACTATACAGCGTTGATTATTTTTTGGTAGTAGTGAGCGCCCAAGAAGGCCAATTACGCATAAGACCTATATTTTAAGAAATTGGTGATTCATTTATATATGATAGCAGTGAGTGCCAAAGTAGGCCAACCACGCACAAGACCTATATATAATGCTCCAACAACTTACGAGCCTAAATTGTGAATGCTCCAACAACTTAAAAGCCTAAACTGTGATTGCTCCTTAAGCCCAGCCTGAAATCAGTGGTAAACTATAATTGATCCTTGAGCCTAACTCGAAATCGGTGGTAAACTATAATTGCTCTTTGAACCCAGTGTAAAATCGGCGGTAAATTATAATTGTTCCTTGAACCCAGCCTGAAATTGGTGGTAAACTATAATTGCTCCTTGAGCCCAATCAAGTCAAGCCCAGTCAAGTTAAGTCCAATAAAGTCAACTAAAGTTGAGTCAAACATAATCAAAGTATGATCATTCAAAATTATGCACGCTCAAGTTTAAATTGCATATAATGCCTTTAGAGCTAACTAAATTAAAAGTCAGCAACAATCACCAAAGGAAATATAGCTATAAATCTCGAACTAATGCATAATTCTGCAAATGCATATGTTTATTTATCTTGTATAGAAGTGCAATATCAAAGATTACTGCCAAAAGTGCAAAATATCATATTTTCTCTTGAATCAGGTTCAAAATTGCAACAATGGCAAGTGTATTTAAAAGTATGACTCTTCAAGATCAATTATATGAATTATGGATCTTCACCATGTTAAGGCCCAGTTATATGATCCGATGCTATAACTACTTATGGATCTGAAATACTAAAGGTCCAAGGAAAATATACTTCTAGCCAGCCTATGAAAAAATGCCAAGGAGTACAAGCTATAAAAGACTCAGTTGTTGAACCTATAGAGCTGAAAATGACATATCTAAAAGCACGATATAATGAGCAAAGAATACAACAAGTGCAATGCAAAGCATGTTGACAAGCACAAAGATGGAATGACTAAATCATTATCATATTATAAATATTACAATCATTTTAAACGTTTTCAATATATTTTAAAATTATCAATACTTCATGAAAATAAATTACAAAATTATGATATCTTCATATACTAATTTTGATTAATTTGGTAGGAAAGATTACCATTCGAAATCTTGGATTATGCAAATTATAAATAAAGGAGACAATCTAAGAAATTGTTGCAATAGGAACAACATTAAAGAACAATTCCCTAAACACAGAGTTCAAAGAAAGAATCGCTGGAGTTGATTGAAGAGATCGTTGTAGTAGAAGCACATTGAAGGACAGTTCTCTGATCAAGTTACTCAAAGATGGAGTCACTACACTTTTACAATGACCAGTTTTGATGAAAAGAGAACTGTCGGAATAAGGGAGTTAAAACTGTGGAGGATAAAATTATAGCCCTGTCCATAGAAAGGTGTTCAATCTAATTAACCGTTATGAAGACAGAGTGCTTTCATTACTGCATGATCCTCCCTATTGAAGCATTCACTTGGTGCTTTTAATTGAGGGCATTCAATCTTCTGTTCAGGCGCGATCATTCAGTCTTCCGTTTAAGCGTGATCATTCAGTCTTCCACTCGAGCGCGATCATTTAGTTTTCTATTCAAGCGCGATCATTTAGTCTTCAGTTTGAGCGTGATCATTTATTCTTCCAGTCGAGCACGATCATCCAGTCATTCTTCAGCCGTAATTCATTTGAGCTCGATTCCTTCGACAATGAGTCATTTGATAACAATTCATCAGAACACAATTCCTTCGAGCTTGATTATTTTAGACTCGACTCTTCAGTTCTCCATTTAATCGATCCTTCTCCGTTTTGCGACCAACTATATTTTCATGAAGAATCCTTCTTTGACATAAATAGATTTTTGTGCAGAAGGAAGATCGATCCTCCATTTGATTTCATAAATCAATCAAAAAAGGATTGAGGGGGCATTTGTTGGGGCACAAAAAATATAAGTTGATATGACTTTGATTGTTGCGCATCAAGGACCCAAGATAGGTAGCCCTGCTCATTATGCGGCCCTCTCTATATTCTCTGAAAAATCTGTGCCACAGTGAATAGTTGCATGGATGAATAGTGTCGTAGTGAATAGTTACACGGATGAATAGTTGCACGGGTGAATAGTGTCATAGTGAATAGTTGCATGGATGAATAGTTGTGCGAGTGAATAGTTGCGCGGGTGAATAGTGTTGCATGGAATAAGGCCCACAGCACATAAATTGATGCTTCACACATGTGGAAGTCTATAAATACCCCCTTCCCCTCTCATTTGCATCATCAGAAGTTCTAGTGAGAGGAGTTGCGTGACTAGTGTCACGTGAATAGTGTTGCGTGTGAATATTGTCATGTGAAGTGTTGCATGATGAATAGTGTTATGTGTGAATAGTGTTGAATAATGAATAGTGTTACGCGAGTGAATAGTGTTGCATGATGAATAGTGTTATGTGTGAATAGTGTTGCGTAGGTGAATAGTGTTGCACGATGAATAGTGCTGCACAGATTTGTTTGATGCATTGTATATCACGTAATAAAAGGCCTCTACATCCCTATGCTCTACAATTTTGTGGGTTCCTCTTGGACTCACACAACTCCTCTGTCACTCTAATGGACACAAAATGAGTCGAAACGTTGCTAAAATTTCTATTGGATTGATTATTCTTTCTTTCATTGCACAGATTCATTATACTTTGTTTCAGAATCAAGGAAAACACGAGGATGTAAACAAATTCAGAATTAATAAAATCTATGATGATGAATGTTCTTCTATTTATTATTATTATTATTGAATGATAATTCCCTTATCAAAATGCATTCATTTCTTGTCGAAACAGCAATAAGGGTCAGGTCGACTGCATCCACAACCAGTTAGATGGCCTTCCCCCTTAAGTGTGTGGCATAGTTTTCTTAGACAAGGTTGGGTTAAGATCCATTAGATCTAGGGGTGCATATTTAATCGTTGGATCCGTGGAACCGGATCGGAACCGTTGGATCGGTCCAATTTGGTCCAGTTCCAAGGTGCTAACGGTTCGGTTCTGGTTCCTAAATTTTCTGAACTGTTGATTATGGATCAGTTCCGGTTTAGGGTCACGTAGAACCGAACCGATCCGTTAACCGAACCGTTGATCCGAACCGTAGATTCGAACATCACAGGAACTGTGGTTTGTGTATCTGAACCGTTCAATCTCACTTAGTTTAAAATAAAAAAATAAAATCAAAAATACCCTGTTTGAGCGCCCGCGAAATTTCAACGCCCTACCCCTGCCTATTTGAGTGTCTTACCGCTGCTCTCTCGCTCTCTCTCGCCTTCCCGGACTCCCAGTCCCAGCGTCATCCCTCTCTGTATCTCTCTCTCTGTCGCCGTCCTGGTCCCAGCGCCCTCTCTCTCTCTCTCTCTCTCTCTCTCTCTCTCTCTCGCCGTATCTGGGTGCTCCTGCAACACTTACCACCTGCTGCGGCACTTGCCACCGGCAAACCCCATGCACACGGTGGACAGCCATCGCATTTCCTTTAATGGCAGCTGAGGTACGATTATTAGTTTTTTTTTCCTTTTTCTGTTGAAATGGCAAATGGGTTTTCATTTTTATTGGTTTTTTTCATTTCTTTGTTCGTCTGCGCCAGTTCCGGTTCCATTCCTTTTTCACGGTTCAGTTCCGGTTCCGGTTCTAGGGTGCTGATGGTTCGGTTCCAGTTCCAAAAATTGTAGAACCGTTAGGAACGTTTCGGTTTCGGTTTCACCCCAGAACTGGACCAAACTAACCCGTGTGCACCCCTAATTAGATCTACCCATGTGGAGTTGTAGGGTTTTTGGATTTTTTTTTTGGTGATAGTCTTTGGTTGCCAGTTATGATAGTGTAGACACCCCACCCAAGCTAACATCTTGAGAAGGCTAAGATAATCTAAGAACCATGATCACATCATACCCTAATTCCAGCTTAAACCTAATCCTAACCCAAAAATCTCAAAAACCTCCAAACCAAGACCAAAAACCTTGATCCAAACCGTTCAATCCACACACAACCCCCGCCTATACCTTATACTATGATTAGAACCCTTTACCCAAGCCTAAACTCATCCGTCCAAGCCATAAAACTCTAAAAGGAGGCCATCGTGTGAACCCGCACATCAGATGAAGCCCACACCAGTGAGCTCGGTCCAAACGAAGCCCGAGCGGCAGTCTGACTGCCGCTTGTGTTACTTCAAGTGCCATCGCTTACAGCTCGCGTGTGGATAGTTATCCCAGCATCCAAAAAATAACTTTCCTCCAGTTTTACCCCCCCTCCCCCCCTCCCCCCCAGCCTTCACCATTTACCATTTTACTGCCCCCATAGCAAATGAGAGAGTGACATGTGACATTCCTCTCTCCACAACTAACCATAACTTGTCACCTCAGCTTTTACGCCTCTCAAACTCAGAAATTACAGCAATGTTGGAGAAGGCTATAAATAGCCCTCTCCTCTTCTCATTTTGACACAACAACCCTTCACTTCCAAGCTTAAGTGAAAAGGAGAGTGAAAGGGAGAGAGGGAGGAAGAGAGTGAGGGTGAGGAGGTGCTCCAAAGCCTTCAAGTCCAGATTTTTCAGCTATCTTCTTAGCCCACTCATTTCTTTCCTATTCATCCTAACCTCTCAACCTAGCCCAGTTGATCATGGTTCAACCCACATCCTAGCCTATTCAAGATCAAGCCAAGGATCCAGTTATAAACAAGCATTCATCATGACATATACTCCCTTCTCAACCCCCCTACTTCTCTAGATCACTAGTAAACTTATGCTCTGTGACTTTCTGTATATCGAATCCTGTCACATCAGAAATTTCTAGTGACCTAGTCCGTTTTTTCTTTGCATAAGCATCATCAAATCTGCCTTCTGGACACGCCGTTAGATGTATGCTCTGGGGCTTATCGAAATCTCAGATCTTGTCACATCAGAAATCTATGTGTGTGCCTAGTCCTATCCCGACCACATCATTCATCTCTTGAGATTGTTTTGCTACACAAAGTAGAGACCGTATATTTGTATGGGCAGAGAGGGTGCCTAACACCTTTCCTCTCTGTAACTGAGATCCTTATCCAGAATCCCGGATCGCAGACCAGGAGTCAATTTAAGGTAGGGAAATCTTCGAATTTTTCTCACCTTAAGTATTTCGAGGTTCTAGCTGACTGCAGGATTTCAAGATTTTTAGGCTAGTGGCGACTCCAACATTCATAACCAGCCTACCATCCCTAATTAACCCCCTTATAAATCCAAAATTAGCATGGGAGCTGATTTTTCAGTGTCTACAGAATGGCGACTCTGCTGGGGATTTGCTAGCTCATACTAGCTGAGACCCGACTCGAAAGTGTGTGATACTTTAATCTCAAAGGACATCATTACTACATTCATATGAAAAAAAATAATCTTTAGCTTGCGTATTCCTGGGCATAGATCCGAACCATGACCACTCGATCTCGCGCAGCCATGACCTCTCAAGCTACCCATGAAGGAGAGCTGGCAGCTCAGCCAACTC
This sequence comes from Magnolia kwangsiensis, assembly GCA_037074715.1. Taxonomy (NCBI): domain Eukaryota; kingdom Viridiplantae; phylum Streptophyta; class Magnoliopsida; order Magnoliales; family Magnoliaceae; genus Magnolia; species Magnolia kwangsiensis. The sequence continues at coordinate 41,289,988 of CM073576.1, read as the reverse complement.
CCGAAACATCATCACCTATGCCGCCACCTGCACTACCACCACCAGCAGTTCAAGAAGACCCCCCAGCTAATGCTTCCACGTAAGAGTTGCTACTTCAAACAATGCAAGAGTTACTACTTCACTTGGTGCCAAATTCCTCCCCAAATACACAGGCAACTCAGCCTAGTATACAGAATAGCTCACTCTCATACACTCCCTTCGTCTTCTCTCTTATTCCTCAAGAAAATCCCGTGCTCTCTCTCCCAGAAGAGTCGGCACAAGAACAGCAGCAACTAAAAAATGAGAGCAACCCTCCCACACATCTCTACTCAACACATCACAATAATCAAGTTATAACACAGACTCCCACTAACGGGAACCACAGACAAGAACTGACGAACGCCCATGAAGGGGGCCAGTTTCGAGTCCAATTCACTCCCCCTAACGGGAGCAACATCCCGAACTTGGCAGATACCCCAGGCGGGAGCCATTTCCGAACATCACACCCTCCTCCGAAAGGGAGTGGTGCACAAAACCAGCTACCGCCCGCCACCAGGAGTCCACCATCTTCCTGAAAACGCCCATTCTCGATCCATATGAAGAAGAAGCAACACAAGCTCTACAGTAAGGGGAAAGATACTCGCAACAAGGCAAGTCAAAAATTGAGGAACTACGAGAGCAATTACAAATGGTGTAAAGTCAGCTTCAAAAATAGTAAGGAGTGGATCACCCATCCAACAAGTTTAGGGACCTATGTCCCTTCCCAGATGCCCGGGTACCCCCGAACTTCGAGATACCGAAGTTCAAAAGGTATGATGGTAGCGGGTGCCCCACAGCACATCTAAAAGCATTTTGTGGAGAACTCAATGCGATAGCAGGGAATGATGGAGCCTTGATACGGCTCTTCCAGAAATTCCTCAAGGGTGACGCTTTAGATTGGTATACCTCGTTGGACAGCCATCAAATCAGAACCTGGGAAAAACTCTCCCAGGCATTCATTGATCGATTCTCCTACAATCTGAACATGGCTCCAAGGAGATCTGATTTGGCTGCCCTGAGACAAAAAAGTGACGAATCATTGTCAGTATACGTGGGATGATGGTGGGCCATGGAAGTCTGAATGAGAAACCCCATCAATGACGAAGAGCAAATATCCATGATCTTACACTCCGCAAATCCTAGCATTTCAGGATATCTAATCTCGTATCCCTACGTAAATTTCTCCCAACTCATCCGAGTTGGTGAACAAGTGGAAGTTGGGATCAGAGCCGGAACCATCTCCCCATGGCCACATTAGACCCCCTCATTCAAAAGAAACAGAGTCGAAGGGAAACCCAGCGCACCACAGAGGTTAACAATATCGTCACTAACACTCAAGGCAATCAATACGCTTCGCAACCGGAGCCACAACAAGACAGATAATACCAGCTACAGTCGAACAGGCAGTATCTACCACAACAAGCCCAGTAAGGATACCAGGGATAGTCGTCTCAACAACAATAACAACAGCCTCAAGGGAATGCACCAGGTCCATATAAACAGGCAATGTTAGGAAGGAAATTCAACCCTTTAGCACAAACATACAGTCAGATTCTGACAATGTTAATGCAAAAGCAACTCTTAACACTGCTCCAACCATGACTTCCCCCTAATCCCTTATTTTCTGGTTATAATGAGAATCAATATTGTGCATACCATCCGGCTCCTGGCCATCTGACAGACCGTTACTTCACGAAACATACGGTCCAAGATTTGATCGAAAGCCAGAAAATTATGATCGCTCCACAGGCTAATAATGCAGCTAACATCCTCTAAAATCCCCTGCCATCACACCAAGTAGGGCCTAATACATCAGGCACCTTTACCGTCAATCACATCGAAGAGCAGCAATCCATGTACCCCTTTCCGCATCATTCCATACAAGCAATCATGACCGATACAGCAAATTAGACATGGGGGTACCAACATGCACCAACACTGGAGCCACAGCTAGTCCTTGAAGCAACACCAGCAACACAACCCCTCGTATTTCTGTAAGCAGCATCAGTAATTCAACCACTCGTAACCCTCGAAGCCGCACCTAATAGCTCACACTTGTAGCATCTTGTCCCTCAAGGGGCAAACTCCGCACCCATATATCCAAAAAGGTCAAATTTTAAACCTATCATTCTCCCAATAGGTCTACCTGATTAGCTTCGTTGACTTTGCAAGGGGCACCCCCGGTTCAAGGTCTAAAATTCTTGATGCCTCACCAACTGGCACATGGCCAGAGAACCTCTCCCGCACATCAATGAAGGGAAGAGAACCCCAGCATTAAATCTTGTCAAAACTCTGTGGTACCTCAAGAGAAACCACCAAGTCCACCACAAACTGTTTCAGCAACCACTCCTCAACCTCAAGAACCATTAATATACTTGCAAGGAAGGATGGTTCCATCTTACAACCCGAAAGCAGTCCCATGGCATTATCCAAAATGCACTGAAGTGGGCAACAATGGAAGTTATTTCAGGAGAGATAATCAGAATCTAAAGGAAACCCGGGGAACTTTATCGGGAACCACCAGCAAAATCGACGTTGTTCATGACTTAGCAGCCCAGCTCAAAACCATTTCCGCATAAATATCCATCTGGAAATTCCTATGCACATTATTATCGCATCGATAAATCTTTGTAAAGACTTTGAATGATGCACATATCTCTCCTGACGTACCCTCCGAAATGGTGGCAAGTATGATTGGACAACTCCTTGCACCACGAGCCATCACTTTATCCGATGATGAATTACCACCTGAGGGACGCAAGCACGGACGCTCACTGAACATAGTGACCCGTCACAAGAATTTCAAAGTCTCACTTGTGCTCATTGATAATGGATCTAGCCTTAATGTTTACCCTCTAAGGACTGCAGAATGGTTCAGATAGAACCATCCTCTTTTAGGCCCAGCACCATGAGCGTCAGAGCTTTTGATAATTCTCGAAGACAGGTTGAAGCACAGATTGACATTGAGCTACAAATCAGACCAGACCTAACCCTTGTCACATTCTAAGCCATTAACATCCCTGCCTCGTTTAACCTTTTGTTGGGGCGGCCGTAGCTCTATGCTATTGGAGCCATTCCCTCAACCCTCCATCAAAGGGTTAAGTTTCCTTCAGGAAATCAAATTATCTCAGTGTTGGCCGAGCCAGAAACTGTCCTTCCAGTAGCGGTTAATATCCCAGAAACTGACATCCCTGTGATAGACATCCAGTACGTGAAGGATGATGTGTCATATCACAGCTTCGAGTTCGAAGTTGTAAATTTAATCGATAATCCTCACCCTCACTGCTGAACATGTCATTCCCCCCGCTGAATGACTAATCTAGAACTACCGTACCAAGTTCCATGAAAAAGGTATAGTAGTAAAGCCAGCACGTGCTAACGTGCAGAGATAGGGGCTGGGGTATTAACCAACGCCAGAGGATCAGGCTGAGAGGCCAAAGAAGGGTTAATCCTTCAAGTGTACGCCCATTAAGTTCATCAAGGCTGAGACAGTTTGTGGAGACACAGTGATTCCTCTTGATGACCAACTCCAGTAACTCAAAATCTATGAACATTCCCACCCGGAGTCCGTCTAACCACCCATAAGGTGGAACAAAATTCTCAAGGCATCAAAAGTACACCTGACACTAGGGGCAAAACCCCCGAACCCATCACATGAGGCAAGGGGCATGGAAAATGATCCACCCACGTAAGACCCAGAACCAGGAGTGCCCCTTGAGGGGAGTACAGGCAAGAATAGGGAGACACCCATTCCCGCACACAATTAAGGGGACATGTCCCCGCCACCAACTTAGCGACACAAGGGGCAGAAGCAGCCCATCCACTGGATTGATAAGAGAAAGTGGCTTACCCTTGACTGGACAGACGTCAAGGTCTCATCACAAGAGGAGTCAGAGGAACCAGAAGAACTCCAACTCCTGGGCGAAGAGATCGAATCAGATTCTGACTCTGCGTCCAGCCCTACAGACATCATGGTCATCAAAGCAGGTGACCCACAGGAATACATAAGGCAGGACAACAGGATTGGAATGGGGAAAAAATTATCATGGATTGGTATCCCCCTAACAATCGAGTCGGTCAGTGAATCTTCCATAGACGTCGACTTAAAAAAAATGCCAATGTAAATAACAGTTGGTACCCTGAACTAGGACAGGATCAATCCTGGTTCGCAACACCATCTTGTTCGGGACTCCCAGGTGACATAAAAATAAAAAAAAATTTAAAACAAAAGAACATCATATATTTTTAAAAGTACAAAAAAATCAAATATTTCTCAAAATCACAAAACATCAGAAAATCTTCAAAACACAAAAACAATAGAAAAGCTTTCAAAAACCATTGTGCCAAATATCCCACGCACATCACAAGAGTTTGAGGTCGACTCGTATGATTTCGACCTCGAGTTGGACTTTGAGCTCATGGGTTTGGATGAAGCCCCAGATGAGGGAAATGATGATACAGCTCTCGAATTTGAGGACTCCCTTGAAAAATTTGAAACCAAGGCCAACGTTGTAGCAAACGATTTTGAAGTTGTGAACTTAGGGTCAACGGAACTCCCCAGAGAGGTGCGCATCGGAAAATCGCTATCCCTGAAATACAAGCAGAGGATGATGGAATTTCTGAAATCGAGGTTATCCAACTTTGCCTTATCATACGAGGACATGCTAGGACTCAGCAAAGATCTATTAGTACACCGTCTGCCAACAAAGCGAGACATGAGGTCAGTCAAATAAAAGCTGCGAAGAATGAAGCCAGAATGGGCCCTGAAGGTCCGTGATGAAGTCATCAAGCAATACAACGCAGGATTCTTGGTAGTCTCTAACTACCCGGAATGGCTCGCAAATATCGTAACAGTTCCAAAGAAAGATAGGAAAGTCAGAATGTGCATCGACTTCAGGGACCTCAATAAAGCAAGCCCTAAAGACGACTTCCCTCTACTGCACATTGACACACTGGTAGATAATACTTCTGGACACACGATCTTCTCCTTCATGGATGGCTTCTCAGGCTACAATCAAATCAAGATAGCCATCGAAGATCGTGAGAAGACCTCCTTCATCACACCGTGGGGAACCTTTTATTATCAGGTTATGCCCTTCGGGCTGAAAAATGCTGGAGCTACATATCAGCGAGCCATAACTGCCTTATTCCATGACATGATAAACAAGGAAATGGAAGTTTATGTGGACGACATGATCGTCAAGTCTCGCATGATCGAAGGACATTTCAAAGACCTCAAGAAACTCTTCGATGGGCTAGAAAAGTTCAAACTCCAACTCAATCCGTAAAAGTGTGTCTTCGGTGTAACCAGAGGTAAGCTGTTAGGCTTCATTGTTAGTGAAGAAGGTATTCGGGTGGATGAGACCAAGACTAAGGAAATCATTGAAATTTCGCCACCCAAAACTGAGAAGGAAATTCAAGGCTTCCTCAGGAGGATCCAGTATATCATCCAATTCATCATACAATACACCCCAATCTGTGAGCCCATATTCAAGCTCCTGTAGAAGAACTCGCTAGAGGAATGGAATGACGACTGTCAAGCGGCCTTCGACAAAATCAAAAGATATTTGTTAAATCCTCTAGTGCTCATGCTACCTACTCCGGGTAGGCCATTGCTCCTATATATCTCCATCGCAACTGAAGCAATCAGATGCGTCCTTGGTCAACATGATGATACAGGAAGAAAGGAATAAGTGATCTACTATCTAAGCAGGCAATTCACGAGTTATGAAGCTAAATACTCCATCTTAAAGAAGACATGCCTCGCCTTAGTCTGGGCCACACAACGATTGTGACAGTATATAATCGCCCATCCAGTCCTTCTACTCGCTCACATAGACCCGTTGAAGTACTTGTTCGAGAAGCTGACATTGACAGGCAGGATCGCAAAATGGCAATTATTACTCTCTTAGATCATCTATGTCACTTAGAAGGCAATCAAGGGGAAAGCACTGGCCGATCATCTAGCCGCACATTCTCTGTCGAATTATCAACCACTGAAGACCTTCTTCCCTGACGAGGACATCCTCCTAATCGAGGAAGAAGAAGAAAGAAAGGCAGGAGAGTGGACGCCCTTCTTTGATGGAGCTGCAAACTCAAAAGGGAGTGGAGTAGGTGTCATGCTCTACTCTCCTGAAGATGTCCCAGTTCCCATATCCAGAAGGCTAGCATTCCAGTGCACTAACAACATAGCTAAGTACGAAGCATGCATCGCCGCTCTAAGAGAAGCCATAATCCTTAATGTGAAGAAGTTACGGGTCTTCGGAGACTCACAATTCATCATCAATCAGACAAACAGTGACTGGAAGTGTCACACCCCAAACTCAAAAATCGGATTCACAGGAATCCCGATCATCGAATCCAGTGCCGACAGCCTTCGTAGTGCCCCATTCTCGACTCCTGGCAAACATATGCCAGATTCTAATCCTGAGATCCTACAAGGAGGATTTTCAGAATGATTTTTTTTGAAATGGAGCATAACAACAAGCATAACCAAGTCAGAAAATAACATCACCACATATCCACTATATCAAAAACTTTTAAGTACAATGTGAAAAGGGAAATACAAAGTGGTCCAAAAGCTCCAAAATAGACAAATGCGCACTCCTGCCTCAGCGCTGCTACTGTCCAATGCTACATGCACGCAACTGTCGTGTATAAGCTTACAAAAGCTTAGAGGGTGGTGTAAGTGTGTGCGCAAGGCAAACGCGAAGTGTACAATATCAGAGTAATGCGGAAGTATATGGTAAGTCCAGGAATACAACCAACCGTACCAAGGCTATGTGATACAAGGTATGAATGCTATCGGTCATACCAAGGCCATGTGATGCGAGACATGAATGCTATCGGCCACACCGATGCAAATACGAGGCTTACATAGCCGAATGTCATATGCGAAATGCAATCCAAGTAATTCGGTACTCATCAAGTACACATATCAGTACAGTTCCTCTCTGGATATCACTGGGGTCTAATACACTCACACTGACTGCCTCCTCCCTAGCTGCATAGCTAAGCAAGCGGAATAGACCTCACTATCCGCCTGACCAGTAGTTTTCCAATACCTAACCGACTTATTGATAGCGGACTCATTTACGTGCTAGTCAAACTCAGCCTAGCTTATAGCCCCCTCACTCAGGCGGATAAGGCCACACCCCCTCCCAACCGACCACGACACAGTGGGAGACGCGACCTAGTGGTATTCGGCATTCGGGCGATCGTGTATCCACTCGGTCTAGACGTTAGAGCATCTCCTGGTACCAAAAAGGTTCTGGGACTTTCACCTAAGGACATCCTAAGTGCCCATAGTGCTAGAACAAGTATTTTCAGTATCCGATATGGCCATCCACGATGTACTTGTGGAGCCATGGCCCTGATGTCACTAGGGCGTGCGGTGATCAAGTCACACATATGCGAGATGCATGAATCACACCGTCAAATCATGCAGCAATCCAGCGCATACTACGCGATCATGTGGGGCACTCTGTCTTATAACAAGTCCCATAAATGGTCTGCCCAATGGCGTATGCTATAATCAGTCACTACTCATATCAAGCATACATATGATCCGTATGGGCATGAGTCATGGGATTATACTGAGCATGTTATAAAGTAATGAACTACTCTCACGATGCAGATGGGCTTAGACGGCCTATATACAACTAGTACGGGCTTATCAATGTGCCCTAAGGTGAGATACAATGCGGACATTTAACCAACATTGTACTTACAATGTGGGCGTCAAACCATCATTGTTCCCTAGGCACAGCCCGCCATAAATATCATTACATGAACCATGGGAAATCACACATCGCAATGGACTTTAAGGACATCCCGTTAGGCCTCGATCCATGGTCCTTGGATACATTAAATGGGCCGTATCACATGGGCCTTACATTCATCAAATGGGCTTCATTAATGGGCCTCACCAGCGAGCCTTATGTACATTGCAATGGTCCATTACCCATGGGCCTTGAAATACATCACAATGGGCCTCATAATATGGGCCCTACATTTATAAAAAAGTGGGCCTCAACAACGGCCTTATACACCTGAAGATGAACCACAACAATGGGCCATAAATAAGGGCTGCAAATGCATCAAGGTGGGCCTCTATGGATGGCCATAAGTACATCCATATGGGTACCATCACGTGGGCCTTATATAAACCAATGGGCTTCGACCCATGAGCCTTAGAATACATCAAAATGGGCCTTAATACATTACAATAGGCCTTAACCCATGGGCCCTAATACATCTCTATGGCCCTCAACCCATGGGTCTTACATTCATATCAAGGTGAGCCTGATCATATGGCCTTACATATATTAAATGGGCCACACTAAACGGGCCCTATAATCGCCAAGGTGGGCCTCAACAACGGCCACAAATACATCAATATGGGCCACCTCAAATGAACGGCAAAGATAAACATACATCATGGTGGTTCCCACCTCGTGATGGTTGACATGAATGAAACACATGTCATGGTGGGCTCCACCTAAACCTTAGATCTTGCTCATGTTTTTGTCTCAAGCCATAAAATGAACTTGCAAAGTGGATGGATAGTTTGGATGCAACACATGCATCATGGTGGGGTCCATAAGGATGGACGTGTGGAGAGAACACATACATCACGGTGTGTCCCACCCCGTCAGTACACATGCTCCATGCGAGCCACCTCCACCAAGGATCGTGCCAAGACCTCAGGTGTTGCAAATGAGGTATCTCCACTCCGTTCGCCATTCCAGCCGCTGGACTGGACGTGGACAGTGGGTCCCACGTGGGGCCCACCATAACATTTATTTTATATCCAAACTGTTGATAGGGTCACACAGACCTGGGTGAGGAGGAAAAATAAATTTCAGCTTGATCCAAAACTTCTGGGACAATCAAAAGGGATTTCAATGGCATCCGTATAATCACCACTATTTCATATGATGTGGACCACCTGAGCATCAGATGGGGCTGATCCTTGGAGGGGGCCCACTTCATGAGGTGGCTCACCAATTGAACGGCTTGGATGACAAATATACGTCTGGGTGAGGCCCACGGCTGGGACCGTGGGTCCCTGTCCTCCCACTACACGCAGACGCAGCAGCGTTCTGCTGATGACGTTGCAGTAGGTACGCTTGCTTAAGAAAATTCTGTCATTTTTATAAAAAAAACTCAAATTTTTGAGGTTTTTGGTATGTCGGACCTACATTGGGAGGATCTGACCCAGCCATTGAGTCCTATGGAACAAGACAAGCCCAACAAGCCCTCTATTTGATATATTTTGGCAAGTAGGAACATTAACGTGATTTTAAATGGTGAAAGTTGATATTTTCTAAAGGTATGACCCGCTTGATAATCAGATCAACTTCACTTTTTGGCTCAACGCCTAAAATGAGCTGAAGAATGGGATGAACGGTGTGGATTAGACCCATGCATCGAGGTGAGGTCTACTCAAGTGACTCACCCAAATAGCCTTCAACCAAGGCTAATATTTGGATTTTTCCATACAACGTCCAGTGTCCAGGGACACTGGACGATTTGAGCTCTACTTATTCATTTAAGGTGGGCCCCACCTAGAGACGTGGGCCACCACAAGAAGGGGTTAGATGGTCTGGTAATACATACATCAAAGTAGGGTTCATCCAAGTGGGCCACACAACTACCTCATCATACAAAAAAAAGGAAGAGAGAGAGAGAGAGAGAGATCAACACGTGTGATGGAGGGACCCCGACACTATGGGCCCTCCTTTAAAATCAACCATACATCGAGTGAGTCCCATTACACGTGGGCCCACCAAATCAAGATCAATGGTGGAGATCCCTTCTCCACCAAAATGAAAGGTCTAGGTGACCTCATTCAACTAAGAAAGTAAATCATCATGATGGGGTCCATGGAGAATGGCCTCACCATAGAATGATCATGAAGATCAAGGTGGGCCATCGGCCACATCTTAGGGTCCAAAGTGAGATCCACACAATTGATCGGCAGGCCTCACTTGGCCCATCATCAAAATGAAATCTAAGCCTATAGAAGCACCCACCACTTGATCCTTGGTCCATCGGGATGCCGGTCTCCTTGTACTTCTCGTTGATGGTGGATGATGAGATTTGGATGGCTAGGATGGAGGTTTTGGGATGGGAAAGTGGACCACCAAAATCACTTTTCTCTTCATGGGAAGAGCTTGGACGTGGGTTCTCTCTTGCTTGGAATTTGTTGCTTGGGAAATGAGGGAGAGAGAGAGAGGGTTGTAAGGATATGTGAGAGATGGGTGATGGATGTGAGTGATGGGTGAGGTGATGGTGTACTTGACATGAGAGTTGACTTAGTGGTTACTTGACTTGTGGAGAAAGGAAGCATGGGTGCTTTGTACTTGACATGAGAGGTGATTGATGGGATTGATTGATGGGATGGATGAGACATGTTGTAGAGATTCCCTTGAGATTTGCAATGTACAGTATTTTTTCCTCGAACTGAACGTGGGTCTACATCTCCTCGTCTGGGTATCGGATCAGTATGCAAGTCGCGGCGTTGGAACTAAGGCAACGGTGCGGTCACAATGGTATTAGTCTCAGATTAAGCCAACTCAAATCTACGGGGTACGTCTTAGGGTCATGCGCAAACATCAATTACTGGTCGTGAATTGTCGAAATTCAACGGGAAGGATCGCGGGAGTTGACAAAACAGTACGGACTAGGATACGGGTCTTACAGGAAGACCAAGGATGAAAAGGCAGTCCCATACTATGTCTATCTGAAGAATTTAATCAAAGAGGTTGAAGAAATCTCATTCTCTTATATGCCCCAAATCAAGAATCAGTTTGCAGATACATTGGCTACCCTCGCCTCGATGCTGAAAATCCCAAAAGGAGTTGTTGAATGGGAACTCACTATCGAACTTCAGGAGGAACCAGTATTCTTCCTACAGATCGATCTTCCTACAGATCAACGAAGCTGACCTACCCACGAATGATCAGCCGTGGTACACAGACATCAAGGAGTACCTCGAGCACAAGAAGCACCCAGAAGGAGCAACACTGACAGATCGTCACACCATACAACGGCTGGCGGCACAATTCGTGATTACCGGTGGCATCCTTTACAAGCGATCCTTCAATTAAGTCCTTCTCCGCTGCGTGGATGAAACAAAAGCAATGCACGTCATATCAGAAATTGATGAAGGACTATGCGGACCACACATGAATGGGCACATAATGGCAAAGAAGATCTTACGACTTGGCTATTATTAGCTCACGATAGAGACAGATTGCTGTAAGCACGTCAGGAAATGTTTCAAGTGTTAGTAACATGCAAATCAGATCCATGCCCCTACTTTCAAACTCTACAACCTAACATCACCATGGCCCTTCTCTGTATGGGGGCTAGACATCATCGGCAAGATCATCCCTAAAGCTTCAAATGGGCATGAATACATCCTGGTGGTGGTAGACTACTTCACCAAATGGATAGAGACAGCATCTTACACCACCATCACGACATCTCATGTTGTCAAGTTTATGAAGAACTACATCATCAGCCGTTATGGGGTCCCTCAGGCCATCATTACTGACAACAGTACTCCGTTCATCAATAAAAGGATGGGCAATTTCCTCGACAAGTAAAATCTAACGCCATCAGTCAAGCCCCTACCGCCCTCAAATGAACGGAGGGGTCGAATCTGCCAACAAAACTATCATCCATATATGTAACACCCTGAAAATCGGGGGTCGTGTATAAACTCAACTCCCGAGTTCCAGACTGTCACTTATGCAACAAAAATGGTTATGATTCAATGTTGTCTGATTTAAAGCATTCACATGAGTAAAAGTATACCAAAACTGTAATTCATACTTCAGATCCAGTGATAAAAGCAAGCGGAAGACTAAACAATGTATATATCACTGTATGGAAAAAAAAAGTAAATCTCATCTGTCTCCAAAGTATGACTACATCTCTGAGTCTCATATACATGTGCATAAACAAAAATAATGTTCAAAATAAAGTCCCACTGATGTCCCCTCGATCCAGGTCGCCTACGGGAAGCCGTCGTGATACTGCATATACGAGAACTCATCCTGGTCCTCGTCGATCTCCGACTCCACCTCCTGGATCTCGACCTCACCTGCATCTACAACAGGGTCTGGTGGGTGTTGCAAACACCATCCCGTAACGTGGGATGAGAGATCAACTCAGTGGAATCATAGAGCAAACATTAGTATGTTCACAATTCAATCACGCGATAATAGTAAAGCAGTAAATCAGACAATCCCAATACTGTTGTTAATGCAAGATGATATGACGTGATGTATGCCCTCACCGACGATCACCCTCATGCGGCAACATCTTACGACAGCGGCATGCCACACTCCCTAGAGTGCTCCACATCTTCCAGGCACATGCAATGCTATGGTGATATCATTTTCAAGTTGTTATTAGTCCATTCAAACAGCAGGATTGGGAAACTAAGGTACTTCCCTTGTATCAATCCCAACACAGATCCTGTCTAGGGTCGTCACTCCTAGTAATCTCATACGATGTGTATTTCGTAGGTCACTGCAAGGGCTGCCAGGGCTGTTGCTCGCACTCGTTGCACCGCTCCCCCATCACCTTATCAATACAGGCCTACCGTACTCTACTGCAACGGAAGGGTCGTCGCCTCCCGTGGACTCAGAATACGCTCGCGGTCACTACAAAGGGCTCGTCGCCTGATCAGTGTAGGCCGACAGCTAGAATATAGTGTCCCATACCACCATAATCTGCTCACGAGTTTAGGTGCTCACTGGTCACTACGGGGAGGTTTGTGGCCCCAGCGTAGGCCGACAGCTCGACCACGGTGTCCCATACCACCATGCCCGGCTCATGAGTCTTCGTGGATCAAGGTACCATGGTTAACAGGGTTTACAATGGTAAGTTCAGTACCCTAGGTTCAAGCAGTTATGACACATACAAGGTGAACATACATCGGCCAGTCGGGTTACTTGACGGGCTCGACTAGAGCGATCGCATCTCAAGTCGAACGACATGAAGTGCGTAAAACACTTCGCGTGGCCTAACCACTGCCGCCAACTCTAAACACGAATCACGTTCATCGACGCGTCGTTTGTGGCTATGACCAGTCAGCCACGAATTCGCTCGGTTACCGACTGCCTGGACTAAGTCAAGTCCCACACATCTATGGAATCACATTAGCAACATATGCAAAGGTATTGGAATTGAAATATGATCATGTGAGCATGTTAACACATGTTATAATATTCAACTTAAGCAAATCTTCAACCACATACATTCCATGCATGTAATGCAATCATGCATAAGGTCAACATGTAGGAAATCATTTAGGTCAGCATATTAATCACGAAATCAATCTCAAACTACTACATAACATCATTTAATTCAATACATACTAATACAAGCATTTATACAAACACATACACTACACACTTAAGTCCACATATAGTGTGTCGACCCGAAGTGCGTAACTTGGCGAATCTCTTCGCCAAACTGATTATGCAAACATTCCTAACTCCCTAATGCGGCGACAAACCATGTCAATCACGTCAGCAAAATATGCATGTAGACCGTACTTCCTACAAATGACTAAAATGCCCTAAATCTCATATTCTTCGTTAATTTACGAAACAGGAAACGGAGAGCATGTTGTACATGTCAAACGGCGATGCCGTCGATAATCTACTATTAAATGACATTGAAAGCATTGTAAACCGTCAATCAAAGCGTCTAAAATCCTCACCTAGTCTCTTACGGTTGCGGAATTTTGAACGGAGCGTGTACGCTTCGCCTACGGCAGTAGGAGAACCTGATTTATGGAATACGTTAGCTAATATGTTATGAACCTAAGTAAACCCTAAATCAGCAAGTTTTTGGGGTTATTTTATACCTGAAAAAGGGGAGAAATCACCAGCCAGGTGATTGGGAAGAAGTGCAGAAGCACAAGCAGTCGGTGGCTCGGAAGCGGGAAAATTCCCTTCCAATCTCTCTCTCAAACTCTCTCTCCTTTTCTCTAGGGTTTGCTATTTTCGGATGGGAGGGAGAAATGAGAGTTTCAACCCCTTTTATAAGCTTAAAAACGTCGAAAATAGGCTCTGGGACGAAGTTTACTTGGTGCCTATCCATTTCGGGGCTGTTTCGGTCCAAAAACTGCTTTCTGGTGGTCCCCTGGTCGATTGCGATCGGACTTAAGCTCATGTGTACCAGATGTAGCTCGTATTAAGTTTTCAGTCTGGCAGGGTTCGCAGATCGCACGTGGCGGACCAATTTCAGTTCAGCAGTCACCGCACATAGATCAGGGCTGAAAGTCTCATGATAATAAATAGAAATTTTTCCTGATCCGAGGGTGTAACCTGGATGAATTCTGACGGTCAGAACGCTTAATACTGACGTGTCAAGTCGTGTGCCAGATTTGAATTTGAAATTCCAAATCCGTCTCTATTCGCGGTCGCTTCAGTCCGGGTTCAACGAAATAGTCTGTGATTATCGGTTTGACTTGATTTTCGAGATGATTGTCAAGTCCAGCTGGGCGGTTCTAACGGTCTAAGATAGGAAGTATCGGACCTTCGATGCGCGGTCTAAATCCAATACAAAAGTTCAACGTGGTCCAGAGGATAAACCCGCTTAGAGTTTGATCCAAAGTTATAGAGTGTTGTAGAGTTGTTTGTCCTACTCGATTTGGGTCTTGTAGAACTTATTTAAAGTGATCAGGGACTATTTCCCAGCTACTCTAGCATTGCGCTAGCTAACTTACGCTTAATTTCCATGGAATTTATTTCTACGCGATTTCAGGTCGAGTTGGTACTCGAGCCCAAGTACGGATTTTTCACGGGCGTTACAATCTACCCCCCTTAACAAATAATTTCGTCCTCGAAATTTGTACCTGTTCGTACTCCTCGAGAAGCTGTGGGTAGTTCTTTCTGATCTCGGCTTCTATCTCCCAAGTAGCCTCCTCCTCAGAGTGATGCGTCCATAGTACCTTCACAAGGGGAATCACCTTGCAACGCAGTACCTGCTCCTTCCTGTCTAAGATGCGTGTCGGTCGAAGGATATAAGTAACATCCTCTCCTAACTGCACCTGCTCCCATCTGATGATATGGGAAGGATCAGCAACGTACTTCTTCAGCATAGAAACATGAAATACGTTGTGGACGCTCGCGAGGGGCGTGGGTAAAGCCAATCGGTAAGCCACTGCTCCCACACGATCGAGGATCTGGAATGGACCAATGAATCGCGGTGCCAACTTCTCCTTCTTCCCGAACCGAAGGACTCCCTTCATAGGGGAAACTCGCAAAAACACGTGATCCCCGACTGTGAACTCTAGTGGCCGTCGTCTCGTATCGGCGTAGCTCTTCTGTCTGATCTGCGCTGTAAGAAGCCGACGTCGAATAATATCGATCTTCTCTGACGTCGCCTGCACCAACTCTGGGCCGATCAAGCTACGCTCACCGACCTCTAACCAGCAATGCGGTGCGCGACAAGGTCGCCCATACAGCGCCTCATAAGGTGCCATGCCGATACTCGCCTGGAAGCTATTGTTGTATGCAAACTCCGCATATGCAAGACAGTCATCCCAACTGTCCTTGAAGTCCAATGCGCAAGCTCGCAACATGTCCTCCGGGATCTGGTTCACTCGCTCTGTCTGTCCTGAATGCGAGTCCAGAAAATAGAAGTGAACCGCGTGTCTCTGTCCGACACGATCTCCAACGGAACTCCATGCAGACGCACGATCTCTCTGATATACAATCTAGCCAGCTCGTCTGCAGAGTTCGTAACTCTGATCGGTAGGAAGTGCGCCGACTTCGTCAATCGGTCGACGATCACCCAAATGGAATCATGCCCCTTCCTCGTCTTCGGCAGCCCAGAAATGAAGTCCATGGAAATGAAATCCCACTTCCACTCTGTAATCGGCATAGGCTGCAAAAGTCCAGGTGGTCGGCGATGCTCTGCCTTCACCTGCTGACAAGTGAGACAACGGGACACGAACTCAGCTATGTGGGTCTTCATACCTTCCCACCAATACGTCCTCTTCACGTCACGATACATCTTCGTGCTGCCTGGATGCATCGCGAGTCTAGTAGAATGCGCAGCCTCGAGAATCTCTCGTCTCAAGTCAGGGACATCTGGAACGCATAGGCGGCCACGGTAACGTAAGCCTCCATCCATACCAACTCGCCAGTCGGCGTCAGCATCATCACTGGCCTGCTCTCGAAGCTCAGTAAGATGCGCGTCGTCCCTCTGCGCCTCGATGACTCGGTCATCGATATGAGATCGCACCTGTACATGTGCGATGAACTCAAATGGCTCCTCTACGGTGAGTTTCTGCTCAAAGTCTCGCAAAAACTCAACCATATCCCACTCGGCAACCATCAGCGGAGCCGCAAACTCTATCGCCTTCTTGCGGCTCAACGCATCAGCCACAAGGTTCGCCTTCCCAGGATGGTAAGAGACTTCAAACTTGAAGTCCTTCAACGTCTCCATCCATCGCCGCTGCCTCATATTCAAGTCTCGCTGCGTGAATATGTACTTAAGGCTCTTGTGGTCGCAAAAGAGCTCAAACTCCTCTCCGTAGAGGTAATGTCTCCAGAGTCTCAGTACGAATATAACGGCTGCCAACTCTAGGTCGTGTGTAGGGTAATTCTCCTCGTGCTTCCTTAATTGTCTCGAGGCATACGAAATTACCCTGTCCCTCTGCATAAGGACACAACCCAAACCAACGCTAGACGCGTCAGTGTATATAGTGTATCTAACCCCTTGCTCTGGCAATACTAGCACAGGGGCGGACGTAAGCCTGTCCTTCAGCTCCTGAAAAGCTGACTCCGCCTTATCATTCCAGGCGAACTTCACGTCCTTCCGTGTCAACTGAGATAAGGGTCTTGCGATCTTCGAGAAGTCCTGAATGAAGCGCCGATAGTAACCAGCGAGACCCAAGAAACTCCTCACCTCAGTGACAGAACCAGGCTGCTCCCAGTCCTGCACCGTAGCTACCTTAGACAGGTCAACTGCCATGCCATCCTTGGACACCACGTGTCCCAGAAACTTCACCTCCTGCTTCCAGAAGTCGCACTTCTTGTACTGTGCGAACAACTGATGCCGTCTGAGCGTATCAAGGACCAAACGCAAGTGCTCCTCATGCTCCTCTCGACTCCTAGAGTACACCAAAATGTCGTCGATGAAGACAACGACGAATCGATAGAGGAAAGGCCGAAATACCCGGTTCATCAGATCCATGAACACGGCCGGTGCGTTCGTGAGACCGAACGACATCACGAGGAACTCGTAGTGGCCAAAACTGGTCCTGAATGCTGTCTTCTGCACGTCCTCATCCCTGACGCGCAGCTGATGATATCCTGACTGAAGATCAATCTTCGAGAAGTACTGCGCTTCTCTCAACTGATCAAACAAGTCATCGATCCTGGGCAAAGGGTACTTGTTCTTCACCGTGAGCTGGTTCAGCCTGCGATAATCAATACACAATCGCAGCGAACCATCCTTCTTCTTCACGAACAAGACCGGTGCTCCCCAAGGAGACATGCTAGGCCGTATAAAGCCAAGCTCTAGCAGACTATCAATCTGCGTCCTCAACTCCTCCATCTCACATGGTGCCATGCGATACATCGGCAGTGAGACGGGTGTAGAACCAGGAATCAGATCGATAGTGAAATCGATCTCACGTCGGGGCGACAAACCAGGGATCTTCCTGAACAGATCCCCGAACTCAGAAACAACTGGCGTCTGCTCAAGTACTTGGGCACCAGCGTCGCGTAATAGAGTGGCGTAGCTAAGAATGCGGAAAGGAAGATTTACCCGCACTGGAAATGTGAAGGATGCACCCTCAGGCTCGTACGCTGTGACTATACGAGTCTCGCAGTCAATCTCGGCTCTCGCTGCAGTCAACCAGTCCATGCCAAGAATGACGTCGAGATAAACGAGCGAGGGATCGACGACCAGATCAAGAGTCATCGTCCTGCCTCCCAGATCAACCAAACAACCCTCACACATCTGGGTGACATCCGAATAATCTCCATGAGCTGCAAAGACTCGCACGCTATCCATAGTGATAGTCTGTAACCCAAGACGCCTGACTACGGCACGCGATATCAAAGAAATCGTGGAACCAGTGTCCACCATGACAAGAACGGGAGTACCTTCGATATGGGCCGTGACCTCAAAGGCTGAATGCTGGAAAGTCGGCGTCGTAGCTGCCTCAGCGGTCAATGCATGAACTCGAGCCTGCTGTGGCCAGTTCGGCAGCTGTGTCAAAGGCCGTGGAGGCTGTCGAATCTGCGATACCGTAGGTCTGAAAGAAGGATGCGCAGGAGCTGACCGTATAGGCGGTGCTGATATCGCCTGTGGACGTACACGATCAATCTTCTGCGGCGGCGAGAACCCACTGTCCCGCATCCTCGAAAAGCAACTCTGCGCCAAGTGGCCCGTCCTCCCACAGTATGTACATGACAAATCAGGGCGCCGAAACGGTGGTACAGGCGCCGTGGTCCTAGTAGGAGGATCAATGCGAGGCCTCTTGCCCGCGAAGGGCCTGTCTGGCAAATCCGGTCGCGGCCTAGAAGCAGCCGGGCCTCGAGATCGCGCAAGTCGATCCACGTCCTGCTCTGCCCGCATGGACATGTGAACCAACTCCGCATAGGAGGGAAAACTGACACAGCACATCTTCGACCGAATATCCGGTCGTAAGCCCTCCAAAAAGCGCCGTATGCGCATCTGCTCATCAGCTAGGATCGTCGGGACGTACCTGCCCAACTCTGTGAACCGATGCTCATACTCGGTAACTGTCATCGCTGCCTGTCTGAGACGGAGAAACTCATTCTCCCTGTCGTGCCGGTAGGTCTGGGGATAATACTTCTCATGAAAGTGGAACTCAAATGCTGCCCACGTCCATACAAAATCTGCGGCAACAGTCCGCAGTACGCTATCCCACCACATACTGGCCTCTCTCTCAAACAGGAAGGTAGCCAGCTCTACCTGCTCAGCCTCGGTGCAGTGCAACATCCGTAGAATCTTCGACACCCGGTCGAGCCAGTACTCGGCCTCCTCGGGTCTGTGAGAACCCGAGAAAGTAGGAGGCCGCAAGCGCTGAAATCGCTCCAAAAGGCCCCGTGTGTCCGCAGGATTCCCCGCAGGGAAAGCAGGCGGCGCAGGATGAGCCATGCCCTCATCCTGGGCGCATGTATAGGCATCCTCAGCTGGATGCGCAGGTGGTGCAGGTGGAGTAGATGTAGTCGCAGCCCCACCCTGGGCTAAAGTCCCCACTATGGTGGTCAGAAGCTGCTGCTGCTGTAGCATCATAGCCATCATCTGCTCGAATCTGTCAGGGGGTGGAGCAGGCTGTGGCGGATGCGGTGTGCAAGTAGATGCGCGATGTGGCTCTCTAACAGATGGTGTAAATGGTGGTGGTCCATCTGTAGGACCAACAGCAGGCTGAGACGACCGAACCGCCTCAGGAATCGGGCCCACAGCAGGGTCCGGACGAGTGCCAGACTGAGAGGGAGTCTGATCCATATGCTCTAACAATGCAAGCCGAACCGCGCTCCTCGTAGTCTTAGGTGGCATTCCCTATATTCAAAATAAGGTGCAACCTTGTCAGTCTCAATTGCACAATTACACCGCAATCATTCACTTAAAGAGTCAAAGGCATTCCATGCATTTCAATTAATCAAAATTGTCACAATACAAGGGATATATCCTTACAAGCATCATGACTAGAATTACATGGAAATTAAGACAGTTAAGCAACAGCAACATAAGCAAAGCACTAGCCCTAACAGGCTTGCACACATAAAACAGGAAATGATTAACTACTGATAATGACATCAAAGATCGCATCGCTAGTCGGAGTCTGGTGACGGAGGAGGAGCACCCTTATCCTGTAAGCAACACAGGATTGCCTTCAAGGTGCGAGTCACCTTGCCAAATTTCTTCTTTGTAACGGCCTTGGCATCAGCGACTTCTGCTCGAAGTTCTTGGACTTCCCTTCGCAAAGCGGTCTGACTCTCCTCCATCCGAGCAATGCGATCGTCGATAGTAGCCTGCGCAGAAGGAGGAGGGCTCTCATCAGTATCCTGAGCCTGCTCTTCTGCTTCTTCCTGAGCTTCGTCCTAAACCTCTGCTCTAGGTTCTTCTTCGCTTTGATCTTCCTCTTCATCAAAGTCATCCCCACTATCCCTTTCAAGTTGATTTTCACGGTATTGCGACCCAATCTTCATCTTAACCATTGTCGACTCATCGATGGTGTGAATCGATACCGGCAATTCGGGCCCAAGTCTATAGGCAAACTCAAGCGCAATCTTGCAAATAAGTCGGCAAAAGGGAAGCGATTCGGATGTTCTTCTCGACCTGGCTATGAGAACTATCTGTCGTAGGATGAAAGTGACCATACATACGTTCTCTCCCTGGGCCACCAGAAATAAGAAATCGACCATAAGACGTGTACATTCAATGCGGTTCGTCGACCTGGGATAAACATTGAACGTGCAGATATGGTGCAGTAGGCGTAAATCCTCAGACATGTACGTCGCCTTGAGGCTATTATTAGGCTGCCATGGAACCAACTTACCGCACAGAAACCTGGTGCGGCGATCTCGTTCACGTCTAGTCCTCAAATTCTTCTCACTAGGATGCACATCACCTAAAGGCACGTTGAGAAGTCGCGCAATCAACCGAACGTCGATCGTAGCCATCCGATCTCTACCAAACGGGATTTTGAACTGCAAAGGCTCCAAGGTAGGATTCTGGATGCTAGCATAGAAGGCACGAACGGTGCTCACATTAGCACGAGCGCGAGCTTCAAAGATCGGACCCCAGTGCGTGGCTTCAATGCGTTCGAACAACAGATACTCGCCGAACAATCGTCCATCTACGTCCGCCTCAAATAACACTTTACGATCAGTGTATTGGCCATGAGGCATCTCTGATAAAATTGTTCGTCCAAGGTGTGCATAGGGATCCAAATTCCGCTTTGTACGGCACTCCAGGACTGGAGCTGGACCTGCGGCGGTGCTTGAACTTCTGGCACCACCCCGCGGTCTTCTCGATCGATCAGGGCGGCTCGGCCCAGCCTCGTCTGTTGCGGTTTTCCTCTTACCCATCAAGGATATGATGGATGAGAGTGACAGAAGGCCCAAAATGGCTTCCACAAAAGCCATGGAAAACGCCGAAAATGCGGAGAAATGGCTGCCCAATCTGAGAAAAGGAAATCTACGCGTCGTAGAGGGATGCTTCAAGCTTCCCAAGGCTATACTTTCAGGGAGAAATACAAACAAAAAGATAGAATGGAGCACCTCACGATTTCAGCTCTATTTGGGGGATTTTGGAGCTCCAAATGGTGAGTTCTTCAAGAAGAGAGGCTGCCAACACCCAATAAGTGATGGGTGGTGGTCGGTTTTGGCCAAGGAGGGTCCTGGAAGTGTTTTGGGACGCCGGGGTTTGGAGTGGGTTGCTGAAAATCGAAAATAGGGCTATGGAGAGGGCTGTTTGTGAAGGAGGGGCAAGATTTGGGGGTTTTTGTGAGATGGGAGCTGCATAGGGAGGGTGCACGTGTCATTTAAGGGCGTGCACCCAAAAATCAGCTCCATTGGACACCGCCGGTCAGCGATGCATTGCCCGACCGGCGATGGCATTGCCGGCCAACTTCCACGTTGGCTGGTGGGACCCCATGGGTCTGGTCCCCCATGGTTCCAGGGTTCCAAAAAGTCATGTCCCACCCCCTAGTTCATAGTATTTTGATCTGTATGAGCCCAAACATGTGTTCGGGGCTTTCCGGGTCCACATCACAATCTCGAATACCAAACCATATGATGCAGCATATGAATTTGGGGTAGAAGGAGCCAGTACATCTATCTAGATCCTTAGTTTCTAAAGAAAGTGAAGTTAGAATGGCCTTATGGCCATTTTTCATAAAATTTTACTATTCATTGTAAACTTTTATGAAAGTACTAATTTGTGTTATTTTTACATTAGTTTTGATACCTAACATGAAATGGATAAGAAATAATTGAAGGTCAGAGTGTTTAGAGGAGGAATTTTGAGAATTTTTTGGCGAAACGGGATTTTTAAGCCCTGGCGATTGATTACAGGAGTCGTGGTCATCCCACGGCCCAAGGATTCACTTTTACGGTTTAAAACCGCTCATAGGACGTCTCCACCCGACTTCCTACAGCTTAGAAGTGATTCGGGTTGCTTTACGCGACCCGAGATACGTTACAGACTCGATCTTGCGATCGATCCTAATGGACTTCGCCTATCGGCGAATCTGCGATCCTAGAAGTGTTTCTAGACCCTTCTCGCACCCACCTAAGTCAAAGGAAGTGACAGCGTACGTCGTAAGACCATAACCCAGGCCCAGTATACTCTCATTCATGCTCTGATACCAACTTGTAACACCCTGAAAATCGGGGGTCGTGTATAAACTCAACTCCCGAGTTCCAGACCGTCACTTATGCAACAAAAATGGTTATGATTCAATGTTGTCTGATTTAAAGCATTCACATGAGTAAAAGTATACCAAAACTGCAATTCATACTTCAGATCCAGTGATAAAAGCAAGCGGAAGACTAAACAATGTATATATCACTGTATGGAAAAACAAAGTAAATCTCATCTGTCTCCAAAGTATGAATACATCTCTGAGTCTCATATACATGTGCATAAACAAAAATAATGTTCAAAATAAAGTCCCACTGATGTCCCCTCGATTCAGGTCGCCTACGGGAAGCCGTCGTGATACTGCATATACGAGAACTCATCCTGGTCCTCGTCGATCTCCGACTCCACCTCCTGGATCTCGACCTCACCTGCATCTACAACAGGGTCTGGTGGGTGTTGCAAACACCATCCCGTAACATGGGAATGAGTGATCAACTCAGTGGAATCATAGAGCAAAGATTAGCATGTTCACAATTCAATCACGCGATAATAGTAAAGCAGTAAATCAGACAATCCCAATACTGTTGTTAATGCAAGATGATATGACGTGATGTATGCCCTCACCGACGATCACCCTCATGCGGCAACATCTTACGACCGCGGCATGCCACACTCCCTAGAGTGCTCCACATCTTCCAGGCACATGCAATGCTATGGTGATATCATTTTCAAGTTGTTATTAGTCCATTCAAACAGCAGGATTGGGAAACTAAGGTACTTCCCTTGTATCAATCCCAACACAGATCCTGTCTAGGGTCGTCACTCCTAGTAATCTCATACGATGTGTATTTCGTAGGTCACTGCAAGGGCTGCCAGGGCTGTTGCTCGCACTCGTTGCACCGCTCCCCCATCACCTTATCAATACAGGCCTACCGTACTCTACTGCAACGGAAGGGTCGTCGCCTCCCGTGGACTCAGAATACGCTCGCGGTCACTACAAAGGGCTCGTCGCCTGATCAGTGTAGGCCGACAGCTAGAATATAGTGTCCCATACCACCATAATCTGCTCACGAGTTTAGGTGCTCACTGGTCACTACGGGGAGGTTTGTGGCCCCAGCGTAGGCCGACAGCTCGACCACGGTGTCCCATACCACCATGCCCGGCTCATGAGTCTTCGTGGATCAAGGTACCATGGTTAACAGGGTTTACAATGGTAAGTTCAGTACCCTAGGTTCAAGCAGTTATGACACATACAAGGTGAACATACATCGGCCAGTCGGGTTACTTGACGGGCTCGACTAGCGCGATCGCATCTCAAGTCGAACGACATGAAGTGCGTAAAACACTTCGCGTGGCCTAACCACTGCCGCCAACTCTAAACACGAATCACGTTCATCAACGCGTATTTCATGGCTATGACCAGTCAGCCACGAATTCGCTCGGTTACCGACTGCCTAGACTAAGTCAAGTCCCACACATCTATGGAATCACATTAGCAACATATGCAAAGGTATTGGAATTGAAATATGATCATGTGAGCATGTTAACACATGTTATAATATTCAACTTAAGCAAATCTTCAACCACATACATTCCATGCATGTAATGCAATCATGCATAAGGTCAACATGTAGGAAATCATTTAGGTCAGCATATTAATCACGAAATCAATCTCAAACTACTACATAACATCATTTAATTCAATACATACTAATACAAGCATTTATACAAACATATACACTACACACTTAAGTCCACATATAGTGTGTCGACCCGAAGTGCGCAACTTAGCGAATCTCTTCGCCAAACTGATTATGCAAACATTCCTAACTCCCTAATGCGGCGACAAACTATGTCAATCACGTCAGCAAAATATGCATGTAGACCGTACTTCCTACAAATGACTAAAATGCCCTAAATCTCATATTCTTCGTTAATTTACGAAACAGGAAACGGAGAGCATGTTGTACATGTCAAACGGCGATGCCGTCGATAATCTACTATTAAACGACATTGAAAGCATTGTAAACTGTCAATCAAAGCGTCTAAAATCCTCACCTAGTCTCTTACGGTTGCGGGATTTTGAACGGAGCGTGTACGCTTCGCCTACGGTAGTAGGAGAACCTGATTTATGGAATACGTTAGCTAATATGTTATGAACCTAAGTAAACCCTAAATCAGCAAGTTTTTGGGGTTATTTTATACCTGAAAAAGGGGAGAAATCACCAGCCAGGTGATTGGGAAGAAGTGCAGAAGCACAAGCAGTCGGCGGCTCGGAAGCAGGAAAATTCCCTTCCAATCTCTCTCTCAAACTCTCTCTCCTTTTCTCTAGGGTTTGCTATTTTCGGATGGGAGGGAGAAATGAGGGTTTCAACCCCTTTTATAAGCTTAAAAACGTCGGAAATAGGCTCCGGGACGAAGTTTACTTGGTGCCTATCCATTTCGGGGCTGTTTCGGTCCAAAAACTGCTTTCTGGTGGTCCCCTGGTCGATTGCGATCGGACTTAAGCTCATGTGTACCAGATGTAGCTCGTATTAAGTTTTCAGTCTGGCAGGGTTCGCAGATCGCACGTGGCGGACCAATTTCAGTTCAGCGGTCACCGCACATAGATCAGGGCTGAAAGTCTCATGATAATAAATAGAAATTTTTCTTGATCTGAGGGTGTAATCTGGATGAATTCTGATGGTCAGAACGCTTAATACTGACGTGTCAAGTCGTGTGCCAGATTTGAATTTGAAATTCCAAATCCGTCCCTATTCGCGGTTGCTTCAATCCGGGTTCAACGAAATAGTCTGTGATTATCGGTTTGACTTGATTTTCGAGATGATTGTCAAGTCCAGCTGGGCAGTTCTAACGGTCTAAGATAGGAAGTATCGGACCTTCGACGCGCGGTCTAAATCCAATACAAAAGTTCAACGTGGTCCAGAGGACAAACCCGCTTAGAGTTTGATCCAAAGTTATAGAGTGTTGTAGAGTTGTTTGTCCTACTCGATTTGGGTCTTGTAGAACGTATTTAAAGTGATCAGGGACTATTTCCCAGCTACTCTAGCGTTGCGCTAGCTAACTTATGCTTAATTTCCATGGAATTTATTTCTACGCGATTTCGGGTCGAGTTGGTACTCGAGCCCAAGTACGAATTTTTCACGGGCGTTACAGTATACTGGAGAAAATGGTGAAGATTTACCGTGATTGGTCAAAGATGCTGCCTTATGTACTCTGGGCCTATCGGACATCTGTACGGTCTTCTACGGGCGCAACTCCATATGAGCTCACGTACGGAATGGAAGAAGTATTACCAATCGAGATGGAAATCCCATCACTCTGAATACTGCTAGAAAGTGAAGTCGAGGAAGGCGAATGACTACAAGCAAGATACGATCAACTGCATTTGGAAGATGAAAAGTGCATGCGAGCGCTAAGCCACTCCCAAAGTTATCAGAGAAGGATCGCCCGAGCCTACAACAAAAGGGTCTGCAAGCAAAGTTTCAAAGTCGGCGACATGGTCATGAAGCACATCCTACCACCGCACTTACCGGACCCCAGAGGAAAGTTTAAACCCTCATGGGAAGGACCACTGATCATTCGAGAAGAATTCCCAGGAGGTGCTCTTCGACTCACCAATCTGAAGGGAGAAGATCTTTCCGAGCCCATCAATACCGATAACGCGAAAATCTGTCATGGGTAACCCTACCAGACTTTGTCAATGATTACAATTGTGAAGCTGCATCCATCATGTCCCTACAAAAAAAAAAAATTTATATCCACCACCTCCCTTATCAGAAACATCAATTACCCCTCCCACAAAAAAGAGAAAGTAGAAAGAAATTAAAAAAAAAGAAGAAAGAAAGGAGGCAAAAAAAAAAGAAGTAGGAAAAAATAAGAAGGTCTCAAAGGAAAACCCCAAAAAGAAAAAAAATCCGTCCCCAAAACTTACATACAACCTCATTGTAGCTTACGATTGTACCCAAAGACAAATGATTGGCAAGTAACTAGTTGGCTGGCTATGAAGTAAGTCTCTCCCTCTCCTACATTGCTCCTGGCGTTCTAAAGAAAAAAGTATAAAAAAAAAAATAAGGGGCATGCCTAAGAAAAAGCGGCGAGTTGAAAACCTGAAAGGGCAGCTTGAGTAAAAACAACGGGCATGTAGCGGACTTGGTGAAAACCTGAAAGGGCGCCAAGGGTAAAAACAGCACAGCTGCCAAGGGGCAGGAAAGATAAAAAACCCGGGACAGTGAAAATCTGAAAGGACACTATAGGAAAAAATGACGGGGAGAGCTGGACGTAGTGAAAACCTAAAAGGGTAGTACGGGTAAAAATAGTAAAAAATAAAAATAAAGAAATAAAAGTGTAGGTACAAAAGAAGCCACAGCAGCAAACATCACAATGAGATACAAAGGAAAGATCAACTTCGGATCAGTACTCTATCAAACTCTGCTCAAATCCATGGAATGCGATTCCGGACACCCTCTCAGGGAACCGAGACCCTAAGGATACAATCCAGGATACTGTATACGACATGGGCCGAGCCTAAGATTCTTATCACGCCCCAAACCCAAAAATCAGATTCACATGAATCCCAATTGCCGAATCCGGTGCCGACAGCCTCCGTAGTGCCCCATTCTCGGCTCCTGACAATCAAATGCCAGATTCTGATCCTGTGATCCTACAAGGAGGATTTTCAAAATGATTTTTTTTTGTAATAGAGCATAACCACAAGCATAACCAAGTCACAAAAAAATATCACCACATATCCACTATATCAAAAATTTAAGTACAATGCGGAAAGGGAAATACAAGGTGATCAAAAGCTCCAAAAGGTCCTGATATGCACTCCTGTCTCAGCGCTGCTTCCGTCCAACGCTACCTGCACGCAACTATCGTGCATAAGCTTACAAAACCTTAGAGGGTGGTGTAAGTGTGTGCGTAAGGCAAACGCCAAGTGTGCAGTATCAGAACAATGCGGAAGTATGTGGTAAGTCCATAGAATCAACCATGCTAAAGCTATGCGATGAGATATGAATGTCATCGGCCACACCGATACAATGCAAGGCCTATATAGCCGAATGTCATATACGAAATGCAATCCAAGCAAGTCGGTACTCCTCAAGTACATATATCAGTACAGTTCCTCTTTGGTTATCACCGGGGTCTAATACACTTCGCAGTGACTGCCACCTCCCTAGATGCATAGTCAAGCAAGCGGAAAAGACCTCGCTATCCGCCTGAGCAGTAGTATGCTAATACCTACCCGGCTCGTCGATAGCGGACTCATTTGCGAGCTAGTCAAACTCAGCCTAGCTTATGGCCCCCTCTCTCAGGCGGATAAGGCCACACCCCCATCCAACCGACCACGACACAGTGGGAGACGGGGCCTACTGGTATTCGGCACTCGGGCGCTCATGTATCCACTCAGTCTAGACGTTGGAGCATCTCCTGGTACCAAAAAGGTTCTGAGACTCTCACCCAAGGACATCCTAAGTGCCTACAGTGCTAGAATCAAGTATTTTCGGTATCTGATACGGTCATGCACGATGTACCTGTGGAGCCACGACCCTGATGTTGCTAGGGCGTACAGTGATCAAATCACACATATGCGAGATGCATGAATCACGCCGTCAAATCATGCAGAAATTCAGCGCGTACTTCGTGATCATGTGGTGCACTTCGTCTCATAACGGGTCCCATAAGTGGTCTGTCCAATGGCATATTCTATGATCAGTCACTACTCAAACCAAGCATACATATGATGCGTATGGGCATGAGTCATGAGATTATACTAAGCATGTTATAAGGTGATGGGTAACAACGAGCATAGGCCTATCAATGGGCCCTAAGGGGAGTTACAATGCGGACATTTAACCAACATTGTACATACAATGTGGACGTCAAACCAACATTGTTTCCTAGGCACAGCTTGCCATAAATATCATTTCACGAACCATGAGAAACATACATTGCAATGGACCCTAAGGACATCTGTTGGGCCTCGATCCTTGGGCCTTTGATATATCAAATGGGTCGTATTACATGGGCCTCACATTCACCAAATGGGTTGCATTAATGGGCCTCACCAATGAGCCTTATGTACATTGCAATGGTCAATAATCCATGGGCCTTGAAATACATCAAAGTGGCCTCACAACTTGGGCCATGAAATATGTCAGATGGGCCTACACATATGAGCCTTAAATATGTCAAATGGGCCACTCCATTTGCGCCCCATACACATCAAATGGGCTTGATCCCATGGGCTCTTTATGTATCAAATGGGCTTAGTCCCATGGACCTTGCATATGTTAAATGGGCTTAGTCCCATAGGCTTTGGATATGTACCAAAGTAGGTCTCAATGAATGACCATAATTAAGTAAATTGTGGGCCCTAAACACACACCAAGGTGGGGCCATTTGAAACATAAATCTGCCTCATTTTTTTATTTTTTTTATTTTTTATTTTTTTTTTTACCTCAAGAAACGAGTTTTCAAAATGGATAGACGGTGAGAGGCAACACATGCATCATGGTGGGGGGTCACATGAAGGCCCACCATCATAAACATATTATGTTTAATATAATATATAATTTATATATAGTATATATATATGCACACAATATTATATGTAATATAATATTATATGTATACATATATATATATATATATATATATATATATATATATATATATATATAATTATATATATCTGCACATACACACACACTCACACACACACACGTACACTCACACACACGCATACACACACAAGCACACACACGCACGCACACACACGTAACAGTGGGCTCCACCGTCCGTGCGGACGGTGGAATTTAGCCACACACATCACTGTGGGTCCCAGGTGGGGCCCACCATAATGTCTACATGCCATCTGACCCGTCCATTAGGTCACTCAGACCTGAATGAAGGGTGAAAACAAATTTCGGCTTGTTTCACAACTTCTGTGGGCCCCAAAAAGAGTTTCAATGGTAGAATTCAATTTACACTGTTTCTTATGGTGTGGGCCACCTGAGCGTCAGATCAGCCTGATCTTTGGAGGGGGGCACGTCAGGGGGGTGGCCCACCTAATGAATGGGTTAGATGACATGTATACACCGTGGTGGGGCCCACGGCTGGAGCCGTGGGTCCTGCTCAGCCGTCCGCCAGCCCTCTGACACAGCAGCAGTTGCTGCTGTGTAGTGTTTTGTTTTATTTTTTTTCTTAAAGAAAACTGTTTCTCGGGGTTTTTCTCATGTGGGGCCCACGTCTGAAGGATCCACTCCTACCATTGGATTCCACGGCCAACAACGAATCCAACGAGTCCAATATTGGGCCTCTTTTATCTTGTAAAAAGAAATCTGAAAGGATTTCAATGGTATTGATGCTATTTTCAACACCATGGCCCACTAGAAAGTTGGATCAACTTCATATTTTGGCCCAACGCCTAAAATAATATGAGAAAAGGGATGGACGGCATTGATTGAATACATACATCAAGCTGGGGCCTATATGGGTGGCCCACCCCATGAGCTTAAGAATCCAAGCTCATATTTGTATTTTTCCCCAGCAATGTCCAGATGCTGGACGTTTTTTGGGCATCACAATGCATTCAAGGTGGGCCCTATTTAGGTGGCCCACCATATGATGGATGGTGTGAGTACAATGCTTATAAGATGGGCCCTACTTTTAGATGACTTGGGTCAATACATACCTAGTGATGGGGTCCATCCAAGTGGGCCACACGGCCATTACATCACACATACACAACAAAATAAATAATAAATGAAAGAGAGGGAGAGAGAGATAGAGAAAAGTGGGACACACGTGTGATGGAGGGACCCCGATACTATGGGCCCTCCGTTGCAACCATCCAATCATACATCAAAGGGTCCCATTGCATATGGGCCATCCAAGTAAAAGATCAACGGTGGAGATCCTTTCTCCACCGAAATGGATGGTCTAGATGACCATTTATGTAAAGAAATTAAACATCATGATGGGGTCCATGGAGAATGGCCCCATCATGGATTGATCTTGAAATCAAAGTGGGCCATTGGCCACATTTAGTGTCCCAAAATGAGATCCACACCATTGATCGGTGGGCCTCACTTGGCCCATCATAGAAATATAAAAATCTAACTTATGGAAACACCCACCACTTGATCTTCTTGGTCCGTTGGATAGCCGGTCTCCTAGAGCTTCACTTTGATGGTGGAGATGGGAAATGGATGGCTAGGATGGGAGATTTAGAATGGGAAGTGGGTCACCAAAATCACACTTTCTCTTGGAAAAAATTTGGACGTGGGATGCTCTCTTGGTTGCTTGGGTTTGGTGTGAGAAAAGAGAGAGAGAGAGAGAGAGAGATGAGATGTAGGGAGATGTGAGGTGAGTGATGGGGTGATGGTTGATGGATGTGAGTGATGGGTGAGGTGATGTGTTAGTTGACTTGGGTGGTTGCTTGACTTGCGGAGAAAGGAAGCATGGGTGTTTGTACTTGACATAAAGTGATTGATGGGATTGATTTGACACTTTGTAGAGATTCTCTTGGGATTTACAATACACGATATTTTTCCTCGAACTGAACGGATTATGATACGGGTCTTACAGCTCTCCCCACCTAATAAAAATTTTGTCCTCAAAATTTATACTACCATCGCAACTAACTACAACTCAAAAAGAAAATAGGAAATATAAAATCATATATAATCAAGCACCATAATACATCATACAATTAATCATCGAAAAGATGGGAATAACGATCGCGGATCTCTGCCTCGCGCTCCCAAGACACCTCATCCACACTATGATGGCCCCACTGCACCTTCACCAAGGGAATGACCTTGGTCCTGAGGACCTGCTCCTTCCGATCGAGGATACGAACTGGCTGCTCAATATAAGAAGCGTCCTCACAAACCTCCAACGGCTGCCAATCAATAACAAGAACGACGTCTGACCCACACTTCCTTAACATAGAGACATGGAAGACGTTGTGGACGCCAGACAACTGCGATGGCAAGGCAAGCCGGTAGGCCACAGCGCCAATGCACCCAGTGATCTCGAAAGGTCTTATGAATCTCGGGGCAAGCTTGCCCTTCGTCCCAAAATAAACTACACCCTTCATGGGTGAGACCTTGAGATACACATAGTCTCCAACGGCAAACTCTAAGGGACGATGCCGATGATCAGCAAAAATCTTCTGCCGGCTCTGAGCTATGCGCATCCTCTGTCTGATGATGTCGATAGCCTCTGACGTCTGCAGCACAAGCTCGGGACTTAGGAGACGTCGCTCTCCAACCTCGGTCCAACAACTAGGAGATCTGCATGGTCTGCCATATAATGCCTCAAAAGGAGCCATGCCAATGGTCGCCTGATAGCTGTTGTTGTACGCAAACTCAGCCAATCGCAGGTGCTTGTCCCAACTACCCACAAAATCAATTGTGCAAGCCCGAAGCATATCCTTAAGGATCTGGTTGACCCTCTCAGTCTGACCATCGGTCTGCGGATGATACGTGGTGCTGAGCTACAAATCAGTGTCCATCGCTCTCTGGAAGCTCCTCCAAAACTGAGACGTGAACCTCGGATCTCGGTCTGAAACAATCGAGACGGGAACACCATGCAATCTCACGATCTCATCAATAAACATCCTGGCGAGCCGATCTGTGTGCCAAGTCTCACGGATCGCAAGAAAATGTGCCGACTTCGTCAGACAGTCCACAACAACCCAGATGGCGTCATGACCGCGCTGAGTCCTCGGCAAACCCATGACAAAATCGGTAGATATATGCTCTCACTTCCACATCGGGATGCTCAGCGGCTGCAATAGACCAGGGGGTCTCTGATGATCGGCCTTGACATGCTGGCAGGTGTCACATTCGGCTACAAAACTGGCTATCTAGCGCTTCATCCCTGACCAAAAATACTGGCGTCTCATATCGTGATACATTTTCGTCGAGCCAGGGTGGATAGAGAAACGCGATCGATGTGCCTCGGTCATAAGATCTCGGCGTAAATCAGGAATATCCGGGACACATAATCGGCCTTTGAAGCGAAGTCCACCGTCAGAACCAATCTGTCAATCCGTCTGACTCTCAGATGCTGCCTCCGCTCGGTAATCCTGTAACGACTCGTCTGTCTGCTGAGCCTCGATCACCCTTGTAACAAGAGAGGGTTGAATTGACAAGCTCGATAGCTGAACGATAGATGACTGCAGACCAAACTCAAAGTCGTACTCTGCTATATCCTCGAGCATCCTCCACTCCTGAATCATCATATGCGCCACCAAGCCTCGTCGCTGACGACTGAGGGCATCCGCCACCACGTTCGCCTTGCCCGGGTGGTACTGAAGATCAAAATCGTAGTCCTTCAGGAGTTCCATCCAACGTCTCTGCCTCATGTTCAGCTCGGACTGAGAGAACAAATACTTCAAGCTCTTGTGATCGGAAAAGAGCTCGAACCTTACCCCATAAAGATAGTGTCTCCACACTTTCAGTGCAAAGACAACCGCTGCCAGCTCTAGATCGTGTGTGGGGTAGTTCAGCTCATGGACCTTGAGCTGACGAGATGCATAAGCTACCGGCTTCCCGTGCTACATCAGGACAACACCTAAGCCAACTCGTGAGGCATCACTAAATACAACAAATCCATCACTCCCAGAGGGAAGAGTGAGGACAGGAGCGGACGTGAGGCGGTCCTTCAACTCCATAAATGCCTGCTCACAAGCGTCGCTCCAAATGAACTCGGCACCCTTCCGGGTCAACCTGGTCAACGGGGCTGTAATGCGAGAGAATCCCTCAATAAAATGTCAGTAGTAGCCCGGCAAACGAAGAAAATTGCGGATCTCAGATGCATTCATGGGCTGGTCCCACTGACGCACGGCATCAATCTTCGAGGGGTCTACAGCGACACCCTGCCTCGTCACTACATGGCCGAGGAACTTCACCTCCTCCTACCAAAACTCGCACTTCTCCAGCTTCGCGTAAAGTTGGTATGCACGGAGGGTCTGCAATGTAATCTCAAGATGTCGCTCATGCTCCTCACGAGTCCTCGAATATATCAGGATGTCGTCAATAAACACCACGACAAACTTATCAAGATACGGACGGAAGACCTCGTTCATCAACTGCATGAATACTACGGGCGCATTGGTCAGTCTGAAGGACATGACCTGGAACTCAAAATGACTGTATCGCGTCCTGAAGGCTGTCTTCGGGATATCCTCATCTCGAACCCAAACCTGATGATAACCGGACAGCAAGTCTATCTTTGAAAAGAATTGCGTCTCCTACAGCTGATCAAACAAGTCATCGATCCTCGGAAGCGGGTACTTATTCTTGATCGTGACCTTGTTGAGCTCGCTGTAGTCTACGCAAAGACTCAACGAGCCATCCTTCTTCTTTACGAAGAGTACCGGCACTCCCCACGGCGAACTGCTCGGACGAGTAAAGCCTAGCTCGCGCAACTCGTCCAACTGCTTCTGCAGTTCCCGTAACTCCAATGGTGCCATACGATACGGGGCCTTCGAAATAGGAGCGGTACTGGGCACAAGATCAATCTGGAACTCAGTATGTCGATGAGGTGGTAATCCCAGAATCTCCTGGAACACATCAGAAAAACCACAAACAACCGGTAGCTGGTCGATATTCAAAGCAGCTGGCTCCTCAACGGCACACGATAACAGGCAAGAAAGCTGCAGTCCTCTGGGCTCGGCAACAAATTGAAACTCTGGCACGCCGGGTATGCAGAACATGACTGTCCTCGCAGAGCAGTCTAATATGGCGTAGTACTCGGCAAGCCAGTCCATGCCCAAGATAACATCAAAATCGGACATCGGTAATATAAATAGGTCAGCAGGAAAGAAGATATCCCCAATCAGAATAGGGCAAGACGCGCAAAATCGGCCCAACACTGCGGTCTTCCCTAATGGCGTTGATACTACCAAATCCTCAAGGGCAGACTCCAACGGCAAACCGGTCGATCGACAGAAATCATCGGCGACAAATGAATGCGATGCACCAGAATCAAATAGTACATGTGCAATGCATGCAGAAACTGGAAGAGTACCCTCGACGACCCCTCCTGATGACTGAGGGTCCTGCTGGGCGGCACAGAATCTGCCATGAGCCTGCTGGGAAGGTGCAGGTCCCCTCTGAGGTCTCTATTGCTGCTGTGATCGCTGTGGGGGCCTAACCTGCTGCCTCTGCTGCTGTGGGGAATGTACAAGAGGCTGGTGATGTGGTCGCTGCTGCTGTGGTGGCTGTAGTGGAGGTGGATGTGGTGCCCTCTGCTGCTGCTGCTGCTGCGGATGGGGACACTTGTGCCTACGATGCCATGTACGACCTCACCCAAAGAAAGTACCTGTAAATGATCCCGAAGATGGTGCTGGGGGTACTGCTGGTGCTCGGAATGCTGGGCGGGTCGTGCACCGCTCTGTGAACGATGCTGTTGATGGGAACTACTAGAGGGTGCCTTCCTCTTCTGATCTCCCCTCTAATCGCGGGCTCTCTGCACACTGGCCCAATCTGTCTCATATATCAGGGCTCTCTCTACTATCTCCTCAAATGTCGGAAGCATGTGGCCGATCACATGGCTCCGGAGGGCAGGACGTAAGCCGTTCTCAAAACGGCCAGCCTTCCGCCCCTCATCATCAACAAGATATGTCACAAATCTAGATAGTGCGTCGAATCGAGCCTCATACTGGGACACAGACATGTCTCCCTCGACCAAAGTCTCGAACTCTAGTGCGCGCTGCTGTCGCACATGATCGGGAAAGAACTTTCGGTCAAACCGGTCTATAAAGTCCTCCCAGGTCCCTCAAAATCGGCGGCTACCGATCGGGCCGCAAATGCCCACCAATACTGAGCCTCGCCCTGCAGAAGGAATATAGCTAATGGGACTCACTGCTGGGTAGTACATCTCATGGCGTCGAAAATCTTCTCCACCTCGGAACAGCATAACTCTGCAGCAGTAAGGTCTGTCTCACCCCAAAAACGTGGGGGATCGTGCCGTCGAAAATCCTTGAGAAGAGCGCTCGCACGCTCCTGCTCAGCCTCGGCTGGTGTAATAGTGGGACGCCTGCTCTGCCCCTGAAGAATGGCGGTCGTTTCCTGCAACATCTGCTGCAGCTGAGTAACACTCACAGGTACGATCGGATCTGCACCGGTCTCAGGAGAATGAGTGGCATCCTCAGGCTCAAAGGCAGGACTCTCTGGTGGTGGAGCAGGAGTAGCAGGTGGTAAAGCAGGAGCTGCGGGTGGTGGTGCGGGAGTCGCTCGGGTCGTTCTTCTAGCTATAACGTCTCTTACAGGAAGGAACAATGGCCTATTAAGGGTCTATGTCTGACAATCACTAAATCAGTCAGACTCGGAACCTATTTATAGTAGATATGTGATGTGATCCTCAGGTATTCTCAAGTTATGCTCTGATACCAACTTCTGTCACGCCCCAAACCCGAAAATCAGATTCACATGAATCCTAATTGCCGAATCCGGTGCCGACAACCTCCGTAATGCCCCATTCTCGGCTCCTGACAATCAAATGCCAGATTCTGAACCTGGGATCCTACAAGGAGGATTTTCAGAATGAATTTTTTTTGTAATGGAGCATAACCACAAGCATAACCAAGTCACAAAAAAATATCACCACATATCCACTATATCCAAAATTTAAGTACAATGAGGAAAGGGAAATACAAGGTGATCAAAAGCTCCAAAAGGTCCTGATATGCACTCCTGTCTCAGCAATGCTGCCTTCCAACGCTACCTGCACGCAACTATCGTGCATAAGCTTACAAAACCTTAGAGGGTGGTGTAAGTGTGTGCGTAAGGCAAACGCCAACTGTGTAGTATCAGAACAATGTGGAAGTATGTGGTAAGTCCATAGAATCAACCATGCCAAAGCTATACGATGAGATATGAATGTCATCAGCCACACTATATAGCCGAATGTCACATGTGAAATGCAATCCAAGCAAGTCGGTACTCCTCGAGTACATATATCAGTACAGTTCCTCTTTAGATATCACCGGGGTCTAATACACTTCACAGTAACTGCCACCTCGCTAGCTGCACAGTCAAGCAAGTGGAAAAGACCTCGCTATCCGCCTGACCAGTAGTATGCCAATACCTACACGGCTCGCCGATAGCGGACTCATTTGCGAGCTAGTCAAACTCAGCCTAGCTTATGGCCCCCTCTCTCAGGCGGATAAGGCCACACCCCCTTCCAACCGACCACGACACAATGGGAGACGCTGCCTACTGGTATTCGGCACTCGGGCGCTCATGTATCCACTCGGTCTAGATGTTGGAGCATCTCCTGGTACCAAAAAGGTTCTGCGACTCTCATCCAAGGACATCCTAAGTGTCCACGGTGCTAGAATCAAGTATTTTCGGTATCCGATACGGTCATGCACGATGTACCTGTGGAGCCACGACCCTGATGTTGCTAGGGTGTGCAGTGATCAAATCACACATATGCGAGATGCATGAATCACGCCGTCAACTCATGTAGAAATCCAGCACGTACTGCGCGATCATGTGGGGCACTTCGTCTCATAACGGGTCCCATAAGTGGTCTGTCCAATGGCATATGCTATGATCAGTCACTACTCAAACCAAGCATACATATGATGCGTATGGGCATGAGTCATGAGATTATACTAAGCATGTTATAAGGTGATGGGTAACAACGAGCATAGGCCTATCAATGGGCCCTAAGGGGAGTTACAATGCGGACATTTAACCAACATTGTACATACAATGTGGACGTCAAACCAACATTGTTTCCTAGGCACAGCTTGCCATAAATATCATTTCACGAACCATGAGAAACATACATTGCAATGGACCCTAAGGACATCCGTTGGGCCTCGATCCCTAGGCCTTAGATATATCAAACGGGTCGTGTTACATGGGCCTCACATTCACCAAATGGGTTGCATTAATGGGCCTCACCAATGAGCCTTATGTACATTGCAATGGTCAATAATCCATGGGCCTTGAAATACATCAAAGTGGCCTCACAACTTGGGCCTTGAAATATGTCAGATGGGCCTACACATATGAGCCTTAAATATGTCAAATGGGCCACTCCATTTGCGCCCCATACACATCAAATGGGCTTGATCTCATGGGCTCTTTATGTATCAAATGGGCTTAGTCCCATGGACCTTACATATGTCAAATGGGCTTAGTCCCATAGGCTTTGGATATGTACCAAAGTAGGTCTCAATGAATGACCATAATTAAGTAAATTGTGGGCCCTAAACACACACCAAGGTGGGCCCATTTGAAACATAAATCTGCCTCATTTTTATTTTTATTTTTATTTTTTTTTTTTTAGCTTAAGAAAGGAGTTTTCAAAATGGATAGACGGTGAGAGGCAACACATGCATCATGGTGGGGGGTCACATGAAGGCCCACCATCATAAACATATTATGTTTAATATAATATATAATTTATATATAGTATATATATATGCATATAATATTATATGTAATATAATATTATATACACACATATATATATATATATATATATATATATATATATATAATTATATGTATCTGCACATACACACACACTCACACACACACACGTACACTCACACACACGCATACACACACACGCACACACACGCACGCACACACACACGTAACAGTGGGCTCCACCGTCCGTGCGGACGGTGGAATTTAGCCACACACATCACTGTGGGTCCCGGGTGGGGCCCACCATAATGTCTACATGCCATCTGACCCGTCCATTAGGTCACTCAGACCTGAATGAAGGGTGAAAACAAATTTCGGCTTGATTCACAACTTCTGTGGGCCCCAAAAAGAGTTTCAATGGTAGAATTCAATTTACACTGTTTCTTATGGTGTGGGCCACCTGAGCGTCAGATTAGCCTGATCTTTGGAGGGGGGCACGTCAGGGGGGTGGCCCACCTAATGAATGGGTTAGATGACATGTATACACCGTGGTGGGGCCCACGGCTGGAGCCGTGGGACCTGCCCAGCCGTCCGCCAGCCGCTAGCCGTGCCAGCCTCTGACACAGCAGCAGTTGCTGCTGTGTAGTGTTTTGTTTTGTTTTTTTTTTAAAAAAAGAAAACCGTTTCCCGGGGCTTTTCTCATGTGGGGCCCATGTCTGAAGGATCCACTCCTACCATTGGATTCCACGGCCCACAACGAATCCAACGAGTCCAATATCGGGCCTCTTTTATCATGTAAAAAGAAATCTGGAAGGATTTCAATGGTATTGATGTTATTTTCAACACCATGGCCCACTAGAAAGTTGGATCAACTTCATATTTTGGCTCAACGCCTAAAATAATATGAGGAAAGGGATGGACGGCATGGATTGAATACATACATCAAGTTGGGGCCTATATGGGTGGCCCACGCCATGAGCTTAAGAATCCAAGCTCATATTTGTATTTTTCCCCAACAATGTCCAAACGCTGGACGTTTTTTGGGCATCACAATGCATTCAAGGTGGGCCCTATTTAGGTGGCCCACCATATGATGGATGGTGTGAGTACAATGCTTATAAGATGGGCCCTACTTTTAGATGGCTTGGGTCAATACATACCTAGTGATGGGGTCCATCCAAGTGGGCCACACGGCCATTACATCACACATACACAACAAAATAAATAATAAATGAAAGAGAGGGAGAGAGAGATAGAGAAAAGTGGGACACACGTGTGATGGAGGGACCCCGATACTATGGGCCCTCCGTTGCAACCATCCAATCATACATCAAAGGGTCCCATTGCATATGGGCCATCCAAGTAAAAGATCAACGGTGGAGATCCTTTCTCCACCGAAATGGATGGTCTAGATGACCATTTATGTAAAGAAATTAAACATCATGATGGGGTCCATGGAGAATGGCCCCATCATGGATTGATCTTGAAATCAAAGTGGGCCATTGGCCACATTTAGGGTCCCAAAATGAGATCCACACCATTGATCAGTGGGCCTCACTTGGCCCATCATAGAAATATAAAAATCTAACTTATGGAAACACCCATCACTTGATCTTCTTAGTCCGTTGGATAGCCGGTCTCCTAAAGCTTCACTTTGATGGTAGAGATGGAAAATGGATGGCTAGGATGGGAGATTTGGGATGGGAAGTGGGTCACCAAAATCACACTTTCTCTTGAAAAAAATTTGGACGTGGGATGCTCTCTTGGTTGCTTGGGTTTGGTGTGAGAAAAGAGAGAGAGAGAGAGAGAGAGATGAGATGTAGGGAGATGTGAGGTGAGTGATGGGGTGATGGTTGATGGATGTGAGTGATGGGTGAGGTGATGTGTTAGTTGACTTGGGTGGTTGCTTGACTTGCGGAGAAAGGAAGCATGGGTGTTTGTACTTGACATAAAGTGATTGATGGGATTGATTTGACACTTTGTAGAGATTCTCTTGGGATTTACAATACACGATATTTTTCCTCGAACTGAACGTGGGTCCGCATCTCATCGTCTGGGTATCGGATCGGTGCATGAGTTGCGGCGTTGGAACCGCGGCGACGGTGCGGTCGCAATGATAC
The DNA here is from genome assembly GCA_037074715.1 of Magnolia kwangsiensis. Taxonomy (NCBI): domain Eukaryota; kingdom Viridiplantae; phylum Streptophyta; class Magnoliopsida; order Magnoliales; family Magnoliaceae; genus Magnolia; species Magnolia kwangsiensis. The sequence continues at coordinate 41,250,057 of CM073576.1, read as the reverse complement.
AAGTCTCGGATTAAGCCGACTCAAATGAATAGGATACGACTTACGGTCGTACGCGACGTCAACTACAGGTCGCGAATTACCGAAATTTGACGAGAAGGATCGTGGGAAGCGACGGAACAGTACCGATTATGATACGGGTCTTACAATTCTTATCCCAATCATCCAAAGCACAAATCCAAACACAAGCAAACATTGACATTTGACACAAAAAAAAATTTCTTTCCTAAAAATTTTTCTTACAAATATATTATCTTCCTTTTTTACAAAAAAGCCAAAAACACCAAAAAAATAAAGGTTTCAGGCATACATGACAAAGCAGTTAGTCAACATCAGGAACCACTGGTAAACTCCTATCCCTCATACATTGACAACCTCTGCCTAAGCCTCTCTATCTCCATGCACAGGTAGAAGGCCTCATCCCTCTCCAGGCGGTGTGTCACAAGCATATTCTTATCATATCGCTGCCCCACTGCCAACCGACGAGCCATGTCCTCACATGTGTGGCAGTGGACAGCAATTTCAGAGATTAAGTGACCATGAGTATCAAACAAGAAGGATGGATCAATGAAGGGGCGCTCCTCAAACACCTTGAACGAATCAACAATGTAAGAGGAGGAGGAATCAGTATTGCCCACCATGTCCTAATCAGCAGCTTCATCCGCCAAATGCCAGCCAGGAACCTATCGATAAAGTGACTACTCGGCCACCCATCGTTGGTACGGTGCTGTCGCCAGAGGAGGAGCCCAAGACTCGAGCTCCAGCATCGCTGCATCCAAAGACCCTTACCAAGAGATCCAAACCCGCTTATATAAAGTGGTCAAATCAGATGGAAGAGAGGCATGCCCAAACCCTGAAAAGGCAAACTCTAGAATATCCTACTAAAAATCGAACTGTCGAAGAACCACACGGGATGATAAGAGCAATACCCTCATAGGCTGATCAACAGAAGAGGAGAGTGAGCAGTGCTACAAATCAATGGCGAACGGCAAAGCAAAGTAGTTTCCCAGCTAATCTCCCACCCTCGAAGCTGAGTGAGCATACATCGATAAAGCGACTCCATAGCCTCGACACCGAGTGGAAGGCCGTCAAGCAGCAAACACAGCACATCCCCATGACGGGAACCCGGCCACAGAAGCTGAGGAGTCATGAATAAATGCTTCCATAACCAAACCTGCAAGAGGGCACAAGTCAAGCTCAGGTCACTTGTAAATGAGTACGTCAGGCAAGAGAAAAGGAAAATGGAAAAATACCTGAAGAAATGAGTAGCACCCTCGGAGGATACGAGTACGTCCAAGGGAGCACTCGGTCAGCCCTAAAAAGAGCTCCGCCAGCACTAGAGAGATGATGCTCCTACGATGGAGGACTCGGTGGAAGACATCCAGCAAGGCCACCAGTGAAGACTGTCGCCAACCTGAAAGGAGCAGCTCAGCCAAGACAGAAAATATCAGCGCGTTCAAACACTGAAGCTGGCGATCTGATCCAAGAGTACCTCGAGAAGTAGCACAACGATCATACAGTAAAACTAGAGAAAGCTCATCGGCTCTACCCTCCATAATAGGGAGAGCAATGGGAAACCCAAACTAGGAGACTAGATCTGAAGGACGAACCGGCTAAGATGAAGGAATATAGGGCTCCCGGGTGAAAGGAAGGCCAGACAAGAGTGAAAACTCCTCCAGTGATGGACCCAGCTCCAAATCGTTGAAGGAAAATAGGTTCAGGGAAGGAACCCAGTCATATAACGCCGCACTCAAGAGTCGTTAATCTAGGCGAACTCTATGAAAGTGAAGAACCTCCCGAAAGCCTAAGAAACTCAGCTCAAAGATCTCGGACTCGGTCAAGCTCTCTATCCAAAGGTGCAAATGCTCTGAGCAAGTATCGTGAGGCTACAATCGACAGCTCTGGATAGGTATGCCCTCCACAATCTGAATTCCTGGGTCAACGGGCGATTCATAAAAAATGGGCATCCCCTCATCTAACAAGTCTATCTCATAGTGCTGAAAGAATTCGGCATCACCCATCACACCACGCAGGGTATCCTAAAAAGCTGCAACAGGCGGGCTGGAGACACCCACGATCGCCACATCAGGAGCTGTCTGAAACAAACGAGCTTCAGGAGCTGTAGCACCCAAAGTCTCTCAATAGTTGATAGGACTGACACACTGAACCCCAACTGCGACTGTCTGTCCCAATATTGCCTTGGTATCTGTGCCAAAAATTTGAGCCAAACCGTTTGTAAGAAAATTATCACCCGCCAAATTCAAACTGCTAGAGCCACCAAGATAGGGTCTGCCATCCGTCAAAATTTGATCCATCCCATTTACCATTACCGTACCACCATCTACACCACCCATGGGCATGACTCCATCAATCAAGTTAGTCCCTACCATCGTCACACTATCCTCACCACCCAAACCATCCGTCCTTACATCCATGAATCCTGACGGCCCACATAGTATGGATCCATCAAACTCATCAAAACTCCTCAACCCATCCTCACATCCTCCATTAATGGTGGTGGGAGTAATGCTATTAATGACATTGATCTCTCTAAAGGAATTCATTACTCCCCCACCAACCTCCATCAACTCTTCCATAAATGGATTCCCTCCACCATTATTGAATCCACCAACTCTCTCACTACTCATGAGACCATCAATACTCCCATCATGGCTGGCCATAATCAGGCCCAAAAAGGAGAAAGAGGACAAAGGAAAAAAGAGGACAAAGGAAGAAGAGGACAAAGAGAAAGGGTACAAAAGGAATAGACAAAGGAAATGATCGGATGGATAAGGACAGGGAGGAATAACTGAAAAGGGGCAAAGGAAATGAACAGAGAAGAAGGGCACTCGCTGGAAGAAAAGATGAACTTAGGCGGTAGTCCGATTACCGCCTTTGGTACTCGAATCACCACCCTTAGACCCTGACATTTTTGTATCGCTGCAGCGCTGATAGGACAGAACGGGAGAAAAAAAGTCATCGGGCGGTAGTCCGATTATCGCCTGGGCCCACTTTCGGCCAAATTTTGGGCAAGGGCCATCTCGGAAGACAAGGACCCCGGAACGAACATCCATGCACTCAAATGAGCAAAAGTAAAGATTAAGAGAGAATAATATTAGCTAACTAGGATCTTATAAATATAAAGATTGTACATCGAAGGATACAAACAAGGAAGATACAACAAGCTAATCATCATCAACAAGATATGTATCAGTATCCTAGTGATGAAAGTAAGGCCCCAAGATCCCTCCTCCAGTAAAACACGCACCGCCACCAGGAGCATAGCCGGGTTACAAGATCGGGCCTATACCATACTGATCACACTAGTAGCTATACTCCCTAGATGGATCAACAAAGGCGCTAGCATCATAACCCTCCAGTGGAGCAGTCATCTCCCTCTTGGGCACCGATCTCCCATCAGAAGGACCAAATGGTGGACTAAGTGGCACCATGGGACTATTAGTCAACTGCCAGAAAAGTCTCTCTCCCAAATACTACTTCTTCACACTAGGATCCTCAAGAATACGACGTCAACAAGAAGCCTGAAAAGCTTCCTGGGCCCTAGGAGTAAGTGCCGCGTTCGACCGAAGATACTGCCTGGACAATAACTACAAAAAAAAAAGAAAAATCAAAGGTTGAGCAGAAAAAGCAACACATGGGCAATACAGAAAAGGGCAAGATCACTCATATCACTCGGAACAAGGGTGTCGACATTCGACCTCCAGGAAAGATCAGAAAATAAATGTGTGTAGCTGCAGTTGTCCCTATACCACAACATCATGCGAGGAAATGGAGGGGAATGCTCGATCAAAGTGGAGGCCAAATAGGAAAAGTGGTCAAAAAAGCAGACCTGCGCGAATCACGGTTAGAGAAGGTCAAACTAGATCATCCCCAGGGAGAATACTATAAAGATGAAAATCGAAGAAAATACCTCGATGACTGGGTAAAAACCAGTCAGGGATCGACTGATGCAACGGTTGACCTTATCCAGCCCGTCGTACAAATGGGCCAAGAGGGCCGCTTTACAGTTGTATGGTGTGCGGAAGGTGATGTCTGTCATGAGCGACAATAAATGAGAACTCATCAGCTCATTCCCGTGGCAGAAAGTCATCGCACCCATAGTGTACAAAATCAAGGCACGCGCCTTCACCATAGCCACCGCTTCGATCTCAGGGATGCGTCTGGCAAAGTTCGATGATAACCAGAGGAGTTTGAAGCGGGGACTGGTAAAATCTGTTACGTCTGGCATCATCCCTAATAGACCCATCCAATCCTCCTTAGTAGGCACCGGAAGATCATCCTCAAAAGGAACGGATCCTCTGTCATATCGAAGGCCTAGCTACATGTATATATCATATGGGGTAATGCCCCATTCTCCAAAAGGGAGCTGGAAAGTATGGGTCTCAGTGTGTCATCTCTCAGCCAGAGCAGACAAGAAAGACATATTTATCCAACTCAGACGGACCCGGAACAAGTGAGCGAAGGGGGTACACTCGAAAACCTCGAAGAACAATGGTTGTGGATCCTAAAACCAATCAGGCTAGTGCGTCCTGACCCCACGCCCTCTCAAGATAGTAGACACACCACCTTCCTGGGCGATGTCAGATAAATGACGGCCCTCTCTTAGTACGTAACATGGATTGGTCGAATGATGTGAGGAGCTAGCCTCGTTCTTGCTACAGCGAGGCATCTGCACATGCAAAGTACACAAGTAAGTACTCCATTTGGGGGGGTCCCATTTTAAAGCCCATGTCCAAGGCTTAAGACCCACACCCAAGGCCCACATCAAGGCCCATGCCCAAGGCCCATATCAAGGCCCACATCAAAGCCCACATTAAGGCCCATATTCAAAGCCCATTTCCAAGCCCACATTAGAGCCCATTTCAAGGCCCACTTTAGAGAGCCCATTTCAAAGGCCCATTTTAGAGAGCCCATTTCAAGGCCCACTCCAAAAGTCCATTTTAAAACTGGTTTCAAAAGCCCATCTTAAAGGCCCATCTCCAAGGCACATTTCATAAAGCCATTTTCAAAGGCCTCTGTTGTTTTGAGTTAGGACCACTTTTACCACATGTCTCAATACATGCATCTGGATTAGTCAAGATCATGATATGGGGCTCGCCTGGAAAACCCCACCCGTCCATCATTTATCACAAATGTCCAACCATCACGATTTGCATCACCCATACACATAAGTAGTCCCCAGATCATCTATCTAACGGTCTAAATCATCATTAATTTTAAACAAAAAAAATCAAATAAAGTTCTAAGGGTGGGGCCCTTTTCTTATCACACCCCACTCCATAAAAAAGGTATATGTGACAATAATCTAGCCAACCATTTGGCCCAAACAAATAAATGTAAATGAGATCTTGTTTCGACAAAGAAACAAATGCATTTCGATTCGGGGGATTTATTCAATGATAACAAAGAATGAATGAGAGAACATTTATCACATTTATCTGAGTTCATTTACATCCTCTAATTCTCTTGATTTTAAAAATAAAGTACAATTAATGCAATGTACTGAATGAAAGAGAAGATAGCTCGATGAAAATTTTGGCAGCATTCCGGCACTATTTCGGTCATCTCCTAGGTACTTAGGAGAAATTGCTGATTTGATCAGCCAGTCTTCAATGAGATGGAGCATCTTTCCGATCATTCTTCCTTAAAATATGAAGCAGCTTATTGCAGTGTGGCCAGGCCCTGAAGAAATTAGCCCGATCATGCTAAACGGGCCTGGAAAGTCTCCCAGAATGAAAGATCAGGGGGTTTCCACTGTCCGTTCGGCTTCAAACTTGATGTGCAGCATTAGAACCACAAATTAGCCATACAAGACAAATTTCAGCTTCTGGATCCTTGTAGAAGTGGCTGAACTGACAAATCAGCTCCTGAGATCGTGATTTGTGGCCCACCTGATATCTGGACATGCTTCAGATTTTGTCCCAATGCATTAAATGCAATGACAAAGCAGATGGCCAGAGCAGATTTCCCGCAAACATCAAGGTGAAGCCTACACGTACATCGCATGTACATCATGCGTGTGAGCACCGGCCGTGCACGCGACTCCCCAAAGTCGGTCAGCGCTGTTGACCCGACTCTTCTTCCTTATTTCATGAAAATGCACAGCGTCTTCACTTGCGCTAGCCATTTTTATGTAGTGTGGTCCGCTCGCTGCTCCGTTGAACGATTTGATCCATCCATCTGTTTCAGGAGGTGAGAATTAACATTATTTAGTTGTCCTTTTGTCTCCATGCAGCCGATTGTAGAATCCCAGCCGTTGAACACGGGATGGACGGTGAAGTAGATAATCATGCGGGCCACGGTGATTTCATCTCAAAAGCAGTCTTTCCTTAGTGGTTTTTCGTCGTGAGTCCAATTAATGGAGTGGATTTTCCATGCATCTTAGTAAACGCGCTACTGAAATTCACAGAGTCGACGTACGTCGACTCTGTCTCAAAATAGAGGATCGGTTCGTTTGTAGTGGGCCACCATCATCAAGTGAAAAGATGATCCGAGTCGTCCATTAGACCGAGGGAGAAAAACCCATCGAGGTGATGCTGATCTTTTGTGACCATGATCATTCATATGATCACTATGGTGATCGCAAACGGACTATTGAAATGCCTTCCCTGCTTGATTATATTGGTAGGCCATACCATCGGATGATTAAAACCCATCCTTCACAGTCAAAATCTTGATAAGAAGACAGTGAATGGCATGGATCTCTCAAAAGGGGATCGTATTAGACCTTAACAGCAACACAACGGAAGAAACAAAGTTCTTCCTCTGTTATGCATGGCTGGAGCTTTGGCCGATCGCGCAGACGCAACAACATCACCCTTCCTTTGCGCGGACGTAATAACATCATCTTCCTTTATGCGGACGCTATAGCAGTCTCTTCCTTTGCGCAAATGCAACTTCCTTTGGGCGGACGCGATAGATTCTCCCTTTACATGGACGCTGCAGCTTCCTCCTTTGCACAGTTGTGCGCAAGCAACTTCGGTTGCGTGGTCCAGCGCAAGGACTCCCTTCTCTTCCTCTCCTCTCTCACTTCTTTGGCCCACCAACTGCTCTCGTCCGATTCCACCTCCCAAATGAAGTGGAAGTGGGGTATTTATAGGCCTCACCACTCTTACAGAGTGGTGATCACCACCACCTATCGCTTCACACTTGAACTTCTTCTTTTCTTAAACTATGGTGACCACCAAGCTACCTCTTAAATGGTGGTGTATAACCTTTCTCTCTTAAAATGACACATGTGCACCCCTTTTTACCAAACTACCCTTTTCAATCCCTTTTACCAGAATACCTAAACTACCTATTTGACATGGAATGTTATCAAAATACCTAAACTACCCCTGAAACTGGATTTTTACCAAAATACCCAAAACACCTTTGGAACTGGATTTTTACCAAAATACCCAAAACACCTTTAGAACTGAATTTTTACCAAAATTCCTAAACTACCCGTGGAGCTGGATTTTTACCAAAATTCCTAAACTACCCTTTGAACTGGATTTTTACCAAATACCTAAATTACCCTTTGAACTGGACTTTTACCAAAATACTCCAGTCATGGAATATTTTTTTATGCCTCAACAGATGCCCCCTCGATCCTTCTTTGATTGATTCCTGAAATCAAATGGAGGATCGATCTTCCTCTGCCTGATGAACTTGAATGAACTGCAACTAAAGGATGACCAGATGATTATGCTTGCACGGGAGACTAGATGATTACACTTGCATGGAAGACTGGCTGATCATACTTGCATGGCCAGAAGATTGAACGATCATGTTCAAACAGAAGACTAGGATGCTCGCATTCAAATGGAAGACTAAGTGATCGCATTTGAATGGAAGGCTTGTATGATTGTATTCAACCAAAAGACTTGAATGATGGCGCTCGAACAGAAGGCTTGAATACTGGCCCTCAAGCGGAAGACTAGAATGCTGACATTCGAGTGGAAGAATGGAATGCTGACATTCGAGTGGAAGACTGGAATGCCCCCAGTCAATAGTGTCGAGCAGATGTTTCACTAGAGAGGATAAGATTCTCTTTTTATTGAAGTATGCTTCTGCAGCAGCTGTGACGACTTCATCTTTAAGTGATTTGATCAGAGAACTTTCTTTCAACACCGTTGCTGCTGTAACGGTCTCTTTAATCAACTCCAGCAATTCTTTCCTTTTAATCGACTCTAGCGATTCTTTCCTTTTGATCAGCTCTAGCGATCCTTTCTTTTTTATCAGCTCCAGCGATTCTTTCCTTTTAATCAGCTTCAGCGATTCTTTCCTTTTGATCAGCTCCAGCGATTCTTTCCTTTTGATCAGCTCCAGTGATTTTTTCCTTTTGATCAACTCCAGCGATTCTTTCCTTTTGCTCTATATCTAGGGCTGTTCTTTAATGTTGCTCCTACCGCAACAACTTTTTCGATTGTTTCGTTTACTCACGATCTGTATAACCCAAGCTTTTGAATAATCTCCTGCCAAATTTATCAGAATTAGTATTTATAATTTTCAATATAGCTTTATGAAGCACTGATAATTTTTGAAATAGATTGAGAGTTTCTTCTCTTCTTAGGCCGATTGTGATATTCACAATATGATTTAATCAATCTTTGCACTTGTCATCATGCTTCACATTATATTCTTTATATTACACTCTTGGAGATTTCATCTTTAGCTCCAAAGGTTCGACCGCTAAGTCTTTTTACTGAGCCTTCTCTAGTTTGTGCTCCTTAGCATTCCTTCATAGACTTTTTCTTGGATCTTTGCTGATTCTAAAAAATAGAAAAATAGACAAAACTTCTTTTCAATTTTCATTTAATAATTTTTTAAAGGTCATAGAAGTTACTGATGATGATGATTCTGTTTGTTCTTTATCTCCATCCGATCTGATACTTAGAGTCTTGCAATGTTATTATCCATAATACTTGTCATATGAATTCCTTCACCACGTATAAGAGATTATCAGAAAGACCAAGGCATAAATTATTTTGATGACATTAAATCCTGCCCCATTTCCAAGTCAATGTCGCAGAAAGATTTCTTCAAAAGATAATATTTCTGAAGTGAAGCGTGCTGATATCTTTGAAGGATAGATAATCTTTGCGGCTCCTTTAACAAATCCAAAGAATATATCTGGATCTTCATATTGTTCGGAAGAGAATGATAATTTCTTTGCTAGTTTATTCTCTGCCTCCTTTTGAGAACCTTGTGCGATAATATGTCTTTATTCATTAAGAAGACGAGAGATGAAAAGACCCCACAGCTCTTGTCAATATATTAATTGACCTTGGAAACTTGAGCTTTTAAGTAGATAATCGCCGATATCTTGAAGGCATTTACTTTTGATGTAATTTGAACCTAATTCAAGAGAAATACATTTTGCATCGTGTCTACTTAATACTTAAAAAATTTCTTCAGGCAATTGCATGTTTGAGCATATCTATATTGAAATATGTATTTGCAGCATTTTGAATGCTAAACTTTAATTTGTGCTTTCAAGCAATGGAGATAGCATACTCTTGACTGACCATACCTTGACTAGACAAAACTTGACTTGACTTGACCAGACTCGACTGAATTGGAATGACATTACTGGACCGACACCACTAGACCGACACTGCTGGACAGACACTTACACACACAGTTTAAGCTCTTTGAGTAGTGGAGCGAATTTATTTAGACTCTAGTTAGAGTCGGGTCTTACATGATGGTCTCTGTAACTCTTAGGAGTTCGCTGGACTCCTCATCGCTTAGGGAGTTCACAAACCGGGATCCATCAGAGGAGCCCAGTGAAGCTAATGGGGCTGTGAACTCGGTTGGTTTTACAGCACAGGGTTGGCCACGGTAACTCTTTAGCGTTCACAGAGTTCTCAAGGCTACCTTTGGGGGTACCAAATCCATGGTTGCCGATCCATCGATGAGTAGGTTTAAGCCCTGCCTCATGAGTTAGTACCGGAATCGAACCATAAATCTGGAGGGTGTTATGCATGGTTGGCTTGTCCTGCACACATGCAGCCCTCATTTTCTTCGCCTGCAAGGTCGGGCCCATTCACGAGAGGGCTTATCCTCCGTTCCCCGTGACGCTGCCGGAAAGCTATATAGACGGCATGGGTGTTATGCTTGACTGGTCATTTGAGGACTTTTAGCACTTTGACTTTTAGTCGACTTTTTGGCCCTTTATTTTTGGTCTTTCGGCTGACTTTTGGATCTTTTGCTTTTGGTCTTTTGAAGACTTTTAGCTCTTTTGGCCTTTGGTCATTTGAAGACTTTGAGCTTTTTTTTTGACTTTTTTGTCAACTTTTAACCTTCTGGCTTTTGGTCATTGACTCCGTCAGCTGCCCGCATAGGTATGCATACGATGGCCTTCCTGGGCTTTTTAGGGCCACTAGCTTCTCGCCGCAGCCCGAATGACGATCTTTATAGGTCTCATGCGCAGTGGGCCATTGGCTTGACTGGACTGCCTTTTTATAATCAGCAGTCATCACTGTTGCCAATTTTATACAGTTGGCTGTATGATTCATCATATGGTTGAATAATAATTGACATTTCGCTGCTGCTGACGATGTCGTAAAGACTTTTGTATCATATTTAAAGCAATGTATCAGCTTAGCGATGATGGCAATTTTGATGAGCGATTGATCGGCAACATTGATAGCTGTTCCCTTTTCTTTTTATGATCATTGATACCTGATGATGCGATTTTGATGGAGATTTTCTATCGGCGATGAGCGTCAACGCTTGATAGCAATCATCAACGCTTGGTGGCGATCATCAAAGCTTGGTATTGATCATCAACGCTTGGTGTTTGACAATGACTCGATATGCTTGAAAGCCTGTCTTTCATTCAAATATACAAAAGAAATGCATTCTATGGTGAGAAATATATTTTACAGCTTTTAATCACCTGTCTTAATTGATTATAGGTCTTAAGCGTAGCTGGCCGTATAGGCTTGGCTAGGCTGCCTTAATTGATATTGTGTCATTGCTGTCATAAAATATGTGTGGTTGACCATGTAGATATTTCGCCAGTTGCTGATATATTCTGAGAATCAATAATTGATATTTCGTCATTGCTGATATATTCTGAGAATATCCATGTTATATTTAAAATAGTTTATCAGCTTAATGATGATAGTAATTTTGATAAAATAAGCTTGCATGAGCCATTGATGATGACAGCGATAGTTGCTTATTTTGGCGATGATCATTGGCACTTGCTTATTTTGACAACAATCATCGAAGCTTTTATTTGGTGATTGTCATTGACGCTTCTATTTGGCGATTTTCATTGACGCTTCGTATTTGGCGATGATTTGATATGCTTGAAAGCCTGCACTTTATCCAAATACAAAAGAAATATATTATATGGTGAGAAATACACAGTTTTTACTCACCTGTCTTGCCCCCTTTTGATTAGGAAGCATTGCTCTAGAAATCTTCATAATCAAAATAATGATGCTGCCACCTGATACCGCACCCCTTCATACTTTTTTCCCATGATTGACTTTGCCCCCAGTCTCGAGCTAATCGAGCCTATGTATCCTTATCTCCCTCCTTTTCTTTTTTTTTTCTCTATTTTTTTTTTACGTTGTACACCCTAACAATTTCTCCTTTATCAACCGTCTACTATAACTTATTCTTCAAGCCATTCATTTTTTTTCTTCGATTGTATCTCATTGTCTTTCGAAATCCTTTCACTCCTCTTCTTATTGGCGAGAATCATTAATGTTTGATATCAATCATCAATGCTTGCTTTTGCCCCAACTTTAACCTGAAAAAATTAGTATAGATAATTATTATAAACAATTATCATTTCGAGGAGTCAACAATTACCTCGTTTGAAATTCTGAGATTTTATCATTCTGAGACTTTGCTGATCTTGCCATTTTTTATTTAGAAGCATCAAAATTTGAATTTATATTCAAGGATAATGAATTTCGCATGCCTTTGTCTGCCCCCTGAATAATCGTGTCGGGAATCTTTTGAATGAACACACTGTGAATCTTCTGGATATTCAGGGATGATATATTTTGCTGAACTGGCAGATATCTTGATGAAAATTTACCCCCATGATGAATATACTCGTCTTGGTTTCTTCCTGCCTGTTCTTCTTTTCTTCTTTGTTTTATTTCCTTTAATACTTTAACTATGGCGATATAATTGCTTCTGCAGCTAACGACTGATTCCTCATAAGCCATACATCGCCTTCTTTAGCTTTGACAGTCCTTTCTTTTCCTTTCTTTCTTCGGCTATATATGTTGCTATTCTTTTAAGACCTTCAAGTAATTTTATTCTGGCGAATTGTGACGATGCCCCCTGTGTTCTCCATTGACCGATGAATTCGTTAATTCATTAATTGATCCGTTTACTTGTCGGAGAGCAATGCTTGACTTAGTTGAACTAACTTTTCATCTGAAGGCTTTGTACATTCTTTGTGCACCAACATGCTATCATCCGTCCTTCATTGTCTCACAGCGCTACTGATGAAGCATACACTGCTTTCGATGCTACCATGCTTCTTCTTCATTTAACTTCCCCTCCATGGAAGTGCTTCTGCATGCTACTCATTATTTGGTCAGCATGTGAGCATAGCTTTGCATAAAAATCAGCTGAATTTGAATTGACTCTAGAACTCTAAATGCTTTCTATCAAGCATTTAAAATTGTCGAATTGACTTTCTTCTTCAGTGTGCTTCTGAGCAAACGATAATTCCCCATCTACCGCTGGGAATATAACTTCATCCTCAGCAATGCCGTGAAAGATGCATACTTAGGCAATGAATTGTAATCCGAGACAAATCGAGGCAGCCTGTTCCTCTTCCTTAGACATGTACTGACTAACTTTCTCTAGTAACTATCATCGTTCTGGCATTATTCGTCTTTGTTCGAAATGGATTTGATCATTTCTAACACTTTGTTAGTGGAAGTATATTGGATGTGATATACCTGTCATTCAGAACAGAGTGTTAGCTAATTTATTACATAAATCGTACTTTATTTTCAGAGATGAAGGGGAGGATGTTCCTGTTGAGAGTCGCCATTTTTACGTCTATACAGATGCCAAAAAGTGATAAATATTCACTTAATATTTTTCAAGTTACCATTGAATAATAAAGTCCCCAGCAGAGTCGCCATTTTGTTTCGACAAAGAAACAAATGCATTTCGATTCGGGGGATTTATTCAATGATAACAAATAATGAATGAGAGAACATTTATCAGATTTATCTGAGTTCATTTACATCATCTAATTCCCTTGATTCTGAAAATAAAGTACAATTAATGCAATGTACTGAATGAAACAGAAGATAGCTCGATCAAAATTTCGGCAGCATTCCGGTGCTATTTCGATCATCTCCTAGGTACTTAGGAGAAAGTGCTGATTTAATCAGCCAGTCTTCAATGAGATGGAGGATCTTTCCGATCATTCTTCCTTAAAATATGAAGCAGCTTATTGCAGTGTGGCCAGACCCTAAAGAAATCAGCCCGATCATGCTAAACGAGCCTGAAAAGTCTGCCAGAATGAAAGATCAGGGTTTCCACCGTCCGTTCAGCTTCAAACTTGATGTGCGGCATTAGAACCACAAATTAGTCGCACACAACAAATTTCAGCTTCTGTATCCTTGTAGAAGCGGCTGAACTGACAAATCAGCCCCTGAGATCGTGATTTGTGGCCCACCTGATATCTGGACATGCTTCAGATTTTGCCCCAATGCGTTAAATGCAATGAAAAAGCAGATGGCCGGAGCAGATTTCCTGTGAACATCAAGGTGAAGCCTACACGTACATCGCATGTACATGGTGCATGTGAGCACCGGCCGTGCGCGCGACTCGCCAAAGTCGGTCAACGCTGCTGACCCGACTCTTCTTCTTTATTTCATGAAAACGCACAGCGTCTTCACTTGCTCCAGCCATTTTTATGTAGTGTGGTCCGCTCGCTGTTCCGTTGAACGATTTGATCCATCCATCCATTTCAGGAGGTGAGAATTAACATGATCTAGTTGCCCTTTTGTCTCCATGCAGCCGATTGTAGAATCCCAGCCGTTGAACACGGGATGGACGGTGAAGTAGATAATCATGCGGGCCACGCTTATTTCATCTCAAAAGCAGTCTTTCCTTAGTGGTTTTTCGTCGTGAGTCCAATTAACGGAGTGGATTTTCCATGCATCTCAGTAAACGTGCTACTGAAATTCACAGAGTCAACGTACGTCGACTCTGTCTCAAAACAGAGGATCGGTTCGTTTGTAGTGGGCCACCATCATCAAGCGAAAAGATGATCTGAGTCGTCCATTAGACAGAGGGAGAAAAAACCATCGAGGTGATGCTGATCTTTTGTGACCATGATCATTCACATGATCACTATGGTGATCGCAAACGGACTGTTGAAATGCCTTCCCGGCTTGATTATATTGGTAGGCCATACCATCGGATGATTAAAACCCATCCTTCACGGTCAAAATCTTAATAGGAAGACAGTGAACGGCGTGTATCTTAAAAGGGGATCGTATTAGACTTTAACAGCAACACAACGGAAGAAACAAAGTTCTTCCTTTGTTATGCATGGCTGGAGCTTTGGCTGATCGCGCAGACGCAGCAACATCACCCTTCCTTTGCGCGGACGCAATAGCATCATCTTCCTTTGCGCAGACGGTACAACAGTCTCTTCCTTTGCACGAATGCAACTTCCTTTACGCGGACGCGATAGCTTCTCCCTTTGCACGGACGCTGCAGCTTCCTCCTTTGCACAGTTGTGCGCAAGCAACTTCAGTTGCGTGGTCCAGCGCAAGGACTCCCTTCTCTTCCTCTCCTCTCTCACTTCTTTGGCCCACCAACTGCTCTCGTCCGATTCCACCTCCCAAATGAAGTGGAAGTGGGGTATTTATAGGCCTCACCACTCTTAAAGAGTGGTGATCATCACCACTTATCGCTTCACACTTGAACTTCTTCTTTTCTTAAACTATGGTGACCACCAAGCTACCTCTTAAATGGTGGTGTATAACCTTTCTCTCTTAAAATGACACATGTGCACCCCTTTTTACCAAACTATCCTTTTCAACCCCTTTTACCAGAATACCTAAACTACCCATTTGACATGGAATGTTATCAAAATACCTAAACTACCCCTGAAACTGGATTTTTACCAAAATACCCAAAACACCTTTGGAACTGAATTTTTACCAAAATACCCAAAATACCTTTGGAACTGGAATTTTGCCAAAAATCCTAAACTACCCATGGAGCTGGATTTTTACCAAAATTCGTAAACTACCCTTTGAACTGGATTTTTACCAAAATACCTAAATTACCCTTTAAACTGGACTTTTACCAAAATTCCTAAACTACCCGTGGAGCTGGATTTTTACTAAAATTCCTAAACTACCCTTTGAACTGGATTTTTACCAAAATACCTAAATTACCCTTTGAACTGGACTTTTACCAAAATACTCCAATCATGGAATATTTTTTTATGCCTCAACAGATCCAACGGTTCAGATCTAATCTGAATGGTCCTGATCATGGCCCTCTCCAAAGCCCAAAAGAAAATCCAATCTGTCAAAGGCTCCCAAAATGAACGGCCCAATTAGATCGAGCAAGAACTTAAGAGCCAAGATTACCTGAAGTTGAGGAGATGAAGAAAATGCAAAAAAGGGCTCAAAGAAATCAACAGAAATCCTCTCAAAATAGCTTACAGGGACCACAATGGGGTCCTTGGACATCCTGAAACCAGATTCAAATAAGGAAGGAGGTTGCACCAGACGGACGGATGCATGGCTAGGACCGGTGGATAAAAGGGGCGATCAATGGTAGCCGAACTGCCGTAGGGGGCAGTCCGACCATTGCCCGACCAAAAGTGTGCATGGGGCAGCGAGCTGTCCCCTAGGATGGCTGTAACCGACCGATTTTTCCTTCTAACTGCTGGATAATACTCAAAAAATTTCTAAAAATAGTCCTAAACTTTCAAAGAAATTTCAAAAAAGCCCCAAAATTTCAAGAGTCACCAAAATAGTCCTAAGTTTTTAAAAGTTGCCGAAACAACCCCCGAATTTTCTAAAAAATCTCCAAAATTTTCAAAAACCTCCACAAAAAAAAAATCTCTGAAGAATTTCAACAATCCCAAAACATCCTAGAAGTTCTCAACAATTGCTGACATAACACAAAATTCCCAGTGAGTATAGCCTCAAAAGGATGTCCCTTCTAAATCATCAAGCCCCACTAATTTATTTAGTAGAGGCCGTCTAACTTTTCTACAAATAAAAACCAAACGACGATGCCCACCCGCAAAATCGAACGGATATTTTTCAAAAATCCAAAAAATATATTTTCAAATAAAATCCCCAAGGAGTTTAGCTCCAAAGGGAATAGCTTTCAAACAAAATTTTTTTTTTTTTTTTAAATGCACATGGTGCGTAATACAATGAGGAATCTTCCATATTCTCCAGTTACGGCCAGTGCACACAGCTAAATAAGATTCGATCTCTTTCGATTTCCCCGAAGGACGATCGAATCCGTACATGGTACATGTACGATTGACCTGATCTCTATATCTGGACAGTCATACAAATGCTAATAAAATGAGTGGATCCATCTTTGGAAAGAACCATCAAAAATCGAAGTGCCAACAATCCATTGTAACCAAAGTATCAGAATCAGCAGGCTGCATGACAAAAGATTACTCGCACATACCTAGTCCGGGATGTTCAAAAAATTTGATTAAGTCCAAGTCAGCGTAGTGAGTTTCCCGTAATGCTGCACCAACGCGCAGGGCAGTTAACCACTTTGACAGTCAAACAAATCAAATACTCCTAGGGTGATTACGTAGCAAAGGAACGACAGACCAAACAGTACGAGAATCCTCGTAAAGCCGCGACGAATGCATGGAGACCCTTACTTTTCAGACTTACCCTCCAATGTTATTAACAATCAGACATAAAAGGGTTGTGATTGGTAAACTGTAAAGCCGTGAAGAATGCGAAGGAGGCAATCACAACGTTTTCCTCAACCCTCATGACATGTGTAAGTCATCTCTTTCCAAACAGTCGACTGACAATGATATAATGGCAAGCAACAAATTCAAGTCACTACCCTTTTTCTGACCAGAAGGGTGGGGTGTCCACTGGCTTTGACCATTGGTTGCTCGCAACCTTGGTCAAAGAGGGGCATTTGTAGACACCCCACCCAAGCTAACATCTTGAGAAGGCTAAGATAATCCACGAACCATTATCACACCATACCCTAATACCAACTTAAACCTAACCCTGACCCAAAAATGTCAAAAACCTACAAACCTTGATCAAAACCGTTCAATCCACACACACAACCCCCACCTATACCTTATACCGCGATTAGAACCCTTTACCTAAGCCTAAACTCATTTGTCTGAGCCATAAAACTTTAAAAGGAGGCTGTCACGCCCTAAACTCAGAAACCGGGCTCACAAATTCCTAATCGCCGAATCTGGCTTCGACAGCCTCCGTAAAACCCCATTCTCGGCTCCTAGCAGCCATTCGCCAGGTTCCGATCCTGGGATGCTACGAGGAGGATTTTCAACATCAGTTCGATTCTTAATAAGCATAACCAAAGGCATAACCCACAAACAACAACCAAAAACTCTATTATATTTCCACTATGATCAAAAACTTTACAAGTACAATGAGCATAAAGGGAAATACAATGATGATGAATCAAAATCTCCAAAGTGCTCCTGCCTCATCGCTGCTGCGCCCCAACATCACCTGCACGCAACGGTCGTGCATAAGCTTATAGAAAGCTTAGATGGTAGTGAAAGTGTGTGAGCAAGGTAGTAATATGATAATGCAGTATCAGAGTAATGCGGAATATGCAGATGGATCCATGAATATCATGAGCCGTACCAAGGCTATATGATGCAAGATGCAAGTCAAGTATGCAATCCTCGTCTAAGTCCACTTGTCAATACAGCTCAACTCTGGGATATCACTGGGGTCTAGTACACTCTAAACCAGATCGCCGCCTCATCGCGCGCAATAAGGTAAGTGGAAGAGACCTCACTATCCGTCTGCCAATATCGGGCGCGACTCGTCGATAGCGGACCCATTCCTCGAGCTGGTCAAACTCATCCTATCTCTGCCCCCTACACTTGGGCGGGTAAGGCCGCACCCACTTCCAACCGACCACGACACAGTGGAGAGCGCAACCGTCTGGTAATCGGCACTAAACGCTCATGTACCCACTCAGTCTAGACGTTGGAGCAACCTCTTGGTACCATGAGGGTTTAGAGACTTTTACTCAGGGATATCTATAGCACCCCATGTAGAATAAGATTTTCGGTATCCAATCCTGCCAACCACGATGCGTCTGTGAAGGCTACGGCCCCGATGTCTCTAGGGCGTATAATAACCATGTCACATAAATGTGAAATGCATGAATCACACTATCCAGTCATGCAACAAATCCTGCGCATATCGTGTGCTCATGTAGGGCAACACCGCCTAACCGGGAGTCCATAAACAACCTGCCCGAAGGCATATGTTATGATCAGTCAATTCTCATGTCAAGCATGCATATGATGCGTATGATCATGAGTCATGGAACTATACTAAATATGTTATAATGAGATGAACTATCCTTACAATACAGATGGGCCTAGACGGCCTATATACAATAAGTACGGCCTAGCAATGGGCCCTAAGGAGAGTCGTAATGTGGACATCCAACCAACATTACACTCGCAATGTGGACGTCAAACTAATATTGCTCCCAAGGCACGATCTTTATAAACATTGCTACTTAATCTGTGTTAGGATTACACATTGCAATGGACCTTAGGTTCATCCCATTGGGCCTTACATATATTTCAAATAGGTCATATCTTATGAGCCTTTTATTCATCAGATGGGCCACATAAATGGGCCACACCAATGGGTCTTAAGTGCATTGCAATGGGTCAAAACCCGTGGGCCTTGGATTGCATCAAATGAGCTTAAACTCATGGGTCTCAAAGGTAACAAATGGGCCCCACTAATTGGGCCCCATATGTACATCCAATGGGCCTCAATCCACAAGCCCTAGTATAACTCAATGGACCTTGATCCATGGGCCCCCAAATGTCAAATGAACCTAATCCCATGGGCCTTGGAATACATCGATCTGGTACAATCCCATGGGCCTTAAATACATTAAATGGGTCTAATTCCATGGACTTTATACACATCAAAATGAGCCTAAACCCATAGGCCTTATTCAAATCAAATGGGCCTAACCCATAGGCCATATTCAAATCAAATGGGCCTAACCCATAAGCCTTCTTATAAGTCAAATGGGCCTAATCCCATGAGCCCTTTTATAAATCAAATGGGTCTAACCCACAGGCCTTTGTAAATCAAATGGACCTAATCCAAACATAGGCGGCCCACCCAAACTTTAACTCATGCCTTAAATGATATTTCCAAGTGGGTGGACAGTCTGGATGCACCTCATGCATCATAGCGGGGTCCACTGAGTTTGGGCGGTGCACAAGCATCACCGTGGGCCCCAGCACCACCGTCCAGCGGACGGATTAAATACAAACATCATGGGGGACTTCCACCGTCCGCCTGGATGGTGGATATAAAGCACATACATCATTGTGGGTCCCATGTGGGGCCCACTGAAATGTTTAGATGCCATCCAAACCGTTGATACGGTCACTTGACCTGGGTGAAGGTAAAACACAAATTTTATCTCGATCCAAAAACTTCTGGGGCCCACAAAAGGATTTTTAATGGTAGATGTTCAATTCCACTATTTTCTATGGTGTGGGCCACCTGATCTGTGGACGAGGTCAAAAAATTGGAGGGGGCCCACTGCTGGGAGTGGCCCACCTCATGAATGGCGTGGACACAAAATATACATCATGGTGGGGCCCACGGCAGCAGCCGTGGGACTGGACGCCCGCCCGCCTGCTCGCTGCACGTGGCAGCGGGCTGCTGCTGTAGCACGTCAGAGAGAGGCTCTACCTCTTTGAAATTTTAACAAAAATAAAAAAAACCCTTATTTTTGGGGTTTTTCGCATTTGGGGCCCACATCTAGTAGATCCACCCTGTCCATTGGTTTATACAGGCTATGACAAATCCAATGAGTCCAATGTTGAATATTTTTGGCGTGAAGAAAAATTTAAAATGTTTTATAAACGGTGAAAACCACCATTTTAAAAAGTATGGCCCGCCTGATCATTGGATTGACCTCATTCTTTGGCTCAACGCCTAAAATGACCTAGGGAATAAGGTGGACGGCGTGGATTTAATACATACACCAAGGTGGGGCCTATGCATGTGACTCACCCCAAAAGCTTCTCTCTCTTTTTTTTTATACAGGGACGTCCAGCGTCCCAGACGCTAGAAGGTTCAGACCAAAATACATTGTGCTGGGCCTTGTTGAAGTGGGCTACCATTGATGGATGATGTGGGTATAACATATAAGGTGGGCCCCATTTGAAGGAAACTTGGACAAAATAAATGCTTCAAGGTGGGGTCCATCCAAGTGGGCCACACAAACACAATATGATCAAGATAAAAAAAAAGAAAATGAAGTAGAGAGAGAGAGAGATAGAGAGTGGGACCCGCTTGAGATGGAGGAACCCCGATACTATGGGCCCTCCCTTGCATTGAATCATACAATCAAATGGGTCTTTTAACACATGGGACCATCAAAATTTAAAATCAACGGTGGAGATCCTTTCCCCACCAATATGGACGGTCTAGATGACCTTTCTAAGAAATAAACATCATGATGGGGTCCATGGAGAATGGCCCCATCATGGAATGATCATGATGATTCTAGTGGGCCATCGGCCACATCTTAGGGTCCCAAATGAGATCCAAACCATTGATCGGTTGGCCTCACTTGGCCCATCTCAAAAATTGGAAAAACTAGTATGATTAAACACCCACCGTCCGATCTTCTTGCTCCTAAGGGTCCCTTAGCACCTTAGCTTGGATTTCAATGGAGAAGATGGAGAATAAATGGTTAGGATGGGGAGATCATGGGGTAGAAAGTGGGCCACCTTGGAGTTTTTTGTAAAGCGTGGAGAGCTCCAACGTATGGAGGGGTTTGCTTGGATTTTTTTAAAAATGAGAAAGAGAGAAAGAGTTGTAAAGGGAGAGAGAGTGTGATGGGTGATGGAGTGATGGATGGGAGAGGGATGGGTGTGTAAGGTTTTGTTGACTTTGGTGGCCTTTTGTATAAGAAAGGTATGAGTTTGTAAGACCTTTTTTGACTTTTTTGGTTGCTTGGGTATGGGTGAAAGGTGATGTGTACTTGACATGTGATGGATTGATGGATTGATTGATTGATGGGATTGATGTGACACATCGTAGAGATTCTCTTAGGTTTCGTAATGCGCGGCATTTTTCTCGCACCGAACGTTGGCCCACATCTCTTAACCAGGGTATCGCCTCGGCGCGCAAATCGCGGCATCGGAACCGCAGCGATGGCGCGGTCACTATGGTATTGGTCTTGGGTTGAGTCGACTTGGGTTGACGGCATACGAATCAGGGTCGCGCGTTAATATCGGTTAAGGGTTAAAAGTTACCGAAATTCAACCGGTAAGACCGCGGAAGTCTACGAATCGGTACGGACTAAGATACGGGTCTTACAGAGGCCACCGTGTGAACCCACACATCAGACAAAGCCCGCACAAGCAAGCCCAGTCCAAATGAAGCCCGGGCGGTAGTCTGACTACCGCCTGCGGTACTTCAAGTGTCGCCGCTCACGGCTCACGTGTGGACAGCTGTCCCAACATCCAAAAGTCAACTTTCCTCTGGATTTACCCCCCCCAAGCCTTCAGTATTTATCATTTTACCACCCCCATATCAAATGAGAGAGTGCCATGTGGCATTCCTCTCTTCACAACCAACCATAACTTACCACCTCATCTTTTACCCCTCTCAAACTCAGAAATTACAGCAATGTCATTGGAGAAAGCTATAAATAGCCCTCTCCTCTTCTCATTTTGACACAACAACCTTTCACTTTCAAGCTTAAGTGAAAATGAGAGTAAAAGGGAGAGAGGGAGGACGAGAGTGAGGGTGAGGAGGTGCTCTAAAGCCTTCAAGTCCAGATTTTTCATCTATCTTCTTAGTCCACTCCTTGCCTTCCTAGTCATCCTAGCCTCCCAGCCTAGCCCAGTTGATCATGGTTTAACCCACATCCTAGCCTATACAAGATCAAGCCAAGGATCCATTTACATACAAGCATTCATCATGACATATACTCCCTTATCAACCCCCCTGCTTCTCTAGATCACTAGTAAACGTATGCTCTTTGGCTTGCTTTATATCGGATCCTGTCACATCAAAAATTTCTAGTGACCTAGTCCATTTTTTCTTTGCATAAGCATCATCACATCTGCTTTCTAGATACGCCATTAGACGTATGCTTTGTGGCTTATCGAAATTTTGGATCTTATCACATCAGAAATCCACGTGTGTGCCTAGTCCTATCCCGACCACTCAAATCCAAAATCAGCGTGGGTGCCGATTTTTCAGTGTTTATAGATAGACACTCTTGTGTTTTGTTCCAGGTGTTACCAGAATGCCCATAACGCTATGTAGCTTTCTTCTTTTCAAAGGAAATTATCCTTTAAAAAAAAAAAGTAAAGTGTTGTACCTATCTGGTCCACGAGCGGAGGACATACAGTCTCCTCCAGCCTGATATATGTATCACTGTACTGGGCCTCATGGCTTACGTGATTCAAACCATTGATCATAATGAGAAAGATAATGGATAGAGATTCCTCCTCCCCCCCCCCCCAAAAAAAAAAAAAGAACCTATGCTTTCCTCCATTTTTAGAAGGATAAAATCTTTGCATCGGGGTAAGCATAGTCAAACATACGGTTTGATTTTCAACAATTAAAATTCTCATTAATAAAATTTTAGTAACATTAAATCAAATCGAGATTTGATATATAGTTTATTTAATGTAATTACTACAACTATAGTAGTTTGATTTGGCTAATACATGTCACGTATAAAATTTTCAAGTGGCCCAGTATCAAAAGTTGCATATTGCTAGAGAAAAGAATAACACCCCTTTAAAGCCTCTAGCTCTCTCCCCAAGTGGACCATCATGACTTTTGGGACAGAAATTCCATGGTTAACCCACCAGATGGACCGTCCAGATGAATGATTGAACGCTGTAACCACACTTAGTGACGTCATCGTACCTTTTGATTAGTGCTTGGGACCCACTAATTATTATTTTCAGTGGGACATTTTGCTAGAAAAACGTGGAGGTACCTTATAAGAATGCCAAGAGGGATGTTGGTTTCTTACACGGCTGATGTAGAACTTTCATGCACCTCGTGTAACAAGCAATACTTGCACATGTGGCCAGCTGCGCATTGGATTTAAAAAACAAAAAATGCACAGTTGTTATCGGATAGCGACGCAGATGGAGAGAAACGTCGTCTAGAAATTCGACATTTTTAAGTTAAGAAGCTTATTTGATACGGTAGCTGAGTATCAGAGACATATATACCTGACGCGGTTTTGCTAGTGACGCTGCCATCAGCCAGGTGGCTAGTGCTCAGTGTTGTGTGAACCTCACCATGATGTGTGTGTTTTATCCACGCCTTCCATCAATTTTGTAAGATAATTTTAGGGCTTGATACCAATAGATCTAAATCTCATGTGAGCCACACCATGGGAAAACAGTAGTCATTGAATGTCCACCATTTAAAATCTCCTAGGACCCACTGCAATGGTTATTTGAAGTCTAAACTGTTGATTAGGTCATACAGACTTGGATGAAGGGAAAAAGGATATATCCTCTTGATCCAAAACTTTCGTGACACAGGGAAAGTTTCTAATGGTGGGTGTTTAATCAATACTGTACAGTGCACTTGAGATTTGAATCAACCTCATTTTTGGGATCATACCATAAAATGATACGGAAGAATGGATGGATGACATGGATGAAACACATGCATCATGGTGGGGCCTGCAGAGGACCGACCACTAGCCAGTCGCTAGTGGTAGGGTCAGTAGCCAATCCGTTTCCAAACGAGATAGATCCAAACTTCATGGACCAAACCACAGGAAATAGTGGAGATTGAATTCTCACCGTTGAAAACTTCGTGGGGAAGCGTAATGTTTATTTACCATTAAACCTATTCATAAAGTCACATATCCCTGGAGGTAGAAAAAACACATGTATTAATTTGATCCAAAACCTCCGTACCCACGAGAAGTTTTCCACGGTAGTGTTCAATCTTCACTGATCCTGTGGTGTGGTCTACTTGGGCTTTGGCATGCTTCATTTCTATCTCGTGCCCTAAAAATGCCGAGGGGTGGGGGGGCGCTTAATAATGGACCGACTTTAAATGGGCTATATATCAGAAATCAGACTCATTAGATGACCCTGACCTCCGATTAATGGACATTTGATCGTTGATTTTGTGCAAGCGCCATAACCGTACGTGGATCCAAACGGTCCAAACCATCTACTCATTTGTGGACAGAGGATGATTGAAAAATCATGAATTCTTAACCATGTATCATCAGCGAATTTGGACGCCTAACATTTTATCATTCAATTGTCTATTTTACGCATGCCAATTATATGGTTAGGATCATCCGATAAGTTCAATCAGGATATCAATCACCCACATTCTTGATGTTTGGACTGAAATACAAATATACCAGATCTATTAATGAAACGTAAAAATAAATAAATAAATAAAAATAAAAATAGAATTAGTGTCTACCAATCTAGACCGTTGAGAGCCTTGAACCCAATGGGGATGGGGCATAGCCTCTAAACTCATGCTGAAAGATATCGACAGCCTGATATCAAATGTTTTCCATTCAACCATCCATGCGATGGCCACCACTTGGCTGACTAGATCATAGGATCAGTTTCTGGTGGTATTTGGTATACTGATTTGTTGTGAACTCACATTGTAGTCTCGAAAATGTCCATTTTTTCTCATTTTAATCTCACCGACGCCTGTGACTAAAAGTAGCCCGTTTTAGAAAGCCACCTATCCACAATTAAGAAGATTTCGTGCTTCTATTCAGTCAATGATGACTCAACGACTGTAACCACAAAAAGTACATTTCATAACTCAAGTATAAAGATGGACTCTGTGATCTTGAATGATATGCAAGTATACGTACTCCTCAAATCTCAAAATATGTTTTTTATTAATTAAAAATGGGTGATCATGTCATTTTACAACCATCAATCTCAGTAGAGTATGACGCTTGATATGCAGGTGACGAGAAATTAAATAAGCCGGATACATTAATTCAAGTTACAAACAATATATGGAACTTGTCTTGGGTAAGTCATAGTCCCATAATTGAATTAGTTGTACAACCCCAACCGCTAATTCGTGGACACTTTTTTCTAATGAATATTAGCACATGGTTCCATACCTTGGACACTTGTTTGTCAAAATAGGACCATTGGATATTTCTCATTCTTAACCATTTGATAAAATGTCCCCCAATTCTACACTTGGATAACAAAGTAAGAAGTAATTTTTGGCCACCATACTCTCAACCGATGAGAGCACACCATGAACAGTTTTATTAGATATGTTTGTGATAGTTAATGTTGTGGGGAAAATTGAACTGACATTTTGTATGAAAAATACAACCAATCATAGGAATACCTTAAAGCCGGGCCAATTAAAATACACGGATGAACTTTCCAACTTGATGAGGCACCAACAGTGAGATGAGCCCTAGACCAACCCTAAGCTAGGCTACATAAGGGCAAAGCTCAGTAGCATAAATCACCTCCCGAGCTAACCAAATCCACCCCGAGCAAAAAGAGAAAAAATCCGGAGAGAATTTCGCTTTGAAATAAAAAAGGAAAGATATGGCATGATTCTATCCATAGATTGCACCAACTGATACGGGATTGACGATACTTCACCATGCCAAAATCGCTTTTTTGCGACGGACCATATCTGTCGTAAAACCAAATAAACGACGGACTTTGTTCGTCGCTATTTACTGGGTCATTTTTGGTTTTACTACAGATTTTATCCATCCTTTAATCTGCAACGGATAAGGTCTATCGCATCATAGCGACGGATAAAATCCGTTGTAAAAAATAAAAAATTCGTCGGTAATATTCAATAAATTAGTCGTCACTTGAAACATTAGCGATGGATAAGGTCCTTCGCTAATATGAGTAAGCGACGGACCTCAAATCCAACGTTGATTTTCAATGTTGAGAAATTAGCGACGGATTTGTTCCGTCGCTAAAATATCTGTAAATAAAAAAATATATATCGATAATTTATTATTATTTTTTTTTCAATCTTATACCTGATAGTCATTCAAAAAATAATTCACAGTATTGTTTGATAAGAATCCTATTCACAAAATTGGTAACAACTCAATTCAATAAAAGGAGAAATGACCAAGTGGCCCACTCCAACCAGTAGTTTTCATTATTTTTTAAAGTTCTAAATCCTTAAAAATAACTGTAATTTGCAGATGAACTATATTTTGTTCATGAAATAGAAGAGAAAGGAAATAAGAGAACTCTAAAATTTGTGGTTATCTTTGCATTTTTCTGTTTGGCTTGTTGTGGATTTCAGTTGTTTTAGATCCGACATAGCTTCAATGGCGGAACACCAAAATGGCAATGCAAAACCTTCTGACAAAAATGCTGCTGGGGCACCCAGTGCTTACACGATCAATCTTGATAACTTCCAGAAGCGGCTGAAAGTGTTCTATTCTCACTGGAAGGAACATAAAACTGAGTTCTGGGGTGCTTCTGATGTGCTTGTAATTTCTAGTCCCCCAGCGTCTGATGATCTACGTTATCTGAAATCTTCAGTGTTAAACGTCTGGTTGCTCAGATATGAGTTCCCAGAAACAATCATGGTCTTCATGGAGAAACAGATTCATTTCTTGTGTACTCAGAAGAAGGCTTCTTTGCTAGGAACCCTGAAGAAATCTACCAGGGAGGCTGTCAACCTTGAGATCGTGATACATGTCAAGGTAAAGATTGATGATGGGAGTGCTTTAATGGATGAGGTAGCGATAGATGCATTAAAGGCTGGGCATAAGGTCAGGGATGTTTACCAAGCAGCAATCTTGGTGGTAGAGAGGGATGCTCCTGAATTTGCCTCTCATCTTACAAAGTCAGCAGGTTGTGTTTTGTTGGGATCCTGAATGGAGCAGTTTCTTCTTCTGCATGTCAACTTGCAGAAAATTATGATATTAGAACTGGTTAGAAAGAAGTGGAATAAGAAAAGAAAATATCCAAGACATTGATGGAACTTTTAACGAAGTATGGGCATATAAGTGTAAGACCCATATCCTAGCAGGTACTGTTTCATAAGATCCCACGGTCCTTCCAGTCGAATTCTGGCGACCCACGACGTGTAAATAGCATTTGCACGTGTTGTTGAATCACACCTATAACTCGAGCTGACTCAACTTGAGACCTGTGTCATTTCAACCGCGTCGTCGTCGCGAATCCGACGCCACGTCTCATGCGTCAATCCGACACTCAGATTATGAGATCCGTCCCGTGCATTATCCCGACCATCGATCGCTTGATCGCGGGACCCACCTATACCCGTTGATATATTTCCCTAGAAAGCCATAATTGCTATGATGTCACGCTAGGGGTGACATCACCCTACCCTACCTTACCCTATCCTAGCCATAACTCCTTTCAAGCAACCACCCATTCCCTTTTTCCCCATTAGTCAAACTTATTAATTGCCTAGGAACTACCACCTCTCTCTTTCCCTCCCTCTTTCTTTCTTATTTCCTAGCAAGAGAGAGAGAGCTCCCAACGTCCATGAGAGCTCTCCATTTCCAACCATTTACAAGTTCTCCACCCCCAAATCCAACCCTCCAAAATCAATCCCAACCATTGAATCTTGTTCCCTTGGAGCTCTAGGGGCTATAGGCGGAAGAAGAAGATGAGATCCTAACGTGGGTGCTTCTCTCTCTCTCACTCTCTTTTTCATTTGTTTCATGTGTGAAGATGTGATTGTGTGGCCCACTTAATGACTTGTGAGATGTCCGAACCATTCATCAAACGGACCTCACCTTGATGTGTATCTTATGCACACCATCCAAATATTTGGTGGCCCACCCTAGCAGCACGGCTATGCGTGGGGCCCACCTTAAATGTAAGATATGTAGCCATCCAGCGTCTGGACATTGGACGCGGGATGGGCTTTATAGTAACATGTGGGCTAACAGTGGAAGCCATGATGCCGGCTTAATAAAAAAAAAAAAGAAAGGGATTTGGGTGGGCCACTTGTGTAGACCCCACTTTGATATATATTTTCAATCCAAGCCGTCCATCCCCTTTCCTACCTCATTTTGGGCGTTGAACAAAAAAAATGAATCCAATCAGAATCTCTGGTGGGCCCTAATGTAGAAAACAATGTTTTTTTTTTGGATAATTTAAACAGTTAAGGCCCGCTAAGATGTTTTCACACACTAAAATCACCCAATATTGGACTTATTAGAACCATCACGAGTCATGGAACCCAGCCAATGGATTGGATCATCCTAATGTGGGCCACGCATATGAGAAACCTTGAAAAAAAATAAAAAATAAAAAATAAAATAAATAGAGAGGCAGAGGCTGCTGCCTCTGACCGTCCATAGGACGCGCACCATGTCCTGGACGTTGGGGCGTTTCCTGGCCGACCGTGGCCCCTAAACATGGCCTCAACCGTGATGTATATCTGCCATCCAAGCCGTCCATATGGTGGGCCCTTAGAGCAGCGAGCCGCCCTCCAAATTTCAACTTCATCCACAGCTCAGGTGGCCCACAACATAGGGAACAACGTGAATGAATGTCTACCATTGAAATCATTTTTTGGGTCACAAAAGTTTTAGACCATTATGAAATTTGCTTCTCCCCTTTTATTCAGATCCGTGTGACCTTTTAACGGATTGGATGGTAAATAAACCATTATGGTGGGCCCCACATGGGACCCAAGGATGTAAGTATTTTATTCACACCGTTCACCGTTTTGGACGGAGGAATCCTCCCTGCCTTATGTGTTTGCACCACACCGTCCAGTGGTGGACGGAAGGACCCACCTAGATGTAAGGGTTTTACATCCACACCGTCCAGCCATTTTCAGATGGCAAGTGGCGTACCACCATGATGTATCTGTTCTATCTCTCACCGTACAGCAGATCTGGACGGTGGGCCATACCTTGAGGTTTGTGTTGCATATCCAACACCGTCCATCTGTTGTTGCCCCACAGCTGGAGCTGCTTGGACGTTAGCAAGTTCTGGTGGGCCACACCTTGATGTACCGGTTTTATCTATTGTGTAGCGCATGGATCTGCACCATCCATTGTTTGGACGGTGGGCCACCTCAATGCATATATTCTATCCAGCCGTCCATCTATATGGACGCTGGACATTTTTAAAGCTAACTATAATAATATAATATTTTATTTATATGTAGATATGTGTATATCTGGTGGGCCCATATGGGACCCACCTTTAATACTTGTATCCTATATCCTGCACGGGTGGGACCCACCTTGATGTATGCACTTTATCATCCCCACCGTCCGGATGTTTCTGAACTGTGGGGATTCGCCAGATGCATGTGCTGGTGGCACATGGTCCACCATAATGTAAGTGTTTTACCTACACAGCTCACCCGTGCGGCCTACCTTGTTGTATGTATTTTAAATCCACGTTGTTCATCTGTTCCATCCAGCCATCCAACGGGACATTTTGCTGGGTGGGGCCCGCTTTGAGGTATGTGCTGTAAATCCAACCATTCGTCCATCCTTTGGACAGTGAGGCCCGCCACATGATGTATGTGTTTTCAACCTTGCCATCCATCTGAATTCTGGGTAGGTAAAGGCCCACCTTAAGGTATGTGATGTATTCACATCATCCATCAGGCTATATGTGGGCCTACCATATTATACGTATTTTATCTAGGCCGTCTATCCTGGACGTGGACCCCACCATGATGTATGTGTTATGTACGCACCATTCATCCACTTTCTGGATCATGGGCTACCCTTAGGTCCATGTGATACGGCCCATTGATATGGCATACTTCATGTTTATAAGGGCCATTAGTGCGACCCATCATAATGTATTTTTGGCCCATGTGAGGGGCCCACTTGCTTGAGTCTGAGGCCCATGGGCAAGGCCCATGGTGATGTAATCGAGGGCACTGGGTAGTGACCCATGGTGATGAATATTAGGCCCATATTTTAAGGCCCATATGATTATTAAGGTCCATTGGTGTGGCCCATTGATGCGGCCCGCTTGTTGTATATGAGGCCCATTGGTGCGGACCATTGATGCGACCCACTTGATGTATACGAGGCCCATTATGATATATTTTCGGCCCACATGATGAGGCCCCTTTGAGATGTAATTCCGGCCCACGTGATGCGGCCCATACGATGCGTATTAGGCTCTTGCGTGAGGCTATGGGCCCACTATATGTTTGGCTCTATATGGGCCACTGCTTGGGAACAATGTTGGTTAAATGGCTACATTGATGGGCAACGATGATTGAATGTCCACATTGTGACCTTCCCTTGGTCCTTATTAGGCCCATTCTCATCGATGCCGATGATCGATTCTGATTGGCGTGATCGATTTGTAAATTTTAATGACCAATTACCGATTTTGATTTGTCGTGGCCGATTGCCAATTGTCGATCAAGACTGATTACCGATCGTGACTGATTGTCGATTGACTTGGCCGATTGCCGACTCTGCGTGTCATGACCGATTGACCGATTACCGATCGAGGCCGATTATCGTGACCGATTATCGATCGTGACCAATTATCCTGACCGATTACCGATCGTGGCCGATTATTGATTGACGTGGCCGATTACCGACTCTGCGTGTTGTGGCCGATTGACCAATTACCGATCGAGGCCGATTATCATGACCGATTACTAATCGTGGTCGATTATCGATTGATGTGGCCGATTGTCGACTCTACGTGTCGTGATCGATTGACCAATTACCGATCGAGGTCGATTATCGTGACTGATTACCGATCGTGGCCGATTATCGTGACCGATTACCGATCATGGCCGATTATCGATTGACGTGGCTGATTGCCGACTCTGCGTGTCGTGGCCGATTGATCGATTACCGATCGAGGTCGATTATCTAGACTGATTACTGATCGTGGCCGATTATCATGACCGATTACCGATCGTGGCTGATTGTCGATTGACGTGGCCGATTGTCGATTCTGCTTGTCATAGCCGATTGATCGATTCTGATTATCGAGGCCGATTACTGATCGAGGCTAATTATCATGGCCAATTGCCGATTCCGATTGTCGTGGCCGATCATCGATTCTGATTATCGAGGCCCAATGTGATGTATATGCGGCCCGTTGTGATGTGTATTCAGCCTGTGTTTAAGGCCCAATGTGATTATATGAGGCCTAGGTGATGAGCCCATTGTGATTCATTCGAGGGTCAGGAAAAGGAGCCCATTGTGATGAATGTTAGGCCCATGAGTAGGGCCACCTGTCGTGTACATGTAACCCTTGAGTAAGGCCCATTATGTTGTATATTAGGCCCTTGTGTGAGGCCGTGGGCCCATTACATGTTTGGGTCTGTGAGGATCACTCCTTGGGGCAATGTTGGTTAGATGTCCACATTGTTGATGCAGTTATTGATACCGATTATGAGTATGTGACTGCATAGCATCGTGATCCATGCCCATACGCATCATCTGCATGTCTGTTACGAGATATGATTGACCATTGCATATGCCATAGTGCTGGTTGTTATGAGACTCCCTGATAGGAGGAGATTGTCTCACATGAGTGCACGGTTTGTGCGGGATTGATGCATGACTGGATTGTATGACTCATGCATCTTGCATCGTGTGTTGTGATTACTGTATGCCCTAGCGACATCAGGGCCGTAGCCTCCACAGGCATATCGTGGATGGCTAGATGGGACACCAAAAATCTGTTCTGCATGGGGTGCTATAGATATCCTTGGGTGAAAGTTTCAGAACCCTCTTGGTTCCAAAGGTTGCTCCAACGTCTAGACCGAGTGGGTAGATGAGCGCTGAGTGCCGATTATCAGATGGCTGCGCTCTCCACTGTATCGTGGTCGGTTGGAAGGGGGTGCGGCCTTACCTGCCCGAGAGGAGGGGGCAATGCTAGGCTGAGTCTGACCAGCTCGAGGAATGGGTCCGATATTGACGAGTCGGGCCCGATATTGGAAGGTGGATAGTGATGTCTCTTTCACTCACCTTGTTGTGCGCGATGGGGCGGCAATCTGGTTTGGAGTGTAATAGACCCCGGTGATTTCCCAGAGAGGAACCGTACTGATATGTGGACTTATCGAGTAGGAGTTACATGCTCATTCATTCATTCATTCACTATCCACTCGGACTGGTGGTGCGCAACTAATTGTTGTGTACCTTCATTTTGGCAAGGATTTCGGTTGGGCGCATGACCAACCTGAAATCAGGAGTTTACTACGTTGAGTTTGACTATCCAAATTTAGGTATGGGACTAGTTTAGATAGAAGTCCATTGTGGCGGACCCCGTAGCCTGCGATACTACGTACTATCATCCCTACTTCACACTCCAAGCATGGTCATTTCATTCACATCGCATATTGCATTACATCCGCAGGTATATGACATTTTGGGTTACTATATTTCCGCACTTATATGGCCTAGACAGACTTAGCGGGATTTGCATATTGCATTGCATCTTTGACATTTAATATTTGGTTACTTATGAATCCTTATTATATTACGTATTTTGATATTGATGGACTTATGGATTTGTCCATACTTCTGCTTACTGTGATAATTCATGATCTTATTAGTGTTTCTTTTTCTTATTCAGACATTGTATGGTTTACGAATTACAAGCTTTTCGATATTATATGATTATGACACTATATTGAATACTTGACAGTTACCTTGTGCACACACTTACACCACCCTCTAAGCTTTCTATAAGCTTACGCACGATAGATGCGTGCAGGTGATGTTAGGTTGCAGCAGTGTTGAGCTTGGAGCGTGCAGTGGCCTTCTGGACCTTGATTTTCTATTTATGTATTTTTCTTTCAGTGTTGTACTCAAATGATTATATTAGTGGATATGTGATGATGATGTTACCATTGTGAATTGGGTAATCTTGTGGTTATGCTTATTACTAGTTAAATGTACAAAAAAAAAAATTCTCCTTGTACGATCCCAGGATCGAAATCTGGCATATGAATACTGGGAGCCGAGAATGGGGTACTATAGAGGCTGTCGGCACCTGATTCGGTGATCGGAATTCCTGTGAATCTGATTTCTGGATTTGGGGCGTGACAGAAGTTGGTATCAGAGCATAACTTGGAAATACCTGAAGATAACATCACATATCTGCTAATAGCTACCCTACACTCTATGACTGTTGAGAATCTAGAATGGTTAGATCCCCGAGTTCGAATGACTTAGAGATTTTCTGATATAGCTCCCTACCATTGAAATTGTGAGGCTGCATAGTATTCTATTTTCGATCATTTCTGATTCCGAATCCGAATGTTAGTAGGGTCACCATAGTGTTGATGAGGTGTCATGGGAGCAAGAAGCTGAGATTCATGGGAGTCATCCCCATCCCTTAGGTGTTTGATTATGTTGGTATTGAGTGTTTTGATTATATCTATAGTATTAGATTTTTCTCCCCTTGGTAAGCTTTGTATTGGTTGTATTGTGATTTAAATTTTGAGGATAAAATTTTTATTAGGAAGGGAGAGCTGTAAGACCCATATCCTAGCAGGTACTGTTCCATAAGATCCCACGGTCCTTCCAGTCGAATTCTGGCGACCCACAACGTGTAAATAACATTTGCACGTGTTGTTGAATCACACCTGTAAACTCGAGCCGACTCAACTTGAGACCTGTGTCATTTTAGCCCACATGATGAGGCCCCTTTGAGATGTAATTCCGGCCCATGTGATGCGGCCCATAGCGATGCGTATTAGGCTCTTGCGTGAGGCTATGGGCCCACTATATGTTTGGCTCTATATGGGCCACTGCTTGGGAACAATGTTGGTTAAATGGCCACATTGATGGACAACGATGATTGAATGTCCACATTGTGACCTTCCCTTGGGCCTTATTAGGCCCATTCTCATCGATGCCGATGATCGATTCTGATTGGCGTGATCGATTTACAAATTCTAATGACCAATTACCGATTCTGATTTGTCGTGGCCGATTGCCAATTATCGATCAAGACTGATTACCGATCGTGATCGATTGTCGATTGACGTGCCCGATTGCCAACTCTGCGTGTCGTGGCTGATTGACCGATTACCAATCGAGACCGATTATTGTGACCGATTACCGATCGTGGCCGATTATTGATTGACGTGGCCGATTGCCGACTCTGCATGTCATGGCCGATTGACCGATTACCGATCGAGGCCAATTATCATGACCGATTACCGATCGTGGCTGATTATCGTGACCGATTACCGATCGTGGCTGATTATCGATTGACGTGATCGATTGTCGACTCTGCGTGTCATGGTCGATTGATCGATTACCGATCGAGGCCGATTATCGTGACCGATTACCGATCGTGGCCGATTATCGATTGACGTGGCCGATTGCCGACTCTCCGTGTCATGGCCGATTGATCGATTACCGATTGAGGCCGATTATCGAGACTGATTACCGATCGTGGCTGATTATCGTGACCAATTATCGATCGTGACCCTTTATCGATTGTCGTGGGCGATTGTCGATTCTGCTTGTCATGGCCGATTGACCGATTCTGATTATCGAGGCCGATTACTAATCGAGGCCAATTATCATGGCCGATTGTCGATTCCGATTGTCGTGGCTGATCGCCGATTCTGATTGTCGAGGCCCAATGTGATGTATATGCGGCCCGTTGTGATGTGTATCCAGCCCGTGTTTAAGGCCCAATGTGATGTATATGAGGCCTAGGTGATGAGGACCATTGTGATTCATTCGAGGGTCAGGCAAAGGAGCCCAATGTGATGAATGTTAGGCCCATGAGTAGGGCCACCTGTCATGTACATGTAACCCTTGAGTAAGGCCCATTGTGTTGTATATTAGGCCCTTGTGTGAGGCCGTGGGCCCATTATATGTTTGGGTCTATGAGGGTCACTCCTTAGGGCAATGTTGGTTAGATGTCCACATTGTCGAGGCCGATTGTTGATGCCAGTTATTGATACCGATTATGAGTATGTGACTGCATAGCATCATGATCCATGCCCATACACATCATCTGCATGTCTGTTACGAGATATGATTGACCATTGCATATGCCATAGTGCTGGTTGTTATGAGACTCCCTGATAGGAGGAGATTGTCTCACATAAGTGCACGGTTTATGCGGGATTGATGCATGACTGGATTGTATGACTCATGCATCTTGCATCGTGTGTTCTGATTACTGTATGCCCTAGCGACATCAGGGTCGTAGCCTTCACAGGCATATCGTGGATGGTTAGATGGGACACCGAAAATCTGTTCTACATGGGGTGCTATAGATATCCTTGGATGAAGGTTTCAGAACCCTCTTGGTTCTAGAGGTTTCTCCAACGTTTAGACCGAGTGGGTAGATGAGCGCCGAGTGCCGATTACCAGATGGCTGCGCTCTCCACTGTATCGTGGTCGGTTGGAAGGGGGTGTAGCCTTACCTGCCTGAGAGGAGGGAGCAATGCTAGGCTGAGTCTGACCAACTCGAGGAATGGGTCCGCTATTGACGAGTCAGGCCCAATCAGGCAGATAGTGAGGTTTCTTTTACTCACCTTGTTGTGTGTGATGGGGCGGCAATCTGGTTTGGAGTGTAATAGACCCCGGTAATTTTTCAGAGAAGAACCGTACTGATATGTGGACTTATCGAGTAGGAGTTGCATGCTCATTCATTTATTCATTCACTATCCACTCGGGCTGGTGGTGCGTAACTAATTATTGTGTACCTTCGTTATGGTAAGGATTTCGGTTGGGCACGCGACCAACCTGAGATCAGGAGTTTACCATGTTGAGTTTGACTATCCAAATTTAGGTATGAGACTAGTTTGGATAGAAGTCCATTGTGGCGGACCCCGTAGCCTGCGATACTACGTACTATCATCCCGACTTCACACTCCAAGCATGGTCATTTTATTCGCATCGCATATTGCATTACATCCGTAGGCATATGACATTTTGGGTTACTATATTTCCACACTTTTATGGCCTAGACAGACTTAGTGGGATTTGCATATTGCATTGCATCTTTGGCATTTGATATTTGGTTACTTATGACTCATTATTATATTGCGTATTTTGATATTGATGGACTTATGGATTTGTCCATACTTCTGCTTACTCTGATAATTCATGATCTTATTAGTATTTCTTTTTCTTATTCAGACATTGTATGGTTTACGGATTACAAGCTTTCCGGTATTATATGATTATGACACTGTATTGAATACTTGACACTTACCTTCTGCACACACTTACACCACCATCTAAGCTTTCTATAAGCTTATGCACGATAGATGCGTGCAGGTGATGTTAGGTTATAGCAGTGTTGAGCTTGGAGCGTGCAGTGGCCTTCTAGAGCTTGATTTTCTATTTATGTATTTCCCTTTCAGTGTTGTACTCAAATGATTATATTAGTGGATATGTGATGATGATGTTACCTTTGTGAATTGGGTAATCTTGTGGTTATGCTTATTACTAGTTAAATGTAGAAAAAAAAAAAATCCTCCTTGTAGGATCCCAAGATCGGAATCTGGCATATAAATGCTGGGAGTCGAGAATGGGGTACTACGGAGGCTGTCGGCACCGGATTCGGTGATCGAGATTCCTGTGAATCCGATTTTCGGGTTTGGGGCGTGACAATAAGTAACACCATTTTCGCTTTATATCACCAGGGAGAGAAATCCTGATATTGGAAATCGAATCTGTTAAGTTGGATTGCTGAAACTGATGTCACTAGGATAGATTGCGCTGAAATCAGTCTAAATCCTTACATGATCCCCCTTCATTATATATCCATCATTGCGACTACTTGATACTGATGAGTCACAATGAGTGACTCGTTCAAAATGAACAGGTCATGGGCTGAATCAGCCAAGTCGAAACAAGTTAAAAGGGACTAGTTAGATTTTGACCTCTTTTCTGAATCGGGCCACCGAATCGTCTCTAGGGCTAATACCGAACATTGACAAATCGACTCAATATTAGATGATTTGATTTGGGCTTCTCAATCCCTAGATCTAGCTCCAAATATATTATTACCAAAACCTCATTAGTATTATAAATAATTATAAAATAAAAAAAAGGTTTGAGATTTAGGCCCTGTTTGTTAAATTTGAAGTCTAAAGCCTGATTCTAAAATCTGAAGCCTGAATCTGAATTTGAAATCTAAAATCTGAATCTGAAATCTGAAATCTGAAATCTGAAATCTGAAATCTGAATCTGAAATCTGAATCTGAATTTGAATATGAAATCTAAAATCTGAATCTGAATCTGAATCTGAATCTGAAATCTGAAATCTGAAATCTGAATCTAAATCTGAAATCTAAGGATTCTAATGGTGGATATCCATTCACTATTGTTTTCCTGTGGTGTGGTCAACCTGAGATTTATTAACAATCCAAACCACTAATACTCTGACATATCACGCCTCTTATTACGTAATCACTTGGGAATTTTACACGTGGAGCTCATTAACTTAAAATAAACTGACTAAATTTTAAAATCCATTGTATATAAATCACAATCCTAAAATCATATTGGTTTAACAATCCAAACCACTGGTTCATTGAGGACTTGTTTGTTGAAATAGGGCCATTGGCTATTTTTCATTTTAACCCTCCAAAAAATGCCCGTTAAAATAAGAGTAATATTTTTACCATGATACATCTAAACTGAAGACCCATAGTTTGTAAAGTGTAGTTTGAGTTACTTGTAAGCTTATAGAACTCTGATGCCACATTTTAGAGATTTACTGATAATACATTTCAGAGACCTACATTTCCTAACTTAAAAATCACAAAAAAATAAAAAAAAATAAACAGGTGGATTTTATTTCCCGAAGGGCCAGTTAAATGCCCAAAACACCACTGGATCAAATATCCATGGTGAAACAGGCAAATGTTGTTCAGGCACCAATTCCGAGCGGGCATCTTTCTAGAAATCGTATCCTATAAGCAATGTTGTCAAAGAAATGTGATTAGCAATATGAATCATTCATTTTATATCATATTGCACACCACACTATATGAATCGTAGGTTCAAATTGCATATCCCAAAAACTGTATGAATCACATTGAATTATCTAATTATTTACATCGAGTTGTTAGCTAAATGTGGATTGCATAAATGGACCCAAATATATATATATATATATATATATATATATATATATATATATATATATATATATATATATATATATATATATATATATATTTCATTTTCTTTTTTACATGTTGTTCTTATTTTTACCTATTTGCTTTAAAACATGTAAAAGGCCCTTTCCTATTAAAAATCCTTATGTTTGTCTTTAGAGAGAGGGGGAGGTGGAGATTTTGATATTCAGAAACCCAAAACAGCCAGAATATCTTTTTCTTTGGTTAAGAGAATTAAAATGCCACTTAAGGACTCTTGCACATTTTTAAGGTAAAGTCCTTGAACACAAAACATAAAGGGAAGAATCCTTTAACATTACTACGATCTGTATGCATCATAAAAGTTCTCAATTGCCTATATGATGGCATGTATTACTTTTCTTGGTGCACGCTGATGATTATTTATATTTTTCAGATTTTTTTTTTATATTCTAAGAAAATCAGAAAAAAATATTACAATTTACAATTCAATTTGCAATTCGATACAAGAGAGCTATTACAATTTGCAATATGATAATGATTTTGACAACATGGCCTGTGAGGCATATTTATGCCCCATGCATCCTCTCATCTACCACTCTATTTGCCACAAAACAGAGATAGCTGTATGCAAAAGCACACGTACATGTGCATGCATGTGGACTCCTACGTGTTTTTTAGGATCCACATCCAGCTGACACCAGGCATGGTAAGGGGTTAAATTTGAAGAGGAACAAAATTTTAGGTGGACCACATCATAGGAAATAATGGTAATTTAATGCCTACCATTAAAAACTTTTGGGGGCAAGGAAAGTTTTGGATGAAGCTGATATTTGTGATTTCTCTTAATCAATGTCTATGTGTCCTTATCAACAGGTTGGATGAAAGATAAACATTACGGTGGGCCCTAGGAAATTTTTAATTGTGGGCGTTCAATCACCACTATTTCTTATTTCCTATGCTTTAGCCCCCCTGAGATCTTGATTGTAACGTCGTAGTAAAATCCTTACTTAGACCTGAGTACCACCTTTAGCAGAAATCATTTAGAACCTAAGTCTTTAGAAATTTAATGTGTATTAACTAGTGCTAAACTAGATTACCTGTTAAATTAGCACCAACCGCTTTAAATACGATCTGTAAGACCCAAAACCTATAGAATTGTTAACGTTATATTACCCTGAAATCTAGGATCCAACTCTAAACCCAGTTACTCTCGGGAGTACTTTGAAACTTTATATCGGACCTGGACCACTCGTCGAAAGTCTGATAACAATGAACTTAGATCATTATGATCGCCTAGTTGGACTCGACCATCCCCTCCAAAATCAAGACCAAACGATGTCCTGAGACCATTTCCTGGAGTCCGGAGTGAAGAGTGTGAGAAAAAGAAGTTTTTAAAGAAATTTAATCTGAATTTAAGTAATCTGAGTCGTGTCGCTTGCGAGTTATTTCTAAGCGTTCTGACCATTAGTTTTTGACCCAAATTTGCCCTAGGATCAGGGAAGGTGACCCATTCATGTCAAAGCACTTGTGGCCCTGATCGAGTTTCGGTGACCGTTGAACTGAAACCGGTCCGCCACGGATGATCTGGGAACTCGATCAGACTAAAAACTTAAATTGCTTAAGATCCAATACTAGTGAGCTTAAGTCCGACCGCATTTGATAAGAGGACCTCCAGAAGTGTTCCGTTGGATCAGAAAGAGCCCGATTTGGTTATAACCTAAGTATACCTTGGCCTTAGGGCTATTTCCATCAATTTTAGGCTTATAAAAAGGCCTTAAACCCTCATTCTCATATCTCATACGAATTTCCAACCATAGCTAAGTTAAGAGAGAGAAAAGAGAGTGAAAGTAAGAGAACCTAGTATTTTTTCTTGGGATTCTTCCCAGTTCTTCTATGTATCGATCCTGCGTATCTAAATCGTTATTCCGATAATTCTGATTCCGTTCTTGGATAACTTGAGCAAACCCTAACCTACTTTGAAGCTTAAAATCGTTTGAGTGAAGTTGCAGCTAACTTGTTTCATGCCTTAAGTAGCTTATCCGCCGTTGATGAAGACTTATCGTCTGACTCATATCTATTTTACATTTTCTAGTTTAAGGTGTGGATTATATATGTTTAGTTATGGTTTTCAAGACTTTCAATGTTAGATAATGATTTATTCTTGTTATAGATGTTATTACACATGCCAAATGCACTATCCGTTTTGATTTACGTGTATGTATAACCTATGTTATAAATAGAGTATTTCATGTATATGTTAGAATACCCGTATACGTATGAAATATGCTATTATGATTGCCATGATTATTTGATGTAAATATATAATTGTTATGTATGCGGCAACTCCTTGACGAAAGGATTTGCCCTAATATGTAATGGAGTCGACATACGTGATGTATATTGAATAGTGTAGTCTAAGTGTTTGTATAAATGTCTGAATGAGTTAGCATTTAGGAAATTTT
The DNA here is from genome assembly GCA_037074715.1 of Magnolia kwangsiensis. NCBI lineage: Eukaryota > Viridiplantae > Streptophyta > Magnoliopsida > Magnoliales > Magnoliaceae > Magnolia > Magnolia kwangsiensis. Next base: position 41,209,244 of record CM073576.1, on the reverse strand, counting down.
GATTTTTAAGGTTGTTGAGATATGAATCTCAATCACCTTACCTGTGTGTATGATTTCCTCCATGAGCTGTTTAGCCTAAATTATTCATGTTAACTGTATGTATGATTTCCTCCATGTACTGTATTTATGTTTAAGTTATATTTCACCACATGTTCATATGAATGTAGGATATGAATCAAATACCTGTTATTAAGCCTGTACGTGATTGGGACTATACTACAGTCCAGGTAATCGGTAACCGTCCCTAAACTGGTGGTTGAGGTTATTTTCACCACCCAGGATAAGTCTGACGAAATCGAGTCGTGCTTGGGATGTTCGATAGTGGTTAGGCCACACGGAGTGCTTATTCATTCCATGTCGATCAACTCAATATGCACTTGGCCTAGTTGAGCTTATAAACTAACCCGATTGACCGATGTATGTTCACCATGTTTGGTCACTACTATTTGAATCTAAGGCACTAAACTCACTAATGAGGATTCCGTTAACCTTAATACCGCGATCCCCTAAGACTCATGAGCTGAACATGGTGGTATGGGACACTGTGGTCGAGCTGTGGGCCTACGCTAGGGCGACGAGCCTCCCCGTAGTGACCAGTGAGCATCCTACTCTCGTGAGCCGATTATGGTGGTATGGACCACTATATTTGTGTTGTCAGCCTACATTAATTGGTGAAGAGCCCTCTGTATTGACCTCGAGTATATCCTGACACTATATATGGGCGACGAGCTTTATTGTAGTATCTAGGATATAACTAGACCTGTATTGATTGGTGACGAGCCCTTTACAGCGTTCTAGAACCGTAACATCGTCCGAGATTTCCTAGGTTTGACGACCCTAGAATGGATCCTTGTTTGGGAATTGATACAAGGGAGGTGTGTTACCTTCCCAATCTTGCTGTATGAAAAGGACTAATAAGAACTAGATAATCATGCTCATAACATTGCACTGCATATGCCATTGGTGTTGGTGTGGAGCACTGAGGAAGTGATTGACATGTGTGACCGTAAGATGAAGATCACAGAGGGAGATTGTGGTGAGAGCATGCATCATTCCCTTATATTATTCTTCCATTAACAAGAGTATCTAGGACATGCTTGATTATACTGCTTTATCATTACTGCTTGATTGAATTGATAACATGTTAACCTTTGTTGTATAGTTTCGCTGAGTTGATCACTCACTCCCACATTCTGTGACGGTGCTTAAATACCAACCAGACTCTGATTTAGCTACAGATGATCCTGCGCCATTTGAGGTGAAGCCGGAGTTCGATAAGGACGAGGAGGTGTTCTCATTTATAAAGTTCTCACGCGAGTTCATGTGAGCCTTGTCCTGTCTGTCGGGGATTATGGATTATGATTGTATTGATTATACACAGTTTGATACATATATTTTGAGACACAGTTTGTATTTATTCTCCAAGCAGAGCACGCGTATTTTGGGGATTGTTTTGGTTTACATATTTATTTAAGACTTTTGCTTGCATTTTCTCACTATCCCTGAATTATGTCTACTGATTTGGCTTAATTTACTTCATGTTTTATGCACTAATATAAACAACATACACCTATCATCAATTATGTTGCATAAGTGATGTTTTGGAACTCGGGAGCTGAGTCATGTTCGACCCCGAATTTCAGGGTGTTACAAGTTAGTATCAGAGCATGATCTAGATTAAACTGGATCTGGGTTATGGTCACACGATGCACGTTGACACCACTTTAACGTAGGAGGGTGAGAGAAAAATATAGAAACAGGCTCAGGACTCCCAGTTTTGTCAATTGGCGAAAGTTTACCAATAACGATCGTCGAGATCGAGTCCATGCACACTCCTGATCACACACGACGACCCCGAACTACTTCTAGACCATCAATTGACGGGTTTAGATTGTGTTTCAATCCAATTCAGCCATTAAAAATCGACAAATATCAATATGTATCTATTTTGTTCCAAAACGACCCAAATGGAGTCAAACCGAAGTAAGGGCCCAATTGGGGCTATTTTAGAGGGATCCAGAGTGGGATCCATGTCAATTTGGACCCAAGGGGGGGAGGACCTCACCAGTGGGTGAGCCCTCGCTTGGAGGTCTAGAGACCGGCAAGGCGCTCGCCAGTTTGGCGAGGCCTCGCAGACCGGCTGGCTCGGCTGGGACGGGCCATTGGGCGGATGCTCTTAGGGGACTTTTGGACCCCACTAGTCCATGGTTCGCTGATTAAAACCTCCCCAAACGCCTACTTCCTTCACAAAATCCACCTCCAAGCTCTCCCTTTTCTTCAAAATAACCCATTTCTCTCTCAAATCGTCCTTCCAATCTTTTTTTTCTTCATTTTCCTTCAAGCTTCACATCCTTCCACCATCCTCAGCAATACCCATCTTCCATTTCTTTCATTTCCTTTGTTTTGAGCTCCTAAATCCCCCATTTAAGTCTCAAATTCATGTAAAGCCACTACCCATCCTATTTTATCATTTTCTTTTCTCAATATCCCCTTTCTTTGAGCCTTTACACCCTCTTTAAGGCTCAGATCCGTGGAGACCCATATAGTTCATCCCTTTCCTTCCTTTTTTTCCCTTTTTCATGGCTTTCATGGAGGTTGTTGTGGCCCTATTCTCCATTTCCTCCATCCTTTCTTTCATGGGGAAGCAGAGAGCCCCCGTTGATGAAGCTAGGCTTAGTTGCCCAACCCGTTCTAGAAGACCGAGGGGTGCCGCCGCTAGTTCAAGTGCCACTCATGAATTGCAGACGAAGCGGGATCGAGATCCCCATGCTCCACTAAGAAGATCCCTGTTGGTGGAGTTGTCCCATGGTATTTTTGAAGGCCATAAAGTCCTCTTTGAAGCTCATGTTGATGAGCGGCTGTTTGGAGAATTTTTATTGTTCGAGCGCCTAGTTGAAGCTGGGTGGGGTCTGTTATTTGAAGGTCAGCGTCGTACTAATGTGGGTACTGTTCGAGCTTTTTATGCCCACATCCGAGAGCCAACGCTGGAGCCCTTGCAGTTTAGAATTTCGGTTGGAAGAGATCGGGTGGCTACAGTTGACGCTTCTTTGATATCTCGTATTCTGAATGTGCCACTTGGAGAGGTTCATGCTAGTGAGAAGAATTTGAATAGTGCACGTGAGAGAGATTGCCTCACACGATTCCTTTGTGGTCATCTGGTTGAATGACAGCCTAACAGAATTTGAAGCTTAGTTGTTTTGCTCACATGCTTTCTCCGTCGTGATTCATGTAATGTTGCACTTCATGTATTGTGACATTTTGTTAATGAAATGCATGTTGTTTCCTTGGTTGTGAAGTTAATGCTGTGGATGGACTGTGTGAATGCCTAATCTTAATGGTTGCATCTTCTGTTGTGTGTAGGGTATGCCACCTAAGGGCTCGAGATCTTTGGCCCGTCTCTCTCTGGGTGATTCGCTTAACGGGGCCCTTGCCCTGAGCGATAGTCATATGGACCCCCATTCGGGCCCATCTCGTTCTGATCCCATGCTGGGTTCTCAGCCGGCTTCTGGCCCTATTGCTAGGCCGTCTCCTGTGACACCTTCTGTGGTGCCTCTTGTCACTCCTGCGGTTCTTGACCATAACCGTGCGTCTGCGTCGACGCCTTCTACAACATAGTCTTCTTCGCCTCTTGATAGGCTAGAGTAGATAATGTTGTTGATGCAGTAGCAGCAACAACAGCAGTTCTTATCCTCCATGGTTGGTATCTTTGCTTAGTCGATGGGGGCAACTCTACCTGCCTTGACTCTATACCCTGTTGGGAATACTAGTGTCAGCGGCACATTCGAGGGATTTTAGCGCTTGAGGCCTCCTACATTTGCGGGTACTCACAGACCCAAGGAGGCTGAGTATTGGATCGACCACATCTCCAAGATGCTGAGACCATTGCATTGTTCCGAGGTGGAGCAGGTTGAGCTTGCCACCTTCATATTTGAGAAGGAGGCCAGCTTATGGTGGGATAACATTCTCCACAAAGTTGTGGAGGGATTTGTTTGGACGTGGGGGGCGTTTGAGGCACGCTTCCACGAGAAGTATTTTCTTGTCACTTACCGACACGAGAAGGAGAGTGAGTTCCTTCGCCTTCACTAGGGAGGAATGTCGGTGACTGAGTATGAGAACCGGTTTACGGAGCTGGGTAGGTATGCTCCTTTGATTCTAGGTGATCAACCATTGAGGATATGACATTTTTCTGAGGGTCTGCGGCTCGAGATTTGATCGAAGATGTGCTGTGCAAGCATCTCTTCTTATGCTGAGTTGGTGAGCATGTCCTTGCGAGCTGAGCAGGATGGGGATAGGTTGTCCCGCATGCGTGCACCTATGGCTCCCAGGCCGCGACCTGATTTCTCGTAACACCCTGAAAATCGGGGGTCGTGTAGAAACCCGACTCCCGAGTTCCAGACCATCACTTATGCAACAAATATGTTTATGATTCAATGTTGTCTGAGTTAGAGCATTAACATGAGTAAGATTATACCAAAACTGCAATTCATACTCCAGATCCAGTGATAAAACGCAAGTGGAAGACTGAAGAATATATATATCACAATATGAAAAATAAACTAATCTCGAACTGTCTCCAAAGTATGAATACATCTCTGAGTCTCATATACATATAATAAACCAAATCAAATATCATGTAACAGTCTAACTAGCAAAAATCCTACTGATCCAGGCCACTTATGCGAAGCCGTCAAAGAACTGCATGTACGAGAACTCGTCCTGGTCCTCATAGAAGTCCGGCTCCAGCTCCTGGATCTCCTCACAACCTGCATCTAAGACAGAGTCTAGTAGGTGTTGCAAACACCGTCCTGTAATATGGGAGTGAATGATCAACTCAGTGGAATCATAGAGCAAAGATTAGCATGTTATCAAATCAATCACGTGATAATAGTAAAGCAAACAATCAGACATTCCTAGATACTGTTGTTAATGCAAGTATGAAATGACATGATGGATGCCCTCACCGACATACTCCCTCATGCGACACCATCTTACGTCCACGACATGCTTTCTTCCCTCAGTGTTCCACATCTTCCAGGCACATGCAGTGCGATGCGGATATGATTACCGAGTTATTATTAGTCCTTTCATTCAGCAGTATTGGGAAACTAAGGTACTTCCCTTATATCAATCCCAACACAGATCCTGTCTAGGGTTGTCACTCCTAGTAATCTCATACGATGTTATATTTATAGGTCGCTGCAAGGGCTGTCAGGGCTGTTGCTCGCACTCGTTGCACCACTCTCCCATCACCTTATCAATACAGGCCTAATGTACTCTTATTGCTACGGAAGTGTCGTCACCTTCCATAGACTCAGAATATGCTCGAGGTCACTACAAAGGGCTCGTTACCAATCACTGTAGGCCGACAGCTCGAATGTAGTGTCCCATACCACCACAATCGGCTCATGAGCCTAAAGTACTCACTGGTCACTACGGGGAGGTTTGTGGCCCCAGCGTAGGCCGACAGCTCGACCACGGTGTCCCATACCACCATTCCCGGCTCATGAGTCTTAATGGATCAAGGTATCATGGTTATCAGGGCTTTCACTGGTAAGTTCAGTACCCTAGGTTCAAGCAGTTATGACCAATACAAGGTGAACATACAACAGTCAGTCGGGTTACTTGACGGGCTCGACTAGCACAAGCACACCTCAAGCTGAGCGACATGAAGTGCATAAAACACCTCATGTGACCTAACCACTGCCGCCAACCCAAAGCACGACTCGCGTTTATTGACGCGTCCTTCGTATAAAATAGAAGCCAACCACGAATTCAATCTATTACCGACTGCCTGGACTAGGTTATAGCCCCACGCACTTGTAATCTACATCGGTGATCATATGAGAGTGACAGGAATGAAACGCAATTGATCCAAGCATATTAACAACATGTTACAACATGCAACATAAGCAAATCAACCAAACACAAGCATTTCATATATATGAGGAAATCAATTCAATAACAACATGGAGGAAATCATGTGCATCATCATTTTAATTGAGAAAAAAATCTCAAAACTAGTCTACAAAAACATTGACTCAATACATACTAATACAAACATTTATACAAACACTTAGTCTACACACTTTAGTCTACATAGCGTATGTTGACCCAAAGTGCGCATTAGGCCAAAATCTCTTCGCCAAACAGATCATGTACGCCTAACTAATATCATAACACAACAATTTCACATGGCAATCATTTCAGCAAAATACAGACGTATACAGTATTTCTTATAAATGCCTAAAATACCCTAAATCTCATATTCACCGTATGCAGTCGAAATGGAAAATAGACAGCATGTTCTACATGTCAAACGACGTTCTTGTCGATAATCTACTATTAAACGACATTGAAAGCTTTGAAAACAGTCAACCTAAGCATCTAGAATCCTCACCTTTCGCCATAGAAGTGTAACGAATCGAACAGAAACTCTACGCTTCGTCAACGCCTGTATGACGACCTATATCACAAGATTAATCAGCTACTTCGCTACTTGTATTGACAGAATCCCTAAAACGGGTTGAGGTTAGGGTTTTCTTACCTAGAATGAAGTCGGAAGCACCAAAAGAATGATTGGAACACGATGGATAAGCTCGTGTACTAGCAGGATTGAGTGGCGGAGACTTTCTCTCACAACTCTCTCACAAACTCTCACTTTCTCTCTCTTCTCTTTCTAGGGTTTCTTGCAAATTCGTAGGTGAGAGATATGAGAGGGTTAAGGCCCTTATATAGGATAAAAAATCACCTACATAGACTCTAAACCAAGGTATACTTGGGTTATAACCAAATCGGGTCTTTCCCGATCCAAAAGGGCATTTCTGGAGGTCCCCTGACCAAATGCGGTCGGACTTAATCTCATGTATATTGGATCCTGATCACATTAAGATTTCAGTCCGGTAGTGTTCCCAGATCGCACGTGGCAGACCAGTTTCAGTTCAGCGGTCACGGAGATTCGATCAGGGATTCTAAGTACACTGACATGAGTGAGAAATGTTCCCTGATCCGAGGGTGTATTTGGGTCAAATTCCAACAGTCTGAATGCTTATACTTAACCTGCAAGCGAAACATGCCAGATTTATTTAAATCACATTTAATTTTTTTATGAATTTCACTCTTTCTCACACTCCTTGCTCCAAGCTCAATGAAATAGCCTCAGAACATCAGTTGGGCTTGATTTTCGAAACGATTGTCAAGTCCAGCTAAGCGGTCATAATGGTCTAAGATGGTAGATATCAGACTTTCGATGCTCGGTCTAGATCCAATACAAAGTTTCAAAGGGTTCCTGAGAGCAAACGGGTTTAGAGTTTGATCTTAGGTTTCAAGGTATTATGGCGTCATTGATTCTACAAGTTTTAGGTCTTGCAGAACGTATTTAAAGAGAACAACACTAATTTCACAGCCAATCTAGCTTAGTGCCAGTTAACTTACGCTTAATTTCTAAAGGAATTATTCCTAAGTGATTTCTGATCGAGGTGGTACTCGGGTCTTAGTACGAGATTTTTCAAGACGTTACATTTCTCGAGTAGGCCTTTCCTCGGTAAGAGGCCTCGTATCGATTCACCACCGGGGTTTGTGGCATCTCCTGCCCATGTGAGGCGTCCTGATGTGTGGTGCAGCTATTGTAAGAAGCTAGGCCACGCTGAGGTGTCTTATTTTTCCAGGATGTGAGATAGTAGTTTCTCACCGCCTCAGAGGATCGGCTGTCCGATGTCTCGGGCTATTTCTGCACCACCCCTTCGATCAGCACCAACTCATCCTTCCTTCAGACCTCCACCACCCCGATTCAAGACGCCACAACTGCCCATGGTTCCTCCACCGCATCGCCCACAACAGGCTCGGGTTCATGTGTTCACAACTGAGGCGACCGAGGCAGATTTAACATAGACGGCTTTTGAGGTTCCCGCTCACATCTTAGGTATGCCTATTTTCTTATTGGTGGACACTGGGTCCACTATTTTGATCATCTCTTGTGCTGCGGTCAAGCGGCTAGGTTTGGTTACAGCTTTCGTAAAGGGAGTGAGACTCACGACAGCTACAAGGACTACTTCAGATATTACTCGGACCTGTGAGTCTTGCTCGATAGATTTGGGTAGCAGGACAATGGTCGTCGACCTGATTGTTGCCCCACTATGTCACTATGATGTTATATTTGGGATGGATTGACTCACGAAGATGAGGGCAGAGATTGATTGTGAGGCCAGAGTTGTGACAGCCTATGGACCTGAGGGCACGGTCTTTTCATTTCCAGTTCAGGTCAGTTGGTCCTGTCGTGTTAGCAGCTACGCTTCCTTATTAGAGAGTTCTGATGTTCCGACGTTAGAAGTTATGCCAGTGGTTCGTGATTTCTCTGATGTGTTTAAGAAGATTCCAAGGCTTCCTCCTCGGCGCGAGATTGACTTCACTATCAATCTTGTGCCCGTTGTGACACCTATTTTCCTACCGAAGTATCATATGCCTTCATGTGAGATGGAGGAACTGAGGAGACAGATTGATGTTTTGTTAGATGCAGGCTTTATTCGACTAAGTGTATCACCTTGGGGAGCGCCTGTCTTGTTTACGAAGAAGAAAGACGGTTCCCTGTAGTTGTGTATTGATTATCGCAGGCTGAATCAGGTGACAGTGAAGAATAAGTATCCCTTACCCAGGGTTGATGATCTGTTCGATCAGCTGAAGGGGGCACATTATTTCTTGAAAAAAATTTTGTAGTCTAGGCATCATCAGTTGCGCGTCAGGGATGAGGATGTGCAGAAGACTGCATTCAGGACCAGTTTTGGTCATTATGAGTTTCTTGTGATGTCTTTTGGACTCACGAATGCTCCGACTATGTTCATGGATCTGATGAATAGAGTGTTTCGACCATTTCTATTTCGATTCATCATTGTCTTTATCGATGACATTTTAATATACTCCACGAGTCGGGAAGAGCATGAGGAGCACCTGAGAGTGGTATTGAATACTCTCAGGGAGAACCAATTGTTCGCACAGTATAAAAAATACGACTTCTGGAAGGAAGAAGTTAAGTTCCTAGGACATGTGGTGTTCAAGGAAGGTATTGTTGTAGACCTCGCTAAGGTTGCTGTGGTTTAGGATTGGAAGCAGCCCAGTTCAGTTACTGAGGTGAGGAGTTTTCTGAGTCTGATAAGTTACTATTGACGATTCATTCGAGACTTTTTCAAGATTACCAGACCGTTGTCTTAGTTGACACGAAAAGACTTGAAGTTTTCCTGGAATGAGAAGGTCGAAGCAGCTTTTCAGGAGCTGAAGGATAAGTTGACGTCCGCCCCTGTGCTAGTATTTCTAGATCAAGGGGTTAAGTATACGATATATACTGACGCGTCTCGTATTGGTCTAGGTTGTGTCCTGATGTAGAAGGATAGGGTGATTGCATATTCCTCGAGATAATTAAGGAAGCACGAGGAGAATTACCCTACACAAGACCTAGAGTTAGCAGCTGTCATTTTTACATTAAAGCTCTGGAGACATTACTTCTACGGAGAAGAGTTCGAGCTTTTTTACAACCACAAGAGCCTTAGATATATATTCTCACAGCGAGACTTGAATATGAGGCAGCGCCGATGGATGAAAACTTTGAAAGACTTTAAGCTCGAGGTTTCCTACCATCTGGGCAAGGCAAACCTTGTGGAAGATGCGTTGAGCCGCAAGAAGACTATAGAATTTGTGGCTCCGCTTATGATTGCAGAATGGGATATGGTGGAGTTTGTGTGAGATTTGAGAAGAAACTCACGGTAGAAGAGCCATATGAAGTCGTTGCACATGTTTGTGTACAACCCCTCATAGATGGATGGATTATCGAGGCTCAAGTAGACGATGAGATTCTAACGAAGATAAAGGAGTGGGTTGGTACTGATGAGGACTCTAAGTGGACTATTGGTATGGTTGGGGGCTTACGTTATCGAGGCCGCCTATGCGTTCCAGATATTCCTGACTTGAGATGAGAGGTTCTCGAGTCGGCCCACAATTCGAGGCTTGTGATGCATCTAAGTAGCACGAAGATGTATCAAAACATGAAAAGATCATACTAGTGGGATAATATGAAGGTTCACATAGCTGAGTTCGTATTCCGTTGTCTCACGTGTCAGCAGGTTGAGGCAGAGCATTGCCAACCTCCTAGATTGCTTCAGCCTATGCCCATAGCTGAATGGAAGTGGGACTTTATTTCCATAGATTTTATTTCTGGACTGCTGAAGACGAGGAAGGGACATGACTCTATTTGGGTGATCGTTGATAGTTTGATGAAGTCAACTCATTTCCTACCGATCAGAGTTACAAATTCTGCAGACGAGTTGACTAGATTGTATATCAAGGAGATTGTATGCCTGCATAGAGTTCTCTTGGAGATTGTGTCAGATCGAGACACACGATTCACATTTATCTTCTGGACTCGTATCTAAGAAGTGATGGGTGTGAAGTTGAAGTTCAGTACAGCGTTCCATCCGCAGACAGACGGGCAGACGGAGTGTGTGAATCAAGTGTTAGAAGATATGTTGCGAGCTTGTGTGTTGGATTTCAAGGATAGTTGGGATGACTGTCTTTCTTATGTAGAGTTCGTGTATAATAACAGCTTTCAGGCGAGTATTGGTATGGCTCCCTATGAGGCACTGTATGGTCACCCGTGTATGAGGCATTGTTGGACAGAAGTGGTCGAGAAGACTCCGATTGGCCCAGAGTTGGTTCAGGCGACCTCAGAAAAAATTGACATTATTAGGCATCGTTTGTTCTCAGTACAGAGCAGGCAGAAGAGCTACGCCAATACAGGTTGACTACCGCTTGAGTTTGATGTTGGGGACCATGTATTCCTTAAGGTTTACCCTATGCGAGGAGTTCTTCGGTCTGGTAAGAAAGGGAAGCTCACGCCGAGATTCATTGGCCCATTCTAGATACTTGATCGAGTGGGGGCAATAGCGTATCACCTTACTTTGCCCACACTACTTGCAGGCGTGCATAACGTATTCCATGTGTTCATGTTGAAGAAGTATGTTCCTGATCCTTCGCATATTATTAGATGAGAGCAGGTGCAGTTGATCGACGATGCCACTTATGAACTGCAACCAATGCATATTTTGTATAGGAAGGAGTAGGTATTGCGTAGCAAGGTTATCCCACTTGTGAAGGTACTGTGGACGCATCATAGGGAAGAAGAAGCTACTTGGGAGACTAAAATTGAGATCAGGAAGAATTACCCCCAAATCCTCGAGGAGTATAAGAAGGTATGAATTTCGAGGATAAAATTTTTGCTTTAGGGGGTATATTGTAATGTCTTAGCAAAATCTGTACTTAGACCTGAGTACCACCTCTAGCAGAAATCATTTAGAACCTAAGTCTTTAGAAATTTAACGTGTATTAACTAGCGCTAAACTAGATTACCTGTGAAATTAGTACCAACCGCTTTAAATGCGATCTGTAAGACCCAAAACTTATAGAATTGTTAACGCTATATTACCCTAAAATATAGGATCCAACTCTAAACCCAGTTTCTCTCGGGAGTACTTTGAAACTTTATATCGGACCTGGACCATACGTTGAAAGTCTAATAGCGATGAACTTAGACCATTATGACCGCCTAGCTGGACTTGACCATCACCTCAAAAATCAAGACCAAACGATGTCCTGAGACCATTTCCTTGAGTTCAGAGTGAAGAGTGTGAGAAAATGAAGTTTTAAAAGAAATTAAATATGAATTTAAGTAATCTGAGTCATATCGCTTGTGCATTATTTCTAAGCGTTCTGACAGTTAGTTTTTGTTTAACCCAAATTTACCCTCGGATCAGGGAAGGTGGCCCATTCATGTCAAAGCACTTGTGGATCTGATTGAGTTTTGGTGACCGTTGAATTGAAACTGGTCCACCACAGACGATCTGGGAACCCGATCAGACTGAAAACTTAACTTGTTTAAGATCCAATACTAGTGAGCTTAAATCCGACCGCATTTGATTAGAGGACCTCCAGAAGTGTTCTATTGGATCAGAAAGAGCCCGATTTGGTTATAAACTAAGTATACCTTGGCCTTAGGGCTATTTCCATCGATTTTAGGCTTATAAAAGGCCTTAAACCCTCATTCTCATACCCCATACAAATTTCCAACCCTAGCTAAGTTAAGAGAGAGAAAAGAGAGTGAAAGTAAGAGAGAACCTGGTATTTCTTCTTGGGATTCTTCCCAGTTCTTCTACGTATCGATCTTGCATATCTGAATCATTATTCTGATGATTCTCATTCCATTTTTGGGTAAGTTGAGCAAAACCTAACCTGTTTTGAAGCTTAGAATCGTTTGAGTGAAGTTGTAGCTAACCTGTTTCATGCCTTAGGTAGGTTATCCACCGTTGACGAAGACTTATCGTCTGAATCATATCTATTTTGCATTTTCTAGTTTAAGGTGCGGATTATATATGTTTAGGTTATGGTTTTCAAGACTTTCAATGTTAGATAATGATTTATTATTGTTATAGATGCTATTACACATGCCAAATGCACTATCCATTTTGATTTACATATATGTATAACCTATATTATAAATAGAGTATTTCATGTATATGTTAGAATACCTGTATACGTATGAAATTTGTTGTTATGATTTCCATGATTACTTGACGTAAATATATGATTATTATGTATGCAGCAACTCCTTGACGAAAGGATTTGCCCTAATATGTAATGGAGTCGACATACGTGATGTATGTTGAATAATGTAGTCTAATGTTTGTATAAATGTCTGAATGAGTTAGCATTTAGGAAAGTGTGATTTTTAAGGTTGTTGAGATATGAATCTCAATCACCTTACCTGTGTGTATGATTTCCTCCATGAACTATTTAGCCTAAAATATTCATGTTAACTATGTGTATGATTTCCTCCATGTACTGTATTTATATTCAAGTAATATTTTACCACATGTTCATATGAATGTAGGATATGAATCAAATGCCTGTTATTGAGCCTGTACGTGATTGAGACTATACTACAGTCCAGGTAATCGGTAACCGTCCCTAAACTGGTGGTTGAGGTTGTTTTCACCGGGCAGGATAAGTCTGATGAAACTGAGTCGTGCTTGGGATGTTCGACAGTGGTTAGGCCACCCGGAGTGCTTATGCATTCCATGTCGATCAACTCAATATGCGCTTAGCCTAGTTAAGCTTATTAACTAACCCGATTGACCGATGTATGTTCACCATGTTTGGTCGCTACTGTTTGAATCTAAGGCACTAAACTCACTAGTGACGATCCTGTTAACCTTAGTACTGCGATCCCCTAAGACTCATGAGCCGGACATGGTGGTATGGGACACCGTGGTCGAGCTGTCGGCCTACGCTGGGGCGACGAGCCTCCCCGTAATGACCAGTGAGTATCGTGCTCTCGCGAGTCGATTATGGTGGTATTGGACACTATATTTGTGATGCCGGCCTACATTGATTGGTGACGAGCCCTCTGTAGTGACCTCGAGTATATCCTGACACTTCATATAGGTGATGAGCCTTAATGTAGTATCTAAGATATAACTAGACCTGTATTGATTGGTGACGAGCCCTTTACAGCGATCTAGAACCGTAACATTGTCTGAGATTTCCTAGGACTGACGACCCTAGAATGGATCACTGTTTGGGAATTGATATAAGGGAGATGTCTTAGCTTTCCAATCCTGTTGTATGAAAAGGACTTATAAGAACTAGATAATCATGCTCATAACATTGCACTGCATGTGTCATTGACGTTAGTGTAGAGCACTGAGGAAGTGACTGGCTTGTGCGACCGTAAGATGAAGATCGTAGAGGGAGATTGTGGTGAGGGCATGCATCATTCCCTCATATCATTCTTGCATTAACAAGAGTATGTAGGACATGTTTGATTGTACTGCTTTATCATTACTGCTTGATTGAATTAATAACATGTTAACCTTTGCTGTATAGTTCCACTGAGTTGATCACTCACTCCCACGTTCTGGGACGGTGCTTAAACACCAACTAGACTCTGATTTAGCTGCAGATAATCCTGCGCCGTTTGAGGTGGAGCCAGAGTTCAATGAGGACGAGAAGGCGTTCTCATTTATGCAGTTCTCAGGCGGGTTCATGTAAGCCTTGTCCTATCTGGCGGGGATTCTGGGTTATGATTGCATTGATTATACACAGTTTGATACATGTATTTTGAGACAGTTTGTATTTATTGTCTAAGAAGAGCATGCATATTTTGGGGATTGTTCTGGTTTACATATTTATTTAAGACTTTCACTTGCATTTTCTCACTATCCCTGAATTATGTCTACTGATTTGGCTTAATCTACTTTATGTTTTATGCACTAATACAGACAACATACACACATCATCAATTATGTTGCATAAGTGATGTTTTGGAACTCGGGAGCTGAGTCATGCTCGACCCCCGAATTTCAGGCGTTACATTGATCTAATTCATTTTTGGGTTTACACTCTGAGATGAGCTGCCAAAATGGATGGACAGTGTGGATGTACAACAGATAAATCAAGGTGGGCCCCACGATCAAGGCCTCTCCTAGGTGTTTCCTGGCCTCACCGAATCCGCGTTCCTTGGAATGGCCCAAAAGATCCGAGTTTCTTTCAATGACGTTAGTGTAATGCTAGGAGATTCTATAAATATGATTGTAAGGGGTCTTCGAGGCACACGTGCGAGGTATTTCATCCATCGACCATGTTGGGCCCACCTGAATATGCCTAGAGCTGAAATAACCAGGTGCGGGTTGGATACTGACAAGGTCATGCAAGACGTGGATGAAGTGAAAACACAAATATCAGCTTGATCTGAAACTTCTCTAACTCTTAAGAAGTTTTTAACATTGGACATTCAATCCCCACCTTGTGGTCCAATTAATCATTGGACCTGCTTCTTTTATTGGCTCACATCTTAAATTATCTGGAAAAGTTAATGGACGGTGTGGATCAAACACATAAATCATGGTGGGGGCATAAAGAAGATTCACAGGCAAAAGGTTAATTTTGTATTGCGAAAACAATTTAAAAGAAAAAATTGAAAAGGGGTACTTTTGGAAGTAGAAAACAGTTTTTTCTTTAGTTAAAAATAAAAATAAAAATCTAGGAGAACGAGAAAAATGAAAAAGAAAATTTGGAATTGTAGTTGAGGAAAATGAAAGGTTATTAATATCGACACCCACTGCAATGATAAATACATCCTTTCATTTCCAATTTTTGGTAAGAAATGTTATAACTTACTATAAGTACTATAGTGTATAGCCCTTGTTATTGTCAAATTTGTGGTGACAAAAATACTGCTTTGAAGCTTATATATGGGATGAACAAAAGACTTCAAGAAGCTTTTAAGTTTAAGAAGCCTTCAAGATGATCTCAGAAGTGTTCAAGTTTAAGAAGCTTTCAAGATCTCAGAAGTGTTCAAGTTCAAGAAACTTTCAAGATCAATATCTCAGGCTTAATTATACTCAAAAGTTACTTGTCTTCAAGTTTTAGTGTCCTTGCTTCATTATTGAGGTATGACTGACCTTAGGTTGACCTTTAGAGTAGGACATTTTGGATACATAATTCATATATGTTTTATAAGTAAATTTGGTCTGTTCTAAGACTAGTCCTAGACCTTGTTCGACTAGTCCTAACACTGCTTTGACCAGTCCAAGAAATTCCACGACCTGTCTTAAGTTGTTGAGGATTTTCAGAATTTTTTGGTTATGCTACGACCAGTCCTGGTGACTGTTCGACCAGTCGTAGGAACAGTGTCGACTGGTTGTTCAACCAGTCGTAGACCTTCGACTCAAAGTCCAGCGTTAAAAATCTTGTGTCTATGACCAGTTGTGTGCATCTTACAACCGGTCGAAGGTGACCTATGACCATTCGTAGGGTACCTACGACCGGTCGTGCAACTGTAAAATCTTATCGTGCTCAAAAATTCAAATTTTTATTGATTCTTTGACCAGTCGTAGAGGTCCTAAGACCAGTCGAAGACGTGTTTTGCTCAACTATAAATAGAGCAAGAATCTCAGAATAAAATATAGAATTCAAGCTAATTAATTCGGCCTTCTGAGAAATAAGACTGTGCTCCATTCTAAGCTAAGTGTGCATATTTAATATTCTCTTTCATTATCTATGTTAATTGATTTTGTTTCTTGTATTCCAATCTAATCTAAAAAGAGGAATTGTTTTCTCCCTTTCTTTGGAATCAAAATCAATTAAAGCTAGCCCATTTTGATTTAATTTAAAATCAATTAGATTTATAACCATTGTAATGTGATTTTGGATATTGAACTTGGACATGTAATCATCTACTCTAACTTGGTTTTCTGGGTTGCTACAACGAAGGAGATATTCAGGTATTTTACATTTGCTTGTAAATTCCTTTTATTTTTAGTTTTGTATGGGATTTTCCATAAAAACTCATTGTATTGATTATCTTAGGAGAGCCAGGAAAACTCAGAAGTGGGGTTTTTTAATTGTGTAAGCCCACATAGAAAGACACAATTATAAGGTTTTGGGTGAACCTGTAAATACCTAATTTGATAGTGAATGCTAATATCCCCTATGGGAGGATATTAGGAGTAGAGTAGCATTCTGTGTGGCTGTTATTTAACAATTGGTGAATACACAGACGAACCATTATAATCCTTTTTGTTTCGTGGTTGAATGGTTTATATTTCATATCTTTTATTATTCATTTGTGGGATGTATATGTGGATGTGAATGCTGTAATCATTTATTTCAAGCATTGTGAGAATGTTGTAATAATTTAGCAATTATTTCTTGCGATTCCTTTATCAACATTCTTATTTGTTCTAGTAAAGTTGCCCTGCCATTTTTATGGTGCATGCTTGTCCTTAGAACAATATATAATTAATTGCAGTATATTCTTCAATGTGGTTTGTATTTTATTTTCTTTTCCTCTTCGATTTGAGATTTGATACAAAGACCTTTGTAGAAATAAGGTTGTCCTACCATAAACTCTGGTTTTTGGTGTAAAGTTATCCCTAGAATAACATTTGTATCAACCTCTCAAGATTTGAATTTTGAGGTTTCTTTACATTCTTTACATTCTTGTATTGAGATTTGTTTACTTTAATTGTTGGTTATCGTATTTGTTTAATTTCCGTTGTTACAAGTTTTATTTGGCAATGTCCTATTCACCGCCCCCCCCCCACCCCCCCTCTAGGACATATAGATAGGCCTTTTCAAGTGGTATCAGAGTGTAATAGCTCTTTTTAATTCTTATTTCTTGGATTTATTTCCTAAGCTAACGATTTAAGCTATTTAAGATGTAAAATTTTAATAGCCTATCAGTCACTAAGCCACCATCCTTTGATGGCTCCAACTATGCTTATTGGAAAGCCAGGATGAGAATATTCTTAAAATCCAAGGATGAAAGTGTGTGGCTGGCTACTGTGAATGGTTGGAACCCTCCTACCACTGAAGTAACTGGAGTTGATGGTTCAAAATCTATGAGAATAACACCTTATTTCTCATGGACCATTCTTCAGAAAAATGAGAGTAGTGCAAATGCTAAAGCACTAAATGCAATCACTTACGCACTATTACCGGATGAATTTAAAAGAATTATATCCTATGATTCTGCAAAGCAAGCTTGGGATACATTAAAAATGACACACGAGGGTACCTCAATTGTCAAGAAATTAAAAGTCCAACTCCTTACAACCAAATTGAAGAAATTCATATGGAGGAAAAATGAAACATTTATGGACTTTTATACACGATTAAATGACATTGTAAACTCTATGTGGGGTCTTGGTGATAGAATCCCAGAAAGTAAAGTGTGTGCTAAAATACTACGCTCACTTCTTGAACGGTTTAACTCCAAAGTAACTGCGATCCAGGAACTTCGTGATACGAATAATATGAGGGTTGAGGAATTAAATTCTTTACAAACCTATGAGTTATCTTTTAAAGCTCCAAAAGGAAAATTAATTTCTCTTAAAACTTCTAAAAATAATTTTCAAGAAAATTTTGATGTAGATAACTCTAAAGATGATATGGCTCTTTTGGCAAAAAAGTTTTATAAAATCTTCAAAAGTAAAAAGAGAGTTGATTTTCAAAAAGGTAATGATAAGAAAAGATCAAAATCAAAATCTAAAACTTAGAAATCTTTGAAAGATAGTCAATGTTACAACTACTAAGAATATGAGGATTTGGCTAATAAGTGTCCTAAAAAGGACAAACCCAAGAAGAAGGGTATGTTGGCTAAGTAGAATGAATCCTCTGATTCTGAAGCTTCTTCTGAATCTGAATATTCTGAAACCGAGTCGGGCAATGAAGTGAAAGCCCTTATGACTCTAGCCAAATTCACATTTTCAGACAATGATTCAATAAGTGAAGAAAATTTAAATAGTGAATGTGAAAATGAAGATGATCTTCAAGATGCCTATAATGCCCTATACAAGGAGAGTTGTAAAATTACGGTAAAACTGAAACTTCAAAAAGAGAAATTCTCTAAACTCAAAGAAATTTATGAATCTCTTGTTTTAAAAAAGTCCCATATTTCAGACTGTTTTGAAAAGATAAAATGCGATTTAGATTTTAAGATTGTCCAAGTTGAAAATCTTAAATCTGAAAACGACCAATTAAAACATGAAGTCTCATCTCTCTTGAGTTTAAAGGAAACTTGAAAATATGCCCAAGGTGATTCTAAATTAGAAAAACTCTTATCAGGAACGAGAAAATGCAGCGATCGATCCGATCTGGGTTATGATAAGAATGTTTCTCCTAAGCTGAAAAATACACCTCCTAAGTTTATAAAAGGAGAAACTTCAAACTCAAAAGGGAAAGGACGAGTGTTTTCTAAAGACACTAAATCTGTTCAAAATCCTAAAGGAAATTATTTCAACTATAGGAATCATAACCAAAATCCTTTAGCTGAAAAGATGATTTACTTAAGGAGCTTCTAAAGTCAAACTCAATAGGTCCTACATATAATTCTTACAATCAAAAGAAGACCAATTATCTGCCTAAACCCAAAATGGTTATGAAATGGATTCCAAAGGTCACTTGCTTGGTTACTCACACTGCTTTTAAAGCTACAAGCCATTCAAAGTGGTACATAGATAGTGGATGCTCTAGGAATATGACAGGCGACAAGGCTTTATTCATCGATCTAAAAGATATGACTGATGGTTCAATCACATTTGGTGATGGAAGTAACTGTAAAATTATGGGCCAAGGTACGGTTCAACTCTATAACCTTTCGTTATTTAAGAATATCTTATATGTTGAAGGTCTAAAACATAATTTTCTAAGTATATCTCAAATATGCGATAATAACCATACTGTTCAGTTTTCTAATCAAAGTTGTGAGATTCTAAACAACAAGGGGTTCTGTAATACTAACTAGACATAGAACGTCTAAAAACTGCTATATTGTTAGCGAATCTAGCTCATCTAATCAAACATGTTACATGGTCCATACAGATGAGACTGAATTATGGCACAAACATCTTGGACATGTACACTACCAAAACTTATTTAGATTGAGAAAAAAGGAACTTATAAGAGGTCTACCCAAACTTTAAAAATTAGATAAGATATGTGGTGAATGCCAATTTGACAAGCAAACTAAGAGCTCACACAAAAAGGTGAATTTCAATACCACATCAAGACCACTCAAACTTCTCCACATGGATCTAATAGGACCTACCAGAATGGAGAGTCGAGGTGGCAAAAGGTTTATCTTGACAATAGTAGATGACTTTACCAGATATACATGGGTAGTCTTCTTAAAGGATAAATTTGAAACCCTTGAAGAAGTAAGAAATATTCTCAAATCAGTAAGATTCGTAGTGATCATGGATCTGAGTTTGAGAATAGCAGTTTTAAGAAGTTATGTAGTGACCAAGGAATATTACATGAATTCTCGGCACCCAAAACTCTACAACAAAATGGAATAGTGGAAAGGAAAAATAGAGTGTTATAAGAAATGACTAATGTCATGTTGAATAGCATGAAGCTCTCCAAGAATCTTTGGGCTGAAGCAGTCAATACAGCTTGTTATATTATTAACCGAGTTTACACTAGTAAAGGTAATAATAAAATGACTTACGAAATGTGGTTTGAAAAAAAGCTTATTGTCAAATACTTTTGAGTTTTTGGAAGCAAGTGCTATATTTTATGAGATCGTGAAAATCTGAGAAAATTTGATACGAAAAGTGATGAAGGGATCTTTCTAAGGTATTCTTTAAATAGTCATGCTTATAGGGTTCTAAACAAAAGGACCGGTGTGATTCAAGAGTCTATCAATGTGGTCATTGATGAATACTTAAACACACCAGTCTCAAGTTCAGATAATGATGAAGTTCTTGTAGTTGATAAACTTGATACTTCATCTAATCAGACTGATTCTGAATTAAGGACTGTTGAAGATCATCCAACTACTCAAATTCTTGGAAACCCTCTCACTGGTGTTCGTACTCATAGACAACTTGAGGACATATGTAATTACGTATGTTTTACATCCCAGATAGAACCATCTAGCGTAAAAGAAGCCCTTGCTAATGAAAACTGGATTGTTACGATGCAAGAACTTAACTAATTTGTAAGAAATAATGTTTGGTATCTCGTACCTAGACCCAAAGATAAATATATCATTGGAGCAAAATGAATTTTTAAAAATAAGTCTGATGAGCTTGGAAATATAATTAGGAACAAGACTAGGCTAGTGGTATAAGGTTACACTCAAATTGAAGGCATTAATTTTGATGAAATTTTTGCACCAGTAGCACGTCTTGAATTAATCAGACTGTTTATATCCATTGCATGTTTTAGAAAGATTAAGATTTATCAAATGGATGTGAAAAGTGCTTTCTTAAATGGTGATTTGCATGAGGAAGTCTGTGTTAAACAACCGATGGGTTTTGAAGATCCCAAAAATGCTGATCATGTGTATTGCCTTAAAAAGACACTCTACGGATTAAAACAAGCTCCTAGGGCATGGTATGAGAAACTAACAAAGTTTCTGTTAAGCCATAATTTTTAAATGGGATCTATTGATAAAACTCTGTTTATTAAAAAACATAATGATCATATTTTAATGGTACAAATTTATGTTGATGATATCATTTATGGATCTACTTGTACTAACATGACTACTAAGTTTGCAGATTTGATGAAGTACAGTTTGAAATGAGCATGGTTGGGAAAATGAATTATTTCTTAGGGCTGCAAATAAAGCAACAACCTATGGAATATTCGGTTCTCAATCTAAATATGCCTTGAATTTAATTAAGAGATTTGGATTTGAGAATAGTAAGAACTTCGATACTCCTATGAGTACTACCTTGAAACTCTCAAAAGATTTTGCAGGTAAAAATGTTGATCCAAAATTATATCGGAGCATGATTGGTAGTTTATTGTATTTAATTGCTAGTAGATTTGATATTGCACATAGTGTTGGTATATGTGCTAGATATCAGTCTGATCCTAAAGAATCGGACTTAATTGCTATCAAGCGGATTATTCGATATGTTGCAAGTACTGTAAATCTCGATCTTTGGTATCCACATGATACTAGTGTTCAATTAGTCAGCTACTCAGATGCTGATTGGGCTGGTAATCTTGATGATAGAAAATCAACCAGTGATGGTTGCTTTTATATCAGAAATTGTTTAGTTTCTTGGTTTAGTAAGAAACAAAGCTATATATCACTTTCAACAGCTAAAGCTGAATACGTCGCAGCTGGTAATGCGTGTACGCAACTTTTTTGGATGAATCGAATGTTAAGTGATTATGGAATTAAACAGGATTCTATGTTATTATATTGTGATAATTCCAGTGCTATAAATATTTCAAAAAATCTTATTCAGCATTCTCGTACTAAGCACATTGACATTAGATTTTATTATATCCGTGAATTAATAGAAGAAAAGGTTATATCTTTAGAATATATACCTACCGAGAATCAACGTGCTGATATTTTCACTAAACCTCTTGATAAAAGAAAGTTTAACCAAATAAAATTTAATCTTGGCATGTGCATTTTAAGATGATATTTTATACATTTTTGTATTATATTGTATATGTTTGTAGGTTAGATTTCAATATTTGCAAATATGTAGGAAAATCATGAAATTTGTAAATGGAATTGCTTATTTTGGCTGGTACTTAACCGATCGTGAATATGCACGACCAGTCATGGTACAACCAGTCGTGTACATCCACGACCAGTCGTGTATCTCGTGAATGCCTTTTAATTGGGAAAAAACCATCATCTTCCTCATTTCTATTTTACGCTCCAACGGGCAGAACCTCAACTAGTCGAAACCAACTTCCAAAATCTTCATGGTTAGTGCTCCATTTACATTTTTCTTGTAGTTTTGTGTTTAGATTACTCCCATTTCTCTCTTGAAGTTATCTATTTCAAATTTCATTGTTATTTGGAGTTTTCTTTTGAAAAATTTGATTTAAGAAAACTCACTTCTCAATCATTTATAACTCTTTGTTTCTTTGAAATCCTTGTTAAAAATGACTTCTAGGGAAAGAAAAATAACTTCTCTTGATCCATCTTCTTCTAGATCGGCTACTATCTCTAAGCATTATCTTAGGACTCCCGAGGATGTCCATCCTTTGTTCAAGACATCCAATTGCGTAATGTTATTTTTGAACATCCTGTTGATATTAATCATATTGCTCCTTTTGATATCCTTCATATGCTCTAAGTTGTAGGTTAGGATAACTTATTGCATTGGGGTGGGCCTGCATACCGGTCCATTGCCCAATCCATGATTGCTTGCATAAATGATTTTTCACTGGAAATTTTAACGTTTAAAATTTCCACAAGAGAAGGACCATTTGACGTTGATCGTCACTTGATTTCATCTCTTATGGAAATTCTTGTGAATGATGAGGGATTTCCCATTCATACACTATCTGAAAAACCCTCACAAGCTGAAAAACGTATGCTAAGGATTTATACAATTTGGATGTTCAATGGACGCATAAAGGAAATGCGCTCCCCTCAATATTTTTATTACCCAAATACAGAGTTCTTTATAAGATCTTTATGTCAAATTTGTATCCTCAATCGGGTAATAAAATTGAGTTAATGGCATTCATGATATTGGTAGAGGTGCTAATATTTGCTTATCATCCTTGATTTGTTACTCTATCATTCAGTTTAGACTCCATCCTGGTCATAGTGATATCCCTTTTAGTTATTTGATGACTGTATTGGCTTCGCATATGTTAGTTGATATCTCGGTTGGTGAAGCCCCTATCCATCATCTGATATTTAACAATTCTAATATCAATAAGATGAAGAAGGAATTTCTTCTTGGCTAAAGAGATGGTGGTGCGGCTAAAGCTGAACATGAGGAAGAAGCTAATGATCTTCCTCCTGATGATATTAATATGGATGATATTTTTGAAGAAATTGAATCTGACTTTGCAAATGATCCAGATTATGAGCTTTCTATCTTTAATGCTCGATTGAGTGCATTAGAGGAGAAAATTGAGAATATAAATGTTTAGAAGTAAAACATGTCTATTGCCCATGATTTACAATTCAAGTATATGCGCAAGTATCTGAGGCGCTTGAATAAGGGCATGCATAAACTTGATCCTTCCATACCTGTTCCTTCATCTAGTTCAGATTAGTTCATTTTCTATTTTCTAGTCTGTAATAACTATATTTCTACTATGGTCACTTGACTGGATTTGCTACTTTACCTATTGTTGATTTAGCTCAGTAAATATATTATATATGTTACTTATGCTATGCTCTCAATTCTTATCTGCTATCCTCTTATTTATTTCCTTGATTATTACTCCTTACCAACCTGTTTTGTACTTCCTTTGTCATATTATGACAAAAAGGGGGAGTCTGGATATCTAATTTTTAATGCTGGATTAATGCTGGATTGGTGCAAGGATTGGCGCAATAAGGAGGATGCCATATTTTTTAGATATATCTTACTCAGGGGGAGTATGTGCAAACATAGACTGTATAAGCATAAGTATATGAGTATGGATTGTATGTTGGTTAAATTGTATGTTAGTTGGATATTGTTTTGTAGGTACATGAATGTGTGCTAGTTAATAACAACTGGTGCATGATTCTTTAATGAGATATTCGGTCTTATGTATCATACCTTGGATATATGTTTTGTCACTAATTTGACAAAGGGGGAGATTGTAAGTGCTATAATGTATAACCCTTATTATTGTCAAATTTGTGGTGACAAAGACACTACTTTGAAGCTTGTATATGCGATGAACAAAAGACTTCAAGAAGCTTTCAAGTTCAAGAAGCCTTCAAGATGATCTCAGAAGTGTTCAAGTTTAAGAAGCTTTCAAAATCTCAGAAGTGTTCAAGTTCAAGAAACTTTCAAGATCAATATCTTGGGCTTAATTATACTCAAAGGTCACTTGTCTTTAAGTTTCAGTGTCCTTGCTTCATTATTGAGATATGACTGACCTTAGGTTGACCTTTAGAGTAGGACATTTTGGATACATAATTTATATATGTTTTATAAATAAATTTGGTCTATTCTAAGACTAGTCCTAGACCTTGTTCGACTAGTCCTAACACTGCTTCGACTAGTCCAAGAAATTCCACGACCTGTCCTAAGTTGTTGAGGATTTTCAGAATTTTTTGGTTATGCTACAACCAGTCCTGGTGACTGTTCGACTAGTCGTAGGAATAGTATCGACGGGTTGTTCGACCAGTCGTAGACCTTCGACTCAAAGTCCAGCGTTGAAAATCATGTGTCTACAACCAGTCATGTGCATCCTACAACTGGTCGAAGGTGACCTATGACTAGTCGTAAGGTACCCACGACTGGTCGTGCAGCTGTAAAATCTTATCGTGCCTGAAAATTCAAATTTCTATTTATTCTTCTACCAGTCGTAGAGGTCCTAAGACCAGTCGAAGACGTGTTTTTCTCAACTATAAATAGAGCAAGAATCTCAGAATAAAATATAGAATTCAAGCTAATTAATTCGGCCTTCTGAGAAATAAGACTGTGCTCCATTCTAAGCTAAGTGTGCATATTTAATATTCTCTTTCATTATCTATGTTAATTGATTTTGTTTCTTGTATTCCAATCTAATCTAAAAAGAGGAATTGTTTTCTCCCTTTCTTTGGAATCAAAATCAATTAAAGCTAGCCCATTTTGATTTAATTTAAAATCAATTAGATTTATAACCATTGTAATGTGAGTTTGGACATTGAACTTGGACATTTAATCATCGACTCTAACTTGGTTCTTCTGGGTTGCTACAACGAAGGAGATATTCAGGTATTTTACATTTGCTTGTAAATTCCTTTTATTTTTAGTTTTATATGGGATTTTCCATAAAAACTCATTATATTGGTTATCTTAGGAGAGCCAGGAAAACTCAGAAGTGGGGTTTTTTAATTGTGTAAGCCCACATAGAAAGACACAATTATAAGGTTTTGGGTGAACCTGTAAATACCTAATTTGATAGTGAATGCTAATATCCCCTATAGGAGGATATTAGGAGTAGAGTAGCATTCTGTGTGGCTGTTATTTAACAGTTGGTGAATACACAAACGAACCATTATAATCCTTTTTGTTTCGTGGTTAAATGGTTTATATTTCATATCTTTTATTATTCATTTATGGGATGTATATGTGGATGTGAATGCTGTAATCATTTATTTCAAGCATTGTGAGAATGTTGTAATAATTTAGCAATTATTTCTTGCGATTCCTTTATCAACATTCTTATTTGTTCTAGTAAAGTTGCCCTGTCATTTTTATGGTGCATGCTTGTCCTTAGAACAATATATAATTGATCGCAGTATATTCTTCAGTGCATTTTATATTTTATTTTCTTTTCCTCTTCGATTTGAGATTTGATACAAAGACCTTTCTAGAAATAAGGTTGTCCTACCATAAACTCTAGTTTTTGGTGTAAGGTTGTCCTTAGAATAACATTTGTATCAACCTCTCAAGATCTGAATTTTGAGGTTGCTTTACATTCTTTACATTCTTGCATTGAGATTTGTGTACTTTAATTGTTGGCTATCGTATTTTTTTAATTTCAGCTGTTACAAGTTTTATTTGGCATTGTCCTATTCACCCCCCCCTGCTAGGACATATAGCTAGGTCTTTTCACTTACACCTATGGGCTTCTGTATCACTAAAAGTCGAAAGGGTGATTGTGAATGGTGGCTCCTAACTAAAACTCGATACATGCATATTAAAATTGTTTTCCTCAGTAAATTAAAGAATGCAACCCCTTGAAGGCAAGAAATGAACTAGACTAAAGTCCAATGTGACTCATCCGAGTCCAAAGCGACTTAGACGCATGGTATTAAAAAATGGTTATGTTATGGCCATCATGTAACAGTGTTGTTGGAATGGTTTTTAATGTATCTCTTGGGTTCCAGAACTTGCAATCAGAATAATCCAAAGACTAAGATATTCTCGGTCTTCCAAGTTCTTTTACTCGGTCTTCCACTCAAAATAAAATGTTTACTATTGATCCTAGTATTATCTACTACATACTAGTAACATACAGCCAATATTGGGGCACCATACCATAATACAAAATTTCATGTCCCCCTAAACAAGGCATCCTCCATTGATAATGCATATATATATATATATATATATCATAAGTTTTTTATTTTCATTTACATTCACAAATACATTCATCATCCACCCAACTATTAACAACATTTACAAAAAATAAAATATATCCAACCAACTCTTAATAATAATTGACAACTTAACCTGCTAGGAATCGTCATGCACCGTAATGTCTTACGGCAGAGCAGGTTCTGAGGAGTTACAAGTTGACCCTGATGATAACATATAAATGAAGCGATAAAGATATAAATGATTTAAGATTAATTAAAGGTTTTGAGAACTTACATCCACCCCACTCTTATTGTCAAGTAGTCCTGACGAAAATGCATCCACACTACGAGAAGGGGGAAAAAAAATTTATGGATGCACCGATACGGTCTAGTATGAACGGCTGCCTATGTACCCAATGTTGGAAGATTGGGATCAAGCCACTATGTAGTTCTTAATATTTAAATCAGAATATGTTACACATAAGCAAAGAAAAAATCAAAACAAATCATAATAGAAATATGTGTACCTTCTGTCACGCATAAGAAGATGAAAAGCTAAAACAAATCACTAGATTAGTCAAGCAAAACTACTAAATAATTCAAGAAAGATTTAGTCAAATAATATTCAAAATAACCTCAAACACAATCCACATGTCCTGACCAAATTACAAAAATATGTTCTTGACTTAAGAAAAGTTTTAAGTAAACTCCTTTAATATATATCTTTTCATCAGCACTCTAGGCCAAATGAGAACATTACCCATGTTGCAATCGGCTAACTTCTTCTCCATGTCACCAAACACATTCGCACTGGGAACTTCAACAACATCCAATATAACTTTGATACAATTTGGAGGGAAATAAATGCAAGAAACATATCCAGAGAGAAAAAGAGAGATGATGCATAGAAAAGGCAAGTGCATTTGAATTGACAAAATGAAAGAATTATATTCTATCCGGTCTTGAACTGTCCAAACAGGGATAATTTAAGGATTTTTATGCACCAAGGAGCACACTATATCTATGCCTAGCCACATAAAAACCCTTAAATGGGTAACTGATTGACTTAATCTATATACAATCACATCAAAATTTTTAATCTAAATGAACATAATTCAAAATAAAACTCATTTCTAAATGTAGAATCAAAGCAAAAGAACTGGTAACCTGAGTTGTTTTCCTACAACCAATCTCACCAGATAACAACACCACCTGTTCTCCATACATAAACAGATAAACAAAACTTAGAGCATGACATTGAATAACATTGAATCCTCCTTTCACTAGTAGTAACAGAAAGAAAATGCTCGATACAAGTGTAATGGGTTTATCCTCCTTTCTTTTTATTAAGCATGGTGATGAGGATATTCTTTTCTAACAAATGGGTGTAATCTATTTAGTCCCATACATTTTTTTCATATAATTTTTTGTTTCCTAAAAACATAAATTTTAGAAAGAACATATGAAAATGGTTCCCATAGACAATTGATGTGTGGGGTCCACTACAACGCTTTGTGAATTAAGCTTAACCTACAACATGAGGTGCGGATCTACTCTAATGTGTACATGTCATCCAATCCATCCAGGATGAATGGACATGCTAAAAGATCAGGCCATTCCAAAACTCAAATGAGCTTAACCAAGTGGTTTTAGGCATGTAAATCGATTGTTGCAATAGAATTTCAACCATTTTCTTAAATCTCTGAAAATAAGTAATTAGACTTGTGCAGTAATAGATCCAAGTAAAACAAGAATAGTCGGTGGCCCACCTGAGTTATTGTACACATAAATATACTTATTAAATTATAGAAGTTCATTAGATAATGTTCCAATAATATCATCATTTGGCATATTTCTTTCGATATCGTTGTGAGGTTTTCAAAATCTGAACAATATCTCTCCTTGACTAAAAGTAACCAATTATAGCTTTAAACTAAAATTCAACCTTTAAAATAATTGAATTTTGGGATTGTTGGATTTTTCATTTCTTTTGTAAATACTATATAAAAGCTCATTATTAATTTTTAACCTTGTTTAAAATTTGATGAATGTTTCTGCCTTGAAAATTGGCATGAAAGGGATGACTTAAATTTGAAGGCCCCACTATGATATTTGTGACATATCCATGTCGTCCATCTGTTTTACCAAAGCATTTTAGGGCATGATCCCAAAATTGAGGCAAATCCAAAGCTCAAGTGGCCCATACCATAGGAAATAGTCACCTAAAATGTCTAGTGGAAAGCTATTTCTTTTACCAGGCTCATATTAATGTTTGTTTGTCATTCAACTTATTCATAAGCTCATGCATACATAGATAAAGGGAAAACACAAATATCAGCTTGATCCAAAACTTTTAAAGGCCTAAGAAGGTTTTAAAGACAAGCATTGGATTTCAACTATTTCTAACTGTGTAATCCACTTGAGCTTTAGATCTATCTCATGTTGGACTCATGCCATAGAATCATATGGCATAATGGATGGATACCATTTGTACATTTTGGTGGGCTCTATATTTATTTTGCACCTCTCCATTCAAAAAGCTAGTTGTCAAAGGTATGCATGGGAATTGCCATGGTAATTACATAGGTAAATAATTATTACCTATTTTAAAAGTATTTACAAAGGAAATAAAAATTAAACATTTATTTGTAAAATCTTTCAAAATCAATGAAACATGGTTAACTACATAGATATAATAAAATTTTTCGATAGTTTTCCAACAATATCTTACATACATGGTTTAATAAATAGCTGCAAGGTCATCATCATTGAAGCGACTTAGGCATTAAGCAGTTTTTATCCCTAAGCCCATAATTATTTCTTTCGATCCGAGCCTTCCATAAGGTTGCTATTGCCCTATCCTACACTATCTTTGCTATAATAGCCGCTAATGTTATGACCAGACCATGCCAAATTCTATTATAGTAATTCTTTTTCTATTAACTACATCAACGGTAGAAGGATAAAATACTTTTTTTCTAAAAATCCTTTCATCTGTATGGACTATTTGTTATGTCCACTATTTCACCTGTATGAGGTTCTTTTGCTGTAATGTTTCAATTGTTGTGAAAAAATAGTGAACTGACTTAATGGAAGGTACATATACATACAAGTGATGTAAATGGTAACAAAACCCAAGCTCAGCATTCCACAAATACTAAGATCTCTGACAAAACCAACAAAACCCATCACACAAACACATGATCCAGATGTACCCAAACATGAGTTTTTTAATTTGCACCCACTATTTTGATATACACATACACAAAGTGCATGCTTACATTGCAATGCCAATGAGTCCCCAAAGGGGGTGTATCTTCAAACCAAAGGGTGTAAATATCAATTCCCAAACAAAGAACAAAAAACCCACATCTGACAAAAAGGAATGACAACATTGCAATGACAAAGAGTCCACACAGAGGGTTTATCTATCAAAACTAAGGGGGTGTAAATAACATTTCTAAAACTAAGTACACATAAACCCACAGTGCATGGCAACATTACAATGACAATGAGTTCAAAAAGGGGGTGTATCTATCAAAACCAAGGGGCTGAAAATATCAGTTCCCATAATAATTACACATAAACCCAAGACCCCAAAAAACAGGGGGTTTCCAATCATGGGGGTTCCGAATCTAGGGGGTTTCCAATCATGGTGCTGGGAGAGAGAGATTGAGAGATCAATGGAAAGGAGAAAAAAGAAAAAGAAAAAGAAAAAGAAGATGAATCAACGTTCCAACATTTTGATGGAAATGCATGCAAGAGATTTGGTAAGGATAGTAAGGAGAAGAAAAGGAAGAGATGGATTAGAGAAATTTGTTGTAATGCAATTCGAGGGAGGGATGAAATAGGAAAGTAGAATATACCTCAGTGGAGGTGAAACAAAACGCAGGGCCTTCCGTTTAAAGGTGATGGTCGATGGACGATGATGCTCCAACGGCGCAGGGAGGATTTCTCCATGGAAGACGAGGGAATGGAAGACGGAGAAGAGGAGCGGGCGTCGGATGGTTTTCCTGTTGTAAATTAGAGAAAATTTTCAAATCCATATATTGTGAGTTTACCATATTTTATAACACAAGCTCTAGTAATGGTCGTACATGCGTGGGACCATTTTCTGCATGGTTAAGATTTTTTTACATAATAAAATTATACATATTTACTATTTGCACCTAGACTAATTATTTGGATGGTCTGGATAACTCCATATCTCAGCCACTATTGTTATGGATGAGTCACCACTATTTTACATAAAATATAAGCCTCACATTGCAAAACTTGGATTCAAAACAGTAAGTTGACGTTTGTACTTGGCATTGCTCTATCGGCCCTCCCATGATAGATTTGTTTCATCCACGCCATCCATCCATTTCATGACATCATTTTGTATGAGATCCCCAAAAACTAGATTGAAATAAATCTTGGGTGGACCACACAATTAGAAAATATTATTGGTTGGACGTACGTGGGTCCATTGGAGCTTTGGATTTAAATCTTAGGTGGACCACACAATCTTTGTATTTAACTCGTTCTTTGGATATTGCCTTAAAATGATCTCTCCAAATGGATGAAAGGTGTGGATACAAAACGTACATCATGGTGGGGCCTATGGAGTTTGCTTACGTCACTTCAATAGCTATTCTCCGAACCCTTCTTTCCTATGTAAGTCTTTCGCAGAAACTTCCTGTGCAAGAATGCTGGGTGGGGCCCACCGAGATATTTTGGAGAAATACACTCCGTTCATCCATTTTAGGAGATCATTTTAGGACATGTGACCAAAAATTAGGTGTATCCAAAACCCAAGTGAGCCACAAGAGAGGAAACAATGCAGATTTGGTGAGCACCGTTGAAACATTCTTTTGGACATGAAAGTTATGTATCAGGATATTTTTTTGGTTCTTTCACTTTATCATATTGAGAGTGACTTTATAAACGGTTTGGATGGCCCATAGACATCAGAATGGAGCCCACGAAGGTTTCAATGGTACAAATTTCTTTCCCCAATTTTCCCTCTTGTGTGACTCAATTGAGTTGTGGATCCAAATCATTTTTTATCAGACGTCCTACAATGAGCTATAAAAATGTATGGACGGGGTGAATTCATCAAAAACATCGTGGTGGGCCCCACCCAACATCCTTGCGCAGGAACTACTGCTAAAGGCTTTTGCAGGAAATCTGCATCCCTAGCCTAGCTAGTCCCTTGGCTAGTGGTCGGTGCTCTGTGGGCCCCACCATAATGTATGTATTTCATCCATTGCATTCATTCATTTTAAATATCATTTTAGGAATTTATTCCAAAAATGAGAGGTATATACATACATTTTTATCCTCATTAAAATCCTCCTAAGGCCCACTGTACTGTTTATTTGACATCTAATCTGTTTATTAGGTCATATAGGCCTAGATGAAGGGGAAAAATAAAAATCATCTGGATCCAAAACTTTTATGGTCCCCGAAACATTTTTAATGGTTGACACTCATTTAACACTGTTTCTTGTAATATGGTCCATTTCAAATTGGGATATATCTCATTTTTGGTCTCATGCAGTAAGATGATCTTTAAAAATAGATGGACGACATGGATGAAACACATACATCATGGTGGGGCCCATAGAGCACCGACCACCAAGCATTGACGGGTGCCAAGGGGAGTAGTCAATTCGTTCTCCTTATTTGTAGTGTGGTCCATTTAATCTTTGGATATGATTCATTTTTTGGATAATTCTCTAAAATGATCTCGAAAAATGGATGAACAATGTAGATTGATTCCAAATTTTCAGTATATCCAAAACTCAAGTGGACCATGCCACATGGAACAGTGTGGAATAATGATTTCCACGCTGATACCTTCCTTGGGCCCACAGTAATGTTTATTTGCCATCTAACCTGTTCATAATATCAAAAATATATGAATGAAGATAAAACACAAACATCAGCTTGATCCAAAAATTTTATGGCCTCGAAGAATTTTTCAATGGTAGAGGTTCAATCACACTATTTCCTATGGTTTGGTCCACTTGAGCTTTGGATATGCTTCCTTTTTGTTCTTTAGACCTCAAATTATCAGTTAACATGGATGAACGGAGTGGATAAAATAAATAAATAACGGTGGAGCCCACAGAGTTTACTCTGGTAAGGGTAATGAGCAGCTCACCTAAATATAACAAAGAGGGGTTTCCTTGAAACATTCATAATCAGATATTGGGCCTGCCTAAATGTGATTCGCATATCCAACCCACTCATTATGTGTGTCCGACTTGGATAAGGGGTCAGACCAAGTTTCAGCCACATCCAAAACTCATTTGGGCCCCACCAAGTGCTTTTATATTTTTAGGATGTCTTCACATGGTTTTAGATGGTATGGCCTACCTAAGTTTCATATACGGATGATTTTTGAGATATCTAATAACCTAAAGGGGACACATCAAATGCATGGTGTTGATGTTCAACACACATCATGATGGTGCCCACAAAACTTACTGAAATCAATTTTTTATGTTCTCATGATATTACTAAGTTGGGTCATAATTTTGACCAGAATATTTGGCCCATTTTACATGTCTAGTCCATTCACTCTACTTTACTGATCAATACCCACAATTTGACTAGTTACTTGCCTCGATCAAGCTACATATGAGGAAGATATTGGGCATAGAAGATTGATCAACAATTTGAATGAAATTTAATTTTAACGTTTAAAGGTTCAATTAGTGGATGTACCTAATAATATATTAACAAATATTTTTATTTCGCAGATAAATTTCAATTTCTATTTAAAATTAACATTTTTTTTTCAAAATGTATATTTTTTTACTATTAATTTTTCTTTGAAAACTTTTAACAAATTATCATTTTTATTATAAAATATTTCAAAAAAAATTAAAATATAAATTCTGAATTTTTATTTTCAAAATCTTAAAAAATTTCCCAAATTTTATTTTATTTTTTCCCAAAAATTCCAAAATGCCGATTTTTTTCTTTAAAAGCATCATTTTGTTTTCAAAATTTCAATTTTATTTTTGAAAATTATATATATATATATATATATATATATATATATATATATATATATATATATATATATATATATATATATATATATATTTAAATATCATTGCTTTTATAAAATATTATGGTGGGGCCCACATTGTGAAAATTTTCACATTTTAAATTTTTTTACTTTCTTTTTTAGGATGTTATTTTTTTCTAAAAATCAAATACTTTTATTTTTTTCAAATTTATCAACTTTATTCAAATTATTTTTTCCCACAAAATAGATTTTTCTTAAATCACTATTCTTATTTTTTCAAAATCTAATTATTTTCGTAAACATTTTTAAAATTTTTAAACTTCTCAATATTCTTTTTCATATGATATTACAAATCATTAAAATATTAATTTTAAATTAAAAAATAAAAATAAAAATTTCACTCATTTGATATAAAAATAAAATATTCTTTTTGCATTCAATTAATTGTTAAAAAATAATCTTAGATACAAATATGTACAATTAAACCACTGAAAGTTTATTAAAAAACAATTATTAGACAACAAAAAAATTTAATTTTCCACCATATTCTTATAAAAATGAAAAAAAATAATGTTAAGGCAAAAGTCCTTTTACGACGGAAATGATCCGTCGCAAAAGTCCTTTTACGACAGACCATGATCTGTCACAGAAGCAACTAAAAAGCATGCCATTTGGTGTTTTGGGTGGGAATGAACAACGGTCATAAAAGCAAAATTTACGACGGATTTAGTCCGTCGGATACTAACGACGGATTAAAATCCGTCGTAAATTAGATTTAAGCGACAGATTTTAGTCCGTTGTTAAATTCAGTGACATTCAGACTACAAATTTTTGACAAACACGGGCTTAGCGACAGACTTTTTCCCTTAGCGATGGATTAAATCCGTCGTTAAACCAAGAGATTTTAGCGATGGACTAAGTCTGTCGCAAAAATATGTCGCAAATTGCCACTTTTGACGTAGTGCTTTCGAAAGAGGATTCCCATCCAAATAAGGACTCTTCAGTGAGTCCACCGTATCCCACCAAGATATGCAACTCTAGAAGCTACCAAACATTCTATAAGTACACCCACTACCATTAGAGAAAGATAAGCACCAAAAACTCTTAAGTCCCACTACTCCCCTCAATCTACCCGCCTGAGTTTGGCATCGGAGGGTCCCCATGTAACATCTCGAAATTTTCACAGCCCAAGTTTATACTTGTGCATGAGAAAAATAGGTGTTAATAATTGAATAAAAGTTGGATGCTCCAAAATCACACCTTTTTAAACAAAATAAATAAATCATTAAATAATAACATCCAATTACATTCACGAAGGTAACCATCTATGAGAGTAAATTCAACTATAATTATTATTCAACTAGAATTCAACGAATTATTAAATGCCCTCTCAATGAGAGCTTATCACATTATCAAAGTTTGCAGCAGAAAATAAATAAAATTGATCGTGCACTATTCTTCTTCTTTATTCAAACAAGTCTTCCACAAAATGGTCGTCATCCACTTACCCCGCATTCTCACACTATAGAGATTCGCCGGCTTGTCCCTCATTAATGTGGATTTATATGAACATCTCATGGTGACACAACAATACGATTGGAGGATTTAAGTGACACGATGTGTTCATGGAGTAACTATTTGCGACATCCAATCCCTTGAAGTGATGTAAGATGCATGGTGATTTTCTTACATTAATTGTGCAGCACGCTAACCAGCCTATAGAATTATGTGCTGACTAAGAGGGCCTCTACCCATAACGCATCATGTCAAAGATAATATATTGATCGATAAAAGTAGGATTTCCAACATGATACTTGCATGCAAAATGATAATATAGTGCTTTAAATTATGTAACAACGATTCATAGGGTGAAGATAAACAATAGTAAGAGCATGTAAGGAAGATGTAGTCAAATCAATTTAAACATAAAATTTAATGGAATAAAACCCTTACCTCTAATGTCGGATTGCCCTCAAGTGTTGTTATAGTTCTGTGTATACGGCATATGATTGAATTCTGACATTATTTTAAACAATTCATAGGATTAGATTGCCACATCAGATATTTCTTATGGTTAAGATCAAAGGCTAGGATTTAGCCTAAGATCTAAGTTTAGAGTTAGGATCAGAGTGGTAATGATTTTAGATATGAATCTAATATAGGGTTATTAGTAAATGAATGATTTACCTTAATTAGCAATTAACCTCAGCC
Organism: Magnolia kwangsiensis; assembly: GCA_037074715.1. Taxonomy (NCBI): domain Eukaryota; kingdom Viridiplantae; phylum Streptophyta; class Magnoliopsida; order Magnoliales; family Magnoliaceae; genus Magnolia; species Magnolia kwangsiensis. Next base: position 41,173,458 of record CM073576.1, on the reverse strand, counting down.
AATAGAACTCGGAATTAAGAAAAATTCACCTACAGAGTCAACTCAATTCGACTCAGATGATCTTCTTACCTTTGGGATGTTGGGTTTAACTTGAATATAATCTTGACTTGGGATTCAGTGAGTCATGGCTCAGTCCACAACACTCTCTCTCTCTCTCTCTCTCTCTCTCTCTCTCTCTCTCTCTCTCTCTCTCTCTTCCCTCACGTCTTTCTCTCTCTCTCTCACGGTTTCTCTAACAAACCTTTCTATCTGTTTACCTCTCTCTTACTCTCTTCGGTTGGGCATTTTTTTTAAATTTTTTTATATATACACACACACACACACACACACATATATATGTGTGTGTGTGTGTGTGTGTGTGTGTGTGTGTGTGTGTGTGTGTGTGTGTGTGTGTGTGTGTATATGGCTTTTGGATGGATTTTGCATAAGGAGGGAGTCCCGCGTCTTACTATATAACAACTTACACAAGGTGTGTTTACGCATGGTTTTGATGGATGTTGGATTTGGATATATTTTAATGGATTCCCTTACGATGGATCTAGCCAAGGTTTATAAGAGTTTTATTTGTATCTGCGGGGTCCACCTAATGACGTTTTTTATTTTCAAATAGAGGAATTTTAGAATCGCACGAACATATTCGAATCGGGGAAGATGATAGACACTTTAATGGTAGATTCTAATCCTTCCCTTCTTTCTTTGAACCGTTTCTTCTGGAGGGTTCGGATTGGCCAACTGACACTACCTGGCCCATAAGATTGAGGGGTCGGATGTCCTTGCTTGGTGGTTTGCATGGAAGAAACTTCTGCATGGTGTGACTTGGTTTCAGGAAGAACGGTGGAGTTGCTGCATTTATCCTGCCTTTCTCGACTCCTAACAACGTTAGGAGTCAGAATCCTCATAGGAACATGAGGATGGCTTGGATTAATTGTAGAAAGCCTATTCAAATCCATTTTTATGCTGGGCATTACGTTGGAAACTACGAGAAACACAGTTTGATTGTCGTGTGCTGCATGAGTTTTTTAGAGGATAGAAGGTACCTAGAGGGACGGTTGTGATCATCCTATTGCAAGGTCTTAATGGTACGAATTATGTTGAAATTTTCATGTTTGGTTCGGCTCTCACAAGAGTGGAAAGATGAATTTTCCAATTTAAAAACTCCATTGCAAGGATTCTAGGCATTGTTACGACGTGCTAAAGTTACACCTGGTTTGGTTGTAAAGAATAAGTGGGGTCCACTAGGATGGATTTTTGGGAGATCCATTTCACTCATTAGTCTAGTTAGGTCATGTTGGCCCATGAGCCCAAATATGAAGCAGATCTGAGCCTTACATGAGCTTGTCTTGGAAATTCTCCTAGCGGGTGTCAAAACGGACTTGATCTTAATTAACAGTCTACCCTTAATGATTAGGGATCAATCTTGGAGGAAGTGTGTAATAAAGATAGGAAAACGATTGGGCAAAATTTAGTGGTTGATCGATGGTGGAAAATGCGTAGATCTGAAATTCCATCTTTTGCATCAAAATGAAGGAATCAGCTTTCGCGTTCAACTGTTTAGGATCATAGATTGGGTTTAAATTTTGTATAACCTTGTTGTCATCTGAAACTAAAGTATGGTCCAAATTTGAGTTGTGATGGATAATAGGAAGTGGTTAAATACGAAGATCTAGATTTATAAGGAGTTGGTAAGCCTTAAAAGGATAACTTAGCACCAAAGGAAAAGCCTATCAAAGTGGGATCTTCATATTTCACACTTATTCCATATTATGGGCAATCCAAGTCATTCCTATGAAGGGTAATATCCTAGTATGACTACGTACGAGTTTTCCTCAATAGATGGACACCAAAATCAACGATTAAGAGGTTGATTTATCAATTGGACCACTTTTACAATTATCTAATGGATGAAATTTGATATTTATGGTTAATTTATGATATATAGGCATGATATAAAATTTCACATCAAATGGATCATGAGAACCATGTGATTTGGAATTCAAGGGTATAGGTTAATTGTATTTTCGTAATTATTGCTGATTTAAGAGTTTTGTGAAATCTAATGGTTCTACATAGTTATATGCTCATTTCTAGACAATTCTTATAAAATAACTTACATTTAAATCATTATGGATAAAGTGTTATTCACCGATTTAATTAAGGGAAGTTACATATATCAAACCACATGATCAGCGGTAGGATTACTTGATTTATGGTTGAAGACCATTCTTAACTATCAGATTCATGTTAGAGAATAGATGTAGGGTTAGGATAGATAAATTGATATTGTACACATGTACAAATTAAGTTAAACTTTATGCTAATACTCGGGAACCTTTAATACTCATCTAATGCCCTAAATTTCGAGGGTCGAGAAAAGCTCTACTCTCGAGATCCAGCACATCACTTATGCAACATGGATAATAATGTTTAGATTTCGTCCATATAAATGAGTTAAACATGAGTGAGATTATACTAAAACAACATATCATACTCCGGATATAATTAAATTAAGCAAGCGGAAGACTGAAACATATATATATTTGAATAGGTCAGTAATTCACAAGCTCCAGAGTATGATTATGTAACCAGGCTCAATATGTACATGTATTATTTCAAAACGTATAAAATGTGAAAATTAAAGATGTTTTCAAAACACCGTCCCAGAGTGGGAGTGAGTGATCAACTTAGTTGTACTATAGGCAAAGGTTAACATGTTATCAAGTCAATCATGTAGTAGTGATAAAACAACATAACAATCACTTCCTAGCCACTCTTGTTAATGTAGGAATGGAGTGCAAGTAATGATGCATGCCCTCGCATTAAAGCTCCCTCAACAAGCAACTCCAACACCCAATTTCGCATAAGACATCACTGCCTCATATGCGACTTCCACACCTTTAAAGCACGTCCTAACTAATGTAGTGCAATGCATGGTCATGTTAGCCCAATAGTTAATTAAGCTTATTCATACAACAATTTGGGAAGCTAGGGTACCTCCCTTTATATAATTGACCTAAACTGAAGGATTCATCTAGGTTTGTCACTCCTAGTTAAGTACATATGATATGCAAGTTGTAGGGTCATCACTCCCAATGAAAAACAGTCGATATGCAAATTCAAAAGTTTATACTCGCAGTCACTATGGGGTGGCTAGTCACCTTGCCATAGGCCTACAGCTTGAACATGGTGTCCCATACCACCATGTCTGGCTCACGAGTCTGAGTTGCTCACGGGTCACTACGAGGAGGCCCATCAACCCAACGTAGGTCGAGAGCTCGAAAACTGTGTCCCTTACCACCATGCCCGGCTCATGAGTCTTAACAGATCGTGGTATCATGGTTAAAGTGGGCTTTTACATCAGAGAGGGGTACCTTAGATTCAAGTAATAGTGTCCATACATGGTAAACAAACAATAGGCCGATTAGTTTGTTAAGAAAGTTTAATTAGTATGGGCACACGTTGACTTAATCGACATGGAGCGCATAAGCACCCGTCTTGGTCTAACCACTGTCGATAATCGTCGTACGACCCAGATTCATCAAGTATACCCAATGTGGCAAGATTAATTCGCTCACCCAAACAGAAACTGTTACCAATTCCCTGGGCTAGGTTGTATCCCCAATCTTACTCAGATGCAACAATTAAAAATATGTGATAATTATTTTTTCATTTAACAAACAATCCAAGTGTGTAACACCCCAGATTTTTTTCAACCTGGAATTAGATGTCCTTAGGCAATGATTCAATCATAACACCTTAATTGACTTCTTAAAAAATAAATCCTAAAGCCTCAAATCCCCTTTTAAACCATTTCCTTCAAAATCTCACCTTTCACCACCTTATTCTGTAAATTTTTCTTCTGACTTCAAAAAATCCTATCTCCTTCGTTATAACTCCGATTTAGGTGATTTATAATCTAAATTAAAGAATGATAAGTCTAGTTTTATATAAAAATTAGTAAAAAATATAATAAAAATTTAAATATAGTTAAATATAGGTCATTGTGACAACTATTTGAAAATCATTAGTTTGGATAGCTGCTGCTTCTAAAATTTTTAGATTTTTTTTACAAAATGACATATAATAAAATTTGGTAGAGATGAATTAGACTTGATGAAAAACTATTTAAAAAATAATTAAAATAATATACTCACTGAAAGTGCCCGAAGGGGGCATAGAACTGTCCTAGGATCTTATTCTGTCGTAATTAGGGCAAATTTAGTTAAGTACTAAACTGAATAATCAGTATAATTAGCTTGAACCACAATAAATATGACTTATAAGATTCAAAATGAGTATAACCATTAACACTACATTACCTAAAAACTTAGGATCTATCTCAAAACCCAGTTGCTCTTGGGAGCATCACGAAACTCCATATCGGACTTGGACCGCACGTCGAAAGTCTGATTATCTTGAAACTATACGTTTATGACCACATTGATGGACCTGAAAACTATCTTAAAAATCAAGTCCTAATAGTATCCAGAAATGCACAACTTAATCCCGGAGTGAAGTGTGTGAAATACACGAATATCTTTAGGAAATGAAATGAAACTTAAGTGAATTGAGTCGGTTCACTTGCAAGATGAATCTAAGGATTCAGACCGTCAAAATATGACCCAATTATACCCTCGAATTAGGAAAAATTTCTAACACAGGTCAGTACACTTGTGGCCTTGATCGACTATCGGTGACCGTTGAACTGAAACAGGTCCCTCATGGTTGATCCCCAAACCCGATCGAATCGAAAACTTAGCACGACTTAGATCCAATTTCAGATAGATTAAGTCCAACCACATGTAGAAAAGGAGCCTCCAAAATAGCTCTGTTAAGCCGAAACAGTCAGATTTTGGGTATAACCTAAGTATACCATGGCCCTGGGGCCATTGAGGTCAATTTTGGGCCTATATAAGGACCTTAAACCCTCTCTCTCTCATTCACATACAAATTTCTAAACCCTAGAGAAGGGAGAAGAAAGAGAAGAAAAATGAGGAAAAGTGAGAGGTAGAGTTAGGGTTTGTTCTCGTGATTCAATCCCGCCAATCCACGTGCTTAGCTACCACTACCGTATCGCTATTCCAACGATTCTAATTCCATTTTCAGGTAAGAAATTCTAACCCTAATCTATTTTAGGGATTCTAAAGGAGTAGGGATGAAATAGCTAACATATTTCATGATATAGGCTGTCATTGTGCCCTAGATGAAGGCGGAGTGTTCAAATTGAATCCGTTACGAGTCTACCGGTGAAAAGTGCAGACTGTGAATGTTTAGGTTATGGTTTTCAAGACTTTCAATGTCAGTAATGATTTATGACTAACTTGATTGCTTCCACATGTGCCTAGATACGAGGTTTACTGTATATTATGCATATATGTAAACTATGTTGATTTTACATATATTTCATGTGTTTGTTGAAATGTTGAATGAGTATGGAATTATGATTTATGCTTGCTATGCTTATTGACTGATAATGCGTGATTGTTGTACGTATGGTAAACCCTTTTGTAGAGGAATTTTCTATAATGCCTGTTATAACTACTATATTACATGTATAGGATATGTGTAGTATAATTGTTTGATAAAATGCCTGAATATGAAAATGCCTGTTTGAATGCATGTAATGAGGGTGTTGAGATGAGATTCTCATTCCTTATCTATGGGTATAGAATCCTTTATATAACCAAATTTACTACTATGTGAATTAAGGATGAAATGCTATGTTATGATACATGTGTAGTATATATTTTGTTGAATTGCTTAGAGTAAGATCTATATTTAATTTTAACTTTTACATGCTATCCTTGGTTAATACATGCGTATATTGTTATTTGGATTATGCTTAGGGCTACGATGTAGTCTAGGTAACCAGTAATGTAAGTGATCGGTGGCCGAACTATTTAGCCACGATGGACGCGCCTAATGAATTCGAGTCGTATGCTACTTGTCGGCAACGGTTAGGCCACACGGAGTGCTTACGCCCTCCATGTCAATCGGCTTGATGTACGTTCATATCAGTCGAGCTTGTCAAGTAACCCGATTGAACGGACTTAAGTTCACCATGTATGGATGCTACTGCTTGAATCTAAGGTACTAAACTCACCAATGAAAACCCGTTTAACCTTGCTACCTCGATCCACTAAGACTCTTGAACCAGACATGGTGGTATGGGACACCACAGTCGAGCTGTCGGCCTACGCTGGGGTGACAAGCCCATCCGTAGTGACCAGTGAGCAACCCAGACTCGTGAGATAAATACGGTGGTGTGGGACACTATATTCGAGCTGTCAGTCTACACTGATTAGGTGACGAGCCCTTGTAGTGCCCTTGAGCATACTCTGAGACTGCGTTGAGGCGACGAGCCTTTCCGTAACAACTAGAGTGTAAACTAGGCCAACACTGATAAGGTGATGAGCCCTTTGTAGTGACCTAGAACCGTAACATCATATGAGATTTGTTAGGACTGTCGTCCCTAGAATGGATCATTGTTTGAAAATTAATATAAGGGAGGTCCTTAGCTTCCCAATCCTACCGTATGAATAAACCTAAGTAAGCAGCCTAGCTAATCACGTGCATGCACCGCATTACGTGTGCCTTTGGCGTAGCAGGTCAAGTACTAAGGAAGTGTTTCATGCTGCGATCATGAGACGAAGTCCCTGAGGGAGCGCAGGCGAGGGCATGATCATTATTTCATATCATTTTTGCATTAACAAGAGTACTTAGGACCTGATTATTGTACTGCGTTATCATTACTGCTTAACTGAATTGATAACATATTAACCTTTGCTTTATTTTTTTACTGAGTTGATCACTCACTCCCATATTACGGGATGGTGTTATAAACACCCACCAGACCCTATTTTAGTTTCAGATGATGGCGATGCTATGAGGCAGAGCCGAACTTTTATGATGATGAGGGTTTCTCCTATATGTAACTATCAGACGGGTCTATGTAGACCATGTTCTGATCAATGGGATTACAGGGATGCTGATTAGATGTCATTACACTTGTTATTTTATACTTTTAGAACACCTATGTATATTCATTTTATCCATTTTTGGAGTATACATGTATATATTTAACCTGGTAACATGTTCACACTCTAAAGACTTACGATAGTTTATACATTTTATATATCTATCACAGTCTTCCATTTACAAAATTTAACTATCTCTGGAGTATGATATGCTGATTTGGTATAATCTCATTCATGTTTAATGCATTAATATGAACAACATTCAATCATCATTATCTATGTTGCATAAGTGATGCGTTGGAACTCGTGAGTTGAGCTTCTACTCGACATCTGATTTTCAGGACATTACAAGATGGTATCAAAGCATGATTTGGATTAAATTGGACCTGGGTTATGGTAACATAGCACACACTGACACACTCTGATTTAGGAAGGGAGTGATGGAATCTAGAAACCACACTAAAATCTCAAGTTTCGCCGTCAGGCGAGATTAGCTACAATAATTTAGCCCATACACGTTCAAGATCATGCGAATGGATCTCAATCACATTTACACCATTAGTCAATGAATTGGAGTTGTACTTGACAATTTCGAACTCGAAACAAATTTACAAAGGCATGAATATGTGCCCGTACAGTTAGGAAAAACGGACCCAACGGGCCTGAGGACCCAAACTAAGAAATTTAGAAGGGAGTAATGAGATAACTAGGACCTTGAGAATAAAGAGTATATAAACAACAATGACCATCAAATGCTGGGACATTTAGAGTTTTGGATGTAGTGTTGGTACTCCTAGATTTCGAAAGATCTGATAGTATGGGAGATCCAATAAAGTAATAACGTGAACCCTAGGTCCTCCTTAGTTGGTATGAGCATATATGTAGTGCTCGAGTGCAGTTAAATTCAAATTCGGGCAACTTAATTTCAATCAAATAACTTTTTACCCCAAGCGATGAAACAATTTCTTGTATTATAAATAGTATGACCCCGTCTAGCATATGAGGATAGACTTTGGATTACTTTTAGGAATGTAAATTAAGATTAGACTACTGGTTATACTAAGGAATGTAAAAGATTGATTATGCTAAGATGATTGAAAGATAGACTTAATTAGTAGGTTTGATTAGGTTAGAGTGAGACTTCATTCCTTCGTTGAATCCCCTTAATACTAAAAGACTCCTTTAGTAACTCTCAGGAAGCTTGTTTGACTTAGAACCATTCACGCTCAAGGAAAACTTATAAATCCCTTGAAATTAACGTTAGGTCAAATCAATACACCCCTTAAAATTACCTTCCCAAGGACTTGTTACAATTGGAAACACAGAAGAGAGAAACTATATATAAGCGAAGTATTCATAGTTTGAATCGAATTCTCAATCCTGGTAGTTACTAATGAACTCAATGCTCTGATCAAGCAGAAGATCGGGATCAACGAGGATTAAAAATTGATACGATAAATTTTTTATCCTACCTACGCAGAAGGTCAATTTATCAGGCTCAGACCCACTACACAACTTTTCTTCCGTGTTAGCCCGACCACTTACAACCAAAATTTTATTACTTCGCCTTTGGGAAGTGTTAAGAACATATAGCCAATAGAGATTAGACATCTTGCCACAAACTCACACCCGTCCCTCTAATCAACCATAACACCCATCATTTTTAGCTCATTTCTATAATCATAGGTACTAATACCATAGTACACATCATTGATGGAAAGAAAACTAAGGTATTGAGAGATCGTTTCTCATTTCATGCCAAGGATAGGTCCTAGATTACTCCTTGTTCCGACGTATGGATCAGGACATAAATTCTTAAGCCCTTAGAGTAGAAATAATTTTTAAGAGGGGTAGAATATTATGATCTTAGTTAAGTCATTCTGTACATCCACTTGATCAGAGTGGTGTAGCAGAAGCGTGGTGGTCCCCTGCCCCATTGGCCTAGGATCAAAGGAAATTGATCCAGGTTATACGTATGGTTAGGTCATTAAATAGGATCTGAATCTTCCTTAGAATGTCAATAATAAAAATTTTAAAGAAAAATAATTAGGGTTTAAGTGTTAAACCCATTCATATTAAAGAATAGGCCTAACAATGGGTATGAACTAAATTATAATAGCCAAGGTCGATGTATCTACAAATGTGCGCGTTGAATACGAACATAATAGGAGCCTTAACAAATTTTAGGGTGAAATAAATTTAAGGAGGACAGAATAAAATGTGCAAGACTAGCATAGATAGTATACACCCTACCATGCATATAAACTTAAAATAACTAAAGCTTAGGCCAAAGGAATAATAGAATCCTTACTCATTACCCTTAGCCAATTTTGGGGATGAAATTATTTTTAAGGGGGGTAGTTTGTAACATCCTAGATTTTTGTCAACCTGCAGTTAGACATCCTTAGGCAATGAGTCAATCATAATACCTTAATTTAATTATCAAAAACTCAATCTTAAAGCCTCAAATCCCCTTTCAACTCATTTCCTTCAAAATCTCACCTTTCACCACCTTATTTTGTAAAATTTTCTTTCGACTTTGAAAAGTCATATCTCCCTCGTTATAATGTCGATTTAGGTGATTCAAAAGCCACATTAAATCTTGATAAGTCTAGTTTCATATAAAAATCAGTAAAAAAATATAATAAAAACTTAAATATAGTTAAATATAGGTCGTTGTGACAACTATCTGAAAATCATTGGTTTGGACAGCTGCTGCTTCTAGAATTTTTAGAATTTTTCTACAAAATGAAATATAATAAAATTTGGTAGAGATGAATTAGACTAGATGGTAAACTACTAAAAAAATAATTAAATTAATATAATAACTAAAATTTCCCGCAGGGGGCGTAGAACTACCCTAGGATCTTATTATGTCGTAATTAGGGCATAATTTAGTTAAGTATTAAACTAAATAATCAGAATAATTAGCTTGAAATACTTAAAATATGATATATAAGACCCAAAATGAGTTGAACCATTAATGCTACATTATCTAAAAACTTAGGATCTATCTCAAAACCCAGTTGATCTTAGGAGCATAATGAAACTCCGTATCGGACCTGAACCGCACGTCGAAAGTCTGATTATTACGAAACTATACGGTTATAATCGCCTTGCTGGACCTAACAATTATCTTGAAAATCAATTCCTAATAGTACCCACAAATGCACAACTTAAGCCTGGAACGAAGAGTGTGAGAAACGCGAATATCTTTAGGATATGAACTAAAACTTAAGTGAATTGAGTCGGTTCACTTATAAGCCAAATTTAAGGATTCAGACCATCATAATTTGACCCAATTATACCCTCAGATCAGAAAAAATTTCCAACATATGTCAGTACACTTGTGGCCCTGATCGACTGCCGGTGACCGTTGAACTGAAACAGGTCCCTCGCGGTTGATCCCCAAACCCGATCGAACTGAAAACTTAACCTGACCTAGATCCAATGTCAGGGAGCTTAAGTTCGACTGCGTGTAGAAAAGGAGCCTCTAAAATAGCTTCGTTGAGCCGAAACAGTCAGATTTTGGTTATAACCTAAGTATACCATGGCCCTGGGCCAATGAGGTCGATTTTGGGCCTATATAAGGACCTTAAACCCTCTCTCTCTCATTCACATACAAATTTCTAAACCCTAGAGAAGATAGAAGAAAGTGAAGAAAAGTGAGGGAAAGTGAGAGCTAGAGTTAGGGTTTGTTCTCGGGATTCAATCCCGTCGTTCCACGTGCTTAGCTACCACTACTGTATCGTTATTCTGGTGATTCTGATTCTATTTTTAGGTAAGAAATCCTAACCCTAATCTGTTTTAGGGATTTTAAAGGAGTATGTGATGAAATAGCTAACCTATTTCATTATATAGGTGCCCTTGTGCCGTCGATGAAGGCAGTGTTCAAACTGAATCCGTTACGAGTCTACCGGTGAAAGGTGTGGACTATGAATGTTTAGGTTATGGTTTTCAAAGCTTTCAATGTCAGTAATTATTTATGATTGACTTGATTGCTTTCACTTGTTCCTAGATATGAGGTTTACCGTATATTATGCATATATGTAGACAATGTTGATTTTACATGCATTCCATGTATTTGTTCAAATGTTGAATGAGTATGGAATTATGATTTATACTTGTTATGCTTATTGGATGATAATGCATGATTGTTGTACATATGGTAAACCCTTTTGTAGAGGAATTTTCTATAATAACTGTTATAACTACTATATTACATGTATAGGATATGTGCAGTCTAATTGTTTGATAAAATGTTTGAATGTAAAAATGCTTATTTGAATGCATGTAATGAGGGTGTTAAAATGAGATTCTCAATCCCTTAACTATGGGTATAGAATCATTTATATAACTAAATTTACGACTATGTGAATTAAGGATGAAATGCTATGTTACGATACATGTGTAGTATGTGTTTTGTTAAATTGCTTAGAGTAAGATCTATATTTGATTTTAGCTTTTACATGCTGTCCTTGGTTAATACATGAGTATATTTTTATTTGGATTGTGCTTAGGGCTACGATGAAGTCCAGGAAATCGGTAATGGTAAGTGATCGGATGCCGAACTGTTTAGCCACGACGGACACGCCCGATGAATCCAAGTCGTATGCTATTTTTCGGCAGTGGTTAGTGTAAATGCTATGATTACATATCCCTTTAGTTGTCAAATTTTGTTGTGCCAAAGCCTATATCTATGTCTTATATATCTTGTTTCATGTTTGAGACTATTCATTGCTTCAAGACATAGGACTTCAAGACAAGATCTTAAATGAAGAAAGTTTCAAGTCATGGATGAAGAATTCAAGAATAGAAGTCTTCAAGTATGTATGTTCAAGATACAATCAAGCTCAAGAAGACTTTGTTCAAGTCAAGATCAAGCTCAAGAAGGCCTACTACAAGATTCGTATATTCTCAAGCTTCTCTTAAGGGTCATCTGAGTGTACAGACTTTCAATGTCCATCTCACTTTTAAGGTTTGTTTGACCTTAGATTGACCTTGGGATGGGCTTTACTGTAGGTCATTCTATATACATAATTCATATATTTTAATATGCTTGTTTGAGCTATTCTAAGACCAGTCCTAGGGACTTTAAGACCAGTCTTAAGTTTTTCAAGACCAGTCCTAGGTTGTTAAAGATTTTTTGATCTTTCTGGATGTCCTACGACCAGTCTTGGACATCCTACGACCAGTCCTGTGAGTTCTATGACTCATCCTTTGACCAGTCTTAGCCCTACGACTCAAACTCCATCAACCAAACTGCGGGTCCTACGACCGGTCGTAGGTGACCCACGACCAGTCGTAGGCGACCCAAGACCGGTCGTGGAATAAAAAATCCTTATCCCGCGAAAATCTTTAAAAATATTTGAAGCTACGACCAGTCCTAGGATCCTAAGACCCGTCATAGACGGGATTTTTCAGGCTATAAATTGAGCACGAACTTCAGAGTTTTAGCAATTCAATTCAACTCTACTCAAGCATTCTTTAGGCTATACTCTGAGATAAGTTTGTGTTTGTTTTAAGCTACTTTGTACCTATTTAATATTCATTTTGCTAGGTTATTTTTTATTTGATTTTGATCTACATTCCAATCTCATTAGAAAAGGGAAATTTCTGATATTCCTTCTTCTTGGATTCAAAATCAAATAGAACTAGCCCTTTTGATTTAATATCAATTAGACTTAGAACCATTCTTAAAGTGAGTATTGGACTTTGAACGTTGAATCAAACTTCTACTCCGATTGGTTCTACCAGGCTACTTCAAAAGGTGATTCAGGCATTTTACATTTTTATAATTCACTTTCTTTGGTTTTGTTTGAGATTTGCCAGAAAAATATCATTGTATTGGTTATCTGAGGAGAGCCAAAAAACTTAGATTGTGGGGTTTTTGGATTGTGTAAGCCCGAGATCAAAGACACAATTGTGAAGGTTTTAGGTGAACCTGTGAAACCTATTTTGATAGTGCATGCTAATATCCCCTGTGTGAGGATATTAGGAGTGAAGTAGCATTCTGTGTGGCTGTTGGATAACATTTGGTGTACACACAGGCAAACCACTATATATCGTTGTGTCGTGGATATGCTTTATTCTTTCATTCCTTTATTCATTCAGTTTTGTGGTTTGTATTTATGGATGAATGTTGTAATCATTTTATTTCAAGCAAGTGTGGATGAATGTTGTAATAACTTAGGATTTATTTCTGCAAGTTATTTTGATTTCCTTGCTTTTTATTCCTCTTTGGTTTGTGATACAAAGGACGTTCTAGAAATAAGGTTGTCCTACCTTAAACCTTTAGTTTTTGGTGTAAGGTCGTCCTTAGAACTGATAAAGAATCATTCTCTTTATTTTAGGCTATTGAGATTACTTTAAATTCAGCATTGTTCTTTATTTCTTTTATTATTCTGCTGTTATTAGTTTTATTTGGCATTGCCCTATTCACCCCCCCTCTAGGGCATATACCTAGGCCCTTTCAAGTGGTATCAGAGCCTAATAGCTCGTGCTTTTTGTTTATTTATTGGATTTATTTCCTGAGCTAACGATCTAAGCTATTTTAAGATGTCAAACTTTGATAGCCTATCAGTCACTAGGCCACCACTCTTTAATGGCACAAACTATGCTTATTGGAAAGCCAAGATAAGGATCTTCCTCAAATCCTTGGATGAAAGTGTGTGGCTGGCCACAGTGAATGAATGGAACCCTCCTATCACTGAAGTAACTAATGACGATGGTTCAAAATCAATGAAAGTAACGGTTTATTCTCTTTGGACCACACTTCAGAAAAGTGAAAGTAGTGCCAATGCAATCACTTGTGCATTATCACCAGATGAATTCAAAATAATCATCTCCTGTGAAAATGCAAAACAAGCATGGAATGTAGTAGAAATGACACACGAGTGTACATCTATTGTCAAGAAATCTAAAGTCCAACTCCTCACAACTAAATTTGAAGAAATTCATATGGAGGAGAATGAGATGTTTATGGACTTCTATACTAGATTGAATGACATTGTGAACTCTATGTGGGGTCTTGGTGATAGAATCTTAGAAAGTAATGTGTGCGCAAAGATACTACGCTCACTTCCTGAACGGTTCAATTCTAAAGTGACCGCGATTCAGGAGCTTCGTGATACGGATACCATGAGGGTTGAGAAATTAGTTGGTTCACTTCAAACGTATGAGTTATCCTTTAAAGTTCCTAAAGAAAAATCAATTGCTGTCACATCATCTAAAAATATTTCACAAGAGAGCACTTCGGATTTAAAAAATTCCGAAGATGATATGACGCTTTTAGCAAAAAAGTTTTACAAAATTTTCAAAAGCAAGAAAAAAGTTGATTTTTAAAAGTCAAATGATAAGAGACGATCTAAACCTAGAATTCAAAAATCCTTGAAAGATATTCAATGTTACAACTGTCAAGAGTATGGGCACTTAGCTAGCAAATGTCCTAAAAAGGACAAATCAAAAAAGAAAAGTATGATGGCTACTTGGGATGAATCGTCTGATTCTCAATCCTCTTCTAAATCAGAAGATTCTGAAACTGAGTCGGGCGAAGATGTTAAAGCCCTTATGACTCTAGCCAAAATCAACTATTCAGATAATGATGATATATCTAGTGAAGAAAATCTGAATAGTGAAGATGATCTTCAGGATGCTTATAATGCCCTTTATAAAGAGAGTTGTAAAATTGCCGTTAAGCTTAAATTATAAAAAGAAAAATTTTCTAAGCTTAAGGAAGATTTTGAGTCTCTTGTTTTAGAAAAGTCTCATATTTTCGATTCTTTTGAAAAGACCAAATGTGATTTAGATTTCAAAACCTCCCAAATTGAAGATTTGAAATCCAAAAATGAGAAACTCAAAAATTCCGAAGATAACAACCATAGTGTAAAGTTTTCTAATCAAGGTTGTGAGATTTTTAATAAAAAGGGTTTTGTTATATTAACTGGTCACAGAACTTCTGAAAACTTCTACATCGTTAGTGATGCAAGCTCATTTACTCAATCGTGTCACATGGTCCATACCGATGAGACTGAATTATGGCATAAACGCATTGGACATGTACACTATTGGAACTAATTTAGATTGAGTAAAAGAGAACTAATTAGAGGTCTACCCAAATTACAAAAAGTAGACAAAATATATGGTGAATGCCAGTTGGGCAAACAGACTAGGAGCTCTCACAAGAAAGTGAACTCCAATACCACATCTAGACCACTCGAGCTTCTCCATATGGATCTTATTGGACCAACCAGATCAGAGAGTCGAGGAGACAAAAAATACATCTTGGTTATCAGAGATGAGTATACCAGATTCACTTGGATATTATTCTTAAAAGACAAAACTAAAACCCTGGATGAAGTAAAAAAGGTCATCAAACGAATCTAAAATTAAAAAGGTTCTCATGTTATTAAGATCCGTAGTGATCATGGATCCAAATTCAAAAACAGTAGTTTTGAGAAATTCTGTAGAGATCTAGGAATATCACATGAATTCTCTGCACCCAAAACACCGCAACAAAATGGTATAGTTGAAAGAAAAAACAGAGTGCTTCAGGATATGGCTAATGTTATGTTTAATAGCATGAAGCTCTTTAGAAATCTTTAGGCTGAAGCAGTTAATACCGCATGTTATATTATTAATTGGGTTTATACCAGTAAATCTGATAATAAGACTACTTATGAATTATGGTTTGAAAAGAAACCTACTGTCAAATACTTTCGGGTTTTTGGTAGCAAGTGTTATATTTTACGTGATCGTGAAAATTTGGGAAAGTTTGATACGAAAAGTGATGAAGGTATTTTTCTTGGTTATTCTTTAAACAGTCGAGCTTATAGGGTTCTAAATAAGAGAACTGATATGATTCAAGAGTCCATCAATGTGGTCATTGATGATCATTTGAATACACCAGCTCCAAGTTCAGATGATGATGAAGCTCTTATTATCGACAATCAAGATACCTCATCAAGTCAAAAAGAATCTGAACTAAGGACTGTCAAAGATCATCCAACCAATCAAATACTTGGAAAGCCTCTCACAGGAGTTCGTACTCACAAACAACTTGAGAACATATGTAATTATGTCTGTTTTACATTCCAAATAGAACCGGTCAACGCGAAAGAAGCACTTTCTGATGAAAATTGGATTGTTGCTATGCAGGATGAACTTAATCAATTTGTTCGTAATGATGTCTGGTATCTTGTTCCTAGACCTAAAGATAAACGCATTATTGGAACAAAATGGATCTTTAAAAATAAGTCTGATGAGCTTAGAAATATAATTCAAAACAAGGCTAGACTGGTTGTACATGGTTACACTCAGATTGAAGGCATCGTTTATGATGAAACCTTTGCTCCAGTCGCTCGTCTTGAATCAATCAGACTTTTATTTCCATTGTATACTTTAGAAAATTTAAGATTTATCAGATGGATGTAAAGGGCGCCTTCTTGAATGGCGAATTACATGAAGAAGTATATGTTGAACAACCTTCAGGGTTTGAAGATCCCAAGTTATCTGACCTTGTATTTCATCTCAAAAAGGCTCTCTATGGTCTAAAACAAGCGCCTAGGGCATGGTATGAGAAATTGACTAAATTCTTACTTAGTCATAGCTTTTAAGTAGGTAGTGTCGATAAGACACTCTTTGTTAAGAAGCATAACAATGATATTTTGATGGTTCAAATTTATATTGATGATATTATTTATGGATCAACTTGTACTAACATGTCTATTGAGTTTGTAGATCTTATGAAATCAAGGTTCGAAATGAGCATGGTTGGTGAACTAAATTACTTCCTAGGGTTGCAAGTAAAACAACAACCTGACGAAATTTTCATTTCCTAAACCAAGTATGCTACGAACTTGGTTAAAAGGTTTGGATTTGAGAATGGTAAGAACTTTGATACTCCTATGAGTACAACGTTAAGAAACTCAAAAGACTCTACAGGTAAAGATATAGATCCTAAACTATATCGTAGTATGATTGGTAGTTTGTTGTATCTAACTGCTAATAGACCTGATATCGCATTCAGTGTTGGTATTTGTGCGAGATATCAGTCTAATCCTAAGGAATCACATCTTACTGCTGTTAAATGGATTATTAGATACGTCGTAAGTACTATAAATCTGGGTCTATAGTACCCTTTTGATACTAGTGTTCAATTAGCCGGGTACTCAGATGCTGATTGGGCCAGTAATATCGATGATAGAAAATCAACCAGTGGTGGTTGTTTTTACATTGAAAATTATTTAGTTTCTTGGTTCAGCAAGAAGCAAAGCTCAATATCACTCTCCACTACTGAGGCTGAGTATATTGCAGTTGGATATGCATGTACACAACTAGTTTGGATGAATCGCATGCTAAGCGATTATGAAATTAATCAAGATTCAATGATCTTACATTGTGATAATTCCAGTGCTATAAATATTTCTAAAAATCCAATCCAGCATTCACGTACTAAGCACATTGATATTAGGTATCATTACATTTATAAGTTGGTTGAAGAAAAAGTTATTTCCTTGGAATATATACCAACCGAAAATCAACTTGCTAATATATTTACTAAACCGCTCGACAAAAGCAGGTTTAATAAATTAAAATTTAATCTTGGTATGTGCATTTTACTTTGAGTATACTTCCTTGCATGTATCATAGTGTATTATATTTAATAATATTTGTGTTTAAATTTTAATTTTTTACATTAAAAATGTATTTTTGGTCGATACTCGACCGGTCGTGGCTGTACACGACCAGTCGTGGTTCGACTGGTCGTGGACCGCACTCGACCCGTCGTGGAGGCTCGTGAATGTGATATATTTAAAAAAAATCCACTTCTTCTTCATTTTCACTCCGACCTACGACGAGTCGTGGCTCGACCAGTCATAGGATTTCTTGTTTTTCTTCAAGGTGAGTCCTATTTCATCATTTTTCTTGAAGATTCATGCTCTCTATGCTTTGATTTGATCATTGTGTAGCTAGATTTCATCTCTTGTTGGGTTTTTTCAAGGGTTTCTTCTCAATTTTCTGATCTAGAGAAAACTCATCCTTTCTTTTGTATATTTCTTTTACTTTTTGTATATCTTTTTGAATATGGATGCTAGAGGAAAAAAGAAAACATCCTGTGGTCCATCTTCATCTAGATCTACACCGATAACTAAATGACACCTTCGGTCACCCGAAGATGATTCTCAAGATGTACGTGATCTGCGTATTCATAATGTTATCTTGAGCATACCGCTGATCTTAATCACATTACTCTATATGGTATTGTCCCTCTCCTTGAATCTGTTGGCTGGACTAACATTTTGCTTTGGGGTGGGCCTGCATACCAGTCAATTGCTCAATCAATGGTAGCATGTATCGCAGAATTTTTTCTTGAGAATTTAACATTTTCAATTGATACTAGAGAAGGGAAATTTGAAGTAGACCGTCATTTGATATCAAGTATTATGGATATACTCGTTAATGATGAAGGTATACTGATTCATACTTTATACGACAAACCATCTGAATCGAAAAAATGCATGTTAACATGAGATTTATGTAAAATTGATGCATAATGGACACACAAAGGGAATGCACTCCCTTCAAAGTATTTGTTACCTAGATACAGAGTGTTACATCGTTTCTTCATTTCCAATGTGTATCCTCGGTCCGGTAATAAAACTGAGCTGACTTCTTTCATGGTTCGTGTGTTGCATTCTATTGCTTCTGGTACTATGGTTTGTCATCCTTCTTTGATTTGTTATTTCATTATTCAGTTTCGTCTCTATCCGGGTCATCGTGATATTCTGTTTTGTTATCTTATGACTGTTTTAGCCACTCACATGCTTGTCGATAAACTTGTTAATGAGGCACCAATTCATCATCTTATCTTCAACAATTCTAATCTTAATGAGATGAAGTTGGATTTGCTTCCTGGCCAAGTAGATGAAGGTGATGTTGGTGGTGATGGTGGTGAAGTTAGAAATGAAGGGGAAGCTAGCGATCTTCCTCAACAGGATATTAATATGGATGATTTATTTGATGATATAGAATCTAATTCGCCTAACGATCCTGATTACGATCCATCTAGTCATGATGCATGCCTTCGTGCATTGGAGGAGAAGGTTGATAACATGAGTATAGCCCATGATATGCAATTTAAGTACATGCAAAAATATCTTCGTCGCATCAATAGGGGCTTACACCAGATTGATCCGACTATCCCTGCTCCCTCCTCTAAATCTGATTAGGTGAATTATCTTCTGGATAGTATAACATTATCTTTTATTTTGAATATTGTATTATCTTTTGGATATTGTATTGTGGATTGATAATAGCTTGATGCTTCTGGTTTATATTTTAAAATATGTTATGTCCTTTCATATGTCTTTCTCATTATCTACTTATTCTTACTCTCTATGTTGATGTTCTCTTTCCTATTGTGACTTTCCCTTTTCATTTTGTGACAAAAAGGGGGAGTAGAATGGTAAAGGGGGAGTAGTATGGAAAGATGGAAAGGGGGAGTAATTTGAATTGATTGATTGAGAAGGATATGTGGAAGAGAATATTTTATATTGATGTTATTGATTGGTTACATGAGTAGTATTTGTATTACTCAGGGGGAGTAGAGTAATTTGTGATTTTATGGCTCATGATTCCTTCTTATTTTTTATGCTATGTGTTTTGTCACAAATTTGACAAAGGGAGAGATTGTAAGTGCTATGATTTCATATCCCTTTGGTTGTCAAATTTTTTCATGCCAAAACCTATATCTATGTCTTGTATATCTTGTTTCATGTTTGAGACTATTCATTGTTTTAAGACATCGGACTTCAAGACAAGAACTTAAATGAAGAAAGTTTCAAGTCAGGGATGAAGAATTTAAGAATAGAAGTCTTCAAGTATGCATGTTCAAGATACAATCAAGCTCAAGAAGACTTTGTTAAAGTCAAGATCAAGCTCAAGAAGACTTTGTTCAAGTCAAGATCAAGCTCAAGAAGACTTTGTTCAAGTCAAGATCAAGCTCAAGAAGGTCTACTACAAGATTCGTATATTCTCAAGCTTCTCTTAAGGGTCATCTGAGTGTACGGACTTTCAATGTCCATCTCACTTTTAAGGTTTGTTTGACCTTAGATTGACCTTAGGATGGGCTTTACTGTAGGTCATTCTGGATATATAATTCATATATTTTAATATGCTTGTTTGGGCTGTTCTAAGACCAGTCGTAGGGACTTTAAGACCAGTCCTAGCTCTGCTACGACTAGTCTTAAGTTTTTCAGGACCAGTCCTAGGTTGTTAAATATTTTTGAATCTTTCTGGTTGTCCTACGACCAGTCCTTGACATCCTACGACTAGTCCTGTGAATTTTACGACTCATCCTTCAATCAGTCTTAGCCCTACGACTCAAACTCTAGCAACTAAACTACGGGTCCTACGACCAGTCGTAGGTGACCCACGACCAGTCGTAGGTGGCCCACGGCCCGTCGTAGGTTACCCAGGACCGATCGTGGAACATCAAATCCTTATCCTGCTAAAATCTTTAAAAATCTTTGAAGCTGCGACCAGTCCTATGATCCTAAGACCAGTCGTAGACGGGATTTTTTAAGCTATAAATTGAGCACAAACTTCAGAGTTTTAGCAATTCAATTCAACTCTATTGAAGCATTCTTTAGGTTATACTCTGAGATAAGTTTGTGTTTGTTTTAAGCTACTTTGTGCTTATTAAATATTCCTTTTTCTAGCTTATTTTTTATTTAATTTTGATCTACATTCCAATCTCATTAGAAAAGGAGAATTTCTGATATTCCTTCTTCTTGGATTCAAAATCAAATAGAACTAGCCCTTTTGATTTAAAATCAATTAGACTTAGAACCATTCTTAAAGTGAGTATTGGACTTTGAACGTTGAATCGAACTTCTACTCCGATTGGTTCTACCAGGCTACTTCAAAAGGTGATTCAGGCATTTTACATTTTTATAATTTAGTTCTTTGGTTTTGTTTGAGATTTTCCAGAAAATTCTCATTGTATTGGTTATCTGAGGAGAGCCAAAAAACTCAGATTGTGGGAGTTTTTGAATTGTGTAAGCCTGAGATCAAAGACACAATTGTGAAGGTTTTAGATGAACCTGTGAAACCTATTTTAATAGTGCATGCTAATATCCCTTGTGTGAGGATATTAGGAGTGGAGTAGCATTCTAAGTGGCTGTTGGATAATAGTTGGTGTACACACAGGCGAACCACTATATATCGTTGTGTCGTGGATGTGCTTTATTCTTTCATTCCTTTATTCATTCAGTTTTGTGGTTTGTGTTTGTGGATGAATGTTGTAATCATTTTATTTCAAGCAAGTGTGGATGAATGTTGTAATAACTTAGGATTTATTTCTGCAAGTTATTTTGATTTCCTTACTTTTTATTCCTCTTTGGTTTGTGATACAAAGGACGTTCTAGAAATAAGGTTGTCCTACCTTAAACCTTTGGTTTTTAGTGTAAGGTTGTCCTTAGAACTGATAAAGTATCATTCTCTTTATTTTAGGCTATTGAGATTACTTTAAATTCAGCATTGTGCTTTATTTCTTTTATTATTCCACTGTTATTAGTTTTATTTAGCATTGCCCTATTCACCCCCCCTTTAGGGAATATAGCTAGGCCCTTTCAGTTAGGCCACACGGATTTCTTACGCCCTCTATGTCGATCGGCTTGACCTATGTTCGTACCAGTCGAGATTGTCAAGTAACCAGATTAGTCCAATGTATGTTCACCATGTAAGGATGTTATTGCTTGAATCTAAAGTAACAAACTCACCAGTGAAAACCCATTTAACCTTGGTACCTCGATCCGCTAAGACTCATGAGCCGGACATGGTGGTATGGGACACCGTGGTTAAACTGTCGGCCTACGCCGGAGTGACGAACCCACCTGTAGTCACCAGTGAGAAATCCAGACTTGTGAGCCAAATACGGTGGTATGAGACACTGTAGTCGATCTATCGGCCTATACTGATCAAGTGATGAGCCCTTGTAGTGCCCTCGAGCATACTCTGAGACTGCGTTGAGGCGATGAGCCTTTTCGTAGCTACTAGAGTGTAAATTAGGTCTACACTGATCAGGTGACGAGTCCTTTGTAGTGACCTAGAACCGCAACATCGTATAAGATTTGTTAAGACTGACGGCACTAGAATGGATCATTGTTTGGAAATTGATATAAGGGAGGTACCTTAGCTTCCCAATCCTGCTGTATGAATAAACCTAAGTAAACAACTTGACTAATCACGTACATGCACCGCATTACGTGTGCCTTTGGCGTAGCAGGTCAAGTACTGAGGAAGTGTTTCATGCTGCGATCATGAGATGAAGTCACTAAGGGAGTGTAGGCAAGGGCATGCATCATTATTTCATATCATTCTTACATTAATAAGAGTACTTAGGACCTGATTGTTGTATTGCGTTATCATTACTGCTTGACTGAATTGATAACATGTTAACCTTTGTTTATTGTTCCACTGAGTTGATCACTCACTCCCATGTTACGGAACGGTGTTTTAAACACCCACTAGACCCTGTTTTAGTTTCAAATGATGGTGATGCGTATGAGGCAGAGATGAACTTTTATGATGATGAGGGTTTCTCCTATATGCAGCTATTAAGCGGGTCTATGTAGACCATGTTCTGATCGACGGGATTATACGGATGTTGATCAGATGCCATTACAATTGTTATTTTACACTTTTGGAACACCCATGTATATTCATTTTATCCATTTTTGGTGTATACATGTATATATTTAACCTGGTAACATGTTTACACTCTGGAGACTTATGAAGTTTATGTATTTTATATATCTGTCACAGTCTTCTGCTTGCGAAATTTAACTGTCTCTGGAGTATGATATGCTGATTTGGTATAATTCCATTCATGTTTAATGTACTAATATGAACAACATTCAATCATCATTATCTGCGTTGCATAAGTGATGCGTTGGAACTCGGGAGCTGAGCTTTTGCTCGACCCCCGATTTTCAGGGCGTTACAAGATGGTATCAAAGCATGATTTGGATTAAACTGGACCTAAGTTATGATAATAAAATGCACACAAACGCACTTTGATTTAAGAAGGGAATGATGGAATCTAGAAACCACATTAGAATCCCAAGTTTCACCGACAGGAGAGATTAGCTATAGTAATTTAGCCCATACACGTTCAAGATCATACGAATGGATCTCAATTACATTTACACCATTAGTCGATAAATTGGAGTTGTACTTGACAATTTTGAACTCGAAACAAATTCACAAAGGCATGAATATGTGCCCGTACAGTTAGGAAAAACGGACCCAACGGGCCTAAGGACCCAAACCAAGAAATTTAGAAGGGAGTAATGAGATAACTAGGACCTTGGGAATAAAAAGTATATAAACAACAATGACCATCAAATAATTTATTACTTCACCTTTGGGAAGTGTTAAGAACATATAACTTTTGACCCTAAGTGATGAAACATTTTCTTGTATTAGAAATAGTATGACCTCGTCTAGCGTATGAGCGCAGACTTTGGATTACTTTTAGGAATGAAAATTAAGACTAGGCTACTGGTTATACTAAGAAATGTAAAAGACTGATTATGCTAAGATGATTAAAAGATAGACTTAATTAGTAGGTTTGATTAGGTTGGAGTGAGACTTCATTCCTTCGTTGAATCCCCTTAATACTTAAAGGCTCCTTTAGTAACTCTCAGGAAGCTTGTTTGACTTAGAACCATTCATGCTCAGAGAAAACTTATAAATCCCTTGGAATTAACGTTAGGTCAAATCAATACACCTCTTAGAATTACCTTCCCAAGGACTTGTTAGGATTGAGAACATGGAGGAGAGGAAATATATATAAGTGAAGTATTCGCGGTTTGAATCGAATTCTCAATCCTATTAGTTACCAATGAACTCAATGCTCTGATCAAGCAGAAGATCGGGATCAAAGAGGATTAAGAACTGATACGATAAATTTTTTATCCGAGCTATGCAAATGGTCAATGTATCTGGCTCAGACCCACTACAGAACTTTTCTTCCATGTTGGCCTGACCACTTACAACCAAAAGTTTATTACTTCGCCTTTGGGAAGTGTTAAGAACATATAGCCAATAGAGTTTAGGCATCTTGCCACAAACTCACACCTGTCCCTAGAATCAACCATAATACCCATCATTTTTACCTCCTTTCTATACTCACAGGTACCAATGCCATAGTACACATCATTGATGGAAAGAAAACCAAGGTATTGAAAGATCATTTCCTATTTCATGTCATGGATAGGTCCTAGATTACGCCTTGTTCTGATGTACGGATCAGGACATAGATTCTTGAGCCATGAGAGTAGAAATACGTTTTAAGGTGGGTAGAACATTATTAGCCCAATCTAGTTAAGTCAGTTTATACATCCACTTGATCAGAGTGGTGTAGTATAAGGGTGGTGGCCCCCTGCCCAATTAGCCTACGATCGAAGGAAATTGATTCGGGTTATACGTAAGGTTAGGTCATTAAATAAGATCTGAATCTTCCTTAGAATGTCAATAATGAAGTTTTTAAAGAAAATCAATTAGGGTTTAAGTGTTAAACCCATTCATATTAAAGAATAGGCCTAACAATGGGTACAAACTGAATTACAATAGCCAAGGTCAGTGTATCTACAAATGTGCTCGTTGAATATGAACTTAATAGGAGCCTTAGCAAATTTTAGGGTGAAATAATTTTAAGGAGGATAGACTAAAATGTGCCACCATGCATATAAACTTGAAATCAGTAAATCTTAGGTGAAAGGAATAATAAAATCTTTACACATTACCCTAAGCCAATTTCAGGGATGAAATTATTTTTAAGGGGGGTAGATTGTAACACCCCAGATTTTTATCAACCTGGAGTTAGACGTCCTTAGGTAATGAGTCGATCATAATACCTTAATTGACTTATCAAAAACTCAATCCTAAAGCCTCAAATCCCCTTTCAACCCATTTCCTTCAAAATCTCACCTTTCACCACCTTATTCTGTAAATTTTTCTTCCGACTTCGAAAAGTCATATCTCCCTCGTAATAACTCCGATTTAGGTGATACAAAAGATAGATTAAAGATTGACAAGTATAGTTTCATAAAAAAATCAATAAAAAATATAATAAAAATTTAAATATAATTAAATATAGGTAGTTGTTACAACTATTCAAAAATTATTGGTTTGGACAGATGCTGCTTCTAGAATTTTTAGAATTTTCCTAAAAAATAAAATATAATAAAATTTGGCAAAGATGAAGTAGACTTATTTAAAAACTACAAAAAAAAATTAGGGTTTATCAGAAGGGGGCGTAGAACTGCCCTAAGATCTTATTCTTTCGTAATTAGGGCATAATTTAATTAAGTACTAAATTGAATAATTAGTATAATTAAGTAATAAACTGAATAATCTGTAAGACCCAAAATGATTATAATCGTTAATGCTACATTACCTAAAAAACTTAGGATCTATCTCAAAACCCAGTTGCTCTCGAGAGCATCATAAAACTCTATATCGGACCTAGACTGCATGTCGAAAGTCTGATTATCCCGAAACTATACAGTTATGACCTTCTTGCTAGACCTGACAACCATCTCTGAAATCAAGTCCTAATAATGCCCAAAAATGTACAACTTGAGCCCAGAATGGAGTGTGTGAGAAACACGAATATCTTTAGAAAATGAACTGAAACTTAAGTAAATTGAGTCGGTTCGCTTGCAAGCCGAATCTAAGGATTTATACCATAAGAATCTAACCCAATTAAACTCTCAGATCAAGGAAAATTTCCAACACAGGTCAGTACACTTGTGGCCCTGATCGACTGCTGGTGACCATTGAGCTGAAACAGGTCCCCCACGGTCGATCCCCAAACCCAATCAAACCGAAAACTTAGCCTAACCTAGATCCAATGTCAGGGAGATTAAGTCCAACCGCATGTATAAATTAGCCTCCAGAACAGTTCCATTAAGCCGAAACAGTCAGGTTTTAGCTATAACCTAAGTATACCATGGCCCTGGGCCATTGAGATCGATTTTAGGCCTATATAAGGACCTTAAACCCTCTCTCTCTCTCTCTCTAATTCAAATACAAATTTCTAAACCCTAGAGAAGAAATAAGAAAGAGAAGCAAAGTGAGAGAAAGTGAGAGGTAGAGTTAGGGTTTGTTCTCGGGATTCAATCTCGCCGTTCCACATGCTTAGCTACCCCTACCATATCGCTATTTTGGCAATTCTGATTCTGTTTTCGGGTAAGAAATCCTAACCCTAATCTGTTTTAGAGATTTTAAAGGAGTATGTGATGAAATAGCTAACCGATTTCATGATACAGGTTGCCGTTGTGCCGTAGATGAAGGCGGAGTGTTCAAACTGAATCCATTACGAGTCTACCAGTGAAAGGTGCGGACTATGAATGTTTAGGTTATGGTTTTTAAGGCTTTCAATGTCAGTAATGATTTATGACTGACTTGATTGCTTTCACATGTGCCTAGATACGAGGTTTACCGTATTATATGCATATATGTTAACTATGTTGATTTTACATACATTCCATGTGTTTGTTGAAATGTTGAATGAGTATGGAATTATGATTTATGTTTTCTTTACTCATTGACTGATAATGCATGATTTTTGTACGTATGGTAAACCCTTTTGCAAAGGGATTTACTATAATACCTGTTATAACTACTATATTACTTGTATAAGATATGTGTAGTCTAATTGTTTGATAAAATGCCCGAATGTGAAAATGCTTGTTTGAATGAATGTAATGAGGGTGTTGAGATGAGATTCTCAATCCCTTATTTATGGGTATAGAATCCTTTATATAACCAAATTTACTACTATGTGAATTAAGGATGAAATGCTATGTTACGATACATGTGTAGTATGTGTTTTGTTGAATTGCTTAGAGTAAGATCTATATTTGATTTTAGCTTTTACATGTTGTCTTTCGTTAATACATGCTTATATTGTTATTTGGATTGTGCTTGGGGCTACGATGTAGTCCAGGCAATCGGTAATGATAAGTGATCGGTGATTTAACTGTTTAGCCACGACGGACACGCCCGATGAATCCGAGTCATACGCTGCTTTGTAAGTGCTATGATTTCATATCCCTTTGGTTGACAAATTTTGTGGTTCTAAAACCTATATTTATGTCTTGTATTTCTTGTGTTTCATGTTTGAGACTATTCATTGCAATCAAGACATCGCATTGCAAGACAAGATCTTAAATGGAGAATGTTTCAAGCCATGGATGAAGAATTCAAGAATAGAAGTTTTCAAGTATGCTCAAGTATAGTAGAAGACTTTGTTCAAGTCAAGATCAAGCTCAAGAAGACTTTGTTCAAGTCAAGATTAAGCTCAAGAAGACTTTGTTCAAGTCAAGATCAAGTTCGAAAAGGCCTAAGCTTCTCTTAAGGGTCATCTGAGTGTACAGACTTTCAATGTCCATCTCACTTTTAATGTTTGTTTGACCTTAGATTGACCTTAGGATGGGCTTTACTATAGGTCATTCTGGATACATAATTCATATATTTTAATATGCTTTCTTGGGCTGTTCTAAGACCAGTCCTAGGGACTTCAAGACTAGTCTTAGCTCTGCTACGACCAGTCTTAAGTTTTTCAGGACCAGTCCTAGGTTGTTGAAGATTTTTGGATCTTTCTCGTTATCCTACGACCAGTCCTGTGAGTTCTACAACTCATCCTTCGACCAGTCTTAGCCCTACGAATCAAACTCCAGCAACTAAACTGCGGGTCCTACGACTGGTCGTAGGTGGCCCACGATCGGTCGTAGGCTACCCAGGACCGGTCGTGGAATAACAAATCCTTATCCCGCGGAAATCTTTAAAAATATTTAAAGCTACGACCAGTCCTAGGATCCTAAGACCAGTCATAGACGGGATTTTTCAGGCCATAAATTGAGCACGAACTTCAGAGTTTTAGTAATTCAATTTAACTCTATTCAAGCATTCTTTAGGCTATACTCTGAGATAAGTTTGTGTTTATTTTAAGCTACTTTGTGCTTATTTAATATTCCTTTTGCTAGCATGTTTTTTCTTTGATTTTGATCTACATTCCAATCTCATTAGAAAAGGAGAATTTCTGATGTTCCTTCTTCTTGGATTCAAAATCAAATAGAATTAGCCCTTTTGAATTAAAATTAATTAGACATAGAACTATTCTTAAAGTGAGTATTGGACTTTGAAGGTTGAATCGAACTTCTACTCCGATTGGTTCTACCGGGCTACTTCAAAAGGTGATTCCGGTACTTTACATTTTTGTAATTTACTTTCTTTGGTTTTGTTTGAGATTTGCCAGAAAAATCTAATTATATTGGTTATCTGAGGAGAGCCAGAAAACTCAGATTGTGGGGGTTTTTGGATTGTGTAAGCCCGAGATCAAAGACACAATTGTGAAGGTTTTAGGTGAACATGTGAAACCTATTTTGATAGTGCATGCTAATATCCCCTGTGTGAGGATATTAGGAGTGAAGTAGTGGCTGTTGGATAACAGTTGGTGTACACACAGGCGAACCACTATATATCGTTGTGTCGTGGATGTGCTTTATTCTTTCATTCCTTTATTCATTCAGTTTTGTGGTTTGTGTTTGTGGATGAATGTTGTAATCATTTTATTTCAAGCAAGTGTGGATGAATGTTGTAATAACTTAGGATTTATTTCTGCAAGTTATTTTGATTTCCTTGCTTTTTATTCCTCTTTAGTTTGTGATACAAAAGACGTTCTAGAAATAAGGTTGTCCTACCTTAAACCTTTGGTTTTTGGTGTAAGGTTGTCCTTAGAACTGAGAAAGTATCATTCTCTTTATTTTAGGCTATTGAGATTACTTTAAATTCAGCACTGTGCTTTATTTCTTTTATTATTCTGCTGTTATTAGTTTTATTTGGCATTGCCCTATTCACCCCCCCTCTAAGGCATATAGCTAGGCCCTTTCAAGTGGTATCAGAGCCTAATAGCTTCTGCTTTTTGTTTATTTATTGGATTTATTTCCTGAGCTAACGATCTAAGCTATTTTAAGATGTCAAACTTTGATAGCCTATCAGTCACTAGGCCACTACCCTTTAATGGCACAAACTATGCTTATTGGAAAGCCAAGATAAGGATCTTCCTCAAATCCTTAGATGAAAGTGTGTGGCTGGCCACAGTGAATGAATGGAACCCTCCTATCACTGAAGTAACTAATGACGATGGTTCAAAATCAATGAAAGTAACGGTTTATTCTCTTTGGACCACACTTCAGAAAAGTGAAAGTAGTGCCAATACAAAAGCACTAAATGCAATCACTTGTGCATTATCACCAGATGAATTCAAAACAATCATCTCTTGTGAAAATGCAAAACAAGCATGGGATGTAGTAGAAATGACACACGAGGGTACATCTATTGTCAAGAAATCTAAAGTCCAACTCCTCACAACTAAATTTGAAGAAATTCATATGGAGGAGAATGAGATGTTTATGGACTTCTATACTAGATTGAATGATATTGTGAACTCTATGTGGGGTCTTGGTGATAGAATCCCAGAAAGTAAGGTGTGCGCAAAGATACTACGCTCACTTCCTAAACGGTTCAATTCTAAAGTGACCGCGATTCAGGAACTTCGTGATACAGATACCATGAGGGTTGAGGAATTAGTTGGTTCACTTCAAACCTATTAGTTATCCTTTAAAGCTCCTAAAGAAAAATCAATTTCTCTCAAATCATCTAAAAATGTTTCACAAGAGAGCACTTCGGATTTAGAAAATTCCGAAGATGATATGGCGCTTTTAGCAAAAAAGTTTTATAAAATTTTCAAAAGCAAGAAAAAAGTTGATTTTCAAAAGTCAAATGATAAGAGACGATCTAAATCTAGAACTCGAAAATCCTTGAAAGATAGTTAATGTTACAACTATCAAGAGTATGGGCACTTAGCTAACAAATGTCATAAAAAGGACAAATCAAAAAAGAAAAGCATGATGACTACTTGGGATGAATCGTCTGATTCTGAATCCTCTTCTAAATTAGAAGATTCTGAAATCAAGTCGGGCGATGATGTTAAAGCCCTTATGACTCTAGCCAAGATGTCTTATATTTCTTGTGTTTCATGTTTGAGACTATTCATTGCAATCAACACATCGCATTGCAAGACAAGATCTTAAATGAAGAACGTTTCAAGCCATGGATGAAGAATTCAAGAATAGAAGTTTTCAAGTATGCTCAAGTATAGTAGAAGACTTTGTTCAAGTCAAGATCAAGCTCAAAAAGACTTTGTTCAAGTCAATATTAAGCTCAAGAAGACTTTGTTCAAGTTAAGATCAAGTTCGAAAAGGCCTAAGCTTCTCTTAAGGGTCATCTGAGTGTACAGACTTTCAATGTCCATCTCACTTTTAAGGTTTGTTTGACCTTAGATTGACCTTAGGATGGGCTTTACTGTAGGTCATTCTGGAAACATAATTCATATATTTTAATATGCTTGTTTGGGCTATTCTAAGACCAGTCCTATGGACTTCAAGACTAGACTTAGCTCTACTATGACCAGTCTTAAGTTTTTTAGGACCAGTCTTAAGTTTTTTAGGACCAGTCATAGGTTGTTGAAGATTTTCGGATCTTTCTGGTTGTCGTACGACCAGTCCTGTGAGTTCTACGACTCATCCTTCGACCAGTCTTAGCCCTACGACTCAAACTCCAGTAACTAAACTACGGGTCCTACGACCGGTCATAGGTGACCCACGACCAGCCGTAGGTGGCCCACGATCGGTCATAGGCTACCCAGGACCAGTCGTGGAATAGCAAATCCTTATCCCAAAAAAATCTTTGAAAATCTTTGAAGCTACGACCAGTCCTAAGATCCTAAGACCAGTTGTAGACAGAATTTTTCAGTCTATAAATAGAGCACGAACTTCAAAGTTTTAGCAATTCAATTCAACTCTATTCAAGCATTCTTTAGGCTATACTCTCAGATAAGTTTGTGTTTGTTTTAAGCTACTTTGTGCTTATTTAATATTCCTTTTGCTAGCTTATTTTTATTTGATTTTGATCTACATTCCAATCTCATTAGAAAAGGAGAATTTCTGATATTCCTTCTTCTTGGATTCAAAATCAAATAGAACTAGCCCTTTTGAATTAAAATCAATTTGACATAGAACCATTCTTAAAGTGAGTATTGGACTTTGAACGTTGATTCGAACTTCTACTCCGATTGGTTCTACCGGGCTACTTCAAAAGGTAATTCAGGTATTTTACAATTTTGTAATTTACTTTCTTTGGTTTTATTTGAGATTTGCCAAAAAAATCTCATTGTAATGGTTATCTGAGGAGAGCCAGAAAACTCAGATTGTGGGGGTTTTTGGATTGTGTAAGCCTGAGATCAAAGACACAATTGTGAAGGTTTTAGGTGAACCTGTGAAACCTATTTTTATAGTACATGCTAATATCTCCTGTGTGAGGATATTAGGAGTGGAGTAGAATTTTGTGTGGCTGTTGGATAACAGTTGGTGTACACACAGGCGAACCACTATATATCATTGTGTTGTGGATGTGCTTTATTCTTTCATATCTTTATTCATTCAGTTTTGTAGTTTGTATTGGTGGATGAATGTTGTAATCTTTTTATTCCAAGCAACTGTGGGGAATGTTGTAATATCTTAGGATTTATTTCTGCAAGTTATTTTGATTGCTTTACCTTTTCATTCCTCATTGGTTTGTGATACAAGAACGTTCTAGAAATAAGGTTGTCCTACCTTAAACATTTGGTTTTTGGTGTAAGGTTGTCCTTAGAACTGATGTAGTAACATTCTCTTTATTTTAAGCTATTGAGATTATTTTAAATTCAACATTGTGCTTTATTTCTTTTATTATTCTGCTGTTATTAGTTTTATTTGACATTGTCCTATTCACCCCCCCTCTAGGGCATATAGCTAGGCCCTTTCATGCTTATCGGCAGTGGTTAGGCTTACGCCCTCCATGTCGATCGGCTCGACATATATTCGTACCAATCGAGTTTGTTAAGTAACTAGATTGGCCCAATGTATGTTCACCATGTATGGACGCTACTGCTTGAATATGAGGTACGAAACTCACTAGTGAAAACTCATTTAACCTTGGTACCTCGATCCGTTAAGACTCATGAGCCGGACATGGTGGTATGGGACACCGTGGTCGAGCTGTTGGCCTACGCCAAGGTGACGAGCCCACTCATAGTGACCAGTGAGCAACCTAGACTCGTGAACTGAATACGGTGGTATGGGACATTGTATTCAAGTTGTTGGCCTACACTAATCAGGCGACGAGCCCTTGTAGTACCCTCGAGCATACTGTGAGATTCCATTGAGGCGACGAGCCTTTCCGTAGCAACTAAAGTGTAAACTAGGCCTACACTAGGTGACGAGCCCTTTATAGTGACCTAGAACCACTACATTATATGAGTTTTGCTAGGACTGACGACCTTAGAATGAATCATTATTTGAGAATTGATATAAGGGAGGTACCTTAGCTTCCCAATCCTACTGTATGAATAAACCTAAGTAAGCAACTTAGCTAATCATGTGCCTGCACGGCATTACGTGTGCCTTTGGTGTAGCAGGTCAAGTACTGAGGAAGTGTTTCATGCCGCGATTGTGAGATGAAGTCGCTGAGGGAGCACAGGTGAGGGCATGTATCATTATTTCTTATCATTCTTGCATTAACAAGAATACTTAGGACCTGATTCTTATTTTGCGTTATCATTACTGCTTGACTGAATTGATAACATGTCAACCTTTGCTTTATTGTTCCACTGAATTGATCACTCACTCCCATGTTATGGGATGGTGTTTTAAACACCCACCAGACCCTATTTTAGTTTCAGATGATGGCGATGCGTATGAGGCTGAGACGAACTTTTATGATGATTAGGGTTTCTCCTATATACGCTATCAGGCGGGTCTATGTAGACCATGTTCTGATCGACGAGATTATAGGGATATTGATTAGATGCCATTACACTTATTATTTTATACTTTTGGAACACCCATGTATCTTCATTTTGTCCATTTTTGGAATATACATATATATATATATTTAACCTGGTAACATGTTCACACTCTGGAGACTTACGACAGTTAATATATTTTATATATCTATCACAATCTTCCTCTTGTGAAATTTAACTATCTTTGGAGTATGATATGCTTATTTGGTATAATCTCATTCATGTTTAATGCACTAATATGAACAACATTCAATCATCATTATCAATATTGTATAAGTGATGCGTTGGAACTCAATAGCTGAGCTCCTGCTTGACCCCCGATTTTCAGGGCATTACAAAGTGAAATCCTCATTTGAGCATTTCATCAAACACCTTGAATATGTTGCCAAATACTAGCATTTTATCAATCATTTGCATAGAGGCTAATATGATTTCATGAAAGAAACTACACTTGTATAATGCAAGAAAGAATCATATTTTAACACTCGTAATACATACAAATCATTAACAATTTCTCATTCAGATAATTTATCAAACACTTAGTCTAAACTTCACCAAATACGTAGACTAGGTTAGTTACAACGTATATTTTAGCATATCCTTACACAGAGAGGTCAGCATGCATAAGACAATGATGAATCCTAGATTAGTAGTCATGGAAATCATAAATCATGTTTACATGTTCATTCAAACATTTCATCAAACACATGGGATGCATCTTTCATTCAACATAGTTCATACATGTATACAATATCAAAAACGGCGTATCTAAGACAATATGGCAGCAATCAAGTCAGACATAAATCATTAACTGATATTGAAGGCATTGATAACCATAAATGAAACGTTTATAGTCTGCACCTTTCGTTAGAAAAGTCGATACAGACTTGGTTCGAATTCTACATTCCGAAAATAAAACATTAGGCACCTAAATAACACATATGGTTAGCTAGTTTGACAAATAATCAGCCCGGATCTCTATGAAAAGATTAGGGTTAAGGTTTCTTACCCAAAATTGTAGCCAAAACTGAGTGTGTAGTGTAACGGGAAGGTGATTCAGTGCGTGTAGTGGGAGAGAATCACAGCATCAATCACCAAAAATCCTTCTTCTATCTTTCCTCTTTTCTCTTCTTCTTCTTCTTCTTCTCTCTCTCTCTCTCTATCTCTCTCTCCCCCTAAGGGTTTTGGGGAAACTCGTATATGAGAGGAGTGGGGTGATATAAGGGTTATTTATAACCCTAGAAGTGATACAAATGGCCCTAAGGCCACTATATACATGGGTTATACCCTTTTGGCACCTGCTTTTGACAAACAGGGCTCACAGGGAGGCCCACTACTCACCTACATTATAGGGTAAGTTCCCTGACAATGGATCTATACCAAGATGTGATTTTGGTAAGATCGGATAAGCTAATCAACTGTGGAGGACCCTTGTTAGATCAGTAGTCATACTTACTCGATCGAGGCCATAGTTATACGAATATGTGCAGAAAATTTTTCCCTTTCCATAGGTGAAGTTTAGTAAAAAACTTACGGTCTGAAATCCTCAATTTCGCGTGTGAGTGAATGACCCAATTCACATAAGTTTCAATACATTTTCTAAAGATATTCGCGTTTCTCAAACACTTTCTTCAGGACTCATGTTGTATGTTTTTGGACACCATCTGGGCTTGATTTCAATGATGGTTGTTAAGCCCAGTAAGATGGACATAACCCTATAGTTTCGCAGTCGTCGGAATCTCGACGTGTGGTTTAGGTCCGATACGGGGTTTCAATGTACTCCTGTGAGCGACAGGCTCTTGGGATTTTTCCTAGGTCTTTATGTCATGTTGAGTCAATGTTATTAATGGTTTTAGGCCTTCCAGTTTGTGGAAATGGTGGCCCAAGATAAATCCACTAATTATTTAGTTTAGTACTTAATTTTTGTCTAAATTATAACATAATACAGTCCTTAGGTATTTCTGCCTGAGGTGGTACTCGGGCCTTTGTATGGTTTTTTCTGAGACATTATAATCTACCCCCGTTACAAAAATTATCCTCGAAATTTGTACCTTTTCATACTCCTCGAGGATCTGAGGGTAGTTCTTACAGACTTCGGCTTCCATTTCCCAAGTAGCCTCTTCCTCAGTGTAGTGTGTCTATAAAACTTTCACGAGTAGGATTACTTTGTTACGTAGCACTTGTTCCTTCTTATCTAGAGCACGCGTGGTTCGCAATACATAAGTAGCATCTTCACTTAGCTGCACTTCTTTCTATTTGAAAATATGGGTAGGGTCAGGAATATCAATGCGCAGACCTTATGAAAACCGCCGCATTCTCATCGGTTCATCTGTTAGAATCAATGGAGCATATCTGGTTAGCTCCGAGAAATGGTTCTCGTATTCTACCATGGTCATTCCTCCTTGTCGAAGGCAGAGAAATTCGCCCTCCTTTTCATTACGGTAAGTGAGGGGGATGTACTTTCCATGAAAATGGGTTTCGAACTCGTCCCATGTCCACTCAAATCCTTTGGGAACGGTTTGTAGGACGCTATCCCACCAAAGACTAGCCTCATTTTCAAACATATACGTAACAAGCTTGACTTAATCTTCTTCAGTATAGTATAATGGCTTCAACATCTATGATATGCGATCCAAACAGTACTCAGCCTCCTTAGGTCTATAAGTACCTACAAAAGTGGGAGGGCAGACGTGCTAAAAGTACTCAAATAAGCCACTTGTAGTCATGGCCCTTGTAGGCTGCACGGGTGGCATAGGTGGGGCCACATTCTTATTTTGTGCTATGGCCCCCGCTATAGTGGCCAAGACTTGTTATTGTTGTTGTATTGGGAGTATCATCTGCTCTAACCTATCAGGGGGAGAGGCCGCTTGAGGCATGTGTGGCGTCGATGAAGACGCACAGTTCTGACCCAGAGCCGGTGGTGCACTCGGTGTTGGCCCATTTGTGGGACTAGTGGCTGGTTTGAATCCGACATTGTCTCGATATTCGAGCCCAAAATAGGGTCCATGTAGCTATCGCTCGGGGGATAGGCCTCATCAATCGGTCTGCCAAGGGGGAGATGTGCCATATTTCGAGTGGTTTTAGGAGGCATTCTCTGTATGCAACATAGGGTGCAATGTTTATATGATTAGGATAACATCATCCACTTTTTCTAAACATTTCACACATTTCTAAAAAAAAAAAAAGCTTCATGCATTTCATTTAACAAAATTTATCACAATACATATGATGTAGCTTTTACATGAGCTATGACAGAGGATGCATGTAAGCTAATTAACAAAAATCCTTAACACTTACTAATCTAACATTCAAACTAAGCCTAATGAAGGCTATTATAAAAAGAAAGGAAACAACTACAAATACACAATTAGTCCTCCGATTTCAGTGAAGGCAGAGGTGCACCCTTATACTGCATACAGCACAGGAGGGTCTTCAAGGTGCGAGACATTCTCTTAAACTTTTACTTCAGATAGGTCTGGTTCTCCTCAAACTTTTACTTTAAGTAGGCCTGATTTTCCTTATTCTTGGCCATGTAAGTAGAAATCCTCCGTTATACTGGTTGATACGAGGTTATTCCCTCGCCTCCACTCAACAAGTTAGCCACAAAGGAAACGCGTGCGACGATTTCTCTCTCATTCACTAGCAAGATTAGTATCACTATCAAGTAAAACTCCACGTTCTATTCCCATGATACATGCCATGATATCCACATCAACCCTGGCTTGAGTTCTTCCCAACTGTATAATAAACTGGAGAGGGTCCATAGTTGGGTCCCGTATGTGAGCATAGAAGGCTCATACGGTGCCTTCACTGTATGAGTTTTTCCTTCAAATATGGGACCCCACCTAGCCTCTAGGGGGAGATTGATCACGAATATAATCCAAACAACTTCTCATCAACATGAGCTTTAAGCACAACCTAGCCGTCACAGAACTTATCGAGTTCCTCGCCCACCGGTAGAAACCTTTCTATCAGGATTCGAGTGTCGAGGTCCCATTTCGACCTTCACTCAATGCTTGCTCTTGTCTCGATACTCAGCTTCTTCTTAGAATGGCTTGGACGTGTAAGTGCTATGGTATCTAGCTCCTATGATTGTCAAATTTTATAGTGCCAAAACCTCTTAAAATCTGTCTTGTATAGCGCATCTACATATACAAGACAGTGCATCTCATGTACAAGGACAAATGTCTTTACTTCAAGAACTTCAAATGCAAGATTACGTGTTCAAGTTTAAGTACAACATCAAGTGTGATTTCAATCTTTCAAGCTTCAAAGTTTAAGTTTTAAAAGCTTCGTCCAAGTTAAGACAATGTTTTTTTACTTTGAAATCCAAGCTCAAGCTTCAATGTTAGTCATTTTCAAGCCTCAAAAGTCTCTTGCTTAAGATTCATCATATAACAAGATACCAAGCTTTGTGAACTTCGAAGAACAACTATCAGTTGAAGCAAATGAAGATTCAATGTTCATACATTACTTACAAGGTATGAATGACCCTAGATTGACCATAGGGTAGGTCATTTTGAAAACATAATTTAAATTGAGTCACTTTATAAATGCCTTGACTGTTTCTCAACTAGTCTTGGACTAAGTTCGACTAGTCCTAACACTGGCTCAACCAGTCCAAGAATTCCTCGACTAGTCCTAAGTTTGTTACTGATTTTTGAGAATTTTTATTAAAGCCTCAACTAGTCCTAAAGACTGCTTGACTGGCCGTGTGAACAGTGCTCGACCTGTGCTCGACCAGTCCTGCAGGCTCAACTCAAAATCCAGCAACTAAATTTCATCCCACATGACCAGTCATGGACAGGACTCGACCGGCCGAGCAGACCCAACGACCAGTCGTGGAACACCTTGATCTTATCGCGCCTAAAATTCAAAAGTTTGTTGGTCCTACAACCAATCGTGTCGACCTCAGGGCCAATCGAGAGTACGATTTCTGCAATTATAAATAAAGCATGAATTTTAGAGTTTGATATTCAATTTAAGAAAAATCAATGCGCCACTCTGAGAGATAAGTTAGTGATATTCGTAAGCTATTCGGTGCTCATTTTATATTCTCTTTAATTATTTTTTTGCATTTAATTTTGTATTCTGCATTTCAATTTTATTTGAAAGAGGGATTGAAGTATTCCCATTTCTTGGAATTAAAATCAAAGCAAGCTAGCCCAAGGTGTTTAATTTAAAATCTATTGAGAACATAGAACCATTTCATAAAAGAGTGTGAACATTGAACTTCTATGTTGAACTTCTACTATGAATTGGTTCTTGTGAGCTACATCAAAATGAGAATATCAAAATAAGTATTTTACAGTTTTGTAAATTCATTATTTTAGTTTTATTCAGATTGTGCCAAAAAAATCTCTTTATTTTGGTTTATTTTGGTTTTTGAATTGTGTAAGCCCACTTGAAAGACATAATTGTGAAGGTTTTAGGTGAACCTTGAAAAACCTATTTTCATAGTGAACATTAATATCCACTGTGTGAGGATATTAGGAGTGGAGTTGTGTGGTTATTTTTCTAAACAGATGATGTACACACAAGCGAACCACTATAATTTCTAGTCTTGTGGTTGATTGATTATTTCTTTTTATGGATGTTTGTAATTTTCCTTTTTACATTTGTGAAGAATGTTGTAATTTATTTTATACAAGTGTGAGAATGTTGTAATAGCTTAGTTATTTCCTTTGCTATTTATTTCTTTATTCTTCTGTATCATTTTGAGTTTTTGACAGACTATTCTAGGAATCAGGTTATCCTACTAAAAACCTTTGGTTTTTGGTATAAGGTTGTCCTTAGAACAACATCTGTATCAACCTCTCAATACTTGTATTCTTGAGGTTGTTTTAAATTTCTACATTGTGGGATTGTTTATTGCTAATTCGTTTAAATTTCGCTGTTAATTTTTTAATTTGGCATATTCCTATTCACCACCCCCCCTCCCCTCTAGGACTTAATAGCTCGGCCTTTTCAAGTGGTATCAAAGCCTAATAGCTCATTTTAATTATTATTTCTTTTAGATTAATTTCCTTAGCTAAGCGATTTGAGCTTTGTAAGATGTCAAATTTTGATAGCCTTTCAGTCATTAGGCCTCTACAATTTGATGGCTCCAACTATATTTATTGGAAAGCCAGAATGAGGATTTTCTTAAAATTCATGAATGAGAGCGTGTGGCAAGTCAGAGTGACTAATTGGACCCCTCCTACCACTAAATTAATTGGTAGCAACGGATCCAAATCTATGAAAGTCACACCTTATTTTTCTTAGACCACTCTTCGGAAAAGTGGGAGTAGTGTCAATGTAAAGGCTCTAAATGCAATCACTTGCACACTATCACCGGATGAATTCAAGAGAATTATATCCCGTGATACTGCAAAGCAAACCTAAGATATTTTAGAAATGAGACACGAGGAACAACAATTGTCAATAAATCCAAAGTCCAAATCCTCACAACCAAATTTAAGGCAATTCGTATGGAAGAAAGTGAAACTTTCATGCACTTCTATACAAGATTGAATGACATTGTGAACTCTATGTGGGGTCTTGGTGATAGAATCCAAGAAAGTAAAGTCTGTGCAAAGATACTATGCTCACTCCCTAACTCCCTGAATGGTTCAATTCAAAGGTAGCTGCGATTCAGGAACTTCGTGATACAGATAATATGAGGGTAGAAGAATTAG
This sequence comes from Magnolia kwangsiensis, assembly GCA_037074715.1. Taxonomy (NCBI): domain Eukaryota; kingdom Viridiplantae; phylum Streptophyta; class Magnoliopsida; order Magnoliales; family Magnoliaceae; genus Magnolia; species Magnolia kwangsiensis. The sequence goes on along the minus strand of CM073576.1, from coordinate 41,133,829 downwards.
TTGGCTCATTAAAAACTTATGAGTTAACATTTAAAGCTCCTAAAGGTAAATATATCGCTCTTAAATCTTATAAATATATTTCTCAAGAAAATTGTAGTAATTTTGATTTAGAAAATTTTGAAGATGATATGGCCATTTTAGCTAAAATTTTTATAAGATTTTTAAAAGTAAAAAGAGGGTTGATTTGCAAAAACCTAATGAAAAGAAAAAATCTAAAGCTAAAACCTGAAAATCTTTAAAAGAAAGTTAATGTTACAACTGCCATGAATATGGGCATTTAACAAACAAGTGTCTTAAAAAGGACAAACCTAAAAAGAAAGGTATGTTAGCTACTTAAGATGAATCTTCTAGCTCTGAAGCCTCTTCTGAATCAGAAGATTCTGAAACCGAGTCGGGTAATGAAGTCAAAGCCCTTATAACTCTAGCTAAGTTCACTTTTTCAAATCATGATGATTCAACTAGTGAAGAAAATCTAAATAGTGATCTTCAAGATGCTTATAATGCCCTTTACAAGGATAGTTGTAAAATTTCTATTAAACTTAAACTTTAGAAAAAGAGGTTTTCAAAACTTAAAGAAAATTTTGATTCTCTTGTTTTAAAAAAATATCACATTTTAGACTATTTTGAAAAAACTAAAGGTAACTTAGATTTTAAAACCTCCCAAGTTAAAAACTAAAAATTTGAAAACAAAAAGCTAAAACTTGAAGTCTCTTCACTTTTGAGTTTAAAGGACACATGGAAGTATGCCCAAGGTGATCCTAAGTTAGAAAAACTATTATCTGGATCCAGAAAATATAGTGACCGATTTGGATTGGGCTACGACAAAAGTATTCCTCCCAAACATAAGAATACTCCTCCTAAGTTTGTGAAAGGCAAGTCCTCAAACTCAAAAGGGAAAAGTCTATATCAAAATTATCCTAAAAGTGCTAAAACTTTTCAATCCTCAAAACCTAAAAGAAACCTCATCAACTAGAAAAATTAGAATCGTAATCCTTTAGCTGAGAAAATTGTTGATTTACTTAACAAGCTGTTAAAATCCAACTTAGTTGGTCGGTCTTATAACAACTACAAACATAAGAAGACCAACTATATTCCTAAACCCAAGACTATAATCAAATGGATTCCTAAGGTTACTTGCTTGGTTTCCCATATCGCTTTCCAAGCTTCAAGCCATTCAAAATGGTACCTAGACAGTAGTTGCTCCAAACATATGACAGGCGACAAGGGTCTGTTCACCAATCTTAAAGATATGACTAATGGTTCAGTCACATTCGGTGATGGTAGCAACTATAAGATTGTTCGCCAAGGTACGGTCTAACTTTTTAACCTCCCTTTATTTGAGAATGTTTTATATTTAGAAGGGTTAAAACACAACTTATTAAGCATCTCTCAAATATGCGATAATAATCATAGCATAAAATTTACTTACCTAAGGTGTGAAATTTTAAATAAAAATAGTTTTGTAATATTAACTAGTTGCAAAACTTTCAAAAACTTCTACATTGTAAGTGATTCAAGCTTATCTAATCTAACATGCTACATGGTCCATACCGATGAGACCGATTTATGGCATAAACACCTCAGACATGTATACTACCATAACTTGTATAGATTGAACATAAGAGAGTTGATAAGAGGTCTACCTAAAATACAAAAAGTAGATAAAATATGTGGTAAATGTCATATTGGAAAACAAAGTAGGAGTAATCACAAAAAGGTGGACTCCAATGCTACATCTAAACCGCTCGAAGTCTTTCATATAGATCTTATTGAACCAACTAGAACAGAGAGTCGAGGTGGCAAGAAGTACCTTCTGGTAATCGTTGATGTCTTTACCAGATATACATGGGTAGTCTTCTTAAGAGACAAATCAGAAACTCTCGTTGAAGTAAAAAGGGTACTTAGACGTATCCAAACTGAAAAAGAGTCTCAAGTCTGTAAGATCCGTAGCGATCATGGATTAGAATTTGAGAATAGCAGTTTTGAGAAGTTTTGCAATGATCAGGGAATATCACATGAATTCTCTACGCCCAAAACACTACAAAAAATGGTATAGTAGAATGAAAAAATAGAGTGCTTCAAGAAATGACAAATGTAATGTTAAATAGTACAAAGCTCCCTATAAATCTTTGGGCAGAAGCCTTAAATACTGCGTGTTATATAATTAACCGTGTTTATACTAGAAAATCAAATAGTAAAATGACTTATAAAATGTGGTTTGATAAGAAGCCTACTGTCAAATACTTTTAAGTTTTTGACAGCAAGTGCTACATTTTATGTGACCGAAAAAATCTGGGTAAGTTTGACACCAAAAGTGATGAAGGAATATTTTTAGGGTATGCTTTGAATAGTCGAGCATATCGGGTTCCTAATAAGAAGACTAGTATAATTCAAGAGTCCATTAATGTGGTTATTGATGATCACTTGAATACACGTGTCTCAAGTTCAGAAAATGATGAAGTACTTTTAATTGATAAACTAGATACTTCATCAAGTCAAAATAACTCTGAATTGAGGATTATTAAAGATCATCCAACTAATCAGATTCTTGGAAACCCTCACACTAGTATACGCACTCATAGACAACTAGAAGATATGTGTAATTACATGTGCTCTACATCTCAGATAGAACCGTCTAACGTAAAAGGAGCTCTTACTAACAAAAACTAGATAGTTGCGATGAAAGAAGAGCTCAATCAATTTGTTAGAAATGATGTTTGGTACTTAGTTCCAAGACCTAAAGATAAATACATTATTGGAAAAAAATAAATTTTTAAAAATAAGTCTTATGAACTTGGTAATATCATTAAAAATAAGGCTAGGCTGGTTGTACAAGGGTACACTCAAATTGAAGGCATCGATTATGATGAGACCTTTACCTTAGTAGCTCGTCTTGAATTAATTAGACTATTTATATCCATTACATACTTTAGAAAGTCCAAAATATACCAAATGGATGTAAATAGTGCTTTCTTGAATGGCGATTTGCATGAAAAAGTGTATGTTGAACAACCAACGAGTTTTGAAGACCTTAAGAATGATAATCATGTCTATCGCTTAAAAAAGGCTCTCTACAGTTTAAAACAAGATCCCTGGGCATGGTACGAAAAGCTGACTAAGTTTCTACCAAGTCATAATTTTCTAATGGGAAGTGTTAATAAAACTTTGTTTGTTAAGAAACATAATGATCACATTTTTATAGTATAAATTTATGTTGATGATATAATTTATGGATCTACCTGTGCTAACATGAATGTTGAGTTTACAAATCTTATGAAATCTAAGTTTGAAATGAACATGGTTGGAGAATTGAATTATTTTCTTGGGTTACAAGTTAAATAGCAACCTAATGGTTTTTTTATTTCTCAAACTAAATCTGCTCTGAACTTAGTTAAAAGGTTCGGATTTAAGAATGAAAAAAATTTTGATACTCCTATAAGTACAACTTTGAAACTCTCAAAGGACTCTACAGGTAAGAGTGTGGATCATAAACTATATCACAGTATGATTAGAAGTTTACTTTATTTAACTGTAAGTAGACCTGATATTGCATTTAGCGTACGAATTTGCACTAAATATCAATCTAACCCTAAAGAGTCACATTTAACTACTATTATGTGGATTATGTGATATGTCATAAGTTTAGCAAATCTGGGTCTCTGGTATCCACCTGATACTAGTGTTCAATTAGCTAGTTACACAGATGTTAATTGGGCTGGTAATGTTGATGATAGGAAATCAAATAGTGGTGGTTTCTATATTGGGAACTGTTTAGTTTCCTAGTTAAGTAAGAAACAAAGTTCTGTATCACTTTCTGAATACATTGCGGCAGGTAATGCATATACTTAGCTTGTATGGATGAAAAGGATGCTAAGTGATTATGGAATTGCACAGGATTCTATGGTTTTATATTGTGATAATTCTAGTACAATTAATATATCTAAAAATCCAATCCAGCGTTCACGAACCAAGCACATTGACATTAGATATCACTACATTCATGAATTATTGAAAGAAAAGATAATTTCTTTGGAATACATACTGACCGAGACTCAACTTGTAGATAAATTCATAAAATCACTTGATAAAAGCAGGCTTGCTAAATTGAAATTTGATCTTAGTATGTGCAATTTGAATTGATAAATTACATATTTTTGTATCATAATCTATGTATTTGTTAGTTTAAATGTTTAAATTTTTAAATTTTATAAATATTGCATATTTGGGCTGTGCACGACCAGTCGAGCATGTACTTGACTAGTCGTGTAGCGCGGGTTGGTGCTTTATTTAGGGAAAAAAAATTCTTTTTCTTCATTTTGGGTTTCTTCTCCAATAGGTCCTAGGTCGACCGCTCGAACCTATCTCCTATTTCTTCAAGGTTAGTGCTTTATTTTCATTTTTCTTATAGATTCAAGTTCTTAGCACTCCTTTTCATCATTGATGTGATTTATTTCTTGATTCATAGTGGTTTTGGGGGTTTTCTTCTCAAAAATCTGATCTAGTGAAAACTCATTCTACTTCTTTTACAATCTCTTTGTTCTTCGAGTTCTTTGTTGCAAATGGATGGTAGAGCCAAAAAGAAAGGAGCTCATGGTCCTTCAACTTCTAGGTCGACTCCTATCACAGTGTGCCACCTTCAGTCACCCGAAGATGATCCCTCTTATGTGGGAGATATTAGGTTGTGCAGTGTTATAGTTGAACGACCTGTTCATGTTGATCATCTAGCTTCTTTTGATATCCTTCCTCTCCTCCAATCTATAGGATGGGATAACATTCTACATTAGGGTGGGCCGGCATACCGATCCATTGTGCAAGCTCTATATACATGTATTTCTAATTTTTCTAGTAAAAATCTGACGTTCATTATTGCAAGTAGAGAATTTCCTATTGAAATAGACGGACATCTTATTTCTAGTCTAATGGACATACCTGTCTATGATGACGGTATTCCCATTAGCACTCTAGTGGCAAAACCATCTGAATCTGAGAAGCGTATGCTTACTAGAGCTTTGTGCAAAATAGATGCGGAATGGAATACTAATGGAAATGCACTTACCTCGAAGTATTTGTTATCCATATATAGAGTCCTTCATAGTATATTTATTTCCAATGTTTATCCTCATTATGGTAACAAAACTGAACTCACTACGTTCATGGTTCGGATTCTTCATTCCATCATCTATGGTACCTCTCTATGTCTTCCTTCTTTGATTTATCATTGCATCATTCAATTCTGTCTTCATCCAGGACACAGTGACATTCCTTTCGCGTATCTTATAACTGTGTTAGCCTCCCATATTTTAGTGGCTATGCCTATTGGAGAAGCTCCAATTCAACACCTAATCTTCAATAATTTCAATATAAATAAAATGAATCTGAGGTTGGCTGTAGGCTAAGTTAATGTGGGTGTTGGTGGAGCAGACGCCGTAAATGAAGAAGAAGGTGATTTACCACCTGATGACATCAATATGGATGATATTTTTGATGAGATCGAATCTGATTCAATAGATGATCCTGATTATTAGCCATTTGACTTTGATGCGCAATTGCGCTCACTTGAGGAGAAGGTAGAAAATATGAATGTGTCCCATGATATGCAGTTCAAATATATGCACAAATATCTTAAGTGCCTTAACAAGGGACTTCATCAACTTAATCCTACCATACATGCTCCTTCTTCGGGTTTTGATTAGTATTTTCTCATATAGTTTGTAATAACTTTTATAATACTCGACTATCTTTGTTTTATGGGGTTGAGCTTGTTTGAACTTGATTGAACATGGTTGATCATGCTTAAACAATACTTGTTTTAATATCTTGATCATTTATTCCTCATTACTCTTCTTATTTTTCCTTATCTATCTACTTCTTATTCCTTTTGTTGGTTCCTTTCTTTGTCATATTGTGACAAAAAGGGGGAGAATTATATCATGCTTGTGATATGTGGTGGTATGTGGATTGTGGATAGGTATACATTTTTTTTATGTCAGGGGGAGTAAGAAAGGAGGAGTTTTGTTGGGGGAGTAAATGTGAATTATTGTGACCCATTAATAAATTTTGTAGATATTATGGTATCTAGCTCCTATGATTGTCAAATATTGTAGTGCCAAAACCTCTTAGAATCTGTGTCTTGTGTAGCGCATCTACATATACAAGACAGTGCATCTCATGTACAAGGACAAAGATCTTTACTTCAAGAACTTCAAATGCAAGATTACATGTTCATGTTCAAGTACAATATCAAGTGTGATTTTAATCTTTTAAGCTTCAAAGTTCAAGTTTTTAAAGCTTTTTCCAAGTTAAGACAATGTTTCTTTACTTTAAACTCCAAGCTCAAGCTTCAATGTTAGTCATATTCAAGCCTCAAAAGTCTTAAGCTCAATATTCATCATATGACAAGATACCAAGATTCGTGAACTTCAAAGAACAATTATCGACTGAAGCAAATGAAGATTCAATGTTCATACATTACTTAAAAGGTATGAATGGCCCTAAATTGACCATAGGGTAAGTCATTTTGAATACATAATTTAAATTGAGTTACTTTATAAGTGTATTGAGTGTTTCTCGACTAGTCTTGGACTAAGTTCAACTAGTGCTAGCATTGGCTCGACTAGTCCAAGAATTCCTCGACCAGTCCTAAGTTTGTTACTGATTTTCAAAAATTTTTGTTAAAGCCTCGACCAGTCATGGAGACTGCTCGATCAGTCGTGTGAATAGTGCTCAACCTATGCTTGACCAGTCCTGCAGGCTCAACTCAAAGTTTAACAACTAAATTTGGTCCCATAGGACCAGTCATGGACAGGACTCGACTAGTCATGAAGGCCACTCAACAGGTCGAGTAGACCCTACGACCAGTCGTGGAACGGCCTTATCTTATCGCACATAAAATTTCAAAAGTTTATTGGTCCTACGACCAGCCGTGCCAACCTCAGTACTAGTTGAGAGTACGATTTCTGCAATTATAAATAAATCACGAATTTCAGAGTTTGATATTTAATTCAAGCTAAAATCAATGCACAACTCTGAAAGATAAGTTAGTGATATTCTTAATCTATTTAGTGCTCATTTTATATTCTCTTTAATTAGTTTTTTGCATTTGATTTTTTATTATGCATTCCAATTTTATTTGAAAGAGGGATTAAAGTATTCCCATTTCTCGGAATCAAAATCAAAGCAAGCTAGCCCCAGGTGTTTTATTTAAAATTTATTTAGAACATAGAACCATTTCACAAGAGAGTGTGAACATTGAACTTCTACTCTGAATTGGTTCTTCTAGGCTGCATCAAAAGGAGAATATCCAGACAAGTATTTTGTAATTCTGTAAATTCATTATTTTAGTTTCATTGAGATTTTGCCAGAAATATCTCTTTGTTTTGGTTTGTCTGAGGTGATCCAAAAAACTCAGAGTATGGGGTTTTTGAATTGTGTAAGCCAACTTGAAAGACACAATTGTGAGGGTTTTAGGTGAACCTTAAAAAACCTACTTTCATAGTGAACGCTAATATTCACTGTGAAAGGATATTATGAGTGGAGTAGTTGTGTGGCTTTTTTTCTAAACAGTTGGTGTTGAACCACTATAATTTCTGATCTTGTGGTTGATTGATTATTTCTTTTTATAGATGTTTGTAATTTCCCTTTCGCATTTGTGGAGAATGTTGTAATTTCTTTTATGCAAGTATGAGAATGTTATAATAGCTTAGTTATCTCCTTTGCTATTTATTTCTTTATTCCTTTGTATCAGTTTGAGTTTTTGATACACAGACCATTCTAGGAATCAGGTTGTCCTACCATAAACCTTTAGCTTTTGGTGTAAGGTTGTCCTTAGAACAACATCTGAATCAACCTCTCAATACTTGTACTCTTGAGGTTATTTTACATTTTTGCATTGTGGGATTGTTTATTACTATCAGTATTTATATTTTTTTAAACTCTGCTGTTAATTTTTTAATTTGGCATACTCCTATTCATCTCTCCCCCCCCCCCCCCCCCCCCTCTAGGACTTAATAGCTTGGCCTTTTCAGGACAATTAGGCCTGGCCTTATACGGGGCAACTCTCTTCTTTTCCATAAGGGAAAGGAGTATTGAGATGGAGAAAATGGTGGTGATGAGCTCAAAGAGAGCCATTGAGATGGAAAGGCTTTGAGAATGAAGTAGGTTTAAAGGTATGGAAGTTATGAGACACAAAAAGAGGGTTTTTGTGCCCAAATAGGTGAGAATACGAAAAATGAGAAGATGTAATGGGTAGTTTTAGAGGAATAGTGGATGAGGGGTGTAGGATGTAGGGAAAATGAAAGATTTGAATGTATGGAGAAGGATATTTGAGAGAGAAAGAGGATTTTTGAGAGGTTTGGAAGTGTTTGTGAGGTAGGAATAGGGTAAATTTGGAGGGTTAAAAGGGGCTCACCACACATGGGAGGGATCCACTTAGGTCAACCGGCGGCGGTGCCGTCGAGCCCGCCTGTGGAAGACGGTGGTGCACCACTGACTAGGCGGTGCCACCGTGCCCAACTGGGCTGTCCGGCAGTGGCGCCGTCCTAAGGGGGTGGGAACCCCCCCTCGGGGTCGTGTTTTGATGCGTGGGTCCCCCTGGGCCCCACTAAATTTTGCGCTTTGGGGTTTTTTACTTGCACGACCTATTTTGATGGCTCAATACAGGCATATTCGCACCATTTGGATGTGTTTTAGGTTTGAATGTCGTCGACTAACGAGTTAAACCCGTCAACTAATGACCCAGAGGTGACTTAGGTCAATGCACGTGACCCATGTCCCTCAGGTATACGTTGGGAACTACATTACAATGTTTGGTCTCGCCTATCAGTAAAAGTTTAGAATCCTAATATCGTTTCTAAATTCCATCTCCCCCTTCATAAGTTAGAGTGTGTCGTGTTACCTATAACCCAGGTCCAGTTTAATCCAAATCATAATATGATATCAACTTGTAACGCCCTGAATTTTGAGGGTCAAGCAAAGCTCTACTCCCGAGATCCAGCACATCACTTATGCAACATGGATAATGATGTTTAGATTTCATCCATATTAATGAGTTAAACATGAGTGAGATTATACTAAAATAGCATATCATACTCCGGATATAATTAAATTAAGCAAGCGAAAGACTAAAACATATATGTATTTGAACAAGTGATTCATAAACTCCAGAGTATGATTATGTAGCTTGGCTCAATATGCACATATATTATTTCAAAATGTACAAAATGTAAAAATTAAAGATGTCCAACTAAGCCAATTATCTCAATGTTCCCTACGTATCAGCATGAGGTCTACATAGACCCACCTGAGAGCTAAAAGTAGGCGAACACCTCCTCATCCATAAAGTCCTGCTCCATCGCATGGACTTCATCATTGCCTGCATCTAAACTAGAGTTGGGTTGGTGTTTTAACACACCGTCCTAGAGTGGGAGTGAGTGATCAACTCAGTGTTACTATAAGGTAAAGGTTAACATATTATCAAGTCAATCAAGCAGTAATGATAAAGCAACATAACAATCACTTCCTAGCTACCCTCGCTAATGCAGGAATGAAGTGCAAGTAATGATGTATTCCCTCGCATCAAAGCTCTCTCAACAAGCGACTCTGACACCTAATTTTGCATATTACATCACTGCCTCCTATGCAACTTTCATACCTTTAAAGCATGTCTTAACTAATGCAGTGCAATGCATGGTCATGTTAGCCCAGTAGTTAATTAAGCTTATTTATACAGTAGATTTGGGAAGCTAGGGTACCTCCCTTTATATCATTGACCCGAACCGAAGGATCAATCTAGGTTCGTCACTCCTAGTCAAGCACATACGATCAGAAAGTTATAGGATCATCACTCTTAATGAAAAATAGTTGATAGGAAAATTTAAAAGTTTATACTCCCGATCACTACGGTGTGGCTAATCACCTCGGCGTAGGCCGACAGCTCAAACACGGTGTCCTATACCACCATGCCCAGCTCACGAATTTGAGTTGCTTATTGGTCACTACGGTGAGGCTTGTGACCCAAGCGTTGGCCGATAGCTCGAATATAGTGTCCCACACCACCATGACCAGCTCATGAGTCTTAGCAGATCGTGATACCATGGTTAAAGTGAGACTTTACATCAGAGAGGGGTATCTTAGATTCAAGCAATAGTGTCCATACATGGTAAACACACAATAGGCTGATTGGTTTATTAGGAAAGTTTAATTGGCACGGACACATGCTGACTTAATCGACATGGAACGCATAAGCACCCCTCATACTCTAACCACTCTCGACAATCGTCGTGCGACCTGGATTCATCAAGTGTACCCAATGTGGCAAGACTAATTCGGCCACCCAAACAGAAACTGTTACCGATTGCCTGGGCTAGGTTGTAGCCCTAATCTTACTCAGATGCAACAATTAAATACATGTGACAATCAATTTAGCATTTAACAAATAGTCCAAGTGAAATCCTCATTTGAGCATTTCATCAAACACCTTAATCATGTTACCAAATACTAGCATTTTATCAATCATTTGTATAGAGGCGAATATGATTTCATGAAAGAAACTACACATATATATAAGGAAAGAAAGAATCATATCTTAGCACTCGTAATATATACAAATCATCAACAATTTCTCATTCAAACAATTTCATCAAACACTTAGACTACACTTCACCAAATACGTAAACTAGATTAGTTACAAAATAGATTTTAACAGATCCTTACACAGAGAGGTCAGAATGCTTATGACAACGACGAATCCTAGATAAGTAGTCATGGAAATCATAAATCTTGTTTACATGTTCATTTAAACATTTCAACAAACACATGGGATGCATCTTTCGTTCAACAAAGTTCATACATGTATACGATCTTAAAAACAGCGTATCTAAGACAATATAGCAGCAATCAAGGAAGACATAAATCATTAATTGACATTAAAAGTATTGACAACCATAACCTAAACATTTATAGTCCACACCTTTCATTAGAATACTCAATTTGGACTCAGTTCAAATTCTACATTCTCAAAAATGGAATGTCGGGTGCCTAAATAACACATATGATTAGGTAGTTTGACAAATAATCGGCCCGAATCTCTATGACAAGATTAGGGTTAGGGATTCTTACCCAAAATTGTAGCTGAAACTGAGTGTGTAGTATAACGAGAAGGTGATTCAGTGCATGGAGTAGTGGGAGAGAATCACAACATTAATCACCAAAAATCCTTCTTCTCTCTTTCCTCTTTTCTCTTCTTTTCTCTCTCTCTCTCTCTCTCTCTCTCTCTCTCTCTCTCTCTCTCTCTCTCTCTCCCCCCTTAGGGTTTTGGGAAAATTTGTATATGAGAGGAGTGGGGTGATATAAGGGCTATTTTTAAGCCTAGAAGTGATGCAAATGGCCTCAGGGCGACTATATACATGGATTATACCCTTTAAGTAGATGTTTTTGACAAACAGGGCTCACAGGGAGGCCCACTGCTCACCTACATCATAGGGTAAGTTCCTTGACAATGGATTTATGCTAAGATGTAATTTTGGTGCGATTGGATAAGCTAATTGACTGTGGAGTACCCGTGTCAAATCAACGGTCATATTTACTCGATCAGGGTCACAGTTATATGGATATATGTAGGGAAATTTCCCTTTTCCATGGGTGAAGTTTGGTCAGAAATTGACGGTCCGAAATCCTCAATTTCACGTGTGAGTGAATGACCCAATTCACTTAAGTTTTAATACATTTTCTAATGATATCTGTGTTTCTCACACACTTCATTCAGGGCTCATATTGTACATTTATAGACACCATCTAGGCTTGATTTTCATAATGGTTTTCAAGCCCAGTAGGACGGACATAACCCTATAGTTTCACGGTCATCGGACTCTTGACTTGCAGTCAAGGTCCGATACAAGGTTTCAATGTACTCCTGAGAGTGACGGGATTTTGAGATTTTTCCTAGGTCGTTATGTCATGTTGAATCAGTGGTATTAATGGTTTTAGACCTTCCTATTTGTGAAAACGATGGCCCGAGTTAAATCCACTAATTATTTAGTTTAATACTTAATTAATTTTTATCTAAATTACGACAGAATACGGTCCTTAAGTATTTCTGCCTGAGGTGGTACTCAAGCCTTTATACGGATTTTTCTGAGATATTACAACTTGGGTATTGAAAATTTTGGGGTGTTACAGTCTATCCCCCTTAAACAAAATTTCATCCACAAAATTTAATCACTACTACTATTTACATTGATTCATTATGTTTAAGTTTTCACTATATTCCTCATGGCGTAGATATATATGTCTAAGTGTGGATACAATTAGCTACACGAAAGCAGAACGCTACAGCCTGGCCACAATCGACACCCCCATTGTCCTTTCCATATTATTAATTCAAATACCTGAGCGTTTGTAAATGACTACACCTGATTACCCAGATTCGAGTAATAAAAGATTATGATTGTTTGTAGGTACAATAGCAAAGCCATTAGGTTCCCGTCAACATCAATGTGACTCCCCATTCTTCCAATCTTCCACCTCAATGGCTAAAAAGAAGGGAAGAGCACCAGCTGCAGCTGAGCCTGTGCATGGGGAGTAGCCTGAGAACCCCAAACTTCACAGTTAGTCCCCCGATCTCATCCATCATTGCTAGTAAGAGCGCAAGGATCCCGAAATCGAGGAAGTCTGCTTGTATCCCTCGAAAACTAGGTAGGACCTTTGACCGACAACATCGACGACATCATGAGACTGCTAGAAAGGTGGCATGTACTCCGCGTTATTCAACACGTAGAGTTGGAAGCATCAACTAAACAATCCTGCACAGAACCTGTGCATCCTGAGCCACACAACACAAAGGCTCGATCAAGAGGAAGTAAACAAAACTTTCCTTATAGTTCAACACGTTCTTCCTCTAGCTTTTGATTTTTTTAATTATTGGCTTTAAGTTTATTTTCCATTTTTTTTGTCTATTCAAACCTTTCACTTAAACATGATGGATAAATTCCCTAGGCCTGGTTCTTAACATCCTTAATAATAATAAAATTATCAATTCAATATCAAACCTAAACTGTAATGTGTAAGCTAGATGTAACATGTGAATAGATGACTCAATCAATGTTTATAAAAATTTTAAATTTTTAGTGAGACCCACAATCTTAACATTAACATCATCATCTTCCTTAAGGACTTATATTTCCCCTTTTTGTTTAGGTGTAAGCTTATCATTACTTGATTTGTTAGTGGTGTCCCATGATTGTGCATTTTCAACTAACCTCTTAAAGTAGTCTTATGCTTCTTCGGGATCTTTGGTTATGAACTCACCATTGCACATCATCTTGACAAATTGGTGCATAATCGAGTTTAGCCCATCATAGAAAAAACTAATTACTCATCAAATTTTGTAACCATAATGTGGACATGCGAGTAAGAGTTCCTTGAATCTCTCATGATATTGAAATAATTTCTTGCCTCTTTTCGAGATAAATTCATGATAACACACCTTAATGAGTTCATCTTATGTACTAGGAATAACTTTCTTTTAAGAACTCTCTGGTCATCTCAAGCCATGGGCATATAGATCTCGGTTTGAGAGAATGGAGCCATGAGTTAGCTCTCTCCTTTAGAGAGAAGGAAAATAACTTAAGTCCAATTATGTCATGGGAGACATTATTGTAATTCAAGGTTACTAGAAGCTCATCAAACTCCTTGAGACGTAGATATGGACTTTCTGAATTAAGTCCATGAAATTTAGGAAGTAATTAGATTACTCCCAGTTTAAAATCTATATTACCTACAATAACTGAGAAAATCATCCAACAATGTGATTGTTCTTGACGATTGTAGGCTGTCACACCTCAAACTTGAAAACTGAGCTCAGAAAATTCTCGATCGTCGAATCTGGTGCCGATAGCCTCTATAGTACCCCATTCTTGGCTCCTAGCGTACATATGCCAGATTCTGATCTTAGGATCCTATAAGGAGGATTTTTCAACGTTCATTTATCTTATAAGAAGCATAACCACAAGTTTACCCAAATAACAAAAGCATCATCATATATCCACTAATATTAAAACTTTTAAATACAATGCATAAAAAGAAATACAATAACAATATCGGAAGCTCCAGAAGTCTGCTGCACGTCTAAGCTCAATGCTACCATGACATAACGCCACCTACACGCATCTATCATGCATAAGCTTATAGAAAGCTTAGAGGGTGGTGTAAGTGTGTGTGTAAGATAAGTGTCAAGCACACAATATATCAGAGCAAGTGGAAATACTAACAAGTCCATAAGCAAACCTTATCTAGGATATGCGATGCAAAGGCATACTAAGCCAATAACATATACTGAGAAAGTAATGTAGGTCAACTATGCAATGTGGAGACAATGAGCTAAATATTAGATACCGATGATGTAATACAATATGTAATTTTGAAGAGTTACGAATACCATCAGCCTCAATTAGGCCATATAAATGCAGAAATATAGCAACCCAAAATGCTAAATGTTGCGGATGTAATGCAATATGAGGTGTGAATGAAATGACTAAGTTGGAGTGTGAGGTCGGGATGATAGTACATAGTATCATAGGCTACGATATCCATCACATGAGACTTCTATCTAAACTAGTCCCATACCTAAATTTAGAAGTCAGACTCAATGTGGTAAACTCCTGATCTCAGGTTAATCGCGCGCCTCAGCCGAAATCCTGATCATTATGAAGGTACACATAACAATTAGTTGTGCATCACCAGCTCGAGTAGATAGTGAATGAATGGTTAAAATGCTAAGTATGCAACTCCTGCTCAATAAGTTCATATATCAATATTGTACATCTCTGGGATCATCGTCGGGGTCTAGTACACTCTAAGTTGGCTACTACCCCGGTCGGCCACACAGCCCAGTGAGTGAAAAATACCTCACTACTCACCTACCAGTAGTATATCAATGCTTACCTAGCTCGTCGATAGTGGACCCATTTGGGAGCTGGTCAAACTTAGCCTAGCTTATAGCCCCCTCACTCGGGCTGATATGGCCACACCCCCTCCTAACTGACCACGACACAGTAGGAGACACGGCCTACTGATACTCGGTACTTGGGCGCTCATGTATCCACTCGGTTTAGATATTAGGGCTCTCTTAGCCACGGAGGTTTAGGAACTTTCACCCATGGACATCCAAAGTACCTAGACGCTCGAACCCAACATTTTCGGTGTCCCATCTACCCATCCGCGACATGCATGTGGAAGCTACAACCCTGATGTCGCTAGGGCATACATTAATCACAACACACAATGTAAGATGCATGAGTCATAAAATTCAGTCATGCATCAATCCTCTGCATACCGTGCCCTCATGTGAGATAATCTCTGCCTATTAGGTAGTCTCATAACAACCTGCCCAATGACAAATGCAATGGTCACGTACATCTCATAATAAATATGCAGATGATGCATATGAGCATGTACATGATGCTATGCTATCACATACTCATAATCGGTATCGACAATTGGCACTGATAATCTACATTAATAATCACCTTATACGATCGGCCTGCTAATAGGCCTCGACAATCGGTCTCGACAATCAAAAATTGGCCTCGACAATCAGAATCAGCCTAGATAATTATAATCGGCCTCAATATCAGAATCAGCATTAACAATCAGAATTGACCTCAATAATCGGCCTCAATATTTGGAATTAGCCACGACAATCAGAATCAGCCTTGATAATCAAAATCAGCTTCGATAATTGGAATCAGCCTAGACAATCAGAATCGGTCTCGACAATCAAAATCAGCCTCGACAATCAGAATCGGCCTCAATAATCAACCTCAACAACGGGCCTAAGGGAAGGTCACAATGTGGACATTTAACCATCGTCGCCCAACAATGTGGATATTTAACCATCATTGCTCCCAAGGCCCACCTAGAGCCAAACATATAGTGGGGCCCATGGCCCCATATAGAGGCCTAATATACACCACAATGGGCCTCACTCAATGGCCACATATACATCACGTCGGGCCTTGCTTATGGACCTCATGTATATCATAATGGGCCGCAATACATAGGCCCCATGTTTGTCAAATGGGCAACAATATATGGGCTAAAAAATACATCTCATTGGGCCTTACCAAATGGGCCGAAAATACATCAAAATGGGCCTTACCAAACAGGCCAAAAATACATCACAATGGGCCTTACCAAATGGGCCAAAAATACATCACAATGGGCCTCATCATATGGGTAAAAAATGCATCATAATGGTCCTCAACGCATGGCCCGAAAATATATCATAATAGGCCGCTCATACGGGCCTAATATACATCATTATGGGCTACGACCCATGAGCCCCAAATACATCACAATGGGCTACGACCTATGGGCCTCAATATACATCATAATGGGCAATAACCCATAGGCCTCAATATACATCAAGTAGGTTGCATCAATAACCGCACTAATGGGCCTTATATACAACGAGTGGGCCACCTAAATGGGCCGCACCAATGGGCCTCATATATAACGAGTGGTCGCATTAATGGGCCTCTCTAATGGGCACATATACAACAAGTGAGCCGCATCAATGGGCCTATATACATCAAATGGGCCGCATTGTATGGGCCTCAAATACATCAAATGGGTTGCATCATGTTGGCCTCAAATACATCAAATCGGGCCGCATCATGTGGGCCTTAAATACATCCAATGGGCCGCATCGGCAGGCTACACCATTCACCTTATTCAAAGATTATTTTAGAACATTTTCATAAATAAATCATATTAAAAGATCATCTAGACCATACCACAAATAACAGTGGAGATAATGATCTCATAGTTAAACAGTTCATATGGCCTGGGCCCACCATAATGTTTACTTCCATCCAATCTATTCATATGGTCAAAAAGACCTGAATTAAGGGGAAAAACAAATATCATATTGATTTGGAACTTCTATGCTCCCAAAAGGATTTTAATGGTGAACGTTCAATCCCTCCACTATTTTTTGTAGTGTTGTAAGGCCCGTATCTTAATCTGTACTGTTCCGTTGACTCCCGTGAACCTTCCCAATGAATTTTGGCAACCCACAACACGTAGACTACATTTGCGTGTAACCTTGAGTCGCCTCCCATATTCTAAAGTCGGCTTGAACTAAGACTTGTACCCTAGCCACCGCACCTTCACCGCGGTTCCGACGCCGCGTATTACGCACTGAGAAGATACCTAGGCCAGGAGATGTGGGCTTGCGTTAAGTGTAAGAAAACACCGCGCGTTTACAATCTGAAGAGAATCTTTATATCATATCCCATCAATCAATCAATCACTTCATGTCAATATAAGAGTAACCCCAAAGTCAACTCTCCCTCTCTCTCTTACACACCCATACATGTCAAGTACATCTATCAACTCACATCCATCTCTCACATCCATCACCTCTCTTACAACCACCCTTTCTCTCTCTCTTTCTCTTCACAAATTCCAAGCAACTAAAAAAATGGTGGACGTCCAAGCATTTTCAAGGAGAAAAAGTGTGATGTGTGTGGCCCACTTCCCACCCCAAGATCCATCATCCTAGCCCTTCATTTCTCATCATCTTCCATCAAAGTGAGACACAAGGAGTTCGGCGTTCCATTGGACTAAGAAGAATGAGTGGTGGGTGTTCTATAGGCCTATATTTCATTCTTTTGATGATGGGCCAAGTGGGGCCTACTGATTAATGGTATGGATCTAACATGGGACCCTAGATGTGACCAATGACCCACTATGATTCTCATGATCATTCCATGATGGGGCCATTCTCCATGGACCCCATCATGATGTTTACTTTTTTAGTTGATTGAAGGTCATCTAAATCTTTCATTTTGGTGGAGAAGGAATCTCCACCGTTGATTTTTTACTTGGTGGGCCCACATGTATTCGGACTCACTTGATGTATGATTAAATGCATGGAAGGGAGGGCCCATAGTGTCAAGGTCCATTCATTGCACAAGTCTCTTTCTCACTCTCTCTCTCCCTCTCTCTTTCATATTTTTGTTTTAATGATGTGGCAGTGTGGCCCACCCGGATGGACCCACCTTGACATGTGTTTTATCTACACCATCCAGCCATTTGGTGGCCCACCTAGGCAGCACGCCTGTAGGTGGGACCCACCTTAGATATGTGTTATAACCAAACCATCCAGCGTCCAGGGACGCTGGACACAGCCACCCAATGAAGTGTGAACGGACAACATGGTGTACTGTTAGGCAAACCAAAATATCAGTATAATTCTAAACTCTTGGGTGGGCCACTCATGTAGCCCTACCTTAATATATGGCTCTAATCCATGCTATCCATTCCATTCCCTAGCTCATTTTGGACATTGAGCTGAAATATGAGGCCAACCCGATTTTCTGGCGGGCCATAGCTTAGAAAATAGTGGTTTATATTGTTAAAATCTGTTAGGGACCACTCTGATGTTTCTATACACGAAAAAACATCAAATATTAGGCTCATTTAGACTGTCTTGAGCCATAAAATTCAATGGGTGGAGTGGATCCACCTGATGCAGGCCCCACCTAGGAAAAATTGTAGAAAAACTAGTTTTCAAATATATATATATATATATATATATATATATATATATATATATATATATATATATATATATAAACAAGGCAGCAGGCGCTGCTGCTGCTGGCATCCAGAGGATGCTACAGCAGCGTCCTGTTACATTTGACATTGGAGGCAGTGGTTACCAACCGTAGGCCCCATCGTGATGTGTGTGAACATCAACACCGTGCATTTAGTGGGCCCGCTTTAGGGCAGTGAGCCCCCTCCCAAAAATTAGCTGTAAGTGGAACTCAGGTGGTTCACATCACAGGGACAGTGGAATTGAACGTCTACCATTGAGACCCTATTTGGGTCACAGAAGTTTTGGATCATTATGAAATTTATTTTTCCTTTTTATCTGGGTCCCTGTGATCTTATTAA
The DNA here is from genome assembly GCA_037074715.1 of Magnolia kwangsiensis. Lineage (NCBI taxonomy): Eukaryota > Viridiplantae > Streptophyta > Magnoliopsida > Magnoliales > Magnoliaceae > Magnolia > Magnolia kwangsiensis. Next base: position 41,114,872 of record CM073576.1, on the reverse strand, counting down.
CAGATTGGGTGGGAAATAAACATTATGGTGGGCCCCACGTGGAACCCACTGATGTATGTATTTATTCCACACCTTCCATCAGTGTGGTCCCACCATGATGTGTGTATTATACCCACACTATTCATTCATTTTATTAGGGTCATGGGTCACATTATCTTGAGAGGCCCACCCTACTTATGTGCCCCAATCATGGGCCGCCTTAGGCAAGCCCACCATGATGTATGTGTTGAACCCACTGTCCATCTATTTTTGCCCAATCATGGGCTACCTTATGAGGCCCATCTTAATGTATTTGTGGCCTGTTCGTTGAGGCCCACCTTAATATATATGAGGCCAATGTGATGAGGCCCACCTTGATGTGTACAAGCCCATTGTTGAGGCCCACCTTGATGTGTATAAGGTTTTCTGTTGAGGCCCACCTTGATATATATGAGGCCCATGTGATGTAGCCCATTTAATGTATTTGAGGCCCATGGGTTGTGTAACGCCCCAAACTTTTTGATACTTAAGCATTGAAAGTTCTCGAGCGTTATCTTAAGATTTAACGTAATACGTATGTGTGTACAGTACCAATCCAACTATTCTAGCCCTATGTCCTTGCCCAGATACTAACCTAACCGTTAAGAATGATTTCTATTCATAGAGTAAACGATCTGATCGTTGATTTTGGAGACAGGACCATCCATCGTATGATTTGATATATGTAGTTTCCATCAAATAAATCTAGGAATAACTCCTTATTCATAATGTTTTAGATAAAGGTTCTTTTATAAGAATCACTTAGGAACATGGCCACAACCATGGAAGAACATTATATTTCACAAAATTCATAAATTAACAATAATTACAGAAAATGCCATTAACTTAAACCCAAAATTCTAAATCAGGTAGTTCCCTCTATCCGATTAGCATGAAATATTATACGATACCTGAGAATAACAAAATAACCACACATGTCAAATTTCAGCCTTTAGATCATAGTAGAAATGATCCAAAGTGACAAACGCCAATAACTGTGGATTTGAGGGCCGCTCGATAATTAGAAACACTTCAAATTTGGGCTCAACCCCTTAAATTATATGAGAAAAATGGATGGAGGGTGTAGATCTCATAGAGGGCAGACCAGTGGACCCCACCTGGGAATGTGTGTGCATGTCCTGCACATGTACTGGATGCGTATTGAACCGGGGCACCCAGCCAAAGTGCGTAGACTCGATGCACTTTGAGTCTGCGAGGGACTCTCTCCTCTCTCTCGCTTCCGTGCAGACGGTCATCCGCTAGGACGATTGATGGGCCACCACCATGATCAAAAGGGAGATCTACACCTTCCCATGATTTCGGGTGATGAAATAGACCAAAACAATGCTAATCATGTGGATCCATGCACACGTACAAGCTCACAGAGACGTGTAAAGGTAAGTCACCTTGATAAGCATTGTGGCCCACCCCAAAACTCGAATTCAATTTGGATTTTATCTCAAGAACTAACTCGACCTAATAAGAATATGGACGAATCTGATCTCTAGAAAAAGTATCGTAAGTGGGCCCCGTCGACATCAGCAAAGGAGCCGTAAACGGATCCTTTCGCAGCTAACGAATGACGAGATATGGTGGGCCACCACGATCGATCTGCATGGAGATCCAAACCGTTCATTTTGTCTCCCACCCAAAGTCGACCCAAGCTATGTCAACCTTACCGGTTGACATACATGTGTGCATGTGTAAGTAAAACTGCAGCCTGTTCTCTCTTCCGGTTATGCACGTGATCGATACGTAAGGAGATCCTGTGAATCCTTTGCTGCGTAAACCGACTTATGCAAGGGAGCTCGTGGATTCAGATAGCCTATAAAAGGCTCTACCATCGCAAGGAAGAAAGGGGACAGAACGAAAGAGAGAGAAAGAAACATGAGAGAGGGAGAGAAATCTGGAAGCCTTCGTTTGGACCTCTGTCCATCAGCAAGGTGAGAAAGAAGCAGAAAAGGAAAAAGGAAAAGAGAAGAAGAAAGAAAGAAAAGAAAGAAAGAAAGAAAGAAAAGAAAAGAAAAGAGAAAGAGAGAGTTTGGGAGAGAGAGCGTCCGACTCTCTGCTGAACATAACAGGAAAGAAAAGAAATGAAAGAAAAGAAAGGAAGAAAGGAAAAGAGAAAGAGAAGAAGAGAGGAAGAAAGAAGGAGATAGAGTTGAACTGAGTCGACTTAGGGTGACTCAATGAGTTAACTCGCTGACTTGGGTATACTCAATGGAAGGTCGTTGGTTACATATGCAATCCACCAACATTGGATTGTCGGGTTAAGATCGCGGGACTAAGAAAAGGTAAGATGCAAACCTCTACTAGTATGAATTCTAATTTTTTTTAGCCTAGATCCAACCTTGTCATATACTAAACCCTCTTTTAACTTTAATCATTCAAACCATATGGCTTAGGACAAACGTTGCATCTAGGCATATAATTTTGATAGTAAACGATCAAGCAACCATAGGTGAGGGTTTTATCCTTTAAGCTTATAATAATTTAAGTTGATTTATTTATCTTGCCATTTACATACCTTCCTGTATTTTATCTGTCTTCATACTAGTTTATCTTGGCTTCTATGCATACTTTCATGAATTTCATATACCTTTACACATCAATTTAAATCTTTCATCTTATTATATGTTTTACCATCAATTATGGCCTTTTCGTGCCTCTTACGATATGACTTATCATTTATTATATGTTTACATGTTCTCTGGAAATTATCCTATTAGTTGATTTATTGGCCCTTTTGGGATTATGACATGGTGTCAAATACAAGAGAATTTCTCTGAATTTATGTGAGGCCATGAGTACAAGCCTTGCCCTTGCCTTATCCATTATTAAGTTGGCTCTGCCACTCGTCTCTATATTTGAGTTGACTCTGCCACTCTCCTTTTTTTGAGTTGACCATTGTCACTCTTCTCTTATTATGTTGGGTATTGCCACTTTCGTTGAGTTGACCATTGTCACTCCTCTTATTATATTGGCCTTGTGCCGTCTATTTTTAAGGGCATGGGCACGTGTCTTGTTATTCCAGAACCTCCATGATTCAGTTATATTCTTCATGATTCAGATTATACACTTCATGATTTAGTTGTATCTTTATAAGTACAAGTGAGGTATCATAACTAGTGAATCAATTATCTTATCATGGAAGTAATGCGTTACGTGTAGTGGTACTCTTAGTCGGCACGTAATTCCATGGGTTAGTTGGTATGGTGCACAATCGATGTATGTAAATCGGCATGCGTGTTACATCAACTTTTCGAGATTGGATGTCGCAAATAGTCGCTCCATGAACACATCGTGTTACGTTTTTCCCCCAATCGCGTGTTGTGTTACCTTGAGATGTTCGTGTAAATCCACGTTAGCATTAGTCATGCCGGTGAATATCCGTTGTTGTGAGATGTGGGTCGAGTTGGGTTTCCTATGAATTATATTCCACATTTTGATGATTACTACGTATGATGAGATGCACACACTATGTTAGGCATGCATCTCATATAGGTTGTTTGTGCATAATGATATCTCATGTATTAGTGGAGTACGAGACGTATCAATGCCCTTTTACTTTACTTTTATGAAACTCTTGAATTATTGTTAATCTTGAAGGATAGCCTTCACTATGAGTAGGGCATTGACCCTCTCCCAACCGTACAGTTAATACAGGTGAGGTACAGGTTAAAGACTTAGAGGACTACTTCCTTAAAGAAGATAACATTGAAATATTATTTACTTAGTCTTATACTTCCGCTCAGGCCATTTGATTATTCTTTTAATTCTGATGAAATATAATCAATATAGTTGATTTTGTTCTCGTGAATGAGTACCTTCTTGAATGTATCTGGATGTACACCAAAAGAAAAAAAATAGGGTGCAATTTTAGATCATCCAGTTGTACACTAGTAACACCCGGTTTCCTCGGGCATGAGAAAATACTCTGGCCGTGAAAATTCAGGCTGTTACAGATTGAAGCCCAATGCGATATACTTAAGGTCCATTGCAATGTGTGATTCCACTATAGTTTATGTAATGATGTTTGTAGCGGGCCATGCCTTAGGAGCAATGATGGTTTGACGTCCACATTATAAGAATAAATGTTGGTTAAATGTCTGCATTTATAACTCTCCCTAGGGCCCATTGATAGGCCCATACTGTTGTGTGTAGGCTGTATAGGCCCATCTTCGTTGCGAGGATAGTTCATCACCTTATAACATACTTAGTATAACTCTATGATTCATACCCATGCGCATCATATGTATACTTGAAATGAGTAGTGATTGATCATAGCATATGCCATTGGGCAGATTATTTATGGGACTCATTGATAAGAGTTACCCGCATGAGTTTACGGTACACGCAGGATTGATGCATGACTGAATGGTGTGACTCATGCATCTCGCATATGTGTGGCATGATCCTTATATGCCCTAGCGACATCAGGGCTGTAACCTCCACAGGCATGTCGTGGATGGCTAGATGGGACACCGAAAGTATTTAGTTCGAGCATCTGGGCACTTTGAAAGTCCGTGGGTGAAAGTCCCTAAACCTTCGAGGCCAGTAGATGTCCCAACATCAAGACCGAGTGGATACATGAGTGCTCGAGTGTCGAATACCAGTAGGTCGTGTATCCTACTGTGTCGTGATCAGTCGGGAGGGGATGTGGCCTTATCCACCCGAGTGAGGGGGTTGTTAGCTAGGCTGAGTATGACCATCTTGTAAATGGATCCGTTTTCGACGAGCCCGGTAGGTATTGGAAGACTGTTGACTAGGAAGATAGTGAAGTCTTTTCCACTTGCTGGTTATGCGACTATGGAGGTGGCAATAATTGTGGAATGTACTAGACACCGGTGATGATCCCAAAGAGGAACCGTGCTAATATGTGGAATTATTGAGCAGGAATTGCATACTCATTTATTCATTCATTCATTATCCACTCAGATTGGTGGGGAGTAACTATTTGTTACGTGTACCTTCGCATGGCTAGGATTTTGGTTGGGCGCGTGACTAACTTGAGATCAAGAGTTTACTACATTGAGTCTGACTGTCCAAATTTAGGTATGGGACTAGTTTGGATAGAAGTCTCTTGTGATGGAGCTCGTAGCCTATGATAATATGTACTGTCATCCCGACGTCACACTCCAGCTTGCTCTTTTCATTCGCATCGCATATTACATCCATAGGCATATGACATTTTGGGTCGTTATGTTTTCTGTACTTATGACCTAGACCGACGTAACATGATTTACATATTACATTGTGAAAGTGCCTTAGTTTATCAATTAGTGTATGTTGAGTCAACTAGACGGAAAAGCTCCATAGGAAGATCAATCAACTGTCTGCCTCAATTAAATGTGTGCCCAAACTCGCCACAAGTAAATCTAAGCCTCACATCCCATGTCCCAAAACACCAGGTAATTAAAACCATTAGAATTGGTTAAGATATCATAGGATTTTTGGGTTAAAAACTTTTTTTTTACAAGTGTTGTCACTAAGTTTCTTACCTCTGGTGATTTATCGATAGATGATTGATAAAATAGATAAGTGTTGTCGATGTCCTCGATGATCAATCGACAGCATCGAAATGAGGACAAAATATGTCTAGCAACCACATATTCATCTAGACGAAATTATCGATGTATCGATACCCCTATCGATATCATCAATATTTGATACTCGAGTCTATCGAAGTTGACTCGATAAAATTGATAGAAAAGAGTTTGTGTCCCTATTTTTTAAAAAGAAAATCATGAAGACCTTTGATATATCGAAGTACTCCTCGATATCCTTAGAAGTCAAAAACTGAAGATATCAGAAGACCTTCGATGATATCGGTCTTGGACACAGTTTTTCCAGCAACATTTTTTAAGTGGTTTTTATCTTGGATCAAGGGTCACTCGATGGAATTGATATTCAAATATCGATGATATCGAGGTCAGGTCGATTGCATCGAGAAAGGACATTATCTGTCCAGCAACCTTACTAGAAAATCCTTTGAATTTATCGATGCATCGATACTACCATCGATATCATCGGCATTCAATTTCCGTTGATATCGAGTGTACGTCGATCATATCCTTTACCTGAAAAATTTTAAAGGCTTTGTCTCTCTCATGTTTCAAATGTTGAGGAATCGATCCTCATGTCAATGAAATCAGAGTTTGAAATTTGATAACATTAACGCATGTTTCAATCTCTTCGACCAGCTGGCAAAAGTTTCAAAAGCGTATGACATTTGAGTTTGTGTCATCGAGTGGCTAGTCGATGTAATCGAGAGTATACGCTCGATGATATCGACCCAGTACGATAATATTGAACTTTGTCATAAATGAGATCGTTTTATATCTGTTGGAACTTTTTGCATATATATAGAGAGCTTGTCTTTAGTTGCTAGTAGAGAAGAAGAGAGTGCTTTTGAGTGTTTAACCTTAGATCATTTACCCAAAGCCCTTTCTCTCAAGGGAGTTCATCCTTTAATCCACCCTCATTATTAATATTTAATAGAGTGGATTGGGAAATGAACTTCTATATTCAAGGATCCTCCAGCTACCACCTTAATGAAAAATCATTAAGATGGGATGCCTTGAATGCATAGATGATTGGAATCACTCTATCTCCTTTATAGAAAAATATCTTAGAGTAGGATTCCATCATAACTTTGACCCAACTCGTCGTCATGTATTGGTATATCTTCTGAGTTGCGGTTCAAGGAAGAAGAAGATTCTTTATCAACAAAGGAGGAGATCTTCGACAACGAACTAAAAGGGACTCATCTGCTTATCTGTAAGTTATCAGAGTCCAAAGGACCCTTGTGATCATTCCTTTATAAGATTGGGTTTAAGGTGTTTTTCACCCCTTGCAAGTCCTCAAGGAGGCCTCTAACGGGAGTGTACGTGGTGGGTGCGTTGTGTTGATACTTACTCCGTGGAGAACATAAACAGCTAGGGTCTTGTGGAAGATCTTTGGCCAGTGTACTTAAAAGTGGGCGTGTTGTATTGACCCTTGCTCATGAGAGCATAAACAGTCAGCCTAGATGTATGTTGTAAAGGCTAAAGGTGAACCTAATTTAAAACCTTGGGTTTGGGGTGAACCATGTGAAACCTCCTTAGTGAAATCCGGTACACTAAAGGATTGAGTGCGGTTACAGGGAATAGAGTAGACAAGTAGTCAAACCACTATAAAAATGACTGTGTTTGAGATTGTTGTTGTCTTTCATTTGTCTATGTGATTTTCTTAAATACTTTCATATCTAATTATCTAAGATCACACCTCACACACACGCACAGTCTTATCCATCATAAACTAGTTTACATATTGTTCATCTCTCTTATAGTTTGTGATTGGATCCTCTACCAGGCTTCAGGCTTGGAATCCAGGAGAGTTACTCTTGAGTAATCCTAATATATGCTTGTTGTTAAGATTAGAGTGACAGGATTTTAAATTATTAAAAAGTCCTAATCCCCCCCCCCCCCCCCCCCCCCCCCCCCCCTCTAGGATATATTGGCATATTCCTACTTCAACTAAAGAGGTCTTTATTACAATTTTAATTGGTATCAAAGAGGGTCTCTCTTTAATGGCTTAACCACCTAGAGAGTGATCTTGACTGAAGTTAGGAATATGGCCAAAGGAGAGGGCTCATCAGTCACTAGACCTCCAGTATTTGATGGATCAAATTATGCATATTGGAAGACTAGAACGCACTACTTTCTGAGATCCTTGGATCATGATGTTTGGAATATAGTTGAAAAAGGATATGTGAGACTAGCTAAACAAATAGTACTTGATAATGGCACAACTATCACCAAACCAAAATCTAAAGATAAGTGGACAACACTCGATAAAGAAAACTAAACTGTTGAGGCCAAAGCTATGAATGCTATCTACTATGCTATGTCCCAAGTATTTTCAATCAAATCAGTATGTGTGGGACATCCAAGGAAGCATGGGATTTGTTGAAAATAACCCATGAAAGTGCAAGCATTATGAAGAGATCTAAACTACAACTCCTGACTTCACAGATCGAAAGTCTCAGAATGGAAGAGCATGAGACCTTTATGAAGTTTTTCACAAAGTTGAATATCATTTGTAACTCCATGGGTGGATTAGGAGAGAAAGTTTTGGTATCAAAAATCTGTAGGAAAATTCTAAGATCATTACTAGAACGGTTCAATCCTAACGTAACAATCATTGAAGAATGTAGGAATATAGACGAAATGAAAGTAGAAGAACTGGTAGGTTCCCTAGAAACATTTGAACTACATTTCAAACAAATCCCTAAATCCAAAACTACTATCCTTAAAACTTCAAAGAAAACAACAAATGAGGATATTGAAAGTGAAATAGAAGATGAAAATGAGGAAATAGCTTTCATGGCTCAACGGTTCAAAAAGTTCTTTTAGAAAAATCGTGGCCGTCCACTTAAAGGAAGAAAGATGGAAAACAGACCTTCTATAAGTAAATTTGGTTAAAAAACCAAACAACTAAAATGTTATGCCTGTCAGAAGTTTGGACACCTATTTACTGAATGCCCAAACAGAAAAACTAAGGGCAAGGCAATGGCTGCCACATGGGATGATACAAAAGAGTTAAACTCAGAATCTAGTGACTTGGAGAGTGATGGAGATCAGAAATCTTTGAAGATTCTTATGGTCTTCAATGCTCCAATCATACCCAGTGAAACTGAGATCGAGAAAGAACCACAAGCCACTAAATCATTTCCTTTTGATAATGAGGAAACAGAGGACAAAAAAGAGGAACAGGATAAACTACAGGATGCTTACAATAAACTCTATATTCATTGCATCCACATCCTTAAAAGACTTGGAATGTCTGTAAACAAAAAAGAAATGATGTAAAGAGATCTAGACAAAACCTTGAAAATTAATACACATCTAATCAATGATTTACAGCAATATCATTCAGATAATGATAAGTTGTAAAGAATCAATCTATCCCTAAAAACGGAATCATCAAAGCTTACTAAACAAGTTGAATTATTAGAAGATGAAAATGACATCTCCAGAATGAGAATCACACACTACGTTTTGACTTAGAGAAATCCAGAAAAATTGCTGAAATAAACTATAAATTTTTCTAGAGTGGTGAAAAGCTAGAAAAATTATTAGGGATGGGAAGACGAGGAAAAAATAGGAGTGGCCTAGGGTATGATAAAACTAAAACGAGAACTGGAAATGCAACACCAATAACTAGAAAATCGGCTGCTTTAAGCAGTAATATGAGAACTACTCCAGTTTATCATTTATGTAGTGATTTGGGCCATTATAAGTTTGAATTCTTGACACCTAGAAGGAATCCAAATAACTCTACTCAAAATCATATTGGTAAATTCAAACTGACCAGAGAAATACAAAATGTCAAAAGTCCACCTAGGAGATTGGTTAAAAGAAATACTCATCCATCACCACCTAAAATGAATGACAGAATGAAGGAGTCAGTGGATCAAGTGGGTAAGATAAACAAGAAAACTAAATCTACCACAATAAAGAATTCTGTCTCAAAATGGATAGTGAATGAAAAGATGAATTGTTTGATAGCTCACTCTATTCATATGCCCTGAAATATTAAAGCATAAAAAGACAAGTCCAGGTCATGCATCGAGATCTGGATATTTTGCTAAAATGATGCAATTTTGTTGAGCTCTTAATGATATATCTGAGGTTCCTCACCTCAATCTTTTGGTATATAAACATTCTAATGTTTATAATTTTGACTTGTACAATGCTCATATAAAAATTTGCTATGTATACTATTAATTCATAGATATACTAAAAGTATACATGAAGGGTTGTCTGAATTCTAAAAATTGAAAATACTCACCCTTGATATGTCTGTCGATAAGTCATGAGCATTTTCAAACAAATCAATAAGCAGTCGATATCATCGACATATCTTTAGAATTTGAGAAGTCACATGATTGAGACTATTACGAAGCCATTGTCGATAACATCAAATGAGGATCATTGATATAATCAAAACTGAGTTCAACGATATCGAAAGATGCAGGCCGATAAAAGGCGGTCGAGCAGAAAAAATTCATTTTTTTTAAAGGCATTTCACTTTTTCTTGCTCATCCCCTCAACCGGAAGTACATCGGTGGGTCCCGAAAGCTCCTCAAAACTAGTATTACCCTTCCGTTCCTTCTATTCCAGATTCAATCTTGCTTTTGGGTTAGGTATTTTCAGTTCTTTTTTTCAAAGAGGAATTTTGTCCATTTTTCTTAAATCTCTGTCTTTATGGGTAAGGACAAATAAAAGGTGTCTAGTCCTGGGGAGTCCTCTAGAGCCTCTCGACGAAAAACCCTAGCTTTAAAAGAGAGAGAAAGAGCTCTTGAACGGGGGACCCCGACTCGTCAGAGGACACGACAAACTTCACATGGCATGTCCCAATCCGAAATACCAGTCCCTCCTCCAGCTAGAATAAATCCAGTTCTAGCTAAATATACCGGTAGGAAGCTTATCCATGAAAGAAAGGTTGACAGGGATTGTTTAAAACTGTACAATCTAGAATCCCTATTTTCTCCAATCGATTGGTTGCCTGTTCTTGACTTCAGTGGACCATGTCATCTTGAAGCAACATGCAACTTTCTCGCCGCTTGTCACTCACCTGTGTCTGATCCTCCTTCTATCATGGTTTGTCTTAATGGTGATAATGTCCTGATCACTCCTGCTACAATTGCAAACATCCTAGGGCTGACAATGTCACCCGATGGTCTCCCTGAAATGGACCTCAAAAACGTTGAAATCCGGTCCATGGTTACTTAATATCTCTGTCATGGTAGGGACATTCCATAGTACCAAGGAAATGCATTGAAATCTAAGTTCATGGAAGCACGATTTTGGGTCCTGCACGGTATCTTTCCCATAAACATCTATCCTGGAAGTACCAACCGGTCCGATCTCACAGGGTTCATGACCATGATAGTGTACTTAATAACCACAGAGATAACAATCTATCTTCCGACTCTGATTGTACACCAGTTAGTCTATGTTGTTTATACGTCCTGGGATCTTCACCTACCCTATCCCTGGATTATACACATGATGAGCATCGCCATTGGATTTTCGACTACAAATGATCCAGAACTTCCCCTCCAAGTCTTCAACAAAAACCACATTCGAAGAATGGACTTGAAGTTCTATAAGTACCCCGAAGATCAGAGGAAGGAATTCATGAAGAAGCAGGTGGAGGTGAAGGTGACGAGATGGCTGGGAATGAACCTCCTGCGCCCCATTAAGCTCCGTCTACATCAGAGCATGGGCATGCGAAAAAGGTTTAAGTGCATTAAGATAGAATTGGGGCATGTCGCCCAACTGAAAGAGTCTGTGGATACACGACTTACTATCTTAGAACCTGGTCAATGGAGTGCAATAGACGGTGCAGCAATTCATTGATCTACTCACTTGCCAGCACAACGAGAAGACACCATCTTCCTCGGCTCCATAGTACTGGTCTCTGGATGCAATCACATACACCTCACTCTTATTTTCGCATATGAACATTAGTATCTTTTTGGATGTTCTACGCTCTCATGAGTGTATGTGATAACTCACTAACCTGCATAGTCTAGACAATTTTTTGTGTGTGTTGTATATGCCCATGGAAGGGCTAAATCTGATGGTTGATTTTGGGTACCCATAAATGGGCTTGGTAATTGTGTTTGGATAACTGTTATACTTCTGCTGATCTTGGGTAGTATGTTTTTTTTTTGTGGATATTTTGAATATGGCCAATTATAATTCACTCCTATTTACTGTCATGATTATGTTTTAAGATCCTCGGGTTTATCTAACCTATGTTATGTGGAATGCATGTGATGTTTTTTTTTAAAAAAAAATTCTATTTGCTTATATCACTGCACTATTTGGTCTACTATAGATACATAGTTTCTGAAAATGATGTTTGCTTAAACTGTCGTGCTCATTATACATCTATCTTGTATATATGTATGCTCTCTGGATGTTGGTTCTCTTAAATACTTCAAACTTCAGTCAATATCAATTGATATACCTTTGCCAATGACTGACAAAAGGGGGGAGAACAATTCAAACACCCTGCAAGGAAAATTGTATATCTACTTGAATTGTGATACAGGTGTAAGTGGGAGTAGCTGCATCAAGATAGGGGGAGAATGCTGTTAGAGGGAGCTACTACTGATTATGTGTATGGCTTCACTAGATGTACACACAATTCAGGATGCGTTTGTCTAGATGTTGTTCTAGGGTGTTTTGGTATTTTTTCATGTAATTAACAAATGGGGAGCTCAATTAGCGTGAGTGTTGAGTCAACTAGACAAAAAATATCCATAGGAAGATCAATCAACTGTCTGCCTCAATTGAATGTGTGCCTGAACTCACCACAGGTAAATCTAAGCCTCACATCCCATGTCCCAAAACACCATGTAATTAAAACACTTGGTTAAGATATCATAGGGTTTTTGGGTTAGAAAACTTTTTTTTACAAGTGCTACCTCTAAGTTTTCTACCTCTATCGATTTATCGATAGACTGATCGATAAAATTGACAAGTGCTATCGATGTCCTTGATGATCAATTGATAGCCTCAAAATGATGACAAAAGATGTCTAACAACCATATATTCATCTGGACGGAATTATCGATGTATTGATACCCCTATCGATATCATCGATATTTGAAACTCTAGTCTATCGAAGTTGACTCAATAAAATTGACAGTAGAGATTTTGTGTCCCTATTTTTTTTAAAGAAAATCATGAAGACCTTCGATATATCGAAGTACTCCTTGATATCCTTGGAAGTCAAAAACAGATGATATCAGAAGGCCTTTGATGATATCGGTCTTGGACACACTTTTTTCAGCAACAATTTTCATGTGGTTTTTATCTTGGATAGAGGGTCACTCAATAGAATAAATATTCAAATATCGATGATATCGAGGTCGAGTCGATGACATCGAGAAAGGACATTATCTATCTAATAAGCTTACTAGAAAATTCTTTAGATTTATCGATGCATCGACACTACCATCGATATCATCAACATTCAAATTCCAATTATATCAAGTGTACCTCGATCATATCCTTTACCTGAAAAATTTCAAAGGCTTTGTCTCTCTCATGTTTCAAATGTTGAGGAATCGATCCTCGTGTCGATGAAATCAGAGTTAGAAATCTGAAGACATCAACGCATATTTTGATCTCCTCGACCAGCTAGCAAAAGGTTTCAAAAGCGTATGACATTTGAGTTTGTGTCGTCGAGCAGCCAGTCGATGCAATCGAGAGTATACGCTCAATGATATCGAATTATGTCATAAATGTGACCGTTTTATATCCGTTGGAACTTTTTACCTATATATAAAGAGCTTATCTTTAGTTGCTGGTAGAGAAAAAAGAGAGTGCTTTTGGGTGTTTAACCTTAGATCATTTTCCTAAAGCCTTTTCTCTCAAGGGAGTTCATCCTCCAATCCACCTTCATCATTAATATTCAATAGAGTGGATTGGGGAATGAACTTCTGCATTTTAGGACCCTCCAACTACCACCTTAATGACAAATCATTAAGCCGGAATGCCTTAAATACATATATGATTGGAATCACTCTATCTCCTTTATAGGAAAATATCTGAGAGTAGGATTCCATCATAACCTTGACCCAACCCGTCGCCATGCATTGGTATATCTTCTGATTTGCAGTTCAAAGAAGCAGAAGATTCTTCATCAACAAAGGAGGAGATCTTCGATAACGAGCCAAAAGGGACTCATCTGCTTATATGTAAAGTTATCAGAGTTCAGAGGACCCTTGTGATCATTACTTTGTAAGATTGGGTCTAAGTTGTTTCTCACCCCTTATAAGTCCTCAAGAAGGCCTCCAATGCGAGTGTACATGGTGGGTGCGTGGTGTTGACCCTTGCTCTATGGAGAGCATAAATAGTTAGAGTCTGATGGAATATCCTTGGCCAGTGTGTCTAAAAGTAGATGCGTTGTGTTGACACTTGCTCGTGAGGGCATAAACAGTCAGCCTAGGTGTAGGTTATAAAAGTGTAACACCCTGAAAATTGGGGGTCGTGTATAAACCCAACTCCCGAGTTTCAGACCGTCACTTATGCAACAAAAATGATTATAATTCAATGTTGTCTGAGTTAAAGCATTTACATGAGTAAAAGTATACCAAAACTGCAATTCATACTCCAGATCCAGTGATAAAAGCAAGCGGAAGACTAATGAATATATATATCACTGTATGAAAAATAAAGTAGATCTCGACTGTCTCCAAAGTATGAATACATCTCTGAGTCTCATATACATGTAAATAAGAAGAAATCAAATATCAAAATAGTCCCACTGAGAAGTCCCGTCAATCCAGGCTACCTAAGCAAAGCCGTCGTGGTACTGCATATATGAGAACTCGTCCTGGTCCTCATCATAGTCCGGCTCTGCCTCCTGAATCGCTGCCTCACCTGCATCTAAGACAGGGTCTGGTGGGTGTTGCAAACACCATCCCGTAACGTGGGAGTGAGTAGCTAACTCAGTGGAATAATAGAGTAAGGATTAGCATGTTCTCAAATCAATCATGCGATAATAGTAAAGCAGTAAATCAAACAATCATAATAGTGTTGTTAATGCAATATGACATGACATGATGGATGCCCTCACCGACATTCTCCCTCATACGGCACCATCTTATGCCCGCGGCATGCTTGCGTACCGCTCAGTGCTCCACATCTTCCAGGCACATGTAATGTGATGGTGATATGATTGCCGAGTTATTATTAGTCCATTCAAACAGCAGGATTGGAAAACTAAGGTACTTCCCTTATATCAATCCCAACACAGATCCTGTCTAGGGTCGTCACTCCTAGTAATCTCATACGATGTATATTTTGTAGGTCGCTGCAAGGGCTGCCAGGGCTGTTGCTCGCACTCGTTGCACCGCTCCCCCATCACCTTATCAATACAGGCCTACTGTACTCTCACTGCTACGGAAGGGTCGTCGCCTCCCGTAGACTCAGAATACGCTCACGGTCACTACAAAAGACTCGTCGCCTGATCAGTGTAGGCCGACAGCAAGAATATAGTGTCTCATACCACCATAATCTGCTCACAAGTCATAGGTGCTCACTGGTCACTACGGGAAGGTTTGTGGCCCCAGCGTAGGCCGACAGCTCAACCACGGTGTCATACAAGGTAAACATACAACGGCCAGTCGGGTTACTTGACGGGCTCGACTAGCATGAGCGCATCTAAAGTCGAATGACATGAAGTGCGTAAAACACCTCATGTGGCCTAACCACTGCCGCCAACTCCAAAACACGGCTCACGCTCATCGACGCGTCGTTCGTGGCAAAGATAAGCCAACCACGAATTTACTCAGTTGCCGACTGCCTGGACTAGGTATAGTCCCAAACATTTATGAATTCACATTAGAAATCATGTAAGAGTAATGGAAATGAAACATAACAATGTGAGCATGTAAACACATGTTATAACATACAACTTAAGTGAATCATCAAACACATGCCTTTCATACATATAATGAAATCATGCATATAGCTAACATGTAGGAATTCATTTACATCAGCATATTAATTGAGAATTCAATCTCAAACTAATTCATAACACCATTTAATTCAATACATACTAATACAAACATTTATACAAACACTTAGTCTACACACTTAAGTCTACATATAGTATGTCGACTCAAAGTACGCATTTGGGCGAATCTCTTCGCCAAACTAATTATGCACATATTCCTAATATCCTAATGCGACAAGAATCCATGTCAATCACATCAGCAAATTATGGATGAAAACAGTATTCCCTACAAATGACTAAAATGCCCTAAATCTCATATTCTTCGTCTTCTTACAAAACAGGAAACGGACGGCATGTTGTACATGTCAAACGGTATTGTCGTCGATAATCTACTATTAAACGACATTGAAAGCGCTGGAAACAGTCAATCAAAACGTTTAAAATCCGCACCTTTTATCCTAGAAGTGTATCAATTCGAACGGAGCATATACGCTTCATCTACTGCGAACTGGGAACCTAATACACAAGATCCATAAGCTAACATGCTAAGGAAACGAGGGAACAACAAATCAGCAAGTGTTTGGGGTGTTTGCTTACCTAGAATCGTGACGAAATCACCGGCAAAGTGATTGGATTGCGTGGCTTAAACACGTGCATTAGGTAGTGCAGCAGGTAGTGCAGCAGCAGGAAAAACTCTCCCACCTTCTCGCACAAACTCTCACTTTCTCTCGCACTCTTGCTAGGGTTTCTAGAAAATTCGGATGGGTGAGAGGAGTGAGGGTTTCAGCCCCTTTTATAACCTAAAACTCGCCCAAAACAGGCTTGGGAACAATGTTTACTTGATACCTAACCAAATCGGGGTTGTTTCGGTCCAAAAAGACATTACTGGTGGTCCCCAGGCCGAACGCGATCGGACTTAAGTTCATGCACGTCGGATGTCGCTCACATCCCATTTTCAGACCAGGAGTGTTTGTAGATCGCACGTGGCGGTCCAGTTTCAGTTCAGCGGTCACCGCACGTAGATCAGGCCTACAAGTCTCATGATATGAAATAGAAATTTTTCCTAATCCAAGGGTGTAATTTGACTAAATTCTGAATGTCAGAATGCTTAATAATAACGTATCAAGTCGTGTGCCAGATTTGAATTTCAAATTCCAAATCTAACTCTATTCTCATTCCCTTCACTCCAGGCTCAATGAAATAGCCTGTGAATGTCGGTTGGACTTGATTTTCAAAATGCTTGTCAAGTCCAGCTAGGCGGTTATAACTGTTTAAGATTGTAGGTATCGGACTTTCGACGCGCGGTCTAGATCCAATACAAAGTTTCAACGTGGTCCAGAGAATAAACTGGTTTAGAGTTTGATCCGAGGTTTTAGAGTATTATAGCGTCATTAGTTCTACTCGCTTTGGGTCTTGTAGAATGTATTTAAAGTGATCAAGGACTATTTCTCAGCTACTCTAGCGTTGCGCTAGCTAACTTACACTTATTTTCTAAAGGAATTAATCCTACGCGATTTCTGGTCGAGTTGGTACTTGAGTCCAAGTACCGATCTTTCCAGGGCGTTACAATCTACCCCCCTTAACAAAAAAATTTTCATCCTCAAAATTTGTACATTTTCATACTCCTCGAGAAGCTGTGGGTAGTTCTTTCTAATCTCGGCTTCTGTCTCCCAGGTAGCCTCTTCCTCAGAGTGATGCGTCCACAATACCTTCACAAGCGGAATCACCTTGCTACGCAGTACCTGCTCCTTCCTGTCTAAGATACATGTCGGTCGCAGGATATATGTAACATCCTCTCCTAACTGCACCTGCTCTCATCTGATGATATGAGAAGGATCAGAAACGTATTTCTTCAGTATAGAAACATGAAAGACGTTGTGTACGCTCGCGAGAGGCGTGGGTAAAGCCAAACGGTATGCCACTACTTCCACATGATCGAGGATCTGGAATGGACCAATGAATCGCGGTGCCAGCTTCCCCTTCTTCCCGAACCGAAGGACTACCTTCATAGGGGAAACTCGTAAAAATAGATGATCCCCAACTGTGAACTCTAGTGGCCGCCGTCTCGTATCGGCATAACTCTTTTGTCTGTTCTACGCTGTGAGAAGCCGACGTCTAATAATATCAATCTTCTCCGACGTCGCCTGAACTAACTCTGGGCCAATCAACCTGCGCTCACCGACCTCTGCCCAGCAATGCGGTGTGCGACAAGGTCGCCCATACAACGCCTCGTAAGGTGCCATACCGATACTCACCTGAAAACTATTGTTGTACGCGAACTCCGCATATGCAAGACAGTCATCCCAACTGTCCTTGAAGTCCAGTGCGCAAGCTCCCAACATGTACTCTAAGATCTGGTTCACCAGCTCTGTCTGTCCGTCTGTCTGTGGGTGGAAGGCAGTACTGAACTTCAACTTCACACTCATAACCTCCTGAATGCGAGTCCAGAAAATAAAAGTGAACCGCGTGTCTCTGTCCGACACGATCTCCAACGGAACTCTATGCAGACGCACAATCTCTCTAATATATAGTCTAGCCAGCTCGTCTGCAGAGTTCGTAACTCTGATCAGTAGGAAGTGCGCCGACTTCGTCAGACGGTCGATGATCACCCATATGGAATCATGTCCCCTCCTCGTCTTCCGCAGCCCTGAAACGAAATCCATGGAAATGAAGTCCCACTTCCACTCTGCGATCGGCATAGGCTGCAAGAGTCTAGGTGGTCGGCGATGCTCTGCCTTCACCTGCTGGCAAGTAAGACAACGGGACATGAACTCTGCTATGTGGGTCTTCATACCTTCCGACCAATAGGTCCTCTTCACGTCGCGATACATCTTGGTACTGCCTGGATGCATCGCGAGTCTGGTACAATGCGCAGCCTCGAGAATCTCTCGTCGCAAGTCAGGGATATCTGGGACGCATAGGCGGCCACGATAATGTAAGCCCCTATCCATGCCAACTTGCCACTCGACGTCTGCATCATCACTGGCCTGCTCTCGAAGCTCAGTCAGATGCGCATCATCCCTCTGCTCCTCGATGACCCAGTCATCGATCTGAGATCGCACCTGCACATGTGCGATGAACTCATACGGCTCCTCTACAGTGAGTTTCTACTCAAAGTCTCGCAAAAACTCAACCATATCCCACTCAGCAACCATCAGTGGAGCCGCAAACTCTATCGCCTTCTTGCGGCTCAACGCGTCAGCCACAAGGTTCGCCTTCCCAAGATGGTAAGAGACTTCGAACTTGAAGTCCTTCAAAGTCTCCATCCATCGCCGCTGCCTCATATTCAAGTCTCGCTGCGTGAATATGTACTTGAGGCTCTTGTAGTTGCAAAAGAGCTCGAACTCCTCTCCATAGAGGTAATGTCTCCAGAGTCTCAGTGCGAATATGACGGCTGCCAACTCTAGGCCGTGTGTAGGGTAATTCTCCTCGTGCTTCCTTAATTGTCTCAAGGCATACGAAATTACCCTGTCCCTCTGCATAAGGACACAACCCAGACCAACGCTAGACGCGTCAGTGTATATAGTGTACCTAACCCCTTGCTCTGGCAATACTAGCACAGGGGCGGACGTAAGTCTGTCCTTCAGCTCCTGAAAGCTGACTCCACCTTGTCATTCTAGGTGAACTTCACGTCCTTCCGTGTCAACTGAGATAAAAGTCTCGTGATCTTCGAGAAATCCCGAATGAAGCGTCGATAATATCCAGCGAGACCCAAGAAACTCCTCACCTCAGTGACAAAACCAGGCTGCTCCCAGTCCTGAACTGCAGCTACCTTAGACAGGTCAACTTCCATCCCATCCTTGGACACCACGTGTCCCAGGAACTTCACTTCCTGCTTCCAGAAGTCACACTTCTTGTACTGTGTGAACAACTGATGCTGTCTGAGTGTATCCATGACCAAGCGTAAGTGCTCCTCATGCTCCTCTTGACTCCTGGAGTATACCAAAATGTCGTCAATGAACACAATAATGAATCGATAGAGGAAAGGCTGAAATACCCGGTTCATCAGATCCATGAGAACGGCTGGCGCGTTCGTGAGACCGAACAACATCATATGGAACTCGTAGTGGCTAAAGCTAGTCCTAAATGCTGTCTTCTGCAAGTCCTCATCCCTGACGCGCAACTGATGATATCCTGACTGAAGATCAATCTTCGAGAAGTACTGCGCTCCTCTCAACTGATCAAACAAGTCATCGATCCTGGGTAAAGGGTACTTGTTCTTCACCGTGATCTGGTTCAGCCTGCGATAATCAATACACAATCGCATCGAACCATCCTTCTTCCTTAGAAATAGGACTGGTGCTCCCCAAGGAGACACACTAGGCCGTATAAGGCCAAGCTCCAACAGACCAATCTGCGTCCTCAACTCCTCCATCTCACACGGTGTCATGCGATATGTCGGTAGTGAGACGGGCGTGGAACCAGGCACCAGATCGATAGTGAAATCAATCTCTCGTCAAGGCAGAAAATCAGGGATCTTCCTGAATAGAACCCCAAAATCACAAATGACTGGCGTATGCTCAAGCATTTGGGCACCATCGTCCCGTAGTAAAGTAGCGTAGCTAAGTATGCGGAAGGGGAGATTTATCCACACTGGGAATGTAAAGGATGCGCCCTCTGGCTCATAGGCAATCACTATACGAGTCTCGCAGTCAATCTCGGCCCTTGCTGTAGTCAACCAGTCCATGCCAAGAATAATGTCGAGATAAACAAGAGAGGGGTTGATGACAAGATTAAGAGCCATCGTATTGCCCACCAAACAGCCCTCACACATCAGGGTGGCATCTGTAAAGGACCCGTGAGCTGTATAAACTCACACCCCATCCATCCTAATAGTCGGTAGCCCAATGCGCTGACTATGGCATGTGATATCAATGAAATCGTGGTTCCTGTGTCCACCATCACAAGAATAGAAATACCTCCGATGTGGGCAGTGACCTCAAAGGCCGAATGCTAAGAAGTCTCTGTCGCAGCTGCCTCATCTGTCAAGGCATGCACCCGTGCCTGCTATGGCCAGTTCGACCGCTTTGCCATGGGCCGTAGAGGTGGCCTGAACTGAGATACCGGAGGTCTGAAGGAAGGGTGCGCAGGAGCCAACCGTAAAGGCGGTGCTGAAATAGCCTGTGGGCGTATATGGTGGATCTTCTCCAGCGGCGAGAACCCACTGTCCCGCATCCAAGTAAAGAAACTCTGTGCAAATGGCCCAATCCCCCACAATAGGTACATGATAAATTGAGGGGCCGCATCGGTGGTATCGGCGCTGCAGCCCTAGAAGGAGGGTCAGCGTGAGGCCTCTTGCCCGAAAAGGGCCTGTCCTGCAAATCTGGTCTTGGCCTAGGAGAAATAGGGCCACGAGATCGCGTAAGTCGATCCACATCCTGCTCTGCCTGCATGGACATGTGAATCAGCTCTGCGTAAGAGGGAATGCTCACGCAACACATCTTC
This sequence comes from Magnolia kwangsiensis, assembly GCA_037074715.1. NCBI lineage: Eukaryota > Viridiplantae > Streptophyta > Magnoliopsida > Magnoliales > Magnoliaceae > Magnolia > Magnolia kwangsiensis. The sequence continues at coordinate 41,093,884 of CM073576.1, read as the reverse complement.
GACCGAATATCCGGTCGCAAACCCTATGAAAAGCGTCGTATGCGCATCTGCTCATCTGCCAGTATAGTCAGGACGTATCTGCCCAACTCAGTGAACCGATGGTCATACTCAGTCACCGTCATGCCTCCCTGTCTGAGGCGTAGAAACTCATTCTCCCGATCATGCCTATACGTCTGGGGATAGTATTTCTCGTGAAAGCGAAACTCGAACGCTGCCTAGGTCCATATATAGTCAGTGGCAACGGTCCGCAACACACTATGCCACCATTAGCTGGCCTCCCGCTCGAACAAGAACGTAGCCAACTTGACCTGCTCAGCCTCTGAATAATGCAGCATCTGTAGTATCTTCGCACACGGTCGAGCCAATACTCGGCCTCCTCGGGTCTATGAGAACCCGTAAAAGAGGGAGGCCGTAAGCGCTGGAATCGCTCTAGCAAGCCCCATGTGTCTGCGCATTCCCCGCAGGGTAAGCAGGTGGTACAGGATGAACCATGCCCTCATCCTGAGCATATGTATCGGCATCCTCAGCTGGATGCGCAGGTGGTGCAGGTGGAGGCACACTCCCACCCTGGGCTAGAGCCCTCACTATAGTAGTCAGGAGTTGCTACTGCTGCTGCATCATAGCCATCATCTGCTCAAATCTATTTGGAGGTGGAGTAGGCTGTGGCATGTACTGCGTCGAAGAAGACGCACGGTACTGCTCTCTGACGAGCGGTGTGAAAGGCGGTGGTCCAACTGTAGGACCAGTAGTAGGCTGAGACGCACGTGCTGTCTCAGGAATTGGGCCCACAGCAGGGTCCGCATGAGCATCAGACTATAAAGGAGCCTGATCCATAGGCTCACCCAATGTAAGTCGAGCTATGCTCCGTGTAGCCTTCGACGACATTCCTTATATTCAAAATAGGACGCAACCTTGAGAGTCTCAATAGCACAAACACACCGCAATCATTCACATAAAGAGTCAAAGGTATTCCATGCATTTCATTTAATCAAAATTATCACAATACAAGGGATATCTCCTTACAGGCATCATGACAGGAAGTACATGGGAACTAAGACAGTTACAGCTACAACAGCAATACAAGTAAACTACTAGCCTTAACAGGCTTACACAACATAAAGCAGGAAACGACTAACTACTACCAACAACATCTAAGATCTCATCGCAAGTCTAAGTCGGGTGACGGAGGAGGATCACCCTTATCCTGCAAGCAGCACATGATTGCCTTCAAGGTGCGAGTCACCTTGTCGAATTTCCTCTTCATAACGGCCTTGGTATCCTTGACCTCAACCCGAAGTTCCTGAACTTCCCTTAGCAAGGTGACCTGACTCTCCTCAATTCGGGCAATGCGATCATCACTAGTAGCCTGAGTAGAAGGAGGAGGGCTCTGATATGTATCTTGAGCCTCCTCTTCTACCTCTTCCTGGACTTCTTCCACTACTTTCGCTCCAGGTTCTCCCTCACTTGAATCCTCTTCATCATCAAAATTGTCCTCGCTATCCTCCTCAAGCTGAGTCTCACGATACTGAGACCCGATCTTCATCTTGACCATGTTAAACTCATCAATGCAATGAATCAGAGCTGGAAACTCCGGCCCAAGTCTGTAAGCAAACTCAAGCGCGATCTTGCATATAAGCCGGCAAAAAGGAAGCGACTCAGACGTTCTTCTTGATTTCACTATGAGGATAATCTGTCGCAACACGAAAGTGACCATACACATATTTTCTCCCTGGGCCACCTGATACAAGAAATCAACCATAAGGCGCGTACATTCAATACGATTTGTCGACCTGGGATACATGTTGAACGTGTAAATGTGGTGCAGCAAGCGTAAATCATCAAACATATGAGACGCCTTGACGCTATTGTTAGGCTGCCATGGAACTAGACTACCGCATAGGAACCTGGTACGGCGATCTCGCTCATGCCTACTCAAATTCTTCGCACTGGATGAACATCACCAAGGGAAACGTTCAGAAGTCGCGCTATCAACCGAACATTGATCGTAGCCATCCGGTCTCTACCAAAAGGAATCTTAAACTGCAATGGCTCCAGTGTAGGATTCTGGATACGAGAGTAGAGGGCATAAACGGTTCTCACATTAGCACGAGAACGGGCTTCAAAAAGTGGACCCCAATGTGCAGCTTCAATGCGCTAGAATAACAGGAATTCGTCGAAGAGTCGCCCTTCCACGTCTGCCTCAAACAACACCTTACGGTCAGTATATTCACCGTGAGGCATCTCTACTAATATCACTCGCCCAAGTTGAGTATGGGGATCCAAATCCCGCTTTGTATGGAACTCTCGGGCTGTGCTTGGACTTGCGACGACGCTTGAGCTAGCGGCGCCACCCCTCGGTCTTCTTGATTGCGCAGGGCGACTAGGCCCAGCCTCATCTGTTGCGGTTTTGCTCTTTCCCATCAAAGAGAGGATGGTGGAGAGATAGAAAAAACCCAAAATGGCTTCAACAAAAGCCATGAAAAATGTGAGAAATGTAGAGAAATGGCTGTCCAAATAGAAAAAAGGAAATCTAGGTATTGTAGAGGGATGCTTCAAGCTCCTCTAGGATGGATTTTCAAAAAGAAAGGAGAAGGAAAAAGGAAAATAGAGCTCCACACGATTTCAGCACGTTTTGGGGGTTGTAGGAGCTTCAACGGATGAGATCAGAGAGGGAGAGGGTTGCTAATCACGTTGGAGGTATGGTATGGGATAGGGTTGCTAATCACGTTGGAGGTATGGGATAGGGTCCCTCTAGGGGGGATAATGATATTCAATGGGGGAGATTCCTTCTTCTTTTATTTATTTTTTCACCATCTCCTTAGTATCGTCCCATAGCAAATGGTTCCATGCAGGTACCCTTTGGATAGCTAAAAGTTCAGCCCGTGTCAAGCGTGCATTTTTTCGCTTGAACGTAGATCAAAACATTATCCTGGATTGGGTTATTAGGACTTTTTTTTTGTTCTTTCTGTCTTTCTTTCTTTCATTTTTTTTTGGGGTGACGGTTTGAGATAGGGCAGCAAGAAAACGAGCAAGGGAGCTAGGGAGGGGGCTGTTTGTGAAGGAAGTGCCCTTTTTCGGGATTTTCTATGTCGGCCCACACATGGGAGGGATGCCCTACCCTTAAGAGAGCGTGCGCCCGAAATTTATTGCAAGTGGGGCCCACCGGACGGCGATGCATCGCCGGATCGGCGATGGCATCGCCGGCCATCTCGCGAGGTGGCCAGTGGGACCACATGAGTTGGGTCCCCCCTGCCTCAGGGACTCCAAATATGTATGGTCCCCACCTCAGATCATTGTAATTTAACCTAGGGAGGCCCAAACTTCCATTCGGGGCTTTTCGGGGCCAATCTGTATACCTGAATGCAATATCCTATCATGCAGCATATTATTTTGGGATAGAAGGAGCTAATACATCCATCTAGCCCATTATTTACTAAAGATTGCAAACTTAGAATGGCTTAATGGCTAGTTTTCATGAAATTTTACTATTCACTGTAAAATTTTATTGAAGTATGATTTTATATCATTTTCACATTAGGATCAATGCCTAACATGAAAATAATAATAAATAATTGAAGAATGGAGTGGTGAGAGGAAGAATTTTGAAGAAATTAGGTGAAACAGGGTTTTTAAGCCCTAGCGATTGAATGTAAGGGTTGTGGTTGTCCCACAGCCCAAGGATTCATATTTATGGGTTTAGAACCATTCAAAGAACATCTCAACCCACCTACCTATAACTTAGGAGCCACTTAGGTCGCTTCATGCGACCGTAGATGCGTTACAGACTCGATCGCGCGATCGATACGAATAGACTTCGCCTATTGGCGAATCTGTGATCCTATAAGTGTTTCTAGACTTTTGTCGCACCCACCTAAGTCAAAGAAAGCGACAGCATACATCGCGTGACCATAAACCAGGCCCAGTATAATCTCATTCATGCTCTGATACCAATTTGTAACACCCTAAAAATCGGGGGTCATGTATAAACCCAACTCCCGAGTCACAGACCATCACTTATGCAACAAAAATGATTATGATTCAATGTTGTCTGAGTTAAAGCATTCACATGAGTAAAAGTATACCAAAACTGCAATTCATACTCCAGATCCAGTGATAAAAGCAAGCGGAAGACTAATGAATATATATATCACTGTATGGAAAATAAAGTAGATCTCGACTGTCTCCAAAGTATGAATACATCTCTGAGTCTCATATACATGTAAATAAGAAGAAATCAAATATCAAAATAGTCCCACTGAGAAGTCCCGTCAATCCAGGCCAGCAAAGCCGTCGTGGTACTGCATATATGAGAACTCGTCCTGGTCCTCATCATAGTCCGGCTCTGCCTCCTGAATCGCTGCCTCACCTGCATCTAAGACAGGGTCTGGTGGGCGTTGCAAACACCATCCCGTAACGTGGGAGTGAGCAGCTAACTCAGTGGAATAATAGAGCAAGGATTAGCATGTTCTCAAATCAATCATGCGATAATAGTAAAGCAGTAAATCAAACAATCCTAGTAGTGTTGTTAATGCAATATGACATGACATGATGGATGCCCTCACCGACATTCTCCCTCATACGGCACCATCTTACGCCCGCGGCATGCTTGCGTACCACTCAGTGCTCCACATCTTCCAGGCACATGCAATGTGATGGTGATATGATTGCCGAGTTATTATTAGTCCATTCAAACAGCAGGATTGGGAAACTAAGGTACTTCCCTTATATCAATCCCAACACAGATCCTGTCTAGAGTCGTCACTCCTAGTAATCTCATATGATGTATATTTTGTAGGTCACTGCAAGGGCTGTCAGGGCTGTTGCTCGCACTCATTGCACCGCTCCCCCATCACCTTATCAATACAGGCCTATTGTACTCTCACTGCTACGGAAGGGTCATCGCCTCCCGTAGACTCAGAATATGCTCACGGTCACTACAAAGGACTCTTCGCCTGATAAGTGTAGGCCAACAGCAAGAATATAGTGTCCCATATCACCATAATCTGCTCACGAGTCATAGGTGCTCACTGGTCACTACGGGGAGGTTTGTGGCCCCAGCGTAGGCTGACAGCTCGACCACGGTGTCCCATACCACCATGCCCGGTTCATGAGTCTTTGTGGATCAAGGTACCATGGTTGACAGGGTTTACAATGATAAGTTCAGTAGCCTAGGTTCAAGTAGTTATGACTCATACAAGGTAAACATATAACGGCCAGTCGGGTTACTTGACGGGCTCGACTAGCACGAGCGCATCTCAAGTCGAACGGAGCATATAGAATCCGCACCTTTTATCCTAGAAGCGTATCAATTCGAACGGAGCGTATACGCTTCGTCTACGGTGAACTGGGAACCTAATACACAAGATCCATAAGCTAACATGCTAAGGAAATGAGGGAACAACAAATCAGCAAGTGTTTGGGGTGTTTGTTTACCTAGAATCGTGGCGAAATCACCGGCAAAGTGATTGGATTGCGTGGCTTAAACACGTGCAGCAGGTAGTGCAGCAGCAGGAAAAACTCTCCCACCTTCTCTCACAAACTCTCACTTTCTCTCTCACTCTTGCTAGGGTTTCTAGCAAATTCGGATGGGTGAGAAGAGTGAGGGTTTAAGCCCCTTTTATAACCTAAAACTCGCCCAAAACAGGCTTGGAAACAATGTTTACTTGATACCTAACCAAATCGGGATTATTTCGGTCCAAAAAGACATTACTGGTGGTCCCCAGGCCGAACGCGATCGGACTTAAGTTCATGCACGTCGGATGTCGCTCACATCCCATTTTCAGACCAGGAGTGTTTGTAGATCGCACGTGGTGGTCCAGTTTCAGTTCAGCGGTCACCGCACGTAGATCAGGCCTACAAGTCTCATGATATGAAATTGAAATTTTTCTTGATCCAAGGGTGTAATTTGGCTGAATTCTAACGGTCAGAATGCTTAATAATAACGTGTCAAGTCATGTGCCAGATTTGAATCTCAAATTTCAAATCTAACCCTATTCTCACTCTCTTCACTCCAGGCTCAATGAAATAGCCTGTGAATGTCGGTTGGACTTGATTTTTGAAATGATTGTCAAGTCCAGCTAGGCGGTTATAACAGTCTAAGATTGTAGGTATCAGACTTTCGACGCGCGGTCTATATCCAATACAAAGTTTCAAAGAGGTCTAGAGAACAAACCGATTCAGAGTTTGATCCGAGGTTTCAGAGTATTATAGCGTCATTAGTTCTACTCGCTTTGGGTCTTGTAGAACATATTTAAAGTGATCAGAGACTATTTCCCAGCTACTATAGCGTTGCGCTAGCTAACTTACACTTATTTTCTAAAGGAATTAATCCTACGCGATTTCTGGTCGAGTTGGTACTCGAGCCCAAGTACCAATTTTTTCAGGGCGTTACAAAAAGTTAAAGGTAAACATGATTTAAAACCTTAGGTTTGGGGTGAACCGTGTCAAACCTCCTTAGTGAAATTCGGTACCCTCAAGGGTTGAGTGCGGTTACCGGGAATGGAGTAGGCAAGTAGTTGAACCACTATAAAAATAACTGTGTTTGAGATTGTTATTATCTTTTATTTATCTACGTCATTTCCTTAAATACTTTCATATCTAATTATCTGAGATCACACCTCATACATACGTACAGTTCCATCATAAACTAGTTTGCATATTGTTCATCTCTCAAATAGTTTGTGATTGGATCCTTTACCAGGCTTGAAAGCCAGTAGAGTTACTCTTGAGTAATCCTAATATATGCTTGTTGGTAGGATTAGAGTGATAGGATTTTAAATTATTAAAAAATGATTAAAAAGTCCTATTCACCCCCTCTAGGACATGTTAACATATTCCTACTTCAACTAAAGCAGTCTTTACCACAATTTCACATTGTACCCTCAACATCTGATATTTGACTCTCTATGACTCCTCATTTACATAGTTAATCTTTATTGCGTACTCTGATATTGTATGACTTATGGACTTGTCAATATTTGCGCTTACTCTGTTATTGTATGATTCATGATCTTGTCAATATTTCTGACATTGTATTGCATTGAATACTTAGCACTTATCTTGTGCACACACTTTCACCACCCTCTGAGCTTTCTATAAACTTATGCACGATAGATGTATGCAGGTGGCGTTAGGTTGCAGCAGCATTGAGCTTGGAGTGTGCAGCTATCTTTCGGAGCTTGGATTTTGACATATGTATTTTCCTTTCAGAATTGTATTCAAATATTTATATTAGTGGATATGTGATGATGATGTTGCCTTTATGATTTGGGTATACTTATGGTTATGCTTCTTATGAGACAAATGTACATTAAAAAATCCTCCTTATAGGATCCCAGGATCGGAACGTGGTGTATGGACGATGAGAGCCGAGAATGGGTTACTAAGGAGGCTGTCGGCACCAAATTTGGCAATCGAAAATTTTGTGAGCCCGATTTCTGAGTTTAGGGCATGACAAGTGTGGTTCACCTGATACAGGATCTGCCTCATTTTTAAATCTTAGGCCATAAGACGAGCTTGCCAATTGGATGGACGGTATGGATTAAGTCCACATATCATGGTGGGCTCCATACAAAAGGATGAATAGTGTGGATTCCATCTACACATCAAGTGGGTCTTGTCCATATGGACAGACGGTGTGGATGAAATCCACACACAGATTCATCCACACACAGATGGGTCCCACATGACTTAGTGATGTCACAACACAACTACGTAGCTGGTGTGTGGAAGTCTAGCCAGTCCACCTGTAACATCCCGAAAATCGGGGGTCGAGTAAAAACCCAACTCCCGAGTTCCAAAATGTTATTTATGCAACATAAATATGTATGATTGAATGTTTTCTATGTTAATGTATTAAACATGAGTGAGATTAAGCCAGAACACCATATCATACTCCAGAGACAGTTAAATTTATAAGCAGAAGACTATGATAGTATGTATAAACTGTTGTTAATGCAGTATGACATGACATGACTGTTGTTAAATTTACAAGCGAAAGACTGTGATAGTATGTATAAACTGTTGCATTAACAATAGTATTAGGACTGTAATAGTAAAGCAGTAAATCAAACAATTCTAATACTGTTGTTAATGCAATATGACATGACATGATGGATGCCCTCACCGACGATCTCTCTCATACGGCACCATCTTACGCCCGCGGCATGCTTTCATCCCACAGTGCTCCACATCTTCCAGGCACATGCAATGTGATGGTGATATGATTACTGAGTTATTATTAGTCCATTCAAACAGCAGGATTGGGAAACTAAGGTACTTCCATTATATCAATCCCAACACAGGTCCTGTCTAGGGTCGTCACTCCCAGTAATCTCATACGATGTATATTTTGTAGGTCGCTGCAAGGACTGCCAGGGCTGTTGCTCGCACTCATTTCACCGCTCCCCCATCACCTTATCAATACAGGCCTACTGTACTCTCACTGCTACGGAAGGGTCGTCGCCTCCCGTAGACTCAGAATACGCTCGCAGTCATTACAAAGGACTCGTCGCCTGATCAGTGTAGGCCGACAGCAAGAATATAGTGTTTATACCACCATAATCTTCTCACTAGTCATAGGTGCTCACTGGTCACTACGGGGAGGTTTGTGGCCCCAGCGTAGGCCGACAGCTCGACCACGGTGTCCCATACCTCCATGCCCAGCTCATGAGTCTTTATGGATTAAGGTACCATGGTTGACAGGGTTTACAATGGTAAGTTCAGTACCCTAGGTTCAAGCAGTTATGACACATACAGGGTGAACATACAAAGGCCAGTCGGGTTACTTGACGAGCTCGACTAGCACGAGCGCATCTCAAGTCGAACGACATGAAGTACGTAAAACACCTCGTGTGGCCTAACCACTACCGTCAACTCCAAAACACGGCTCGCGTTCATCGACGCGTCGTTCGTGGCAAAGATAAGTCAACCACGAATTTACTCAGTTGTCGACTGCCTGGACTAGGTATAGTTCCAAACAATTATGAATCCACATCAGCAATTATATAAAAGCAATGGAAATGAAATACAACAATGTGAGCATGTTAACACACATTATAACATACAACTTAAGTAAATCATCTAACACATGCATTTCATACATATAATGAAATCATGCATATAGCTAACATGTCGAAAATGATTTACATCAGCATATTAATTGAGAATTCAATCTCAACTAATTCATAACGCCATTTAATTCAATGCATACTAATACAAGCATTTATACAAATACTTAAACTACACACTTAAGTCTACATATAGTATGTCGACTCAAAGTGCGCATTTAGGCAAATCTCTTAGCCAAACTAATTATGCACGCATTCCTAGTATCCTAATGCGACAAGAAGCCATGTCAATCACATCAGCAAAATATGGATGAAAACAGTATTTCCTACAAATGACTAAAATGCCCTAAATCTCATATTCTTCGTCTGCTTACGAAACAGGAAACGGACAGCATGTTGTACATGTCAAACGGCATTTTCGTCGATAATCTACTATTAAACGACATTGAAAGCAGTGAAAACTGTCTATCAAAGCGTCTAGAATCAGCACCTTTTATCCTAGAAGCGTATCAATTCGAACGGAGCGTATACGCTTCGTCTACGGTGAACTGGGAACCTAATACACAAGATCCATAAGCTAACATGCTAAGAAAACGAGAAAACAACAAATCAGCAAGTGTTTAGGGTATTTGCTTACCTAGAATCGCGGTGAAATCACCGGGAAAGTGATTGAGGTGCGTTGCTTAAGCACGTGCAACACGTGGTGCAAGCAGCAGGAAGTTCTCTCCCACTCTCTCTCACAATCTCTCACCTTTTCTCTCACACAAGCTAGGGTTTCTAGAAAATTCGGATGGGTAAGAGAAGTGAGGGTTTAAGTCCCTTTTATAACCTAAAACTTGCCCAAAACAGGCTTGGAAACAATGTTTACTTGATACCTAACCAAATCGGGGCTGTTTCGGTCCAAAAAGGCATTTCTGGTGGTCCCCTAGCCGAACGCGATCGGGCTTAAGTTCATGCACGTCGGATGTCGCTCACATCCCATTTTCAGACCAGCAGTGTTCGTAGATCGCACGTGGCGGTCCAGTTTCAGTTTAGCGGTCACCGCACGTAGATCAGGCCTACAAGTCTCCTGATATGAAATAGAAATTTTTCCTGATCCAAGGGTATAATTTGGCTGAATTCTGACGGTCAGAATGCTTAATACTGACACGTCAAGTCGTGTGCCAGATTTGAATTTTAAATTCCAAATCTAACCCTATTCTCACTCTCTTCACTCCAGGCTCAATGAAATAGCCTGTGAATGTCGGTTGGAATTGATTTTCAAAATGATTGTCAAGTCCAGCTAGGCGGTTATAACGGTCTAAGATTGTAGGTATCGGACTTTCGACGCGCGGTCTAGATCCAATACAAAGTTTCAAAGAGGTCTAGAGAACAAACCGGTTTAGAGTTTAATCCGAGGTTTTAGAGTATTATAGCACCATTGATTTTACAAGTTTTGGGTCTTGTAGAACGTATTTAAAGCGGTTAGGGACTATTTCACAGCTACTCCAGCGTAGTGCTAGCTAACTTATGCTTAGTTTCTAAAGGAATTAATCCTAAGTGATTTCTTTGGCTATGGAATTGGGTTCTGAGCGATTTTCCAGGTGTTTTAGTTGACCCATTGCCTAAGGACGTTTAACCCCAGGTTGGAAAAAATCCGGCGTGTTACAATCTATCCCCCTTAAAACACAATTTCGTCCCCGAAATTGGCGAAGGGTAAGGAGTATCTAGCAAGACTTCAGTATTGACATTCTAAGGAAGGGTCAATCCTATTTAATGACCTAACCGTACGTATATCCTAACTCAAATGTTTCGATCCTGGGCCAGTGAGGAAGAAGCCAACCACGCTTTCGCTGCGCCACTCTGATCAAACAGTAGCGTTGACTGACCTAACTGGATTGGACTCAATATGTTCTAACCCCCCTTAAAACTTGGTTCTACTTAAAGTTCAAGAATCTTTGCATCGCTCTGTATATCGGAACGAGGTGCAACTTAGGGGCTATCCTTGACATGAATTAGGAAACAACCTCTCATTACAGTGGTTTTTCTTTGCTAATGATGCGTTCTATGGCATTGGTATCTATGGCGATAGAGATGAGCCTAATCTCTATTGTGGTTGAGTTCAGGGGCAGGTATGAGTTGGTGGTAAGATGTCGAATTCTCTACTGGCTTTAAGTCCTCGCCATTTTTCAAAGGCAATCTGATCACGTTTGGTTGTAGGTGGTTGGGCCATCACAGAAGAAGTGTTGTGTAGTAGGTCTGAGCCGGATATATAGACTTTCTGTCTAGCTAGGAAAGAAAATTTATTGTATCAATTCTTAATCCGAGTCGATGCCGATCTTCTGCTTAATCAGAGCATTGGATTTATTGGTAACCAATAGGATTAAGAAGTCAATTTAAACCGCAAACACATCGCTTACATGTAGTTCCTTTACTCTGCGTTCCCAAATGCAATAAGCCCTTGGGAAAGGAAATTCTAAGGGGTGTGTTGGTTTATTCTAAGTTTGACCTGAGGGATTTATAAGTCTTCCCTAAGAGTGAATGGTTCTAAGTTACATAAGCTTCCTAAGAGTTACTAAAGGAGCCTATGGATGTTATGAGGATCTATCCAAGGAAGGGAGTCCTATTCCAAGTAAATCTAACCTACTATTCCTTAGCATATACAGGCTTTACACTACTTAAGGTAACTAGTAGACAAGTCTGTAATCTACAGCCTAATGGAACGGCATTCCTAGTCCCATGTCGGGATTGGAAGTGGCATGCTTGGTAGGAGGGTGGGGTGGGACAAAAACTAATTTTGTAGGCTTAATCCCAAAATTTACAATATGGCAGTGGAAACCATAGGATACACCCAAACTAGGGACAATACCTTACAGCGAACGAAACGACATGCATTCCATATAACCAAATTCGGCTATATTAAGCCCAAACCACAACACAAACATTCACATAACAAGCCGAAAAAAAAAAATGCCATGCATTTCATTAAATCAAAATTGCCACAATATATGAGACATATTCTTACATGTACCATTATAAGAAATGCATGGGATCTAAGCCAGTCAGCTACTACAGCAACATAAGCAAACTACTAGCCTTATCAGGCTTACACAACATAAAGCAGGAAACAACTAACTACAACCCGCGATATCTGTATCTAGATCACTAGTCCGAGTCGGGCGATGGAGGAGGAGCACCCTTATCCTGCAAGCAGCACAGGATCACCTTCAAGGTGCGAGTCACCTTGCCAAATTTCCTCTTCATAATGGCCTTGGTATCCTCAACCTCAGCCCGAAGTTCCTGAACTATCCTTCGCAAGGCGACCTGGCTCTCCTCAATTCGGGCAATGCAATCATCACCAGTAGCCTGAGCAGAAGGAGGAGGACTCTCATCTGTATTCTGAGCCTCCTCTTCTACCTCTTCCTGGACTTCTTCCTCAACTTCTGCTCCAGGTTCTCCCTCACTTGGATCCTTTTCATCATCAAAATTACCCTCGCTATCCTCATCAAGCTGAGCCTCACAGTACTGAGACCCGATCTTCATCTTGACCATGGTAGACTCATCAAAGCAGTGAATCGGAACTGGCAACTCCGGCCTAAGTCTGTAAGCAAACTCAAGCGCGATCTTGCATATAAGCCGGCCAAAAGGAAGCGACTCAGACGTTCTTCTTGATTTCTCTATGAGGATAATCTGTCGCAACACGAAAGTGGCCATACACACATTTTCTCCCTGGGCCACCTGATATAAGAAATCAACCATAAGGCGCGTACACTCAATGCGATTTGTCGACCTGAGATATACGTTGAACGTGCAAATGTGGTGTAGCAGGCGCAAATCATCAGACATATGAGACGCCTTGAGGCTATTGTTAGGCTGCCATGGAACCAGTCTACGACATAGGAACCTGGTACGGCGATCTCGCTCACGCCTACTCCTCAAATTCTTCGCACTGGGATGAACATCACCAAGGGGCACGTTCAGAAGTCGCGCTATCAACCGAACATCGATCGTAGCCATCCGATCTCTACCAAAGGGAATTTTAAATTGCAATGGCTCTAATGTAGGACTCTGGATATGAGTGTAGAAGGCACGAACGGTGCTCACATTAGCATGAGAACGGGCTTCAAATAGCGGACCCCAATGTGCAGCTTCAATGCGCTCGAATAACAGGAATTCACCGAAGAGTCGTCCTTTCATGTCCACCTCAAACAACACCTTACAGTCAGTATATTCACCGTGAGGCATCTCTGCTAATATCACTCATCCAAGTTGAGCATGGGGATCCAAATCTCGCTTTGTATGGAACTCTCGAGTTGTGCTTGGACTTGCGGCGGCGCTTGAGCTTGCGGCACCACCCCTCGGTCTTCTTGATTGCGCAGGGTGACTAGGCCCAGCCTCATCCGCTGCGGTCTTTCTCTTTCCCATCAAAGAGAGGATGGTGGAGAGAGAAAAAAACTAAAAATGGCTTCAACAAAAGCCATGAAAAATGTGAGAAATATAGAGAAATGGCTGCCCAAATAGAAAAAAGGAGATCTAGGTGTTGTAGAGGGATGCTTCAAGCTCCCCTAGGATGGATTTTCAAAAAGAAAAGAGAAGAAAAAAGGGGAATGGAGCTCCACACGATTTCAGCACATTTTGGGGGTTGTAGGAGCTCCAACGGATGAGATCGAAGAGGGAGAGGGTTTCTAATCACGTTAGAGGTATGGGATAGGGTCGTTTTCAGCAATGAGAGGATTTTGGAGTGATTTGGGGTCACGGTTTGAGATAGGGCAGCAAGAAAATGAGCAAGGGAGCTATGGATGGGGCTGTTTGTTAAGGAAGTTCCCTTTTTAGGGGTTTTCGACGGTCGTCCCACACATGGGAGGGGTACCCTAGCCACATAAGGGCGTGCGCCCGAGTTTCGTTGCAAGTGGAGCCCACCGGACGGCGATACATCACCGGATCGGCGATGGCATCGCCGGCCGGTCATCAATCCAGCTGGTGGGACCCCATGGGTTAGGTCCCCCCTACCCCAAGGACTCCAAATATGTATGGACCCCACCCCAGATCATTGTAATTTGACCTAGGGAGGCCCAAACTTCCATTCAGAGCTTTCTGGGGCCAATCTGTAAACATGAATGCAATCTCCTATCATGCAGCATATGATTTTGGGGTAGAACGAGCTAATACATCTATCTAGTCTATTATTTTCTAAATATTACAAAATTATAATGGCCTAATAGCCAGTTTTCATGAAATTTTACTATTCACTGTAAAATTTTATCGAAGTATAATTTTATATCATTTTCACATTAGGATCAATGCCTAACAAGAAAATAATAAGAAATAATTGAAGAATGGATTGGTGAGAGGAAGAATTTTGAAGAATTTAGGTGAAACGGGGTTTTTTAGGCCCTAGCGATTGAATGTAAGGGTTGTGGTTGCCCCACAGCCCAAGGATTCACATTTATGGGTTTAGAACCGTTCAAAGAATGTCTCAACCCACCTACCTACAACCTAGGAGCCACTTAGGTCGCTTCACGCGACCCTAGATGCGTTATGGACTCGATCGTACGATCGATACGAATAGACTTCACGTATTGGCGAATCTGCGATCCTATAAGTGTTTCTAGACCCTTCTCGCACCCACCTAAGTCAAAGGAATGACAGTGTACATCGCGTTTCCATAACTCAGGCCTGGTTTAATCCAAATCATGCTCTGATACCATCTTTAACATCTCAAAAATCGGGGGTCGAGTAAAAACCCAACTCCCGCGTTCCAAAATATTATTTATGCAACATAGATATGTATGATTGAATGTTGTCTGTGTTAATGTATTAAACATGAGTGAGATTAAGACAGAACATCATATCATATTCCAGAGATAGTTAAATTTACAAGCGGAAGACTGTGATAGTATGTATAACATATATAAACTGTTGTATGTCTCTAGAGTGTGAACATGTTACCAAGTTATATACATACATGTATACTCCAAAAGTAAATAAAAAGAATATACATAAGTGCTATAAAAATATAAAATGATAAGTGTCAAGGTATCTAATCAATCTCCCTGTAATCCCGTCAATCAGAACACGCATAAAGGAGGGATCCTCCTCAGCATCATCAAGTCCAGCTCCGCTTCTCAAGCAGCGTCATCATCAGCAACCAAAATAGGGACTGGTGGGTGTTCGGAAACACCATCCCGTAACGTGGGAGTGAGTAGCTAACTCAGTGGAATAATAGAGCAAGGATTAGCATGTTCTCAAATCAATCATGCGATAATAGTAAAGCAGTAAATCAAACAATCCTAATACTATTGTTAATGCAATATGACATGACATGATGGATGCCCTCACCGACGATCTCCCTCATACGACACCATCTTACGCCTGCGGCATGCTTTCATCCCACAATGCTCTACATCTTCCAGGCACATGCAATGTGATGGTGATATGATTACCGAGTTATTATTAGTCCATTCAAACAGCAGGATTGGAAAACTAAGGTACATCCCTTATATCAATCCCAACACAGATCCTGTCTAGGGTCGTCACTCCTAGTAATCTCATACGATGTATATTTTATAGGTCGCTGCAAGGGCTGTCAGGGCTGTTGCTCGCACTCGTTTCACAGCTCCCCCATCACCTTATCAATACAGGCCTACTGTACTCTCACCGCTACGGAAGGGTCATCGCCTTCCATAGACTCAGAATACGCTCGCGGTCACTACAAAGGACTCCTCGCCTGATCAGTGTAGGCCGACAACAAGAATATAGTGTCTCATACCACCATAATCTGCTTACGAGTCATAGGTGCTCACTGGTCACTACGGGGAGGTTTGTGGCCCCAGCGTAGGCCGACAGCTTGACCACGGTGTCCCATACCACCATGCCCGGCTCATGAGTCTTTATGGATCAAGGTACCATGGTTGACAGGGTTTACAATGGTAAGTTCAGTACCCTAGGTTCAAGCAGTTATGACACATACAGGGTGAACATACAAAAGCCAGTCGGGTTACTTGATGAGCTCGACTAGCACGAGCGCATCTCAAGTCGAACGACATGAAGTGCGTAAAACACCTCGTGTGGCCTAACCACTGCCGCCAACTCCAAAATACGGCTCGCGTTCATCGACACGTCGTTCTTGGCAAAGATAAGTCAACCACGAATTTACTCAGTTGCCGACTGCCTGGACTAGGTATAGTCTCAAAAAATTATGAATCCACATCAGCAATCATATAAGAGCAATAGAAATGAAATACAACAATGTGAGCATGTTAACACATGTTATAACATACAACTTAAGTAAATCATCTAACACATGCATTTCATACATATAATGAAATCATGCATACAGCTAACATGTAGGAAATCATTTACATCAGCATATTAATTGAGAATTCAATCTCAACTAATTCATAATGCCATTTAATTCAATGCATATTAATACAAGCATTTATACAAACACTTAAACTACACACTTAAGTCTACATATAGTATGTCAACTCAAAGTGCGCATTTAGGCAAATCTCTTTGCCAAACTAATTATGCATGCATTCCTAGTATCCTAATGTGACAAGAAGCCATGTTAATCACATCAGCAAAATATGGATGAAAACAGTATTTCTTACAAATGACTAAAATGCCCTAAATCTCATATTCTTCGTCTGTTTACGAAACAGGAAACGGACAGGATGTTGTACATGTCAAACGGTATTTTCGTTGATAATCTACTATTAAACGACATTGAAAGTGTTGAAAACAGTCTATCAAAGCGTCTAGAATCCGCACCTTTTATCCTAGAAGCGTATCAATTTGAACGGAGCATATACGCTTCATCTACGGCGAACTGGGAACCTAATATACAAGATCCATAAGCTAACATGCTAAGGAAATGAGGAAACAAAAAATCAGCAAGTGTTTAGGGTATTTACTTGCCTAGAATCGCGGCGAAATTACCGGGAAAGTGATTGAGGCGCGTTGCTTAAGCACGTGCAACACGTGGTGCAAGCAGCAGGAAGTTCTCTCCCACTCTCTCTCACAATCTCTCACCTTTTCTATCACACCAGATAGGGTTTCTAGAAAATTCGGATGGGTGAGAGAAGTGAGGGTTTAAGCCCCTTTTATAACCTAAAACTTGTCCAAAACAGGCTTGGAAACAATGTTTACTTGATACCTAACCAAATCGGGGCTGTTTCCGTCCAAAAAGGTATTTCTGGTGGTCCCCTGGCCGAACGCAATCGGACTTAAGTTCATGCACGTCGGATGTTGCTCACATCCCATTTTCAGACCAGCAGTGTTCGTAGATCACACGTGGCGGTCCAGTTTCAGTTTAGCGGTCACCACACGTAGATCAAGCCTACAAGTCTCCTGATATGAAATAGAAATTTTTCCTGATCTAAGGGTGTAATTTGGCTGAATTCTGACGGTCAGAACGCTTAATACTGACACGTCAAGTCGTGTGCCAGATTTGAATTTTAAATTCCAAATCTAATCCTATTCTCACTCTCTTCACTCCAGGCTCAATGAAATAGCTTGTGAATGTCGGTTGGACTTGATTTTCGAAATGATTGTCAAGTCCAGCTAGGCGGTTATAATGGTCTAAGATTGTAGGTATCGGACTTTCAACACGTGGTCTAGATCCAACACAAAGTTTCAAAGAGGTCCAGAGAACAAACCGGTTTAGAGTTTGATCCGAGATTTTAGAGTATTATAGCACCATTGATTTTACAAGTTTTGGGTCTTGTAGAACATATTTAAAGCGGTCAGGGACTATTTCACAGCTACTCCAGCGTAGCGCTAGCTAACTTATGCTTAGTTTCTAAAGGAATTAATCCTAAGTGATTTCTTTGGCTGTGGAATTGGGTTCTGAGCGATTTCCCAGGTGTTTTAGTTGACCCATTGCCTAAGGACGTTTAACCCCAGGTTGGCAAAAATTCGTGGTGTTACACCACCGTCCAAGAGGTGGGTCCCATATGGGACCCACCATATATCATTATATATATTATATTATATAATATAATATATTATAATATATATAACAGATATATAATATATTATAATATATATAACAGATATATAATTATATTATTATATTCATCATCATCATCATCATTATTATTATTATTATTCTTTATTTTTACTAACATCCAGCATCCAGAGGGTCTGGACGCCTAAGATGGATGGTGTGGATTTAAAACCCATGCATCGTGACTGGGGTCCACACGTAGGGACAATGTGGATGCAAGACATGCATCACGTGTGGGCCCCACATGGATGAATAGTGTGGATATAAAACACACCTCTTAATCCGAGCCCACGAAACTTGCTGTCATGACAGCAGCTATATAGCTATTGTGAGCTATACTAGCTAATCTAACTCCACCGTCCAGAGTTTGGACAGTGTGGATAGAAAACCTAAATAGATGGTGGTTCCCTATGAGATCCAACCCTAGTTCTCATGTGTGCATGTGTGTGCATGAGTATGTATCTTGTTCATTTTGGTCCCACGGTCCTACCGGTCAAATTTCGGCGACCCGCAACCCTTGAATTATGTTTGCGGTCATCCTCGGGTCTAGTCATATAGACCCAACTCGGATCAACCCTAGACCTATGCCATCTTGTTCGTATCGTTGTTGTGGTTCCAATAATGCATTTTGTGCATTCATCCGACTTATATATTAAAAGTTATGAGCATTTCATCATATGGCCCACTTTTTGTACAAAAAAAAAACATATGGACCACTTCCATTACACAACTTCCCATGCACACCACCCACACACACTACACAATTGCATGAAATTGACACCACCCATTCTAGACACCACCCAAACCTAGTCTAAATATAGCAACTTTGTTATTGTCACCATAGGCTGTCATTTGCTTTCTTACAATATAATCATTACCTCCCAAGAAATCTCTCTCTCTCTCTCTCTCTCTCTCTCTCTCTCTCTCTCTCTCTCTCTCTCTCTCTCTCTCTCTCTCTCTCTTTCTTCTCATTCTATCATTTCCTCTTCCATTTGCAAAACCTTCAGGTCCTTCTTCCCTCTTTTCCAGCCCATTTTCTTTCCATCTCACCATCATAAGCCCATCTTGGCCATAGAATCATAACCCTTAGAGCTTGAGGTTCTTAGTGACGGTAGGGGCTTGAAGATTGAAGATGTGGGTGACTATTAATCTTGCCGATTTATTTTTCACTTTTAATCTTCATATTTCTTCTTGTGTGGATCATCTGGGACCCACTAAATCCGTGGTGGGGATCTCATTTGACCCCATGGATGTGGCCCTTGGACCCATCCTATATGCATGTCATGATACATGATGGGGTTACTTTCTATTGACTCCATCATGATGTATTTCATAATCATGTCTATCTCAAGGTCATCTAGACCTTAGAGATCATGTTGGGATGGCATCTCAACCATCTATTAAAGATATAAACAATGCACGTGATAGTTTTATGGTTGCATGTGTAATCAAGGTAGTTGTATGGGTATGATTGGATCTTGGGAGGGCCCATTAGTGGCGGGGCCCTACCCCCATGGCCGATCCTTCATTTTTCTTATGTTAGCATTCTGATCATGCATGTGTGGCCCACCTTGTGGACCAACCAAAAATCTAGACCATTCATGGAGGTTGGACATCCATGGTGGTCCATCCTTAGACATGTGGCCTCAAATCCACATAAATGGGGCACATGCAAGGGGTTTTTGATGATGAGGAAGGTCTAGATATTTATGGGTCCCACTGGGGTAGTCCACAACATAATTTTTAGGGGTTTAATCCCTTCTTATATGATGTTTATATTTAATTTCTTTTAAGTATAGGTTGTTGTCCAAATATGTCTGAATGGATTTTGGGCCAACTTGGGGCATGATTTGGGGATTTTGGTGGGGAATTGTAGATCAAGTGAAATACAATTTTTTAATATGGGTATGCCACCTATAAGCATGTCAAATTTCAGCCCCAATTGACCTCATTTGGGTCCCTAAAAGGGTGGGCCAATATGGGTACTTGCTGAAATTTCTGCTGTAATTCCAGCAAGGTTGCAACTTGGAAATATAAAATTATAAAATATTTTCTAATTAGGTGTGTGACTTTGGGACCCCACCTTGTACTACATATATGTGAGAAGGCTTAAATTTAATTTTCTCAATTTTTGGACATCCAGGACCCACCCCATTGGGTGCTCAATCATGGTCTATCCAAAATTCTGCACTTAGCAGAATTTGTGGATAGTCTGTAAATTTTGAATTTAATTAAAATAGTTCTAGGTATCTAAAAATTATAACAATTTACAGGTAGGTGTTCCACCCATGTTAGGATCTATCTGCACAATTTCAGGGCCAATGGATCCCATTTGGCCATCCAAAAGGGTGGGCCAACATAGTAGATTACCAGAAATTTCTGTTATGCAGTCCAGTAGCATAGTCCCATAAAAATAAAATTTTAAAAATACTTTCCCAGAACATATTTCTAGGTATCATATTGTTATAGGCTTGATGAGGGACCTTGAGTCCAAATTTCAAGAATTTTGGAGGCCCAGAACCCACCCATTGGATGGCCCAAATTCAGGATAGTTATATTCTAACAATATTTCACCCTGTACAGATTGTATTCTTTAAATTAATTAAAATACTTTTGAGTATCCTAAAATCATAAATATTTATAGAGATATGTTCCACCCATGGTGGGACCTATCTACAAATTTTTGAGGCCAATGGACCCTTGTGTACACCGTGATAAGGGTCGTACTGGCCCACCACGTTCGAACATCCAAATTAATCAGATTTTCAGGATAGTCTGTTTTATTCAAATTAATTAAAATACTTATGACCATCCAAAAATCAAAAAATCTTGTAAAGATGTGACCCAACTATGGAGGGACCACCTGTAAATTTTTAGGGCCATCGAGCCCCTGTACTGACCTTGGTATGGCCTACAAATTTGGGTCAATTTTGGGCAAAATACCTAGCCGGTAGGACTATCCACCATGGGACGCCCCTACCTTGGGTTATTGTTGAGCCTGCATTCCAATGGCATGGCCCACTTGATTATGTGTTGTGTATCTCCTTCTCATCTGGTGGGACTGACAGTATTATGTGTGGGCCATCAAGGATCAAATATGCTATAAATGACTTTTATTGTTGGATTCCAACCAACCCAGAAAATGGGTGGGTTGAAATTTAATAATGGGCCTAATATTGCTACACGTAAGAGTTCATTCTGGGGCAACATGGCCCACCAGATTTGAGGGTGGATTAATCTATTATTTTACCGTTTTTCCTTCAATATTTTTGGGTGTAATTAGGGCCCATCAGAGGCCCACTCTAGTTGGGGTTTCATTGGAATGTTGTATGTGGATAGTTAACTAGTTCCTTGGCCATTTTTGACTAGAACCTTCTAAGTAGGCCCAATGACCTTGGGAGCCTATACTCTCCCATCTATTGTGATGGGCTTAGGGGCAATAATATGCTAAAAGTTAGGACCTTGACCGCCCACTAAAATTGACCCTATGCTTGGGCTAAAAATGTGAGGTCCAACTCACTTGTGTTAAATATAAAAATTGCCCATGTAGATGAACTACTAGGCTGCCCATGAAGCACACCACATTATATGGGTTTATGACCTTTATGGTTGGGCCCAAGCCTCACTTGAGGGCCCACTATATGACCTATGAGTTGGGCTTAGAATATGTCTCATTAGACCATACATTGATTACGCCTTAGACCTTACATTATATGCATAATGGGTTACATTTTAGGACCCGGTTGAGGTTAGATGTCCTCCTTGGTGGCCCTAAGGTAGGCCCATAGAGGCCCTTTTAGGTGGTTGAAGGCCCACCTTGGACCTTGTTAGGACCGTTTTCTCCTTAAGGCTTTATAACTCTCTTAGTTTGTGGGTCATCCGAGAATATTGGGCCCCCACCAGAGGACTTCACTTCTCCTTAGAGTACAGTCTATGGATCTAGACCTTGTCCTTCCTTAGGAAGAATGAATATATTCTACAAGCAGCACACTTACGTCATTGTAACCCATATGCATCATCTGTGTGTATTGATTGCATTGTGTTGTGGTCATAGAGGGATGAAGTTTCTCCCCTCGTGCACATTATGTGCATGATCTGTATGTGTGACTCATGCATTGGCATCGTATTTCATGACGATACCACCCTTGCTTCATTGGGACCTTACCTCCACAGGGACATTCGTGGATGGCCGTATGTGTGAACACCGAAAACGATACTTGAGCATACCAGGTGCATAGGATGCCTATGGGTGAAATTCTTAAAATTTTCATGGTACCAAGGATCTGCTCCAATGCCATGACTGAGTGGAAACTATAAGCGCACAAGGGCCTTATACCGTTAGGCTACGACTCCCACTATTTTGTAGTTGGTTGGATAGGGGTGTACCCTTACCTGCCTAGTGTGAGGAGACATTGCTAGGTTGAGTCTGACAGCTCATAAATGGGTCCGCTGCCGTCAGGCCTTGCTGGTGATTGGCTGTCCACAGGTAGGTAGTGAAGTCTCTTACGCTCGTTTGACTATGCGGGGTCTGTAGAGCAGCAATCATTCAGTAGTGTAATGGACCTCGATAATTTTCTTATGATGAAAATGTACTTAACACATGGTTTGGATATGAGCACTGGAATTACTTTGCATCGCATTCGCATTTAGCTGTGTAATCCCCTTCATGCGTCCAGTACTCATTGCATCGTAGCCGTGGCAAGGCTAGTGATATTCTCATTGAGCATGTTTCTTTCCTTATATCCTCTATTATTCTTTTGTGCACTATTATCACACACTTACACCACCCTCTAAGCTTCTATAAGCTTATGCACGATTGATGCATGCAGGAGATCCTAGGCAGGTGTCGTAGCGACAGAGCGTAGTATAGAGTTAAGCTTGAGGACTCCATTGTTGTTGATTTCTTCCTCTCTTTTACCATTATCTTATGTATGCCCTTTCGAACCTAATGTAAGCTTGTAAAAGTTCAAATTCTTAATGAATTTTGTGATGTGTGTCCCTTATTATTCTCAAATGTAGTTGCTATAATCTTGGGTATACTTATATTGAAATGATTATATTGTTAAGGAAATTCTCCTTATGGGATCCTAGGATCGGAACCTGTCTCAGGAGCCGAGAATGGGGTACTACGGAGGCTATTGCGGCCAGAACTGGCCTTCGGGTTCCTTGTGAATTCGGTTACTGAGTCTGGGGCGTGACAGCCCCACCTTCCTACCCATCTAGACAGTGTAGCTATACAAAACATACATCCACAAGATAAGGGAATGAGAGAGAGAGAGATAGGGATCGTGTGTAACAGAGGGACCCCGCCACTATGGGCCCCGCTAGATTGTAATACATACATCAAAATGGGTCCTACATACAAGTGGGCTTTTAAATGGAAATCAATGGTAGATCACCCACCGATGGCGCTCCTTCTTGGATCTTTGATCTCCCGAGCTCTTAAGCTTGCTCTTTAATGGTGGAAGATGAAGATTGGATAGTGGAGATTGGGGTAGGGTAGTGGGTCACACCTAGCTTCTTCTTGAAAGCCATGGATGGTTGCTTGGGAGGAAAAATGAAAGAGAAATGAAAGAGAGAGGTTGTAAGGAGAGAGAGGGATGGGTGATGGAGTGATGTGTACTTAACATGTAAGGGATGGGTTGCTTTGACTTTAGAGATGGGTGTTGTACTTGGGGATGGGTGTGAGTGATGGGATGTGTACTTGACACTTGATGTAATGGATTCTCTTGGGATCACAAAGCATGGATTTTCCTAGAATTGAACGTGGGCCCACATCTCCTGGCTTGGGTGTTGCATCGGCATACGAGACGCGGCGTTGGAACTGCGACGACAGCGCGGTCACTAGGATACAAGTATCGAGTCCAGTCAACATAGATATACATGATGCAACTTAGGGTTGTGCACAAATGCCGATTACAAGTTGCGAGTTACTGGAATTCGACCGGGAGGACCGCAAAAGTCTACAGAATGGTAGAGTTTGGGGTACGGGTCTTACTTAGGTGGTCTTTCAAAGTTCTAATCAGAGTAATGTAGTGTTCCTCTTTTCCATTATGCACTGTCCTATCCGGTGGCCTGTTAGGATTAACATCGACATTCTCATCAAAGTGTGCCTCATGCTCAACCATGTTTAAAGAATTCACGGCCATGGTTTTGGATGGCAAGGGAGTACTTAGATATTTTCTAACTCGACGGTGGGTAAAGAGCCCATTGACTAAACCCCTTTTGCTTAGCAGTCGATGTGCGTGGTCCTTTACCCACATGGTCATGAACAATGCATAGAAAAACTAATTCTAAACATAAACCTAAGAAAAATAAAATCCTACAGTGAAAATAAAAAATCTTACAACAAGTAGAATAAACTAGAAGCAATTATGAGAAGAAAGGAATGGAGTTACCGGTATATAAGAATTAGGATTAAGGATTCTACAAAACATTAAGAAAAAACATTATTAGTAGAAAAGAATCTATAGAGTAAAACTAGAAGTTCTAGAATTAAACTCTGAAAAAACCCTAGGTTAGAACTAGAAGACAAAAACCTAATCTAACCCTAAGTATTCTTAGTGCAATTCCTAGGCAATGGAACTAAAAACTTGATTGCAGTCCTAAGTGTAGGATTGTGCTATAGTAATAAACTCAGCAAGAGTAAGGTTAATCCTCAAGGTATTAGTGAGAACACAGTGAATGATAATGATTTTCTAAATTTTTAATCGAGTGAAAAAGTAATTAAAAGTATTTAATAATTAATAAAAGCAACTAAGGATCCAAGAATCCTCAATTAATGAATTCTGAACTTAATTCACTTTCTCGAGTTGATAACTCAACTAGAACTAGATTCCAATCTGTTCTAGTGGGAAGATAATGTAGTTGAATCAATCACAACTTCAAACATAGATTATAATCAGTGAAAGAAATAATGATTTTCTAAATTTTTAATCTAGTGAAAGATAATCTTTCATTGTATTAGTGAGAACACAGTGAAAGATAATGATTTTCTAAATTTTTAATCTAGTGAAAAAGTAATTAAAAGTATTTAATAATTAATAAAAGCAACTAAGGATCCAAGAATCCTCAATTAATGAATTTTGAACTTAATTCACTTTCTCGAGTTGATAACTCAACTAGAACCAGATTCCAATCTGTTCTAGTGGGAAGATAACGTAGTAGAATCAATCACAACTTCAAACATATATTATAATCATGATAGGTTTAATCTCTTATAAAGATTTAGGCAATCAATCATAGGGAATCAAATCATCTAATATATTCGGAAGCCACAATAGATTAATCAATTTTACAAATTTATTCATTCTCCAATCTAAGAATTTAATCTCGTCCAATCACAATACAACATAAAAACCAAATAAATTTCATTAAAAATAAAGTAATTATAAAAAAAATCATTCAAAAGGTTCATCCCATACCCTTAGCTAAGAGATTAGAACATTATAGACATGATTGAACTAAATTCGAAAAGAGAAACATAAAAATCAAACCATAACTCGAAGTTTGGATGGAAGAACAAGCTTGGAAAAGCTTCTTCTTCTCAATCTCCCACTTCTAAACCCTAGAAAGGTGCCTAAACTCGTTCTAAATACTATTATTTATAGTTTTGGATAGCCAAGTTTTCTAGTACTGCCTCACAAAAGTTACAAACTAACTTTGTATGTACATAGTCGCATGCACCATCGATGGCATTGAGCTCCCGTCAAACACTAGTCGATGGCATCAAAGCTCTCTTCAAGGGATCAAGTAGGAACAAAAAAATTATCGAGCAATGATTTTTCAAAATTTGGAAGTTTATAGATAGGATCGAAGCTCATTCAATGGCATCGAGTAGAAATATAGAAATTGTGCAACAACCTTTCTAGAAAATCTCAAAATTCCTCGATTTGTGCTAGATGGATCGAACTCCCATTAAAATTCACTCAATGGCATCGAATAACACTCGATGGGATCGAAAGTCTCTGAATTTCTTCTGTTTGCAGTTCCGCTTTAGATCTTTGACTTTTCTTCATTTTTCACTTGGTTTCTTTAGTCCTTTGGCACTTTAATTATTTCTTCATATCCTTGGAATCTTCAATTCTTTATATTGTTCTCCTTTGAACTCTAATTTCATCACTTTAAGCATAATTTCTATCCTTGGTTCCCAAGTCACCTCACATGCATAAAACATGTATTCATCTATCAACTTAACACTTGAAGCTCATTCAATAAATCCTTTCTCCCTAAGGAAATTATCCTTAAACAATTCTTGAAAGAGGTTAGAACTCATGGTCCTTTTCCTTTCGAGCCCTCAATTGTTGTGCCCACTCCAACGCATATTTTCGATCGCTTTGGCTCTTAGAGCTCTGAAGCAACGACATAACCATTCTTTGACACTCTCATTTGGTAAAATTAACGATTCCAAGGTAAGGTTTATGGGGGTGTCATGTCCAATGTGGATAGCCAGTTGATAAGAGTCTCCCTTTTTATTCCTTATGGACTTATGAAATTGATTTCTATTGTTTCAAGCTTCACAATTGAAGTGCTTAATGAGCTTTGCTACAAAGAAATTGTGAATCCAGAGAGTTTTTCATGGAAAATGAGGCTTTTTCTCAAAAATTATACTCTCATATCTGCGATCATGGTGGGCACATTGTCATCATCAATCAGTGAAAATGGTTGTGATTTGGATGTCTTCAATATTTGTAAAAACGGGGGATTTCAATTGATCGAACCGACTGCTCGATCAATCAAATGAATCCTGGATTAAATAGATTAGTCTTTGGACAATTTTGGACACATTTTATTGATCAACTTTGGAGGATCGAGCGATTGAAATATTTTTAAAAAAGCATGTTAACTCCTTGACCACTTTTAAGTATGTTCGATTAATAGAACTTGGAAGATCAATCGATCAAAGGTTGCTCAATCAATGTTGATCGATTAATACTTGGATCAACAGCGCGTCTAGTTTTGCATAATTGTGTGATTTGTTTTCTATTCTGAGTGTAACACTATATGAGATTAGTGTAAGAATAAGGAGAGCTAAATCGTTTCTAGGGTTTTCAAGGAAGAAAATTTGCATTTTCATATATTGTGTTCGTCTATCTGTTATACTTTTATTTTCATAGTAGATTCCTCGTTGTTTTGTATCGTGGTTTTCTTCTCACAAGGGTTTTTCCATATAAAATTGTGTACTCTCTAGTTTGCTTTATTTGGGTTTATCTTTCATTTGTATTATTTAAATTCGGGGTTTGCCTCCACAGCTCCCAACAAGTGGTATTAAAGATTTGATACTTTTATGGTGAGTCAATTGTTTATCAAAAGTGAATATGATCATTGTGTCTACTTTAAAGCACTAAGTTATGAGAGATTTATTGTACTGGTATTATATGTTGATGACATACTTATTGTCAGTCATAAAATATTTTAGATCAATATATTAAAGACTCATTTATCAGGGACATTCGAGATGAAAGATCTAAGGGTTGCAAAGAGGTTTCTCGTCATTGATATACATAGAGATAGTAAGAAAATAAGGTTACAGTTGTCTCAGGAAGAATATGTTGTGCAGGTGTTGGTCAAGTTTGGGATGAACAAGGCTAAACTAGTTAACACATTCCATGCTGCTCACTTTCGGGTTTCTTTTAAGCAATGTCTCATTATATATGAAGAAAAGTAGTTTATATCTCATGTGCCCTACTTGAGTGTGGTTAGTAGTTTAATGTATGTCATGGTTTCCATGAGACCAAATATTTCACATGTAATGGGTGTTGTGAGTAAATACATCCCAAAACCCCACAAGTAACATTGAGAGACAGTGAAATGACTACTTTAATACCTATGAGGTACGAAGGACTATGTCTTGACATTCAAAAAGTTAGAGGATAAACTTACAGGCTATATGGATTTCTATTACACGAGAAATGTGGATAATAGAAGATCAACTTTTGAGTACTCATTTGAGCTACTGGGTGGAGTGATTAGTTGGATGTCGAAGCTTCTGTCCGTGATTACTCTTTACACAAATGAAGCTGAGTATATGACAGTAACGAAGGCATTCAACGAATGTTCTTGGTTGAGAATAATGATGAACAGGCTTGGGTTTCAGCAGGAGGCTGTGCTGATTAATTTTGACAATGAAACTGCGATCAATTTGGTAAAGAATTTGATATATAATTCTCATACGAAGCATATTGATGTTCATCATTATTTTATCTTACGGGTGTTTTCGGATGGAAATGTTACTCTTGAGAAGATTCATATGAGCATGAATCCGATGAATATTCTTATGAAGGTGGTTCCTATAGAGAAGTTTAGATTTTATTCTACTTTAGGCTTGACAAAGGTTTAATAAGGATGGTGTGTGCATAAGAAGTGACGACTGTGAAGCTATGATGGAGACTATTAAAGAGATGGAGCTTGAAGTTATAGTTCATTTTGATTGAAGCCACGATGGAGATTGTTGCCTGGATGTCTTCAAATTGTGCAAAAAGAAGATATTTCAATCAATTAAACTAATTGCTCAATCAAATGAATAAACCCCCGATTAAACAGATTTATCTTTGGACAATTTTGGATAGGTTCAATCGATCGACCTTAAAGGTTTCAACGATTGACGTAGTTTAAAAAAATCTTGTTAACTCTCTAGCCACTTTTGAACATGTTTCATTGATCGAACATAGAGGCTCAATCGATCGAGGGTTACTCAATTGATGCTTAAATAGACGATACGTGCGGTTTTGTGTAATTGCACAATTTGTTTCCTATTTCGACTATAACACTATATACGTGGGTATAATATGGGATTAGGGTAAGTATAAAGGTGGGTAAATCATTTTTAGTGTATTGAACAAAGAAAAATTAGGTTTTCGCATGTAGAAAGAAAACTTCGTGCTGTGGTTTTTTCCCATAAGTTTTTTTCTACGTAGAATCACATGTTCTCTTGTTTACTTTGTTTGCATTTCTCTTTTATTTGTGTGATTCTAATTTGGGGTTTGCTTCCGTAGCTCCCAACAAAAGCTTGCATCCTTCACCTTATTAATGCCTTCGAGTAATTCAATTTGAATCATCTCGGAGTTTGAGCTTGCCACTTTTCTAACTCTGATGGATTCCTTTAGCTTTCTCCAGTGAGTCTTTAGCTCTTGATTCTTTCTCCTTCCCTTGCCTAGGGGGGTGGGCTCTTGCTCTAGCTCGAGGTATGGGCTCCTTTCTTTCTTTCTCTCTCTCGCTCTGTTTTTTTTTTTTTTTCCCTCTGGTAGGGGTTGTGAACTTTCTTTTATATTCTTTGGGTTGTGTTCAGTTTTAGAGGAAATAAAAGTGTCTTTTTATCTTCAAAATAATAATAATAAATAAAATAAAATAACTCTTCCTCTACACATCTCCACAATTATGAATCTAACATTCATGTCATTGAAGTTTTTGTACACATAGAATAGGAAAAGCGCCACCACTTTTTTGTGTATGAACCAATTACAACTTATATAGGCTTATTGATATCTTCAAATTCAAATAATCCAACAATTAAGAGATTTTATCTATATAAGGAATTGATTATGCAAGGCTCCCTAATAGAAATCTAATAGTCTGTATGCCACTGATGAAATTTCTAAATAATTTTTGGGTGCCTGTGTATCATCCATTTATGGTAGAGTGCCAACACTACAAGAAAAATGACCTTTACCAGCAGCCAAAACCGCCCCTACAAGTCCAAAAATCCGTCGGTGGACGAATTACCGGCGGTCGGGCACATGCCACTAAAAGGGGGCGTCGCTGTATCTTTTAGCGGCGGTCGATCCCTTTTAGCGGCGTTTTTAATGGTCGCTGCCAAAGTGGAAGTTTAGCGGCGCTTACTCAACTTTAGCGGCGCTTCTGTGACTGCCGCTAAAATATTAAAGCGCCGGTAGAAATTACAAAAGCGCTGCTAAGAACTCCACGAAGCGCCGCTAAAATTATTCGACCGATACAAACGCCGCTAAAACTCCAACAAACGCCGCCAAAAAGACAGTAAACGCATGTAAATTTTCTTAGAAACGCCGATAAAAGTTACTACAAACGCCACGAAATATGCAACAAATGCTGCTAATAGATTAGAGAAACAACAGGAAAATCTGTGGAAAATGCCGATAAAAATGCCAATAATAGAAATTCCTCCTGATTCTTTACTAATCCTTACACACAAATTCCTGTTAATTCTAACTAATCCTTTCCTATAATTGCTGTCCTACAATCAAATCTCCATCAATCTAACTATCAAATTTCTGTCTGCATAACTATCAAAAACCTATAATTGAATGACATGAATTTGAACCAGGCCCTCTATTTGTTGAAGACTTGAACCTTTATAAACAATTAAGGCCCATGATAAACAAGAAAATAAAAGGACAATCAGCTTCACAAGTCACCTCTATAGTTGGGAAAGTGTCACAGAAAAAAAAAATTGTCATTGTATCAATTGAAACTTTTCTTCTCTTTTCTTTCTTTTTTCATTTCCTTTTTTCTTAATGATTTGCCTTCAATTGGAACTTCAATCAAATTAATAAATTATTATTGTATCAAACTATATGGTGCTACAAGGCTTACAAGCACCACAATACAACCCCTACTCAATTGCTTGCTGGCAGGTATTGCAAATCATAAGCAACAAAGGAAACAAAAATTGGCCTTGTAAAAGAAAACCAGTAAGAAAAATACACCAAGTATGAAAAGGTTTGGAAACAAAAAGCAAATAAAAGTCATCACCTGATATTCTTGAAGTGGATTTCGTTGCTAGTCAGGCACGTACAAGAAGCATCCAAAACCTGAAGAATTAAGAAAACTCAACAGTCAGAATGTAGATGATAAATATGATTGATTCAGTTCATTTATATTCGTAAGATTCCATTCAAGACCTTGAAGAGGCTATTAAGTTCTTTAATATGTTGCAGCCATTACTGATGGAGATTCTCTTTTTAGAAGGATATAGTGTTGGCTTGAATGATTTTGACATTCCCAAGGCCGTTACTGAAGATATAAGAAGAAGATTCAGAACATATCACCTTTGCTGCTTCACTTGAGATCAAATTACAATGAACTTGTAGAGTTGCAAGTGGAAAGCTACCTGAAAACTATAAAACTATCTATCGTGATTTGTATTATAAAGTTATTTGCTTTGGGTAATTTGATAGATTGTAAAAATGATTCAACTATCAGTAAGGTTGTTCAACAACTTGGCTTTTTGGGGCTTCAACTTTATGACCGAGGGAAGTTTTATTCAAGGCGTTTGGTTGAGGATATGAGTTTCCACTTCCAAAATAAGTATTCTGTTAATAGTGTTGACTATCCTTCTGAGGCATTTGGGTTAGTTAAGAGCTCTTTTTTTAAGGTCCGACTCCCTATGAAGAGTTAGTACATTCCATATCATCCAGAGAAGTGTTGATCCGTTCTTCCAGAGGACTTACTGAACCAGGAACTTTTTAAAAAAATCTAATGGCCACACTTAGAGATGTCGTTATCTGTTATGATGGAACAGTGAGAAACCTCTGCAGCAATTCTATAATTCAATTTGAGTATGGACAGGTGGACGAAAATAGTCCTGGAAGTTCTCTTGCTGGTGAACTGGTTGGTGTATTAGCTGCTACTGCAGTATCAAATCCTGCATATAAAGTAGTTCTTGATTCTTCTTAGAGCAACAACGACTCTTCATGGGAATCGATGAAGGAAATACTTTTGTGCAAAGTTAACTTCAAGAATGATATTATTGATCGGAGAGTTATTCTATATTTGAATGAGTGCTTCTACGGGAAAATGCATTGCAAGGAGAATGCAACATATTTAGTTTAGAATCATTTGAAAAAAGTCACTTTAAAAGATGTTTCTTTTGACTTCTCCATAGAATACCAAAGGCATCGACAAATACCTAAAAGTTCAAAAGCGGATACAGGCCTTGTTGGCCACATTCACCTTGATAAGATGCACTTAAAAGGACTCGACCGGAGCATGGATGAGATCCTGCACTCTTGTCAAGAGGTTATAAATTTCTTTAAGAGAAAGAAGCATGCTCTTTCACCTTTTTTTAAGAAGATTTATTTGTCTTCCTGCGAATGTTGCACACTTCAGCAACAATGTGATGAGAAGTGGTCTCAGCTGTCATGCCTACAGTTCTTCTACAAAGATGGAAATGGTGGTCCGTAGGGTGAGCAAGGTGATACAATTGAGAAAACTTTACAGATCATGGTTGAAGCTATCTGCCCAATTTTGTTGGGGACTGGTTAATGGTGACCCTCAAGTGCACAATGAGATCCACAATCTAGAAGGTGTGTATAACTGTAAATCAATCTGATATGTAAGGTGGATGAGTCACTACCAATTTTTAAATGGTGCCAAAAAAAAAACAATTAGATACAATAGCTCTATTGAATTTACCATTTTATCCTAGAAAGTAAATTGTCTATCAGTGTAAGGAGAGTAACAAATATGAATTCCCTTTCTATTTTCAAATCAGGTGGGGAAGGAAAATGAAAAAAAAAAAAAAAAGTTGGGAGAGAAAAGTACAGAAAAACGAGGGGAGTCTAACAACATAGAAAATCTTCTACACAAGAAAGAAATGCATCCACAACAGTCTTTGAAAATTCTGATTCAAGCTAAATTGTTGGATTTAGCTCGATGAGGCTATTACCTGGCTCTGGTTTCTGAACTCCACTGTTTCTCATTGTCTCTCTCACTCTTGTCACTTTGTTCCATTGGCTAGCACTTGCAAACATGTTCGCTAGAAGAACATAATCCCTACTTTGAAAGAAGCGAATCCAACCGTCTGCAGATCAAACTATGTATGAAGAAGTTGGACAAAGCAAAAACTTTCAAGGAAAGAAATCATAAAAGAAAACAAATACAAGAGAACTGCTGTAGTGTACAAACCTCAACTGTTTGAGAGCTAATGTTGACTTTTCACATCTATGTAAAGGATGGGAAAATTTTCAAGGAAATTGTCAATGATGGTGCTTAGAAATTTCTCATGTAGGTGTGTGGGATTGAAAGTCGATTGCAACCTGTAAGACGATATAAGTTCATATCCACCTCACTACAACAAAAATGGCCTTGTGGCTAGAAATGAACAATCAACCAAACCATATACAAGAATTCCAGGACATGACAGTATATTCATATATATTTACAGATTTTAATGCATGGATTGTGACATCTTTGGAAGAATAATAGAAAGCTACTTTGTGTGTGCGTGCGTGCATTTGGAAATTCATGAGAACCTATTTTCCTCACCCATGAGAACGTGTTGATGTCGGCGATTTCATGGCGGCTTGTTAATCTTCTCTCTTTGCCCTCCCCATATGCAGAAATGTCCATGCATAGGCCTTGCATGATAGCAAACACAAGTTGCAATCAAGAAATCCATGTCTCAACATTCATGCTGCTCTATTCTTATTGACCATAACATTTGAAATAAGAAAAGTACATATGAAAGTACATAGATCAATTTCACTTACAACCAAACAGAGCGTAGGCCATGTCGACTATGTCAAGTGACCTGAAAATTAGTCGAGTGACTTGAAAATTAGTCGAGTGACTTAAATATTAACGTTGTATGTAAAATAAAATGGAAAAAAATGACGCACCTCACCTTGATGCCCTTTTCCCTCCTCCTTTACCCCGGCTTGGGATCGGCAATGCAAGAAGTTGCATTGGCAGAGTTAAAAAAGGGCTTAAGCTCCATTTGGTTTGAGAAAAAATTATATTCATAAAGATTGATGTGATGACTAAATGGAGCCTAAGACTTATATGCAAATTTACTAAAAGGTATGATAGGAACTCTTACACTACAAATATGATGATTAAGTGACCACACTACTAAAAGGTATGAAATTTTTGCCTAGGTCTTGATTTTGAATGAGCAAGGTGTTTATATAGCTTCTCTGCATCACTCTGAAGAGAACGTCAACTTGAATGTAAATATCAACATGGAATAAGATGCATAAGGATGGTGTGCATGCTTAGTGAAATGCTGAAATGGAGATGCTAAATAGAGTCCAAAACTCACTAATTGACTAAGACCCCAATCTAGCATATTCCAAACATTAAATTTAAGTTTCAATTCAATATAGACACACCACTGCTTTATTGAAGAAAGACAAAACTAAAATGGTATAGGTCCCAACACAAATATCCTAATGACTGCAAAAAGGTTTTAAGTCAGTACATATCGTGTCCATAAAACAAATGATTTCACATGATCACCAGATGCATGGTTCAGATGCCCGACAAAAATCATGGTGGGGCCCAAAAAGCTCAACATTACCATAAGCTAAGGTAAGGTCGACCTCTATCTTCAATTTTTTTATACTTCTTTAATTCCATTACATTCTTCCACTCATGGTAAATTATCAAATACCTTTGGCTCAAAGAAGATTACAGGGTTTGGATCACGTATACATGCCAACAATAGTCCTTTTGCTTGTAGGGGGCTTCAAGGAATCACCATCTATAACCAAGACATTTCTCTAAAAATCTCATCATCCTCGGATAACATTCTTTACTCACACAGAATATATGAAAAAAAATATCTAGATACAATTTTCTATTTGCAAGACACATAAAAATGTTGGGATCATCTGATAGAGATGATTGGGGCATAGCCTAACCCATGATGGGAACACCAGAAGATTGGCTTAGATTACCAAAAGGTAGGTCCCACATGTACCATTGTTGGGTAAGCACTAAAACCACCATTTCCTTCAAACAAGAACCATATAATACCTCCAAAGTTGATTCTTTGAGAAAGTTCCAAGTTAATATGCGATTTTCAACATTTGTTGTAGACACAGTGCAAGACATTTCTTTATCTTGAAATTCAATAACACCCACAACCTGTTTTGCAAGTTATAACTCTTCTATATCTACTCATCTATTTTGAGCAGTTGATAAAAGGTGAACAGATCCCTATTATAATTTTCCATTTGCAAGTCACAAACTCATATTTCTTATTAATTGTGACAAGAAAGCTGATACAAAGTTAGAAATGCTGAACATGTTTTTTCTAATTGGCATTGTAAAATAGTCAAAAAGTATCAGAACATAAATCTCTGCACATGGATATTTAACTGTCTCTCCTGCTCCTACATCCAAGTAATGAGTTACATATATATGTACACATGCACAAAAAGCAAGATTCGGATTCAGATTCCCAATGAAATTTTTTTTAACACAAAGAACAAGAGTAGAAAACCACTGCAAGGCATCCAAGAATGAGTTCCTGAATTGAAGTAGGGAAAAAGGGATCACAGCTGCAAAAGGATTTTAAACATGATAGGAAGCATGCCTGATCAAAGGCAGGGAAAATGCAATCTGAAAACTGAATTTTCGCAATAACTCGATTCCCCTATTGTGGACAAAATTAAATAAATAATCCATAGTTAAAAAAAGAATGTTTGAAAGCTTTGAACCATTCACAAAATACCAAAGTTACATTACAAGAACACAAAAAGCAAAACATGAAAGTATAACATTTAGAGGATGTGGGAGAATTAAAATTTCGATCTAACTTGATTACATGGACTGGACAAAGGGAAAACATAAATATCAGCTAGATCCAAAACTTCTGCAGCCTAAGAAGTTTTCAACTGTAAGTGTTTAATCCATAATGTATGGTTTACTTGAGCATTGGATCTGCTCATGTTTGGAAGTATACACTATAATGATATGGAAAAATGGATGGACGGTGTGGATGAAACACATACATCAAAGTGGCACACACGTAGAAGACATCTCATATATGAAGCACACATGTATAAGACATCTTCATATTATACATCTCATATAATATACATGTGTGCTTGAAAAAAAATCTCAATGGTATAGAACAAAAGTCAGGCCAAAGATCAGCAGATTCACCACAATTTACAAAAGAAATGAATGGGTGAAAAAAGTTCAAGCAGTTTTATAAGCAGTCCAGGTTTTGATGATATTGCAGCCCACCTGATAAGAGTATAGGCCAAATTTCATGACCATGAGATCTAAATGATGGCTTCTACTTGATGTATAGCTTGGAATTCATGTCCATAACCCACATTGGCACATGAGGTGGCTCTTACAAGCATATGGGCTTAGGCCTATTAAGAAAATCTTTGATATGAACCCAAAGTGTGAAGCTTGATGTGCAATTAGTAAAAGCTGTATAGTGTGTACAAGTAACTCAAGATGGATAATCCAACTTGTGCCCCAAAATCAAATGAATTAAGATACATAAATTACACTTACGATAAAAATCACAAGTTTTTACTGAAGTTTGGATGGGACTGATATTGAAGTTCCCATCTATTGACTGATCCATACATATCTTCAATGATAAAAATCACAAGTTTTTACTCTTATTAATTGATTCTATTCTTCATACTCTTCCCTGTTTCCAACATAGCCATGATAAAAAATCAAGATATAAAAGGGTTTCAATATGATTTTTAATTTTTAATTATTTTCATTCTTTCTCCAATATTGAAAGAAAATCAAATAAAAAAGTTTCAATTATTCAAATGACCTAGTCTTAATTATTTTGATTCTTTCCTAAATATTGAAAAAAAGAAGAAGTAAAAAAGTTATAATATTTCAAATGCCCAAGTTACTAGTTAAAAGTGACTATTAAGTTACTAAGATTTTTATTAAGATTTTTTTTTTTTTACAAAAAAGAAGAATACAAAATTTTCATTTATTCCACTATCACCAGATATCATATGGTTAGTAAAGTGAATGACATTAAAAAAAGTACTAGATTTGCACATGGATCATAAAATTTGCCAATAATTCATCCCAATAAAATATTAATTAATTTATTTGGAGTCATTAATTAATTCATTGTAAAATTGATTGATTGCCTTCTATTCCAATAAAACAAACATATGTCTACACCAAATTGCCTACACTGTTTTGGATCTTGTCCCAGAAAACAGACCATTTTACACATCACGTAAAATCAGATATTTCCATCAAATTTCCTACACTGTTTTGGATCTTGTCTCAGAAAACAGACCATTTTACACATCAGGTGGGACATAACATGCAAAACAGGTGGATGGCTAGAAAGTAAAATAAAATTTAACCGTGGCCCACCAGAGGAGTGAAACAGCCTGATTTTTAGAACAAACATGAAAACAGTGTTGCAAACCAGATCAAAAGCTTGGATCAGTCAAACAAGTTTCAAATTAATCTGCAAAAATATTCACGGAGTATCTTTTAGCAAAAAACTTTTGGCTCATGTCCTAACATTAGCTAGTGCAATGGATGGGCAGAGTGGGTATAAAACATGACTTGCCGAACATCAAGTACGAAGTTTCAGGTTTTTGAACTAGAGACCTACACCATCCTTCTGACAGGCCACCATGAGGATAGACCATAGCAGTCCATAATAAAACAGCAAGAATCATAAATAGATTACCTGACACGTCTTATTTTCTATATTCATCTTCTTTAACCCTTTCTTGTTACATTTCTCCAAAGAGATATATAGCTCCACAAGCATGCCCCTCCACGTGCATCGACAAATATCACCTTCCCATGTTAATTAGACATCCAAATCGTGTATCAGGTGGGAACTACCTGGCAGCAGATAATTTGGCCAAAAAATCAGGTTGTTTAATCATAGGACACATGTAAGAAAATAAATGGACAATCTTAAAAAACTTACAAGCTCTCTCTACACCATCCTTTTTTTTTTGTACATGTGGCCTACCTGATAGTCAAACAAACTGATTTTTTGGTCATAATGCAAAAGGACAAGTGAAAACTACCAGGAATTTCACATAGTTCCTTTGCAGTACAAGTTGCTTGTACTTGTCCAACCTGAAAACAACCAAACAGAGGTGCAAGAAAATCAGCAGACCTGCTTCAAAATGGTGAAATAATTTGAGAAATGGAATTTTGGCCCAAACCTGCATTAAACCTAAAATCTCTACATCTTCTCCAACTTTAATAGTCCCTTGTTCAACACGGCCTCTGACAACAGTTCCACGTCCTTGTAAAAATTGAAAAGCAAACCATCAAAAACTGAAGTAGCAACTACCCATTAAGCCTCTCGGTTCAAGCCAAATTCTTGGATAGCTAGATATGCTAGTAGACGCTGGTATGCATGTATAGGTATGCTTAGAGACATAGCAAGGAAATTACGTGATTTTAAATTTACAATAATCCATAATCTCAGATGATGAAGCCTCATCCCAATTAATTAGGGTTGGCTACATGAATCATGTTCCACCATTCCACTCAATCAAGGGCCACCCATAGTCTCAAACAACATGATTTTGAATTGACAGACATGTCATCCGCAGAACTGTTACAATGAAATAATTTTACATGGAGAGCTACTTTCTACAGTGTTTTACAACAGCAATATGGCAATTATCTTGTAACTTTCAATGACATGTCTATTTGTAGGGCACAATTTAACTAAGTTTTGCTTTCACCACGTTAGGGTGTGTGATTTGGGTGGTCTGGATTGGATTACATGTATGGAACTGCTTCTGCAGTGGAACAAATCAAGGAAAGGGTCCACCAATGCTTACGTCGTCCTTGCGACGTGTGTCCTAATGTGGGTCTCATTCTCATCATACAGCTTGGCCAGACCAAAATTGAGATCTGCATCGATCAGAATATTACTGGCCTTAACATCCTTATGTATGATATGGGGTCTCGACTCCTCGTGAAGATAAGTCAGACCTCTTATAGTCCCCAAGAAAATATTATAGCGGATCGACCAACTAAGATGCAAATTGTTCCTTCCTGCAAGACAATGACAGTCATTTACAGAAAGACAAGAACATGTTTAACATCATTTCCTGTTTGTGCAACCTGGTCACAAACACGTATAGGTGTTGGACTATGGTTGCATGAGGACACCAAGGGGCAACAAATTCAGGTGTGCGAGCGTGGAAGCACATACCTCAAAATGTTACCAAGTATCAACTACTAGGAAATTAGATCAGGAGTGTGCATACAAAGCATGACTCGGAACAGGAGTGGCACCTATTTAGAAAGATTGTGCAACCAAGTGTTGGATATTAACACATGGTAGCAAACATGGGGACCAAGAAAAATCCAACACACTAAGACATCTGTATGAATGCATAATCATCATAATCATCATCTAAGCCTTATCCCAACTAACTGGGTTGGCTACATGAATCATGTTCCAACATTCCACTCTATCAAGGGCCTTGCACATTTCTCACTGCACCCGGGTTCCAATTGAGTGTGCCGCTTTCAGAGAACGCCCCAGCTTGAACACATAATGATATTGACTGTTACATAGATATTACTGTGTATATGCATAAGACAAAGACACACATGTACATAACTAAAAACACACTAGGACTTGGGAAACAACTATACAAATAACACTAAAACACAGGAAGAAAAGGAAAACTAAGGTTTTTCCAAATAGAAATGTTGATGGGTGTCTAACATGCGTCTAACATGGATGCTAGACAATATACTTGCCCATAGATTCCATTGATTGATATAGAAGAAAGGAAACATGAATGGAAAATTGCCCATTATTATAACGAATTCTCTAGAAGTAAAGAGCACATGTCAGATTTGTTCAGATTACAACATGAATACACAATACCTAATCTTTTAGTTCAATTCTATTTAAATTCCATGATATACAAATGCACCATAAAAATTTCCCACCACATTTCCGTGCACATAGTTTCATTTGGACTCAGTGACATCCATATCACCTATTTAGACCATCCGTTAGGTCTAGTGCACTCTTCATAAGCCACCTTGAAAAATACATACTGGTCAGATGATCCAAACAGGCAGTTAGTGGCATACAAAATAGATGTACAAGATTGTTCATAGAAGATAGGCCTAGTCATGGATGTATAGAGCCATCTGATTACTGTCAATTTTTTTTCCCAGTAACACAATGAGGGGACTGGACCTAATGGCTGGTTCAGGTAGGTGATATGAATGCCAAAAAGTCCAAATGCAACCATTATATTCCAAAAGTAACATTATACATTACAGGAACATTCCTTGCACTTGACCGATCTGTAAAGAGAGAGATAGACGGTTGATCTTTGCCCCCTTTCTCTCTCTTGAAAGAAACCAAAATGAACAAAACCAACATAGTAATAAAACAGAGAGAGGGAGAGAGATTAGTTGTATGCTTTTGGATTAGGCAGCAGATACAAAACCACATGAGAGAGCCATCAACAGCATAGCTGCCTCTTCTTCCTCTGCCAGCTTCCTCTTTCTCTGCATCTGCAACAACTTTTTTTTTTTGACAAGAAATCCATATATAGTAATATTAGAATGTCTCATATATGCAAACAGAAGCATCTACAGCATCTTATTCCTATTCACAGCTCTATTGAAAAACCCTAAAATTCAGATCTCCCTCCTACAGAGAAAACGAAGGATCTTCTGCAGAATCTGCAACGAAAATCACAGAAAAATCCTCCAACTCCTCAAAGAAATACAATCCAAACACAAACTATAAAAAATCTAAAACAAACACATGTAAATATATGTAACTGCTATAGATATCAGCATCGATCCTTCAATGGAAGAACGATGAGGGAAAAAACTGTCATAGATATCAGCATCGGATCCTTCAATGGAAGAACAATCTCAGAAAGAATGCAGCAAGAGAGACGAGAATCGAGGCCGGAGTGGAGGGATGTTGGAGAGAGAGACTTTCGGGATTTGGGGATGGGGCGATTTGGGAGAGAAGAGGGAAGAAGGGATTTTGGGAGAGAAGAGGAAAGATGGGTTTTTGGGAGAGAAATATTGGCACGCACGATTCGGAGATGGCGATTTGGAAGAGGAGGGAAAAAAGGGTTTGGAGAGAAATAAGGCGGGCGTGATTTGGGGATGAAATGCGGGAGGGGAAAAGACCTTTATTTATTTTTTTTAAAGTCCAGCGGCAGTGGCTTATCCGTAGACTGGCGGCCACGTAAAAACGCCGCACATTTTGTTTGTACACGGGCGTTTCGTTCGGGGGGCCAGTGAGAATCCGCCACTGATACGGATATTTCTTGTAGTGCAAAGTTTCTCTTCATGGGCATTTCTTTGGTCAGATTGGCCATCTTCCATGAAAATCAGGCTACTCCATTGATTAGGTGGGCCAGACCTGTACAATGGATCAGCTCATCATCTGTCCAATGATTTTGATGGTGAGGCCTGCCCATTGGCAGATCAGATTGATCTTTTCTTCAAGTGATCTCCATATGTAGCGTAACTTTTCAACGGTTAGGATGTATTGAAAAAAAGTCTTTTCAGATTTAGGGTTCCGAAAAGATTTAGGTTGGAGTGCACGTCGTTTTCGTGTACGACTGACCTACAAAATATATAATAAAACGATCAAAGTGACTTGTCGTCCCCTGAAAACTATAGACTTCGTGCTTCCTTTTTGTGGAGGGCATGGAACCTATTTAAGAAGTAGTGGGGTCCACTGTATTGCGTGACGGACCCTACTTAGGAGCCCGTGTTGGGCCATAGTATGGGAAGCGTAATTTGCATGGAATATAAATGGCGTTCAAGTAAAATCCCAAGACCCTTTAAGTGATTTTGTTAACGGGCAATGGTCAATCATCCCTTGTACACCGTTTGGGATAGATCTGGGCCATTCATCATGTGTGCTCTATCCTTTCTGTGAGAGGCCCGAAAATCAGGCCAGGTTGATCATCATCTGGGATATATATGAATTAAAAAAAATGGCCCGTTGAAAAAGATTGACTGATGGTCCATAGTCAATCCAAATAGCCCCATATATGCTAATCCTTGTACCCAACTTTCTTTAGAACACGGCTCAAGAGTGGAGGGACCCACCTAACAAACAGGCTAGATATCACACACGGAGGAGACATCATGAGGGTAGGATGATGATGGTTACTTACGCGAATAGCCATAAGATGCTCGATTTTAGAGAGGGGCATGATCCATGTCATCATGGTCCACGAGGTCCACTGCCATGCTCTCTCTCTCTCTCTCTCTCTCTCTCTCTCTCTCTCTCTCTATATATTTCGCCCACATTAAACGAAACGGGATATTATCTGGCATCTTCAAACGTAGCTCTCTCTCTCTCTCTCTCTCTCTCTCTCTCTCTCTCTCTATTTCGCCCACATTAAACGAAACGGGATATTATCTGGCATCTTCAAACGTAGCTCTCTCTCTCTCTCTCTCTCTCTCTCTCTCTATCTCGCCCACATTAAACGAAACGGGATATTATCTGGCATCTTCAAACGTAGCTCACCAAATCAACATCCATAAGGTACGTAAAGAGTATTTCGGTTATTTAAGTAAATGCGAACTCTCTAAGGGATAAAATGGTCTTTTGAACAGAGGAATTTAGGTGGGCCTCGATGGAATGGTCTGGTTCCATGGCATTCACCACCCTACAAATGGATCCACCACAGTGGGTGGATGCCTGACTGTGAAGCCCACCGTGATGCATGTACCTTACATCCATGCTGTCCACCCGTTTTGACAGCTCATTTGGGGCATGTTGCAAAATAATAATAATAATAATAATAATAAAAGAGCATATCCAAATCTCATGTGAACCACACCACAGGAAACAGTTGGTGATTGACCATTAAAAACGTATTGTAGGCTGCAAAAGTTTTGGATCAAGCTAATATTTGAGTGATTAATTCCTTTACCCAGGTCTTTGTGACATTAACAACCGGTTGGACGGCAAGTAAACATTCCGGTGGCCTCCGAGAAGTTTTTAATGATGGTTACTTAATCACCATTGTTCCTATAGAGGGGTCCACTTACGATTTGGATCTACTTCATTTTTTGAAATCATGCTTCAAATGAGCTTCTAAAATGGATGGACGGTGTGGATGTAAGAAAAATATATCATGATGGGCCCCACCATGAGGGATCCACCCACCTTGGTGGAACCCTAAATCCACCAAAGGATCCACCAAAGCTGCGCCCTACAAATGGTGCCAGGGGTGGTCAGGCTAGATGCTTAGTGGGGCAAGCCAGACCAAGGGTTAAATTTCCCAAATCTATTGCCACATGTATATGGAGATGTACAAGCAGGAAAAATGAACAGACGCAATGTTGAAAATAAGGATTTTGACTCTACTATCCTTGTTTCGTACTGTAGTTCGCTGATAGGTTTTTAAAAACTTTTCCAACTAAATTATCGTTATTCCCAAATTGACCATTGTACAGATTGTGAGGGAGAGAAAAGTTACGTAGCATCCAATTCTAAGGAAGTAATGTGGATAGGATTCATTTGAGGCTTCTGGAATCTTGGTTCAATCGGTTCACTTTCTTCGTAGCCTTATATTTATACGAGAAGATGTTAACTTTTTCTGATATGATATTTGTGTGGCGGCTAAATCTGATAATTTGTAACGGTGTTTGTTTGATACAAACTATTTTTTTGTGATGTGATCCATATGATTGGTAGATATTGTTCATACTTTCAAATATGGCCTTTCATAAAATTCTGAAGTTAATGGATGGAGTAGATTCCAAACACGTGCAATGGCAGACTCCACAAATAGTGTATAAATACCCTTAGAAAAATTTTTAATTTTCTTTTGTTTTGTTTTGTTTTTTGTGGTGTTGTCTATTCAAGAACTTTTCTACGGTAGCAATTCACTCACCATTGTTTATTGTGGTGTAATCTATTTAAGCTTTTGGTTTGCGGTTCATGCTCTAAATTATTATGTGAAGATATAAAGACGACATGGATAAATTATATACATCATGATGGCTCACAACAATCGATAACAATGGTCAGTGGCGGTTCACTCTTAACTATTTCCTTATGGTGGAGCCCACTTT
The DNA here is from genome assembly GCA_037074715.1 of Magnolia kwangsiensis. NCBI lineage: Eukaryota > Viridiplantae > Streptophyta > Magnoliopsida > Magnoliales > Magnoliaceae > Magnolia > Magnolia kwangsiensis. Next base: position 41,050,045 of record CM073576.1, on the reverse strand, counting down.
ACGTGTGAATGTAACTCATTCATTAAACATAAAAAGTAATGAGATTGAAAGCCTACTATTGAAAACTTCTTGGGAGTTACAAAAGTTTTGGATGTAGCTTATTCTTTACCCTATGACATTAAATTAAAATTTGAATATAATGAATGGAGTAGATCTTCGGCACATATCCCATGGTGGGCCTCACAACTCTTAACACAAGACAACCTAGACCCTTAACCCATGACAATTTCGACCCTTAATGCATACTCGATAATGGGTCCCACAGAAAGCGTCCTTGTAGTGTTAAGGGTCAAGGTCGATATTGTCATGTGTTAAGGGTTGAGGTTATCGTTTGTTAAGAGTCAAAGTTGTCATGGTCGAAGTTGTCATATGTTAAAAGTCGAGGTTATTTTATGTCAATCTCAACCTGTAATGCATGACAACCTAGACCTTTGATACATGATAACCATGACCCATGACTTTAACATATGACAACCTACACCCTTAACACATGATAACCACAACTCAAACCTTTAACACATGATAACCTAAACCCTTAACAAATGACAATCGAGACTCTTAACACATGACAACTTAGATCCAAATCATTAACACATGACAATCTAAACCCTTAAACACAAACAACCCAGAACCTTATAAACACATGACAACCACATCAACCAAGGTAATAGATTACAGAATCTAAACTCTATCTCCTTCATTGTCTTTCACGTGACAACCACAATCATCCCTATCTACCTCAAATTCCTTCCAGTAATCACTTTTCCCTATGACAACAACAACTATGACCATTTCTCTCTATCCATAACCAAAAGTAGTTTTCATCTTTAAAAAAATGTTATTTTACAAAAAATAAAATAAAATAAAATATTCTTTTAAAATGTCTTCCACGTGTCAGTGACTTTTATTTCCAAGAAATATAGTCGTTGGAGCAAAAAAAAGTCTTTTTTTTTAGGGCCTTAGAAGTTAGTGATGCCCATACACAAGAGAAGTTGAAGAAAGTGAGCGTACATCAAAAAATGTAGTCAAAAGGGGTAGTGGTGTGTAATGAAACAAATAAAATGTAACCAACCTATGAATGCATGTACGTACCAAATCAAAACCGCACACAACATACACCCTTCACATGTCATACACATGTGAAAAAGAAGAAGAAATAAATGAATATAATAATTTTTTATTTTATTTTAGAGAAACATAAAAAATGTTAGAATTCTACACACTCCACCCATCTGGACCATTCAAATATCATCATACTCACATTTATTAACAACCTAATGTATCCTTACATCAATCTAAACCATTCAATTAAAGGTCAAACCCTGACCTACTTCCCAATAGATAGTCAAACCAATCAAAACCATCCAGTGGTGAACCGTATCATCTAGACTGTTGAATTAGAGTCTGCCACGTAAAGTGTCCATTTAGAAATCTAAACCATTCATTATCTGACCATCTAAGTATACATTTAATGAATGAGATTCTAACTTCATATCTTTCTTATGTGCATATTATTTTAGATATGAGTATAGGTATTAACATGAGAGGGTGTTACGTAGGTTGGAACTTTTTAGCATTAAGTAATAAAATTAATATTTAATTAGGAGTTTTAAAATTTATTTATTTTTCATGCATGAAAGACCATTAAATTTAGCTGAAAAAAATATATATTTTTTTTTAAAAAAAACCTCATTTGTAGTTAATGTTAGCACTCGTTTCCTTCGCATATGAAGCACATGCATGAACATTTATGGCATCAACCCAATAAATAAGGGTTTAGCCATTAGCGTACGGCAGGAGTGTGGGTCCGGTAAAGTTTAAGTGTGGGCCCACCCTTAAAATCATAAGAATAGTCGGTGTGTGCATGGTGCATATGTATGAGTAAGTCAAGACTCGATTTTAGACATTGTACACATTGAGTGTATACATCGGGTTTGTAGTGCATAAGGTTTGGTCCACCACTTCAAATCAGGTAGGTGATTTTATCTTAAAGTTTAAAATTTTCATTTAATTATTATGACATCTTATTCTAAATTTTGATTATTAATATTACTTAAATTAATTATTTATGTGATTGATCTTTTTATTTAAAATTTATTTAATTATCTACCTTAATTGTTGAAATTTTAAAATATACCGTGAAACAATTATTGAATTAAATCAGTTTGATTCATAGTTAAATTTTAATTTAACGTTCAAATTTTATATATATATATATATATATATATATATATATATATATATATATATATATGAATCTTAATTATATTATAATATAATATAACTTAATTAATAAATAATTGAAAGTATAATTTGTTTTTTTTAAAAAAAAAATCTAATTTTAATTCTAAACTTTTAGAAATTAATAATTTAAATAAATTTTGTTATTAAAATAATCAAATTCATCATCTTTAGAATTTATTTAATAAATTAGATTATAATTTAATTGATGTAAATCAATTTCATTAAAATTTAAATATAAATATAAATTTATTTATTTTTTATTATAAAAATGCTTGATTTATAAATTTGTTAAGTTTTAATTTAATATCAGAATATTTTTTTATTTGTTAATTTTATGTTATAATTAAAATAAAATTAAAATTTTAGAATTTAGTGAATAAAAAAATAAATTATTTTATGTTAATATGATTTATTATATTTAATATTATTTAAATAAATAAAAAAATTGTTAGAATTTAAAATATAATTTCTTATACATTATCATATCTCAGAAATTTCTAAATTTAATAATAGTAAAAAACATTTTAATTATTAAAGTTTTGACGAAATTATATTTAAAATATTAATTAAAAATAAAAAATTATATTGTTGATATTTTGATAATTCAATAATTATTGATTCTTATAATAATTTTTAAAATAGTAAAAGCATGTGAAGAAATCCATGTTAGCTTTATGTTGATATTTGTGATTGTGAAACAATGATTCATCTTACATGGATGTTTAACATTCATTAAACATCGATATTAATATATTGGATGTAACATAAGCAAGTAGGGCGATCGTGTCCCTTAGGTGGAGGACCCTAAAGCTAGCAAGTAGGAAAAATTGTTGAGGGCCAAATATTGCATATTAGACCCCATTTCTTCTCTGTTTTATGAATATAATACCGTTTAACGCCCTGCTTTAATCGTGTTTGTGATGCAAGGTGCATTTAGGAGCATGAACTGGAAAAGGATACTAAAAGAATGGATTTAATGCTCAGACGTCATCAAGACAATGGACCCACTCCAAGAGACCAAGATCAAAGAAATTACATGTCAGAGATTTGAGAAAATCAGGCCACTCACGTTAAAGATCATAGGGTTCTCACCATCCATTCGGTTCAAAAATTTATATATAGCTTGATGACCATAAATTAACCTTCCACATCAAATTTCAGCCATTGGATCCTTGAGGAAGTGGCCCAACAGACAGATCATCCCATGAACCTCTAATTTGGGGCCCACCTGAGATCTGGATATGCTTAAAATTTGGTCTCAACCATTTATATGAGGAGATAAGATGAATGGACGAAGAGGATTGCTCATAAACATCACACTTAGACCCAAATAGCAGTTTCGGTGCACAGTGCACAAGTGCACTGGACCAAACCGCTCGGTCAAAGTCGGTTTGACAGACTTTCCAAAGTAGGAGAGTCTTTCTCTCTCTTCTCTGTTCATCCGTCTGCAAGGCATTCCACTGGGATGATGCGTGGCCCACCTTCATCACCCGGAAGGATAATTTGAACTGTCCAGAGTGTCCAGAGGAGGGTACCGACCAAAATCCAATAGTTTTCATGATTCCGGGCACATGTTCAAGACTATAGCAGCAGTAAGGAAAATGCTGCTACGTCCAGTTATGGTGTGGCCCATTCGAATAATGAATTCATGCCAAACTTGGGCCCATGATCCTGAGCTAATGCAGATGTCCGAAGAAGGGAGTGATTCCTTATAAGGACGGCCGATGTGGACCCCACCGACTTCAGCAACAACAAGGAAATTGGTGCCTTTTGTAATGCATCCAATTTGAACGAGTTGTGGCCCACCAAACACCTCTAATTGGAAAATCCAGACTGTCTATCTTGTATAGGGGTCAAAACCGTCCGTGGGGACATTTTTATTTGCATTGTTTGTGGAAACCACGAATGCCAGTAAAGGGCAGGAATTCCGTGATTTTCTCTTGTTGCACAAAGAGACTTCAAAATCCAATGCTACGTAAAGAAAACATCCAACTAAAGTTTTGTATGGACTCTCCAAACCGACCACTCCACTGACTATGCACGTAGTTGACTACGTCATCTATAAAAGAAAGAGGAGAAAGAGAGAGAAGGAATCCAAGTTTTGGGACGTGAAGCATAAGAGAGGGAGATTATAGTTTTTTTTCTTCTAGTTTTTTTCTGTTTATGTTTTTTCTTCTTCTATTCTTTTAAGAATTAGTTAATCATGCATGTGGTAAGCTAACCTCTTAGCTAGGGCTGAGAGATCAAGCTTGTGGGGTGATGGGGATGATTTTACGGGTTGATCCATGCTCGTTAAACTAATTTTGATTTCGTTTGATTTTAAGGAATGCCTTTGGTTTTTAATGGTTTGTTGTGACTGAAATTACAATAGATCTGCGATGGGTTTGAGTAATTCCTTTTCATTATTTTGAGTATGAAGTTAGGAAGCCCTATTGTTCATCATCGCCCCACTACAAGAAATGCCACTTTTACCAACGAAAATTTTCGTAGGTAAAAGGCTTAATTTCACAGCAAAAGAGTTTTACCAACGAAATTTTTCGTTGGCAATTTCGTAGCTAAAAGGCCGAGCGAAAAAAAAAAATTCGTTGGCAAAGGTAAGACTTTTGCCGACGAAATTTTTCGTAGGCAAACAATTTTATCAACGTTACATTTCGTTGGTAAAAGTATTGACAAAACTTTTTACCTACGAATAGTTTTGCAGGTAAAAATACATACAAAACACTTTACCTACCAACAATTTCTTAGCTAAAAATATATACAGGACTTTTTACCTACGAATACTTTCGTAGCCAAAAATATTTGAAACACTTTTTACCTACCAACAATTTCGTAGCTAAATATATTTACAAGACTTTTTACCTACGAATACTTTCGTAGCCAAAAATGTTAAAAACACTTTTTACCTGCCAACAATTTTGTAGCTAAACATATTTACAAAATTTTTTACCTACTAACAATTTCGTAGCCAAAAATATTAAACTCATTTTAGCTACCAAAAATTTCGTAGCTAAAAATATTAACAAGACTTTTTACCTACCAATAGTTTCGTAGCTAAAAGGTATATTCGTAGATAAAAATACTTAGAAAACGTTTCCCTACCACCAATTTTGTAGCTAAAAATTCCTTTACCTATGCATATTTTCGTAGATAAAAATATTTACCAAACAAACACGTTTAACTACGAATGATATCGTAGGTAAAAATACCCTACAAAACGTTTAGCTAGGAATATTTTCGTAGGTAAAAACATTTGTGAGACTTTTAACTACAAAAATTTTCGTAGGTAAAAACTTGGAGGATTCTTTTACCTATAAAAATTTTCGTAGGTAAAATTTTATTTTTTTTTCCCACCTTATATTCAAGCACAAAATTCTTGAAATACACCTGATATACACCTGTTACAATATAATTCCTGATATACACCTGTCATGTAATATATTTCATCATATTCACATTCACAGCCATTTAACTCCAAAGTACATAAATAAATCTATCCAAACATAAACTACATCATGCATAAATACATATAAGTTTAACATCATAAATAAAATACAAAAAATCACGAAGATGGAGGTAGAGGTGGTGGGGCATCGATGGGTAAGCGTGCGGCAAGAACCTGAAACATATTCGCTATCCATCGCTCCTGCTCCACCCGCATCTCCTCCATCCTCCTCTCTTGCTCTTCCCTCTGCCTTGTATGCTCCTCTATCCTCATCCTCTCCTACTCCTCCCTCTGGCTCGTCAGCTCCTCCATCCTCCTCTCCTGCTCCTCCCTCTGCCTCTCATGCTCCTCCATCCTCCTCCTCTCCTGCTCCTCCCTCTGACTCGTCAGCTCCTTCATCCTCCTCTGTTGTTCCTCCATCTTCCTCTCCAACTGCTCACTCTTCTTCTCCAGCTGATCGCTGATGTCATTAACGACGACCTGTAGCTGGTGAACCTCTCTCTCAGCGATATCAGCTCGGCGGGTGGCACTCTCGCCAACGACGATGGATCGGGTGTTGAGAATAGGATTAGGTGTAAGTTTAGATTTAGGGATTTGAGAACACATTTAGGTTTTAGGTTAAGGTTTTAGGTAGGTTATAGGTTATAGCTATAGGGAATTGAGAATAGGTTAAGGCTTAGGTTTTAGGTTAAGGTTATAGGTAGGTTATAGGTTATAGGTTTAGGGAATTGAGAATAGGTTGTAGTTTAGGTTTAGGAAATCGGGTTTGGGTTCGGGATCGGGTTTTGCTTTGGGTTTTCAAGTTTAGGTTTAGGTTTAGGTTAGGTAGTTGAGAATAGGATTAGTTGTAGGTTGAGGTTTAGGGATTTGAGAATAGGTTAATACTTAGGTTTTAGGTTAAGGTTATAGGTAGGTTATAGGTTATAGGTTTAGAGATTTGATAATAGGTTAAGGTTTAGGTTTAGGAAATCAGGTTTGGGTTCAGAATCGGGTTTCGCTTTGGGTTTTCAAGTTTATGTTTAGGTTTAGGTTAGGTAGTTGAGAATAGGATTAGGTGTAGGTTTAGGTTTAGGGATTTGAGAACACATTTAGGTTTTAGGTTAAGATTTAAGGTAGGTTATAGGTTATAGCTGTAGGGAATTGAGAATAGGTTAAGGTTTAGGTTTTAGGTTAAGGTTATAGGTAGGTTATATGTTATAGGTTTAGGGATTTGAGAATAGGTTAAGGTTTAGGTTTAGGAAATTGGGTTTGGGTTCGGGATCGGGTTTTGCTTTCGGTTTTCAAGTTTGGGTTTAGGTTTAGGTTAGGTAGTTGAGAATAGGATTAGGTGTAGGTTTAGGTTTAAGGATTTGAGAACACATTTAGGTTTTACGTTAAGGTTTTAGGTAGGTTATAGGTTATAGTTGTAGGGAATTGAGAATAGGTTAAGGTTTAGGTTTTAGGTTAAGGTTATAGGTAAGTTATACGTTATGGGTTTAAGGATTTAAGAATAGGTTAAGGTTTAGGTTTTGGAAATTGGGTTTGGGTTCGAGATCGGATTTTGTTTTGGATTTTCAAGTTTAGGTTTAGGTTTAGGTTAGGTAGTTGAGATTAGGATTAGGTGTAGGTTTAGGTTTAGGGATTTGAGAACACATTTAGGTTTTAGGTAGGTTATAGGTTATAGCTGTAGGGAATTGAGAATAGGTTAAGGTTTAAGTTTAGGAAATCGGATTTGGGTTCGGAATCGGGTTTTGCTTTGGGTTTTCAAGTTTAGGTTTAGGTTTAGGTTTAGGTTAGGTACTTGAGAAAAAGATTAGGTGTATGTTTAGGTTTAGGGATTTAAGAACACATTTAGGTTTTAGGTTTAGGTTTTAGGTTAAGGTTACAGGTAGGTTATAGGTTATAGCTGTAGGGAATTGAGAATAGGTTAAGGTTTAAGTTTAGGAAATTGGGTTTGGGTTCGGGATCGGGTTTTGCTTTGGGTTTTCAAGTTTAGGTTTAGGTTTAGGTTAGGTAGTTGAGAATAAGATTAGGTGTAGGCTTAGGTTTAGGGATTTGAGAACACATTTAAGTTTTAGGTTTAGGTTTTACGTTAAGGTTATAGGTAGGTTATAGGTTATAGCTGTAGGGAATTGAGAATAGGCTAAGCTTTAAGTTTTAGGTTAAGGTTATAGGTAGGTTATAGGTTAAAGGTTTAGGGAATTGAGAATAGGTTAAGGCTTAGGTTTTAGGTTAAGGTTATAGGTTATAGGTTTAGGGATTTGACAATAAGTTAAGGTTTAGGTTTTGGAAATCGGGTTTGGGTTCGGGATCGAATTTTGCTTTGGGTTTTCAAGTTTAGGTTTAGGTTTAGGTTAGGTAGTTCAGAATAGGATTAGGTGCAGGTTTAGGTTTTGGGATTTGAGAATAGGTTAAGGTTTAGGTTTTAGGTTAAGGTTATAGGTAGGTTATAAGTTTTAGGTTTAGGGATTTGAGAATAGGTTAAGGTTTAGGTTTTGGAAATCGGGTTTAGGTTCGGGATCGGGTTTTGCTTTGGGTGTTCAAGTTTAGGTTTAGGTTTAGGTTAGGCAGTTGAGAATAGGATTAGGTGTAGGTTTAGGTGTAACATCCCAGATTTTGGCTAATCTGGGATTAGACGTCCTTAGGCAATGGGTCAACTAAAACACCTGAAAAATCGCTTAGAACCCAATTCCATAGCCAAAGAAATCACGAAGGAGTAATTCCTTTGGAAAATAAGTGTAAGTTAGCTAGCGCGACGCTAGAGTAGCTGAGAAATAGTCCCTGATCACTTTAAATACGTTCTACAAGACCCAAATCGAGTAGAACAAACAACTCTACAATACTCTATAACCTCGGATCAAACTCTAAGCAGGTCTGTTCTCTGGACCACATTGAATTTTTGTATTGGATTTAGACCGCGCGTCGAAGGTCCGATACCTCCTATCTTAGACCGTTAGAACCGTCCAGCTGGAATTGACAATCATCTCAAAAATCAAGTCAAACCGATAATCACAGACTATTTCGTTGAACCCGGACTGAAGCAACCGCGAATAGGGACAGATTTGGAATTTCAAATTTAAATCTGGCACACGACTTGACGCGTCAGTATTGAGCGTTCTGACCATCAGAATTCATCCAGATTACACCCTCGGATCAGGAAAAATTTCTATTTATTATCATGAGACTTTCAGCCCTGATCTACGTGCGGTGACCGCTGAACTGAAACTGGTCCGCCACGTGCGATCTGCGAACCCTGCCAGACTGAAAACTTAATACGAGCTACATTTGGTACACATGAGCTTAAGTCCGATCGCAATCGACCAGGGGACCACCAGAAAGCAGTTTTTGGACCGAAACAGCCCCGAAATGGATAGGCACCAAGTAAACTTCGTTCCGGAGCCTATTTCCGGTGTTTTTAAGCTTATAAAAGGGGTTGAAACCCTCATTTCTCTCTCCCATCCGAAAATTGCAAACCCTAGGAAAAGGAGAGAGAGTTTGAGAGAGAGATTGGAAGAGATTTTTCCCGCTTCCGAGCCGCCGATTGCTGCTGCTTCAGCACCTCTTCCCAATCACCTGGCTGGTGATTTCTCCGTTCTTTCAGGTACAAAACAACCCTAGAACTTGCTGATTTAGGGTTTATCGAGATTTAGGGCGTGTTAGCTAACGTATTTCGTAAATCAGGTTGTCCTACTGCCGTAGACGAAGCTTACACGCTCCGTTCAAAATCCCGCATCCGTAAGAGGCTAGGTGAGGATTTTAGACGCTTTGATTGACGGTTTACAACGCTTTCAATGTCGTTTAATAGTAGATTATCGATGGCATCGCCGTTTGACATATACAACATGCTCTCCGTTTCCTGTTTCGTAAATTAACGAAGAATATGAGATTTAGGGCATTTTAGTCATTTGTAGGAAGTACGGTCTACATGCATATTTTGCTGACGTGATTGACATGGTTTGTTGCCGCATTAGGGAGTTAGGAATGCTTGCATAATCAGATTGGCGAAGAGATTCGCCTAGTTGCGCACTTTGGGTCGACATACTATATGTAGACTTAAGTGTGTAGTGTATGTGCTTGTATAAATGCTTGTATTAGTATGTATTGAATTAAATGATGTTATGTAGTAGTTTGAGAATGATTTCTTGATTAATATGCTGACCTAAATGATTTCCTACATGTTGACCATATGCATGATTCCATTACATGCATGGAATGTATGTGTTTGAAGATTTGCTTAAGTTGAATGTTATAACATGTGTTAACATGCTCACATGATTGTATTTCAATTCCAATACCTTTGCATATATTGTTAATGTGATTTCATAGATGTGTGGGACTAGACTTAGTCCAGGCAGTCGGTAATCGAGCGAATTCCTGGCTAACTGGTCATAGCCACGAACGACGCGTCGATGAACGTGATTCGTGTTTAGAGTTGGCGGCAGTGGTTAGGCCACGCGAAGTGTTTTACGCACTTCATGTCGTTTGACTTAAGATGCGATCGCGCTAGTCGAGCCCGTCAAGTAACCCGACTGGCCGATGTATGTTCATCTTGTATGTGTCGTAACTGCTTGAACCTAGGGTACTGAACTTACCACTGAAAACTCTGTTAACCATGGTACCTTGATCCACGAAGACTCATGAGTTGGGCATAGTGGTATGGGACACCGTGGTCGAGATGTCGGCCTATGCTGGGGCCACAAACCTCCCCGTAATGACCAGTGAGCACCTAAACTCGTGAGCAGATTATGGTGGTATGGGACACTATATTCTAGCTGTCGGCCTACACTGATCAGGCGACGAGTCCTTTGTAGTGACCGCGAGCGTATTCTGAGTCCACGGGAGGCGATGACCCTTCCGTTGCAGTAGAGTACGGTAGGCCTGTATTGATAAGGTGATGGGGGAGCGGTGCAACGAGTGCGAGCAACAGCCCTGCCAGCCCTTGCAGTGACCTACGAAATATACATCATATGAGATTACTAGGAGTGACGACCCTAGACAGGATCTGTGTTGGGATTGATACAAGGAAAGTACCTTAGTTTCCCAATCCTGCTGTTTGAATGGACTAATAACAACTTGGAAATCATATCACCATAGCATTGCATGTGCCTGGAAGATGTGGAGCACTCTAGGGAGTGTGGCATGCCGCGGTCGTAAGATGTTGCCGCATGAGGGTGATCGTCGGTGAGGGCATACATCACGTCATATCATCTTGCATTAACAACAGTATTAGGATTGTCTGATTTACTGCTTTACTATTATCGCGTGACTGAATTGTGAACATGCTAATCTTTGCTCTATGATTCCACTGAGTTGATCACTCATTCCCACGTTACGGGATGGTGTTTGCAACACCCACCAGACCCTATTGTAGATGCAGGTGAGGCCGAGATCCAGGAGGTGGAGCCAGAGATCGACGAGGACCAGGATGAGTTCTCGTATATGCAGTATCACGACGGCTTCCCGTAGGCGACCTGGATCGAGGGGACATTAGTGGGACTATTTTGAACACTTTATTTTTGTTCATTTGTATATATATGAGGCTCAGAGATGTAGTCATACTTTGGAGACAGATGAGATTTACTTTGTTTTTCCATACAGTGATATATATATTGTTTAGTCTTTCGCTTGCTTTTATCACTAGATCTGAAGTATGAATTGCAGTTTTGGTATACTTTTACTCATGTGAATGCTTTAAATCAGACAAGATTAAATCATAACCATTTTTGTTGCATAAGTGACGACCTGGAACTCGGGAGTTGAGTTTATACACGACCCCCGATTTTCAGGGTGTTACATTAGGTTTAGGGAGTTGAGAATAGGTTAAGGTTTAAGTTTTAGGTTAAGGTTATAGGTAGGTTATAGGTTATTGGTTTAGGGATTTGAGAATTGGTTAAGGTTTTGGTTAAGGAAATCGGGTTTGGGTTCGGGATCGGGTTTTGCTTTGGGTTTTCAAGTTTAGGTTTAGGTTTAGGTTAGGTATTTGAGAATAAGATTAGGTGTAGGTTTAGGTTTTAGGATTTGAGAATAGGTTAAGGTTTAGGTTTTAGGTTAAGGTTATAGGAAGGTTATAGGTTATAGGTTTAGGGATTTGATAATAGGTTAAGGTTTACGTTTAGGAAATCGGGTTTGGGTTCGGGATCGGGCTTTGCTTTGGGTTTTCAAGTTTAGGTATAGGTTTAAGTTAGGTAGTTGAGAATAGGATTAGGTTTAGGTTTAGGTTTAGGAATTTGAGAACACATTTAGGTTTTAGGTTAAGGTTTTAGGTAGGTTATAGGTTATAGCTGTGGGGAATTGAGAGTAGGTTAAGGCTTAGGTTTTAGGTTAAGGTTATAGATAGGTTATAGGTTACAGGTTTAGGGATTTGAGAATAGGTTAAGGTTTAGGTTTAGGAAATCGGGTTTGGGTTCGGGATCAGGTTTTTCTCTGGGTTTTCAAGTTTAGGTATAGGTTTAGGTTAGGTAGTTGAGAATAAGATTAGGTGTAGGTTTAGGTTTTTGGATTTGAGAATAGGTTAAGGTTTAAGTTTTACGTTAAGGTTATACGTAGGTTATAGGTTATAGATTTAGGGAATTGAGAATAGGTTAAGGTTTAGGTTTAGGAAATCGGGTTTGGGTTCGGGATCAGGTTTTGCTTTGGGTTTTCAAGTTTAGGTTTAGGTTGAGGTTAGGTACTTGTGAATAGGATTAGGCGTAGGTTGAGGTTTAGTTATTTGAGAATAGGTTAAAGCTTAGGTTTTAGGTTAAGGTTATAGGTAGGTTATAGGTTATAGGTTTAGGGATTTGAGAATAAGTTAAGGTTTAGGTTTAGGAAATCGGGTTTGGGTTCAGGATCGGGTTTTGCTATGGGTTTTCAAGTTTAGGTTTAGGTTTAGGTTAGGTAGTTAAGAATATGATTAGGTGTAGGTTTCGATTTAGGGATTTGAGAATAGGTTAAGGTTTATGTTTTATGTTAAGTTTATAGGTAGGTTATTGGTTATAGGTTTAGGGATTTGAGAATAGGTTAAGGTTTAGGTTTAGGAAATAAGGTTTGGGTTCGGGATCGGGTTTTGCTTTGGGTTTTCAAGTTTAGGTTTAGGTTTAGGTTAGGTAGTTGAGAATAGGATTAGGTGTAGGTTTAGGTTTAGAGATTTGAGAACACATTTAGGTTTTAGGTTGGTTATATGTTATAGCTGTAGGAATTGAGAATAGGTTAAGGCTTAGGTTTTAGGTTAAGGTTATAGGTAGTTTATAGGTTATAGGCTTAGGGATTTGAGAATAGGTTAAGGTTTAGGTTTAGGAAATCAAGTTTGGGTTCGGGATCGGGTTTTGCTTTGGGTTTTCAAGTTTAGGTTTAGGTGTAGGTTAGGTAATTGAGAATAAGATTAGGTGTAGGTTTAGGTTTTTGGATTTGAGAATAGGTTAAGGTTTAGGTTTTATGTTAAGGTTATAGGTAGGTTATAGGTAATAGGTTTAGGGAATTGAGAATAGGTTAAGGTTTAGGTTTAGGAAATAGGGTTTGGGTTCGGGATCGGGTTTTGCTTTGGGTTTTTAAGTTTAGGTTTAGGTTGAGGTTAGATAGTTGAGAATAGGATTAGGTGTAGGTTGAGGTTTAAGGATTTGAGAATATGTTAAGGCTTAGGTTTTAGGTTAAGGTTATAGGTAGGTTATAGGTTATAGGTTTAGGGAATTGAGAATAGGTTAAGGTTTAGGTTTAGGAAATCGGGTTTGGGTTCGGGATCGGGTTTTGCTTTGGGTTTTCAAGTTTCGATTATGGTTTATGTTAGGTATTTGAGAATAGAATTAGGTGTAGGTTTAGGTTTAGGGATTTGAGAATAGGTTAAGGTTTAAGTTTTAGGTTAAGTTTATAGGTATGTTATAGGTTATAGGTTTAGGGATTTGAGAATAGATTAAGGTTTAGGTTTAGAAAATCGGGTTTGGGTACGGGATCGGGTTTTCCTTTGGGTTTTCAAGTTTAGGTTTAGGTTGAGGTTAGATAGTTGAGAATAGGATTAGGTGTAGGTTGAGGTTTAGGGATTTGAGAATATGTTAAGGCTTAGGTTTTAGGCTAAGGTTATAGGTAGGTTATAGGTTATAGGTTTAGGGAATTGAGAATAGGTTAAGGTTTAGGCTTAGGAAATCGGGTTTGGGTTCAGGATCGGATTTTGCTTTGGGTTTTCAAGTTAAGATTTTGGTTTATGTTAGGTAGTTGAGAATAGAATTAGGTGTCGGTTTAGGTTTAGGGATTTGGGAATAGGTTAAGGTTTAAGTTTTAGGTTAAGTTTATCGGTATGTTAGAGGTTATAGGTTTAGGGATTTGAGAATAGATTAAGGTTTAGGTTTAGGAAATCGGGTTTAGGTTCGGGATCGGGTTTTGCTTTGGGTTTTCAAGTTTAGGTTTAGCTTTAGGTTAGGTAGTTGAGAATAGGATTAGGCGTAAGCTTAAGTTTAGGGATTTGAGAACACATTTAGGTTTTAGGTTTTGGTTTTAGGTAGGTTATAGGTTATAGCTGTAGGGAATTGAGAATAGGTTAAGGCTTAGGTTTTAGATTAAGGTTATAGGTAGGTTATAGGTTACAGGTTTAGGGATTTGAGAATAAGTTAATGTTTAGGTTTAGAAAATCGAGTTTGGGTTCGGGATCGGGTTTTGCTTTGGGTTTTCAAGTTTAGGTTTAGGTTTAGGTTAGGTAGTTGAGAATAGAATTAGGTGTATGTTTAGGTTTAGGGATTTGAGAATAGGTTAAGGTTTAAGTTTTAGGTAAAGGTTATAGGTAGGTTATAGGTTATAGGTTTAGGGATTTGAGAATAGGTTAAGGTTTAGGTTTAGGAAATCGGGTTTGGGTTCGGGATCGGGTTTTGCTTTGGGTTTTCAAGTTTAGGTTTAGGTTTAGGTTCGGTAGTTGAGAATAGGATTAGGTGTATGTTTACGTTTTGGGATTTGAGAACACATTTAGGTTTTAGGTTTACGTTTTAGGTAGGTTATAGGTTATAGCTGTAGGGAATTGAGAATAGGTTAAGGCTTAGGTTTTAGATTAAGGTTATAGGTTATAGGTTTAGGGATTTGAGAATAGATTAAGGTTTGGGTTTAGAAAATTGGGTTTGGGTTCGGGATCGGGTTTTGCTTTGGGTTTTCAAGTTTAGGTTTAGGTTTAGGTTAGGTAGTTGAGAATAGGATTAGGTGTAGGTTTAGTTTTAGGGATTTGAGAATAGGTTAAGGTTTAGGTTTTAGGTTAAGGTTATAGGTAGGTTATAGGTTATAGGTTTAGGGATATGAGAATAGATTAAGGTTTAGGTTTAGGAAATTGGGTTTGGGTTCAGGATCGGGTTTTACTTTGGGCTTTCAAGTTTTGGTTTAGGTTTAAGTTAGGTAGTTGAGAATAGGATTAGATGTAGGTTTAGGTTTAGGGATTTGAGAACACATTTAGGTTTTAGGTTTAGGTTTTAGGTAGGTTATAGGTTATAGCTGTAGGGAATTGAGAATAGGTTAAGGCTTAGGTTTTAGATTAAGATTATTGGTAGGTTATAGGTTATAGGTTTAGGGATTTGAGAATAGGTTAAGGTTTAGGTTTAGAAAATTGGGTTTGGGTTCGGGATCGGGTTTTGCTTTGGGTTTTCAAGTTTAAGTTTAGGTTTAGGTTAGGTAGTTGAGAATAGGATTAGGTGTAGGTTTATGTTTAGGGATTTGAGAAGAGGTTAAGGTTTAGGTTTTAGGTTGAGGTTATAGGTAGGTTATAGGTTATAGGTTTATGGATATGAGAATAGATTAAGGTTTAGGATTAGGAAATCGGGTTTGGGTTCAGGATTGGGGTTTGCTTTGGGTCTTGAAGTTTAGGTTTAGGTTTATGTTAGGTAGTTGAGAATAGGATTTCGTGTAGGTTTTGGTTTAGGGATTTGAGAACACATTTAGGTTTTAGGTTTAGGTTTTAGGTAGGTTATAGGTTATAGCTGTAGGGAATTGAGAATAGGTTAAGGCTTAGGTTTTAGATTAAGGTTATTGGTAGGTTATAGTATATAGGTTTAGGGATATGAGAATAGGTTAAGGTTTAGGTTTAGAAAATCGAGTTTGGGTTCGGGATCAGGTTTTTCTTTGAGTTGTCAAGTTTAGGTTTAGGTTTAGGTTAGGTAGTTGAGAATAGGATTTGGTGTAGGTTTAGGTTTAGGGATTTGAGAATAGGTTAAGGTTTAGGTTTTAGGTTAAGTTTATAGGTAGGTTGTAGCTTATAGGTTTAGGGATTTGATAATAAGTTAAGGTTTAGGTTTAGGAAATCGGGTTTGGGTTCGGGATCGGGTTTTGTTTTGGGTTTTCGAGTTTAGGTTAGGTAGGTGTGAATAGGATTAGGTGTAGGTTTAGGTTTAGAGATTTGAGAACACATTTAGGTTTTAGGTTGGTTATAGGTTATAGCTGTAGGGAATTGAGAATAGGTTAAGGCTTAGGTTTTAGGTTAAGGTAATAGGTAGTTTATAGGTTATAGGTTTAGGGATTTGAGAATAGGTTAAGGTTTAGGTTTAGGAAATCGGGTTTGGGTTCGGGATCGGGTTTTGCTTTGGGTTTTCAAGTTTAGGTTTAGGTTTAGGTTAGGTAATTGAGAATAAGATTAGGTGTAGGTTTAGGTTTTTGGATTTGAGAATAGGTTAAGGTTTGGGTTTTAGGTTAAGGTTATAGGTAGGTTATAGGTAATAGGTTTAGGGAATTGAGAATAGGTTAATGTTTAGGTTTAGAAAATAGGGTTTGGGTTCGGGATCGGGTTTTGCTTTGGGTTTTCAAGTTTAGGTTTAGGTTAAGGTTAGATTATTGAGAATAGGATTAGGTGTAGGTTGAGGTTTAGGGATTTGAGAATATGTTACGGCTTAGGTTTTAGGTTAAGGTTATAGGTAGGTTATAGGTTATAGGTTTAGGGAATTGAGAATAGGTTAAGGTTTGGGTTTAGGAAATCGGGTTTGGGTTCGGGATCGGGTTTTGCTTTGGGTTTTCAAGTTTAGGTTTTGGTTTATGTTAGGTATTTGAGAATAGAATTAGGTGTAGGTTTAGGTTTAGGGATTTGAGAATAGGTTAAGGTTTAAGTTTTAGGTTAAGTTTATAGGTATGTTATAGGTTATAGGTTTAGGGATTTGAGAATAGATTAAGGTTTAGGTTTAGGAAATAGGGTTTGGGTTCGGGATCGGGTTTTGCTTTGGGTTTTCAAGTTTAGGTTTAGGTTGAGGTTAGATAGTTGAGAATAGGATTAGGTGTAGGTTGAGGTTTAGGGATTTGAGAATATGTTAAGGCTTAGGTTTTAGGTTAAGGTTATAGGTAGGTTATAGGTTATAGGTTTAGGGATTTGACAATAGGTTAAGGTTTAGGCTTAGGAAATCGGGTTTGGGTTTGGGATCGGGTTTTGCTTTGGGTTTTCAAGTTTAGGTTTTGGTTTATGTTAGGTAGTTGAGAATAGAATTTGGTGTAGGTTTAGGTTTAGGGATTTGAGAATAGGTTAAGGTTTAAGTTTTAGGTAAAGTTTATAGGTATGTTATAGGTTATAGGTTTAGTGATTTGAGAATAGATTAAGGTTTAGGTTTAGGAAATGTGGTTTGGGTTCGGGATCAGGTTTTGCTTTGGGTTTTCAAGTTTAGGTTTAGGTTTAAGTTAGGTAGTTGAGAATAGGATTAGGTGTAAGCTTAAGTTTAGGGATTTGAGAACACATTTAGGTTTTAGGTTTAGGTTTTAGGTAGGTTATAGGTTATAGCTGTAGGGAATTGAGAATAGGTTAAGGCTTAGGTTTTAGATTAAGGTTATAGGTAGGTTATAGGTTACAGGTTTAGGGATTTGAGAATAGGTTAATGTTTAGGTTTAGAAAATTGGGTTTGGGTTCGGGATCGGGTTTTGCTTTGGGTTTTCAAGTTTAGGTTTAGGTTTAGGTTAGGTAGTTGAGAATAGAATTAGGTGTATGTTTAGGTTTTGGGATTTGAGAATAGGTTAAGGTTTAAGTTTTAGGTAAAGGTTATAGGTAGGTTATAGGTTATAGGTTTAAGGATTTGAGAATAGGTTAAGGTTTAGGTTTAGGAAATCGGGTTTGGGTTCGGGATCGGGTTTTTCTTTGGGTTTTCAAGTTTAGGTTTAGGTTTAGGTTAGGTAGTTGAGAATAGGATTAGGTGTATGTTTTCGTTTTGGGATTTGAGAACGCATTTAGGTTTTAGGTTTACGTTTTAGGTAGGTTATAGGTTATAGCTGTAGGGAATTGAGAATAGGTTAAGGCTTAGGTTTTATATTAAGGTTATAGGTAGGTTATAGGTTATAGGTTTAGGGATTTGAGAATAGGTTAAGGTTTAGGTTTAGAAAATTGGGTTTGGGTTCGGGATCGGGTTTTGCTTTGGGTTTTCAAGTTTAGGTTTAGGTTTAGGTTAGGTAGTTGAGAATAGGATTAGGTGTAGGTTTAGGTTTAGGGATTTGAGAATAGGTTAAGGTTTAGGTTTTAGGTTAAGGTTATAGGTAGGTTATTGGTTATAGGTTTAGGGATATGAGAATAGATTAAGGTTTAGGTTTAGGAAATTGGGTTTGGGTTCGGGATCGGGTTTTACTTTGGGCTTTCAAGTTTAGGTTTAGGTTTAAGTTAGGTAGTTGAGAATAGGTTTAGATGTAGGTTTAGGTTTAGGGATTTGAGAACACATTTAGGTTTTAGGTTTAGGTTTTAGGTAGGTTATAGGTTATAACTGTAAGGAATTGAGAATAGGTTAAGGCTTAGGTTTTAGATTAAGATTATAGGTAGGTTATAGGTTATAGGTTTAGGGATTTGAGAATAGGTTAATGTTTAGGTTTAGAAAATTGGGTTTGGGTTCGGGATCGGGTTTTGCTTTGGGTTTTCAAGTTTAAGTTTAGGTTTAGGTTAGGTAGTTGAGAATATGATTAGGTGTAGGTTTATGTTTAGGGATTTGAGAATAGGTTAAGGTTTAGGTTTTAGGTTAAGGTTATACCTAGGTTATAGGTTATAGGTTTATGGATATGAGAATAGATTAAGGTTTAGGTTTAGGAAATCGGGTTTGGGTTCAGGATTGGGGTTTGCTTTGGGTCTTCAAGTTTAGGTTTAGGTTTATGTTAGGTAGTTGAGAATAGGATTTGGTGTAGGTTTAGGTTTAGCGATTTGAGAATAGGTTTAGGTTTTAGGTAGGTTTTAGGTTATAGCTGTAGGGAATTGAGAATAGGTTAAGGCTTAGGTTTTAGATTAAGGTTATGGGTAGGTTATAGGATATAGGTTTAGGGATATGAGAATAGGTTAAGGTTTAGGTTTAGAAAATCGGGTTTGGGTTCGGGATCAGGTTTTGCTTTGAGTTTTCAAGTTTAGGTTTAGGTTTAGGTTAGGTAGTTGAGAATAGGATTAGGTGTAGGTTTAGGTTTAGGGATTTGAGAATAGGTTAAGGTTTAGGTTTTAGGTTAAGGTTATAGGTAGGTTATAGGTAATAGATTTAGGGATTTGAGAATAGGTTAAGGTTTAGGTTTTAGAAATCGGGTTTGGGTTCGGGATCGGGTTTTGCTTTGGATTTTCAAGTTTAGGTTTAGGTTTAGGTTAGGTAGTTGAGAATAGGATTAGTTGTAGGTTTAGGTTTAGGGATTTGAGAATAGGTTAAGGTTTAGGTTTTAGGTTAAGTTTATAGGTAGGTTGTAGGTTATAGGTTTAGGGATTTGATAATAAGTTAAGGTTTAGGTTTAGGAAATCAGGTTTGGGTTCGGGATCGGGTTTTGTTTTGGGTTTTCAAGTTTAGGTTAGGTAGTTGAGAATAGGATTAGGTTTAGGTTTAGGTTTTGGGATTTGAGAACACATTTAGGTTTTGGGTTAAGGTTTTAGGTAGGTTATAGGTTATAGCTGTAGGGAATTGGGAATAGATTATAGGTTCAGGTAATAGGATTAGGTGTGGTTTAGGTTAAGGGTGAGGTCTCTACAAATACAGATGTAAACATGGCCTGTCAACATGGCCAGGACCTTCCAATCCTTTCCATAGGAAATGGGCAGCTTCATCATGGTCATAATAGCTGTTCCACCTTCCATTCAGATGACCCCCGCTCATCCGGATAGCTCCGACAAACATCCGGGTATGCTCCATTAATTTTGAGCTAATACCAAAATACGGCCTGTCTAAATGTCCAGGCCCTTCCAATGCTGTCCATAGAAAATGGACAGCTTCATCATGGTCATAACAGCGGTTCCCACCTCCTAGGGACCCCCGCTCATTCGGATAGCTTTGACGCACATCCGGGTATGTTCTATTAATTTCGAGCAAAATAACTTAATCGTAAATGAACTTTTATAAAATAAATTTTAATTTACTAAAATTTACCTGAAGGCGCTGACGGATGAGCTGCCGCACATCATCTGTCATGTCTACCCAATGGGGGGTGGTGGCGGGGATTAGAGATCGGCATAAGACACCGAGCTCCGACGTAAACGGGCTGACATTGTTCCCAACAGGTCCAATACAATTCTATGGGAACTCTACCGTCACCTGAAGAATGACACCTGCATTGAAAGAAAATTTGAGAAAGGCTTAGAGGGGCTGTCAGAATGATATATTTTATAAACTTTTGTTGTATTTCTCTAAGGAAAATAGCCACACCTTCATACCATCATTTCTAGGATGATATTTCCTTGCCAGCAACCTAATTCTTCTCTGAGACAAGTGACTATGAGTCAGTAAGGGTGAAACTCTGACAAGAGTGGGCTTGTTGCCAACCTATTTGTACATATTTATCAATGAAGAAGAAAAATAAATCATAACCAATATCCCTTTGAGCAAATATCCTTGTTGAAAATCCTACAAGTCTTCCATGAGAGACGTATATGTCATACTGGGAATTCACGAATCTTATATTACTGGATTATCCTTCCATCTGCATTCATAATGCCAATCCAATAACCAAAATGAGAAATGGTATCCAAGATACAACATCCAACTTTGAAAAAGGAAAAGGAAAAAAATATCTAAAACACTGCAATGCAAGCATAGTTTTCTTCAAAGCAAAACTACAATAAGGTTTGAATGCAAGCACACATGGTCGAGTTGAATCCAAGTCTCAAATTTTCCACCTTCACTTTTCTTAAAATGGTACCGTGCTTTAAGTAAAGAGATGCTATCAAAAATTGAGGACTTTCTATCATAACTATCTACTAGCATATATATCCATGTAGGATGCAAGTGTAACATGAGAATAGGTAGAATTCCATGACCTCATTAGAATATATATATAACTTAGAGGATGGTGCTGACGACTAAGCATCCATATGTCTTATAAGATTCATCTAGAATAGAAGTTCTCAATATGCATCTTTTATGAAAGTACAATGTGCTATCAAAAATTGAGGACTTTCTATCATAACTATCTACTAGCATATATATCCATGTAGGATGCAAGTGTAACATGAGAATAGGTAGAATTCCATGACCTCATTAGAATATATATATATATATATATATATATATATATATATATATATATATATATATATATATAACTTAGATGATGGTGCTGACGACTAAGCATCCATATGTCATGTAAGATTCATCTAGAATAAAAGTTCTCAATATGCATCTTTTATGAAAGTATAATGTACCAGACTGAATATCAAGCCTTGAGCACAAATATGGCCTAATACCAATAGACAAAAAGAAGAAGAAGAAGAAGAAGATGATGATATCATGCCACATCAACAAATTAGTTATAGATAAATAATGAGGGTAAACTGTTAAGATTCTTCAAAACAAAATTCTCGATTCATCAATGCATAAAGGTTGTGCACTAATTAGAGTGGTTGTCCCTAGGCATAAACGCTTGAGATTTTCAAGTCTCATTACATCCTCAAGCATTCAAAAAAAGGATAGTAAGTGTCATGATCGTATATGCAATATGCATATCGATATGCGATCGCATATGTACATATGTGGTTGCACATGACAACACTAATTTCCCTTCTTGGCTATCTATTTTACATACCACAATTCAAAGGTTGAGATTGTCCTATGAAGAAGACTTCCATGGCATGCATCTTGCATAGGAGGCCCAAGTCCAACTCGAGAGAGTTAGGTCGGCCTAGGCCTTGTCCAATCAACCATGCATTCTGGCACAGGAAGCCCAACTCAAGAGGTTTGCTTGGCCCAGGCCCAGGCCTAGACCAACCCAACCCCACCAGCTCAGCCCATTTACAAAATGCCTACTTCCCACCTGATTGTTTGTAATTTATCCGTTGATCAAGTAGACCACACTTAGAGGAACAAAATCTACTCCATCCATCTTATTTTTGAACTCATTTTAGAACAGGACAAAAAATGAGGAGGATCCGGAACTCAAGTTAGCCACATGAGAGGAAATTGAGACATTCGTAAGGTCATAAGAGTTTCACGCTTGAGAATTTTTTTTTTGTGTTTTCGGTTCATTCCAATGGGATGACTTTATGAATGATTTGGATAGTATATAAATATCAAGGTGGACCCCGTAAGATTTCAACGATTGGAAATAAGATCAGTGGATGTAACCAATCAGTCTAGAAATAAAAGGAAGTTTACAAGTGACACAACTGTGCCTTCAAGTATCCATGACAAAATAGGAGTTTTGAGTACACATTATGCAGAAATATTGAATATGCCAGTTGATAAGAAAAGTACCTTCAGGGTTATTGTACCAACAAAACCAGCTTTAACAGTGACGGGAAGATTTAGAGAAAGATCCGGTTACATGATTACGACCTGTTTGAAAACATAATGAGCATATGTTAGCTGGATTGGATCACAATTAAAAATAGAATGCAAATATGTCAACAGAACTTAATGGAATACTGCATATGCACTATTCCAAGTAATTCATATTATTTTATTACAAGGTGGCCTTCAGCTGTACCACTGCTGGGGTTGAACAAACAAAAGACTGTTTCTTTAGATCAAGAATAAAACCACCCTAGTAGTAGAAATCATGGTGTTGGGTGAGTTCAGCCACATGATTACCTGCGCACCACATTGATCTAAGAATTTCAGATGTGGTAGAAATGCCATCTTCCTATAAGCCTGGTCTGTTAAGCTGCAAGAAAAGATTGAATATTATAGCTAGTAATCATGTGTTTAATCAACTGTTTAATAAATAATCAACTGTTTAACTAATCCCAGTTTTTACCTTAGAAACCATCAATTTCTCAGCATTAATAGATGCACTCTTTCCCAACAGTAACCTCTTCGCAAGATCCTTCTTGTAAAATGCTTCAAACACATCTTTACCCTGAATTATAGGAGGAAAAGAAGTATGACACCTATCAGCATATAACAATATCTAATGACAATCATTGAAATTAAGGACCAAAAGTAATAGCACATGAAAAGCCCCGAGGGAATAACTAAGAAAACAAGGACCCAGTAGCTTACTTGTATAAATCTGAACAATACCAAAACTTTATCAAGTGTACCCTCCAACTCCTCTTCAGATGTACCCTTTTTACCAGCACGAAGCTTCTCATCCAGAAACTTTGCAATCAGCTCAGCAGGAGGAATAAAGATCTCATAAATCAGTTTAGTACTATTTCCATTGAGTATCAAATTATTACAAGAAATAAGCTTAAACAATAAGAATCCATACATCACTTATTGTTTTACCTATGACGAACAAGGACAACCCATTACTGCTTCAGAGAAAAGAAAAAGGGAAGAAAGGTTGAGGTCACAACATTATGAAGAGAACATGACAATTGTTGAAGAAACCACTCACCGGAACATGATAAAATTGTGAGAGTCTCCTTCATATTCTCTAGTAAAGGCTGTTGGAGTCCACAGATATGTCCATGGAAAATCTACTCCATCCATCTGTTTTAAAAGACTATAATAAAGGGAAGGATTCTGAAAATTAGATAGACTCAAAACTCATAACTCAGGTGGGCCACACCAACAAAACAGTGGAAATAACAATGTCCACGGTTAAAACTTTCCTAGAGCTAGCCATAATGTTTTTATGTCATCCAAACCATTAATAGAATTATTACCACTCAGATAAGATAAACTATAGGAGCAAATATCATCTCGATACAAAACTTCTATCATGGCCGAGCCTTCAATCCTCAATGTTTCAGGTGGTATGGCCCACATGACTCCTGGATCTGTCTGGTTTTTAAAATCCTTCCTTGTTATTGTCCTTCAAAATAGCTGGACTCGGTGTATTTGTCACAGACATCTCTATTGGACTCACAGCCCAGGCCAAAAAAGAACTTCCTACAATAGAAAGTTAGGCAAGCTCTAATATTATATTTGTTGGCATTCCATCATCCATCCGTTCTTCCATGTCATTTTAAGACATGGGATCAAAAATAAAAAAATCCAAAACTTAAGTGAGCTGCACAATGTGAAAATGTGTGTAGGTAAATGCCTATGGTCGAAACCTCCTTAGGACCAAAGCACCCTCAGCAAATGGACCTGTAGTTGGGATAAGAGAAATAAAAGCTGATCACATTAAAATCCAAAAGGTCATATCAATCATGGTCAGAAGCTGCAAATAACAGGCATCAAACACAACATGGAAGAGCAACATGCAGTCCAGAAAATAGCTGATGGAGCATCATTGAATGATACACATGCAAGCCCAAAATCACGAATCTTCAGTATGCAGTCCGCATTAGCAAGGATAGTTTTTAGAATAAGATAGATAGATAGATATGATCCACATCAAATGACAAACAAAAGTGAGATGAAAATATGTAATATGAACTAATAATTTAAGGATGCATTACCAAAATGGCATACATAAAGATGTTGGGAGCAAGCACCCAACATGAGCTCAAGGATATCAGGTTAGAACTGAAGAATCATAGTCAATTAGTCATGGGGTTATTCACCACGTTGAGAACATAAGTAACATATGTTTATTTATTTATTTGGGTCCTTACTCTTGCTCCAGTGGTAGACTCTTAAGGAGTTTCAATGCCTGGTCAAGGGTTCAAGTACCTATAGGTGGTGAAATTCCACTAGCGTGAGTGTGTGGGATGTGTGTGCGTGTGAGGTTTATATATATATATATATATATATATATATATATATATATATATATATATATATATGTTTATTTCTCAGTAGAAAGAAGTAACAAATGTTTTATTCAAAGATCCATGAAGCCATGATGAACATTATGGCAAAGCTCCATGAAGCATACAAAAGTGGCAATACACCTTCAACAGGTCCATCTTTCATGAATGGCAAAAGAAGCTCAACTTCATGAAGACTGTCTGAAGTGATTTGCTGATCTTTAACCACCTAAGATTATAAAAGTAAAGCACTACTTAGGCAAGATAGTAGCCATTCGAGCCTTGTCCCACCTACTTACAATCAGCTTAAAAAAATACTGATATATGAACAAAAGATCTAATTAAAAAAGGAAAGCAACAGTCCCTGGAAAGCCACACAACAAAAGATCATGGCTTCATCGAGTGAAAAGGCAAAATAGGGAATGGTGAAAAAAAAAGAAAGAAGACTCGAGGCTGTCTTAGAGAAAAAACTGAGTAAACGGAATGCTCTTGCATAGGGAAGGTCGTACCAACCTGATAGATGGATTAGATCTCTCACCTATTTGCCATGCTGGCACATGTGTGGCAAGTACATGATTGAAGGGTGTTAACTTTTAGTAGAACATGCACTTACCATTCACATATAGAGTACAAAATGGGTCAGCCAACCTTTCGTAATGTAGAACTCATCCTTGCATACCTCCAAGACATGATGGATATACATGGCAATGTGACATTTGCTGATTGAAATGGAACAATTCAGTCAAACCCATTTCTTTAAAAATGAATTTAAACTGTTTTAGATATCCCAATGAACTTCACTTGCTTGACTTCCTGTTTTGTTCATACAACAATGAAGCACTTTTGTCTGCCCTGCTTTGATCATGGGTTCGATTGTAAAGGTCTGCCCTGCTTTCATCACATCGACTGCTTTATTTCCTGCTATGGGTCAAGGGAACAGCTACCACGGCTAACAACAAAAGTTGACGAGTGAAGTAGATATTAAGTAAACTACATGACCCACACATATATGATCATGCCTAAGCTGAATTCGGCATTGCTCATAGGCTGATTGGTCAGTAACAAAATAAAATACAAAGTCACATCTCCAAAATTTTGTTTATTACTGATGCATTTACACGTTCAAGCTAAAATCATATGTGAAAAAAAACATTTTAAAAAATCTAACTCAGGCCACATACAAACTGATTTGGCTCTGCTCATATTGGGTTGTATTAAAGGGTATTTAAAATCATGACTTGCCACATACAAACTGATTTGGCTCAACTGTTTCACCAGCAACAGAGTCGGCAACACTCTTCATGTGCAAATGAACCCTCTCATCACTCACTTGTGAGTTTACTACATTCGAAATCTTTTACATTCCACTTATATTTCATATGTTAGTTACCAAAATCTTCACTTCTTTGTCTGTAACACCCTAGAAAAATCCGTACTTGGACTCGAGTACTAACTCGACCAGAAATTGCGTAGGATTAATTCCTTTATAAAATAAGTGTAAGTTAGGTAGCGCAACGCTATAGTAGCTGAGAAATAGTCCCTGATCACTTTAAATACGTTCTACAAGACTCAAAGCGAGTAGAACCAATGACGCTATAATACTCTAAAACCTTGGATCAAACTCTAAACCGGTTTGTTCTCTGGACCTCTTTGAAACTTTGTATTGGATCTAAACCGCACGTCGAAAGTCCGATATCTACAATCTTAGACCGTTAAAACCGCCTAGCTGGACTTGACAATCATTTCGAAAATCAAGTCCAACCAACATTCGCAGGCTATTTCATTGAGCCTGGATTGAAGAGAATGAGAATAGGGTTAGATTTGGAATTTGAAATTCAAATCTGGCACACGACTTGATGCGTTAGTATTAAGCGTTCTGACCATCAGAATTCAGCCAAATTACACCCTTGGATTAGGAAAAATTTCTATTTCATACCATGAGACTTGTAGGCCTGATCTACGTGCGGTGACCGCTGAACTGAAACTGGACCGCCACGTGCGATCTACGAACACTACTGGTCTGAAAATGGGATATGAGCGACATCCGACATGCATGAACTTAAGTCCGATCGCGTTTGGCTAGGGGACCACCAGAAATGCCTTTTTGGATCGAAACAGCCCCGATTTGGTTAGGTATCAAGTAAACATTGTTCCCAAGCCTGTTTTGGGCAAGATTTAGGTTATAAAAGGGGCTTAAACCCTCACTCCTCTCACCCATCCGAATTTGCTAGAAACCCTAGCAAGAGTGAGAGAGAAAGTGAGAGTTTGTGAGAGAAGGTGGGAGAGAATTTCCTGCTGCTTGTACTACCTGCTGCACGTGTTTAAGCCACGCAATCCAATCACTTTGCCTGTGATTTCACCGCGATTCTAGGTAAGCAAATACCCTAAATACTTGCTGATTTGAGGTTCCGTCATTTCCATAGCGAAGTGGCTTATGGATCTTGTATATTAGGTTGCCTATTCGCCGTTGACGAAGCGTATACGCTCCGTTCGAATTGATACGCTTCTAGGAGAAAAGGTACAGATTTTAGATGCTTTGATTGACTGTTTCCAATGCTTTCAATGTCGTTTAATAGTAGATTATCGACGGCAACGCCGTTTGACATGTACAACATGCTGTCCGTTTCCTATTTCGTAAGCAGACGAAGAATATGAGATTTAGGGCATTTTAGTCATTTGTAGGAAATACTGTTTTCATCCATAATTTGCTGATGTGATTGAAATGACTTCTTGTCGCATTAGGATACTAGGAATGCATGCATAATTAGTTTGGCAAAGAGATTCGCCTAAATGCGCACTTTGAGTCGACATACTATATGTAGACTTAAGTGTGTAGTCTGAGTGTTTGTATAAATGTTTGTATTAGTATGTATTGAATTAAATGGTGTTATGAATTAGTTTGAGATTGAATTCTCAATTGATATGCTGATGTAAATGATTTCCTACATGTTAGCTATATGCATGATTTCATTATATGCATGAAATGCATGTGTTAGATGATTCACTCAAGTTGTATGTTATAACATGTGTTAACATGCTCATATTGTTGTATTTCATTTCCAATACTCTTACATGATTGCTGATGTGGATTCATAATTGTTTGGGACTATACCTAGTTCAGGTAGTCGGCAACTGAGTAAATTCGTGGTTGGCCTATCTTTGCCACGAACGACGCATCGATGAACGCGAGCCGTGTTTTGGAGTTGGCAGCAGTGGTTAGGCCACACGAGGTGTTTAACGCACTTCATGTCGTTCGACTTGAGATGCGCTCGTGCTAGTCGAGCCCGTCAAGTAACCCGACTGGCCTTTGTATGTTCACCCTATATGAGTCATAACTGCTTGAACCTAGGGTACTGAACCTACCATTGAAAACCCTGTCAACCATGGTACCTTGATCCACAAAGACTCATGAGCCGGGCATGGTGGTATGGGACACCGTGGTTGAGCTGTCGGCCTACGTTGGGGCCACAAACCTCCCCGTAGTGACTAGTGAGCACCTATGACTTGTGAGCAGATTATGGTGGTATGGGACACTATATTCTTGCTGTCGGCCTACACTGATCAGGCGACGAGTCCTTTGTAGTGACCGCGAGCGTATTCTGAGTCTACGGGAAGCGATTACCCTTCCGTAGCAGTGAGAGTACAGTAGGCCTGTATTGATAAGGTGATGGGGGAGCGGTGCAACGAGTGCGAGCAACAGCCCTAGCAGCCCTTGCAGCGACCTACAAAATATTCATCGTATGAGATTACTAGGAGTGACGATCCTAGACAGGATCTGTGTTAGGATTGATATAAGGGAAGTACCTTAGTTTCCCAATCCTGCTGATTGAATGGACTAATAATAACTCGGTAATCATATCACCATCACATTGCATGTGCCTGAAAGATGTGAAGCACTGTGGAATGAAAGCATGCCGCGGGCATAAGATGGTACTGTATGAGGGAGATCGTCGGTGAGGGCATCCATCATGCCATGTCATATTTCATTAACAACAGTATTAAGATTGTTTGATTTACTGCTTTATTATTATCATATGATTGATTTGAAAACATGCTAATCCTTGCTCTATTATTCCACTGAGTTAGCTACTCACTCCCACATTACGGGATGGTGTTTGCAACACCCACCAGACCCTTTCTTAGATGCAGGTGAGGCAGTGATTCAGGAGGCAGAGCCGGACTATGATGAGGACCAGGACGAGTTCTCATATATGCAGTACCACGACGGCTTTGCTTAGGTGGCCTGGATTGACGGGACTTCTCAGTGGGACTATTTTGACATTTAATTTCTTTTTATTTACATGTATATGATACTCAGAGATGTATTCATACTTTGGAGACAGTCGAGATCTACTTTATTTTCCATACAGTGATATATATATTCTTTAGTCTTCCGCTTGCTTTTATCGCTGAATCTAGAGTATGAATTGCAGTTTTGGTATACTTTTACTCATGTGAATGTTTTAACTCAGACAACATTGAATTATAATCATTTTTGTTGCATAAGTGACGGTCTGGAACTCGGGAGTTGAGTTTATACACGACCCCCGATTTTCAGGGTGTGACATTGTCATTCCCAAAAGAAAACTAAAATAAAAATTATTACAAACTTGCATGGTTACAGGAATTAAACAAGCACCAACCAATCCTACACGACTACCCAGCTTTGGGACAGAAAGTGGGACGTGTAAACTACCCGATTTATCAACTTGGGAACAAAATTCATGTGGAAGAAAACAGAACATTATGATAGAATAATTATGTGAAATTAATAGCTACAAATCAATAATAATAGAACAAAATTCCAACGATACTAATTCAAATCTTGCATGCAATGGCCAATATCTCCAGACCAAATTCATATCTAATATGCCAATATCTCTGAAACCACTTTTTCTCACCCAATCAATAACACTGCATAATTCCAGTGCTCAATTATTCTTGAAAAATAAAGGCATTTCAAACAGACCCAAGTCACAGAGACTGGATTAATCTAACCTCTGTAATAAAAAGTATTCTCAATGTGAACAACTAAGATTGGAAAAGAATAT
Organism: Magnolia kwangsiensis; assembly: GCA_037074715.1. Lineage (NCBI taxonomy): Eukaryota > Viridiplantae > Streptophyta > Magnoliopsida > Magnoliales > Magnoliaceae > Magnolia > Magnolia kwangsiensis. The sequence goes on along the minus strand of CM073576.1, from coordinate 41,020,341 downwards.
GAACTTTCCTTTAGAGATTTCAAAAGAAAAATTAGTTCTATTGGCATAAGAAGTAATTGGTTTTAAAGATAGATAAACAAATATAGTAGGTTTTCCTTTAATGAAATGACCTCCATTAATTCATCCAATAACTATTAAGGAAAATGAATTCATTCCCAATCACACGTTGCATGGATGCTCACAATTAGTACTACATGCATTGATATTAGAATTAAGAACCCTCATGATAAGAGGAATTATAGCGTCCAAATGCATCAGGTCATGCTCAGCATTCTCATGTGCTTAGTTCATACAAGTCAGACCAATAGAGAGGAGATCTGGATCCCAAAATGTTCATTTGATAGGCTCCAGCAAAGACAAAGGACACCCTAAAATTTCTCAGATTCCAATACATAGCGAATCAATCTGGAAATTCAAAAGGGCCATAGAACAGTATCATCAGGTCCTTTGCTAAATTATAAAACATGATATATCTTTAAAAAAACTTCATAAATGCCCATACCAACACAAGTATCATTCAAAACAATGCAATGCTGAAACCAAACGGAAAAAATGGTCGAAAATATTCACAATCTGACTCAACTCACACAAAAATGGAAAAGTTCCTCAGTTATCTTGGGGTCTGTTGTTTGAATGCTAGCATAGCACAACAATCCAGAAGCATGCACAATGCCACTATAAACATGGCATGTGTACCACATTACACTTTGTAGTTCCTAAAATTGAGCATGGTTGTGAAAGCTCTTAAATTGAGCCCCTTATTCACAAGAGCATGGTAAGAAGGAGAACAAAATTAAACACTTTGATACTCGGATGAATGATACGTAAGCACTGGGTAATTATTTAGAAATTACATGTGGTATAAGAGTAATTCAAATCATGACCATTTAATAGACCAGAAGAAATTGCTGAAGCTCACTGTTTAGATAGCAGAGTTTTGAAACATGAAAAATCTAGCTTGCCCATCAGTTGGATGCTTCAGATTCATCATCAGACAGTACACATGCACAGAAAAGATGCAGACTACACACATATCACCAGAAATTTATTTGATGCATTTAATGTAGAGGAAATATAGGATCCTTGATCCGGGGATGTGTACAGTATACTTGGCTTCTCAGTTCTGAGAAGAGGGGCTGTTTTATGTTACTTCAATTGATTTCTCTGCTGGGATCCACTGTTAATGGGGCATTCTTGAAAGATCCTAGCCACCAATCTTGCAGCTTTTTATAGTTGAATTTGGACCTTTGCTAGATTTTTCTTCTTCATCGACTTCTTGTATGCCACAAATTAAAAGGAAGGGTTGCTCCACCGAGGAGATTTTTGGGGAACCATGCATCCAGCATGGGACACAATAGGCCAACTGGATTACATCATGGGCCTCACTTGTCAAAGTTTAAAAATCAAAACCTGAATATACTGTGAAACTCTAAAAATGTATTTTTCACTAATGTACTTTGAAGGTTTTTTTTTTTTTCCCCTAGTTCCATTAAAAATCACCCACATATTCTTCATGCTACTATAATTTTTGGGCCATATTAGGAGAATATCGACTCCATCCAGCTGGTCTCCAGACAATTACATAGAGAAAGGAGAAGAGACATTGCCATTGGAGAAAGGAGAAGAAACACTGCTGATGGTTCTTGTCTTAGTCCCATGAATCTGTTTGAGGCCCATAGGACACATATCCCTTATATGGGAAAAAAGGAGGAAAAATACGAGCACAACAAGCTCACATGAAATGCATCTTCTATCCTGGATGTTGGTGCCAGACAAGTAACATCAAGCAGCAACGTGAATGAAATTGATGTTGACACTTCCATGTTGCTAACCACAGGCAGCATTCATCAGAAATAAATGGTTTAATGGTATATTTCATTAAAGAATATGAAGTTTATTTTCTGGATTTCTTTTATCGATGCATATATTTCTCATGCTTTTATAATTTCTTGATCATATAAGGAAGAATTTACTCCATCCAGTTGATTTCCTGCAAACTCCTTAAGGAAAAAAGAAGGAACCACAACATATCACCAGAGACTACTGAATTGTCTTTGTTGTGAAACAATGTGGATAGGGTTCCAAAAATAGGCATGTGGTCCATTGGTAGAGACCTTGCATCCATTGTAGAGGTCAAGGTTTCAAAACGACATTCTCTCATTTTGGGTTGGAGCCCGTAGCTTAGTGGTAGACAGGGCACGTTTCAACACTAAAGTCCTAGGTTCTAAGGTGCTAGTTTTGTAAACAGATGCATTATTTGCATACAGTAGGTGCAATGTGGATTGATACTTCTGAGATTAAATATGAGTTTTAGATCATTCATATAGTTCCTAGTTGGCTTTATATCAAGTGATATGTATGTGGTGTTGGTAGGGTCCACGGATGGCTAGTACATTGCTATGAAGGGCTGCCAAAAGGAGGTTTCTCCTGCTCTATTGTGTACTATTCATTATGAGGTTTTTTTTTTAACTCGACAAGTGCCAAGTCACAAGTTTTCATAAAGCATATGTTCCAAAGATACAAGGTTAGTCTAGTGGCAATATGTAGATAGTATATATGTTTCCAATGGGACAAAGTCAAAGATATGATGATAGAATCATACTAATCAAGTGTAATAGATGTCACCTTTTCTAGACACGTGGCAGAGCAACATCGCAGGAATAGTCTTTAGTCAGGAGTTCATCAATAACCTCATCCACATGGTTCAACGAAAAGCCTGCAACTCAATAAAAAATAAAATCGAAATGTAAATTGGTTTGACCAATTAGCATTCCTCTACATGAAAATTTTAAATGCAACCTATACAGACTGAGAGTTCATAGAATAAGTAAAAGATAAGTTACAAAATTGTGACTGAAGAGGCAGATAAAAATTATAATAATGGTCTCGTAACTGAATTAAATCCGTATATCTGAATTATATATATATATATATATATATATATATATATATATATATATATATATATATATATATATATATTGAGAGAAATAGGAGTTTAAACCAATCTAAAAAGTCTCTAACTTACATTTCTAAAAAGAAAAACGATATAGTTTCTTTCTTCATCTTCTCCTCATATTTTTCGTCATCGGGTGCCGCATAATCATCCTACCATAAAATTAAATCCTTTCATCAAATTCATGAGTTCCATAAAAAGAAACTATATCATTTCTAAAAAGAAAAACGATATAGACTTGGATTACCACTAAGGATATAGTTTCTGGTTAAGCATGGAACTATGAAGAGACTCTTGTGACAACAACTATCCATGATATGAACCATCCAATGAAAAGTCTAGATTACCGAACCTTAAGTCCATTCATGTCAATGATGATGGCGAACATAGTAAAAGTTCTCAATGGAAAGCATTTTTGTTTTCGGTTTTTCCACATTCCCAATCATTACTCATAACTAAGTTAGAAATTAATTACCCCAATGGTGGATAATTCACTCCCTCCCTTATCAATAATTTGATGGGACTTCTGTTCCCCTTTACCTTGAAAATATTTCCATGCTAGTTGAAGGTACTGCAGCTTTAGCTGAAAGTGCTAGTTCCTGGAAGACCTTGCCTCTATGCTCAAAATTTTTGAATTCATCAAAGCTTGTACACCCAGGACTCAATAAGATTGCATCCCCTGCATTCAACCCAAAAAAAGGTTGAACAAATTCAGATCTTAGTCATAACAATTGGGATTTGGAATGCACGCCAAAGGATCTGAGTACTGTGGTACAAAAAACTAAAACAAAAATAGATATAAGGTCTGTTTCGACACCCCACAAAATGTGGATTGCAGAGCTTCCAATCTCAACATCCGTGTTTCTAAAACTGCTCATGCAATAAGAAAAAAGGTCGGCCAATTATCATATCATTTATGAAATAGAGAGCCCAACTTTTTTTAAAAAAAACATTAAAGACAACTCAACTATTGCATATGGGTTTTGCAGGATTTTCAAAGAGGCAAATGGTTGCTTAGAAACTATTTTTTCTTTTCTTTAATGGCTAATGGCTGCATAGGAACATTGTTGAAAAACCCAAAAACTCAAAACTTGACCTCCCACAAGGTCCAGTCACTCAGAAGACTCGATCAAGTCTTCACTTGATTCAACTCGGCATTTAATAACCAAGTTGAAAATATTTAAATCATTATAAATATTTAAAATAGTTATAAGCAGTTAAAAGTACATAAAAAAGCTAAAAGAATCAACAATGCAGATGGAGTACCACTCATCTGATGCGAAGCACGGAGTACCACTCATCTCCAACCATTGAGGTTGGGACAAACTATTATCCCATCTATTCTCCAACTATTAGTATTTTTCTTCTTTCAATTTGTTCATTTTACAACAGTATTTCTGTCCATTTCTCTATTCATCATTTCCCTTTTTATATACACTTCATATAGAACATAGCCCTAGGCTTTGTTTCAAGATCGCCAATTCCAATAACAATTAAAAACCATTCTTCAAGCTTCGAAGGATGAATAACCAAAAAAAAAAACTCACTTCCTTATAACTCGGAGCTGGTTTGTTTGTGACACGAGACGATCATAACTCGGAGCATAGTAGCAGTGGTCTTAGTAGTTAGAGACTTGGTGTTTTTCTTTCAGAATGAATCCTGATGAAATAATGATAATGATTTAATTAAAATCTTAAGCATGAACAACAAAGACTAACAGTTGTAATGACATGGAGCACAAAACAACAAGAAAAAACCAATTTTCTTTTAGTTATCATATCAAACATTAGGTATGCATGTCTCCTTTAGCATTTCGTCAAACATTTGGTATGCATCACAATTCAAAGGCCTTGAATCCCATTTAAAAAAAAAAAAACAAAACAAAAAAAGAACTGAAAGCTATTCTCGACCCTGAATTCCTCAAGAATAGAAATTGACATTAATACATAGAAAGTAAAGGAAATTTTATATTAATAAAAAAAAAATACATAGAAAATTGTTGCAAGGTTTCTCACCTACAACTTCAGATTTTCAGCAACTTTTTTTGATGCATTTGCAGATGATTTTGGCCGATTTATGGCTGAAATCGAGCAAGATTTCGCAAGTATCCATGAGGATTGGCATTAATCTCCAACACCTAGATGAAACAAATGAAAAGAAAATGGTTAGGGGCTGTGTGGAAAATAAGAAGTATTAATCCCTAAATCCCTAAATCCACAAATCCCTAAATCCCTAAATCCACAAATCCCAAATCCCTAAATCCCTAAATCAGTATTGAGATTGAGAGAGATTGAGAGAGAGAAAGAGAGAGATATATACCTCACTGTCGTTAATGACCTTCAACAGCAAGAGAGACCGCAAGAGAGATCTTCAACCGCGTGCATGAGTAGGGCATTCGACAACGGACCACAAGAGAGATCAGAGAGAGAGGAAGAGAGAGACAGAGAGAGAGAGAAGAGGGAGAGGACACGAGAGAGACAGAGAGGAGAGGGTGGAGAGATCGGACGGAGAGGAGAGAGCGAGAGGAGGGAGAGTGTGCGAGACAGAGAGAGAAAGTGAGAGAGATTTCCGCACTTAACGACTTACATAGGTTAAGTAGTGAGTTGGCTACTGAAGTGACGTCACCAAGTTCTGTGGACCCCACTATGATGTATGTGTTGTATCCACACCCTCCATCCATTTTGAGATATTATTTTAGTACAAGAGCCAAAGAATGAGGCAGATAAAAAGATGTAGTGGACCTCACCACAGAAAACAGTGGGGAGAGTGATTCCCACCGTTAAAACTATCCTAAGGCCCGCCATAGTTTTTATTTGAAATCCAACCTATTAAAAAGTTAAAAAAGACATGAAATAAGGTAAAAAAAAAATATCAGTTTCATCTAAAACTTTCGTGTCCTTTAAAAGTTTTTAATGGTGGGTGTCACTATCCCCACTGTTTTCTGTGTTAGGGTCCACTGGAGCTTTCGATTTATTTTTGGATATTGGCCTAAAATGATCTCTCCAAATGGATGGAAGGTGTGGATATAAAACATACATCATGGTGGGGCCCAAAAATGAGAGGTATATAAATATCAAGTGGACCACACCACATGAAAACAATAGTGATCGGAAATCCATCATTAAAATCCTCGTAAGGCCCATTGTACTATTTATTTGGCATCCAATCTATTTATTTGGTCATACAGGCTTAGATGAAGGGGAAAATAAAAATCATCTCAATCCACAACTTTTATGGCCCCTAAAATGTTTTAAATGGTTGACGCTCATTCAACACTATTTCATGTAATGTAGTCCATTTCAGATTATGATATGCCTCATTTTTGGTCTCATGCCATAAGATGATCTTTAAAAATAGATGGACGACATGGATTAAACACATACATCATGGTGGGGCCCACACAGCACCAACCACCTGCCATTAGATGGTGTAGGGAGAATAGCCAATCTGTTCCCCTTATTTGTGGTGCGATCCATTTAAGTGAATTTTGATTTAAACATCTAAATTATTTACTCTTCAATCTAAACTGATCAGATTATCCAAAAACAGTTAAAGGTTCAATTAGTGGATGTGCCTAATAATTTAGTAATTTTATTTTTCACGGATAAATTTTAATTTCCTTTTAAAAATAATATTTTTTTCAAGTATGCATAGGATATGATTAACTTTGTGGGGTCCACCATGTATGCTTGGGGTTTTATCCACTCCATCCATTTATTTTACCACAAAATTTTAGAGCATGAACCAAAATATGAGGCTGATCCAAAGTTCAAGTGAATCTCACCACAAAAATAGTGAGGATTGTACACCTACCATTAAAAACTTCTTCGGGCCATGGAAGTTTTTGATTACCATCCCACTCTTTTCTATGGTGGGGTCCACTTGAACTTTGAATCTGTCCCATCAGTTAGATGTACCATTTCATGGTGGGCAATGGGCTTAAAAATAAAGTCAATCCAAGACTTGGGTGGGCCACACCACATACTATAGTTGGGCCACACCACATATTATTTTAGGCCCTCATTTTTTCATCAAATTGTACAATTCATGAGAAGTGATAACTAATCCAGACCGTTGTTGTGATTTGTCCCACTGGATGGACCATTCTTACAAATTATTTTAGATCGGGAGGCCCAATAATGACTAATGAATTATTATGGGTTGAAAAATAGATCCATTGCGTAGAACATTATTGATGGTCAAGATGGTTTAGATCATAATACCCACAGTTTCAATGGCCTGAATCATAATATTAGTTGTGCTCTCGATCATAGTATTCATGGTTAAGATGATCTTAGTCATAGCATCAACAATCTAGATGGTATGGATAATTGTATTGATGGTCGGAATGGTCTAGTTCATAATATTCGTGGTGGTTTAGTTGATCTGGATTATATAATATCGATGATCCAGATAATGGTATTGACGATCATCTGTTACGAAACTCAGGTGGGCCATACCATCTAAAACTATGTGAAGACATCTAAAAAATATATTTTCACATAATTTTAGATGGTATGGCCCACCTGAGTTTCGTAACGGATGATTTTTTAGATATCTCATAAGCAAAATGGGAGACATCAAATGCACGGTGTTGATGTTCGACACACATCATGATAGGCCCATTTTTCATGTCTAGTCCATTCACTCTATTCTACTGATCATTACCCTCAATTTGATCAGTTAATCGCCTCGATCATATTGCATATGAGAAAGATATTGGGCAAACAAGATTGATCAACAATTTGAGTGAATTTTGATTTAAACATCTGAAGTTATTTACTCTTCAATCTAGTCTGATCAGATTGTCCAAAAATGGATAAAGGTTGTTCATAATATAAAAAATATATGAATGAATAGAAAACACAAACATCAGCTTGATCCAAAACTTCTATGGCCTCCAAGAAATTTTAAATGGTATAAGTTCAATCACACTATTTCCTATGGTGTGCTCCACTTGAGCTTTGGATATGCTTCCTTTTTGTTCTTTAGACCTCAAATTATCTGTTAACATGGATGAATGGAGTGGATAAAATAAATAAATAATGGTGGACCCCACAGAGTTTACTCTGATAAAGGTAACAAGTAACTCAAATGTAGTACAGAAAGGTTTCCTTACAACATTTGTAATCATATATTGGGCCTGCCTAAATGTGATTCACATATTTAACACACTCATTATGTGTGTCCCACTTGGATGAAGGGTCAAACCAAGTTTCAACCACATCCAAAACTCATGTGGGCCCCACCAAGTGCTTTTATATTTTTTAGGATGTCTTCACATAGTTTTAAATGGTATGACCCACTTGAGTTTCGTTTACCGATGATTTTTGAGATATCTCATAACCTAAAGGAGAGACATCAAATCTACGGTGTTGATGTTCGACATACATCATGATTGGGCCCACAAAACTTACTAACATCAATTCTTAGGTTCTTACGAGGTCAATAAGTTGGGTAACAATTTTAATTAGAATATTTGGCCCATTTTACATGTCTGGTGCATTCACTCTATTTTACTGACCAATACTCTCAATTTGACTAGTTACTCGCCTTAATCAGGCTACATATGAGAAAGATATTGGGCATACAAGATTGATCAACAATTTCAGTGAAATTTGATTCAAACATCTGAAGTTATTTACTCTTTAATTTAAACTGATTAGATTGTCCAAAAACGATTAAAGGTTCAATTAGTGGATGCGCCTAATAATTTAGTAAATTTAACATTTTTTTTTTCAAAAGATTTTTTTTTTTTTTGCTCTTTTAAATAAATATCATTTTTATTATAAAATATTTTAAAAATATTTAAAATACAAATTTTAAATTTTTATTTGCAAAATCTCAAAAAATTTCTCATATTTTAATTTTTTCTCAAAAATTTCAAAATGCCAATTTTTCTCTTCAAAAGCATTATTTTGTTCTCAAAATTTTTCTTAAACATATTTAAAATTTCTAAACTTTTCAATATTCCTTTTCATGTGATATTACAAATTATTTAAATATTACCTTTTAATTACACACACACACACACACACACACACACACACACACACACACACACACACACACATTTAGGTTATAGGTAAAAAAAATTTAAAATTAAAACATTTTTATTACTGACGGTTTTTAGCCGTCGGAAATTTTTTTAGGAAAAACACTTCTACCGACGAACGTTTTCGTCTGAAAAAGTCTTCCATCTCCCCGCGAAAATTTGCTTTTCGATCTTTTGGTGAAAAATTCAAAAATACCTTTAGCTACGAATTTTTTCATAGGTAAAGAGGGTTTTACCTACGAAATTACAATTCGTACGTAAAAGTATGAAAATTCAAAAAACCCTTTAGCTACGAATATTTTCATTGGTAAATAGGAGTTTTACCTACGACATTATACTTCATAGGTAAAAGTAACGTTTTTGCCTTTAAGGTTGATTTGAACCCTTTAGCTACGAATAATTTCCTAGGTAAAGATAAGTTTTACCTACGAAATCATATTTCGTAGGCAAACGTAAAGAATTCAATTTTTGGTTTTTTATAAAAATTGAAACACCCTTTAGCTACGAATATTTTAGTAGGTAAAGATGGTTTTACCTACAAAATTACATTTCGTAGGTAAAAGTTCGTTTATGATTTATTTTGAAAAATAGAAAAGACCCTTTAGCTACGAATATTTCCATAGGTAAAGATGGGTTTTACCTACAAAATTACCTTTCGTAGGTAAAAGTAAGGTTTCAAGTCCCTTTACCTACAAATATTTTCGTAGGTAAATATTGGTTTTGCCTACGAAATTATAATTTGTAGGTAAAAGTAAGTTTTGGATTTCTACTTTATTGAAAAAAATCAAAAGATCTTCATCTACGAATATTTTTGTAGGCAAAGATGAGTTTTTCTTACGAAATAACATTTCGTAGGTAAAAAAGGTTTCATAACCCTTTAGCTACGAATATTTTCGTAGGTAAGATGGTTTTACCTACGAAATTATATTTCGTAGGTAAGTAAGGTTTCAAGTCCCTTTAGCTACAAATATTTTCATAGGTAAATATTGGATTTGCTTACGAAATTAGAATTCATAGGTAAAAGTAAGTTTTCGATTTCTAATTTTTTGAAAAAATCAAAAGACCTTCAGTTACGAATATTTTCATAGCTAAAGATTGGTTTTTACCTACGAAATTGCAGTTCGTAGGTAAAAAATTTAAAACAACCTTTGGCTACGAATTTTTTCATTGGTAAAGGTGGGTTTTACCTATGAAATTAAATTTCGTAGGTAAAAGTAATGTTTTAAATTTTTTATTATTTGAAAAAGGCAAAAGACCTTTTACCTATGAAAACTTTCGTAGGTAAAGATGGGTTTTACCTACGAAATTAGATTTCATTGCTAAAAGTTGGCTTTTACCTACAAAAATAAGTTTCGTCGATAAAAGTCATCTTTACTTACGAAAATAATTTTCATAGGTAAAATTTTCATAGGTAAAAATCATATTTCTTGTAGTGCCCCTTGGACATGGTTGGATGACGGAATCATTCCTAACACCCATACATTACTCAGATTGGCTATGGATTGCTTTAATTCTATTGTTTGCTTTGTCTCATGGGCATGGTTTTATGATGGAATCCATTCTAATTTACATCCATCTTATCTCTTGAAGACTAGATCAAAAGAAGTTCAGGTTAGTTTTCATGGTATATCTTCTAACTGGATGAAGATGGGACTCGAAGTCCAGTTGAGTTCATGAATCAAGCGTAGATCTCTCTGATGTCTACAAGTGGATCCTTGGCACCCTAGTTTCCTACCATTGATTTTTATAAATTTTAGATTAATATTTTCACCCTCATTCCCTCATATTCACTCGATTTAGATTTCATCTTATTCTAGTTCTAGTTCTGGTTATTTTTAGATCACGTACAGGTTTTAGTCCCTATGGATTCAACCTCGTTCTTACCGAGTTTATTACTACATCATAACCCTATACTTGGGGTGTGAACATGATTGTGTCCCTTGGGTGAAAGACTCATGAACCTACTGAATCTTTTGGAGTCTCCTTTGTGTATAGCGTATGATTACAATTGTTTGCGCAGACATACGTTAGAGGTATAACTGGAGTAGTAGTCTGAGCAGCTAACATATAAATGAGTCCCTCACCATGAGGTGTTGGTGCATGGACGTTAATAAAATGTGGATATCCACTTGGGTACAATGTTGTAAGAGATAACATATATTGTTTATGAGAATTCATGGAAAGTATCACATGCATAAAAATTTTACAATTCTATTGCTTAAATTCATGTTCTTTTATTATATATATTCTGTTTTTCTCCATTGGTTATAAAAATTTAATATAATCTGAACATTTTAAATTTTATGTAAGAAATGACCCTATTGGACTGTTATGCTCACCCAACTATAAAAAAAATGCACAGGTGTAAAGTTGAAATATTATGAGCAGGCGGGCCTCTACTATTAGTTTTTATTTTTCTAAAAAATTAGGTTTAGTTTAAATTTCAATTCAGTTATTTTTTTTTAAAAGGTTTAGTTTAAATTTTAAATTTTAATTTAGAAAGAAAACTATCAAGAGAGTTGAATTTAGTAAACATTATATTATTTTCATAGATTTTCCTTTTAAATAACTTTGAATATCTATTAAATTTAATGGAATCATGTGGATTGTAATAAATATTGATATATTAAAACTCACAAGCTTGGGATTCGGGTCCCGAATACCTATTTCAGGCATCTGAATGTCGGGGCATGACAAGTTGGTATCAAACCCCAAGTTTAAGATCAAACTAAGGACCCAAGGGAGATTTTTACATAGAAACATTGACTTAGGATACATTCCCATAACAATATCCTAAAAATAATAATTCAAAAAACTTAACATGTCATGTCTCGCTTAGATGTTAGTATACTAAAGGTTATTTGTTTAAATAATTATAGGTTATGGCAGAATTCAACTTAAATGACGCATCCTCACTAGGAACACCGACCCCCAACGTTATTGAAAATGGACCACTTATTGGTGGGATCCTTGGGGCTATAGGAGAACTTACAACCCTTGTAGGGCATCAGGTTAGGTAAAACCACGCGCAAAGTTCGAACCCAATGGCGCACGTTGCATATGAAAGGCCTAGAGCCTTATTAGAAAGATTCAAAGGTAGAGACCGCTTGTATTTAAGGGCGAGCTTGATTTAAGTGAGGCAGAATGGTGGAAGAAGCAGATTGAAAAGATCTTTATGGTTATGAAGTGTGACGAATACCAGAAAGTGGAGATAGCCATTTTTATGTTAGAATGAGAGGAAGACCATTGGTGGGATTCGGTCGTTAAAGCGAATCTAGGAGTTGAAGTATGGACCTGGACCTCATTATGTAATGAATTTGATGAAAAATACTATCCTCTTTGTGTACAAAATCAGAAGACTGAAGAATTCATGAGTTTGGAGCAAGGCAATATAACAGTACGTCAATACGACGACAAGTTCACGGAACTGTCACGACTTGCAATTTTTTTGGTGTCTGACGAAACCCGTAAAGCACAGAAGTTCGAGAGTGGTTTGAAAGCATCTATTCTAAGTAGATTAGCCCCTTCTAGGATTAAAAAACTATGCAGAAGCTCTGGAACGTTCCTTGACGATACAAAGAGATATTAATGATTTTTTGAGGAATCACGATCAGATGAGGGATGCAAAGAGTAATACCAGAACCACTCCGCACTCACAGCCAGTCCAACAAGATGTAGCCAAAAGGTAGAGGATAATGTCGACATCGATGGCCATATTAACACTAGTATAACCTTCACAGCGATTTACAAGAGTTTATTTTTGAAAAGGTTGAGCTCTTAGTCCTGGGGCAGGGGGGGGAGGTTGAATAGGACTATACCAATTTAAAAATTAAAGAACTGAAAGATTAGATAAATCAGAACTAATCGTAGATCTAAACTGTAATAGAATTGAGAAATTGATTCAAACCTTGTTCAAAGGACAACCTTACACCAAAAACAGATGTTTTAGGTAGGACAACATGATTTCTTGAACTTAGTAATGATCAAAATCGCAAACTAAAATAAGAGAAAAATGAAAAAAGCTAACTATTACAAGCATTCACCACATGTACATGAAAAGATTACAACCATTCAACACATATATATCACATACATCATTCACCACAAAACACCAGGAGTTATAGTAGTTCATTGTGTACACCAACTGTTCTCAAACAGCCACACCTGCTCCACTCCCAATAATCACAACCCACGTGATATTGGCATTCACTAATAATCAAGGTTTTCTCGGGTTCACCTTAAAACCTATACAGTGGTGTTTTCAAATGGGCTATCATAATCAAAACCCCACACTAAGATTTTCTGGTTATGTCAATCAAAACCAATACAGAGATTTTTTGGATATCTCAAGAAACCAAAAAATGAATAAAGAATACTTATCTTCTTTTGAAGATGCTCTTTGATGTAGCGTGTAAAACCACTTCACTTGATGTGAAAATGTTCAATGTCCAATAACACAATCAAGGGTTCTATGTTCGAAATTGATTTTAAATTAATTCAAACCTTGGCTACTTGTTTGAATTCCTTAGATCTCACAAGGAAGAGTATGAACTCCCTTTAAAACATAAGATTCATAAAAGATATGAAGGAATTACAAAAATAAAAAGCTATTAAAAGATTTAAAATTACCGTGCTATAGCTTGAAGATGATGGAGACTTTTCTCTCTCAAAGTGAAGGCTTTTTATGGCTTTAATGAATGAATTAGAATGAGAAAAGACCTCTATTTATAAGCTAAAAATCGATTGCTTCGACTGGTCTAAGCTCTCCTTCGACTCATCTAAGAATCAACCAAATTTTAAATTTTGGGTACGATCGGATAAAACTGTCCTTCAACCAGTTGAAGGGCCTGCTCGACTGGTCGAGCATTTCCTTTGACTGGTCAAGGGAGCACAAAATCAGTTTTTGGAGTTCAAGTTGAGTTCCCTTAGACTATTCAAGGGTGTGCCCAAGACTGGTTAAGCACCTTGCTCAACTGGTCAAGGGACTACCAAAAAAATCTATTTTTTTAATTATTATCTTGGACTGGTCGAACCAGGGCTTGGACTAGTCGAACTTAGGCTTAGACTAGTCGAACTGAAGCCTAAATAAAGTATAAAAAACTCGTGTATGTTTAGCATATGAAAGGACCTAATTCTTAGGTCAATTATACCTAAAATTATTGGACATTGAAGTATATACCTTGAAGTTTCTACTTGAATCTTCAGTAGCGTTCAGTGGATCTTCTACTTGAAGTAAACTTGAAGTTGTAGCTTGATCTTGAACTTAAAGTGAAGTAGAACTCAAACTTGAAGTAATCATCTTCATGTCTTGCACTTTTCAACTTCATGTGTTGATCTTGAAGGTGAACTTCCCATCTTGATTCACTTGAAGGTGAACTTTTCATCACATGAATGAGTTTTACTATGAGTTGTTTTGTCTCATTGAAATTTGACAAATAAGGGTGTTTTATACAACACAACTCTTACAATCTCCCCCTTTGTCAAATTTGTGACAAAACATACTTAGAACAAAATACAAATACAAAAATTCATACTTTCTCTCAATATGAGTACAACATCTACTCCCCCTCAATCTAAGCTTGGACTTGTGTAGAATACCTGTATTCACACACACACACACACACACACATATATATATATATATATATATATATATATATATATATATATATATATATATATTTCCAAACATATACATAATCCACACAATCCATTCCAACAACATGCGATAATCATAACAACATTTGATTTACTCATAATCATAACCAAAAATAACCAAAAATCTCTAATAGAAATCTCTCCCCCTTTTTGTCACAACTTGACAAAGGAAAGACAGAATGACAATCATAAACAGATAAATAAAAGACAATAGAAGAAATATGATTAAGAGTGAATCAGGAGAGTAGGAATAAGATTTAGAAAGCATAAAGAAAGTAACATCCAAGAGTATGAATTAAGTCATACAAACTAAGCATAAGTTAAAGTTATACAATTCAATACAAATAAATTCAAAGTCAAGCTAGTCAGAACCAGAGGAAGGAGGTGGGATAGACGGGTCAATCCGATAAAGTCCTTTAGTAATGCGATAAAAATATTTTCGTATATACTTCATTGACGACTGTGACTTTCTGTTAGATTGTCCTGTGAAAATTTTAACTCAACCACCTTCTCCTCTAAAGAATGAAGGAGATCATCAAATTGAGACAGTTGAAAGTTAGAATTGCCTCATCATCAGTTTTTAGTTCATCAAAGATGTCATCCATGGTAGTGTCTGCAAGCAAGGTTTCTTCTTCTGCTTCAACATCTTCCTCATCTCACTGACCTAGCAGATACTCCAAGTTCATCTTGTTGATGTTGGAGTTATTAAATGGAAGGACTGCTATTGGCGCCTCAGTAGGAGGAATGATCACATTGCAATGAAGCGCAAGGGTAGTCATAGATAGGTAAAAGGAATAGAGTCATGGCCAGGATGGAGACGAAATTGTATCATACTATAAAAAATTAGAGAAGGAAGACATATAGGAATTCCAGACACAATAAAGTGAAGAACATGACACATAAATGGAGTAAGTTCAGACTTACTCACAAACTTAGTATAAACATTATAGATAAAAATGCAGTGAAGAACTCTGTACTTGGGCAACATTTGATTGGTACAGAGGGCGTTACCCGAACTCCATTGGTCATTAAACTGACACAATTTGCAAATAATTGCTTGTTGTTCAGATTTAGTCATTCTCTCAACTAATGTAGGTATTTGAATACCTTCATCATTTACATTTATGTCCAATAGACCTGAGATAAGATGTCTATCTACAGGGAATGTCCCTTCTCTAAAATTGAAAGAGAATGTCAGATCATCTAGGGACACTTGACCTATAGGCACATACATTGCTTATGCAATCGAACGGTATGCCGGTCCGCCCCAATTTAAAATGTTTTCCCAACCAACAGAGGTAAGGATAGGAAGAAGCTGAAATGGAACTAAATGATTGACATTAAGCGACCTTTCTATTATGTCTTCTCTATTACAAAGATCCTGAATATACTCCAGGTCTTCCTCGGGGGTCGGTAGGGTTCTAACCCCAAGTGAAGATGCCTTAGAGGATGAGCCACGCGATACTCTCTTGTTGGTTCAATATTTCATTTAGTGATTCTAATAGAGAAAATCAAAATTAGAAAATGGGTTTGACAAGAATCAAAATTTTTTTTAATAAAAAACCCACTAAGAAAAGAATGGAAATCTCAAATCGACAACGAAATAAAGTTTAAAATGCATACAAGAACCCAAATCTAAAAGGAAATAGAAAATGAGGCACTTACAATGACTCTATGGAGATGGGTTCAACGAGTTGAGTGAGATCATGTTAAGGAAGATGAAGGAAAAAGAGGAAAAAACAATTTATCCCCTTTTTAGAGAAGTCCACCCGCGCTCCTCGACTGGTCGAGTACGTGCTTGACTCGTCGAAGCTTGACTGGTTAAGTACGTGCTCGACTGGTCGTGCCATACTGAAATTTTAAATTTTATTTAATTTTTAAAAAAAATGTAAAAAAAAAAAACATGATTTAATTAATTAAAAATACACATACCAATATCATGCTTTAATTTGGAAAATCTATGCTTGTCAAATGGTTTAATCATAATGCCGACAAGCTGATTTTCAGTCTGGATATATTCTAAAGAAATGCTTTTATCTTCAACCAATTCTTGAATATAGTGATAATGAATGTCTATATGCTTGATATGATAATGTTGGATGGGATTTTTTGAAATATTAATTACACTAGAGTTATCGCAATACGAGATCATTGTATCTTACGCAATTTCGTAATCGTTTAGCATTCTTTTCATCCCAACCAGTTGTGTACATGCATTACTAGCTATAATGTATTCAGCCTCATTTGTAGATAAAGATACTAAACTCTGTTTCTTACTGTGATAGGAAATTAAACAATTTTCAACATAAAAACATCCACCACTGGTAGACTTTCTATCATTAATGCTTATGTCCAGTCAGCATCTGTATATCCAGCTAGTTGAACATTTGTATCATGTGGATACTAGAGGCCTAAATTAGCAGTACTTGCGACATATCTAATTATGCGCTTGACAGCAATAAGATGTGATTCTTTTGGATCAGATTAATATTTAGCACAAATACTTACACTGAAGGTAATATCTGGTCTACTAGCAGTTAAGTATAAGAGACTACTAATCATGCTGCGATATAAGCGAGAGTCTATACTTTTACATGTTTCATCCTTTGAAAGTTTGAGAGTCGTACTCATAGTGTCATGCCCCAGACTTGGTAACCGGACTCACAAGGAACCCGATAGCTGGTTCTGGCCGCAACAGCCTCCGTAGTACCCTATTCTCGACTCCTGAAGAATGTTCCAATCCTGGGATCATACGAGGAGGGTTTTCATAATCACACATCCATTTCAATACGAGCATACCCAAGATCACAGCAAGTATATCTGAGAAATAATAAAGGCACACATCACAAAATTCACTATAAATTTGAGCTTTAATACAATACTAAAAGGAAATACATCTAATGACAAAAGAAGAAGGAAGAAGATCTGCAACACTAGGGTTCATAACTCAACTCCTATCTAAGCTCCACTGTTAAGATGCTGACCTAGGATCTCCTGCACACATCAATCGTGCTTAAGCTTGTAGAAAGCTTAGAGGGTGGTGAAAGTGTGTGACAATGGTGCGTAAAAGAATGATAGGAGATAGAGAAGGGAAATATGATCAATGCCAATAGCGCTAGCTTTACCAAGGCTATCATGAATGCAAGAATCCATACCAAGGCTATACAATGCAATGACTACTGGGTGTCATACCAAGGTGATGCAATATAAGGTTTATACGGCCGATGCAAATGCAATACGAAATTATGCCAGTCCTCATTTCTAATCCACATATCAGTATAGTTCCATCATAAGAAATCTACTGGGGTCAAATGCACTATAGGATGACTACCACTCTCCAGACCCGCACAGTCATATGAGTGTAAGAGACCTCACTACCTACCCATGGTCAGCCAATCACCAATAAGGCTTGATTGTAGCGGACCCATTCACCAGCTAGTCTAACTCTGATCAACTATTGCCTCCTCTAACAGGTAGGTAAGGCCACACCCCATCCCAATCGACTGCACGATAGTGGGAGTTGCGGCCTAATGGTGTATGGCCCTCGTGCGCTCATAGTTTTCACTCGGTCACAGTGCTTGGGCATGTACTATGAAAGTTTTAGAATTTTCACCTAAGGGCATCCTATGCACCCCATATGCTCAGGTAACATTTTCGGTGTCCAATCATGGCCATCCACGATGTATATGTGGAGGCAAGGCCTTGGTGAAGTAAGGACGATCATATCTATGGGATGTGATGCTAGATGCATGAGTCACGCATACCAATCATGCACTAGATCCAAGCACTGAATGTGCATAAGAGGGGAACTCCATCCCTCTATCATATTAGATCAATGATCATATACAAATGCAATCCAAATACTTCATGATGCATATGGGTCATGAGGGTGCACCATACGACGATGATGACTTAGAACATACTCCTCCATCCGAAGGAGGGAATCAAGTCTGGACACATAGACAATTAATCTAAGGAACAATCCTCTAATGGGGGCCCAATACTTTGGGGTATCCCATAAAGCTAAGGAGGACAACATACAAGCCTAGAGGAATAAGCGGTCCTAAAGAGGGCCTATGGTGGATCCTAAACCACCCATAGCAACCCATGGGCCTAACTTAGGGCCACCAAGGAGGGTATCCAACCTCAACTAAGTCCCAAAAGGTAGTCTGTCACTACTCGAATATGAAATAAGGCCCAAGGCTTAAACAATCCATGGCCTAGTGGGCTATACACCAAGCCAAACACATAGGGAATATGGTGGGCCCTCAAGCAAGGTTTGGGCCCAGACATCAAGTTCATAAACCCACATATTGTGGTGGGCCTATTGGGTAACCCGATAATCCAACCATATGGGCAATTTCTATGCTTTATCCAAGTGAGTTGTGCCTCACAACTTGGCCCAAGTACAAGGTTATTTTGGTGGGTAACTAAAGGCCTAACTACTAGAATATTATGACCCTCAACCCATCACAATATGTAATAAGACACATGCCTAAAGGTCAAGGGACCTTGTCACGCCCCGAAAATCGAGGGACAAGCAGAAGCTCAAGTCCTGAGGTTTAACGTATCACTTATGCAATATAAATAATGATGTTCAAATGTTGTTCATATTAGTACATTAAACATGAGTGAGATTATACTAAAATAGCATATCATACTCCAGAGACAATTAGATTACTCAAGCGGAAGACTGTGATAAATATATAAAGCACATAAGTGGTTGTAAGTCTCTAGAGTATGAACATGTCACCGGGCTAAATAATTACATGTATAGTTTTAAAATTTGTAAAGCTGATAAAATATAATGGTTGTCTAATCCATATCCCTATAACCCCGGTGATGTAACTCCAGGTCTACATAGACCCGCCAGAGAGTTTCATGTAAGAGAACTCCTCGCCATCATAAAAGTCAGGCTCCATCTTGTAAGCCTTGCCATCACCTACAGCTATAATAGAGTCTGGTTGGTGTTTTAAAACACCGTCCTAGAGTGTGAGTGAGTGATCAACTCTGTGGAGCTATTAGGCAAAGGTTAATATGTTATTAATTCATTCAAGTAGTAATGATAAGGCAATGCAACAATCATATCCTAAGTACTCTTGTTAATACAAGATGGTATACGATAATGATGCATGCCCTCGCCTGCACTCCCTCAGCAACATCATCTCACGACGTGCATGCACCACACTGGATACGTGTGCTTCCTCGTCAAAGCACATGCAATGCAGTGTATGGTTAAGTTAGTCAATATTTAATGAGGCTTATTCATACAATAGATTCGAAAAGCTAAGGTACCTCCCTTATATCATTTACCCAAACAATGATCCTTCTAGGGTCATCAATCCCATTTAATCACATACGATAAGCAAGTTATAGGGCGACATCACCCCCGATTGATAAGCAGTGAATATGCAAGTTCGGGTCACTACGAAGAGGCTCGTCCCCTCAGTGTAGGCCTAGTTTATAATTGAAGTCAATATAAAAGGCTGTCATCTTAGCGTAGGCTGACAGCTCGAATACAGTGTCTCATACCACCGTAATTGGCTCACAAGTTTGGGTTGCTCAATGGACACTACGAGGAGGCTCGTCACCCCATCATATGCTGATAACTCGATTACGGTGTCCCATACCACCATGCCCGACTTATGAGTCTTAGCGAATCGTGATACCAAGGTTAAACGGGCTTTTCACTGGTAAGTGGTACCTTAGATTCAAGCAGTAACGTCCATACATGATGAACATACAATAGGTCAATCGGGTTACTTGACAAGCTCGACTAGTATGAGTGCACATTAAATTAATCGAAATGGAACTCATACACACTCCTCGCGGCCTAACCACTGTCGATAATCACCGTACGACTCGAATTCATCGAACGCATCCGTTGTGGCAAAACTCGTTTGGCCACTGATTGTAGACCGTTACCAATTGCCTGGACTATGTATTAGTCTCAATCATACTCAAATACAATAGGCATTCATATGCGATAGTCAAACAACATGTGACAACTAATTTAAATATAAATCTCATTTGAGCATTTTAACAAATACATAGTGCACATGTTATCATACATAAGCATGTCATCCATAAATCACGTAGTAACAAGATAGGTTACATGAAGGAAACCGTAACTATAAATACGGTAATTGAGAATCCTTTCTCAACGCCCTTATTAAATATATTTCAATAAGAAACTTCTAATTCAGACATTTTATCAAACACTTGGACTACACATATCAACATACATGTAATAAATTAGTTATAACATATACTATAGCAAATCCTTTCACAAAGGAGTTGTCACACATACAATAATCATGTATTCTCAATCAATAATCATGGAAAGCACAAATCATAATTCCATATTCATTCAAACATTTCAACAAATACATGGAATGCATTATATTTAACATAGTTCATATATGTGTGTAATACACGAAAAACATCGCATCTATGTGCACGTGACAACAATCAAGTCAGTCATAAATCATTAACTGACATTGAAAGCCTTAAAAACCATAACCTAAATATTTATAGTCCACACCTTTCGTCGATTTGCTCGTTACGAACTCGATTCGTACACTACGTCTCCGTTTACAGCAAAATGACGACCTAAATCATGAAATATGTTAGCTATTTCATCTATTCCTCTATTTGGATTCCTAAAATAGATTAGGGTTAGTATTTCTTACCTAAAAATGGATTTGGATTCGATGGTGTAACAATACAAGAGTGATGATTCAACACGTGGAGTGGTGGGAGTGAATCCCAGCAATAAATCATGGGTTTCTCACACGTCTCCTCATTCTTTTCTCCTCTTTTCTCTCTTCTCTCTCCCAGGGTTAGGAAAAATCGTATGAAATGAGAGAGAGGTAGGTTAAGGGTCTTATATAGGCTTAAAGCTGGTTTAAATGGCCCTAGGGCCATGGTATAGTTAGGTTATATCCAAAAAATATCTGTTTCAGGCTAACGAAGCTTATATGAAGGTCCGTTACCTGTATACGGTTCGAAAAAAGTTTCCTGACAATGAATCTATGTCAGGTTAAGATTTCAGTTCGATCAGATTTGTGGATCAACCGTGGAGGACCAGTTTCAGTTCAACGCCCATCGTCACTCGATCAGTGCCACAAGTACCCTGACATATGTAGGAAAATTTTCCTGATCTAAGGGTGTAGTTGGGTCAGAATCTGATGGTCTGAAACTTTAAATTTGTCCTGCAAGTGAACGATCCAAATCACTCAAGTTTGAGTTCATTTTCTAAAGATATTTTTATTTCTCACACACTTCTCTCCAGGCTCAAGTTGTAAGTTTCTGGATACTATGTGGACTCGATTCTCGTGATGGTTGTCAAGCCCGGTAAGGTGGTCATAACCTTATAGTTTTGCGGTCAACGGACTTTTGACGAGCGGTCCAGGTCCGATACGGAGTTTCAATGTACTTCCGAGAGCAACTGAATTTTGAGATTTCTCCTAGGTTTTTAGGAAATGTAAAGTTAGCGATTCTACTAGTTTTGGGCCTTATAATTCGTATAAAAAGTGGTTCAAGCTAATCTACTAATTAATTCAATTTAATGCTCAATTAACTTTCGCCTAATTTCTACATAATTTGATCCTTAGCGATTTCTGCCTGAGGTATTACTCGAGTCTTTGTATGGATTTTTCCAAGACGTTTCAATCTACCCCCCTTAAAGAAAAATTTCATCCTTGAAATTAGTACCTTTTTGTACTCCTCTAGAATCTGAGGGTAGTTCTTATGAATTTCGGCTTCTGTTTCCTAAGTAGCTTCTTCCTCAATGTGGTGTATCCACAGTACCTTCACAATCGGGATAACTTTACTGTATAACACTTGCTCCTTCCTGTCTAGGATACTCGTCGATTGTAGTACATAAGTAACATCTTCACTTAACTGCACCTACTCCCATTTGATAATGTGGGAAGGATTAAGAACGTATTTCTTCAGCATCGATACGTCAAATATGTTGTGCACACTTGTGAGTGGTGTGGGCAAAGCAAAGCGGTAAGCTACTACACCCACTCGGTCTAAAATTTGGAATGAGCAAATAAATCATGGAGTAAGTTTTCCCTTCTTACCAAATCGAAGGACCCCCTTCATTGGGAAAACCTTCAAGAATGCATGGTCCCTAACCTTAAACTCTAGTTGTCGCCGCCTCGTATCGGTGTAACTCTTTTGTCTGCATTGTGTTGTAAGAAGTCGACTCCTGATAATGTCAATCTTCTCTGTGGTCACCTGTAATAAATCTGGGCCAATCAGACTCTTCTCACCAACTTCTGGCCAATAATGCGGTGCTCGGCATGGGCTTCCATACAGTGCTTCATAGGGAGCCATGTTAATGCTCGCTTGAAAGTTGTTGTTATAAGTGAACTCTGCATAAGGAAGACAGTTATCTCAACTATCTTTGAAATCAAGCACACAAGCCCGCAACATATCCTCTGACACCTGATTGACCCGTTCCATCTACCCATCTGTATGTGGGTGGAACGCGGTACTGAACTTCAGTTTCACCCCATTGCTTCCTGGATACGAGTCCAGAAGATAAATGTGAATAGCATGTCTCAAGCAGACATAATATCTCCTTGATGTACAGCCTGGCCAAATCATCTGCTAAGTTTGAGACTTAACTCGGGAGGAAATGAGCTGATTTTGTCAACCAGTCCACAATCACCCAAATGGAGTCATGTCCCTTCCTCGTCTTCGGTAACCCTGAAATAAAATCCATAAAGATGAAATTCCATTTCCATTCAGATATATGCATGGGCTGAATTAGACTAGAAGGTTGGTGATGTTCAGCCTTGACCTGCTGGCACGTGAGACAACGAGACACAAAGTCTACTAGTGGGCCTTTATGTTGTCCCACCAGCATGAACACTTCATATTCCAATACATCTTTGTACTACTAGGATGCATCTCCATCTTTGAATTGTAAGCAGCTTCGAGAACATCCCTTCTCAAGTTATGAAGGTTTGGGACGCATAGGCGACCACGATAATGTAAACCCCCATCTGAGCCAACTCTCCATTCACTCTTTGTTGCCAGTTGCTTGCTCTTTCATTTTCATCAACCATGCATCTTCTCTCTGAGCCACAATAATTTGGTCATCAATAAGTGGCTACAAGCGGATGTGTGTGATGCTCTCAAACAGCTCCTCTACTGTAAGTTTATGCTTAAAGTCTCTCATGAATTCCAGCATGTTCCATTCTTTTATCATCAGCTGTAACATCCCGAATTTTTACCAACCGAGAATTAGACGTCCTTAGGTAATGGGTCAACCATATCACTCTTAGAGATCAATCCTAAAGTCTAGAAATCACTTTTTAACCCATTTCCTTCAAAATCTCACCTTTCACCACCCCATTCTTCAAATTTCTCCAAGTACTTTCATATTAGACACAAACATAAAGTTTAAAAGGTGAAGAACTATACTTAAACTAAAACTTACTATAAATGGTAAATACATGCGTAAAATGGGATTTTGACTAGTTAATATTTAGAATTTCATGATGCAGATAGGTTATTTAGATGTATTAGCTTCTTATACCCCAAAATCATATATTGTATATTGTATAACTCATTCCGATTTGTAAATGAGACTCGATAAACGCCTTGACGGACTCGTGGGCTCAAACGACTCAATTCGGGGGGATCAAAGGTGGGCCCCACATGTTTTCGACATCCCTGGCGGGTGAGGACCTCACCCATGGGGCGATCCCTCACCAAATAAGTCAGTGACCGGCGAGGTCCTCGCGGCATCGGCGAGGCCTAGTCTGTACAGCGGACAGGCAGCCCGATTTCTGTATTTTTTCTGTACATTTTATCAAACTTTGAAAAATCATATCTCCTTAGTTATAACTTTGATTTAGGTGATTCAAAAACTAGATTGAAGATAAATGAGTCTCTTTTTATATAAAAATATGTATAAAATATAATAAAATATTTAAAATAGGTTAAACTAGGACATTGTGAGAAACTATCCGATAATCACTTGTTGGACTGCTGCTGCTTCTGGAATTTTAAGAATTTTTATACAACTCAAAATATTATAAAATTTTTTAGAGTCAGGGTAAACTTGATTATGAACAACTAAAAAAATAACTAAAATAATATGATACCTAAAAGTTTCTAAAATAGGGCATAGAATGGCCCTAGGACCGTATTCTGCCATAGTTAGGGTAGAATTTGGTTAAGTACCAAACTGAATACTCAGTAGAATTGACTTGAACCACTTTAAATATGAACTACAAGACCCAAAATGAGTAGGATTTCTAACGCTATGTTACCTAGAAACCTAGGATCAATCTTTAAACCTGATTGCTCACGGGAGCATTCGAAAACTTTATATCGGACCTGGACCGCACATCGAAAGTCTGATTATCCCAAACTTAGACAATCCTGACCCCCTAGTTGGACTTGACAATCACCTCAAAAATCAAGTCCGGATGATGTCCCACAACGATTTCCTTGAGTTCAGAGTGAAGAGTGTGAGAAATGTTAGAAATTAAATATAAGTTATGAAATCTGGCATGTGTCGCTTGCATGCCTTTTCTAAGCATTCTGACCATCAAAATCTGATCCAAATTTACCCTCGGATCAGGGATGATGGCCCACTCATGTCATAACACTTGTGGCCCTGATCGAGTTTCGGTGACCGCTGAATTGAAACTGGCCCGCCACAGTCGATCTGGAAATTCGATCGAACCAAAAAATCATCCTGACCTAGATCCAATGTCAGAGAGCTTAAGTCTGACAGCACGTAGAAAAGGGACTGCCAGAAGTGCTCCATTAGATCAGAACAAGCCCATTTTGGTTATAAAATAAGTATAACTTGGCCCCAAGCCTATTTTCAACAATTCTGGGCCTATATAAGGACCTTAAAACCCTCTCTCATTCCATATGAATTTCCTAAGTCCTATGAGAGAGAAGAGAGAAGAGAGAGAAAAAAGGGAGAGAAAGAGAGATATTTGGAGCTTTTCTCCTGGGATTCTTCCTTGCTGCTCCATGTGCCAAGTCGTCCATCTGTGTTGCTCTTTCAGCGCTTCCAACATCATTTTTAGGTAAGAAATCCTACCCCTTACCTGTTTAGGTAATCCATGTAGCTGTAGTGTTAATATAGCTAACCTATTTCATGGTATAGATTGTCATTGAGCCGTTGACGAAGACTTATCATCTGAATCAACTCCATTTCGCAATTTCTGGTTTAAGGTGTGGATTCTAGATGCTTAGATTACCTGTTTTAAAGCTTTCAATGTCGTTTAATGGTAGATTATTGACAAGGATGTTGTTTGACATATAGAACATGCTATCTATTTTCTATTTCGAATACGTACGAAGAATATGAGATTTAGGGTATTTTAGATATTTATAGGAAATATTGTATATGTACGTATTTTGCTGATATGATTGCCATGAGTATTTGTCGTCTACCTATACTAGTTATGCGTGTATGTTCTGTTTGGCGAAGAGATTCACCCTAATGCACACTTTGGCCGACATATGCTATGTAGACTAATGTGTGTAGACTAAGTGTTTGTATAAATGCATGTATTAGTAAGTATTGAGTAAATAGTGTTATAGATTAGCGTTGAGATTAGATTCTCAACTAATTTGATGATGTACATGATTTCCTCCATGCTTGTTGTAGTTGAATTGATTACTGTATGTGTGAAATACTCATGTATGGTTAACTGCTTATGATGTATGTTATAACATGATGAAATTACTTATTTTTTCAATTGTCTCTCTCATACGATTATTGATTTAGATTACAAGTGTTTGGGACTATACTTTAGTCCAGGAAGTCGGTAACAGATTTGAGCTCGTGGTTGGCCTCTATTCGCCATATAAGACGTGTTTGATGAACCCGAGTCGTGCGTTGCTTGTCGGCAGTGGTTAGGCCACACAAAGTGCTTATGCACTTCATGTCGTACAACTCAACGGGCGCTCGTACTAGTCGAACTCATCAAGTAACCCGATTGACCATTACATGTTCACCTTGTATTGGTCATAACTGCTTGAACCTAGGGTACTGAACTTACCAGTGAAAACCTTGATAACCGTGGTACCTTGATCCACTAAGACTCATGAGCCGGGCATGGTGGTATGGGACACCGTGGTCGAGCTGTCGGCCTACGCTGGGGCCACAAACCTCCCCGTAGTGACTAGTGAGCAACCCAGACTCGTGAGTAGATTATGGTGGTATGAGACACTATATTCTTGCTGTCCGCCTACACTAATAAGGTGATGGGGGAGCGGTGCAACGAGTGCGTGCAACAACCCTGATAGCCCTTTGTAGTGACCACGAGTGTACTCTGAGTCTACATGAGGCGACGACCCTTCCGTAGCAATAAGAGTACAAACTAGGCCTGTATTGATAAGGTGATGGGGGAGCGGTGCAACGAGTGCGTACAACAGCCTTGACAGTCCTTGCAGCGATCTAGAAATATATCATCGTATGAAACTACTAGGAGTGATGACCCTAGACAGGATCCTTATTTGGGAATGATATAAGTGAGGTACCCTAGTTTTCCAATCCTGTTATATGAAAAGGACTAATAACAACTCAGTAATCATGATCATATCGCACTGCATGTGCCTGGAAGAAGTGGAGCACTGAGGGAAGAAAGCATGTCGCGAACATAAGATGATGTTGCATGAGAGAGTATGTTGGTGAGGGCATACATCATGTCATTTCATCCTTGTATTAATTACAGTAGGAATGTTTGATTTGCTTGCTTTATCATTATCGGTTGATTGATTTGATAATATGTTAACCTTTGTTCTATGATTCCACTGAGTTGATCACTCACTCCCACACTATGGGACGGTGTTGTACACACCAACCAGACTCTGTCTTAGCTACAGGTGTTGGCGATGCTTTGAGGCAGAGCCGGACTATTCAATGACGAGGAGGAGCTCTCCTATGTCGAACTCTCTGGCGGGTCTAAGAAGACCTGGAGTTACGCTGGCGGGACTATAGGGTTTGGATAGAAAACACTACTTTTCCTTATTGCACATTTCATGTAATTATTTAACCCGGTAATAATCATACGCTGAGAGCTTACCATTATTTATATATAATTTATATACATACCACAGTCTTCTATTTTCATAATTTAATTGCCTCTGGAGTATGATTTTCTGTTTGGCTTAATCTCACTCATGTTTACTGTACTAATAGACAACATTCAATCATCATCATCATATATGTTGCATAAGTGATGTTCTGGTACTCGGGAGTTGGGTTTCTACCCGACCCCCAATTTTTGGGGCGTTACATCAGCGGAGCTACAAATGGCATCGTCTTCTTGCGGTTCAATCGTCTGCCACAAGGTTGGCCTTGCCAGGTTAATAGAAAATATGAAACTTGAAGTCTTTCAAGGTTTTCATCCATCATTGCTGCCTCATATTCAAGTCTCTCTGTGTGAATACATATCTGAGGCTCTTATGGTAGTAAAAGAGCTCAAAATCCTCTCCATAGAGGTAATGTCTCCAGAGCTTTAATGCAAAGATGATGACTTCCAACTCCAGGGCGTGCGTAGGGTAGTTCTCCTCGTGTTTCCTCAATTGTCATGATATATAGGCAACCACTTTGTCCTTCTGCATAAGAACACAACCCAAACTAACACGGGAGGTGTTGGTGTAAATGGTATATCTGACTCCTTGCTTTGGCAATACTAGCACGGGTGTGGACGTCAACTTGTCCTTCAGTTCCTAAAAGGAAGCTTTTGCCTTCTCATTCCAAGCAAACTTGAGATCCTTTCTAGTGAGCTGAGACAATGGTCTGGCTATCTTGGAAAAGTCCCTAATGAATCGATGATACTAACCTACTAGGCCAAGAAAACTCCTCACTTCAGTAACAGAATAGGGCTGCTCCAAATCTTGAACTGCGGAAACCTTAGCAAGGTCCACAACTATTCCTTCCTTAGACATCACATGTCCTAGGAACTTGACTTCTTCTCTCCAGAAGTCGCACTTCTTATACTGGGCAAACAACTGGTTCTTCCTAAATGTATCAAAGACTGCTCGCAGGTGCTCCTCGTGATCCTTCCAACTCTTGGAGTATATCAGGATGTCATTTATGAATACGATGACAAATTGGTACAGATACGGATGAAACACCCAGTTCATAAGGTCCATGAACACGGTGGTTGCATTTGTGAGTCCAAATAACATCACAAGGAACTCGTAGTGCCCAAAGCTAGTTCTGAACATTGTCTTCTGCATATCTTCATCCCTGACACACAACTGGTGATGCCCTGACTATAAGTCGGTCTTTGAAAAATATTGTGCCCCTTTTAACTGATCGAACAAATCATCTATCCTGGGTAAATAATACTTGTTCTTCACTGTCACCTGGTTCAACCTCCAACAATCAATACATAATCGCAGTGATCCATCCTTTTCTTTCACGAACAAGACGGGTGCTCCCTAAGGAGATACACTTGGTCGTATGAAGCGTGTATCCAATAGATCATCGATCTATCTCCATAATTCCTCCATCTCACATAGATGCATGCGATACGTTAGTAAGATATAGGTGTCATACCTGGCACTAGGTCGATGGTAAAATCGATCTTACGTCGAGGAGGTAATCCAGGTATCGTCCTGAACACATCTGTGAAATCTTGGATTACAGGTATGCTCCCAAGTATCGGACCATCAACATGCTCTAGCAAGGTAACATAGAGCAAAGTAGCATACAACTAACACGGTAGTACCAACTGACCAGAACTGGGAAAGTAAAGGTCGTGCCCTCAGATCCATGGGCTTTCACCACTCTAATATCGCAATCGATCTCTGCCTTCATCTCAGTGAGTCAATCTATACTTAGAATGACATCATAATGACATAATGGGGCAACCATTAGGTCAACGAGCACTGTTCTGCTCCCTACGTCTATCGAGCAACCTCTAAAAGTCTTGGTGGAGTCTGAGAAGGTCCCTGTGGCTGTAAGGAGTCTCACCCCAACCATAGGAGTACTTTTCAACACTAGTCGCTTGACTTCTGCACATGATATGATCGAGATAGTGGACATGGTGTCTACCTAAAGAAACACGGGTGTACCTTAGATGTGTGTCGAGACTTCGAAAGCCAATGGTGCTGCAGTTACTATCTCGGATGCCTCAGCTGCAAGTGAGTGCACACGAGCTTGTTGAGGATGATTTGGTTGCGGTACCATAGGTCATTAAGGCATCCTACTATGAGGTACATTCGGCCTATAAGGCTGTGCTGGTGGTACTAAATGTAGAGGTAGAGCTGAGATAGCTTGGAAAAGTTGGCGATTGATCTTCTGAGCCAGTGAGAAGCCATTATCCCTCATCTTAGTGAAGCGGTTAGTATCTGTATGGGCTGACCTCTTGTAGTAGGTGCACCACAGATCCGATCGCCTCAACTATGTCGGTGAAGCCATAAGCCGAGGAGGTGGATCTGCTCATGGCCTCTTATCGAGGAATGGTCTGCTTGGCTAATTTGGTCGAGGCCTCGAACCCATGGGTACGCGTGTACAGGATAGTCTGCCCACGTCTTGCTTAGCTCGTAGAAACATGTTCACTAGCTCAGCATAGTTGAGCATGCTAGTACAACACATCTTCATACATTTCTCAGGCCGCAGACCTTCAGAAAATCACCGCATTCGCATCGGCTCCTCTACTAATATCAAGGAAGCATATCTGGCCAGCTCCGTGAACATATTCTCATACTCGTCCACAGTCATTCCTTCCTGAAGGAGGCGAAAGAATTTACCCTCCTCATTACAGTAGGTGACGGGAAAATACTTTTTGTTGAAGCAGGTCTCAAAAGTATCTCATATTCACACATAACCCTTAAGAATAGTCTGAAGGATGCTGTCCCACTAGAGACTGGCTTCATTTTCAAACATATTTGTGATTAACTCAACCTGTTATGCCTCAGTGTAGTGCAACGGCTTTAGCATCTTAGAGATGCGGTCAAGCCAATATTTGGCCTCCTTAAGTCTATGAGTACCTGTAAAAGTGGGAGGTCGAAAGCGTAGGAATCGCTCAAATAAGCCGCTAGCACTCAGGTTTTCAGCAGGGTGCAAAAGTGGTGCGGGTGGAACCACATTCATGTTCTGGGAAAGGGCCCCAGCGATGGTGGTCAAAATCTGCTGCTGCTGCATAAGGAGCATCATCTGCTCCAACCTCTCAAGAGGAGAAGTCGCCTGAGGCATATGTGGCGTTAAGGTAGACACGCGGTTCTGTTCTGGAACTAGTGGTATAAAAGGTGTTGGCCCGTTGGTGGGGCCAGTGGCTGGTTGTGAATCCGGCATAGTCTCATGATTCAGGCCCAAACTTAGGTCCGTATGGATATCGCTTAAGGGAGGTTCCCCATCACTCGATTCACCAAGTGTAAGACGTGCTGTACTCCGAGTGGCCTTAGGTGGCATTCCCTATATACAATATAGGGTGTAACATGTGTGAGATTTAGTATAAGAACTCACACTCATCCAAACATCATTTACATTCCAAATCAAAAGAAGCTTTGTGCATTTCATTTAATCAAAATCATCACAATACATGAGATGTAGTCTTACATAGATCATGACAGAAGATGCATGTGAGCTAATCTAAACAAAGTTTTAAACACTAAAACATACCATATTACTAACCCTATCAAGGCTATAATATAAAAAATAAGAAAATAATGAAAACCCAAGGACGACTACAATATATGACTAGTCATCCGATTCTGGTGATGGATGAGGAACACCCTTGCCCTGCATACAACATATAGAGCCTTCAAGGTGCGAGACACCTTCTTAAATTTTTGTTTCATGTAGGCCCTATTCTCTTCAAGTTCAGCCCAAGTCTCTTTGATCTCCTGTCACAGGGCGACTTGACCCTCCTCAATATGAGCGAAATGGGCTTCTAAAGCAGCCCGATCATGGTGGCGCTCATGTGTAGCAGGAGGAGAGCCCCCATCAAAGTCTTGGGCCTCCTCTTCTTGCTCTCCCTCTTCCTCACTTCCTTCCTCTATTTCATTTTCTTCCTCTTCCTCATCACTTTCTTCCTCTTCACTTCCCGTCTCATCCCCACTCTCATCGAGTCGGGCTTGATGTTGTTGTGGCCTAATACCCATGATATTAAGCGTAGTGTCATTGATGAGATGGATTGGCGTAAGATTATTTGTACCAAGTCTATAGCTGAATTCACGAGCAAGCTTACATATAAGTCGGCCGAATAGGAGTGAAATGTCTATCCTAGGAGAGCGTGCAGTCTGAAAAATCTGTAGTAGTACATATGTAGGTAGACACGACTTGTCTCCTTGCCCAGCTTTGTATAGGAAGTCTACCATCAAACGCATGCATTTGATGTGATTGCTCAACTTAGGATACACATTGCACGTGAATATGTAGTGGAGTAGGTGGAAGTCATAAGTCATCTTGGTCAGTGGGAGGCAATTGCATCGATTCCATTGGATCATTCGGCCATAAAGAAATCGCGTATGATGATCTCTTTCACGCATACTCCTGAGATTTCTCTCTCTAGCATGTACCTCTCCACGCGGAATCCCCATGAATTAGGCTATCAAGTCTACATTGACAATGGCTTCCCACCTTCCCATGGGGATAGAGAACAGCAGAGGCTCTAGTAGTGGATCTCGTATGTGGGCGTAAAAGGCTCGGATAGTGTTCTCATTCACATATGACTTACCCTCAAATATGGGACCCCACCCGATGTCCAATAGGAGGTCCATTACCAGATAAAACCCAAATAGTGTTTCGTCCATGTGTGCTTCAAAGAAAACTCTTTGGCCTTGAAACCTACCATGTCCCATGTCCACTAGTAGAGCTCTTTCGAGAAGAATTTGGGGATCGAGATCCCACTTCATCCTTGGCTCTCGATCGACACTAGTGCTAGCCTCGGTGCCTTTCTGCTTCCTTGGACGAGTAGGGTGGCTAGGCCTGGCTTCGTTCGTGGGCACCCACTTTTTTCCTATGAGGGAAAGAAATGTTGAAAGGGAGAAAATCGTGACAACTAGCTCGAAAAGAGCCATGGAGTTAAGAGAGCTTGTAAGATGAGATGGTTGGAGGGTTTTGAGATGTAAGAGACACAAAGGTGGGTTTATGTACTCAAATGGGAGGAAATAAGGAACATAGAAGATACATTTTTGATGAAAATGATGGAGGTGGGTATGTGATGATGATGAAGAAGAAGAAGATATGAGAATGGAGGGGGATTTGAGGTGAAAAATCAGGCTTTCAGAGGGGTTGGAAGGGTGCAGAAACTAGGCAGGGGGTTGAAATGAAGCAAAAAGGGAATAAGAGAGGGTCTCGCACGATTTCTTAGCCCCCATGCTAGTGCACAAGGTCGGCTCGATGCGGCCCACTGCGGCTCGCCCCGCCTGTTGGACCTGGACTGAGAGGCCTCATGGTAGGCACGATGCCATCGTGGTCCCCTGGACCTGTGGGTGATAACTCGCCTTGGGGGCGATGGCATCCCCCTCTCAGGGTGGCAAAAATGCACAGGGGCCACTTTGGTCCCCCCAATGTGTCATATGGGCCCCCGAGTCCGTTTGAGACATTTTCGGGGTCCATCTCGTGCATATTCATGCGTTCTGATCATTTGAGTGTGGAGTATGCTGAATTATCATCTAAACTCGTTGATTGGCAGTCTAGAAAGGAATTGGGATCATCTCACATGATCACGGATATATGGATCATATTTCAATGCTCGGTTTCACCCGTCAGTGAAACTTAGAATCCTACGTTCATTTCTACGTTTTAATGCTCCCTCCTAAGTCAAAATACGTTAGTGTATGTCGTGTTACCATAACCCAGGTCCATTTTAATCCAAATCATGCTCTGATGCCAACTTGTCACACCCCAAAAATCAGGGGTTAAGTAGAAGCTCACTCCCGAGTTTCAACGCATCACTTATGCAACATAGATAATGATGTTTAAATGTTGTCCATATTAGTACATTAAACATGAGTGGGATTATACTAAAACAGAATATCATACTCCAGAGACAATTAGATTACGCAATTGAAAGACTGTGATAAATATATAAAGCACACAAGTGGTTGTAAGTCCCCAGAGTATGAACATGTCACTGGGCTAAATAATTACATGTATAGTTTCAAAATTTGTAAAATGATAAAATGTAATGGTCGTTTAATCAGTATTCCTGTAACCCCGATGATGCAATTATAGGTCTACATAGACCCGTTAGAGAGTTGCATATAAAAGAACTCCTCGTTGTCATAAAAGTCAGGATCCATCTTATAAGCCTTGCCATTACCTACAGCTACAACAGTCTGGTTGGTGTTTTAAAACACTGTCCTAGAGTGGGAGTGATTAACTCAGTGGAGCTATAAGGCAAAGGTTTACATGTTATCAATTCATTCAAGTAATAATAATAAAGAAATATAACAATTATATTCTAAGTACTCTTCTTAATGCAAGGATGGTATGCGATAATGATGTATGCCCTCGCCTGCACTCCCTCAGCGACATCATCTCACGATCACACATGCACCACTTCGAACATGTGCGCTTCCTCGCCACAGCACATGTAATGCAGTGCATGGTCATGTTAGCCAATATTTAATTAGGCTTATTCATATAGCAGATCTGAGAAGCTAAGGGAACTCCCTTTGTATCATTTACCCAAACAATGATCCATCTAGGGTCGTCAATCCTAGTTAATCACATACGATAAGCAAGTTATATGACAACATCACCCCTGATTGATAAGCAGTAGATAGGCAAGTTTAGGTCGCTACGAAGAGGCTCACCACATCACTGTAGGCGTAGTTTATACTCAGGGTCATTACGGAAAGACTCATCACCTTAGCGTAAACTGACAACTTGAATACAGTGTCCCATACCACCGTATTCGGCTCACAAGTTTGGATTGCTCAATGGACACTATGAGGAGGCTCGTCACCCCAGTATCGATCGACAGCTCAATTACGGTGTCCCATACCACCATGCCCAGCTTATGAGTCTTAGCGGATCAT
Organism: Magnolia kwangsiensis; assembly: GCA_037074715.1. NCBI lineage: Eukaryota > Viridiplantae > Streptophyta > Magnoliopsida > Magnoliales > Magnoliaceae > Magnolia > Magnolia kwangsiensis. The sequence goes on along the minus strand of CM073576.1, from coordinate 40,985,677 downwards.
GGTACTAAGGTTAAATAGGCGTTTCACTAGTAAGTGGTACCTTAGATTCAGTAGTAGTGTTCATATATGGTGAACATATATTAGGCCAATCGAGTTACTTGACAAGCTCGAATGGTACAACACACGTTAAATTAATCGACATGGAACGCATACGCACTCCTCGTGGCGTAACCACTATCGATAATCACCGTATGACTCAGATTCATCGAATGTATCCGTTGTGCCGAAACTAGTTCGGCCACTGATCGTAAACCATTACTAATTGCATGGATTATGTATTAGTTCTGATCATACTCAAATACAATAGGCATTCATATGTGATAGTCAAACAACATGTGACAATCAATTCAAATATAAATCTCATTTGGCCATTTTAACAAACACATAGTGCACATGTTATCATACATAGGTATTTCATCCATAAATCACGTAGTAGCGGGATAGGTTACATGAAGGAAACTGTAACTATAGATATGGTAATTGAGAATCCAATCTCAACGCCTTATTAAATACATTTCAACAAGTAACTTTTAATTCAGACATTTTATTAAACACTTAGACTACGCATATCAACATACATGTAATAAATTAGTTATAACATTTATTATAACAAATCCTTTCACAAAGGAGTTGTCACACATACAACAATTATGTATTCTCAATCAATAATCATAGCAAGCACATATCATAATTTCATATTCATTTAAACATTTCAACAAACACATGGAATGCATTACATTCAACATAGTTTATATGTGTGTGTAATACATGGAAAACATCGCATCTAAGTACACGTGACAACAATCAAGTCAGTTATAAATCATTAATTGACATTAAAAGCCTTGAAAACCATAACCTAAATGTTTATAGTCCACACCTTTCATCGGTTTGCTCGTTACGAACTCGGTTCGTACACTACGTCTCCGTTTACGGTAAAATGGCTACCTAAATCATGAAATAGGTTAGTTATTTCACTGATTCCTCTATTTAAATTCCTAAAACAGATTAGGGCTTGGATTTTTTACCCAAAAATGGATTTGGATTCGATAGTGTAGCGACATGGGAGAGATGATTCGGCAGGTGGAGTGGTGGGAGTGAATCCCAGCAACAAACCACAGGTCTCTCACACTTCTCCTCATTCTTTTCTCCTCTTTTCTCTCTTCTCTCTCCTAGGGTTAGGAAAATTCGTATGGAATGAGAGAGGAGTGGTTTAAAGGTCTTATATAGGCCTAAAACTGGTTCAAATGGCCCCAGGGCCATGATATACTTAGGTTATAACCAAAAAGCATTTGTTTTGGGCCAATGGAGCTCATCTGGAGGTCCATTACCTGCATACAGTCCATAAAAAGTTTCCTAACAATGGATCTACGTCAGGTTAAGATTTTGGTCCAATCGGATTTGTAGATTGACCTTAGAGGACTAGTTTCAGTTCAATGGCCATCATCACTCGATCAGGGCCACAAGTACAGTGACATGTGTAGGAAAATTTTCCTAATTCAAGGGTATAGTTAGGTCAAAATCTGATGGTCTAAAACCTTAAATTTGTCTTTCAAGTGAACGGCCCAAATCACTTAAGTTTTAGTTATTTTATAAAGATATTCGTGTTTCTCACACACTTCGCTCCAAGCTCAAGTTGTGCGTTTCTGGATACTATTTGGACTCGATTCTCGCGATGGTTTTCAAGCTCAGTAAGGTGGTCATAACCATATAGTGTTGTGGTCATTAGACTTTCGACGCATGCTCCAGATTCAATATGGAGTTTCAATGTGCTCCCGAGAGCAATTGATTTTTGAGATTTTTCCTAGGTTTTTAGGAAATGTAGAGTTAGCGATTCTACTAGTTTTGGGTCATGTAGTTTGTATAGAAAGTGGTTCAAGCTAATTTACTAATTAATTCAGTTTAATGCTTAATTAACTTTCGTCTAATTTCTACATAATTTGATCTTTAACAATTTCTGTCTGAGGTGGTACTCGGGTCTTTGTACGGATTTTTTCGAGACGTTACAGACCTAACTAGAAGATTCTAAGATAAATGGGTTTACAAAGTCCAACCAAAACTATAAGCACAGATCTAAAATAAAATCCAATTGAGGTGGGCCTCCTAGTGTGCACAAATGAAACCCAAATGAACCTCAAAAAATGGTAAGCTTATGTGCGTAATTCATCCTTAAATCTAATGGGCCATGCTACCCAAATCATGCCATTAGGGGTAGCTAATATGGGCCTATTGTTGAAATTTCTAGCCCACCCATTTTTAAGTTTACTGGAGTCCAACAATAATAAATATAAATTAAGTTTATGTTCATTGGTGGCTCACAAATGTCCTTGTGGGTCCCATAAAATGTGCGTAATGGATGACACAGATAAATTAGGTGGACCATGCTGCTGGACTGGAAGTCCAGCAATAGTCTAATGGGATTACGCATCCCAAGGTGGAAGGTCCTATGGGCCTGGGCAATTAGCCCAAAGACAACCAAATGAGTCCCAAAAATGGATGCCACTAGGGAAGATGGTCATGTCCCACATGGACCACAAATGGATGGATGGTGGGGATAACAAATACATCAAGGTGGGCCCACAAAGAGGGTGGAAAACCTAGCCTGGAGGGCCGGTCCAGCCCTTGCCACGGTGTGAACAGGGGTCTGTTGGCCCCAAAAATTGGTAGGTGGGTCCTACCATGAGTGGGCCACCTCTTTGCAAAATTTTGAAATTTTTAGAATATGGGAAGTATTTTATTGAAATTAAAGAAAACTGACTGTCACCAAAATCTGTTTATTGCAGATTTCGGACAGGCCCTAATCTGAGTTTCCAATGGGGTGGATTAAAGGCCTCTAAAAATTGGGGGAAAATAGTTTTTGTCCCCTCATATAAGTATTACAAAGTGGGGTCCATGGATGTGGCCCACTAGTGGAAAATTATTTTATATTTAAGGAATTCAACACTGATATGTTTCTAAAATAGTGCAGAAATTACAGACTAACCACCTCACTTGGGCCACACCTTTGGGAGATAGGGCTAAAATTTAGTAGGCTTATAGGTGGGACATGGGTCTTCAAGAATCATACATTGGATGGCATCAAAGTCCCCATCAAATGACCAAAAATCAGGCCCCAAAATGGTTCAAAATCTGTCCAGGCAGATTGGACAACAACATATACTTCACAAAAATAACTTGCAAACATAAATTAAATGAGAATTTAACCCGTGGAAATCATGGTGTGGTCCACCCAAGTGGGCCCCACAAATATCTAAACCATCCCATCACCAAAAACAAGCTTGAATACACCCCTTTTGGTGCATTTAGGGGCCACACGTTCAATGGGAGGGACTGTGAAAATATCCCCTTTATATGGATGGTTGGGATCTTGTTGGTCCGCGAGGTAGGTCACACACTCATGATTAGCACTCTCAGCAAGAAAATGAGAAGCAATCGGCCACAAGAGAAGTGTCTCTGCCTTGTTGAGGCCCTCCTTTCATCACACACATACAAGGAGATTTCATTGCCATAGGATGCACATATTACATGATCAGGCTTATCTAATAGAGATCTATGGTGGAGATCTAATCTCCACCAAGGATCAAAGGTCTAGATGACCTAAAGATCCCTGATCCAAGGAAGAATGAGGCTTGAAGGGATCCATGGAGGATGATCCTTTTCATGTACATGCATGCAATATAGGATGGGTTTAAACCACATCCATGGAGTCTTGGGGCCACCATCATCTCTTGATGGGCCCCACATACTCTAATATGAAAGAAGAGAGGGACAATAGCTACAATGCAAAGAAGTCTAAAGATTTGAAGAACATGCACCCACCTCTTAAGGATCCTACACTAAAGTTACATCAATATACTCTCCATGCTCCAAGGAACATGTTTCAATGGGTGAGATGAGCTTCTAATGGAGAGATTAGGAGAGAGAGAGAGAGAGAGAGAGAGAGAGAGAGAGAGAGAGAGAGAGAGAGAGAGAAGGAAGAATGTGGCTAGAATTACTGAAGAGAGGTGGGGACGTTCCATCCGCTTGTAAGGGAAGGAAAGGAAATGGGAATGGAGAAATGAGAGGGAGAGAAAAGAGAAAGAGAGATGTTGTAGAAGACGAATGATTGTAAAATGGCTTGGGAAGAGAAAATTTCAGATTTTCTCTTGAAGAATAGTTCTTGGGATAGAGGACTAATGATGGGCTAGCAAAAGGAAGCCTAATGGAGGCTATAGGCTAGGAGGTGGGTCATGTTTGGGAGATGGGTGGTGTAGGAGATGGGGTTTTGGGTAGTGTGTGGCTAGTGTGTTAAAAGTTGTGCCAAGGGATGGGATGTCACGCCCCAAAATCGAAAACTGGGCTCACAAAATTTCTGATCGCCGAATCCAGTACCGACAGCCTCCGTAGTAGCCCATTCTCGGCTCCCAGCATCCGTACGCCAGATTCTGATCCTAGGATCCTACAAGGAGGATTTTCCAACTTACATTTAACTCGTAATAAGCATAACCACAAATTTACCCAAATCACAAAGGCAACATCATCATCACATATTCACTAATATAACATTTGAATACAATGCTGAAAGGGAAATACGTATGACAAAATCAAAGCTCCAGAGGTCCATTGCATGCTCCAAGATCAACGCTGTTGGAACCTAACGCCACCTGCACGCATTTATCGTGCATAAGCTTACAAAAAGCTTAGTGAGTGGTGAAAGTGTGTGCACAAGGTAAGTGCCAAGTAAGCAATTTTAGAGTAATCAGAGTAAGTGAAAATACTGATAAGCCCATAATCATACAATATCAAAAAATGAATACAATGCAATATGCGGTGCGAATGAAATGAAATAACCAAGCTGGAGTGATACAATGCAATATGCGGTGCGAATGAAATGACCAAGCTGGAGTGAAGTCAGGTCCATCACAAGGGAATTCTATCCAAACCAGTCCCATATCTAAATATAGATAGCCAAAATCAATGTAGTAGACTCCTGATCTCAGGTTAGTCACGCGCGCCCAACCGAAATGCTTGCCATTATGATGATACATGACAATTAGTTGTGCACCACCAACTCGAGTGGATAGTAAATAAATGAATGAATGAATATGCAACTCCTACTCGATAAGTCCACATATCAGTACAGTTTCTCTCTGGAATCATCACCGGGGTCTAATACATTCTACATGCAAATCTCCGCCCATTGACGCGTTACCATGTAAGTAGAAGAGACCTCACTATCTACCTAGCACGTCAATAGAAGACCCATTAACGAGCTGGTCAAGCTCAGCCTACCAATGCCCCCTACTCTCGAGTGGGTAAAGCCACACCCCCTCCTAACCGACCACAACACAGTGGGAGACGTGGCCTCCTGATATTCGGCCCTCATGCGCTGATATATATCCACTCGATCTCGACATTGGGATGTCTCCTAACCACGGAGGTTTAGGAAATTTCACCCAGAGACATGTATGGCGCTTGTATGCTAGAACCAAACATTTTCAGTGTCTCATCTAGTCATCCACGATATGCCTGTGGAGACTATGGCCCTAATATCGCTAGGGCGTACAGTAGTCACAACACACAATGCAAGATGCATGAGTCATACAATCCAATCATGCATCAATCCTGTGCATACCGTGCACTCATTTGAGATAACCGTCGCCTATCAGGGAGTCTCATAACAACCTGCCCAATGACATATACAATGATCAACCACATCTCATAACAAACATGCAGATGATGCGTATGGGCATTTATCATGATGCTATGCTGTCACATAGTCATAATCGGTATTATGGACCCATGACCTCGCACAAAGGCCTAATATACAACACCATGGGCCTCACTTAAGAGCTTAATACACATCATGATAGGCCTCTCACATGGACCTAATATACATCACAATGCGCTTCATCGCCTAGCCCTCAAATGCATCATGATGGGCCTCATCACGTAGAACTCAAATTCATCACTATAGGCCTTAAACATGGGTTAAATATACATCCCAATGGGCCTCAAATACGGGCCGCATTTACATCACATTAAGCCTCAAACATGGGCCGCATATATATCACATTGGGCCTCAAACACGGGTCGCATATACATTACATGGGTCTCGACAATTGGCCTTAACAATCGAAATCGGCCTCAACAATCGAAATCAGCCTAAATAATAAAAATCGACCTCGAAAATCGAAATTGGCCTCGACAATCGGAATCAATATCGACAATTGGCACTGACAATCAGTATCGATAATCAGCACCCATAATCAGTATATAAAGAAGGCAGGATCCCTAGATGAATAACTGATCAAGCATAATATAAAGATCAACCCTCGGCGGTGGTTATATTAAAATCGATAGCGCGAAACCATCCATCTATGGCGAATGGGGCCCACTTATCTGGGTTAACCCACAAGAGAATTATGAGAATGGGCTTAACAAGGCCTAAGGGAAGATCACAATGTGGACATTCAACTATCATTGCCCATCAATGTAGACATCTAACCAACATTGCTCTCAACGAGTGGCCTACATATAGAGCCAAAACATATAATGAGCTCGTGGCTTCACATAAGGGCCATATACACATCAAGTGGGCTGCATCGCATGGGCCTCGAATACATCGCAATGGGCCTCACTCATGAGCCTCGAAGACATCACATTGGGCCTTGCCCATTGGCCTCGAATACATCACATTGGGCCTTGTCCACAGGCCTTAAATACATCATATTAGGCCTCGCCCATGGGCCTCGAATACATCACATTAGGCCTTGCCCACGAGCCTTGAATACATCACATAGGGCCCACACAAAGGCCTCACATACATCTCATTGGGCCTCAAATAAATCAAATGGGCCAATTCAGATGTGCGAAACCAATGGCTCGATTCAAATGGGCCGGATTAAATGAGTCAATCAAATGGGCTGAATCAAATGGGCCGATTCAGATGGATTGAATCAATGGGCCGAATCAAATGGGCTAATTCAAATGGGCTAGATCAAATAGGGTGAATTAATGGGCCGGATCAAATGGGCCAATTCAAATGGGTCGATTCAAATGGGCTGATTTAAATGGTCGAATCAATGAGCCAGATCAAACGGGCCAATTCAAATGGGCATATTCAAATGGGCTGAGACGTATAGGCCGAGTCAAATATGCCAAGTCCGATGGCTGACCGAGTTAAATTGGCTGAGTCAAATGGGCCGAGTTAAATGGTCGATTCAAATGGCCGAGTCAAATAGGCCGAGTCGAATGGGACTAGTCAAATGGTCCTCACTCATGCGCCTCGAATACATTACATTAGGCCTTATCTACGGGCCTCGAACACATCATGTTGGGCCTCGTCCATGGGCCTCGAATACATCAAATTGGGCCTCGCCCATAGGCCTTAAATACATCACATTGGACCTCACCCACGGGCCTCGAATATAACACATTGGGCCTTGCCCACGGGCCTCGAATACATCACATTGGGCCTCGCCCACAGGCCTCAAATATATCACATTTAGCCCACACAAAGGCCTCACATACGTCTCATTAGGCCTTAAATAAATCAAATGGGCCGATCAAATGGGCCAAATTAAATGGGCTGAATCAAATGGGCTGATTCAAATGGGCTGAATGAAATGGGCTGAATCAAATGGGCTAGATCAAACGAGCCAATCAAATAGGAAAAATCAAATGGCCCAATTCATATGGACCGAATCAATGGGTCGAATCAAATGGGCTGATTCAAATGGGCCGAATCAAATAGGCCGAATCAAATGGGCTGGATCAAATAGGCTGAATCAATGGGCTTGATCAAATAGGCCAATTCAAATGGGTCGATTCAAATGGGCTGATTCAAATGGGTCAAATCGATGGGCCAGATCAAATGGGCCAATTCAAATGAGTAGATTTAAATGTGCCGAGACGAATAGGCCGAGTCGAATGGGCCAAGTCGAATAGGCCGAGTCAAATGGCCAAGTCGCATACGCCAAGTCCAATGGTCAGCCGAGTCGAATAGACCGAGTTAAATGATCGATTTAAATGGTCGATTCGAATAGGACGAGCCGAATAGGCCTAGTCAAATGGCCAAGTCAAATAAGTCGAGTCGAATGAGCCAAGTCGAATGGCCCGAGTCCAATACACCATGCATCCATTGCTAGGGATCAATATAGTGCATAAAAAATGAATCATATCTAAAGGACCATCTGGACCATACCACAAATGACAATGGTGATGATGATTTCCACAGTTAAATTCTAATGGGCCACCGTAGTATTATTTCCCATCCAGCCTATTCATAAGGTAACAAAGACCTGGATATGGAGGAAAAATAAATGTCATATTGGTCCAAAATTCCTGTAACCCAAGGGGTTTCAATGGTGGACGTCTATCCCACTGTTTTTTGCAGTGTGGTCCACTTGATATAGATCTATCTTATTTTTCGTCTCAGGCCCAAGGATGAGCTCACCAAATGTATGGACGGTTTGGATAAAACACATGCGGCATGGTGGTCCCATGTGCAATCTGATGGACGACTAAATATAGAATACATGCATCAAAAGGGGGCCCATCGTCCCACCATATGGACGATGTGGATAAGACCTATACATCACATGTGGCCCCTCAAAATTAGATGGATGGTAGGGATACAACACACGTATCATGGTGTGACTGTGCATGGCACGTCAGATGGATGAACGGTAGGGATACAACACACGCATCATGGTGGGCCCACTCCAATGGATGGACAGTCTAGACATTACTCCTATTGCACCATACAACAACTGGATGGTGTAGATATAACCACACATCATGGTGGGTCCTACATCAGATGGGCCCCAATGCAGTTGATGTATACTCAGCCACTTCTTAGCATCGTAAGGTGCAGCATCAGCTGCTGCTGATGGTTTGAGTATAGGTGGGTCCCACGTAGGGCCCACCACCATATATCTTAAGGTGTATATGTGTATATATAATATAATATTATATAATATAACATAACATACAGTAGATATAAAAAAAAGCCACCATTCAGACCCTTGGATGCTTTAGACAGTGTTGATCTTAAGCATAAATCATGGTGGGTCCCACACGTGTGGCCCACCTCTCTTATATATAATGTAATGTGTGTGTCTGTGTGTGTGTGTATATATATATATATTAATATATCATACTTTCTTATATATATATATATGCTAGAGTGCTTTCCCTTACACAGTCCAGTAGCTAAGACTGTTGGACGTCCTAGGTATGGATGTAATACCTTCATCAAGGTGGGGTCAAGGTACTCGTAGCCCACCAACCACACATATATATAGGTGGCCCCACTTATACATGGTACTTAGATGGATCCATTCATCACGGTGGGGTCCATTCATCCCTAAACGGACGGTATGGATATAATATGTACGTCATAAGCAGGCCACTCTCATCATCAACATCACTAAAAGAAAAAGGAGAAAGAGAGAGAGGGAGAGAAAGAGAGAAAAATGGTGAGATAGAGGGACCCCGCCATGGCCCCCTCTCTACATTGCATACATCAGTGTGGGTCCCACAATAAGTGGGCTTTAAAATTAAAATCAACGGTTAATCACCCACCTATTACCCTCCTCCTTGGTCCCTTGGACTCCTATGATCTTACCTTCAATTTTAATGGAGGTAGATGATGAATGAATGGTAGAGATGGGTGATGAGAGGGTAGGAAAATGGGCCACACTTGGATTGCTCTTAATGCTTGGACATTCAAATTTTTGTTGCTTGAGAGAGTGTTCGAGAAATGAGGGAGAGAGAAGTGATGGATTGATATGGGATTGGTGGAATAGGTGTTGTAAGGAAGGAGATGGAGAGGTATGGTTTGGGTTAAAATTTGGGTGAAAAAGGGATGGGTGGGGAGAGAGAGTTGACTTTGGGAAAGGGAAAGGGATGGGTTGCTTGTACTTCAGGTGTGGAGTGTACTTGACTTGATTGGTTGATGAGACATGTTGTAGAGATTCTCTCAAAATTCTCAACGCGAGGCATTTTTTCATAATGAACGCGGCCCCACATCTTCTAGCCTGGGTATCGGATTGGTGCACGAGTTGTGGCATTGGGACCGTGACAACGGCGCGGTCACTAGGGTAAAGTTTCGAGTTGAGTTAACTCTGATATGCATGACTCATCTTAGGATCACGTGCAAACATCGGATACGAGTCAAGGGTTGCCAGAATTCGACCGAAAGGATCGTGGAAGCCTACAAAATGGTACAGAATATGATACGAGCCTTACAACTCTCCCTTCCAAATAAAAATTTCATCCTCAAAATTTAAAACATGATATAACCAATAAAGAGTTCACAAGGGTAGGAAATCCTATCGCTAGAGTTATAATCAAAATACAACATACTAACATCATCAAACACCCAAGAGATGGGGATAACGCCCACGAACCTCAGCCTTACACTCCCAATATGCCTCATCAGTACTACGATGACTCTACTGAACCTTGGATCCTGGATTAGGAATGATCAAAACTAGAAAACTATGCAACCTCACAATCTCAACGGTAGGGAGCTATATCAAAAAAATTCTCAGTTATTCGAACTCGGGGATCTAACCATTCTAAGTTATTAACAATCATGGAGTATAGGGTAGCTATCAGTAGATATGTAATGTTATCCTTAGGTATTCTCAAGTTATGCTCTGATACCAACTCCTGTCACACCCCAAACTCAGAAACTGGGCTCATAAAATTTTCGATCATCGAATCCTGTGTCGACGGCCTCTGTAGTACCCCATTCTCGACTCTTAGGGTCCATACGTCAGATTCTGATCCTAGGATCCTACAAGGAGGATTTTTAACTTACATTTAACTCGTAATAAGCATATCACAAAGGCAACATCAACATCACATATCTACTAATATAAACATTTGAATACAGTGCTAAAAGGGAAGTACATATGATAAAATTAAAGCTCTAATGCATGCTCTAAGCTCAACACTGGTGCAACCTAACGCCACCTGCACGAATCTATCGTGCATAAGATTATAGAAAGCTTAGTGGGTGGTGAAAGTGTGTGCACAAGGTAAGTATCAACTAAGCAATACCAGAGTAATCATAGTAAGCAAAAATACTAATAAGCCCATAATCATACAATATCAAAAATACTGGCAAGATCATAAATCATACGATATCAAAGTAACGCAAAAACATGCTAATAGGCCCATAAATACCATCATCCTTATTCAGGCTATACAATGTAAAAATATAATAAAAACAATATCATATACTGATGAAGCAATGTAAATCAGCTATGCAACGTGGGGACAGTAAGCCAAATATCAAATGCTGATGATACAATGCAATATGTGGTGCGAATGAAATGACTAAGCTAGAGTGAAGTCGGGATGATAGTACATAGTATCGCAGGTTATGGGGTCCATCACAAGGGACTTTTATCTAAACCAGTATCATACATAAATTTGGATAGCCATACTAAATATAGTAGACTCCTGACGTTAGGTTAGTCGCACACCCAACCGAAATCCTTGCCATTATGAAGATACACAATAATTAGTTACGCACCATCAACCCGAGTGGATAGTGAATGAATAAATGAATGAATATGCAACTCGTACTCGATAAGTCCACATATCAGTACGATTTCTCTCTGGGATCATCACCGGGGTCTAGTACACTCTACATGCAAATCACCGACCACTGACGAGTGACCTCACCATTCGCCTGGCCTGTAGTCAACCAATATCTACTCGACATGTCAATAGCGGACCCATTCACAAGTTGGTCAAACTCAGCCTAACAATGCCCCTTACTCTCGGGAAAGTAAGGCCACACCCCCTCCTAACTAACCACGACATAGTGGGAGACGTGGCCTCCTGGTATTCAGCCCTCATGCGCACATATATATTCACTTGGTCTCGAAGTTAGGGCGTCTCCTGGCCACGGAGGTTTAGGAATTTTCACCCAAGGACATCTATGACGCCCATATGCTAGAACCAAACATTTTTGGTATCCCATCTGGCCATCCACGGTATGCCTGTGGAGACTAGGGCCCTGATATCTCTAGGGCGTATAGTAGTCACAAAACACAATGCAAGATGCAAGAGTCATACAATCTAGTCATGCATCAATCCTACGTATATCATGCTCTCATGTGAGATAACCTCCGCATATCAGGCAGTCTCATAACCACCTACCCAATGACATATGTAATGGTCAACCACATCTCGTAATAAATATACAGATGATGCGTATGAGCATGTATCATGATGTTATGCTGTCACATACTCATAATTGGTATTAATAACTTACATCAACAATCGGCCTTGACAATGTGGACATTTAACCAACATTGTTCCCAAGGAATGACCCATATAGAGCCTAACATATAGTGGATCCATGGCCTCGCACAGAGACCTAATATACATAACCATGGGCCTTACTCAAGAGCTTAATGCGCATCACGATGCGCCTCTCACATGGGCCTAATATTCATCACAATGGGCTTTATTGCCTGACCCTCAAATGCATCACAATGGGTCTAATCACATAGACCTAATATTTATCACATTAGGCCTTAAACATGGGCTGAATACACATCCCAATGGGCCTCAAATATGAGTCGCATATACATCACGTTGGGACTCAAACACGGGTCGCATGTACATCACATGGGTCTCAAAAATCAGCCTCAGCAATTGAAATCAGCCTCGACAATCGAAATCGGCCTCAGCAATTGAAATCAGCCTCGACAATCGAAATCGGCCTCGATAATCAGAATTGGCCTCGATAATCGAAATCAGCCTCAACAATCGGAATCGATGATCAAACATTGACAATCGGCACTAACAATCAACATCGATAATCGGCATAGATAATCAGCACATAAATATGGCGGGATCCCTAGATGAACTGTCGATCAAGTATAATATAAAGATTGGCCCTCGGCCGTGGTTATATCAAATTCGATAACACAAAACCATCCGTCTATGGTGAATGGGCCCCACTTATCTGAGATAACCCATAAGAAAATTATGAGAATGGGCCTAACAAGGCCTAAGAGAAGATCACAATGTGGACATCTAACCATCATTAGCCATTAATGTGGACATCTAACCAACATTGCTCCCAAGGAGTGTCCTACATGTAGAGCCAAAACATATAATGAGCTTCACATAAGGACCATATACACATCAAGTAGGCCGCATCACATGGGCTTCAAATACATCATAATGGGCCTCGCTTATGGGCCTCGAATACATCATATTGGGCCTCATCCACGGGCCTCGAATACATCACACTGGGCCTTGAATACATCATATTGGGCCTCAGCCATGGGCCTCAAATACATCATATTGGGCCTTGAATACATCACATTGGACCTCACCCATGGACCTCGAATGCATCACAGTCGTCCCATACAAAGGCCTCACATACGTCTCATTGGGCCTTAAATAAATCAAATGGGCTGATCGAAATTGGCCTAATCTTACGAGCCAATTAAATAGGCCGAATCAAATGTGCTAATTTAAATCGGTCGAAACAAATGGGATAAATCAAATGGGTTGGATCAAATGGGCCAAATCAAATGGACTGATTCAAATGGGCCGAATCAAATGGGCCAGATCAAATTGTCTGAATCAATGGGCCGAATCAAATGGACCAATTTAAATGGGTTAATTCAAATGGGCCTAATCAGTGGGCCGGATCAAATGGGCAATTCAAATAGGCCGAATCAATGGGTTGGATCAAATGGGCCAATCCAAATGGGCTGATTCAAATGGGCTGAGCTTAATAAGATGAGTCGAATGGGCCGAGTCAAATGGCCGAGTTGCATAGGTCGAGTCAAATGGCTGAATCGAATAGGTTGAGTCAAATAGGTCAAGTCGAATGGGCTGAGTTAAATTGTGAAGTTGAATAGGCCAAGTCGAATAGGCTGAGTCGAATAGGCTGAGTCAAATGGCCAAGTCGAATAGGCCGATTCAAATGGCCGAGTTGAATAAGCCGAGTCGAACGGGCCGAGTCCAATACACCTTGTATCTATTGCTAGGGATCAATATAGTGTATAAAAATGAATCATATCTAAAGGATCATCTGGACCATACCACAAATGACAATGGTGACGATGATTTCCACCGTTAAATTTCAATGGACCACCGTAGTATTATTTCCTATCCAGCCTGTTCATAAGGTCACAAAGGCTTGGATATGGAGGAAAAATAAATGTCATATTAGTCCAAAATTCTTGTAACCCAAGGAGTTTCAATGATGGACGTCCATCCCACTGTTTTCTACAGTGTGGTCCACTTGATATAGATCTATCTTATTTTTAGTCTTAGGCCCAAGGACAAGCTCACCAAATGTATGGACAGTTTGGATAAAACACATGCGGCATGGTGGTCCCACATCCCATCTGATGGATGGCTGAAGATAGAATACATGCATCAAAAGGGGGCCCACCATCCCACCATATGGATGGTGTGAATAAGACCCATACATCATGTGTGGCCCCTCAAAATTGGATGGATGGTAGGGATACAACACATGCATCATGGTGGGACTGTGCATGGCACGTCAAATGGATGAACGATAGGGGTACAACACACACATCATGGTGGGCCCGCTCCAATGGATGGACAGTCTAGAAGTTACTCCTGTTGCACCGTCCAGCAACTGGACGGTGCCGATGCAACCACACATCATGCTAGGTCCCACAACAGATGGGCTCCACTACAGTTGACGTATACTCAGTAGCTTCTTAGCTTCGTAAGCTGCAGCGTCAGCTGCTGCTGACGGTTTGAGTACAAGTGGGTCCCACGTAGGGCCCACCACCATATATCTTAAGGTGTATATGCATATATATAATATTATATTATATTTATATAATATAGTATAATATCATATAATATAATATAATATAACATAACATACGGTAGCTATAAAAAAAGTTACTGTCCAGATCCTTAGATGCTCTGGACGGTGCTTATCTTAAGCATAAATCATGGTGGGCCTCACACGTGTGGCCCACCTCTCATATATATAGTGTAATGTGTATATATATATATATATATATATATATATATATATATATATATATATATATATGCTAGAGTGCTTTCCCTTACACAGTCCAGTAATTGAGATTGCTGGACGTCCAAGGTATGGATATAATACCTTCATTAAGGTGGGGTCCACGTACTTGTGGCCCACCACCCACATATATATAGAGGTGGCCCCACTTATACATGGTACTCAGATGGACGGTGTGGATCTAATGCATTCATCATGGTAGGGTCCATACGTCCCAAAACGGATGGTATGGATATAATATGTATGTCATAAGTGGGCCACTCTCATCATCAACATCACTAAAAGAAAGGGGGAAAGAGAGAGAGAGAAAAAAATGGTGAGATAGAGGGACCCCGCCACTATGCGCCCCTCTCTACATTGCATACATCAATGTGGGTCCCACAATAAGTGGGGCCTAAAATTGAAATCGACGGGATCACCCACCTATTGTACTCCTCCTTGGTCCCTTGGACTCCAATGCTCCTTGCCTTCATTTTTAATGGAGCTAGATGATGAATGAATGGTTGAGATGGGAGATGATAGGGTAGGGAAATGGGCGACACTTGGATTGCTCTTGGAATGCTTGGGTTGCTTGTACTTGAGGTATGGAGAGAGAAAGTTAACTTTGGGAAAGGAAAAATGATGGGTTGCTTGTACTTGAGGTATAGAGTGTACTTGACTTGATTGATTAATTGGACATGTTGTAGAGATTCTCTCCAAATTCGCAACACGTGACGTTTCTTCGGAATGAACATGGACCCACATCTCTTGGCCTGGGTATAAGATCGGTGCGCGAGTCGTGACATTGGAACCACGACTACGGTACAGTCGCTATGGTACAAGTTTCAAGTCGAGTCGACTCTGATATGTAGGACTCGGCTTAGGATCACGCAAACATCGGATACGGGTCGAGGGTTACTGAAATTCGACCGGAAGGACCGCGGAAGCCTATGGGACTATGATACGGGCCCTACATAGGACTATCTAAAAAATATGTACACCAGCTATAGGCGGGCCACGTGATCATGATCAAGGTCTATAAAATGAGATGCACATAACTTATGATCTATACATCTGATGGACGCACAAGACACATAATCGGAACTGCAATGACGATGCGACATAGGTTTCGGCTCGATCCGAGTTGGGTCTACATGATCGAATTTAATGATGACCGTAAATACTATCCGAGGGTTGCAGATCACCGGGATTTGACTTGTAGGATAGCGGGACCAAGAGAAATGAAATGCATACCTACACACACATGCACACACATGAACTTGGGCCGGGTCTTACACATAGGAGTATCGAATTTCTTGTCGTTCTCAAATCCAAACTTCTTAACCAAGTTTAAGGTATATTTGGTTTGAGAAATGAAGATACTATTTTCTTACTGTTTACCTTGTAAGCCTAGAAAGTAAATCAATTCTCCAACCGTACTCATCTCGAACTTGGATTTCATAAGCTCTGCAAACTTAATGGATAGGTTAGTGCTTGTAGAACTATAGATAATATCATCAACATATATCTATACAGTTAGTATGAGTTCATTGTACTTTTTAACAAATAAAGTTTTATCAACACTTCCCATAATAAAATTGTGACTGAGTAAAAACTTAGTCATCTTCTCATACCATGCCCTGGGAGCTTGTTTTAGACCATGAAGTGCCTTTTTAAAATGATATTCATGATTTAAGTGTTTAAGGTCCTCAAAACCCTTAGGTTGTTCAACATAGACTTCTTCATATAGATTATCGTTTAAAAATGCACTTTTAACATCCATTTGATATATCTTGAATTTTTTGAAGCAACCAATGGATATAAACAAGTTGATGGATTCAAGGTGAGCTATTGGTGTAAAAGTTTCAACATAATCGATTCCTTCTATCTGAGTGTATCCTTGTACAACCAGTCTAGCCTTGTTTCTAATTATATTTCCCATTTCATCATATTTATTTTTTAAAATCCATTTGGTTATAATCATATGCTTATCAGATGGTCTTAGAACCAAATACCAGTCATCATTCCTAACGAAATAATTTATCTCTTCTTGCATGGTTACAATCCAATTTTCATCGATAAGTGCTTTTACATTGGCTGGTTCAATTTGAGAAGTAAACACAATTACAAATATTCTCTAATTGTTTTCTTATTCTTACACTAGTGAAACGATTGCCTAATATCATATCAGTAGGATGGTCTTTGACTGATCTTACTTCATTATTAATTGGACTAGATGAAGAGTTAGGTTTCTCAATTAAATTGACTTCATCATCTTCTATACTAGGTGTGGGTGTGATCAGGTGATCATTAATTACAACATTAATGGATTCCTGGATCACTCCTGTTCTTTTATTAAGAACACGATATGCTTGACTATTCAAAGCATAACTCAAGAATATCCCTTCATCATTCTTAGCTTCAAACTTTCCTAAGTTTTCATGGTCACATAATATGAAGCACTTACTTCCAAAAATTTGAAAGTACTTAACAGTTGGTTTCTTATTGAAACATAACTCATAGGCTATTTTATCTGTTGATTTTCTTATATACACATGGTTTATAATATAACATGCATTATATATAGCTTCAGTCCATAAGTTTTTAGGTAAATTCATGCTATTTAGCATAACATTGGCCATATCTTGTAGCACTCTATTCTTTCTCTTAACAACCCCATTTTGTTAAGGTGTTTTAGGAGCAGAAAACTCATGTGATATGCCGTGATCAGTACAGTATTTCTCAAAATTGCTATTTTTGAAATCAGTACCTATTTCGAACAAGAAACAAATGTATTTGATTTGGGGAATTTTATTCATTCACTCAATAATTAACAAAAGAAGATAATCACATCATTTATTCTTCATTAAAAATTCTTTTACATCCTTTCTGTCCCTTGATTCTAAAATAGAATACTCATGAAATCACAATATTATATTTAAAGAAATACAATGCATGATATCTTTATAACATGATGTGTTGAAACATCATATACTGATAAGGAACATTGTGCGTTGAAGGCAATGCCATTGGGTGCTGGAAGTGTTGTGCACTGAAGGTTATTGTGCACTGGAGGCATTGTGTGCTCCAAGCAGTTGTGTGCTCCAGGCAGTTGTGCATAGCGAGCATTATGCGCTGCACAATAGCTGTTCCACACAATGGATAGTGGGTCCTACCTTTCTCTCTCTCTGGTCTGTTCCTCTCTAATTGGTTGCTAATAACCCCTTTTAGAGGGGTTGGGGGTATTTATAGCCTTCTCGCATGTGTGAACTCGCCATGAAGGCTTTGCACAGTATCCTTTATGCGTGAACTCCATTATGCAAACTTCATTATGTGAACTTGGTTGTGTGAACTTCTATAACGTCTCAAAAAAATTTGTACAAAGACTCGAGTATCACCTCAGGCAGAAATCACTCGGGGCCAAATCCTTTAGAAATTAGATGAGAATTAACTAACCGCTTTAAATATGAACTGCAAAACCCAAAACTAGCAGAATCACTAATGTTACATTACCTAAAAACCTAGGAGCCACCTCAAAACGTAGTTGCTCTCAGGAGCATTAAGAAACTTCGAATCGGACTTAGATGGCACGTCGAAAGTCTGATTACTCGAAAACTATATAGTTATGACCACCTTGTTGGACTTGACCACCATCTCGTAAATCATGTCCTAATAGTATCCAAAAACATACAACTGGAGCCCAGAGCGAAGTGTGTGAGAAACATGAATATCTTTAAGAAATAAACTGAAACTTAAGTGAATTGAGCCGCTCGCTTGCAGGACAAATCTAAGGTTTCAGACCATCAGATTCTGACCTAATTACACCCTTGGATCAGGGAAAATTTCTGACACATGTCAGTGTACTTGTGGCCCTGATCGAGTATTCGTGATCGTTGAACTGAAATAAGTCCCCCACGGCCGATCCACTGATCCAATCAGACCGAGATCTTAACCTGACCTAGATCTAATGTTAGGGAACTTACTCTCGACCGTATACAGAAAAGGGGCCTCTAGATGTGCTCTGTTGGATCGAAATAACTGACTTTTTGGCTAAAACCTAAGTATACCATGGCCCTGGGACCAATCTCATCAGTTTTGGGCCTATATAAGACCCTTAAACCCTCTCTCTCCCATACCATACGAATTTGTAAAAGCCTAAGAGAGAGGAGAAAGAAAAGAGTAGAAGAAGGTAAGGAGAAGAGAGAGAGAGTTGGCAATTGCTCCTGGGATTCGATCCCACCACTCCCCGTGCTTAACCACCGTTTCCGTATCGTCATACGGGAGATTCTGATCCTGTTCTTGGGTAAAAAAATCCTAACCCTAATCTCTTTAGAGGTTCAAATAGAGAAAATGGTAAAATGGCTGACCTATTTCATGCTATAGGTTGTTGTCGTGCCATAGACAAAGACTTAGTGTACAAATTGAGTTCGATACTTGGTTACCGGTGAAAGGTGCGGATTATGAATGTTTAGGTTATAGTTTTCAAGGCTTTTAATGTCAATAATGATTTATGACTGACTTGATTGCTATCACATGTGCTTAGTTTTGATGTTTTTTGTGTATTGCATATATATGTAAACTATGTTGATTTTAATGCATCCCATGTATTTGTTGAAATGTTTGAATAAGTATGTAATTATCATTTATTCTTACAATGTCTATTGACTGAGAATACATGATTGTTGTACGTATGGTGAATCCTTTGTGAAGGGATTTGCTATAATACCTGTTACAACTACTTTATTACATATATGTGATATGTGTAGTCTAAGTGTTTGATAAAATGTCTGAATGAGAAAATGCTCGTTGAAATGTATTTAATTAGGGTGGTGAGATATGATCCTCAATCACCTTATCTGTAGTTATAGTTTCTTTCATGTAACCTATCTTACTACTATGTGCTTTATGGATGAAATGTTTATGTATGATAATGTGCGTATTATGTGTTTGTTAATATGCTCAAATGTGTTTGTTAATATGCTCAAATGAGATTTAGATTTGAATTGGTTGTCACATGCTATTTTCGACTATCACATATGAATGCTTAGTGTGCTGGGGTATGATTGGGACTACTACGTAGTCCAGGCAATCGGTATGATTCTCGAATCAGTGGCCAAGGTCGTTTCGCCACACAAGACATGTTCGAGGAATCTGAGCCGTATGCTGCTTGTTAACAGTGGTTAGGCCATGAGAAAGCTTCCACACTCCATGTCGATTAAGTCAACGTGCACTCATACTGGTCGAGCTTGTCCACTAACTTGATTGGCCCATTGTATGTTCACCATGTATGGATGATGCTACTTGAATCTAAGGTACCACTTACTGGTGCAATGCCCGTTTAAGCCTTGGTACCTCAATCTGCTAAGCCTTATGAGCCGGGTATGGTGATATGGGACACCGCGGTCGTGTTGTTGGCCTATCCTGGGGCCACAAGCCTCCCCGTAGTGTCCAATGAGCAACCCAGACTTCTGAACTGAATGCGGTGGTATGAGACAGTATATTTGAGCTGTCGGTCTACGATCATGTGACGAGCCCATAGTGACCTCGAGTATACACTAGGTCTATGTTGAGGTAATGAGCCTTTTCAAAGTAAACTAGAATATAAACCAGGCCTGCACTGAGGTGGCAAGCCTCTCCATAACGACCTATAACTGCATATTGTAAGTGGATACTAGGATTGATAACCCTGGATGGATCAATGTTTGAGTCAATGATATAAAGGGAGGTACCGTAGCTTCCCAATATTGTTGTGTGAAGATGTATAAATAAGAATTGGGTTAATCACACACATGCACCAAATTACATGTGCCTTTGACATTGGAGTTGAGCACAGCAGGAGTGTTGCATGCCGCGATCGTGAGATGATGTGGCAGAGGGAGTGCATGCGAGGGCATACATCATTATCGCATATCATGTTTGCATTATCAAGAGTACTTAGGACATGAGTTTGTACTTCTTTATCATTACTGCTTGAATGAATTGATAACACTTTAACCTTTGCTTTATAGCTCCACTGAGTTAATCACTCACTCCCACATTTTGGGACGGTATTTTAAACAGCAACTAGACCCTGTTGTAGTTGTAGATGATGATGATGCTTGCAAAGAAAAGCTGAACTTTTCTGATGATGAAGAGTTCTCCTATATACAGCTATCAGGAAAGTCTATGTAGACCGTGTTCTGATCGACGGGATTACAAGGATGCTGACTAGATGCCATTACACTTATTATTTTATATTTTAGAACACCCATGTATATTCATTTTGTCCATTTTGGGAGTATACATATATATATTTAACCTGGTAACATGTTCACACTTAGGAGACTTACAACGGTTTATATATTTTATATATCTATCATAGTCTTCCACTTGCGTAATTTAACTATCTCTGGACTATGATTTGTTGATTTGGTATAATCTCAGTCATGTTTAACGCACTAATACAGACAAGATCAACTCATCATTATTGATGTTACATAAGTGATGTGTTGGAACTCGAGAGTTGGGCTCCTTCTCGACCCTTGATTTTCATGGCATTACAACTTCGTTGTGCTGTGCATGTCAGTCTTCTGCACGCAACAGCTACCACACATCAGTTTACACACAAAGGCCTTTTCCGCACAACAGCTTGTGTACAATGAATGTTTAGTGCTTCTTCTTCTTTTTATGCCTCAATAGATGCCTCCTTGATCCTGCATTTTTTATCTTTAAACTATAAAATCAAAAAAATGTGGGATCAATATAGTAATTTTAACCATTTTTTACTTTCCTTTCTTCATTGTGCGTCTTATTAATTCTTGCGCACAACAAGCACTTATGCGTAATGAACTATGCACAATGATTAGCACGCAACGAGGGGAACTCAATCTATAAATACCCCTTCATCATTCCTTTCCTTCACTTCTCCTTCTGCTCACCCCACCCCTTTGCGCGTCAAACCTCTTTACGCATAATGACAACCTGCGCCCAACGACATCTTATGCACAACAAGAATTTACGCACAATCAAAGGTAGCGAACAACGGCACCTTTTTCGCACAACACTTGCACACAACAACTGCCACACAATAGTCTTCGCATAAAGACTTACGCACAATGACTCTGTGCTTTTTATGACTTAGACAAATTTTTCCTTTCTCAACTATCTAGACTTAATAGATCCTTCCCTTTAATTCTGATTCATTTACTAATTCCTTGTGTAGGTTCTAATGGCCAGCTCAAAGAGACCTCTCGCTTCTTCAAATACTGCAGGACCATTTGATTCTCAACCAATCGAACCCCATACTCGTAAAAGGCCCTGATTTGAAGATTACTCCATTTTTTTAAAGAACCAGCCCCCATCATCTTTAACTTTTCTAACCGCATTCAACTTTTATCTGATCATATTCGCAGTGTTGTATTGATGCGAGAAATAGAGGGACCCCCAACGGAGGGACAAGAGTCAGACTGGGAGATTTGGCTAAAGTCCACAACTAACCTTCAAATGGATGACACTTGACTATCTACTGCTGAAGCTTCCCCTGCTGCCGCATTTATGAAGAAAGGGAAGGAAAAGATCAAAGATGAAGCCTTCTAGGAAAATCTAGGAGCACAACCAGAGGCATTTCCAAAATGCCTGGGATTTAATTAAATCATATCTAGACGCAATCAAATTCTACAACCCTTATAAAGATGAAACCATTATCATCCCTCTATATCTTCAACGTCATCGCTTCATAATTCAGAATGAGCCAACTAACTTCATAACATAAAACAGACTTCTATACGTGTCAAATTGGGTAAGCAAAGAGCCACAACTTCTCGAAGGCTACCTGACAGAAAGATCTGGTCCAGAAAATTGGGCAGATAACATACATGCGCTTCCTCGCGCCATGTTATAACCCTCACGTCATATACCCCACTCACTTCTTTGAAACAATCCAACAATGCTTTCGTCATCGTGACTCTTTATGGGGTAAAGAAGAATTCATAACTCAGGGTCTTTGGACTGATCGCTTGTACTACAGCGCGTGGATGAAAGCAATCTTGAAGAAGTATGTAAGACCCGTATCTTGGTCTGTACCATTCCATAGACTTCCGCGGTCTTACCTGATATGACGTGAGGGTTATAACATGGCGCGAGGAAGCGCATGTATGTTATCTGCCTAATTTTTTAGACCAGACCTTTCTGTCAGGTAGCCTTCGAGAAGTTGTGGCTCTTTGCTTACCCAATTTGACACGTACAGAAGTCTGTTTTGTGTCGACGCGTGACCCTGATTCATATACCGACAATCCGAGTCGACTCAACCCGAGACTAATACCATAGCGACCGCGCCGTCGTTGCGGTTCCGATGCCGCGACTCGCGCGCCGAGGCGATACCCTGGTTAAGAGATGTGGGCCAACGTTTGGTGTGAGAAAATGCCTCGCGTTGCGAAACCCAAGGGAATCTCTACGATGTGTCACATCAATCACATCAATCCCATCAATCAATCAATCCATCAATCCATCACATGTCAAGTACACATCACTTTCATCCCTTTTCCCAAGCAACCACAAAAGTCTCCCAAACCCATACCTCTCTTACACAAAAAGCCACAAAAGTCTTCACCTCCCATACCTCTCTTACACAAAAGCCTCAAAAGTCAAGCTTTTCTTACACAACCATCACTCACCACATCCATCCATCACTCTCTCTCTATCTCCCTTTACAACTCTCTCTCTTTCTCTCTTTCTCATTTTAAAATCTTCAAGAAAAAGGAGCTTCATACGTATGGAGTTTTCCAAACTCTCCTAAGCTGCAAGTGGCCCACTTTCCTACCCCATCATCTCCCATCTCAACCTTCCATTCTCCATCTCCTCCATTAAAATCCAAGCTAAGGTGCCAAGGAACCCCTAGGTGCAAGAAGATCGAACGGTGGGTGCCTCTTTAGGGTAGTTTCTTTCTTGTTCTTATGATGGGCCAAGTGAGACCCACCGATCAATGGTGTGGATCTCACTTGGGACCCTAAGTTATGGTCGATGGACCACTTGGATCATCATGACCATTCCATGATGGGGCCATTCTCCATGGACCCCATCATGATGTTTATTTCATTTAGAAAGGTCATCTAGACCGTCCAAATCGGTGGGGAATGGATCTCCACCGTTAATTTACATTTTTGATGGTCCCATGTTTAAAGGGATCCGTTTATTGTATGATTTCATTCAAGGGAGGGCCCATAGTGTCGGGGTCCCTCCATCACAAGGCGTGTCCCACTCTCCATGTCTCTCTCTCTCTCTTTTATTTCTTTTATTTTATTTTATTTTATTTTATTTTATTTTTATGCAATAGGATTGTGTGGCCCACTTGAGTGGATCCCACCTTGAGATTTATTTTGTTCAAATTTTTATTCAAGTGGGGCCCACCTTAGACATTGTACCCATGTCACCCATCAGTGGTGGCCCACTTCATCAGGGCCCACCACTATCTATATATAAAAAAAAAAAACAAAACCGTCTAGCGTCTGGGACGCTGGACGTTTCAAAAGAAAGAAGAAAAGGGAAAGAAGAAAGGTGGCATTTGGGTGGCCCACTTGCTTAGGCCCCACCGTGATGTATTTACACTATCCAAGCCGTCCATCCTCTTACCTACGGTATTTTAGCCGTTGGGTAGAAGTTTGGGGCTGATTGGAAGACCTGGTGGGCCATAGCATCGAAAAACGCATCATTACCATTCAAGGATCCTTTTCTAATTTTATTTCATTTTCTGATCATAAAAAAATTCAAACTTCAGACTCATTTCGACTGTTACGAGCCACTAAACGCAATGGCCGGGGTGAATTTTGGTGAAGCAGGCCCTACGTGCAAAAAAACCCCAAAAAAATGAATTTTCTTTTTTTTAAAAATATGCCTCTGCCACTGTCAGCGGGCAGCGCCTGCACGCGCCTGCGTGCAGCCCTTGTAGCGGATGGACACAGGGGCCCACGGCCCTGCGTGTGGGCCCCACTAAAATGTTTATTTGTTATCCAACTCGCTCATTAGGTGGGCCACCTCAGTGGTGGGCCCCCCTCCAAAAATGAGACAGATCCAAAACTCAGGTGGCCCACACCACATGAAACAGTGAGATTGAGTATCCACCATTGAAATCTCTTTGGGGCCCACAGTAGTGTTGGATCAAGCTGAAATTTATGTTTTCCCTTCATCCAGGTCCGAGTGACCTTATGAACGGGTTGGATGGCGCCTGGGCATTTCAGTGGGCCCCACATGGGACCCACAATGATGTATGTGTTATATGAACACCGTCCAAGCGGACGGTGGCACCCACCACGGTGGCACCCACCTCATGTATGTGCTACCTCCACCGCCCTGTGTGATGTATGTGCTATATCCGCACTGTCCACTGGACAATGGGACCCACCATGATGCATGTAATGTATCCAGACTGTCCATCCAATTGGCGGGATCATTTTAAGGCTTAAGCTATTAGTTGGGTGGGCCACTCACATATGGGTTAGGCCCATTTGATTTGTAACAGGCATATGGGCTAGGCCCATTTGAATTACAAAAGGCCTATGGGCTAGGCCCATTTGATTTATGAAATGCTTAAGGGCTAGGCCCATTTGATTCATTTAAGGCCTAAGAACTTGGGCCCACTTGATATGTAAAGCCTATGGGCTTAGGCTCACTTGATATTTAAGGCCTATGGGTTTAGGCCCAATTGATATGTTCTAAGGCCATGAGACTAGGCCATTTGATATATTGTAAGGCCCATGGGACTAAACCCATTTGATTAAAAAAAGGATCCATGGGATTAGGCCCATTGGATTTATTTGAGAACCATGAGTTAGGCCCATTTTATTTGATTAAGGCCTAGGGGTTTAGGCCCATTTGACTCATGTTAGGTCTATGGGTTGAGGCCCACTTGATCTACATGTGGGACCCAATTGGTGTGGCCCATTGGTCACATATTAGACTCATGAGACTAAGCTCATTTGATGCAATCCAAGGCCCACGGGTTTTGACCCATTGCAATGCACATAAGACCCATTGGTGTGACCCATTTATGTGGCCCATCTGATGAATAAAAGGCCCATAAAATATGGCCCATTTGATATATATATATGAAAAGCCCAATGGGATGAACCTAAGGTCCATTGCAATGTGTAATCCCAATACCGATTATGTAGCGATGTTTAAGAAGATCGTGCCTGGGAAGCAATGTTGGTTTGACGTCCACATTACGAGTGTAATGCTGGTTGGATGTCCACATTACGACTCTCCTTAGGGCCCATTGTTAGGCCCGTACTTACTGTGTATAGGCCATCTAGGTCCATCTGTATTGTAAAATAGTTCATTTTATTATAACATGTTTAGTACAGTTCCATGACTCATGATCATACGCATCATATGTATGCTTGACGTGAGAATTGTCTGATCATAACATTTGCCTTCGGGCAGGTTGTTTATGGGCTCCTGGTTAGGTAGTATTGCCCTACATGAGCGCACGATATGCGCATGAATTGTTGCATGACTGGATAGCGTGAATCATGCATTTCGCATTTGTGTGACATGGTTATTGTACGCCCTAGCGACATCAGGGCCGTAGCCTCCACAGACGCATCGTGGATGGTAGGATTGGATATCGAAAATCTTGTTCTACATAGGGTGCTATTGATATCCCTGGGTGAAAGTCCCTAAACCTTTATGGTACCAAGAGGTTGCTCCAACGTCTAGACCGAGTGGGTAGATGAGCGTTGAGTGCCGATTACCGGATGGTTACGCTCTCCACTGTGTCATGGTCTGTTGGAAGGGGGTGCGGCCTTACTCACCCGAGAGTAGGGGACAATGCTAGGCTGAGTCTGACCAGCTCGAGGAATGGGTCCGCTATTGACGAGTCGCTCTCGATATTGGTAGACGGATAGTGTGGTCTCTTCCACTTACCTTATTGCGCGCGATGTGGCGGTAATCTGGTTTAGAGTGTACTAGACCCCGGTGATATCCCATATTTGAGCTGTATTGATGTGTGGATATAGATGAGGATCTGTATGCTTGAGTTGCATTGCACATCGCATGGCCTTCGGATGGCCGATACCACTCATGTCTTACATTGCATAGCCTTGGTACGGCTCATGATATTATGGTTCCATCTGCATATTCCGTATTACTCTAACATTGCATGTTCATATTACTACCTTGTGCACACACTTTCACCACCCTCTAAGCTTTCTATAAGCTTATGCAAGACCGTTGCGTGCAGGTGACGTTGGTTCGCAATAGCGCTGAGGCAGGAGCACATTACAGAGCGTTTTGGAGTTTTTATTCTTTACATTGTATTTCCCTTTATGCTCATTGTACTTGTAAAGGTTTTGATCATAGTGGAAATGTAATGGATTTCTTGGTTATTGTTTGTGGGTTATACCATTGGTTATACTTATTAAGAATCAAACTGACGTTGAAAATCCTCCTCATAGCATCCTAGGATCGGAACCTGGCGAATGGGTGCTAGGAGCTGAGAATGGGGTTCTAAGGAGGCTGTCGGCTCCGAATTCGGTGATTGAGAATTTTGTGAGCCCGGTTTTCGAGTTTGGGGCGTGACAAAGTATGAAAATGTTCTTGTTGCAGTGAAAGTTTATCATGCTATAGAAGCCAACTCTGAATTTTTTTCACAAAGATAACATGATCTATAAGGGCTTTCTGAAGTATTGGTCTTCTACCACAAACTCCTTCCACCTCCCTGTTGGTAAAGCAAGCATCACCTTATGGGACTTGTATCAAATGGCTGGTTTACCCATCACCAGGTCTTTCTTAAACGAATACATTCCCACGAACGAAGAATTTGCCTATGTAGCCCCAAATAGAACACCCAAGATTACAGCATCAACAATCGCACTCTTCCAAGAAATGTCTTATTTTTCGGATATTCATAAGATATTACCCATTCAATGGCTCGCACACTTTTCACGATACTTAGTGTAAGTGTCCTTAACATTCTCTGTCTCTTAGATGATATTTGCTTATTTGCATAAATTATTAATCCATCCCCCTTTCTCTTTTCAGATTCTTTGGTAGTCATGGTCATGAGCTAGAAGCCAATCACAAAAAGATAAAAGGCCTAGTTGAACTCACCGCTGAAACTAAGTTGGCTACTTTCCTAGCCTACTGGTTAAGCTTGGTCGTGCTTTTGAGTTCGAAAAGCTTAGACTCCATTCGACCTACTTTATTCATCACAGCTGGCGGAATCGTAGAGGGCAAAAAAATACTTTCTAGCTCCTCTTATATTATGCTCATTGTATAGAGCTTTAAGACATGCTGCGACACACTGCTCAAGCCCAGCAATAGGAGTCTTGTCTTCTTTCACTCCCTGGCATTATTTCTCTAGTTGGTTAGGCATTTACTTTCCTTGGACATATAGCAACCCGGAGAAAGCTTACGTCCATCCTGCGCATCTACCTTTATGGCATTTCCAGAAGTGAAAAATGATAAAGATAGCATATGACCGGATAATAGATAAGATTGATAATATGGAATCCATTGACTTCTTGCCTTTCTACTTGGATTATCAGGTTGAAGACAGAGATGTCGAGGATAACAACGATTTGGACCCCATCCAGCAAACTTTCTTCTTATGTATCCGCTCTTGTAGTCTTCCCTTGCAAGAAGGGGTAGAATTTTGGAGAGAACCGTACTACCCTAACTGGTTTGCTAGACAATTTGGGTATGGCCAAACTGTGCCACAAATAGGGGAAGATATCACTCAGATTATGCGAAGCTATAAGTTAGCCCCTATAACTGGGCGTTGATATGGAAACAACTTTTGGCAAGAAACTTTGGTTATCGATTCGTTCTCCCAAGATATAACGATCGAGTAACAGCTTCATATTCTTGGATGTGATGGTAGGTGCACCATTATTATCTGGTACGCAATTGTTTTCTAATGGATCTCCCCATCTGGGTTCCTCCTCCACGTTTGAGGAATTATAGACCAAAATAAGGAATATGTTATTTCATCGAGAAAGATCAAGTTGCTATCTCTGAACAACTTTACCGCAACATTTCCATTGAAGAGCTCATCAAAGAAGTAGAGCCACCGAATACCCTGGAAGGATGGTTTGCATTTGGTTCAACTTTAGATTTGATAAAGTGAGGAGTATGACCAGCTACTCCTCACGATGAGTTTGAAATTGCGGGTGGTATTCTACCTTCCCCCAATCCCGAAGGAGGAAATCAACCTACACATATTGCTTCTACCATTCCTCTTGCTACAGAACCTGTCATCATTACTATTTATTGGAATGTTGATCATATAACCACTACAGTTGGTGCTGCCATGGGCCATACAACAGTTGCAGTCTCTCTGGTTGCTCATCGTGCTACAACCTTATTTTCTCCTACTATGAATCAAGTTGCTACTACTATGTCCCCTATGACTCAATCACATGCTAAGTCATTGTCCCCTACAGTTTTGACCTAACCAGCAGCTTCTCTGGTTCGGAGTACATGCCTTCTCCCCATGAAGACTGTTTATAAAGAAAAATAGACTATATCAGTGGAGGACAGTTCTTCGGAATATTCGACCAACACTGCTAGTGATGACCTATCTTCTTCTACAAGTTTTACTGTTGAGGGAGATGCTTTACTGAATGTGGATACTAATGCTAAGCTAGATATTGGAGAAGAAGGCAATGTTAGAGATAAATCTCCACTTCTTGATGTCTTGATCGATCTAAATGTTTCTCACCCAATCACAATGGACTCTTGAGAAGAGGAGCAACTTGATTATGGAGAATATGACTATTCTCTTGGTGCAAACATCTTCCTTTCCTTTGACGCCGCATGTTCTCCATGTATTGTAGAGATTGCTGGTGTGACTACTCGTGAAGTGCCAATATTAATGGATACAGGGATCCAATCATTAGGACTTCCAGCAGAAATGGAAACAGCTCCTCTCCCTCACAGCACAGAGGGAGTCTTGCCAACAATCGCTATGACACTTGATGCCCCTATTCATACTGGTAAGTCTCTTATGGTGCATCCTTCTCCTATTCAATTGGTGGCTTGGAGTTTGGAATTCTTTTCCGATCCGGTTGACGTGCCGACTCCAACAACTATTGACTATAGTACAAGAGGAGCTCAAGAACTTTCTTTCAACATTGTTGTAACTATGGAGATACCAAGATCCGTAGTACCTTTAACTTGCTCAGCACAAGCAACTTCCACTGTTGCTCCTGAAGGAGGTACATATTTATTTTTTACTCCTCTTTTCATTATTTTACGTATCCACCCTCTTTTAAACTTATGATCTTCTTCTCTCTTCTTTTTTTATTCAGCCTCAGTAGTGTCAAGCCTGAGTGGATTTGAGGGCTCTAATTCAGTGGCTATAGTTTTTGATAAACCTTCATTGGAGAAAGTATCCCCTCTCATGTTGGGATTCTTCAAGAACACACTCTTAGTCATTATTAATGCTTTCAAAGACCCAACTCAGTGGCCTTTTCTGGATAGTGTCTTGGCCGTTCTTGCCCACTTTAATTATCTTATGCATGTCAATGTTCAATCCCTCCATGACTACTTATCATAATTTTATGATTCAACTGAAAATTTAAAAGTAGCGCGAAGTGTTGTTATTGCTCCAGAAATTCTTGGTCGTCAGAAAGAGTTGACATTACTTAAGGAGAAACTTTCTTATTCAGATGACATTCTCGCTACTCATGGTGCTACTAGCCGATCTCTTCATGAGAAGTTGAAAGTCTCTAATAGAAATAGAGCAATTATTGATGATTAAATTTGTGAGGCCCGTATCCTAAACTATACTATTCCGGAGGCTTACGCAGTCCTCCTGGTCAAATTCTGATGACTCATGTTCTGTAATGGGTAGTTGCACGTGACTCAGAATCATATCCTATTTTCTAAAGTTGGCTCGACCCGAGACTTGTACCCTTGTGACCGCACCGTCGTCGTGGTTCCGACGCCGCGTATTACGCGCAGAGGCGATACCCGGGCCAGGAGATGTGGGCCCGCATTCAGTTCAAGAAATAACACCGCGTGTTGTAAGTCCTGAGAGAATCCAGTACACATCAATCCCATCAATCATTCAATCAAGTACACATCACTCCCATCACTCACCCATCCCTAAGTACAACTACACATCCCCAAAGTCAACCTTTACATCACTTCACCCATCCCTCTCCCATCACTCCTCTCCCATCATCTCTCTCTCTCATTCTCTCTTCACTCAAGCAACTCCCAAGAGAAGCCAATGTCCAAGGCATTTTCTAGCTCCATGAGAGGGTTTGAGTGGCCCACTTCCTATCTCTCATCCCTACCCTCCAAAAATAATCTCAACCATTGAAGTTCATCCTTTGGAGCTCTAGATCATGTTGGCGGAAGAAGGAAGATGAGATCAAAGGTGGATGCTCCTCTCTCTCTCTCTTTCATTTTTTTTGTGATGATGTAGTCGTGTGGCCCACTAGGATGGACCCCAATTTGATGTATGTATTACTATGCCAACCAACCCCTTTTTGGGTGGCCCATGTCCATGGGTGGGGCCCACTTAACTGTACGTGTTAAGATCAAATCATCCAGCGTCCAGGGATGCTGGACATTGGAAATGGAAAATGCAAATATTAGCTTGGTAGGAAGCAATGGGGTGGGTCACTTGTATAGACCCCACATGGATGTATAAATTCAATCCATGCCGTCCATCCCTTTCCTCAGACCATTTTAGGTGTTGAGCCAAAAAATGGGGCTGATCCAACTGTCTGGTGGGCCATACCTTAGCAACAATGATTTCCACCATTCAAATTCACCTTAATTTGTTTTACACGCTGAAAGAAGCCCAATATTGGGCTTGATAGATTTGTTATGGACTATGAGAAGCAATGGATGAGGTGGATTCTTGCGATGTAGGCCCCACATGCGAAAAACCTCAAAAAAATAGGTTTTTTAAATTTTTTTTAAAAAAATTTATATATGGCAGGCCTGTTGCTGCCAAAGGCGTAGGCAGTGCCTGCACTATGGGTGGGTATCCCAGCAGGGACCCATGGCCCCAGCCATGGGCCTCACAATGACATATGTTTGATATCCACACCGTTCATTCGGTGGGCCCCCTTTAAATATGGGGCTGATCTGATGCTCAAGTGGCACACATCACAAGAAACAGTGTTAAATTGAACGTCTGCCATCGAAACCCTTTTGGGTTAGCACGAACGTTTTGGATCATTATGAAGTTTATTTTTCCTCTTTATCTAAGTCCGTGTGACCTTATCAACAGTTGGATGACATATAAACATTACGGTGGGCCCCACTTGGGACCCACCTAAATTGGAAAAGGATTGGCTGTTGTACGCCACACACAACCATGTTGTTGTTCTAAGAGACGTCAGCAAGTTCTGTGGGTCCCCATTGGCGTATGTGTTCCACCATGCTATATGTATCTTATCCATACTGTCCAAATGGTGGACCAGACCTTGATGTACGGCTTCATCCTCACCGTCCAGCTACTGGATGGTGGGTCTCCACCGTGGTGTATCTGTAATAGCCAAGCCATCCAGTGGCTTATGTTCTTGACGATGTCCGTAGCTATGTGTGGGGCCTACCATCCTTCCACGTGTGTGGGGACCACACGTGTGGGCCTACCATGATTGCATGGGTCTCATCTCCACCGTACAGCTGTTGGATGGTGGCAACCCACCTTACATGCATTGCATATCCTAACTGTCAGTACGTGGGTCCCACATGACGTCCTCATCTTGACTGTCCATCAATTAGACGTCCAGGGCAGGACGTCTGAATGTATATATTTATAATATAATATGGTGGCCATATGGGACCCACCTGCTTTGAATTTTCAAGATCGTACAATAGCTATATAGCTGTTGTATTGACGTTAGAAAAACCTGTGGGGCCTACGCATGATATGTGTCTTATCCATGCTGCACGGCAGTTGTTGGACCTTCCCTTAGGTCTTGCTAGGCCCATTCTCATCATTCTCTTAGCGGGTTAACCCAAATAAGTGGGCCCCACTTACCATAGACGGATGACTCCATGCTATCGGATTTGATATAACCACGGCCGAGTGTCGATCTTTATACTATGGTTGATCGGCTGATCATCTATGGACCCCGCTTTGTTTATTGCTGATTATCGGTGCCAATTGTCGTGACCGATTTGCCGATTTCGATTAGCGATTGAGGCCGATTATCAAGACCGATTGTTGAGACCTATATGATGTACATACGACCCGTAGTTGAGGCCCATTATGACATGCATTAGGCCCATGATGCATGGCCTGTTTGATGTATTCAAGACCCATGTGTAGGGCCCACATGTTGTGTATTTAGGCCCATGGGCAAGGCCCATTGTGATGTATTCATGGCCCATGGGCAAGGCCCATTGTGATGTATTATGGCCTATGGACAAGGCCCATTGCGATATGTATTAGGCCCATGAGCAGGGTCTGCCTGTTGTGTATATGTGGCCCTTGAGTAAGGCCCTTTGTATTGTATATTAGGCCTTTGTGTGAGGCCGTTGGCCCATTATATGTTTGACTTTATGTGACTATTCCTTGGGGGCAATGTTGGTTAAATGTCCACATTGTCGAGACCAATTGTTGATGCTGGTTATTGATACCGATTATGAGTATGTGACAGCATAGTATCATAATACATGCCCATACGCATCATCTGCATGTTTTTTATGAGATGTGATTGACCATTGCATATGCCATAGGGCAGGTTGTTCATGAGGCTCCCTGATAGGCGGAGTTGCCCCACATAGAGCACGACATGCGCATGATTAATGTATGACTGGATTGCATGACTCATGCATCTTGCATTGCATTGTATTGTACTGTATGCCCTAGCGACATCAGGGTGGTAGCTTCTACAGGCATTTCATGGATGGCCAGATGGGATGCCAGAAATCTGTTTTACATGGGGTGTTATAGATATCCCTGGGTGAAAGTCCCTAAACCTTTTTGGTTCCAGAGGTTGCTCCAATGTCAAGATCGAGTGGATGTATGAGCGCATGAGGGCCGTATACCGTTAGGCCGCATCTCTAACTGTGTTGTGGTCGGTTGGAAGGGAGTGCACCCTTACCTGCCCGAGAGGAGGGGACAAAGTTAGGCTAAGTTTGACCAACTCTAGGAATGGGTCTGCTATCGATGAGTCGGGCCCGATATTGGCAGGTAGATAGTGAGGTCTCTTTCACTCGCCTTGTTGTGCACGATGGGATGACAATCTGGTTTGAATTGTAACCCCTGTGATTTTCTAGAGAGGAATCGTATTGATATGTGGACTTATTGAGTGGGAGTTGTCTGCTCATTCATTCATTCATTCATTCACTATCCACTTGGGCTGGTGGTGCGCAACTAATTGTTATGTACCTTCGTTATGACAAGGATTTCGGTTGAGCGCGCGACTAACCTAAGATCAAGAGTTTACTATATTGAGTCTGACTATCCAAATTTAGGTATGGGACTGGTTTGGATAGAAGTCCCCTGTGGTGGACCTCGTAGCCTGTGATACTATGTACTATCATCCTGACTTCACACTCCAGCATGGTCATTTCATTCGCATTGCATATTGCATTACATCCGCAGGCATATGGCATTTTGGGTTGGTATGTTTCTGCACTTATATGGCCTACACAGACTTAGCAGGATTTGTATATTACATTACATCCTCAGCATCTGATATTTGGCTCTTTATAACTCCTTAGTGCATATCTGTTCTATATTGCGTATTCTGATATTGATTGACTTATGGACTTGTCCATACTTCCGCTTACTTTGTCATCGTATGATTTATGATCTTGTCAGTATTTTTGCTTACTCTGATAATTCATTATCTTGTCAGTATTTCTTCTTACTTAGATAATTCATGATCTTGTCAGTATTTCTGCTTATTTCGATAATGTATGATTTATGGATTACCAATAATTTTGGTATTGTATGATGATGACATTATATTGAATACTTGAAACTTACTTTGTGCACACACTTACACCACCCTTTAAGCTTTCTATAAGCTTATGCAAGATAGATGCGTGCAGGTGATGTTAAGGTGCAGCAGTGTTGAGCTTGAAGCGTGCAGCAGTCTTCTGGAGTTTGATTTTTGATTTTTATCTATTTCCCTTTCAGCATTGTACTCTAATGATTATATAAGTAGATATGTGATGATGATGTTGCCTTCATGACTTGGGTATACTTGTGGTTATGCTTATTAACAGTTAAATGTATATTGAAAAGGAAAAAAAAAAATCCTCCGTGTAGTATCCCATGATCAGAATCTAGCATATGGATGCTAAGAGCCAGGAATGGGGTGCTATGGAGGCTGTCAGCACCGGATTCTGCGATCGAGATTCCTGTGAATCCGATATCCGGGTCTGGGGCATGACAAAATTGCTATTCTTGAGAGAGAAATTCTGCTTCTTAAGGGTAAGAAAGAAGCGGAGGAATTGATTATTCATCAATCAGGGAAGAACTTGAGGCAAATATTCAAGTTATTTATCTTAAAAGGGCCGAACGGATGAAAAATCAGAAAACTGCTGCTCTTTTGGAATCAGAATTGGTCGGCGTTCCTGATCAAGCTAAGATTATTCTTGAAGCTGAACACACAACTTCTGCAACACAGCTTCAGTTAAAAGAGGAGTTATAACGCTATATAATGATACTAAATATAACTGAAGATTTATGAAAACTTATATTATTCTTATTATTTGGACATATGTATTTCTTTATCTCTTTTTGTGATATAATATATGAACAGGCTACAATGTTTTATTGAATTTATGTCATTTGGTGATTCACTCATTAATTTTAAATTTTTATGTTGATGTAGTATTTTGTACTTAGACTTTATTACCTCTTCCTCTTCTTCTTTTTTTTTTTGTAAAAAAAAAAAAATATGTTGAACGGTGATCCTATGTGGTGTTTGATTCAATGGGTGGAACTATTTCATTTTGAAGTTAGTGAAGTTATTTTACACACAGTTTAAGCTCTTGAGTTGTGGAGCAATCACAGTTTTTTAGACTCATAAGTACTTGAAGTCGGGTCTTATGCGAATGGTCTCTCTAACTCTTATGAGTTCTCAGGACTTATCACAGTCGGGGAGTTCACAAACTGCAGTCCATCAGAGGGCCCCAATGAAGCTACCGGTGCCATGAACTCAATGAGATTTACCCGCATGGTTGGCCACAGTAACTCTCTAGAGTTCACAGGGCGCACAAGGCTACCTTTGGTACCAAGTCTAAGGCTGATAGTCCATCAATGAGGGGATATATTTTTTTTAGACTATGTTCTCATGAGTTATTACTGAAATCAAGCTAAAGACTTAGGGGTTCTTATTTTACTCCCCATTTTCATTCGTCTGTAAGTTCAGTCCCATTCACAGGAGGGTATTTTAATCCTCGTCTACGAAGCTATCGTTAAGCTTACAAACGGCATTAGTCTCACATGTGACTGGCCATTGAGGACTTCTAGCCTTTGAGGCTCTTGTCCTTGGTTTCGTTCGCTGCCCGCATGAGTATGCACGTGATGTGGCCTATATGGGCTTTTTAGGGCCGCGGGCTCCACACTGCTATCTCGGATAATATATAGGTCTTATGCGCAGTTGGCAGTATAAGGCTTGGTTAGCTTGCCTCAGAAGCTGAATCAATAATTGATATATTGTTGTAGCTTAATGTTGCCCATGATAACTTGATGATATTTGTTCTTTATATCCAATTAGCTTGGAGATAATAACAATTTTGTTAAGCAACCAGTCGTGAATAATCAATAATGATAGCGACGACTGGGACTTTGACAATATACTTGAAAGTTTGCCTTTTATTCATCATTTGTGAATAAAGAAGACAAGGCTCCACCTTTAAAGGCTATTTCACTATTTCATCTATAACTGCCCCCTTTTAATGTAGAAGTCTTATCCTGATAATCTTCTAGATCAAAATTTCTCCCACTGTTAGGGATAATATTTCTTAATTAAGTGAGCACTGACCGGTATACTGATGCCTCGTCATCTTGATCTGTTACTCTATATGCCCCGTTAGAATAAATTTCAACTATGATATACGGTCCGTCCCATTTGGGATCAAATTTGTCCCTTGTTCTCCGAGTGACTACTATTGGCCTCTTCAACATCAGGACCATATCCCCTTTCTTGAAAGATCGGTGTTTAAACTTTTTATCGAAGGCAGCAGAAATCTTAGCTTGATATAACGACAATCGCTACTGAGCTGTCAGTCTTTTTTCATCAAGCAGATCCAACTTTGTCAGTCATATTCTTGCATTCTCATCTTCTGTAATTGATTGATGCATTACTACCCTTAGTGAAATGACTTGTATTTCGATTGGCATGATAACTTCTACACTATTAACTAACAAATAGGGGGTAGCTTGTGTCACTGTATGATGAGTGGTCCTATAGGCCTATAGAGCTTCCTGCAATTTCTCATCCCAATCACGCTTATTTCCATTCACTGTTTTCTTCAGTATTTTCACAATTATTTTTTTACGCCTCTGTCAGCCCATTGGCTGGTGGATAATATGGTGTTGAGAAGGACTGGTGGATTTTGAACTTGAGACATAACTTCTCCATGCCCTTGTTCTTGAAAGGAGTACATTTTCTGTGATGATTTTCTTTGGGATGCCATGGCGATATATTATTGCATGCCGAATGAAATTAAAAACATCTTTCTTTTTAACACTTCGCAACATAATTACTTCTATCCATTTAGGGGCTGTTTGATTTCTGTTTCTTTGATGTAAATACAGGTAAATGTATTTAATCATTATTTACATTTTCTCCTGCAAAACTGTTGGGTGAAGTAGTAGCTAGGTGATCGTGTTTGGTTGCTCCCATGATAGATGTAAATACGGTGAAATCAAAGAGCTCCATTGTTTGATTTTTAGCTTGCAAATGACATGCAAGAGTATGGCAGTCGTAGGATAGAGTAAGAGAATGAACGTGCAGGAGTACGACAAATGTGGATAGAAGGATTTTATCCACACCGGTGGGTGTCATTGTCACACCGGGGAGATTTCAATTGGGACATTTTCATCTCTACTTTTTTTTTTCTGTAGTGTGGCCCCCTTGAAATTTAGATCTGCCCTGGACCAATCTCTTACCATGAACTGGCAAAATGGATGCTCAGGAGGATTTCTCACAAAGAATGTGGTGGGCCCCACCTAGGTTCCGACCGCATGAACTTCCTGCCGTCCGGGTGGCAGGCAATTTGCCTCCTCTCCCTGAGGGACCCAATCCACTACTCCAAACAGTTCATCTGATGGACCCTGCCATTAATGAAGGATTTTTTCAAAAAATTGCATATTATAAAATTCCAACCTTTGATATTCTATCTTTCTCACCATTGAATATGGGCTGTTGGATCTTCTCTCCTGACAATCTAGCATTAGGTAACAACATCTAATGGTTGGCATCTTTCAGATAAAAACGGTTTAGATCACCGGAAGCAAGGGTCTTACGTGTGTAAAAAGAGTTAGTTTTGCATATGTCGCGTCTCAGGATCCTTCGTGTGTTGCCATCCACTGGCCCACATTCTGTGATGGTAGGATGATTTGCACCGTCCATATTCTTTTTTACTTCCATAAATAAGCTATGGCCCCACAACCACGTGGCTTATTGTCACATCTGCTTCCTATTGTGTGGTCCACTTGATCGTTTGATGTGCCTCTTTCTTAGTCTCAGATATGGCTCTCCATACATGTGTTTGCTACAATCCATGCCGACCAATATTTCCATAATAAGGATTAAGCCGTTCAATCCAAAATGAAACTTCCACCACTACGAAGTGGATCACAACATAGAAAAGGCCAGTATATGCCACTGCAAGAGATGATAGACCCAACTCCTACATCGGGGAACTGTCTGGGGTCAACCCATAAAATCAAACACCTAGTGTGATGGAGGGTGCGGATCTCCTGTGATGATGACGGTGGACCCCACATGAAGCTTCGGAACACCCCAGGCAATATCAATGCGTGCACCGAGACATTACATACGTGATTTTGTTCTAGTGCGGATAACCAACGCATCACTTCTGCAGGAAGAAATCCTACAGGAAATCTCCCTTTAAATTCAAACGGTGAAAATATCTCTGATAAGGGTAATTCTGTGAAATTCCGAGAATTTCACGGGTGCATTATGAAATCAAACATCCCCTTAGAGAAATAGTCTGTTGCTGTTAATATATACTATTTTCCTCTGGACAATGGTGGATTTATGGGGCCAATAACATCGAGCCCCCATTTGAAAAAAGGCCAGGAAGTAGCTAACTGATGAAGATCTTCAGGGGGTACATGTATGATGTCCCCGTGGATTTGGCACTCATGGCATCGCTTTGCATAGTCTATCACATCTTTAAACATTGTCAGCCAGTAATATCCCATCCGGTGTACTCTGTGGAACAAATTTCTCCCAGCTTGATGCGCCCCACATTCCCCGGAATGTGCCTCTCGCAGAACTTGACCTGCCTCTTCTTCATTTAGACATCACAATAGCATTTCATTATAAGACCATCTGTATAATTCCTCATTACACATAATGAATCTTTTCACTTTCTGCTTAATCTACAACTTCACCTCTGGATCTTCTGGTAAGATATCGTACGTGAGATAGTCAATGAAAAGCTGACGCCAATTATCTATTGTCACTTCTAAGCATGATATGGGGAGTGGTTCCATTGTTTCACCAATTATCTTTGCTAAAGGAAAGAATCTCCTTTCTTCAATTATCACTTGTAGGGGGCTCCAACTGGGCAAGAAAGCGCTGCTGCTAGAATGGCCAAAGCATCGACCTTCGCATTCTCGTACTGTGGTATATGCTTGATCTCCATGTTTAGGAATTGTTTTGATAAACATTTCGCCCATCGAAAGATGGAAAAAGTTCTTGTTTCCTTGTTTTAAACTCAGTCATCAACTGATTTATAACTAACTTAGAATCCCCATAAATTCATAAAGCTTTTACTTTCAGCTCGCTGGCTATTTCCATCCCAATAATAAGGGCATTATATTCAGCTTCATTGTGTCATTGTGTTCGTAATTCTTTATTAATTTGCTTATTTCTTCCTCTATCTTGGGGACCAAATCTAGCTGAAACTGCCTTTGTGTTGGCTTGATGGGTCTTTTATCTTTAGAGATATTTAACCAGTGCATTATTACTGTTGGCTCTAGACCCGACATTTCTACATATGTCCATGCAAAGACATCTTTATTTTCTTTTAGAAAGCTGACATACTGATCGGCTTCTTCTTCTGATAGATTGACACTTATGAACGTATTCCGCGGTTCTTCTTCTATTTCCAAATTTATCTCTCTCGAATTATCAATCGTCGGCTGCCCCCCGTCTTCTATCTGTTTTGGAGATGTCTCAAGCTTGCTAACCATTTCAAGGTTCGTTTCTTCTATCTGGTCGACTGTTACCATGCTCACTGAAGTCTCTACCCCTAGCCCTTGAAAATTTTCTCACTTCATCTGATTCACCCCAATTATAACTTGAATTCCTCTTTCATAATTCAGGCCAACGGGTTCTTCAAGATCATTTTCTACATGATTTTTTGACTAGACTATATCTTTCAAGATCTTTAGGTATTAATTTTCCATTTTCCACACCACTATCAACTGCTTCCTCTGTCTTCACTTTCGAAGGAGCGTAGAATTCAATCGGCTCTGGATATCTTATGTATGCTTTAACATGAAATCTTTTCGGAATGAGAGGAAACGACTTACCCCTTTCAGCATACGGGAATGGTACTGTATAATTTGACTCAAGAATTTTCAATTATTCTGGCAATAATAATGTTAAGGGTGGTTGTCCTGGCTGTCGTAAATGCTTCGGGACAAAATAAAATTTCTTTTTCACCTTTTCTGTTATATGCAATTTTTCTCCTTTCTCTTCTACTATTTCCATGCAAACATTTTTTGGGGCCCTGTTCTCATTATTCTTCTTTTCTTCCCTGCTAGCGAACACATCATAGTAACTCGCATCTGCAAAAAAAGCTTCAACTTCTGTATACGGTCTTGTATCAGCTAATACTTTGTACTGCACCCCATCTTTGCAGTATTTGAAATACTCGTGCAGGGTACAAGGTATGATGCCATAAAGATGCATCCATGGTCTTCCTAGAGGGAGATTACATGTAGTCACTACATTTATAACGTGGCAGACAATATTTGTAGTTAATTCTCCTATCTCTAGCGTTACTGTGATCTTACCAAGTGCATGATGTCTGTCTTGATTAAAGCTCTGTATCATTATTCCACTAGGGCGTAGATTCGAGCGTTGATAACCCAATTCTTTTAGCATTATCAATGGTAATAGGTTTATAACAGACCCGTTATCGAGCATTATTCACTTTACTGGTTTGTTGTGAATATGACCCACTATCATCAACGGCCTATTATGTTCTCCATCACAAACCAGGTCGTCATCAGAGAAGGAGATAACTGGCATACAATCTTCTCGTTTCTCATTCTTCATCTCAGTCAGTAATACTCCCCTTATACCTTCATCAGATAAGGCTTTAATCAGGCTTTGTCGGAGTCTTCTGACAGTTTCAGAGCATCATAGACACTCAATCGAGGTGGGATGCCTTTCAAGTGGATTATAATGTCATAGTCACTTTTCCTGTCTCCTTTCCCGTTTCTTTTTCGCCACTGTTATTGTTGTTGGTGTGATTCTTGACTGCTTCTTTCTTTGGTTTTTTACTTTTCGAATTTGGGCTAGTAATCCTCTTCCCTGATTGCAAGGTAGTCACTGCAACTTTCCTCATTACTTTCTTATTATCCACCTTTGTCCTTCTCTGATAGTCTTCTCGCATGGTAAGTACATTTTCTATTGCTCTTCTGTCTCTTTCTCTCTCTTTCCCAATTATTATATCACCCCTATTTATCATTCTTTACATAATACACTTTAGTGTATAATAATTTTCTATCGGATGCCCTATTATTTGGTGATATTGATAAAAGTTTCTTTCCTTCGCTTTAGATGCTTCTTTGGGACATTTTGACGAGGGCAATTCAATTGTTCCGATTTTTAACAACTGATTCATCATAAGGAGTACGTCCTCTTTTTCGAACGTAAAATCCTCCTGAGAATTCAATGATTGGGGTTTTTTTTTAATCGTAAAACCTTCCTCTGGGGTGATTTGACTCTTCTTTCATTTATGTCCTTTTGCCCCTTTTCTCATGTCTTGGCTTCTCTTTTCATGCTCAACCACATTTGTGATTAATTTATGAGATCCTCTTCTAATCATTTCATAATTAAATGCCAGCATTTTTTGAGTCATCAGTTCTAGAGTGTACGCTTATGTAGCTAAGTCGCGAAAGGTTCTAATGTCAGCACTGGTGAGACCAAATGCTACTCCAGTTTTCATAAACTTTAGGTACATTTTCACCTGTTCTTTCTCTTCTAGCAATTGTCTGCAAGAAGCCTCCAAAGTGTTCCATCTGTCTATAAATTTTTCCACTGGCTCTTCCTCTCCCTGTCGCACCGAGCTAGTTCTGTAATACTAATATCACATTCTGATGAGAAGAAGTTTGACATGAACACGTCTTGCATCTGTTCCCATGTTCTTATTGACCCAATTGTTAAGCTAGAATACCACATGAACGCTTTATTCATCAGACAAGACCCGAATAATTAGAAACAATACTAGGGCACTGTGGAGAAATTCTCCATACTGGTGATGAAGTGCTTTAGGTGTTCCTCTGGTTACCCATCCCCATTGAATTTCTGAAAATTAGGATGCTTGAAATTGTTCGGGAATGCGATATCTTCTACTTCTCTTGGGTACGACGTTAG
Organism: Magnolia kwangsiensis; assembly: GCA_037074715.1. Taxonomy (NCBI): domain Eukaryota; kingdom Viridiplantae; phylum Streptophyta; class Magnoliopsida; order Magnoliales; family Magnoliaceae; genus Magnolia; species Magnolia kwangsiensis. The sequence goes on along the minus strand of CM073576.1, from coordinate 40,942,876 downwards.
ATATCTGAATCTTCTTATGCCCTCACGTTCTCTTTCTGACCTAACTGCTTCTTCGACAACTTGTTGTACTTCTTCCTATGTCAGTTCTCTCATCGTGGAGGCAGATCCGTGTGACCCGGTCATTGGTAGATGTGATCCTTCGGGGTTTTGTTCTCATTCATTCACATTATCAGTCACTAGGGGTGCTACCATCTGGGCTACATTATGTGAAAGAGTCCCTAAGGCCTCCCGGAGGTTTTTGCATTCTTCCATTAGTGATTTTTGTGCCTCTGCCATTTCAGTGATTTGATCCTCTGTAGTTGGAGAAGACCCTCGGTTTCTTCTGGCCATGTGAACGACAACCTCTCCATTCCCTGACGAGGTAGTATTCAATGTTGAATGGGAGTGTATTGACACTATAGGAGTTTTCGAAAGAGGAGACTCACATGATCTTTGTATATTTCTGGAGTAGCCGACTAATTCGGAAGACATAGAGATTGGTGATGTGGATCCTTATGAACTTTTTAGTAATGCCTTTCATTTCTGCTCTCTTGTCCACCAGGAGCTCTTGAAAGGTAAGATGGGGAAATCTTGTATAACTAAAGGAACTGTCATCTGTGTAGGGTAGATTACCAGTGGAGCAAGTTCAGGATGCTTCCTGGTCATTTTTCACGTTATCGGTCCCTTATGTCTTCTTAGTGGTGCATTCGTTCCCGTTAGCTTTTCCCCCAGTCTCGAACTAATCAAGCCTATGTATTCTTATTTCTTTTTTTTCTTTTCTTTTCTTTTATGTCGTATGCCTTAACAATTTCTCCTTTATCAACCGTCTTCTGTAACTTGTTCTTCCAGCCATTCACTTTTCTTTCCTCTTCAATTGTATCTCTTCTCCTGAAATTTGAAGTCAATTGAAAATTTGTGCTTTAATTCATTCATATAAGGGATAGTACATGACCTTGTCTTTTGCAATCCTTTCGCTCCTCTACTTGTTGGCGACAATCGTTAATGCTTGATAGCATTAGTGCTTGCTTTTGCCCCAACTTTATCCTACAAAAAATAGTATAAACAATTATTATAAACAATTATCATTTTGAGGAGTCAACAATTACCTCATTTGGAATTCTGAGATTTTGTCATTCTGAGACTTTGCTTATCATGCCCCTTTTTTGATTTGGAAGTATCAAAACTGTAGCTTATCTTAAAGGATAACGTATCTTGTACACCTTTGTCTGCCCCCCTGAATAATTGTGCCGTGAATCTTTTGAGTCAACACGCTGTCTTTCTTTCTTCTTGCCTCTTCTTCTTTCTTCTTTGTTTTATTTCCTTTAATACTTTAACTATGGTAATTTGATTGCCTCTACAGCTAGCGATTGATTCCTCATAAGCAGTATATTACCTTCTTCAGCTTTGAGAATCCTTTGTTTTGCTTTCTTTATTCAGCAATATCTATTGTTGTTCCCCCAGGACTCTTGAAATAGCCGGTTCATATGAGAGTGGAACAACTTTACTTTGACTCTTGCCCTTCTAATCTAGAAAGTTGTGACAATGCCCCCAGGGTTCTCTATTGATCGATGAATTCGTTAATTCATTAATTGATCCGTTTACTTGTTGGCGAGCAACGATTGACTTAGTTTAACTAACTTTTCATCTGAAGGCTTTGTACATTCTTGTGCACCAACATGCTATCATCCGTCCTTCATTATTTTGCCATGCTACTGATGAAGCAAAAACTACTTTCGACACTACCTGGCATTATCTGTTTCTTGATCGCAGCTGATTTGATCTTCCCTGATACTTTCCGGCATTGGTTTTATTTTTAATACTTTCGACATTACCTTGCTTCTACGTCACTAAGTAATCCGACCAGCCATGGCAAGATGCGTTATATAAATTTCAATGATATCACGCACAAGCTTTCATACAGAAGCTCTCTCTATATTGTAGGACTAAAATGTTCATGAGCAAGAAAAAGAACCTCAACTTCCTCGTCATGGAAGTGCTTCATACGGATTCCAAAAGGGTATGAAGCATGTTTTCCCTGTCTAGAATTTCCACCAAATGCTCATCCGCACCTTCCCTGCAGCCAATGATCTTATTTAATTGTTGCCAATCTTCCTCACTGAAACGCACTGGTTCACTTCCATCCTTTGATAAACACAATGTAACATCATCCAAGTTAACTGCTGCTTTTTGTAGTGGCTGTCCCACACTCTGAGATACATCAAGCCAAAGCTTTGAGTACTTGGCATTTCCTATTACTAGTTGAAGAATGTAATTGTGCTCTTTTGGAAGAACAACATCAGGTTTACCATCTTGACTCACAATTTTAAATACCTGACTCCATTCTGAAGGAAGCAAGCCTTCCCATGGTTTGTCAACATTCCCTGGATAAATATCAAAATCAAAATAAAGAGCCAGGCGTTCAAGTTCCCCAGACTTCTAAATAAACTGGTGTAATAAAAGTTTCTTTTCCACCATCGTCAACCGTTACTGCTGAAAGCTTTACTAGTGTTACGCCTGCTGCAAATGGATGACCAGGATTGCTTTCAAGATGCTTATATCTAATGTGGATATTGGTAATGGAGAGCTTCAGGTTCCCTATTATCATGTTGATCAAAGAACCCAGCCATGATGTATTCACTTCAGATTTCAATTGTTGCCTACTCTCCAACAGCTTCATTTCCATTTCCCTTATTCTAGTCTTTTTTTGCTTCCTGGACAGTATCCTCACTACATCCTTCAACCTGTGTCGCAGGTTCAACTAATATGAAAATCCGATCCAAATAGACTAAAACTTGTTCTTGACCTAGCCTGCTCCATGGAACCTTGAGCTTCACAGATCCAAGAAATCCTGCCTTAACTTTCATAGGTAATTTCAAGGCATTAAGCACCTCTGGCTTCAGCTACATATTTGTGAGCTCCATATCACCTCGCCAGATGCTGATCTTGAGAGCTTCCTTGTTAAGGCCTCTCACGTAGTTTCTAAGGTATAGAAGTGCTTCTGTATGATACCCATTATTTGGTTAGCATGTGAGCACAGCTTTGCATAAAAACCAGGTGAATTTGAATTGGCTCCAGAACTCTGAATGCTTTCTATCAAACATCTAAATTTGTCGAATTGGCTTTCTTCTTCAGTGTGCTTCTGAGCAAACAATAATTCCCCATCCACCACTGGGAATATAACTTCATCCTCAGCAATGCTATGGAAGATGCATACTCCGACAATGAATTGTAACCTGTCATTAAAAGTTAATGAATCAGAGAAATCTCCTGAAAGTTGCATTTCCCTTGTTCCTTTAGTGATATCATTCAATTCTCTTTTGATAGCATTGTGCCAATATTTCATCGATTGGATGTGATATAATTGAATCGATAGCTGACTCCAGATGTTTCCCTTTTCCAATCTTGGAAGATTCACAAGTTCTCCACCCTTCCTCTGCTCGATCTATTAACTAGCCATGTGTGGGAGCCACACAACACTTTTGAAGAAGCCTTTCATCTGAGACAAATCAAGGCAATCTATTCCTCTTCCTTAGACACATACTGACTAGCTAATGTTTGTATCACTTTCGTACAAGAAGCTAGCTTTGTGTGGCAACTGTCATTGTTCTGGTATTATTTGTCTTTGATCGAAATTGATTTGATCATTTCTAACACACTTTTTTTTTTGTGGAAGTCTATTGGATGTGGTATATCTTTCATTCAGAATAGAGCATTAGCTAATTTATTAAATAAATCATACTTTATTTTCAGAGATGAAGGGGAGGATGTTCTTGTAGAGTCGCCATTTTGGCATCTATACAGATGCCAAAAAGTGATAAATATTCTCTTAATATTTTTCAAGTTACCATCGAATAATAAATCTCCAGTGGAGTCGCCAGTTTATTTAGACAAGAAAACAAATGCGTTCTATTTGGAGGATTTATTCAATGATAACAAAGAACTTGTTGAGAGAACATTCATCACATTTATCTGAATTCATTTACATCCTCTGATTCCCTTAATTCTGAAAATAAGGTATAATTAATGCAATGTATTTAAAGAGAAGATAGTCCAATAGAAATTTCGGCAGCATTCCGACGCTATTTTGGTCATCTCCTAAGTACTTGGGAGGAATTGACGAATCAATCAACCAATCTCCAAGGAGATAGAAATTTCCGCAGCATTTCGCGCGCTATTTTGGTATCTCCTAGGTACTTAGGAGGAATTGCTGATATGATCAACCGGTGTTTAATGAGATGGAGCATCGTTCCGGTCATTCTTCCTTGAAATATGAAGCAGCCCGTTGAAGTATGGCCAGGCCCTGAGGAAATCAAGCCGATCATGCTAAACGGGCCTGAAAAGTCTCCCAACATGTAAGATCATGAGGTTGCCACCATCCGTTCAGCCCGAAACTTTATGCGCGACATTAGAACCACAAATTAGCCATACACATCAAATTTCAGCTTCTAGATCATTGTAGAAACGATCAAACTAACAAATCAGCCCTTGAAATCATGATTTGGGGCCCGCCTATCATCTGGATATACTTCAAATTCAGTCCCAACGCTTTAAATGAGCTGCCAATGCAGACGAACGAAGCATATTTCTCATAAACGTCACAATGGAGCCCATATGTATGTTGCATGTACATAGAGTACAAGTGCACAAGCCGTGCACCGTGTTTCTCAAAGTCGGTCAGCGCCCGCTGACCGACATCTTCTTCTCAAATTCAAATTGCTACAGCGTCTTCACTACGATCACCATTTTTATGTAGTGGAGTCCACTCACTGCTCCATTGAGTGATCTGAACTGTTCAATGGTCTCTGGTGGTAGGTATTAACCTTGCCTAGATGTCCTTTCGTCTCCATGCAAGAAAGTGTAAGATCTTAGATGTTAATCAGAGGATGAACGGTGAAATATATAACATCGTGGGTCGCATCAATTCCACTCCAAAATGGGTCTTTCCTAAACGGTTTTTCATCCTAAATCCAATGGACGGAGTGGATTTTCCATGTATCTTCAATAAATGGGCCACCAAAATTCACAGAGTCGACGTACGTCGACTCTGTTGTAAAATAGAGCTTCCGTCCTTGCGTTGTGGGCTACCATCATGTAGGGAATGACGATTCTAAGTCGTCCATCAGATAGAGGGAAAAAAATGCATCAAAACCATGCTAAGCTTTGGCGACTATGCCCATCCTTTTGATCATTATGGCGATCGTAAATGGACCGTTAAGCTTCCATTGCAGCTTGATTATCTTGGTGGACCACATCATCGACTGATAAAAATTGACCTTTCAAGAGGAAGACATTAGACGGTGTGGATCTCTCAAAAGATGGCTGTATTAGGCTCCACTAGCAGCCCAGACTTCTTCCTCTTATGCATGCATGGCTGAAATTTCGCCAAGTTGCGCGGCTGGGGCAACTGCGGACTTTGCATGCGCGGCTCATGCAACTACCTTTATCCATTGCGCAGATGGCGCAACAGACCTCATCCATTGCGCGAACGGCGCAACAGAAGCTCTTCCTTGTGCAGTCCGCATAACTACGCTCTCCCTCTTGCTCCTCACTTCTTCTTCTCCATTTCTTTGGCCCACCATCTGATATAACCAATCCAACCCCTCCAAATGAAGCAAGAAGGGGTATTTATAGGCCCCACCACTCTTATAAAGTGGTGATCACCACCACTTATCTCTTCACATATAAATTTCTTCTTTTCTTAAACCATGGTGACCACCAAGCTCCCTCTTAAATGGTGGTATACAACCTTTCTCCCTTAAAATGACACATGTGCACCCTTTTTTACCAAATTACCCTTTTCAATGCTTTTGTTTTACCAAAATAGCTAAACTACCCCTGGACATGAAATTTTACTAAAATACCTAAACTACCCCTAGACATGGAATTTTACCAAAATACCTAAACTACCCATGGACATGAAATTTTACCAAAATACCTAAACTACCCATGGACATGGAATTTACCAAAATACCTAAACTACCCATGGACATGAAATTTTACCAAAATACCTAAACTACACATGGAGCTGGAATTTTACCAAAATACCTAAACTACCCTTGGAGCTGGAATTTTACCGAAATACCCAAAATACCCCTGGAGCTGGAATTTACTGACCAATGCAATGACATATTTTTTACGCCTCAACACCTATCATATGTCTTGAACATCCACTATCTAGGTACCATTTTGAATGGTTAGAAGCTTTGAAGGAAGTGTAGGCAACATGATAAGTAACTTTTGGAACCCATTTCATTGTAGTTCTAGGGCTTAGGAGTACCATTTATTTTTCTTGGTTTGTGAGAATTGAAAGATTTGAGAAGTTCTTTGAGTAAGTCCACTATTTTTTCAGCTAAGGGGTTATGTTTTTTATTTCTAAAGCTGATGATATTAAGATTAACTTTAGAAATTTGAAATGGTTTTGAATTTTTGAAATTGTTTTGGTTATTATTTCTCAAATTCTTACCTTTTGAGTTTAAGGATTCTCCTTTTACAAATATAAGAGACACATTCTTATTTTTTAGTGGAGTATCTTTGATATAGCCCATACCCGATTTATCGCCACAGTTTTTGGATGTGGTTAATAATTTTTCCAGGTTAGGGTCTCCATGGGCAGAGATCCTTAGAACTCAATCGAGAAGAAATTTCAAGTTTTAAATTCTCATTTTCTATTACGAGTTTTTCAAATTTAGAAGTTCTAAAACTTAAATCAAGTTTTTCTTTTTCATAACAATTAGAAAGATGAGATTTTTCCAAAACAATATTTCTAAGTTCTTCTTTTAATTTAAGAAAATTTTCTTTTTGAATCTTTAACTTGACAGCTATTTTACAACTTTCCCTGTATAGGGCATTTTAGGCATCTTGAAGATTATCTTCATTTTCATTTTTAAGGTCACTCCTGAGATTCTCATAATCAGATAAGTTACAACTATCTGAGCAGGTGACTCTGACTATAGTCATTAAGGCTTTCACTTCATTTGAAGTTTCTTGTCCTGATTCATCTGACTAGGAAGAACTTTCAGATCTGGATGATTCATCCCAAGTAGCTATCATGCACTTTCTCTTTGACTTATCTTGTGAGGGCCGTATCCTTTCCCATACCATTCTGTATGCCTCTGCAGTCCTCCAAGTCAAATTTTGGTGACTCACGATCTGTTATCGGCATTTGCGTGTGATCCTGAGTGGTGTCTTGTATATCAAAGTCAGCTCGACTCAAGACTTTTACCCTTGCAACCGTGACATCATCGCAGTTCTGACGCCGCGTATTATGCGCTGAGGTGATACTCGGGCCAATAGATGTAGTCCCGCGTTCGGTTTGAGGAAAACACCACGCATTGTAAACCCCAAAAGAATCCATCACATCAATCACCTCACTTGTCAAAAGTACACCCGTCACTCAACCCATTACTTCCCCATTCCCAAGTATAAAAGAAACCCCAAAAAGTAAACTTTCCCATCATCTCACCATCCCTCTCTCCCATCACTTCTCTTATATCTCTCACCTATCACCTCTCTCTCTCTCTCTCTCATTTCTCCCAAGCTCCATGAGAGCAATTCACATCCAAGCTCCATGGGAGATAGTGTGGCCCACCTTTTTGCCACCCGATCACACCATCCTAAGCCCATCTCAACCGTTGAAATTGTCCCTTTGGGACTCTATCATGCATTGGCGGAAGAAGGAAGAAGAGATCTCGAGGTGGGTGATTTTCTTAATTGATTTTTGATTTGAGGGCCCACATATGTGGGACTCATCTTGATGTATGTGTTGAATCAAAGAGGGACCCATAGTGGTGGGGTCCCTCTACCGTCCGATTTCTCCCTCTTTCTCTCTCCTTCTCTCTCCCTTTTTTATATGATGGCCCACCTTGATGTTTGATCTACACCATCCCACATAAGGACATTGGGGCCCTGATGTAGTGGTTGTTCATGTGGGACGTGATCATTGACCCCACCTTGATACATCCGTTATACACCCACATCATCCATCTTCTGGATGTGTGGGGTCCACCTTGTGATATGTTTTATCCCATCCATACATCAGAGGGCATGCTGGAGCTGTGGGGATCCACCCTGATGTGTTTTATCCCATCCATCCACCGTTTGGACGGTGGGTATTCAATGTGATGTATGGGTCTTATCCTCACCAACCAGTCTTTTGGACGGTGGGACCCACCCAATGTATACATTACATACCCAATCGTCCATCTGCTGGACCAACAGTTGCATAGCTGTATGGGCATCAATAGGAGATACATATTATATCTTGTCCATCCATTTAGAGAGATCATTGCAGGGCTGGGGCGCTGGACAGATCCATCATCCAGCAGGTGTGGGACCACCCAGATGTATTTGTTTTATATCTCCACCGTCCATCTATGAACAGGTGGAAGTCCTCTTGATGAGTGTTGTCCACGCAGACACCACAGGATGTATGTACCTTATATTCTCACCTTTCAGCTCTTTGGACGGTGGAATCCACCTTAATGTTATATTTATCCTCACTGTGGGATCTTTCATGATGCATGTACATCATCCATGTCATACATTCATGAACCCACCTTGATATGTATAGATCCTAATCGTTCATCTGCCGGGTCCCGTACAGCGGGCAGCTGCTGCTGCCCTGCACGTCACCAAGTTTTGGGGCTGGTGATGTATGAGTTTATATTAACGTCGTCCATCCCAATATTCAGCATCTGGATGCTAGATATGGTGGATGGTTTTAAATATTATATGTAGCAATATAATATAATATTATATATATATACATAATATTTTATATCATGTGGTGGTAGCCCCACGTGAGACCCACCTTGATATTGGCAATGGATTGGCTGGTGTACACCACACCAGCAAACTGCTAGTGGAATTGGCATCAATAGGTTTTGTGGGTCCCACTAGAGGTATATGTTACATCCAAGCCGTCCAGATGGTGGCACCCACCGCTGGACTAACGTCAGCAGATTATGTGGGTCTCACGTGATGTATTTATTTCATCCACACCGTCCAAATCATCTAGACGGTGCTGGACTTAATGAACAGTGTTGTGTGGGCCACATCGTGATGTATCTGTTAGCCATGCCGCTTATCTATATTTTAGACGGGCAGGGCCGATTATGAAGATGTGCTGTATATTCACACATCCATCTATTTTTCCTTGTCAGTGGGTGTCACCCTCCTTGATGTATTTATTTCATCCACACCGTCCAGATTTGTATTGGACAGTGTTGGACATGGTTTGGATGGTGCTGATACACATGGACAATGTTTAGATGGTGTTGATGTACCTGGACACAGTTTGGATGGTGCTAATTTATATGGACAATGTTTGGGCAGTGCTAGTCCTCATTTATAGGCCATGAACCCCATGGATTGATAGTGTATAGTGATACACATGATACACTTATAACTATTGAAATGAATTTTGGTGTAATTCAAGCCAACTTGAGGCCCATTGGTGCAGCTAATCTATGAGGCCCATCATGATGTATTTTTTTGACCTATGTACGGGGCCCACCTGTTTGTATTTTGGCCCATGTGATAGGTCTCACTTGCCTTGTATTTTGAGGCCCATGTGATAGGGCCCACTTACCTTATATTTAAGGCCCATATGATGGGGCCCACCTGCTTGAATCTGAGGCCTATGGGCAAGGCCCATTGTGATGTATTTGAGGCCTATGGGTAAGGCCCATTGAGATCGATTCGTGGCCTAAGGGCAAGGCCCATTGTGATATGTATTAGGTTCATGATGTGTGGCCCACTTGATGTATTCGAGGCCCAGTTGCATGGCCCATTTGATGTATATGAGACCCACGTGTAGGGCCCACATACTATCTGTTTGAGGCCCATGTACAAGGCTCACCTGTTGTGTATATGAGACTCATTAATGCGATCCACTTGATGAATATTGAGGCCCATGGGTTATAGCCCATTATGATGTATTTGAGGACCATTGGTCGTGGCCCATGGTGATGTATATTAGGCCCGCATATTTGGCCCATTATGATGTATATTAGACTCTTGTATTGCATGAGGCCATGGGTCCACTGTATGTTCAGCCCTATGTGGGTCACTCCTTGTGAGCAGTGTTGTTTAAATGTCCATATTGATGGCAATGATGGTTAAATGTCCACATTGTGACCTTCCCTTAGGCCTTACTCGGCCGATTGTCGATTAGTGATCGAGACTGATTATCGTGACCGATTGTCAATTCTGATTGACATGACCGATTTGCCGACTTTGATTATCGATCAATCCCATTTGTCATGACCAATTGCCAATTCTGATTATTGATTGATCCCGATTATCGTGGCCGATTATCAATTCTGATTATCGATCAATTTTGATTGTCGTAGCCGATTGTTGATTAGCGATCGAGGCCGATTATCATGACTGATTTGTCGATTCTAATTATTGATTGATCCTGATTGTCGTGGCCAATTTCTAATTTTGATTGACATGACCAATTTTCTGACTTTGATTATCAATCAATTCCGATTATCGTGACCGATTTGCCGATTCAGATTATTGACAGATCCCGATTGTTGTGCCCAATTGCCGATTCTGATCGACGTGACGGATTTGCCAATTCTGATTATCGATCGATCCCGATTGTTAAGGCCAAGTATCGAGACCGACTCCGATTGTCTAGGCCAAGTTTGAGTGTCGATTTCGATTGTTGAGGTCAATTTTAATTGTCGAAGCGAATTGTCGAGACCTGTATGGTGTATATGCAACTCGTAGTTGAGGCCCATTGTGATATATATTCGACCCGTGTTTTAAGCCTAATGTGATGAATATGAGGTCTGTGATGAGGCCCATTGTGATGCATTTGAGGGTCATGCGATGGAGCCCATTGTGATGTATATTAGGCCCTTGTAAAAGGCCCATCGTGATGTGTATTAAGCTCTTGAGTGAGACCCATGGTGTTGTATATGTAGCCCTTGTATGAGGTCATGGGCCCACTATATGTTAGGATCTGTGAGGGCCATTTCTCAGGGGCAATGTTGGTTAAATGTCCACATTGTTGAGGTCAATTGTCGATGCCGGTTATTGATACCAATTATGAGTATGTGACAGCATAGCATCATGATACATGTCCATATGCATCATATGTATGTTTATTATGAGATGTGGTTGATCATTGCATATGTCATTGAGCAGGTTGTTATGAGACTCCCTGATAGGCGGAGCTTGTCTCACATGAGCGCATGGGATGCACAGGATTGATACATGAGTGGATTGTATGACTCATGCATCTTGCATTATGTGTTATGATTACTGTATGCCCTAGCGATATCAGGGCTATAGCCTCCACACGCATATCAGGGATGGCCAGATGGGACATTGAAAATGTTTGGTTCTAGCATACTGACACCATAGATGTCCCTGGGTGAAAATCCTTAAACCTTCATGGCCAGGAGATGCCCTAGCGGCGAGACCGAGTGGATATATATTAGCACATGAGGACCATATACCAGTAGGCCGCATCTCCCACTGTGTCATGGTCAGTTGGGAGGGGGTGTGATCTTTCTCGCCTGAGTGAGGGGGCAATGTCTAGGTTAAGTTTGACTAGCTTGAGGAATGGGTCCACTATCGACAAGCCGAGCCCGATATTGGCAGACGGATTGTGAGGTCTCTTCCACATATCCAGTTATACGCTTGGATAGGGGCGACAAGCTGGCGTAGAGTTTAATAGACCCTGGTGATAATCCCAGAGATGAACAATACTGATATGTGGACTTATTGAGCAGGAGTTGTATAGTCATTCATTCATTCATTCTTTATCCACTCAGGCTGGTGGTGCGCAACTATTTGTTACGTGTACCTTCACAATGGCTAAGATTTCCTTTGGGGTGTGTGACTAACCTAAGATCAGGAGTTTACCACATTGAGTCTGACTATCCAAATTATGTTATGAGACTGGTTTAGATAGAAGTCCCTTATGATGGACCCTATAGCCCGCGATACTACGTCCTATCATCCTGACTTCACACTCATCATGGTCGTTTCATTCACACCGTATATTGCATTACATTCATGGAATATAGCATTTTGGGTTACCTATGTTTCTGTGTTTATATGGCTTAGATACGACATCTGATATTTGACTCTTTCTGACTTCCCATTTGTATAGTTGATCTATATTGCATATTCTGATATTATTCCTCATTTGTATAGTTGATTTGTATCGCGTATTTTGATATTGCTTGACTCATAGACTTGTCAGTATTTTTGCTTGCTCTGATAATATATGATTCATGACCTTGCGCCTATTTTAACATTGTATGATTATGACATTATGTTGAATACTTGACCCTTACCTTGTTCACACACTTACACCACCCTCTAAGCTTTCTATAAGCTTATGCACGATAGATTTGTGCAGGTGATGTTATGTTGCAGCAGTGTTGAGCTTGGAGCGTGTTGCGGTTTTCTGGAGCTTTATTTTCGATATATGTATTTTCCTTTCAACATTGTACTCAAATGATTATATTAGTGGATATGTGATGATGATGTTGCCTTTGTGAATTGGGTAATCTTGTAGTTATGCTTATTACAAGTTAAATGTACATAAAAAAAAAATCCTTCTTGCAGGATCCCAAGATCGGAATCTAGTGTATGGACGCTAGGAGCTGAGAATGAGGTACTACGAAGGCAATCGGCATTGGATTCGGCGATCGGGATTTCTGTGAGTCATATTTTCGGGTTTGTGGTGTGATAGAAGTTGTTATCAGAGCATAACTTGTGAATACCTGAAGATAACATCATATATCTTCTGATAGCTACCCTGCATTATATGATTGTTGAGAACTTAGAATGGCTAGATCCCTGAATTCGAATAACTTAGAGATTTTCTGATGTATCTCCCTGCCGTTGAGATAAAGAGGCTGCATGATATTCCCGTTTCGATCGTTTCTGATCCGAGATAAGAGGATTTGTATGGTTCACCATCCTGTTAAGGAGGCATCTTAGGAGCACAAGGATGAGATTAGAGAATGCTATCTCCATTTGTTTATAGATTAATTATGCCTACTATATGATTATATTAATGTTTTCTCTTCCCTCGCTTAGTCATGCATGATAGTAAATTTTGAGGATGAAATTTTTATTAGAAGGGGAGAGCTATGAGGCCTGTATCCTTCCCCATACCATTCTGTATTCCTCTGTGGTCCTCCCGATCGAATTTCGGTGACTCGCGATCTGTTATCGGTGTTTGCGTGTGATCCTGAGTGGTGTCCTGTATATCAGATTCAACTCGACTCAAGACTTGTACCCTTGCGACCGCGCCGTCACTGCGGTTCTGACACCATATATTATGTGCTGAGGCCATACCCGAGCCAGGAGATGTAGTCCTGTGTTTGGTTTGAGGAAAACGCTGTGCATTGAAAACCTCAAGAGAATCCATCACATCAATTACCTCACTTGTCAAAAGTACACCCATCACTCAACCCATTGCTCTCCCCAATCCCAAGTACAAAAGCAACCCCAAAAAGTAAACTTTTCCATCACCTCACCATCCTTCTCTCCCATCACTTCTCTTATATCTCTCACCTATCACCTCTCTCTCTCATTTCTCCCAAGCTCTATGAAAATAACTCACGACCAAGCACCATGGGAGAAAGTAGTGTGGCCCACCTTTTACCACCCGATCACACCATCCTAAGCCCATCTCAACCGTTGAAATTATCCCTTTGGGACTCTATCATGCATTGGCGGAAGAAGGAAGAAGAGATCTCGAGGTGGGTGATTTTCTTAATTGATTTTTGATTTGAGGGCCCACATATGTGGGACCCATCTTGATGTATGTTTTGAATCAAAGAGGGACCCATAGTGGTGAGGTCCTTCTACTGTCCGATTTCTCCCTCTTTCCCTCTCCTTTTCTCTCCCTTTTTTTATATGATGGCCCACCTTGATGTTTGATCTACACCGTCCACGTATGGACATTGGGGCCCTGATGTAGTGGCTGTTCATGTGGGACGTGATCATTGACCCCACCTTGATGTATGCATTATACACCCACATCGTCCATCTGCTGGATGTGTAGGGTCCACCTTGTGATATGTTTTATCCCATCCATACATCAGAGGGCGTGCTGGAGCTGTGGGGATCCACCCCAGCCGTCCACCATTTGGACGGTGGGTATTCAATGTGATGTATGGGTCTTATCCTCACCGTCCAGTCCTCTGGACGGATGGACCCACCCAATTTATAAATTGTATATCCAATTGTCCATCTGCTGGACCACCAGATGCATAGTTGTATGGGCGTCAATAGGAGGTACGTGTTATATCTCGTCCGTCCATTTAGAGAGATCATTGCAGGGCTAGCCTGCTGGACAGATCCATCGTCTAGCAGGTGGGGGACCGCCCAGATGTATATGATTTATATCTCCACCGTCCATCTATGGGCAGGTGGAAGTCCTCTTGATGAGTGTTGTCCACGTAAACACCATAGGATGTATGTACCTTATATTCTCACGGTCCAACTCTCTGGACGGTGGAATCCACCTTAATGTACTTTTTATCCTCACTGTGGGATCTTCCATGATGCGTGTACATCATCCATGCCATGCATTCGTGAACCCACCTTGATATGTATAGATTCTAGCCGTTCATCTACTAGTCCCATGCAGTAGGCAGCTGCTGCTACCCTACACGTCACCAAGTTTTGGGGCCGGTGATGTATGAGTTTATATCAACACCATCCATCCCAATGTTCAGCGTTTAGATGCTAGATAAGCTGGATGGTTTTAAATATTGTATGTAGTAATATAATATAATATACTATTATATGTATATAATATATTTTATATCATGTGGTGATGGCCCCAAGTGGGACCCACCTTGATATTAGCAACGGATTGGCTGGTGTACACCTCACCAGCAAACTGCTGGTGGAATTAGTGTCAACAGTTTCTATGGATCCCACGGGATGTATATGTTACATCTAAGCCATCCAGATGGTGGGACCCGCCGCTGGACTGACGTCAGCAGATTATGTGGGTCCCACGTGATGTATTTGTTTCATCCATACCATCCAAATCATCTAGACGATGTTGTACTTAATGAACGGTGCTATGTGGGCTACAACATGATGTATCTGTTTGCCACACCGTTCATCTATATTCTAGACGGGTAAGGCTCCCTTTGAAGATGTGTTGTATATTCGCACATCCATCTGTTTTTCCTTGTCAGCAGGTGGGACCCTCCCTGATGTATTTATTTCATCCACACCGTCCAGATTTGTACTGGACGGTGTTGGACACAGTTTGGATGGTCCTGATATAGATGGACAATGTTTAGATGGTGTTGATGTACTTGGACACTGTTTGGATAGTGCTGATTTATATGAACAATGTTTGGGCAGTGCTAATCCTCATTGATGGGTCATGAGCCCCATGGATAAATAGTGTACAGTGATACACATGATACACTTATAACTATTAAAATGAATTTTGGTGTAATCCAAGCCCACCTGAGGCCCATTGGTGCGGCTAATCTATGAGGTCCATAATGATGTATTTGTTTGGCCCATGTGTGGGGCCCACCTGTTTATATTTTGGCTCATGTGATAGGTCCCACTTGCCTTGTATTTTGAGGCCCATGTGATAGGGCTCACCTGCCTTATATTTAAGGCCCATATGATGGGGCCTACCTACTTGAATCTGAGGCCTATGGGCAAGGCCCATTGTGATGTATTTAAGGCCTATGGGTAAGGCCCATTGGGATCTATTCATGGCCTAAGGGCAAGGCCCATTGTGATTTGTATTAGGCCCATGATGTGTAGCCCACTTGATGTATTCGAGGACCAGGTGTGTGGCCCATTTGATGTATATGAGACCCATGTGTATGGCCCGCATGCTATGTTTGAGGCCCATGTGCAAGGCCCACCTGTCGTGTATATGAGACTCATTAATGCGATCCACTTGAGGAATATTGAGGCCCATGGGTCATAGCCCATTATGGTGTATTTGAGGACAATTGGTCCTGACCCATGGTTATGTATATTAAGCACATGTATTCGGCCCATTGTGATGTATATTAGACCCTTGTATCAGGTCGTAGGTGCACTGTATGTTCAGTCCTATGTGGGTCACTCATTGGGAGAAATGTTGGTTAAATGTCCACGTTGATGGCAATGATGGTTAAATGTCCACATTGTGACCTTCCCTTAGGCCTTACTCAGTCGATTGCTGATTAGCGATCGAGGCCGATTATCATGACCGAATATCGATTTCGATTGACGTGACCGATTGTCGACTCGATTATCAATCGATCACGTTTATAGTTACCAATTGCCAATTCTGATTATCGATCGATCCAGATTATCGTGGTCGATTGTCGATTCCGATTATCGATCGATTTCGATTGTCATGACCGATTGTCGATTAGCGATCGAGGACGATTATCATGACCGATTTACCGATTCCAATTATCGATTGATCCCGATTATATTGACTGATTGTCGATTTCGATTGACGTGACCAATTTGTCAACTCTGATTATTGATCAATTTTGATTGTCATGATTGATTTGCTTATTCTGATTATCGATCGACCCTGATTGTCCTAGCTAATTGTCGATTCTGATTGACATGACGAATTTTCCAATTCTGATTATCGATCAATCTTGATTGTCAAGGCCAAGTATCGAGGCTGAGTCTGAGTGTCGATTTCGATTGTCGAGGTCGATTTCAATTGTCGAGGCTAATTGTCGAGACCTATATGGTGTATATGCAACTCGTAGTTGAGGCCCATTATGATATATATTTGGCCCATTTTTTAAGCCTAATGTGATGAATATGAGGTCTGGCCTATTGTGATGCATTTAAGGGTCGGACGATGAAGCCCATTGTGATGTACGTTAAGCCCATGTAAAAGGCCCATCGTGATGTGTATTAAGCTCTTGAGTGAGGCCCATGGTATTGTATGTGTGGGCCTTGTGTGAGGTCATGGTCCCACTATATGTTAGGATCTTTGAAGGCCATTCCTTGGAGAAAATGTTGGTTAAATGTTCACATTGCTGAGGTCGATTGTCGATGCCAGTTATTGATACCGATTATGAGTATGTGATAGTATAGCTTCATGATACATGCCCATATGCATCATCTGTATGTTTGTTATGAGATGTGGTTGATCATTGCATATATCATTGAGCAGTTTATTATGAGACTCCCTAATAGGCAGGGATTGTCTCACATGAGTGCACTGGATGCGTAGGATTGGTATATGACTGGATTGTATGACTCATGCATCTTGCATTGTGTTGTGATTACTGTACGCCTTAGCGATATCAGGGCTATAACCTCTATAGGCATATCATGGATGGCCAGATGGGACATCGAAAATATTTAGTTCTAGCATACGGGCACCATAGATGTCCTTGGGTGAAAATTCCTAAACCTCCGTGGCCAAGAGACGCCCCAACATCCAGACTAAGGAGATATATATGAGCGCATGAGGGTCGTATACCAGTAGGGCGTGTCTCCCACTGTGTCATGGTCGGTTAGGAGGGGGTGTAACCTTACTCACCTGAGTGAGGGGGCAATGTCTAGGTTAAGTTTGACCAGCTTGAGGAATTGGTTCGCTATCGACAAGCCAGGCTTGATATTGGTAGGCAGATAGTGACGTCTTTTCCACTTACCCAGTTGTACGCTTGGATAGGGGTAACAAGCTGGCGTAGAGTGTAATAGACCCTGGTGATGATGCTAGAGATGAACAGTACTGATACGTGGACTTATTAAGCAAGAGTTGCATGCTCATTCATTCATTCATTCACTATCCACTTGGGCTGGTGGTGCGAAACTATTTGTTATGTGTACCTTCGTAATAGTTAGGATTTCGGTTGGGGTGCGCGACTAACTTGAGATCAGGAGTTTACCACATTGAGTCTGACTATCTAAATTTAGGTATGGGACTGGTTTGGTTAGAAGTCCCTTTTGATGGACCCCATAGCCAGCGATACTACGTCTTATCATCCCGACTTCACACTCCAGCATGGTCATTTCATTCACACTGTATATTGCATTACATCTACGACATATGGCATTTTGGGTTACCTGTGTTTCTCCATTTATATGGTTTAGATACGACATATAATATTTGACTCTTTATGACTCCCCATTTGTATAGTTGATCTATATCGCGTATTCTGATATTGTTCCTCATTTGTATAGTTGATCTGTGTCATGTATTCTGATATTGCTTGACTCATGGACTTGTCAGTATTTTCGTTTACTCTAATAATATATGATTCATGACCTTGCGCCTATTTCGACATTGTATGATTATGACATTGCGTTGAGTACTTGGCACTTACCTTGTGCACACACTTACACCACCCTATAAGCTTTCTATAAGCTTATGCACGATAGATGTGTGCAGGTGATGTTAGGTTGCAGCAGTGTTGAGCTTGCAGCGTGCAACAGTTTTCTAGAGCTTTATTTTTTATTTATGTATTTTCCTTTCAGCATTGTACTCAAACGATTATATTAGTGGATATGTGATGATGATGTTGCCTTTGTGAATTGGGTAATCTTATGGTTATGCTTATTACAAGTTAAATGTACACAAAAAAAATCCTTCTTATAGGATCCCAGGATCAAAATCTGGTGTATGGATGCTAGGAGCCGAGAATGGAGTACTACAGAGGCTGTCGGCACCGGATTCAGCGATCGGGATTCGTGTGAATCTAATTTTCGGGTTTGAGGCGTGACATATCTCTTTTGGGACATTTATTTTCCAAATGTCCATATTCATGGTAGTTGAAACATTAACTGTCTTTCACATATTTCTAAGTTTTAAATTTTCTCTTCCTCTTATTAGAAGGTTTTTGAAAATTAACTCTTTTCTTACTATTGAAAATCCTATAAATTTTTTTAGCAAATAAAGTCATCATCTTTTGTATCTTCAATATCAGAATTAACATTGTTTTCTTTTGAAATAAATTTAGATGACTCAAGGGCAATGGAGTTACCTTTGAGAGCTTTAAAATATAACTCGTATGTTTGAAGAGAACCAACTAACTCCTCAGCCTTTGTTTGATCAGTGTCTCTTAGTTCCTGAATGATAGTTACTTTAGAATTGAACCTCTCAAGAAGAGATCGTAGTATTTTATCACAGACTTTGCTTTATAGGATTCCATCTCCTAGACCCCACATAGAATTAACTATGTCATTTAATTTTATATACAAGTCCATGAAAGTTTCATTTTCTTTCATACGAATTTCCTTAAACCTTGTAATAAGGATTTGAACTTTAGATTTCTTGACAATTGTAGTTCCTTCGTGTGTCATTTTAAGAATATCCCTGTCTTATTTAGTTGTATCACATGAAATAATTCTTTTGAATTCATCAGGTGATAGAGCACATATAATTGCATTTAATGTCTTAACATTTGTACTGCTTTCATTTTTCTGAGGTATAGTCCATAAATAAAAAGGAGTTTTTTTAACGGACTTGGTTCCATCACTACCTAGAACTTCAGTTAAAGCTGGTTTCCATTTGGTTACCGTGGCTTGCCACACGCTTTCATTTATGGATTTTAAGAAAATCCTCATTCTGACTTTCCAATAAGCATAATTTGAGCCATCAAAAGGTGGTGGTCTGGTAATAGACAAGCTATCGAAATTTGATATAATGAAAGCTCTAGATCTTTAAATTTAAGGAACTTAATCCAATTAAATGAGTAACTTAGCTCTGATACCATTTGTAAAAGTTGAGCTCTCAGTCCTAGAGGGGAGGTGGGTGAATAGAACTATGTCAATTTAAAAATTAAAGAACTGAAAGATTAAATAAATCAAAATTAATCAGAGATCTCAACTGTAATAGTATTGAGAAATTGATTCAAACCTTGTTCAAAGGACAACCTTACACCAAAAATAGATGTTTTAGGTAGGACAACCTGGTTTCTTAAACTTAGTAAGGATCAAGATCATAAACTTAAACAAGGGAAAAAGGAAGAAATCTAACTATTATAAGCATTCACCACATGTACATGAAAAGATTACAACCATTCAACACATATACATCACATACATCATTCACCACAAAACACCAGGAGTTATATTGGTTCGATGTATACATCAACTGTTCTCAAATAGCCACACCTACTTCACTCCTAATAATCACAACCAACATGATATTGGCATTCACTAATAATCAAGGTTTTCTCAGGTTCACCTTAAAACCTATACAGCCGTGTTTTCAAATGGGCTATCGCAATTAAAACCCCATGCTGAGATTTTCTGGTTATCTCAGTCAAAACAACTACAGATATTTTCTGGATATCTCAAGAAACTAAAAATGAATAAAGAATACTTATCTTCTTCTAAAGATGCTCTTTGATGTAGCCCATAGAACCGCTTCACTTGATGGAGAAATGTTCAATGTCCAATAGCATAATCAAGGGTTCTAGGTTCTAATTTGATTTTAAATTAATTCAAACCTTAGGCTAATTGTTTGAATTCCCTAGATCTCACAAGGAATAGTATGAACTCCCTTTAAAACATAAGATTCATAAAAGAGATCAAGGAATTACAAAAACAAAAATCTATTAAAAGATTTAAAATTACCATGCTATAGCTTGAAGATGATGGAGACTTTTTTCTCTCAAACTGAAGGCTTCTTGTGGCTTTAATGAATGAATTAGAATGAGAAAAGACCTCTATTTATAGGTCAAAAATCGGTTGCTTCGACTGGTCTAAGGTCTCCTTCAACTCGTTTAAAAATCAACCAAATTTTAAATTTTGGGTGCGATCAAATTAGGCTGTCCTTCAACTGGCCGAAGGGCTTGTTCGACTGGATGAGGGAGCACAAAATCAGTTGCTGGAGTTCGAGTCGAGTTCCCTTACACTGGTCGAGGGTGTGCCCATGACTAGTCGAGCACCCTGCTCGATTGGTCAAGGAACTACTAGAAAAGCCCATTTTTTAAGTTTGAATCTTGGACTGGTTGAAGTATTTTTTGGACTGGTCGAACTAGAGCTTAGACTAGTTGAACTTAGGCATGGACTATTCGAACCAAATCCTATCCAAAGTATAAAAAATCTGTCTATGTTTAGAATATGAAAGGACCTAAGTCTAGGGTCTTTTTAGGGTCAATTATACTTGAATTTATTGGACATTGATGTATATACCTTGAAGTTTCTACTTGAATCTTCAGTAGCGTTCAGTGGATCTTCTACTTGAAGTTGTAGCTTGATTTTGAACTTGAAGTGAAGTAGAACTCAAACTTGAAGTAACCATTTTCATGTCTTGCACTTTCCAACTTCATGTGTTGATCTTGAAGGTGAACTTTCCATTTTGATTCACTCGAAGGTGAAATTTTCATCACAGGAATGAGTCTCACTATAAGCTATTTTGTATCATTGAAATTTAACCAATAAGGGTGCTTTATACAACACAACACTTATAGTTTTATCTGTGGACTTGAGGGTCACACCTGCCGTAATTGCCCCCGACCATAATAACTTCGATACCTACATAAACAAGGACTGCCCCAATTATCCTTCAAGCCATCACAACATTATTTGTCATCGTCATCATATCAACAACCCCTGTAAAAATTTTCAACATCTCAGCCGGATCCAAGACTGCCTCATCTATACCCACAAAGACCTCCTCAACTACATCCGAGACCACCTCAATAAGGGCCACCATCGGCATATCAAAGGCCACCCCATCAGCCACAACAGCAGCATGGATCTTCACAATTTCAACAGCAAAGACAAGGAGGTTAAGAACCCTGTCCTCAGGCTCAAGGTTGTATTTACACCTTAGTGCAACCTAGTGATGACCCAACTAAGTTGTACGATGACTCTGCACAACAATATGATGACCTGGAACAAGGAAATGATGACTCAGCGCAACCATATGATGACACAACACATGAATTCGATGCTTCAACACCCCTTTGTGAGGATCCAAAACCACCAATAGACTCGATTTCCTTACTAGACACCGAAGCTATCAGGGATATAGTCAAAGGTACCATCATTATATTCACATCTCTAGCTAGAGTATTATTTGATTCTTGAGCATCGCATTCATTTATCTCATATTGCCACATATGCTCGTTGGGCTTATCTTCTATTTCATTAGACAAGAAGTTAGTAGTTGCAACCCCTCTTGGTAAATCAATAAACTTAGTTCAGATATATAAATTCTATTCGATTATGCTTGAGAATGTAGAGTTGTCATCCGATCTTATAATTATGCCGATGAGAGAATACGATATCATCCTAGGAATAGATTGGTTGTCCTTATATTGGACCAAAATATATTGCTTCAAGAAGATTGTAACTTCAAACGTTGGTGGGTGACCATCGCTATAGTTCATTGGGATGTGAAGGAGAAGCACCAGTTAACTTATCAGCTCTTTTGGAAGTGGACTTACAAGAAGAAGGAATAGAACAAATCACATTCATTAATGAATTTCCAGAAATATTTCAGGACATTCCATGATTACCGCCACGAGGGGAAGTAAATTTTAGTATTGTCATATACAAGGGACCACACCAATCTCTAGAGCACCGTATCGCATGACTCTAGTTGAATTGAAGGAACTAAAGGAACAAATTCAACAACTCCTAACTCAAGGTTTCACTAGGCCAAGTACATCATCATGGGGAGTATCAGTTTTATTTGTGAGGAAAAAGGATGGTTCTATGAGGCTATGCATCAACTACCGACAACTTGATAAGGCAACCATTAAAAACAAGTACCCATTAGTAAGGATAGATGACTTATTTGATCAGTTGAAGGGAGCATGGTATTCTTGAAAATAGACTTACGGTCTGGATATCACCAATTGATGAATAAAGAAGAGGACATACCGAAGATTGGTTTTAAGACACGATATGGCCATTACAAATTTCTTGTGATGCCCTTTGGTATGACAAATGCTCTAGTAGTATTTATGGATCTTATGAATAGGGTCTTTAAATCATATTTGGATCGATTCGTAATAGTATTTACAGATGACATCTTAATATATTCCAAAACTCGAGAGGATCATGCGGGACACCTAAGGATCGGTTTACAGACATTAAAAGAAAATCAGTCGTATGCTAAGTTGATGAAGTGTGATTTTTTGGAAAGAGGAGGTGAAATTTTTAGGTCACGTGATTTTAAGAAAGGAGTGTATGTGGATCCATCAAAGGTCGAGGTAGTAATGAAATGGGAACAGCCTAAGAATGTGACAGAGATGCATAGTTTCCTTGGTTTAGCTAGAGATTATAGGAGATTTATCAAAGGATTTTCTAAAATTGCTATACCATTAACTTAGTTAATAATAAAAGGCACGCTTTTTAAATGGAATGAAAATTGTGAATTAGCTTTCTCCAAATTGAAACCTTTCCGGTCTGGCCGCGGTACAGTACCTGAACCCGAAGCTTCCCCGAATTTAGACGATTTAGGAGATAGTTTAGTTGAATCAGTTAACTTTGGCTCCAATTCTAACCTTACCAGCTGAAGGAAATAGATTTGTAGTGTATAGTGATGCGTCATACAAAGGGCTGGGATGCGTTCTCATGCAATGCGGTAAAGTAATAACATATGCGACATGACAATTAAAGACTCATGAACAAAACTATCCTACACATAATATGGAATTGGGAGTGATAGTATTTGCTTTAAAGATTTGGAGACATTATCTATACAACGAGCAGTTTGAACTACATTCTGATCAAAAGAGTCTAAAATATCTTTTTGACCAAAAAGAATTAACTATGCGACAGAGAAGATGAATGGAATTTCTTAAAAGATTACGATTTTAACCTTTGTTATCATCCAGGTAAGGCAAATCTTATGGTCGATGTATTAAGTAGAAAGACGTATAAACTTATAACATCTCTAATGATTCAAGAGTGGAAGATGCTTAATAAAATATATGATTTTAATTTTCAACTTATAGTAGATGGTCCACGAGCTTATCTCAGTAACATAGTGATGTAGCCCACTCTGGTGAGTTAAGTGATAGAATCACAAAAGAATGACATTGGGCTACAAGCCAGAATAACAGAAGTGATAAGAGATGATAACTCAGAATGGCGAGTAGGCTCCAATGATGGAATTAGATTACGAGGAAGATTATGCGTTCCACACATTCTCGAATTGAAGAAGGAAATTTTAGATGAAGCACACCACTCGAAGTTCACAGTTCACCTGAGAGGGACAAAAATGTACCGCGACATTCGACAACAATATTGGTGGAACAACATGAAGAGAGAAATTTCCAACTACATGTCTAAATATTACGTTTATCAACAAATCAAAGTCGAGCATCAGAAACCTTCGGGGTTACTTCAGTGTTTGCTAGTTGTAGAATAGAAGTGGGAACACATTGCCATTGATTTTGTTGTGGGATTTTTGAGGACCAGACACAATCACGATGTTATTTGGGTGAAAGTCTTCTTTGTTCGAGCCATGTTGAAAAGTTGAAATTTGGCTAAGTCTAGAAGTTGCTAAAGGATGCAGTTGCGCGGATCCCGTAACGGGTTGTGTATTGAGCAGGCAGTGTAATGGTTTGAAGCCTTACGCGATAAAGAAATCGTTGCACGGGTCAGGCAACAAATATCAGGTGCGTGGCTCGTGCAATGGCCTGAAGGAATGCAAAATTTGTTTTAAGAAGATTGATCTTGATTCTTTGATCCAGGGGAACAAAGAATGGATCAAGGGGGCATCTGTTAGAGTATAAAAATCATCATCGAGAAAACATGAAGATCAGAAATCAAACATTGAGTGAAGAAAGGAGAAAGAACTAAGAAATTTTGTTTGGCAGTTGTGCGGGTCGCTCAACAAGTAGTGGTTTCGGGGACCGCGTAACCAGTCGAAGCACATGCGAGTGGTGTAAAGAGTTAACATGAAAAGAAGTAGATTTCATCCTTGCGCAGGCCGCGTAACTGATTATTCATTGCATGGATTGTGCAACTGGCTTCTCTGTTGCGCGAGTAGCGTAATCGAGAGTAGAGAAAGATCATGATGAATGATTCGATTTGATACAAAGTGGGCCCCATGGCATAAAGATCGAGAATTGGCACATGTGGGGGTCTATAAATACCCCACTCCTCTCATTTGAGAGAGAAAATTTGGAAGAGGAGCGGAGCTCTAAAAGAAGATTGAAGCTGAGGAGCAAAAGGAGTCAGTAACGTGAGCCGCACAACCCACTCATTAGTTGTGCTGACCACGTAACCGGCAAGCAAGTTGCGCGGGTTACGCAACCAGGTCACTATGTGGCCAGTTCTAAATAGGGGTCGTAGTGTTGACAAAATTGCTGAAAGCATTCAAGTTCAATCTTCATTACTTTAAGTTAACAAGCTCAGAAGAAAGATTGATTAATCAATTCAACATTCCTCCTAAGTCCTAGGAGATGACTGAAGTAACTGTCGAAATGTTGCCGAATTCAAGATTCAACATATAAGCTTTGTTAATTACAATTTGTTTATTTTAGATAATCTATCTTAGAATCAAGGGCTATGGAAGGGATGTAGATAAACTTAGAATTAATAATACAATGATTGTTTTATATATTCTCTTTGTTACATTCAAATAAAATAATTTTTCCAAACGAAATGCATTTGTTTCTTGTTCGAAATAAAATGATAACTCTGTTAGGGACTATTATTTTATGTTGATAACAACATCGAGAGTATTATAAAATTTTCATTGTAGTTTGGCGTCTTCCGATGCCAAAATGGTGATTCTCAGTTGGAACATCCCCCCTTCATGTCTAAGATAGATTATTTACTTTTCAAATACTAATTATAATTACATCTACAAGTTATAGCTGATGGAAACTCCCACAAGAAAAGTGAACTTTCGTTTCACCCCAATAGGGTTCATGATAGAATGCGCACCGAACCAACCCCCAGAGTCTATGACTCGACTTCCTACAAGCAAAAATAATATGACTCGAGTGACTGCTAGGGTTGTATCTGTTTCACCTCAACCACCAGAAGGAGATAAGGGCTACACCATCGTAATGTCTCACAGGATGAGAGTATGAAATGCAAGAAGCACTAGGATGAATCCACCTTCGGTAGGAGTTAGGGGGTCGATAATGGCCAATGTAGCTAGGAATCCTGAACTCGCCCCTCCTACAATATATCCTTAGCGAATAGTCCCAATGTTGACGTAGTGCGACTTTCCAGCTTTGGTCGCCCCAAGAGTCAGATGGACGAGAGAACAGAAAGGTAAAGCTGTAAGTGCTATAGTTTATAGCCCCTTGTTATTGTCAAATTTGTAGTGATAAAGACACTTCTTTGAAGCTGTATATGTCATGAACAAAAGAAGTGTTCCAGAAGCCTTCAAGATCTCAGAAGTATTTAAGATCTAAGAAGCCTTCAAGTTCAAGAAGCTTTTAAGTTCAAGATCTCAGGCTTAATTATACTCAAAGGTCACTTGTCTTCAAGTTTCAATGTCCTTGCTTCACTATTGCGGTATGACTGACTTAGGTTGACCTTTAGAGTATGACATTTTGGATACATAATCTATATATGTTTTATATGTAAATTTGGTCTGTTCTAAGACTAGTCCTGGACCTTGTTCGACTAGTCCTAGCACTGGTTCGACTAGTCCAAGAAATTCCACGACCAGTCCTAAGTTGTTAGAGATTTTTGAAATTTTTTGGTTACTCTACGACCAGTCGTAGGAACAGTGTCGACTGGTTCTTCGACCAGTCATAGACCTTCGACTTAAAGTCCAGTGTTGAAAAAATCTATCTACGACCAATCGTGTGCATCGTACGACCGGTCGAAGATGACCTACGACCAGTCGTGAAACCGACTTATCTTATCGCGCTCGAAAAATTCAAATATCTATTATTCTTCGACCAGTGATAGAGGTCCTAAGACCAGTCGAAGATGTGTTTTGCTCAACTATAAATAGATCATGAATCTCAAAATAATTTACTCAATTCAAGCTAATTAATTCGGCCTTCTGAGAGATAAGTATATGCTCTATTTTAAGCTAAGTGTGCGTATTTAATATTCTCTTTCATTAGCTTTATTAATTGATTTTGTTTCTGGTATTCCAATCTAATCTGAAAAGAGGAATTGTTGTTTCCCTTTCTTTGGAATCAAAATCAAATAAAGGTAGCCCATTTTGATTTAATTTAAAATCAATTAGAACTAGAACCATTGTAATGTGAGTTTGGAAATTGAACTTGGACATTCGATCATCTTCACTGACTTGGTTCTACGGCGCTGATACAATGAAGGAGAAAATCAGGTATTTTACATTTAATTGTAAATTTCTTTTTGTTTTGGTTTCTTTTGGGATTTGTCAGAAAAATCTCATTATATTGGTTATTTGAGGAGAGCTAGGAAAACTCAAAAGTGGAGTTTTTTTTTAAAATGTGTAAGCCCACAGAAAAAGACACAATTGTGAAGGTTTTGGGTAAACCTGTGAAAACCTAATTTAATAGTGAATGCTAATATCCTCTGTGTGAGGATATTAGGAGTGGAGTAGCATTTTGTGTGGCTGTTATTTAATAGTTGGTGAACACACAAGCGAACCACTATAATCCCTTGTGTTTCGTGGTTGAATGGTTTATATTTCATATCTTTAATTATTCATTTGTGGGATGTATATGTGGATGTGAATGCTGTAATCATTTATTTCAAGCATTGTGAGAATGCTGTAATAGTTTAGCATTTATTTCTTACTATTCCTTTATTAGCATTCTTAATTATTCTAGTAAGGTTGCCCTGCCATATTTCTATGGTGTATGGTTGTCCCTAGAATAAGATATATTTGTAATTGCAATTTATTCTTCAGTGCAGTTTGTATTTAATTCTTTATCATTCCTTGGCGATTTGAGATTTGATACAAAGACCTTTCTAGAAATAAGGTTGTCCTACCATAAACTCTGGTTTTTGGTGTAATGTTGTCCTTAGAACAACATTTGTATCAACCCTTCAAGATCTGAATTTTGAGGTGGCTTTACATTCTTGCATTATGGTTTGTTTATTTTATTTATTGGCTATCATATTTATATAATTTCCACTGTTATAAGTTTTATTTGGCATTGTCCTATTCAACCCCCCCTCCCAGGACATATAGCTAGGCCTTTTCAAAAGCATTAATGGCCGACTCACAAATGTCCGTATCACCCCAGGAAAGTCTACCAAAGTCTGTATCACCTCAATTGATCAATAACACTGGAAGTATAGAGAGGTCAAGTGAGACTCCATTCTCTACTCTCTTTGTAAGCCCTATTACATCGACATACTCTCGCCTCACCCCAACTATAGCTTCGTCGAAAAGCGGAGAAGTTGCAGTACAAATGGTTGGGACAAACCAAGAAAGTATGCTGAATACAGAGGATCGCATGAATGCGATGGCAGAAACATAAAGAGCACTAATCGAAGAGAACAGAAACCCCCGTGAGGCCTTAGTGACTCTTGCACATAATGTAGCTTAGATAGTGGCTCCCTCAATGATGGGCACAATGAATGAACTAGAAAACTAGCCCGAAGGCTTACAAACATAGGGACGAGGATCACTGGGGTCTGTTCCAGCAACAAGAACTATAACACAAGATGAGGTGAGACAAGTCGTTGAAGAAGCTGTCAGAATAAAGAGAGAACGCAAGAATATTGGTCGTTTCAGATACCGAATACCTTATCCAAGAGAGGTAGAGGACATCCCATTCCCAACCAACTTCAAACACCCAAATTTTTAGAATTTTAATGGGAAAGGATCGCTAGAGGAACACTTAATGCATTTCATTACTAGCATGGAGAATTTTTCTATAATACCATAGTATTGCTTGTGATTGTTCAGATCATCCCTAACAAAAAATGCATTCCGATGGTATTCTAGTCTGGCCCCAGGGTCAATACATACCTAGGAGAAAATGCAGGGTGCCTTTATGTTGAGCTTCTTCTCTTCAAAGCATGATGTTAATATCACGGAATTGGCTTCTATACGGAAGAGGGAAGAAGAATCGGTAGAAAAGTTCATAAATTAATGGAAGACATTTGGAGCTTGATGTAGACAGCTGTCGAAAGAAAAAGAATAGGTTAACATGTGCCTGAATTCCATGAAAACCGAGATTGCGTTTGGACTCACTAGTGCTGATATCAGAACTTTTCGTGATCTAACTACTAAGGATCATGCTTTAGAGCTGATGACTCAGAAGATGCCAGCATTTTGCTCCGAAACACCCAGGAGGGCACCCAACAGGATGGCTGTAAATACTATTGATCATGAAAAGAAAAGTATAGACGTGATAGATTTGAGAGATAAAAGCCCAGAACGGAGAGAAGAATGGACTCAATCTAGAAATAGATACAGTGAAAAAAGGCCTAAGAGGCTCAATTCTCATGAGGGATTCACATTCGACAAGGAAGATGTCATACCTATGATGAAACAACTGCTGAAATCTAGTAAGATAGAATTGTGAGAACCCAAATGCCCTGAAGATGTGATAAAAACCAAGGAAAGGGATTTTTGCCGCTATCATCGCTTAGTGGGACATCCAATAGAGAATTGTTATACATTGAAATGTATAATACAACGAATGATATATAAGGGTGAAATAGTAATTGAAAAAAAAAAGAAAGGGGCACGATGGCAACAGTAAATATGCTTACAATTCAAGAAAAGGCTCGAGATATGAAAAAGAAAGAAGACCATAATGCGAAAAAGAAGGTAGCGGTAATTACGTTGCGATCGGGAAAGAAGATGACAAGCCCTATGAAGCAGAAAGTAACGATCATACTAAAAGAAATTATTGAAAATCAGAACGATGGTGATGACGAAGAAAAGAAGAATGAGATGGAAAAAGTGACTTATGATGTAGTAAGTCATTTAAAGGGTATACCAGCTCGACTAAGCGTCTATGATGCGCTTTAGTTGTCAGAGGAATTTCGACAGAGCTTGGTCAAAGAATTGTCCAATCATGATGTTAAAGAGACATTATTGGCAGAAATGGAATGCAAAAAGCACAATGAGGAAGAAAGCTGCCTGCTGGTCATTTCTTTCTCCGAGGATGATTTGATTTGCGAAGCATAACATAACAGGCCACTAATTATGGAAGGTTATATCTGCGGGAAGAAAGTTAAGCGAATTATGATAGATAATGGGTCAGTAGTGAATCTCTTACCACTCTCAATGTTGAGAAAACTGGGTTATTGTCATTTTGATCTACGCCCTAGTGGAATGATGATACAACGCTTTAATCAAGATGGACAACATGCACTTGGCAAAATTAAAGTGACGCTGGAAATAGGTGAGATGATTAGTAATGTCGTGTGCCATGTTATAAGTGTTGTGACGACATACAATATCCTCTTAGGAAGGCCATGGATACATTAGTACAACATTATACCCTCTACTCTACATCAATGCTTCAAATATTGTAAGGTGGAATGCAATATAAAGTAATGGCTGATAGAAATCCTTATACATAGGCTGGGTCTTTCTTCGGAAATTCCAGTTATTATAAAGGGTTTACTAAAGAAGAAGGAAAGAATGATGAAAGCAAAGTCCTAAAGGACATTCATATAAATGTGATCAAAGAAGAGACAGAAAAGGCAGAATCATCAAGGAATGTAGAATCAAAGCAGAAATTTTATTTTGTGCCGAAGTATTTGCGATAACCAGGGCAGCCGCCACTAACCTTGTTATCACCTGAACAGTTGAAGATCTTGCGGTCTATTTATACAGTGTCGTTTTCATGTGTAAAAAGGTAGAGGGCATTTTCGGCCGCTCCAGGAAGATTCCAGGTCAAGGCTAGCATAAAATACCCGGACCTAATAGAATTTCATGCTTCGGTAGAAGTAAAGACAGGAGAAGTGGCTAAGAATAATGTGTACCATCGAAGGCTGACACTGCAAGATATCGAAAAGTTTAGTCTAGCAATCAAGAAAATCATGAGAAACATTGGCTTTGATCACGAAGAACCCACCGGCTTGAATCAGGGAAGAGAGATTCAAATTCCTATTAGGGTCAGTTAAGAAAAGCAAAAAGAATATCAAGGACTGGGGGTAGAGTTGTCAGTGAATATGGTTACAGCCGCACAGTTATTGGAAGAAGATTCCAAGATAATTGAACATCTTGAAATGGCTCCAAAACAGTTTGAAGATGGTGGGCAGCCGACGATAGACAGTTTGCGAGAGATAAATCTAAGAACAAATGAAGAGCCAAAGAATACATTCATTAGTGCTGGTCTTCCTGAATAAGAGGCTGAAGAATATATTTGCCTTCTCAAAGAAAATAAAGACATCTTACTTGGACGTATGTAGAGATGCTAGACTTGGAACCTTCAGTAGCGCTGCACCGATTAAATATTTCTAAAGAGAAGAGGTCGATTAAACAAGCGCAAAGGCAATTTCATCCGAACCTGGTTCCCTTGATAGAAGAAGAAGTCAATAAATTGATAAAGGTTGTATTTATCAGGGAGGTCAAATATCCCAAGTGGATATCAAATATCTTCCCTGTGAAGAAGAACGGACAAGTCAGGGTGTGCGTTGACTTCAGGGATCTACACAAAGTCTGTCCAAAAGATGATTTTCCTCTCCTGATCACTGAATTATTGATTGATAGTACGACTTAGTATGCTTTCATGTCCTTTATGGATGGTTATGCAGGGTATAATCAGATTAGAATGACACCTGAGGATGAAGAAGTGACTGCATTCAGAACATCACTGGGAATTTAATGATATAAGGTCATGCCGTTCAGTCTTAAAAATGCTGAGGCAACATATTAGTGAGCAATGCAAAGTATCTTTCAAGACATGATGTACAAACATGTTGAGTGTTATGTTGATGACTTGTTAGTCAGATCAGGAGATCATCGGGAACATTACAAACATTTGGCATTGGTTTTCCATCAACTCAGAAAGAAACAACTAAAGATAAATCCAGCTAAATGTACATTTGGGGTGTCCTCAGGTAAATTTCTCAGTTTTGTGGTCTGACACAGGGGGATTGAAATCGATCTAGGGAAAGTCAGGGGCATTCAAGATATGCCAACACAAAAAATGTTAAAGAAGTTGAAGAGTTTGCAAGGAAAGATGGCGTACATTCGTCATTTCATTTCAAATTTAGCTGGGCGATGTCTGCCATTTTCTCATCTGATGAAGAAAGATACGGAGTTTGTATGGGATCAAGCCCGTCAGAGTGCATTTGACTCGATAAAGGAATTGTTGAAACAATTGTTGGTACTAATAGCTCAAATAAAAGGGAAACCATTGATTTTGTACATATCTGTCGCTGATAATTCTTTAGGGGCTTTGTTGACTCAGGTGAATGAAGCCGGAAAAGAAACTACTCTTTACTATTTAAGCCGAACTCTGATGGGCATAGAATGCAACTACTCTCCGATTGAGAAAGAGTGTCTAGTACTGATATTTGCGGTTCAGAAATTGAGACATTATTGTCTCTCTCATGATATAACTTTGATCTCAAGATCAGATCCGATAAAGTTTTTAATGTTGTTCGGAAGACTAGCTAAATGGATGTTGTTACTTTCAGAGTCTACTATTACATACGAGCCAACAAAAACAATGAAGGGACAAGCGGTAGCAGACTTCCTTGCAGTGCATCTTGTAGAAGAATGCGAAACCAGCATTGATGATTTTCTAGATTAACAAGTTATGATGACCGAGTCACAAGGCTCGTGGCAGATGTATTTTGACGGCCCTGCTCGAGTATCGGGAGCAGGGGTAGGACTGATATTCATTACTCGTCAAGGTGATTTATTACCTTATTCCTTCACGTTAGGTACTACGTGCACAAACAATGAAGCCGAATACAAAGTTCTCATCATTGTAATGGAAATGGCTCAAGAAATGAACACAAAAAATGTTGCATATTTTCGGTGGTTCTAAATTAATTATAAATCAATTGATGACTGACTTCGAGGTGAGAAAGCAAGAACTTTTGCCATACTATCGGAAAGCACAACAGTTGCTAGAACAGTTTTGTCAAATAGAAATCATGCACCGCGGTCTGAAAATGCAAGAGCGGATGCTTTGGTTAGCTTGGCAGCGGCTCTATCCTGCCCAAATCGAAACCCTCTCCAAGTAACTATAGAAGAAAGAAGATTTTTGCTATCTTTAGAGGTCATCAATGAAACTATGGAGACACTTCCTGTGTTATGTTTAGAAGTGACAGCAGATGATTGGCGTCAGCCTTTCATCAACTACCTCAAATATGATATCTTACCAGAAGACCCAGTGTAGAGGCAACAAATTCGATAAAGGTCAAGCAAATTCATCATATGCAGTGAAGTGCTATACAGAAAATCTTACAATAAAATGCCGATACGTTGCTTAGATGAACAAGAGGCAAGCCAGACATTACGCGAAGCACACTCTGGAGAATGTGGGGCACATCAAGCTGGCCAAAATCTATTCCATGGAATACATCGAATGGAGTATTATTGACCTACCATGTCCAAGATTTGATCAATCATGTGAAGCGGTGTCACGAATGCCAAATTCATGGAGACGTAATACACGTTCCTCCAGAAGATCTCCATGAGTCAATTTCTTCTTGGCCCTTTTCAGCTTGGGGACTTGATGTCATCAGTCCTATAAATCCGCCTTCGTCCAAAGGAAAGAAATATATCTTGGTAGCGACAGATTATTTCCCCAAATGGACAGAAGCAGTGGCATTATGTAGTGTCAAAGAGAAGGACGTGACCAATTTCATCCGACACGTAATAATATACCACCATAGTATCTCGAAGAAGATTGTCCCAAATAATGGAACTTCATTTAAAAACAGAGGCATGGAAAAGCTATGTCAGAAATTTAGCATTCATCATTCGTTTTCAACACCTTACTATCCACTAGCTAATAGATTAGTAGAGGCATTCAATAAAATGATAGTCAAGATACTGAAGAAAATAGTTATGGGGAACAAGCGTGATTGGGATAAAAGATTACAAGAAGCATTATGGGCATATATGACTATTCACCAAATAGCAACGAGAGCAACACCGTATTCATTAGTCTATAGTGTAGAAGTGGTTATCCCAATTGAAATACAAGTGGCGTCACTCAAAGTGGTAGTACATCAGTCTATTACAGATGATGAAAATGTAAGAATAAGACTGAAAGAGATGGATTTTCTTAATGAGAAACATCTCACAGCCCAACAACAATTGTAATCGTATTAGGCAAGGGTGTTGGGCGCCTTTGATAAATGAGTTAAATATCACTCTTTCAAAAAGGAGGATCTGGTACTGATGTTGAAAAGACCTATAGTGGTCACCCGCCGAATAGGGGGCAAGTTCGATCCTAAATGGGATGGGTCATACATAATAAAAGAGGTGTACTCCAATGGCGTATACAAAGTCGTGGATCAAGACAGACAAGGTATCAATATACCGGTCAATGCTCGCTTTATCAAAAGATATCGTCCCTAAAGTCACTACTGATTTTTGATCCAGAATATTATCAGAATAATGATTTTGTATTAAAAGGGGGCAAGAATAACTAAGACCACGACTATGTACGATCAGATAATTGAATAAAGAAAAAATTTGTAAGCATATCAAGACTATGTGCCAACAAGTATTGTGAAAAAATGACCATCGCATCATCAAGCCAACCTTATAAAATTCTATCAAAATTGGTATCGTCACCAAGCCGATATATTATGAACAACGCAGACAGATTCTCTTGAAGATATAATCAGAAGTGGTGACGTATCAATCTCGGTCAGAGGTGTCTATCATTCTTATAGCAACAATGATCACACCTATTATTGTCTTTCAAGGAATTTTAAGGTTTTCTAGCTAAGCCCTAAAATGGTCAAGCCCTAAAAGGGCCAGCTATGCATAAGACCCATCATTTTCTCCATTCGGACAACAATGAGAAGCAAGTGGCCCTAAAAAGCCCATAAAGGCCATCATATGCATACCCCTGCGAGCGGCTGATGAAGCTAGTGACTAAAAGCCTAAAAGGCCAAAAAGTCCACAACAACTAGTCACGTGTGAGACCAATGCAGTCTATATAGCTTTCTGACAGCGTTATGGGGAACAGAGGAAAATGCCCTCCCATGAATGGGCTCGACCTTGCAGACGAAGAAAAAGAAGGTCGCAGTGTGAGCTCTTTGGCCATAACCATAGATGGGTCAACCATGTGTAAAACCTCCCAAATCTTTGGCTTGATTTTAGTATTAACTCATGAGGAAGGGCCTAAACCTACTCATTAATGGACTGGTGGCCCTATATTTAGTACCCCAAAAGGTCTCCTTGCAAGCCCTATGAACTCTAGAGAGTTACTGCGGCCAACCCTGTGTGTAAATCCAACCGAGTTCACAGCCCCAGTAGCTTCACTGGGCCCCTCTGATGGATCATGGTTTGTGAACACCTCAGGCTGTAAGAAGTCCAGTGAACTCCTAAGAGTTACAGAGACCATCACGTGAGTTGCAACTCCACTACTCAAGAGTCTAAAAAACTACATGGGCTCCACTACTCAAGAGCTTAAACTGTGTGTGACTGACTAAATTAAAATTTAGTACCACCAACTAAGATAAGGATCATCTAGGAAATCCCTTACTAACAAATCATAAGAAGATAAAATAAAGAGCATAATACATAAATCATAACGTATTAATCAAAACATTGTGTAAATAAAACAAGAGAATCATTACCAAAATATCATGAGATGCATGTATAAACTTGCAATCCTAAAAGTATTTATAGTAGCAAAACAAAATGCAAGATATCAAAGTTATACATCTTATAGTTCCCCTGTAATGCCTAGTGCTACTAAGTATTGTTACAAATTTTCTTGAAGATTAGCTTGAGCAACCGGATGTTTTAGTCTGACATTTGAAATCATTCTTGCAGGATCTGGGATGCCAACTAAATTTTCTTCCAAAGAGGTAATTAGTTCTTCATTCTTCTCTAATTCAGATTTTTCAGAGTCTACAGAATGAAGGCTGCACTTTATCTTCTCTTGCACTCTTTCGATGTTCAAACCCACCTCCGAACTTTGCTTCTCTAACTATGTGATTTCTTGCTTCAGAAGAGTAATGCGATCCTGGATAACTATCTTATCATTAGTAAAGGTCTTCAGTTGCTCTTGCAAAGATAATTGTTCTTGATCATGGAAAGAGACAATGAGAGCAAGCTGATAAACTTTCTCCTTAGAATACGCAAGCTGCTTCTTGTATTCCAAAATTTCTGGCGGAATGGTCACGATTTCATCTGATGAAAGAGTATCTATTGAATTATGGAATCTTAGAAGAGCATTGTGCATAGAAGAAACATCAACTTTATCCATCCGTGCAGCACTATCCAGGACATTTAAAGCGATGGCCAAATCGGACCATTGATTAGGATCTTTAAACATCTCAACAATAGCCAATCTGGAGTTTCTAATCAGTGCCAATTTATATGTAAAAACCTTCTCAAAGGATAGTACGTTTGATGAAGTCCCAATAGAGCTAGAACTTGTTGCACTGTTTTGAGTAAGTAGCTGCGTCTCTCTAGTAAGAGAAGGATCAGGTTCTACCATCTTAGCGAAAGATGGAGCCATAACTTCAGTACTCGAAATGACAGTAGTGGGAGTAGGTAAATCACTCGGCTCCACTGGAAAAGCAATTTCATGTGCTACCGCTCACGGAGGTATTGAGAATCTTGGTGAGGCCGTTGGTGTAATAGGGGGTAAATCTAGAGGAGAAGTATTATCTGCCTCCATGTTTGTAGCATGATCACCTGAAATAGAATGTGTAAGATGGGAAGAAGAGGAAAAAGAACAAAAGTAAACAATGATAGTAAGATTTTCTTACATGGTGAATGGTCGTATTCCCCATAATTCAAGTGTTCTTCTTCTTCTTCTTCCCTTGCCATGGGTGGAGCTTTTATAGGTATAGCCTCAGAGGTATGGAGGATATGTCTCTCATCAGCAGGAACCTCTTCTACAATTACATCATCTTCATCACTGATATTGACTTCTCCCTCCTCATAATCATCATCTCAATTTTCTCCCTCTATGTCACTTTCATTAGAAATAGTTTGTCCAGATGAAGAAGTTGAAGCTTCACTGTCTAAATCTCCTTCTCTGGACTCTTCAACAATAACTTGTTTTCCTTTAGAAGGAAGAGAGTGATGACTCTCCGGTTGAGTCTCTACGGTAGCCAAAACTAGAGAAGCAATAGCAGTAGTCCCTTCATAGGGAGAAGCTTGGGCGCATGCTCAAGACCTTATCGTTAGAGAAGAAGTTGGCTACTGTTGTAAGTGAATAGTCCTAGACGTAGGAGAAGAAGTTGGCTGCTGTTGTGAGTGAACTATCCTAAACACAAGAGAAGAAGTTGGCTGCTATTACGAGTGAACAGTCCTAGACATAGGAGAAGAAGTTGGCTATTGCTGAAGATGGATAGAAGAAGAAGGTTGATCTTGAGGATTGACAATATTCTCTAGCTGAGGAGAAGTGTCTTTTGTAATCCCTTCTCTTTATGGACGATAGAGAGGAATTTGTTCAAATTCACAACTATCACCATATGCTACCCATCCGTCGAGAGTATTATCGAGCTTTATCTCATGAATAGGCTCGTCCACTGATATCATGATGTAGTGATGGCCAACAGAGGGGGCATGACTGATCTCTGTGATAAAATCGACTCCCGCTTCAATGGTGCGACCCTTAAGCCCAGGAGATGGGAGCCATATGGGCCTAGTCACTGGTAGACCTTTTCCAACCAAGTATGATTGGTGCACCCACCATCTCATATGGTTGTATGATGCCCTAGGAGTATGATCACAACTTAGAATAATGAAGGAATAATTAGCCTGGCCCAATAATTGCTTCCAAATCATTGCCCAATTAAATGGGCTAGTGTCGTAGCTTTGTATTCTTCAAGTAACCAACCCACAATCTTCTGGCACTGCCTGATTGAAGCTGAATTGATGGGAAAAATGGCTACGATAATACGGTTCTTTCCAGAATTTAGTTCCTTCTCTCAGCGGGAGACAACATGATCTAATCGATAGAAAAAATCTCCTTTTTGCTAAAGAGAGCGATTCCGTGTCTGATTTCTCTGTATCTACAATATAACAAGATCAGCCGAACTAGAAGTAGTTTATCTTGTCATCAGAAGAAATGGTATCTTTTGCCCAGTCGTAAGATCTCTTTGCCATGGATCTCTTTTGAAAAAAGTAGGGAGGAACTTGGGAAGCGTGGTCGTAAGCCTTTTCTGGTACTTCAAAAGTCCAGGGGAAGTAGATGTCAAGCCAACCAAGAAAGTAATGCCATGGCATGTAAGTTGAAGTAGAACCGATAGAAGGACTTTTTAAGTGAGAAGCAATCTCTCTAAAACCTCTATAAATCGAGCAAAGAACGGGGGGAGCAAGAGAAAACTTAACTCCCTTGGCCATAGCACCCACTACGACAAACAACGAAGGATGAATGACATCTGCTGATTTAGAGCTCGGGAAGACCACTACACTTAGCCAATAAGCAATGAATGCCACAAGCTCCCCATAATCAGAATACTCAGCATAATTTTTTATGCCCTTCCGAAGACGTTCAAGCTCTCATGAATGATTGCCATTAAACCTAGAAGAAGAAAAAAAGAAGAAAAGAAGACAAGTAAACAAAGTTGAGAATATATATATCAAGATGTCATAAAGGAGTTAATTAGAGGGGAAGAAAATTACTTAATAGCTCTACTGAAGTGAGCCAGCCATTGCATGGGATGAATCTTATGGATGTTCAAAAATTTTGACATTTCTTTGAAAAGTTCGGTGGTTGATTCTGAGATAAAAGGGATGTAGTCAGGTGAAGAGACGAAGGCAAGCTCCTCATTGATAGGGACAAACTCGTCAAAGAATTTTTTGGTTATCGGCAAACTAGTAATCCTATGAATATCCCAAAGTGTGACACTCATTTCGCCTTCAGGAAGATGGAAAGAATTAGTGGAAGGGTACCAATAGTTAAGGAATGCCTTCAAAATAGAAGATTCCTTGTAGAAGGGATGAGACGTCGCTTCAATTGCATGGAAAATGTTAATCTTTGACATGGTTGTAGCATATTTCGCTAGAACTGTGGTAACCCATTCAAAATAGTAATTGCGAGGAGTCATAAGACCTCTTATTTTGAATTCTTCTGGGCTCCAAATGAAGCAGAGATTGTTGAAACGTTACTTGAGTGTTTCATAAAAGCAGGTTGGATATAGACTATGAAGGTCGTAGGAAGAGACAAGGAAAATCATGGAATGGATGTTGCCAATTCGTTGTCTTAGTTTCGACAACTACAGAATGCCTTCTAATAATCTTAGTTCTCTAAACGACCAAGACTCTGTGTAGGCCAATCTTTCTATGGTCAGGTGATCCCTGGGTTTGCAGATCAGCATGGAGTGATGGCGGTGAATGCTGATCGGATTGTTATGAAGCCCTATTTGCAGTGATTGTTAAATTTTATGGTACCTTGAACGGTGCAAACTGATTCCCAAGAGTTGTGGAGTTTCTCCCTGTTATGTTTTTTAATTTTCTCCTGAAACTCTTGGGCTTTGTTGTGACAGTGCTTCTTCGATCTAGAGGGTGGAGGAGTATCCTCTCTGGTTGGCAGCTTCTGGCAAATCGTCTGATGATGCGTCGTTGTTTTCAAGTATTTGTCCCAGTTGTATTCGTGACCATGCCTTGGAGGATTTTCTAGATCGCCCATGCCCATGGCAATGGCCCTATGGATGGGAGATGGTAATGTCTCGATACGTTGAGTGAATTCGAATGTGGGAAGTACTGCTTCCTTTATGTAAGCTGGACATCTAGCAGTCATTTTGAATCGCTTACGTAGGGGCTGAGTCAGAGATGATGGGGATTATGTTCCTTAAGGTATTGCAGTTCGAAAAGGTTCGAAGTTTGGTAATTCCTAATGAGAAGGTTGGTCAGTAGGAGAATTGACAGCAATGAAAGTCCTCATGTTCGAGCCATGTTGAAAAGTTGAAATTTGGCAAAGTCTGGAAGTTGCTAAAGGATGCAGTTGTGTGGATCGCATAATGGGTCATATTTTGCGCGGGTAGCGTAACGGTTTGAATCCTTATGAGATGAAGAAATTGTTGCACGGGGATAATCAGAGAAACGGGGTTCAGCTACGAAATGAGAGAGTGAAGAAATGAAGTCATAAGGGCTACTTATAGAAGTATGGGTTGAGTACCAAACTCGGGTGTCTGTTGCGTGGGTTACGCAACGACTTGAAGGAATGTAAAATTTATTTTAATAAGATTGATCCTGATTCTTTGATCCAGGGGAATAAAGAACGGATCAAGGGGGCATCTGTTGGAGCATAAGAATCATCATCGAGAAAAGACGAAGATCATAAATCAAACATTGAGTAAAAAAAGGAGAAAGAAATAAGAAATTTTGTTTAGTAGTTGCGCAAGTCACTCCACAAACAATGGTTGCGCGGACCGCGCAACTAGTGGAAGCACTTGCTCGGGTGGCGCAAAGAGTTAACATGAAAAGAAGCAGATTTCATCCTTACGCAGGTCGCTTAACTGATTGTTCATTGCGTGGATCACACAACTGACTTCTCTATTGCGCAAGTACTGCAATCAAGAGTACAGAAAGATCATGATGAACGGTCCGATTTGATACAAAGTGGGCCCTATGGCATAAAGATCGAGAATTAACACGTGTGGGGTGTACAAATACCCCACTCCTCTCATTTAAGAGAGAGAAAATTTGGAAGAGGAGTAGAGCTCTGAAAGAAGACTGAAGGTGAGGAGCAGAAGAAGTCAGTTGCGTGAGTTGCGCAACCCACTCATTAGTTACACTGACCGGGCAACCGGCAAACCGATTGCATGGGTCATGCAACTAGGTCACTATGTGGCCAGTTCTAAATAGGGGCCGAAGTGCTGCCGAAATTGCTGAAAGCATTCAAGTTCAATCTTCATTACTTCAGGCTTTCACCTTTGACAAGCTCAGAAGAGAGATTGATTGATCAATTCAACATTCCTCCTAAGTCCTGGGAGATGACTAAAGCAACTGTCAAAATGCTCTCGGATTCAAGATTCAACATATAAGCTTTGTTAATTACAATTTTTTTACTTCCGATTTATCTTGGAATCAAGGGCTATGAAGGGATGTAGATAAACTCATAATTAATAATACAATGATTGTCTTATATATTCTCTTTATTACATTTGAATAAAATAATTTTCCCAAACGAAATGCATTTGTTTCTTGTTCGAAACAATATGTAGATTGGTTATGAGCACTGACATTACTTTGCATTGCATTCGCATGGGCTACGTAAGCCCCTTCATGCATTGCCTTAGTATGGCGCTTGGTACTCATTGCATCGTATTCATGATAAGCCTTGGTAAGGCTAGTGATATTGTTATTAAGTATGTTTCTCTTCTTGTACCACCTACTATTCTTCTGTGCACCTTGTCACACACTTTCACCACCCTCTAAGCTTCTATAAGCTTATGCACGATTGAT
Organism: Magnolia kwangsiensis; assembly: GCA_037074715.1. Taxonomy (NCBI): domain Eukaryota; kingdom Viridiplantae; phylum Streptophyta; class Magnoliopsida; order Magnoliales; family Magnoliaceae; genus Magnolia; species Magnolia kwangsiensis. The sequence goes on along the minus strand of CM073576.1, from coordinate 40,901,493 downwards.
GCGTGCAGGAGACCCTAGACAGGCGTCGTAGCGGCAGAGCGTATAGTAGAGTTGAGTTTGAGTACCCCAGTGTTGCAAACTTTTCTTTTCTCTCCTTCTTCTATTATCTTATGTATGTCCTTTTGGACCTTATGGATATTTATAAAAGTTTAAATTCATAGTGGATTTTGTGAAGTGTACCTTTGTTATTTTCAGATGTACTTGCTGGAATAACTCGCGATAACATTGCATCTCTGCTCAGAGTTTAGGACAACTAGTGTCCCGAGTGCATTTCTCTCATTCCATTTGATCCTTCAAGGATTCTAATTCCTAGGTGTCCATCACCTTTGTTCTTTCTATACACCATGTCATCTAGTCGAGGTGCTCATGATTGTGATGCCCGTAACTTGGTACCCATGGACATGGTTCTCAATCTGCTCTAGCGATCCGAGTGACTTTTTCTCCATCATCTGAGATTCTTGTTTCCCCTCTGAAACCTACCGTACTTATTCCTGAGGCTCCTGTCGTACTTGTGCCTCCGTCAAACGCCAGTGTGAAAAGGCTAAGCTATATGTCCTAGAGGAGGGGGGGTGAATAGGAATATGCCAAATTTAATAAAAAATAAATAAAAATAACAGAATTAAAGAATATGATAGCCAAATAAAGGAAAGAAATTCACAACGCTAAATTGAAAAACAACCTCAATAATCAAGTATTGAGAGATTGATATAAATGTTGTTCTAAGGATAACCTTACACCATAAAAACTAAGGGCTTATTGCAGGACAACCTTACTAGAACAATGAGTATCAAATTCTCAAACTAAAGAGGAAAATAAAAAGAAATGAATTGCAAGAATTTAAATCTAAATTATTACAACATTCCCCACAATGCTTGAAATATAAATTTTACAACATTCACATCAACACAAACATCCCACAATATGAATGATAAAGGATAGAAAAAATAAATCACACATCCACGAAAACGTAAAGAGTTATAGTGGTTCGCCTGTGTATTAACCAACTGTTAAACAATAGCCACACAGCTTGCTACTCCACTCCTAATATCCTCATACAGTGGATATTAGTGTTCACTATGAAAATAGGTTTTTCTCAGGTTCACCTAAAACCCTCACAATTGTGTCTTTCAATGGGCTTACACAATTCAAAAAACCCCACTTCTGAGTTTTATGGCTTCCCTCAGATAACTAATAGATTAATATTTTTCTGGCTTAATCTCAAATAAAACCAAAAGAAGAAAAATTATAATAATGTAAAATACCTGGATTTCTCCTTTTGTTGTAGCCCGAAAGAACCAAGTCAAAGTAGTAGTTCGAATATAGAAGTTCAATGTCCAATACTCATTTTAAAATGGTTCTAGGTTCTAATTGATTTTAAATTAAACCAGTTGGGCTAGCTCTATTTGATTTTGATTCCAAGAAGAAGGAATACAATAATTCCTCTTTCAAATTAGATTGGAATATAGAAACAAAATTAAATCAACAAAGCTAACAAAAGAGAATATTAAATATGTACAATGTAGCTTTAAAATGAATACGAACTTATCTCAGAGTGATGCCTTGATTTTTCTTGAATTGGATTACTAAACTCTGAAATTTGTTGTCTATTTATAGTCACAGAAACTCGTTTCTAGTCCAGTGGATAATACGACTGGTCATAGGAGAAATAAAAATTTTAATTTTTGAGCATGATCGAATAAAACCATTCCACGACTGGTCGAAGGATGTCCACGACTGGTCGAAGGCTGTCCACGATCGGTCGTGACAAGCTCACAACTGGTCGAAGACAGTCTGATTTAGTCACCATAGTTTGAGTCGTAGTTGCAGGACTTATCGTGAATGAGTCGTGTACTATTCATATGACCGGTCGAGAAGTCTCTAGGACTGGTCGTAGATGAACAAAAAATTTTGAAAAATTATAACAAACTTAGGACTGGTCCTGAAATTTCTTGGACTGGTCAAGCCAGTGCTAGTACTAGTCGAACAAGGTCCAGGACTAGTCTTAAAATAGTCCAAACACTTATAAAGTGATTTAATTTAATTTATGTATACAAAATGACCTACCAAAGGTCAATCTAAGGTCAATCATACCTCGAAAGTGATATATGAACATTGAGACTTCATTTCTTCAGAAGATGGTTGACCTTTGAAGATTATGAAGCTTGAGATCTCTACAGTTGGTGTAACTTGAACTTGAGATCTTCTTGAACTTGAAAACTTCATCTTGAGTTGTACACTTTCTTGAGTCTTGAACTGTACTTGAGTCTTGAGCAAGAACTTATCTTTTGTTGTAGCTCTTTGAAAGACTCTGATCATTGAAGTTTAAAGGAGTCGACAACGTACTTGACCTCACATGTCTTGAAGTAAAGCTTCGTTCTCAACTTGTAACATTGTGAAGCAGTGTCTTGAACATATATATATATATATATATATATATATATATATATATATATATATATATATATATATATATATATATATATCCTCATGCTACACAAGACATAGATAGTGTTTTTGGCACCACAAAATTTAATAAAGTAAAAGAGTTATTAGCCATTGCACTTACACAATGCTACCCCCGCTTATCATCCGCTGACAGATGGGCAAACTGAAAGGGTCAACCAGATCCTTGAGGATATGCTCACAGCTTGTGGGATCGACTTTGAAGGAAGTTAGGTTGAGCATATGCGTCTCACCGAGTTCGCATATAAGCCAATAAGATATCAAGTGACTATTAGCATGGCTCCTTTTAAGGTACTTTATGGTAGACCATGCAAAACTCATAAGTATTAGACCGAGGTTGGAGAGCATCGTCTCTTAGTTCCCGAGCTTGTGCAGTAGACGTCGGAGGTTATTGATGTTATTAGGTAGAGGATGTGGACAACTCAGAGCTGGCAGAAAAGATTTGCTAATCGTTGGCATCAACCCCTTGAGTTCACAGTTGGGAACATGGTATATCTCAAGGTCTCGCCTATGAAAGGCGTGGTTTATTTTGGTGTGAAGGGCAAGCTCACCTCGAGATTTATTGGACCTTTTGAGGTTACCGAGCGCTTGAGTGTTGTGCCCTAGAAGCTTGCCTTACCTTTAGAGTTATCCATGATCCATGACGTATTCCATGTTTCTATGTTGAGGAAATGTGGGTCGGACACTACACCTATGATTGATTGGAAGCCACTCGACGTCCGTGAGGATGCTTCCTAGATTAAGCAGCCATTTGTATTCTGGATCCAAAGGAGCAGGTCCTTAGGACCAAGGTCATTCCCCAAGTGAAGGTGCAAAGTCATCATTCGGACCCCAAGGCGTCTTCGGAATGCGAGGTCGAGATTAGAGAGTGATACCTCCCATTTGTTCGATGATTGATTGTTTGCCTTTCTTGTATTGTCTTTTCTTGTGATTGATGATTAAGATATATATGATGATGTTTATGCATTTTTGTTGTTCCAATTTTGTTAATTTTGATGACAAAATTTCTTTGTTATTGGGAAGGATTGTAAGACCCAACCTAAGTTCCTGCGTGTGCATGTGTGTGTAGGTATGCATTTCATTTCTCATGGTCCCGCGGTCTTACCAGTTGAATCCCGATGACCCGCGACCCTTGGATAGTGTTTATAATCATCCTTAAGTCTGATCAGATAGACCTAACTCGGATCGACCCTAGACCTATGCCATCTTGTTCGTATCGTCGTTATAGTTCCAACAACGCATCTTGTTCATCCATCCAACTTATGGATCAAAAGTTATGAGCATTTCATCATGTGGCCCACTTTTTGTACAAGAACATATGGACCACTTCTTGGCACAATTTCCATGCACACCACCCACACACACTACAATTCCCTGGAATAAATACTACCCACCTTAGACACTACCCAAGCCTCAGCTAAACCCTATGAGCATAGTAATCTCCTCCCATAGCTATGATTACCCTTCTTACAAATTCATTATTACCACCTCCTTACAATTTCTCTCTCTCTCTCACACACACTCTCTCTCTCTCTTCCTTCTCATTTCTCTTCTTTCCTTCTTCCTCTCCAACGTCCAACCCTCCTCCTATTTTTCAACATTTTCTCCCTCCTTTCCTCCATCATCTGGCCACTATAGTCCCATCTTGACCATTGAATTTAAACCTTGGAGCTTAAGATCCCTAGTGATGGTGGAAGCTTGAAAATCTAAGGTGGGTGCTTTTACTAGTGTTAATTTCTCTCCTCTTTCTTATTTCTTTTGTTTCTTCATGTATGGGACAAGTGGGACCCGCCAATCCACGGTGAGGATCCCATCTAACCCTTTTGATGTGGTCATTGGCCATCCTTCATGCATGTGTCATTCCATGATGGGGCCATCCTCCATGGACTCCATCATGATGTATTTCATAATCTCAGCCCTTCTAAGGTCATCTAGATATTTTTTTTATGGTGGGGATGGCATCCCCACCGCAGATTCTTATTATGGAGGTCCATGCATGCATAGATCCAGGAGAAAAGCATTGTATAGTTGTTTTTTCTTTGTGCATAAGGGATTTAAAGTGGCGAAATCCCTCTTGAATGGACGATCTCTCTTTTGTTCTCTCTCTCTTTCTCTATTTCTTTCCCCCCTAATATTGCTGATCATGGTGGCCCACCTGATATGAAAGGCACATCTAACCATCCACCCGTGATAGGACATCCCTATATCCCATTTACTGGACATATGGAGGTCCACCTTGCTGTCCATTCTCACATGCAAGGTCCGGATCGATTTGGAGCATGTTCAGGATGTATGTAGCCCATCTAGGTCGCCCCACCTTGATGTATGTGAGGATTTTTCTTGTTGGAGTTTTATTTATGGGCTAAACTAGGCAGCAATATACCTTGCTGTCCAGAATTTTCATAAGCTCATGTTGCTAATTTTTGGGAAGTGTTTAGCACACATGCTTGATTTGTTTTTGAAGGAGTTAAGGATGGGTCATTGGTGTGTGGACCCCACCCTGATGTATGCCAACAACCATCCCATGCAGCCCCTCTTTAGGATGCTCAAGGGCTGGGCCCAAGGGCCTAGATGGTCCAACATGTGGGACCATCCAGCCATGTATATGGGCTTGAAAAGCCACTTTGTGGGCCATGTTTTGGGATGGTGGGCTACTGATGTGGACCCCACCTTGATGTACCGTAGCAGAGGCTCCTCTCCCAACCACTTTCCCTTGATTTCTATGGCATGGGCCCACTCCATGGGTGATTTAAACAGGGGGTAACAACCTATATTTTCTGTAACCTTGCTGTCTATAAATGGTATGAATTAAATAAAATACTTTTTCCACTATAAAAATTTTAAAATTTTTTGAAGAGGTGGCCTACCCATGGTAGGACCCACCTATAAAATTTTGGAGCTAATGGACACCTGTACACACCGTGGTAAGGGCTGGACCGGCCCGCCACAATGGGATGTTCAGATTAGGCAGTATCTCAGGATAGATTGTCTTCTTAAAATGAATAAAAATATTTCTAGTTGTCCAAAAATTCTAATATTTTGTGGAGTGTGTCCCACCCATGTTAAGATCTACCTTCCAAATTTTAGGGCCAATGGACCCCTGTGCACACCATGACAAGGGCTGGACCAGCCCACCATGTTAGGACATCTAGGATGACAAGATTTTTTAGGCAGACTGTTTTCTGTAAATAAATTAACATACTTCTGAGTATCTAAAAATTATGAAATTTTGTGGAGATGTGGCTCACCCATGGAAGTACTAAAATACAAAATTTTAGGGCCAAGGAGCCCCTGTAATGTCCGTGGTGCAACATGGAGTGACCCACAAAGCTGAGACGTCCAGGCTGGGGCGTCCAGCCTTGGTTGGCCATCCAGGCTACTTCGTGGACCCACCTTAATGTATTTTATATCCCACCATTAATCCATGTGGGGTCTTTAGGGGACTTGACCATCCTTACCTTTGGTAGCCTCTACTTGGGTCCCATGTGATGAGTTTTTGGGCCAAATACCTGGGCTCGTAGAGCTGCCTACATATAGGATATCCTTGTCTTAGGTTGCTGCTAGGCCTGCATTCCAATAGTACAGCCCACTTGAAGTAAGTGTTGTATATCCCCTTCTCCTATGTTGGGACCCACAATGATGTGTGTGGGCCATCATGGATTAAATGTACTATAAAAAAAATTTATTGTTGGATTCCAACCAACCCAGAAAACAGGTGGGCTGGAATTTGGCAATGGGCCCAATATTGCTGCCCATAAGAGTTATTCTGGGGCAGCATGGCCCACCAGATTTGAGGATGGATTAATATGTCATTTTACCATTTTTCCTTTAGTATTTTTGGGTTTAATTAGGGCCCATTGAGGCCCACTCAAGTTGGGGTTTATGTGGATCATTGTATGTGGTTAATTGCTTGTTCCTTAGGATTTTAGATTGAGAATTTGTAGATAGAACCATTAACCTTTGGGCCTATATTCTTCTACTTATTGTGATGGGTTTATGGGCTGTAATATGCAAGTAGTTGGGGCCTTGGTTGCCCACCAATTTAACCATATACTTAGGCTAAGATGAGATGCCCAACTCACTTGTGTTAAGTGGGAAATTTGCCCATATGGTTGAACTACTTGGTTGCCCATTAGGCCCACCACGATGAGTGAATTTATGACCCTTATGGCTGGGCCCAAACCTTTCTCAAGGGCCCACCATGCTACTTAAGTATTGAGCTTAGTGTATGGCCGACTAGGCCATGGATTGCTTAGGCCTTGGGCCTTATTTCATGCTCGAGTAGTGGTGGACTACCTCTTGGAAACTAGTTGAGGTTGAATGTCCTCCTGAGTGATCCTAAGGTAGGAACATGGGTTTCTCTATGGATGGTTAAAGGCCCACCATAGACCCTAGGCCATTTATTTAAGGCTAAATATGGATGTATGTGGAGCCTACCTCCACATATGTTGGTCCAGGCCATTAAGCCTTGGATCGCCCGATCATGGAAGCACTCTCTGAATTGGGTTGCTGCTAGACTCATAATCCAGTAGTAGGCTCACTTGATCTTTTCATAATATATACACACTCTCCATCTGGTGGGGTCCCCCAGTGAGTATATTTGGCCTTCATGAGATTATTTCCATGTAGTTAACTAATTTCTGGACCTTAACAGGTCCATGAAGTCAAACAAGCCAAACGTTTATTAAAGGGCCTTAAATGTAAAATTTTATGGTTAAAATTTTATTTGGCTTTGGGCTCACCATATTGAGAACTTGTGTACATGTTACATGCTTATGTTCTCTTATAATCTTTAGGCTTAATCAATGCATTCTTTTGGATCACCATTAGTGATCACATGAGGACCCCATTTTAAATTAGATTTTTATAGCATCTCATGGGCCCAGAGAGGGTTAGGACATCCCATCTTGGCCTAGCTATATATTTGACCGACTTCCACCAATTTGATGGACTTGTGGGCTAAGATAAGGATAATATTGGGTCCTTGGTTGCCCACCTAAATTGCTAGTTATTGGGCTGATGTAGTGGGGCCCATTTCATCTAAAGTTAAAATTTTTTTAGGCCGTATATTATGTATGCGGGCTACCGACCAAGTCTAATTTAATGCATGGATTCTATGACCATTGAGAATTGAGCCTTGGGCCTTAATTTCTCTCTTGGAGCCTATGTTGTTAAAAGTGGTATTATATCTTTTTATGTATGTGGTTACCTTTATATTTATATTAACAAAAGTATGTATGTTTTTACCTTTATTTTTATCTTAAATGTATGTGGTTACCTTTATTTTTATCTTAAATATAGGCCTTAGGCCTTCTATCCGTATAGTTCATGGTTGATATGCCTTTTTTGAGAATGGTGCTTAACTGTCCCCATTATGGGCCCCTCTATGCCTGGTTGTATTTATGAGTAATTGCATACTCATCTTAAACTCTTGCTAGGGTCATTTCTATACTACTTAGACTCGTAGCTTGTATACTTAGTCTAGTGGGCTACCCTAGGTAAATGGGCCCCCACTAGAAGTTAGATTTCTTAAGGATATTGTCTAAGTACCTAGTCTTGGTTCCTTCTTGGATAGGAGGAATGTAATATACATTGTATATCACCGAATAGTGTGATTAAATTCATCCACATGACCCATGTACATCATTGTATGCTTGGTTGACATTGTGTGTATGTGTTCATATTGTGTCATTGGGCATTGCATGTTACCTTCTCCGAAGGACGTAGTATTCCCTCTTGAGCACGTTGGATGCTTGGAATTGATGCATGGTTGATTGTGTGATTCATGCATCTGACATTGTGTAGCATATGGACAATTATCGACCTTACTTCATCAGGGTTGTAGCCTCCACAGTTACATCATGGATGACCATGATTAGACACCAAAAATGTTATCTGAGCATAAAGGATGCATAGGATGCCCATGGGTGAAATTCTCAAAACTTTCATGGTACCAAGGATCTGCTCTAGTGTCATGACCGAGTAGAAATAAGAGCGCACTAGGGCCTTACACCTTTAGGCCGTAACTCCCACTATCGTGTAGTCGATTGGAATCTTTTGAGTTAGAGGACTCCCCTTTAACAAACTTAAAAGGAGTAGTCTTATATTTAAGAGGCATATTCTTATTGTAGCCCAGACTAGATCTATCGCCACATTTCCTTGATCTAGTTAGTAATTTTTCTAGTTTACAATCACCCCGAGTATACCTCCAAGTATCCTTCGAACTCAAGAGAGAAGAGACTTCTAGTTTTAGTTTTTTATTTTTAGATTTTAGATTTTCAATTTTGGATCACTACCAAAAAAATGACCAAAGGCTACAAACTATTCTAGTTTTTAGTTACGGCTATACACCGTAGCTAATTTGCTACGGCTTAAAAACGTAGCTAAAATTATAAAAACCGTAGCAAAAAGTTAACTCCGCCAGACGTATGTACAACCTTGGATATGTCATAAGGGACTCTATGAGGCCCATTAAAATGTGTGTACTCCATCAAATACATCTATCAATTTTTTAAAAATATTTTATGCAAGAACTCAAAAAATGAAGTAGATCGAAAACTCAAGTGGACCACACGGTAAGAAAGAGTGGAGATTAATCCATTGATCGATGGTGTGGTTCAATGAACCTTTGATTTGCCTAGATTTTGGGTTCAGTTCTTATAAAAAAATATTAGAAAATTAATGGACGGAGTTGATATATCGATTACATCAAGATGGACCCCATAAAGCCCTTGATAGGGTCGTCCGTCTAGATCCCGTCAAACGTGAGCCGTGGAGGGGTCGTTACGAATTGTGCAATGGCTATGGGCATATTAGATTTTAGCTACGGTTAAAAACCGTAGCAGGAAAAAATGCAAAAAATCGCGCTGCCTTTTTCTTTTCCCCCTCTCATGAAACACCCATTTCCCTCCACTCAACCTATTCCCTCTCACTTCCGGCCCTTTCTCTCTCTCTCTCTCTCAATCTCCTGCACCCCTCTTCTCTATCTCTCTCAATCTCAATCTCATGCATCCCTTCACTACAAGAAAAAGCCGGTGATCATGGAAATCACCGGCAGTCGTCTGCCCCTGCTTTTGAAACGTGGTTGCCAGTAAGAGATTTTAGTTCAATCATGTCTATGATTGGTTAAACCTCTTAGCTAGGGCTAAGAGGTGAAGCTTGTAGCGTGATGAGATGTTTCTTTTACTTTGATTCATGTTTATGTTGAACCTTCTTTGATTCTAGTTTGATTTAAAAGGAATAATTTTAGTTCTTAATGGTTTATTGTGACTCAAATTACAATAGATCTGTAATAGCTTTGAGTATCTTCTTTTCGTGATTTTGAGATTGTAGGATTGGTAAATCCTGTTGTTAGCCATCGTCTCATGGGTATGGATTGGTGATGGAAGAAGCTCTTCTAATTATAACAATTCTCCTCCATTGAGAATTAGGTTAAGGAAAGTTCAGATTGATCTTAATTGTATATCTTCCAATTGGATAGGATAGGACTCCAATTCCATTCATGTGACTTGAATTAAGTAAGAGGGCTTCCTGATCTCTACAAGTGGATCCATGGAAACCCTAGTTACCACCTTTGAATTTGTTAGTTTTAATCAATTTAATCATAATTATTCTCTCAATTAATTCATATTTAGATTCACATCTTCTTCTAGTTCTAGTTCTAGTTACTTTCAGAATACACATAAGATTAGTTCCTGTGGATTCGACCTCAGTCTCACCAAGATTATTACTGTATTTTGGAAGATAACCAACCTTCTAATTTTGTATTGATGGTGTTTAGAAGAGAAATTCTAAGTGAGAAGGTAGACATCTGGGTAAGTCAATCATCACCCCGTATTTTATAAGAGACTAAGATCAGTCTATCATTTTTTGAACAATGCATGTTAATGGTGTATTTTAATTTGACATTATCTACTTAGTATAACACATTCCTTTTCTACATGGCTAGTAGATTTAGCATATGATGTAATTGCCTGATTGTATACTTTACCAAAAAATATAACAATAAGAATTACATGGAAAATCACAATAGAGGAGATCAATTGCTTTAACTTGCATTTTTTTATTGTCATCTGTTTCCTGCTTCCACTTTCATCACTAACATCTTTCTCATTCATGACTTCATGCATATGATTAAAATAGGGAAAAAATTACTTTGTTGCATGATTAGAAATTGGAAAAATCTGAATTTTTGTGAATAATATGGCTAAGGTTCGTAACATCTGCTACCAAGTAATAAAAATTGACTGCATTGAATCAAAGAAAAATAGAATAAACTGGATTTCTCTTGAAAATCCCTCATTTGAAGCTAGGTATAAAAAATGGTTATGTAAAAGTAACAATGGGACCTCATTACGCAATAACAAGGCTGTAATGCCTGATCTGAAAATAAAAAAGGCTTGTAATGAGCTTGTAATGGCTGTAACAAGTTTGTAATAGACTGATAATGGGGGCAATTTATTTTTTTTCTTATTTTTTTTTTTTTTTACTGTTATGGCCCTTATTATATTGTCCATATGGCCAGTTGTTATGGCAGCTGTTACTGTTACCATTACCGAATACTTTTATTTGAATCCTCACCCAAGTGTACGAATTAAGGTCATGTAGGGTTGTGACTAAGTGCACGACTGTCATCTTCCCTTTTCAGTATTGAATGCTGTGTTATAGTTCGAATTTTTTAACCACATAGTATATCCATGTTGGAATAGAACACAAGTGCAAAAGAAGCAGCCCATTCAATCTGATCAATCTACTCCTTGGGGAGGTTGGAAATCAAATGATGCAGGAAATGAGAGGGTTGAAGACGCTAAATCCCAAGATGTAAATTGTTGGAACCAGCCAAATGAATCATTTGCCAAACCACATGTTTGGGATAAGGACAAGATGCATGGTCAATCTAATTCTGTCTGGGATAGTCAGAGCCCAAAGGGTACCCATACGGAGATATCTTTAGACATTGGTGGTTGGAATGAAGATAGAGGACAAGATGAGTTGAATTAACCAACAAAATCTCCTGTTTGGAGTTATTCCCCTATTGAGAAGCCTTCAGATGACAACAGTTGGAAAGAAAATGGAGTACACGATTGGTCAAATCGACCGACCAGAGCTCCTGGATGGGGTTCTTTGAGTGCAGGTGACCGAAGAAACCAGAGAATTCGTTCTACCCAGTCACCTGCACTTGTGGGGCCTGATGGTCGGAATGCTAATAGGATTCTCACTACCACTAGAAGACACTTGGATCTATTCACATGTGAGGAAGAGAAAATTCTTCATAATGTTGAACCAATTTCGCTATCGAAAAAATGAATTCTGCATAATTCTAGCTGCTATGACGATGATCGGCTATCAGATGAAGATCAGTCCTGGGTACTCGATAATGTTTTTCAGCACCATCCTGACAAAGCGACAAAAATGGATGAAAAGATTGACTATGTCACAGTTGGTAAGCATGACAAATACCAAGGTACCAGGTGCTTTTTTGTTGTCTCCACAAATGGTTTTTGAGCGGATTTCTCTTACCTTAAATGCTTGGGGAACTATGTCAAGGAGAAGTACCCTGATGGTGCTGAAGCCTTCAACTAAAAGTATTTCAAAAAGTGCCACTCAGAGAGCATGAACCAGCAGCAAACACAATAGCTGTAGATCCAACCCCCTTGGGAAGATAGAATAATGAGTTTGTGTAGTGGGTTTTTTACTGCGCATTGGTCATATGTATATATTTTCTGCCATCTGCCCTTCCCCAAATGTGGTTAACCTCTCGTTTGCCCCTTTTAACTATTGTATATATTCGTCATCCCTCTGATGAATGCACTTCCCAATTTGGGAGCTTTTCGGCCATATGGCTAAGCAGTTGGCTTCCATATGTTTAAACAGTTTTTTTTATCACTTCAAAATTTCTGTTTTAGTTTTTATAATTTTATGAGTAGATTATTTCGTTGTGGATATAATTTTTGTACTCTCATTTGAATGAAGGAAACTGGAAGTTATTACATTTATTTTATTTTGTCTAGTTGCACTGCATTTGGTGGGAATCAAGTTTTTAGCATTCGTGCTTGATCTATCACTGTTTGGAAGGAAATGTAGCCTGTCATATTTATTGTTAAACAGTAGCAATAAAATTACATCATGTAAACACTAAATTAGTTTTAGTGCATCTATTAACTAAACTGTAGGAAGAAAATTTATTATTTTGATTGCTAGTCAATGCTTTAAATTGTTGGCTTCTTTAATTTGATGGTCTTCACTTGTTAGAAATTAAATACTTACATAATGATGGTTGTTCGTTAGAATATATGATAATTGTATACATGCACCAATCCTTGGTTACCTGGAATTTTTGTGATTGTTCAATGTTCTGCATTTTCTATTCTAATTTGTCTTAGATAGCCAATTTTTTTATTTTTTTATTTTTGTTGAGTTCACAAATCATACAAATTGCTCCGAATCAAAATGCAATTTCTGAAATTTTCTTTCTTTTTATTTATCTAAAATTCCGTGTAGTGATGCTTTTAAGAGACTAGTAAAAGCACCAATAAGAATCTGTGGCGATCGAAAGATCGAAAGAATTCATTCATCTCCGATAGTTAAGTTCTTTTTAAATAATAATATAAAAAAATTCTCTCCCATTGTATTTAATTTTCCTGATCTGTTATTATCATCTGCTTGTTTTGCTTTGATACATCTCGTTTCATCTAGAAAAAATAGATTTTTTCTATTGTTTTAATAGATTCATGTGAGTTTCACTTCGGTTAATTTCACCATACAACTTGTTTTTGTATGTTATGTAACAAGGTACAGAAGGTTTGAGAGGATGTTAGCCTCGCATGGCGTGCCTGACTCCCACCATCAGATGGCATGTTTGTCAGAGATATGGCACATACCCATTTATTTTCATATGAAGCCCTTGAATTAGCATGTGCATGTTTTTCTCTCTTAAGTACTACCATACCCAAGTAATATAATCTTTATAAAAAATCGCCTGAGTCTTGTCAATTTGAACAACTCAACAACTGCTCCTGTGTTACGTCCAAGTCACTCTATGAAATGAGCCTCCAACAATTTTATCTTATCAAAACTTCCATTTGGAAATACTACATCCAACGAAAAAAATATTAGTGGAAAAAATCATTAGTTGTTTAATGCATTGTTAGGGTTGGGAGATGGAGATCCACCTTATTTTTAAAGGGCCTTTTGATGATTATTTTAAATCCACCTTATTTTTGAAGGGCCTTTTGATGGAAATAGTTTGGAGGGAAATAAAAAGTGTATTTTGTTTTTGGTGCTTCCTTGAGACACCATACCATTTTTCTTAATAAAATGAGCTAGGGAAGTCATTAGCTCTATAACTCACAAATTTCCCAAATCCTCTTTACTTTCTCCTCCACAAACTAGTATCAAAGTCTCTTGGCTAATTTTATTTTTTTTCAAGAGGCAGGTTTGCAGAATACAGAACGCATACTGATGTGGCACATGTCAGTGATATCTGAGCCATTCATCAAGTGATAGCCACCATAAACACGACCTCAAGTGTTTGATTTGTATTTAGTGTATCAATTTTTGGATGTAATGTGAATATATTCAAAGCAGAAGAAATTGCTTTTAGATGTGTTCCTTCTTATCCCATTTTATACATGCCTAGTTTTAATACATGTATATGCTTCAACTTATTTTACATATTTTTAAACTAGACAAATCTTTGATCATAAGTTTGATAATTAACTGTTTCTTTCATAGGAGAGATTCTGATGACATACATGTAAATGGGAGATGGATGTGCAAATGGTGGCATGGGAGTCCATTTCCTTTATGTGGTTTCTCTTCTCACTTCCTATTTGGATTTTATTTTCTACGGTGGATCTTGTGGTTTCCTTGTAGGGATTGTCACATGTCAGTTGTTGGTTCTATAGAAGATTATGTTGGATCTCTGTTTCTTAGAAGATCTAGTTTATGCTTGGTGGTATCATGGTATGTGAGCTTCATTTGTTGTGTTCATTCATCTCTGACGTTTAATTTATAGATTTCATTGAAATAGTTATATTTCTCTCCCATTGTGGACACTATTTCTTTCTTTCTTTCTTGCGTGAATTGTGTTGCTGGTTGAAATGAGTCCTTATACAAAGATTTCAGGCTGGTCCACCTAATGCATGGCTAAGATGTCCTACAATGATGGCAGGTTAGCAGGCATGGCTTGTAGTGGTGAATGTTTAGAGCTGTTTGGGAATCAAATAGATCTGTTTAGAAAATCAATGGCCACTTATGGAATATTTTCATTGATGGAAATGAAGTTCCTGTTAGAAGCTATATTTTCATTGATGTTGGCACTCTATTTTTTAAAATTCTATTTGGTCATTTTAATGGTTTTGAGAATTCGAAACCCATGTAAATAGAATAAATATGAAATCTAATTACAAGGACAATGGAGAACTCCCTAACTAAAATTTCTTATTCCAGGCACTTGTTGTCCTCATGCATGATATGGGTCCAAACTGAGAGCTGATAAGTGATGCTATCAACAGTACCCTGCAGTTCAAGGTGAAGTTGTGTTTGGATCTTTTTCTGTAGTTATACTAGGCAAGATGATGGAGGTTCATGGTGACCACTCAGAAGATGTCGGAGTGAAGTTGGAGGGGCCAACAGATGAACCAATTGCAGAGGCGGAAGCTGAAGTTGTTGGCGCTTAAGGTTTAGTGTTTTCATTTTCCCTTTCTATCTTCAATTTTCATGGAATGTTTGAGGATTTTGTTTTAGTGGATGGAGAATTTTGAGAGATGACAATAATAAATATACATGTAACTATGGTGCAGATATGGTTTCTACGGGATGTGGTGCAGATATACATGTAACTATTAAAATTGAAAGTGCAGACTCCACACCAAATCTGCATTCTATCATTTCTGCATTCGATGGGGTAATCAACTTAATCATTCCATTGCCAATCTTAAAAAATGCTGTTAAGTTTAACATTGTGTTGCTTAATTAGCCTGTACCACTTTTTACATTATGTTGCTTTATTAGTGCAAATATAGGTTTCCCCACTGAATTTTCAACTTGTGAAGTTGATCAATTGACTAGGTTGGGTTAAAGGAGTTTGAAATATGCTCTTGATTGATCTTTCAGTAGACCACTATGTTAGTAATTTAAATTTCTTCAACTGGATTTGTCTTATGCTATGTCTTGGCAGCAATTTTCTTTTAGTTTGGTTTATTACATTGTGTTATGGTGTAAGATGAATGCTTATGCAAGATGTGTTAGATTTTGTGTTCTAGAGTATTTTGAGCCTCCCTGTCTGTGCCTTCTATGATCTCTTTCCACACAATCAAGCCGTCTTTCTTCCGCAATTTGGTGACTACGGTGGTGGTATATAAGACCCGTATCTTAGTCCGTACCATTCCATAGACTTCCACAGTCTTACCGGTTGAATTTCGGCAACCTTCGACCCTTAACTGATATTTACGCGTGACCCTGATTCGTATGCTGTCAACCCGTATCGACTCAACCCAAGACCTTTATCATAGCGACCGCATCGTCCCCATTGTTCCGATGCCGCTACACGCACGCTGAGGCGATACCCTGGTCAGGAGATATGGGTCAGCATTCGATGAGAGAAAAATGCCGCGCGTTGCGAAATCTAAGAGAATCTCTACAATTTTTCAAATCAATCACATTAATCAATCAAATCCCATCACATCTCATGTCAAGTACACATCAACTTTCACCCATTCCCAAGTAAGCCTCAAAAGTCAAAAAATTCTTACACAAGCCATGCCTTTCTTACACAAATGGCCACAAAAGTCAAAAAGTTCTTACACCCATCACCACCACATCCATCACTCCATCACCCATCACTCCTTCTCTCCCTTTACAAGTCTCTCTCTCATTTTCAACCCATTCTAAGCAACTAAAAAATTTCATACGTATGAATCTCCCCCTCTCTTTCAAAACTCCAAGTGTGGCCCACCTTTCCTACCCCTTCATCTCCCATCTCAACCATCCAAACCTTATCTCATCCATTGAAATCAAAGCCAAGGAGCTAAGGAACCCATAGGAGCAAGAAGATCGAACAGTGGGTGCTTGATAATAGTAATTTTTCATATTTTTTAAGTTGGGCCAAGTGAGACTAACCGATCAATGATTTAGATCTCGCTTGGGACCCTAAGTTGTGGCTGATGGCCCACTTTGACCATCATGATGTTTATTTCATTGCATTAGGAAGGTCATCTAGACCGTCCATATTGGTGGGGAAAGGATCCCCACCGTTGATATTCGATTTCGATGATCCCATGTGTAAAGGGATCCATTTGATTGTATGATTTTTTTTAAGGGAGGGCTCATAGTGGCGGAGCCCTCCATCACACGTGTGTCCCACTCTCTTTCCCTCTCTCTCCCTCTCTTTTTCATATTTTTTTAATGGGATGATGATGTACTTGTGTGGCCCGCTCGGATGGACCCCACTATGAAGTATATATTTTATCCAAGCCACCTTCAAGTGGGGCCCACTTTATAAGCGTTGTATTCACACCACCCATCATTTGGTGGCCCACGTGGGCAGACCACCCAAAATACACAACCGTCCAGCGTCCCTGGACGTTGGACGTTGAAAGGAAAACACAAATATCAGCCTTGGTTCAAGGCTATTTGGGTGGGCTACTCGTGTAGGCCCCACCTTGATGCATGGTGTTAATCCATGCCGTTCATTCTATTCTCTGGGTCATTTTACCCATTGAGTCAAAGGATGAAGTCGAACTAGGCATCTGGTGGGCCATAGCATAGGGAACTTTGGTGGTTACCATTGAAAAATTTCCTGATGTTTCTATACACCCAAAAATCCTAAACTTTTGACTCATTTCGTCTGTTATGAGCCGTAGAATCCCATGGTTGGGATGAATTCTCTGATTGTGGGCCCTACCTATGAAAAACCACAGGTAGAGTGATATTTCAAATATATATATATATATATATATATATATATATATATATATATATATATATATATATATATATATATATATATATATATATATATAAGATGCAAGGGGCAGCAGGCGCTGCCCCCTCTGACACAGCGACAGGCATGTGGCAGGCGGGCCACTACGGACCACGGATCTAGCCGTGGGCCCCACCATGATGTATATTTTGTATCCACACCTTCCACGAGGTGGGCCCCTCCCTGAGGTGGGACCCTCCAAGTTTTAACCACTTCCAAATCTCAGGCGGCCCACACTACAAGGAACAATGTTGATTAAGTTCTACCATTAGAAATTTTTTTAGGGCCCACTGAAGTTTTAGATTAATATGAAATTTATTTTTCCTCTTCGTCCATGCCTCTGAGACCATATGGATGGATTGGATGGAAAAAAAAATATTATGATGGGCCCCACGTGGAGCCCACAGTGATCTATGTGTTCTGTGCCCTTACCGTCCATCTGTTTTGATGGTGAGGCACACTGTCACCTAGCAACAACGAGTTCTGTGGGTCCCACCATTATATATATATATATATATATATATATATATATATATATATATATATATATATTATATATTACATATTTTATAATATGTATATGGTGGTGGGCCCTATGTGGTACCCACCTCTGTTTCCCTTTTAAAGTGCTTGAAAAGGTACAGTAGCAGCTATATATATTTTATATACATACATGTCCTTAATACGTAAAGTTGTTGTTGCAGTTATAATGTATATATATTACTATATATATTATATACGTGGGTCCAAGGTCCATATGACCCTTTGTATAAAATGGATTGCAAATAAATATTACAGTGGACCCTAGGCCATGTGACCCTATGAATAGTTTGGATGGAAATAAACATCATATTAGGCCCAGATTGGATGGAAAATAAACATATTGTAAGGCCCATGGGTCGAGGCCCACTTGATGTATTCTAAGGCCCATGGGGTTAGGCTATGTGATGTTTTAAGGGCCCATGGGTTATGGCCCATTGAGATGTACTAGGGCCTATGGTTTGAGGCCCATTTGATGTACATATGGGGCCCAATTGGTGTGGCCCATTTGTTACATATAAGACTCATGAGATTAGGCCCATTTGATGCAATCTAAGGCCCACGTGTTTTAACCCATTGCAATGCACATAAGGCTCATTGGTGCGGGCCATTGATGTGGCCCATTTAATGAGTAAAAGGCCCATATGACATGGCCCATTTGATATATTTAAGGCCCAATGGGGTGTACCTAAGGTCCATTGCAATGTGTGATCCCAACCTGGTTTACATAATGATATTCACTACGGGCTACACCTTGGGAGCAATGTTGGTTTGATGTCCACATTGCGAGTATAATGTTGGCTAAATGTCCGCATTACGACTCTCCCTAGGGCCCATTGATAGGCCCATACTTATTATATGCAAGCCGTCTAGGCCAGCTGCGTTGTAAGGATAGTGCATTACTTTATAACAGGTGTAGTATAGTTTCATAACTCATGATCATACGCATCATAGGTATGCTTGATATGAGAAGTGACTAATCATAGTATATGCCTTCATGCAGATTATTTATGGGACCCCGATTAGGCGGTGTTTCCCTACATAAGCGCACGATACGCACAGGATTTGCTACATGATTGGATAGTGTGATTCATGCATTTTGCATTATGTGATATGGTTATTATACGCCCTAGCGACATCGGGGCTGTAGCCTTCACAGGCATATCGTGGTTGGTAGGATTGAATACTGAAAATCTTATTGTACATGGGGTGCTATAGATATCCCTGGGTGAAAGTCTCTCAACCCTTATGGTACCAAGAGGTTGCTCCAACGTCTAGACCGAGTGGGTACAGGAGCGTCGAGTGTCGATTACCAGACGGTCGCGCTTTCCACTATGTCGTGGTCGGTTGGAAGGGGGTGCGGCCTTACCCGTGCGA
Organism: Magnolia kwangsiensis; assembly: GCA_037074715.1. Lineage (NCBI taxonomy): Eukaryota > Viridiplantae > Streptophyta > Magnoliopsida > Magnoliales > Magnoliaceae > Magnolia > Magnolia kwangsiensis. The sequence continues at coordinate 40,882,130 of CM073576.1, read as the reverse complement.
GAGTAGGGGGTAAAGCTAGACTGAGTCTAACCAGCTTGAGGAATGGGTCTGCTATTGGCGAACCGAGCCCGATATTGGCAGGTGGATAGTAAGGTCTCTTTCACTTACCTTATTGTGCGCGATAGGGCGGTGATCTAGTTTAGAGTGTATTAGACCTCGGTGATATTCTAGATTTGAACTGTATCGATATGTGGACTTAGATGAGGACTGTATGCTTGAGTTACATTTTGCATCGCATGGCCCTGTGTATGGCCGACATCATTCATGCTTTGCACCACATGACCTTGGTACGGCCAACAGTATTCATGTATCCATCAGCATATTCCATATTACTCTGATATTGCATAATCATTTAATACCTTGCATACACACTTTCACCACCCTCTAAACTTTCTATAAGATTATGCACGACCGTTGCGTGCAGGTGACGTTGGGGCTTAACAGCACTGAGGCAGATCACTTTGGAGATTTTTTTCATCATCATTGTATTTCCCTTTATGCTCATTATACTTATAAAGTTTTTGATCATAGTGAAAATGTAATGAAGTTTTTGGTTGTTGTTTGTGGGTTATGCCTTTGGTTATTCTTATTACGAATCAAACTGACATTGAAAATCCTCCTCGTAGCATCCCAGGATTGGAACCTGGCGAATGGGCGCTGGAATCCGGGAATGGGGTTCTACGGAGGATGTTGGCGTCGAATTCGGCGATCGAGAATTTTGTGAGCCCGATTTCTGAGTTTGAGGCGTGACAGAAGTTAGTATCAAAGCATAACTTGGGAATAACTGAAAATACCATTACATGTCTGCTATGAGTGTAGAATGACTAAGTCCTGAAGTTCGGATAGCTTAGCGGCCTTCCGTTATAGACCTTTAACGTGCGTACCTTCAAGAGTTTTTAAGTTGATAGGCGCCTTCGCTCTTTCTTATAGGATATGGCGCGTGGGAGAGTGACCCGATCGACTCCCACACCACCACCTGAGGATCTCGCTTTACCACCGGCGGCTCTCGCCCTACCACCTACGATACCCATTCCACCACTAGAGATTCCTACTGCCCATCCTGAATATGTTGCTCCTCCATCAGAGACCGGTGAAACCCGACCGTATCCATGAGTGCCTCTCAGTTGCAGCAGATGTTACAGGATGTGACGGCTTCACTTTAGGGATAGAGGAGAACCCAGTCATTTCGCAGGCTCAGGCAGAGTAGGAGCACTCGAGCACCCTCCTTCGTGAGTTTCGACGACTCGATCCCCCACGTTTTCAGGGTGAGCCAGACCCGATGGTAGCTGAGAGATGGAACGCTGATGTGGAGAAGATATTCGAGACGATGAGATGTACGACTGAGCGGTGAGTTCAATTAGTAGTATTTCTTCTCCATGGTGAGGCTGAGAATTTATGGGCATTAGTCTCTCGAGCAGCAGGTGCTGACTTTGTGCCGACAGTATTTCCCATATCACATCCGACGACAGCGGGCATTGAAGTTTGACGCCCTGGTGCAGGGTGATATGACATGTAAGACCCGTATCATAGCTCGTATTGTTCCGTAGGCTTCTGCGGTCCTTTCGGTCGAATTCTGGGAACCCTGGACTTGTATCCGACTTTTGCACATGATCTTAGGCCGAGTCCCGCATGTCAGAGTCGACTCGACTCAAAACCTATACACCTGCAACCGCGCCGTCGCCGCGGTTCCAACACCGTGACTCACGCACCGACTCAATACCCAGGCCAGGAGATGTGGGCCTGTGTTCAGTTTGAGGAAAACCCCGTGCATTACAAATACCGAGGGAATCTCTATGACACATCACATCAATCACCTCACTGTCAAAAGTACAGAACCCATCAAGTCAAGTACCCTATCCTATCCCCAAGTACACAACACCATCCCCAAAGTCAACCTTTCCATCCCATCTCTTACACACTCCATCACTCACTCCATCAATCTCTCTCTCTCTCTCTCTCTCTCTCTCTCTCTCTCTCTCTCTCATCTCTTTCTCATTTTTTAAAAAGAAAACCATCTCCCAAGCAACCATGGGAGAGGTGGACGTCTATGGGAGAGAGGTCATGTGTGGCCCACCTCCCTACCACCATATCCAACCATCCAATCTCCATCATTCTTCGTCAAAGTCGAAGCTAAGGAGTTTGGCGTTCAATCAGACCAAGAAGGCAACCAATAGGTGGGTGATCTTATGTCTTGATTTGTGATTTATGGGCCCACTTATGATGGGACCCATCTTGATGTATACGATGTTTAGGGAGGGTGGGTCCCTCCCCTCCTCACGTTCTCTCTCTCTCTCTCTCTCTCTCTCTCTCTCTCTCTCTCTCTCTCTCTTTCTCTATACTTCTCTCTCTTCTCTTCATGTATGATGGCTCACCATGATGTGTGCTTTGATCCACACCGTCCGTGCCATCCAAATGGCTAGATGGTGGGGCTCCACTGTGATGTATATGCATTGTGCGTCCACACCATCCAAGGTCTGGACGTGGGATCCACATGACGCATGTGTTGTATACACACTGACTATACTGTATGTGGGGCCCACCTTGCATGCGTTACACGTACAGGTGGTGGGATCCACCGAGGTATGGATTTAAATCCACACAGTTCGTCCAGACACTGGACTGTTTCAAGTATTGATTATAATAATATAATATAATATTGTATATACATGTACTGTATATTATGTGGTGGTGGTAGCCCCATGTGGGACCCATCTCTCTCTCTATGCGCTATCTTCCGTGGATTTCATCCACGTGGCACCACTGAGGAATAGGTTTTTATCCAACGGTCCATCTATGTGGAGTGCACTATGATGTATGGTGTACATCCATGCCGTTCATATCACGGTGGACCTCACCATGTTTGTAGGTGTGAATCCCCACCGTCCATTGCTTGGATGGTGGGCCACACCAATGTATGTATTCCATCCAACGGTCCATCTATCTGGACGTTGGTGGGATTTGTTTTAAATAATAATAATAATACATAAATAAATATTATATATTTATATATGTTGAGGTGGTTGTCCGTACGTGTGGGCCCCATGTGGGACCTACCTGTTTTGTGAAATGGGGTGGGCTTGTGTACATGTACAACAGCCGTGTAGCTGCTGTATTGACGTTTCCTGGCATCCACATGTGTGGTGCCCTACTTGATGTATATGTTTTATCTGCACCGTCCAAGGTGCTGGACGGTGCTGTGGATTGCACTTTGATGCATGTATTCTATTCAAACCGTCCCTCCATTTTTAGTGGAAGTGTGGACCCCCCCCCCCCCCCCCCTCCCACACGTGTGGGCAGGTGAGACCCACCTTGATGTAATTATTTTATATCCACACCGTCCACTGGATTGGGACGGTGGGGCACTGTGATATATGTCTTTACCTATGCCGTCTGTCCAGCAACAACATAGCTACTGGATTAATGTCAGCAAGCTCTGTGGGGCCCACCATAAGGTAGTGTTGTATCCAGGCCGTCCAAAGGGACGGTGGGCCCCAATTGATGATGTTAGCAAGTCATATAGGTTTGGTGATCCACACCATCCATCTACTGGGCGAGCAGTTCGGGGCTGCTATATTGGCGCCAGTGTTATGGGTTTTATTCACACCGTCCGTATATGTGCACCCCACCATGATGTATGTGCTTGGGTCCCTACTGTCCAGATGGCTGGATGGTGGGCCACGCCGTGATATATATGTTGTAATCCGCACCATCCAGATGTCCATCCATTTGTCATGGCCCACCATGATCTAGACGGTGGGCCCTACCATGAGATATGTGTCGTTCATCCATGTCGTTCATCCATGTCGTTCATTTAATGGACCCATTTGGAAGGTGTAGGCCTGCTGCTGACCGAGCGGGGCCCACCTGTTGTGTAATCGCAAGGCCCACCATGTTGTATGTATTCCATCTATGCTGTCCATGAGACATGGACTCCACACGATGTATGTTTTATCCACACCGTCCGTGGGACGTGAGACTCACCTGATGTATGTGTTTCATATCCATGTTGTCCACTTGATATATAAATGAGGCCCATGTGCAGGGCCCACCTGTTATGTATATTAGGCCCATTGCAGGGCCCACCTATTGTGTATTCGAGGCCCATGGGTTGTGGCCCATTGTGATGTATTTAAGGCCCATGGGTGAGGCCTAATGTGATGTATGTGTGACCATTACGTTACGCATGAATCCCTTATGTGGGCCACTCCTTGGGAGAAATGTTTGTTAGATGTCCACATTAATGGGCAATGAAGGTTAGATGTCCTCATTGTGACCTTCCCTTAGGCCTTGTTAAGCTCATTCTTACCGATTTTGATTATCGATTGATTATGATTGTCGTGGCCGATTGATGTGACCGATTTGTCAATTTTGATTATTAACCGATTCTGATTGTTGTGGCTGATTGCCGATTAGCGATCAAGGCCGTTTATCATGACTGATTGCCGATTCTGATTGACATGACTGATTTATCGATTCCTATTATTGACCGGTCCCGATTGTCGTGTCTGATTACAGATTATCGATCGAGGCCGATTACCGACTATCGATCGAGGTCGATTACCGATTATCGATCAAGTTCGATTACTGATTCTTATTTATCTTTGTCGATTACCGATTATCGATCGAGGCCAATTATCGATTCTGATTTGTCTTTGCCGATTACCGACTATCGATCGAGGCCGATTACCGACTATCGATCGAGGCCGATTACCGATTATCGATCAAGGCCGATTACCGATTCTGATTTGTCTTTGCCGATTACCGATTATCGATCGAGGCCGATTACCGATTCTGATTTGTCTTTGCCGATTACCGATTATCGATCGAGGTCGATTACCGACTATTGATCGAGGCCGATTACCGATTATCGATCAAGGCCGATTACCGATTCTGATCTGTCTTTGTTGATTACTGATTATCGATCGAGGCCGATTACTGATTCTGATTTGTCTTGGCCAATTAGCGATTCTGATTTGTCTTGGCCGATTACCGATTAGTGATCGAGGCCGATTATTGTGACCGATTGTCGACCTGATTAACGTGGCCGATTGCCAATTCCAATTATCGAGGTCGATTCTGATTTGTTGAGGGCGATTGTATAGGCTGATTCTGATTTTCGAGGTCGAGTATCGAGGCCGATTCTAATTTCCCGAGGCCGATTATATAGGCTGATTCAGAATGTCGATTCTGATTGTTGAGGACGATCTCGATTGTCGTGGGCGATCTCGATTGCCAAGATCGATTGTCGAGACTTATATGTGTACATGTGACCCGTAGTTGAGGCCCATTGTGACAAGTATTAGGCCCATGATGCATGGCCCATTTAATGTATTCAAGACCCATGCGTAGGGCCCACATGTCATTATTCATGACCCATGGGCAAGGCCCATTGTGATATATTCATGGCCCATGGGCAAGGCCCATTGTGATATGTATTATGCCCATGAGCAGGGTCCACCGGTTGTGTATATGTGGCCTTTCAGTAAGGCCCATTGGGTTGTATATTACGCCTTTGTGTGAGGCTGTGGGCCCATTATTTGTTTGGCTCTATATGCCATTCTTTAGGGGCAATGTTGGTTAAATGTCCACGTTGTCGAGGTCAATTGTTGATGCTGGTTATTGATACCAATTATGAGTGTGTGACAGCATAACATCATAATACATGACCATACGCATCATCTGCATGTTTGTTATGAGATGTGATTAACCATTGCATATGCCATAGGGTAGGTTGTTCATGGGACTCCCTGATAGGTGGAGTTGCCCCACATGAGAGCACGACATGCGGAGGATTGATGTATGATTGGATTGTATGACTCATGCATCTCGTATTTGTGTGACATGACCACCATACGCCCTAGCGACATCAGGGTCGTAGCCTCCACAGGTATTTCATGGATGGCTAGATGGGACACCAAAAATCTGTTCTACATGGGGTGCTATAGATATCCTTGGATGAAAGTTCCAGAACCCTCTTGGTTCCAGAGGTTGCTCCAACGTCTAGATCGAGTGGATGTATGAGCCATGAGGGCCGTATACCGTTAATCTGCGTCTCCCATCGTGTCGTGGTCGGTTGGAAGGGGGTACAGCCTTACCTGCCCGAGAGGAGGGGACAATGCTAAGTTGAGTCTGACCAGCTCGAGGAATGGGTCCGCTATTGAAGAGCCGGGCCTGATATTGGCAGGCAGATAGTGAGGTCTCTTCCACTCACCCTGTTGCGCGCGATAGCGCGGTAATCTGGTTTGAAGTGTAATCGACCCCGGTGATTTCCTAGAGAGGAACCGTACTGATATGTGGATTTATTAAGTAGGAGTTGCATGCTCATTCATTCATTCATTCACTATTCACTCAGGCTGGTGGTGTGTAACTAATTGTTGTGTACCTTCGTTATGGCAAGAATTTCGGTTGGGCGCATGACTAACCTGAGATTAGGAGTTTACCACGTTGAGTCTGACTATCCAAATTTAGGTATGGGACTGATTTGGATAGAAGTCCCATGTGGTGGACCCCGTAGCCTATGATACTACGTACTGTCATCCCGACTTCACACTCCAGTGTGGTCATTTAATTCGCATCACATATTGCATTACATCCCCAGGAAAATGGCATTTTGGGTTGCTATGTTTCTGCACTTATATAGCGTAGACAGACTTAGCAGGATTTGTATATTGCATTACATCCTTGGCATCTGATATTTGGTTCTTTATGACTCCTTAGTGCATAGCTATTTTATATTGCATATTCTGATATTGATTGATTTATGAACTTGTTCATACTTCCGCTTACTCTGTCATCATATGATTTATGATCTTGTCAGTATTTCTGCTTATTTCGATAATGTATGATTTATGGATTAATAGTAATTTCGGTATTGTATGATGATGGTATTGTATTGAATACTTGATACTTACTTTGTGCACACACTTACACCACCCTCTAAGCTTTCTATAAGCTTATGCACGATATATGCGTGCAAGTGATGTTAGGTTGTAGCAGTGTTGAGCTTGGAGCCTGCAGTGGTCTTCTGGAGCTTGATTTTCTATTTATTTATTTCCCTTTCAGTGTTATAATCAAATGATTATATTAGTGGATATGTGATGATGTTGCCTTTGTGAATTGGGTAATCTTGTGGTTATGCTTATTACTAGTCAAATGTAAAAAAATAAAAAATAAAAAATCCTCCTTGTAGTATCCCAGGATCAAAATCTGGCATATGAATGCTAAGAGCCGAGAATGGGGTACTACGAAGGCTATCGACACCGGATTCGGTGATCGGGATTCCTATGAATCTGATTTTCAGGTTTGGGGCGTGACATGACAGTGGCTCAGTATGCAACTCGTTTTGTAGCACTGTCCAGGTTTGCACCATACCTTGTAGACGATGAGGAGCGGAGAGCCCGCCCCTTCGAGGACGACTTACGTTACGGTCTTCGCAGCCGTGTTATTGGGCATGAGCTGCCGACTTTCGAGGAAGTGGTACGAAAGGCCCAGATTTTATAGGCTGAGTGGGCCGGTTCTCAGTCTGATCACGGTCAGAGGAGAGACCAGAAGAGGCAGGCTTCTTCCAGTGATTCCCAGCAGTGTCAACCACAGTAGAGACACATAGGTCACCTAGCCTTTCGAGCTCCAGCAGCACCTCCAACATCACCTCCGAGGCAGTTCACCGGCACTTGTTTTAGGTGTGGTTCGACGGGACACCGTATGTGGGAGTGTCCCAGCCCCCAGCAGCAGCAGAGAGGTCCACAGCAGTAGAAGGCTCTACAGCAGCCTCCACCATAGCAGCAATAGAGACCCTCAAAGCAGCAGTAACAACAGCCCCCACCACCGAGGCCACCACAACAGCAGCATCAGCATCAGCCTCAGAGGCAGCAGTTTCGACCGCCACAGCGACCCCAGCAACAGCAGCAACACGCTCAGAGTAGACAGACACCTCCCCAGCTGACTCAGGCTAGGTTCTATGTAGCTCAGCAGGATCCGCAGTCATCTAGAGGAGTCGTTGAGGGTATACTTCCAGTCTCTGCATGCATCGCTTGAGTTTTATTTGATTCCGGTGCTTCGCACTCATTTATGTCTGAGGGATTCTATCGTTCGACTGGATTGCCGACAGAGTCTGCTCGAGAGGGGTTGACTACATCGACGCCCTTAGGGAAGACTACAGTATTAGGTCGCTTCTGTCCATCTTGCCAAGTGTTAATAGGAAAGACCTTCTTGCCCGCCGACTTATATGTACTGCCGATGTCATATTTTGATGTTATCCTGGGCATGGATTGACTTGCCGAGTATTATGCCATATTGAACTGCTCGGCGAGGACAATCACGTTCTGTATACCCGGTGTGTCATAGTTTCAGTTCATTGCAGAGCCCAGAGGAGAGCCATTGTCTTTTTTGATGTCCTGCGTCATTGAGGAGCCTGTTGCCACTTGCATCGACCATTTTCCCATAGTATGCGATTTTCTCGATGTGTTCCAGGAGATTCCGAGATTATCGCATCGTCAACTCATTGAGTTTCAGATTGATCTCGTGCCTGGTACCGTGCCTATTTCGAAGGCCCCGTATCGCATGACACCGTTGGAGTTACAGAAACTGCAGAAGCAGTTGGACGAGTTGTACGAGTTAGGCTTTATCCATCCGAGCAGTTCACTATGGGAAGCGCCGATACTCTTCGTGAAGAAGAAGGATGGCTTGTTGAGGCTCTGCGTTAATTATCGCGAGCTCAACAAAGTCACGATCAAGAACAAGTACCCGCTCCCTAGGATTGATGATTTGTTTGATCAGCTGCAGGGTGCACAGTTCTTTTCAAAGATTGACATGCATTCCGGTTATCATCAGATTCGGGTCCGAGATGAGGACATTTGGAAGACAACATTCAGGATGCTCTACGGTCATTTTGAGTTCCAAGTCATGTCTTTCGGACTGACCAATGCACCTGTGGACTTCATGCAGTTGATAAACGAGGTCTTCCGCCCATATCTCGATCAGTTTGTTGTAGTCCTCATCGACGACATCCTGATCTATTCGAGGACTCTTGAGAAGCATGAGCAGCTCCTGGAGATTACCTTGCAGACCCTCCGCGCACACCAGCTGTATGAGAAGCTGGAGAAGTGTGAGTTTTGGCAGGAGGAGGTGAAGTTCCTCGGTCACGTGGTGATGAGGGAGGGTGTCGCAGTGGACCCCTCGAAGGTTGAGGTAGTGCGTCAGTGGAGCCAGCCCATGACCGAGTTCGAAATCCGCAGTTTCCTTGGTTTGGCGGGCTATTACCGGCGTTTCATTGAGGGCTTCTCTCGTATTGCAGCCCCGCTGACCAGGTTAACTCGGAAGGGTGCAGAGTTTGTTTGGAGTGACGCCTGCGAGTGAGCATTTATGGAGTTGAAGGACCGTCTGACGTCCGCTCCTATCCTCACTCTTCCCTTTGGGAGTGATGGATTTATTGTATTCACTGATGCCTCGCATATTGGTTTGGGTGCTGTCCTGATGCAGTACGGGATACCAGTGGCCTTCGCGTCTCGTCAGCTCAAGATCCATGAGCTGAACTATCCCACGCATGACTTAGAGCTGGCCGCAGTTGTCTTCGCACTGAAGGTGTGGAGCCACTATCTTTATGGGGTCAGGTTCAAGCTCTTCTCTGACCACAAGAGCTTGAAGTGCCTCTTCTCGCAGTCTGAGTTGAATATGAGGTAGAGGCGCTGGATGGAGCTTCTGAAGGACTATGATTTCGATCTATAGTACCAACCGGACAAGGCGAACGTGGTGGCAGATGCCCTTAGCCATCAGCCATGAGGCCTAGTAGCGCATATGATGATTAAAGAGTGGCGAATGCTTGAGGATATCGCAGAGTATGATTTTTAGTTTGGCCTGCAGTCTTCCATCGTGCAGTTATCAAGCCTATCGATTCAACCCTCTCTTGTCGCAAGGGTGATCGAGGCTCAACAGGCTGATGAGTCGTTGTAGAGTTATATGGTTGAGGCGGCATTTGAGAGTCAGGCAAATTGGCAGATTGGTGCAGACGGTGGACTTCACTTCAGAGGCCGATTATGTGTCCCGGATATTCTGGAGTTGCTCAGAGATCTTATGACATAGGCACATAGATCACGATTTTCTATCCACCCTAGCTCGACGAAGATGTACTATGACATGAGGCGACAGTATTTTTGGGCGGGGATGAAGCGTCATATCGCCAGTTTTGTGGCCAAGTGTGACACGTGCCAGCGTGTCAAGGCCGATCATCAGAGACCCCCCGATTTATTACAGCCGTTGAGTGTCCCGATGTGGAAGTAGGAACACGTGTCGACAGATTTCATTATGGGCTTGTCGAGGACTCAGCGCGGTCATGACGGCATTTGGATTATTATGGATCGTCTAACGAAGTTGGCACATTTCCTTGCGATGCGTGCGACTTAGTATATGGACCGGCTTGCGAGATTATTCATCGAGGAGATCGTGAGACTGCATGGCTTTCCAGTCTCGATCATTTCTGACCGAGATTCGAGGTTCACGTCTCAGTTTTGGAGGAGCTTCCAGAGAGCGATGAGGACTAATTTGCAGCTCAGCACCGCATACCATCCGCAGACCGATGGCCAGACCGAGAGGGTCAATCAGATCCTCGAGGATATACTTCGGGCTTGCGTGATTGATTTCGGGGGTAGCTGGGATGAGCATCTGCGATTAGCTGAGTTCACGTACAATAACAACTATCAGGCGACCATTGGCATGACTCGTTTTGAGGCACTATATGACAGACCATGCAGATTATCGAGTTATTGGACCGAGGTTGGAGAGCGTCGTCTCCTAGGTCCCGAGCTTATGCAAGAGACGTCAGATGCTATAGATATCATCAGGCAGAGGATGAGCACAACTCAGAGTCGACAGAATAGTTTTGCTGATCATCGGCGTCGTCCCTTAGAGTTTGATGTAGGGGACCATGTGTATCTCAAGGTCTTGCCCATGAAGGGTGTAGTTCGATTTGGAGCGAAGGGTAAGCTTGCCCTGACATTCATAAGACCTTTTGAGATCACTGGGCATGTTGGCGTCATGGCCTATCGGCTTGCCTTGTCATCTCAGTTGTCTAGTGTCTACAACATTTTTCATGTCTCTCTATTGAGAAAGTGTGGGTCAGACATAATTCCTGTTATTGATTGACAACCGCTGAAGGTTCGTGAGGACGCTTCTTACATCGAGTAGCCAGTCTGTATCCTTGATCGGAAGGAGCAGGTCCTCAAAACTAAGGTCATTTCATTGGTGAAGGTTCAGTGGGGTCACCATTCTGTAGAGGAGACTTCTTGGGAGCGCGAGGTTGAGATTCGAGAGCGTTATCATCATCTCTTTGATGATTGATCTTGTATTGTATTTTGTATGTTATCTCTGATTTTATATAGTGATGTTATGTTTCCTATTCCTTGTGAGTTATGCCTAGTTGTGATGATTGTGTAAATTTCAAAGATGAAATTTTTATTAGGAGGGGAGAGCTGTAAGACCTGTATCTTAGTCCGTACCATTCCACAGACTTCCGCGATCTTACCGGTCGAATTTCGATAACCTTCGACCCTTAACTGATATTTGCACGCGAACCTGATTCGTATACCATCAACTCGTATCGACTCAACCTAAGACCTTTACCATAGCGACTGCATCGTCACCGCGGTTCCAATTCCGCTATTCGCACGCCGAGGCGATACCCTGGTCAGGAGATATGGGCCAGCGTTCGGTGCGAGAAAAATGCCACGCATTGCGAAATCCAAGAGAATCTTTATGATTTGACAAATCAATCACATCAATCAATCAAATTCCATCACATCTCATGTCAAGTACACATCAACTTTCACCCATTCCCAAGCAAGCCTCAAAAGTCAAAAAGTTCTTACACAAGCCATGCCTTTCTTACACAAATGACCACAAAAGTCAAAAAGTTCTTACACCCATCACCACCACATCCATCACTCCATCACCCATCACTCTTTCTCTCCCTTTACAATTCTCTCTCTCATTTTCAACCCATTCTAAACAACCAAAAAATTTCATACATATGAACCTCCCCCTCTCTTTTAAAACTCCAAGTGTGGCCCACCTTTCCTACCCCTTCATCTCCCATCTCAACCATCCAAACATTATCTCATCCATTGAAATCGAAGCTAATGAGCTAAGGAACCCATAAGAGCAAGAAGATCAAACGGTGGGTGCTTGATAATAGCAATTTTTCATGTTTTTTAAGTTGTGCCAAGTGAGACCAACCGATTAATGGTTTGGATCTCGCTTGGGATGCTAGGTTGTGGCCGATGGCCCACTTTGACCATCATGATGTTTATTTCATTGCATTAGGAAGGTCATCTAGACCGTTCATATTGGTGGGGAAAGGATCCCCACCGTTGATATTCGATTTCGGTGGTCCCATGTGTAAAGGGATCCATTTGATTGTATGATTTTTTTTTTTTCAAGGGAGGGCTCATAGTGTAGGAGCCCTCCATCACACGCGTGTCCCACTCTCTTTCCCTCTCTCTCCCTCTCTTTTTCATATTTTTTTAATGGGATGATGATGTACTTGTGTGGCCCGTTCGGATGGACCCCACCATGAAGTATATATTTTATCCAAGCTACCTTCAAGTGGGGCCCACTTTATAATCATTGTATTCACACCACCCATCATTTGGTGCCCCACGTGGGCAGACCACCTGAAATACACAGCCGTCCAGCGTCCGTGGATGCTGGACATTGAAAGGAAAGCACAAATATCAGCCTTGGTTCAAGGCTATTTGGGTGGGCTGCTCGTGTAGGCCTCACCTTGATGCATGGTGTTAATTCACACCATTCATTCTATTCTCCGGGTCATTTTACCCATTGAGTTAAAGGATGAAGTCGAACTGGGCATCTGGTGGGCCATAACATAGGGAACTTTGGTGGTTACCATTGAAAATTTTCCTGATGTTTCTATACACCCAAAAATCCCAAACTTTAGACTCATTTCGTCTGTTATGAGCCGTAGAATCCCATGGTTGGGATGGATTCTCTGATTGTGGGCCCTACCTGTGAAAAACCACAGCTAGAGTGATATTTTTTTAAAAAAAAAAAAGATGCAAGGGGCAGCAGGCGCTGCCCCCTCTGACACAGCGGCAGGCGTGTGGCAGGCGGGCGGCCAGGGACCACGGCTCCAGCCATGGGCCCCACCATGATGTATATTTTATATCCACACCTTCCATGAGGTGGGCCCCTCCCTGAGGTGGGACCCTCCAAGTTTTAGCCGCTTCTAAATCTCAGGCGGCCCACACCACAAGGAACAATGTTGATTAAGTTCAACCATTAGAAATTTTTTTGGGGCCCACTAAAGTTTTAGATTAATATGAAATTTATTCTTCCTCTTCGTCCATGCCTTGAGACCATATGGAGGGATTGGATGGAAAACAAATATTATGATGGGCCCCACGTGGAGCCCACAGTGATCTATGTGTTCTGGGCCCTTACCGTCCATCTGTTTTGATGGTGGGGCACACTGTCACCTAACAACAACGAGTTCTGTGGGTCCCACCATTATATATATATATATATATATATTATATTTTATAATATGTATATGGTGGTGGGCCCTACGTGAGACCCACCTCTGTTTCCCTTTTAAAGTTCTTAAAAAGCTACAGCAGCAACTATATATATTTTATATACATACATATCCTTAATGCATAAAGCTACTGTTGTAGTTATAATGTATATATATTACTATATATGTTATATACGTGGGTCTAAGGTCCATATGACCCTTTGAATAGAATGGATTGCAAATAAATATTACAATCGGCCCTAGGCCATGTGACCCTATGAATAGTTTGGATGGAAATAAACATCATATTGGGCCCAGTTTGGATGGAAAATAAACATATTGTAAGGCCCATGGGTCGAGGCCCACTTGATGTATTCTAAGGCCATGGGGTTAGGCCATGTGATGTTTTAGGGGCCCATGGGTTAAGGCCCGTTGAGATGTACTAAGGCCTAAGGTTTGAGACCCATTTGATGTACATATGGGGCCTAATTGGTGTGACCCATTTGTTACATATAAGACCCATGAGATTAGGCCCATTTGATGCAATCTAAGGCCCACGGGTTTTGACCCATTGCAATGCACATAAGGCCCATTGGTGCGGGCCATTGATGTGGCCCATTTGATGAGTAAAAGGGCCATATGACATTTGATGTGGCCCATTTGATGAGTAAAAGGCCCATATGACATGGCCCATTTGATGTATTTAAGGCCCATGGGGTGTACCTAAGGTCCATTGCAATGTGTGATCCCAACCTGGTTTACGTAATGATATTCACTACGGGCTACACTTGAGAGCAATGTTGGTTTGACGTCCACATTGCAAGTATAATGTTAGTTAAATGTCCGCATTACGACTCTCCGTAGGGCTCATTGATAGGCCTGTACTTGTTATATACAAGTCGTCTAGGCCAGCTGCATTGTAAGGATAGTGCATTACTTTATAACACGTGTAGTATAGTTTCATGACTCATGATCATACGCATCATATGTATGCTTGATATGAGAATTGACTGATCATAGCATATGCCTTTGGAAAAATTATTTATGGGACCTCGATTAGGCGGTGTTTTCCTACATAAGTGCACGATACATGCAGGATTTACTACATGATTGGATAGTGTGATTCATGCATTTCGCATTGTGTGATATGGTTATTGTACGCCCTAGCGACATCGGGGTTATAGCCTCCACAGGCGTATCATGGTTGGTAGAATTGGATATCAAAAATCTCTTTCTACATGGGGTGCTATAGATATCCCTAGGTGAAAGTCCCTAAACCCTTATGATACCAAGAGGTTACTCCAACGTCTAGACCGAGTGGGTATAGGAGCGTCAAGTGTCGATTATCGGATGGTTGCGATTTTCACTGTGTCGTGGTCGATTGGAAGGGAGTGCGGCCTTATCCACCAGAAAGTAGGGGGCAAAGCTTGGTTGAGTCTTACCAGCTCGAGGAATGGGTCCGCTATTGACGAGCTGAGCTAGATATTGGTAGACGGATAGTGAGGTCTCTTTCACTTACCTTATTGTGCGCGATGGGGCGACGATCTGGTTTAGAGTGTATTAGACCCCGGTGATATTTCAAATTTGAACTGCATCGATATGTGGACTTATATGAGAACTGTATGCTTGAGTTGCATTTCGCATCGCATGGCCCTGGGTATGGCCGACATCATTCACGTTTTGCATCGCATGGCCTTAGTACGACCAACAGTATTCATGGATTCATCAGCATACTCCACATTACTTTGATATTGCATGATTATATTACTACCTTGCGCACACACTTTCACCACCCTCTAAGCTTTCTATAAGCTTAAGCATGACCGTTGCGTGCAGGTGACGTGACGTTGGGGCGCAGCAGTGCTGAGGCAGGAGCGCTTTGCAAATCACTTTGTAGATTTTGTTCATCATTATTGTATTTCCCTTTATGTTCATTGTACTTGTAAAGTTTTTGATCATAGTGGAAATGTAATGAAGTTTTTGGTTGTTGTTTGTGGCTTATGCCTTTGGTTATGCTTATTACGAATCAAAATGACATTGAAAATCCTCCTCGTAGCATCACAGGATCGAAACATGGTGAATGGGCGTTGAGATCGGGGAATGGGGTTCTAGGGAGGCTGTCGGTGTCGGATTTGGCGATCAAGAATTTTGTGAGCCCGGTTTTCGAGTTTGGGGTGTGACATGGTACGTTGCCACTGAAGGATGAGGATGCTGCTGGAAGTCATGTTGTTTGATTGGGACAGCCACTGGAGGATGATGATGCTGCGGTGGTGGTAAGTTGCCACTGGAGGATGAGGATGCTACCACCACCATCACTCCCTGATGACTGCTGTTTGATCGGAAGGAAATTTTTATCTCCTCCACCAACATCGTCATGTACCTTCCCAAGATTAGGGGCAGCCTTCTCAGGTTCCAGCCTGTACAAAGGTTGTTGCTTATTATTAGACCAGCGCTGCCTCCTCTCCTGCCTTACTTTCTCATCCTCAGCTGCCAATTCCACACCACTTTGCAGCTCCCTCTTGATGATATCTTACTCATCCATGAAGTCTGCCTTCCTGGTCACATCAACTCAGAATTTCCTTCGCTTCTCTAGTGCTGCCTTCAACTTCTCCTTGTCAACCTTTCTGATGACATCTGGTGGACAGTAACCTTTCAGCCCTTCACTGTATGAAGAACTCTGACCACCCATATTGCCAGAGGACTTGTGAGACAACCCTTCATCCTTCCATTCCCTCATTTCCACAGTAGCCTCATTTTTTTTTGAATTTGAACTAGTAACATTCTTGGATCTGTTTGAGGCTTCAGCAATGTTTTCCTGGCTGCTGCTACAGGGAAATTGATATGGTTCATGATTTCTGCAGTCCCTGCTTCCACCACTTCCATTTAACACCTTGTAGTCACTCCTGGTCTATGCACTTCCATAATCATTACTTTGGTTTTGAATACTTCTTTGAGGCACGCTTTGATGATTGTTTGTAGATGATTGGTCTGGCCCTGTTCGAACTGATGATATAATTGGGCCTCCTTGCTTGAGAGTAGCTACTCCAACAACCGGAGAATAGCTGTTTATTGAGATAGGGTCAACACCGGCTAGAGTCTTCACCATTGCTCCTCGATGATGATTAAACCCTTCACCTGAACTCCTGTTAGAAGGCGGTGGCGCTGTACAGTTTTTCTCATACAGTTCCAACATTTAATTGCTAACCTCTGTAGGGAATTATACATGTCAGAACATGTACAGTAAAATCATCTAATCCAGCCCCCATTTGATTAAACGGGGAAAAATAACAACTGGAATATGAACCTTTCAACTACTGTGGGGTAACATCAAATTCTTGCCACCAGACCTTCTCGCCATCAGATGGAAGGTTCACTTTCAGAAACTTAGCAGCAAGGAAGATGACACCAGCTGCAATATGATGGGGCTTAAATTGCAGGCAGAGTGATGTCCTCAGCCTGCATTAGCCTCTCCAGTGTGTAAAAAATAGATTGATAGAGAGAGAGAGAGCCCTGACCAGCTGGTTCTCTACAGATGGCCTTTGGCCTGCATTTTTCCTCTGCAGATAGACACACACACACACACACACACACACACACACACACACACAGCCCTGACCAATGTGTAAAAAATAGCCTGCATTTTTTTGGGGATTTGTTTGAAATGAAGTGATTTTTTGTTTTTTTGTTTCTATAATTTTGTTTGTTGCTTCTATCTTAGTTTCATGGTAGTTATGTCTTATATTTATTTAGATTATTCCATTGTGTTTTATATATGCCATCCAATATGTGGCCCACTATTAAGTTGCAGTGCTGCAGTGCTCCCTGTGGGATGTGAATATGAGGAGGTGAACAGATTGGGTAGATTTTAGATCATACGAAAAATTCAGATTTAAATTTTTTGTGAAATTATTTTGCTGATTCAATGCATCTATTTTTGTAGACACTATTTCTGTAGACCTTCCACATTGGTCAAGGAGTTCTTAAACTAAGTGATGGTATATTGTGGCTGGTATGGATTTGGAAAACCATCATTTATCTCTGCAGTTACTTTGGGTGCTGCTGGAATTAAAAAGCTACTTGTAAGCAAAGAAATAGATGTCACCCAATTGCATGTATTGTAGGGGATCCATGAAGAGTCACAATCCATATAGAGATGCATAGCTAGAGAACTTCCTTGATTGGTTACCTTGTATAAAACAATGCTTTTATGGATCCTTTCATGATATTCCAGCTATTGTGACAAATTTCAATATTGTTAGTTATCTAGGAGGTTTCAATTTTAGTAACCCTGTGATTTTATTGCCCTTATAGTTAACCATCATGTCATGTGTAGATTCCTAGTATTTCTTTTAATTGTGTTGCTGACTCTATTGGAAAGGAAAAAGTTGAGGTTTGCTAAATTCACATGGCGGCCCTGTCATCCACATGCAGGCTATCTGAGTAATAGAGAGTAATTTTATTACTAGAAAGTGCTGAGATGTGAAAGAATATGATTAAGATAGTGATGTTGGAGACTAGTTGTTGGATATTATCATTTTACTTGGATGGCTTATTTGGATGTGTTGTCAAAAAAAATTGCAATTATTTGTACTTATAAACTGAAATTACCAAATTGAAATTTCCTTGCTTCTAAATATACACTTGAAATCATAATTTATTGTTTGGGTGTTGATTATGTCAGAAAAATGAATTTAAAACATTGACTTTTGTTTTCTTAAATTGTAGATTTAGTTGCACAAATAGGTAATATAAGTACCTTTTCTGGAAAGAAAATCTGCATGTATCGGTATGCAATAGATAAATCTGGATATATCTCCCAAACAAACTCACATGAATACGAGGAAACTATGAACAAACCCACCATATCCTGTAAGCTTTCATGACACATCTTGTTTATTTTCTATTCAATGTAAACATTGGCCTAATTCTTTGAAAATTTTTGTTTCAGGAAACATCGCAAAGGAACCTAGACCTGTAAGCATGATTTTCACCATATTAATGTATAATGCTTCAAAGCTTCAGGTGAGTTCGTCTACCACTATTTTTGTGAATTTAAAACATCGCAAAGGAAGTCAGAGAATTAAATTTTGCTAATTTAATATTGCAGTGTGCAAGTGTCTAGCTTTTTGTGCTCATACCATTTGCCAGTAAAGAGGCAATCAACCTCATCTTGGTAAGTATACTAGTTAAAGTAGCTTTCTTTCGGAAGCAGACCCATTCTGAAAGAACCCCAAATACATGCAAGGTTCATATTAGATCATATTGAGAATGTTGGAAGTTATCAACATGAATGATTTTGCAGATTGAGAATGTTGGAAGCTATCAACATGAATGATTTTGCATGTAATCTGATTACTTACAAGCACACAGTAGAGCTCATATGCATCTGTTTGTTTACACTTCCAAATAAGTTGGTTATAATCTTTTATTCCTTATCCATATGTGATGTAACGAATCTGTATTTTGGGTTGTTTGGAAACTAGGAATTTACAAGTTGCTAAAGAATTTATTTTATGGAAACAAATTCTTTATGAGAAAATGATTGGGTGTACCTTACCATCTAAGTTCTCTTTGGCCATCTAGGAATTTACAAGTTCTCTTTTTGCCATAACCCAACTAAATCTAATTTGGTGTACCTTACCATCTAATCGTTGTCCATCTTTTTCCTAAACAATTGATATTCTACATTCTTTAACAGAGCTTATCAAATTAAAGTTTATATCTCACAACTACTGGCCACACTTGTAACAGGTAACAGGACACTTCAGCCTAATGCCAGTCAGGCCACTCAAATCATGGGCATACATGTACTGATCCAAACTCAAACCATGGGCACATCTGTAGACAGGGCAGATGCCAAAGTGCTTCATCGTTGTATGAAGCATCAAGTATCTAGTGTAGATGTTAATATCTTAGTTATGTCAGGTATGTAAGGCACATATGTATGAGATCCAAACTGTTCATCTATTATACCTAACTGTGGATACTCCATATGTTCGAAATCATAAAAACCAAATGATCCAGAGCCATGCCACTATTTTATAGGCTTTTTTTTTTTCTTTTCTTTTTTGTTGAATGTGAGTTCTTTATGAATTGTTCTTATTCTAAGGCCCATGGATGACTTGTTTCCTAGAAGTTTTTCCAACCACATGATTTAGGGACAACTTCGATAGAAATTTCAGTAAAAAAAAATGTGAAAATGTGCTGGGCCTTGCAATGCTAGCTTGGCTCCTCCTTTTTTAAATGCAGATTTTGTAGATTTCTAAAATCATGCCCTGTTTTATTTGATTGGTAACATTCAAACAGATAGTGATAGGATCAAATGATTGATTATTTTCCTTGCTTCTGTCAAAAATAACAGCGCCACCAAAGGCGTCGGTAAAGGCTGAATGCGCACCGGAAAAGGTTATACAATTAGCAGCGCTCAGACAAGCGCTGCAAAAGATGTACTAGCACTGGTAAAACTTTTACCGACACCCCCAATTATCAGCACTTGTCTAGTGCTGGGAAAAGAAAACGCCGATGCTTTAATGGCTTTTGTCAGCACTTAAAAGCGCCGGTAAAGATCGTTCTTCTTGTAGTGTCTCCATTCTCATTTTTCTTAGCCCTGCAACCCAAAAGAAATTGGCAACTGTAACTCAGTAGCATATCAGTTGTTTGGATGTTCTTAAAACTTCTTATTTCCCAAGTATCTCCCTATTTTTGTAGACTTCTCATTGCCTTTTTGGTTTGGGTCTTTCAGTAGAAAATGTCGACTGTCATTGATAGTGAAGAGGAAGATGATGAGGTGCTCGAGCTGAAAGAATGACTGACAGCGTATAACATTGATTCGCGTTCAAATCAAACAGGTATATGATCATCCATGTGCAGTAAGCTTTCGGATCAAAGCGAAGCTGAGAATAGGGTGTTAGTTGATGGCAAATTGATAACCAGTAAAAGCACATCCATGGAGTTTTCTCTTGCGATTGTTGAGAAGCTATTTGGATACGAGAAGGCATTGAATCTTGCTGTTAATGAGAACTTTAAATAGACATAACTATTATGTTGGCATTGTACTTTTGTGAATGGAAATGAATGATTTGGTTTGATTGAATGAATGATTGATTTAGTCGTGAAGTATTTATCTATATTAGCTTATATGAGTTATCAGGGTGTACTACAATGCTAAGAGCTGCCATTACTATTTAAATTTTTGATTAACAATAGGCATTAGCTACAGCTATTAGCCGTAGCCCTTTGTTGAAAACTGTAGCTCTTGTTAATTTCAGTTTTTTGCTACAGTTCTCATTCTACTTTTAGCTACAGATATAATCCATAGCTGTATATAATTTAAAGCTACGGACAACACTACTACGACTTTAATCCATACTTTTAGCTTCTATAGCTGCGGCTTTGAACCGTAGCCTTTTATATGAAAACCGTAGTTGTCGCTAATTTAAGCCTATTGCTACGGTTCTTGCTTAACTTTTAGCTACAGGTATAATCCGTGGCTCTAAATACTTTAGTGCTACAGAAGCAACGGCTACGGATTTAATCCATATCACGGTACCAATGGCTACGGTCGTGCTACGGACTTTAACCGTAGCCATAGACCTTTAGCTACAGTTTTTATCCGTAGCCTTTGCCCAGTTTTCTGGTAGTGGATGTTTTGAAATCTAAATCACACATAGCTTTTCAAAACAATCAGAATGTGATTTTTCTAAAACTAGATTATCAAAATCTTCTTTTAGTTTTAAAAACTTTTCTTTTTGAAGTTTTAGTTTTATAGCTATCTTACAACTCTCCCTGTATGGTGCATTATACGCATCTTGTAAATCATCATCGTTTGCAAAGTTGCTTCTCATATTTTCATCATAAGTTGAATTATAACTGTCTGAGGAAGTGACTCTGGCTAGAGTCATTAAGGCCTTGACCTTATTAGTAGACTCAGGTTTAGAATCATCTGACTCAGAAGAAGCTTCAAAGAAAGATGATTTTTCCATATAGCCAACATACCTTTCTTTTTAGGTTTGTCCTAATTTAGACATTTGTTTGCCAGATGCCCGTATTCATGGCAGTTGAAGCATTGGCTGTCTTTAATAGATTTTTAATTTTTAGATCTACTCTTTTTCTTTTCAGAAGGTCTTTGAAAATCTACTCTCTTTTTTCTTTTGAAAATTTTGTAAAACTTCTTCGCTAATAGTGTCATATCATCTTCAAAATTTTCACAATCAGAATTTCCAGCATTATCTTGAGAAATCTTTTTAGAAGACTTAAGGGCTATGGACTTACATTTAGGAGGCTTAAAATTTAACTCATAGGTTTGTAAAGAACCAACAAGTTCTTCAACTTGCATGTTATCCGTATCACAAAGTTCTTGAATAGCAGTCATCTTAGAATTGACTTATCAGGCAATGAGCGCAGTATCTTTGCACAAACTTTACTTTCTGAGATGCTATCACCAAGTCCCCACATAGAGTTGACTATGTCATTTAACTTAGTATAGAAGTCCATGAAAGTTTCACTTTCTTCCACACGTATTTTCTCAAATCTAGTGATGAGGATTTGAAGTTTAGATTTCTTCACTATAGTCATACCCTTGTGTGTCATTTCAAGAATTCCGTAGGCTTTCTTTGTAGTATCACAATGTATAATTCTTTTGAATTCATCTAGTGATAGTGCGCAAGTGATTGACACTACTCTCATTTTTCTGAAGACTGGTCCATGAATAATAAGGTGTAATTACAACAGACTTAATTCCATTAGTTCCTACAACTTCATATTTGAGTGGGTTGTATTTTGTCACTGTGAGTTGCCACACACTCTCATTTATGGACCTAAAAAAGATCCTCATTTTGGCTTTTCAATAAGCATAATTGGAGCAATCAAAAAGTGAAGACCTAGTAATCGAGAGGCTATCAAAATTTGACATCTTATAAGCTCAGATTGGTTAGCTCAGGAAATGAATCTGAGAAATAAAAAGAAGCTATTAGGATCTGATACCACTCGAAAAGGCTGAGCTTAAAGTCCTAGGGGGGGTGAATAGGACTACAACAAATTAAAAAATAAATGTGAAATTACAAAGATAAACAAGGATAAATAACACAATTATAAGTAACCTCAAAGCACAAGTATTGAGAGGTTGATACAAACTGAGTTTTAAGGACAGCCATACACCAAAAACCAAGGTTTATGGTAGGACAACCTGATTTCTAGAATGTTTGTAAGTATCAAAAACTTAAACTTAGAAGGAGGTAAAGGAAATAATCCAAATTATTACAACATTCACCACAAGTGCATAAAAGGAAATTACAACATTTAGTATCACACATACATCACCATAAGCATCCACTAAACACCGAGAATTATAGTGGTTTATGTGTGTACACCAACTATTTGAAAAGCAGCCACACAACTACTCCACTCCAAATATTTTCTCCCACAGGATATTGGCTTTCATTATCAAATAAGGTTTCCAAGGTTCACCTAAAAACCCTCACAATTATGTTTTTAGATGGCTTACACAATTACAAAAATCCCACACTCTAAGATTTTCTGGCTTATCTCAGACAAGACCAAAAATGAGATTTTCCTTGTTGAATCTCACAAACCACAAAAAATACACAAAATTAAATTGTACTTATCTAAAGATTCTCCTTCTTATGAGGCCCGGTAGAACCAATCCAATGTAGACGAAGATATTCAATATCTAATCTCACAAATGAAAGGGTTCTAAGTCTAAATGATTTTTAAATTAAATTAAACTAGGCTAGCTTGATATGATTTTGATCTCACAGAGTAAAATTACAATTCCCTTCTTTAATGAAATAGAGTTGAATGGAGATCATAAAATTAAATACAAAAAGCTATTTAAGAGAATCTAAAATGAACACAATATAGCTTAAGAAATGTAGGAACTTATCTCCTAAAGTGATGACTTGATTATGCTTGGAATGAATGAAAAACTCTGAGATTCGTCCATTATTTGTAGGTGAAAAAACTGTTCACTCAACTGGTCTAAGGGTCGGTTCGACTGGTCGAAGGACCAACCATATTTCAAAATTTCTATCACAATAAGATAAGCTCGTTACTCGACTAGTCGAGTGGCCTGCTCGACTGGTCGAGTGAGACCAAAAAGCCTTGCTAGACTTTCAGTCAAGCACTACACGACTGGTTGAGCACTGTTGTCACGCCCCAGACTCGATAACCAGACTCACAAGGAACCCGATGGTGGGTTCTAGCCGCAACAACCTCTGTAGTACCCCATTCTCTGCTCCTGAGGCAAGTTCCGATCCCGGGATCTTATAAGGAGGATTTTCATAATTGTTTAATTATTCCAATATAAGCATACCCAAGATCACGGCAAGTACATTTGAGAATAACGAAGGTACACATCACAAAATTCACTATGAATTTGAACTTTTACAAATATCCATAAGGTCCAAAAGGACATAAATATGATAATAGAAGAATGAGAGGAAAGGGAAGTCTGCAATACTGGGGTCCAAGCTTATACAAGCTTAGAGGTTGGTGAAAGTGTGTGACAAGGTTCACGAAAGAATAGTAGGAGGTATAATAAGAGAAACATGCTCAATGACAATATCACTAGCCTTACCAAGGCTTATCATGAATACGATGCAATGAGTATTGAGCACCATACTAAGGCAATACATGAAGGGGCTTACACAATTCATGCGAGTGCGATGTAAAGTAATGCCAGTGCTCATAATCAATCCATATATCAAGTACATTTCTAATCAGAAGGAAATCACCAGAGTCTAGTACACTGCAGGATGACTGTCACTCTATAAATCCACTTAGCCAAATGAGTGTAGGAGACCTCACTACCTACCTGTGGACAACCAATCACTAGCAAGGCCTGACGGTAGCGGACCCATTCACGAGCTGGTCAGACTCAGCCTAACTACTGCCCCCTTCCCCTCAGACGGGTAAGACCACACCCAATTAGAATCATAAATCCCTTAGCTGAGAAAATTATAGATTTACTCAAGGAGCTTCTAAAATCTAACTCGAATGGTAGAATATATAACAACTACAAGCGTAGAAAAAACAACAATGCTCCAAAACCAAAAATAATAATGAAATGGGTCCCTAAGGTTGCTTGTTGGGTTGCCCACACCTCTCTCAAGGATTTGAGTCAATCAAAGTGGTACCTAGACAGTGGTTACTTTAGACACATGATGGGTGACAAAGATTTGTTCACCAATCTCAAAGATATGACTGATGGTTTAGTCACTTTCAATGACGGTAGAAATTACAAAATTGTTGGCTAAGGTACGGTTCAACTCTTTAATCTTCTTCCATTCAAGAATGTTTTGTTTGTAGAGGGCCTTAAGCATAGTCTCTTAAGAATTTCTCAAATTTGTGATAATAAACATAGCTTCAAATTCACCAATCAAGGGTGTGAGATTTCTAATGAAAATGGTTCTGTGATATTGACTAGTCATAGAACATCTAAGAACTGCTATATAGTCAGTAATTCATGCTTGTTTAATTTATCGTGTTACATGGTCCCAACCAATGAGACCGATCTATGACATAAACACTTAGGACATGTACAATTCCATAATCTTTATAGACTGAGCAAAGGTGAAGTAATAAGAGGTCTACCCAAGTTAAAGAAAATGGATAAATTTTATGAAGAATGTCAGATTGGAAAAAAAACTTGGAGTGCTTACAAGAAAGTGAACTCCAGTGCCACATCGAAACCCCTAGAACTCCTCCACATGGATCTCGTTGGACCTATTAGAATGGAGACTCGAGGTGGTAAGAAATATATTCTGGTAATAGTGGATGACTTTACCAGGTTTACATGGGTAGTTTTCATGAGAGAGAAATTTGAAACTCTTGATGAAGTGAAAAGGATACGCAAGCGTATCCAAAATGAGAAGAAATCACATGTTACTAAAATACGAAGTGATCATGGATCTGAATTTGATAATAGCAGTTTTGAGGAGTTTGGTAGCAATCATGGGATATCGCATGAATTTTCTACTCGTAAGACACCTCAACAGAATGGGGTTGTTAAAAGAAAAAATTGCATGCTTCAAGAGATGGCTAATGTTATGTTAAATAGCATGAAACTTCCTAAAAACTTTTGGGCTAAAGCTGTGAACATTGCTTGTTATATTATTAACTGTGTATATAATAGAAAATCAAATAATAAGACTGCTTATGAACTATGGTTCTGTAAGTGCTATAGTTGCTAGCCCTTCTTATTGTCAAATTTGTGGTGCCAAAGACACTATTTGTATCTAAAGACACTATTTGTATCTTGTTATGAAGCTTGCATTTGTGAAGAACAAAGCTCTACTCAAGACATGCCGAGTCACATGGTCTTACAAGATTAGCTTCAATAGATAAGCACTGTTTTCAAGTTAAGACTCAAGAATGCAAGTATGTACACCTTAGTTCAAGTCAAGTATAATTCAAGATCAAGATGAAGCTTTCAAGTTCAAGATCTCAAGAAGCTTTCAAGTTCAAGCTATACCAAGATCTCAAGCTTCATTATTCTCAAAGGTCACTCGTTTTCAAGTTTCAATGTCCTTACTTCACGATTGAGGTATGACTGACCGTAAGTTGACCTTCAGAGTAGGTCATTTTGGATACATAACTAATATGTTTTATATAAGTGAGTTTAGTCTGTTCTAAGACTAGTCCTGGACTTTGTTTGATTAGTCCTAGCACTGCTTCGACCAGTCTAAGAATTTTCTAGATCATTCGTAAGTTTGTTACAAAAATTAAAAATTTTCTGTTAGGCTTCGACTAGTCCCGGAGGTTGTTCGACTAGTCGCATGAACAATGTCAACTGATTCTTTGACCAGTCGTAGACCTATGACTCAAAGTATAGTGTTAAAATTTAGCTACCTTCGACTAGTCGTGGGAGACCTTCAACTAGTCATAGGAGACCTATGACTGTCATAACTGACCTACGACCAATCGTGAAACCGCCTTATCTTATCGCGCCCGAAATTTCAAATATCCTTGATCCTACGACCAGTCGTAGAGCTATCTGGACCAGTCGAAGACGTGATTTTCTCACCTATAAATAGAGCAGGAATCTCAGAATAAAAAACACAGTTCATGCTAATTTAATTCGACTTTCTAAGAGATAAAACTGTTCTCCATTTAAGTGTGCATATTTAATATTCTCTTTATTTAACTTTATTAATTGATTTTGTTTCTTGTATTCCAATCTAATCTGAAAAGAGGAACTTTGATTATCCTTTTTCTGGAATCCAAATTAATTAAAGCTAGCCCATCTAGTTTAATTTAAAATCAATTAGAACTTAAAACCATTATAAAGTGAGTATTGGACATTGAACTTGGACATTCAAATCTCTACTCCAATTTAGTTCTTCTAGGCTATTACAACGAAGGAGATATTCAGGTATTTTATGTTTCAGTAATTTACTTTCTTTTGGTTTACTTTTGAGATTTGCCAGAAAAATCTCATTATATTGGTTATCTGAGAGCCTGGAAAACTCAGAAGTGGAGTTTTTTTAATTGTGTAAGCCCACAGAGAAAGACACAATTGTGAAGGTTTTGGGTGAACCTGAAAAATCTATTTTGATAGTGAACGCTAATATCCACTGTGTGAGGATATTAGGAGTGGAGTAGCTGTGTGGCTATTTATTAACATTTGGTGTACACATAGGCAAACCACTATAATCCCTTGTGTTTTATGGTTGTGTGATTTATATTTCATATCTTTCAGTATTCATTTGTGGGATGCATATGTGGATGTGAATGTTGCGATCATTTTAATTCAAGCACTGTGGGGAATGCTGTAATAGTTTATAAATTATTTTTTGTTATTCCTTTATCGATTTGAGATTCAGTTTCTTTATTTGTTCTAGTAAGGTTTCCTTGCCATTTTTATGGTGCATGGTTGTCCTTAGAACAATCAATATTTGAGATTATATTTTATTCTTTAGTATAGATTGAAATTATTCATTCATTTATTTATTCCTATTCAGTTTGAGTTCTTGATAGAAAGACCTTTCTAGAAATAAGGTTGTCCTACCATAAACTCTTGGTTTTTAGTATAAGGTTGTCCTTAGAACAACATTTATATCAACCTCTCAAGACTTAGATTTTGAGGGTGGCTTTCATTTTAGTGTTGAATGTTGAATTTCTTTATTTGGAAATCTCTCTTTATTTGATTCCGTTGTAATTATCTTAAATTTGTCATGGTCTTATTCACCCCCCTTTAAGGACATATAGCTAGGCCATTTTAAGTGGTATCATAACTTAATAGATTATTTTTAATTCTTTATTCTTGGATTTATTTCCTGAGCTAATGATCTAAGCTATATATATATATATATATATATATATATATATATATATATATATATATATATATATATATATATGTGTATATATATATATATATATATATGTATATATATATATATATATATATACACATATATATATATATATATATATATATATATATATATATATATATATATATATATAAGATGTCAAATTTTGATAGCCTTTCAGTCACTAGGCCTCCACCTTTCGATGGCACCAATTATGCCTATTAGAAAGCCAGGATGGGGATCTTCCTCAAATCCATTGATGAAAGTGTGTGGCTAGCCACAGTGAATGAATGAACCCCTTCATTGATGAAAGTCGTACTTCAATTGTCAAGAAATCTAAGATATAAATCCTCATAACTAAATTTGAGGAAATACATATGGAAGAAAATGAAATGTTCATGGACTTCTATACCAGATTGAATGACATTGTAAACCCTATGTGGGGTCTAGGCGATAAAATTTCTGAAAGAAAAATATGTGCTAAAATACTACACTCACTTCCTGAATGGTTCAATTCAATAATAACCGCAATCCAAGAACTTCGTGATACAGATAATATGAGGGTTGAGGAATTAGTTGGCTCATTATAGACTTATGAGTTAACCTTTAAAGCTCTAAAAGGAAAATTTATTACCTTAAAAACATCTAAAAATGGTTTTCAAGAAAATGATTTAAACTCTGATTTAGAAAACTCTGAAGATGATATGGCCCTTTTGGTCAAAAAGTTTTATAAGATTTTTAAAAGCAAAAAGAGGGTTGATCTTCAAAAAGCAAATGATAAAAAGAAACCTAAATCAAAATCAAGAAAATCATTGAAAGATAGTTGTTAAAACTGCCATGAGTATGGGCATTTGGCTAACAAATGTCCTAATAAGGGCAAGTCGAAAAAGAAAAGTATGATGGCTACTTGGGATGAGTCCTTTGATTCTGAAGTTTCATCTGAATCAGAAGATTCTGAAAATGAGTCGGGCAGTGAAGTTAAAGCTCTTGTGACTCTAACTAATGTCACTTTTTCAAATAATGATGACTCAACCAGTGAAGAAAATCTAAATAGTGAATGTGAAAATGAAGATGATCTTCAAGATGCATACAATGCCTTATACAAGGAAAGTTGTAAAATTGCTGTGAAACTGAAACTTCAAAAAGTGAAATTTTCTAAACTCAGAGAATCGTATGAATCTCTTGTCTTAGAAAAGTCCCATATTTCAGACTGTTTTAAAAAGACAAAATGCGATTTGGATTTTAAAACCTCCCAGTTTGAAAATCTTAAATCTGAAAATGAACAATTCAAAAATGAAGTTTCTTCTCTCTTAAGTTTAAAGGAAACCTGGAAATATGCCTAAGGTGATCATAAATTAGAAAAACTCTTATCTAGATCAAGAAAAAGTGGTGATCGATCCGGTTTGGGCTATGATAAGAATGTTCCACCTAAATTGAAGAATACTCCTCCCAAATTCGTAAAGGGAGAGACCTTAAACTCAAAAGGGAAAGAACAAATGTTTTCTAAAGACTTTAAATCTTTTCAAAAACCTAAAGACAATTATTTTAACTATAAGAAGCATAACCAAAATCCTTTGGCTGAAAAGATAGTTGATTTACTTAAGGAGTTTCTAAAGTCTAACTCAATAGGTCATACTTATAACTCTTATAAAAGAAGACCAACTATCCACCTAAACCCAAAACGGTTATGAAATGGGTTCCAAAGGTCATCTTTCTGGTTGCTCACACAGCTTTCAAAGCTACAAGCCATTCTAAGTGGTACTTAGACAGTGGATGCTCAAGGCATATGACTGGTGATAAAGGTTTATTCACTGATCTCAAAGACATGACTGATGTTTCAGCCACATTTGGTGATGGAAGCAACTGTAAGATTATGGGCCAAGGTACGGTTTAATTTTATAACCTTCCTTTGTTTAAAAATGTTTTATATGTTGAAGGACTAAAACATAATCTGCTAAGCATATCTCAAATATGCGATAATAACCATAGTGTAAATTCTCTAATCAAAGCTGTGAGATTCTAAATAACAAGGGTTCGGTAACACTAACTGATGTAGAACATCTGAAAACTGCTACATTGTTAGTAAATCCAGCTCACCTATTCAATCATGTTACATGATCCATACAGACGAGACTGATTTGTGGCACAAATGTCTTGGACATGTGCACTATCGAAACCTACATAGATTGAGCAAATGAGAACTAATAAGAGGTCTATCCAAAATCCAAAAATTGGATAAAATATGTGGCGAATGCCAAATTGGCAAACAAACAAGGAACTCACATAAAAAGGTGAATTCCAATGCCACTTCAAGACCACTCGAGCTTTTCCATATGGATCTTGTAGGACCTACCAAGATGAAAAGTCAAGGTGATAAAAGATATATCTTGGTAATTATTAATGATTTTATCAGATATACATGAGTAGTCTTCCTAAGGGACAAATCAGAAACCCTTGAAGAAGTAAAAAAAATTCTCAAAAGGATTCAAACTAAAAAAGGCTCTCTAATAAGTAAGATTCGTAGTGATCATGGATCTGAATTTGAGAATAACGATTTTAAGAAGTTTTGTAGCGACCATGGAATATTACATGAATTCTCAACACCTAAAACTCCACAACCAAATGGAATAGTTGAAAGGAAAAACAGAGTGCTTCAAGAAATGGCTAACGTCATGTTGAATAGCATGAAGCTCTCTAAGAATCTTTGGATTGAAGCAGTCAATAAAGCTTGTTATATAATAAATCGGGTTTATACGAGTAAAGGTAATAATAAAACATCTTACAAATGTGGTTCGATAAAAAGCGTACTGTCAAATACATTCAATTTTTTGTCAGCAAGTGCTATATTTTACGAGATCATGAAAATATGGGAAAGTTTAATACGAAGAGTGATGAAGGGATCTTTCTTGGATAATCTTTAAACGGTAGAGCTTATAAGGTTCTAAACAAAAGGACCGGTGTGATTCAAGAGTCCATCAATGTGGTCATTGTGATCACTTAAACACACCGGTCTCAAGTCAAGATAATGATGAAGTTCTTGTAATTGATAAACCTGATACTTCATCCAATCAGACTAATTTTGATTTGAGGACTGTTAGAGATCATCCAACCACACAGATTCTTAAAAACCCTCTCACTGTTGTTTGTACCCGTAAACAACTCGAGGGTATATGTAATTACGTATGTTTTATATCCCAGATAGAACCATCGAATGTAAAAGAAGCTCTTGCTGATGAAAAATGGATATTTGCGATGCAAGAAGAGCTTAACCAATTCGTAAGAAATTATGTTTGGTATCTCGTACTTAGACCTAAAGATAAACACATCATTGGAACCAAATGAATATTCAAAAATAAGTCTAATGAGATTGCCAATATAATTAGAAATAAGGCTAGGCTAGTGGTATAAGGTTACACTCAAATTGAAGGTGTTGATTATGATGAAACCTTCACACCAGTAGCATGTCTTGAATCAATTAGACTTTTTATATTCATAGCATGTTTTAGAAAGTTTAAGATTTACCAAATGTATGTGAAAGTGCATTTTTAAATGGTGATCTGCATGAAAAAGTCTATGTTGAACAACCTATGGATTTTGAAGACCCCAAAAATACTAATCATGTGTATCGCCTTAAAAAGGCACTGCATAGCTTAAAACAAGCTCTTTGGGCATGGTAGGAGAAACTAACAAAGTTTCTATTAAGCCATAATTTTCAAATGGGATGTGTTGATAAAACTCTGATTATTAAAAAACATAATGATCACATTTTAATAGTATAGATTTATGTTGATGATATCATTTTTTGATCGACTTGTACTGACATGACTATTGGGTTTGTAGATTTGATGAAATCTCAGTTTGAAATGACCATGGTTGGGGAATTAAAATTTCCTTGGGTTGTAAGTAAAACAACAACCTGATGGAATGTTCATTTCTCAATCTAAATATGCTATGAATTTGATTAACAGATTTGGATTTGAGAATGGTAAGAATTTTGATACTCTTATGAGTACAACTTTGAAACTCTTAAAAGATTCTGTAGGTAAAAATGTGGATTTAAAATTATATCAGAGTATGATTGGTAGTCTATTGTATTTAACTACTAGTAGACTCAATATCGCTCTAAGTGTTAGTATTTGCACTAGATATCAGTCTAATCCTAAAGAATCACACTTAACTGTTGTCAAGCGGATTATGCGATATGTCACAAGTATTGTTAATCTCGGTCTTTTGTATCCACATGAGACTAGTGTTCAATTAGCTGGGTACTCGGATGCTGACTGGGCTTGTAATCTTGATGATAGAAAATCAACCAGTGATGGTTGCTTTTATATCAGAAACTGTTTAGTTTCTTAGTTTTGCAAGAAACAAGTTTTTATATCACTTTCAACTGCTAAAGCTGAATACATAGCAGTTGGTAATGCATGTACGTAGCTTGTTTGGATGAAACACATGCTAAGTGATTATGGAATTAAACAGGATTCTATGTTATTATATTGTGATAATTCTAGTGCCATAAATATTTCAAAAAACCCAAATCAACATTCTCGTACTAAGCACATCGCCATTAGATTTCATTATATTCGTGAATTAGTGGAAGAAAAGGTTATATCTTTAGAATATATCCCTACCGAGAATCAACGTGCTAACATTTTCACTAAACCGCTCGACAAAGGCAGGTTTAACAAAATGAAATTTGATCTTGGCATGTGCATTCTAAAATGATTATTTATGCCTATTTATATCATATTGTATATATTTGCTAAGTTTAGATTTCAATTTTTGTGAATATGTAGGAAATCAGAATTTTGGTCGATACTCAACCAGTCGTGAATATACACGACCAGTCTTGCTACGACCAGTTATGTACATCCAAAACCAGTCGTGAATCGCGTGAATCACTTAAAATTTGGGGAAAACACTTCATCTTCTTCATTTCCTCTTCACTCTCCAACGAGTCGATGCATGACTAGTCGAACCCCTCTTTCAAAATCTTCAAGATTCGTGCTCTATTTGCATTTTTCTTATAGATTTGTGTTTAGATTACTTCTTTTTATCTCTTGAAGTTGTCTATTTCAAATTTTGTTATGATTTGGGGTTTTTCTTTTAAAAAATGTGATTTAAGAAAACCTTCTCAATTCTTTGCAACTCCTTATCTTCTTGAAATCCTTGTTGTAAATGTCTTCTTGAGGGAGAAAGATAACATCTCGTGGTCCGTCTTCCTCCAGATCAGCCCCTATCGCTAAGAGTCATCTTCGAGCTTCCAAGGATGATCTGTCTTATGTTCGGGACATCAGATTGCGTAATGTTATTGTTGAACATCCTATTGATATTAATCATGTTGCTCCTTTTGATATCCTTCCTATGCTCCAAGATGTAGGTTGGGATAACTTATTGCATTGGGGTGGGCCAACATACCAGTCCATTGCCTAGTCCATGTTAACTTGTATAAGTGAGTTTTCACTGTAAAATTTAACTTTTAAAATATCCACAAGAGAAGGACCATTTGACGTTGATTGTCATTTAATTTTAGCTCTTATGAAAATTCCTGTGAATGATGAGGGCATTCTTATCCATACCTTATCTGAAAGGCCGTCAGAAACTGAAAAACGTATGCTCACAAGAACCTTATGCAATTTAGACTTTCAATGGACGCATAAAAGGAATCCGCACCCCTCAAGGTTTTTGTTACCCAAATACAGAGCTTTTCACAGGATTTTTATGTCCAACTTGTATCCTAAATCGGGTAATAAATTTGAATTGACGTTCTTCATGGTTCGAGTTCTTCATACTGTTGCTAGAGGTGTTCATGTCTGTTTATCATCCTTAATTTATTATTCCATTATTCAGTTTCGACTTCATCTAGGTCATAGTGACATCCCTTTTACTTATCTAATGACTGTGTTGGCTGCGCATATGTTAGTCGATATGCCTGTTGGAGAGGTCCCTATCCATCATCTTATATTTAACAATTCTAATATCAATAAGATGAAGTTGGATTACCTTCTGGTCAAGGTGATGGGGTTGGTGGTGCCGAAGCTGGACATGAGGAAGAAGCTGGTGATCTTCCTCCGATGACATTGACATGGATGATATTTTCGAAGAACTTGAATCTGATTTAGATAATGATCTAGATTATGAACCATCTGAGTTTGATGTGCATTTACGTGCATTGGAAGAGAAAGTTAAGAATATAAATATTAAGATGGAAAACATGAATGTTGCCCATGATTTACAGTTCAAATATTTGCACAAATATCTAAGGCACCTGAACAAGGGCATGCATCAACTTGATCCTTCCATCCCTGCTCCTTCATCTGGATCAAATTAGCTCTTTTTATCTTACTGGACTGTAATAACTTTATTACTCTTATGCTAGCTTAACTGGTTTTGAGATTGTAGCTATCTTTGACTTACTCAGCTTATGATTTATGTGTGTTGCTTATGTAATATCTTTTCTTATTACTTCTCTTATAGCTCTTTCTTTATTACTCCTCAGTCATCTTTTCTGAGCTTCCTTCATCCTATTGTGACAAAAAGGGGGAGTATGGATGTTTAATGATAATGATAGAATGTTGACTATGTTATTATGTTATGAGCATGAGTAGCAGAGCATTTTTTTCTATGATGTATGTTACTCGAGGGGAGTATGTGTAGAGGTGGACTATATGTTGAATATTGATTTGCAGGTTCATATTATTAATGTGCGCCGGTTGATAACAGCTGGTGCATGATTCTTTAATTGGATTTTTATGTAATATATCTTGAAAGTATGTTTTGTCACTAATTTGACAAGGGGGAGATTGTAACTGCTATAGTTGTTAGCCCTTTTTATTGTCAAATTTGTGGTGTCAATAGGTAAATTCATTGTTTATACTCACAGTCACTACGGGAGGCTTGTCACCTCAGCATAGGCCAACAACTCGAACACAATGGCCCATACGACCATGTCTGGCTCACGAGTCTTGGTTGCTCACTGGTCACTACGGGGAGGCTCGTCACCCCAGCGTAGACCGACAGCTCGACCACGGTGTTCCATACCACCATGCCCTACTCACGAGTCTTACTGGATCGTGGTACCATGGTTGAAACAAACTTTCACATTGGTAAGTGGTACCTTAGATTCAAGCAGTGATGTCTATACATGGTAAACTCACAATCGGTCAGTCAGTTTGTTTGGTAAGTTTGATTGGTACAAGCACACGTAGACTTGATAGACATGGAGTGCATGAGCACTCCTTGTGGCCTAACCATAGTCGATAATCGTCATGCGACTCGAATTCATCAAATTTCCCAATGTGGTGAGACTAATTTAGCCACCTATACAGGAATTGTTACCAATTTCCTAGACTAGATCGTAGCCCTAATCTTGCTCAAATGCAGCAATTAAGTACATGGAATAACCAATTCAGCATTTAACAAACAATCCAAGTGAAAATTCTCATTTAAGCATTTCATCAAACACATCGAACATATTACCAAACACTGGCATTTTATCCATAAATTGCATAGCAGCAATTATGGTTACGAGAAAGAAACTATGCACATGATTAAGGTAATTGAGAATCCTATCTTAATACACTTAATAAATACAATTCATCAACATTTTCTCATTCAAACATTTCATCAAACACCTAAGTTACACTTCACCAAGTACATATACTAGATTAGTTACGACATATATTATGGCAATTCCTTACATAAAGAGATAATCATGCATGTGACAAACATGAATCTTAGATTAACCGCCATGGCAAGCACAAATCCCAATTTCATGTTCATTCAAACATTTCAACAAATACATGGGATGCATCTTGTATTCAACATATTTCACACATGTATAATATATCGAAAATGTCATATATAAGGTAATATGGCAGTAATCAAGTCAGATGAAAATCATTAGTTGACATTGAAAGCATTAAAAACCATAACCTAAATGTTTATAGTCTGCACCTTTTATCAGAATACTTGATTCGGACTCGGTTTGAATCCTACGTTCCCAAAATGGAATGATGGGTACTTAAATCACGAAATCCATCAGCTAGGTTGACAAACAACTATTCTAGATCTTAACTATGGTGTTAGAGTTTGGATTTCTTACCCAAATCGTGGCTGAATAGCATAATGGGGAGGTGATTCGAGGTGTGGAATCATGGGAAAGAGTTACACCAACAATCTCCCGATTTTTCTCTTCCATCCTTACTCTTTTCTCTTCTTTTCTCTCTTCTCTCTCCTAGGGTTAGAGAAATTCGTATGGAATAGAAATGGAGTAGTTTAAGGGCTTTATATAGGCCCAGTAGTGATGTAAATGGCCCCAAGACCATGGTATACTTAGTTTATAACCAAGGGGTGCCTGTTTTTGAAAAACAGAGCTCATAGGAAGGTCCACTACTCACGTCATAGGGTAAGTCCCCTGACAATGGATATATACCAGGATATGATTTTGGTGTGATCGGACAAGCCAATCGACCGTGGAATACCTGTGTCAGATCAACGATCATACTGACTCGATCGGGGCCACAAGTATATGGATTCATGTAGTGAAATTTTCTTTTCCCATAAGTGAAGTTTGGTCAAAAACTGATGGTCTGAAATCTTCAATTTTTCATGTGAGCAAACGGCTCAAATCACTTAAGTTTTATTTATTTCATTTTCTAAAGGTTTTACATTTCTCACATACTTTACTCAGGGTTCAAGTTGTACATTTCTGGACACTATTCGGGTTTGATTCCCGCAAAGATTGTCAAGCCCAGTAAGGTGGACATAATCTTATAGTTTCGCGGTCATCGGACTTTCGATGTGTGGTCCAGGTCGGATACGGAGTTTTAATGTACTCCCAAGAGCGGTAAGCTCACGAGATTTCTCCTAAGTTTGTAAGTAGTGTTGAGTTAGCGATATTGACGGTTTTGGGTCTTACCATTTGTGTAAATGGTGGTTTGAGCTAAATCCATTGATTAATTTAGTTTGTACTTAATTAATTTTTGTCTAAATTTCTACAGAATACGGTCCTTAGGGATTTCTGCCTAAGGTGGTACTCGGGTCTTTGTACGGATTTTTCTGAGACGTTACAGAAGAGGTTTGCATTCCAACTTTTAAATAAAACTATCTTATCCATTTCTAGAAAAATCAAAGCAGAAAGTACTAATTCCTTCTCTTGTCAAAGCAGTAACAACACTTGCTATAGTTTTGCTTTCCTGGAGATATAAACTCATAGGTCTATAAAATCGTTCACACATACCACAAATCCAACACCATCAACAAACTAAATGCATAAATAGGAAACACACGGAATGCAGATTACTGAAACAAGAATAAGGATGACCAAATGGCCATCTGACCAGAAGAGCTTTTTTTCAATTTTCTCACTTCAAAATGTCCAAATCTAATATGTCAATCAAACTAGACCAATCCAATCTGAGATGATACAAACGAACCATGGAACTGTTAAAAATTAGCAGGTGGAACAGTGTGGACCTATTTCTTTTTCTTTTTCCATTTTGTACCAAAAAAAAAAAAAAAAAAAAAACTTTTAGGTCCCATTTTAGTGGAAGGCTATGAAGCTAAGTATCTCCACCTCTTAACATTCTAGTGTGGTAGGTTCAATGTTTTGAGTATGATGCAGTGATGTGCGTGATGAGGTCGAACACCGTATTTATATATAAAAAAATCACCTACAGCCAGCTACATGCTAACTTGGCATGTAGCCGCAATTTTGTAAGACATCCAGGCCACACAAAATGTGTCCCACCATGAAGTCCACCCGGCGCAAAATCAGACAGGTTCAATCCTCTGGTGGACCACAAGATTGAAATCTAATGAGTAGATCAGCCTCATTTTTGAGATGGGTGATCTTAATGGATTGCCCAACTTTGCATGGGTCAGATGTCCTACTCATGCGACATATTGGTAGGAAAAATAGGGCTACCTGCTAAGTTGGCATATAGCCAACTATTGGTGATCAATTCTTTTACATAGAGAACTAATCACCCCCAACCAATTGCATGCTAACTTAGCATGCAGCTCCAGTTCTCTTCCAAACACTTATATTTGGCATTGAAATCCCAGAAGTTTGGGATTTTACCCACATACAGATAGGCCCTTGAGAATTGGAGGATAGACTTGTTATAAAGTTTAGAAACTAATGCAGGTAGGCGTATGTAGGTTGTGTTTCTGTTACTATTTTCTTATGTTTAGTGGATATGTTTTTATCTTAAGGTTGTTGGATCTTAAGGCTGTAAAATTGTTCCCACTCATCAATCAGTTCAAGATCTTGGTAACATGGTTTATATTGCTTAATAAAAGGGGGTTCTTGAGAATTAATACATTTTTAGAATTTTAGGTTGGTGACGGATTGTTACCTGTTATAAAGTTGTATCCCAAAACAGAGAAGATGCAAGCCCCCAAACAATGTTAGGCTAAACTGTATAGAAGAACATGGAATGGCTGAACATATAGGAATTCGTGTTGAAAACTTTCAACATATTAAATTTGCAAACGTCAATTACAGTAGGGAAATCATGAAAACAATGGTGGTTAGTTGTAGGCTCCCATAACAACACATTAATTAGCCATGACATATCAAGTAACTTTAGGCTATGTTGTTTTTGCTAATCTTTATCCATTTGATGCATTAATATCAAGCAAACAAAACTCCAAACATTATATTTATAACTACAAAATCGATGGTAGAAGGAAACAAAGTAGTTGGTGTGATGAAAGCAGTCAATGGTAGCTGTTAGCTGTGGTAGTTGTTTCTTCACTTGCTAAATTTTATTGTTAGCTATGGTAGTAAAGCAATTGGAGTGATGAAAGTAGGGTAGACCTTTATAATTGAACCTATGATCAATGCAGGTATCCTTTTGAGATTTTAGCAAATGTCTAACATTTCAGTACCTTTGTAAAATTCATTCTGATAAAAGCTTCCTTTGCAAGAATAGGATTATCTGATTGGAGTGTTTTTTTCACCTTGACCATGCAATGTAAGTTGACCAATTGGATGGTCTAGATAAATCAACTGACCACATGTCCAAATTCAATTCAATGTGCTTAAAGCTCTAGCACCATCTTATTTATTTATTGCTTAATTGTAGCTAATTTACTTTGTTTTGCTTTATGGATGCTACAGGATGATCCTATTTGTGTTACTGCTCAAGGTGATGGCAAGATTCTTATTACAGATCTATGGGTTGATTGTAAGTTTTTTCATTTAGTATATCGAATTTGTTACAATTATTTGGTTCTCATTCTACACAAAGAAAAATTTGCATGATAGTTTCAAATGAAGATATTAGGCTAACAGGTATGTGGATCTCTACTAGATAGGCAGTGTAGGTGGATCCTCTCCCATCAAATAAATCCATTGCATTTCCAGGTATGTGGATGTCGACCAGATAGGCGATGCTAATGATTTCATTATTATCTATTTATTTGAAACAAATATGTGAATATAATCATATTGTTCTGACTCCTGATATTTGTGTAGGCCTTGACACGCTTTCAGGAAGTCACCAACAGATATTGCGAAAAAAAAATCTGTATGTCTTGATTCGCCCAACCTATTTCCATATACATTGTTTTATAAAGCAGAATTGTATTAGAAATTATTGTCTTAATTGAGTATGGAGTCCTGATGTCACTTGTAATCATAATTTGGTTCAGACCAGAAATTAAATAGGAATTTGAGTTGTTAATGGAAATGTGCATCCAGATATTTCTTGCCTATAACATTGGACTTGTTCTTGTACAGACATTATGCCGAATGTTTATCATCAATGCTGGCCCTTGTTTTAGGCTACTATGGAGCAAAATGAAGTCTTTTATCGATGCAAAAACCACTTCAAAGATTCATGTACTCTCAATGGGGCTTTTCTT
Source organism: Magnolia kwangsiensis (assembly GCA_037074715.1). NCBI lineage: Eukaryota > Viridiplantae > Streptophyta > Magnoliopsida > Magnoliales > Magnoliaceae > Magnolia > Magnolia kwangsiensis. The sequence continues at coordinate 40,842,401 of CM073576.1, read as the reverse complement.
CTATTTGTATTTAATTAATTAATGTTCCGTCTTGTAGAAATATTGTGACAATGTGTCTAGCAGTAGTTTTTTACATACTTCTCTAATTTAGAAGGGCAGGGTTCTCAGAGTTTGATGAATATGTTCCCATGGTAGACAAAGTTGTGGATTCAAGCTGGAAGAAAGAAGTGTCCCATCAAAAGTTCCCGTCTCCTAGAAGTATGCAAGTATATATTGGATTTCATTAGGGAGTTGTAGGCTTTTGCAAGTCAATGGTTATATGTTGTTATATGAGGGTATCATATTTAGTGGATTCCATTTATGTGCATGTATTTGTCATATAAGGTATGATATAATGCTTTGGCAAGGACTTTTTATTTTCAGTATGATTGAACTTTTTAGTTTGATGAATAGGATTCTTATTAAACAATCATGTGAATAGGATTTATTTTGTGAATAGAATTCTTATTAAAAAATCGTATGAATTATTTTTTGAATTAATATCAGGTGTAAGATTCAAAAATAAAAAAAAAAAAAAATAATCTGACAATATATTTTTTTAATTTACAGATATTTTAGCGACGGACCAAATCCATCGCTAATTTCTAAACAAGTTGTAAATCAATGACGGATTTGGATCCGTCACCAATATTTTTAATGACGAATCATAAAGGTGGGGATTTTCAAATTTTAGCAACGAATGTTTTATTTTTTTGACGGATCTTATCCGTCAGTAATTTGAGACGGACCTTATCCATTGTAGATTAAACGATGGACTTTATCTGTCGAAAAAAATGACCCTGTAAATAGCGACGGACCAAATCCGTTGTTCTTTTGGTTTTTATGATGGATCTTGTGCTTGGATAGTTCTTGAACATGTGTTTTTATTTTTGCTACTTTATGAACATATTAATGATGATATTGGATGCTAATTTATAAACATGTTTATGGTATTCACTCTCTTATCTCATATTCTTCTCATATCTTCTTACTTAAATCATATAATTATTTTTCTTTCCTTTATCATATTGTGACAAAAAGGGGGAGAATGTGGTATGGATATATTTAATGCTATATGATGATTGTTGGGGAGATGTGTGATTGTAGAATATATGGAAGTGTATTTTTTTGTGATATGTATTTGATTAATATAGGTTCTACAAATCACCTTGCCTGGATTGAGGGGGAGTTATTGTAGCATGACTGGTGCATGATTCTTTAGTCTGTTTTGTCACAATTTTGACACACTACAAGAAAGAGAGTTTTTAGCGATGAAACTTCTTTTCGTCGCAAAAAGTCACGTTTAGCGACGAAAGAAATTTTTACTTTTAGCGACAAAATTGTAAATTTGTAGCTAAAAGTCATCTTTACTGACAAAAATTTTCGTCACTAAAGGTTGTTTTCAGTTTTTCAAACAAATTCAAAATTTTACTTTTAGTTACGAAAATTTTCGTAGCTAAAAAACATGGATGAGACTGTTAACGACTAGAATTTTCGCCGATAAAGGCTGTGAACAATTTTTCAAACAAATTCGAAAAGTTTACTTTTAGCTATAAAAATTTTTGTAGCTAAAAAACGTGGATGAGACTTTTAGCGACGAAAATTTTTGTCACTGAAGGCTGAAAACACTTTTTCAAAAAATTTGAAAGGTTTACTTTTAGCTATGAAAATTTTCATAGCTAAAAACAGTGGATGAGATTTTTAGCGATGAAAATGTTCGTCATTAAAGGCTGTAAACAATTTTTCAAAAAAAAAAATGAAAGATTTACTTTTACCTATGAAAATTTTCATAGCTAAAAAACGTGGATGAGACTTTTAGCGTCGAAAATATTCGTTGCTAAAGGCTGTAAACAATTTTTCAAAATATTCAAAAGATATACTTTTAGCTACGAAAATTTCTGTAGCTAGAAAACGTGGATGAGACTTTTAGTGATGAAAATTTTCGTCGCTAAAGGCTGTAAACAATTTTTCAAACAATTTCGAAAAGTTTACTTTTAGCTACGAAAAGTTTTTGTAGCTAAAAACTGTGAATGAGACTTTTAGCGACGAAACGTTTTGTCGCTAAAGGCTGTAAAAAAATTTTCAAAATATTCAAAAGGTTTACTTTTAGCTACGAAAAGTTTCGTAGCTAAAAAACGTGGATAAGATTTTTAGCAACAAAAATGTTCATCGCTAACGGCTATAAACAATTTTTCAAAAAAAATCGAAAGGTTTACTTTAGCAATGAAAATTTTCGTAGTTAAAAAACGTGGATGATATTTTTAATGAAAAAAATGTTCATCACTAAAGGCTGTAAACAATTTTTCAAAAAAAAATTGAAAGGTTTACTTTTAGCTATGAAAATTTTCGTAGCTAAAAAACGTGGATGAGATTTTTAGCAACAAAAATGTTCATCACTAAAGGCTGTAAACAATTTTTCTAAAAAAATTGAAAGGTTTACTTTTAGCTACGAAACGTTTCGTAGCTAAAAAACGTGGATGAGATTTTTAGCAACAAAAATGTTCGTCGCTAAAGGGTGTAAACAATTTTTCCAAAAATAATAAAAAAATCGAAAGGTTTACTTTTAGCTACGAAAATTTTCGTAGATAAAAAACATGGATGAGACTTTTAGCTATGAAAATGTTTGTTACTAAAGGCTGTAAACAATTTTTTCAGAAAATATCGAAAGGTTTACGTTTAGCTACGAAAATTTTTGTAGTTAAAAAACGTGGATGAGACTTTTATCTATGAAAAGTTTCGTCATTAAAGGCTGTAAACAATTTTTCAAAAAAATCGAAAGGTTTACTTTTAGCTACGAAAATTTTTGTAGCTAAAAAACATGGATGAGACTTCTAGCTCTGAAAAGTTTCGTCGCTAAAGGCTATAAATAATTTATATATATATATATATATATATATATATATATATATATATATATATATATATATATATATATATATATATATATATATATATATATAATTAAAAGGTAATATTTAAATGATTTGTAATATCAGATGAAAAGGAATATTGAAAAGTTTAGAAATTTTAACTATGTTTAAGAAAAAATTTGAGAACAAAATAATGCTTTTGAAGAAAAAAAATTGGCTTTTTGAAATTTTTGAGAAAATATTAAAATATGAGAAAATTTTTGAGATTTTGAAAATAAAAATTCAAAATTTTTATTTTAAATATTTTTGAAATATTTTATAATAAAAATGATATTTAGTTAAAAGAGTAAAAAAAATATACATTTTGAAAAAAAATGTTATTTTTAAAAGGAAATTGAAATTTATTTGTGAAAAATAAAATTACTAAATTATTAGGCACATCCACTAATTGAACCTCTAATCATTTTTGGACAATCTAATCAATTCAAATTGAAGATTAAATAACTTCAGATGTTTAAATCAAATTTCACTGAAATTGTTGATCAATCTTGTATGCCCAATATCTTTCTCATATGTGGCTTGATTGAGGTAAGTAACTAGTCAAATTGAGAGTATTGATCAGTAAAATATAGTGAAGGGACCAGACATGTAAAATGAGCCAAATATTCTGGTCAAAATTGTGACCCAAGTTATTGACCTCGTGAGAACCTAAGAATTGATGTTAGTAAGTTTTGTAGGCCCCATCATGATGTGTGTCGAACATCAACACCGTGGATTTGATGTGTCCCCTTTAGGTTATGAGAAATCTCAAAAATCATCTGTATACGAAACTCAAGTGGGCGATACCATCTAAAACTATGTGAAGACATCCTAAAAAATATATAAGCACTTGGTGGGCCCTACATGAGTTTTGGATGCGGTTGAAACTTGGTCTGACCTCTCATCCAAGTGGGACACACATAATGAGTGGGTTGGATATCTGAATCACATTTAGGCAGGTCCAATATATGATTATCAATGTTTTAAGGAAACCCCTCTCCACTATATTATGTGGTGTGGCCCACCCAAGTCATGGATTGACTTTATTTTTAAGCTATTGGCCCACCCAAGTCATGGATTAACTTTCTCCATATCATTCAACCTTTTATCAGATCATTTTAAGATATTAACTAAAAAATGGGGTAGATCCAAGGCTTAAGTGGACTACAAAGTGGGGATTGAACGTCCACCATTAAAAATAACATTCACAGAAGTTTTGGATCAAGCTGATGTTTGTGTTTTCTCTTCATTTATTTATTTTTAATATTCTCAATATATATATATATATATATATATATATATATATATATATATATATATATATATATATATAGTTTTTATATTATATGAGTGAATTTTTTTTTATTTTTATAATTAAAAAGTAATATTTAAATGATTTGTAATATCACATGAAAAAGAATATTGAGAAGTTGAAATTTTTTAACAATGTTTGAGAAAAAGTTTGAAAACAAAATGATGCTTTCGATGAAAAAAATTGACATTGTGAAATTATTGAGAAAATTTTACCGAAAATTCTGGATCAACCCACGCAATTCTCCATTTTTTGAGATCATTTTAGAAAATTTTCCAAAAAATGAATCATATCCAAAGATTAAATGGACCACACAACAAAATAAGAGGAACAGATTAACTACTCCCCCTGACACCATCTAATGACTGCTGGTTGGTGCTCTGCGGACCCCACCATTGTGTTTAATCCATGCCATCCATCTATTTTTAAAGATCATTTTATGGCATGAGATAAAAAATTAGGCATATCCTAATATGAAATAGACCACATTACAGGAAACAGTGTTGAATGAGCGTCAACCGTTTAAAACATTTTGGGGGCCATAAAAGTTTTGGATCGAGATGATTTTTGTTTTTCCCCTTCATCTAGGCCTGTATGACCTAATAAGCAGACTGGATGTCAATTAAACAGTATAGTTGGCCTTATGACGATTTTAATGATGGATAACCAATCACTATTGTTTTCATGTGGTGTGGTCCACTTGATATTTGAATATGATTCATTTTTGGGCTCATATCCTACAATGAGTTGGCAAAACAAATGGATCATATGGATATACAATATATAAATCAAAGTGGGCCCACATCTACCCCATCAGTCAGATGCACCATTCCATGGTGGACCTAGGGCTTAAAAATCAAGTCAATCCGTGACCTTTTTTGGGCCACACCACATACAAAAGTTTAGAGGGGTTACCCTTCATTAAAATATTCATAATCATTTGTTAGGTCCACCGAGATGGGGTTCACAAATATAACCCATCCATTATGTGTGTGTCCCACTTGGATGAGGAGTCAGACCAAGTTTCATATGCATAAAAATTTCAGGTGTGCCCCACCAAGTGCTTTTATATGTTTTAGGCATTTCTTCACATGATTTTAGATGGTATGGCCCACCCAAGTTTCGTATACGACTGATTTTTGGGATATCCCATAATTTAAAGGGGGCCCATCAAATGCATGGTGTTGATGTTTGACACATGTCATGGTGGGGCCCACATAGCTTGACCTTTGTGTTTAATCCATACCGTCCCCATGAGGTCAACCTGTGTGGGCCCCACCATGACATGTGCCAAACATCAACACCATGCATTTGATGGGTCCCCTTTAAATTATGGGATATCCCAAAAATCAGCCGTATACGGAACTCCGGTGGGTCATACCATCTAAAATCATGTGACAACATGCCTAAAACATATAAAAGCACTTAGTGGGCCCCACCTAAAATTTGGATGCGTCTGAAATTTGGTATGACCCCTCATCCAAGTGGCACACACATAATGGATGGGCTGGATTTGTGGACCACATCTTAGTGGGCCCAATAAATAATTATGAATGTTTTAATGGAGAGTAACCCCTCTCAACTTTTGTATGTGGTGTGGCTCACACAAGTCATAGATTGATTTGATTTTTAATCCCTGGGCCCACCATGGGATGGTGCATCTGACTGATGGGGTAGATGTTTGACACGCATCATGGTGGGGCGCACAGAGCCATACCAGACCCCGACCTAAATTTGAGCGTGCGCTCAAAAACAAAGTCGCGCCCAAAAAAACCCCAAATCCCAAATCTGCTCTCTCGCTCACTCTCTCTCTCTCTCTCTCTCTCATTCCTGATCTCTCTCTATCTCTCTCTCTCTCTCATCACATCTGCCTACAACAAGAACAATGATTCTCAAGCCTTTCATTCAATCAATCTTTCGACGATCAAAGTTTGCAAGCTTGGAGCGGTTGGCACTATGATCTGGTTCTTATTTTGAGGGATTTTTCAGTTTTTGTGGTTTTTCTAAGGATCAGAAGTGGTTTTTGGAGCTGGATTTAAGGTTTTTGTTGTGAAAAGTATAGAGAGGGTTTTAGGGACCTAGAGATCTAATTCTCGTCTGGTTGATTTGATTCTGGTAGGAATTGTCGTGGAGGTTCTGGCGTCAGTGAGCGGTTAGGATTATGCAACAACAAGGAGGATCGGTTTAGGTATTTTTATAATTTATTGGGAATTTTTGTGTTGTAGCTAGTGAACCCTTTCATTTACTTCTCTATGTATTCAATATTTTTCCATAAGGGGGTTGATTGTTAAGTTAGAACCCCTTCAGTTTGGGAACACTCATCATTTGTTTCTTTGAGTTTTTAGGACTTTGCCAGTGAGCACCCAGAAAGATTTTTTGGTGGTTGTACTTTTAAATGCACTGTAACTTTCCTGGTCCATGTAATTTTCAAGAAGAAAATTGGGTGCATGCACCTTGTAGGGTCTTTTCTTCGATAACTTCTTTAACCATACTACTAATGATGGGAAGATTCAGACACTTGGTTTTGTTGTTTCTTGTTGAGCAGCATTGAAAAAATCAGAGGAAATACATGCATAAATACTTGGTTTTGGTTGTTTTTCAAAGCAATGGTACACACTAGTTGTTTGATCGAGTGCTTCATAGGGGTTTGGAAGTTGGTTTTTGTCCTGATGTCGGGATTTGATAGTTTGATCATTAAAATTGAAAGATATATATAGGCTCTGGATGTAAATCGATATGAATCACCATTCAGTCAGCTATTGTTGCACTGATCTTAGATAGAAATCTTGATTCTTGGAAATTAGGTTGGAACATTTAGCCTCTCCATTGTATATTTTCTACGTTCCTTTATTGCTTCCTTTCCTCTATTTTCTTAATAAAATTTCATTAAATTTTCATTGAAAGTTACCATTTTTAGGTTGTGTATGGTGCAACTCATTGTATCTATAAAAGAATCGTATATATTAACAATATTTAAAAAATATATGCTTCATTTGGATTGTGCCCAAGAGAATCAAGTTGGAAATGTGTTGTTTAGTCAAATAGGAAATGTCAAAACTAATAATTTTTAGTAGTGTTTGTAATGAGGAAGAAGCCCTTCAACTCTAATTGAAGTGGAAGAATGGAGTGACACTTCTGGACAAATTGGATACCTTTTATACATAATGGTGGTATCCACATGTGAGCAAAAACTGAATGCCTCAAGATGAGGGTATTGTTGTGTTATTTTTCTGTGAAAGAAATATCACATCCTATGACATAAGGGACCAATGCAATGGATAGTTCTTTGTTATTTCACATTACTGGGAAACATTAATAAATTTCATCTTCTCCACTTGAAACAATGGTCGTAATTCAATTCACTTGCGCTTCTAAAAATCGCCTAATTAATGGTTTTGGAATTTGTTTTTGGGCATCTGAGTTTCTTCCATGAAAGTGTTGCTTCTACAAATCTAATCACTCAAAGAATATTGCAACTCCAGTTTTCCTCATGATATGAGTGTTACACAACTATCTCCAAGAAAACAAGGTCATTTTGTTCCCTGTTGTACTGATTTCATCTTCCTTGGATGATGATAGGTTTTCTATAAGCATCGACATCAGCATAAAAATAATATATGTTTCAACACTATCACATAGTCATATATAGCACCATGTCGGATTTTCCAACAGTGACAGGTTTAATTGTCTAGTACAATCACATGTTTTTGTGCCTATGTTACTTTGAAGATGATTCCTTTCTAGTATTATCTTAAATGAACCCATTCTTTTTCATCACAAGTATATATAAATACTTCTAACATTGATGACTATCTTGTGGAATCAATAATTAAACTAGCCACAGACTCCAATGCAGGAGAAGTTTATTACAGGTACTTAATTAGAACCAAGCATCATTTCATCCAATACCCAATAAGAATTTCTGATTTTTCTTGGAAATTGTATTTTAACTTTAACAGTTACCAGCTTATGTTGGAAAATGTTTTGTTAGAATTTTGAAATTTGACTTGGATACTATAATGGATGGCTCCATCTTACATGTGATTATATGGTAGGATGTTATTTTTCCTCCTTATACACCGTTTCTAAGTCATTCTCTATATATCAGTATTTTGATTAAATAAATGAAGTTTGAAATTGTGTTGATTGGTGGCTCTCTCTCTATAATAATATTATATTTTAGAATGGTATTTGGTGCTCTGCTGATATTTGTTGTAGAAGACAGATTTTACAATTTCTCATTTGGTAGAACTGATTGTTTAAATATCTTGTTTCCATACCAAGATTTCTCATTTTTATGTTCCCCATTGTTTTTTATGATTTTCACTTTGTACCGTCTTCTTTGAATTCTTTTATAATAGTTAGCATCTTGGTAAATAGTTCTTTGTGGCATTGGCAATGGAATTCAGCTCAGTTCTAAATATAAGGCATTATATTGAATGGACAGTCAAATCTTGGTGTAAATATTTTTATAAGTTAATTTTTTTCTTTCCTTTTTTTTTTTTCGTTGTGGCATTGGCAATGGAATTGTGCAGCATGGGATTTTGAACAACAAAAGGCAGAAGGCAAGTCTTGACTAAGGTGAGTATTGCGATTTTATCCTTGACAAGTTTTTTCTCAACACCACTTGACAGTTTTGTCCTCTTGAGTACTTGTCATTGCCTCTAGTGACTATTGTAGAAGTAAAGAAAAGGTGTTCACCTAAAAAAATGGTTCTTATTAACCAATTTTATAAGATAAATATTAACTCGGCTAAGTTTTCATGGCCCGATGGATTGGCCAAGTCAATGCAAAACTTGGCCAATTTTTGTATAGGACTGATGCATAGTATGAATCAGCGGAGTGGTTGCAGGTTTACATATCTCGGGCTAGTGTTTTTTCAAGATGAGGAGTGGCTCGAGCTGTTAGTGAGGTTGTAGTTGGCAATCCGATCAAGTGAGATCTTACACATTTCATTCCATGTTAGCATTATGTTGCTGGTTCTATTTTATATTTAAATGTTGTTTATTTATCTCTCTCTCTCTCTCATATATATATATATATATATATATATATATATATATATATATATATAAGCTGATAAAATAGACAAGACAGATTGTTATATGGGTGTCCCTTAACATATGGTGGAAGTGTCTTCTTACAGAGAAATTAGTGTTGAGGACCACCATCTATGTGATATAAGATTCCCAACCAAAGGGAATTACATGAACATCTCTCTAATTGATTGTTGGGGTCACAACATGACAACCTCTCATGCATTTGGAGGCAAGATCATGTCCATAACATCTGGCTCTGATTTCAGCTGTGGCTTATTTGCTGAGAATAGGAATGCTTTTTGTTGGGGGTGATGAAACTATGAGTGGGGTTTTGAGCTTGATTCCTAGACATGCAAGGTTTCAGATGATTTCAGCTAGTGAGTTATGTTCCTGGCCCTTTTTGTTTTTAATTTATGGGATGTTTCATCATTTCTTAAATTGCATTCTTTTTTTTTTCTTTTTCTTGGAAGGTTTTGAATTTCTTGAAAGTTGAAAATATTTGTTTCATCATTTGTTATTTTTATTGTCTAAAACTAGGAGTGTCTTCCATAACAACATGTCTAAAAGTTCAATGATGTATGTTCTAGATGGAATTGTCGGACTTGCTTCATATTCAAATTAGCTGGTATCCAGTTTTGAATTTTCTCTTATTTACATAACTTGGAAACAAGCCGCACACATTAATTTCTATCTGTTCATCTCTTACCTCATGTCATTTCTCATGGTAGGACATGGAACATTTTGGAGATGTTGGTTCCTTGGATGATAATGTGGAATCGTTCCTGTCACATGATGATGGAGATGTAAGGGACATATTTGGTACATTAAAAAGAAGTCCAACAGAGCACAATACAACGTCTTCAAAGGGTAATTGATTTTCTTTTATGTCATTTTTGGATAGACACTGCAATTATCTAAAGCCATTGTAAATTGGGGTGTAGCTTGGTTAGGTGGAGTCGTGTTTAGGGTCAATCAGAGCCCAACCTGACCTCAAGAGGACCCAACCTGTAACTTGACCTAGCCCTAATTCCAACCTTAGGTGCCTAACCCAAACTGAATCCGACCTAAACCTAAAACCTAAATGTATTCTCAAATCCTTAAACCAAACTTACACCTAATCCTAATCTCAACTCCCGAACCTAAACTTAAACCTAAACTTGAAAACCCAAATGTAAACCCGATCTCGAACCCAAACCCAATTTCCTAAACCTAAACTTATAACCTTAACCTAAACCTATTCTCAAATCCCAAAACCTATAACCTATACCTAAACCTAAACCTAATCCCAGATGAATTGGACTTCTATCTTGAGAAAACGCCATGATTTCAGGTAGTTATTATTGTAATGGCAAGTTAAAAAATTAAAAGAGAGAGAGATAATGAATTCATGGAAAGAAATGTTATTTATCATTAGGGCTGCTTTCACTGGGTTTGATGCAGAAATCATCGCCAACTTCATAGAAAGACGAATAGCATTAGTGGCCACAGATTGCAACCTGGATTTAAATAAGGTTCGAGGTGCCGTCAACAATGTTAACAAAATCCACCAGGTTAGATTCTTGATTGGACCTGATTTTATTTAAATGATCTTGATAATCCATTTTATTTAAATGAGCAGACGCGGATGTGCGTAGGAGCTATCCGGATGTTGAGCGGGGTCCCTGGAAGGTGGGACCCGTTGTTATGACCATGATGAAACTGTCTATTTCCTATGGATAACATTGGAGTGACCTAGCCATTTGGACAGGTCGTGTTTATATCTGTATTTGTAGGGACCACACCCTTAACCTATAACTTAAACCTAAACCTTAACCAAAAACCTAAATCTAAACCTACACCTAATCGTAATCTCAACTCCCCAACCTAAACCCAAACCTAAACTTGAAAACCCAAACCTAAACCCTATCCCGAACCCGAACCCAATTTCCTAAACCTAAACTTATAACCTAAACCTAAACCTATTCTCAAATCTCAAAACCTATAACTTAAACCTAAACCTAAAACTTAACCTATAACCTAAACCTTAACTTATAACATAAACCTATAACCTAAACTCAATTTCCTAAACCTTACCCTATAACCTAACCTAAACCTAAACCTATAACCCGAACCCGATTTCTTAAACCTAAACCTTAACGTATTCTCAAATCCCTAAACCTAAACCTACACCTAATCCTAATCTCAACTCCCTAACCTTACCTAAACCCGATCCCAAACCTGAACCCGATTTCCTAAACCTAAACTTATAACCTTAACCTAAACCTATTCACAAATCTCAAAACCTATAACCTAAACCTAAACCTATATAACCTTAACCTAAACCTAAAACTTAACCTATAACCTTAACTTATAACCTAAACCTATAACCTAAACTCAATTTCCTAAACCTTAACCTATAACCTAACCTAAACCTAAACCTATAACCTGAACCTGATTTCCTAAAACTAAACCTTAACGTATTCTCAAATCCCTAAACCTAAACCTACACCTAATCCTAATCTCAACTCCCTAACCTAAGCCTAAACTTGAAAACCTTAACCCAAACTTAAACCCGATCCTGAACCGAACCCGATTTCCTAAACCTAAACTTATAACCTTAACCTAAACCTATTCTCAAATCCCAAAACCTATAACCTAAACCTAAACCTATATAACCTTAACTTAAACCTAAAACTTAACCTATAACCTAAACCTCAACCTATAACCTTAACTTATAACCTAAACCTATAACCTAAACTCAATTTCCTAAACCCTAACCTATAACCTAACCTAAACCTAAACCTATAACCTGAACCAGATTTCCTAAACCTAAACCTTAATGTATTCTCAAATCCCTAAACCTAAACTTACACCTAATCTTAATCTCAACTCCCTAACCTAAACCTAAACCTAAACTTGAAAACCCAAACCTAAACCCGAACCCGATTTCCTAAACCTAAACTTATAAGTTTAGGTTTAGGTTTAGGTTTAGGTTATAGGTTATAGGTTTTAGGTTTAGTTAAGGTTCAGGTTTAGGGTATTTTTATTTATGATGTTAAGCTTATATGTATTTATGCATGAATGAAGGTGATGTGGATAAAATTATTTGTGTTTGGATGAACGTAGTTTATGTTTGGATGGATTTACTAGTTTGGGTTTAGATGGGTGTAAATGTGAATATATGATTAAATATATTATATAACAATTGTATATTATGATGAATATAATGAAATATATGGCAACAAGTGTATATTAGGAATTTTGTGCTAACTTTTAGCGACGAAAATTTTTGTAGCTAAAAGTTTTACAAAATATTTTTAGCAATGAAAATTTTCGTAGCTAAAAGTTATGCAAATATTTTTTAGCGACAAAAATTTTCATAAATTAAAGTTTTACAAAATATTTTTAGTGACGAAAATTTTCGTAGCTAAAAGTTACGTAAATATTTTTTAGCAACGAAAATTTTCGTAGCTAAAAGTTATGCAAATATTTTTTAGTGATAAAAATTTTCGTACCTAAAAGTTATGCAAATATTTTTTAGCGATAAAAATTTTCGTAGCTAAAAGTTTTACAAAATATTTTTAGCGACGAAAATTTTTGGAGCTAAAAGTTATGCAAATATTTTTTAGCGACGAACATTTTCATAGCTAAAAGTTTTGGAAAATATTTTTAGCGACGAAAATTTTCGTAGCTAAAAGTTATGCAAATATTTTTTAGCGATGAAAATTTTCATAGCTAAAAGTTTTGTAAAATATTTTTAGCGACAAAAAAATTCATCGCTAAAAGTTTTTTTAGTGAAGAAAATATTCGTCGCAAAAAAGTTTCCTTTGCCAACGATTCAAATTTTTTATTAATAAAAACCTCTTGCATCGACCTTTTGCGAGGAATTTAGCGACGAAAATTTTCATTGCTAAAAGTATTTAGCAATGAAAATTTGGCTTTTGGCGACGAAAATTTTCATCGCTAAAGGTGAAATTTCTTGTAGTGACAAAGGGGGAGATTGTAAATGATATCTTGTAAATCTAGCACCTAGAGTTGTCAAATTTTGTTGTGTCAAACTACTTACAATCTGTATCTTTATTGATGAGATGGATAGATCATGCATTGTATGAAAGTGCCCTAGTTTGTTAATTACCATGAGTGTTGAGTCAACTAGACAAAGAAGCTCCATAGGAAGATCAATCAGCTGTCTACCTCAACTGGATGTATGCCCGAACTCGCCACAAGTAAATCTAAGCCTCACATCCCTTGTCCTAAAACACCAGGTAAATAAAACCCTTGAAATTGGTTAAAATATCATAGGGTTTTTGGGTTCAAATTTCAGAAAATCTCTAAGTTTTCTACCTCTATCGATTTATTGATAAACTAATCGATATAATTAAGTAGTGCAGTCGATGACCTAGTTGATCAATCGATACCATTGAAATGAGGAACAAAGAAGTCCAGCAACCACATTCATCTGGATGAAATTATCGATGTATCGATACCCCTATCGATATCATCGATATTTGAAATTCAAGTTTATCGAAGTTGACTCGATATAATCAATAAGCAGAGTGTTTGTGTCCCCTATTTTTTTAAAAGAAAATCTTGAAGACCTTTGATATATCGAAACACTACTTGATAGTCTCAGAATTCAAACTCCGATGATATCGTAAGGCCTTTGATGATATCGATCTTGGACACAGTTTTTTAGTAACATGTTTCAGGTTATTTTTATCTTAGATTGAGGGTCACTCGATAGAATTGATATTCAAATACCGATGAGATTGAGGCCGGTTTGACTGCATCGAGAAAGGACATAAATTGTCCAGCAAGCTTAGTGAAAAATCTTTTAGATTTATTGATGCATCGACACTGCCTTTGATATCATCGGTATTCAAATTCTGATGATATCGAGCGTGCTTCGATCATTCCTTGTTGACCTGAAATATTTTATGAAAAGTCTCTCTTATTTTCACATGTCGAGGAATTGAACCTCGTATTAATGCTATCGAGGTTCAAAATCCGATGATATCGACACTTGTTTCGATTTCCTCGACCAGCTGGCAAAAGGTTTCAAAAGTGTATGACATTTGAATTTATGTCATCGAGTGGTCAGCCGATGCAATCGAGAGTATACACTCGATAATATCGACCCTGCTTGATGATATCGAACTCTATTATAAATGTGACATCCGTTGAAACTTTTTTCCTATATATAGAGAGCTTGTCTTTAGTTGCTCGCAGAGAAAGAAGTGAGTGCTTTTGAGTGTTTAAACCTTAGATCATTTACCAAAAGCCCTTTCTCTCAAGGGAGTTCATCCTCTAATCCATCCCCATCATTGATATTCAAAAAAGTTGAATGGGGAATGAACTTTTGCATTCAAGGATCCTCCAACTACCACCTTAATGGCAAATCATTAAGCTGGGATGCCTTGAATGCATAGATGATTAGAATTACTATCTCATTTATAGGAAAATATTTTGAGAGTAGGATTTCATCATAACCTTGACCCAACTCGTCGCCATACATTGGTATATCTTCTAAGTTACGGTTCAAGGAAGAAAAAGACTCTTCATAAAAAAAGGAAGAGATCTTCATCAATGAGCTAAAAGGGACTCATCTGCTTATATGTAAGTTATCAGAGTCCAGAGGACCCTTGTGATCATTCCTTTGTAGGATTGGGTCTAAGGTGTTTCTCACCCTTTGCAAGTCCTCAAGGAGGCCTCCGGCGGGAGTGTATGTGGTGGGTGTGTTGTGTTGACCCTTGCTTTATGAAGAGCGTAAACAGTTAGGGTCTTATAGAAGACCCTTGCCAGTGTGCCTAAAAGTGGGTGCGATGTGTTTAACCTTGCTCGTGAGAGCATAAACAGTCAGCCTAGGTGTAGGTTATAAAGGTTAAAGGTGAACCTGATTTAAAACCTTTAGTTTGGGGTGAACCGTGGGAAACCTCCTTAGTGAAATTCGGTACACTCAAGGGTTGAGTGCAGTTACTAGGAGTGGAGTAGGCAAGTAGTCGAACTACTATAAAAATGGTTGTGTTTGAGATTGTTATTCATTTTTTTATGTGATTTCCTTTAATATTTTCATACCTGATTATCTGAAATCACACCTCACACATGCACAATCATATCAATCATAAACTAGTTTGCATATTGTTCATCTCTCAAATAGTTTGTAATTGGATCCTCTACCGGGCTTGGAAGCCAATAGAGTTACTCTTGAGTAATCCTAATATATGCTTGTTGTTAGGATTAGTGTGATAAGATTTTAAATTGTCATAAAAATTTTAAAAAGTCCTATTCACTCCCCTCTAGGACATGCATATTCCTACTTCAACTAAAGCGGTATTTACCATAATTTCAATTAGTATCAGAGTAGGTCTCTCTTTAAGGGCTTCATCGCCTAGAGAGTGATCTTGACTGAAGTTGGAAATGTGGCCAAAGGAGAGGGCTCATCGATCACTAGACCTCTACTATTTGATGGATCAAATTATGCATACTGGAAGGCTAGGATGCACTACTTTCTGAGATCTTTGCATGATGATGTTTGGGATATTGTTAAAAGAAGATATGTGCCACCTACTGAACAAGTAGTACTTGAAAATGGCACAGCTATCACCAAACTAAAGTCCAAAGAAATGTGGATAACATTCGACAAAAAAAGGCAAACATCTAAATCTAAAGCTATGAATGCTATTTACTGTGCTGTGTCCCAAGATATTTTCAATCAAATTAGTATGTGTGGGACAGTTAAAGAAGAATGGGATTTGTTAGAAACAACCCATGAAGGAACAAGCACTATGAAGAGATCTAAACAGCAAGTCTTGACTTCACAGTCGAAAGTCTCAGAATGGAAGAGCATGAGACCTTTATGGAGTTTTTCACAAAGTTGAATATCATCTGCAACTCCATGGGTGGATTAGGAAAGAAAGTTTTGGTCCCAAAAATATGTAGGAAAATACTAAGATCCCTACCAGAATGATTCAATCCTAAAGTAACAACCATTGAAGAATGTAGGAACATTGATGAAAATGAAAGTAAAAGAACTAGTACGTTCCCTACAAACATTTGAACTAAACTTCAAACAAACCCCAAAATTCAAAAATATTATCCTTAAAACTTCAAAGAAAACAACAAATGAGGACATTAAAAGTGAAAGAGAAGATGAAGATAAGGAAGTGGCTCTGTTGGCTCAACGGTTCAGAAGGTTCTTTCAGAAAAATCACGGTCGTCCACTTAAAAGGAAGAAAGATGGACAATAGACCTTCTGCAGGTAAATTTGGTAAAACGACCAAAGAACCACAATGTTATTCCTGTCAAAAGTTTGGACACTTGTCTACTGAATACCCGAACAGAAAAACTAAGGGCAAGGCAATGACTGTCACATAGGATGATACAAAAGAGTCAAACTCAGAATCTAGTGACTTAGAGAGCAAAGGAGATCAGAATTCTTTAAAAATCCTTATGGTCTCTACTGCTCCAATCATTCCCATTGAAACTTAGAACAAGAAAGAACCGCAAGCCACTGAATCATTTTCGTTAGATAATGAGGAAATTGAAAAGGAAAAAGAAGAAGAATAAAACAAACTATAGGATGCTTAAAATCAACTTTACATCCATAGCATCAAAGTTGTTAGAAGACTTAGAATATCTGAAAACAAAAAGGAATTGCTGTAAAAATATTTGGATAAAACTCTGAAAATTAATACACATCTAATCAATGATTTACAACAATATCACTCAAATAATGATAGACTTGAGAGAATAAACACCTTCCTTAAATCTGAGTCTGAAAAACTAAACAAACAGGTTAAGCAATCAAAAGGCAAAAACATGCTCCTTCAAAACGAAAATCATACACTCCAGTTTGACTTAGAAGAATCTAGAAAAATTGCTAAGCTAAACTATAAGTTTCCCTAGAGTGGTGAGAAGTTCGGAAAACTATTAGGTATGGGAAGACCTGGAAATGACAAGAGCGACTTAGGATATGAAAATTTTAAAACAAAAACTATAAATGCAGCATCAATGGCTAAAAAATCAGCTACTTCAGGAAGTAATATGAGAACTACTCCAGTTTATCATTTATGTGGTGATTTGGGTCATTGTCAGTTTGAATGCTTAACACCTAGGAGGACTCAACATAACTCTAGTCAAAATTGTATTGGAAAATTCAAACCAACAAGAGAAATACAAAATTTCATGAGTCCACCTAGGAGTATGGATAAAAGAAATTCACTTCCACCACCACCTAAAATGACTAACAAAGAGCAATTGGATCAAGTGGTTGAATTAAACAAGAAAATAAAATCTACCAAAGTTAAAAATCCTGTCCCAAAATAGGTTCCAAAAGAAAAGAAGAATCGTCTGGTTACTCATTCAAACCATATGCCAATCAATGAAACTAAGTGGTATCTGGATAGCGGATGTTCAAGACATGTCACAGGTGACAAATCTCTCTTTACAAATTATTCAGACCTTAATAACAGGATAGTCACCTATGGAGATGGAAGCACCGCTAAGGTAATTGGACAGAAAATTATTAAAGGAATATAGTTGCTCAAAAATGAGAATGCTTTTTGTATAAAAGGATTAACACACAATCTTCTAAGTATTTCTCAAATATGTGATAATAAGTATGTGGTTACCTTTAACAAAGTAAAATGCGAAATCCTGGACCTCTCAGGAAAATCAATAATGAAGGGTTCTCGCACAAATAACCATTGTTATGTCCTCAAAGCTAAAGAAAAGAATGATCCCTATGCCTAGAAATACTTAGCATAGAAAAACAAGTCCAGATCATGCATCAAGATCTGGATATTTACTGAAATGATGCAACTTTTGTTGAGCTTTTAGTGATATATCTGAGGTTCCTCACCTCAATATTTTTGTATATAAACATTCTAATGTTTATAATTTTGATTTTACAATGATGGTACAATATTTTATTGTGTATACTGTTAATTCATTGATATGTTAAATGCATGCATGAAGGGTTATCTAAATGCTTAAAATAGAAAACATTCACCTTTATTATGACTGTCAATAAATTGTGTGGATTTTCGATTAAATTGACCAAGGATCGATGTCATCGACGACTTCTTGAGTAGCTGAAACTTCAGGACGGTTGAGTTTCCCTAGAACTCTTCGTTGAAAATTTAATCAAGGTATATCGATATCGTTAAACCCATGATCGATGATATCAAAAGTTATTACTCAGTAAATATCGGAAGAACAAAAAAAGAGAGTTTCATTTGTTGATCTCAACCTGGTCTTTCTATCTCTTAGAACGGTTTCTCTTACAAGAATCAAAATCTCCTTTCACCTCAAGATGTCTAAAGACAAAGATTTGATTATTCCACAAAGTACCTCAACTGATGTCACACCCCAAACTCGAAAATCGGATTCACAGGAATCCCGATCAATCTGGTGCGACAGCCTCCGTAGTACCCCATTCTCGGCTTCCAATGCTCGTACGCCAGATTTTAATCCTAGGATCCTACAAGGAGGATTTTTAACATGAATTTGTCTCATAAGAAGCATAACCACAAGTATACCCAAATCATAAGAACAACCTCATCACCATATATCTACTAATATAATCATTTGAGTACAATACTGAAAAGGAACACTACTAAAAAATGAGTAAAGGCTACGGACTAGGGGATGTTTTAGCTATGGATATAAACCGTAGCTATATTACTACGGGTTTAATCCGTAGCTAAATAGCCGTTCCCCGCCACGGCAAAGGCACATCTGTTAGAACTTCTATGGGGCCCACCATAATTTTTGTATTTAATCTAAACCCTCCATCCTTTTTTAAATTAATTTTAATACATTAGACCTAAAAATTAGTTAAATTTAAAGCTCAAGTGGACCACGCCATAGGAAACAATGGAGATTAAGTGCCTTTTGTTGATTTCTGGTGTGGTCCATGTGAGCCTTCTATTTGACAAAATTTTTAGAATAAAGCTCTAAAAAATTATTTGAATTTATTGGATGGCATAGATAAATGACATACATTATGGTGGGCCACACGTAGCCCCTAACACATCACCTCGACTTAAGTGGGCATCTGCGCCCACTAAAAAACACCAAATTTCATTCTCACGCCCACATCCAGCGCCCACATTTCATTCTAGCACCCACATCCCTCATTCCCTCTCCCTCTTCCTCTCCGCACTCTCTCTGCCTATCCCTCTCCCTCTCTGCACTCTCTCTCTCTCTATCTCTCTCTCTCTCAAAGCCCTAGCCTTCTATCTTGTGCTTTCACTTGCTTCCTCTCTCTCTCTCTCTCTCTCTCTCTCTCTCTCTCTCTCTATATATATATATATATATATATATATATATATATATATATATATATATATATATATATATATATATATATATATATATATATCAAATCCCTAGTCCTCTATCTCTCTATCTCATCAGCCCTCTGCTGCTCGTAAATCTTGGATCTCAAGTTTGAGGTAAGGTTTTCCCCTTCTCACTATTGCTTTGTACAATTTAGAATATCTAATTAAGGATACGCATTGTCGAATCCCTAATTAGAGATTTGTATAACAAATCCCTAATTAGGGATGTATATTGTCAAATCCCTAGTTGGGGTTTTGCATTGTCTAAGTTTAGCTCTATAAGTGGTGTATTTTGGGTTTTGTGCCAATTTCTTAAAATCTATCAATGTTGTTCATCCTCTTTGTGTTTTAAGCCTGTCAGATGTAGTACTTCAAATATTTTTTGTAGTATATAAGAAGGATTTCGTGTATATGATTATGAAAGGATTGTAGAGCCGTAGTAATTGTAATGCATATTCATTTTAAATGTGAGGAATAGACTATCTATTTCAATCTGACAAATGTTGTGAGCGGATACATACAAGTATTTGTTTGGGTAAAAGGGATCTTAAAAAATTGGGATTTTGGTAGGTTGAGTGCCAGCTATGCCCAATGTGCTTTCTTATGCTCAATCACAGTACTAGAAATTTGAATCTAAATAGCAGTTTAGTCAATCCTGGCCTTTCTTTCTATCAGTCAACTACTGGTTTGAGTTTTGATGTACTGGTGTGCATAAAAGGACTGACCAGAAGTGCTTAAGCTTGATTCAGCTCTAATCTTACTGGTTTCTGATTTAGCTCTCTCTACCATAGAGACATTTCCCTTCTCATAATTTCATATTTGTTTTAGGTTGTTTTTGGTTGCAATAAATACCATGAAATTTTTGTTCGACCAATCAAACTGGTGCATATTAAAGAGTTTTTAGGGGGAAGAAATTGGAAGGGGATGGGTAGCAAAACATCCCCTGTTTGGATGGCATACAAACATCATGGTAAGCACCTAAGAAGTTTTCAATGGTGGGTGTTTCCATTCATTCTCAATGTTTCATGTAGTGTGTCCCACTTGAGTTTTGGATCCACCTCATTTTTCAAATCATGTACTAGATCATGAGCTGGCTGGCAAAAGTGATGGGAGAGGTAGATTCCTTACGGACATCTTGGTGGGCCCCTCGTAGCTTCTGCCTCTACATAAGTGATGGATGGCCATTTGTCACATGTTCGGAAAGCTCAAAATAAGCCAAGTCTTTTTTTTTTTTCAAGCAAATAAGTGGCATGTATTTACAGGGATTATTTTCCAATTATTATGCCATGCACAAAAAAGAAATTTGAAGTTGAAATCATAAAATTATTGGAATATGTATATCCAGACCATTCAAAATCAGGCCAACTCTAGATGGGGGCATGTTCTAGAAATCACAAAAATTGGATGAATCTAACTTAATCATACTTTTTTGTGCTGACCTCACCTAGTGGGACCCATGATTTAGACAGTTTGGATTGACAAGCATGCATGCATGATCCATGTTGGATTTTGCATGAGCATGATCCACTATACTATTACCAAAATATAAAAACACAAAATAGAAAACATAGTGCCTGTTTGGATGCCACTTAAAAATGAACCAATCACATTGGAGTTAATCTTATATGTACAGATTAAAAGTAATTTTGATAACAAACAATCATGATTTCTAATGCATAATTATGATTGAGGGTGTGTTTGTTGCACCAAATATCAGGAATTTTCAAATGCACACTCAAATGAGTACTCATTTTTAAGTGGGCACCCAAACAGGATCTTCTCATTTGGAGAGTAGAAATGGTACCTTTGGACTCGATTGCTACCATTATATTTTTCATCCCCCTATCTACCTTACTTGATTACAACTACAAACTAGGTACTTGGAGAGCTTTCATCTTATCTCCCTCAAGTGAGTCTCTCTAACATAATTTCTATTTATATTCATTTGTTCCACAGTCAATCTTCTGGGTGATATTCACTGGCATGCATATGCACAATCAAACAATCACTTGGCCCTAGAAAGCTTTCAAAATTCTTTCAACAATCCCTATCACCCATCCCCTTTTATCCACGTCAAATATCCTCAAATAAAGCACTAGTGCATTGGATTTTCTTGAGACTTATCTCTTTGATTGCCTCTGATCTGGTTTTTATGGGAATAGATCAGCTTTCTTTCTCATCATTCCTTTAGATCGTTCTGCATTTCTGCTGTGTTTCACTGGTTTTTTTGCTTGATTTGATCCTTGGATGTGATTTTAGCTGGTTTCTTCACTGTCTTGCTGGTTTTTTTTTCTTGATTTAATTTTTAGTGCTAAAAAATTATGCAAATTAGTTGCTATCTTTGCTTATTTCGGATTAGAAAATTATGGTAGTAGTTTGTCGTTTCATTTCCCTTATTATTATTATTTTTTTGTTAAAATATTGTGTGATGAAATCTGTTATAGATATATGATCTTTTTCTGATTTTGAAATAAAGATAAATTAGTAGATTAGTTCCACTTTTGTGCAAATGAGCTTAATTATGATGTATTCATGGCTTTCAAATCAGACCATGACCTCACTCTGTATGTCATTAGATAAAGGATCATATAACTCCTCTTGGTTTGTTTTCAATCTCATAAAAGATTACTGATTTTTCAAGCTTCTTCCTGCTTACAGAGTCGTTAGGTGGCTTCTAATTGGTAACAGATTTTGCAATTTCTCATCTGGTAGCATTGATTGTTTGAATATCTTGCTTCCATATCAAGATTTCTCATTTTTATGTTCCCTCTTTTTCTTTTTTTTCTTTGTGAATTTCACTGTTTATAAGGATACTAATTAATTCATATACAAAAGAAGGAGAAGAAGAAGAATAAAGAAGGTCTGAATATCATTTTCCTCTATACATTTTCTATTTATTTCCTTATACATTTGCCTCTATAGTTGTAGAACTTTTTGCCTAACAGTTGTGTTCATCCATGTTATTCGACATAATAATTTCTTTGGATATAATTTTTAGGGTGTTGAACAAGCTTTTTTTCTTCTTCCTTTTTTTTTTCTTTCTTTTTGGTGTTGAACTAGCCGCTCAGGAAGGAAGAAGTGCAGCCACTTCAACTACTTATAGAACATTGGCACAGGAGCTCACTGAACAGCGGTTTCCTGCTCCCCGTATCCTGGCGTTCAAAGTTTGTTTTCCTCCAATGTCTCCTTTAAAAAACTGCCAATGGCCTCACTTATAAAAACTGAAAAATCCATTGTATATAATCTCCTGTATGTCATGGATGCTAACTGTTTGATAAAATGTCTTAACAACGAATGTTTTGTGTGGATTGCATTTGAGTCCCATTTTTTCTTCTCTACCCATGAATCGACCCACATCGTTGTATGGTTGGATGACCTACATTGAAACTTGATGCTGCAAGACATGCTTCAACAATTAAAAGTGAGGCTTCTAGAAGAGGTGGGAGAGCACGATAGAGAACGGATTGTCTGTAAGAACGATATTTTCATGCCTTAGATTGTGTCATGAGTTTCTTGGGTTTGAAACTATTGATATATGGTTTTTTATTTGATTTCTTTGTTGATATATGTGTGGATGTGACCTTTTATATTTTATTTTTAATTTTACAACTTCCTGGCTATTTATATGATGTTTTTGTTTATATGAATGAATATTCCTTTGACACTGTTTATTGATTTTATAATTTGTGTTAGAAACCAGGAAGTATTCCTTGTGGTTATTTCATTTGATTATGCTAACTTAAATTTGATATGAATGCCAATGAGTTAATTTCAGTTCATTAATAAGTGCTCCAAATGTACTCTTAGAGTTTCCTACATACCTTCACATCTTTGCAATTCAATTTAATAAGTTCTCCACTATCCCTTCAGTAAGTGTTATAGTTTATAGCCCCTTGTTGTTGTTAAATTTGTGGTGACAAAGACACTGCTTTAAAGTTGTATATGTGATGAACAAAAGATCCATTGAAGATCTCAAAAGATTTCAAGTTCAAGACCTCAGAAGCTTTCAACTTCAAAGATCTCAGAAGCTTTCAAGTTCAAGATCTCAGGCTTAATTATACTCAAAGGTCACTTGTCTTCAATTTTCAATGTCCTTGCTTCACTATTGAGGTATGACCGATAATAAGTTGACCTTTAGAATAGGACATTTTGGATACATAATCCATATATGTTTTATAAGTAAATTTGGTTTTTTTAAGACTAATCTTAGACCTTGTTCAACTAGTCCTAGCACTGGTTCGACTAGTCTAAGAAATTCCACGAACAGTATTAAGTTGTTGAAGATTTTTAAAATTTTTTGGTTACTCTACAACCAGTCCTGCAGACTGTTCGACTAGTCATAGGAACAGTGTCGACTGATTGTTTGACCAGTCATAGACCTTTGACTCAAAGTCCAGAGTTGAAAATCATTTGTCTATGACCAGTCGTATGCTATCTACGACCGGTCGAAGGTGTCCTATGACCAGTCGTAGGGTACCTATGACTAGTCAGGAAACTGTCAGATCTTATCGCGCCTGGAAATTCAAATTTTTGTTGGTTCTTCGACCAGTCGTAGAGGTCCTAAGACCAGTCGAAGACATGTTTTTCTCAGCTATAAATAGATCACAAATCTCAGAATAATTTACATAATTCAAGCTAATTAATTCGGCCTTTTGAGAGATAAGTCCGTGCTCTAATTGAAGCAAAGTGTGCGTATTTAATATTCTCTTTCATTAGCTTTATTAATTGATTTTGTTTCTTGTATTCCAATCTAATCTGAAAAGAGGAATTGCTATTTCCCTTTCTTTGAAATCAAAATCAATTAAAGGTAGCCCATTTTAATTTAAGTTAAAATCAATTAGAACTAGAACCATTGTAATGTGAGTTTGGACATTGAACTTGGACATTCGATCATCTTCACTGACTTGGTTCTACGGGGCTGCTACAACAAAAGAGAAAATTAAGTATTTTACATTTAATTGTAAATTCCTTTTTGTTTTGGTTTCTTTTGAGATTTGTCAGAAAAATCTCATTGTATTTGTTATCTTAGGAGAGCCAGGAAAATTCAGAAGTGGTTTTTTTAATTGTATAAGCCCACAGAGAAAGACACAATTGTGAAGGTTTTGGGTGAACCTGTAAAAACCTAATTTGATAGTGAACGCTAATATCCCCTGTGTGAGGATATTAGGAGTGGAGTAGCATTTTGTGTGGCTATTGTTTAATAGTTGGTGAACACACAGGCGAACCACTATAATCCCTTGTGTTTGGTGGTTGAATGGTTTATATTTCATATTTTTAATTATTCATTTGTGGGATGTATATGTGGATGTGAATGTTGTAATCATTTATTTCAAGCATTGTGGGAATGTTGTAATAGTTTAGCATTTATTTATTGCTATTCCTTTAGCAGCTTCCTTAATTGTTCTAGTAAAGTTGCCTTGCCATTTCTATGGTGTATGGTTGCCCCTAGAACAAAATATATTTGTAATTGGAATTTATTCTTCAGTGCAGTTTGTATTTAATTTTTTATCATTCCTCTTCGATTTGAGATTTGATACAAAGACCTTTCTAGAAATAAATTTGTCCTACCATAAACTCTGGTTTTTGGTGTAAGGTTTTCCTTAGAACAACATTTGTATTAACCTCTCAAGATCTGAATTTTGAGGTAGCTTTACATTCTTGCATTGTAGTTTGTTTATTTTATTTGTTGGCTAACATATTTATTTAATTGCCACTGTTATAAGTTTTATTTGACATAGTCCTATTCCCCTCCCCCCCCCCCCCCCCCCCCCCCCCCCCCCCCTCTAGGACATATAGCTAAGCCTTTTCAAATGGTATTAGAGCCTGATAGCTCTTTTTAATTCTTAATTCGTGGATTTATTTCCTGAGCTAACGATTTAAGCTATTTAAGATGTCGAATTTTGATAACCTATCAATCACTAAGCCCCCACCCTTTGATGGCTCCAACTATGCTTATTGGAAAGACAGGATGAGAATATTCTTAAAATCCATGGATGAAAGTGTGTGGCTAGCCACTATGAATGGTTAGAATCCTCCTACTACTGAAGTAACTGGAGTTGATGGTTTAACATCTATGAGAGTAACACCTTATTTCTCGTGGACCACACTTCCGAAAAGTGAGAGTAGTGCAGATGCTAAAGCACTAAATGCAATCACTTGCGCACTATCACCAGATGAATTCAAAAGAATTATATCCTATGGTTCTACAAAGTAAGCTTAGGATATATTAGAAATGACACACGAGGGTACATCAATTGTCAAGAAATTGAAAGTCCAACTCCTTATAACCAAATTTGAAGAAATTCATATGGAGAAAAATGAAACATTTATGGACTTTTATACATGATTAAATGACATTATAAACTCTGTGGGGTCTTAGTGATAAAATCTCAGAAAGTAAAGTATGTGCAAAAACACTACTCTCACTTCTTGAATGGATCAAGTCTAAAGTAACCGTGATTCAGGAACTTCGTAATACGGATAATATGAGGGTTGAAGAATTAGTTGGTTCTTTACAAACCTAGGCGTTAACTTTTAAAGCTCCAAAAGGAAAATCAATTGCTCTTAAAACTTCTAAAAATAATTTTCAAGAAAATTCTGATGTAAATAACTCTGAAGATGATATGGCTCTTTTGACAAAAAAGTTTTATAAATTCTTCAAAAGTAAAAAGAGAGTTGATTTTCAAAAAGGAAATGATAAGAAAAGATCTAAACCTAAATCTAAAACTTAGAAATCTTTTAAAGATAGTCAATGTTACAACTGCCAAGAATATGGGCATTTGGCTAATAAGTGTCCTAAAAAGGACAAACCCAAGAAGAAGGTTATGTTGGCTACTTGGGATGAATTCTCTAATTCTGAAGCTTCTTCTGAATCTGAAGATTTTGAAACTGAGTCAGGCAATGAAGTGAAATCCCTTATAACTCTAGCCAAATTCATATTTTCAGATAATGATTCAACAAGTGAAGAAAATCTAAACAGTGAATGTGAAAATGAAGATGATCTTCAAGATGCCTACAATGCCCTATAAAAGGAGAGTTGTAAAGTTGCGATAAAACTGAAACTTCAAAAAGAGAAATTTTCTAAACTCAAAGAAATTTATGAATCTCTTGTTTTATAAAAGTCCCATATTTCAGAGTGTTTTGAAAAGACAAAATGCGATTTGGATTTTAAGACTGCCCAAGTTAAAAATCTTAAATCGAAAAATGACCAATTAAAACATGAAGTCTCTTCTCTCTTGAGTTTAAAGGAAACTTGAAAATATGCCCAAGGTGATTCTAAATTAGAAAAACTCATATCAGGATCGAGAAAATGTGGCGATCGATTCGGTATAGGTTATGATAAGAATGTTTCTCCTAAACTGAAAAATACACCTCCTAAGTTTCTAAAAGGAGAGACCTTAAAATAAAAAGGGAAAGGACAAGTGTTTTCTAAAGACCCTAAATCTGTTCAAAAACCTAAAGGAAATTATTTCAACTATAGGAAGCATAACCAGAATCCTTTGGCTGAAAAGATAGTTGATTTACTTAAGGAGCTTTTAAAGTCTAACTCAATAGGTCATACTTATAATTCTTACAATCGAAAGAAGACCAACTATCCACCAAAACCTAAAATGATTATGAAATGGATTCCAAAGGTCATTTGCTTGGTTGCCCACGCCGCTTTCAAAGTAACTAGCCATTCAAAGTGGTACCTAGATAGTGGATGCTCCAGGCATATGACCAACAAGGCTTTATTCACCGATCTAAAAGATATGACTGATTTGGTGATGGCAGTAACTGTAAAATTATGAGCCAAGGTACGGTTCAACTTTATAACCTTCCGTTGTTTAAGAATGTCTTATATGTTAAAGGACTAAAACATAATTTGCTAAGCACATCTCAAATATGCGATAATAACCATAGTGTTCGGTTTTCTAATCAAAGCTATGAGATTCTAAACAACAAGTGTTCAGTAATACTAACTAGACATAGAACGTCTGAAAACTGCTATATTGTTAGCAAATCCAAGTCATCTAATCAAACATGTTACATGGTCCATACAGATGAGACTGAATTATGGCACAAATGTCTTGGACATGTACACTACCGAAATTTATTTAGATTGAGAAAAAATGAACTTATAAGTGTTGAGGCATAAAAAAATGATGAAAGGAACTAAGCAAAGTGGGATGATAAGATACAATGAGCTATTGAAAAGAAAAAGATAGAGATAGCTTTCAAGCAGATGCGTAGGTCCGTGCAACTAATGTCGGTTACGCGGCACCGTGCAATCAATCTTCCTTGTGCAGGTCCACGCAAAGGAAATATCAATTGTGCGGTCACCGGATTGTGCTGCGAAAATGGTCCTTTTTTGATTGATCTAAAACACTGGAAATTAGTCCCACATCGCTAAAATTGAGATTTTCACACGTGCGAGGGTCTATAAATACCCCTTCCCCTCCTTCATTAAGGATAATTTTTAAAGATTTTCAAGAGGAGGAGAGCGGAGCAAAAGACAGAAGGTAGGAGAGAAGTCTCCAAGCAGTTGCGCAGGACCACGCAATCGGTATCGGTTGCGCAGGTCCTCGCAACCAGACTGCCCTGCAGTCTGTGAAGCTCAAGGGCCGTCATACTGCCGAAATATCCATGCGAGGCTTTTAATCTTCCAACACTCTCCCCTTTCTTATTGTCATGTGCAGAGGAAGAAGATTAGTCGATCGAATCGACATTTCCCCTAAGTATTAGGGATGACTGAAACAGATGCCGTTATGCTGTTGAAATCTCTGTTTCATCAAAGACTCGTCGATCTAATCGACATTCCTCCTAAGTCCTATGAGATGGTTGAAACAGGCACTAAAAGGCTGTCGAAATGAACCTCTGATACTTAAAGCATAAGTTATTTATTGTCAAATGATCTATCTTAGAATCAAGGAATGTAAAGAGGATGTAAATGAACCCAGTATTAATGAAATGTGATTAATCTTCCTAATACTCTTTCTCTGTGATGTTTGAATAAGATAATTTCTCCAATCAATTGTATTTGTTTCTTTGTCAAAACAAAATGGCGACTCTGCTGGGGATGTTATCTTATTGTCATATTTAAATATTAACAGTGAAGTTGTTACGAACTTTCATTACAGTTTGGCGTCCTATGGACGCCAAAATGACGACTCTCAGTGGGAAGTCCTCCGCTTCATCTCTAAGATAGATCACTTTAATTGTTCAATTACTAATTGTAAATGTGTCATGATTGAAGGTTTTAAAATTTGACTACGAATTATTACTCATGGCAACTCCCGTGCGAAAAGTAAACTTCCGATTCACCCAGACGGGGTTCGTAATAAA
The DNA here is from genome assembly GCA_037074715.1 of Magnolia kwangsiensis. Classification (NCBI taxonomy): domain Eukaryota; kingdom Viridiplantae; phylum Streptophyta; class Magnoliopsida; order Magnoliales; family Magnoliaceae; genus Magnolia; species Magnolia kwangsiensis. The sequence goes on along the minus strand of CM073576.1, from coordinate 40,813,516 downwards.
ATACGCACCAAGCTATTCAAGTAAAAGTGGCAAGGCTCAAGTAATAGCAGGGGTCGTTTCTGCTTTGCCCCAGTCATCAGAAGACAATGCAGGCTGTACCGTCGTAACCTCTCGTAAGGCAAGAACATGAAACGTCAGAAATTCTAGAATGAATCAGCCTTCATTAAGAATCTGAGGGCGTATAACACGAGGCATAGTTAAAAGAAATCCTGAACTTGCTCCTCTAGCGATTTATCCCGCGTAAAAAGTTCCCCAGTTGACATCACATGACTTCCTGGCTTTAAATGCTTCAATGGCTGAACGAACAAGAGAACAAAAAGAAAAAGCATTGGTGATCAGATCACCAATGCCATCCTAGAAAGATTCACTAGTATCGACATCATCTTAGTCAATTGATGCCACAGGGGACACCAAAAGGTCCAATGAAACTCTGTCCCCTCCTTTTTCTGCAAGCCCTGTTACATCAGCATACTCTTGCGCTCCTTCAATTATCGCTTTGTCGAAAAGTTGAGAAGTTACAGTATTCATGGTGGAACAAATTCAGATTATAGAGCAACTACAGAGGATCATTTCAATACAATGACAGAAGCCCAGAATGCATTAATGGAAGAATGCAGAAATCTCAGAGAAGCACTGACAACTCTCATACATAATGTAGCTCGAATAACGATTCCCTAAAATGCAACGGAGGGGCAAGAAAATCATCCTGACATCCTCCCACTGCAGGGGGCAGGGTCACTAGGGTCTATTCCGGTGGCGAGAACCGTGACACAAGATGAGGTGAGGCAAGTGGTCGAAGAGGCGGTTAGAGCAGAAAGAGAATGTGAAAATACCGAGAGTTTTAGGTATCGAACGTTGTATCCAAGGAAAGTCGAAGATATCCCCTTTCTGACCAATTTCAAGCACCCAGATTTTCAAAAGTTCAACGGAGAAGGATCTCCAGAGGAGCATTTGATGCATTTTATCACCAGTATGGGAAATTTCTATACGATACAACAATACTGCTTGTGGTTGTTTGGTTCATCACTAACACACAAAGCATTTCGATGGTATTTTAGTTTGGCACCAGGATCGATATGCACTTGGGAACAAATGCAAGAAGTGTTCATGTTAAACTTCTTCTCTTCAGAATGTGATGTCAGTATTACGGAGCTGGCCTCTATTCGACAAAGAGAAGGAGAGCCGGTAGAGAAATTTATAGACAGATGGAAAATGTTAGGGGCTTCATGTAGACAACTACTAGAAGAAAAGGAACAAGTTAAAATGTGTCTAAATTCTATGGGGACAGGAATTGCGTTCGAACTCACTAGCACCGATATCAGAATTTTTCGTGACTTAGCCACTAAAGCCCACGCGTTGGAGCTGATGACTCTCAAGATCCCATCATTTTACCATGATACAACTAAGAGAGTATCTGGTAGGATAGCCGTGAATGCTGTTGATCATGACAGAAGAGGTAAAGATGCAAGGGACTCAAGGGAAAGAAGACTAGACCGACGCGAAGAAGGGAGTCAGTCAAGAAACAGATATAATGGGAAGAGGCCTAGAATGTTGAATTCTCATGAGGGGTTCGCATTTGATAAGGAAGATGTCAACCCTATGATGGAACAGTTATTGAAAGTTGGCACGATAGTATTACCAGAGCCTAAACGCCTATAAGACGTAACGAGAATCAAAGAAAGGGATTTCTATCATTATCATCGTCTAGTGGGACATCCAACAGTGAATTGGTATACGTTAAAATGTATAATACAGCGACTAATTGACAGGGGCGAGATAGTACTGGAGAAAGAAAAAGAAAGGGGTGTCATGGCAATCGTAAACATGCTTACAATCTGAAAAAAAGAAGATGAAGAAGAAGGAGGTAAAACACCAGAGAAGGTTGCGGTAATCACGTTACGGTCAGGTAAGAAAGTGGTAAGTCCTATAAAGTAAAAAATCAGAAGTCATCAGGAAAGAAACTATTGAAAGACAGAGTAATAGTGACAAAATAAAAGAGAAGAACGAGATGACGAGCATTACTTATGATGTGGTAAGTCATCTAAAAGGGATACCAGCCCGACTAATTGTTTATGACTCACTTAAGCTTTCAGAAGAATTTTAACAGAGTCTGATTCAGGCATTGTCCGATCATAACATTAGAGAAACTTTACTGGTAGAGTTAGAGCACGACGAACTCGATGAACAAGAAGACTGTCTCCCAGTCATTTCCTTTTCTGATGACGATCTGATCTGCGAAGAAGAACACAACAAGCCATTGATGATAGAAGGACATATCTGTGGGAAGAAAGTCAAACGAATTATGATAGATAATAGGTTTGCAGTGAATCTTTTGCCACTTTCAATGTTAGGTAAATTGAATTACCGTCGCTCAGAACTACGCCCTAGCAGAATAATGATACAGGGCTTTAATCAAGATGGGCAACGCGCTTGGCAAGATTACGGTAACGTTAGAAATAGGAGAGTTAACTACTGATGTTGTGTGTCACGTTATAAATGCAGTGACGACATACAACCTTCTCCTAGGGAGGCCGTGGATACATCAATACAATATCATACCCTCTACTCTGCATCAGTGTTTCAAATACTGTAAAGACGGGGTATTACATAAAGTAATGGCTGATGCAAAACCGTATACAAAAACTAAGTCCTTCATTGCAGACGCTAGCTACTATAAAGAATTTTCCATCGAAAAGATGAGTAAGGATGAAAGTAGCATCCTGAAGGATGATCAGAAAAATGCAATCACAAAAGGAGCAGAAAAAGTAGGGCCATCCGAGACAACAGAAATAATCAAGAAGTTCTATTTTGTGCCAAAACATTTAAGGCAGCCGGGACAACCGCCACTAACTTTGTTGTCATCTGAACAACTAAAAATTTTACAGTCAAATTACATGGTGCCACTGCCGTATGCTGAAAGAAATAAGCCGTTTCCAACCGCTCCAAGAAGATTTCAAGTAAAGGCGAGCGAAAAATACCCTAAGCCAATAGAGTTCTATGTTTCCAAAGCAGTAAAGACAGGGAGAGAGACTCAAAACAATGTATACCATGGTAGGTTGACGCCATAAGACCTCCAAAAGTATAGCCCGGCAAGTAAAAAGATCATGAAAAGCATGGGTTTTTATTATGAGGAACCCGTTGGCTTAAACAGTGGATAGGGATTTCAAATTCCCATTGGGATCGATCAGGATAAGCGTAGAAAATTTCAAGGGTTGGGGGCAAGCTAGTTGATAAATATGATCACAATTGTGCAGCCTTCTGCAGAAATATATCGCCTCAAAAGCTCCAAGAAAAAAAAAGAAGACAGTATATTTCTAACAACAGTTACAATCATATTTAGGGGGCAAATTCAAGACCAAATGAGATAAGATATACTCAATAAAAGTAAAGTTCTTCAAAGGAGTAAATGGAAGCCTATGATTGGCCTATTCTCGCGTTGACAAAAAGGGATTGCTTCTGAAGGCACTATTGATTTTGATACAGAACATTATTAGGATAATAATTCTGTATCAAAAGGGGGCAAGATGAATAGAATGAATAAGGAAGAAGTTTATAAGCATATCAAAATCATATGACGAGCGTATCAAGATCATATGATAGCAAATAAAGAAAGACGAAGAAGATGAGCGCCATCAAGTTAGCTCTACAAAATTTTGCCTGAAATTGATATCATCATCAAGCTAGTATATTGCAAACAATACAGACAAACGATACAGATAAACAATTTTAGGTGAAAATACTCATCATCGTCTTCCAAGACAGCATTCTAAATCATGGTCGAAAGTCTTTCAAGACATTTTAAATGAAAAGTCTTGATAATCGCTTTCAAGCGATAACGATTGCTATCAGTATTGATGATCATTGCCGACGCTAAAGATTGCCATCAAAATCACCAGGTATCAATGATTTTAAAATGAAAAGAGAGCAACTATCGCTGTCGCCAATCAATCGCTTATCAAAGTTGCCATCATCACTAAGCTGATACATTATTTTAAACATGATATAAAAGTCCTCATGACATTATCAGCAGCAGTGAAATTTCAATTATCGATCAACCATATGATGACAGTAGAATGAATTATACAGCCAACTATATAAAATTGGCGATAGTGATGACTACTAATCATAAAAAGGTAGCCTAGCCAAGCCTATATGGCCAACTACGCATAAGACCTATGATCATAAAAAGGCAGTCCAGCCAAGTCCCGAAAAAATTAAAGTAAAGAAAAAAAGGCCAAGTCCTAAAAGGACCAAAACTTGAAAGGGATCGGCTACGCATAAGACCTATGATTATAAAAAGGCAGCCCAGTCAAGCCAATGGCCCACTATGCATGAGACCTATGAAGATCGTCATTTGGGCAGCGGTGAGAAGCCAGTGGCCCTAAAAAGCCCGTGAAGGTCATCGTACGCATACCTATGGGGGCAGCTGACGGAGTCAATGAGAAAAAGTATAAAAGGCCAAAAGTCCTCAATGACTCTAAAAGGCCAAAAGTCCTCGATGACCAAAAGCCTGAACGACCAAAAGTCCTCAATGACCAAAAGCCTGAATGACCAAAAGTCCTCAAATGACCAGTCAGCGTAACCCCCATGCCATCTGTATGGCTTTCCGACAGCGTCACAGGGAATGGAGGACAATGCCCTCCCGTGAATGGGCCCGACCTTACAGGTGAAGAAAATGAGGGCTGCAGTGCGAGCTTTAGATAGGCCAACCATGCATAAGACCCCCCAGATTTGTGGTTCGATTCCGGTACTAACTCATGAGGAAGGGCTTAAACCTACTCATCGATGGACTGGAAACCATGGATTTGGTACCCCCAAAGGTAGCCTTGCGAGATCTGTGAACTTTAGAGAGTTACCGTGGCCAACCCTGTGCGTAAAACCAACCAAGTTCATAGCCCCGGTAGCTTCACTGGGCCTCTCTGATGGATCGCGGTTTGTGAACTCCCTAGGCAGTGAGAAGTCTAGTGAACTCTAGAGAGTTACAGAGGTCGTCACGTAAGACCCGACTCTAACTAGAGTCTACGTAAATTCACTCCACTACTCAAGAGCTTAAACTATGTGTGCAACTGACTGAATTGAAATCTAGCACCGCCAATAAAATATAAACGAATGAAGTCATATAAGAAATCCCATACTGACAAACATAAAATGTTGGTGCTTTATGATTAGTTTATAGAATGTCATGATAAACTATGTGCAATGTTCAAAATGAAGCAAATTCATGTTAAGGATATTGCATAGACAATATGTCTGGAATAATGCATAATGTAGAAATGCATGAAAAAAATTACTGAAATTTACTATTGCAAGTCAAAAGAAAACATACACTCAAAAGAGAAAGAAGAAAAGAAGCAAAAGTATATATACAAAAAAAAAGGAATTACATGCTTATAATTCCTCTGTAATGCCTATTATATTCATATAATGCTACAAGTCTTCTTTCAATTGAATCTGTGCCGCATCATGCTTTGACTTCTCTTCAAGAATAATCTTTGTTTGATCAGGAAGGCCAACTAATTTTTCTTCCAAGGATGTGATCATTTCCTTACTCTTGAGTAATTCATACTTTTCAGCATTGGTGGACTGAATATTGACATTAAGTTTCTCATTGACCTCCTGTATAGACAGTTCCTTCTCATGACCTTTCAGTTCCAGCTATGAAATTTTTTCTTTTTTCTCTCAAAGTCGCAATACGGTCTTAAATAAGTGTCTTGTCATCAGTGAGGGTCTTCAGTTGTTCCTGCGAATTCAAATGCTCCTGGTCTAATTTAGATATGGTAGAGGCAATAAGTGAAGCTTTTTCCTTAGACAAAAGTAATTGCTTCTCGTAGTCCAGAACTTCTTGAGCAATCGTAATATTTTCTGTTGATGCCAAAGGAGCTATCGAATCACGAAATTTGAGGAGGGAATCACGCAAAATAGAAATATTAATCTTCACCATCTTTGCAGAGCTTTTCAGAATCTTGATGGCGATATCCAGGTCTGGCCATTGTTCGGAATCTTTGAAGATATGAACTACCGTTAACAAAGAGTTTTTCATCAAAAGCATTTTATGAGTGGAAATCTTTGAAGGAAATGGTAGCTCAGAGACAGTGGCCATAGATTCAGAGCTGGCTGCCCCACTACAGGGAAGAATTCCTACAACATGAATAGGAGATAAAGTTAGAGTAAGTAATGAAAAATGAAGAATTTGTAGCTCTTCAAATTAATATATATACCTGCCGCAGAGGTGTGACCAGCAAACGAGGGAACTTCTGGGACTATAGAAGTACCAGCTTCTAACATGTCAGCAAGAGAGGGAGCCCTCACTTCTGTGTTGGAGTCTCTGATAGTAGGAGTTGGTAGATCGGTAGTCTCGACAAGGAATACAATTTCACGGGCCACACTTTTCGGTGTCACCAGAGGAACCAAAGAAACCTGTGGTGAAGCCATTGGTGCAGCTAGATGAAGATTTACAAAGGGGGCAACGCTTGTCTCGATATAAGCCATATGAGTACCTGAAAAGGAAATAACAGTGATGATAAGATAGTTATCACTAGACAAGCACGTGAATATTCAAGGAATTTAGATTTCCTTACCAGGAGAATAGCCATATTCCCCGTAGTCCAAGGGTTCTCCATCCTCTTCAGTTATTGCATGTGGCTTTCCAGGGACAGAAGCGGTAGGGGAAATTTCAGGAGCCGTGGGAAGATTCTCCTCTACATTTTCGGTGGTCATATTTTTCTCATCATCTATGTTGACCTCCCCTTCTTCATAGTCATCGTCCTGAGCTCCATCATTTCCATCATCATCATCCTTATCATCGTCTTCAGACCCCAGGGGAGTGGAATCTCCTGATGAAGAAGATGAACTTTCTCTTGCCAAATTCTCCACATCCACTTCCGCAACCACAACTTGTTTTCCTTTGTATGAAATGGGCTGGTTGCTTTCTCTTGGAGATCTCCTGTCGACTGGAACTGAGGGAGATGAGGAGACTTGTCTTGCCTCTTCCTGAGGAATGGGTGATGATGTTTGTAGACGTGCTCGTGATCTAGTAATCGGAGACGATGAGCTAGGGGGAAGAGGTTGTGAAGAAGGGGCAGGTTCGTTTTGAGCTGGACTCTCCTCATTTATAACAATTTCTTCAGGAATGGGGGAGGATGTCCCTGCAACATTTTCTGAAGCTCGGCAACCAAGGTCGTGGGGGACATGTTCAAATTCTGCCAGAACTCCATGACCAAAATAACCATCTAAAGTATTAATTAGTTTTCTCTCACGGATTGGATCTTCCGTCAATATCTTTCTACAAATTTCACCATGATGAGGAGCGCGACTCTTCTCTGGAATGAAGCCAATTCCGTTCTCAATTTTTCTGCCCCTGAGCCAAGGAGGATGGAGAAAGAGAAGGGAGTCCACTGGTAGGTGTTTATTGATCAGAAATGATTGATGGTCCCACCATCTCATCCTGCTATAGGAAGTGCGAACTATCTGGTCGCAGCTAGGGATGATGAAAGAAGAGTTGACACGACCGCCTAATAGTTGCTTCCATATCATGGCCCAGTTCAAAGGACCTATTCCATAGCAGCGCATTCTCATAGTAACCAGCCCACAATCTTCTGGTATGGCTTGGTCATAGCCGAATTGGTGAGTAAAACGGCTGGGATAGTAGTGTTCTCTCCAAAATTTTATTCCTTCCCTAAGAGGCAAACTGCAAGAACGAATAGGAACGAATAGAAAGAAAAAAGGCCTTTCCGCTACAGTCAGTGCCCCCTGATCCACCATATCTGTGTGTTGAATGTAGCGATGGAGGCAGAACTGGAAGAAGTCCACTTAACCAAAGTCCTAGATCTTGTTGATTACCCATTCATACGACCTTTTGGCCATGGTTCTTTATTGAAAAAACCAGAGAGGAAGATGGGAGGGGTTGACGTACGCCTTCTCTGGCACCTCGAAAGTCCAAGGAAAATAAACTCCCAACCATCCTGTAAAGTAGTGTCAGGAAGTGTAGGCAGAAGAAGATCCTAGGGTGGAGTTCCTGATATGCATGGATATTTCTCCAAAGGCTCGATAGATAGAACATAGCACAGGGGGCGCAATGGAATATTTTTGACCTTCCGCTAGAGTTCCGGTGACAACGAAGGTGGTAGGGCGAATAGCATCTGCCCACTTGGAATTAGGAAGAGCAACAATGCTTAGCCAGTAAGCTAGAAAGGCTGCAAGTTCCCCAAAGGAACTATAATCCAGTCGTTCCTTCATATTGTCACGAAGAATCGTTAGTTCCTTACAGCAACTGTCGCAGAATCTGTAAAATGAAAAGGGAGTTAATATGCAAGGGTATATGATGAGAAGGAAAATGCTAATCTCTGAGCCTAGAATACCTGAGCATTCTAGAAAAATGATCCAGCCATTGTAAAGGGGATAGTTTGTGAAAATTCAGAAACTTTCCCATTTCTCTGAAAAGTTCGACAGTGGTTTCAGAGATGGAAGGTCTATGGTCGGGAGAAGATACAAATGCCAACTCTGCATTCGTCGGGTTGAACTCGTCGTAAAATCTTCCTGTAAGCGGAAGGCCTGCTATGCGGTGCAGATCCCATAGCGTTATGCTCATTTCCCTAAATGGCAAGTGAAGAGAGTTGGTAGTGGGGGACCAATATTCAAAGAAACCTTTCAGCACGGAGGGTTACTTGTAGAAGTACTTGGATGTGACTTCTATCGCTTCATAAAGGCCCACTTTGGCGAGAGTACTCGCTTGTTTCTTTAGGATTGCCTCTGCCCAATCAGAATAATAGCGATGGGAAGTCAGCAGGCCCCTTGTTCGAAAATCTTCCGATCCCCAAAGAGGGTCATAGTCCTTGTACCGCTGTCTGATAGTCTCGTAGAAATATGTTGGAAAGAGATTGTGTGGACTGTGAAAGGGAATAAGGAAGATCATGGGATGGGCTTCTCCGATGATTTGTCGCGGTTTCTGCGCCTACATTTTTCCTTCGAGAATCCGAGGTTCTCACGTCACCCACGATTCAGTATACATCAATTTCTCTCCGTCCACGTAATCTGTGGGTTCACATTCAAGGATGAACAGGTGACGATGAACGTTGATGGGAATTATTATCATGCCTTCTGAATGAGGGTTGTCGAAGTTCATGATGCCCTCGATTACTCGAACGGAATCCCAAGAGTTTTGGAGATTTTTCTTATTATGCTCCTTTATTTTCTCTTCAAATTCCTTCGTCTTATTTCGACGAGTTTTCTTGGAGCGAGAAGCAGGCGGGGTATCTTCTCTGGCAGGGGGTCTGTCGCTATCCGTGCGGATATGGGCGGTTGTCTTTAGCCACTCTTCCCAATCATATTCACGACCATGTTTTGGAGGTAATTCTATATTCCCCATGATTATAGCCCGGTGAATGGGGGAGGGAAGCGATTCAATGCGATCGGTAAAATCAAAAGTTGGGAGTACTGGCTCTTTGAAATACGCAGGAGTTTGAGTGGTGGTTTTGGTACATTTGGTCAGTGGCTGATCAGCGGAAGGAAACAGGCGATGAGAAGATGTATCGGGTGCATCAGGATGAGAAGGATGGTCAGTTAGAGTGTCTATGGGACGAAGTGTCCTCTTAATGCGGGCCATGAAGAGAGGAAGGTTAAAGACCTAAGGAAGATTGTAGGGAAAGTTTGAAACGAAGCAAAGTCCTGGTTACGGGGGTCCGTGTAATCAAAAACAGTTATGCGAAGTGTCGCAACACTTAGTAAACTTGCGTGAACCGGAGATCCGTTGAGCAGGTCCGAGTAGACGATGTTGGTTGCGCTGGAAAATTACCAGAAAAAATTCTTTCGCCAGAAAGTGAGGAAACTGCAAACTATGAAGGAAGTGCGGTATTAATAGGCTACCACAGTCGAGTATGAACACGGCCAATTGCGAGGGTCCACCCAAGTTAGATGAAGAGGAGGAATTTTGGTCCTTTTTCGTTTCTTGAAGAAATAAAGAAAGGATCAAGGGGGCATCTGTTGAGGCATAAAAAAATGATGAAAGGAATCAAGTAAAGAGGGATGATAAGATAAAAAGAGCTATTGAAAAGAAAAAGATAGAGATAGCTTTCAAGAAAATGCGCAGGTTCGCGCAACTAATGTCGGTTGCACGACACCACGCAATCAATCTCCATTGCACAGGTCCACGCAAAGGAAATATCAGTTGCTCGGCTCACCGGATTGTGCTGCGAAAATGGTCCTTTTCTGATTGATCTAAACCACTAGAAATTAGTCCCACATCTCTAAGATCGGGATTTTCACACATGCGAGGGTCTATAAATACCCCTTCCCCTCCTTCATTAAGGGTAATTTTTGAAGATTTTTAAGAGGAGCAGAGCGAAGCAGAAGACAGAAGGTAGGAGAGAAGTCTCCTAGAAGTTGCGCAGGACTGCATAACTGGTATCGGTTGTGCTGGTCTGCGCAACCAGACTGCCCTGCAGTCTATGAAGCTCGAGGGCCGTCATGCTGTCAAAATGTCCGTGCGAGGCTTTTATTCTTCCAGCACTCTCCCCTTTCCTATTTTCATGTGCAGAGGAAGAAAATTAGTCAATCGAATCAACATTTCTCCTAAGTATTAGGGATACTGAAACAGATGTCGTTATGCTGCTGAAATCTCTGTTTCATCGAAGACTCGTCGATCTAATCGACATTCCTCCTAAGTCCTAGGAGATGGTTGAAGCAGGCGCCGAAAGGCTGTCGAAATGAACCTCTGATGCTTAAAGCATAAGTTATTTATTGCCAAATGATCTATCTTAGAATCAAGGGATGTAAAGAGGATGTAAATGAACCCAGTATTAATGAAATGTGATGAATGTTCCTAATACTCTTTCTCTGAGATGTTTGAACAAGACAATTTTCCAAATCAAATGCATTTATTTCTTTGTCGAAACAATAAGAGGTCTACCCAAACTTCAAAAATTAGATAAGATATGTGGTGAATGCTAGTTTGGCAAAAAATAAAGAACTCACACAAAAAGGTGAATTCCAATACCACATCTAGACCACTCGAACTTCTCCACATGGATCGGATAGGACCTACCAGAACGGAGAGTCGAGGTGGCAAAAGGTATTCTTAGTAATAGTAGATGACTTTACCAGATATACATGGGTAGTCTTCTTAAGGGACAAATCAGAAACCCTTGAAGAAGTAAAAAAAGTTCTCAAGAGGATTTAAACTGAAAAAGGTTCTCAAATCAGTATGATTCGTAGTGATCATGGATCTGAATTTGAGAATAGCGGTTTTAAGAAATTTTGTAGTGACCAAGGAATATTACATGAATTTTTAATGCCCAAAACTCTACAAAAAAATGGGATAGTGGAAAGAAAAAATAGAGTGCAACAAGAAATAGCTAATGTCATGTTGAATAGCATGAAGCTCTCTAAGAATCTTTGGGCTGAAGTAGTCAATACAGCTTACTATATTATTAATCGAGTTTACACTAGTAAAGGTAATAATAAAATGGCTTATGAAATGTGGTTCAATAAAAAGTCTACTGTCAAATACTTTCGAGTTTTTGGCAGAAAGTGCTATATTTTACGAGATTATGAAAATTTGAGAAAATTTGATACAAAAAGTGATGAAGGGATCTTTCTAGGGTATTCTTTAAATAGTCGTGATTATAGGGTTATGAACAAAAGGACCGGTGTATTTCAAGAGTCTATCAATGTAGTCATTGATGATCACTTAAACACACTAGTCTCAAGTTTAGATAATGATGTTCTTATAGTTGATAAACCTGATACTTCATCCAATTAGACTGATTCTAAACCAAGGACTGTTAAAGATCATCCAACTACTCAAATTCTTGAAAACCCTCTCACTGGTGTTCTTACTCGTAGACAACTTGAGGATATGTGTAATTACGTGTGTTTTACATCCCAAATAGAACCATCTAGCATAAAAGAAGCTCTTGCTGATGAAAAGTGGATTGTTACGATGCCAGAAGAACTTAACAAATTTATAAGAAATGATGTTTGGTATCTCATACCTAAACCTAAAGATAAACACATCATTGGAAAAAAATGGATTTTCAAAAATAAGTCGGATAAGCTTGGAAATATAATTAGGAATAAGGCTAGGCTAGTAGTACAAGGTTACACTCAAATTAAAGGTATTGATTTTGATGAAACCTTTGCACCAGTAGCATGTCTTGAATCAATCAGACTGTTTATATCCATTGCATGTTTTAGAAAGATCAAGATTTATCAAATGGATGTGAAAAGTACTTTCTTAAATGGTGATTTGCATGAGGAAGTCTATGTTGAACAACCAATGGGTTTTGAAGATTTCAAAAATACTGATCATGTATATCACCTTAAAAAGACACTTTACGGATTAAAACAAGCTCATAGGGCATGGTATGAGAAACTAACAAAGTTTCTGATAAGCCATAATTTTTAAATGGGATCTGTTGATAAAACTTTGTTTGTTAAAAAACATAATGATCATATTTTAATGGTACAGATTTATGTTGATGATATCATTTATGGATCTACTTGTACTGATATGACTACTAAGTTTGCAGATTTGATGAAATCACAATTTGAAATAAGCATGGTTGGGGAATTGAATTATTTCCTAGGGTTGCAAGTAAAGCAACAACCTGATGGAATATTCATTTCTCAATCTAAATATGCTTTGAATTTAATTAAGAGATTTGGATTTTTGAATGGTAAGAACTTCAGTACTCCTATGAGTACTACCTTGAAACTCTCAAAAGATTTTGCAGGTAAAAATGTTGATCCAAAATTATATCGGAGCATGATTGGTAGTTTATTATATTTAACTGCTAGTAGTCCTGATATTGCATTAAGTGTTGGTATTTGTACTAGATATCAGTCTGATCCTAAAGAATCACACTTGATTGCTGTCAAGCGGATTGTGTGATATATTGCAAGTATTGTTAATCTCGGTCTCTGGTATCCACATGAGACTAGTGTTCGATTAGCTGGGTACTCGGATGTTGATTGGGTTGGTAATCTTGATGATAAAAAATTAACCAGTAGTGGTTGCTTTTATATCGAAAACTGTTTAGTTTCTTGGTTTAGCAAGAAACAAAGTTCTATATCACTTTCAATAGCTGAAGCTGAATACATCGCAGCTGCTAATGCATGTACGGAGCTTGTTTGGATGAATCGAATGTTAAGTGATTAAGGAATTAAACAGGATTCTATATTATTATATTGTAATAATTCCAGTGCCATAAATATTTCAAAAAATCATATTCAACATTCTCGTACTAAGCACATTGACATTATATTTCATTATATCCGTGAATTAGTAGAAAAAAAGGTTATATCTTTAGAATATATACCTATCGAGAATCAACATGCTGACATTTTCACTAAACCTCTCGACAAAAGCAGGTTTAACCAAATGAAATTTGATCTTGGCATGTGCATTTTACGATAATAATTTATGCCTTTTTGTATCATATTATATATTCTTGCTAGTTTAGACTTTAATTTTTGCAAATCATGCTGAAAATTTTATAAAACTTAAAGGAAAATTACATTTTTAGCTGGTCCTCGACCGATCGTGAATATACACGACCATTCGTGGTACGACTGGTCGTGTACATCCATGACCAGTCGTGAAACTCGTGAATCACTTTATTTGGGGAAAACGCTTCATCTTCCTCATTTCATTTTCACTCACCAACTAGCCGACGTCCGACTAGTCGAAGCCAACCTTTGAAATCTCCATGGTTAGTGCTCCATTTATATTTTTCTTATAGATTTGTGTCTAGATTACTTCTATTTCTCTCTTAAAGTTATCTATTTTGAATTTCATTGTGATTTGAGGTTTTTCTTTTAAAAAAATATGATTTGTGAAAATCCTCTTCTCAATACTTTGCTACTTTTGATCTTCTTGAAATCTTTGTTGCAAATGGCTTCTATAGGGAGAAAATTAACTTCTCGCGGTCCATCTTCTTCCAGATCGGCCTTTATCACTAAGCGTCATTTTAGGGCTCCCGAGGATGATCTATCCTTTGTTCGGGACATTAGACTACGTAATGTTATTTTTGAACATCCTATTGATATTAATCATACTGCTCCTTTTGATATCCTTCTTATAGTCCAAGCTGTAGGTTGAGATAACTTATTGCATTGGGGTGGGCCAGCATACTGGTCCATTGCCCAATCCATGTTTGCTTGCATTTGTGATTTTTCACTGAAAAATCTAACGTTTAAAATTGCCACAAGAGAGGGACCATTTGACGTTGATCATCACTCGATTTCAGCTCTTATGGAAATTCCTATGAATGTTGAGGGGATTCCCATTCATACACTATCTGAAAAACCCTCACAGACTGAAAAACGCATGGTAAGGATTTATGCAATGTGGATGTTCAATGGACGCATAAAGGAAATGCGCTCTCCTCAACATTTTTATTACCCAAATACAGAGTTCTTCATAGGATATTTTTGTCCAACTTGTATCCTCGAACGAGTAATAAAACTGAGTTAACGACGTTCATGGTTCGTGTTCTTCATAATATTGCTAGAGGTGATAATATTTGCTTACCATCCTTGATTTGTCACTCTATCATTCAGTTTAGACTCCATCCTGGTCATAGTAATATCCCTTTTGGTTATTTGATGACTGTATTGGCTACGCATATGTTAGTCGATATGCCGGTTAGTGAAGCCTCTATCCATCATCTGATATTTAACAACTCTAATATCAATAAAATGAAGCTGGAATTTCTTCCTGACTAAAGAGATGGTGTTGATACGACTGAAGTTGAACATGAGGAAGAAGCAGGTGATCTTCCTCCTGATGAATTAACATGGATGATATTTTTGAAGAACTTAATTCTGACTCTGCAAATGATCCAAATTTTAAGCCTTCTGCTTTTGATGCACGTTTGAGTGCATTGAAAACTAAGGTTGAGAATATTAATGTTAGGATGGAAAACATGTATGCTGCCCATGATTTACAATTCAAGTATATGCGTAAGTATCTTAGGCGCTTGAATAAGGGCATGCATCAACTTGATCCTTCCATTCCTGCTCCTTCATCTGGTTTAGATTAGTTTCTTTTTGTTTTCTGGTCTGTAATAACTATCTTACTATTGTGCTCACTTGACTTGATGTTGTTTTAGTTGACTTCGCTCCATTTATGAATTATGTGTGTTGCTTATGCTATGTTCTCATATGTAGTCTTACCTCTTATTTTTCTCCTTACTTATTACTCCTTAGTCTTCTCTTCTTTGCTTCCTTTGTCATACTGTGACAAAAAGGGGGAGAATGGATGATTTTCTTATAAGGAGTGAGGAGTGAGTAGCATTGTGTGTTGTATGCATATTTTTTTTGTGATATATGTTACCCAGGGGGAGTATGTGGAATATGTGACTGGATGTGCAGAGGTGGATTGTATGTTGAATGACTGGATGTGCAGAGGTGGATTGTATGTTGAATGTGCAGCGGTTCATGAATGTGTGCCAGTTAATAACAACTGGTGCATGATTCTTTAATCAGATATTCCTTAAACAGATATTCAGTATTATATTTAGGAAATGTGTTTGGTCACGAATTTGACAAAGGGGGAGATTGTAAGTGCTATAGTTTATAGCCCCTTGTTGTTGTCAAATTTGGGGTGACAAAGACACTACTTTAAAGCTATATATGTGATTAACAAAAGATCCATTCAAGATCTCAGAATCTTTCAAGTTCAAGACCTCAGAAGCTTTCAAGTTCAAAGATATCAGAAGCTTTCAAGTTCAAGATCTCAGGCTTAATTATACTCAAAGGTCACTTGTCTTCAAGTTTCAATGTCCTTGCTTCACTATTGAGGCATGACCGATATTAGGTTGACCTTTAGAGTAGGACATTTTGGATACATAATCCATATATGTTTTATAAGTAAATTTGGTCTGTTCTAAGACTAGTCCATGACCTTGTTCGACTAGTCCTAACACTAGTTCAACCAGTTCAAAAAATTCTACGACCAATCCTAAGTTGTTGAAGATTTTTAGAATTTTATGCTTACTCTTCGACCAGTCCTGGAGACTGTTCGACTAGTCGTTGGAACAGTGTCAACTGATTATTCGACCAGTCGTAGACCTTCGACTCAAAGTCCAGTGTTGAAAATCATTTGTCTACGACCATTCGTATGCAACCTACGACCGGTCGAAGATGACCTACGACCAGTCGTAAGGTACCTACGACCAGTCGTGAAACCGTCAGATCTTATCACGCCTAAAAATTCAAACTTTTGTTGGTTCTTCAACCATTCGTAGAGGTCCTAAGACCAGTTGAAGACGTGTTTTGCTCAGCTATAAATAGATCACGAATCTCATAATAATTTACACAATTCAACCTAATTAATTCGGCCCTCTGAGAGATAAGTCTTTTCTCTATTTTAAGAAAAGTGTGCGTATTTAACATTCTCTTTCATTAGCTTTATTAATTGATTTCGTTTCTTATATTCCAATCTAATATGAAAAGAAGAATTATTATTTTCCTTTCTTTGGAATCAAAATCAACTAAAGCTAGCCCATTTTAATTTAATTTAAAATTAATTAGAACTAATGTAAGTTTGGACATTAAACTTGGATATTCAATCATCTTCACTGACTTGGTTCTACGGGGCTGCTACAACGAAGGAGAAAATCAGGTATTTTACATTTAATTGTAAATTCCTTTCTGTTTTAGTTTCTTTTGGAATTTTTCAGAAAAATCTCATTGTATTGGTTATCTGAGGAGAGTCAGGAAAACTCAGAAGTAGTTTTTGAAAGTGCACCTACAAGTGCCCTGGTTTGTCAATTACGGTGTAAGTTGAGTCAGTCGGACAACAACTCCTAATAGGAAGATCAACTCAAGTGTCTGCCTCAATTGAATGTGTGGAAGCTCGCCATAGGTAAATCATAGCCTCACATCCCATGTCCCAAAACACCAGGTGATTAAAACCCTTAAAACTAAGTAGAACACCTTAGGGTTTTATTGTAAGAAAACTTTTTACCATACAAAAAATTCTTCAAATTTTCTTACCCTATCGATTATATCGATTCACCTTTCGATATGATCGACCTACTCTATCAATGTCCTCGGCATCTCAAACGATACAATCGAGTGAGGATAAAAAACATACAACAATCAAACATTCATCTGCACGATTTATCGATATATCGAAGTTTCAATCGATATCATCGATATTCAAATAACGAGCCCATCGAAAGTGGATCAATAATATTGACAGACGGTTTTTCGGCGCCCCTATTTTTCTAAAGAAAACTAATATAAGCTTCGATATATCGATGACCATCCGATTCAATCTAAATTCAAATATCGATCATATCGGAAGTCATTCGATCATATCTACAGTGGGTGCATGTTTCTCCAGCAAATATTTCAGGGTACTTTTAAACGTTGATCGAGGCACCTATCAAGAAATTGATATTCATATATCGATCATATCGAGACCTGGTTGATTGGATCGAGACCGGACACAAACCATCCAACAAGCTTATAGGTAAATCTATACGATTTTCGATCCCATCGACACGGACTCCGATATCATCGATATAAAAATTCCAATGACATCGGCTGTTCCCCGATCATATCTTTAGAACCTGAAATTCTTCAAGGCTTGTCTCTCTTGTTTTCACCTATCGATAGATCGATCTCTCTATCGATGGAATCGGAGTTCAAAATCTGATAACATCGATGTGTGTCTCGATCCCATCGACCAGTTGGCAAAAGGTTTTCAAAAGCGAAAATGACATTTGAGTTTGTATCATCGAGAGGTCAGTCGATGCTATTGGGAGTATACGCTCGATGATATCGACCCTACTCGATGATATCGAACTCTGTCATAAATGTGACCGTTTTATATCTGTTGGAACCTTTTGCCTATATATAAAGAGGTTAGTCTTTATTGTTGGCAGAGAAAGAAGAGAGTGTTTTTGAGTGTTTTAAACTTCATATCATTTATCTTATGCCCTTTCTCTTAGGGAGTTCATCCTCCAATCCACTCTCATCATTGATATTCAATAGAGTGGATTGGGGAATGAACTTCCGCATTTAAGGATCCTCCAACTACTACCTTAATGAAAAATCATTAAGTTGGGATGCCTTGAATGCATAGATGATTGGAATCACTCTATCTTCCTAATAGGAAAATCTTTAGTGAGTGGAATTCCATCATAACCTTAACCCAACCTGAAGCCTAGTATTGGTACATCTTTTATGTTGCGGATCAAGGGAGCTGAAGACTCTTCATCAACATGAAGAAGATCTTCATCACTGTGCTAAAAGAGACTCATCAACTTATCTGTAAGTATCTAGAGTCCAGAGGACGCTTGTGATCATTCCTTTCTAGGATTGGGTCTTGAGTGTTGCTCACCCTTTGAAGTCCTCAAAGGAGGCCTCCGGCGGGAGTATACGTGTCGGTGTTTTATGTGAACCCTTGCTCTGTGTGGGCATAAATATCTGGTTAGGAGTGAACCAGTAAAACTCTGGATTATAAGGTGAACCGTGTAAAACCTCTGTTAGGGTCTAAGGGTAAGATCCTTGGCCAGTGTGCCTAAACCGGGTGTTATGTGTTGACCCTTGCTCGTGAGAGCATAAATAGTCAGCCTCAGTGTAAGTTGTAAAGGTTGAAGGTGAACCTGATTTAAAACCTTAGGTTTGAGGTGAACCATGGGAAACCTCCTTAGTGAAATCTGGTACACTCAAGGGTTGAGTGTGGCAGCCGGGAGTGGAGTAGATAAGTAGTCGAACCACTATAAAAATGACTGTCTGTGATTGATTCTTGTGCTTGATCATTTGTGTGATTATGTTAATTGCATTCATATTTGTTCACACTTCACACACACGGACACATCCATCATAGACTATAACTGCTTCATGGTTATTAATTTGAATAGTTTTATGGTTGGATCCTCTACTAGGCTTGGAAGCAAGTAGAGTTACATTTGAGTAATCCTGAAAATTGCATACATGATAGGATTAGAGTGATAGAATTTTTAATATAACTCATAAATCTTTAAAAAGTCCTATTCACCCCCCTCTAGGACATATTGGCATATTCCTACTTCAACTCAAGCGGTCTTCACCACTATTTCAATTGGTCTAAGAGCGGGTCTCTCTTTAAGGGCTTCACCACCTAAAGAGTGATCTTGACTAAAGTTAAGGAATATGGCCAAAGGAGAGGGCTCATCAGTCACTAGACCTCCAATATTTGATGGTTCAAATTATGCTTACTGGAAGGCTATAATGCATTACTTCCTGAGATCTTTGGATCATGATGTTTGGGATGTAGTTAAAAATGGATATGTGGTACCATCTGAACAAACTGTACTTAAAAATGAAACCACAATCACTAAACCCAAACCTAATGAAAAGTGGACGGCGTTTAACAAAGAACGGCGAACTGCTGAAGCAAAAGCAATGAATGCCATCTACTATGCCGTGTCTCAAGATATTTTTAATCAGATAAGCATGTGTGGGACATCTAAAGAAGCATGGGATTTACTGGAAATAACCCATGAAGGCACAAGCACTGTGAAGAGGTCTAAACTACAACTTTTGACTTCACAGTTCGAAAATCTCAGGATGGAAGAGCATGAGACATTTATGGAGTTTTTCACCAAATTGAATATTATTTGTAACTCCATGGGTGGATTGGGAGAGAAGGTTCCAGTATCAAAAATATGTAGAAAAATTCTGAGGTCTCTACCAGAACAGTTCAATCCTAAGGTAACAATAATTGAGGAGTGTAGGAATATTGATGAGATGAAAGTAGAAGAACTGGTAGGTTCCCTACAAACATTTGAACTACACTTCACACAACCCCAAAAATCCAAAAACACTGTCCTAAAAATTTCTAAGAAAATAAAACATGAGGACAGTGAGAGTGAAAAAGAAGATGAAGATGAGGAAGTGGCCTTGCTTGCACAAAGATTCAAAAGATTCTTTCAGAAGAATCGCAGCCGTCCCTCCAGAGGAAGACATGTGAACAACAAACCCTCTACAGGAAAATTTGGTAAAAGGACCAAAGAACCACAATGCTATGCCTGTCATGAGTATGGACACCTTTCAACCGAATGCCTCAATAGAAAAACTAAGGGCAAGACAATGGTCGCTACATGGGATGATACAGAAGAGTCAAACTCAGAAACTTGTGACTCAGAGAGCGATGGTGGCTAAAAATCCTTGAAAATTCTTATGGCTTCCACATCCCCAATCATTCCCATGGAATCTGAAAGAAATGAAGAACAGCAAGCCACTGAATCATTTCCATCTGATAATGAGGAAACAGAAGAAGAAGAAGAAGAAGTAGTAGAAAAGGATAAACTGCAAGATGCTTATAATCAACTATACATTCATAACATCCACATACTGAAAAGGCTTGGAATAGCAGAAAACAGAAGAAAGCTGCTGCAGAAAGATTTAGATAAAATACTAAAAATTAATATATAAATAATATATGACCTATAGCAATACCAATTAGACAATGAAAAATTAGAAAAAGTTAATACCTTTCTACAGTCTGAATCTGATGAATTGAAAAAATAAGTTGAATCTTTAGAAGATGAAAATGAGCACCTCAAGAATGAGAATCACACACTCCGCTATGACTTAGAAAAATATAGAAAATTTTTCGTGGTAAACTGCAAATTTTCTCGGAGTGGTGAAAAGCTTGAGAGGATGCTAGGAATGGGTAGGCCCGGAAAAGATAAAAGTGGCTTGGGATATGAAAAGTCTAAGCCAAAGGCCGAAAATGCAGCACCTAGAAGTGGAAAATTTGCTGCCTTTGGAAGCAAAACCAGAACAACACCAGTATGTCACTTGTGTGGTGATTCAGGACACTACAAGTTTGAATGCATAACATCTAGGAGGACTCAACATAGCTTTGGTCAGATTCATGTTAACAAATTATTAACCAGGGAAATAGAGAATCTTAGAAGCCTCTTTTGAATATGGATAGAAGAAATGCCCTTGCATCACCACTCAAATCAATTAACAAAGTGAAATGGATTAGGAAGAATTAGTTCAGATCATAGATCAAGATCTGGATTTGTGCTGATATGAAAAATGAGAAATTGTTGGATAAGCATTCAATGTTATATCAGAGGATAGACTCCTCAAACTTCTTTTTGTAAACAGAGTCATGTTTATAACTTTTGAACTGTACAGATGGTGTACAAATTTTATGATGAACACTGATCAAATCAAGATATATCTCATTATACATGATAGTGCGTCAAAATGATGGAGAACCTGAAAAATACCCACTTTTGATATAAGGATCGATATTTTTGAACCTGAAAAATCCTTGTTCTTTCACTTTCGATATAACGATCTTTTGATAGGATCGACTGCTCGTTAGAATATGAAAAGCTGTATGATCGAGAATGATATCGGAGACAGACTCGATAGAATCGATCAGAAATTTCTTGATACCATTGAAACAATGATTGATATAATCGACAGATGGCGCCCAATAAAAGTCAGAAGAGTGAAAAGGGGGGTTTATTTTTCAAGGTTTTTTTTTCGGTTGTCTTCTCTGCTCGATCCTCTCGACCAAATCACTAGGATCCACATCGGACTACTCAAATCCTTCTGCAAGTCCGGTAATATTTTTTAAAATGCCAAAGATCCGTTTCTTTTTGGGTATTTTTCGATTTGTTAGGAGTGCTGTCATTTTTCCTAAGTTCTTCAAAAGTCTATTCTTCCACATGGGAAAAGACAAAAATGTAGCATCCGGTCTGGGGGAGTCTTCAAGAGCTACCCGACAAAAAGTCCTTGCTTCAAGGGAAAGAGAAAGGATCCCGGACCGTGGGACCCCCACACGGCAAAGATCATGACAAACCTCACGTGGTGGGTCCCAGCCTGAGAAACTAGTGCCTCCTCCTCCAGCTGTCCAATGCCCAACAAAATACGCCAATAGGAAGCTGATTTTTGAGAGAAAATTTGACAGGCACTATTTAGCACCATACAACCTAGAACCCCTATTTGCTGCAATCGGTTAGCTGCCCATCTTGGATTTTGGTGGACCATGCCAACTAGAAAGGACACGCAACTTCCTTACTGCATGTAATTCCCCGGTGGCTGACCCTACTTCATTCATGGTATCCCTGGATGGTGATGATGCATCTATCACTCCCGCCACTGTAGGTCACATTCTCAATCTACAGTTGGCTCCAGAAGGTCTTCCAAATTGGGATCTCGATCTTCCAAATATCCGATCAAAGATAACTAAATACCTATGTCACAACAGAGATATTCCATGGCATCAAGGGAATGCCTTAAAAGCTAGGTATAAGGAGCCCCAATTTCGAGTCATGCATGGGATCTTTACTACTAATTTATACCCAAGAAGTATAAACTGATCAGACCTCACAAGTCTCATGGTCATGATAGGATACTCCGTTGCAACCGGGATAAATATTTGCCTTCCAACTCTGATTGTCAATCAGTTTGTCAATGCCATACATACATCTAGAGATTTGCATCTGCCATATCCTTGGATTATTAGCAGAATCTGTCAAAGCATTAGCTTTTCTGCTACAAATGATCTAATGCTTTCACTCCATATTTTTAATTTTAAAAACATTTGTACGATGGATCTGATTTATCACAAGTACAAGGAAGGAGGAATTCAAGAAGGAGGCGAAGGTACTAGTGTCCCTCAGGTTGAGGAAACTGAAATGGAAGGTGGTGAATCTGCCGGAGTTGATCCAACCCCATCCATGTCAATCCCTGGGCATACTAAAGGATATAAGCTGGACAGGATTGGGGCAATTCAGCGGGACATTCAATCAGTGTAAGAGCGACTTACAATTTTGGAGCGTGTTGTCCTCAAGGTACAACAGTCTGTGCAATAGTTGGTCGATCTGATGACCTGTCGGTGAGATGACACAGCTCCACATTCTGCTCCCTAGCACTGACTTCTAAAAGTCATCACACACACTCACTCTTTAACTCAACGTATGAACTATGATATCTTTTTGAAGTTCTATGCTTTCTTGAGTGCATGTGACAGCTCTCACTATCTTTCTCTTGTTTACACAGGTTGGATTTTATTTTATTTTTGTTCTGTTTTCCCTTGGATGGGATGAAACATTGGTTATAACTTTTGGTGACTTTGAAATGGGTTTTATTTTATTTAGATGATGGATTACAATACTGTTGTCTGTGGCAGTTTATATTTACTGGTTGATATGGCTGAATTCAATTCATATTTCATTTCCATTCTTGATGCTTATGAAATGACTGTGTTGATTGTTTCATCTATTTACTTCCTGCCTTAAGTAATGTATGCTTAACCTGTTAAATATCTTTATGCATCTATCTGTCTGTGGTTCTCTCATATGCTTAAAATCTTCAGTCAATATCACTTGCTATATCTTTGTCAATGACTGACAAAAGGGGAGAGAAAAATCAAAAACACCCCGGATGAAATTGTATATCTGCTAGAATGGTGTTGCAGGTGTTAGGGGAGCAGCCGCAACAAGAAAGAGAGAGTTTTGAAGTTAGGGGGATCAATTATTGGTTGTGTACATGGGTGACTAGAATTTGTAAAATTGTGTTAATGCATGTACACACAACTTAGGATGTATCTGTCTAGATATTTTTCTAGGGTTTTTTCGGTATTTTGTCACATAATTGACAAAGGGGGAGATTTAAAGTGCACCTACAAGTGCCCTGGTTTGTCAATTATGGTGTAAGTTGAGTCAGTCGGACAACAGCGCCTAACAGGAAGATCAATTCAAGTGTCTGCCTCAACCGAACGTGTGAAAGCTCGCCATAGGTAAATCAAAGCCTCACATCCCATGTCCCAAAACACTAGGTGATTAAAATCCTTAAAACTAAGTAGAACACCTAAGGGTTTTATTGTAAGAAAACTTTTTACCAAACAGAAAAATCTTCAAATTTTCTTACCCTGTCGATTATATCAATTCACCTTTTGATATGATCAACCTGCTCCATTGATGTCCTTGGCATTTCAATCAATATAATCGAGTGAGGACAAAAAGCGTCCAGCAATCAAACATTCATCTGGATGATTTATCGATATATCGAAGTTTCAATCGATATCATCGATATTCAAATAATGAGCCCATCGAAAGTGGATTGATAATATCGACAGATGGTTTTCCGACGCCCCTGTTTTTCTAAAGAAAACTACTATAAGCTTCGATATATCGATGACTGTCCGATTCAATCTAAATTCAAATATCGATCATATCGGAAGTCATTCGATCATATCGACAGTGGGCGCATGTTTCTCCAGCAAATATTTCAGTGTGTTTTTAAACGTTGATCGGGGGGCCTATCGAGAAATCGATATTCATATGTCGATCATATCGAGACCTTGTCGATTAGATCGAGATCGGACACAAACCATCCAGTAAGCTTATAGGTAAATCTATACGATTTATCGATCCCATCGACACGGACTCTGATATCATCGATAAATAAATTTTGATGACATCGGCTGTTCCCCAATCATATCTTTAGAACCTAAAATTCTTCAAGGTTTATCTCTCTTATTTTCACCTGCCGATAGATCGATCCCTCTATCGATGGAATTAGAATTCAAAATTCGATAATATCGATGTGTGTCTCAATCCCATCGACCAGTTGACAAAAGGTTTCCAAAAGTGAAAATGACATTTGAGTTTGTATCATCGAGAGGTAAGTCGATACTATCGGCAGTATACGCTCGATGATATCGAACTCTGTCATAAATGTGACCGTTTTATATCCGTTGGAACCTTTTGCCTATATATAGAGAGATTAGTCTTTATTGCTGGTAGAGAAAGAAGAGAGTGCTTTTGAGTGTTTTAAACTTCATATCATTTATCTTAAGCCCTTTCTCTCAGGGAGTTCATCCTCCAATCCACTCTCATCATTGATATTCAATAGAGTGGATTGGGGAATGAACTTCTGCATTCATGGATCCTCCAGCTACTACCTTAATGGCAAATCATTAAGCTAGAATGCAATGAATGCATAGATGATTGGAATCACTCTGTCTTCCTAATAGGAAAATCTTTAGAGAGTGGAATTTCATCATAACCTTGACCCAACCTGAAGCCTAGTATTGGTACATCTTTTGTGTTGCGGATCAAGGGAGCTGAAGACTCTTCATCAACAAGAAGGAGATCTTCATCTTTACATTAAAAGGGACTCATCAACTTATCTATAAGTATCTCGAGTCCAGAGGACACTTGTGATCATTCCTTTCTAGGATTGGGTCTTGAGTGTTGCTCACCCTTTGAAGTCCTCAAAGGAGGCCTCTGGCGGGACTGTACGTGTGGGTGCGTTGTGTTGACCATTGCTCTGTGTGGGCATAAACATCTGGTTAGGAGTAAACTAGTAAAACTCTGGGTTATAAGGTGAACCGTGTAAAACCTTTGTTAGGGTATTAGGGTAAGATCCTTGGCCAGTGTGCCTAAACCGGGTGCTATATGTTGATCCTTGCTCGTGAGAGCATAAACAGTCAGCCTCTGTGTAGGTTGTAAAGGTTGAAGGTGAACCTGATTTAAAACCTTAGGTTTGAGGTGAACTATGGGAAACTTCCTTAGTGAAATTCGGTACACTGAAGGGTTGAGTGTGGCAGCCGGGAGTGGAGTAGACAAGTAGTCGAACCACTATAAAAATGTTTGTGTCTTTGACTAATTCTTGTGCTTGGTCATTTTTGTGATGATGTTAATTGCATTCATATCTGCTCATACTTCACACACACGGTCATATCCATTATAGATTATAACTGCTTGATGGTTATTAATTTGAATAGTTTTGTGATTGGATCCTCTACTGGGCTTGGAAGCAAGTAGAGTTACATTTGAGTAATCTTGAAAATTGCATACCAGAAAGGATTAGAGTGATAGGATTTTCAATATAACTCATAAATCTTTAAAAAGTCTTATTTACCCCCCTCTAGGACATATTGGCATATTCCTACTTCAACTCAAGCGGTCTTCACCGCTATTTCAGTTTTTTTAATTGTGTAAGCCCACAGAGAAAGACATAATTGTGAAGGTTTTGGATGAACTTGTGAAAACTTAATTTGATAGTGAACACTAATATCCCCTTTGTGAGAATATTAGGAGTGGAGTAGCATTCTGTGTGGCTACTGTTTAACAATTGGTGAACACACAGGCGAATCACTATAATCCCTTGTGTTTGGTGGTTAAATAGTTTATATTTCATATCTTTAATTATTCATTTGTAGGATGTATATGTGGATGTGAATACTGTAATCATTTATTTCAAGCATTGTCGGAATGTTGTAATAGTTTAGCATTTATTTCTTGTTATTCCTTTATCAACTTCCTTAATTATTCTAGTAAGGTTGCCCTGCCATTTATATGGTGTATGGTTGTCCCTAGAACAAAATATATTTGTAATTGCAATTTATTCTTCAGTGCAGTTTGTATTTAATTTTTTATCATTTCTCTTCGATTTAAGATTTGATATAAAGACCTTTCTAGAAACAAGGTTGTCCTACCATAAACTCTGGTTTTTGGTGTAAGGTTGTCCTTAACAATATTTGTATCAACCTCTTAAGATCTGAATTTTGAGGTGGCTTTACATTCTTGCATTGTGGTTTGTTTATTTTATTTATTAGTTATCATATTTATTTAATTTCTGTTGTTATAAGTTTTATTTGGCATAGTCCTATTCACCCCCCCCCCCCCCTCTAGGACATATAACTAGGCCTTTTCACCTTCGTATTTTTTTTGGATCGCAAAAGAAAATTATTAGAAACGCTAGTGTTTTTATTTTTGAATTCTATTTTTCATTTGATTTGTTTGGATGGAATTTCAAGGCTTTATAGTAATCAACTACAATTTTATTTTCTCTTGTTTGAGGCTTGTTTGGATGCACCCCGTAATGAGAATGATGTTGGAACTTGGGTGTTTATTTTAGATGTTGGGTTTGATTTAGTTCAGAGGGGAGTAGTGCATTACTAGTTAGAAAATTATGCTTCATAACCATGGATGTCAAGGAACTCTTACTGACGCTCAATTCTATCAAAGAGTCGCTGAATCAGGCTATTTGTAATACAAGTTTGTCCATTGAAATGGACACATTAAGCTTGTAAAGATGAAAGACATTGAGGTGAGTTTGTCTGAAAGAGAACCATTTGTAGAGAAACATTTTTCAAGGAAGTCTTTTCATAAAAAAAAAAAATCATAAAAATTTCCCATACCTCACCTTATCTTTTTTTCCTCTCTAAATACTTTATTGGAAAATAGAAAATGTCACTCTCTCCTTTATTTTCCAAGATCCCAAACTGGCCTTTAATTTCTTTCTTCTATTAGTATTGTACAATTATTATGTAGAACGGTTTGATGGATGCTTTGATTGGTAGTATGAACAATAGATGGCTTTGTGCATAACTTTTGATTCACTGCCTTAATTAGCTTTTACTTCAATCACAACAGACATAAGACACAATGGTGATTAACATCCAAAAGGTACCTTATGTGTCCAAGAAAGTATCCAATTAAGTATGGTTGGTCTTATAGATATCCTATAAGTTCTCCCTTTTTGTTTGATTGGTATGCGGTGGTTGCCTATAACTCCAAAGGCACATCTGCTCTTCATCCACGTAGCTATAATTCTATGAGCAACATCCTTCTAAATCTATCCTCTCTCATGAATTAACAATCCAAGACCATATTGAACCGACGCCTTCAATTCTACAATCTGTCATAGATCATCTGGTTCAATGACACTATTTTAACTCCTCCAATGCAACTCCTTGCATTGTCGGTCCCAAGCCCGGGTAAAGGAGGAGGGAGAAGGGCTTTAGAATGAGATCATCAACTATGTAGGAGATCCTGAAAATGTAGTATCTCTGGTTTTATTGTTTTACTTGTACATTCTTGTATTGATTACTCAAGCATGATGGTTATGCGTATTCTTTCACAGGGATGTTGCATGTGGGAGGATTGGAGCTGCATATTTCAGATTCAAGCATTTGGTACATCTCTTGTCAAGAATGCACATGTGTAGTTCATCAAATGATACATTATGTGATATCGTGTGCATGATATCTATATTGTAATTATAGTTATCTTTAATAATAATAATTTGTTCATTATAGTGCATTCACAATAGTTATCATTATGGTTATAGCTATTCATTATGTGACAAGTTTTCAGGTGAGATGAATGATTTTCAAAACAAAATAATCTACTGTTTTGAGAAGCGATTCCTAGGATGTATGTGTGTTTCAGGTAAGGAAAACCCTCGAGTTTCCTTCTATGAATCATGAAAACATATTTATGCTGAATCCTATGCATTGGCAATATTAGGCATGCTCATGAGTAGGACATGCATAATTCCATAAAAAATGATGGAGCAAACTTGGATATGCGTCAAAGCTATCCGAATGTTGAACGGGGGTCCTAAAATGGTGGGAACCACTGTTATAACCATGATGAAGTTGTCTATTTCCTATGGATAGCATTGGAGTGGCCTGGCCATTTGGACAGGTCGTGTTTATGCATTTGCTCAAAATTGATGGAACAGACCCAGATGTGCGTCGGTGCTATCCGGGTGTTGATCAGGGATCCCTGGAAGGTGGAAACAGCTATAATGACCATGATGAAGCTGGAAATTTCCTATGGACAACATTGGACTGGCCTAACCATTTGGACAGGCCATGTTTATATCTATATTTGCATGGACCACACCCTTAACAAAAACCACACCCTAAACCTATAACTTAAACATATTCTCAATTCCCTAAAGCTATAACCTATAACCTAACCTAAACCTAAACCTAAACCTAACCTAAAACACACCTAAAACCTAACCTAAAGCTAAAACCTTAACCAAAAACCTGAACCTAAAGCTAAAACCTAAATGTATTCTCAAATCCTTAAACCTAAACCTATAACAAATCCAAATCTCAACTCCTTAACCTAAACCTAAACCTAAACTTGAAAACCCAAACCTAAACCTAATCCCAAATCTGAACACAATTTCCTAAAACTAAACCTTAACCTATTGTTAATTCCCTAAAGCTATAACCTATAACCAATAACTTATAAACTAAACCTAAACCTATAACCTAAACCTAAACCTAAACCTATAACCTAAACCTATAACCTAAACCTAAACCTAAAACCTAAATCTAAATGTATTCTCAAATCCCTAAACCTAAACCTACACCTAATCCTAATCTCAACTTCCTAACCTAAACCTAAACCTAAACTTGAAAACCCAAACCTAAACCCGATCCCAAACCCGAACCCGATTTCCTAAACCTAAACCATAACCAATTCTCAATTCCTAAAAACTATGACCTATAACATATAACCTATAAGCTAAACCTAAACCTAACCTAAACCTAAAACCTAACCTTAACATATAACCTATAACCTTAACCTAAACCAAAACCTATAACCTCAACCTTAATATATTACCTATAACCTAAACCTAAAACCTAAATGTATTCTCAAATCCCTAAACCTAAACCTACACCTAATCCTAATCTCAACTCCTTAACCTAAACCTAAACCTAAACTTGAAAACCCAAACTTAAACCCAATCCCGAACGCGAACCCAATTTCCTAAACCTAAACCTTAACCTATTCTCAATTCCCAAAAGCTATAACCTATAACCTAAACCTAAACCTAAACCTTAACCTATAACCTTCACCTACATCAAAACCTATAACCTAAACCTTAACCTATAACCCATAACCTATAACCTAATATTAACCTAAACCTAAAACCTAAATGTATTCTCAAATCCCTAAACCTAAACCTACACCTAATCCTAATCTCAACTCCCTAACCTAAACCTAAACCTAAACTTGAAAACCTAAACCTAAACACGATCTCGAACCCGAACTTGATTTCCAAAACCTAAACCTTAACCTATTCTTAATTCCCTAAAGCTATAACCTGTAACCTATAACCAAAACCTAAACCTAACGTAAACCTATAACCTTAACCTAAACCTAAACCTAAACCTAACCTAAACCACACCCTAAACCTAAGCTAAACCTATAACCTTAACCTAAAACCTGAACCTAAACCTAAAACCTAAATGTATTATCAAATCCTTAAACCTAAACCTACACCTAATCCTAATCTCAATTCCTTAACCTAAACCTAAACCTAAACCTAAACTTGACAAACCAAAGCTAAACCTGATCGCAAAACCGAACACGATTTCCTAAACCTAAACCTTAACCTATTATTAATTCCCTAAAGCTATAACCTATAACCTATAAGCTATAAACTAAACCTAAACCTATAACCTACCTAAATCTAAATGTATTCTTAAATCCTTAAACATAAACCTACACCTAATCCTAATCTCAACTTCCTAACCAAAACCTAAACCTAAACTTGAAAACCCAACACTAAACCCGATCCCGAACCCAAACCTGATTTCCTAAACCTAAACCTTTACCAATTCTTAATTCTGAAAAACTATAACCTATAACATGTAACCTATAACCTAAACCTAAACCTAACCTAAAGCTGAAACCTAAACCTTAACATATAACCTATAACCTTAACCTAAACCAAAACCTATAACCTCAACCTTAACATATTACCTATAACCTAAACCCAAAACCAAAATGTATTCTCAAATCTCTAAACCTAAACCTACACCTAATCCTAATCTCAACTCCCTAAGCTAAACCTAAACCTAAACTTGAAAACCCAATCCCGAACTTAAACTCGATTTCCTAAACCTAAACCTTAACCTATTCTCAATTCCCAAAAGCTATAACCTATAACATATATCCTATAACCTAAACCTAAATCTTAACCTAAACCTAAACCTATAACCTTAACCTACTCCAAAACCTATAACCTAAACCTTAACCTATAACCTATAACCTATAACTTAAACATATTACCTATAAACTAACATTAACCTAAACCTAAACCTAAACCTAAAACCTAAATGTATTCTCAAATCCATAAACCTAAACCTACACCTAATCCTAATGTCAACTCCCTTACCTAAACTTAAACCCAAACCTAAACATGACCCCGAACCCAAACTCGATTTCCAAAACTTAAACCTTAACCTACTATTAATTCCCTAAAGCTATAACATATAATGTAACACCCTGAAAATTGGATGTCATGTAGAAACCCGACTCCCGAGTTCCAGACCATCACTTATGCCACAAATATGATTATGATTCAATGTTGTCTGAGTTAAAGCATTCACATGAGTAAGATTATACCAAAACTGCAATTCATACTCCAGATCCAGTGAAAAAACGCAAGCGGAAGACTGAAAAATATATATATCACTGTACGAAAACAAAATAATCTCAAACTGTCTCCAAAGTATGAATACATCACTGAGTCTCATATACATGTCATAAAGTAAGAAATAAATGTCAGGTGATAGTCCAACTAGCATGTCCGGCCGATCCAGGCCACCTACGCAAAGCCGTCAGAGAACTGCATATACGAGAACTCATCCTGATCCTCATAGTAATCCGGCTCAGCGTCCTGAATCGCCTCATCACCTGCATCTAAGACAGGGTCTGGTGGTGTTGCAAACACCGTCCCGTAACGTGGGAGTGAGTGATCAACTCAGTGAAATAATAGAGCAAAGATTAGCATGTTATCAAATCAATCACGCGTTAATAGTAAAGCAAATAAACAACCATCCCTCGGTGCAGTTGTTAATGCAAGCATGAAATAACATGATGGATGCCCTCACCGACATACTCCCTCATACGGCACCATCTTACGCCCGCAGCATGCTTTCTTCCCACATTGCTCCACATCTTCCAGGCACATGCAATGCGATGTGGATATGATTACCGAGTTATTATTAATCCTTTCATACAACAGTATTGGGAAACTAAGGTACCTTCCTTATAACAATCCCAACATAGATCTTGTCTAGGGTCGTCACTCCTAGTAATCTCATACGATGTTATATTTATAGGTCACTGCAAGGCCTGCCATGGCTGTTGCTCGCACTCGTTGCACCGCTCCCCCATCACCTTATCAATACAGGCCTAATGTACTCTCGTTGCTACGGAAGGGTCGTCGCCTCTCGTAGACTCAGAATACGCTCAAGGTCACTACAAAGGGCTTGTCACCAATCAGTGTAGGCCAACAGCTCGAATATAGTGTCCCATACCACCACAATCAGCTCACGAGTCAAATGTGATCACTGGTCACTACGGGGAGGTTTGTGGGCCCAGCGTAGGCCGACAGCTCGACCACGGTGTCTCATACCACCATGCCCGGCTCATGAGTCTTTATGGATTAAGGTACCATGGTTAACAGGGTTTCCAATGGTAAGTTCAGTACCCTAGGTTCAAGCAGTTATGACTCATACAGGGTGAACGTACAATGGCCAGTCGAGTTATTTGACGGGCTCGACTAGTACGAGCGCATCTCAAGTCGAACGACATGAAGTGCATGAAACACTTCGTGTGGCCTAACTACTGCCGTCAACTCAAAATACGACTCGCGTTCATCGACGCGTCCTTCGTGGTAAATAGAAGCCAACCATGAACTCAATCCATTACCGACTGTCTGGACTAACGTATAGCCCCAAACACTTGAATATTAACATCAGTAATCATATGAGAGTAACAAAAATGAAATACAACAATGTAAGCATGTTGACACATGTTATAACATACAACTTAAGAAAATCATCCAACACATGCATTTCATGTATATAATGAAATCAATACATATAGCCAACATGATGGAAATCATTTACATCAGCATATTACTTGAGAATTTAATCTCAAAACTCATTCACAACACCATATACTCAATACATACTAATACAAACATTTATACAAACACTTAGCCTACACACTTTAGTCTACATAGCGTATGTTGACTCAAAGTGCTAATTTGGGCGAACCTCTTTGCCAAACAGATCATGCATGCATTCCTATTATCCTAACACAACAAATAACCATGGCAAACATTTCAGCAAAATGTGGATGTAAACAGTATTTCCTACAAATGACTAAAACGCCCTAAATCTCATATTTTTCATACGTTTACGAAACGGAAAACGGACAGCATGTTCTACATGTCAAACAGCGTTGCCTTCGATAATCTACTATTAAACGACATTGAAAGCTTTGAAATCAGTCAATCATAGCGTTTAAAATCCTCACCTTTTGTCCTAGACGTGTATCGATTCGATTTGAACGTATACGCTTCGTCAACGGCGTAAAGGCGACCTAATGCACAAGATATATAAGCTACTTCGCTATTTAAATCAAAAGAATCCCAAAACAGCAAGTAGTTAGGGTTTTTCTTACCTAGGAGTGCGTTGGAATCACCGAAAAAGTGATTTGAACGTGTTGCTTTAGTACGTGCAAAAGCTGGTGCAAGTGGAGGAAAATCTCTCCCACAAGTCTCTCACTTTCTCTCACTTTCTCTCTCTCTATCTATCTAGGGTTTGTTGTAAATTCGGATGGGAGGGTTGTGAGAGGGTTTAAAGCCCTTATATAGGCTAAAACCTCACCTATTTAGACTTAGGAACAAAGTATACTTAGGTTATAACCAAATCAGAGCTGTTCCGATCCAAAAGAGCGTTTCGGGAGGTCCCCTGGCCGAACGCGATCGGACTTAAGCTCATGATCACTGGATGTTGTCCACACCAAGTTTTCAGTCTGGTAGAGTTCGCAGATCGTACGTGGTGGTCCATTTTTAGTTCAGCGGTTATCGTGCCTTAATTAGGTCTACAAGTCCTATGATATGAAAGAAATTTTTCCTGATCCGAGGGTGAAATTTGGCTGAATTCTGACGGTCAGAACGCTTAATAATAATGCTCAAAGACTCGTGCCAGATTTGGAATTAATTTCCTAAACCTTTACCCATTTCTCACTCTCTTCGCTCTAGGCTCAATGAAATAGCCTCAGAACATCGGTTGGGCTTGATTTTCGAAATGATTGTCAAGTCCAACTAAGCGGTCATAACCGTCTACGATTGTAGACATTGGACTTTTGTCGCGCGGTCTAAATCAAATACGAAGTTTCAAAGGGTTCCTGAGAGCAAACGGGTTTAGAGTTTGATCCTAGGTTTCAGGGTATTATAGCGTCATTGATTCTACAAGTTTTGGATCTTGCAAAACGTATTTAAAGCGATCAGGGACAATTTCACAGCTACTCTAACGTAGCGCTAGTTAACTTATGCTTATTTTCTAAAGGAATTAATCCTAAGTGATTTCTGATCGAGTTGGTACTTGAGACTCTGTACGGATTTTTCCGAGGCGTTACAATCTACCCCCCTTAACAATAAATTTCATCCTTAAAATTTGTACCTTTTCATACTCCTCGAGAAGTTGTGGGTAGTTCTTTCTGATCTCGATTTCTGTCTCCCGAGTAGCCTCTTCTTTAGAGTGATGCGTCCGCAACACCTTCACAAGGGGGATAACCTTGCTACGCAGCACCTGCTCCTTCATGTCTAGTATACGCACCGGTCGCAGTACATATGTAACATCCTCACCTAACTGTACCTACTCCCATCTAATGATATGGGAAGGATCAGGAACATATTTCTTCAGCATAGAAACATGAAATACGTTGTGAACGCTCGTGAGAGGCGTGGACAAAGCCAGACGATAAGCCACTGCTCCCACACGGTTGAGAATTTGAAACAGACCAATGAATCACGGTGCTAGTTTCCCCTTCTTCGGAATCGAAGGACTCCCTTCATAGGAAAAATGCGTAAAAATACATGATCCCCAATTGTGAACTCTATCGGGCGGCGTCTCGTATCGTCATAACTCTTTTGTCTGCTCTGCGCTGTAAGAAGCCGGCGTCTAATGATATCGATCTTCTCCGACGTCGCCTGCACTAACTCTGGGCCAATCAATCTGCGCTCACCGACCTCTGCCCAGCAATGCGGTGCTCGACAAGGTCGCCCATACAAGGCCTCAAACGGTGCCATACCGATACTCGCCTGGAAACTGTTGTTGTACGCGAACTCCGCATATGCAAGATAATCATCCTAACTGTCCTTGAAGTCTAATGCACAAGCCCGCAACATGTCCTCTAGAATCTGGTTCACCTGCTCTGTCTGTCCGTCTGTCTGTGGGTGGAAGGCCGTACTAAACTTCAACTTCACACCCATAGCCTCCTGAATGCGAGTCCAGAAAATAGAAGTAAAGCGCGTGTCTCTGTCCGACACGATCTCTAAAGGAACTCCATGCAGACGCACTATCTCTCTGATATACAGTCTGGCTAACTCGTCTGCAGAGTTCGTAACTCTGATCAGTAGGAAGTGCGCTGACTTTGTCAGAAGGTCGACGATCACCCGTATAGAATCATGTCCCTTCCTCATCTTCGGCAGTCCCGAGATGAAATCCATGGAAATGAAATCCTACTTCCATTCAGTTATAGGCATAGGCTGAAAGAGTGCAGGAGGTTGGCGATGCTCTGCCTTCACCTGCAGGCAAGTGAGACAACGGGACACGAACTCTGCAATGTGGGTCTTCATACCATCCCACCAATAAGTCCTCCTCAAGTTACGATACATCTTACTTCTGCCTGGATGCATCACAAGCTTGGAACTGTGCGCAGCCTCGAGAATCTCTCGTCTCAAGTCAGGGATGTCTGGGACGCATAGGCGGCCACAATAATGTAAGCCCCCATCCGTGCCAACTCGCCACTCGGCGTCTGCATCATCACTGGCCTGCTCTCGAAGCTCAGTCAGATGCGCATCATCCCTCTGCGCCTCGATGACCCGGTCATCGATCTAAGATCGCACCTGCACATGTGCGATAAACTCATACGACTCCTCCACAGTGAGTTTCTACTCAAAGTCTCACAAAAACTCAACCATATCCCACTCAGCAACCATCAGCGGAGCCACAAACTCTATCGCCTTCTTGCGGCTCAACGCGTTAACCACAAGGTTCGCCTTGCCGGGATGGTAGGAAACCTCAAACTTGAAGTCCTTCAAAGTTTCCATCCATCGCCTCTGCCTCATATTCACGTCTCGCTGCGTGAATATGTACTTGAGGCTCTTGTGGTCGCAAAAGAGCTCGAACTCCTCTCCATAAAGGTAATGTCTCCAGAGCTTCAATGTGAATATGACGGCTGTCAACTCAAGGTCGTGTGTAGGGTAATTCTCCTCGTGCTTCCTTAATTGTTTCGAGGCATAGGAAATTACCCTATCCTTCTGTATAAGGACACAACCCAAACTAACGCTAGACGCGTCAGTATATATCGTGTATCTAACCCCTTGCTCTAGAAATACTAGCACAGGGGCGGACGTAAGCCTGTCCTTCAACTCCTAAAAAGCTGTCTCCGTCTTATCATTCCAGGTGAACTTCGCATCCTTCCGTGTCAGCTGAGATAGAGCTCTGGCGATCTTCGAGAAATCTTGAATGAAACGTCTATAGTAGCCTGCCAAACCTAAGAAACACCTCACCTTAGTGACAGAACCAGGCTGCTCCCAGTCCTGAACTGTAGCTACCTTCGCCAGGTCAACTGTCATCCCATCCTTGGACACCACATGTCCCAGGAACTTCACTTCCTGCTTCCAGAAGTCGCACTTCTTATACTATGCGAACAACTGATGTTGTCTCAGTGTATCCAAGACCAATCGCAAGTGCTCCTCATGCTCCTCTCGACTCCTGGAGTATACTAAAATGTCGTCTATGAACATGATGACAAATCGATAGAGGAATGGCCGAAATACCCCGTTCATCAGATCCATGAACACAGCCGGTGCGTTCGTAAGACCGAACGACATCACTAAGAACTCGTAGTGGCCAAAGCTGGTCCTGAAAGCTGTCTTCTGCACGTCCTCATTCCTGACGCGCAACTGGTGATACCCTGACTGAAGATCGATCTTCGAGAAGTACTGGGCCCCTCTCAACTGATCAAACAAGTCGTCTATCTTGGGCAAGGGATATCGGTTCTTCACCGTAATCTGGTTCAGCCTGCGATAATCAATACACAATCGCATAGAACCATCATTCTTCTTCACAAATAGTACTGGTACTCCCCAAGGAGACACACTCGGTCGAATGAAACTAATCTCCAATAGATCATCAATCTGTTTCCTCTATCTCACTCGGTGTCATGGGATACGTCGGCAGTGAACGGGCGTGGAACCAGGAACCAGATCGATAGTAAAATTAATCTCTCACTGAAGCGGTAAACCAGGAATCTTCCTGAAAAGATCCCCAAAATCATAGACGACTGGTGTATGCTCAAGTGTCGGGGCATCAGCGTCCCGTAGTAAAGAAGCATAGCTAAGTATGCGGAAGGGAAGATTTATCCACACTGAAAATGTAAAGGACGTTCCCTCTGGCTTGTAGACTGTCACCGTACGGGTCTCGCAGTCAATCTCGGTGCTCCCTGCAGTCAGTCAATCTATGCCAAGAATGACATCGAGATAAACAAGAGAGGGGTCGACGACAAGATCGATAGCTATCGTCCTGCTTCCCATGTCCACCAAACAACCCTCACACATCATGGTGGCCTCAGAGAAGGTCCCGTGAGCCGAGAGAACTCGCACCCCATCCATCTGAATAGTCGGTAGCCCAAGACGCCTGACTATGAAATGCGATATCAATGAAATCATGGATCCTATATCCACCATCACAAGTCTAGGAGTACCTCCAATATGGGCGGTGACCTCAAAGGCTAAGGGCTGAGTAGTCTCTGTCTCAGTTGCCTCAGTTGTCAAGGCATGTACGCGTGCTTGCTGTGGACGGTTCGACAGTGGTATCATGGGCCGTTGAGGTGGCCGAAATGGAGGTACGGGAGGTCTGAAGGAAGGGTGCGCAGGAGCCGACCGTAAAGGTGGAGCAGACAATGCTTGTAGGCATGGAAGGTCGATCTTCTGCGGCGGTGAAAACCAGTTGTCTCTCATCCGAGCGAAGTAGCTCCCCACTGTGTGGCCCATCCTCCCACAATAAGTACATGACGCATCATGGCACCGCATCAAAAGTACTGGCGTTGTAGCCCTAAGAGGAGGGTCGATGCATGGCCTCTTGCCAACAAATGGCCTGTCCAGCATATCTGGTCGTGGCCTATCAACCATAGGGCCACGAGACCGTGCCAACCGATCCACATCCTGCTCTGCCCGCATAAACATGTGAATCAGCTCTGCGTAGGAGGGTATGCTGACGCAACACATCTTCGACCGAATGTCCGGTCGCAAGCCCTCAGAGAATCGTCGTATGTGCATCTGCTCGTCTGTAAGTATAGTCAGGACGTATCTGCCCAACTCAGTAAACCGATGCTCATACTCTGTAACGGTCATGCTCATACTCTGTAACGGTCATGCCTCCCTGCAAGTATAGTCGGTCTTCCTCTTTCCCATGAGAGAGAGGATGGTGGAGAAAGAGAAAAAGGCTAAAATAGCCTCAATAAAAGCCATGAAAATTATGGGATATGGGGAGAGATGGCTGCCCAAATTGACTAAAATGAATCTAGGCCTTGTAGAGGCGTGAATCAAGTTCCCAAAGGCAGAATTTTCAAAGAGAAAGGAGTAAGATAAGATGGAATGGAGGTCCACACGATTTTCAGCCTTCAATGAAGGTTGTAAGAGCTCCAATCGACGAGAATGAAGAGAAAGGGGACTGTAAATAGTTGAAAATGAATGGGTTGACGTCGGTTGAGGGAGAGAATGGGATGGGAGAGGTTTGACACCGAGATTTGAGGGGAAGGCTGCAAAAAAACGTAAAAATGAGAGCTTGGGAGGGCTGTTTGTGAAGGAGGTAGGGTATTTGGGGGGTTTTAATGTACGTCCCACGTGTAGGGGGGTTCCCTAGCCATAAAAGGGCGTCGGCCCGAAATTCAGCCCGAGCGGGGCCCACCGTACTGCGAGCCCTCTCCGAACCGGCGAGGTCTTCACTGGTAAACTTGTAAACCGGCAACTCCGGCCATAGGGGCTAGGTTCCCCCTACCTTGGAGGTCCCAAATATATGTGGGACCCACCTTGGTTCATTGTATTTGGCCTTGGATAGGCCTAAGACTCTATTTGGAGCATTTCGGGGCCAGTTTTTAAACCAGAATGATTTTATGAATCATGTGACATATGATTTTGAGGTAGGAGAGGCTAATCCACCCATATAACCCTTTTATTACAAGAGATTCCATAACTAGAATGTCTAAAAGTCCAATTCTTACATATATTTACTATTTATAGTAAAATTTTTGTTGAAGTATGTTCACTATCCTTCACACATTAGGATTTATGTGTAGTATGAAGGACTTAAAAAAAGTTAAAGAATGGGGTGGTGAAAGGAAAGATTCTGAAGGAATTGGATGAAAATGGATTTTTAAGCATTGAGATTGAGTGTAAGGGTTGTGGTTGCCCCACGACCCAAGGACATACATTTCCAGGTTTGAAATTCTTCTGAGATCATGTCAAACCCACCAACTAATGACCTACTTAGGTCGCTTCATGCGAGCAAAGATACATTATGGACTCGATCAAAACAATCGATTTGAGTAGACTTCGCCTATTGGCGAAACTGAAGTCCTACGAGTGTTTTTAGATTTTTCTCACACCCACCTAAGTCAAAGGGGTGACAGCATACGTCGCGTGGCCATACCCAGGTCCGGTTTAATCCAACTCATTCTCTAATACCAACTTGTAACACCCTGAAAATCGGGAGTCGTGTAGAAACCCGACTCCCGAGTTCCAAACCATCACTTATGCTCAAATATGATTATGATTCAATGTTGTCTGAGTTAAAGCATTCACATGAGTAAGATTATACCAAAACTACAATTCATACTCCAGATCCAGTGATAAAACGCAAGCGGAACACTACAAAATATATATATCACTGTACGAAAATAAAAAAATCTCAAACTGTCTCCAAAGTATGAATACATCACTGAGTCTCATATACATGTCATAAAGTAAGAAATAACTGTCAGGTGATAGTCCAACTAGCATATCCGGCCGATCCAGGCCACCTACTTAAAGCCGTCGGAGAACTGCATATACGAGAACTCATCCTGATCCTCGTAGTAATCCGGCTCAGCGTCCTGAATCGCCTCATCACCTGCATCTAAGACAGGGTCTGGTGATGTTGCAAACACCGTCCCGTAACGTGGGAGTGAGTGATCAACTCAGTGGAATAATAGAGTAAAGATTAGCATGTTATCAAATCAATCATGCATTAATAGTAAAGCAAATAAACAACCATCCCTAGGTACAGTTGTTAATGCAAGCATGAAATGACATGATGGATGCCCTCACCGACATACTCCCTCATACGGCACCATCTTACGCCCACAGCATGCTTTCTTCCCACATTGCTCCACATCTTCCAGGCACATGCAATGCGATGTGGATATGATTATCGAGTTATTATTAATCCTTTCATACAACAGTATTGGGAAACTAAGGTACCTTCCTTATAACAATCCCAACACAGATCCTGTCTAGGGTCGTCACTCCTAGTAATCTCATACGATGTTATATTTGTAGGTCGCTGCAAGGCCTGCCATGGCTGTTGCTCGCACTCATTGCACCGCTCCCCCATCACCTTATCAATACAGGCCTAATGTACTCTCGTTGCTACGGAAGGGTCATCGCCTCTCGTAGACTCAGAATACGCTCGAGGTCACTACAAAGGGCTTGTCACCAATCAGTGTAGGCCGACAGCTTGAATATAGTGTCCCATACCACCACAATCAGCTCACGAGTCAAATGTGATCACTGGTCACTACGGGGAGGTTTGTGGGCCCAGCGTAGGCCGACAGCTCGACCACGGTGTCTCATACCACCATGCCCGGCTCATGAGTCTTTATGGATCAAGGTACCATGGTTAACAGGGTTTCCAATGGTAAGTTCAGTACCCTAGGTTCAAGCAGTTATGACTCATACAGGGTGAACGTACAATGGCTAGTCGAGTTATTTGACGGGCTCGACTAGTACGAGCGCATCTCAAGTCGAACGACATGAAGTGCATGAAACACTTCGTGTGGCCTAACTACTGCCGCCAACTCAAAACACGACTCGTGTTTATCGACGCGTCCTTCATGGTAAATAGAAGCCAACCACGAACTCAATCCATTACCGACTGTCTGGACTAACGTATAGCTCCAAACACTTGAATATTAACATCAGTAATCATATGAGAGTAACAAAAATGAAATACAACAATGTAAGCATGTTGACACATGTTATAACATACAACTTAAGAAAATCATCCAACACATGCATTTCATGTATATAATGAAATCAATACATATAGCCAACATGATGGAAATCATTTACATCAGCATATTACTTGAGAATTCAATCTCAAAACTCATTCACAACACCATCTGCTCAATACATACTAATACAAACATTTATACAAACACTTAGCCTACACACTTTAGTCTACATAGTGTATGTTGACTCAAAGTGCTAATTTGGGCGAACCTCTTCGCCAAACAGATCATGCACGCATTCCTATTATCCTAACACGACAAATAACGATGGCAAACATTTCAACAAAATGTGGATGTAAACAGTATTTCCTACAAATGACTAAAATGCCCTAAATCTCATATTTTCTATACGTTTACGAAATGGAAAACGGACAGCATGTTCTACATGTCAAACGGCGTTGCCTTCGATAATCTACTATTAAATGACATTGAAAGCTTTGAAATAAGTCAATCAAAGCGTCTAAAATCCTCACCTTTTGCCCTAGACGTGTATCGATTTGATTTGAACGTATACGCTTCTTCAACGGCGTAAAGGCGACCTAATGCACAAGATATATAAGCTACTTCGCTATTTGAATCGAAAGAATCCCAAAACAGTAAGTAGTTAGGGTTTTTCTTACCTAGGAGTGTGTTGGAATCACCGGGAAAGTGATTTGAACGTGTTGCTTTAGTACGTGCAAAAGCTGGTGCAAGTGGAGGAAAATCTCTCCCACAAGTCTCTCACTTTCTCTCTCTCTCTCTCTCTATCTAGGGTTTGTTGTAAATTCGAATGGGAGGGTTATGAGAGGGTTTAAAGCCCTTATATAGGCTAAAACTTCACCTACTTAGACTTAGGAATAAAGTATACTTAGGTTATAACCAAATCGGAGCTGTTTCGATCCAAAAGAGCATTTCGGGAGCTCCCCTGACCGAACGCGATCGGACTTAAGCTCATGATCACTGGATGTTGTCCACACCAAGTTTTCAGTCTGGTAGAGTTCGCAGATCGCACGTGGTGGTCCAGTTTCAGTTCAGCGGTTATCGTGCCTTAATCAGGTCTACAAGTCCTATGATATGAAAGAAAATTTTCCTGATCCGAGGGTGAAATTTGGCTGAATTCTGATGGTCAGAACGCTTAATAATAATGCTCAAAGACTCGTGCCAGATTTGGAATTAATTTCCTAAACCTTTACCCATTTCTCACTCTCTTCGCTCCAGGCTCAATGAAATAGCCTCAGAACATCGGTTGGGCTTGATTTTCGAAATGATTGTCAAGTCCAGCTAAGTGGTCATAACCGTCTAAGATTGTAGACATTAAGTCCGATCTCAACTTATAACCTATAACCTAACATTAACCTAAACCTAAACCTAAACTTATAACCTAAACCTAAAACCTAAACCTAAACCTAAAAGCTAAATTTATTCTTAAATCCCTAAACCTAAACCTACATCTAATCCTAATCTCAACTCAATAGCCTAAACCTAAACCTAAACTTAAAAACCCAAACATAAACCCGAACCTGATTCCCGAACCTAATTTTCTAAAACTAAACCAAAACCTATTCTCAATTCCCTAAACCTATAACCTATAACCTAAACCAAAACCTAAACTAAAACCTAAACCTATAACCTTAACCTAAACCTAAACCTATAACCTAAACCTAAAGCCTAAATGTATTCTCAAATCCCTAAACCTAAACCTACACCTAATCCTAATCTCAAATCCCTTACCTAAACCAAAACCTAAACTTGAAAACCCAAGCTTAAACTCAATCCCGAATCCAAACCCGATTTGCTAAACTTAAACCTTAACGTATTCTCAATTCCATAAAGCTATAACCTATAACCTAAACCTAAACCTATAACCTTAACCAAAACCAAAACCTATAACCTAAACCTTAACATATAACCTATAACCTATAACCTAAACTTATAACATATAACCAAACCTTAACCTAAACCTATAACCTAAATGTATTCTCAAATCCCTAAACCTAAACCTACACCTAATCCTAATCTCCACACCCTAACCTAAACCTAAACCTAAACTTGAAAACCCAAACTTAAACCCAATCCCAAACCGAAACCCAATTTCCTAAACCCAAACCTTAACCTATTCTCAATTCCCAAAAGCTATAACCTATAACCTAAACCTAAACCTTAACCTAAACCTAGAACCTTAACCTAAACATAAACATATAACCTTAACCTAAACCAAAACCTATAACTTAAACCTTAACCTATAACCTATAACCTATAACCTAAACTTATAATATATAACATAACATTAACCTAAACCTAAACCTAAATCTATAACCTAAACCTAAACCTAAAACCTAAAACCTAAATGTATTCTCAAATCCCTAAACCTAAACCTACACCTAATCCTAATCTCCACACCCTAACCTAAACCT
Source organism: Magnolia kwangsiensis (assembly GCA_037074715.1). NCBI lineage: Eukaryota > Viridiplantae > Streptophyta > Magnoliopsida > Magnoliales > Magnoliaceae > Magnolia > Magnolia kwangsiensis. The sequence goes on along the minus strand of CM073576.1, from coordinate 40,769,985 downwards.
AAACCTAAACTTGAAAACCCAAACTTAAACCCAATCTCGAACCCAAACCTGATTTCCTAAACCTAAACCTTAACCTATTCTCAATTCCCAAAAGCTATAACCTATAACCTAAACCTAAACCTTAACCTAAACCTAAAACCTTAACCTAAACGTAAACCTATAACCTTAACCTAAACCAAAACCTATAACCTAAACCTTAACCTATATAACCTATAACCTATAACCTAAACTTATAACCTATAACATAACATTAACCTAAACCTAAACCTAAATCTATAACCTAAATCTAAACCTAAAACCTAAATGTATTCTCAAATCCCTAAACCTAAACCTACACCTAATCCTAATCTCAACTCCCTAACCTAAACTTAAACCTAGACTTGAAAACCCAAACTTAAACCCAATCTCGAACCCGAACCTGATTTCCTAAACCTAAACCTTAACCTATTCTCAATTCCCAAAAGCTATAACCTATAACATAAAACCTATAACCTAAACCTAAACCTTAACCCAAACCTATAACCTAAAACTAAACCTTAACCTAAACCTAAACATATAACCTTAACCTAAACCAAAACCTATATCCTAAACCTTAACCTTTAACCTATAACCTATAACCTAAACTTATAACCTAAAACCTAACATTAACCTAAACCTAAACTTAAACCTATAACCTAAACCTATAACCTAAATGTATTCTCAAATCCCCAAACCTAAACCTACACCGAATCCTAATCTCAACTCCCTAACCTAAACCTAAACCTAAACTTCAAAACCCAAACTTAAACCCAATCCCGAACGTATACCTTAACCTATTCTCAATTCGCAAAAGCTATAACCTATAACCTAAATCTAAACTTATAATCTAAACCTAAACCTTAACCTATGTCACACCCCGAACTCGAAAATCGGGCTCACAAAATTCTCGATCGCCAAATCCGGTGCCAACGGCCTCCATAGTACCCCATTCTCGGCTCCTTTCACCCATACACCAAGTTTCGATCCTGGGATGCTATAAGGAGGATTTTAAACCATCAATTTGATTTGTAATGAGCATAACCATATGTATAACCCATGAACAATTACCACAAGAACACCATCACAAAATCCACTATGATCAAAAACTTTGAGTACAAGGTGTATGAAAGGAAAATATAATATAATGCAATAACGGAAACTCGAAAAGCTCGACTGCATGCTCCTGCTGCTACTATTCTATGGCTACGTCCTGACGTCACCTGCACGCATCGATCCTGCATAAGCTTATAAGAAGCTTAGAGGGCGGTGTAAGTGTGTGCGCAATAAGAGCATGCTCAGAATGCAAGGTCAGAGTAATGTGAAAATATGCTGATGAGTACATGAATGCAATCAACCGTACCAAGGCTATGTTGTGCAACATATGAATGTTATCAGCCATTACACGGCCATGCAATGCGAGATACAACTCAAGCATATCAATTCTCATCATATATCAGTAGAGTTCTCATTCTGGATAATCACCGGGGTTTAGTACACTCCAAATGGCACTGCTGATCTCCCAGCCGCACAGTCCAAGTGAGCGTAAGAAACCTCACTATCCGCCTAGCTAATAGTTTACCAATACCTATCCGGCACGTCGATAGTGGATCCATTCAAGAGCTGGTCAAACTTAGCCTAGTATTGCCCCCTACCCTAGGGCGAGTAAGGCCACACCCCTTTCTAACCGACCACGACATAGTGGGATACACGGCCTCCTGGTATTCGACCCTCGTGTGCTCATATATCCACTCAGTCTCAACGTTGGAGTCATCCTATGGTAACATCGAGTTTAGGAATTTTCACCCAGGGATATCTATGGTGCCCCGATGCTTATCAACAATATTTTTGATATCCAATTCAGCTACCCATGATGTGTCTGTGGAGGCTATGGCCCTGATGTCGCTAGGGCATATAATAATCACAATCACACAAGTGCAAGTGCATGAATCATACTATCAGACATGCAACAATCCTGCGTGTGCAGCACGCTCATGTAGGATAACTCCTCCTATCGGGGGGCCCATAAACGATCTACTCGAAGGCATATGCCATGATCAGTCACTTCTCATATCAGGCATACATATGATGCGTATGATCTTGAATCATGAATCTGTATTAAACATGTTATGTGGTGATGGGATCTGATCAGAATGAAGATGGGCCTAGACGGCCTACGCACTACAAGTATGAGCCTATCAATGGGTCCTAGGGAGAATCATAATGCGGACATTTAACCAATATTATTCATACAATGTGGACATCAAACCATCATTGCTCCCAAGGCATAGCCCACTATAAAGGTCAACACATATACCATGGTGGAATCATACAACACCGGGCCTTATGTACATCTCATTGGGCCTCGACCCATGGGTCTCAAATACGTCAAATGGGCCTCATACCATGGGACTCATATATATATATATATATGTGTGTGTGTGTGTGTGTGTGTGTGTGTGTGTGTGTGTGTGTGTGTGTGTGTGTGTGTGTGTATCAAAGTGGGCATCAGTAGGCGGGCCACAATTACATTAAGTTGGGCCTAATCACATGGGCCTTGCATACGTCACAATGAGCCTCATAACATGGGCCTATATCTATTAAGGCAGGCCTCAACAATGGGCCTTATATAAACAAAGGTGGGCCTCAACAATGGGCCATAATTTTATCAGGATGGGCCTGATCGTATGGGCCACATGTAAATTAAGGTGCGCCACAACAACGGTTCACAAATATGTCAAGATGGGCCAAGTCACTTGGGCCTTATATACATACCAAGGTGGGCCTCAATTGAAGGCCACAAATAAATCAAGATGCGCCTCATACATATACTAAGGTGGGGTCCACTTGAACTATAGATCTGTCTTATTTTTAGTCTCAAGGCTATTTACACAAGCTTGCCAAATGGTTGGACGGTTTGGATGAAACACATGCATCATGGTTGATCCCATAATGATTGAAAGGATGGACGGCATAGATGAGGTACATACCCATGGTGGGGCCCACACTAATGGAAGGAGTGAATTACAATACATACATCAGGTGGGTCCCATGTGGGGCCTACTATAATGTTTATTTTCCATCCAACCCATTGATAAGGTCACTCAGACCTGGGGCCCACAGTAATGTTTATTTTCCACCCAACCTGGGCCCACTGTAATGTTTATTTGCATCCAATCTATTCATAAGGTCACATGGACCAGGGGCCCACCATAATGTTTATTTGCATCCAATCTGTTCATGAGGTCACGTGGTCTAGGGACCCACCATAATGTTTATTTAGCACCCAAACTTTTCATAGGACCACGTGGACCTGGGGCCCACGGTGATGTTTATTTTCACCCAATCTGTTGATAAGGCCACATGGTCCAGGGGCCCACCGTTCTGTTGGTGAGGTCACGTGGACCTGGATGAAGAGTAAAAAAAAATATCATATATGATCCAAAACTTTTAACCCCAAAAGGTTTCAATGGCAGACGCTCCTTCCCACTGTTTCATGTGACATAGGCCACCTGATCAAGTGTATACGACTGATTTTAGAGGTCCACTTCCTAAAAAGGGGCCCCATGAAATGCACGGTGTTGATGTTTAACACTCATCATGGTGGGGCCCATGGTTAGGACCATGGGTCCCTACCTTTTTCCGTTCACACCAGCGTAGCAGGACGCTGCGCGTCCTCTGGACAACAACAGCGCCTGCTGCACGCTCCCTCTTTTTTCTAACCATCTTTTTTTCTACAAATTTACCTAGGTCTAGCCTGCATTAGATGAATGCACTCCGTCCAGTCTCTCCTATGGCTCAATCCAAGCCAAACAAGACCAATATCCGAGGTAATTTGGTGTATAGGAACATCCGGTGGATTTTAACGGTAGAAGACTTTGTTTGCTATGCTATGGCCCATCAGAAATTCAGATTGAGTTCATTTTTTGACTCAACGCCTAAAATGATCTGAGGAGAAGGATGGACAGCTTGGATTAAGTACATATATCAAGGTGGGGCCTACATCAGTAGCCCACCCCCAACTTGTAAAATCCCTTCCTTTTTGTTAGTTGTTAGTACACACCATGTCAGTACACGCGCTCCATGCTAGCCACCACACCTGTCCAGCGTCCAGGATGCTGGACGACATGGATACATAGCATTGTGGTGAGTCCCACATGCCATGTAACCCACACTTCAAGGTGGGTCCCACATGAACGCGTCCCACCTAATTTAACCAGTTTGATGCCTATGTTCTTTCTTCATCTTAACCACCTAATGGACTCACTGCAAGGTGGACCTCACAATCAAATGGTCAAGATCGTCTCGCACATGGTGGCCACAAGACATCACACCAAAAAAAGAGAAAGAGAGAGAGAGAGAAAATCGGTGAGATAGAGGGACCCTGCCACTATGGGCCCCTCATTACATTACATACATCATTGTGGGTCCCACAACAGGTGATCTCTATATAAAATGAAATCTACGGTCAATCACCCACCTCTTGCACTCCTCCTTAATCCCTTAGCCTCCTTGGCTCCTTGCCTTCACTATTTTTTGGAGGTTGATGATGAATGGATGGTTGAGATGGGAGATGAGAGAGAGGGGAAAGTGGGCCACACTTGTTGTTTTAGAAGAGTGGAAGCTTGGATGTGTGAAATTTCTTGCTTGGGAGATTTGAGAAATGAGAGAGAGAGTGGAGTGATGGGATGATATAGGATGGGTATGATGGGTGATGGGTGGAGTGATGGAAGTGATGTGAGAGTTGACTTTGGGTTACTTGTGCAAGAGAGAGGTAGGGGTAGGGTATGGGCTACTTGTACTTGACTTAATTTGTGATGTATACTTGACTAATGGGATTAATTGATTGATTGATGAGACATGTTGTAGTGATTTCCTCGAAGATCGCAATGCACGACATTTCTTCAGAATGAATGCAGGCCCACATCTTCTAGCCAAGGTATCGGTTCAGTGCACAAGTCACGGCATTGGAATTATGGCAATGGCGCGGTTGTTAAGGTACAAGTTTTGGATTGAGTCGAGTCAGGTATGCGAGACTCATCTTAGGATCGCACGAAAATGTTGGATACAAGTCAAAGATTGCTGGAATTCGACTAGAAAGACCACAGAAGCCACCGGAACAATATGGTCTAGGATACAGGCCTTACAACCTATAACATATAACTTATAACTTAAACTTATAACCTATAACCTAACATTAACCTAAACCTAAACCTAAACCTAAACTTATAACCTAAACCTAAAACCTAAACTTAAACCTAAAAGCTAAATGTATTCTCAAATCCCTAAACCTGAACCTACACCTAATCCCAATCTCAACTCCCTAACCTAAACCTAAACCTAAACTTGAAAACCCAAACCTAAACCAGATCCCGAACCCAAACCCGATCCCGAACCCTAACCCGATTTCCTAAAACTAAACCTAAACCTATTCTCAATTCCCTAAAGCTATAACCTATAACCTAAACCAAAACCTAAACCTATAACCTTAACCTAAACCTTAACATATAACATATAACCTTAACCTAAACCTAAACCTATAACCTAAACCTATAACCTAAATATATTCTCAAATCCTTAAACCTAAACCTACACCGAATCGTAATCTCAACTCCCTAACCTAAACCTAAACCTAAACTTGAAAACCTAAACTTAAACCCAATCCCGAACACGAACCCGATTTCCTAAACCTAAACCTTAACCTATTCTCAATTCCCTAACGCTATAACCAATAACCTAAACCTAAACCTTAACCTATAACCTTAACCTAAACCAAAACCTATAACCTAAACCCTAACATATAACTTATAACCTATAACCTAAACTTATAACCTATAACCAAACCTTAACCTAAACATAAAACCTAAACCTAAACCTAAACCTATAACCTAAACCTATAGCCAAAATGTATTCTCAAATCCCTAAACCTAAACCTACAACTAATCCTAATCTCAACTTCCTAACCTAAACCTAAACCTAAACTTGAAAACCCAAACTTAAACCCAATCCCAAACCCGAACCCGATTTCCTAAACCTAAACCTTAACCTATTCTCACCTATAACCTAAACTTATAACCTATAACCAAACCTTAACCTAAACCTAAAACCTAAACCTAAACCTATAACCTAAATGTATTCTCAAATCCCTAAACCTAAACCTACACCTTATCCTAATCTCAACTCCCTAACCTAAACCTAAACCTAAACTTGAAAATCCAAACTTAAACCCAATCCCGAACCCGAACCTGATATCCTAAACATAAACCTTAACCTATTCTCAATTCCCAAAAGTTATAACCTATTACATATAACCTATAACCTAAACCTAAACCTTAACCTAAACCTATAACCTAAACCTAAACCTTAACCTAAACTTAAACCTATAACCTTAACCTAAACCAAAACCTATAACCTAAACATTAACTTATAACCTCTAACCTAAACTTATAACCTATAACCTAACATTAACCTAAAGCTAAACCTAAACCTAAAACCTAAATGTATTCTCAAATCCCTAAACCTAAACCTACACCTAATCCTAATCTCAACTCCCTAGCCTAAACTTAAACCCAAACTTGAAAACCTAAACTTAAACCCGATCTGGAACCTGAACCTGATTTCCTAAACCTAAACCTTAACCTATTCTCAATTCCCTAAAGTTAAAACCTATAACCTAAACTTAAACCTATAACCTAAACCTAAAACCTAAATGTATTCTCAAATCCCTAAACCTAAACCTATAACCTACAACATTAACATAAACTTATAACCTAATCTTATAACCTATATTATTAACCTAAACCAATACTTATAACCTAAATCTATTCTCAAATCCCAAAACTATAGCCTAAACCTAAACCTATAACCTAAACCTAAACCTTAATCTATAACCTATAACCCATAACCTAAACCTATAACCTATAACCTAAACTCAATTCCCTAAACCTTAACATATAACCTAACCTAAACTTAAACATAAAACCTAAACCTAAACCTAAAACGTAAATGTATTCTCAAATCCCTAAATCTAAACCTAAACCTAAACCTATAACCTACAACATTAACATAAACTTATAACCTAAACCATATGTTGAGACTATTCATTGGGAAGTGGGTACTTGTGGCTACTAATGGTCCTCCTTGCGGAAATCATCCAGACGTTTATTTTGGCCCGACAAACCATATGGTGAGACAATTCCTTTTGTGTCAATTTCGTTCCTCTTTGAGTTTTTATTAATTCATTAAGAAAAAAATGGTTATATATGATGTACTTCTTTCACTTTATTTTTCTTTCCCCCAATGGTCATTCTGATTTATGAATGCCATGACTATTTGTAGGATGATGGAATATACGAAGGTGTTGCAAGAAGTGACTTTGTCATTACTAGAGTTTCATTTCAAGACAACTCTTCAAAGTACTACATAAATGACCGTGGAAGTAATTTTACAGAGGTCACTACGAAATTGAAAGGAAAATAAGTGGACTTGGACAACAATTGGTTTTTTATTCTTCATGTGGGTGATGGTTGAAAAAGGACTATTTACTTGTGAAAAAAATATCAGACCGTCAAAATATATCTTCTCTTTTAATTCTTTATCATTAAAATTTCAGGGTGAAGTCAAGCAAATTTCTCTAATGAAGCCAAAGATTTATACTTTCAGCATTATTGTAATTGATTGAATGAAGGATTGTAATTGATTGTAATTGAATGAATGAATGATCGTAATTGATTGTAATGGAATGAATGAATGATTATGCAGGTGGTAATTGAATGAACAAATGATTATATATTTTTTTAAATGAACGAAATAGCTACAGATATTGACCGTAGCCGGTAATCCAACAGCAGTAGCCATTACTAAATTTGGCATATTGCTACGGACTTTTAGCTATAAATAATATCCGTAGCTGTTTACACTTATCGCTACAAATATAATTGATACGGATTATATCCATAGTCGTTGTAACCTATGGCTACGGCTTAAATCCGTAGTTATAGGTTCCAGACCTATTGTTACAACACCTAAGGCTACAGTCATGCTACGAAATGGCTACAGAATAGAACCGTAGCCATAGGTCTAAAGCTACAGATTTTATTCGTAGCCTTTGCCCCTTTTTCTAGTAGTGAAAATACATATGTAAAAATCAAAGCTCCAGAAGTCCACTACATGCTCGAAGCTCGATTCTTCTGCAACCTAACATCACATGCACACATCTATCGTGCATAAGCTTATAGAAAGCTTAAATGGTGGTGTAAGTGTGTGCACAAGGTAAGTGTCAAGTATTTCATATAATGTCATAATCATACAATATCGAAAATACTAATAAGATCATAGATTATATGATATCAGAGTAAGCATAAATATTGAAAAATCCATTAGTCAAGCAATATCAGAGTACGCAATACAGATCAGCTATGCAAATGAGGAGTCATAAAGAAAGTTACATATTAGATGCCAAGGATGCAGTGTAATATACAATTCCTAATGAGTTCACGAATACCATCAGCCGTATTTAGACCATATAAATATAGAAACACAGTAACCCTAAAATGTCATATGCTACGGATGAAATGTAATATGTGGTGCGAATGGAATGACCATGCCGGAGTATGAAGTTGAGATAATAGTACGTGGTATCTCAGGCTATGGGGTCTATCACAAATGACTTCTATCCAAACCAGTCTCATACCTAAATTTAGATAGTCAAACTCAATGTGGTAAACTCCTAATCTAAGGTTAGTCGCGTGCTCCAACCAAAATCCTAGCCATTAGGAAGGTACACATATTAAATAGTTGTGCACCACCAGCCCGAGTGGATAGTAAATGAATGAGTATGCAACTCCTATTCAATAAGTCCACATATCAGTACGGTTCCTCTTTGGGATCATCACTGGGGTCTATTACACTCTAGGTCAGCTTGTTGCCCCTATCCGAGCTCACAACTGGGTAAGTGGAAGAGACCTCACTATCCGCCTGCCAATATCGGGCCCAACTCGTCAATAACGGACCCATTCCTTAAGCTGGTCAAACTTAACTTAGACATTGCCCCCTCACTCAGGCAGGTAAGGTCACACCCCACCCAACCAACCATGACACAGTGGGAGATGCGACCTACTGGTATACAGTTCTCATGCGCTCATGTATCCACTCGGTCTCGACATTGGGGCGTCTCATGACCCGAAAGTTTGGGGATTTTCACCTAAGGCCATCTATGATAGCCAGAAGCTAGAATAGATTTTCGTTGTCCTATCTGGCCATCCATGATATGCCTATGGAGGTTACGGCCCTGATGTCGCTAGGGCATATTGTAATCACAACGCACAATGTAAGATGCATGAGTCATACAATCTAATCATGCATCAATCCTGCGCATACCGTACGCTCATGTAAGAAAATCTCAACCTATCAGGGAGTCTCATAACAACTGGCACTATGGCATATGCAATGATCAATCATATCTCATAAAAAACATACAGATGATGCGTATGGGCATGTATCATGATGCTATGCTACCACATACTCATAATCGGTATCAATAACCGTCATCGACAATCGACCTTGACAATGTGGACATTTAACCAACATTGCCCCTAAGGAATTACCCATCTAGAGCTTAACATACAGTAGACCTATGGCCTCACACAAGGGCCAAATATACAAAACTATGGGCCTCACTCAAGAGCTTAATACACATCACAACGAGCCTTTCATATGGGCCTAACATACATCACAACGGGCTCCATCGCATGGTCCTCAAATGTACCACAATGGGCCTCATCACATAGGCCTCACATACATTACATAGGTCTCAAATGCATTTAGCCGAGGCCAAATGCTCATCAGAATGGGCCTCAAATACATGCCACATATACATCACAATGGGCCTTAGCAATCGGCCTCGATATCCATCCTCGACAATCGGAATCGGCCTCAACCTTCAATAATCGAAATCAGTAATCGGCAATTGGCAATCAGAATCGACCTCGACCCCGATATGAAAATCAGTAATCGGCAATTGAAATCGGCCTCGACCCTGATAATCGAAATCAGTAATCGACAACCAGATTCGGCATCGACCCCGATATCGAATTCGGTATTTGACAATCGAAATCGAAAATCAGAATCGGCCTCGACCCTGATATCGAAATCAGTAATAGGCAATTGGAATCGGCCTCAATCCTGATATTGAAATTGGTAATCGACAATCAGAATCATCCTCGACACTCGATAATCAAAATCGGTAATCAGCAATACGAATCGGCCTCAACCCTAATAATCAAAATCGATAATTGGCAATTGGAATCGACCTCGACCCCGATATCGAAATCAGTAATCAGCAATCGGAATTGGCCTAACAAGGCCTAAGGGAAGGTCACAATGTGGACATCTAACCATCATTTCCCATCAATATGGACATTTAACAAACATTGCTCCCAAGAAGTGGTCCATATAGAGCCTAATATAAAGTGAGCCATGACCACACATAAGGGACAAACATATATCACGTCAGGCATCACTCAAGGGCCATATATACATCACATAGGACCTCACTCATGGACCTCAAATATATCACATCAGGCCTCATCAAATTGGCCCCAAATATATCACATCGGGCCTCATCAAATGTGCCCCAAATACATCGTATTAGGCCTCAACAAATGGGCCGCACATACATTAAATGGGTTGCATCATATGGGCCACAAAAATGGGCCAACATACATCAAATGAGTCGCACCAATGGGCCAACATACATCAAATGGGCCGCATCATATGGGCCGCACCAATGGGCCAGCGTACATCAAATGGGCCACGTCATATGGGCCGCACCAATGGGCCAACATACATCAAATGGGCCACATCATATGGGCCGCACCAATGGGCCAATATACATTAATGGGCTGCACCAATGGTCAACAGACATCAGTGGGCCGCATCATATGGGCCGCACCAATGGGCCACATAATATGGGCGTAATACACATCATCTCACATTGGCCTAAGACACATCACTATGGGTCGTAACCCATGGGCCTCAAATACAATAAGTGGACCTAGAATACTGATGGACAGCCTGGAGATAAAACACTTACATCATGTGGGATCCATGTCCTATGGATAGTGTAACATCGAGGCAGACCCTATATGATTTAGACGATTAGGATGAAACATATGAGGTGGGCCTCATCAGTGGGCCGGTCCTATGGGGATGTGGACCAGGCCTTGGTGGACCATCTAATTGCTGAACGGCATGGATAAACATATACATCATGGTAGATCCAGTAGGTTGTTGGACCGTCAATCCTGCTGGACCACTGGCCCCACTAGGGCATTTTTAACAAATGAATGGTATGGATAAAACATCTACAAGGTGGGTCCCACAAGAGCATGGACCACTCAGGAAGATGGGTCAGTCACTGACCTTCCACAAATATCACTGTGGACCCTAAGAAATTCTAAGATTGGGTGTTAACCCCTACTGCTGTTGCAGTGAGGAACGGTTGAGATTTGGATCTGCCTCACTCTAAGTCCATGTCTTTAAAAATCGGGATGGACGGTGTAAATGTAACACATCATGGTGGAGCAGGATAACACCGTCCAAGTAGTCCAGCACCGTCCAGATGGTTTGGATGGTGTGGATGAAATAATACATCACAGTATGGCCCACAACACTAACCAAACACGTCTAACAAATGGAAGGAAAGTGTGGAATAACACTTCTAGAGAGGTGGGTCCCACCGTCCAGTGTACTGGACGGTGTGGATAAGACCCATACATTACGGTGGTCCCACATGTCAAGTCCAGCTGGACATTTGGTTATAAAATAAATTCATCAAGGTGGGACCCATAGAACCTGTTGACGTTAATAACAGCTATAGTTGTTGGGGTCTCCACATGGCTGGAGGCGTACAACTATGATAAAACACATGCCAAGGTGGGCCATGTCCCTACTAGACGTCCGTTTGATGGACGGTCAGGATACAAAAAGTATGATATGCTAGGGTCCACGTCCAGCACTATCTAGAAATGGTGGACAGTCTGGATTTCAGACATGCAGCATGATGGGGCCCACAACACTTGCAGACATTGTAAAGCATATATGCTGCACGTGCATCACACAACAAAGGTGGGTCCCACGTTAAGGGGCGGTGTGGATCAAACCACACGTGCGGCTGCTACACAACGCATATATCATGTGTGGACCACCGTCCAGCCATCTGGACAGTGGGGATTGCAAAACAATTGGACGACATGGGTTAAAACCCATATATCATGGTTGCCTCACACCAGATGACACGCACACCATGTAAGACCCTCAGCTTGGTGACGACATGCACAGAGTGCTACTAGGTTACTGCCCATCTTTTCAACAGAAGAATGGTGAGGTTCATACCATGTAGGGTTCATGAGATGGACAGATGGGATGTAAAGTACATACATTAGGTGAGTCCCATCCCACATGTGCAGCACGTGTGGGGTGGGCCCACGCCTCCATATGGATGGTCGGTGGAGGGCACATACATCTCTGGTGGGGTCCATGTCCTCAGGACATTGGGGACCACCGAACTAGCTAATGTAAATGGGCAGCAGCCCCATCGTCCAGAAGACAGACAGATACATCATGGTACTGGCCCCTACGTGCTGCACTCGCACGTTATCAAGGTGGACCCCATGCCCATGCATGGACAGTGTGGATAACATATAAACATCAAGGTGCATCCCACTTAGATGGGGTCCACCATCAGATGCACATCCAAATGGGTGACTGAATGACATGGATACATCACAGTGGGCCACATAATCATCACACAAAAGAGAGAGAGAAGGGGGGGAGAGAGAGAGAGATCGGATGGTGGAGGGACCCCGCCACTATGGATCCCTCAATACAATACATATATCTAGTGGGTCGCACCATTTGTGGGCCCTTAAATCATAAAAATCCAAACAAAATCACCCACAAACAATGAAGATTCACCCACCTATCCTTCTTCTTCCTCCCTAGCCTTCCGATGCTCTAAAAGTGCGTCTTCAATGGTAGAGATGATGATCCAAGGGTGGAGATGGGAGATAGGGTGGTAAGGAGTGGGCCACACATGGCTCTTCTCATGGAGAGCTTGGACGTTTCCTACCTAGGAAGTTACTTAGGAGAGTGAGAAAATGAGAGAGGGAGGAGTGGTGATGGGATGAAAGGGATGGGTTCTCTTGACTTTGGTAAGAAAAGAATGGGCTAAGTATGGGTTGCTTTGACTTTGGGTGAGAGAGGAATGGGTGTGGGATGGATACGTACTTAACTAGTACATTGATTGATTAATGTGAAATGTTGTAGATATTCTCTCAAAAATCGTAACACGCGGCGTTTTCCTCAAACTGAACGCGTGCCCACATCTCCTATCAAGGGTATCAGATCGGTGCACAAGTCACGGCATTGAAACCACGGCAACGGCATGGTCGCTAGGGTAAAAGTTTTGAGTTAAGCCGACTCTGATATGTGGGACACGACTTAGGATTAGGCGCAAACACCGATAATAGATCGCAGATCGTCGAAATTCTATCGGGAGGACAACGGAAGCCTACGGAACAATACGGTCTAGGATACGGGTCTTAAAACTCTCCCCTCCAAATAAAAATTTAGTCCTCGAAATTTACAGAATAGACAAGGAAAGAGAAAACATCATGCATAAGTCAAGGCACAATCTACTTACATAAGGATGGGGATAACGCTCTCTAATTTTAACCTTGCGCTCCCAAGACACCTTATTAACATTATGGTGATCCTACTGAACCTTGGACCCCAGATCAGAGACAATCGAAATTGGAATACTATGCTGTCTCGCAATCTCAATGGTTGGGAGCTGTAAAAGAAAATCTCTAAGTTATTCGAACTTGGGGATCTAATCATTCTAAGTCCTCAACAATCAAAGAGTGCAGGGTAGTTATCAGCAGATATGTGATGTTATCTTTAGGTATTTCCAAGTTATGCTCTAATACCAACTTCTGTCACGCCTTAAACTCAGAAATTGAATTCACAGGAATCCTGATCACCGAATCCGGTACCGACAGCCTCTGAAGTACCCCATTCTTGGCTTCCAGTGCTCATACGTCAGATTCCTATCCTGGGATCCTAGAAGGAGGATTTTCAACAAGAATTTGTCTCATGAGAAGCATAACCACAAGTATACCCAAATCATAAGAACAACATCATCACCACATATCCACTAATATAATCATTTGAGTACAATACTGAAAAGAAAATACATATGTCAAAATCAAAGCTCCAGAAGTCAGCTACATGCTCTAAGCTCCATGCTGCTGCAACTTAACATCACCTGCATACATCTATCATGCATAAGCTTATAAAAAGCTTAGAGGGTGGTGTAAGTGTACTTACAAGGTAAGTGTTAAGTATTCAATATAATGCCAGAATCATATAATATCAAAAATATTGGTAAGATCATATATCATATGATATCAGAGTAAGAGAAAACACTGACAAATCCATGAGTCAAACAATATCAGAGTACACAATACATATCAGCTATGCAAATGTGGAGTCATAAAGAGAGTTACATATCAGATGCCGAGGATGCAATCCAATATGCAATTCCTGATGAGCACATAAATATCGTCAACCGTATCTAGACCATATAAATGTAGAAACACAGTAACCTCCAAATGTCATATGCCACGGATGAAATGCAATATACGGTGCGAATGGAATAACCATATTGAAGTGTGACGTTGGGATGATAGTACGTGGTATCGCAGGCTATGGGGTCTATCACAAAGGACTTCTATCCAAACCATTCAAATACCTAAATTTGGATAGTTATACTCAAAGTGGTAAAGTTCTGATCTCAGGTTAGTCCACGCCCCAACCGAAATCCTGGCCATTGCAAAGGTACACATATCAAATAGTTGTGCACCATCAGCCCGAGTAGATAGTGAATGAATGAATGAATGAGTATGCAACTCCTACTCAATAAGTCCACATATCAGTACAGTTCCTCTCCGGGATCATCACCGGGGTCTATTACACTCTACGTCAGCTTGCTGCCCCTATCCGAGCACACAACTAGGTTAGTGGAAGAGACCTCACTATCTGCCTACCAATATTGGGCCTAGCTCATCGATAGCGGACCCATTCCTCAAGCTGGTCAAACTCAACCTAAATATTATCCCCTCACTCAGGCAGGTAAGGTCACACCCCCTCCCAACCGACCACGACATAGTGGGAGACAAGGCCTACTGGTATATGGCCTTCATGCGCTTATGTATCCACTTGGTCTCGACGTTGGGGCATCTCCTGGCCCAAATGTTTAGGGATTTTCACTTAGGATCATCTATGGCAGCCCAATGCTAGAATAAATTTTTGGTGTCCCATCTGGTCATCCACGATATGCCTGCAGAGGCTACGGCCTTGATGTCACTAGGGCGTATAGTAATCATGACACACAATGTAAGATGCACGAGTCATACAATCCATTCATGCATCAATCCTGCGCATACCGTGCGCTCATGCGAGATAATCTCTGCCTATCAAGGAGTCTCATAACAACCGACGCTATGGCATATGCAATGATCAATCATATCTCATAATAAACATACAGATGATGCCTATGGGCATGTATCATGATCTATGTTATCACATACTCATAATCGGTATCAATAACTATCATCGACAATCGACCTCAACAAGGTGGACATTTATGCAACATTACCCCAAGGAATGACCCATTTAGAGCCTAACATACAGTGGACCCATGACCTCATACAAGGGCAAAATATACAACGCTATGGGCCTCACTCAAGAGCTTAATACACATCATGATGGACCTTTCACATGGGCCTAACATACATCACAATGGGCTCCATCGCCTGGCCCTCAAATGCACCACAATGGGCCTCATCACATAGGCCTTACATACATTACATAGGCCTCAAATGCATTAAGCCGAGGCCGAATGCTCATCAGAATGGGCCTCAAATACAGGCCGCGTATACATCACAATTGTCCTCAGCAATCAGCCTCCATATCCGGCCTCAACAATCAGAATCGGACTCGATCTTCGATAATTAAAATCGACAATCGGCAATCAGAATTGGTCTCAAACATCAATAATCAGAATCGATAATCAAAATCGGCCTCAACCCTAATAATCGAAATCGATAATCGGCAATCGGAATCGGCCTCAACCCCGATATCGAAATCGATAATTGGCCTAACAAAGCCTAAGGGAAGGTCACAATGTGGACATCTAACCATCATTACCCGACAATGTGGACATTTAACCAACATTGCTCCCAAGAAGTGGTCCACATAGAGCCTAACATAAAGTGAGCCATGGCCACACACAAGGGCCAAACATATATCACGACAGGCCTCACTCAAGGGCCATATATACATCACATATGACCTCACTCATGGGCCTCAAATATATCACATCAGGACTCATCAAATGGGCCCCAAATATATCACATCGGGCCTCATCAAATGAGCCCCAAATACATCGTATTGGGCCTCAACAAATGGGCTGCACATAAATCAAATGGGTTGCATCATATGGGTCGCACCAATGGGCTAACATACATCAAATAAGCCACATTATATGAGCTGTACCAATGGGCCAACATACATCAAATGGACAGCATCATATGGACCGCACCAATGGGCCAACATACATCAAATGGCCCGCATCATATGGGCCCACTAATGGGGCAACATATGTCAAATGGGCCGCATCATATGGGCCCACCAATGGGCTAACATACATCAATGGGCCACACTAATGGGCCAACATACATCAAATGAGACGCATCATATGGGCCGCACCAATGGGCCAACATACATTAAATGGGCCGCATCATATGGGTCACACCAATGGGCCAACATACATCAAATGGGCCACATCATTTGGGCCGCACTAATGGGCCAACATACATCAATGGGCCACATCATATGGGTCGCACTAATGGGCCAACATACATTAAATGGGCCACATCATATGGGCCTAATATATGTCACTATGGGCCACTCACATGGGCCTAACACACATCACTATGGTCCATAACCCATGGGCCTCAAATACAATAAGTGGGCCCAGAAAACTGATGGACAGCCTAGAGATAAATCACTTACATCATGTGGGATCCATGTCCTATGGATGGTGTGGACAGAAACATACATCGAGGCAGACCCTACATGATTTAGACGGTCAGGATGAAACACATGAGGTGGGCCTCATTAGTGGGTCGGTCCTACGGGGACGTGGACCGAGCCTTGGGGGACCATCTAATGGCTAAACAGCATGGATAAACATATACGTCATGGTAGATCCAGTCGGTTGTTGGACCATCAATCCTGTTGGACCCCTAGCCCCATTAGGGCATTTCTAATAAATGAACGGCATGGATAAAACATCTACAAGGTGGGTCCCACAAGAGCGTGGACCACTTAGGAAGATTGGTCAGCTGGTGACCTTCCATAAACATTACGGTGGACCCCAAAAAATTTTAAGATTGGGCGCCAGTCCCTTCTACTGTTGCAGTGAGGAACGGTTAAGATTTAGATCCGCCTCACTCCGGGTCCATAGCTTTAAAAATCAGGATGGACGGTGTAAATGTAACACATCATGGTGGAGAACGATAGTACCGTCCAAGTAGTCCAGCACCGTCCAGATGGTCTGAACGGTGTGGATGAAACAATACATCACAGTGTGGCCCACAGCACTGTCCAAACACGTCTAGCAAATGGACATACAGTGTGGTATAACACATCCAGAGAAGTGGGTCCGACCGTCCAGTGTGCTAGACGATGTGGATAAGACCCATACATCATGGTGGCCCCACATGTCAAGTCCATATGGATGGTTGGTTATAGAATAAATTCATCAAGGTGGGACCCACAGAACCTGTTGATGCTAACAACAGCTATAACTATTGGGGTCTCCATGTGGTTGTTCGCGTACAACCAAGATAAAACACATATGCCAAGGTGGGCCACGTCCCTACTGGATGACCATTTGATGGACGGTCAGGATACAAAATGTATGATATGCTAGGGTCCACGTCCAGCACTATCTAGAAATGGTGGATGGTCTGGATTTCAGACATGCTGCATGATGGGCCCCACAACACTTGCAGATGTGGTTAAGCAGCTATGATGTACGTGCATCACACAATAAAGGTGGGTTCCACGGTTAATGGGCGGTGTGGATCAAACCACACGTGCGACTGTTATGCAGCGCATATATCATGTGTGGCCCACCATCCAGCCATCTGGACGGTGGGGATTGCAAAACAGATGGACGGCATGGGTTAAAACCCATATAGGCTTCACACCAGATGACATGTGCACCATGGTGGGACCCTCGGCTTGGTGACATCATGCACAGAGTGCTATTGGGTTGCCGCCCAGCATTTCAACAGACAGACGGCGTGGACCATACCACATAGGGTTCATGCGATGGACAGTAGGGACGTAAAGTACGTACATTAGGTGGGTCCCATCCCACACGTGCAACACGTATGGGGTAGGCCCACGCCTCCATATGAATGGTCGGTGGAGGATACATACATCTCTAGTGGGGTCCATGTCCTCAGGACATTGGGGACCACTAAACTCGCTAATGTAAATGAGCAGCAGCCCCACCGTCCAGAAGACAAATAGATACATCATGGTACTGGCCCCTACGTGCTACACTCGCACGTTATCAAGGTGGACGCCATGTCCCATGCATGGACGGGGTGGATAACATATAAACATCAAGGTGCGTCCCACTTAGATGGGGTCCACCATCAAACGCATGTCCAAATGTATGGCTGGATGACATGGATACATCATAGTAGGCCACACAATCATCACACAAGAGAGAGGGGGGGGGGGGGGGGGGGAGAGAGAGAGATCGGGTGGTGGAGGGACCTTGCCACTATGGGCCCCTCAATACAATACATATATCCAGCGGGTCCCACCATATGTGGGCCCCTAAATCATAAAAATCCAAACAAAATCATCCACAAACAATGAAGATTCACCCACCTATCCTTCTTCTTCCTCCTTAGCCTTCCGATGCTCCAAAAGTTCTTCAATGCCAGAGATGATGATCCAAGGGTGGAGATGGGAGATAGGGCGGAAGGGAGAGGGCCACACATGACTCTTCTCATGGAGAGCTTGGACGTTTCCTCCCTTAGAAGTTGTCTGGGAGAGAGAAAATGAGAGAGGGAGGAGTGGTGATGAGATGAAAAGGGATGGGTTCTCTTAACTTTGGTAAGAAAAGAATGGGCTAAGTATGGGTTGCTTTGACTTTGGGTGAGAGAGGAATGGGTGTGGGATGGATGTGTACTTGACTAGTACATTGATTGATTGATGTGAAATGTTGTAGAGATTCTCTCAAAAATTGCAATGCACGGTGTTTTCCTCGAACTGAACGTGTGCCCACATCTCCTAACCAGGGTATCGGATCGATGCACAAGTCATGGCGTTGGAACCGTGGTGACGGCACGGTCGCTCAGGTACAAGTTTCGAGTTGAGCTGACTCTGATATGTAGAACATGACTCATGATCGCATGCAAATACCGATAATAGATCGCGAGTCATCAAAATTCGACTGGGAGGACCACAGAAGCCTACGAAACAGTACAGTTAAGGATACAAGTCTTACAACTGAGGGCAAGAAAGGTAAGAAGAATACAACTGCCTCATCTTCATTTTCCAACTTAGAAATTGTGACAGAACGAGTAGTTCATAGGAAGTGCATAGAACCCTTTGGGATCATCTCTTAAAACTAATGGGGTGGCATAATATCGTGAATTTCGGAGGAAGATTTCAACATTATCTTATGCATCAATTTTTGAACCTCATCTACTACGTTGAAAATAATCCTCCACTCATTTTAGTCGCTGCCACAAATCGGACTGAGCACATCACCCCCAGACTGATAAGTTGTCTGATTGGGGTAGAAGTCATTAGGATACATGTATTAGAACGAAACATGAATGGTCTTGGTGTATGGGGAGAAGTTACTCGAGCATTGTATAACGGAGCTACGATTCCCAAAAATGTAAAGAATGTTCTTTATGTCAAGCTTCTCAATCTTACATATAAGATTCTTCACAACATCTTCAGCATGAATGTCTATCCTTGTGAAGTTTCTGACAACAAGCTTTCTCCATACATTCTCAATATTTTGTATGATATTCATCTAGGTATTCCAGTGTGTCTACCCACTCTCATCTTACAATAGTTAATTTGTGCATCTACAGAAGATTCCATCACTACACTTCCCTTTTCGTGTCCTATGTTTAAAATTTTGTGTCAATTTGGGTTGCCTCCTACTAATGATCTCCCACACCAGTGTTCCTGGTTCAACTACGAAGACATCTGCAACAAGCATATCATTGACAACGTGTTTCATGGTGAAAGAATCGATCCATCCTCTGACAAAGATAATTCTATGCCCAACCCCACCTCTGTCATTTAGGATGTCACAGAATGAGACATTATACAGGAGCTTCTTGATAGACAATCTTACATGATGAAACAGCTGGATGATTGTGAAGTCTGTCTTATGGAAATCAAAACCATGCTAGCAACTCTGCAACACGCTACATGACAAATTATGAATGTCTTGCAAGCACAGTGAAGTTTTTTTTTTTTGTCTATAATCTGACCAATGCATCACGTACCTAGAGTCTCCCTAAAATGCTAAAGGCATAAATTCTTTTTGAATGCCCTTCGATCATATATTTGTGTGTGATGTATTACTAACTTACAAAGTTGGAAAAGCTTTTTGGTGTGATATCCTCTGAGTAAGGAACATACTCTGATTTTGGGTGCCCATAAATATGCTTGGTAATTGTGTTTGGGTAACTGTTAAACTACTGCCAATCTGGGGCAGTATGGTTTTTTGGATATTTTGGATTTGGTTGGATATAATTCACATTTTTACTGCCATGATTATGCTCCTCTGGTTTATCTAGTCTATGATCTATGGAATGCATGTGATGTTTTTAATCATCATTCTGTCTGCTTATATCACTGCTTTATTCGGTCTGCTATGCATACATAGTCACTGAAAATGATGTCTGATTAAATTGTTTTGATCCGTATACATCTATCTTTTATATATGTGTGCTCTCTGAATGTTGGTTCTCTCAAATACTTCAAACTTCAGTCAATATCAACTGATATATCTTTGCTAATGACTGACAAAAAGGGGGAGAACAATTCAAACACCCCGAAAGGAAAATTGTATATCTACTTAAATTGTGATACAGGTGTAAGGGGGAGTAGCTGTATCAAGATAGGGGGAGAATGCTGTTAGGGGGAGCAGCTACTGACTTGTGTGTATGGTTTCACTAGACACTGTAAAATTGTGTAAATTACATGTATAGACAATTTAGGATGTGTTTGTCTAGATATTGTTTTAGGGTGTTTTGGTATTTTGTCACATAATTGATAAAGGAGAGGATTGAAAGTGCCCTGGTTTGTCAATTAGCTTGAATGTTGAGTCTACTAGACAAAGAAGCCTCATAAGAAGATTAATCAGCTGTCTGCCTCAACCGGATGTGTTCCCGAACTCATCACAGGTAAATTTAAGCCTCACATCCCTTGTCCTAAAACACCAGTAAATAAAACCTTTAAATTGGTTAGAATATCATAGGGTTTTTAGGTTAGAAAACCTTTTTCCAAATTTTAGAAAATCTTTAAGTTTTCTACCTCTGTCGATTTATCGATAGACTGGTCGATATAATCGAGTAGTGTTGTTGATGTCCTCGATGATGAATCGATACCATAGAAATGAGCACAAAAGATGTCTAGCCACCACATATTCATCTGGACGAAATTATCAATGTATTGATATCATCGATATTTGAAATTCGAGTTTATTGAAGTTAACTCGATATAATCGACAAGAAGAGTGTTTGCATCCCTTTTTTTTAAAAATAAAATAATGAAGACCTTCGATATATCGAAACACTTCTCGATAGCCTTGAAATTCAAACTTCGATGATATCGGAAGGCCTTCGATAATATCGGTCTTGGACACAGTTTTCCCACAACATGTTTCAAGTTATTTTTATCTTGGATCAAGGGTCACTCGATAGAATCAATATTCAAATATCAATGATATCGAGACCGGTTCGATTGCATCGAGAAAGGACATAAACTATACAACAAGCTTATTGAAAAATCTTTTGGATTTATGGATGCATCGAATCTGCCTCGATATCATCGGTATTCAAATTCTGATGATATCGAGTGTACCTCGATCATTCTGTATTGACCTAAAATATTTCATAATAAGTCTCTCTTATTTTCACGTGTCGAGGAATCGAACCTCGTATCGATGCTATTAGAGTTCAAAATCCGATGATATCGACACCTGCTTCGATTTCCTCGACCAGCTGGCAAAAGGTTTCAAAAGCGTATGACATTTAAGTTTGTGTCATCGAGCGGTCAGTCGATGCAATCGAGAGTATATGCTTGATGATATCGAACTTTGTCATAAATATGACCGTTTTATATCCGTTGAAACTTTTTACCTATATATAGAGAGCTTGTCTTTAGTTGCTGGTAAAAAAAGAATTGAGTTCTTTTGAGTGTTTAAACCTTAGATCATTTACCCAAAGCCCTTTCTCTCAAGGTAGTTCATCCACCAATCCCACCTCATCATTGATATTCAATAGAGTGGATTGGAGAATAAACTTTCACATTTAAGGATCTTCCAGCTACCACCTTAATGGTAAATCATTAGGCTGGGATGCCTTGAATTCATAGATGATTGAAATCACTCTATCTCTTTTATAGGAAAATATTTTGAGTGTAGGATTTCATCATAACCTTGACCCAACCCGTCGTCATGCATTGATATATCTTTTGAGTTGCAGTTTAAGGAAGCAGAAGACTCCTTCATCAACGAGCTAAAAGGGACTCATCTGCTTATCTGTAAGTTATCAGAGTCCAAAGGACCCTTGTAATCATTCCTTTGTAGGATTGGGTCTAAGGTGTTTCTCATCCCTTGCAGGTCCTTGAGGAGGCCTCTGGCAGGAGTGTACGTGGTGGGTGCATTGTGTTGACCCTTGCTCTATGGAGAGTATAAACAATTAGGGTCTTATGGAAGATCCTTGCCAATGTGCCTAAAAGTGGGTGCGATGTGATGACCCTTGCTCATGAGAGCATAAACAGCCAGCCTAGGTGTAGGTTGTAAAGTTTAAAGGTGAACTTGATTTAAAACCTTGGGTTTGGGGTGAACCGTGGGAAACCTCCTTAGGAAAATCAGGTACACTCGAGGGTTGAGTGCGGTTACTAGGAGTGGAGTAGACAAGTAGTCGAACTACTATAAAAATGACTATGTTTGAGATTGTTATTCATTTTTTTGTGTGATTTTCTTTAATATTTTCATATATGATTATCTGAGCTCGCACCTCACACACACACAATCATATCCATCATAAACTAGTTTGCATATTGTTCATCTCTCAAATAGTTTTTGATTGGATCCTTTACCAAGCTTGGAAGCCAGTAGAGTTACTCTTAAGTAATCCTAATATATGCTTGTTGTTAGGATTAGTGTGATAGGATTTTAAATTATCATAAAATTATTAAAAAGTCCTATTCACCCCCCTCCAGGACAGCTATCTTTACCGTAATTTCATTGTTAGTCGTCTTTGTCATCTCCAAACTTTTCTACATATTCAAGTTGAAGAACATTGTCGAAGTTCTTGGATTAAAAGTTCAAGTGCAAGAACAAAAGTTCAAGGCTCGAGTTCAAGTTGAAAGTTCATTATTACTACTTTAAAGAATCAAGAATTCAAGCCCTAGCTCAAGCTCAAGTTTAAGTTTTTGAACCCAAGCTTCATGTATTTCAAGTGAATGAGTTACCGAAGCAATCGATGTTTTGATGGTTTAAACCTACAAACAAGATATGAATGACCCCAGATTGACCATAAGTTAGGTCATATTCATTGCATATTTTATTTGGGTCATTACACAAGTTTATATGTCATTTCCTCAACTAGTCCTAGTCTTTGTTCGACTAGTCTAAGCACTAGCTCAACCAGTCTAAGAAGTTTCTCGACTAATTCAAGATTTATTATGAATTTTGAGAATTTTTAGGTGGACCCTCAACAAGTCGTGGAAACTGCTTGACTAGTCAAGTGAATTGTAACACCCCGAATTTTGACCAATCTGGGATTTAACGTCCTTAGGCAGTGGGTCAACTAAAACACCTGGAAAATCGCTCAGAACCCAATTTCATAGCCAAAGAAACCACTTAGGATTAATTCCAATGGAAATTAAGCGTAAGTTAGCTAGCGCAACTCTGGAGTAGCTGGGAAACAGTCCCTGATCACTTTAAATACGTTCTACTAGACCCAAATCGAGTAGAACCAATGACTCTATAATACTCTATAACCTCAGACCAAACTCTAAGCAGGTTTGTTCTCTGTACCACTTTGAATCTTTGTATTGGATCTAGACTGCGCGTCGAAAGTCCGATACCTCCTATCTTAGACCGTTAGAACCGCCTAGCTAGACTTGACACTCATTTCGAAAATCAAGTCAAACCGATAATCACAGGCCATTTGATTGAGCCCGGACCGAAGAAAGTGCGAATAGGGACAGAATTGGAATTTCAAATTCAAATCTGGCTCACGACTTGACGCGTCAGTATTGAGCGTTCTGACCGTCAGAATTCAGCCAGATTACACCCTCGGATCAGTAGAAATTTCTATTTTATATCATGAGACTTTCAGCCCTGATCTACGTGCGGTGACCGCTGAACTGAAACTGGTCCGCCACGTGCGATCTGCGAACCTTGTCGGACTGAAAACTTTATACGTGCTAGATCTGGTACGCATAAGCTTAAGTCCGATCGCATTCGGCCAGGGGACCACCAGAAAGCACCTTTTGGACCGAAACAGCCCCGAATTGGATATGCACTAAGTAAACTTCGTTCCCAAGCCTATTTCGGGCATTTTTAAGCTTATAAAAGGGGTTGAAACCCTCACTCCTCTCTCCCATCCGAATTTTCAAAAATTCCTAGATTGGGAGAGAGAAAAGGTGAGAGTTTGTGAGAGAAGGTGGGAGAGAATTCCCTGCTGCTTGTGCCACGTGCTGTACGTGCTTAGGCAACGCACTCCGATCACTTTCCCGACGATTCCTCTGCGTTTTCAGGTAAGAAAATACCCTAGAAGTTTCTGATTTGAGGTTCCTTTCGTTTCCTAGTGAAGTAGCTAATAGAACTTGTGTATTAGGTTCTCTATTCACCGTAGACGAAGCGTATACGCTCCGTTCGAACTCACACCCCTAAAAGGGAAAAGGTACGGATTTTAGACGCTTTGATTGACTGTTTTCAAAGCTTTCAATGTCATTTAATAGTAGATTATCGACGGCAATGCCGTTTGACATGTATGACATGTTGTCCATTTCCTGTTTCGTAAACTAGCGAAGAATATGAGATTTAGGGCATTTTAGTCATTTGTAGGAAGTATAGATTTCATTCATATTTTTCTGATGTGATTGACATGATATGTTGTCGCATTAGAATGTTAGGAATGCGTGTATAATTAGTTTGGCGAAGAGATTCGACTAAATGCGCACTTCGGGTCGACATACTATATGTAGACTTAAGTGTGTAGTGTAAGTGTTTGTATAAATGCTTATATTAGTATGTATTGAATTAAATGATGTTATGGATTAGTTTGAGATTGGTTTCTCAATTAATATGCTGATGTGAATGATTTTCTACATGGTAGTTATATGCATGGTTTCATTGTATGTATGAAATGCATGTACTTGATGATTTACTTAAGTTCTATGTTATAACATGTGTTAACATGCTGACATGGTTGTATTTCAATTCCAATACTCTCATATGATTTGCTGATGTGATTCCTTAATTGTTTGGGACTATGCTTAGTCCAGGCAGTCGGTAACCGAGCGAATTCGTGGTTAGCTTATCTTCGCCACGAACGACGTGTCGATGAACGCGAGCCGTGTTCTGGAGTTGGCGGCAGTGGTTAGGCCACACGAAGTGTTTTACGCACTTCATGTCGTCAACTTGAGATGCGATCACGCTAGTCGAGCCCGTCAAGTAACCCGACTGGCCATTGTATGTTCACCCTGCATGAGTCATAACTGCTTGAACCTAAGGTACTGAACTTACCATTGTAAACGCAGTTAACCATGGTACCTTGATCCACGAAGACTCATGAGCCGGGCATGGTGGTATGGGACACCGTGGTCGAGCTGTCGGCCTACGCTGGAGCCACAAACCTCCCCGTAGTGACCAATGAGCACCTAGTCTCGTGAGCAGATTATGGTGGTATGGGACACAATATTCTTGCTGTCGGCCTACACTGATCAGGCGACGAGTCCTTTGTAGTGACCGCGAGCGTATTCTAAGTCTACGGGAGGCGACGACACTTCAGTAGCAGTAGAGTACAGTAGGCCTGTATTGATAAGGTGATGGGGGAGCGGTGCAACGAGTGCGAGCAACAGCCCTGCAGCCCTTGCAGCGACCTACGAAATATACATCGTATGAGATTACTAGGAGTGACGACCCTAGACAGGATCTGTGTTGGGATTGATACAAGGGAAGTACCTTAGTTTCCCAATCTTACTGTTTGAATGGACTAATAACAACTCGGATATCAATCACCATAGCATTGCATGTGTCTGAAAGATGTGGAACACTCTAGGGAGTATGGCATGCCGCGGTCGTAAGATGTTGTCGTATGAGGGAGATCGTCGGTGAGGACATACATCACGTCATGTCATAATTGCATTAACAACAGTATTAGGAATGTTTGAATTACTGCTTTACTATTATCGCATGATTGATTTGAGAACATGTTAATCCTTGCTCTATTATTCCACTGAGTTAGCTACTCACTCCCACGTTACGGGACGGTGTTCCTGGACACCCACCAGACCTTTTTATGATTGCAGATGATGGCGTGGCCTGCGAGGCGGAGCTGGACTTGATGATGATGAGGATTCCTCCTTTATGCGAGTTCTGATTGACGGGATTACAGGGAGGTTGATTAGATACTTTCACATTTGTCATTTTATATTTTTAGCCCACTCATGTATATTCGTTTCATCTACTTTTGGAGTATACATGTATGTGTATAACCTGGTAACATGTTCACACTCTGGAGACATACAACAGTTTATATATGTTATACATGCTATCACAGTCTTCCGCTTGTTAATTTAACTGTCTCTGGAGTATGATATGTTGTTCTAGCTTAATCTCACTCATGTTTAATGCGTTATCACAGACAACATTCAATCATACATATCTATGTTGCATAAATAACATTTTGAAACTCGGGAGTTGGGTTTTTGCTCGACCCCCAAATTTTCGGGATGTTACAGATGGTATCAGAGCATGATTTAGATTAAACCGGGCCTGGGTTATGGTCTCGCGACGTACGCTGTTGCATCATTTGACTTAGGTGGGTGCGAGAAGGGTCTAGAAACACTTGTAGGATCACAGATTCGCCAACAGGGGAAGTCTATTCATTTCGATCGTGGGATCGAGTCCGTAGCGCATCTAGGGTCACGTAAAGAAACTCGAATAGCTCCTACGTTGTAGGTAAGTGGGTTGAGACATTCTTTGAATGATTCTAAACTCGTAAATGTGAATCCTTGGGCCGTGGGACAACCACAACCCCTGTATTCAATCGCTAGGGCTTAAAAATCACGTTTCATCCAAAATCTTCAAAATTCTTCCTCCCACCACTCCAATATTTAATTATTTCTTATCCATTTCATGTTAGGCATCAATCTTAATGTGAAAATAATATAAAATCATACTTTCATAAAATGTTACAGTGAATAATAAAATTTCATGAAAAATGCCCATACGGTCATTCTAACTTCGCTTTCTTTAGAAACTAATAGTCTAGATGGATGTACTAGCTCCTTCTACCCCAAAATAATATGCTGCATGATAGGGTTTTGTATTCAGAATTGTAGATTGGCCCCAGAAAGCCCTGAACTCATGTTTGGGCCTCTATAGGTCAAAATACAATGAACTAAGGTGGGAACCATACATTTTTGAGGTCCTTGGACCATGGGAGACCAAACCCATGTGGTCCCACTGGCCACCATGTAAGATGGCCGGCGATGCATATGGGGTCCACTTGATCTGATTTTTAGGTGCACGCCCTATTTTGGGTCATTTACACCCCCCATGTTGGGTTCGTCCATAGAAAACCCCAGATGGGGGTACATCCTTCACAAACAGCCCCATCCCTAGCCCCATTTCACATTTTTCTGCTGCCCTCCTCCAAACCGTGATTCCAAATCATTCCTAAATCCATTCCCTACTGAAAACGACCACACTCCATCACTCCAAAGTGATTTGCAGCCCTCCCTCTTGAAGATTTCATCGTTTGGAGCTCTTAAAATCCCCAAATCGAGCTGAAATCGTGAGGTGCTCCATTCTCCGTTTTCATTCTCTTTTCTCTCTGAAAATACATCCTAGGGGAGCTTGAAGCATCCCTCTACAATGCCTAGATTTCGTTCTGTCTAATTGGGAAATCATTTCTCCACAATTTTTCCATTTTCCATGGCTATTGTTAAGGCTGTTTCAGCTTTTTCCTCCCTTTCCATCGTCCTCTCTCAAGTCCCTTTTATTTGATCCTCAGACTCGTGGAAACCTGCTTACCCATCCCATTTCTCCACGTTCTTCGCTTGTTTGATTACTGTTTTGAAATTTCTATGTTTTGTTGTTGTTAGGTAGAAAATGTGTTTGTGTTGTGGTTTGATCTTAATATAGCTGAAATTTGTTGAATGGAGTGCATACCGATCGTTTTTTTTTGTTAGGTATTGTCCCTAGATTGGGAGTATTGTAACTCCTGAGATTCAGCCTACAAATTAATTTTTATCCCAACCCACCCTCCTACCTAGCATGCTACTCCCAATCCCAACATGGGATTTGGAATGTAGTTTCGTTTCATACAATAGGCCCTTGACGTTTTGGACCTAGCGATAGGACTCCTAGATTTGAAGGATCTGACGACATAAGAAATCCAATTCCATTTAGATAATCTTGACCCTAAGCAATAGAAGAATTTCCTGTAGTAGAAATGGTATGGAACCATTTAACGTATAAACTTAGGCTTTGGATTATAACTACTGAGTTACAGACTAGGCTACTAGTTGTCTTAGGCAGTGTAAGGCCTATATATGCTAAGGGATAGTAGGTTAGATTTGGTTGGAATGGGACTCCCTTCCTTCGATAGATCCCCTTATGACTTATAGACTTCTATTGTTGCCCATAGGAGGGAGCCATTCACTCTTAGGGACCATTTTTAAATCCCTTAGAATGAACTTAGAATGTACTAGCACGCCCCTTAGAATTGCCTTCCCCAAGGGCTTATTGCATTCGGGAACGCGGAATAAAGGAACTACATGTAAGCGATGTATTCGCGGTTTGAATCGACTTCCTAATCCTAGTGGTTACCAATAAATCCAATGCTCTGATCAAGCAGAAGATCGGCATCGACTCAGATTAAGAATTGATACAATAAATCTTCTGTCCTAGCTAGACAGAAAGTCTATGTATCCGGCTCAGACCCACTATACTACTTTTCTTCCGTGTTGGGTCGACCACATACAATCGAATGGGATCACAATGTCTTTAGGAAATGGCGAGGACTTAAAGCCAGTAGAGGATTAGACATCTTGCCACCAATTCATACCTGCTCCTGAACTTAACCACAATAGAGATTAGACTCATCTCTATGATCATAGGTACCAATGCCATAGAACGCATCATTAGCAAGGAAAACCATGTAGAGAAAGGTTGTTTTCATTTTTGGTTAAGGATAGCCCCTAAGTTGCGCCCCGTTCCGATATACAGATCGATGCAAAGATTCTTCAACCTTAAGTAAAACCAAGTTTTAAGGGGGGTAGAACGAATTAAGTCCAATCTAGTTAGGTTAGTCAACGCTACCGTTCGATCAGAGTGGCGCAGCGGAAGCGTGGTTAGGCTCTTCCCCACTGGCCCAGGATCGAAACAATTGAGTTAGGATGTACGTACGGTTAGGTCAATAAATAGGATTTAGCCTTCCTTAGAAAAACTATTCCTTGCCCTTCGCCAATTTCGAGGACGAAATTGTGTTTTAAGGGGGGTAGATTGTAACACCCCGGATTTTGGCCAATCTGGGATTTGACGTCCTTAGGCAGTTGGTCAACTAAAACACCTGAAAAATTGCTCAGAACCCAATTTCATAGCCAAAGAAACCACTTAGGATTAATTCCTATGGAAATTAAGCGTAAGTTAGCTAGTGCAACGCTGGAGTAGCTGGAAAACAGTCCCTGATCACTTTAAATACGTTCTACTAGACCCAAATCGAGTAGAACCAATGACTCTATAATACTCTATAACCTTGGACCAAACTCTAAGCAGGTTTGTTCTCTGTACCACTTTGAATCTTTGTATTGGATCTAGACCGCGCGTCGAAAGTCCGATACCTCCTATCTTAGACTGTTACAACCGCCTAGCTGGACTTGACACTCATTTCAAAAATCAAGTCAAACCGATAATCACAGGCCATTTCATTGAGCCCGGACCGAAGAGAGTGCGAATAGGGACAGAATTGGAATTCAAATCTGGCACACGACTTGACGCGTCAGTATTGAGCGTTCTGACCGTCAGAATTCAGCCAGATTACACCCTCGGATCAGGAGAAATTTCTATTTTATATCATGAGACTTTCAGCCCTGATCTACGTGCGGTGACCGCTGAACTGAAACTGGTCCGCCACGTACGATCTGTGAACCCTGTCGGACTGAAAACTTTATACATGCTAGATCCGGTACGCATAAGCTTAAGTCCGATCGCATTCGGCCAGGGGGCCACCAGAAAGCACCTTTTGGACCGAAACAGTGCCGAATTGGATATGCACTAAGTAAACTTCGTTCCCGAGCCTATTTCGGGCGTTTTTAAGCTTATAAAAGGGGTTGAAACCCTCACTCCTCTCTCCCATCCGAATTTGCAAAAATTCCTAGATTGGGAGAGAGAAAAGGTGAGAGTTTGTGAGAGAAGGTGGGAGAGAATTCCCTGCTGCTTGTGCCACGTGCTGTACGTGCTTAGGCAACGCACTCCGATCACTTTCTCGACGATTCCTCCGTGTTTTCAGGTAAGAAAATACCCTAGAAGTTGCTGATTTGAGGTTCCTTTCGTTTTCTAGCGAAGTAGCTAATAGAACTTGTGTATTAGGTTCTTTATTCGCCGTAGACGAAGCGTATACGCTCCGTTCGAACTCACACCCCTAAAAGGAAAAAGGTGCGGATTTTAGACGCTTTGATTGACTGTTTCCAAAGCTTTCAATGTGGTTTAATAGTAGATTATCGACGGCAATGCCGTTTGACATGTACAACATGCTGTCCATTTCCTGTTTCGTAAACTAGCGAAGAATATGAGATTTAGGGCATTTTAGTCATTTGTAGGAAGTATAGATTTCATTCATATTTTACTGATGTGATTGACATGATATGTTGTTGCATTAGAATGTTAGGAATGCATGCATAATTAATTTGGCAAAGAGATTCGACTAAATGCGCACTTCGGGTCGACATACTATATGTAGACTTAAGTGTGTAGTGTAAGTGTTTGTATAAATGCTTATATTAGTATGTATTGAATTAAATGATGTTATGGATTAGTTTGAGATTGGTTTCTCAATTAATATGCTGATGTGAATGATTTTCTACATGGTAGTTATATGCATGGTTTCATTGTATGTATGAAATGCATGTACTTGATGATTTACTTAAGTTCTATGTTATAACATGTGTTAACATGCTGACATGGTTGTATTTCAATTCCAATACTCTCATATGATTTGCTGATGTGATTCCTTAATTGTTTGGGACTATGCTTAGTCCAGGCAGTCGGTAACCGAGCGAATTCGTGGTTAGCTTATCTTCGCCACGAACGACGCGTCGATGAACGCGAGCCGTGTTCTGGAGTTGGCGGCAGTGGTTAGGCCACACGAAGTGTTTTACGCACTTCATGTCGTCAACTTGAGATGCGATCGCGCTAGTCGAGCCCGTCAAGTAACCCGACTGGCCATTGTATGTTCACCCTGCATGAGTCATAACTGCTTGAACCTAAGGTACTGAACTTACTGTTGTAAACGCAGTTAACCATGGTACCTTGATCCATGAAGACTCATGAGCCGGGCATGGTGGTATGGGACACCGTGGTCGAGCTGTCGGCCTACGCTGGAGCCACAAACCTCCCCGTAGTGACCAATGAGCACCTAGTATCGTGAGCAGATTATGGTGGTATGGGACACAATATTCTTGCTGTCGGCCTACACTGATCAGGCGACGAGTCCTTTGTAGTGACCGCGAGCGTATTCTAAGTCTACGAGAGGCGACGACCCTTCAGTAGCAGTAGAGTACAGTAGGCCTGTATTGATAAGGTGATGGGGGAGCGGTGCAACGAGTGCGAGCAACAGCCCTTGCAGCCCTTGCAGCGACCTACGAAATATACATCATATGAGATTACTAGGAGTGACGACCCTAGACAGGATCTGTGTTGGGATTGATATAAGGGAAGTACCTTAGTTTCCCAATCTTGCTGTTTGAATGGACTAATAACAACTCAGAAATCATATCACCATAGCTTTGCATGTGCCTGGAAGATGTGGAGCACTCTAGGGAGTGTGGCATGCCGCGGTCCTAAGATGTTTCCGTATGAGGGAGATCGTCGGTGAGGGCATACATCACGTCATGTCATAATTGCATTAACAACAGTATTAAGAATGTTTGAATTACTGCTTTACTATTATCGCATGATTGATTTGAGAACATGTTAATCCTTGCTCTATTATTCCACTGAGTTAGCTACTCACTCCCACGTTACGGGACGGTATTCCTGAACACCCACCAGACCTTTTTATGATTGCAGATGATGGCGCGGCCTGCGAGGCAGAGCTGGACTTGATGATGATGAGGAGGATTCCTCCTTTATGCGAGTTCTGATTCACGGGATTCTAGGGAGGTTGATTAGATACTTTCACATTTGTCATTTTATATCTTTAGCGCACTCATGTATATTCGTTTCATCTACTTTTGGAGTATACATGTATGTGTATAACCTGGTAACATGTTCACACTCTGGAGACATACAACAGTTTATATATGTTATACATGCTATCACAGTCTTCCGCTTGTTAATTTAACTGTCTCTGG
The DNA here is from genome assembly GCA_037074715.1 of Magnolia kwangsiensis. NCBI lineage: Eukaryota > Viridiplantae > Streptophyta > Magnoliopsida > Magnoliales > Magnoliaceae > Magnolia > Magnolia kwangsiensis. The sequence goes on along the minus strand of CM073576.1, from coordinate 40,736,751 downwards.
AGTATGATATGTTGTTCTAGCTTAATCTCACTCATGTTTAATGCGTTATCACAGACAACATTCAATCATACATATCTATGTTGCATAAATAACATTTTGGAACTCGGGAGTTGGGTTTTTGCTCGACCCCCCAATTTTCGGGATGTTGCAGATGGTATCAGAGCATGATTTGGATTAAACCGGGCCTGGGTTATGGTCTCACGACGTACGTTGTTGCATCATTTGACTTAGGTGGGTGTGAGAAGGGTCTAGAAATACTTGTAAGATCGTAGATTCGCCAATAGACGAAGTCTATTCATTTCGATCGCGGGATCGAGTCCGTAGCGCATCTAGGGTCGCGTAAAGTAACCCGAATAGCTCCTAGGTTGTAGGTAAGTGGGTTGAGACATTCTTTGAATGATTCTAAACCCGTAAATGTGAATCCTTGGGCCGTGGGACAACCACAACCCCTATATTCAATCGTCAGGGCTTAAAAACCCCGTTTCATCCAAAATCTTCAAAATTCTTCCTCCCACCACTCCAATCTTCAATTATTTCTTATCCATTTCATGTTAGGCATCAATAATAATGTAAAAATAACATAAAATCATACTTTCACAAAATGTTACAGTGAATAATAAAATTTCATGAAAAATGGCCATAAGGTCATTCTAACTTCTCTTTCTTTAGAAACTAATACTTTATATGGATGTACTAGCTCCTTCTACCCCAAAATCATATGCTGTATGATAGGGTTTTGTATTTGGAATTTCAGATTGGCCCCGGAAAGCCCCGAAGTCATGTTTGGGCCTCTATAGGTCAAAATACAATGAACTAAGGTGAGAACCATACATTTTTGGGATCCTTGGACCATGGGGGACCAAACCCATGTGGTCCCACTGGCCACCATGCAAGATGGCCGGCATCGCCGTCCGGTGGGGTCCACTTGATTTGATTTTTGGGTGCACGCCCTATTTTGGGTCATGTACACCCCCCATGTTGGGTTCGTCCATAGAAAACCCCAGATGGGGGTACATCCTTCACAAACAGCCCCATCCCTAGCCCCATTTCACATTTTTCTGCTGCCCTCCTCCAAACCGTGATTCCAAATCGTTCCTAAATCCATTCCCTACTGAAAACGACCACACTCCATCACTCCAAAGTGATTTGCAGCCCTCCCTCTTGAAGATTTCATCGTTTGGAGCTCTTAAAATTCCCAAATCGAGCTGAAATCGTGAGGTGCTCCATTCCCCTTTTTCATTCTCTTTTCTCTCTGAAAATACATCCTAGGGGAGCTTGAAGCATCCCTATACAATGCCTAGATTTCGTTCTGTCTAATTGGGAAATCATTTCTCCACAATTTTTTCATTTTCCATGGCTATTGTTAAGGCTGTTTCAGCCTTTTCCTCCCTTTCCATCGTCCTCTCTCTCAAGTCTCTTTTATTTGATCCTCAGACTCGTGGAAACCTGCTTACCCATCCCATTTCTCCACGTTCTTCGCTTGTTTGATTACTGTTTTGAAATTTCTATGTTTTGTTGTTGTTAGGTAGAAAATGTGTTTGTGTTGTGGTTTGATCTTAATATAGCTGAAATTTGTTGAATGGAGTGCATGCCGATCATTTTTTTTTTTGTTAGGTATTGTCCCTAGATTGGGAGTATTGTAACTCCTGAGATTCAGCCTACAAATTAATTTTTATCCCAACCCACCCTCCTACCTAGCATGCTACTCCCAATCCCAACATGGGATTAGGAATGTAGTTTCGTTTCATACAATAGGCCCTTGGCGTTTTGGACCTAGCGATAGCACTCCTAGATTTGAAGGATCTGACGACATAAGAAATCCAATTCCATTTAGATAATCTTGACCCTAAGCAATAGAAGAATTCCCTGTAGTAGAAATGGTATGGAACCATTTAACGTATAAACTTAGGCTTTGGATTATAACTACTGAGTTACAGACTAGGCTACTAGTTGTCTTAGGCAGTGTAAGGCCTATATATGCTAAGGGATAGTAGGTTAGATTTGGTTGGAATGGGACTCTCTTCCTTCGATAGATCCCCTTATGACTTATAGACTTCTATTGTTGCCCATAGGAGGGAGTCATTCACTCTTAGGGACCATTTTTAAATCCCTTAGAATGAACTTAGAATGTACTAGCACGCCCCTTAGAATTGCCTTCCCTAAGGGCTTATTGCATTCAGGAACGCGGAATAAAGGAACTGCATGTAAGTGATGTATTCGCGGTTTGAATCGACTTCCTAATCCTAGTGGTTACCAATAAATCCAATGCTCTGATCAAGCAGAAGATCGGCATCGACTCGGATTAAGAATTGATACAATAAATCTTCTGTCCTAGCTAGACAGAAAGTCTATGTATCCGGCTCAGACCCACTATACTACTTTTCTTCCGTGTTGGCTCGACCACATACAACCGAACGGGATCACAATGTCTTTGGGAAATGGCAAGGACTTAAAGCCAGTAGAGGATTAGACATCTTGCCACCAATTCATACCTGCCCCTGAACTTAACCACAATAGAGATTAGACTCATCTCTATGATCATAGGTACCAATGCCATAGAACGCATCATTAGCAAGGAAAACCATGTAGAGAAAGGTTGTTTCCATTTTAGGTTAAGGATAGCCCCTAAGTTACGCCTCGTTCCGATATACGGATCGATGCAAAGATTCTTCAACCGTAAGTAAAACCAAGTTTTAAGGGGGGTAGAACGAATTAAGTCCAATCTAGTTAGGTTAGTCAACGCTACCGTTCGATCAGAGTGGCGCAGTGGAAGCGTGGTTAGGCTCTTCCCCACTGGCCCAGGATCGAAACAATTGAGTTAGGATGTACGTACGGTTAGGTCAATAAATAGGATTTAGCCTTCCTTAGAAAAACTATTCCTTGCCCTTCGCCAATTTCGGGGACGAAATTGTGTTTTAAGGGGGGTAGATTGTAACACCCCGGATTTTGGCCAATCTGGGATTTGACGTCCTTAGGCAGTTGGTCAACCAAAACACCTGAAAAATTGATCAGAACCCAATTTCATAGCCAAAGAAACCACTTAGGATTAATTCCTATGGAAATTAAGCGTAAGTTAGCTAGTGCAACGCTGGAGTAGCTGGAAAACAGTCCCTGATCACTTTAAATACGTTCTACTAGACCCAAATCGAGTAGAACCAATGACTCTATAATACTCTATAACCTCGGACCAAACTCTAAGCAGGTTTGTTCTCTGTACCACTTTGAATCTTTGTATTGGATCTAGACCGCGCGTCGAAAGTCCAATACCTCCTATCTTTGACCGTTAGAACCGCCTAGCTGGACTTGACACTCATTTCGAAAATCAAGTCAAACCGATAATCACAGGCCATTTCATTGAGCCCGGACCGAAGAGGGTGCGAATAGGGACAGAATTGGAATTTTAAATTCAAATCTGGCACACGACTTGACGCGTCAGTATTGAGCGTTCTGACCGTCAGAATTCAGCCAGATTACACCCTCGGATCAGGAGAAATTTCTATTTTATATCATGAGACTTTCAGCCCTGATTTACGTGCGGTGAACGCTGAACTGAAACTGGTCCGCCACGTGCGATCTGCGAACCCTGTCGGACTGAAAACTTTATACATGCTAGATCTGGTACGCATAAGCTTAAGTCCGATCGCATTCGGCCAGGGGGCCACCAGAAAGCACCTTTTGGACCGAAACAGCCCCGAATTGGATATGCACTAAGTAAACTTCGTTCCCGAGCCCATTTCGGGCGTTTTTAAGCTTATAAAAGGGGTTGAAACCCTCACTCCTCTCTCCCATCCGAATTTGTAAAAATTCCTAGATTGGGAGAGAGAAAAGGTGAGAGTTTGTGAGAGAAGGTGGGCGAGAATTCCCTGCTGCTTGTGCCACGTGCTGTACGTGCTTAGGCAACGCACTCCGATCACTTTCTCGACGATTCCTCCGTGTTTTCAGGTAAGAAAATACCCTAGAAGTTGCTGATTTAAGGTTCCTTTCGTTTCCTAGCGAAGTAGCTAATAGAACTTGTGTATTAGGTTCTCTATTCGCCGTAGACGAAGCGTATGCGCTCCGTTCGAACTCACACCCCTAAAAGGAAAAAGGTGCGGATTTTAGACGCTTTGATTGACTGTTTCCAAAGCTTTCAATGTGGTTTAATAGTATATTATCGACGGCAATGCCGTTTGACATGTACAATATGCTGTCCATTTCCTGTTTCGTAAACTAGCGAAGAATATGAGATTTAGGGCATTTTAGTCATTTGTAGGAAGTATAGATTTCATTCATATTTTGCTGATGTGATTGACATGATATGTTGTCGCATTAGAATGTTAGGAATGCGTGCATAATTAGTTTGGCGAAGAGATTCGCCTAAATGCGCACTTCGGGTCGACATACTATATATAGACTTAAGTGTGTAGTGTAAGTATTTGTATAAATGCTTGTATTAGTATGTATTGAATTAAATGATGTTATGGATTAGTTTGAGATTGGTTTCTCAATTAATATGCTGATGTGAATGATTTCCTACATGTTAGTTATATGCATGGTTTCATTGTATGTATGAAATGCATGTACTTGATGATTTACTGAAGTTCTATGTTATAATATGTGTTAACATGCTGACATGGTTGTATTTCAATTCCAATACTCTTATATGATTTGCTGATGTGATTCCTTAATTGTTTGGGACTATGCTTAGTCCAGGCAGTCGGTAACCGAGCGAATTCGTGGTTAGCTTATCTTCGCCACGAACGACGCGTCGATGAACGCGAGCTGTGTTCTGGAGTTGGCGGCAGTGGTTAGGCCACACGAAGTGTTTTACGCACTTCATGTCGTCAACTTGAGATGCGATCGTGCTAGTCGAGCCCGTCAAGTAACCCGACTGGCCATTGTATGTTCACCCTGCATGAGTCATAACTACTTGAACCTAGGGTACTGAACTTACCATTGTAAACCCTGTTAACCATGGTACTTTGATCCACGAAGACTCATGAGCCGGGCATGGTGGTATGGGACACCGTGGTCGAGCTGTCGGCCTACGCTGGGGCCACAAACCTCCCCGTAGTGACCAGTGAGCACCTAGTCTCGTGAGTAGATTATGGTGCTATGAGACACTATATTCTTGCTGTCGGCCTACACTGATCAGGCGACGAGTCCTTTGTAGTGACCGCGAGCATATTCTGAGTCTACGGGAGGCGACGACTCTTCAGTAGCAGTAGAGTACAGTAGGCCTGTATTGATAAGGTGATGGGGGAGCGGTGCAACGAGTGCGAGCAACAGCCCTTGCAGCCCTTGCAGCGACTTACGAAATATACATCGTATGAGATTACTAGGAGTGACGACCCTAGACAGGATCTGTGTTGGGATTGATACAAGGGAAGTACCTTAGTTTCCCAATCTTACTGTTTGAATGGACTAATAACAACTCAGAAATCATATCACCATAGCATTGCATGTGCCTGGAAGATGTGGAGCACTCTAGGGAGTGTGGCATGCCGCGGTCGTAAGATGTTGCCGTATGAGGGAGATCGTCGGTGAGGGCATACATCACGTCATGTCATAATTGCATTAACAACAGTATTAGGAATGTTTGAATTACTGCTTTACTATTATCGCATGATTGATTTGAGAACATGTTAATCCTTGCTCTATTATTCCACTGAGTTAGCTACTCACTCCCACGTTACGGGACGGTGTTCCTGGACACCCACCAGACCTTTTTGTAATTACAGATGATGGCGTGGCCTGCGAGGCGGAGCTGGAATTGATGATGATGAGGAGGATTCCTCCTTTATGCGAGTTCTGATTGACGGGATTACAGGGAGGTTGATTAGATACTTTCACATTTGTCATTTTATATTTTTAGCGCACTCATGTATATTCTTTTCATCTACTTTTGGAGTATACATGTATACCTGGTAACATGTTCACACTCTGGAGACATACAACAGTTTATATATGTTATACATGCTATCACAGTCTTCCGCTTGTTAATTTAACTGTCTCTGGTGTATGATATGCTGTTCTAGCTAAATCTTACTCATGTTTAATGCGTTATCATAGACAACATTCAATCATACATATCTATGTTGCATAAATAACATTTTGGAACTCGGGAGTTGGGTTTTTGCTCGACCCTCCAATTTTCGGGATGTTACAGAATCGTACTCAAGCAATTGTGCAGTACTCGACTCAAAGTCCAGCCAGGTTTTATGGTCCAACTTGACCAGTCGAGCAGGCCACTCGACTAGTCGAGTAACTATCTTATCTTATCGCGCTAAAAATTTTGAAAAGTAGTTGGTCCTTCAACCAGTCGAACTGACCCTTAGACCAGTCAAGTGAACAATATTTTCCCCTATAAATAGTGGACAAATCTCAAAGTTTTTCATTCATTCCAAGCATAATCAAGCCATCACTCTGAGAGATAAGTTTCCGCATTTCTTAAGCTATATTGTGTTCATTTTATATTCTCTAAACTAGTTTTTTGTATTTAATTTTGTAATCTCAATTCAACTCTATTTCATTAAAGAAGGGAATTGTGATTTTACCCTCTTTGAGATTAAAATCAAATCAAGCTAACCCAGGCTGATTTAATCTAAAAATCATTTAGAACTAGAACCCTTTCATTTGTGAGACTGGATATTGAACATCTTCGTTTACATCGGATTGGTTCTACTAGGCTTCATCAAAAGTAGAATCTTCGGATCGGTACAATTTAATTTTATATATCTTTTATGGTTTGCGAGATTCAGCCAGGAAAATCTCATTTTTTGTTTTGTCTGAGATAAGCCAGAAAATCTCAAAGTGTGGAGTTTTTGTAATTGTGTAAGCTCATCTAAAAACACAATTGTGAAGGTTTTTAGGTGAACCTTAGAAAACCTTATTTGATAGTGAAAACTAATATCCCGATAGAGAGGATATTAGGAGTGGAGTAGTTGTGTGGCTGTTTTTCAAACAGTTGGTGTACACACACAAACCACTATAATTCTTGGTGTTTGGTGGATGCTTATAATGATGTATGTGTGGTGTTGAATGTTGTAATTTCCTTTTATGCACTTATGGTGAATGTTATAATAATTTAGATTATTTCCTTTACCTCCTTCTAAGTTTAAGTTTTTTATACTTATAAACGTTCTAGAAATCAAGTTGTCCTACCATAAACCTTGGTTTTTGGTGTAAGGTTGTCCTTAGAACTCAGTTTGTATCAACCTCTCAATACTTGTGCTTTGAGGTTGCTTATAAATGTGCTATCTATCTTTGTTTATCTTTGTAATTCCACATTTTTTTTTTTAAATTTAACATAGTCCTATTCACTCCCCTCTAGGACTTTAAGCTCGGCCTTTTCAAACTAGCCAATGTATCCTCACATCAATCTAAACTGTTCAAAAAGTTCAAACCCTGACCTACTTCTAATAGATGGTCAAACCAATCAAAACCATCTAGTGGCAAACCGTATCATCTGGAGTGTTGAATTAGAATCTGTCATGTAGAGTACCCATTTAGAGATCTCAATCATTCATTATCTGAACCATCTAAGTATACATCTAATGAATGTCATTCTAACTTTAGATCTTACTTACGTGCATATTATTTTAGATATGAGTATAGGTATTAGCATGAGAGGTGTTACATAGGTTAGAACTTTTTAACATCAAGTAATAAAAATAATATTTAATTAGGAGTTTTAAATTTTATTATTTTTTTCATGCATGAAAGACCATTAAATTTATCTTTAAAAAAAATTTAAAAATAAAAATAAAAAAACAAACGAACAAACAAAACTCATTTGTAGTTAATGTTAGCACTCATTTGCTTCACATATGAAGCACATGCATGAACATTTCTGACATTAGCCCTATAAAAAGGAATTTAGCCATTAGCTTACTGTAGGAGTGTTGGTCTAGTAGAGTTTGAGTGTGGGCCCACCCTTAGAATCATAACAATAGTTGGTGTTTACATGGTGCATATGTGTAAGTGAAGACTCGATTTTAGACATTGTGCACAATGAGTGTATACATTGGGTTTGTAGTGCATAAGGTTTGGTCCACCACTTCAAATAAGGTAGGTGATCTTATCTTAAAGTTTAAAATTTCTAGTTAATTATTATGTCATCTTAATCCAAATTTTAATAGTAATATTGCTTAAATTAATTATTTATGTGATTTATTTTTTTATTTAAAATTTATTTAATTATCTACCTTAATTGTTGAAATTTTAAAATATACCTTGAAACAATCATTGAATTAAATCGATTTGATTCATGGTTAAATTTTAATTTAACATTCAAAGTATATAAAAAATAAATCTTAATTGTTTAGAATATAATATAACTTAATTAATAAATAATTAAAAGTATAATTTTTTTTAAAAAAATCTAATTTTAATTCTAAACTTTTACAAATTAATAATTTAAATAAAATTAGTTATTAAAATAATCAAATTCATCAGCTTTAGAATTTATTTAATAAATTAGATTATAAATTGATTGATGTAAATCAATTTCATTAAAAGTTAAATTTAAATATAAATTTATTTATTTATTATTGTAAAAATACTTTGCAAGGCTCGTATCCTAGTCCGTACCATTCCTTAGACTCCCGCAACCCTCCTCGTCGAATTCTGGCAACCCGTGACTTGTAATAAGTATTTTCGTGTAATCCTATGTCGCATCACATAGATCTGAGTCGACTCGACCCAAGACTTGTACCTTAGTGACCACACCGTCGCTACAGTTCTAACGCCGCGTCTTGTGCATCGATGCAATACTCAAGTTATGAGTTATTAGCCTGCATTTATTTTGAAGAAACAACGTGCGTTGCAAATCCTGAGAGAATCCTATCTAATCATCACATCAATCAATCAAGTACTAGTCAAGTACAACCCATCACTCCACCCATCCCTCTCTTACACAAACCATACCCAAAGTCAACTCTCTCTCTCTCTCTCTCTCTCTCTCTCTCTCTCTCTCTCTCTCTCTCTCTCTCTCTCTCCACGCATCCCTTTCTTACAACAACCCATCACTTTCTTACAACAAAACATCCCTTTTCATCCCATCACAAACTCTCTCTCTCTCTCCATGCATCCCTTTCTTACAACAACCCATCACTTTCTTACAACACAACATCCCTTTTCATCCCATCACAAACTCTCTCCCTCTCATTCTCTCTACCATCCCAAGCAACCAACGAGTGGACGTCCAATCTGTTCTAAGAGAGCCAAGTATGGCCCACTTCCTACCCCCCTCATCTCTCATCCTAGCCCTTCAATCTTCATCATCCTCCATCAAAGTTGAAGGCAAGGAGCTTAGCATTCCAAGGAGCCTAGAAGATTAGCAATCGGTGGGCATTTTGTAAGATTAGATTTCAATTTTTGTGATGGACCAAGTGGGGCCTACTGATTGATTGTATGGATCCTATTTGGGACCCATCTTGATGTATGCATGGGTGAATGTATTAGAGGGGCCCATAGTGGCGAGGCCCCTCCATCGTACGTCCTTCTCTCTCTCTCTCTCTCTCTCTCTCTCTCTCTCTCTCTCTCTCTCTCTCTCTCTCTCCCTTCTCATTTCATTTTCTTTCCTTTATAATGATGATGATGATGATATGTGTGTAGAGTCCACCTGATGTGATTAACAATCTGGACTATCAAAATTTTCTAGACGTCCAGCCAATGGTGCCCACCTTGTTGCCCATTTTGGGCCAGCCTGGATGAAGGAAAACATAATTATCAGTCTGGTGGCCATGTGCATGTGGGATCCATCCAGCAAGGACGGTGGGTCCCACGCAGCTTAGCTGTTGTATTGACGTTAGCAAGTTTGTGGCCTGATCATGAGATATGTGTTATATCCAATCGTCCATCTATGTGGGCAACACACATGTGGGGCCTACTATGTTGTATGGGTTTCATCCCCATCGTCCAGCTGCTAGACGGTGGGAACACACCATAATGTCATTGTCTGTCTATTTTGGATGTGGGACCCACCTCACACGTGCTGCATGTGTGGGGGTGGGGCCGACCTTGATATATGTATTTTTTCAAGCCCCAAACCCGGAAATTCAGCTCACAAGATTTTCGATTGTCAAATTCGGTGCTGACAGCCTCCATAGTACCCCATTCTCAGATCCCAACGCCAATACACCAAATTCCAATCCTTGGATCCTACAAGGAGGATTTTTCAATGTACATTTCTCTCATAAGAAGCATAACTACAAGTATACCCAAATCACAAAGGCAACATCATCATTACATATCCACTAATATAAATAGTTGAACACAGTGCTGAAAGGGAAATACATATATCGAAATCAGAGCTCCAGAAGTCCGCTCCACGCTCCAAGATCAACATTGTTGCAACCTAAAGCCACCTGTACGCATTTATCGTGCATAAGCTTATAGAAATCTTAGAGGGTGGTGAAAGTATGTGCACAAGATAAGTACCAAGTATTTAATACAATGTCGTAATCATACAATGTCAGAAATACTGGCAAAATCATGAATCATACAATATCAGAGTAAGAGGAAACATGCTGACAATATCATGAATCATACGATATTAGAGTACGCGAAAATATACTGATAAGTCCATGAGTGCCATCAGCCATACCAAGGCTATGCGATGCAAGGGATGAATGCTAACGGCCATATCAATGTAGAAACATAGCAACTCAAAATACTAAAGGCTACGGATGCAGTGCAATATGTGGTGCGAATAAAATGACTAAGCTAGAGTGAAGTCAGGATGATATTGCATAGTATCGCAGGATATGGGGGTCCATCACAAGGGACTTCTATCTAAACTAATCCCATACCTAAATTTAGATAGCCAGACTCATAGTAGACTCCTAATCTCAGTTTAGTCGCATGCCCCAACTAAAATCCTTGCCATTATGAAGGTACACATAACAATTAGTTGCGCACCGCCAACTCGAGTGAATAGTGAATGAATAAATGGTTAAAATGCTGAGTATGTAACTCTTGTTCAATAAGTCCACATTAATATTGTACATCTCTAAGATCATCACAGGGGTCTAGTACACTCCAAGCTAGCTATCGCCTTGGGCAGCCGTGCAGCCCAGCGAGTGAAAAAGACCTCATTACCTGCTTGCCAGTAGTATACCAATGCCTACCCGGCTCGTCAATAGCTAACCCATTTGGGAGCTGGTCAAACTCAGCCTAGCTTACATCCCCCTCACTCGGGCGGATAAGGCCACACCCACTCCCAACCAACCACGACATAGTGGGAGACGCTCCTACTGGTACTTAGCACTCGAGCACTCATGTATCTACTCGGTCTAGACGTTGGGACGTCTCCTGGCCACGGAGGTTTAGGGACCTTCACCCAAGGACATCCAAAGTGCCCAGATGCTCAAACTAAATATTTAATGTGTCCTATCTAGCCATCCATGATATGCTTGTAGAGGTTACGACCTTAATGTTGCTAGGGCGTATAGTAATCACAACATACAATGCAACATGCATGAGTCATACAATCTAGTCATGCATCAATCCTGCGCATACCATGCGCTCATGTGAGATAATCTCCACCTATCAGGGAGTCTCATAGCAACCTGCCCAATGACATATGCAATGGTCAATCACATCTCATAATGAACATGCAAATGATGCATATGGGCATGTACATGATGTTATGCTATCACATACTCATAATTGGTATCAACAATCGGCAATGATAATCGGCATCAATAATCGGCCCATATAATCGAAATCGTCTCGATAATCAGAATCGGCCTTAAAAATCAGGATCAGCTTCAAAAATTAAAATCGTTCTCGATAATCAGAATCGGCCTCGACAATCAGAATCGGCCTAATGAAGGGCATAAGGAGAGGTCACAATATGGACATTTAACCATCATCGCCCATCAATGTAGACATTTAACTATCATTTCTCCTAAGGGGTGGCCCACATAGAGCCAAACGTATCGTGGGCCCATGACTTCACATAAGGACCTAATACACATCACTATGAGCCTCACTCATGTGCCGTATATACATCACAATGGGCCATATCTCAGGGCCTAACACGCATCATGATGGGCGGCATCTCATAGGCCTTAAATATATCACAATGGGCCACATCGTATGGGCTGTATACACATCTCAATGGGCCTTACACAATCACAATGAGCCGCATACCATCACAATGGGCTGCATATAATCACAACGGGCCACATATAATCACAATGGGCCACACACAACCTCAATGGGCCTTAAATACAACAGGTGGGTTGCATCAATAGGCCTCATATACATCAAGTCGGCCACACCAATGAACTGCACCATTGGGCCTCATATACATTAAGTCGGCCATATCAATGAGCTACAAATACATCCAGGTGGGCCCCATGGATGGGCCATAAATACATCAAGGTGGGCTTCATGAATGGGCCACAAATACATCAAGGTGGACCTCATGGATGGGGCACCAATACATCACAACGACCCACACCATGTGGACCGAAATTACATCACAATGGGCCGCTTATATACATCAACATACACATCGCAATGAGCCGCATACATGGGCTAAAAATACATCACAATGGGCCTTACCAAATGGGCTGAAAATATATCTCATTGGGCCTTACCAAAAGGGCCACAAATATATCACAATGGGCCTTACCAAATGGGCCGGAATTTCATCACAATGGCTTCATCATATGGGTCAATATGCTTCATCAAATGGGTCATAATTGTATCAAGGTGGGCCTTATACATATCAAGTGGGAGCTTAGATTACACCAAAAATCATTTCAATAGTTGTAGGTGTAACATGTGTATCACTGTACACTCATTTTATGGGGCACATAGCTCACTAATGATGATTACACTGTCCAAACATTGTCCAGGTAAGTCAGCATTGTCCAAACATTGTCCAGCACTGTCCAGCACAATCTGCATGGTTTAGATGAAATAAATACGTCATGGTGGTCCCATGCTGGCAAAACGGGTGGATGGCTTGGGTAAAACATATATACGAGGGTGGGCCCCACCCACTGGACAACGTGGATGAAATAAATACATCCAGGTGTGGCCCACTATCCAAATCTGTTGGATGGCATGCATATAATAAATACATCAAAGTGGTCCACCGTCTAGATCTTCTGGACGGTGTGCTTACACCATAAACATCAATGGTGGGGTGCATGGCCAAATGGCCTAAATGGACACATACCTCACGGTGGTTCCCACCGTCCAGAGCGCTAGATGGTGGAGGTAAACACATACATCATATGAGGGCCCACCATTTAGAAACAGATGGACGGTGGATGTTGAATAAATACATCAAGGTGGGTCCCACCTGCCCACACGTGTCACACGTGTGGGACAGGTCCTATGTCTAAAACAGATGGACAATGTGCTATAACACATATCAGGGTGGTCCTTCTCTACACCGTCCATACATGGACGGTGTGGATATTAGAATGCATACATCAATGTGGGCCCCATCTCAACACGTGCAGCACATGTGGAGTGGGTCCCACATCCTTTTAAAAAAATGAACAGCCTAGATAAACATGGTGGCCCACACATGCATCATAGTGGCCCATAGAACCTACTCTTGTCAGCATAGCAGCACTAGCTGAGTGGGACCCGCCGTTTGGATGGACGGCATGGGTATACCACATACATTAGGGTGAGTCCACATGTGTGGGACCCACCAGCTTGTAATATCAAGCTGATGTTTGCATTTCACCTTCATCTGGGCCTGTCCAGATGGGCAGCTAGGTGGACCCACTCGACAGACCGTCATGGGTAAAATACATTCATCATGGTGTGGGTGGATATCCACCGTTCAGATCTGTCGAACGGTGCAGATATAATAAATACATCATGATGGGTCCACATCATCGTGGTCGGTGTGGATCAACATCAAGGTAGGTCTCAAAAAAAAGGGGAGAGAGAGAGAGAGACATCAGATGGTGGAGGGACCCCGCCACTATGAATCCCTCTATATAATGCATACATCAAGATGGGTCCCACATATGTGGTCCCTACATCAAAATTAAATACTATGAACACCCATCTATGCTTCTTCGTAGACTTCTTCTTTCATCAACACATCTTATAGCTCCCAAGGATCATGATTCAAGGGTTAAGATGAAGCTTGGATGGTGAGGTGGGTCACACTAGCTCTTTCTTTTTCTCTTTGGAACCCATGGACGTTTCCTCCTTTTGGTGTGTGAAAATGGTTAGAGAATGATAGAGAGAGAGAGAGAGAGAGAGAGAGAGAGAGATGTAAGGAGAGGGATGGGTGATGGGTGTGTAAGAGATGGGGTGGAAAGGTATGGGTATTGTTAACTTTGGGAAAGAGAGAGGTCTGGGTTGATGGTAAGTGTACTTGATTGATTTATTTGATAGATTCTCTCAGGATTGCAAATGCATGATGTTTTTCATGAACTGAACGTGGGCCCACATCTCCTGGCCTGGGTATCACCTTGGCATGCAAGATGCGGCATCAAAACCGTGGTGACGGCGCAGTTGCAAGGGTACAATCTCGGGTCGAGCCGATTTTGGAATATGGAACATAAATCAAGGTTAGGGGAAAATGTAGTCTATGCATCGCGGGTCGTTAAAATTCGATTAGGAGGATCGGGGAAGCCTACAGAATGGTACGGGCTAGGATACGAGTCTCACATATTCTAAACTCACACCGTCCATCTCTGGACGATGCCATGTGGGGCTAACCATGATGTATGGACCTTATCCTCGCCGTCCATATTGCTGGACGGTGGGAACCCACCCTCATGTATGTGTTCTCCATGTTATCCATTTATTTTAGCAGCGGGTGGGGCCCACCTTGATGTATGTACTCTATATCCACATTGTCCATCTCTAGACGGTGCTGCGTGGAGTCGACCGTGATGTATGGGTCTTATCCACATCCATCCATTACTGGACGGGTGGGGCCCACCTTGTAATATGTGTTGTATATCAGCATTGTCCATCGAAATGGGTTGGACGTGAGCCCACCATGCTGTGCGTGTTTCATCTATGCCGTCCACTTATGTGGCTCACGGTGATGTATGATTTACCCCCCATTCTATATGTATTATATATCTTAGTTGTTCATCTGGTGAGGCCTAATATGATGTTTGTATGGCCCATAAGTGTGGCCCAATATGATGTTTGTGTGGTCCATATGTGCGGAACAATATGATGTTTGTGTGGCCCACATAGCGCAGCCCAATATGATGTTTATGTGGCCCATAATTACAACCTAATATGATGTTTGTGTGGCCCATATATGCAGCCCAATATGATGATTGTGTGGCCACATAGTGCAGCCCAATATGATGTTTGTGTAGCCCACATAGTGCGGCCCAATATGATGTTTGTGTCGTCCATATATGCAGCCCATTTGATGAGGCCCAATGTGATGTATTTATGGGCCATTTGGAATGTGCAGGGCCCACCTTAAGGTGATGTACTTATGGCCCATTGTAATGTATATTTGGCTCACGTGATAAGGCCCATTATGATGTATATTTGGCCTAGTAATGAGGCCCATTATAATGTATATTGACCCATGTGATGAGGCCCGATGTGATGTATTGAGGCCCATATGATGAGCCCCGATGTAATGTATATGAGGCCCATTGAGAAGTATATTAGACCCTTGTGTGAGGGCTATCGTGATGTATATTGGGCTCTTGTGTGAGGCCCATTATGTTGTATGTGTGGCCATGGTCCCTACTATATGTTGGGATTTACGTGGGCTACTCCTTGGGAGCAATGTTGGTTAAATGTCCATATTGTGACCTTCCCTTAGGCCTTTATTAGGCCCATTGTCATCCTTCTCTAAGTGGGTTGACCCTAATCACTGGGCCCCATTGATAATTGCATGATCCATCTATTCTTATTGGGTTAACCTAAGCTGTTGGGTCCCCATTGGTTAATAGTAAGGTTATTTTAATCTTGAAGTCTATCTAAGACTTATTTGGGCCCTCTAGGGCATCTAGTCGGCCATATGATATTATGGTGAAGGAAGCCCGTTCCGGATCCTTAGGATTATAGGTAGGTCACCTAGGCTCAATCTTGTTATGAAGAGAGTTCATCATCACTATAGACGGAGGGATCCGTGTTACCAGATTTATTATATCCACAGTTGAGCATCGACCTTCATGTTATGGGTCTGTTGTCCATTTATGGACCCCGCCTTATGTATAGGTCGATTATCGATTTCGACTATGAATACGTGCTAGAATAACATCATGGTACAAGCCATTGAGATGGTATGAGGCCCATTGTGATTGTATTAGGCTCTTTCTCATTTTCCCTTAGTGGGCTAACCCAAATTGATGGGCCCCTATTATTATTAGTATGATCCATCTCACCTTATTGGGATATCCTAATTCTTTAGGTCCATCTAGCCCTATCCTAGTTATGAGGAGGATGCATCATCACCTCTGGCCATAAATAGAAGAATCGATGGTATTAGATTTGGTATATCCACTGTTGAGGACCAATCCTCGTGTTATGGATTAGTTCTGTTGTCCTTTTATGGACCGCACCATATATAGGTCGATTATTGATTACGACTATGTTAGTTTACGTACTGAGTATGTGTTAGCATAGCATTATAATTGTATAATGTCATTATAAGGTTTATTGTGATTATATAAGGCCCATCGTGATTATATGAGGCTCATTATATGATTGCATGAGACCTATTGTGATTAAATGAGGACCATTGTGACTATGTGAGGCCCATTGTGATTGTATGAGGCCCATTGTGATTGCATGAGGCCCATCGTGAGATTATATAAGGCCCATTATGATTGTATGAGACCCAATTGTGATTGTATGAGACTCATTATGATTGTATGAAATCCATTGTGATGGTACAAGGCCCTTTGTGTGATTGTATGAGGCCCATTGTGATTGTACAAGGCCCATTGTAATTGTATGAGGCTCATTATGATTGTATGAGACCTAATTATGATGTATGAGGACCATTATATGCATGAGGCCCATTATATGCGTGAGGCCCATTGTGTGTGTGAGTTCCATCATGTGTAGGTGATTATGTGCACACCACCCATTTACTTATACGGGCCATGGGCTGTCTTATACCGACCCACCATGATGTACGTGATTATAATCATGCTTGGCATACTTCATGATATATGCCTATACGCATCATCTATATGCTTGCTATGAGGAGTGATTGAGCATAACATGTGCCATTGGGCTGATTGTTTATGGGACTCCTTGAGAGACGGAGTTGCCCTATATGAGGGCGCGGTACGCACAAGTTTGATGCATGACTGGATGGTATGACTCATGCATCTCGCATTTTGTGATACGATCACCATACGCCCTAGCAACATAAGGGTCGTGGCCTCCACAGGCATGTTGAAGATGGCCAGATGGTATACCAAAAATATTTGGTTCTAGTATACGGGTGCAATAGATGTCCTTGGATGAAAATTCTAAAACCCCCAAGGCCAGGGGATGCTCCAACGTGCAGACCGAGTAGATATATATGAGCGCATGAGGGCTGTATACCAGTAGGTCATATCTTTCACTGTATTATGGTCAGTTGGGAGGGGGTGTGGCCTTACTCGCCTGAGGGAGTAGGCAATGTTAGGCTAAGTCTGACCAGCTTGAGGAATGGGTCCACTATTGACGAGTCGGGCTGATATTGGCAGGCAGATAGTGAGGTCTCTTCCACTTACCGAGTTGTGCGCTTAATGGGGGCGACAAGCGGCGTAAAGCATACTAGACCCTGGTGATGATCCCAGAGTCATACTATACTGAGATGTGGAGTTGTATATTTATCATTTGACTCATTCATTCATTTATGCACTATCCACTCGGGCTAGTGGTGCATAACTAAATCATTATGTGTACCTTCACAATGGCCAAGATTTTGATTAGGCACGCGACCAACCTGAGATTAGGAGTTTACCACATTTAGTCTAGCAATCCAAATTTAGGTATGAGACTAGTTTGGATAGAAGTCCCTTGTGATAGACCACACAGCTTGCGATACTACGTACTATCGTCCCGACACCACATTCCAATTTAATCCTTTTTTTCGCACCGCATATTGCATTGCATCCTCAATATATAGCACTTGGTTTACTATGCTTCTGTATTGCATAGCCTGAATGAAATTGATGGTATTATGGACTCGCCAGGATCTGTATATTGCATTACATCCATAGCATATGGAATTTAGGTTGCTATGTTTGTGCATTTATATGGCCTAGATGAGGCTGGTGGTATTCATGGCCCTTTAAAATTACATATTGTATTTTACATCCTTGGTATCTAATATTTAGTTCATTATAACTCCGCATTGCATAGTCAATTTACAATGCATACTCTGATATTGAATGACTTATAGCCTTGTCAGTATTCTTCTTATGCTGATATTTGTGTGCTTGACACTTATCTTACACACACATACACCACCCTCTAAGATTTATATAATTTTATACATGATATATGCATGTAGGTGACGATAAGACGTACTCGAGCTGAGGCGGGAGTGTGTGGCAGAGCTTCTGGAGCTTTTGACATTTATCTTATATTTCTCTTTCAACTATTGTACTCAAGTTTTTTTTTATACTGGATATGTGATGATGATGTTGCCTTTGTCATTTGGGTAAACTTGTGGTTATACTTATCTACAAAGAAATTCATGTTGAAAATTCTTCTTGTAGCATCTCAGGATCAGAATCTGGCATATGGATGTTGTAAGCCGAAAAATGGGGTACTACGAAGGTTGTTGGCATCGAATTCGGCGATCAAAAATTTTGTGAGACCAGTTTTCGAGTTTGGGGCATGACATACTTATTTATAAATTTGTTAAAATTTAATTTATATCAAAAAAGTTATTATTTGTTAAGTTTATGTTATAATTAAAATTAATTTTAAGATTTAGAATTTAGTAAATAAAAAATAATTTATTTTATATTAATATGATTTATTATATTTAATATTATTAAAGTAAAAAAAAAATTGTTAGAATTTAAAATAAAATTTCTTATACATTATCATATCTCAGAAATTCCTAAATTCAATAATAGTAAAAAAATATTTTAATTATTAAAGTTTCGACAAAATTATATTTAGAATTATTAATTAGAAATAAAAATTTATATTGTTGATATTTTAATAATTTAATAATTATATAATAATTTTTAAAGTAGTAAAAGCACGTGAATAAATTCATGATATCTTTATGTTGATATTTGCAATTGTGAAACAATGATTCATCTTACCTGCATGTTTAACATTCATTAAGCATCGATATTATTATGTTGCATGTAATGTTAACAAGTACGGTGATCGTATCCCTTAGGTGGAAGACCCTAAAGCCAGCAAGTAGGGCGATCGTGTCCCTTGGGTGAAAAACCTTAGAACCCACCGGATCCTTTGAAGTCTCCTTTATGTACGACGTATGAGTATAATTATGTGCGCGAACATATGTTGATATTTTGGTAATTTAATAATTACATAATAATTTTTAAAGTAGTAAAAGCACGTGAATAAATTCATGATATCTTTATGTTGATATTTGCAATTGTGAAACAATGATTCGTCTTACCTGCATATTTAACATTCATTGAGCATCAATATTAATATGTTGGATGTAACGTTAACAAGTACGGTGATGTGTCCCTTAGGTGGAAGACTCTAAAACCAGCAAGTAGGGTGATCGTACCCCTTGGGTGAAAAATCTTAGAACCCATCAGATCTTTTAAAGTCTCCTCTATGTACGGCGTATGAGTATAATTGTGTGCGCGGACATATGTCAAAGGTATAGCTGGAGCAATAGTTTGACCAGCTAATGTATAAATGAGTCCCTCACCACAAGGTAACAATACATGGGCGTTAATGCAACATGGTCATCCACTTAGGTACGATGTTATAAGAGATGACATATATTGTTTATGAGAATTTATGAAAAGTATCACATGTATAACAATTTTATAATTATACTGATTAAATTCATGTTCTTTTATTATATGTATTCTATTTTTTCCATTGTTTATAAAAAATTGATATAATTTAAAAATTTTAAATTTTGAGTAAGAAATGACCTTACTAGGCTGTTATACTCACCCTAACATTAAAAAAAATGCACAGGTGCAGAGCTAGAATAGTACGAGCAAGCGGACCTCTACTATTAGTTTTTATTTTTCTAGAAAATTAGGTTTAGTTTAAATTTCAATTAATATTTTTTTTGGTTATTTAAGTTTAGCTTAAATTTCAAATTTCAACGTAAAAAAGAAAACTATCAAGAAAGTTGAATTTAATAAACATTATATTATTTCCACAGTATTTTTCTTTTTAAATGACTTCGAATATCTATTAAATTTGATGGATTCATGTGTATTGTAATAAATATCAATATATTAAAACTCACGAATTTGAAATTTAGTTCCCTAGTACCTAATTCGGGCATCCGAATATTTGAGGTGCAACATTGTGAGTTCTTGAAAGACATGTTTGAAAAGAAAGAAGTATATATATATATAAACTCCATGCAGGTACCAAGTTCCAAAGTAAAGGCATTTTAGTCAACTAATTCTCTAAACAGTGATGGGAATGCCCACTAAAAATTTTATTTGAGAGGTTAGATTTTTAGGACTTTTGGAAATATCTCAAGTATAATATGTTAAAAATACTTTAGAAGTACTATAGAAGGTCACACCCGTCAAAACAATGAACCGTTGACCATTTTGTTTTTCACTGTCCAGCAAATGGATGGTCTTGATCATCCAATGGGTGTTATTTCTGGGATGCGATGTATATACAGTGATGCCAATGATTTTGAGATTAATGTGCATGCATGCCCATGTTCCTGATTGACCATGAGTCATCATCTCAACAACACCGTGTGATGACACGTGTCACCCTCTCTTTCTATTAACGATGTAACGTTGACTTTCGTCATTGTTACTTACAACGCCAAATGTCAACGATAGAACGTTGACTATAATCTTTTCAACTTTCAAGGCAATCGCCAACGATTGAAGGTTGAACTTTGGGAAGCCAAACGGAGATCTGAAAACATATCAGTTTGAACTTCGGGAAGCCAAACGGAGCCTTCTCGGGTGTGTAGCTTTCTCTGTTTTCAGCGTTGAAAGAGGAGGATAATGGTTGAGGCTGACATATGGGTCAACTCCTTTCTCTGCCGTAAAGCCGCGGAATGGATCTTCATGAATGATGACAGGGAGTTAATTTGATACTCGGGTTGCTTTTGAGGCACATAAAAATGGTGCACCAAGCCTATATAAGCTTCAATTAAATTGACTACATTTTCTAACATACTGTGCTAAGTTTCAGTTTAAAAATCATATTGGTTGAACAATATTGACCTTCCTGCTAGTAAGCACTCCTCGTTGAAATTAGAAAACATGGTATTTTCATTTTTAACCGTCCATTAAATGGCTACCAATCTGATGATAATGTAACCAACTAAGTATATTATTTGGTTCGTGATAGATCATAGCAGGCATCCAGAACTTGGATGGTTTAGTTTTAGTTAGTTGTATGACACATGTATTTCCTAATTAATTTCTAAGTGTATGCCCTGCGAGAGTATCAAAGTTTTCTCGTGATAAAAGGGAGAGTTGGCATCTCCCACAAATAAAAGCACCACCCAGAAACCGCTGGTGGCTCGATTTTATAGTGTTTTTGCATATTCAGTGTGACACATGGTTCCCCATGTATTTTCCCAGTGGGACCCATGTGCTGTGATGGTATGATTGAACCGTCTGTTTTATTGCTATTAAAGGTGCTTTGCTAAGCGAACACGCCTGTACAAGCACGCAATGCACATGACACCAAATATGCAGCGTGGTAGACTGTTGAGATATCCAAGCCGTCCATCAGCAGGGTACCACTCCATGAAGTCACTATATCAAGAAACATGCTGGTTTATTAGTTAGGTGGCGCACAATTAACTAAACAAATGAATGGTTGTGAAAATAAAAAGGCCGAAGTTTTCTAACCCGTCAATTATTTTCTCATATCATGGTTCACCTACAAAATGGGCCACCTTTATTTTTGGGCAAAAATATCTACGTAGTCAAGTCCACTTGATAGATGGCTTAGATATTTCACCCATCTACCATGCTGCATGTGTGGTGAAGTGTGCTTTGGCTGAGTACTCCACACGCATTTTTATTTTCTTAAAACACACCGCGCACTCACACACACCCACACTGGATGAGCATTCAATCTCGTGGAGCCAGACCCTTAGCTTAAATGATGATCTTAAATGTGATTTATTATTATTATTTTAACAACTATGACCCATACACTACACCAAAATGGCCAATTTGTGACGTAAAAGTCCGTCAGCAAAAATCTCTTGGTTTAACGACGGATGTAATCCGTCGCTAATAGAAAAAGTCCGTCGCTAAGCACGTCTTTCTTCAATATCCGTAGTCCGAACGTTGCGGAATTTAGCGACGGACAGAAATCCGTCGCTAAAATGTGATTTCCAACGTATTTACGACGGATTTATGTTCGTCGTAACTACGCGACGGACGAAATTCGTCGCAAGTGTCCGTCGCAAATTTTCACTTGGCGACAAAAAATGAACAAATGCAAATTCCCGCCCAAAATGCCAAATGGCACGCTTTTTAGTTGCTTTTGCGACAGATCAGGTCCGCGTAAAAGGATTTTTGCCTCAACATTAATTTTTTTCATTTTTTTTAGAATATGGTGGAAAATTAAGTTTTTTGTAGTCAAATAATTGTTTTTTAATAGAATTTTAGTGGTTTAATTGTACATATTTGTATCTAAGATTATTTTTTAACAATTGATTGAATGCAAAAAAAAAAAGAAATTATTATGTTTTTATATCAAATGAGTGGAATTTTTATTTTTATTTTTTAATTTAAAACTAATATTTTAATGATTTGTAATATCACATGAAAAAGAATATTGAGAAGTTTAAATAATTTAACAATGTTTGAGAAAAAAAATAGATTTTGAAAAAATGAAAATCTATTTTATGGGAACAAAAAAGAATATTTAATGAAGTTGATAAATTTGAAAAAAAAAAAAAAAAGCATTTGATTTTGAGAAAAAATAATATCCTAAAAAAATTAAAAATATTTTAAAAAATGTGAAAATTTTCACAATGTTAAAAAATGAAAATATTTTAAAAAGGAAAATGAGAGTTTGAAATTTGAAAAAAAAAATAAAATTTTGTGAAGTTCAATAAAAATTGAGTAGTTCAAATAAAATGCTTTTAAAAAAATGGAGAAGTGAAAAAGAATCGATTTTTTTTAAATAAAATGATATTAAAAATTAAATACTTTATCAAAAAACAAACATCTTTATCAAAAAAAAAACATTTTGAAAGGAAAAATAAATAAGTTGAAAATTTTTGTGATTTTGAAAAATAATTGAAAATGTTCAAAATTCAAAATTAAAAGAAAAAAGTTATTTATAAAAACACTAAGATTTTGAAAAACAATATATATAATTTTTTTAAAAAAAAAAGTTGAAAAGTTGAAAACAACATGATGCTTTTGAAGAAAAAAAAAATTGGCATTTTGGAATTTTTGGGAAAAAAATTAAAAATTGTGAAATTTTAAGATATTTTGAAAATAAAAATTCAGAATTTGTATTTTAATTTATTTTTTGAAATATTTTATAATAAAAATTAAATTTTGTTAAAAGTTTTCAAAAAAAATTAACGGAAAAAAAATATACATTTTGAAAAAAAATATAATTTTTAAATGGAAATTGAAATTTATTTGTGAAAAAATCGTGAATTTGCAATGTATTTTTGAAAAAAAAAAATCCATTTGATTTCGAGTAAAAAAATAATATCTTGAAAAAGAAAATTAAAAAGATTTTAAAAAATGTGAAAATTTTTACGATGTTAAAAAATGAAAATATTTTGCAAAAAGAAAATGAGAGTTTGTATTTTGAAAAATAAAATAAATACTTTTTTTTTAAAAAAAATGGAGAAGTTAGAAAGAATTGAAAATTTTAAAATTTAAAATTAAACAATATTAAAGAACTGATATTTTAACAAAAAACAAACATTTTGAAACGAAAAATAAAGAAGTTGAAAAAATTTATGATTTTAAAAAATAATTGAAAATTTTAAAAATTTGAAATTAAAAGAAAAAGTTATTTATAAAAACACTAAGATTTTGAAAAAAAATATATCCTTTAAAAAAAAAATTTGAAAAGTTGAAAACAAAATGATGCTTTTGAAGAAAAAATCGACATTTTGGAATTTTTGAAAAAAAAAATTAAAAGGTTAGGAAAATTTATGAGATTTTGAAAATAAAAATATAGAATTTTTATTTATATTTTTTTGAAATATTTTATAATTAAAATGATATTTTGTTAAAAAATTTCAAAGAAAACTTAAGCCTAAAAAAATATACATTTTGAAAAAAAAAATGTTATTTTTAAATGGAAATTGAAATTTATCTGTGAAAAAATAAAATATAACGTGATCGGGGTGAGTAAATAGTGAAATTGAGGGTATTGATCCATAAAATACAGTGAATGGACCAACATATAAAATGAGCCAAATATCCTGGTCAAAATTGTGACCCAACTTATTGACCTCGCGAGAACCTAAGAATTAATATTAGTAAATTTTGCGGGCCCCATCATGATGTGTGTCGAACATCAATACCGTGCATTTGATGTGTCCCCCTTAGGTTATGAGATATCTCAAAATCATCCATATACGAAACTTAGGTGGTCCATACCATCTAAAACCATGTGAAGACATCCTAAAAATTATAAGAACTTGGTGAGCCCCACATTAGTTTTGGATGTGGCTGAACTTGGTCTGACCTTTCATGTAACGCCCTGAAAATCGGGGGTCGAGTATAACTCAACTTTCGAGTTCCAAAACGTCACTTATGCAACAAATATACTTATGATTTTGATGTTGTCTGAGTTAGTGCATTAACATGGGTGAGATTATACCAAAACTGCAATTCATACTCCAGATCCAGTGATAAAACGAAAGCGGAAGACTAAAAGATATATATATCACTATCTGTAAAATAAAACAATCTCAATCTATCTCTAAAGTATGAATATATCCCTGAGTCACATACACATATACCATACCAAAATCAAAAGTCATGTGATAGTCCAATTAGCAAATTCCCACTGATCCAGGCCACCTATGCGAAGCCGTCTGAGAACTGCATGTACGAGAACTCGTCCTGATCCTCGTAGTAGTCCGGCTCCACCTCCTGAATTGCCTCACAACCTGCATCTAAGACAGAGTCTGGTAGGTGTTGCAAACACCGTCCCGTAACATGGGAGTGAGTGATCAACTCAGTGAAATCATAGAGCAAAGATTAGCATGTTATCAAATCAATCACGCGATAATAGTAAAGCAAACAATCAAACATTCATAGATACTGTTATTAATGCAAGTATGAGATGCAGTAATGATGCATGTCCTCACCGACATACTCTCTCATACGACACCATCTTATGTCCGCGGCATGCTTTCTTCCCTCAGTGCTCCACATCTTCCAGGCACATGCAGTGCGATATGAATATGATTACCGAGTTGTTATTAGTCCTTTCAAACAGCAGGATTGGGAAACTAAGGTACTTCCCTTATATCATTTCCAACACAGATCCGGTCTAGGGTCGTCATTCCTAGTAGTCTCATACGATGATATATTTCTAGGTCCCTGCAAGGGCTGTCAGGGCTGTTGCTCGCACTCGTTGCACCGCTCCCCCATCACCTTATCACTACAGGCCTAGTTGTATTCTTGCTTCTAAGGGTCGTCGCCTCACGTAGACTCAGAATATGCTCGAGATTACTACAAAGGGCTCGTCACCAATCAGAGTAGGCCGACAGCTTGAATGTAGTGTCCCATACCACCACAATCGGCTCACGAGTCTAAGGTGCTCACTGGTCACTACGGAGAGGTTTGTGGCCCCAGCGTAGGCCGACAGCTCGACTACGGTGTCCCATACCATCATGCCTGGCTTATGAGTCTTAATGGATCAAGGTACCATGATTATCAGGCTTATCACTGGTAATTTCAGTACCCTAGGTTCAAGCAGTTATGACCAATACAAGGTGAACATATAATGGCTAGTCAGGTTACTTGACGAGCTCGACTAGTACGAGCGTACCTTAAGCTGAACGACATGAAATGCATAAAACACCTCGTGTGGCCTAACCACTGCCGTCAACCAAAGCACGACTTGGGTTCGTCGACGCGTCCTTCGTGGTGAATAGAAGCTAACCACGAATTCAAATTTTTTACCGACTGCCTGGACTAGAATATAGCCTCAAGCACTTGTAATTTAATTCAATAATCATATGAGAGTGACAGCAATGAAGCACAAATAATCCAAGCATGTTAACAACATGTTATAACATACAAAATAAGCAAATCAACCAAATACAAGCATTTCATATATGTAAGGAAATCAATTCAATATAACAACATGGAGGAATTCATGTACATCATCATATTAGTTAAGAATCCAATCTCCAAACTAATCTACAACACCATTCACTCAATACTTACTAATACATACTCATATACAAACACTTAGTCTACACACATTTGTCTATATAGCATATGTTGACCCAAAGTGTGCACTAGGGCGAATCTCTTCACCAAACAGATCATACACACCTAAATAGTATAGTAACACGATAAATACTCATGACAATCATATCAGCAAAATACGGACGTATACAGTATTTCCTACAAATATTTAAAATACCCTAAATCTCATATACTCCGTACATAATCGAAATGGAAAACAGACAGCATGTTCTACATGTCAAACAGCATCCTTATCAATAATCTACTATCAAACGACATTGAAAGCTTTGAAAACAGTTAACCTAAGCATCTAAAATCCTCACCTTACGTCGTAGAAGCGTAACGAATCGAATAGAAACTCTACGCTTCGTCAACGTCAATAGGACGATGTATATCACAAGATAAGTCAGTTACTTCGCTACTTGTATTGATGAAATTCCTAAAACAGGCTAAAGTTAGGGTTTTCTTACATAGAATGAAGTCAGAATCACCGGAAGAGTGTTTAGAATACGATGGCTAAGCACGTGTAGTAGAGGATCGAGTGACAGGAACTTTCCCTCACAACTTCCACACAATCTCCCTCTTTTGTCTCTTCTCTTTCCTAAGGTTTCTTGCAAATTGGTATGGGAGGGATGTGAGAGGGTTTAAGGTCCTTAACTAGGTTAGAAACTCACCTATTTAGACTTTAAACCAAGGTATACTTGGGTTATAACCAAATCGGGTTTTTTCCGATCTAAAAGAACATTTCTGAAGGTCTCCTGACTGAATGCGGTCAGACTTAAGCTCATGGATGTTGGATCCTGATCACATTATGTTTTCAGTTCGATAGGGTTCCCAGATCGCACGTGGCAGACCAGTTTCAGTTCAGCGGTCACTGAGACTCGATCAGGGATTCCAAGTACACTGACATGAGTGGGAAATGTTCCCTGATCCGATGGTGTATTTGGTTCAGATTCCAACGGTCTGAATACTTATAATTAACCCGCAAGCGTCAAGTGCCAGATTTACTTAAATCACATTTAATTTATAAAGAATTCTTGTAACATCCCGAAAATCGGGGGTCGGGTAGAAACCCAACTCCCGAGTTCCAAAATGTTATTTATGCAACATAGATAATGTTAGATACATGTTGTCTATAAAAAGGCATTAAACAAGATTGAGATTAATCCAAAACATCATATCATACTCTAGAGACAGTTAAATTAGCAAGCGGAACATGTTACTAGGTTATTTATATACATGTATACTCCAAAAATGATCAAAAGAATATACATGAGTGCTCCAATACTATAAAATGAAAAGTATCAAGGCATCTAATCAACCTCCCTGAAATCCCGTCGATCAGAACACGCATAAAGGAGGGATCCTCCTCATCATCATCAAGTCCGGCTCCGCTTCACAAGCAGCGCCATCATCTGCAACTAAAATAGGAACTGGTGGGTGTCTGGAAACACCATCCCGTAACGTGGGAGTGAGTGATCAACTCAGTGGAATAATAGAGCAGAGATTAGCATGTTATCAAATCAATCATGCAATAATAGTAAAGCAATAAATCAGACATTCCTAAATACTGTTGTTAATGCAATATGATATGACATGATGGATGCCCTCACCGACGATCTCCCTCATACGGCACCATCTTACGCCCGAGGCATGCTTTCTTCCCACAGTGCTCCACATCTTCCAGGCACATGCAATGTAATGTGGATATGATTACCAAGTTATTATTAGTCCTTTTCATACAGCAATATTGGAAAACTACGGTACCTTGCTTATATCAATCCCAACACAGATCCTGCCTAGGGGCGTCACTTCTAGTAATCTCATACGATGTTATATTTATAGGTCGTTGCAAGGGCTGCCAGGGCTGTTGCTCGCACTCGTTGCACCTCTCCCCCATTACCTTATCAATACAGGCCTAATTATCCTTAAGACTGCATCAGGACTCGTCGCCCCCATGCGGTGTAGGATAAACTCAAGGTCACTACAAAGGGCTCGTCACTTGATCAGTGTAGGCCTACAGCAAGAATATAGTGTCCCATACCACCATAATCTGCTCAGAGTAGGGTGCTCACTGGTCACTAAGGGGAGGTTTGTAGCCCCAGCGTAGGCTGACAGCTCGACCACAGTGTCCCATACCACCATGCCCGGCTCATGAGTCTTTATGGATCAAGGTACCATGGTTAACAGGGTTTCCAATGGTAAGTTCAGTACCCTAGGTTCAAACAGTTATGACTCATACATGGTGAACATACAATGGCCATTCGGGTTACTTGACGGGCTCGACTAGCACGAGCGCATCTCAAGCTGAGCGACATGAAGTGCATAAAATACTTCGTGTGGCCTAACCACTGCCGCCAACCCAAAACACGACTCGCGTTTATCGACGCGTCCTTCGTGACAAATAGAAGCCAACCATGAATTCAATCCATTACCGACTACCTGGACTAACGTATAGCCCCAACCATTTGTGCACAACATCAGTAATCATATGTGAGTAACAGAAATGAAATACAACAATACAAGCATGTTGACAACGTTTTATAACATACCATGTAAGTAAATCAACCAACACATGTATTCCTGTAACACCCCGGATTTTGGCTAACCTGGGATTTGACGTCCTTAGGCAGTGGGTCAATTAAAACACCTGAAAAATCGTTCAGAACCCAATTCCATAGCCAAAGAAACCACTTAGGATAAATTTCTTTAGAAACTAAGCATAAGTTAGCTAGCGCAACGTTGGAGTGGCTGGGAAACAGTCCCTGATCACTTTAAATACATTCTACAAGACCCAAATCGAGTAGAACCAATGACTCTAGAATACTCTATAACCTCGGATCAAACTCTAAGCGGGTTTGTCCTCTGGACCACATTGAATTTTTATATTGGATTTAGACCGCGCGTCGAAGGTCCGATACCTCCTATCTTATACCGTTAAAACCGCCCCGCTGGACTTGACAATCATCTCGAAAATTAAGTCAAACCGATAATCACAGAGTATTTCGTTGAACCCGGACTGAAGCGACCGCGAATAGGGACGAATTTGGAATTTCAAATCCAAATCTGGCACATGACTTGACGCGTCAGTATTGAGCGTTCTGACCGTCAGAATTCATCCAGATTACACCCTCGGATCAGGAAAAATTTCTATTTATTATCATGAGACTTTCAGCCCTGATCTATGTGCGGTGACCGCTGAACTGAAACTGGTCCGCTACGTGCGATCTGCGAACCCTGCCAGATTGAAAACTTAATACGAGGTACATTTGGTACCCATGAGCTTAAGTCTGATCGCAATCGACCAGGGGACCACCAGAAAGCAGTTTTTGGACCGAAACAGCCCCGAAATGGATAGGCATTAAGTAAACTTCGTCCCGGAGCCTATTTTCGGCGTTTTCAAGCTTATAAAAGGGGTTGAAACCCTCATTTCTCCTTCACATCCGAATTTCACTAAACCCTAGAAAAGAGAGAGAGAGTTTGAGAGAAAGGGAAGAGGAGATTTTTCCCGCTTCCGAGCCATCAACGGTTGCTGCATCAGCACTTCCTTCCAATCACCTGGCTGGTGATTTCTCCACCTTTTCAGGTATAGAATAATCCCAAAAACTTGCTGATTTAGGGTTTACGTCGATGCACAACATGTTAGCTAACTTAATCCATAAATCAGGTTCTCTTACAGCCGTAGACGAAGCGTACACGCTCCGTTCAAAATCCCGCGACCGTAAGACACTAGGTGAGGATTTTAGACGCTTTGATTGACGGTTTACAACGCTTTCAATGTCGTTTAATAGTAGATTATCGACGGCATCGCCGTTTGACATGTACAACGTGCTCTCCGTTTCCTGTTTCGTAAATTAACGAAGAATATGAGATTTAGGGCATTTTAGTCATATGTAGGAAGTACGGTCTACATGCATATTTTGCTGACGTGATTGACATGGTTTGGCGCCGTATTAGTGAGTTAGGAATGCTTGCATAATCAGTTTGGCGAAGAGATTCGCCAAGTTACGCACTTTGGGTCGACATACTATATGTGGACTTAAGTGTGTAGTGTATGTGTTTGTATAAATGCTTGTCTTAGTATGTATTGTATTGAATGATGTTATGTAGTAGTTTGAGATTGATTTCATGATTTAAAATGCTGACCTAAATAATTTCCTACATGTTGACCTTATGCATGATTGTATTACATGCATAGGAAGTATGCCTTGAAGATTTGCTTAAGTTGAATATGCATGGAAAGTATGCCTTGAAGATTTGTTCAAGTTGAATGTTATAACATGTGCTAACATGCTCACAAGATGTATTCCAATTCCAATACCTTGTATATAGTGTTAATGAAATTCCATAGATGTGTGGGACTTGACTTAGTCCAGGCAGTCGGTAACCGAACGAATTCGTGGCTGACTGGTCATAGCCACGAACGACGCGTCGATGAACGTGATTCGTGTTGAGAGTTGGCGGCAGTGGTTAGGCCACGCGAAGTGTTTTACGCACTTCATGTCGTTCAACTCGAGATGCGATCGCACTAGTCGAGCCCGTCAAGTAACCCGACTGGCCGATGTTTGTTCACCTTGTATGTATCATAACTGCTTGAACCTAGGGTACTGAACTTACCATTGTAAACCCTATTAACCGTGGTACCTTGATCCACAAAGACTCATGAGCCGGGCATGGTGGTATGGGACACCGTGGTCGAGCTGTCGGCCTACGCTGGGGCCACAAACCTCCCCGTAGTGACCAGTGAGCACCTAAACTCGTGAGCAGATTATGGTGGTATGGGACACTATATTCTAGCTGTCGGCCTACACTGATCAGGCGACGAGCCCTTTGTAGTGACCGCGAGCGTATTCTGAGTCCACGGGAGGCGACGACCCTTCCGTTGCAGTAGAGTACGGTAGGCCTGTACTGATAAGGTGATGGGGGAGCGGTGCAACGAGTGCGAACAACAGCCCTGGCAGCCCTTGCAGTGACCTACGAAATACACATCGTATGAGATTACTAGGAGTGACGACCCTAGACAGGATCCGTGTTGGGATTGATACAAGGGAAGTACCTTAGTTTCCCAATCCTGCTGTTTGAATGGACTAATAACAACTTGGTAATCATATCACCATAGCATTGCATGTGCCTGGAAGATGTGGAGCACTCTAGGGAGTGTGGCATGCCGCGGTCGTAAGATGTTGCCGCATGAGGGTGATCGTCGGTGAGGGCATACATCACGTCATGTCATCTTGCATTAACAACAGTATTAGGATTGTCTGATTTACTGCTTTACTATTATCGCGTGATTGAATTGTGAACATGCTAATCTCTGCTCTCTTATCCCACTGAGTTGATCACTCACTCCCACGTTACGGGATGGTGTTTCCGGACACCCACCAGTCCCTTCTGTGATTGCAGATGATGGCGCGGCCTGTGAGGCGGAGCTGGACTTGATGATGATGAGGAGGATTCCTCCTTTATGCGTGTTCTGATTGACGGGATTGCAGGGAGGTTGATTAGATACTCTGACATTGTCATTTTGTATTTTTAGTGCCCTCATGTATATTCACTTTGTTTACTTTTGAAGTATACATGTATGTGTATAACCTGGTAATATATTCACACTCTGGAGACATACAACAGTTTATATACGTTATACATACTATTACAGTCTTCCGCTTGCAAATTTAACTGTCTCTGGAGTATGATATGCGTTCTGGCTTAATCTCACTCATGTTTAATACATTATCACAGACAACATTCAATCATACATATCCATGTTGCATAAATAACATTTTGGAACTCGGGAGTTGGGTTTTTGCTCGACCCCCCGATTTTCGGGATGTTACAATTCCATACATATAATGAAATCAATTCATATAGGCAACATGGTGGAAATCAAATATATCAGCATATTGATTGAGAATTCAATCTCAAAACTAATTCACAACACCATTTACCCAATACATACTAATACAAACATTTATACAAACACAGTCTACACACTTTAGTCTACATAGCGTATGTCGACCCAAAGTGCGCATTAGGGCGAATCTCTTCGCCAAACAGATTATACACGCATATATAATATCATAACACGATAAATTTACATGTCAAGCATTTTAGCAAAATACGGACGTATACAGTATTTTCTATAAATGCCTAAAATACCCTAAATCTCATAATTACCGTATGTTTACGAAACGGAAAACGGACAGCATGTTCTACACGTCAAACGGCATGGTCGTCGATAATCTACTATTAAACGACATTGAAAGCTTTGAAATCAGTCAATCAAAGCGTCTAAAATCTACACCTTTTACCCTAGAGGCGTATCGTTTCGAACGGAGCGTATATGCTTCGTCTACGGTGAACCGGCAACCTATTTCACAAGTTATATCAGCTACTTTGCTATTTGATTTGACGGAATGCTAAATCAGTAAGTAGACAGGGTTTTTCTTACCTAAAAAAGCGTCAGATCACCAACAAAGTGATTAGAATACGTCGCTTAAGCACGTGCATTAGCAGCAGCAGGTGGAAGGAAAATCTCTCCCACCACTCTCTCAAAATCTCTCACTTTCTCTCTCTCTCAATCTAGGGCTTATTCCAAATTCAGATGGGAGAGATATGAGAGGGTTTCAATCCCTTTTATAAGCCCAAACATGTCCAAAACAGACTCCAGGTCAAGTTCTACTTAAGTTATATCCAAATCGGGACTGTTCCGATCCAAAATACCATTTCGGGAGGTCCCCTCGCCGAACGCGGTCAGACTTAAGCTCATGGTCACTGGATATTGCTCACACCCAGTTTTCAGTTCAGTAGAGTTCGTAGATCGCACGTGGCGGTCCATTTTTAGTTCAGCGGTTATCGCACCTAGATCAGGTCTACAAGTCTCATGATATGAAAGAGAAATTTTTCCTGATCCGAGGGTGTAATTTGGCTGAATTCTGACGGTCAGAACGCTTAATAATAACGAGCCAAGTCAAGTGCCAGATTTGAATTAAAATTTTCAAATCTAACCCCTTTCTCACTCTCTTCACAGCGTCAGGACATCAGTTGGACTTGATTTTCGAGATGAACGTCAAGTCCAACTAGGCGGTCAGGATTGTCTAAGTTCGGGGTAATCGGACTTTCGATGTGTGGTCCAGAGCCGATACAAAGTTTCCAAGGTGCTCTAGAGAGCAATCAAGAATAGAGTTTGATCCCAGGCTTTACGGTATCGTAGCATCACCTATCCTATACGTTTTGGCTCTAGCAGATCGTATTGAAAGTGATTGGTGCGAATTTCACAGGTCGTCTAGTGCAGCGCTAGGTGATTCTCGTTAGATTTCTAAAGGAAGTAGCCTATAATGATATCTTTTTGAGATGATATTCGAAGGGTGGAGTGAGGGTATTTGGAAATGAAAGAAGGAAGAGTTTGGAGGGGTGGTTCTTACGAAAACTCGAACATTTGGACCGAAAGGAGAGCCTGAAGGGTCACTTTGTGAAGGAAGTACTTCTTTTGGGGGGTTTCAAGGTTTGGCCCGCATACCAAGGGGCTATACAACACCCCAAACACCTTCAGCCCAAAGGACGGACCCAACCAGTGATTTTCACCGGCGATGCATCACGGAATCGGGGGATGGCATCGCCGACGAAATCTTAAACCGATAATGGTGGCCATATGGGCTGGGTTCCTCCTGCCCCCAAGGTCCCAAAAAAGTATGGGGCGAACCTTGGTTCATTGTGGTTTGGCCTAGAGAGGCCCAAAACTCTATTTGAGGTGTTTTGTGGCCAATATATAAATTGGATTGAACTTATGCATCATGTAACATATTATTTTGGGGTAGGAGAAGCTAATCTATCCAAATAACCTATCTGTTATAAAATATTTGAAATTTGGAATGGAAAAAAGGCTAATTTTCACATATTTTTACTATTCATTGTAAAATTTTGTCTAAGTATGATTTTATGTCATTTTCACATTAGTATCAATGTCCAACATGAAAATAATGAGAAAGAATTGAAGAATGGAGTGGTGAGAGGAAGGATTTTGAAGGAATTGAGTGAAACGGGGTTTTTAAGCCCTAGCGATTGAATGTAAGGGTTGTGGTTGCCCCACAACCCAAGGATTCATATTTAGGGTTTGAAATTCTCCTAGGATCATCACAAACCCACCTCCTAACAACCTGTTGGCTACTTAGGTCGCCTCACACGACCTGAGATGCATTATGGACTCGATCGAAACGAACGAGTTGTGTAGACTTCGCCTATTGGCGAAACTACGATCCTATTAGTGTTTCTAAGTTCTTCATCATGAAGACCTTAGGATTAGTGGTCTTTACTATTTACACTTGAGGATTTGTGTCTAATATGGAAGCACTTAGAGAAATTCGAAGAATGAGGTGGTGAAGGGTGAGATTTTGAAGGAAATAGGGAAAAATTGATTTTTAGACCTTGGGATTGATCATTGAGAGTGAAATGGTTGACCCATTGCCTAAGGATGTCTAATTCCAGGTTGAAAAAAATTCGGGGTGTTACAATTCTACTCTTTCTCACACTCTTTGCTCTGGACTCAATGAAATAGCGTCAGACATCAGTTGGGCTTGATTTTCGAAACGATTGTCTAGTCTAACTAAGCGGTCATAATGGTTTGAGATTGTAGGTATCGGACTTTCGAGCCGTGGTCTAGATCTAATACAAAGTTTTAAAGGGTTCCTGAGAGAAAACGGGTTTACAGTTTGATCCTAGGTTTCAAGATGTTATAGCGTTAATGATTCCATAAGTTTTGAGACTTGCAGAATGTATTTAAAGCGATCAGTGCTAATTTCACAGCTAATCTAACATAGCGCTAGTTATCTTACACTTAATTTTCTATAGGAATTAATCCTAAGTGATTTCTGATCAAGGTGGTACTCGGATCTTAGTACGGGATTTTTCAAGACGTTACAATCTACCCCCCTTAACAATAAATTTTGTCCTCAAAATTTATACCTTTTCGTACTCCTCGAGAAGCTGTGGCTAGTTCTTTCTGATTTCGACTTCTGTCTCCCAAGTAGCCTCTTCTTTAGTGTGACGCGTCCACAACACCTTCACAAAGGGGATGATCTTGCTACGCAATACCTGCTTTCTTGTCCAACATACGTGTCGGTCGCAGTATACATGTAACATCCTCTCCTAACTACACCTGCTCCCATCTAATGATATGGGAAGGATCAGGAACGTACTTCTTCAACATAGAAATATGAAATACGTTGTGTACGCTCGCGAGAGGTGTAAGAAAAGTCAGACGATATGCCACTGTACTCACATGGTCAAGAATCTGGAATGGACCAATAAATCGCGGTATTAGTTTCCCCTTCTTCCAGAACTGAAGAACTCTCTTCATAGGGGAAGCTCTCAAAAATACGTGATCCCCAACCGCGAACTCTAGCGGGCACCGTCTCATATCGGAAAAACTCTTTTATCTGCTCTGCACTGTAAGAATTCGGCGTCTGATGATGTCAATCTTCTCCGAGGTCACCTGCACTATCTCTGGGCCAATCAATCTGTGCTCACCGACCTCTGCCCAGCAATGCGGTGCTCAGCAAGGGCGCCCATACAAGGCCTCATCAGGTGTCATACCGACACTGGCCTAGAAACTGTTGTTGTACGGGAACTCCGCATATGGAAGATAATCATCCCAACTGTCTTTGAAATCTAACACGCAAGCCCGCAGCATGTCCTCTAGAATCTGGTTCACCCGCTCTGTCTGTCCGTCCGTTTGTGGGTGGAAAGCAGTACTGAACTTCAACTTCACACCCATAATTTCCTGGATGCGAGTCCAGAAAATAGAAGTGAAGCGTGTGTCTCTTTCCAACACGATCTCTAAGGGAACTCCATGCAGACGCACTATCTCCCTGATGTATAGCCCAGCCAACTTGTCTACGGAGTTCGTAACTCTGATCGGTAGGAAGTGCACCGACTTCATGAAACAGTCGACGATCACCCAAATAGAATCATGTCCCTTCCTCATCTTCGGCAGTCCCAAAATGAAATCCATAGAAATAAAGTCCCACTTCCACTCAGCTATAGGCATAGGCTGAAGGAGACCAGGAGGTCGGCGATGCTCTGCCTTCACCTGCTGGAAAGTGAGACAACGGGACACGAAATCTGCGATGTGGGTCTTCATGCCATCCCACCAATAGGTCCTCCTCACGTCACGATACATCTTTGTACTGCCCAGATGCATCACAAGTCTAGAACTGTACGCAGCCTTGAGAATCTCTCGTCTCAAGTCAGGGACATCTCGGACGCATAGGCGGACACGATAACGTAAGCCCCCATCCGTTCCAACTTGCTACTCGGCGTCTGCATCATCACTGGCCTGCTCTCGAAGCTCAGTCAGACGCTTGTCGTCCCTCTACACCGCGATGACCCTGTCATCGATAAGAGGTCACACTTGAACATATGCGATAAACTCAAATGGCTCCTCCACAGTGAGTTTCTGCTCAAAGTCTCATAAAAACTCAACCATGTCCCACTCAGCTATCATTAGTGGAGCCGCAAAATCTATCACCTTCTTGCTCAACGCGTCAGCCACAAGGTTTTCCTTGTCAGGATGGTAGGAAACCTCGAACTTAAAGTCCTTCAAAGTCTCCATCCATTGCCGCTGCCTCATATTCAGGTCCCACTGCGTGAATATGTACTTGAGGCTCTCGTGGTCGCAAAAGAGCTCGAACTCCTCTCCGTAGAGGTAAGGTCTCCAGAGCTTCAATGTGAAAATGACAGCAGCTAACTCAAGGTCGTGTGTAGGGTAATTCTCCTTGTGCTTCCTTAATTGTCTCGAGGCATATGAAATCACCCTGTCCTTCTGCACAAGGACACAACCCAGACCAACGCTAGACGCGTCGGTGTATATCATGTACTTAACCCCTTGTTCTGGCAATACTAGTACAGGGGCGGACGTCAACCTGTCTTTCAGCTCCTGAAAAGCTGCCTCCGTCTTTTCATTCCAGGCGAACTTCAAATCCTTCCGTGTCAACTGAGATAGAGGTCGGGCAATCTTCGAGAAATCTCGAATGAAACGTCGATAGTAGCCTGTCAATCCCAAAAAAATCCTCACCTCAGTGACTTAACCAGGCTGCTCCCAGCCCTGAACTGCGCTACCTTGGCAAGGTCCACCGCTATGCCTTCCTTAGACACCACGTGTCCCAGGAACTTGACTTCTTCCTTCCAGAAGTCACACTTCCCGAACTAAGCAAACAACTGATGCCATCTAAGAGCATCCAGGACTGAGCACAAGTGCTCCTCATGCTCCTCTCGACTCCTGTAGTATATCAAGATGTCATCAATGAATACGATGATGAATCGATAGAGGAATGGCTGAAGCACCCTGTTCATCAGGTCCATGAACACGGCTGGTGCGTTCGTAAGACCGAACGACATCACTAGGAACTCATAATGGCCGAAACTAGTCCTGAAAGTCGTCTTCTACACGTCCTCATCCCTGACGCACACCTGGTGATACCCTGACTAAAGATCAATCTTCGAGAAGTACTGCGCTCCTCTCAACTGATCAAGCAAGTCATCTATCCTGGGCAAGGAATACTTATTCTTTATCATCACCTGATTCAGCCTGCGATAATCAATACACAATCACAGAATACCATTCTTCTTCTTTACAAACAACACGGGCGCTCCCCAAGGAGACACGCTAGGGCGTATGAAACCCTTCTCTAGCAGCTCATCAATCTGCCTCCTCAGTTCCTCCATCTCACATGCAGGCATATGATACATCAGTAGTGAAATGGGTGTCGCACCGGGCGTCAGATCGATAGTAAAGTTGACCTCACGCCGAGGAGGTAGCCCCGGGATCGACCCGAATACATCATCAAAATCTCGCACTACAGAGATGTCTCTCATCCCCGGATCATCATCATAATCCAACAGAGCAGTGCAACAACTCAGTCGAGAAGGATGACTGACCTGAATCGAAAAGGTGAAAGTTGTGCCCTCAGGTCCATAGGCTGTCACCAACCTAGTCTCGCAGTCAATCTCAGCTCGTATCTCAATGAGCCAATCCATACCAAGTATGACGTCGTAGTGGAATAGGGAGACAACCAACAGGTCAACAGTCACTTTCCTGCTACCCAAGTCTATCAAATAACTCTCGCAGACTCTAGTTATGTTGAAAAAATCTCCTGTAGCCGTAATGAGAGTCGTCCCCTTCGGGGGGGCTGTAGCCAATCCCAGTCTCTTGATTGCTGTGCATGAAATGAGGGAAGTAGTGGACCCAGTGTCCACCAATAGGAAAATGAAAATACCTACAATCTGTGCCGTAACCTCGAAAAACATAGGACTATTGTCTGATACCTCGGATGCCTCAACTGTGAGTGCATGCACCCAAGCCTGCTGTGGACGGTTCGGCCGCTGTACCATGGGCCGTTGAGGCCACCGGAACTAAGGTACTTGAGGTCTGAAAGAAGGATGCGCAGGAACCGACCGTAACGGTGGAGCGGATAGTACTTGTGGGGGAGGACGATCGATCTTCTGCGGTGGTGAAAACTCGCTCTCTCATTCGAGCAAAATAGCTCTCTGCAGTGTGACCCGATCTCCCACAGTAAGTACAGGTCACACCTAAGCACCTCATCAGAAGTACTGGCGCTGTAGTCCTAGGAGGAGAATCGATGCGAGGCCTCTTGCCAAGGAATGACCTGTTCTAGGTATCTGGTCGTGGCCTAGAAACCATAGGGCCATGAAAACGTGTCAAGCGATCTACATCCTGCTCTGCCCGCATAGACATGAGTATCAACTCGGCATAAGAGGGTATGCTGACACAATACATCTTCGACCGAATATCAGGTCGCAAACCCTCAGAGAAACGTCGTATCCGCATCTTCTCATCCGCCAGTATCGTAGGGACATATCTACCCAACTCTGTAAAGCGATGCTCGTACTCCGTAACTGACATGCCTCCCTGCCTGAGGCGTAAAAACTCATTCTCCCTCTCATTTCGATAGGTCTGCGGATAGTATTTCTCATGGAAACAAAATTTG
This sequence comes from Magnolia kwangsiensis, assembly GCA_037074715.1. Classification (NCBI taxonomy): domain Eukaryota; kingdom Viridiplantae; phylum Streptophyta; class Magnoliopsida; order Magnoliales; family Magnoliaceae; genus Magnolia; species Magnolia kwangsiensis. The sequence goes on along the minus strand of CM073576.1, from coordinate 40,697,207 downwards.
AATGCTGCCCAAGTCCATATGTAGCCAACTGCAACCGTCCATAATACGCTATCCCACCATAAACTGGCCTCTCTCTCGAACATGAAAGTGCTCAACTCTACCTGCTCAGACTCCGAGTAGTTCAGCATCCTCAACATCTTCGAGATGCGGTCGAGCCAATACTCAGCCTCCTCAGGTCTGTGAGAACCCATAAAAGTAGGAGGCCGCAAGCGCTGGAATCACTCAAGTAGGCCTCTGGTATCAGCAACATTCCCAGTAGGGTAGGCAGATGGTGCAGGATGAGCCATACCCTCATCCTGAGTCAAAGTCCCAGCATCCTCAGCTGGATGCACAGATGGCACAGGTGGAGTCGCACTCCCACCCTGGGACAAGGCCCCTGCGATAGTAGTCAAAAGTTGTTGATGCTGCTGGTGCATAATGGTCATCAACTGCTTAAACCTATCAGAAGGTGGAGCAGGCTGAGGCACATACTGTGTTGAGGAAGACGCACGGTACTACTCGCGAACTGGTGGCGTGAAAGGTGGCAGTCCGACTGCATGACCCGCAGAAGGCTGAGACTCAGGTGCAGTCTCACGAATCAGGCCCACAGCAGGGTCTATACGATCATCACTCTGGGGAGGGGTCTCAATCCATCGGCTCACCCAGTGTAAGACGTGTCGTGCTCCGTGTCACCTTAGGTGGAATTCCCTATATTCAAAATAGGGTGCAACCCGGTCAGTTTCAGCAATAGTACAAACACACCATACAATCATTCACATAACAAACCAAAGAAACTTCATGCATTTCATTTAATCAAAATTTGTCACAATACAAGAGATATATATTTACATGCATCATGACAAGAAACACATGGGAAACTAAGCTAGCCAAAGCTACAATTGGAACATAAACCAACTACTAAGCCTTCTCAGGCTCACCCACAGAAAACAAAATAACCTACATATGGCCAACAAACATCTACAATCTAATCACTCATCTGAGTCTAGCGATGGAGGAGGGGCACCCTTATCTTACAAACAACACAAGATGGCCTTCAATGTGCGAGTCACCTTGCCAAACTTCCACTTCATGACTACCTTGGTACCCTCAAGCTCTTGTTTTACCTCGGCCCGGAGTCCTTGGACTTCCCGTCGTAGAGCAACCTGACTCTCCTCAAGTCGGGCTATGTGAGCATCCCTAGTGGCCCGAGTCGTAGGAGGAGGACTCTCATCAGTATCGTGAGCCTCCTCTTCTTCTTCTTCCTGGCCTTCTTCCTCTATTTCTGCCCCACCTTCATCACTTTCATCCTCTTCACTATCGTATTTACCCTCGCTGTCATCATCAAGCTGAGCCTCATGCTGCCGAGGCCCTATCTTCATTTGGTTCATAGTAGCCTCGTTGATGTAATGAACCGGCACAGGCAACTCCGGCCCAAGTCCGTAAGAAAACTCAAGCGCAATCTTACATATGAGCCGGCCAAAGGGAAGTGACTCAGACGTTCTTCTCGATTTCACTACGAGGATGATCTATCGCAGCAGAAATGAGGGCATGCACACGTTCCCTCCCTGGCCCACATGATACAGGAAATCTACCATGAGACGCTTGCATTCACTGCGATTGCTCCACCTGGGATAAACATTAAATGTGCAGATGTAGTGAAGCAGATGAAAATCATCTGACATGTTGAAAGGGCCTAGCTATATGCCCTAGAGGGGGGGTGAATAGGGAAATGCTAAATAAAACTTATAATAACGGAATAAACAAAGAAATAAAGCATAATTCTGAATATAAAATAATCTCAATAGCCTAAAATAAAGAGATTGATACTTTGTCAGTTCTAAGGACAACCTTACACCAAAAACTAAAGGTTTAAGGTAGGACAACCTCATTTCTATAATGTCCTTGTATCACAAACCAATGAGGAATAAAAAGTAAGGAAATTAAAATAACTTGCAGAAAATAAATCCTAAGTTATTACAACATTCATCCACACTTGCCTGAAGTGATTACAACATTCATCCACAAACACTCCCCACAAAACAAAATGAATAAAAGAATGAAAGAGAAAAACACATCCACAACACAACGATATATAGTGGTTCTCCTGTGTGTACACCAATTGTTATCCAACAACCACACAGATTGCTACTCCACTCCTAATATCCTCGCACAGGGGACATTAGTATGCACTATCAAAATAGGTTTCACAGGTTCACCTAAAACCTTCACAATTGTGTCTTTGATCTCGGGCTTACACAATCTAAAAACCCCACAATCTGAGTTTTCTGGCTCTCCTCAGATAGCCAATACAATGAGATTTTTCTGATGAATCTTAAACAAAAACCAGAGAAAGTAAATTACAAAAAAAATGTAAAATACATGAATCACCTTTTGATGAAGCCCGGTGGAACCAATCAGAGTAGAAGTTTGATTTAACGTTCAAAGTCCAATACTCACTTTAAGAATGGTTCTAAGTCTAATTGATTTTAAATCAAAAGGGCTAGTTCTATTAGATTTTGAATCCAAGAAGAAGGAATATCAGAAATTCCCCTTTTCTAATAAGATTGGAATGTAGATCAAAATCAAATAAAAATAAGCTAGAAAAAGGAATATTAAATAAGCACAAAGTAGCTTAAAACAAACACAAACTTATCTCAGAGAATAGCCTGAAGATTGCTTGAAAAGAGTTGAATTGAATTACTAAAACTCTTAAGTTCGTGCACTATTTATAGCCTGAAAAATCCCATCTACGACTGGTCTTAGGATCCTAGGATTGGTCGTAGCTTCAAAGATTTTCAAAGATTTTCACGGGATTGGATTTTCTGTTCCACGACCGGTCCTGGGCGGTCTACGACCAGTCGTGGGCCACCTACGACTGGTCGTGAGACACCTACAACCGGTCATAGGACCCCAAAAATGGTTGCTGGAGTTTGAGTCGTAGGGCTACGACCGGTCGAAGGATGAGTTGTAGAACTCACAGGACTAATCGTAGGATGTCCAGGACTGGTCGTAGGACAGATAGAAAGATTCAAAAATCTTCAACAACATAGGACTGGTCCTGAAAAACATAAGACTGGTCGTAGCAGAGCTAGGACTGGTCTTGAAGTCCCTAAGACTGGTCTTAGAACAGCCCAAACAAGCATATTAATATATATGAGTTATGTATCCAGAATGACCTACTGTAAAGCTCATCCTAAGGTCAATCTAAGGTCAAACAAACCTTAAAAGTGAGTTGGACTTGAAAGTCTGAACACTCAGATGACCCTTTAAGAGAAGCTTGAGAATATACAAAACTTGTAGTAGGCCTTCTTGAGCTTGATCTTGACTTGACAATTCTTCTAATATACTTGAACTTGATTGAATCTTGAACATGCAAACTTGAAGACTTCAATTCTTGAATTCTTCATCCATATCTTGAAAACTTTCTTCATTTAAGATCTTATCTTGAAATGCGATGTCTTGATTGCAATGAATAATCTTCAAACATAAAAAACAAGATATACAAGACATAGATATAGGTTTTGGCACCATAAAATTTGACAACCAAAGGGATATAAAATCATATACTTACAATCTCCCCCTTTGTCAAATTTGTGACAAAAAAAGAGCATAAAAGATAATAAGGAATCATGAGCTATAAAATCACAAATCACTCTACTCCCCCTAAGTAATACGAGTACTGTTAATGAAAACAATCAATAACATCAATACTACATATTCTCATCCACATATCCTTCTTAATCAATTCAAACAAATTACTCCTCCTTTCCATACAACTCTCCCTTTAAGCTTTAACTCTTACTACTCCCCCTTTTTGTCACAAAATGACAAGGGAAAAGCACAATAGGAAGGAGAACATATAGAGGAATAAGCAGATAATGAGAAAGAGATATGAAAGGACATAATATAATCCTGAAGCATCAAGCCATAATCCATAATCCAAAATACAATATCCAAAAGACAATGTTATCAAACCATAATCCATAATACATATCCAAAATAAAAAGATAATGTGATACTATTCACAAGATAATTCACCTAATCTGATCCAGCGGAGGGAGCAGGGATAGTCGGATCAATCTGGTGTAAGCCCTTATTGATGCGACGCAGATATTTTCACATGTACTTAAATTGCATATCGTGGGCTATATTCATATTATCAACCTTCTCCTCCAATACACGAAGGCGTGCATCATAACCAGATGGATCATAATCTGGTTCATTTGGTGAATCACATTCTATCTCATCAAAAATAAGTCATCCATATCAACATCTTGTTGAGGAAGATCGCCAGCTTCCCCTTCATTTCCAGCATCACCACCATCACCACCAACACCACCTTCATCAACTTGGCCATGGAGCAGATCCAATTTCATCTTATTAAGATTGAAATTGTTGAAAATAAGATGATGAATTGGTGCCTCATTAACAGGTTTATCGACAAGCATGTGAGTGGCTAAAACAGTCATAAGATAACCAAACGGAATATCACTATGACCCAGATGGAGACGAAATTGAATAATGAAATAACAAATCAAAGAAGGAAGATAGACTATGGTACCAGAAGTAATAGAATGCAACACATGAACCATGAAAGAAGTCAACTCGGTTTTATTCCCGAACTGAGGATACACATTGGAAATGAAGAAACGATGTAACACTCTGTATCTAGGTAACAAATACTTTGCAGGGAGTGCATTCCCTTTGTGAGTCCATTGCACATCAATTTTGCATAAATCTCTTGTTAACATACGTTTTTCCGATTCAGATGGTTTGTCATATAAAGTATGAATCGGTATACCTTCATCATTAATAGGTATATCCATAATACCTGATATCAAATGACGATCTACTTCAAATTTTCATTCTCTAGTATCAATTAAAAAAGTTAAATTATCAAGAGAAAATTTAGAGATGCATGCAACCATTGATTGGGCAATGGACTGGTATGCAGGCCCACCCCAAAGAAAAATGTTAGTCCAGCTAACAGATTCAAGGAGGGGGACAATACTATATGGAGCAATGTGATTGAGATCAGTGGTATGCTCAACGATAATGTTACGGACACGTAAATCCCATACATCTTGAGTATCATCTTCGGGTGACCGAAGGTGCCGTTTTGTAATCGGTGTAGATCTATATAAAGATGGACCATGGGATATTTTCTTTTTTCCTCTAGCATCCATATTCAAAAAGATATACAAAGAGCAAGCAAGATGTACAAAAGAAAGATGGGTTTTCTCTAAATCAACAAATTGAGAGGAAACCCTTGAAAAACCCAGAAAGAGATGAAATCTAGCTATACTATGAACAAATCAAAGCATAGAGAGCAAGAATCTTCAAGAAAAATGATGGAATAGGACTCACCTTGAAGAAAAATAGGAAATCTTATGACTGGTCGAGCCACGACTCGTGGTAGGTCGGTGTGGAAACGAGGAAGAAGAGGATTTTCTCCAAATATATCACATTCACGAGATCCACGACCGGTCGAGTGTGGTTCACGACCGGTCGAACCACGACTGGTCGTGTACAACCACGACCGGTCGAGTATCGACCAAAAATGCATTTTTAATGAAAAAATTGAAATTTAAACACAAATAATACTAAATATAGTACACTATGATACATGCAAGAAAGAATATTCAATGTAAAATGCACATACCAAGATCAAATTTCAATTTATTAAACCTGCTTTTGTCAAGCAATTTAGTAAATATATCAGCAAGTTAATTTTCGGTTGATATATATTCCAAAGAAATAACTTTTTCTTCAACCAACTCACGTATGTAATGATACCTAATGTCAATGTGCTTAGTACGCGAATGCTGGATTAGGTTTTTGAAAATGTTTATAGCACTGGAATTATCACAATGTAAGATCATTGAATCTTGATTAATTCCATAATCCCTAAGCATGCGTTTCATCCAAACTAGTTGAGTACATGCATATCCAGCTGCAATATACTTTGCCTCAGCAGTGGAGAGCGATATTGAGCTTTGCTTCTTGCTGAACCAAGAAACTAAGCAATTTTCAATGTAAAAATAACCACCACTGGTTGATTTTCTATCATCAATATTTCTGGCCCAATCAGCATCTGAGTACCCGGCTAATTGAACACTAGTATCAAAAGGATACCAAAGTCTCAAATTTATAGAACTTGCGACATATCTAATAATCCGTTTAATAGGAGTAAGATGTGATTCCTTAGGATTAGACTGATATCTCGCACAAATTCTAACACTTAATGCAATATCAGGTCTACTTGCAGTAAGATACAACAAACTACGAATCATACTACGATATAGTTTAGGATCTATATCTTTGCCTGTAGAATCTTTTGAGAGTCTTAACGTTGTAATCATAGGAGTATCAAAGTTCTTACCATTCTTAAATCCAAACCTTTTAACCAAGTTTGAAGCATATTTGGTTTGAGAAATGAAAATTTCATCAGGTTGTTGTTTTACTTGCAACCCTAGGAAATAATTGAGTTCGCCAACCATGCTCATTTTGAACCTTGATTTCATTAACTCTGCAAACTCAATAGACATGTTAGAACAAGTAGATCCATAAATAATATCATCAACATATATTTGAACCATCAAAATATCATTGTTATACTTCTTAACAAAAAGTGTCTTATCGACACTTCCTACTTAAAAGCTATGACTAAGTAAGAATTTAGTCAATTTCTCATACCATGCCCTGGATGCTTATTTTAGACCATATAGAGTCTTTTTGAGACGAAATACATGGTTAGATAACTTAGAGTCTTCAAACCTTGAAGGTTGTTCAACATACACTTCTTCATGTAAATCACCATTCAAGAAAGCACTCTTTACATCCATCTGATAAATCTTAAATTTTCTAAAGCATGCGATGAAAATAAAAAGTCTAATTGACTCAAGGTGAGTGACTGGAGCAAAGGTTTCATCGTAATCGATGCCTTCAATCTGAGTGTACCCTTGTACAACCAGTCTGGCCTTGTTTCGTATAATATTTCCAAGCTCATCAGACTTATTTTTAAAGATCCATTTTGTTCTAATAATGTGTTTATCTTTAGGTCTAGAAACAAGATACCAGGCATCATTATGAATAAAATAATTAAGTTCATCCTGCATAGCAACAATCCAATTTTCGTCAGAAAGTGCTTCTTTTACGTTGACCGGTTCTATTTGGGATGTAAAACAAACATAATTACATATGTTCTCAAGTTGTTTGTGAGTATGAACTCCAGTGAGAGGGTTTCCAAGTATTTGATTGGTTGGATGATCTTTAACAGTCCTTGGTTCAGATTCTTTTTTACTTGATGAGATATCTTGATTGTCAATAATAAGAGCTTCATCATCATCTGAACTTGGGGCTGGTGTATTCAAATGATCATCAATGATCACATTGATGGATTCTTGAATCACACCAGTTCTCTTATTTAGAACCCTATAAGCTCGACTGTTCAAAGAATAACCAAGAAAAATACCTTCGTCACTTTTTGTATCAAACTTACCCAAACTTTCACGATCCCGTAAAATATAACACTTGCTGCTAAAAACCCGAAAGTATTTGACAGTAGGTTTCTTTTCAAACCATAATTCATAAGCAGTCTTATTATCAGATTTACTGGTATAAACCCAATTAATAATATAACATGCGGTATTAACTGCTTCAGCCCAAAGATTTCTAGAGAGCTTCATGTTATTCAACATAACATTAGCCATATCCTGAAGCACTCTGTTTTTCCTTTTAACAATACCATTTTATTGCGGTGTTTTGGGGGCAAAGAATTCATGTGATATTCCCTGATCGCTATAGAATTTCTTGAAACTATTGTTTTCGAATTCAGATCCATGATCACTACGGATCTTACTAACATAAGAACCTTTCTCATTTTGGATTCGTTTGATGACCTTTTTCACTTCATCTAGGGTTTCAGTTTTATCTTTTAAGAACGACACCCAAGTAAATCTGGTATAGTTATCTACAATAACCAAGATGTATTTTTTTCCTCCTCGACTCTCCGATCTGGTTGGTCCAATAAGATCCATGTGGAGAAGTTCAAGTGGTCTAGATGTGGTATTGGAGTTCACTTTCTTGTGAGAGCTCCTAATCTATTTGACCAACTGGCATTCACCACATATTTTGTCTACTTTTTGTAATTTGGGTAGACCTCTAATTAGTTTTCTTTTACTCAATCTAAATAAGTTCCGATAGTGTACATGTCCAAGGCATTTATGCCATAATTCAGTCTCATCGATATGGACCATGTAACATGATTGAGTAGATGAGCTAGCATCACTAACGATGAAGCAGTTTTCAGAAGTTCTGCGACCAGTTAATATAACAGAACCCCTTTTATCAAGTATCTCACAACCTTGATTAGAAAACTTCACATTATGGTTGTTATCCCATAGCTGAGAAATACTTAATAGGTTTTGTTTTAAGCCCTCGACATATAAAACATTCTTAAATAAGGGAAGGTTAGAAAGCTGAACCGTACCTTGGCCAATAATCTTGCAATTGCTTCCATCACCAAATGTGACTGACCCGTCAGTCATATCTTTAAGATCGGTGAATAAATATTTGACACCTGTCATATGCCTGGAGTAACTACTATCCAGGTACCACTTTGAATGGCTTGTAGCTTTGAAAGCAGTGTGGGCAACTAAGCTGGCAACTTTAGGAACCCATTTCAGAACTGTTTTGGGTTTAGGAGCATAGATGGTCTTTTTCTGTCTGTTGTTATAGGAGTGACCTATAGAGTTAGACTTTAATAGCTCCTTGAGTAGATCAATTATTTTTTCAGCTAAAGGATTTCGGTTTTAAAAACTAAAGTTGACATGGCTACTTATAGGTTTTTGAAAAGACCTTAAATTTTTAGAAAATCCTTGATAGGTATTCTTTTCTTTTGAAGTTGAAGACACTCCTTTTACAAATTTAGGAGCAATGTTCTTTTGTTTAGAAGATGTATTCTTATCATACCCCAACCCGGATCGATCGCCACATTTTCTTGATCCGGACAATAATTTTTTCAATTTTGGATCACCTTGGGCATATCTCCATGTGTCTTTCAAACTCAGAAGAGAAGCTACCTCATTTTTGAGTTTTTCTTTTTCGGATTTCAAATCTTCAATTTGGGAGGTTTTGAAATCTAAATCACATTTGGTCTTTTCAAAAGAATCGAAAATATGAGACTTTTCTAAAACAAGAAACTCATAATCTTCCTTAAGCTTAGAAAATTTTTCTTTTGTAATTTAAGTGTAATGGAAATTTTACAACTCTCTTTATAAAGGGAATTATAAGCATCTTGAAGATCATCTTCATTATCGCAATCACTATTCAGATTTTCTTCACTAGATATATCATCATGATCTGAATAGCTGATCTTGGCTAGAGTCATAAGGGCTTTAACATCATCGGCCGACTCGGTTTCAGAATCTTCTGATTTAGAAGAGGATTCAGAATCAAACGATTCATCCCAAGTAGCCATCATGCTTTTCCTTTTTGATTTGTCCTTTTTAGGACATTTGTTAGCTAAGTACCCATACTCTTGACAGTTGTAACATTGACTATCTTTTAATGATTTTTGAGCTCTAGGTTTAGATCGTCTCTTATCATTTGACTTTTGAAAATCAGCTTTTTTCTTATTTTTGAAAATTTTATAAAACTTTTTTGCTAAAAGCGCCATATCATCTTCGGTATTTTCAAAATCCAAAGTACTCTCTTGTGAAGCATTTTTAGATGATTTGAGAGCAATTGATTTTCCTTTAGGAGCCTTAAAGGATAACTCATAGGTTTGAATTGAACCAACTAGTTCCTCAACCCTCATGGTATCCGTATCACGAAGTTCCTGAATCGCGATCACTTTAGAATTGAATCATTCAGGAAGTGAACGTAGTATCTTTGCACACACTTTACTTTCTGGGATTCTATCACCAAGACCCCACATAAAGTTCACAAAGTCATTTAATCTAGTGTAGAAGTCCATAAACATCTCATTCTCCTCCATATGAATTTCTTCAAATTTAGTTGTGAGGAGTTGGACTTTAGATTCCTTGATAATAGATGTACCCTCGTGTGTCATTTCTAATACATCCCATGCTTGTTTTGCATTTTCACAAGAGATGATTCTTTTGAATTCATCTGGTGATGATGCACAAGTAATTGCATTTAGTGCTTTTGCATTAGCACTACTTTCACTTTTCTGAAGTGTGGTCCAAAGAGAATAAGCCATTACTTTCATAGTTTTTGAACCATCGTCATTAGAAACTTCAGTGATAGGAGGGTTCCATTCATTCACTGTTGCCAGCCACACACTTTCATCCAAGGATTTAAGGAAGATCCTCATCCTGGCTTTCCAGTAAGTATAGTTTGTACCATTAAAAGGTGGTGGCCTAGTGACTGATAGGCTATCAAAATTTGACATCCTAATATAGCTTAGATCGTTAGCTCAGGAAATAAATCCAAATAAATAAACAATAAGCACGAGCTATTAGGCTCTGATACCACTTGAAAGGGCCTAGCTATATGCCCTAGAGGGGGGCTGAATAGGGCAATGCCAAATAAAACTTATAATAGCAGAATAAACAAAGAAATAAAGCACAATACTGAACATAAAATAATCTCAATAGCCTAAAATAAAGAGATTGATACTTTATGAGTTCTAAGGACAACCTTACACCAAAAACCAAAGGTTTAAGGTAGGACAACCTTATTTCTAGAACGTCCTTGTATCACAAACTAATGAGGAATAAAAACTAAGGAAATCAAAATAACTTGCAGAAAATAAATCCTAAGTTATTACAACATTCATCCACACTTGCTTTAAGTGATTACAACATTCATCCACAAACACTCTCTACAAAACAGAATGAATAAAAGAATGAAAGAGAAAAACACATCGACAACACAACGATATATAGTGGTTCTCCTGTGTGTACACCAATTGTTATCCAACAGCCACAGAGATTGCTACTCCACTCCTAATATCCTCACACAGGGGATATTAGCATGCACTATCAAAATAGGTTTCACAAGTTCACCTAAAACCTTCACAATTGTGTCTTTGATCTCGGGCTTACACAATCCAAAAACCCCACAATCTGAGTTTTCTGGCTCTCCTCAGATAACCAATACAATGAGATTTTTCTGGTGAATCTCAAACAAAAATCAGAGAAAGTAAATTACAAAAAAAAATGTAAAATACCTGAATCACCTTTTGATGAAGCCCGGTAGAACCAATCGGAGTAGAAGTTTGATTTAACGTTCAAAGTCCAATACTCACTTTAAGAATGGTTCTAAGTCTAATTGATTTTAAATCAAAAGGGTTAGTACTATTTGATTTTGAATCCAAGAAGAAGGAATATCAGAAATTCCCCTTTTCTAATAAGATTGGAATGTAGATCAAAATCAAATAAAAATAAGCTAGCAAAAGGAATATTAAATAAGCAAAAAGTTGCTTAAAACAAAAATAAACTTATCTCAGAGAATAGCCTAAAGATTGCTTGAAAAGAGTTGAATTGAATTACTAAAACTCTGAAGTTTGTGCACTATTTATAGCCTGAAAAATCCCATCTACGACTGGCCTTAGGATCCTAGGACTGGTCGTAGCTTCAAAAATTTTCAAACATTTTCGCGGGATTGGATTTTCTATTCCACGACCGGTCCTGGGCGGTCTACGACCGGTCCTGGGCCACCTACGACCGGTCGTATGACCCCAAAAATGGTTGCTGGAGTTTGAGTCGTAGGACTACGACCGGTCGAAGGATGAGTCGTAGAACTCACAGGATTGGTCGTAGGATGTCCAGGACTGGTCGTAGGACAGACAGAAAGATCCAAAAATTTTCAACAACCTATGACTGGTCCTGAAAAACATAAGACTGGTCGTAGTAGAGCTAGGACTGGTCTTGAAGTCCCTAGGACTGGTCTTAGAACAGCCCAAACAAGCATATTAATATATATGAGTTATGTATACAGAATGACCTACTGTAAAGCTCATCCTAAGGTCAATCTAAGGTCAAACAAACCTTAAAAGTGAGTTGGACTTGAAAGTCTGAACACTCAGATGACCCTTTAAGAGAAGCTTGAGAATATACAAAACTTATAGTAGGCCTTCTTGAGCTTGATCTTGACTTGACAATTCTTCTAATATACTTAAACTTGATTGAATCTTGAACATGCAAACTTGAAGACTTCAATTCTTGAATTCTTCATCCATATGTTGAAAAATTTCTTCATTTAAGATCTTGTCTTGAAATGTGATGTCTTGATTGTAATGAATAGTCTTCAAACATAAAACACAAGATATACAAGACATAAATATAAGTTTTGGCACCACAAAATTTGACAACCAAAGGGATATGAAATCATAGCACTTACACATGTGGGTTGCTAAGAGGTTCTTATTACGCTACCACTCAACTAAACCATCACATAGAAGACTGGTGCGGCGATCTTGATCACGAACACTCTTTAGGTTCTTAGCACTTGGATGTACCTCACCAAGAGGCACGTTCAGAAGTCTAGCTATCAACCGAACATTGATCGTGGCTTCCCGATCTCTATCAAAGGGAATCCTGAACTGCAGTGGCTCCAGCGTAGGGTTCCGAATATAAGCATAAAAGGCACGAACAGTGATCACATTAGCACGAGACTGGCCTTCAAAGAGCGAACCCCACTGTGCAGCTTCGATGTGCTCAAACAACAGGAATTCACCAAAGACTCACCCATCCACCTGCGCCTTAAAAAGAACCTTATGATCCGTATACGTGCCATGGGCCAAGTCTGCCAACAGTGCTCTCCCTATCGGAGCATGGGGATCCAAATCCCGCTTCGTGTGTAGCTCTCGAGGGTCACTTGGACTAGCGACGGCGCTTGAACTAGCGGTGCCACCTCTCGAATTTCTTAAACGTGAGGGGCGACTAGGCCCAGCTTCATCAGCGGCACTCTTCCTCTTTCCCATGAGAGAGAGGACGGTGGAAAGGGAGAAAAAGGCTAAAATATCCTATATAAAGGCCATGGAAATGTGATGAAGGGGAGAGAAAGGGTTGACCTAATGGGCTGCTACGAATCTAGGTCTAATAGAGGAGGGAAACAGGCCCCAAAAGGCTGGGATTGCAAAGGTAAAAGGATGAAATGGGTTGGATTAGAAGCTCACACGATTTGAGCTTCAAATGGAAGATGTAAGAGCTCAAACGTGAGAGAATAGAGCGAGAGGGGAATGTGTACCACTGCAAACGATGAAGGGGCGTGGATTGAGGCAGAAAATAGCGATGAGAGTGATTGAGAGTGGGGTTTGAGAGAGAAATCAGCAAATAAGAGAGAAAGGGAGAGCTTAGGGGTGTGTTTTGTGAAAGAGGTACAAGTTTGGGGCAGTTTTAATGGACGGCCCATATACCAGGGGGTCACCCTAACCCCCAAAGACCATCGGCCCGAAGGCCCGACCGAACTGGGCCCATTTACCGGTGAGGCCGGTGAGGTCTCGCCGACCTCTTTGGTGTTTGGCGATGCCTCACCATTTGGACGAGGTCTTCCTACCCTAAGGGCCCTAAATACATGTGGTTCTCACCCTGGATCATCCTGGAATAGCGTGGGTAGGCACACGACTCCGTTTCGAACTATTTTGGGTCATTTTGGGTACTAACTGCTGCATATTCACATTTAACAATTTTTAATAGCTGGGATGGGGTCAAAAAAGGTCTAGGCTCATCCACACATGAACTAGAAGTGGTATGGGGTCGTTTCATGCGACCACGAATGCGCACAGACTCGATCAAAATGATCGATTTAGGTGAACTTCACCAATTGGCGAAAATAGGATCCTATGAGTGTTTCTATGGCTTTCTCATACCCACCTAAGTCAAAGGGGCGACAACGTACATCGGGTGACCATAACCCAGGTCTGGTTTAATCCAAATCATGCTCTGATACCAACTTATAACGCCCTGAAAATCGGGGGTCGAGTATAACTCAACTCCCGAGTTCCAAAACGTCACTTATGCAACAAATATGCTTATGATTTTGATGTTGTCTGAGTTAGTGCATTAACATGAGTGAGATTATACCAAATCTGCAATTCATACTCCAGATCCAGTGATAAAACGCAAGCAAAAGACTAAAAGATATATATATCACTATCTGTAAAATAAAACAATCTCGATCTGTCTCCAAAGTATGAATATATCCCTGAGTCACATACACATATACCATACCAAAATCAAAAGTCATGTGATAGTCCAACTAGAAAATTCCCACTGATCCAGGCCACCTATGCAAAGCCACCTGAGAACTGCATGTACGAGAACTCATCCTGGTCCTCGTAGTAGTCCGGTTCCACTTCCTGAATCGCCTCACAACCTGTATCTAAGACAGAGTCTGGTAGGTGTTGTAAACACCGTCTCGTAATGTGGGAGTGAGTGATCAACTCAGTGGAATCACAAAGTAAAGATTAGCATGTTATCAAATCAATTACGCGATAATAGTAAAGTAAGCAATAAAACATTCCTAGATACTATTATTAATGCAAGTATGAGATGCAGTAATGATGCATGCCCTCACCGACATACTCCCTCATGCGACACCATCTTACGTCTGCGGCATGCTTTCTTCCCTCAGTGCTCCACATCTTCCACGCACATGCAGTGCGATATGGATATGATTACCGAGTTGTTATTAGTCCTTTCAAACAGCAGGATTGGGAAACTAAGGTACTTCCCTTATATCATTCCCAACACAGATCCGGTCTAGGGTCATCACTCCTAGTAGTCTCATACGATGATATATTTCTAGGTCACTGCAAGGGCTGTCAGGGTTGTTGCTCGCACTCATTGCACCGCTCCCCCATCACCTCATCACTACAGGCTTAGTTGTATTCTTGTTGCTACGGAAGGGTCGTCGCCTCATGTAGACTCAGAATACGCTCGAGGTCACTAGAAAGGGTTCATCACCAATCAGAGTAAGCCGACAGCTCGAATGTAGTGTCCCATACCACCACAATCGGCTCACAAGTCTAAGGTGCTCACTGGTCACTACGGGGAGGTTTGTGGCCCCAGCGTAGGCCGACAGCTCGACCACGGTGTCCCATTCCACCATGCCTGGCTCATGAGTCTTAATGGATCAATATACCATGGTTATTAGGGTTATCACTGGTAAGTTCAGTATCCTAGGTTCAAGCAGTTATGACCAATACAAGGTGAACATACAATGGCCAGTCGGGTTACTTGACGAGCTCGACTAGTACGAGCGCACCTTAAGATGAACGACATGAAGTGCATAAAACACCTCATGTGTCTTAACCACTGCCGTCAACCAAAGCACAACTCGGGTTCGTCGACACGTCCTTCATAGCAAATAGAAGCCAATCACGAATTCAAATCTATTACCGACTGCCTGGACTAGAATATAGCCCCAAGCACTTGTAATCTAATTCAATAATCATATGAGAGTGACAGAAATGAAGCACAAATAATCCAATCATGTTAACAACATGTTATAACATACAACATAAGCAAATCAACCAAACACAAGCATTTCATATATATAAGGAAATCAATTCAGTATAACAACATGGAGGAATTCATGTACATCATCATATTAGTTGAGAATCCAATCTCCAAACTAATCTACAACACCATTCACTCAATACTTACTAATACATACTCATATACAAATACTTAGTCTACACACATTTGTCTATATAGCGTATGTCGACCCAAAGTGTGCATTAGGGCAAATCTCTTCGCCAAACAGATCATACACGCCTAGCTAGTATAGTAACATGACAAATACTCATGGCAATCATATCAGCAAAATACGGACGTATACAGTCTTTCCTATAAATACCTAAAATACCCTAAATCTCATATACTCCGTACGTAATCGAAATGGAAAATAGACAACATATGCTACTTGTCAAACAACATCCTTGTCAATAATCTACTATCAAACGACATTGAAAGCTTTGAAAATAGTTAACCTAAGCATCTAAAATCCTCACCTTACGCCATAGAAGCATAACGAATCGAATAGAAACTCTACGCTTCGTCAACGTCAATAAGACGACCTATATCACAAGATAAGTCAGCTACTTCGCTACTTGTATTGATTGAATTCCTAAAACAGGCTAAGGTTAGGGTTTTCTTACCTAGAATGAAGTCAAAATCACCGGAAGAGTGTTTAGAACATGATGGCTAAGCACGTGTAGTAGAGGATCGAGTGACAGGAACTTTTCCTCACAACTTTCACACAATCTCCATCTTTTCTCTCTTCTCTTTCCTAGGGTTTCTTGAAAATTGGTATGGGAGGGATGTGAGAGGGTTTAAGGTCCTTAAATAGGTTAGAAACTCACCTATTTAGACTTTAAACCAAGGTATACTTGGGTTATAGCCAAATCGGGTCTTTTTCGATCTAAAAGAACATTTCTGGAGGTCCCCTGACTGAATGCGGTCGGACTTAAACTCATGGATGTTGGATCCTGATCACATTAAGTTTTCAATTCGATAGGGTTCCCAAATCGCACGTGACGAATCAGTTTCAATTCAGCAGTCACTGAGACTCGATTAGGGATTCCAAGTACACTGACATGAGTGGGAAATGTTCCCTGATCCCAGGGTGTATTTGGGTCAGATTCTAATGGTTTAAATGCTTATAATTAACACGCAAGCGTCAACTGCCAGATTTATTTAAATCACATTTAATTTATAAAGTATTCTACTCTTTCTCACACTCCTTGCTCCGGACTCAATGAAATAGCGACAAGACATCAGTTGGGCTTGATTTTCAACACGATTGTCAAGTCCAACTAAGCGATCATAATGGTCTGAGATTGTAGATATCGGACTTTCGACGCGTGGTCTAGATCCAATATAAAGTTTCAAAGGGTTCCTGAGAGCAAACGGGTTTAGAGTTTGATCCTAGGTTTCAGGATGTTATAGCGTTAACGATTCCACAAGTTTTGGCTCTTGTAGAATGTATTTAAAGCGATCAGTGCTAATTTCACAGCTAATCTAACATAGCGCTAGTTATCTTATGCTTAATTTTTTAAAGGAATTAATCCTAAGTGATTTCTGATCGAGGTGGTACTCGGGTCTTAGTACGGGATTTTTCGAGACATTATACTTCATCCAAGTGGGACACACATAATGAGTGGGTTGGATATGTGAATCGCATTCAGGCAAGCCCAATATATGATTATGAAAGGAAACCCTTCACTCCATTTAGGTGATTTACTAATTACCCTGAGTAAGATCTGTGGGGTCTACCATTATTTATTTATTTTATCCACTCCGTTCATCCATATTAACACATGATTTGGGGTCTAAAAAACAAAAAGGAAGCATTCCAAATCTCAAGTGGACCACACCATAGGAAATAGTGTGATTGAACCTCTACCATTGAAAAATTCTTAGAGGCCATAGAAGTTTTGGATCAAGCTGATGTTTGTGTTTTCTCTTCATTCATAATTTTTTGATATTATGAACAGGTTGGATGACAAATAAACATTACTGTGGGCCCAAGGAAGGTATCAACGGAGGAAATCATTATTCGACATTGTTTCGTGTGGCATGGTCCACTTGAGTATTAGATTTATCGAAATTTTGGGATCAACCCACACCGTTCATCCATTTTTTGAGATTATTTTACAGAATTATCCAAAAAATGAATCATATCCAAAGATTAAATGGACCACACCACAAATAAGGGAAACAGATTGGCTACTTCCCCTGACACTTGCCAATGGCTGGTGGTTAGTGCCCTGTGGGCCCCACCATGATGTATGTGTTTAATCCATGCCATCCATCTATTTTTAAAGATCATTTCACGGCATGAGATAAAAAATGAGATATGTCCCAATCTGAAATGGACCACATTATAAGAAACAGTGTTGAATGAGCATCAACCGTTAAAAACATCTCGGGAGCCATAAAAGTTTTAGATCGAGATGATTTTTGTTTTTCCCATTCATCTAGGCCTGTATGACCTAATAAATAGATTGGATGTCAAATAAACAGCACAATGGGCCTTAGGAGGATTTTAATGATGGATATCCAATCACTATTGTTTTCATGTGGTGTGGTCCACCTGAGATTTACATACTTCTCATTTTTATAATAAATCTCTAAAATGATCTTTAAAAATGGATGAACATAATGGATGAAATACATACATAATGGTGGGGCCCACTGAGCACCAACCACCCCGTGGCTGGTGTCAGGGGAGTGACGCCGACCATTAAAAACTTCTATTGGCCACAAAAGTTTTAGATCAAGCTGTTATTTGTGTTTTTCTTATTTATGTATTTTTTTTAAAAAAAAAACTTTTAAATAGGTTGGATTTCAAATAAACATTACGATTGGCTTTAGGATAGTTTCAACGGTGGGAATCACTCTCCCCGTTGTTTTTTGTGGTGGGGTCCACTACAAATTTTTATCTGCCCCATTCTTTGGCTCAAGACTTAAAATGATATCTCAAAATGGATGGACAATGTAGATATAACAAATACATCATAGTGGGGCCCACAAAACTTGGTGACGTAACTTAGAGTGGGGAAGCGGATTGCGTAGTGAGTCACTCACTATGCTTAGCCATACTGAGTAAACTATGGCAGGTCCACCATGATTTGTGTATCTGATGCACTCCGTTCATCCATTTTACCAGATAATTTTAGTGGCTGATCCCAAAACTGAAGCACATATAATGTTTAAATGGACCACACCACAGGAAACATTTGAATTTGAATGTTTACCGTTAAAAAAATCTTGGGGGCCACAACAAATTTGGATCAAGCTTATATTTGTGTTTTCCCTTTATCCATGTCTTTATGATCTTATGAACAGGTTGGATGATAAATAAACATCATTGTGGGACCTAGAAAAGTTTCAACGGTGGAAATCTTTATCCCCACTGTTTTCTGTGGTATGATCTACTTGATCTTTGGATATGCTTCAATTTTTGTTTCAACCCCTTAAATTAGATGGAAAAATGGATGGACGGTTTAGATAGACTACATACATTCAAGGTGGGCCCAATTGAATGTACAGCGTACGATAAGAGCGTACTGAAACTCAATACGCAATCCGATTTCGGTATTAGAGAGGGCGTCCAGAGAGACGCCCTAATCTCCTTCCTCTCTCTCACACCCTCCCTCCTCTATCTCACGCACCCTCTCCCTCATCTCTCTCTGTCTCTCACACTCTCTCTCTCCTCTCCCTCTCTGTCTCTCGTACCCTCTCCCTCCTCACTCTCGGTCTCTCTCCTCCTCTCTCTCTGATCTATCCACCCTACCGCGCGTCACCGAACACCCTACCCACGCACGCCCTCTCTCTCTCTATGAAGCTCATTTGAAGGCTAGCATTAACAATCGTGAGTATCTCTCTCTCAATCTCTCTTAATCTCTCCCAATCTCTCCCAATCTCAAAACTGATTTAGGGATTTGGGGATTTAGCGATTTGGGGATTTAGCAATTTGTTGATTTTAGGGATTTAGGGATTTTAGGGCGCATTACTTCACATTGTTGAGGTGGTGCATCCAAACAACCCTAAATCACTGGCCCAAAGTTAGGTTCCACAAGCATCAACCTGGGCCCTAAATCACATTGTTATCTCTCTAATAAAAATGCTACTAGTTATATGTGCTGTGTATGGTATTATGTGGATATATGAATAATGCATGATGTGGATTTTTCTCATGTGTTGTACGTAGTAGTATGTGGATATACAAATAATACATTATGTGGGTTTTTCTTATGTGTTTCAGAGAATCATAATCTCATTGACTGTGGGATGTGTTCTGATTCTTTCATTTGTTCTGCTTCAATCACTAATAATCTAGGTAACCATGATTCTATTATAGATTTCCATTGAACTAAATAACTTCGGATCCGATAAAATAACTAAACATAGTGTACCCAAAAATAAACAATTGTTGCTGTTGAAACCTGAAAACTCAGATTGAATTGGCTTGAATTGAGAATGATTCAAAATAAAGAAGTCTAGAACAAAGAAACTTCATATGGCAGGCGTTCAGTTTGCACGATTGTGCTAGCCCATGGTTCGGTGATCCAAGCCATCGATATTGTTTGGCCGATTGTCCGAGGCCAATACATCTAAAATCTCTCACACAGGAAGATGAAATCATGATCCTTCAATAGGTTAAGGATGCTTTTGATGATATTTGGTGCAACCAAAGATCCTCTTAAGAAAGATAATACTGCAATAATTCATGCTTCACATTGAAAAAAGGCCAAACAATTTTCTTTTGATGATATTGTTGTTGTTCTCAATACTGACTAGCGTTGTCAAACTGGATTGGACTCTACTGAGTCCGAGTTAACTTGAATGAGTCATATATCCACATAATACCATACACAGCAACAACCTTAAATCACTGGCCCAAATGAAATCAAGGAAATTTGAGGAAATCATGTTTGCTGCTGTTTGTTTGTTTGTTCGTTTTTTCTTTTTTTTTATTATTATTATTTTTTTAAAAAAATTTTAAGTGTGGGAAAAAAGAAGAAGAAGAAGAAGAAGCTCTAGCAGATGAAATGTATTTGGGTCATTTCACCCTCTCAAGAAGGTCATTTAGGGACTTGAAATTAACTTGGAATTTTTTGACAAATCAGAATTTTCATATGTTGATAGTGTTCATAGACATGCAATAAAAAATAATGCATATGCTACAAATGGAAGTCAAATCAAACCATTGAAATTGTGGGGTCCACTTTATATGGATCCTTGATCAAATATTATACTAGATTGATGTCCTAACTAGTAGACTGAGAGACAGCTAAAGTACATTTGAAATGAAAAAAATAAAAAATAAATTATCAATTGCTCTAATTCAACAAACAAATGACCACAGTCAAAGGTTCTCATTATCAACCAATCTGATTTTAGGATTATGAATTATATAGAGCAGAGTTTGACAATTCAGGTGATTTAATTTGAGTTACATATGTGCTAAGGGTTCTCATTATCAATCAATCTGATTTTAGGATTATGAAATTGATTTTTGGCAATGATGACATGGTGTTGGAGTTTGTCTATAAATCCCATGGTTTATTGGATATGGTATGCCATGTTGGAATGTAAATTTTGAAAAGGTAAATCCTAGGATTTATTTAAAATCACATTTAGATTGATTCATAAAATTAGCAAAAGCCACCATGGGATTTATATCTATTCTTTTAAAGAAAAAAGGCCAATGGCAGCTGTTGTACTTTCATCTATTTTCCTTTTTATTTAGCATATTCCTGAAAGCTCAGATTGAATTGGGAAGAGTGGATTTCATGTAAGTCTAACATTATCAAATGAAAATTTTCTATTTAAGTCTATGCTTACCCTTGATAACAATGAAGTGGGGATTTTCTTTCTTTCTTTTTATTTTTCTTTTTTTCCTCCATTTAGGTATTTAACTAGGAATATACTGACTGGGCCTATACCTTGATGGATCATAAAGAAATAATAATCTTACTCATCAAACTGATTTCCTTAAATGTAGGTGGTTTTGCACTACAGAAGCAAATGCTGGATGACAGAAGATTCTCCAAAATGCATCTGAATTTGCAATGCCTCCTACAGGTATTTTCTTAATATCTATACACATTACCTTGGAGAAAAATATGTACGAAAGGTTCTTACCCAATCACAAGGGAAGCACACTAAATAGAAAAACTCCACGAACATCACTACTTGTGGCTGCACCTAGCACATGTGGGACATCTAAGCTAACTGTAAGGTATGACTGACTCTGTAGATGACCTGGTCCAGAAATCAGGTGGATCACTCATCAGGGAGCCACTTGTGTGTGTGAGCGTGGACCATTGGGAAACTGTTTATGAATGTGAAAACCAAAGTAGCCCCTGTATTGTGAATGATATCCATCCAAGTGGGGCCCAATAGAGCAATGATCCCAGATTTATAAAAAAAAAAAAAAAAGAAAGAAAAAGAATAAGAAAAAGATGAAGAGAATTCCAATTATGTGTTAGCTGCCCCATTTGTTTGGATATCAAACTTAAATAAGTATCTTTTAAGAAAAAGTAATTTATTTCAGCCAATTACCTTCTTTCGAGAGTAACTTGTAACTCTTCAATTGAAATGCTAGCATGCACGATTATCTTTGAGTTATCTTGATTTTCTCATTCCCTTTCTCTCAGGTTTTGCATTATGTGACCATCCTTCCATCTTGGATAGAGAAGAAACGCAGGGCTTGTTCAGCTACTAGAATTATGTCCATGTTGTCCATATTCATACTAAAGGCATATAGTAGATTCAATTTCCCTTTGAAAAAGCAGCTTCCCATATTTTACCACTTAAATATGGTTGTGCAAGGTGCCTGTTTGATTAGATGGTAGAGAGAGGTGGTAGCATGGATGGCCATGATCTCAGGCTTTGCTAAGAATGGGGAATTTGGTGAGGCAATTAAGCTTTTTCACATGATGCTAGTTGATGTTGTGAAGCCAGATGAGGTGAGATATATGGACGATGCTTTTGAATTGATGTGTATTTTTATTTTTATTTTTTCTTTTTTTTAAAAAAAATAAATTCTTTTCTTTCTTTTGACCAAATATATTGATATGGTATCATGTTATCTGATTGTTCAATACTTTGACATAACAAACGGCTTCCATAGTGTTTGATTTGTATTTAGTGCATCAAATTTTGGATGTAATGTGAATACATTCAAAGCGGAAGAAATTGTTTTTGGATGTGCATGTAAGGGTGCTAGGAACTTAATTCTTATCCTGTTTTATACATGACTAGTTTTAATACATGTATAGGCTTCAAATTATGGATGTAATGTGAATATATTTGGATTTTGTTTTCAAATTATAGGATAAGGGTTTTAGTGTGTTGCTATTCTTTTGACGTGGTGCCATGTTGTCACAAGAAGTTCATTCTCATGGGCGCCAAGTTGTCACAGGAAGTTCATCCTCATGGGCCAAAGTCACGGACTTGACTAAATTTATGGTAATATTGTACATTATAGAGATTTTGCACAAATAAATCAAATTCCATTTTAGAGCATTGTGGAATCATAGATAGAATTTGGTCTTATCAACTTAACAGAGCTCGAGCTATTGATTCGTCTTCGTTCAGGGCACATTTCTACATGGCTAATACACTTACACTGGTTTTTGTTGTGTTGCAATAAGCATTTTGATTCATGTCACTATACCAAAATCATGACTTTGGAACGGAGAGGGATTTGGTTTAAATACATGGAAGCATTCCCCCCAACCTAGGCCTTGTGTTTCCACACCTGCAATAGATTTCTGTAGCTATAAACCAATTCACTGGAAGGCTGCTAATTTCATTGTCCAATGCTTCAAGTCTCGAATTAGTTGATTTTGGCTCCAACAGTTTTAGTGGACATGTGCCTTTGAATCTAGGAAGTCTTTTGGGTCTCTACCATTTCAATATCAAGAAAAATCAGCTTTGAAGCAGAGAAGGTGATGACCCGAGCTTCCTTAATTTACTTTCCAACTGCACCCGTCTAAAAGCTATAGGTGCAACTACTAATAATCTAGAGGGTGAATTGCCAGCTCCATTGCTAATCTCTTGACACAGCTAAAGATTTTGTTTTTAGGAGGAAACAAGACTAGTTCACTATAAACACTATGAATTCTTTTCTATTATGCCAGTTTTATATTTGTCTTGACTGTCGTATTGAAGCCTCATTCCTAGCTCTTTACATAACCAGTTAGTTTGTCAATTTGCGTTGCTTATTTGACTTTATTTTTTATTTTTATTTTGTAATTTTCAAAGATGAGTTGAAATAAATCAAAGAAGAACTGATGTGGCAGTGGAGTTGCCAGGATGCAAAATTGGAAAGACATGTAGCCGTCATTTCAGACTCTGTATTTATTCAACTGTATTAGCAGTTTTTGTCATCCATTTTCAATTGTTGGGTGAAATCTGGTTAGCTGGATTTCCTTTTCTTGTTCTCCAAATTACAAATAAGCTGCCTTTGTTTCTCATAGCGATGTTGCAACCATTAACTCCATCTTATGATACCTTGTGGTGACTAGGCCTTAGTACCTATTGATGTGTATTCCTGCAGATTCTTTAATTTATCCAGCCATCTCCTTCGGGGATTGCTTAGTCCGTTGAGCCTTTGACTGAAGGTTTTGTTTCCAATTGTCACAGAATAAAGTGAAGAGGTTAGAGATGCTTCCTAAAGAAATAATTTTGTAGTTGCATTATAATAGGACTGATGTTCAGAAATTTGGACAGTAAGCTTGCTGTCATTGCTTTATGCCTGCTTGCAAAGCATACAACTTCATTGGGTGGGATAATAGATGGATGATATGAAGATGTGTCTTAATTCATCACTATAAAGATGTGAATAATTCCTTTTGTCTATATACTTTATTTTAATTGAATAACTGGATTCTGTGTTGTTAAGATGTCTTGGTTCATCATTCATGAGTCTGAAGACATAATGCACTTGCTCCCCTGGAAATAAATTGTCAGATATTCACAGGCATGCCATTTGCCCTAAAGTTGTCTCATTCCTGTAAAACATCAATTTTAAGTCTCTCTACAATACATCAGATCATCTTCATTTGAATCAGGTTGGGGTTCCAAATGCAGTTCAAAATCTTGAAAATAATACAGAAGTGGTTTCCACTAACAGCATAGTCTCCAGTCTTTTTACTCAAAGAAACTTTTTTGATGAAGAAGTACGGTCTTTATAAACATGGAACCATTTGAAACAGTTAATTAGTCAAGCTGAAGCTTTACCTCATACTGTTGAGGCTATCAAAGAAGTTGGAGCTGCATGGGAAAGCCTTATGATTTCGGTTCAAGAGTAAAGACAGCTTGGTTCTGTGAATGGAAGCTTGAGTCACAAGAAGAAAGAGAAACAATGCCCATATTCTCTTCATAAAAGCCTGCGTCACAAGAAGAAAGACAACTCATTTTTACTTTGTTGGCGTCTTGGACACAGTCTGAAGGTTAAATTCCAATGTCTTAAACTGCTTTAATCTTATTTTCTACCTCTAAAGTTCTATTTTTGAAGTCTTTTTATCTGTACTCTAACATCTTTTGCGGATTATTTTTTATTTTTCATACTTAAGGTCAGTTGGATTCTCCTCTATGTTCACAAATCATGTTTCAAAGTTCTTAAAATCTCTACTACGACATTCTTTCTTCTTTGAAAATTTTTAGCTACCATGTGGCAACAAATGCATGTTAATCTCATTCTCTCTTCTCCTTCCTGTTTTGGAGTAGCATTCTTGATATAATCTTCACTAGCTTGCTAACTTTTCCTCTCTTGTCATTTCTTTTAATTGAAGTTGATAATGCTGGTGAAGCTTTTGCAAAGAAGCTCAACTCAGGCCTCAAAGTCACTTGTCCATGGAGAGGAAATGTGAGTTTGGACTGTTTCATTATTTTTTAGTGTAATATTTTCTGTTCACGGTCTTAGTTTTGTGTTATTGAACAAATAATAGCACTAACCTACACCATAGCTTTATAACTCACAAACGTGACTCAGAGAGATTTTGAGCCGAGTTGCTAGTAAAAACTGTTCATACTAAAAGGAGGACAGGATGATTTGAACTTTTCACCTTTGTTACAAGGAACGGAGTCTTCAGCTAGGAAATAATGCAATTTAAGCTGTCTATTGTTAGACATTTTGTATCACTATATATATATATATATATATATATATATATATATATATATATATATATATATATATATATATATATATATATATATATATCGATGTTTTAAATATTACCAACTATTTTCCAGTTAATTACTTTAACTATTAAATACTCAATTTTAAATGTACAGCATCAATTTTCTTTGCTCTCTTTTTCTATGGAAGTTGCAGCATTCATATTGATTTGGTTGTTTCAGTGACACTGTAACCATTGGGTGCTCGATATTCTTTAAATCTTCCTAGGATTGCATAAACTCAGTGAATTTGGTTGTCTGAGAGATTGGCTATTTACTACCCACTTTCAGTTTGCCATCTTATTGTATATCAACTGTCTTTGCAGAATTCTGTCCGCCATCCCTGTAATCTAAATAGGAATTCTTTGTCATCCAACATTTATGCTATTATTTTCACAAAAAAATTATGTATTTTTGTCTGTCTTTTGTAGGACATTGATTGACAGATTAGGATTTGTAATAGACCATATCCACTTGCATAGAATGCTGGCAGAAGAACACTTCAACCAAATGGATAGGAACTTATACTTCCTCCTACTTTATTATTAACTACTTAATGTAAGTAAATGCTTCAACTGATTTTATAGTCCTTTTCCACAAACAAGCATCCATGAATCAGAAGTTATGATTGTGTTGCATTTTACAGGATTCACAGGGCTGTCTTATAGATGCAGGTGAGGTTTTTGAGATAATGTATATTCATTCACCCTTCTGTAGGTGATTTTGTTCATGTCTGACCGTCTTAAAACTAAAGCTTTCAAAACCATTTGAGTTTGGTTTACTGTTAAACAATGGCTTGTTTTCCAGAGCTTTATATGCACTGTTTGGTTAAATTATAAAAATATCTGAGCAACTATGTTTGGATTGTTACTAATGCAGCTGGAGAGAATATTTCCTTTGTTTATAAATTCTTTGTTGCATCTACATTCTTGTATATCCAGCCAGGCAAGCTTACTTGTGTTTTAAAGCCCAAGATTTTTGGTAGTACATCTGAAAACCTTACCAACACTTGGGTTCAACAACAATGGTAAGATGAAGATTCCAGCATGCCCCCCAAAAACAAGCATGTCAATATCAACGAGCTTCATATTCTTCTTTGGAATATGGATGACATCGATGTCGATTACGATTTGATTTTTATATGGATGCCTATTCAAAAAATGATGTATGTAGAGTTGTTGGTTGACATGAACTAGTTTTTGGCTACAGGTAGTTGATTAGGGAGTTCACGGGCTTGAGGTATTTCATCTATTACCTACCTTGTCAATTCCATGTTGAATTGCCTCATTTTTTCTTTGGAAGTGGTGTTCATTTTCCTGTTATTTCTGTTTTGTGGCATGCCTTTCACGACATGAGAAGTGGTGTTCTGACTGTCTAGTTTTTCTTTCTTTGTAAATTTGTTATGGTGATGTTATTGTTGTAGGGGATGACACAATAGATCCTCTAGTATTGTGCATGAATGGCTTGAAACCTAAGTGCATATGATGTGTTTGATACAATGACATCCATGATTTAAGAGCAAGAGAATCTCTTAGACATCCATAATACTGCATCGTTGTCGGCTACCATGGGGATATGGAGACCAAAGCACACTTGATGCTGCATTGATTTTAAATTTTTTTTTGTATCTAACCACCTCAGAGTTTACGATATTTCATATCCTGGTATGCATGCTTGTGTTTTATCTAAGTTAATTTTTCTGCTAGGCTTATACCATGGAATTGGAGGCTGAAGTTACAAAACTTAAAGAGGAGAACAATGAATTACGGAAGAAACAGGTATCCATTATTCAATGCATTAGGATCCTTCCTGTTATTAAAATATAGAGTTGCGACCAACATGTACATGTACAAATATACACGCAATAAATAAGTATATGATGGTTATGGTCCCTTCAGAGCTCTGGCCTGTGTCGCGCTTAGGACAAGTAAGGGCAATACCCAAACACCCAAATTCTAATATTTTATTTTGTTAATTGGTTTCAGTTGATTAAACTATTCACTTTTCATGGATTTAAGCTGGTTATTTGTAATATATGAAGGGTTGACTAAACTAGTCTTTTCTTGGATTGAATCCGGTTGTTTGTAATATATGCAGGAATGGCTCAAAAGAAGGTTGAACAAGAGAAGATACTAAGTAGCCAATTCAAGGCAAGGCATAGCCAGCAGTTGAAGTTCTGGGTAATTTCTTTTGTATGGGTCCTAGTTTGAGGGGGGGGGGGGAGGGGGGAGAGTGTTTAGTTAGGAGGGTTAAAGTCAATTTTTGGAGTGGGCCACTTAGGTCATTTCCTCTTTTGTTGAATTGAGTTTTTACCAATTTTGTGAATAGGATTATTATCAAACAATAGTGTGAATTATTTTTTGAATGACTATCAGGTGCAAGATTAAAATAATAATATTGATAATTTCATAATTTTTTTTATTTACAAATATTTTAGCGACGGACCAAATCCGTCGCTAATTTCTGAACATTGAAAATCAACGACAGATTCGAGGTCCATCACTTACTCATATTAGTGATGGACTTTATCCGTCGCTAATATTTTTAGTGACAACTAATTTTTTCAATATTAACAATGGATTTTTATTTTTTACGATGGATTTTATTCGTCGCTATGAAGCAACAAACCTTATCCATCGTAGATTAAACGATGGATTTTATCCGTTGAAAAACCAAAAATGACCCAGTAAATAGCGACGGACCATGTGACGGACGAAGTCTGTCGTTTATTTAGTTTTACGACGGATTTGGTCTGTCACAAAACAATGATTTTAGCGTAGTGATATAACATTATAATCTCGACCCATGACAACCACAACCCATATAACATGACGACCATGACTTATGTAGCATAATAACCTTGACCTTTATTACCACGTTACAACCACTACCCATATAACATGACAACCACAACCCATACCCATATAACATGGTAAGGGTCGTGGTTGTAATGTGGTAAGGGTCGTGCTTGTAATGTAGTAAGGGTCATGATTGTCAGGTTGATGTAATTAATAACTTTATTATTTTTAAATAATAGGAGTTAAGGCCCACAATAAGGTGATCTGTTTCGTCCACCTTGTCTGGCAGCTCGCCGTGAGCCTAAAAAGTCTTGACTTGGGCAATGTCCACTTCTAACAAACATCATGGTGAGCCTAGAAAGTTTCAATAATGCATGGGTGCCATTTTCACCATTATTTTCTATTATGTGGCCCACATGAGCTCTGAATCAGGCTGATATTTGGGCCCTGGCCCTAAAATGACATCACTACAAGAAATACCACTTTTAGCGACAAAAATTTTTGTCGCTAAAAGTCAAATTTTCGCAGCTAAAAACTTCTAAGGATGAAAATTTTCGTCGCTAAATTCATCGCTAAAAGACGGATGTAGAAGGGTTTTATCGGTGAAAAAATCGAATTGTCGCTAAAGTAAGCTTTTTGGTGATGAAAATTTTCGTCGCTAAAAAAACTGTATAAGACTTTTAGCAGCGAAAATTTTCGTTGCTAAAAAAATCATTACACTTTTAGCAACAAAAATTTTCGTCGCTAAAAAAATTTCCAAGACTATTTAGCAGTAAAAATTTTCGCTGCCAAAAAAATTGTTCCACTTTTGGGGTTGAAAATTTTTGTCGCTAAAAAAACTGTACAAGACTTTTAACAACGAAAATTTTCACTGGTAAAAAATAGTTCCACTTTTAGCGACGAAAAGTTTCGTTGCTAAAAAACTGTAAAAGACTTTTAGCAGCAAAAAAAATTTTCTGCTAAAAAAATTTGTTCCACTTTTAGTGACAAAAGTTTTCGTCGTTAAAAAAAGTTTTCATGACTTAGTAGTGAAAATTTTTACTGCCAAAAAAATTCATTCCACTTTTAGCGAGGAAACTTTTCGTCGTTAAAAACCCTTTACATGGCTTTTAGCAGCAAAAATTTTCGTTGCCAAAAAATTCGTTACACTTTTAGCGACAAAAATTTTCATCACTAAAAAACTTTACAAGACTTTTTAGCAGCGAAAATTTTCGCAGCTAAAAAAATTCTTTCCACTTTTAACGACGAAACTTTTCGTTGCTAAAAAACTTTACAAGACTTTTAGCAGCGAAAATTTTTGTTACTAAAAATAAATTACAAAACTTTTAGCTACGAAAATTTTCATCGTCAAAAAACATTTACTAAACTTTTAGCTATGAAAATTTTCGTTGCTAAATGTCTCTTTATATATATATATATATATATATATATATATATATATATATATATATATATATATATATATATATATATATATATATATATATATATACAGCTCAAAATTCCACACAAAATTCCTGATATACACCTGTTAACAATATATTTCATCATATTCACATTCACATCCATCTAAAACCGAACCCAAACATAAACTACATTCATTCAAACACAAACAATCTTATCTGCATCACATTCATTCACGCATAAATACATATAAACTTAACATCATAAATAAATATACAAAAACTCACAAAGATGAAGGCGAAGGTGGTGGAGCATCGGTGGATAAGCGTGCAGTGAAAGCCCGAAACATCTCCATCATCCGTCACTCATGCTCCACCCTCTCCTCCATCCTCCTCTCCTACTCCTCCCTGTGCCTCGCCAGCTGATCGTCCATCCTCCTCTCCTCCTCCTCCCTCTGCCTCACCAGCTCCTCCTCCATCATCCTCTCCTACTCCTCCCTCTGCCTCGCCAACTGATCCATCATCTTCCTCTCCTACTCCTCCCTCTACCTGTCTAGCTGATCTTTGATGTCATCGACGATGACTCGTAGCTACTGAACCTCTCTTTCTGCGATATCAACTTGGCGTATGACACTGTTGCCAATGACGATGGATCGACTAGAGGCAACTCTAGTGGGTGTCATGAGTTTGGCACAATGGTCAAACCCACGCATATATCCAGAACGGGTGTCAAGCACCTGACTTAGGATCTCTAGCTCACTCCGCTGAGTACCATTGGGAGTGGGCTGACTGCGTAAGGTGTTCATCTCCTCTTGTAATGAAAACATAAGAATTTTCATAATAAATGACATTATTATAATTTAATACGAATAAATTTTACAATGTAAGGATCTTTACCCAAATCTCACTTGCTCTAAGATGTACCCAAAAACCCGTCTCCTGCCGACAATGAGTCCCTTTATAGAAGTCTACTGGTCCGGGCTCCTGGTCAGTGACGGAATCTCGCTGCTTAATCGAAAGGATAATAGAGTTAATATAAATGTATGGAAAGAATATATAAAATTAATAATTACCAGTACTTTCTTACCATGTAATGACGAAATCATAAAAATGACTTTGAATCAGCTATGTGGTTTACTTCTAACTTTCTTCTGTTATCAGAATTTATTTTGTTCCTCTTCTGAACACATTATTTATAATACATTGTTATTAATTACAAATTTAATTATTACGTTAAGATATCATAAATATTTAAATATTACCTGAAAAGAATTAGACGAAAACCTATCGCAAAGTATCCACCAGTCCTCATCAATCACGTGCAGTGTGGACTGTATGGCCTCCTGGTGCTCACGCACCGCTTGTATTGTCGATGCAACTTACTGCGGTAATCCTTGAACCACTCCATCATGTCGTCGACGGCATGGGAGATGTGCGGAACACTCAAATCTAAGTCAAAATTATCCTTCAGTTTCGTAAATAATAAATTATGACAATAAATTTATTAAGAAAATAACTTAACCGTAAATGAACTTTTATAAAATAAATTTTAATTTACTAAAATTTACCTAAAGGCGTTGACGGATGAGTTGCCGCACATCATTTGTCACGTCTCCCCAACGGCGAGTGGTGGGGGGATCAGAGATCGGCATAAGACACCGACCTCCGACGTAAACAACATGACACTATTCTTAACAGGTCTAATGCAGTCTTGTTGGAACTTTACCGTCACCCTACCATCACGCGTAAGTCGCTCTAAAAGTAACCCACACATGGGTTCACGTCCTCGTCGGTTGGTCGACGACATAGTTACAAAAGAAATATGTAAGTCTAAACATAAACAGAAATCATTAAAAGAAATATATGTCTAGACTTACATGCAATGTTCGGTGTATACGCGACTGAGGGATCAGACTCCTGCGATGCAACATGTAACGAAAATGCTAGCTTCGTCGCATCGCGGGTAGAAGGGGTAGATTCAGTGCGTGAACAATGTACTCTCCCACCTGGTGCCATCACTGAATATGTGTAAGCTATGAACTTATAAATTTAAACAATGTCAAATAAGTGGAATATACTAAAATATTATACAAGTAGTGTTGATGGTACAATACATTTGTGCTTATGCTTAGAGAGATGATTAAAATATGAATAGACCATTACACTATAATGCAAGCAAAATATAATAAAACTATAAACTTTAATCTATAACCATTGAAAATTCCATTATACATTGTCATTCTATATTAAATACACATTTCGTTGTAATATGAAACAACTTTGAGGTAAACTATCCAAAGTACTCCTTGCGTAAGCTATCGTATACTTCATAAGCATATATCATTTCGTGTGAAGCACTCGACATATTTACAGCCAATATGTTAGTCACAATAGGAGAAATCTGGTCTCTCGGGAGCCTCAGAATTTTTTGAGATGGCATAATCTTTCCTCTGAGTCATCGTCGATATATTCTACTCTACACTTATCGACCAGACCGGGTATCTCTATGGCCCTACCAGAAGAAGATAGGACCGAAACATCCATCTGTAACAACTGATGAATATGTTACGTGCTTCTGCTATGCTCCGGTTTAAGGAGGACATGATCAGACTCAACTGTAAATGTGGATTATAAACAAGTTAATAAAAGGAATTAGTCATGACTTATAATTTTCACGTATACATGGAATACATAAATTATTTAAATTAAAAAATGATATGTAAATCATGTGTACATTTAATAATCATCATCTGTATCACTATCGTTTAGGTCTATTTCTTCACCATCACTATCGTTGATCAGTATTTCATCCTCATTGTCCACAGCGTCGTCATCAATGAAACCGCTATCATCCCTAACAATATCACGTATTATTAAGGCATCAACATGATCAGGTGGCACATCATCTCTGTCTAATTGCACCACATCAATATCAACACTTGAATTAGTCCTTGTATCCCTAGATGGCATGTCTTCTTGATATGCTTCTTCAATCCTAAACGTGTCATTTCTCCCATCCTCGCTATCTTCAACTTCTGGTACAGGAACGTCAAATACGTTTTTGGGCTTTATTTTTTGCACCACGTGCCAATAGCCGCCTTACTTGGTGTCAGTGAGGTAAAATACATGTTCGGCTTGGCTGGCGAGACAAATGAATCGTCCTTAAACTACTTCCGAGAAAAATTTAAGCTCATAAAGTAGTTGTCAATCTATATTCCCAACTTCTTATTTCTAACGTCCCACCAATCACATCTAAATAAGTACACCCACTTTCTCATATAATAACTCAGCTCAATAATATCTGTCAAAATGTCATAAAAGTCAATTTCATCCTCCTCATTTGTTCCCTTCACAACCACCCCACTATTTTGTGTGGTCCTATACTTCTTACATTCTTCGGTGTGGAACTGAATCTCGTTGACAATACAACCTATATATCTAGATACACGTCCATCAGGGCCACACATTTGTAAGTATAATGCATCAGACGCATTCGCAGAGTTGCTCGTGCGCAATGTCTTCATCTATTATCATGTACAGAATATAATTCTTTAGGGATTTTTATAAGATGATATAATGTGCAATACAATGAAAATGCTAAGTGTGGTGAGATACAATGTGAAATCTTACGCCTTCGATGAACCATTCTGGAAACTGATCCTGATGCATTCGATCATAATTTGTGGAGAATTTAGACTTCATCTCGTCTATGTGTTCACTACACATGAATGGCACGTTGTCAGCAAGAAACATTAAGATCATCGTATGTAGAGAAAATAATAATCAAGGGAAGACTTACTCTAAGTACGACTCTATTTTTTCACAATTATGCAACACATACCACCGCGCCTTTTCTAGATCCCCATGGTCCATATCCTGAAACGTCGGGGATCCTAAAGGACGAATGTTATATGCAAATACAAATATGAGTCCTTGTTCATGCTCCTGCCCTTCATCGGCATTTTGATCTTCTTAGTTTAATGTAGTCTCTATGCCATGAAGATACATGGAGCAAAATGTAAGGTACTCATTATTAATGTATGCTTCAGCTATTGACCACTCTGGTTATGCCTTATTCCTCACAAATTATTTGAGTGTGTGAAGGTATCTGTACACAAAACCACTATCTTATACGCATGAAAACATAGATATATATAGTTTATGGAATGAATAAAAATTTTAATAGGTTTTACCACCTTTCGATCAGATATATCCAACGATATTATGTTAGGCCTGGAAGCTTCGCCTCATGTTGTTACTGAATCGCTAGGTGTACCATGACATCAAAAAATGTAAGTGAAAATATTCGTTCAAGTTTATAAAGGATTATGGAAATGTCCCTCTCCAGTCATTTAATAACATCTACATTCAACGATTTCAAACACAAATCCTTAAAGAATATCCCCAACTCAATCAACGCCGCACTAATATCCTTGCTTAAGAATCCATAAATCACAACTGGCAGTAGGCATTGTAGAAGGACATGACAATCATGACTTTTCATTCGTGTTACCTTATAGTCCGTAACATTTACGTGCAAATATATATTTGACGCATACCCATCGAGAAACTTCACCGATCTCAAGCATTCACATAAATGCTTTCTCCCTAGTTTTGTCAACGTATAGTAGGCTGCTAGTATAATATATGAATTTTCATGTGATTGCAAGTGCAACTCTTTCCTTAAACCCATTTCTTGTAGATCCAATCGAGCCTTAAAACTGTCTTTTATTTTCTTCTCTATGTTCATCAATGTTCCGAAGATATTGTCACATATATTTTTCTCAATATGCATGACATACAAGTTGTGTCGCAATTTCAGATCACTCCAATAGGGCAACTCAAAAAAGATGCTCTTTTTCCTCCAGTTATAGTCCAATATTGTACATTTCCTCTTCTTCAAGTGTGATGCCCTATCAAATCTAACTTCTCCAATGTTACTCAGTTGTAGCATCACATCTTCTCCAAATAGCTCTTTCGGGGGTGACCTATGATCTTATTTACCATTAAAGATCATTGTCTTCCTACATCAATTATGATCGCTCGAAAGGAAGCGACGATGGCCCATATAACACATTTTTCTACCATGTTTCAATGATAATAAACAAGTCTCAATACCACATGTAGGACAAGTCAACTTGCCCTTCGTGCTCCACCCAGACAAATTTTCATATGCGGGAATGTCATTTATTATCCACAAGATTGCTACATGCAATCGAAATATCTGTCCTGCAAATGTGTCATACATTTATACACCTTGACTTCATGACTCGTTTAACTCATCTACTAATGGTCGCAAATACATATCAATGTCATTCCCAGGTGACCTGGGTCCAAGAATAAGCAATGACATCATGAAAAATGACTCCTTTATACATAACCAATGAGGTAAATTGTAGGGCATAAGTACCACTGGCCACATACTGTACGAGCTACTCATATTACCAAATGAATTAAAACCATCACTTACAAGACCCAGTCAAACATTGCGAGAATCCTCTACAAACCAGTCATGTTGCTTGTCAAAATTTTACCGGGCTTTAGAGTCCGCAGGGTTCCTTAGTGTACTATCATCATGAATGTGTTTCTCCTTATGCCACCTCATATGTTCAGCCATCTTATAAGATATAAACAATCTTTGCAGTCTGGGTTTCAATGGGAAGTACCTTAACACCTTTTACGGGATTTTCTTACCCCTAGCTTTACCATGCTTCCACCTAGACTCTCCACATTCTTGACACTCTTCAGCCTTATCATGCTCTTTTCAATATAATAAACAATCATTTATACATACATGTATGAGTTCATAACCAAGGCTCAAGTCTCGTATTAAGGATTTTGCCTCATAATGAGACTTAGGCAATGTCTCACCGTTCGGTAATGCTTCTTTCAACAACTCAAGCAACATGTCAAACGATTTGTTACTCCAACGATTTATTGTCTTCAAATGAAGTAACTTTGTAAGAAAATTCAACTTAGAGAAGTTCTCACACCCTGGATAGAGTAGACGTTGCGCATCCCTCAACAACCTACTAAACTTTTTCGATCGACATCACCCATTAGAGGAATATCCTGCCTACTGCTTATCGCTGTAAAATCAGTATCTGCAGCTGTTCCCCTGAACACATCCCCTATGATATCTTGCATTTCATCAACGTCTTCATCCTCATCATCCGGCATAATTAGGTCAGCAAGGACTTTAGTGGGCTCAACTCTATGGGTCATATCTTCACTATGATAGATCCACCAAGTGTAACCCTAGTCAATCCCAAATATGAACAAATCGTCCTCTACTTTGTCTAAAGTTTTATATATAATGCTCTTACATTTTCGACATGGACACCTAATCTTATTCCTTGAATCTGCCTGATCTCATGCAAATTCCATGAACTCTTAAACTCCTTATTTATACTCTGGGCCAAACCTGTTCTTAGCTCACATCCAACTCTTATCCATGTCTACAATGAAATTACTACAGTTAGTTTACGAAAATAGCTTTAAGATTAGGCTAGGTTATAGGTTTAGGTTTTAGGTTATAGGTTATATGTTTAGGATTTGAGAATAGGTTTTGGTTTAGGTTATAAGCTTAGGTTATAGGTTAAGGTTTACGTTATAATTTTAGGTTAAGGTTATAAGTTTAGGTTAATGTTGTAAGTATAGGTTATAGGTTAAGGTTAAGGTAAGGTTTAGGTTATCGGTATAGGTTTAGGTTATAAGTGTAGGTTATAGGTTAAGGTTATAGGTATTGAGATTTGAGAATAGTTTTAGGTTATAAGTATAGGTTTAGGTTGGGTTATAGGTTAAGGTTTAGGGATTTGAGTTTAGGTTAAGGTTATAAGTATTGGTTTTGAGATTTGAGAATAGTTTTAGGTTATAAGTATAGGTTTAAGTTGGGTTATAGGTTAAGGTTTAAGGATTTGAGTTTAGGTTAAGGTTTAGGTTTAGGTTATAAGTATAGGTTTTAGAATTTGAGAATAGGTTTAGGTTATAAGTATAGGTTTTAGAATTTGAGAATAGGTTTAGGTTATAAGTAAAGGTTTAGATTAGGTTTTAAGTTAAGGTTTAGAGATTTGAGTTTAGGTTAAGGTTTAGGTTTAGGTTATAAGTATTGGTTTTGGGATTTGAGAATAGTTTTATGCTATAAGTATAGGTTTAGGTTATGTTATAGGTTAAGGTTTAGGGATTTGAGTTTAGGTTAATGTTTAGGTTTAGGTTATAAGTATAGGCTTTGGGATTTAAGAATAGGTTTAGGTTAAGGTTGTAAGCTTAGGTATAGGTTATAAGTATAGGTTATAGGTTTCGGCTATAAGTAAAGGTTTTGAGATTTGAGAATAGATTTAGGTTAAGGTTATAAGTATAGGTTTAGGTTATAGGTTAAGGTTTAGGTTTAGGTTATAAGTATAGGTTTAGGTTATAGGTTATAAGTATAGGTTATAGGTTAAGGTTAAGGTCAAGGTCTAGGTTTAGGTTATACGTATAGGTTTAGGTTGGGTTATAGGTAAAGGTTTAGGGATTTGAGTTTAGGTCAAGGTTTAGGTTTAGGTTATAAGTATTTTTATTGGGATTTGAGAATAGTTTTAGGTTATAAGTATAGGTTTAGGTTAGGTTATAAGTTAAGGTTTAGGGATTTGAGTTTTGGTTAAGGTTTAGGTTTAGGTTATAAGTATTGGTTTTGGGATTTGAGAATAGTTTTAGGTTATAAGTATAGGTTTAGGTTGGGTTATAGGTTAAGGTTTAGGGATTTGAGTTTAGGTTTAGGTTAAAAGTATAGGTATTGGGATTTGAGAATAGTTTTAGGTTAAGTATAGGTTTTGGGATTTGAGAATAGTTTTAGGTTATAAGTATAGGTTTAGGTTGGGTATAGGTTAAGGTTTAGGAATGTGAGTTTAGGTTAAGGTTAAGGTTATAAGTATAGGTTTTAGGATTTGAGAATAGGTTTAAGTTATAAGTATAGATTTAGGTTGGGTTATAGGTTAAGCTTTAGGGATTTGAGTTTAGGTTAATGTTTAATTTTAGGTTATAAGTATAGGTTTTGGAATTTGAGAATAGGTTTAGGTTAAGGTTGTAATTTTTGGTATAGGTTATAAGTATAGGTTATATGTTTCGGCTATAAGTAAAGGTTTTGGGATTTGATAATAAGTTTAGGTTAAGGTTATAATTATAGGTTTAGGTTATAGGCTAAGGTTTAGGTTTAGGTTATAGGTATAGGTTTAGGTTATAGGTTATAAGTATAGGTTATAGGTTAAGGTTAAGGTCAAGGTCTAGGTTTAGGTTATATGTATAGGTTTAGGTTGGGTTATAGGTTAAGGTTTAGGGATTTGAGTTTAGGTCAAGGTTTAGGTTTAGGTTATAAGTATTTGTTTTAGGATTTGAGAATAGGTTTAGGTTATAAGTATAGGTTTAGGTTGGGTTATAAGTTAAGGTTTAGGAATTTGAGTTTAGGTTAAGGTTTAAGTTTAGGTTATAAGTATTGGTTTTGGAATTTGAGAATAGTTTTAGGTTATAAGTATAGGTTTAGGTTGTGTTATAGGTTAAGGCTTAGGTATTTAAGTTTAGGTTTAGGTTATAAGTATAGGTTTTGGGATTTAAGTATAAGTTTAGGTTATAAGTATAGGTATTGGGATTTGAGAATAGCTTTAGGTTATAAGTATAGGTTTTGGGATATGAGAATAGTTTTAGGTTATAAGTATAGGTTTAGGTTGGGTTATAGGTTAAAGTTTAAGGATTTGAGTTTACGTTAAGGTTTAGGTTTAGGTTATAAGTATAGGTTCTAGGATTTGAGAATAGGTTTAGGTTATAAGTATAGGTTTAGGTTGGGTTATAGGTTAAGGTTTAGGGATTTGAATTTAGGTTAAGTTTTAGGTTTAGGTTATAAGTATAGGTTTTGGGATTTGAGAATAGGTTTGGGTTAAGGTTGTAAGTTTTGGTATATGTTATAAGTATAGGTTAAAGGTTTCAGCTATAAGTAAGGGTTTTGAGATTTGAGAATAGGTTTAGGTTAAGGTTATAAGTATAGGTTTAGGTTATAGGTTAAGCTGTAGGTTTAGGTTATAGATATAGGTTTAAGTTATAGGTTATAAGTATAGGTTATAGGTTAAGGTTAAGTCAAGGTCTAGGTTTAGGTTATACGTATAGGTTTAGGTTGGGTTATAGTTTAAGGTTTAGGGATTTGAGCTTAGGTCAAGGTTTAAGTTTAGGTTATAAGTATTTGTTTTGGGATTTGAGAATAATTTTTGGTTATAAGTATAGGTTTAGGTTGGGTTATAAGTTAAGGTTTAGGGATTTGAGTTTAGGTTTAGGTTATAAGTATTGGTTTTGGGATTTGAGAATAGTTTTAGGTTATAAGTACAGGTTTAGGTTGGGTTATAGGTTAAGGTTTAGGAATTTGAGTTTAGGCTAAGGTTTAGGTTTAAGTTATAAGTATAAGTTTTGGGATTTGAGAATGGGTTTAGGGTATAGGTTTGGAGTTATAGGTTTAGGTTACGGGTGTGGTACCTGAAAATACAGATATAAACACGGCCTATCCGAATGGTCAGGCCCCTCCAATGTTGTCCATAGAAAATGGATAGCTTCATCACGGTCATATCCAGCAATTCCCACCTTCTACGGACCCCCACTCATCTAGATAGATCCGACACACATCCAGGTCTGCTCCATTAATTTTGATCAAATACATAAACATAGCCTGTCTAAATGGCCAGGCCCCTCCAATGTTGTCCATAGGAAATGGACAGCTTCATCATGGTCATAACAGTTGTTCCCACCTTCTAGGGACCCCCGCTCATCCGGATAGCTCCGACGCACATCCGTGTTTGCTTCATTAATTTTAAGAAAATACATAAAAATGACCTGTCCAAATGTTCAGGCCCCTCCAATATTGTCCATAGAAAATGGACAGCTTCATCATGGTCATAACAGCGGTTCCTACCTTCCAGAGACTCCTGCTCAACATCCGGATAACTCCGACGCACATCCGGGTCTGTTCCATCAATTTTGAGCTGATACAATTAAATCCTAAATTAGTTACTCATTGTTCACTCCCCAAGTGTAGGGTTGTGATGTAGTAATAACTCGGTAAGACCAAGGTCGAATCCCAAGGGACTGAAACTCATACGTTATCTAAAACTAACTAGAACTAGAACTAGGCTAAGATGAAATCTAAACCAAATGTAATTTGAGGAATAATGGTGAAAATATTATCTAAAACTTAAGAAAAATCAGAAATAGAAAACTAGGGATTCAGAGGATCCACCTGTAGAGATCAGGGAGATCTTATGCCTATTTTATGCAATTAACTGAACTACTTTGATCTAATTTTAAAGAGATGAAAGGTATATGAATTAGAATGGATCCCATCACCAAACCATGCCCAGGAGACTATGGCAAACAACATAATTAAACTAATTACCAACCAATCACATTTCATGAAGGTTAGGAAGGGTACCGACATCCAACCATGCCCAGGAGACTATGGTGAACAACAGGGCTTCCTGACGTCATAAACATCAAAAGAAAAAGAAAATATTCAAAACCATCGCAGACCCACTGTAATTTCAGTCACAACAGACTATTAAAGACTAAAAATATTCCCAAAGTCAATTAAATCAAAATCAGTTCAATATTAAATAAAAAGGTATAATCAAACGTCTCCCATTACGCTACAAGCTTCACCTCTTAGCCCTAGCTAAGAGGTTCAACCACACATGATTGATTAAGCTAAATCCCTTAAAAAAAATAAACAAAAAGAATTAAACAGAAAAAAAAGAAAACTAACTCTACTCTCCCTCTTGTGCAGGTCCTTGCCCCACCTTCCTGGTCCTCCCAAAGATGTCCTGGATGCTCTCTCCGTCTCATTTTATAGTGGCTGAGAGTTGGTTTGGATGCGAGAGAAAGCAGGTCAGTAGCCGACCCTGTTACGCAGCAACAGTCCTGCGCGCGTAGGAAGAAGTAACCAACTTGCGTTTGGAGGCATTTTGGAACAGATGGCCTTCCCACCTTCATTTTGGCCTTCTTGGTAGAGGTAAAGACCCACTTTCATGAGTTTGGACTGATTGGATCACTGATCCGACAATGAGTGCAATCACACAATGGAAGGTTACGTCCAGTTTTGTCGAACTGCGAACAGGGCCAACACTTCTTGCGTTTGGTTGTTGGTGGGGCTCACTTCAGGTGACGTTTGAGAGATCTCCGCCGTCCACCAGTTTCAGATCGAAAAACCCATCAAGAATGAACGTTTCTTGACCGATTTCGGTGTGGCCCATAGACATTTTCACTCTGTCATCCGACCTGCATTTAGATGATTGGAAATCGTTTCTCAATGCCTTTCGGGAATCTGGCACCTAGGCGATAGTCATAGGTCCCTTTGGAGTCTTTTGAACGGTCTAGATTAGACCTTTGTATCATGATGGTGGCCCACAACAGTTCCTCTGCAGGCTCTGTTGCGAAACAGAGCCGACGCAGCATGTCTTCTATCGTGGTCGTTGAGGCCATGGTCGATATAGACGGAGAAATCCATTCCATCCATCAGAATCCTTGTAAAAAACCATTCAAGAATAGACTATTTTAGCTCACATTACATGTGGCCCATATAACTTTACATTGCACCATTCGTTCTCTATTAGGCTAAGATCTTCGCACGTTTGTTTGCATGGAAATATACAGACACCTAGATAAAGGTCTTGGCCACCTCTTGGGATTGGTGAACGGTTCAAATCATCAAACCGAGCAGTGAGTGGGGTCCACTAGCAAAATTAGCGTCCTCACGGTGCGAACAGTGTTTACGCGGCTGCAGTCGGGTCTGTGCATGTTTACCAAATTCTCTGGTCCGGTGCGGCTCGCGTGTGCGTGCACTGAATGCACGCACACCCTCATGTGGAGTCCATTGTGATGTTTGTGAGAAATTTGTACCGTCCATCCTTTTCCCCATCTAATTTAAGGTGTTGAGTCCAAAAATGAAGAATTTTAGGATACCAAGCGGGCCCTAAATTAGGAATTTATGGGGTTGATCTGTTCATTGGGCCACTTTCAGAGTGATCTGAGGGAAGAAATTTGACGTGTACGGTTAACTTATGGTCCTTAGGCCATGTATGAAGTTTCGACTCAATTGGATGGCCAGAACCCTGTGATCTTACATTTTTGGACTAATTTCAGGCCTTTTTAATGTAAATAGCTTGATTTCCTCGGGTCCCTGGCGTGCATATCTGTCGATCTTAGTTCCTGGAGTCCGTCCCTTACCTTTGTGAATTCTAAATGTTAAATCCATGCTTTTAGCATCTTATTTCAGTTTAAGCTCGTAATTACACCTTGCAGCACAAACACGGTTAAAACGGGCCATTAAACAGTATCTTGTTCATAAATCTAGGTAATAAATGGGGTCTAATATACAATATTTGACCCTCAACACTCATCCAAAGTTGGATAGATTGTAATACTTTCATATTCCCACTTAAACATCCACGCCGAAAATCCGACAGCATCTCCCCATGCCTCTCTGGATAAGTTGATCTTACATTACATTCTGATGCCAAAAATCTGAATCAATGTATAGATATTTGACATTGGATATGGAACGGAAGAAATAGATCCAGAGAGAAATGGGGAAATGGACTGCAGATCAGGCATGAACATTTAAATAGATTATATGAAAGCATACTATCTATCTAACCTTAAACTGTCGAAAATGGGACAATTTGAACAATTTCTATGCCACCAAAAATACACCATATCTATGAATGGCCCCATAGAAATCCTCAAACGAGTAACTAATTATCTAACTTACAAATCTATAAATTACAAGTCATAACTATAAACTAACTAATCACAATAATAAGTCAAGACAAAAAAATGTAATATACATGCTCACTAAGGTTTGCAATGATAGAAATACACATTTCATCTTTATACTGAGAACAGAAATACAATGCTAAGTAAACAAACATTTCTAACAAACTATTACGTGAAAGAAGAGCTCTAGAAGATGAGAAAGTCTTCATGTATAATGCTACTGTTAGCTACTTAAAATAAGAGATTTAATTCATATGTGAATGATAAATGTAAAATGAAGAGAAGGATGCCCTTTACCAAGAGAGAGAGAGAGGTTCATCATGTTAGTAGGCCTACAAATACCTTGTCTGTTACAGAAAGTATGTTTTTTTAGGATTTCCTAAAGGTTTTCAATCCCTGGCTGTAGATGAGCATGTTAAGAGGTGGATAGCTTTTAGGCCTGTGTGTATGCACTGGCCTCCTCAGGTGGAATGAGGTGAGGTACAGGAAGAAGGGTTTGCCTTTGGGGACTATGAGCTGGCCAGTTTTTGGTGATACTACAGAGTTCTTGAAGCAAGGCCCAAGCTTCATGAAAAGCCAAAGAGCAAGGTCAGCTTTTTTCTTTTTCCTTTTTTAGCATTTTTTTTTCGCTTCCATTTACAAAAAAATAAAATAAAAAAAAAATAAATAAATAAAAAATAAAAAATTATTGAGTTAGGATGCTAAGAGATGTGATTTTTGTTTCTGTACACATGGGTTGTAGCCTCTGAAGTGATTTCTGTACACATACATACATATACATGTATACATGTGTGTTTGTGTAGACACAAAGAAGAAGGTGAGATTTGGGGTGATGGGTT
Source organism: Magnolia kwangsiensis (assembly GCA_037074715.1). Taxonomy (NCBI): domain Eukaryota; kingdom Viridiplantae; phylum Streptophyta; class Magnoliopsida; order Magnoliales; family Magnoliaceae; genus Magnolia; species Magnolia kwangsiensis. The sequence continues at coordinate 40,653,732 of CM073576.1, read as the reverse complement.
TTTGAGTTGAGTTGGTAAAAGAGGTGGGTTTGGTTTTTTTGAAGTGGTCTTTGTTGTGTTGTACATGGCAGCTTTGGAAATGATGTGTGCATGAGTACGTACATATATACCATACACATGCATACATGTGTGTTTGTATGGAAGAAGAAAGGAAGGTAAGATTTGGAATGGTGGGTTTTTAAGATTAAAGGGGAGAGAGGTGAGTTTGTTGTTTTAAAATTGACAGTCCTATGTCACTTGCATTACTGCACCTAAACCTACAATCCCTTCATTAAAGTTTAGATCAGTTATCAACACTTCTGTACAAATATGACTAATTGGTGGAGGAAATTTTACCGTTTTACATTCAAGGCAAGTCCTAGCCCAATGGCCCTATTTTCCACACAAAAAACAGGAACAATCACCATCCTCTGGCTCTTTTTTTATCATCTTGACTACATAGGGTGAATATAGATATCATGGAGCTATAACGATTATGGAGGTTTCATAGATTGATATCTAGGTGGATATAGTCAACTTTAAGGGCGAATGATAGGGTTGATTAGCTTAATTATTGGTTCCTCTTTCGACATTCGATATCAAAAACCACACAGATTCCAAACTGAAGATATTTTGGATCAACTTCATGTTCTACATGATTAGCTAAGTCTTTAGAGGTCTTGATTGCCTCATTGTAATTCAGGATATATTTGATTTGAACAAAAATAAAAATAAAAATCGACAGAGATCGAATTCATCACTATAATATTTTTTTTCAAAACACAATACATTTCACAATTTTTCTAACTATTTTTAGTGTGTATAACACATTTTCTTCATCCACGAAAATCCTAATAGACCCATGCCAATCATCAAAATTGTACCCATCAAATATCTCTCCTTTCAAGAATCAGCCACAACTGATTTGGATGTCATTACCAGTCACTTAATCAAGTCAGAGTGGTCAATTGGAAAACACATCCAACACTCTTTAATTTTATTCATGCACAATAATCATCAACGGTCCAAAGGATCCAAAATCCAGCCTCACTTACACCAATTGACACAGGCAATACAATCACTGTCAGTCCGGCCCAAAAGTTGACTTACCAAATTGGGTGTGGCAGTAGCAATCAGAGTCGAAAGGGCAATGAACAGCTCAAAGGGAACAAGCGTTGCGACCTAATAAAGAATCACAATACACAGCCCAAGGAGTGCAAGAATGTGGTCCACTAGAAAGGAGCAGAAGTATGCCATCCACTAGGAGGAAGCATGTATGCAATCTAGGGGCAAAGTGGAACATACATTGCACAGTCGAAGGGAGGCGTGTGGTGCAACCCGAAGTGGAGTGCGCTTAATGTGGTCTGAAGTATTGTACACACTAAGGTGAGGAGAGAGAGTAGAGACAAAGAGATAAAGACTGGGGGAGAGGGGATTAAACAGGGAGAGAGAGAGGCGATGCATGAACCGACCACTTCCTCTCCTCAAGACACATTTGGGACAGTTGGATTGCCCATGTGCAAACACATGATGGGTTAACATGTCATCAATCTTAGCAAGAGATTCCAATCCACACAAAAATACTGAAATAATCATATTCTGTAGAAAAATTTACTCATGCAAGAGAAATAGCTAGTTTTGGCAAGAAACCATGTGAGCTGATGCCAAATGAAAGCTTTAGAAATGATAGAACTTTTTGAAACAAGCCAAATCCTAGAATGTTGTTTTTTAAATGACTAAGAATAAAACTACAAGTTAAATGAGCTGGTAGAGACAATGTAGTGTGTGTGTGAGTGATCCAGGGTTCAATCCTTAGTAGTGTGTACCTTTCAAAAAAAAAATCGCTAGTATGCTTTGGGGCAAGAGGAATTTGCTAGGTGTAATAGGGAATCAATCATTGTTGGGTGGGGTTTGCATTGCTATCTCCAAATGATATCTCATCTATGTGTGTGTGTGTGTGTGTGTGTGTGTATGTGTGTGTGTGTGTGTGTTTTGACAGTTTAGGCCCTCCTGTTCTCTTCTGATGTAAAAAGGTTACTGTTGCCTTTTAAAAAAAAATAAAAAATCCACTGACAATTACTGTTTTAGTCATTCTAGTGATGTTCGGTTTTTGAAGTGTTTCCTTGGAAAAGTTGCTTATCATGCTCATTCATATGAATTTAGAGAATTAAATTCTCTTGAATCAAGTTTAATTATGTTAGCAAGTCTCTTTAATCAAGGAGTGATGTTTGAGTCTATTTAACCATTGAAGAGAGAGTTCAACTAGTCTATGGAGATGAAAACTCTCACTCATACATTGTAGATGAAGAGTTCATATTTCTTTGCAAAAAGAAAAAGAAAATTCTTTTAAAAAATATATACAAGAGCTCATATTTACACACACACACACACACACATGTATCTATATATTTAGTGGGTTAATGGATGAGTGCAGCCCACACCTATAATAACAGGTGCTAAAACACACACACACACACACATAACACCCATGAGACAACCACGGGGTTTAAAGTATCATCCAAAACCAGTACATATTGCTTAATATGTACCAGTATTGCCCATGAATGCTAAAACACACACACACACAACATACCTGCTGTTCATGGCTCCTTTCACAAAACCATGAGAGGGGCTATGCTTACTCTCATCTCCCCTACCATGATTAGAGATCAATTTCTTCCAAAGATCGATGGAACATTGAGAATGGCAGGGAGATAAATTGTTGTCGCATGTATTTCATGAAGAAAACTAATCTAAAACAGAATGGAAATGGTAGTAGTAAATGTTAGAAAGAAGCATATACCTGATTTATCTTGAAGTTCTTACAATGGCGCCTCTCAATCTAGCAACAAAGAGGGAAACCAGTAGTCCCAGATGCACCGAGACAAGTTAATGATGGAAATCCAATCGAGATGATGAAGGGTCCTTTGAGGTTTTCTAAGGTGATGAATCTGATAGAGGGAGAGGGAGCACGACAAAGGGAGAGAGAGAGAGAGAGAGAGAGAGAGAGAGAGAGAGAGAGAGAGAGAGAGAGAGAGAGAGAGAGAGAGAGAGAGAGAGAGAGAGAGAGATTGGGGAACGAATAGAGAGAGGGAGGAAGATGAGCAAGCTGGAGCAAGATCAGGAGAGAGATAGGGTTAGGGAACGGAGTGAGAGAGAGAGAGAGAGCAGAGATTTGGGGTCTTTTTTGGGCGGGCGTCTGTTTGGACAGCCCGTCAAAATTTGGGCCGGGGTCTGGTATGGCTCTGTGGATCCCACCATGATGTGTGTCAAACATCTACCCCATCAGTCAGATGCATCATCCCATGGTGAGCCTAGGGATTAAAAATCAAATCAATCTATGACTTGTGTGGACCACACCACATACAAAAGTTGAGAGACGTTACCCTCCATTAAAACATTCATAATTATTTTTCGGGCCCACAGAGATGTGGTCCACAAATCCAGCCCATCCATTATGTGTGTGCCACTTGGATGAGGGCTCATACCAAGTTTCAGACGCATCCAAATTTCAGGTGAGGCCCACCAAGTGCTTTTATATGTTTTAGGCACGTCTCCACATGATTTTAGATGGTATGGCCCACCGGAGTTCCGTATACGGATGATTTTTAGGATATCTTATAATTTAAAGGGGACCAATCAAATGCATGGTGTTGATGTTTGACACACGTCATGGTGGGGCCCACACAGCTTGACTTCATGGGAACGACATAGATTAAACACATACATCATGGTATGGCCCACCTGAGATTTATATCCTGAAAAATGGATGAACAATGTGGGCACATCTTGAATTTTTGGTAAATCCAAAACTCAAGTGGACCATGCCACACGAAATAGTTTGGAATAATGATTTCCACCGTTGATACCTTCCTTGGGCCCATAGTAATGTTTATTTGACATCCAACATGTTCATAATATCACAAAGATATGAATGAAGAGAAAACATAAAAATATATGAATTATTGTGGGCCAACTATGATGACAGTGTAAAATCCACTCCGTCCATCATTTTCTCTGAATCATGATAGAATGAGATCTAAAAAATCAGATAGATCCATTGATAAAGAAATGGACAGAAGATACCACCATTTGTACCAAAGTAGCCCATGGGCGCAAGATCTAAGTTGTACAGCAGGTGAGTCCCACCGTGTACGTCTCTGATTCCAGCCTACTACTCAAGTGGATCAATTATTTATCTTACCTGACCTTCAAACAACCGCCTTAAACATATTAGCTATAGAACCTTGCATCACCCATATGCCCCTAGCTAGTTACTTGAATCGTAGGTTTTTTTTTTTTTACTTTTTTGTTGGAAGGTATAATCTCAACAAATGATTCAAGAAGACTTCAACGGCCTTGAAGTAGAGACTAGAAAGTCAAATCTTTTGGATCCTCAATGATCTTCACTAGAGTTTACAAGAATGAAGCCAAATCAACACCATATATAACACGATGATCTGCAATAACATTCACCTGCAAGCATTCGTAGTTTTGCCCAGGTGAGTTTGTGGAAGGCTCAAGACTGGAGGTTCTAGGCTTCCAAATAACTCACCAGGAAGAATGTTTCTCACTTGCACATCTGACTTTTCACACCAATCTGGCCATCCTTGGTAGCAACTACAGTTCGTTGGGATGCTCCAATGGCCATGATTGCACCCTGCAGAACAATCCATTACAAATTTGGCAGTCAGATTCTCAATTGAAGAGGGGATAATGTATTTAATTTAAAAAAAAGTAAAACATAGAATCCCCTTGTTTTTTTTTTCTTTTCTCAAAGTGAGATTGTGTATTTGATTTACATGGTGTAGCATCTAGGGAACTTCGTGAAGACACAAGAGTCAGGAAATTCAATTTTCACCCATGGCATAGAATTGCAAGCATTCCCTACACTTGTTAAAATTAAATGACACTAGTAGTGCCACCAGTCCTTAGGCCAACACATGACCCTGACTGCTTATTGAGTGAACTGCTACTGAATTAGTTTAGTGGGAGTTTACACAAAATTATGCTGATTAATGAAGAAATTTCATAATGCAACCAAATGCACTATTACCCAAAAACAAACACCAATTAGATTATCCTAAATATCCATATTATGGTCTGAAAATGGATATTTAAAAATAAAAATCACCAACACATATATAACAAATAAGAAGAAAATCAACTCTGATATGGTCAGGATTGTTTGATTAGGGTAGCTTTTGTAGCTATTTCACAATGAGACCCACCAAAATAAATGGTTGGAATTATAGGGGAAAATCATTTCCCATACACAATATAAGGATGAAAGAAAACATGAACTCTGTTGTAAGTGACTAACTAGTGCATATACCAAGTCATACTCATCCAAGCGACTAACTATTGCATTTCTGATCACCCTTTGTGAAAAACTACAATCATGCGGATTTTCTGTACTCTGAAAAACTACAATCATGTGGATTTTCTATATTTGTTAAGAGGAGTTTCTTCAAGTCATAGACTAAGTACTTAAGGCATCGGTTGGCCTAGTTTCTCATATTTGTTATGCTCTCTCTGTGAGGTTTTCTCGCATTATTTTCAACTGATCTGAGCCTGTGCCAACCAAAATCATAATGTTAAACAGACCCAGCCCTAGTGTGGGGCCCACCTTGAAGATGTGTTATATATCTACATCATCCATTCATTTTACCTGTCCATTCTAGGACGTGGTTCCAAAAATTGAACAGATCCAAATATCAAGTGGACCACATATAGGGGAAATTTTTGGTGTTAACAGTCCATTCTGGTTCCAAAAATTGAACAAATTCAAATATCAGGTAGACCACATAAAGAGAGAAATTGTGGTATTACCAATCCATTCTAGGACGTGGTTCCACATCTAGGGGAAATTTTGGTGATCGAATGCTCACCAGCCAAGAACTTCCTAGGGCTTATAGACCGTAATAAGGACAACCAGACTCATATGAAGGGAAAATACAAAGCGTCACTATTGCAAAAATTAGGTCATTCGCCTCATGATCCTTTCACAAATGTATGGTGGTACTCGCTTGATGTACAACTTAGAGCAGGTGATTTGTTTTAGTTGAATTTGTTTTAAGCCAATTTTGTAGCGGACTATCTCACTTTACGGGTCATATCTAAAGGTGGGCAGTCCCATAAGGGGCTCTATGGGCCCAACACTATGTATATGTTTTATCTAAGCCATCCATTCATCTTAACAACTCATTTTAGGACATGAGCCTAAAAAAGGAGGCAGATCAAGGCTCAAGTGGACCACACTATAGGAAACAGTGGATATTAAGCAGCTACTGTTAAAAATTTACTAGCAATGGTGTGGTCCATTTAGGCCTTAGATATGACTCATTTTTGGGATCATGTCCTAAAATTACTTGTCAAAATTAATGGATGACGTGGATACACCACATACATCACTATGGGCCCCACAGAGCTCTTGGTAGGAGCGCTCATCTCTAGCTTCGTGTAGTGGGTGTAATACCCCGTCTATGCCCAAAAACTCTCCTTTTCATTTTCATTCTCACGAGCTCTTCCCTTTCTCTACCCCTCTCTCTCTCTCTCATGCTACAGAAATCTGAGAAGGAGATGGAGAGCTCTCTCTCTCTCTCTCCATCTCATGCTACAACAAGCTGAAAAGGAGATGGGGTCTATTCATACAGTGAAGAAAGAATATCATGCTAACAGAATCTTCTGAAGCTGGACCAACAACTCATCCACTCTCCTTCTTACTTTGGTACTCACTCTCTCTCTCTCTCTCTCTCTCTCTCTCTCTCTCTCTCTCTCTCTCTCTCTCTCTCTCTCTCTCCGTTTATTAATTTCTATTTTGCCCATGGAGGATTTGGGGGTTTGTGGATCTTAGGAATTATGGAGTTGTGGATTTTGGAAATGGGAGAATTGGGGATTTTAGGAATTGGAGGATGTTGGGGACTTTCATATTGAAGGAATTTAGGGAAATTAGGGATTCGTCCCAATTTGGGGAAATTGGGGAAATTGGGGAAATTTGTGGATTCCCCTTTCCTCCCATATAGTAAGAGTTGTTTGAATAACCATGTGGGCCAATCATTTCTCTAGATGGATGATCAGAAATGTGAACTATGTGGGCCAATCATTTCTCTAGATATAATGAATCACACTTGCAAATTTTCCTCACATCAGCAACATCCAATCCACTCATTTTTTTGGTCACATGATATACCATAGAAATTGAGAGTTGTAGTTAATGAAGAGATGGAGAAATCCCTACTTGTTCATTAAACTTGGACACTTCTTAATTGAATGGACAGTACACCACACGTGATTCCAAACCTGTAAGACTACCAAACACAGGCATTATAATTTCTAGCTTTGTTCGATGAATCAGGTTTTCAGATTTTGACTCAGTTACAGTGAGTTCATCTTGGATGATTTGATCTGAGTCACTGTATTTCGTGTGAATAATTTTTCTGGTGAGTTTCAAACATCATATGCTGCCAAAGTATCAAATCATTCCCTTTTTTAAATGGGCCCCACAATGCAAGTTGTATTCATGCATCTTAATGCAAAGAGTGGGAACTTTCGCTGATGGAACATTTGGAAAAAGATAAAGAAAAAAATTGGTGCCTTAAAAGCTTCAGTACCAATCCTAACTTATGATGAAGTGTTCAATTCTCTCCTTCACTACAAATATCAATGACAAGATATTACGAGAAATCTCAACTACTTTCTTTTTTCCATATGCCCCACATACAAGCTAAAGTGAGCAACCTCCATACAACTCACCGACTCAATTGCAAGGACCCTACAATCCACCATTTAAAAAATCCACAATCTACTTTGTAATGACCATGAATGTTGAGTAACTTCAAGAAAAAACCCGTAGACTTTCTTCACCATTTATAAGTTAAAGGCTTAAGAAAGGTCTGCTTTCTATAGTCAAAAGAAAGGTCTACTTACTTTTCTATAACAAAAAAAAAAAAAAAAAAGGTTTGGTTATAGAGAAGTAAAAATATCAATGCAAGAAGTGCCCCTTAGGGCCTGTTTGGTTGCCAAGGAATTCATTCCCTGGTTTTTATGTTTCCTGAGAATGGTAGAATCGGTATTTCTCTTCACAAGTACCTTTACACATAGAGAAATTTATTTTCCTGAATAGCTGTTGGTAGGCTAAAATTTTCACTGTCATATGTCATTTTAATTTCATAGTTGTAGAGAACCTCTTTCTCATAGTTCCAGACCTGGAAATGTATGTCAAACAATTCAAATAAAACAAAAACATATCAAATCTTAAAGAATATGCACTCTAGACAGTAAGCATACATATCAAATGCCCAAGGATTCAAATTCCATGATATGCTTAAATTATCGAGGCTGATACATATACAATAAAATCACATACATGCTACATTTTGTGGTAGAGATATACAATTGATGAGGTCTTGGAGAAATTTGCCTTTTCTATTACTCATACTTTTTAAGTTTCTCTTGGATCGGCTTATGTAGCTGTTAGGCTATCTTGTGAGACAAATCCGAGTCTATCTTATTGACAAAGAATTCAAGTGAGTTGGGCTTAGGAGCTGGTTCTAGAAAACAATATCAGTTCCATTATTTTTTTCTATTGTTAATGATCTGCCTGTTTGCAGTGTTGTGGGATACACCTTATTTCTCAGCTTGATTGAGTATAAAACTCTTGAGATGTGTGGAGATCTAGACCGGGCAAATGAAATCCTGGTCTTAATTCCGAAGGAGCATCATGACAGGTTCTTTCCATATTTCACCAATTACAGAAAAGCATTTTAGCATTTGGTAATGTTGGCGTCTTGGCAAATGTTTTTTAGCCCAACATTTTCATGTAGTTATTTATGGAAGGTGGAATTTTAGTGTTAGATGATAAAAATAGCAATTTTTTCTTTTAAAGATGTGAAAAAGTAAAGGTAGCTTAAATCAGAAGAGCTTTTCTTTGACTCTTTCTTTTCTTTTAAAAGTGTAAAATCAGAAGAGCTTTTCTTTAAGACGCCTGTTCTTTTGAAACCCAGTGCAAAATGTCGGGGGAATATATTAACCACAGTATCAAAATTGGTGGTGATTGGCCCTCTCATGAAGTCTTAAGCTATTATAGGACATAATTTATCTAAAATTGGAACCAGTTTATTAGTGTAAGTTGCAGTCCAGTCTACATATACTATAAGTCTCAATTTTATTTTATTTTTATTTTGAAAGCCTACTACAACTCTGGAATTTCTAGTTTCTGCTGACATATTATTAGATCGACATTTTTGGAAACTTTTGACCTATCCCTCTCATCACCTTGTTGCCTTGTTATGATTTTCCTATTCTTGTCGCATGTCATTAGAATCTGAAATTTTAGATTTAGTATCGGCAACATAAAGTTCTATTGTTGCCCATTCTTATTTTGCTTGATCTACTTGATGTCGAAACTATAAAGGTCTGATAGTAAACAACTTTTTTAAGTTTCCAACGTCTTCTCCCTTATGGTTGTAGATTGTAATATCTATGAGAATTTTAATGATATAGTCATTTTCATGCAATGAAATGTTATGAAGACAATCTATATATGCATCGTTTGAGATACTTTGCCTTGTTAATGTGTTTCCACTTATGATCAATGATTTGGGTTATGTATTTTCCTAATAGTTTCTCGGTTGCCATATTCTGAACATGAGATTCTTCCTATTTATGTGTGTTATGTTGAACTTGTCTTGAATTCTGATAGTCTTGAAAATTGTATTTTACTTACCATAGTGTGGCTCATTTCATTGAATCTCGAGGTATGTTGGAGGATGCACATGAAGTCACTACTGATCCTAATTACAGATTTAATCTAACTGTCCAGCTTGGGAGATTAGAGGTTGTAAAGGCCTACCTTAGGATCACCCAAGAGGACGTTCAACCTCAACTGGCTTCCAAGAAGTAGCCCGCCACTACTCATATAATATAAGGTCTAAAGCATATGCAATGCATGGCCTAATGGGCCATATACCAAGCCCAACTTATAGGCCAGATGGTGGACCCTCAAGTAAGGTTTGGGTCTAAACACAAAGGTCATAATTTCATATATTGTGGTAGGCTTCATGGGCAGCCCAGTAATTCATTTACATAGGCAAGTTTTACATTTAACACAAGTGAGTTAGGCCTCACTTTTGGCCCAAGTACAGGGTCAATTTAGTGGGCAGCCAAGAGCCCAACTTCTTGCATATTATTGCCCTTAAGCCCATCACAATAGATAGGAGAGTATAGACCCAAGATCAATGGGCCTATCCAAAAGAACTTAGTCCAAAAGGCCTAATCACTACCACAAAAGGGGCGGCCATGCATATGCTATATTACATAATGGGCCCTAAGGAAATGGCCCAAAATAAAAGTCATACAATTCATACATTATGGTGGACTTGAGATCAGCCCATAAGCCTAAGAATAAGGTCTATACTGATAGTGTGGGCCTTGCCACATCAACCCAAAGACTTAGCAAGGCCCTCCACAATATACATTTATGTGGGCCTTGCAAGTCAGCCCACAAGTAAGCATTTTATGAGGGCATCAAAGCTAATAAATATACATGATCAGCTTGTAGACGGCCCATTGGACCCGTAAAATAATAAGGTCAGCCCCTGTACAGTCTTGGGCTCAAGGAATAGGTTTCTAACCCAAATATTCCATAAAATTACCAAAAATCTGGTTAAGACTAGCCCATATTATCACCTTAAAGATGGGCCTTGAGAGGCACTAATTATACCTAAAAATATCTAAGGAAAGCAAGGAGTGTATGCAATACTCTCTCAAAATCTAGTGTGTCATAATAGTTCCTAAACAATCAACCATGCAGTAAATTTTGGGCCCCTTGCTGGAATTTCAGCCCACCCATTTCCTGGGCCTGCTGGAGTCCAGAAATTTATTTAATTTAGATGGGTTACTGACCCATGGTAATCCACATATATCATAGTGGGCCTCACTAGATAAAAAGAGAGATATATAACACTTACTTCAAGTAGGCCATGTCATTAGAATGCAGGCCCAGCAACCCAAGGTAGGGGCGTGCCGAGGTATTTGGCCCAAAATTGATCCAAATTTCAGGCCACACTACGGTCGGTACAGAGGACCAATGGCCATAAACATTTTGAGGGTGGTCCCTCCATGGGTGTGCCAAACCCCTACAAAATTTCAAAATGTTTGAACATCTATAAATATTTTAATTAATTTGAATAAAACAATCTGTCCAGAAAATCAGACTGACCTGAACGTCCCAACGTGGTGGGCCAGTCCGGCACTTACCACGGTGTACACAGGGGTCCATTAGCCCAAAAAATTTGTAGGTAGGTACTAAAATGGGTGGACCACACCCTCATAAAGTTTTAAAATTTTTAGACATGGATAAATATTTTAATTCATTTAAAGAAATTAATCTATCCTGAAAATCGGACTGATCTGGACACCACATTATAGTGGGCCGGTCCAGCCACCACCATGGTGAGTACAAGTGTCCATTGGCCCCAAAATTTGGTAGATAGGTCCTAACATGGTTGGAACACCTCTCTATAAATTTTTAAAATTTTTAGACACCCAAAAGTATTTTAATAAATTTTAGAATTTCAACCTATCTAGAGTGGAATGTTGCTAGAACAGTGCAAAAAATTCAGACTGTCCACTTCACTTGGACCACACCTTTAGGACCACATTGAAGGTCAGTTGGGGCTGAAATTTGGAAAAAATTAAGATGTGATCCCCAAATTTCAGAAAAATATATTTTATGGGTATAAAAGGTCCCCCAATCAGTCCCAAATTCAAGCCCAAGTCCAACAGAAATCTGTCCAGAAATTTCTGGACAACAATACATGCATGAAATAAAATAAATGTATGGGCCTATTAAGAAATGGATTAGCCCATAAGTTGGATACCAGGGCCCACTAGGGTGGGCCCCATAATTATTTAGAACAAAATCTTAAATTTTCACCCTTGCAAGAACATTTAAGGTGGAGAAAAAATGGCATCTAAACCATGGTGTAAGTTGAGTATAGATGTCCCTTCCTTACTGGGCTTTTCTAGGCAATCTAGGCCCACTAAGTGAACCACACATAATATCATCAGATTATGAAAGAAAGAAGGAGAAGGAAGAGAATCCAGCCATCAGGGGAGGGCTCCGCCACTATTTAGCTGTCCCCACACAATCACAACCACAAACATCAATTAAAAGACATTGTACAACTAGATATTTTGATGCATGGCCAAGATATTTGAGATAAATGGTTGGGATGCCATCCTAGCCACATGCAAGAGTCTAGATAACCCATCATACCTAGAAAAATAGAGAAAATCCACATGCAAGGGGTCCATCAAGGGAAGAATCCCATGTATGGACATGCATGTATAATGTGGGCCTCATGGCCACATCTAAATGGTTGTGTAGGATCTCCACCATTAATTGGTGGGTCCTACACATCCAAATGAGAGAGAGGAAAGAGATTACATGAGGAAGAAGAAATATTTACTTGATGAAGAAAGCACCCACTTAAAGATCTTCACCAAACTTGGATCACCAAGCTCCAAATGCTCCAAGGAACTAAGATAGATGGATGAGATGAGTTTTTAAGGTGATAATATAGAGGGATTGAGAGGAAAAAGGAGGAGAAGGGGATGGAATGGAGGGAAGAGGGGATGTAAAAATGGAGGAAAATTGCTAGGGAAGAAGAGAAGAGAGAGAGAGAGAGAGAGAGAGAGAGAGAGAGAGACTTTTAAGACTTCTAATGATGAGCTCTCTCTCCTAGGCAATGATGGTGGCCTATGGTGATATTAACAAGGCTTAGGGTAATAGCCTTTCTAGAAATCTCAGCCTAGGGTGAAATGATGGCATGGGAAAATGTGCAACCCATGGTGGGGTCCACCAATCATGCAATCAATGGCCCATATCGATCAATGCTCATAACTTAAGATGTACATACCGGATGGATGCACAAGACGCGGCATTGGAATCGTGGTGACAATGTGGTGGCAATGGCATAGGTTTCGGCTCGATCTGAGTCGGGTCTACATGACCGGACTTAAAGATGATCGCAAACACTATTTGAGAGTCGTGGGTCGCCAAGATTTGACCGTAGGACCGCGGGACCAAAATGGATGGAATGCATACTAACACACACATGCACACATGCGAACTCGGGTCGGATCTCACACAGGTGTATATCAAGAAGAATATGATGAATTATATTCTAACAGGTGTATATCAGGAAATTTGTGATAGAATATTATTTTTTTTTTAAGAGACTTTTACCTACGAAATATTTCGTGGGTAAAAGTCTCCCCAACGTTTTTTAGCGACGAATATTTTCATCGCTAAAAGTCCTATCTAGGTTTTTAATTACGAAAATTTTCATAGCTAAAAGTAATCCATTCGAATTAACCTTTAGATTTCCAAAGCCTTTAGCGATGAAAATATTTGTCGTTAAAAGTCTCATCCAGGATTTTTAACTATGAAAATTTTCGTAGCTAAAAGTAATCCATTCCAATTTTTAGAAAATTGGTTTGCAGTATTTGGGGATGAAAATATTCGTCGCTAAAAGTCTCATCCAGGATTTTTAGCTACAAAAATTTTCGTAGCTAAAAGTAATTTTTGGAAAATTTGTTTGCAGCCTTTGGCGATGAAAATATTCGTCACTAAAAGTGTCATCCAGGATTTTTAGCTACAAAAATTTTCGTATCTAAAAGTAATCCATTCCAATTTGTTGAAGCCTTTGGCGACGAAAATATTCGTCGCTAAAAGTCTCATCCGAGATTTTTAGCTGCGAAAACTTTCGTAGCTAAAAGTAATCCATGAAAAATTGTTTGCAGCCTTTAGCAATGAAAATATTCGTCACTAAAAGTCTCATCCAGGATTTTTAGTTACGAAAATTTTTATACCTAAAAGTAATCCATTCCAATTTTTAAAAAATTTGTTTGCAACCTTTAGCGATGAAAATATTCATCGCTCTAAGTCTCATACAGGATTTTTAGCTACGAAAATTTTCATAGCTAAAAGTAATCCATTCTAATGATTTGAAAATTTGTTTGCAGCCTTTAGCGACAAACATATTCGTCGCTAAAAGTCTTATCCAAGATTTTTAGCTATGAAAGTTTTCATAGCTAAAAGTAATCCATTCCAATTTTTTAAAAATTTGTTTACAGCCTTTGGTGATGAAAATATTCGTCTCTAAAAGTCTCATCCAGGATTTTTAGCTACAAAAATTTTCGTAGCTAAAAGTAAGCTATTCGATTATAGTGAAAAAGTGTTTGCAGCCATTGGCGATGGAAATTTTCGTCGCTAAAAGTGTCATCCGTGAGTTTTAGCTACGAAGAGTGTCAAGCTAAAAGTACTCCATTCCAATTTTTTAAAAATTTGTTTGCTACCTTTGGCGACGAAAATATTCATCGGTAAAAGTCTCATCCAGGGTTTTTAGCTACGAAAATATTCATTGGTAAAAGTCTCATCCAGGGTTTTTAGCTACGAAAATTTTTGTAGCTAAAAGTAATCCATTTTAATTTTTAAAAAATTTGTTTATAGCCTTTAGCGACGAAAATTTTCATCACTAAAAGTCTCATCCACGATTTTTAGCTGTAAAAATTTATTTCGTCGCTAAAACCCTATTTCTTGTAGTGTATGGCAAAAAAGGATGGGCAAAATGGAATATACACACATCAATGTGGGGCCCATGAGTCCAGCCTTGCCCATGCCCAAAGAGGCTTCCATCCATTTCTTAGCATTAAATAAGACGTAACTCCTTATTCACTCAAAAACCTTATAACTATTGAACCAATGACAATGACATTTTTGTCTGAAAATTTTCCAAGACCTGTGAGAAGGCTACCCTCAGAATATTTGGAAGGTCGAACCTCTTTCGAGAATTTGACCATACAACGATGCCAGTAGTCAAAATTTGACGTGTGTGTGTGTAGACACACACTATAAGGTTGACCTCATGGGAACTTCCCACGAGATCCAGCTATATGGGCCCATCTTTATGGGTGTCGAACATCAACCCCATCAATCAGATCACTACAGGAAATTTATCTTTTACCAATGACATAATTCATCGTTATTTTATTTTATTTTGTCGGTAATTATCATCGCTAAGATCGTCACAATAAGATTGTAGCTAAAGGCTTTTTCCTGATGAAATATGACTTCGTTGGCAATGATAAAATAAATACCGACAACTAAAATCGTTGGCCAAACATGTTACTTTTGGTAGGAAAAACAATATATTTCATTGGTAAACGCAGCTTATACCGACAAATATCTTCATCTGTAAAACTGTGAATAGACGATATTAGAGACGAGTACATTCGTCAGTAAAATAATAATACCAACAAGTATGTTAATCGGTATAAGCCTAAATAAACGACATTGCTAAAGAGTACGTTCGTCGATAAAACAATAATACCAACGAGTATGTTCATTGGCGTAAGCCCGCTATTATCGACGAAATAATTTGTCAATATGTCTCATATATAGATCGTTGGTATGAATTTTTGTATTAATTTGCACCTACGAAATATTTTTTTCGATATAAGTTTTCAACCTACTATTACCAACGAAATATTTCATCGGTAATAGTCTGTTTCTTCCTGGTTTCATTTATTTTCAAAATTCAGGAAAAAATTCTTGATATACACCTGTAAATACACCTGTTACAATACATTTTCATCATATTCACATCCACATCCATCCAAACACAAACTACATTCATCCAAACACAAACCACATCCATCCATACACAAACAATCCTATCGACATCCACATTCAATCCACATTCATCCACACACAAATACATATAAGTTTAACATTCGTATATAAAATAAATCATAAATAAAATAAAAAATCCTATCCACATCCATATACAACCCACATTCATCCACGCACAAATACATATAAGTTTAACATTCGTATATAAAATAAATCATAAAAAAATAAAAAAATCACGAAGATAAAGGCGAAGGTGGTGGGGCATCGGTGACAAAGCGTGCAGTGAGTGCTTGAAACATCTCCTGCATTCATCGCTCATGCTCCACCCGCATCTCTTCGATCTTCCTCTCCTACTCCCCCCATCGCCTCTCCTCCTCTCTCCACCTCTGCTCCTCCTCCTCCTTAACCTCTGCTCCCCCTCCTCCTTAACCTCTGTTCCCCCTCCCTCTATCTCTCCAGCTTCTCTTTAATCTCATTGATGATGACCCATAGCTGTTAAACCTCTCTCTCTCTGCGATATTAGATCGGCGTAGGGCGCTCTCCCTAGTGACGAATTGGCTAGAGGCAGCTCTAACGGGTGTCATGAGCTTGGCACCATGGTCAAGCCCACGTACATATCTAGAACGGGTGTCAAGCACCTCACTCAGGATATCTTGCTCACTCCACTAACTACCATCGAGAGTGGGCTGACTGCGTATGGTGTTCATCGCTGCCTATAATGAAAACATATGAATTTTCAAAATGACTGACATTATTATAATTCAATGCAATTAAATTTTACAATATAAGAATTTTTATCCAATTCTCGCTGGCTCTAGCATGAACCCAAGATCCAGTCCCCTGCTGACAGTGAGTCCCTCTGTAGAGGTCTACTAGTCCAGGCTCCTGGACGGTGACGGAATCTCGCTACGCAATTAAAGGGACAATAGAGTTAATATAAATGCATGAAAAAAATATATCAACTTAATAATCACCAATAATTTCTTGCCATGTCGTAACGATGTCATATAAATGACTTTGAATCAGCTACATGATTCACTTGTAACTTTTCCCTATTCGTAGAATTTATTCTACTCTTCTTCTAAACATATTATTCATAACACATTGTTATTAATTATGAATTTAATTGTTACCTTAAGACATAGTAAATATGTAAATATTACCTGAAAAGCCTCAGACAAAAATCTCTCGCGAAGTATCTGTCAGTCGTCTATAATCACGGCGGTGCGGATAGTATGGCCTCATCGTGGGTCCTGCCCTAGCCGCACCTCCACCCCTCTCTCTCTCTCTCTTTGATTTTTCCAAAACTTTTCCTTTCAAGTGCCCTCTCTCGTTCCCATTTCTTTTCCCCCTTTTGAAATGGGCAAGCTATATGTCCTAGAGGGGGGGGGGGGGGGGGGGGGGGTTGAATAGGACTATGCCAAATTAAAAATAATAATAATAACAGCAGAATATAAGAAATAAGATAGCCAACAAAACAAAGGAAACAAACCACAATAAAGGAATGTAAAGCAACCTCGAATTCAAATCTTGAGAGGCTGATACGAATGAAGTTCTAAAGACAACCTTACACCATAAAAAGTAAGGGTTTATGGCAGGACAACCTTACTAGAACGATAAGTATCAATATCTCAAACTGAAGAGGAATAATAAAGGGAAATAGTAGAAAGTAAATTTTAAACTATTACAACATTCCCCACTATGCTTGAAATGTAAATATTACAACATTCACATCCACACATACATCCCACAATTCTGAATAATAAAAGATAGAAAATATAAATCACACAACCACAAAACACAAAGAATTATAGTGGTTCACCTATGTGTACACCGACTGTTATAAAATAGCCACACAGATTGTTACTCCACTCCTAATATCCTCACACAGAGGATATTAATATTCAGTATCAAAATAGATTTTCACAGGTTCACCCAAAACCTTCACAATTGTGTCTTTTTCAAAAGGCTTACACAATCCAAAAACCCTCACTTCTGAGTTTTCTGGCTTTCCTCAGATAACTAACAAATTGAGATTTTTTTGGCTTAACCTCAAATAAAACCAAAATGAAAGAAATTTATAATAAATGTAAAATACCTAGATTTCTCCTTTTGTAGCAGCTTAAAAGAACCAATCAGAGTAGATGATTAAATGTAGAAGTTTAAAGTCCAATACTCACTCTACAATGTTTCTAGGTTTTAATTGATTTTAAATTAAACCAGTTGGGCTTAGCTCTATTTAATTTTGATTCGAAGAAGAAGGATTATCGCAATTCCTCTTTTCAATTATGATTGGAATGTATAAACAAAATTAAATTAATAAAGCTAATAAAAGAGAATATTAAATGAGCACAATGCAGCTTAAAATAAACAAAAACTTATCTTAAAGTGATCCCATAATTTTACTTAAATTTCTGTTGTCTCAAACTCTGAAATTCGTCATCTATTTATAGCTACAGAGATCGCACCTTCGACTAGTCTAGTGGACACTACGACTGGTCATAGGAGAATGGATTTTTAAAATTTTTAGCGCGATCGAATAAAACCGATTCACGACTGGTCGTAGTGTGTCTACGACTGGTCGTATGACTCTCACAATTGGTCATAGGCTTCTCACAACTAGTCATAGGACAACCAAAATAGTTGTTGGACTTTGAGTCATAAAACTAGGACTAGTCATAGGACGAGTCAATACTGTTCACACGACCGGTCGAACAGAGTCCAAGACTAGTCATGGACGAACAGAAATTTTTAAAAAATTGTAACAAACTTAGGACTAGTCTTAGAATCTCTTGGACTGGTCATGACAGTGCTAGGACTAGTCGAACAAGGTTCAGGACTAGTCTTAAAACAGTCCTATTCCATGCAAAATGATTCAATTGAATTATATATTCAAAATGACCTATCATAAGGACAATCTAATGTCAATCTTACCTTGAAAGTGAGATATGAACTTCGAAAACTTCTTATTGTCAAATGGTAGATGACCTTTGTGAATGAAGCTTGAGATCTTTGAACATAATGTAGCACTTGAAACAAAAGAGCTTCTAAAGCTTGAATAACCATTCATCTTTATGAGATTTGTTGGCTTGAGTCTTGAACATGATCACTTCTATTGTTGCAGCTAGTACTTGCATTTCTTGAAGCAGTTTGTACTCGCATTCTTCTATAATATCTGAAGTAGTTCTTCGTTCTTGACTTTAAGCAAAGTGCATAAAGCGATGAAGTAATGTCTTGAACATTTATAACAATAAGCTACACAAGACATAGATTAAGATTTTGGCACTACAAAATTTGACAACTAAAGGAGCATAAAATCATAGTACTTACAATCTCCCCCCTTGTCAAATTTGTGACAAAGCACTCAATAATAATATAACCAATATGAATATACAAAATTATGTATAGGTTATAAAAGGAAACCAGTTACAGCCTAATTAAAGAATCATGCACCAGTTTGTCATGCACCAGATGCATCAACAAACACACATCAAGATGAAGTAGGCAAAACATGTACATTTACATTTACATTCCATCTCCTTACTCTTACTCCCCCTGAGTAGCACATATATTCAGAAAAAATACTCAAAAAAATACTCTTGCTTCGCTTGTAATGTAATACTACTACTCACAATATAATCCAATCCAATCCAAACCATAAATTCTCTCCCTTTTTGTCATAATTTGATAAAGGAAGAAGAAAACAATGGAAAATAAACAAGTGTAATCAGGGAGTCATGATAAAATTTCAACAAAGCATTAAGATTTCAATAGTGTAAACCAAAGTCAATAAACCAAATAAAGTTCACAATCCAACAAAAGTAAACTTAAAGTTATTATAGACCAAAGAGAAAACTACTTGATCAGAACCTGACGATGGAGCAGGTATGGTAGGATCAAGTTGATGCATGCCCTTGTTTAGGGGCCTAAGATACTTGCGCATATATTTGAACTGTAAATCATGGATAACATTCATATTTTCTACCTTAACATTCATATTTTCTACCTTCTCCTCAAGTACACACAGACGCACATCAAACTCAGATGGTTCATAATCAGGATCATTAGTAGAATCAGACTCAATTTCATCAAAAATATCATCCATGTTTATGTCATCAGGAGAAATATCATCAGCTTCTTCTTCATTCCCAATTCCAGCTCCATCACCACCATCCACTTGGCCAGGAGCCAATTCCAACTTCACTTTATTTATATTTGAATTGTTAAAAATAAGATTATGGATAGGAGCCTCTCCAACAGGCATAGCGACCAACATATGTGAAGCTAACACAGTCATCACTATGACCTGGATGGAGACGAAAATGAATGATGTAATGACAAATTAAAGATGGAAGATAAACTTTAGTACCAGAAACAACTAAGTGCAAAACACGAACCATAAATGCAGTCAACTCTGTTTTATTACCAGACCGTAGATACAGATTTGAAGTAAAAATTCTGTGGAGGACTCTGTATCTGGGTAACAAATACTTTGAGGGGAGCGCATTCCTTTTTTGAGTCCATTGCACATTCATGTTACATAATGTTCTGGTGAGCATTCGTTTTTCTGTTTCTAAGGGTTTTTCAGTTAGAACATGAATGGGAATACTCTCATCATTAACAGGTATTTCCATAAGGCCAAATATTAGATGACGGTCTACATCAACAGGGCCTTCTCTAGTATCTATTTTAAATGTTAAATTTTCAGAAGAAAAATCAGAGATGCATGCAAACATAGACTATGCAATAGATTGGTATGCAGGCCCTCTCCAATGTAAGATGTTATCCTATCCTACAACTTGAAGGAGTGAAAAGATACCAAATGGAGCAATGTGGTTAAGATCAACAACTTTTTCAACAATAACCTTGCGCAAACGAAAATCCTGAACAAAAGAGGGATAATCTTCGGGTTACTGAAGGTGGCGCTGAGTAATTGGAGCTGATCTAGAGGATGATGGACCATGGGCTATTTTCTTTTTCCCTCTAGCATCTATTTCCACAAAGAAATATAAAGGAACAAAAGAACTCAAAGGAAGTAGAGACAGGTTTTTCAAGATCAACAAATGTAAAAGAAAAACCCCAAAATCTCCATAAAACTTAAAATCAAGCACTCCAATGTAAATAAAGAAGAGAATAGAGCTTGAATCTGATAGATTGACCAATATAATGTACTAACCTTGAAGATTAGGTCGGTTGGTTTGACTGGTTGGACGTCGGCTCGTTAGAGAGAAAGTTAGAAATGAGGAAGATGAGATTTTCCCCAAATTTAAAACACCTAACGCGCTTCATAACCGGTCTTAAACTGTCCACGACCGGTCGTACCAGGACCAGTCATGTATAATCAACAAAAAATTTGTAATTTAAATGCAATTATCATAAAAATTTGTAATTTAAACACATAAATACACAAATATATTTACACTATGATATACAAATGCATAAATAATCAATGTTGAATGCACATACCAAGATCAAATTTTAATTTATTGAACCTACTTTTGTCAAGCGATTTAGTGAAAATATCAGCAAGTTGAATCTATGTTGGAATGTATTCCAAAGATATTATTTTTTCTTCAACTAATTCACGAATATAATGATACCTAAAGTCAATGTGCTTAGTACGTGAATGCTAGATTAGACTTTTTGAAATATTTATAGCACTGGAACTATCACAATGTATAGCCATTGAATCCTGTGTAATTCCATAATCACTTAACATACGTTTCATCCAAACAAACTGAGTACATGCATTTCCAGCTGCGATGTATTTAGCCTTAGTAGTAGAGAGTGATATAGAACTTTTTTTCTTGCTAAACCAAGAAACCAAACTATTTTCAATATAAAAATAACCACCACTAGTTAATTTTCTATCATCAATATTTTCAGCCCAATCAGCATCATATATCTTGCTAACTGAACACTAAAATCATATGGATACTAGAGACCCAAATTAACTGAACTTGTGACATATCGCCTAATCCGCTTAACGGCAGTTAAATGTGACTCTTTAGGATTAGACTGATATCTTGTACAAATACCAACACTGAAAGCAATATCAGGTCTACTAACAGTTAAATAAAGCAAACTGCCAATCATGCTACGATACAATTTAGGATCCACATCTTACCGATAGAATCCTTTGAGAGTCTTAAAGTTGTACTCATGAGAGTATCAAAATTCTTACCATTCTCAAATATGAATTTTTTAATCAAATTCAGAGCATATTTGTTTTGAGAAATGAAAATTTCATCAGGTTGTTGTTTCACTTGCAACCCTAGGAAATAATTTAATTTCCTAACCATGCTCATTTCGAACTTAGATTTCATTAAATCTGTAAACTCAATAGTCATGTTAGTACAAATTGATCCATAAATAATATCATCAACATAAATCTGAACCATTAAGATCTAACAAAAAGTGTGTTTCTTAACAAAAAGTGTCTTATTGACACTGCCCATTTAAAAATTATGACTTAGTAAAAACTTAGTCAATTTCTCATACCATGCCCTGGGAGCTTATTTTAGACCATAGAGAGCTTTTTTAAGACGGTATACAAGATCAGTAATGTAACATCCTGAAAATCGAAGGTCGGGTAGAAACCCAACTCCCGAGTTCCAGAATGTCACTTATGCAACATAGATAATGATAAATGCAAGTTGTCTGTAGGATGGCATTAAACAAGATTGAGACTAAGCCAAAACAGCATATCATACTCCAGAGACAGTTAAATTAGCAAAAGAAAGAATGTAATAGATATATAAAGTATATGAACTGTTGTGGGTCTCCAAAGTGTGAACATATTACCAGGTTAAACATATACATGTATACTCCAAAAATGATAAAAAGAATATACATGGGTGTGTAAGAAAAGGCAAAATACCAAGTATATTGGCATCTAATCAGTAACCCTGTAACCCCGTCAATCAAAACCTGCATATAGGAGGGATCCTCCTCATCATCATCAAGTCCGGCTCTGCTTCGCAAGCATCGCTATCATCTGCAATTAAGATAGGAACTTTTTGGTGTGCGCAACACCGTCCCGTAACATGAGAGTGAGTAATTAACTCAGTGGAATCATAGAGCAAAGATTAGCATGTTATCAAATCAATCACGCGTTAATAGTAGAGCAGTCAATCAAACATTCCTAGATACTGTTGTTAATACAAGCATGAAATGACATGATGGATGCCCTCACTGATATACTCCCTTATGCGGCACCATCTGTGGCCGCGGTATGCTTTCTTCCCGCAGTGCTCCACATCTTCCAAGCACATGCAATGCGATATGGATAATGATTACGGGGTTGTTATTAGTCCTTTTCATACAGCAGGATTGGAAAACTAGGGTACCTTGCTTATATCAATCCCAACACAGATCCTGTTTAGGGTCGTCACTCCTAGTAATCTCATACGATGTTATATTTATAGGTCGCTGCAAGGGCTGTCAGGGCTGTTGCTCGCACTCATTGCACCTCTCCCCCATCACCTTATCAATACAGGCCTAATTATCCTTAAGACTACATCAGGACTCGTCGCCCCCATGCAGTGTCAGGATAAACTCAAGGTCACTACAAAGGGCTCATCACCTGATCAGTGTATGCCGACAGCAAGAATATAGTGTCCCATACCACCATAATCTGCTCAGAGTAGAGTGCTCACTAGTCACTACGGGGAGGTTTGTGGCCCCAGCGCAGGCCGACAGCTCGACTACGGTGTCCCATACCACCATGCCCGGCTCATGAGTCTTTATGGATCAAAGTACCATGGTTAACAGGGTTTCCAATGGTAAGTTCAGTACCCTAGGTTCAAGCAGTTATGACTCATATAGGGTGAACATACAATGGTCAGTCGGGTTACTTGACAGGCTCGACTAGTACGAATGCATCTCAAGTTGAACGACATGAAGTGCATAAAACACTTCGTGTGGCCTAACCACTACCGCCAACTCAAAACACGACTCGCATTCATCGATGCGTGCTTCGTGAAAAATAGAAACCAACTACGAATTCGATCCATTACCGACTGCCTGGACTAGGTCATAGACCCAAGCATTTGTGCATCAACATCAGTAAGCATATGTGAGTAACAAAAATGAAATACAACATTTTAATCATGTTGGCACATGTTATAACATACAACTTAAGCAAATCATCCCACACATGCATTTCATGTATACAATGAAATCAATATATATAGCCAACATGATGGAAATCATTTACATCAGCATATTACTTGAGAATTCAATCTCAAAACTCATACACAACACCATTTACTCAATACATACTAATACAAACATTTATACAAACACTTAGACTACACACTTTAGTCTACATAGCGTATGTCGACTCAAAGTGCGCTTAATGGCAAATCTCTTCGCCAAACCAATCATGCACGTATTCCTAATATTCTAACACCGTAAATAGCCATGGAAAACATTTTATCGAATATGGACGTAAGCATTATTTCCTACAAATAACTAAAATACCCTAAATCTCATATTTACCGTACGTTTACGAAACGGAAAATGGACAGCATGTTGTACAAGTCAAACGGCGATGCTGTCGATAATCTACTATTATAAGACATTGAAAGCTTTAAAATCAGTCAATCAAAGCGTCTAAGATCCGCACCTTTTGTCGTAGAAATGTTTCGATTTGAATCGAACGAATACGCTTTGTCAACAGCGTACAGGCGACCTAATGCACAAGATACATAAGCTACATCGCTAATGAATCAAAGGAAACCCCAAAACAGCAAGTAGTTAGGGTTTTTCTTACCTAGGAGTGCGTTGGAATCGCCAGGAAAGTGAATGGAGTACGGTGCTTCGATAGGTGCAATCGTTGCATCAAGTGGAAGGAGAATCTCTCCCACACTCTCTCACAATCTCTCACTTTCTCTCTCTTTTCCTAGGGTCGGATGGGAGGGTTGTGAGAGGGTTTAAAGCCCTTATATAGGCTAAAGCCTTCCCAAACTAGGCTTAGGAACAAAGCTCACTTGAGGTATAACCAAATCTTGACTGTTTCGATCCAAAAGAGCATTTCGGGAGGTCCCCTGGCCGAACGCGGTCGGACTTAAGCTCATGCAAACTGGATCTAGCATACATCAAGTTTTCAGACATGAAGAGTTCGCAGATCGCACTTGGCAGTCCAATTTCAGTTCAACTGTCATCGCACCTAAATCAGGTCTACAAGTCTCATGATATGAAAGAGAAATTTTTCCTGATCTGAGGGTATAATTTGGCTGAATTCTGACGGTCAGAACGTTTAATAATAACGCGCTAAGTCACGTGCCAAATTTGAATTAAAATTTTCAAATCTAACCCTTTTCTCACTCTTTTCACTCCATGCTCAATGAAATAGCCTCTGAACGTCGGTTGGCCTAGATTTTCGAAACGATTGTCAAGTCTAGCCAAGCGGTCATAATGGTCTAAGATGGTAGATATCGGACTTTTGACGCGTGATATATATCCAATACAAAGTTCCAAAGGGTTCCCGAGAACAAACCAGTTTAGAGTTTGATCCTGGATTTTAGGGTAACGTATCATCAATGATTCTACAAGTTTTGGATCTTGCAGAACGTATTTAAAGCGATCAGGGACAATTTCACAGCTACTCCAACGTAGCACTAGCTAACTTACGCTTAATTTTTAAAGGAATTAATCCTAAGTGATTTCTTTGGCTTTGGAATTGGGTTCTGAGAGGTTACCAAGGTGTTTTGGTTGACCCATAGCCTAAGGACGTCTAATCCCAGGTTGGCAAAAATTCGGGGTGTTACAATCTACCCCCCTTAAAATAAAATTTCATCCCCAAAATTGGCTAAGGGTAATGAGTACTTAAAGAGACTTTTGTATTGACGTTCTAAGGAAGGTTCAAATCTTATGTAATGACCTAACCTTACGTATGACCTAAATCAACTATTTCGAGCCAGGGCCAGGTCGGGCCAACACGGAAGAAAAGTTATATAGTAGGTCTGAGCCGGATACATAGACTTTCTGTCAAGCTAGGACAGAAAAATTATTGTATTAATTCTTAATCCGAGTCAATGCCGATCTTCTGCTTGATCAGAGCATTGGATTCGTTGGTAACTACTAGGATTTAGAAGTCGATTAAAACCGTGAATACACCGCTTACATGTAGTTCCTTTCCTCCGCGTTCTCGAATGCGATTGGCCCTTGGGGAAGGCAATTCTAAGGGGTGTGTTGGTTTATTCTACGTTCAATCTTAGGGAAGTAGAAGCTTTTCCTGAGAATGAATAGTTCTAAGGTAAATAAGACTCCTGAGAGTTACTAAAGGCGCCTATGAATGTTATGAGGATCTGCCCAAGGAAGGGAGTCCCACTCCAACCAAATCTAACCTACTATTCCTTAGCATACACAGGCTTTACACTACTTAAGGTAACTAGTAGCCTAGTCTGTAACCTACAGCCTAAGCTTATACGCTAAATGGTTTCATACCATTACGAATACAGGGAATCGTTCTATCGCTTAGGGTCACGATTGTCTAAATGGATTTGGATTTCCTATATTGTCAGATCCTTCATATCTAGGAGCACTAACTCTAAGTCTAAAACTCCAAGGGCCTATATGGCCAGTGGTCTCAAATTGTGTCAACTGGGACCGCATTACTAATCCCATGTCGGGATTGGGAGTGGCATGCTTGGTAGGAGGGTGGGGTGGGATAAAAATTAATTTGTAAGCTTAATCCCCGGATTTACAACATGGTAGTGGAAACCGTAGGGTACACCCAATCTAGGGACAATACCTTACAGCGAACGAAACGGCATGCACTCCATTCAACAAAATTTGTCACAATACATGGAATAAAGTTCCACATGGATTATGACAGGAACGCATTCGGCTATGTTAAGCCCAAACTATTACGCAAACACATTTCGTCCTATGACTTCACTAGACCCAACAACAACAAAACACAGAAATCCTTCAAACGGTAATTAAACAAGCGAAGAACGTGGAGAAATGGGATGGGTAAGCAGGTTTCCACGAGTCTGAGAATCAAATAAAAGGGACATGAGAGAGAGGACGGTGGAAAGGGATAAAAAGGCTAAACTAGCCTTAATAAAAGCCATGAAAAAGGAGGGAAATGGGGAGAAACGGCTACCCTAATGGGCTGAAACGAATCTAGGCCCTGTAGAGGGATGAATCAAGCTCCCAAAGGGTCAATTTTCAAAGGGAAAGGAGAACAATAAGTGGGAATGGAGCTCACCCGACTTTCAGCCACAAATGGAGGTTGTGGGAGCTTCAAACGACGAGATTGGAGAGGGAGAGGGTTGCTAACAGCAATGAAGGGGTGGACAGGAGTCATTTTTAGCAGGAGAAGGGATTGGGAGTGGTTTAGGGATGAGTTTTGAGAGGTGGCAGCAAGAAAATGCAAAAGGGAGGGCGTGGGGGCTTTTTTTTGTAAAGTATAGATTTCAGGGGGTTTTAAGGGACGGACCGCATATGGGAGGGGTGCTCTACCCCTAAAAGGGCGTCGGCCCAACTTTCAGTGCAAACGGGGCCCACTGTACGGTGATGCATCGCTGGATCGGCGATGCAATCGCCGGCCATCTTCACATCTGGCCGGTTTGGCCATATGGATCATGTTTCCCCCACCCTAGGGACTCCAGATATATATGGGCCCTACCCCAGTTCATTGTGGTTTGGCCTAGAGAGGCCCAAAACTCTATTTGGGGCATTTCGGGGCCAGTCTGTAAACCAGAATGAACTTATATATCATGTAACATATGATTTTGTGGTAGGAGGAGCTAATCCATCCAACTAACCCATCAGTTATAAAAGATTTTAAAATTGGAATGGCCAAAAGGCCAATTTTCACCTATATTTACTATTTATAGTAAATTTTTGCTAAGTATGATTTTATGTCATCTACACATTAGGATTTATTCCTAATGTGAAAATACTGAGAAAAAAATGAAGAATGGGGTGGTGGGAGGAAGGATTCTGAAGGAATTGGGTGAAACAGGGTTTTTAAGCCCTTAGATCAAGTGTAAGGGTTATGTTTGCCCCACAACCCAAGGATTTGCATTTCTGAGTTTAGAATTATTCTGAGAACATCTCAACCCCACCTATTAACAACTTGGATACCACTTAGGCCGCTTCACACGACCATAAATACATTACGGACTCGATCCAAACGATCGATTTAAATGGACTTCGCCTATTGGCGAAACTGGGATCCTATAAGTGTTCCTAGGTTCCTTTCACACCCACCTAAGTTGAAAGAGCGACAGCGTATGCCGCATGTCCATAACCCAGGTCCAGTTTAATCTCAATCATGCTCTGATACCAACTGTAACATTCCGAAAATCGGGGGTCGAGTAGAAACCCAACTCCCGAATTCCACAACGTCACTTATGCAACATAAATAATGATAAATGCATGTTATCTGTAGGATGGCATTAAATAAGATTGAGACTAAGCCAAAATAGCATATCATACTCCAGAGACAGTTAAATTAGCAAGCGGAAGAATGTAATAAATATATAAAGTATATGAACTGTTGTGGGTCTCCAGAGTGTGAACATGTTACCAGGTTAAACATATACGTGTATACTCTAAAAATGATAAAAATAATATACCTGGGTGTGTAAGAAAAGGCAAAATACCAAGTATGTTGTCATCTAATCAGTAACCCTATAACCCCTTCAATCAGAACCTACATATAGGAGGGATCCTCCTCATCATCATCAAGTCCGGCTCTGCTTCGCAAGCATCGCCATCATCTGCAATTAAGATAAGAACTGTTTAGTGTGCACAACACCGTCCCGTAACGTGAGAGTGAGTAATTTACTCAGTGGAATCATAGAGAAAAGATTAGCATGTTATCAAATCAATCATGCGTTAGTAGTAGAGCAGTCAATCAAACATTCCTAGATAGTATTGTTAATACAAGCATGAAATGACATGATGGATGCCCTCACCGACATACTCCCTCATGCGGCACCATCTGCGTCCGCGGCATGCTTTCTTCCCACAGTGCTCCACATCTTCCATGCACATACAATGCGATATGGATAATGATTATTGGGTTGATATTAGTCATTTTCATACAGCAGGATTGGGAAACTAGGGTACCTTGCTTATATCAATCCCAACACAGATCCTGTCTAGGGTCGTCACTCTTAGTAATCTCATACGATGTTATATTTGTAGGTCGCTACAAGGGCTGTCAGGGCCGTTGCTCGCACTCGTTGCACCTCTCCCCCATCACCTTATCAATACAGGCCTAATTATCCATAAGACTACATCAGGACTCATCGTCCCCATGCGGTGTCAGATAAACTCAATGTCACTACAAAGGGCTCGTCACCTGATCAGTGTAGGCCGACAGCAAGAATATAGCGTCCCATACCACCATAATCTGCTCAAAGTAGGGTGCTCACTGTTCACTACGAGGAGGTTTGTGGCCCCAGCGTAGGCCGACAGCTCGACTACGGTGTCCCATACCACCATGCCCAGCTCATGAGTCTTTATGGATAAAGGTACCATGGTTAACAGGGTTTCCAATGGTAAGTTCAGTACCCTAAGTTTAAGCAGTTATGACTCATACAGGGTGAACATACAATGGTCAGTCGAGTTACTTGACAGGCTCGACTAGCATGAGCGCATCTCAAGTTGAACGACATGAAGTGCATAAAACACTTCGTGTGGCCTAACCACTGCCGCCAACTCAAAACACGACTCGCATTCATCGATGCGTCCTTCGTGGCAAATAGAAACCAACCACAAATTCGATCCATTACCGACTGCCTGGACTAGGTCATAGCCTCAAGAATTTGTACATCAACATCAGTAAGCATATGTGAGTAACAGAAATGAAATACAACATTGTAAGCATGTTAACACATGTTATAACATACAACTTAAGCAAATCATCCCACACATGCATTTCATGTATACAATGAAATCAATACATATAGAAAACATGATGAAAATCATTTACTTCAGCATATTACTTGAGAATTCAATCTCAAATTCATACACAACACCATTTACTCAATACATACTAATACAAACATTTATACAAACACTTAGACTACACACTTTAGTCTACATAGCATATGTCGACTCAAAGTGCGCTTAAGGACGAATCTCTTCGCCAAACCAATCATGCACGCATTCCTAATATTCTAACACCATAAATAGCCATGGCAAACATTTTATCAAAATATGGACATAAGCAGTATTTCCTACAAATGACTAAAATACCCTAAATCTCATATTTACCGTACGTTTACAAAACGAAAAACGGACAGCATGTTGTACATGTCAAACGGCGATGCCGTCGATAATCTACTATTATAAGATATTGAAAGCTTTGAAATCAGTCAATCAAAGCATCTAAGATCCGCACCTTTTGTCGTAGAAGTGTATCGATTCGAATCGAACGAATACACTTCGTCAACAGCGTACAAGCGACCTAATGCACAAGATACATAAGCTACATCGATAATGAATCAAAGGAAACCCCAAAACAGCACGTAGTTAGGGTTTTTCTTTCCTAGGAGTGCGTTGGAATCGCCGGGAAAGTAATTGGAGTACGGTGCTTCGATACGTGCAATCGCTGCAACAAGTGGCAGGAGAATCTCTCCCACAATCTCTCACAATCTCTCACTTTCTCTCTCTCTTTTCCTAGGATTTCAAGAAAATTCGGATGGGAGGGTTGTGAGAGGGTTTAAAGCCCTTATATAGGCTAAAGCCTTCCCAAATTAGGCTTGGGAACAAAGCTCACTTGAGGTATAACCAAATCTTGACTGTTTCGATCCAAAGGAGCATTTCAGGAGGTCCCCTGGTCGAACGCGGTCGGACTTAAGCTCATGCATACTGGATCTAGCACACATCAAGTTTTCAGATCGGAAGAGTTCGCAGATCGCATGTGGCGGTCCAATTTCAGTTCAGCGGTCATCGCACCTATATCAGGTCTACAAGTCTCATGATATGAAAGAGAAATTTTTCCTGATCCGAGGGTGTAATTTGGCTGAATTCTGACGGTCAGAACGCTTAATAATAATGCGCCAAGTCACGTGCCAAATTTGAATTAAAATTTTCAAATCTAACCCTTTTCTCACTCTCTTCACTCGAGGCTCAATGAAATAGCCTCTGAACATCGATTGGCCTTGATTTTCGAAACGATTGTCAAGTCCAGCCAAGCGGTCATAACGGTCTAATATGGTAGATATCGGACTTTCGACGCGCGGTCTAGATCTAATACAAAGTTTCAAAGGGTTCCCGAAAACAAACCGGTTTAGAGTTTGATCCTAGATTTTAGGGTAACATAGCATCAAAGATTCTACAAGTTTTGGATCTTGTAGAACGTATTTAAAGCGATTAGGGATAATTTTACAGCTACTCCAGCGTAGCGCTAGCTAACTTACGCTTTGGAATTAATCCTAAGTGATTTATTTGGCTTTGGAATTGGGTTCTGAGAGGTTACCAAGGTGTTTTGGTTGACCCATAGCCTAAGGACGTCTAATCCCAGGTTGGCAAAAATCTAGGGTGTTACAATCTACCCCCCTTAAAATAAAATTTCATCCCCAAAATTGGCTAAGGGTAATGAGTACTTAAAGAGACTATTGTATTGACGTTCTAAGGAAGGTTCAAATCTTATGTAATGACCTAACCTTACGTATGACCTAAATCAACTATTTCGAGCCAGGGCCAGTGAGGAAGAGGCTAACCATGCTTCCGCTGCACCACTCTGATCTAACGGTTGTATTGGCTGATCCTTTCAAGATTAGGCTCAATACGTTCTACCCCCCTTAAAACTTAGTTCTACTTAAGGTTCAAGAATCTATGTATCGATCCATATATTGGAACGAGGTGCAACTTAGGGGCTATCCTTGACATAAAATGGGAAACAACCTCTCACTACATTGGTCTTCCTTTGTTAATGATGCATTCTATGGCATTGGTACCTATGGTTATAGAAATAAGCCTACTCTCTATTGGCTAGATGTCCTCAACATTTCCCAAAGGTAAAGCAATAACTTTTGGTTGTAGGTGGTCGGGCCAACACGGAAGAAAAGTTATATAGTAGGTCTGAGCCGGATACATAGACTTTCTGTCAAGCTAGGACAGAAAAATTATTGTATTAATTCTTAATCCGAGTCAATGCCGATCTTCTGCTTGATCAGAGCATTGGATTCGTTGGTAACTACTAGGATTTAGAAGTCGATTAAAACCGTGAATACACCGCTTACATGTAGTTCCTTTCCTCCGCGTTCTCGAATGCGATTGGCCCTTGGGGAAGGCAATTCTAAGGGGTGTGTTGGTTTATTCTACGTTCAATCTTAGGGAAGTAGAAGCTTTTCCTGAGAATGAATAGTTCTAAGGTAAATAAGACTCCTGAGAGTTACTAAAGGCGCCTATGAATGTTATGAGGATCTGCCCAAGGAAGGGAGTCCCACTCCAACCAAATCTAACCTACTATTCCTTAGCATACACAGGCTTTACACTACTTAAGGTAACTAGTAGCCTAGTCTGTAACCTACAGCCTAAGCTTATACGCTAAATGGTTTCATACCATTACGAATACAGGGAATCGTTCTATCGCTTAGGGTCACGATTGTCTAAATGAATTTGGATTTCCTATATTGTCAGATCCTTCATATCTAGGAGCACTAACTCTAAGTCTAAAACTCCAAGGGCCTATATGGCCAGTGGTCTCAAATTGTGTCAACTGGGACCGCATTACTAATCCCATGTCGGGATTGGGAGTGGCATGCTTGGTAGGAGGGTGGGGTGGGATAAAAATTAATTTGTAAGCTTAATCCCCGGATTTACAACATGGTAGTGGAAACCGTAGGGTACACCCAATCTAGGGACAATACCTTACAGCGAACGAAACGGCATGCACTCCATTCAACAAAATTTGTCACAATACATGGAATAAAGTTCCACATGGATTATGACAGGAACGCATTCGGCTATGTTAAGCCCAAACTATTACGCAAACACATTTCGTCCTATGACTTCACTAGACCCAACAACAACAAAACACAGAAATCCTTCAAACGGTAATTAAACAAGCGAAGAACGTGGAGAAATGGGATGGGTAAGCAGGTTTCCACGAGTCTGAGAATCAAATAAAAGGGACATGAGAGAGAGGACGGTGGAAAGGGATAAAAAGGCTAAACTAGCCTTAATAAAAGCCATGAAAAAGGAGGGAAATGGGGAGAAACGGCTACCCTAATGGGCTGAAACGAATCTAGGCCCTGTAGAGGGATGAATCAAGCTCCCAAAGGGTCAATTTTCAAAGGGAAAGGAGAACAATAAGTGGGAATGGAGCTCACCCGACTTTCAGCCACAAATGGAGGTTGTGGGAGCTTCAAACGACGAGATTGGAGAGGGAGAGGGTTGCTAACAGCAATGAAGGGGTGGACAGGAGTCATTTTAGCAGGAGAAGGGATTGGGAGTGGTTTAGGGATGAGTTTTGAGAGGTGGCAGCAAGAAAATGCAAAAGGGAGGGCGTGGGGGCTTTTTTTTGTAAAGTATAGATTTCAGGGGGTTTTAAGGGACGGACCGCATATGGGAGGGGTGCTCTACCCCTAAAAGGGCGTCGGCCCAACTTTCAGTGCAAACGGGGCCCACTGTACGGTGATGCATCGCTGGATCGGCGATGCAATCGCCGGCCATCTTCACATCTGGCCGGTTTGGCCATATGGATCATGTTTCCCCCACCCTAGGGACTCCAGATATATATGGGCCCTACCCCAGTTCATTGTGGTTTGGCCTAGAGAGGCCCAAAACTCTATTTGGGGCATTTCGGGGCCAGTCTGTAAACCAGAATGAACTTATATATCATGTAACATATGATTTTGTGGTAGGAGGAGCTAATCCATCCAACTAACCCATCAGTTATAAAAGATTTTAAAATTGGAATGGCCAAAAGGCCAATTTTCACCTATATTTACTATTTATAGTAAATTTTTGCTAAGTATGATTTTATGTCATCTACACATTAGGATTTATTCCTAATGTGAAAATACTGAGAAAAAAATGAAGAATGGGGTGGTGGGAGGAAGGATTCTGAAGGAATTGGGTGAAACAGGGTTTTTAAGCCCTTAGATCAAGTGTAAGGGTTATGTTTGCCCCACAACCCAAGGATTTGCATTTCTGAGTTTAGAATTATTCTGAGAACATCTCAACCCCACCTATTAACAACTTGGATACCACTTAGGCCGCTTCACACGACCATAAATACATTACGGACTCGATCCAAACGATCGATTTAAATGGACTTCGCCTATTGGCGAAACTGGGATCCTATAAGTGTTCCTAGGTTCCTTTCACACCCACCTAAGTTGAAAGAGCGACAGCGTATGCCGCATGTCCATAACCCAGGTCCAGTTTAATCTCAATCATGCTCTGATACCAACTGTAACATTCCGAAAATCGGGGGTCGAGTAGAAACCCAACTCCCGAATTCCACAACGTCACTTATGCAACATAAATAATGATAAATGCATGTTATCTGTAGGATGGCATTAAATAAGATTGAGACTAAGCCAAAATAGCATATCATACTCCAGAGACAGTTAAATTAGCAAGCGGAAGAATGTAATAAATATATAAAGTATATGAACTGTTGTGGGTCTCCAGAGTGTGAACATGTTACCAGGTTAAACATATACGTGTATACTCTAAAAATGATAAAAATAATATACCTGGGTGTGTAAGAAAAGGCAAAATACCAAGTATGTTGTCATCTAATCAGTAACCCTATAACCCCTTCAATCAGAACCTACATATAGGAGGGATCCTCCTCATCATCATCAAGTCCGGCTCTGCTTCGCAAGCATCGCCATCATCTGCAATTAAGATAAGAACTGTTTAGTGTGCACAACACCGTCCCGTAACGTGAGAGTGAGTAATTTACTCAGTGGAATCATAGAGAAAAGATTAGCATGTTATCAAATCAATCATGCGTTAGTAGTAGAGCAGTCAATCAAACATTCCTAGATAGTATTGTTAATACAAGCATGAAATGACATGATGGATGCCCTCACCGACATACTCCCTCATGCGGCACCATCTGCGTCCGCGGCATGCTTTCTTCCCACAGTGCTCCACATCTTCCATGCACATACAATGCGATATGGATAATGATTATTGGGTTGATATTAGTCATTTTCATACAGCAGGATTGGGAAACTAGGGTACCTTGCTTATATCAATCCCAACACAGATCCTGTCTAGGGTCGTCACTCTTAGTAATCTCATACGATGTTATATTTGTAGGTCGCTACAAGGGCTGTCAGGGCCGTTGCTCGCACTCGTTGCACCTCTCCCCCATCACCTTATCAATACAGGCCTAATTATCCATAAGACTACATCAGGACTCATCGTCCCCATGCGGTGTCAGATAAACTCAATGTCACTACAAAGGGCTCGTCACCTGATCAGTGTAGGCCGACAGCAAGAATATAGCGTCCCATACCACCATAATCTGCTCAAAGTAGGGTGCTCACTGTTCACTACGAGGAGGTTTGTGGCCCCAGCGTAGGCCGACAGCTCGACTACGGTGTCCCATACCACCATGCCCAGCTCATGAGTCTTTATGGATAAAGGTACCATGGTTAACAGGGTTTTCAATGGTAAGTTCAGTACCCTAAGTTTAAGCAGTTATGACTCATACAGGGTGAACATACAATGGTCAGTCGAGTTACTTGACAGGCTCGACTAGCATGAGCGCATCTCAAGTTGAACGACATGAAGTGCGTAAAACACTTCGTGTGGCCTAACCACTGCCGCCAACTCAAAACACGACTCGCATTCATCGATGCGTCCTTCGTGGCAAATAGAAACCAACCACAAATTCGATCCATTACCGACTGCCTGGACTAGGTCATAGCCTCAAGAATTTGTACATCAACATCAGTAAGCATATGTGAGTAACAGAAATGAAATACAACATTGTAAGCATGTTAACACATGTTATAACATACAACTTAAGCAAATCATCCCACACATGCATTTCATGTATACAATGAAATCAATACATATAGAAAACATGATGAAAATCATTTACTTCAGCATATTACTTGAGAATTCAATCTCAAATTCATACACAACACCATTTACTCAATACATACTAATACAAACATTTATACAAACACTTAGACTACACACTTTAGTCTACATAGCATATGTCGACTCAAAGTGCGCTTAAGGACGAATCTCTTCGCCAAACCAATCATGCACGCATTCCTAATATTCTAACACCATAAATAGCCATGGCAAACATTTTATCAAAATATGGACGTAAGCAGTATTTCCTACAAATGACTAAAATACCCTAAATCTCATATTTACCGTACGTTTACAAAACGAAAAACGGACAGCATGTTGTACATGTCAAACGGCGATGCCGTCGATAATCTACTATTATAAGATATTGAAAGCTTTGAAATCAGTCAATCAAAGCATCTAAGATCCGCACCTTTTGTCGTAGAAGTGTATCGATTCGAATCGAACGAATACACTTCGTCAACAGCGTACAAGCGACCTAATGCACAAGATACATAAGCTACATCGATAATGAATCAAAGGAAACCCCAAAACAGCACGTAGTTAGGATTTTTCTTTCCTAGGAGTGCGTTGGAATCGCCGGGAAAGTAATTGGAGTACGGTGCTTCGATACGTGCAATCGCTGCAACAAGTGGCAGGAGAATCTCTCCCACAATCTCTCACAATCTCTCACTTTCTCTCTCTCTTTTCCTAGGATTTCAAGAAAATTCGGATGGGAGGGTTGTGAGAGGGTTTAAAGCCCTTATATAGGCTAAAGCCTTCCCAAATTAGGCTTGGGAACAAAGCTCACTTGAGGTATAACCAAATCTTGACTGTTTCGATCCAAAGGAGCATTTCAGGAGGTCCCCTGGTCGAACGCGGTCGGACTTAAGCTCATGCATACTGGATCTAGCACACATCAAGTTTTCAGATTGGAAGAGTTCGCAGATCGCATGTGGCGGTCCAATTTCAGTTCAGCGGTCATCGCACCTATATCAGGTCTACAAGTCTCATGATATGAAAGAGAAATTTTTCCTGATCCGAGGGTGTAATTTGGCTGAATTCTGACGGTCAGAACGCTTAATAATAATGCGCCAAGTCACGTGCCAAATTTGAATTAAAATTTTCAAATCTAACCCTTTTCTCACTCTCTTCACTCGAGGCTCAATGAAATAGCCTCTGAACATCGATTGGCCTTGATTTTCGAAACGATTGTCAAGTCCAGCCAAGCGGTCATAACGGTCTAATATGGTAGATATCGGACTTTCGACGCGCGGTCTAGATCTAATACAAAGTTTCAAAGGGTTCCCGAAAACAAACCGGTTTAGAGTTTGATCCTAGATTTTAGGGTAACATAGCATCAAAGATTCTACAAGTTTTAGATCTTGTAGAACGTATTTAAAGCGATTAGGGATAATTTTACAGCTACTCCAGCGTAGCGCTAGCTAACTTACGCTTTGGAATTAATCCTAAGTGATTTATTTGGCTTTGGAATTGGGTTCTGAGAGGTTACCAAGGTGTTTTGGTTGACCCATAGCCTAAGGACGTCTAATCCCAGGTTGGCAAAAATCTAGGGTGTTACAATCTACCCCCCTTAAAATAAAATTTCATCCCCAAAATTGGCTAAGGGTAATGAGTACTTAAAGAGACTATTGTATTGACGTTCTAAGGAAGGTTCAAATCTTATGTAATGACCTAACCTTACGTATGACCTAAATCAACTATTTCGAGCCAGGGCCAGTGAGGAAGAGGGTAACCATGCTTCCGCTGCACCACTCTGATCTAACGGTTGTATTGGCTGATCCTTTCAAGATTAGGCTCAATACGTTCTACCCCCCTTAAAACTTAGTTCTACTTAAGGTTCAAGAATCTATGTATCGATCCATATATTGGAACGAGGTGCAACTTAGGGGCTATCCTTGACATAAAATGGGAAACAACCTCTCACTACATTGGTCTTCCTTTGTTAATGATGCATTCTATGGCATTGGTACCTATGGTTATAGAAATAAGCCTACTCTCTATTGGCTAGATGTCCTCAACATTTCCCAAAGGTAAAGCAATAACTTTTGGTTGTAGGTGGTCGGGCCAACACGGAAGAAAAGTTATATAGTAGGTCTGAGCCGGATACATAGACTTTCTGTCTAGCTAGGACAGAAAAATTATTGTATTAATTCTTAATCCGAGTCAATGCCGATCTTCTGCTTGATCAGAGCATTGGATTCGTTGGTAACTACTAGGATTTAGAAGTCGATTAAAACCGTGAATACACCGCTTACATGTAGTTCCTTTCCTCCGCGTTCTCGAATGCGATTGGCCCTTGGGGAAGGCAATTCTAAGGGGTGTGTTGGTTTATTCTACGTTCAATCTTAGGGAAGTAGAAGCTTTTCCTGAGAATGAATAGTTCTAAGGTAAATAAGACTCCTGAGAGTTACTAAAGGCGCCTATGAATGTTATGAGGATCTGCCCAAGGAAGGGAGTCTCACTCCAACCAAATCTAACCTACTATTCCTTAGCATACACAGGCTTTACACTACTTAAGGTAACTAGTAGCCTAGTCTGTAACCTACAGCCTAAGCTTATACGCTAAATGGTTTCATACCATTATGAATACAGGGAATCGTTCTATCGCTTAGGGTCACGATTGTCTAAATGAATTTGGATTTCCTATATTGTCAGATCCTTCATATCTAGGAGCACTAACTCTAAGTCTAAAACTCCAAGGGCCTATATGGCCAGTGGTCTCAAATTGTGTCAACTGGGACCGCATTACTAATCCCATGTCGGGATTGGGAGTGGCATGCTTGGTAGGAGGGTGGGGTGGGATAAAAATTAATTTGTAAGCTTAATCCCGGGATTTACAACATGGTAGTGGAAACCGTAGGGTACACCCAATCTAGGGACAATACCTTACAGCGAACGAAACGGCATGCACTCCATTCAACAAAATTTGTCACAAT
Source organism: Magnolia kwangsiensis (assembly GCA_037074715.1). NCBI lineage: Eukaryota > Viridiplantae > Streptophyta > Magnoliopsida > Magnoliales > Magnoliaceae > Magnolia > Magnolia kwangsiensis. The sequence goes on along the minus strand of CM073576.1, from coordinate 40,615,068 downwards.
ACATGGAATAAAGTTCCACATGGATTATGACAGGAACGCATTCGGCTATGTTAAGCCCAAACCATTACGCAAACACATTTCTACCTATGACTTCACTAGACCCAACAACAACAAAACACAGAAATCCTTCAAACGGTAATCAAACAAGCGAAGAACGTGGAGAAATGGGATGGGTAAGCAGGTTTCCACAAGTCTGAGAATCAAATAAAATGGACATGAGAGAGAGGACGGTGGAAAGGGATAAAAAGGCTAAACTAGCCTTAACAAAAGCCATGAAAAAGGAGGGAAATGGGGAGAAACGGCTGCCCTAATGGGATGAAACGAATCTAGGCCCTGTAGAGGGATGAATCAAGCTCCCAAAGGGTGGATTTTCAAAGGAAAAGGAGAACAATAAGTGGGAATGGAGCTCACCCGACTTTCAGCCACAAATGGAGGTTGTGGGAGCTTCAAACGACGAGATTGGAGACGAAGAGGGTTGCTAACAGTAATGAAGGGGTGGATAGGCGTCGGTTTTAGCAGGAGAAGGGATTGGGAGTGGTTTGGGGATGAGTTTTGGGAGGTGGCAGCAAGAAAATATAAAAGGGAGGGCGTGGGGGCATTTTTTTGTAAAGGAAGTATAGATTTCAGGGGGTTTTAAGGGACGGACCGCATATGGGAGGGGTGATTTACCCCTAAAAGGGCGTCGGCCCAACTTTCAGTGCAAACGGGGCCCACTGTACGGCGATGCAATTGCCGGCCATCTTCACATCTGGCTGGTCCAGACACATGGTTCATGTTTCCCCCACCCTAGGGACTCCAGATATACTTGGGCCCCACCCCAGTTCATTCTGGTTTGGCCTAGAGAGAACGTCTCAACCCCGCCTACTAACAACCTGGAGGCCATTTAGGCCGCTTCACGCGACCATAAATACATTACGGACTCGATCCAAACGATCATTTAAATAGACTTCGCCTATTGGCGAAACTGAGATCCTATAAATGTTCCTAGGTTCCTTTCACACCCACCTAAGTCGAAGGAGCGACAGCATATGCCGCGTGTCCATAATCCAGGTCCAGTTTAATCTCAATCATGCTCTGATACCAACTGTAACATTCCAAAAATTGGGGGTTAGGTAGAAACCCAACTCCCGAGTTCCAGAACGTCACTTATGTAACATAGATAATGATAAATGCATGTTATCTGTAGGATGGCATTAAACAAGATTGACACTAAGTCAAAATACCATATCATACTCCAGAGACAGTTAAATTAGCAAGCGGAAGAATGTAATAGATATATAAAGTATATGAACTATTGTGGATCTCCAGAGTGTGAACATGTTACCAGTTTAAACATATACATGTATACTCCAAAAATGATAAAAAGAATATACATGGGTGTGTAAGAAAAGGCAAAATACCAAGTATATTGACATCTAATCAGTAACCCTGTAACCCCGTCAATCAGAACCTGCATATAGGAGGGATCCTCCTCATCATCATCAAGTCCGGCTCTTCTTCGCAAGCATCGTCATCATCTGCAATTAAGATAATAACTGTTTGGTGTCCGCAACACCGTCCCATAACGTGGGAGTGAGTAATTAACTCAGTGAAATCATAGAGTAAAGATTAGCATGTTATCAAATCAATCACGCGTTAATAGTAGAACAGTCAATCAAACATTCCTAGATACTATTGTTAATGCAAGCATGAAATGACATGATGGATGCCCTCACCGACATACTCCCTCATGCGGCACCATCTGCGTCCGTGGCATGCTTTCTTCCCGCATTGCTCCACATCTTCCAGGCACATGCAATGCAATATGGATAATGATTACGGGGTTGTTATTAGTCCTTTTCATACAGCAGGATTGGAAAACTACGGTACCTTGCTTATATCAATCCCAACACAGATCCTATCTAGGGTCGTCACTCCTAGTAATCTCATACGATATTATATTTGTAGGTCGCTGCAAGGGCTGCCAGGACTGTTGCTCGCACTCGTTGCACCTCTTCCCCATCACCTTATCAATACAGGCCTAATTATCCTTAAGACTACATCAGGACTCGTCGTCCTCATGCGGTGTCAGGATAAACTCAAGGTCACTACAAAGGGCTCGTCACCTGATCAGTGTAGGCCGACAGCAAGAATATAGTGTCCCATACTACCATAATCTGCTCAGAGTAAGGTGCTCACTGGTCACTACGGGGAGGTTTGTGGCCCCAGCGTAGGCCAATAGCTCGACCACGGTGTCCCATACCACCATGCCCGGCTCAAGAGAATTTATGGATCAAGGTACCATGGTTAAAAGGGTTTCCAATGGTAAGTTCAGTACCCTAAGTTCAAGCAGTTATGACTCATACAGGGTGAACATACAATGGTCAATCGGGTTACTTGACGGGCTCGACTAGCATGAGTGCATCCTAAGTTAAATGACATGAAGTGCATAAAACACTTCGTGTGGCCTAACCACTGCCGCCAACTCAAAACACGACTCACATTCATCGATGCGTCCTTCGTGGAAAATAAAAACCAACCATGAATTCGATCCATTACCGACTGCCTGGACTAGGTCATAGCCCCAAGCATTTGTGCATCAACATCAGTAAGCATATGTGAGTAACAGAAATGAAATACAACATTGTAAGCATGTTGACACATGTTATAACATATAACTTAAGCAAATCATCCCACACATGCATTTCATGTATACAATGAAATCAATACATATAGCCAACATGATGGAAATCATTTACTTCAGCATATTACTTGAGAATTCAATCTCAAACTCATACACAACACTATTTACTCAATACATACTAATACAAACATTTATACAAACACTTAGACTACACACTTTAGTCTACATAGCGTATGTCGACTCAAAGTGCGCTTAAGGGCGAATCTCTTCGCCAAACCAATCATGCACGCATTCCTAATATTCTAACACCATAAATAGCCATGACAAATATTTTATCAAAATATGGATGTAAGCAGTATTTCCTACAAATGACTAAAATACCCTAAATCTCATATTTACCGTACGTTTACGAAACAAAAAACGGACAGCATGTTGTACATGTCAAACGGCAATGCCGTCGATAATCTACTATTATATGACATTGAAAGCTTTGAAATCAGTCAATCAAAGCGTCTAAGATCCGCACCTTTTGTCGTAGAAGTGTATCGATTCGAATCGAACGAATACGCTTCGTCAACGGCGTACAGGTAACCTAATGCACAAGATACATAAGCTACATCGCTAATGAATCAAAAGAAACCCCAAAACAGCAAGTAGTTAGGGTTTTTCTAACCTAGGAGTGCGTTGGAATCGCCGAGAAAGTGATTAGAGTACGGTGCTTCGATACGTGCAATCGCTGCAACAAGTGGCAGGAGAATCTCTCCCACACTCTCTCACAATCTCTCACTTTCTCTCTCTCTTTTCCTAGGGTTTCAAGAAAATTCAGATGGGAGGGTTGTGAGAGGGTTTAAAGCCCTTATATAGGCTAAAGCCTTCCCAAATTAGGCTTGGGAACAAAGCTCACTTGAGGTATAACCAAATCTTGACTGTTTCGATCCAAAAGAGTATTTCGGGAGGTTCCCTGTCCGAACGCAGTCGGACTTAAGCTCATGCATACTGGATCTATCACAAATCAAGTTTTCAGACTGAACGAATTCGCAGATCGCACGTGGCGGTCCAATTTCAGTTCAGCGGTCATCGCACCTAGATCAGGTCTACAAGTCTCATGATATGAAAGAGAAATTTTTCCTGATCCGAGGGTGTAATTTGGCTAAATTCTGACGGTCAGAACGCTTAATAATAACACACCAAGTCACATGCCAGATTTGAATTAAAATTTTCAAATCTAACCCTTTTCTCACTCTCTTCACTCCAGGTTCAATGAAATAGCCTCTGAACGTCGGTTGGCCTTGATTTTTGAAACGATTGTCAAGTCCAGCCAAGCGGTCATAACGGTCTAAGATGGTAGATATCGGACTTTCGATGCGCGGTCTAGATCCAATACAAAGTTTCAAAGGGTTTTCGAGAACAAACCGGTTTAGAGTTTGATCCTGGATTTTAGGGTAATGTAGCATCAACGATTCTACAAGTTTTGGATCTTGCAGAACGTATTTAACGCATTCAGGGACAATTTCATAGCTACTCCAGCGTAGCACTAGCTAACTTACGCTTAATTTCTAAAGGAATTAATCCTAAGTGATTTCTTTGGCTTTGAAATTGGGTTCTGAGAGGTTACCAAGGTGTTTTGGTTGACCCATTGCCTAAGGACATCTAATCCCAGGTTGGAAAAAATTCGGTGTGTTACAAGTAAACTTAAGGTCTTCAAACCCTGTAGGTTGTTCAACATATACTTCTTCATATAAATCCCCATTTAAGAAGGCACTCTTTACATCCATTTGATAAATTTTAAATTTTTTAAAGCATGCAATAGATGTAAAAATTCTGATTGATTTAAGGTAAGCAACTGGTGCAAAGGTTTCATCGTAATCAATACCTTCAATTTGAGTGTACCCTTGTACAACCAGTCTTGCCTTGCTTCGAATTATATTACCAAGTTCATCAGACTTATTTTTGAATATCCACTTTGTTCCAATAATATGTTTATCTTTAGGTCTAGGAATAAGATACCAGACATTATTTCGAACAAATTGATTAAGTTCTTCCTGCATAACAACTATCTAGTTTTTGTTAGAAAGAGCTTCTTTTATGTTTACCAGTTCTATCTGGGATGTAAAGTACACGTAATTACATATGTCTTCTAATTGTCTAAGAGTGTGCACATGTGTGAGAGGGTTTTCACGAATCTGAGTGGTTGGATGATCTTTAACATTCCTCAATTTAGAGTTTACTTGATTTAATGAAGTATCTGGTTTGTCAATTAAAAGAACTTCATCATGATCTGAACTTGGGGCAGGTGTATTCAAGTGATCATCTATGACCACATTAATAGATTCTTGAATAACAATGGTCCTTTTGTTTAGTACGCAATATGCATGACTGTTTAAAGAGTATCATAAAAAGATCCCTTCATCACTTTTAGTGTAAAACTTTTTCAAATTTTCACGGTCACACAAAATATAGCACTTGCTACCAAAAACTCAAAAGTATTTGACAGTAGGCTTCTTATCAAACCATTGTTCATAAGCTACTTTGCTATTAGATTTATAAGTATAAACCCGATTAATAATATAGCAGGTGGTATTCACTGCTTCAGTCTAAAGATTTCTAGGGAGCTTCATACTATTCAACATTACGTTTTCCATTTCTTTTAGCACTCTATTTTTCCTTTCCATAATTTTATTTTGTTGTGGTGTTTTGGGCGCAGAGAATTCATGTGATATTCCCTGATCACTATAGAATTTCTCAAAACTGTTATTCTCAAACTCAGATCCATGATCACCACGGATCTTACTAACTTGAGAACCTTTTTCAGATTGAATACGTCTAATAATCCTTTTCACTTCATCAAGGGTTCCTGGTAGGTCCAATAAGATCCATATGAAGAAGCTCGAGTGGTCTTGATGTGGCATTAGAGTTCACCTTCTTGTGAAAGCTCCTTGTTTGCTTGCCTATTTGGCATTCGCCACATATTTTGTCTATCTTTTATAATTTAGGTAGACCTCTTATTAGTTTTCTTTTGCATAATCTGTATAATTTATGGTAGTGTACATGTCCAAGGCGTTTATGCCATAATTCTATCTCATTAGTATGGACCATGTAGCATGTTTGACTAGAAGAGCTGTCATCGCTTACAATATAGTAGTTTTCAAAAGTTCTATGACCAGTTAATATTACAGATCCCCTTTTATTTATGATTTCACAACCTTGATTGAAAAATTTCACACTATGCTTGTTATTGCATATTTGAGATATGTTTCATGGGTTGTGTTTTAGCCCCTCAACATATAAAACATTCTTGAATAAAGGAAGGTTATAGAGTTGAACCGTACCTTGGCCAATAATCTTACAGTTGCTACCATCACCAAATGTGACTGACCCATCAGTCATATCTTGGAGATCGGTGAATAAAGCCTTGTCGCCTATCATATGCCTGGAGCATCCACTATCTAGGTACCACTTTGAATGGCTTGTAGCTTTGAAAGCAGTGTGGGCAACCAAACAGGTAACTTTAGGAACCCATTTCATAACATTTTTGGATTTAGGAGTATAGTGGGTCTTCTTTTGATTGTAGTTATAGTTAAAGTAACCCATTGAGTTAGATTTTAAGAGCTCTATTTTCTTAGCTAAAGGGTTTTGGTTATGATATTTATAAATATTTTTTGGTTTTTGGAAAAACTTGATTTGTACTTTTCCCTTTTGAGTTCAAGGTCTCTCCTTTTATAAATTTAGGAGACGTATTCTTATATTTAAGAGGAACATTTTTATCGTAGCCCAAACCGGATCGATCGCAACATTTCCTTGATACAGATAAAAGTCTTTTAACTTTGGACCTCCTTGGGCATACTTCCATGTATCCTTTAAACTTAAAAGGGAAGAGACTTCAAGTTTAAGATTTTCATTCTCAGATTTCAGACTTTCAATCTGAAAATTTTTGAAATCCAAATTAGATTTGCAATTTTCAAAACAGTCTGAAATATGGGATTTTTCTAAAACAAGAGATTCAAAATTTTCTCTAAGCTTTGAAAATCTTTCTTTTTGAAGTTTAAGTTTAATAGAAATTTTACTACTTTTCTTATATAAGGCATTGTAAGCATCTTGAAGATCATCTTCATTTTTACATTCATTGTTCAGATTTTCTTTACTTGTTGAATCATTATCTGAAAATGTGAATTTGGCTAGAGTCATAAGGGCTTTCACTTCATTACCCAACTCGGTTTCAGAATCTTCTGAATCAAAAGAGGCTTCAGAATCAGAAGATTCATCCCGAGTAGCCAACATATTCTTCTTTTTGGGTTTGTCCTTTTTAGGACACTTATTTGCTAAATGCCCATATTCTTGACAGTTGTAACATTGACTCTCTTTTAAAGATTTTCAATGCTTATATTTAGATTTTGATCTTTTCTTCTCATTAGCTTTTTGAAAATCAACCCTCCTTTTGCTTTGAAAAATTTTATAAAACTTTTTTGCTAAAAGGGCCTTATCGTCTTCAGAATTTTCTAAATTAGAATTGTTTTCTTGAGAAACATCTGTAGAAGACTTAAGGGAAATATATTTTTCTTTAGGAGCTTTAAAATTTAACTCGTAGGTTTGTAAAGATCCAACTAATTCTTCTACCCTCATAGTATCCATATCACGAAGTTCATAGATCTTAGTTACCTTAGAGTTGAACCATTTAGGAAGTGAGTGTAGTATCTTTGCACACACTTTACTTTCTGAGATTTTATCGCCAAGACCCCATATAGAGTTTACAATGTCATTTAATCTTGTATAAAAGTCCATAAACATTTCATTTTCCTCCATATGAATTTCTTCAAATTTGGTCGTGAGGAGTTGAAATTTAGATTTTTTTACAATTGATGTACCCTCGTGTGTCATTTCTAAAATATCCCAAGCTTACTTTGTAGAATCATAGGATATAATTCTTTTGAATTCATCTGGTGATAGTGTGCAAGTGATTGCATTTAGTGCTTTAGCATTTGCACTACTCTCACTTGTCTGAGTGTGGTCCATGAGAAATAAGGAGTTACTCTCATTGTTTTTGAAAAATCGATTCCAATCACTTCAGTGGTAGGAGGGGTCCATTCATTCACTATGGCCAGCCACACACCTTCATCCATGGATTTTAAGAAGATTCTCATCCTGGTTTTCCAACAAGCATAATTGGAGCCATCAAAGGGTGGAAGCCTAGTGACTAATTTGCTATCAAAAGAGGATTTCAGAATCTTTAGATTTAGAAGAGGATTCAGAATCAGACGATTCATCCCAAGTAGTCATCATGCTTTTCTTTTTTGATTTGTCCTTTTTACGACATTTGTTAGCTAAGTGCCCATACTCTTGACAGTTGTAACATTGACTATCTTTCAATGATTTTCGAGCTCTAGGTTTAGATCGTCTCTTATCATTTGACTTTTGAAAATCATTTTTTTTCTTGTTTTTAAAAATTTTGTAAAACTTTGTTGCTAAAAGCGCCATATCATCTTCGGTATTTTCAGAATACGAAGTACTCTCTTGTGAAATATTTTTAGATGATTTGAGAGCAATTGATTTTCCTTTAGGAGCTTTAAAGGACAACTCATAGGTTTGAAGTGAACCAACTAATTCCTCAACCCTTATGGTATCTATATCACGAAGTTCCTGAATCGCGGTTACTTTAGAATTGAACCGTTCAGGAAGTGAGCGTAGTATTTTTAAGCACACTTTACTTTCGGGGATTCTATCACCAAGACCCCACATAGAGTTCATAATGTCATTTAATCTAGTGTAGAAGTCCATAAACATCTCATTCTCCTCCATATGAATTTCTTTAAATTTAGTTGTGAGGAGTTGGACTTTAGATTTCTTGACAATTGATGTACCCTCGTGTGTCATTTCTAATACATCCCATGCTTATTTTTCATTTTCACAAGAGATGATTCTTTTGAATTCATCTGGTGATAATGCATAAGTAATAACATTTAGTGCTTTTGCATTTGCACTACTCTCACTTTTCTGAAGTGTGGTCCAAAGAGAGTAAGTCGTTACTTTCATTGATTTTAAACCATCGTCATTAGTTACTTCAGTGATAGGAGGGTTCCATTCATTCACTGTGGCCAGCCACACACTTTCATCCAAGAATTTGAGGAAGATCCTCATCCTGGCTTTCCAATAGGCATACCTTGTGCCATTAAAAGGTGGTGGCCTAGTGACTGATAGGCTATCAAAATTTGACATCTCAATATAGCTTAGATCGTTAGCTCAGGAAATAAATCCAATAAATAAACAATAAGCACGAGCTATTAGGCTCTGATACCACTTGAAAGGGCCTAGTTATATGCCCTAGAGGGAGGGTGAATAGGGCAATGCCAAATAAAACTTATAACAGCAGAATAATAAAAGAAATAAAGCACAATGCTTAATTTAAAGTAATCTCAATAGCCTAAAATAAAGAGAATGATACTTTATCAGTTCTAAGGACAACTTACACCAAAAACCAAAGGTTTAAGGCAGGACAACCTTATTTCTAGAACGTCTTTTTTATCACAAACCAATGAGGAATAAAAAGCAAGGAAATTAAAATAACTTGCAGAAATAAATCGTAAGTTATTACAACATTCTCCACTCTTGCTTAGAATAAAAAGATTACAACATTCATCCACGAATACAAACCACAGAACTGAATGAATAAAAGAATGAAAGAATAATGCACATCCACAACACAATGATATATAGTGGTTTGCCTATGTGTACACCAACTATTATCCAACAGCCACACAGAATGCTACTCCACTCCTAATATCCTCACATAAGAGATATTAGCATGCACTATCAAAATAGATTTCATAGGTTCACCTAAAACCTTCACAATTGTGTCTTTGATCTCGGGCTTACACAATCCAAAAACCCCCACAATCTGAGTTTTCTGGCTCTCCTCAGATAACCAATACAATGAGATTTTTTTGACAAATCTCAAACAAAAACCAAAGAAAGTAAATTACGAAAATGTAAAATACCTGAATCACCTTTTGAAGTAGCCCGGTAGAACCAATCGGAGTAGAAGTTCGATTCAACGTTCAAAGTCCAATACTCACTTTAAGAATGGTTCCAAGTCTAATTGATTTTAAATCAAAACGGCTAGTTCTATTTGATTTTGAATCCAAGAAGAAGGAATATCAGAAATTCCCTTTTTCTAATAAGATTGGAATGTAGATCAAAATCAAATAAAAAATAAGCTAGCAAAAGGAATATTAAATAAGATCAAAGTAGCTTTAAAAAAATACAAACTTATCTCAGAGAATAGCCTAAAGATTGCTTGAATAGAATTGAATTAAATTGCTAAAACTCTGAAATTCGTGCACTATTTATAGCCTGAAAAATCCTGTCTACGACTGGTCTTAGGATCCTAAGACTAGTCGTAGCTTCAAAGATTTTCAAAGATTTTCGCGGGATAAGATTTTGCGGTTCCACGACTAGTCGTAGGTGGTCTACGACCGGTCGTGGGCCACCTACGACGGGTCGTGAGTCACCTACAACCCGTCGTAGGACCCTTAATTTATTTGTTGGAGTTTGAGTCATAGGGCCATGACCGGTCGAAGGATGAGTCGTAGAACTCACAAGACTGGTCGTTAGATGTCCAAGACTGGTCGTAGGACAGCTAGAAAGATCCAAAAATCTTCAACAACCTAGGACTGGTCCTGAAAAACATAAGACCGGTCGTAGCAGAGCTAGGACTGGTCTTGAAAAATATAAGACTGGTCGTAGCAGAGCTAGGACTGGTCTTGAAGTCCCTATGACTGGTCTTAGAACAGCCCAAACAAGCATATTAAAATGTATGAATTATGTATCCAGAATGACCTATTGTAAAGCCCATCCTAAGGTCAATCTAAGGTCAAACAAACCTTAACAGTGAGATGGACATTGAAAGTCTGTATACTCAGATGACCTTAAAGAGAAGCTTGAGAATATACGAATCTTATAGTAGGCCTTTTTGAGCTTGATCTTGACTTGAACAAAGTCTTCTTAAGCTTGATTGTATCTTAAACATGCATACTTGAAGACTTCTATTCTTGAATTCTTCATCCATGACTTGAAACTTTCTTCAATTAAGTTCTTGTCTTGAAGTCTGATGTCTTGAAGTAATGAATAGTCTCAAACATGAAACAAGATATACAAGACATTGATATAGGTTTTGGCACCATAAAATTTGACAACCAAAGGGATATGAAATCATATTACTTACAGTTGGAAGGGGGTGTGGCCTTACCCGCCCAGCGCAGGGGACAAAGCTAGGCTGAGTTTGACCAGCTCACGGAATGGGTCTGCTATCAATGAGTTGGATAGGTATTGGCAGACTATTGGCTAGGCGGATAGTGAGGTTTCTTACGCTCACTTGGACTGTGCGGCTAGGGAGAGCGGCAGTTCCATTTGGAGTGTAATATACCCCGATGATTTTTCAGAGAGGAACTATTCTGATATGTAGACTTATCGAGTAGGAGTTGCATGCTCATTCATTCATTCATTCACTATCCACTCAGGATGGTGGTGCGCAACTAATTGTTATGTACCTTCGTTATGGTAAGGATTTCGATTGGGCGCACGACCAACCTGAGATCAAGAGTTTACCATGTTGAGTCTGACTATCCAAATTTAGGTATGGGACTGGTTTAGATAGAAGTTCATTGTAGCAGACCCCGTAGCCTGCGATACTACGTACTATCATCCCTACTTCACACTCCAAGCATGGTCATTTCATTCATATTTGTATATTGCATCACATCCTCGGCATCTGATATTTAGCTCTTTATGATTCTTTATTACATAACTGTTCTATATTGCATATCCTGATATTTATTGACTTATGGACTTGTTTATACTTCCGCTTACTCTATTATCGTATGATTTATGATCTTGTCAGCATTTTTGCATATTCCGATGATGTAGGAATTATGAATTACCAGTATTTTTAGTATTGTATGATTATAACATTGTATTGAATACTTGACACTTACCTTGTGTACACACTTACACCACCCTCTAAGCTTTCTATAAGCTTATGCACGATAGATGCATGCAGGTGATGTTAGGTTGCAGCAGTGTAGAGCTTGGAGCATGTAGCTGACTTCTGGAGCTTTTTTTTTTTTACATATGTATTTCCCTTTCAGCATTATATTCAAACATTTATATTAGTAGATATGTGATGATGATGTTGCCTTTATGATTTGGGTATACTTGTGGTTATGCTTATTACGACTTAAATGTATATAAAAAAAAATTCTCCTTGTAGGATCCCAAGATCAGAATCTAGGGTATGAATGCTAGGAACTGAGAATAGGGTACTACAGAGGCTGTCGGCACTGGATTCGACGATCGAGATTCCTGCGAATCCGATCTCCGGGTTTGGGGGGTGACAGGTTATGATTTCGGTCTAATCGGATTTGTGGATCGACCGTGGAGGAGTTGTATCAGTTCAACGATCATCGTCACTCTATCAGAGCTACAAGTATACTGACATGTGCAAGGAAATTTTCCCGATCCATGGGTAAAGCTTGGTCAGAAACTGATGGTCTGAAGTCTTGAATTTCATCAGTAAGCGAATGGTCTAATTCACTTAAGTTTTGGTTCATTTTCTAATGATATTCGCGTTTCTCATACACTTTGCTCAGGGCTTAAGTTGTGCATTTCTAGATACTATTTGGGCTCAATTCAAGTGATGGTTTTCAAGCCCAATAAAGACGATCATAACCTTGTAGTTTCGTGATAATCAGACTTTTGACGCACGGTCTAGGTCCGATACGGAGTTTCAATGTGTTCCCGAGAGCAACTGGGTTTTAAGACTACTCATAGGTTTTTAGGTAATGCTAAGTTAGCGATTTTGATAGTTTTGGGTCTTGCAGTTCATATAGATAGTGGTTCAAACTAATTCCACTAATTATTTAGTTTAATACTTAATCAATTTTTATCTAATTTCTACAGAATTCAATCCTTAGTAATTTCTACCTGAGGTGATACTCGGGTCTTTATACGGACTTTTCGATATGTTACAATATGAAAACAAGCCAACAAGTAGTTATACGCATGATTTATAACAAGATCAAGATACAAAAGCATGAATATATAAATCAGTACGCCAACTAATAAGGTACAATTGTAAATTGAACAATTAGGGTCATGATTGTGCACACTGTTTGGTCTACCATACTCATTCAACTAACACCTACACAAATCCATCACATGTAGGAGCATATTCACAAGGCTAGCTCATGGTTTGTTACATACAAAGTGTGGTCGTATAATATGGCGATGAGTGGCCTACTATAAAGACGATCAATCTTCTTCCCCAACCTTGACATCAGTCGAAGGAGGCCCTATTGCTACCAACTTAGGTCCATTGGGATGCTCACCTAAGAATTTAAGGGATACTCATTCCCCGAGTGGTCTGGTGTTCTAGAGAATCAATCATCATATAAGATAGTTGCATAATTAGCATATATCAATAATAATCAAAGATAAATAAGCATATCAACATAATATGCCATAAGATGCATGCGGGAAATTTCACCATGTAAGTCACTACTTATCCAATATATTCACTCTTCTTTTACCACTTAGGATCCTATATCATCTACTTGATAATTTGTAGGCTAAATTCTGATTTTCTTTTTTTTCTTTTTTTACAGTTTTCTCTTTTAATTCATGACTAAAATTAAACCATCTAGTCAATGCACTACTCTATTTAAGGACTTGTACACAAACATTATAAATTAAAAATAAATAAATAAAACAAGATATAAAATTATCAACAATCTAATCGTTGATCAGTGAAGTTGGCCCCTGATCATTAAATCCATGCCATAGATGGTCCATTCTTCTAATAATATACTTTCTTTATTAAAATATGAACCATTCATCAAGTTTGAAACTCACAACTAAGTCAAGATCTTGATTTAAGGTTTGATAGATTATAACGCCCTGAAAATCGGGGGTCGAGTAGCAACTCAACACCCGAGTTTCAAAACATCACTTATGCAACAGAAATGCTTATGATTGAATGTTGTCTGTGTTAGTGCATTAATCATAAGTGGGATTACACCAAAACAGTAATTCATACTTCAGATTAATTTATAAGATGCAAACGGAAGACTGTCAGGTGAATATAATGTATAGAAGTCAAAGATCATGTTTGGTCTCCAGAGTATGAATACATCACTGAGCTACCATATACATGTCATAGTACAAAAATTAAAATATCAAAAGAATAGTTCCACTAACATGGTGAACCCTGTAGCCCCGTCAATTTGAATGGCCTAGGCGAAACCATCAGAGAACTGCATATATGAGAACTCGTCCTGATCATCATAGTAGTCAGGCACAGCCTCCTACGCCTCGCCAACACCTGCATCTAAGATAGGGTCTGGTGGGTGTCCAGAACACCATCACGTAACGTGGGAGTGAGTAGCTAACTCAGTGGAACAATAAAGCATAGGTCAACATATTATCAATTCAGTCAAGCAGTAATGATAAAGCATTACAATCAAACACTCCTAAATACTGTAATTAATGTAAGGATGAGATGTAATAATGATGCATGCTCTCGCCAACATACTCCCTCATGCGACACCATCTTACGTTCACGGCATGCTTTCGTCCCTTAGTGCTTCACATCTTCTAGGCACATGCAGTGCGATATGGACATGATTATCGAGTTGTTATTAGTCCTTTTCATACAGCAGTATTGGGAAACTAAGGTAGCTCCCTTATATCATTTTCAAACAAGGATCCACTCTAGGGTCGTCAGTCCTAGATAATCTCATACGATGATGCGGTTCTAGGTCGCTGTAAAGGGCTACCAGGGCTGTTACATGCACTCGTTGCACCGCTCTCCCATCACCCTATCAATGCAGGCCTAGTTTATACTCTGTTTACTACGGGAAGAATCGTCGCCTCACTGCAGATTCAGAGTATGCTCGAGGTCACTACAAAGGGCTATCAGGGCTGTTACACGCACTCGTTGCACCACTCCCCATCACCTTATCAGTGTAGGCCGACAGCTCGAATACAGTGTGCCATACCACCATATTCAGCTCACGAATCTAGGTTGCTCACTGGTCACTACGGGGAGGCTTGTGGCCCCAGCGTAGGCTGACAGCTCGACCACGATGTCCCATATCACCATGCCCGGCTCATGAGACTTAGCGGATCAAGGTACCAAGGTTAACGGCGTTGCACTAGTAAGTTTGGTACCTTAGGTTCAAGTAATGGCATCCAAACATGGTGAACATACATTGAACAGATCGGGTTACTTGACGAGCTCGGCTAGCTCGAGCGCATGACAAGTTGAACAACATGAAGTGCATAAGCCCTTCGCGTGGCTTAACTACTGTCACCAACCGAAGTACGCCTCGGGTTCATCAAACAAGTCTTATGTGGCGAATGAATCTCAACCACTAATTCAATCCCGTTACTGACTGCCTGGACTAAATCATAGTCCCATCTTTATTTTATGTCACCAAGAATTATATGAGATAATTAAAGCAGGATTAAACAAGTAATTCAATTCTTACAATCAAGAAGCATGTTATGAAGTACACAAACAAGATTTCACACACATTCACTTCACGAAATAAATAGACATTACAATGTAACGTACGTGTAGAAAATCATGCACATAATTGAAGTAATCGAGATTCGTATCTCGATCCTCCTACAAAGTATTCTAGGTGATTGCTAGCACATTCAGACATTTGCATAAACACAAAGACTACATACATCACTTTCATGATGTATGAGGATTACACATGTGTCAGGCCAATTCCTTTCACTAGAAAGTTGCCCCTCATACCACGTGCATATACCCACGACAGATAACCATGGTGTGCATGAATCCGAGCTCCATGTTCATTCAAACATTTCTACAAACACTTGGGCTACACACTTAATCACATATAACGTATTTTTCCGTGACGTGATTTTAGGCAAGTCTTTTCGCTAAGGAGTTATTGCACATGTATTAGGCATATATTCACGACAAATAAACATGTTAAGTGCAAATCCAAATTCTAAACATATTCAAACATTCCAACATATGCATAGAATACACTATATTCTACATAGTTCATGTAAACTCGTATAACGAAACAGACGACGCATTTTGCATGTGTAATCTCACCCTTGTCAGTTATAAATCATTAACCGACATTGAAAGCCTTGAAAACCATAACCTATACATCTAAAGTCCGCACCTTACACCGTAGAAGCGTAACGAATATGATTTTAGCCGTACGCTTTCGTCAACGGCGGTATGACGACCTATAACACAAGGTAAGTCAGCTACTTCGCTACTTGTACTAATAGAAATCCTAAAATAGCTTAGGGTTAGGGTTTCTTACATAAGAATGAAGCCAGAATCGTAGAAAAAGCGATTAGATCGGGATGGTTAGGCACGTAGGATAGCAGGGTAGGATGGCAGGAAGATTCTCCCACTACTCTCACACTTTATCTCTCTTTTCTCTCTTCTAGTTTTTCTCAAATTCGTATGGGAGGAATGAGAGAGGGTTTAAGGTCCTTATATAGGCCTAGAAATCACCAATTTAGACTCAGGGCCATGGAATACTTAGGTTATAACCAAATCGGCCTTATTCCGATCTAACGAACCGTTTCTGGAGGTCCTGTTACTGTGTGCGGTCAGACTTAAGCTCATAGATGCTGGATCTTGATCAAGTTAAGTTTTCAGTTCGATCGGAGTTCCAGATCGACCGTGGCAGATCAGTTTCAATTCAACGGTTACTGAAACTCGATCGGGGATTTCAAATACATGGACAAGTATTGGAAATGTTCCCTGATCCGAGGGTGTATTTGGGTCAGATTCTGACGGTCTGATTGCTTATAAATGGCGCGCAAGCGACACGACTCGGATTACTTAAATTAGATTTAATTTATAAAGAAAACTATGTTTTCTCACACTCTTCGCTTTGGACTCAAGGAAACAGTCCCAGAGTATCGTTTGGAAGTGATTTTCGTGGTGCTTGTCAAGTCCAACAATGCGATCAATATCTTCTAAGTTTATCGCTATCGAACTTTCGACATGCGGTCTAGGTCCGATACGAAGTTTCAAAGTGCTCCCGAGAGCGACTGGGTTTAGAGTTAGATTCTAGATTTCAGGGTATTATAGCGTTAACGATTACACAAGTTTTGAGTCTTGCAGAACGTATTTAAAGCGAACAGTGCTAATTTCACAGCTAGTCTAACTTAGCACTAGTTAACTTATGTTTAATCTCCAAGGGAATTAATCCTAAGTGACTCGAGGTGGTACTCGGGTCTTGGTACGAAATTTTCCGAGTTGTTACATAGATCTTAAAATCCATCCGATCCGACCATTGAATTTCATAATTCACTCAATTTACATTTATTATATTGGAATTTATAGGTTAAGTATGGTGATCTTACTTTCCTTACATTAAACCTTCAAAATAGGTGTTTACACTAAGAATGAACAATTTGAATGGGCCTAATTAAAATATTAACGGTTCAAGTTGTTTATTTTTCTCTTTCTTTAACTTCCATAGCTCGGATCTAAGATCGGCCCAATGGTCTTGGTGATCATGGCCAGATCAAGGTTCATATATGCTTTAAATCACTAGAAAACTTTAGATATTGAAACTTATTTTAGGCAAGGGAGCCCACTTTTAATGTACAATTTAGAGTGGTGGGATCCACTGATTTATCACTTGATCATTAGCAGGTCTAGTATCCAGGTGACTAAATTAAGTCTAGATTTCAAATCTTTTTTTTATCCCTAAATCCAATTCCAAAGGTGGTTCCAATATCAATGAGATCTTATTCCGGGACACAAAATTGGTTATCATGCAAATCATCATATCCTATATTATCTTAATCTTAACAAGATCAAACTATCAAATCCAAAGCATCACTCAATAGTAAAAAAAAATATACTTTGCATAATCATGTTTCACGCTATCTAACATTAGATCTTATGGTGGGCCGTCCACTACATCCACATGCTGATTAGTTAACGTTAACATTGGGGAATCAAATGAATTAGATTTCTCTACTTTGGAAATATGAGACCCATTACATTAGATCGGTGTTGATCCATACCATTGATCAATGATCAACATCTCAGCTAACCAGATCTACCCTAGATCACAAGTTCTTTTACATATGTACAGAATACTTTAACATTATACAAATCAGCATATATATAAGAATCGTCTTCATATCTTCATGTTAAGATTGTGTGGCGGGGCCCATTTACTAGATCATACCCAAATGGGTCCCACTATATCAAATTAAATGCTTATACATATGATCCCACGGGCCAGATTAGTTCCTGATCCATCTTCTTTAAATTCTAATATTCATGATATGATTATTAAAAAATGGAGCTTGGAAAACACAGATCTAACACACAATTAGCATAGATTACATTGTCTACACGAGATACATCAACAAAATCAAAATCAAGCAAGGAACGGGGTCCACCAAACATCACAAGGGAAAATTTCATTTTTTTAATTAAATAAACAGGGTCCAAGTTGGGCCTACTGCTGCAATGGCAATAGCCTTAAAAGGTGTTGCCCATGAGGAAGCGTGTGGAGACCCACCACGCTGCCCGTGAGGATAGCATGTGGCGCATGTTTGCACATAGATCATGTTTCAACATATTTTCACCTTACCATTTCACTATAATCTAGCCATTAGATGACAAAGAAACTCAGGACAATACCTCTTCGAGATGCAGGAAAGATGATGGACGGTTTAGATTGTAACACTTCAACGTGGAGCCCATGAATTTTTTGTCACTATTTTTATCCATAACAAGGTCCGGCACAAGGGGGGTTGACGCACGGACATCTGAAGAGATTCTCTCTCTATAACACCCAGAGAGAGGAGAATTAGGAGGAATCTTAGTGATGGAGAGATATTCAGCGTAGGGGTAGGTTAAGGTGTAGTTTATAGTGTATACTCAAGCTATGCTTGAAGTGGGTCCCGCAAAGATGATGTTGAGGTCAAAATTTGGACCACCCTCCACTCAATGCTGAGAATTCAGAACGAACTCTGGTCCAGCACAAAAAGGTAAGCAAAGGAGACCTTGGCCTAAATAGGGGACCCTCCGAAGCCTAAGTCTAAGTTGCGTAGTGTAGAGAGAGGGGGCAAGATATTGCGCACCTATTGTAATGGATTCCTCTAATATTTATACCCATGAGACGATGGGATCATGGCCATCAATCTCAACACAATTTGCTTAATCAAGAGGATGTCGTGCATGTGAAGATGTCAGCCGCTATCTTTGGATCATGTACCAATTCACTCTCCCATATGCCTTAATAGGCTATATCTATGGGCGTGATTTTCGGCCACGTCCATACTGTGGTTGGTTCCGGAACTTGATCTCTCGAGCCGTTGGTCAGACCTTATGGTCGGAGCCCATGGTCGGAACTCGTCGTCAACCTCCTAGATGTGAGCAGGGCTCGGCTCAGCCGATCCAGAGCCGTAGTTCTTCAGATGAGAGCTCATGACTAGAGCTTGGCTCGTCCAATCTAAGGTCATAGTTCTTCAAATGAGAGCTCTAGATAAGAGCTCAGCTTGGTCGATCCAAGGCCGTAGTTCTTCGAATGAGAGCTCCAAACAAGAGCTCGGCGGCCGAACCAGGGCCGTAGTTCTAAAATCATAGTTGGGAAGCAAGGCCGGACTTGTCGTGATATCCTCCTTCCGAGGCCCTATTGATCGAGTCGGTCCTTATCGGGTTTACTCACATTTTCCCATAACAAAAGTCCCATATTCTCTTGGTCCAAGCCCGGACTTAGAGAGTAAAATCCTGAGAAAATGAAGTGCCGCCTCCACTCATGATGATGGGTTGGGGTAATTGAAGCACAATCATCGTGATGATTACACTTTAAGATATGTGCGCGGTAATACGGTTGCAGTCCTTTAACTTCTGACCTCTAGATGTGTAACGCCCGTGAAAAATCCGTACTTGGGTTCGAGTACCGATTTGACCCGAAATCGCGTAGAAATAATTTCCATGGAAATTAAACGTAAGTTAGCTAGCGCAACGCTAGAGTAGCTGGGAAATAGTCCCTGATCACTTTAAATACGTTCTACAAGACCCAAATCGAGTAGAACAGACAACTCTACAATACTCTATAACCTTGGATCAAACTCTAAGCAGGTTTGTTCTCTGGACCATATTGAAATTTTGTATTGGATTTAGACCGCGCGTCGAAGGTCCGATACCTCCTATCTTAGACCGTTAGAACCGCTCAGCTGGACTTGACAATCATCTCGAAAATCAAGTCAAACCGATAATCACAGACGATTTCGTTGAACCCGGACTGAAGCGACCGCGAATAGGGACGAATTTGGAATTTCAAATTCAAATCTGGCACACGACTTGACGCGTCAGTATTAAGCGTTCTGACCATCAGAATTCATCCAGATTACACCCTCGGATCAGGAAAAATTTCTATTTATTATCATGAGACTTTCAGCCCTGATCTATGTGCGGTGACCGCTGAACTGAAAATGGTCCGCCACGTGCGATCTGCGAACCCTGCCAGACTGAAAACTTAATGCGAGGTACATCTGGTACCCATGAGCTTAAGTCTGATCGCAATCGACCAGGGGACCACCAGAAAGCAGTTTTTGGACCGAAACAGCCCCGAAATGGATAGGCATCAAGTAAACTTCGTCCCGGAGCCTATTTTCGGTGATTTTAAGCTTATAAAAGGGGTTGAAACCCTCATTTCTTCCTTCCATCCGAAAATCACCAAACCCTAGAAAAAGGAGAGAGAGTTTGAGAGAAAGAGAAGAAGGGATTTTTCCCGCTTCCGAGCCCCTGACAGTTGCTGCTTCAGCACTTCCTTCCAATCACCTGGCTGGTGATTTCTCACCTTTTTCAGGTATAGAATAACTCCAAAAACTTGCTGATTTAGGGTTTACGTAGATTCATGGCATGTTAGCTAACGTATTCCATAAATCAGGTTCTCCTACAGCCGTAGACGAAGCGTACACGCTCCGTTCAAAATCCTGCAACCGTAAGAGACTAGGTGAGGATTTTAGACGCTTTGATTGACGGTTTACAACGCTTTCAATGTTGTTTAATAGTAGATTATCGACGGCATCGCCGTTTGACATGTACAACATGCTCTCCGTTTCCTGTTTCGTAAATTAACGAAGAATATGAGATTTAGGGCATTTTAGTCATTTGTAGGAAGTACGGTCTACATGCATATTTTGCTGACGTGATTGACATGGTTTGTCGCCGCATTAGGGAGTTAGGAATGCTTGCATAATCAGTTTGGCGAAGAGATTCGCCAAGTTGCGCGCTTTGGGTCGACATACTATATGTGGACTTAAGTGTGTAGTGTATGTGTTTGTATAAATGCTTGTATTAGTATGTATTGAATTGAATGATGTTATGTAGTAGTTTGAGCTTGATTTCATGATTAATATGCTGACTTGAATGATTTCCTACATGTTTACCTTATGCATGATTGTATTATATGCATAGAAGGTATGCCTTGAAGATTTGCTTAAGTTGAATATTATAACATATGTTAACATGCTCATATGATGTATTTCAATTCCAATACTTTAACATGTCGTTCAATTTGAATTGCGATCACGCTAGTCGAGCCCGTCAAGTAACCCGACTGGCAGATGTATGTTCACCTTGTATGTGTCATAACTGCTTGAACCTAGGGTACTGAACTTACCATTGTAAACCCTGTTAACCGTGGTACCTTGATCCACGAAGACTCATGAGCCGGGCATGGTGGTATGGGACACCGTGGTCGAGCTGTCGGCCTACGCTGGGGCCACAAACCTCCCCGTAGTGACCAGTGAGCACCTAAACTCGTGAGCAGATTATGGTGGTATGGGGCACTATATTCTAGCTGTCGGCCTACACTGATCAGGCGACGAGCCCTTTGTAGTGACCGCGAGCGTATTCTGAGTCCACGGGAGGCGACGACCCTTCCGTTGCAGTAGAGTACGGTAGGCCTGTATTGATAAGGTGATGGGGGAGCGGTGCAACGAGTGCGAGCAACAGCCCTGGCAGCCCTTGCAGTGACCTACGAAATATACATCGTATGAGATTTCTAGGAGTGACGACCCTAGACAGGATCTGTGTTGGGATTGATACAAGGGAAGTACCTTAGTTTCCCAATCCTGCTGTTTGAATGGACTAATAACAACTTGGAAATCATATCACCATAGCATTGCATGTGCCTGGAAGATGTGGAGCACTCTAGGGAGTGTGGCATGCCGCGGTCGTAAGATGTTGCCGCATGAGGGTGATCGTCGGTGAGGGCATACATCACGTCATATCATCTTGCATTAATAACAGTATTAGGATTGTCTGATTTACTGCTTTACTATTATCGCGTGATTGAATTGTGAACATGCTAATCTTTGCTCTATGATTCCACTGAGTTGATCACTCATTCCCACGTTACGGGATGGTGTTTGCAACACCCACCAGACCCTGTTGTAGCTGCAGGTGAGGACGAGATCCAGGAGGTGGAGCCGGAGATTGACGAGGACCAGGATGAGTTCTCGTATATGCAGTATCACGACGGCTTCCCGTAGGTGACCTGGATCGAGGGGACTTCAGTGGACTATTTTGAACTTTATTCTTTTATTTATTTACATGTATATGAGACTCAGAGATGTAGTCATACTTTGGAGACAGATGAGATTACTTTGTTTTTCCATACAGTGATATATACATTGTTTAGTCTTCCGCTTGCTTTTATCACTGGATCTGAAGTATGAATTGCAGTTTTGGTATACTTTTACTCATGTGAATGCTTTAAATCAGACAACATTGAATCATAACCATTTTTGTTGCATAAGTGACGGTCTGGAACTAGGGAGTTGAGTTTATACACGACCCTCGATTTTCAGGGTGTTACAAGTTGGTATCAGAACATGAATGAGAGAATACTGGGCCTGGGTTATGGTCTTGCGATGTACGCTGTCACTTCCTTTGACTTAGGTGGGTGCGAGAAGGGTCTAGAAACACTTCTAGGATCGTAGATTCGACGATAGGCAAAGTCTAATAGGATCGATCGCAAGATCGAGTCTGTAACGTATCTCGGGTCGCGTAAAGCAACCCGAATCACTTTTAAGCTGTAGGAAGTCGGGTGGAGACGTCCTATGAGCGGTTTTAAACCGAAAAAGTGAATCCTTGGGCCGTGGGATGACCATGATCCCTGTAATCAATCGTCAGGGCTTAAAAACCCCGTTTTGCCAAAAATTCTCAAAATTCCTCCTCTAAACACTCTGACCTTCAGTTCTTTCTTATCCATTTCATGTTAGGCATCAAAAATAATGTGAAATTAATACAAATTAGTACATTCACCAAATTTTACAGTGAATAGTAAAATTTCAAGAAAAATATCCATCAGGCCATTCTAACTTCACTTTCTTTAGCAACTAAGGATCTAGATAGGTGTACTGGCTCCTTCTACCCCAAATTCATATGCTGCATCATATGGTTTGGTATTCGGGATTGTGATGTGAACCCAGAAATCCCCGAACACATGTTTGGGCTCATACAGACCAAATTATTGTGAACTAAGGGGTGGGACCTAACTTTTTGGGACCCTGGGACCATGGGGGACCAGACCCATGGGGTCCCACCGGCCAACTTGAAAGTTGGCCGGCGATGCCATCGCCGGTCGGGCGATGCATCGCCGGCCGGCGGTGTCCGTTTGGGCCGTCCTTCGGACGCACCCCCTTAAATGGGGTACACATCATCCCTATACACCTCCCACCTCACGAAAACCCCCAAATCTTACCCTTCCTTCACAAACAGCCCCCTACATAGCCCTAGTTTCGATTTTCAGCAACCCACTCCAAACCCCAGCGTCCCAAACCACTTCTAAGACCCTCCTTGGCCAAAACCGACCACCACCCATCACTTATTGGGTGTTGGCAGCCTCTTTCCTTGAAGATCTCACCATTTGGAGCTCCAAAATCCCCCAAATATAGCTGAAATCGTGAGGTGCTCCATCCCATCTTTTTGTTTGTATTTTTCCCTGAAAGTACAGCCTTGGGAAGCTTGAAGCAATCCTCTACGATGCCTAGATTTTCTTTTCTCAGATTGGGCAGCCATTTCTCTGCATTTTCGGCGTTTTTCATGGCTTTTGTGGAAGCCATTTTGGGCCTTCTGTCACTCTCATCCATCCTGTCTTTGATGGGTAAAAGGAAAACTGCGACAGATGAGGCTGGGCTGAGCCGCCCTTCTCGATCGAGAAGACCGCGGGGTGGTGCCGCAAGTTCAAGCACCGCCGCAGGTCCAGCTGTAGTCCTGGAGTGCCGTACAAAGCGGGATTTGGATCCCCATGCACACCTTGGACGAACAATTTTGTCAGAGATGCCTCATGGTGAATACACTGATCGTAGAGTGTTATTTGAGGTGGACGTAGATGGACGGTTGTTCGGCGAATATCTGTTGTTCGAACGCATTGAAGCTGCGCACTGGGGACCGATCTTTGAGGCTCACGCTCGTGCTAATGTGAGCACTGTTCGTGCCTTCTATGCTAGCATCCAGAGTCCTACCTTGGAGCCTTTGCAGTTCAAAATCCCTTTTGGTAGAAATCGGATGGCTACGATCGACGTCCGGTTGGTTGCGCGACTTCTCAACGTGCCTCTAGGTGATGTGCATCCTAGTGAGAAGAATTTGAGGACTAGACGTGAACGAGATCGCCGCACCAGGTTTTGGTGCGGTAAGTTGGTTCCATGGCAGCCTAATAATAGCCTCAAGGCGACGTACATGTCTGAGGATTTGCGCCTGCTGCATCATATCTGCACGTTCAATGTTTATCCTAGGTCGACGAACCGCATTGAATGTACACGTCTTATGGTCGATTTCTTATTTCTGGTGGCCCAGGGAGAGAACGTATGTATGGCCACTTTCATCTTACGGCAGATAGTTCTCATAGCTAGGTCGAGGAGAACATCCGAATCGCTTCCCTTTGGCCGACTTATTTGCAAGATTGCACTTGAGTTTGCCTATAGACTTGGGCCCGAATTGCCGGTATCGATTCACACCATCGATGAGTCGACAATGGTTAAGATGAAGATTGGGTCACAATACCGTGAAAATCAACTTGAAAGGGATAGTGGGGATGACTTTGATGAAGAGGAAGATCAAAGCGAAGAAGAACCTATAGCAGAGGTTAAGGAAGAAGCAGAAGAGGAGGCTCAGGATACTGATGAGAGCCCTCCTCCTTCTGCGTAGACTACTATCGACGATCGCATTGCTCGGATGGAGGAGAGCCAGACCGCTTTGCGTAGGGAAGTCCAAGAACTTCGAGCAGAGGTCGCTGATGCCAAGGCCGTTACAAAGAAGAAGTTTGGCAAGGTGACTCACACCTTGAAGGCAATCCTGTGTTGCTTACAGGATAAGGGTGCTCCTCCTTCGTCACCAGACTCCGACTAGCGATGCGATCTTTGATGTTATTATCAGTAGTTAGTCATTTCCTGTTTTATATGTGTAAGCCTGTTAGGGCTAGTACTTTGCTTATGTTGCTGTTGCTTAACTGTCTTAATTTCCATGTAATTCTAGTCATGATGCTTGTAAGGATATATCCCTTGTATCGTGACAATTTTGATTAATTGAAATGCATGGAATGCCTATGACTCTTTAAGTGAATGATTGTGGTGTATTTGTGCAATTGAGACTGATAAGGTTGCACCCTATTTTGAATATAGGGAATGCCACCTAAGACTACGAGGAGCGCGGTTCGGCTTTCATTGTCAGAGCAGATGGATCAGACTCCCTCTCAGTCTGGCACTCGTCCGGACCCTGCTGTGGGCCCGATTCCTGAGGCGGTTCGATCGTCTCAGCCTGCTGTTGGTCCTACAGATGGACCACCGCCATTTACACCATCAGTTAGAGAGCCACAGCGCGCATCTACTTCCGCACCTCATCCCCCACAGCCTGCTCCACCCCCTGACAGATTCGAGCAGATGATGGCTATGATGCTACAGCAGCAGCAGCTCCTGACCACCATAGTGGGGACTTTAGCCCAGGGTGGGGGTGCGACTACATCTACTCCACCTGCACCACCTGCGCATCCAGCTGAGGATGCCTATACTTACGCCCAGGATGAGGGCATAGCACATCCTGCGCCGCCTGCTTTCCCTGCGGGGAATCCTGCCGACACATGGGGCCTTCTGGAGCGATTTCAGCGCTTGCGGCCTCCTACTTTTTCGGGTTCTCACAGACCCGAGGAAGCTGAGTTCTGGCTCGACCGAGTGTCGAAGATTCTACGGATGTTGCACTGTACCGAGGCTGAGCAGGTAGAGCTGGCTACCTTCCTGTTTGAGAGAGAGGCCAGTATGTGGTGGGATAGCATATTGCGGACTGTTGCCACATATTTCGTATGGACGTGGGCAGCATTTGAGTTCCGCTTCCATGAGAAGTATTATCCCCAGACCTACAGGCACGAGAGGGAGAATGAGTTTCTCCGTCTCAGGCAGGCAGCGATGACTGTTACCGAGTATGAGCATCGGTTCACAGAGTTGGGCAGGTACGTCCCGACGATTCTAGCTGATGAGCAGATGCGCATACGGCGCTTTTTGGAGGGCTTGCGACCGGATATTCGGTCGAAGATGTGCTGTGTCAGTTTTCCTTCCTATGCGGAGTTGGTTCACATGTCCATGTGGGCAGAGCAGGACGTGGATCGACTTGCGCGATCTCGAGGCCCGACTACTTCTAGGCCGCGACCGGATTTACCAGACAGGCCCTTCGCGGGCAAGAGGCCTCGCTTTGATCCTCCTACCAGGACCACGGCGCCTGTACCACCGTTTCGGTGCCCTGATTTGTCATGCACATACTGTGGGAGGACGGGCCACTTAGCGCAGAGTTGCTTTTCGAGGATGCGGGACAGTGGGTTCTCGCTGCCGCAGAAGATTGATCGTGTACGTCCACAGGCGATATCAGCACCGCCTATACGGTCAGCTCCTGCGCATCCTTCTTTCAGACCCACAGTATCGCAGATTCGACAGCCTCCACGGCCCTTGACACAGCGGCCGAACCGGCCACAGCAGGCTCGAGTTCATGCATTGACCGCTGAGGCAGCTACGACGCTGACTTTTCAGCATTCAGCCTTTGAGGTCACGGCCCATTTCGGAGGTACTCCCGTTCTTGTCTTGGTGGACACTGGTTCCACGATTTCTTTGATATCGCGTGCCGTAGTCAGACGTCTTGGGTTACAGACTATCACTATGGATAGCGTGCGAGTCCTTGCAGCTCATGGAGATTATTCGGATGTCACCCAGATGTGTGAGGGTTGTTTAGTTGATCTGGGAGGCAGGACGATGACTCTTGATCTGGTCGTCGATCCCTCGCTCGTTTATCTTGACGTCATTCTTGGCATGGACTGGTTGACTGCAGCGAGAGCCGAGATTGACTGCGAGGCTCGTGTGGTGACGGTGTACGAGCCTGAGGGCACGCCTTTCACATTTCCAGTGCGGGTAAATCTTCCTTTCCGCATTCTTAGCTACGCCACTCTATTGCGAGACGCTGGTGCCCAGGTACTTGAGCAGACGCCAGTTGTTTCTGAGTTCGGGGATCTGTTCAGGAAGATCCCTGGTTTGCTGCCCCGACGTGAGATCGATTTCACTATCGATCTGATTCCTGGTTCTACACCCGTCTCACTGCCGACGTATCGCATGGCACCATGTGAGATGGAGGAGTTGAGGACGTAGATTGATGGTCTGCTAGAGCTTGGCTTTATACGGCCTAGCGTGTCTCCTTGGGGAGCACCGGTCTTGTTCGTGAAGAAGAAGGATGGTTCGCTGCGATTGTGTATTGATTATCGCAGGCTGAACCAGCTCACGGTGAAGAACAAGTACCCTTTGCCCAGGATCGATGACTTGTTTGATCAGTTGAGAGGAGCGCAGTACTTCTCGAAGATTGATCTTCAGTCAGGTTATCATCAGCTGCGCGTCAGAGATGAGGACGTGCAGAAGACAGCATTCAGGACCAGTTTTGGTCACTACGAGTTCCTCGTGATGTCGTTCGGTCTCACGAACGCACCGGCCGTGTTCATGGATCTGATGAACCGGGTATTTCGGCCTTTCCTCTATCGATTCGTCGTTGTCTTCATCGACGACATTTTGGTGTACTCTAGGAGTCGAGAGGAGCATGAGGAGCATTTGCGTTTGGTCCTTGATACGCTTAGACGACATCAGTTGTTCGCACAGTATAAGAAGTGCGATTTCTGGAAGCAGGAGGTAAAGTTTCTGGGACACGTGGTGTCCAAGGATGGCATGGCAGTTGACCTGTCTAAGGTAGCTGCGGTGCAGGACTGGGAGCAGCCTGGTTCTGTCACTGAGGTGAGGAGTTTCTTGGGTCTCGCTGGTTACTATCGGCGCTTCATTCAGGATTTCTCGAAGATCGCGAGACCCTTATCTCAGTTGACACGGAAGGACGTGAAGTTCGCCTGGAATGATAAGGCGGAGTCAGCTTTTCAGGAGCTGAAGGACAGGCTTACGTCCGCCCCTGTGCTGTATTGCCAGAGCAAGGGGTTAAATACACTATATACACTGACGCGTCTAGCGTTGGTTTGGGTTGTGTCCTTATGCAGAGGGACAGGGTAATTTCGTATGCCTCGAGACAATTAAGGAAGCACGAGGAGAATTACCCTACACACGACCTGGAGTTGGCAGCCATGATATTCGCACTGAGACTCTGGAGACATTACCTCTACGGAGAGGAGTTCGAGCTCTTTTGCGACCACAAGAGCCTCAAGTACATATTCACGCAGCGAGACTTGAATATGAGGCAGCGGCGATGGATGGAGACGCTGAAGGACTTCAAGTTTGAAGTCTCTTACCATCCTGGGAAGGCGAACCTTGTGGCTGATGCGTTGAGCCGCAAGAAGGCGATAGAGTTTGCGGCTCCGCTGATGGTTGCCGAGTGGGATATGGTTGAGTTTTTGCGAGACTTTGAACAGAAACTCACCGTAGAGGAGCCATTCGAGTTCATCGCACACGTACAGGTGCGATCTCAGATCGATGACCAAGTCATCGAGGCGCAGAGGGACGATGCGCATCTTACTGAGCTTCGAGAGCAGGCCAGTGATGATGCTGACGCCGACTGGCGAGTTGGTATGGATGGGGGCTTACGTTACCCTGGCCGCCTATGCGTCCCAGATATCCCTGACTTAAGACGAGAGATTCTCGAGGCTGCGCATTCTACTAGACTCGCGATGCATTCAGGCAGTACGAAGATGTATCGTGACGTGAAGAGGACGTATTGGTGGGAAGGTATGAAGACCCACATAGCTGAGTTCGTGTCCCGTTGTCTCACTTGTCAGCAGGTGAAGGCAGAGCATCGCCGACCACCTGGACTTTTGCAGCCTATGCCGATTGCAGAGTGGAAGTGGGATTTCATTTCCATGGACTTCATTTCTGGGTTGCCGAAGACGAGGAAGGGACATGATTCCATTTGGGTGATCGTCGACCGATTGACGAAGTCGGCGCACTTCCTACCGATCAGAGTTACGAACTCTGCAGACGAGCTGGCTAGATTGTACATCCGAGAGATTGTGCGTCTGCATGGAGTTCCGTTAGAGATCGTGTCGGACAGAGACACGCGGTTCACTTCTATTTTCTGGACTCGCATTCAGGAGGCTATGGGTGTGAAGTTGAAGTTCAGTACTGCCTTCCACCCACAGACGGACGGACAGACAGAGCGAGTGAACCAGATCCTGGAGGACATGTTGCGAGCTTGCGCATTGGACTTTAAGGACAGTTGGGATGACTGTCTTGCATATGCGGAGTTTACGTACAACAATAGCTTCCAGGCGAGTATCGGCATGGCACTTTATGAGGCGCTGTATGGGCGACCTTGTCGCGCACCGCATTGCTGGTTAGAGGTCGGTGAGCGTAGCTTGATTGGCCCAGAGTTAGTGCAGGCGACGTCAGAGAAGATCGATATTATTCGACGTCGGCTTCTTACAGCGCAGAGCAGACAGAAGAGCTACGCCGATACGAGACGGAGACCACTTGAGTTCACAGTCGGGGATCACGTGTATTTGCGAGTTTCCCCTATGAAGGGAGTCCTTCGGTTCGGGAAAAAGGGGAAGCTGGCACCGCGATTCATTGGTCCGTTCCAGATCCTCGATCGTGTGGGAGCAATGGCTTACCGATTGGCTTTACCCACGCCCCTCGCGAGCGTCCACAACGTATTTCATGTTTCTATGCTGAAGAAGTACGTTGCTGATCCTTCCCATATCATCAGATGGGAGCAGGTGCAGTTAGGAGAGGATGTTACTTATATCCTGCGACCGTCACGTATCTTAGACAGGAAGGACCAGGTACTGCGTCGCAAGGTGATTCCCCTTGTGAAGGTACTATGGACGCATCACTCTGAGGAGGAGGCTACTTGGGAGACAGAAGCCGAGATCAGAAAGAACTACCCACAGCTTCTCGAGGAGTACGAAAAGGTACAAATTTCGAGGACGAAATTATTTGTTAAGGGGGGTAGATTGTAACGCCCGTGAAAAATCCGTACTTGGGTTCGAGTACCGATTTGACCCGAAATCGCATAGAAATAATTTCCATGGAAATTAAACGTAAGTTAGCTAGCGCAACGCTAGAGTAGCTGGGAAATAGTCCCTGATCACTTTAAATACGTTCTACAAGACCCAAATCGAGTAGAACAGACAACTCTACAATACTCTATAACCTTGGATCAAACTCTAAGCAGGTTTGTTCTCTGGACCATATTGAAATTTTGTATTGGATTTAGACCGCGCGTCGAAGGTCCGATACCTCCTATCTTAGACCGTTAGAACCGCCCAGCTGGACTTGACAATCATCTCGAAAATCAAGTCAAACCGATAATCACAGACGATTTCGTTGAACCCGGACTGAAGCGACCGCGAATAGGGACGAATTTGGAATTTCAAATTCAAATCTGGCACACGACTTGACGCGTCAGTATTAAGCGTTCTGACCGTCAGAATTCATCCAGATTACACCCTCGGATCAGGAAAAATTTCTATTTATTATCATGAGACTTTCAGCCCTGATCTATGTGCGGTGACCGCTGAACTGAAAATGGTCCGCCACGTGCGATCTGCGAACCCTGCCAGACTGAAAACTTAATACGAGGTACATCTGGTACCCATGAGCTTAAGTCTGATCGCAATCGACCAGGGGACCACCAGAAAGTAGTTTTTGGACCGAAACAGCCCCGAAATGGATAGGCATCAAGTAAACTTAGTCCCGGAGCCTATTTTCGGCGATTTTAAGCTTATAAAAGGGGTTGAAACCCTCATTTCTTCCTTCCATCCGAAAATCACCAAACCCTAGAAAAAGGAGAGAGAGTTTGAGAGAAAGAGAAGAAGGGATTTTTCCCGCTTCCGAGCCCCTGACAGTTGCTGCTTCAGCACTTCCTTCCAATCACCTGGCTGGTGATTTCTCACCTTTTCAGGTATAGAATAACCCCAAAAACTTGCTGATTTAGGGTTTACGTAGATTCATGGCATGTTAGCTAACGTATTCCATAAATCAGGTTCTCCTACAGCAGTAGACGAAGCGTACACGCTCCGTTCAAAATCCTGCAACCGTAAGAGACTAGGTGAGGATTTTAGACGCTTTGATTGACGGTTTACAACGCTTTCAATGTCGTTTAATAGTAGATTATCGACGGCATCGCCGTTTGACATGTACAACATGCTCTCCGTTTCCTGTTTCGTAAATTAACGAAGAATATGAGATTTAGGGCATTTTAGTCATTTGTAGGAAGTACGGTCTACATGCATATTTTGCTGACGTGATTGACATGGTTTGTCGCCGCATTAGGGAGTTAGGAATGCTTGCATAATCAGTTTGGCGAAGAGATTCGCCAAGTTGCGCTCTTTGGGTCGACATACTATATGTGGACTTAAGTGTGTAGTGTATGTGTTTGTATAAATGCTTGTATTAGTATGTATTGAATTGAATGATGTTATGTAGTAGTTTGAGCTTGATTTCATGATTAATATGCTGACTTGAATGATTTCCTACATGTTTACCTTATGCATGATTGTATTATATGCATAGAAGGTATGCCTTGAAGATTTGCTTAAGTTAAATGTTATAACATGTGTTAACATGCTCATATGATGTATTTCAATTCCAATACTTTAACATGTAATACTAATATGATTCCATAGATGTGTGGGACTAGAATTAGTCCAGGCAGTCGCTAACCGAGCGAATTCGTGGCTGACTGGTCATAGCCACGAACGACGTGTCGATGAACGTGATTCGTGTTGAGAGTTGGCGGCAGTGGTTAGGCCACGCGAAGTATTTTACGCACTTCATGTCGTTCAATTTGAGATGCGATCACGCTAGTCGAGCCCGTCAAGTAACCCGACTGGCCGATGTATGTTCACCTTGTATGTGTCATAACTGCTTGAACCAAGGGTACTGAACTTACCATTGTAAACCCCGTTAACCGTGGTACCTTGATCCACGAAGACTCATGAGCCGGGCATGGTGGTATGGGACACCGTGGTCGAGCTGTCGGCCTACGCTGGGGCCACAAACCTCCCCGTAGTGACCAGTGAGCACCTAAACTCGTGAGCAGATTATGGTGGTATGGGACACTATATTCTAGCTGTCGGCCTACACTGATCAGGCGACGAGCCCTTTGTAGTGACCGCGAGCGTATTCTGAGTCCACGGGAGGCGACG
This sequence comes from Magnolia kwangsiensis, assembly GCA_037074715.1. Taxonomy (NCBI): domain Eukaryota; kingdom Viridiplantae; phylum Streptophyta; class Magnoliopsida; order Magnoliales; family Magnoliaceae; genus Magnolia; species Magnolia kwangsiensis. Next base: position 40,582,746 of record CM073576.1, on the reverse strand, counting down.
ACCCTTCCGTTGCAGTAGAGTACGGTAGGCCTGTATTGATAAGGTGATGGGGGAGCAGTGCAACGAGTGCGAGCAACAGCCCTGGCAGCCCTTGCAGTGACCTACGAAATATACATCGTATGAGATTTCTAGGAGTGACGACCCTAGACAGGATCTGTGTTGGGATTGATACAAGGGAAGTACCTTAGTTTCCCAATCCTGCTGTTTGAATGGACTAATAACAACTTGGAAATCATATCACCATAGCATTGCATGTGCCTGGAAGATGTGGAGCACTCTAGGGAGTGTGGCATGCCGCGGTCGTAAGATGTTGCCGCATGAGGGTGATCGTCGATGAGGGCATACATCACGTCATATCATCTTGCATTAATAACAGTATTAGGATTGTCTGATTTACTGTTTTACTATTATCGCGTGATTGAATTGTGAACATGCTAATCTTTGCTCTATGATTCCACTGAGTTGATCACTCATTCCCACGTTACGGGATGGTGTTTGCAACACCCACCAGACCCTGTTGTAGCTGTAGGTGAGGACGAGATCCAGGAGGTGGAGCCGGAGATTGACGAGGACCAGGATGAGTTCTCGTATATGCAGTATCACGACGGCTTCCCGTAGGTGACCTGGATCGAGGGGACTTCAGTGGACTATTTTGAACTTTATTCTTTTGTTTATTTACATGTATATGAGACTCAGAGATGTAGTCATACTTTGGAGACAAATGAGATTACTTTATTTTTCCATACAGTGATATATACATTGTTTAGTCTTCCGCTTGCTTTTATCACTGGATCTGAAGTATGAATTGCAGTTTTGGTATACTTTTACTCATGTGAATGCTTTAAATCAGACAACATTGAATCATAACCATTTTTGTTGCATAAGTGACGGTCTGGAACTCGGGAGTTGAGTTTATACACGACCCCCGATTTTCAGGGTGTTACAGGATGAGGGACACATGGTAGGCGGTTATGGATTGCAATTAAGTCAGCAAAAGAAACGATGCCACGTGCTCATGGGAGAGGTGAGATGTTGTCTGCACTGCAACGGCTTTCAATGTTGATGGTACTCGGACCAGGGCATATGGGTTCGAACGTATAGCTTCATTCCACGTGTCCCATTAGGCTCAGGTCCGATCCGTTTCAGCTTCGGAGACAACTGTCTGTAATGATGGCGTTGGACTGGCGAAAGCTATATAAACCCATCCATGCCTTCACTTAACCTCTCCTGCATTTGAACCTTTGCTCTCTTGCTCTTCATTTTCTATGTTCTTCCCAAATCGCCTTCTGCCGAGAAAGTATTTTTTCTACCGGATAAAGGGATTCCGTCAGTCAGAGAAGGGGTCTTGCTTGAAAGAAATTGCTGGAGTAAAAGGAATTTCTGCCGAAGTAAATCGCCTAAATCGTTGTGAGTCCTCCACTACTTTAACTTTTCTTTCGTTATGTCGAGTAATTCTAATGAAGTCTAAGAGATCCAAGGAGTGGGAGAGCCGGAGACTATCGACTCAAAGCTTGTAGACTCCAAAGGCCCCTTGGACGCCATACCATTACATCCACTAGTCAAGAAGACTGTAGGTCCGAAGGCCAAGAGCCAAGGCATGAAATCGAAGAGGGCGCCTCAAGACCCAGCGGGAAGGTCCAAGGCCGACCCTTTAGGGGGCAAGCCTCAAGTAGCAATTCCCAAGGGTTCGGTTCTGGTCAAGTCTCAAATGGCCCAGATCCGAGGCGACGACCAGATTCTAGACTCAGTACATATCCGAGCTCCCTCTCCTATGGATCAACCAGGTGCTCCCACCAAGGGAGAGATTGTCATATTCACCATCGCTCTTCAATGTGGGCTTCAATTTTCTATTCATCTGTTCGTGTGTCTGGTAACCGCATAGTTGAAGGTGGCCCCAGGTCAGCTGGTCCCTAAAAAGGTCTAGCTATATGTCCTAGAGGGGGGGTGAATAGGACAGTGCCAAAAAAAATTTGTAACAGCAGAAATTAAACAAATACGATAGCCAACAATTAAAGTAAACCAATCCCAATGCAGGAATGTAAAGAATGTAAAGCAACTTCAAAATTCAAATCTTGAGAGGTTGATACAAATGTGATTCTAAGGACAACCTTACACCAAAAACTAGAGTTTATGGTAGGACAACCTTATTTCTAGAAAGGTCTTTGTATCAAAACTCAAATCAAAGAGGAAAAGAAAATTAAATGCAAACTGTATTGAAGAATAAACTGCAATCAATTATATACTATTCTAAGGACAACCATGCACCATAGAAATGGCAAAGCAACCTTACTAGAACAATTAAGAATGCTGAAAAAGGAATCGAAAGAAATAATTGCTAAATTATTACAACATTCACACAATGCTTGAAATAAAAGATTACAGAATTCACATTCACATATACATCCCACAAATGAATAATAAAAGATATGAAATATAAACCATTCAACCATGAGACACAAGGGATTATATTGGTTCACCTGTGTGTTCACCAACTGTTTAATAACAGCCACACAGAATGCTACTCCACTCCTAATATCCTCACACAGGGGATATTAGCGTTCACTATCAAGTTAGGTCTTTACAGGTTCACCCAAAACCTTACAATTGTGTCTTTCTATGTGGGCTTACACAATTAAAAAAAACCCACTTCTGAGTTTTCCTGGCTCTCCTTAGATAACCAATACAATGAGATTTTTCTGACAAATCCCAAACAAAACCAAAAATAAAAAGGAATTTACAATTAAATGTAAAATACCTGAATATCTCCTTCGTTGTCACAGCCCAGAAGAACCAAGTCAGAGTAGATGATTGAATATCCAAGTTCAATGTCCAAACTCACATTACAATGGTTCTAGTTCTAATTGATTTTAAATTAAATCAAATTGGGTGTAGCTCTATTTGATTTTAATTACAAGAAGAAGGAATATAGAAATTCCTCTTTTCAAATTAGATTAGAATTTAGGATCAAAATCAAATAATGAAAGCTAACAAAAGAGAATAGAAATTATGCACAATGTAGCTTAAAATGAATACTAACTTATCTCGAAGTTGAGCATGAATATACTTGAATTACTTATCAAACCTCTGAAATTCGTGTTCAATTTATAGGCGAGCAAATCACGTCTTCGACTGGTCTTAAGACTCCTACGACTGGTCTTAAAATCAACAAAAATTTGAAATTTCGAGTGGGATAAGATAAGATGGTTTTACAACTGGTCGTGGGTACCCTATGACTGGTCGTAGGTCACCTTCGACTGGTGGTAGGTTCCACACGATTGGTCGTAAACCTATGAATTTCATTGCTGGACTTTGAGTCGAAGGTCTACGACAGGTCGAAGAGCCAGTCGACACTGTTCCTACGACTGGTCGAATAGTCACCAGGACTGGTTGTAGAATAACCAAAAAAATTTAAAAATCCTCAACAACTTAGGACTAGTGGAATTTCTTGGACTAGTTGAACCAGTGTTATGACTAGTCGAACAAGGTCTAGGACTAGTCTTAAAACAGACCAAATTTACGTACACAGCATATATGGATTATTTATCCAAAATGTCCTACTCTAAAGGTCAACCTAAGGTCAGTCTTACCTCAATAGTGAAGCAAGGACATTGAAACTTGAAGACAAGTGACCTTTGAGTATAACAAATCCTGAGATCTTTAAACTTAAAGGCTTCATGAACTTGAACACTTCTGAGATCTTGAAATCTTCTTGAACTTGAACGCTTCTGAGATCTTGAAAGCTTCTTGAACTTGAACACTTCTGAGATCTTGAAAGCTTCTTGAATCACAAATACAAGCTTCAACGTAGTGTCTTTGTCACCACAAATTTGACAATAACAAGGAGCTATAAATTTATAGACCAAATTTTGTAGAATTTCATGTTCACTATCAAGTTAGGTTTTTACAAGTTCACCCAAAACCTTACAATTGTGTCTTTCTATGTGGGCTTACACAATTAAAAAAACTCCACTTCTAAGTTTTCCTGGCTCTCCTTAGATAACCAATACAATGAGATTTTTCTGAAAAATTCTAAACAAAACTAAAAATAAAAAAGAATTTACAATTAAATGTAAAATACCTGAATATCTCCTTCGTTGTTGCATGCCAGAAGAACCAAGTCAGAGTAGATGATTGAATGTCCAAGTTCAATGTCCAAACTCACATTACAATGGTTCTAGTTCTAATTGATTTTAAATTAAATCAAATTGGGCATAGCTCTATTTGATTTTAATTCTAAGAAGAAGGAATACACCAATTCCTCTTTTCAAATTAGATTGAAATTCAGGAACAAAATCAAATAATGAAAGCTAACAAAAGATAATAGAAATTATGCACAATATAGCTTAAAATGAACACTAACTTATCTCGGAGTGGAGCTTTGAATATACTTGAATTACTTATCAAACCTCTAAAATTCATGTTCAAAACCACGTCTTCGACTGGTCTTAGAACCAACAGAAATTTAAAATTTCGAGCAGGATAAGATAAGACGGTTTTACGACCAGTCGTAGGTACCCTACAACTGGTCTTAGAACCAATAGAAATTTAAATTTTCGTGCGAGATAAGATAAGACGGTTTTACGACCGGTCGTGGGTACCCTACGACTGGTCATAGGTCACCTTCGATAGGTTATAAGTTCCACACGAATGGTTATAGACCAATGAATTTCATGGCTGGACTTTAAGTCGAAGGTCTACGACTAGTCGAAGAACCAGTTGACACTGTTCCTATGACTAGTCGAACAGTCACCAGGACTGGTCTTAGAATAACCAAAAAAATTTAAAAATCCTTAACAACTTAGGACTGGTCGTGAAATTTCTTGGACTGATCGAACCAGTTGTAGGACTAGTCGAACAAGGTTTAGGACTAGTCTTAGAACAGACTAAATTTACGTACACAGCATATATGGATTATGTATCCAAAATCTCCTACTCTAAAGGTCAACCTAATGTCAGTCTTACCTCAATAGTGAAGCAAGGACATTGAAACTTGAAGACAAGTGACCTTTGAGTATAACAAAGCCTGAGATCTTTGAATTTGAAGGCTTCATGAACTTGAACACTTCTGAGATCTTGAAAACTTCTTGAACTGGAACGCTTCTGAGATCTTGCAAGCTTCTTGAACTTGAACGCTTCTAAGATCTTGAAAGCTTCTTGAATCACAAATACAAGCTTTAAAGTAGTGTCTTTCTCACCATAAATTTGAAAATAACAAGGGAATATAAACTATAGCACTTACAATCTCCCCCTTTATCAAATTCATGACAAAACACATATCCAAGAAACGATACATAACACTGAATATCTGATTAAAGAATCATGCACTAGTTTGATATCAACTAGCACACATTCATGTACCTGCAAACCAATATTCAACCAACATACAATCCATACTCATACACTCATGCTCATACAGACTTATGCTCATACAGTCTATGTCTGCACATACTCCCCCTGAGTAACATATACTCAAAAATATGGCATCCTCCTTATTGCACCAATACAAATCCAGCATTAATGTAACACCCTGAAAATCGGGGGTCACGTATAAACTCAACTCCCGAGTTTCAGACCGTCACTTATGCAACAAAAATGATTATGATTCAATGTTGTCTAATTTAAAGCATTCACATGAGTAAAAGTATACCAAAACTGCAATTCAAACTCCAGATCTAGTAATAAAAGCAAGCGGAAGACTAAACAATATATATATATCACTGTAAGGAAAAATAAAGTAGATCTCATCGGTCTCTAAAGTATGAATACATCTCTGAGTCTCATATACATATACATGAACAAAATCAAATGTTCAAAATAGTCCCACTGAAGTCCCGTCAACCCAGGTCGCCTACGCAAAGCCATCATGATACTGCATGTACGAGAACTCGTCCTGGTCCTCGTCGAAGTCTGGCTCTGCCTCCTGGATCTCAGCATCACCTGCATCTACAACAGGGTCTGGTGGGTGTTGCAAACACCATCCCGTAACGTGCGAGTGAGTGATCAACTCAGTGGAATCATAGAGCAAAGATTAGCATGCTCACAAATCAATCATGCGATAATAGTAAAGCAGTAAATCAGACAATCCTAATACTGTTGTTAATGCAAGATGACATGACGTGATGTATGCCCTCACCGACGGTCTCCCTCATACGGCAACATCTTACGACCGTGGCATGCAACACTCCCTAGAGTGCTCCACATCTTCCAGGCACATGCAATGTTATGGTGATATGATTTTCGAGTTGTTATTAGTCCATTCAAACAGCAGGATTGGGAAACTAAGGTACTTCCCTTGTATCAATCCCAACACAGATCCTGTCTAGGGTCGTCACTCCTAGTAATCTCATACGATGTATATTTTGTAGGTCGCTGCAAGGGCTGCCAGGGCTGTTGCTCGCACTCGTTGCACCGCTCCCCTATCACCTTATCAATACAGGCCTACTATACTCTACTGCTACTAAAGGGTCGTCGCCTCCCGTAGCCTCAGAATACGCTCGCGGTCACTACAAAGGACTCGTCGCCGGATCAGTGTAGGCCAACAGCTAGAATATAGTGTCCCATACCACCATAATCTGCTCACGAGACTAGGTGCTCACTGGTCACTACGGGGAGGTTTATGGCCCAAGCGTAGGCCGACAGCTCGACCACAGTGTCCCATACCACCATGCCCGGCTCATGAGTCTTCGTGGATCAAGGTACCATGGTTAACAGGGTTTACAATGGTAAGTTCAGTACCCTAAGTTCAAGCAGTTATGACTCATACAGGGTGAACATACATAGGCCAGTCGGGTTAATTGACGGGCTCGACTAGCGCGATCGCATCTCAAGTCGAACGACATGAAGTGCGTAAAATACTTCGTGTAGCCTAACCACTGCCGCCAACTCCAAACACGACTCGCGTTCATCGACGCGTCGTTCGTGGCCAAGACCAGCTAGCCACGAATTCGCTCGGTTACCGACTGCCTGGACTAAGTCTAGTCCCAAACAATTATGGAATCACATCAGCAATTTATGTAGGAGTATTGGAATTGAAATACAATCATGTGAGCATGTTAACACATGTTATAACATACAACTTAAGTAAATCTTCAAGCACATATATTTCATGCATGTAGTGAAATCATGCATATAGTCAACATGTAGGAAATCATTTAGGTCAGCATATTAATTGAGAAATCAATCTCAAACTATTTCATAACATCATTTAATTCAATACATACTAATACAAGCATTTATACAAACACATACACTACACTCTTAACTCTACATATAGTATGTCGACCCGAAGTGCGCAATTAGGCGAATCTCTTCGCCAAACTAATTATGCACGTATTCCTAACTTCCTAATGCGACAACAAACCATGTCAATCACATCAACAAAATATGAATGTAATCTGTACTTCCTACAAATGACTAAAATGCCCTAAATCTCATATTCTTCGTTGATTTACGAAACAGGAAACGGATAGCATGTTGTACATGTCAAACGGCGATGCCGTCGATAATCTACTATTAAACGACATTGAAAGCGTTGGAAACCGTCAATCAAAGCGTCTAAAATCCTCACCTAGTCTCTTATGGATGCGTAAATTTGAACGGAGCGTATACGCTTCGTCTACGGCGATAAGAGAACCTGTTTTACAAGACCTATTGATTAAAAAGCTATGGATCCTAGTGAACCTTAAATCAGCAACTTCTAGGGTTGTTTCATACCTAAAAATGTGGAAGAATCACCGGCTTGGTGATCAAGAGGTGTTGCTTAGGCACTAGCAACAGGTTGCACGAAGACTGGAAAAATCTCCCCTAATCTCTCTCACAAACTCTCACCTTTTCTCTCTCCCAATCTAGGGCCTCTCTCAAATTCGGATGGGAGAGAGGAGTGAGGGTTTCAACCCCTTTTATAAGCCCAAAAATGCCAAAAATAGGCTCCGGTACAAAGTTCACTTAGTGCATATCCAAATCGGGGCTGTTTCGGTCCAAAAGATGCTTTCTGGTGGTCCCCTGGCCGAATGCGATCGGACTTAAGCTCATGCGTACCAGATCTAGCACGTATTAAGTTTTCAGTCCGGCAGGGTTCGCAGATCGCACGTGGTGGACCAGTTTTAGTTCAGTGGTCACCGCACGTAGATCAGGGCTAAAAGTCTAATGAAATAAAATAAAAAATTTTCCTGATCCGAGGGTGTAATCTGGCTGAATTCTGACGGTCAGAACGCTTAATACTGACGTGTCAAGTCGTGTGCCAGATTTGAATTTAAAATTCCAATTCTGTCCCTATTCGCACTCTCTTCGGTCCGAGCTCAATGAAATAGCCTGTGATTATCAGTTTGACTTAATTTTCGAAATGATTGTCAAGTCCAGCTAGGAGATTCTAACGGTCTAAGATAGGAGGTATCGGACTTTCGACGCGCGGTCTAGATCCAATACAAAGATTCAAAGTGGTTCAGAGAACAAACCTGCTTAGAGTTTGGTCCGAGGTTATAGAGTATTATAGAGTCGTTTGTTCTACTCAATTTAGGTCTTGTAGAACGTATTTAAAGTGATTAGGGACTATTTCCCAGCTACTCCAGCGTTGCGCTAGCTAACTTAGTCATATTTTCTAAAAGAATTAATTCTACGCAATTTCGGGTCGAGTTGGTACTCGAGCCCAAGTATGGATTTTTCATGGGCGTTACAATCTATCCCCCTTAACAAATAATTTTATCCTCGAAATTTATACCTTTTCGTACTCTTCGAGAAGCTGTGGGTAGTTCTTTCTGATCTCAGCTTCTGTCTCCCAAGTAGCCTCTTCCTCAGAGTGATGCGTCCACAATACCTTCACAAGGGGAATCACCTTGCTACGCAGTACCTGCTCCTTCCTGTCTAGGATACGTGTCGGTCACAAGATATATGTAACATCCTCTCCTAACTGCACCTGCTCCCATCTGATGATATGGGAAGGATCAGCAACGTACTTCTTCAGCATAGAAACATGAAATACATTGTGAACGCTCGCGAGAGGCGTGGGTAAAGCCAATCGGTAAGCCACTGCTCCCACACGATCGAGGATCTGGAATGGACCAATGAATCGCGGTGCCAGCTTCTCCTTCTTCCCGAACCGAAGGACTCCCTTCATAGGGAAAACTCGCAAAAACACATGATCCCCAACTGTGAACTCTAGTGGCCTCCATATCGTATCGGCATAACTCTTCTGTCTGCTCTGCACTGTGAGAAGCCGACGCCTAATGATATCGATCTTCTCTGACGTCGCCTGCACTAACTCTGGGCCAATCAAGCTACGCTCACCGACCTCTGCCCAGCAATGCGGTGCACGACAAGGTCGCCCATACAGCGCCTCATAAGGTACCATACCGATACTCGTCTGGAAGCTGTTGTTGTACGCAAACTCCGCGTATGCAAGACAATCATCCCAACTGTCCTTGAAGTCCAATGCACAAGCTCGCAACATGTCCTCTAAGATCTGGTTCACCCGCTCTGTCTGTCCGTCTGTCTGTGGGTGGAAGGCAGTACTGAACTTCAACTTCACACCCATAGCCTCCTGAATGCGAGTCCAGAAAATAGAAGTGAACCGCGTGTCTCTGTCCGACACGATCTCCAACGGAACTCCATACAGACGCACAATCTCTCTGATGTACAGTCTAGCCAGCTCATCTGCAGAGTTCATAACTCTGATCGGTAGGAAGTGCGCTGACTTCATCAGACGGTCGACGATCACCCAAATGGAATCATGTCCCTTCCTCGTCTTCGGCAACCCACAAATGAAGTCCATGGAAATGAAATCCCACTTCCACTCTGCGATCGGCATAGGCTACAAAAGTCCAGGTGGTCGGCGATGCTCTGCCTTCACCTGCTGACAAGTGAGACAACAGGACACGAACTCTGCTATGTGGGTCTTCATACCTTCCCACCAATACGTCCTCTTCACGTCACGATACATCTTCGTACTGCCTGGATGCATCGCGAGTCTAGTACAATGCGCAGCCTCGAGAATCTCTCGTCTCAAGTCAGGGACATCTGGGACGCATAGGCGGCCACGATAACGTAAGCCCTCATCCATACCAACTCACCAGTCGGCGTCTGCATCATCACTGGCCTGCTCTCGAAGCTCAATTAGATGCGCAACGTCCCTCTGCGCCTCGATGACTCGGTCATCAATCTGAGATCGCACCTATACATGTGCGATGAACTCAAACGGCTCCTCTACGGTGAGTTTCTGCTCAAAGTCTCGTAAAAACTCAACTATACCCCACTCAGCAACCATCAGCGGAGCCGCAAACTCTATCGCCTTCTTGCGGCTCAATGCATCAGCCATAAGGTTCGCCTTCCCAGGATGGTAAGAGACTTCAAACTTGAAGTCCTTCAACATCTCCATCCATCGCCACTGCCTCATATTCAAGTCTCACTGCGTGAATATGTACTTGAGGCTCTTGTGGTCGCAAAAGAGCTCGAACTCCTCTCCGTAGAGGTAATGTCTCCAGAGTCTCAGTGCGAATATAACGGCTGCCAACTCTAGGTCGTGTGTAGGGTAATTCTCCTCGTGCTTCCTTAATTATCTCGAGGCATACGAAATTACCCTGCCCCTCTGCATAAGGACACAACCCAGACCAACGCTAAACGCGTCAGTGTATATAGTGTATCTAACCCCTTGCTCTAGCAATACTAGCATAGGGGCGGACGTAAGTCTGTCCTTCAGCTCCTGAAAAGATGACTCCGCCTCGTCATTCCAGGCGAACTTCACGTCCTTCCGTGTCAACTGAGATAAGGGTCTCACGATCTTCGAGAAGTCCTAAATGAAGCGCCGATAGTAGCCAGTGAGACCCAAGAAACTCCTCACCTCAGTGACAGAACCAGGCTGCTCCCAGTCCTGCACCGCAGCTACCTTAGACAGGTCAACTGCCATGCCATCCTTGGACACCACTTGTCCCAGGAACTTCATTTCCTGCTTCCAGAAGTCGCACTTCTTGTACTGTGCGAACAACTAATGCTGTCTGAGCGCATCCAGGACCAAACGTAAGTGCTCCTCTCGACTCCTAGAGTACACCAAAATGTCGTCAATGAATACAACGATGAATCGATAGAGGAAAGGCCGAAATACCCGGTTCATCAGATCCATGAACACGGCTGGTGCGTTCGTGAGACCGAACGACATCACGAGGAACTCGTAGTGGCCAAAACTGGTCCTGAATGCCGTCTTCTGCACGTCCCCATCCCTGACGCGCAACTGATGATATCCCGACTGAAGATCAATCTTCGAGAAGTACTGCGCTCCTCTCAACTGATTAAACAAGTCATCGATCCTGGGTAAAGGGTACTTGTTCTTCACCGTGATCTGGTTCAGCCTGCGATAATCAATACACAATCGCATCGAACCGTCCTTCTTCCTCACGAATAGGACCGGTGCTCCCCAAGGAGACACACTAGGCCATATAAGGCCAAGCTCTAGCAGACCATCAATCTGCGTCCTCAACTCCTCCATCTCACACGGTGCCATGCGATATGTCGGCAGTGAGACGGGCGTAGAACCAGGAACCAGATCGATAGTGAAATCGATCTCTCGTCGGGGCGGCAAACTAGGGATCTTCCTGAACAGATCCCCTAACTCGGAAACGACTGGAGTATGCTCAAGTACCTGGGCACCAGCGTCTCGCAATAAGGTAGTGTAACTAAGTATGCAGAAAGGGAGATTTACCCGCACTGAAAATGTGAAAGGCGTGCCCTCTGGCTCGTACACAGTCACCATACGAGTCTCGCAGTCAATCTCTACCCTCCCAGCAGTCAACCAGTCCATGCCAAGAATGACTTCGAGATAAACGAGAGAGGGATCGACGACAAGATCAAGAGCCATCGTCCTGCCTCCCAGATCAACCAAACAACTCTCACACATCTGGGTAACATCTGAATAATCCCCATGAGCTGAAAGGACTCGCACCCTATCCATAGTAATAGTCTGTAACCCAAGACGCCTGACTACAGCACGTGATATCAAAGAAATCATGGAACCAATGTCCACCATCACGAGAATAGGAGTACCTCCAATATGGGCCGTGACCTTGAAGGCCGAATGCTGAAAAGTCGGTGTCGCAGCTGCCTCAGCTGTCAATGCATGAACTCGTGCCTGCTGTGGCCAGTTCGGCCACTGTGTCAAGGGTCGTGGAGGCTGTCTGATCTGCGATACCAGAGGTCTGAAAGAAGGGTGCGCAGGAGCTAACCGTATAGGCGATGCTGATATCGCATGTGAACGTGCACGGTCAATCTTCTGTGGCGGCGAGAACCCACTGTCCAGCATCTGAGAAAAACAGCTCTGCACCAAGTGGCCTGACCTCCCACAGTATGTACATGTTAAATCAGGGCACCGAAACGGTGGTGCAGGCGCTGTAGCCCTAGTAGGAGGGTCGACACGAGGCCTCTTGCCTGCGAAGGGCCTGTCTTGCATGTCTGGTCACGGCCTAGAAGCAACAGGGCCACGAGATAGCGCAAGTCGATCCACATCCTGCTCTGCCCGCATAGACATGTGAATCAACTCTGCATATGAGGGAATGCTCACACAGAACATCTTCGACCGAATATCCCATCACAAACCCTCCAAAAAGCACCGTATGTGCATCTACTCATCAGCCAAAATAGTCAGGACGTATCTGCCTAACTCCGTAAACCGATGCTCATACTCCGTGACTGTCATGGCTCCCTGTCGGAGGCGGAGAAACTCATTCTCCCCGTCATGCCTATACGTCTGGGGGTAATACTTCTCGTGAAAGCGGAACTCAAATGCTGCCCATGTCCATATAAAGTCAGCGGCAACAGTCCGCAATACGCTATCCCACCACAGGCTGGCCTCTCGCTCAAACAGGAATGTAGCCAGCTCTACCTGCTCGGCCTATGTGCAATGAAGCATCCGCAATATCTTAGACACACGGTCGAGCTAGTACTCGGCCTCCTCGGGTCTGTGAGAACCCGTAAAAGTGGGAGGCCGTAAGCGCTGAAATCGCTCTAATAGGCCCCGTGTATCTGTGGCATTCCCCGCAGGGTAAGCAGGCGGTACAGGATGAGCCATGCCCTCATCCTGGGCGTATGTATAAGCATCCTCAGCTGGATGCGCAGGTGGTGCAGGTGGAGTCACATCCCCACCCTGGGCTAATGTCCCCACAATGGTAGTCAGAAGCTGCTGCTGCTGCTACATCATAGCCATCATCTGTTCAAATCTGTCAGGAGGTGGAGCAGGCTATGGCGTGTGCTGTGTAGATGTAGATGCACGATAAGGCTCTCTGACTGGCGGTGTGAACGGTGGTGGTCCAACTGTAGGACCAGCAGGAGGCTGAGATGCTCGAACTGTCTCAGGAATCGGGCCCACAGCAGGGTTCGCATGGGTGTCAGACTGCGAAGGAGCCTGATCCATAGGCTCAGTCAATGCAAGCCGAGCCGTGCTCCGTGTAGCCTTAGGCAGCATTTCCTATATTCAAAATAGGGCGCAACCTTGTCAGTCTCAATAGCACAAATACACCGTAATCATTCACACAAGGAGTCAAAGGCATTCCATGCATTTCATTTAATCAAAATTGTCACAATACAAGGGATATATCCTTACAAGCATCATGACGAGAAATACATGGGAACTAAGACAGTTAAAATTACAACAGCAACATAAGCAAGGCACTAGCCCTAACAAGCTTACACAACAAAAGTAGAAAATGACTAACTACTAACAACAACATCAAAGGTCGCATCGCTAGTCTGAGTCGGGTGATGGAGGAGGAGCACCCTTATCCTGCAAGCAACACAGGATCACCTTCAAGGTGCGAGTCACCTTACCGAATTTTCTCTTCGTAATGGCCTTGGCATCCTCGACTTCAGCGCGAAGTTTCTAAAACTTTCCTTCGCAAGGCGATCTGACTCTCCTCAATCCGAGCGATGCGATCATCGCTAGTAGCCTGCGCAGAAGGAGGAGGGCTCTCATCTGTATCCTGAACCTCCTCTTCTGCCTCTTCCTGGACTTCTTCCTGAACTTCTGCTCCAGGTTATCCTTCACTTGGATCCTCCTCATCATCAAAGTCATCCTCGCTATCCTCCTCAAGCTGATTTTTACGGTACTGAGACCTAATCTTCATCTTGACCATAGTCGACTCATCAATGCTATGAATTGAAACTGGCAATTTCGGCCCAAGTCTGTAAGTAAACTCAAGCGCGATCTTGCATATCAGTCGGCCAAAAGGAAGTGACTTGGATGTTCTTCTTGACTTGGCTATGAGGATTATCTGTCACAAAATGAAAGTGGCCATACATACATTCTCTCCCTGGGCCATCAGATACAAGAAATCGACCATAAGGCATGTACATTCAATGAATTCGTCGACTTGGGATAAACATTGAACGTGCAGATATAGTGCAGCAAGCGCAAATCATCATACATATACGTCGCCTTGAGGCTATTATTAGGCTACCATGGAACCAACTTACCACACAGAAACCTGGTGCGGCGATCTCGTTCATGCCTACTCCTCAGATTCTTCTCACTAGGATGAACATCACCAAGAGGCACATTCAGAAGTCGCACAATCAGTCGCACATCAATCATAGCCATCCGATATCTACCAAAAGGGATTTTGAACTGTAATGGCTCTAAGGTAGGATTCTTCATATAAGCGTAGAAGGCACGAATAGTGCTCACATTAGCATGAGCGAGAGCTTCAAAGATCGGACCCTAATACGCAGCTTCAAGGCGCTCGAACAACAAAAATTCATCGAACAGTCGCCCTTCCACGTCTGCCTCAAACAACACTTTGCGATCAGTGTATTGGCCGTGAGGCATCTCAGCTAGAATCACTCGCCCAAGGTGAGTATGGGGATCCAAATCCCGCTTTGTACGGTACTCTAGGGCTGTAGCTGGACCTGTGGCGGCGCTTGAACTTACGGCACCACCCCGAGGTCTTCTCGATTGAGCAGGGTGACTTGGCCCAGCCTCGTCTACTGTAGTCTTCCTTTTACCCATCAAAGATAAGATGGAGGAGAGTGATAAAAGGCCTAAAATGGCTTCCACGAAAGCCATGAAAAATGAAGAAAATGTGGAGAAGTGGCTGTCCAAACTGGAAAAGGGAGATGTAGGCATCATAGAGAGATGCTTCAAGCTTCCCAAGGATGTATTTTCAAGGAGAAATGAAAATAAAAAAGTGGAATGGAGCACCTCACGATTTCAGCTCGATTTGGGGATTTTTGGAGCTCCAAAAGTTAAAATATTCAAGAGGGAGGGCTGCCAACTTCAAAGTAACGATGGAGGGTGGTCGTTTTTGACCAAGGATGGATCTAAGGGTGGTTTGGAATCATGAATTTTGGAGATAGTTGCTGGAAAACAAAAATGGAGCTATGGGGAGGGCTGTTTATGAAGGAAGTGCAAGTTTTAGGAATTTTCTTTGAACGGAACACATATGAAGGAAGTGCAAGTTTTAGGAATTTTCTATGAATGTACAGGGCATATAAGGGCGTGCGCCTGAAATTTACAGCAAGTGGGCCCACCTGTACGGCGATGCATCGCCGGATCGGCGATGGCATCGCCGACCGGTGGTGCAGCCGGCCGGTGGGACCACATGGGTTTGGTCCCCCATGGTCCAAGGACCCCAGATATGTAAGGTCTCAACCTTGGTTCATTATATTTTGACCTATATAGGCCCAAACATGTGTTCGGGGCTTTTCGGGACCAATCCGCAATCCCGAATACAAAACCCTATCATGCAGCATATGATTTTAGGGTAGAAGGAGCTATTACATCCATCTAGACTATTATTTGCTAAATAAAGTGAAGTTAGAATGGCCTTATGGTCATTTTTCATGAAATTTTACTATTTACTATAAAATTTTGTGAAAGTATTATTTCATGTTATTTTCACATTATGTTTGATGTCTAACATGAAAAGGATAATAAAAAAATGAATATTGGAGTGGTGAGAGGAAGAATTTTGAAGATTTTTGGTGAAACGGGGTTTTTAAGCCCTAGCGATTGAATACAGGAGTCGTGGTCATGCCACGGCCCAAGGATTTACTTTTACGGGTTTAAAATCATTCAAAGAATGTCTCAACCCGACTTCCTACGACTTAGGATCTATTCGAGTTGCTACACGCGACCCGAGTTGCGTTACAGACTCGATCGTGCGATCGATTCAAATAGACTTTGCCTATTGGCGAATCTGCGATCCTAGAAATGTTTCTAGACCCTTCTCGCACCCACCTAAGTCAAAAGAAGCGATAGCATACGTCGTGAGACCATAACCCAGGCCCAGTATACTTTTATTCACGCTCTGATACCAACTTGTAACACCTTGAAAATCGGGGGTCGCGTATAAACTCAACTCCCGAGTTTCAGACCGTCACTTATGCAACAAAAATGATTATGATTCAATGTTGTCTGATTTAAAGCATTCACATGAGTAAAAGTAAACCAAAACTGCAATTCATACTCCAGATCCAGTGATAAAAGCAAGCGGAAGACTAAACAATATATATATCACTGTAAGGAAAAATAAAGTAGATCTCATCTGTCTCTAAAGTATGAATACATCTCTGAGTCTCATATATATATATACATGAACAAAATCAAATGTTCAAAATAGTCCCACTGAAGTCCCGTCAACCCAGGTCACCGACGCAAAGCCATCATAATACTGCATGTACGAGAACTCGTCCTGGTCCTCATCAAAGTCTGGCTCTGCCTCCTGGATCTCAGCATCACCTGCATCTACAACAGGGTCTGGTGGGTGTTGCAAACACCATCCCATAACGTGGGAGTGAGTGATCAACTCAGTGGAATCATAGAGCAAAGATTAGCATGTTCACAAATCAATCATGCGATAATAGTAAAGCAGTAAATCAGATAATCCTAATACTGTTGTTAATGGAAGATGACATGACGTGATGTATGCCCTCACCGACGGTCTCCCTCATACGGCAACATCTTACGACCGCGGCATGCCACACTCCCTAGAGTGCTCCACATCTTCCAGGCACATGCAATGTTATGGTGATATGATTTCTGAGTTGTTATTAGTCCATTCAAACAGCAGGATTGGGAAACTACGGTACTTCCCTTGTATCAATCCCAACACAGATCCTATCTAGGGTCGTCACTCCTAGTAATCTCATACGATGTATATTTTGTAGGTCGCTGCAAGGGCTGCCAGGGCTGTTGCTCGCACTCGTTGCACCGTTCCCCCATCACCTTATTAATACAAGCCTAGTGTACTCTACTGCTACTGAAGGGTCGTCGCCTCCCGTAGACTCAGAATACGCTCGTGGTCACTACAAAGGACTCGTCGCCTGATCAGTGTAGGCCGACAGCTAGAATATAGTGTCCCATACCACCATAATCTGCTCACGAGACTAGGTGCTCACTGGTCACTACGGGGAGGTTTATGGCCCTAGCGTATGCCGACAGCTCGACCACGGTGTCCCATACCACCATGCCCGGCTCATGAGTCTTCGTGGATCAAGGTACCATGGTTAACAGGGTTTACAATGGTAAGTTCAGTACCCTAGGTTCAAGCAGTTATGACTCATATAGGGTGAACATACATCGGCCAGTCGGGTTACTTGACGGGCTCGACTAGCGCGATCGCATCTCAAGTCGAACGACATGAAGTGCGTAAAACACTTCGCGTGGCCTAACCACTGCCGCCAACTCCAAACATGACTCGCGTTCATCGATGCGTCGTTCGTGGCCAAGACCAACCAGCCACGAATTCGCTCGGTTACCGACTGCCTGGACTAAGTCTAGTTCCAAACAATTATGGAATCACATCAGCAATTTATGTAGGAGTATTGGAATTGAAATACAATCATGTGAGCATGTTAACACATGTTATAACATACAACTTAAGTAAATCTTCAAGCACATATATTTCATGCATGTAGTGAAATCATGCATATAGTCAACATGTAGGAAATCATTTAGGTCAGCATATTAATTGAGAAATCAATCTCAAACTATTTCATAACATCATTTAATTCAATACATACTAATACAAGCATTTATACAAACACATACACTACACTCTTAAGTCTACATATAGTATGTCGACCCGAAGTGTGCAATTAGGCGAATCTCTTCGCCAAACTAATTATGCACGTATTCCTAACTTCCTAATGGGACAACAAACCATGTCAATCACATCAGCAAAATATGAATGTAATCTGTACTTCCTACAAATGACTAAAATGCCCTAAATCTCATATTCTTCGTTGATTTACGAAACAGGAAACGGATAGCATGTTGTACATGTCAAACGGCGATGCCGTCGATAATCTACTATTGAACGACATTGAAAGTATTGGAAACCGTCAATCAAAGCGTCTAAAATCCTCACCTAGTCTCTTATGGATGCGTAAATTTGAACGGAGCGTATACGCTTCGTCTACGGCGATAAGAGAACCTGTTTTATAAGACCTATTGGTTAAAAAGCTATGGATCCTAGTGAACCTTAAATCAGCAACTTCTAGGGTTGTTTCATACCTGAAAATGTGAAAGAATCACCGGCTTGGTGATCAGGAGGTGTTGCTTAGGCACTAGCAACAGGCTGCACGAAGACGGAAAAAATCTCCCCTAATCTCTCTCACAAACTCTCACCTTTTCTCTCTCCCAATCTAGGGTTTCTCTCAAATTCGGATGGGAGAGAGGAGTGAGGGTTTCAACCCCTTTTATAAGCCCAAAAATGCTGAAAATAGGCTCCGGTACAAAGTTCACTTAGTGCATATCCAAATCGGGGCTGTTTCGGTCCAAAAGATGCTTTCTGGTGGTCCCCTGGCCGAATGCGATCGGACTTAAGCTCATGCGTACCAGATCTAGCACGTATTAAGTTTTCAGTCCGGCAGGGTTCGTAGATCGCATATGGCGGACCAGTTTCAGTTCAGCGGTCACCGCACGTAGATCAGGGCTGAAAGTCTCATGATATAAAATAGAAATTTTTCCTGATCCGAGGGTGTAATCTGGCTGAATTCTGACGGTCAGAACACTTAATACTGATGAGTCAATTCGTGTGCTAGATTTGAATTTAAAATTCCAATTCTGTCCCTATTCGCACTCTCTTCAGTTCGGGCTCAATGAAATAGCCTGTGATTATCGGTTTGACTTGATTTTTGAAATGATTGTCAAGTCCAGCTAGGCGGTTCTAACGGTCTAAGATAGGAGGTATCGGACTTTCGACGCGCGGCCTAGATCCAATACAAAGATTCAAAGCGGTCCAGAGAACAAACCTGCTTAGAGTTTGGTCCGAGGTTATAGAGTATTATAGAGTCATTTGTTCTACTCGATTTGGGTCTTGTAGAACGTATTTAAAGTGATCAGGGACTATTTCCTAGCTACTCCAGCATTGCGCTAGCTAACTTAGTCATATTTTCTAAAAGAATTAATTCTACGCAATTTCGGGTCGAGTTGGTACTCGAGCCCAAGTATGGATTTTTCACGGGCGTTATAATTAAAAATAAGGATATATCCATACTCCCCTTTTTTATCACAATATGATAAAGGAAGTACAAAACAGGTTGGTAAGGAGTAATAATCAAGGAGATAAAAATTGAGAGCATAGGATAATCACATATATAAAGTATGAACTAAGCTAAATCAACAATAGGTAAGGTAGAAAATTTAGTCAAGTGACCATTGTAGAAATATAGTTATTACATACCAACAAATATAAAATGAACTAATCTGAACCAGATGAAGGAGCAGGGATGGAAGGATCAAGTTTATGCATGCCCTTATTCAAGTGGCTAAGATACTTGCGCATATACTTGAATTGAAGATCATGGGCAACAGACATGTTTTCCATCTTAACATTTATATTCTTAACTTTTTCCTCCAATGCACTCAGTCGAGCATCAAAGACAGAAGGCTCATAATTTGGATCATTTGCAGAGTCAGATTCAATTTCTTCAAAAGTATCATCCATATTAATATCAGCAGGAGGAAGATCATCAGCTTCTTCCTCATGTTCAACTTTAGCCGTATCAACACCATCTCTTTGGCCAGGAAGAAATTCCAGCTTCATCTTATTGATATTAGAGTTGTTAAATATCAAATGATGGATAGGGGCTTCACCAACCGAAATGTCGATTAACATATGGGTGGCCAATACAGTCATCAAATAACCAAAAGGAATATTACTATGACCAGGATGGAGTCGAAACTGAATGATAGAGTGACAAATCAAGGATGGTAAGCAAATATTAACACTTCTAGCAATATTATGAAGAACAAGAACCATGAATGCCGTTAACTCAGTTTTATTACCCAATCGAGGATACAAATTTGACACAAAGATCCTATGAAGCACTCTGTATTTAGGTAACAAAAATCTTGAGGGGAGCGCATTTCCTTTATGTGTCCATTGAGCATATAGATTGCATAAGTCCTTAGTTAGCATACATTTTTCAGTCTATGAGGATTTTTCAAATAGTATATAAATGGGAACTCCCTCATCATTCACAGGAATTTCCATAAGAGCTGAAATCAAGTGACAATCTATGTCAAATGGTCCTTCTCTTGTGGCAATTCTAAACGTTAGATTTTTCAGTGAAAAATCAGATATGCAAGCAAACATGGATTGGGCAATGGACCAGTATGCAGGCCCACCCCAATGCAATAAGTTATCCCAACCTACAGCTTGGAGCATAGGAAGGATATCAAAAGGAGTAGTATGATTAACATCAACAGGATGTTCAAAAATAACATTACACAATCGAATGTCCCGAACAAAGGATGGATCATCCTTGGGAGCCCTAAGATGACGCTTAGTGATAGTGGCGGATCTAGAAGAAGATGGACCACGAGAGGTTATTTTTCTTTCCCTAGAAGCCATTTGTAATAAGGATTTTAAAGAAATAAAGAGTTGCAAATGATTGAGAAGTGAATTTTTTCTAATCAAATTTTTCAAAAGAAAAATCTCAAATCACAATGAAATTTGAAATAAATAACTTCAAGAGAGAAATGGAAGTAATCTAAACACAAAACTATAAGAAAAAATGAAAATGGAGTACTAACCATGAAGATTTTGGAAGTTAGCTTCGACTATTCGTGGTTCGGCCGCTTGGAGCGTGAAATAAAAATGAGAAAGATGATGGATTTTCCCCAAATAAAAGATATTTATGCGATTCACGACTGGTCATGGATGTACACGACCGGTCGTACCACGACTGGTCGTGTATATTCACGACCGGTCGAGTACCAGCCAAAAAAATGTAATATTCCATTAAGTTTTACAGAATTTTTCAGTACGAATTGCAAAAATTAAAGTCTAAACTATCAGGAATATACAATATGATACAAAAAGGCATAAATTATCATCTTAAAATGCACATGCCAAGATCAAATTTCATTTGGTTAAACCTGCTTTTATCGAGAGGTTTAGTGAAAATATCAGCACGTTGATTCTCAGTAGGTATATATTCCAAAGATATAATCTTTTCTTCTACTAAATCTCAGATATAATGAAATATAATATTAATGTGCTTAGTACGAGAATGCTGAATATGATTTTTTAAAATATTTATGGCACTGGAATTATGACAGTATAATAACATAGAATCCTGTTTAATTAACATTCAATTCATCCAAACAAGCTTCGTACATGCATTACCAACTGCGATGTATTCAGCTTCAGCTGTTGAAAGTGATATAGAACTTTATTTCTTGCTAAACCAAAAAACTAAACAGTTTTCGATATAAAAGCAACCACCACTGGTTGATTTTCTATCATCTAGATTACCAGCCCAATCAGCATCCGAGTACCCAGCTAGTTGAACACTAGTCTCATGTGGATACCAGAGACCGAGATTTACAGTACTTGCAACATATCGAATAATCCGCTTGACAGTGATCAAATGCGATTCTTTAGGATCAGATTGATCTCTAGCGCAAATACCAACACTTAGTGCGATATCAGGTCTATTAGCAGTTAAATATAATAGCCTAGATATCAGGTCTATTAGCAGTTAAATATAATAGGCTACCAATCATACTCCGATATAATTTCGGATCAACATTTTTACTTTTAGAATCTTTTGAGAGTTTCAATGTAGTACTCATAGGAGTATCAAAGTTCTTACCATTCTCAAATTCAAATCTTTTAATTAAATTCAAGATATATTTAGATTCAGAAATGAATATTCCATTAGGTTGTTACTTTACTTGCAACCCTAAGAAATAATTCATTTCTGTAAGT
Organism: Magnolia kwangsiensis; assembly: GCA_037074715.1. Lineage (NCBI taxonomy): Eukaryota > Viridiplantae > Streptophyta > Magnoliopsida > Magnoliales > Magnoliaceae > Magnolia > Magnolia kwangsiensis. The sequence continues at coordinate 40,560,553 of CM073576.1, read as the reverse complement.
ACTATGGTCATATGCTCCTTTGGTTATCAAATTTTGTGATGCCAAAACCTTTATCCCTGTCTTGTGGTTATATGTTGATTTATATATGTTCTAGACATTACTTCACAAGTGTTTCAGGTCAAGTACACTGATCGACTTCAAGTCAAGACAAGCCATGTACTTTGTCATCATCTACAAGCATATATGTTCAAAGCTACTTCGATAAAGATTAGAAGAGTAAAGTACATTTCAAGTCTCAAGTACAAGCTACAATAGTAGAAGTACACTTGTTCAAGACTCAAGTCAATGTACAACACAAGATGAATGGTTAGTCAAGCTTTAGAAGAATTCTTGATTCAGTGCTACATGATGTTCGAAGTTCTCAAGTTTCACAATGATCAAAGGTCATCAATCATCTGAAGATATGAAGTCTCGACGTTCATATCTCACTATTCAAGGTATGATAGACCTTAGATTGACCTTAGGGTAGGTCATTTTGAATACATAATTCAAACTATATGTTAATACTTGATTTTAGTCTATTCTAAGACTAGTCCTGGACCTTGTTCGACTAGTCCTAGCATTGCCTCGACCAATCCTAGAAATTTCAAGACTAATCATAAGTTGTTACAAATTTTTAAAAATTTCTACTTAAGCTACGACCAGTCCTGGAGATGTTCGATCAGTCGTGTGAACAGTGTCGACCTGTCCTATGACCAGTCCTAACTCTACGATTCAAACTCCAGCGATGAAATTGGGGTTCCTTCGACCGATCGTGAGAGTTCAACGACCAGTCGTAGAGGGCCTATGACCAGTCCTAGACACCCTACGACCAGTCGTAGAACGGTCTTATTCGATTGCGCCCAAATATTCAAAAATTCATTTTGCTACAACCAGTCGTAGTGTCCTCAAGACCAGTTGTAGACGAGATTTCTGCTACTATAAATTGAGCACGAATTTCAGAGTTTTATAAAAAAAATCAAGAAAAATCAAGGATCCACTTTGAGATAAGTTTGTGTTCATTTTAAGCTACTTTGTGCATAATTAATATTCCTTTTGTTAGCTTTAAGTTATTTAATTTTGTTTTTACATTCCAATCTCAATTGAAAAAAGGAATTGTGATCTTGGAATCAAAATCAAATACAGCTAGCCCATTTGATTTAACTTAAAATCAATTAGAACTTATAACCATTTTAAAGTGAGTATTGGACTTTGAACTTCTACATTCAATCATCTACTCCGATTGGTTTTTCCGGGCTACTATAAAAGGAGACATTCAGGTATTTTACATTTATTACAATTTACATTTTTTTTTTGGTTTATTTTGAGATTGAGCTAGAAAAATCTCATTGTGTGGTTATCTGAGGAGAGCCAGAAAACTCAGACAGAGGGGTTTTTAAATTGTGTAAGCCCTAGTCAAAAAGACACAATTGTGGAGGTTTTAGGTGAACCTGTGAAACCTATTTTGATATTGAATGCTGATATCCCCTGTGTGAGGATATTATGAGTGGAGTAGCAATCTATGTGGCTTTTTTATAACAGTTGGTGTACACACAGGTGAACCACTATAACTCTTTGTGTTTTGTGGATGTGTGATTTATTCTTTCTATCTTTTATCATTCAAAGCTGTGGAATGTATGTGTGGATGTGAATGTTGTAATTTTTACATTTCAAACACAGTGGGGAATGGTGTAATAATTTAGATTTAAATTTTTATATTTTATTTCAATTCCTTACTATTTATTTATTCCTCTTTGGTTTGAGTTTTTGATACAAAGGACATTTTAGAAATAAGGTTTTCTTGCCATAGACCCTTGGTTTTTATGGTGTAAGGTTGTCCTTAGAACTAAATTCGTATGAACCTCTCAATACTAATATATTGAGGTTGCATTTATTTCAGTTATAAGAATTGTTTCTAATTTATTTAGCTATCTCTTTATATTATTTCGCTGTTATAGTTTTAATTTGGCATAGTCCTATTCACCTCCCCCCCCCCCCCCCCTCTAGGACTTATAGCTTGGCCATTTCAATTTCCCCAAACATGCTCATTTCAAACTGTGACTTCATCAAATCTGCAAACTCAGTAGTCATGTCAGTACAGGTAAATCCATAAATGATGTCATCAACATAAATCTGTACCATTAAAATATGATCATTATATTTTTTATCAATAGATCCCATTTGAAAATTATGGCTTAACAGAAACTTTGTTAGTTTCTCATACCATGCCCTGGGAGCTTGTTTTAATATGTAAAGTGCCTTTTTAAGGTAATACACATGATCAGCATTTTTGAAATCTTCAAAACCCATTGGTTGTTCAACGTATACTTCCTCATGTAAATCACCATTTAAGAAAGCACTTTTCACATCCATTTGATAGATCTTGATTTTTCTAAAACTTGTAATGGATATAAATAGTCTGATTGATTCAAGACGTGCTATTGGTGCAAAGGTTTCATCAAAATCAATACCTTTAATTTGAGTGTAACCTTGTACCACTAGCTTAGCCTATTCCTAATTATATTTTCAAGCTCACCAGACTTATTTTTAAAAATCTATTTTGTTCTAATGATGTGTTTATCTTTGGGTCTAGTTACGAGATACCAAACATCATTTCTTACGAATTGGTTAAGTTCTTCTTGCATTGCAATAATCCAGTTTTCATCAGCAAGAGCTTCTTTTACACTAGAAGGTTCTATCTGAGATGTAAAACATACGTAATTACATATATCCTCAAGTTGTCTACGAGTACGCACACTAGTGAAAGGGTTTTCAAGAATTTGAGTAGTTAGATGATCTTTAACAGTCCTTAGTTCAGAATCAGTCTGATTAAATGAAGTATCAGGTTTATCAACAATAAAAATTTCATCATTATCTGAACTTGAGACTAGTGTGTTTAAGTGATCATCAATGACCACATTAATAGACTCTTGAATCACACCGGTCCTTTTGTTCAGAACCCTATAAGCATGACTATTTAAAGTGTACCCTAAAAAGATCCCTTCATCACTTTTCGTATCAAATTTTTCTAGATTTTCATGATCTCGTAAAATATAGCACTTGCTGCCAAAAACTAAAAAGTATTTGACAGTAGGCTTTTTATCGAACCACATTTCATAAGCCATTTTATTATTTCCTTTAGTAGTGTAAACTCGATTAATAATATAGCAAGTTGTATTGACTACTTCAACTCAAAGATTCTTATAGAGGTTCATGTTATTCAACATGACATTAGCCATTTCTTGTAGCACTCTATTTTTTCTTTCCACTATCCCATTTTATTGTGGAGTTTTGTGTGCTGACAATTCATGTAATATTCCTTGGTCGCTACAGAACTTCTCAAAACCGCTATTCTCAAATTCAGATCCATGATCACTATGAATCTTACTGATTTGAGAACTTTTTTCAATTTGAATCCTTTTAAGAAATTTTCTTACTTCTTCAAGGGTTTTTGATTTGTCCCTTAAGAAGACTACCCATGTATATCTAGTACAGTCATCTACTATTACCAAGATATACCTTTTGCCACCTCAACTCTCCGTTCTGGTAGGTCCTATCAAATCCATGTGGAGAAGTTCGAGTGGTCGTGATGTGGTATTGGAATTCACCTTTTTGTATGAGTTCCTTGTTTGTTTGTCAAACTGGCACTCACTACATATCTTATCTAACTTTTGAAGTTTAGGTAGACCTCTTATAAGTTCTTTTTTGCTCAATATAAACAAGTTTCGGTAGTGTACATGTCCAAGACATTTGTGCCATAATTCAGTCTCATCTGTATCAACCATGTAACATGTTTGATTAGATGAGCTAGATTCACTAACAATATAGCAGTTTTCAGACATTTTACGTCCAGTTAATATTATTGAACCCTTATTATTTAGAATCTCACAGCTTTGATTAGAAAACTGAACATTATGGTTATTATCGCATATTTGAGATATGCTCAGCAATTTATGTTTTAGTCCTTCAACATATAAGACATTTTTAAATAACGGAAGGTTATAGAGTTGAACCGTACCTTGGCCTATAATTTTGCAGTTACTGCCATCACCAAATGTGACTGAACCATCAGTCATATCTTTTAGATCGGTAAATAGAGCCTTGTCGCCTGTCATATGTCTGGAGCATCCACTATCTAGGTACCACTTTGAATGTCTTGTAGCTTTGAAAATAGTGTGGGCAACCAAGCAAGTGACCTTTGGAATCCATTTCATAACCATTTTGGGTTTGGGTGGATAGTTGGTTTTCTTCCATTTGTAAGAATTATAATTATGACTTATTGAGTTAGACTTTAGAAGCTCCTTAAGTAAATCAATTATCTTTTCAGCCAAAGAGTTTTAGTTATGCTTACTATAGTTGAAATAATTTCCTTTAGGTTTTTGAACAGACTTAGGGTCTTTAGAAAACACTTGTCCTTTCCCTTTTGAGTTTAAGGTCTCTCCTTTTACAAACTTAGGATGTGGATTCTTTAGTTTAGGAGAAACATTCTTATCATAACCTAGAACAGATCGATCACCACATTTTCTCGAACCTGATAAGAGTTTTTCTAATTTAGAATCACCTTGGGTATATTTTCAAGTTTTCTTTAAACTCAAGAGAGATGAGACTTCATGTTTTAATTGGTCATTTTCAGACTTAAGATTTTTAACTTGGGTAGTCTTAAAATCTAAATCGCATTTTGTCTTTTCAAAACAGTCTAAAATATGGGACTTTTCTAAAACAAGAGATTCATAAATTTCTTTGAGTTTAGAAAATTTCTCTTTTTGAATTTTTAGTTTTACCACAATTTTACAACTCTCCTTGTATAGGGCATTATAGGCATTTTGAAGATCATCTTCATTTTCACATTCACTATTCAGATTTTCTTCACTTGTTAAATCATTATCTAAAAATGTGAATTTGGCTAGAGTCATAAGGGCTTTCACTTCATTGCCTGACTCAGTTTCAGAATCTTCAAATTCAGAAGAAGCCCAAGTAGCCAACATACCCTTCTTCTTGGGTTTGTCCTTTTTAGGACACCTGTTAGGCAAATGCCCATATTCTTGGTAGTTGTAACATTGACTATCTTTCAAAGATTTTCTAATTTAGATTTTGACTTTAATTTTTTTCTTGTCATTTCCTTTTTGAAAATCAACTCTCTTTTTACTTTTGAAGATTTTATAAAACTTTTTTGTCAAAAAAGCCATATCATCCTCAGAGTTATCTACATCAGAATTTTCTTAAAAATTATTTTTAAAAGTTTTAAGAGCAATTGATTTTCCTTTTGGAGCTTTAAAAGTTAACACATAGGTTTGTAAAGAACCAACTAATTCCTCAACCCTCATATTATCCGTATCACGAAGTTCCTGTATCACGATTACTTTAAAGTTGAACCGTTCAGGAAGTGAGTGTAGTATTTTTGCACACACTTTACTTTCTGATATTCTATCACCAAGACCCCGCATAGAGTTTACAATGTCATTTAATCGTGCATAAAAGCCCATAAATGTTTCATTTTCCTCCATATGAATTTCTTCAAATTTGGTTGTAAGGAGTTGGACTTTTGATTTCTTGACAATTGAGGTACCCTCGTGTGTTATTTCTAATATATCTCAAGCTTGCTTTGTAGAATCACAGAATATAATTCTTTTGAATTCATCCGGTGATAGTGCGCAAGTGATTGCATTTAGTTCTTTAGCATTTGCACTACTCTCACTTTTCTAAAGTGTGGTCCACGAGAAATAAGGTGTTATTCTCATAGATTTTAAACCATCAACTCCAATTACTTCAGTGGTAGGAGGGTTCCATCCATTCAAAGTGATCAGCCACACATTTTCATCCATGGATTTTAAGAATATTCTCATCCTGGCTTTCCAATTAGCATAGTTGGAGCAATCAAAGGGTGGTGGCCTAGTGACTGATAGGCTACCAAAATTTGACATCTTAAATAGCTTAAATTGTTAGCTCAGGAAATAAATACAAGAATTAAGAAAAAGAGCTATTAGGCTCTGATACCACTTGAAAAGGCCTAGCTATATGTCCTAGCGGGGGAGAGGGTGAATAGGATAATGCCAAATAAAATTTGTAACAGTAGAAATTAAATAAATATGATAGTCAACCATTAAAGTAAACCAATCCCAATGTAGGAATGTAAAGAATGTAAAGCAACATCAAAATTCATAGCTTGAGAGGTTGATACAAATGTTATTCTAAGGACAACCTTATACCAAAAACCAGAGTTTATGGTAGGACAACCTTATCTCTAGAAAGGTCTTTGTATCAAAACTCAAATCGAAGAGGAAAAGAAAATTAAATGCAAACTGTATTGAAGAATAAACTGCAATCAATTATATATTGTTCTAAGGACAACCATGCACCATAGAAATGGCAGGGCAACCCTACTAGAACAATTAAGAATGCTGAAAAAGGAATCAAAAGAAATAATTGCTAAATTATTACAACATTCACACAATGCTTAAAATAAAAGATTACAGCATTCACATCCACATATACATTCCACAAATGAATAATAAAAGATATGAAATATAAACAATTCAACCACGAGACACAAGGGATTATAGTGGTTTGCCTGTGTGTTTACCAACTGTTTAATAATAGCCACATAGAATGCTACTCCACTCCTAATATCTTCACACAGGGGATATTAGTGTTCACTATCAAGTTAGGTTTTTACAGGTTCACCCAAAACCTTACAATTGTGTCTTTCGATGTGGGCTTACACAATTAAAAAAACCCCACTTCTGAGTTTTCCTGGCTCTCCTTAGATAACCAATACAATGAGATTTTTCTGAAAAATCCTAAACGAAACCAAAAATAAAAAAGAATTTACAATTAAATGTAAAATTACCTGAATATCTCCTTCATTGTTGCAGCCCAGAAGAACCAAGTTAGAGTAGATGATTGAATGTCCAAGTTCAATGTCCAAACTCACATTACAATGGTTCTAGTTCTAATTGATTTTAAATTAAATCAAATTGGGCATAGCTCTATTTGATTTTAATTCTAAGAAGAAGGAATACAGCAATTCCTCTTTTCAAATTAGATTGAAATTCAGGAACAAAATCAAATAATGAAAGCTAACAAAAGATAATAGAAATTATGCACAATATACCTTAAAATGAACACTAACTTATCTCGGAGTGGAGCTTTGAATATACTTGAATTACTTATCAAACCTCTAAAATTCATGTTCAAAACCACGTCTTCGACTGGTCTTAGAACCAACAGAAATTTAAAATTTCGAGCAGGATAAGATAAGATGGTTTTACGACCAGTCGTAGGTACCTTACAACTGGTCTTAGAACCAACAGAAATTTAAAATTTTGTACGAGATAAGATAAGACGGTTTTACAACCGGTCGTGGGTACCCTACGACTGGTCATAGGTCACCTTCGATAGGTCATAGGTCCCACACGACTGGTCATAGACCAATGAATTTCATGGCTGGACTTTGAGTAGAAGGTCTACGACTAGTCGAAGAACCAGTCGACACTATTCCTATGACTAGTCGAACAGTCACCAGGACTGGTCGTAGAATAACCAAAAAAATTTAAAAATCCTTAACAACTTAGGACTGGTCGTGGAATTTCTTGGACTGTTCGAACCAGTGCTAGGACTAGTCGAACAAGGTCTAGGACTAGTCTTAGAACAGACCAAATTTACGTACACAGCATATATGGATTATTTATCCAAAATCTCCTACTCTAAAGGTCAACCTAAGGTCAATCTTACCTCAATAGTGAAGCAAGGATATTGAAACTTGAAGACAAGTGACCTTTGAGTATAACAAAGCTTGAGATCTTTGAACTTAAAGGCTTCATGAACTTGAACACTTCTGAGATCTTGAAAGCTTCTTGAACTTGAACGCTTCTGAGATCTTGAAAGCTTCTTGAACTTGAACACTTCTGAGATCTTGAAAGCCTCTTGAATCATAAATACAAGTTTCAACGCAGTGTCTTTGTCACCACAAATTTGACAATAACAAGGAGCTATAAATTATAGCACTTACAGTCCCGAACACTTTGCGGATCTTAGTCTCTACCTTCATCCTCTGAAATTAGGTGAACAATCAGCATCTAACGTTAGACGAGTTCTTGTACTTGTATATGGCCAAGTATAACAGGTCTGACCTGGCCTGGTATTACTTCTCAGCCAAACCCCAATGTACCCCAGGTCTGATAACCTGACTCCCTACCTCCAACAAATATTGGAAAGGCAAGTGGTTTTGGGCCTCAGGGGAATGGGAAGCACCTGCCTCTAAGCTTGACAACCTGTGGGTCCGAGTCCCCACCAAATTCTCTAACCCAAGTTGAGCACCTTTTATTCTGTGTCACATTCTTTACATCTAACTTTTCTTTTCATATTCTAACTTGTCTTCTACCTCTGCTTGTAATCTAACCGAAAGGGCTCCCCGATCTTACTCCCTTCCACCAGGCCCTGGTGGCTAGAGTTCAGGTGCTTGGTGAAGAACAGCGTATTTAGCATGACCTCATTAGTGGGGATAACCTCATGTCATCAGGCTTCTACAAATTTTTACCTCATCCTTTTACTCTGGGAAGCGGGGTAGGTGTTACGATTGCCTGAGGATTCCTCTATAGACTTCACTTGGACTGACTCCCCCTTTTTTACAGGAATGGTTGAAGCATTTGGCTCTAGGAGGAGGAGGACAACCGTAGTGCGTCCTCCCATGAGTGAGGTCCTAGCTGCTGAGCCAAGAACAAAGGTGATGGGGAAGAAGAGGAAGGCTTCAGCTACAGAGTCAGTCGTAGCCGAAGCGGAGCCTACACTAGCTTCGATCCTAGTCTCGGAGGCACAAGCCACCGAAGCCCCTGCTAGAGTTAAGCCCATTACCATTCTGATCCCCACTTCTGAGAGGAAACCGTCCAAGGCTCCCCCTACAATTCCTACTTTCCCTCTTGGGATCAAGAGAGAGGTTGTCGAAGAGACACCCGATGTCGAATTCTCTCATCATGGGGTGCCTTTGGGGCCCCTGCTCACTCTGTTGTTCTCCCTACTCCACTGACCTCAGAGGCTTGAACTTCAACCTCTGGTGTGGCCGTATACACGACCATGGCATTGGTCCTACCGGCCAGGAAATTGACTGGGCCAATCCAGGGCCGTAGTTCTGGAATCATAGTTCGAAAGCAAGGTCAAACTTATCGTGATCTCCTCCTTCCGAGGCCCTATTGATCAAGACAGTTTGCTTGAGTTGCTCCTTATTAGGTTTGCTCACATTTTCCCATAATAGATGATCACCATCATCTGAAACATCTATCTCAATAAAATGTTTACAATCTTCTAAAATTTATCAAATAGTCAAATGATACCTGGGCAAGGAGATATGGTCCAAAACCATTCAAAGTTATGAGGGTGCACCTAACAAGGTTACGCACTCAATCCATCGAGTGAGAGAACATACACATGTGTCTAAGTGCCATGTGTAAGGCCCGTATCCTAGATCGTACCATTCCACAGACTCTCGCGGTCCTCTCGGTCGAATTTCGATAACCCGTAACCTGTAATTGGCATTTACGTGCAACCCTAAATCGTATCCTAAAGATTTAAGACGGTTCGACTCGAAACTTATACCCTGGTAACTGCGCTGTCGTCACGTCTCGCACACCGATGTGATACCTAGGTCAGGAGTTGTGGGCCCACGTATTTTTTAAAGAAACGCCGCGTGTTGCGAATTCTGAGAAAATCTCTACAACCCATCAATCAATCAAGTACACATCCTATCACAAGTACAAGAAAGTCATCCCACTCTCATCCTAAAGTTAACTCTCTCTCTCTCTGTCTCCACCCATCCCTTTCTTACACTCACCCATCACCCATCACTCGTTCATCACCTCTCTCTCTCTCTCTCTCTCTCTCTCATTTTCTCACTCCATTCAAGCAATTCTCAAAGAGAGGAAACGTCCATGAGAGGAGCCAAGTGTGGCCCACTCCCTACCCCTAGATATCTCATCTTCACCCTTCAAAACTCATCAACTTCCATCAAAGGGAAAGCCATGGAGTTTAGGAGTCCAAAGAGCTAAAGAAAGAGTGATATAAGTGGTTGATTTAGAATATCCAACCATTGATTTTCATTGAGGGCTCACTTATGATGGGACCCATCTTGATATATGTACATGGAGGAGCTCATAGTAGCAGAGCTCCTCCCATCTTCGTCGTCTCCTTCACTCTCTCTCTTTACCTTTTTGTATAGTGTTGATGATGATAAGGTGTGGCCTACCTGATGTGTGTGTGTGTGGCCCACCTATGAAGTATGTATCATGTCCATGCCGTCCATGCGTTGGGTCCACCTTGTTGGACTGTCCAGCGGATGGGATTGCTACCTGTCCGTCTGGACAGGCCCGGATGAAAGAAAGAATAAATATTAACTTTGTTCTGAGCTGAGGTGGGCCACACATGTGGACCCACCTCTGATATATGTGTATCAACCATGTTGTTTGTCCATTGTTCCCATGTGGGGACTACCATGATGCACGTGCCACTGATCCACACCATCCAGAACTCTGGACAGTGGGTCAGATCACGAGGTATGTGTTATCTCCATACTGTCCATCCATTTGGAGACGTGGGCCCACCCCACACATGTGGCACGTGTGGGGATGGGACCCACCTTGATGTATATGTTCTTATCCACACTGTCCATGGTAGGGACGGTGAGTCTCCACCATGATGTATCTGATCATCCAGGCCATTCGGCCATACACCCCACCTAATGTGTGTGTTGTCCACACACGTGGGTCCCACATGATGCATGTGAGATATCTGCACCGTCCAATCTTTAGACGTGTGGACCTCATCATGATGTATGTTTATATCTGCACTGTCCAATTGCTTGACAGTTCGGCCTCACCTTAACGTAGATATCCAAACCGTTCACCTAGTGGGCCTCCACCGTAATGTAAGTGTTTCATCTACTCTGTCCATGCGTGAAGCGTGGGACCCACCTAATGTATGTGTTGTATCCACCGTCCAGTAGCTAGATGGTGGTACACACCGTTGATGTGTGTATTTCAACCACGCCACCCACCTGTCGGGCCTTCCTTGATGTATGTAACATATCCAAACTGTCCATCCATCTCATGAGCTCATCTTAAGGCTTGAGACTAAAAATGAGATAGATCTAATTATCAGGTGGACCACACCATAAAAAAATCATTGAGGGGATTCAACGTCCACCATTGAAACCCTTTTTGGGGTCATAGAAGTTTTGGATCAGTATGGAATTTATTTTTTTGCTTAAGATAAGTTTTTGTGACCTTGTGATCAAATTGGATGGAAAATAAACGTAGTGGTGGGCCCGTAAATTTTAAACAGTGTAAATCATTATCTCCACTGTTATTTGTGGTATGGGCTAGATGATCTTTCGATCCACCACCATTTATGGTACAGCCCATGTGTTGCGGCCCACCTTGAGGTATATAGGCCCATGTGATGTGGCCCATCATGATATATATGAGGCCCATGAGATGCAGCCCATTGTGATATGTTTGAGGTCCATATGATGTATATATGGCCCATGTGAGGAGGCCGATTGTGATGTAATTGTGGCCCAAGTGACAAGGCCCAATATGATGTATTTGTGACCCTTGTGTGAGGACCAACATGATGTATGTTCGACCCATTTGGTGAGGCCTGATGTGATGCATATGTGGCCCTTTTGATGATGCCTGACATGATGTATATGTGGCCCTTGAGTGAGGCCCATTGTGGTGTATATTAGGCCTCTGTATGGGTCCATAGGCCCCACTATATGTTTGGCCCTATGAGGGACACTCCTTGGGAGCAATGTTAGTTAAATGTCCACATTGATGGGAAATGATGGTTGAATTTTCACATTGTGACCTTCCCTTAGGCCTTGTTAGGCCCATTCTCATCGATGTCGATTATCAAGGCCGACCAATTGTCGAGGCCGATTGTCGAGGCCAATTATGCTGATTGTCGAGGTCGATTATTGGTGTCAGTTATTGATACTGATTATGAGTATGTGACAGCATAACATCATGATACATGCCCATACGTATCATCTGCATGTTTTCTATGAGATGTGGTTGACCATTACATATGTCATAGGGCAGGTTGTTCATGGGACTCCCTATTAGGCAGAGTCGTCCCACAAGAGCGCACGGTATGCACAGGATTGATGCATGATTAAACTGTGTGACTCATGCATCTCACATTTTATGATATGACTACTATACATCCTAGCGATTTCAGGGTTGTAGCCTCCACAGGCATATCGTGGATGGCCAAATGGGATACGAGAAATATTTGGTTCTAACATTGTGGGCAAATAAGATGTCTTTAGGTGAGAGTCCCAGAATCCTCTGTTACCAGAGGAAACTCTAACTTCTAGACCACGTGGATACATGAGCACCTGAGTTTCGAATACTAGTAGGCGGCATCTCTCATTGTGTTGTGGTCGATTGGAAGGAGGTGTAACCTTATCCGCCTGAGTGAGGGGTCTGTAAGCTAGGTTGAGTTTGACCAACTCTCAAATGGGTCTACTATCGATAAGTCAAGCGGGCATTAGTATACTGCTGGCAAGCGAATAGTGTGGTCTCTTTCACTCCCTGGGCTGTGCGGCTAGGGTGGTGGCAGTCAGTGTAGAGTGTACTAAACTCTGATGATAATCTCAGATATGTATAATATGGATATGTGAACTTATTGAGCAGGAGTTGCATACTCATTATTTTACTCATTCATTCATTCACTATCCACTCAGGCTGGTGGTGCCCAACTAATTGTTGTATACCTTCACAGTGGCCAGGATTTTGGTTGGGGCACACGACTAACCTGAGATAAGGAGTCTACCACATTGAGTCTGACTATCCAAATTTAGAAAAGGGACTAGTTTGGATAGAAATCCCTTCTAATAGACCCCATAGCTTACGACACTACATACTATCATCCCGAATTCACACTCCAACTTGATCATTTCATTCACATCACATATTTCTTTACATCCGTAGCATATGGCATTTTGAGTTGCTATGTTTCTGTATTTATACGGTTTAGATACGACTGGCGATATTCATGGACTCATTATAATTTGTATACTAAATTGCATCCTTAGTATATGACATTGACTTATTATGTTCTGCATCGCATAGCCTAGATAAGGCTAATGATATTTATGGACTTACCAGCGTGTTTCCACATTACTCTGATATTACATACTTGACACTTACCTTACGAACACACTTACACCACCCTCTAAGCTTTTTATAAGCTTACGTACGATAGATGCGTGTAGGTGGCATTAGATTGCAGCAGCATTGAGCTTGGAGCGTGCAGCGGTCTTTTGGAGCTTTGATTTTAGATATATGTATTTTCCTTTCAGCACTGTATTCAAATGTTTATATTAGTGGATATATGATGATGATGATGATGCCTTTGTAATTTGGGTAAACTTGTGGTTATGCTTATTATAAGAAAAATGTATATTACAAAACCCTCCTTGTAGGATCCCAGGATCAAAATCTGGCATGTAGGTGCTGGGAGCCGAGAATGGAGTACTACGGAGGCTGTCAACGCCAAATTCGGCGATCAGAAATTTTTTGAGCACGGTTTCTGAGTTTGGAGAGTGACACTATGCTTGTAAACGCCATCTGAGTATGGTATAACCCGATCAAAGGTTGTCATCTTGATGCTCATTATGCACTTGCATAAGAAGAAATACTTTGGTAATCCAAAAGAGCATGATAGATGATAAAATCAATGGTCATGATGATGGGTCTTACATATGCACTCATAATTTCACTGGCTTTTGAAAAGATCTAATCAATTGCATGTGTAGATCTAAATAATACAAACATATCGACAGGATTAAATTATATATTGGTCCACTAGATCAAGATAAAAATTCAATAAATCATGACAATTGATACTCTTGGCCTAAGATCATAATTGTACTAAGGATAAAACTATAGAAATCATATCATTTTTTGAAGCTAATGAAAAGGGGAATAAAATGAATGGTTAATATTAGATAAGTCATGAGCTAAACTAACCAATTTCAATAATCTAACCAATCTGCTCATTCTTTTGGTAACTTTAATAGTTCAAATGTCAATCCAAAGGTAAAGTATTTGTTTAGATGATCAAGATAGATGATCCATGGTGTGGATTAGTATTTTAACGAAAATATCGTCATCGATCTAGGTCAAAATTATTAGATGGCCCACCTAACAGTCATTTTGGTCAACATTAAAAAAATTGTATCCCTAAAATTTATCAAAAGTATTATGGTACAATTGTACGGGTAAAGAGGGTACCTCACACCATTCCTCTTTGTAACTGTAGTCCTTTACCTAGAATTTCCAATCGCAGATCCAGGAGTTATTTTAACATAAATGGAACATTTGATTCTTTCTCCCAACATTTCCATGGGGTCTAGCTAATTGTGGAAGTCTGAGTATTTAGTTAGTGGTGACTCCAATCAAATATAATACTTTGACGCCTCAACACATCAGTGAAAGCCGTTAAAAAAGGCACCTATGAGTGCAATCAAGCTCCCACTGATATATAATGGAATTTAAATAATAATTAAAAAAAATTGAGTTATTCTCTTATCTCATTAATATCATGGTTGAAGAAAATACTACAAACTGTATCAAAAAAAATTGCCTAAATTTTAACCAAGTCGCATCCTAAGAGTAGCGTCAGGGGCTTAGGCTCCATTTTCGGGGCACCTAATTAAGCAAGTATGCTTCTGAATTCTTAAACCCACTCACTCCCTTCATATATTGAATACATGTGATCCTTTGGGCAAACACAGACGATGTGCACACAATGAACTTAGATTCAGTAGTTAGCTATGTTAAGCATTGTATTTTTGCCTAATTCAATAACATGTTGGAAGCCTTTTTCATTTAGTGTGATACGTGTCAATATTGGTCTTCGATGAGCATTTTAGTTGTAATACGCATCTACACTTTTTGTAATAAAGGTTGAAGCCCTAGAGATAAGTGGAAGCTTAATGTTATAGGTGACTTGGGAGATCTCTCTCTCTCTCTCTCTCTCTCTCTCTCTCTCTCTCTCTCTCTCTCTCTCTCTCTCTCTCTCTCTTCTTATTCTTCTTCTTCTTCTTCTTCTTCTTCTTCTTCTTCTTCTTCTTCTTCTTCTCTCATGCATACATAAGTCCGTATGCAACTGCAATGTGAAGCTAGCTTAGTTTTTCTAGGATTTTCCATGTGCTCTCTATTGTAGTATGACCCTAGGTAGAGAGGTATTCCATTAAATCATTTTATAGTATTCTTTTAGCCTTGTATTATTATTTTTTCTATTTTAGTGAAGAATAGATATCTTTGTTATTCTCCCATGAGGTAGGTATATTGTTGAACCACATAAATTTTTTTGCCTCGACTCTTGCTTTTGGTTTACTTTTGGCTCTTTATTTGCTCTTTTCTTTTATGATTTTGGTATCAACTCCATTAATCACATGCGGATGTATGTGGGTGTTTTTATGCAACACTAAGTATCTCAATTCATAAAACCATTAGAACTACTTTTCTAAATTAATTTATGTTGGGGGCCTTGCACAAAACCTTTAGGATCTAGCCTCCCAAAATAAACCAGAATTATAGGATAATAAAGTAATGAAATAAATCAAAGCACAAACCACACGACACCAGAAATTTTATATGGAAAACCCTCAAGGAGGTAAAAACCACGGGACCTCGTCCAGATCAACAATCCACTATAAAGTAGAACGTTACAACTGATCACAAGCACACACCACTTGGATCAAACCTTCTTCACTCATGAAGGAGCAGATAGACAATAAGAGAATAGAGAAAAATGGATAGATCTCACCGATCACGAGGACGTAGAAGCGCTGAGACGTGAACTGCGAAGTAGATCACCTCTACAAGCAGAATCTCCCTTCCACAAGCTTCCTCTCTCTCTTTCTCTCTCTCTCTCTTACCTTTAATATCCCTAAGCCCTCCTAAAAAACCTTTAGGAAACCTTAAAAAATCTTAGAATGCACCCCAATCCCACATACACCCCTTTATATAAGAATAGAAAGAGGTAGAATCAAATAGGAAACAATTTTCACAGAATCTGCATTTCTACAATCGCATCTACGTAACTTTTCGATGATATCAAAGGTCTCTCGATGACAGACTTCAATATCATCTAAGGTCCTTCAATGATATCAAAACAAGACCAAAAACTGTCCAACGACCAGGGGTGAAAATTTCTGACAATTATGGATGTCATCGAAGGTCTCTCGATGACAGCCTTTGATATCATCTAAGGTCCTTCGATGATATCTAAACAGGACCAAAAACTGTCCAACAGCGGTGAAAATCTCTGACAATTATCGATGTTATCGAAACAGCAATGAGGAGAAAATCCCCATCAAATGTCTCCCTTTTGGACTCAGGAGGAATTTACCTTTTTCAAGCTAGCCTGATTTCTAACAAACCTCAAACTTACCCTTGAACAAAGCCTTGGTCATCATGTCTGATCCATTATCATCAATGTGGACCTTCTCAAGCTATAACACCTTTTGTTCCAAAGTATCCTTGATCCAGTGATACCGAATCTCTATGTGCTTCGACTTGGAGTGCTGACTTGGATTCTTGCTCAAGTGTATAGCACTTTAACTATCGTAATAGATCACGTGATGGTCCTGCTTCAGGCTAAGTTCTTGTAAGAATCTCTTCATCCAAAGCATCTCTTTACATGCATCTGTGACTAAAATATACTCGGCCTCTATTGTCGACAATGCTACAACCTTCTGTAGCTTGTTCTGCCAAGAAATTGGTCCCCCTGCAAACGTAAACATGAACCCCGATGTACTTCCTGGAGTCTATGTCACTTTCCACATCTGCATCTGTGTAGCCCTCTAACATAGGTCTTTCATCATCATAGCATGGGCTCAACCTGGATGAGCCTCTTAGATACCACAGTATCCACTTCACCGCTGCCCAATGCTCTTTACCAAGATTGAAAAGATACTGGCTGACAACACTAACTGCATATGCTATGTCTAGGCGTGTACACACTATAGCATACATCAAACTTCCTTCTACTAATGCGTAGGGTATTCTCTACATCTCTTTTATATCTGCCTTCATCTTGGGACACTGCCTGTCGCTCAATTTGAAGTGACCATCTAGTGGAGTACTGACCGGCTTCACTACATTCATATTAAACTGTTCTAGGACTTTCTCAATATACCGCTCTTGTGATAGCCAAAGCTTCCTGCTACTTCTGTCACAGGTGATCTCCATTCTTAAGATTTGTTTATCTGGGCTCAAGTCTTTCATCGTAAACGACTTGCCAACTCCTATTTCAGCTTGTCGATCTTCTTGATGTCTTTTCCCATGATAAGCATGTCATCAATGTATAATAGCAGAACTAAGAAATCAGCATCCGAGAACTTCCGCGTGAACACATAGTGGTCAGATTCCATTCTGCCATACTCATGCTTCAACATAAACGAGTCAAACTTCTTGTACTATTACTGTGAAGCTTATTTCAGCCCATACAAGTTCTTCCTCAACTTACATACCATATGCTCCTTGCCCTTGACTTCAAACCCCTCTGGTTGGTGTATGTAAATCTCTTCTTCCAGGTCATCATGGAGAAAGGCAGTTTTAACATCTAACTGCTCTATCTCCAGATCCATGCTTGTCGCCAACCCAAGCAACATCCGTATGGATGTCATCTTCACCACTAGTGAGAATATCTCTTTGAAGTCTATACCTTTCCTCTGACCAAACCCTTTCACGATAAGTTTGGCCTTGAACCTCATCTGTGAATTCTTCTACTCAACCTTCTTTCTAAATATCCACTTGTTTCTTAGAGCTTTCTTGCCCTTAGGCAGTTTCACCATATCATAGGTGTGGTTCTTATGCAAGAATTTTATCTCCTCTTGCATAACTTTTAACCACTTCTCCTTATGCTCATCAGCTAGGGCCTCAGAATAATCTTGTCTCTCCCCCATCAATGAGAATAATGTACTCATGCGAAGAGTACCTCTTGGATGACTGTCTATCCCTAGATGACCTCCTTACCTTTGGCTCAACAGGTGGATCAAGTGGGAGCTGCTCCCCCGATCCATCTTCTGTAGGAACTCCCTCGTCCTCTGCACCTTGTTGTACTCTCTCGTCATCAGGCACTACGAGAGGAATAACCTGTAACGGCCTTAATTTTGGGGCCCTAGTGGCATACGTTTATACATGTAGAAAAATAATGTATATTATCATCATCCCTAATAATAATAGAAGCACTGAATTTTGGGGACAAAATTCTCTTTAAGGGGAGTAGATTGTAACACCCCGTACTTTTCAGTACTCGGGTGTTACCGTGTAACCTAACTTGGTATAAATACAAACCTAGGTTAGACAAGCGTTCACATTCATTCTGGTCTAAATCCAACCATTGAAAACAGTCTCAATCCATACATCAAGCCATCCATCCTATGCCCTAAGGTCTGGATCGATAGATCCATCATTCACTTAACTTTAGGAACTCCCACAGATGTGCACCACTTCATCATTTCAATTAGGGCGCTTGAGTACTAAACTCTCTGATGATTTTCACGTAAACTAGGCCGAGAACCTTAGGGATCACTACTGATCATATTTTGTAATGATCTGATCGTCGGATCTTCATAAATCATAAGATAACCTATGCATCTAGAAAGTGTGAATCAATTACAAATCTAAATGATCTAATCTTTCTAAAGAACCGTATAGTAAATAAATGGTGTTGGTCAAGGCACGTACCATGATAAACAACCTAGAAAAATAATAAAGATAACGATAATAATGAAAATAATAGTAATAATAATAATAATAATAATAATTAAATATTTAATGACATAAAACCAGGAGATCCTACATAGCGGGACCCACAACATGATGCACACACAGGTGAAAATAATAATAATAATAATAATAAAGAAATGAATAATAATAGTGATAAGTAGTACTAATAATAAAATTAATATTAATACTAGTATATAGGCAGCAATATATCATAAGATCCTTACAAACGATCCACTAAGACCTTTTAACCATTGACGTCCGATTTCAGGATGATCCGACCGCTAGATCAGCGTAGTCAACATTTAAAGGACGTATATGAACCTGTATGGGCCACATAAAGCTTAGATCTTCCCTATTTTTGGTAAGAGGCCCTGTTTGGGACCCAGAAATAGAAATGGACAGACTGGATTTATCACGAGCATCACAGTGGGCCCCCACATGAAGTGCAAGTGCACTGAATGCACTGTGCATGAAGTGCGTAGAACCGGGCAGCTAGTTTGACAAGCGCTGACCCATGGTTTCCATAAACAGAGGGATTTCCCTCTCTATTTCTGTTTGAAAACAGTGGACGGACGTACGTCCGTGAGTTTAATCTGTGGCCTACCTTGATGTTTCCGTGGACTGATCCGAATGGTCCATCTGACCCAAGTCGTGTGATCGACAAAAATCCATCTTTCATAATAGTTTTCATGTACATATGGGCACACATTTCATGGCACAAGAAGGGCCTACAAACACAAGTTTCAAAAAATGGAAACCGCCAGCTAGACGATTCGCGTGAGAAGAAGTCCTCCAATCCCATCCTTTTATTTCAACATATCCCGACCGTTTGTCTGGGAAAATCTCAGTCGTCTAGTTTAGCTGTGGTTTAGGGTTTCAAACCACAACCGGTCTCCATTCTGCCCACTGTTTTGGAGGCAGTTTTATCCAGAGGAGATCCTGGCCACTTGCTATTGATCCGACAGTTTAGGAGGGATTAGGGCAAGCATATAAGGCGTGCAGATCAAGGAACAGTAACTCACCCTCCGTTATTACAGCCACCTAAGAAAAACCCATCGTTTCCTTCTGAGCTTGAACCTACCATGAAAACCTCCCTGGAGCTTCACTCCAACCATTCTCTGAGCTCATACACACCGCTTATATCAATCGGTTCGAAGAAATAAACCCCCTTTGTAATCTGCCATTAACGCTACATCTTCTTCCCCGTCATTCCACGGCACCAACCATCTTAGTTTGAGTCCGTTTCGACTCCAGTTATGTTCAGATTCGCAACTGGAGGTCCCTGGAGGAGGAAAAAGGAGAGGAAAGTGAGAGAGTAAAAAGGAAAAAGAAAGAGATGGAGCGGTGCAGCTACTGCCCACTGCCATTGCACCACACCCGAACTCAGTCCGAGTTCGGGATGAATTCAGTTAGGTTTGGGCCTGAGTCCGGACCTGTTGTTGCTGGCCAAAGGGAGAGAGTGAAGAAGAATAGAGAAAGGAGTAAGGAGAAAGAAATCAGGAGAGGATGGGTGCACTGATACACCAATCTGACTAGAGCTGAGCATTGTTGGGTCGCTGTTAAACTAACAACTCGACCTACGACTCGGTCCGAGTTGGGCTTGGGTTCAGTCCTGGCTGGAGTGCGAGCAAATGGGAAGAAGAATAGAGAGAGTGAGGGTGCTTGCATGGCATGCTGCCCTCACAGCTACTGAGTCGGGTCGACTCGCTAGTTAGGTGTAGACCATCGCTGAGCTCGCCTCGGGTTGATGTTGACTTGTCATTTTGAACCATCAGAAAAAGAGAGAAGAAGGAAGAGAAAGAGATGGGGTGTGCAGCTGCCCTAGCCAAGCCAGGTTAACTCGGTTTGGGACCGAGTTAGACCATTGGCCCATTGGCTGGCTAATTCCATCAAACTCTGCTAGACATGGGGTTTTGGGTGAGGAGAAAAGAATAAGAAAAGGGAAAGAAGAAAGAAAGAAAGGAGGAAAAGAGAAGATAAGGTTGGTCGGGTTGATGGCTGAGTTGACTGGGCTGAGTTGACTCGTTGAATCAGTGAGTTGAGTCAACTTGGTTGAGCTGAGTTGAGTTGTGAATCGGGCCGTCGGTTTTGATTGGAGCCGAGTTGAACCACTGAGTCGACCTAGGTGAGTCCACCTCCTCCTTCCATATTAAATTCATTTCGATTATAGTTATTCGTATTACCATAATTATCATGAATAGGGTACTAATATTAAGCATGATTAACCATTAGTGAATCACTTGTAATTAGCTATTATAGACAAATTAAAATTGTTAACTATAAGTCTTTTATTCTTCACCTTTAAGCATTCCTATTGATAGTTACAATCATCATCATTAGATAATATAATCACCTTCCTCATGGAATTAATACAATTTTTGTTAATATGAGTGTTGAGTGTTAATCCTTATTATATCATGATTGATAAAATTATTATTACTATTACTTGTATCATTCATAAGAGATTTTAAGTCATTATAGGAACATTAGAAAATGTTGGTATATTTAAATATGAACTTATGAACTATCCTTATTATTAACTAATATAAATTATAACACCAATACTAAGAGTATTCTTATAATTATTAAGATTTAATTCTAACTAATGTGTCAAGTAGAGTTCAAATCCTAAAGCCTAAGTTTAAGGCTAAACTCTAGGGTAAAAACAAATCCCAATTTCACATCAAAACCCTAAGAATAGGTAACCTAAACCCTAGGCTATAACCCTAAGTAGTGTGTGGAACTTTGACCTAATTATACGAGTTCATGATTTATGGTAGGATACAATTTTAAGGGCGCAATCACTTAATGACACTAGAAGGCAATTCAAAGTATAAGTGATGATTCTTCCCCTTGAGCTTTCCATCTTCTCATTAGCTTAAGTTATAGTTTTTATTTATAATTGATATCTCCCTCTTATAATCACATGTGCTATCTGGTAGAAATTAAATTCCTATATTACATGCTTAATATTCATACTGTATACTTGTCATTATTTGTGTATTGCTTATAGACTTTAAAATGGTACATTAGTGGAAAACCCCCACCTATACAGGTACACCCATACTTGGGATGTAACCCGACTGGTTATGATTAAATTGGACCTTCGACTTAGTGGTTATTGAGTGGTGGTATAAATAGATGATTGATGTGGGCCTACCATCTAGGGTTGTTTTGTCCAATGGTTTTCAAGGATGGTCTTTTATTGCATAGTTTTGATACTAGCCCTATGAGGCCTATTTTGATAATTGCCCTATGTGGCTTGTTTGATATCGCCCTATGTGGCTTGGTTCTGGTATTTTCCCTATATGGGTTCAATATTTTACACCGTGCAACCATGCGATGGTAAGCCCCATATACTGTAATATGATTGGCCATTAGTAGACAGGTTTTCATTAAACATCTTAAGATGGTAGCCTCATGGGCCGGGGATGGTGGTAATGGGATACTATGCCCGAGTTGTCAGCCTAAGCTAGGTCATGTACTCCCCGTAGTGACCTTTGAGCTTATCTAAATTGGATGGTTGTAAATTGACTAATAATGACTTGGCTAATTATGCATGCATGGCATATTACGATGGCTTGGATCACTTTGCCCTGTGATTATGCTGAATGTTGCGCTTATGACCAGCCATTCGATTTATAATGATGACTTGGATCTTCATGCCCATGTGATTATGCTGAGGGTTGCACTGATGACCAGTCACATCCTTGGGTGATGACCCCATTGCCTGTCTGGATGTTTTTCCCGAGGCACAAACCATCTAGATATTTTTCTCAAGTCCATGATTACATACATGCATTCGTGCATCTAATAAGACAACATTTACTCTGTTTTAATTGTTTGAATATTTTATATTATTTCTTACCTAATGCAGCGGTGTGTAATCTTGAGAGGAATTTACACTGAGTTGGCCACTCATCCATAAAATATACAACCGTACAGGTACTACAGGTGGCTTAAGTGATATACATGTTCAGACTTGATGAGGAGCAGGGTACGATCGCCAAGGATGCATGACTGTATTTGTCTGGAGGAACTACATGATCTTGCGGCTTATATTTATATGCTTTCTATCATTCTTCATGTATTGAATCACATCAATCTTGTACTTGTTTAAATTTTGAGAAATTGTTTTGTATAAGTCATTATAGTCAACCACTTATATATTCTAATGAAATTTGAAATTTTTCTTTATGATTACTTGTCCATTCTATGCTCATCTGCTTACTCTGATGAAGAATATATATATATATATATATATATATATACTCGAATTAGACCATCCTTTAAGGTTAACACTTGGGTTTTTGGAACACGGGTCGTATACTCGGGTCCTGAAAAGTCAGGGCACTACATAACTGGATACATGTCATCTAGCTCACATGAACTAGGCTAATTCTTCTCTGGCTTACCAATGTCTTCTATACACTAATCTTCAAAGAAAACCACATCTCCGCTCCTAATGAGTTTCCTCTCGATCGAATCCCACAATCTGTAACCGAACTTTTCATCCCCATACCCCAGGTACACACACTTCCTGATCTTCATATCGAGCTTGGACCGCTCGTCCTTTAGTACGTGAAAGGATGCCCTGTATCCGAATACCATGAGATGACTGTACGATGGATCTTG
This sequence comes from Magnolia kwangsiensis, assembly GCA_037074715.1. NCBI lineage: Eukaryota > Viridiplantae > Streptophyta > Magnoliopsida > Magnoliales > Magnoliaceae > Magnolia > Magnolia kwangsiensis. Next base: position 40,537,142 of record CM073576.1, on the reverse strand, counting down.
TCCAGTCCACACCTTCTCGACCACTTCTCCATTTAACTGGGCTGATGGAGACTTGTTTATCAGATACACTGTTATGTGCATTTCTTCTCCCCAAAACGTCTTGGGCAACATCGCATGGCATAACATGCATCTGATTCTCTCAACAATGGTGCGATTCATTCGCTCAGCTACACCATTATGCTAGGGGGTCTTAGGAACCGTCTGTTGATGCCGTATACCCAAAAACTTACAGTACTCATGCAAGTCGCCAATGTATTCCCCACCATTGTCAGTGCGGATGCACTTCAATGATCTACCTGTCTCTCTCTCTTGACCATAACAAGAAACAATTCAAACACACCAAAGACCTCGTCCTTGGATTTCAAAGCATACACTCAAACCCTCTTAGATGTATCATCTAAAAAAGTAACTATGAGACCCCACCCGAGTTCGTATGTGTGCATGTGTGTGTGAGTATGCATTCTGTCCATCTTAGTCCCATAGTCTTACCAGTCGAATCCCTGTGACTCGTTATCCTTGGATAGTGTTTGCGGTCATCCGTAAGTTCAGTCATGAAGACTCGACTCGGATTGAGTTGAAACGTATGCCATTGTGACCGCATCGTCGTCGCGGTTCCAACGACGCATCTTGTGCATCTATCCGACCTATGGATCAAAAGTTATGAGCATTTTATCATATGGCCCACTTTTTGTACAAATACATGTGTACCACCATCACCCTTAGCACAAGTTACAAGGTATACTACCCACACACTACACAAAGATTCATAACTAACACCATCAATCACAAACACTACCAAGAGACCTACCCTACCCCTAGCAACTTTGGTTTCTCCTCCCTAAGGTAATCATTTCTTTTCTTACAAATAAATCATTACTCTCTCTCTCTCTCTCTCTCTCTCTCTCTCTCTCTCTCTCTCTCTCTCTCTCTCTCTCTCTCTCTCCCTCCCTCCTTATTTTCTTCATTCCAGCAATTTTCCCTCCTAAACAACCCATTTTCCTCCATTACTCCAGCCCCTTGAAGCTTCAAAATCCCTCAATCCCACCCTTAGAAATTCATCTTAGCCATTAAACCTTCTTCCTTGGTCCAACGTCTATCTTGTGTGGGAGATTGAGAGCTTGATTTAAAGGTGGATATCTACAACTTGCTAATCTTTCTTCTCTATTTTGATCCTTTTATTATTCAGGTATGGAACATGTGGAACCCACCAATCCATGGTGGGGATCCCATCTAATCCATTGGATGTGGCCCTTGGCCCATCCTACATGCATGCATTATTCCATGATGGGGCTATTCGCCATGGACCTAATCATAATATATCTCATGATCCAAATCATTCTAAGGTCATCTAGACCTTCATTTTATGTTGGGGATGGTATCCCAATCATCCGTTTTAATTTTTAGTCATGCATGTATGAGATTCATAGTGTAGATGTATATTGGTGTATGATGTGTGGTTGAATTTTCTTGGGAGGGCTTAATAGTGGTAGAGCCCTTCCCTATGGCTGAATTTCCCTTCCTTCTCTTCTTTTCCCTTATACCCATCCCTAATCATGGTGTGTGGCCCACCTTTTGGGCTAACAAAAATCCAGCCACCCAAAAAGGAGACGACACCCATGGCATCCCATCCTATGTCATGTATCCCTAAAATCCAATTAATTGGGATACATGCAAAGGTGTTTTGTATGGTAGGATGATCTGGATATTTGTGGGACCCACTAGGGTGGTCCATCCTCTAATTTTCTGGGATTAATCCCATTTTAATTACTGATTAAAATTATTTTATTCCAATGTAATGTTGATGTCCAAATTGCTGGAATTATTTCTTTTATGCTATAATGTATGGGTTGTAGGCATTGTTTATGGCTTCTTTTTCCCTAATTTCTTAGACTTTTTTTTGAGGTGTGGATCCCACCTAATAGTATGTTAAACCTCACCCTCACCCGTCCCTGTTTGATCACCCAAAAGGGTGGGCCAAGGAGGTTGGACGGTCCAGATTTTCTGGATTGTCCAACCACTCTGTTTGCTGGAAAAACATAAATGTCAACTGGTTTTTGAAATGGTGGGCCACCTTCGTGGACCCCACCTTATTGTACACTTGGACAGGGATGTTAGCCTTGCATTTCTCCAAATTTTCACAGACCTGGGCCCACTCTAAGAGGGTACACAAGTTAGGGACAGCAGCATTACTGCAGCAGAAAAATTAAATCTGGACCTTGCTGTCCATAATTTGTATGAAATAAATAAAATATTTATACTACCTTAAAAATACTAAATTTTTTAGTGAGGTGTCCCACCCATGGTAGGACCTACCTGCAAAATTTTAGGGCCAATGGACCCCATTTGGGCATCCAAACGGGTGGGCCAATATAGTGGACTGCCAGAAAAATTCTGTTGTATAGTCTAGCAGTATAGTTCCATAAAAATAAAATTTTAAAAATATTTTTCTCAGAAGGTAGGCCATATTTCTGAGTCTCATATTGATGTATGCTTGATGAGGGAAATCGGGTCCAAATTTCAGGAATTTTGAAGGCCCAAAAGCTACCCATTTGGATGGCCCAAATTCAAAACAATTACATTCCAGCAATAGTTCACCTTGGACAGATTATATTCTTAAAATTTATTAAAATACTTTTGAGTGTCTAAAAATTGTAAACATTTACAGAGATGTGTTACACTCATTTTAGGACCTACTTGCAAAATTTTGGAGCCATTGGACACCTGTACACACTATGGTGGTGGTTGTACTGGCCCACTATAATATGGTGTCCGGATCAGTCCGAGTTTCAGGACAGATTGTTTTATTTGAATTAATTAAAATATTTTTAGATGTCCAAAAATTATAAAATTTTACGGGAGTCTGACCCACCAATGAAAGGACCACCTTATAAATTTACAGGGCCATCCTGCCTCTGTACCGACCGTGGTGTGGCCTGCAATTTGTATCAGTTTTAGGCCAAATATCCAGGCACGCCCCTACTTTGGGTTGTTGGGCCTGCATTATAATGGCATGGCCCACTTGAAGTAAGTGTTGTATATCTCTCTTTTATCTAGTGGGGCCCACTATGATATATGTGGATCACCATGGGTTAGTAACCCATCTAAATTAAATAAATTTTTAGACTCCAGTAGGCCCAGGAAATGGGTGGGTTGGAATTCCAGCAAGGGGCCCAAAATTTGCTACATGGTTGATTGTTTAGGGACTATTATAGCACACCAGATTTGAGAGAGTGTTGCATACACTCCTTGCTTTCCTTCCTTAGACATTTTTTTTGGTGTAATTAGTACCTCTTAAGGTTCATCCTTGAGGTGATAATATGGGCTAGCCTTAACCAAATTTTTGGTAGTTTTATGGGACATTTGGGCTGAAAACCTATTCCTTGAGCCGAAGACTGTGTAGGGGCTCACCTACCTTATTACTTTATGGGCCCAATGGTCAATAAGCTTATCATGTGTATTTATTAGCCTTGATGCCCTCATAAAATGTTTAATAGTGGGCTGACTTGTAAGGCCCACATAAATGTATATTGTGGAGGGCCTTGCTAAGTCTTTGGGCTGATGTGGCAAGGCCCACACTATCAGTATAGGCCTTACCCATGAGTATTCTTGGGCTTATGGGCAGACCTCTACTCCACCATAATATATGAATTGGATGACTTTTGTTTTAGGCCATTTCCTTAGGGCTCATTATGTAATATAGTATATGCATGGTTACCCCTTTTGTGGTAGTGATTAGGCCTTTTGGACTCACTTCTTTTGGATAGGCCCATTGATCTTGGGGCTATACTCTCCCATTTATTGTGATGGGCTTAAGGGCAATAATATGCAAGAAGTTCGGCTCTTCGCTGCCCACTAAATTTACCCTGTACTTGGGCCAAAAGTGAAGCCTAACTCACTTGTGTTAAATGTAAAACTTGCCCATGAAAAAAAATTACTGGGCTACCCATGAAGCCCACTATAATATGTGAAATTATGACCTTTGTAGTTGGGCCCAAATCTTACTTGAGGGTCCACTATCTGGCCTATAAGTTGGGCTTGGTGTATGGCCCATTAGGTCATGCATTGCATGGGCTTTAGACCTTATATTATATGAGTAGTGGCAGGCTACCTCTTGGAAGCCAGTTGAGGTTGAACGTCCTCCTAGGTGATCCTAAGGTAGGCCCATAGGTTTCTCTATGGATGGTTAAAGGCCCACGATAGACCCTAGGCCATTTGTTTAGGGCTTAATGTGTATGTATGTGGAACCTACCTTAACCCATGTTTGGTCCAGGCCATTCAAGCCTTGGATCACCCGATTATGGATGTATTCTTTGCATTGGGTTACTACTGGACTCACAATCCAGTAACAGGCCCACTTGATCTTTTCATGATATATACACACTCTCCATCTGGTGGGATCCCCATGAGTATAGTTAGCCTTCATGAGATTATTTTCATATAGTTGACTAATTTCTGGACCTTAGCAGATCTAGGAAGTCAAACAGACCAAAAGTTTATCAAAGGGCCTTAAATGTACAATTTTATGGTCAAAACTTTATTAGGCTGTGGGGCCCACCATATTGAGAACTTGTGTACGTGTTGCATGCTTATATTTTCTTATAATCTTTGGGCTTAATCAGTGCATTTTTTTGGGTCATCTTTAGTGATTAGATGAGGACCCCATCTTAGATCAGGTTTTTTTTTTTGGGGCATCCCATGGGTCCAGAGTGGGCAGGGTCGTCCCAGCTTGGCCCAACCATATATTGGGCCAACTTCCACCATTTTGATGGACTTTTGGGCTAAGATAATGATAGTATTGGGCCCTTGGTTGCCCACTTAAATTGCTAAGTTATTGGGCTGATATAGTTAGGCCCATTTCATCCAAACTTAAACTTATTTAGTCGAATATTATGTACGCGGGCTGCCCATCAAGTCCAACTTAATGCATGGATTCTATGACCATTGAAAATTGAGCCTTGGGTCTTAATTCCCTTCTTGGGGCCCATGTTGTTAAAAGTGGTATTTTATCTTTTTATGGCCTATTATAAGGAATATATGTGTCTATGGTTACCTTTATTTATATCTTAAATATAAGCCTTGGGCCTTCTATCTACATCATTCATGGTTGATATGCCTTTTTAGGGAATGGTGGTTAAATGTCCCCATTATGGACCCCTCTAGGCCTGGTTGTATTTAAGAGTGATTGGATGATCATCTCAGACTCTTGTTGGCTCATTTCTATATCGCTTAGACTCATAGTTTGTATACTTAGTCTCGTGGGTTATCCCAGGTAAATGGGCCCCCACTAGAGGTGAGATTCCTTATGGATATTGTCTAAATACCTAGTCTTAGTCCCTTCTTGGATAGGAGGAGTGTACTACCTTATACATCACCGCATATTGTGTCTAGACCCATCTTCATGGCCCATGTATATCATTGTATGCTTGGTTGACACTATGTGTGTGTGGTCATATTGTGTCATTAGGCATTGCATGATACTTTTCCTAAGGGACATAGTATCCCCTCTTGAGCACGTTGGATGCTTGGGACTGATGCATGGTTGATTGTGTGATTCATGCATCTGGCATTGCATAGCATATGATCATTATCGCCCTTGCTTCATCAGGGTTGTAGCCTCCATAGATACATCGTGGATGGCCATGTTTGGACACCAAAAATGTTACTTAAGCATACCGGGTGCATAGGATGCCCATGGGTGAAATTCTCAAAACTTTCATGGTACCAAGGAACTGCTCCAGCTCTGTGACCGGGTGAAATATATGAGCGCACGAGGGCCTTATACCGTTAGGCCGTGACTCCCACTGTCGTGTAGTCAGTTGGATAGGGGTGTGGCCTTACTCACCTGATGTAAGAAGGCATTGCTAGCCTGAGTCTGACTAGCTCGTGAATGGGTCCGCTATCTTCAGGCCTTACTGGTAATTGGTTGTCCATAGGCTGGTAGTGAGGTCTCTTATGATCGTTTGACTGTGCGGGGTCTGTAGAGCGGCATTCATCCAAAAGTATAATGGACCCCGGTGATTTTCTTATGATGAAAATGTACTTGATATGTGGATTGGATTTGAGCACTGGCATTACTTCGCATTACATTTGCATTGGCTGTGTAAGCCTCATAATGCACCGCCTTGGCATGGCGCCCAGTACTCAATGCATTACATTACTCATTGCACTATATAACCTTAGTATGGCTTCCTACATTATCATACTGCCTTGGTATAGCTTCTTATGTTCATGATCGCCTTGGTAAGGCTAGTGGTATTAGTATTGATCGTGACTCCTTTCTACATTCTTTATCTTCTTCTGAGCACTATTGTCAAACACTTTCACCACTCTCTAAGCTTTCTATAAGCTTATACACGATTGATGCATGCAGGAGATCCTAAGTTGGCATCTTAGCAGCAGAGTTTGGATAGGTGTACGAAACGAGGACCCAGTGTTGCAGATTCTTTTCCTTCTTTCTTCTGTTATCTTATGTATGTCCTTTTGGACCTAATGTAAGCTTGTAAAAGTTCAAATTCATAGTGGATTTTGTGATGTGTGCCTTTGTTATTCTCAGACTTACTTTCTGTGATCTTTGGTATGCTCATATTGGAGATGATTACATTGTTATAGAAATCCTCCTTGTAGGATTGCAGGATCGAAACCTATCTCAGGAGCCGAGAATGGAGTACTACGGAGGTTGTTGCGGCCAGAACTGGTCATCGGGTTCCTTGTGAGGTCCGGTTACCAAGTCTGGGGTGTGACAGTAACAAAATACAATACCTTACCCAAGGTTTTTGTCCTCATAGGACCACAAACATTAGAATAAACCAAATCTAATGCAAGTACTTTATTAACATGAAAAGCAGTTTTAACAAATGAAACTTTATATTGTTTCCCTGATAAACAATCAAGAAAGGTTTTGAGAGGTGTACCTGTCACGTATGGAAGGAACCACTTCCTAGCTAGTAGCTGAAGCCATTTTTCACTCATGTGGCCTACATGCCTGTGCCACATGTCAATAGTTAAATCTTTCACTGCATTCAATCCACCCTTGCACACACTGACACTAACCTTGTAAAGGGTGCAACACTTCTTTCCTCTGGCCATAATCAACGAACTCTTGATGAGCTTTTAGCACACCAGCAAACCAGGTTTCATAACCATCATCATTCAGCCTTCCCGTCGACATCAGGTTGAGGTAAAGTGTAACACCCCAGATTTTTTCCAACCTAGAGTTAGACATCCTTAGGCAATGAGTCGATCATAACACCTTAATTGACTTCTCAAAACTTAATCCTAAGGCCTCGAATTCCCTTTTCAATTTATTTCCTTCGAAATCTCACCTTTCACCACCTCATTCTTCAAATTTTTCCAAGTAATTTCATATTAGACACTAATCCTAAAGTTTAAATGATGAAGAATAATAACAAAATTAAAATTTACTCTAAATATTGAATATATATATATATAACTAAATTAGGTTTTTAACCATTAACCTTTTAGAATCTCATAATATAAATAAGTTATTTGGATAGATTAGCTTCTCCTACCCTAAAATCATATATTTTCTATTGAACAAATCATTCCAGTTTGTAAAATACACCCATTTCAAATATCGGATCGGCGAAACCACATCAAACAAACTCGGAGGCCCAAACGACATAAATTGGGGGGACCCGAGGTGGGTCCCGCACATTATCGGCACCCCCAGGGGGGGATGACATTGCCCCAAGGTCCAGCAGTCGGTGAGGACCTGCCGGTTCCGCGAGGCCTCACTGCCTAGCAGGCCGCAGCGGGTCGAGCGGCCCATTTTTGTCCCTTTTTTTTATACTTTTAGTCCAATTTTAAAAATTCATATCTCCCTCATTATAACTCCAATTTAGGTGATTTAAAATCTATATTGAATCTAAATGAGTCTAGTTTCATGTAAAAATAATTAAAAATATATAATAAAATATATAATATAATTAAAAGTAGGTTGTTGTGACAACTATCCGAAAATCACTCGTTCGATAACTGCTACTTCTGGAATTTTTAGAATTTTTCTACAACATGAAATCTCATGAAATTTTGTGGAGACAAATTAAATTTGATGATAAAATACTAAAAAAATAATTAAAAAGGGGCATAGAATGGCCCTAGGACCTTATTCTATCATAATTAGGGCGAAATTTGGTTAAGTACTGAACTAAATGATTGATGGATTTAGCTTGAATCACTTTAAATATGATCTATAAGACCTAAAATGAGTATAACCGATAATGCTACATTACCTAGAAACCTAAGATCAATCTCTAAACCCATTTGCTCTTGGGAGCATCATGAAACTCTATATCGGACCTGGACTGCATGTCGAAAGTCCGATTACCCTAAGACTATACGATTATGACTGCCTTACTGGAATTGAAAATTACCATAGAAATCAAGTCCAGATGGTATCTCAAAACTATTTACTTGAGCCCGGAGAAAAGTGTGTGAGAAACGTGAATATCCTTAGAAATAAAATCTAAACTTAAGTAAACTGAGTCGTATCACTTGTGGGCCAAAAATAAGGATTCAGACCGTCAGAATATAACCCAATTATACCCACAAATCAGGGAGAATTTCCCACAGATGTCAGTACACTTGTAGCCCTGATCGAATACCGATGACCGTCGAACTGAAGCTGGTCCACCACGGGCAATCTGTAAATCCGATCGGACTGAAAACTTAGCTTGACCGAGATCCAATGTCAAGGAGTTTAAGTCCGACCGTATTCAGTAAAGGGCCCTGCAGAAGTGCTTTGTTAGATCGAAACAGACCCTATTTGGCTATAACCTAAGTATACCTTGGCCCTGGGGCCATTTCCATCAATCCTGGGCCTATATAAAGGGCTTAAACCCTCTCTCTCATTCCATAGGAATTTGAAAAATCCCAAGGGAGAGAAGAGATAAAACAGAAGGAAAGAGAGAGAGTGAGAGGGAGAGTTGAAGTTTGTTCCTGGGATTCGATCCCATCACTCCATGTGCTGAGTCAACGCTTCTATATCGTTATTCCAGCGATTTCGACCCTATTCTTCAGTAAGAAATCCTAACCCTAACCTATTTTAGGGTTTTAAATAGAGTATAGGATGAAATAGCTAATATATTTCATACTATAGGTTGTAGTTGTGCCGTAGACGACGAGTTAAAGAATGAACTGAGTTCGTTACAAGTCTACCGGCGTAAGGTGCGGACTATAAATATTTAGGTTATGGTTTTCAAGGCTTTCAATGTTAGTTAATGATTTATGACTGACTTGATTGCTGTCACATATGCTTAGATGCAAAGATTTTCGTTTATTACATATATAGGTGAACTAGGTTGAATATAATGCATTTCATGTGTTTGTTGAAATGTTTGAATGAATATGAAAATATGATTTGTGCTTGTTATGATTGATGTATGGGAATACATGATTGTTGTATGTATGGAAACTCCTATGTCGAAGGATTTGCCATAATATGTGGTTTAACTAATTTATTACAAGCATATAATATGTGTAGTGTAAGTGTTTGATGAAATTTCTGAATAAAAAAATGCTTATCTATATGTATGTAATGAGGGCATTAAGATAGGATTCTCAACTCCCTTACCTGTAGTTACAGTTCCCCTTATGTAACCTATCTTATTATTATGTGATTTATGGATGCAATGCCTATGTATGATAATATGTATTCTATGAGTTCGTTAAATTGTTTATATGAAATCTATATTTAAATTGGTTCCTACATGTTATTTGACCAGTACATATGAATGCCTGTTGTATTCGAGGTGTGATTGGGGCTACAATGTAGTCCAGGCAATCGGTAATAATTTCTGTTTGAGTGGTCGAGCTAGTCTCACCACATTTGTTACATTCGGTGAATCCGAGTCGTACGATGATTGTCGACTGTGGTTAGCGCTCCATGTCGATTGGCTCAACGTATGCTCGTACCAGTCGAGCTTTTCAAGTAATCCGATTGACCCAATGTATGTTCACCATGTATGGACGCCACTGCTTGAATCTAAGGTACCAAACTTACCATTGGAAACCCGTTCAACCTTGGTACCTCGATCCGCTAGGATTCATGAGTCGGACATGGTGGTATGGGACACCGTGGTCGAGCTGTGGGCCTACACTGGGGTGAAGAGCCTCCCCATAATGATCAATGAGCAACCCAAACTCGTGAGCTGAATACGGTGGTATGGGACACTGTATTCGAGCTGTCGGCCTACACTGATCAGGTGACAAGCCCTTTGTAGTGACCTCGAGTATACTCTGAGGCTACATTGAGGCCACAAGTCTTTCCATGATAACTAGAGTATAAACTAGGCATATACTAATCAGGTGATGAGCCCTTTGTAGTGACCTAGAACTACAACATCGTATGAGATTTATAAGGACTGACAACCTTAGAATGAATCATTGTTTGGGAATTTATATAAGGGAGGTACCTTAGCTTTCCAATCCTACTGTATGAATAAACCTAAGTAAGAACATGGTTAATCATTGTGCATGCACCACATTACGTATGCGTTTGGCGTAATAGGTCAAGCACTGAGGAAGTGTTGCATACACGACCATGAGATTAAGTCACTGAGGGAGCGTAGGAGAGAGCATGCATCATTAATTCATATCATTCTTGCATTAACAAGAGTACTTAAAACCTGATTGTTGTATTACGTTGTCATTACTACTTGACTGAATTGATAACATGTTAACCTTTTCTTTATTGTTCCACTGAGCTGATCACTCACTCCCATGTTACGAGGCGATGTTTTAAACACCCACCAGACCCTATTTTAGTTTCAGATGATGGCGATGCGTAAAAGGCGGAGCCAGACTTTTATGATGATGAGGGTTTCTCCTATATACAACTATCAGGCGGGTCTATGTAGACCATGTTCTGATCGACAAGGTTACAGGGATGCTGATTAGATGTCATTACACTTATTATTTTGTACTTTTGGAATATCCATATATATTCATTTTATCTATTTTTGGAGTATACATGTATATATTTAACCTGGTAACATGTTCACACTCCAGAGACTTATGACAGCTTATATATTTTATATATCTATCATAGTCTTCCACTTGTGAAATTTAACTGTCTCTGGAGTATGATGTGCTGATTTGGTATAATCCCATTCATGTTTCATGCACTAATATGAACAACATTCAATCATCATTATCCATGTTGCATAAGTGATGCGTTGGAACTCAGGAGCTGAGCTTCTACTCGACCCCTGATTTTCAGGGCGTTATAAGATGGTATTAGAGCATGATTTGGATTAAACTAAACTTGGGTTATGGTAACACGATGCACTCTGACTTAGGAAAGAGGCGATGGAATCTAGAAACCACATTAGAATCTCAAGTTTCGCCGACATGCGAGATTAACTATTGTAGTTTAGTCCATACGCATTCAAGATCATGCGAATGGATCTCAATCACATTTAGACTGATAGTCAAAAAGTTAGAGTTATACTTGATAATTTCGAACTCCTTTCACCCCTCTACCCTTTCACACCTATATGAGCACAAAACCCATCTTTTGTGTCTCGTAACCTTCCAAACCCACAAACCCATCTCACCCTACAAGCTTTTTCAACCCAATGGCTCTTTTTAAGCTAGTTATAGCCATCTTCTCGATCCTTACGCTTCTTTCCCTCATGGAAAAGAAGAGAGTGGCTCCGAATGAGGCTAGACCTAGCAGTCTAAGCCGTTCTAAGAAGAAGACAAGTGCAAGCGTCGAGCGAAATTTGAAACGGGATCTCGACCCTTGAATTTCGTTAGAACGGTCTCTACTGATGGGCGAGACCAAACATTGTAGCTTAGTCCATAAACAGTGACCATCAAGTGTTGGGACATCTAGAGTTGATACTCCTATATTTTGAAAGATCTAACAGTATAGGAAATCTAATAAATTAATAATGTGAACCCTAGAACCTCCTTAACTGATATGGTCATGAGTGAAGTGCTCGTGCGCAATTAAATTCAAGTCCGGGCAACTCAATTTCAATCAGATAATTTTGACCCTAAGCGATAGAATAATTTCTTGTATTAGAAATGGTACGAAATCATCTAGTGTATAAACATAGGTTTTAAGTTACAACTAGTGAATTACCACTACTCATAAGTTAAGACTAGGCTACTGGTTATACTCAGGAATGTAAAAGACTAGTTATGCTAAGATAATTGAAAGATAGACTTAGTTAGTTGACTTGATTAGGTTGGAGTGAGACCTCATTCTTTCGTTGAATTTCATTAATACTTAAAGGCTCCTTTAATAACTCTCAGGAAGCTTGTTTGACTTAGAACCATTCACGCTCAGGGAAAACTTATAAATCCCTTAGAAGTAATATTAGGTCAAATCAATACACCCCTTAAAATTGCCTTCCCAAGGACTTATTACAATCGGGAACACGGAGTAGAGGAACTATATATAAGTGAAGTATTTGCGGTTTGAATTGAATTCTCAATCCTGGTAGTTACCAATGAACTCAATGCTCTGATCAAGCAGAAGATTGGGATTAACTAGGATTAAGAACTGATACGACACATTTTTTGTCATAGCTAGGCAGAAGGTCAATGTATCCGGCTCAGACCCACTACACAACTTTCCTTCTATGTTGGCCCGACCACCTACAACCAAAAGTTTATTACTTCACCTTTGGGAAGTGTTAAGAACATATAGCCAATAGAAATTAGGCATCTTGCCACAAACTCACACCTATCCCTGGAATCAACAAAACACCTATTATTTTTAGCTCCTTTCTATAATCATAGGTACCAATGTTATAGTACACATCGTCAATGGAAGGGAAACCAATGTATTGGGAGATCATATCTCATTCTTTGTCAATGATAGGTCCTAAGTTATACCTTAATTCGACATACGGATCAGGACATAGATTCTTAAGCCTTGAGAGTAGAAATAATTTTTAAGGGGGGTAGAACATTATGAGCCTAATCTAATTAGGTCATCTAATACAACCGTTGGATCAAAATGGCACAGCGAAAGTGTGTTGGCCCCTTCCCCACTGGCCCAGGATCGAAGGGAATTGATCCGGCTATACATAAGGATAAGTCCTTAAATAGGATCTGAATCTTTCTTAAAAGGTAAATAAAGAAGTCATTGAATAAAAGCAATTAGGGTTTGAGTATTAAACCAATTCCTATTAAAGAATAGGCTTAAAAATAAGTGCAACTGAGTTATAATAGCCAATGTCAGTGTATCTACAATGTGCTCGTTGTATACAGACCCAATATGAGCCTTAGTCAATTTTAGGGCGAAATAATTTTTAAGAAGAATATACTCAAATGAGCCAGATTAGCAGAGATAGTATATACCCTACCACGCAGATAAACTTGAAATTAATCAAGCTTAGGCAAAAGGGATAACAAAATCTTTATTCATTACCCTTAGCCAATTTCGGGAATGAAATTAATTTTAAGGAGGGTAGATTGTAACACCCGAATTTTGGCTAACCTGGAGTTAGACATTCTTAGGCAATGGGTCAATCATAACACCTTAATTAACTTCTTAGAACTCAATCTTAATGCCTCAAATCCCCTTTTCAAGCCATTTTCTTTGAAATCTCACCTTTCACCACCTTATTCTTTAACTTTTTCCAAGTAATTTCATATTAGACACTAATCTTAAAGTTTAAATGATGAAGAATAATAACAAAATTAAAATTTACTCTAAATATTGAATATATAACTAAATTGGATTTTTGACCATTAAAATTTTGAAATATCATGATATAAATAGGTTATTTGGATCTATTAGCTTCTCCTACCCTAAAATCATATATTGTACATTGAACAAATCATTCTGATTTTCAAAATACACCTATTTCAAATATCAGACTGGCGAAACCACATCAAACAGACTCGGGGGCCCAAACGATGCAAATTAGGGGGACCTGAGGTGGGTCCTGCACATTCCCGACACCCCTTGGGGGGATGGCATCCCCCAGGGTCCAACATTCGGTGAGGACCTCACTGGTTCCGCTAGGCCTCGCCGCCTGGCAGGCCTGGCGAGCTGCAACAAGTCGGGTGGCCCGTTTTCGGCCATTTTTCTGCACTTTTAGTCCAACTTCAAAAAGTTATATATCCCTCATTATAACTCTGATTTAGGTGATTTAAAATTCAGTTTAAAATTAAATGAATTTAGTTTCATATAAAAATAAGTAAAAAAATATAATAAAATATGTAATACAGTTAAAAGTAGGTCGTTGTGACAACTGTCTGAAAATCATTTGTTGGATAGCCGCTACTTCTAGAATTTTTAAAATTTTTCTACAACATAAAATCTCATGAAATTTAGTGGTGACAAAGTAAACTTGATGATGAACTATTAAAAAAATAATTAAAATAATATACTAACTAAAAGTGCCAAAAAGGGGCATAGAATGGCCTTTAGACCTTATTTTGTCATAATTAGGACGAAATTTGGTTAAGTATTGAACTAAACGATCAATGGATTTAGCTTGAATCACTTTAAATATAATTTCTAAGACCCAAAATGAGTAGAACCACTAATTATACGTTACCTAGAAACCTACGATCAATCTCTAAACCCAGATGCTCTTGGGAGCATCGTGAAATTCCGTATCGGACCTGGACCGCACGTTGAAAGTTCAATTACCCTAAGACTATACGATTATGACCACCTTGCTGGACTTGATAACCAACACGGATATCAAGTTCAGATGGTATTTCAGAACTATTTACTTGAGCCTGGAGCAAAGTGTGTGAGAAACGTGAATATCCTTAGAAATAAAATCCAAACATAAGTAAACTAATCGTGTCGCTTGTGGGCCAAATATAAGGATTCAGACTCTCAGAATCTAACCTAATTATACCCTCAGAACAGGGGGAATTTCCCATACATGTCAGTGCACTTGTGGCCCTGATCGAATACAGGTGACTGTCGAACTGAAGTTGGTCCGCCACGGGCGATCTGTAAATCCGATTAGACTGAAAACTTAGCTTGACCGAGATCCAGTGTCAGGGAGCTTAAGTTTGACCACATTCAGCAAAGGGGGCTCCAGAAGTGTTTCATTGGATCGGAACAGACCCTATTTGGCTATAACCTAATTATACCTTGGTCGTGGAGTCATTTCTATCAGTCCTGGGCTTATATAAAGGGCTTAAACTCTCTCTCTCTCTCATTCCATACAAATTTGAAAAACCTCAAGGGAGAGAAGAGAGAAAATAGAAGGAAAGAGAGAGAAAGTGAGCGGGAGAGTTGAAGTCTGTTTTTGGGATTCGATCTCATCACTCCACGTGCTGAGTAAACGCTTCTATGTCGTTATTCTAGCAATTCCGACCTCATTCTTAGGTAAGAAATCCTAACCCTAACCTATTTTAGGGCTTCAAATAGAGTATAAGATGAAATAGCTAATCTATTTCATACTATAGGTTGCAGTTGTGTCATAGACGATGAGTTAGAGAACGAACTGAGTTCGTTACGAGTCTACCTGCTTAAGGTGCGGACTATAAATATTTAGGTTATGATTTTCAAGGCTTTCAATATTAGTTAATGATTTATGACTGACTTAATTGTTGTCACATGTGCTTAGATGCAAGGATTTCCGTTTATTACATATATAGGTGAACTAGGTTAAATATAATGTATTTCATGTGTTTGTTGAAATGTTTGAATGAATATAAAATTACGATTTGTGCTTATTATGATTGATGTGCGGGAATACACGATTGTTGTACATATGGCAACTCCTATGTAGAAGGATTTGCCATAATATGTGATTTAACTAATTTATTACAAGCATGTAATATGTGTAGTCTAAGTGTTTGATGAAATGTCTGAATAAGAAAATGCTTGTCTATATGTATGTAATGAGGGCGTTGAGATAGGATTCTCAACTCCCTTACCTATAGTTACAGTTCCCCTTATGTAACCTATCTTATTACTATGTAATTTGTGGATGGAATGCCTATGTATGATAATATGTACTATATGTGTTCGTTAAATTATTTATATGAGATTTATATTTAAATTGGTTCCTACATGCTGTTTGACAACTACATATGAATGCATATTATATTTGAGGTGTGATTGGGGTTACGATATAGTTCAGGCAATTAGTAACAATTCATGTTTGAGTGGTCGAGCTAGTCTCACCATATTTGATGTGTTTAGTGAATCTGAGTCGTACGATGATTGTCGACTGTGGTTAGCACTCCACGTCGATTTGCTCAACGTACGCTCATACTAGTCTAGCTTGTCAAGTAATCTGATTGACTCGATGTATGTTCATCATGTATGGACGCCACTGCTTGAATCTAAAGTACCAAACTTACCATTGGAAACTCATTCAACCTTGGTACCTCGATCCGCTAAGATTCATTATCCAAACATGGTGGTATGGGACACTGTGGTCGAGTTATTTGCGTACAATGGGGTGGCGAGCCTCCCCGTAGTGACCAATAAGTAACCCAAACTCGTGAGCCTAATACGGTAGTATGAGACACTGTATTCAAGTTGTAGGCCTACACTGATCAGGTGATGAGCCCTTTATAGTGACCTCGAGCATACTCTGAGGCTACGTTGATGCGACGAGTCTTTCCATAACAACTTGAGTATAAATTAGGCCTATACTGATCAGGTGACAATCCATTTGTAGTGACCTAGAACTACAACATCGTATGAGATTTACTAGGACTGACAACCCTAGAATGGATCATTGTTTGGGAATTAATATATGGGAGGTACCTTAGCTTCTCAATCCTGCTGTATGAATAAACCTAAGTAAGAACATAGTTAATCATCATACATGCACCGCATTACATGTGCGTTTAGCATAACAAGTCAAGCACTGAAGAAGTGTTGCATGCACGACCGTGAGATGAAGTCACTGAGGGAGCGTAAGCGAAGGCATGCATCATTAATTCATATCATTCTTCCATTAACAAGAGTACTTAGGACTTGATTGTTGTATTGTGTTATCATTACTGCTTGACTGAATTGATAACATGTAAACCTTTGCTTTATTGTTCCACTGAGTTGATCACTCACTCGCACATTATGGGACGGTATTTTAAACACCCACCAGACCCTGTTTTAGTTTCAGATGATAGCGATGTGTATGAGGCAGAGCCGAACTTTTATGATGAGGAAGAGGGTTTCTCCTATATGCAGCTATCAAGCGGGTCTATGTAGACCATGTTCTGATCGACAGGATTACAGGGATGTTAATTAGATGCCATTACACTTATTATTTTGTGCTTTTGGAATACCCATGTATATTCGTTTTATCTATTTTTGGAGTATATATGTATATATTTAACCTAGTAACATGTTCACACTCTAAAGACTTATGACAATTAATTATTTTATATATCTATTACAGTCTTCCACTTGTGAAATTTAACTGTCTATGGAGTATGATATACTAATTTGGTATAATCTCATTCATGTTTCATGCACTAATATGAACAACATTCAGTTATCATTATCTGTGTTGCATAAGTGATGCGTTGGTACTTAGGAGCTGAGCTTCTTCTTGCCCCCTGATTTTTAGTGCATTACACGAAGGTCTGAGATATGCCTCACATCCCTGAGAACCAATGTGTAGCCCACATCAGTCTCCACACAAATATCACCAACTCTTATGATCTTCGATACGCCAGAATTTCTCATATTCACGGTCTCATAGTCACATGACTTGTAGCTTGTGTAGAAGTCCCTGTGTGGAGTCGCGTGAAAAGAAGTTTCTGAGTCTATCACACAGTCGCTGTCCTGACTCATAGTCGTGAGACATACATCGTGATCTTCTAAACAAATAACTACAACATCGCCATCTAAAGTGACCGCGGTAGAATCGAATTCATCTTCCTTCTCCTTTCTTTTTCCTATCTTGTCATTCTTATTCTTGTGACATTCATGCTTGTAGTGGCCCTTCTTGTCACAATTTCAGCATTCAACATCGTTCCTGGTACTCAACTTGTCTCTTGATTTATCTGGGGCCTTCCCGCATTTCCTGTTCTTTCCTTTCACCCATTCCTGTCTCAGAAGGGCCTCTTGCTGAGTAGACCCCTGAGACTTCCTATCTGTCTCCTCAATAAAGAGACAACTAGTTACTTGTTCCATGGATATCTTTTCGTCTGGTGTGGAATTACTTAGAGACATTACCAATGTCTCCCAACTATCAGGCAATGAACTAAACAATAGCAAAGCCTGCAATTCATCATCCAGGATCAACTTCATAGCGAAGAGTTGGTTCACTATATTGCTGACCTCATTCATGTGCTCAGCCAAAGAACCACCATCTTTGAACTTGATATTCATAAGTCGCCTTATCAAGAAGATTTTATTACCGGCTATCTTTGTAACAACCTAAATTTTCACGGCCAGAGTATGTACTCATGCCCGAGGAAATCGGGTGTTAATAATGTACAACTGGATGCTCTGAAATCGCACCCTATTTTTCTTCATTTGTTTACATCCAGATACATTCATGAAGGTAACATTCACAAGAATAAAATTAACTGTATTAATTATATTTTATCAGAGTAAATAGAATCATCAAATGGCCTCATAATGGGAGGTTTATTACAACATAAGAGTTAACAGCTGAAGTATAAAACTAAATAATGAAACTGTCTTCTTAGTCTTTGAAGATAATCTTCTATAGGAAAGTATTCATGTAGGTCGTCAATCTGTACGCCACCTGCATCAACTGAATGGTTAGGAGAGGGTCAATACCCTACTCATAGTGAAGGTTATCCTTCAAGATTAACAATAATTCAAGCGATTCATAACAAGTAAAGTAAGGGTCTGATACATCTCGTGCTCCACTAACACGAGGGTATCAGCATGTGCAAACAACTTACATGAGATGCATGCCTAACAAAGTATGTGAGGCTCATCATATGTGTGATCATCACAATGTGGAATGCGATTTATAGATAACCGGCTCAACCCGTATCCCATACTACGAATATTCACCGACATGGCTAACACTAACGTGGATTTACGAGGGGACCTCAAAGCACACAACAACATGAGTTGGGTGATTTACGTGACACAACTTGTTCATGAAGTGACTATTTGTGATATCTAATCCTGGGGTGATGTGACGCTGTTGTGACTTACATCGATTTGTGCACCACTACCCAAAGGCTCAAGGACTTACGTGCCCTAAGAGGGTCTTTACCCAGAGTGCACTACGTCCATGATAAAATATTTGAATCATTAGTTGTGATACATCTTGCACATCACTTGCACTTACAGAGAATATATACTGAATAATAACAAATATAACTGAATCTGAATAAAGACTATCAACTGAATTATGGAGGTTCTGGAATGGCAAGACACATGCCCAAGCCATAAAGATAGACGGCACAAGGGAAATATAATAAAGAGAAGAGTGACAATGGTTAACTCAATAAAAGTGGCAATGGCTAACATAAAAAGAGAAGAGTGACAATGGTCAACTCAATAATAAGGAGAGTGGCAATGGCCAACTCAATATAGAGACGAGCGCCAACTCAAATAAAGTGATGAGGTAGGGGCAAGGGTTGTATCCATGGCCTCACATAAATTCAAAGAAATCCCTTATAATTGACATCATGTCGTAAACACAAAGGGCCAATAATTGTAAGGATAACAATGGAATCAATTTATAGGATCCCAGAAAAATATAAACATGGAAGGCAGGATGAATCACATCATTAAACGTATAAAAAGATAGAATAATTCACATATTTAAAAGTATGGAAATACAGGATAATATAATGACTTAAATTAGTGTAAGATTAAAGGATAAAACCCTCACTTATTAATCTTGACTTCTTCCTAACGTTGTCAGGTCTGTGCTCTCAATTCCCAAATCTTTATTCACAACCCGATCAAGCTTGTTTTCAATCAACCTTCTGTTACGTCAAATTGAATATTCCTATATTTTTTTTTTAAAGCTATAAAAGTATAAAATCATTACCTTTGATCTTTCTGGGATTAAAGACCTAGAGGATTTCATCGGTGATCCAAGATCAACGATCGAATGGGCGCCTAGGATGGACTTAAGCAACAACGATGGTTTGAAACTTTTCTTTATTTCTCTTCTTCTTCCTTTTTTTTTCTTTTCTTTTCCTTCCTTCCCTCTTCTCTTTTCTTTCTCTCCAATCGATCTCGCTCCCTTTCTTATTTCCTCCTTGTGTGGCAGACAAGGCTTTTATAGCCAATCTAGACTGGGAATTCCTTACGCAGATCTGTTCTGGAAGTTTTTTGTGAGGACCGGTTGCATAATGTTCTTACGCAAGTCGCGGAAACAGGTTTACGCAAAGTAGTGTGGCTGGAATCTTGCTTTCTTGGGGTTTCTTTCTTTCCGATTTCTTTTTTGACTACTGGTCGTTCGATGGCCTAGTAGTAGATTACCTTCAGACCGCTTATCGAATGGCCCAAGTGGAGGATTCCCGTCTGTTTCAATGGAGGATCGGCACCAATGTGCATTCTTCATGTTAGGACATCTACAGGTGGATCGGATTGACCATGGGATGTTCTCTGGCCTACTAGATCTAAGATCAGTGCAAGCCTTTGAATCTACTACAAAGCTAACCCTTTCGCACAGCTGCATAAGAATTCAATAACATCTGTCATGAAATCCGGCGGAAACAAGGGATTCCTTCTCCTGTTTTGTTTTGGGTCAGATCTCTCCTCTTCGTTCCTAGTCATGGTTATTAATGAATGGTCCAGATTCATTTGTAGCTTCCTTATGATGGGTCCCACTAGCGCTTTCAAACTGATGTTGCATGTTATGTCTTGACGCGGAGGCTTCTCCTTTGACAGAATCTGAGTACTCATATGTGTGCAGTCCCACAAGAGGAAGATTAGGGTTAGGAAGAACATGGGCCCCGAACATGATGAACAGTTTGGATTCGCTACGTGAGCCATGATGGTGGCCCACAACATCTCTCACACATATATAGTTCGTCCGTTGCGAACGAAAGAGAACAGAGAAAGAGTTCTCTCCTTATTTGTGTAGGAGTCGGGTCAGCGAGCATTGACTGGACATCCTGATCCGGTGCACCTCAGTAGTGCACCATCTGTGTACACCCCATCTATGTGTGGGACCCTTGTGACATTCTTTCGAGTAAACCTACACCGTTCATCTGGTTCGTGTGATTATTCCAGGGTGTTTGTCAAAATCTGGGGTGGATCAGATCTTTGTGGGGTCCACACCATGTTTGATGATTCAAGGTTTTCCTAACTTTTCAAGTACGTGAAAACTTACTGTAAGTGCTATGGTCACATGCTCCTTTGGTAGTCAAATTTTGTGGTGCCAAAACCTTTATGTGTCTTGTGTTTGTATGTTGATTTATATATGTTCAAGACACTACTTCACAAGTGCTTCAAGTTAAGTACATTGATCGACTTCAAGCTAAGTCAAGTCATGTACTTTGTCAACGTCTATAAGCATATATATGTTCAGAGCTACATCGATAAAGAGTACAAGACTCAAGTACATTACAAGACTCAAGTACACTTCAAGACTCTAGTACACTACAAGACTCAAGTGCAACTTAAGATGAAGTTTAAGTTCGAGCTTTTGAATATCTCAAGATCAAGCTACATCAAGTGGGAGAGCTCAAGCTTGATAAGGTTCAAAGGTCTACCTTCCCTAAATGAATGAAATTCAATGTTCATACTTCATGTTCCAGGTATGATAAACCTTAGATTGACCTTAGGATAGGACATTTCGGATACATAATTTAAATTGTATGTTTATACATGATTTTGGTTTGTTCTAAGACTAGTCCTGGACCTTGTTCGACTAGTCCTAGTACTGGTTCAACCGGTCCAAAAAATTCCACGACCAGTCCTAAGTTGTTGAAGTTCTTCAGAATTTTTTGGTTAGTCCACGACCAGTCGTAGGCATGTTCACGACTCGAACTTCGACCAGTCGTGGGTCTTCGACTCAAACTACAGCGACCAACTCATGTGGTCCACGACCAGTCCTAGGTCATCTACGACCAATCGTAGGTAGTCCACGACCAGTCGTAGAACGGTTTTTAAATATCGCGCTTAAAAATTCAAAATGTTGTTAGTGCTACGACCAGTCGATGTGTCCCTAGGACCAGTCGAAGAAGAGTTTCTTCAGCTATAAATAGAGCATGAATTTCAGATTTTTTTAATTAAAAAAAAATTAAGTAAAATCAAGGCTTCACTCTGAGATAAGTTTGTGTTCATTTTAACCTACTTTGTGCATAATTAATATTACCTTTTGTTAGCTTATTATTATTTGATTTTGATTTACATTCCAATCTGATTTGAAAAGGGAAAAATTCTATAATTCCTTCTTCTTAGAATCAAAATCAAATACAGCTAGCCCATTAGGTTTAACTTAAAATCAATTAGAACTTAAAACCATTGTAAAGTGAGTATTGGACATTGAACTTCCATATTCAAACTTCTACTCCGATTGGTTCTTTTGGGCTGCTACGAAAGGAGATATCCAGGTATTTTATACTTATGTAATTTGCTTTCTTTTTAATTTTTTTTGAGATTGAGCCAGAAAAATCTCATTGTGTGGTTATCTAAGGAGAGACAGAAAACTCAGACAAAGGAGTTTTTGAATTGTGTAAGCCCAAGTGGAAAAGACACAATTGTGAAGTTTTTAGGTAAACCTGTGAAACCTATTTTGATAGTGAACGCTAATATTCCCTATGTGAGGATATTAGGAGTGGAGTAGCAATCTGTGTGGCTGTTATTTAACAGTTAATGAACACACAAGCGAACCACTATAACTCTTCGTATTTTGTGAATGTGTGATTTATTCTTTCTATCTTTTATCATTCAAAGCTGTTAAATGTATGTGTGGATTTGAATGTTGTAATTTTTACATTTTAAGCATAACGGGGAATGTTGTAATAATTTAGATTTAACTTCCTGCAATTTATTTCAATCATTGCTATTTATTTATTCCTCTTTGGTTTGAGTTTTTGATAAAAGGACGTTCTAGAAATAAGATTGTCCTACCATAAACCCTTAGTTTTTATGGTGTAAGGTTGTTCTTAGAACTGAATTCGTATCAACCTCTCAAATTTTGTTTTTTGAGATTGCTTTTATTTCAGTGTTAAGAATTGATTTATTTTTATTTGGCTGTCTCTTTATTTTATTCCGTTGTTATAATCTTAATTAGGCATAGTCCTATTCACCCCCCCCCCCCCCCCCCCCCCCCCCTTCCTCTAGGACAAATAGCTAGGCCATTTCACTTACGTAGCTGTGATGTCTAGATTGACAACGGAATCGGGTGGGTTCCATTACGATGCTTGGTGAGAAATTCAATCCATTCATCATCCTTGCAAGGTCATGCTTAGCTATGGTCTCAAATATGTGACAATTCTGAATTCTAGGTGGGCCACAAGTTGTAACAATCGTGTGGATGGAAACTCACGTGAAAAACTTTCGGTTGCTGCATGTATATGAGTTTTGAGTTTTTATTTACAATTATACCCTTATCCTTTATTAAAACTTCCGCAGTCAGTATCTTCTAGCTACAACGTGCAATTAGGGTAAAATTTTGCTCACATTTGTTATTTTTCGCATTCTTCCTAATGTCTAAATTTGAGCCTTGATGGCTTATGGACGATCGAGATACCACTTCAATGGGTTATATTACTCCAAGTTTTAATACGATGTTTACATATGTTTAGTTGCAATGTTATCCGGTAGTTTGGACCTGTGTTCTAAGATCTTCAACCTGAGTGGTTTATCTCAATGTTTAGATGGCCTGTTTGACAGATCCCAATATGATGGGTGGCCAGATGACCTGCTAAAAATATGAAGACTTGATGGTTGGTACTCTAATGATATACATAGATATATGTGCGATTAGTTTGTAAATGGATGGTCATAAAGCAGATTTCTTGAGTGATTAAGGGTAAGACATATACACCATTAAATTTGAGTGACTTGTTCACATATCTACATTCCTCGGATTACAATTCTAATGGTAGATTAAGCATATTCATGTGGGCTGAACAAGATGAACGGGTCGAAATCTCAATCTGATAAATGTACGGACGGATGTAGAGGTCAAGTAGTTATTTTACTATGATCTAAGGGCTGAAATTCGACGTATATGGTTAATTTATTACAATCAGGTTTGGTATAAAATTCCACATTAATTGGATAGCAGGAATCAAGTGATATAGAATTCTAGGGTATAGGTCAATGGCATTTTCGTAATTATTGTTAATCTATGAGTTTTGGAAAATCCTATGGCTCCACATAGTTTTAGAAACGTTTCTAAGTATTTCTTACAAAAGAATGTATATCTAAATCATTATAGATAGGGAGTTATTCGTCGTGTCATTTATGAAAAAGTACTTGCGTCAAATCACGTGATGAATGATCTTGTCTTGAAATCAACTGTCAGATGGTTGAATCTATTGAATGGAGGTAATTCCCAATGATTAGGTTTATGTTAGGGAAAGGATGTAAGGCTAGGATAGTTGGATTGGTATCATACACATGTATATACTAAGTAAATTTCTTGGTAAAGCTCGAGAACTTTCAGTACTCAAGTATTAAAAAGTTCGGTGCATTATAGTCTTCCTCTCATACAGCCCTTCTAATTTCAGTCATTAGTTAGCGGCTTAGGTCTCCATAAACACATGATGGAACACAGAATCATCCAGCCATTGTCTAATAAATCTCACCGCCTTCTGGTCCAAATTTTTCCAATCATCATAAGACATATCCTTGGATTTTGCTAATATGCCTAAAATAGAGAATATAGGTCCTTGCAGTAAAGCCAGTCCTCCATCTTAACCTTTCATACGGTCTAGTTAGAACCATTGAGGTTAATTATCCTTGATGAGTCACCTTCCATAATTCAGAACCGATCCCACTTCATTCAATGAACTTAGCTCTGATACCACTTTGTTGGGGGCATTGCACAAAACCTTTAGGATCTAGCCTCCCAAAACAAACCAGAATTATGGGATAATAAAGCAATGAAATAAATCAAAGCATAAACCACACAACACCAGGGAATTTTATGTGGAAAACCCTCAAGGAGGTAAAAACTGCGGGACCTCGTCCATATTAACAATCCACTATAAAGCAGAACGTTACAATCGATCACAAGTACACACCGCCTGGATCAAACCTTTTTCACTCACCCAAGAGCGAATAAACAATAAGAGAATAGAGAAAAATGGAGAGATCTCACCGATCACAAGGACGTAAAAGCGTTGAAACGTGGACTATGAAGTAGATCACTTCTACAAGAAGAATCTCCCTTCCACAAGCTCTCTCTCTCTCTCTCTCTCTCTCTCTCTCTCTCTCTCTCTCTCTCTCTCTCTCTCCTTTAATAGCCCCAAGCCCTCCTAGAAAACCTTTAGAAAATCTTTAAAAACCCTGGAATACACTTCAATCCCGCATACACCCCTTTATATAAGAATAAAAAGAGGCAGAATCAAAATATGAAATAATTTTCATAAAATCTGCGTTTCCGCAATCTCATCTGCGTAACTCTTTAATGATATCGAAGGTCTCTCGATGACAGACTTTAATATCATCTAAGGACCTTCGATGATATCGAAATAGGACCAAAAACTGTCCAGCAACCAGGGGTGAAAATTTTTGACATTTATCAATGTCATCGAAGGTCTCTGGATGACAGCTGTCGTTATCATCTAAGGTCCTTCGATGATATCGAAACAGGACCAAAAACTGTCCAGCGACTAGCGGTGAAAAATCCCGACAATTATCAATGATATCGAAACTAGTTCGATTTCATCGAGCCCAGTAACGATGAGAAAATCTCCATCAATTTACTCAAGAAATATTTGAACCTTGTATTATTATAATTCAAGTGATTCCATGCACGTGCATTTAATAGTATTTATATAGCAGACTTAATGTAGCTACGGTGAATGGGATCCGTTGTCATGCTCTTGAGCTCAGTTGAGAACCGTTTCATGGCTCGAGCTGGCAATCGAACGGGCACAACAACGCCATCCTCTCCTTGGCTGCTCCGATACCGAGTATAAACGCTTCCCAGCTTCATAATGTGGTCCATGATCCCGAAAGCTGGCCCACCAAAAACTGCCTTACCCCACCCAAAATCAAAATTTCTCAACTCAGCACGTGTAAAATCCGAAACACAATACACGCTTGCCGACGGAAGGCCAGGTTTACCCATGCGTACGACTGCAGCTGACTGCATATACTCGGCTGTCACTTGCGCTTTTGCTTTCTTGACCAACTCCACGGTGTATTCCAATGGATTCTCATATAGCTTCTCTGCCGTCGTCCCTACCATCGAAAATGCCAACACATTGCCGTAGTAGCCAGCAGGCAGTGGTGGGTTGCATTTGGCTCGTGCATTGACCATGCATATCAGCCTAACTTCCTTATCAGGATCAACACCAAGGGCTACCGTGCGGCATCGCCAGAGGCATGATGTCAATAGATCGAATCTAGTGCACGTGTGGAAGCAGGGTGGCACGTGCTTCCTCAAGGCGGAAATCTCACTTGGGCCAAAGAAGAAAATCTGTTCTTCCATTTGGCCGAGTTGGATGGGTAGGTCAGCCTCATTGTCGAACTGGTGAGAACTGCAAGATGGGTCACTAGAATTGAATAGCTCTCTTTGCCATATGGGCCGAATAGATGGGGCCAGTGCACCTCGTGCAATCTCAGCCATTGCCGTCATGAACTGGATGTACCCAGTCAAGTCACATATCATGTGGTTTACTCTGGTGGCCAAAATGAAACCCCCGCACGCCAAACGGGTCACCTGCACACCATTTAGAAAGAAAGTGGCACAAATGATAGTGCATTAATGACAGAGAAGTTGTACATTCCAAACCAATATATGAGATGAGAAAGCCGATTTAGAACCTACTTAATTGTGAATATTTGCAACCCAATCCGCTTCCGAATGCTTTAGCCTGCAACCCAATATTCATGTGCAGTCTCATGGCCTCTGGACCCACACGTGTATTTTTTTACAGGATATCTTTATTGGGCCAGGTTGCTTGTCATATTTTGAGAATTTCCTACTAGGTCAAGGGAGAATCACGATGGTCCTCTAGTCTGTGCTTTTTAACCCCCCACGGATCTTCTTAATTTTTGGAACCATGTCTTAAAATGGGCGAGAGAAACAGTTGAACAGCATGGGTATACACATCATCAAGGTAACCCCCGGGTATCACCTAATACGCTACCATCTTGCACAGTTAGTGGCAGGCGTTGTCGGGCCCACCATGTTGTGTTTTATCTATGCCGTCCATTCATTTCTCCAGCTATTTCAGGACATGAGCCAAAAAATGAAGGAATCCGAAGCTCAAGACACCACAGGAAATAGTGATGATTGAAGGATCATTAAAAACTTTTTAGGTGCTACAAAATTTTTAGATCAAGCTGATGTTAGTGTTTTCCCTTCATCCAGATTTGTGTGACCTTATAAACAAGTTGGATGGAAAATAAATATCACAGTGAGCCTTAGGAAGGTTTCAACGGTGGGTGTCATTATCCCCACTGTTTCCTGTGTTGCAGTCCAATTCAGCTTTGGATCTCCTTAATTTTTGGGTTCATACCCTAAAATGAGCGGGAAAAATGGATGGACGGAGTAGATGGCCTCATTTACATCGAGAAATGTTCACAAACGACTCACCGTATGGTAGCCTGGACTGCATACCAGCCAAAGACTTAGATTTCAAAGATTCCACCAAACAATCTTACCCACTCTTTATGTGGTCAGTACGCATGGGAGATTACTATGCAATAGGTTGTACGTAAACACTCGTAATAATCCCTGCCGTTTTCTGTCAATCACCTGAATTAACATCAAAGGGCAATCAAATATGCCTGTTGAGCCCGAGATGTCGTAGAGAAGCTCCTTCATGCATGGGAACGGCGGCTTCGGTGCACCGCCCAACTGCTCGATTCTAAACTCAGCATCCGCCTCGATGAACAGCACGCCCTCACCAGTACACTCTACCATCAGCTTCCCGTCCGGCAGCTTCCTAAGTCTGCCTGCAAACGGGTAGTAGAAGACGAGCACCTTTGCAACCGCATCTCTAATGACCTGGGCCGGGTTCCGCCCTCCCATCAAAGGATTGCAGTGGTACAGATGTATGAAAGGAACCTGCATCTGAAGGAACTCCGAGGAATCATGATCTGAAAGGTTCTTGAATTCGTGAGGTGTTGGCTTAGCAGGTGGGACTGCTACAGGTTTGCACCTTGTGATTGACCACACGGGCATAGAAGATGCCATTTGGGTCGAAGAAGGAAAATCTAGGACTTGTGTGAAGGTTGGATGTTGAGATTGAGTCATATAGATGTATATTGTGGGTAGGTGATTATATTTACAAATTAATATGGAACTTTTAGACTTGCAGTTTGCTGCATTACATCGTGAGGTATTGTAGTTTTCACATCTAGAAGTTGAATCCAGAGGGAATCATTTTGTGAAACATGTGATACACGCCGAGGAGAGGCTGGGAAATATAATGTCTGGCTCGTGATGATATAATCTTAAATCAGACGAGTGTACCATTTTGCTTTATCCATGCATGTGGACCTGGGAAATAACAGCAGCCTCAGGAATCCGGATCCTCTGCTTTTCGCATCTAGAGGGAATCATTTTGTGAAACATGTGATACATGCTAGGACACGCTGGGAAATGTAATGTCTGGCTCGAAAGGATATAATCTTGAATCAACGAGTGCACCATCTTGCTTTATCCATAGATGTGGACCTGGGAAATAACATCAGCCTCAGGAATCCGGATCCTCTGCTCGCCACAAGCAGTGTAACCTAACCTTCCTGTACGCGATTGGTCCACACGTTGTCCATATATGACTGCATTAATTGCAGTGTGATGACGTGGTCCAATTCCAGTCTGAGACCATTTAAGAACAGCGTGGCAAATATCACCGTCATTTTGACTAATGTGGCGGAACAGTGACAAATATCACTTATTTTAGATGGGTACGTGATAACGTGAAAAATGCATTAAACGATACTAGGTGTGATTATGGCGAAATTTTTAAATATTGGCAGGCTTTGTAAGGTCTTTTTTATTTTATTGCAATATTTAATGTTAAAAACCTTAAAAGGAATTGTTATAGAAATATATATTTAAATTTTAGGTTCATATTAATTTATAATAAATATTTTTATTTTCTGTTAGATTTTTCTAATAATATGCTGATAAAAACTTTAAATTTCAAAAATCTTCCAAGAAATTATCAGCCGATAAATTCAGAGAATATGATATGTCACTATGCTTAGCAACATTGGGAAAAATATACAACGTTGTTCATGATTTTTAGAAAATACACAGATATGCTGCTGGATTCTTGAACCCATTTATTAATTGAATACATGCATATGATCCTTTGGGCAAGAGAAGCACATGCACACTTGCGGAACTTAGGTTCACTGTAGCTATATTAGGCATTGTATATTTTATTAGGGTTTATTAAAAAATAAAAAGGTATAAAAGAAACCAAAAGACAAAATATCTGTTTTTCACCTTTTGTTTTTTCAATTGCGAAAGTTGCAGTCTCACATTAGATGAGGAGAAGATTCGGGGATGTGTTTATAAGCCTATCTCTTCTTTAACTTCTTGAAAATGTGGATACGTGCACGCAGTACACGGACAAAGGGGTACAAATCTTGCTCTGGCAAGCTTTACTGAATGTCTGTCTTTGAATGTGTATATATATATATATATATATATATATATATAAATATATATATATATATATATATATATATATATATAATCCCTTTAAATTAGCTTTTTTTATAACCATTGGATATGATTGGATGCTACTCACTTCCTAAGACATTTTTCTAATATGAGACGTCTCCGAAGCCAGTCGCACCTCGACCACATCGACCTGGGTTATGCTTGTTTGCTGACCCAACCAAGGCGGGGGCCACTAGATCAGCTATTAGGATCTTGTGCGTGTGTTGCCCATATCCGGTAGAAAGAGCATCTAAAAGCAACTACATTCACAAATTCCGCCCTAACCTAGAAACCAGGTCAATCTATTCATTTGGGTAGGCTAGGTGCCTTGGAAAGAAATGAATAGCTGTAGAAGGGT
The DNA here is from genome assembly GCA_037074715.1 of Magnolia kwangsiensis. Lineage (NCBI taxonomy): Eukaryota > Viridiplantae > Streptophyta > Magnoliopsida > Magnoliales > Magnoliaceae > Magnolia > Magnolia kwangsiensis. The sequence continues at coordinate 40,507,055 of CM073576.1, read as the reverse complement.
GGGCAATACAAGGTGGAATCAATGGAATGAATGGCTCAGATATTGGACAAGGGTGCCAGGTTGGCACACATGTTCGTTTGTAGGACTGCCTTATACAAATATGTGCGATTAGCAAACTTCTTCAAAACTTTTTCACTATTAAGTATAGAGAGTAGAATGGATAATACTCTCAGCGTCAAGAAATAATTATGAATTTCACGTGGCATACAAGTAGGCCAATTTAAACTGTCATAGTTAATCATGAACTTAAATTTTCATTATTTTGATTATTAGATTATCAAATTGGAGGATACCTATTGGATGGTTAAAATTCATAATAATAATAATAATAATAATAATTGTTGATGTAAAAATCTTGTCCACCTTCTCTAGGCCTTCAAGTACTGTACAAGAAAAAGACGAAGGAGACCCTGGCTAAAGAAGGGCACCCTCCGATGCCAAAGTCAGGCTAGGAATCTGGGTCTAGTAGTATCAAGGGGTTTTGGGTGAGAGATTTTGCGTACGTTTTCGTGTAGATGGGTCCCCTATTTATAGTGTAGATGGGCTAGAGACGGTTCTCGATCACAGGCGTAGTCTTTGCGTACGTTTTTCAACCGTTATGAGGGATTTGCATAGGTGATAAGTGTTGACGTGGTCGACCCTAGAATCATGTAATGGATGGTCGAGGCCGACCTGAGTCGATCCTTCAATCAGATAAGTGTTGAACTCGACTTGAACTCAGCCCTCTATCAATCAGCTTGAGGACGAGCTGAGCTGAGCTCTTGATCAATTGGGTTGATCTCCATGGTCGCCTCAGGGTTGCAGTGACCGTCGTTGGTTGACTGATCGTCCTCTGGTCATACAAATCTGGATATTCCTCAAATTTCAAATAAGCTTTGTAGAAGCTTGGAAAAGTATGATGACAAAGTCGACGCTTAGGAGTTCGGTGTCTGCTCTCCTTTGGATCGATCTGAGGTAGACAGTCGTATAGGAGTCCTTTGGTCCAAGAAGTGTGTTCGTGAGTCTAAGCTAACCCCATGAGTGGTCAGACTATTTTTACCCATAATAGAAGCCCCCTACTCCTGAGTTTATGACGCGAGCTCGAGGAGTAATTTGGTGAAATGTGGTCAGATGGATGAGCTGTCTTAACTTTATTGCTAATGAGTGATGGCCTGGTACGCACGAGACGCCATATGCTACCACAGTAGCTTTTTCGGCTTCTAGCCCATGGATGAAGATCCCAATACAGATTATTTCAAGCTCTATGAAAATGGAAATCATAACAGAATTCCAAAACATAGAAAAATAAAAAAGGACTAACGAGAAATGCTCGTTTTGTAGAAAATGTTTTTTCCTGCGGTCTAGAGCTTAATGGCAATCACCCTTTTCTTCGATCTCTTTTCTAGATATGTAGATATACGGATCATCAAAGTTAGTCCAAGAAATATTAGAAAATGTGCACTGAAAAAAATCGGTGGTGATTTGATTTCATACCAATAGTGCAAAGGACATAATTTTAAAGGGATTTGAGAAATAAATATAGCTAGCCTTTCCGGCTTAAGTTCTTTAATGGATTGTATGTAAGAAAAGTTTTTACTCTTAGGACATGTGAGACCTTCTAAACAGTTTTCCACTTGATTGGCCTAGTTTTTACACCGGATGATCATCATGGTAGGACAAACCTGTTGGACAGTAAGGATGTCATTCGTTAACCCCATGGCAATTCTATTGTCTAATGTCTTAAATCAATCTATAACAGGATCCATCGATGTCATCAACAGACCACTTGATCCCGTCAAGCATAAGTGGATGATGTTGATGCCATTAATAGATGCTCAATCCCATCTAGAAAATCTAAAATAATACTAGTTAGTTACTAGATAGTTTTAAAGGTTGATACTTAATGGCATTGAAGGATCTTCGATGTCATCGACAAGTTTATAATGGGTGTCGAAGCCATCAAAGGTCTCATTGAAGGCACATGCAGTTATGCATACATGCGTGATTTGTTTTCTATTTCAGTTGCGATAGTATAAATACTTGGTGTAATCAAGATTAGGGTATGGTTAGGGTTCTCTAAGATGTTCCTAAGTGTTCGAGAGCATTGCTAGGATTTTGTGAATGCTGAAAATCGGTGCCCACGCTGATTTATATTTATTTTGTATAATGTGTGGGCTGATTTGGATTAATGATGCAGTAGACTTGGAGTCACCACTAGCCAATTAACTCAAAATCCTGCGATCGGCTAAAACCAGTAGAATATGTAAAAGTCAGAATTCGGAGACTCCCTTGCTTTAAGTTGACTCCTGATTTGCGACCTAGGATTTCAAGTAAGGGAACTCAGTTACAAAGAGAGAGGGTGTTAGGCACCCCCTCTACTCGTAAAGGTATACGGTCTTTACTTTATGTGGTAGGCTGATCTTATGGGATAAAATGATAGGATATGAAGTACTAAAATAAGACTAGGCAGACTCAAATTTCTGATATAGCATGGTCCAAAATTTCGGCAAGCCACAAAGCATACGTCCAGAGAATGTCTATAAGAGAAAGGAAGTTAAGAGAAGATGTGATGATGCTAGAATATTATGTAACAGGACTAAGTTACCATAAGTTTCTGATGTGACAGGATCCGAATTCTGGCAAGCAACATAACATACTTTCAATGGTAACCTAAAGAAGTAAGGGGGTTAAGAAAGGAAGTAATGATGCGATTGATAAAATATAAATGCTAGTGATGATTGCATAATCTTTAGCTTGTACTTGAAATGGCTTGGAAATTTGGGTGCACCATGATTAGGGATGATTGACCCAAGTAGGACTGTAAAGCTAAGAGATGGTTGGAGGAGGCTAGAGGGGGGCTAAAAAGATGGGAGCTTGAGAACTCAAGCACTCTCTCTCTCTCTCTCTCTCTCTCTCTCTCTCTCTCTCTCTCTCTCTCTCCTTCTCTTGGTGGGGGCTTACTTGATAGTTGGTTGGTGTGAAATAAGGAGAAGTGAGGGTATTTATAACCTTTTGGGATGGTCTTTAGGTAATTTTAATGACTTTGAGGGGTAGTAGATGATGTGGCGGCTTAAATTGGTGGAGAGAAAGGGGATGCCAAATAGCACTTCCTTATAGGTTTAAGGGGCTTGGTAAAATGCTAAATAGGAGGAATTCTAGGGTCAAACATATTAATATAGTTGACTTTTGAGGGAAGCAATAACTATAGCTCGAGGGCACATTTTTCGAGAGGCAGAGATAATCGGATTACCACCCCTAAGTGTACTTGTTTGAAATTCAGCCGAGCGGTAATTGGATTACCACCTGTTTACTTCTGTGGTTTATCCGATGGGCTTGTTTGGTCCCGGAGAGTGGCTAAGGGTCTGTCTTTAAAGATTTGGCCTAAAGATAGCTCAAACATAGCTCGACTTTGGATGATGGCTTAGTTATGGCTCGGCTTGGGTAATGGCTCGGGTTCAACGAGGGTTTGGGATAATGGCTCGGGTTCAGCTAGGGTTTGGGTTAAAATTAGAAATTACTAAGGTTTTAAGTAGGCTTTAGGGTTTAGATTTGGTTCCTAAGGATCGTCCATGCTTTTTTAAGTTTCTAGCATGGGTGGGGTGTCTATAGATTCCCCTCTTTAGCAGAGGTTGTGTGCAATTGAATGCCAAAGCGAGTGGACACACCACCCCTCTGGTCAGAAAATATTATGGTATGGACTTGTTGCCTGCCGTGGTATCATTATCAACTTACTGTCTAGAAAAGAGATAACTTACACATAATATGAGGCTTTGAGGAAAATGTCATGATTGTCCCTGTGCTTTCCGCGGCATTATGGGCAACGAATCACAACCCTTTCACATTGGATTGGTAATAGCATCGGAGGGTAAATTTGAAAAGTAGTGCCCCAGCTCTTTGCAACTTTACGAGGATCCCCCTACTATTTAGATGTGTGATGTTCCTTTGCTACATGATCACCCCAGGAGTACTTATTCCATTTGATCGTGAAAGTGGTTAGCTACCCTGTGCTTTCTGCGGCCTTATGGGGAACTTATTACTCCGACTTGGACTCGATCATACTTTTCAAACATCCCAGACTAGGTATGTACGGGCGACATTTTTTCCTTGTAGTCTTCTGATTTGATAGGTTGGTTACAATCGATCTTTTCAATTTTTAAAATAATCACTTTGACCAGATTTGGATCGTGCTCACATCACTTACATTGAACTTCATCGTTACACAGTCATCCTGACATTAAGATCCAAGCCGACCGTGCTTGTATCGCATACGAATTTGATAACTCCTAGGGAAACTAAAAGTGGTCAAATCTTATTTTTTTTGTTTACGCCTGATGCCACTAAATGGTGTAGGAGACCTCCTAGTGACTTGGATATCGAGCGTTATGGAAAAAATTTTTATTTTTGAAAACTATCCCACGTGAGGAGCTACACCCCTTGGGACTTTTATTACAATTTTTGAAGATTTTTTTGAGGCTTTTTGAAAAGATCCATCCGATCTCACGGGAGGGCGTCGTCATTTAATTTTTATTTTTCCCTTCATTTTTTTAAGTCCAAAAAGTCTTGTTGCCTCCACTGGGAGTTCCGTGGGACTTCCGTGAGGTTTGGTTTTTATTGGGACTGTATAAAAGATCAATTTTATTGAAAAATATATTTTTTAAATTTTTTAAAAGGATTTGATCCGTCATTTCATACTCTAACGGTTGCGATCGAGATTGGCTCCGTTGGGGATTGATATTTTTTGTTTTGCCGAAATTATCAGGGATTTGGATGGTGGACCAGCTATGATGGTTAGTAATGATGGTGGCGGGACAGTTATGATTGGTTGTAAAGATTTGGGTGATGGGATGGCTATGATGGATGGTCCCCCCCAATTGTCTTTCTTGAAGATCAAATTCATCTAACCATTGGAAAGCTTAGGCTCTTTTTTCCTCATGGTTTGTGATTTCTGAGAAGAACCCTGGTACCTGCGATACAAAATGAGAGAATCAGCCAAGAAATTGAGGAGTTAGAGTATCGAGAGAAATATTTACCTTTTGAGTGATGATGATCAGAAGATAGTCACCGATAGGAAGCGATCCAGAGATGTTTGGAAATATACCTTTTCCTTTTATTCATAAATGGCTAAAATAGGGGAAACTTATTTTTTTGTAATTTTTTTTCAAATGGATGAGATTATATACGAAAAATGAAAATGAAATTAAAAATAAAAATAAAAAATTGTGACATATATGTTTGTGTGTGCTTATGTCTGAACTTATACGTGGATGGTGGAATCAAAATATTAGACTTAGCCCATGTCAAATTTGATATTCTGAGTTGTTTACTAAGGATCCTGATTCCCTGAGAGTAGGTACATATTAGAATCTTGCCTCTTGGATTTGGGTCCAGTTTGATAGAATTCTAATCTAGGACTTATCTTTTCATTGCGCTTCTTCATTTTGCTTGTTGCCTTGTCTTCCTCTATACCTACACTTTTTATGTTTTCTATTTTTTTCATTTCTAGTCATTTTTACATGTAGCTCCCTTTCGGATTTTCACCACAATCAGCTTTCCTGTCATTTTTACCCGTGGCACCCTTTAGGATTTTCACCATGTCCCGAGTTTGTGTTATTGTCTTTCCCTTAGCAGCTGTGCTCTTTTTACCTTTAATGCCCTTTCATGTTTTCACCAAGTCTGCTATATATCCACTGTTTTTACTCGAGTTGCCCTCTCGGGTTTTCACCTCGCCTGTTTCGCTTATGCATGCTATTTTTCTTCTAATTTTTCTTTTCAAGTAACAGAGGAGGGAGTCTAGATTCCATTCATCGCTGACCGATTGGCTACGCTCCTGGCTTCATCTCCAATCACAATTATAAATTCATTGACTGGGTCAAACCATCCTGTAGGGGAAATGGATGGTTTCTTGGGACTTGTGTCCTTTTTGGGTTCGACTTTTTTTTCTTTTTTTTTTTTTGTCTGGACTGTGCAGTTTTTTTCCAATTTTTTTTCTTCTCCTTTCTTTTTTAAACCCCTTTTTTAAACACTTATTGAATGATGATGAAATGTACCTCAAGATGCTTACCTCTTGTTATTTGACTTTAGCTTTACGATTGTAGTTGTTGACATGATTAGGTAGGATTACCCATGATAGATCTTCACGTTGTCAGTGTTGATTGGCTCTGGAAGATCTTCACCCCTCATGTTGGTGAGCCGAAGGGCACCTCCATGTTGCCGACCTTCATCTTTGAACCTACTTGTCATTGGTCTTAATGATCCTCTTTTGATAGAGTTGTGAGTGGCTTAGCATGTGCACGCGCTTTATGTCTACGAGATGCAGTTTTTATATTCCGCTTACCACCACTCACTTTCCTTGACTTCTCTTTTCATTTGTACCGATGATGTAAGATGTTGTCGCCATCCACTTTTGTCTGCCACGAGAATGTACTCATGACCATTAGATGCCTTTGGGTTCATTCTTTCGATGATATCCACACCCCATAATGAAAAAGGGCTAGGGTGTTGACAGGTTATAAAGACTCAAAGCATGCACATGGATTCATTATGCAACCTTCGAATAATTGAAGCACTTCCTAATATGCCGCAATAGTCTATCTCCATCATTCATCAGTAATAGCCTAGTCTCAAGTTCTTCTTAGACATCACATGTTCGTTTCTGCACAGGCCACCTACTCCATCATGGAATTCAAACATGATCTCAACACCTTCTACTCGATGGGCTTAACTTTAGACTTCATATAAGGTGGTGTATGATTTGCTCTTCATTAGATCTTAATAAGGCTTCATAGGAAAACGTGAGGTTGGATAGCCCTAGCCTTGATAATTCTGTCATCCTTTGCTTGTACTCAAGAGCCAAGGATTTCTTGATACGTACTGTTCTAGGGAGCTCAAGGGATCCCGAGTTCATAATTTTAAAATTATCCGCAATGACATTGGCCTTTGTTTTGAACTTTCTAAGGGAATCCACTAGTTCAAGAGTCGAATCATCATCTTTCACATCCTAGGCTTCATCCAAACCCATGATTTTAAAGTCTAACTTTAGATCAAAATCATACGAGTTGACTTCATACTCAAGCGCTTTAACGAACAAACTTGGCACATTATTACTTGTGATTTTTGAAATATTTCTAGTGTTTTATGTTTAAGAAATTTTTGTTGTTTTTAGATTTTAGAAAATATATGATTTTTTTGACATTTTTAAAATATTTAGATTTTTTGGTATTTTAAAAATGTCTTTTTGGTATTTTAAAAATATACGGTGTTTTAGCTTTTGGATCTTCTGATTTTTTTAGATTTTTTTAAGGGGACCCGAGTAAGACAGCGATGTGAACTAGTGACTTCCTTATTCAACTCAAGGAGCCAAGCATTATTTACTTTTATTGTACCATCATAAGGATTGTAAACCAACTACTGCCCTGCACTCCCTCCCCTTAGGAGACAAGGCCAAACGGATCAGTAGGTGGGACCTCACCGTCGTGGCCAAACGTCATGATGAATTCGAGACTGGGCTTTGAGTCGGTGTTGGATGTCCCTTTTCTCAACTCATCCCCAGTGCATTGTGACTCTTTAGATTCTTCCAGATTAGGTGGGACCCAAACTGTGGTCCAATCAATCAGGGTAAATTCTTCTCCCTTGCCCGAGTCCTTTTTAAACAGCTTAGTTACGCTCATTCCGCTCATTTGATCCTCCATGGTGGATCTCGGCCTGCTAACCAAATAAATGATCCCTCTTTGATGAATCGGATTGATGTGTAGATGAAGGGATCATCCTCCTCTTGCTAACTTTGCCCTCCTTTGATACATTTGTACTTTCTTATCTCACCCATAGGAGGTTGATATTCTAGTCCTCTCATGCCTGCATTCTCTTAATATTTGGGTTGATAATAAAAATGTTGGTGCTTGACTAGAGGGAAGACATAGTTTGATCCGATGAGACATGTAAGAGGAATGTAATTCATAGTCTCAATCTTATATGTCCTCACTAGAGCATTGTATGTCTGTAATCGGGATATGTAGCTCTTGATGGTTGGTTTCCTCTATCATGAAAGTTTATTTAGGATCATCCAAAATGGTCAGTGCATCGTCTCTAAAAATATACTTGACCTTTTAGTGAAGACTCGAAGAGATAGCCTCAATCTAGTCAAATCCCTTTAAGTAGCAAAATGTCCTTCCTAGAAAGCCACCGCAAGATTGAAGCTAGGTCCTGATTTTATCAGGGGATGCAGCATGTTGATCAGGGAAGGGGCATTTCCTAGGAGCATGATGGTTGGAGTAGGGGCCGGACAGACAGCTAGTGCTCCTTGCAAGACAGAGGATGTATGGAATGGACTAACTAGGCGTGTCTCTTATAGACTTGGGGGCATGAAGATTGGACTGGCTGGAGATGCCCATTGCATATTTAAGGGCATAGAGATTGGACTGGTTGGGTGTGTCCCTGGTAGAATTGAGAGTATTGGTGTTGGGTTGGCATTAATTACATGAATGGATTGGACTGGATGGCAAAGTGATTCCCCCTAGATGATATTAGTGATAGGAGTGTCTAATGAGCTAGGGCCTACTTGAGGCAGTGGCAAAGGATTCTAGAGGATGTAGTTGGTGGTAATATCAATAAGAGAGGTAACCACAATCCTTTGGTTGTCAATTAAATCTTGGACCACATGCTTCAGGGTGAAACAACGGTCCGTTGTGTGGCCTCGGGATTGGTGGTATGCACAGTACTCATTTTCATTATAGTTTGGTGACAAAGGGTTTGGTGGGGGCCTAAGCAATAGCGGGGTAAGTATTTACCTTTAGACTAGCATGTCTAGTATCTCACTATACGTTTGGGCTATCGATGTGAACAGCTTAGGTTCTCAGGCCATCCCCATCTACTGATCATGATTTGGGTACTGAAGAATCTCCCTTTATTGTTGTTGTCACCATTATCCGTCTTAAGGGGCGAATTGAGTGCCTTGAGTAGAGGCAACAAGATTGTCTTCTTTTGTTGAATGGAGGTCAAGAATACTTCTATTACCATTCTCATATCCAGTAGGCCTTACTTCCATTATCCGTTATACTGGGGAGGCTTGATGAGGCCACCAAGGGGAGATCATCCCAGTCCTTATTCTGGCTTCGACTTATTCCCTGACGCGGATGAGTTAAGTAAAGTTGGCATATTGATACAAGACAAGGTATCCAGAGATACTCGGGCTTGCCGAGTGGATAATCATGTAGATTTTCTCCTCGCCATCAATGGGTGTTTTCATTCTGGCAGCCATGGCCCACCACCATCCAATGTAAGTTGATAATGACTCATCATTCCTCTACCTTAAGGCAACAAGATCCCCCCTTTTAGGCGCTATATTAAGATTGTACACAAAACAATCAATGAAAGCCTAAAAAAGTTGTTCCCAAGTTTTAATTTGATGGTAGTCTAATGACGTGTACCAATCTAATGCATCACCTTTCAAGGATTTTTTTTAAACAAACGGATTAATACTCCATCATTACCTTCAACAATATTAAGTTCTCCATAGAATGCTCTTAAGTGGTCCATAGGATACCCTGTACCATCAAATCTTTTAAATTTTGGTACCTCAAAGTTTTGAGGTACCTTTGCATCAGGGAAGGGACAAAGATCCCTGAACTTGACGGGTGGGAGATCCACCCCTACTGCCTTTGAAACTTCCTTTACATCTCTCGTAATTGCTCTCGAAGTTCTTCGATTTCGGAGGGATCGGATGAGGGGGGTTTTGCCCCTTAGAATTGGCTAGATGTCCTACTAGGAAGAGGATGTTAGAATTGGTTGGGTTTCTTGGTGGCGATAGGTTCATTTTGATAGCAGCTCTCATTGATGAGAGGTTGTTGGAAAGGATTCTTGGCTAGAAAAAATTGGCCTTGAAAGTTGAAAGTGCCCTAGTTTGTCAAATTACGTGAATGTTAAGTCTGTCCTTAAGAGATTTTCAAGACGAAGATTTCAAGATGAGGATCTCAATAAGAGAGAAGATTGAGTGCTCCAAATAGGTAATGAAGCCTCACTTCCCTAAACCAAACCCGAAGGTATATAACCCCTATCCAACTTATAACTTACCTCAATTCATTTTGAAAACTCCTTTGGTAAGTTTAAGTAAGAAAGACACTTAGAATATTAGAGGAGTGAGAAATGTATTATACTGACAAAGTCAATTATATTGATTGGCAATCGAAAGGCATCTTCGATATTATCGAAGGTGGTTCGATATTACCGAAGGTGGTTCGATAGTATCGATAAATAGTATCATTTTATTCAACAACAATAGGAACCATCTGTTGGAGATTTTGATAATATCGAACATAGTCCGATAATATCAAGATTCAAACTTCGATAAATATTGAACCGTCCTAGATAATATCAACTCAAGTCACTCCCTCTATACAGAAAACATTCTAAAAGTGTTCATCGATAACATCAAGTAACCTTCGATTATATCAAGAGCAAGTTGTCAATAACATCGAGGCTTACTCGATGACATCGAGTAATCGGAACATTTTTTCCAGCAAGCCATTTATATATATATATATATATCTTCTTATCGAAAATCATCGAAGACCTTTTCAATATTATCCAAATTCAAATCTTGATATAATCGAAGGAGGATCGATCATATCGATATATTGGACAAAATCTTCTAGCAGCTAAAGGTATATTTCCTAAAGAGAATCTAAATGGGATTGATCCACCCTCAATACTATCGAAGTGCATATTGATATAATCAAGTAGAAACTGTATACACAAACTTGAATACTTATGTGTAGGAAGTCGATATACTTGAGTATGTCTCAATAACATCGAAGTTCAAATCTCGATGATATCGAAGGCTGCTCGACAGTATTGTCAGTTTTCTACCCGTTTTATTACCATTGGAGTAAGCAAGTAGCTGAACCCCTATAGATGATTGCGTTTGGGATTGCTTTGAGTACATTTATCTAGTTATGATTATGTTCACCATATGTTCAAAATGATGCATGACTTAGTTGATGTATAAGTGTTGATAGAAGTCACATCCCACAAACAATATACACTATCCTTATAAGCTTTGCTTCAATATATAAATCTTGTATAAGCCTAAGTGAATTGGACCCTCTATTGGCTTGGAAGCCATAGAGTTACTTTGCCTTAATTTCTTTGTTTTAAAAGTTAGGCATAGTTTGTTATTAATAGATAATAATTTTTTGAAAAGTCCTATTCACCCCCCTCTAGGACATTTAGTCATACCTAGCGGTTCTATCGTAATTTCAATTGGTATCAGAGTGGGTTCCTCTTGAAGGGTTTAACAACCTAAAGGGAGATCCTCAAACTGAAGTTAGAATTATGGTCAAAGAAGAGGGAATAGTAGTCTCTTGTCCTCCTATTTTCAATGGTTCAAAATATGCATATTGAAAAGCAAGAATGAACTACTTTTTGCAATCCTTGGATCATGAAGTTTGGGAAATAGTTAAGAATGGATATGTACCACCAACCGAGCTAATTGTATTAGAAAATAACATGACCATCACCAAACCCAAACCAAAAGAGAAATGGACAGCTTTTGAGAAAGAGAATAAAACATATGAAGCAAGAGCTATGAATGTCATTTATTGTGCAATTTCTGAAGAGGTATTCAACCAAATTAGTATGAGTAAACCTCAAAAGAAGCATGGGATCTATTGAAAACCACCCATGAAGGAACGAGCATAGTAAAAAGATCATTGTTGCAGTTCTTGACAACTCAATTTGAATAATTGAAAATGGAGGAAGGTGAGACCTTCATGAAGTTCTTTGCAAAACTAAATATCATATGAAACTCCATGGGTGGACTTGGAGAAACAGTTCCTGTATCGAAAATTTGTACGAAAATCCTAAGATCACTTTCGGAACAATTTAATTCTAAAGTAACTACCATAGAAGAATGTAAGAACATTGATGAGATAAAAATAGAATAACTAGTTGGTTCTCTACAAAAATTTGAATTACATCTTAAAACACCCATAAAATCTAAAAATAATGTTCTCAAAACCTCTAAAAACATGAATATAATAGAGGAAGAAGATAGTGAGAATGAAGATGGAGATAAGGAGGTTGCCCTTCTAACTAAGAAATTTAAAAGATTCTTTAATAGGAATCATGGGAAATCATACAATAACAAAGGAGTTCAACTAGACCACAAACGCCAAACCGACAAACCCTTCAACAAATCCAAAGAACTTCAATGCTACAACTGTAAAAAAAAAAAAATATTGTCACATCTGTATAGAATGCCCTACAAAGAAGTCTAAAGGAAAAGTTATGGCAGCCACTTGGGATGATACTGACAACTCAAATTCGGATTTAAGTGAGTCAGAAAGTGATGGAGACAAAAAATCATTGAAGATACTCATGGCCTCCACCACTACAGTCATCCCTAAGAAACTAGATGCGGAAGATGAACCTAATCTTGAGAGAATTAAAAATGGGAGAGGAACTGCTGGTAGAAGTATAACCTTTGATAATCTGATCAAGAATATTGAACTTTTAGAATTGAAAGTTGAGAAATTAAGAAAAAATAAAAATTTAAAAATAAAAGTAAAAAATTCTGATCATATAGTAGAACTAACTCGAAAATTCACTCAAAGCAATGAAAATTTTGAAAAACTTCTAGGCATGGGTAGAAAATCTAAAAACATGAAAGGCCTACAATATGAATCAGACTCTTCCTCTACTTCATCAGAGATGACAAATTCAACTATCTCAAACTAGAAAAATTCAGTTGAATTACCATGTCATCCTTGTGGAAAGTTAGGACACTACAAATGGGAATGTCCTTTATCCAGGAATCCACTTCTCACTTCCAAGACAAAGTTCAAAGATATATCCAAATCATTTGGAAGTCACCATGAGAAACATTCCTCTGGCTCAAAGAAAGTTGTTACTAAATGGGTAACATGCAACAAATACAAGTACCATGAAAATGAAGTGATTAATTCAAGCACTTGCAGCAATCACTCTAAGTAAAATAATTTATTAATACTTATTATAATGGATCAGGTACTATATAAGGGAGATGTTGGAAGTAAAAGTGAGCCATAGAAATTTTTGACAATTGATTAACGATATTGGTCAATAAGCAAATCACGGTTATATAAAATTGATTCAAGAACATTAAAAAGCTTGGATAAATAATGATATTTTCTTTGGGGGATCAATTTACAATCTATTCCTTACCTAATAGTTTCATTATACATGGAGGTTGTTGAGACTCATTCATTTTAGTAAAAGTGCCTTCATGATAAGCATCTCCATATAAACCAGGTATCATGCATAATTTTAAAATCATTCTAAAAAGCATTATGTACGCTATGATACTTATTTTGAACCAGAGAAGGTTTATCTACACACTACAATCAATGCTTATAATCTGAAGATCAACCATCTCCAAAGAAAGATTAATGGTTAAATTGTGAAATAGCGGTGAAGACCGCTTGAGTTGAAGTAGGAATATGCTAATATGTCCTAGAGGGGGGTGAATAGGACTTTTTAAAGTTTTACAATGTATTTTAAAACCCTATTATACTAATCCTTAACATATAGACAATTAACAGGATTACTCAAATGTAACTCTACTGGCTTCCAAGCCTGGTAGAGGATCCAATCACAAACTGTTCAAAATATAGCAATATAGGACTTAGTTCATGTTGGATATGACTGTGTATGTGTGTGAGGTGTGATCTCAGATATTCAGGTATTGAATTAATAAAGCAAATCACACAAATAAAAGAATAGCAATCGTAAACACAGTCATTTTTATAGTGGTTTGACTACTTGTCTACTCCACTCCCAGTAACCGCACTCAACCCTTAAGTGTACCGGATTTCACTAAGGAGGTTTCACATGGTTCACCTCAAACCTAAGGTTTTAAATCAGGTTCACCTTCAACCTTTATAACCTACACTGAGACTGACTGTTTATGCTCTTACGAGCAAGAGTCAACACATCGCACCCACATTTAGGCACACTGGCCAAGGATCTTCCCTAAGACCCTAATAGAGGTTTCACTCGGTTCACCTCAAAACCCAAGGTTTTACCCGGTTCACCTCAAACTGAAGGTTTTACTGATTCACCTCAAACCAGATGTTTACGCTCTCCACAGAGTAAGAGTCCACACAACACACCCACCACGTACACTCCTGTCGGAGGCCTCCTTGAGGACTTCAAGGGTAAAAAACACCTTAGACCTAATCCTACAAAGGAATGATCAAAGGGTCCTTTGGACTTTAAATACTTACAGATAAGTTGATGAGTCTCATTCAGCGCAGCGGCGAAGATCTCCTCCTTATTGACGAAGAGTCTTCAGCTCCCTTGATCCGCAACAAATGATGTACCAATATAAGGCTACAGGTTGGGTCAAGGTTATGATGGAATCCTACTCTCTAAATGTTTTTCTATAAAGGAGATAGAGCAATTCCAATCATTTAAGCATTCAAGGCATCCCAGCTTAATGATTTCCATTAAAATGGTAGCTGAAGGATCCTTGAATGCAGAAGTTCATTCCCCAATCCACTCTATTAAATGTCAATGATGAGGGTGGATTGGAGGATGAACTCTCGTGAGAGAAAGGGCTTTGAGTATATAATCTAAAGGTAAAACACACAAAAGCACTCTCTTCTTTCTCTACCAGCAATATGAACAAGTCTCTCTTTATATAAGCCAAAGGTTCCAACGGATATAAAACGGTCACATTTATGATAGAGTTCAATATAATTAAGCAGTGTCGATATCATCAAGCGTATAATCTCGATAGTATCGACGGTCTGCTCGATCACACAAACTCATATGTCATACGCTTTTGAAACCTCTTGCTAGATGGTCGATGGGATTGATAAAGTGTCGATATTATCGGATTTCGAACTCTGATTCTATCGATACTTAGATCGATCCATCGACATTTTAAGAATGAGAGAGACTAGTCAAGAAATATTTCAGATTTTAGGATATGATCGAGGGTCAACCGATGTCATCGAAATTTATATATCGATGATATCGGAGGCAGTGTTGATGCATCGATAAATCCCATGGATTCTCCAGTAAGCTTGTTGGACAGTTTGTGTCGGCCTCGATATCATCGACATATGAATATCGATTTTCTTGAGTGGCCCTCAATCAAAGATATAAAATGACATGAAATATTTGTTGGAAGACATGCGCACCCACTATCGATATCATCGATGGACTCCTGATATTATCGAGATTTGATTTAAGATCTTATCGGGAAGGGCATTGATATATCAAAGGATTTTGAGATTTTCTTTGAAAAACAGGGGCGCCGGAACTGCCTATCGATATTATCGAGCCACCTTCGATGGGCTCAAGAATCAAATATCGATGATATCGATAAGTATGTCGATACATCGATAATTCTGTCCATATATGTATTTGATTGCTGGACACAATAAGTCCTCATTCGATATGATCGATTCAGTTTTCGTGGACATCGACAGCGCAGGTCGATTATATAGAGATGTGTTACGATACAATCGACAGGGCAAGAAAACTTAGAGTTTTTCTAATGTTTGAACCAGTTCACTTACCCAAAAATCCTAATATATTTTAACTTATTTTTAAGGGTTTTAATCACCTAGTGTTTTAGGACATAGGATGTGAGGCTTAGATTTACCTATGGCAAGCTTCCACACATCCGGTTGAGGCAGACACTTGAATAGTTCTTCCTGTGAGGCTCTGCAGTCCAACTGACTCAACACACACACTAATTAACAAACCAAGGCACTAGCAAGGGCACTTTCAATCTCCTCCTTTGTCAATTACGTGACCAAAAACCCAAAACACCCAAAACACCCTAGGATAATATCTAGACAGACTCATCCTAAATTATGTGTACATGCAATTTATATAATTTTATAAATATTAAAGAACCCATGTACACAACCAGTATTTTCTCCCCCTTACTGTAAAACTCCCCCTTTCTTGGTGTAGCTGCTCCCCCTAACACCTGCAACATATAAGAGTAAATATCCAATTTTTCACATGGGGTGTTTTAACTTTTCTCCCCCTTTTTGTCAGTCATTGACAAAGATAAAGCAGCAGATATTGACTGAAGTTTTAAATAAGCATATAGGAGAATTGCAGATATAGATGTCTAGAGATGAAATCATTTTAAACCAAACATCAATTTCAGAAGATATGAATGCATATTAAATAAAGCATTGACACAATCAGATAAGATAATCATGAAAAACACATGCATTCCATATCAGAAAGTAGATAAATCAAGGGATTTAATATATCACTATGGCAGTAAGAATAGAATTATATGTGGCCATATTCAACAAAATATTCATCTTTCAAAAACACGTACTACCCCAGACAGCAGTAGACCATCAACCATCAGACAGAAATATCAAGCCCATATAAGGGTTAAACGGATCAAGACACCACTTTATCAAGTCTGTAAGTCTGTAATTTATCACACACATATTTATGATCATAGGGCATTCAAAACGATTCTTATGCCTAAGTATTTCAGAAGGATTCCAGGTATGTGATAAATGGAAAGAGAGCCTGGACATGCTTTATGAAGAAGGGAGAATGTTCAGAATCCATTCTTTAGCATGTTGCAACGACTCCAGTCTTTGTCAGATTTCTGAAAGATGGGCTTCACAATTATCAAGTTTCTTCATCATGCATGATTAAGCATCCAAAAGGTTTTGTAAACTATCTTGCACTAGGATACCTTGAAGGTTGTTTGCGGTATCGAGGCTGTGCATAGAATTACCATTGCTTGAGATTTGACCGGTTCTTCCAACACAAGATACTTCATCATAGAGATTCAGAGTACAGATGTCTTTATAATTGAACCAGCTACATGGGTGTGGAATATCATGAGTTGGTGGCAGTCCAAATTGACATGAAAGCTTAAACAGAAGACATGGAAATGGAAGTATGGTGATGGATGCTTCTGTAGACACACGGATTATCTGTTGTAAAATTAGAGTGGGTAAACATACTGGAATCCCTAGATGACATCATACAAAATGTTCAGAATGTATGGAGAGAGATTGTTGCCAGAGACTTCACAGGGATAGACATTAGTACTGAAAATACTATGAAGAATCTTATAGGTAGGATCAAGGTGCTTAACAAGGAGTGTATTCTTTGTATTCCTAAGAATTGTGGCACCATTGAATAATGCGCCGGAGTAACTTCTCCCCATACACCGAGACCATTCATGTTTCGATTGGATACAGGTATTCCAATGGATTCTATGTCAATCAGTCTACCTATCAACCTTGGCGTGATGCATTCGACCTGATTTATGACTATGAGTGAGATGAGTGGAGGATCATTTCAACATTGTAAACAAGTCTCAGAAATTGATGTACCAGATTTTGTTGAAATGTTCCACCAAGATTCACAACATTGTCCCACCCAATCCGTTTTAAGAGGTCGATGATCTTAAATGGCTCAATGCTCTTTTTATGGATTGCTCGTTCCTCTACGAGGTTGATGTTGAACAAAGAAGAGGAGGTTATCGCATTCTGCTTACCTTTCTTGTTCGAAATTGAGGTGCTTCGAGGAAGAGCTGACAAATTTTATTCTTTGGACATCTTGAAAGAGGAAGAACTGATTTAGAAGATGTGAATCCAAGTCTGAGATCAGATGTACTCTCTTTTATTCTTCAGATAAACATGGTCTTAGATGTCATTGATAGTCCTGAATTTTGAGTTTCGTTCAGGAGTTTAGAAGAAGATTGACCGTCCCGACGCTTCGGCTACCTAGAAGAACGTCAATGATATCGACACTTTGTCGATATGACTAATATTTAGAATGACCAATCAACAGTTATATCGAAAGTGAGTATACATTTTTTTTTCAACATTCAGATGACTTCTCAAGTATACTTTTAGAATTTTTATGAGTCAACTATACAAGCAAAATTATGTACAATAACTGTACACACAAAAATATAAACATTTGAATGTTTATATACAAAAGATAGAGATCTAGAACCTCAGATATATCATTTTGAGCTCAGCAAAATTGCATCATTTCAACAAATATCTAAATCTAGATGCATGACCTGGACTTGTTTCTTTTTCTACTTAATATTTCAGGGTATATGACAAATTAATCATGAGACACTTCAGTTTTTCTTTTACTACCCATTGTGAGACAAATTTCTTCATTCTATCCTTTTCTTTAGGTGGTGATGGATGGATGTTTCTTCTTGGAGGACTTTTATCATTCAGTGTTTCTCTGATTGGTTTGAATTTTCTAATGTGATTTCGATCAGAGTTATGTAAAGTCCGTCTAGGTGTTAAGCAATCAAACTCAGAATGACCCACATCACCACACACATAACATACTGGTGTTATTCTAGTTTTGCTTTCAGAGACAGTAGATTTTTTAGTTCGAGGAACTGCATATCCATTCTTTGATTTTTATTTTTCATATCCTAACCCACTTTTATCCTTCCCAGGTTTTCCCATTCCCAACGGTTTTTCTAGCTTCTCTCCACATTGGGAAAACTTATAATTTAGCTTGGCAATTCTTCTGGATTCTTCCAAATCAAACAGGAGTGTGTGATTTTTATTTTGAAAGAGCATATTTTCATCTTTTAAGTACTCAACCTGTTTGTTTAGTTTTTCGAATTCGGCTTTAAGAAAGGAATTAATCCTCTTAAGTCTATCATTATCTGAGTGATGTTACTGCAAGTCATTGATTAGATGTGTATTAATTTCTAAAGTTTTATCCAAATCCTTTTGCAGCAATTCCTTTTTGTTTTCAGATATACCAAGTCTTTTAACCACCTTGATGTTGTGGATGTATAGTTGATTATAGGCATCTTGCAGTTTATCCTTTTCAACTTCTTCTTCTTCTCCGGTCTCTTCATCATCAAACGGAAATGATTCAATGGCTTGCTATTCTTTCTCATTCTCAGATTCACTGGGAAGATTGAAGTAGTGGAGACCATAAGGATTTTCAATGATTTCTGATCTTCATCACTCTATGAGTCACTAGATTCTAAGTTTGACTCTTTTGTATCATCCCAAGTGGCGGCCATTGTCATGCCCTGAGTTTTTCTGTTTGGGCATTCAGTAGACAGGTGTCCATACTCATGACAAGCATAGTATCGTGGTTCTTTGGTCCGTTTATCAAATTTTTCTATCAAGGGTTTGTTGTACACCTTTCTTATTTTGGAGGGACGGCCACAATTCTTCTGAAAGAATCTTCTGAATTTTTGTGCTAGCAAGGCCACTTCCTCATCTTCATCTTCTTTTTCACTCTCACTGTCCTCATGTTTTGTTTTCTTAGAAGTTTTTAGGACAGTATTTTTTTATTTTTGGGATTGTGCGAAGTTAGTTCAAAAGTTTGTAGGGAACCTACCAGTTCTTCTACTTTCATCTCATCAATATTTCTATACTCCTCAATTGTTATTACCTTGGGATTAAATCATTCCAGTGGGGATCTTAAGATTTTCCTGCATATTTTTGGTAACGGAACTTTTTCTCTCAATCCACCCATGGAGTTACAAATAATATTCAACTTGGTGAAAAACTCCATAAATGTCTCATGCTCTTCCATCCTGAGGTTTTTGAACTGTGAAGTCAGAAGTTGTAGTTTAGACCTCTTCACAGTGCTTGTGCCTTCATGGGTTATTTTTAGTAAATCTCATGCTTTCTTTGATGTCTCACACATACTTATCTGATTGAATATATCCTGAGACACGGCACAGTAGATGGCGTTCATTACTTTTGCTTCGGCAGTTCATTTTTCTTTGTCGAACGTCGTCCACTTTTCTTTGGGTTTAGGTTTAGTGATGGTATTGTCACCCTCAAGTACAATCTCTTCAAATGGTAACACATAACCCTTTTCAACAACATCCCAAACATCATGATCCAAAGATCTCAGGAAGTAGTGCATTTTAGCCTTTCAATATGCATAATTTGAACCATTAAATATTGGAGGTCTAGTGACTAATGAGCCCTCTCCTTTGGCCATATTCCTAAACTTCGGTCAAGATCACTCTCTAAGCGGTGAAGCCCTTAAAGAGAGACCGGCTTTGATACCAATTGAAATAGCGGTGAAGACCGCTTGAGTTGAAGTTGAAATATGCCAATATGTCCTAGAGGGGGATGAATAGGACTTTTTAAATTTTTACAATGTATTTAAAAATCAAATAATACTAATCCTTAACAAATAGACAATTAACATGATTACTCAAATGTAACTCTACCGGCTTCCAAGCCTAGTAAAGGATCCAATCACAAACTGTTCAAAAGATAGCAATATAGGACCTAGTTCATGTTGGATATGACTGTGTATGTGTGTGAGGTGTGATCTCAGATATTCAGGTATTGAAATAAAAAAGTAAATCAGACAAATAAAAGAATAGAAATTGCAAACATAGTCATTTTTATAGTGGTTTAACTACTTGTCTACTCCACTCCCGGTAACCGCACTCAACCCTTGAGTGTACCGGATTTCACTAAGGAGGTTTCACATGATTCACCTCTAACCTAAGGTTTTAAATCAGGCTCACCTTCAACCTTTACAACCTACACTAAGACTGACTGTTTATGCTCTCACGAGTAAGGGTCAACACATCGCACCCACATTTAGGCACATTGGCCAAGGATCTTTCCTAAGACCCTAACAGAGGTTTCACTTGGTTCACCTCAAAACCCAAGGTTTTACCCGATTCACCTCAAACCGAAGGTTTTACTAGTTCACCTCAAACTAGATGTTTATGCTCTCCACAGAGCAAAAGTCCACACAACGCACCCACTACGTACACTCCCGCCGGAGGCTTCCTTAAAGACTTCAAGGGTGAAAAACACCTTAGACCCAATCCTACAAAGGAATGATCAAAGGATCCTCTGGATTCTAGATACTTACAGATAAGTTGATGAGTCTCATTCAGCACAGTGGCGAAGATCTCCTCCTTATTGACGAAGAGTCTTCAGCTCCCTTGATCCGTAACAAATGATGTACCAATATAAGGCTACAGGTTGGGTCAAGGTTATGATGAAATCCAACTCTCTAAATGTTTTCCTATAAAGGAGATTGAACAATTCCAATCATCTAAGCATTCAAGGCATCCCAGCTTAATTATTTGTCATTAAGATGGTAGCTGAAGGATTCTTTAATGCGAAAGTTCATTCCCCAATCCACTCTATTAAATGTCAATGATGAGGATGGATTGGAGGATGAAGTCCCGTGAGAGAAAGGGCTTTGGGTATATAATCTAAAGGCAAAACACACAAAAGACTCCTTCTTTCTCTACCAGCAATATGAACAAGTCTCTCTTTATATAGGCAAAAGGTTCTAACGGATATAAAACATTTATGACAAAGTTCGATATCATCGAGCGTATACTCTCAATAGTATCGACGGTCTGCTTGATGACACAAACTCATATGTCATATGCTTTTGAAACCTCTTGTCAGCTAGTCGATAGGATCGATCAGGTGTCGATATCATCGAATTTCGAACTCCGATTCTATCGATACTTGGATCGATCCATCGACATTTGAAGAATGAGAGAGACTAGTCAAGAAATATTTCATGTTTTAGGATATGATTGAGGGTCAACCGATGTCATCAAAATTTGTATATTGATGATATCGGAGGCAATGTCGATGCATCGATAAATCCCATGGATTTTCCTGTAAGCTTGTTGGTCAGTTTGTGTCCAGTATCGATGCAATCGACACGGCCTCGATATCATCAACATATGAATATCAATTTCCTTGAGTGGCCCTCGATCAAAGATACAAAGCGACCTAAAATATTTGCTGGAAGACATGCGCGCCCACTCGATATCATCGATGGACTTTCGATATTATCAAGATTTAATTTAAGATCTTATTAGGAAGGGCATCGATATATCGAAGGATTTTGAGATTTTCTTTAAAAAATAGGGGCGCCGAAACTGTCTGTCAATATTATCGAGCCACCTTCGATGGGCTTGAGAATCAAATATCGATGATATCGATAAGTGTGTCGATACATCGATAATTCTTATAAGCCCTGTATCGTAGTCCGTACCGTTCTGTAGACTTCCGCGGTCTTACCGATCGAATTCCAGCAACCTTCGACCCTCAACTGATATTTACGCGCGATCTTGATTTGTATGCTGTCAACCCATATTAACTCAACCCAAGACCTTTACCATAGCGACTATGCCGTCTATGCGGTTTCGATGCCGTGACTCGCGCGCCAAGGCGATACCTTGGTCAGGAGATGTGGGCCAACTTTTGGTGTGAGGAAAACGTCGCGCGTTGCGAAACTCAAGAGAATCTGTACGAGTTATCACACTAATCCATCAATCCATCAATCTTAACATGTCAAGTACATGTCAAGTACACATCAACTTTCACCCATTCCCAAGCAAGCCTCAAAAGTCAAAAAGTTCTTACACAAGTCATACCTTTCTTACACAAATGGTCACCAAAGTCAAAAAGTGTCTTACACACCCATCACCACCACATCTATCATTCCATCACCCATCACTCTCTCTCTCTCCCTTTACAAGTCTCTCTCTCTCATTTTCAAATTCATTACCAAGCAAAAGAGAAAACTTCCATATGTATGAGCCTCTCCCTCTCTTTCAAAGCTCCAAGTGTGGCCCACCTTTCCATCCCAAGATCTCCCATCCAAGCCATCCATTCCTCATCTCCTCTATTGAAATCGAAGCTAAGGAGCTAAGGAACCCATAGGAGTAAGAAGATCGAATGGTGGGTGCTTGATAATAGTAGTTTTTCATGTTTTTAAGATGGACTAAGTAAGGCCAACCAATCAATGGTTTGGATCTCACTTGGGACCCTAAGATGTGGTCGATGGCCTACTAGAATCATCATTATCATTCCATGATGTGGCCATTCTCTATGGACCCCATCATGATATTTATTTCCTTACATTAAAAAGGTCATCTAGACCGTCCATATTGGTGGGGAGAGGATCTTCACCATTGATTTTTTATTTTGGTGAACCCATGTGTAGAGGGATCCATTGATGTATGTTTCATACAAGAGAGGGCTCATAGTGGCGGAGCCCTCCATCACACGTGTGTCCCACTCTCTTCCTCTCTCTCTCCCTCTCCTTTTCATTTTTTTTTTGAGATAATGATGTGTTTGTGTGGCCCACTTGAATGGACCCCACCTTGAAGTATTTATTTTATCCAAGCTATCCTCAAGTGGGGCCCGCCTTATATGTGTTGAACACACACTATCCTCCATGAGGTGGCCCACCATAAGCAGGGCCCACCTCTAATGTATTTACATGCAACGTCCAGCGTCCAGGGATGCTAGACGTGGGTTGGATAAAAACACAAATATCATCTTGTTTCCATGCTTAGGAGTGACCCACTCACATAGGCCCTACCTTGACATATGTATGCAATCCATGCCGTCCACCTCATTTCCTGGATCATTTTAGGCGTTGAGCTGAAGAATGAGGCTGATCTGAGCATCTGGTGGGCTATAACATAGGAGACTTGGTAGTTACCGTTGAAAATCACCTGATGTTTTCTATACGCCCATAAATCTGGAACTTTAGACTCATTTTGTCTATTACGAGCTGTAGAATCCCATGGTCAGGATGGATTTTCTGAATATGGGTCCCACCTATGAAAAACCACAGGATCTAAGTTTTTTTAAAAAATTAAATAACATAAGGGGCAGCGCCTGCTGCCCCTGACACAACAGCAGCAGCGGCTGCTTATGGGTGGACGGGCCAAGGGCCACGACCCTGTATGTGGGCCCCACTATGATGTATATTTTACATCCACGCCGTTCATGAGGTGGGCCACTCCCAGTAGTGGGCCCCCTCCAAATTTCAGTCCCATCCACATCTCAGGTGGCCCACACCATAAGAAACGTGGGATTGAACCTCTACCATTAAAATCCTTTTATGGGCCACAGGAGCTTTGGATTAATATGAAAATTGTTTTTCCTCATCGTCCAGGTCCCTGTGACCGTATGGGCGGATTGGATGGAAAATAAATATTATGGTGGGCCCCACGTGGAGCCCACAATGATGCATGTGTTATACTACCACTGTCCCGCAGACGGTGGAACCTAAGGCGGTGGGACCCTTCATGTTGCATGTGTTGCATTCCACCGTCCACAGCATGGGACGGTGGAATCCACCCTGATTTATGTGTTTATTCCGCACCGTCCATACCTGGATGGTGGGACCCTCCATGATGCATGCTACATCCAAACCGTCCAGCTATTTTGAAAGCTCACTTTGGGCATGAGCTAAAGAATGGGTTAGGTCCATAGGTCAGTAGACCCCACCCTTGATGCATGTATTGTATTCAAACCGTCTATCTATTTTTAAAAGCTCATTTTATTGTATGAGCTAAAAAATGAGCCAAATCCATAGTCCAAGTGGACCCCACCTTGGCATGTTATGAGGCCATCTTAATGCCTTTATGGTAGTCTATTGGGGCTCACTTTGATGTGGATGTAAGGCCCATACCATGTGACCATTCGATGTATTTACGGCCCATGGTTGGAACCCACTTTGATATATATGTAAGGCCTATGGGTTAAGGCCCATTTAATGTATTCTAAGGCCCATGGAAGTTAGGCCTTTGGATGTATTCTAAGGCCCATGGTATTAGGCCCATTTGATGTTTTAGGGGCCCATGGGTTAAGGCCCATTGAGATGTACTAGGGCCTAAGGGTTGAGGCCCATTTGATGTACATATGGGGCCCAAATGGTGTGGCCCATTTGTTACGTATAAGACCCATGAGATTAGGCCCATAGGATTAGGACCCATTGCAATGCACATAAGGCCCATTGGTGCGGCCCATTGATATGGCCCATTTGATGAATAAAAGGCCCATATGATATAGCCCATTTGATGTATTTAAGGCCCAATGGAATATACCTAAGGTCCATTGCAATGTGTGATCCCAACACGGATTATGTAACGATATTTACAACGATCGCGCCTTAGGAGTAATGTTGGTTTGACGTCCACATTACAAGTTTAATGTTGGTTAAATATCTACATTACGACACTCCCTAGGGCCCATTAATAGGCCTGTACTTATTGCGTGTAGACCGTCTAGGCCCATCTGCGTTGTAAGGATAGTTCATTACTTTATTACATGTTTAGTATAGTTCCATGACTCATGATCATACGCATCATATGTATGCTTGATATGAGAGGTGACTGATCATAGCATATGCCTTCAGGCAGGTTATTTATGGGCTCCCAGTTAGGTGGTGTTGCCCTACATGAGCATACGATACGCACAGTATTTGCTGCATGACTAGATAGCGTGATTCATGCATTTCACATTATGTGATATGGTTACTATATGCCCTAGCGACATCAGGGCCGTAGCCTCCACAGGTGTATCATGGTTGGTAGGATTGGATACAAAAAATCTTATTCTACATGGGATGTTATAGATATCCCTGGGTGAAAGTCCCTAAACCCTTATGGTACCAAGAGGTTGCTCCAACGTCTAGCCGAGTGAGTATAGGAGCACCGAGTGCCGATTACCATACGGTTGCACTTCCCACTACATCGTGGCTGGTTGGAAAGGGGTGCGGCCTTACCCATCCGAGTGTAGGGGGCAATGCTAGGCTGAGTCTGACCAGCTCAAGGAATGGGTCCACTATCGACGGGTCGAGCCCGATATTGGCAGACGGATAGTGAGGTCTCTTTCACTTACCTTATTACGCACGATGGGATGGCGATCTGGTTTAGAGTGTACTAGACCCCGGTGATATCCCAGAGTTGAGCTGTATTGATATGTGGACTTAGATGAGGATTGTATGCTTGACTTGCATCTTGCATCGCATAGCCTTGGTATGGCCGACATCATTCATGCTTTGCATCGCATAGCCTTGGTACGGCTAATGATATTTATGGATCCATCTGCATATTTCGCATTACTCTGATATTGCATGATCATATTACTACCTTGCACACACACTTTCACCACCCTCTAAGCTTTCTATAAGCTTATGCACAACCGTTGCGTGCAGGTGACGTTAGATCGCAGCAGCGCTGAGGCTTGAGCACGTGGTAGATTCTTTTAGAGTTTTTATTCTTCATCATTGTATTTCCCTTTATGCTCATTATACTTATAAATTTTTTTATCATAGTGGAAATGTAATGGAGTTTTTGGTTGTTGTTGTGGGTTATGCCTTTAGTTATGCTTATCACAAATCAAACTGATGTTGAAAATCCTCCTCGTAGCATCTCAGGATCGGAACCCGACGAATGGGAGCTGGGAGCCGAGAATGGGGTTCTACGGAGGCTGTCGGCACCAGATTCGGAGATCAAGAATTTTGTGAGCCTGGATTCCGAGTTTGGGGCATGACAATTCTATCCATATATGTATTTGATTGCTGGACACAATAAGTCCTCATTCAATATGATCGATTCAGTTTCGAAGGACATCGACAACGCTGGTCGATTATATCAAAATGTGTTACGATACAATCGATAAGGCGAGCAAACTTAGAGTTTTTCTGATCTTTGAACCAGTTCACTTACCCAAAAGCCCTAATATATTTTAACTTATTTTGAAGGATTTTAATCACCTAGTGTTTTGGGACATGGGATGTGAGGCTTAGATTTACCTATGGCAAGCTTCCACACATCCGGTTGAAGAAGACACTTGAATAGTTCTTCTTGTGAGGCTCTGTAGTCCGAGTAATTCAACACACACACACTAATTGACAAACCAAGGCACTAACAAGGGCACTTTCAAATTATTCTAAAGATACCATCCGAGGATACATAGCCTCACCATTCCATTTGAACATGTATAGATTTTTTTTGAAATGTACATAATACTAATGACCTTATATATATTCATGTACATCGGTTATATGGTCAGTTCAAGCTAAAATAGGCATAGTTTATCTCAAATGCTTCGATAACATCAAAGGATACTCGATATCACAGAACATAATTCCAGCCTCCTTTTCATAACCTCCTCTACCATCACTCTTGTTGTAGTTGCTTCACTTATAGGGATTCCAGCCTCCTTTTAAGGATTAACTAATCATGAAGTTGATTCCATAGATGTTCGAGTACAAATTACACAGTATCTCTATTATGAAAAAATGTGTCGTGGCATCAAGGTAATGCCCTTAGGGCTTCACAATATCTTTTGCGTCAACGTTTATCCTCAGGGGACAAATAAGTCTAATGTAACCATGTACATGTTAGATATTCTCTACAACATCTGTAAGGGTATTCCTGTATGTCTACCCACCATCATGGTTCATCTGATTGCCGATTGCATTCAGAGAACGAGAGACACATGCATTCCATTTCCATACCTCATTTGTTTGCTCTCTCGCCATGTTGACTTGTTGCCCACGATTGATCGTCCCAGACCTACACACCTATTTTCAAAGACCAATATTAAACGCATGAGTCTAGAGAACAAGGGGGCATCCTCATCAAAACTGCATACTAAAGATCTTCAAGGAGAAACAGAAGCAGAAGTAGTAGAGACGGTGAGACTAACTATCCTACTGAGGATGAGAATTATGAGGCATCACGTACCTCAAATATACACACTAGACGTCACACACCATACCACGACCGACGAGAATCCATCTTAGTACGGATGGATGAATAAGGTTGTCGTCTTTCTCGTCTGGAGAAATTATTAGAAGTTATTCAGAAAAGCCTGAAGTGGGTAGAGCAAAAGATTCAGAACCTAATTACCTCGATCATTTGTCAGCGTGATGATGTCTCTCCACCAGAGGAAGGACCGTCCAGTTAGATAGTTCAGCTTTTACATGGTTAAGAATGTTGGCTTGGGCATTAGATATGTTTTTGGGATGCCAAGCTAGTCTGTTCTAATTCTAAACTTATTTTATGATCATTCTTGGACATGTTTGGATAGTTTTTCTTATGATTTTGTATTATTGCTACCCAACTTGGGTTGTTGTATTTTGTTGTGGTAAAAGATGATATTTCCCTTTTGGATATGTATACCCTTAAGGGTTTGCTTGTTTTTGTAAGTTCTCTTTTTGGATGATGATTATACTACCCAAGCTTGGGGTAGTCATTTTGGTTAACTTTGGAATGAATGATGATATCTAATCATTTTTTTTTACTAAAAATGTCATCTATGATCTATGTGCTACATTTCTCAAAGGCATGATTACCTCACATTTAGTTCTTATACTTTATTCTTCTATCTTATGAACTTATGTGACCTCTCTCTCTCTCTCTCTCTCTCTCTCTCTCTCTCTCTCTCTCTCTCTCTCTCTCTCTAAATTGGATTTAATTGCAAATTTCATACTTCAGTTTTATTGGCTTGATTCTTTATCTATCCTTTACTAATGACTGACAAAAGGGGGGAGAACCATATATGCTCCCAAGTTTGTTGTTTTGTGTCTTGTATATCTTATGTGCAAGAACTAAGGGGGAGCATGATCAACTCTAAGGTAGATTTATTTAAAATAACCATTTATTGAGTTAATTGTAATAATCTAGGGTTAGTTTTTTTTTATCACGTAATTGACAAAGGGGGAGACTAGAAGTATCTTAGTTTATCAAATTACGTAAATGTTGAGTTTATCCTTAAGAGAGTTCCAATACAAAGATTTCAAGATGACGATCTCAACAAGAGAGAAGATTTAGTGCTCCAAACAGGTAATGAAGCCTCACTTCCCTAAACTAAACCTGAAGGTATATGACCCCTATTCAAATTATAACTTACCTCAATTCATTTTGAAAACATCTTTGGTAAGTTTAAGTAAGAAAGACACTTAGAATGTTAGAGGAGTGAAAAATGCATTATACTAACAAAGTCGATTATATCGACTTATAATTAAAAGGCATCTACAGTATTATCGAAGATGGTTCGATAACATCGTTAAATAGTCTCATTCTGTCCAGCAACCATATGAATCATCTGCTAGAGATTTCTATAAATATCAATAATATCGAAATTCAACTTCGATAGATATCGAACCCTCCTAGATAATATCGACTCAAGTCACTCCCTCTATATAGAAAATATTCTAAAAGTATTCATCAATAACATCGAGTAACCTTTGATTATATTGAGAGTAAGTTCTTGATAATATTGAGGCTTACTCGATGACATTGAGTAATTGGAACATTTTGTCCTAGGGGTAGGCCTCCGACTGAAGAATATGTTACGTCCTTGTGCAGGACGTGTAGCCTTACATAGGTTGTGCCTTGTGTAGGCTTGGGTTGCTTTATGTAGACTCCCAATGTTATGTCCTTACGTACGACATGTCGCCTTGTCCAGGCATCTAGGAACCTTGTGTAGGTGTCCTAGTTTAACCTCGTATAAGTTGTGAAGGTTAATGGTCAACTTGATTTAAAACCATTGGATAGTGAAATCTAGTAAACTCTAGGAGAGAGTGCATTCACCGGGAGTGGAGTAGGCAAGTATCCGAACCACTATACATGATTGTGTTTGGGATTGCTTTAAGTACATTTATCTAGTTATGCTTATGTTCAGCATATGTTAACAATGATACATGATTTAGTTAATGTATAAGTGTTGATAGAAGTCACATCCCACACACAATATACACTATCTTTATAAGCTTTGCTTCAATATATAAATCTTGCATAAGCCTATGTGAATTGGACCCTCTATTGGCTCAGAAACTATAGAGTTACTTTGCCTTAATTTCTTTATTTTAAAAGTTAGGCATAGTTTGTTATTAATAGATAACAAGTTTTTGAAAAGTCCTATTCACCCCCCTCTAGGACATTTAGTCAAACTTCATACTTTAGTACTAGCGGTTATACTGTAATTTCAAAAGTGATTGCTATTGTGGGGAGGATGCTAGAAAGTTAAGATGATTGGGGCACTAGGCAATGATACTTATATAGTTTAAGCAGCCCATCTTTCAATACATTGGGCAAGAAAGTCTTATAAAGCCTTGAGATTTTGGGCCACATCAACCATGGATGCAGTGGTTGTTGTATTACTAATCATGAGATCAGTTGATCCAGGGGGTGCCTTTTAAGCGCAATGGTTTCTTCTTCTTGATTTGTTATGACATCTTCAGATTGCATAAGTATGGGGTGAGCCGAAGCCTTAAATTGTTTCAAGCCAAAGATCGATGCTCATCTTTTTTATTTTTCATTTTTTTATGCAAAGTATGAATGTAAATGTTTATATGTAGAATATCCCCTAAGATTGGATTACCATACTCATTCAAGTCGGATCTCAGCTAGTGCGAGCTAGCAAATCCCCAATGGAGTCGTCACTTGTGAATGCTAGAAATCGGTGCCCATGCTAATTTATATTTATTTTGTGTGATGTGTGGGCTAATTTAGATTGATGTAGTAAACTTTGAGTCGCCACTAGCCAATTAACTCAAAATCCTGCAGTCGGCTAGAACCAAAAAAATATGTAAAAGCCAGAGAATCCGGAGACTCTCTTTCTTTAAATTAACTCCTAATTTACGACATGGGATTCCGAGTAAGGGACCTTTGTTATAAAGAGGAAAGGTGTTAGGCACCCCCTCTACCCGTATAGGTGTATGGTCTCTACTTTGTGTGGTAGGCTAATCTTATGGGATAAAATGATAAGATATGAAGTACTAAAATGAGACTAGACAGACACAGATTTCTGATATGGCAAGGTCAGGAATTTCGAAAAGCCACGGATCATACGTTTAGAGAATGTCTATAGGAGAAAGGAGGTTAAGAGTAGATGTGATGATGCTAAAATGTTATGTAAGAGGACTAGGATACCATAAGTTTTTGATATGACAGGATCCGGAGTTTCAACAAGTCACAGAGCATACATTCAATGGTAACCTATAGAAGTAGGGGGGTTGAGAAGGGAAGTAATGATGTGATTGATAAAATATAAATTCTAGTGATAATTGCATGATCTTTGGCTTCTAATTGAAATGACTTGGATGTTTGGGTGCACCATGGTTGGGGATGATTGATTCAAGTAGGATTGTAAAGCTAAGAGATGGCTAGAGGAGGCTAGAAGCGGCTAAAAAGATGAGAGCTTGAGAACTAAAGAACTCTCTCTCTCTCTCTCTCTCTCTCTCTCTCTCTCTCTCTCTCTCTCTCTCTCACTCTCACACACACACACACACATACACTCTCCTTCTCTTGGTGAGGGCTTACTTAGTAGTTGGTTGGTGTGAAATAAGGAGAAGTGGGGGGTATTTATAGCCTTTCAAGATGGTCTTTAAGTAATTCTAAGGACTTTGAGGGGTAAATGATTATGTGTCGGCTTAGATTGGTGGAGGGAAGGGGGATGTCACATGGCACTTCCTTATAGGTTTAATGTCTTGGTAAAATGGTAAATAGGAGGAATTCTAGGGTCAAATAGATCAATGTATTTGACTTTTGAGGGGAGCAACAACTGTAGCTCGGAGGGCAGATTTTTTGAGAGGCAGAGATAATTGGATTACCACCCCCGAATGTACTTGTTCAAAATCCAGCCAAGCATTTGCTTTCGTGGTTAAGCCAATGGGCTTGTTTGGGCCCGAAAAGTGGCTAAGGGCCCTTCTTTAGAGATTTGTCTTGAGGATGGCTTAAATATGGCTCAAATTTGGGTGATGGCTTTGGTATGGCTCGACTTGGGTAATGGCTCGAGTTTAGCTAGGATTTGGGATAATGGCTCGAGTTCGGCTAGGGTTTGGGTTAGGCTTAGAAATGGCTAAGGTTTTAAGTAGGGTTCAGGGTTTAGATTTAGTTCATAAGGATCATCCACGCTTTATCAAGTTTCTAGCCTGGGTGGGGTGCCTATAAGTTTCAATGTGGGTTTTTGCAGTTGTTCAGATTAGTAAGTCTATCCATCTCTTATAATATTACTTTCACAGTGGATTATTTGTCACTTTATGCTATGATTTTTTTCCTGTGAGGGTTTTTCCACATAAAATTCGTGTGTTCTCTGCGTTTTGGTTTACGATTAATTTCCTCTTATTTAATTGGATTTGGGTTTACTTCTGCGCAACGCCCAACATGTAATATGAAACATGTTGACGAAAGGATCTAATGTGAAGTATGAAATGGAGAAGTTCACAGGTAAAAATAATTTTAAAATATGAAAGGTGAAGATGAGGGGCCTTTTAGTTCAACAAGGATTACATCATGCTCTCCTTAGCAAGGTGAAGCGTTCGGCATCTATGAATGATGAAGAGTGAGATGAATTGACGAGAGGGCTTCAAGCTCAATCTAATTGTGCTTAGCAGATAGTGTTCTCTATAATGTCTTGGATCAAAAGACCGTTGTAAGGGTGTGGATGAAACTTGACAGTTTGTATGTGAAAAAATCCTAAGGCATTCGTTTGTATCATAAGAAACAATTCTACAATCTTAAGATAATAGAGGGTTCATATATCAATAAACACATTAGTACTTTCAAAGAATTGCTCTACAAACTGATGAATGTTGAGGTTAAGATCGAAGACAAAGATCAAGCCTTGATTATCTTGAATTCGCTTCCACCATCTTTCAAGAATCCGGTTGACACATTAATCCATGGTAAGGATGTCATTGATGTTGAAACTGTCATCTCATCTCTTCATGAGAAGCAGTTGAAAAAGAAAGATAGTATCAAGGGTACCTGTAACATCCTAAAATTTCTGCAGCCCGAGTACATACTCATGCCCGAGAATTTTGGGTGTTAATAATGTATAAATTGGATGCTTTAAAAATTGCACCATAATTTTTATACATTTAGATCACATCCAGCTACATTCATGAAGGTAACCATTCATGAGAATAAAATTAAATATATTTATTATTTCATTAGATTAGAAGAATTCAACAAGTTATCAAATGCCCTCTCAATGGGAGCTTGTAACATTATCGAGTTTGCAGCGAAAATATAAAACTAAATTATAAAACTATCTTCTTATTCATTCAGTATAATCTTCCATAGGGGGATGGTCCTCTAAGTTTTCAATTTGTACATCATGTGCATCATTTGTATAGTTGGAGTGGGTCAATGCCCTACTCATAGTAATGGTTATCCTTTAAAATTATCATTAATTCAAATATTCATAAAAGTATTGCAAGGGTTCTAATACGTCCCGTACTCCACAACTGCAAGGGGTATCAATATGCGGAAGCAACCTACATGAGATGCATTTCTAACAAAGTATAGGCGGTTCATCACACTTAGCGATCACCACAATGTGGAAAATGATTAAGAGTTATCCGATTCGCCCCACATCCAATTCTACATAGATTCGTCAACATGTCCCATGTTAACGTGGATTTATGCCGTTATTCCAAGATGACAACAACACATGACTTGGATGAATTATGTAACACGATTTGTTCATGGAGAGACTGTTTGCGACATCCAATCCCAGAAGTGATGTAACACTCATTGCAAATTACTTGCATCAATTTATGCACCACTACCCAAAATTCATGAAATTACATGTCAACCCAGAAGCCGTTACGCGAACCACATTATGTCCACAATATTTACTTGATTGTTAGAAGTGAGATTGTCAACATAGTACTTGCACCAAAGAGGAAATCAATTAAATCATGGGAGCTTTGGAATTTTAAGACATATGCCCAAGCCATAAAAGTAGATAGCACAAGGCTAATGAAATAAGAAGGAGAGTAACAATGGCTAACTCAATAAAGAAGAGAGTGGCAATGGCTAACTCAACAAAGAGGATAGTAGAAATGGCTAACTCAACAAAATTGGTAAACGCAAGTGCAAGGCTTGTATCCATCGCCCCACATAAAATAATGAAGATCACTCGTAATTAACATCATACCATAATTTCGAAGGGTAAATAATCGTTGGTGGTAAATTAAGCAATTACATGGAGAGAATCATAGTAACATGAGAGCACATAAAAGGAGGGAAGATCATATCAATTTAAATCAAACTAACCTTAAAGGAATCCATCTCTCACCTGTAATGTCAAATCGCTCTCAAGTGTTGTTATAGTTCTTATGATTGAATTTTAACATTATTTTAAAAAATTCAAAGGTTAGATCACCACATCAGATGACTCTAATAGTAAAGATCAAAGGCTAGGATTTTGCCTAAGTTTTAAGTCTAAAGCTAGGATAGGAGTGGCAATGATTTTAGATATAAATCTAATATAGGATTATCAGTAGATGAGTAATTTTCCTTCATTAGCAATTAATCTCAGTCAGTAAAACTCATAATTCAGCAAATTCACTTGACGAGTCGACTCAGTTTGACTCAGCTAGAATCAAATCTACAACCATTACCATGAAATTAAGATTTGAACATACATTATTTAAGGATCTCTATGGAAAATTAATTTAGACAATCTTCTTACCTCTGAGACGTTGGATTTAACTTAAACATGATCCTGACTTCAGGTTCAATGAATCGTGGCTCTCTCTCTCTCTCTCTCTCTCTCTCTCTCTCTCTCTCTCTCTCTCTCTCTCTCTCTCTCTCTCTCTCTCTATGTATGTGTGTTTTAAGTGTTGGATGATCACCAGATAGAGGTTTCTTTTATAAAGGTTTCGGCTAAATCCTAACATGAGAAGGGAATCATGTTTATGTTGAAACATCTACTTGCACTCGGCATTATTGCACACACCAATTGCTGGTAGTTATTTGATTTGAACAGCAATCTCGATCAATAGCTCATCTCCTCTTAGTATCTTAAGGAGTGGAAAGCATTCTGGTGGGCAATCAGATGTGTGGATTTGATCTAGAATTGGAGCTATAATGGCAAGCAGTGGTCCCTATTTGATCGGAGAAGATGATTAAAGCTTTCATGGAAGATTTGAGTTCGTTGCATATTTCTTCAAACCGACTTCGATGGACATCTTAAATTTATCATATAGATCTTATGGACAATAAAAATCAAATGTCCCGCAAGCTTTGATAAGTGGTTTTTATGAAAGAAACTTCTGCATACACAGCTCGTTTCTAGGAAGAATGGTGGAGATACCATATTCATCTCTCTTCCCGACTCCATTTCTTGTGAGAAATGATCAGAATCCCCTCTTTAATGGATTAAACAGCCTAGATCACTTAGAGGATCTAAAAAGGATTTGAAATGGGAAGATTCCCATGCAAAAACTCCTCTCGAGCTGTTACAACATGCAGAGTCTTCTGATTCGGTTATGCAAAACAAGTGGGGTCCACTATGATAGTCTTTGGGGAGATCCATTCCACTCATCTATTTAAGCAGGTCATGTTGGGCCACAGGGCTAATTATGAAGTTAATCTGAGGCTTAGGTACCCTTATCTTGAAATTCCTCTTGGTGGATGTGAAACAGACTTGACCTTAAGTAACGGTCCATGTTCGATGATCGGGGCCCAATTTTGGGAGAAGTGTGTATTCAAGATAAGTGAATAGTTGGATAAATTTTGGCGGATGATGATGGTGTGAAAAGTCTAAATCTAAAATGTCACCTTTTACGTTTAAAAAATAAAGGAACTGGCTTCAGCGTTCAACAGTGTAGGATCATTAATCGGGGACTAAATTTTGTATGATATCGTAGTCATGTGAGGCCAAAGTGTGGTCCAAATTTGAGTTACGATGAATGGCAGGAAGTGGTTAAATCTGAAGATCTATGTTTATATGGAGTTGGTAAACCCTAAAAGGATAACTTAGCGGCTAAGTAAAAGCCTACCAAAGTTGGGTCTTCATATTTTATACTTGGTCCATATAATGGTCAATCCAAGTTGTTCATATGGAGGAAAATATCCTACTACAACTACCTATGAGATTTCCTCACTCGATGGACACTAAAATCAATTATTAAGGGCTGATTTATTAATTGGGCCACTTTTACAATGATCTAAGCATTGAAATTCGATGTGTACTATTAATTTATGATAATTAGTTCTGGTATAAAATTCACATGATACGGATCAGGAGAACCATGCGATTTGGAATTCAAGGGTATAGGTTAATGGCATTTTCATAATTATTATTGATCTAAGAGTTTTGTAAATTTTAATGGTTCTACATGGTTATATGCACCTTTCTAAACAATTCTTACAAAATAATTTACATTTAAATCATTACGAATAAAAAGGTATTCACCAATTCATTTAAGGGAAGGTACATATGTCAAATCACATGATGGATGGTCTTGTCTTAAAATTAATGGTTAGATGGCTTGATTTATGAATGAAAACTATTCTCAATTATTAGATTCGAGTTGGGGAATAGATATAAGGTTAGGTTAGCTAGATTGGTACCGTACACATGTACATAATAGGTTAAATTATATAATAACACACGAGAACTTTCAATACTTAGGTATTGAAAATTTGAAGTGTTATAGTACCTCTACAGATGTGTTGGTTTCCAGGGAAAGTAATTCTGAACAGAAAAAGGGTAATTCTCAATTGCGGTCTAAATTGAAATATAATATTGAAATTGCGAAATAACAAGACACATGAAAGAAGGATTGTAGGAATCATAAGGCTCTGAAGGGAAAAAAAAAGTTTGATGATGTGACAAAAGAGGCCAATACAGTGCAATCTAGCGATGAGGTGGATGGTGGTGATGTCTTAAATGCATCCAAATCTGGTTACCACAATAACAACTAAATTTTAAATTCGGAAGCCTCGTATCACATGACTTCTCACAGAGATTGGTTCACAACAAGAACAATGGAAGATAGCTTTTTATGGGCAATTATAATACTTGTATCCTAGACTGTACCATTCCATTGGCTTTCACGGTCCTACTGGTTGAATTCTGGCAATTCTTGACCCGTATCCGATGTTTCGCATGATCCTAAGCTAGGTCCCGCATAGCGAAGTCGGCTCAAAGCAGAACTTGTACCTTAACGACCGCACTGTCGTTACAATTCCAACGCCGTGACTCGCGCGCCGATGCGATGCCCAAGCCAGGCGATGTGGGCCTGCGTTCATTCCGAAGAAACGCTGCACATTGTGAATATCGAGAGAATCTCTACGATATGTCCCATCAATCAATGTCAAGTACAAGTCATACCCCAAGTACAACAACCCATCCCTCCCTTTGTAAAAGTCAATTCTCTCTCTCCCCTCACCATCCCTGTTTTACCCCATTTTCAACCACAACCATACCTCCCATCACCTTTTCCTTACAACCACCAGATCACCCCATCCCTTAAGCCACTACTCCTCTTTCTCTCTCTCATTACATCTCTTCACTTCCCAAGCAACACACCATCCCACATCCAAACTCTCTCCCTCCCAAACAACAAGTGTGGCCCACTTTCCTACCCTCTCATCTCACATCTCAATCGTTCATTCATCATCTACCAGCATCAAACTTGAAGGCAAGGAGCTAAGGGATCTAAGGGAGCAAGTAGGAGGCCCAGAGGTGGTTGATCTTTGAATTTCCACCATTGATTTCATAATTTGGGGACCCACTTGTATGAGTGACCCAACTTGATGTATGTGTTGCAATCATATGAGGGACCCATAGTGGCGAGGTCCCTCCATCTACACCACTTATTTCTCTCTTCTTCTCTTTCTCCTTCTCTCTCTTTTATGATGGGTGTGGCCCACTAGATCCACACCGATCATGGACCCACCATGATGGATGTATTTTAGTGATGTCATCCACCTGTTTTATCCAGGCAATCTAGTGGGCCTGGATGATGAGAAAGCACAAATATCATGTTGATTTGAATAGGTGGGCCACGTGCAAGTGGGACCCACCATGATGTAGTATTTATCCATGTCGTCCAGCGTCCCTAGACGCTGGACTATGAATGGCTAACATGGAGTGCGTGTACTGACATGGGCGTGTACTAACAGCTAACAAAAAAAAAAATTAAGTTTGGGGTGGGCTGCTCATGCAGGCCCCACCTTGATGTATGTATATAATCCACACTGTCCATTTCACTTCTTAGCCTATTTTAGGCGTTGAACCAAAAGATGAGGCTGATCTGATAATCAAGCGGGCCATACCATAGAAAATAGTAGTGTGTATGTTAAAACCCGCCTTAATATTTTTATTTGCCAAAATATGCTACATATTGGGCTAAATGCGTTTGTATTAAGCCACAAGGACCAATGGGCAGGGCGGATTTACCTGAAGCAGGCCCCACCTAGAAGATTCTGCAGAAAAATAATTTTTCAAAAAAAAATATATAGATGCAGCAGCTGACGCTGCTGGTGTCAGAGGTGCAGGCAGCGCCTGCTGCGAACGGATGGCCTAGCAAGGACCCACAGTCCCAACCGTGGGCCCCACCATGATGAGTGTTGATCATCAACACCGTGCATTTGATAGGTCCCCTTCAGGACAGTGGACCCCCCATAAATCAGCTGTATACAATACTCAAGTGACCCACACAACAGGAAACAGTTGAATTGAACGTCTGCCATTGAAGCCCTTTTTGGGTGTCTCAGGAGCTTTGGATCATTGTGAAATTTGTTTTCCCTATTCACCCTGGTCCATGTGACCTTGCCAACGGGTTGGATTGCAAATAAGCATTGTGGTAGGCCCCATGTGAGACCCACAGTGATGTAGGTGTTTTATTCACACCATCCACTAACCGCGGACGGTGGAACCCATTACGATGTATGTGTTTTATAACTGTCGTCTAACCATTTGGCTGGGCTGCTGGATGGTCAATGGACCCCACCATGATGCATATGTTGCATCCAAACCGTCTGTCCATCTTGAAAGATCATTTTTATGGCATGATCTAAAGAATGAGGCAGATCTAGAGTTATGTGAACCACACTATAGAAACAGTGTTGGATTGAATGTCCACCATTAAAAACCTTTAGATTACAAGGTTTGTCACGCCCTAAACCCGAAAATCGGATTCACATGAATCCCGATTGCCGAATCCGGTGCCGACAGCCTCCGTAGTGCCCCATTCTCGGCTCCTGACAATCAATTGCCAGATTCCGATCCTGGGATCCTACAAGGATGATTTTCATAATGAATTTTTTTTTTTGTAATGGAGCATAACCACAAGCATAACCAAGTCACAAAACAACATCACCACATATCCACTATATCAAAATCTTTAAGTACAATGCGAAAAGGGAAATACAAGGTGATCAAAAAGCTCCAAAAGGTCCTGATATGCACTCCTGCCTCAGCGCTGCTGCTGTCCAACGCTACCTACACGCAAATTTCATGCATAAGCTTACAAAAGCTTAGAGGGTGGTGTAAGTGTGTGCGGAGGGCAAACGCCGAGTGTACAAGATCAGATAATGCGGAAGTATGCGGTAAGTCCATGAATATACCAAGGCTATGTAATGCAAGGCATGATGCGAGATATGAATGCCATCGGCCACACTGATGCAATGCAAGGCCTACATAGCCGAATGTCATATGCGAAATGCAATCCAAGCAAGTCGGTACTCATCATGTACACATATCAGTACAGTTCCTCTCTAGATATCACCGGGGTCTAATACACTTCGCAGTGACTGCCACCTCCCTAGCTGCACAGTCAAGCAAGCGGAATAGACCTCACTATCTGCCTGACCAGTAGTCTGCCAATACCTACCCGACTCGTCGATAGCAGACTCATTTGTGAGCTAGTCAAACTCAGCCTAGCTTATAGCCCCCTCACTCAGGCGGATAAGGCCACACCCCCTTCCAACCGACCACGACATAGTGGGAGACGCGGCCTACTAGTATTCGGCTCTCGGGCGCTCGTGTATCCACTCGGTCTAGACGTTGGAGCATCTCCTGGTACCAAAAAGGTTCTGTGACTTTCACCCAAGGACATCCTAAGCGCCCACAGTGCTACAATAAGTATTTTCGGTATCCAATACGGTCATCCACGATGTACCTGTGGAGCCACGGCCCTGATGTCGCTAGGGCATACAATGATCAAGTCATACGTATGTGAGATGCATGAATCACGCTGTTAAATCATGCAGAAATCCAGCGCGTACTGCGCGATCCTGTGGGGCACTCCGTCTCATAACGGGTCCCATAAGTGGTCTGACCCATGGCATATGCTATGATCAGTCACTACTCAAATCAAGCATACATATGATGCGTATGGGCATGAGTCATGAGATTATACTAAGCATGTTATAAAGCGACAAATAGTAATGAGTATGGGCTTATTAATGGACCCTAAGGAGAGTTACAATGCAGACATTTAACCAATCACTGTACATACAATGTGGACGTCAAACCAACATTGTTCCTTAGGCACGACCCGCCATAAATGTCATTACATGAACCATGAGAAATCACACATTACAATGGACCGTAAGGTCATTCCGTTGGGCCTCGATCCATGGGCCATAGATACATCAAATGGGCCAAATTACATGAGCCTTACATTCATCAAATGGCTGCATTAATGGGCCTCACCAATGAGCCTTATGTACATTGCAATGGTCTATGACCCATGGGCCATGAAACACATCAAAGTGGCCCTCACAATTTGGGCCTTAAATATATCAGATGGGCCTACACAAAAGAGCTTTAAATATATCAAATGGGCCACTCCATTTGCGTCCCATGCACATCAAATGGGCTTGATCCCATGGGCTTTAATATGTATCAAATGGGCTTGAATCTCGTGGGCCTTATATAGAATAAATGGGCCGGATCCCATGGGCATTGAATATGTCAAATGGGCCGAAACCCATGGGCATTACATATACCAAATGGGTTTAATCCCATGGCCTTAAATGTGCACCAAGGTGGGCCTAAATGAATGGCCATAAATGGATCAACATGGGCCCTATATACATACCAAAGTGGGCCCATTTGAACCATAGATCTGGCTCATTTTTTTAGCTCAAGAGATGAGTTTTCAAAATGGATAGATGGTGAGACGCAACACATGCATCATGGTGGGGGGTCACATGAAGGCCTACCATCATAAACATATTATGTTTAATATAATATATAATTTATATACAGTATATATATATACAATATTATATTACATATAATTTTATATATACATATATATATATATATATATCTACACATACACACACGCATACCCACACACGCGCACACACCAGGTGCACTCACACACGCATACACACACACGCACACACACACACACACATACATTACAGTGGGTTCCACCGTCCATACGGATGGTGGATTTTAGGCACATACATCATTGTGGTCCCATGTGGGGCCCACCATATTGTTTACATGCCATCCAACCCATTCATTAGGTCATGCAGACCTGAATGAAGGGTGAAAATAAATTTCAGCTTGATCCAGAACTTCTGTGGGGCCCAAAAAGGATTTCAATGGTAGAATTCATTTCACACTGTTTCTTATGGTGTGGGCCACCTGAGCTTTGGATGGGCCTCATTTTTGGGGAGGGCCCACCTCAGAAAGTGGGCCACCTAGTGGACAGGTCGGATGGCAAGTAAACATCAAGGTGGGGCCCACGACTAGGGCCGTGGGACCTGCTCGTCTGCCCGCCCGTAGTGCGCAGGCGTTGCCTGCGCCTGTCAGTAGCAGCAACGCACGCTGCCTCTTTGCATGTTTTTTATTTTTTTGAAAAACTATTTTTCCAAGGTTTTTCAAGTATGGGGCCCACATCTGGTAGATCCACACCATCCACTGGCTTCCATAGCCCTATACAAGTCTATCAAGACCAATATTGGGCCGTTTTCAGCATGTAAAAAAAATCTGGGTGAACTTCAATGGTAATGAAATAGTTTTCGATGTTATGGCCCACCAAATACTCTGATCAACCTCATTTTTCGGCTCAACACCTAAAATGAGTCGGGCAAAAGGATGGACGGCTCAGATTGTAAACATACATCACGGTGGGGCTTACACCAGTGGTCCCTTCCAAAGGCTTTGAACAAGCCAATATTTGTGTTTTTTTTTTTTCCACTTGACGTCCAGCGTCTGGACGTTCTTATTTTTATTTTTTATTTTGGGCTTGTAAAACACGTTCAAGGTGGGCCCTGTTTAGGTCGTCCACCATATGATGGATGATGCATTTAAGATGGGCCCCACCCATGGAGGGCTTGGATAAGTACATATTTTATGGTGGGGCTCATTCAAGTGGGCCACATGGCCTCATCAACATACCAGAAAATAAATAAAAATGAGAGGGAGAGAGAGAGAGAAAAAAAAGTGGGACACACGTGTGATGGAGGGACCCCGATACTATGGGCCCTCCATTTCAGCCATCCAATCATACATCAAAGGGTCCCATTACATATGGGCCATCCAAACAAAAGATCAACGATGGAGATCCCACTCCACCAAAAATGGACGGTCTAGATGACCTTTTTAATACAAGGAAAGTAAATATCATGATGGGGTCCATGGAGAATGGCCCCATCATGGAATGATTTGATGATCAAGATGGGCTATCGGCCACATCTTAGGGTCCCAAATGAGATCCACACCATTGATCAGTGGGCCTCACTTGGCCCATCATAAAAATAAGTAAACTATCCTATAGAAGCACCCACCTTATGATCTACTCGGTCCGTTGGAACGCCTCTCTTCTAGAGCTTCACTTTGATGGTGGAGATGGGAGATGGATGGCTAGGATGATGGGTTTTTGGGAGTGGGAAGTGGGCCACCAAAAATCACTTCTTTTCTCATGGAAATCCTTGGACGTGGGAGTGCTTTCTTGCTTGAGATTTTGAAATGAGAAATGAGAAAGAGAGAGAGAGAGAGTTGTAAGGA
Source organism: Magnolia kwangsiensis (assembly GCA_037074715.1). Taxonomy (NCBI): domain Eukaryota; kingdom Viridiplantae; phylum Streptophyta; class Magnoliopsida; order Magnoliales; family Magnoliaceae; genus Magnolia; species Magnolia kwangsiensis. The sequence goes on along the minus strand of CM073576.1, from coordinate 40,464,507 downwards.
AAGAGGGATGGGTGATGGGTGAAAGGGTGAGGTGAGTGATGTGTGATGTGAGTGATGGGTGAGGTGAGAGCTTGGTTGACTTTTGGTGGTTGCTTAACTTGTGGAGAAAGAAAGCATGGGTGTGTGTACTTGACATGAGAGGTGATTGATGGGATTGATTGATGGGATTGATGGGACATATTGTAGAGATTTCCTTGAGATTTGCAACGTGCGGTGTTTTTTCTCGAACTAAACGCGGGTCCGCATCTCATCGTCTGGGTATCGGATCGGTGCGTGAGTTGCGACGTTGGAACCGCGGCGACGGTGCGGTCGCAATGATACAAGTCTTAGATTAAGCCGACTCAAATGAATAGGATACGACTTACGGTCGTGCGCAACATCAACTACAGGTCACGGATTGCCAGAATTTGACGAGAAGGATCGCGGGAAGTGACGAAACAGTACGGATTATGATACGGGTCTTACAGGTGTGTACTTGTAAAAAAAAAAGAGCTTTTGGGGTGGGCTACTCATGTAGGCCTTACCTTAATGTAAAAATCAAATCCACGCCCTTTATTTCATTTCTTAGCTCATTTTAGGCATTGAGCCAAAAAATGAACCTAATCCGATTTTCTGACAGGCCCTTACTTGGAAAAAAAAACATTTTTTACCTTTAAAATCCATTAGGACCCACCTCGATGTCCCTACCCCCCAAAAACACACTGCATATTGGACTCGTTTAATCCATCATGGGCCATAGAATCCAGTGATTGGGTTGGATTTTTCTTATACAGGCCCCACCTAGAAAATTCTTTGGAAAATTATTTTTAAAAAATAAAATAAAATAAAATAAAATTTAAGCAATAGCAGTAGCGAGCTGCTGCCACTGACAGCCAAGGACGCCAGCAGCGTCCTGCTACATGGCGCTGGAGGCAGGGGTCCCAACCGTGGGCCCCACCGTGATGCTTGTGTGCATCAACACCATGCATTTTGATTTGCCCATTAGGGCAGTGGTCCTCCCTCAAAATCAGCCTATGCACAATTCAGGTGGCCCGCATGGCATGAAATAATGTCAATTGAACGTTTACCATTGAAACTCTTTTGGGTTATCACAGAAGTTTTGGATCAGTATGCAAATTGGTTTTCCTCCTCATCCGGTTCCATATGACCCTATTAACAGATAGGACGGTAGATAAACATTATGGTGGGCCCCATGTGGGACCCACTGATGTGTGGATGTATGCCCACACCATCACCCATTTGGTGAAAACCACCACAATGTATACTTTGGTTTGCACCGTCCAGCAGGCGTGGACGGTGGGCCACCATGATGTGTATTTATATCTATACCGTCTGTATGTGTGTACGTGGCCCATCCCACATGTGTGGCACGTGTGAGAGTGGGACCCACTTGTAATATGTGTATAACGCTGGACCCTTTATATAAATATAAATACGTGATAATATATTATTATATTATATATATATATATATATATATATATATATATATATATATATATATATATATATGTATATATATATATATACAACATATATATAATATGTATATGATAGCCCCACCTAGGATTCACCTTCATGAACGCTGGACGTGGTGGGTCCCATCCACATTGTCCGTCCGTTTTCAAAATCTTTAAGTACAATGCGGGAAGGGAAATACAAGGTGATCAAAAAGCTCCAAAAGGTCCTGATATGCACTCCTGCCTCAGCGCTGCTGCTGTCCAACGCTACCTGCATGCAACTGTCGTGCATAAGCTTACAAAAGCTTAGAGGGTGGTGTAAGTGTGTGCGGAGGGCAAACGCCGAGTGTACAAGATCAGGTTATGTGGAAGTATGCAGTAAGTCCATGAATATACTAAGGCTATGTAATGCAAGGCATGATGCGAGATATGAATGCCATCGGCCACACTGATGTAATGCAAGGCCTACATAGCCGAATGTCATATGCGAAATGCAATCCAAGCAAGTCTGTAACACCCTGAAAATCGGGGGTCGTGTATAAACTCAACTCCCGAGTTCCAGACCGTCACTTATGCAACAAAAATGGTTATGATTCAATGTTGTCTGATTTAACGCATCCACATGAGTAAAAGTATACCAAAACTGCAATTCATACTTCAGATCCAGTGATAAAAGCAAGCGGAAGACTAAACAATATATATCACTGTATATAAAAAAAAAACAAAGTACTCTCAACTGTCTCCAAAGTATGACTACATCTCTGAGTCTCATATACATGTAAATAGACAAAAAAAAAATAAGTCCAAAATAGTCCCACTGAAATCCCCCTCGATCCAGGTCACCTACGGGAAGCCGTCGTGGTACTGCATATAAGAGAACTCATCCTGGTCCTCGTCAATCTCCGGCTCCACGTCCTGGATCTCGTCGCCACCTGCAACTACAACAGGGTCTGGTGGGTGTTGCAAACACCATCCCGTAACGTGGGAATGAGTGATCAACTCAGTGGAATCATAGAGCAAAGATTAGCATGTTCACAATTCAATTACGCGATAATAGTAAAGCAGTAAATCAGACAAACCTAATACTGTTGTTTAATGCAAGATGATATGACATGATGTATGCCCTCACCGACGATCACCCTCATGCGGCAACATCTTACGACCGCGGCATGCCACACTCCCTAGAGTGCTCCACATCTTCCAGGCACATGCAATGCTATGGTGATATGATTACCCAGTTGTTATTAGTCCATTCAAACAGCAGGATTGGGAAACTAAGGTACTTCCCTTGTATCAATCCCAACACGGATCCTGTCTAGGGTCGTCACTCCTAGTAATATCATACGATGTACATTTCGTAGGTCACTGCAAGGGCTGCCAGGGCTGCTGCTCGCACTCGTTGCACCGCTCCCCCATCACCTTATCAATACAGGCCTACTGTACTCTACTGCACGGAAGGGTCGTCGCCTCCCGTGAACTCAGAATACACTCGCGGTCACTACAAAGGGCTCGTCGCCTGATCAGTGTAGGCCGACAGCTAGAATATAGTGTCCCATACCACCATAATCTGCTCACGAGTCAAGGTGCTCATTGGTCACTACGGGGAGGTTTGTGGCCCCAGCGTAGGCCGACAGCTCGACCACGGTGTCCCATACCACCATGCCCGGCTCATGAGTCTTTGTGGATCAAGGTACCACGGTTAATAGGGTTTACAATGGTAAGTTCAGTACCCTAGGTTCAAGCAGTTATGATACATACAAGGTGAACAAACATCGGCCAGTCGGGTTACTTGACGGGCTCGACTAGCGCGATCGCATCTCGAATTGAACGACATGAAGCGCGTAAAACACTTCGCGTGGCCTAACCACTGCCGCCAACTCTCAACACGAATCACATTCATCGACGCGTCGTTCGTGGCTATGACCAGTCAGCCACGAATTCGCTCGGTTACCGACTGCCTGGACTAAATCAAGTCCCACACATCTATGGAATTTCATTACTACGATGCAAAGGTATTGGAATTGAAATACATCATGTGAGCATGTTAGCACATGTTATAACATTCAATTTAGGCAAATCTTCAAGGCATGCTTTCCAAGCATATTCAACTTAGGCAATTCTTAAGGCATCATTTCTATGCACATGATGCAATCATGCATAAGGTCAACATATAGGAAATCATTTAGGTCAGCCTATTAATCATGAAATCAATCTCAAACTACTACATAACATCATTCAATACAATACATACTAATACAAGCATTTATACAAACACATACACTACACCCTTAAGTCCACATATACTATGTCGACCCAAAGTGCGCAACTTGGCGAATCTCTTCACCAAACTGATTATGCAGGCATTCCTAACTCTCTAATGCGGCGACAAATCATGTCAATCATGTCAGCAAAATATGCATGGAGACCGTACTTCCTACAAATGACTAAAATGCCCTAAATCTTATATTATTCGTTAATTTGCGAAACAGGAAACGGAGAGCATGTTGTACATGTCAAACGGCGATGCCGTCGATAATCTACTATTAAACGACATTGAAAGCGTTGTAAACCGTCAATCAAAGCGTCTAAAATTCTCACCTAATCTCTTACGGTCGCGAGAATTTGAACGGAGCGTGTAGGCTTCGTCTACGACAGTAGGAGAACCTGATTCATGGATTTCGTTAGCTAATACGTTCAGAATCTACGTGGACCCTAAATCAGCAAGTTTTTAGGGTTTTTCTATACCTGGAAAAGCGTAGAAATCACCAGCCAGGTGATTGGAAGGAAGCGTTGATGCAGCAACTGTTGGCGGCTCGGAAGCGGGAAAAATCTCCTCTTCCCTTTCTCTCAAACTCTCTCTCTCTTTTCTAGGGTTTAGGGAAATTCGTATGCAAGGAAGGAATGAGGGTTTCAACCCCTTTTATAAGCTTGGAAACGCCCGAAATAGGCTCCGGGACGAAGTTTACTTATTGCCTATCCATTTCGGGGCTGTTTCGGTCCAAAAACTGATTTCTGGTGGTCTCCTGGTCGATTGCGATCAGACTTAAGCTCATGGGTACCAGATGTACCTCGTATTAAGTTTTCAGTCTGGCAGGGTTCGCAGATCGCACGTGGCGGACCAGTTTCAGTTCAGCGGTCACCGCACATAGATCAGGACTGAAAGTTCCGTGACAATAATTAGATATTTTTCCTGATCCGAGGGTGTAATCTGGATGAATTCTGACGGTCAGAACGCTTAATACTGACGCGTCAAGTCGTGTGCCAGATCTAAATTTGAAATTCCCAATTCGTCCCTATTCGCGGTCGCTTCAGTCCAGTTTCAACGAAATACTCTGTGATTATCGGTTTGACTTGATTTTCGAGGTGATTGTCAAGTCCAGCTGGGCGGTTCTAACGGTCTAAGATAGGAGGTATCAGACCTTCGACGCGCGGTCTAAATCCAATACAAAAGTTCCATATGGTCCAGAGGACAAACCTGCTTAGAGTTGGATCCAAGGTTATAGAGTATTGTCGAGTTGTCTGTTCTACTCGATTTGGGTCTTGTAGAACGTATTTAAAGTGATCAGGGACTATTTCCCAGCTACTCTAACGTTGCGCTAGCTAACTTACGTAAAATTTTCATGGATATTATTTATACGCGATTTCGGGTCAAATCGGTACTCGATTCCAAGTACGGATTTTTCACGGGCGTTACAATCTACCCCCCTTAACAAATAATTTCGTCCTCGAAATTTGTACCTGTTCGTACTCCTCGAGAAGCTGTGGGTAGTTCTTTCTGATCTCGGCTTCTGTCTCCCAAGTAGCCTTCTCCTCAGAGTGATGCGTCCATAGTACCTTCACAAGGGGAATCACCTTGCTACGCAGTACCTGCTCCTTCCGGTCTAAGATACGTGTCGGTCGCAGGATATAAGTAACATCCTCTCCTAACTGCACCTGCTCCCATCTGATGATGTGGGAAGGATCAGCAACGTACTTCTTCAGCATAGAAACATGAAATACGTTGTGGATGCTCGCGAGGGGCGTGGGTAAAGCCAATCGGTAAGCCACTGCTCCCACACGATCGAGGATCTGAAATGGACCAATGAAGCGCGGTGCCAGTTTCCCCTTCTTCCCGAACCGAAGGACTCCCTTCATAGGGGAAACCCGCAAAAACACATGATCCCCGACTGTAAACTCTAGTGGCCTCCGTCTCGTATCGGCGTAGCTCTTCTGTCTGCTCTGCGCTGTAAGAAGCCGACGTCGAATAATATCAATCTTCTCTGACGTCGCCTGCACCAACTCTGGGCCAATCAAGCTGCGCTCACCGACCTCTAACCAGCAATGCGGTGCGCGACAAGGTCGCCCATACAGCGCCTCATAAGGTGCCATGCCGATACTCGTCTGGAAGCTATTGTTGTACGCAAACTCCGCATATGCAAGACAGTCATCCCAACTGTCCTTGAAGTCCAATGCGCAAGCCCGCAACATGTCCTCCAGGATCTGGTTCACTCGCTCCGTCTGTCCGTCCGTCTGTGGGTGGAAGGCAGTACTGAACTTCAACTTCACACCCATAGCCTCCTGAATGCGAGTCCAGAAAATAGAAGTGAACCGCGTGTCTCTGTCCGACACGATCTCCAACGGAACTCCATGCAGACGCACAATCTCTCGGATATACAATCTAGCCAGCTCGTCTGCAGAGTTCGTAACTCTGATCGGTAGGAAGTGCGCCGACTTCGTCAATCGGTCGACGATCACCCAAATGGAATCATGCCCCTTCCTCGTCCTCGGCAACCCAGAAATGAAGTCCATGGAAATGAAATCCCATTTCCATTCTGCAATCGGCATAGGCTGCAAAAGTCCAGGTGGTCGGCGATGCTCTGCCTTCACCTGCTGACAAGTGAGACAACGGGACACGAACTCAGCAATGTGGGTCTTCATACCTTCCCACCAATACGTTCTCTTCACGTCACGATACATCTTTGTGCTGCCAGGATGCATCGCGAGTCTAGTAGAATGCGCAGCCTCGAGAATCTCTCGTCTCAAGTCAGGGACATCTGGGACGCATAAGCGGCCACGGTAACGTAAGCCTCCATCCATACCAACTCGCCAGTCGGCGTCAGCATCATCACTGGCCTGCTCTCGAAGCTCAGTAAGATGCGCGTCGTCCCTCTGCGCCTCGATGACACGGTCATCGATCTGGGATCGCACCTGTACATGTGCGATGAACTCAAATGGCTCCTCTACGGTGAGCTTCTGCTCAAAGTCTCGCAAAAACTCAACCATATCCCACTCGGCAACCATCAGCGGAGCCGCAAACTCTATCGCCTTCTTGCGGCTCAACGCATCAGCCACAAGGTTCGCCTTCCCAGGATGGTAAGAGACTTCAAAATTGAAGTCCTTCAGCGTCTCCATCCATCGCCGCTGCCTCATATTCAAGTCTCGCTGCGTGAATATGTACTTGAGGCTCTTGTGGTCGCAAAAGAGCTCGAACTCCTCTCCGTAGAGGTAATGTCTCCAGAGTCTCAGTGCGAATATAACGGCTGCCAACTCCAGGTCGTGTGTAGGGTAATTCTCCTCGTGCTTCCTTAATTGTCTCGAGGCATACGAGATTACCCTGTCCCTCTGCATAAGGACACAACCCAAACCAACGCTAGACGCGTCAGTGTATATAGTGTATCTAACCCCCTGCTCTGGCAATACTAACACAGGGGCGGACGTAAGTCTGTCCTTCAGCTCCTGAAAAGCTGACTCCGCCTTATCATTCCAGGCGAACTTCACGTCCTTCCGTGTCAACTGAGATAAGGGTCTCGCGATCTTCGAGAAATCCTGAATGAAACGCCGATAGTAGCCAGCGAGACCCAAGAAACTCCTCACCTCAGTGACAGAACTAGGCTGCTCCCAGTCCTGCACCGCAGCTACCTTAGACAGGTCAACTGCCATGCCATCCTTGGACACCACGTGTCCCAGAAACTTCACCTCCTGCTTCCAGAAGTCGCACTTCTTGTACTGTGCGAACAACTGGTGTCGTCTGAGCGTATCCAGAACCAAACGCAAATGCTCCTCATGCTCCTCTCGACTCCTAGAGTATACCAAAATGTCGTCGATGAAGACAACGACGAATCGATAGAGGAAAGGCCGAAAAACCCGGTTCATCAGATCCATGAACACGGCCGGTGCGTTCGTGAGACCGAACGACATCACGAGGAACTCGTAGTGACCAAAACTGGTCCTGAATGCTGTCTTCTGCACGTCCTCATCCCTGACGCGCAGCTGATGATATCCTGACTGAAGATCAATCTTCGAGAAGTACTGCGCTCCTCTCAACTGATCAAACAAGTCATCGATCCTAGGTAAAGGGTACTTGTTCTTCACTGTGAGCTGGTTCAGCCTACGATAATCAATACACAATCGCAGCGAACCGTCCTTCTTCTTCACGAACAAGACCGGTGCTCCCCAAGGAGATACGCTAGGCCGTATAAAGCCAAGCTCTAGCAGACCATCAATCTGCGTCCGCAACTCCTCCATCTCACAAGGCGTCATGCGATACGTCGGCAGTGAGACGGGTATAGAACCAGGAATCAGATTGATAGTGAAATCGATCTCACGTCGGGGCGGCAAACCAGGGATCTTCCTGAACAGATCCCCGAACTCAGAAACAACTGGCGTCTGCTCAAGGACCTGGGCACCAGCGTCGCGCAATATAGTGGCGTAGCTAAGAATGCGGAAAGGAAGATTTACCCGCACTGAAAATGTGAAAGGCGTGCCCTCAGGCTCGTACACCGTCACCACACGAGCCTCGCAGTCAATCTCGGCTCTCGCTGCAGTCAACCAGTCCACTCGGTCTAGACGTTGGAGCATCTCCTAGTACCCAAAAGGTTCTGGAACTTTCACCCAAGGACATCCTAAGTGCCCACAGTGCTAGAACCAAGTATTTTTGGTATCCGATATGGCAATCCACGATGTATCTGTGGAGCTATAGCTCTGATGTCGCTAGGGCGTGCAGTGAATCAAGTCATACATATGCGAGATGCATGAATCACAACGTCAAATCATACAACAATCCAGCGCGTACTGCGCGATCATGTGGGGCACTCCGTCTTATAAGGTGTCCCGTAAGTGGTCTGCCCAATGGCATATGCTCTGATCAGTCACTACTCAAATCAAGCATACATATGATGCGTATGGGCATGAGTCATGGGATTATACTAAGCATGTTATAAAGCGATGAATAGTAACGAGTATGGGTCTATCAATGGGCCCTAAGGAGAGTTACAATGCGAACATTTAACCAACATTGTACTTAGAATGTGGACGTCAAACTAACATTGTTCCTTAGGCACGACCCGCCATAAATATCATTACATGAACCATGGAAAATCACTCATTGCAATAGACCCTAAGGACATCCGTTGGGCCTCGATCCATGGGCCTTAGATACATCAAATGGGCCGAATCACATGGGCCTTACATTCATCAAATGGGCTACGTTAATGGGCCTCACCAATGAGCCTTATGTACATTGCAATGGCCATAACCCATGAGCCTTTAAATACATCGAAATGGGCCTCATAATATGGGCCTTACAGCTATCAAAGTGGGCCTCAACCACGGGCCACAAATATATCGGATGGGCCTGATAACATGGGCCTCATATTCACATCAAACTGGGCCTCAACAATGGGCCATAATTATGACAATATGGGCCCAATCACTTGGGCCTTATATATATACCAAGGTGGGCCTCAACAATGGCCACAATTACATCCTTATGGGCCTCCTCATATGGGCCTTATGAATGCCAAGGTGGGCCTTAAAAATGGCCACAAATATATACTTTCATACATATGTGTGTGTGTGTGTGTATATATATATATATATATATATATATATATATATATATATATATATATATATATACACACACACACACACACACACATGTATACATACATGTATATGAATTATGTTAAAGGACCAACCGATCCTCACTTCAAATAATAGTGGTGGGACCCACTTGAACCACGGATCTGACTCATTCTTTAGCTCATGCCACAAAAAGATCTTTCAAAATGGTTGAATGGGGATGCAACACATGCATCATGGTGGGGTCCACACACCTGGCCCATTAATTATATGGATGGTTTGGATATAACACAGACACCAAAGGTGAGGTCCACTTGGCCATCCAACAACCTCATAAAATGGCTGGACGGCATATATGCAACGCATGCATCATGATGGGCACAGCACTTGCTGACGTCCGTCAGCTATATAGCTGGTGTGTGATCGCCCAGCCCACCTGTCACCACCATGAGTGGGTCCCATGTGGGTCCCATGTGGGTCCCATCATAATATTTATTTATCATCCACCCATTGATAAGGTCACACGGACCTGGATGAAGAGAAAATATGAATTTCAGCTTGATCCAAAATTTCAGTGGGCCCCAAAAAGGGTTCCAATGGTAGAGTTCAATTCACACTGTTTCTTATGGTGTGGGCCACCTGGGCTTTGGATGGGCCTCATTTTTGGGGAGGGCCCACCTCAGAAAGTGGGCCACCTAGTGGACAGGTCGGATGACAAGTAAACATCAACGTGGGGCCCACGGCTAGGGCCGTGGGACCTGCTCGTCCGCCCGCCCGTAGTGCACAGGCGCTGCCTGCGCCTGTCAGTAGCAGCAGCGCACGCTGCCTCTTTTATATATATATTTTTTAAAAAAAAAACTGATTTTCCAAGGTTTTTCAGGTGTGGGGCTCATATCTGGTAGATCCACACCATCCACTGGCTTCCATGGCTCTAGACAAGTCTATCAAGACCAATATTGGGCTGTTTTCAGCATGTAAGAAAGATCTGGGTGAACTTCAATGGTAATGAAACAGTTTTCGATGTTATGGCCGACCAGATACTCTGATCAACCTCATTTTTCGGCTCAAAGCCTAAAATGAGTCGGGGAAGAGGATGGATGGCTCGGATTGTAAACATACATCAATGTGGGGCCTGCTTGAGTGATACACTCCAATGGCTTATGAAAAATCAAGCCCATATTTGTGTTTTCCTGCCACGTCCAGCGTCCAGACGCTGGACGTTTCTTCTCTATCTTTTTTTTTGTGTTATTTAGGTGGGCCTCCATAAGATGAATGTTACATCTAAGATGGGCCCCACTCATGGAGGGCTTGGATAAAATACATATTTCATGGTGGGACTCATTCAAGTGGGCCACATAGCCACATCAACATACAAGAAAATGAATAAAAATGAGAGAGAGAGAGAGTGGGACACGCATGATGGAGGGGCCCTGGCACTATGGGCCCTCCGTTTCAACCATCCAATCATACATCAATGGATCCCATTGCACATGGGCCATCCAAATAAAAGATCAACGGTAGAGATCCCTCTCCATCCAAAATGAACGGTCTATATGACCTCATAAATGCAAGAAAGTAAACATCATGATCGGGTCCATGGAGAATGGCCCCATCATAGAATGATTTTGATGATCAAGATGGGCCATTAGCCACATCTTAGGGTTCCAAGTGAGATCCACACCATTGATCGGTGGGCCTCACTTAGCCCATCGTAAAAACAAGTAAACTACCCTATAGAAGCACCCACCTTATGATCTACTCGGTCCGTTGGAACGCCTATCTTCTAGAGCTTCACTTTGATGGTGGAGATGGGAGATGGATGGCTAGGATTAGAGTTTTTGGGATAGGAAGTGGGCCACCAAAATCACTTCTCTCTCATGGAAGAGAGCTTGGACGTGTGATGCTCTCTTGGTTACTTGGGTTTGGTGTGAAAAGAGAGAGAGAGAGAGAGAGAGAGAGAGAGAGAGATGAGATGTAGGGAGATGTGAGGTGAGTGATGGGGTGATGGTTGATGGATGTGAGTGATGGGTGAGGTGATGTATTAGTTGACTTTGGTGGTTTCTTGACTTGTGGAGAAAGGAAGCATGGGTGCTTGTACTTGACATAAAGTGATTGATGGATGATTGATTGATGGGATTGATTTGACACTTTGTAGAGATTCTCTTGGGATTTACAACGCGCGGTGTTTTTCCTCGAACTGAACGCGGGTCCGCATCTCATCGTCTGGGTATCAGATCGATGCGTGAGTTGCGGCGTTGGAACCGCGGCGACGGTACGGTCGCAGTGGTATAAATCTCATATTAAGCCGACTCAAATGTATAGGATACGTCTCATAGTCGTGCGCAATGTCGACTACAGGTCGCGGGTTGTCAAAATTTGACGAGAAGGATCGCGGGAAGTAACGGAACAGTACAGTTTAGGATACGGGTCTTACAAGGTTGGACAAGTAAGATATTTGCTTTCCCTCTGAATCCAGGTCCTTGTGACCTTATGAATAGATTGTGCAGGAAATAAATGTTATGGTGGGCCTTGGAAATTTTAATGGTGGAAGTCATCATCACTATTTATATTTGGATGTGGCGCATTTGATATATATGGGGTTAATTGGTGTGGCCCATTTGATGCACATAAGGCCCATGTGATTAGGCCCATTTTGATGCATTCTAAGGCCCACGGGTTATGGCTCATTGCAATGTAAGTAAGGCCCATTGGTACAGCCCATTGATACGGCCCACTTGATGAATATAAGGCCCATGTGATACGGCCCATTTTGATGTACTTAAGGCCCAGTGGGATGAATTTAGGTCCATTGCAATGTGTGATTTCTCCATGGTATATATAATGATGTTTATACTGGGACGTGCCTTGGGAACAATGATGGTTAGATGCCCACATTGTAAGGATGATGTCGGTTAAATGTTCGCATTATCACTCTCCCTAGGCCCCATTGCTAGGCCCATACTTGTAGTGTGTAGGCCGTTTAGGCCCATCTTCCTTATGAACAGAGCTCATTACCATATAACATAGTTAGTATAGATCCATGATTCATGATCATACGCATCATATGTATGCCTGATATGAGGAGTGACTGATCATAACATATGCCTTTGGGTAGATCATACCATATGCATGGATGTAATATAATATACAGTGCGATCATAGCATATGCCTTCGGGTACATTACATCCATGATCATACGCATTATATGTATGCCTGAATCATACACCATCCCCTTATGGGCTCCCTGATAGGCGGAGTGCCGTACATGAGCGCGTGGTACGCGCAGGATTGTTACATGTCTAATAGTATAATTCACGCACTTGCACTTGTGTGATTGTAATTATTATATGCCCTAGCGACATGAGGGTCATAGCCTCCACAGACACATAGTAGGTAGCTGGATTGGATACCAAAAATATTATTACTAAGCACCGGGGAGCCACAAATGTCCCTAGGTGAAAATTCTTAAACCCGATGGTACCAGAGGATGACTCCAACGTCGAGACCGAGTGGATATATGAGTACACGATAACCGAATACCAGGAGTCCATGTCTCCCACTGTGTCATGGTCAGTTGAAAAGGGGTGTGGCCTTATTCGCCCAAGGGTAGGGAGCAATACTAGGCTGAGTTTGACTAGCTCGTGAATGGGTCCGCTATCGACATGCTGGATAGGTATTGGCAGACTATTGTCAGGCGAATAGTGAGATTTCTTACACTCACTTAAATTGTGCGGCTGGGAGAACGGCAATGCCATTTGGAGTGTACTAAACCCCGGTGATTATCCAGAATGAGAACTGTACTGATATTGATGACCTGTATGAGGATTTGGATGAGGATTGGTATGCTTGAGTTGCATCATCATCGCATGGTCTTGACATGGCCGATAACATTTATATCTTGCACCGGATAGCCTTGGTATGAATGATTGCATTCATTTACTCATTAGCACGTTTTCGCATTACTCTGACCATACATTCTGAGCACGCTCATATTACACACACACTTACACTGCCCTCTAAGCTTTCTATAAGCGTATGCACGATTGATGTGTGCAGGTGATGCTAGGATGCAGTCGTAGCATAGTAGCAGCAAGAGCGTACAGTCGAGCTTTTAGAGTTTTCGTTATTTGCATTATCTTGTATTTCCCTTTAGACGCATTATACTCAAAAAAAAATTATCATAATGGATTTCGTGATGGTGTTCTTGTGGTTATTGTTTGTGGGTTATGCTTATGGTTATGCTCATTATGAATTAAAATGATGATTAAAATCCTCCTTATAGCATCCCAAGATCGTAACCTGGTGTATGGGTGCTGGGAGCCGAGACTGGGATACTACGGAGGCTGTTGGCGCCGAATTCGGTGATCGAAAATTTTATGAGCCCAGTTTTTGAGTTTGGGCAGTGAAAGCAATGACATTACCTGTAAAGCAATTGGTATTAGTTCAATGAATATCAGGATGTTTAATGGGGTAGAGCGTATCCTAGATGTATGGAACATTCCTGACCTCAGGAAGAATCTTATCTCTCTTGAGGCGCTAGAGGCACTTGGGTGCAAGTTTACTAGTTTTAATTAGGTCCGTAAAGTTTCTAAAGGGGCTCTCATAGTGATGAAAGTACAGCGGAACAGTAATCTTTACAAGTTGATCGAGAATATCGTATCGGGTGGAGTTACAATGTCTGTAGCAGAGTCCGCATCAGCACGTTTGTGGCATGCTCATTTGGGCCACATGAGCGAGCACGATATAAACTTTCCGATCATAACTTAATTTCAATTTTTAAAAGCATTGATTTTCATATTTGTGAACATTGTATATATGGTAAACAATATTGGCTAACTTTTAAGAATGGAAATTGTGCATGTAAATGAGTGCTTGAGTATGTACGGTCATATGTATGGGGCCCGTCACCCATTGTTTCCGCTGAAGAGTCATAATGTTTTGTCTCATTCATAGGTGACTACTTCAGGAAAGTGTGGGTTTATTTTCTGAAAAATAAATTCGATATATTTGCCACATTCAAGATGTGGAAGGCAATTGTTGAGAAGCAAATAAGGTGAAAATTGGAGGTTTTAAGGATAGACAATGGAGGTGAATTCACTTCAAAAGAATTCAAACAATTTTATAAAGATAAGGGGATTATAAGGCACAATACAATGAGGCATACACTTGAACAAAATGGTGTAGTGGAACGTATGAATCAGACTCTCCCAAAGCATTTTGAGTAATTATGGATTGGGTAAGGAGTTGTGGACTTAAGCCATGAATACAACCCATTATCTAGTGAATAGGTCCTCGTCTAAGCTGATAGACTGTAAAATTTCCAAAGAAGTGTTGAGCGGCCATGATGTTGACTACTCAGGGTTGTGTGTATTTGGTTGTGACGCTTACTCTCATGTATTGTTAGTTGAAAGAGATAACTAGATCAAAGAGTGAAGAAACTTACTTTTGTGGGTTATGGTGATGGCGTGAAAGAGTAAAGACAGTATGAATAGGTCAATTGAAAAATCACTTTGAGCCACATTGTCAAATTCGATGAGGATTCCTTATTCCATAAGGATGAAGGCAAGATACCAGAAAAATTGACAGTTATCAACATTGAAATTGAAAAGGGTGAGACATAGTTTGAAGCTAAGCCACAAACAGAGGTTAAGGAGAAAGTGGAGCAGCCACCTCTCAGAAGAAATCCATTAAGAGATTGCATATTTCCAGTCAAATACAAGGATGACTCGAATGTTGCATTCGCCCTCATTGTGAATGACGGTGGTTCGTCTTTCTTCCAAGAAGCACTAGATGGTTCTAATGTTGAAAAGTAAATGGCGGTCATGCATGATGAGATGGACTCTCTGCATAAGAATGAGATATAGAACCCGGTGGAACTTCCAATGGAGCAAAAATTAATCAATTGCAAGTGGATCTTTAAGAAGAAGCAAGATAGATATAAAGCAAGCTTGGTCGCAAAAGAGTATGCGCAAAAGGAGGGTATCGACGTTAATGAGATCTTTGCACCCATGGTCAAGCAGGTGCCTATCAAATTTGTATTGTTGTTGATTTTCTAATAAAAATTGGAACAGATGGATGTGAAGATTTTTTCCTATATGGGGAGTTGGAGAAGTAGATTTACATGAAGCAACCAAAAGGGTTCGAAGTAAATGGGGCTGAGAATAAAGTTTGCAGGGTGAGAAGGTCATTATGTGGCCTTAAACAGTCGCCTAGGCAATGGTATAGAAGATTTGATCCTTTCATGATGAGTCAGAGGTTTACTAGAAGTGAGTATGATCATTATGTCCATTTCAAGACATTAGATGATGGGCATTTCATTGCATTGGTACTGTACGCAAATGACATATTATCGATAGCCATAACATGTCTGAGATCGATACATTGAAGTCTCAGTTGTCAGAGATATTTGAAATGAAAAATCTAGGAGTTGCAAAGAAGATTAGAGATATAGATATTCATATAGAAAAATAGAAGAACACGATACAATATATCACATGCAGAATACCTTGAGAATTGATTAGTTAAGTATGGTATGGACAAGGTGAAACTGGTTAGCACACCCTATATTGCTCACCTTAAGCTTTCTTTCGAACAATGTCATAATACAGATAAAAAAAAGTTCAAGTGATGTCTCGTGTACCCTATTTAAGCGTCGTTACCATTTGTTATATACAATGGTCTCTACAAGACCAGATATTTCACATGCATTGAGTGTTATTAGTAGATACATGGTTAATCCCAACAAACAATATTAGGAGGTGGTGAAATCGCTACTTCGATATATTTGAGGTACGATGGACTATATCTTAACGTTTGAGAAATAAGAGGGTAGTTGATTGGCTATGTTGATTCGGACTACATGGGCAATGTAGATAATAGAATGTCAACTTTCAGTTACTCGTTTGTGTTAGCGAGTGGAGCGATCAGTTAGATATTAAAGCTTTAGTCTGTAGTGGCACTTTTCATGACTAAAGTTGAGTATATAGAGGTAACAAAAACATTCAAAGAAGGTGTTTGGTTGAGTGGAATGATAAATCAGTTGGGACTTCAATAACAGGTTATGTTAGTTAACTATGACAGCAAAAGGGTGATTAATTTGGCAAATAACTATGTTTATCACTCACGTACTAAACATATTGATGTTCTTCATTATTTTATCTAACAAGTGTTTGAGGAATGAAGTGTGACTCTAGAGAAGATCCACACAAGCGTGAATCCGATTAACATGCTTACAAAGGTGGTTCGTACAAAAACGTTCAAGTTCTATACAACATCTCTAGGCTTAGCAAAGGCTTAATTAAGACGGAGTGTGCACGATAAGCGAGGATGAAGACATGGTGCAGATTGTTGTCTAATGTCTTAAATTTATCTGTCTATTGATGTCATTGACAGACTACTCGATCCAATCACATAGAAGTGGATGATGTCGATGCCATCAACAAATGCTCAATCCCATCGAAAAAATCAAAAAAAAAATCATAATTAGTGATTGGATAGTTTTGGAGGTTACTACTCGATGGCATTGAAAGATCTTTGATGTCATCGACTGGTCTTCAATGAGTTTCGATGCCATCGAAGGTCCCATTTAAGGTGCACGTAGTTCTCCGTAAGTGCATGATTTATTTCCTATTTTGGTTGAGATAATATAAATATTGGGTGTAATTGAGATTAGGGTATGATTAGGGTTCTCTACGACATTCCTAAGAGTTTAAGAACATTGCTAGGGTTTGAAGGACAGTTTTTAGGATTGTTCGAATTGGTAATGTCACACCCCAAACTCATAAACCGGGCTCACAAAATTCTTGATCGCCGAATCCAATGTCGACAGCCTCCATAGTACCCTATTCTCGGCTTCCAGTGCTTATACACCAGATTCCAATCCTGGGAACCTATAAGAAGGATTTTTCAATGTACATTTATCTTGTAAGAAACATAACCACAAGTTTACCCAAATCACAAAGGCAAAATTATCATCACATATCCACTAATATAAAAAGTTGAATACAGTACTCAAAGGGAAATATATATAACGAAAATCAAAGCTCTATAAGACAACTGCATGCTCCAAGCTCAACGCTGCAGAAACCTAACGCCACTTGTATGCATCTATCATGCATAAGCCTATAGAAAGCTTAGAGGGTAGTGTAAATGTGTGCGCAAGATAAGTGTCAAATATGCAATCTCAGAGCAATGTGAAAACATGCTGGTAAGTCCATAAATACCATCAGCCTTATCCAAGATATGCGATGCAAAAACATAATAAGCCAATATTATATACTCAGGAAGCAATGTAGATCAGTTATACAATGCGGAGACAAAATAAGCCAAATATCATATACTGAGATGCAATGCAATATGCAAATCCTGACGAGTCCACGAATACCATTAGTCGTATCTAAGCCATAAAAATGTAAAAACATAGCAACTTAAAATACCATATGTCGTGGATGTAATGTAATATGCGGTGCGAATGAAAAGACTAAGCTGGAGTGTGAAGCTAAGATGATAGAACGTAGTATCATAGGCTATGGGGTCCATCACAAGGGACTTCTATCCAAACCAGTCCCATACCTAAATTTGGATAGCCAGACTCAATGTGGTAAACTCCTGAACCAGGTTGGTCACGCGACCCAACCGAAATCCTGGTCATTACGAATGTACACAACAATTAGTTGTGCACCACCAACCCGAGTGGATAGTGAATGCATGGATGAATGAGTAAAAATGTTGAGTATGCAACTCCTGCTCCATAAGTCCATATATTAGTATTATACATCTCTGGGATCATCACCGGGGCCTAGTACACTCTACACGCGATCACCACCCACTGGACACGTAACCATGCAAGTGAAAAAGACCTCACTATCCACCTAGCCAGGCAATATCTACCCTGAATGTCGATAGAGGACCATTTTATGAGCTTTTCAAACTCAGCCTGGCTATGCCACCTACCCTCGGGTGAATAAGGCCACACCCCCTTCCAACCGACCATGACACAGTAGGAGATATAGTCTACTGGCATTCGGCACTTGGGCGCTCATGTATCCACTCGGTATAGACGTTGGAGCGTCTCCAGACCATAGAGGTTTAGAAATTTTCACCCAGGGACATCTATGGCGCTCGTATGCTAAAATTAAACATTTTCGATATCCCATCTGGCCATTCACGATGTACCTGTGGAGGCCACAACCTTGATGTCGCTAAGGCGTACGGTGGTCATATCATAAAATGTGAAATGCATGAGTCATACCATCCAGTCATGCATCAAACCTACGTGTACCACACACTCATGTGAGGTAACTTTGTCTATCAGGGAGTCCCATAACAACCTATCCAATGGTATATGCAATGATCAACCACATCTCATATCAAGCATGCAGATGATGCGTGTGGGCATGTATCATGATGTTATGCTATCACTTACTCATAATCGGCATCGATAATTGGCCTAACAAGGCCTAAGAGAAGATCACAATATGGACATTTAACCATCATTGCCCATTAATGTGGACATTCAACCAACATTGCTCCTTAGGAGTGGCCCTCATAGGGCTAAACATATAGTGGGCCCATGGCCATGCACAAGGGCCTAATATATATCACAATGGGCCTCACTCAAGGGCCACATATACATCACGTCGAGCATCACCATACAGGCCTCATATACATTACATTGGGCCTGATATCTGGGTCTCAAATACATTACAATGGCCCGCATCACATGGGCCTTACACATCGCAATGGACCGTATCTCATGGGCTTAATACACATCACAATGGGCCACCCATACGGGCCTAATATACATCACAATGGGCCGCTCACACGGGCCTAATATACATCACAATGAGACGCTCACACGGGTTTCATATACAACACGTCGGGCCTCAGTCATGAGTTTCATATACAACACGTCGGGCCCACTCATGGGCCACATATACATCATAATGGGCCGAATCACATGGGGTACATATACATCATATCGGGCTTCATTAAATGGGTCATAAACACATCACATTGGGCTTCATCAATGGGCCATAAATACATCACATTAGGCCGCATCAATGGGCCGCACCAATAGGCCTCATATACATCAAGTGGGCCACATCACATGGGTCGTGCCATCTACACTATTCATTTATTTTAAGAGGTTATTATGAGCATTACCCAAATGAATCATAACGGAAGATCATCGGGAACATACCATAAATAACAGTGGAGATAATGATTTTCACTGTTAAACAAATCACAGGGCCCATTATAAAGTTTATTCTTCATCCAATCTGATCATAAGGTCATAAAGACTTAGATTAAGAGGGAAAACAAATTCCATATTGATCCAGAACTTCTGTGACCTAAATGGGTTTCAATGATAGATGTTTAATCCTCCACTGGTTTTTACAATGTGGTCCACTGATACACGGGTCTGCCTCATTTTTAGTCTCAAGCCTTAAGACAAGCTCACCAATTGGATGGACGATGTTGGTGGGGTCCATGTCAAATAATTGGACAGTATAGATGAAACACATACATCATGTGGGACTGCGTGAGGTACTCCAGCCAGTCTGCACCCACCATCCATGGTTTGGACGGCGTGGGTGCAACACAGCACCGTCCAGATGGACGGTGCAGATATAAAATATGCACATCAAGGTGGTCCCACCAGGTGAACGGATGGTGTGGATCTACCCACCTACAGTAGTCAGTGTTCGAAATATCGGTATCACACAATGTATCGTACCCTTGGGATACAGATACGTATCAGTTATCGCACGGGATATATCGTTTGTATCGCATAGTTTATCGCACTTTTTGGGAAACATGGGGAAACATTGGGAAAATGGTTGAATTTTTTAATGAAACTTTGGAAATTGTTAAAAAGGCCCTTAATACACACTTTTAAATCATAACATCTCAAAAAAAATATGCACATAATAAATTTCCTTTGTATAGGGTCCTAAGTTATGCGATGTGTAACTGAACTAATGTAACCATATTTAAATTGAATGCATGATATTTATAAATATATCATAGTCATGTATGAAAACACAACCAATTCATTGAAAAGAAAAATAAGAACTGAAGAAGTAACTTTGATAAATATACATATCAATGATGGAGACTAGTTGTGGTCTAAACCCACATAGAGTTGTGTGGTGGCTCATAATCATCATCTCCATCTTGACGGGGCTGGGCATAGTACTGCTCCTCCAAAAGTTTATAATATTGTACCCAATTCATAGTAGAGTGGTACCAATTAAGATACTCCCTGACATAACGCCGGTACTCATCCTCTCCAAACTGAATCAATACGCCCATACGTGGGTACTGCGTAATCGTCACAGTCTCTAACTGATATGGATCTGGGAAGGGCACATATGAAGCTCCTTAGTATCCATATTTTTGGCCATATCCATACTGTTACTCATATCCTTGCCCATATGCAGAAGTGAACTCCTGACCAGGGTTGAAAAATGATATGCAGTAACTACTGGAGTCACTCGTCGCATATCCACTGGGTCCATATCCATGCCCATTCTGTGGCACAGAACTCGAGCTTCTCTCCAGTATTTGTGATCCAGATTCATGTTGTGGCCTGTAACTCAAGCTCCCCCCACCCTCCCCCCCCTCGTCCATGATCCAAATCTAGAGCCACCTCGCCT
The DNA here is from genome assembly GCA_037074715.1 of Magnolia kwangsiensis. Taxonomy (NCBI): domain Eukaryota; kingdom Viridiplantae; phylum Streptophyta; class Magnoliopsida; order Magnoliales; family Magnoliaceae; genus Magnolia; species Magnolia kwangsiensis. The sequence continues at coordinate 40,443,546 of CM073576.1, read as the reverse complement.
ACCACGAACGCTTGTGTCCCTCATGCATTTTGCCAGCAGCTCCTCCTCAAAATCTGAAAGTTTATAAGTCTTCTTTTTCTCCAGTAGCTTTTGACACGTGTATGTCTTATTGTAAACAAGACGGGGTCGTGGTTCTCCTGGACAAGAACCATGGTCAGGGTCCTGCGTAGAATTATCAAAATTCTCTTCCCCAATAAAAGGGCTAAGAGGCCTCTTATCCTGACTCCCACCCGCATCGCCACCATCCCCGTCACCGCCACCACCACCACCATCATCATCATCATCATCATCCTTACTGTCATCAGAGTCATCGTCACCTTTATCGCCGCCATCATCATCACCGGACTCATTTCCCGCATCACTCTCTGACTCAGTCTCGGTGTCAGACAATGTTTCCCTGCCACGTGTCCCACGTGATAGTGACTGCCGTAGGCTGCCCTCTGAACTCCTCGTTAATGGGTCGAATGCCTCATCAGGAGACCTCTGCTGCTCCACATGTTTGTCAACATTAATCACTTGTGTCTCTACTTCTGTAGTAATATGTGGCTCTGGTTGCCCATCCGAGGTATCTAAGTCATTCGACCCAACCCACTGGTAAACTATGTCATCCTCCGCATCATCAGCATAAGCATGTTGTCTGACCATCATCAGGTCTAGTGGGTCTTCCTGTGCTTTTCTTCTTCCTTCCGAGTGGAGCAACCTCTATCGTAACTTCATATTATAGTGACAATACACTAGCTTCTGAAGCCTCTCATACTCTATTCTATTACATTTATTTGTATGTATGAGGGAGAATGTACTCCAATTCCTTTCACAGGGTGACGATGATACCGTCTGTGCAAGCACACGGACAGCCATTCGTTGTAAAACCTCGTAGTCAATCCCATACATGGACCTTCCATTCGCCTACATATCATAAGATTCTTTCATTATCCTAGATTTTTTAAAATAATATAAAAGTTAAGTTTACTACAGTGACTCACATGGCATCATGGCGTTCCTTAACTTCACAACAGGGTGACACCCAAACATCCCAATCACGTCATAGAATTTAACAATCTGTTGAGGCGTATAGCAATCAAAATAAGTATTTATTGATTGAGATGAAGATAAGGAGAATATAAGTGCGGAATATATTTACCTCACTACCAAATGTGTCTTTTCCCAGACAGTCGGGGAATAAGTGGTTGTACACCTCATGCACAGCCCTCTTTAATGAATTATCTTCAAAGAGGTTCTGGCTATAGTGGTATTTGGGATTCAGAAAATATGCTGAAAACTAACATATACACATCAGTACAACCCTCGTTTATTATTGCACATGGTAAAAAAATCTATATAGGTACTTACCAGCCTGATGTAGTGGGTGAGAAAGCGTCCTTTCTCAATGGTCGTCTATTATTGCATGCACCCACTTATATGCATTGGGAGCTTCATGATGGCCTCTTTCATCAGCTATATAAACGGATATAGCGACCCCATCAACGGATTTGTCTCATTATCCACCATCCTCAATACCACATAAATGGGCTCTAGAATACCCACAACACCACACACTTTATCCAAAAATGAATTTTTCAGTACCAACTCCTCAATTCTATAGGTTACTTTCTTCAACCTTTTTTTCCATTCTACGTAATCATGAGAGGCAAAAAGCTCTCGTAACCCTTGTTTGTGTTTAAGAAGGCTACTTAAGGTGATATAATTTGTGGCAAACCGCGTCGCTCCAGGGTGCATTATATCCCCACCACACCTCTTGCGCATTGCGGCTAATAACCAGTCATGATTATATACAAAGTTTGTGATGAGCCGTGCATCAGTAATTACAGTCTTCACCAACGGCCTATCCCCGATCCCCTTCAGCATGAGATCGATGCAATGGGCTGCACAGGGATTCCAATATATATGATATTTGTTCTGAATATCCTTCCCCGCCTTAATAAATGCACTCCCAATATCCGTAAAAAATAGCACAATATTTCTCCTCCCAACATCTTGCATGACATTATGCATTAGTTTGTAAATGTAGTTATGATCCTTGATCTTACTACTCGCATCTAAACTCTTTAGGAACACCGCTCGTCCTCTGAAATAGACCATAAAATTTATAATCGACATCTTCGTCGGTCCGGTCCAACCGTCACACATGATGGTGCAGTCGTACATCTCCCATGACTGCCGATACGAATCAACCTGTCTTCATTTCTGTATGTTCATCATTCAAGTATTTTCCCATGATCTGTGGGGGTGTGGATAGCTGCACACTCTCACCCCCATGCTACACTTCACTTATCATATTTTTAAAGTGCGGGCTTGCTGCGGCATTTGTGGGGATTTGACCATATATAAAAAATTTTGCTATAAATTTTTTAACTTTTTTCCTCACATCCCCTCCACTAAACATCTCCTTTATTTTCTTTTGTGTCCCTCCTGCCTCTTTGTACATCTTCGGATCTGAAGGTGGATCCGGCACCCGCATGCTACTACTCCTGCCCATGCCCCATATTCCTCCCCGCCTACTACCCTCCCCTGATCCACCCCTAATACTCTCCCCTGCTCCACTTTCCCCACCACGCTCATAGATAGACCCCTCAAATCTAGGCCTACTTATGTCTCACCTCCTATCCTGACCCCTCTCCTACTGATCCCGTATGGACTCTTGAATTACACGTCTGTATTCAGGATCATCATCATTATCGAGATCCACTACATCATCCTCACCTGCATATGGTGGTCGCCCCAACTCCTCCCTAATCTCCCTCTCCCGTACATTTCGTTCATCTTTTGACTTCACATTTTTTTTAAATATGGTCTTCATCTATTCTCGCACATCCTGTGGGCACTTCGGGCAATCCACAACATTGCGATACCCTCCGGCTAAATGCTCCTTTAAGCGGGTTACCCCACTACTCCTCGATACATGGCCACATAAATTACAAATTCTCCTGAATCAATTATCGGGAATGGGCTGACCGTACCTCCACCCTATATCAGGTTGTCTACCTCTTCTTCATCCCGACATATTTTATCTGTAAAATAATATTATATTAGTGCTTGTTAGGCCCACCTTGGGGCATGTGTTGTACATCCATGACACTCATCCATTTTGTCATATTATTTTAAGGAATGGTCCATAGAGCACCATCCACACATACAATTGTTCATACATGCAACAGTACCACATGTAAATCAAGTGGACTAGAGCACCATCCAGCCGTACGGTTGTCTCATTATTCATACATTTTATCCAACCTGTTCATCCATTTCACTATATAATTTTAAGTCTTTAGCCAAAAAATGAAGCTTATTAAAAAATCAAGTGGACCACATCCATTTTAAGTCTTTCCCAATAGTCCAGCTGATATTTGGATATGATTCATTTGTTGGATTATGCTCTAATATGATCTCTAAAAATAGATGAATGGTGTAGATATAATAAATACATCACTTTGGGCCCATGTAACTTTGATCTCGTTTGAACCGTTCGTGCATTTGGAGCTCGAGGAGCATCAGTGCTCGTCTTTGCACGGACGCTGATTGCGTCCTACCCCTGCCCGTCTCTAGCCCAAAACGGGAAATTCTGTGGGTTGGGCCCACCTTGAATGTATGTGATCTATCCACACCGTCCATTCATTTTTCCATCTAATTTAAGGGGTTGAGCCAAAATTTGAATCATATCCAAAGATTAAGTGGATCATACCACAGGAAACAGCAGGGATAATGATATCCACCGTTGAAACCTTGCTAGGCCCAACAATGATGTTTATTTGTCATCCAACCTATTCATAAGATCGTACAGACATGGATGAAGGGAAAAAATAAATGTAAACTTAGATCCAAATTTTATGTAGCCCCCAAGAAATTTTCAACTGTAGACGTTCAATTCAATTGTTTCCTATGGTGTGGTCCATTTGAACATTTTATATGTTTCATTTTTGGGTTGAAACCCTAGAATTATCTATTAAAATAGATGGACGGAGTAGATAAAATACATAAATCATGGTGGACCATACAGAGTTTACTCAGCACAGTAAGCGTAGTGAATTACACAATATGGAAATTGGATTGCGTAGTGAGTTTCGCAGTACGCTTTTATCGTACTGAGTAAACTCAGTTGGGCCCACTATGAATTTATGTGGTTTATCCACACCGTCCATCCATTTTTACAGATAATTTTAGGGGTTGATCCCAAAATTGAAGTAAATACAAAGCTCAAGTGGACCATTACATAGGAAACAATGTGGAATAATGATTTCCACCGTTAAAACCTTCCTAGTGTCTAAAGTAATTTTTATTTGTCATCCAACCTGTTCGTAAGATCACAAAGACATGGATGAAGAGAAACCACAAACTTCAACTTGATCCAAAACTTCTCTGGCCTCTAAAAATTTTTTAATGGTAGAGGTTCAATCAAACTGTTTCCTGTGGTGTGGTCCACTTGAGATTTTAATTTGCTTCGTTTTTGGAATCAAACCCTAAAATTATCTTTTAACATGGATTAACGGAGTGGATAAAATAAACAAATAACAGTGGACCCCACACAATTTACTCAGTACCCTAAGGGTACTGAGTTACTCAGTACGCAATCCGCTTCCGTCAGTACGCAATCCGCTTCCAGCGCGGATTACCGAAGTCACATCACCAAGTTTCGTGGGTCCCATCATGATGTATTTTTTATATCCACACCGTTCATCCATTTGAATGGATCATTTTAGGGTGTGAGCAAAAAAATGAGTCAGATCCAGAACTCAAGTGGAATCCACCACAGAAAACAGTGGAGAGAGTGACGTTCACCATTAAAAATTTCTTGAGGGCCACAAGAGATGGATGGTTAAGATGATATTTGTGTTTTCCATTATTCCATATCTTTCTGGACTTGTGAACAGATTAGATCACAAATAAACATTATGATGGGCCCTCAAGAATGCTACGAGTTTCAATGGTGGGCGTCACTCTCTGTTCACTCCCCAAGTGCAGGGTTGTGATGTAGTAATAACTCGGTAAGACCGAGGTCGAATCCCAAGGGACTGAAACTTGTACGTTATCTAAAACTAACTAGAACTAGAACTAGGCTAAGATAAATTCTAAATCAATTAGCAATGGTGGAATACTTGTAGAATAATTAATCTAAAACTTAGGAAACAAATTAGAGATAGGAAACTAGGGATTCAGAGGATCCACTTGTAAAGATCAGGGAGAACTTATGCTTGCATCAAAAATTATAAAAATTACTGAACTGCCGTTGATCTATTTTTCAAAGAGATGAAAGGTGTATGAATTAGAATGGATTCCATCACCAAACCATGCCCACAGACTATGGCAAACAACAGAATTAAACTAATTACCAACCAATCATATGTATGAAGGTTAAGAAGGGTACCGTCATCCAACCATGCCCAGGAGACTATGGTGAACAACAGGACGTCCTGACGTCATAAACATGAAAAAGAAATAGAAATATTCAAAGCATCGCAGACCCATTGTAATTTCAGTCACAACAGACCATTAAGAACTAAAAATATTCCCATAATAATCAACTAAAATCAACGTCAATTCATGCATTAAAATTTAAATAAAATCAAATCTCCCATCTCACTACAAGCTTCACCTCTTAGCCCTAGCTAAGAGGTTCAGCCCACCATGAACGGGTTAAATCTCATAATAAAAGAAAGAAAAGAAAATACTCTCTCCCTCACGTCTGCTTCTGTGCTCCATGCCCAAACTTCCTTTTTCTCTCTCTTCTCCTCCTCTCTCCACGTTTTCTCTCCCTCTTTTATAAGTGCCCGGGAGGTAAGTCGGTTTAGAGTCAGACCGACTCTGTTTACGCAGTCAGTTTGCGTGCAAAGTCCGCTGTCACGCGACAACAGGCCGGTGCGTGTATAATCCTTACACATTGAAAGTCGAAACCTCACAACTCCCCCATTCCTATGATCTTTTCCAAAAGAGTAACATCTCTTGGGACTTTTTTGAGTGTTCTACACGATGGACGGTCTAGATTACTCATCCGATCATCACTGAGACCACACCACAGCCCGCGAAAGTCGGCTGCGTCCGGATGCAAAACAGAGATGCGGATCTCTTCCGCTGTGACGCTGGTGGGGCCCATTATCTGTAGTTGTTGGGAAATCCACTCCGTTCATTCTACTCATGGCGAAAAACCAGTAAAAAATGACTGGTTTCATGTTGGATTTTGTGTGGCCCTCAGAATAACTTGCTTCGCCGTCCGAATTGCGTTCAACGGCTTGGATCTTCTATCCTCTTGATATTTTACAATTCTGTCACCTAGGCAGTAAGAAGTAGCTCCATAGGAATCTGATGGACGGCTCGGATTGGACCTTTGAGATCGGATGGTGGCCCACAAGGATCACCCGCAAGCTCTGCTGCGGAACAGAGCTCGCGCATACGTTCGCTGTGATGGTTGGTGGGCCCCACGGTGTTGTTTTCAATAAAATCCACTCCGTCCATTGGTTTCCTGGAGAAATTTCAGTCGGAAAGGGCCGGTTTTTGTCGAGTTTTGGTGCAGTCCAGTGGTGCTTTTCTTCCACCGTTCATCCAGCGTTTTCTGACTATTCACGTGCGTACACGTGCATGGGACCAAACGGCGAGCTTGGCGATGGTCACGACCCCCCTCTGGACATGTTGAACGGTTCAGATCATCAAAATGGATGATGAGTGAGGCCCACTACTCAAAACCGGCAGATGCAATGCGTTTGCTGGTGAATTTTTATAGAAATTGTCGGTCAGTGTAATGCTGACCGACTTTGGTATTTCAGCGCATGTCGAGTGCATGCATACTGTGTACATGCACCATGCAAGGTGGGTCCCACCCTGATGTGTATACTGAATCCAATCCATCCATCCACTTTTTCATCTCACGTAAGCCGTTAAAACCAAAATTGAAGCACATACAGATATCAGGTGGGCCCCAAATTGCAGATTTATGGGCTGTTTTGATCGTTGGGTCACTTCCACGGTGATCCATCGGCTGATTTTCTACGTGTGCGGTTGATTTCTGATCGTCAGTCCATATATAAAGTTTCAAACTGAATGGATGGTGGGAACCCTGTGATCTTGCATTCTGACCGACTTTTAGGCCCGCTTGAGCTTCAGTTCCTCGATTTTTGTGGATCTCAGGCATTGATCTTGGTCCCCAGGGGTGTATCACTTACTTCTGGTGTCATCAGAGTGTTAAATTCATGCTTTAAGCTCCCTTTTTCAATCCAGGCTCGTAAAATCACCTTGCAACATAAGATTGAGAAAATGAGCCATTAGACAGCATTATATTCGTAAATCCAGACAATATCTGGGGTCTAATATGCAATATTTGACCCTCAACACTCTCTCCGCTTTTTTCTGTGGCGGGGTCAACTAAAGATTTATATCTACATCATTGTTTGTGTCATGCCCTAAAAAATTATTTTCAAATTAATGAACAGTGTGGATACGACACATAAATTACCGTGGGACCCACAGAACACATACACCATTTCATATGATTATACAGTGAGTAACTCAGTACGCTTAGCGTACTGTGTAAACTCATGTGAGGTCCACCACGATTTATGTATTTTATCTGCTCCGTCCATACATTTTAAAAGACAATTTCAGGGCTTTAGCCCAAAAATAAACCATATACAATGTTTAAATGGGCCACACCTTACAAAACAGTTGAATTGAACATCCACCGTTGAAATGCTATTTTTGGCCACAGAAGTATTAAATTTAGATGACTGATAAACATCACTGAAGGGAGTATTTTCCTTTCATCCACGTCCATATGATCTTATTAACGGTTTGGATGACTGATAAACATCACTGTAGGGCCAGAAAGGTTTCAACGGTGGAAATCAGTGTCACCACTATTTCCTGTGTTATGATACACTTCGCAGTCTAAATTTTCGGATCAACCCCTTAATTTAGATGGGAAAACATATGGACGATGTGGATAGACCATATACATTAAAGATGGGCCCCAAATGAGTTCACTGAGTACGATAGGACTGTGCTCAACAAACCACACCTGCGCCCGATCCCCATTTCACCGCTCCCGCCCCATCTTCTTCATTTTCCCCCTCTGTCGCGAGCGATCTCCCTCTCCTTCACGCAGCGAGGGTTCCGGAAGAGGTAATCTCGTTACGTTTCCTCAAATTCGGCCTGATTTCTCACCGAATCTCCGAGAAATCCGCACAGGCACGCTCCAATCAACGAAGAAAGAGAAAAAGTGAAGAAAATAGAGAGAAAAATTCAAAGAAAGAGGGATATACTTACCTGTCAAATGGCCCACCTCCGATCACCGCTACAGGTACTCTCTCTCTCTCTCTTCTAATTCAAATTTTTTTTATTTTCCGCAACCCACAGCGTCGGCTTTTTATCGTTGTGGGTTGTTGGCTACAGTGGGACTCGTGAGTCCCCTGCAAACGCACCTGTGAGTGTCCGTGACTCTGTTTGTCAATTTTCAACAATAATGGAGGCAGAAATCCCGTGATATCTAAATCGGGGTGGGTTGTATCGGAGATATCGGCGTTATCGACGATGTATCGCATGATGTCGACAATATATCGCACGATATCGACGATAATATCGCACGATATCTGCAGTTTTGGATTTTTTGTATCTTCCGGCTGTTATCGAAGTAGTTTCGTCTCGCACGGGTGCGATACCGATAATATCAGCCGATATATCGGCTGATAGTATCGATACTTCGAACCCTGACAGCAGCTATATAGCTGGTGTGTGGTAGCCAGCCAATCTACTCAACGCAGGTGGGTCCCCACGTGGGGCCCACCATAACATATGGTATATATGCATATCATATATAATATCTATTATTACATTATAACTTATATATATAATACCTACTAGTGTCAATACAGCAGCCAGCGTTGCTGGCCGTCCAACAAATGGACATGGACGGCCCACATTCAAAACAGATACAAAGGTGGGTCCACACATGTGGAGCCCACGAGCCCTGGATAAAGCTGATACTTGTGCTTTCCTCTTCGTCCAGCCACCTGCTGGATGCCGACAAGGTGGGCCCACTTGGACAGGGATGTGGTCCACATGGTGGACGGCATGGATAAATAAATACATCATGGTGGGCCATAAGATGGAAAAGAGAGAGAGAGAGAGAGAGAGAGAGAGAGAGAGACGTCTGAAGGGGAGGGACCTCGCCACTATGGCCCCTCCCTAAACTCAATACAATGCATACATCAAGTGGGTCCCACCACAAGTGGACCCACAAATAGAAATCAACGATGAAAATCCTAAGATCACCCACCTATATCACTCCTTCTTTAGCTCCTTGGACTCCTAAACTCCATGACTTTCCCTTTGATAGAAGTTGATGAGATTTGAAGGGTGAAAATGAGAGATCTTGGGTAGGGAGTGGGCCACACTTGGCTCCTCTCATGAAAGGCTTGGATGTTTCCTCTCCTTGAGAATTGCTTGAATTGAGTAAGAAAATGAGAGAGAGAGAGAGAAAGAGAGGAGTGGTGTGTATGACATGGGAGGCATGGGTCTCATTAACTTTTGGGATGAAATGAATGGGCTAAGCATGGGTTGTTTTGACTCGATGAAGAGAGAGGTATGGGTGAGTGATGGGTTGTGATGGGATGTACTTTAACTTGATTAACTTGATAGATTCTTTATGGTTTTGCAAATGCGTGGCATTTTTTCTAAATATGCGTGGGCCCACAACTTCTAGCCTAGATATCGTATCGGTGTGCAAGTCACGGCATTAAAACTGTGGCGATGGCGCGGTCGAAAGGGTATAAGGCTCGGGTCAAGCCAACTCAGATCGACAGGAAGCAACTCAAGGTCACGCGCAAATACTATTTACGCGTCGCTGGTCGTCGAAATTCAACCGAGAGGACCGCGGGAGTCTAAGGATCGGTATGGTTTAGGATACGGGTCTTACAGGTAAGTCTATCCATTTCTAGTAATATTGTTTTCATAATGGATTGTTTGTCGATTTGTGCCCTAGTTTTTTCCCATGAAGGTTTTTCCATGTAAAATTTATGTGTTCTTTGCTTGCTTGGTTTACATTTGATTTTATCTTGTTTGATTGGAATCTAGTTTACTTCCAAGTAATTACTTTCCATACACCCTCCAAAACACAAGCACACGGATATAATATACGTCAGGAAGTATGGTGTAAGTGAGAAGGGAGGTGGAGCAAGGAGGGGAGAGAGAAAAGGAAGAAAGATTCATGGGAGAAGAAAAAAAAAAGGAGGTAGAGAAAAAGGTGAGGGAATACACGTAAATGCATGCTAGAAATAAATAGAGAACAGAGCATCCATCTCACTGTTTCCTTTCTTGTGGCCCACTCAAATCCACAATCCACCTAATTATTGGGATGGCATCATAACGTGAGCCTAGCAATTATACAGATGTCACACAATATCAAGGTAAGCACCGCAAAGCCTATATTTCACGAACTCCCTGGCTTCATGCGGATATGGACTACACGCGTGAAGGTCAGTGGGAGGAGCTCTACACATAAAAAGAAGACAAGAAAGCAGGTGCAATTTAAACCATCCTTTGTGCCAATCTCAACTGTTATGTGCCAAGGAGCTCAATTTTTATGACGAATGTACTCCCTTAACCAATGCTGTGAAGACTAAAATGTCCAAAGCTATTGGCGTTAGCTCAATTTTTATGACGAATGTACTTTCTCTTAACCAATGCTGTGAAGACTAAAATGTCCAAAGCTATTGGCGTTATATACCGTAGAGATAAAGATTTAAAGTAGGGATAGAGATATAATGTATGTGTAAAAATGGCTTAATAGACCAAAGCTTCAGCTTTTCAAACTTTAAGTTGGTTCAATCACTCGCCTAAAAAAGTCGCCATTTATTTGTTTTGGGTTGTGTAGTCGAGCTTGGGCTGAACCTTGACCGAGATCAAGCTCAAGCCATTGACGTCCCTAGGAAAAGTACGACTGGTGTCTAATTAACATGGTTCATTTCATCTTACTAACAGACCGCAACGGTGCATCCTCGTGTTAAGAACAGCGTGATATTTTTAGGTTAGGGCTGTATTTGGTTGCACAAAATTTTGTGAAATTTGGTGCAATCAAAGGCATCCCTGGACTATGAAATGTATGCTGAACCTGAAGGACAGTCCGTAGTCCAGCTCACTTTTACGAGTTATGAGAAATGATTTCGCCTAGTTAATCACGATAATTCAGCTAGTTTCACTGGGGCACATGGATACTCCAATCAATCTATCTGGAGCGTCCATCTGGTCCACCACACATTTCACGGGGACTACAAAGCTAAAAGCACACGAGTGGGATGATCTAACCCAAAAGTAGGCTGCCTTCATAGTCGTCCATCTTCCAAGCCATTAGTGACATGAGTAGAACCATAAGGGACACGTGATGTACGAAACAAATAGGTTGCCCAAATTATTTCTTTGGACCTAGTTTTATTTAAACAATCTTAACTGTCCATTTTGTAGGTGGTTCATTGGAGGTTCTGATTAGTTTGAGTTTTGCCCGGTAGCCTATGAAATATTTGATGGATCTAATGGACAGTTAAGATTGGTTCGTTGCCCGATGGACCTAAAGAATGTAGGCGAAGCCCCACCAATGATGGGCCAGGCGCAACATCCCAATGACAAAGTCGCACATGATCCACCTATAGGAATGCACAATAGATAATGGACCGGGATAATACGGAACCATGGTCTAGAACTGCAAATGCGAGTATACCATCCACAGCGCTGGGTCTATGATCCTCTAATCCCGGAAAAATGCCGACCAGTGACGGTTCCAGATTCAACTTGCCGCATGGCCCACTGGATGAGTTGACGAGCCTGACATTTTGGAGAGAGCATCCACACACTGAGGCCCACCTGATGTGTTGCTTCGTCCCAGCACATAATGCACAAGCTCGTTTGTTGAGTATCTCAACTGTTTTAAGAATAGCAACTGCCAATGGCTAGGGCTATCAGCGCCCACATGTATGGTTGTCTTTGGTCCCGATTTTTATCTCTTGGGCTGGACCTATGGTGCGTGTTGGAGTCAGTGCACTATAAAATCATCCGTGCCCTTATCCAATCGACACGTGATGTGATTGGGTGGATCTCAGCTCTTGATTGGGGTGATCATGGTCCTACATTAGACGTGATATATCTTAGACAGATTTAGCATTTCTCTCGTTGATCGGGTTCGTTGAGTGATTTCTCTAATCATCCTTGGAAACTTGAGTTGAGTGATTTCTCTAATTATCCTTAGAAGTTTTATTAAAACATGATAAGTAAGGTTAGAATGGATGCAAAACTATCGTGAAATCATATGCTCAAAATAGTAATTTTTGAGTGGTTCTCAATCCCATTGATGGGACTTAATGGAATCAAATGACTACTCGATTCAATCGAAGAATGAGTCTAGCAACTAACAGAGATAATTCTGAATTTTCTTGATAGGATCAACAAAAGATTTGATCCTATCGAATGACCTTCGATCCCATCGAAGGCTCTTTCAATCATATGGATAAAGTCGTTAGCTAGTCACTTTATAGCCGTTGCAAATCGGTTTCTTATAAAATGGCATTTGGTTCTTGGACAAAATGATGCATTTTTGGTACAATGGAATGCTAAGTTATTCAGCATTGATATCACATATCTCAAATATTTGATCCCATAAGTTTCAAGTCATCTCCATAAGCTTTAACACTCTGATGAGGATTCTATCATCCTATAAGAAGATGAAATTGAACTTCACTATTTTTTAAATATTAGACTCAATCTTCTTGTCATATCTTTGTCTAAATCCTCTAGGAAGACCCTTCTAAATGAATCCCCTAGGATTTCAACTGCCACATTAGTTGTAAGAGATTATACCAATCTCCCATCACCTTGATCACCCTAATGGAGCATTACATATAAGGTGTTTGATCTTAGAGCCGAAATCCTGGCAAAGTATTAGCATCACGATCGCGAGAGCTAATTGAAGTACGAGAGAACATCAATCAAGCAACTCGAGACAATGGATCAATGGCTCAATTCAATAAGCATAAATTAGTAAATCCATACTCTCTTTCCTTATATAAAATCGAGAATAAGAGTTTATTACTCAAACTTGATAAATTCTTGTGTAGGACATAGTCTCTTATGTAGGATTGAATTCACCGGACATGAGTGTATACATGTTAGTCTCCGTGAGAGCCTCTGGTGGAAGTTAACGTAGGTCCTTAGATTAGGACTGGGATTATTAATTAGCCAATTGAAAACCAACTAAAGTCTCTTACGGGAGCTTTCGAAGAGTTTATGCTAAATACGTTCTTGTATAGAACCGCAGTCCTTATGTAGGGCTGTAAAGGTTAAGGATGAACCTGATTTAAAACATCTGATAATAAAATCCAATACACTCACGGGTTGAGTGTGTCCCTTGGAAGTTGAGTAGAAAAATTAAACCACTATACATGTTTATGTTTGGAATTGTAATTTAAGCACTTGTTTAATTATGCTTATGTGATTGATTAGTGAATTATATCTATGCATTATTAAATAAATATTAGGATCGAGTCAATAGTTAACACATCCTATACACATGTACAATACCATTATAGACTAGTTCTTAGCATGTTGCATCTATTATAGTCTATGTGATTATACCCGCTTGGAAGCCTTAGTGTTAAATTATTTTATTTAGTTTAAATAATCATATTAGTTTAAGTAAGAAATTGTGTGTTAATTGACAGAAATTTTATTTGGTCCTAATCACCCCCTCCCTCTAAGACAACTTTTATTTCATAGCTTCATCAAACTTTCACGCGTAACCGTGATATCCCACACCATATGCAATTTCTTGTTAGAGGGAACTGACTTGGGTCAGGATGGATAGTCTCCACCATCGGAAACTAACTTGGTATCTGTTTATGCTTTACCCTTACCCTATACAAGAGAGCTTGATATTCCACTGCATTTGTATGCTGAGAACCCAATAGAGTAGCCCTTTAAGTGGCTTATGAATGACTACAATCTACGCATTTCTCAAGCAAATTTGGTGGACATCCATATAAAAGAGCAGGATTATCAAGCTGAATATGACGATCCATACACTGCGCACAGACGTAGATTAAGTACCTCAATCCATTCCATCCAAATCATAGGTCCACCCGATGGTGACCGACCATCATTAGATTCATATTTCATAGATGAATGTCGCCTTCCATTTGTAGAGAACTATTTGATCAAGGAACCAAGGAAATGGCATCCCAGAACTTGGCTAAAGACGGCGAAGCTGCCATGCAGCACACACCCACATGGCACTTCCCGAGATCCATACCCTTTATCGTGTGGAGCCCCATGAACATTCCCCAGCGTGAAAATCTGGCCAGCCAACCTAAGTAGTTTGTAGCATTCGTCTTACACAAATTGACAATAAATAAATAACTAAAAATAAAAAATAAAAGCGATGACCATCCATATATGGCCCACAATCTTTTACCAAGATGATCCTGCAAATGCAACGCACGAGGATTCGTCTGTACAATGGTATCCAAAAATAGAATAAACGCAGATAGGAATTGAACTATTTTAATTAAATTTTGATCGTATTCATGTACAATACGCAAAACACAAGCATGAACATATGTGACTTTGATTTCCCTGTGCTTTTTTTTTCTTTTCCGTTTTTTTTCTTTTTTTGTTATTTCTTTGTTCTCTTCTTTTTTAAGTCCAACCATCATTCTTTTTTTCTTTTTTTCTTTGCACACACGCACTCACAAACCAACACACTCACGCCAACATGGTTTTTTACCACCACAACGGGGTATTCGAACCCATGACCTTGTGTTGAAGCTCTTGGGAGTCTATGTTTTGAGTAGAAGTGGGCACGGGACCATTGTTGTCATGTGCGACCACATTTGCGAATATGCGCACATATCCATATGCAGATCGCATATGCAATCATGGCATATGCGATCTAGCACATATGCGATCACATATGTCAATCGCATATTGGATGTATGCGATCGCATACTGCATACGCGATCACATATTGGCCGTGGCACATTGACTTATTATTTTTTTGCCAAAAAACAAAAAACATTTTGTTTATAAAAAGCTTCCAAATCTCTTCCATTTGCAATATTCTCACTCCAAAACTCTCTTACTCTATTTTTCTCTTACATTTCTTAATTACAAGTGACCTTAATATCCCTTTCTCTTGTATTTCCTACTTCCAAGTGATCCTAATCTCTCTCTCTCTCTCTCTCTCTCTCTCTCTCTCTCTCTCATATTCACTCTCTCTTGGAAGTTGGAAGATCAAAATTCAAACACTTTTAAGTTACAAGGAAGATAGCTTGTTGATTTTCTACCATAATAAATAAATAGCTTGTTGATTTTGTTGTTACTTCTTGTTAACTGTATTGTTAAATGTGAATGAGTTGATGTTTAGTTCATTGTTTAATTGATTTTATCTCTTTCAAATGCATTTTAAATATATAAAATTAGTTATTTATTAACTTAGAAAAGTTATCCTAATTTTCTTATATTTTTTTACAATTTAAAAAAATAATAATAAAATAAAATAAAATGCACATATGCAATCACACATGATCACATATGCGATTCGACAACTTTGCACGGGACGACTCAATCCAGCTAACTCGACTCGTCTGACTCATTCAAATCCGACTCTACCCAAACCGAATGGCTGAGTCGATCCGAAACGAGAAGGCTTCGTCCAATCCGAACTCAAACCGAGTCAAGTCACCCGACTCTCTAACCCTACCCGCCACACCTTACCCCGACCCAATCCCAAAATCTCCCTCCCTCCCTCCCTCATCCTCCTCATCTTCCAATCCCGACAACCGCACACCACCATCACCCTCCTCTTCCTCCTCTCTCTCCTCGCCACTCTCTTGGTCTCTCCCTCCCTCATCTCTCAATCCAACTTAGTGCCAACTCAACCCGACTTGATACTTCTGACCAGATCGGACTCTATCCAAGCCAGACAGGAGTCGGATCGAGTCAAGCATGCCGGACTCGATATCGAGTCGGATCAAGTTCAGGTCAGGACAATTTCAAAACCAGATCAATTCTAAGTCGGCCCTAACTCGGTCCGACTCGACTCAATGCCCCAGCTCTAGTTTTGAGCGCAAGCAACATGCAGATCAACACATGCTCATGAAGAAGATTGTGAAAGATCCATCTCAGTTTGAAGGCCAACCCTATGTGTGGTTTCCTAAAATTAGGAGGATGGAATGTCAGCCACGATTGAATAAATAAGGAATGCTACAGCAAGAATTTGCATAGGATGTGGGACCATTTATGGGTGCAAACCCCTTTTACAATGTTCTTGCCCAAACATCAAGCACGCCCCACTGATCTAACTCTGGCGACCATATAGTAACCCATAATTGAGCAGTCTGCTGGATCCAAGCCATGGTTTTCTCAGTATCTCATCCCAAGCGACCATTTATGGGCAGTTTTTTTTTTTTCTCATCCCAAGCAGTTACTAAGGAGTTTCGTTGTTGAACTCGGAGAAATTATGAAGAAAACGGAGAGACTGGAGGGGGGGAGGGAGGGAGGGAGGGAAGGAGGGCCGCCATGCACACCCATGCCCGAATGCTCCCTTGCTTCTTGTTTTATGATACTTGTTTACCTTTTATAGCATTGAAACAGGAAAGACCACCCATAACTACGATCTCTGCAGCTATGCCATACAAGCGTCTTCATTCTTCTTTGATCAACTTTGTACAGATGAAGTGATTCAAGCCTAATATGAATGATCACACATCTACCGCATTACCATTTTAACAGACGACTAAAAAAAAAAAAGGAAAACGATTATGAAAATATGAACTTGTTCGCTCATGTATTAGCTATTTTCATAAGTACATTAGGATAACACACTGGCAGCAACAGCATTCACACATGACTAGCAATGGCTAAGTATCCATGCTACCTGTCAGGGGCACATCTTACTTACCACCTTCTTCAGGTCCTTTAAGGTATGATGGTTCTGCATCACCACTGCCATGTCCAGCAGCAGTGCTTCCTGTGCCATTGCCGGTACTGGCTTCCAGGGCTGCCGCCCCTGCATCTTGCTCGCCTCCATGCCCATCAGCTGAACCACTGGAAGCACCGCCACGTGCAAGCTCACCTAAGCCCGGAGTTGATGTCGGCCCACCGCTGCCACTGGGAGTCACCTCGGCATGATGCATGGCATGAATACCATTATTGGCGCCAGGTCTCATGCCCATCTGACCTTGGATGGAATACGGATGTTGGTGATGCAAGGGATGTTGTTGCTGCTGCTGCTCCTGCATCTGTTGTGGGTTAAACAGCGAAGGAACCTTCTGAGCAAAAACGGGAGGCTGGGGCCCCACCTGCGGATGCTGCATGAAATGCCCTCCCTGTTGCATCACAGCATGCGGAGGCATCTGCCAATGTCAACAGCCATCAGAAAAATGTTTCAAGATAGCAGTCAACTAGCTCAACCCATCCGAGAGTGTCGAAACCAACCTGAGGTGGCACTGTGGGCACTTGTGGTTGTGCATCCGCAATGGCTGCCAGATACATCAGATTTTGTTGAAGCTTGACTTGAAAGCTGAATGATAAACAACCCCAACCATCACGTGAGTGTTTTGATAAGTGACAACAGAGAATTTATTTCATTCCCAGAATTCTTAGAAGGCAGTAAGACCTTTTCCTCCATATATAGGGAAGATGCAAGCCCTTATCATGGGAACTTAACAATATGATATGAGAGTGCATGCTTCAGTGTCTTCTTGGTTTGTGCATGGTGGAATGCAAAGTACTTGGGATAATTGCCACACCAACCCAGCTGAGGAAAGAAATTTAATTTTAATTGCAGTGAACTCAAAACCCAATATACATTTAGCAGTGTTTCAAATGAATTTGACGCAGCCAAATTAAAAACCAAAAAGAAGTGGAAGGAATTTGAGGCATTCAACTCAAAAGCACACGTATAGGGAAGGGGCAACTTCCCTGCCTGGAGGTGTAAGTGTCAAACCTTTAGGCCTGATTCTCTATTCTTGTTTTTATAACCTTTCTTATTGTCTTTTAACTTATTTTGATGTCTTTAAAAGCAAAGGAGAAAACTGTGGAAGGCAATATTGTCTCTTGAACTTAACTTATTTACTTAAGGCTATAGAGATTATGCGTCTTTCTAACTCCATCCCTCCATTGACCTCCAAGGTTTCACCAGCAAGAGGAAAGGTTCACCCAAAGGTTCTCACTGACACAAAGCAAGCTGCAACCAACAGTAGTAACTGCACTTCAAATGTCATTTTTATTCTTCTTCTTCTTCTTCGGGAAGGGCAATCTTGTTCCATTGTTTTTTCTTTTTCTTAATTCTTGATCCCCTCAATTTTAACGTTATAAGCTTGGTAGCTTTTACTTATATCGTTTTCCATTCAAAGACTCTTTCTTCATTCCATTTCTCTCTGTTCTCTCCATAAATTTCTATTAGTGAGCTTATTGTTGAGGGTCAAATATTGCATATCAGACCCAGTTATTGCCTGGATTTATGAATATGGTACCGTTTAATAGCCTAATTTAATCGTGTTTGTGTTGCAAGGTGTAATTGTGAGCATAGACTGGATCGGGATGCTAAAAGCATGGATTTAACACTCAGAATGCACCAAGGCAAGGGACGGACCCCAGGGGACCACGATCGATCGATTTACATGTCAGAAATCCGAGAAACTGAAGCTCAAGTGGCCTGAAAGACGTCCAAAATGCAAGATCACAGGGTTCCCACCATTCGTTCGGCTTGAGACTTCATATATGGCCTAAGGACCATAAATTAACCGTACACGTCGAATTTCGGCCATTGAATCTTTGTGGAAGTGGCCCAACGGCCAGAACAGCTCATAAAACTCTAATTTGAAGCCCGCCTAGTATCTAAGAATGCTTCAATTTTGGTCTCAACGCATTAAATGAGGTAGTAAAACAGATGAGCGGATCAGATTCTGCATGAACATTACAGTGGACCCCACGGTATGGTGCGTGTACACCGTGTGCAAGAACTCCAGCCGCGCACCAGAATCCAAAGATGGTTCAACGTGCGCTGACCTAAGCTCTTCTTCCTTCCGTTTTCTTGGCGCAGCGTCCAAACAGGGACTTGCAGATGGGGCTCTGTGGGCCACCATAATCATCAAGATCAACAATCTGGACCGTCCATTCGTCCCATGGGGCAGCTACAACCCTTTCCTAGGTGGCATTTTGACCCCATACATGTGTATGCATGTGGACCTTCGTAAAACGCAAGATTAACGGTGAAAGAAAAGATTCAATGGGCCGAATCAAAAGACATATAGAAATACCCTTTTCCAACTAGTTTTTCGAGAGGAACGCAATGGACGGATTGGATTTCCCCACTGACATCAACCATGGGCCCACCAGCCATCACAGCGCTGAATGTGCAATAGAGCCTGCGGACGAATCTTGTGGGCCACCACCGTGCGTCAACAGTTTGATCCACACTGCCCAAGAGAGTCCCTCATCCCATCTCATTCACGCCAAGGTGACAGACTTGAAAAAGACAATGGTGATTGGTTTTCAACCGTTCAAACGCCAGGTAGACGGCACCAACAAAAAGTTGTGGGCCACACCAAAACAAAAGAAAAACAATCATGTCCAACCGTTTTTCCGTGCTTATCTCATTGAACGGAGTAGATTTTCTATCAGAACTCGTGGGAGCCACCAAACATCAGCGTAAAAGCTATACGCACGCTGCTGCGTAAGAAGCTCACCGACTTCTCTCCCTTTCGCACCGACCTATGCCACGAAAATTCCCCACCGACCTTGCGCCGTATAAGGAGAGAGAGAGAGAGAGAGAAAGAGAGAGAGAGAGAGAATGGGGACATCAGAAAATCAGAGGTGGAGATCAATTGAAGGCTGGACGTGGAACAGTTGTTAACAGAGTTTTTTCTTCTCTCCTTTGTGTTTTTTTATTTTATGTTTTCTTTAGAGATTAGTTGAATCATGATCATGATTTGCTAAACCTCTTAGCTAGGGCTAAGAGGTGAAGCTTGTAGTGGGATGGGAGACTCTATTTTATGCCTTTAATTTAATTTTAATTTATGAACTGAATTTGATATTAGTTTGATTATTAAGGGAATGTTTTTAGTTTTTAATGGTCTGTTGTGACTAAAATTACAATGGGTCTGCGATAGCTTTGAGGATGTTCCTTTCATTTTGATGTTTATGACATTAGGAAGCCTTGTTGTTCACCATCGTCTCCTGGGCATGGTTGAATGACGGTACCCTTCTTAATCTTCATACATTGTTGATTGGTTGGTAATTAGTTTAATTTTATTATTTACTTTGTCTCCTGGGCATGGTTTGGTGATGGAATCCATTCTAATTCATATACCTTTCATCTCTTGAAAACTATATCAAGTTCAATTTGATTTTCATGGTTACACCCTTCAACTGGATGAAGATGGGACTCTAAGTCCAGTTGAGTTATTGAAGCAGGCATAAGATCTCCCTGATCTCTACAAGTGGATCCTCTGAATCCCTAGTTTCCTTTTCCTGAATTCCTCAAGTTTAAATTAATATTTCACTATTATTCCCTCATATTCACTTGATTTAAATTACGTATTATTCTAGTTCTAGTCCTGGTTAGTTTCAAATTACGTACAGGTTTCAGTCCCTGTGGATTCGACCTCGGTCTTACCGAGTTTATTACTACATCACAACCCTATACTTGGGGAGTGAACACTTAGGTCTTGCTCATGTTTTTCAATTTGACATCAGAAGATCCTTGCATCCGTTCTTTTCTATCCTCTTGCTCAACTCAATTCTTTTCGTTGGAATTTTAAGAATTTGATGCTGAACCAATGAATCATTGATCAGGGCCCACCATTATCAATCAAGGTACACTAGACACCCCATTGCTGACCAATTAGAACCTAGGCCAAAGATCCCATCTTATTGGACTGTGGAGCCCACATATCCAATCAGATGACCAAAACACGTGACCTGATTGGGATGTGGAGAGTGGGGACCATAGGTCCAATCAAAAGTCTTTAAAGAGCTTTACATATCAATGGGCTTCAACATTTTCAACTCCATTTGAAAATCATATAGCCATGCATCCTGAACGGTCGTAGAAGCTCCATCCAGAGATTTAGGATATTTAACCACTTGTTTCAATGATGTCTATTTTATTCAATTTTATTGCAGCTCTGAGACAATTTAGTCAAATTCTGTGGGCCAATAGGGATCAAAGCCTCAGAGACTATTTCTTCTTCTTTTTTGTGTGTGTTTAGAAGGCTACAAATAGCCAATATGTATAAGAATTATGGGGATGCCATGATATTTTCAATTGAATAAATATTATTATTTTTATTTATTTCCTGCATCAGGATGTGCACACCCTAAACGAGTAATTCTTACAGACCTTTGGTGCAACTCCTAAAGGTTGGCTTAACTCCACATATTTATCATTATTATATCCATTTTCCTGCTGCAATTGAGAATCTTACCAAGTTTTCTGGATCTAAAAGGAAAGGAATTCAAGCTGAAATTGGTACATATAACCATCCTGATTGCTAATCAATTCATATCCAATAGTTCCATCACTTTTATTCTCATTTGGATTTTGACATTAGTCTTTTTTCTTTAAAAATTAAAAATATAAAATAAATCAATGCTGAAACAACAGAGAGCCATGGAGCTGTCTCCCCCAATTCATAGACTGCATGTTTGACCTTCATATCTCTTTCCAAACAAAATAACCATTCCAGCAAGATGGAATTGAAACGGAGACTATCAAATATAGGTCTCAAGAAGTCCCTTGTTCTGAAGCTTTTGGCTAGAAACACAACCATCTACATTTTCAATTAGTTATACCAAATGCATGCACCAACTTAAAAGAAATGGCCACCTCCAAACACCCATCAGAATATAACCTTACCAATTTCCCAAAAAACTGTCTTCTAATGGCAAAACCTCCTTCACTTGGACTCTATATTGAGCCCCCTCAGCCCACAGCATCACATCCTCATCAATAGTATCCTTCCCTTACAGGATTTTCAGTCTAACATTACAAAATGAATGCCCTCCCAAATCTTATTTCTATATCTTTCATAGCATCTTCTCAAGTTCCAAGATGATTAGCTATTGCTCTTCAGGCTTTAGTTAGCTGTAAGTCTTTGAACTTTAGCTCCTTTTTAAATAAAATTTAGTTCTCTCTCAAGAAAAAAAAAAGACCTGGAATCAAAGTTTTGAATAATGTTATCAGGAAGTGTATTAGCCAGGCCAAAAAATGATACCATGTGGGTGTATCCAGTGTTCGAAGTATCAGTATCGCTACAAGTTTCGCTGGCTAGGGATACAGAAACAAAATCAATATCGCCGATAATATCCCTGATAACCGGAAATGTGAGGAAACATGGGAAAAACGGTGGAATTTTCAACGAAACTTCAGGAGACGTTAAAATGTACATATTTGCATAATTAAAATTTAAAATAAAAAAATTTAAAAATTTAAAAATTAAAAATTAAAAATTAAAAAAAAAAAAAAGCAAAAAGAATGCATACATAACAAGTTTCCATTTGATGGGTCCTTAAAAGAATGTTTTGTTGTAAGAAATCAAACCAACCATTCCATCCGGCCTATTTTACCATCCAAACATCCATCGATATTGCAAAATATCAACATCACATGATATTTCACCAAGAAATCATCAACAATTGGAAAGGAAATGAACGATTGTGGTCTCAATATCGCGCATGTCATGATATCAATAATATCGAGATATTATTAATATTATCAATGAAAAATTGAACACTACATACAACTATGTACCAATGAAAAAAAAAATTGAAATAATTTTTTTCTAATAAATAAAATTTTGATGATATCAATATGTTGGCAATATTATTGAAATATCGTTGATACACTTACGATACAAGCATTATCTAGAATTTACATATTCAAAAATATTGGTGAAGCATTGGCAATATTGATGCATTGGCAATACAAGCGACACCTTAAATTTACGTAGTTGAAAATATTGGTGATTACAATAGCGATATTAATACGTTGGAGATTCTTAGCAATACATTGCTAATACCTGGAATTTCTGATACTACCAGCGTTATCGGTATCACTGAGCTAGAGATAAAGATAATATCAGAGATATTTCATAATATCGGAGATATTTCATAATATCGGAGATAATTCAAACATTGGGTGTATTAGACCTATAGCAAATATAAGTTCACGCCGGGCAATTTTTGTCCTTTTTCGCACAAAAGGATCTTGAAAAAACTATTGAGAAATACAACAAAAAAAAAAAAAAAACCCATAATTTATCATTTCTTTTCACATGTATTCAATGGTGGCTTAGACTATTCTTTGACAAGCACGTTGTTTATCATATTGGCCTACTGAAAGTCAACCAAATAGGCCCAAATCGAACACAAATCAATCATGATTTGGTGGAATGAGGTCATTACATTAAAATAAAACAAAAAGAAAATGGAATTAAAAAATGAGAAAAAAAAAAGTGATTGTTTGCCCATTCTTCCATTATTTCCCAAAATAATTCATTCCATTTTATTTGTCTAGTCCCACTCAAATCTTATATTTTGATCCTCAAAGTCAATTGTTTTAAATATCAATGATATCAGCCGATATATCCCACAATATATCTTGTATCCCACCTATAGGAAACGAAATACACAAGTACTGGGTTATATCCCACATGTTCGATCCGGTGAGCATTTTTTTTATTCGATCATTTTTTTTCTATATATCATATTAAATCAGTGTCAAATTGTTACAAATCCATGATTTTTCATGTTTTGCATGAAAAATCATGGATTGGGAGCTTCAATTTCGAGATTTGGAGGAGGACCGAGTTACAAAAAATTGAAAAAAAAAAAAACAAAAAAAACAAAATCAAATTTCTCAATTTCTCGCAAATCGGTTGCAATATTTGTGTCCAAACAAAAAATTTAACATATATGTAACCTTTAGTGGTTCTTCTTTTGCCTTTGAATGTATTGCTTGTGTTTCCAAATGTCTTCTCACATTTATAAATTATATGAATATACTTGCATCAATTCAGTTAAACAATGCATAGATTAGGACCTTATACAAAGAAAACCTATCATCTGCCCTTGTTTTTGTAATGTTTTGATTTGTAAGTGTGTATTGATGTCTTTTTTAACAATCACTAAAATTTCATCGAAAAATTTGACCAATTTTCAATTTTTCCCCATGTTTCCAACAACAACAATACATTACACGAAACAACCAATATATCTCATGCGATAACTGATACGTATCCGTATCCCAAGGGTGCAATACGTAACGCGATACCGATATTTCGAACACTGCATAAAGTAGGCCTAGACCTAGTCTAAAATTAGCTTCCAAGCTTCCTCCTTTTTCGAAATGAAGAAAGAAGTGGAAAACAAAGAGAAGAAATTAAAAAATAATAATAATAATAATATTCTTTTATTGTATCAGCCATACCGGCACCGATACAGGCTGCATCAGCCTATAACAGCCGATATGGCACCTTTTTTGTGGTGACTGGTTTACGAATGATACAGATACGATACAGCATATCATAATTGTTTTATTAAAACCTTGCCTGTGACCAATCCATTCCAAGAACCCAAGGATAGATGTGTGGACATCCAACAAATTCATCTCGCCCTTTCAGGATTCTTTAGGCCTGTACCTCTAAAGCCAAACAAAGAACAACTCACCCACTCCTCATTCCTCAAGTGATTTGGACAATTTTCAGCAGGTCTCTTGAGTCACATAGGTTAATTGCAGAGTTAATGATCCTCCAAAAGATCCTTACTAACAACAACCCTCTTAACACATTGTAATACTCTTTTCTTTTACCCTTACTCTTTTCTTTTACCCTTTTTTTCAGTTCGTAATACTCTTTTCTTAAAGAGATCCAATGAAATGTATTATAAAGCCGTTGGGTATGCTATTCTTTAGGGGATGAATAATCCCTTCCCGACGGCACAGTGAAGCTAAAGCGTATGCAAAGAGACAAGGACCTAGTTGCAGGATCCTTCTAAGTGCACCTCCCTCTTTGAATCCCCACTTCAGACTCTCACTCCTGGCTCCTGCTTCCTACCTATTTATACTTGTTTACATTTTTGGAAGGGATATTTCACCACTCCTGCACCTGAATTTGTTGTCACTTCGCTTCATACCTTGCACAACTATAAACAAGGTTGTCATGGGTTTTGAATACAGGTTTGTCTTCCAAATTAGCAATCCTTAAGCAACTCTACTGCCATGAGTAAGCAAACTTTTGGTGGAAATATATAATATGTTCACTTGGAATGCTGTTTTTAGGGGTCAGTAAGCCATTTCCAGACAAAAGACAACTGCTTGCTAATAATATGCACCTCCTTCGGATGCAACACGTATGAACTCGTTTATGAATCAAATCTCTTCCAACTACACGAACTTTACCAATGCTAGCTAGCATAATGTTCCAGTAAAACCTCCACCCTTTTTCTTTTTTTTTTTTCTTTTTGGCCCCATGGGCATTTTCCGACAGCTTCAAGCAATTAAGCAGTCATAAACTTGATAGCATCCCCTTTCAAATGTAATACTCTTAAACAATTGAATTTTGGCTATTGAGCATATGAGGGTTGCACAAGAAAAGGCAGAAAATGCTCAATGCCAAGGAAGGTGTTGTTGGAACTTGAAATGTGATCTATAATGAGCCATCTCCACAAACCAATAGAAAAAGCCTGCCTGCTAATGTGAAAGTGTCATACCTCAACATAGAGAAAAACCTTGTGAAATCAGAGCTACAATTCTCAGTAAGTCCACAACTCTAGGTTTCAAATTTCTTGAATAAATTATGTACATCCCAATAGTTCACATCAAATGAATAACCAACCTTTCAAGACAAAACAACCTAGAAATGGTGATTATTTCATAATAACTAAAACCCATAGAAAAGGAGATCTTTATACTGCCCAATACTTCTTTTTTTTTTTTTTTTGAGAGAGAACTATTTTATTAAAAGTCCGCAAGAAGCAAGCGGAATAAAAGATATAAACAAAGCTCAAACAAGAAAATCAACCGAGAGCTCCTTCACTAATCTAATGACTTCATCAGTCTCCATGCAAATATTCCTAAAACATCTATTCCTAGCCCCCGAATAGCCCAAAACACAGCCATAATGAGCAATTTCCAAGTAGCTTTCCCTGATCTCCCTGGACCTCTGCCGTGCCAAGCCCAAAGAAGATCCTCTACTGTTGAAGGCATCACCCAATCAGTTCAAAACAAAGATAAGAAATGGCCCCACGCCTTCCCGATAAAGGGGCAATGAATGAATAGATGATCGATCAACTCCTCATTGCCATACACAACAAACATATGTTGGAGAGAATCATGGCTCTTCTCTGAAGGTTATCTATAATAAGGATTCTTTTGTGGCACACCAACCACAGAAAAACTACAACTCTAGGGAGAGCCTCATAGAACCCGTGGTGAAACAGATGAATGGCGGGGCAACGTCTTGGCTCCAAAAACAACTCAAAGAGTGACTTAACAGAAAACTTCCCAGAAGGATGTCTTGCCCAACTAATCAAATCCTCCTCCTAATTGCCCAGCTTAGCATTTCTAAGGATCTTGAGAAGGCCGACAAAGTCACTGACCTCATCCTCCGATAAATTCCTGCGGCAAGGGAGAGCCCGCACCACCAAGCCTCCACTAAGAGAAAAACAGACCACTACATGGACAAAGCGATTTGGAGCAAGGCGAGCCAATCTCGGAAACAGAACTTGGAAAGCAACTTCTCCCAATACATAAAATATACAATACACGATAATAATAATAATAATAATAATAATAATAATAATAACAACAACAACAATAACAAAAAGAACAACGATAATAATAATAACAATAACAATAATAATAATGTTCATGGTAATGATAACAACATGTCAACAACAATAATTTACCAAACCTGAAGGAATGCTTTGATGTCATGTTAACCTTTGGAAGCCAATCTAAGTAGCATGCTGTATGTGCAAGTAATGATGCTACAAGCAATACATTATGATGCTACAGGCAATACAGTATGTTTCCCACCACATCCAAAAACAACATATTGTTTGTTTTAATCCATATTGTGTTGCAAGATGTTTTCATCCATGCCCAGTGGAAAACAATGGCCAAATGGCAACAAATAGGATATCCATATCAACCAAGAAAGCAAAAGAGGTAGACATGATGAAAGAATAAAAATGTGGGAGCATTGTTTTGTATAAGTTACATGCCACAGATCAAAATTAGATCAATAAATTACACATACACGCTGGTAGATGTACCGTTATCCACCTAATAATTTAGATTCAATTGGACAGTGATTTATGGACCCTGCCTTTCAAGAATCAGTTTATTGAATCTGTATGATTGCCTGCAAAAGTCACGCAATTAACCCAAACTTGAGCTTACTCGCTCTCAGATTACCAGAAGGTCAGTGGTGGTGTTTTAAGACATTAACACCCCTGAAAACATAACACTTCATTGATTTGAACCTACAGTCCTATTCCAACTTATTGATAGAAAAGGATGGTTTCCAAATGCACAGCATCCTAACTCGATGTCATGCTCTAGAAAAAGAAAAACTTTTCCTATT
Organism: Magnolia kwangsiensis; assembly: GCA_037074715.1. NCBI lineage: Eukaryota > Viridiplantae > Streptophyta > Magnoliopsida > Magnoliales > Magnoliaceae > Magnolia > Magnolia kwangsiensis. Next base: position 40,415,914 of record CM073576.1, on the reverse strand, counting down.
CAATTGCCTAGGAACAGATGAACAGATGCAACCAGGCCCACCAATAAGCATAACATCACAGGAAAAAGGGTGAGTGAATTTGGGGTGGCGGTCAGCTGTTTGGAACATTAGAACCTGCTGGCACTGTGCCTATGGTATTGTAATGTGAACCAACTCCCCATGATGAATTTTCAGGACATTTCTGATTGAACATGTGATGATCATGGAGAAAGATTCAATGAAGGAGATCCCAGATTTCTTTGTTACGTTTGATCCAAACATTTTTTAAAAGTACTTGATGTCTGCCTATGTTTACTTCAATTAGCATGAGATGAGAAAGGTCCAATTTGTAAAAATCAAGTTAAGGAGGCAAGCTCATATCTGCATTGAAGAACATCTTAATCAACTCAATCAACCCCCTATCATTGGAAGGAAGTTAAATGAAAATTAAAGCTTTTGTTGTTTTTCCAGAGATGAGACTTTGTTGAAGAGTGGTTCTTCAATCTTTGGTGATGAGACTCCACTGAAACTCTTTCTATGAACCCTCATCACACATTTCATTCTTCTTCATTGTTTGGACTGATTATTAGTTACACACAGGTGTAAAGGAGACTATTTCCACTATTTTGACTAGGTTTTGCATCCATCCGTGGTTTCAAGCATTTTGAAGACAACGAAGGATCAGAGGTTCCATTTAGATTAGCATGTGAAAGGAGCGTTGCTAGAATATTGATACAGGATAATTAACCACTTGCACTAAAAGCTCGAACTGATAGAGCATGGCGAATTACTCCCTTTATCGCATAACTCAGGCCCCACATCCCATGGGTTAGGACCTCCGCCAAACCCTCCTCATGGGCCCCACATTACATAGGTAACACCTCACATGAGCCACCCGCCTCACACGAGCCGCCCACCCCAAGTATGCACCTGCATCCCACAGGCCACCCCACTCGAGCCCGGCATGAAAATGCTCATCCATTAATCATCCCTGCTGAGGAGTCTTGCACACGAAACCTCTCACTCTGATACCACTTTGATGCTGGACAATTAACCACTTGCTCTAAAAGTTCAAACGATAGAGCATGGCGAATTAATCACTTTATCTCATAGCCCAGGCGCCACATTCCATGGGTTAGGACCTTGGTCGAACCCCCCTTCATGGGCCCCACATCACATGGGTAGCACCTCACACAAGCAACCCGCATCAAACGGGCAGCCCACCCCAAGTGTGCCCCTACATCCCACGGGCCATCCCACCCCAAGTGTGCCCCTACATCCCACGGGCCATCCCACTAAGCCCAATGTGAAAATGCCCCTGCATTATATATTCTGTTTGTTATGTCTATACTCACAACAGTTGCTGAAATTTTAGTTTTTCCGCAGTTTTCCTGCATCAAGAACAAGAGATCACTATCTCAATTGCACGTTCAAGGGAACAGTTCATTAAATTGCTTTGCTACAGAACCAAGTTCAAGCACTAATTCAAACGTCAGGAATGAAATGCCCAATGTCAACAATATTGTTACTTGTATAGCACGATACAAACAGAACAACATCCCCTGAATCAAAGGCAGCAACACCAAGAACAAAAGGAGAACAGCAAGCATCAACAGAAAAGTTTAAAATGCTGTATAAGCAGATAGAAACACACAAGAACTAAGCCAAATATGGAGACATGTCTGATAAATGGTAAGGGGCAAGACCGACTTACCCATTTGACTATATGCATTCATGCAAAGTAACTGGTCAATCAATCACTTACTGGGCACACTCTGCCAGCTTTCCAAGGTTTTGGTTATCCAGAATCGCAAGAATCAGCTTCTTGTTTTCGTCAAGGTACTGCATGGAAAAAAAAATATATTGAGCTTAGGCAATCGAACATATCACTCTCAATCCCAATTTCGATGAATGGTCCAAACAGCAATCAAACAGAACCCCATAAAAGGCAAGTTAAGAAACTAGGATAATCTGCACAAAGTAATAAACATATTAGAGTAGACAGATTCTAACATATAGACGACCACATTTTGGATTCTAGACAAAGTAAAATTTAAAATAATAATAAAATAAAAAACACGCGTGCACACATATTCTTTGAATACCAAACCCAATCGCAGCACGTCAGACAGAAAGCATGAATTTACTACCTTTCTTTATTTAAGATGCCAGCAAGTATTGCTAAGGGAATGGAGAAAATCCAGAGGAATTTTTTGTGGGAAGGTAGAAAGGAGAGAAGTTCCATCATCATCATAATCACCATCACCACCACCACCTAAGCCTTATCCCAATTAATTGGGGTCAGCTACATGAATCTTGTTCTGCCACTCCACTATCAACTGCCATGTGAAATCAGGAGAAGAAGAGATCGAACGAGGAGATATTTATGCACTCTCCCCCTCCTTAATCTTGTATTTAAAAGAAAATATTACAAACAAGAGAAGTCGTACAAGAGAAGACAAACAGGATTAGATCCCCTAGTCCTAATTCAAATGAAAAAATGGTACTACACATGTACACAAATTTGTGTACACTGCATGTGTACACTAATCCATATACTCTTAACAGGCCAGAACTTCTGTTAGACCATAGGTCATCAAGACTTTTCTTACTACCTCCATCCACGTCCTTTTGGGCCTTCCCCCCTTGCCCATTTAGAACTTTCAACTTGTATCAACTCACTCTTAACCAGCGGGGTTCTTGTTTGCTCAATCACACTCCTAAAGTTCCATTGCCCAATGTTTTTCATATCGTTATCGCGAAATGTATCACACCCATGGGATACAGATACATATCAGTTATCACATGGGATATATCAGCTGTATAGTGGGGTTTTTTTTTTTTTCTGAAGAATGAAATGGGTTGTATCACACTGAGGTCAGTGGTAGGCTCTGTGAGTTTCAACACTAGGTAATGGGTTCAAGTACCCATTGTGGTGTGTGTGGGTGTAAGTGAGTGAGTGTGTAAAAAAAATAAAAGAGAGAGAGAGAGAGAGAGAAATGGGTTGTATCACGTAATGTATTATTGTTGTTGGGGTCTCAATGCATGGCTCATGTTAGCCGCTTTGCACTTCAACATTGAAGTTTTGAGTTCAAGTGCCTTAGAAAGAGGGGGGGGGGGGGGGGGGGGGGGGTGTTCCATATAACCGTTTGAACTTTAGGCTATATTTCTTGAAAAATGCACGTTTTCAAGATATTTAAAGCAAACCGCCTAGGTTTTATGTTGTTAGACATCTAGATGCCTGGGGGGTGGGCCTAAGTTTGCTACCATTAGACATTTGGACGCCTGACGTATTAGTTCTTCACCAGTATTAAAGAAGGAGGCAAAACTACCCTTAGTCTAAAAGGTAATCTGGCAGTGTCCAGGGGTCAGAATGAGAAATCCACCCCATCCATATGTTTTGCCAACTTATTTTATGGCATGAGACCAAAAATGAGGCAGATCCAAAGCTCAAGTCGGCCACACAAAAGAAAACAATGGATATTGTACACCCACCATTAAAACGTTTGTGGGCCACAAAAGCTTTGGATCAAGCTAATATTTTTTTTCTTTCGATTCATCCCAATGAGAATTACCTTGTGAACGGTTGGGCCACTATGAACAGTTTGAATTGCATATAAACATCATGGCAGAACCAAGAAAAGTTTGAACGGTAGGCAGCCCCTTTCCACTGTTTCCAGTTGTGTGGGCCACTTGCATTTTGGATCTGCCTGATTTTTGGTCTTATGTCTTAACTTGAGCGGCTAAAACGGATGGATGGGATGTATTTCTCAATAACATCACAGTGGGCCCCACCTACGGTAGGCACAGATCATTCAAATGTCAAGTCAGCCTGTAATTGTAGCACAGAATGGGTAGTGGATTAGGTGCAGTACCGGCCTCACCAAGACAGTTTGGCCCTTACCATGTGGCCCACCTTGATGTACGTGTTGTATATCCACGTCGTCCATCCGCTTTTGCATATCATTTTAGCGCATGGTCCCAAAATGAAGCAGATCCAAATCTCAAGTGGACCAAAACACAGGAAACAGTGGAGATTGACCATTAAAAACTTCCCGTGGACTACAAAAAAATTGGATCAACCTAATTTTTTTTTTCCCCTTCATCTAGGTCTATGTGACCTTATCAAGATTGCAAACATACATTACAGTGGGCCTTTAGGGAGTTTTTAATGGTTGGTGTTCAATCACCGTTGTTTCCAATGGTGTTACCCTCCTTAGATTTGAATTTGCTTATTTTTGGGGTTCATGCTCTAAAATGAGCTACAAAAACAGAAGGATGGCATGGATATACAATACATACATCCAGGTGGGCCTCACTTTCAGGGTCGCACCGTGTTGGGTGAAGCCGGGATCGAACCTAATATGCTCCCCAGACCGAGATGGGATGTTATTGTCGAGGGTTGGAAGTCAGGTGGGGTCCACCATGGTGTTTGTGAAAAATTCACATCGTCCATCGATTTTCCATATTATTTTACATGACCCCAAAAATGAGGCAGACCTAAAGCTCAAGTGGGCCACGAGACAAAAAAGTGGAGATTGTACGCCCACCATTCAAACATCTGTGGGATTACAGAAGCTTTGGATCAGCCTAATATTTTTGTTCTTTCAGTTCATCCCAGTGGGAATGACCTTATGAACGGTTGTGTTGCTTTATGAATGGTTTGGATTGCATATAAAAATCACTAGGGAGAAAAAGGTTTGAATGGTGGGCAGCCCCTTTCCATGGTTTCCAGTCGTGTGACCCACTTGAGCATCAGATCCACCTAATTTTCGGTTTCGCATCTTACATGAGCTGCCAAAACAGATGGGTAGGGTGGATTTCTCATAAACATCATGGTAGGCCCCACCTACGGTGGGGTCAATCATGGTCAGGCCTCAAACATCAAACGGTGACATGAGTTGTCAGTTTGGGGTCAGAAGCTAAGTGGGACCTGCCACGGTGTTTCGAAAAATCCACTTCATCCATTCATTTTGCCAGACCATTTTAGGGCATGGCCCTAAAAATAAGGTAGATCCAATGCTCAAGTGGACCACACCAGGCAGATCCATTTTTAAGGTCCAGAGATTGCCTACCATTGAAATCTTCGTGAGGCCCACCTTCATTTTAGATCTGCCTCATTTTTGGGCTCATGGCCTAAAATAAGATGGCAAATGAATGGACAGCATCAATCACACACATACATAAAGGTGGGCCCCATCCAAGCTTCCGTGCACCCACACCCTTCCAATGGGGTATAACCGTAAAACCAAAAGGGTGTAGGGGCAAACCCAACATTTAGACACCTTAAGGGCGCATTTTTGTCATTAAGCGTTGGTCAACGTCAAACAAGCAGTTTTTTCTCCATATTTGCAAAGGTGAGGAGTTTTGCTTTAAATATTTTGAAAGCATGCATTTTTCAAGAAATAGCATAAAAGTCAAGTGGTTATATGTAGTGTTTTAAATATCAACGATATTGACCGATATATCCCACGATTTATCTTGTATCCCACCTGTGCAATGAAAAACGCGTAGATAGTGCTGATATATCCCGCATATTCGATCCAATGAACATTTTCGATTTTCGATCCATTTTTGTTGTAAATCATGTTAAATCAGTGTCAAATGGTTATAAATCTATGATTATAATGTTTTCCATGAAAAATCATGGATTTGGAGCTTCGATTTCGAGATTTAGAGAGATGAGCCAAGTTGAAGAAAATTGGAAAAATCAAAATTTCTTAATTTCTCACAAATCTATTGCAATCTTTGTATTCAAACAAAAAATCAAACATGTATGCAACTTGATCTAGTGATTCTTGTTTTTCTTTTGAATGTATTGTTTGTGTTTCTATATATGTCTTCTTACGTTTATAAGTTATATTAATAGACTTTGAATATACTTGCATCAGTTCAGTTGGACAACGCATATATTAGGACCCCATAAAAAGGAAACTCCTATTATGTGCACTTTTTTTTATAATGTTTTGATTTCTGAGTGTGTATTGATGTCTTTTTCAACAATCCCTGAAGTTTCATTAAAAAATTAGACCAATTTCCCAATGTTCCAATGTTTCCCAACAGCAGCGATACATTACGTGATACAACCAATATATCCTATGCGATAACCGATATGTATCCGTATCCCAGGGGTGCGATACATTATGCAATGACGATATTTAAAACATTTGTTATATGTATTTAACAAAAAAGTATTGTTAATGTTTGAAAACATGGGAAAACATTGGGAAATTGGTCAAATTTTTAAATGAAAATTACACACCTAGAAATCAAAACATCACAAAAACTAGTGCACATAATATATTTCCTTGGTATAGGGTCCTAATCCATGCACTATCTAACTAAACCAATGCAAGTATATTCAAAGCTAATTTATATAATTTACAAATGTAAGAAGACATGCATGGAAACACAAGCAATACATTCAAAAGCAAAAAAAGAAGAAAATAAAAAATATACTTATGAATGATGTATATGGTTGTGACTTAGACCCACACAGCAAGGTATTCCATAATGATAATGGTGGCCGTAACAGCCACCAACGTTACCTTTATGATACAGGCTATAATAGCCATTACGGTCTCTTTTTTTATCGAAAAAAAAAAACTGAAAAACCTGTATCAACTCCATAATGGGTCGTTACAGCCAATGTTGTCAAATCACATAAGTTATCAACCTCAGTTTATCGCTTATGCATCGCATATCACTAGAGTATGCCATGGCTATGCGATTATACCAGCGCATGCTATAGTACGCCATCGTGTATGCGATCGAAGCCAATGTATGTGATTTTGCAATCGCATGATTGCATAAGCATTTATGCGATCACACATGAAACACTGGTTACAGCCTTTACGAGGGGCGTAACAGACCATTGCAAGGCTTGGAGCGGCCGTTGCAAGTCATGTTTTTCCATAACGGCCATTACAACCTTGCAACGTATAACTGTTGCCACCGTTACCTTTATGTAACAACCGTTACTGCCCCATAATGGTCATTATGGCACACCATGCCACATAAAGCTGCGTATACATTATGAGTGGAATTTTGGGGGGGAAAAAAAACTCTAAAAAGGAGGCCAATTGACTGTTGATCAAAGTGGAATTTTGAAAAAAAAAAAAATTAATATTTTTAATTATTTTTAATATTAAAACATCATCGAAAATTTCACAAATTACCAAGAATCACTAGATTAGGTTACATATATGTTTGATGTCGTGTTTGCACAGTAAGATTGCAACCGATTAGGGAGAAATTAGGAAATTTTTTATTTTTCCCCAATTTTCTAAAAATCGGCCCCTCCCTCAAATCTCAAAATCAAAGCTCCAAATCCATGATTTTCCATACATAACATGAAGAATCATGGATTTCTAACCATTTGACATTGATTTCACATTACTTTACAACAAGAAAAAGAAAGGAATGAAACTAAAAAATGCTCAACCAATCAAAAACGACCCCAAATCAACTTGGATCTTGATTCCGGCTCAAAATTTGTGTTTTTCTTCGAATGGGATTCAAGAGAAAATATCAAAATTCATAATAGATCTAGTTAGAAGTATAGAGGAATTAAAAGAGAGGGATTTAGAATGGATTTTTTTTGAATTTTCTAAAGAAAGCCATGGACTTCCCACATTTCTATACGATACCAGTTGATATCGACTGACATCATCAATATCGAGAATTTTATAAAAGGGACGGGCACGATATTTCGTGATATTATGCGATATCGTCTGCGACACGAAGAATTTTAAATACTCCATTTGGGTTTTGTATGACCATGGTGAGATACATAATATGTTGTGGGATATATTGCCCAATATCGTCGATAATGAAAGCATTGCCATAGTCATCATCATCTTAAATATCGAGAATTTTATACAAGGGACGGGCACAATATTTCGTGATATTATGCGATATCGTCTGCGACACGAAGAATTTTAAATACTCCATTTGGGTTTTGTATGACCATGGTGAGATACATAATATACTGTGGGATATATTGCCCAATATCGTCGATACTGAAAGCATTGCCATAGTCATCATCATCTTAAGCCTTATCCCAATTATTTGGGGTCGGCTATATGAATCATGTTCCACCATTCCACTATATTAAGGCTAGACCTTCAGTTAGATCATAGGTCATCAAGTCTTTTCTTGCTACCTCCATTTATGTCATTTTAGGCCTTCCCCTTGCTCTTTTAGAGCCTTCAACTTGTTTCAACTCACTCCTAATCAGCGTTGTTCTTGGCATCCATTGCACATGACCAAACCATCTAAAGTCTACTTTCCCTCATCTTATTACATATTGGTGTTACTCCTAAATTCCCCCAAATGCATTCATTTCTAATTATGTCCTTCTTCATCTTACCATTTATCCATCTCAATATCCTCGTTTTAGCCACATTCATCATATCTTTAATTGCCCAACATTATGTCCCCAAAATCCCATAGTCTGGCTCATAAGTTTAATCCCATGATAGTGTAGCTTTGTGTCTCCTTTATTGTTATAACTACTAAATAAGTATCACATTATTATCTTTCAAAAAGAAAAAAGGTATCACATTAATTTTCCTCCATTCGTCTGCCATTTTCTCTGATCTTACAATATTTTTTAATAACTTTATCAACAAAACAAACCGAGTATCTCCCTTACACTTCCAAACCTTTATCAGTAATACCATCAAGTCCGAGATCCTTTCCTATTTTCATCTTTCTCATTGTTGCTTTCACTTCAAATATCCTAATGCTACAAAAGTATCTATCATCTCCGATTTAATTTGAGTTTATGGTTCCTTCTATTCCTATGCTCTCAAAGTGATTGTCATTTCACAAGTTTTGAAAATAGCTTCTCCACCTTTCCTTGATCTCATTGTCTTTTACTAGTACCCTCTAGTTATCGCTCTTAAGTCTTAATACATCTAACATGAAGAACTTAGTATAGGAAGTAGAAGAGAAACTGTAGAAAGATGGAGGAAAAAGGTGGTTAGGGCAAAGGTTGTGTTATTTTACGACACAACACTCACAACATTAATATATAAACACATATACTGCTCAAGTAGAGTATACAAAGCATATAAACACACTCTAAAATACATTTCTTAATAATCCCCCTTACGTAGGAGCATAGATGTCAATCATGCCTAACTTGTCAACCAAACAACACAAGGTGTCTCAACTAAGAGATTTAGTAAACGTATCAATTAGCTACTCCCCCAAACGAATGAATGGAGTTTAAATTTCTTTAACAACAACCTTTTCACAAATAAAGTGATAATCTATCTTAATATGTTTAATTTTCCCATGAAACACAATATTGTAAGCAATATGAATGGCAACTTACTTGTCACAGTACAAAGGAATGAGACTAAAAGAAGGAAAACCAAGTTCACATAACGACATGCGGAGCCACGTGAGTTCACACGTCACAAATGTCGTGGCCCTATATTCAACCTCTACAATGAACCGAGCAACCATTTACTACTTTATTACTCTTCCAGGTGGCCAAATTGCCACCCACAAAGGTGCAACAGCCATATGTTAACTGTCAATCATGATAACTACCATCATAGTCGACATCAAAGTAACCAGAGAGTTGAAGATGACCACGTCGCTAAAATCATAAGCCTCAACTAGGAGCCAACTTCAGATAATAGAGGATCTGATACCTAGCAGAAAGATGGGTTGTATGAGGAGCATGCATAAATTAGCTAACGATGCCCACCACAAATGACAAGTCGAGTTGTGTAATGGTCAAATAAATGAGACATCCAACTAAGCGACGATACATGTCGGGATCACATAAAAGGTCTCCATCATCGAGACCAAGTTTCTCAATAACATCCATATTAGTCGACAGCTAAGCATGCCGGTCTCGGATGAGAGATCGAGAGCATATTTTTGTTGCAATAGAACAATTCCAGACTTGGATCTAGCAACCTTAATACCAAATAAGTAGCAAAGTGTACCCAAATCTTTGATTGTAAATCATATTTAAAGAAGGATTTGAGGGCAATAATGCCCACAACATCATCACGAGCTAAGACAATATCATTTAAATGAACTAGTAACACTATAATCCTATTAGTGTGGTGACAAATGAAGAGATAGTGGTCCAAATGGCTACAAACAAAGCAGAAGTCTAACAACTCACTGCTAAACTTGTCGAACTAGGCCTGAGGGCCATAAATAACCTTCTTGGGACAACAAATCTGATGTGAGCCATTGGTCGAGGAAAAACCTGATGGCTAATCCATATAAACTTTACCGGGAAGATCACCATGTAGGAAAGCATTCTTCACATCCAACTGGAACAGTAGCCAAGATAGATTTGCAGCTAAAGAGATAACTGCATGAACTAAATTAAGTTTAGGCACAGGAGAGGTCTTAAAGTAGTCCACACCATAGGTTTGAGTATAGCCCTAGCCAACTAATCAAGCCTTGTACTGGTCAATTGATCCATCTAGAAAGTACTTAATAGTATAGACTAAGTGGCACCCAACTATCTTGCACTTGGGGAAGGGAACTAGCTCCCATGTATCATCAAAAGCTTGCATTTCTTCCCTCATAGCTTGCCTCCAAGCAGAACTATTAAAAGCCTCCTTGAGATTGCGAGAATAGAAGGATAAGACTGAGGTAGCAAAAGACCTGAAAGGAAGTGACAAGCACTGAAAGGAAACATACTGATGAATACGATGGCAAGTACATGATCAAATAAGCTTGCGTAAAGCAATAGGGAGGTCATCAAAAAATGGGGAGAGAGTACCTGAATCTCCATCAGAAGTAGATGAAATAATGGAAGGCCGATTGGTGGGGATTTTCTTCCTTCGCCAATACCAACGTAGAGGCTTCAAAGGTTCAGAAGGATGGGAGTCTTCATCAAGAGAGGAAATACGAAGAGCTAAAGGTTGATTTAACAAAGACTTCCCCCGATTAGTCAGGTGATTATGTAGCGAACACCCTTTTGGTGCAAAGCAGGGAACATCTTTAAAAAATGTGAAATCCGCTAACACATACCTTTTACGAGTCAGAAAGTCATATCATTCATAGCCCTTCTAGGATCATGAATATCTCAGAAAAACACATCTTTCGGATCGAGGACTCAACTAGTCATTATGGCCATCAAGTTTATGAACAAAATATGTCGACCCCAATGTTGTCAAAATCCTACGATTTACTATTTAAGATTTACGATTTAGGATTTACGATTTAGGATTTGAGTTGAATCTTAACCAAAACAATTTAAATCCTTTTTTATATGAATCCTATGATTTACGATTTGAATCATACTTGTTACTTCTATTTAAAGCTTCACTTGGCTTTCATTTTATGTTTCTAAATTGGTGGGGGCTTTAAGAATCATTTAGAAAAAACCTTTCAAATAAGAAAAAAGAATTGTTTAGAAAAGGTAAGTTATTTTATTTTGTTTTTTATAAGAGATTAAATGATAGATATTTTCTTCAATGTTAAATCACAGAGCTTTTTTTTAATGATTTCTTACTTCTTAACTAGTTGAAACACCAAATTGATGTATGACTTATCTAGAATGATTTTATAGATGTTTACAATCATGCTAACTTGTATTGTGGAACAATAGTTAGAAATCAAAATATCTTTTTTCATCATTATACATAATCAAATGCTGCTTTTCCAATGAGATTATAAATTCAAGAAAGGTAACAAGAATATAAATTATTAAAGGATCCTTGTATGTGTTTTAAGGAAAACTTCTTGAAAGACAAAATTAAAAATTAAAAATTAAAAATTAAAAATTAAAAAAGAAGGAAAGATAAGAATCATTTAATTTTTTAAGTAATACCATGTCATGATAGTGTTAAAGTATTAAATTTTTTCTGATTTATACGATACGATAACAATTTTAACAACATTGGTACACCCAAAGGCTTTAGGAGATAGGGGAAAGGCTTTATCACGAGGACATAAAATTGCAATAGTAGATTTATTTAGTAGAATTCTAAGTGGAATTCGATTAATAAGAAAGTCAACACTAAGAAAAGCATCATCCAAATGAGTTTCGAAACATTCATACCAAGGAGAAAGGTGCATGTAACTTCAATAATGTGATGATTCTTTCTCTCTGCAACACCATTTTGTTGAGGAGTTCGATATATAATAACATGATTCTGCAAGAAGGTCAAGAAGGTTTTCGACATATATTCACCCTCATTGTCAGAGCAAAGAACTTCAATGGGGCATTGGAATTAAGTAGCAATTTTATTGTAAACAACCTAGAACATATCAAAAACTTCATGTTTGAATTTCATCAGGTAAATCCATGTCATGCGCGAATGATCATCAATGAAAGACCTGAAGTATTTATAACTAAAAACATAATCAATAGGTGCAAGGCCCAAACATCAAAGTGAATTAATTCAAAGGTCTAGACTTCCTCTCAGTCGAACTGGGAAGAAACACAATTCTATGATGCTCAGAGACAAATATCACAACATAATGATTTAATGGCAATAATAGAAGGAAAAACGAGTTTTAGTCTTGAGAAAGATGGATGCCTAAAAGGCAATGCCATCTAGATACAAACTCCCTATCTAATGACAAAGCACCATAGGACTAGTAGGGGTATCATCGAGGAAGTAAATCCTGACAAGTTCACTGCCCCACCAATCATCTACTTTGTCCAAAGATCCTAAAAGACATTATAGGAAGGAAGAATGTTATGAAACATTATAATGATTTAGTGAGGGAACTAACCAACAATGGATTCAATGGAGAAAGACCATGAAGAACAGAAGATAACTGCATGTTAAGAGAAAGGGTGATGGGCCCAGTCCCAGAGATGGAAGATTAGTTACCATCGGCAAATGTAACAAACTATACTGACTAATAAGTTTATGAGATTGAAAAAGATGAAGCTTACTAGTCATATGAGATGTAGCTCCAGAGTCGATGACTTAGGAGGGAGATGAGGAGGACATATGGAGTGAGGTACCGACTAGGCTAAGCTATCGCAAGAAGAAGAGTTCAGTTCACGAGAATGGCGGTGCATCAATGCATCCTATGCTTCTCGAGAGATGGTAATTGAGTCACCTGAAGCAGCCATCCCATGAGGCAATGCTGAAGGAACTTAAAGATTCTTCTCAAAATCAAGTGAGATATGACACCAACCATATAAGCTCCAGCCCATAAAGGGCGCCCAACGATATCGCAACATCAATCAAGGATATGAATAATGCTACCACAATGAGTACAAGTGCGAGGAGATCCATCACGACCATGTCCACCAAAAACATGATTACCACGACCGCTCTGTCAAGAGCTCAACCCCTAGCTCGACTACCATAGCCAAGAGCACAACTGGTACTTGAAACACTCCAACTTGAAGCCTGAGAACTAGAACCAGAAGAAGGATGCTTGCCTGCTATGAATGTAGATCTATCAGTAGCAACAAGAGCAACAAAAGACGGGACAGTAACTCTCTGAACAAGAGCATAAACAACTGGCGGAGAGGGGAAGGACTCCATAGTTATGATCTGACCAGGAACACTAATATTTTGAATCGAGTCCAAAGAGAAACTACATGATCCGAGTCTCTTCACATTATTGCTGAATGAATTCATAATCTTGAGTACAATGAGATGGGAGTGGATAGTACATATTCAGTTCATCCCACATAACACTTAAGATAGTGAAATACCCTTTCAAGCTTCCAAAATTCTTGTTGAAACTTATGTATATTCGAAATCAACTTAACACCCTAGATATGTTGCAATCTTCAAAATACATGTCTCGAATAATATCCCACCCATATCTTCTTACTGGACATTAAAAACATAACATAATGGCTAATGGTACTCTCCATAATGTTTAGAAGCCAAGCCATAACCCTGATAATTTTCATTGTTCCAGGTTTTAAATCCTTCATTTGTCAAATTTGGAGGATCATCCAAGATATAAGAAAGTCGCCCTCCCAAAAAGAGCTTGACAGATTGGACCCATTGCAAGTAATTGTTTCCATTCAACTTAACAGCTGTAATCAGCAGGGTGTGACAATCAAAAGGCCCCATAAGAGCTCCAATAGTGAGCTTACCACCATATTAGGTCAAAAGAGAAAGCAGAGAATGGCCAAGTATATATAAAGACATAAAAATTACCCAAACCACACCAAAATGGCGGATACACCCAATTTTCAGTGTATATCAAAAGGCCCACACAGTTTAAAAATCAGAAATTCCACATAACTAACCCAAAAAATTCAGGGAAAAAGTTAGAAACATGCCCAAAAGGATGTTGGACAATAGCCCTCCATGAAACTAATTGCGTTCACACGAAAAATGGGGGGAAATGGCTGAACCACAACACCAATCTCCCCAAAAACCAAGGAAAATCCAATCTCTATGTAAAAAGAAGAAGAAGAAAACTCCTAGGGGTAATCAATAATGGTCAAACCGACCAACCCTATGCTGACATTCCTTGGAAAAATCCATTTGATTCAAAGAAATCTTAGAAAAACTTGAAATGGGCCATTGTCGAAAAATACCTTGGGGACTTCGAAACTCACCTTAAACTTGCTCAAAAAATATCCACAAAAATCACCAAAAACCTTCTAAAATCACTATCAACCAAACAATACCCTTCATTTGCTACATAGTCGTACAGATAGCACAAATGCTGACATCAGCCATAAGGCAGCTGACTTCAATAAAATGCGGCAGCTAGGAACAAAATAGCAAGATGAATCCTTGCTCTAATATCAAGTTGAAGTAGATTTGAGAAGAAAATTGTAGGAGTAGTAGAAGAGTGCAGAAAGAGAGAGAAGGAAAAAAGGCGGATTGCGAAAAGGTTGTATTATTTTACTACACAACCCTCGTAACATTAATAATTTAATATATAAACAGATATAGTACTCCAGCGGAGTATTCAAAGCATATACACACACACTTTGAAAATACCTATATGCTCAATGCTCCAAATTTGGCTAATGGTACTCTCCATAATGTTTAGAAGCCAAGCCATAACCCTGATAATTTTCATTGTTCCAGGTTTTAAATCCTTCATTTGTCAAATTTGGAGGATCATCCAAGATATAAGAAAGTCGCCCTCCCAAAAAGAGCTTGACAGATTGGACCCATTGCAAGTAATTGTTTCCATTCAACTTAACAGCTGTAATCAGCAGGGTGTGACAATCAAAAGGCCCCATAAGAGCTCCAATAGTGAGCTTACCACCATATTAGGTCAAAAGAGAAAGCAGAGAATGGCCAAGTATATATAAAGACATAAAAATTACCCAAACCACACCAAAATGGCGGATACACCCAATTTTCAGTGTATATCAAAAGGCCCACACAGTTTAAAAATCAGAAATTCCACATAACTAACCCAAAAAATTCAGGGAAAAAGTTAGAAACATGCCCAAAAGGATGTTGGACAATAGCCCTCCATGAAACTAATTGCGTTCACACGAAAAATGGGGGGAAATGGCTGAACCACAACACCAATCTCCCCAAAAACCAAGGAAAATCCAATCTCTATGTAAAAAGAAGAAGAAGAAAACTCCTAGGGGTAATCAATAATGGTCAAACCGACCAACCCTATGCTGACATTCCTTGGAAAAATCCATTTGATTCAAAGAAATCTTAGAAAAACTTGAAATGGGCCATTGTCGAAAAATACCTTGGGGACTTCGAAACTCACCTTAAACTTGCTCAAAAAATATCCACAAAAATCACCAAAAACCTTCTAAAATCACTATCAACCAAACAATACCCTTCATTTGCTACATAGTCGTACAGATAGCACAAATGCTGACATCAGCCATAAGGCAGCTGACTTCAATAAAATGCGGCAGCTAGGAACAAAATAGCAAGATGAATCCTTGCTCTAATATCAAGTTGAAGTAGATTTGAGAAGAAAATTGTAGGAGTAGTAGAAGAGTGCAGAAAGAGAGAAGGAAAAAAGGCGGATTGCGAAAAGGTTGTATTATTTTACTACACAACCCCCGTAACATTAATAATTTAATATATAAACAGATATAGTACTCCAGCGGAGTATTCAAAGCATATACACACACACTTTGAAAATACCTATATGCTCAATGCTCTCTCTCTCTCTCTCTCTCTCTCTCTCTCTCTCTCTCTCTCTCTCTCTCTCTCTCTCTCATTTTTCCAAGTTCAAAAATATCTTTCTCACCTTCTCTTGTAAAGTTCTCACATTTAGAATCGCTTGCCACTTTCTCAGCAATCTTTTATGCATTTCAATACTGTTCAAAATTTCCATTATTCATAGTCCCTCGCACATTTAAACATGAAAGTTTCTCATCAATAGCTTTTTGTACATCCTCATTCCACTACCAAGTTTCCTTGTATGAGAGGCTTTCCCCTCTAGATACTCCTAAAACATCTTTTGCCATTTTCCTAACGCACTCAACCATCTCATTTCCTAATTATAGGAGTGACAAGTTTCACCCTATCAAATGGAAGGAGTCCAAACGCGAAAGAGGGAAGGAGCTCTTCAGTTGGGCAAGTTAAGGGAAGAGAATTGGTCCCTCGGAAAATGTTGGTGGATGTTTTGGGACAAGCAAGTGGCCTTGTGGAGAGAAGTGATGTGTCGAAGATGCCGGAGGTCAGGGGATGAGGGATGGTTCCCAAGGCAGATATCTAGAAACGACAGGTCAAATGTGTGGACAGTTGTTGACTTGGTCAGTAGGAGATCCACCTCCAAGGGTTGATAAATTCCATCTAAAATTCAATTGTTCGAGGCAAGGACAGGTCTTTGTGGGTAGAAAAAATGGCAACTTGTTTCAAAAAGATGTGTGGCTTGGGGAGTTTGCGCTGGAAATTTCTTATTGCTCCATTTTCTCCTTATTCTTGAATAAAGAGGCAATGGTGGATGAGTGTCATGAAGTTTTGGGGGTTGCATTTTGTGGGAAGTGCATCGTAGACATAGTTTGAATGAGGTCAAATGAGGGATTTTGCTGCCATATAGAGCCCCGCCATGAAGTTAACATCGTCCTTTCAGGTGAAGATATGAAGTTCTAGGCAAGGGAAACCTTCTCTTCCAAACTGATTATATCCGAGTTATGCGACATTGGTAGCTACAGTCACCTGTGTGCCAACGTCTGGAAAGTCCTGTCAGTTGCTCCAGCAAACAAAATCCTGTGGATAATTTAAAGAAGCAGAGTGTGGTGATTCCAAATATGTGCTTTATGTGTAGGAAAGCTTCGGAGAGATGGAACAATTATCCTAGTATTGCATGGCAGCACAGGTAGTTTGGGATTACTTTTAGCAGTTGTTTAGAGTTCTGTGGGCTGTTGGAAGATCTGTTTTTAATGTTATTGCAGGCCAGTCTGTAGGTCCTACCTATGCGTGTGGATATCTTATGAGAAATCTGTTCCCTTTTGCCATCCTGCTGAGGGTTCTGGAAAGAAAGGAATGCTAGTATCTTTGAGGGAAGAGCGTCTACTTCTGATCACCTTATTTGGTCGTTTGCTTCCTCGACCATTGAATGGGTGTTGGTGCTCCCTGATTTCCATGGAATCTCTTTTCTGATGAGGGATTGGGAGATCCGGGTAAGCTTTGTTTGGTTGCCTCACTATGGGTTCTTTGGCTTGCGTCTCGTCTATGTTAGTGTTGTCTGCTTATCGAGCAAGACGGGGTGATGAGAGGGTCATCCTTCGCCTTCATCCTCATTTCTATATGTTCATTTGGTGCATAATGAATTTGTCATCTATTAAGAAACAACAAAACCGGTGCATGTGAGTATCGATATTATTAGCAAAATAGTATAATACAAAAGAAATACTTTGATACTCACAAAGAGGCTGATGGATGCTATGCAGGCAGTTAAATTACTGAGAAATTGCATATGTTGCACAGAAATAAATCAAAATAGACCGTCCAAACTGTAGGCACCAGTTGAACCAAAACCTAGTTTTATTTGGTTGTCTAATTATTAGATTGCTGGACATTTATTGGGCAGTCAAAAATGAAAAATATCCAATGGTCTTATTTCAAAAACAAGTGTCCACGAATCCAAGGCTAGGATTGTACAAACAATAATGATTTTCAGACTGTGACTTAGGGCAAGTTGGTTGCACAATTTAGTCAACTTAATTTGCATTAATATGTTTCACGTGTACCATTTCAAGTGCCTGTGTATCATGTGTCATATGAAGCTAGAGTATCATATAACTCCTCACAATACAAATAGAATAACTCCTCATCTTTATATAAAAGAACAATGTTATGAAAAAACAAAATTATTCGAGCTTAGAAAATAAACTGGCTGCATGGAAACTAAAAAGCAACTATTTTCTTGAGGTGTTAAACTGTTTTCTAATCATAAAGATAAAAGAATTCCTAATTCAAGAATCCAAAATTGCAATGAGAAAATACGAAGCAGTAGTGTGAAAAGCTTAGATTAGAAATAGCGATACCTTTTGAATTTGTTCGGTTGTGATGTTGGCATTGGGGAACGGAGGAGGGATCATGGGCATCATCTGCGGTGGCTGCTGCATCTCCCTCCTCTCTCTCTCTCTCTCTCTCTCTCTCTCTCTCTCTCTCTCTCTCTCTCTCTCTCTCTCTCTCTCTCTCTCTCTCTCTCTCTCTCTCTTTCTGCTCCTTGTGATTCTACTGGGAAAACCCTAGGGTCGTTTGGATTCTTGTAAGTTCTGTAAGTGGGAAGTGACTTGCAGGTAAGTCACTTAGGGGCCGTTTGGATACCTGTAACTTGTGTAAAATGTAAGAAAGTTACAGGTGACTTTCTTACAGTTTGTGTTTTGGGGGAGAAATGTTACAGGTAACAAAGTCTCAACCAGTAACTTTCTATCAGGTAAGATTGCAAGAAATGTAACAGAGGAATTAGGTGTTTTTCAAGTCACAGGTTACTGTGTTACAGGCAACGGCTATCCATTTCGAATTTGGGAGAGGGTGGTGGAAACGCAGCTGCATTGAAAGTGCACCTACCTGCTCTGACCCAACGTCTCTTTCTCCCTCTCTCAGCGTCTCCTTCCCTCTCTCTCTCTCTCTCTCAGCGTCTCCTTCCCTCTCTCCGCTCTGGCAAGGGAAGCCCTAACCCTAAATTGATTTTCTTTCTAATTTTTTCCTCTCATTCATTTTTTTTTTTTCGCGTGAGTGCGGAACGGGGCTGCTTGGCAGGGTGGTTTCGGATGACTAACTGTAGGGCCACAGATGTACTTTCCATACATCCGCACCGTCCATCCGCATTGAAAGCTCATTGTCGGATATGATCCAAAAAATGAAGTTGATCCAAATCTCAAGTGGCCATACTACAGGAAACAATCTTGACTAAATTCCTACTATTAAAAACATCACGGATCTACTAAAATATTTATTTTCCATCCAAGAGAAGCGGTATACCTGGCAACTCCCTACGCTTGTAAGCTCTACGAAGTCCACCATGATTAATGTATTCTTTCCGTTCCGTCCATCCTTTTTCCCACATAATTTTAGGGCTTGAACCCAAAAATAAAGCATTTATCATTTTCAAATGGACCACACCACAGAAAAAGTTGACTTTTTATTTTTCGTCCATCTATGTCTGTGTAATCTTAGGCCGGTTTGGATTCATGTATAATATTGTATTGTATTGTATTTGGTTACTGTTCATGTATACATTGGACAGGCCTCAGAATACATCCTTATCACCATGTCATTATTCAATATTTGAATAAGAGGTATTGTGTGGGCAAGTATACAATATCTTGTACAGGCATGTGTATTGTTCAAACAGTCAACTAACAATAACTGCTTTGTGCGGATTGTTCATATATACTTTTTAATTCTCATTTCTTTCATAGGTGGTGGTGTCCACCGTCAGTTGATGTGCTTCATCTGATCCGTCTAACTCGATCTGATCCGTCCGTCATGATATGATCCGTCCAACGTGATCTGAACCGTCCGTCATGAGGAGATCCGTCCAAGATGAGGAGATCCGTCCAACATGATCTGATCCATCCACCGTCACTTTTTAATTCTTCTTTATTTCATAGATGGTGGTGGTACGGTTTGATTTTTTTCTTTCTTTCCTTTTCAATTCTCATCCACTTCATATTACGGTGGTGGCCACCGTCAGTTAATGTGATTCATTTGATTGCCCAACCATAGACCCCATGATGAGGTCGGAGCTAATCCAGATCGTCCATTAGTATTGAAATATCTGATTGACCATGATGTGGCCCACCTTTGCATCGTACTATATCCCAGAGGGAGACGATGAGACAAAATAATATGATAAAGTTACTTGCGACTTTAAAACAAAACAAATGACAGCTTCTTCCAGAGGGCCCAGTTCAAAAATAATAATTTTACCAAAATATTTGAAAAACTTCATCTATTAATTTCTGATTGGTTTATCCAACTTGATTTGGAACTTATTTGTAATACAGTCCATGATACAATCAGAGGATCCAGTCATGATGTTTACGAAAAAAAAAAAAACTAAAAACTATAGCTGCAGAATTCACCTTAGTCATTCACTGTAACTAAATCCAAAAGAAAAACCTTATACTGGCATAAAAAAATCAACAATCCAAGCAACAAACAAAACAGCAGAGTCATGCATTGATTGTCTCCAACATCAGCAACGGTCACCCTCTCAGCGTTAGCAGCTTCCCACACATTCCTAGTAGCGATTTAGGTTTGATCTACGAGAGCAGCAACATAGTTGTCACTGTCCATTGTTGAGGGACGATGAGATGCACGAATAGCGACACTTCCGGTTGCTCGTCGCACCGTCCGATCGGGGAAAGAAGCCTAAATGATATAGTAAATAAATAAAAAAATTGCCAATCAAGAAATGGATATGATGTATTCTTCACTACCTCAACTAACAAAATAAATCTACATATGAAATAACTAACATCCTACTAACCTGATACTGATTCCAGGCATTCGTAGCATTTTCGAAAGTCTGGAAAGACTTATGTTTGTATCCACTGAAACCGTGAACTTGAGCATTACAGTCATCCCATGTTGCATAGATCCCAGGATTCCTTCCCACAAACACCATATAATACTTTTGTTTCATGCTGCTGCAAGCATTAATCAATGCCTTAATCAGTAGGATGACTATAAAAAAAGTATAAAAAAACAGTTATCTTCCTTTTGCCACCGTTAACAAATCATTCAAATTTTAAGCGACCCGTCATCACTCCAGGCCTGATTTATAGCGCCCTGAATTACAAAATAATCTGTCAACTGTAATACAAGTGAAGAGTGTATCAGTCCATAATGCATTACTCATATTGCCATTCAACATTAAAAACTTCACATTCTTAAAATTATTAGCAGTGTTACTTTGAAAAGCTTCACAACAAGTTGAAGTAGCATCAGCTAACTGATTTTAAAGGCCACATGTGCAACCAAAAATACTAACAAATGTGGATGTAATAAAAATATGATAGATAGTTGACAACTGAAAAAACATAAATAGATCATCACCAAAATATGAATCACAAACTGAAATCACAAATATCTAAATTCACACGATATCTGTAAAACTGTATCCGAAAATCAATTCTCAATCAGTTACACTCAGAAATCCTCCAACATTTTACTCCAACAGAAGTTACTGTTCAGTAAGGACACCTGTGACACAAGTACCATTCTCAACCAGTTATAGTCAGAAATCCTCCAACATCTTTACCCACCAAATATAACAACTGAAATATGACAACTATGAGATGAAAAGTGTTATGAATCACAGAATGACAGAATTCCTCCAATAGAAACTACTGTTGAATAATGGAAACTGCCACCAGATATAACATAGCAATTAAAGTCAGAACCTGTAACAAAAAGTAGCATTGCAGATTTAATATATAGCAGTCCAAGACATTTAAAGATCTGATTACTGCTCCAGCAACAATCATATAATCCACAGCGTTGCCAGGAAGTAAACCCGAACTCACTCATTCACAGTCTCACCAGAAACAATATCCACCTCAAAAGCAAGAGGAAAAAAATAACCAGTTATAATCACATAATAATCAGCATAAAAAACATAAGGGCCATTTCCAGTCTGGACCATAGCGAGGAAGGATAACTTTCTCTATCCATTCCTTTCGTTGTTCATGTCCCAGCTTTAAAAAAAACCTACACTAATTAAATCACCCTGCAACCCCCTAGCAGCCCGAATTTGATCTTCACTGGAATGACCCTCCACCTCCTCAAGGATACCCAATAGACGTTGCACATGCATCATACTTTTTGCCTGCGCCATTGTAATGGTCAGGTTGTTCACGGATTCTACGACCTCCCCCATCCTATCCCCAATCTGTTCACTCGGTCTACTCTTCCTACGGCTAAAATCACTCCCATCAGCACGACTATGACGAGAATATAATGTGGCTTCCATTGGGCTTCTGTTTGTTCGCTTTGCCCGATTTACTGAACCCTCACCACCGTGAAATCACGGATTTGCCCTCCTATCATCCTCATCTGAGGACGAGAGACACACAGTCTGACAAGGCTCCTCCTCCGATTTATCATCGGAGTTCATTTCGTCACGGCCGCGCCATTTTCCGAATATGGGAGAAGAATATGCCATACTCGCAAACTTGCCGTGGGCAAAATCATTGTCAAACATGAAGGCGAGATCGTCCCATCTGTCAACATGTTTGCCTCGAACCCGTTCGGCATAGGGGTGGGTTTGTTCACACAATGACAAAATGTTATAATCATTTATTACAAATCAGTTCTTTAAAATATATTAAGTAATTATAAAATCAATTCCTACTGCAATGTATCCTTCATATACATCCTCGGTAGCCATCACCATCTTCTGGGAGTCATCCTATCTAAATCCTGAGGCATTGAGCATGTCCTTTATTGCCTAATATAGCCTCTTCAAGGTCCAAAGCCGGTTCGAAATATATCGGTTCTCTAACAATATTCTACAAGCATCGTATTATCTCTTTAATGGTGTATCACCCTGAAAATCGGGGGTCGTGTATAAACTCAACTCCCGAGTTCCAAACCGTCACTTATGCAACAAAAATGATTATGATTCAATGTTGTCTGATTTAAAGCATTCACATGAGTAAAAGTATACCAAAACTGCAATTCATACTTCAGATCCAGTGATAAAAGCAAGCGGAAGACTAAACAATATATATATCACTGTATAAAAAAAAATAAAGTAAATCTCATCTGTCTCTAAAGTATGAATACATCTCTGAGTCTCATATACATATACATGAACAAAAGTAAATGTCCAAAATGGTCCCACTGAAGTCCCATCGATCCAGGTCGCCTACGCAAAGCCATCGTGATACTGCATGTACGAGAACTCGTCCTGGTCCTCGTCGAAGTCTGGCTCTGCCTCCTGGATCTCAGCCTCACCTGCATCTATAACAGGGTCTGGTGGGTGTTGCAAACACCATCCCGTAACGTGGGAGTGAGTGATCAACTCAGTGAAATCATAGAGCAAAGATTAGCATGTTCACAATTCAATCATGCGATAATAGTAAAGCAGTAAATCAGACAATCCTAATACTGTTGTTAATGCAAGATGACATGACGTGATGTATGCCCTCACCGACGATCTCCCTCATACGGCAACATCTTACGACCGCGGCATGCAATCGACCCTCAAGTGCTCCACATCTTCCAGGCACATGTAATGGCATGGTGATATGATTTTCAAGTTGTTATTAGTCCATTCAAACAGCAGGATTGGGAAACTAAGGTACTTTCCTTGTATCAATCCCAACACAGATCCTGTCTAGGGTCATCACTCCTAGTAATCTCATACGATGTATATTTCGTAGGTCACTGCAAGGGCTGCCAGGGCTGTTGCTCGCACTCGTTGCACCGCTCCCCCATCACCTTATCAATACAGGCCTACCGTACTCTACTGCAACGGAAGGGTCGTCGCCTCCCGTGGACTCAGAATACGCTCGCGGTCACTACAAAGGACTCGTCGCCTGATCAGTGTAGGCCGACAGCTAGAATATAGTGTCCCATACCGCCATAATCTGCTCACGAGTCTAGGTGCTCACTGGTCACTATGGGGAGGTTTGTGGCCCCAGCGTAGGCCGACAGCTCGACCACGGTGTCCCATACCACCATGCCCGGCTCATGAGTCTTCGTGGATCAAGGTACCATGGTTAACAGGGTTTACAATGGTAAGTTCAGTACCCTAGGTTCAAGCAGTTATGACTCATACAAGGTGAACATACATCGGCCAGTCGGGTTACTTGACGGGCTCGACTAGCGCGATCGCATCTCAAGTCGAACGACATGAAGTGCGTAAAATACTTCGCGTGGCCTAACCACTGCCGCCAACTTCAAACACGACTCGCGTTCATCGACGCGTCGTTCGTGGCTAAGACCAGTCAGCCACGAATTCGCTCGGTTACCGACTGCCTGGACTAAGTCTAGTCTCAAACACTTATGGAATCAAATCAGCAAATTATGTAAGAGTATTGGAATTGAAATACAATCATGTGAGCATGTTAACACATGTTATAACATTCAACTTAAGTAAATCTTCAAACACATATATTTCATGCATGTAATGAAATCATGCATATAGTCAATATGTAGAAAATCATTTAGGTCAGCATATTAATTGAGAAATCCATCTCAAACTAATTCATAACATCATTTAATTCAATACATACTAATACAAGCATTTATACAAACACATACACTACACACTTAAGTCTACATATAGTATGTCGACCCGAAGTGCGCAATTAGGCGAATCTCTTCGCCAAACTAATTATGCACGTATTCCTAACTTCCTAATGCGACAACAAACCATGTCAATCACATCAGCAAAATATGAATGTAAACAGTACTTCCTACAAATGACTAAAATGCCCTAAATCTCATATTCTTCGTTAATTTACGAAACAGGAAACGGAGAGCATATTGTACATGTCAAACGGCGATGCCGTCAATAATCTACTATTAAACGACATTGAAAGCATTGGAAACCGTCAATCAAAGCGTCTAAAATCCTCACCTTATGTCTTGTAGACTCGTGAATTGAAACGGAGCGTATACGCTTCGTCTACGGCGAATAGGAAACCTAATACACAAGATCCATAAGCTACATCATTATGGAAACAAAGGAACCTCAAATCAGCAACTATTTAGGGTATTTGCTTACCTAGAATCGCGGTGTAATCGCCGGAAAAGCGATAGAGGTGCGTTACTTAAGCACGTGCAATACGTAGCACAAGTAGCAGGAAGAACTCTCCCACTCTCTCTCACAATCTCTCACCTTTTCTCTCACACAAGCTAGGATTTCTAGCAAATTCGGATGTGTGAGAGAAGTGAGGGTTTCAACCCCTTTTATAAGCTAAAACATGCCCAAAATAGGCTTGGGAACAATGTTTACTTGGTGCCTAACCAAATCGGGGCTGTTTCGGTCCAAAAGAGCATTTCTGAAGGTCCCCTGGCCAAATGCGGTCGGACTTAAGCTCATGCATACTGGATCTACCACACATCCAGTTTTCAGACCGGTAGGGTTCCCAGATCGCACGTGGCGGTCCAGTTTCAGTTTAACGGTCACCGCACCAAGGTCAGGCCTATAAGTCTCGTGATATGTAATAGAAATTTTTTCTGATCCAAGGGTGTAATTTGGCTGAATTCTGACGGTCAGAACGCTTAATACTGATGCGTCAAATCGTGTGCCAGATTTGAATTTTAAATTCCAATTCTAACCCTATTCTCACTCTCTTCACTCCAGGCTCAATGAAATAGCCTCTGAATGTCAGTTGGACTTGATTTTTGAAACGATTGCCAAGCCCAGCTAAGTGGTCATAACGGTCTAAGATGGTAGGTATCGGACTTTCGACGCGCGGTCTAGATCCAATGCAAAGTTTCAAGGAGGTCCCGAGAATAAACCGGTTTAGAGTTTGATCCGAGGCTTTAGATCATTATAGCACCATTGGTTCCACTCGCTTTGGGCCTTGGAGAACGTATTTAAAGTGATCAGGGACCATTTCCTAGCTATTCTAATGTTGCACTAGCTAACTTAGTCATATTTTCTAGAGGAATAAATTCTACACAATTTCGGGTCGAGTTGGTACTCGAGCCCAAGTACGGATTTTTCACGGGCGTTACAATCTACCCCCCTTAACAAATAATTTCATCCTCGAAATTTTGTACCTTTTCGTACTCCTCGAGAAGCTGTGGGTAGTTCTTTCTGATCTCGGCTTCTGTCTCCCAGGTAGCCTCCTCCTCAGAGTGATGCGTCCATAATACCTTCACAAGGAGAATCACCTTGCTACGCAGTACCTGCTCCTTCCTGTCTAGGATACGTGTCGGTCGCAGGATATATGTAACATCCTCTCCTAACTACACCTGCTCCCATCTGATGATATGGGAAGGATCAGCAATGTACTTCTTCAGCATAGAAACATGAAATACGTTGTGAACGCTCGCGAGAGGCATGGGT
This sequence comes from Magnolia kwangsiensis, assembly GCA_037074715.1. Classification (NCBI taxonomy): domain Eukaryota; kingdom Viridiplantae; phylum Streptophyta; class Magnoliopsida; order Magnoliales; family Magnoliaceae; genus Magnolia; species Magnolia kwangsiensis. Next base: position 40,389,529 of record CM073576.1, on the reverse strand, counting down.
AAAGCCAATCGGTAAGCCACCGCTCCCACACGATCGAGGATCTGGAATGGACCAATGAATCGCGGTACCAGCTTCCCCTTCTTCCCGAACCGAAGCACTCCCTTCATAGGGAAAACTCGCAAAAACACATGATCCCCAACTGTGAACTCTAGTGGCCTCCATCTCGTATCGGCGTAGCTCTTCTATCTGCTCTGCACTGTAAGGAGCCGACGTCGAATAATATCAATCTTCTCTGACGTCGCCTGCACTAACTCTGGGCCGATCAAGCTACGCTCACCGACCTCTATCCAGCAATGCGGTGCGCGACAAGGTCGCCCATACAGCGCCTCATAAGGTGCCATACCGATACTCGCCTGAAAACTATTGTTGTACGCAAACTCCGCATATGCAAGACAATCATCCCAACTGTCCTTGAAGTCCAATGCGCAAGCTCGCAACATGTCCTCTAAGATCTGGTTCATCCGATCTGTCTGTCCGTCTGTCTGTGGGTGGAAGGCAGTACTGAACTTCAACTTCACACCCATAGCCTCCTGAATATGAGTCCAGAAAATAGAAGTGAACCGCGTGTCTCTGTCCGACACGATCTCCAGCGGAACTCCATGCAGACGCACAATCTCTCTGATGTACAATCTAGCCAACTCGTCTGCAGAGTTCGTAACTCTGATCGGTAGGAAGTGCGCCGACTTCGTCAGACGGTCGACGATCACCCAAATGGAATCATGTCCCTTCTTCGTCTTCGACAACCCAGAAATGAAGTCCATGGAAATGAAATCCCACTTCCACTCTGCGATCGGCATGGGCTGCAAAAGTACAGGTGGTCGGCGATGCTCTGCCTTCACCTGCTGACAAGTGAGACAACGGGATACGAATTCAGCTATGTGGGTCTTCATACCTTCCCACCAATACGTCCTCTTCACGTCACGATACATCTTTGTGCTGCCTGGATGCATCGCGAGTCTACTACAATGCGCAGCCTCAAGAATCTCTCGTCTCAAGTCAGGGACATCTGGGACGCATAGGCGGCCATGGTAACGTAAGCCCCCATCCATACTAACTCGCCAGTTGGCGTCTGCATCATCACTGGCCTGCTCTCGAAGCTCAGTCAGATGTGCATCGTCCCTCTGCGCCTCGATGACTCGGTCATCGATCTGGGATCGCACCTGTACATGTGCGATGAACTCAAACGGCTCCTCTACGGTGAGTTTCTGCTCAAAGTCTCTCAAAAACTCAACCATATCCCACTCAACAACCATCAGCGGAGCCGCAAACTCTATCGCCTTCTTGCGGCTCAACGCATCTGCCACAAGGTTCGCCTTCCCAAGATGGTAAGAGACTTCGAACTTGAAGTCCTTCAACGTCTCCATCCATCGCCGCTGCCTCATATTCAAGTCTCGCTGCGTGAATATGTACTTGAGGCTCTTGTGGTCACAAAAGAGCTCGAACTCCTCTCCGTAGAGGTAATGTCTCCAGAGTCTCAGTGCGAATATAACGGCTGCCAACTCTAGGTCGTGTGTAGGGTAATTCTCCTCGTGCTTCCTTAATTGTCTTGAGGCATACGAAATTACCCTGTCCCTCTGCATAAGGACACAACCCAGACCAACGCTAGACGCGTCAGTGTATATAGTGTATTTAACCCCTTGCTCTGGCAATACTAGCACATGGGCGGACGTAAGTCTGTCCTTCAGCTCCTGAAAAGCTGACTCCGCCTTGTCATTCCAGGTGAACTTCACGTCCTTCCGTGTCAACTGAGATAAGGGTCTCGCGATCTTCGAGAAGTCCTGAATGAAGCGCCAATAGTAGCCAGCGAGACCCAAGAAACTCCTCACCTCAGTGACAGAACCAGGCTGCTCCCAGTCCTGCACGGCAGCTACCTTAGACAGGTCAACTGCCATGCCATCCTTGGACACCACGTGTCCCAGAAACTTCACCTCCTGCTTCCAGAAGTCGCACTTCTTGTACTGTGCGAACAACTGATGCTATCTGAGCGTATCCAGGACCAAACGTAAGTGCTCCTCATGCTCCTCTCGACTCCTAGAGTACACCAAAATGTCGTCAATGAATACAACGACGAATCGATAGAGGAAAGGCCGAAATACCCGGTTCATCAGATCTATGAACACGGCCGGTGCGTTCGTGAGACCGAACGACATCACGAGGAACTCGTAGTGGCCAAAACTAGTCCTGAATGCTGTCTTCTACACGTCCTCATCCCTGACGCACAACTGATGATATCCCGACTGAAGATCAATCTTCAAGAAGTACTGCGCTCCTCCCAACTGATCAAATAAGTCATCGATCCTGGGTAAAGGATACTTGTTCTTCACCGTGACCTGGTTCAGCCTGCGATAATCAATACACAATCGCATCGAACCGTACTTCTTCCTCACGAATAGGACCGGTGCTCCCCAAGGAGACACACTAGGCCATATAAGGCCAAGATCTAGCAGACCATCAATCTGCGTCCTCAACTCCTCCATCTCACATGGTGCCATGCGATACGTCGGCAGTGAGACGGGCGTAGAACCAGGAACTAGATCGATAGTGAAATCGATCTCACGTCAGGGCGGCAAACCAGGGATCTTCTTGAACAGATCCCCGAACTCGGAAACGACTGGCACATGATCGAGTACCTGGGCACCAGCGTCGCGCAATAAAGTGGCGTAACTAAGTATGCAGAAATGAAGATTTACCCGCACTGGAAACGTGAAGGATGCACCTTCAGGCTCATACACAGTCACTATACGAGTCTCGCAGTCAATCTCGGCCCTCGCTGCAGTCAACCAATCCATGCCAAGAATGACGTCGAGATAAATAAGAGAGGGGTCGACGACAAGATCAATAGCCATCGTCCGGCCTCCCAAATCAACCAAACACCCCTCACACATCTGGGTGACATTTGAATAATCTCCATGGGCTGCAAGGACTCGTACCCTATCCATGGTAATGGTCTATAACCCAAGACGCCTGACTACACCACGCGATATCAAAGAAATCGTGAAACCAGTGTCCACCATCACAAGAATAGGAGTACCTCCAATATGGGCTGTGACCTCGAAGGCCGAATGCTGAAAAGTCGGTGTCGCAGCTGCCTCAGCTGTCAATGCATGAACCCGAGCCTGCTGTGGCCGGTTCGGCCGCTGTGTCATGGGCCGTAGAGGCTGTCTGATCTGCGATACCGGAGGTCTGAAAGAAGGGTGCGCAGGAGCTAACCGTATAGGCGGTGCTGATATCGCCTGTGAAGGAGCACGGTCAATCTTCTGCGGCGGTGAGAACCCACTGTCCCGCATCCGAGAGAAGCAGCTCTGCGCCAAGTGGCCTGACCTCCCACAGTATGTGCACGATAACTCGGGGCGCCGAAACGATGGTGCTGGCGCTATGGCCCGAGTAGGAGGGTCGACGCGAGGCCTCTTGCCCGCGAAGGGCCTGTCCTGCATGTCTGGTCCCGGCCTAGAAGTAACAGGGCCGCGAGATCGCGCAAGTCGATCCACATCTTGCTCTGCCCGCATAGACATGTGAATCAACTCCGCATAAGAGGGAATGCTCAAACAGCACATCTTCGACCGAATATCCGGTCGCAAACCCTCCAAAAAGCGCCGTATGCGCATCTGCTCATCAGCCAAAATCGTCGGGACGTATCTGCCCAACTCCGTGAACCGATGCTCATACTCTGTAACTGTATGGCTGCCTGTCTGAGGCGGAGAAACTCATTCTCCCTGTCATGCCTGTAAGTCTGGGGATAATACTTCTCATGGAAGCGGAACTCAAACGCTGAGCATGTCCATACAAAGTCGGCAGCAACGGTACACAGTACGCTATCCCACCACAGGCTGGCCTCTCGCTCAAATAGGAATGTAGCTAGCTCTACCTGCTCGGCCTCTGTGCAATATAACATCCGCAAAATCTTCGACACACGGTCGAGCCAGTACTCAGCCTCCTCGGGTCTGTGAGAACCCGTGAAAGTGGGAGGCCGTAAGCGCTGAAATCGCTCTAATAGGCCCCGTGTATCTGCGGCATTTGCCGCAGGGTAAGCAGGCGGCGCAGGATGAGTCATGCCCTCATCCTGGGTGTATGTATAAGCATCCTCAGCTGGATGCGCAGGTGGAGCCACACCCCCACCCTGTGCTAATGTCCCCACGATGGTAGTCAGAAGCTGCTGCTGCTGCTGCATCATAGCCAACATCTGCTCAAATCTGTCAGGAGGTGGAGCAGGCTGTGGCGGATGCTGTGTGGAAGTAGATGCACAATGAGGCTCTCTGACTGACGACGTAAATGGCGGTGGTCCAACTGTAGGACTAGCGGCAGGCTGAGACGCACGAACTGTCTCAGGAATCGGGCCCAAAGCAGGGTCCGCATGAGTGTCAGACTGCGAAGGAGTCTGATCCATATGCTCAGTCAATGCAAGCCAAACGTGCTCTGCGTAGCCTTAGGCAGCATTCCCTATATTCAAAATAGGGCGCAACCTTGTCAGTCTTAATAGCACAAATACACCGCAATCATTCACACAAGGAGTCAAAGGCATTCCATGCATTTCATTTAATCAAAATTGTCACAATACAAGGGATATATCCTTACAAGCATCATGACGAGAAATACATGAGAACTAAGACAGTTAAAATTACAACAGCAATACAAGTAAGGCACTAGCCCTAACAGGCTTACACAACAAAAGCAGGAAATGACTAACTACTAACAACAACATCTAAGGTCGCATCGCTAGTCCGAGTCGGGTGACGGAGGAGGAGCACCCTTATCCTGCAAGCAACACAGGATCGCCTTCAAGGTGCGAGTCACCTTACCGAATTTCTTCTTTGTAACGGCCTTTGCATCCTCGATTTCAGTGCGAAGTTCCTGAACTTCCCTTCGCAAGGTGATCTGACTCTCCTCGATCCGAGCAATGCAATCATCGCTAGTAGCTTGCGTAGAAGGAGGAGGGCTCTCATCTGTATCCTGAGCCTCCTCTTTTGCCTCTTCCTGAGCTTCTTCCTGAACCTCTGCTCCAGGTTCTTCTTCGCTTTGATCTTCCTCATCATCAAAGTCATCCTCGCTGTCCTCCTCAAGCTGATTTTCACGGTACTGCGACCCAATCTTCATCTTAACCATAGTCGACTCATCAATGGTATGAATCGAAACTGACAATTTCGGCCCAAGTCTGTAGGCAAACTCAAGCGCAATCTTACAAATCAGTCGGCCAAAAGGAAGCGATTCGGATGTTCTTGACTTGGCTATGAGGATTATCTGTCGTAAGATGAAAGTGGCCATACATACGTTCTCTCCCTGGGCCACCAGATACATGAAATCAACCATAAGGCGTGTACATTCAATGCGATTCGTCGACCTGGGATACACATTGTACGTGCAGATATGGTGTAACAGGCGCAAATCATCAGACATATACGTCGCCTTTAGGTTATTATTAGGCTGCCATGGAACCAACTTACCGCACAGAAACCTGGTGCGGCGATCTCGTTCACGCCTACTCCTCAGATTCTTCTCACTAGAATGAACATCACCAAGAGGCACGTTCAGAAGTCGCGCAATCAGTCGCACATCAATCGTAGCTATCCGATCTCTATCAAAAGGGATTTTAAACTGCAATGGCTCTAAGGTAGGATTCTGGATACTAGCATAGAAGGCACGAACGGTGCTCACATTAACACGAGCACGAGCTTCAAAGATCGGACCCCAATGCGCAGCTTCAATGCGCTCGAACAAAAAAAATTCACCGAACATTCGCCCTTCCACGTCCACCTCAAATAACACTTTGCGATCAGTGTATTGGCCATGAGGCATCTCTGATAGAATTACTCGCCCAAGGTGAGCATGGGGATCCAAATCCCGCTTTGTACGGCACTCTAGGGCTGTAGCTGGACCTGCGGCGGTGCTTGAACTTGCGGTACCACCCCGCGGTCTTCTCGATTGAGCCAGGTGACTTGGCCCAGCCTCGTCTGCTGCGGTTTTCCTTTTACCCATCAAAGATATGATGGATGAGAGTGATAAAAGGCCTAAAATGGCTTCCACGAAAGCCATGGAAAATGGAGAAAATGCGGAGAAGTGGCTGTCCAATCTGGAAAAAGGAGATCTAGGCGTCGTAGAGGGATGCTTCAAGCTTCCCAAGGATGTATTTGCAAGGAGAAATGGAAATGGAAAAGTGGAATGAAGCACCTCACGATTTCAGCTCGATTTGGGAGTTTTTGGAGCTCCAAATGATGAAATCTTTAAGAGGAAGGGCTGCCAACTCCAAAGGAATGATGGATGGTGGTCATTTTTGGCCAAGGAGGGATCTAGAGACGATTTGAAATCTCAAATTTTGGAGATGGTTGCTGAAAAATGAAAATGGGGGTATGGGGAGGGCTGTTTGTGAAGGAGGGGTATGTTTTGGGGGTTTTCGTTGGACGGGACACCTATGGGGAGGGTGTATATGTCATTTAAGGGCGTGCACCCGAAAACTAATTCGAACGGGCCCACCTGTACGACGATGCATCGCCGACCAGTGATGCATCCGGTCGGTGGGGCCAGATGGGTTCGGTCCCCCATGGTCCAAGGACTCCAGATATATATGGTTCGACCCCTGGTTCATAGTATTTTGACCTACATAGGCCCAAACATGTGTTCGGGGCTTTCCGGGACCATTCCACAATTTTGAATACAAAACCCTATCAAGCAGCATATGATTTTGAGGTAGAAGGATCCAGTACATCCATCTAAATCCTTAGTTGCTAAAGAAAGTGAAGTTAGAATGGCCTTATGGCCATTTTTCATGAAATTTTACTATTCACTGTAAAATTTTGTGAAAGTATTATTTTATGTTATTTTCACATTAGGTTTGATGCCTAACATGAAATGGATAAGAAAGAAATGAAGATTGGAGTGGTGAGAGGAAGAATTTTGAAGATTTTTGGTGAAACGGGATTTTTAAGCCCTGGCGATTGAATACAGGAGTCGTGGTCATCCCACAGCCCAAGGATTTACTTTTACGGGTTTAAAATCATTCAAAGAATGTCTCAACCCGACTTCCTACGACCTAGGAGCTATTCGGGTTGCTTTACGCGACCCGAGATGCGTTACAAATTCGATCGTGCGATCGATTCGAATAGACTTCGCCTATCGGCGAATCTGCGATCCTAGAAGTGTTTCTAAACCCTTATCGCACCCTCCTAAGTCAAAGGAAGTGACAGCGTACGTCGCGAGACCAGAACCCAGGCCCAGTATACTCTTATTCATGCTCTGATACCAACTTATAACACCCTGAAAATCGAAGGTCGTGTATAAACTCAACTCCCGAGTTCCAAACCGTCACTTATGCAACAAAAATGATTATGATTCAATGTTGTCTGATTTAAAGCATTCACATGAGTAAAAGTATACCAAAACTGCAATTCATACTTCAGATCCAGTGATAAAAGTAAGCGGAAGACTAAACAATATATATATCACTGTATAAAAAAAAATAAAGTAAATCTCATCTGTCTCTAAAGTATGAATACAACTCTGAGTCTCATATACATATACATGAACAAAAGTAAATGTCCAAAATGGTCCCACTGAAGTCCCATCGATCCAGGTCGCCTATGCAAAGCCATCGTGATACTGCATGTACGAGAACTCGTCCTGGTCCTCGTCGAAGTCTGGCTCTGCCTCCTGGATCTCAGCCTCACCTGCATCTACAACAGGGTCTGGTGGGTGTTGCAAACACCATCCCGTAACGTGAGAGTGAGTGATCAACTCAGTGGAATCATAGAGCAAAGATTAACATGTTCACAATTCAATTATGCGATAATAATAAAGCAGTAAATCAGACAATCCTAATACTGTTGTTAATGCAAGATGACATGACGTGATGTATGCCCTCACCGACGATCTCCCTCATACGGCAACATCTTACGACCGCGGCATGCAATCGACCCTCAAGTGCTCCACATTTTCCAGGCACATGCAATGGCATGGTGATATGATTTCCAAGTTGTTATTAGTCCATTCAAATAGCAGGATTGGGAAACTAAGGTACTTCCCTTGTATCAATCCCAACACAGATCCTGTCTAGGGTCGTCACTCCTAGTAATCTCATACGATGTATATTTCGTGGGTCACTGCAAGGGCTGTCAGGGCTGTTGCTCGCACTCGTTGCACCGCTCCCCCATCACCTTATCAATACAGGCCTACCGTACTCTACTCCAACGGAAGGGTCGTCGCCTCCCGTGGACTCAGAATACGCTCGCGGTCATTATAAAGGACTCGTCGCCTGATCAGTGTAGGCCGACAACTAGAATATTGTGTCCCATACCGCCATAATCTGCTCACGAGTCTAGGTGCTCAGTGGTCACTGCGGGGAGGTTTGTGGCCCCAGCGTAGGCCGACAGCTCGACCACGGTGTCCCATACCACCATGCCCGGCTCATGAGTCTTCGTGGATCAAGGTACCATGGTTAACAGGGTTTACAATGGTAAGTTCAGTACCCTAGGTTCAAGCAGTTATGACTCATACAAGGTGAACATACATCGGCCAGTCGGGTTACTTGACGGGCTCGACTAGCGCGATCGCATCTCAAGTCGAACGACATGAAGTGCGTAAAATACTTCGCGTGGCCTAACCACTGCCGCCAACTTCAAACACGACTCGCGTTCATCGACGCGTCGTTCGTGGCTAAGACCAGTCAGCCACGAATTCGCTCGGTTACCGACTACCTGGACTAAGTCTAGTCCCAAACACTTATGGAATCACATCAGCAAATTATGTAAGAGTATTGGAATTGAAATACAATCATGTGAGCATGTTAACACATGTTATAACATTCAACTTAAGTAAATCTTCAAACACATATATTTCATGCATGTAATGAAATCATGCATATAGTCAACATGTAGGAAATCATTTAGGTCAGCATATTAATTGAGAAATCCATCTCAAACTAATTCATAACATCATTTAATTCAATACATACTAATACAAGCATTTATACAAACACATACACTACACACTTAAGTCTATATATAGTATGTCGACCCGAAGTGCGCAATTAGGTGAATCTCTTCGCCAAACTAATTATGCACGTATTCCTAACTTCCTAATGCGACAACAAATCATGTCAATCACATCAGCAAAATATGAATGTAAACAGTACTTCCTACAAATGACTAAAATGCTCTAAATCTCATATTCTTCGTTAATTTACGAAACAGGAAACAGAGAGCATATTGTACATGTCAAACGGCGATGCCGTCAATAATCTACTATTAAACGACATTGAAAGCGTTGGAAATCGTCAATCAAAGCGTCTAAAATCCTCACCTTATGTCTTGTAGACTCGTGAATTGAAACGGAGCGTATACGCTTCGTCTACGGTGAATAGGGAACCTAATACACAAGATCCATAAGCTACATCGCTATGAAAACAAAGGAACCTCAAATCAGCAACTATTTAGGGTATTTGCTTACCTAGAATCGCGGTGTAATTGCCGGGAAAGCGATAGAGGTGCGTTGCTTAAGCACGTGCAATACGTAGCACAAGTAGCAAGAAGAACTCTCCCACTCTCTCTCACAATCTCTCACCTTTTCTCTCACACAAGCTAGGGTTTCTAGCAAATTCGGATGTGTGAGAAAAGTGAGGGTTTCAACCCCTTTTATAAGCTAAAACATGCCCAAGATAGGCTTGGGAACAATGTTTACTTGGTGCCTAACCAAATCGGGGCTGTTTCGGTCCAAAAGAGCATTTCTGAAGGTCCCCTGGCCAAATGCGGTCGGACTTAAGCTCATGCATACTGGATCTACCACACATCCAGTTTTCAGACCGGTAGGGTTCCCAGATCGCACGTGGCGGTCCAGTTTCAGTTTAACGGTCACCGCACCAAGATCAGGCCTATAAGTCTCGTGATATGTAATAGAAATTTTTTCTGATCTAAGGGTGTAATTTGGCTGAATTCTGACGGTCAGAACGCTTAATACTGATGCGTCAAATCGTGTGCCAGATTTGAATTTCAAATTCCAATTCTAACCCTATTCTCACTCTCTTCACTCCAGGCTCAATGAAATAGCCTCTGAATGTTAGTTGGACTTGATTTTTGAAACGATTGCCAAGCCCAGCTAAGTGGTCATAACGGTCTAAGATAGTAGGTATCGGACTTTCGACGCGTGGTCTAGATCCAATGCAAAGTTTCAAGGAGGTCCCGAGAATAAACCGGTTTAGAGTTTGATTTGAGGCTTTAGAGCATTATAGCACCATTGGTTCCACTCGCTTTGGGCCTTGTAGAATGTATTTAAAGTGATCAGGGATCACTTTCCAGCTATTCTAACGTTGCACTAGCTAACTTAGTCATATTTTCTAAAGGAATAAATTCTACACAATTTCGGGTTGAGTTGGTACTCGAGCCCAAGTACGAATTTTTCACGGGCATTACAAATGGTGACTTTATAAGCTTCGGGTTTAAACTTGATCTCACGTTTCAAACCCAGATTCACCTGTTCCACTAACACATCAACTAGTTCGTTGTCCATACTATCTGTCCATTGTATTCTACTTACTCTACTTGAACCACCTAAAGTACGCTTCGGTTAAGAGACATTTCTTGGTGATGGCTGGGTCTTTGCGCGAGTTTATTTCTTTTTTAGAGTGCCACTTTTTTCAGTAGGTGAACTTGGTCAATGGTTGGACACAAGAAGCTTCTTATTAAGTGATGACTCCACTTCTTTCTTTTTCATGTCCTTGAATGTGCTCCGTAAAAAATTTATTGAACCTACAAGCAGAAAATGTTAATAAAAACATGATAGCTAAAGCCAATTGATGCCCGACTATATCAATCATATATAGACACGAATGACATTTATCATAAATAAATATGATAAGTATCAAGAAGATGGTGAAAATATATGTTAAATTATTCCTGCTTTCAACAAAGCAGATAATTACATAAACCAGGCAAGTCTAAGTACGTTGTCTTGTGCATGAAAGACTATCATTTCACATTCTCTCAGCTATCTCGTCTCTCTTACGTGTCCAATCATCACGTGCACGATCCGTCACCTGAGCTAATGCTAGTCCTTCTTCCACTGTAGTTACATCTACAGTAGAAGGTGAAACATCCATTGTACTGTATCTACTATCCTCATCTTCCTCTGCCAGTCCATCATCATCAGCAAAACGGATGAAATTTGAAGAACATAGCAAACTATAACAATTTTCACTTATGTTATAAACTTAAATTAAGGAAGAGTACGTAAAATAGGAAAGCGGCCTTTAGAAGCCCAAACGCATGCTCTATAACATTACACAGTTGTGCATGGCGATAATTGAACAGTTCCTTTTTATTGGTAGGCTTCCTTCCCGTACGAAACTCGTTCAAGTGATATCGCACACCTCGATATGATGCCATAAATCCAGGCGTATGTACATATCCAACATCAATAACATAATATTTTCCTACACATTGTAAAATATGTTTCAGTTGAATTACATACATAAACAATTATAATGCAAACAATCACCCCCTTTAGCCAATTACCATGTCGAATAAGGAAATAATCAGGCCTACAGGTTAGTGGATTTTGTGCATTTTGTAACACATGAGCATCGAATGCGGATTCATCCCAACCATCAAATATGTATACAAATTTCATATCAAATGTACGTGCGGCCAAAACATTCTGTGATAGAAATCCTTTCCTATTTCTGAATGTTGAGCTTGATTTTTTTGGTAAATGAGCCAGGATATGAGTACCATTTAGGGCCCCGATGCAATCTTACAATCAAAAGTTTGCCACATGATCAGTTCATTCTTTCATGGTACTATTTAGTAACTACTCCAACACATGTACTCACATTACCTGAAAATATGGGCTCTACAAAGGGTCGTCGGATATTTCCTCAGGTGTGTGTAATCCAGGAAACTTCACATACTCTAGATATATTATAACATCCAACACTCTAGTAAAGTGTCATCTTCTAGTCTCACCAGATCTTGTGAAATGATGACCAATGACTCGATTACGTATATTATGTCCGATAGTATGAAGAAACATTACAACTTGCTCCTCCAACATGCATCTCCTGCTATCGAATAGTAAATTCCGATCTCTCAATAACGAACATAATTCGAAAAATTATCCTCTACTCATCCTTTGTTGCGCAAGACAGTCACTATCGCTCTTATGTATGATTCGACTGATGAATCTATCCCTTTTAATATGACCATCAGCGGGGTTTGCCTTCACACAGAATAGACGATAGTATTCAGCTGCTCCGATTACACATACTGAAGATACGATGGCTATAATTGCAGCTGCAATTTCACTCTCATTCCATTCACTGCTAGAGGACCTTTCATCAGAATTATCCGCACTTTCGGAAGTCATTGTAGCTCAATAGAACTCAAAAGAGATCTGAATGGGAATTACAATAAATTGATATCTTTATACCTCCTCTAACATGAAATGACTATACAACAAACACTTTCATTGTAGTGGAGATTGTATTCGGATTGATAGTCTTTCCAAAATTGATTATTTACAGAAAGTTGAGATGAATACATAAAAGTTGAGTATGGACATTAGATAATTTTAGCAGATAATTTATTAACTTGCTAATAAACGCAATTATATAACAAAGCTGTTAACATGCAATTGTCGATAGTTGTATTTACAACTTCTAAGTAAAACATTAGACATTACAAAAAGTAAGGTAATTTAGAAGCAATAAAGTTCGATGGTGGCATGCTGATTTGTCTCTGTTAAGACAGAAGCATGTAAATGGATGAACCTACCATGACTGAATCTACCAGCGTTGACCAATATATGTTACAATGGGCAATGGCTTGAAGGTGGCGTTGAATAAAAAAACTGAACATCATCTAACACCTTGCGGCTATCTTATAACAAATGCATTACTAGTCAATGTAATGAGGAGACGGCATACAGTGAACAACCTATTCATATAATAGGGAAATTAATGCTGAATATGGAGAGGATAATATGAACAGATATTCATCCTTCAAAGCCCCAAGGAAATTGATTTGAAATGAAAGAAATAATGTGTCTTGCATTTAATAGATATGAACGAGTAATACCTTTTTATGAAATCCGATCGGATAATGCAAAGCGTACAGAGGACGCAAAACTTCCTATCTGACAAATGATTTTGAAGAGCTGGTTCAAGGGTTGGTATGTTACAAAAAAGAGGATTTTATAGAAGAAACAAGTAATGAAATTGCGAAATGTTAAAATATAAAGTCATCTCATATGTCCAATACAGTAGAGCATGCACCCGTCAATTCAATCCATCGACGCTTACCAGCAAGGCATTGTGAAATCCTAAAGAGGATTTAGAGTATTTGCAGATTTCCCTCCCATCAGCTGGAATAGGGTGTAGACAGTCTCGGGTGTGTAATATAGACTGTATACATGCCAATAAGAGGGGTGTCTTGCATAAAAAAGGCTCATGCAAGATACAACCCCTTCCGATCATAGTTACAGGTGGTTGAATATAGCCAACCCAAATCGCAGGTGGGAGATGACTGTAACTGATGGATGTGCCTTCGGACAACAGGAACTGCTTTGCACGATGGCTCGATTTGCAACAAGAAAGCTTGCAGAGAGCTATAACAGTGACTGTATGTGCAGAGGGATCTTCGGAGGGTTGGTTCGATACAAAGTACCGACATGCAGGCTCTCAGACGATCTATGGAGAAGGCCGTGGAGAAGATCACCCGTTCTCCGTAGGATACAAAAAATAAAAGGGCCTATTTGAAAGTCATCCATGTTTACAACGCAATGAAGACATTATACAAATGGCAGCGGCATGCACTGATAGTACAATACCACCAGTCAGAGATTTTGGCTTTCAGATGTATTCGCGCTCTTCGTATACGAAGGTCGGCTAATCTTAACCAAATATTGCTTATATCACATCAGTCCCATTAATACAATGCAATACACCCCTAACCACGAATCCAAACAGGCCCTTATAAACAAGTTGGATGACAAATAACCATTACTGCGGGGGCTTAGAAAGGTTTCATAGTTGGAAATCATTATCCCAATTGTCCTGAGGTATGATCCACTTCATCTTTGTATATGCTTCAATTTTGGGCTTAACCCCTTAAATTAGATGGAAAAAAGGATGGACAGCGTGGATAGACCAAATACAGTCAAGGCAAGCCTAACTGAGTTTAATCGGTACGATAAGAGCATATTGAGTAACTCAGTATGCAATCCGATTTCCCATCCAACCTATTGACAAGGAAATCAAATCTCTTATCGTACCAAGTAAACTGAGTTTGGCCCACGCTGAATGTATATGATTTATCCATGTCATCCATCCATTTTTCCAGCTTATTCAAGGGGTTGAGACCAAAATTGAAGCAAATCCAGAGCTCAAGTGGATTATACCACAGGAAACAATGGGAATAATGATTTCCACCATTGAAACCTTGCTAGGTCCCATGTCACGCCCCAAACCCAGAAATCAGATTCACAAGAATCTCGATCGCTGAATTCGGTGCCGACAGCCTCCGTAGTACCCCATTCTCGGCTCCCAGCGCAACATACGCCAGATTCCGATCCTGAGATCCTACAAGGAGGATTTTTTTTTGAACGTACACTTGTCTTGTAATAAGCATAACCACAAGTTTGCCCAAATTATAAAGGAAACATCATCATCACATATCCACTAATATAATCATTTGAGTACAATGCTGAAAGGGAATACATAAATAAAGAAAAATCAAGCTCCAGAAGACCACTGCACGCTCCAAGCTCAACACTGCTGCAACCTAACATCACCTGCACGCATCTATTATGCATAAGCTTATAGAAAGCTTAGAGGGTGGTGTAAGTGTGTGCATAAGGCAAACGCCAAGTGTACAGTATCAGGACAATGCGGAAGTATGTGGTAAGTCCATGAAAATACCAAGGCTATGTAATGAAAGGCATGATGCGAGATATGGATGCCATCAGCCACAACGATGCAATGCAAGGCCTACATAGCCAAATGTCATATGCGAAATGCAATCCAAGCAAGTCGGTACTCCTCAAATACGTATATCAGTACAGTTCCTCTCTGGATATCACCGGGGTCTAATACACTTCGCAGAGACTGCCACCTCCCTAGCTGCACAGTCAAGCAAGCGGATAAGACCTCACTATCCGCCTGACCAGTAGTATGCCAATACCTACCCGGCTCATCGATAGCGGACTCATTTGCGAGCTAGTCAAACTCAGCCTAGCTTATAGCCCCCTCACTCAGGCGGATAAGGCCACACCCCCTTCCAACCGACCACGACACAGTGGGAGACGCGGCCTAGTGGTATTCGGCACTCGGGCGCTCATGTATCCACTCGTTCTAGACGCTGGAGCATCTCCTGGTACCAAAAAGGTTCTGAGACTTTCACCCAAGGACATCGTAAGTGCCCACAGTGCTAGAATAAGTATTTTCGGTATCCAATACGGTCATCCACGATGTACCTGTGGAGCCACGGCCCTGATGTCGCTAGGGCGTGTAGTGATCAAGTCACACGTATGCGAGATGCATGAATCACACGTCAAATCATGCAGAAGTCCAGCGCGTACTGTGCAATCATGTAGGGCACTCAGTCACATAACGAGTCCCGTAAATGGTCTGCCCAATGGCATATGTTATGATCAGTCATTACTCATATCAAGCATACATATGATGCGTATGGGCATGAGTCATGAGGTTATACTAAGCATGTTATAAGGCAATGAATAACAACGGGTATGGACCTATCAATGGGCCCTAAAGAGAGCTACAATGCGGACATTTAACCAACATTGTACGTACAATGTGGACGTCAAACCAACATTATTTTCTAGGCACGGCTTGCCGTAAATATCATTTCACGAACCATGATAGACGTACATTGCAATGGACCCTAAGGACATCCATTGGGCCTCGATCCCTAGGCCTTGGATATATCAAATGAGCCGAATTGCGTGGGCCTTACATTCTTCAAATGGCTACGTTAATGGGCCTCGCCAAGGAGCCTTATGTACATTGCAATGGTCCATGACTCATGGGCCATGAAATACATCAAAGTGGGACTACACACATGAGTCTTAAATATGTCAAATGGGCCATTCCATTTGCGCCCCTTGCACATCAAATGGGCCTGATCCCATGGGCTTTATATGTACCAAATGGGCTTAGATCCCGTGGGCCTTATATAGAATAAGTGGGCCGGATCTCATGGGCATTGTATATATCAAATGGGCCGAAACCCATGGGCTTTAGATATGCCAAATGGGCTTAATCCCATGGACATTACACATGCCAAATGGGATTAATCCCATGGTCTTAGATGTGCACCAAGGTGGGCCTAAATGAATGGCCATAAATGGGTCAACATGGCCCTATACACATACCGTGGTGGCCCATTTGAACCATAGATCTGGTTCATTTTGGCACAAGCCATGAAATAATTTTACAACAACAAATAAATGGGCGGTTTGGATGAAACTCATGCATCATGGTAGACTCCCATGTGGGCCCACTATAACATTTATTTTCCATCCAATCCTGGGCCCACTGAAATGCTTATTTGCCACCCAACCTGTTGTTAGGGCCGTGTGGCAAGGGGCCCACCAAAAATGTTTATTTTACATCCCACCTGTTGATAAGGCCATGTAGCAAGGGGCCCACCAAAATGTTTATTTTCCATTCAAACCTGCTGATGAGGTCATATAGACCCAGGGCCCACCGTAATGTATATATTTTTTTTTTACCCAACCTGGGCCCACTGTACTATTTATTTGCATCCAAACTGCTCATTGAATCACATGGCCTAGGGCCCACTGTAATGTTTATTGCCATCCAAACCCGTTCATAACGTCACGTGGCCAGGGGCCCACGTGATGGACGGCGTGGACATAACACATACATCTGAGTGGGGGCCACCGTCCACTACCGTGGACGGACGACGTGAGTGAAACACATACCACAGTGGATCCCATGTAGGGCCCACCAAAGTGTTTATTTGCAATCCAACCCGTCCATTACGTATGTCCCACCTGTTTGAGGGTTCACACCAAGTTTCAGCCACATTAAAAATTCAGGTAGGCCCCACCAAGTGTTTTATATGATTTAGGCATGTCTTCACATGATTTGGATGGTATGGCCCACCTGAGTTCAGTTTGTGGATGATTTTTGGAGCCAACGCACCATTCAAGGGGACCTATTAAATGAACGGTATAGATGTAAAACATACATCATGGTGGAGTCTACAAGTGGGCCAATGCGGCCACGCTTTTTAATGTGGACGTCTCTGGACGTTATGGCACAAAGTCATATCAAAAAAGAAAATTATTTTTTTATCCTAGGTGGGACCCACATTAAACAGATCTACCCCGTCCATTGCATGTGTCTCACAAAATTAAGGGTCCAAACCAAGTTTCAACCACGTCCAAATTTTAGATAGGCCCCACCAAATGATTTTGTATGTTTCAGGCATGTCTCCACATGATTTTAGATGGTATGGCCCACCTGAGAATCAGATTGGTCCCAAACTTTGGCTCAACGCCTAAAATAGTCTGAGAAAGGTGGGGACGGCTTGGATCAAGCAAATACCTCAATGTGGGGCCTGCATCAGTGGCCCACTGTAAAAGTATACTTTTTCCCTTTCTTTTTTTTTTAAGTGCAATGTGTTAACGCTGCCAGTCCAGCGTCCAGAGACGCTGGACGGCGTGCTTTAAACAGATACAACACGGTGGGTCCCACATGATCGTGGCCCACCTTGCATGTACATATATATATATATAATAAATATCATTTATCTAATATGTAGTGGGCCACACCATTTGATGGATGGAGTAGATTTATCATGAATCGGTGGGGCCCACTTCATTTTAGGAGAAGGATAAGGAGAGAGAAAGAGAGAATAAGAGACGGTGATGGTGGGGCCTCGCTACTATGGGCCCCACATGATACAAATTACATACAAAAAAATGGGTCCCACAAACAAGTGGTCCCTAAAAAGAAATTTAACGGTGGATCACCCACCTCTAAGCCTCCTCCTTGCTCCCTTGGCCTCCAATGCTCCTTGTCTTCTCCTTGGACGGTGGATGATGGACCTTTGATGGTGTGGATGAGAGATGAGAGGGTGGGCCACACTTGGCTTTTGGAAAAGCTTGGGAATGCTTGGACGTGTGAAATTTTTGCTTGGAGATATTTTTTTGAGAATGAATGAGAGAGAGAGGGGAGTGATGGGAAAAAGGGTGATGGAGTGATGTGTGATGGGTTTGGTGATGGATGAAGTGATGTGAGAGTGGACTTTGGGTTGCTTGTGTAAGAGAAAGGTATGGGCATGACATGGGTTAGTTGTACTTGGGTATGGAGTGACTTTACTTGTACTTGACATGAGTAATTGATTGATTGATGGGACATCTCGTAGAGATTCCCTCGTAATCCACAACGCTCGGTGTTTTCTCGAACTGAACGCGGGCCCACATCTCCTGGCCTGGGTATCGCCTCGGCGCGTGAGACGCGGCATCGGAACCGCGGCGACAGTGCGGTCGCACTGGTACAAGTCTCATGTCGAACTGACTCAGACCGACAGAATCCGTTTCAGGATTTCGCGCAACGCCGGTTACAGATCGCGAGTCGCCGAAAATCGATCGGAATGACTGCAAAAGTCTAAGGAACAGTACGAATTAGGATACGGGTTTTACACCCCACAGTGATGTTTATTTGTCATCTAACATGTTCATAAGATCATACAAACATTGATGAAGGAAAAAATCATATATAAGCGTGATCCAAAACTTCTATGGCTCCCAAGAATTTTTCAATAGTAGAAGTTCAATTCCCATTGTTTCCTATGGTGTGGTTCATTTCATATTTGGATATTCTTTATTTTTAAGTTTAAAACTTAAAATTATATGGTAAAATGGATGGACGGATTGGATACAATACATAAATCATGGTGAGCCTTAAAGAGTTTACTGAGCATGCAATCCATTTTCGTTGATAAGGTAACAAATATCATCTTGATCCAAAAACTTTTGTGCCCATAAGAAGTTTTTAATGGTCAATTACTATTGTTTCCTATACTATGACCCACATGAGATTCAAATCTTCTTATTTTTTGTATCATGTTCTAAAATAAGCTTTTCAACATGAATGAACGATGTGGATGTGAGAAAAATACATCACAATGGGCTCCATAATTTGGGATCCCACACACCTCGATAGTTCTATACAAGTTTGACTAGCAACATTAGCCAATAACTATATCACTACTTGTTGGTGCTTTGTGGGCCTCACCATGTTGCATGTGTTTTATCCATGTTATTCATCAATTTTTTCACATCATTTTAGGGCTTGATTTCAAAATGAGCAAACATAGGCGGATCTCAGTCTTACGTGTTCATGATTAAAAACCTCCTAGTGCCGACTATAATATTTATTTGATGTCTTACCTCATGATTAGGACCTAAAGACTTCAATGAAGGGAAAAATAAATATTAATTTGATTTTAAACTTGGGTTAGAGATCGTCAACTTGCATCCACCCATTGGGTAGGCTTTCACCTTTCGGAAGGCTTGGGCATAACCCGCATCTAGTAATGCTCTACTAAGATCGATATTTCTTCCAGGGAAGGCCCCTAAGATCGACCATGCATTATGGAAAAACAATCAATGAGGGATGACATATGAACGTATCACTTTCATAACTGCTATATATAGTTGTATTGATAAATAAATTTAACATACAATTATAATTTTATGTAATTTGGCACAGATTAGCATATAATTTACCACATTATAAAATATTACAACAAAACATTCAAGTCAGTACATCAACTTAATCTGCTTCAACCATCTTCTGCTATTGATAGGTGAGGTGCATCATTGAATACCAGTCGTGGCAACTTTATAAATTAAATCTACCTTACGAGGCTGATCAAACCTTAGTTGAGATGTGTTCTGGTGATGTTGGGATGTTTGGTTCAAGGTGGCTAGCATGTCCCACTGAACGACGAACTGATCATGCTATTGTTTTAGCATTGCTATAACACCTAGTATTTTCAGTACTCGGGCGTTACCAAGAAGACCTAATTTAGAAAATACAAATTCAATTTATGTGAACATTCACACACCGAAGCTTAAATCTAACTATTGAGAGTGATTTAGGATTAGAAATTAATGCATCCATTCGTTGATTTTCAAGATGGACCATCACACCACATGAGAGGTTTATTTTAGGGTTTCAATCACCCTGATAGACATATCAGACCATCAGATAAGGCCCACTTTTGGCTGTGGATCTGCCTTATAGTCAGAATCATGTTATTGGGACTGACGGATGGGCTAGATTTCCCGTAAACATCTTGGTTGACCACTAACAATTTGTGTTGAGGCAATCCATCCATTCGACTAACACTTGAACACAACAATTGAATTGTCTAATTTATAAGGTTGTTATGGAGGTTCATGGACTAAGAACCTTTACAGCTGTTGATATTAAACTAGGAGGCCATTTGACTGTCAGATCAATGAAAACCCACAATTTAGGGATGAAATCTGCGTGTATGGCCCACCTAAACCTTGGATCTGCCTCACTTCGACCAAATGTCTTAACAGGACCCACGAAACTCGATGAACAAAGTGGATGTCATCAGGACATCATTGTGGCCCCCACATTCGTTGCAAGTGTACAACGAGTGTGTGCACCCACCGAGTACCAGACCTAGAACTTGGTCAAACTGGGAGTTAACCGAGCCCACTCGAAGAAGAGAAAAACACTCTCTCTTTCAAAAATTTCCCGCCCGCGAGTAGCTCGCAGACAGTGTCCGTTTTTGTCACAAGATGGCTCACCATTGGCCATTGGTCAGATGATCTGGACCGTCCATATTAGAGAACGGGAGATTTAAACCGAACCCCCAGAGTTTCACACGTACAGATGCACAATCCCGAGCACAAGTGGGCTGAGTGCAACCAATCTCTTTCCCAAAATAGAAAGTTTCTATTTTTCTTGCCTTTACATGCTGGCAATCCGCGTGAAACCTCCCCCTTATCATCACAACCCTCCACATAAGAAAATCCCAGCCATTTAAAGTAGGTTTTCTTATCTACACTTGAAACTTTTCTTCATCCGCCGCCACAAGTGGAAACTAAACCCATCGAGCAAATACATTAATCAGTGTCCATTTGGAGGATCCCACAATGTTCAGAGGCCCAATCCAAGCCATCCAGATGCCTTGGAATGGAGGATGACCCTCCCGATCAGAAATTGCCATGATCGAGGGCGTCATCTTCTTCGTCGATTGGGTAAACCCATCCTAATCCAATGGGCCCCATTTGCCAAACGGAGACGTTCATCTGGATGGCCACTTCAACAGATGATCATCCTCAATATTACATGTCATCCATGCATTCAAAACAACCCTTGCCTTGCCGATCTTTTCTAACCCATCTCAAAATGAAATTTATTAATACCTCAACTAGTCGCTTGATTGGTTGCTTCAAGCTCTCAAAAATAGGATTAACGTGGCTTATAAAACCCACTCTTTTAAGGCTGCCATCCAAAATAAATAAAAGAAAAAAATGAGAGAAGGTGAGAGCGCCGCTGCCACACCAGCTCGAGTCGGGCGGACTTAGTCTAAATGTCACTATAAGCAGTAGAGGGAGAGAGTGAGGAAGGAAAGAGAGAAAGAGAAGGGAGAATATAGAGTGAGCTGATGTCAAGTCGGATCAACACGTTGGTGTCGCATTATGCTGCTGCCCGAGCTGCGGACCATTGATTCGCTGGGTCGTGAGTGCGAGACGCTGCAGATGAAGAAGAAAAGGCAAAGGAAGAAAGGAAGAGAGAAGATTGAGAAAGAGAGAAGACAACGAGAGAGAGAGAGAGAGAGAGAGAGAGAGAGAGAGAGAGAG
This sequence comes from Magnolia kwangsiensis, assembly GCA_037074715.1. Lineage (NCBI taxonomy): Eukaryota > Viridiplantae > Streptophyta > Magnoliopsida > Magnoliales > Magnoliaceae > Magnolia > Magnolia kwangsiensis. The sequence goes on along the minus strand of CM073576.1, from coordinate 40,367,656 downwards.
AGAGAGAGAGAGAGAGAGAGAGGAAACATCCTCTTTTTACCCGCTGATCCATTGTCATGCTAGCTTGACTCGGACCGAGTCCGTTCTGGGTTTGGTCGCATGACCTATTTGGTTGTAAGAGAAAGAACAAGAAGAGAAGAAGAAAAGGGAGAGAGAAAACCAACGAAAATGAGAGATAGAGAGAGGGAGAGGGAGAGACCGTGAGGAGGTTGCTGCTTTTGAGTCAGTCATACTCGACTCACTGGGTATAGGTTGAGTTGGCCAGACCCACTGCTGGACGTCCAAATAAGAAGAAAAGAGGAGAATTAAAAGAAAAGAAAAGAGAAGAGAGGAAGAGAGAGGAGAAGGAGAGTTAGAGAGCGCCTAGAGTCTTGGGGCTACTTTCTAGTCGAAACTAAGTCGACTCGGTTGGAACTGAGTCTGACCGGGTCGAGTTAGGCCTAGTCCAGCCGAGTTCTAGCAGAAAAGAAGGGAAAAGAGGGGAGAGAGAGTGAGTCTAATGAGCTGTCACGGTTAAAACTCGTCGAGCCCTAGTGAGTTGATCCATGTTGAGGTTAGTCAACTCAGCTTCTTACAATGATTAACCCTGATTTAATGCAATTCAATATTTAGTCAGTTCCTTAATTGTAAGTATGTGAATGATATTGGTGCAGAACATTTTTGTTGAGAAGTATAGATCATTTTGAGCCGGGCTAGACCCAATTTAACTTGGATTTTTGGTAAGCAAGCCCTACTCTATCTAGAATATTCATTATAACTAATTAGTGACTAATTTAATATTTGATATTACACATTTCTTGTATTTAAATTACGCTTTAACTTATCTAGTTGTACCAATTTGAATCTAACCCGAATACTTATTAGGAACTTTAATCATTTGGGCGCATCGAAATTTATTCTACCCTAACCATTAACATGTGATATTTTAGGTTAATCAAGTATTTTGAGTACTTTAATGATCTCCAACCAAGTAAGAAATAAATTTATGCTCTAAGATGAGGACTCACACTTTGTGCTTCCCAATTAAATTCATTAATCTAGACATAGATGATGCATTGGTTTCTCTCATTGAGTTCCTTATTTTACTATGTAAATATGTTAATATGTTGCGCGCCTGATTTCTGTGTTAGATAATGAACATATCTAGCTCTTTAGTTATAGCAAGCATAAATGATTGATGTTTGTGATTAAGTGATGTAATGAATGAAACCTATGAGAACTCACCATCTTGCGGACCATATTTGACTTATGCGACTTAGGTCACACATCTGTCTTACATGGCTTAGATCACACCTTGCTTACATAGCTTGGACAACATATTTGCCCTATGTGGCTTGGATCGTATATTTGTCCTACGTGGCCTGGATTGTTTATTTTCCCTTTGTGACTTTGATGGAACATTGATGTCATTTTGTAGCTTCTTGGTTATATTCGCATATCTTGTTGATTTTTAGGTCATTTTGTGGAGTTCGTTATAATTTCTGGTGAAGCTAAAGTTCGCTTGTCGATTTTCTAGCCATCTTGCAGTGTTCATACAATTTTTGAATGACACTGGAGTTCTTAGGTTGATTCTCCCTTCATCTTGTGGAGTTCAGTCATACCATAATTTCTGGGTGGAGCTAAAGTTTGCTTATCGATTTTTTACCTATCTTGTGGAGTTTACGTACGATATGATTTTCAGGTGAAGTAGAAGGTTATATGTTATTTTTCTAGCCATCTTGTGGTGTTTAGTCGTACTATGATTTTAAGGTGGAGCTGAAGTTCGCTTATCAATTTTCTAGCCATCTTGCACTGTTCATGTATGATATGATTTTCGAGTGGTCTAGAGTTTGTATGTTGATTGTTTCTTCATCTTATAGTGTTCAGTCGTACCATAATTTTTGGGGGAGCTAAAGTTTGCTTATCGATTTTCTAGCCATCTTGCGGAGTTCAAGTATGATATGATTTCCGAGTGAAGTAAAGATTTAAAGGTTGATTTTCTATTCATCTTACGGATTTCACTTGTACCATGATTTTTGGATGGAGCTGAAGTTTGCTTATTGATTTTCTAGCCATCTTGCAGAGTTCATGTACAATATAATTTCGGGTGCAATAGAAAGTCGTATGATTGATTATTTGATTATCTAGACATATTCCCTTATATTGTGATTGCTATTATATTTTCTTATGATGAGATTATGTTGATTGACTCAATCTTTGAGTATATGATCATGATTAGATTATGTTGATTGGCTTAATCTTTGAGTATATGATCATGATTATGAATTGTCCTGTTTAATATATCTATTCTCATGACTTGCAATCTATACTGGATTATGAATGATGAGTGTATAATCTTAAAGGGTATTTCTCACTATGATATCCATTGACACTATCAAACTGTAACAGTTGATGCAGGTGTGGAGCGAGCTGATGTCATTCACTAGGTTGCTAGAGCAAATTGGGTAGCTAAGGCATTAGACGGGGTCCCTGTATCCCATGTTAAGCTCCACCATTAGATGATATTTTCATGTTTTTATTTAATGAACTTTTGTTATTTGGGTTGTATAAGTCCTGTATGGGTGCTACATTTGGTTTTTTATTATGGATGAAATGTTTTTATACAATGTATGGTTTACTCTAATTACATTTGCCGCTAACTCTGATTACTGACAAAGTAGTTTAAATTTATACTGAATTTTAAAGGCTAACACTCGGGTTTTTGGAAAATGAGTCATATGCTCGGGTTTCAAAAACTGGAGTGTTACAATTGCTGTCATCTGCACTACCAACCCAAAGGTAGCATCCCAAGGCTAAACATTTGGTCCTATGATGTTGGCTTGAATAGTGTTTGTGAATAATGGAGTTGCGTGCTATGTCCATCATTTGCCATGTTAGCTGGAGGCGGTGGTGGTGGAAGAGTTTGCCCTACTTCATTGACTTCATTTTCATCTTGCTTGTCAAGAGCTATTCCAGATTCTTCGGAAATATGAAGATTTAGTAAAAAATTATCTGAGAGAAGTGCACTTGTAAAGAGTATTAAATCATGAACACTACACGTCTTCTTAAGGGCCGTGAGTCCTATAAGATGAACTAATATACATGGTTGTACACATACACACACATACATACACACACACACACACACACACATATATATAAATGTATATGTATGTGTATGTATATGTATATGTGTGTACACGTATGTATGTATACATATATACATATGCAAATACATGTGTACATGTATATATATATATATATATATATATATATATATATATATATATATATATATATACACACACACACACACACACAAATACATATATGTATACATATAAATACATACACACACATATACATATATACATATGCATATACATGTGTACATGTATACATACATACATACATACATATATATATATATATATATATATATATATATATATATATATATATATACACACACACACAAATACATATATGTATATATATAAATACATACACACACATATACATGTGTACATGTATACACACACACACACACACATATATATACAGATACACAAATACATATACATATACATACATAAATATACACACACACACATAAACATATATACATATACATATATAAATATACATATACATATACATATATAAATATACATACATACATACATACATATATGTGTGTGTGTGTGTGTGTGTGTGTGTGTGTGTGTGTGTGTGTGTGTGTGTGTGTGTGTGTATGGGAAAAGGTTCTATACGATCGAGCTCATGGGAACTCCCCATGAGGTCAGCTGTGTGGGCCCCACCATGATGTATGTCGAACATCAACACCTTGCATTTGATGGGTCCCCTTTAAATTATGGGATATCCCAAAAATTAGCCGTATACGGAGCTCTGGTGCGTCATATCATTTACAATCATGTGAAGACATGCCTAAAACATATAAAAGCACTAGGTGAGGCTCACTTGAAATTTAGATGCATTTAAAACTTGGTCTGACCCCTCATCCATGTGGGACACACATAATGGATGGGTTGGATTTTTAAACCACATCTCGGTGGGCTCAAAAAATGTTTATGAATGTTTTAATGAAGGGTAACCCCTCTCAACTTTTGTATGTGGTGTGGCCCACAAAAGTCAGAGATTGACTTGATTTTTATGCCCTAGGCCCACTATGGAATGGTGCATCTCAATGATGGGGTAAATGTTCGACATATATCCTGGTGGGGCCCACACAACTTGACCTCATGGGAAGTTTCTATGAGCTCGACCGTATAGAACCTTTTCCATATATATATATACATACACACACACATATACATATACATACTTATATACACACATACACACATACACACATATATACATATATATATATATATAAACACACAGACACATATACCCGCTTATGGGGAAACTCAAATCCTCCAGATATAGCATAAAACACCTGAGAATATAAGACCCATCATGTATGAAAGCTTTTATTCATACTTATATTGTATAATAAAAATAATGTTTTCACATAATGATTAGTTTAACTTTAAAATCAGTTAAACTAGTTATCTAAATGGGCTCAATAAAATTACATACTTTTATCCAAACTTTTCTATGTGACAATTTGATTTTTTAACAATTCCATACTCTAAACTCCGTTGATGTGAATATAAAACATCTTACATGCAACTAACTTACAAATTATCTAAACACAGAAACTAAGTTACCTGTAAGTTAGTTACAACTTACACCTAAATATGATTACTAGTAACTTTCTTTCATATGTAAGTATGTTACCTGTAACTTAGTTATAACTTAAAAAACTTACAAGTGGTGTTTGGGGAAGAAATTCACTTGTAAGTCACTTACAGGGAACTTCTTGGGATTGGGGTGAGAAGTCACTTCCACGTAAGTGACTTACAGGTCAACGTTCTATTTTTTTAAAAAGAAAGGAAGAGGGGGAAACACACCTTTGTGCTCTCTTCAATTATGACTGATTGAAGGTACGACCCACCAGATGGATGGTGCAGAGAAAGATGTACGTAGGTTTAGAGAATGAGAATCCAACGATTTCAAGAGGAGGAGGGTTTCTTGCAGGAAGAAGCTAGGGTTTTTGAAATATAAACACTTCCTTTCTTTGGGAGGGTTTTGAAAAGTGAGAGGGGGAGGGGGAATTGCATGCAAGACGTGGTTTGGCTAGTGACGTTGAACACATGGTCGATACTTTGCGGGCCCCATCATGATGTGTGTTTTATCTACACCATCCCATCCATTTTTCCGTATCATTTTCGGGCTTCATCCCAAAAAATGAGGATATCAAAATGTCAGGTGTACTATGCCATTGGAAACAGTAGTGTATAAGTATTTGTAATATTTATTTGACATCTAACCTGTTGATTACGTCATTAAGACCCAGATGAAGGGAAAAACAATATTAACTTAGTCCAAGACTTTTATAGTCTTAGAAACTTTTTATTCGTGGGCGTTCAATCAACACCGTTTCCTATTTTCCTATGATGTGATCCACTTGACATTTGGATCTACTAATTTTTGGTCTAGTACCATAAAATTATTTGAAAAAATTGAATGGACTAAGTGGATGAAACACACATCATGGTGGGGCTCATATAGCACTGACAAGTGGCTAGTGGCTATTGGCAGTGTCACTAGCCAATTTGCATCCTCCAGAGGAAGCTTGGTGGGCCCGCCGCGATGTTTGTAAGAAACACACCTTATCCATATGTGTTTTCTGTATTATATTATGACATGAGCCCAAAAATGAGGCAGATCCAAGACTCAAGTGGACACAATGAAATAAAATAATGAGGATTGAACATCCACTATTAAAACATTCATGGGCTACATAAGTTTTAGATCATACCAATATTTCAATTCATATAGTAAGAATGACTTTATAAATAACATAGATGACATATAAACATCGTGATGGGCCTAGGGAGGTTTTAACTTGGTCATTTATCTACCCACATTTTCCTATGTTGTACAGTCCACTTGAGTTTTGGATTTGTCTCATTTTTTTACCCATATCATGTTGTCAAATGTCTTCAATCCATAAATGAAACAAGGGTTCGATTAATCGTCAAGAGTACCCCAAATTATATATATTGGTCTCTATATAGTTTTGGATAATATTAATCGATAGAATTGTCGGGTCAATCGATCAACAATATTTACAAATACTTATAAACTCTTTATACACTTTTGAGCATGTTCGAGTGATCGAACATTTGGGGCTCGATCGATCGAGTACTGATTGATCAATGTTGATTGATCGATGGTTTGATCGATGGTGTGCACAATTTAGGTAATTATAATATTAGTTTCATATTCTGGGTGTTATGCTATATATGTGAGTGTAATTGTGAAATTATGGTATTTTAATCGGGGCTTAAAATGTTTATAGAATTTGAAGATGAGAAAATGAGAGTTTTCTAAATTATAAGTTTTTCTATCTCTTGTACTTATTATTTTCATAGTGATCGTTGTCATTTTCTGTCATTTTTTTTCCATGAGGGTTTCTCCATGTAAAATTTGTGTGTACTTGTGCAAGCTTTGTTTGTGTTTGTTTTATTGTCGTGTGATTTGAACTTGTGGTTTGCTTTTACGGTCCTCCAATAAGTAGATTAGAGCTAATTTTGGGGTTTCGAGTTTAGATTTGAGACATGATGATCAAGGGTTCACCGAGAAAAATAACTTCGAACTATGGAAAGTGAATATGAGAGGTCTTCTAGTTTAGCAAGAGCTGTGACATGCACTCCTTGGTGTAGAGAAACGTCTAGCATTGATGAGCGATGAAAACTGAGAATACTTGGATGAGAGGGTAAAAAAATTAGTTCAACTATGTTTGGTAGATGACATCGTATATAATGTCCTTAAGTAAAAGACCACCACGGGATTTTAGAAGAAGTTAAATAGCTTATACATAATAAAATCATTGTCAAATCATCTGTATCTGAAAGGACAATTCTATAATTTGAAGATGGATGAATGGTCATATCTTAATGATCATATCAACACATTTAATTAAATAATTTACAGATTGCCAAATGTGAAAGTGAAGATTGGTGAGGAAGATTACACCCTAATTCTGTTAAACTCTCTTTCAAAATTTTATGATAGCTTCGTAGACACTGTGTGCCACAGTGAAGAGACCATTGATGTAAGACCCGTATCCTAGTCCGTACTGTTCCGTCGACTCCCACGATCCTTCCCGTTGAAGTCCGGCAATCCGCGACTTATAATCGATGTTTACGTATGTAAGTGCTATAGTGAATAGCCCCTTGTGATTGTCAAATTTGTGGTGACAATGACACTGCTTTGAAGCTTGTTTATGTGATGAACAAAAGATCTATTCAAGATACAAGTTTGGCTTCGAGTAGACAAGCACAACTATTCAAGTTGAAGATCTCAAAGGTAAAGATTTCAGAAGCTTTCAAGTTCTCGTAAGCTATTCAAGTTGAAGATCTCAGAAGCTTTTAAGTTCAAGTTCTCAGAAGTTTTTCAAGCTGAAGATCTTAAGTTTAAGAACTCAATCTTCATGATACTCAAGGTCACTGGTATTTAAGTTTCAATGTCCTTACTTCATTATTGAGGTATAACTGACCTTATGTTGACCTTTAGAGTAGGTCACTTTGGATACATAATTCATATATATTTTATAAGTGACTTTGATCTGTTCTAAGGCTAGTTTTGGACCTTGTTCGACTAGTCCTAGCACTAGTTCGACCAGTCCAGGAAATTCCTCAACCAGTCCTAAGTTGTTGAGGATTTTCAGAATTTTTTGGTTATTTTTTGACCAGTCTTATGAACAGTGCCGACTGGTTCTTCGACCAGTCGCGGTTCTTCGACACAAAGTTCAGCGTTGAGATTGGGCCTCCTACGGCCAGTCGTATGGAACCTACGACCATTCGAAGGGGACCTTCGACCAGTCGTAGGGTACCCACGACCGGTCGTGCAACTGAAAATCTTATCGCGCCCGATTTTTTTAAAATTCCGTTGGTTCTTCGACCAGTTGCAGAAGTCTTAAGACCAGTCGAAGACGTGTTTTGCTTAGCTATAAATAGAGCACAAATTTCAGATTAATTATATATAGAAAAAGTAATTAATCCGGCCTTCTGAGAGATAAGTCTGTGCTCCATTTTAAGCTAAGTTTGCTTATTTAATATTCTCATTCTTTAGCTTTATTTAATTGATTTTGTTTCTGGTATTCCAATCTAATCCAAAAAGAGGAATTGCTATTTTCCTTTCTTTGGAATCAAAATCAATTAAAGCAAGCCCTGTCTTGGTTTAATTTTAAAATCAATTAGAACTAGAACCTTTGTAATCGAGTACTGGAAATTGAACTTGGACATTCAATCATCTACTCTGACTTGGTTCTTCTGGGCTGCTACATCGAAGGAGAAAATCAGGTATTTTACATTTAATTATAAATTTCTTTCTGTTTTGGTTTCTTTCGAGATTTGCCAGAAAAATCTCGTTACTTTGGTTATCTGAGGAGAGCCAGTAAAACTTAGAAGTGGAGTTTTTTAATTGTGTAAGCCACAAACAAAGACACAATTATAAAGGTTTTTGAAGAACCTGTGAAAATTTTCTTTGTTAGTGAACGCTAATATCCCCTGTGTGAGGATATTAGGAGTGGAGTAGCATTCTGTGTGGCTGTTGTATAATAGTTGGTGAACACATAGGCGAACCACTATAATCCCTTGTGTTGTGGTTGAATGGTTTACATTTCTCTTTATTTATTCATTTGTGGGATGTATATGTGGTTGTGAATGTTGTAATCTTTTATTTCAAGCATTGTGGGGAATGTTGTAATAGTTTAGAATTTATTTCTTACTATTCGTTTATCAGCTTGATATTAAATTGTTCCAGTAAGGTTGCCCTGCCATTCTTATGGTGCATGGTTGTCCCTAGAATAATACATATTTGTGATTATAATTTATTCTTCAGTGCAGTTTGTATTAATTTTTTTATTCCTCTTCGGTTTGAGACTTAATACAAAGACCTTTCTTGAAATTAGGTTGTCCTACTATAAACTATGGTTTTTGGTGTAAGGTTATCCTTAAAACAACATTTGAATCAACCTCTCAAGATCTGAATTTTGAGGTTGCTTTACATTCCTGCATTGTGGTTTATTTAGTTATCTTGTTTACTATCATATTTATTTAATTTTCACTGTTATAAATTTTTATTTGGCATAGTCCTATTCGCCCCCTCTCTAGGACATATAGATAGGCCTTTTCAGCGTACGACCTTAAGTCATATCCTGTAGATTTGAGTCATCTTAACCCGAGACTTGTACCATTGCGACCGCACCATCGCCGCGGTTCCAACGTCGCGTCTTGCATACCGATCCGATACCCTGGTCAGGAGATGTGGACCCGCATTCAGTTAGAGAAAAATACCACGTGTTTGCAATTCTAAGAGAATCTCTACATCATATCCGATCAATCAATCAATCACATCATGTCAAGTACAAGAGCAACCCATGCTTTCTTTCTCCACAAGTCAAGTAACTTACCCCAAAAGTCAACAAGTCTCTCACCTCACCCATCACTTACCTCACATCCATCACTCACCTCACATCCATCACCCATCACTCTCCCTCTCTTACAACCACCCATTCTTTCTCTTTCTCTTCACATTTTCCAAACAACAAAAATTAAAGAGAGTGGTGGATGTCCATGCATTTTAAGGAGAGAAAGTGAATGTGTGTGGCCCACTTCCCATCCCAAAAATTCTTCATCTTAGCCATTCATCTCTCATCATTTTCCATCGAAGTGAAGCACAAGGAGATCGATGTTCCATCGGACCAAGAAGATCGAAAGGTGGGTGCTTCTATAGCCTCTATTTCATATTTTTATGATGGGCCAAGTGAGGCCTACCGATTGATGGTATGGATCTCACTTTGGACCCTAGCTGTGGCTGATGGCCCAACTTGATTATCATGATCATTCCATGATGGAGCCATTCTCCATGTACCCCATCATGATGTTTATTTTTCCTTGCATGGATAGGGTCATCTAGACTTTTCATTTCGGTGGAGAAAGGATCTCCACCATTGATTTTGGTCGGTGGGCCCACATGTATTGGGACCCACTTGATGCATGTTGTGAGGTATGGAAGGGACGACCCATAGTATCAGGATCCCTCCATCGCATGTGTCTCCTTCTTTCTCCCTCTCCCTATCTCTTTCATTTTTATTTTTGTTGTGTGTGATGATGTAGTTGTGTGGCCTACCCGGATGGACCCCACCATGAAGTATGTATTTGATCCAAGCCATTTGTAGGTGGGGCCCACTTTATATTTGTGTTGTATCCACACCATCCGTGCATTTGGTGGCCCACCTGAGCAGGGCCCACCTTAAACCATGTGTGCGCCCAAACCGTCCAGCGTCTTGGGACGCTGGACGTGAAATGAAAACAAAAATATTGGCTTGGTTCAAGCCTGGAGTGGGTCGCTCATGTAGGCCCCACCTTAATGTATAAGTTTAATCCACACCGTCCATCTCATTCCCTGGCTCATTTTAGGCGTTGGACCAAAAAACGACACGAATTCGACTTTCTAGAGGGCCATAACATAGAGAATAGTATTCTTACCATTGAAATACACCCTGATGTTTTTATACGCCGAAACACATTGAATATTGGGCTAATTTAGTCTGCATTGAGCCGTAGAAGCCAATGGGTGGGGTGGATTCACCTGACACGGGCCCCACCCAAGAAAAACCATGAAAAAACTAAAAATAATTAAAAAAATAAAATATATAAGAGAGAGGGCAACAACGCCTGCTGCTGCTGCTCACCGTCCAGAGGCGTGCGCTGGGACGGTTGACCAGGGACTGTGGGTCCCAACTACTAGCCCCACCATGATGTGTGCTGGAAATCTACACCGTGCATTGGGTGGGCTTCCTTCTGTCTGTGGGCCACCCTAAAAAATCAGTGGCATATGGGACTCAGGTGGCCCACATGGTAGGAAACAACTTGATTAAACGTCTGCCATTGAAACCTTTTTGTGTGTCACAAAAGTTTTAGATTAATATGAAATTTGTTCTTCCTTTTCATTCAGGTCTATGTGACCTTATCAATAGTTTGGATGAAAAATAAACGTTATGGTGGGCCCCACGTGGGACCCACTGATGTATGTGTTTTAATCACACCGTTCATGGCTGTGAACGGTGGAACCCACCACAGTGTATGTGTTTTATCCACACCGTCCACACCATTGGATGGTGGACCCATTACGCCGTATGTGTTTTATCTATGTCGTCCAACCATTTTGCTAGGCTGCTGGACAATAGTAGCCCCACCATGATGCATGTGTTGCACCCAAACTGTCCATCCATTTGGCAAGCTCATCTTAAAGCATGGGATAAAAATAAGATAGATTTAGGATCAAGTGGACCACATTGCAGAAAGCAGTGGGTTTGAATGTCCACCATTAAACCCTTAGGAATTTTAATGGTGGAAATCCTTATCACCACCTATATTTGGGTGTGACCCATTTGATATACATATGGCCTGTGTGATGTGGCCCACTTGCCATATTTATGGCCCATTGTTGAGATCCACTTTGATGTATATGATGCCCATGTTTGAGGCCCAATATGATGTGCACTTGGCCCATGTGTTGGGGCCCAATGTGATGTATTTATGGCTCATGTGCAGGGCCCAGCTGTTGCGTATTTATGGCCCATTTTGCGAGGCCCATTGTGATGTATTCCCGGCCCATATGACGAGGCCCATTGTAATGTATTTCCGACCCATTTGGTAAGCCTATTATGATGTATTAGGGCCCATGGGTTGAGGCCCATTGTGATGTATAAGGGCTCGTGGGTTGAGGCCCATTGTGACGTATTTGGGGCCCATGGGTTGAGGCCTATTGTGATGTATTCAAGGTCCATTATCGAGGCCCACCTTAATGTGTATGAGACCCGTTATTGAGGCTCACCGTGATGTGTATGAGGTCCATTGTTGAGGCCCACCTAGACATATATGAGGACCATATGATGAGGCCCATGTATTTGAGGCCCATGGGACAAGGCCCAATGGGGTGTATACAAGGTCTATTGCATTGTGTGATTCCACCATGGGTTATTTAATGACATTTATGGCGGGCCATGCCTTGGGAGCAATGTTGGTTTGACATCCACATTGTAAGAATAATTTTGGTTAAATGTCCACATTATGACTCTCCCTAGGGCCCATTGATAGGCTCATACTTGTTGTGTGTAGGCCATCTAGGCCTATCTTCATTGTGAGAGTAGTTCATCACCTTATAACATGTTTGTGTAACTCTATGATTCATGCCTATACGCATTATATGTATGCTTATATGAGGAGTGACCGATCATAACATATGCCATTGAGCAGATTATTTATGGAACTCAGTGATAGGAGTTACCCACATGAGCGCATAGTACGTGCAGGATTACTGCATGACTGGATAGTGTGACTCATGCATCTCGTATATGTGTGACTTGATCATTGTACGCCCTAGCGACATCAAGGCCGTGGCCTCCACAAGCACATCGTGAATGACTAAATGAGACATCGAAAATACTTGGTTCTAGCACTGTGGGCACTTTGGGTGTCCTTGGGTGAAAATTTTAGAATCTCTGAGGCTATGAGGTGCCCCAATGTCTAGATCGAGTGGAACATGAGTGGACGAATACCGAATACCAGTAGGCCGCATCTCCCACTGTGTCGTGGTCGGTTGGGAGGGGGTGTGGCCTTATCCGCTCGAGTGAAGGGGCCATAAGCTAGGCTGAGTATGACCAGCTCGTAAATGGGTCCGCTATCGACGAGCCGAGTAGGTATTGGCAGAATGCTGGCTAGGAGGATAGTGAGGTCTCTTTCACTCGTTGGATTGTGCGGCTAGGGAGGCGGCTGTCGGTGTGGAGTGTAATAGACCCCGATAATTTTTCAGAGAGCAACTGTACTAATATGTGGACTTATTGAGCATGAATTGCATCTTCATTCATTCATTCATTCACTATCCATTTGGATTGGTGGTGTGTAACTATTTGTTACGTGTACCTTCACATGGCCAAGATTTCAATTGGGCACACGACTAACCAAGATCACGAGTTTACCACATTGAGTCTGACTCTTTAAATTTAGGTATGGGACTGGTTTAGATAAAAGTCCCTTGTGGTGGACCCTATAGCCTGCGATATTACATACTATCATCCCGACTTCGCATTCCAGCATAGTCATTTCATTTGCACCGCATATTATATTGCATCCGCAGTACTTAACATTTTGGGTTACTATATTTTTGCACTTATATGGCCTTGACAGGTTTGCATATTGCATTACATCATCGACATCTGATATTTGGCTTCCACATTTATATAACCGATCCGCATTGCGTATTTTGTTATTGAATTATTCATGGACTTACCAGTATATTTTCGCTTACTCTGATATCGTATGATTCCTGATCTTGTCAGTATTTCTGCTTATCTCGATGATATATGACTTATGGACTTTATTGTATACTTAACACTTACCTTACATACACTTTCACCACCCTCTAAGCTTTCTATAAGCTTATGCACAATAGATGCATTCAGGGGGTGTTAGGTTGCAACAACGTTGAGCTTGGAGTGCGCAGTCATCTTCTGGATCTTTGATATATGTATTTTTCTTTCAACATTGTATTCAATTAATTATATTAGTGGATATGTGATGATGATGATGCCTTTGTGAATTTGGTATACTTGTGGTTATGCTCCACTATAAAAAAAATTCATTCTGAAAATCCTCCTTATAGGATCTCAGGATCGGAATCTGACGTATGAATGCTGGGAGCTGAGAATGGGGTACTACGGAGGCTGTTAGCACCGGACTCAATGATCGGGATTCCTGTGAATCCGATTTTTGGGTTTGGAGTGTGAAAATTACTGTGGAGACTGTCATTTTAATCCTTTAATTAAATATGTTAAGAAAGAAGGACAATTGCGCAAGGGTCATTTACAGACGGGTTGGTAGCTAGGGGAAGGAATTATAAGTGGGAGAAGGAAAACTTACAACTCCATTTAAGTCTAAGAGCAAGGGAAAGATGAAGTGCTAAAACCGTGAAAAAATGGACATATGAAGAATGATTATTGAAATCTTAAAGCCCAAAAGGAAAATAAAGCATATGAAGTGCTGAAAGAGGCCAATGTAATGGAATTAAGTGAGGAGGTTGGTAGTAGTGATGTTTTCACTACATCCAAATCCAGCTATCTCAGTGATGAGTGAATTTTGGATACTGGGGCATCATACCATATGACCTTGCATTGAGATTGATTCATCACATACAACGAGCGTGATGGTGGCCATGTGTTTATAGGTAATGATTTTACATGTAAGGTCATTGGAATAGGATCAGTGTGCATCGGGATGTCCGATGAGATGAAAAGAATTATGACAGATGTGAGACACGTTCCTAACATACGAAAGAAGCTAATCTCTCTAAGTGCTTTCGAGGTAATTGGGTGCAAGTTCACTGGGTTTGATCATGTCGTAAAGTTTCATAGGGGGACACTCGTAGTGATGAAAGCAAACGATAACCTCTACACATTGATAGGGAATACAGTATTGGGTAGAGCTGCAACATTTGTAGCATAGTCCATATTGGCACATTTATGGCATGTACGTCTAAGCCACATGAGCAAGCATGACATGAATGTACTTTCTGATCGTTGCTTGATTTATGCATTTGAAAGTGCTAATTTTGATATATGTGAGTACTGTATATATGGTAAACAATCATAGTTAGCTTTTAAAACGTGTAAACATGTTGGTAGGGGATTATGAACTATGTGTATTTTAATGTATGGGATTCGTTGCCCATTATTTCTAGAGGTGAGCCATTGTTTTTCGTTTCATTCATCAATGACTACTCAAGAAAGGTTTGGGTATACTTCATGAATATAAATCAAATATTTTCACCACATTCAAAGTTTGAAAGATAGTAGTAGAAAAACAATCAAGGTAAAATTAAAAGTGTTGAGGACCCACAATGGAAGTAAATTTATATTTAATGAATTTAACCAGTTTTTCTAAGAGATGAAGGGATCGTACGACATAATATAGTCAAGCGCACACCAAAGTAGAATGGTATGTTGAAATGGATGAGTCAGAATATCTTGGAGAGAGCCTGAAGCACGTTGATCAATGTTGTTAGGCAATGAGCCATTAATTGACATCGTTAACATGACTTGTTACTTAGTGAATTAGTCCCCGTCTAAGATAATAAATTATAAAATTCCAGAACAAGTGCGCATTGGTCATGATGTAGACTACTCAGGGCTACAGGTATTTAGTTGTGATGCTTACTCTCATGTACCATCAGTTGTAAGAGATAAGTTAGACTAAATGGAGAAAATGTATACTTTTGTGGACTACGATTATGGTATGAAGGGATACAATATATATGACCAAGACACACGAAAGATCATTGTTACTCTCCATAATTCGGATATAGAGTGTGCACCCTCAGACTCAAGTTATGGACTATGACTTATACACCAAATGTACTAAAATCATACATTCATACTATTTTTCAAAGACTTAGTTTACATGTACTCTAAGTTCATAATCTCAAACATTTAGCAAGACATATCACATTTTATTATTCCAATCACATAAATATATCTACCGCTAGATAATTTTAGGCATTCGGTTCACGTTTTATATCATTCACAAAAGCTAAGCATTTTACTACAATCCACCCATTTTGAGCTTTATTAAATCATTGACTAGAAAATACTTTAACCATTCAAAATTTTCAGCCACTCAACTAAAATCATTCAGAAACATAACTAAATAAATAACATAAATTCCATCTAGACACACTAGTGAGTTAATACATTCAGCTTGTCTTCTTCAAGATAGGGCCACTATCCTTATGGATCGTTCACTAGTTCACCTTCTTGCCTTAAAACTAAAGTGATTGTTTCATCATCTGCTAAACCTATATGGTTTTTCCATTAATATAATGTCAGCTAGACAAGCCCAATGAGTGAACGCATCATGGTTCATGGACATCATAATTAAAATAGGAATGCATGAATATTACTAGATGTATAGATGCGTGAATGCATCAGATGTATAGATGTGTGAATGCATCAAGTGAGTTGATTAATCCACTTGCTTGAGTTGGATTCAATCAACCCGTATCTCTCCTTTCGGGATAGACATCCACTATCTTGGTAGACTTCTATATATTGTGGGCATCCAGGGATGGTCCCCTAAGTCACCCGATACTGTAAGTGGTTATAGGTCATCCAGGGAGTGCCCTCATGTATTCAACACAGTTATGCGATGCATAACATGGATGCATGAGAATAATTGGTACATCATATTAACAATTGTCACACATATAAAAACATATAACATTTTGATTATAAGTAAATTCAACAAAACACTCAATACAAAGAATTAAAACAGCAAGACAACTAATCAATTAGCTATTTTAATTATAACAGAGATGAAACATGTTGAGATCACTCACCTAAAATCTGGTGATGTGGATTTTGAGATGTTACCTCAAAATTAATTAGTTTCCAATCACTTAATTACATAATCCAGTTAGCTCATTGTTACGTTTATCTAAACCTATATGATCAGTTCACCTTTGGTTAATCAATTCCTCATACACCCAGATAATCGAATGTTAGATTTCATCCACAACACATATAAATAGTTATCTCTCCATGTGGGGTCTATTTGACTAACCAAAGTAATATAATCATCCCAATATTTTCAAATGATTAAGGGTTACTACCAATTTACATTAATTAAAATATCAAAGTTTAAATCAAACTAAACATTCTACCGGATTATTCGCCAATCGAGATTGATTGACAATCTCCTCGATTGATCGAGATTCAATTAAAATCAACTTTGATCGATTGAGATAAATTAGAATTTTTAACATAACTCTTTGGACACTTTTTGTCCTTTTTGATTGGTCGAGATTACTTGCTTAATCGATTGAACTGTACCTTCAATCGATCGAAAAACTGTGTCAATTGCTCGATCTAAATTTCAAATTATGGACTTTGGTTGTTGGATATTTTTGTATGGCTTTTAATTGATTGAAAAAAATTGAGAATTTTATGTTTCAATCTCTAGACTGCTCTCGTCTCCTTCGATTGATCGAACTGGCCGATCAATCGATCAATCCAACTTTGTTGCACCTAATCCAGACGATTAGAATCTTTACAACTTTATGATTTTTCATAATTTTTTATTTTAAATGCTTCTCTAATCACTTGGGACTGATTTGAACTAATCATTAATTCACTAAATCCCAAATTGGGAATGGGTCAACAGATCATTTAGATCCAAACCATCTATGCTTTCAAACTTCTAATTCAAAATATAATAGGTACGATCATAACCTTTCATCATTATGGCCATCAAACGGTCAAATCCACCCATACTTTCTATATAACAAGTTAATTATATCCCAGAATAAGCATAAATTGTGGGGATTAGATCCGATCCGTCTGATCACTATCTTAAAATATAAGGTATAAATGATTGCTACAATTAGATTTGATTAACGTGGGCCATCATATGATATGATCAACTTTTTTATATAAACGGTTTATATTATATCTAACTCCACCGATGGATCACATACAACTTAATGTTCAATTTCACAATTATGATTAAATATGATAAAAATAAGTCATCCATTGGTCAGATCGATATGAAAATTAAGACTGCTATCTTTTAACCCTTATGGTCAAGTGATCCATTCAAATCCATTCTAATATAGCCAAATGCAAGTAAATTAATATATTCCTCAAAATACTATTGCCCAAATCGAAATTTTTCAATCATCTCTCTTTGAGATTTCTCTACACACCTATGCAATGACTGTGTAGTCGATCCACACCATCTATTGCATATATTAGGCAAAAATAAACTAAAGACATGACAATAAAAGAGATCTAAAGGTTGAAATTCACCTGATCAAGCTCTCATAGAACTCCTTCTCTCTTAAGGGTTTGAAATCTTTATGGCATTTGGCAAAAAACTATTATTACTACCCCAAGAATTGATCCTTAGACCTTACCCACAATCAAGAGTCGTAGTGGCAATAATTGATCCCTTGACCTCTCTCTCAATGAAGAGCATTTCTACCAACTTAGCTATTGGCTTGTTTTTCTTTTAAAAAAATTAATTTTTTAACTACTAATCGCGGTTCTAAGTGTACAAAAATTTATGGTTATTACATTCTACCCCCTTAAAAAGAATTTCATCCTCAAAATTTACTTGAACTATTCTTCAAATAGGTGGGGATACTTTTCTCGCAACAAAGTTTCCTGCTCCCATGATCCTTCATCTGTCTCGTGATGATTTCTTAATACCTTTACCAACAGTACAATTTTGTTCCGTAATACAAGTTCTTTCCAGTTTAAGATGCACAATGGTTTCTCCATGTAAAAGATATCTTCTTAAAGCTTCAGATCTTTCCAATTGATGATGTGTGAAACATCACTTTCATACTTCCATAATATGAAAACATGAAGACGATGTGAACACTTACTAATTGTGGTGGCACCGCAAGTCGGTATGTAGAGGCTCCCAATAGATCCAATACCTCAAAAGGTCTGATAAATCAAGGAGCAAACTTACCTTTTGTTCCAAATCACATCAAGTCTTTCATTAGCAAAACCTTCAGAAATACATGATCTCCTATTAAAAATTTTAAATCACGCATTCGGTTATTGGCAGAACATTTTTACTAACTTTGAGCTTCTTGAAGTTACTTCTGGATGAGTTTTACTTTCTTATTTGCTTCTTGGACAACATCCAGCCAAATCAATCAATTTTTCCTATTTTCAGTCCAACAGTTTGGGGCATGGCACAAACAACCATACAATGCTTCATACAGAGTCATTCCAATATTAGCCTAATAGTTATTATTATAAGCGAATTCCACAATGTGCAAACTATTGTCCAAACTTCCCTTGAAATCGAGAATGCAGGCTCGTAATAAGTCTTCAAGAATTCGGTTCGTATGCTAAATCTGAACATCAAACTGTGGATGACATATTGTGCAAAAATCTAATGTCATGCCCATGGCTTCTTGTAAACTGGTCCAGAATCATGAGGTAAAATGAGGGTCACGGTTTAATATAATAGAGTTAAGAACTCCATGTAGTCTCACTACTTCTTTGATGTATATCCTGATTACATCATTCATTGAATAATATATTTAGATGAAAATAAAATGCATTGATTTTGTTAATTGATCGACAATCACCCATATGGAATCATACTTCTTCTGTATAAGGGGAAGTCCATAGAAATACAATCACACATCCATTTAGGTATTTTTATAAGATGTAATAATCCTGATGGGTGGAGCGATCAGTTGGATATTGAAGCTTCAGTCTATGGTTACTCTTTCCACAGTAGAAGCTAAGTATATGGCGATAACGAAGGCTTTTAAAGAAGGTATTTGGTTGCATGGAATGATGAATGAACTCGGGCTTAAATAGGAGGTCATTCAGGTTAATTGTGACAGTGAAAGTACGATAAATTTGGTGAAGAATTCAGTTTACCATTCTAGAACTAAACATATTGATGTTCGTCATTATTTTATCTGATAAGTGCTTGAGGAAGGCAGTGTCATTCTTGAGAAGATCCACACGAGCGTGAATTTGATGAATATGCTTACTAAGGTGGTTCCCATGGAGAAGTTCTAATTCTGTTTAACTTCACTAGGTCTGGTGAAAGGTTGATGAAGATGGAGTGTGCACGAAAAGAGACGTGCAATGGTGAAGCTATGATGAAGGCTATTAGAGATGAAGCTTGAAGCTATGGTTCATGATTATTAAAGTCATGGTGGAGATTGTTGCCAGATGTCTTCAATCTGTACATAAAATAATGGTTCGATTGATCGACCGGCCTAGTCGATCAATTGAGAGCACCCTAAATTATATAAATTTGTCTCTGAACAGTTTTGGACAATCTCAATCGATCAAATTATTGAGTAGATGGATTAACAATATTAAAAAATACTTATAAACTCTTTGGACACTTATGACCATGTTCAATTGATCGAACATGTGAGGCTCGATCATTTGAGGATTGCTCAATTAATGTTAATTGATCAATGGTTAGATTGATGGTGCACGCAATTTTACGTAATTACGCGATTAGTTTCATATTCCAAATGTTATGTTATATATGGTATAATTATGGGATTAAGTATTCCAATCGAGGCTTAAATGTTTATAAGGTTTAGATAGGAGAAAATGAGGGTTTTTTGAATTGTAAGTTCTTCGATCTCTTATACTTATTATTTTCATAGTGATTGGTGTCGCTTTGTGCCATGATTTTTTTCTGCGATGGTTTTTCCACATAAAATTCATGTGTACTTATGCATGCTTAGTTTGCGTTTGCTTATCATATGATCTGAATTCGAGGTTTGCTTTCACACTCCTCCAACACGTCATAACATAGTCTGAAAAAATTGATGGATGGCGCCAATTTCTCACAAATATCATAGTGACCCCACATAACTTCCTATCACAGGAACGACAAGATGCCACTATAGACATCCGTTCTGTTCATCTATTGAGAAATTACTTTCTAGGACTTTTACACAATAATCATACTGATCAAAAGCTAAGGTGGACCATGAAATAGTAAATGGTGGAGATAGAAATGCCATCATAGAAAATTTTCTGAGGTCATTAATCATTTTTATATACCATACAACCCATTCATTGGGTCATAACCTATGGGATAAACATGATAGTCCACTAATTTGTGCACTTGTTGTTTAATCACATGTGTCTGCGTGTCAAGGAGTCAATTGAGCCCTTGAAAGCTAAAGATTGAAGACACAAGAGGACAATAAATGAGGTGCCTTGGCAACCCTAACCTGAGACCCAAAACAATCTAAGCCTCTAGAGAATCCTAGCCTTTATAGGTAAACTTGTTTGATCATCCCATAACCTTAGGTTCCAAATTAGAACATGATAAGTCAAGATAAAAGAGGTGCAAAGTTGTTATAAAACATGACCCAAAAATAATAATTTTTAGAGTGGATCTCAGTCCCATCAACAGGTCGTCAATGGGTCTCAAGTGAACCCTCAATCATTGAAGATTAATATTTGATCAATCAAACTCAGGGCTTGATTAATCGAAGGTACTCAGAAACGTTCCATTTAGAGTTTCTTGATGTCATCGAACTGGTCTTCAATCCTATAAAAGGAAAGTTTGATCGATCAAGTTCAATCCTATAGAAGGAAAGTTTGATCGATCATATCCCTCACCCTAGATTCTTTATAAAAGAGTTTAATGTCAATCTTCTTATGATTATTCACTCTAACAAGTATTCCATGCTTCATTACATAAATGTGGATGAATTCTCTCCCTTTTAGAGATTAGACATTATGCCTATATTCAAATCCTTGTTTAAACTATCTAGAACACCCATCTAGGTGATTTTCTTATAAAATAAACTATTTATCAATTGTAGGAGATTCCACCATCCTCATTTACCTTGGTCACCTCATTGGAACATCAAATGCAAATGCAAGGCGAATGTTCAAAAGAACTGAAGCATCGACATCAACAATCAGAGAAGGAATTGAGAAACCAATTCATGCATGAGAGAGAATTAAAGAAGCATCTCAAGTAAGGCGCTACAAAATGGACTCAATTCGACAAGTAAGTTGTCAATTGTAAGATTCTACATAATCATTCCTCATGTAGGATTAAGTATAGAGTTTGTGACCCAAATTCGTGTAGGTTCTTGTATAGGATAGTATCGGTGCTAACAAGAGTGAGTACGTGTAAGTCCTTATATAGGCCTCCAATAAGAGTGTACATTTGTTAAGTCCTTGTGTAGGCCTCTAACGGGAGTGTACATTTGTTAAGTCCTTGTGTAGGCCTCCACTCGGAGTATACATTTATAAGTCCTTGTGTAGGCTTTCGGTGGAAGTATACACTTAAAAAGGTTAGAAGTGAACTTATTAAAAATTCCTAAGATAGTGAATATCGGTACACTCGAGGAGAGTGCATCCGTCGGGAGTCGAGTAGGAAAACTGAATCCACTATATATGCTTGTATTTACAATTGTGAATTATGTATATTTCTATCTATGCTTATATGATTGATTAGTTTAACTATTTGAATGCATAAGTTAGATTGTATGTTAGGCAATTAACTTGTTAAGCACACACAAGTTCACTATCTATCTTGATTAGCTGCTTAATTAGCATATCTTTTATAGTATATGTGATTGGACGTACTTTGGCTTGAAAGACTTAGTATTAATTTGCCTTAATTAATTTAATAGGTAAATTAGTTTATTTTGGTAAAGGATTTTTAATTGGTCCTAATCACCTCCCTTTACAACTTAGCCATAATTTTATAACTCCACCAAGCTTTCGCCCACACTGTGGTAGATTATTCCACATGATTTCAAAACAAATCCAAAAGATAATTCTCATTAAAAACTTATTTCGGGTACACTATTTGAATTTAAAAGTCGTAGTCGTAACATGGTGCATTTGAGTTTTTCATCGTGCTTAATTTTATTATTTATGGTTAAAATAGGATGTTTAAACTAATTGATGGATTAGCTTTTATATAAGCACCATGATTAGCTTCATAAAGCTCGAGCATTGCACATGCTTTTAACAACTGATGTTGTAAAGGATAAAGAATCTGGTCCCGACTAGGATTAGAGTTTGGGTGAAATTATTTAGTTAGGATTATATCTAAAGGATAAATGCATTCCTTGAGGATTTCATCGGCCATGCTTGCCGCTAGAGCAATTTAACTGTCACCAGTGCTACTAGAGAGAGGGGGATTGGTAAGTTGGAGGTAAGAGTTTAATGGACTGGAACATGCTTACCACTTATAGGCTTTCAAATATGTATGTTCAGGATCAACCAGATTTTCATTACAAGCTTAATTTTCAAGCCCAAGCTAAACCCTCGGGCCTTTTACTCCAACCTAAACTTGGCTAAGAGGGCCAACTTGACTCATTGACACACCTATTTGGAAAAATGGGATCTTTGATTTTATGAATAGGTAGCTGCACTTGTAATCTTGAGTTATTTGATACTCTAGCAAGGTGTATGATGGTTTATATGCGACTGCTTTAAAATTTTGTAAATGACATACTCTAATTCAAACCCTGACGTACACTAGGTATAACTTTAGAGTGAAAAAACCTTGATCTTGAGAAGGAGAGAGGAGGCAGAGAGGTAAGTGCACTTTGGGTGTACCTTAGAGCGTGAAAGAAAATAACCTTGAAATAATCTGGAGAAATGTGAAAAGGGTGGAGAGGGAAGTGAGCACCAAGCATATCTAAGAACGAGGAAAAAAATAACAAACTAAAGTTATCTTAAGAAATGAAAAAAATGTAACTTAACGCGAGAGGAAGAGATCCTTTAAATGCTTAGAAGGAATGATAAAATAGTGGAGAAAAATGTGACAAGCTAAGATGAGATCGATAATTACTAAGATTTTAATTCTCTGCATTCCAATCTTTCTTGATTTGAGGATTTTTGTACGCATGTGAATGGGGAACGCTAAAGCGAACTTGACCAAGTTCATTTTTCTACACTCGCCACTCACACATGCATTAGGACATGTGTTAGCTATCTAGGCTGCCCATCAGTTTGATACCAATCCCAGATGACATTTCTTAAAATTGAGGATAATTAAATCTTTAGTGATGCATATGGGTACAATCAGGTTGAACAGTTCTAGTTGATTTTACCTAATTGTCCATTTTGAAATTGGACATGGTGGCCCACTAATAATTGGGCCACATGTTTTACAACACAGAGCATATATTTAATTGGTCTACAACTTTGACTCTATTGGAGGCTTGGATCTTAAATGATCACGTCATATTTAACATGTGGGAGGCTGAGTGACAACATCTACTCACCTGAAGTCACTTTAACATTCCTCATGTGGAGTACATCCCAAAGGATTGTATCTTATAGATTTTCAACAATCTTTCAATGATCCAAACTTTTTATATCACGTGCCTTATAAAAAATCGAGGATAGTGAAATTATAGTTTTCGGCTACAATGTGTTACATGCGGAAGCTTGACGGAGCTAAGGAATGAAGACTATGTCCTAGAGGGGGGTGATTATGACCTATTTAAAAATATACCTATATAAAAATAGAAATTTCCTAATTTATACTAATTTACAATTAAACTAAGTAAGGCAATATAACTCTAAGCCTTCCAAGCTAATAGAGGATTCAATCACATCGACTACAAAAGATTTACAAATAAGCAACTAGTCTATTTAGATAGTGTATATGTGTGTGGGATGTGCTACCTATCAATACTAAGCATTCATCTAATAATGCATACATAATTAAGTATTCAAGCAAATAAGCATAATCAAACAATTGTGCAAATAACAATCTCAAACACAATCACATATAGTAGGTTGGCTACTTTCCTACTCCACTCTCGGCGGATGCATTTAACACATGAGTGTACCGAATTTCACTATTGAAGGTTTTAAATCAGGTTTACCTCTAACCTTTACAGCCCTACACGAGGACTCTAAACTTTATGCCCTATACGAGAGCAAGGGTCTTACTTTTGAACTTGACAATTTAGACCCTACACATGAGCCATGGTCCTACATAAGAATCTGATGGTTTATGCCCTACACAAAGGCCAAGGTCTTACTCTCGAACCTAATATTTATGCCCTACAAAAGAGCAAGGGTCCTAATCCTGAACCCGACGATTTAGGCCCTACACAAGAACCTAGGGATTTAGGCCCTATATAAGAGCTAAAGTCCTACATAAGAAACTGACACATATTCTCCCGACAGATGCTCCTGTAAGAGACTTTGATTGGTTCTCCTTAGGTTAACCAACAACCTTGGTCATACACGAGAATCACAAATTGATGCCCTACACAAAGGCCAAGGTCCTACGAAAGAACTTATATGAGTTTGGGACAGAAACTCTTGCACTCCAACCTATACAAGGTAGGAGTACAAACTTGGACTCTTACACATGACACTTATTTGTTGGATTGAGTCCCTTTTGTAGTTCCATCTTGGGTTGCTTGATTTTCACTCTCTCATGCTTCAATAAGCTCCCTAATGCTACCTTAATCATGTTGTCGCTGCTTCGCTAAGTCTTCAGCTCAATGCTCCTCAAAGGTGATCAAGGTGAAGGGAGGTTGGTTGAATCACCTACTACTAATGGAAAATTATTTTCTTAGGGGATTCAACTAGATGGGTATCCTAGAAGATTTGAGTAATAGTTTGTCAAGATATCTTAAGTCTAATCTCTAGGAAGTGGAGGAGTTAAAGCACATGTCAATGTTAAGGTTGGAATCCCGATTGGAGTTGTAATCTTAATGGAGATAGCTTAGAAATCAATGGAATAGAGGCTAGGGATGAAGGATACACATATGAAATCCCACTACCTCTGGTTGTTCTAAAAACCCATCAAAACCCCAAGAATAGAATGCCCTTTATAAAAAGTTCTAGCTCTAATGGTAAAAAAAGGGATAGAAAATGGCTCTGTCGATGTCATCGAAGGGTTCTTCGATGCCATCAAACAATCCAGACTAAATATGATATTTTCTTGTTGGACAGATCTGTACCATTACTGATGTCATTGACTGATCTTCGATGACATCGAGAAAGTCAAAGAAAAATTCATTTTCTTGATGGATAATTCTAACTCTTAATCGATGTCATCGAGTGACCTTCAATGTCATCGAACATTAAGTTTTAATGTCATCGAAAGGACTTCGATGCCATCGAGAAAGTTAGGGAAAAATTCATTTTATTACTAGACAATTTCTAACTCTCAATCTATGTCATTGAGGAGTCTTCGATGTCATTGAAAGGACCTCGATGCCATTAAGAATTTCAGAGAAAAATCTAATTGGTTGTTGGATATTCCGGACTCTCTATCAATGTCATCAAACAGGCCTTCGATTACCTTCGATGACAGCTTGATGACATCGAACATTAATTGAAATATGTTATTTTCGGTAAACTTTTACATAGCAGATTCGTACATCTTTTAGTCTTATTTATCATGTTTTTTTAGACTCCTAAGGCTAAGGGATGATCAATTAAATATTCCTATTAGGTCAAGATCATCTATAGGTCTATGGGTTGTTTTGGGTCAAGGGTTAACGTCACCAAGGCACCTGTTTTACTAGTTGACGCTTCCTTGATGTTTCAACTTTGTTTGTGTCTACGGCTTTCACTTTCCTAAGGCTCAACCGACTACTTGACATAATGACTCATGTGATTGACAAATAAGGGGCAAAAATCAGTGCACTAATAGATAGTAAGAAAAAAAAAGCACAATCTTTTGGACATTTAACCATTTGCTTGTTTGACTCTTTTCTTTGGATATAAACGTTCTTCTTAAGGTATGGTCCACCTAGGAATTGGATCTATTTCATTTTTGGACTCACACCTTAAAATCATCTGGAAAAAATGGATGAACAATGTGGACGTAGAATAAATACATTAAGATGGGCCCCACAGCAGGGGTCGCACCATCTTTGGTGACGCAAGGGCCTCACCTAATCTGCTCCCTGTATACAAACTTCATGCGGAGCAGAATGAGCTTACATATGAATTATGATTTGAGAGGAGTTATTTGATGTTCTGCAGAGTATAATGAGCCATACACATGTAGTCAACCATAGCAAATATGACATATACTTATGGGGTGTTTGATTTTTCAATTTCTTAGTAAATATTAGTAAATGCCAATAAATAGTTCATTATTTCTATTTATGCCCGTTCCATAGACAAGGCATATTTCCACCTAGAAACTTGGTATATAAAGGATGATTTAAATTTGTGGGGTCCATTGTAATGTATGTGACATATCCACACTATCCATCCATTTTACGTAAACATGTTAGGGCATGAGCTAAAAAATGAGGCAGATCCAAAGATCAAGTGGTCCACCCCATAACAAATCGTGGTCGTGAAAGTTTTTAACGATAAGCATTCAATCTACTATTTCGTGTGGTGTGGTCCACTTAAGCTTTGAATCTACCTTATTTTTGGGTTCATGCCCTAAAATCAGCCTGCATAATGGATGGACAACGTTGATAAGCCATATATATCATAGTGGCCCCCACATGAAATTTACACCCTCTTTAATTTTAATGTTAAAAAAGTAAGTCGTTATTGTCATCATAGAAAAAGTGCAAGAATTACATTGATAATTAATCATTACCCATTTACATGCATTTACATTGAGGAATTGAAACTAAGTAAATAGCGAGACTAAAGTAGATGACCTATACAGTAAAGATAAAATTAATAGATTGATCCTGATCTATAATACACGAATTCATTTTTCTTAATTCCACCAATATATTATTTTTATTTTTAACCATCTATGAAATATCCACCAATCAGTCCATTAAAATCATTATATTTGCGCTATCACACATCAATAGTGATTTCCAACATTTAAACAATTTAGAGTGAGTAAATGTATGCTACCTATGGAGAGGACAGGGGCATGCATATGGATCATCTTACTCTGCTAGAGGATCATTGTTTCTTTTATACATAAGCGATTTAGGTATAGCCTTAACTGTGAGCCCACCTTGATATGTGTATTGTATATCCACACCGTCTATTCATTTTGCTAGTTCATTTTATGCTATGAGCAAAAAAATGGAACAAATCTAAATATTAGCTTGATCACACCATAGGAAAGAATGTTGATTGAACGTCCACCATTAAAATCTTACTAGGGCCCACCATAACATTTATTTACCATCCAACTTGTTGATAAGGTCAAAAAAATTATGTGAAGGTAAAAATAAATATCATCATGATCTAAAACTTGTGTGGCTCCTGAGAAGTTTTTAATGGCCAACCACCATTTTTCTTATGGAGTGGTCCACCTAAGACTTGGATCTGCTTAATGTTTAGGCTAATTCCCTAAAATGAATTGGAAAAATGGATGGACAACGTGGATATTCAATATGTACATCAAGGTGGTCCCACGGTCAGGCCCTCACCATGTAAGGTGAGGCGGAGCTGCACATGATCATCTCCCTTTTGTATAAACTTAGATTAGAAGGAGTTATCGACTATGTGCCATTCCCTTTAAATAGGAAACATATGAAAATATTGATACTCTGGTAGATTTTGACCATCCATGCATTCATGCAGCCTTTTATATTGGTGAACCCTCAGGTTACATGCCACAATTATATAATAGTTGGGTGGAAAAGGATCTTAACATGCTCCCCCAGCCGGAACAAATAAACTTATCATTTAAAAAGTGTTATATAAAGAGCAGTTTGCATGTTAAACAACCACTTTCTTTAAAAGATTGAGCTATTAAAAGATGGTGCATCAATATATATAAAAGGACTTTAACACTTCCCCACACGTGACGGGTGAAACTCCGTATGGGAACATGTTGGGCAAGGGTGGAGGAATACTCAAATATACCCCCGTGGGAGAATATATATGGTAGTATATTTGTTATTTTAAGGATTTATACACATGCCAAATAACCACTTTCTTTAAAAGCTTGAGCCAATAGAAGATGACATATTAATGTATATCAACGAAACTTAACACTCTAACAAGCTATGGGAAAATGTATTCCAATGGCATATTTGCTACTTTTGGATTTGAACACATCACCTTCCGCTCTGATACTATGTCAAATCACTGCTTGCTCTAAAAGCTTAAGTTGGTAGGTGATGGTGTATCAATGTATATCAAGGGACTTTAACACTCTTGCATGGGAACATACCGAACAAGGGTGGAGGGACACTCACATTATAAATTTGTCGGGCTTGATTTCCCAATCCCTGGGCCAGACTTGATTTTAATTTCTCCTACGTCCACGATTACCTTGGTCGCGCCCACGTCCATGGTTATTTTGATTTTGACATCCTTGATCGGTGTTGGGTGGGTTTTTGTTTACAAACATTGCTACAATGTTACTTAATTCGATGTGGGAGTCATTAAAGCGAATCTCCTCACTTAGTAGAAGGCCTTGAAGATCAAAGAGTCAAACTTGTGCATCTCGTGTGGTAATAGAGGTTATGAACAGACCGTATTCATGTTTGAGTCTCCCAAAGATGTAGAGAATGGGATCCTCATCTTCAACGGGTTTCAAAACCATTACTAACTGGTCAATGATGTTTTTTTCCTTTGATAAATAATTAAACATGGACCCTGCACCTTTCTTCAATTGATGCAACTATAATTGAAGCTACATAATCTGTGCCTCGGAGTGGCTCGCATAGGTTGTTGATAGATGCGGCCATACTTCTCTAGATGTTGAGAACCCAATAATTTGTGCATGCACTCCTTCAGTTAGAGAAGAGATTATCCAACTCAGTAGGAGTTGGTCTTGACGAGGTCAAACAACATAGTTGGGATTGACTTCCTCGATGCCATATTGTTGGCAGATAAGATCAACGATGGGCACATGTTAGATTCGTCGACAAACCCCATAAGATCACAACCCTTTAATACAAGAAAAAATTAAGAACACCATAGAAGATGGTTGGTGAGAGTTTGATTGGTAAGAACTGATAAATGTTTGTAGATATGTGTGACATGGAGGAAGAAGGTGATGCCATTGATATGATGTCATTACACTCTGATACCATGTGAACTAAATTACTTTTCTCATTATTTATATTATCATGTAGGGTTACAATAAATATATAGAGTTAACAGATTTTTTACAACTACAAATTTTGAGGATATTCACAAATAAATTTATATTAGTTGACGGGTATTCAGTTGGGATTGTGTATAAGTTGGCATGATCTTGAAGATTCAATCCTACTGATTTCATTTTGACTTTCTCCAAATTGTTAAGATTCTTATACATTGTGAAGACCACATGCACCTCTTTACACCCAAATATGTGTGTCATACTAAGTGCATACACATGACATCGTACTCATACATAAAGGTGGGCCCAACTATACATATGATTTGGTCCAGACCTATACATTCACCAGGTGGTCCACACACACACACACACACACACACACACACAAACACACACACACACACACACACACATATTTAAGTAGTGAATGTTTTAATAGAGATCACCAACGTACTTATGTGTGGCCCATCTGATGAGCAACTCTCTAGTTTTTAGGTAAGGTCATCTAAGATGGGGCTCACATGATGAACAATTTGGATTCCATCCATATGTTTTGCATATGGTTTTTACATGTTAATGAGTTATCTACCATTTTTTGAAATTTTTTTGCACGTATACACACCTAAGTATCCTAGGACGCCTAAAATACACACCATTTTTAACTCACTTTTACATATCTACAAGTATCTTTCGAGTACTTTTTGTTTTTTCGATAGAAAATGCATCTAGACCTTCTTTTATACACTTAAACCTTATGTTACCACTATTTTTCAAATAACTCTTCTTTTATCACTGCACTTTGGTGATCTCTTATGCTTTTAAACTATTCTTTAGTAATCTTTCAGGCTTTTTAACTACTTTCTCTGGCAATCTTTCACGCTTTCACCCATGAGAGAACCTCTCTTGGAAGAGCTTTGTTCAATGGTTGATAATATGAAAGGTAGTTGATAATATAAAAAGTACACTTCGAGTTACAAGATGACAAACCAAACGGTTGCTAATCGAGGTATTTTATGGCTCATTAGAAAGCCTATCAAATTACACTGCTAACAACCCAAAGATCACTCAAATACAAGGTGCAACAAGGGAGATCCATGCCATTATTGAACTCTCGGTGTTAATTATGTCAGCAACGTGAATTACACCATTAGATACTTTTGGCTCACTTTTAAAAGGTCAAATGATCTCCAAATAAGATGATTTCGATCTTATTTAAAAGTTTGCTGAATTATCATTCCAATGATTCCAAGATTTGAAAGTGCCCTTGCAAGTGTCTTGGTTTGTCAATGAGCGTGAGCGTTGGGTCAGTCAGAGTGCAGAGCCTCATAGGAAGATCAAGTCAAAGCGTTTGCCTCAACCGGATGTGCGGAAGCTCGCCATAGGTAAATCTAAGCTTCACATCCCATGTCCCAAAACACTAGGTGAATAAAACCCTTAAAACAAGTTAGAACATCATAGAGTTTTTAAGTAAGAAAACTTTTTCAAAAATAAGAAAATCTCTAAGTTTTCTTGCTTTGTCGATCTTTTTGATATATGTGTCGATATGATTGACCTGCGCTATCAATGTCCTCGATGACGAATCGATTCTATCAGAATTAGGACAAAAGTGTCCAGCAACCACATACATAGCTGGACAAATTTATCGATATATCGATATACTAATCGATATCATCGATATTTGAATCTCGAGTCAATCGAAGGTGACTCGATAATATCGACAGGCAGATCTTCGGTGCCTCTGTTTCTTCTTAAGAAATTCATATATGCTTCGATATATCAAAGCCATCCTCGATACTATCGGAGTTCAAATCATATGATATCGGAAGGCTCTCGATGATATCGGTCATGGGCGTGAAGTTGTCCAACAACATTTTTTCAGGTGATTTTCAATTCTGATCGGGGGTCACTCGATAGAATCGATATTCAAATATCGATGCTATCGATGCCGGATCGAGTGTATCGAGAAAGGATGTAAACTGTCCAGTAAGCTCACTTATAAAATTCTTGGATTTATCAATGCATCGACACGACCTTCGATTTCATTGACATTTAAATTTTGATGATATCGAGTATCCCTCGATCATATCTGATGACCTGAAAAATCTCAAAGCAAGTCTCTCTCATTTTTCAAATGTCGAGGAATCGATCCTCGTATCGATAATATCAGAGTTCAAAATCCGATGGCATCAACATGAACTTCGATTCCCTAGATCAGCTGGCAAGTGGTTTTCAGAAGCGTATGACATTGAGTTTGTGTCATCAAGCGGACCATCGATACAATCGAGAGTATACGCTCAATGATATCGAACTTTGTCATAAATGTGACCGTTTTATATCTGTTGAAACCTTTTGTCTATATAAAGAGAGCTTGCATTTAGTTTCTGGTAGAGAAAAAAGAGAGTGCTTTTGAGTGTTTAACCTTAGATTATTTACCCAAAGCCCTTTCTTTCACGGGAGTTCATCCTCCAATCCACCCTCATAATTAATATTCAATAGAGTGGATTGGGGAATGAACTTCCACATTTAAGGATCCTCTAGCTACTACCTTAATGGTAAATCATTAAGCTGGGATGCGTTGAATGCATAGATGATTGGAATTGCTCTATCCTCCTAATAGAAAAATATTTAGAGAGCAGGATTCCATCATAACCTTGACCCATCCCGTCGCCATATACTTATACATCATTTGAGTTACGGATCAAGGGAGCAGAAGATTCTTCATCAATAGGGAGGAGATCTTCGTCAACGTGCTGAATAGGACTCATCCACTTATTTGTAAGTATCTAGAGTTCAGAGAACTCTTTGATCATTCCTTTGTAGGATTGGGTCTAAGGTGTTTCTCATTCTTGCAAGTCCTCAAGGAGGCATCTGGCGGGAGTGTACATAGTGGGTGCGTTATGTGGACCCTTGCTCTATGGAGAGCATAAACATCTAGTTGAAGGTGAACCAGTCAAAACCTTAGGTTTGAGGTGAATCGTGTGAAACCTCAGGTTTGAAGTAAACCGTGTAAAACCTCAGTTAGGGTCTTGGGGAAGATCCTCGGCCTGTGTGCCTAAAAGTGGGTGCGATATGTTGACCCTTGTTCGTGAGAGCATAAACAGTCAGCCTCAGTGTAGGTTGTAAAGGTTGAAGGTGAACCTGATTTAAAACCTTAGGTTTGAGGTGAACCGCTGTGAAACCTCCTTAGTGAAATTCGGTACACTCAAGAGTTGAGTGCGATTACCGGGGTGGAGTAGACAAGTAGTCGAACCACTATAAAAATAACCGTGTTTGCGATTGCTATTCTTCTGTGTGTGTAATTTACTTCAATAATTTCATATCTATATATTTGAGATCACACCTCACACATATACACAGTCATATCTATCATAAACTAGGTTACATATTGTTATATCTTGAGTAGTTTGTGATTGGATCCTCTACCGGGCTTGGAAGTTAGTAGAGTTATATTTGAGTAATCCTAAGAAATACATATTGATAGGATTAGTAAAATAGAATTTTTAAATAAACTATAAAAACTTTAAAAAGTCCTATTCACCCTCCTCTAGGACATCTTGGCATATTCCTGCTTCAACTAAAGCGGTCTTGAAAAACAGACAGTTGAAGCGAAAGCTATGAACGCCATCTACTGTGCCGTGTCCCAAGATATATTCAATTAAATAAGTATGTGTGGGACATCCAAGGAAGGATGAGATCTATTGGAAACAACCCATGAAGGCACAAACACTGTGAAGAGGTCTAAACTACAACTTCTGACTTCACAATTCGAAAGTCTCAGAATGAATGAGCATGAGATGTTTATGGAGTTTTTCACCAAGTTGAATATTATTTGTAACTCCATGGGTGGATTGGGAGAAAAAGTTCTCATACCAAAAATTTATAGGAAAATTCTAAGATCCCTACTGGAACGATTTAATCCCAAAGTTACAACAATTGAGGAGTGTAGGAATATAGACGAGATGAAGTAGAAGAACTGGTAGGTTCCCTACAAACTTTCGAACTACACTTCGAACAAACCTAAAAATCCAAAACACTATCCTAAAAACTTCAAAGAAAACTATACATGAGGATAGTGGAAGTGAAAGGGAAGATGAAGATGAGGAAGTGGCTTTGCTGGCACAAAGATTCAGAAGATTCTTTTAAAAGAATCGCGGTCGTCCCTCTAGAGGTAGAAAGGTGGATGACAAACCTTCTGCAGGTAAATTTGGTAAAAGGACCAAAGAATCACAATGTTATGCCTATCAGAAGTATGGATATCTATCTACTGATTGCCCCAATAGAAAAGCTAAGGGCAAGATAATGGCCGCTACGTAGGATGATACAGAGGAGTCAAACTCAGAAAATAGTGACTCAGAAAGTGATGGAGATAAAAAATCCTTGAAAATCCTTATGGTCTCCACATCTCCAATCATTTCCATGGAATCTGAAGGCAAGGAAGAATAGTAAGTCACAAATCATTTCCGTCTGATAATGAGGAAATAGAAAAGGAAGAAGAAGAATAACAACAAAACAAGCTACAAGATGCCTACAATCAACTGTATATCCATAACATCAAAGTTGTTAAAAGATTTGAAATATCTGAGAATAAAAAGGAATTGTTGTAAAAAGATTTGGATAAAACTCTGAAAATTAATACACACCTAATCAATGATTTACAACAACAACACTCAGTAATGATAGACTTGAAAGAATTAACACCTTCCTCAAATCAGAATCTGTAAAACTAAACAAACAGGTTGTGTAATTAAAAGATAAAAATATGCTCCTACAAAATGAAAATCATACACTTTTGTTTGATTTAGAGGAATCTAGAAAAATCGCTAAGCTACACTATAAATTTTCCTAAAGTGGTGAGAAGTTAGAAAAACTATTAGGTATGGGAAAATCTGGAAAGGATAAGAACGACTTAGAATATGAAATAAAGAATGGAACTGCAACACTAACAGCTGAAAAAACTATTGCCTCAGGTAATAATAAAAGAATTACTCCATTATGTCATTTATGTGGTGATTCGGGTCATTATAAGATTGAATGCTTGTCTCCTGGGAAGACTCAACATACCTTTGGTTAATCATATTAGAAAATTCAAACCTACTAAAAAAGTATAAAATGTCTTAAGAAAACCTAGAAATATGATTAAAATAGATTCACACCCACCACCATCTAAAATGACTAACAAAGAGCAACTAAATCAAGTGGTAAAATTAAACAAGAAAATAATATCTACCAATGTTAAAAATCCTGTCACAAAATGGGTCCCAAAAGAAAAGAATTGTCTAGTTACTCATTCAAACCATATGCCAGGCAATGAAACTAAGTGGTATCTGGATAACAGATGTTCAAGACATGTCACATGTGACAAATCCCTCCTTACAAATTATTAAAATCTTAATCATGGGATAATCACTTATGGAGACAGAAACACCGCTAAGGTTATTGGACAGGGAATCATTAAGGGAATCTAATTGTTCAAAAATGAGAATGCCTTTTGTATAAAAGGATTAACATACAATCTTTTAAGCATTTCTCAAATTTATGACGATAAGCATGTGGTTGCATTCTACAAGGAGAAATGTGAAATCCTGGACCTCTAAGGAAAATCAGTGATGAAGGGTTCTCGCACAAATAACCACTGCTATGTCATCAAAGGTACAGGAAAGGATGATCCCTATGCCTAGAAATACTGAACATAGAAAGAACATGTCCAGATCATGCATTAAGATTTGGATATTTGCTGAAATGATGCATTTTTGCTTCTAATGATACATTCAAGGTCCTTCTCCTCATTTTTTTTGTATAAACATCTTAATGTTTATAATTTTGGTTTATATAATGCCTGTACAGAATTTTGTTAAGTATACTGTTGATACATAGATATATTAATTGCATACATGAAAAATTGTCTGAATGCTGAAAATTGAAAATATCTATCTTTGAAATACCTATCCATACATCGAGTGATCAGTTTGAGTGCATCAACCGAGTATCGATATTATCGACAATCTCTCGAGAAACTGAATCGTCGGGACGTTTGAACTTCATAATGGATGGACCGATGTCATCGAGATGATGATCGATGATATCGACGGCTCCTGCTGAATTAAAGACGGATGATCGGAAAAAGAGACTCATCAGTTCATCTCAAAATGGGATTACACTTCTCAGAACAGTTTCTCTCTTAAAAATGTCTAAAAATCTAGTTCTTCCACGAAAACCTTCAATGAAGAACAAGGATGGAAAGAATGAAGCAACTGGCTCACTTTTCAATAGGAATCTTGTAGCAGACCGGTCAATTCAGAGGAAGAGCATTACAACGTTTGGGATCATCAATCCCTTGGAACTGATTGGTTGGGGGAATATCATGAATCTTGGAGGAGGATTTCAGCATAATCTGGTACATCAATTCTTAAGTTTCATCTACCATGTTGAAAAATACTCCACCAATCATCTCAGTCACTGTCATAAATCGAATCAAATACATCACTCAAAGACTGATAAGCAGGCCGATTGGGGTAGAGGTCACAAGGATACCTGTATCAGAATGAAATCTAAATGGTCTTGGTGTATGGGGTGAAGTGACTCGGGCGCTGTTTGATGGTGCTACTATATCAAGAAATGCAAAAAATACACTTCACATTAAGTATCTCAGTCCTGCATACAAAATTCTTCACAACATTTTTAGCACAAATGTCTATCCCTGTGAAGTCTTTGGTACCATGCTTTCTCCTTACATGCTAAATGTTTTGTATGATATTCATCTCGGTATCCATATCTGCCTTCCCACTCTTATTTTACAACAACTGATATGGGTATCTTCAGATGAATCCATCACTATAATTCCATTCCCATGCCTTGTGACTAACCTATCACGACACTTTAGGCTGCCTCCTATGAACGATCTTCCACACCCGCGTATTTGGTTTAATCAAGAAAACATCTGCCATATCATGGCTAGTACGCCTCGTGGAGGAACCAATTCAAGATCAGACAAAGAATATTTTGTATGCAGCCCCGTCTCTTGCAAAAACATTCAGGCTGTCATCAATTGAAATGCTATACAAGATCTGCTTGATAGACAATCCCACATGATGAAACAACTGGATAAGTGTGAAATCCATCTTCTGGAGATCAAAACCATGCTGACAACTCTACAAAATGATAGATAGTAAATTTTGAATGTCCTGCCAACACTGTAGAGGTTGTTGATTGTCTATGGAATGTCTAATGCATCGCAGACCTAGATTCTCACTGAAACGCTGAGGGCATTAATATTTTGAAAGCTCTTTGCTCATGCATAGGTGTGATACATTACTAATGCTCATTTTTTTTTTTTGTATAAAAATCTCTGAGTAAAGAAGACAGTCTCTGGATAGTGTTATGGGGATGGTTGTTTTACTACTACCAACCTTGGGCAGTTTATTTTTTTTTATATTAATAAAAGTGGCTGGATATAATTCTTATTTTTTTTGTCAATCTGATATATGATCCCCTGATTCGTCTAGTCTCTCCTATGGAATGCATGTGATTTTAATGATTATTTTATAACTGCTTTATTTGATCTGATATGTATCCACACCTTCTGAAAATGATGATTTTATCTCTATACATCTATATCTGTGTGTTCTCCCACATGCCTTTAAACTTTAGTCAATATTAACTGCTATATCTATGTCAATGACTGAAAAAAAGGGGGAGAACAGTTCAAACACCCCAAACAAAATTTGTATATCTGCTTGAATGGTGTTGCAGGTGTTAGGGGGAGCAGCTACACCAAGATAAGGGGGAGTTTGCAGTTAGGGGGAGCAAATACTGGGTTGTGTACATGGTTCACTAGAATTTGTAAAATTGTGAAAAATACATATACACACAATTTAGGTTGTGTCTGTCTAAATGCTGTCCCAGGGTATTTTGGTATTTTGTCACGTAATTGACAAAGGGGGAGATTGAAAGTACCCTTGCAAGTGCCCTCGTTTGTCAATTAGCGTCAGTGTTGGGTCAGTCAGACTACAGAGCCTCATAGGAAGATCAAGTCAAAGCGTTTGCCTCAATCGAATGTGTGGAGGCTCGCCATAGGTAAATCTAAGCCTCACATCCCATGTCCCAAAACATCAGGTGAATAAAACCCTTAAAACAAGTTAGAACATCATAGGATTTTTAAGTGAGAAAACTTTTTCAAAAATAAAAAAATCTCTAAGTTTTCTTGCTTTGTCGATCTTATCGATACACGTGTTGATATGATTGACCTGTGTTGTCGATGTCCTCGATGATAAATTGATTCTATCGGAATGAGGACAAAAGTGTCTAGCAACCACATACATAGCTGAACGAATTTATCGATATATCAATATACCTATCGATATCATCGATATTTGAATCTCGAGTCAATTGAATGTGACTCGATAATATCGACAGACAGATCTTCAGCGCCCCTATTTTTTCTTAAAAAATTTATATACGCTTCGATATATTGAAGCCATCCTCGATACCATCAGAGTTCAAATCTCGATAATATTGGAAGGCTTTCGATGATATCGGTCATGGGCGCGAAGTTGTCCAGCAACATTTTTTTCAGGTGGTTTCAATTCTGATCGGGGGTCACTCGATAGAATCGATATTTAAATATCGATGATATTGAGGCTGGATCGATTGCATTGAGAAAAGACATAAACTGTCCAGCAAGCTCATTTATAAAATCCTTAGATTTATCGATGCATCGACACGACCTTCGATATCATCGACGTTCAAATTCTGATGATATCGAGTATCCCTCGATCATATATGATGACCAGAAAAATCTTAAAGTAAGTCTATCTCATTTTTCAAATGTTGAGGAATCGATCCTCGTATCGGTAATATCAGAGTTTGAAATTCAATGGCATTGACACGAGCTTCGATTCCCTCGACCAGCTGGAAAGATGTTTTTAAAAGCGTATGACATTGAGTTTGTGTCATCGAGCAGACCATCGATACAATCAAGAGTATATGCTTGATGATATTGACTCTACTCAATGATATCGAACTCTATCATAAATGTGATCATTTTATATCCGTTAAAACCTTTTGCCTATATAAATAGAGCTTGGCTTTAGTTGCTGGTAGAGAAAGAAGAGAATACTTTTGAGTGTTTAATCTTAGATCATTTACCCAAAACCCTTTCTCTCACGGGAGTTCATCCTCCAATCCACTATCATCATTGATATTCAATAGAGTGGGTTGGGGAATGAATTTCCGTATTCAAGGATCCTCCAGCTACTACCTTAATGGTAAATCATTAAGCTGGTATGCCTAAAATGTATAGATGATTGGAATGGCTCTATCCTCCTAATAGGAAAACATTTAGAGAGTAGGATTCCATCATAGCCTTGACCCAACCTGTCACCTTATATTGGTACATCATTTGAGTTGCGGATTAAGGGAGCAGAAGATTCTTCATCAACAAGGAAAACATCTTCATCAACATGCTGAATGAGACTCATTCACTTATCTGTAAGTATCTAGAGTCCAGAGGACCCTTTGATCATTGCTTTGTAGGATTGGGTCTAAGGTGTTTCTCACCCTTGTAAGTCCTCAAGGAGGCATTCGGTGGGAGTGTACGTAGTGGGTGCATTGTGTGGACCCTTGCTTTGTGGAGAGCATAAACATTTGGTTGAAGGTAAACCAGTCAAAACCTTAGGTTTGAGGTGAACCGTGTGAAACCTCGGGTTTGAGGTAAATCGCATAAAACCTCTGTTAGGGTCTTGTGGAAGATCCTTAGCCAATGTGCCTAAACGTTGGTGTGATGTGTTGACCCTTGCTCGTGAGAGCATAAACAGTCAGCCTCAATGTAGGTTGTAAATGTTGAAGGTGAACCTGATTTAAAACCTTAGGTTTGAGGTGAACCGCTATGAAACCTCCTTAGTGAAATTCAGTACACTCAAGAGTTGAGTGCGATTACCAGGAGTGGAGTAGACAAGTAGTCAAACCACTATAAAAAAAACTGTGTTTACGATTGCTATTCTTTTTTGTGTATGATTTACTTCAATACTTTCATATATGTATATCTGAAATCACACCTCACACACATACACAGTCATATCCATCATAAACTATGTTATATATTGTTATCTCTTGAATAGTTTGTGATTGGATCCTCTACCGGGCTTGAAAGCCAGTAGAGTTACATTTGAGTAATCTTGATAAATGCATATTGATAGGATTGGTAAAATAAGATTTTTAAATAAACTGTAAAAACTTTAAAAAGTCCTATTCACCCCCCTCTAGGACATCTTGGCATATTCCTACTTCAACTAAAGCGGTCTTGAAAAACAGACTGCTGAAGCGAAAGCTATGAATTCCATCTACTGTGCCGTGTTCCAAGATATATTCAATCAAATAAGTATGTGTGGGACATCCAAGGAAGCATGAGATCTATTAGAAACAACCCATGAAGGCACAAGCATTGTGAAGAGGTCCAAACTACAACTTCTGACTTCACAGTTCGAAAGTCTTAGAATGGAGCAGCTTGAGACGTTTATAGAGTTTTTCACCAAGTTGAATATCATTTGCAACTCCATGGGTGGATTGGGAGAAAAAGTTTCCGTAACAAAAATTTGTAGGAAAATTCTAAGATCCCTATCGGAACGATTTAATCCCAAAGTTACAACAATTGAGGAGTGTGGGAACATAGACGAGATAAAAGTAGAAGAACTGGTAGGTTCCCTACAAACTTTCGAACTATACTTCGAACAACCCCAAAAATCCAAAAAAAATATCATCCTCGTTATACCTCAGATCCAAGTGATCTTAGTCTTATTGAAAAAGTAATTTAATAATTTATTAAACTCCTTAAATTGGGAACCATTTTCTATGTCATCATTTGATTGAAAGTCATGGAAAAGTGAGTTACGCCATTAAGGATTTTGAGCCCACTTTTAAAAGGTCAAATGGTCTCCAAATGAAATGATTGTAGTCCAAGTTGAAAGTTCATCATATTATCTTTTCGACCTATAATGAGGGAGTTATGAGCACTTTCGCGAGATCACGCAATGTTAGAAAAATCATAATTGTGCCTTTGTGCAGACCGCGTTCGCAACTTTTTGACATCACATAATCTCACAAAAATGCTCGTAACTCCTTCATTACAAGTTAGATTGGGGTGATCATGGGTTCCTAAAAAGATAATTCGACATGCTTTCAACTAAAATTGAAATCATCTCATTTGGAGACTATTCGACCTTTCAAAAGTGGGCCTATAGTCCTTAATAGAATAACTCACGTTACTCGTACAATTAGCATCGTGCAACTTGTGTAACAAACTAGATCTCCCTCATTGCGTCTTAAATCCGAGCGAACTTTGACTTATTAGGTCTTTCATCATCTAACTCGACATTTATAGAAAATGAATTACACCATAAAGAACTTTGGGTTCACTTTAGAAATGTTGAAAGGTCTCCAAATGTGATAAATCAAGTTCTAGTTGATAGCTTATGGAATTATCTTTCCAACAAGCCTAATATTGTCCCGATCTGATGTATAATGAGGGAGTTACATTTTTGTGGGATAGCATAATGATGGAAAAAATTTCAAGGGCCTTCTAGAGTACAAGGGAATTTTTGTCTCAATCATGTAACTGGAGCTATAGAAAAATAAGTATTTAAAACGGGATTTTTTCGATCTCTTACAATCCTTGGGTGTATTTAAGGAAAAAGCTTGCACCCTGAAAGCATGGAAGGATACTAATGGCAATGGATGCAAATTGGGTACTACCCTGCCCATCTTGAGCTTAGCAAGGGTAGGAGCTGTAAGGGGCCATGGTGATGTATGGGTTTTATCCACCCCATCCACCCATTTTGCCATGTCATTTTATGGTATATGCAAAAAAATGAGGTAAATCCAAGGCTTTAGTGGAAGATAAAATGGAGATTAAACACTTACTGTTGAAATTTCTTATGTCACGCCTCAAACCTGAAAATCAAATTCACAGGAATCCCGATTGCCGAATTCGGTGCCGACAGCCTCCGTAGTACCCCATTCCTGGCTCCTAGCATTTATATGCCAGATTCCGATCCTGGGATCCCACAAGGAGGATTTTTTTTTTTGTAGATTTAATTCGTAATAAGCATAACCATAAGATTACCCAATTCACAAAGGCAACATCATCATCATATATCCACTAATATAATCATTTAAGTACAACACTGAAAGGGAAATACATAAATAGAAAATCAAGCTCTAGAAAACCACTGCACGCTCCAAGCTCAACTCTGCTACAACTTAACATCACCTGCATGCATCTATCATGCATAAGCTTATAGAAAGCTTAGAGGGTGGTGTAAGTGTGTGCACAAGGTAAGTGCCAAGTATTCAATATAATGTCATAATCCTACAATACTGAAAAACTGGTAATCCATAAATCATACAATGTCTGAATAAGCAGAAATACTGATAAGATCATGAATTATCAGAGTAAATAGAAATACTGACAAAGTCATAAATCACACGATAACAGAGTAAGTGAAAATACTGACAAGTGCATGAGACGTACAATATCAGGGTACACAATGTAAGTCAGTTATGCAAATGCGGAGTCAAAGCAACACAAATATTAGATGCCAAGGATACAATTTCATAAATCATACAATATCGAAATGAGCAGAAAAATACTGACAAGTCTATGAATCCCATTAGCCGTACCAAGGCTATGCGATGCAAGGCATGAGTACTAACAACCATATCAATGCAGAAACATGATAACCCAAAATACTAAGTACTGCAGATGCAATGTAATATGCGGTGCGAATGAAATGACCAAGCTGGAGTAAAGTCAGGAAGATAATACATAGTATCGCAGGCTATGGGGTCCATCACAAGGGACTTCTATCCAAACCAGTCCTATACCTAAATTTGGATAGTCAGACTCAATGTGGTAAACTCCTGATCTCAGGTTAATCGCGTGCCCAACCAAAATCCTGGCCATGCCAAGGTACACAA
Organism: Magnolia kwangsiensis; assembly: GCA_037074715.1. Classification (NCBI taxonomy): domain Eukaryota; kingdom Viridiplantae; phylum Streptophyta; class Magnoliopsida; order Magnoliales; family Magnoliaceae; genus Magnolia; species Magnolia kwangsiensis. Next base: position 40,325,009 of record CM073576.1, on the reverse strand, counting down.
CAATTAGTTGTGCATCACCAGCCCGAGTGGATAGTGAATGAAACAAATGCATGAGTATGTAACTCCTACTCAATAAGTCCACATATCAGTATGATTCCTCTCTGGGAAATCACCGGGGTCTATTATACTCTAAACCAGATTGTCACCCCATTGCGCGTAATAAGGTGAGTGGAAGAGACCTCACTATCCGCCTGCCAATATCGGGCCCGGCTCTTTGATAGCGGACCCATTCCTCGAGCTGGTCAGATTCAGCCTAGCATTGCCCCCTCCTCTCGGGTAGGTAAGGCCGTACCCCCTTTCAACCGACTACAACACAGTGGGAGACGCGGCCTAACGGTATATGGCCCTCATGCGCTCATGCATCCACTCAGTCTAGACGTTGGAGCAACCGCTAGAACCAAGAGGGTTTAGGGACTTTCACCTAGGGATATCTATAGCACCCCATATAGAACAAATTTTTGATGTCCCATTTGGCCATCCATGAAATACCTGTGGAGGCTACGACCCTGATATCGCCAGGGCGTACAGTTATCACGTCACACAAATGCAAGATGCATGAGTCACACAGTCCAATCATGCATCAATTCTGTGCATGTCGTGCTCTAATATAGAGCAACTCTGCCTATCAAGGAGTCCCATAAACAACCTGCCCTATGACATATACAATGGTTAATCACATCTCATAACAAACATGCAATGATGTGTATGGGCATATATTATGATGTTATGCTATCACATACTCATAATCGATATCAATAAACGACACCAATAATCGGCCTCGACAATGTAGACATTTAACTGACATTGCCCCCAAGAAGTGGCCACATAGAGCTAAACATATAATGGGCCTACGGCCTCACACAAAGGCCTAATATACAACACAATGGATGTTACTCAAGGTCCACATATACACAACAGGTGGACCCTACTCATGGGCCTAATACATATCACAATGGGCCTTGCCCATAGGCCATGAATACATCACAATGGGCCTTGCCCATGGGCCATGAATACATCATAATGGGCCTTGCCCATGAGCTATGAATAATGACATGTGGGCCCTACGCATGGGTCTTGAATACATTAAATGGGCCATGCATCATGGGCCTGATATATATTGCAACGGGCCTTGCCCATAGGCCACGAGTACATCACAATGAGCCTCAACTATAGGTCACATATACATCATATAAGTATTGACAATTAGCCTTGACAATTGAAATCAGCACTTGGAATCGGCCTCGATACTCGGCCTCGACAATCAGAACCAGCCAATATAATCAGTATCGATGAGAATTGGCCTAACTAGGCCTAAAGGAAGGTCACAATGTGGGCGTTTAACCATCATTGCCCATCAATGTGGACATTCAACCAACATTGCTCCTAAATAATGGTCCACATAGAGTCAAACATAAGGTGGGCCCAAATATCCAACAAGTGGGCCTCAAATAGTCATCACAGGTGGGCCCTTCACATCATGGTGGGTCAATACATTGGGCCGCACCATTGGGCCTAATATACACATCATGGTGGGTTGCATCATTGGGCCGCACCAATGGGCCTCATATACAACAAGTGGGCCGCATCAATGGGCCACACTAATGGGCCTTATACACATCAAGTCGGACCTCAATAAATGGGTCGAAAACATATCATAATGGGCCACAACATACGGGCCTAAAATACATCACAATGGGTCTCGTCTCATGGACCGAAAATACATCTCAGTGAGCCTTACCAAATGGGCCACAAACAGATCATGATGGGCCACAACCATGGGCCTCCAACTATCATAACGGGCCACAACCACGGGCCTAAAACATATTATAACAGCCATAACCATGGGCCTCAATATACATCACAATGGGTCGCAATACACGGGCCTGATATATATAAAAGTCGGCCTCAACCACAGGCCACAATTACATCAAGATGGGCCTAATCACATGGGCCAATCAAATGGGCTGATACAAATGGGCAGAATCTATGGGCCGGTACTGTAACGCCCCAACTTTTCACGACCCGAGTAGATGACCCGTGTTCCAAAAACTCAAGTGTTAACCCTAAAGGATGGTCAAAGTTAAGTATATATTATTTTCCTTTTATCAGAGTAAGTAGATGAGCGTAGAATGGACAAGTAAGCATAAAGGAAAATTTTAAATTTAATTTAGAATATAAATTGCTGCCCATAATGACTTATACAAACCAATGTCCCCATTCTTACAATTACAAAATGAAATAATATTACATGTGAAATAAAGGAAATTACAACAGATTTGAGATATGAAATCCTGTAGCAACCCTTATCAAATATAATCATGCACTCTTGTCAAACATAGCCTGCTCCTTACCAATATGAATGTGAACATCATCAGGGCCACCTGTACTACCTGTACAGTTATATATTTGATGGATGAGTAGCCAACTCAGTGTGAACTCCCCTCAAGATTACACACCGCCGCATTAGGTAAGAAATAGTATAAAACATCCAGACAACCAAAACAAAGTAAATGCAGTCTTATTAGATGCATGGATGCGTGAATGCAATCAGTCCCGGGTAAAACATCCAGACGGACATACGGGTCGTCACCCATGCAATCATCGACCCGAGTAAGACATTCAGACGGTCTGTGCCTTGGGTAAAACATCCAGATAGGAAAATATGTACGATAACAACAGATGATGGTTAGTGCCTCGGGTAAGAAATTCAGACAGGCGAATCTGTATGTTACGTATGACAGCAATGCATGATAACAACAGATGATGGTTGATACCTCGGGTAAGACATCTAGACAGGCGAATCTGTATGTTTCGTATAACAGTAATAGATGCTAGTCTGTGCCATGCATGCATGATTAGTCAACCCGTTATTAGTCCAATTACAACCAGCCAATTTAAATAAGCTCACGGTCACTACGGGAGCACATGACCCAGCGTAGGCCGACGGTTCGGGCATAGTGTCCCATTCCACCATCCCCAGCCCATGAGACTACCATCTTAGGATGTTTAATGAAAACCCGTCGACTAGTGGCCAATCATATTACAGTATGTGGGGCTTACCATCGCATAGTTGTACCATATAACACATCCAACCCATATAGGAAAAATACTAGAACAAAGCCACATAGGGCGATATCAAAGTAGGTCACATAGGGCGAGTATCATAACTATGCGATAAAAGACCATCCTTGAAAACCATCAGACACAACAACCCTGGATGGTAGGCCCACATCAATGATCCATCTAGACCACCACTCAATAACCACCAAGTCGAAGGTCCATTACGATCATAACTATTCAAGTCTACATCCCAAGTATGGGTGTACATTTATAAGTGGGGGTTTTCAATTGATGTACCAGTTTAAAGTCCATAAGCAATCCACAAATAATCCACAAGCATGAACAAATATACAAGATAATCATAAAACATGTAATACAACAATTTAATTTCTACCAGCAATCACATGTGAGTATAAAGGGAGATATCGATTATGAATTTAAATAAAAGCTATAGCTTAAGCTAATGAGAAGATGGAAAACTTAAGGGGAAAAATCATCACCAGTTAATTCATAGACTGCTCCTAGGGGAAAGTTTCCTTGAGGAGATGGTGCACTTACACCACTCACATGACTCCCTATACAAGTCTATTCATAATAAATAATGAGTCACTAAGTTGATCATATGAGAATAGGCGAAGGATAGGAAGGCCCTAACCCATGGTTGTTTGGGCTGCATCGGCCTCACATGTGGACCTTAGGTTCATTAGGTGGGCTTCAACATGATGGGTACATAGTAAATACCTATATGTGTATACATCTCATACATTCATATAGATATATAATACTATTCTCAGTTTCAACCGTCCAGGGTCCGGATGTCAGTAGATGGACGACCTGGATGACCCCAACATCCAGGTGGGGAAACCTTCAATGCGACCCACCGTCATAAGGACGGGTTCCTCAAACGGACAAACGGCTCAGATGGAGCACGTCCCTCAGTGGCGAACCCACACGTAGTGTGGCCCACATAAAGATTCACGTATGTACTACATACATACGCCTGGTGGTTCCCACGTAACTGTGGGGCCCACGAATGACATTCATATGTTATACATACTGGAGAGTACACCCGTCAGTCCTAACAGGTGGGGCCCAACTGTTAGTATGGGTGGCCCACTGTTTTGAATGGTGTGAACGAACACATGCTGATGTGGTCCGTTGGCTCATTTAATTAACAAATGGACGGCCTTGGCAGTGCCTAACCATGAGTACAAGTTGGTCTTGTAGGTATGTGGGTCCCATGTAAACATGTGTGTTGAATCTGAACGGTTCATGAGATGTGAAATCTCGAGAAACTTTAGGGGTTAAATTTTGACCCTGATCTAAGATTCTGGCGGTCATAGCAACGACAAATGCAATTTCAATGGAAGAAATTATTTGCATTAATCATGGCCCGCCGAAGTTTTGATTCAAAATAAAAATTGATACCAGGGGGTTTCATGAGGTTCTTCTCCATGTGGACCGTTCAGATCTTCAAGGCTTATCAAACATTAGGAGATCTCGACCTTTTTTATTGGCATAAGATTCACGTAAAGTGATTGTCAGGGACTTCATGCATGCACCGTGCACTTGTTTCATTGGTGGGTCCCAGGTGGGTATGGTATCGAATCCGAACGGTCCATAAGGTGTGGAACCCCAAGAAACCTTAGGGGGTGAAGTTCCATCCCGGTATAAGATTCCGGTGGGCCATGGCAAGGAAAACTCCGATTTCAAGGGAAGGAACTGTTTGCATTAACTAGGGTCCACCGAAGTTTTGGTTCTAGGTAAAATTTGAGCCAAGGGGTTTTATGAGGCTCTGCTTCATGTGGACCGTTCAGATTTCTTAGACTCATCCGACAGGATGAGATCTTGAAAATTTTGGTTAGCAGGTATATATTTTATTATATATATATATATATATATATATATTTTTTTTTTTTTTTCTTTCTTTAAATCAAAACGTCTAGATCTGGACGTTGACTGGTGGACGGCCAGGAGGCTCCATGTGGCCCGAGGTGGATCTGAACCATTCATCAGGTAGAGGGAGGGAAACCGTCTAGAACCAGATTGATCTTTCCTATCCATGTACATTCACATGGTCTCTACGACGACCGAAAGAAGACCGTTCGATTATTTTTGAGGCTTGATTACCTAGGTGGGCCGCATCACCAGATGATGAAAGGTCGTCGTTCACGGTCGAAATTTCAAGAGGAAGACGGTGGGCGGTGTGGATATGCAGAAAGGTGGCCCACGGTATTTGTACAGGGCCCACCAACCTTTTAACGTGATTCGGTCCCAAATAGGGTCCCTGTTTTTATCTGATTTCTGGCTTCGAGAAAGACTCCGCTCTTAGTCTATTTATAGCTCAAACAGAGTCTCGTTTCTACCTGCTCGTGGCCTGACGCATGGCCATTGCCTGGCCAGGTCCCAGCCCGAAGTATGAGCTGCACTTGGGTCCGATCCCAGACCGAAACAGAGTCATTGATTGACTCAGTTTCGGGCTAAACACAGGGACTTATTTCAACGGTGTTCTCAGTCCACCGTGCAACCATTGCTTGGCTCAGGTTCTGGACTAAAATGGAATCTTTCTCCTAGCCTGCTGCTATCGTGTTTGGCACGCACCCTGAGCTGTTTCAAAACTCTACAGAAAGCTCAAAACAGACCTCAACTGGGGCCTGACTGTGGTCTGAAACAACCATTATTTGGCTTGTTCCCTGAGTCTGTTTCAAAACTATAATGAGAGCTCTAAAACAGAGCTTTGCATGGTCATCATTTGGTCCTAGCGTCAACCCTCCAAACCTTGCCATTGCTGGGCCGACTCTCAGCCATTGCTTGGCATGATGTTGGCCCAGAAAATGCTATGATTATTTTAGCTAAAACTCCTAGGGGGAGGGAGGAAGAAAGATTACCTGAGGCATGTGGATGCCGACCCAGCACTTGACTACAATGGGAGGAACAAACTCCCAGTTTTTCTCTACCTTAAACTCTTTTTATGTGTGAATTCCTAGGGCTACAGTGTCCTCCTTTTATAGTTAGCGAGAGGAGGTTTCAATGGCTGTGATTGCTCCTACAGTGGACGGCTGAGACTCATCCTTCCCAAAGAGGAAGGGCGGTTCTCTCTCTCATCCTTCCACATGATCTCGATCAGGCTATATTTAGCATGGATTGGACGGTGGCGTTCAATCTCCTTCCTACGCTTACCAATGCTCAAATGGCTATACCATTATGTTAAGCCGGGCCCCACAGCGAAGTTGAACGGATCAGATGGTCTGAAAAATGATCGTGGTGGGTTACTTAGGGGTTCGAAGTAAGTCGGTTTAAATGGAGAGAAGGGCCGGAGAGTGGAAAAACCCGATTCCTTGAAAGGTGCTCGGTCATAGCTGGTCTAACCGAGCAACTGGTTTTAGTGCACCTCGTGCACGAGTTCTCTCAGTGCACATGCACCGCGTAGGGGCCCACTGTAATGTCATTTCAACAATCTGCTCCGTTCATTTGTATTGAGGATATTATACAGGGGTTTTGGCCCACTTTGGGTTGATGGTGAGCCCCAGATGGACCATGCCAACTAGATCTTGACCCGTAACGGATGATTATAATGGTTCTGGTGGTCAGATTTACCCCAAATTGATCGCCAACAGTTAAAGTGGCCCTATGAGTTGTCCATCTCTTCAAGACTTGCTACTGCTCATATAATAATCATAATTTTATTTTATTTCCTTTATTTTGTTATGTGTGTACATGCATTTATATTATTTTTGTATGTATTATTATTATTGTCTTCACACTATATATATAGTTCATGATGTGAGCCACACTGTAGGTCATTAGGAGTTAGGACCATTATAAACCAACCCAACGATTGGATTGCCTAGTATTTCATTATTGATAACTCTATGGGTCCTAATGATTGTTTGGGTGAAATTTGGGAGTTGAATAGGATTGATCTTCCTACGGGATGTTGTGGATCGATGAATGGTGGATTTTGATCCCTACATTGGTTTCATATGGTTCGACTGTACTACATAGGTGTATGATGAGATGTCATTACGCTTAAGATTATAAAAATAAGATTTTCATTAATTTAAATACAGTTCAACTTGTGATAGTCAAATGGACGGATTGATTTCAAATCTTATTATGATGTTATGAGTTGTCATAGTCTAAAATCTAAGGGTTAAGATGAATATATTGAGAGTCGTTGGATAGTGACATGTAAGGCAAATTATGTGGGTCAATGCATATATGTAAGCTAATCTGGATCTACGTGGTGACACCCGAGTACCGAAAGTACGGGATGTTACAGGTACGCATCACTATGGGCCTCAGCCCATGGGCCCGAATACGTCATGTTGGGCCTTTCAAATACAATAAGTGGGCCACACTAATTGGGCCACATCATTCATCTATTATAGTGATCATTTTAGATCATTACCTAATTAAACGATCATCTGGACCATACCACATATAGCAGTGGTGATAATGGTTCCCCCACAGTTATAAATTTAGAGGGTCCACCATAGCATTTGTTTCCCATCCAGACCATTCATAAGGTCACCAAAAAAAATTGGACGGGGAAAAGAAATATATCATATTGATCCAACACTTCTGTTGTATCCCATAATGGTGTTTCAATGGTAGATGTTCAACACCACTGCTTGCTGTAATGTGGTCCACTTGACAACAGAGATCTATCTTATCTTTGATCTCAAGCTTTAAAATTATCCGTCAAATGGTTGGACGTTGTAGCTACAGCACATGCACGATGGCGGAGTCCTAATAACTAGATCTGTCTTGTTTTGGGTCTCAAGTCCATGGATAGAGCTCACCAGATGTGTAGACGGTCTGGGTAAAAACACATAGGGCATGGTGGGCCCACGTCCAATCTGATGGACGGCTTGGATGTCGCGATTGCTGCACCGTCCAGCAACTGGACGGTGCAGATGTAACATACATCATGGTGCGGTCCACATAGTGGCCCACCTCAAGTATATAATATATATATATATATATATATATATATATATATATATATATATATATATATAATATCAAAATATTATATATTGTTATTATTATATATCTGTATACACTAATGGCAGGGATTGCCCTACCGTCCAGACCCATCTGGACGGCGGGTTACATATTATAAGGTGGGTCCCACGTATGCTTAAACATCCCACATCCCTCACTCCACTGACTATATACATATATATATATAATATAATTTAATATAATATACTATATTATAATACACACACACACTAACTAGAGTACCCACCGTTAGACGGTGTGGATTAAAATACATAGATTAATTGGTCCACACACGTTAAGGTGGATCCCACCATCCTGTCCATTTGGACGATGGGTATAGAGCATATACATTTAGGTGGGGTCCATGTCCAGTGGACTGGACAGTGAAGATATAACACATGTATCGTGATAGGCCACCACAACTGCTGTGTACAACAGCTACTTGCTGGCCACGTGTCCTACCAAAATGTACAGGCCGTGTGGATCATTTAAAAAGGATGGGTTCCCACCATCCTTGCAATTGACGGGGGATAGGATCCATACATCACGTGTGGTGGGACCCATGTATCTTACTGACGTCAACCTCACAGCAGCAATGCTGTGTGAGGTGTGCCATCCAATCCTCCCATCAGGTGGGTCCCACGTGGGTGTAATCCACCATAACATTTGTTATATTATAATATAATATATTATATAATATTATATATATATGTGTGTGTGTGTACGCGTTAGAGAGTGCAAAAAGGGATGGCTGACATACATCATGTGGTGGGGCCCATGGATCTGATGGTCCAACAGCTACATGATGTCGGACGTCAAACTGATGGACGATTCAAGTCCAATTTTCATGAGGTGGGTCCACACGTGTGGGACCCACCAGGTTAGCTTACTAGTATACACCCACATCAGTCCACACACTTCATGTTAGCCACCGCCAATAGGGATCAAGACCCCAAGTGTTGAAACGAGGTATCTCCACTCGGTCTGCGAGTCCAGATGAATGGACAGTTTGGATGAAAGACACGTGCATCAAGGTGGTCCCATGGGGGAGTGGCCCACCAGCGTATGATAATATAATATATTATATTATAATATATAACAATATATATTATATTATATATAAGCGTGTGTGTATATAAGAGGGAGAAATGCCAGCGTCCAGACCCTCTGGACGCTGGATGGACGGCTGAAACACATACCACATGGTGGCTGGTTCCCACCGTAGATGGATGGTGCAGAAATGAACTGCACACATCATTGGTAGGGTCCACGTCCTAGCTGGACGGACCACCTGCTCTTTGTTACAGTGGCTATATATCTAGCGTGAGGTTCTCAGCCAATTCACTTCCATTTCACTCCACATAGGCCCCACGGTTTGGTTCAGGCTGTTATTTGTGCTTTCCTTCATCCGGGTCTATCCAGACGGAAGGGCAGCAATCCCATCTGCTGGACAGTTCAACAAGGTGGGCCCGTTGCATGGACGGCCTAGATATGATGCATATTTCATTGTTGGGCCATACAATCAGGATAAAGAGATTTTTGGGCCATACAATCAAGAGAGAGAGAGAGAGAGAGAGAGAGAGAGAGAGAGAGAGAGAGAGACGGTGATGGAGAGGAGGGACCCCGCCACTGTTGGGCCCTCCTTATACATACATCAAGTGGGTCCCACAATAAGTGGGCTCTTAAGAGGAAAGATGAAAATCAATGGTGGATCACCCACATCATAAAAATAAAATGAAAAATGAAAATCTAAGTCAACCACCTTTCTTTCTTCTTCCTCCCTAGTGCTCCAAGGCTCCCAAGAAGCTCCTTCAATGGTGGAGATGATGATCTAAGGGTTGTATGGTGAGGATTGAGGGGGTAGGGAGTGGGCCACACCTAGCTCTCTCTTGAAAGGCTTGGACGTTGAAGTTGCTTGGGGAATGAGAGAGAGAGAGAGAGAGAGAGATGAGATAGAGAGGTGTAAGAGAGAGAGGGATGGGTGAGTGATGGGGTGTGATGGGTGAGTGATAGATCTGTACTTGTGTAAGAAGAGTGTTGGCTTTTGGAGAGGGTAGTTGTACTTGGGGATGGGTTGTACTTTGATTGATTGATGTGATGTATCGTAGGATTCTCTCAGAATTGCAACACGTAGTGTTTTCCTCAAACTGAACACAAACCCACATCTCCTGGCCTAGGTATCGCCTCGGTGCGTGAGACGTGGCATCGAAACTGCGGTGAAGGTGCGGTCATCAGGGTACAAGTCTCAAGTTAAGCCAACTCTGGAATGCGGGATATGACTCGAGATCGCACGCAAATGTTGATAGCAGATCGTGGGTCACCGAAATTTGACCGAGAGGATCGCGGAGGCATATGGAATGGTACGTGCTAAGATACAGGTCTTATATCTTATGTGTCATAAAATTTTTGGATCAAGCTGATATTTATGTTTTCCCTTCATCTAAGTCTATGTGACATTATGAACACGTTTGATGGAAATTAATTATCATGGAGCCCTAGGAAGGTTTTAACAATGGAATCTTATGATAATTTCTTCCTATGATGTGGCCCACTTGAGTCTTAGATCTATCTCATTTTTTTCTTATATCCCAAAATGATATAGCAAAATGGATAAAAACCATACATCATGGTGCCCCCTCAGAGCCCTTGCTTGTGTTGAGCACAAGATAAGAGGGGATAATACCTAATCCATGTCCAACGCCAATGTCCTAACTATACGTGGTGGGGCTCACTTGATAACATTACATGCTAAAATTTCTAAAAATATGTAGTGAAGTACGAGCACACCTAATGAAAGCATTGAGGAGCCAAGAAGAAACACGACATGCACAAATAAATGAAGAAAATAAATGTCGTTAGGCAATGGATAGCCAATAATGACATATTACTAAAAGGTTATATTATAACAACTCTCTATATGTATTTTTTTTTTAATGTGTGTTCATGTTAATGACTATTGTATTTATACTCATTTATTTAACCGTTTATGAGACCATATCAATTGGTTGGAGAGACTGAAAATCAATTAGCCAGTCGCATTTTTAAAAAAGTACACTTATCTAAGCACATCAAGCCTAATTATAACACATAATATTCTATAAAAAAAAATAATGAAAAATAATACTAATTTGTACAAGAAAATTGATCATTGTCACTCGTGATTGATCCGATCATCACCTTTAATGATCATCGTTGATGATGAATATGATAATCACATTTGATGATGGTTCTGATCATTGGCAGATTCATGATAAATAATGATAGGCCGATAATTTAGAGGGATATTCACTACCATACACATGCATATGTGCACTAGGTTATCATGGAACATGTAGGGTCACATAGTTTGGTCATAAAATCCCAAAGTGTGTGGTCTACCTAATATTATTATATATATGGACATGATTACTATATCAAATTTCATAATAAAGATGATTTAAATCCAAAATTTTATTATTGCAGACCCTTTATTTGGATCTACATATCGGTTATCATCATCACAAAATATATGGACAGTTAATCATAAAAATGGACCGCATCATTGGTTAGCCTTATTTGAAAACTTCAAGTCACTTCTTAATACTTGGCCTAAATCAACCCACAAATGATTGATTAATAGCCATTTTAAAGATATATTATAATTTTTATATAAAAGGTAACTTTGGGCTTTTTATCAACCCCATCTAGATTTGTGCATAAATGTGGGACCCATTTATGCTTTGCACATGCTCGAGAATAATGTATTAATGTCTCTACACTTTGGCATAATCTATTAATTTAAATGGTACCATTAAGACCATCCAAATGGTATGTTAATGGCTAATGGGCCTAATCCAAATTTAGGTCCACTTTGCAAAGTTAACCGTGAACAATAGTTAAAACTTAATTTATTATGTCCATAGATTTCATTGGGCGGTGCCCATAATCAATTAATATTTTGGGCAAAAAAAAGGAAAAAAAGATTAGCAACCATTTGAATTCAAAATTAGTTGGGCCATTTTGGTTAATAACAAACTCATTTATTTAAACCCAAAATCTCTTCTTTTTTTCTCTTTCTCTCACTCATATGGCCCATTTTTTAAAAAATATGTTTGTACTTTATCGTGCGTTAGAAGCCCACTCTTACAAGTACAAAAGAAGTCAAACCTAACAGACTCAACAACCAGGCCTAAAAGTAAAGCCCATCTCCTCTTCTCATCTCTCTCCTTAGTGTTTCAATAGAAAAAACCATTCCCTTTTTTTTTTTTTTTTTATTCATTCATTATTTATTGTAAAAGCCATTGCTACTATTAATAAAGGGCAATGCGGGTCGGTCACTACCATCTTATGCTACAAGCAGTGATCGCCTATGGGGGGAGGGAGCTATATAAATAGATAAATAGATAGAGAGAGAGGCACCGTTGTCATTGTTGTAACTTCCAAGGTGGTGGTAGTCATGGTTGCCACTGCCTTGGACACATGTAGCAGTAGCAGTAAAAGGAGATAGAGAGAATAGTGGGAGAGTTGAGGGAGAAAAAAAAGATAAAGAGCTAGGGGAAGAGAAAGGTGGTGATTTAAAGGGGGAGAAACCTCACCAGTAGAGCAATGACCATGTACATTGCTCATGCTGTTATTGCCAATGGTAACGAGGAAAAGTAGGGAGAGAGAGACTATCGACAGTGGCCGCTGCCACTATCTCAATGGTTGGTTGCCCCTTTCACTAAAAAAGGGGCGGACTCAAAATCCTCTCTCTTGTACTCCTTTCTCATTACACTATCATTTATTTATTTTTAATATAATTTCTCTCTCAATTTATCAACTATTTCCCAATCTTTCTTATCCTGGGTCCATAAGATAAATGCATATTTGATTTCATTATCTTCATGACATCATCACATTTCAACAAATGAGATCCACATTTGTAATTAAACTAAACACAATAATAATAATTGTTATGGATAAATCTGAATTGAGCTGCATCGAGGTTAACTCTAGCAACAATAAGCAAGGCCTTAGACTGATTTGCATCCGAGGTGAGGTGAACGTCTAACCCAGTAGCTCACGTAAAACTACAACGTCGACCCGAGACTCAGAAGGAGTCATTGCACATTCTACGAGTTGGATCTCGGAGCAATAACTGCATGTTCGACCTGATTATGTCGACTCAAAATACAGGAAAGCATCACCTACCCATCCAATGTTCCTCCGAGATGAGCTAATAATCCTCTTATCCATGGGCTTGGGTCGACAAGTAAGATCCGAACCATGAGGTCAGCTCGGATGGGAACCTGGTCAGCAATAGCATTAACTTAAACCCTAGTAACGCACAACTGATAAAAGCTCAAAGCACGATCTCTGTGTCACCATTGACAACTATGCACACGTAGCCCTTGTGTAGTGGCGATGAACGTGTCGAGATTATCGGACACGTTTAGTAGACCCTCAGGTATAAATACAGATCATTTCTACCTATACAGGTATGCAATATCTCGCACCCCCACTCTACTCTACACCACTTAGACCTAGTTTTCCTTGAAATTGCGGTAATGACCGCTTTTGTTGAAGTGGGATTATGCCAAGATGTCCTAGGGGGTGAATAGGAATTTTTAAGCTTTTATGATGAATTTTAAACCCATCAACCCAATCCTGAGTAAATATGCAAGTATTAGTATTTCTTCAAAATGATTCTAATGGCTTCCAAGCCAAATAGAGGATCCAATCACAAAACTATTCAAAAGATAAACAAGATGCACAACATAGTTCATGATGGATGTGACTGTGTGTGAGATGTGATTCTACTTAGATCCAAAAAATCATATATGCAAGGGATATGAGAACATTCAGAGAAATCACACATGTAGTAGAAGTAAATGGCAATCTCAAACACAGTTATTTTTTTAGTGGTTCGACTACTTGTCTACTCCACTTTCGGTGGACGTACTCAACCCTTGAGTATACCAAATATCACTAACGGAGGTTTCACATCAGGTTCACCTCAAACCAGAGGTTTCAAATCAGGTTCACCTCAAACCAGTACAACATACTCTAGGTTGACTCTAACGTGTCTACATGACACAAGTTTATGCCCCACACAGGAGCAAGGGTCAACACACCACACCCAAATTTTAGGCCACAAAGGCCAAGGATCCACATAAGGAACCTACCAGTTTATGCTCCCATGAGGGTCAACACACAACACCCATATTTTAGACTACATAGGTCAAGGACCTAAGTTTATGCTCTCCACAGAGCATGGGTCAACACAAAGCACCCACCACGTACACTTCCGTCAAAGGCCTCTTATGAGGACTTGAAAGGGGTGAGAAGCACCTTAGACCTAATTCTATAAAGGGAATGATCACAAGGGTTCTGTAATACCCTAATTCTCAAAATCTGAGGATAGTCGCTCCTCATTGAGTACCTGAGTATTACGTTATGAAGTGGACTAACATCCATCTAAATAGCGGCAAATTTCATAGCATGGATTAAGGCAACATTGCATAAACTAAGGATATTAAGAGCAACAACAAGGGAATTCAATATAAGTAAAGGAAAGAAAAATGAAATCTCACAATAGGGAATTATTATTACAATTCAAGTAAAATACAAAATCTGAAGTATAAAAGCAAGTAAATCCTAGAGCTCCAATGGCTCAACAACATTCACATAGAACTCTTCCTCGCCAAACTCTACCTCAGCCCTTCCTGGAATCCCATCACAGTGTTCTTCACCTGTTCATCATACCTATGTCTATTTGGTGCAACTGCACGATTGGATGAGTGAAAACTCAATGGGAATTTTCTGTAAGGATTCGTGCATATCATATCATTCCAAAATAGCTTAAAGTAAATGTGATCAATTATATTGAGGATAATGTGAACTTAAATGCAAATGTATGGATGTATGAATGTATGCTCAAGTCGCAGTCTGGGGATGCACATCTAGCTGTCAAAATAAAGGTTTGCCCAAGGCGAACTAGTCACCCGAAAAAATACTCATAGGTACGCTTAAGGAGAACTAGTCACTCAAAAAAGACCATGTAGATGAGTGCGCCTAAGGATATCTCCTGAAAAAATACATGAGGTATGCCTGAGGAGTGCCTAATCCCTGAAAAACTTCATGCAAAGGAAAGCGCTTAAAGTGACCCAAATGAACAAGTTTTGTGAGTTAAACTAAAGTGTTGGAACTTTCAGTAAATCGAACAGAGTGTGGCTTACATTGGGCACTCGGAAAAGCTCATATGTCATGCACATTCCATAGGATTAACAAGATTACTCTCATAAACATGATCAAGACTTGTGGTTTTTTAATAGGATACCGAACATTTAAATATGAGCTCAATATAAATCTGATTGCTTTCTTTAAGCCTAAGTGAGGACCCATAAGTGTGACATTTCAAGCATTCTAAACAAGTCCACTATCCTTCTTAAGTGAGGTGGCAGTCTACCCTTGACATTCTTTGTACAACTTGTAAGATAAAAGTAATGGAAGCGTCATGTCATTTTTCTCCTCTAACAAGGCTAGGTACAAGTCAAACCATAACTTAGGGAAACATAGAGAATGCAAGGTTACTCCTAAACACATTGTTGTTAATTGTAGGACAATTGTATGGCATGAATTATAGAAATTAATATAATAGTTCATATATATTTCATCCAAATAAGAAACTAAGGACTAACTTAATATGTTTAATATTCTAAGACTATTCTAACAAGGATAAGGGTAATGTAGCAATTCAATTTTCAAATAAAAATGAGATCTCTTTCCTCATGATGTAACTAGTGGGAGTGTACATGGATATAAGCAATTCTAAGTGTAGCATAATGTGTGTAACACAATTCTTATAAGATGGATTAGGGGCATGATCATCAATTAAAATTAGAAGAGACATAATTACTATTCACACAATCACAATGTTATTATACATTTAAGTTCAAACTATCTTAGAATTCCATGAAATGAAGAAGCCAAATGGAATATCCCTCACCTTGATAGAGGGTTCCTCTTGATTTGATCCTTCCTATAATGCGAGTTTATGAGCTCCTAAATCAAGGCAAATGAAAATCAAATACTATACATGTAATGGGCTATGGGTTATTTGAGATCATTTTTACTTAGTTGATTTGAAATAGATTGAAGGCGAGTATCCTTTGAGGATTACACTTGTAAACAGATTCAATGATTACACTTGTAAACAGCCCTGGATAGGAGGTTACCAAGTTCCAATGAGTCACGACGGAGTTGACTCGGTTGGACTCCTCAACTTTAAACTAGTGGAGTGAATGCCTTAAGTAGTCGACTTGATGCAAGATTATCAATCCCATGGGTCTGATGAACCGTAATCCCTCTCTAGATGACTCTGGCATCAGTGAGTCATAATCGAGTCTAACAGTTGGGAAAACTAGACAAGTGAACTCGCCAATGAGTTGGTTGAGATCCGAAAATCAGATAGTCGGGTTGATTCCATACCTGACAGCGACCCTCCCTAACTGATGGTGTGGAGGAGGTTGAGGCATGACTTGCGGCGAGTTTGATTGCTAGCCTTGAGGACGTGACTCGGTTGGGATGCTTTCTCAAAACCAGCTGAGTTGGGATCTCTTTTGGGAGAGGTTACCTGTTGAAGTAACCAACCATTGATCTTTGGATCTGTAGCAGGGGCTGTTTTCGAATGTTAAAAGAGGTGGGATGAGTTGTTACTCATTCAGGGATCTACCAGGTCACAGGACTTGATCAAAACTCCCAGCTCGAACTATGACTCAAACCGAGTCAAGGGAGCTTGATTCGGCAACAACCAAAGCTGAACTAGCCTTGATTCTTGTCCTTGCATTCTTTCTGTCCTTTCCTTCTCTCCTTCTCTCTTCTTCTTCCTACATTCCTCGTGCAACAACTGGACCAAGCAAGACCCGACTCGTTCAAGTAGACGCAAATCGGGTCACCTGAAAAGTGTCCTCTCCTCTCTTCATATTTCATATTTCTCTCCTCATTTCTTCTTCTTTTCTTCTTGCTCTCCCTCTCTCTCTCTCTTCTGAAATCTCGGTCCAAGTCGAGTAGACGTGGATAGCTTAGTGTTTGGCTTGATTCGCGTCACTTGGTGCAGTAGAACGATGAAGAAGAGCACCGACGTCAATGGCAGATCTCCTCACACTGCTCCTTTCTTTATTACAACAGCATGAGACAGTCTGGATTGGCTCCAAGGAGCTCGTGGAGGAGAAAAATAGAAGGTCCAATGAAATTATCCTTAGTGGGTTAGAGCTTAAATGCTCTCAGCTCGATTTTTTGGAAAAATCGGGAAGAAACTATTGTGGCTGCGGATTTCCTTCATGTTGCTAGAATTTTAGGTTTTCTTGGGATGTTATATCCTGATTTGGATGCCCTGGATTGATTTAAGATGGTTTTTCTGAAACAGATGGGTGGCTGGGATCGTGCCAATGCACTATCGCATCGTTTCTCTCACCTTCCATCTCTTTCTTTCATAAAACTCTAAACCATGTGCATCAGACGGCTGAGAGCCACCTAAATGGAGGGTTATGATTGGAGGATTTCTCCTCACATGGATTGCTAGCCTGGCAGTTTCCATTTTTAGAAATGTGGTTGCGCATAGTCATCTTGTACATGCGTTTGTGTGTGCACCTGAGCGATCCAACGGGTGAAAATGGGTTGGGTTGGGCGACTTTAGGTTCTCCATAATATGGGCGGTTTAGATCATGAAGGTGATCTTTGATGGTGGGCCATGAATGAAAATTATGGACGCCTATCTATCCATCGACAGAAGCAGTGAAGGTGGGAGTTCTTCCCACTTGCGGGAAAAGGGAAATTGACCGTGCTCGCCTCGAAGTTTGGGCAAATTACCCATAACGCTACGACACTCCATATATTCCCAAAAGGGCCTTCTGAAAGCTTTTGGACTTTGTTTCAGATGAAAATGCCCCTGACCTTTGTTTAGGACTTGTACGGTCATAGAGTGAAGGAGAAGTCACCTGCTGTTGCAACCCCCGAGAAACGGAAGGATCAACTACTCCCTGGGACACCGGCCAATGGCTAGTGCTCGGTGCTCTGTGGGCCCCACCACCACGTGCGTGTTTCATCCATGCCCTCCATATATTTCTACAGATCATTTTATGGTAGGAGACCAAAAATGAGCATAATCCAATCATGATGGGCCCTAGGAGGATTGGAATGGTGGATATCCAATAACTATAATTTTCCTGCAGTGTGGTCCACCGGAGAGTTATATCACTCTCATTTTTTTAGTTCAAGCCATAAAATGATATTTTAAACTGGACAAATGGCCTGGACGAAGCATATACATAAGGGTGGGGCCCACAAACCACCGATCACTAGCACCACGAGCTTCGGAAGAGGCAAATGTTACATTTATTTACCTTTTAAAGACCCTCTTCTTCTTCTTCTTTTGTTTATCTAGAGAAGCCAAGATCCAGGGACTAACAACCAGAGACCGACGTTGTTTCTCCTCTTCGCTTCTCTCGTCTTAAAGCCTCTTCCACTACAAGGTTAGTATTCTATTTTGTTTCAACTATAGGTAGGCATTTGCCAAGGTAAAGGAAGAACGAAGTCGAGAAGTTGAGGTACTTTGGTGGTCACGTGAAAGGGAGTTTAACGTAGGGCACACCTTGATCAAACCTCCACCATTGGATGGTAGAAAACTACGACATTGTGTTTGTAACGGTATTTGGATCGTGGTTGCCACTTGTCATGACCGCGGTTGTCAGCTGTTATGGGTCGTGCTCGTCAGGGATATGACACTGGATACAACTACGACCCAGTGTGATTCATTACCATGACCTAACATGTAGGACAACCATGATTCACTGTGTTTCATTACCATAAGATTACGACCCACTGTGCTTCATTACCTTAAGATTACGAAGACTGCATCGGTTGAATTCGATTTGATAATTAAAGTTGTGTACGGTGAAGCAACTCAAAAGTGCATCACCACACGAGAAATGACCGATGTAATGAATCTAAGAGAAATGAAGTGTACAGCGGTTAGTTTACACAGTGCTTCACAGGACACAACGGGACATTTCAGATGAAGTGAAGGTTTTATGTGAGAATATGAAGCCTCTAGAAATTAGAAGATCTGATGGGGGACCCAAAAAGGTTCAAATTACATCTTAGTGAGAAGATAGTCCAACACCTAGATGCTCGAGATGCAAACGAATAAGTCACAATCGGTGTTGATGCACCTTCATCCCTACTGGCTGAGAATGAGGCCGAGGCTAGTGATGACTTATTTTTTTATTACTTGTGATAATGTTATTTACTGATTCATCAACTTTGGTGCATGTTAACCACTTTCCAATGTGTATGTTAACCACGATCCATTGTGCATTTGAACAACGGCCCATATAGGAAAACGTGAACTTAACAACGGGTTGTGGTTGTCATGACAATACGATCGTGATTGAAATATTATATGGGTCGTCTTTCTCATTAGGTCATGGTTGTCAGTGCCAGATCAACAAGGACAACAACCACGATCCATTACAACTGTGACCACGACCCATATCAACTAAGACGAATGATTCATGGATACCACGACCCATATAACAGGACAACAACGACCCACATATCATTCTAGTCAGGGTCCATGTATCATGACAACCACGACCTATACAACCTCACAACCCTTACCCATATACAATGATAGTGGAGACCCATGTATCATGACAAACACGACACAATGTGGACGATAATTAAGAGCTTTTATGCATATGAACCACGAACTGAAAGATCGGAATAGTGTACATAACATAGGTCGTTGTTTTTGTGATATATGGATCGTGGTTGTCATGATAATCGGTCGTGCTTTACTCAGTTTCATGGTTGTCAACAATGATCCGGTACGGATGACAACCACGATCCATTACGAATATGACAACCACGATGCATGCAAATCGTCAACCATGATCTATGTAACATGACAACCACGACCTGTATAACATGACAACCACGAATCCATATCAAATGACAACTGCGAACAATGCTTCACATCGACCACGAACCATATAACATGACAACCAGGATCTATATTTCATGATAATCATGACCTATACAACATTACAACCACGATCCATATTCCAGTCCGATGTGAAATGTCCTATTCTGGTTTTCAGGAAAACGAACGATATATTTTGAAACATGACAATAGCGATCCATATAGCATGACAACAATGATCCGTAAAACATGAAAACCAATATCTATATAACATGACAATAATGATTCGTAAAATACGACAACAATAATCTATAAAACATGAAGACCACGACCCATAGCAACCGACACCATGATCCATGTATGTAACGCCCTGGAAAAAATCCATACTTAAACTCGAGTACCAACTCGACCAGAAATCGAGTAGGATTAATTCCTTTAGAAAATAAGTGTAAGTTAGCTAGCGCAACGCTAGAGTAGCTGGGAAATAGTCCCTGATCACTTTAAATACGTTCTACAAGACCCAAATCGAGTAGAACCAATGACTCTATAATACTCTAAAACCTCGGATCAAACTCTAAGCAGGTTTATTCTCTGGACCACTTTGAAACTTTATATTGGATCTAGACCGCGCGTCGAAAGTCCGATACCTACTATCTTAGACCGTTAGAACCACCTAGCTGGACTTGACAATCATTTCGAAAATCAAGTCCAATTGATAATCACAGGCTATTTCATTGAGCCCGGACTGAAGAGAGTGCGAATAGGGACAGATTTGGAATTTAAAATTTAAATCTGGTACACGACTTGACGCGTCAGTATTAAGCGTTCTAACCATCAGAATTCAGCCAAATTACACCCTCGGATCAGGAAAAATTTCTATTTCATATCATGAGACTTGCAGGCCTGATCTACGTGCGGTGACCGCTGAACTGAAACTGGACCACCACGGGCGATCTACGAACCCTGCTAGACTGAAAACTTGATGTGTGCTAGATCCAGTATGCATGAGCTTAAGTCCGATCGCGTTCGGCCAGGGGACCACCAGAAATGATCTTTTGGACCGAAACAGCCCCGCTTTGGATAAACATCAAGTAAACTTTGTTCCCGAGCCTATTTCGGGCATTTTTGTGCTTATAAAAGGGGTTGAAACCCTCACTCCTCTCTCCCATCCGAATTTGAGAAAAATCCTAGATTGGGAGAGAGAAAAGGTGAGAGTTTGTGAGAGAGAGTAGGAGAGGATTTTCCTGCCGTTGCCCCACCTGTTGCACGTGCATTAACAACACGCTCCGATCACTTAGCCAGTGATTTCTCCATATTTTTAGGTAAGAAAATACCCTAGAAGTTGCTGATTTGAGGTTCCCTTGAATTTATAGCATGTTAGCTGATAGAACTTGTGTATTAGGTTCTCTAATCGCCGTAGACAAAGCGTATACGCTCCGTTCGAATCACTTCACCTATAAGAAAAAAGGTGCGGATTTTAGACACTTTGATTGACTGTTTCCAACGCTTTCAATGTCGTTTAATAGTAGATTATCGACAGCAACGCCGTTTGACATGTACAACATGCTGTCCGTTTCCTGTTTCGTAAACCGGCGAAGAATATGAGATTTAGGGCATTTTAGTCATTTGTAGGAAGTACTGTTTTCATTCATATTTTGCTGATGTGATTGACATGGTTTATTGTCGCATTAGAATGTTAGGAATACGTGCATAATTAGTTTGGTGAAGAGATTTGCCTAAATGCGCACTTCAGGTCAAATACTATATGTAGACTTAAGTGTGTAGTGAAGTGTTTGTATAAATGATTGTATTAGTATGTATTGAATTAAATGGTGTTATGAATTAGTTTGAGATTGTTTTCTCAATTAATATGCTGATGTAAATGATTTCCTACATGTTAACTATATGCAAGAATTCATTATATGTATGAAATGCACGTGCTTGAAGATTTGCTTAAGTTGTATGTTATAACATGTGTTAACATGCTCACATGGTTGTATTTCATTTCCAATACTCTAATATGATTGCTGATGTGATTCCATAATTGTTTGGGACTATACTTAGTCCAGGCAGTCGGTAACCGAGAAATTTCGTGGTTGGCCTATCTTTGCCACGAACGACGCGTCGATGAACGCGAGTCGTGTTTTGGAGTTGGCGGTAGTGGTTAGGCCACACGAGGTATTTTACGCACCTCATGTCATTTGACTTGAGATGCGATCGTGCTAGTCGAGCCCGTAAAGTAACCCGACTGGCCATTGTATGTTCACCCTGCATGAGTCATAACTGCTTGAACCTAGGGTACTTAACTTACCATTGTAAACCCTGTTACCCATGGTACCTTGATCCACGAAGACTCATAAGCCGGGCATGGTGGTATGGGATACCGTGGTCGAGCTGTCGGCCTACGCTAGGGCCACAAACCTTCCCGTAGTGACCAGTGAGCACTTATGTCTCGTGAGCAGATTATGATGGTATGGGACACTATATTCTTGTTGTCGGCCTACACTGATCAGGCGACGAGTCCTTTGTAGTGACCGCGAGCGTATTCTGAGTCTATGGGAGGCGACGACCCTTCAGTAGCAGTGAGAGTACAGTAGGCCTGTATTGATAAGGTGATGGGAGAGCGGTGCAACGAGTGCGAGCAATAGCCCTGGCAGCCCTTGTAGCGACCTACAAAATATACATCGTATGAGATTACTAGGAGTGACGACCCTAAATAGGATCTGTGTTGGGATTGATATAAGGGAAGTACCTTAGTTTTCCAATCCTGCTATTTGAATAGACTAATAACAACTTGACAATCATATCACCATTACATTGTATGTGCCTGGAAGATGTGAAGCACTGAGCGGGATGCATGCATGCCGCGGGCATTAGATGGTGCCGTATGAGGGAAAACGTCGGTGAGGGCATTCATCATGTCATGTCATATTGCATTAATAACAGTATTAGGATTATTTGATTTACTGCTTTACTATTATCGCATGATTGATTTGAGAACATGCTAATCTTTGCTCTATGATTCCACTGAGTTGATCACTCACTCCCACGTTACGGGATGGTGTTTGCAACACCCACCAGACCCTGTCTTAGATGCAGGTGACGCAGAGATCCAGGAGGCAGAGCCGGACTATGATGAGGACCAGGACGAGTTCTCATACATGCAGTATCACGACGGCTTTGCTTAGGTGACCTGGGTTGACGGGACTCCTCAGTGGGACTATTTTGGACATTTAATTTTGTTTCTTTACATGTATATGAGACTCAGTGATGTATTCATACTTTGGTGACAGTTGAGATCTACTTTGTTTTTCCATACAGTGATATATATATTGTTTAGTCTTCCGCTTGCTTTTATCACTGGATCTAGAGTATGAATTGCAGTTTTGGTATACTTTTAATCATGTGAATGCTTTAACTCAGACAACATTGAATCATAATCATTTTTGTTGCATAAGTGACGGTCTGGAACTTGGGAGTTGAGTTTATACACGACCCCCGATTTTCAGGGTGTTACAATGTAACTTTGACAACCTACGATCCATATATCATAACAACCACAATCTATTTTACATGAAAACCATGATTAAGAAAATAGAAAGAGTTAACAATGATCCTTTACCTCGATCGTGTATTGACATTGAAGGATCGTGGTTGTCATTTACGAAGTGTCGTGGTTGTCATTGTGCAAGATAGGGATGACTTTAATCAAGTTGTGACAATGAAAGCCCTCACCATATCCAGTTTGAAACCCAAGTCTCTAGCCCACAACTCTGTATTGTAGTTATAATGTTATATGGGTCGTGGTGTTAATGTTCGATGGGTCGTAGTTAACATGACGATATATATCGTGGTTGTCATTGTATATATATCGCATAGTTGATCACACCGAAATTAATGGTTAGAAGGTGTCGAGAACTATGTGGGTCGTACATCCACTTGATAAAACTTATTATTATTTTTATAATATGCCTTTATATACGTACATTATATACGATGGTCAATTTAGATGACATTTATATATAATATATCACTATGGACCCCATATATCTTTGTTTGTATGGAAGTAATATGTCGCATTTACATACACTAAAGATGGCGTGCTAAAGGTGAAAATCTATTGGTTGAACTGTTGTGGTCCATTGGATTCTAATATTTTGACCATTCTTTGGGTTTCTTGATGTTATAAACAAAATGGATGGTGCAGATCAGAGAAAATACACTTCGATGTGACTTACGGAACATCGACTATAACTTGGACACTTACAGACGCTTTTACGGATGCTTTTCAGACTCTTACGATTCCATTCCAAACGCAAAACATCAACGGACGCTTACGATTTGAAACGCATAACTTCAACTGCTTGTCCCCATATGGAACACCGACTATATATATTGCTGCTTCTTCTCTGTAACCCCTTCACTTTTTATCTATCCCTGACCCTTTTCCTTTTTTACTTGTTTTGAATCTTCTTCACTGGGCCCCTCCATCGCCACTCAAAGAGTACATCTACAAGTTCAGTACAACTTAGTCAATATAAATGGCAAAGCAAGGTAATGGTTGACAGGAACGGTATATGGTTGTTATTATGTTATGTGGGTCTGGGCTGTGAACCACGACCTAATGTGTATGACTATAACGAGATATATAACATTACAATCACAATCGTTGTTGTGATCAGTGTTGATATGCCGAATGGATTGTGGTTGACAGGGTCAGTGTACCGTGGCCTATGTGTTATGTGGGTCATCACTATGAACCACGACTTAACACAGATGACATCAACGATATGTATGGCATGACATCCACGATCATTGTCGTGATCATGGTTTGTTGCATAATGAGTCATAGTTGACAGTTGAACTGGATCGTGGATCACATCTTCTATGGGTCGTGCCTGTGAACCATGATTCTATGTAGATGACAACAACGATCTATATGCCATAACATCCACGATCGTTGTTGCGATCGTGGTTAGTTTTCCTAATGGATCGTCGACGACAGATACATAGATCACATCAACGAACCCTGTATCACGACTGTCAACCACAACCCAACACAGATGACAACCACGATCCAACGTAGATGATAACAACGAACCGTGTAGCATGATAACCACACTCCTTTAGAACTCATTATAAACACGACCCTTTGTGGATTTCAATCTTGATCCACTGTGTAGTACAATTCTGACCCATGTTAGATTTTGTAAGACCATCCTATAATTATTAATTAACAATCAACGACCATTGCAATGCCCCGAATTTTAAGGGTCGAGCATAGGCTCAACTCCTGTAACATCCCAAAAATCGGAGGTCGGGTAGAAACCCAACTCCCGAGTTCCAGAACGTCACTTATGCAACATAGATAATGATAAATGCATGTTGTCTGTAGAATGACATTAAACAAGATTGAGACTAAGCCAAAACAACATATCATACTTCAGAGATAGTTAAATTAGCAAGCAAAAGACTGTGATAAATACATAAAATATATAATTGATTGTAAGTCTCCAGAGTGTGAACATGTTACCAGGTTAATTAAATACATGTATACTTTAAAAATGGAAAGAAAAGAATATACATGAGTGCTCCAAAAATATAAAATGACAAGTGTTAAGGCGTCTAATCAACCTCCCTGTAATCCCGTCGATTAGAACACGGAGGAGAAGTCCTCCTCATCATCATACAAGTCCAGCTCCACCTCACAAGCAGTGCCATCATTTGCAACTACAACCGGGTCTGGTGGATGTCCGGAAACACCGTCCCGTAACGTGGGAGTGAGTGATCAACTCAGTGGAATAATAGAGCAAAGATTAGCATGTTATCAAATCAATCACCCGTTAATAGTAAGGCAAACAATCAAACATTCCTAGATACTATTGTTAATGCATGCATGAAATGACATGATGGATGCCCTCACCGACATACTCCCTCATACGGCACCATCTTATGCCCGCGGCATATTTTCTTCCCGCAGTGCTCCACATCTTCCAGGCACATGATGCGATATAGATAATGATTACCAAGTTGTTATTAGTCCTTTTCATACAGTAGGATTGAGAAACTAGGGTACCTTCCTTATATCAATCCCAACACAGATCCTGTCTAGGGTCGTCACTCTTAGTAATCTCATATAATGTTATATTTATAGGTCGCTGCAAGGGCTGTCAGGGCTGTTGCACGTACTCGTTGCTCCTCTCCCCCATCACCTTATCAATACAGGCCTATTTATATCCTTAAGACTGCATCAAGACTCGTCGCCCCCATGCGGTGTCAGGATAAACTCAAGGTCACTACAAAGGGCTCGTCACCAATCAGTGTAGGCCGACAGCAAGAATATAGTGTCTCATACCACCATAATCTGCTCAGAGTAGGGTGCTCACTGGTCACTACGAGAAGGTTTGTGGCCCCAGCGTAGGCCGACAGCTCGACCACGGTGTCCCATACCACCATGTCCGGCTCATGAGTCTTTATGGATCAAGGTACCATGGTTAACAAGGTTTTCAATGGTAATTCAGTACCTTAGATTCAAGCAGTTATGACTCATACAAGGTGAACATACAATGGCCAATCGAGTTACTTGACAGGCTCGACTAGTACGAGCGCATCTCAAGCTGAGCGACATAAAGTGCATAAAACACCTCGTGTGGCCTAACCACTGTCGCCAACCCAAAACACGACCCGCGTTCATTGACGCGTCCTTCATGGCAAATAGAAGCCAACCATGAATTTAATCCATTACCGATTGCCTGGACTAGGTTATAGTCCCAAGCACTTGCAGTTTACATCAGCAAACATATAAGAGTAATAGAAATGAAATACAAACAATCCAAGCATGTTAGAACCATGTTATGACATACAACGTAAGTGAATTAACCAAAACACATGTATTCCATACATATAAGGAAAGCAATTCAATAACAACATAGAGGAAATCATGTATATCGTCATATTGATTGAGAATTCAATCTCAAGACTAATCTACAACAACATTTACTCAATACATACTAATACAAACATTTATACAAACACTTAGCCTACACACTTTAGTCTACATAGCGTATGTCGACCCAAAGTGCGCATTAGGGCGAATCTCTTCGCCAAACAGATCATGCACGCATTCCTAGTATCATAACATGACAATTAACCATGGCAATCATTTCAGCAAAATACGAACATATACAGTATTTCCTATAAATGACTAAAATACCCTAAATCTCAAATTCACCGTACGTATACGAAATGGAAAACGGACAGCATGTTCTACATGTCAAATGGCGTTCTCGTCGATAATCTACTATTAAACGACATTGAAAGGTTTGAAATCAGTCAATCAAAGCGTCTAAAATCTGCACCTTTTGCCGTAGACGTGTATCGATTCGAATAGAACGTCAATGCTTCGTCAACGGCATTATGGCGACCTCATACACAAGATACGTAAGCTACTTCACCATTTGTATAAAAGGAATCCCTAAAACAACGATAGGTTAGGGTTTTCTTACTTAGGAGTGCGTTGGAATCACCGAAAAAGTGATCTGAAAACGGTGCTGCGATATGAGCAAAAGCTGGTGCAGGTGGTAGGAATTCCCTTCCACAACTCTCACAATCTCTCACTTTCTCTCTCTCTCAATCTAGGGTTTAAAGCAAATTCGGATGAGAGAGATATGAGAGGGTTTCAAGCCCTTATATAGGCTAAACCTTCACCTAAACAGACTTGGGAACAAGGTATACTTATTTTATGTCCAAATACGGACTGTTCCGTCTCAACGGAGCATTTATGGAGGTTCCCTGGCCGAATACGGTCGGACTTAAGCTCATGTACATTGGATCGAGGTCAGGCAGAGTTTTCGGTTCTGTCGAATTTCTAGATCGACCGTGGCGGACCAGTTTCAGTTCAACGGCTACCGGTACTCGATCAGAGCCACAAGTACTATGGCATGTAAGGGCCACCTATCCTGATCCGAGAGTAAAATTTGATCAAGTTCTGACGGTTAGAACGCTTAGAAAATGTCGCGCAAGCGACACGTGCCAGATTTCATAATTTATATTAATTTCTAACATTTCTCATACTCTTCACTCTGGACTCAAGGAAATCGTCGTGGGACATCATCTGGACTTGATTTTTGAGGTGACTGTCAACTCCAACTGGGCGGTCAGGATTGTCTAAGTTTGGGGTAATCAGACTTCCGACGTGCGGTCCAGAGCCGATATAAAGTTTCAAGGTGCTCCCGAGAGCAATCGGGAATAGAGTTTGATCCTAAATTTTACGGTATTATAGCGTCAACTATCCTATACGTTTTGACTCTAGCAGATCGTATTGAAAGTGATTGGTGAGAATTTCATAGGCCATCTAGTGTAGCGCTAGTTAATTCTCGTTAGATTTCTAAAGGAAGTAGCCTTTATTGATTTTTGTTTGAGATGAGATTTGAAGGGTGGAGTGAGGGTGCTTGGAAATGGAAGAAGGAAGAGTTTGGAGGGGTGGTTTTTGCCAAAAGTCAGACGTTTTGGTGAGAAATGAGAGCTTGGAGGGTCACTTTGTGAAGGAAGTACCTGATCGGGGAGGTTTTAAGGGACGACCCACACCTAGGGGAGGTACCCTACCCCCCAAATTGCGTCGGCCAGAAGCCCGGACCCAGCCTGGCCCGTTGACCGGCGAGGTCCTCACCGACCGAACTTGGTTTCGGCGATGCCCGACATCTGGGTTGGGTCCTCCTGTCCTGGGGTGTCCAAAAATATGTGGGGCCCACCTTGGATCATTGTGGATTAGCGTGGGTGGGCCCACGACTCCGTTCGAGGCGTTTCGGGGCCAGTTTGTTGACTGAAATTAATTTCTGAGGCATATAGCATATGATTTTGGGGTAGGAGATGATAATATATCCAACTAACCTATCTATTTTGTTAGATTACAAGAGGTTAAGGGTCGAGACCCATTTTACCCATTTATTTACTATTCACGGTAATTTTTAGCTTTGGTATTGTTCTTCATTGTTAATACCCTAGGATTGGAGTTCTTTATTATTTAAACTTGAGGAGTCATGTTTAATATGAAAGTACTTGGAGAAATTTAAAGAATGAGGTGGTGAAAGGTGAGTTTTGAAGGAAATGGGTTGAAAAGTGATTTCTTTGGCTTTGGGATTGAGCTTTGAGACTGCTATGGTTGGACCATTGCCTAAGGGCATCTAACTCCAGGTTGGCAAAATCCGGAGTGTTACAATCTACCCCCCTTAAAATAAAATTTCGTCTCCGAAATTCGCCTAAGGGTAATAAGGAAAGATTAATCATTTCCTTCACCTAAGTTTTGTTGATTTCATGTTTCTATATGCAGTAGGGTGTCTACGCTTTATATAAGTCTGGTTCCTTTCAGTCTACCCCCTTAAAACTTACTTCTTTATGCATTACTTATACCCTAAGGGTTTGCTACAATTTATTTCCTTACCTGTTTGGCATCTTGGCGATAATTCCCATCTACTTAGAGTAAGATATATATTTTCAGTGGTTGACCAGTACAGAGGGACGGTTGTAGTGGGCTTGATCCCGATACATCGAATGTTCGCCTGGCCAGGGTAGACAACGTTGTATCTCTTCCTAATCCTGGTGGATTCTGGTCTTCTGCTCGGCTAAGCAGTGAGTCCATTGGTAGTCGTCCAGGATTGAGGATTTGGGTTAAGCTGCGAATGCTTCACAATCGTGTATTTCAGTAACTCCGTATAGTCCGATCACTCCAAAGCTTAGGGAATGCCCATCACTGAAAGGTTGAAATTTCCTATTTGGGTCTTGGCTTAATTTATATTCATGGTGGGAGTTAGGGGTTTTTACCTTTTCATCTAACCTGGACCAGTTTCTTTCGATCTTGGGCCAGTGGGGAGAGGGCCAACCACACTTCGCTGCGCAGTTCTAACTCAACTGTTGTATTAGCTGACCTTACTAGATTGGGCTCATAAGGTTCTACCCCCCTTAAAAATTATTTCTACTTTAAAGGCTTAAGGATCCATGTCCTGATCCGTATGTCGGAACAAGGTAGAATTTAGGACTTCTCTTAGGTGTTGTGGTTAATTCCAGGGTCGGGTGTGAGTTTGTGGCAAGATATCTATACCCTATCAGCTAAATGTTCTTAATACTTTCCAAGGGCGAATTAACAAACTTTTGGTTGTAAGTGGTCGGGCTAACATGGAAGAAAAGTTACGTAGTAGGTCTGAGTCGGATACATAGACCTCCTGCCTTGTAATGACAGAAAATTTATCGTATCAATTCTTAATCCAAGTTGATGCCGATCTTCTTCTTGATCAGAGCATTGGATTTATTGGTAACCACTAGGATTAAGAATTCGATTCAAACCGCGAATACTTCGCTTATATATAGTTCCTCTACTCCGCGTTTTCGATTGCAATAAGTCCTTGGGAAGGTAATTCTAGGAGGTGTGCTGGTTTATCCTAGCATTCAATCCGAGAGATATATAAGTTTTCTCTAAGCACACATAGTTTCTAAGTCAAACAAGCTTCCTAAGAGTCACTAAAGAAGCCTATAAGCATTAGGGGAATTCGAAGGAATGAGGTCTCACACCAACCTAATCAAGTCGACTAACTAAGTCTAAGTCTATCATTCTATTACCTTAGCATAATTAGTCTTTTACATTCCTTAGTATAACTAGTAACCTAGTCTTAACATATGAGTAGCGGTAATTCACTAGTTATATTCTAAAGTCTATGTTCATACGCTAAGTGATTTCATACCCTTCCTAATTCAAGAAATTTATTTTATAGCTTAGGGTCAGAAGTTGTCTAGTTAAATTTGAGTTGTCCGGACCTAAATCTAATTACTCTTGAACACTACACCTATTCACATACCAACAAAAGAGGCCCTAGGGCTCATGTTATTAATTTATTGAATTTCCTACACCATTAAATCCTTTGAAGTCTACGAGTCCACTTTAAGTCTAAAATTCTAAGTTGTATTAAATGGATTTCGTTGCTAATCCCACCGTGGGATTCAGAAACGACATGTTTTGGTAGGAGGGTGGGTTGGGATTAAAATCGATTCATAGACTTTGAAAAATGAGTCTTGTGTTGGGAAGTAGGAGATGAGATTTCCAAATCCCAAGATGAAGAATTTCTAAGTGTAATTCAAAAGGAAAATCCTGGGATTTACTTCTAATTATATACATTCTAAACATAGTATTAAAAATCATGAGATACACCTAATCTAGGGCCAATACCTTACACCTGCATCTATTCTTCGGTAGTTAATCTCGCCCGTCGGTGAAACTTGGGATTCTAATATGGTTTCTAGATTCCATCACCCCCTTCCTAAGTCAGAGTGCGTAGGTGTGCGATGTGTTACCATAACGTAGGTCTGGTTTAATCCAAATCATGCTCTGATACCATCTGTAACATCCCGAAAATCGGAGGTCGGGTAGAAACCCAACTCCTGAGTTCCAGAACGTCACTTATGCAACATAGATAATGATAAATGCATGTTGTCTGTAGAATGACATTAAACAAGATTGAGACTAAGCCAAAACAACATATCATACTCCAGAGACAGTTAAATTAGCAAGCGGAAGACTGTGATAAATACATAAAATATATAATTGATTGTAAGTCTCCAGAGTGTGAACATGTTACTAGGTTAATTAAGTACATGTATACTCTAAAAATGGAAAGAAAAGAATATACATGAGTACTCCAAAAATATAAAATGACAAGTGTCAAGGCGTCTAATCAACCTCCCTGTAATCCCGTCGATCAGAACACGGAGGAGAAGTCCTCCTCATCATCATACAAGTCCGGCTCCACTTCACAAGCAGCGCCATCATCTGCAACTACAACCGGGTCTGGTGGGTGTCCGAAAACACCGTCCCGTAACGTGGGAGTGAGTGATCAACTCAGTGGAATAATAGAGCAAAGATTATCATGTTATCAAATCAATCACGCGTTAATAGTAAGGCAAACAATCAAACATTCCTAGATACTGTTGTTAATGCATGCATGAAATGACATGATGGATGCCCTCACCGACATACTCTCTCATACGGCACCATCTTATGCCCGCGGCATGCTTTCTTCCCGCAGTGATCCACATCTTCCAGGCACATCCAATGCGATATGGATAATGATTACCAAGTTATTATTAGTCCTTTTCATACAGTAGGATTGGGAAACTAGAGTACCTTCCTTATATTAATCCCAACACAGATCCCGTCTAGGGTCGTCACTCCTAGTAATCTCATATGATGTTATATTTATAGGTCGTTGCAAGGGCTACCAGGACTGTTACACACACTCGTTGCTCCTCTCCCCCCATCACCTTATCAATACAGGCCTATTTATATCCTTAAGACTGCATCAAGACTCGTCGCACCCATGCGGTGTCAGGATAAACTCAAGGTCACTATAAAGGGCTCGTCACCAATCAGTGTAGGCCGACAGCAAGAATATAGTGTCTCATACCACCATAATCTGCTCAGAGTAGGGTGCTCACTGGTCACTACGGGAAGGTTTGTGGCCCCAGCGTAGGCCGACAGCTCGACCACGGTGTCCCATACCACCATTCCCGACTCATGAGTCTTTATAGATTAAGGTACCATAGTTAACAGGATTTTCAATGGTAAGTTCAGTACCATAGGTTCAAGCAGTTATGACTCATACAAGGTGAACATACAATGGCCAGTCGGGTTACTTAACGGGCTCGACTAGTACGAGCGCATCTCAAGCTAAGCGACATGAAGTGCATAAAAAACCTTGTGTGGCCTAACCACTGCCGCCAACCCAAAACACGACTCGCGTTCATCGACGCGTCCTTCGTGGAAAATAGAAGCCAACCACGAATTTAATCCATTACCGACTGCCTGGACTAGGTTATAGTCCCAAGCACTTGCAGTTTACATCAGCAAACATATAAGAGTAATAGAAATGAAATACAAACAATCCAAGCATGTTAGAACCATGTTATGACATACAACGTAAGCGAATTGACCAAAACACATGTATTCCATACATATAAGGAAAGCAATTCAATAACAACATAGAGGAAATCATGTATATCGTCATATTGATTGAGAATTCAATCTCAAGACTAATCTACAACAACATTTATGTAAGACCCATATCTTATTTCGTACTGTTCTATAGACTTTCGCGGTCTTCCCGGTCGAATTTCGGCAACCTTCGACCCTTAACCAATATTTACGCGCGACATTGATTCGTATGCCGTCAACCTGTATTGACCCAACCTAAGACCTTTACCATAGCGACCGCGCCGTCGCTGCGGTTCTGATGCCATGACTCGCTCGCCGAGGTGATACCCTGGTCAGGTGATGTGGGCCAACGTTCGGTGCGAGGAAAACGCCGCGCTTTGTAAAACCCAAGAGAATCTCTACGATGTGTCTCATCCATCCATCAATCAATCAATCAATCCCATCATTTCAAGTACACATCACCTCTCACACCCTTCCCCAAGCAATCCCAAAGTCAAAAAGTTCTTACACAAGCCACCTTTTTCTTACACACATCACTTTCTCCCATCACTTCTTACATCACTCTCTCTCATCTCTCTTTTCTCCCAAAAATACCATGAGAGCAACCTTTCAAGCTTCCATGGAGGAGCTAGATGTGGCCCACTTCCTACCTCCCATCCCCACCATCCAAAGATCATCTATACCGTTGAAATCATTCCCTTAGAGCTCTAAAGGCTATAGGCAGAAGAAGGAAGATGAGATCAAAGGCAGGCGAATCGTTATTGTTTGTGGGTGCTTCTCTCTCTCTTTTCCTTTGTTTGGTGATGATGTTGATGAGGTGTGTGGCCTACCATGATGAGTTTGATCCAAACCGTCCGATTGCAAGACCCACCATTGCTGCCTGTCCATTTGAACCGGCATGGATGAAAGAAAATACAAATATCATGTTGATCCAAAGCTTTAGTGGGCCATCGCATGGACCCACCTTGATGTGCGTGAGCTGGACACACTGTGACATGTGTTCCACATCCACACGTCCATTCATTTTGTAAAGGCCACGGCCCACCTGATCCTGACCATTTAAACTCAGGCGTCCAGCAGCAACGCTGCTAGACTGTATGAAAGGAAAAAATAAATATCAGCTTGCTGTGAAGCTGACGTGCCACACCCACCTGATGCGGTTGTTGTAAACATTCGGGTGGGACCCCACATGTTGCATGGGCTATACCCACTGTTCGCACATGGGATGTGGACCCACTGATGAAAGAGTGGATCCACACCGTCCATCCAAGCTTCCAGGCCACGGGCTTGGAGATGTAGTAAACCCAAATCTCAGGTGGAGTTCACGGTCCACACGTGGGACCACATGGTATAGGTGTTGTATCCACCGTCCACATGTGTGGACCCACCTGGCATTCATGTTTCATCCAGACCATCCAACATGGCCCCACCTTGACATTCGTGTTAGATCTGCACCGTCCAAAGGTACTAGACGCTGGCAGCCACCTTGAATTATTTATTATATCACACCGTCCATTATTTGGATGGTGGAGATCCACCGTCCATCAGCAGTTGTAACTGCTGCAGACGTCAGCCCTGTGGCCCCATCTTCAAGTGTGTGGCATGATCCACTGCCTGTCCATTTTGGAAGGGGTGGGGCCCACCTAGGATGAAATCCACGCCATTCGTTAGTAGGGACGGTGGATCCTGTGCATCAGCATGCTACACGTTAGCAAGTTCCATGGGACTACCAATGGTGTATGTGTTTCAACACCGTTCATCCCTCTTACCGACGGTGGGGCCCACATATGTATATGTGCCTTATCCTGGCCGTCCACCTCCAGCTACGTGGGGCCCATTTGATGATGTAAGGTTTCATCGAGCCATCCATTAGCCAGGATGGTGGAACCCACCTCTATGTTTTTATTTATTTTATTTTTTTATTATATATATATATATATATATATATATATATATATATATATATATACAGACTGTCCCGGTCATGTAGAGCCCACCTTAATCCACACCATCCATCACTTGGACGGTGGGCCACTTGATGTATGAGATTCGTCTAGCCATCCATCACTGGACGCTGGATGTTGTAGTTCAGCCGATTAAATAAATAAATAAATATATATATATATAAATATAAACTAAAATAAAATAATAAATTATACTAATAGACATATATTATATATATCTAATATGTATCATGTGGGCTGGCCCACCATGTGGGACCCACCTTAATGAATATATGTATAAGATATACCTGGGACGTCCATCTATTGGATGGCTAGCAACGGCCAGCAGCTACTTAGCTGCTGGACTGACGTCATCAGGTCCTGTGGGACCCACCTTGATGGAATTATCTTGAATCCCCACCGTCCATCTGTTTTCACGGTGGCCAGCAGCCACTGCTCGTAGTTGCTGCACGTGCAGCAACAGCTGGGGGTCCACCGCGGTGCATGTAGTCCTCCAAGCCATCCATTTGTTTTGCCAGCATGGGACCCACTTTCAATGTATGTGCTGTATATCGGCACCGTCCATCTGGACGGTGCCATGTGAGTCCAACCGTAATGTATCTGTTAATCCACACCGTCGGTTTGACGGTGGACTCCATCCATGTGGGACGCACCTTGATGCATGTCTGGATCCACACGGGTGGACTACCATGATGTATGTATTTTACATCCACACCGTTCATCTGTTTCACATTCACACCATCCATCCATGCAATGATCGGCTATCAGGTGGACCACATTGCAAAAGTGGGTGGAGATTGAACAACCACCATTGAAACTATTAGGGATTACGGAAGGTCTAGATCTATATGAAACTATTTTTCCTTTTTATTCAAGCCTTGGTGACCTTATGAACAGATTGGATGGAAAATAATTGTTTTAGTGGGCCCTATGAATTTTAACAGTGGAAATCATTATCTCTCCTTCTAGTTATTGTACGGTCCAGATGATCCTTTAATATGATACATTTTTTTTTTGGGATGTATGAAGCCCACCTTGATATATGTGAGGCCCATTGGTGTGGCCCGTGGACACAGTCCACTTGATGTATATGAGGCCCACAGGTGCGGCCCATGTGATAAGGCCGATTCAATATATAGTCCCATCGGTGCTGCCCGTGGATGCGATCTACTTGATATATTTAGGGCCCATGGATTGAGGCCCATTGTGATATATATTTAGAGCCTATGGATTGAGGCCCATTGTGATATATATTTGGGGCCCATGGGTCGAGGTCCATTGAGATATATTTAGGGCCCATGGATTGAGACCCATTAAGATATATTTGAGGCCCATGAGCAAGGCCCGATGTGATGTATTTATGGCCCATGTGCAGGGCCCACCTGTTGTGTATTTGAAGACCATATATTCCCACCCTTGAATGAAGTCTGACTTGATGGATTCATGGCCCATTGTGATATATTTTCAGCCCCTGTGATGAGGCCCATTACGCTGTGTATGAGGCCCTTGTGAGAGGCCAGGGGCCCACTATATGTTTGGCCCTATGTGGGCCACTCCTTGGGAGCAATGTTGGTTAAATGTCCACATTGATGGACAATGATGGTTTAATGTCTACATTGTGAGCTTCCCTTAAGCCTTGATCGACAGATCATCGAGGCCGATTCTGATTTTTCGTGGCCGATTGCCGACTATCGATCAAGGCCGATTACCGATTCTGATTTGTCATGGCCGATTGTCGATTATCGATCAAGGCCGATTACCGATTCTGATTTGTCGTGGCCGATTGCCGATTATCTATCGAGGCTGATTACCGATTCTGATTTGTCGTGGCCGATTGCTGATTATCGATCAAGGCCGATGGCCGATTATCCATCGAGGCTAATTATCGATCAAGGCCGGTTACCTATTTTGATTTGTCGTGGCCGATTGTCGATTATCGATTGAGGTCGATTACCGATTTTGAACTGTCATGGCCGATTGCCGATTATCAATCGAGGTTGATTATCGATCAAGGCCGATGGCCGATTATCGATCGAGGCTGATTATCGATCAAGG
This sequence comes from Magnolia kwangsiensis, assembly GCA_037074715.1. Taxonomy (NCBI): domain Eukaryota; kingdom Viridiplantae; phylum Streptophyta; class Magnoliopsida; order Magnoliales; family Magnoliaceae; genus Magnolia; species Magnolia kwangsiensis. Next base: position 40,288,003 of record CM073576.1, on the reverse strand, counting down.
CCGATTGCCTATTTTAATTTGTCGTGGTCGATTGTCGATTATCGATTGAGGCCGATTACCGATTTTGAACTATCATGACCGATTGCCGATTATCAATCGAGATTGATTATCGATCAAGGCCGATGGCCGATTATCCATCGAGGCTGATTATCGATCAAGGCCGATTACCTATTTTGATTTGTCGTAGCCGATTGTCGATTATCGATTGAGGCCGATTACCGATTTTGAACTGTCATGGCCGATTGCCGATTCTGATTGTAGAGGCCCAATATGATGAACATGCGACCCATATTTGAGGCCCGACGTGATGTGTATTTAGCCCGTGTCTAAGGTCCAGTGTGATGTATATTGAGGCCTAGGTGATGAGTCCCATTGTGATTCATTTGAGGGTCAGGCAAAGGAGCCCATTGTGATGTATGTTAGGCCCATGAGCAGGGCCCACCTGTTGTGTACATGTAACCCTTGAGTAAGGCCCATTGTGTTGTATATTAGGCCCTTTTGTGAGGCCGTGAGCCCATTATATGTTTGGATCTATGAGGGTCACTCCTTGGGGCAATGTTGGTTAGATGTCTACATTGTCGAGGCTTATTGTTAATGCCGGTTATTAATACCGATTATGAGTATGTGACTGTATAGCATCATGATACATGCCCATACGCATCATCTGCATGTCTGTTATGAGATATGATTGACCATTGCATATGTCATAGTGCTGGTTGTTATGAGACTCCCTGATAGGCGGGGATTATCTCGCATGAGCGCACGGTATGCATAGGACTGATGCATGATTGGATTGTATGACTCATGCATCTCGTATTGGGTGTTGTGATTATTACATGCCCTAGCGACATCAGGGCCGTAGCCTCCACAGGCATATCATGGATGGCCAGATGGGACACCAAAAATCTGTTCTACATGGGCTGCTATAGATATCTCTGGGTGAAAGTTCCTAAACCCTCTTAGTTCCAGAGGTAGCTCCAACGTCTAGACCGAGTGGGTAGATGAGCGTCGAGTGCCGATTACCAGATGGCTGCGCTCTCCACTGTGTCGTGGTCAGTTGGAAGGGGGTGCGGCCTTACCTGCCCGAGAGTAGGGGGCAAAGCTAGGCTGAGTTTGACTAGTTTGAGGAATGGGTCCGCTATCGACAAGCTGAGCCCGATATTGGCAGGCGGATAGTGAGGTCTCTTCCACTCACCTTGTTGTGCGCGATGGGGCGGCAATCTGGTTTGGAGTGTAATAGACCCCGGTGATTTTTCAGAGAGGAACCGTACTGATATGTGGACTTATTGAGTAGGAGTTGCATGCTCATTCACTATCCACTCGGGTTGGTGGTGCGTAACTAATTATTGTGTACCTTCGTTATGGCAAGGATTTCGGTTAAGCGCGCGACTAACCTGAGATCAGGAGTTTACCACGTTGAGTCTGACTATCCAAATTTAGGTATGGGACTGGTTTTGATAGAAGTCTCTTGTGGTGGACCCCGTAGCCTGCGATACTACGTACTATCATCCCGACTTCACACTTCAGCATGGTCATTCCATTTGTACCGCATATTGCATTACATTCGCGGCATATGGCATTTTGGGTTGCTTGTGTTCTGCATTCATATGGTTTAGATACGGCATCTGATATTTGACTTTTTATGATTTCCTCATTTGTATAGTTGATCCGTATTGCGTATTTTGATATTGATTGACTTATAGACTTGTCCATACTTCCACTTACTCTATTATCGTATGAATTATATCTTGTCAGTATTTCTACTTACTCTGATAATTCTTGCTCTTATCAATGTCTCTGCTCATTCAGACATTATATGGTTTATGAATTACCAGTTTTTGGGTATTGTATGATTATGGTATTGTATTGAATACTTGACACTTACCTTATGCATACACTTACACCACCCTCTAAGCTTTCTATAAGCTTATGCACGATAGATGTATGCAGGTGATGTTAGGCTGCAGCAGTGTTGAGCTTGGAGCGTGCAGTGGTCTTTTGGAGCTTGATTTTTCTATTTATGTATTTCCCTTTCAGTGTCGTAATCAAATGATTATATTAGTGGATATGTGATGATGATGTTGCCTTTGTGAATTGGGTAATCTTGTGGTTATGCTTATTATGATTTAAATGTAAAAAAATAAAATAAAATCCTCCTTGTAGGATCTCAGGATCTGAATCTGGCGTGTGAACGCTAGGAGCCGAGAATGGGGTACTATGGAGGCTGTCGGCACCGGATTCGGCAATCGGGATTCTTGTGAATTCGATTTTCGGGTTTGGGGCGTGACAATTTACTCAATACATACTAATACAAACACTTAGCCTACACACTTTAGTCTACATAGCATATATCGACCCAAAGTGCGCATTAGGGCGAATCTCTTCGCCAAACAGATCATGCACGCATTCCTAGTATCATAACACGACAATTAACCATGGCAATCATTTCAGCAAAATACGGACGTATACAGTATTTTTTATAAATGACTAAAATACCCTAAATCTCAAATTCACCGTACGTATACGAAATGAAAAATGGACAGCATTTTCTACATGTCAAATGACATTCTCATCGATAATCTACTATTAAACGACATTGAAAGGTTTGAAATCAGTCAATCAAAGCGTCTAAAATCTGTACCTTTTGCCGCAGACATGTATCGATTCGAATAGAACGTCAATGCTTCGTCAACGGCGTTATGGCGACCTCATACACAAGATACGTAAGCTACTTCACCATTTGTATCAAAGGAATCCCTAAAACAGCGATAGGTTAGGGTTTTCTTACCTAGGAGTGCGTTGGAATCACCGAAAAAGTGATCTGAAAGCGGTACTGCGATATGAGCAAAATCTGGTGCAGGTGGTAGGAATTTCCTTCCACAACTCTCTCATAATCTCTCACTTTCTCTCTCTCTCAATATAGGGTTTAAAGTAAATTCGGATGAGAGAGATACGAGAGGGTTTCAAGCCCTTCTATAGGCTAAACCTTCACCTAAACAGACTTGAGAACAAGGTATACTTATTTTATGTCCAAATACGGACTATTCCATCTCAACGGAGCATTTCTGGAGGTCCCCTGGCCAAATGCGGTCGGACTTAAGCTCATGTACATTGGATCAAGGTCAGGCAGAGTTTTCGGTCTGGTTGGATATCCAGATCGACCGTGGCAGACCAGTTTCAGTTCAACGGCTACCGGTACTCGATCAGAGCCACAAGTACTATGACATGTAAGGGCCACCTATCCTGATCCGAGGGTAAAATTTGATCGAATTCTGACGGTCAGAACGCTTAGAAAATGTCACACAAGCGACACGTGCTAGATTTCATAATTTATATTAATTTCTAACATTTCTCACACTCTTCACTCTGGACTCAAGAAAATCGTCGTGGGACATCATCTGGACTTAATTTTTGAGGTGCTTGTCAAGTCCAACTAGGCGGTCAGGATTATCTAAGTTCGGGGTAATCGGACTTCCGACGTGCGGTCCAAATCCGATACAAAGTTTCAAGGTGCTCCCGAGAGTAATCGGGAATAGAGTTTGATCCTAGATTTTACAGTATTGTAGCGTCAACTATCTTATACGTTTTTACTCTAACAGATCGTATTGAAAGTGATTGGTGAGAATTTCATAGGCCATCTAGTGCAGCGCTAGTTAATTCTCATTAGATTTCTAAAGGAAGTAGCCTTTATTGATTTTTGTTTGAGATGACATTTGAAGGGTGGAGTGAGGGTGCTTGGAAATGGAAGAAGGAAGAGTTTGGAGGGGTGGTTTTTACCAAAATTCAGACATTTTGGTGAGAAAGGAGAGCTTAGAGGGTCACTTTGTGAAGGAAGTACCTGATCGGGGAGGTTTTAAGGGATGGCCCACACCTAGGGGAGGTACCCTACCCCCCAAACTGCATCGGCCTGAAGCCGGGACCCAGCCTGGCCCATTGACCGGCGAGGCTTCGCCGACCGAACTTGGTTTCGGCGATGCCCGACCATCTGGGCTGGTCCTCCTACCCTGGGGTGCCCAAAAATATGTGGGGCCCACCTTAAATCATTGTGGATTAGCATGGGTGGGCCCACGACTCCGTTCGAGGTGTTTCGGGGCCAGTTTGTTGATCGGAATGAATTTCTGTGGCATATAGCATATGATTTTGGGGTAGGAGACGCTAATCTATCCAACTAACCTATCTATTTTGTTAGATTCCAAGAGGTTAAGGGTCGAGACCCATTTTACCCATTTATTTACTATTCATGGTAATTTTTAGCTTCGGTATTGTTCTTCATCATTAATACCCTAGGATCGGTGTTCTTTACTATTTAAACTTGAGGAGTCATGTTTAATATGAAAGTACTTGGAGAAATTTGAAGAATGAGGTGATGAAAGGTGAGTTTTGAAGGAAATGGGTTAAAAAGTGATTTCTTTGACTTTAGGATTGAACTTTGAGAGTGTTATGGTTGACCCATTGCCTAAGGACGTCTAACTCCAGGTTGGCAAAATCCGGGGTGTTACAACTCCCGAGATCCGTTGCATCACTTATGCAACATAGATAATGATGATTCAATGTTGTCCGTATTAGTACATTAAACATGAATAAGATTACACTAAATTAGCATATCATACTCCAGAGATGATTAAATTAAGAGAGCAGAAGACTGTGATAGATATATAAAGTGTATAAGTGGATATAAACCCCAGAGTATGATTATGTCACCATGCTGAATAATTACATGTATAATTTTAAAATATACAAAATGATAAAGTGTAATGTCATCTAATTCATATCCCTGTAGCCTCGGTGATGCAACTCCAAGTCTACATAGACCCGTCAGAGAGTTGTATATAAGAGAACTCCTTGTCATCATCGTAGAAGACAGGCTCTATCTCGTAAGCCTCGCCGTCATCTGTAGCTACAATAGAGTCTGGTTGGTGTTTTAAAACACCATCCCAGAGTGGGAGTGAGTGATCAACTCAGTGGAGCTATAAGGCAAAGGTTAACATGTTATTAATTCAATCAAACAGTAATGATAAAACAGTACAACAATCATATCCTAAGTATTATTGTTGATGCAAGAATAGTATGCATTAATGATGCATGCCCTCACCTGCACTCCCTCTGCGACATCATCTCACGGTCGCGTATGCTAAACTCCCACTGTACTCAACACCTAAGCCAAAGGCACATGCAATGTGGTGCATGGTCGTGTTAGCCAAGTTCTTAGACTTATTCATATAGTGAGTTTGGGAAGCTAAGGTACATCTCTTTTGTATCATTTATCCAAACAATGATCCATCCAGGGTTGTCAATCCTAGTTAATCACATACGATAGGCAAGTTCGTGAGTTTACACTATAGGTTGCTACGGGAGGCTCGTCACCTCAACGTAGGCTTAATTCACACTCGAGGTCACTACAAGAGGCTCATCACTTAATCGTAGGCCTATTTTATACTCGAGGTCACTATGGGAAGGCTCGTCACCCTAGCATAGGCTAACAGCTTGAATACAGTGTCTCATACCACCGTATTCGGCTCACGAGTTTGGGTTGCTCATTGGTCACTACGGGGAGGCTCGTCACCCCAGCGTAAGCCGACAACTCATACACGATGTCCCATACCACCATGCCTGACTCATGACTCTTAACGGATCGTGGTACAAGGTTAAACGAGATTTTCATTGGTAAGTGATACGTTAGATTCAAGCAATAGCGTCCATACATGGTAAACATATATTAGGCCAATCGGGTTACTTGAACGAGCTCGAATGGTACAAGCGCACGTTGAATTAATCAACATGGAGCATGTAAGCACTCCGCGTGGCCTATCCACTGTCGACAAATAATATATGACTCAAATTCATTGAATATGTCTTGTGTGGCGAAACTAATCCAACCACTCGATCGGAAGTCATTACCGATTGCCTGGACTATGTGATAGTCCCAAGCACACTCAGTCACAATAGGCATTCATACATAACAGTTAAACAACATTTAACAACCAAATCACATATAAATCTCATTTGAGCATTTTGTCAAACACGAAGTGCACATGTTACCACATATAGGCATTTCATACATGAATCACATAACCGAATGTAAATAACATGAAGGAATCTATTCATATAGCTAAGGTAATTGAGGATCTCATCTCATCACCTTTAATAAATGCATTTCCTCAAACAACTACACATTCAAACATTTTATCAAACACTTAGACTATCCATTTCAAACAAACACATAATGAATTAGTTATAACATATATTATGGAAAATCCTTTCACAAAGGAATTGTAACACGTACTACGATCATGTATTCTCAATTAATAATCATGGCAAGAACAAATCATAATTCTATGTCCATTCAAACATTTCAACAAACACATGGAATGCATAGTTAATAAGCAGAGTTCATACACATGTAATATATGGAAAGCATTGTATCTAAGGGTATATGGTAGCAATCAAGTCAGTCATAAACCATTACAGACATTGAAAGCCTTGAAAACCATAACCCAAAAATTTGTAGTCCGCACCTTTCATCGGTACACGCATATCGAGCTCAGTTTGAACACTAAGTCTTTATCTACGGCACAACGGCTTCCTATAACATGAAATAGGTTAGCTATTTCACCGATCTACCTAGTTGGATACCTAAAATAGATTAGGTTTTTGATTCCTTATCCAAAAATGGAGTCCAAATCATCGGTATAGCGACACGAAAGAAGGGATTCAGCACGTGGAGTGGCGGGAATAAATCCCGACGACAAACCACAACTCTCTCACACTTCTCCTCACTCTTTCCTCCTCTTTTCTCTCTTCTCTCTCCTAAAGTTTAGAAAATTCATATGAAATGAGAGAGGGGTGGGTTAAGACCCTTATATAGGCCTAGAACTGATGTCAATGGCCCTAGGGCCATGGTATACTTAGGTTATAGCCAAAAGTCATTTGTTTCGGGTCAACGGAGCTCATCTGGAGGTCCATTGCCTACATATGGTTTGGAAAAGTTCCCTGACAATGGATCTATGTCTGGTTAAGATTTAGGTCCGATCGGAGCCATGGATCGACCATGGAGGACTAGTTTTAGTTCAATGGCTATCGTCACTCGATCAGGGCAACAAATACACTGACATGTGTAGGAAATTTTCTCTAATCCAAGGGTGTAGTTAGGTTAGAATCTGACGGTTTGAAACCTTAAATTTGGTTTGTAAGTGAACAGCCCAAATCATTTAAGTTTTAGTTTATTTTCTAAAGATATTAGTGTTTCTCACACACTTTGCTCTGAGATTAAGTTATGCGTTTCTTTATACTGTTTGGACTTGATTCCCGTGATGCTTGTCAAGCCCAGCAAGATGGTCATAACCGTATAGTTTCGTGACAATCAGACTTTCGACATATGGTCCATGTCACGCCCCCAAACCCAGAAATCAGATTCACAGGAATTCTGATCGCCGAATCTAGTGCCAACAGCCTCCGTAGTACCCCATTCTCGGTTCCTAGCACTCATATGCCAGGTTCCGATCCTGAAATGCTACAAGGAGAATTTTTTTTCAACGTACATTTATCTTATAAGAAGCATAACCACAAGTTTACCCAAATCACAAAAGTGGCATCATCATTATATATCCACTAATATAAACTTTGAATACATACTGAAAGGAAAAACACATATGTCAAAATAAAATTAAAGCTCCAAAATTTAACTAAATGCTCCAAGCTCCACGCTACTACAACCTAATATCACCTGCACGCATCTATCGTAAATAAGCTTATAGAAAGCTTAGAGGGTGGTGTAAGTGTATGTATAAGGTAAGTGACAAGTATTCAATACAATGTCATAATCATATAATATTAGAGGAAACATAAATACTGATAAGTCTATGAATTAAACAATATCAGAGTACGCAATATAGATCAGCTATGCGAGTGAGAAGTCATAAAGAGCCAAATATCAAATGTCGAGGATGCAATGTAATATACAATTCCTTATGAGTTCACGAATACCGTTAGCCATTTCTAGACCATATAAATGCAGAAACACAGTGACCCAAAATGTCATATGCCGCAGATGTAATGCAATATGCGGTGTGAATGAAGTGACCATGATGGAGTATGAAGTCAGGATGATAGTACGTAGTATCACAGGCTATGAGGCCCATCACAAGGGACTTCTATCCAAATTAGTCTCATACCTAATTTATATAATCAGACTCAATGTGGTAAACTCCTGATCTCAGGTTAGTCACGCCCCTAACCGAAATCTTGACCATTGTGAAGGTACACGTAACAAACAGTTGTGCACCATCAGCCCGAGTGGATAGTGAATGAATGAATGAATGAGTATACAACTCTTGCTCAATAAGTCCACATATCAGTATGGTTCCTCTCTAGGATCATTATCAGGGTCTAGTACACTTTATATACAAATCGCCGCCACTGACATGTGACCATGCAAGTGGAAGAGACCTCACTATCCGCCTGGCCAGTAGTTAGCCAATATCTACCCAGCACGTCAATAGCGGACCCATTCATGAGCTGGTCAAACTCAGCCTATCTATGTCGCCTACCCTCGGGCCGGTAAGGCCACACCCCCTCCCAACCGACCACGACATAGTGAGAGATGTGGCCTCCTAGTATTCGGCACTCGGGCGCTTATGTATCCACTCGGTCTCGACGTTGGGACATCTCCTGGCCTCGGAGGTTTAGGGACTTTCACCCACGGACATCCAAAGTGCCCAGATGCTCGAACCAAACATTTTCGATGTCCCATATAGCCATCCACGATATGCCTGTGGAGGTCACTGTCCTGATGTCGTTAGGCGTACAGTAATCATAATCAAACAATGCAAGATGCATGAGTTATGTAGTCTAATCATGCATTAATCTTGCGTATACCGTGCGCTCATGTGAGACAATTTTCGCTTATCAGGGAGTCTCATAACAACTGGCACTATGACATATGCAATGGTCAATCATATCTTATAAAAAATATGCAGATGATGCGTATGAACATGTATCATGATGCTATGCTGTCACATACTCATAATCGGTATCAATAACCAGCATCAACAATCAGCCTTGATAATGCGGACGTTTAACCAACATTGCCCCCAAGGAATGGCCCACATAGTGCCTAACATATAGTGGATCCATAGCCTCACACAAGGAATAAAACACATACATTACGTTGGTCCACCTATAGATGGTTGGAATAAAACACATACATCATGCTAGTCCATCGATAGACGGTTGGAATAAAACACATACATCATGTTGTGGATGTACGGTGTGGACGTGAAACAGATGAACAACATGGATAAAATATATGCATCATGGCATGGGTCACCGTCCAGCCATCTGGATGGTGGAATTACACACATATACATCACGGTGTGGCCCATAGGGTCTTCTGACATCCAGCATGTCAGTTCCCTAGCTGGTGGGACCTACAAAGCTTGTTGCCATCCACAGCATCTATGCATGTATGCGTATATATAAATATTTATATATTAAAATATTATATCTTATATCATGTATATTACCTTTTCTTTTTTTTCCTTCATTATTATATTATCACATATCCAACATCCAGATGAATGGACGGTCTGGATAAAAAATACATAATTCTTGGATGGACGGTGTGGATAACACTACATCACGCACTACACAAAAAATCCCATTCAGAAACAGTAATGATTTTAGTTTTGAAACGGCTTAAAACTGTGTCATAATGGTTTTAGTTCTAAAACGGCTCAAAATCGTGTCAGAACCAAAATACCGTATCAGAACAAAAAAAACCTATTACATAATTAAGGCATGCTCACGTACTTACTTAAACACATGTGCAACTTTGCACACGTGTCATGAGTGTCGAATCCAAACAGTCCATAAGATGGGGAATCCCATGAAACCTCAAGGGGTGAATTTTCACCCTGATCTAAGATTCGGGTGGCCCATAGAAAAGAGAAATTCAAATCAAGTGAAGAAAATGTTTGCATTTTTTATGGCCGACCAAAGTTTTGGTTCAAAGTAAAAATTGGTACTAGGGGGTTTCATGAGGTTCTACTTCATGTGGACCGTTCAGATTTTTGAGACTCATCAGATATGATGACTTCTCAAAAAATTTTATATGCAGTCTGTGCGAACTCATTCTCAGGTGAACATTCCGCTACATAACTTCCTCTTTATCTCCAGTCGCACCAACGTAGCTCTATTCTCGATCTCTCTCTCTCTCTCCCGCTCCCTCACTCCCTCAATCACTGGTTCTCGATCTCTCTAGCTCCCGCTCCCTAATTCCCTGTATCATTACCTCTCGATCTCTCTCCCGCTCCCTCCCTCTTTATCTCCCTCCCCCTATCTCTCAATCTCTCTCGCTCCCTCTCAATCTCTCTCCCTATCGCTACAAGAAAAACAGAGCCCTAATTACCCGTTCCCTCTCTCTCTCTCTCTCTCTCTCTCTCTCTCTCTCTCTCTCTCTCTCTCTCTCCAAACAGCCTCACTTTACATTTTTTCTCGGTAGGTATATAGTATTTGTAGAGCAGAGCTTCTCGGAAGCAAAAAAGGTTATTTCAAGGGTTAGGGTTTTTTTTTTAGGGTTTTGATCCATTCTCTTTCAAAGCAACTCCAATTTTAAGGCTTCGATCTTTGCAACACTCTCCTCATCTCTCTCTCTCTCTCTCTCTCTCTCTCTCTCTCTCTCTCTCATTTTGGAGTAGGATTCTAGAACTTTCAGCAGTAAGAATGGGGTTCTAGATGCAGCCGTATGGAGTACAAGCGATGTTGAAAGAAGGCCACAAGCATCCCTCTGGCGTCGATGAAGCGGTCCTCAAGAACATTGATGCTTGCAAACAACTCTCCACCATCACCCGAACTTCGCTCAGACCCAACGGTAACAGCTTTGCCTATTGAAGTTTCTTCGCCCTGAAAATAGTCAAAATTTTTGGTGCTTTTTAGTAGACTTTCTTATTCATTTCCCATTTTTGTGTTATTTTTTGGAATCGTTAATAATGACCAGGATTTCTTTTAATTTTCGATAATGTCGCCCTGAAAATATTCAAAATTTGTAGCTCATAAGGTTTTTATCTAGCCCTATTGGATGCTTACTCATTGTAATGATCCTCGGTCTGGCTTCAAAATATGCGAGGTTGATTAAAAATTTCTCCCCCTTTTTGGGCATGTTTAGGTATGAATAAGATGGTCATTAATCATTTGGACAAACTATTTATTACAAATGATGCTGCAACTATTGTGAATGAACTTGAGGTACAACATCCTGCTGCCAAGATTCTCGTGTAAGCAGGCAAAGCTCAACAGGAAGAAATTGGTGATGGAGCTAATTTGACGATATCTTTTGCTGGGGAGCTTCTCCAAAATGCGGAGGAGCTTATTAGGATGGGATTGCATCCAAGTGAAATCATTAGTGGCTACACATAAGCGATCAATAAGGTCCTTCATTTCTTTACTAAATGACCTATCAAACTGTATTCTAAACCTTTTGCTCATTAGGCATTGTGCATATGTTGATTTCTGCTCTGTAGATGCCTAGATGGTCGATATTTTAGATGAGTTGGTTGAAAAGGGCTCGAAAACAATGGATATGCGGAATAAGGATGAAGTTGTTTCCCGAATGAAAGTTGTTGTGGCCAGCAAGCAGTTCGTATAAGAAGATATTTTATGCCCTCTTATTACGGATGTGTGTACATGGATGTTAGTGTTTATTTATTAATATTATTTTTGTTCCCTTGGTTATGAGAAAAATTCAAAAGCTGGACTTCTTTTATATAACAGGCATGCATCCAGGTCTGCCCCAAGAACCCAATGAACTTTAATGTAGATAATGTTTATGCCATAAAGCTTCTTGGAGGAGGTCTGCATAACTGTTCAATTGTTCGTGGCATGGTCCTGAAAACTGATGCTGTCGGAAGTATAAAACAAATGGAAAATGCAAAGGTGTGCCTTTTGAAAACTAACTATTGATTCTTATACGAATACAATATTCTTATACTATATTTTCTTCCTCACTTATTTTCTGGTTGTAAATATCATAGAGTAGAAATACATTCCACCTAGTGCATTGTATTTTTTCTGTTAAGGATCTTTTGTGTTCCAAAATCTCTCTTTCTCTCTCTCTCTCTCTCTGTGGTTTTTTTTGGTGATGCCTTGTATTGGATGCCTTTGTCTGATTTGGATTTAGATGTTTGATGGTTACTTGTCATTTAGTATTGAGTGGTTTTTTTGGAAGGCTTAATGTTGCTGAAAATGAAAATAAAAATAAAAATTCTACTCTCTAGGAGTATTTTCATACCATTTGGCATTGGTTAATTTTGCACATCGGAAGGCTTACTGTTGTTTGCTTCTTAGCCAATTTGGTTGAATTGATTTATGTGAGCTTACTATTGATCAAAAGAAATAATATACATGAGCTTACTTTCCTTGTGTGTGGTCAAAGGGGCGTGGGATCCAATGTTGATAGAACAAAGGTCATTGTTAGTACTGAAACTGCCCCTCTTTTTTGTGCTGTTGAGATTTTATCATGGTTCCATGATATCTGTTTATTCTAGAGGAATTTCAATCTTTGTTAAAATCATCTGCAAATTGTTGTGGTCTTGTATCATGGATAGAATTTATTTCCACAAAAGTAGATTTTGGATCTGAACTAGCTATAAGTACTATAAGCAGATTTTGACATTTTGCTTGTAATGTTGTAAAATGCACCATTACTTACTTGCATTTGTGTATTGTATGTTAATATCCCATTACTCTCCCCTACATTTATGTATTGCATTTTAAGGCATGTTTAGATGTATTCTAGAATGAGAATGAAATAGAGTATGCATCAGCTAGTGCACATTCACTGGATTTAAGCTGTTTGGTGCATCTAGAAAAATATTAATAGTTGGATGTGCTAATGCTCGTCTGCAAATTGTGCCACAAAAAAAATTTCTGTTACAGGTTCATTATCTATCATTGTGCTTTCTCTATGCAAAGACCTTAGCTTTAACAGCCTGACTAGCGATATTCCAAGCTCCGTTGAAAGCCTTGATTTTGTTTTTTTTTTTTTTTTTTTTTGTTGCACATGCTATACCTATTAGCATTTAGCGCCATTATGCTAATTGTAGTAAATGGTTTAGCTACAAACCATGATGTTATGCAGATAGTAGAGGTACCAATTAAGAATATTTATCTTTTTAAAACTAGTTTATTACAATTATTGTGATCTATCCTAGATGTTTATTTGTGTACTCTATGGCTGTGGCGCAGAATTGTTTAGTTTCTTGGAATTTTGAATTGAGAAGCTTTTTAGGAGTCTGAAACTGAATTTAACTATGATTAGCATGAATTGTGAACAACTCATCTACTGATTATTTTTGGTTCTTTCATGGTTTCAAAGCAATATGCCATTGAATCTTTTATGCTTTTAGAGAACTAGGCTGTTATATCCATAACTTACTTTCTTTAAAAAAAAAAAAAAAAAAAAAAAAAAAAGAAGAAGATGAACAAGAGGTGATGACAAGGGGAACCTTTGCTAATATTCACATTGTTAACAACCTCTTGAAGGGAGAAGCCAAAGACAGTTCACATTCTAATCGGCGAGAAGCTTTATGTTTTTTATACGGCGATGGTGAGTTCATTAATATCAAATTATGCTATTCTTTTCACTTAGCTACATTTTTTCTTCATTACTTCCTTTTACCTTTTACAATGACTGATCCCTTGAAACTGCTGTAGTTTACAAGTATTTTTCCTTGATTTTTTTTTTTTAAGGGGAAAAATGGAAATAGATTCTTTAGGCAAGAAAAGGTTGTAGCATACAACCGCCTATAGGTTATTGGTTCTCTTTAAAATTTAGTCCTATTAGGATCTCTATCTGTTACTTATGGTCTATGAATGTAGAGCAGTATCAAGAGGCATTCCCCTACAGTTTGATATGTTATAAACTAAAAGCATGTTATCAATATGGTGTTTCAGAGGTACAAGGCTTATAGCCATGACACCATTGTCCTGGCTGGAGCTGAGTATGGAAGTGGAACTCTTAAGATTTTAGAGAATAGGTCAAATCACATAACTCATGGGACTGTTGAGTATACATGGAAGGCCAATGGAAGCTACTAACACCATCCTCATTATAAAATCCTAATAGTGAGTTGCCATCAGAGAAACTCTAACATGTTCAAAAACTCAAGAACTTAGATTCGATGTTCAGCCGGGTCTTGTTGACTCAACTCATGTGAGTCTTTACTTGACTCAACCCAGGCAAATCTTTACTTGACTCAACCCATACCTAATAATTAATTTAATTATTTTGTAAATATTATTACACAGTTGTGTGAGGATAAATAATAAACAAACTACAGAAACTTCAAACAGACAGCACTTGCAAAAGCTAGTTTGATATGGAGACAATCACAGAGAACTTAATCTCATTCTTTTTCTATTCCGTGTTCTCTAGATGGATCCAACTGATTGAACGGTTTAGATTTTGATGAAAATGACATATGGGATATTATGAGGCATAGGGTGTAATTCGAGAATAACAAACGAACATGCTATGTAATTTGGCTAGCATGGTTTTGTAGGTAGATGAAATAAGTTGAATTCTGAAATGATTTTTATCGTCATTTGAGTAAGTGTCATTGCCTATCCGTATTAGTTCATATTCCCATTATTGCCTACTTCTGATTTTTTCTCTCCACCACGCATGAATCTCTTGATGTTCAAAACCATTTATTTGTAGGTTACCACACACATCCTAACAATCCAATTTCTAGCAAGCTGCAGAATGGTTAAAATGAAATAGTTTTTTTGAAATGCAGTGCATTCTTTTTGCACAATAAAAAAATGGCAAATGCATGTCATAAAACTAATGTGTAGCTAGAGAGAGAAAAAAAAAAGATTTTTTTTTCCTTAGCAATCCACTATTTTGTACATTATGAACCACCATGAATCGACCAGCTTGAAATTTGGCCAGAAGATCTACACAATGGTCTATTTGATGGGCAGCTTAGATTTTGGTAAAGTTGTGCTTAAAACAGCAGGTACACTAGTTTTTGGAAGACATGGTCTTCAAGTTTTTTAGTTCATTTACTTTTGTTCTGCAATTCCTTTTTAGTTTGAGTCATCGTGGTTTCTGTAACAAAATTTTGTACTGAGTACTGAATAGTTGCTGGAAAGTTGAATGGTTATTGCAAAATAGGTGCATGAAGTGCCGAGGCAAGTCTGAGAAGCATGAACGGATGATAGATCTAACTGTTGAGATACATGGGGATACATTTGGGTAGAGAACATCACAGTATAGAGGTGTTACAAGGTTAGTAGGAGCCCTCTTTCTCTCTTTTATCGCTTTTGTTTTTTAGTTATTTTAGTTCATATATGGTGGTTTGTCATTGTAACTATTTTTGGGGCTTTTATTCTCTTGCTTTCCTCCTTTTATTTATTTATTTTTTTCCTTAAAAAAATAAATTGAATTGGGTTCCTTCTGTCACACTATTTTGTTTTTATTTTTGTTTTTGTTTTTGCTTTTGTTGTTCCCCCTTAAATTCATGTGGGGTGCTTATGAGTTTATTCTTAGTGTTTTTTTTTTCGTTCTTTTTAATGTTGTTCTTGTTGTTGATATTTTTCTCTTGGGTGTCATGTTCTTTTATGTGTGATGCTTCCAATGTACATTTTTATTTTCCCATGGGTTGCTCCCATTTATATTTTATTTTCATTGCTTTCTATTTTGCTTATAATAAGGCTATTTGGTTTTGTTTATATCAACCATAGGTGGACTGGGGTAGATATGAAGCCCACCTATGGGACAATAGCCGCAAGAAGGAAGGCTAGACTAGAAAAGGAAGGGATGGTTAGTAAAACAATAGGGGGAAAATTTCATATCTGAAGGCCAGATTAGAAAAGAAGGATTTGCAGCGGATGTTATATCTGAAGCCAGTGATCATTATAGAAAAGAGCAAGGAATCATTGGATTATAGAAGCTTGGAAATGAAATGTTGAATTGAAATTGGAAATTGGAATTGAAATGTGTACTAGAAAGGAAGATATTATTGTGTGTGAATCATTCTATTGTCCTTTTCTTTTATGTGTAATTATCTAACATATAATACAAGTAGATTACATTCCCCACTCTCTCTCATACAATGAACAAAGGGGTTTAAAATTATTCTTAAAATTCCATCCTAAAATTTGACCATTGGCAACATTAATAGGCATTCTAAAATTGTGCCTGAAAAGTGACCGTTGGCACCAGAACAATTTAAAACCATTCCTAAAATTTCGTTTCTAAAAATTGAAACGGTACCGAAAACAGTTCTGAACTGTTCCTGTTTTTCTACGACGCCTCATTTAGGAACGGTTTGAAATTGCTCCTGAAGCATTTAGGAACAGTTTAAAACTGTTCCTAAATGACGATTTTGGTGTAGTGACGGTAGGCCCCACAGAGCTGCTGATGTCAACAGCAGCAGATAGCTGGTGTGAAGGTCGCTAGCCCATCATCCCGATGATGGACGGTTTGGATCAAATCACATGGGATGGTGGGCCATGTGAATAGGATCGACGGATGGATGAAGACCATACGGTAAAGGTGCTTCCCACCTGGAATCATCTCTAATACATATCTCTCTCATATATATATATATATCACATGTGGGGAGGATTTCACGTCCAAATGGACAGTGTTAATTAAAAATACATGGGAGGTGGGCCCCACGCCTCTTATCTCACGGTGGAGTCCACATGTGTGTGGAGCCATGTGGCTAGGTAGTATGGATACAACACATATATCATGTGTGGCACACCGTCCAGACATCTGGACGGTCAGGATCATATACATCATGCTGCGACCCACAGAACTTGCTGATTGTAATACAACAGCTACAACAGGGGATATTTAGACGGTGGAATAAAATATGTAAACCACAATGGGTCACCATAGATGGAGGGTGTGGATGAAACATGCATAGTACCAAGGTGGGGTCCACATGGTGGCCCACCAGCTGGAGGAAATCCAATTGATATCTGCATCCTTCCTTCATTTAGGCTTAAAAATGGGCAGATAGGTAGGCCCACTAACTGGACGGCTGGATGAAGTGCGTACATCATGGTAGTGCCTATACAGATGGGCCATTAATCAGGGAAGAGAGAGAGAGAGAGAGAGAGAGAGAGAGAGATCGGAGTAGCAGAGGGACCCCGCCACTATAGGCCCCTCTTTACAATGCATACATCAAGATGGGTCCCACCATAAGTGGGCCCTCTAATCATCAAAATCATACAAAAATCACCCAACTTTGATCTTCTTGAACCTCTTCTTCCATCAACGCATCTAGAACTTCGAGGGATGCATTTCAACGGTGGAGATGATCATTATATGGTGGAGATAGGAGGTAGGAAGTAGGGTTGTACATCGAGCTGAGTCGAGTTGAGGTGGGCCAAGCTTGGCTTGACTCGTCCATGCTATATTCGAGTTCGAGCTTGAGCTCGTGCTCACCCTCGAGCTCAACATTGAAGCTTGGCTTGTTTGCTAAAGCTTTCGAGCCGAGCTGGTGGTTTGAGTCGAGTTGAGTTTATCTCGAGTCAAGTCGAGTTTACTTCGGTAGGGTAAGGGAAAGAAAAAGAGGGAATGGGAACGGGTAGGGTCGGGTAGGGTTTTTTAGTAAAAACTTTTAACTTCTATTTTTAAACTTAAATATATATATTATATATATTTAATATTAATATAATATATATTATTAAAATATATTACTCGAGTCGAGTCGAGCTCAAGCACGAGCTTTGAGTCGAGTCGAGTTGAGTTAAAATACACCATGGTCGAACTTGGCTTGAACTCAACTCAAGCTTTAGTAAACAAGCTCGACTCGCCTTGAGTCGACCTTTCAAGCCGAGTCAATTCGAGCTGAGTCGAGCCATGTCGAGTGAGCTTGACTCGTGTACAGCCTTAGTAGGAAGGTGGGGCACACTAGCTCTCTCATGGGAGCCATGGACGTTAGACTCTCATGGAGAGAGAGAATGAGAGAGAGAGGGGTGATGAGAGAGAGGGATGGATGGGTGTACTTGTGTAAGGGAGAGAGTTGACTTTGGAAAAAACTAGGGATGGGTCTAGGTACTTGGGATATGGAGTGTACTTGACTTATACTTGACATTGATTGATTGATGAGACATATTGTAGAGATTCTCTCAAAATTTATAATGCACAATGTTTCTTCGAAATGAACGCGGGCCCACATCTCCTGGCCTGGGTATCGATTCGGTGCATGAGTCATGAGGTTGGAACCGCGGTGACGACGCAGTCACTAGGGTATAAGTTTTGGGTCAAGCCGACTTCGGTATGCAGGTCTCAGCTTAGGATCACATGCAAATGTTGAATACAGGTCGAGGGTTGCCAGAATTTGACTGGGAGGACAGCGAAAGCCTACGGAACGGTACGATCTAGGATACGGGTCTTACTGTCCAGGTCTAATATAGAGTTTCAATGTGCTCTTGAGAGTAACTGGGTTTTGAGATTTATCCTAGGTTTTTAGGTAATGTTAGGTTAGCGATTTTAATGGTTTTGGGTCTTGCAGTTCGTATAGAAAGCAGTTCAAGCTAATTACACTGGTGATTGAGTTTAGTACTTAATTAATCTTCATCTAATTACTAAAGGATTCACTCATTAAGAGTTTCTGTCTGAGGTGATACTCAGGTCTTTGTATAGATTTTTTCGAGACATTACAGCCATATTGGAATGCAGGTCAAAAGAAGCTAACCATGACCACATGCTTAAACTTTGAAAAGGCACAGGTCTCTCCCAAGTGCTCTGTCAGTTTTCTGAAAGTCTTGGTTGAAGATATGGAGAAGAAACTCAATAGAAAGAAACTATTTAAAGACACCTATTTTGAATTTCTGCTGGACTTTCCACTGGATGAGTGGATGGCATAGTCTCAGATCATGCATTGCCTGATGCAAAGTGTAAGACCCGTATCTTAGTCCGTACCATTCCACAGACTTCCGCGGTCTTACCGGTCGAATTTCGACAACCTTCGACCTTTAACCGATATTGACGCGCGACCCTGATTCATATGCCGTAAACCTGTATCGACTCAATCCAAGACCAATACTATAGTGACTGCGTCATTGCTGCGGTTCCGATGCTGCGACTTGCTCGCCGAGGTGATGCCCTGGTCAAGAGATGTGGGCCAACGTTCGGTGCGAGGAAAACGCCGCGCATTGCGAAACTCAAGAGAATCTCTATGAGATGTAACATCAATTCCATCAATCAATCCATCACATGTCAAGTACACATCACCTTTCACCCATTCCCAAGCAACCATAAAAGTCAAGAATCTCTTATAAAGCCCATACCTCTCTTACACCAAAAGTCATCAAAGTCAAAAAGTTCTTACACCTCCCATGCTTTTCTTATACAAAAGGCCACAAAAGTCAAGATTTTCTTACACAACCATCACTCACCACATCCATCCATCACTCTCTCTCTCTCTCTCCCTCTTTACAACTCTCTCTCTTTCTCATTTCTCATCTCATTCTCTCAAGCAAAAAAATTCATACGTATGAGAGCTCTCCAAGCATTCCCAAAACTCGAAGGTGGCCCACTTTCTACCCCATGATCTCCCCATCCTAACCATCCATTCCCCATCTCCTCTATTGAAATCCAAGCTAAGGTGCTAAGGAACCCCTAGGAGCAAGAAGATCGGACGGTGGGTGCTCCTCTAGATGTAAAAAAATTTAATTTTTATAGCCTAGATATTTTTTTTTCTTTCATGAGGGAAGTGTAGGACCCACCAATCAATGGTGGAGATCCCACACAATCCCATGGTTATGGCCTAATGGCCTACCTTATGCATGCATGATCCATGCATGGGGCCTTTCTCTATGGGCCCCATCATGGTAGTTTTATTTCATATCATATTATGTTTGGGTCATCTAGACCTTATAACCATGGTGGGGATGGCATCCTCACCATGTATTTTAATTATAAGCCATGCATGTGCAAGATCCATGTTGTAAATGTAAATCTAGGTATGATGTGTGGGTGTGATTGATCTTGGGAGGGCTCAATAGTGGCGGAGCCCCTTTCCCTATAGCCGGATTGTCCTTCTATCTCTCTTTTCCCTTATTTTATTTCCTGATGTGTGTGGCCCATTAATGTATTTCCCTTTTTATTTAACTTATTTAATAAATTTTATCTAAGTAAATGTTGCTGTCCAGAATTTTCTGGATAGTTTCTGGTTATATTTGGATCAGATTTTGGGACTGTTTAGGGGACTATTCATACTTATTAAATATACTTTTCTGAAAGGTGGGGATCTCATCTTGATGTCCCCCAAATTTTAGCACCAACTAACCTTCATTGGGGTCCCAAAGTGTGGTCCAAGTGAGGTGGACAATCTGAATTTTCTGCACTGTTCCAGCAACATTCCACCATGGACAGTTGGATTTTTAAAATTTATTAAAATACCTATGGATGTTTAAAAATTATAAAATTTTTTAAGGGGGTGGTATACTTATGGTAGGACCCAGCTACAAAATTTTGGGGCCAATGGACCCCTGTACACAGCATGGTGATGGCGGGACCGACCCATTATAATATGGTGTCCAGATCAGTCCGATTTTCAGGACAGATTGATTTATGTAAATGAATTAAAATATTTACAGATGTTTAAAAATTCTGAAATTTTTTAAGAGTTTGGTCCACTTATGTTAGAACCCACCTACCAAATTTCAGGGACAATGGACCCCTGTACACACCGTGGTGAGGGCCGGACTGGCCCACTACGTTGGGACATCCAGGTCTGTCCAATTTTTCTGGACAGTCTGTTTTGTTTAAATTAATTAAAATACTTAGAGATATATAAAAATTATAAAATTTTATGAGGGTGTGACCCACCTATGGAAGTATCACTCTGTCAAATTTCAACCTCAAGTGACCCTGTTTGGGTATCCAAAAGAATGGGCCAAGATGGTTGGACTCCTAGATTTTTTCTGTTGTGCAGTCCAGCAATATGCCTTGATAAGAAACCATAATTCAAAAATATTTCTTCTAATGGTGGTCCACCTTTTTGGGTTTTCTCTCATTGTATGCATGATGAGGGACCTTGGCCCTTAATTTTTAGAGTTTTAGAGGCCTTGGACCCAGTCCAATGGAGTGCCCAAATTTAGGACAGTAACATGTTATAATTATGCTGGCCTTGGGCTGAAATTTTGAGGAGTGGGGCCCACCATATTATAAAGATCTTAGAGAAAATGATTTATACCTTTAGTTCCTTAAATTTTAGGCTTAATGAATGTACTTTTGAAGCCCACCACAGTTGAATTTAATTGGGTCCATGAATGTAGCCAGTTGTTGAACTATTTAAGGCCCATAGAGTGGACCCATGTGATGTGTTCCAAGGCCCATGGGATTAGGCCCATTTGATGTAATTTAAGGCCCATAGAGTGGACCCATTTGATGTGTTCCAAGGTTCATGGGATTGGACCCATTTGATGTATTTTAAAGCCCATGAGATTAGGCCCATTTGATGCGATCTAAGGCCCACGGGTTCTGACCCATTGCAATGCACATAAGGCTCATTGGTGTGGTTTATGTGGCTCACTTGATGAATAAAAGGCCCATACGACATGGCCCATTTGATGTATTTAAGGCCCAATGCAAAGTACCTAAGATCCATTGCAATGTGTGATCCTAACACGGATTATGTAATGATGTTCATGACGACCGCGCCTTGGGAGTAATGTTGGTTTGACGTCCACATTACGAGTTTAATGTTGGTTAAATGTCAGCATTACGACTCTCCCTGGGGCCCATTGTTAGGCCCGTACTTATTGTTTATAGGCCGTCCAGGCCCATCTGCATGGTAAGGGTAGTTCATTTCATTATAACGTGTTTAGTATAGTTTCATGACTCATAATCATACGCACCATATGTATGCTTGATATGAGTGGTGACTGATCATAGCATATGCCTTTGGGCAGGTTGTTTATGGGCTCCCGATTAGGCGGTGTTGCCCTACATGAGCGCACGTTACGTGTAAGGATGTGCTGCATGATTGGATAGTGTGATTCATGTATCTCGCATCGTGTGATATGGTTACTGTACGCCCTAGCGATATCGGGGTCGTAGCCTCCACAGACACATCGTGGTTGACAGGATTGGATACCAAAAATCTTGTTTTACATGGGGTGCTATAGATATCCCTGGGTGAAAGTCTCTAAACCCTTATGGTACCAAGAGGTTGCTCCAACGTCTAGACCGAGTGGGTAGATGAGCGTTGAGTGCCGAATACCAGATGGCTACGCTCTCCACTGTGTCGTGGTCGGTTGGAAGGGGGTGGGGCCTTACCCGCCCGAGTGTAGGGGGCAATGCTAGGTTGAGTTTGACTAGCTCGAGGAATGGGTTTGCTATCGATGAGTCATGCCCGATATTGGCAGACGGATAGTGAGGTCTCTTCCACTTACCTTATTGTGCGCGATGAGGTGACAATCTGGTTTAGAGTGTACTAGACCCCGGTGATATCCTAGAGTTAAGCTGTATTGACATGTGGACTTATATGAGGATTGTATGCTTGACTTGCATCTTGCATCGCATAGCCTTGGTACGGCTTATGATATTTATGGATCCATCTGCATATTCCGCATTACTCTGATACTGCATGATCATATTACTACCTTGCGCACACACTTTCACCACCCTCTAAGCTTTCTATAAGCTTATGCACGACCGTTGCGTGCAGGTGATGTTAGGGCGCAGCAGCGCTGAGGCTGGAGCACTTGCAGATCATTTTTGGAGTTTTTGTTCCTTACCATTGTATTTCCCTTTATGCTCATTGTACTTATAAAGTTTTTGATCATAGTGGAAATGTAATGGAGTTCTTGGTTGTTGTTTGTGGGTTATGCCTTTGGTTATGCTTATTACGAATCAAACTGATGTTGAAAATCCTCCTCGTAGCATCCCAGGATCGGAACCTGGCGAATGGAAGCTGGGAGCCGAGAATGTGGTTCTATGGAGGCTGTCGGCGCCGGATTCGGCGATCGAGAATTTTGTAAGCCCGATTTTTGAGTTTGGGACGTGACACAAAGGCTTGTTGGTGATCTGAAATTCGATGTTCAGGGCACCAAGGTAAGATTTACAAAGCTCAATTTTGTGCTAATAGTAGGTCTTAAGTTTGGGCCACTTAGCATAAATGGTGGCGATCATGCCGAGGCTGGAAGAGTAGAGGGAAGAAATGACATTAGGGAGACCTACCTGAGAGCAGGGGGTGTTAGTAAACAAAAATTGAAAGAAGCTTATTTGTCACTCGCTGATAAAGACGGACATATGGACGCGGTGAAGCTATCTCTAATAATTTGCGTTGAGAGTCTATTGGTTAGATCTCTGCAAAAGAATAACTGTATTGATACGTTTATCGATATGATTGATGACTTAAAATATTTAATAACTACCCCTAGGGCAGTGCAAGGTATGATTATTTAAAGAATGGGGTTAAAGCTATGTCTGGCATTATTTGGAGGGAAAGGGCGACTGGCTAGTACCCCAAATCATACAACACATGCGGATGCACGTATGCCCTACAAGTACGTCATTCTTATCCTGATTCATACTTTGAGTTTAAATTGTTCCCTTTTTCCTCCATACATGTCAACCAATATGTAATGCATGATAATTGTTCTTATACAAATTTGGGCCTACGAACGGTTCCCTCAACTCACTAGTGATCGTAGGTGGGCCGTTAGAAGACTGCCTACAAGGATTCCTCGAATCCTAAATTGGGGTCAAAAGAAAACAGGCAGATATGAAACCATATCCGTCATATTCACAGTTGTGCCAGTAAGATTTTTTTAATTTGTATTGTAATTTGAATCATGCAGTATGTTTATAATTAATAAATCAATTTTGCTCCTACAGGTGGTGCTAGCTCCAAAGCTTTGACCAATGGTCGAAGAAGCAGAGATCGAGGTTGTCAGGATTATAACTGCCGATGACATTCATATGAAGGACAAGGCTCTGTGGTCAGCACCCACGACAGAGGCAATGGAGGATGATGAAAGAAATAAAGTTGAGGCTGATCTTACAGCTTCCCTCATGGAAATAAAAAAAATAACTGAGCTTGATGGGAAATCTGCCCATTTTGGGAATGTATTAAAAGATAATTAAAAAATAAGATCCGCAATAAGAAAATACAATAAGCGGATTGATTTCCTTGCCACTGAGGTGTAAGGAATAAAGGGTGAATTAAGCTGATTAATGAGTTTGGAGTAGAAATAAAGTACCTCAAGGAGGATTATGCTTCTTTATGAGAAGTGACGTCAGTGAGAGATGATATGAATACAAAACACGTACATGAAATCTCCTTGTTTCATCTAACCTATTTGTTAATAGCTCACTGTAAAGGAAAATGAAAATGTATCGTGATTTTCATCCACATAGGATCGTTATTATCATACAGGAAGGGTCGTGGTTTTCATGTATCTAGGGTCCACGACCCAACATTGATGGCCTAGGGTCACGGTTTTCATGTAATGTGGTTAGTGGTTTAAATGAAATATGGATTGCTCTTATCACACACAGTGGATTGTGATTTTCATCCACGATGGTTCATGTGGTTGAACTACGACCTAACATGAACGACAACCATGCCCCATTGGTCGTAATAACCATGACCCTATTCTCGATCATAGTTGTCACCCATATATCTTTCAACCACTACCCAATAAGGACATTGTCTCTTCGATCAGCCCTCTTAGTGCAGAAAATGCTTCACTGCATAAGCAGGTGAAGCAACATAGAGAGGAGATTAATGCTTCACTACAAGAGAAGGTGAAATAGCATAGAGAGGAGATCAATGCTTCACTGCAGGATCAGGTGAAGCAACTCAGGGAGGAGATCAATGCTTCACTACAGGAGCAGGTGAAGTAAATTAGAGATGATATCAATGCTTCATTGCAGGAGTAGGTGAAGCAAATCAGAGAGGATGTCAATTCTTCACTGCAGGAGCTGGTGAAGTAACTCAGAGAGGAGATCTAAGTAATGAAGGTATATGAAGTTAAATCTATCCTGAATCATTGTTATCATACACTAGGGGTCGTGGTTAACATGCACACTGAATCGTGGATGATTCGCGATCGATATAACATGAGTCTTCTATCTAGACAATGGATGTGGTTTCTACGAGACGTAGATCGTGATTATCGTTCAGTGTGGATTGTTATTATCATCCGTCACGATCATTATTCCCATCCAATGTGGATTGTGATTATCATACATAGTGGATCATTGTTGACATCCACGAACCTCCAAGGATGTGAACCACGACCTACTATGGACGATAACAAGGCTCCAGTGGCCGTAATAACCATTTCTGATATACGATTTCACTACAAGACAATGTTCCTTCGACCGGCCCTCTGATCATAGAGAATGCTTCACTGCTAGAGCAGATGAGGCAGCTTGGGGAGGAAATACAAGGAATAAAGGTATATAAAGTTGAATTTTTCCCTTGTCATATTTGGTCGTTGTTATGTTCCTTTTTAGGTCATGTTCATGATCCAGTGAGGGTCATTGTTACATGCCCTTGCCCATTCAAAAAGTCTTCCCCGGCATGAGAATGCTTACTTGAATGAAGCTTAAAAAGGAGCTATATATGAAATGGAAATTTGGTTGTTGTTGTGTTTCACCTTGGATCATGGTTAATATCAATGCTGGATCATTGTTATCATGTGTGATTGGTCGTGGTTATCATCCACCATGGGTCGAGTAGACGCATGACCCAAAGTGGATGAGATAGGATATACATATAAAATATGTACGTGATTTGTCCCTGGTTTAATAGTTAACAAATCATTATGTACGTAATGTCTTCTACGATTTATAATAGATCAACAACTCCAATTTTGAGGCTGGGATCAGCCAGGTCTCTAATTTTGAAGCTGGGATGACCCATCTTAAAGATGAGAATGTTATGTTATGGGCGCAAATGAAGCAGGAGATGAACCTGCTAAAGGATGAAGTTAATAAGACAATTGTATGAGAAATTACATTTGGATCGTGGATTAAATCAGACATTATATTATGAACTCCATAGATAATATGTCATTTTATTACAGCTTAACATCGTTACCCTGCAACTGAGTGAGTAAGGGAGACCACGTTGCGATTCAGTGGATCTAAACAGAGCTTTAACTATAATAGAGCCTCGTCAGGAGCTCAATGAACTCCACCGAGCTCTAACCGATGCCGAAGAGGATGAGTTGAGAGTTGTCAGAGAGTTAGGTTCACTTGTCTAGTTGAAAAGTGTCTATGACCTAAATTCATGGGTTGACTCTGAGGTAAGTTTCTACCATTTCTCCTTCATTATTTCATATCAATGTATGAATATTATAGTTACATCACACATTTTCCTCATTACGTAGGCCATAGACCTATACTTAAGATATCTATCAGCGTGTCAGGACCATCGACCACGAGGTAGATAGGACTGCGCATTCGTCTTGTCGCTATTTACGGTAATGTGAATTTGAAAACCATAGTTGTCTTTAAAACGTCATTAATCATTTCTGTTTCTAACAATATTCAACATATCAATAGTAAAACATGGAACAACAACTTGACCTACCACGAACTTATGACATTGGGAACCATAAGGATCGTGGGACCATGAAGTTTGTAAGGTTGTGTGAATTGCTTATAGAAATAGTTGACTGTAAACTGAAACCTCTATGGAAGTATAATGTGGTAAGATCTTAGTTTCTTGCATATGTACAAGGACTTAAATGATTGGATATATATTTGGAAGGATAATGCTTTAACTGTTGTTATATTTATCGTGCTTCATAGGTGTACATCCCTCTTAATGTGAGGGGGTAGCACTGGCTGATAGCTACTGTTTATCTGAGGAAGAAAGAGGTCACTTTATATGACAGCTTGAGTACCGAATTAGAAGAGAAAAATGAGCTGGTCGTCGCACAGGTAACGGACGGACTGAGGTGGTTATTCTATGTTCTTAATGATGGATTAGTTAAATGGGAGAAGTCGTGGAATGTGAAGCCATTCGCTGACAGGCTTACACAATAGAACTCAGACGATTGTGGCGTATACATGCTGAAATATATAGACTTCTTGTGCAGTATGAGTGTAATTGACTTTACGCATGTAAGTATATATTTATTTGTCTACATTCAATCTTGACTGCTTTGTAATTTATTTTAAGATTAGTTCATTCTGATTTTGTAAGAGGAAATTTCAAAATTTAGAAAGACAATTGCATATAACTATCTGCAGCAGAAAAGAGCAGATGGGGTTGCGTTCCCAAGTAAATAAGGAGAAGAGGCATCAGGTAGACCAGCGAAGAGGGCCAAACACTGATTTGATGTTGAATGATGAATGGATTGGTATATTTGATATTTATTCTTCTTATTATGATATATAATAGGTTGGTGAATGAGATGGGTCGTAATTGTCCGTGAACAATTCGAAGTTGTATTGCACTTTAACTATCCGCCATGTTGGTTGACATATACAATGGATCGTTGTTGTATATATGTGGTTAAAGGTGCATGCCAAACATGATCCATATATGGGGACAACCATGACCCCCATAACACTAGAACATATCATGTTACAACCACGATCCTTCTAACATCATAATCACAACCCGTCTAAAACAATAACCACGGTCCATAAGAACAACGACACAGTCTCTATGACAACCACAAAACTGTCATGTGATCTGGTCCCGTGGTTCACATGCATGTTAGATTGTAATTACTGTCCACGTTAGATCATGGTTGTCACGCATGTTTGTTCGTGGTTCACAACCACCAACCTAATCTGGACCCCTGAAAAGCTTACATGATATATGTACATTATGGGAGGTAATGGAACTGAGTGCAGTACCACGACCCCTAAGCATAAAAATCACGACTCATATTACACGAGAAAGATGATCCATAACAGCCTTCAAGCCATGATCCATATACCATCACAACAACGACTAATGTAACCGGACAACCATAGATTATGTACACGACATGGCTCATGGACAGCTTGGTGCTTATGTATTTCGTTCATGGCATACATAATCCATTCCATGTCGTACACGTTGAAACAACAATAATGATTTAGGCAACATAACAAACATGATTCGTATAACATGGCAAATAGAACCCATATAACACATCAAGGTTACTCTCCCTCTCCCTCTGAATGGGTGGAGAGTTTTCTACCCACCGTCGTATTTATTTATAGAGACGTGTGGTTAAGAAATTATCTTATGAGCTATAAGTGTATGGAAACCTACCCATGAACATATTTTGATCCGTTCTTGTTGAAGTGTATAGAAATCTGTCCATCAAAGTTAGGACATGACATACGTAGATATCGAAAATCTCATGTGTGTGTATATATATACACACCAATATATATATATATATATATATATTGGTCTTTTGAGAGATTTGCAAAACGAACAATTGGATCGCTGGTCATGTTAATATTGGTCGTTGTTGTGTGTTAATATTTTCATGGTTCACATATGTAATCGGTCATGGTTGTCATCTATATTAGATCATCATTGACAACCACGACACTAAGAGAAACACGATCCGTACGTCATGGCAACTACGATCCCCATGTCATGGAAACCACGACCCATTAAAGTGGTTATAAGGGTCGCGTTTTCTTGTTATACTGTAAACTTAAGTGGAATAAACTAGCAAAGTCTTGCGTATTACTGATCTTGACTTCTGGCAGTTACTGTGTTATATGGGCCATGGTTGTAATGTTATAAGGGTTGATGTTTCCATGCTATATTGTCATGATTGTAATGTTATATAGGTTGTAGTTGTCATGTTATATGGATCGTGGTTGTCATGTTGCCTTGATCGTGGTTGTGGTATGCAAGATTCTGCGAGTTGTATGTGTCGTGGTTCTCATGACACCTGACGTGATTTCCATGTTGTATGGGTCGTGTTACTCTTAAGGTCGTGGTTGTCATATACGATCCAACATGGACGAGGAACCACGATCTATGACAACTGTGAGCCATGACAAATTTAACAAGTATATTGTTATTCATGGTGTTATAATAGGTATATGGACCGTGGTTCTAGTGTTGCATGGGTCGTTGTTCTCATGTTGCATGGGTCGTGGTTTTAGTGTCATTTGGGTCATTTGTTCTCATGTTTTTATTCACGATCCAACGTAGATAAAACCACGATCCAATGTGCATGTTAACCACGATCACACAACAGGGTTGTGGTTGTCATATACACTGGGTCGTGTTATAAGGGTCCTCGTATCCACGACCCCTCCCTTCGAAATCAGTGCGACCCTTCGAACTCAGTGCCACACTCTTTTTCAGGAAACACATTATGCTACTTCCCCGTAATCCCTATGGAATCAACACGACCCTTCGGAATGTTTGACCAGCTTATAAAAGTGGTACTTGGGTTTCAAATTATTTTCACAAGCCAATCCGAACCAAGATTCTATTACAACACCTTAAGCATTCATGGATTTCTTTACTCTTTCAATCAAAATAATGGAGGAGATACTCGAAGGAGCCATCGATTTCTTCTTGCGTTCTTCCTTTATGGGTGATCCCTTCCCTTTCCTCAAGGATGTTGACGATCTTCCTGAAGATCAACAGCCTCCACAGGAAATGTGAGCAACGATATACTGTGCATGTCAACCATGAACCATATTGTGCATGATTCACAGCCACCACGTTTGTGTTTCATCCATTCCATCCATATATTTCTCCAGATCATTTAATGGTGGGAGTCCAAAAAAAAACGATACTCCACTCACAGGCGGACAACATTACATGGAACAGTGATGATTGACCATCGTAGACCAGTAAAATGATCCCTCCCATTATTGGGATCAAGCCCAAAAATGATCTTTGAGAACAAACGAACGGTCGTACCTTTCACTGTACATGCAGATGAAGGGAATGGATGTAACACACACGTCATGGTTAGGCCCATGGCTGGTTACAAGGGAGTAGCCAATCCGTTATCCCACAAATTATACGAAAGAATATATGAGCATTGGAAGGGCCGAATGTAGCCTTTCACATGCACCTTTTACATACCTTCTTTATTGGGATCAACCCCAAAAGTGATCTGTAAAAACAGACGAACGATCGTGCCTTTCACTGTAGATGCAAATGAACGGCATGGATGTAACACATAAATCATGGTTGGGATCATGGTTGGTGACTGGGGCCATAATAGAAAACAATGGGGACAATGGAACCCACTGTTAGAAGTGGACATGTAACAACTGCGACCCATAAAATGACAACTAGATTGAAGTACGATTAGGGTCCATGTCGCCATTCCATTTATCTTGTGATTTTAGGGCTACGACCAATTTCACATTAGAACCATGATCCATTTAACATGACAATCACAATCCATATTACATGAAAACCATGATACATATTACATTACAATCATGACCCATATTACATTGACAACAATGATGCATGTTACATTGCCACCACGACCAATATTATATGATAACAACGACCCATATTACATTATAACCACGACAATTATAAGCCATGATTATCTCAAAATCACTGGCGACAACTATAAGCCACAATTATGAAGAACAGTTCTCTTCAAAGGAGACCCAAGGGGCCGAAGATATCTATTGAGAAGGAGTCATTGATCTTCCACGGCCACCAAACAGTCTTTAGAATTTTAGGTGGAGGCCGTTGATCTTCAGGAAGATCGTCAACATTCCTAAAGAAAGGGAAGGGATCACCCATAAAGGGAGAATGCGAGAAGGACTTCTAGGTCAGATTGGCTTCTGATAAAATGTAACCCAAGTACCATATTTATAGGCTGTTCCACTAATGGTTAATGTGGGGGTGGTGATTCTAAAGGGTCGCTTTAATTCTGAAGGATTCTGGGTAGGTATCGTCATTAATGCGATTTCCTGCATTTGAATGTGGTGCTGATTCCAAAGGGATGGGTCGTGGATAGAGCGGACATTGGGTCATGGATGTGAAACACAACTCAACATAGATAACAACAATGATCTCTATAGATAATAACAACGATCTTTATGGATCGTGGATCAGATGATGGGTGGTCTTGACTTTCGACTTTGACCCAGTATAGATGACAACAACGAACCATGTAGCATGACAATCACGAACCATATATCATTTTTAGAGTTCGATCATAGGGCTTGTCTCTGTCTCACCACGACCTTACAGTCTGAATCCGTTCGTCTTAGCTTTGCTGAGTTCCAGGCTGATGTAAAAGCCCTGCAAAAGAAATTGATATTTTGTGGATAAGCTCCTACTCGAAGTTGGCAAACCTGGTGTATAATGGCTTCTTTGGGATTCCAGCCTGACAACAACGATCCTTATAATATGACAGAATGAGAAATTTTTACCATATTAGTAAGCAAGATAAAGTGTATAGAAATAATCCAAGCACTTTTAAGAGAGAATGAGAACCATTTAAAAAATTTTATCCAGGTCTTGTAAGGGTTCTGTCCATATGAAAAAAGATATTAGATACTCCAACAAAGGCACGAAATAGTCCTTGTACTACCTGCAAACACAAAACATGCAATAAGCTGAAAACATTAATGTAATAGTGATTATTATAAAAGGATGCAGTGGACATGCAGAAAGTCCCTAAACACATTCAATTGTTCTTACGAAATTAAAAGCTAGAAGGTTACTTAGCATGACAACAATGATCCGTATAATACGACAACAATGATCCATAAAACATGAAAACCATGAACCGTAACAACTGACACCACGACCCATGTAACTTTGGCAACCACGATCCATATATCATAACAACCACGGTTAAATTTATAAGAATCCTTCCATCTTAGCTTTGCTGAGTTCCAGGCTGATGTAAAAGCCCTTTAATAGAAATTGATATTTTGTGGATGAGCACCTACTTAGAGTTGGAGGACTTGGTGTGTAATGTGGCTTCTTCAGGATTCCAGGCTGATATAACTTGGCTTCTTCCGGGTTTCAGGCTGACGCCAAAGCTCTACAAAAGAACTCGTTATTTTGTAGCATAACAACAACGATCCATAAAATATGACAACAACGATTCATAAAACATGAAAACCAAGACCCATAACAACTGACACCACAACCCATGTAACTCTGACAACCACGATCCATATATCATCTTAACCACAGTTAAATTTACATGAAAACCATGATAAAGGAAAACTATCAAAAATGATCCTTTGTCTGGGTCATTTGTTGACAACATGAAGGATCATGGTTGTCATATACGAAGGGTCATGTTTATCGCTATGGAAGGTTGAGATAACTTTGATCAAGGTGTGCCCTACAATAAGCTCCCTTCACTTGATCATGAAAGCCCTCACCATACCATGTTTGATCTTTGCGATACATAACAAGTGTCTACAAGAAGGTTCGATAAACAAATACACCCCCATATAGGGAAACGGTCCTTTTCTATTGGTAAATCCATTACATTACATTCACTGTATGGGGAACGGTAGTTTTCCTTTTCCTAGAACATTCCCGATATGGGGAAATGGTCGTTTTATGACAAAGTTTAGGTCATGGTTGTCATGTTAGTGAGTTCGTGGTTGTCATGTTAATGGGTCGTGGTTGTCATGTTAATGGGTTCGTGGTTGTCGTGATAATCGGTCGTGGTTATCACTTAATGGGTTCATGGTTGTTACATGACCCATGTCATCTTACAATCACGACCCTTCTAACATGTAAACCACGACTCATGTAACATAACATGAATGACCCATGTCTAGTAGAACCCACGAACCATATTCCGTCATAACAACGACCCATGTTCAAGGGGCCATGTTGATGGCCAATTCTTTAACCCATAACTTTGCATCGTGGTTATTATGTTATATGATCATGGTATTAATGTTCGATGGGTCGTAGTTGACATGACCATTTAGATTGTGTTTTCATTATATATGGATCACTGTAGCCATGATACATGGATCGTGTATTTGAATTTTACGGACCAATATGCACTTGATACACAAAAAGGATGTAATTATGAAAAGGTAAGATCAGCGCGAGCGCACTTTCCTACGAAAGCCTTTAAGAGGAAGTTCCTTCGCTGGAATCCTAAGTGGGCCCAACCCTGATATTTGTGAGAAATCTATCCTACTCATCTATTTTTTGAGCTTAATCTAGGGCTTGAGAAAAAAAGTGAGCAGGATCCATGACTCAAGTAGATAGCATTAAAGGAAAATGTGGGTGGGGAAATTCAAACCGTTGA
This sequence comes from Magnolia kwangsiensis, assembly GCA_037074715.1. Classification (NCBI taxonomy): domain Eukaryota; kingdom Viridiplantae; phylum Streptophyta; class Magnoliopsida; order Magnoliales; family Magnoliaceae; genus Magnolia; species Magnolia kwangsiensis. Next base: position 40,254,769 of record CM073576.1, on the reverse strand, counting down.
AACTTCCCTGGGGTTCACAGTTATGTTTACATGCCATCCATACCGTTCATAACATAATTCCTAGTGTGATGAACTGAAAACACAAATATTATCCTGACTCAACACTTCAGTTTCCCAATACGTATTTCAACTATGGACGTTCAATCTTCACATTTTCAGCACATTTGAGTCTTAGATCCGGTTCATTTATGGTTCCAAGCCCTAGACTGAGCTAAAAAAGTGGATGCACGAAGTTGATTTCTCACAAACATCATGGTGGGCCCCAACCCACATATCTTAGTTTGTACTGAAAAAATATGTCACATGTACATACATTAAAATGGAGTCTAAAAGGTGCAAGGTTCTCTTATGATTCCCAACGCATAACATCAATCGTCGATTATCTTGGTCAAGTCCATGCGCCCATCATAAATCTAATCTAATATGTCATGGCTGATGGATTCCTTCGATAAGTTTAATAGAAACACGTATTGAGCCATTAATGGCCCACACTGCATAAAGATGACAAATAATGTAATTCTACGGAACCTGTTGGTTTGAACCATTATAGTTCATTGGATTTAAATATTTTGATCATTCTTTGGATAATTTTGTTTCTTGTCGTTACAAATAGATTAGACGGTGCGAATAAGAGAGAAGGAAGTTCGGTATGACTTAGAAATGTCCGAGCTTGGAAGATATATAGTGTAAAGCAACATCTTATCCTTGTACGGAACGCCGATTGTATATATATTTATATATTATTTATAAATATATTTATCTTGGAGCTTCTTCTCTGGGGCCCCTTCACTTTTTATCCCTACCCCCATTTTTTTTACTGGTTTTAAATCCTCTTCATTGGGCCCCTCCATCGTCACTCAACGAGTACATCTATGCAATTTGAGTGCAGCTTAGTTCTTATAAGTAGAAAAGTAAGGTAATGGTTGACAGGGACATGTTATGTGAGCTATGGCTGTCAACCACGACTTAATGTATATGACTACAATGATATGTATAACATGACAATGATGATCGTGTTTGTAATCATGGTTGATATGCCCAATGGATCGTGGTTGACAAGCATAGTGGATCATTGCTCACATGTTACTTGGGTCGGGGCTGTGAGTTATGGTAGTCATGCTGTATGGGTCGTGGTTATGCCCACATAGATGACAACAACGAACCATATAGCATGACAACCACGATCGTGGTTGCAATTCAATATAGACGACAACAATGATCTGGATAGCATGACAATCACGTTCGTGGTTGTGATTGTTGTTGATGTACCTAGTGGATCGTGGCTCACATGTTATGTGGGTCATAGATGTGAACCACAACTCAATGGATCGTGGTTGACAAGGACAGTTTATGTTGGTAGTAGATGTGAACCACGACCTAATGTATATGACTACAACAATATGTATAGCATGACAATCACGAGCGTGGTGAATCGTGATCGTGGTTGATATGCCCAAATAAATCGTGTTGACACGATTGTGGGTGGGTGGTTAATTTGCCTATTGGATTGTGGTTGACAGCACGGTGGATCATGGATCACATGTGGATGGGTGGTCTTGACTATTGACCTCGACCCAGAATAGATGATAACAACGAACCGTGTAGCATGACAACCCCAATCCTTTAGAACTCGTGATAACCATAACCCTTTGTTGGTTACATCAGCATTTAACTACGTAGTTCAATTACGATCGTGTTAGATTTTGCATGACCTTATTATTGATTGATTAACATTCAATGACCATATTGAAATGCAGGTCAAAAGAAGCTAAGGATGACCATGTGCTTAGACTTCGAAGAGGCACGGGTCTCTTCCAAGTGCTCCATCAGTTTTGTGGAGTATATGATTGTAGATATGGAGAAGAATCCTAATAGACAATATATTTAGAGACAACTGCTTTGAATTTCTTCTTCACTTTCCATTGACTGGGTTTAGGGCACACTTCCAGATCATGCATTGTATTAATGCAAAGGCATGTTGGTGATCTAAAATTCGATGTTCAGGGCACCAAGATAAAATTTATTGAGCTTGACTTTGCTTTAATAATGGGTCTTAAGTTTGGACTAGTTAGGATAGACGATGACGGTTGTGCCGAGGCTGGAAGAGTAAAGGGAGGAAGAGGTATTAGGGAGGCCTACCTGATAGCAGGTAGTGTTAGTAAAAAGAACTGAAAGAAGCCTATTTGTCACTCACCGATAAAGACGAACATATGGACGCAGTGAAACTGGCTCTAATAATTTACGTTGAGAGTCTATTAGTTGCCGCTCAGCAAAAGAATAACTGTGTTGATATGTTTATCGACATGGTCGATGACCTAGATTATTTTAATAATTATCCCTAGGGCAGCATGGGGTATGATTATTTGAAAAAAGGGGTTAACGCTGTGTCTGGCATTATTCGAGCGACTAGCCGGTACCCTAAATCATATAACATATGTGGATGCATTTTGCCCTGTAAATATGTTAATCTTGTCTTGGTTCATAATCTAAATTTGAATTTTTTTTCTCCATACATGTCAATCAATATGTAACGCATGATAATTGATCTTGAGCAAATCTGGGCTTACAAATGGTTTCCAAAACTCACTGGTGACAGTGGGTGGGCAGATAGAAGACTGCCTACAATGATTCCTCGAATCTTAAATTAGAATATGAAGAAAGCAGGTAGATATTGCCCCTTATCCCCCATCTTCACAGCTGTACCGGTAAGAGTTATTTAAACTGCAGTGTATTTTAATTATGCAGTATGTTTATAATTAATAAATCAATTTTACCCATGCAGGTGATACTAGCATCAGAGTTTCAACCGATGGTTGAAGAAGCAGAGATTGAGGTTGTCAGGAGTATAATCAACCAGACTTATACGAATGACAAGGCTCAGTGGGCAGCACCCACAGTAGTGACAATGGCATTGGAGGATGATGAAATAAGAAATAAAGTGGAGGCAGATCTTACAGCCTCCCTCATGAAAATAAGAAATGAATTGGGGGCTGAGGTTAGAACCTCCATCCAGGTAGATATTAGCAAAGTATTGAAATATAATAAGAAATCAAGATCCACAATAAAGAAATTTAATAAACGGATTAAGTTCCTTATCACTGAAGTGGAAGGAATAAAGGAAGAGTTCGGCGGAGAAATAAAGAACGTCAAGGTGGATAATGCTTCTTTACGCAAAGAAGTGAAGTCATTAAGAGACGATATTAATACAAAATACGTACGTGAAATTACCCTGTTTTATTATTTGTTAATAGGTCTCTATGAATGTATTGTCTTATATAATGATTTTAATACAGATCAACAACATAACAACAACAATAACTGTTGATGATGGGATGGACCATCTCAAAAGTTTTGAAGATGGGATGAGCCATCTCGAAGATTACATTGCTTCACTATGGGGGCAGATGAATCAGCTAATAGTTGAGTTTCAGTCAATGAAAGTAAATTAAAAAATGGATCGTGGTTATCATCCACAAATGATCATTGTTACCATCTAATAAAGGTCATAGTTGCCATGCGCATTAGGTCGTGGTTGATACATGACCCAACATTGGTGGCAACCATGATTCAGCCGAGAGTCATGGTTTCTGTGTAAGATGGGTCGTGGTTTCTATGAACTATGGGTTGTGGTTACTTTTTGAAGGGAAATACACAATAATATAGTACTCCATTACAGAAATTCGTTGCTTCGATCAGCCCTCTCGTAAGAGAGAATGCCTCACTTTAAGAGCAGGTGAAGCAACTTAGGAAAGAGATTCAAGCAATGAGGGTACATGAAATTGAAGTTATCAATTTATCCTGAATCTTATTTGGTCATTGTTCTGTCCCGTTTTGACTCATTTCTCGTGTATGATTTTATTACAGGACAATGTCCCTTCGACCATCCCTCGAAGCATAGAGATTACTTCGCTGCCAATGTAGATGAAGCATTTTGAAAAGAAGATATAGGGAATGCAGGTATATGAAGTTGAAGTTTTCCTGAATCTTAGTGGTTGTTATTGTGTCCCTCTTTGGGTCATGGTTATAATACAGTATGGATCGTTGTGTTAGGCCCATGTACAATCAGTGGGCGATCTCAGTGAAGAGAATGCATATATGAATGAGAAGATGAAGCATATTGAAGAGGAGATACAAGAAATAAAGGCATATGAAATTGAATGTTGGTGGTAATTGTGTTCCACGTTTGATAGTGGTCATTATGAAGGTCAGATCATTGTTTTCATGTGTGATTGGTCGTGTTTATCATCCATATGGGTCATGGTTGACGTTACGACCCAATGTTGACGATATAGGATATCAAATGCAGAATATATACGTGGTTTGCCTTTGGATTAATATTTAACAAGTCAATATGAGTCTAATGTCTTATACTATACAGGTTTATAACAAGTCAACAGCTCCACCATTGAGGCTGGGATGAGCCACCTCACTAGTGGTTCGTGGTTTCCAACCATAGTGGGTCATGGGTGGTGTGTGTGTGTATTCGTCTACATTAAATCTTTATTGCTCTGTTCTTTGATTTAATATTAGTTCGTTCCTTTTATGTAGGAGGACATTCATAAAATTTGAAAGACAATTACATACGACTGTCTGCAGTTCACGAAGTCAGAAGATGCGGCTGAGACGATGTGTAAACCATCGATGAGAGTCAAATTTTTTATTAATAATTAAATGCTGGATGGATTGGTGTATTTGATGTTTCTTCTAAATATTTTCTATTATGATTCAATGAATGAGATGGGTGATGGATATGACAACCAATGTATCGTGATTAACATCCACAATCCATCCTCACTGGAAACCATCGCCAAGTTTGCATGACAACAATGACCCCGTTCTTTGTTCATGACTCAGATGCACATTGGATCATGCTTGTCAGCCAGGTTAGTTGAAATCCACAATGGATCGTTGTTGTATATGGGTGGTTGAATGTGTAATGCCAGAACGATCCATATATCATTACAGCCACGACCTATGTAGCATTAGAACCACGACACATGCCAACCATGACAAACTCGATTGTTTGTGGATGTGATGAACATTGGGTGGTGATGTAATGCATAATGGATAGTTGTTGGAAAACACAATCCATTGTGTATGTCAACCACGACCCTGTCGTTGGATCGCGTGGTACACAAGAACAATGGATTGTGGTTTTCACCCTTGTTGGAACGTGGTCCTCATCCACACTAGATCGTTGTTCACAACTACGACCATGTAGTTGGATCTCATAGTTGACAGGCACATTGGATCGTTGTTGTGAATATATAGGAAGTAGTTATTATCATGTGGCGAGCTGCCAAAGAGAAGGTAGTTAGTTCTGTTCTTCAGTAACATTGCCAGATCTCAGAAATTGTCTTCAGAACTTCCTGTAGTGGCAGTGGAGCTTTGTGGAGATCGTTAACGAAAGGGAAGGGATCACCCGTGAAGGAAGAAAGCGAGATGGAGTTGTTACCTTCTTTGAATATCTCCTTCATTATTTCGATTTGAAGAGAAAAGCAATCAGAAAAAAATGCATTAGGTGTTACAATAAGACAAGGTTTTGTTAGTGGTTTTATACATAGTGGATTGTGGTTTTATCTAGTTGGATCGTGGTTGTCATCTAACCCTGGATCATGGATTGTAGTAAAGGGGAATGACAACCACGACGGATATAAGATGAGAATCACGACCCATTTATATGGGTCATATTTTTTACGTTATATGGGTTGTTTTCTACTATTAAATGGTAGTTGTTGTCATGTTATGTGGGTCGTGGTTGTTACGTTGCATTTCCTTGGTTGTTGGTAGATTTTCCTGTGGTGTGACTAGCATATAAGGTGTAACACACCACATGAAATCAGCAAACAGAGACAAGCCACATAAGGTAACAAACCCGACCCACATAACATGACAAACACGACCAATATAACAAATCAACCATGACCCATATTGGTTGGACACACCACACGAATTAAGCAGACAACAACAACCCATATCATCTTCATGACCCTTCTGTCATTCAAACCATGACCAATATCGATTGACAACCATGATCCTTATAATCTCATAACATTATGAGTGTATATTGCCATGTAAAATTATAAATAAGAACCAATATAATATGAAAATCATGACCAGTATAGCATTAAAACAACAATCCATGACAAGTACAATCCATATAACACAGTTACTAGCAGAAGAGGAGCTTAGTGATGCACAAGACCCTCCCACTTAAGCTTGCAAATGGAGATATTATCATCCTCCTCACTCTTATCATCACTAGTTAATAACTATGACATTCCGTTCGGATTTAGTGCGATGACCATTCCCTTCGGATTCACCACGACCCTTCGCAATAAACGCCACATGCAAGCCACAACCCATTTAACATGACAATGATGGTGAATGAATCATCAGACTACTTCCTTTTCAGGATGACAACGACGATAGATTTAACATGACAACCATGACCATATTCACAGTGATAATCCGAAGAGCAGATCTCTACAATGGGTACATAGCGAACGGAAAAACTCTATCGAGAATGTCTTGCTTTAGCCTAATCGAAAACTCTGTTAAGAAGGTAAGGCTTAAACAAGACATTCTCGCTAGTATTTTTCAGCTGGCTGGGTCCCATTAAAGAGACTGTACTTCCTATTTTGTTGTGATTATGGTCCTGATTGTCATGTTATAGCGGTCGTGGTATCATGTTATATGAGAAGCAGTTATTATCATGTGGTGCGCTGATTATAAAGGGTCGAAAGAGCTGCAAAGATCATTTTCAGAACTTCGTGTGGAGGTGGTTGAGCAGCAGAAAAATTGTCAAATCCCTGTAGAAAGAGATGAAATCACCATTAAAGGAAGGAGGCGATAAGGAATTGATGGCTTCTTCCACTTTCTCATCCATTGTTTTGAATGGAAGAGCAAAGAAAATATATTAAAGCGAAAGGTGTTGCAATAAGGTTCAGATTAGTTTGTGGAAGAAGTACCACTCTTATAGGGTGGTCATTCAATGGTCAATGTGCCGATTTTGAAGGGGTGCGCTGATTTTGAACGGTCACAAGGATTTCGAAGGATCGCGCACGGTGCCCAGCAGATTGCAGGGAAGTAGAGAGTCATTCAATGGTCAAGGTGCCAATTCTAAAGCATCGCACTGTTTTTGAACTGTCACGCGGATTCTGAAGGATCAAGCTTGGTGCCCAGTGAATTGTAGGGAAGTAACGAGTTAATGTTCTCTCCTAAAAAAGTAAACTGTGGCGATATTTCCAGAGGATTGTTCTCAATCTGCAGGGAATGGTCGTGGATATGACCAGTAATTGGTCGTGGTTATCTTCCATGTTATATCGTAATTCACATGCACATTGGATCGTATTTTTTATCCACGTTAGATCGTGCTTATCATCTAACACTGGGTCATAGATCGATGAAAAGAGGAATTTGAACGACGACCCATATGACATCCTAACCGCGACTAATATCACACGAGAACCACGAACCATGTTATATGGGTTGGGATTGTTACTTTATGTGTTATGGTTTTATGTTATAACATCCCCAACTTATATAACATAACAACACCGATCCATGAAACATAACAACCATTAAGCAAACCAACGATGATCGAATTTGAGCCGAGTTCGAGCTGGCTTTCGAGCTGAGTAATGAGTTACAGGTTCGAACTTTGAGCCGAGTTCGAGTTATAAATTGAGATTCATTTGAATTTCAATTCGATCAATTGTCAATTGGAATTCGAAGTTGAACAAAGCGATAAAATATATAAAATCCATAATTTACGATTAAAAATTTTTGATAATTACATAATTACATTGTTTAAACTAACAAATTACAACTAATAACCTCCATACGAGGAGTGCATTCCTGTATTGTCATCTAACCCATCGAAACTGCTATCTATTTTTTCAATTACATACTTGTTCACTTCCTCTAAGTCATAAGGCGAAGAGATATTTCCTTCATGCTCTTTTACACTTTGAACTAGATTTTTCAAACTCTATTTATGTGAAGAATTTTATGTAGTACCCAATGCCCTATAAAATTCACCGAGACGGGTCAAGAATTTGAATTTGTTACTCTTTTTCTTCTTCTTGTTTGTCGTACTCGATTCGGCTTCAACATCGTATTGTCTTTAACTCGAATATCACTGAAGTCTAGAAACTTCCTCCATTTACATTTTGAAGTGAGTTGGAATTATTCTTCCTCTAAAGCTTTTAATCTAGCATCCTCCTATGCATCTCTTGTGGATGCAATTCGTGTACTATATCTATAAGCAGAAGGTTTGGATGGAGTGGAAGGTTTTCTATTCAAATCTAACAGGGCTTGAAAAAGATTTCGGACATCCTTGGGGGCATTGGGGTAAAGTTTTGCATCACCACCTCAACATGACAAGTGTAACTGAAACCGATTAGTATTGTTGACGAACTTTGGGTCACACAAACCACACTTAATCTTTGATTTTTCAGACCTTAGTGGTGATTCAGCTAGGGAAGCATAGTCGCAAATGTCTAACGATGGGTGAGATGATGACATATCTACACTCATTTTTTAACAATAAAAAAATTTAGAATAATGATGAATAATTACAACAATGATATTGTGGTTGTTATTATGATCTATGTTGACATAACTACGACCCATATATCATTACTACCATGATTCACAGCCACAGCCTAGAATATGGGACAACACCCAAATGCTATAGATGTACACGAATAGGTCACAATCGACTTCGACACACTTTCGTCCCTACTGGCTGTGGCTGAGGCTGATGATGACTTAATATGTTGGTTTATATTTTACATTGTTTGCGATAATGTCATTTGAACTGTAATATACGTACTTCATGACACATGAACCTTGAAGCGTGTTAACCACGATCCATGAATTATTGTGCATTTGAACCATGACCCATAGAGGAAACAGTGAGCTTAACAACGGGTTGTGTCACTCATGACAGGTGGACCGTGGTTGTTATGTTCTATGGGTCGTGTTTCTTATAAGATCATGGTTGTTTGCGATGATCCAACATGGACAACAACCACGAACAATTACGACAGCGAACCACAACCAATTTAACATGACAACCATGATCCAGATCAACTGCTACCATTGCTTCACATATCGCACGAAAAAAATAAAATGGCAACAATGACCTATGTATCAATTCATTTCAGGATCCATGCATCATGACATCCAAGACCAATCACGACCCATGTTTCATGTCAAGCATGACCTAACGTGGATGATAATCATGGCCTTTAAACATCTGAGCCACAAACAAAAAGATGAAAATAGTGAACATAACAATAGGTCGTGGTTTTTGTGATATAATGATCATGGTTCTAGATGGGTAGTGCAAAAAACCAGTGTAAGAAGCTAAGATCTTTCCATATCTAATGACAACTACAATCAATGCTTCCCATCAATTACGAAACATATTATACGAAAACCAGGATCGGTATAAGAAGACAACCACGACCCTTTGATACTTACATTTAGGATCCAAATTTCATCAGAACCAAGACATATACAACATTACAACAGCAACCCATATCAAATGATACCACAACCCAGGAAACTTTGATCAATAGCAGGTCGTGATTGTCCATTGCATTGTGTCATGGTTATAATGAATAGTGGATTGTTCTTGTCAAATGAGAACAATGACCCATATGCCGTGATAGTAACGACCCATTATTCATGTGAAACACGACCTGTGTCATCCTTACAACCAATCTGCCATGCAAACCACGACCAAACATTGTTGGGTGCACGTTGAAGAGAATTGTTTATGGTAAGACAGCCACGACTGATCTAATATGACAAATATATCCAGCTGAAAATCATGATCCATTATAAGACAGCCACGACCGATTTAACAAATAAACTATGAACAGTGTAAGACAGCCACGACTGATTTAACTGAAAATCACTCTCATTTTCGATGGTTAAAAAACTACGACCCTTTCATTTGGATTCAGAGCGAGCGTTCGGACTAAGCATCACATGTAGCATGCAAGCCACGACCCATTTAACATACAATAGGGAACATAACACCATTGTTCTAACTTCCTCTACATCAATAAAAGCCATGAACCAGTTAACGTTTTTCTGATGGCTGGGTACCCGTTGATATTGTTGAGTTGGCAGGTTCAGAAATTGTCTTCAGCATTTCTTGTGGAGGCCATTAATCTTCAGGAAGATCGTGAACGTCCCTGAGGAAAGAGATGGGATCACGAATAAAGGAAGAACGCGATAAAGGCTCTATGTTTCTTCAAAGAATATCTGCTCCATTATTTTGAATGACAAAGTAAAGAAATGCATGAATTGACTTGTAGAAGTATCACCAAAGTACCACTCTTATAGGTTGGTCATTCAATGGTTAAGACACCGATTCCGAAGGGTCGCTTTAATTCGGTATAGTCGCACGGATAACGAAGGGTCGCACATGGTGCCCAGTGGATTACAGAGAAGTATCGACTTTAGTGTGATTTCATGAGGAAGAAGAATGTGGCACTATTTTCGGAGGGTCGTGCTAAATTCTAAGGGAATGGTTGTGAATGGGATGAACAAAGGGTCGTGGTTGTCTTCTACATCGATAGTGGTTGGGAATCACAACCCAATGTGCATGACAATAACGATTGTTCCGTGTGATCGTGATTGTGTTACATGGATCGTGATTGTAAGAAGAACACCTATCACTAAGCAGTGGGTCGTGGGTTTTATGTTATATGCCTTGTGATTTTTCATGTTATATGGGCTGTGGGTTGCTTACGTCGTAGTCCCATGTTGCATGAAACGTGTTCATCATGTTATATGGGTTGTGTTTGTCATGTTATATGGGTCGTATTTATCATGTTATATGGATTATGTACGCCATGGACGAAACACATAAGAACGATCCTATGAGTCATGTCATGTACACATATCATGCAGGCTTTTCAGGGGACCGGATTAGGGTCGTCGTTGTGAACTAAGAACTTATGTGGACAATAACCACAATCTAACATGCACGTGAACCACGGGATTAGATCACATAACAGTTTTGTGGTTTTCATAAAGACTATGACACTGTTGTTATGGACCGTGGTTTCCATCTCAGTTGGGTCGTGGTTATGATGTTCGACGGATCATGGTTGTAAGATGATATGCATTGTTGTTCTAGTGTTACAGGGGTCGTGGTTATCACGATATATTGATCATGTTTATCATCCACGTTCAACTACACATATACAATAATGATCCATTATGCATGTCAACAAACATGGCTGACAGCCACGAGCCTAAGTGCAATACAACTTTGAATTATTTATGGACAATTACGACCCATCTCATTCTCCAACTTTAGATTTATTGAAGATGGATTGTGGAAGATAACAATGACCCATTATTCATCGTATCCATAACCATTTCCCTTCGAATTCAGTGCACCCTCGGGAAACAGCGCCACATTCTTTTTTCACAAAATCACATTAAACGTATATATTAGATGAATCAATTTTCCATAAACAACTACAATCCATTGTTCATTGTAAACGCGATCCAAATTGCATGATAACCATGATCATTTGTGCATGTAAACCACGATCACACGACAAGGCCGTGGTTGTCATATAAGAGTGGTACTTGGGTTTCAAATTACCCTTCATAGGCCAATTCCAAACCAGAACCCTTATTGCAAGGCCCAACCCGTTTGGGTCATGGTTGTCATGTTATATGGGTCATGGTTGTTACGTTAGATGGGTTGTGCTTGTTCGTTAATATGGAGCATGGTTCTCATGCCTATATAGATCGTGGTTTTCATGGTATATGGATTGTGGTTGGCAACTACGTTGTATGACCCATGTATAGTAATAATACATTATTCATCAAGACCACGATCCAATGTGAATACGAACCATGATTGATTTTGGATGACAACCATGACCCATTGTTCGTCATATCCTCCACCTATTCAGAAACAACATCGCATCCCTTTTAAGGAAATCACATTCATTTCACTATTTCACTGTATTCTTGAAAAATGATATTTCTAACATCAGAAAACCAATAGTCGCACAACATCCTACTGACATTAACCACTCGATTGTCAAATTCGAAGTTGAACAAAGTGGTAAAATATATAAATTGCATAATTTATGATTAAAAAACTTTCATAATTACATATTTACATTGTTCAAAATGATAATTTACAACTAATAACCTTCATAAGAGGAGTGCCTTCATGTATTATCATCTGAGCCATCAGAACTGTTATCTATTTTTTCATATACATACTGGTTCACTTCCTCTGAGTCCGAAGGCAAAGAAATATTTCATTCGTGCTCTTTTACACATTCAACTAGATTTTTCAAACTCTTTTTATGTGAAGAATTGTATGTAGTACACAATGCCCTATAAAATTCACTGAGATGGGTCAGGAATTTGAATTTGTTACTCTTTTTCTTCTTCTTGTTTGCCGTACTCGATCCGGCTTCAACATCATGTTGTCTTTGACTCAAATATCGCTGAAGTCTAGAAATTTCTTCCATACTGCGTTTTAAGGCGAGTTGAAATTGTTCTTCCTCCAAAGCTTTTAATCTGTCATCCTCTTCTACGTCTCTTGTGGATGTAACTTGTGTACTAGATCTAAAAGCAGATGATTTGGATGGAGTGGAAGGTTTTTTTATTTGAATCTAATAGGGCTTGAAAAAAATTTCGGACATCCTTGGGGGCATTGGGGTAGGGTTTTTCATCACCACCTCCACATGATAAGTGTAACTAAAACTGATTAGTATTGTTCACAAACTTTGTGCCACACAAACCACACTTAATCTTTAATTTTCTGGACTTTAGTGATGATTCAACAAGGGTAGCGTAGTCCCAAATGTCTGACAATGGGTAAGATGATGACATATCTACACTCAATTTATAATTAAAAATAAAAAAATAGAATATTGATAAATAATTACAATAACGATATTGTGGTTGTTATTGTGATCTTTGTTGGCATAACCACGACACATATAGCATTACTAACATGATTCACTGCCACAACCCATATAAGATAAGAAAACACCCAAATGCTTTAGATGCAAACGAATAGGTCACAATCGGTGTCGATGCACTTTCATCCCTGCATATTTATTTGAACTATAATATATATACTTATTGATCCATGAACCTTGGTGCATGTTAACCACAATCCATGAACTCTTGTGCATTTGAACCATGTCCCATAGAGAAAATGGTGAGCTTAACAACGGGTCATGACACTCGTGACAGGTGGACTGTGGTTGTTATGTTCTATGGGTCATGTTTCTCATAAGATCATGGTTATTTGCGACAATCCAACATGGACAGCAACCATGAACAATTACAACAGTGAGCCATGATCAATTTAACATGACAACCACGACCCAGATCAACTACCACCATTGCTTCACGTATAGGATGAACAAAATAAAATGACAACAATGACCTATGTATCAATCCATTTTAGGATCCATGTATTATGACAACCAAGACTTATCCAATGACAATCATGATCCACGACCCAACGTGGATGATAATCATGGGCCTTTATGCATATGAGCCATGAACAGAAAGATGGAAATAGTATATATAACAATAGGTCATGGTTTTCGTGATAAAATGATTGTGGTTGTAGATGAACAGTATAAAAAAATCAGTGCAAGAAACTAAGATCTTACCATATCAAATGACAACTACGATCAATGCTTCAAATCAACTACAAACCATATCACACGACAACCACGTTTGGTATAAGAAGACAACCACAACCATCTAATACTTACATTCGGGATCTAAATTTCATCACAACTAAGACATATACAACGTTACAATAACGACCCATATCAAACATTACCAAGATCCATGAAACTTTGATCAATAATGGGTTGTGATTGTCCCTTGTGTTGTGTCGTGGTTATGATGAATAGTGGATCGTGGTTGTCAAATGAGAACAACGACCCATATGCCGTGACAGTCACGACCCACTATTCATGTGAAACACAACCCATATCATCTTCACGACCAATCTACCATGCAAACCACGACCAAACCTTGCTGGGTGCCCATTGAAAATAATTGTAAATGGTGAGACAGCCAAGACTGATCTAACATGAAAAATACATCCCATATTACATTACAAAGCACGACCCATATAACCTGAAAAATCACGATCCATTGTAAGACACCCATGACCGATTTAACATGACCAATATGACCATAATCACATTTACAGTGGGAAGAAGATCTCTCTTTAGCTGGCAACCAGCGATGCAGAAAAACTCTGTAGAGGATGACTTATTTTAGCTCGAACAAAAACTCTATTGAGGAGGTCGGGCTTAAACAAGACATATTCTCAAGTGTTCTTCAGTAGAGCTCCCTGAGTCCCGATGAAGAGACTGATCATGATCTAGCTTTCATGTCACAGGGGGCATGGTTGTCATGTTGTATGGGGAGTATTTATTATACGCGTGATGATCTAGAAGAAACGCAAGAGTTGCCAAAGACAAGGCAGAAGGAAATGGAGTAGTTAACATTTTTCCACTAGCCGGGTGCCTGTTAAAATTGTCGAGTTGGCAGAGTTAGGAAGTTATCTTCAAAGCTTCCAGTGGAGACCGTTGAGCTTCAGGAAGATCGTGAACATCCCTGAGGAAGGGGAAGGGATCACGAATAAAGGAAGAACGCGATAGGGGCTTTATTGTTTCTTCTCATATCTGCTCCATTATTTTGAATGAAAGGGCAAAGAAATGCATGAATTGGCTTGTGGAAGTATCACTAAAGTACCACTCTTATAGGCTTGCCATTCAATGGTCAGGACGCCGATTCTGAAGGGTCGCGTTGATTCGGTACAGTTGGACAGATAACGAAAGGTCGTGCTTGGTGCTCAATGGATTACGGGGAAGTAGCGACTTTAATGTGGTTTCGTTGAAGTAGATGAATGTGGCGTTGTTTCCAGAGGGTCACGCTGAATTCCAAGGGAATGGTCGTGGTTGTCTTCCATAATGGATCGTGGGTGGGAATCATAACCCAATGTGTATGACAACAACGATCATTCCGTGTGATCGTGGTTTGCTTAAACATTGGGTCGTGATTGTGTTACATGGATTGTGATTGTAAGAAGGACACCTGGAATTAAGCGAAAGATAATGAGGGATGGAATGGAGACGTTTAACTTGAATATTAATGAGCGTGGATTGCTTGGGTCGTGGGTTTTTTATGTTTTATGTTATAAGCCTCGTAATTTTTCATGTTATATGGGTCGTGGATTGCTTGGGTCGTAGTCCCATGTTGCATGGAATGTGTTTGTCATGTCATATGGGTCATGATTGTAATGTTACATGGGTTGTATTTGCAATGTTATACAGATCGTGTTTTTCATGTTGCCTGGATCGCTATTGTTGTTTCAACGTGTATGGCAGCGCATGGATTATGTATGCCATGGACAAAACACATAAGCACCGAGCTGTCCATGAGCCATGTCGTGTACACATATCATGTAGGCTTTTCAGGGGACCGAACTAGGGCCGTGGTTATGAACCAAGAGCTAACGTAGACAATAACCATGATCCAACCTGGACAATAACCACGATCTAACATGCATGGATCATGGACAATAACCACGATCTAACATGCATGTGAACGATACGATCATATCATGTGGCAGTTTCGTGGTTGTTGTACAGATTGTGTCGTTGTTGTTATGGACCATGATTTTCATTTTAGACGTGTCGTGGTTATGATGTTAGACGGATCGTGGTTGTAAGATGAAATGTGTCATGGTTCTGATGTTATAGGGGTCGTGATTGTCACGATATATGGATCTTGTTTGGCATCCACATTCAACCACCCATACACAACAACGATCCATTGTGCATGTCAACCAACGTGGCAGACATCCACGACCCTAAGTGCAATACAATTTTGAATTGTTCATGAACAATTATGACCCATCTCATTCACCAACCCATTATAGACGATAATAAGCAGAAGAAACATCGAATGCACCAATCCAGTCATCATTCAACGTCAAATCAGTGTTTAGTTTTCTTCACTGGTGTACCTGACGCCTCTTCTGTCAACCACGATCTATTATGTAACAAACCACAATCGCGACCATGTTCGTGGTTGTCATACCACACATATCATTGATGTCATCTACATTGAGGTGTGATTCATAGCCATGATACACTGACCATGTCAACCACAATCCATTCGGTGTTGATTGTCATGCTATACATTTCGTTATAGTCATATGCATTGAGTCGTGGTTCACACCCACGACCCACATAACATAATAACCACCATATACCGTCCTTGTCAACTATTACCTTGCTTTGTACTGAGATGCACTGAACTTGTAGATGTGCTCACTGAGTGACGATGGAGGGGCCCAGCAAAGAAGATTCAAAACCAGTAAAAAAGAAAACAAGGATTAAAGATAAAAAGTGAAGGGGTAAAGTGAAGGGGTCCTAGAGAAGAAGCTCCAAGATATAGTCGGCGATCCGTATGGGGACAGGTTGTTGATGTTTTGTGTATGGAAATGTAAGTGTCCATAAGCGTCTAAGATATAGTCGATGTTCCGTAAGTCACATCAAACTGCAGATATTCTCTAATCCGCACCGTCCATTTTATTTGTAACATCAAGAAACCCAAACAATGGTCAAAATATTCAAATCCAGTGATCCACAACAGTTCAACCAATAGTTTCCGTAAAAGCCCATAATTTGTCATCTTTAAGCAGTGTGGGCCACTGATGGTCGATACGTGTCACTAAAATTTTTTTTGAAGGAATCCATCATCCATGAACAATTCCAACGGATTAGATTCAATTTATGATGGGCCCATAGACTTGAAGCAGATGATCGACGTTTGATCTTCTACGTTTGGAACCGTAAGTGAACTTCCCACCTTTAGCACGCCATAATATATGTACATGCGACATATTCGGTACAAACTATATATGGCGTCCGCGGTGATATATATGTCATCTAAACTGATCATCGTGTGTAATGAACATGTAGAAAGGCATAGAATACAAATAAGTTTGATCAGGAAGATGTACGGCCCATGTAGTTCTCAACGCCTTATAACCGTTTATTTCAGTGTGATCAACTATGCTTGTAAGGTTCAAATTTTTGGATAAAGATTAGTACATACTCTAACAACTAACAATCGGTGTAGATTGAAAATTTACATAAGATCTGTCCCACAACCGAGAGAAAATCAAAATCTTATAAGACACATCACGGCACAAATAGGGCGTCGACCTCACCTTTCATCATTACTTCTGTTTATGTGTCGAGGCTATACTAGTCTATAAAATTTGAATACAGTGATCCATAACTGCAGCGATCCATATACATTGAAAACCATGATATGTATCGTCATGTCAACTACGACACCTCGAACATTAACACCACGACCTGTATAACATAATAACCATAATATAGAGTTGTGGGCCAAGGACTTGGGCTTTAAACAGGATATGGTGAGGGCTTTCGTTGTCACGAATTGATCAAATTCATCTCTACCTTGCACAATGACAACCACGACCCTTCGTAAATGACAGCCACGATCCTTCACGTTGGTAAGACACAGCCCAGGAAAAAGGATCATTGTTAACTCTTTATTTTTTTATCATGGTTTTCATGTAAAATGGATTGTGATTGTTATGATATATGGATCGTGGTTGTCAACGTTACATAGGTCATGTTGTCGGTTCCTATGAGTCATAGTTTTCATGTTTTATGGATAGTTGTTCTCATATTATACAGATCGTTGTTATCATGCTACAAAATAACGAGTTCTTTTGTAGAGCTTTCACTTTAGGCTGGAATCCAGAAGAAGACAGATTACATCAGCCTGGAATCCCGAAGAAGCCATTACACACTAAGTCCGCCAACTCCGAGTAGGTGCTCATTGATAAAATATCAAGTTCTTGTGTAGGGCTTTTACATCATCCTGGAACTCAGAAAAGCTAGGACGGAAAGATTCAGAATATAAGGTTGTGCTCAGATAGAGACAAGCCCTATGATCACGCTCGAGACACGATACATGAGTCATGACTGTCATTGTATATGCATCGTGGTTGTAATATTATATGGGTCATAGTTGTCATAAAATATAAATCCTGAATGTAATGATATATGGATCGGGGTTGTTATGTAATAAAAATCATGGTTGATGTCTTATATGGTTTGTGGTTGACGTTAAGCATTAGTTGTAATTGTCTTTCGATATGGGTTCGTGGTTGTCATGTTATACGAGTCGTGGTTGTCACGATGATTGGGTCGTGATTTATTTTTTTAATGTTTGATCATAATTTAAACTGTAATGTAATATATACTTATTGATTCTGAACCTTGGTGCATGTTAACCATGATGCAATGTGAATGATAACTACGAATTCTTGTGCATTTGAACCACGACCCATAAAAGAAATGGTGAGCTTAACAATAGGTCATGGCACCCATGATAGGTGGATCGTGGTTCTCATTTTGCCTAGGTCGTGTTTCTCTTAAGATCATCGTGTTTGCGACAACCACGAACCATTACAACTGTGAAGCACAACCATTTTAACATGACAAACACGGCCCAGATCAACTATGACCAATGCTTCGCGTATATTTTAAAATGACAACAATGACCTATGTATTAAGCCATTGCAGGTTCCATGTATCATGACAACCAATACCTATCCAGTGTCAGACACGACCCATGTTTCATGACAACCATGACCCAAGGTGGATGATAATAACGAGCCTTTATGATCTGAGCCATAAACGCAAATGGCAATCGTGTACATATAATAGGTTGTGGTTTTCATGATATAATGATGGTTGTTTTCATGTAAATGGGTAGTGTAAAAAAATAGTGTCGTGGTTGTTAACCACGACACATGAAATAAGGCAACAACGACCATGCAAAACGATTAACACGAACTCATTTCAAAATAACAACTACGATCAATGCTTCACATCAACTACGAACCACAATACATGAAAACCACGGTCCGTATAACAGGACAACCACGACCCTTTAATAATTATATTAAGGATCCAAATTTCATCACAACCAAGACCTATACAACATTACAACCACGACCCATATTAAAGGATACAACGACCCACGAAACTTTGATCAATAGTGGGTCGTGATCGTGCATTGCGTTGTGTCGTGGTTATTATGAATAGTGGATCGTTGATGTTAAATTAGAACCATGACCCATATGTCATGACAAACGTGACCCATTGTTCATGTGAACCATGACCCATGTCACTTCACGACCAACCTACCATGCAAATCACGACCAAACCTCGCTGGGACCCGTTCGAGAATATTATTGTTATTTATATGACATGACAAATACATCCCATATAACATTACAAACCACGACCTCCCTTGGGATCGGAGATACTCTCACCCGGCTATCATATGTCTCTCCTAGTCAACTAGATGGCAAATCAATCGTCGATACTATTACTTGCCTTCCCGAGTCATTCATTAATGATTAGGCCTCGGTCTATTATACAGTAAGCTTTCAAGCTTACTTGATTTGTTGGCTCTGATTGTCATTTTATACTTTCTAACTCTTTTCTTTCTCAGGCGCAGCTGATGTTTCTGTTTATTCGGGAGAGGCTAAATATGATGATTAAGATTGAAAGGAAAAGGCCAGGCTGGAAGAGCTCCTAAAAACTTCTGCCGAGGAACAGGAGAAGCTGAAGGGCTTGGTATGAGAAGGCCAATTAAGGGAGATGATGCTCCACGAGAAGGCCAATTCTGTCTCATTTGGACTAGGCTAAGTCCGAACTGACAACCACAAAGGCTCAACTTGAACGAGTGGAGGCGGACAATATGCGGCTGGCAGCTAAACTGGGGCAAGCTATGCTTGATCCATATAACCTGAAAATCACGATTCATTGTAAAATTAAACAAACGATCCATGACAACTACGACCCATATAATACAGTGACTTTCAGAAGAGAAGCTAGCATGCAAGCCAAGACTCTGCAAGTTTTTTCCACCTAAGTTTGTGAATGGGGATATTATCATCCTCCTCACTATCATCTTTGGTGGTTAAAAACTACGATCATTTCCTTTAGATTCAAAGTGACCATCCGGAATAAGCGCCACATGCAGCATGTAAGCCATGACCCATTTAACATGATAAACACCATAAATGCATCTTGGCCTCCTTTCCAACAAGACAGCCACGACCGATTTAACATGACAACTACGACCATAATGACATGTACAGTAGGAAGAAGATCTCGCTTCCACCGGTAACCAATGATGATTGACAAGACTGTTCTTCTTATTGTGTTGTAATTATAGTCTTGGATGTCATGTTATAGCAGTCGCAGTTGTCATGTTGTATGGGAAGTATTTCAGCTCAACGGCAATAATTCTGAAGAAATGCAAGAGCTGCGAAGGATAGGGCAGAAGGAAATGGAAGTAGCTAACGTTTTTTCGCTAGCTAGGTGCCCATTGAAATTATCAATTTGGCGGACTTCAGAAATTATCTTCAGAACTTCCTGTGGAGGCCATTGAGCTTTAGGAAGATTGTGAACATCTTTGAGGAAACGGAAGGGATCACGAATAAAGGAAGAACACGATAGGGGCTCTATGGTTTCTTTGAATATCTGCTCCATTATTTTGAATGAAAGAGCAAATAAATGCATGAATGCGGATTGGCTTGTTTCACGTGACCACCAAAGTACCTCGGCTTCTCGACTCTATTCTTCCTTTACCTTAGCAAATGCCTACCTACAGTTGAAACAAAATAAAATACTAACCTCGTAGTGGAAGAGGCTTTAAGATGAGAGAAGTGAGAAGGAGAAACAACATCGCTCTCTGTCTGTTGGTCCTTAGATCTTTGCTTCTCTAGATAAACAAAAGAAGAAGAAGAAGATGGTCTTTCAAAGGTAAATAAATGCGACATTTACCCCATCCGAAGCTCGTGGTGCTAGTGATCGATGGTCTGTGGGCCCCACCATGATGTATGTGCTTCGTCTAAGCCGTTCGTCTAGTTTAAAATATCATTTTATGGCTTGAATCAAAAAATGAGAGTGATATAACTCTCGGTGGACCCCACTGCAGGAAAATTATAGTTATTGGATATCCACTGTTCACATCCTCTTAGGGCCTATCATGATTGGATTATGCTCATT
Organism: Magnolia kwangsiensis; assembly: GCA_037074715.1. Taxonomy (NCBI): domain Eukaryota; kingdom Viridiplantae; phylum Streptophyta; class Magnoliopsida; order Magnoliales; family Magnoliaceae; genus Magnolia; species Magnolia kwangsiensis. The sequence continues at coordinate 40,233,590 of CM073576.1, read as the reverse complement.
TTTGGTCTCCAACCATAAAATAATCTATAGAAATATATGGAGGGCATAGATGAAACACGCGCGTGGTGTACGGCCCACAGAGCGTCGAGCACTAGCCATTGGCCGGTGTCCCGGGGAGTAGCTGATCCGTCCATTTCTCGTGGGTTACAACAGCGGGTGACTTCTACTTCACTCCATGACCATACAAGTCTTGAACCAAGGTTAGGGGCATTTTCATCCGAAAGAAAGTCCAAAAGCTGTCAAAAGGCCCTTTAGGGAATATATGGGGTGTTGTAGCATTCTAGGTACTTTGCCCAAACTTCAAGGCGAGTACGGTCAATTTTTCAGAGGAACATGTGTTCAAACCCATTTGACCATGCAGTATCTTCCAGTGCACCGCGAGTGATTTTGCACCAGTGTACATGCACACTCATATGGGGCCTATGGTGATGTTTGTGGGAAATTCACTCCGTTCATAAGTCTTTGTGGGCTCAACTGGGCCCTCTGACTAAATGTGTGACAAATCCAGTTCTTAGGTGGGCCATATTGACAGAAATACAGCCATTAGCTTCCAATTTTCATCGATTCAATGGTTGGATCTGTTTAGATTTGAAAATCGATGGTCAAAAAGCTCTAAGGGAATCATATGTATGCTTTTTACTACGAATCCCTCAACGTAGTGTATTACTAAATCAGTGTAGAATTTCATTACTTAGTTATAAATTATTTTACTTTATTATTATTATTTATCAATATATTTAACATGTGGGACCTATACTTTGTGGTAGGTACCTTAAGTTTTAGGATTCTTATTATATAAATGGGCCACATTTCATAATTATGACTTTTATCATGATTTGTTATGAAAATTGTAGTTATACCTGTCTATCAAAGTGATTGAGATCTTAGAATTAAATTTCTCTAAGGATGTGATGGTCCATCTTAACATCAACTAGTGGATAGTTCGATCAATGGGCGAAAATGTTCTTGATTGTTAGATTGATGCATAATTGAGTTTATAGGTTGATCTCGAGGTGTTTATGTGTGATATTGCATCCCTCAACAGCTGGATTTGGATCATGGGTCAACTAGTTAATGTCGATGTGATCCTACATTGAGACGTAGGGGTAGATTGTGAGTACTCGAGAATGGTGTAAGTCATGCGTTATGTGCATTTTATCATGTGTTCATGTTATATTTGATTTGAATGGTAACACTCAAGTACTGAGAGGTATGGGGTGTTACAAGTTCTCTAGACTCTAATGACTTGACAGATAAGTAGATGAGCCCCATTAAGCACGTTGATGAAGATCTTCTCCTTTGATGACGAAGAATCTTCAGCTCCCTTGAACCGCAACTCAAATGATGCACCAATGTAAGGTAACGGGTTGGGTCAAGGTTATGATGGAATCCTACTCTATTAAATGTTCTCCTATAAAAGAGACAGCGATTCCAATCATCTATGCATTCAAGGCATCCTTAAATGTTCCCAGCTTAATGATTTTTCATTAAGATGGCAGATTTAGGATCCTTAAATGTGAAAGTTCATTCCTCAATCCACTCTATTGAATGTTAATGGTGATGGTGGATTGGAGGATGAACTCCCATGAGAGAAAAGACTTAGGATTTATGATCTAGGTTTAAACACTCATAAGCACTCTTTATTTTCTTTACCAACAACCATAAGCAAGCTCTCATTAAATAGGAAAAAGGTTCTAACGGATATAAAACAGTCATATTTTAACAGAGTTCGATATCATCAAGCATATACTCTCGATAGCATCGACTGACTGCTTAATGATACAAACTCAAACTGTCAAACATTTTTGAAACTTTTTACCAATTGGTCAAGAAAATCGAACGCACATCGATGTCATCAGATTTCAAACTCCGATTTCATCGACACTGGATTCTATTCCTCGACATTTGAAAATGTGAGAGCACTTAACTTTGAAACATATCAGGTATATGATATGATCGAGCATCACTTGATATCATCGGAATTTGAATGTCGATGATATTGATGACAATGTCGATTCATCGATAATTTTAAGAAATTTTTTTATAAGCTTACTGGATAGTTTATGTCCTCTTTCGATGACATCGACCTAACCTCGATATGATCGATATTTGAATATCAATTTTATCGAGTGATCCTTGATCCAAGAAATATTAACCTGAAAACTTACTGGATAGATTTGTGTCCCAATCCGATATCATCGAAGGTCTACCGATATCATCGAGATTTAAATTTTGAGGATATCGAGGAGCCCTTTGATATATTGAGAATTACATGATTTGCCTTAGTAGTATTTTGGACACACCTGACCAGATGTCGATTTTATCGAGTTGACTCGAGATTTAAAATTCGACGATATCGAACAGTCCATCGATTCATCGATAATTCAATCCAGAGTTCTTTGTGGTTTATAGACATTTGAAGTCCTTAATTTGATAATATTGAGTGATCTTCGAGGACATCGATAACAGGGTTCGATTTCTTCAAGCCATGTATCGATAAATCGACAAAGGTAGAAAATTTAAAGATTTTCCAAATTTTATAAATTATTTTTCTCACATAAAACCCTAGGATGTTCTATTTAATTTTAAGGGTTTTTATATACCTGGTGTTTTGGGACATGGGATGTGAGGCTAAGGTTTACCTATGGCGAGTTCGGGCACACATCTTGCTAAGGCAGACGCTTGAATGATCTTCTTATGGGGCTCATTTATCTTGATGACTCAACGCTCATGCTAATTGACAAACCAGGGCACTTTCAATCTCTCCCTTTGTCAATTACATGATAAAATACCCTAAAACATCTTTTAGACAACACCTTAAATTATGTGTACATGAACTTTGCACAATTTTACAAAGCTATCTAGTTCACACACACGATTGTATCATCAGTAGTAGCTGCTCCCCCTATCATCTTGCAATTGCTCCTCCTATCACCTCTACCACCATTAGCAAACACACACAATTTCCTCCAAGGTGGAATTTGTTCTCCCCCTTTTTGTCAGTCATTGGCAATGGGAAAAATAGAAAAATATGTTGACTGAAGTGGAAGCATATGGGAGAACTAAAACCCAAATAAAATGTAGAAACATAAAGCAGGTATGCATAAGCATAAGGACATCCCTGAGAGAATAGACAATAACAGTATCGATATAAAGATCAGACAACACAAACCAAGCAGGAAATATGCAGGAGAAAGTATTCACAATTGATATCATCATTCAAGGCAAACCAGTAAGCGTACCAGATAAGCATGGCAATAAGGATATATGAATTATAAACAACCATAGTAAAAAATATCTAAAAGACAAACTGCCCAAGCTTGGCAGTTGTGTAACATCCATTCAAAAATACCAAAAACCAACCATTCTGGCCCATAAAAAAAAAAAAAACTACATGCGGACACCAAAAAAAAGTCATCCGCAATGTCGAGATATGGCTGCAACGATATCACACCTCCTACTTGGCACTTAACGTCCACGAGTGTCGCTATTGGTGAGCAAGTCAACTACTTACTGACTGGTATGCTGGAGGGCATCAACTTTATCCTCAATCGCTGTGAGACGTCTTTCACAGTTGTAAAGACGTTCCTCAATACCATCCAGCCCAGTCAGTAGATGACGTTCAAGGTTATGATCCTAGCGATTGGTGATGGACTTCAGACTGAGCAGCAGCGTACGATTTGATCGCTATGGCATAGCTAGATACGAAGGTTGATTATTGTTGCCTGCCGACTGTACGGGAGGCTATTTGCTGGAAGAGAGGAAGTGAAGCATAACTGTTGTGCCTCCTGGACTCCGTCGTGATCGAACCATGCTTCTGGATGAACTGCATCTGATGTAGTTGGGAGGCCCACATAATGAGCAAGTTTGCATATTAGTGCAGGAAATGGTATTGTATCCCGATGATCGCCTCGGATGGTACGAATGAGCTGCCTAAGAAGAAGAGTTGGAAGACACACTTGGACCTCTTGGTACATATCATATAGGACATTTAGCACAAAGGGAGTAAGGTGACTACCTCTTGCGTCACATGGATACACATTTGTCCCTAGGATGCTATGAAGAACTTTAAAAGAGGGTCCAAGATGGTTGACATGAAGAGAAATGTCATCATTCCTGGGAACTGTGGTGCCATGACATAATGCTCGTGTTATCTCACCTCAAACACCTAACCCATTTAGATTCCGATTTGTTATAAGGATTCAGGTGACTTCGAGGTTTAGAAGACGTATAAGAATGATGGTGGTAATGAGTTTTGTGTGATGCACAAGCTCTATTCGAATACATGGAGGATTATCACGAATAATATGACAGCTATTGAAAAATTCATGAATCAATCCAAGTTGATAGGGTCTACTAAGATTATGTTTTACCATCCTATCACTTCCAAGAGAAGATCCACCCCAAATGGTTCAATGACACTATTAAGGACAAGGCATTCAGCTACTGTAACTGGACCCCCTTCCATCGGATTGAGATGAGACTAACTGGATTCTGGTTACTTATTTTTTAATTTGGATGATTGAGTAAGATTCTTACCTTTGCTTTTCACCATGGTTTTTCTTGGAGAGGAGCTCAAGAGGACAGGTAGAGATAGGGAGAGACAACCAGAGAAGAGAAGGAATAAGTTGATACAATCGGATGCCCGCTTCTCTTTTATAGCAGAGTCTTCGATGATATCGATACGTCATCAATGTCATCAAAATCAGGCTCATAAAGATATCGAAGACTGTGCCAATGACCGCTGGGAAGATGCAAATATTCATCAGATATTGAGGCAGTCTAACCATTGGGAAGGACCAACGATTATATCATTCCATTCCCGAGAGCCGTCGATTTCATCGATAGTGAACGTCAATATCATCGACATTTGAATATCGATGATATTGAAAACAACTAGATATCATCGAGTATGTGAAGATGTAGAATTTTTGTTTCCATAGTTAACATGGTTAATTCATGAAGTTTAGACTTGTTACTGATAATTAACCATGAATATCTCAGTTTGAAGATTTACCTATTTAGACCATTTTTACCGAGACATCATCAAAGAGCACATATTCTAATTGATTTTTGAAGATCACTAAACCGATTTGCATCAAGAGATTTTGTTAGGATATCGGCAAGTTGCTTTTTTGTAGACACATAATCCAACACAATAATCTTATCTTTAACAAGTTTTCGGATAAAATGATGACGGATGTCAATATGTTTAGTCCGAAAGTGTTCAATAGGATTTTTTGAGATGTTGATAACACTTGTGTTGTCACAGAAAAGACTCATTGTGAGTTGCTCAATCCCATAATCTAACAACATTTATTTTATCCAAAGGAGTTGTGCACAACAACTACTTGCAGCAATATATTCGGCCTCGGCAGTGGACAGGGATATTGAACTTTACTTCTTGCTCTGCCAAGAGACCAGACAATTTTCAATATAAAAACATCCTCCACTTGTTGATTTTCGATCATTCAAGTTTCCAACCCAATCGGCATCAGAGTATCCAGCAATGGTGGTGGATGTTTCAAATGGATACCATAGGCTGAAAGAGGTAGTTCCTACTATATATTTGATGATTCTCTTAACAGTCATTAGGTGGGATTCCTTATGATCTTCCTAATACTGAGCATACGTTCCCACACTAAAAGATATATCTGGATGACTGGTTGTGAGATACAATAGGATTCCTATCATACTTCGATAGAGATGTTTATCCACATTTTTGCCATTAACATCTTTGGAGAGTTTGAGTATGGTGGTCATAGGTGTATGATAAGTATGACTAGATTTGAGCCCAGATCTTTTCACTAAGTCGTTTGCATATTTGGTCTGACATATGAAGATTCCATCATTTAATTGCTTCACTTGTAAGCCTAAAAAGAAGTTCAATTCACCGACCATACTCATTTCAAATTCTAATTTCATGAGATTAAAAAATTTGTATGCAGTATCTTCACATGTTAAACCAAAGACTATATCATCCACATAGATCTGTGCAATGAGCAATGAATCCTTTATCTTTTGAGTGAAAAGTGTTTTATCTACACTTCCCCTGCAGAATTTATGATCCAAAAGGAATTTCGTCAATTGTTCATACTAAGCACGTGGTGCTTGTTTGAGACCATAAAGTGCTTTATTCAGATGATAGACATGATGAGGATACTTAGGATCTAAAAATCCCATAGGTTGTTCTATATAAACTTCTTCATCAAGATCTCCATTAAGAAATGCACTTTTTACATCCATTTAAAATAGTTTAAATTTCAACACACATGCAACAAACATGAGAATTCTGATTAACTCAAGACGAGCTACAGGAGTAAATGTTTCATCTAAATCAATGTCTTCTATCTGTGAATACCCTTAAGCTACCAACCTTGCTTTATTTTTTATCACATTACCAAATTCATCGGATTCGTTCCTGAAGACCCATTTGGTTCTAATGACATTTGTATTGAGTGGCCTGGAAACCAATTGTCATACCTCATTTCTCTGAAATTATTGAAGTTCTTCTTGCATAGCATTTATCCAATGTTCATTTTGAAGAGCTTCCACAATATTATTGGGTTCAATCTTTGAGGTAAAGCAGAAATGACTATAGAGAAGGAATAAGTTGATACAATCAGATGCCCACTTCTCTTTTATAACAGAGTCTTCGATGATATCGATACCTCATCGATGTCATCGAAATCAGGCTCATAAAGATATCGAAGACTGTGCCAACGACCATTGGGAAGAAGCAAATATTCATCAGATATTGAGGCAGTCTAGCCGTTGGTATTAAATCATTGCATTCCCGAGAGCCGTCAATTTCATCAATAGTGAACGTCAATATCATCGACATTTGAATATCGATGATATCGAAAACAGCTAGATATCATCGAGTATGTGAAGATGTACCATTTTTGTTCCCATAGCTAACATGGTTAATTCATAAAATTTAGACTTGTTGCTGATAATTAACCATGAATATCTCAATTTGAAGATTTACCTGTTTGGACAATTTTTACTGAGACATCATCAAAGAGCACATATTCGATTTTTGAAGATCCTGTTTGCATCGAGAGGTTTTGTTAGGATATCAGCAAGTTGCTTTTCTGTAGACACGTGATCCAACACAATAATCTTATCTTCAAAAAGTTCTTGGATAAAATGATGACGGATGTCAATATGTTTGGTTCAAGAGTGTCGAACAAGATTTTTTAAGATGTTGATAGCACTTGTGTTGCCATAGAAAAGACTCATTGTGGGTTGCTCAATCCCATAATCCAACAGCATTTATTTCATCCAAAGGACTTGTGCACAGCAACTACCTGCAGCAATATATTCGGCCTCGGCAATGGACAAAGATATTGAATTTTACTTCTTGCTCTGCCAAGAGACCAAAAAATTTTTAATATAAAAACATCCTCCACTTGTTGATTTTCGATCATCCAAGTTTCCAGCCCAATTGGCGTCAGAGTATCCAGCAATGGTGGTGGATGTTTCAAATGGATATCATAGGCCGAAAGAGGTAGTTCCTACTATGTATTTGATGATTTTCTTAACATTCGTTAGGTGGGATTCGTTAGGATTTTCCTGATACCGAGCACACATTCCCACACTAAAAGATATATCTAGATGACTAGCTGTGAGATACAATAGACTTCCTATCATACTTCGATAGAGATGTTGATCCACACTTTTGCCATTAACATCTTTGGAGAGTTTGAGTGTGGTGCTTATAGGAGTATGATAAGTACGACCAGATTCGAGCCCAAATCTTTTCACCAAGTCATTTGCATATTTGGTCTAACATATGAAGATTCCATCATTTAATTATTTAACTTATAAGCCTAAAAAGAAGTTCAATTCGTCAACCATACTCATTTCAAATTCTAATTTCATGAGATCGGTAAATTTGTATGCAGTATCTTCACATGTTGAACTAAAGACTATATCATCCACATAGATTTGTGCAATGAGCAATGAATCCTTTATCTTTTGAGTGAAAAGTGTTTTATCTACACTTCCCCTGCAGAATTTATTATCTAAAAGAAATTTTGTTAATCGTTCATACCAAGCACTTGGTACTTGTTTGAGACCATAAAGTACTTTGCTTAGATGATAAACATGATGAGGATACTTAGGATCTGAAAATCTCATAGGTTGTTCTACATAAACTTCTTCATTAAGATCTCCATTACGAAATGCACTTTTTATATCCATTTAAAATAGTTTAAATTTCAACGCACATGCAACAGACATGAAAATTCTGATAGACTCAAGATGAGCTACAGGAGCAAATGTTTCATCTAAATCAATGCCTCCTATATGTGAATACCCTTGAGCTACTAGCATTACTTTATTTCTGATCACATTACCAAATTCATCAGATTTGTTCCTGAAGACCCATTTGGTTTTAATGACATTTGTATTGAGTGGCCTGTAAACCAATTGTCATACCTCATTTCTCTGAAATTGTTGAAGTTCTTCTTACATAGCATTTATCCAATATTTATCTTGAAGAGCTTCCACAATAGTCTTGGGTTCAATCTTTGAGGTAAAGAAGAAATGACTATAGATATTTTTTATCTGTCGTCGAGTTCTTACACATCATTAGGATCTCCAATGATTTGTTCTCGAGGGTGATCCTTAATGATGGGTATGTTGGATGACGGTTGTGGTTCATTAGATGATGGAGATTTGTTATCTGATTTATCTATAATGCATGAATCTACATCATCTTCTAATTCATTCAAGGGGTTGTCTTCTTCATGGGACTGGTCATCGATCACCACATTGGCTGATTCTTGAATAGTGAGGGTACTCAGATTGTACACTCTATAAGCATGACTATTCGAGGCGTACCCCAGAAAGATACCATCATCACTTTTAGACTCAAATTTTCCTAGGTAATCTCTGTCTCTCAAGATATAACATTCACTTCCAAAGACACGAAAGTATTTCACACTAGGTTATTTTTCATACCATAGTTCGTATGGAGTTTTGTTCAAACCTGCTCTAAGATATACTCTATTTATGATGTAGCAGGCAGCGTTGACAGCTTCAGCCTAAAAAATTTTCACCATATCTTTTCCATTTAATATAACTGACCCCATTTCCTGCAGTACTCAATTTTTTCCTTTCAACAACTCCATTTTTCTATGGGGTTTTGGCGCTAAGAATTCATGACAGATTCCTTTCTCATTACAGTACCTTTCAAATCACTCATTTTTAAATATGCCATCATGATCACTCCTGATGCGATTTATGCAATATCATTTTTCATTTTAAAGTCACTTTGCCAAAATTACAAATTCATCAAAGGCATCAGATTTTTCCCGAAGAAATGCAACCCAAGTAAATCTGATGTAATCATCTACTACTACTAGGAAGTATCTTTTCCTGCCATGACTTTCCACTTTAGTGGGATTGACTAGGTCCATATGTAATAGATCCAAAGGTTTTGTTGTTGTTATGGTGGTTATCTTTTTGTGACTAACTTTTATCTGTTTGCCTTTTAGACAATCACCACATACAACTTTTTCTTCTTTCCTAATCTTAGGAAGTCCTCTAACCAAATTTCTTGAACTTGGCTAAATTTCGATAGTGAACATGTCCCAACCTTTGGTGCCATAATTTGGATTCACTCTTTACAGCCATATTACATTTTGTGGATAATACACTCTCATTCATACTTTCGATAACGTAGTAGTTATCACTTGTGCGTAAACCTTTTATGATAGATTTTCATGTATAATCTAAGATTCTGCATACATCCTTTGAGAAGGTGACCAAATGTTATTTGTCACAAATTTGGGAGATACTAAGGAGATTATGTTTTAGACCTTCTACATAGAGAACATTTTTTATTTTTGAAAGACTTGGTACATATATCATTCCTTGTCTGATAGTTCTAGCAGAGCTACCATCCAACCTACTCTAGGCTGACTCTAACATGTCTACACAACACAAGTTTATGCCCCATACAGGAGCAAGGGTCAACACATAGTACCTAACTTTTAGGCCACACAGGCCAAGGATCCACACAAGGAACCTATCAGTTTATGCTCCCATGAGCAAGGGTCAACACATAACACCCAGATTTTAGACCACACAGGTCAAGGACCTACACAAGGACCTAAGTTTATACTCTCCACAGAGTAAGAGTCAACATAAAGCACCCACCATGTACACTCCCGTCGGAGGCCTCCTATGAGGACTTGAAAGGGGTGAGAAGCACCTTAGACCCAATCTTACAAAAGGAATGATCACAAGGGTTCTCTAGACTCTAATGACTTATAAATAAGTAAATAAGCTCCATTAAGCACGTTGATGAAGATCTCCTTTGATGACGAAGAATCTTCAGCTCCCTCAGATGATGTACCAATGTAAGGCAATGGGTTGGGTCAAGGTTATGATGGAATCCTACTCTATTAAATATTCTCCTATAAAGGAGACAAAGCTATTCTAATCATCTATGCAATCAAGGCATCCCAGCTTAATGATTTGCCATTAAGATGGTAGCTGAAGGATCCTTAAATGCGAAAGTTTATTCTCTAATCCACTCTATTGAATGTCGATGGTGAGGGTGGATTGGAGAATGAACTCCCATGAGAGAAGGCTTAGGATATATGATCTAGGTTTAAACACTCACAAGCACTCTCTATTTTCTCTACCAATAACCAAGGGCAAGCTCTCATTAAATAGGTAAAAGGTTCCAACGGATATAAAAGGGTCATATTTTTTACAAAGTTCGATATCATCAAGCAAGTTCGATATCATCGAGCGTATACTCTCGATAGAATCGACTGACTGCTCAATGATACGAACTCAAATTGTCAAACGCTTTTGAAACTTTTTGCCCATTGGTCGAAGAAATCGAGAGTACATTAATGTCAACAGATTTCGAACTCTGATTTCATCGACACTAGGTTCGATTCCTTGACATTTGAAAATGTGAGAGAACTTGCCTTTGAAACATATCAGGTATATGATATGATCGAGCATCACTTGAAATCATCAGAATTTGAATGTCGATGACATCGATGACAGTGTCGATTCATCGATAATTTCAAGGAATTTTTCTATAAGCTTGCTACACAGTTTATGTCATCTTTCGATGACATCGACCTAGCCTCGATATGATCGATATTCGAATATTGATTTTATCGAGTGATCCTCGATCCAAGAAAGATTAACCTGAAAACTTGCTGGATAGATTTGTGTCCTAATCCGATATCATCAAAGGTCTACCGATATCATCAAGATTTAAATTTTGAGGATATCGAGGAGCCCTTTGATATATCGAGAATTACATGATTTTCCTTAGTAGTATTTTGGACACACCTGACCAGATGTCGATTTTATCGAGTCGACTCGATGGACTCGAGATTCAAATTTTAATGATATCGAATCGATTCATCTATAATTTAGTCCAAAGTTCTTTATGGTTGCTGGACATCCGAAGTCCTCCATTCGATAATATCGAGTGATCTTCGAGGACATCGATAACAGGGTTCGATTTCATCGAGCCATGTATCGATAAATCGACAAAGGTAGAAAACTTAAAGATTTTCTAGATTTTACAAATTAGTATTCTCACCTAAAACCCTAGGATGCTCTATTCAATTTTAAGGGTTTTTATATACCTGGTGTTTTAGGACATGGGATGTGAGGCTAAGCTTTACCTTTGGTGAGTTCGAGCATACATCCTGTTGAGGCAGACACTTGAACGATCTTCCTATGGGGCTCATTTATCTTATTGACTCAACGCTCACGCTAATTAACAAACCAGGGCACTTTCATTCCTAGTCTGACTTTGGCATTGGAGGGTCCCCTGTTTGAGTCCGGGTCTCCTTTGCTTGTTACTTTGTGCAGGACCAGGGTTCACTCTGAGCACTCAAGGCTCAGCAGAGGGTGATCTAGATTTTTGCATCAGCATTTTTGGCGCTATCTGAGAAAAATAAACAAAAAGGAAAAAAAAAAAACTTTAACAAAAATGGCAAAAGGAAAGAAGAAAGCACTCCCAGTGGTGAGTACGGAACCCAAGCCGAACAAGCAACCACGCTTGTCCTCCCTACTCCATGCTGAGTTAGCTCCAACAAGACTATCTTAAAGGTCCCAGAGCCGAGGAGGCAAGTATAAGGCCATGCAGAACGAGATCCAGGTATTGAGGGATGAAATCAATACTTTAAGACAATAATGGGGGCAGCAGCCACCCCCGAGCCAGGAAGAGGTCATCCCAACTACTTCAAAAGAAGCGGTGCATGTGAGCTCGTAGGCTAGAGCGTCTCAGAATTTATCTGCTAGAGCTAACCCCACACAAAATGCGACAACTCAGGCCCCGACTTACGTGTCGGTGACCTCAACGCTAGCTCCGACTAACCTTCGCTACGAATTAGAAAGGAGAAGAAGGGGTAAGACGCCTGAGGTCGAAGCTCCTTAAGAGACTGTTGTCTAGAACTAGGACCCATGGGAAGCCCAGCCCGAGGAACTCAGGAGTCAGATTAAGACTCTATAGTGGAACCAGTAGACTCCAACTTTGACTAAGTGTAAGAAATGATGGAAGAGATCGAACATCCATTCACTATTGATAGCATGAGCGAGGTGATGCCTCTGAGGTTCAGGATGCCTCCCGTCATTCAGTACTCGGGGTCCGGGGACCCCACAGAGCACATGGAGTCCTACCAATCATGTATGCAGATTCAATTAACCTCTGAAGTGATGATGTGTCAAGCCTTCTCAATAACTCTGACTAGGGTTGTAAGGAATTGGTACTGATAGCTGAAGCCAAGGTCGATCAACACCTTTACCGAGCTCAGCAGATCATTCCTGACCCAGTTTAACGTCGACAAGAAGAGTCGAAAGCCGTTGACCCATTTGTTTACCCTCAAGTAAGGGAGCAGGGGAGCAGAGAATCACCGAAGGACTGCATCTCTCACTTCAATGAGGAAACTCTGTAGGTGGATGACCATGACAACAAGATGGCATTGTTTGCCATGATTAGCAGACTCAAGGAAGGAAAGTTCCTCTTTTCCATAGGGAAGAATCCACCAACCACCTTGGCCGAACTCATCAGCAGAGCTCAGAAGTACACAAACGCCAAGGAATTTTTCAGTTCGCGTAAGAATACCAAAGCTGCAGAGCACTCATCTAAAGGGAAGAGGCAGAGGGATGAAGAGCCACAGCCATCAGATAAAAGGTCAGATGACAGAGCCTCCCGAGACCGAAGGCTGAGTAGAAAGCCCAAGAGCAAGTTCAGCTCATACACTCCTCTCAACACGTCTCCAAAATAGATCCTATTAGATATATGAGACCAGAGGCTATTGCATTGGCTGAGTTGCATGAAGAGAGATGCCGGCCAACGATATAAGCATAAGTATTATCACTTTCATTGCGATCATGGGCACAACACCAGCTACTGTGTTGATTTAAAGGAAGAAATCGAGACCCTCATTCGTAAGGTTAACTCGCGTCAATACCTAAAGGAAGAGAAGTCAACTCAAAAAGATGATCAGCTGAGTAAAACTACAGAAGAGGCTACAAAGATTTAGATAATTTATGGCAGTCCATTTAGAGCTAGCGACTCTAATAGAGCTTGTAAAGCTTATTCCCGGAGTTCCGACCCTAAGCGCTACATCCACTTAGCCAAAAGGCTAAGGAAAGAGCTCCGAGTAAGCCCTTGCAGCCTTACATTTATAGAGGATGACACACGAGGCATTCAAAATCCCCACGATGATGCCTCAGTGGTGATCATCGTATCAATGAGGGCAGTCATCTCCGCGCATTTGATAAGATGGGGATAGATAGCCAATCTTAAGGTTTACCGTATCCATGTCGACACCAGAAGCTCGGCCGATATACTTTACTCCGAAGCGTTTGATAAGATGGGGATAGATAGGTCACAATTCTGACCCGTGAAGACTTCGCTGCATAGATTTGTCAGAGATATGGTTATCTCCGAGGGCATTATTTTCCTCCCAGTTATAGCGGGAGAAGGGCAGAATCAAGTGACTCTGTAAGTGGACTTCCTGGTGGTGATTGTACCATTAGTGCATAATGTTATCTTGGGGTGGCTATCCCTTAATGCAATGAGGGCAGTCATCTCCGCGCATCATCTGATGATGAAGTTCCCTGCCAAGGGAGTGGTCGGATATGTCCAAGGAGACCAGCGTGAGGCGTGCAGGTGCTACTCGGTAGTAATGAGAAAGGGCTCAACAAAGCAAGTTGATACTATAAACATGCTCAACTCCAAGGATTCTGAAGAGGGCTCTCTCACCGAAGAACTAGTGATCGTCCATCTCGAGGAAGTAGACTCGAGCAGAACAGTTCAGCTCGGGTCATCGTTGAATTCCTATTAGCGATCCCAGATGCTGACCTTTCTTCGATAACACAAGGACGTCTTCGCATGGACGCACAAAGACATGCTGAGCATCTCTCCAGAGATCATGATCTATAAGCTGAACGTGGACCCAAAGCACAAGCCAGTAAAACAGAAGAGGAGAGCGTTCGAGCCCGAGAGGTACGCAGCCATAAGCGACAAGGTGTCGAAGCTCCTCAGCGTCGATTTCATTGAAGAGATCCACTACCCAGATTGGATCGCTAATGTGGTCCTTGTGAAGAAAGCTAACAAAAAGTGACGGGTTTGTGTAGACTACTCGGATCTGAACAAAGATTTCCCCAAGGACAACTTCCCTTTGCCTTGGATTGGCATGAGCTGCTCACCTTCCTGGATGTATACTCTAGGTATAATCAAATCGCGATGTACCCCCCAGACGGACAAAGGACTCTACTGTAACCAAGTCATGCCCTTTGGCCTAAAGAATGCTGGAGTTACGTACTAGAGACTGGTGAACCAAATGTTTGCTCGGCAGATCAATCGGACCATGGAGGTTTACATGGATGACATGCTCATCAAGAGTGTCAAAGCATTTGACCACATTGCAGACCTTGAAGAAACCTTCTCGATACTGTGAGAGTACCATATGAAGCTGAACCCATGTAAATGTTATCTTATCTAGCTCTAAGTTTGTCAAATTTTGTAATGCCAAAACCTCTTGGAATCTGTATCTTGTTTAGTAGTTATTATAAGATCAACTTCATGTCATCCTTATCAATCTTATCTACATTCAAGTACAACATCAAGAAGTTTAAGTACAACATCAAGAAGTTCACTTTCAAGACCAAGAAGTTCAAGAACAAGATTAAGAGGTTCAAGAACAAGAAGTTCAAATACTAGATCAAGTCTTCAAGCTTGAACTACTTCAAGAGAATGATATTTGATGAATCAATCTCACAAGTAAGGTTTGTTTGACCTTAGATTGACCTTAGGATAGCTCATACAATTTGCACTTATATCATAAGTCATTTGATAATTTTGTAGGCTATTTTTCAACTAATCCTAGTCATGGTTTGACTAGTCGAGTACACACTCAACAAGTCCAAGAATTCTCTCGACCAGTCCAAGGTTTGTTATAAATTTTTAAGATTTTTTTTTGGACCCTTGACCAGTCTTAGAGACTGCTCGACCAGTCGAGTGAACAGTGCTCGACTAGTCGAGTAGGCTCGACTCAAAGTCCAGTAACATTTCTGGGTCTCACTCGACCAGTCGAGTGTAGCGCTCGGCCAGTCGACCAGGCCACTCGACCAATCAAATAGTGATCTTATCTTATCACGCTAGAAATTTTGAAATGTTGTTGGTCCTTCGACCAGTCGAGTTGACCACTAGGCCAATCAAGTGAACAGTATTTTTGCTTATAAATTGAGAACGATTTTCAGAATTTTTTCAATTCATTCAAAGCTATTCAAGTCACAACTCTAAGAAACTTGTCCCCAAATTCAAGAAGCTAATTTGTTAGTATTTAAGATTCTTTTAATAGTTTTTTAGCATTTGATTTTGTGATCTCTATTCAATTTTATTTCTTTTTGAAAAGGGAATATCGATTTTACTCTTTTTGAGATCAAAATCAAATCAAGTTAGCCTAGGTTGATTTAATCTAAAAATCATTTAGACCTAAGAACCCTTTCATATGTGAGATTGGACATTGAACATTTACATCGAATTGGTTCTACCAGGCTTCATCAAAAGAAGAATCTTTAGATAAGTACATTTCAATTTTCTGTATTTGGTTTGTAATATTGTCAAAAAATCCTTCATTTTTTGTTTTGACTGAGATAGCCAGAAAATCTCAATGAGTGGGGTTTTTAATTGTGGTAGCCATTTGAAAACACAATTGTAAAAGTTTTGGGTGAACCTTGGAAAACTTATTTCATAGTGAAAGCTAATATCCCGTGGGTGAGGATATTAAGAGTGGAGTAGTTGTGTGGTTATTTTCTAATAGTTGGTGTACACAAGCGAATCACTATAATTGTTGGAGTTATGGTGAATGTTTATTATTGTGCATTTGTAGTGAATGATTGTAACTTATTTTCTGCACATGTGGTGAATGTTGTAATAGCAGTGGATATTTATTTATATTTTATTCTTTATTCATCTGTATTGGTTTGGGACTTTAATACACTGATCATTTTAGAAATCAGGTTGTCCTACCATAAGCCATTGGTTTTTGGTGTAAGATTATCCTTAGAACAACATCTGTATCAACCTCTCAATACTTATGCATTTGAGGTTGCTATTTATTTCTTCTATTTGGGATTGATATGTGTTATCTTGTTTTAGTTCATTCTTAATTCCGCATTTAAATTTTTATTTGGCATAGTCCTTTTCACCCCCACTTTAGACTCTTAGCTCGGCCTTTTCAACCCAACCAAGTGTTCCTTTAGTGTGAGCTCAGGCAAGTTCCTCAGGTTCCAGGTCAGCCAGAGGAGTATTGAGGCAAAGCCCGATAAGATCAAGGCTCTGCTTGATATAAGCTCACCTTGGATGATGAAAGAAACCCAGTGTCTCACCGGATGAGTCGCAATGCTCGAACGGTTCATATACAGGGCCACTGACAAGTGCCTCCCCTTCTTCTAGTAGTTAAAGGGTCATAAGAAAGTGGAACGGACCTTAGATTGTGAGCAAAGTTTTCAGCGGTTAAAGCAGTACCTAGGGTCACCACCTTTGTTGTCCAAGTCCGAGGAGGGCGAGCCTCTGTTTCTCTACTTGGTTATTTTCACCTCGGCTGTTACCTCAGCACTCATTCGAGAGGTGGAGGGCAAGCGGCGCTCTATTTACTACACTAGTAAGGCTTTAGTCCCAGTGAGACCAGGTACCTAAGCATGGAGAAACTAGATATGAGCCTAGTCATCTCTGCTCAGAGGTTGCTCCCGTACTTCTAAGCGCATTCCATTATCATTATCATGGATTCACCCCTCCGATAAGTAATCCAGAGGACAGAGGTATTTAGGCATCTGACCAAGTGGGCAAAAGAACTCAAAAGTTCAACATACAGTATCGACCAAGGACTGCGATCAAGGGTCAAGATGTGGCTGACTTCATAGCTGAATTTACCACTCCAAGTGGCAAGGTTGAGGACACAAGTTCGGAGACCCCCCTGTGGTTCCTCCAGCTCTTCCTCTTCTTAAGGGCGTGGAGTCAGAACGGGGAGATAGTAAATGGACCCTTTTTCGTAGATGGGTCATCCACCTCGAAACGAGTCGAGGCAGGGATTGTCCTGGTCACACCCGACTCAACCACCATCTAGTACGCAATCAGGCTCAACTTCAAGACCTCCAACAACGAAGCTGAGTATGAGACTCTACTGGCTTGACTCAGATTAGCCACTAGTCTGGGAGTTTAGCTCCTCAATGTATGGTGCGACTCTTAGCTCATCATGAACCACATATCGACAGAGTGCGAGGTCAAGAAGGCTAGGATGATAGCTTATTTGGTCAAGGCCCGGAAGCTAACCGGGAAGTTCAGAGATTACGTCATCAACTAGATCCCAAGGGCTGAAAAATTTTGGGCCGACGCCCTCGCAAAATTGGCCTTAACTGCTAAGGGAAAAATCCCAAGGATTGTCCCCGTTGAGCTTTTGGATAACCCTAGCATCGACCGAGCCAACCGATCTGATCAAGAGATGATCAATTCAGTATAGACAACTCCGAGCTGGATGGATCTAATCATTAAGTACCTCACCACCGGCGAAGTCCCTCAAGATAAATTAAAGGCTTAGCGTCTGAGGGTCAGAGCAGCGCGTTACGTAATTCTGGAGACACATTGTACAAGAAAGGGTACTCCCAACCATACCTTAGATGTCTTCGACTCGATGAAGCAGATTATGTGATCTAAGAGATCCATGAAGGGATTTATAGAAATCATTCCGGGAGCCATGCCTTGGCTCAGAAGATACTTCGTCAAGGGTACTTCTGACCGACGATCTGAGAAGATTCTAAGAACTTTGTCTAGAGATGCGATAAGTATCAAAGATTCACTGTCGTGCCAAGGCAGCCTACTGAAGAGCTAACCCCTATGAGTGGGCCATGGCCATTCGCTCAGTGGGGGATCGATATCATCAGACCTCTGTCTCCTGAAAAAGGGCAAACCAAGTTTGCGATTGTGGCAGTTGATTACTTCACCAAGTGGGCTGAGGTCGAGCTGGTGGTAAAGATTACCGAGCAGAAGGTAACAGATTTTATCTGGAAGAACATCATCTGCCGGTTCGGAATCCCTCGCACCATCATGTCCGACAACAGGCGACAGTTCGACAATGATAGGTTCTGAGGCATGTGCTGGGGGCTCGGCATTATCAACGCATACTCATCGCCTCATCATCCGCAGTCAAATGGGCAGGTGGAAGCTGTGAACAAGGTTATTAAGCATCATCTCAAGATAAAGTTGGAGAAGGCCAAGGGCAACTGGGTTGATGAGCTCCTGTTCATTCTCTGGGCCTATAAGACCATAGTTCAGTCATCCACAGGTGAAACCCTCTTTTCATTACTTACGGCTCGGAGGCCATCATCCCAATCGAGATAGGACTTCCCACTGCGTGAGTAAAGAGCTATTAAGAAGAGTATAACGCCAACCAGATCGTAATAAGCCTAGACTTACTTGAAGAATTGCAAACACCGTTAAGCTCCGAGTCATAGCTCGGCACCAACAAGTGGCTCGATTCTACAACTCCAGGGTCAAGACGAGGTGGTTTTGACGAGGTGATCTAGTCCTTCACCACGTCTTCCAGAACACTGCGAAGTCTGGAGTAGGGACCCTTGGACCGAACTAGGAGCGACCCTACCGAGTGGTCAGCTCGGCGAAACCTGGGTCCTACGATTTAGAAGACCTGGAGGGACATTTGTTGTCTCACCAATGAATGCTGAGCATTTGAAAATCTACTATCCCTGAGGGAAAAAAACTACATACGGTTCGGATCTATTTGTCATTTCAACTCTTAATAAAAGCATCAACCTCTTCTTCTACTTGGTCTACTATGTGATTACTTCGCTATCCGACTACACTACAAAGGGTCATCTCTCATGTGTAGAGATGAACTCCTTCGATGAATCGATCCTTTAAAGAAGGGGTCGGCCTGTCATTTAACAATGGTCTACTAAATGGGCAATCGCACTGTAAGGGGTCATTTCTCAAGTGCAGAAATGGAACCCTTCGATGAACCAACCCCTTTAAGAAGAGGTCGGCTCGTCATTCAACTGATTCTACTATGAACAACTTAAAGAGCAAACACTTGCACATTCAAAAGATTCATTAAATTGGATGTGTTCGAGTACAGAACTTGTCATTACAAAAAAGGTGGAATGAGAAGGATCAGCTTGAAGTCAGGTCGACTAGGGGCTCATCTTTGGGAGCTTTCATGGCCTTGGCAGTTACTAGTGGGTCCACCTCTGCCTTTAGAGAATCCTTAGCATCCTCCATCGCCAAGACATCGAAGTCCAGCTCAAGATAAACACCTCAGACTTCGCCTAAGTACGCTTTGTAGCCGGTGTTGTAGACAAAGTTGTAAATCTTATCCAGTTCATCATTTCTCTCCTTGGAGGATTTAAATTCCTCCATAACCGTTGCGGCTTGGGAAGCAGCCAGAGCTTCCAGCTCAGAGCGTTGTTTGGTAAGACTTTCGGCAGTTCACGCTCTAAATCCGCAGAAATCGGATGAAACGAGGTTGTACGGGCTGACGAGGGAATGTCAGGTGCGATCCTCCTCGCTGAGCAGCCGAGCCCTGGTTATCTGAACTTGGAGGGAGGAGGGTAGTTCTGGTAAGCCCCTCAGATAATTTGCAAGTAATAACATATATTAGAATAAAAAATGATCAGAGAGCAAATAGTCTACCTGGGTTGGCAAACTTAGTGGGCACTCTGACCCAAAGGTGTCCAAGCTTAAACGTTAGAGCCTCCCACTCTACCGAAGCCTAGAACCGTTTTTCCTTCCAATCTTTATTAGAAGTAGGGAACTTGGCGATGAGGCCTGGAGTATACTGGGCCCTGGCCGAGAAGTAGTACCAACACGGCTCTGTCCTGTCGTGATTTTCCTGATACATGGATAGGAACTCATCCATCAATAGCTCCTGTCTCTTTAGCTTTCGCCAGATGAGGAAGGATGACACTAGGATGCACCAGGAATTCAAGACAAGCTGACCCAGAGCTAGCTTCAACTACACCATCAACACGCGCACAAAGGAGTGGAGCAAAAACTAGAGTCCGCACTGGAGAGAACAGATGAAGATTACTACTTCCTAATCGGAAGGGTCTCCAGGTGCATTAAGGGTAAAGGGGGCCCTGATGTGCACAAAATCTTAGATCTGGAACTCCGTGCAGAGGCTAGACATCTGGGCCTTAACTAGAACTCATCCTCCCGGCACTTCAGTTCCAGGTCGGCCTTTCGAAGGCCCGGCCAGCGCCCTCTCAAAGGGATCTTGGGGTATCCTCCTCGATCCCTTAGCTCTGCTCTTTAACTTTGCACCGGTACTCTTCTTGGGAGGGGGAATAGAGCGGGATAGCCTCGAAGGTACTCTCCGAGCCCCGATGCCCAAGGTCCGTGCTCGTGGACCCTGACCCGTTCTGGACCTCGCGGACTTCATCCGAATTGCTCGACATTGTGAAGAAAAAAAAGTGTTGTGGGCAATTTACTCCAGCGAAAATTCTCCTTTCCGGCAAGCTTCTCCGAGCGCAATCCCCTTTTCCGACCAGTAAAATCCCTTTCCCAACGAGAAAAATCTTTTCCGGCAGCAAGAGGTCTCAAGAAAAAGATTATAAGAATTAGGAGGGCAAGAGAGTTCGAATGCAAAGTGAAAATGAAAAGAGCCTCGAGATTTTTATAGACCGAGCCCACCGCTTCCAATCATGACAGGCAATTGTCTTCGAAGCCAAAGCGACTCGGATCCAAGCCTAGTTGTGCATGTGGCATGCTACGATACGCATAACTAAACGTCACTCTGACCCGTACGCTACCAGCATTCAATCCGTCGGTGCCCCTTCACATCTCTCCGACCCGTGTGCTGTCAGTATTCAATGCGCTGACGTCTCTTCGCATTTCAAGGTCCACATGGCATCCCCTAATTCATCCAAATGAAATGTCCCAACTTCCTTGGCCGCGTATGCGATGCCCATCATGGCAACGCTTCGCTATCCCATCATTACTAAGAGGCAGCTCGCCTCCCTACGTTTTGGTTCGCTCTTTTAAGCCTTGGTTCGCTTCTCTACATTACTCTCTGAGTTCGAGCTCGGACTTAAAGAGTAGGGGGCTTCTGGTATGGGTAAATTAGAACCGAGCTGCATCGAGGTTAATTCTAGCATCAATGAGCAAGGCCTCGGACTGATTAGCGTCCGAGGTGAGGTGAACGTCCGACCCAATAGCTCACAAAGAACTACAACGCCAACCCGAGACTCGGAATGAGTCATTGCACATCTTACGAGTCGGATCTCGAAGTAACAACAGCACGTCCAACTCGATTATGTCGACTCAAAATGCAGGAAAGCATCACCTACCCATCTAGTGTTCCTTCGAGCCGAGCCAATAATCCGCTTATCCATGGGCTCAGGTCGACAAGTAAGATCTGAACCATGAGGTTGCTCGGATGGGAACGTGGTCAGCAATAGCATTAACTTAAACTCCAGTAATGCACAACTGAGTAAAGCTCATAGCACGATCTCCAGGTAACTGTCAACAACTGCACGCATGTAACCCTCCCGTAGTGGCGATGAACGTACCGAGATTATCGAACACATTCAATGCGACCCTCAGGTATAAATATGGATCATTTCTACTTATACAAGTACGTAATATTTCGCACTCTCACTCTTCTCTACACTACTTAGACCCAGTTTTCCTAGCCTGACTTTGGCATCGGAGGGTCCCGTATTTAAGTCAGGGTCTCCTTTGCTTGTTGCTTTGTGCAGGACCAGGGTTCGATCTGAGCACTCAAGGCTTGGCAAAGGGTGATCCAGATTTTTGCATCAACAATAATAATAATATTTTGGATTTGGAAAGGTACTTACATCGATGCGATTCAATCCACGTAAATCGAAGATCCATCTAATAATGCTCTAATACCACTAAAAGTCGACTCGGATGGGTGGGCCCATAGGATCCGATGGTCTACATGATTTTGGGACCGTTGCAAAAGCCAAAGATAAACGGTCATGTCCACATAACCCACCATGGGAGTAGAGAGGATCTTATCATCTCTTTGATTCTACGGTTAAAATGGCTTCAAGCTTACTATAATGACTTTGAATAATCCATAAGGTGGGCTAGATGGACAAACTGAGTGTAAAACTTTCATCTTTCTTTTTCCTATAAAATCTCACGATATTTAGGATATTTGAGATGCATTGAATGAGGAACGTCCTTCCCTGTTATAAGGGATGAGTAGGGAGAGTTGAGGAGAGTTTGGATGATGGATATGCATCGAACAAGGGATGCCATTCCCTTTTATGAGGAATGGGTTGAGATTTCCTTGGAAACTAAATGAGATAGGAGGTATCCCATCTCATCTAATCTCTCCCTCTTCTCACTCTTCTTTTGAAATTAAATTTTAAAATTGAATTTCAAATACTTGAAAGAAAACAAAAAGAAGGAAGAAATGAAGAACCACGTGTGGGACCCACTCACTAATGGTTGTCCAGGAGTGAGCATCACGAGCCCATATCCTGTAAATACCATTCCCAAAGACTAAGAAATTCAAGCTGCAGCTATGTTCCTCAAAGCCAACGAGAGTACCTGAATACTGTTTGAAGAATACACCCAACACAAATAGTAACTATAATAATTGCTATTTAAAAAAATTATAATGAGCAAATGATACAAACCAAATTAGTTGCCTTTGAAATTCGAGCCACTCAAATTTTTTGCTATTTTAATCTTTCTTTTTATTAGATTCAATGGAATGGTGGTTCTATCGGTGTCATCTAGAAATCTAGAACATGTCAACACAACCATTAAAGTTCATAACTATAGTTAGCAAAATTCCATTTTAAGCTCCACAGTTTTCTTAAATTACATGTACATTTGATCAACCGTTTAAAACTCCCTTTGTTGGAAAAATAGGGAAAATGGGGAAATTGAATTAAACACGCCCTTTTCCAATAAAACATGTTTTTATTTACAAAAAACTTTTGGGGACAATTCAAGAAATAGAGATTGTTGGACGCCACCTATTGATAAAATTCAGTAGATTGTGAATTTTTTTAAATCAAAATGGATTAATTTATGTAAGTATTACTTGAAAAGAAAGACTTTGAAAGAAGCAAGGAACACCATTATACTTTCTATATACATTTTTTTTCTTCATATTTATATAAATTTTAATTATTATAATTAAAATTTTCTATTCTTATATACATTTGTGTTTGTGTTTGTGTTATATATAAACAAATTTAAAATATAAAACATTAGTTATAATAATTAAAAAATTTATAAATATGAAATATATATATATATGTAGAAAGTAGAATGGCGTTCCTTGCCTTTCTTATGTTCTTCCCTTCCAAGCAATCCTCACACACACACACTCCCACCCACACCCACACATGCACACACTCCCACCCACACCCACACATGCATAGCCGTTTTCCTCACTTGATATGTATTTCTAAATCCACACCATACCATACCTGAAAATTTCAATCACTGAATTTTTGGAAATTTTTACCATAATTGAACAAAAAACGAAAGAATTAAACACGAAGATTTTCCATACCATTTGTTTGTCGTATGCCATTTTGCTAACTAATATTCTAACAATATAAAAAATAGTGGTTCATTGATGAGGGTCGAATATTGCATATCAAACCCCAATTATTGCTTAATTTCACGTACATGATAATGTTTAATGTCATATTTTAATCGTGTTTTTGTTGCAGGTAGTAATTAAGAGCATTGATTGAAAAAGAGTATTAAAAGTGTGTATTTGACGCTTTGAAGTCATCAAAGTAAGGGATGGACTCTAGAAGACCAAGATCAATGGATTTACATGCTAGGGATTCAAGGAAATCAAGTCGTTCACGTTAAAGGGGCCTGCAACTGGTGCAGAATGCAATATCACAGGGTTCCTGCTATCCGATTGGCTCGAAACTTCATACATGGAATTAGGGACATAAATTAACCGTACAAATAAAATTTCAGCCATTGGATATCTCGAGAAGTGGGCCAACGGATAGATCAGCCCATTAATCTCCAATTTGGGGCCCACTTGATATCTGGAACTGCCTAAAATTTAGAGTCAACGCCTTAAATGGGGAGACTAACTGATTGGATGGATCAAATTTCTTGAATGCATCACAGTGGACCCCACTCGAACAGCATGTGCATAAAGCACATGTGTACTGGCCTTGCGCCGAACCACACGTACCGGTCAAAGTCGGTGTTGACCGACGTCTTCTGCAAAATGAAAATTTTCGTTTATTTTTGAAGCAACGTCCGTGCACGCGGACGCTCGGTTGTTGTTGTGGACCCCACCCATTGTCCATATGGACAATGCAAGCCATCCAGTAAAATTCCACGATACATATTACCATCTCCTAGGTGGCGGTATTTCAAATGATAACAGATATCAGTTTTTAACCATCTCAAACGCAGGATTGACAGCCATAAAATTAATCAGGTGGACCACACCAAAAGTAATCCAAAATCACCCATTTGTGACTAAAATGTTGAGGCGCATCTCATGGATGGAGTGGATTTCGCTATCAACACTGATCTCGTGCCCCACCAATCAATCAGTACAATCCCTATTTCTGCGTCCGACCGCTGCCCAGTTTTTGCGGACGATTGTACGATCACGGTGTTGATCGGATGGATGATCCAGACCGTCCATCATTTAGCTCACTCAAAAATGTCCCAAGGGACATTGATATTTTGGATGAAATACAAGGAAGAGCAGCGTTTGGAGGCTCCGAATTTTGCTACGTAGAGGAATTACGCGGCTGCTGCTGCAAAACTGACTTCACCCGTCCACCGACTTCAGCCAAAGCCATCTGACCGACTTCACTGCATATAAAGGAGCGAGAACAGAGAGAGCAAGGGGGGAAGCTTAGGAGAGCGATTCCAGAGTTTGGAGAGGAGGTAGAGCAGCTTGTGGAAGGAAAGAGAAGGAAAGAGAAGAAAGGGAAGAAAGAGAAGAGAGAGAAAGGAAGGATGTTCTTATTGTTTAAATTTTATTTTTCTTTCGTTATAAGTGATTTTATGGATTGTTAAGCTCCTTAGCTAGGGCTGAGATGAAGCCCCTAATTTGAATAACTCTTGTATATGTTGAATTTATTTTAATCTGATTGATTTGTTTCTTTCTCTAGTGTGTTTAACTATAATTTTCATGCTTTTCCATTCTATGAACTCGACCAAAGTCTAGATATGGATGTTGTGTGAAATCTTAACTAGGTGTTTGTGTCTGACCATGAACAGGTTTCCTATAGAGAAAGAAATAGGAATTTACATCTCTCCATGCCTGACCACGGATGGAAAGATGTGATCCATATGCTTTAAAGGATTATACATTCTGTGTGCCCAACCAAGGACATAGTTTGTAAATTATTTAATTTATATCAATCTGAATAGGGTGAATCAACAAGTAAAACAAGGGTTAGGATAATTAGGGGTGGATTCAAAAGTCTTAGTATTCTCTTTGATTGGATTTTACTCATTGCTCTCGGTTATCCTTTTAGATTATTTTTCTTAATCACATGCTAAATTATTTGTTGGATTAGTTAAGAAGAGTCTTAAATTTTGAATTGTGACAACCAGTCCTCGTGGGAATGATCTCGTAATACGGACCATATCTGCATCTGATTCGTATACTTTCGAGTTGAAAATCATTTAAATCAGGTTAGTTTAAATAAAACATCAAGTTTTTTGGCGCCATTGGCAGGGACTGCTTCGATCCAATTGGATTTAGGATTCTCTCTTATCATAATTCATAGCCTTTTGATTTTACTAACTTTAGGTTAAAGTTGTTTTTAGAAACAAACCTATTTCCTGTTTTGTAGGGTCCTAACTTGAACTTCTAATTTGGTAATCCATTTCTAAATTCTCTATTTTTTCTAATTTCTATTTTTAGAATTAGGATTTTATTTTTTTTAGAAATTTTCTAGTTCTATGCTTTCTTCTTAGAAATTTTTTAATTTCTAATTTTAGATTTAGATTCTTTTTTCAAGTAACTTTCTTTTTTCTAGTTTTAGAAATTTTTTTCTTTTTAGAAACTAACCGTTGTTTAGGATTTTTCTAGCATTATTTTAAAAAAATTAATTTATTTTTATTTTTATTTTTTACAGGAATTGAAGAAGGAAGCTATTAAATAAGATTGTCTTCAAAAGGAGAAGCTCTCAAATCTTCAGACATCCATCATCTCTTTTTTCGGGTTCTTTCTTCTAATTCTTGTTTATATAGTTTTATCTTATTTTTTAGGATTTCATAATTTTTAGTTTTAATTTTATTTCTCTTAAGTTGCTTCTTAGTTTAGTTTTATTTCCTACATTGCTTTCTAAAATTAACTGGTCCTACGATTAGATTCAGAGTTAAGGTTTCACCATGTATATGAATGAGTGGGAACGCCAGTATGCTGAGAAGAAAATTTATATTGGGATAATAATTATGCTGGAAATCAACTTATGTCTCAACATTTTTCTGAAACTATCATAAAAAACCAACCAAAATCTAATGATCCACTGGTTAAGAAGTCCTTACTCGATCATATGCAGGAGAATAATTACACCCCATGGATTAATAAGACAGCACGTGAGTGTTGAGATTATCATAACTATAGGCGTGAGGACTATTATCAACCATCAGATTCTCCCACCTATGATCCGTATGACTATAGTCAGTGGAAACATCAAAATTGGGGAAATGAACCAATAACATGTTATAATGATTATTCTCTTGGGTTCCCTACTTTTGAATATCCACCAGAAACGATCCAAGAGGAGTCATCTCCGAGTTACACAGCCTATGACATGATGAAATTATTAGACGCACTTGAATCACGCATTGATAGGCTAATGGAAACTAATTCATCCCGACCACAACTCCTTGATTATTCCTTTGAATTTTCTACTCATGATGCGTTAATGGAAGCTAATTCATCTCAGCCACAACCCAATCTAGAAATACAATGCGAGGAAGGTGATCCTCACTCACTTTTGAAACACTCTGGTATTTGAGATGAAGAGTTAAATTATGTTAATGAGCATATGATTCAATTTTCAGATGAACCGATCTCAATGACGGTTCAAAGGAATGGTCAAGAGATGTGGGTATCTTTCAAATACAGTGATGATGACACACCTTCCTTACATGATACACAGAATTTCAATGATGAGGAAGAGGTTAACTTATTTGAACCTCCACCCAATTTAGGAATAGAATGTGAGGAAAGCAATCCCATCCTAAGTGTGCATGACAGGGAATTAGACGATGATATGTATTGGGATGATGATCATGAATGTTCAGCCCAAATTCCCCTGGACTCAATCTCAAGTATGATCCAGTTCAGTGATCAAGAAGTACACGAAGTGGTCAGTCAAAATGAGTCACTCCTCTCATCTAACATATTTGATTTAAAAGTGAAGGATGAGCCCATTACAACCAACCCTTCTAACTCTCGTGAAACATGTTTGAGCCACTCCCCTGAATTAGATGATGATATGATTCGAAAAATGAACGAATCGCTTGATATGACTCTGGAAGTTGAAACCACCCAGTTGAGGCCACTATCTGAGTCATACACTTTTGATGATTAAATACCTCTTCTGAGTAGTATCAATGAGCTGAGTTCTCACATCAATACTTCGTTTCTTGATCGTCAAATTGTTTGCGCAGGGTTGGAGCAAGAGAGTATACTTCCATCCACTTTTAAAGACGATGAATTCCTTGGGTAGATCATCACAATCTCCAATGTGAAAAATAAATCATGCTCAGCTGAACGTCCCAACTCTTTAGATGATTGCTTAGTGCATTTTGCATATTCAAACGATCCCCTGTTACAAGAAATAGTGAATGCCTTGCAAAATAATACCTCGGCAGTTGTCATGAATCAAGAGAACCCGTATTCTGAAGTACCTCCTTTCCCGGATCCTGAATGTTTACCATTAAATGAAGAAGAGTTGAAAATTGAACTACAGAGTGAAACATTGGCGTTTGTCGAGACTACACCACCTACTACAAATTTTTTGAATTTCATCTACTTGTAGTCTCTAATTCATCATGGTATACTAACTTCAAAAAATTTTCGGTCACAGGTGAATCATATATACTTTGGACACTTCAGACGATAAGAAGAACACTTTATGTTGAGGTCCGTCAATTTATCTGGTCATTAACGCTCCAGGACATCCAAGCTTACTGCAAAATGGGCTTTTGGATGATCTTATTGAAAAACCTTTTGAGAAATTTACCAAGATACTGGCCGATGGTCCATGATTGCTTTCATTGCTTGTCTGGCTGAAGACATTAAACTTAGTGCTCCTGGGAGGCAACCCAGCTTTTCTTTTTTTTTCTAGTTAGTTAGTTCAATGTTTGTGAGTAACATTGCTACAAACCCTCATGAGATTACAACTCGTCCACTAGGGGCAACCTAGGGGTTTAAAGGCTTGTTGCATACGCTAAATGCAATCGAGAGCACCTGCAAAAGTGGTATAGGTAGGATCTTCTTTTTGCGATTTTAATTTTATTATTTTACTTTTGTTGATTTCTCTCTTGCGCTGACTCCCTTTTATGTTGATATCTTTGAAAAGCCTCTTGATTCTTTCGTTCAGGTACTATCTTTCCATCACTCCTCTTTTACTTTTGTTGTCCTATGTGCATTATATGCTTATTTCTTTTACATTGAAGACAATGTAGATTTTAGGTTGGGGGTGGGAGATTAAGTTAACTAATTAGCATTTTCTTGGTCTTGAGCAAAAATTGTGACAATTTTTAAATTTTTCTGAAATTTCTTGTGAATTTGAAGTAATTCTAAATGATAGTTGTGATTTTAAAATCAAAAGATACGTGATGTTGGTAATTTATGACGCTTGGATTCAATTGTCTGTTAAATTTCACATTTAAGTTTGACTTATTAATCCATGCTTAGAAGTTGTAAACATTGATTGAGTCATGATTTCACACATCACATCTCATTTATACAATAAGGTTCCGGTTCGAAATTGAATGATTAACTTAGTAATCACTAAGCATGAAAGGAACCAGCCTAAAAATAATTTTTAGCATCAGTTTATAAGAAGAATTAAAAGGATAAGTCGAATAATCTTCACCATAGGTTTTCTCTCTATAAATGAAGATTCGATTCCCCATGGTTGACATGTGAAAAGAGTTGGGTGTACGATCTTTACTATAGGTTTGCTCCCTATAGTTGAGGATTTGATTCCCTTCCTTGGCATTACTGTTCATAAAAACAATCAAAGGCTGATAGAATGAAAAGTTAATCTGTAAGGCAAGTGTTGGTTTCGGGTTTGGTTGTTACGAATTCTGTTGTTAATGCTATCATGAAATTGACAATTGGATCTCTTAATGATGGTGAGCCGAGATTACAATATACACTCATGGAACTCAATGTTTAGAATATTCTAATTGATGGATTAATATTGTGAACTTGATTATGAAGTTTACCATCAGTTTGATTCCAGAAGAAAATTCTACTCATCATTCATAATCTTAGAATTTTCGCATCCCAACTATCTATTCACAAGTCACTTGGGTTTACAGGAATTGTCCTTTATTTCTAAAATTATTTTCGCATGTTTTGCTCGGGACTAGCAAAATACTGGTTGGGGTTGTGATGAGGGTCGAATATTGCATATCAGACCCTCAATTATTGCTTAATTTCACGTACATGATAATGTTTAATATCATATTTAAATTGTGTTTTTGTTGCAGGTAGCAATTAAGAGCATTGATTGAAAAAGAGTATTAAAAGCGTGTATTTGATGCTTTGAAGTCATCAAAGTAAGGAACGGACTCCAGAAGACCAAGATTAATAGATTTACACGATAGGGATCCAAGGAAATCAAGCCGTTCACGTTAAAGAGGCCCGAAACTGGTGCAGAATGCAAGATCACAGGGTTCCTGCTATCCGATTGGCTCGAAACTTCATACATGGAATTAGGGACATAAATTAACCGTACAAATAAAATTTCAGCCATTGGATATCTCGAGAAGTGGGCCAACGAAAGATCAGCCCATTAATCTCCAATTTGGGGCCCACCTGATATCTGGAACAGCCTAAAATTTGGAGTCAACGCCTTAAATGGGGAGACTAAATGATTGGATGGATCAGATTTCTCGAATGCATCACAATGGACCCCACTCGAACAGCATGTGCATAAAGCACATGTGTACTAGCGTTGCATCGAACCGCACGTACCGGTCAAAGTTGGTGTTGACCAACGTCTTCTGCAAAACGAAAATTTTCGTTTATTTTTGAAGCAATATCCGTGCACGCAAACGCTCGGTTGTTGTTGTGGACCCCACCCATTGTCCATATGGACAATCCAAGCCATCCAGTAAAATTCCACGGTACATATTACCATCGCCTAGGTGGCAGTATTTCAAGTGATAACAGATATCAGTTTTTAACCGTCTCAAAAGTAGGATTGACGGCCATAAAATTAATCAGGTGGACCGCACCAAAAGTAATCCAAAATCACCCATTTTTGACTGAAATTTCGAGGCGCATCTCATGGACGGAGTGGATTTTGCTATCAACACTGATCTCGTGCCCCACCAATCAATCAGTGCAATCCCTATTTCTACGTCCGACCGCTGCCCAGTTTTTGCGGACGATTGTACGATCACGGTGTTGATCGAATGGATGATCCGGACCGTCCATCGTGTAGCTCACTCAAAAATGTCCCAAGGGACATTGATATTTTGGATGAAATACAAGGAAGAGCAGCGTTTGGAGGCTCCGAATTTTGCTACGTAGAGGAATTACGCGGCTGCTGCTGCAAAACTGACTTCACCCGTCCACCGACTTCAGCCAAAGCCATCTGACCGACTTCACTGCATATAAAGGAACGAGAACAGAGAGAGCAAGGGGGGAAGCTTAGGAGAGCGATTCCAGAGTTTGGAGAGGAGGTAGAGCAGCTTGTGGAAGGAAAGAGAAGGAAAGAGAAGAAAGGGAAGAAAGAGAAGAGAGAGAAAGGAAGGATGTTCTTATTGTTTAAATTTTATTTTTCTTTCGTTATAAGTGATTTTATGGATTGTTAAGGTCCTTAGCTAGGGCTGAGATGAAGCCCCTAATTTGAATAACTCTTGTATATGTTGAATTTATTTTAATCTGATTGATTTGTTTCTTTCTCTAGTGTGTTTAACTATAATTTTCATGCTTCTCCATTCTATGAACTCGACCAAAGTCTAGATATGGATATTGTGTGGAATCTTAACTAGGTGTTTGTGTCTGACCATGAACAAGTTTCCTATAGAGAAAGAAATAGAAATTTACATCTCTCCATGCCTGACCACGGATGGAAAGATGTGATCCATATGCTTTAAAGGATTATACATTCTGTGTGCCCGACGAAGGACATAGTTTGTGAATTATTTAATTTATATCAATCTGAATAGGGTAAATCAACAAGTAAAACAAGGGTTAGGATAATTAGGGATGGATTCAAAAGTCTTAGTATTCTCTTTGATTGAATTTTACTCATTGCTCTCGGTTATCCTTTTAGATTATTTTTCTTAATCACATGCTAAATTATTTGTTGGATTAGTTAAGAAGAGTCTTAAATTTCGAATTGTGACAATCAATCCTCGTGGGAACGATCTCATAATACGTATTATATCTGCATCTAATTCGTATACTTGCGAGTTTAAAATCATTTAAATTAGGTTGGTTTAAATAAAACATCATTCCTCTTCCATCATAAACATGTCATAGACCACCAAAGCCAACAGCCCAATTGTGTGAGCATGACCCAAAAATTGCACCCATCAAATGATGTTAATCATCAACTTAAGCCCTGGGAATATGAAGGGCTCAACTATTTTATTTCTAACCCCCAATTTCATAACCATCAATTGAATGGTCAGGATTGGTTGAGGAATAATAATAAAGAAAAGCTCCAACCATAACATGCCGAGAATTTTGATGGACCGAACAGGAGTACAAGAGTCACATATGACGAGCCGGAGACCCCATTTTCGGATGCTGGTAAACCAGAATAGGGTGGCTGGAGGAAACATACGGCACCTGCACCATTAAAGGAGAAAGCTTAAGTTGCATAAAATTAACTTGATTTGTGGGCATTTAGCAGCAGCTAAGAGTAGAACAGGCGCCGAAGGCCAAATTCATTAAGTTTGCACGTGTCAACATTACGAATTGGATGGTTTACTTTAATTTATGCCATTTGTAAAGTCTTGAGCTGCACATCAAACATCAGCGCTGCCACGCTACCTAGCAACTCCAGTCTAAAACCCCCGTATCTGAGAGTGCGAAAGGTGTGATTCTGGTCCATTTCCGCACAATCAGGGTTCAAACCAACAAATTAATTTCCATACATTATAAACCAACTTTCAAAATGTGTATCAACCAAAGCAAGCCCGAAACATGCCTCCCCAGCAAAGGAAGTAGAGGTGTACACGAGTCCAACCAAGCAAACTGGCTCAGCCACTAGCTGACCTCAACTCGAACTCAGTTCGGTCCGGTCCTCGAGCCTGACTGGCCAGCTCAGCTTGGTTTGGTTAGCAATTCAAGCCAAGTTCGCCAGCGCAGCATTTTCACAAACACATGGACTGCACCTTCAATTTCTCATTATATGTAAAACACCTACAAAGGTTTTACCGGTATTTCATCAAACACTTTGAATGCAATATCAAAATCATGAAAAAATGATAATCATTTGATGAAACATACATTTATTGCCACCTGCCGACACTTCCTTGAGTCATTTCATCAAACGCTTGGTGAACAACATCAATATCAAAGTAACCAAGTCACTAAACTGGTTCAATCCAAGTCGAGTCAAGCTCAAGCAAGCTCAAACTCAGTTCAAAATTTTTTTAAGCTCAAAAAATCAGCTCAACTCGGCACAAACTCAATTTCAAATCAAGTCGAATTAAGCTTTTTCGAGTCAAGCAAGCTAACCGAGCTAACTCAGTTCGTGTACAGCCCTAAAAAGCAGTGTTGAGCGCAGATTCAGGCATCATCCAAACAGGCTATATACATGGTTCCTATCCCCCAACACACAGGGAATTTGGGTTAGGCCAACCTAGGGGAATGCAAAACAAAGCAAGATTGCAACATGAGCCGGTGGTAATTTAAAATCACGAGTAAAGAAGGCAAGCCGTTTGCACTTTCATTTATTATTATGTTTTTTATTTAAAGGATCCATCTGTATTCATTGAAATATAAATTAAAGACATCATTTCCATGAAAATTGTATTCGTGGTTTGCTTACCTAAATCTCTTGGAATTATGATTTTCATTTCCATTCTATTTCCTGAAAAAAAAATTTGCCCCCTTTATTTGTTTCCTCGCCCAAGCTTATAAAACCTAATTTTTAAGAACTTGGGAGGGAAAAAAGGAAGGAAATGGCCCAAAAAAAAGTTCCTCACATAACAGTCACATTTGGCACCGCCCATCTTCTAAGTTCCCCACATGTGCAACCATATGCACCCCATGCGCAGCATATGCAACCATCCATTGCAACACTCGTGTCTTCAAACACGCTACATATGCCACATGACCATTGTCTTACAGATGTGCCACAAATGCAATGTGTGCCACCTAGCACCTTCAACTGTCCCACATACAATCTTAAAGCACCATCGATGTGTGATTGTGCTACATGCACACCCACCCATTTTCATGTGACATTATGCCACCTCATCTTCAAGCACCCCATGCAAATATATGACATGCTACAAGTGCTGCTACCCCCATCTTCAAGCTCTCAACATGAGCCACAACTGTCAACATGCCACCATCCATCTTCAAGCAGCCCACACAAGTACATGTTCTAGCGTGTCAATTGTGAAAATGTCAAAAGTGCCACAAATCCACTTTCAACACACATGCGTCACCTTCCATCTTCAAGTAAGATTTATATATATATATATATATATATATATATATATATATATATATATATATATATAACTCAATTTTTCAAATAACAAATTTGAAAATGATGAAAAAAAGAATTCAAGAAAATCTTGTTGAAAAGCAATAAAAGGAAATGGCTAATGACTTCTCACTATTTTCTAGAAGTGGTGTTTGCCCAAAAACACTTCAAATTTATTTCCAAGCATCCAAATAGGCCCCAAGTATCCAGGAAAATATTTTGCCTTTGCATTTCTAAGTGTTTGGGATGCAATCCTACAAAGGGAAAATTCCCTCCAAAATATTACAACAGGGGCAAACCTTTTTCCTCCCATATTTGACTTTCCAAAGACAGGCCATACTCCCTTGTTGGGTTTTTTTTTTTTTGTCTTTTCTTTTTCTTTTGTTAGCTTGTTAGTACACCCACTGTCAGATCACACTGTTAGCCACCCCCACTAGGGGGTGGCTAACAGTGTGATACTCCCTCCAAAATATTACAACAGGGGCAAACCTTTTTCCTCCCATATTTGACTTTCCAAAGACAGGCCATACTCTCTTGTTGGGTTTTTTTTTTTTTTTTTTTTTCCTTCTTTTTCTTTTGTTAGCTTGTTAGTACACCCACTGTCAGATCACACTGTTAGCCACCCCCACTAGGGAATCGATGCCAAGACCTCGTACTCCCTTGTTGGGTTGACAAGGGAACATGTGCAAACATTTAGTCAACATAAACTCAATGCTTCCCCAATTTACCCACAATCCTAAAAGATGTCCAGCAAGACGCATTAGCTGAGACTCGAGGGCTTGTTTGGGTGCCACTTAAAAATGAGTTCATCTCATTTTAATTAATCATAATTATGTATTAGAGATGATGCTTGTGATAATCAAATTCATTTTAATTCTTACCAAAAAGAAGTAACCTCTAGTAAAAATGAGACGAACCCAATTTTTGGGCGTCTACCAAAAAGGCCCCAGATGAATAGAAAACAGGTTGCATAGAGGGATGTTCTACTTCAGTGTGTGCGCGCGTGTATCATACATCAAATTATAGAAGCCTAGCCTGAATATTTGACTTAATCTTGCAGTTACTGGAATTCCATCAATTCCAGATGAAGATTTAAGGTTACGAGTGGGCTTTGGGTCTTATGACCCATCAACGGAGGAGGATACACACATGAATGAATGCAAATATTGCATGGTTTTCACCCTTTTCTTCTAGCCGTCCAAACTGCAGTATTGAGTTCACAGAAAAGCAAACAAAGACTAGTCTCTTCCAAACAAAATGGGAAGCACAAGCTTAAGATTCAATCAAAATAAAATTAAAAAAAATCAATGACGGCGTCATGGGAGATGCCAACCTTTCAACACCTAACAGCACCTTGTATCCTCCCAAAGCAACAACCAATTCATTGCCAATCAAAAACAGGCTTCGTCTCCAATGCAATTTCTGACATTCAAAAACCAATTTAGAATCAATATTTTCTTCTGGACAGGTCACTCTTGTAAAAAATAGAACAAACTGTATACCAAATGAAAAGAAAACTCTGACGGAACACTTGATTATATATCTGGAATACATCCTAAGCAAAGTAAGGTGAGGAGTGTTGAAGTAAGAATGGATGCCATGTAAGTTGTACCTATTGCAGAAACATCACTGAATCTTTCTTAGAAAATAATAGGAGAGAACAATGGGTACTTAAACAATAATTCTCACACTGAAAGAAGCCAGGCCAGCAGTAATAGTATATTTCAGGGAATTTTTTGGCGTATGCTGGGTGTTTGGCACTCATATCAGCTGACTACAGTTCTCCTTAGGGGTGTACACGAACCGAGTTAGCTCTGTTAGCTTGCTCGACTCGACTCAAAAAAGCTCGATTCGACTTGGTTCAAAGCTGAGTTCGAGCCAAGACGAGCTGATTTTTTGAGCTCGAAAAAAATTTCAAACTGAGTTCGAGCTTGCCCAAGCTCGGCTCGGATCAAACTAGTTCGGTGACTCAGTTACTCTGTTATTGATGCTGCTCACCAAGTGTTCGATGAAATGACTCAACGAAGTGTCGGCTAGTGGCAAGGGAGGCACGTATATGAAACAAATACTATTTTTCCTTGATTTTGATGTTGCCTGTAAGGTGTTTGATGAAATACTTGTAAACAGCTACTGCTGTTTTACATGCACTGAGAAATTGAAAGTGCACTGCATGTTTTTGTGAAAATGCCGCAGAGGCTCAATTTTGGATCGAACTGGCCCGAGCTGCTGATTGAACCAAGCCGAGCTGGCCAGTCAGGCTCGAGGACCGAGCCGAGCTGAGTTCAAGCTGGGGTCAGCTGGTGGCCAAGCTGAGTCGAGCAGAGGCCAGCTCGACTCAGTTCGACTCGGTGTACACCCCTAGTTCTCCTTGATATCAAACCGTAATGTCATGCATTCAACAAGAAAGAAGTATGCTAGAACTCCCCACAATACATGCATTGTGAAATTGTACAACTGATCATGCAATGAGGTGCACGATAGAGACGCAAAGAGTTAAATTTAGAAGATGAGTAGATATACTGATGGGGTGTTTGTGT
Organism: Magnolia kwangsiensis; assembly: GCA_037074715.1. NCBI lineage: Eukaryota > Viridiplantae > Streptophyta > Magnoliopsida > Magnoliales > Magnoliaceae > Magnolia > Magnolia kwangsiensis. The sequence continues at coordinate 40,196,622 of CM073576.1, read as the reverse complement.
GCTAGAATCGTTTCCCCTCCATAAAGCAAACAAGATCCTTGCCTGCCGAAAGTCTTTTATCTGACGAGCATTTTTTACCCTACCAGCAAACAGGCACCTCAGTGACCTAAAGGTAATCTACCATCTGTCAGGCAGGTCCTACCACTGGGATTTCCTGATCTGACAATCATGCTACTCAAATCTTTAGTGGTCCACAACTTTATGTTGTATCTGGACAGTGGGCTATTCTTTTCAGGGAAAAAACAGTAAATGTCAGCATTGTGAACTTTTAGTTTACTGAAATAATTTTTTTGCTATTCTTTTCAGGGAAAAAACAGTAAATGTTAGCATTGTGAACTTTTAGTTTAGTGAAATATTTTATTTTTTTTTAAAGAGTTTTGTTGTGCACTTTTAGTTTTAAGGGGAAAAAAGTTTGTCGAAAGAAACAAAACTTCTATTCAAGGTCTTTTTACCATCACCATAAAGGGACGCCTTGATGAGCTTTATACTATCACCGCAAGAGAGGTAACTTCTACTCAAAAATGTTAAGTCTTTCCTCAAATCTTTAAATCATAGGATCTCACAACAACATGGAAGTCGCAATCCAAGGAAAGATGATACTAATAAAAGATCACACAAAGATCCGCTTCTCGTCTTGTTCTAGGGAGGGAAGGAATGAATAGATTTTTTTTTTCTTCCTTCCGATTTTACCCCATCGAAGAAAGAACAAAATCAATAAATAAAATAGTGAATTTATCGGAATATTAGATCTTTTTTTCTTTCTTTTTTTTAAATACCAGGACCAATCTTTATCACACTTTTCCATCTCCCAAGAAGATTAGATCATCACTCCTTGGGTTGTCTCCAATGTGAAAAAGACAAATAGGTTGAAGGAAGCGTTTCAACCCTACACCCTAATTACATGTCAAACCTTCTGTTAGACAACTGTACTTGCCTTCTAAACAGGTATAGCTCCTGCTTTATTCTCCCCATCCCTAGACCTCCATCCCTCACATTCATTTTCTCATTTCTTTGCTACAGATGCAGGAATCTTGAACAAATACTACACAGATGGATTTAGGGATGCACTAATGAGTTTTACATGATTCCCGACAAGGTATTCAATAATGGTAATGGACAGCTGCTCAACTGGTAACTGTAAAATAAAGACAAAAATAATAAATTCAGGAAAAAAAAATCTAACAAAATATTGAAAATTTCGCAAAAAATGAGAGAATTCCAAATATTCTTTTCTAAATTTGAAAATGTTTATGGTGTATTGAGCCATTTTTTTATAAGAATGTTATCTTGGGGTACCTAATGATTTTATTAACCTAAGAAGCTTAGACTAACTTCAAATTCCCATATTTAATTTTCTAAATATCTAATATCAAAATTTCTTGTTATCAATGATACTTGTCGATCGATATCGACAGATATCATCGATACATTCCAGGAACCACAGGGGAACTTCCACCATTTCCTCATGTTTCTCCAATATTTCCCTTAGTGATACTTTTCTGGGTATCAACGATAATATAGGCGATATCAATACATGTTTCCACATCCCCAGCCAGTGAGACATGTAATGATATTGATATTACAAACACTGGCCCATTTTTTAACTAGGGTCGATATGGCCCTGTATCACATATCATATTGAGCCGATATGGACACAATATGCATTTATAGGCTGGTACCGTACAAATATTTCAATTCATGTGTCAAATCTTGTACAAGATAATCGCACACCCCTTTTACATAGTTATTGCTCTCGCATTGAATCCCACTTCAGACTCATGCTCCCACTTATTGGTTGTTTATTCTTGCTGATATTCGACACATGCTTCCCGACTCCCTCACCCACATCTATTGCAGCTCTGCTTCATGCTTCGTGAAACTATATGCTAGACTACCTCCACGACTATTATTGGGAAGGCCCAGATAGACTAAAAGAAGCCTTCTAAATCCAAGGCTCCAATTTTCATTCCAAACCTTCTGCTGAAATCACTTCCATTTTTATGCCCCCAAACAACTCTTATCCAGTCTCCATTAATTATGTCTCTAGTCCTAGGCTGCTTTAGATGACTTCATTATTAACTACATCCTTCCTCATCTTCCCACATCACTCTAACATCCTTCATCTCTGCAACATCCAATGTCTGCCCATCTTGCATTGTAATCACCCAACTCTCAACCCCTTACGGCATAGTTGGTGAGATAATTATCCTGATTTCCCATAAGTTTCATAGGCACATGGCAATGGAACAACTATAAAGGCAAGTCTCCAACCCCATCCACTCAACTCCAATTCTTTTCTGCATTAATCTCCCATCCGTTCTAAAGGATTGAGAGAAGGTAACAAAATAGAACACCTTGAGGGCTCTATCGATTCAACTAAATCCTCACCCATTCAAACCTTCAATTTAGTATTTACCACCTATCTAGTCCAATTCATAGACACCATGTAATCATCAAACAACGAACACCTCATTATCCTCAAACTGCATAAACAAGGGAGACATCATCTTGTATAACAATCCTTTATTCATTTACAACAAGTACAAGATGGCAAGGTAGACTTTGGCTGAAACCACTGCTGCTAATAGATGTTATCAAAATTCTTGATGTATCACAAATATTAATAGGGGTTGAATCGCATTGAATTGCATATCAGAAGATTTTTTTATGATTTTCTTAAATTTTTGAAAAAAAATTACAAAATATAGATAAATCGGAAAAAAATATATCATCAATCATCCATTTCCCATCAATATGCTCCAAGTAATATAACCATTTCATGATAGTGTTAGAGGATCCTCATCTTCCATTTATTTTTTGTTCGTTAAGAAATTCACCTTAAAAAACATACAAGAATCCTTTAATCTTCAATATTTATGTTCTTTTTACCTTTCTTGAGCACAGAATCATATTGGAAAAGTGGCATTCGATTCTATAGATTGGCAAAAAAATATATTTTGATTTCTAACCATCATTACCACATTACGTATAGGTTAACATGATCCAAGGTATTCCGTATCGGTAACGGTGGCCGTAACAGTCACCACCATTACCAATACGGGGGCATAACGATCGTTACGACCCCCGTAACGGTTGAAATTTTTCTTTTGCCCGAAAAATTCTGAAAAAATATCTAAAAAATCTAGAATAATGTAAATATTTCAAATATGTATTATTATTATTATTTTTTTTTATTTTTTTTTTGAACATGTTTATGGTAGTGTAACGGTCCACTCTTTGGTGAGAAGTTTTTTTTTTTTTTTAGAAGCAACTAGAAAATTCATTAAAACCAGAAAAGAGCAAGGAAGAAAACAATAAGGGAAAAGAAAAGGGACACGGCTGCTGAGATAGAAGTCAGGCCTAGAAGCCTAAGGAGCTAAAATCAAAAGACTTAAGGTCGTTTACAATAGAAGCCTATTCTATCACTAATCTTTTAGCCCTGGACCCCACCACCAAGGTAGTCGAAGAGACATCGTTAAAGCATCGATCGTTCCTTTTCTCCCAGACAGCCCACTAGGTTGCGATAATAGCCATACGCCAGATAGCAGACTTAATCCTTCCCAATTTGATCCCATTCCAGGCTTGCATTAAACTGAAGGTCGACTCAGGATTACACCATGGAACAGAAAAGAGCTAACAGAAATCGGCCATGATTTTAGTCGTGAAAGAGCAATGGATGAGCAGGTGGTTTGCCGATTCCGCATCACTCATACAGCACGAGCAGATGTTCACCAGTTGCATACCATGCTTAATGAGGTTATCAATAGTCTGAATTCTGTTTCACCCAGCTAACCAGGCAAAGCAAATATACTTAGGGGACACCGGGAGCTTCCATATAAAAGGCAAAGCCTGATACAGCCGTTGTTGTCTAAAAGTCATGTTGCAATAAAGAGATTTAGTGGAGAAAATGCCCGACTTCTCAAGCTACCAAACGAGACTATCAAGAAGATCACTGTTGGGGGCTGATCTTTGAAGGCACACCATGAGGTCTTGGAATTCCTCAGTTTCAAAGTCAGAGAGATTTCGAAGGGTTCTGATGTCCCAAACTATTTGGGCCGGGGTCGTAGAAAAGCAATCACTGATAAAAGTATCTTTGTTGGGGAGAGACGGTAAATGAGCGGGAATTGATATCTCAGAGGTCGATTTCCAATCCATGTGTCTTCCCAAAAACGAATTGAGACACCATTTCCCAACTCAAAAGAGACATTCTGGATCACCGATTCTTTTGTTTTGAGGATCCCTTTCCATATGTGGGAGGCCTTGTAATAAGAGGAGGATTTAGGCCACCAATCCCCAATAGAAGTCCCATATTTGCCTTTGATGATGGCAACCCACAGCGCATCCTTCTCAGTAGCTAATCTCCACGTCCACTTCCCTAATAAAGCATGATTCAGAGTTCTCAGATTCTTCACGTTCGCTCCTCCTTCCCTATAATCCTGACAGACTTCGTTCCAGTCGAGAAGGTGAAATTTCTTTTGGGTGTCCAAACCAAACCAGAGGAAATCCCTTCTGATCTTATATATAACGTTGAGCACCTTCCCGGGACACCTGAATAGCGATAAAATACAGAGGGAAGCTAGATAAAGCGGCTTTAATGAGCGTAAGACGCCCTCCTAGGGACAAATACCGACTTTTCCAAGTGGCGAGGAACTTGTGGAATTTAGCTATGATCTTCTCCCACATAAAAAGGGGCGGACGTCCCACCGAGAGGGGCAAGCCCGCAAAGAGGGTAGGGAAGGACCCTATCTGACACCCGGGAAGGACCCTATTTGACTTTGGTGAGAGTGTTGTATCGAGCTGTCTAGTGAATTTTTTTAATATGATTGTCTCTAATATTTACACATCACAATCAAGCATTAGAACTAAAAATCAAAAAAAGGCATAAATACTCCTTTTTCAATTTTTTGAAAAAAGGCCCTCAAAGATTCTATTCGCTCAAATCACTTCAATCCACAATTTTAATCTAAAAAGTTATAGTAAAAGTGGTCAAAATCTATTGTAAAAGGATATAGGAGAGTTTTTGTAATGAGATAAGTGAAAAAGAAGAGAAAATTGAATTTAAATTAGAAAAAAAAAAGTGATCATTTGTTGATCGATATGGTAGTAATGGTCATTATGCCCTATAACAGCCTTTACGGCCACCGGAACGGCTGATACAGTCTCAAAAAACTAAGTGACCATTTTCACCCCCGTATCGTGTGACGGTCCTGGCCATTACCTATATGTATCAGCCTTTACAGGCGTATTGTAATGGATACGGAACACCTTGATACAAAGTGTTCTCAACTGGGAAGGACATTTGGTAACCTTTTTTAGCGAAGAACTCAACGAGGCATGACAAAAGTATTATACATACGACGTGGAGTATGCTATTGTACAAGCTTTGAAACATTGGCTTCATTACCTCATTCATCGGGAGTTTGTGCTCTATTCTAATCATGAGGCGATACGTTATTTGAATTCTCATAAGAAGTTGAGTGCAAGGAATGCTAAGTAGAGTGCCTATATTCAAGCGTTCACACCCAACCTAAAACAAGTGATACGTTGAGTGCAAGGAATGCTAAGTGGAGTGCCTATATTCAAGCGTTCACACCCAACCTAAAACAAGTGATACATTGAGTGCAAAGAATGCTAAGTGGAGTGCTTATATTCAAGCGTTCACACCCAACCTAAAACATCGCGTTAGCATAAAAAATAAGGTAGCAAATGCCCTCAGCCGAAAACGACATCTACTGTTTACCTTAACAGTTTTTGTTGTTGGGTTTGAAGAACTTAAAAGAGATTGTAGCAGATGATGCTTTTGGGAAGGTATTTTCAACACTCATTGCCAACTCAGGCACCGAGTACCCCACAATTCAGCAAGCACAATGGATACTCATTATGATATGAGGTTGTGTCTTCCTAAAAGTTCCTTGTGAAAGCTTGTTATACGAGAGCTTCATTAACGTGGCCTCGGTAGTCACTTTGGTATTGATAAAATAACAACTCTAGTTGAGGATCGTTTCCATTGGTTGAGTTTGAAAAATGATGTCAGAATTATTGTTTGTAAATGTTGAGTGTGCCAATTGGGTAAAAGTAGCAAATAGAATACTGGTCTTTATACCCCACTACTTGTGCCTAATGCTCCATGGGAAGACATCAATATGGATCAGTGTTCGAAATATCGATATGGCGTTACATAACGCATTCTTGGGATATGGATATATATCGGTTATCGCATGGGATATATCGGTTGTATCGTGTAATGTATCGTTGTTGTTGGAAACATTGGGAAATTGGTCGAATTTTTTAATAAAACTTCAATGATTGTTAAAAAAGATATCAACACACTTATAAATCAAAACATTACAAAAAAAAAATAAGTGCACATAATAGGTTTTCTTTACATGGGGTCCTAATCTATGTATTGTTTAATTGAATTAATGCAAGTATATTCAAAGTCTATTCATATAATTTATATATGTATGAAGATGTGTGGAAACACAAGCGATACTTTTAAAAGCAAAAGAAGAATCACTAGATCAAGTTACATACACGATTGCTTTTATGTTTGGATACAAAGATTGCAACCAATTCGCAAGAAATTGTGAAATTTAGATTTATTTATTTTTTCAATTTTTCACAACTTAGCCCACCTCCTCTAAATCTTCAAATCGAAGCTCCCAATCCATGATTTTTTATGCAAAACATAAAAAATCACGGATTTGTAACAATTTGACATCGATTTAACATGATTTACAAATAATAATAATAATAATAATAATAATAATAATAATAAATAAAAAGGATTGAAAATTTTAAAAAAAATGCTCACCGGATTGAACATGTGGGATATATCGCACTACTTGTGCGTTTCGCATCGCATGGGTGGGATACAAGATATATCGTGGGATATATCGGACAATATCGTCGATATTTAAAACACTAATATGGATTTTATCTTGGAATTGCCTAAGACTCAATGTGGCTATGACTCTATTCATGGCGTGCTTGATGGGTTCTCAAAGGTGGCTCATTTCATTCCTTGTAAGAAGACTTCAGACGCTATGCACATCACCAATGTTTTCTACAAAGAGGTGGTCTGTCCACATGGTGTTCCCAAAACAATTGTATCTAATCATGATGTTAAGTTTATGAGCTACTTATGGCGCACCGTATGGTTTCAAATGGAAGAAGTTCTCAAGTGCTTATCATCTGCAAACAAATGGGCAGACTGCAAGTTTTCAACCAGAGTATTGGGAATCTACAACAATGTCTAGTTGGTGATCATATCAGTTCATTGGAATCATGTTACCACAAGCTGAGTTTGCTTAGAACAGTTATGTGAACTGCACTACGGGACTTTTTATGAAAGTACGACGGGTATGTGACCTCAACAACCTACTGATTTAGTCCCACTTCCTATTGCAACTTGATTGAGCTAGGATGCCAAAGCTTTTACACAGCATGTTAAGGATATACATGGGGAACTCGGACAAAAGATCACCTTTAGTAATGAAAATTTATAAGGGACATGCAAATATACGACAATGTTTTTCATTTCAAGAAAGAGATAAGAGTCATGGTGTGGCTCAAGCCTGAGAGGTTTCCATCAAGCTCTTATACAAAGCTCCACTCTAAAAAGGCAGGTCCTTATCATATTTTGAAAAAGCTAGGTGGTAATACAAACCTAATTGAGCTTCCCAGAAATGAAGATCAACCCCATTTTTAATGTGGAAGACCTTACAATTTATCTTGGACATCATGAAAACGAGAGCGCAGAAGAACATGCTATCTAGATACCCGAGGTACCATGCCAGCTCGAAGAAATCATTGAAGATGTGTTGGATGATCAAATAATTTCTACACACCAACATAGGTATCAAAAGTTTCATGTCAAGTGGAAAGGTTGATCGAGATCCAACAGCACATTGATTTTAGCAAGATGATTTCCGGCAAATCAACCCATAACTTTATGACTACATTGCCAATGACTCGACGGAGCCAAGCTTTTCCAAGCCGAAGGAAATTGATGCAATCGCCCACACATGCACGCTCCACAAGTGTGCACAAGAAAAGGCCCACTTTCCCTTTTCAGCCCACCCCTATTTTCTTTTTCCTTCAAATCTCTACATTAGGAAATATCCCTACTTTTCTTTCAAATCTCTACTTTCCTTTTTTCTTTCAAAGCTCTATATTAGGAAGTTTCCTTTTTCTTTCATATCTTTATATTAAGCAAGAATTAATCTTAGATTTTTCCTATTCAAGTGCTTTCTTATTTAGGTACTTTCCTATTTTTAGATCTTGACTAGCTAGGAATTCTATTTTTAGATTCAATAGATTTTATTTAAGATTGTAAGAACTCATTATAAATAAAGCTTACAACCCAGTAAATTAGCTTTGTATACTAACATTTTTTTTGTTGATTGATTTCACAATAATGTATCCAATTTGATGTAAATCCCAATCCTAATATTGAACTAGGAGGATTCTCTAGAAACTGACAAGTCCTGCGACACAACTTGTCAAACACCCAAATCTGCTTTCATGATAATCATAAGCATACCTAATGTCTGTGAACATCATAATCAAATGAAAAATGCTTTGGTGATAATCACAAGCATACATAATGTCTATGACAAAAGAAAAATATACACCATGTGCATGCCCTTTTCTTATGCTTATTCTAGAGCAAATGGTTAAAGGCTTGATCCTTGCCTTGTGTATGTATCTTCATGACATTTTTTAATGTCATGTATCAAGTAAATCTGACATAAACACGAATGAGAATATCATTCAAGCATTTAAGGAGAGCATATCAAAAGGGAATATGCGCTCACAGCAATGGCATGTTGATATGTCAACCAAACAAATAAAAGAACAAAGCAAGCGTGACATAAAGCAGAATCCGGAATAAATACTAAAAATTTCAACTATACAATAACTTCAGAGATATATACATACCATCTTCTGGAGGTTAATCCAGCCCCCGTGTCCCTGGCAAAGGAAGAAAACACGGTTCAATAAACTAACATTCAAATTAAGCAAAATGCAAAATGCAAACTTGAAGCATGTGATAGATAAGCTACGGACATCTTACAGTGTTAAGGAAAAAGATTGACTACCTTCCTTGCTGTTTTCCTACAAAATTTGCGCCACTTCTACCATTACTTGATCCATTGTTCTGAAAACTGGCCGAGCCTGCTCTATCAAGATTTCCTCCATTACCAACCATCATATGTACAGATGTGTGTCCTGGTCTCGTTTCAGATGAAAAACCATTTAGTTCCCGAGTATCTTTTGACTTTCTTAGAAGTTTTACATGTGAGAGACCATGAACAATGTCATAACAGACACCATTTGAATGTGGACCCTGCATTGCAGAAAGCTGTGGAGCTTTGTCACGTGCATCTGAAGGATTGCCTGCAGTCGCGGTTTCAGCACATAAAATAGTCTTCTCAGACTTGGGATCGATGCTTGGAACCTTTTTCAGGCGGTGATTTTGTGCTACCGGAGTAACAGCAACAGTGGGCAACAATGACGAATAAGGAGCAGAAACTGCAGCTGCAGCAGCAACTTTGGCGACCGCTGTGGTTGCAGATATAAGTTTTTGCGCTCCTTCACGAAGATGAATAAAGTCCCCTTCAATTACAAATAGCTGGAATTGCAAAGTAAAATCCTCAGACAACAGTTCACATTATCAAACATTATAAATATGACAGCACACAAAAACCTACTTCAGGGTGACGAGCCACAAAATCATCAAGCTTTCCATATTGCTTCTTGTAATCATGCCAATGAAGAGGAGCAAGCATTTTCCCAAGTCTATTAGGTAGCTGCATGCAAAAGAAATAATAAAGGAATTATGATTTGAACAAACTAGCTATGGAACGAGACAGTTATCAATCAGAATAGCTTTGGTATGCATAAACATTTACGGATTCCACTTACAGTCGTACTAATTCTGATTCCACCACTGGACCCAGCTGGAATTGCGCGAACGATGCAAGCCAACAATGATCTTTCATCAAGAAGAGTAGGCTGTGGAATCTTTCCAGGTGTCAATGAACTTGATGTTCTTCCAGAAGAGGGAGGCACTTCTGGCAAAACAGCAATACTGGCAATGCGATCCGTAGCATCACTGGAGCTTACTTGTTGAGTTGGAGGAGGAGCAGATAATGGTATACCAGCAGCTGACCATGGTTGCTCCATTGTCAAACCCTGGTCCTGCAGTTGGTTAACCACACCCATTGTGCTCTCATCATCTCTCTGCTGAAATGAAAGATTAGCAGAATCATTTCCCGCAGGCTTATCCACCGGAATTTCCAAGTTGACCTGATATCAAAAGAGCAAATGAGATAACATGTCTCAAATTCAGGTATAGACAAAAATGAGATTCTCAACCACTTGTGACAAACCTTAGGCTCACTCTTCTGTTCAAGTGGGTCCAATCTTAATGAATCATGAAACTCCGGGGAACTTTCTCCTAAGTTCTGCTGTGGCTCTTGGGATACCAAGTACTGCTTATCATTAGATTCAAGTACCTGGAAGCAGAGTTAGGAAAAGTTATCGCACTGCCAAAAATAAGTATAAATAAGGTTGATAACAGAAGTGTGAAAACTGAAAACAAAAACAATCTCTTCCAACCTGTGGTTCCTCGCTGGATGGAGGGACTGCTGGGCCTAGCCTCTGCTGGGGGCTAATATGGGCCTCTAGATAATCTGAATGGACCACTTGTCCTTCTGCAGAAAGCTCATAGTCGTAGTGTGCATCTGGCCTCAAAAGACTCTGCTCGTCTTCAGAAGGGTGATATGGGGTCTGATTTGGTATTTGAGAACTCTCTGATACTGCCTAGAGGAAAGAAAGAAGATATTGAACGAAAAATAAAAATAGAAAGGCTATTGTCATTATTCCAAAAAAGAAATGAAAAAAAAAACAAAAAACAAAAAACAAAAAACAAAAAACAAAAAAAAAAAAAAAAAAGAAAACAAAGGAGAAGATAGAGACAGAGGCCTCTACAGGAGTCTTACTGTTATTATTACCTGTTGGCTCTGCCAATGTTGTTGGGATGAAATTGCAGGGATTGTTTGAAACTGGGTCATATGAGATTGAGCAATATGCGGATTGACTTGTGGGGGTGGAACACTTTGTTGGTGCATAACAAACGGATGAAGGGCAGGAACCTGTGCAGGTGGAAGGAATGGACCCATCCCAAGGATGGAAGGTGGTACAATAGGCACTCCGGGGACATGATCGGTCTGGTAAAATAAAAAGGCAGCTTGAAATTTCTGAAAACTACGATCTGAACTTTTGTAATTGCAACTTAAAACTATCAGGTAGATACAGTAAATTTAACAGAAAGAATACACCGCAAAACATATCACACACCCACACACGTGTGTGCACACACAACTATAAGGTACAATACAACACAAAATTCCGAGAACCAAATTGCAATTTAAAACTATCAGCTACAAGACAGTAAATTTATCAGAATGAACACAATTCAGAAGATCCTCTTTTGAAATTATGACTTATAACTATCAGGTATGAGATACTGTAAACTCAGCACATGCACACCCACACTCACATGCAGGCACATGAACATGATCCAATTCCTTTTATTTATTTATTTATTTGTTTCTTTTTTTCTTTTCTTTTTTTTCGAGAGAGAGCACGGAAAAAAAAAAAAAAAAAAAAAACATTAAACAAAAACAAAAGAAAAACAACTACAGCAATGCAGAGCCACCAAGATGGCGACCCAGCTAGATCCCATGAAAATCCAGATTACATCCCTTACGAACGAGCTTCAATTCTATCATCTTCAAAGACCGAAACTATAACAAGTTAAATAAGAAGAATAGAGCAAACAAAAGTATGCACCAAATCTATGGCTAACCATCAAGCAGTAGTATATACACACATTCATACATATATACACAAGAGAAACAGACGTAAACTCGGCACACCCACACATGAACACGTGCTTCAATCCTATCATCTTCAAAGGCCAAAACTATAACAAATTCAATAACATGAATAGAGCAAACACTAGAATGCACCAAATCTATGGCCAACCATCATGTAGTAATATCAGCAGCTAGTATCAACACACATGCATACATATGAATGCAGATAAGAGAGACAGAATTAGAAGCTTAACTGTACTTTTATTAAGAGATCACCAAGGCAATAGCTATGGCGCAAAGAATACAACGCTAATAATTACAACCCAAACAAAGCCTTAAGATAACAAATGTCCACTATCGGCTATCCAGATACCCATTCCACCACTTCCCTCTTGACCTTCCATAAAATTTTCCCCATTGATCCTCTTCTATTCTGAACACATCATCTATTCTGCTCCCCCCATACGTTCCATAGCATAGCCATCGACACACGGCACCATATCACTCTCCCTTCCTTCCCTATGCCTCACCCCATGCCAAGCCCACAGAAGGTCTTTGACAGAATTCAACATTGCCCATTTGATAATGAAAATCACTAAGAGATCCTCCCACACGTTGCATACAAATGAACAATGAATGAATAAATGGTTTATTGTCTTAGCATCATTCATACACATATCACATGTTGGGGAGGATCATGGACCTGCTTTGAAGGTTGCTTATAATAAGAATTCTCTTACTTCCCACCAGCATGTGAAAGCCACCACCTTGGGGGGGGTTCACGTAGGGCCAAAAGAAGTGAGCATGTTCCAATCCCATCACGTCTAGCGACCACCGCATTAGTAAGTAGAAAGATCAAACCAAGAAACGTCAAGATGTGTGCGCTTTTCAAACCATTGAGTCATCTACAGAGGAAGGATGGTAATGCTGCAACCATTCTCATCCACTTCTTCATCCAATAGATCCCTATGGCAAGGACACCACACCCCAACCTCTTTGACCTAGGAATAACAACGAGCTATTATTACGTTCTTATCCAAAGCTGACCGAATGAGCCTAAGAAACTATCTGCAATGGCCTATCGCTCGCCGCAACATATATCTCCCCCCCCCCCCCCGGGGCACCAATGCGTTCTTTATTGATGGGCAAGTAGAAGTAGTACCCCTAAAAAGTGACAGTGAGGAAGAAGAATACGAGCCATTGGAGAACCCTGGTGATGAGGAAGAGGGAAGCAAGAGACCGTGACACTTGCAGTTGTTCGTTGCACCTTTGCACAAGCAAAGGATATAGACAATTGGCGTCACAACACGATCTTCTATACCTACGCAAAATGTGGAGATAAGAGTTGCAAGATAATCATAGATTGTAGTAGTTGTGCCAATGTGGCCTCAACTGGCACTGTGAGCCATTTGGGCTTGAAAGTTGAAGCTCATCCTCAACCCTATAGAGTATCTTGGGTTGATGAGACTTCCATTCCAATCTCGCACCATTGTCTTATTCCTATTCAGTTTAGATCATATAAAGACACTCTGGTGTGATGTTGTTCTCATGAATGTTGGTCATATCATTTTGGGTGGGCCCTAGCTCTATGGCAAGGATGTCACCATATTTGGTCATTCGAATGTGTATACATTCTGGTTTGAGGGCAAGAAAGTCAAGCTAAATCCTCTCCCACCCAAGACCACGACTGGAAAGAAATCCACCACAGAGTGGTGTGAACGGCTTGAAGGAATCAAAGTCCAACTCTAAGCCTCTCCATATTCTAAATGCCAAAGACTTTGAGCAAGAGACTAAGTCAGACTCGATGGTATACGCCCTTGTGGCTGAGAAGAGTGCACTATAGGCTAGTGTAGAGTTATCCACTAAGGTCATTCCGGTAGTGGACGAGTTTCATGACGTCTTTCATGATGATCTACCGGATGAGCTCCCCCCTATGAGGGATATACAGCACGCCATTGATTTAGTCCCTGGGGCGACTCTACCAAACCTCCCTCATTACAAAAGGAACCCAAAGGAGCATGTAGAGTTGAAGAGGCAGGTTGATGAGCTCGTAGAAAAGGGTTTCATTCGAGAGAGCATGAGCCCGTGTGCCCCGCCCGCCCGCCCTTCTTACACCTAAGAAGGATGGCACATGAAAGAAGTGTGTTGATACCGCGTCTTGATGACATATTGGATATGATGGCCAATGCTATTATCTTCTCAACAATTGACCTCAAAAGTGATTATCACCAAATCCGTATACGCCCCGGCAACGAGTGGAAGACGGCCTTCAAGACGAAGGATGGGTTATACGAGTGGCTAGTCATGACTTTTAGGCTGACAAATGCCCCGAGCACCTTCATGCATGTGATGACCCATGTGTTGAGGCCCTTCAATGGGTAGTTTCTGGTCATCTACTTTGATGATATCCTGATTTATAGCATGACCAAGGAACAACACCTCAACCATTTGAGGCAGGTTTATGGGATCCTTAGAGTTGAAAAATTGTACGCCAACCTAAAGAAGTGTGCGTTTATGTCTAACAGTGTTATCTTCTTAGGTTTTGTTATGTCATCTGAGGGTGTGTTGGCGAATCACGAGAAGGTCAAAACCACTATCAATTGGCCTGAACCGCGTAGTATTCACGAGGTGCGCAACTTTCAGGGCTTGGCCACCTTTTATAGGCGGTTCATTCGAGGCTTCAGTTCCATTGTTCCATTATGGCTCCCGTCAAGGATTACATTAAAAAAGGAGAGTTTCAATGGACGAAGGCAACCTTGAAGGCATTTTAGGAGATAAAGGCCAAGATGACCAAGACTCTAGTCACGCCACTTCCGAATTTTTTGAAAGTTTTTGAGGTCGTATGCGACGTGTCAGGAATTGGCATAGGAGAAGTACTTAGTCAGGAAGGGCACTCTATCGCCTTTTTCAGTGAGAAACTAAATGAAGCGAAGCAAAATACTCCACGTATAACAAAGAATTCTATGCGGTAGTGCAGTCATTGCATCACTAGCGTCATTACCTATTGCCGCAAGAATTCATCTTGTTCTTCGATCACGAGGCTTTGAAATATCTGAACTCTCAAAAGAAATTAAATCCTAGGCACGCGAAATGGGTCCAGTTCCTTCAAAAGTATACTTTTGTACTTAAGCACAAGGCTGGTGTAGAGAATAAGCCTGTCGACGTGTTGAGTCGTCGAGTCACGTTACTCAATTCCATGAGTGTTGAAGTCACGGGGCTCAAGCGTGTCAAAGAGGATTATTCTGAGTGCCATATTTTAGAGTTCTATACACATCGTCGTTAGAGAGTCCGCCAGGAGCTAGCAGTGAGTATTTGATATTGGACGGATATTTGTTTAGGAGTGACCGTTTGTGCATACCTCGCACCTCCCTTCGCGATTTTCTTGTCTGGGAGTTACATTCAGGAGGGGTCACGAGTCATTTTGGTCGAGAAAGACCACTGCCTTAGTGGAGGATAGATTCTACTGACCACGCCTCAAGTAAGACGTGGCTGAAATTATAGGGCAATGTCGTACTTGTCAACTGGCAAAGCATAAAAAGCAGAATACAAGGCTCTACACAACTTTGCCAGTTCCATTTTGCCCCTGGCAGGACATCAGTATGGACTTCGCGCTTGGGCTCCCCAAGACTATTCGAAAACACGATTCCGTATTTGCTGTCGTGGACCATTGTTCTAAAATGACCCACTTTATCCCTTGTTCGAAGACCTCTGATGCATCCCATGTTACCAAATTGTTCTTTAGTGAGGTTGTTAAGCTTCATGGGTTACCCAAAAACATAGTGTCTGACCATGACGTGTGGTTCATGAGTTATTTTTGGAAGACACAATGGCATATGATGAGTACTAGGCTCCAATTTTCTTCTGCCTACCACCCTCAGACCGATGGTCAAACTGAGGTGGTCAATATGAGCCTAGGAAATTTGCTTAGGTGTCCAGTGGAGGAGCACGCCAAGATGTGGGACACTGCACTACCTATCACCAAATTTGCATATAATAGTTTTGTCAATAGATCCACAAGTTTACGTCCTTTTTAAGTCGTTACTGATTATAAACCTAGAAAGCCTATTGATCTTGTCTTCATGTCCCTATACCATAGGCCATCAAAGTCTGCAGTCCTTTGTACATCATATTTATTCCTTACATTAAGAAATCAGGCGAAGGATCAATGCTAGTAATGAACAATACAAATTTTCTACAGACCAACATAGATAATTCAAGGAATTCAATGTAGGGAACTTTGTGATAGTTAGCATCAGGCTAGATTGGTATCCTCAAGAAACTGTTCGGAAATTACATACGCGTAGTGCTAGACCATTCAAAATTATTATAAAAAAAATAAAAAATGGTCTCAATGCGTATGTGGTAGATCTTCCACCTTTCATGGGAATTGGTTCTACATTCAATGTGGAGGATCTAGTTGCATTTCAAGAGACCACTGACATATTGTCTAGCCTTTCACCTAACCATCCCAGTTCCCCAGGCTTTTCCCTTGACCCATGGCCTCTTCCCGACCCTTCTTCCCAACCTCACCTCCTACACCTACCCTTCCCACATCCAGAGAGAAAATAGAGGATATTCTAGACCATCGGATTGTATCGATGCTGGACGGCGGGTTTTCAAAAGTTTCTTGTCAAGTGAAAGTCACAACCAGCTTCAGACAGTACGTGGCTCACTGAAGATGAGCTTCAGAGACTTAATCCAAACATCTTGGAGCGGTTTAGGAGCTTTGTTTTGCCAGTGGAGAAACCTTCGCAGCCAGGAAGAGTTGATGGGGACAGCATGCACACGCCCCCTCTACGCACGTATTTGAGAAGGCAAGCCCCACTTTCAATTTGGATCGACGACGACATCTTTGGAGAACCTCATAATTAGAGGGCTATGTTATGGAGTATTGGAGTAGACCCAATCATCATATAGATCCTACCATCGGATCTCATGATAGTGGCCCACTACTTTAGATGATTTAGAATTTTGAGTTTTGACTATTTTTATTATTCAAAACATCATGAACGGCTTTGATTGCTTAGATTAGTTATTTTATTTATTTTAGTTTTGGTATTAGTGCGCGCCAGCGCAAGGGTAGTTTTGTCATTTTTTATTTAGGGTTTTCCTATAAATAAAGCAATCCCATGTATGGACTCCCATGATATTATAAATAATAATAATAAATCCTGCATTTCCTCTCTCACATTGAGTTGAAAGATTAAATTGGGTGCAAAGCCCTCCCTTCCTTGAAGGGTTAACTACTGTGATGCGAAGCCACACCCGCTCCAGATCATCACGATCTTCTTCCACATCTCATCAAGGTGTCCCGTATCCGTTACGATACGTAACGGTAATGGCCAACACTGTTACCCCCCCCCCACACAAATTTTGTGACCGTAACGGCTATTACGGGCCTTGAAAAATAGGAGGAAAAAAAAACTTACCTTTTTTCTTTCTTTTCTTCTTCTTCTCGGGCAGCTGTGGCCTCTCTCTCTCTCTCTCTCTCTCTCTCTCTCTCTCTCTCTCTCTCTCTCTCTCTCTCTCTCTCTTATTTCCCTCTTTTTTCTTTTCGGTTTCCCTCTCTCCCTTCTCTTTTTATTTACAGGTGTACCACACACCAGCTAGCTGTTGTAGGTACGTGTCATGCTAAGACGAGCGCTGACACTCCTTGAGCTCCAAGTTATACAAACGGTTCAAAGGAGATCAAAGTTACATGGGCTCCACAGTGATATATTTATTATATCTACACCGTTCATCTATTTTCAAAGATCATTTTAGAGCACTACAAAAAAATGAATTATATCCAAAGATCTTCTAGACCACACCAAAAATAGCAGCGGAGATAATGATTTTCACTGTTAAACAATTCGTAGGGCCCACCGTAATGTTTATTTTCCATCCAATTTGTTCATAAGGTCAAAAAGACCTGAATGAAGAGTAAAAACAAATTTCATATTGATCCAAAACTTCTATGATCCCAAGAAGGGTTTCAATGGTAGATGTTCAATCCCCCACTGCTTTTTGCAGTGTAGTCCACTTGATAATTAGATCTGTATTATTCTTCGTGTCAAGCCTTAAGACGAACTCGTCAAATGAATGGACGGTTTAGATATAACACATACCTCATGATCAGACCCGAGTGGGCCCCACCATGATGTATATATTTTATCCATGTCGTCTATCCATTTTGCCACGTCATTTTAGGTCAGGATCCAAAAAATTAGTAATATCCAAATCTCAGGTGGACCACACCATAGGAAACAATGGTTATAGAATGCTCACCATTAAAATTTTCTTAGGGTCCACTATAATGTTTATTTTCAATCTAACCTATTAATTGGGTCACACTGATGTGGATGAAGGGAAAACACACATGTCAGCATGATCTAAAACTTTTGTAGCCCCCAATAAATTTTTAATGGCGAACGTTTATTTATTGTTGTTTCTTATGGTGCAGTTCACCTGAGCTTTGGATGTGCCTCATTTTTAGGCTCATGCCCTAAAATTATTTGGCAAAATGGATGGACGGTGTGGATATAACACATTCATCACATGTGGGGCCCAAAAAACTTTGACACGTGTGCTACACTTCACAATCCGAGTGCCTCCTAATTCGAACCCTTAAAAAATTGTACACGAGACATATTAACTTAAAATTTACCAATTAAATTATAGACTGCAGTTGCTAACTCACAATGCCAAAATCAAATTGTTTTAATAGTTTTAATTGTTAATTTGTGGACTTTATTTTTTAAAATAGGGCCTTTTGATTTTTTTCATGAATCACTATCCAATAAATGTCCACCAATTCATAAGTGGGATAATGGCAATAAATTGCATGAATTTGAAGCTGATTTGGGGCATAGATTGGTCCTCCAAGTCAGCCCCAAATTGGCAACGCCATCTACCTGAATTTAATTTCTTTTTTTTTAAGAACTATTGGGAGAAATGATATTAAATTGCTAGGTATATAAATTAGATATTTAGAAAATAAAATATATGAATTTTGTAATGAAATTCAAGTTACCTAGTTCAAAAATTAATCAGACAGTCCGATACAACTTCTCACTTAAGAGTGGACCGTTACACCACCATAAACATGTTCCAATTTATAAATGAATGCATATTTGGAATGCTTAGAATATTCTGAATTTAATCCATATTTTTTTTGCAAAAAAAAAAAAAAATTGCACCTTTACGGGCCATTACGCCCCTGTATCGCCGTTACACACAGTATCTGTATCGGTATTGGAGGGCACCATTACACCAACCGATACCGATACAGGATACCTTGCATCTCATCCATCATCCTCAACACCCCATCCACCATCAGATTCACCAATTTTCGCATCAAAATCCTCTTACAGCGGTACACAAGAAGGTTTTCAGATTCTGGCGCATCTACGGGGCTGAAACTTTGGTGGAGTACTAACTTTGGTGGAGTACTACACATAAACCATATGCCGGATCAAAGTGATTTTTGGTATGGAAACAACCCTCCCTTGGCTGATCCTAGCCTAGGAGTCCTTTTCCTATTTTGTGGGCCCCACACAAGTACGGACGTCCAGTGACACGTGCATCCAAGCCAACCTGTCGTCCAGTGTGTGTGGCCCACCCCAGGTCCTCTTTTCCCCTCTGGTTCTTTCCTTTTTTTTGGCTTAAAACCTCCCCATGGGATCCCCCATTAATCCTCTACCTAAACCCCCTTAGATCAACCCCTAATATTCACTCTTAAACATGATAAACATATGGTACAACGGAATTGTTAAATCTGGAAATTGCTAAATCAATCCCTGTAACCTCGAATACCTTGACTGATCCCTAACCGTCATCTAGAAAACCTCATAATCCGAAATCCATAAAACCCAAAAGGGTCCGAAATCTCAATTTTCCACAAATTTTCAAACCTTAGATTTTCCCCCAAATTGAAACTTAGAGAATCTCTTAAGTCGGGAACAATCCTATGCAAGAATGGGTGATTCTTACACTCCTTTGGGCTTGTTTGGCTTATAATTTTATTTGATTCAGCCCTAATGGTTGTGTAGGCTTGGACCCCATAGATTCCCCTTCTTGAATGTTTGATAGTACGTAGGATATGAAATTTTGTGATTGTTTAATATTAGCATAATCACAAACTTGATTTCTTGCACTCCGTGGTTAATTTCGTGTCTTGCATCAACTTCTTACCCTTTATTTAACATTCTACTTAATGCCTCTGCTACCACTGCGAATAGGAATGGTGAGAGTGGATCCCCTTGCCTTGTTCCCCTTTATGCCTTGAATACTCCTTTTGGTGACCCATAACCAACACACACACACACACACAAGAAATAATCTGTCAAACACTCTCGAATCTAGTCTCTCCACTTTCGACCACATCTCATTATTTCAAGCATGAAGTCAAGAAACTTCCAGTCAAAGTGGTCATATGCCTTCTCTATGTCTAACTTACTAGTCCTATACTACCTTATTTCTTAAGTCGATACATGCAAGAACAACGAGTGCACTATTTAGAATCTGCTTGTCTTGCATGAACACTCCTTGATTCTCATATATAAAGGATAGTCAACCTCTCTTGAAGAATTCAAGTCCATGTCATATTTTACAACTTTCCAAATAACCTAAAAGAAGGCCATAGGATGACTGTCTGGACCTGACACCTCATCTCCGCCCAAGGACTCAACTACTTAGTCTCTTCCTTGGATACTGGTTTTTCAAGGAAGTACGCCTTTGCAACCGAAAGCTACTTAAAAAGGAGATTATCCAACTTGAGCCTTTTTTCCATTTTTCACATGTCAACAACTTGGAATAAAACTGCAGTATTGTTGTACAATCTAGTCCTCTTCAACCCCTTTCCCTTCCATCAACAAATTGCATATCCTATTATGTTCATATAAAATGCAGAGTTAAGATAGACAAACCTTCAAGAGGCCTTTATCGAAAGAGGTTTCTCTTGTCAATGATGCTCATGGTGTGCCATAATGGCTATTATGTAACAATGGCAACCGTTGCATAACCATTGTAGAAAAAAAAAATGGCCCGTAAAGGTTTGTAATAGGGTAGATATAGGTTTTCCTTGAAAAAAAAAAAAAAAAAAAAAAAAAGAAAGAAAGATAGAAAAAGAACAAAAAAGCAATGTTGTCAAAATTGTTATTGTATCGCAAATCGTAATAGGGGTTGAATTGTATCGAATCGCAAATTGTAAAACATACCAATTACTATTTAGTTCTTCGATTACTATAGACTCAACATCCAGTCTCATTCATCATGTCTTCTTCACAATTTTCTTCTTTGAAACTCAAGTCAAATAACCTAGGTTAAAAGTACAAACACAATTGTAGTTAGTATATGATCTATGTAGGTTTGTAAGTTCTAGTGGCATTGGCCGGCACAAGCAACACCTTGCACATACCCCCAAGATCAAATGAAAGAGCACGTCCCAATGTTACTCCAAATATCTAAAAGAAAATCATGGAGTACATGGACAAGCATGATCGAAAGAAGCATATGACACTAGTTATCCAAGAAGAGTTTATGTAATGAGAAGCATATGAAGACATTGATGTCGTTGATTTCGATGCTACTACACCTACATCCATAGGGAAATCTAGACCATTGACACCCAAAAGAGCCGTTAGGCATGGACCAATGGACAGGTGGTGTAGATGTGGTTGACCAAAGGAACAGGGGCAAATGATCTGCACAAATCACTTTGGAAAACTGTTATAGGCAAAAAGATGGAAAAACCAAGCCAATGTTACTTTCAACACCGTAAAATTAAAGAGCTTCAAGGTTATAGTAGAAGCGATTGGTCAGAACGAGATTCAAACCCCTTTGTATCATGAAGTACAGGAAAGTGACCTTAAAAATGAGGTTGAGTTTACTAAAAACTTTATCGTCGAATAGAAAGAAAGCTAGAACCAAAATCATTGATCACTTCAACTATAAAAAGTGTGATTACATGCCCATCTTAGATTCCAAAAATAAGAGATAGGGCAGCCAAATGTCATCCTCATTGTATTCAGTTGCCTACATCCTTAATCCAGCCATATTCTTTGCATCCACCGATTAGTCTGCAGGGCTTTCCTTGACATTTTGGAGACAACGATTCCAAATTTAAAAATAAAAAAAGAAGCAAGATCGGATTTCTCAAGAGTTGGACTTCCACATGAAGAGTTCAAGGGTTTTCTCGAGAGATATAATCATCAAGTATAGAAGTTCAAAATTACCAAATAGTATGAATGTTAGCAAGTTTGTCTTAACTTAGAAATAATTTCTTACAATGTCACAATTCTAACTTGAACGGTTATTTGCACAACTAATTAGGGGTCAATGTATGGAATTAACTCGAACAGGAAGGATCAGACATTACAGAAGATGACCATGAAAATTCTTCATCGTACATGTTCTGCTAGCGGTTGCAAGTGCAACTAGAGTACATCCAAGTCAATAAGTTTTGCAATTCACTTTCAAAGCACTAACTGTAAAAGTTAACGACCATCGGAAATGCACTTTCAATTGAAAATTAGGAATGTTATGCAATTTTTTTAAAAGATTACAATATCGTTGGAAGAACAAAGGCAAGAGAACAAACAACAACAAAGCAAAAGGCCAGAAGGAAAACAAAAAGACCAAAACAAAACAAAAGAACAAAAACGAAAAGAAAAACAAAGACCTAAAAAACCTAACAAAAACTAAATAACTCAACACGAGGGAAGCACCCCCCAACGAAACAGACAAGAACACCCAAAGATGGGAAAGGAGAACCCCACACCACCACCTAATCGGAGTGGGGAGAGAGAGGCTAGGCCATCAAAGACATCCCTAGAGATTAGATCAAATACTTGAGCAGGACTAGAATCCAAATCCTAAAACGTTCTGCAATTCCTCTCCTTTCAGATTGCCCAAATGTTATGAGGATCAACAACTAGCAACAAGAAAATTGGGAGTCAGGGCCAAACAAGCCATTCTAGGCAAAGAGAAGCTCGGAGACATAAGAAGGCATCACCCACACAATGTTGAAAGAAGGAGAACTAATGCCCAAATGATCAATGAGAATGAGCAGTGGATAAACAGATGGATTTAGTATTTAGTATTTTAATTGCAAAGCATACAAATGTTGAGAAGAACTATCCCACATTTTTGTAGGTTGTCAATGGTCAGTGTTCTTCCTCTCACCAGGGGGGAACAGGGGGCAGTGTCCGTTGAGGGTCAAATATTGCATATAATCGCCCATTTATATCTTGATTTTATGAACATGATAATGCTTAATGTTCTATTTTACTCATATTTGTGTTGCAAGGTGAATTTAACAGCTTGGATTGAAAAGGGTGTTAAAAGTATGAATTTGATGCTCAAGAATCACCAAGGCAAGGGATGGATCTTAGGAGACCAAGATTGAAGAATTCACATGCCAAAGATTCAAGAAGACCTAGTGAGCAATCAAGAAAATCAAAAAATTGAAGTGAAGAAAAGGAATCCTGAAATCGTCCTGAAAAAACATATCCTGAAACTCAGGGTCATTTTGTGAAATTGTGCAGAGTGAAGTCTATTTGGAAAAATTGCGCAGAGTGAAGTCTATTTTAGCAAACTACGTAAACTTGATGCAGTTTCTAGAGTTTTTCAACTAGGTGCAAAAGTTGAAGTTTCATAACTATAAATAGGACTCCCTAGGATGTTCTTAGGCATCTTTTAGGATTTAAGGAGTGGAGCAAATGGGTGAAGAAGTCGTCGCCAAGAGTTTTTCTTCTTCATTAGTTAATTTCATATTTTTCTTAAGAGACTTTGGTCCAATCATGTTTATGGTTGGCTAAACCTCTTAGCTAGGGCTAAGAGGTGAAGCTTTTAGCATGATGGGATGTTTCTATTGCATTAATTCATGTTTATTTAAACTATATGGATTCTAATTTGATACTTAAAGAATACTTTCAATTTTTAATGGTTTATTGCGACTCAAATTACAGTAGATCTGCAATAGCTTGAGTATCTTATTTTTCTGATTTGAGATTGTGAAATTAATAAGTCTTGTTGTTCACCATCGTCCCTTGGGCATGGTAGGGTGATGAAATCTTTCATAATCTTTACAATTCTCCTGCTTTGAGATTATAGGATTGGTAAATCTTGTTGTTTACCATTATCTCCTGGGCATGGTTTAATGATAGAATCCCTGCAAATTATCATAGTTCTCCTTCATTGAGAATTAGGTCAATGGAAATTCAGATTTGGTTTTATTGATATATTTTCCAATTGGATAGGATAGGACTCCAATTCTAATTGTGTTACTTGAATCAAGCAAGAGAGCTCCCTGACAAAGTATCCCGTATCGGTATCAGTTGGCGTAACGGTGCCCGCCGATACCGATACGGGTACAGGGGTGTATCGGCGATACGGTGGCGTAACGGGCCGTAACGGTGCAAAAAAATATGGATTAAATCCGGAATATTCTAAGCATTCCAAATATACATTCATTTATAAATTGGAACATGTTTATGGTGGTGAAACGGTCCACTCATTGGTGAGAAGCTGTTTCGGATTGTCTGATGAATTTATGAACCAGACAACCTAGTATTGGCTATAGATATTTTATATTTAATTATTTTACTATATAATATCAATATGAATTAATTAGAATGAATCTAATATCAAAATATCTCATATTTGTAGGTTTGGTGTATTACATACCTTGTGACTCATGTACATTTTATTTCAACATACAATCTAGGGACTTTTATGTCCAATTATATTATTCATATATCTAAAAAATTAATATAATTTTTCCCAATAAATCTTAAGAAAAAATTTGAAATTATATTCAAGTAAATAGTGTTGTTGATTTAGAACTGATTTGGTGGACCATTTGATGCCCCAAATCAATGTTAAATTCATGCAATCTATTGGCACTTATCTCACTAATGGATTAGTGGATATTTATTGAACAGTAATAAATGAAAAATATCAAATGATCATATTTAAAAAAAACAAGTGTTTGCAAATTAACGGTGAGAATCATTTAAACAATTTAATTTTGGAATTGTGACTTGGCAACAATAGTACCATAATTTAATTTATTAATTTTGAGTTAATGTATGCCTCATGGACAATTTTTACGGCCATGTACATAGGGCCCACCATGATGTATGTATTGTATATCAATGACATCCATCTGTTTTATCAAATCATTTTACGGCATGGTCCAAAAATAAGGTAGATCCAGATCTAAGGTGGACCACTAGTGGGTGAGGCCTTGAAATTGGGGTCCACCTTGATGTATTTGTATATCCATGCCGTCAATCTATTTTGCCAACTCATTTTAAAGCATGATCCAAAAAATCATGTAGATTTAAATCTTAGGTGGACCACTAGTGAATGATGCACTAAACATACGACCCACCTTGATGCATTTGTTGTATACCCATGTTGTCCATCCTTTTTGCCAACTCATGGTCCAAAAAATGAGGCAAATTCAAATCTTTGGTGGACCACACAATAGGGATTGAATTTCCACAATTAAAACTTATATTATTATTATTATTATTATTTGTTAATATTATTTTTTCAGCTGCGAACTTGTGTTTTCCTTGATCCATGTCCATGCAACCTTGTCAACAGTTTCAATGGTAAATAAACAATACAGTGGGCCATAATAGGTTTTTAACGGTGGGCATTCAATCCTACTGTGCGATCCACTTGAGATTTCTACTACAGTTTAGAGACCATGCCTTGAAATGATCAAGAAAAACTAATGGGTGGCATGGATATATAATATAACACATAAATCAAGGTGGACCACATGCACAAAAACAATGCAAGTGCACGGTGGACATTCAATCCTACTGTGCGGTCCACTTGAGATCTGCATCTGCTTCCTTTTAGGGACTATGCCTTGAAATGATCAGGAAAAACTGATGGGTGGCATGGATATATAATACAACACATAAATCAAGGTGGGCCGCATGCACTAAAATAATGCAAGTGCACTAAGCGGCATACGCTGTAGACTACCAATAAAATAAGGTACGCACGTGGCTGTTTTACAGCAGCCACGCCGGGCGCGGATTAGCTACCTACAGGTTTGAGTAGCAAGACACACCACTGAAGTGACGTTACCAAGTTCCATGGGCCCCACCATAATGTATGTTTTATATCCACACCTTCCATCCATTTGTAGAGATCATTTTAGGGAAATATCCAAAGAATGAGTTAAATCCAAAGCTCCAGTGGACCCCAGCACAGAAAACTGTGGGGACAGTGACGCCCACCATTAAAAACTTCTAAAGGCCACGAAAGTTTTAGATCAAGCTGATATCTGTGTTTTACCTTATTTCATGTCTTTTTTAACTTTTAAACGGGTTGGATTTCAAATAAAAATTATGGTGGGCCTTAGGATAGTTTCATCGGTGGGAATCACTCTCCCCACTATTTTCTGTGGTGGGGTCCACTACATCTTTTTATCTGCCTCAATTCTTTGGCTCATGTGCTAAATAATATCTCAAAATGGATGGACGGTGTGGATACAACACATATATCATAGTAGGGCCCATGGAACTTGGTGACGTCACTTCAATAGTCGACTCTCTACTAACCTGTCAGTATCTAATCCGCGTCCGGCCACGCCCCCATTCATTTTTTTCGAGACTGCGACAGAAGGAGAGAGAAATGAGAGGGAAAAATAAAAAGAAAAAGAAAAAAATGAGAAGGAAAGAAAGAGAAAACGAGAGAGAAGGAGAAAACGAGAGGGAAAAAGAAAGAGGGTGGAGAGGGAGTTGCACCGGAGGGGAAAGAAGAAGAAGAAGAAGAAGCAGGAGGAGGAGGAGCTGCAGCGGTGCTGCAAGGAGCTTCAGCAGCGCCGTGATGAATTCAAGCAGCGCCGCGGAGAAGAAGAAGAAGAATAAGAGGAAGAAGAAGAAGTAGAAGAGGTTAGTTTTTTTTTTCCCGTTTTTTCTTTTCTTTTTTTTGTTTTTTCTTCTTTCCTTTTCTTTTTTCGTTTTTTCTTTTCTTTTCCTTCATTTTTTTTCGTTTTTTCTTTAAGGGTTGCTGCCCATAACAACTGTTACAGGCTCGTAACGGCCGTTATGCCCCCGTAATAGCCGTTTTAGTTCCGTTTTCTGCACCTCTCCGTTTTAGCCCCGAATCCCGTAACAGTAACCGCCGTTATCGTTACGTATAGGCCATTACGGCCGAAACGTAACCGATTTGGGATACCCTGCTCCCCGATCACTACAAGTGGATCCTTGACACCCTAGTTCCCACCTTTAAATTCTTAGTTTTAATTATTAAATTCACAATTACTCTCTCAATCACTTAGGAATTAGTTTTACATCTTGTAGTTCAACTTCTAGTTAATTTCAGAAACGCACAAGATCAGTCCTTATGGATTCGACCTCGGTCTTACCGAGATTATTACTACATTGCGACCCTACGCTTGGGGTTGTGAACAAGTTTTTGGTGCCATTACCAGGGATTGACGGTTGCATTTACTGGATTTGATTAGTTTTGAAATTCGGTTAAGATTAGAATTTTTCTACTTTCTATTTTTAGGTTAGGGTTTTTTCAGAATTATTTTAAAAACCAACTTAGCTTTCTATTTCTAGATTTAGAAACTTTCCTAATTTGTTTTTAGAAACTAACTTTTTTTCTATTTCCAGATTTATAAACTTTCATAATTTGTTTTTAAAAACTAACTTTTCTTTCTATTTCCAGATTTAAAAACTTTTCTAATTTATTTTTAGAAACTAACTTTTCTTTTTATTTATAGATTTAGAAGCTTTCCTAATTTGTTTTTAGAAACTTTTTTTTTATACAACTAATTTGTTTTTAGGATTAACTTTTTGTTTTGTTTTTAGATTAGAGTTTTTTTTATTTATTTTTAGAAACTAACATTGTTTTGTATTTTGTAAGATCCTAACATAGAACTCTCCAAACCAGTAAATTCTTTCTAACTTCTCCTCTACTTACTTTCCATATTGTTGTAGGATTTTTCTTTTATTCTATTTTAGGATTAGGTTCAGGCTTAGGGTTTCACCATGTATATGCAAGAGTGGGAACATCAGTATGCAGAGCTAGTTTTAGAGTGTGCGAGAAATTGTAAAGGGTTGTCAGATGATTATGTTAGAAAACAACCTATGTCTCAAAATTTTTCTGAAACCATCATCGAGAACCAACAAGAATACAATGCTCCACCGGTTAATAAGTCCTTACGCAATCATAGGCAGGAGAATAATTACACCCCACAGATTAAGAAAATAGTACGTGATTGTTGAGGTTATCATGGGAGTGAGAACTATTATCACTCATTAGACAAGAAGAAAACAATGAGAGATTATATTATGGGTGACAGTGTTCGAAATATCGGTATCGCACCATGTATCGCACCCTTGGGATACAGATACGTATCGATTATCGCACAGGATATATCGTTTGTATTGCATAATTTATCGCACTTTTTGGGAAACATGAGGAAACATTGAGAAAATAGTTGAATTTTTTAATGAAACTTTGGGGATTGTTAAAAAAGCCCTTGATACACACTTTTAAATCATAAGATCTCAAAAAAAGAAATGCACATAATAAATTTCCTTTGTATAGGGTCTTTAAGCTATGCATTGTTTAAGTGAACTAATGCAACTATATTTAAATTGAATACATGATATTTATAAATATATCAAAGTCATGTATGAAAACACAATCAATTCATTGAAAAGCAAAATAGGAAGTAAAAATTGGAAAATATCCATATCAATGAGTTGAAGTGATGTCACTAGGTTCTGTGGGACCCACCATGATGTATGTGTTGTATCCACACCGTCCATCAATTTGTAGAGATCATTTTAGGCCATGAGAGAAGGAATGAGTCATATCTAAATTTGGAGTGGACCCCACCACAGAAAACAGTGGGAAGAGTAACTCCTACCGTTGAAACCTTCCTAAGGTCCACTATGATGTTTATTTGAGATCCAACGTGTTCACAGGTTAATACATACATGAAATAAAGGAAAACACAAATTTCAATTTGATCGAAAACTTCCGTGGGCCTTAGAAAATTTTAATGGTGGGCGTCACTATCTCCACATTTTTTTGTGGTGGGGTCCATTTGAGCTTTAGATCTGACTCATTCTTTGGCTCCTGCCTTAAATTGATATCTCCAAATGAATGGAAGGTGCCGATATAACACATATATCATAGTGGGTCCCACAGAAATTGGTCACGTCACTCAACCAGTAGCTAATCGACGTCCCACGCGGAAACGGATTGGCTACTCCCCCTGACACCAGCCGTGGGCCCCACTATCATGTATGTGTTTCATCCATGTCATCCATCCATTTTTTTTTGAAAGATGAATTCATTAAAAGGAAAAGAAAGGACAAAATAAAGCCTGCTGAGATGGCAGGCAGGGAAACTACACTCGTAAGAAGAAGAAATCGCAACCAAAGAGATCCTTAATATTCGAAGCCCACTCGATCATTAACCGTTTAGCCTTAGAAACAACCATCCCAGCCTGATTAAAAGAATTCCTGAAGCATCTATTGTTTCGCTCTCCCCAAACAGACCACCAGACGGCGAGAATGACCATTCTCCAAATAACAAAAATGAGTTGCATCCCAATCTTAAGTGGACCACATTACAAGAAACAGTGTTGAATTAGCGTCGACCATTAAAAAAAAAATTGGGCCATAGAAGTTTTGGATCAAGCTGATTTTTGTTTTTTCCCTTCATCTGGGGCTGTATGACCTAATCTATCTATTGGATGTCAAATAAACAGTACAGTGGGCCTTTGGAGGGTTTTAATGATGGATGTCCAATCACTATTGTTTTCATGTGGTGTGGTCTAGCTGAGATTTATATACCTCTCATTTTTGGGATCGAGCCATAAAATGATCTGTAAAAATGGATGAACAGAAAGGACAAAACATATACATTATGGTGGGGCCCACAGAGCACCGACCACCAGCGACGCGGCTGGTGTCAGGGGGAGTAGCCAATCCGTTCCCATCCCACGCGAATGAGGATTTCCTGCGAAAGCCTTTCGCAGGAAGTTCCTGCGCAAGGATGCCGAGTGGGGCCCAGTGCAATGTATGTGAGAAATTTATTCCGTCCATCCGTTTTGCGAGCACATTTTAGGACGTTATACCAAAAATGAGGTGGATACAGGACTCAAAGGCGTCACACGAGAGGAGAAATTGGAGAAAGAAATTCCCACCGTTGAAACCTTCCTGGACCCCACCTTGATGTTTATATGCAATCCAAACCGTTTATAAGGTCATTCCAAATTGGATGAAGTGAAAACACTAAAAATATAGCCTGATACAAAAATTTTATGGCCATAAAAATGTTTCAATGGTGCTCACTGAATAACAACTATTTCCTCTCGTGTGGCCCAGTTGAGTGCTTGATACATCTATTTTTTGGTCGCACATCCTAAAATTATCTCTTGAAAAGGATGGATGGAGTAGATTTCACACAAACATCGGTGGGGCCCACCCAACATCCTTGTGCAGGAACTTCCTGCAAAAGGCTTTCGCAGGAAATCGCGTCCGTCCCACGCAAGCCAGCTGTACAGCTGGCTGTGGTAGGTACGTGTCGTGCGAAGACGAGCACGTACGCGCCTCAAGCTCCGAGTTGTACGAACGGCTCAAATGAGATCAAAGTTGTATTGGCCCCATCATAACCTTAATTTTCCATCTAATCTATTAATAATGGTAAAAATATATGAATGAAGTGGAAAAACAAAATTCATATTCTTACTGTTGAAAAATGGACCACACCACATGAAACGGTGTGAATTGAATGTTACCCTTGAAAAATTCTTGGGGCCCATAAAAGTTTTGGATCAACATTATATTTGTTTTTTCCCTTCATCAATGTTTAACGTGATCTTATGAACCATTTGGATGACAAATAAACCTGATAAATTGGCCTAGTAATGTTTCAACGGTGAAAATAATTATTTCCACAATTTCCTATGGTATGGCCCACTTGAGCTCTGGATAAGCTTCAAATTTTTTATCAACCCCTAAACTGATCTGGAAAATCGAATGGACAGTGTGGATAAACCACAAACATTTACAGTGGGCCCAGCAGAGTTTACTCAGCACGATAAGAGCATACTGAGTAACTCATCCGCGTCCCTCTCCCTCTCATCCGATTTCTCCTCGACAGTCAAAAGGACTCAAAACCTCAGCCACGTCCCTCTCCCTCTCATTCGCGTCCCTCTCCCTCCCTTTCGAAATGAAAGAGGGCCGCGACGGTTATGGCAGCGAGATTTCGGCGAGGGTTCCGAAAGTGAAGGGTTTCGGAAGGAAGAGGATTCCTCAATCACATTCAGTCCGGCCCGATTTCTCGCCGGAATCTCCGAGATATCCTATTTCAAAGAAAAAATAGAAGAAAATCGGCAAAATGAGGGAAATCGAACTTACCTCCATCAATCGATGGAATGGCCCACCTCCGAATCTCCAATCCCTATGGCCACAGGTACTCTTAAGATTTTTCCTCTTTTTTCTTCTATTTCCTTTTTTTTTTTTTGAATTTCTGGTAAACATGCAGACCCTTTTTATCGTCGTTGCGGGTTGTTGGCTACAGTGGACTCGTGAGTCCTGTACAATGAACCTGTGACTCTGTCAAGCTGAGGATATCGTGAAGATATCGATGATATCGCACGAAATCTGCGATATATTGCGTGATATCGGCCGATATATCGTGCGATAACTAAAATTGCGAAATTTTTTAGGCCTCCGGTTGAAATATTGCAAGTTTCGTATCACTGCGCTGCGATACCGATATTATCGGCCGATATTATCGATATTACGAACAGTGATGGGTGATAATATATACCAACAACTATCGGATTCTCCCACCTATGACCCGTATGACTATAATCAGTGGAAACATCAATGTTGGGAAGATGAATCAGTAATACATCATAGTGACAATTCTCTTGGGTCCTCTACCTTTGAAACCCAACCAGAAACGATCCAAGAGGAGTCACTTCAGGGTTACACAGACGATTTTACTAGCATCAGAAGAACGATAGAAGCGCTTGCATCGCGCGTTAAGCTAGAGGTTAGTTCACCCCAGCCTCAACCCAATCCAATTCTTCATTCTCAACTCCCTACTTATAATCAGTGGAAACATCAAGATTGGGAAGTTAAATCAACAATGCATCATAGTGATAGTTCTCTTAGGTCCTATACCTCTGAGAGATCAAACAAGAAACAATCCAAGAGAATTCACTTCAGAAGTCCATACAAACTCTAGAGCTCATCCAACGAAACACACTCCAAAATTTCAAGAACTTATAAAAGATATACAAACAGTTAGGTTCACATGATGCAATTATGGAGAATACTGAAATTGAGAATGAAGAGTTAGATTATATTAATGAGCATACGATTCAATTTTCCAAAGAGTCGATCTCGATGACTATCCAAAGGAATGATCAAGAGACATGGGTGTCTTTCAAATATAATGATACTGCTCCAGTCATATGACACACTTGAGGAGGAAGAGGCTAGTTTATTTGAGCCTTAACTCAACCTAGAAAAACAGTGTGAGGAAAGTGATCTCATCCCACTTGTGAATTGTATTGAATTAGAAGATAAGTATTGGGATGAAAATCACAAGTTCACAGCCCAAGAATCACTGGAATCGATTTCAATTATGGTTCAAGAAAGTGATCACGAGGTACAGGAAGTTATTGACCATAATGATCTACTCCACCCATCTGACACACCTGATTTAAATGTGGAGGATGAGCTTCTTCCAATCGACCCTTCCAGCTCTTTTGAGGCATGTGTAGACCACTCCTCTGATTTAGATTATAATATGATTAGGGATATGGACGAGTAACTCGATATGACTCTGGAATTTGAAACCACCCAGTTAAGGTCATCATCTGAGCTGTCAACCCTTAACGATATAGTGTCTCTACTGAGTAGTAGCATTGAACAGAATCTTCACATCAATGCGCCCACTGATCCACAATCTATCCATGTAGGGCAGAGCAAGATGTATCCGGTGACAATTGGCTCTCACCAAGGCGAAGAGCAAGAGCTCATGTTTCCCTCTATTCTAAAGAGAAGACAAAGGAATCATTGGACATATCATCACAGACCTCAATGTGGAAAATGAGCCTCCCAACTGACTATCTTAACTCTCTAAAAGATCGCTTAGCATATTTTGCAGATTCAAATGATCTCATGATAAAAGAAATAATGGATGCCTTGCAAAACAATACCTCGGTAGTTGTTACTGACCGAGAGAACCCTTATTTTCAAGCCCCTCCTTCCATAGATCTTGAATGTTTACCATTAAGGGAGGAGCTTAAAGTTGAGCCGAAGCCTGAAACTTCGGAATATGTTGAGACTACATCACCTACTGAGAATTTTTCTGAATTTTATCTACTTATAGTATCTGATTCACCATATTGCACTAACACTGAAACTTTCCCCTGAGAAATTTCTCTGGAAAATCATGTTGCAGGGCATCCAAGCCTATTGCAAAAAGAGCTTTTGGATGATCTTGTTACGAAACCTACTGAGAAATTTATCAAAATACAGGCCAGAGGAGGAACCTTACGGCATGACTAATTAGCATTCCCCTGTTTTCCTAGTTAGGATGTGAGGTCGAGCACCGTCTTCCTCAAGAGGATAATTATCCCGAATCCACGGAACTTCTCTGGACTCCTCACAGAGACTTCTCGAATCCACGAGGAAAGAAAGCAGAAAATAGAAATAAATTCTAATAAATTCGAAATTGATTAATGAATGAATAAAAACGAGTTCACAACCCTTTAAATAAGGGTACCAAGCAATAGGAAAGAAATCGAAAGCAAACTACAACTAAAACTCATAGAATCCGCGACTTACTATAAATAGTAAACTTACTATTTATAGACGGTCGTGATGTCTACTAGTGCGCAAGGTTTTCGGCCAAAAAATAGCGTCCTATTTGGCTTCACCAAACCGTTCTCCTAATTATTCTAAGCACTTTTCATGTTGGACACAACTCCTAAGCCCAACGGATGAAGAGTTATAATCAAACTAAAACTTACTATTTATATTAAAAACGAAATTAAAACAGGAAAACGACCGTCGATCCAGGGGTTTTTCGCAATTCCAGCTTGCGCGACCTAGCGTAGCTGGGCTGGTTGGCTAAAGTAGCTCGTTCTACCCCAAAATCATATATTTTACGTCAGATAACTCATTCTGGATTACGAGATACGCCCGATCTAAGGTCCGACGGTCCGAATCACTTTTGTCGTCGATCGTGCCTTTTCTGATCCATCTTGGCCATGAAACTGTTCGCGACC
This sequence comes from Magnolia kwangsiensis, assembly GCA_037074715.1. Lineage (NCBI taxonomy): Eukaryota > Viridiplantae > Streptophyta > Magnoliopsida > Magnoliales > Magnoliaceae > Magnolia > Magnolia kwangsiensis. The sequence continues at coordinate 40,162,446 of CM073576.1, read as the reverse complement.
CGCTCTACATCAGTTAAGTTTATTGCTTTCAAAGAATTTAGGATTAGAATGTTTGCTTTTCTCCGTTTAGGATAGTTCGTTTTTTGTTGTTTAGGAAAGTTTGCTTTCTGATGATTTAATTCTTGTGCTAACCCATCTTCACATTGAGATTAAATTTTTAAAAAAAAAAGAAAAAAAAACCTCAAAATTCTTTCTTCACGTACTACCTTTCCACCACTTCGCTTTTCTTTTCGTTGCCTCATTTGCATTGAATGTTAATCTCTTTTACATTGAGGACAATGTAGATTTTAGGATGGGGGGTGGATTAGACAAGCTAATCAGTATTTTCTTAGTCTTTGAGCAAAAATTGCGAAAAATTGAAAATTTTTTGAAGAATTAGAATTACAAGATGCTTAATGTTGATGATTTATATCCCTTGGATTCAGTTACTTGGATATTTCAAAGTTAAGTTCGAGTTATTAATCTATGAGTAGAAGTTTTAAACATTGATCGAGTCATATTTCCACATGCCACATCTAGCAGTCACATTAAAGCTTCAATTAACATTGAATTGTTAACTTGGTGATTATTTAGCATGAAAGGAACCCACCTAGGGAATTTGCCCATCATGTTAAAAAATAATAATAATAATAATACCCAACTAAAAAACAATTGTCTTCTAAAAGGCCACCTATTAAAGATCTTTAAAAAGGTTGACATAACATGAAAACCATCGATGGAAAAATCTAAAGCTGGAAGAATAAAAGAGGGAACTAAAAGATGAACTATAAGGCAAGTTTTGGTTTTGGTTTTGGTTATCCTAAATGCTCTTTTAATTATCAATATTATCATGAAAGTGACGAATTGAACCTTTGATTGTGATGAGTCGAGACTTCATTATACACCCAAGGAACTCAATGTTTGGAATTGTTCTAATTGGAGGATTAATGATTTGCACTTAATTATAAAACTTACTGAGCGTTAAGAGTTTAGGAGAAGGTAATGCACAACATTGATGTATTTTAGAATTCTATTATCTGGATTTATTTTTTTTTAAAACCACTAGAGCTTATAGAAATTATCAAGTGGTTCTCAAAATATTTTTCGCATACTTTGCTCGGGACTAGCAAAATGTTGGCTGGGAATTGTATTGAGGGTCAAATATTGCATATTATCCCCCTTCTATATATTGATTTTATGAACATGATAATGCTTAATGTTCTATTTTACTCATGTTTGTGTTGCAAAGTGAATTTAAGAGCTTGGATTGAAAAGGGTGTTAAAAGCATAGATTTGATGCTCAAGAATCACTAAGGCAGGGGATGGATCTTAGGAGAGTAAGATTGAAGAATTCATATACCAAAGATCCAAAAAAACCAAGTGAGATATGAAGAGAATCAAATATTTGAAGTAAAGAAAAGGAATCCTGAAATCGTCCTGAAAAAGCGTATTCTGAAACTATGGGTCATTTTGTGAAATTGAGCAGAGTGAAGTCTATTTTGAAAAACTGCGCAGAGTGAATTCTATTTTAGCAAACTACGTAAATTTGAAGCAGCTTCTAGAGTTTTCCAACTAAGTGCGAAAGTCGGAGTTACACAACTATAAATAAGACTCTCGAAAATGTTCTTAGGCATCTTCTAAGGTTTAAGGAGTGAAGCAAAGGGGTGAAGAAGTCGTCGCCAAGAGTTTTTCTTCTTCTTCCTTAGTTGTTTTCATATTTTTCTTAAGGGACTTTGGTCCAATCAAGTCTATGGTTGGCTAAACCTCTTAGCTAGAGCTAAGAGGTGAAGCTTGTAGCATGATGGGATGTTTCTATTGCTTTGATTCATGTTTATGTTGAACTCCATGGATTCTAATTTGATACATAAGGAATACCTTCAGCTTTTAATAGTTTATTGTGACTTAAATTACAGTAGATCTACAATAGCTTTGAGTATCTTCTTTTCCTGATTTGAGATTGTGAAATTAGCAAGTCTTATCATTTACCATCGTCCCTTGGGCATGGTAGGGTGATGGAATCCCTCCTAATCTTCACAATTCTCCTGCTTTGAGATTATGGGATTGGTAAATCTTGTTGTTTTCCAGTCTCCTGGGCATAGTTTGATGATGGAATCCTTACCATTAGATAGGATAGGACTCCAATTCTAATTGTGTTACTTGAATCAAGCAAGAGCAAGGTGTCCCGAATCGGATACGTTACGGGCGTATCGGCCATTACGTATCGGTAACGGCAGATACCATTACGAGATACGGGGCCGTATCGATGACCCTCCCGATATTGTATACGTAACGGCCGTTACGGAGCCATTACAGGCATAACGGCTGTTACTGCCCAATAACGGCCAGACCGTAACGGTCAAAAAACGGTAACATGGTTTTTGGCTTTTTAAGGTCTATTTTTTCACTTTTTTTCAAATTTATTTCTTCCAAACACTTCCTCAATCGATCTTTTACTATTTTCGACCAATCTTAGCTTCATATTTCAGAGAAAAACAACTTATATGAAAGATTTTCTTGATTCGAAGCTCCGTGGGCCATTTTTCAGAAATTTCTCAAAAATAAGTATTTATACTTTTATTGAATGTTTTACTGTTTTAATGGTAGAATATGATGCGTTAATCATAGTAGAACATGTTAATGTGCATTTTACAAATTCTTGATGTCATTTTCTATTTTTAAAAAATAAAAATCTATTTACAGACTATTTTTGGCCCTTTTCTGAAAATTCAAAAAATCATTTTTTATTGAATGTTTTGTTGTTTTAATGATAAAATATGATGTGTTAATCATAGTAGAACATGTTAATGTGTATTTTACAGATTCTTGATGTCATTTTCTTTTTTATTTTTTTCTATTTACGCACTATTTTTGGCCCCTTCTTTGAAAATTTGAAAAATCATTTTTTATTAAATGTTTTGATGTTTTAATAATAGAATATGATGTGTTAATCATAGTAGAACATGTTACTGTGCATTTTACAGATTATTGATGTCATTCAGACAGTCCGATACAATTTCTCACCAAAGAGTAGACCGTTACACCACTATAAACATGTTCCAATTTATAAATGAATGCATATTGGGAATGCTTAGAATATTCCAGATTTAATCCATATTTTGTTGGCAAAAAAAAAATGCGCCGTTACGGGCCGTTACGCCCCCGTATCCGTATCGGTATCAGAGGGCATCGTTACGCCAACCGATACCAATACGGGATACCTTGAGCAAGAGGGCTCCTTGATCACTACAAGTGGATCCTTGGCACCCTAGTTCCCACCTTCAAATTCTTAGTTTTAATTACTTAATTCACAATTACTCTCTCAATCATTTCAAAATTAGTTTTACATCTTCTTCTAGTTCTACTTCTAGTTAATTTCAGAAACGCACAAAATTAGTCCCTGTGGATTCGACCTCGGTCTTATCGAGATTATTACTACATCACGACCCTACACTTGGGGTTGTGAACAGTGTCCATGCTTCCAGTTGAACGAGGGAAAGGTTGGAGATTCATCTAGCTAGGAGGGCCTGAGAAGCATATCTATAGAGTGAGCAGTGCACCTCCAAGACGAGTCTTTGGACCAAACAACGGAGTCCTAGAAGCAAGGGTTCGGGTGAAAGCATCTCTATAAGTTGTAAAAATTCTTCCAATTCTCCATCTGTCAAAGATATGAGGGGGGCACCAAGTCCCCGAACCTTGACCAAAAAAACATTCTACCACTAAAATGGATTTGGAAGAAGAGATACCGGATTCAGACAGCCAAGGATCCAACCAAAATCTGATTTTCGAGCCACTGCCAAGAGCGAATGCAAAGTGATTGGCCAACATGGAACCCTAAAATGACAAATGCACTTCCAATTGTAGGAGGATTTGTATGAGGTGGAAGATTTGGGGAACCAGCCCCCTTCATCAGTGTTATATTTAATAAACAGAAGATCATGCCACCAAAAACCTTCACCGGTACAGAAGCGACCAAGCCATTTGGCAAGAAGGGCCAAATTGACCATGGATAGATCAGGGATGCCTGCATCTCATTGAGTTATAGGTTTACAGACTTCAAACCATGTTAACAAGTGGATTTTGTGGTCAATTTACAAACTTCAAACCATGTTAACAAGTGGATTTTGTGGTCAACCAACATTCCTTGACAAAGGAAATCTCTGCAAATCTTATTAAGCTTAGAGATTACGAATCTTGGACAATAGTAGAGAGAGAGAGAGAAAGAAGGAAGTTTAAAAGTACGTTATGCAGATTCACAAAAAAAAAAAAAAAAAAGTGATTTTCTTGAACAAAAGAAGCTCAATGACTTGGTCTTCATCCAATACAACCAAACATTGCGAGAACAATTCTAGACTAACCGAGAAAAGCCTAATTTCAATATCCTATCTATCTAAATGATTTGGAGGCAAATGGTAATTGGCTTGTGAGATTGAGGATTTGTTCATTACAAGTCAGAGATGCTACTTTTGTATCAACAACTAAAAAATGTTCTTCAACTCAAAAAGCGAAGAAGAGGAGGGGTGAGCAGTAGCACAAGGCCTAGCAGCAGTCAAGGGCAAGAAGTAGATGATCAACCATTGGATGCAGATGAGCAACTTGTGTTTCTTACCGATGATGAAGAAACAGAAGAAGAGTATCCGTATACCTTGAAGAAGGAGATGATGATGACGACGATGGTGGTGGTGATGGGCCACAATTAGAGATGAATCAACATATATAGTAGTATAAGTTTTTTAGTTATGTAAATTGTATTTGTAAGTTTTTAAGTTATAACTTGGATTTTTTTTTACTTAGTTTGTTGTTTACTTGTTTGTACTTTGTTTTGTACCATTTATTATATCAAGCGAAGTAACTCATCAAGTTATCACTTATCAATTATTATTCATCAATACAATTTTTATATTTTTAATAAGTTGTTATTATTTGTTACTTGTTAATGAAGTATACATTGAAGAAGGAGATGACTCCAACAATGATGATGGTGGTGATGTGCCACAATAAGAGATGGATCAATGTATATATTAGTATAAGTTGTTAGTTATGTAAATTGTAATTATATTTGTAAGTTCAACTTGGAGTTTTTTGTCTTCCTTTGTTGTTTACTTGTTTGTACGTTACTTTGTGCCATTTAGTATATCAAGTGAACTCATCAAGTTATCACTTATCACTTATCATTTATCAATAAAAAATTTATACTTCTCACAAGTTATTATTTATTACTTGCACTTGTTACTGGTTAATGAATTAGAACTTGGAAGATAACTTATTGTAGGTGTGTAACTCGCTGATTATTATATTTTATAGCTTTATTAATATAACTTATGTACTAATTATATAAATTATAATGAAATAGATTTATTTTTATTTTAAAAAAAAAGAAACAAATTGGAAACACTTGTACTAATTACAAACTTTTTCTTAATTTTGTATCCCCCCCTTTCGATTTTTTAAATTTTTCAATAAAACCTTCAATAAAAAAAATGGTGCATGATCACTTGCAATCAGACACAAGCAACTGTTCAGAATCGCTTATGCCATTTGACAACATTGGGTATGGCCCAGCCTCAAAGCCTGGGCTATGACAGTCTATTGGAACCTCAAGTACTGCTCGGGCTCGACAATAGCAACTTGCCCTGTTTTTTGGAGAATGAGCTGCAAGCCATTGGTGGGAAGGAGAGAGAAAAGAATGGCAAGGGAGAACGCTAGTATTACTCCTGGGAGGATAAATGTTAAGGCAGAATTGTGTGGGCATATCGATTAAAGAGGCGATTCAGAGCATGTGTCGGTGAGCCCACCATGAACATGTCCTCACCTCAAAATCAAGCTGGCCATTCATCAAGTTGGCTACTCTTGAGAAATTTGGGCAGGTTAAAAGAAATGACCAAAAAAAAAAAAGTCTCATACCCAATGTACTTAGGGGCCAACCTAATGACTGAATGAGACTATTTTCGAGCCTGGGCATGTGTTGTGGTGGGCCCACCTAATGAATCTCCAGGACCTTGCATGGGTTCTATTTTGGCAAGTATGTTATGCATTGCTTCTTCAGTCCATCCTTGTATGAATCACCATATCATTCCTCCTTGAAAACAACTTTCTCCATTTCTGATAAGAAAAATGTAAAAAGAAAACAAAAAATCACGTAACAGGTTTGTGTCCAAATCTCTTCCCACCTTTCCTTTTGGATTGAAGATGGTTGTGGAACTCTCTTTTTTCTATTTTTAAAAAAAAAAGTGCTGAGAGAGAATAGTGCAAGTAGAGGAGAGAGGGGGGGTGATTTTTTGGGAAAGAGGGAGTTTCATTTTTGGAAAAGTTTAAGGGTTGGGCTGGGCTAATGAGCTTTTGGACAACTAAGTCCAAGCCCAGCCTGCTTGAGCAACAAGATAGAATTTTAAGCCCAAACCCAGCCCCTGGGCTTTGATAATCTAGCCCAAGCTCATTCTGAGGTGGGCCAGCCCTAATGGCAAGGCAACCAGGTAGAATACAAGGCCAGCAAGCTGGAGGTTCCAAGAAGTCCATATATCATAAAAGACAACAATTGGTAGAAGATTTGACTACATTTCAAATTTTTGTAACTGTAATGGTTAAGCATTTCAGTTTTAAAGCATTGTCTAAGACTAAGCATACAATGTGGTCAGCTCAGCCTCAAATTGTGATAGAAAACCAAGACATCAAGCAGCTTGGGAGATCCAATTTATGACTGTTACAATGACTTATGCGGACAATGAGGTTGTGTAAAGTGACAATGACAAGATTTAGGTGCTTCACAAGAGCTTCCTAACGTTGGAGCAATCCAAACCAGAAGAGCTCCCCAAATTGGTGAGCACCTTCAATGAAGAGCTGGAGGAAGTTCGCAATTAGCATGGTCAATAAAGGCTATGAACAGTTGGATGTAGTTGTGCTAACACTTGACCATGTAGTCAAGCACATGCAGATTATTTTTATAGATGTCAGCAAGATGTCGATTGAGCCTCATCCTAGCCATGATGATGGAGGTATTTTAGTTGGTTCATGCACCAATGATATGTGCAGTGTTGTCATGAACAACTGCATATGTGATAAAAAAAAAAAATGTGGCATATGCGAAAATATTTGATTGCATATTGGCCATGGCATATTATTTTTTTTGCAAAAAAAAAAAAAAAAAAAAACCAACTACAACAACATTTTTCCTATTAAAAGGCTTCCAAATCTCCTCCATTTACAATATTCTCACTCTCTTCTTCTCTTACATTTCTTAATTACAAGTGCTATCTTTGTGTGTGTGTGTAGTATTTCCTACTTCCAAGTGATCTTAATCTCTCTCTCCCCTACATTCCCTCTCTTGGATGTTGGAAGATCAAGATTCAAGCACTTTCAAGTTTCGAGGAAGATAGCTTGTTGATTTTCTACAATAATAAATAAATAGCTTGTTGATTTTGTTGTTACTTCTTGTTAACTATATTGTTGAATGTAAATGACTTGATGTTTAATTCATTGTTTAATTGATTTTATCTCTCGCAAATGTATTTTAAATACGTAAAATTAGTTATCTATTAACTTAAGAAAGTTCCCCTTAGTTTCGTATTTTTTTTACATTTTTTTTTTGTGTGTTTTCAAATTTTTTATATTTAAATATGCGATCGCATATGCGATTGTGCGATCACATATGCAATTCGACAACATTGGATATGTGGGAAGATACCATTCAGAAATTTCTAGTTTCTATGATCACGTGCTTGGGCCTAGGGGTCAACTTGAGCAGATTGGGTCGGGCCAAGGCCAGGGTTAAGATGAGCCCAACCGACCTCAAGAGGACCAAACCTGCAACCCAACCCGAAGTACTCTAAGCTTGCCCCAACCCAAATACATGTGATTATTCCCAACCCGACCTGAATTTTCTCAACCCGAATTCAAATCAGGTTGCCATTTTTTAACCTGAACCCAACACGAAGACCTCAACAATCTGACACAACCCGACTGAAACCTAGGTTGGGTCAACTTGCAGCCCTACTTGGGTTGTGACCCATACAATTTTGGTTGTGAGGTGTTTAACGTTGTGAGATTCCTCAACCAGTCAATGCACTAAAGTAGGAGCACCTGAACCAAATGTTATATATCTTTTTTCACCAGGGCAATCTGCACCAAGGTTATATATCACCATTCATTCCTATAGATGTCCTTTTTTTCTGAAAGATTTCATTCCTATAGATGTCTTGCTCACAGTCCATTAGACAACAAGCTTCTGACAATTTGACAAAGGAATGTTGTGCTTCACTTTCATCCAAGAGGGTAGCAAAGTCCTTTGCTTTTGCCCCATGGGCCACATCCACACACCCAAAAACCAAAGCATGAAGGCCAGTGAGGATGCAATTTCAACTCAAGGATGAGTTCTCCCCAAAGTCCAATGATAACAAAAACAAAAAAAAAAAACAAACAAAAAACAAAAAACAAAAGAATTGGGTTTCCATGCCAACATTCCAACAGCTAAACTCTGTTTTGGTTCAATTTGAAGCTACATGTAGAATGGTTTATGGGGATGGGGGGCCTGGTCTTCCCATTGTACAGGTAGTTGTTTTGCTGTTAGAGATAGTTTTGATTAGTTGAAGGTTAGTTGCTAACCTCATGATTAAAGGTTAGTTAGGATTGTTCTATAAAAACTCACCTGAGAGATTGTAATGGGACTTTTGGCATTTTGTAATGAAATTTATCACTCCAAGTTTAAAAAGAACACGGATTGCCCAATCATGGAGGATTCCATCAGGCTGTACTAAGACAACACTTTTGCATCAACATATCAGAGAATTGCAAAATTTTGAAGGTCTTGGAAGTCAGCAGAATCTCAAATAAGCAACCACTACCAAGCATTATTCATTCAATTCTCCAAGGAAACAAAGAACTACAGCGCTTACCTTATTTTACCCATCCAGCTTACAGGTTGAAGTTTGTCAGACTTATGCATCCATAAATCCTAGAAATCTCGCATGGGCTACTCTGTAAGCGCTAAGCTAATGTGGCTGAACTCTAAACCTATAAGCCTATAATATCAAGCTTGTGAGCATTTTGAAATCCTACTACTCTAAAGTAACAAATGTCCAGTTGAAAACAGTCCGACGCAAACAAACGTAAGGTCATTGCTAGCACAACGTGCTTTGCATCTCCAACATGAATTAGAAAGGATGGAAGCTCTGATTTATCATCATGTATATATGCTAAATGCTATCAGAAATTTAGTTAGGGAACTATATGAAAAAGAGAATGGAAAAGTAATTTTTAAAAGCTTTGACCCATGATCTTGCCTTCATTGATGCGTTGTCAGCTGAAACAAATGGCACTGCCCTGTCTATCTTCCCGTTCGGCAGGATACCAGAATTACCACTTAATGGGCCACCCTCATTTACGCTGAACTGGTTCCCCTTGTTTTGAACATATGGAGATGATTCCTTTGAATTTGCATGGGCTGTTCGTGAATCATCAGTGTAAATCCCATTTCGGTCTCTTGCCTCGGCCAACTCCATATGCAGTTGTTGTATGGTTTGCATATGATGTCTCTCCATTTCTGCAAACTAACATTAAGAACATAAACAAATCAAGTTTTTTGGAAGAAATGACAAGTCTACTTAAAATACATGCAAACTACTGTAATCTAGTGTGACTGTATATAACAACAAAATAGATTAATACGAGTGATGGTACAAAATCCCTGGGACTTACCATCCATGCACAGTAACAGCACAAAGAGGGAAACAAGAAGAGATTTTGGAAGTGTGAAGAGAGAGAAAAAAGACACCTGTCTTTGACAACCAATCCAGAATTGGTTAAATTGTTCAGTGCGTTCTCGTAACTCAGCCTGTAACGAGTGGTTTGTTGTAGACTGAATGGCATCCATTTCTTGAACTCGTGCAACCCATGCTTGCGCCTCCCTTAATTGCTCATCCTTGTAAAGTATAGATTCCTGAGCAACTCTATGCTGACACACAAGTCATTGACAAACATGTTAAAATAATTTCAACAATTAAAGAGTCATTGACTCATTATGCAGCCAATGGAATACTGTAATGTGAAAGAAAGTTTGACAAAACAAGCAATATGCATACAAAGCAGTAAACTTATGGACTGATGGATAAGAAACAGCAGTGTACCATATAGATGCTCTTGTCAAGGATATTCGATTAAAAGAAGCATGCAAAAATATCGGTTAGAGAAGCAGCTGCCTATATGTTTACCGTTTACTAAGGTAGATTAGTCATTTTCTGTTTTTCCGATATAATTATTTGTCATGAACATAAAGGCATTGTGATTGTGGCCTTTAAATGAATTACAACTAAGCTTGTATCTGGAAGAAAAACTTTTTATTGACTAATTGAATGGGGAAAACTACAATAACGATTTTGCTAGAGTAATGCAATTTTTCCCAAAAGAGACAAATTACAAAACCACAGAAATCCTAATAGCAGAAGGAAATGATGAGAATATAATGATGGTGAAGCTTTAGCATCTTCGTATATGCAAAGAGAACTAAAAAAAAAAAAAATTATATATATATATATATATATAAAAGGAAAAAAGAAGAAGTCCAGTTTCACGTCGTCTAACAAGCAGGAGAAGGTCGTGATGTGGCTGGACCATCCTGATGTGGCGTCATCTGTTAGATGGCAGACCTCCTTTCAGGTTTCAGGGGGAGCAGAGGTTGCTGAAAGCTGAACTGTTGGCCTGGAACAGTGAGGTTTTTGGCAATTTTAAGAATGAGAAGAAGAGAATGCAAGTTGAGCGAGCTTCAAGCATTGATCAGTTTGGAGGAAGCAAATGAGTCACTCTCAGAAGGATTCTGTCAGAAAGAACATCCTGACCAACCAACTAGGTGACATAATCAGAAGGAAGAAGGATGCGTACTGGAAACAATGATCCACAGATAAATGGCTGATGGAGACAGCAACTCAGCCTACTTCCACAGATGGCAAGTGCCAGAAGGAAAGCTAATTGTATCTCAATCATTAAAGATGGAGACAGGGTTCTATCAGATCTCTTATAAATCTCATCCTTCTTCCGGTAGGCTTTTGCAGAAGGTTTCCAGTGAGGACCAATCCTGGGTGAATTTACTTCTGATGTTCTATCAGCAGACCTAGCAGTTAGTCTGGAAGTCCCTTTCTTGGTGAAGGAAGTGAAGGATATATTTTTTAGTTCAACAAGGACAGCGCCAGGCCCTGAGGGATTTTCCCGGTCTTTCGTCAAAGATTTTGGAAGACCCTAAAAGAGCAAGTTATGGCGTTGTTCAAAGATTCTTTGATCGTCAATGTGTGCCGGTGGGTGCTTCTTTCATTGCCTTGATACCCCAAGAAGGGGCTAAAAATGTTAAACATTTCAGGTCAATTAAACTTACTAGTATTCTACAAGATCATAGCTAAGGTTCTTACTGCCCGTCTTAGGAAAGTGAGAAACAAGGTTCTCTCACATTCTTAGAGTGCTTTCGTTCCTGGTCGCTCAGTTTCAGATGGCCCTTATAGGATCTCACCTAATGGAAGATGGGTGCAGGTGGCCCCAATGTTATCGAATCGCATATGCGACGCACAATCGCATATGCGACTGCATAATTTAAAAAAAAAAAAAACAAATGAAAAATTAAAATATATATAATAGGGAAGAAATTTTTAAAATGTAAAAATATATATATAAGAAACTAAGGGGAACTTTTCTAAGTTAATAGATAACTAATTTTACATATTTAAAATACATTTGAGAGAGATAAAATCGATTAAACAGTGAATTAAACATCAAATCATCGACATTCAACAATATAGTTAACAAGAAGTAACAACAAAATCAACAAGCTATTTATTTATTCTTGTCGAAAATCAACAAGCTATCTTCCTTGAAACTTGAAAGTGCTTGAATCTTGATCTTCCAACTTCCCAAAGAGAGGGAATGTAGGAGAGAAAGAAAGAGAGAGAGAGAGAGATTAAGATCAATTAGAAGTAGGAAATACAAGAGAGAGATAGAGATTAAGACCACTTCAAATTAGGAAATGTAAGAGAAGAAGAGAGTAAGAGAGTTTTGGAGCGAGAATATTGCAAATATAGGAGATTTGGAAGTCTTTTTATAGGCAAAATGTTGTTTTTTGCAAAAAAATAAAAAATTCAATGTGCCATGGCCAATACGCGATCGAATATGCTGTATGCGATCGCATATTTTCGCATATGTGCCATGATCGCATATGCGATTTGCATATGAATATGCACATATGCGATCGCATATGCACATATGCGGTCACACATGACAACACTGGGTGGCCTGTAGGATCAAGTAAAATCAGATCCAAGTGAAAATAATGAAAAGATCCTACCCTAGGATTGAAGATTCAAAGAGACCTACCACCTACAATTCATCAAGCATGAAGTGGAAGACAAAGGATCTTAAAGACAAAGGATAGAGTGGCTTCACACCCTCTAGGCTTCTGTCCAAAGATTTGGCCTTCACAACAATGAAGGAAGAAGAAAAGGACTCTCATAAAGCCTTAAGATTTTCTCCAAACTCACATTAGGGTTAGATGTCCCCACCCCACTAGTTTTATATTATTCCAAAAAATGGTTGAAATGACAATTCTACCCCTTTACTAACAAAAACAAAATACCCATTATATCCTGAAAGCTAAAAAGTCTAATCTACCGCCGCAAAGGGGAAAAAAATATAACAAATAGATATCCATTGTTCGATCACAAACTAAAATGTCCAAATCATCGAATAATATAAAAGAACTAACTAACAAAAGGATCTAACATAATCCAACCATCAAATGGCCCCATGATGGGACACAAGATGATCCAATGGATGGACGATCACGTAGAACATGATCAACGGTGGGATGGTCTCCAAATATGATCCATGTTATCCATGCTTTTCTAATGCTCGCTGATGACCACTGGTGATCACCATCAGTCGCCTAGCCAAAGTGAAAGTGTCGATGTAGCCTATCGACGCTTACATCTCTAATATGTATGGAGTGGTGGTGTGATGTCTGCATCAGTGTCCCCGCCCCATTTTAAGGTAGGACTAATCCCAGCAAATGCACGCAATCACCCACAAACCCTTTCGCAGCTTCTTATCCGTCACTCCCCTAATCCCTCAACTTCAAGCCTGTCTCAAACAATTAGTAGTAGCCATAATTCACAACAATTTGCTTCTATTACAAGGAATGATTAAGAATCTACCCATTGTTCATGGCTTATTGCTTTGCATTTCTCTTCTACATATCTTTGGCATCTCAGAGGTAAACTACCAATACAAGCCATGCCCATACATCACTGGCTACAAATCAAAACTATTGGCAACATACTGCGACCATGTTTCCTCTCTCAAACCCTTCATTCATGAGCTAGACTTAATCATGATTTGCACAACATTATCCCTCGGTCTACAACTCATCAGGCCAAGTTGAGAATTGCTTGGGTAGCCCAGTGTGCATTTAAGTCATACTCCAGTTCAGGCTGTCTTCGAGTTTCAAAGACCCAAACGCTTAGACTGGGCCTAAGTTTACAAGTCAACTGGTTGTGCTTTGGCATCAAATAAACTCCCAAGCGAGACTACCAATACAAATTTCCACTAATCATTGAGATGATTATCTCCAATATTTGAAGACAACAATTTTTTCAATCATAACGGAATTAGCAATCTCAAAAAGAATAAAAACACATTGCAACAGAGAGATAATGAAAGATCACTCCTCGCTCTATTGGTCCAAAGAACCACCCCCAAATAAGCAAACAAATTGCCCACCGACGTTCGTTAAACACTAGTGAAGGTGGCACTTGCAATGCATGTAAGGGAGAAAATGGTCCGCAAATCATGAGAGAGGAGAGGAGAGGAGAGGAGAGGACAAGCCACTGTAAAAGGTAGGTTCTTTTGGTGCACTACTCCTATGATAGATAATCACCAGAGGACAAACCACTGTAAAAGGTAGGTTCTTTTGGTGCACTACTCCTATGATAGATAATCACCATTTTAACATCAGTCTCTTCGACCAGACGCACAAAATTGTTGTATGGCATAGCAGACCATCCAAATCACTGAATCTAATTGTAGATTTCTAACCAAATATAACTTTGAATTTCCTATATTTCCTTTCTTCACTTCAAGCACACAAGTTTCAATTAGGTGCCCCCATTAAATTTCATTGTTTCTGTAGATAGATTCATAAATTAGAATTACATTCATATGACAGGATTAAGCAAACTTAAATGGGTAACAACAAGATAGTAAAGCAATCTACAACTGTCACCTAAATTCAGTTCATCAAAGTCTACGGCATTTTCTTTAACCCTTCACAAGGAGAGAACATCAATTTTACATAGAAATGAAGACTGCACAGAGCATACCTGCTCCTCCAATTCCAGAATCTGGCTCTCTTTTTCCTGAATATGTTCTTTGAGGTCATGTATTTGTTTAAGATGTTGGGATCTTTCAGCTTCAAAGTTATCATGCTCCCTTCTGCAAACACAAGCAAATGGCAATTAGAACCCAATTCAGTGTTTCTAACATCCAAAAAAAATGCAGGTTCATCAGAACTTTCTGCTGGAAATAAATATAACTAACAATAGGTTCCTTTTTATTTTAAACAATTACAGATGGAAGCATCTCATTAAAATGGCCAGGTAGATGTAAAATACATACAAATATACATGGTGTGCAATGATATACATTTCATCATACAACTTAAGCTTCATAAAACAAATACATACCGGTAGGTGGCCAACTCTTGATTTTGTTCCCTGAGAAGGTCCTCTTTTGCCCAAGCCTGCAAAAAAAAAAAAAAAAATGATGCGAACAAGAAAGGAACAAATTAATTGTTTAAAAACAGAAATAAGCATATTCAGACCAAAGAAATACAGTGAGGGAAAACCAAACAAACCGCTTCATTGTCAATTTTAATAGCACGTAGCTCTCTATCCTTCTCTTCCATCTTTATCTCCAATTCATGTATGCATTGTTCTCTTTCTTGCAATTGCTCCTGGGCAACCAAAAATAAAACATTGAATAAATGGAACCATGTAAGGATCTGAATTATCACCAACTACATAGATAACAGACAATAGGATGAAGTAACAGAATGCCATCCCAAATGAACTAGCAACTAAAGAAACGAAACCCCAAGCAGAATCTGCAAAGCTCCTACAGGCAAGGATAATGAAACAAGACCAAGAAATCGTGAAATCCAATAGGAAATTTCTGGGAATGGAAGGTTCAGGCAAGCAATACTTCCAACACGAGGTAATAATGAGCAAACTACCAATATTTTTTGAAACAAGGCAAGTACAGCTCAACTCCAATGCAGAAGCAAAAAAAATCAATATGGATACATCAGACAAACTGAATTAATACAAGAAATGTATTCCAAACTGGATGTATACACCTAGGTATCCAATAACAGTAACAGTGGCTATAGCAGCCACCACCATTACTCTTATAGCACAGGCTGTAACCTTTTCTTTTAAAAAGGTGTTTCAACCCCATAACTGGCTGTTACAAGCCAATTTTTCCATAATGCATAACAGTTACTACTGTTATACATAACGGCCATTCCGTAACCATTTTTTAATGCCTTGCTTACGGCCCCCGTGACAGCCATTGTGGCCTTCTTTTTATTCTTTAAAAAAAAAAAAAAAAAAACCAACTGTTTCAGCCCCATAATGGGCCGTTATGGGCCATTTTTTCCGTAGCAGCCATTACGGCCATTAAGACCCCGTAACGCATAATGATTCCCACTGCCACCATTACATAACCATTTTTTAATACCTTGGTATAAAGAAAATTGAAGAACTCTTCCAAAACCCAATAGCCAATGCAGCCAACCAAGAGTGACACCAACAGTATAGTTTCTCTATTTGGAATTTGGATTGATGTCAGATAGAATGTGAATAACTTCATCAATACTGTGATCCTAACAAAACTAGAGCCACATTCAGATGAAGTTGGTGCATTACTAGAAAAATAAACTCTCAATGCTAACCTTAATTAAAAAAACATTTAAAAAATAGAGAAGAATGGGACATGGTGATCTTTCAAAATTTCAATTGGCCATGTTCAATAAAAACTAAAGCAGAACAGAAAGAACCTCAAAGCCTTGATCCCACTTCATGAGGCATACTGGAGTTGTATTGGCTCCTTGATGAACATGGAACACTAGAAAAAAGACTCAACTGTAAAATGGCTTGAAAACTTTCTGTCACCTTTGCCAATGCGACTCACAAAATTGACTTGAAGGCATTGCTCCTGATCCAAGATCCCATTTTCAATTTTATACAAGCATTGATGACAACTAATGCACCCCAAATACAGGCTGAGATTAAATTATGGAGATTGTACCAAATGTCAAAACTTATAAACATAATCTCGCACCACTATACATATCTCACCATCCTGATTAAATACAAAAAAGCCTAAACAAGATTCTCTAACTATTTTAAACAAGGTGTAACTTGAAATCATGAGTGCCATGAGAATAAATTGAAGTATTAGCCTTTAGAAAAGCATCAGACGAATGATTTTAAGGTTTGCAAACACTCACTGGACTGTACAGGAAAGGTGCTTAACAATTTACATCTTTCAATATAGCCCCAGTGCATTAATTGCTCTTCATTTGAGCTACTTCAAACTGATAACCTAGTACAATGAAAGTTACGAAATAAAATTTTTAACACCATTAGGTGTTCATGACACATTCAATAAAAACTAGCAACATACTAATGCAAATTGAAAAAGCCATTCACATTGTAAAATAGACAAAAAGTGTTAATCAAATCAACAATCATCATAGTGCATGTGGTCATCAAGAAAGAAAACCTATAAAAGCAAAGTAAAAAAAAAAAAAAAAAACCTTTAGTTTAGCAGCTTTGTTGGCATGCTCTTTGATCTGTGCATCAAAGCCCTTCTGCATTTCCAAAATCTCTGATCTGGAGATGACCTGAGCTCTAAGCTCAATCTCCATCTGCTGCAGTTCCTCCCTCTGTCTAGAGACACCATGAAGGCGCTGCTGCAACACGTCACTGTTCAGGCTACTATCAATCGTGACAGAACAGAAATCAACATCGACTGGGCCCGTTCCATGCTGCACCTTGCATTAACATATCAGGCCCCTAACGTCATTAATCTATAATTAACAAGATTTCTAGACAGACTCAGTTCTTAGACAATACTCATTACCTCGTATATTGTCCTTTCTTCAGACTGCCCCAGCTTCATCCGGTCCATTTCCTGACACCAAAACCACCATTACCGATTCAACAAACACAAGAGCAAGAACGAAAAGAAACAAAAGCCCTAACACTGCTCACCTCATTCCCAGCGTTCCGGACGGAATGTTCGGAAACAGCACGCCATTCCTTCCTCGAAGGCTGAGAAGAGGGTATAGGCAGGGGTCCGCCGCGCCCGGCAGCGGCTCCTCCGGCCGCAGCCTCCATCGAATCTAGAAGTCAATGAACCCTCCACCTCTCTCCGAAGCAATCTCTACCAGGATTCAAGGGAAATGATACGCTTGCTTGCTTGCTGCGAATCAGAAACCCTATGAACGATCGGTTTAAAAGAAAAGGGGGAAAAGACAAACCCTAGTTTCAGATGTTCGGAGAGAAAACCCCTAATCTGGAGGGGAATTTGGGGAAAGTGGGGAGAAGGGTTTTGAAGGAGAGGGAATGAGAAAGGAATGCGGTATATAGCGAGGAAGGGATGGGGGGAATGCGAGTCTTGGATGGGGGATTGGGAAATCTGACCCTGGTTAAGCGGGTCTGATTAACCTCGGGACGCGATTGCTATTCGCTCAAGTCAGTCAACTCCACGTCTCTGGAAAAGAGAAACGCTGGTTTGTTGTGGTGCGACTCGACGGACTCTTTCACTTTTAACGCGACTCTCGTTTTGGGACCTATGCGTGGAGCTCTGGATGTGATCGGGACCGTTGATCTCGTTTAACAACTCCTGGATTTGTTGTGACCCGAAATTGGCCTTGACTGGAAGATCCTAGCCGTCAAAATGTGGGTAAGATTTGGGCTTTTTTATTTGACGTGGCTGCTAGCTGCCTCCTTTTACAGTAGCTTAGTGAAGTTGTGTCCCACCGCGATGTGATTGGACGCTGGGATAGCTTCGATTGAAACCTTTGAGCGTTGGCCCCCGATGGGTCGGGCCATTGATCTGCAAGGCGAATTACAGTGCAGACGGTTAAGATGGGGAGGTCAAGATCAGTAGCAGGATTTACATGTTCGCCCCGCCCAGCATCCAGGCCCGAGACCCCGATGAGTCGATGACCGGCCCGCCTGAGTATGGACTGACCTTTTGGGGAGAGGCAAAGGTTTAGTCCAGATCTCGTGTGCTCCAAGGATGCTGCTGTAGACTAGTTGCTGTCGTGATGTTTTTCCAGCACTTAAAGTGGGAAAGGACAATTAGTCGCGCATGGATATGTGCCCTGGTTGAAAACAAGGAATAAATTGTGTTGAGGATGCGGGGTACTTGATTATGTGCTACTGTACACCTTCTTCAACAGGTAGGTATTTGACCATGTGTAGTGGCATATGTGGCACATGTACAAATGTGGCACACCCAGGGCATAAAAGGTTTGATTGTAGGAGTAGTTTTGGTGGCACAAAAATAAACAAGTTGTTTTTGAGTTTTTTTAGAAATAAGAGAGCATACGACTTCAGACCTGCAAAAGAAAAGAATGGAGACCCTGGCTACTGTAGGGACCCTCCGATGCCAAAGTCAAATAGACAAGCTAGGTCTAGTAGAACGTGAGGTTTTGAGAGATTTTGAGTAAGATTGTGCATACCTTTCACCATTAGGGGTGTTCCTATTTATATGTGAGGAGAGGTGGTAGTGTAGAGGGATATTCCATATTTGGTAGGAGCGCGTTGTAGTGGGATTCGAATTCCCAGCATACTGCACTGATCTTTTGAGATCTTCGGTGAAGATATAGGACAAATCTACGTTAAAAAGTTCAAGCTATATGTCCTGGAGGGGGGGTGAATAGGACTATGTCAAATTTTTTAAAAAATATATAGCGGAATTAAAGAATATGATAGCCAAATAAAGGAAAGCGATTTACAATGCTGAAATGAAATGTAACCTCAATAATCAAGTATTGAGAGGTTGATACAAATTTGGTTCTAAAGACAACCTTACACTAGAAAACAAAATGTTTTAAGGTAGGACAACCTTACTAGAACTTGAGTGAGTATCAAAAACTCAAAACCAAAAAAGAATAAAAAGAAATGAATTATAAAAATTTAAATCTAAATTATTATAACATTCCTCACAATGCTTGAAATGTAAATTTTATAACATTCACATCCACACATACATCCCACAATTTTGAATGATAAAAGATAAGAAAAATAAATCACACATCCACACAACAGAAAGAGTTATAGTGGTTCGCCTGTATGTTCACCAACTGTTAAACAACAGCCACATAGCTTGTTACTCCACTCATAATATCCTCACACAGTGGATATTACCGTTCACTATGAAAATAGGTTTTTCTCAGGTTCACCTAAAACCCTCATAATTGTATCTTTCAGTGGGCTTACACAATTAAAAAAACCTCACTTCTGATTTTTCTGGCTTCCCTCAGATAACCAATAGATTGAGATTTTTCTTACTTAATCTCAAATAAAATCAAAAGAAGGAAATATACAATAATGTAAAATACATGGATTTCTCCTTTTGTTGCAGTCCGAAAGAACCAAGTCGGAGTAGAAGTTTGAATATAGAAGTTTAATGTCCACACTCACTTTACAACAGTTATATGTTCTAATTGATTTTAAATTAAACCAGTTGGGCTAGTTCTATTTGATTTTAATTCCAAGAAGTAGGAATACAGCAATTCCTCTTTTCAAATCAGATTGGAATATAAAAACAAAATCAAATCAACAAAGCTAACAAAAGATAATATTAAATATGCACAATATAGCTTAAAAAGAACACAAACTTATCTCAGAGTGATGCCTTGATTTTTCTTGAATTGGATTACTAAACTCTAAAATTCGTCGTCTATTTATAGTTGCAGAAACTCATCTACGACTGGTCATGTGGATACTACGACTGGTCATAGGAGAAACAAATTTTTGAATTTTTGAGCGCAATCGGATAAAACCGTTCCACGATTGGTCGAAGGATATCCACGACCGGTTGAAGACTATCCACGACCGGTTGTAACATGCTCACGACTAGTCGAAAGCAGTCTGATTTAGTCGTTGTAGTTTGAGTCGTAGATCCTAGACTGGTCGAAAGACGAGTCGTGCACTGTTCATACGACTAGTTAAGCAGACTCCAGTACTGGTCGTAGATGAAAAAAAAATTTGAAATCTGCAACAAATTTAGGACTGGTCGTGCAATTTTTAGGACTAGTCGAGCCAGTGCTAGAACTAATCAAACGGGGTCCAAGACTAGTCTTAAAACAGTTAAAACACTTACAAAAGTGATTCAATTTGACTTATGTATACAAATGACCTACCCTAAGGTCAATCATACCTCAAAAGTGATGTATGAACATTGAGACTTCATTTCATCAGAAGATGGTTGACCTTTGAAGATTATGAAGCTTAAGATCTCTACACTTGATGTAGCTTGAACTTGAGATCTTCTAGAACTTGAAAACTTCATCTTGAGTTGTACACTTTCTTGAGTCTTGATCTGTACTTGAGTCTTGAGAAAGAACTTGTCTTTTGCTGTAACTCTTTGAAAGACTCTGATCTTTTAAGTTTACAGGAGTAGACAACGTATTTGACCTTGCATGTCTTGAAGTAGAGCTTCATTCTTAACTTGAAGCATTGTTGTGCAGTGTCTTGAACATATATATATATATATATATATATATATATATATATATATATATATATATATATATATATATATATATATATATATATATATACTCATGCTATACAAGACACAGATGGTGTTTTTGGCACCATAAATTTTGACAACATAAAGAAGCTATCAGTCATAGCACTTACAATCTCTCCCTTTATCAAATTTGTGACAAAACACTCTTAACAATAAATAGCACAATAATCATGCACAAGTTACAAGAGAAAACCAGTTACACACTGGTTAAAGAATCATGCACCAGTTATCATCAACTAGCACATAACATCATAAACTAGGGAAAACATCTCCTCACATACTCCCCCTGAGTAGCACACGTATCCAAAAATGCTACTGCTCCACAATCCATATGCATAACCAAATACATTCTTCCAATTTTTGTCAAAATATGACAAAAGAAGAAACAAAAATATGGAAGAGTAAAAATTAACAAGAGAGTAATAAAGGAATTAATTAGTCAAGATATGAAAAATATATAAGAAAATTCAAAGTTTACATATCATTAACCATAAACCAAAGTCAGAAAAAGTCAGTCTCATAAACTGAAATAAAGCAAAGTAGTATAAAAGTTATTACAGACCAAAGAATAAAGACACTTAATCAGATCCTGAAGAAGAAAGAGCAGGCATAGTAAGATCAAGTTAATGAAGGCCCTTATTTAATCGCCTAAGATACTTGCGCATATATTTAAATTACAAATTATGGGCAACATTCATATTCTCTACCTTCTCCTCAAGTGCACGAAGACGCGCATCAAAATTAAATGACACATAGTCAGGATCATTAGCAAAATCTGATTCAATTTCATTAAAAATATCGTCTATATTTATATCATCAGGATGAAGATCAACAGCTTCTTCAGCATTCCCTGCTTCAGCATCACTGCCACCATCTGAAATAGCGGTGAAGACCGCTTGAGTTGAAGTTGGAATATGCCAATATGTCCCAGAGGGGGGTGAATAGGATTTTTTAAAGTTTTTATGAATTATTAAAAATCCTATCACACTAATCCTATCACAGAGTACAGATTAGGATTACTCAAAATTAACTCTACTGGCTTCCAAGCCTGGTAGAGGATCCAATCACAGAGCTATTTAAATGATAATCATGGTGCAATTATAGTCTATGATGAATATGACTATGTGTGAAGTGTGAGCAAGTATAAATGCAATTAATATAATCACACAAAAAATCAAACCCAAGAATCAATCTCAAACATAGTCATTTTATAGTGGTTCGACTACTTGTCTACTCCACTACCAGCTTCCACACTCAACCCTTGAGTGACCGAATTTCACTAAGAAAGTTTTCCATGGTTCACCTCAAACCTAAGGTTTTTAAATAGGTTCACCTTCAACCTTTACAGAGGTTTCTACTCAGTTCACCTCAAACCCTAGAGTTTTGTTGGCGCACTCTTAACCAGATGTTTATGCCCACACAGAGCAAAGATCCACACAACGCACCCAGATGTTTATGCTCTCCACAGAGCAAGGGTCCACACAATGCACCCTGCACGTACACTCCCGTCGGAGGCCTCATTTGAGGACTTCAAAGGGTGAGCAATACTTAAGACCCAATCTTAGAAAGGAATGATCACAAGTGTCCTCTGGACTCTAGATACTTACAAATAAGTTGATGAGTTCCATTCAGCACAATGTTGAAGATCTCCTTCTTGTTGATGAAGAGTCTTCAGCTCCCTTGATTCGCAACTCAAAAGATATACCTATACTAGGCTTTAGGTCGGGTCAGGGTTATGATGGAATTCCACTCTCTAAAGATTTTCCTATTAGGAAGATAGAGTGGTTCCGATCATCTATGCATTCAAGGCATCCCAGCTTAATGATTTGTCATTAAGGTAGTAGATGGAGGATCCTTGAATGCGGAAGTTCATTCCCTAATCCACTCTATTGAATATCAATGATTAGGGTTGATTGGAGGATGAACTCCCTGAGAGAAAGGGCTTAAGGTAAATGATATGAAGCTTAAAACACTCAAAAGCACTCTCTTCTTTCTCAACCAGCAAAAAAGGTAAGCTTCTCTATATATAGGCAAAAGGTTCCAACGGATATAAAACGGTCACATTTATGACAGACTTCGATATCATTGAGCAAGAGTCGATATAATCGAGCTTATACTCTCGATTGTATCGATGATCCGCTCGATGATACAAACTCAAATGTCATTTGCGCTTTTGAAAACCTTTTACCAACTGGTCGATGGGATCGAGACACACATCGATGTTATCGGATTTCGAACTCTGATTCCATCGATAGGTGAAAACAAGAGAGACAAGCCTTGAAGATTTTCAGGTTCTAAAGATATGATCGGGGAACAGTCGATGTCATTAAAATTTGTATATCGATGATATCGGAGACAGTGTTGATGGGATCGATAAATCGTATAGATTTACCTATAAGCTTGTTGGACGGTTTGTGTCCAATCTCGATCCAATCGAATAGGTCTCGATAAGATCGACATATGAATATCGATTTCTCAACTGGCACCCCGATCAACATTTAAAAACATCCTGAAAATCATGCTGAAGGAAACATGCGCCCACTATCGATGTGATCGACTGACTGCCGATATGATCGATATTTGAGTTCAGATTGAATCGGACAATCATCGATATATCGAAGCTCATAGTAATTTTCTTTAGAAAAACAGGGGCGCCAGAAGACTGTCTGTCGATATTATCGATCCACTTTTGATAGGATTGATATTCGAATATCGATGATATCGACTGAACCGTTGATATATCAATAAATCGTCCAGATGAATGTTTGATTGCTGGACGTTTTTTGTTCTCACTCGATTGTATCGATTGATATGCCGAGGACATCGACAGAGCAGGTCGATCATATCGAAATATGAATCGATATAATCGACAATGTAAGAAAAACTTGAAGATTTTTCTATTTGGTAAAAAAGTTTTCTTACATAAAAATCCTAAGATGTTCTAAATATTTTTAAGGGTTTTAATCACCTGGTGTTTTTGGACATGGGATGTGAGGCTATGATTTACTTATGGCGAGCTTCCACACATCCAGTTGAGGCGGACACTTGAGTTGATCTTCCTGTTAGGCACTGTTGTTCGACTGACTCAACTTTCATCGTAATTGACAAACCAGGGTACTAGTAGGTGCACTTTCACCATCAACTTTGCCAAGAGCCAATTTCAATCTCATCTAATTAATATTTAAATTGTTAAAAATAAGATGGTGGATAGGAGCCTCTCCAACAGGCATAACAACTAGCATGCGAGTAGCTAACACAATCATAAGATAGACAAATGGAATATCACTGTGTCCTGGATGAATACAAAACTGAATAATGGAATGACATATTAAAAAAGGCAGACAGATATTTAAACCATTGATGATATAATGCAAAATACGGACTATAAAGGAAGTTAGTTCTGTTTTGTTACCAGAACGTGGATACAGATTGGAAATAAAGATTCGATGCAAAACCCTGTATCTGGGTAACAAGTACTTCGAGGGGAGCGTATTCCCTTTATGAGTCCATTGTACATCCATATTGTATAAAGGTCTAGTGAGCATGCGTTTTTCTGATTATGGGGGTTTCTCAACTAGAATATGAATAAAAATATTCTCGTCATTAATAGGTATGTCCATTAAAGTTGAAATCAGATGACGGTCAATTTCAAATGGAGCTTCTCTAGTAGCAATTTTAAATGTTAAATTCTCATACAAAAAATTAGAAATGCATGCAAAAATGAATTGAGCAATAGACCGGTATGCTGGCCTACCCCAATGTAATATGTTATCCCATCCTACAACCTAAAGAAGTGGAAGGATACCAAAAGGAGTAATGTGTTCAATACACACAAATCGCTCAACAATAACATTACGCATTTTAATATTCCGAACATATGAGGGATCATCTTCGGGTGATCGAAGATGGTGTCTTGTTAAAGGAGTAGATCTAGATGAGAAAACACCACGTGAATGTTGAGGGTCAAATATTGCATATTAGACCCCAGATATTGTCTGGATTTACGAATATAATGCTGTCTAATGGCTCATTTTCTCATTTTTGCATGGCAAAGTGATTTTATGAGCATGGATGGAAAAAGGACGTTAAAAGTTAAGATTTAACGATCTGATGACGCTAAAGGCAAGGGACACACTCCAGGGGAC
Source organism: Magnolia kwangsiensis (assembly GCA_037074715.1). Classification (NCBI taxonomy): domain Eukaryota; kingdom Viridiplantae; phylum Streptophyta; class Magnoliopsida; order Magnoliales; family Magnoliaceae; genus Magnolia; species Magnolia kwangsiensis. The sequence goes on along the minus strand of CM073576.1, from coordinate 40,137,469 downwards.
CAAGATTGACAAATATACATGGTCAGAAATCCGAGAAAAGTTAAAAATTGAAGCTCAAGTGGCCTGAAGGACGTCCAGAATGCAAGATCACGAGGTTCCCACCATCCGTTCGGCTCGAAACTTCATACGTCGCCTGAGGACCATAAATTAACCGTACATATAAAATTTCAGCCATTGAAGATCTCGAGAAGTGCCCCAACTGACAGATCAGCCCATAAACCGTTGATTCTGGGCCCACCTGATATCTGGAACTGTCTCAAAATTATTATTGACGCCTTAAATGAGGAGTCAAAACAGATGGACGGTGCAGATTTCTCCAAAACAGTGCAATGGATCCCATATGAGATGAGTGTGTACAGTGCACATGTGCACTCATCGTGCACCAAATGAGTTAAGTCGGTCAGCAAGACGCTGACCGACTTTCTTCTTTAAAAAAAAAAAAAAAAAAATCGCACCGCGTAACGCAGGCCGCTGGCCGTTTTTGCGGACGTTTGTGGGCCCTACCCATTGACCATATGGAAAATCTGACCCGTTCACCGTGTAGAGGGGCTCGAATACTACAAAAACATGCTGACTTTTTGTACCCATGCGTGCACACGTGTGAGATACAGAGGCCACAAAAGGGCTACTCGGTAGCGTTCAAAACTGATTCTTTTGTGATTTCTTCTCTGGGCCACGTCAATGGACGTTCAAAACTACCCATTCTTAACTGAAATTTCGTTCTGAATCCAATGGATGGGGTGGATTTTCCAGAAAATACTTCTGTGGAGCCCACTCATCACAACAGCGAAATGGTGCGAAAGGTTTCGCACATCCGCGAAAACTGACTTTTCCGGACAGTTTTGGCCCACCATCTTTGATCATATGACAGATCTGAACCGTCTATCATGTAGAGGACCCAAGAAAGTACTAAGAGATGGTGTTTCTTTAGAATTTGAGCGAGAAAAGTTGCGTGTTTCATGGTACCGAACTTGGCTGCGAAAATTGCACTCCGTGTCCTGCTACAACTCTGTCACTGACTCCAGCCTTCCAGCAGCTATAAAAGGAGGTTTTTGGACGTGGGGAGCATTCATTCAAGGTCTTGGGAGGAAGAATAGAGGGCTCGAGCTTGGGTTTCAACGTGGACAGAGGAGAGAGAGAAGAGCTTGGTTTTTTTCTTTCCCTTTTCTTTTCCTTTTCTTTTTCTCTTTATTTATTTGGATTGAGCCCATCCATGGCAGGCTAAAACCTCCTAGCTAGGGCTAAGAGGTGAACCTTGTAGTGAGATGGGAGATTTGATTTTATTTTAATTTTAATGCATGAATTGACTTTGATTTTAGTTAATTATTATGGGAATATTTTTAGTTCTTAATGGTCTGTTGTGACTGAAATTACAATGGGTCTGTGATGCTTTGAATATTTCTATTTCCTTTTCATGTTTATGACGTCAGGACGTCCTGTTGTTCACCATAGTCTCCTGGGCATGGTTGGATGACGGTACCCTTCCTAACTTTCATGCATGTGATTGGGTGGTAATTAGTTTAATTTTGTTGTTTGCCATAGTCTTTTGAGCATGGTTTGGTGATGGAATCCATTCTAATTCATACACCTTTCATCTTTTTGAAAACTAGATCAATGTCAGTTCAGTTAATTTCCATGAAACATGCATAAGATCTCCCTGATCTCTACAAGTGGATCCTCTGAATCCCTAGTTCCCTTCTTCTGATTTCTCTCAAGTTTATATAATTATTTCACCATTATTTCTCAAATTACATTCAGTTTAGATTTCATCTTAATCTAGTTCTAGTTCTGGTTAGTTTTAGATAACGTACAAGTTTCAGTCCCTTGGGATTCAACCTCGGTCTTACCGAGTTATTACTACATCACAACCCTGCACTTGGGGAGTGAACAAGTTTTTGGCGCCGTTGCCGGGGACTGTTGGCTACGTTTTTCTGAAATTAATTAGTTTTAGGATTACATTTTTTATTTTTTTATTTTTTAAAATTTTTTTCTAGGTTTAGAAGCTTGATTATTTTCCTTATTAGAACTTTTTCCTAACTTAAGAAATTTGCTATTCTTCCTTCTATTTGATTTTTAGAACTAACTTAATTTTTCTGTTTTGTAGGAAACTTCTAATTTAGTAAGCTCTTTCTAATTTTTATTTTTATTTTTTTAGAATTTTTTTTCTTTTCTCTAGAAATTAGTTTACTTTTAATTAGAACTTTCTATTCTTAGAAACTAACTTATTTTGTTTTGTTTTGCAGATTCTTAACCTAGGACTCCAACTTTGGTAACCTCTTTCCATCTTTCCCCTTTATTTTCTAGATTTCTTCTCCTTTTTTTTAGGTTTAAGTTAGAATTTGAGGGCTGATTATCTTTTATGCCCTATTGGGCACGCGACAACACTCGACGTCTCGTGACTGAAGGAGGATTAGTTGAGGGGTTGATTGTCCATCGCAGGACTAGACACCACTTGAATTCTCCTGAGTTAGAAGACGTTATGGCTGAAAATCAACCTCAAGCACTACCCCAACTAAGGGTTGAGGAAGTACATGATGAGAATGAGGTGCATCAGGCACCCCCGCCTCGTACTTTACGAGATTATTTACAACCGGCGGGGGTGAGTACGCCCTCATGCATGATTTTTCCTGAGAATACAGGACATATGGACATCAAGCCAGAGGTTATCCAACTCCTTCCTAAGTTCCATGGGCTTGAGTCTGAAGAACCATATTTACATCTGAAAGAGTTCGATGAAATCATAGGCACCTTATACTTTCCTAATGTATCTGAGGATACTATTAGGCTGAAACTCTTTCCATTTTCCTTGAAAGAAAAAGCCAAGACGTGGTTACATTCACTGCGTCCTAGATCCATTGGCACATGGAATGATATACAGAGGGAATTTATAAAGAAAATTTTTCCACATCATAAGACAATTACCCTCAGGAGAGCAATCATGAACTTTGCCCAAAAGGAAGATGAAACATTCTTCCAATGTTGGGAAAGGTTCAAGGATCTGGTTAATGCATGCCCACAACATGGCTTTGAAATATGACACATTACGAATTTTTTCTATGATGGGCTAACATCTTCCATGCGCCAAATGGTCGAGACAATGTGTAACGGAGATTTTATTGATAAAAATGTTGACGAGGTATGGGATTACCTCGATAGTCTCGCGGAAAAAACACAATCATGGGACTATTACCCAAGAACGAACACCACGTCTAGGCCGACTCATTCAAGGGAAAAAGGAGGAATATATCTCCTGAAAGAGGATAATGATCTTAACGCTAAGGTGACCAATCTCACCAGAAAATTTGAGGTCATGGAAGGAAGGAAGGAAAAGGTTAATGAAAGTGTTTGCGGCATCTGTGATTGCAACATTCATACTACTGAAAATTGTCCTTCAATACCTGCCTTTCGAGATGTATTGAATGAACAATCTAATGCCGTAAATAACTATCAAAGACCTTTCAATGGACCACCCTCTAATACTTACAATCCTGGCTGGAAAAATCATCTGAATTTTAGTTGGAGGAACGGACAAACTGCTACCCCTCAAGGTTTCTTCAATCAAAATCCAAATCAGGGGAAACCTCAAGAAGAATCGGTTCAAATTTCCATACAAGAGCTGGCGCGGATAATGCAAGGAATTTCAGATTTTATGCAAAAAATAGATTCACGTATGACGGCTATGGAAAAAGAGATGCTCCCTGCACAATCACTCCCTAATCCGAAACCGCAATACGAGACAGGTGATCCCAGCTCTTCAAATCAAATGGGGCATGCTAAATCCATCACCACTCTTAGGAGTGGGAAGGTTATTGATAAAACCCTTCCGGTGAGGCCTGAAAAGCCTCAAGAACCAGAAGAGGACAACAATGATGGATCTAGTGGCGCCCCATAAAAATTTGAACCGGAACCGCTAGAAAAGCCAGTTGCTCCGTTTCCCCAACGGTTGGTTGAACCAAAACGTCTATCTAACTCTCAGGATATCCTAGAGGTGTTGAAACAAGTGAAAGTCAACATTCCTCTGCTTGACGTGGTAAAACAGATTCCTTTGTATGCTAAATTTCTAAAGGATTTATGCACTACTAAACGACGAAAAAATGTTCAAAAGAAGATCTCCTTGACTGAGAAAGTGAGTGCCATCCTGAAACAAGATGTGCCGCAAAAATTCAAAGATCCCGGTTGCCCAACCATATCATGTGTAATCGGGAACTATCGAATTGATCACGCACTTCTTGACTTAGGAGCGAGCGTCAATCTGATTCCCTATTCGGTATACCAACAGTTAGGTTTGGGTGAATTAAAACCCACTCGAACCACACTACAACTTGCTGATCGTTCTGTTCGTATACCAAGAGGGATCATCGAGGATGTGTTGGTCCAGGTGGATAGATTCTACTACCCTGTTGATTTTATCATCTTGGACACCAAACCCATCAATGACACGAGCACTCAGATTCCCGTCATTCTTGGTCGCCCATTCCTGTCCACTTCAAATGCAATTATCAATTGCAGGAATGGTGTCATGACTATGTCCTTTGGAAATTTGACATTGGAATCGAATATCTTTTTCAATAACGGCAGCAACTCAGAGGATGATGACGATTTTCACGATGTTAACATGATTGATTCTTTTGTGGAAGATAGAACGCCTCTCACCTTATCCTCTGATCTTCTAGAGACGTGCCTGGCCCACTCCCATGATCTTGATGGTGATATAATTAGGGAGACGTGTGCCATGCTTGATACTGCACCGGTACTTGAAGTTAACGGGTGGAGGCCACACATTGAAGAATTGCCCCAAACTTATGTAGTGCCTCTACCGTCTAACCTCAAGCCACCGAAGCTTGACCTAAAACCTTTGCCCTTTGATTTAAAATATGTCTATTTAGGTCAAGATGAGACATACCCGGTGGTGATTTCTGCCCACCTGGAGTAAGAACAGGAGAGTATGCTGATATCTACTCTCATTGAGCATAAGGGAGCTCTTGGATGGACGATAGCGGACCTCAAGGGAATTAACCCATCGATTTGTACTCACTGTATATATCTTGAGGACAATGCAAAGGCTGTTCGGCAATCACAACGTAGACTAAATCCAAACATGAAGGAAGTGGTTAAGGCCGAGGTTCTCAAACTATTAGAAGTGGGGATCATTTACCCCATATCCGATAGTCAATGGGTGAGTCTAACTCAGGTGGTTCCTAAGAAGTCCGGGATCACCATCGTAGCCAATGCCAATAATGAACTCGTGCCAACCAGAGTTACTACTGGTTGGAGAATGTGCATTGACTACAGAAAGCTGAATACCGTCACAAGGAAAGACCACTTTCCTTTGCCCTTCATTGATCAAATCATAGAAAGGCTAGCTGGTCATTCCTATTATTGTTTCCTTGACGGGTATTCAGGTTATAATCAGATTGAAATCGCCCTTGAGGATCAGGAAAAGACCACATTTACATGTCCCTATGGCACCTTTGCTTACAGAAGGATGCCATTTGGGCTATGTAATGCCCCTGCTACCTTTCAGCGATGCATGACGAGCATCTTTTTTGACATGGTGGGGAAATATCTAGAGGTCTTCATGGACGATTTCTCTATTTTTGGTTCATCTTTTAGCGAATGCTTAGCAAGTCTTAAATGTGTGCTGAAAAGATGTGAAGAAAAGAATTTGGTACTTAACTGGGAGAAGTGCCATTTTATGGTTCAAAAGGGAATTGTCCTTGGGCATATCATCTCGTCCAAAGGAATCGAGGTAGATAAGGCAAAAATCGATCTTATCTCTAACCTACCTCCACCCAAGAATATCAGAGATGTGCGATCCTTCTTAGGACACGCAGGCTTTTACAGACGATTCATAAAGGACTTTAGTCTCCTCTCTCGTCTTTTATGTAATCTTCTTCAAAAGGATACACCATACAAGTGGACTGAGCAGTGCCAAGAAGCTTTCACTAAGCTTAAGGGCATGTTAACTACTGCACCAATCATGCAGCCACCCGACTGGAGTCTTCCTTTTGAACTTATGTGCGACGCCTCTGATTATGCTCTTGGAGCGGTTCTAGGCCAGAGAAAAGATAAGCGGCCTTACGTTATTAACTACGTAAGTAGGACTCTAAATCCTGCCCAAGTGAACTACTCGACTACGGAAAAGGAACTCTTAGCCGTAGTGTTTACTTTGGATAAATTTAGGTCCTACCTGATCGGATCCAAGATCATCATCTACACAGATCACGCGACACTTAAGTATCTTCTTTCTAAGAATGATTCTAAGCCTCGCCTGATACGATGGATCCTTCTACTCCAAGAATTTGATTTGAAAATTAAATATAAAAAGGGAGTAGAGAACGTAGTGGCCGATCATCTTTCTCGCCTTAATACCTCTAATTCCCTTGAGGCAACCCATATCAATGACATGTTCCCTGATGAACAACTGTTTAGAGTCTCCCATTCACCTTGGTTCGCTGATATTGCTAATTATCTTGCTACAAGTGCCATACCGACACACTGAACGTCACAAGATAAGAAGAAATTCTTTACCAAGGTGCGTAACTTTTTCTGGGATGATCCATATTTGTTTAAATATTGCCCAGACCAAATCTTAAGGAGATGCGTACCAGACGATGAGCATCAGAGTGTCATCTCCTTCTATCACTCACAGGCCTGTGGTGGTCACTTTTCTGCTAAAAAGACCACGGCCAAGATTTTACAGTGTGGCTTCTACTGGCCCACTATGTTCAGGGACACTCATGAGTTTTGCAAGGCTTGTGAGCGTTGTCAGAAATTGAGAGCATTGTCCCATCGAAATATGATGTCCTTGAATCCCATCCTTATTATAGAAGCATTTGATTGTTGGGGCATTGATTTCATGGGACCATTCCCCCAATCATTTGGAAATCTATATATTTTGTTCGCCGTAGACTATGTCACTAAATGGGTCGAAGCAATTCCGTGCCGCAAAAATGACCATCACACGGTCATTAAATTTTTGAAAGAAAATATCTTGTCGCGGTTCGGAACACCTCAAGCCATCATTAGTGACGGGGGCTCACACTTCTGCAATAGACCATTTGAGAGCTTAATGAAGAAATACGGTATCTCTCATAAGGTGAGCACCCCATACCATCCACAGACAAGTGGACAAGCGGAGATTTCCAATAGGGAGATCAAACATATCCTAAAGAAAACGGTTAACCCTGATCGTAAGGACTGGTCAATCCGATTGACCGATGCCTTATGGGCGTACCGTACTGCTTTCAAAACTCCTATTGGAACATCTGCCTTTAGACTTGTCTATGGGAAAGCCTGTCACTTGCCTGTGGAATTGGAACATAAAGCATACTGGGCGATCAAAAATCTGAATTTCAATCTGGACAACGCTGGCTCGCTACGCAAACTTCAATTAAATGAACTTGAAGAAATCCGGAACGATGCATACGAAAACTCAAGAATTTACAAGGACAAGATGAAGGCGTTTCATGATCATCATATTCTACAAAAATCATTCACGCCAGGTCAGAAAGTCCTCTTATATGACTCTCGACTACAGCTCTTTCCGGATAAGCTTCGATCTCGTTGGATCGGCCCTTACATTGTTGTCACTGCTTATCCTCATGGGGCCGTCGAGATAAGAGATCCCGACAATGGCAAGAAGTTTAAAGTAAATGGACATCGATTAAAGCCATTTGTCGAGGCATTTGATTCAGAGGACATGTCCATGCCTCTGATTGCTCCTGTTTACCAGGACTGATCTCCTAGTCTGATGGAGGTATAGGTAGGTTTATTGCTTTCATAGGTCTAGGATAGTTGTTTTATTTGTCTGGCTGAAGACGGTAAATTTAGCGCTCCTGGGAGGCAACCCAGCTTTTTTATTCCTTTTCATTCTCTAGTTAGATGATTCAATGTTTGTGGGTAACATTACTGCAAACCCTCACGAGACTACAACTCGTCCACTAGGGGTAACTTAGGGGTTTAAAGGCTTGTTGCATACGCTAAATGCAATCGAGAGCACCTGCGAAAGTGGTATAGGTAGGATTTTATTTTTATTATTTTTGTTCTGCTTTCTCTCTCATGCTGACAAGCTTCCATGCTGTGATCTATTGGAAACTCTCTTGATTCGTTATTCAGGTACTATCTTCCCATCACTTCTCATTTACTTTCGTTGTCCCATGTGCACTGCATGTTTATATCTTTTACATTGAGGACAATGTAGATTTTAGGTTGGGGGTGGGAAATTAGGTAACCTAATCAGTATTTTCTTGGTCTTAAGCAACAATTGTGAAAAATTTTGAAAATTTTTATGAATTCGAAGTGATTTTGACAGATATCCCTAATTTAGATTTTCAAGGTACATAATGGTGGATTTATGACTCTTGGATTCCGGATCTGTTAGATTTCATAGTTAAGTGAATTATTAATCCATGATTAGAAGTTGTAAACATTGATTGAATCATGATTTCAGGACACGTCTTGCTTACACATTAAGACTTCAGTCTGATATTGAAGGGTTAATTTGGTAATCACTAAGCACGAAAGGAACCAGCCTGAAATATCTTGCCATCATGATATAAAAATTGGAAAGGTTGGATAATTAATCTTCACCATAGGTTTGCTCCCTATAGGTGTGGAGTTAATTCCCCATGAATGATATCTAAAAAGAGTCAGGTATACGATCTTCACCATAGGTTTGCTCCCTATAGGTGAGGATTTGATTCCCCTTCCTTGGCATTACTTTGAATAGAAAAATCAAAAGTTAATAGGCTAATCTATGAGGCAAGTTTTGGATTAGGTTTTAGTTATCATGAATTTTCTTGTTGGTTACCAATGATATCATGAAATTGACGATAGGATCTCTTAATGATGATAAGTCGAGATTAGACTATACATCCATGGATCTCAATGTTTAAAATTTTTCTAATTGATGGATTAATACTTTACACTTGATTATGAAGTCTACCGTGCGCTTGAGCTCAGGAGAATACAATTTCTAACATTCATGAATATTAAATTTCTCGTATTTTGTTCAAAATCTCACTCGATTTCATAGAAAGTTCTCCTATAATTCTCAACTTATTTTTCACATATTTTGCTCGGGACTAGCAAAATGCTGGTTGAGAGTTGTGTTGAGGGTCAAATATTGCATATTAGACCCCAGATATTGTCTGGATTTACGAATATAATGCTGTCTAATGGCTCGTTTTCTCATTTTTGCATGGCAAAGTGATTTTATGAGCATGGATGGAAAAAGGACGTTAAAAGTTGAGATTTAATGATCTGATGATGCCAAAGGCAAGGGACACACTCCAGGGGACCAAGATTGACAAATATACACGGTCAGAAATTCGAGAAAAGTTAGAAATTGAAGCTCAAGTGGCCTGAAGGACGTCCAGAATGCAAGATCATGAGGTTCCCACCATCCGTTCGGCTCGAAACTTCATACGTCGCCTGAGGACCATAAATTAACCGTACATATAAAATTTCAGCCATTGAAGATCTCGAGAAGTGCCCCAACTGACAGATCAGCCCATAAACCGTTGATTCTGGGCCCACCTGATATCTGGAACTGTCTCAAAATTATTATTGACGCCTTAAATGAGGAGTCAAAACAGATGGACGGTGCAGATTTCTCCAAAACAGTGCAATGGACCCCATATGAGATGAGTGTGTACAGTGCACATGTGCACTCGTCGTGCACCAAACGAGTTAAGTCGGTCAGCAAGACGCTGACCGACTTTCTTCTTTAAAAAAAAAAAAAAAAAAATCGCACCGCGTAACGCAGGCCGCTGGCCGTTTTTGCGGACGTTTGTGGGCCCTACCCATTGACCATATGGAAAATCTGACCCGTTCACCGTGTAGAGGGGCTCGAATACTACAAAAACATGCTGACTTTTTGTACCCATGCGTGCACACGTGTGAGATACAGAGGCCACAAAAGGGCTACTCGGTAGCGTTTAAAACTGATTCTTTTGTGATTTCTTCTCTGGGCCACGTCAATGGACGTTCAAAACCACCCATTCTTGACTGAAATTTCGTTCTGAATCCAATGGATGGGGTGGATTTTCCAGAAAATACTTCTGTGGAGCCCACCGATCACAACAGCGAAATGGTGCGAAAGGTTTTGCACATCCGTGAAAACTGACTTTTCCGGACAGTTTTGGCCCACCATCTTTGATCATATGGCAGATCTGAACCGTCTATCATGTAGAGGACCCAAGAAAGTACTAAGGGACGGTGTTTCTTTGGAATTTGAGCGAGGAAAGTGGCGTGTTTCATGGTACCGAACTTGGCTGCGAAAATTACACTCCGTGTCCTGCTACAACTCTGTCACTGACTCTAGCCTTCCAGCAGCTATAAAAGGAGGTTTTTAGATGTGGGGAGCATTCATTCAAGGTCTTGGGAGGAAGAATAGAGGGCTCGAGCTTGGGTTTCAACATGGGCAGAGGAGAGAGAGAGGAGCTTAGTTTTTTTCTTTTCCTTTTCTTTTCCTTTTCTTTTTCTCTTTATTTATTTGGATTGAGCCCATCCATGGCAGGCTAAAACCTCCTAGCTAGGGCTAAGAGGTGAAGCTTGTAGTGAGATAGGAGATTTGATTTTATTTTAATTTTAATGCATGAATTGACTTTGATTTTAGTTAATTATTATGGGAATATTTTTAGTTCTTAATGGTCTGTTGTGACTGAAATTACAATGGGTCTGCGATGATTTGAATATTTCTATTTCCTTTTCATGTTTATGACGTCAGGACGTCCTGTTGTTCACCATAGTCTCCTGGGCATGGTTGGATGACGGTACCCTTCCTAACTTTCATGCATGTGATTGGGTGGTAATTAGTTTAATTCTGTTGTTTGCCATAGTCTTTTGGGCATGGTTTGGTGATGGAATCCATTCTAATTCATACACCTTTCATCTCTTTGAAAACTAGATTAATGTCAGTTCAGTTAATTTCCATGAAACATGCATAAGATCTCCCTGATCTCTACAAGTGGATCCTCTGAATCCCTAGTTCTCTTCTTCTGATTTCTCTCAAGTTTATATAATTATTTCACCATTATTTCTCAAATTACATTCAGTTTAGATTTCATCTTAATCTAGTTCTAGTTCTGGTTAGTTTTAGATAACGTACAAGTTTCAGTCCCTTGGGATTCGACCTCGGTCTTACCGAGTTATTACTACATCACAACCCTGCACTTGGGGAGTGAACAGTGAAGTTTTCTTTTTCCCTTTAGAATGCATTTGCAACAAGAAAATCAAAGAAGCTAGAAGTTGCAAACGATGTGGAATGGGCTTTCACAAAAAAAGATTTGGGTAAAGAAAACCTAAAAATCTTCAAGGAAACTAGAAATCAAGCACTCCAAGGAAGAAAATGAAGTGATTAGAGTATAAATCTATAAGAAAAACTGAAATGATGCATTTACCATGAAGAATCATAGAGATGCGTATGACTAGTTGTGCCACGACTCATTGGAGAGGAAAGAAGAAATGAGGAAGAAGATCATTTTCCCTAAATTAATATGATCAGCGTGCTCCACGACTGGTCGTGGGACGTCTTCAACTGGTCGTGCACGACCTCGATCGGTCGTGTACCAATAAAAACATGCATATTCATAAAAAATTGAAATTTAAACTAATAAATTATCAAATATATAAAAACTATGATACAAATATGCATGAATAATCAATTTAGAATGCACATACCAAGATCAAATTTTAATTTATTAAACCTGCTTTTGTCAAGCGGTTTAGTGAAAATGTTAGCAAGTTGAGTCTCGGTTGGAATGTATTCTAAAAATATTATTTTTTCTTCCACTAATTCATGAATGTAATGAAACGTAATGTCAATGTGCTTGATACGTAAATGCTGGATTGGATTTTTTGAAATGTTTATTGTACTGGAATTATCACAATATAAAACCATTGAATCCTATGCAATTCCATCATCGCTTAACATACATTTCATCCAAACAAACTGAGTATATGCATTTCCAACTGCGATGTATTCAACCTCAGCAGTAGAGAGCGATATAGAACTTTACTTCTTACTAAACTAAGAAATCAAACAATTTCTAATATAAAAATAACCACCACTAGTTGATTTCCTGTCATCGATATTACCAGCCCAATCAGCATCTAAGTACTCAACCAACTGAACACTAGTCTTATGTGGATACTAAAGACCCATATTTGTTGTACTTACGACATATCACATAATCTACTTAATAGCAGTTAAATGTGACTCTTTAGAATTAGACTAATATCTAGTGCAAATACCAATACTCAAAGTAATATTAGGTCTACTAGCAGTTAAATAAAGTAAACTGTCAATCATACTATAATATAATTTAGGATCCACACTTTTACTTGTAAAGTCCTTTGAGAGTCTTAAGGTTGTACTCATAGGAGTATAAAAATTCTTACCATTCTCAAATTTGAATTTTTTGATTAAGTTCAAAGTATATTAGGTTTGAGAAATGAAAATACCATCAGATTGTTGTTTTACTTACAACCCAATGAAATAGTTCAATTCTCCAACCATGCTCATTTTGAACCTGGATTTCATTAAATCTGCAAACTCAATAGTCATGTTAGTACAGGTAAATCCATAAATAATATCATCAACATAGATATACACTATTAAGATATGATCGTTATGTTTCTTAACAAAAAGAGTTTTATCAACACTTTCCATTTAAAAATTATGATTTAGTAAAAACTTAGTCAATTTCTCATACCATGCCCTGGGAACTTGTTTTAAACCGTAAAGAATCTTTTTCAGGCTATATACATGATCAGCATTCTCAGGGTCTTTAAAACTCATTGGTTGTTCAACATAAACTTCTTCATGCAGATCGTCATTTAAGAAAGCACTCTTTACATTCATTTGATAAATTTTAAACTTTCTAAAGTAAGCAATGGATATAAATAGTCTGATTGATTCAAGATGAGCTACTGAGGCAAATGTTTCATCATAATCGATGCCTTCAATTCGAGTGTACCGTTGTACAACCAGTCTAGCCTTGTTTCGAACTATATTACCAAGTTCATCAGACTTATTTTTGAAAATCCGCTTAGTACCAATAATATGTTTATCTTTATGTCTAGGAACAAGATACCAAACATCATTTCTAACAAATTGGTTAAGCTCTTCTTACATCGCAACTATCCAGTTTTCGTCAGTAAGAGCTTCTTTTACGTTAGCCGGTTCTATCTGGAATGTAAAACATACATAATTACATATGTCTTCAAGTTGTTTATGAGTGCGAACACCAATGAGAGAGTTTCCAAGAATCTGAGTGGTTGGATGATCTTTAACAGTCGTCAGTTCAGAATCAGTTTAATTTGATGAAGTATCTGGTTTGTCAATTAAGAGAACTTTATCATTATCTAGACTTGATGTCGGTGTATTTAAGTGATCGTCAATGACCACATTGATGGACTCTTGAATCACACAGATCCTCTTGTTCAGTACTCGATATGCACAACTGTTTAAAGAGTATCCTAAAAAGATCCATTCATCACTTTTAGTATCAAACTTACCCAGATTTTCACGATCACGTAAAATATAGCACTTGCTGCCAAAAACTCGAAAGTATTTGATAGTAGTCTTCTTATCGAACCACATTTCATAAGCCGTTTTATTATTAGATTTACTTGTATAAACCTGTTTGATTATATACCAAGCAATATTTACGGCTTCAGCCCAAATATTTTTAGATAGCTTCATACTATTAAACATTACATTAGCCATTTCTTGAAGCATTCTATTGTTTCTTTCAACAATTCCATTTTGTTGTGGTGTTTTAGGCGCAGAGAATTCATGCGATATTCCCTGATCGCTACAGAATTTCTCAAAACTTCTATTCTCAAATTCAGATCCATGATCACTACAAATCTTACATACTTGAGAACCTTTTTTCGTTTGAATCCGTTTGAGAACCCTTTTTACTTCTTTAAGGGTTTCTGATTTATCCCTTAAGAAGGTTATCCATGTAAATCTGGTAAAATCATATACAATTACTAAAATATATTTTTTGCCACCTCGACTCTCCGTCTTGGTAGGTCCTATAAGATCCATATGGAGAAGCTCGAGTGGTCTTGATGTGGCATTGGAGTTTGCCTTTTTGTAAGAGTTCCTTATTTGCTTGCCAATCTGACATTCGCCACATATTTTGTCTACTTTATGTAATTTAGGTAGACCACTTATCAGTTCTCTTTTGCTCAATATATACAAGTTACGGTAGTGTACATGTCCAAGGCATTTATGCTACAAATCAGTCTCATTAGTATAGACTATGTAATATGATTGACTGGATGAGCTGGATTCACTAACAATATAACAGTTTTCAGAAGTTCTACGACTAGTTAATATTATCGAACCCTTATTATTTAGAATTTCACAACCTTGGTTAGAAAATATTACGCTATGATTCTTATCGCATATTTGAGATATGCTTAATTAATAGATTGTGTTTTAACCCTTCAACGTATAAAATATTTTTAAACAAAGGGAGGTTATAGAGTTGAACCGTTCCTCGGCCAATAATCTTGCAGTTATTGTTATCACTGAATGTGACTGAACCATCAGCCATGTCTTTAAAATCAATGAATAGACCTTTATCACCAGTCATATGCCTTGAGCATCCACTGTCCAGGTACCACTTTGAATGTCTTATAGCTTTGAAAGCCATGTGGGTAACCAAGCAGGTAACCTTAGGAACCCATTTCATAACTGTTTTGGATTTAGGAGTATAGTTGGTCTTCTTTTGTTTGTAGTTGTTGTAAGAGTGACCAACTGAGTTAGATTTTAAAAGCTTCTTGAGTAAATCAGCTATTTTTTTAGCTAAAAGGTTTTGCTTTTGATTTTTATAGTTGATATAATTGTTTGAAAAGTTTTAGTATTTTTAGAAAAAAATTGATTTGTACTTTTTTCTTTTGAGTTTAAGGTCTCTCCTTTTACAAACTTGGGAGGAGTATTCTTCTGTCTAGGAGTAATGTTTCTATCGTAGCCTAAACCAGATCAGTCGCCACATTTTCTTGATCCAAATAAAAGTTTTTCTAACTTTGGATCTCCCTAGGCATACTTCCATGTATCCTTTAAACTCAAAAGTGAAGAGACTTCAAGTTTAAGTTTTTCATTTTCAGATTTAAGATTTTCAATCAGGGAGGTTTTGAATTCTAAATCGCATTTAGTCTTTTCAAAACAATTTGAAATATGAGATTTTTCTAAAACAAGATATTCAAAATTTTCTTTAAGCTTTGAAAATTTTTCTTTTTGAAGTTTAAGTTTCACAACAATTTTACAACTTTCTTTGTATAGGGCATTGTAAGCATCTTGAAGATCATCTTCATTTTCACAATCACTATTCAGATTTTCTTCACTAATTGAATCATCATTATCTGAAAAAGTGAACTTGGCTAGAGTCATAAGGACTTTAACTTCATTGCCTGACTCGGTTTCATAATCTTCTGATTCAGAAGAGGCTTCAGAATTAGAGGATTCATCCCACGTACCCATCATACTTTTCTTTTTGGGTTTGTCCTTTTTAGGACACTTGTTTGCTAAATGCCCATATTCATGGCAATTGTAATACTGACTATCTTTTAATGATTTTCGTGTTTTAGGTTTAGATTTCTTCTTATCATTCGATTTTTGAAAATCAACCATTTTTTTACTTTTAAAAATTTTATAAAACTTTTTCGCTAAAAGGGTCATATCATCTTCAGAGTTTTCTAAATTAAATTTGTTATTATTTTCCTGAAAACTATTTTTAGAAGATTTAAGGGCAATAGATTTACCTTTTGGAGCTTTAACAGTTAACTCATAAGTCTATAAAGCGCCAACTAATTCCTCTACCCTCATGTTGTCCGTATTACAAAGTTCCTGATTCGCAGTTACCGTAGAATTGAACCATTCAGGAAGTAGGTATAGTATTTTTGCACATATTTTATATTCTAGGGTTTTATCACCAAGACGCCACATAGAGTTCACAATGTTATTTAATCTTTTATAGAAGTCCATGAATATTTCATTTTCTTCCATACGTATTTCCTCAAATTTGATTGTAAGGATTTGAATTTTAGACTTCTTGACAATTGATGTTCCCTCGTGTGTCATTTTTAATATATCTCAAGCTTGCTTTATAGAATCACAGGATATAATTCTTTTAAATTCATCCAGTGATAGTGCGTAAGTGATTGCATTTAGTACTTTTGCATTTGCACTACTCTTACTTTTTCGAAGTGTGGTCTAAGAGAAATAAGGTGCAATTCTCATAGATTTAGATCCATCGATACCAATTACTTCAGTGTTAGGAGGGGTCCAATCATTCACTGTGGCTAGCCACACACTCTCATCCATGAATTTAAGGAAAATCCTCATCCTGGCTTTCCAATAGGCATAATTGATGCCATCAAAAGGTGGAGGCCTAGTGACTGAAAGGCTATCAAAATTTGACATCTTATATAGCTTAGATCGATTAGCTCAGGAAATGAATCCAAATAAAAAGAATTAAAAGATAGCTATTAGGGTCTGATACCACTTGAAAAGTCCAAGCTATATATCCTAGAGAGGGGGGAGGGGTGAATAGGACTATACCATTTTTTTTTTTAAATAGCGAAATTAAAGAATATGATAGCCAAATAAAGGAAAGCAATTCACAATGCTGAAATGAAAAGCAGCCTCAATAATCAAGTATTGAGAGGTTAATACAGACTTGGTTCTAAGGACAACCTTACACAAGAAAATAAAATATTTTGAGGTAGGATAACCTTACTAGAACTTGAGTGAGTATAAAAAACTCAAACCCAAGAGGAATAAAAAGAAATGAATTACAAGAATTTAAATCTAAATTATTACAACATTCCCCATAATGCTTGAAATGTAAATTTTACAACATTCACACCACACATACATCCCACGATTTTGAATGATAAAAGATAGAAAAAATAAATCACACATCCACACAATACAAAGATTTATAGTGGTTCGCCTGTGTGTTCACACCAACTGTTAAACAACAGCCACATAGCTTGCTACTCTACTCCTAATATCCTCACACAGTGGATATTAGCGTTCATTATGAAAATAAGTTTTTATCAGGTTCATCTAAAACCCTCACAATTATGTCTTTCAGTTGCCTTACACAATTAAAAAAACTCACTTCTGAGTTTTCTGGCTTCCGTCAGATAACCAATAGATTGAGATTTTTCTTGCTTAATCTCAAATAAAATTAAAAGAAGAAAATATACAATAATGTAAAATACATAGATTTCTCCTTTTGTTGCAGCCCGAAAGAATCAAGTCAGAGTAGAAGTTCGAATATAGAAGTTTAATGTCCACACTCACTTTACAACAGTTCTAGGTTCTAATTGATTTTAGATTAAACTAGTTGGGCTAGCTCTATTTGATTTTAATTTCAAGAAGTACGAATACAACAATTCCTCTTTTCAAATCAGATTGGAATATATAAACAAAATTAAATCAACAAAGCTAACAAAAGATATATTAAATATGCATAATGTAGCTTAAAAAGAACACAAACTTATCTCAGAGTGATGCCGTGATTTTTCTTGAATTGGATTACTAAACTCTGAAATTCATCGTCTATTTATAGTTGTAGAAACTCATCTATGACTGGTCCCTGTGGACACTATGATTGGTTGTAGGAGAAATAAAATTTTAAATTTTTGAGCGTGATCGGATAAAACTATTCCACGACCGGTCGAAGGTTGTCCAAGACCAATCGTAACATGCTCACGACTGGTCGAAGGCATCTAATTTAGTCGTTGTAGTTTGAGTCATAGATCCTGGACTGGTCGAAGGACGAGTCATGCACTGTTCATACGACCGGTCGAGTTGACTTCAGGACTGGTCGTAGATGGACAAAAAATTCTAAAAATCTGCAACAAACTTAGGACTGGTCCTGAAATTTCTAGGACTGGTCGAGCCAGTGTTAAGAATAATCGAACAGGGTTCAGAGCTAGTCTTAGAACAGTCCAAATACTTACAAAGTGATTCAATTTGACTTATTTATACAAAATGACCTACCCTAATATCAATCTAAGGTCAATCATACCTCGAAAGTGATGTATGAACATTGAGACTTCATTTCAACAGAAGATGATTGACCTTTGAAGATTATGAAGCTTGAGATCTCTACACTTATTGTAACGCCCCGAAAATCGGGGGTCGGGTAGAAACCCAACTCCCGAGTTCCGGAACATCACTTATGCAACATTTTCAATGATGGGTGAATGTCGACGGTAATAGTACATAAAACATGAGGTGGATCAAGTCAAAACAGCATATCATAATCCAGAGACAGTTAATTTAGCAGCGGAAGAATGTGATAGATATATAGAATATATGAACTGTTGTGAGTCTCCAGAGTGTGAACATGTTACCAGGTTAAATATATACATGTATACTCCAAAGATGAGCAAAAAGAATATACATGGGTGTAAAAATAGAGGGTAAAATACCACGTGTGCTGGCAGCTAATCAGTAACCCTGTAACCCCGTCAATCAAAACCTGCATATAGGAGAGATCCTCCTCATCATCATCAAGTCCGGCTCTACTTCGCGAGCATCGCCATCATCTGAAACTAAAATAGGGACTGGTGGGTGTCCGAAACACCATCCCGTAACGTGGGAATGAGTAGCTAACTCAGTGGAATCATAGAGCAAAGGTTAGCATGTTATCAAATCAATCAAGCGATAATGGTAAAGCAAGAAAAACAAACATTCATAAACACTGTGATTAATGCAAGCATAAAATGACATGATGGATGCCCTCACCGACATACTCCCTCATGCGGCACCATCTTATGCCAGCGGCATGCTTGCATTCCTCAGTGCTCCACATCTTCCAAGCACATGCAGTGCAATATGAATATGATTACCGAGTTGTTATTAGTCCTTTTCATATAGCAGGATTAAGAAACTAAGGTACCTCCCTTATATCAATACCCAAACAATGATCCTGTCTAGGGTCGTCACTCCTAGTAATTTCATACGATGATATATTTCTAGGTCACTGCAAGGGCTGCCAGGGCTGTTGCACGCACTCGTTGCACCGCTCCCCCACCACCTTATCAATACAAGCCTAATGTACTCTCGTTGCTACGGAAGAGTCATTACCTTCCGTAGACTCAGAATACGCTCGAGGTCACTACAAAGGGCTCGTCACCAATTAGAGTAGGCCGACAGCTCGAATGTAGTGTCCTATACCACCACAATCGGCTCACGAGTCAAAGGTGCTCACTGGTCACTATGGGGAGGTTTGTGGCCCCAATGTAGGCCGACAGCTCGACCACGGTGTCCCATACTATCATGCCCGACTCATGAATCTTTATGGATCAAGGTACCATAGTTAACAGGATTTCCAATGGTAAGTTCAGTACCCTAGGTTCAAGCAGTTATAACAAATACAAGGTGAACATACAATGGTCAATTGGGTTACTTGATGAGTCCGACTAGCACGAGCGCACGTTGAATCGACCGGCATGAAGTGCACAAGTACTTCGCATGGCCTAACCGCTGCCGACGACTCTAGTAGGACTCGGGTTCATCATACACATCCTTCGTGGTGAATAGAAGCCAACCACGAATACAAATCTGTTACCGACTGCCTGGATTAGAGTATAGCCCTAAGCACATGAAATGAGAATCAGTAATCATATGAGATAGACAGAATTGAAATAACAAGTGATTCAAGCATGTTAGCAATATGTTATAAGATACAACATATACAATTTAACCATACACAAGCATTTCATATATATAAGGTAATCAATTCAAATAAACAAACATGAAGGAAATCATATACATCACCCAAAGAGTTGAGAATCCTATCTCAACGCTTATCTACAACCTCATATACTCAATACTTACTTATACAAACATTTATACAAACACTTAGACTACACAACTCCAACGTACTTGACGTATGTTGATTTCAACATGTAATATGATAGATCCTTATATCAAGGAGATGTCTAATACACAAAAATCATGTTCTTGCATTCAAAACATATGGCAGGCAAAAATCATATTGATTTAGGCATTTCAACAAACACTTTGTCTACACACTTTAGTCTACATAGCATATGTCGGCCAATATGTGCATTAGGGCGAATCTCTTCGCCAAACAGATCATACATCCATAGCTAGTATAAATACACGACAAATACCCATGGCAATCATATCGGTAAAATACGTACGTATACAGTATTTTCTACAAATACCCAAAATACCCTAAATCTCATATTCTTCGTACGTATTCGAAATGAAAAAATGGACAGCATGTTGTACATGTCAAATAACATTCTTGTCAATAATCTACCATTAAACGGCATTGAAAGCTTTGAAAACAGGCAATCTAAGCGTCTAAAATCCGCACCTTTCACCGTAGAAGTGTAATGAATCGAATAAGAAGTCTGCGCTTCGTCAACGGCGATATGACGACCTAATTCACAAGATACATCAGCTACTTCGCTACTTGTATTGATAGAATCCCTAAAACAGGTTAAGGTTAGGGTTTTCTTACCTAGAAGGAAGCCAAAATCACCGAAAAAATGATATAGAAGGGTGGATTTGACACGTAGAGCAGTAGGGAAGAATTCCAGGAGAAATCACCAGCTTCTCCCTCACTTTCTCTCTCTTTTCTCTCTCTCCTTCCTAGGGTTTCTAGCAAATTCGTATGAGTTAAAAAGCTAAGGATTTAAGGCCCTTTTATAAGCCCAAACATAACCAAAACAGACTTTAAGTCAAGGTATACTTGGGTTATAACCAGATCGGGTCTTTTCCGATCCAAAAGAGCATTTCGGGAGCTCATGTATATTAGATCCTGCTCACACCAAGTTTTCAGTCCGGTAGAGTTACCAGATCGCACGTGGCGGACCAGTTTCAGTTCAGCGGTCATGGAGACTCGATCGAGGATTCCAAGTATACTGACCTGGGTGAGAAATGTTCCCTGATCCGAAGGTGTATTTGGGTCAGATTCCGACGGTCTGAATGCTTATACTTAACCCGCAAGCGAAACGTGCCAGATTTATTCAAATGACATTTAATTTTTAATGAATTTCACTCTTTTTCACACTCCTTGATCCAGGCTCAATGAAATAGCCTCAGAACATCAGTTGGGCTTGATTTTCGAAACGATTATCAAGTCCAACAAGGCGGTCGTAATCATCTAAGATTATTGCTATCGGACTTTCGACGTGCGGTCTAGATCCAATACAAAGTTTCAAAGGGTTCCTGAGAACAAACAAGTTTAGAGTTTGATCCTAGATTTCAGGGTAAGATAGCGTCAATGGTTATATAGGTTTTGGGTCTTACAGATTGTATTTAAAACGATCAATGCTAATTTCACAGCTAATCTAACGTAGCGCTGGCTAAATCACGTTAAATTTCTAAAGAATTTCATTTTAAATGATTTCTTGGCTTTGGAATTGGGTTCTGAGAGGTTACCAAGGTGTTATGGTTGACCCATTGCCTAAGGACGTCTAATCTCATGTTGGCAAAAATCCGGGGTGTTACACTTATGTAGCTTGAACTTGAGATCTTCTAGAACTTGAAAACTTCATCTTGAGTTGTACACTTTCTTGAGTCTTGAACTGTACTTGAGTCTTAAGAAAGAACTTGTCTTTTGCTGTAGCTCTTTGAAAGACTCTGATCTTTGAAGTTTATAGGAGTGGACAACGTACTTGACCTTGTATGTCTTGAAGTAGAGCTCCATTCTCAACTTGAAGCATTGTGATGTAGTATCTTGAACATATATATCCTCATGCTACACAAGACACAGATAGTGTTTTTGACACCACCAAATTTGACAACATAAAGGAGCTATCAGCCATAACACTTACCGTCATCTCCCTAGATCTTCGGCTAGGATCTTGGATGGAAAAATTTGGTAAGAACTGGACAATTAGTTCCAAGTCGAAATTAGTAGAAACGCACAGTGGGAGGCAAAGGTGGGGAGTCATTCCAAGGAGGGGTTTGGCCAACCTGGGTTCTTTTGTTGAGTCGTTGTCGAGCTCCTTTTGTCATCAGATAGATTAGTGGTTAGTTGATGTAACGCCCCAAAATTCAAGGACTAAGTAGCTACTCGGCTCCTGAATTTCCGAGTGCCACGTGTGTGATAATGAGTCACAAATGCATATAGTTAATCAGGTATTAACAAGCAATGATGAATTAGACTAAGAATATTTAATTACTAATTAGATAATTAAGTTCCAAGTGCTACTAACCAAATAAAGTTACATCGCAAATTCATATCCAACATAACAACTTAATAAAATTCAAATAACAGTCATCTAGGGATACAATCCTATACGCTCCTCACACCCCAAAATAATTTGGGCTCTGGCCCAATCCTGCTGACATCCACCTCGCTAATATGCCCCGCCAAACTCCTGATAGTACGCTTGCTCCTCGCCATCGTCGACACCGACATCGTCTAACGCATGCCGCTCCAGTGTACCTGCATCTATATTGGGTTCTGGTTAGTGTTTAAGAACAGTCCTAGAGTGGGAGTGAGTGATCAACTCAGTGTTACCATTGGCAATAGACATACGAATTATCATGCATAAGATACATTTAATGAACAACAACTAGCATAGAATCCTAAACACAGTTATTAATATAAATACATGGTTATGATATGATGCATGCTCTTCATAAAAAAATCAGCATTCCCTTTAGCGACGACATCTGACGTTCGCAATGAAACAACACTCCCTCCAAAAGCGACCTTGATTACATAATCACCATAATAATAAATACAATGTCGTGAAATATGTTAGTCATGTTGATTAGTTATGTCCATTCATCCAGAAGATTGGAGAAACTGGAATACCCTTAGTGGAGTTATTGCCTTAACCCGATTGCATGGCTCAAGGGCCGTGGCCATGTGACTCTCGCGACCCTTAGCCCTATCTTGGGGTCATCAATCCCAAAAAGTAGTATAAACATAGACGAAACAAGTTGAGACTTAAATGTCCTACTAACGGTCACTGTAGGGAGGTTGTCACCCCAACACAGGCTGACAACACGGGTATAGTGTCCCATACCACCGTTCCTGGCTCACGAGTCCAGACGCTCAATGGACATTATGGGGAGGCTCATCACCCCAACATAGGTTGACAACACGAACATAGTGTCCTATAACACCATCCCTGGCTCATGAGACTTTGTGTGCCGTAAATCAAAGTTAACAATGGGTGTAATGGTCTTAGGATACTTCGGGTTCATATAGGCATGATTAAACAAGGTTAACGTATAAGGATGGTCGACTATTAGTCAATGTGCCCCGACGAGTTGAACCATAACTAATCGGCTAGAGAACGTAGTCTCACGTAGTCCAACTACGGCCAACAACCTATAGTTCAACTATTCGGGCTAGATTACTCACGGGCGGGTCCGACGAAAGTGGTCGCCCAAGTAATTCTAGGTAATCGGCCCATCCATAAGAGTTTATGCAATAATACACAGCATGTATTGTCAAATTTAGAGATAGTTCACTTATGGCAGATAATATATTAATTTAAGTACATGGACAACAATATATCAAGTTCCGCTAACCCATACGGGTCATGTTCACCATGTTCTAACATATATAACCATAAGGGCAACCATGCACCAATATACAATAACTAGCCTTCCATGAGTTAACATAAATCACATAATTCAACTATAAATTGAGGAAATTAAGCAAGTAGTTCAACAAAACAGCAATGTGACAACATTCCATGCCTTTACTCCTAGCACAATTGACATGTAACAATAATTCAATCGACAATCAACAATTTACAGTAATTCATGTCATTGTTTAAGCATAGTTAGCACCAAATCAGGAAATCAACAATCAGCTAGCATAAATTTGGGAAAAGTTGGGTATTTGCACCCTACATGAGTATGTAAATGCACAAATCATATATTTGGGGTATTAGGGTCTAATCCCCTTCCATAATTTCAGCAATTTGTAGTCCATTATCCTAATTATGCAGCCCAAATAAAGATTCAGCAACAAGCACTAACAATACACCACACACATTCACTAAACCTATACTAGGTGCGATAATCGACTACCTAAAGGTAATGGTCCTCACTTAAACTTAGCTGGAGATTGATGAGATGATCTTAGCAACGCCGGGTTCGCAAGCTCGAGGTGCCGGGACCCCGTATTGCATTAGATGGACAAAGATCATATGCATGTTGTAGAAATTATGAAAATAGTGTGAGAATTCCTCTTCCAACGAGGAGAATAATCAGGATTTTCGTCGGAGGTAGGGAGAGGACGTCGGAATTTATGAATTTTAGCTACCGGAGTCACATGCAAGTAAGGTGCCCCCAAAATCTCTCTCTTCTACTCTCACACACTCACACACACACACACACACACTCTCTCTCTCTCTCTCTCTCAACTGTTAGAAATGGGGTTTGAGAGAGAGGGCAACCTTATATATATACCCAAAATTATGTCTATTGACCCCAAGTTTCAAGAAATGCTTCCAATGCCCCTATTGGAGCCAAATCTGGCTGTTGGGGCTATCCTGATGACCTCCTGGCCCATTTAATACATGGGATAGGTGCCCCATGACTCGATGAAGGGTCGGGTGAAGTTTAATCGCAAATGGATGTGGGGTTTTGCCACAACGGCCCGATTCATGATCAATGACCAGATTTTGTAGGCGCGGGCTTGAACTTATTTTCAACCTTCGGTGTGAATTTAGAAGAGATCCGACGGCCGGAATGCTAGGATTTGCATACTCAAGCAGCAGGGTTATTAAGGTAAATTTCAGAATTTTGTCACTTTTGGCTAGGCAACTTGCAGTTTGCAAGTGCCACCAGGGCAACATTGTCATATGGTTTCTAGGTATTTTCGAGGCCTGGAATCTATATGGGACCACAAGCCCAGCGAGCCCAAAGGTCTGACAAAGTTTCAGAATTTTTGGACCTTCCTCGGGCGATTCACGGCTCGTACAGACAGTTACTGAATTTAAAGGGGCTACCTAGCTCTATGGCCCGTGCTTGACCTGAGCACGATTTGATTTAATCCCATTAGTGGTTAAGTTTGTCATTAATTAGTCCATAGTAGGCCCATACGTGCACGTCTGATTATCCGATCTTGCACCGACTCGCACGTGTGCCTTAGGACATTGTTCTCTTTTTGGACGGGGCATTATAGTTGACCTGCCTTCAGAGATTGTCAGAAGACCAAAGTCGATCTCATTTTTCATTTGGCTTAAGGTTGAGCTCTTTGTCGTATCAGTTATTAACCAACCTTGTGGCGCGCACGAATGTCCGACCTAACCTTATCTTATTGGTTGGTCCTTTTTTACCCATAATAATAAGCCCCCTACTTCTGAGTTCGCGCAATGGGCTCGTGAAGTAGGACGATATTGGTGAGGTCGGATCTATTCTATGTATGGGGTGTCGAGTTTGCTTGTCATTAATGCTAGATAGGGTGTATGATGCAAGGATCAGGGTGGATTTGCAATCATGGTATGACATGCTCGAGATAATGCACGTCGCTCGAGATCATGTGTTGGTGGCACGCCTGCTCGGCTTCTAACCTATGGGGTGCTGACGTGTGTTGTCTTCTGGAGAGTTGGGTCAGCCAGGGAGTGGGAGAGTTCCACGTGTTTGAGCCTGGCCATCGAGCACCGTTTTGGCTGCTATAATGAGTGTGTTCATTAAATGCCATACAACTGAGTCTCCTATAAAAAGGGGATGCCCTAGCATCGTTGGGGCTATTTGCTCTGTCATCTCTTTGCCTCTCTCTTTGCTTTCCCCAGACTTAGCGATTTCTGATGACCTTCAAGATCCTCCCCTTCTCCGGTGAGCTCTGATCCGTGTCTTCCCTCCCCCTTTTATTGTCTTTTTCTTCTAGGTTTTCGACTTCCAGCGACCATTCTAATTGAAAAAAATAGGTCGAGATCATTGGACCAATGAAGGGAGTCGTCCCAGCGTGATGGTGGGCTGAATGATTTTAACCATTTGGAGAACCCGCCCTCTCCGCTGATGATGATGAGTGACAAAGACTTCCAAGTGTCCCATGGGTTGAAGACGGTTGCCTAGTCCTCCGCCAAATGGCCAACGAACGTTGAGGGGGTTGCCTCAACTAGGGAGGAGGCTGATGAATCTTCGTCGGAGTCAAAATAGATCGGGTCAATCGGGTCGACGCTGACGGAATCCAACCTGGTATGGATTAGGTCGGAATACCACATTCCAGACACCGTGGTACTCCGAGTTCCCGTACATAGTGAAATTCCAAGAGAGTAAGCCCCAGGACGACGAAGTGGCCATATTCTTTGTCACCCTCCAGTGTGGCTTGAGGCTGCCTCTTCACTGTATAGTCAGGGACGTCCTCTTGCATCTGGAGTTAGCTTCGTGGCATATAATCACAAATGCTTAGAGGGCGTTGGTGGGTTCATTCATTCTTTGGGCTGAGCTCGAGCAACCCGAGTTGACTGTAAATGAATTCATTCACCTATACCAGGTGAAGTCCAAACCCTATCATGAGGGTTGATATTATTTTTCTACCTGGTTGAAGACTGGTAATGCCATAATCATGGACGCCCCAACCTCAAACAAGAATTGGAAGAGTAAGTGGTTTTAGGCATCGGGAGATTGGGAGGCCTCAGCAGCTTTCGAGTTACACCATTGGGTTCCGACCCGCTTCATTAAACTAGCTCGATATGTCCGAACTAAATTTTCCTTAACTTATTTTTTTTCCTCGTCTCTGAATGTGATTGTCTTCAGCAGCTCTGCCCAAGCACGTTGCCAGGGTGAGTGAGTCAGAGTGTATCCGAATTGTCAAGTTAAGGTCGGTGGATGCCACGTCAAGGTCTTGGAGGCAGCGAATTACACCTAAGTTACTTTTTAAATTAGGTATTGCCTTATCTATATCAGGTATACCTTAGTAGATAGTTGAGAATTATTCCATCCTTATTTGTTTACTGACCATTTTGTTCTGCCTAGTAGGGATGCCTGAGTAGTGTCACTTAAACCACAAAGCCACCTCTGTGGCTGAGGTCACCCAAAAGAAGCAAGAGAGGGCTTTAAAGAAGAAGGTAATTGCTACCTCTTCGTTTGTTGTTGGTTGGTTGTACGTGGCTGTCAAACCCACCACTATTCATGTCGCCACTTTTCTGGACCTGCCATCAATCTCTAAGGTGGTCGGGGTTGCTACGGAGGCGGCACCCATTGCTAAGGCCAAAATTTTCGAGGTTCGGGCAGCTAGTGGTTAGAGGCCCAGGCAGAAAGTTCGGCTGGTGGCCGAGGGGGCGAAGCTTGGGGATCCCTCCGATCTGCCTCGTCCACGACAAAGGGCCTTCTAGCCTGGATATATCGGCACGTTCTCGATGTTGAGTTCACTAGAGTGAAGGAGGTGCCTCCATCAGCTATTGTAGGCCAGATGGTGTCACTTTGCTATAAATAAGGCATTTTCTTTTCAATAGTCATTTTTCATTACTTAGAAAATTTTCCTTGTCTTCTGACGTGGATTTATTTTCAGTTCGGCCCCACCCTTTTGAATGCTCATTGCGAGATACTGCATGCTGAGGCAGAGTACAAAGAGGCGAAGGTAGGTCTTATGAGGAAGGCTATTGAGTCCGAGTAACTCAGCTCTGAGGTTGATGCTTTGAAGGCCCAAGTGGAGGAGGCAAGGACCGAGCTAGAAGTGTTAAAGTCGCTTCTTAAGAAGGCCTAGGAGAAGAGTGTTAGATGGAAGGCCAAGCTGGGTGAGGCGAAGTACAATTTCGTAGTGAAATTGATGGAAGCCCAGATAGCTATTCTGAAGGCTCGGGAGTTGGTCGTAGAGGAGTTCAAAGCCTCTAAGGAGTGGGAGGAAGAGAGGAATGCACACTTTAGCCTCGGGTAGGACAAGTGCCTCGAGGATGTCAATGAGTTATATCCCAAGCTCGACTTGACCTCTCTTGAGGACAGCCTTGCTGAAGAGTCGACTCCACCAGAAGCCGAGCAGCCGACCTCGACAGAACTCTGATTTGTTTTCCTCCTTTTGGCTTCTTTTTGTATGCTTCCATATGCACTCCTTTTTCGTATTAATGAAAAGAAGGCACTTTTTAATAGCAATTGTTATGAGCAATTTTTGAAGTAGGCTTATCAGATTAGTTTGTCGCTTGTTAGTAGGCTGAGCCTTTAGGTCGAGTAGGAGCTCAGGGGCTAGCTTTTGAGCCCTTCCCTTTATTAGTTTTTTTTTTGTCTTTATAGAGTAGGTGAACGAGCTGCAATGACTGCTCCATAGAGGGTCGAGCAGTTTTGTTTTAAGAGGATTGTTCTCCCTTGTACTAGGGGATCCTCGTCGTAGATTAGGAAATCCGAGTAGCATTATTAGTTAGTGGTCCAACCTCTTCTTTAAGACTCGAGCCACTGGTCAGGGACTATTCCTCCCTTGCACTAAGGGAAGTCTCCAGTAGACCACATAGTATATTTGATTGATGGTCCAACCTCTTCTCTAAGGGTTGGATGATTGGTAAGGGCAGTTTTTCCCTTGCACTAAGGGAAGCCCTTAGTAGATTCATATAGACTGAGCGTTGTAGACAACGAGTGGAAAGTGAAATTTCCCAAGCTCGGGATTTTTATTGTAGACTCTGAAGAAAATGTGTAGATTCTGACTTATTCGGTGGTTTAGTGTAGACATTAGACAACAGACATGTAGATTTTGACCCTAGACCTGGTCGATCTTCATGAGTAGTAGATCTTCAAGTGTTCAGCATTCCATAGATGCGGTAGAGGTCGTCCTTCAATGTCTTTGAGCCGGTAGGTTCCTGGTCGGGTTGTGCCCGTTATTGAAAAGGGTGAGCTTATCAGTCCGAGAGGGGGGGGGGGGGGGGGGGGAGGTGAATAGGACTATGCCAAATAAAAATAATCTTGTTGAAATAATAAATAAATTAGAAAATAAACTCTCACTAGTATTGAAAAATTGATTCAAACTTAGTTCGTATGATAACTTATACCCAAAATAAAGTTTAGGCAATATAACCTTATTTCATGAACAGTCGTAAAGGTCAAAATATCAAACCAAAGCAAGATCCAATAGAGCTTATCTATTACAAGCATTCACCACATTTTCATAAATAAAATTATAATCATTCTCCACATGCAAAAAGTAAACATTCACAAATACCAAGAATTATAGTGGTACGGTATAAATACTATTTATTCTCAAACAGCCACACCTCCTCCACTCCCAATAATCACAAACCACATAATATTATAAACAAGATTTTCACAGGGTCACCTTAAAACCTGATACAATTGTGATTTTAAATGGTTTATCACAAACAGAAATCCCACACTGAGATTTTCTAGCTATCTCAGTTAAAACCAACACATGAGATTTTCTGGCTATCTTAAAGAAACCAAAATACAAAGAATAGAAATGTACTTATCTTCTCCTTGAAGATGTTCTTGATGTAGCCTATAGAACCGCTTCTCTTGAAATAGAATGTTAAATGTCCAGTAACACAAACAAGGGTTCTAGGTTTTAGATTGCTTTTAAATAAATTTAAACCAAAGGCTACTTGTTTAAATTCCTCAGATCTTAAAGAAGAGTGATTACTTTCTTGAAAAAATAAGATTCATGAAAAGAGATCAGGGAATTTAAAAAAAATGTTATATAAATAAAATATTAAAATACCGTACAATAGCTTGAAGATAGTGAGGACTTCTCTCTCTCTTGGTGAAGGCTTTTACTAGCTTGGATGAGTAATTTTGGATTGAGAGAAGGCCTCTATTTATAAGCTAAAAAATTGTTGCTTCGACTCGTCTAAGGTTTCCTTCGACTCGTTTAAGATCTAACCAAATTTTAAATTTTGGGTGCAATCGGATAAAACTGTTCTTCGACTAGTCAAAGGCCTTGTTTGATTGGTCGAGCAAGGGCTTCGATTGGTCGATGGTGTTGGATTTTTTGTAACACCCCTTACTTTTCAGTACTCGGGTTTTAACATGAGGACCTAACTTGGTATAAACACAAAGCTGAATAGTCTAAACATTCACCTTCGTTCTATCCTAAAATTGATCATTAGAATGATCCTCATTCGTAGATTGAGCCACCTAACCCTCTAAGCATAGAATCAGTAGTTTGACCCCTACTTACACTTACTTTAGGACACTTGAAACTATGAGGAGTGAATCTTAAATACTTGTTGTCAAATCTAGAGCTATAGAACTACCTCAAAGTCAGATTGGTGGCCTACCTTAAGTTAATACCATAATAATTCATCTTAAATGTGATATAATTGTGTGTGTGTGTGTGTATATATATATATATATATATATATATATATATATATATATATATATAAAATTTAAACTATATACAAAATAAATTGTATACCAACACATTATTATATAATTGAGGTACATTAAATAATATTTACATTTTATAATTTTAACTATATATTATTATATTATACTATATATATAAAATATATATCACTTAATATTAATTTTACTGTGCTATATATGCATATATAATAACAAAAATACATTATAAATATTGATGATTGTAAATAAATACTTATCTATAACTATTAATGTATTATACTAAACAAATATGTAAATATATTTTTTATTATATAATCTAAGATATTATTTACTAATATTTATTATAATGAATATAAAAGAATATTATATTAATTAACTGTAGTACACTTTCAATATTATTAATGATATATATATATATATATATATATATATAATTACAAATTAAATACTTCATTAATTGATAAATAATTATTAATATAAAATATATAATATGTTAGTAATTATACTTAAATATAAAATAATACAATATATATATATATATATATATATATATATATATATATATATATATATATATATATATATATATATATGGTTACATGTAATTAGAATAAAAATTAAAATTAATATATTATTCGAATAGTAACATATGATGGGTTGCTTAGACATACAAATGATCCTTTAGGATATTTTGACTGTTGACGGTCGAATTGGAACTAATCCGACTGTTGGATTGACACAATCGACAATAAAAGACCTTAATCCAATTAGTACGGCCCACCTAAGACTTGGATCTGCCTCATCCTTTGGGCTGGGCCTTGATTCGAGCCGACTAGGAAAATGAACGAAGTAGATTGCTAGGATCATCATGGTGGACCCTACACAAGAAGTGTGTGTACACGGTTGGGGCGCACCCAAGGTGCACTAGAACTTTGACGCGGTCAGACGAGCGCTGACCCGTGCTCGTTTGAAAAAGGGAACTTTCTCCCGTATTCCCGCTTTAGCAGATTTTAAATGGATGGTGTCCATCTGTATGCGATGTGGCCCACTATCATGGATCAGTCCCACGATCTGATCCGTCCATCTTACAGGGAACTCGAAACCTACCAAAACCATGTTTGATTCACACCATGGATCACACTCATGTGACCACAAACACCAGCGCAAGAGGGCAGTTTGTGCTTCTTTTCTTTCCAAAAATGGAAAGTCTGGTTTTCTTCCATGCTGACAATCCATGTGCCCATGCGTCTGTCCATCCTAGCCCTTCATTTAGGCTAATCTCAGCCATTCGTTTCTGCTCACATGGATTAGGTTTTTTGTGGAAAATCGACGCCAAAACCCACTGTTTTACTAGCTGTTTCAAGAAGCCAGACAGTGACATTAGATCCTGGCCATTCGTTGCTCATCCGACTGTGCTGAGAGAGTTTAGGGCAAGTTAAAATGAGAGTGGATCGAGCAGCATTTGGTTTTATCTGTTGTTGACGACCTTTCAATGAAAACTCGGCCGCTTCTTTCAGAACTCAAACCCTTTCAGAACTCAAACCCACCAACCAAACTAGTTTAAAGCTTCGAAACTGAGGTTCAGGGAGTACTGCGGGAGCAACTAGAGCCTTCCCCATGGAGCGGATCGAAGGGAGGTTCGTTAGATTTCAAGTCACCATTAACGGCCAGCTCATCTTCTCCACCAAGCCGCATTGACTTGGGCCGAGTGTAGACTCTGTTTGGCTGTGAGGAAAGGCTTATGGAGAGAGAAGTAAAATGAATGAGGAGAGAAGAAGGGAGATAATGGAGTGAGTTGCTGTCAAGTCGGATCAGCAAGTTGGTGCGACACCTTGCTGCTGCCCGAGCTGCGGGCCATTGGTTCGCTGGGTCGCGAATGTGAGACGTTGCAGAGGAAGAGGAAAAGGCAAAGGAAGAAAAGAATATGGAAGATTGGGAAAGAGAGCAGACAGAGAGAGAGAGAGAGAGAGAGAGAGAGAGAGAGAGAGAGAGAGAGAGAGAGAGGACGACGTCCTCTTTCTGCCTGTTGTACCCGATGTTGCCGCATCAGTTCAATAACAAGTTAACTCAGTGTTAACACGTTGAAACCCTCTTGTTACCAGCAAATAGTCCCACTCCAGTATGGTATGAGGATAAAACTCCTTCATGTCACCATTTTGTTTGAATCCGTTAGTGGCTCAATCCAATGTTCTAACTAAGTCAAATCCTAAGGCTACCAGCGAACTGAGTTTGGGCCAGGATTGTTCGTCCCTAATTTGGACTCCTCGTCAAATCCTAAGGCTACCAGCGAACTGAGTTTGGGCCAGGTTGAGACTCTACATCCGGTAGTTTACATCCCCTTAACTTGATGGCGAGTTGACTGGCCTAGTTTCCCAACTGAGTCAAGCTAACTCGACGTTAGAGTCATCTGAGGATGATTTGGGAGGCATCAGATCTAAGGGATCAATAATCTAACTCTACCGTTAGTAAACTACTTAAATCCAACTCAACTAGTTGTTAGTTGAAAATCCTGACTGAGTTGACTCGGTTGTAACTCAGTGAGATTTTGTAATCTTGTTTAGGTGTTGTTTATAACTGCGATCCTTGAAGAATACTTCTTTTCAATCGATTTCAAATCAAGTAAGTGAAGAACCATCTCAAGTCACCCATAGTCTCTGCATGAACTAGAATAAGATTTGATTCTCATTGTTTTGACTTAGAAACTCATACACTCACCTTACAGGAAGGATCAAATCAAGAGGAACATTCAGTCAAGGTGAGGACTCACCTTCGAGCTTCCCACTTAAATTCATTGATCTAATCATAGATATTGCCTTGATCCCTTCCATTTAGTATCTCCTAAGTTACTTGATTGAGCTGCTTAACTTATTATGTGAATATGTTGATATGTTGCCCACCTGATTCTTGTGTTCGATAACGACTACATCTCTTTAATTATAGTAAGCATAAATGATTGATAATAACATGCTATCTTCAGTTATACATTTTTAAATAAATATGTGTTTATCGTTTGTGATTGAGTGATGTAATGAACGAAACCTGTCATGAACTCACCATCTTGTTGTTTATATTTGACTTATGCGACTTGGATCGCACATCTACCTTACATAGCTTGGAACACACCTTACCTTACATGGCTCGGACCGCATATTTATCCTACGTGGCTTGGATCGTATATTTGCTCTCATGGCTTTGATGGCCTATTAGTGCCCTTTTGTAGCTTATTGGGTATATTTGCATACCCTGTTGTTTCTTAGCTATCTTGCGGTGTTCAGTCGTACCATGATTTCCGGGTAGAGCTAAAGTTCGTTTATCAATTTTCTAGTTATCTTACGGTGTTCACGTACTATATGATTTCTGGGTGGTCTAGAGTTTGTTGGTTGTTGTAAGCCCCGTATCTTAGACCATACTGTTCTGTAGACTTCTACGGTCTTATCGGTTAAATTTTGGCAACCTTCGATCCTTATCCGACGTTTGCGCGCGACCCTGAGATGCATGCCGTTAACCCGAGTTGACTCAACCCGAGACTTTTACCATATCGACTGCGCCGTCGCCGCGGTTTCGATGTTGCGACTCGGGCGCCAAGGCGATACCCTGGTCAGGAGATGTAGGCCAACGTTTGGTGCGAGAGAAATGCCACATGTTTACAATCCTAAGAGAATCTCTACAATATGTCCCATCAATCAATCACTCCATCAATCAACCCATCACTCCATCCCATCCCCAAGTACAACTACCCTCCCCAAAAGTCAATACTCTCTTACACAAGTACACATCCATCACTCACTCACCCATCACACCCCATCACTCACCCATCCCTCTCTCTCTCATCTCTCTCTCTCTCATTCCCCAAGAAACTCCAATGTCTAAGATTTTCAAGAGAGAGCTAGGTGTGGCCCACTCCCTACCCTCCTCAATCCTCACCATCCAACCCTTAGATCATGATCTCCACCATTGAAGGAGCTTCTTGGGAGCCATGGAGCACTAGGGAGGAAGAAGAAGGAAAGGTGGGTGTATTTTATGATTTGATTATGAGGTTTTGATGATTTGAGGGCCTACGTTTAGTGGGACCCATCATGATGTATGCATTGAATTGAGGGGCCCATAGTAGCGGGGCCCCTCCTCCATCCATTTCTCTCTCTCTCTCTCTTGTTGAGTGGCCCACCAAATGCAAGTGTACCTGACCGTCCGTCTAGCCCCTAGACGTGGCCCACCATGCTGTACGTGTTCAGTCCTAGCCACCCGTCTGCTAGACATCCAGCGTGCTTGGACGGATGGGAGGAAACATAAGTATCAGCTTGATCTAGGCTCGAGTGGGCCACTACATGGAACCACCACGTTGTATGTGATTTACCTGGACTGTCCATTCTTGATGGACACACCATGAGATGGTGTATCACCACCGTACATCAAGACATGAGACCCATTATCTGCTTATATCCAGACCGTCCAGCAAGTTGAACGGTGCTGGACATGGATTGGATGCTGGTAGGCCACCCATGTGGCACCACACCGTGATCTATGTATTTTATCAATGTTGTACTGCAGCCGTGGGACCCACACACACGTGGAAAACCACGTGGAACGTGTGATGTATCAACGCTGTCCATCCGTTTTACAACCACACCGCTCTCAGTTACTGCATCGTTGTCAGCAAGTGCTGCATGGCCACCCCATGATGTATGTATCAGATCCATACCGTCCCTCCATTTCTCTAGATAATTTTAGATCTTGAGGCCAAAAAGGAGGCCGATCCAGATCTCCCCTCGGCCACACCAAAGGAAGCAGTGGAGATATTGATGTCCACCGTTGAAACTTTTTCAGGGCCCATCTTGATGTTTATTTTCCATCAAATCTGTTCATAGGGTCACGTAGACTTACATGTAGGAGAAATCACAAATATCAGCTTGGTCTCGAGCTGTGGGACCCATCTTCCGTATGCATTGCATCCAGGCCGTCCTTCCATTGGACGTCCAGCGTGCCTAGATGAAGGGTAACACAAATAGAAACTTGATCTAAGATGTGTGGGCCACACTGTGAAGTATTGGCTCCATCCACACCGTCCAGATGATCTGGATGGTGATGGACAGCTTGGGCGGCGCAGAGCTGCCCCACCTTTGATTTAGGTGTTTAATCTTAACCGTCCATCTGTTGGACTGCTGGGTAGCAGCCCAGCAGCATTCAGCTGCTGTACCTCACGTCAACAACTGAGGGACCCACCTGCTATGTATTTAGATCCACCGTCCAGCAGCAGGACGGTGGTATCCACCTTGATGTGTGTTTGGCCCACCTCACATGTGTGGGTGGGACCCACTTTGATGTAACGATTTTACACCCACACCGTCCAGCCATTTTTTTTCAGACGACAGGTGGGACTACACCATGATGTGAGTGTTTTATTCATGCCACCCACCCTGCACGTGTGCTGCATGCATGCAGCGTGGGACCCACCTTGATGGTACGTAAACCATTCAGACCGTCCATCATCTGAACGGTGGATGTGGGGCACCACTGTGATGAACGTGTTTTTCATGCTGTATGTCTGTTTTAGCAGCATGAGACCCACCTTGATACATATATTACATCCCAGCCTTCCGTCCCTTTTTTTAATGGACGGTGGGCCTCCTTGTTGATGACGTCAGTAAGTTCCATGGGTCTGACCATGGGGCTTGTGTTGAATTCACACCAGTATTTCGTGTGGGACCCACACGTGTTGTATGTGTTATCCACACCATCCAATGATCTGTACAGTGGGGACCACCTGGACGTATGGATCCATGGAGTCCACCTATTTGGCATTCCCGTCGTCCAATCAGGTGGGACGTTACTAGATGTGTTTCATCCACACTGTCTATAGACAAGATAGTGAGACCCATGAGATGTATGTTTGATCCACACCGCCCATTTGTGTGGGCCTGACCATGATATATGCGTATTGTACACGCTGTCCAGTAGTTGGATAGGTGCTGACGGTGCTGGACAATGCTCGGAGAGCATTGATTTATATGGACCATGTTTAAACAACGCTGATTTACATAGGAAATGTTTTGATGGTGCGGATTTACCTGGACAATGTTTGGGCGGTACTGATCATCATTAGAGTGTCATGTGCCCCATAGAATGATGTGTACAGTGATACACATGTTGCACCTGCACCTATCGAAGTGATTTTAGATGTAATCTAAGCTCCCATTTGTGAGGCCCACTTTGATGCATTTTGTGGTCCATTTGTCAGACCCACTTTGATGTATTTTGAGGCCCATTAGTCCAGCCCATTGATGCGGCCCACTTGTTGTATATGAAGCCCATTGGTATGGCCCAATGATGTGACCCACCGTGATGTGTATGTTATCCAGGCCATTCTTTGGCTAGACCGCTGGTAGGCCAGCTGTTAGGAGTAGGCTCACTTACTGCATGTGCAAGGCCCACCTATTATGTATTTTTGGCCCATATGGCCTGGCCATTGTGATGTTTTGTAACCCATTTAACGAGGCCCATTATGATGTGGATTAGGCCCATGAGTTGTGGCCATGTGATGTATCTGAGGCCCATGTGCAGGGCCCACTTGTTGTGTATATATCCCTAGTATGAGGTCCAACGCGATGTACATTAGGCCTTTGTGTGAGGCTATGGGCCTACCTTATATTTTGACTCTATATGGACCACTATTTGGGAATAATGTTGGTTGAATGTCCACATTGATGGGCAATGACGGTTAGATGTCCTCATTGTGACCTTCCCTTAGGCCTTGTTAGGCCCATTCTTATCGACTTCGATTGACGTGACCGGTTTATCGATTCTGATTATCGATCGATTCTGATTATCACGACCGATTGTTGATTCTGATTGATGTGACTGATTTACCGATTCTGATTACCGATCTATTCTGATTGACGTGACCGATTGTTGATTCTGATTGTCGTGATCGATTGCCGATTCCGATCGACGTGATCGATTTGTCGACTCTGATTACCGATCGATTTCGATTGACGTGACTGATTGCTGATTTCAATTATCGTGACCGATTGTCGACCCTGATTATCTATGCTGATTATCGATCGATTTCGATTAACGTGACCAATTGATGATTCTGATTATCTTGACCGATTGTCGACCCTGATTATTGATGCTGATTGCTAATTAGCGATCGAGGTTGTTTATCATGACCGATTGTCGATTTTCGATTAACGTGACCGATTTACCAATTCTGATTATGGACCGATTTCGATTGTCGTTGTTGATGGCTGATTAGCGATCGAGGCCGTTTATCATGACCGATTGCCGATTCCGATTAACTTGGTCGATTTATCGATTCCGATTGTCGATATCGATTGTTGATGTCGATACCGATTGTAGATTCCATTTCTGATTTGTTGAGGCTAATTGTATAGGCCGATTCTGATTGTCGAGGCCGATTCAGAATGTCAATTTTCGACTGTTGAGGCCGACTTCGATTGTCGAGGTCGATTTCGATTGCCAAGACCGATTATCGAGACCTATATGATTACATGCGACCAGCAGTTGAGGCCCATTGTGACACGTATTAGGCCCATGATGCATGACCCATTTAATGTATTTAAGACCCATGTGTAGGGCCCACATGTCATCTATTTGAGGCCCATGGGCAAGGCCCATTGTGATGTATTCATGGCCCATGGGCAAGGCCCATTTTTGATGTATTCATGGCCTATGGGCAAGGCCCATTGTGATATGTATTAGGCCCATGAGCAGGGTCCACCTGTTGTGTATATATGGCCCTTGAGTAAGGCCCATGGTGTTGTATATTAAGTCCTTGTGTGACGCCATGAGTCCACTGTATGTTAGGCTCTATGTGGGCCATTCTTTGGGGGCAATGTTGGTTAAATGTCCACATTGTTGAGGCCGATTGTTGATGACCGTTATTAATACCGATTGTAAGTATGAGACAACATAACATCATAACACATACGCATCATCTGCATGTTTGTTATGAGATATGATTGACCATTGCATATGCCATAGGGCAGGTTATTCATGGGGCTCCCTGATAGGCGAAGTTACCCCACATGAGCGCACGGTATGCGCAGGATTGATGCATGATTGTACTGTGTGACTCATGCATCTCGCATTTGTGTGACATGACCACCGTACGCCCTAGCGACATCAGGGTTGTAGCCTCCACAGGCATATCGTGGATGGTCAGATGAGATACCGAAAATCTGTTCAACATGGGGTGCTATAGATATTCTTGGATGAAAGTCCCAGAACCCCTTTGGTTCCAGAGGTTGC
Organism: Magnolia kwangsiensis; assembly: GCA_037074715.1. NCBI lineage: Eukaryota > Viridiplantae > Streptophyta > Magnoliopsida > Magnoliales > Magnoliaceae > Magnolia > Magnolia kwangsiensis. Next base: position 40,098,921 of record CM073576.1, on the reverse strand, counting down.
TCCAATGTCTAGACTGAGTGGGTAGATGAGCGCCGAGTGCTGATTACTAGATGACTGCGCTCTTCACTGTGTCGTGGTCGGTTAGAAGGGGGTGCGGCCTTACCTCCCCAGAGGAGGGGGCAATGCTAGACTAAGTCTGACCAGCTCGAGGAATGGGTCCGCTATTGATGAGCTGAGCCCAATATTGGCAGGCAGATAGTGAGGTCTCTTTCACTCACCTTGTTGCGCGCGATGGGGTGGTAATCTGGTTTGGAGTGTTATACACCCCGATGATTTTTCAGAGAGGAACCGTACTGATATATGGACTTATTGAGTAGGAGTTGCATGCTCATTCATTCATTCATTCACTATCCACTCGGGCTGGTGGTGCGCAACGAATTGTTGTGTACCTTCATTATGACAAGAATTTCGATTGGGCGCACGACTAACCTGAGATCAGGAGTTTATCACGTTGAGTCTGACTATCCAAATTTAGGTATGAAACTGGTTTGGATAGAAGTCCCTTGTGGTGGATCCCGTAGCCTATGTTACTACGTACTATCATTCCGACTTCACACTCCAGCATGGTCATTTCATTCGCATCGCATATTGCATTACATCTGCATGCATATAACATTTTGGGTTGCTATGTTTCTACACTTATATGGCCTAGACAGACTTAGCAGGATTTGTGTATTGCATTGCATCCTCGACATCTGATATTTGGCTCTTTATGACTCCTTATCACATAGTTATTCTATATTGCGTATTCTGATATTGATTGACTTATAGACTTGTCCATACTTCCGCTTACTCTGTTATCGTATGATTTATATCTTATCAGTATTTCTGCTTACTCTGATTATTCTTGCTCTTGTCAGTGTTTCTGCTTATTTAGACATTGTATGATTATGACATTGTATTGAATACTTGACACTTACCTTGTGCACATACTTACACCACCCTCTATGCTTTCTATAAGCTTATGCACGATAGATGCATGCAGGAGATGTTAGGTTGCAGCAGTGTTGAGCTTGGAGCGTGCAGTGGTCTTCTGGAGCTTGATTTTCTATTTATGTATTTCTCTTTCAGTGTTGTAATCAAATGATTATATTAGTAGATATGTGATGATGATGTTGCCTTTGTGAATTGGGTAATCTGGTGGTTATGCTAATTACTAGTTAAATGTAAAAAAAATAAAATCCTCCTTGTAGGATCCCAGGATCGGAATCTGGCATATGAATGCTAGGAGTCGAGAATGGGGTACTACGGAGGCTGTTGGTACCGGATTCGACGATCGAAATTCATATGAATCTGATTTTCGGGTTTGGGGCGTGATAGTTGTTCTCCCTTCATCTTGTAGTGCTCAGTCGTACCATGATTTTTGAGTGGAGCTGAAGTTCGCTTGTCGATTTTCTAACCATTTTATAGAGTTTATATATGGTATGATTTCCAGGCAAAGTGGAGGTTTAAAGGTTGATTTCCTATTCACCTTATAGATTTCACTTGTACTATGATTTCTAGGTGGAGCTGAAGTTCGTTTATCAATTTTCTAGCCATCTTGAGGAGTTCACGTATAATGTGATTTTAGGTGCAATAGAAAGTCATATGATTAATTATTTGATTATCTGGACATAGTCCCTTATATTACGATTATTATTTTACTTATGATGAGATTCTATTGATTAACTTAACTTTTGAGTATATGAGTATGATTGTGAAATGCCTTGCTTAATTTCTTGACTTGTGATCTATATTGGATTATGAATGATGATGTGCAATCTTAGAGGGTGCTCCTCACTATGATAGCCATTGACGCTATCAAATCGTAACAGTTGATGCAGGTGTAGAGCAAGTCAATGACAGTCATTGGGTTGCTAGAGCAGAATGGGTAGCTAAGGAGCTAGACGAGGTCTCTGCGGCCTATATTGAGCTCCATCGCTAGTTGATAAATTCCTATTTTTAGTTATATGGATTTTATATTTGGAATTGCATTAGTCGTGTATGGGCGCTACATTTGGATTTTTGTGATGATTGAAATATTTTTATTCAATGTATGGTTTACTCTAGCTTCGTTGCCATTAACTCTGATTAATGATAAGCGGTTTAAATTTACATTGAACTTTATAGGCTAACACTCGGGTTTTTTGATAACGAGTCATATACTCGGGTTTCAAAAACTGGGGCGTTACAAAGTGGTATCAGAGAGAGTTAAGATAAACTAGGCCTTGGGAAAAAACGGGACTTATATACCTCAAATAATCCATAGTTGCATTGAAGAAATTAGAGATTAGAAACTTGGTTTAATTCCCTTATTGTTAGGGTAATTCATGAACCTAGAAATCTAAATTTTAGGCTCCCTTGAAATGTTTAAGGTTAACCATTTGAACTTAGAAATAAAAACCTAAGTTCCTTTGTGAATTATGATTATTGAATTCAGGAATTAAATTTAGGTACTATAGGGAGACAGATTCCAACCACATTGTACATTAGATTAAGTTTGAGCATTCTATAAACTTAAGAATTCATACTACGAATTATAATTTGAATTCCCTAATACGTCTCTTTAATTAGATGTGACATTCCTCACAAGTTCCAACAATCATAAATAACTAATGGTGAAATTTTAGAAATTTTAGGTAAAATTGTCAACCCTAGACTAGGCTTATTGAGACTAAACTTTAGAATTTAGATGAGTTCTGCAGATCTCAAACCCAAATTTTAGGTGTTGTGGAAAGTTGGGTTAAATTCAAGAACTCATAAGTTTAAACCCCTTGTAATCCATCTCAGGAGATAAAAATAACCTTAAGATTATCGTAGGACCTTAATTGTAGGTCAAAGACTAGAAGACGTGGGTATAAGGATGCTTAAATGGTCATCTTAGGACCTTTGGAGTCTTGTTGCACTTAATCACAAAGAATAGGGAGTTGTTGAGCTCCTATTGATTTGAACAATACTCCAGTTGTATGATTCGTATAAACTGCCTGACGATCTTAGGTTAAGACTTATTTAAACTTATGAGGATATGACTACAATAAATCCTTTCTTTTAACAACATTATGGCCCCAAAATCCTGTCGCTCAAGATCGCAGACTATGTCACGCCCCAGACTCAGAATCGGGCTCACAAAATTTTCGATCGCTGAATCCGGTGCAAGTAGTCTTCGTAGTACCTCATTCTTGGCTTTCAGCGACCATACACCAGATTCTAATCCTATGATCCCACACGGAGGAATTTCCAACGTACATTTATCTCGTAAAAAGCATAACTACAACTTTACCCAAATTATAAAGGCAACATCATCATCACACATCTGCTAATATAAACAAGTGAATACAATGCTGAAAGGGAAATACATATATTGATAATCAAAGCTCTAGAAGACAGCTACACACTCTAAGCTCGATTCTGTTGTGACCTAATGCCACCTGCATGCATCTATTGTGTATAAGCTTATAGAAAGCTTAGAGGGTAGTGTAAGTATGTGCGCAAGGTATGTGTCAAGTATGCAATATTAGAGCAATGTGAAAACATGCCTGTAAGTCCATAATTACCATCAGCCTTATCCAGGCTATGCGATGTAAAACATAATAAGCCAATATCATATGCTGAGGAAACAATGCAGATTAGCTATGCAATGTGGAGTCATAGTAAGCCAAATATCATATATTAAGGAAACAATGTACGTCAGCTATGCAATCCGGAGTCATAGTAAGTCAAATATCATATACTAAGGAAACAATGTAAATCACTTATGGAATACGGAGTCATAGTAAGTCAAATATCATATACTAAGGATGCAATACAATATGCAAATCCTGACGGGTCCACGAATACCGTCAACCTCATCTAGGCCATATAAATACAGAAACATAGCAACCTAAAATGCTATATGCCACAGATGTAATGCAATATGTGGTGTGAATGAAGTGACCAAGCTGGAGTGTGAAGTCGGGATGATAGTAAATAGTATCGCAGGCTATGGGGTTCATTACAAGAGACTTCTATCCAAACCAGTCCCATACCTAAATTTGGATAGCGAGACTCCATATGGCAAACTCCTGATCTCAAGTTAGTCACCCGCCTCAACCGAAATCCTAGCCATTGCAAAGGTACACAACAAATAATTATGCACCACTAGGCCGAGTGGATAGTGTATGAATGAATGAATCAAATACTAAGTACACAACTGCTGCTCAGTAAGTCCACATATCAGTATCATACATTTTTAGGATCATCACTGAGATCTAGTACACTCCAAGTTGGCTACTGCCCTTACCAGCCGGCCCAGTGAGTGGAAAAGACCTCACTACCCACCTGCCAATATCGGCTCGACTTGTCGATAGCGGACCCTTTTGTGAGCTGGTCAAACTCAGCCTAGCTTATAGCCCCCTCACTCGAGCGGATAAGGCCACACCCCCTCCCAACCGATCACGACACGGTGGCAAGCGTGGCCTCTTGGTATTCGGCACTTGGCACTCATGTCTTCCACTTAGTCTAGATATTGGAGCATCCCCTGGCCGTGAGAGTTTAGGGACTTTCACCCACATACATCCAAAGTGTCCATATACTAGAACTAAATATTTTCAGTGTCCCATCCGGCCATTCACGATAATCCCGTGGAGGCCATAGCCCTGATATTAATAAGGCCCCAAGTGATCGCGTCACACAAATGCGAGATACATGAGTCATATAGTCTAATCATCCATTAATCCTATGCGTACCATGTGCTCATGTGGGACGACTTCACCTATCAGGGAGTAGAGCTGGGCATCGGACCGAGTCGACTCGGATTTAGCCCAACCCGACCAGGTTCGAATTTTACATATCCCAACCCGAACTCGGATAAAATTGGGACCGAGTCTGAGTTAGCGGATTGGGTCAGACCTGAACATGTGCTGGTCTGAATCGATTCGAGTCTGACTCAGTCAGAAAAATCGAGTCAGATCAGATTGTGTAAGGTTCGGATCCGATTGCTGAACAATAAACATTCGGTGGCCCTAGAAAACTTTTTATGGTGTCCATTCAACAACCATTGTGCAATAGAGAGATGAACGGCGTGGATACTTATCAAAACAGATGAACGGCGTGGATACCTGTCAAAACAGATGTTGGGTCCAAGCCACTCCAAGAAGTCGCAGCAATTCTCCATTTCACTAAAGCCGATCCCTTCTCCACTCAAAATCTAATCAACATTGAAAATGAAAATAATATCAATTATATAAACCTGTATTCACAATCCCCACCAAAAAAATGTTTTGCAAGAAGAAGATCAGACTGAACCCATTTTTTTTTAAAATGCTAACTCTAGAAACTCAAAAATAAATAAATAAATAAATCCAAAACCAACAAAAAAAAAATAATCTCAGATGGGTGCCTGTAGAAACACAAACTAACAAGTTAAACTAAAAAGATTAGAAAAGATTAAAAAAAAATTTTAAAATTAAAACTCATATGGGTACACCAGCAGATGAGTGGACATGCAGTGAACTCACAGTGTGCAAAACACAAAGGACAGACAGCTTGGATCTTTCACACTATGGCGCATCAGCGTGTGCTGAGAGGCCTTGTTGTCCATAACAGTAACGCGAGTCGCGTTAGTATCTTCGTTTCAAGATTAGGCTACAAAAATCCCAACGCCTCTGCTGCCAGTTCTTCCATGGCGCCTCCTCACAAGCCTTTGAACGGTACCTCTCTCTCTCTCTCTCTCTGGTGGGAGACTTTTAGGGAAAAAATCTCTCTCTCTCTCTCTCTCGGGCAAGAGAGTTTTGGGGAAAAAAATCTCTCTTTCTCTCTCTCGGGTGGGAGAATTTTGGGGAAAAAATCTCTCTCTCTCTCTCTTGGTCGGGAGAGTTTTGGGGAAAAAATCTCTCTCTCTCTCTCTCTCTCTCTTTATTGGGTGGGAGAGTTTTGGGGAAGTTTTGGGGAAAAACGGGTTGGGTAAAAAGAGTTTTAAGTTTTGGGTAAAAAAAGGGTATACCCCTCCGGGTCAGGTCTGTTCGGGTCGGTGCGGACCCATTCAGTCTGGTTATTCGGATCGAATCTGTCCGGGTATAGTTCTATCTGGACCCGACTCAAAATTAAATCGGATTTGGCCGATCAGAATTGATTAGATCCGATCAGACCGTCGGTTCCTGTTCGAAATGGTACCGAGTCGAGTCTGGTCTGGTCGGATCCACCGAATCGGGCCCAAGTTGCCCACCTCTATCAGGGAGTCCCATAAACAACTTGCCCTATGGCATATGCAAGGGCCAATCACATCTCATAACAAATGTGTAGATAATGCGTATGAGTATGTATCATGATGCTGTGTTGTCACATACTCATAATCGGTATCTATAACCGACATCGATAATCAACATCGATAATCGGCCTTGATAATCAGCATCGATGATCGACATCGACAATCGGCCTCGACAATTAGCCTAGATAATCGACCTTGATAATGGGCATCGATAATCAACATCGATAATCAGCCTCAACAATTAGCCTCGACAATTGACCTCGATAATTGGCCTTGATAATCGGTCTCGATAATGGGCCTCGACAATCGGCCTCGACAATCAGCTTATATGCAAGGCGGGGGTCTGTAGATGAACAACCGATCTAAACCAAAACATAAAGATCGGCCCTCGGCCCTGGATATGCCCAATTCAGTAGCATGAAGACATCCATCTATGATGATGATGAACCATGCAACATCAATGGGGCCCAATGATTTGTGTTGACTTAGAATAATAAGAACGGGCCTAATAAAGGCCTAAGGGGATGTCATAATGTGGACATTTAACCATCATCGCCCATCAATGTAGACATTTAACCAATATTGCTCCCAAACAGTGGCCCACATAGAGCCAAATGTATAGTGGGCCAATGGCCTCACACAAGGGCCTAATATACATCACCATGGGCCTCACTCAAGGGCGACATATACATCACATCGGGCCTCACCATATAGGCCTCATATGTATCACATCGGGCCTCACACATGGGCCACATATACATCGCATCGGCCTTACACATGGGCCACATATACAACACATCGGGCCTCATCATATGGGCCTCTCATTCATAACATCGGGTCTCATCCATGGCCACAAACACATCACAATGGGCCTCATACGTGGGCCGCATTATATCAAGTGGGCCGCATTATATGGGCCTCATATACATCGCAATGGGCCTCTCACACGGGCCTAATATACATCACAATGGCCACTCACACAGGCTGCACTAATGGGCCTCATACATTTTTAAAAATGAATCATATCGAAAGATCATCTGGACCATACTACAACTAGCGGTGGAGATAATGATTTCCACTGTTAAAACTCCATAGGGCCAACATAGCGTTTATTTTCCATCCAATCTATTCATATGGTCATAAGGACCTGAATCAAGAGGGAAAACAAATATCATATTGATCCAAAACTTCGGTGCTCCTAAAAGGATTTCAATGGTGGACGTACAATCTCCACTGATTTTTGCGTTGTGGTCCACCTGATAGATGGTTAGAATAAAGCACATACATCACACTGTGGATGCATGGTGTGGACATGAAATAGATGAACGGCGTGGATAAAAATATACATCATGGCGTGGGTCCCACCATCTAGCCATATGGACGGTGTGGATATAGCACATGCCTCATGAGTGGGGCCCACAGAACCTAGGACGTTAATACAACAACTATATAGCTGGTGTATGCATACACCAGCCAATTCTCTTGCAGGTGGGTCCCATGTGGGGCCCACCATAACGTTTATCTTCCATCCCATCTGTTGATAAGGTCACACAGACCTAAATAAAGAGGAAAAACAAATTTCATATTTATCCAAAACTTCTGGGATCCAAAAAGGGTTTCAATGGTAGATGTTCAATCCCCTGCTACTCATTGTAGTGTGGATCACCCGAGTTCTGTGAACGGCTAATTTTTGGGGGATCCCAATTCCCAAAGGGGACCCATCAAATGCACGGTGTAGATGTACAACATACATCATGGTAGGGCCTGTGGTGGGGCCCACCTTCCTGCCAGCATCAAAGTAGCAGGATGCTGCTTGTTGCAGCGTCCTCTGGACGCTATCATCAAGTGGCGTCCATCCCTTATATATATATATTTATATATGAATTTTTTTTTGTATTTCTTAGGTTTTTCATGGGTGCGGCCCACATCAGGATAATCCAGTCCTTCTGTTGAATTCTATGGCTCGTAACAGACCCAACACGCCCAATATTCAGCATGTTTTGATGTATAGAAATATCACAGCGGGCCTTAACAATTTCTCACTATTAAAATAATGTTTTAGACGGTGTGGCCTATTAGAGTTTCGGATTAGCTTCGTTTTTCGGCTCAACGCCTAAAATGAGCTGGGAAATAGGTGGACGATGTGGATTAAATACATGCATCATGTGTGGGACCCACAAAACTTGCAAACAATTAATACAACAGCTTTATTGCTGCTGTACACGTACCCCAGCCAATCTTCTACAGGCGGGTCCTACGTGACCATACATCACGGTGGAGTCCACAAATGTGTGGGGCCATGCTACTGGGCAGCACAAATAAAATACACATATCATGGGTGAGCCCCACAGAATTTGCTGACATCAATACCATAGCTGTATAGCTGTGGTCCCCACCATCCATCAATACATGGTAGGTGGCCCACGATCAAACACAAAAAAAAGGAGAGAGAGAGAAAATGAGTGTGATGGAGGGACCCCAACATTATAAGCCCTCCTTTCATACATACAACATTCATCATGTGGATCCCTTTACATGTAGGTCCACCAAATCAAAATCAACGGTGAAGGTCCCTTCTCCATCAAAATGTAAGGTCTAGATGACCCTTTTCATACAAGGACATTAAACATCATGATGGGGTCCATGGAGAATGTCCTCATCATGAGATGGATATATGAATTATGGTGAGCCATTGGCCACACCTAGGGTCCAAAGTGAGATCCATACCATCAATTGGTTATCCCCACTTGGCCCATCATCAAAATATAAAATCTAAGCCTATAAAACACCCACCAATTCTGCTTCTTCTTGGCTCCTTAGAATATTAAGCTCTAAAGCTTCTTCTTTGATGGAGGATGATGGAGATTGAAGGGCTAGGATGAGAGATGAGAGGGGTAGAAAGTGGGCCACACTTGGCTCTCTTGGGAAGCTTGGACAGTCCTCTCTTTGGTTACTTGGAATAATGGTGGAGAAAATGAGAGAGAGAGAGAGGAGATGTAAGGAGAGAGGGATGGGTTGTTATAAGGAAGGTTGACTTTGGGGATGAGAGAGAGAAGGGTGCCATGCTTTGTTGGTAAGAGAGGCATGGGTGAGTGATAGGTGGTACTTGATTTGATTGATGTGATTGATTTGATAGTTCTCTTCGATTTTGCAAAATGCATGGCATTTTTTCAAAATATACGTGGGCCCACAACTCCTGGGTCGGGTATCGCATCGGCGCGTGAGACGCGGCGTTGGAACCGCGGTGACGGCGCGATCGCTAGGGTACAAGTTTCGAGTTAAGCCGATATAGATATATAGGATGCGACTTAGGGTTGCACGTAAACACTGATTATAGGTCGCGAGTTACCAAAATTCAACTGGGATGATCGCAAAAATCTACGGAATTGTACAGACTAGGATATAGGTCTTACAGACTACCCATTTGCTAACTTTACCGACAGATGAGGTTGTTTGGGAAGAGAGTCCTGAGCGCTCTGTTATGCCTTCAGTTAGGCCATGTAGTCTTGAAAGAGAGCTGACATCAGGAACTATCCCATCTTAGCCACCTTCGGGTCTTGTTGGCACACCTTCATCAAATGCGCAACATGAAGCCCCACCTGGCAATGTTATTAGTCAGCTGACTACCATCATACTACAACAACAGGCTTCGATCGCCACACTGTTGGAAGCTCTCCAACATAATATGAATGCATCAGCCTCGAAGATTGAAGAAGTTAGTGGGGTAGATTTGTTTGAAAGGTTTCAAAGGCTGAGGCCATCGTCCTTCTTAGGAGCACCAGATCCAGTTCTAGCAGAACACTGGTTGAATAGAATGGCCAAGATGATGAAACTGCTAGGTTGTTTGGATGCCCAAAAGGTTGTTCTCGCCACTTATACCCTGGAAGGTGAGGTTGACATATGGTGAGAAAGCATGCTAAGAAGGGTCCCATCTGATTATGAGTGGACCTGGACTAATTTTAAGAAGAGGTTCATTGAAAAATACTTTCCTCCATGCTATCGTCATGAGAAAATATCTGAGTCTCTCAAGTTGGAACAAGGGAATACGACAGTGTCTCAATATGAAGTGCGCTTTGATGAATTGTCACGATATGTACTAAAGGCTGTTGAGAATGAGGAATATAAATTACAAAAGTTTAAGGAAGGTCTCCGACCTAAAATTCAGTCGAGATTGTGCACCCTCGACTTTACTGACTTCGCTGATATCGTGGATAAAGCCATGCAAATAGAGAAGGACTTCGAGCGTAGGGCCGAAACACATATTCTTATTTGAGGTTCAACAAACAAAGCCAAGACGATGCCAATTGCATCTCTTATGGTTGAAGAGGATGGAATTAATGTCTCACCCAACTCATTCTTCAAGTCAGGATAAGCTTTGTGACTATTATGGAAGGCCAAGTCACTTCTTGAAGCAATGTTTTAAGAAATGACAAGATAAGAGGATCTTCCCTCCAGTATAACGGCTTCAGCCACCAAGGTACGACCTTTATAAATCCTCCTTAGTAGTTATAAGGTAGCTCATAAGGATTATAAATTGTTAAGAATGCGTAATAATGTGACTAAAATAATTAGAAATGATTAAATAAAAGAATTTAGGATAACACCCTAGATAGCTAAATTGCAATGTTAAAGCGTAATGAATCATTTAGGCTTACTCTTTAGGGAAGCAGGAAACTAAATAGCCTATCCCTAAAGGCTAAAATGATCGGGAATACGAATCGATGGAACTATGTCTAAGCGAAATATGCACAGTTTGATGTGAATTCTAGATCTTAATGATCACAATTATCTCTATGCCCTGATCAAGAAGAAGATCGATACTCATGAGGATTAAGAAAGATACTAGTAAACTCACTGCCCTGCCTACCAGAAGTTTGACGTATCAGGCTCAAACCAACTATAATTATCCGTTTGTATTTACCCAAACACTAAAAACATAAACTACTCTTCCTTTAAGATGACATAGAATTCTCATCATGAATTTCAAACTTAGATATATAAATAGGATAATCATAATAAAACTTTTCTTTACGACATGTGAGCAAACCCTTGATCTTAATTGATACTAAAGGAAATTGGGATGACCATAATCGAATCTCGTGGGTGAGATTCTTCTTTAAGGGGGCTAGATTGTCACACCCCATACTTTTCAGTACTCGGCTGTTACCATGAGGACCTAACTTGGTATAAACATAAAACCAATTTGTCTAAACATCCACCTTCGTTCTATCCTAAAATCGATCATTAGAATGATCCTCATTCGTAAATTGAGCCATCTGACCCTCTAAGCATAGAATTAGTGGTTGGACCCCTACTTACACTTACTTTAGGACACCTGAAACTGTGAGGAGTGAATCTGAAATACTTGTTGTTAAATCTAGAGTATAGATTTACCTCAAAGTCAGATGGGTGGCCTACCTTAAGTTGATACCATAATAATTCATCTTAAATGTGATATAATTGTGTGTGTGTGTGTATTATAATACAAAATAATTTTATAATTATTTGTAATAATACATTGTTACTTAAATTATCCAAATTATGTATGTTGATGCAAAAATCTGGTCGGCCCTTCCTCCGCATCTTCTAGAACCTGCACCAAGAGAACTGACAAAGGTGATCCTGGCTAAGCCGGGGGACCTTCCGATGCCTAAGTTAGGATAAGGGAATCAGGGTCTAAGTTGAGAGTGGAGGAGAGAGCACTAAATCTCACGTACCTGTAGATATGACATGATGTGCTATTTATACTTGCTTGTGGAATGGTCCGGATCCGATAATCCCGACATGATCAGGGGGATTCCCGGATCGTGAAGATATCGTCCGTAATCTATTTGATCGTGTAGCGTATCCGACGAGTAGTGCGTATCTGCGAGCGAAGTTATCAGCCACGTTCGATCGTGACAGTTTTCATGTTTAGTGACCGGGGTATGCGTCTCTGAATATTGACTCGGCTCGACTCATCCGACCACGGAGTAAAGGACTATTCGGCTCGGCCCATCTGACCACAGAGTAAAGAGTCCAGCATTTAGTACTGTGTCTGATCCATCCCGTTAAGCCGGTCCCATCGTAGTTGGCCTGGCTGGTCATGTCGAGCGGAGTGCAGTTACAGTATGGCAGGTCACCCGATCGGAATATGAGGACTGTCCCGAGCTGCACCTCAGCTGTGTCGGCTGCTCGGACGGGTCGCGTCTCAAAACAGGCCGGGAGAGTCACGCCTTAGTTGTACCTGGTGATCAGACCAGCGTTGTATCATGAGCTCAGATTTTCCATAACAGAAGCCCCCTACTCTTCGAGTTTGCTTGCAGGCTCGGAGAGTACTTATGTAAGAGATCTCCCTCCAATGCTGCAATGATGACAGATTTCAAATTGTGTGCGTGCTGATCGCTTCTGTTGACGCATGGCGACGGTTACGATTCCGAATCTCCTTCCCGCCTATGAGAGGTTACTACGTAGGCCTAAGGAGGTGTGTACGCGACGGTTCCGACTATTCGGGCGTCGCTTCGCATACCGAGGTACGCTACTTTATGTCAGAGCCATACTGACGGTTCAGTATTCCTGCAATGCGATGAGGCAACGTGTGCTCGGAGATCGGCTCGTGCCGATTCGGCTGCGGTCATTATGGCTCGCCATTAATGCAGAATTCCTTCGTTGCCTATATAAGGCACCCCAAATTTTCGTTCACCACTTTACATTCTAAATCAGAAGCGCATTCCGGAGGAGGCGATTTTGGACGAGGCGTGCACGTCTGAATTAGAAGTTTCTGGTGGGCGATTTCGACCGATCTCTCTTTTTCGGTAAAAGGTGATTTCCGGCAGTCACCCGGTGAGTCTCCGACCTTGCGTTATGTCTTCCGACCTTGACATGGTCAGTGAATATGCCGAGGACTCCGAGCCAGGGAGTTCTGAAGATGGAAGTGGGGCCTCCGAAGGTCCCTTCGAAAGCACACCCCTGTGCCCCCTGCCTCGGAGACAAGACGTTGGGCTCTAATACCAAGCAGCCCAGCAAGAAGAGGGCCACCCGAGCTCGTCGAGTCAAGACCACTGCCACCACTGAAATACCCGTGAATTTACGGGCTACGGAGGTAGTTCCAAGAGGTTTTGTTATGTCAAAATCTCAGATGGAGTGGATCCGTTCGGAGTTCCAAATCCCAAACTCCGTTCAGATAAGGGCCCTGAGCCTATGGACGCGGCTGATGCTCCTGCCGAAGGGGAAGTTACTATCTTCCTTTGTGCGCTGCAGTGCGGGGTCCGGCTCCCACTCCACCCCTTTATCAGGAAGGTTGCGGCTCACCTTGGGCTGGCTCCCAGGAAATTTACCCCGAACGCCTGGAGGGTGATGATTTCTGCTTACATTATCTGGAGACAAGTTGGGAACTCCGAGTTGACCCCAGAGGAACTGCTGAGTCTGTACCTGGTTAAGCATGATAGCAACGATCCATGGTACTATTTTGTGACTCGAGGGACCAAAGGGTGGGGACTGGTGATGAACCTGCTGACCTCCAACAAGGAATGTAAAAATAAGTGGTTCTGGGCGGCAGGTGAATAGGAGGCGCCAGCAGCAGAGCTAAGGACCTCAACGGCTCGTATTCCGACCCGTTTTACGAAACCAGGTCGGACTTCATCTAATATCTGAGTTACATTACTGCCTTGGTTTTCACTTGTTTCAATTGAAGTATTTCTTTTTGCAGCTTTCACAAAGGGGTTGCCGCTCCTCGACTCAGACCAGAAGAACCGCATTGCGAAGGCCAGAGCGCGATCGGATACGCTTCGCTCCTGGGTTGATCTGATCACCACTGCTAACCTTCACTGGTCCGGGCTTTACAAGTCTCAGCCTTTGCCCACATCCCTCAGTAGGCTGCCCTAATTTCGTTGATGAACTTCATTTCGGTTAATTAGTAGCTGATAGTCTTTTTCCTTCGCAGGCATGACCGAAGTGTCTGGCGCTCGGAAGAGGATAGCAGCTCCGTCTGCGACGGAGTTATCGAAGGAAGCTCCCCTAGTGAAGATCACTCGGAAGAAGCCAGTTCCCCCTCGCGTGGGGGAATCTTCCGCTAAGCCGACCTCAATAACCCCAGCTCCGAGACCAGTCGACTTTTCCTCTGTGGTGCCAACCTCGGAGCGCCCTAGTACTACCGCGGCTCCTTCGGCAGTCTTGCGCTCGGTGGTATCTCCTCTTCCGGGGCTCATCCGAACGACCGTGGTTGACACCCCAGTCTTGCGATCGGTGGTGTCTCCTTCGGCAGTCTTGCGCTCGGTGGTACTACAGCGGCTCCTGCTGTCATCGTTCCCCCCACCGCGAAGGCTCTTGCAGTAGTCTCTGAGCCCCCCATTACTATCATTTCTTCCTCTGAACAGGAGGAGGCTATTAGAATGGCCGACAATATATTTTTCCCCTCGAGGTCGGGGGAGATGTCTGCGTCGAGGGTCAAAACTCGACCGGCAGCAGGGTAGGAGCCGAGGGGGCTGTGGCCTCGCCCCATGCGGGCACGAGCGGTGAGAGGTTCGAGCCGGGCTATCATATGGCGTGCTTGGCTCCGTGGGTTGCCAAGCATGCTAAGGAGGAGGATATTGCTAGGAACCTTGACTGGTCGAAAGACGGCTTTCTGAACGACTTCGCCTCTGTGTGCTACATCGTATATCTCCGAGAGGATTCTCCATTTCTTTCATATTGTTATATATATATATATTTTAGATTCTGACCTTTGTTTCCTGTTCAGGCCATCCCGGTATTGTTCTCAATTCAGGAGAGAGTGCGGGAGCATCGGAAGAGGGAAGCGAAGTTCGAGGCTCTCCAGGCTGAGACGACGGCCTTGAAGTCCGAGCAGATTGAGCTGCGCCGATAACTTTCGGGTGAGAGGGCCAAGGTGAGCCGACTGCAGGGAGTCATCATTAACCTAGAGGCCAGGGAGCTGCACCTGCAGGAGAGGGCGGATAATCTTAAGGCGAGTGGTGATGCAGCGACCACTGAGCTGACCCGCGTTAGGGCTTACGCGGATTCTTTGGCCATGGAGAATACTTGGTTAGGTGAAGCTCTGAAATGCCCCAAGGTCGAGGTGACTGAAGAGCGGATCCGAGCCGTGGATCAGGCCGTGGAGGCTCAGTAAGCCAAAGATGAGGCCTCTTTGGTCGTAGCAGTTGCCACCGCGGTTGAAGATTTCAAGACCTCCAAGGAGAGGGACGCCGAAACCGTGACATTCTACAACTGCGGCTTCGACGCTTGTCTCGAGGCCATCCTGGGTTTTTACCCAGACCTCGATCTTGACTCTCTTCTACCTAAGGATCTCGAAGATGCCCCTGCTGAAGTTGTCCGCTCGGACCAAGCCCTTGACGCCCAGGCTCCTCCAGCATGAAGACATTTTATCATTTTTTTGTAAATGTATTTTTTTAGGAACTATCAATGTATTCTTCGCCCCTCCGAGGGGATTTAATGAATGAAAAATATTTCCTTGGAATGTCCACCCTTTACATGCGATGCATTTTGTGGCTGAGCTAATCTCTTTACAGGTCTGGTCCTTTCATTATTGCTTAGCTGATTTTTTGAGCCCCCTCGGCACAAGCCTGAGTTGGATCCGATCTTTCAGGATATTCAGCTCGTCGCTTGTCTGGCGAGAGCTTTTCATTCTGTCGTATGTTGAGCCGAGTAGTCCACTGGAGAGTCGGATTACGATTAGGCTTTTTGTCATGCCCCAAACTCGAAAATCGGATTCATAGGAATCCCGATCACCGAATCTGGTGCCGACAGCCTCCGTAGTACCCCATTCTCGGCTCCTATCATTCATATGTCAGATTCCGATCCTGGGATCCTACAAGGAGAATTTTTTTTTTTGAAATGTACATTTAACTAGTAATAAGCATAACCACAAGATTATCCAATTCATAATGGCAACATCATCATCACATATCCACTAATATAATCATTTGAATATAATACTGAAAGGAAAATACATAAATAGAGAATCAAGCTCCAGAAGACCACCGCACGCTCCAAGCTCAACACTGCTGTAGCCTAACATCACCTGCACGCATCTATCGTGCTTAAGCTTATAAAAAGCTTAGAGGGTGGTGTAAGTGTGTGCACAAGGTCAGTGCCAAGTATTCAATGCAATGTCATAATCATACAATACCGAAAATACTGGTAATTCATAATCGTACATCATCAGAATAAGCAGAAAATATTGACAAGTCCATA
This sequence comes from Magnolia kwangsiensis, assembly GCA_037074715.1. Taxonomy (NCBI): domain Eukaryota; kingdom Viridiplantae; phylum Streptophyta; class Magnoliopsida; order Magnoliales; family Magnoliaceae; genus Magnolia; species Magnolia kwangsiensis. Next base: position 40,082,510 of record CM073576.1, on the reverse strand, counting down.
AGTCAATAAATATCAGGATACGCAATATAGAACAGTTATGCAATAAAGAATCATAAAGAGCTAAATATCAGATGCTGAGGATGCAATGCAATATACAAATCGTGCTAAGTCTACCTAGGCCATATAAGTGCAGAAACGTAGCAACCCAAAATGTCATATGCCTGTGGATGTAATGCAATATGCGATGCGAATGAAATGACTATGCTTAGAGTGTGAAGTCGGGATGATAGTACATAATATCGCAGGCTACGGGGTCCACCACAATGGACTTCTATCCAAACTAGTCCCATACCTAAATTTGAATAGTCAGACTCAACGTGGTAAACTCCTGATCTCAGGTTGGTTGCACGCCCAACTAAAATCCTTGTCATAACGAAGGTACACAACTATTAGTTGCGCACCACTAGCCCGAGTGGATAGTGAATGAATGAATGAATGAGCATGCAACTCCTACTCGATAAGTCCACATATTAGTACGGTTCCTCTCTGAAAAATCACCGGAGTTTATTACACTCCAAACCAGATTGCCGCCCCATCCCACGTAAGAAGGTGAGTGGAAGAGACCTCGCTATCCGTCTGCCAATATCGGGCCCAACTTGTCAATAGCGGACCTATTCCTCGAGCTGGTCAGACTCAGCCTAGCATTACCCCCTCCTCTCGGGCAGGTAAGGCCGCACCCCCTTCCAATCGACCACGACACAGTGGAGAGTGCAGCCATCTGGTAATCGACACTCGGCGCTCATCTACCCACTCGGTTTAGACGTTGGAGCAACCTCTGGAAGCAAGAGGGTTCTGGGACTTTCACTCAAGGATATCTATAACACCCCATGTAGAATAGATTTTCGGTATCCCATCTGTCCATCCACGATATGTCTGTGGAGACTAGGGCTTGATGTCGCTAGGGCATATAGTAATCACAACACACAAAACAAGATGCATGAGTCATATAATCCAATCATGCATCAATCCTGCGCATATCGTGCACTCATGTAAGACAATCTCCACCTATCAGGGAGTCTCATAACAACCAGCACTATGGCATATGCAATGGTCAATCATATCTCATGACCGACATGCAGATGATGCGTATGGGCATGTATCATGATGCTATGCGGTCACATACTCATAATCGGTATCAATAGCAAGCATTGACAATCGACATCGACAACGTGGACATTTAACCAACATTGTCTCCCAAGGAACGACCCACATAAAGCCTAACATATAGTGGACTCATAGCCTCACACAAGGGTTAAATATACAACACCATGGATCTCACTCAAGAGTTTAATACACATCACGATGGGCCTTTCGCATGGGCTTAATATACATTACAATGGGTTCCATCACCTAGCCCTCAAATGCATCACAGTGGGCCTCATCACGTAAGCCTCATATACATCACGTTGGGCCTTAAACATAGGCTGGATACACATCACAACGGGCCTTAAATATGGCTCGCATATACATCACATTGGGCCTCGACAATCAGAATTGACAATCAGCCACGACAATCGAAATCGACAATTGGCCATGATAATTGGCCTCGATCGATAATCGGCCTCGATAATCAGAATCGTTCAATCGGCCATGACAAGCAGAATCGGCAATCGGCCACATCAATCGACAATCGGCCACGATCGGTAATCGATCACGATAATCGACCTCGATCGATAATCGGTCAATCGGCCACGACAACCAGAGTCGGCAATCGACCACGTCAATCGATAATCGGCCACGATTGGTAATCGGTCACGATAATCAGCCTCGATTGGTAATCGGTCAATCGGCCACGACAAACAGAATCGGTAATCGACCACGTCAATCGACAATCGACCACGATCGGTAATCGGTCACGATAATCAGCCTCGATCGATAATCGGTCAATCGTCTATGAAAATCAGAATCGGTGAGATGGTCCTAACAAGGTCCAAGGAACGGTTACAATATCGTCATGTGGACATTAAACCATCATTACCCAATAATGTGGCCATTTAACCAACATTTCTCCCAAGCAGTAACTTATATAGAGCAAAACATATAGTGGGCCCATAGCCTCACGCAAGGGCCTAATATGCATCACTATAGGCCGCTCACATGGGCCTAATACATATCATAATGGGCCTCACTCATGGGCCGCATATACACCATAATTGGCCTCAATACATGAGCCATAAATACATCACATCAGGCCTTGCCCATGGGCCTTGAATACATCACCATGGGCCATAACCATGGGCCTCTCATACGTAACATTAGGCACCATTTGGGCCAGAAATAGATCACAATGGGTCACAACCCATGGGCCTAAATACACAATGGGTGGGCCCTACACATGGGCCTAATATACATCGCAGGTGAGCCCTGCACATAGGCCTCATACACATCAATTGAGCCACATCGATGAGCCGCACTAATGGGCCTCGTACACAACAAGTGGGCCCATTGCATCATAAGGTGGGCCTACATGTACAACGGGTGGGTTTCACACGTATGGACAATGTGGGTATAGAATACATATACCAAGTGGATCACACGTCCTGTGCATGGTGTGGATGAAATCATACATCTAGGGGGATCACATGTTCATGAAAATGAACAGACAACATGAATACAACACATCTTCAAAGTAGGGCCCACCTTAACATTATTTTCCATCCAGTCTGTTCATAAGGTTGCGTGGACTTAAAATAAGAGGAGGAACAAATTTCATATCCATCCAAAGCTTTTGTGGCCCCCAAAACAGTTTCAATGGTGGACGTTCGACCTTTCACTGATTTTGCAGTGTGGTCCACTTGATAGATAGATGGTGTAGGTTACATATACATATGCCCCGCGTAGTCCGTCCAGATGGACGATGCTGATGAAGAACACGTGCATCAATGTGGGCCAGGTCCAAGGATGGACGGGCAGGATGAAAAGCATACATCAAGTGGGTTCCCACCGTCCCAAAGAGTGGATGGTGAGGATAAATCACATCCATCACGGTGGTCCCATGAGGATGTGGGCCACATGTGTCAGGTGGGATTCATGTCCCATGGACGGATGGAGTAGATGTACATCATGTACATCAAAACTGGCCCCACCGTCCAGAGGTCTGGACGGTGCAGGTGTCACACATATATCATGGTGGGCCACGTCCAGAGATGGATGGTGAGGATAAAACCCACTCCTTACTAGTGGCATGTGGATGAAATCCATGGAAGATGGCACATAGAGAGAGAGATGGGTCCCACGTAGGGCCACCACCACGTACTATACAATATATATTTTATATATAATATAATATTAATTATTATATACAATACCTAAAACAGTCCAGCGTCTGGACGAACTGTGTGGATTTAAGTCCACATCTCGGTGGATCCTACCACCTGCATGTGTGACACATGTAAGGTGGCCCCACACACAGTATAGTCGGTGTGTATACAACACATGCATCATGTGGGTCCCACGTCCAGATCTATAGACGGTGCAGATTGCTTGCACCAAGGTTCAGCCCACTGTCCAGACCTCTGGACGGTGTAGATTTCATATAAAAAGTGGGTCCCACGTAGGAGTGCCCATGATATATTAATCCAATATTAATAATATAAAATAATATATTATTTATATAACATCCAACCCAGCGTCCAGCAACAGGGACGCTGGACAGTCTAGATACTAAATCCGTTACTATCAAGGTGGGACCACGTGGGTGTGGCCCACCAGCTCTTTGAATCAGAGCTAATATTTGTGTTTTCTCTTTGCTTAGGACTGCTGGACATCCAGCGGATGGACAGCCTAGATGAAACGCTGTTGTCTGGTGGGTCCCACGTGCACGTGGCCCACAGCTTGGGACCAAGCTGATGTTTGTAACTTCCCCACCGTCTAGACAGTTGGACGGTGTTGGTCCACATGAGCGGTGAGATGTGGTCCATGAGAGTGTGGCCCACCCAAGCATTGGATCAACTGGTGTTTGTATTTATTTATTTATTTATTTATTTTTATTTTTTTAAAAAGGGGTTGCAACGTTGCAGCGTCCAGGGATTGGACGTCCACTGATGGACGGACGAATGTGCATGAATACCATGTGGGACCCACCGTCCTGCTACTGGACGGTGGAGTCGCACGTGGCATAAATCAAGGTGGGTCCACACGTCCCATGTACGGACGACGTGGATCAAAACACATATCAAGGTGGTCCCACCGTCCAGACCTGCTGGACGGTGCAGATGAACACATACTTCATGGTGATTAGGCCCACAAAGCTGCTGACATGAATACAGCAGTGGGTCCCACACGTGTGGATGGAACATATATCTCAGGTAGGTCTCACACGTGTGGCCCTATGTACATCAAGATGATATTTGTATTTTCTCTTCGTCCAGATGGACGGTTGGATAGCATCAAGCATCAAGGTGGGTCCACATCAAGGTGGGCCACCATTTTTAAAAAAAATCAAGCTGAGACTTTGTTTTTCCCTTTCATACAGCCTGCGCTTAAACGGTCAGGATCAGGTGGGCCGTGGCCTATACAAAATGGATGGATGTGTGGATGTGGAACACACGTCACAGTGTGTCCAGCACACGCACATCAAGGTGGGTCCATGCGATGGCCCACCAAAGCTTTGGATCAACATGATATTTGTATTTTTCCTTCATCCATACCGGTTCAAATGGACGGGCAACAATGGTGGGTCCCGCAATCGGATGGTGTGGATCAGACTCATCATGGTGGGCCACACACCTCATCAACATCATCACTAAATAAAGAAAAGAGAGAGAGAAGCACCCACCTATGATATTCTCCTCCTTTCACCAAAGTATCATAGAGCATCAATGGATGAACTTTAATGGTCGAGATTGGATCATAGACGGTGGAGATGGGAGGTAGGAAAGTGGGCCACACAAGCCCTCCCATGGAGCTTGGACGTGAGTTACTCTCATGGAGCTTGGGAGAAATGAGAGAGAGAGAGAGAGAGAGAGAGAGAGAGAGAGAGGTGATAGGTGAGAGATGTGAGTGATGGGTAGGTGTACTTGATGGGTGGAGAGAGAGAGTGTGTTGACTTTAGGGGTTGCTTGGGGATGGGTGTTTGTACTTGACATGATGGAAGGAGTACTTGACACTTGATGCGATTGATGGGACATTCTCTTGGGATTGCAACGCGCGGCGTTTCCCTCGAACTTAATGCGGGCCCACATCTCCTGGCCTCGGAATCGCCTCGGCGCGCGAGACACGGCATCGGAACCACGACGACGGTGCGATCGCACTGGTACAAGTCTCGGGTCGAATCGACTCAGACCGACAGGATCTGTCTCAGGATTGTGCGCAGACGCCGATTACAGATCGCGAGTTACTGAAATTCAACCGGAATGACCGCAGAAGCCTAAGGAACAGTACGAACTAGGATACGGGTCTTAGACTTTTTCCCTCTAAGGGGATGTCTTGTCGATCCTCCGTAGGATTAGGTTCCGATCCTTTAAAGGATCGGACCATTAGATTCGTGCTTGCATTGATGAAACAACTGAATGGACATTTGAGACTGAATTGGAACTTTTATTAAAAGCCTTAAAGGCTGGTCACTCAGAGGCGTACACTTTATTATGAGCCTTAAAGGCCATTTCCTTACGGGTAGTAGATCTTCAGGTACTCAACGTTCCAAGGATGAGGAAGCTGGCGGCCTTCGAGGTCTTCCAAGTGATACGAGCCTGGTTTGGTAGATCTGACTACGTGATATGGTCCTTCTCAGTTGGGTCCGAGCGCTCTTGCCCCCGGCTCAGCCGTGTTCTGGAAGATCCATCGGAGGACTAAGTCCCCTGGTCGGAAGCGCCTGACTTTGACCTTTGAATTGTAGAAGCGGGCTACCTGCTGATGTCGAGCTGCCGCTCGGATCTTTGAAACATCTCTGAGCTCTTCAAGCAGATCCAGATTAGCAGCGATCTACTCAGAGTTTTTATTTTCTTCGAAATTCCTCACCCGTGCTATAGGGAGTCGGATTTCTAACGGCACCATTGCCTCCGAGCCATAGGACAATGAAAATGGAGTTTCACCCGTTGAAGTCTGGGCGGTGGTCCTGTAAGCCTAGAGGACAAAGGGGAGCTCCTCGGCCTAGTTTCCTTTGCTTTTTCCAGCTTTGTTTTGAGATGGTGCTTGATGATTTTGTTGACCGCTTCCACCTGCCCATTTGATTATGGGTGCTCAGATGATGAATAGGCGTTCATGATGCCGAGTCTCCTGCACATACCGCGAAACTTGTCATTATCGAATTGGCGGCCGTTGTCAGAGATGATGGTCCATGGAATTCTGAACTAACAGATGATATTTTTCCACACAAATTCGATCACTTTCTGCTTGGTGATCTTGGTGACTGGCTCAGCCTCGGCCCACTTTGTGAAGTAATCGATTGCAACAATGGCGAACTTGACTTGTCCCTTCCCCATAGGCAAAGGATCGATAATGTCGATCCCTCATTGGGCGAACGGCCAGGGCCCGCTCATGGGAGTCATTTCTTTCGCCGGTTGCTTCGGCACAGCTGCGAAGCGCTGACACTTGTCGCACTTCCAAACAAAGTCCTTCGAATCCTGCTTAAGAGTCGACCAGAAATATCCTTGTCGAAGTATCTTTATAGCTAGGGCGCGGCTGCCTGAGTGGTTTCGGCAAATTCCCTCGTGGATCTCTCGAATCAAGTAATCGGCCTCGTCCGGTCGGAGACATTTGAGGTAAGACTGAGAATGCCCTTTCTTGTACAACACTCCGTCCAATATAACGTACCTAGCTGCCCTGACCCTGAGTCGCGTTGCCTCTAACTTGTCTGATGGGATTTCACCGGATGAAAGGTAATTAAAGATCGGGTCCATCCAACTAGGAATAGACTGGATGGGGTTGACCTTCTCCGTCTGACCGATACTCGGGTGCTCAATAAACTTGACGGGAACAAAATGCGAGATCTTTCCCTCGGAGGCAGAGGCGAGTCTTACTAAGGCATCGGCCCAGGAGTTCTCGACTGTGGGGATCTGCCGGATAGTGCAACTCCAAAACTTCTCGATTAATTTCCTCGCTTCTTCGAGGTAAGCGACCATTCTGACTTCTTTAGCTTCGTACTCCGAAGAGATGTGGTTTACTACCAGCTGCGAGTCGCAACGGACTTATAGGGTCTGAACACCTAGGCTCGCTGCCAGCCCGAGCCCCGCTAACAACGCTTCATATTCGGTCTCATTGTTTGAAGCTTTGAATTCAAGTCTGACTACGTATTTAATAGTCGTTGAGTCAAGTGCGACCAGGACAATACCGGCTCCTGCCCCTTTAATGTTGGAAGACCCATCAACATAAAGGATCCATCCCGGATCCGACGTACTCTCTTGGTTGCTCAACGGGACGGGTGGTGTCATCTCAACTTCCTTGCTGATTTGCTCCTCATTTGGGGTTGTAAACTTGGCGATGAAGTCGGCTACAGCGTGACCTTTGACTGCTGTCTTGGGGCAGAATTGAATGTCAAACTCTTCGAGCTCTACCGCCCATTTGGTCATCCGACCTGAAGCTTTAGGCCTCTGGAGGACCTTTCTCAGAGGAGAGTTGGTCAACACAACTATGGAGTGGGCCTAGAAGTACGGCGACAATCTTCTGGCCGAGACGACGAGGCAGAGTGCTAGCTTTTTCAAGGACTGATATCTTGTCTCTGCCAATACCATGGCTTTGCTTACATAGTACATGGGGTATTGCTTGCTTCTGACTTCTCTGATCAGAGCCGAGCTGACAGCTGAAGTCGAGACCGCGAGGTAGAGGTACAAAGGCTCCCCTTCTTCAGGCTTGGACAAGAGAGGTGGCGATCCCAAGTACTGTTTCAAATGCTGGAAGGCTTGCTCGCACTCTGGCATCCACTCCGTCCTCTTGTGATCCTTCAGCTGTTGGAAGAAGGGAAGGCATTTATCTGTAGCCCTAGATATGAAGCGTCCGAGGGCGGTAACTCTTCCAGTGAGACACTGTATCTCCTTTAAAATTCGAGGTGAATTCATGTCGAGGAGAGCCTTGATTTTATCCGGGTTGGCCTCAATCCCTCGCTGGCTGACTTGGAAGCCAAGGAACTTCCTTGACTTAACTCTGAACGCACACTTGGCGGGGTTAAGCTTCATCTGATACTCTCGAAGGACGTTGAACGTTTCTTCGAGGTCAGCAAGGTGGTCGGAGGCTTTGATACTTCTTACTAGTATGTCGTCCACATACACCTCCATGGTGTGCCCGATCTGTTTGGTGAACATCTGATTCACCAACCCCTGGTATAAGGTTATGACCGCCTTATTGGGCTTGACAACCATCGCAGGAATGAGCCCAAATAGTATCCAGTAATGCACAACTTGAACCTGGAGTGAAGTATGTGAGAAACGCGAATATCTTTAGAAAATGAACTCAAACCTAAGTAAATTGGACCATTTGCTTATGGGTGAAATTGAAGACTTTGGACCATCAGATTCTGACTATACTACACCTTTAGATCAGGGAAATTTCCTTGCACATGTCAGTATACTTGTGGCCCTGATCGAGTGACGATGATCGTTGAATTGATAGAGGTCCTCCATGGTTGATCCACAAATCTGATTGGACCAAAATCATATCCTGGCCTAGATCCATGGTCAGAGAACTTACGCTGTAACATTGACAGGTAATGGACCTCCAGATGAGCTCCGTTTAGGCGAAACTGGCACCTTTTGGCTATGCCCTAAGTATACCATGGCCCTGGGGCCATTTGGACTAGTTATGGGTAAGGACCTTAAATCACCTCATTCCCATTCCATACGAATTTTCTCTAACCCTAGGAGAGAGGAGAGAAAAGAAGAGAAAAGAGTGGGAAGTGAAGAGAGATCTTTGGAATTTGCTGCTGTACTTCTTTCCTAGTACTCCACGCATTGAATCATCTCTTTGCATCTAGCTACGCGAGCCATTCCAAGTTCGACTTGGGTAAGAAATTCTAACCCTATTCTTGTTTTAGAGATCCAAGTAGAAGAATCGATGAAATAGCTAACCTATTTTGTGATTTAGGTAGCCGTTGTGCTATAGACGAGGACGTAGTGTACGAAGCGAGTTCGTAATGGGCGTACCGATGAAAGGTGCGGACTATAAATGTTTAGGTTATGGTTTTTAAGGCTTTTAATGTCAGCAATGATTTATGTCTAACTTGATTGCTTCCATATGATCTTAGTTACGATGTGTTCGATAAATTATACATATGTGTAAATTATGTGAATATATAACGCATTCCATATGTTTGTTGTAATGATTGAATGAAACTGAATTTATGATTTGTGCTTTCCATGACTATTAACCTACAATACATGTTCGTTGTATGTATGACCACTCCTTTATGAAAGGATTTTTCATAATATATGCTATAACTAATTTATGTCATGTATATAGTAATGTGTAGTTTAAGTGTTTGATAAATGTCTGAATGAGAAATCGTTTGCTGAATTGCTTTTAATGAGGGTGTTGAGATAGGATTCTCAACTATTGTATCCATATCTATAATTCCCTTCATGAAATGCATGAGTATGATTGAGAGTACTATGTAGTCCAGGCAATTGGTAACGGTTCCCGATTGAGTGGCCGAACTAGTTTCCCCACATTAGATACGTTCGATGAATCTGAGCTGTATGGTGATTGTCGACAGTGGTTAGGCTACGTGGAGGGCTTATGCACTTCATGTTGATCAATATAGCGTGCGCTCATACCAATCACACTTGTCAAATAACCTGATTGGCCTATTATGTGTTTACCATGTATGGACGATACTGCTTGAATCTAAGGTACCACTTACCAATGCAAACCCGTTTCAACCTTGGTATCATGATCTACTAAGACTTATAAGCCGGACATGGTGGTATGGGACACCGTGGTTGAGCTGTCGGCCTACGCTAGGGTGACGAGTCTTCCCATAGTGACCAGTGAGCAACCCAAACTCGTGGGCTGAATACGGTGGTATGAGACACTATATTTGAGCTGTCGGCCTACGCTGAGATGACGAGCCTTCTCGTAGTGACGTCGAGTATAAATTAGGCCTACGCTGAGGTGACGAGTCTCTCCGTAGTGACCTTGAGTGTAAACTCATGAACTTACCTATCCATTGCTTTGATCAGGGGTGTTGCCTTACAACTTGCTTATCGTATATGATTAGCTAGGATTGATGACCCTAGATGGATCCTTGTTTGGGTAAATGATATAAAAGGGAGGTACCTTAGCTTCCCTAATCTGCTGTATGAATAAGCCTAATAAGTTAGTTGGTTAACATGACTATGCACCCCATTGCATGTGCTTTGGCGAGGAAGCGCATGTTTAGGGAGTTTGCCATGCACGATCATGAGATAATGTCGTTGAGGAAGTGTAGGTGAGAGCATGCATCTTTACATCATACCATTCCTGCATTAACATGAGTACTTAAGATATGATTGTTGTACTGCTTGACTGAATTGATAACATGTTAACCTTTGCCTTATAGTACCACTGAGTTGATCACTTACTCCCACTCTAGGATGATGTTTTAAAACACCAACCAAACTCTATTGTAGATACAGTTGATGATGGAGTCTATGCAGTAGAAATGAACTTCATGGATGAGGAGGAGGAATTCTCCTATATTCAGTATCAGGCGGGTCTCTATAGACCCTATTCTGATTCGACGGGATTACAGGGTTACATGGATTAGTTGGATAGTTACATTTTGATATTTTGTAAATTTTGGAACAAACACTTGTATATATCCAGCCTAGAACAAATTCATACTCTGGATAGTGAAACACTTTCATGTTATAATTAAGCACTTAAGTCTTCCGTTTGCTTAATTTAAATGCACCTGGAGTATGATATATTATTTTAGATTAATCCCACTCTTGTTTAATGCACTAATATGGACAACATTTAATCATCATTATCTATGTTGCATAAGTGATGCGTTGGAACTCAGGAGTTGAGCTTTTCTTGACCTCCTATTTTTGGGGCATTACAAGTTGGTATCAAAGCATGATTTGGATTAAACTAGACTTGGGTTATGGTAACACGATGCACACTGACATAATTTGACTTAGGAAGGGATGATAAAATGCAGAAATGATCGTAGGATTCCAAGTTTCACCGGCGGACGAAACTGACCATTGAAATGTGCCCCGTGTGCATTTGTTGTCACGCCCCAAACCCAGAAATCGGATTCATAGGAATCCCGATCGCCAAATCTGGTGCCGACAGCCTCCGTAGTACCCCATTCTTGGTTCTTGACATTCATATGCCAGATTCCGATCCTGGGATCCTAAAAGGAGGATTTTTTTTTGAAATGTGCATTTAACTAGTAATAAGCATAACCATAAGATTACCCAATTCACAAAGGCAACATCATCATCACATATCCACTAATATAATCATTTGAGTACAATACTGAAAGGGAAATACATGAGTAAAAATTAAGCTTCTAGAAGACCACTGCACGCTCCAAGCTCAACACTGCTGCAACCTAACATCACCTGAACGCATCTATCGTGCATAAGCTTATGGAAAGCTTAGAGGGTGGTGTAAGTGTGTGCACAAGGTAAGTGTCAAGTATTCAATACAATGCTATAATCATACAATACTGGAAAATTGATAATCTATAAACCATACAATGTCTGAATAAGCAGAAATACTGACAAGAGCAGGAATTATCTGAGTAAGCAGGAATACTGACAAGATATAAATCATACGATAACAGAGTACGCGAAAGTATGGACAAGTCTATAAGTCAATCAATATCAGAATACGTGATATACAATAGCTATGCGATGAGGGGTTATAAAGAGCCAAATATCAGATGCTGAGGATGCAATGCAATATATAAATCCTGCTAAATTTGTCTAGGCGATGTAAGTGTAGAAATAGCAACCCAAGATGTCATATGCTTGCGGATGTAATATAACATGCAATGCGAATGAAATAACCATGCTGGAGTGTGAAGTCGGGGTGATAGTACGTAGTATCGCAGGCTATGGGGTCCACCACAAGGGACTCCTATCCAAACTAGTCCCATACCTAAATTTGGATAGTCAGACTCAACGTGGTAAACTCCTGATCTCAGGTTAGTCGCATGCCTAACCGAAATCCATTCCATAACGAAGGTACACAACAATTAGTTGCGCACCACCAGCCCGAGTGGATAGTGAATGGATGAATGAATGAGCATGCATCTCCTACTCAATAAGTCCACATATCAGTACGGTTCCTCCCTGGGAAATCACCAGGGTCTATTACACTCCAAACCAGATTGCCGCCCCATCGCGCACAACAAGCGAGTGGAAGAGACCTCACTATCTGCCTGTCAATATCGGGCTCGGCTTGTCGATAACGGACCCATTCCTTGAGCTGGTCAAACTCAGCCTAGCTTTGCCCCCTCCTCTCGGGCAGGTAAGGCCGCACCCCCTTCCAACCGACCACGATACAGTGGAGAGCGCAGCCATCTGGTAATCGGCACTCGGCGCTCATCTACCCACTCAGTCTAGACATTGGAGCAACCTTTGGAACCAAGAGGGTTTAGGGACTTTCACCCAGGGATATCTATAGCACCCCATGTAGAACAGATTTCTAGTGTCCCATATGGCCATCCACGATATGCCTATGGAGGCTACGACCCTGATGTCGCTAGGGCATACAGTAATCACAGCACACAATGTAAGATACATGAATCATACAATCCAGTTATGCGTCAATCCTGCGCAAACCGTGCGCTCATGTGAGACAATCTCCACCTATCAGGGAGTCTCATAACAACTAGCACTATGACATATGCAATGGTCAATCATATCTCATAACAGACATGCAGATGATGTGTATGGGCATGTATCATGATGCTATACAGTCACATACTCATAATTGGTATCAATAACCGGCATCAACAATCAGCCTCGACAATGTGGACATCTAACCAACATTGCTCCCCAAGGAACAACCCATAAAAAGCTTAACATATAGTGGACTCTTAGCCGCACACAAGGGCCAAATATACAACACCATGGGCCTCACTCAAGAGTTTAATATACATCACGATGGGCCTTTCACATGGGCCTAACATACATCACAATGGGCTCCATCGCCTGAACCTCAAATGCATCATAATGGGCCTCATCACATTGGTCGAATATGCATCACATCGGGTCTCAAACGCGGGCCGAATGCACATCACAATAGACCTCAAGTATGGGTCGCATATACATCGTATAGGCCTCGATAATCGACCCCGAACGGTAATCGGTCACGATAATTGGCCTCGATCAATAATCGATCAATCGGCCACGACAAACAGAATCTAAAATTGGCCATGTCAATCGACAATCGACCATGATCGGTAATCGGTCATGATAAAAGGCCTCGATCGCTAATTGACAATCGGCCAAGATAATCGGCCTCGATCGCTAATCGGCAATCGTTCAGGATAAACGGCCTCGATCGCTAATCGGCAATCGGTCAGGATAATCGGCCTTGATCGCTAATCGGCAATCGGTCAGGATAATCGGCCTCGATCGCTAATCAGCAATCGGTCATGATAAACGGAATCGGTAAGAATGAGCCTAACAAGGCCTAAGGAAAAGTCGCAATGTGGATATCTAACGAACATTGCCCATCAATATGGACCTTTAACCAACATTGATCCCAAAGAGTGGCCTACATAGGGCCAAACATATAGTAGGCCCATGGCCTCGCATATAATCATGATGGGCCTCACCACACGGGCTTCAAATACGCAACAGGTAGGCTTTGCACTTCGGCCTCAAATATATCTCAATGGGTCTCAACCCATGGGCCCCAAATACATTTCAATGGGCCTCGACCCATGGGCCCCCAATATATCATATTGGGCCTTATACAAGGGTCTCATATACATCACATCAGGCCCTTCCAAATGTACCCCAAATACATTCAATGGGCCATATCGAATGGGTCGCACTGATGGGACTCATAAACGTCGAGGTGGGCCTAGCAGGTGGGTGGCGTGGAACACAAAACATACATCACGGTGGGGCACACGTCTCATAGACGGTGTGGATAAAACTTACAACATGTGGGTCCCTCAGATGAATGGCTGGGTGAGACACGATGTCAAGGTGGGCTCCACCCGTCCCAACCTATGGACGGTGTGGGTATGCAATACATAAATCAAAGGTGGGCCACACAAAGGAGCCCCACAGTGGACGCCCAGTCCATCTACCCGCTGGTGGGCGTTCACCTGATTCTTTAGATCAGCTACAATTGTATTGGGCCCACACCATAGAGTGGGCTCGGGAGGAAGTGGTGGAGGGTGTGGGGGCTCCACACATCAACGATGGGCCCATAAAACAGACGGACAATGCGAAGATAAAACATATATAGCACGGTGGGCCACTTTGGACGGTCAGCCCAACTGGACTGCTATCCCTGTTGGGGTGTCCATAGATGGACAGCCTGGCTAAAATCCATGTACGTAGTGAGCCTTACACATCACAAATGGGCCCCACTCGTAGATGGCCGACGCAGATATAAAATACAAACATCAGTGGACCTGCTGCTGGACGATCAGTCCAGTAGTGCCCTGGCCCTGTTGGGCTGTCCAGCTACTGGACGTTTAGATGAAACACTCATCAGGGTGGGTTGGTGGACAGACATATACATCAAGGTAGCCAGCGATCGGTAATTCCATTATTGCTGGGTCTGTCGCGGCCTTGGGCCCATACTCTGGAGGATCTAAAATGAACGGCGTGGATGCAAAGTACATGCATCAGGGTAGGGTCCACGTGAGTGGGTGGTGCTGGTACAACACATTCAGCAAGGCGGGCCCCATGATCTAGACGGTCTGGATGAAACATTTTCGTGGTGGGTCCTATCAGTGGGCTGGTCCAGCTGGTGCATAGATCGAGCCCTGATAGGCCACACGATGGCTGGACGAAGTGGGTAAGCATGTACATCATGGCTAGCCGCACACAGCACCGTCCAACAATGGACGGTGCAAATACAAAACACATACACCGAGGTGGGCCCCATCCCCTGCCAAACAGATGGATGGCGTGGATAACAAATGCATCAAATATGTCCACTGTCCAAAGACTGGACGGTGCTGGACACCACGCACCAGGTGGGTCCCACGTCCAGCCCACAGTATATATAAAATTCATAAATCATGGTGGTCCCGCGTCAGTGGGCCACCCGGATGGACGGCATAAAAAAATAAATCAGGGCCGGCTTCACAAACACCGTTCAGATGGGCGGTGTGGCTACAACATAAATACATCACAATGGGTCCCACGTCCACACGTGCCACGGGTGGAGTGGGCCCACGCGCATGGGATATGGACAGACGGTCAGGATTAACCGTACCTCATGGTGGGACGACAGAACTTGCTAACGTCAATAAGCAGCAAGCTGCTAACTGCTGGCCCACCAACAATTGGATGGACGGTCAGGATACAGCAGGTGGGGCCACGTCCATGTGCTGGACGGTGTGAGTACACCACACCAGATGGGTCCCACGTGGCTTGTTCCACCTAAGATTTGAATCTGCGTCATTCTCCAGGTCTCTCAGGCCTGGATGGACGGTGTTGATGCAGAATATATGCATCCAAGGTGGGCCACGTTGGACGGCTTGGATGTAACATACATACCAGGTGGGACCACACGTGTGGGTGGGTGCATCCAGCACCGTCATTTGCTAGACGGTGCAAATGAAACAGATACAACATGGTGGGCCTCAGGACTTCTAACGCCAATGCATCAGCGAATGCTGGTGTGAGATCCACACGTGTGGACGGTGTAGATACAACACCTCCATCAAGGTGTGTCCCACGTGTGGGTGACACGTACATCATGTTAATCCCCACCGTCCCAAGCATCTGGACGGTGGAGAGTATTCAATGCATACCTCATTGTGGGGTCACGTCCCACGTGAACGGCCACTGGATCAGGGCCCCACCATCCCTATGTGGACGGTGTGAATGGATCTAGAACACATACATCAGCGTGGGGTCCACACGTGTGTGGGGCCACGCTGCTAGGCAGCGTGAATATAATACATATATCACGGTACCCACAGAGCATTGCTGATGTCTCTGCAATGGGCCCACCGTCCAGAAGAAAAACGTACGGCTGAGATGGGTTACAAACCATCAGGTGGGTCCCAAGCTGCATGGATGCAGCACATGAGCAGGGTGGGTAGCATAATAAAACACTTACATTACGGTGGAATCCCACCGTCCAGAAAACCCCTGGACGGTGAAGATAAAACATGTAAATCACGGTGGATCCCACAGTCCCTGATGGATGGGGGATATACATACCTCAAGGTGGACCCCACACGTCCAGCAGATGGATGGTGTGAAGGTACACATACATCAGTGTGGTGCCACGCCAATGGCCCACCCGTTTTGGGATCACGTTGGTATTTATGTTTCCATTTCATACAGTCCAGCGGCATTGCTGCTGGATGCCTGAACCTGGTCAATCAGGATTAGGTGAGCCTGTGGCCTGGATAAAATGGATGGCCGTGTGGATGTGGGACACACGTCATGGGCATCCAGTACCCGCTCTTCAAGGTGGGTCCACGCGGTGACCCACCAAAGCTTTGGATCAACTTAATATTTGTATTTTTCCCTCTTCCAGGCCTGCTCAAATGGACGGGCAGCCATGGTGGGTCCCATAATCGGATGGTGTGGATCAAATTCAACATGGTGGGCCACACGCCTCATCAACATCATCACCAAACAACAGTAAATAAAAAAAAAAGAAAAAGAGAGAGAAAGGGAGAAGGAAGAACCCACCTTTTATCTTCTATTCATTCTTCCACCAACATGTTGTAGAGCTTCAAGGGAACAAGATTCGACAGTTGAGATCAACTTTAGAGGTTAGGATTGGGTGATAGGAAGTTGGGCCACACATGGTTTTCTCCATGGAAGCCATGGATGATTCATCTCTTGGGGTTGCTTGGGAGAATGAGAGAGAGAATGAGAGAGATGATGGGAGAGGAGTGATAGGAGAGAGGAAGGAGTGGTGTGTAAGAGATAAGGCATAGGAAGTATGGGTCTCTTTGACTTTTGGAATAAGGGGAATAGGCTAAGCATGGGTTGCTTTAATTAGTTGGTGGGAGAGGTATGGGTGAGTGATTTGATTAGTGTGATTGATGTGATGTTGGGTAGAGATTCTTTTCTTCAGGATTTGAAATGCGCGGCGTCTTTCCTCGCACTGAACGCTGGCCCACATCTCCTGACCAGGGTATCGCCTCGACGCGCGAGTCGCAGCATCAGAACCGTGGCGACGGCGCGGTCGCTAGGGTACAAGTCTTGGATTGAGTCGACTCGGGTTAACGGCATGTGAATCAGAGTCGCGCACAAATACCGGTTAAGGGTCGAGGTTGCTGGTATTCAACCGGGAAGACTGCGGAAGTTTACCGAACGATACGGCGTAGGATACGGGTCTTACATTTGTGGTCATGTGAAATTATTCAAATTCCTTTCTAGACTGTCAATCGATGGGTTTAGATGATGTTTCGACGAATCCCACACTCAAATGACCTGAAAAAGCGTGAATATACACGAGATGGAATCTGAAAACACCTCAAATGGGCATAGGGGCCCAAACCCCATTTTACGGTGGGACGCAGGGGGTCCCTCGCACCATTCCGGCACCCCGGGAGGGGGAGGCGACTGCCCACGGTCCAGTGGACCACGACGCCGCCACGCTTCTCCACGCATGTGGGCCTGCAATTTGTGTGGAGCCACTACATTTACCCCCCTTTGCCTCATTTTTCTCTATTTCACCCCCCTTCAAGCTTCCAAACCCCTCAAAAATCTCATTTTTCTTCTCAAATCTTCATTCCATACACAATCCTCTTCTTCTTCTTCATTAAATACCCACCCTCCATCATATTCCTCAAAACTCCTTTCATACAACATCCCATCTCCCTTATTTCCCCTCATTCGAGTACACAAACTCATTTTGTGTTTTATAAACCCCAAAACCCACCAAACCATCTCATCCTTTAAGATTTCTCAACCCCATGACTCTTTTTGAGCTAGTTACTACAATATTCTCCCTCTCCACACTCCTTTCTCTCATGGAAAAGAGAAGGGCATCCACAGATGAAGTTAAGCCTAGCCGCCCAACCCGTCTAAGGAAGAAAATGGGTACTGAAGCAAACACAAGTGCTAAGCGAGAGCGAAGGATGAACTGGGATCTCGATCCCAAATTTCACTCAAGAGATCTCTACCACTGGATATCGGACCTGGTAAGTTTCATGGCCATAAAGTTGTGTTTGAAGCACATGTTGACGAAAGGCTATTTGGGTTATATCTGGTAATGGACCTCCTATTGAAATCTGAGTGGGGTCCCATATTTGAAGGCAAGTCTCATGCATGTGAAAGCATTGTCCGAGCTTTCTATGCCCACATACAAGATCCACTACTGGAGCCTTTACAGTTCACTATCCTTGTGGGAAGGTGAGAAGTAATAGTCAATGTAGATGTGATGGCTCGAATTATGGGAATTGCATGTGGTGAAGTGCATGCTAATGAATCTTATCTCAAGAGTATACGAGAAAGAGATCGCCGCACATGGTTTCTTTACAGCCGACTGGTTCACTGGAGGTGAGGCAATTGCCTCCCATCGACTAAGCTGATGGTAAACTTCCGCCTACTCCACCACATCTTTATGTACAATGTGTATCCTAGGTGGAGCAACCATACTAAATGCACTTGTTGGATGGTGGACTTCCTGTATAGAGCTGGGTAGGGAGACAAGTTGTGTCTGCTTATGTTTTTCCTACTACAGATAATCCAAACCGCATGCTCTGTTAGGAGAGATATCTCACTCCTATTCGGCTAACTTATTTACAAGATTTCTTGAGAGTTCGGCTACAGACTTAACATGGATGAGCTTGCACCGATTCACTTCATTAATGACACTACACTCAGCAACATGGGAATCGGCCCGCGACAACGGCAAGGCCGTCTTGATGCATATGGAGATGAGATAGAGGAAGAAAGTAAAGAGGAAGAAGAGAGTGAAGATGAGGAAGGTAGTGAAGAGGAAGGTTCTGAGGAATGAAATGGGGAAGAAAATAATGAGGATGAGTAGGAAGCCCAAGACTCTAATGGGGGACCTCCTATTGCTACACCTGAGCACCGTCATGATCGGGCGGCCTTAGAAGCCCACATGACTCAGATTGAAGAGAACCAGGCTACCCTGAGATAAGAGGTCAAGGAGATGAAGGCCGAACTGAAGCAAAAGCTTGAAGATAATAAGGCTTATATGAAACAGAAATTTAAGAAGATGTCTCGTACCTTGAAGGCTTTCTTGTGTTGTATGCAGGACAAGGGTGTGCCTCTGTCTTCACCAGAGTCGAAAGACTAGTCGTATGTTGTAGTCATCTTTTGAGTTGTTTTATTCCTTGCTTTCTATGTAATAACCCTTGTTGGCTTAGTTGGATATTAGTAGCTAGTTTTAAAGCTTTTATTAGGTTAGCTTACATGTATCTTCTATCATGATCCATGTAAGACTACATCTCATGTATTGTGATAATTTTGGTAAAATGAAATGTATGAAGCTTCTTTGATTTAAAATGTGTAGAATGCTTAGAAAATTTACATGTTGTCATTTGAAATCTTACATGTGTTGCGCCCTATGTTTTATATAAGGAATGCTACCTAAGAGCACTCGGAGTACTCCACATCTCGCACTTGGGGGATCATTTGACGGGACATCTCCCCTAAGCAATAGTCACACGAACCCTAGTTTGGGCCCTGATAGTGACACCATGCTGGATTCTCAGCCGACCACTAGTCCCCCTAATGGGCTAATACCTAGTGCACCACAGGTTCCAGAACAGAACCGTGCATCTACCTCGACGCACACATGCCTTAGGCGGATCCTCCTCCTGATAGGTTAGAGCAGATGATGCTCTTGATGCAGTAGCAGTAGAAGGTTTGGTCCATTATTGAGAGGGCCCTTGCCCAAAACATGAATATGGTCCCGCCTGCACCATATGTGCAGACTGTTGGAAATATGAATGCTAGCAGTCTGTTCGAACGCTTCCAGCATTTCCAACCTCCCACTTTTACAAGCACTCACAGGCCTGAGGAGGCTGAATACTAGCTTGATCGCATCTCAAAGATGTTGGAGCCACTGCACTGTACTGAAGCAGAGCAGGTAGAGTCGATCACCTATATGTTCGAGAAGGAGGCTAATCTGTGGTGGGACAGTGTCCTACGAACAGTTGCTCTTGAATATGTATGGACGTGGGACGTGTTTGCAACCCGCTTTCATGGAAAATACTTCCACCTCACTTATCAAATGAAAAGGAGAGTGAGTTCCTTCACCTCCGATAGGGAGGCATGTCTGTGTCAGAATACGAGAACAGATTCACGGAGCTAGCCAGATATGCTCCTTTGATACTAGCAGACGAGCCGATGAAGATGAGGCGATTCTCAGAGGGTCTGCGGCCTGAAATCTGCACAAAGATATGTTGTGCTAGCATTTCCAATTATGCTGAGCTAGTAAACATGTCCCTGCGAGCTGAGCAGGATGAGGACAGACTGTCCCATACACGTGTGCCCATGGGCCCGAGGCCTCGACTGGACTTGCCGAACTAACCGCTTCTTAGCAAGAGGCAAAGTGATTCGCTTCCCTATTGAAAGATCAAAATGGTTCGACACTTGGAAACATGCCTGTGGTCCAGGACTTCTGGGAAGTGTTTAAGACGATCTCTGGACTACCTCCTCGGCATGAGATCGACTTTACTATTGACCTTGTGCCTAGTATGACACCCATTTCTTTACTAACGTATCGCATGTCTCTATGTGAAATGGAGGAATTGAGGAGACAGATCGACTACTTGTTAGATTCAAGCTTCATACGACCGAGTGTGCCTCCTTGGGGAGCACCTGTGTTGTTTGTGAAGAAGAAGGATGAATCACTGTGATTGTGTATTGATTATCGCAGGTTGAACCAAGTGACAGTCAATAACAAATATCCTTTGCACAAGATAAATGATCTGTTTGACTAGTTGAAAGGGGCATAGTATTTCTCGAAGATTGACTTATAGTCTGGGTACCATCAGTTGCGCGTCAGGGACGAGGACGTGTAGAAAACGACATTCAGAACCAGTTTTGGACACTATGAATTTCTTGTGATGTTTTTTGGACTTACAAATGCACCGGCCGTATTCATGGACCTCATAAACAGGGTTTTCGACCGTATCTATACCGGTTCATCATCATATTTATAGATGACATTTTGATATATTCTAACAGTCGAAAGGATCATGAAGAGCACCTGCGAGCAGTCTTCGATGCTCTCATGAAGAACTAGTTATTTGCTCAGTATAAGAAATTAACTTCTGGAATGAAGAAGTCAAGTTCCTAGGACACGTTGTGTCCAAGAAAGTTATCACTGTGGACCTTGCCAAGGTGGCCGCAGTTCAGGACTGGGAGTAGCCTGGTTCAGTTACAGAAGTGAGGAGTTTTCTGGGACTTGCTAGCTACTATCGGTGATTCATGAAAGATTCTTCCAAGATATCCAGACCATTGTCTCATCCTACTCGAAAGGATCTTAAGTTTGCTTGAAATGAGAAGACAGAACCAGCCTTTCAGGAATTGAAGGACAAGTTGACGTCCGCACCCGTGATAGTATTACCAGAGCAAGGGGTCAGATATACAATATACACCGACACGTCTCGTATTGGTTTGAGATGCGTTCTTATATAGAAGGATAGGGTGATCGGTTATACCTCACGATAGTTGAGGAAACATGAAGAAAACTACCCTACGCATGACCTGGAATTGGTAACTTATCTTTGCATTAAAGCTCTGGAGACATTACCTCTACGGAGAGGAGTTCGTGCTCTTTTGTGACCACAAGAGCCTCAAGTACATATTCACGCAGATGTACCTGAATATGAGGCAGCGACGATGGATGAAAACCTTGAAAGACTTCAAGTTTAAGGTCTCCTACCATCCTGGTATGATTAACCTTGTAACAGATGCATTGAGCCGCAAGAAGATAATAGAATTTGTGGTTCCGCTAATGATTGAAGAATGGAACATGGTAGAATTTGTGTGAGACTTCGAACAAAAGCTTATAGTAGAGGAGCCATTTGAGAGCGTCGCACACATTTGCATGCAGCCACTTATTATCAACGAATCATTGTGGCTCAGAAAGAGGACAGATTGTTGGTGAAAATGAGAAAGACTCTAAATGGAGAGTTAGTTCGGATGGGGGTTTACGTTATCGTGGCCGCCTATGCGTCCCAAATCTTCATGACTTAAGAAAGGAAGTTCTCAAAGCTGCTCACAATTCGAAGATGGCGATGCATCCTGGTGGTACAAAGATATACCAAGATATGAAGCATTCATACTGGTGGGACAATATGAAGGCCCACATAGCAGATTTTGTATCCCGTTGTCTCATGTACCAGTAGATCAAGACCGAGTATCGCCAACCGCCTAGTTTACTTCAGTCGATGCCCATAGCTGAATAGAAGTGGGATTTCATATCTATGGATTTCATTACCGAGTCACCGAATACGAGGAAGGGACACGACTCCTTTTAGGTGATCATGGACAGATGACGGAATCGACCCACGTTCTCCCTATTAGAGTTTTAAACTCAGCAGACGATTTAGCCAAGCTGTACATCAAGGAGATAGTACGTCTACATGTAGTGCCTATGAAGATTGTGTCGGATCAAGATATACGATTCACATTTATCTTCTGGACTCGAATCCAGGAAGCAATGGGGGTAGAACCGAAGTTCAGTACCGCGTTCCACCCACAGACTGATGGGCAGACAGAACGGGTAAATCAGGTGTTAGAAGATATATTTCGGGCATGTGTGCTCGATTTCAATGACAGTTAGGATGATTGTCTTCCCTATGCTGAGTTTTCTTATAACAACAGTTTCCATGCGAGCATTGGCATGACTCCCTGTAACACCCTGAAAATCGGGGGTCGAGTATAACTCAACTCCCGAGTTCCAGAACGTCACTTATGTAAAAAAATATGCTTATGATTTTGATGTTATCTGAGTTAGTGCATTCACATGAGTAATGTTATACCAAAACTGCAATTCATACTTCAGATCCAGTGATAAAATGCGAGCGGAAGACTGAAAAAAATATATATCACTGTATGTAAAACAAAACAATCTCGATCTGTCTCCAAAGTATGAATACATCTCTGAGTCACAATACATATATCAAACCAAAAATCAAAATGTCATATGGTCCAACTAGCAAGTCCCGCCGATCCAGGCCACCTACGCAAAACCGTCGAAAAACTGCATATACGAGAACTCATCCTGGTCCTCGTCGTAGTCCGGCTCCACATTCTGAATCGCCTCGCAACCTGCATCTAAGACAGAGTCTGGTAGGTGTTGCAAACACCGTCCCGTAACGTGGGAGTGAGTGATCAACTCAGTGGAATCATAGAGCAAAGATTAGCATGTTATCAAATCAATCACGCGATAATAGTAGTGCAAACAATCAGATATTCCTAGATACTATTGTTAATGTAAGTATGAAATGACATGATGGATGCCCTCACCGACATACTCCCTCATGCGACACCATCTTACTTCCGCGACTTCTTTCTTCCCTCAGTGTTCCATATCTTTCAGGCACATGTAGTGCGATATGGATAATGATTACCGAGTTGTTATTAGTCATTTCATACAGCAGTATTGGGAAACTAAGGTACTTCCCTTATATCAATCCTAATACAGATCCTGTCTAGGGTCGTCACTCCTAGTAATCTTATACGATGTTATATTTATAGGTCACTGCAAGGGCTATTGCTCGCACTCATTGCACCGCTCCCCCATCACCTCATCAATACAGGCCTAATGTACTCTTGTTGCTATGGAAGGGTCGTCGCCTCCTGTAGACTCAGAATACGCTCGAGGTCACTACAAAGGGCTCGTCACCAATCAGTGTAGGCCAATAGCTCGAATGTAGTGTCCCATACTACCACAATCGGCTCACCAGTCTAAGGTGCTCACTGGTCACTATGGGGAGGTTTGTGGCCCCAGCGTAGGCCGACAGCTCGACCACAGTGTCCCATACCACTATGCTCGGCTCATGAGTCTTAATGGATCAAGGTACCATGGTTATCAGGGTTTTCACTGGTAAGTTCAGTACCCTAGATTCAAGCAGTTATGACCAATACAAGGTGAACATACAATGGTCAGTCGGGTTACTTGACGAGCTCGACTAGTACGAGCACACCTCAAGCTGAACGACATGAAGCGCATAAAATACTTCGTGTAACCTAACCACTGCCGTCAATCCAAAGCACGACTCGCGTTCATCGGCACGTCCTTCGTGGTGAATAGAAGCTAACCACAAATTCAAATCTGTTACTGACTACTTGGACTAGAATATTGCCCCAAGTACTTGTAATCCACATCAATGAACATATGAGAGTAACATAAATGAAATACAAACAATTAAGGCATGTTAACAACATGTTATAACATACAATGTAAGCAAATCAACCAAATACATGTATTCCATATACATAAGGAAATCAATTTCATATAACAAACATGGAGGAAAATCATATAAATCATCATGTTAATTTGAGAATCCAACCTCAAAACTAATTTACAATATCATTTAGTCAATACCTATTAACACAAACAGTTATACAAACACTTAGTCTACACACCTTTATCTACATAGCGTATGTCGACCCAAAGCGTGCATTAGGGCGAATCTCTTCGCCAAACAGATCATACACGTATACCTAGTATAATAACACGACAAATACTCATGGCAATCATATCAGCAAAATACGGATGTATACAGTATTTCCTAAAAATACCTAAAATACCCTAAATCTCATATTCTTTATACGCAGTCGAAATGGAAATCAGACAGCATGTTCTACATGTCAAACAACGTTCTTGTCGAGAATATACTATTAAATGACATTAAAAGCTTTGAAAACAGTCAACCTAAGCATCTACAATCCTCACCTTTTGACGTAGAAGCGTAACGAATCGAACAAAAACTCTACGTTTCGTCAACGCCGATATGGCGACCTAATTCATAAGATAGGTCAACTACTTCGCTACTTGTATTGCTAGAATCTCCAAAACAGGTTGAGGTTAGGGTTTTCTTACCTAGAATAGCGTCGGAATCACTGGGAGAGTGATTGGAACACGATGGATAAGCTCGCTTGATAACAGGTTCGAGTGGCAGGAAGTTTCTCTCACAACTCTCTCACAATCTCTCTTTTTCTCTCTCCTCTTTCTAGGGTTTCTTGCAAATTCGTAGGTGTGAGATATGAGAGGGTTTAAGGTCCTTATATAGGCTAAAAAGTCACCTATTTAGACTTGGAACAAAGGTATACTTGGGTTATAACCAAATCGGGTCTTTTTCGGTCCAAAAGGACACTTCTGGAGGTCCCTCGACCGAATGCGGTCAGACTTAAGGGATACCTGATGTTGATCACATTAAGTTTTCAGTTCGATCAGACTTCCAGAGCGCACATGGCGGACCAGTTTCAATGTAACGGTTACCGAAGCTAAATCAAGACTACAAGTTTCATGACATGAAGGAGAAATTTTTCCTGATCCGAGGGTGAAATTTGGCTGAATTCTGACGGTCAGAACGCTTAAAAATAACGCGCAATGACATATGCCAGATTTGAATTATTTTTTCAAATCCTTTTCCTTTTCTCACTCTCTTCACTCCGACCTCAGTACAATAACGCTAGTACATCAGTTGGGCTTGATTTTCGAAACGATTGTCAAGTCCAACCAAGCGGTTATAATGGTCTAAGATTGTAGATATCGGACTTTCGACGCACGGTCTAGATCCAATACAAAGTTTCAAAGGGTTCCTGAGAGCAAACGGGTTTAGAGTTTGATCCTAGGTTTCAGGAGGTTATTTCGTTAACAGTTCCACAAGTTTTGGGTCTTGTAGAACATATTTAAAGCGAACAGTATTGATTTCACAGCTAATCTAGTGTAGCGCTAGTTAACTTACACTTAATTTCTAAAGGAATTATTCCTAAGTGATTTCTGATCAAGGCGGTACTCGGGTCTTAGTACGGGATTTTTCGAGACGTTACATTCCCTATGAAGCATTGTATGAGCATCCATGTCGGGCACCGCATTGTGGGTAGAAGTTGGCTAGAAGAGCCTGATTGGCCCAAATTTGGTTTAGGTGACTTAAGAGAAGATCGACATTAGCAGGCGTTGACTTCTTGCAGCACTGAGCAGATCGAAGAGCTACGCTGATACGAGATGATGATAACTAGAATTCGAGGTTGGGGACCACGTGTTTCTTAATGTTTCCCCCATGATGGGAGTCCTTCGCTTTCGCAAGAAAGGGAAACTCACACTGAGGTTCATTGGCCCATTCCAGATACTAGACCGAGTGGGCGTGGTAGCATACCGCCTTGCTTTGCCCACACCACTCACCGGCATGCACAATATATTTCACATATCGATGCTGAAGAAATACGTTCCTAACCATTCCCATATTATCAAATGGGAGTAAGTACAGTTGAGTGAAGACGCTACTTATGTACTGCGACCAACACGTATTCTTGATAGGAAGGAATAAGTGCTACGCAGCAAGGTGATCCCGCTTGTGAAAGTATTGTGGACTCACCACATTGAGGAAGAGGCTACTTGGGAAACAGAAGCCGAAGTTCATAAGAACAACCCTTAGATTCTCGAGGAGTACGAAAAGGTACTAATTCTGAGGATGAATTTTTTCTTTAAGGGGGGTAGATTTTAACGTCTTAAAAAAATCGGTACGAAGACCTGAGTATCACCTCAGGCAGAAATTACTAAGGATTGAATTCTGTAAAAATTAAACAAAAATTAATTAAGTACTATACTAAATAATTAGTGGAATTAGCTTGGACCACTCCGAATCAAATAGACTAAGTCGAATGGGCCGAGTCGAATGGGCTGAGTTCAAATAGGCTAAACCCAACTCATTTATTTTTAAAGATAAAAAACGAATCATATCAAAAGATCAACTGGACCATACCATATCTAACTGTAGTGATAATGTTTTCTACGGTTAAATTCCAGTGGGCCCCATCATAGGGTTTATTTCCCATCTAACTTATTCATAAGGTCAAAAAGACCTCGATTTAGAGGAAAAAACAAATATCATATTGGTCTAAGCTTTGAAGTCCAAGGGTTTAATGGTGGACGTTCAAACCCATTGTTTCCTATAATGTGGTCCACCTGATCCTCGATTTGTCTCATTTTTTTTCTCAAGCTGTAGGACGAGCTTGCCAAATGGTCGGACGGTATGGATACAACACATGCATTATGGTGGGTTTCATGGACGGCATGGATGAAGTAGATGGGTCCCACAGAACTTGGTGACGCCACTACAGCAGCTATGTAGCTGGAGTGAGGTGCACCAGCCATCCCACTCAATGGTGTGGGTCTGACACAATGTCAGTGGGTCCCTTGTGGGGCCCACCATAATGTTTATTTTCCATCCAATCTGTTTATAAGGTCACGCAGACCTAGATGAAGAGGAAAAACAAATTTCATAATGATCCAAAACTTCTGTGACAACCTAAAAAGGGTTTCAATGGTAGACACTTAATCCCACTATTTACTGTCGTGTGGGCCACCTGAGTTCCACATACGGCTAATTTTAAGGGTGGCTCATTGCCCTAAGGGGGCCTACCAAATGCATGGTGTTGATGTCCCTCACACCTCACGATGGGGCCTATGGCTGGGACACACGTCCCTGGCCCCTTTCACGCCCAGTGCAGGACGCTGCTGCGTCCTTTGACGATTAGCAGTAGCAACCTACTGCAGCTTTATTTTTAATTTTTGTGTTCTCATTTTCGAGGAGTTTTTCATAGGTGAGGCCCGCATTAGGAGAATCTACTAGCTCCTATGGCTCAAGATAAGCTAAACAAGCCCAATATTTGGCATTTATCGGTGTGTAGAAAGATCAAAGTGAATTTTAACGATAAAAACTACTACTTTCTATGATATGGCCCCCCAGCTAATCGCATTGACTTCATTTTTTGGCTCAACACCTAAAATGAGCTAAGAAATAGGATGGACGGCGTGGATTTGATCCTTACATCAAGGTGAGGCCTGTAGGACTGGCCCACCCAAAAAGCTTTAAAAATCTAACTGCCATATATTTTTTTTTGCTGTGAGTACACCTCACTGTTTGCTCACACTTTAAAAGAAACCACGTCCAGTGTCCAAGGACACTGGATAGACGGCTTAAATGAATGTTTCATCAAGGTGAGTCCCACATGGACGTGGCCCACCTGATTTGGATAAATATGATATTTGTGTTTTTTTCCCATTATTCAGAGGGTAGGGCTCACATGGCTTAGACGGCCATGGGGTCCATTTGATGGACGGTCTAGATATCACATACACTCATCATGTGGGCCACAAAATAAAGGGAGGAGAGACAAAGAGAGAAAGAGACACATGATGATGGAGGGACCCCGGCACTATGGGCCCTCCCTTCCATTCATTACAACATACATCAAGTGGGTCCCATTACATATGGGCCCACCGATCAAAATCAACGGTGGAGATCCTTTTTCCATCAAAATGCAAGGTCTAGATGACCCTATCCATGCATAGAAAATAAATATCATGATGGGGTCCGTGGAGAATGGCCTCATTAGGAATGATCATGAGAATCAAGACGGGCCATCGGCCACATCTAGGGTCTAAAGTGAGATCCATACCATCAATCGGTAGGCCTCACTTGGCCCATCATCAAAAATAAAATCTAAGCCTATAGAAACACCCACTGTTCGATCTTCTTGGTTCGATGGAATGTCGATCTCCTTATGTCTCACTTTGATGGAAGGTGATGAGAGTTGAAGGGCTAGGATGAGGGATTTTTAGGTTAGGAAGTGGGCCACGAAACACCTTTTCTCACCTTGGAAGAGCTTGGACATGCACCTCTCTTTTGCTTTGAATGTGTGAAGAGAGAGAGAGAGAGAGAGAGAGAGAGAGAGAGAGAGAGAGAGAGAGAGAGAGAGAGAGAGAGAGGTGATGGTGTGAGTGATGGATGTGAGGTGATAATTGTACTTGACATGTATGGGTGAGTAAGAGAGAGGGTGTGAGAGAGAGTTGACTTTGATTGATTGATTGATTGAGTGATTGATTGATGGGACATGTTGTAGAGATTCTCTTGGGATTACAAAGTGCAGTGTTTCTTCGAAATAAACGCGGGCCCACATCTTCTGACCATGGTATCAGATTAGTGTGTGAGTCATGGTGTTGGAACCGCGGCGACAGTGTGGTCGATAAGATATAAGTCTTAGATTAAGCTGACTCAAATCTACAGGATTTAACTTAGGGTCAGGCACAAACGTCGATTATAGGTCACAGGTTACCGAAATTTGACAGGAAGGATCGCGGGAGTCAATGAAACAGTACGGACTAGGATACGGGCCTTACAACTGAAGTTGGTTCAGTTGCACTGAAATCGTATATGAAATTTATCACATCTGAAATTGTATGTGCAGAGTACTTAGGTCACATCGAAATTGGCTCACCGAATTTCAGCTTAGGTGGGACCGAACTGTCCTATTTTTCTACTGATTAACTTGTGCTTTTACTAATCTTTTCTCCATCCTTTCTATTTGGTTTCCTTAGATTTTTGGCCTGAGAATTCTCCGTTCTTGGTGTCACGCCCCAAACTCAGAAACCGGGATCACAAAATTTTTGATCACCGAATCTGCCACTGACAGCTTTCGTAGTACCCCATTCTTGGTTCCCAGTGCCCATACGACAGATTCTGATCTTGGGATCCTACAAGGAGGATTTTTCAAAGTACATTTAACTCATAAGAAGCATAATCACAAGTTTATCTAAATCACTAAGGCATCATCATCATCACATATTCGCTAATATAAACAGTTGAATATAGTGCTAAAAGGGAAATACATATATCAATAATCAAAATTCCAGAAGATGGCTGCATGCTCCAAGCTCAACGCTGCTGTGACGTAATGCCACTTGTATGCATCTATCATGCATAAGCTTATAGTAAGCTTGAAGGGTGGTGTAAGTGTGTGCACAAGGTAAGTGCCATGTATGTAATAACAGAGCAATACGGAAACATGTTGGTAAGTCCATAAATACCATCAACCTTATCCAGACTATGTGATGCAGAAACATAGTAAGTCAAATATTAGATACTGAGGATGCAATGTAATATGCAAATCTTGACGTGTACACGAATACCGCCAGCCTCATCTAGGCCATATAAGTGTAGAAACATAGTAACCCAAAATGCCATAAGTCGTGGATATAATTCAATATGCAGTGTGAATGAAATGACTAAGCTAGATTGTGAAGTTGGAATGATAATATGTAGTATTGCTGACTATGGGGTCCATCACAAGGGACTTTTATCCAAACCAGTCTCATACCTAAATTTGGATATCCAGACTGAATGTGGTAAACTCTCGATCTCAAGTTAGTCGTGCGCCCTAACTGAAATCCTGGCCATTACGAAGGTACATAATAATTTGTTGCGCACCACCAACCTGAGTGGATAATGAATGAATGAATGAATGAGTAAAATGCTGAGTATGCAACTCCTACTCAATAAGTCCACATATCAGTACCGTATATCTCTGGGATCATCACTGGGGTCTAGTACACTCCTTGCTGACTGTCATCCCTGCCGGTCGTGTAACCCAACGAGCGGAAAAGACCTCATCACCTGCCTGCCAGTAGTATACCAATGCCTACCCGGCTCATCGATAGCGAACTTATTTATAAGCTGAACAAACTCAGCGTAGCTTATAGGCCCCTCACTCGGGCAGATAAGGCTACACCCCCTTCCAACTGACCATGACACAGTGAGAGACGTGGCCTACTGGTATTCGGTACTCGGGCACTCATATATATCTACTCGGTCTAGACGTTGGAGTATCTCCTGGCCATAGAGGTTTAGGGACTTTCACCCATGGACATCCAACGAGCCTAGATGCTCGAACCAAACATTTTTGGTGTCCATCTGGCCATCCAAATATACCTGTGGAGGCCACAGCCCTGATGTTGCTGGGGCGTATGGTAGTGATATAACAAAATGTGAGATGCATGAGTCATACCATCTAGTCATGCATCAAACCTGCGCGTATCGCACGCTCATGTGGGGCAACTCCGTCTATCAGGGAGTTTGATAATAACCTGCCCAATAGTATATGCAATGATCAACCACATCTCATATCAACCATGCAAATGATGCATATGGGCATGTATCATGGTGTTGTGTTATCACATACTCATAATTGGCATCGATAATAGGCCTAACGAGGCCTAAGGAAAGGTCACAATGTGGACATTTAACCATCATTGCCCATCAATGTGGACATTTAAGCAACATTGCTCCCAAGGAGTGACCCTCATAGGGCCAAATATAACACATAAGGACCTAACATATATCACAATGGGCCTCACTCAAGGGCCACATATACATCACATCGGGCCTCACCATATGGGCCTCATATACATTACATTGGGCCTGATATCTAGGCCTCAAATACATCACAGTGGCCCGCATCACATGAGCCTTACACATCACAATGGGCCGCATCTCATGGGCTAATACACATCACAATGGGCCGCTCACATGGGCCTAATATACATCACAATGGCCACTCACACGGGTGTAATATACATCACAATGGGCTGCTCACACGGGTCTAATATACATCATAATGGCTGCTCACACGGGCCTAATATACATCACAATGGGTCTCATTAAATGGGCCGTAAATACGTCATATTGGGCCTCAACATATGGGCCGAGATATATCACATCGGGCCTCGTTAAATGGGCCCCAAATGCATCATATTGGGCCTCACCAAATAGGTCACAAATACATCACTTGGGCCTAATCAAATGGGCCTCATCTCATGAGCCTCTTACATCGTAATGGGCCACAACACTTGGGCCCAATATACATAAAATGGGCCTCATTACATGGGCCACAATTACATCACAATGGGTCCCATCCCATGGTCCTTAAATACATCATAATGGGCCACATAACAGGACCTCATGTACAATCTCAATGGGCCTCACAAGATGGACAATTAATACATACATCACGACGAGTCCCATACATACACACATACACAGTGGGCCTCACACACAACAAATGGGCCTCACATAACACAATGGGCTTCACACACAACAAGTGGGCCTCACACATAAATAGTGGGCCTTATATCTATCAAAATGGGCCTGCCAACGGCCTAGACTGTGTGCATAGAAAACATACATCAAAGGTGGGGTCCCATAGATCTGGACGATGTAGATAAAATGCATCATGACGAGGTCCACATCTGTAGGTGAACGACCTAGATAAAATATGTACAACATAGTGGGCCCAAGTCTAGCTCGATGGACGGTATGAAGCAAAACATATACATTACAGTTGGGTCCCACGTCCTATAGACGGACAGTTGGGATATAACATACATCTCATGATGGACCCACAGAAGTTACTGACATCAAAACAGTAGCTATTCAGCTGTGGGGGATCCACTGTCCAGGTGGATGGTTTGGATGTAACACATGCCTCACGGTGGGGCCCACCGTCCCAATCACTGGATGGTGTAGATAAAACACATATATCATGTGGTGCCCACATGTGGATAGCACATGCTAGGTGGCTTTCCACCGTCCATCACATGCATCTAGGTGGGTCCATGGGCGTGACCCACTAGTTGGAGGATGATGTGGAATACAACGCATATATCATGTGGGCTTCACCAGTCGAAGATGGATGGTATAGATAAAACACAAATATCAAGGTGGGCCCCACTCGCCTTGGACATATGGACAGAGTGGATATACAATACATACACCAAGCTGGGTCCCACGTCCCACATATGTCACACGTGTGGGGTGGGCCCCACGCCATAAAAAATTGGATGGACAATATGTATAGAATACATACATCATGGCAGGCGTCCCACCGTTCCAATCCAATGGACTGTGGATAACACATATATCATGGCTGGCCCCACACGGATGGACGAATGGAGTGGGTATCCACAGACACCACGGCGATGGAGATGAAAACATACACCAAGGTGGACCCACAGGCTTCAGTGACATCAATACAACAGCTATATAGCTGGGTGACGTACACCAGCCAATCCTACCCTCAGCAGGTGGGTCCCACGTGAGGACCACCAAAATGTTCGTGGGACCCACCAAAATGTAGATTTTCCATCCAATCTGATCATAAGGTCACCAAGACCTGAAATAAGAGGAAAAAAATTTCATATTTATCCAACACTTCCGTGACCAAAAAGGGTTTCAATGGTAGACGTTCAATCCCCTGTTGATTCTTATAGTGTGGACCACTTGAGTTCCATGTATGGCTGATTTTTGGCGTACCCCATTAATTAAAGGGAACCCATGAAATGGACAGTGTTGATGTTCAACATGCATCATAGTGGGGCCTTAGGTGGGGCCCACTTACCCTGCCCATTCCAAGTGGCAAGATGCTGCTTACGGCAGCGTCCTCTAGACGCTGGCAGCAATAGCCTCTACTTATTATTATTATTATTATTTTATTTTTCAAAGGATTTTCATAAGGCCCACATCAGGGCAATCTAATCTACCTACAGGGTTCCCAAGCTTGAGACAGGTCCAACGAGCCCAATATTGGGTATGTTTTGACACACAAAAATATCACAGAGGGCCTAACAATTTATCATTATTAAAATAATATTTTTGATGGTGTGACCTACCAGAGATTTGGATTGGCTCCATTTTTTGGCTCAACACCTAAAATGAACTGGGGAATGGGATGGATGGTGGATATATAACATACATCTAGGTGGGGTCCCACTTCAAGCAAAAAGGATGGATTGCGTGAATGCAACACTGTTTACATAAGGATTCCACCGTCTAGAGACTGGACGATGGATGGTGTGTATATGAAATACATACATAAGGTGGGTTCCACTGTCCCCGCCTGGATGGTGGACAACATGATGGATGCATGCTACAGGTGGTGTCTACGTACACGTGGACAATGTGAATAAAAATGCATAGATCAGGTGAGGTACGCATCAATGTGGCCCACCCGAGTTCGAGATCAAAACTGATATTTATGTTTTCCTATGGCTTGGGCAGTAAGACAGTCCAGCTGCTGGACAGTGGATACCCCACTGCTTGGATCGTGTATGGTCCCACTGGACAGCGTGGATCATCCATCAAGGTTGGCCATCATCCATGGAAAAGGAGAGAGAGAGAGAGAGAGAGAGAGAGAGAGAGAGAGAGAGAGAGAGAGAGAGAGAAACGGTGTAGTTGAGGGGCCCCGCCACTATAGGCCTATCTTAGATCACAACACATACATCAAAGTGGATCCCATCATAAGTGGGCCCTAAATCAAAATCACGATCTAAAGCTACGAACACCCACTAATTACAAATATTCTAGGCTCCTTGATCTCTTGAGCTCCTAAGCTTCCTCTTTGATAGAGGATAATGAGAGTTGAAGGGTTGGATGGTGAGGATCTTGGGGTAGGAAGTGGGCCACACACAAAGCTCTTCTTTCCTTAAGAAGCTTAGATGTTTCCCTCCTTTTGGGTTGCTTGGAAAGAGTGAGAAATGAGAGAGAGGAGTGATGAGTGATGGGTGATGGGTGTAAGGAAGGGATGGATGGAAAGAGAGAGAGTTGACTTTAGAGATGGGTTGTGTACTTGGGGATGGGATAGAGTACTTGACTTGATGGGTTATGTACTTTGATTGATTGATTGATGTTTGGTAGAGATTCTCTCAAAATTCTTAATGCGTGGCATTCCTTCGAGATAAACATAGGCCCACATCTCCTGGCTTGGGTATCGCTCAGTGCGTAAGTCTTGGCGTTGGAACCGAGGCGACGGTGCAGTTGCAAGGGTACAAGTCTCAAGTTGAGTAGGATCAAATCTACGGGGTACGACTTAAGGTCATGCGCAAACGCCGATTACAGGGTACGGGTTGTAAGAATTCGATGAGGAGGATTGTGAGAGTCTACAAAATGGTACGAACTAGGATACGGGCCTTACACTTGGTCTCCTAAGATCCCTCCTTTACTTTTGTGATTCTTGAGCACTAAATCCATGCTTTTAGCATTCTTTTCAATTGAAGCTCTCAGATTCACCTTGCAAT
This sequence comes from Magnolia kwangsiensis, assembly GCA_037074715.1. Lineage (NCBI taxonomy): Eukaryota > Viridiplantae > Streptophyta > Magnoliopsida > Magnoliales > Magnoliaceae > Magnolia > Magnolia kwangsiensis. The sequence continues at coordinate 40,047,353 of CM073576.1, read as the reverse complement.
ACAAACATGCATAAAATATAATATTAAGAAGTATCAGGTTCATTAAACCAAGATATAAATGGGGGAAAATATGCAATATTTGAGTATCAAAAGAATCCTTTTTTGTATAAAGTGTCCCCAATCATGATGTACTAGGCCGAACTGAATCAGAGTCTACGTGGTTCAAGTCAATCTTCAGGCAATATCCCTCCCTGAAGATAGTCGACTATTAGGTGCATCCAGCTCGGCGCCGAACTTACTAGAAGAACTGCATCTAAATTGGAGTTGTTGATGATTGGCTCAACCAAAAATTCTATCGGGACTGATCTTGGGATATCATCTTCGGCCATTGTGGCCAACTTTGCTAGTGTATCTACTTTGGAGTTTTTCAACTTGGGTATCAGGCTAACGTCGCACTTGGGGAATTTGCTTATGAGTTCCTGGGCCCTTTGTAAAAAGGCGATCATTCTCTCTTCCTTGACCTAGTACGCATTGGTTATTTGGTTGACAAAGAGCTATGAATCACTATGGACTTTCAGGTTATGAGCCCCCATTGCTATTGCAGCCTAAGCCCGGCTAGTAATGCTTCATACTTTGCCATGTTGTTTGATGTTTTGAATCTAAATCTTAAGGCATATTGTGTGCAGGTCTAGTCAGGGGCTTCTACGGCCACCCTAGCCCCGCTGCCTTTATAGTTGGATGAGTTGTCGATGTGTAGAGTCCAGGTTGGCGGGTCAGGCTTGGTTGCCTAGCCAGCTTTGGTTGGCTGCTCGAACTGGCCTTCAGGTTTTGTTCGACAGTAAACTCAACAATGAAATCGGCCATTGCTTGACCCTTAATGACGATCCGAGGCTGATTTGTCGAGACAATGACTGTATGGGTCTGGAAGTAGGGCCAGAGACGACAGGATGACACGACCAAAGCCTGGGCATGCTTCTCGATGTCTGAATACCTGGTCTCAGCTGAGACAAAGGCTTTGCTGACATGGTACACTGGCAGTTGTTTCCCTTCTTGCTCTCGAATAAGGGCCAAGCTGGCAGCTGTTGTTAAGACTGTTAAGTATAGCAGTAGTGACTCTCGTTGCTCGGGCTTTGAAAGTAGCAATGGTGAACCTAAGTACTGTTTGAGCTGTTGAAAGGTGAGCTTGCATTCCTCGGTCTACTCCATCTTTTATTTTTATAACGCCCTGAAAATCAGAACCCAAGTACAAAGACCCCGATCCCGAGTTCCTGGGTGTTAACCTAATGAGAATGCACATATGACCTGATTCAGATTCACATTCATTTCGCACACAGATAATCAGAGTAACACAATTCACTTAACAGATCCAAAGCAATATAGAGAAGATGAAAGATTCAAAAATATAGGGCTAAGAGTAAAAAATACAATTCCAGTAGTGATGATCACCCAAAATGGGATTATACAAGCCATAATATACATACCTAAGATGATTAAAGTGTAAAGCTTTCAGTTTACGCCTAATTCTTCAAAATATAACGGCGTTGGCACTACCCGATATAAGCCTGCTTGTCGGATGTCTCACTAGTACCTGCATCAATAATATGCTTGGTTGGTGTTTTAAAACACCATCCTAGGTGAGAGTGAGTAGCTAACTCAGTGGTTCTATTAGTCCTAAGCTATACATGTTATCGACATTATTAGAGCAGTTAATGATAAACAAGAAATCAAATAATTCTTAAATACTCTTGTTAAATGTGCATATGAAGATATGACATGAAGTATACCCTTTCCAAACAACACTCCCTCACACGTGACTTTAATGCCTATTTTATAAATGTCAACACTCCCTCATCACACGACACCAACGCCAGGTCACCACATCTTATCTAATACAATGTAAATGATACATATGTTAGCCGAGTAATTATTAAGTTCTATTCATCCAACATATCGGTGAAGCTAAGATACTGATGTTATATCACGAGTCCTTATCCAGATCACGTGGCTCATCGCCGCACGTAGCGACTCTTTACTAGTGTTTCTTGATTTAAATTCGGTGTCACCCATTTATCTCATAAATTAATAATTTTATAGGTACGGTATGATACCTAAATGTATGAGGATCAACTCGATATGGGTCGTCACCCAAACTGAGTATGATCACTCTGTTCTGAGGTTGTAACAGCCCACAACACGCTATCCCAACCGACTGGAGTGTTATTTTCGAAAGGGGTCCAGATCAAACGGCTCATCCCAACCCACGATTGGACCACAACCCAGATGAACAATGGTTGGGGTGTTACAAAGGTGTGGTCTTATCACATAAAACCAAAAACACATAACAAAAATGGCTCTTCACCTAATTCCATTCATGCCTGGGTCGTTCGAATGGTACTCTGGCACGGAACCATTGGCCTGGTAATTTGATGGGGGTTATTCGAACAATGACCTATCACCTCTATTAGTGCTCACTAGTCACTACGGGGAGGCTCGTCACCCCAGCGTAGGCCAACAGCTCGGACACGGTGTCCCATACCAACATGCCCAGCTCATGAGTCTTAAGGGGATCATATAGCACTAACAGTTATGAATGGATCATCGATTGGGAACGTGGTATCATAGATTTAATTTAGTTGTACCATACATTGTGAACATATACGATCAATTGGCTAGTGGACTAATTTAATTGATCTTGGAGAACCCTAACGCAATCGTCATTGGATGTAAGCATCCCGTGTAGTCCAGCTATTGTCGGTCATCTATGTTCACCCGGGTCGATTAAACAAGCCTAGGGTTGCTGGCCTAACTAGGACCACCCCTTAGTTTGAGTGATTTACCGACTGACCCAACATTATACGCAACTTAAACATCACTACAAACTTAGCAACTTGTCATGTCGTCAACATAGATTCAACAACACAACCATATAGGCATTTTATTAAACATGTGAGCCTCTATAGAATAATATATTCTTTAGAGCATTTAATCAAACATGTAAGCATTAACAAATCAACATATCTAATCAAGAATTTAACCAAATATGTGAGCATCATTCAATCACTTAGGCATTTTATCAAATATGTGAGCATCTATGAACAAGTAATCACACATGTTGCAATCAAAACATGTTACCATACACCGACCTATCTATAAGTAACAATATCATTAACTGAGACCCTCAAGGGTCAATAAATGATAATCTAAAGATAATGGTCCGTACCTTATGACAATTCGCTTAATTCACGATGCTCCTAGGGTTAGGTTTTTAGATAAAATCATTGAAAGACCTAAATAAGCATACAAGCTTATGAGATTAGGGATAAACATTGTTGAAATCTTAAATTATAAGTGGGATTCAACACTTACCTCCAACCATTACCGGAAAAGCTCCGAGATGACTCTAGCTATGATGAGGTGGCTAAAGAGGAGATGAGAGGATAGAGGTAACCCCAAGTTCTTTCTCTCTCCCTTTCTTCTCCTTTCCCCTCTTTCTCTCTTCTTTCTTTCATTCTTGGGAAAAATTCGTATGGAATAATGGGGTACTTAATAAAGCCCTTATATAGTGTCAGATTTGGTGTAAATGGCCCCAAGGGTTGGGTTTTTACAATACTAGCCCTATGAGAGTATTTTTCTACCCTTTGGGGGCCATTACGAGGCTAGGAGTCGACACCCACCACTGGATAGTTGGCCCTAATGATGATCTACGCACAAACACAATTGGCCTGCCATTTGACGTGTCAATCATCAGGTATGATCAGAAGTCGGTTCGACAGTCACTAATGGTCGATCGGGGCCACGACTATATGGAAATGTGTGGAGAAATATCATTAGTCGGTACTCTGACTTTTTCCATGAATTGACTGTCCAAAAGTTACAACTTCATGAAAGAATAAAGTGACTAGTTTCACTTAAGTTCCAGATTTTTATTTAAGGCATTCACACATCTCATGCACTTGGTTTGCGGGCCAAAGTTGAACAATTCGAGATGCAACATCGGCTTGATGTCTTGTGATGGACGTCAAGCCCACTAAGATGAATGTCTTTCTATATTCTTGGGTTTAAGGGCCCATTAACAAGTGGTCTAGAGCTTGTTTGGATAATCAAGATATTTTTGGAATGAATTGGGTATTTAGATTTCTTATGTGCAATGATTAGGGTTTGGATTAGCTAAGTTTGTAGTGTGTCCTATTCGCAATTAGTGAAAATGTTGATTCGGTTAAAGTCAGTCTAAGTCGTTGGTTCTTAGGCTAAAAGAGTAACTGGATTGTTTGGTTCATTAATTAAGATCTAACCCTAGTTGTCCCAGCTTTTGACAAGTCTTTATTTAGTTACAGTCATCTTAATTAGTCTGTGATAGGTCAGGTAGAATTCGACCCTATGTGAACAAATCTTGAGGTTAAGCTCGATGTTTAAGTGATCGGGCGGATTCGTTGGCTTTCTACGGTTGATTAATTGAATTTGTACAGTTCTTTACCGGTACCACCTGCTTATAGGCTCACTTTGAGCGTCAAGGGTTAATTAGTGACAACGTTGGCTGGTCATAGTGAAAGTTTTCAAGGGTTTTTTTGAAAGTTCAAAATAGTGAAAATCTGGGATGTTACAATTTTCCTTTTAATTGTTTGAAGAAGGGGTGACACTTATCAGTGGCTCAGGGAAACAAAACGGTTGAGAGCAGCAATTCTTCCTATAAGGCATTGAATTTCCTTCTGGGCGAACTCATATCTAGTAGAGATCAGATCTTGTCGGGATTCACCTCTATTCCCCATTAGCTGACTGAGAAGCCTAGGAATTTTCCTGAGTTGACACCAAAGGTGCATTTGTTCAAATTTAGTTTCATATGGTATTTCCACAAGATTATGATCATCTCCTCGAGGTCGGCAATATGGTCTGCATTCTTATGCTCTTGACAAGCATGTCGTTGACATAGACCTCCATGGAGTATCCGATCTACTCAGCGAACATCCTATTGACGAGTCACTGGTATGTGGCCCCAGCATTCTTCAGCCCGAAGGGCATGACTTTGTAGGAGTAGAGTCTTTTGTCGATGACAAAGGTTATTTTCTACTTATCATAGGGATGCATGGCAATCTGGTTGTATCCTAAATAAGCATCCATGAAGCTTAAGAGTCTGTGCTCGGTTGCGCTGTCGACTAGTTAGTCGATCCGTGGAAGGGAAAAATTGTCATTGGGACAGTCTTTGGTTAGGTCGGTGTAATCAACACAGACCTACCACTTCCTATTGGACTTTTTACTAGGACAATGTTGGCAATCCAGTTAGGATAGTAGATCTCTTCGATAAATCCTACTTTGAGGAGCTTGCTGACCTTTTCACAGATGATGGCGTACCATTCTGGTTTGAAAGCCTGTTGCTTTTGCCTTAATGGCTGATGGTTGGGTTCGACATTCAGTTTGTGAACCATCACCTTTAGGGTGATTCCGGGCATATCTCGATGAAACCAGGAGAATATGTTGACATGTTGTCGGAGGAGATCCATGATCTCATCTCTCCAATCTGGAGCCAGTGATGAGCCAACCTGTACCATTCAGGTCGGGTCGGATTCATCAAGCAAGATGGTTACGAGGTCCTCCATTGGGCACCCTCTTTCGATCGAGTCCTCCCGAGGATCGAGGGAGGTGATGTCCATCGCGTGGTGTTGTGTTCTTAGTGCCATGGAGTAGCACTGTCGAGCTTCTTGTTAGTATCCTCTGACCTGCCCAACTCAATGTTCGATGGGGAATTTCATTGCAAGATAGTATGTCGATACGACCGCTCACAGGGTGTTGAGAGAGGGCCATTTAAGGATGACATTGTAAATGAAAGGGCAGTCGACTACAAGAAAGTCGATCATCATTGTCGTCTGATTTGGTCCTTCTCCCACAATGAATGGGAATAGTAAAGATCCTTTGGATGTAACTCTGTCCCCAACGAACCTGAGCAAGGTGGTTTTGACAAGTCGGAGTTAGGACCTTTCGACCCGCATTTTGTCAAAGGCATTGGCGAAAAGGATGCTGGCCAAGCTGCCGATGTCCACTAAAATTCAAAATACTTTATGTTTGGTTATAGTCATGGCCATCACTAGTGCATTGTCATGGGGGTGGTGAACACCTCGGGCATCCTCTTTGGTGAAGGTCAGCTCACAGGAGGTCACTTTTTGTTCCTATGGAGGCCTGCTAGTATGTGGACTTGATGTTCCAAGCTACTGTGGCTAATACTTCAGGCATCAGATCTGTGTGCTCGGTTTAAGTCTCCTCCCCCAGCAGGTCCACCAAAGATGGTGCGAATTTCTCCAGTAGCCTCATTATTGGTAATGGGCTTCTCGTTCTTTTGATCTGTTGGTTCTTCCATCCTGTTGACATATTCTCGCAAATGCCCATTACAGATGAGGGCTTCGATCTTCTCTTTAAGGTTGAAACAATTGCTAGTGGAGTTGTCATGGTCGTAGTCGTGATGAAAGTGGCAGTACTGTCGTTTGTCTCGCTTGTCGGCATCAAATTTCATTCAGTTACGGCCATATGAGGATTCGTTTGTCCTGAACTTCCATGAAAACCTATTCGGACGTTGCACTGAGGGGGGTGTAAGACCTGAATCTAATCTCGGGTCGTCTACTCAAATGTTGCCCTCCAGTCGAATCGTCATCCTTTCTCCTCTTATTGCTTGGGGTTAACACCTGTTCTTCTTTAGGTCGCTTCTCCTTGGTCAAACCTCCTTTGTTCCGAGTGGCTTTTCGTGAACTAAAAAGATCCTCGACATTGGAGTATTTTTGAGCTCGGTTAAGGAGAACGGCCAATGTTGTCAGCGGGTTTTTGCAGAGCGAGAAGAGGAGCCTTCCCTATCTCAGGCCGACCATCATGGCGGCCAAGGCGATCTGATCCGAATAGCCTTCCACTTGCATTGCTTCCAGGTTGAAGCATTTGATGTAGTCTTTTAATAACTCATCTTCTTTCTAGATGATGGTGAGGAGGTAGATTGTTGGTTTGAGCCTTTCCTTTTCTCTAATATAGTTAGTGGTAAAGGCCTTGCTGAGCTATGTGAATGATCAGATAGACCGTGGCTTCAATTACCAAAACCACTTCCGAGTTGCTCCTGTCAGAGTCAAGGAGAATGCCCGGTGCATAACCACAGTCGATGCGCCATGAAGCTCCATCAATGCCCTGAAAGATTCTGGGTGCTTAGCTAGATTGGTAGTCCTGGAATAAGGAATGATCTAAGGCATCCATAATCTAGGCGAAAGTTGAGCATGCATGATCTTGGTGGTGAACAACGACTTAGTTTCCTCCAACATGGCCTCTATTGATGTTGGAGCATGTACGCAGTAAGCTTGCTGCATGTCACCGATCTAACCTCATAATTTGTTGAGCTCTGCTTCCCAAGGGTCTTCGTTCTCGGCTACTATTTCAGCCTCGACCTCGGGAGCTTTGCCACACCTCTCCTTCTCCAACTCATAGCGTAAGTTGTAGGCAGCCAGCGTGGCAGTGCCTGAAGAATGGGAGGGTGCTCGTCTGGGTGCTTAGCTGACTTGTCTGCTCCTTCAGGAGCCGGCAGGTGCTCGAGATGGTGCAGAAACTTATGTGGCTGCTCAAGAAACAATTTCCTCTACCCCTTGGTTGGGAGGACGGATTTGTCATTCCATCATTCGCCTTATCTAATCAAGGTTGATAGTCAGGACTTCGACTTGATGTTTAAGAGAGACGAGTCGACCTTCTCAATTTCAGGATCGCTGCGTTGGGCCTATGGGGGCAAAATTAGCCTGAGGTTGGGAAGATGAGTCCCGATGATCCATAGACTGTTTTAGCGACACAGGGCTGGGCACAGTGGTGGTGGTCTGGGCTTTCTTTCTCCCTTTTGCTATTGTCAAACCCTTGTAGGTGATGAGAACGACTTTCAATGTCGTTATCACAGACGGTGCCAAACTATTGATGAAAAAATTTGTACGTCCTTTATGGACCACTTGAGACTTGTAAGAGAAGATAATAATGGAGACCCTGACTACTGCAGGGGACCCTCCAATGCCAAACTCAAGTAGGTAAGCTTAGTCTAGTAAAACGTGAGGTTTTTTGGGAGGGGGGTTGAGTAGGATTGTGTGTACCTTTCACCATTAGGGGTGCTCCTATTTATAGGTGAGGAGAGGTGGTGGCATAAAGGGATATTCCCTATTTGGTAGGAGCATATCGTAGTGGGATTTAGATTACTAGTGTATCGCGCTGATCTTCTGAGATCTTCGGTGAAGATCTTGGATAGATCTGTGTCGTAGTCGTCTCCCTAGATCTTCGACTAGGATCTCAGATGGGTAAGTTTGGTAAGACCTGGACAGTTGGTTCCAGGTCAAAATAAGTAGAAGTGCAGTAGGAGACCGAGGTGGGGAGTCATTCTGAGGAGAGGTTTGGCTGACCTGGGTTCTTTTGTCGAGTCGTTGTTGAGCTCCTTTTGGCATCGGGTAGATTAGTGGTTAGTCGACTTGCCTTCGAAAACTATTAAAAGACCAAAGTCGATCTCCTTTCTCGCTTAGCTTGAGGTTGATCTCTTTGCTGTATTGATTGTTGACCGACCTCATGGCATGCACGAATGTCCAACCTAACCTTATCTTATTAGTCGGTCCTTTATTACCCACAATAGTAAGAAAGTCTAGATAACTTCTTTCCATGTTTTTATTTTTTAGATCCTGTGTGGGGAAACAGTAGATGTTGATGCTGATTTTTGGACGTCCTCCTTAGACCACTTGGTACCTGCATTAGAAGATAGAGACGGAGACCCTAGCTGTAATAGGGGACCCTCTGATGCCAAAGTTAGGTAGGCAAGCTAGTTCTATTAGAACGTAACATTTTAGATGTGATTTTTTTTTTTGCGTTCCTTTCATTGTAGAACAACTCTCTATTTATAGTTAATAGGTACGGTGGCATAGATGGCAATCTCCCTACTTGATAGGTGTGTATTGTAGAGGGAGTCTTATCCTGAATGTGTTGAGGTAATCTTCGGAGATCCTCGGCGAAGATCTTGGGAAATCTCTTTGATAAGCTTTGAGTGGTCGGGATTAGAAGAAACTTGTAGTAGGAGGCCAAGGCCGACCTGAGCTTTCTAATGGGCTATGGTCAAGCTTCTCCTTTAACATTCGAGTAGGTTACTGACCTGCCGACCTACCCTTGAATGTTGTATTTGAGCGCCGAGACTGAGCTCCCTTAGTAGAACATAAGAGAAGTCGTGGATGACCATCCTCTTCATTTTATCATACCGTGCAGGGACTCTCATAAGTCTTCCGAGTAGGGCGTGCCTGGTTCTATACGAGATCATGTCTTAGAGGCTTCTCCAAGAGATATAGACATTAACTTGAACATGGATGGGGTTATGGAAGAGCTCGGCGTCGTATAATAAAGTACAACAACATCACTTTTGGTCATTGAAGAGCTCCTTGGTCATGACTGGCGTTGGTCGACCATGCAATGCTCACAGATGTCCGATCGAACCTCATACTTTTGACTAGCTCATCTTTACCAATAACAGTAGCCCCCTACTTCTGAGCTGACTATGTAAGCTCGGGAAGTAAGTCAGTGTGGTGAGGTCGGATCATTGTTATCTTGTGCATGGGAGGTCGAGTAGTTCGTTATTAATGTGGAGAGAGGCGGCAGGCCCGGAGATCAAGGAAGATCTGCAATGATGGTACGACGCGTTCGAAGCAGCATGGGTTGGCAAAGCAGCTTTTCAGTTCCCGACCTATGAGGCGTGTACGTGTGGCATTACCTGGGTGAGTGAGAGATCTCCATGTGGCTACACGCATGCGTCGAAGAGCCTCTTCGACTGTCGCATTGAATGCGACTAATCACTATAGGTGGCTGAGTTTCCTATAAAAAGTGTAAAACCCTAGTCGTCTCAGCTATTTGCTTCTGCTGCTGCCTCCCGACTTCCCAGTCTTGACGATTTCTAGTAAGTCAGAAATCTTTCCTTCGCCGAGCTTCATTTCTTCTGATCTCCTTCGTCTCTCCTTCTTTCATTTTCCTTTCTCGTTTCTGCTTTTTGATAAAATCCTGATTGAAAATGCTTGATGTATCAGATGATTGGGATGAGACCATGTCTTACCAGGGCGACTCTGGGCTGAAGAGTTGGGACTCTTGGTTGGGGCCTTCAATAGATCCACCACTTTAATCCCATTGTTGGGTGATGAGGGAATCATGTCGGCCCCAATTGCGAGGGTGTTGGTTCAGTCCTTAACAGAGCGGCCTGTAGAGGCTGAAGTGGGATTTGCTCTGGCTGAGGGAGATGCATTCGGTCCCCCTCGAATGGGTCTGGGGAGATCTATCTATTCGGGTCAAAATTAAAGGAATCCAATCTTGTGCAGATCAGGTCGGAGTACCATATACCCAACTCGGTGGTACTCCAAGCTCCTCCACTTGGTGAAGATTCAGGTAATCTAGGCAAGGGCGAGGTGGTCATATATCTGGTCGCCTTCCAATGTGGCCTTAGGCTTCCCCTCCACTGAATTGTTAGGAAAGTCATCTCTCGCTTGAGATTCGCCCCTTACTAGATGATCCCAAACACCTGGAGGGCTTTATTGGGGGCCTACATTTTGTGGTTCCATCTCAGGAAACTCGAGTTGACCACTGATGAATTTCTCCTTCTGTATCAGGCAAAGTTCAGCCTGAAGCACATAGGTTGGTACTATTTCTCGGCCTCGCCGGGCAAGGGCAAGGCCCGCATCACAGAGAGCCCATCCTCTAACATAAATTGGAAGAAAAAGTGGATATGGATGTCTGGAGACTAGGAAGCTCTGACAACTTCTAGGTTACAGCCTCGGGTTTCGATCCTTTTTTTGTAGTTTTGCCCAAGAAGCCTGCCAAGGTGACTAATTTCGTGCACAATCGGATCGCTCACACAAGGCTAGAAAATGCTTCCAAAAGATCTTGAAGAGTGTTGATTACTCCCAAGATCCTTCATTGGTCTAGTCTTGCTTCATCCATCGCGAGAGGTAAGTGCATAAACCTCTTCCGAACTCATAAGTTTTCTTTTCCTCTAGTTTCTGGTCGATTTTCATTGTTTATACCGTAATGGCAAATAAATCTCGACCCGCGAAACAAGGCCATGCTCCTTCTGATGCCGAGCTGGCTCAGAAAAAGGTGCCCTTGAAGAGAAGGGCGATCATCCCTCCTGTTAAGCTACAACTGACGAGTTCTTCCACAATAGCGGGAGGGACGTCGGCATCGGTCTCTGGTAAACCTGCAGCGGGGTAGTCGAGCTTGACTATTCAGGTCACTCCTCCCACCATAAATCCACCAGCAACCTTGGATGTAATCGACGTGAAATATTTCCCAGCACAGAAGGTCATCCCTGCCGCTGAATCTTAACCCTCCGTGACTCGAGTTGAGCCAACTGATTGGGCTCCCCCCGCCCCCAACCTGGGTTCAGGCGAGCGACTCGCTAATTAGGAGACAGGTAGTGCCTAGGGGGCCCTCATCCTGATTTGACCTACATGGTGAACATCCTCCTTGGATAGCTCGACACGTTCTTAATGCTAAGATTGCTGAGGCAATGGTGACCCACCCGGTTACCTTCATGGGTTAGGTAGTTGCGACTCTCTATAAGGTATAGTTCTTCCTTTGTCTTGCAGTTACTTTCGTGGTCTGATGCTATCTGACACATACTATCTTCTTTTCAGCTCACTCCTGTCCTCCTACCGGTCTCCACAAGATGATACGTGTCAGAAATGAGTGTGAAGAGGCATAGGCGAAACGAGGGAGCAAGACTGTTGAGGCTGATCAACTTCGATCAGCCTTAGAGAAATTTGGGGAGAAGCTAATAGCTTTGAAGATCTAGGTGGAGGAGCTAACAGCTCTGAGGGCCCAAGTGGAGGAGGCCCGGAAGGGGGAGGCATAGGTGAAGGCCGATCTAGAGGTGGCGAGATCGCACCTCAGTGGAGCGAAGGCCAAGGTCGCTAAGTTGAAGGCCGAGTTAGCTGAAGTGAAGGTTAGCTCGGCAGTGAAGCTGGTGGAAGTTGAGGTATCCATTTAAGGGGCTCGAGCGGCATCAGAGGACGAATTCAAGGCCTCCAAAGAGTGAGCAGAGGAAAAAGACCTGATCTACAATTTCGGGTATGACAAATGCCTTGAGGACATCAAGGAGAGGTACCCTGAGATCGATCTAAGTAGTCTTGAAAACACTTTTGTTGAGGACCCAACTCCACAAGGGGCTGAGGATCTGACCCCATCAAAAGTCGAGGCCTTGATTTCAACAGAAGCCGAGCAACCTCCTCAAGAGGATTGACTTTGCCACCCCTCATACTTATAGTTCTCCCGATGTAGCTTCTTTTTCTGTTATTAATGAAAATATGATTTTTCTGCATTAATTGATGTTGTGCCTGAAATTTTTAAGCAGATTTAGTGGGTCAGTTATTTGCACGTCGGTTACAGTAATAGGTCGAACATATTGGTTGAGTAATAGGAGTGTTGGGGGTGAGCTCTTGAGCTTTTCCCTTCATTAAGGGAATTTTTCCCATATAGGATAGACCAAATTGTTGTAATGACCTCTTCGTAAAGGGCCAAGCAATTCGATTAAGAGGATTATTTTCCCTTGCACTAAGGGAGATCCTCACAGTGGATCACATAGTCCGAGTAGTGTTACTAATTAGTAATCTGGCCTCTTCTTTAAGGGTCAGACAACTAATGAGAGGACTGTTTTCCCTTGCACTAAGGGAAATCCTCAGTAGACCATGTAGTTCAAATAGTGTAGACAACGAATAGAATTTGGAATTTCCTGGCCTTAGGATTTTTATTGTAGATTCCGAACAATAGACATGTGGATTCCAACCTAAGAAGTAAATTGTTTCTGACCTGAGATCCGATTGATCTTTACGGATAGTAGATCTTCAAATGCTCGGAATTCTATGAGTGCAACAGAGGTCTTCCCTCCATGTCTTTAAGCCGATATGTTTCAGGTCGGGTCATGCCCGTTATCTTGTAAGGCTCTTCCCAGTTTGGCCCTAGGGTCACCAAACCGGGCTCCTTGGTGTTTTGAAAAGTTTTGCTAAGGACCAAATCTCCTGGTCAAAACATTCGCATCTTTACTGGGGAATTGTATAATCAGGTGACCTGCTATTGCCGAGTCACGATCTTAAGTTGAGCTTGCTTCCTTACCTCTTCAAGTAGGTTAAGACTAAGGGTCATTTGTTTGGCATTCTGAGATTCATTATAGGACCGAACACAAGCTGTGGGGAGTCCTATTTTGACTGGAATGACGACCTCTACTCTGAAGGTTAGGGAAAATGGGGTTTCTCCTATAGATATGCTAATAGTAGTTTTGTATGCCTAAAGCATGTAAGGAAGCTCCTTGGCCCATGCTCCTTGGGCCTTCTCGAGCCTGGTTTAAAGGTGATTTTTGATGATCTTGTTGACCGCCTCTACCTATTCTTTAGTTTGAGGGTGCCAAGGAGACGAGTAGGCATTGTGGACCTTGAGCCTCTTGTTCTCGAATATATTTTTGAACTGGATGCTCTTGAGGTTTCTCTTGTTGTTGTTGTGAAGTTTGATTAAAGAAACCTAGAGGGGTAGCAGTTTGTCCATTCCTCCAACTAAAATTTGGATGATTTTTCTAACCGCGATTGTACGTATTAGAGGTAGCTCCATTGAAAGTTCTTTGATAGTTATTTATAGCATTGGCTTATTCATTCAACACTTCTTGAAAGGCAGGTATTGTTGGACAATTTTCAGTTGTGTGAATGTTACAATCACAGATACCACAAACTGTTTCATTAACCTTATCCTTCTTTGATTCCATGGCCTTGAATTTCCTTATGAGCTTAGCCACTTTAGAATTAAGATCATCCTCTTCTTTCAAGAGATATAATCCACCTTTCTCCTTAGATTAAGTCGGCCTAGACGTGGTGTTTGAGTTTGGGTAATGGTCCCATGATTGTATTTTTTCAGCAAGGCTATCGGGGTAATCCCATACCTCATCGACATCTTTATTCATGAATTCTCCATTACACATTGTCTCGACCAATTGATGCATGAAAGATTGTCAGTCCATCATAGAAAAAGTTTGTAATGCGCCACGTTTCAAAGCCGTGTTGTGGGCATGAACTGACAAGATCCTTGAACCTTTCTTAACATTGGAAGAATGCTTCATCCTCCTTTTGGGCGAAGTTCATGATTACTTTTCTAAGGGTAATCATTTTATGATGTGAAAAAATTTTCTTTATGAATTCCCTCTGCATATCATTCCATGTGCCAATGGATCTAGGACGTAGTGAATGTAACCACTTCTTAGCCTTCTCCTTCAAGGAAAAGGGAAAGAGTTTCAGCCTGATTGTATCCTTAGATACATTAGGAAAGTATAAGGTGTCTATGATCTCATCAAACTCTTTCAGATGTAAGTATGGACTTTCTGATTCAAGCCCCTGGAATTTAGGAAGGAGTTGGATAACCCCTGGCTTAATGTCCATATGTCCTATATTTTTAGGAAAAATCATGCATGAGGGTGTACTCACCCCCACCAGTTGTAAATAATCTTGTAAAGTACGATGCGGGGGTGCTTGATGCACCTCATTCTCATCCTGAGTGTCTCTACCCTGGGTTGAGGTAGAAGAGGTTGGTTTTCAGCCATCACTTCAGTTAACTCAGGGGATTTCGAGCGGTGTCTAGTCCTACGATGGATAATAAACCCCTCAACCAATCCTCCTTCAGTCAAGAGACGCTGAGTATTATCACGAACCCACTTGGGCATAAAACACTCGCAGCCCTCAATTCAGATTCGAACCTAGACCTAAGAGGAAGAATAGAAATGACAATTTTAAAATAAAGAGGAAAGATAGAAAGAAGTTACCAATTCGAAGTCCTAAGTTGAGAACCTACAATATAAAACAACCAAGTTAGTTTCTAGAAGATAAGACCTAATCCAGGAAATAGAGAAAGTAAAGAAATTAGGATGAGGTTACCAATTTAAAAGATCTATCAATAACCTTACAAAACAGGAAGGTTAGTTCTAAAAATCAAATAGAAAGAAAATTTTGAAACTAAAGTGAGTAAAATCCTAATCTTAAACTAATTCTAAAATCAATTAATTTCATAAAATCGTAGCAGTCAGTCCCCGAAAATGGCGCCAAAAACTTGTTCACAACCCAAGTATAGGGTTATGATGTAGTAATAAACTCGGTGAGACCGAGGTCGAATCCTAAGGGATTAATACCTGTATGTTATCTGAAACTAAGTAGAACTAGAACTAGACTAAGATGAAATCTAAATCAAATAAATTTAAGGAGTAATGGTGAAATATTTATCTAAACTTTAGAGAGATCAGAGGTAGAAAACTAGGAATTCAGAGGATCCACTTGTAGAAATAGGGGAGATCTTGTGCTTACTTCAAGAACTCAACTGGACTTAGAGTCCCATCTTCATCCAGTTAAAGAGTGTAACCATGGAAATCAAAACTGAAGTTCCTTTAATATGGTTTTCAAGAGATGAAAGGTATATGAATTAGAATGGATTCCATCACTAAACCATGCCCAGGAGACAAAGTGAACAACAAAATTAAACTAATTACCAACCAAGCAACAATGTATGAAGGTTAGGAAGGGTACCATCATCCGACCATGCCCAGGAGACGATGGTGAACAACAGGGCATCCTGAAATCTTAAACATAAAAAGAAAAGGAACATGCTTAAAGCTATCACGGACCCATTATAATTTTAGTCACAACAGACCATTAAAAACTAAAAACATTCCCAACTAAAATCAACATCAGTTCAGTCTAAACAAAAGGCACAAGAAAAAAATCTCCCATTACGCTACAGGCTTCACCTCTTAGCCCTAGCTAAGAGGTTTAGAAAATCATGATCATGATTTAACTAATCTCTAAAGAAAACATAAAATCAAAACAAGGAGAGAAGGGAAAAAACTCTGTTAACAGCATCTTCACGTCCAGCTCCCTCTCTGCTCCACCTCTGATTTTTTTATGATCCCTCTCACGTTCTCTCTCTCTCTCTTTCTCCTTCTTATAGGCAGAGGGATCGGTGCAAGGTCGGTGGGGAATTTCTACAGCAACAGGTCGGTGCGAAAGGGGGAGAAGTCGGTGGGTTTCTTACGTAGCAGCGTGCGTAAGCAGCACCATCGAACTAACACTGGACATTAGTGGGGCCCATTTCTTGGTGTTGCTCACAAGATCCAATCTGTTCATTTGATTGTGCACAAAAAATCGGTCGGATATGACCATTTTTGGATCAGATTTGTGGTGGCCCACGAATGATTTTAATTCACCGTCAGTCTTCCATTTGGATGATCGAAAACTGATCTCCAATGTATCTTAAAATTTTTCCACCTAGTCCATGTTTATAGAGCCCTTTTAAGCCTGATGGACGGTCCCAATTATCTGGATCATCGACCATGGTGGCCCACAAGAACGGACCGTAACCTCTGTTGTGAAATAGAGTTGACGCACGTCGTCTCTGTGAAGTGTGATGGCCCATTGATTGCTGTCATGTGGAAGATCCACACCGCTTATTAGATTCAGGATAAAAAACCATCCAGGAAGGAGGGTTTTTGGAGTGAAATTGGTGTGCCCCACATGATCTTTTATTATACCATCCATCCTGCATTTAATGGCTAGGATCTTGCAATCACTTGCATGGTATCAAAAGGTCACCTATGTGAGGTTAATACCCCCCTCTGTACACAATGGATGGTTTAGATTGATGGTTTGGATGAGGGGTGAGCCCCACTGCATGAAACCAGCGGACGCCGGTGCGTTCGCTATTCTTGTACAAGAAGAAAGACGAGTCAGCCCGTCTTTGACCGGGCTGACCGTCCGGTGCGCGTCCAATGCACGTATGCACTATGCACACTCAAGTGTATGTGGGGTCCACTGTGACGCATATACGGAATTCGCCTCGACCATTCGTTTTGTCAACTTATTTCAGACGTTGATTTTAAAATAAGCACATCCAGATATTAAGTGGGCCCTACAGTGATAATTTATGTGCTGATTTGACCGTTGGAGTACTTCCATAGGGATCCAAGAGCTGGTATTTGACATATATAGTTAATTTGTGGTCCTCAGGCCATATATGAAGTTTCAAGCCGAACGGATGGTGGGAACCTTGTGATCTTACATTCTGGACATCTTTTTGGCTGCTTAAGCTTCAATTTCTCGATTTTCTTGGATCTCTAGCATGCAAATCCGTCGATCTTAGCCTCCTATGGTCCGTCTCATGCTTTGGAGAATTTTGAGTGTTAAATCCATGCTTTTAACATCCTGATCCAGTCCAAGCTCGTAATTACACCTTATACCAAAATCACGATTAAAATATGTCGTTAAACAATACCATGTTCATAAATCCAGACAATAACTGGGGTCTAATATGCAATATTTGACCCTCAACACTGCTTCCTCCCTAGCTCTCGAATAAGAGTTGAGCTGACTGCTGCAGCCGAGACTACTAGGTAGAGCAATAACAACTCTCCTTACTCGTGATTAGAAAGCAGCGGAGGTGAACCTAAGTATTGCTTGAGCTGTTGGAAGGCCAGATTGCAGTCCTTAGTCCATTCCACCTTTTGTTTTCCTTTCAATTGCAGGAAAAAAGGAAGGCACTTGTCAGTGGCTTAAGAGACGAAGTGATTAAGGGTAGTAACTCTTCCAGTGAGGCACTGGATTTCTTTTGTTGTCTTAAGAAAGCTCATGTATAGTAGCGCTCAAATCTTGTCGGGGTTTGCCTCAATTTTTCTTTAGTTGACTAGAAAGGCAATGAATTTTCCCTACCTGACGCCAAAGGTACACTTGCTCGGGTTCAGCTTCATCTCAAATTTTTGCAGGATTGTGAACATCTCCTCGAGGTCGACAGTATGACTTGTAGCTTTGATGCTTTTAATGAGCATGTTCTCGACGTAAACCTCCATGTAGTGCATGTGCCCGATCTGTGAAGCAAACATTTTGTTGACCAGTCGCCAGTACGTGGCTCTAGCATTCTTTAGCCAGAAGGGCATCGCTTTGTAACAGTAGAGCCCCTTGTTGGTGACAAAGGTGATCTTCTGCTTGTCGTGTGGGTGCATGTCGATCTGATTGTAACCTGAGTATGCATCCATGAAGCTTAAGAGCTCGTGTTCTGTAGTGTTGTCGACCAACGGTCGATCTTTGGGAGAGGAAAACTATCTTTGGGACATGCCTTGTTTAGGTCTATGTAATCGACACAGACACGTCATTTCCCATTAGACTTTTTTACCAAGATGATGTTGGCAATCCAATCGGGATAATAAATCCCCTTGATGAATCCAGCTTCCAAGAGCTTGTTAACATCCTCTCCAATGACGGCATATCATTCTGGTTAGAATGCTTGTCATTTTTGCCTCACTGGTTGGTGGTCAGGATCAATGTTCAGCATGTGGACCATTACTTCTGGGCTGATGTCGGGCAAGTCTTGGTGGGACCAGGTGAAAATGTCGACATGACGTCGGAGGAGGTCCATGATCTGGTCCTGCAAATCTAGAGCTAGTAATGAGTTGACCTGTACAATGCGGTTGGGTCAAACTCACTGAGGGGAATGGTTATAAGGTCTTCCACTAGAGATACTCTCTCGAGCGACTCTTCCCAAGGATCGAGGGAAGTAATGGTCATCGTATAGTGCCACGTCCTTAGAGCCATGGAGTAACATTAGAGAGCTTCCTGCTGGTCTCCTTTGACCTACCCAAGGATGGCATTGTAAATAGAAGGATAGTCGACCACAAGAAAGTCAATCATCTTCATTGTTTAGTTTTGTTCATCTCCTGTAGTGATCGGAAGCTGTATGGATCCCCCAGAGGTGACCTTGTCTCCTGCAAATCCAAGCAATGGGGTATTGATAGGTCAGAGTCAAGACCTTTCAATTTTCATTTTGTTGAAGGCGTTAGCAAAGAGGATGTCGGTTTCTACCTCCATGCTGTTCGTTCCTCCAATTTAATCGTTTTCCCCTCCTAACATATTCTTGCAAGTATCTGTTATGAATGAGGGCTTCAATCTCCTCCTTGAGGTTGAAGCAATCACTGGTAGAGTGGCTGTGGCTGCAGTGGAAGTGGTAGTACTTCCACTTATCCCGCTTCTTTACGTTAGTCCTTATTTGGTTTGGCCACATCAAGAGTCATTTGTCCTGAACTTCCATGAGGACTTGCTCGGGAGTAGAGTTGAGGGGAGTGTAAGAGTGGAACCCATTCTCAGGTCATCTACTCGGACGTTCACCTTTGGTCAGATCGTCGTCCCTTTTATGCATGTTACTAGGAGTTGATGCTTTCCCCTCCTTAGGCCATTTCTCCCTAGCTGATTCCCCTGCACTCCAAGTGGCTTTCCATAAGCTAAAAAGCTCCTCAGCATTGGGGTACTTTTGAGCTTGGTTGAGGAGTTCGGCCAATGTCGTCAAGGGATTCTTGTCGAGCAATAAGAGGAATCTCCCCTCCTTTAGGCCAGACATCATAGAAGGTAATATGATCTTATCTGAATAACCCTCCACTTGCATTGCTTCCAAGTTAAAACATTTAATATAGTTCTTTAACAACTCGTCCTCCTTCTAAGTGATGGTAAGGAGGTGAGTCGTTGGCTTTCGCCTATCTTTTCCACCAATGAAGTTGGTGATGAAGGTCATGCTGAACTATGTGAACAAGCTGATAGACTTTGTCTTCAATTACCAAAACCATTTTTAGGCTGCTCTTGACAGAGTCAAGGAGAATGCTCGACACATCATCGTGGTCGAGGCACATGAAGCTCCATTCATGCCCTGAAATATTCCAGATGCTTGGCCGAGTCGGTTGACCCAGAGTAGGGGTAATTTGTGACATCTTAAATCTGGGCGGGAGCTGAGTTTGCATGATATCATCGGTGAATAGTGGCTCAGTTTCCTCCAACAAAGCTTCTATTGAGGTCGGAGCATGCGTGCGATAGGCCTGACATATGTCGTCGATATGACCTCGTAGCTCTTTGAGTTCAACCTTCCAGGGATCCTTGTTCTCGGCCACTGTCTCGGAAGCCTTACCACACTTTTTCTTCTCCAATGTATGACGTAGGTCAGAGGCAGCTAATGTAGCTGTTCCAGAGGCATGGGAGGGTGCACAACTCGACATCTTATAGGTCTATTTGTTCCTCTGAGATGGCGCAAAGACTTTAGTAGTTGTCTAAGCATTAGCTTCCTCAGCCCCCTGGTCGAGAGGAGGGATCTGCCTTTCCAACATAAGCCTTATTTGATTGACGGTACTGGTCAATGCTTCAACTTGATGTTCCAGAGTGACAAGCCAACCTCCCCAGCTCTGAAACCACTGCACTGGACCTACAAGTGCATAATTAGCCTGAAGGTGGGAGGGTGAGTCCCAATGGTCCACGGACTATTATGCCAGTGCAGGTTTGGGTGCAGCAGTAGTTGTAACATCTCAAAAAAATCTATACAAGGACCCGAGTACCACCTCAAGCAGAACTACCCAAGGATCGCATCCTATCATATAATTTAGGTAAAATTTAGTTAAGTACTGAACTAAATAATCAATGGATTAGGCTTGGACCATCATTTCCATAAATGAGAAGGCCTAAAACCATTAATACCACTGACTCAATGTCACCTAAACACCTAGGAGAAATCCCATGAGCCTGTTGCTCTCAGGAGTGCATTAAAACTCCCTATCCGACCTAGACCACACGTCAAGGGTCCGATGACCACCAAACTATAGGATTATGTTCGTCCTACTAGGCTTGACAACCATAGTGGGAATCAAGCATAGATAGTGTCCAAAAACGTACAACTTGAATCCTGAGTGAAGTATGTGAGAAACATGAATATCTTTAGAAAATGTAATGAAACTTAAGTGAATTGGGCCATTCGCTCACACGCGAGATTGAGGATTTCTGACCATCAGTTTCTGACCGAACTTCACCCATGGAAAAGGAAAATTTCCCTACACATATCCATATAACTGTGGCCCTGATCGAATAAGTATGACCGTTGATCTTACACAGGTCCTCCACGGTCGATCAACTTATCCAATTGCACTAAAATCACATCCTGGCATAGATCCATTGTCAGAGAGCATACTCTATGACATAAGTGAGTAGTGGGCTTCCCTGTGAGCCCTGTTTGTCAAAAACAGCTGGCCAAAGGGTATAACGCATGTATATAGTGGCCCTGGGGCCATTTGCATCACTTCTAGGCTTATAAATACCCCTTATACCACCTCTCTCATATATGAATTTCTCCAAAACCCTAAGGGAGAGAGAGAGAGAGAGAGAGAGAGAGAGAGAGAGAGAGAGAGAGAGAAGAGAAAAGAGAAAAGAGAGAAGAGGGCTTTTGGGAGATTGTTGCCATAATTCTCTCCCACGACTCCACGCACCAAATCACCTCCCCGTTGCGCTACGCAATCTGTTTTAGCTACGATTTTGGGTAAGAAACCCTAACCTTAATCTTTTTATAGAGATCCAGGCTGATTATTTGTTAAACTAGCTAACCTTTTACATTATTTAGGTACCCGACGTTCCATTTTCGGGAACATAGAATTTGAACCGAGTATTTCGACGAAAGGTGCGGACTATAAACGTTTACGTTATGGTTATCAATGCTTTCAATGTCAGCTAATAATTTATGTCTGACTTGATTGCAGCCATATTGTCTTAGATACACCATCTTCGATATATTATACATGTATAAACTATGTTAAACAAAAGATGCATCCCATGTGTTTATCGAAATTTTTGAATGAACGTGTAACCATGATTTGTGCTTGACATGACTACTAATCTAGGATTTCTGCCATATGCATGCTGACCTCTCTGTATGAGGACTTGCTAAAATATACGTTGTAACTAACCTAGTCTATATATTTGATAAAGTGTAGTCTAAGTGTTTGATGAATTGTCTGAATGAGAAATTATTGATGATTTGTATTTATTAAGAGTATTAAGATAGGATTCTTAATTACCTTATTCATATGTATGGTTTTTTTCATGTAATTATATTTGCCACTGCGTAATTTATGGATAAAATACAAGTGTTTGGTAACATGCTCAATGTGTTTGATGAAATGCTCAAATGAGGAATTCACTTGAATTGTTTGTTCAATGCTGAAGTGATTATCACATGTGTTTACATGCTACATTTGAGTAAGATTGAGACTACAACATAGCCCAGGCAATCGGTAACAGTCCTTGTTCGAGTGGCCGAATTAGTCTCGCCACATTGGGTAAACTCGATAAATTCGGGGCACACGATGATCGTCGATAGTGGTTAGGCCATGAAGGGTGCTTATGCATTCTATGTCGATTAAGTCAGCGTGTGCCCGTACCAATCAAACTTGCCTAATGAACCGATTAACCTATTGTGTGTTTACCATGTATGGACACCATTGTTTGAATCTAAGTTACCCCTTTCCAATATAAAGGCTCACTCTAACCATGGTACCACGATCCGTTAAGACTCATGAGTCGGACATGGTGGTATGTGACAACATGTTTGAGTTTTCGACCTACGTTGGGGTGACGAGCCTCCTCGTAGTGACCAATGAGTATCTAAGACTCGTGAACTGTGCATGATTGTATGGGACACCGTGTTCATGTTGTCGACCTACGTTGAGGTGACAAGCCTCCCTGTAGTAATCGCGAGTATAAACTTTTGAATTTGCCTACCGACTATGTTTTTTTCATGGGATGTGATGACCCTACAACTTGCCTATTGTATGTGCTTAACTGGGAGTGACAAACCTAGATGGATCCTTCAATTCGGGTCAATGATAGAAAGGGAGGTACCCTAGCTTTCCAAATTTACTATATGAATAAGCCTAATTAACTACTTAGCTAACATGACCATGCATCGCACTGCATTAGTTAGAACGTGCTTTAAAGGTGTTGAAGTCCCACCGGAGGCAGTGACATCATATGTGAAATAGGTTGTCGGATTCACTTTTTGAGGGAGCTTTGATGTGAGGGCATACTTCATTACTTGCACTCCATTCCTGCATTAATAAGAGTAGTTAGGAAATGATTGTTATGTTGCTTTATCATTACTACTTGATTGACTTGATAACATCTTAACTTTTGCCTTATAGTACCACTGAGTTGATCACTCACTCCCACCCTGGGATGGTGTTTTAAAACACCAATCAGACTCTAGTTTAGATGCAGGTGTTGATGAAGTCTAAGCAACATAATAGGACTTTATAGATGAGGAGTTCTCCTACTTTCAGCTCTCGGGCGGGTCTATATAGACCTCGTACTGACACGCAGGGAACACGGGGATATTCGGCTTAGTTGGACACCTTACATTTTCACATTTTGTATATTTTGAAACAATATATGTATATATTCAGCCCGGTTACATTCTCTTACTCTGGAGGTTGTGAAACACTTACACACTTAAATATATATGCTTTAGGCTTCCGCTTGCTTAGTTTAATGATATCCAGAGTATGATATGTTGTTTTAGTATAATCCCACTCATGTCTTAATCATTAATATGGACAAAATTTGAATATCATTATCCATATTGCATAAGTGATGTGTTGAATCTCGAGAGTAGAGCTTTGCTCGACCCTCCAAATTTAGGGAGTTACAAGTTGGTATCAGAGTATGATTTGGATTAAACTGGACATGGGTTATAAGTAACACGACGCACTCTGACGCATTCTGACGTAGGAAGGGGCGATGAAATTTAGAGACGATCTTAGAATCCTAAAGTTGACGGGCGAGACCAAACATTGCAATGGAGTTCCTAACATGTACATGAGGGACGTAGGTCACGTGTATTGACCTAAGTCACCTCTAGGCCATTAGTCGACGGGTTTGAGTCGATACTTGATAAATTTCAAACCCGAAACGAATCCAAATGATGCGAATACACGTGCGTTGGACCAAGAAAATGGACCCTATGGGCCTGAGGACCCAAATCACGATGCTTGGTGGGGCCCATGGGGTCCCACACACCAAAACATGACCCGAGGGGGTGGCCACCACCGGACAGCCCAGGCGGGTGCGATGACACCACCAAACTTCCCAGCCGGGCGCAGCAGCACCGTGGGATCGGCAGCGCACCGCCGTCCGACCAGCTAAGTGGGGTCCCTCACACGTGTGGGGGCCCCCTTTTAACACCCTTTGCACCATTCCTCCCTCATTTCACCCTTTCCTACCCCACAAGCACCTCCAAATCCTCCAAAAATACTCTTTCTCTCTCAAATCCTCATTTCCATACACTCAAATCCCTCATTTCTTTACATTCTGCACCCCTCCACCACTATTCCTCTAAAACTACCCTTTTCATCTTCTCATTTCTATTATTCTCACTCATTTGAGCACAAACCCTCCTTTTTGTGTCTCAAAACTTCATACTTTCAAATCCACTTCATACTTAAAGTTTTTCCATTTCAATGGCTCTCTTTGAGATTGTAACCACCATTTTCTCCATCTCAACGCTCCTTTCCCTTATGGGAAAGAAGTGAGCGGCCTTGGATGAGGCCGGGCCTAGTCGTCCAAGTAGTTTTAAAAAGAAGACGAGTGTCGAGACAAGTGTAAGCACCAAGCGGAGGTCGATATGGGACCTCGACCCTCAATTCCCAATAGAGAGGTCTCTACCGACGGGTGCCAAACTTGGTAAGTTCCATGATGGCAAGGTTGTGTTTGAAGCTCACATCAATGAGAAGTTACTTGGGCTATATCCAGTGATCGACCTCCTCTTAAAGAATGGGTGGGGTCCCATATTTGAAGGAAAAATACATGCAAGTGAAGGCACGGTATGAGCCTTCTATGCACACATAAGGGACCTAACTCTTGAGCCTCTCTAGTTTACCATCCCTTTGAGAAGGACTCAAACCAGGGTCGATGTGGATGTCATGGCCCGTATCAAGGGAATAAAGCGTGGTGTGGTACATGTCAGCGATGTTAATCTCGCTAGTGTATGGGAGAGAGATCACCGCACTCACTTCCTTTGTGGCCAACTTGTTGATTGGAGGCAAGGGAACAGTCCCGCATCAACAAGTATGATGGAGAATTTCTGTCTACTCCATATATGCACATACAACGTGTATCCTAGGTGGAGTAACCGCACTGAATGCACTAGATTTATGGTGGACTTCCTGTACCGAGTTGGACAGGAAGAAAAGGTGTGTCTGCCTACTCTTGCCTTGACTCAGATTGTTATTACACGTCTCCCTCCCATTCGGCTGACTCATTTGCAAGATCTCCCACAGCTTCAGATTCAGGCTCCATATGGATAATCTCATTGCTATGTATTTCATCAATGAAACTACACTCAACAATATTAGAATAGGCTCGAGGCAACGCCAAGCCAGGATTGATAAGCGCGGGGATGAGATAGAAGAAGAGACTGAAGAAGAGGAAGGCAGTGAAGAAGAAGAAGGCAGTGAAGAAGAGGAAGGCAGTAGAGAAGAGGGACAGGAAGAAGAAGAGGAGGTCGAGGATTCAGACGGGGGACCTCCTACGGCTCATGAGGATCACCACGACCGGGCCTCCTTAGAAGCCCGTATGGTCAGGATTGAGGAAAATCAGGCCTACTTAAAGTAGAAGTTTGAGGAGAACCAGGCCTACCTGTGCTGTATGCAGGATAAGGGAGCACCTCCGCCTTCCCCAGAATCGGAGGACTAGTAGTGTATTTATAGTTATTTTTCTTCTTTTTGTAATAGCCTTGATAGACTTAATTTGGGAGCTAGGTTAGTAAGTGTTAAAGCCTTTTGTGAATTAGCTTACATGCACCTCTGTCATAGTGCATGTAATACCACATCATATGTAACTGTGACAATTTTGTTAAATGAAATGTATGAAGCTTCTTTTGTTTAGAAATGTGTAGAATGTTTGAAAAAAGTGGATGATGTTATTCTAATCCTATAAATGTTGCACCCTATGTTTTATATAGGGAATGCCTCCTAAAACTACTTGGAACATGGCACGTGTCCCACTTGGCGAAATGATTGATGGGGCCTCTCACCTGAGTGGTAGCCAAACAGACCCTAGTTTGGGTCCGAGTAGTGATACGATGCCGGATTCACAACTGGCCACTGGCCCCACAAATGGGCCAACACTGAGTGCACCACCAGTTCTAGGTTAGAATCATGCGTCTTCGTCGACGCCACACATGCCTTAGGCGGCCTCTCCCCTTAATAGGTTGGAGTAGATGATGCTCCCAATGCAACAACATCAGTAAGTTCTAGCAACTATAGCGAGGGCCATCGCATAAAACATGAAAGTGGCCCCGTCGATGCCACCTGTACATCCTATTGGGGCTATGACTACAAGTGGCCTGTTTAATCACTTTCAGTGCCTCTGTCCTCCTACTTTTATGAGTACTTATAGACCCGAGGAGGCTGAGTACTGGTTGGATCGCATTTCTAAAATATTGAGGTCGTTGCACTATACAGAGTAGAACAGGTTGAGCTAGTCACATATATGTTTGAAAAGGAAGCTAGCCTGTGGTGGGACAGTGTCCTTCAAACCGTTCCTGTAGGATTTATGTGGACATGGGACGAATTTGAAGTACGCTTCCACGAGAAGTAATTCTCCATCACTTACCATAATGAAAAGGAGGGTGAATTCCTCTGCTTCTGACAAGGGAAAATGACAGTGGCATAATACGAGAACCGTTTCACAGAGTTGGCTAGATATGCTCCTTTGATTTTGGTAGATGAGCCGATGAGAATGCGATGATTTTCAGAAGGGTTGTGGGCTGATATCTGCACCAAGATGTGTTGCGCTAACATTTCCAACTATGTTAAGCTAGTGAGCATATCTCTGCGAGTTGAGTAGGATAGTGAATGAGTGTCTCGAACACACATGCTGATGGGCTTGAGCCCTAGGCCTGAATTACAGAACCGACCATTTCTCGGCAAGAGGCCACGTATGAACTCGCCTCCCAGACCAATGGCTCCGGTGGCTCAGCAGAGGTGAACTGACCTTTGGTGTACTATTGTAACAAAGGGGGGCATACTGACCCCTCTTATTTTATCAAGATGAAAGACAATGGCTTTACGCCACCTCAGAAGTCAACTGCCAGCCACCACATGTTATTTCAGCTTCACCTCTACGATCTGCACCACCGGCATAACTATTCTACTGACCTCTTATATCTCGAAATAGGCCACCTCAACGACCTATGGCAGCATAACTTAATCGTCCGCAACAAGCTCAAGTATATGCACTCGCAGCCAAGGCCTCTAAATCAGCGGTTGCAGTACTGCTAGCCTTTGAAGTCACTGCCCACATCCAAGGTACACCAGTATTTTTCTTGGTGGACACCGGGTCCATTATTTTAATGATAGCATGCTCTACAGTCAAGCGATTACGTTGAACACTACCCCTATGGTTGGGGTGAGAGTCATCACAGTAGCAGGAACCTTCACAGACGCCACTAAGCTTTGTAAGAGTTACCCAATAGACTTAGGGAGCAGAGCGGTGTACATTAACTTGATTGTAACCAAGATATATCATTACGACGTCATCCTCAGCATGAATTGGCTCACCAAAATGAAGGCAGAGATTAACTGTGAAACCAGATTGGTGACAGCCCATGAGCCAAAAATATGACCTTCACTTTCCCAGTTCAGGTCAGTTGGCCCTACTGCATTAGTTGTTATGCTTCGTTGTTAGAAAATTATGATGGTCCATCACTTGGGGACATGCCAGTAGTCCAAGATTTCACAGACGTGGTTAGAACAATCCCTGGATTACCTCCTTAGTACGAGATCAACTTTACCATCGACCTTGTGCCAGGCGCGACACCGATCTCCTTATCGACTTACCACATGCCTCCGTGTGAAATAGAGGAATTGAGGAAGCAGATTGATGACTTATTGGATTCGGATTTTATACGACCAAGCGTATCTCCTTGGAGAGCACCTGTATTGTTTGTGAAAAAGAAGGATGGATCACTGCGGTTGTGTATAGATTACCGCATGCTAAATCACGTCACAATGAAGAACAAGTTCCTCTGCCAAGGATAGATGACCTGTTTGACCAGTTGAAGGGGGCGCAGTATTTCTCTAAAATAGCTTACAGTCCAGATACCATTAGTTGCCCATTAGGAATGAAGACATGTAAAAAACAGCTTTCAGGACCAGTTTCGGGCACTACGAGTTCCTCGTGATGCTGTTTGGACTTACAAATGCACCAGCCGTATTCATGGATCTCATGAACTGAGTATTTTGGCCGTATTTATACTGATTCGTCATTGTATTTGTAGATGACATCTTGATATACTCAAAGAGTTGGAAAGATCACAAAGAACACCTGTGAGCAGTCCTTGATACTCTCAACCAGAATCAATTATTTGCACAGTACTGAAAATGCGACTTTTGGAAGGAAGAAGTCAAGTTCTTAGGGCACGTGGATTTCAAGGAAGGAATTGCCATGGACCTTGCCAAGGTAACCGTGGTACATGATTGGGAACAGCCTGACTCAGTTACAGAAGTGAGGAGTTTCCTTGGACTTGCCAGCTATTACCACTGATTCATTAAAGATTTCTCCAAGGTAGCCCGACCATTGTCTCAAATTTATCAGAAAGATCTTAAGTTTACTTGGAACAAGAAAGCAGAGGCAACCTTTTAAGAAATAAAGGATAAGCTGACGTCTGCGCCTGTGCTAGTACTGCCAGAGCAAGGGGTCAAATATACTATTTACACCGACACCTCTTAAGTCAGTTTGGGATGTGTACTTATGCAGAAGGATAGGGTGATCACCTATGCCTCGTGACAGTTGAGGAAATACAAAGAAAACTACCCCACTCATGACCTAAAATGGGCGACAATCATTTTTACATTAAAGCTTTGAGACGTTACCTCTATGAAGAGGAGTTCAAGCTCTTTTAGACCATAAAAGCCTCAAGTACATCTTTACACAGAGAAACCTGAATATGAGGCAATAAAGTTGGATGGAGACTTTGAAAGACTTCAAGTTTGAGGTCTCCTATCATCCCGATAAGGCCAACCTTGTGGCCGATGCATTGAGCTGCAAGAAAATGATAGAATTTGTGGCCCCACTAATGATAGAAGAGTGGAATATGGTGGAATTCGTGCGAGATTTGGAACAACAGTTTACAGTGGAGGATCCATTCAAGAGCGTCACATACTTTCACGTACAATCACTTATTGATGACTGAATCATTGTGGCTCAGAAAAAAGATGAGCTATTGGTGAAAATGAGAGAGTGTGTGAGCAACAGTGAAGAATCGGAGTGCATGATTGGCTTAGATGGAGGCTTGAGATATCGTGGCCGCCTATGCGTCCCGAACCTCCACGACTTGAGAAGAGAAGTCCTGGAGGCCGCTCATAATTCAAAGTTAGCGATGCATCCGGGCAGTCGGAAGATGTATTGAGATGTGAAGCGTTCGTCCTAGTGGGACAACATGAAGGCTCAAATAACAGATTTTATATCCCGATGTTTCATGTGCCAGCAAGTCAAGGCCGAGCACCGCCAACCCCCTGGTTTACTTTAGCCCATGTCCATAACCGAGTGGAAGTGGGATTTCATATATATGGATTTCATTTCCGTATTACCAAAGACGAGAAAGGGGCATGAGTCCATTTGGGTAATTGTGGACCAGTTGACGAAATCAGCCCATTTCCTCCCGATTAGAGTTTTTAATTTGGCATATGATTTAGTCAAGCCGTACATTAAGGAGATAGTACGACTGCATAGGGTTCCTATAGAGATTGTGTCGGATCGAGACACACAGTTCACATCTATATTCTGGACTCAAATACAAGAAGCAATGGGAGTGTAACTGAAGTTCGGTACCGCATTCCACCCACAGACCGATGGGCAGACGGAACGGGTAAATCAAATACTTGAGGACATGTTAAGGATATATTACCAGCATGTGTACTTGACTTCAAGGATAGCTAGGATGACTGTCTTCCTTATGTCAAGTTTGCTTATAACAACAGCTTCCAAGCAAGCATTGATATGGCTCCTTATGAAGTATTGTATGGACGCCTATGTCGGGCTCCACATTGTTGGGTGGAAGTTGGGGAGAAGAGCTTGGTTGGCATAGACTTGATTCAGGCGACCTCAGAGAAGATCGATATTATTAGGCATCAACTCCTTGCGGCCCAGAGTAGGCTGAAGAGTTACACTGATACGAGACAGAGACAGTTAAAATTCGAAGTTGGAGACCATGTATTCCTTAAAGTCTTTTCAATGAAAGAAGTACTTCATTTTGGAAGGAAAGGAAAACTTACACTGAGATTCATTGGCCCGTTCCAAATTTTAGACCGAGTGGGTGTGGTGGCATACCATCTCACCTTGCCCACACCACTCGCAGGCGTGCACAACGTATTTCATGTATCGATACTGAAGAAATATGTTCCTGACCATACCCATATTATCAAGTGGAAGTAAGTGCAGCTAAGTGAAGATGCAACCTATGTATTGTGACCAACGCATGTTCTAGATAGGAAGGAACAAGTGTTGCGACATAAGGTCATCCCACTCGTGAAAGTGTTTTGGACACACCACACCGAGAAGGAGGCTACATAGGAAACAGAAGCTGAAGTCCGTAAGAACTACCCTCAAATTCTCGAGAAGTACGATAAGGTACTAATTTTGGGGATTAAATTTTTCTTTAAGGGGGATATATTGTAACGTCTCAAAAAAATCCGTACAAGGACCTGAGTACCACCTCATGCAAAACTACTCAAGGATTGCATCCTGTCATATAATTTAGGTGGAATTTAGTTAAGTACTAAACTAACTAATCGGTGGATTAGGCTTGGGCCACCATTTCCACCAATGAGAAGGCCTAAAACCATTAATACCACTAACTCAACATCACTTAAAGACCTATGAGAAATCCCAAGAGCCTATTGCTCTCAAGAGTACATTGAAACTCTCTATCAGACCTAAACTGCACGTTGAGGGTCCGATGACCGTGAAACTATAGGATTACGTCCATCCTACTGGGCTTGACAACCATCACGAGAATCAAGCCCAGATAGTATCTAGAAACGTACAACTTGAACCTTGAGTGAAGTGTGTGAGAAATGCGAATATGTTTAGAAAATATAATGAAAAGGTCTGCGACAAGGCTGTCCCCTCTCTCTATATCTCTACTTACTAGCTGGTTGCAGAGACATGAAATCGACTGCTCAAACATAGCTTCCAAGAGGGACAACTGTAGGGCATTCAGATCTCTCCAAGAACCATGGCACCACTTATCTCACAGTTTGCAGATGACACAGTAATAATAACAAAGCCAGATAGAGAGACTGTCTGAGGCTTCAAAACTTTATTTAATGTTTTCCTTAAAGCCTTTGGGGGAATTGTCAACACTGAAGGACGGTTTGTACGAAAAGGCTATGATGGGCTAGAGCTATTCTTAAAGCTAAGGATAATACCTAGTCGTTAGGGGTTGACCATCTTTCAGGAACTTAAAGCCTGCTAGATGGGACCCCCGATAGCAGTTATACTGCGACGTGGCTCCATACGGGATACAAAATTACTAGTTTAACAGTTCTTTTGAGTGGGTTATGATTTTATGTGGACAAACAACGATGCGTCGGAATGATAATAATCATGTTGCAATGTGCATCCTATATTCATTTGGCCATTCAACCAGAACTACTTTTCAGTATTCGAAGGATGCAGACAGCTTATGATCGAGAGGTTTGGGATTTCTTTGCTCAGTCATATGCTCATCATACGTATGCTAGAAGACAACTAATATCGAGTTGAGTGAAGAGTCGTACGAGGTAGCTCACGTACGGTTCGAGAGCCGAGCCCCAGCACAGAGGCTTAGGTCAACACTTATATATTAGCCAGTCATCAATTGGAAGCGATCAAGATGGTGATGAATTGCGATTGGTCCAAACCTTCGACCATCGGCTTCTTGCGACCTGCCCAGAATGCCCATACATACCTTCAGTTCCAAGACCTTGTTCACACAGCGAATAAAGGCCGGGTTGAAGGGGGCAGTCAGTTGGATGCTTCTTGGCCATGCCCCCCTTCAACACTTAAGTGAATTGGGTCATTCGCTCACACACGAAATTGAGAATTTCGGACCATCAGTTTCTGACCCAACTTCACCCATGGAAAATAAAAATTTCTCTGCACATTCGTATAACTGTGGCCCCGATCAAGTAAGTATGACTGTTGATCTTACACAGGTCCTCCACGGTAGATTAGCTTATCCGATCGCACAGAAATTACATCCTAGCATAGATCCATTGTCAGAGAGCATACCCTATGATACAAGTGAGTAGTGGGCCTCCCTGTGAGCCCTGTTTGTCAAAACAGTTTGCCAAAGGGTATATAACCCATGTATATAGTGGCCCTGGGGCCATTTGCATCACTTTTGGGCTTATAAATACCCCTTATACCACCTCTCTTATATACGAATTTCTCCAAAACCCTAAGGGAGAGAGAGAAAAAAAAGAAGAGAAAAGAGGAAAGAGAGAAGAGAGCTTTTGGGAGATTGCTACCGTAATTCTCTCCCACGACTCCATGCACTAAATCACTTCCCCGTTGCGCTACACAATTTGTTTCAGCTACGATTTTAGGTAAGAAACCCTAACCTTAATCTTGTTATAGAGATCCAGGCTGATTATTTGTAAAACTAGCTAACCTTTTACATTATTTAGGTGTTCGACGTTCCGTTTTCGGGAGCGTAAGATTCGAACCGAGTTCGAATCGAGTATTCTGACGAAAGATGCAGATTATAAACATTTAGGTTATGGTTATCAATGCTTTCAATGTCAGCTAATGATTTATGTCTGACTTGATTGCTGCCATATTGTCTTAGATACGCCGTCTTGGATATATTATACATGTATGAACCATGTTGAACAAAAGATGCATCCCATGTTTTTGTTGAAATGTTTGAATAAACATGTAACCATGATTTGTGCTTGCCATGACTACTAATCTAGGATTCATCGTTGTCATATGTATGTTGACCTCTCTGTATAAGGACTTACTAAAATATATGTTGTAACTAACCTAGTCTATATATTTGATAAAGTGTAGTCTAAGTGTTTGATGAATTGTCTGAATGAGAAATTGTTGATGATTTGTATTTATTAAGAGTATTAAGAAAGGATTCTTAATTACCTTATTCATATGTATGGTTTCTTTCATGTAATCATATTTGTTGCTGCGTAATTTATGGATAAAATGCAAATGTTTGGTAACATGTTTAATGTGTTTGATAAAATGCTCAAATGAGGAATTCACTTGAATTGCTTCTTAAATGCTGAAGTGATTATCACATGTGTTTATGTGATATATTTGAGTAACAGTACTTGTTTGAGTGGCCGAATTAGCCTCGCCACATTAGGTAAACTCGACGAATCCGGGTCACACGACGATCGTCGACAGTGGTTAGGCCACGAGGGGTGCTTATGCGCTCCATGTTGATTAAGCCAGTGTGTGTCCGTACCAATCAAACTTGCCTAACGAACCGATTGGTTTATTGTGTGTCTACCATGTATGGACACCACTGCTTGAATATAAGGTACCCCTCTCCAATGTAAAGGCCCACTCTAACCATGGTACCACAATTTGCTAAGACTCTTGAGTTGGGCATGATGGTATGGGACATCGTGTTCGAGTTGTCAGCCTATGCTAGGGTGACGAGCCTCCCCATAGTGACCAGTGAGCAACTAAGACTCGTGAACCAAGCATTGTGGTATGGGACACCGTGTTCGTGTTATTAGCTTACGATGAGGTGACGAACCTTCCTGTAGTGATCGCAAGTATAAACTTTTGAATTTGCCTATTGACTATTTTTTTCATAGGGAATGATGACCCTACAACTTGCCTATCGTATGTGCTTGACTAGGAGTGATGAACCTAGATGGATCCTTCGATTTGGGTCAATGATAGAAAGGGAGGTACCCTATCTTTCCAAATATACTGTATGAATAAGCCTAATTAACTACTTAGCTAACATCATCATGCATCACACTGCATTAGTTAGGATGTACTTTAAAGGCGTTGGAGTCGCACCGGAGGCAGTGATGTCATATGTGAAATAGGTTGTCGGAGTCACTTTTTGAAGGAGCTTTGATGCGAGGGCATACATCATTACTTGCACTTCATTCATGCATTAATAAGAGTAGTTAGGAAGTAATTATTATGTTGCTTTATTATTGCTGCTTGATTGACTTGATAACATGTAAATATTTGCTTTATAGTACCACTGAGTTGATCACTCACTCTCACCCTGGGACGGTGTTTTAAAACACCAACCAGACTCTAGTTTAGATGCAGGTGTTGATGAAGTCTAAGCAACGGAGTTGGACTTTATGGATGAGGAGGAGTTCTCCTACTTTCAGCTCTCGGGCAGGTCTATATACACCTCATGTTGACACGCAGGGAACGCGGGGATATTCAGCTTAGTTGGACACCTTACATTTTCACATTTTGTATATTTTGAAACAATACATGTATATATTCACCCCGGTTACATACTCATACTCTGGAGATTGTGAAACACTTACACACTTAAATATATATACTTCAGACTTCCGCTTGCTTAGTTTAATGATATCCGGAGTATGATATACTGTTATAGTATAATCCCACTCATGTCTGACTCATTAATATGGACGAAATCTGAACATCGTTATCCATATTGCATAAGTGATGTGCTGGATGTCGGAAGTAGAACTTTTCTCGACCCTCGAAATTAAGGGCATTATAGTAGTGGTCTCAGCCTTCTTTCTCCCTTTTGCCATTTGTAGGATCATTGTAGATGATGAGAATGGTTTTCAATGTCGATTCCTACTGACGGCACCAAACTGTTGATGCTGATTTCTGGACGTCCTCCATAGACCGCTTGATACCTGCAGGAGAAGACAGAGACGGAGACCTTAGCTGTAGCAGGGGACCCTTTAATGCAAAAGTCAGGTAGGTAAGCTAGGTCTAGTAAAATGTAAGCTTTTAGATGTGATGTTTTTTACGTACTTTTTATTATAGAACAATTCTCTATTTATAGTTGATAGATGCGGTGGTGTAGATGGCAATGTCCCTGTTTGGTAGGTGCTGATTGTAAAGGGAGTCTTAACTCGAATGTGTCAAGATAATCTTCTAAGATCCTCGGCGAAGATCTCGGAGAGATCTCTTTGCTAAGCTTTGAGTGGTCGAGATTAGAAGAAACATGTAGTAGGAGGCCGAGGCCGACCTGAGCTTTCTGATGGGCCATGGTCAAGCTTCTCCTTTAACATTTGAGTAGGTTACTAACTTGCCGACCTGTCCCTGAATGTTGTATTTGAGCGCCGAAACCGAGCTCCCTTCATTAGTAGAACATAAGAGAAGTCGAAGATGACCATCCTCTTCATTTTATCGTACCATGTAGGGACTCTCTTATAAGTCTTCCAAGTAGGACGTGTCTGGTCTTATACAAGATCATGTCTCAAAGGCTTCTCCAGGAGATCTGGACATTAGCTCGGACATAGATGGGGCCATGGAAGAGCTCGATGTCGTACAATAAAGTACAGCAGTATCACTTCTGGTCATTGAGGAGTTCCTTGGTTATGACTGGCGCTGGCTGACCATGCGACATGCACAGATGTCTGAGCTGACCTATACTTCTGAGTAGCTCATCTTTACCTATAATAGTAGATAAATTATGAACAAGAAGTTTATACCTAATATAGTTAGGGTTTGAAATTTTGTTGCTAACAAATTGACATGAGAATCCTCAGTAGGCAACTAAAGTGTAAAATTCCTAGGGCAGCCTGTTTGTTATTTAAGCCCAGACCATCATCAGGTTAGGCTAAGTCAGGCCTAAATTTAAGGCCCAACTGAGATCAAGCAGACTGGCCTCAGGTTGCACTAGGCTAGGCCCAGGCATTGAAAACAACAGTCAGGGGCAGAAATGTGTATTAGCCGCTGTAATTTTATTATGTATCATCAAAGTACATGTAGAAATTGCTTAATAGGTCGTTTTTACCCTATCAGGCTTGAGAATAAATAGTTTGGCCTGTCTCCGATTTAGAGTAAAATGGTCTGACCTATAAATTGGGTCGGATCATCGCGCATGCCATTGATAACCCATGTGGGCAGGTCAAGTGGGGTAGGGTACTCATTACTCGACCCAAACCTGACCTATTTCTACTAAATGGGGCTCTATTTTTTGGCATGGCTCGCTACCCTCTTAGCTTAGCTTAGGGCTGCAACTTGGACTCGAGTCAACACGAACCAAGGTTCAGGTTGGGTTCGGATTGGAAAATGCCCACCAGATTTAAATTCAGGTCAGTTTCAGCAAATTCGGGTCGGGTTAGGACGGATAGGGAATATTCACATGGGCGGTTTGGATTGGATCCGGTGCACAGAGGACTTCATGCTGGGCACCTCAAAGAAACAAAAGCCCCATCAGCCCCATCAATGCAATTTTTGCTCAGCAATACACAAATAAACAGGAGGAAACAACAGGAAAACTTCACATTCAATATATATATATACATATATATTGAAAGGCTAAAGGCTAATTAACTAGGGTTTGAGCATGAATTTAGGGCTCTCAGTACCCGGACCCATGGGTACAGGATTGACCTGACCTAATTTTAATGTGTCCAGCTACCTTGTCCTGGACCTTTTAAGATATTGGGATGGGTTCAGGTTTCACCTTTTTGGTAAGATCTGGCCAGATCGATGCATGGATCATTGACTTGGACCAAGTTAAAATCAGATCTGTCCGGGTTTGATCCAGTTAGTTTTGATAGTGCTATTATATATGTTAAATATGTGTTTGGATATTCATGTGGCAAACTGAGGTTTCTGTCGCCACATACATGTTTTTTTTTTTTTTTTTTTGAAAGATCACACAAATTATATTAAACGAAGAAAAAGAAAACAGAGGAGATTAGCAGATTTTCTGAGAGAGCAGACGAGACTAAACTTCAAAAAAAAAAAAAGGAGGTCATAATCCGTCTAAAAATCTACATGAACAGCCAATTTTAAAATTAAATGCTTAGCTTTAGAAGAAACAACACAAGCAGAGTTCATGATATCCCTGAAGCATCTTCCATTCCTTTCTTCCCAAACTGACTACCAAATTACGAGAAGAGCCATTCTCCATAAGTTAGACCTATGCTTGCTTAATCTGACCCCGTGCCAAGCTTTGAAAAGGGAGTCCACCGATTCTGGAGAGCACCAGCTGATGCTGAAACGATCGCAAAAATCTGCCCAAACTGAAGAGATGAAGGGGCAGTGGAGCAGAAGATGGTCGACCGATTCTTCCATCTTCATACAGCATAGGCAGATATTAACTAAGCACATCCCTTTCTTCCTTAGATTATCCACAGTCAGGATTCTCTTCTTACTAACCAGCCAACCAACAGCAATTATCTTGGGCGGAACCGAATATTTCCAGATTTACTTGCACAGAGGATCATCATTTGAAGCAGATAAATCTAACTGATTATAAAATGATTTAATCAAGAACTTGCTGGATTTGGCCATCCTCCAGATCAGCTTATCTTCGACTAAGGGGTTTGGTGAAGATTTATAAATGCAATCTAGGAGATCCACATACTCCTGTATCTCCTAGTCTTGGAGATTCCTCCTACACTCCACATTCCATTTTATTTTCCCAGCAGAAGCAATATAACAGTTAGCTACAAAGATGGCTTGATTTGGAGCAAGATGAAATATGATCGGAAAATTTTCTTTTAAAGGCACATCACCTACACATCTGTCTTTCCAAAATTGAATCTTGTAGCCTTTTTAAATCAAAATCGATACCTTTGAGAACTTTTTGCATTGAGAGAATACCTTTCCAAAGTGCCAAGGCCCTATAATGGGAGGAGTCTTTGGTCCACCAACCACCCTCTAATCTTCCGTATTTGCTTTTAATGATCTTGTTCTATAGACTATTGTCTTCTGTACCTAATCTCCAGATCCACTTACCTAATAGAGCCTAGTTCATAAGCTTCAAAATTTTAATCCATGCCCTACCTTGATGATATTGCTTGCAAACTTATTTCCAATCGACAAGATGGAATTTCTTTATCTCGTCCTTGTTATGCTATAGAAAATCCCGTCTCTTTTTATTAATAGACGCCAGAACTGAAGAAGGACATTTATACTGGGACATGAGGTAGATAAGGAGATTAGAAAGGGCCGCCTTGATGAGAGTGAGGCGACCATCAATCAATAAGAACCAACATTTCCATTTGGCTAGGTATCCATAGAATATGGAAATGACCTTATTCCAAGAGGTCTTAGGGGGGTCACCACATACATATAAGGGCCTGTTTGGCCGGGCAGATCCCATGGTATTAGGAGGGATGGGATCAATTTTAACGTAATGATGGTAGTGTCAGTGGATTGTCTTAAGATCCATGGGATTGCTTATATCCCGGGACATGTTCACTGGGTCTGTTTGGCATGCCCCACATATCCCGGGATTTTACCTTCAAATCCATTCAACCAAGGGATAGGATCAATTTTAAGGTAATGATGGTGATGTCAGTGGATTGTCTTGAGATCCATGGGATGGCTTATATCCCAGGACAAGTTCACCGGACCTGTTTGGCTCGTCATGTCTATCCAAGGATATTGCTGATCCCATCCCTCCTAATACCGTGGGATCTGCCTGGCCAAACAGGCCCTAAGAGTGTCCGCTTACACACCATGAATAAAGTGGCACATGTTTGCAATCTAATCCATCCATTTGGTGGGCCCAACCATTTAAATGCTCTTTTTTGCCCTAAAGACGACTCAAAACCTCAGTTCAAACACGTTATGGGTAAACAAAACCGATTGGATGCAGGCGTGCTTAAAGAATAGGACGTGACCTGAACCAGACCCTCTATGGTACCCAATATGAAAGGACAATAATTGCATGCCGATGAATATGTCAGATCTCTACACTTAAAATGGGCCGAAAATCAAATCACCCCACAATTGCTGTAGGTGATCAGTAGGAATAAAATGGTCTGGCCTCAGAGGACTGCGCTCATCTTCAGATGGGTAATATGGGGTTTGATTTGGTATTTGAGAACTCTCTATACTGCCTAGAGGAAGGAAACAAAGATATTGAACGAAAGAAAAAAAAAAAAAGAAAAAAGAAAAGAAAAAAAAGGCTATTGTCAGTTGTTCTAAAAGGAGAAGATAGAGAGAGAGGCCTCTACCAGAGTTAACTGCTATTAGTGATTAGATGTGGTCTCTATTAATGTTGTTGGGACGAAACTGCAGGGATTGTTTGAAACTGGGTGATATGAGATTGAGCAATAAGCTGATTGACTCGTGGAGGTGGAACACACTTGTTGGTGCATAACGAACGGATGAAGTGCAGGAACCTGTGCAGGTGGAAGGAAGTCACCATCCCAAGGATGGAAGGTAGAGTACAGGAACTCCAGGGACATGATCGGTCTGGCAAAATAAATAGGCAGCTTGAAATTTCTGCAGACCATGATCTGATCTTTTGAAATTGCAACTTAAAACTCAGGTAGATACAGTAGATTTGACAGAATGAAAACAAGGCACAACACATCACACACATCCACGCACGACGACACATACATACACATGCGTGCACACACAACTATAAGGTACAACACAACACACATTTCTGAGGACCAAATTGCTATTTAAACCGTCAGCTACATGACAGTATATTTGCCGGAATGAACACAATTCAGAAGGCCATCTTTTGAAATTATGACTAAATAACCATCAGGTATGAGATACTGTAAACTCAGGGGCCGCACACATGTTCGTCCTCCAATTCTTTTTTGTTTTCGTTTTTATTTTTTTAAATTTTTTTGTTTTTTTTTTTTGTTTCTTTTGAGAGAGAAAAAAAATTATTAAACAAAAAGAAAAGAAAAACCACTACAGCAATGCAGATCCCAAGAAAATCAATATTACATCCCATACTAGCTTCAATTCTATCATTTTCAAAGACCCAACCTATAACATGAATTTGGCAAACAAAAGCATGCATTGAATCCATGGCTAACCATCAAAAAGTGGTATACACACATGCATACATGCATACACGAGAAACAGAGGTAAACCCAGTGCACACACCCCCACACACATGCGCATGTGCAGGAATATGAACACGTGATTCAATCCTATCATCTTCAAAGACCAAAACTAAAACAAATTCAATACAGGAATAGATCAAACATAAGCATCCACCAAATCTATGGCTAACCATCAAGCAGTAATAGCAGCAGCAGTAGCACATACACACATGCATACATATGTATGCAGATAAGGAGGAACAGAGTTACAAGGTTAACTTTACATTTATTAAGAAAACACAAGCAATAGCCATGGCGATGGCGCAAAGAATACACCACTAACAATTACAAACCCAAACAAAGCCTTAAGATAACAAATGTCCACTATCAGCGATCCAGATTCCCAT
Source organism: Magnolia kwangsiensis (assembly GCA_037074715.1). NCBI lineage: Eukaryota > Viridiplantae > Streptophyta > Magnoliopsida > Magnoliales > Magnoliaceae > Magnolia > Magnolia kwangsiensis. The sequence goes on along the minus strand of CM073576.1, from coordinate 40,007,126 downwards.
TACACTTCCCTCTTGACATTCCATGAAATCTTCTCCAATGGCCGGCATTTAACAGGGGAAAGCTGCTGGATGGTTAGGTCATCTAATGGGGAAGATTCTAGAGCATCTCCAACCAACGATGCAGTCACTCTATAAATGGTTAAGGTCCCTAAAAATCTAACCCACATGGACAACTTGTTAGACCTAGCAATTCTGTGAATGAACACTGAATATTTCCTCGTAACCAATAGCTGTTGATCAGACACCGATCTTCCATAGCATCCATAATGAGGTTTTGATCCCAAATCGCACTGAAACTGCAATTTGAAGACATATGCTCCATTATGAATAGTGGGAGACAGCAGTCACCGTTTGTCATTTTGTATTTGATTCAACTAAATGCCTGTATTCAATTCACTTGTGAACCAAAACACAGGGCAACAGTGTCTATGAATCATTAACAGTGTCATCTTCTTCTGGTTTGACATAGAACTCGATATATGCAATTCGACTAGGTTGCTGGTACCCGCCAGGATCACCATGCGGAGGATGTTGGACCCCAGGTCTTACAACAGATACAAGGTGCTGGATTTTCAACATCCCGCCTCTCCCAATCGTCAGTTTGCTTCCTCTATTATCCTTCAATACAATGCTAGGAATGTTTGAAGTTGTCGCACGAAGAAACTTGTACTTGTACCTTTGCAGATGGAAGCAAGGATTAATATAAATACATTGGTGATGAAAAAACAGATAAGATATATAAGATGGGATCAAAAGATACCTGTAAGAGACTTGATGGTTGCATTGGAATGCAATCAAAAGATCAGTATTCACATAATACAAGAAGTCGATCTGTCAAGAAAGATCAGTGCTTCAAGCTGGTGATGTGAATCAAAGCTAAGTAACCAGTTGCATTTACACAAGTACTTGCATAATCATAAGAACAGATATGAAAAGAAAAACTGTGGTACTCCAACAGGGCATGGCCATCCATCTGCATGCTGCATGTGGCATACATGCACACATACCCAAACCATCCAAATATGGGCCCCATTCTAGACGAGGAACAGCTTTAGAATCAGATTATTTGGACATTTTTGAACTCAGATAAATGGACGTTCATAATTTATTTGATGAATACAGACCATCGACTTTCACATTTGACCTGTCCATCTGATGGCCACTAATCAGACAGTTACAAATTTATGACAAATTGTGGTTACCGATCCACAATGTAACCACAATTTGGGCAGGCGTACAAATAGTCTGCATTTTCAATGGCAGTGAGCAGTCACATAAACCCTCATACTCTGCCAACATATCAAGATATTACCTGCAAGTCTCCATAGCCTTCACCCCTAAATGTAACAGATGGGGGGTCTGGTTGTAGAATTATCTGAATGCTCGAGCCTGGCCATTCTAGATCATCGATTGCCTCCTTCAGCACAGCAGACTGACAAAGCCTTCTCATTAGTTAATATGAATCGTCTGTCCGTCAAATGGAAGTGAGATTTACAAAGCACAATTGATCTACCCAAATAAGATGACAGCTATTTTGAATCAGTAATAGCACAGAATCACAAAAGAATTTACCTTAACAGTAAAACTGACTGGGACATTTCCTGTAGGCTCAAAATTGTAGTCCCAGGAAACGGTATCAGGGATCCTTGTCCTGATCTCCGCATAGATACATGCATTAGGTGAATCAACTGACCTAGCCACACACAAACGAATACCATTAGACAAACTCCCAAGACAAGTTATGGCCACACAATGCAAAGATAGAGAAGCAATAAATTCATGATTTTATGAACTGTTGTTTTGTTTTTATGCATTTGATAGATGAACAGTCGTTTCGTTTTTATGCATTTGATAGATGTTTAGCAAGAGATGATGGGGGCGTCGGAAGGTTTAATCAAGATTTGAAAGCACTAGTAATCACATAGGTTTCTGTTTGATAGAGAGTAATGATACTTCTTTCTTCATTGGAGGGTGAGATCTATTTTAAAGTTCATAAAATCAAGGATAGGTGATATCATTGTAATGAATGTTGTTGTTGAGATGCCATTGCCCATTCCCACTCGAGCATTTTAACAGAGCATTCTTAGAGGGTGCAAGGGTCGAGGGAATCAAATCTTATATTTCATTCACTGAGTTGAATATTTATGTAAAGTGATTTTGAGTACCGACCAATATGCCTCAAAAACCCAAAATGGTCATATGACTCTATTTCTGATACTACGCTCCCTCAAGCCAAGACCAGTTTTCTGGAAAGCATTGAATGTTTATTCCCAAATGATTCAATGATCACGATATCTGCAACTTCTCATTCTTCATGAGTTTATGACTGATTTGCCAAAGTCTTCTTATGCACAAGATCATTTACTTCAAGCATGGAAATAAGGATTGGACAACACTTCTGAAAGGACATTCAATAATCACAATACAGGACAGTAGTAGTTAAAATATAAAAATCTATTGGCATTTTCAAAAGCCAATGAACTTTGTTGTCGATTCTGCAAACGTTTATATCTTGTTTCTGTACTTGAACAGGATTTTCTTTCTACTTGAACAGGATTAAAAGAATTACACCTCGTGAATACACATCCTCAATAAAAACCTGTGTATGGTTCTTCAACCCCTGTTACAATTTATAATAGTAAAGATTCTTTCCCAAACCCATTGCCAGGCAAGTCATTTATCAGGCAACAATAGTCAGTTACTCTTTGCACCCTTTAGACATATAACATTTCTTCATCGAAAACCAAGGTGTGAATATCCATACTCATGCACAATTGCCAACTTGAATTGCTCAAAGTTGATATCAGCGCCAATAACTGTTGGATATTGAAATGTTCCAAGAAATGCTTCTGTACCCTAATTGAGTCACGAAGAAGATATCTCACATCAGCTTTGCGTTGTTGGTTGTTTTTTTTTTTTTTTTTTTCATTTCAATAGGAACCACTGTCAAATTTCTAAGTCCATGAGCCACATGTATACAAATTAATCCAAATCATTTCTTTTTTACAACAACATCTGTGCCAAATAGTACTTTAAAGGCTTTGTTTGACATTGTTAAATTCTTCCAACCCTTCTCCTTTATTGCCATCACATCATACTTGCATAAACATGTTATGCAATTTTGATTGGTAAAAAATTCCATTCCAATGAAATAATCTCTCAAGTCTGTGAAGGGGGCTGCGGATGCTAGAATTTAGGATGAGTAGTCTTGCCAATCAAGTCTCATGCAACTGCAGAACTGGTAATTGCAATGAGCCAAGCATGTTGGGAAATTGCATGTGAATAACTCAACATGTGTTGAGCTTAAGTTTTGGACACTGATGCAGACACCAGACCATTCAAAGTATATCAACACAAAAGGCGTGCGTTACTCGTGTTTATGTGGTTAGATGATGGGTACGGGTCAGGTCTCTAAAGGTTGAAGACCTTAAACATGTGTTCGTAATATGTGTAAGTTGCTTGAAGGAGATATTTGAACCATTGGATTGCAACGAAGGTGTGATCGGACCGTTGGATCGTTGCGGCCCACTTTCATTGCACTATCATTGGGGGCCATTAGGCATCTTGGATTTGAGTTTATCTAATGAATATTTTATTTATTTGAGTTTTGAGACAATGTGCGCATAATTTTTTGTGCAAAATTCTTTTTTTGAATTTTTTTAGTAGGGGTATTTTGGTCATTTAGTATAATTATGAATTTATAAGGGTGTTTTGCCCCAAACCTAATAATGCGATGTTATGTTTATAAAAAGAAAGAGCTTTTTCTTCTTCAAGACCAGACGATTCCGTCTTCGACTTCCAGTGATTTGAAGAGGGCGTGAGGCCCGGGAAGTGATTTCTCATATTCTTCTTCTCTCTTCTTCTTTCTCTTCTCAAGTTACTCTCTTTTTTAAACCTCTTTTCTTTATTTTCTTCTAAATTCTCTAGAACTAGAAGCCAATCTATTTTCTTTTCAACCCAAATATTTAGATCTTGGAAGATTTTTTCTCCACATTTACATATTTTGACCTTCTTCAAATCCCATCACCTAAGGCCATAGATTTGAAGAATCGTCAATTTTTATTTTTTTATTTTAATTCTAAATCTTTCAGATTTTTCAATCTAGAAAATTAATATTTTATGGATTAGAAAATCCACTTGAATCGTTAGACAGATCTATTGCAGGATGAAAGTCCTATCTTTTTCCGGATCCGATTAAATTCAGATTTTAAGGTTCAATATAACGTGTTTGTGATGGATGGCCATGATCATTGCTACATTCTCTTTATTTCCTTCTTGTGTTTATGATGTATACAACTGATTTTATTTATTTATTTATTTGTTGTTAGAGATTAAATCTGCCTCTTTCAAATACCACATTCATTTAGGGTTGGATTAGGCCGTCCTACATCAGACACCCCTTCACAAGATAACCTACATGATTGAATAGCATGCCATGGCTCCATGCGTGAGTCCTCCCTGCAATGCCCAGTGACAACATGTTTTCCATGTGTTGTGAACATCTGATTTGTGATTAATAATGGAACTGTTTTCCCAGGTACTACTAATTGCATTCCAAGAAACATCCACAGGCTTTTAGCATCTAATCAGTACACAAGTTATTTGATGGGCCATATTTTGTAGAAGCAAACTATTTGGAAGTGAGGGTGACAAGCCAGGTTTCAAGACATGAATCAATTTCTGCTTGGCTTTCATCTCCACTTATATTCATGATTATTCCAAAAGTCGTTGAACAAACACAATAAGAAACAACCTTGCCCTTTAAGAATGCAATCATTCTTAAATAAGGCTGAAACGGTAAGGAAACCAGGTGCACATTTCCTCCAATTGATGACTGTGTCATCCAATGCCAAGTAGGGAAGGGTCTTGGAAAATAGAGACCAGTTGCAAATATCCTCGCAAAAACTAAAGGGAAAAGGCATAATAATTTTACAAGGTCAATAAATTTCCCTTAATAGCCAAACATTGCACGCTTGGTCTCCTGAATAACGCACCTATCCTGTTTATCAGATATTCCACTAAGAAAGCAATTGCTGCTGAGGCAATTAGATAATAATTGCACAAGATCACTAATTTCCCTTAACAACCAAACATTGCACACTTGGTCTCCTGAATGACACACCTATCCTGTTTATCAGAGATTCCACTAAGAAAGCAATTACTGCCTTGCCAAGGCAATAGTATTACATCGCAAGCAATAAATCATCCCTACACAAAGGGCCTTTTTCAAAATATGTTGACTTTTGACTACTACTTACACTGCTGAGTCCAACATTAATCATGAGTAAGATAGGATTCCTCCATCCAAGCAGTCAAACCTCTCATATGAGAAAGAAATAAAGTGATAGTCCATTCTTACTAGGACTCCTTTGCCAGTACATCTGTCATCAAATCATTTCTTTTATGATAATCTTCGTCAACATAATTCATGTAATGTACATATTCTGGATTCTTTAGTGCGTTTGAGTGTGACAGTTGTTCTCCTGCATCAATGGCTTAAAATAGCTCTAGTAGTTCAGACGTTGCAAAACTAGAACACGAGAATATTGCTCAAAGTTTACGGCCAGAAGATTACCAGTGATTATGATCATAAAGGCTTTGGGTGATACAGATATCAAAATAGTAGTTCTAAAATCAGGAAGACAGGTATTCTTGTGAACAGTTCCAATGTCATTTTTAAAATTTGGTTGGTATGCTAATGAATTTGAACTGTAAACATTCAATTAAATTGAGGGGAAAAGAAAAAATAAATAAATTAATAGCATTTCCTCATGATCAAATGATGAAGAAGCCCCCATATTGCCGTTACATTTGTCTCAAATCCAACTTGAAATGCCATCATGATGCAGGCCTACAGCCCATCTAGGACCAATATAGGGCCCGTAGAAGATGTAGGCCCATAGCCCACCATAGGCCCAAAATGTGCTGATTTTTGGACGGTTTAATCTAAATTAAGAATTATAATTTACTATTTTTTAGAGATATTAGGGGCAGATTTAAAGATGTGATTTATGTGATTGAAGATATGCGGGGGATGTGATTGATATGATTAAAGATATGGGGGTGATTGAGAGATATAATTACATTCTGTGTTTGCTTTTTATTATTAGGATTTTACCACATTAAGGAATATTAGAGTGGTTTGAAATAAATTGTGACTGATTTGAAATCAATCTCTTAGTTAGGGAAATTTTAATTAAAGATTCATTTAGGGATATAAAAGGAGGTGGTGGTGTAGGACTTGGGGCTCATTTGGCATCTCTACTCTAATTCAGAAATAGCTTTTTCAGTAAGAGCTACTCTAATAAGCTCTTTTTGTTATAGCTCTTGTTTTAAATAAGTTTGTTTGGTAAAATTACTTTTTCAAAACCGGAAAAGCTATTATTTGAAATAAGCACGTTTTGACAAAACATTTAAATAGGAGCTTTTTTTAAGGGTAGTTGATGTCATTTTTAAAGATTATGAAAGCTCCATTATAAGAGCAATTGAGATGGTTGTTTTGGTGGATCTCACCAAAGATCGATTGTGCCCCAAATGGCAAAAGACGAGATGGCTACATAAGATCTTTATGTTTTAAGACATTTGGGTCATCCATTATGTCAGATATTGAATGTGGATCGTTCATCATATGGAGCCCACCTTTAATGTGGACCGTCCATCGTGTCAGCCAAACCTTCAAAGTGGGTCGTCCATCATGTAAGACCCATCTTGGATGTGGACCATTCATCATTAGAGGCCCACCTTGACGACTTGACATAGGCCACCCATCATGTAGGGCCCACCATCATTGCTAATTGTCCTTTATGTGGGGTTCCTCAATCTCTGCTACCCATCACCCACACACGGAGTCCACATTTGATGTGTCCATAGTATGGGTCGTACCTTCGAAGTGGATTTCCATCATGTGGGGCCCACTTTTGATATCCACCATTCATCGTGTAGGGCGCACCTTCTATGTGGATCATCCATCATGTGGGCCACTTTGGATGTGGGTCATCTATCATCCGAGACCTTGGATGTGGACTATCCATTAGGTGGGGCCCACTTGATGTGGACCATCCATTACAAGGGGCTACACTTTAATGTGGGCCTTCCATCATGTGAAGCCCACTCCATCCATTATGTGGCCAACCTTGATGCGGACCATTCATTGTGTGGGCGGGCCCCACCTTCAATATGGGTTGTTCATTATGTGGGCCCACCTTGATGTGGACCATACATCATGTGGGGCACCACATTCAATATGGGTCATTCACCATGAGGGGCCCACCCTTGATGTCCAAGTCATCCATCATGTGGGACCCACCTTTGATGTCCACCATCGATCATGTAGGTCCCACCTTTGTTGTGAATCATCCATCATGTGGGTCCTAACCTTCAATATGGGTCATTCATCATGTGGGCCCACCTTTAATGTTAGCCTTCCATCATGTGGTCCCACATTCAATGTCCACTATCCATCATATGGGTCCCACCATTGATGTGGACCATCCATCATGTGGGGCTCACCTTTGATGTGACTGTGCATTATGTGGGCCCACCTTTGATGTGGACCATTCATCATGTGAGGCCCCACCTTCAATATGGGCCTACCTTAGAAAGATTATAAAGAGAAGAGAAGAGGACAAGATGGGAATTACTTGAAAAGTTTAAGGACAAAATTGTCCAAAAATTAGTTTAAAAAAAGTCTACCTGCTTATGCCAAATAAGCTCTTTTTTAAAAAGTAACCCCTCTCTAACTTATAAAATCAGAATGTATTTGCTACTTTCTAAACAAATAAACCATCTAATTAGACTTTTACCAAAAAATCTAAAAGTTTTTTTTTTTTCTTTTAGAGATAAGCCAATAAGCTCTTATATGTAGAGATGCCAAACGCTCCTTTAGTCATTTGAATATTTTTCTAAGTATGAATTTTTTTAAAGTTTTTGTAAGAGTGTTGATATCAATAAAATTTCTCTCCTTTCTACTCAATTGTTCTTGTGGGTATACTTTTTTTAAATTTTTTACAATTTAGGTATCGAGATCTCATTGACTTAATAACCGAGTTGCATCATTTTGGAATCAGAGCAGGTGATCGTTGAGAAAATTGCCAACTCTACAACATCTCCTAATGTCTTTGAAGAAGGTAACACAAGAAGAGTGTGTGTAATTAATCCAATTGATCCACATACTCGCAGAGTGGGCAGATCAACTCACTTATGCAATAGGCAATCTTACTAATGAAGTGGGGGAGCTCCAACATTGAGGGAATTCAAAGACCGAAGTTGGAGCATGCAGACACGTAGGGGAATGTCCCCACCAAAGTCCAACCAACAGCGAGTGACCCTAGCTTTTGAAGACACCAATGATCGAGTCCTTCGATTGTTGGATCGTGACAAAGAGCCCAAAATTCAAGTAGAAATTCTAGAAACAACGAAGAGATCCACGAAGTCAGAGGAAAAATTGACATCTAAACTAATTGATGCATTAAAGTTGGACCTACACTTGATTCACCAATAGGATCAATTGATGGATCCAACGATAGCGTCAGTCACATTGATAGACATGCAAGTGGGTCTAAATACTCAAATTGAAATACCTTTACATAAGATGATTAGGGCACAAAAAATGGAGCAAATGTTTTAGGATCCACAAAGAACTTTAAAGTTACAACGAACAAGTCAGCACTCATAAAAGAGCAAGCAAAAAAGACATCATCTACAGTGGACTCAAACAAAGGTTGTGCCGAGCCAATGGCTAGGTTTACATCATCAACTTCTACCAAAGAAGAACACGATTCATCGTAAATGTATTACAAGCCTAAAGGTTGAGATTAGTTTCCAACTTGAGAATGAGATCTTTTGAAGATGGGAGAATTGATGCAGGCCCACGGCCCATCTAAGCCCACAGTAGGGCCCGTCAATGACATAGGCCCATAGCCAACCATAGGCCCAACATGTGTTGATTTGTTAACTGTTTATTTACAGATTTTGAGGCCTAAATCAATGATTGTGATTTTCTATTTTTGGAATATATGAGAGGCTGATTTAAAGATGGGATTGAAGATGTGATTGAAAAATATGGAGGGGATGTGATTGATATGATTGAATATATTGGGCTGATTTAGAAATATAATTACCTCCTATGTTTGCTTTTATTATTAGGATTTTACTATATTAAGGGAGTTTGAAGATTAGATTGGTAGGATATAAATTGTTTCCTATTTATTATTAGAATTTTACCATATTAAGGAAGATTAGATTGGTTTAAAATAAATTGTAATTGATTTGAAATCAGTCTCTTACTTGAAGGATTTTAATTAAAGATTTATTTATGATCTATAAAGCGGGTGGTGGCGTAGGAGCTAGTCATTCGAAAAAATTTCTAAGTGTGAATTTTTTTAAAGTTTTTCTAAGAGAAGGTTGATATCAATAAAGTTATCTCCCTCTCTAGTCTCTACTCCATTGTTTTTAGCGTATACTTCTTATAATTTTTGCAATTTAGGTATCGAGATCCCATTGGCTCGATAACCAAGTTGCACCACATCATTTCAATTTGGACTTTTGAAGCCCAGACCCCAAATATGAAAGCTAAGGAAGGAAACCACAATTTGGTTATTTCCACTTTATTAAACTAATGGCACTTCAAATTCCATAAGATAGTGCATCCAATCATGCCCTTAAGGCTCATTTGGATCCCTAAAAAACTCCCTTACGAAATGGATTTCCATTTCAAGTGACCTAAAATGCGTTTGGTTGAGTTATTACACTTGGAAAAGCCTCTCCATTTGGACAACATTATCCAAAATTATGAATTAAGTGCTAAGGAGGGAGGGTGAGATCCAGCTTTCTTGGTAAAGACTTTCCAAAAAAAGATCTTCACTTCACATCCATAACTGCAATTGTACTCTGCCATATGCAACGCAGCACTATATGAGCTGAATTTAAGGAGAGAATGTTCATATTTTAGAACCCTCTCATTATAGGACTCTAGATCCACATGCATGCAACATATTAGACTTGGTGCATGTCCCAATTTGGATGGTAGGAAAAGAAAAGAAAAGAAAATGGATGACTTTTGCCATTATGAGATGTTTCACCATGTTTGGATAGCAAATGAAACATTAAATTTCAAAATGCAATTATTACCGAAACAACATAGTCAAATTCTCACGCACAAAATAAAATGTGACTTTCATGAGAGCTTTATGTGGATTTCCACTTGCTATGCCAACAAGACTCCCAAAATGGAATGCATAGGAACCATGTTCATGAGAAATCTTAGGAAGTCATCATTGCATATTAAATGCAGTTTTCTTTTCTTTTCTTTCCCCAACATCTAAACCGGCCCTTAAGGAAAGGGTTGTCCAAGATGTGTCAACCAAACACAAGAAGCAATTTTCATGAACAACCTTATCTACACGCCCAAACACAATAAATGGAAAACCATTTCCTAAATTTAGAAACTAGAAATGAAAATCCATTTCTTAAGTGAGTTCTCCAAGGATCCAAATGAGCCTTCTACTTTCTAATGCCATGTTTGGAGACCATGGATTCTATGCCAAACAATGAAAAAGAAAAAGGGTTCTCCTTTGATGTGACAATTTTTGTTGTTTGGATAGTAAAGGAAAGGGTGGATTCTATCAAGCAATCATTAAATTTTTACATAATTTCGATTCTTGGCACAAGAAATTATGTGAGTATTGCGAGCGGAATACGAGGGTTCCACTTGCTATCCAACTCAAAACTAGAATCCATGTTTCAATCATTCACATGGCGATCATCATTAGATAATTATTATTTTTTCCTTTCTTTTGCTTTGGATTCCACTGAAACAAACATGCCCCAGAAGTCCACAGAAAACTAAAAGTATATAAACTTTACTTGCACTGATGGTACGACTCTTTGTAGGGCTATCAAAGAAGCGAACGCATGAGACAATGTAGATTCAGCATTAAGGATTGAAAGGACGAACAGGGGATTTACTTGAGAAGGAGCTGCATGTCAGGCCCTGGGTACCGAATTTCAATTACAGTTGCATGTCCGGGTGTGGAGAACGTGTTCAGGCAATCGACAAAGAGTCCCAAACTCAGTCCAAATCTTGGGCGTCCTTCAGCCGTATATTCGTAAGCAATGAAAAGCTGGGCATAAACGAAATTGTTTCCAATAAGAAATAAGGCTAAAAATAAAAGGAAAAAAAAAAAAAAAACTGCTGAGAGAAGAGAACTACTAGCAGCCATACAATTTTGTATGAGCCAAACTCAAGTGCCCACGTGTGTGTTAGATTTCGTTCATCAGGTTTGCTCCACCACGAATTCTCCCTAGCTCTACCAAGGGGTCCACTCTATAGGTAGACTTCCTAGCCACTCATCAGACCGGGTCCACACACTGGGTGGGCCACATGTGTGCGAAGAATGGATGGTATAACCAATGTAGGCATTCAAAGCATATGTGCAGCCCATCCAACTACTCGGCTGGCCTGAATCCTAAATCCTAGGCAGGGACAAATCCACCACAGGGCCATCCTCATGAACGGCCCGGATCCTGCAAGATGTGAAGCTGAGGATAACAATCCCGCCAAAGAGAATTCAAAAGGGGAGTTTGGGAATGGATGATACCTCGCGCTTTAGGTAGACCTTGGCCTGAACGCAACCGATTTCTTCGACGATGAGAACAATCCCGTGTTCGGATAATTCCACTACTGCATCCTGATTAGAAGAAGAAGACAGATTGGTGGATGTTGAGAAAAAGAAACTACGAAACCCTAAAAATTTCTAGAAAGATAGATGGAGAGAGATGAAGAGAGTGTGGGACCTGGTGGCGTTTCCATCGGACGGAGGAGAGAGCGTCGACCATGCCTTGGACGCTGTCGAGCTGACAGACGAGATCAGGGGCATCTGCTCCGGCGGCAGCCTCCATCGAATCTATAGGTGAAGAACCCTCCACCTCTCTCCGAAGCAATCTCTACCCGGATTCAAGGGAAATGGTACGCTTGCTTGCTGTGAATCAGTAACACTACAAACGGGGAAAACGAAAAACCCTATGTACGGAGGGAAAACCCCGGGATTCGTTTGGATGCCCCTAAAAATTTTAGGTTGTAATCATACGTGTAAAGTGAGCTGGGCGTTGAGTCGAGTCGGACCGAGTCGGGCCTGACCCGACTCGATCCGATTTTGAAATAAGCCTAACCCGAACTCGAACCGCCTGGTGCCGAGTCCAGCATACCTGACCTGATCCAAGTCCAATCTGGCCTGGACTAATCCGGACTGAGTCCGACCTGGTCACAAGTACCAAGTAAGGTCAAGTCAAGTTGGGTGTAACAGGTATTCACAAGTTGAAGTTGCCACTCAAAACTTAGGACCTATTTGGGGATTAGATTGTATTGGAAGGGATTGGAAGGAGCAATCCCAAGTGCCAAACAGGCACGTTGAACTTCTGCCTGGATTGGAGCAATCCTATAGGATTGCCAGCAATCTACTGACATCACCGTCATTACGTTGAAATCCACCCAATCCTTCCTAATCTCATCTATTTTACCTGGGACATGTTTGGGTGGACGGATTGGAAGGGATTGGCCTGGCGTAATCCTGGGATTGGCTAGATGGACCAAACATACTCGGTGGTAGATTCTCTGGATATAGTAATCCCATGGGATTGCCAACAATTCACTGACGCAGCCATCATTACCTACCATCCACCCTAATACAATCTAATCCCATGAGATGGGCCCGTCCAAACACGCTCTTAGATTCACTTGCCAGAGAATTACAACCTTCCTATCAACTACACGGCATCTTAGATTTAAAATGTCATGTCTGAATAAATATATATATATATATATATATATATATATATATATATATATATATATATATATATATATATATATATATATATATATATATATATATATATATATATATATATATATATATATATATCGAGATCATGGGAACTTCTCATGAGGTCAAACTGTGTGGGCCTCACTATGATGCGTGTTGAACATCTACCCCATCAGTCAGATGCACCATTCCATGGTGGGCCTCGGGCTTAAAATTCAAGTCAATTCGTGACTCTTGTGAGCCACACCACATACAAAAGTTGAGAGGGGTTACCCTTCCATTAAAACATTCATAATCATTTTTTGGGCTTACCGAGATGTGGTTCACAAATCCAGCTCATCCATTATGTGTGTCCCACTTGGATGACGGGTTAGACAAAGTTTCAAATGCATCCAAATTTTGGTGGGCCCCACCAAGTGTTTTTATATGTTTTAGGCATGTCTTCACATGATTTTTTATGGTATGGCTCACCTGAGTTCTGGATACGCCTGATTTTTGGGATATCCCATAATTGAAAGGGGACCTATCAAATGCATGGTGTTGATGTTCGACACACATCACGGTGAGGCCTACACGGCTCGACCTCATGGGAAGTTCCCATGAGCTTGACCGCATAGAACCTTTTCCCATATATATATATATATGTGTGTGTGTGTGTGTGGTCCATTCACACTAAACTTCCTTAATCCCTTAACCGTGCGGGCAGTTTGCAAGTGGACCAAGCGCTCATGACCTCGCCGATACATTCAGAAACTCGAAGCCCGGATGATCGAAAATATAGGGGGTAAGCGAGAAGCAACATCATTTCATTCTTTCTGCCAATTTCCTACAACCCGGCTCCCCGCTAGATATACTCCTCTTTTCATCGCTATAACGGGACTGAAAATCCTAAGGCCTATTTACAGTCATTATATTTATACTGCACTGAAGTTTGTCGAGGATGATGCCAATTTAATCTGACTATTCCAGAGGAGCTTAGTGGACTTTGGACTGGTTCACCAATCTTCCGATCGGCTCAATGAAAACATTTATGAGCTTGCCAACCAGTTCATAAAGTAGTCCTGCTACAATATCAATGTTGCTCCGACTGGCCATGAATTTGAAATATTGCAATTGCACTAGAAGTCGTACGAGTCCTTTGCAACGTATGTGGGCAGATTCAAGGCCGTAGCATCCAACACACACACACACACACACACACACACACACACACACATAAAGTCAAGTTTTGGATCGAGTCAAGTCAGTACTGAGTTCGATTTCAGGTCGAGTTGAGTCAAGTTAATTGGTGACTCGAACTTGACTCGGTTGGAGTTTAGATTGGACAAACTCAACTCGATTCGGATTGACTCACCCACTTAATTCGAATCAAGTCGGATCTGAACGAGTTGGACAAGTTGAATTTGTCAATTCGTGCCCATCTCAAAAAGTGTGTACAACCTATCTTAACTTTTAATTGTAATATGCTTAGATACACTGCTTGCCACAAACATGAATTTTTTTGTTTGTTGCATTGTGATTAGGCTGCATCATCACACACAAATGCAGCAGTGCCGAAAATGATGATGTGGACCAATTACAATGAAAAAAAATAAAAAATCCTTGTTTGTGGCAAGCGGAGGATCCGAATTCATTTGTAAATTATTTACGGCTTTATTTAAGCATTCACTTGCGACATATCTTAAGAGTAGTAAATTCTTTAAAATTTATCAAATAACATATGATTTTTTTTTAAAAGATGGATGATTGAGATAGGCCTAACTTGATAAAGCATATAACCAATCCTTACATTAAAATAATCATTTAATTGGCTACAAAAATGGGTCCATTAATTCAAATTTCATTTTATGATGAGAAATTATTGAATATCAACCATTAATATTATAAACTAACATCAAATTAATAGCATTTAATAAGCTAAAGCAGGCCTTTAGCTAGTTGGATCATGTTATGGGAAACATGGTGATAGATCATTAGTGGGTTACATAAGTTTTTGATCAAGTTGATATTTATTTTTTCATTCATTTAGATTTATGTGATTTTATCAACAAGTTGTATGGTAAATAATATTACGGAAACACCACGATGGGCCTTAAGGAGTTTTTTTAGTGGTAAGGCTTTCAATCACCACTATCTCCTATAATATAGTCCACCAAAGATTTGAATCTTCTCCATTTTTGAGCTCATGTCCTAAAATAATTTAGAAAAATGCATTTGTTATTTGATACCAACTTGTAACACCCTGAAAATTGGGGGTCGTGTATAAACTCGACTCCTGAGTTTCAGACCATCACTTATGCAACAAATATGATTATGATTCAAGGTTGACTGAGTTAGAACATTCACATGAGTAAGATTATACCAAAACTGCAATTCATACTTTAGATTCAGTGATAAAACGCAAGCGGAAGACTAAAGAATATATATATCATTGTATGGAAAATAAAATACTCTTAAACTGTCTCCAAAGCATGAATACATCTCTGAGTTTCATATACATGTAATAAAATAAAAATTAAAATGTCATAAGGTCCAACTATGAAGTCCTACCAATCCAGGCCACCTATGCAAAGCCGTCAGCGAACTGCATATACGAGAACTTGTCTTGGTCTTCGTTGTAGTCTGGCTTTGCATCCTGAATCGCCGCATCACCTGCAACTAAGACAGGGTCTGGTGGGTGTTGCAAACACCATCCTGTAACGTGGGAGTGAGTGATCAACTCAGTGAGATAATAGAGCAAAGATTAGCATATTCTCAAATCAATCACGCGATAATAATAAAGTAATAAATCAAATATTCCTAGATACTGTTATTAATGTATGCATGAAATGATATGATGGATGCCCTCATCGACATACTCCCTCATGCGGCACCATCTGCGTCTGCGGCATGCTTTTTTCCCGCAGTGCTCCACATCTTCCAGGCACATGCAATGCGATATGGATAATGATTACCGGGTTGTTATTAGTCCTTTCATACAGTAGGATTGGGAATCTAAGGTACTTTGCTTATATCAATCCCAACACAGATCTGGTCTAGGGTCGTCACTCCTAGCATTCACATACGATGTTACATTTTTAGGTCGCTGCAAGGGCTGCCAGGGCTGTTGCTCACACTCGTTGCACCGCTCCCCCATCACCTTATCAATACAGGCCTAATGTACTCTCGTCGCTACGAAAGGGTCGTTGCCTCTCGTAGACTCAGAATACGCTCGCGGTTACTACAAAGGGCTCGTCACCTGATCAGTGTAGGCCGACAGCTCGAATGTAGTGTCCCATACCACTACAATCGACTCATGAGTCATAGGTGCTCACTGGTCACTACGGGGAGGTTTGTGGCCCCAGCGTAGGCCGACAGCTCGACCACGGTGTCCCATACCACTATGCCCGGCTCATGAGTCTTTATGGATCAAGGTACCATGTTTGACAGGGTTTTCAATGGTAAGTTCAGTACCCTATGTTCAAGCAGTTATAACTCATACAGGGTGAACATACGATGGCCAGTCGGGTTACTTGACGGGCTCGACTAGTACGAGCGCATCTCAAGTTGAACGACATGAAGTGCGTAAAACACTTCGTGTGGCCTAACCACTGCCGCCAACTCAAAACACAACTCGCGTTCATCGACGCGTCCTTCGTGGCAAATATAAGCCAACCACGAATTTACTCTGTTACCGACTGCCTGGACTAAGCATAGCCCCAAACATTTGTAAGACAACATTAGTAATTATATGTGAGAAATGGAAATGAATTACAACAATGTAAGCATGTTGAAACATGTTATAACATACCACTTAAACAATTCATCCAACACATGCATTACATATATATGATGAAATCAATACATAAGCCAACATGATGGAAATCACTTACATCAGCATATTACTTGAGAATTGAATCTCAAAACTATTTCACAACACCATTTACTCAATATATACTAATACAAACATTTATACAAACACTTAGTCTGCACACTTTAGTCTACATAATGTATGTTGACTCAAAGTGCGCATTAGGGCAAATCTCTTCGCCAAACCAATCATGCACTCATTCTTAATATACTAACACGACAAGAAGCCATGGCAAACATTTCAGCAAAATATGGATGTAATCAGTCTTTCCTACAAATGACTAAAATGCCCTAAATCTCATATTTCCCGTACATTTACGAAACATAAAACGGACAGCATGTTCTACATATCAAACGGCGTTGCCGTTGATAATCTACTATTAAATGACATTGAAAGCTTTGAAATCAGTCAATCAAAGTGTCTAAAATCCACACCTTTCGCTTCAGATGTGTATCGTTTCGAACGGAACGAATACGCTTCGTCAACAACGTCAATACGACCTAAAGCATAAGTACATAAGCTACTTTACTATTTGAATCGAAGAATTCCCTAAATCAGCAAGTGGTTAGGGTTTTTCTTACCTAGAAGTGCGTTGGAATCACCGGAAAAGTGATTTGAACGCAATGCTTTAGCACGTGCAATAGCTAGTGCAAGTGGCAGGAAGATCTCTCCCACACTCTCTCACAAACTCTCACTCTCTCTCTCTCTAGCTAGGGTTTCTAGCAAATTCGGATGGGTGAGATATGTGAGGGTTTAAGGCCCTTATATAGGCCAAAACCTTTCCAAATTAGGCTTGAGAATAAGGTACACTTAAGTTATAACCAAAACTGAACTTTTTCGATCCAAAAGAGTGTTTCGGGAGGTCCCCTGGCCGAACGCGGTCGGACTTAAGCTCATGGTCACTGGATGTTGCTGACATCCAGTTTTTAGTCCGACTTAAGCTCATGGTCACTGGATGTTGCTCACATCCAGTTTTCAGTCCGGTAGATTTCGTAGATCGCACGTGGCGATCCAGTTTCAGTTCAGCGGTCATCGCACCTAGATCTGGTCTATAAGTCTCATGATATGAATGAGAAATTTTTCCTGATCCGAGGGTGTAATTTGGCTGAATTCTGACGGTCAGAACGCTTAATAATAACGCGCCAAGTCACGTGCCAGATTTGGATTTAAATTTCCAAATCTAACCCTTTTCTCACTCTCTTCACTCCAGGCTCAATGAAATAGCCTCTGAATGTCGGTTGGGCTTAGTTTTCGAAATGATTGTCAAGTCCAGCTAAGCGGTCATAACGGTCTAAGATTGTAGGTATCGGACTTTCGACGCGCGGTCTAGATCCAATACAAAGTTTCAGAGAGTTCTTGAGAGCAAACGGGTTTAGAGTTTGATCCAAGGTTTCAGGATATTATAGCGTCATTGATTCTTCAGGTTTTGGGTCTTGTAAAACGTATTTAAAGTGTTCAGGGACAATTTCACAGCTACTTTAGCGTTGCGCTAGCTAACTTATACTTATTTTCTAAAGGAATTAATCCTAAGTGATTTCTGGTCGAGTTAGTACTCGAGTCTCAGTACGGATTTTTCCAAGGAGTTACAATCTACCCCCCTTAATAAAAAATTTCATCCTCGAAATTTGTACCTTTTTGTACTCCTTGAGAAGCTGTGGGTAGTTCTTTCTGATCTCGGCTTCTGTCTCCCAGGTAGCCTCTTCCTCAGAGTGATGCGTTCATAACACCTTCACAAGGGGGATCACCTTTCTACGCAGTACTTGCTCCTTCCTGTCTAGTATACGTGTCGGTCACAGTATATATGTAACATCCTCTCCTAACTGCACCTGCTCCCATTTGATGATATGGGAAGGATCAGAAAAGTATTTCTTCAGCATATAAACATGAAATACGTTATGAACGCTCGCGAGAGGCTTAGGCAAAGCCAGACGATAAGCTACTGCACCCACACGATCGAGAATTTGAAATGGTCCGATGAATCGCGGTGCTAGCTTCCCCTTCTTCCCGAACCGAAGGACTCCCATAGGGGAAACTCGCAAAAATACATGATCCCCAACCGTGAACTCTAGCGGGCGCCGTCTCGTATCGGCATAACTCTTCTATCTGCTCTGCGCTGTAAGAAGCCGGCGTCTAATGATGTCAATCTTCTCCGACGTCGCCTGCACTAACTTTGGGCCAATCAATCTACGCTCACCGACCTCTGCCCAGCAATGCGGTACTCGACAAGGTCGCCCATACAACGCCTCATAAGGTGCCATACCGATACTCGCCTGGAAACTGTTGTTGTACACGAACTCCGCATATGCAAGACAATCATCCCAACTGTCCTTGAAGTCCAATGCGCAAGCCCGCAACATGTCCTCTAGAATCTGGTTCGCCCGCTCTGTCTGTCCGTCTGTCTGTGGGTGGAAGGCAGTACTGAACTTCAACTTCACACCCATAGCCTCCTGAATGCGAGTCCAGAAAATAGAAGTGAAACGCGTGTCTCTGTCTGACACGTTCTCTAACGGAACTCCATGCAGACGCACGATCTCTCTGATATACAGTCTAGCCAGCTCGTCTGCAGAGTTCGTAACTTTGATCGGTAGGAAGTGCCCCGACTTCGTCAGACGGTCGACGATCACCCAAATAGAATCATGTCCCTTCCTCGTCTTCGGTAGTCCTGAGATAAAATTCATGGAAATGAAGTCCCACTTCCACTCAGCTATAGGCATAGGCTGAAGGAGTCCAGGTGGTCGGTGATGCTCTGCCTTCACCTGCTGGCAAGTGAGAAAAAGGGACACGAACTCTGCGATGTGGGTCTTCATACCTTCCCACCAATACGTCCTCCTCACATCACGATACATCTTTGTGCTGCCTGGATGCATCGCAAGTCTGGTACAGTGTGCAGCCTCGAGAATCTCTCGTCTTAAGTCAGGAATGTCTGGGACGCATAGGCGGCCACGATAACGTAAGCTCCCATCCGTGCCAACTCGTCACTCGGCGTCTACATCACACTGGCCTGCTCTCGAAGCTCAGTCAGACGCGCATCATCCCCCTGCGCCGCGATGACTCTATCATCTATCTGAGATCGCACCTGTACATGTGCAATAAACTCATACGACTCCTCCACAGTGAGTTTCTGCTCAAAGTCTCGTAAAAACTCAATCATGTCCCACTCAGCAACCATCAGCAGAGCCGCAAACTCCATCGTCTTCTTGCGGCTCAACGCGTCAGCCATAAGGTTCACCTTCCCCGGATGGTAGGAGACTTGAGGCTCAACGCATCAGCCACAAGGTTCGCCTCATATTCAAGTCTCGCTGCGTGAATATGTACTTGAGGCTCTTGTGGTCGCAAAAGAGCTCGAACTCCTCTCCATAGAGGTAATGTCTCCAGAGCTTCAATGTGAATATGACGGCTGCCAACTTAAGGTCACGTGTAGGGTAATTCTCCTCGTGCTTCCTTAATTGTCTCGAGGCATACGAAATTACCCTGTCCTTATGCATAAGGACACAACCCAGACCAACGCTAGACGCGTCAGTATATATCATGTATCTAACCCCTTACTCTAGTAATACTAGCACAGGGGCAGACGTAAGCCTGTCCTTCAGCTCCTGAAAAGCTGACTCCGCCTTATCATTTCAGGCGAACTTCACGTCCTTCCATGTCAACTGAGATAGAGGTCTAGCGATCTTCGAGAAATCCTGAATGAAGCGTCGATAGTAGCCAGCAAGACCCAAGAAACTCCTCACTTCAGTGACAGAACCAGGCTGCTCCCAGTCTTGAACCACAGATACCTTAGACAGGTCAACTGCCATCCAATCCTTGGACACCACGTGTCCCAGGAACTTCACTTCCTGCTTCCAGAAGTCGCACTTCTTGTACTGTGCGAACAACTGATGCTGTCTGAGTGTATCCAGGACCAAGCGGAAGTGCTCCTCATGCTCCTCTCGACTCCTGGAGTATACCAAAATATCGTCTATGAACACAATGATGAATCGATAGAGGAAAGGCCAAAATACTCTGTTCATCAGATCCATGAATATGGCTGGTGCGTTCGTGAGACCGAACGACATTACAAAGAACTCGTAGTGGCCAAAGCTGGTCCTGAATGCTGTCTTCTGCACGTCCTCATCCCTGACGCGCAACTGATGATATCCTAACTGAAGGTCAATCTTCGAGAAGTACTGCGCCCCTCTCAACTGATCAAACAAGTCATCAATCCTGGGTAAAGGTACTTGTTCTTCACCGTGATTTGGTTCAGCCTGCGATAATCAATACACAATCACATAGAACCATCATTCTTCTTCACGAATAGAACAGGTGCTCCTCAAGGAGACACACTCGGTCGAATGAAGCCAACCTCCAACAGATCATCAATCTGTTTCCTCAACTCCTCCATCTCACACGGTGCCATGCGATACGTCGGCAGTGAGACAGGCGTGGAACCAGGTACCAGATCGATGGTAAAATCAATCTCGCGTTGAGGTGGCAAACCAGGGATCTTCCTGAACAGATCTTCAAAATCACGGACGACTGGCATATGCTCAACTGTCGAGGCATCAGCGTCCCATTATAAAGAAGCGTAGCTAAGTATACGGAAGAAGAGATTTACCCGCACTAAAAATGTAAAAGGCATGCCATCTGGATCGTACACCATCACTACACGGGTCTCGCAGTCAATCTTGGCCCTCGTTGCACTCAGCCAATCCATGCCAAGAATGACGTCGAGATAAATGAGAGAAGGGTCGACGACAAGATCAATAGATATGGTCCTGCCTCCTAGACCCATCAAGCAATCCTCACACATCAGGGTGGCATCAGAAAAATCTCCATGAGCTGAAAAGACTCGCACTCCATCCATCCGAATAGTCGGTAACCTAAGGCGCCTGACTATGGAATGCGATATCAATGAAATCATGGATCCAGTATCCACCATCATGAGTATAGGAGTACCTCCAATTTGGGCGGTGACCTCAGAGGCCAAGGGCCTAGTAGTCTCTGTCTCGGCTGCCTCTGCTGTCAAGGCGTGTACCCGAGCCTGCTGTGGCCGGTTCGGCCGCTGTATCATAGGCCGTAGAGGCAGCCGGAATGAAGGTATGGGAGGTCTGAAGGATGGATGCACAGGAGCCGACCGTAGAGGCGGCCGGAACAAAGGTATGGGAGGTCTGAAGGATGTATGCGCAGGAGCCGACCGTAAAGGCGGTGCTGATAGAGCCTGTAGGCGTGGACGGTCGATCTTCTGCGGTGGCGAAAACCCACTGTCTCTCATTCGAGCGAAACAGTTCCCCACAGAATGACCCGATCTCCCACAATAAGTACACGACAGATTGGGGCGCCTCGTCGGAAGTGCTGGTGCTGTAGCCCTAGGAGGAGGGTTGACGTGAGGCCTCTTACCCGCCAAGGGCCTGTCCTGTATGTTTGGTCGTGGCCTAGCAACCATAGGGCCACGAGATCGCGTAAGTCGATCCACATCATGCTCTACCTGCATAGACATGTGAATCAACTCAGCGTAGGAGGGAATGCTAACGCAACACATCTTCAACCGAATGTCGGGTCACAAACCCTCAGAGAACCGCCGTATGTGCGTCTGCTCATCTGCAAGTATAGTCGGGACGTATCTGCCCAACTCGATAAACCGATGCTCATACTCTGTCACAGACATGCCTCCCTTTCTGAGGCATAGAAACTCATTCTCCCGCTCATGCCTGTAAGTCTGGGGATAGTATTTCTCATGGAAACGGAACTCGAATGTTGCCCAAGTCCAGATATAATCAGGAGCAACAGTCCGCAAGACGCTATCCCACCACAAGATGGCCTCTCGCTCGAACATGAACGTAGCCAACTCTACCTGCTCGGACTCTGAGCAATGCAGCATCCGTAGTATCTTCGACACACGGTCGAGCCAATACTCGGCCTCCTCGGGTCTGTGAAAACTCGTAAAAGTAGGAGGCCGTAAGCGCTGGAATCGGTCAAGTAGGCCCCTTGTATCAGCGGCATTCCCCGTAGGGTAAGCAGGTGGTGTAGGATGAGCCATGCCCTCATCCTGAGTCGAAGTACTGGCATCCTCAGCTGGATGCACAGCGGGTGCAGGTGGAGTTACACTCCCACCCTGGGCTAGAGCCCCTGCTATCGTAGTCAAGAGCTGCTGGTGCTGCTGATGCATCATGGCCATCAACTGCTCAAATCTATCTGGAGGTGGAGCATGCTGTGGCACATACTACGTCGAGGAAGATGCACGGTACTGCTCTCTAACAAGCGGTGTGAATGGCGGTGGTCTAGCTGTAGGACCAGTAGGAGGTTGAGACTCATGTGCAGTCTCAGGAATCGAGCCCACAGCAGGGTCCGTATGCTCATCAGTCTGGAGAGGAGCCCGATCCATAGGCTCTCCCAATGTAAGTCGTGCCGTGCTCCGTGTAGCCTTAGGCGGCATTCCCTATATTCAAAATAGGGAGCAACCTTGTTAGTCACAGCAATAGCACAAACACACCACCACCAGTCATTCACATAACAAGTCAAAAACATTCCATGCATTTCATTTAATCAAAATTGTCACAATACAAGAGATATATCCTTACATGCATCATGACCAGAAACACATGGGAACTAAGCCAGTAAGCTACTACAGCAACATAAGCAAACTACTAGCCTTATCAGGCTTACACATAGAAAGCAGGAAACAACTAACTACTACGAACAACATCTAAATCTAGATCACTAGTCCGAGTCTGGGGATGAAGGAGGAGCATGTTGAGGGTCAAATAGTGTATATCAGACCTCATTTATTGCCTAGATTTACGAACAAGATACTGTTTAATGGGCCGTTTTAATCGTGTTTGTGATGCAAGGTGTAATTACGAACGTGGACTGAAATTAGATGCTAAAAGCATGAAATTAACGCTCAAGATTCACCAGAGCAAGGGACGGATTCCAAGGGACCGCGATCGTCGGATTTACATGCCAAAGATCCACGAAAATCAAGAAACTGAAGCTCAAGTGGCCCGAAAGGCGTCCATTATATAAGATCACAGGGTTCTCACCATCCGTTCAGCTCAAGACTTCATACATGGCCTAAGGACCATAAATTAACCGTACACATAAAATTTCATCCATTGGATCACTATGAAAGTACCCCAACTGACAGATCAGCCCATAAACCGTTGATTCTAGGCCCACCTGATATCTGGAACTGCCTCAAAATTATTATTGACGGTTTTAATGAGATGAGAAATAATATGGACGGTGAAGATTTCTGAAAATCATCACAGTGGGTCCCATACATGGTGCATGTACACCTTGCATATACAAAGCCGACGTGCACTAAAAGCGCTGACCGTGTCAGCGCCTTCCAAAGCACTTCGCCAATGACCGTCTTAAAAAAAAATGAAAATTTCCGTTTTCGTCCAGCGTAACGCACGGCCGCTGGCCGTTTTGCGGAAGCTAGTGGGCCCCACACGTGCCCTGTAAGCTCAATCCGAACCGTCCACCGTGTAGACGGCATTGAATACTTCAAAACCATGTTGTCACTTTTCACCCATACGTGCACACGTGTGAGATACAGAGGCTACAAAAGGGCTGCCCTGCAACGTTCAAAACTGATCCTTTTGTGATTTCTTCTCTGGGCCACGTCAATGGACGTTCAAAACCACCCATTCTTAACTGAAATTTCATTCTGAATCCAATCGACGGGGTGAATTTTCCATAAAATGCTTCTGTGGGGTCCACCGATCACAACAGCGAAATGGTACGAAAGGTTTCGCACATCCACAAAAACTGACTTTTCCAGACGATTTTGGCCCACCATCTTTGATCATATGGCAGATCTGAACCGTCTATCATGTAGAGGACCCAAGAAACCACTAAGGGACGATGTTTATTTGAAATTTGAGCGAGAAAAGTGGCGTGTTTCGAGCCACCGAACTTGGCTGTAAAAAAGCTTTCACTAGGCATGCATAACTTTCCAAATCCGATTCAAATCCGATTTTCACCACTCCAGCAGCTATATAAGGAGGTTTTGGACGTGGGGAGGAAGGGATTTAGACCTTGGGAGATAGAGGTTCAATCCACGGCTGGAGGGAGAGCAAGGAGCTCTTGGCTTGGGTTTCAACGTGGGCAGAGGAGAGAGAGGGGAGCTTAGTTTTTCTTTCCCTTTTCTTTTCCTTTTCTTTTTCTCTTTATTTATTTGGATTGAGCCCATCCATGGCAGGCTAAATCCTCCTAGCTAGGGCTAGGAGGTGAAGCTTGTAATGAGATGAGAGATTATATGTTTTAATTTAATTTTAATTTTTGAATTGAAGTTGATTTTAGTTTGATTTTAATGGAAATATTTTTAGTCTTTAATGGTCTGTTGTGACTGAAATTATAATGGGTTTGCAATGCTTTGAATATTTTCTTATCCCTTTTATGTTTATGACGTCAGGAAGCCCTGTTGTTCACCATCGTCTCCTGGGCATGGTCGGATGACGGTACCCTTCCTAACCTTCATACATGTGATTGGTTGGTAATTAGTTTAATTCTGTTGTTTGACATAGTCTCTTGGGCATGGTTTGGTGATGGAATCCATTCTAATTCATATACCTTTCATCTCTTTGAAAACTAGATCAACGACAGTTCAGTAAATTTCATGATTCTTGAAGCAGGCATAAGATCTCTCTGATCTCTACAAGTGGATCCTCTGAATCCCTAGTTTCTCACCTCTGATTTCTCCTAAGTTTTAGATTAATATTTCATAATCATTCTTCAAATTACAACTCAATTTAGATTTCATCTCATTCTAGTTCTAGTTCTGGTTAGTTTTAGATAACGTACAGGTTTCAGTCCTTTGGGATTCGACCTCGGTCTTACCGAGTTATTACTACATCACAACCCTGCACTTGGGGAGTGAACAGAGTACCCTTATCCTGCAAGCAACACAGGATCGCCTTCATGGTGCGAATCACCTTGCCAAAATTTCTCTTCATGACGGCCTTGGTATCCTCAACCTCGGCCCGAAGTTCCTGAACTTCCTGTCGCAAGGCAACCTGACTCTCCTCGAGTCGGGCAATGTGAGCATCTCTAGTAGCCTGAGTCGCTGGAGGAGGGCTCTCTTCAGTATCCTGAGCCTCCTCTTCTTCTTCTCCCTAGGCTTCTTCCTCTATTTCTGCCCCAGCTTCTTCTTCACTTGCATCCTCTTCGCCATCATAATCGCCCTCGCTATCCTCATCAAGCTGAGCCTCACGCTGCCGAGGCCCGATCTTCATCTTGTCCATAGTAGTCTCATCCATGAAGTGAATCGGTACTGGCAACTCCGGTCCAAGTCTGTAAGCAAACTCAAGCGCGATCTTGCATATGAGCCGACCAAAAGGAAGTGACTCAGACGTTCTTCTCGACTTCGCTACGAGGACGATCTGTCGCAATATAAACATGGCCACGCACACATTTTCACCCTGGCCCACTTGATACAAGAAATCGACCATGAGACGTGTACATTCACAGCGGTTGGTCGACCTGGGATACACATTGAACGTGCAAATGTGGTGCAGCAGGCGATAATCATCCGACATATGGGATGCTAGGAGGCTATTGTTAGGCTGCCATGGAACCAAACCACCACATAGGAATCTGGTGCGGCGATCTCGCTCACGAATATTCTTCAGATTTATAGCACTTAGATGAACTTCACCAAAAGACACCTTCAAAATGCGAGCTATCAACCAAACATCGATCGTAGCCATCCGGTCTCTATCAAAGGGAATCCTAAACTGTAATGGCTCCAACGTAGGATCCCGGATACGAGCATTGAAGGCACAAACGGTGCTCACGTTCGCACGAGACTGTGCTTCAAAGAGCGAACCCCAATTGCCAGCTTCAATTTGCTCAAACAAAAGAAATTCACCAAAGAGCCGCTCCTCCACATGCGCTTCAAATAGGACCTTGCGATTTGTATAAACACCATGGGGCAACTCTGCCAACAGTACTCGTCCTACGTGAGCATGGGGATCCAAATCCCGCTTTGTGTGAAACTCACGAGCTGTACTTGGACTTGCGGCGGCGCTTGAGCTAGCGGCGCCACCCCTCGGCTTCCTTGATCGGGATGGGCGACTAGGCCCAGCTTCATCTGAGGCAGTCTTCCTCTTTCCCATCAGAGAGAGGATGGTGGAGAAAGAGAAAAAAGCCAAAATGACTTTAACAAAAGCTATGAAAAATGAGGAAAATAAGAAGAAACGGCTGCCCAAATGGATTGAAGCAAATCTAGGTGTTGTAGAGGGATGAATCAAGCTCCCAAATGCTAGATTCTCAAAGGGAAAAGAGAAAGTTAAATGGGTATGGAGCTCCACATGATTTCAGCCTTGGTTGGAGGTTGTGGGAGCCCCACGGACGAGAATGGAGGGAGAGAGAGCTACGAACAGCTGCAAACGGGTGGGTATGCGTCGGTTTTGACAGAAAAAGGGATTGGGAGTGGTTAGGCACCAAGTTTTGAGAGGGTGGCAGCAAGAACTCGAAAATAGAGGGCTTGGGAGGGGCTGTTATGAAGGAAGTAGGGCATAGAGGGGGTTTTAAGGTGCGAACCGCACATGAGAGGCATGCCCTACCCCATTTAGGGTGTTCGCCCGATGCACAGCTCAAGTGGGGCCCACTGTACGACGATGCATCGCCGGCCAAATTATGATCCGGCCGGTCCGGCCATATGGGTTGGGTCCCCCCTGTCCTAGGGACCCCAAATATGTGTGGGACCCACCCTGGTTCATTGTACTTTGGCCAAGATAGGCCCGAAACTCCATTTGGGGCGTTCCAGGGCCAGTTTGTAAACCAAAATAAGTTTATACATCATGTAGCATATGATTTTGGGGTAGGAGAATCTAATCCATCCAATTAACCCATTTGTTCCAAGAGATCCATATTTGGAATAGCCAAAAGTCCAATTCTTACCTATATTTACTATTTATAGTAAATTTTTGTCAAAGTATGATTTTCTATCATGTACACATTAGGATTTATGCCTAGTATGAAAAAACTTAGAAAAAGTTGAAGAATGGGGTGGTAAGAGAAAAGATTTTGAAGGAATTGAGTGAAACGGGGGTTTTTAAGCCCTGAGATTGAGTATAAGGGTTGTAGTTTCCCCACAACCCAAGGACATGCATATTAGGGTTTGGAATTCTCCTAGGATCATCTCAAACCCACCTACTATCAACCTAGAGACGACTTAGGTCGCTTCACACGACCAAAGATACGTTGCGGACTCGATCAAAACGATCGATTTGAGTAAACTTCGCCTATTGGCGAAACTGCGATCCTATAAGTATTTCTAGGTTCCTTTCGCACCCACCTAACTCGAAGGAGCGACAGCGTACGTCGTGTGTCCATAACCCAGGTCCAGTTTAATCTCAATCATGCTCTGATACCAACTTGTAACACCCTGAAAATCGGGGGTCATGTATAAACCCGACTCCTGAGTTCCAGACCATCACTTATGCAACAAATATGATTATGATTCAAGGTTGACTGAGTTAGAACATTCACATGAGTAATATTATACCAAAACTGCAATTCATACTTCAGATTTAGTGATAAAACGCAAGCGGAAGACTAAAGAATATATATATCACTATATGGAAAACAAAATACTCTCAAACTGTCTCCAAAGCATGAATACATCTCTGAGTTTCATATACATGTAATAAAATAAAAATTAAAATGTCATAAGGTCCAACTATGAAGTCCCACCAATCCAGGCCACCTATGCAAAGCCGTCAGCGAACTGCATATACGAGAACTCGTCCTGGTCCTCGTTGTAGTCTGGCTCTGCATCCTGAATCGCCGCATCACCTGCAACTAAGACAGGGTCTGGTGGGTGTTGCAAACACCATCCCATAACATGGGAGTGAGTGATCAACTCAGTGGGATAATAGAGCAAAGATTAGCATATTCTCAAATCAATCACGTGATAATAATAAAGTAATAAATCAAATATTCCTAGATACTGTTATTAATGTATGCATGAAATGATATGATGGATGCCCTCACCGACATACTCCCTCATGCGGCACCATCTGCGTCTGCGGCATGCTTTCTTTCCACAGTGCTCCACATCTTCCAGGCACATACAATTCGATATGGATAATGATTACCGGGTTGTTATTAGTCCTTTCATACAGTAGGATTGGGAATCTAAGGTACTTTACTTATATCAATCCCAATATAGATCCGGTCTAGGGTCGTCACTCCTAGCATTCACATACGATGTTACATTTTTAGGTCGCTGCAAGGGCTGCCAGGGCTGTTGCTCACACTCGTTGCACCGCTCCCCCATCACCTTATCAATACAGGCCTAATGTACTCTCGTCACTACGGAAGGGTCGTCGCCTCCCGTAGACTCAGAATATGCTCGCGGTCACTACAAAGGGCTCGTCACCTGATCAGTGTAGGCCGACAGCTCGAATGTAGTGTCCCATACCACCACAATCGGCTCACGAGTCATAGGTGCTCACTGGTCACTACGGGGAGGTTTGTGGCCCCATCGTAGGCCTACAGCTCGACCACGGTGTCCCATACCACCATGCCCGGCTCATGAGTCTTTATGGATCAAGGTACCATGTTTGACAGGGTTTTCAATGGTAAGTTCAGTACCCTAGGTTCAAGCAGTTATGACTCATACAGGGTGAACAAACGATGGCCAGTCGAGTTACTTGACGGGCTCGACTAGTACGAGTGCATCTCAAGTTGAACGACATGAAGTGCGTGAAACACTTCGTGTGGCCTAACCACTGCCGCCAACTCAAAATACAACTCGCGTTCATCGACGCGTCTTTCGTGGCAAATATAAGCCAACCACGAATTTACTCTGTTACCGACTGCCTGGACTAAGCATAGCCCCAAACATTTGTAAGACAACATTAGTAATTATATGTGAGAAATGGAAATGAATTACAACAATGTAAGCATGTTGAAACATGTTATAACATACCACTTAAACAATTCATCCAACACATGCATTACATATATATGATGAAATCAATACATAAGCCAACATGATGGAAATCACTTACATCAGCATATTACTTGAGAATTGAATCTCAAAACTATTTCACAACACCATTTACTCAATATATACTAATACAAACATTTATACAAACACTTAGTCTGCACACTTTAGTCTACATAGCGTATGTTGACTCAAAGTGTGCATTAGGACAAATCTCTTCGCCAAACCAATCATGCACTCATTCCTAATATACTAACATGAAAAGAAGCCATGGCAAACATTTCAGCAATATATGGATGTAATCAGTATTTCCTACAAATGACTAAAATGCCCTAAATCTCATATTTCCCGTACGTTTACGAAACAGAAAATGGACAGCATGTTCTACATGTCAAACGGCGTTGTCGTCGATAATCTACTATTAAACGATATTGAAAGCTTTGAAATCAGTCAATCAAAGTATCTAAAATCCGTACATTTCGCTTCAGATGTGTATCGTTTCGAACGGAACGAATACGCTTCGTCAACAGCGTCAATACGACCTAAAGCACAAGTACATAAGCTACTTTACTATTTGAATCAAAGAATTCCCCAAATCAGCAAGTGGTTAGGGTTTTTCTTACCTAGAAGTGCGTTGAAATCACCAGAAAAGTGATTTGAACGAGATGCTTTAGCACGTGCAACAGCTAGTGCAAGTGGCAGGAAGATCTCTCCCACACTCTCTCACAAACTCTCACTCTCTCTCTCTCTAGCTAGGGTTTCTAGCAAATTCGGATGGGTGAGATATGTGAGGGTTTAAGGCCCTTATATAGGCCAAAACCTTTCCAAATTAGGCTTGAGAATAAGGTACACTTAAGTTATAACCAAAACTGAACTTTTTCGATCCAAAAGAGTGTTTCGGGAGGTCCCCTGGCCGAACGCGGTCGGACTTAAGCTCATGGTCACTGGATGTTGCTGACATCCAGTTTTGAGTCCGACTTAAGCTCATGGTCACTGGATGTTGCTCACATCCAGTTTTCAGTCCGGTAGATTTCGTAGATCGCACGTGGCGATCCAGTTTCAGTTCAGCGGTCATCGCACCTAGATCTGGTCTATAAGTCTCATGATATGAATGAGAAATTTTTCCTGATCCGAGGGTGTAATTTGGCTGAATTCTGACGGTCAGAACGCTTAATAATAACGCGCCAAGTCACGTGCCAGATTTGGATTTAAATTTCCAAATCTAACCCTTTTCTCACTCTCTTCACTCCAGGCTCAATGAAATAGCCTCTGAATGTCGGTTGGGCTTAGTTTTCGAAATGATTGTCAAGTCCAGCTAAGCGGTCATAACGGTCTAAGATTGTAGGTATCGAACTTTCGACGCACGGTTTAGATCCAATACAAAGTTTCAGAGAGTTCATGAGAGCAAATGGGTTTAGAGTTTGATCCAAGGTTTCAGGATATTATAGCGTCATTAATTCTTCAGGTTTTGGGTCTTGTAGAATGTATTTAAAGTGTTCAGGGACAATTTCACAGCTACTTTAGTGTTGCACTAGCTAACTTATGCTTATTTTCTAAAGGAATTAATCCTAAGCGATTTCTAGTCAAGTTAGTACTCGAGTCTTAGTACGAATTTTTTCAAGGAGTTACAATCTACCCCCCTTAACAAAAAATTTCATCCTCAAAATTTATACCTTTTCGTACTCCTTAAGAAGCTGTGGGTAGCTCTTTCTGATCTCGGCTTCTGTCTCCCAGGTAGCCTCTTCCTCAGAGTCATGCATTCATAACACCTTCACAAGGGGGATCACCTTGCTACGCAGTACCTGCTCCTTCCTGTCTAGTATACGTGTCGGTCACAATATATATGTAACATCTTTTCCTAACTACACCTGCTCCCATCTGATGATATGGGAAGGATCAGAAAAGTATTTCTTCAGCATAGAAACATGAAATACGTTGTGAACGCTCGCGAGAGGCGTAGACAAAGCCAGACGATAAGCCACTGCACCCACACGATCGAGAATCTGAAATGGTCCGATGAATCACGGTGCTAGCTTCCCCTTCTTCCCGAACCGAAGGACTCCCTTCATAGGGAAAACTCGCAAAAATACATGATCCCCAACCGTGAACTCTAGCGGGCGCTGTCTCGTATCGGCATAACTCTTCTGTCTGCTCTGCGCTGTATGAAGCCGGCGTCTAATGATGTCAATCTTCTCCGACGTCGCCTGCACTAACTCTGGGCCAATCAATCTACGCTCACCGACCTCTGCCCAGTAATGTGGTGCTCGACAAGGTCGCCCATACAACGCCTCATAAGGTGCCATATCGATACTCGCCTAAAAACTATTTTTGTACGCGAACTCTGCATATGCAAGACAATCATCCCAGCAAAATATGGATGTAATCAGTATTTCCTACCAATGACTAAAATGCCCTAAATCTCATATTTTCCGTACGTTTACGAAACAGAAAACGGACAGCATGTTCTACATGTCAAATGGTGTTGACGTCGATAATCTACTATTAAACCACATTGAAAGCTTTGAAATCAGTCAATTAAAGCGTCTAAAATCTGCACCTTTCGTTTTAGATGTGTATCGTTTCGAATGGAACGAATATGCTTCGTCAACAGCATCAATACGACCTAAAGCACAAGTACATAAGCTACTTTACTATTTGAATCAAAGAATTCTCCAAATTAGCAAGTGGTTAGGGTTTTCCTTACCTAAAAGTGCGTTGGAATCACCGGGAAAGTGATTTGAACGCGATGCTTTAGCACGTGCCACAGCTAGTGCAAGTGGCAGGAAGATCTCTCCCACACTCTCTCACAAACTCTCACTTTCTCTCTCTCTCTAGCTAGGGTTTCTAGCAAATTCGGACGGGTGAGATATGTGAGGGTTAAGGCCCTTATATAGGCCAAAACCTTCCCAAATTAGGCTTAGGAACAAGGTACACTTAAGTTATAACTAAAACTGGACTTTTTCGATCCAAAAGAGTGTTTCGGGAGGTCCCCTGGCCGAATGCGGTCGTACTTAAGCTCATGGTCACTGGATGTTGCTCACATCCAGTTTTCAGTCCGGTAGAGTTCGTAGATCGCACGTGGCGGTCTAGTTTCAATTCAGCGGTCATCGCACCTAGATCAGGTCTACAAGTCTCATGATATGAAAGAGAAATTTTTCCTAATCCGAGGGTACAATTTGGCTGAATTCTGACAGTCAGAACGCTTAATAATAACGAGCCAAGTCACGTGCCAGATTTAGATTTAAATTTTCAAATCTAACCCTTTTCTCACTCTCTTCACTCCAGGCTCAATGAAATAGCCTCTGAATGTCGGTTGGGCTTAATTTTCGAAATGATTGTCAAGTCCAGCTAAGCGGTCATAACGGTCTAAGATTGTAGGTATCAGACTTTCGACGCGCGGTCTAGATCCAATACAAAGTTTCAGAGAGTTCCTGAGAGCAAACGGGTTTAGAGTTTGATCCAAGGTTTCAGGATATTATAGCATCATTGATTCTTCAGGTTTTGGGTCTTGTAGAACGTATTTAAAGTGTTCAGGGATAATTTCACAGCTACTCTAGCGTTGCGCTAGCTAACTTATGCTTATTTTCTAAAGGAATTAATCCTAAGCGATTTCTGGTCGAGTTAGTACTCGAGTCTCAGTACGAATTTTTCCAAGGCGTTACAGAAAGTATTTTGAAACCCCCACTCTTATATGACAACCACGACCCTGTTGTGTGATCGTGGTTCACATTCACAATTGATCGTGGTTGTCATGCAATTTGGATCGTGGTTACGATGAACAATGGATCGTAGGTGTATATGGGAAGTTGATTCATCTGATATATACGTTTAATGTGATTTTGTGAAAAAGAAGAATGTGACACTGTTTCCGAAGGGTGCCTTGAATCTGAATGGTCGTGGTTATCTTTTAGAATCCATCTTGGATAAATCTAGGATGGTTTTCCTTACGATGTGATACAAATGACTATTTCTTCTCTTACAGTTGTGGTTGTCAGCAACGATCCATGTAACAGGACAACCATGACCATGCAAAACAATTAACATGACCAGTGAAATCTGGCAACCACGAACCCATATCAAATGACAATTACAATCAATGATTCACATCAACTACGAACCATGTAACATGATTTTGTTGGATCGTTGTTGACAACCATGACTGTAAGAGAAGAAATATCCATATTTCATGACAACCACGATCCATATGTCATGACAACCACGACTCGTTGTTAAGTTCACATTTTTCTCTACGGGTCGTGGTTCAAATGCACAATGGATCTGTAATGTCCTGGAAAAATCCGTACGAAGACCCGAGTACTACCTCAGGGCAGAAATCCTTTAGAACCAAATCTTTTAAAAATTTAACGAGAATTAACTGACACTAAACTAGATTACCTGTGAAATTAGTACCAATCACTTTAAATACGATCTGCAAGATCCAAAACCTATGGAATTAGTAATGCTACATTACCCTGAAATCTAGGATCCAACTCTAAATCCAGTTGCTCTTGAAGCATTCAGAAACTTTGTATCGGACCTGGACCGCACGTTGAAAGTCTGATAGTGATGAACTTAGACAATTACGACCGCCTAGTTGGACTTGACAATCACCTCGAAAATCAAGTCCAGATGATGTCCTGGAACTATTTTCTTGAGTCCGGAGTGAAGTGTATGAGAACGTGAGGGTTTTTATGAAATTAAATATGAATTTAAGTAATTTGTGTCGTGTCACTTGTGGACCGATTATAAACATTTTAACCATCAAAATTTGACCCAAAGTTACCCTCGGATCAGGGGAAATGTCCCACACATGCCTATGTACTTGTGGCCCTGATCGAGTTTCGGTGACCGTTAAACTGAAACTGGTCCGCTACGGTCGATCTGAAAACCCGATCGGACTGAAAACTTAGCTTGACATAGATCCAGTATCTGTGAGCTTAAGTCTGACCGCATTCAGAAAAGGGACCTCCAGAAATACTCTGTTGGATCGGAATAAGCCTGATTTGGTTATAACCTAAGTATACCATGGCCCTGGGACTATTTTCATCAGTTTTGGGCCTATATAAGGGCTTTAAACCCTCTCTCACATATTCCATACGAATTCCAAACCCTAGTTAAGAAGAGAGAAGAAAAAGAGAGAGAGAAAGAGAGAGAGAAGTTGGTGAATCATCCAGAGATTCTTCCCATCTACTTTACGTGCCTAATCCACCTATTCAAATCGTTATTCCGACGATTTTGATTCCATATTTGGGTAAGACAATCAAAACCTAACCTATTTTAGAGCTTAGAATAGTCTAAGTGTTGATGTAGCTAACCTAATTCATGCCTTAGGTTGCCAATCCGCCATTGACGAAGACTTATCATCTAAATCATATCCGTTACATGTTTATTGATTTAAGGTGCAGACTATATACATTTAGGTTATGGTTTTCAAGGCTTTCAATGTCAGATAATGATTTATTATTGATGTGGATGCCATTACACATGCCAAATGCGATATCTGTTTCGTTTTACGTATATATATGAACTATGTTGTGTATAGACTATTTCATGTTTTTATTGAAATGTTTGTATGCATTTGGAATCCGATATTGTGATTGCCATGATTAATTTTCATAAGTATATGATTGTTATGTATGCGATAACTCCTTGGCAAAAGGATTTGCCCTAATACGTAATACGGCCGACATACGTGATGTATGTTGAAAAGTGTAGTCTAAGTGTTTGTAAAAATGTCTGAATAAGTTAGTAGTTAGTAAAGTGTGATTTATGAGAGAGTTGAGATATGAAATTCCAACTACCTTGCTTGTGTGTATGATTTCCTCCATGAACTGTTTAGTTTACTTATTCATGTTAACTATGTGTATGATTTCCTCCATGTACTGTGTATCCATGTTTGAGTTATATTCCTTAACATGTTCATATGATGGTAGAATTTGAGTTAAATATTCAATCTTATGATTGTACGCAGTTGGGATTGTATCATAGTCCAGGTAATCGGTAACAGTCCTCAAACTGGTGGCTGAGGTTATTTTCGCCACGCAGGATGTGTTCGGCAAATCCGAGCCGTACTTGGGATGTTCGACAGTAGTTAGGCCACACAGAGTGCTTATGCATTTCATGTCGATCAAATCAACGTACGCCCATCCTAGTCGAGCTCGTCAATTAACCTAATTGACCTGATGTGTGTTCACCATGTTTGGATGCTACTGTTTGAATCTAAGGTACTAAACTCACCAGTGAAACCCTATTAACCTTGGTACCTCGATCCGCTAAGACTCATGAGCCGGACATGGTGGTATGGGACACCGTGGTCGAGCTGTCGGCCTACGCTACGGTGACGAGCCTCCCCATAGTGACCAGTGAGTAACCCAGACTCGTGAGCCAAATACGGTGGTATGGGACATAGTATTCGTGCTGTTGGCCTACACTGATTGGTGACGAGCCCTCTGTAGTGACCTCGAATATATCCTGAGACTGCATTGAGGCAACGAGCCTTAACGTAGTATCCAGGATATGATTAGGCCTATATTGATTGGTGACGAGCCCTTTACAGCGACCTAGAACCATAATATCGTATAAGATTTACTAGGACTGACGACCATAGAATGGATCATTGATTGAGAATTGATATAAGGGAGGTACCTTAGCTTCCCAATCCTGCTGTATGAAAAAGGACTAATAAGAACTTGGTAATCACGTCCATGCACCGTATTGCATGTGCTTTGGTGTAGAAGAGCACTTTCGGGTGGTTGCTATGTGCACCGTAAGATGAAGACGCTGAGGGAGTGCAGGCGAGGGCATACATCATTATAACATATCATCCTTGCATTAAACAAAGTATTTATGACTTGTTTGATTATATTGCTTTATCATTACTGCTTGATTGAATTGATAACATGTTAACCTTTGCTGTATAGTTTCACTGAGTTGATCACTCATTCCCATGTTCTGGGACGGTGCTTAAACACCAACCATACTCTGACTTAGCTGCAGGTGATGATGTGACACTCGAAGTAGAGTTGGAGTTTGATGATGACGAGGAGGCATTCTCGTTTATACAGTATTCAGGCGGGTTCACTTAGACCGTTCTGAATCGACGGGGCTTCAGGGTTTACACTTTATAGAAGACCATTACATTTTGCCATATGTATTTTGAAACAAGACCTCTACTTATTGACCTGGCAGAGCACTCATATTTTGGGGACTTGTAGTGGTGTATATAAGTATTTCAGACTTCTGCTTGCATTTTTTAATTGTCCCTGGATTATGTATTGCTGTTTTGGCTTAATCTACTTCATGTTTTATGCACTAATTCAAACGACATTCATCCATCATAAAATTTTTTCATAAGTGATGTTTTGGAACTCGGGAGCTGAGTTATGCTCGACCCCCGATTTTCAGGGTGTTACAGGATCGTGGTGAGTTTTACACCATCCTTTACATCTAAAAAACACTCTTTAAAAGTAATAATCAGTGATGTTGTGAGTGAGGATGATGATATTATCCCCATACATGCACATAAGATCCTTACCGTCCATCAAAGTTAGAAAAGTAACTTGCCCTGTCGTACCAAAGCTAACTTGGCATTTTTTGAATATGACACGACTACTGATAGACTGCTAAGAAATGCAGGCTATATGGATCATGGTTGCTATGACGCAAGGGTTATGGTTGTCATGTTATATGGGTCATGGTTGTCATGTTATGTGGGTCTAGGTTTCCATGAGCTAAGGATCATGGTTGTCATGTTATATGGGTTGTGGTTTTACAAAATTGAAAACCATAACCACAATCAAGGTAATGTGACAACCACGATCTATATAACATGGCAACTAAAACCCATATAACATTACAATCACGACATTATAACATGAAAATAATGACCCTTATAACATTACAACCACGACCCATATAACACAATAACTGCCATACGAGAAGCTCAGTCAACTACGACCAATGCTTCACGTATACCCCGAACAATGGTACTAATGCTATATGAGTCGTGGTTATGCCAACATAGATTGCAATAATGAACCGTATAGCATGACAACCACGATAGTGGTTGCTTCTCTTAAGGTTGTGCTTGTCAACAACGATCCAACATGGATGACAACCACAATCCATTACAACTGTGAACCACGACAATTTTAACACGACAACTACTACCCATATCAACTATGACCAATGCTTCATGTATACCCTAAACCATACTATACAAATCAGCAAATGTAATGTGCACATACATAACGGAGGTAAATTTTTTATATATTACACTACTCACTCATAGGACAGCAATGCAGGAAATCAAGTGAGAACCACAACCCCTGTAACATGATAACCATGATACATGACAACTATAACACATATAACATGAAACCACGACCCGTATGTTCTTTTCCAAATATAAGAAGTTCGCTCGCTTATTTCTAGGTTGCTTCGCTCACTTTCCAAATCCAATGTCTGTTTTTGGCACAATTTCCTCTCCCGACATTGTATTTATAGAAAGGTTGGCTGAGAAATTATCTTATGAGTAAGAAGTGTATGGAAGCTCCACTTTTAGTTGCTCACTTTCTAAATCGAATGAAGAATGTTATATCAGTGAAACTTCCTTTTCCCCCTCTGCATATATCTAAAGGAAATGTTTTTTTTTTTTTCTGCCGGCTGGGTGCTCGTTGATATTGTCGAGATGCCAAAGTTCAGAAAATGTCTTCAGAACTTCCTGTGGAGGTCGTTGAGCATCAGGAAGATCGTGAACATACCTTAGGAAAGGAAAGGGATCACACGTAAATAAAGAACGCCAGAAAAACTCGATGCCTTCTTTGAATATCTCTTTCATGATTTTTTTTAAGCTCTATGAAATCCAAGTACCACTTTTATAGGCTGGTCGTTCAATGATCAATGCACCGATTCTGAAGGGTCACGGATTTTTTGAACGGTCCCACGGATTCCGAATGGTTGTGCTCGGTTCCTAACAGATTGCGTGGAGGAAGTGACATTAATATGACTTCCTGAAATGATTGTGGCGATTGTGGCTATTTTGTTACAAGGTCATAGTTGTTATGTTATATGGATCTTGGTTGTTACATTATATGAGTTGGGATGTCATAACATAAAACACGACACATATAAAGTAACAACCATGATCCATATAACATGAATTGTGGTTCTCGTGTTATATTTGTCGTTATTATAATGTTATATGGGTCGTGGTTTCCATCCCTTTTTTCAAGGATCCACAATCAAGCGTTGGATGATAACCACGATGCAACGTGGATAAAAACCACGACCCAGTGTGCATCTGAACCACGATCGGTACGGTTTCAAGTTCGAATTGGCTCGAAACCCAATTACCACATCTCTATCTTGTCATTAAATGGTCAAGGCTCTAATTCTGAAGGGTCGCGCATGATTCTGAATGGTCGTTGGTTCCCAATGGATTGTGTGGAGGAAGTGACATTAATGCGAATTCCTTAAAAGACTGTGGCCGTTATGGTTGTTAGGTTACAGGGGTCGGGGTTGTTATGTTATATGGATTGCGGTTGTTATGCTATATGGGTTGATAGTGTTATAATATAAAACCATGACACATTTAAAGTAACAACCCCGACCATATAACATGACAACCATGACCATTATTACAATACAATATAAATAATGGGTTGCTTCAACGGGAACCCAGTGAGCTGACAAACACTGCTAAGAAGGTCCATATAACATGGTTTGTAATTCTCGTGTTATATTGGTTGTTGTTAGAATGTTATATGGGTTGTGGTTGCCATATCTTTTTGTATTATAATCCGTTAAGCACTGAGCACGATCCTTCGGAATCCGCACGACCGTTCAAAATTAGCGCGACCTTTTGGAATTGGTGCCTTGACCATTGAATGAGTACCCTTAAGAGCGGTACTTCTTCCACGACCCATGTAATGTAACAACCCCTACAGACATGACATAACAACCATCAAATTTAGGTTATGGTTGTACAATTATATGGGTCGCGGTTGTAATGGATAACGACCCATGAAAGTTAGGTTATGGTATATGTAGATTTTAAAAATCCTATGTATAGATGTGTCATAGTTATTAACAGGTGGAGACAAGGTGGATAAAAGTAGATACTGCCCAAGTAAGGACTTTTTGGGGTAACAACAAGATAACCGACAAGGTGGATGAATCGGTACAAACAGTTTGGTAGAAAAGGAAGAGAACACGTTAAAAACTACAACCATGATCAAGAAAACATGACAACCACGATCCATATAACATGGCAACTACAAACCATATAACATTACAATCACGACTCATATAAGATGAAAACCGCAACCCTTACAAAATTGCAACCATGACCTATTTAACATAATAACTGCCAAAAGAGAAGCTCAGTAATGCGTAAGAATCTGCAAGTTTCTTCCACTTAAGTTTGCAAATGGAGATATTATCATACTTTATTCCTTTCACTTCGGATTCAGTGCGACCCTTCGGAATCGGTGCCATATGCAGCATGCAAGTCATGACCCACTCGATGTTCAGGGCACCATGATAAAATTTATCATGCGCCGTGCTGATTCTAAAGGGTAGCGCTGCTACGACACAGATGGTAAGTAAAAGAAAAGGTAAGTAGTCCCATGTCATTGCAGAGAACTATTCTTCAAAAACATTTTTTCACTAGCTGGGTGACCATTGAAATTGTCAAGTAGCCGGAGTTCAGAATTTATCTTTGAAACTTTTTATGAAGGCTGTTGAGCTTCTGGAAGATTGTTAACATCCCTGAGGAAAGAGAAGGGATCACCAATAAAGGAAGAATACGAGAGAGACTCAATGGCTTCTTCGAATATCTCCTCCATTATTTTGAATGAAAAAGCAAAGAAATCCTTGAATGTGTAAGGTAATGTAATAAATAAGAATTCTAGTTCGAATTTGTTTGTGGAAGTAATATAAAGCCCAAGTACCACTTTTATAGGCTGGTCATTCAATGGTCAAGGCACTGATTCCGAAGGGTCGTGCTGAATCTGAATAGTCGTATGGATTCCGAAGGGTCACACTGTGTTCCCGACAGATTGCGTGGAGGAAACGACATTAATACAATTTCCTGGTTGTAACTAGTTATATGGATAGTGGTTGTTACGTTATATGAACTGGGGATGTCATAACATAAAACTATGACACATATAAAGTAACAACCACGATGCATATAACATGGTTCGTGGTTCTCGTGTTATATTGATCGTGGTTAGAATGTCATATGGGTCATCATTGCCATTCCTTTTTTCCACAATCCACGACCCAATGTTGGATGACAACCATGATCTAACGTGGATAAAAAACACGATCTAGTGTGCATGTGAATCACGATCTGACATGGAAGATAACCACGACCAATTATTGGTCATATTCACGACCATTCCCTTCAGATTGAGTGCGATCCTCCGAAAACAACGCCACGTTCTAACTCGCTACTTTCTTGTAATCTGTTGGGCACCAAGCGTGATCCTTCAGAATTCGCGTGACCATTTAGAATCAGTGCATCCCTTCAGAATCGGCACATTGACCATTGAATGACTCGCTACTTCCTCGCAATCCGTTGGGCAACGACCGCGATCCTTCGGAATCCGTGCGACCATTCAGGGGGTGTTTGGCACATGGTATTTGGAAGGATTAGGTGGGATGGGATTCAAAAAACATAATTATTACATATGGCAGCGATTGTCCCCTGTTACCATGGGATAAACTTAATTCCATGCTATGTTTGTAATATGGTGGTACATTGAATGCATATACCCACCATCATTTGAAACTATTAAGAATAATACGTGTGTTATATCCAAACCATTCATCTATTTTGTAACCTCATTTTATGGCATGAGCCTAAAAATGAGGTAGATCCAAAACTTTTGTGGCCCTAAAGAAGTTTTCAACGGTAGGTATTCTATCCTCACTACTTTCTATGGTGGGGTCCACTTGAGCTTTAGATCTACCTGATTTTTTATCCCGTGCTCTAAAATGATCTTGAAAAATGGGTGGACGATGTGGATATAACCCACATATCTTGCTAAAATTGAGTGGAATTGGCACGGGACCTAATGCAATTCCATCTAATCTAATTCTAAACTTTTTCGTCATCTCAAACATTGAGTGGAATTGGCATGAGTCCAAATGAAATTCCATCCTACCTAATCCCATCTAATACCATGCACCAAACACCCCCTCAGAATTAGCGTGGCACTTCAAAATCGGTGCCTTGACCACTGAATGACTCGTTACTTCCCCGCAATTCATTGGGCAACATGCATGATCCTCCGGAATCCGCGCGACCATTCAGAATTAGCGCGACCCTTTGGAATCGACGCCTTGACCATTGAATGACCACTGTATAAGAGCGATACTTCTTCCACAAACCAATCCTAACCTTATTGCAACACCTTTCTCATTAATGTATTTTCTTTGTTCTTTTATTCAAAATAATGGAGGAGAAAGTCGAAGAAGCTATCTATTCCCTATCGCGTCGTTCCTTTAATGGTGATTTCGTCTCTTTCCTCGTGGATTTGATAATTTTCTTGCAGCTCAACCGCCTCCACAAAAAGTTCTGAAGATGATCTTCGCAGCTCTTTTGACCCTTAGTAATCAGCGCGCCACATGATAATAACTGCTTCCCATACAACATGACAACCACGACCGCTATAACATGACAATCAGGACCATAATCACAACATAATAGGAAGTATAGTCTCCTCAATGGGACCCAGCGAGCTGAAAAACACTGTCGAGAATGTCTTGTTTAAGCCTGACCTTCTCAACAGAGTTTTAGATTAGGCTAAAATATGACATTCTCGATAGAGTTTTTCTGCTGGTTGGGTACCCATTGAAGAGATCTACTCTTCGGATTGTTAATGTGAATATGGTCATGGTTGTTATGTTAAATCTGTCATTTTTGTCATCCTGGAATGGAAGTAGTCTAATGATTCATTTACCGTGGTTGTCATGTTAAATGGGTCATGTCTTGCATGTTGCATGTGGCATTTATTCTGAAGGATCATGGTGAGTTTGAAGGGAAGGGTCATGCTGAATCCAAAGGGAAGGTCGTAGTTATTAACTAGTGATGATGAGAGGGAGGAGGATGATAATATCCCCATTTGCAAGCTTAAATGGAAGAGTCTTGTGCATCACTGAGCTCCTCTTCTGGTAGTAACCGTGTTATATGGATTGTAGTTGTCACGGATTGTTGTTTTAATGCTATATTGGTCGTGATTTTCATATTATATTGGTCGTTGTTTGTAATTTTACATGGAAGTATATACTAATAATGTTATGAAATTATACGGATCGTGATTGTTAGCCGATATTGGTCGTGGTTTGAATGGCAGAAGGGTCGTGAAGATGACATGGGTCGTGGTTGATGTGGTGTGACCTGCCTATATGGGTCATGGTTGATGTGTTATATTGGTTGTGCTTGTCATGTTATGTGGTCGGGTTTGTTACCCTACATGGGTCATGGTTGATGTATTATATTGGTTGTGCTTATCATGTTATGTGGTCGGGTTTGTTACCCTACATGGGTCATCGATATCTGTTGATTTCATGTGTTTTGTTACACCTTATATGCTGGTCACACCATAGGAAATCTGCCGACAACCAAGTAAATATAAAATGACAACCACGACCCATATAACATGACAACAACGACCATATAACATTAGAAAATGACTCATATAATGTAACAAAGATGACCCATATAAATGGTTCGATCTTCTCGTCTTATATGCTTCGTGGTTGCCATTCCTCTTTACTCCAATCCACGATCCAGTGTTGGATGACAACCACGATCCAATTGGATAAAACCACGATCCAACCTCCATTCCTCTTTCATCTGATCCATGATCTAGCTTTCGATGACAACAACGATCTAATTGGATAAGACCACGATCCAACTTGGATAAAAACACTATCAAAATCTTATCTTATTGCAACACCTAATTCATTGTTTTCGGATTTCTTTGCACTTTAAATCGAAATAATGAAGGAGATATTCAAAGAAGGCAATGATTCTATCTCGCTTTCTTCCTTTACGGGTGATCCCTTCCCTTTCGTTAACGATCTCCACGAAGCTCAACTGCATCCACAGGAAGCTTTGAAGATAATTTTTGAGCTCTGACAACACGAAAATTTCAATTGGCACCTAGCCAGTAGAAAAATGTTGTTGAAAAACAGTTCTCTCCAATGACATGGGACCAACTAAATTCTCTTTGGTAGCTCGCCACATGATAATAACTACTTCGCACATATATTCACAACAACGATCCATTGTGCTTGTCAACTACGAGATCCAACTACATGGTTGTAGTTGTGAACAACAATCCAGCATGGATGAAAACCATTATCTGTTGTTCTTGTATACTACGCGATCCAACGACAGGGTCATGGTTGACATACACAATGGATTGTGTTTGCCAATAGCTATCCAATATGCATTACATCACCACCCAATGTTCCTCACATCCATGAACATTCAAGTTTGTCATGGTTGGCATGGGTCGTGGTTCTAATGCTGCATGGGTCGTGGATGTCATGACATATGGATCGTGCTGGCATCCATGTTCAAC
This sequence comes from Magnolia kwangsiensis, assembly GCA_037074715.1. Classification (NCBI taxonomy): domain Eukaryota; kingdom Viridiplantae; phylum Streptophyta; class Magnoliopsida; order Magnoliales; family Magnoliaceae; genus Magnolia; species Magnolia kwangsiensis. Next base: position 39,962,915 of record CM073576.1, on the reverse strand, counting down.
CACCCATATATAACAATGATCCATTGTGGATGTCAACCAACGTTGCTGACAAGCACGATCCAATGTGCATCTGAGTCATGATCATAGAACGGGGTCATTGTTGTCATAAACACTTGGTGATAGTTTTCAACCACGATCCATTGTGGATGTTAATCACGATACATTGGTCGTCATATCTATGACCCATCTTATTCACTAAACCAGTATGGAAGAAAATATTTAGAAGAAACATCAAATACACCAATCCATTCAGTATTTAATTATTAATCAATATTTGACTCTCTTCGGTGGTCTACACATCGTCTCTTCTTATTTTTTTTGGGTAAGCAGCCTCATCTTCTAACTTTGTGAGCTGCAGACAATCGTATGTAATTATCTTTCGAAATTTAGGAATGTCCTCCTACAGAAAAAGAATGCACTAATATTAAATCAACGGATAGAGCAATCAAGATTTAATGTAGACTAATATATAGATATATATATTGAATACGTCATGCTAAAATATATATACAGACCTTCGTGAAGTCAATTGTGTGCATGTTGCTCAAGAAGTCTATATATTTTAGCATGAATACGCCACAATCATCTGAGTTGTCTTGCCCAGGTCTATCACTGACTGTCTTCAAACTCCATGGCTTCTCCCAGTTCTTAGATCTATTATCAAGAATATGGAATAGCCATCTCAGTTCGTCTGTTATCAGCGTGACAATCAACTCGTTGTGACAAATCAACTTGGTACTCAGGCTGTCGTACAAAATGACATCTCATTTCTTTAGATTAACAACAGCCAAGAACCAGTGCTGGCCCCTCATGTTCAGTGGGATGTATAACTGTCAAGCACAAGAAATATGACAAAAGTTAAAAGACTTGCCTTTCCAAAATGAATAATATCATTTAAGTTTAGGTACATGTATAAGTAAATAAGCTCTTACCACTTCATACTTCCATAGAGGCTTCGATCTACTTCGACTGTCGACTATTTCTATAAGCATTTCATTCAAGTTGCCATTCTTGATGATGGCCTATCTCTCCTTATGGTTGCTAGCTCCATAAGTTTGCAAATTGTTAAGTTGAACTTTCATGAATTGCTATTGATATATTGGAAAGGGTCAGAAACATAAATAATTAATCACGTTTTAAAGATAACTATGGTCCTCAAGTTCACATTACCATAAATAGCGACGGGATGAATGCGTAGTCTTATCTATCTCATGATCTCTTTTCTTGATGCACTGATAGATAGTGTAGGTATATATCGATGACCTACACAACGAAGAAGTTGTGTGATATAATTTTCATACATCGATATTAAATAAAAAAAGATAATATTTAGAAACTTACCTCAGAGTTGACCTATGATTTTAAGTCATAGATGCTCTTTAGCCAGACAGGTGAATCTAATGATACTCCAACATCTCTCAACTCGTTGTCTTCGGCTTCAGTTAGAGCTCGGTGAGGATCCACGTACCTTTGATGAGTCTCCTTTATAGGTATAGCTCAGTGGGGTTCCGCTGCATCGTAGTGTGGTCTCCCTTCCTCACACAGTTGCGAAGTATCGATGTTGAGCTGTAATAAAATGACATATTATCTATGCAATTCACAACATAATGTCCATTGAAAACCACGATCCAAATGTAATTTCACGTATAATTTTCTTATTAGCTTTATCCTTTAGTAGATTCATATCCTGTCTCAACGTAGCATGGAGCTCCTTTAGATTCAGAATTTCTTTGTCATTGCTTTGCATCGAAGTGATTTTCTCCTGTAACACAAGCATATTATTTACATATTTTGACACGTCATGTAGTGAAGTAATGCTGTCATCCATATAGTGACGTGGATCGTGTCTGTCGTCCACATAAGGTCGAGGTTCACAATTGGCCTGGTTCGTGAATCGTGTCTGTCATCCATAGTGTGTCGTTGTTCATCCACGATCTACTCTGGGAGATATCCATGACCAATTATACATGATAATCATGACCAATAGATGATAACAACGATCCGAAATGATGACAGTGACCACGGTCCTCATTGGATCCTGTTTGTCATCTAAATTGGGTCGTGCACCAACCACCCACGACCCACTGTGGCTGGAAACCATGATCCACCGGTGAGCTGGCTCATCCCAACGTCAAGGGTGGGGCTGTTGACCTCTTATAAAATTGTTTAGTAGAAGACATTAGATTCATAGTAACTTATTAACTATTAATCCAAAGGCAAACCACGTACATATTTTGTATGTGATATCCTATATCGTTAACATTGGGTTGTGCATCTACCACGACCCATATGGATGATAAACATGACCAATCACACATGATGTAAGACCCGTATCTTGGTCCGTACCTTTCCGTACACTTCCGCGGTCTTACCGGTCGAATTCCAGCAACTTTCGACCCTTAACGGATATCGACGCGCGACCCGGATTCATGTGCCGACAACCCGAGTCGACTCAACTCGAGACCTATACCATAGCGACCGAACCGTCGCCGCGGTTCCGATACCGCGACTCGCGCGCCGAGGCGATACCCGGATCAAGAGATATGGGCCAACGTTCGGTGCGAGAAAACGCCGCGCGTTGCGAAAATCAAGGGAATCTCAACGATGTGTCACATCAATCACATCAATCCCATCAATCAATCACCCATCAACCCATCACATGTCAAGTACACATCACCTCCATCCCTTTTCCCAAGCAACCACAAAAGTCTCCACATCCCATACCTCTCTTACACAAAAGCCACAAAAGTCTTCCTAACCCATACTTTTCTTACACAACCATCACTCACCCATCCATCCATCACTCTCTCTCTCTCCCTTTACATCACTCTCTCTCTTACTCTCTTTCTCATTCCAAAACTTCCAAGCAACAAGAAATTGCAAGGGCTCCCACGTATGAGAATTCCAACCTTCCTTAAGCTCCAAGTGGCCCACCTTCCTACCCCAAAATCTCCCATCTCAACCCTCCATTCTTCATCCTAACCGTTGAAGTTGAAGCCAAGGTGCCAAGGAACCCCTAGGAGTGAGAAGATCGGACGGTGGGTGCTTCCATAGGGTAGTTTTTATTATTTTTATGGTGGACCCAGTGAGTCCCACCGATCAATGGTGTGGATCTCACTTGGGACCCCAAAATGTGGCCGATGGACCACTTGGATCATCATGATCGTTCCATGATGGGGCCATTCTCCATGGACCCCATCATGATGATTATTTTCATTGCAAAAAGGTCATCTAGACCGCCCATAACGGTGGAGAATGGATCTCCACCGTTGATTTATAATTTTGATGGTCCCATGATCAAAGGGATCCATTTATTGTATGATTCGTTGTAAGGGAGGGCCCATAATGTCGGAGTCCCTCCATCACAAGCCGTGTCCCACTCTCCATGTCTCTCTCTCTCTTTTATTTTATTTTATTTTATTTTATTTTATTGCAATAGGATGGTGTGGCCCACTTGAATAGATCCCATCTTGATGTATTTATTTTATCCAAGTGGGGCCCACCTTACACGTCATTCCCATGCTGCCCATCATGTGGTGGCCCACTTCATCAGGGCCCACCACCATGTGCATTTAAAAAAAAAAGCTACTGTCCAGCGTCTGGGACGCTGGACGTCCGTGTTTAAAAAAAAAAAAAAAGAAAGTGAGACTTTTGGTGGCTCACTCATTTAGGCTCCACCTTGATGTTTATTCTCGATCCAAGCCGTCTACCCTCTTACTTATAGAGTTTTAACCATTGGGTAGAAGTTTGGGATTGATTGGAAGACCTGGTGGGCCATAGCATCAAATAATGCACCTTGACCATTCAAGGATCCATTTTCTCATTTTATTCATTTTCTAGCGTCAAAAAAATTCGAACTCTGGACTCTTTTGGACGGCGTTGAGCCACTGAACGTAATGGCTGGGACGGATTTCATTTTAGTGGGCCCCACACATGAAAAACCCCAGGAAAATGGGTTTTTCCCAAAATTTGAAAGAGGCATAGCCTCTGGCTTGCGTCAGCAGCAGGAGGGCTGCACGCAGCGGGCGGGCGGGCGGCCGCTGGCCACCCACGGCCCTACTCGTGGGCCCCACTGTAATGTTCGTTTTGTCATCCAATCTGTTCATAAGGTGGGTTCCCTCCTGAGGTGGGCCCCCTCCAAAAATCAGCTCCATCTATCACTTGTGTGGCCCACACCAAAAGAAAGAGTAAATTGGACCTCTACCATTGAAACTTACTTAGGGGCCCACAGAAGTTTTTGATCAAGCTGAAATTTGTTTTTCCCTTTCTCCCGTTACCGTGTGACCATATGAACGGTCTGGATGGCATAATAAACATTTCTAGTGGGCCCCACATGGGACCCACAGTGAGGCATGGGTTTTATACCCACCGTCAGCGTGACGGTGGGGCCCAATTGCTGCGTGTGTGGGTTACATGTACGTGTGTACATGTGTGTGTAGTGTGTGTGCAGCGTGCGTCCATGTGCAGCATGTGTGTAGCATGTGCGTGTGCAGCACGTGTGTGTGTATATATATATATATATATATATATATTATGTAGTTTATGTATATTTTTAACGTATCATATGCGCTATGACAGGCCCTCATGTGGGCCCCACCCTTGACGCATGTGAAGCATCCAGGCCATCCATCCCTTTTATTTAGCAAAGAGCTATGGGCTAGGCCCACTTGGTTTATGGAAGGCCTATGGGCTAAGACCATTTGGTTTATGGAATGCTTATGGGCTAGGCCCATTGGATTCATTCAAGGCGTAAGAGCTTAGGCCCATTTGATGTGTTGCCAGTCCATGGGACTAGGCCCATTTGATGTACTTCAAGGCCCATAAAGATTGGACCCATTTATTGCATTCTTAAAGCCCATGGAAGTGAACCCATTTATTATATTGTAAGACCCATGGGACTACACCCATTTGATAAAAAAAAAGGGTCCATGGGATTAGACCCGCTGTGATATGCATGCAAGCTCATGGATTAGGCCCATTTGAATTGTTTAAGGCCTAGGGATTTAGGCTCATTCGACTCATATAAGGCCTCTGGGTTGAGGCCCATTTGATATACATTTGGGGGCCCAATTGGTGTGGCCCATTTGATACATATTAGACTCACGAGACTAAGTTCATTTGACGCAATCCAAGGCCCACGGGTTTGACCCATTGCAATACACATAAGGCCCATTGGTTTGGCCCATTTATATGGCCCATCTAATGGATAAAAGGCCCATAAGATATGGCCCATCTGATGAATAAAGGGCCCATGAGATGTGGCCCATTTGATATATATGTAAGGCCCAATGGGAGGAACCTAAGGTCCATTGCAATGTGTAAACCCAATACCGATTATGTAACGGTGTTTAAGAAGATTGTACCTGGAATGCAATGATGGTTTGACGTCCACATTGCGAGTGTAATGTTGGTTGGATGTCCACATTACGACTCTCCTTAGGGCCCATTACTAGCCGTACTTGCCGTGTATAGGCCGTCCAGGCCCATCTGCATTGTAAGATAATTCATTTTATTATAACCTGTTTAGTATAGTTTCATGACCCATGATCATACGCATCATATGTATGCTTGATATGAGGATTGACTGATCATAGCATATGCCTTCGGGCAGGTTGTTTATGGGCTCCCGGTTAGGCAGTGTTGCCCTACATGAGCGCACGGTATGCGCAGGATTGGTTGCATGACTGGATAGCGTGATTCATGCATTCCGCATTTGTGTGACATGGTTGTTGTACGCCCTAGCGACATCAGGGCCGTAGCCTCCACAGACGCATCGTGGTTGGCAGGATTGGATACCGAAAATCTTGTTCTACATGGGGTACTATAGATATCCCTGGGTGAAAGTCCCTAAACCCTTATGGTACCAAGAGGTTGCTCCAACGTCTAGACCGAGTGGGTAGATGAGCGTTGAGTGCCGATTACCAGACGGTTACGCTCTCCACTGTGTCGTGGTCGGTTGGAAGGGGGTGCGGCCTTACCCGCCCGAGTGTAGGGGGCAATGCTAGGCTGAGTTTGACCAGCTCGAGGAATGGGTCCGCTATCGACGAGTCGCGCCCGATATTGGCAGACGGATAGTGAGGTCTCTTCCACTTACCTTATTGCGCGCGATGTGGCGGCAATCTGGTTTAGAGTGTACTAGACCCCGGTGATATTCCATACTTTGAGCTGTATTGACGTGTGGACATTGATGAGTATCTGTATGCTTGAGTTGCATTGTACATTGCATGGCCTTGGGATGGCCGATACCATTCATGTCTTGCATTGCATAGCCTTGGTACGGCTCATGACGTTTTGGTTCCATCTGCATATTCCGCATTACTCTGACATTGCATTCATATTACTACCTTACGCACACACTTTCACCACCCTCTAAGCTTTCTGTAAGCTTATGCACGACCGTTGCGTGCAGGTGACGTTGGACTGCGGCAGCGCTGAGGCAGGAGCACGTTGCTGATCATTTTGGAGTTTTTGTTATTTGTCATTGTATTTCCCTTTATGCTCATTGTACTTGTAAAATTTTTGATCATAGTGGAAATGTAATGGAGTGCTTGGTTGTTGTTTGTGGGTTATACCTTTGGTTATGCTTATTACGTATCAAACTGATGTTAAAAATCCTCCTCGTAGCATCCCAGGATCGGAACCTGGCGAATGGGAGCTAGGAGCCGAGAATGGGGTTCTACGGAGGCTGTCGGCGCCGGATTCGGCTATCGGGAATTTTGTGAGCCCGGTTTCCGAGTTTGGGGCGTGACACATGATAACAATGATCTAACCTTCACAATAACCACGATCAAAGGTGGAACACAACCACAACCAAAATTCAATTTCATATACCTTTATTGCTTATAGCTCCTCTTCAATATGCTTCATATGCTTATTCATATAAGCATTCTCTTCCCTGATATGGGCCACTAAATGGACATGGGTCTGTCACAATGACCCGCAATGTATTATAACCACAACCCAAAAAGGAACGCAACAATGACCAATAAGATTCAGGAAAATTTCAACTTCGTATACCTTCATTCCCTGTATTTCCTTCCCAAACTACTTCATCTGCTCGAGCAATGAAACATTCTCTACACTCGGAAGGCTAGTCGAAGGGACATTGTCATGTAATACAATCATATACCAGAAATGAGACAAAACGGGACACAACAATGACCAAATAAGATGCAAGATAAATTGATAAATTCAATTTCATGTACCCTCATTGCCTGGATCTCCTTTTTAAGTTACTTTACCTGGTCTTGCAGTGAAGCATTCTCTCCTATGAGAGGGCTGATCGAAGCAAGGAATTCCTATAATAGAGTAGTATATTATTATGTATTCCCATGCATAATAACCATGACCCATAGTTCATAGAAACCATGACCAATTTTACACAGAAACCACGACCCCAATGGCCGCATTGTGGTTCCACCAATGATGGGTCATGTATCAACCACGACCCAATGTGCATGACAACCACGACTCTTCCTAGATGATAACAAAAATCCTATGTGGATGATAACCATGATCAATTTTTTATTTACCTTTGTTGATTGAAACTCAACTATTAGTTGATTCATCTGCTCCCGCAGTGAAGCACTGCCATATTTGAGATGGCTCATCCCATCTTCAAAACGTTTGAGATGGTTCATCCCATCATCAATAGTTGTTGTTGTTGTTATTGTGCTGTTGACCTGTATTAAAATCATTATATTAGAAGAAAGTACATTCACAGAGAGCTATTAATAAATAAAATAGGGCAATTTCACGTACGTATTTTGTATTAATGTCATCTTTCAACAACTTCACTTCTTCGCGTAAAGAAGCATTATCTTCCTTGAGGTTCTTTATTTCTCTGCCAAACTCATCAATTCGCTTCACTTCATCCTTTATTCCTTCTACTTTAGTGATAAGGAACTCAATCTGCTTATTAAATTTCTTTATTATGGATCTTGATTTTTTATTATATTTCAATACCTTGCTAATATCTTCCTGGACGAATCTTCTAACCTCAGCCCCAACTTCATTTTTCATTTCTAAGAGGGAGACCGTAAGATCAACCTCAACTTTATTTCTTATTTCATCCTCCTTTACCACCATTCTCACTGTCGTGGGTGCTGCCCACCGAGTCTTATCATTCGTATAAGTCTCGTCGGTTATACTACTGACAACCTCGGTCTCTGCTTCTTTGACTGTCAGTTGAAGCTCTGAAGCTAGCACCACCTACATGGGCAAAATTAATTTATTAATTATAAACATATTACATAATTAAAATACACTACTGTTTAAATAACTCTTACTGGTACAGCTCTGAAGATGGCGGATAAAGGGCGATATCTACCTACTTTTTTCAGATTCCAATTTTGTATTCGAGGAATCATTGTAGGCAATCTTCTAACTGCCCACCTTGGGAACCATTCGTAGGCCCAAATCTGTTTAAGATTAATTATCATGCATTATATATTGATTGACATGTATAAAGTAAAAATTCAAACTCAAATTATGAACCAGGACAAGAATAACGTACTTGCAAGTCAAAAGCGCATCCGCATATGTTATATGATTTGGGGTACTGGCCAGTCACCCGAATAATGCTAGACGCAGTGTTAACCCCATTCTTTAAATAATCATACCCTACATTGCCCCATGGGTAGTTATTAAAATAATCCAAGTCATCAACCATGTCGATAAACGTATCAACATAGTTATTCTTTTGCATAGATCCAACCAATAGACTCTCAACTCATATTATTAGAGCTAACTTCACCGCGTCCATATGTTCATCTTTATCGGTGAGTGACAGATAGGCTTCTTTTAGTTCTTTTTTACTAACACCACCCGCTCTCAGGTATGTCTCCCTAATACCTTTTCCTCCCTCTACTCTTCCGGCCTCGGAACAACCGTCACCATCTATCCTAACTGGTCCAAACTTAAGACCCATTATTAAAGCAAAATCAAGCTCAGTAAATTTTATCTTGGTCCCTAAACATCGAATTTCAGATCACCAACATACTTTTACATTAGGTAATGCATGATCTGAAAGTATGCCCTCCACCCAATCAATGAAAAGTGAAGAAGAAATCCAAAACAACTGTCTCTAAATATATTCTGTCTATCAGGATTCTTCTCCATATCCGCAATCATATTCTCTAAAAAACTGATGGAGAACTTGGGAGAGACCTGTGCATCTTCGAAGTCTAAGCAAGTGGTCATCATTGGCTTCTTTTGACCTACATTCCAATATGGTCGTTGACTGTTAATCAATAATAAGGTCTTGCAAAATCTAACACGATCATAATTGAACTACATAGTTGATTACTGATGTAACCAACAAAGGGTCGTGGTTATCATGATTTTTAAAGGATCAGGGTTGTCATAATACACGGTTTGTTGTTGTCATCTATTTTGGGTCGAGGTCGACAGTCAAGACCATCCACCCACCATGTGATTCACGATCCACTATACTTGTCAACCACGATCCAATAGGCAAACTAACAACCCACCCACGATCGTCTTAACACGATTTATTTGAGAATATCAACCACGATCACAATTCAATGATCATGAGTGTCATGCTATACATATCGTTGTAGTCATATACATTAGGTCGTGGTTTCAGAGCTATTACCAACATAAACTGTCCCTCTCAACTATGATCCATTGAGTTGTGGTTCATATCTACAACGATCAAAATCACGATTGTGATTGTCATTCTATACAGATCGTTGTTGTCGTCTACATTGAATCGCAACCATGATCGTGGTTGTCATGCTATACGGTTCGTTGTTGTCATCTATGTGGGCATAACCACGACCCATATAGCATGACTACCATGACTCATAGCCCCAACCCACATAACATGTGACCAATGATCCACTGTGCCTATCAACCATGATCCATTAGGCATATCAGCCATGATCATAACCACGGTCGTTATTGTCATGCTACACATATTGTTATATTCATATACATTAGGTTGTGATTCACAACCATGACCTACATAACATAATAACTACCATACACCTCCTTGTCAACCATTACCTTACTTTGCCATTTATAGGAACTGAGCTGCACTTAAGTTGTATAGATGTACTTACTGAGTGATGATAGAAGGGCCCAGTGAAGAAGATTCAAAACTAGTAAAAAAAGAGGATTAGGGAAAAAAAGTGAAGGGGTCCCAGAGAAGAAGCTCCAAGATAAATATATAAATTTATAAATTTATAAAATCGATGTTCTGTACAGGGACAAGCGGTTACTTTACATTGTATATCTTCCAACTTTGGACATTTCTAAGTCACACCGAACTGCCTCTTCTCTTATCTGCACTGTCCATTCTATTTGTAACAACAAGAAATAGAATTACCCAAAGAATGATCAAAATATTTAAATCCAATGGACCACAACAGTTCAAACCAACAGGTTAGGTAAAATCCCATAATTTGTTATCTTTAGTAGTGTGGGCCACTAATTGCTCAATATGTGTCACTATTAAACTTATCGGAGGAATCCATCAGCCATGAACAATTCCAATGGATTAGATTCAATTTATGATGGGCCCATAGACTTGACCAAGATGATCGACGATTGATGTTATGCGTTGGGAATCGTAAGCGAACCTTGCACCTTTTACATGCCATTTTAATGTACGTACATGCGACATATTTTTTTAGTATAAACTAAGATATGTGGGTTAGGGCCCATCGTGATGTTTTTTAGAAATCAACTCTGCCCATCCATTTTTTGAGCTAAGTTTAGGGCTTGGAACCAAAAATGAATCGGATCTAAGACTCAAATGTGCTGAAAATGTGAGGATTGAATGTCCACAGTTGAAACATTTATGGGGCCACCGAAGTGTTGAGTCAGGATAATATTTGTGTTTTCAGTTCATCCCACTAGGAATTACGTTATGAATGACATGGATGGCATGTAAACACAATTGTCGACCCCAGAGAATTTTTAACGGTTAGAATTTCCCTACCCACATTTTCATTTAATGTGGTCCACATGAGTCATGGATCCTGCTCACTTTTTATCTCAAGCCCTAAATTAAGCTAAAAAAATGGATGAATGTGATGGATTTCTCACAAACATCAGGGTGGGGCCCACTTAGGTTTCTAGCGGAGGAACTTCCCACAACAGGCTTTCGGAGGAAAGTGTGCCCACGTCGACCTTACCGTTTTATCATTACATCTTTTTGCATGTTGAGGGCATATTGGTCCATAAAATTAAAATACATGATCCATATATCATGACTACAACAATCCATGTACAATGAAAACACAATCTAAATCGTCATGTCAACTACGATTGATCGAACATTAACACCATGACCATATAACACAATAACCACGATACAAAATTATGGGCCAAAGAATTGGGCTTCAACACAGCCCCTTGAACATGGGTCATGGTTGTGATGGAATATGGTTTGTGGGTTCCAGTAGAGATGACTCGTTCATGTCATGTTATATGAGTCGTAGTTTGCATATTAGAAGGGTCATGATTGTAAGATGACATGGGTCGTGTAACAACCACAAACCCATAAAATGACAACCATGACCCATTAACATGACAACCACGAACCCATTAACATGACAACCACGACCCAACCTTCGTCATAAAATGACCGTTTCCCCATACCTGGAATGTTCTGGGAAAAAGAAAATGAGTTCCCCATACAGGGAATATAATGTAATGTATTAACCAGTGGAAAAGGATTGTTTCCCTATACAGGGGTGTATTGATTTATCGGACCTTCTTGTAGATACTTGCTATGGATCGCGAAGATCAAACATTATATGGTGAGGGCTTTTATTGTTAAGTGAAGTGAGCTTACTGTAAGGCACACATTAATCAAAGTTATCTCAACCTTCCACAGTGATAAACACGACCCTTCGTATATGACAACCACGTTCCTTCACGTTGTCAACACACGACCCAGATAGAGGATCGTTATTGACAGTTTTTATTTATCCTAGTTTTCATGTAAATTTAATTGTGGTTGTTATGATATATGGATTGTGGTTGTCAAAGTTACATGGGTCATAGTGTCGATTGCTATGGGTCGTGGTTTTCATGTCTTATGGATTGTTGTTGTCGTATTATATGGATCGTTATTGTCATGTTACAAAATAACGAGTTCTTTTGTAGAGCTTTTATGTCAGCTTGGAACCCAGAAGAAGCCATTTCACATCAGCCTGGACTCCTGAAGAAGCCATTACACACTGGGTGCCCCAACTTTGAGTAGGTGCTCATCGACAAAATATCAAGTTCTTTTGTAGGGCTTTTACATCATCCTAGAACTCAAAAAAGCGGAGACAAAAGGATTCAGATTATAAGGTCAGGTTCAGATAGAGACAAGCCCTATGATCACGCTTGAAACACTATACATGGGTCGTGACTGTCATTGTATATGGGTCGTGGTTGTCATGAATTATGGATCATGAATGTAATGAAATGGGTTATGGTTGTCGTGTAATAAAAATTATGGTCGTTATGTTATATGGTTCGTGGTTGACGTGAAGCATTAATCACAGTTTTCATTTGATATGGTTGTCATGTTATACAAATCATGGTTGTCATGTTGCATAGGTCGACGTTGATATTTAGAATGCGTTGTCGTTGTCATTGTTTGGGTCGTGGTTCAAAAAAGTCACTAAGTGAAAGCACGACCCATTAACATGACAATCATAGATAATATGTTACTAAAACCACAACCTATTGTTATATACACTATTTTCATATTTGGGTTGTGGTTCAAATGCATAAAGGCTTGTGATTATCATCCATATTTGGGTCGTAATTAACATGATATGGGTCGTAACTGTCATTATGTATGGGTTATGGTTGTAAGGTTGTATAGGTCGTAGTTGTCATGATACATGGACCCTGAATAATATGATATATGGGTCGTTGTTGTCGTGTTATATGAGTTGTGATATACATGACGCATTGCTCGTAGTTGATATGGGTCATGTTGTCATGTTAAATTTATCGTGGTTCACAGTTATAATAGATCATGATTCTCGTCCATGTTGGATCGTATTTGACAACCACGAGCATATGAGGAAACGACCTGTACAATATGATAACCACGATTCGTATGTCATGAGAACCCCGACCCGTTGTTAAGTTCACGATCCATTGTTGATGACAACCATGACCCATTTAACTTGCAGAGCCTTGTGCACCACAACAACGATCAAGGCAACATGACAACTATGATCCATATAACAAGGAAATTATAACCCATATAACATTACAATTATGACAATATAAGATGAAAACATCGACCCTTATAACATTACGACCACAACCCATATAACACAGTAAATGACTAAAGAGAAGCTTAGTGATGCGCAAGACCCTGCAAGTTTCTTCCACTTAAGTTTACAATATAACAAGAAAACGTGACCCTTATAACCACTTTAACGGGTCGTGGTTGCCATGACATGGGGATCGTAGTTGTCATGACGTATAGATCGTGGTTTCCATGACATATGGATTGTGTTTTTCTTAAGGCTATGGTTGTCAACAACGATCCAACATGAATGACAACCACGATCTATTACATATATGAAGCACGAAAATATTAATACACAACAATGACCAATATTAACATGACCAACGATCCAGTTGTTCTTTTTGCAAATCTCTCAAAAACTACTCTCACGACAATAATAAATTCACCGACGAACATGTTTTCCACATGTTAATAACTACGACACATATATATACATGGGATTTTCGGTATCTACGTATGCCATGTCCTAACTTTGATGGGTAGATTTTCATACACTTCAACGAGAACAGATCAAAGTATGTGGATGAGCACATTTTCATACAATTCTAGCTCATTAGTTAATTTCTCAGCCAACCTCTCTATAAATACGACAACAGGTAGAAAACTCTCCAACCCTTCAGAGGGAGAGGGAGAGTAACCTTGATATGTTATTCATGGTGCTTCATCCTCAGGCATCCTTGGGATCAACTCGTTGGCCATTGAATGACCAGTGTGTTGAATGACCAGAGAGAAAATCACGAGTTCTTTTTTGACCTACATTCCAATATGGTTGTGGATTGTTAATCAGTAATAAGAATTTCTTGCAAAATCTAACATGATCGTAATTATACTACATAGTTGATCATTAACCAACAAAGGGTCGTGTTATCACGAGTTCTAAAGGATCGTGGTTGTCATGGTACACGGTTCGTTGTTCTCATCTATGCTGGGTCGAGATTGACAGTCAAGACCACCCACCATGTGATCCATAATCCACTATGCCTGTCAACCATGATCATGGTTGTCATGCTATAGAGATCGTTGTTGTTATCTACACTGAGTTGTGTTTCACATCCACGACCCAACGTTCGTTCTATCCATGACCCTTCCCTTCGGAATCAGCACCACATCATCGCATTCGATTGTAGGAAATTGCATTAATGACGATACCTACCCGTAATCCTTCGAAATCAAAGTGACCCTTTGGAATCACAACCCCCACATTAACCACTGGTTGAACAACCTATAAAAATGGTACTTGGGTTTCATTTTTTTAAAAGACAATCCGAACCAGAAGTCCTTCTCTCGTTCTTCCTATATGAGTGATCCCTTCCCTTTCTTTAGGAATGTTGATGATCTTCTTAAAGATCGATGGCCTCCACCTGGAATTCTAAAGACCGTTTGGTGCCCATGGAAGATCAACGACTCCTTCTCAACAGATGTTTTTGGCTTGCTGGGTCTCCTTTGAAGAGAACAGTTCTTCATAATCGTGGCTTATCGTTGTCGTCTGTGATTTCAAGATAAACATCTCCATCCCATACTATCTTCCACTTAATTTTGTGTTCTTTTTGAAGATCTCTCAAACTCTACTCTCACGTCAACAATAAATTTACGATCCAACTTTCTGACCAAAGAAGTGAGAGTGCGGTTGTCATGGGTTGTGGTTCTCATGTATTATGGGTCATGGTTATCATATAATATGGTCATGGTTTTCATGTTATATAGGTCGCGGTTGTTGTATGTTCACCACGACCCATAAAACATGATAACTACGACCAATGACAACCACAACTCATATTTCATGATAACCACGACCCATATAACATGACAACTATGGCCATAAGTAAAATACAATGTGAAGAACAGTTCTCTTCAAAGGGCACCCAGCGAGCTGCAAAGTACTTTTGAGAGTGTCTCGTTTAAGCCGCACCTTCTCAACAGAGTTTTTGGTCAGGCTAAAATAAGACATACTCAAAAGAGTTTTTCATCTTGCTGGATGCCCTTCGAAGAGTAGAGTTCTTCATATTGCATTTTACTTATGGTCGTAGTTGTCATGTTATTGGTTATCATGAAATATGGGTCGTGTTGTCATTGGTCGTAGTTATTATATTATTTGGATCGTGGTGAACATGGGTCGTGGTTATAATGTAATATGGGTCATTGTTATCATGTAATATTGGTCGTGGCTGTAATGTAATATGCATTGTTGTTGTCAATGTAATATGGGTCATGATTATAATGTAATATGCATCATGATTGTCATGTAATTATTGTCGTGATTGTCATGTTAAATGGATCGTGGTTCTAATGTGAAATGGGTTGTAGCCCTAAAATCACAAGACAAACGGATGGGCGACACGGACAATAATCATACTTTAATGTGGGCCCATATGGGTCGTGGTTGTTACATGTCCACTTCTAACAGTGGGTTCCATTGTCCCCATTATTTTCTATTATGGCCCCAGTCACCAGCCATGGTCCCAACCAAGACGTATGTGTTACATCCATTCCGTTCATCTGCATCTACAGTGAAAGGCATGATCGTTCATCTGTTTTTATAGATCATTTTAGGGCTTGATCCCAAAAATGAGAGGGATCATTTTAATGGTCTACGACGGTAAATCATCACTGTTCCATGTAATGTTGTCCACTTGTGATTGGAGTATTGTTCGTTTTTAGACTCTTACCATTAAATGATATAGAGAAATATATGGATGACATGGATGAAACACATACGTGGTGGTGGGGCCCACAGACCGTCGAGCACCGGCCAATGGGAGTAGCTGATTTGTCACTTTCTCGGGGGTTGAAACCAAAGGTAACTTCTCCTTCACTCCAGGTCCGTACATCTCCTGAACCAAGGTCAGGGGCATTTTCGTCAGGCATGATCGTTCATCTATTTTGACAGAACATTTTAGGGCTTGATCCAAAGAATGAAAGGGATCATTTTCATGATCGACGACGTCTTATTCATCACTGTTTCCTGTGATGTGGTCTACTTTCATTGGGATATAGCTCATTTTTGGTTTTATGGTTACCATAAAATGATCTGGAAATATATATGGACGACATGGATGAAACACATACATGAAGGCCTTCTAACAACTTTTTGAGATTGTTTCGGACGAAAATACCTCTAACCTTGGCTCAGGAGATGTACGGACCTAGAGTGAAGTAGAAGTTACCTTCGGTTTCAACCCTCGAGAAAGGGACGGATCGGCTACTCCCCGGGGCACCGGCCAATGGTTGGTGCTCGGTGGTTTGTGGGCCTCGCCACCATGTATGTGTTTCATCCATGCCATCCATATATTTCTCCAGATCATTTAATTGTAGGAGTCTAAAAATGAACGATACTCCAATCACAGGCGGACAACATTACAGGGAACAGTCATGATTGACTGTCGTAGACCATTAAAATGATCCCTCTCATTATTGGGATCAAGCCCAAAAATGATTTGTAAAAATAGACAAACAATCATGCCTTTTACTATAGATGCAGATGAACAGAATGGATGTAACACATATGTCATGGTTGGGCCCATGGCTGGTTACAAGGGAGTAGCCAATTCGTTATCTCGCGGATTATACGGAAGCATACATTAGCTTTGGAAGGGCGGAATGTAGCCTTTCACATGTAGCTTTTACAGACCTTCTTTTTTCATTTTTTATAGAAAAGAAAAGAGAAGATCAAGGGACCAACTGCCAGAGAGGGACATTTTTTGTCCTTGTCTGAAATCCTCTTCCACTACGAGGTTTGTATTTTATTTTATACTGTAGGTAGTTTGCTAAGGTAAAGGATGATCAGAGTCAAGAAGGTTCCCATGCGAAGGATCGTGGTACTGGATTCCCATGCACATTTGATCTTGGTTGTCACATTATAAGGATCTTGGTTGTCATGTTATAAGGATCAGATTCCTATGCACATTGGATCATGTTACATGGGTCGTGGTTGGCATGTTAGGTAGGTGGTGGTCGTCATGTTATAAGGATTGTGCTTTTCACTGCCCTGTGAACCATGACCCATTTTGGTTGAAAACCATGACCCCTTGAGTGGTTCCTAACTGTAAATCACGACACCTATATAACTGTGAACCACGACCCATATAACATGTCAACCACGACCCATATAACATCTGTGAAAACTACAATGTATGTAACATGAGAACCACGACCCATATCAGTTGACAACCACGACTTGTCTAATGTAACAACCATGACCCTATATGTGATCGTGGTTCACGTGCACAATTGACTGTGGTTGCCATCAAATTAGGATCATGATTAAGATGAACAATGGATCGTAGTTGTATATCGGTCGCTGAACGTTGTTGCCATAAAGGAAGAACGCGGGAAAGACTTAATCCCTTCATCAAATATCTTCTTCATTATCTTAACTGCAAGAGCAACGAAATCCATGAATGATTAAGGTGTTGCAATGGGTCGTTGAATGTGGTTGACAACCACGATCCATATACCATGACAACCACGATCCATGTAATGTGAGAATCACGACCCTCATCAGCTGACAAGCACGACCCCTCTATCTTAAAAACCATGAGCCATATAACAAAACGACTATGCCCCAATAATTTGGGCCTTGCACAGTTCAGTGACAGGCATGATCCTTATAACAACACAACCACCACCCATTATGGTCAAAACCACGACCCTTCGAGTGGTTCATTGTTGTCATTGGGTCAAAACCATGACCCTTTGAGTGATTCGTTGTTGTCATTCACAATGGGTCGTTGTCGTTAACCACGACCCATTGTGGATTACAATCACGAACCAATGTGGATGATAACCACGACCCATTTAAGATGACAACTAGTATCCTGTATTACTCACAAGTTGGGCCCATTCATTTTTTACAGAATAACCAATATTGGAAGGAGTATGGGTTGTAGGGCTATATTATGCTATTATGATGGAGAGAGTGTGCATGACAAGGGAATATTTACTTATGACAGTGAAGACTTAAAGGGATTTTTCGTGAGTGATGATATCACTTATCGACAATTGTTAGATAAAATGCATCAAATTACGAAGACTGCGTCGGATGAATTCGATTTTATAATTAAAGTTGTGTATGGTGATGCAATTCGTGGATTCCTACGCCCACATACAATCAAAGAAGATGAAGATCTCAAAGAATACATGTTATTCTGTGGACAGACTCTTTAAATACAAATACCATTGTATGTGGAGAAAGTGAGGCGTTGTCCTGTTGTTGATGATTAAAATAGAGATTATACCTTACATTTAACCCATCGTCTCTTCATTCGCAGCCCTTAGGCAATGATCGGATAGTCGATGATTCCGATATACCTGGCCCTTCAAGTAATGATAGATATCATGACTGAGGTGTCAACAACTATGATATAAGCGGCCCTTCATTTAACGATACACATCATGATTTGGGGAATGATGACGACTGCGATATACCTGGCCCATCAACTAGTGATAGATATCACGATCGGGAACTCGACAATTGCAATATAGGCAGCCCTTCAGCTAACGATACACATCATGATTTGGGGAATGATGACTGCGACATACCTGACCCATCAAGTAGTGATAGATATCATGATCGAGGAACAACTGACCAGTGCGATCTCCAAACCCCATCCGTCAATGATCCGTCTATTGATCCATCCATGCGGGTCAATCTGCAGTTTATAAATTTAAATTTACCCATATCGGTGCATGAAGAAAATGGAGATATTCATAGATCATTGAATACTGTCTTCGCCCCATCTAATGATGCTTTTGTCAATTCAGATCATTAAGGATACCCAAAATTTTTGAAAGATCCAGACGAAATATCTGTCAGGCAAGTGTTTAAGAACATAGGTCGATTACAATATTGTCTATGTAAATATGCAATGCGCCACAAGTTCTAGTATAAGGTTTTGAAGTCTAACAAAATGATATATACGATTGAGTGCATTATAGAAAATTGTAGTTGGAGGATGCATGCTTCAAAGCTTAACGGCACAGGGATGTTCAAGATCAAGACTTACAGCTCGAAACATACATGTACTATGTCATTTGAGGCGATATGCCACCCTGAGACAACGATCGCGAATGACCGTCCTGATATAGTAACCTTGAAGAGGAAGGGAAGAGATCATTGCCAAGCCACCAGTTTGATAAGTAGTGAATTTGGCGTCAGTCATATAAGTTAGGGATTGACTTGCACGGCAAAAGAAATTCAATATTGTATGAGTGAGATGTACGGTGTTGAGATTAGTTACAAGAAAGCATGAAAGGATAAAGAGATTACAATGGAACAAGTCTTGGGATCGTACGAGGGTTCTTATAATGAGCTTTTGGCCTATCTTCATGAGCTAAGAAAGGCCAATTTAGGGACTGTGATGGAGTTACAGGTGAACAAAGGGACAAATAGTTTTGAACGATGCTTAATTACGATTGGACAATGCATCAGAAGCCTAAATTTGCTTGTTCAGAGGGTGTTATGTGTTGATGCCACACATTTAACAAGAAGGTATAAGGGCGTTCTTTTCATCGCTACTGCATTAGATGGAAATAATCACATCCTCCCTATGACATATGAGATTGGAGAATCTAAGAACAATAATAGCTAGAGGTGGTTCCTTAGAATTTTATCTAAGTCAATCAAGAATCTTCCAGGACTAGTGATAGTGTCAGATTGCCACAAAGGGTTGGTCAGTGAAGTCCCTAACATGTTCTCACATGTGATCCATGAATATTGTGCTCATCATATACTTGGAAACATGAAGAAGGCATGTTCGGATGATTCTATAAGGGAATACTTTTGGGGTGCTATTAAGACATATTGGACATTCATGTTTTAGGAGATGATGCAATGCATTCAAATGTTGAATCCTACAACGTATCAGTTCCTTAATAGTATAGAAAAAGAAAGATGGGCGTCCATTTTCTTTCTCGGCATATGATATAACATTGTAACCACCAACATCATCGAAAGCACGAATGCATTATTCGTAGATGCACGAGAGTACCCTGTCACTAAACTTCTCGAATCAATAAGGAGTAAAATCCAAAACTTCTTTCTTCGCCGACGGGATAAGGCCTTGGCTTATAACAGAATTTTAACTCCTTGGGCATCAAAAAGACTGTCTAAACTTTATCACTCAGAAGTGCGAAAGACACAATGCATTGCAATTTTAGCGGATGAGTTCCAAGTGACTGCATAGGGAATGACCGATATAGTGAATCTAAGAGAAATGAAGTGTACGTGTGGTGAGTTTGGAAAAATATTGTTACCTTGTGTTCATGTGATATCAGCCTGTGATAAGTATTAGCTTGATATGTATAAATACTTCTCTCCGTTCTACTTCAATGAAAATATCGTAAAACATACTAAGAGTCAGTTTACCCAATGCTTGACAAAACACAATGGAACACTCTAGAGGAAGCGAAAGTTTTATGTGAGAATATGAAACCTCCAGAAAAGAGAAAATCTACTGGAAGACTGAAAAAAGTTCGAATTGCATCCTAGGGAGAAGATAGGTCAACACCCAAATGCTCTATGTACAAACAAATAGGTCACAATTGGTGTAGATGCACTTTTATCCCTGCTGGCTGAGGCCGAGGCTTAATATGTTGGTTTATTTTTTTATTGTCTACGATAATGTAATTTGGACTATAATATATATACTTATTGATTCATGAACTTTGGTGCATGTTAACTAAAATCTAATGTTGAGAATAACCATGAATTCTTGTGCTTTTGAACTACGACCCATAGAGGAAATGGTGACCATAACCGGTCGTGGCAATGTAATATATATAGTTATTGATTCATGAAACTTGGTACATATTAACCACGACCACAAATTATTGTGCATTTGAACCACGACCCATAGAGGAAATGGTGAGCTCAACAACAGGTCGTGACACTCATGATAGGTGGACCGTGGTTGTCATGTTGTATGGGTCATGTTTCTCATTATATCATGGTTGTTTGCGACGATCCAACATGGGCGACAACCATGAACCATTGCAAGTGTGAACCACAACCAATTTAACATGACAACCATGACCCGAATCAACTACGACCATTGCTTCATGTAAAGCATGACCAAAATAAAATGATAACAACGACCTATGTATTAATCCATTCAGGGTCCATGTATCATGACAAATAAGACCTATCTAATGACAGTCACGACCCATGTTTCATGTCAACCACGACCCAACGTGGACGATAATCACGAGCCTTTATACATTTGAGCCACGAACAGAAAGATGGGTAGTACAAAAAATTAGTGATCATACCATATCAAATTACAACTATGATCAATGCTTCACATCAACTACGAATGATATTACATGACAACCATGATCGGTATAACAAGACAACCACGACCCTTTAATACTTACATGCAGGATCCAAGTATCATAACAACCAAGACATATACAACATTACAACAACAACCCATATCAAATGATACCACTACCCATGAAACTTTGATCAATAGTGGGTTGTGATTGTCCCTTGCGTTGTATCATGGTTATAATGAATAGTGGATCGTTGTTGTTAAATGAGAACCACGACCCATATGCCGTGAAAAGCAAGACCCATTATTCATGTGAACCACGACCCATGTCATCTTCACGACCAATCTGCCATGCAAAACATGACCAAACCTCATTAGGTGCCCGTTGAAGAGAATTTCTTATGGTAAGACAGCCATAATCGATCTAACATGACATATACATTACAAATCATGACCCATTTAAACTGAAAATCACAATCCATTATAAGACAATCACGACTGATTTAACATGAAAACTATGACGATAATCGCATTTACAATAGGAAGAAGATCTCTCTTCAGCCGACAACCAATGATGCAGAAAATTTTTGTAGAGGATGACTTGTTTTAACCCAAACAAAAACTCTATTGAAAAGGTCAGGCTTAAACAAGACATACTCGTAAGTGTTTTTCAACGGAACTCCCTGGGTCCCGTTGAAGAGACTAATCATGGTCTTGTTGTCATGTCACAACGATCGTGGTTATCTTGTTGTATGGGGAATATTTATTATACGCGCGATGATTCCATAGAAACATAAGAGCTATGAAAGACAGGGAAGAAGGAAATGGAAGAAGCTAGCATTTTTTGTTGGCTGGGTGCCCATTGAAATTGTCGAGTTAGCGGAGTTCAAAAATTATCTTCAGAACTTCCTGTGGAGGCCATTGAGCTTCAGGAAGATCGTGAATCTCCCTAAGGAAAGAGAAGGGATCACGAATAAAAGAAGAACACGATAGGGGCTCTATGGTTTCTTCGAATATCTACTCCATTATTTTGAATGAAAGCGTAAAGAAATGCATGAATTGGCTTGTGAAAGTATCACTAAAGTACCAATCTTATAGGCTAGTCATTTAATGGTCAATGCGCCGATTCTGAAGGGTCGCGCTAGTTTGATACGGTCGCACGGATAACGAAGGGTCAAGATCGGTGCCTAATGGATTACGGGGAAGTAGCGACTTTAATGTGATTTCGTGAAGAAGAAGAATGTGGCACTATTTCTGGAGGGTCACTCTGAATTCCAAGGGAATGGTCGTGGATGGGACCAACAAAGGGTTGTGGTTGTCTTCCACATTGATCGTGGTTGGGAATCACCACCCAATGTGTATGATAACAATGATCATTACGTGTGATCATGGTTCTCTTGCACATTGGGTCGTGATTGTGTTACATGGATCGTGATTGTAAGAAGAACACCTAGAATTAAGCTGAAGATAATGAGGGAGTATGTTTATATAAGATCCATTCCATCCATCTTACAAGGAATCATATTTTCACCATGTATTATAAATTTCATTGAGTACTTCAATGAGAAGTATAGAGTTGTCCTCCACGACCATAATTATAATACAATATGGGTCCTGGTGAACATGCAACAACCACGACCCATATACATGACAACAACGACCCATATTATATGACAACCATGACCCATTACAACCACGACCATATAACATAACAACCATGACCCATATAACATGACAACTATGACTCATGCAAATCACGACCCATATAACATAGTCACTGGCAGAAGAGAAGCTAAAGTTGCACTCTCACTTTTGTCACTCTCAGAAGAAATGCTAGAGTTGTACTCTCACTTCTGTCACTTCCAGAAGAGAAGCTAAATCTGCTGACAAACACGATCATAATTATAATACAATATGAAGAGCATTTCTCTTCAACGGGCACCCTGAAATGGCCAAGCTATATGTCCTAGAGGGGGAGGGGGTGAATAGGACTATGCCAAATTAAAAAAATTAACAAAATATAAGAAATAAGATAGCCAACAAAAGAAAGGAAACAAACCAAAATAAAGGAATGTAAAGTAACCTCAAATTCAAGTCTTGAGAGGCTGATATGAATGTAGTTCTAAGGACAACCTTGCACCATAAAAACAAAGGGTTTATGGCAAGAGAACCTTACTAGAATGATAAGTATCAGTATCCCAAACTGAAGAGGAATAATAAAGGGAAATAATAAAAAGTAAATTCTAAACTATTACAACATTCCCCACTATGCTTGAAATGAAAATATTACAATATTCACATCCACATATACATTCCATAATTCTGGATAATAAAAGATAGAAAATATAAATCACACAACCACAAAACATAAAGAATTATAGTGGTTCACCTGTGTGTACATCAACTGTTATAAAACAGCCACACAGATTGCTACTCCACTCCTAATATCCTCACACAGTGGATATTAGCGTTCACTATAGAAATAGATTTTCACAGGTTCACCCAAAACCTTCATAATTGTATCTTTTAAACTTGGGCTTACACAATCCAAAAACCCACTTTCTAAGTTTTCTCGCTCTCCTCAGATAACCACCCACCATGAGATTTTTCTGGCGAATCTCAAAAGTAAACCAAAAAGAATGTAAATTACAATATTGTAAAATACCTGGATTTCTCCTTTTTAAAGCAGCCTAGAAGAACCAATCAGAGTAGAAGTTCGAATATAGAAGTTCAATGTCCAATACTCACTTTAAAATGGTTCTAGGTTCTAATTGATTTTAAATTAAACCAGTTGGGCTTAGCTCTATTAGATTTTGATTCCAAGAAAAAGGAATACAACATTTCCTCTTTTCAAATAAGATTGGAATATAGAAACAAAATCAAATAATAAAAGCTAACAAAAAGAAAATATTAAATGTGAACAATGTAGCTTAAAATAAACATAAACTTATCTCAGAGTGATCCCTTGATTTTACTTGAATTTCCTTATCAAACTTTAAAATTTGTTGTCTATTTATAGTTGCAGAAATCGCATCTTCGACTGGTCGTAGGAGAACGAATTTTTGAAATTTTTAGCGCGATCGGATAAAACTGACTCATGAATGGTCATAGGGTGTTTGCGACTGGTCGTAGGTCCTCTACGACTAGTCATAGGCCTCTCACGACTGGCCGTAGGACCTCCAGTTTAGTTGCTGGACTTTTAGTGGTAGAACAGTACTGGTTAAAGGATGAGTTGATACTGTTCATACGACCGGTCGAGCAGAGTCCAGAACTGGTCGTGGACGAACAAAAATTTCTAAAAAATTTCTACAAACTTAGGATAGGTCTTGGAATCTCTTGGACTGGTCGAACCATTGCTAGGACTAGTCGAACAAGGTCCACGACTAGTCTTAGAACAGACTGAATTCATATAAAAAGATTCAGTTTGAATTATGTGTACAAAATGACCTACCCTAAGGTCAAACTAAGGTCATTCATACCTAGGACATGAAGTATGAACATTGAAACTTCATTCTTTCAGATGACGGTTGACCTTTGAACCTTATGAAGCTTGAGATCTCTACTTGATGTAGCTTGATCTTGAGATCTTTTACAACTTAAAATTACACTTCATCTTGAGTGACACTCGAGTCTTGTACAAACACTCTTCTTATCGATGTAGCTCTGAACATTGATGCTTACAGAAGAGGACAAAATACATGACCTTGCATTTCTTTCTTGAAGTCGATCACAGTTCTTGTCTTGAAGCATTGTGATGCAGTGTCTTGAACATATATCAACATATAAACACAAGACACAGATAGAGGTTTTGACACCACAAAATTTAACAACCAAAGGAGCATAAAATCATAGCACTTACAATCTCCCCCTTTGTCAAATTTGTGACAAAACACACAACAATAATATAACCAATATGAATACAAAGAATTATGCACAGGTTATAACAGAAAGAACCAGTTACAACCTGGTTAAAGAATCATGCACTAGTTTGTCTAATACAAACACACATCAAGATTCACATCAAGATTTTACATTTACATTTACTACATACTACTACTCCCCCTGAATTACTCCCTCTGAGTATATAACACAAAAATGCTAAAAAAAATGCCAAAAAAAATGCTCTATACTATACTCACAATCACAATCACAATCAATCCATCTATATCCAAAAGTCTTCCCCTTTTTGTCGCAAAATGACAAAGGAAGAAGAAAATAATGGAAAATGAAAATATATAAGAGTAAATAAGGAGTCAAGATAAAGATCATAACCATTAAGATTGAAATAGTGCAATCCATAATTAGTAAACCATAGGCAGCAAACCAAATCAAGTTCACAATTCACCAAAAGTAAACTTAAAGTTATTATAGACCAAAGATCAAATCACTCAATCTCAACCTGAAGAAGGAGAAGGTATTGAAGGATCAAGTTGATGCATTCCCTTGTTTAAGCGCCTAAGATACTTGTGCATATATTTGAACTATAAATCATGGGCAACATTCATGTTTTCAACTTTCTCCTCAAGTGCATGCAGACGTGCATCAAACTCAGATGGTTCATAATCAGGATCATTAGCAGATTCAGACTCAATTTCATTAAAAATACCATCTATGTTTATGTCATCAAGAGGAAGATCATCAGCTTCTTCTTCATTCCCAACTCCAGCTCCATCACCACCATCCATTTGGCTAGGAGCCAATTCCAACTTCATTTTGTTTATATTTGAGTTGTTAAAAATCAGATTATGGATATGAGCCTCTCCAACAAGCATAGCGACCAACACATGTGAAGCCAACACAGTCATGAGATAGACAAACGGTATATCACTATGACCTAGATGGAGACGAAACAAAATGATGGAATGATAAATTAAAGATGGAAGATAAATTTTAGTACCAGAAACAACTGAGTGTAAAACACGAACCATAAATGAAGTCAACTCTGTTTTATTACCAGACCTCGGATATAGATTTGAAGTAAAGATTCTATGGAGGACTCTGTATTTGGGTAACAAAAACCTTGAGGGGAGCGCATTCCCTTTATGAGTCCATTGCACATTCATGTTACATAATGCTCTGGTAAGCTGTCATTTTTCTATTTCTGAGGGTTTTCAGTTAGAAGATGAATGGGGATACCCTCATCATTAACAGGTATTTCCATAAGTCCAGATATTAAATAACGGTATACATTAAAAGGGCCTTCTCTAGCATCTATTTGAAATGTTAAATTTTCAGTAGAAAAAGTAGAGATGCAAGAAAACATGGACTGTGCAATAAATTTGTATGCAAGCCCTCCCCAATGTAAGATGTTATCTCATCCTACAGCTTGGAGGAGAGGAAGGATACCAAATGGAGCAATGTGGTTAAGATCAACGGCCTTTTCAATAATAACATTGCGTAAACGCAAATCTCGTTCATATGCAGGATCATTTTTGGGTGAACGAAGATGGAGCTGAGTTATTGGAGCTGATCTAGAGGATGATGGACCACAAGTTATTTTCTTTTTCCTTCTAGCATCCATTCCCACAAAGAAATACAAAGGAATAAGAAAACTCAAAAAAAGTAGAGATGAGTTTTCTTAGATCAGCAAATGTAGAAGAAAAATTCCAAAATCTCCACAAAGCTTAAAATTAAGCACTCCAATGCAAATAAAGAAGAGAATAGAACTTGAATCTGATAGATTGACCAATAAAATGCACTAACCTTTAAGATCAGGTCGGCGGGTTCAACTGGTCAGACATTGGCTCGTTGGAGAGGAAGTTAAAAATGAGGAAGATAAAAATTTTCCCCATATTAAAGCACTCAACGCGCTCCAAGACCGGTCGTGTACACCCACGACTGGTCGAGTACCATAAAAAAATGTAATATTTATATAAAATTAAAATTTAAACATACAAAAATATTTACACTATGATACACAAATGCATGAATAATCAATTTTGAATATACATAACAAGATCAAATTTTAATTTATTAAACTTGCTTTTGTCGAGTGGTTTAGTAAAAATTTCAGCAAGTTGAGTCTCTGTCGGAATGTATTCGAAAGATATTATTTTTTCTTCCATTAATTCACGAATATAATGATACCTAATGTTAATGTGCTTGGTACGTGAATGCTGGATTGAGTTTTTTTAAATATTTATAGCACTGGAATTATCACAATGTAAAGACATTGAATCCTGTGCTATTCCATAATCACTTAACATACTTTTCATCCAAACAAGCTGAGTACATGCACTTCTAGTTGCGATGTATTCAGCCTCAGCAGTAGAGAGTGATATAGAACTTTATTTCTTACTAAACCAAGAAACTAAAAAATTTTTAATATAAAAAAAACCACCACTGGTTGATTTTCTATCATCGATATTTTCAGCCTAATTAGCATCAGTATACCCTGCCAACTGAACATTAGTATCATATGGATACTAGAGACCCAAATTAACTAAACTTGTGACATATTGCATAATCTGCTTAATAGCAGTTAAATGTGACTCTTTAGGATTAGACTGATATCTTGCACAAATACCAACACTGAAAGCAATATCAGGTCTACTAGCAGTGAAATAGAGAAAACTACTAATCATTCTTCGATACAATTTAGGATCCACATCTTTACCTGTAGAATCCTTTCAGAGTCTTAAAGTTGTACTCATGGGAGTATCAAAATTCTTTCCATTCTCAAATCCGAATCTTTTAATCAAGTTTAGAGCATATTTGGTCTGAGAAATGAAAATTCCATCGGTTATTTTACTTGCAACCCTAGGAAATAATTTAATTCCCCAACTAAGCTCATTTCGAACTTAGATTTCATTAAATCTGTAAACTCAATATTCATGTTAGTACAAGTTGATCCATAAATACTATCATCAAAATAAATCTAAACCATTAAGATATCATTGTTGTGTTTCTTAACAAAGAGCGTCTTATCGACACTGCCCATTTGAAAATTATGATTGAGTAAAAACTTAGTCAATTTTTCATACCATGTCCTGAGAACTTGTTTTATATCATAGAGAGCCTTTTTAAGACAGTATACATGATCAGTAAACTTAGGGTCCTCAAACACTGTAGGCTGTTCAACATATACTTCTTCATGTAAATCACCATTTAAGAAGGCG
Organism: Magnolia kwangsiensis; assembly: GCA_037074715.1. Taxonomy (NCBI): domain Eukaryota; kingdom Viridiplantae; phylum Streptophyta; class Magnoliopsida; order Magnoliales; family Magnoliaceae; genus Magnolia; species Magnolia kwangsiensis. Next base: position 39,934,239 of record CM073576.1, on the reverse strand, counting down.
CTCTTTACATCCATTTGATAAATTTTAAATTTTCTAAAGCATGCAATGGATACAAAAAGTCTGATTAATTCAAGACAAGCAATTGGTGCAAAGGTTTCATTGTAATTAATACCCTCAATTTGAGTGTACCCTTGTACATCTAGTCTTGCCTTGTTTTGAATTATATTACCAAGTTCATCAGACTTATTTTTGAATATCCACTTTGTTTCAATAATATGTTTATTTTTAGGTCTAGGAACAAGATACCAGACATCATTTTGAACAAATTGATTAAGTTCTTCCTGCATAGCAACTATCTAGTTTTCGTCAGAAAGAGCTTCTTTTACGTTTATTGGTTCTGTTTGAGATGTAAAGCACACATAATTACATGTCTTCTAATTGTCTATGAGTGCGCACACCTGTGAGAGGATTTTCAAGAATCTGAGTGGTTGGATGATCTTTAACAGTCCTCAATTCAGAGTTACTTGAGTTGATGAAGTATTTGGTTTGTCGATTAAAAGAACTTTATCATAATCTGAACTTGGGGCAAGTGTATTCAAGTGATCGTCTATGACCACATTTATAAATTCTTTAATAATATCAGTCCTTTTGTTCAATACACGATATGCGTGACTATTTAAAGAGTATCCTAAAAAAATTTCTTCATCATTCTTAGTGTCAAACTTTTTCAGATTTTTCTGGTCACGTAGAATATAACACTTGCTACTAAAAACTTGAAAGTATTTGACAGTAGGCTTCTTATCGAACCATAGTTCATAAGCCATTTTGTTATTAGATTTACAAGTATAAACTCGGTTAATAATATAGCAGGCGGTATTCATTGCTTCAGCCCTAAGATTTCTAGGGAGCTTCATACTATTCAACATTAAAATTTTCATTTCTTGAAGCACTCTATTTTTCCTTTCCATAATTCCATTTTGTTGTGGTATTTTGGGTGTAGAGAATTCATGCGATATTCCCTGATCGCTACAGAATTTCTCAAAATTGCTATTCTCAAACTCAAATCCATGATCATTATGGATCTTACTGACTTGAGAACCTTTTTCAATTTGAATATGTTTGATAATCTTTTTCACTTAATTAAGGGTTTCTGATTTATTCCTTAAGAAAGTGACCCAAGTGAATCTTCAAAAATCATCCATGATTACCAGGATGTATTTTTTGCCACCTCGACTCTTCATCCTAGTTGGTCCTACAAGATTCATGTGGAGAAGCTTGAGTGGTCTTGATGTGGCATTGGAATTCACCTTTTTGTGAGAGCTCCTAATTTGTTTACCATACTGGCATTCACCACATATTTTGTCTACTTTTTATAATTTAGGTAGACCTCTTATTAGTTCTCTTTTGCTCAATTTGTATAAATTATGATAGTGTATATGTCCAATGCGTTTATGCCACAATTCTGTTTCATTGGTATGGATCATGTAACACTTTTGACTAGATGAGCTGCCATCACTTACAATATAGCAGTTTTCAAAAGTTCTACGACTAGTTAATATTACAGATCCTTTTTTGTTTATGATTTCACAACCTTGATTGAAAAATTTTACACTATGATTGTTATTGCATATTTGAGATATGCTTAACAAGTTGTGTTTTAGTCCCTCAATGTATAAAACATTCTTGAATAAGGGAATGTTATAAAGTTGAGCCGTACCTTAACTAATAATCTTGCAGTTGCTACCATCACCAAATGTGACTGACCCATCAGTCATATCATTGAGATTGGTGAATAAAGCCTTGTCACCTGTCATATGCTTGGAGAAACCACTATCTAAGTACCACTTTGAATGGCTTGTAGCTTTGAAAGCAGTGTGGGCAACCAAGCAGTTAACCTTAGGAACCCATTTCATAACAGTTTTAGGTTTAGGAGTATAGTGAGTCTTCTTTTGATTGTAGTTATAGTTATAGTGACCCACTGAGTTAGATTTTAAGAACTCCTTAAGAAGATTAACTATTTTCTTAGCTAAAGGGTTTCGGTTCTGAAATTTATAACTATTTTTTAGTTTTTGAAAAGTAGTTTTAGAAAAAACTTGATTTGTACTTCTCCCTTTTGATTTCAAGGTCTCTCCTTTTACAAACTTAGGAGACGTATTCTTATGTTTAATATGAACATTTTTCTCATAGCCCAAACCGGATCGATCGCCACATTTCCTTGATCTAGATAAAAGTTTTTCTAACTTTGGATCTCCTTGGGCATACTTCCATGTATCTTTTAAACTTAAAAGAGAAGAGACTTCAAGTTTAAGATTTTCATTCTCAGATTTCAGACTTTCAATCTGAGAATTTTTGAAATCTAAATCACATTTGCATTTTTCAAAACAGTCTGAAATATGGAATTTTTCTAAAGCAAGAGATTCAAAATTTTCTCTATGGTTTGAAAATCTTTCTTTTTGAAGCTTAAGTTTAACAGCAATTTTATAACTTTCCTTATATAAGGCATTGTAAGCATCTTGAAGATCATCTTCATTTTCACATTCATTGTTCAGATTTTCTTCACTTGTTGAATCATTATTTGAAAATGTTAATTTGGCTAGAGTCATAAGGGCTTTCACTTCATTACCCGACTCGATTTCAGAATCTTCTAAACCAGAAGAGGCTTCAGAATTAGAGGATTCATCCCAAGTAGCCAATGTACTTTTCTTTTTAGGTTTGTCCTTTTTAGGACACTTGTTTGCTAAATGCCCATATTCTTGACAGTTGTAACATTGAATCTCTTTTAAAGATTTTCAAGGCTTAGATCTGAATTTTGATCTCTTCTTCTCATTAGCTTTTTAAAAATCAACCTTCTTTTTGCTTTTAAAAATTTTATAAAACTTTTTAGCTAAAAGGGCCATATCGTCTTTAGAATTTTCTAAATCAGAATGGTTTTCTTGAGAAACATCTTTAGAAGACTTAAGGCCAATAGATTTTCCTTTAGGAGATTTTAAATTTAACTTGTAAGTTTGTAAAGATCCAACTAATTCCTCTACCTCATAGTATTCGTATCACGAAGTTTCTGGATCGCGGTTACCTTAGAGTTGAACCGGTCAGGAAGTGAGCGTAATATCTTTGCACACACTTTACTTTCTGGAATTTTATCGCCAAGACCCCACATAGAGTTTACAATGTCATTTAATCTTGTATAAAAGTCCATAAACATTTCATTTTCCTCCATATGAATTTCTTTAAATTTGGTTGTGAGGAGTTGAACTTTAGATTTTTTGACAATTGATGTACCCTCGTGTGTCATTTTTAAAATATCTCAAGCTTGCTTTGCAGAATCATAGGATATAATTCTTTTGAATTCATCTGGTGATAGTGTGCAAGTGATTGCATTTAGTGCTTTAACATTTGCACTACTCTCACTTTTTTGAAGTGTGGTTCATGAGAAATAAGGAGTTACTCTCATTGTTTTTGAACCATCAATTCCAGTCACTTCAGTGGTAGGAGGGGTCCATTCATTCATTGTGGCCAGCCACACACTTTCATCCATAAGATTTTAAGAAGATTCTCATCCTGGCTTTCCAATAGGCATAATTGGTGTCATCGAAAGGTGGAGGCTTAGTGACTGAAAGGTTATCAAAATTTGACATCTCAAATATAGCTTAGATCGTTAACTCAGGAAATAAATCCAAAAATAAAGAATTAAAACGAGTTATTAGGCTTTGATACCACTTGAAATGACTAAGTTATATGTCTTAGGGTGTAACGCCCGTGAAAAATCCGTACTTGGGCTCGAGTACCAACTCGACCCGAAATCGCGTAGAAATAATGTCCATGGAAATTAAGCGTAAGTTAGCTAGTGCAACGCTAGAGTAGCTGGGAAATAGTCCCTGATCACTTTAAATACGTTCTGCAAGACCCAAATCGAGTAGAACAAACAACTCTACAATACTCTATAACCTCGGATCAAACTCTAAACGGGTTTGTTCTCTGGACCATATTGAAAATTTGTATTGGATTTAGACCGCGCGTCGAAGGTCTGATACCTCCTATCTTAGACCGTTAGAACCGCCCAGCTGGACTTGACAATCATCTCGAAAATCAAGTCAAACCGATAATCACAGACTATTTCGTTGAACCCGGACTGAAGCGACCGCGAATAGGGACGGATTTGAAATTTCAAATTCAAATCTGGCACACGACTTGACGCGTCAGTATTAAACGTTCTGACCGTCAGAATTCATCCAGATTACACCCTCGGATCAGGAAAAATTTCTATTTATTATCATGAGACTTTCAGCCCTGATCTATGTGCGGTGACCGCTGAACTGAAAATGGTCCGCCACGTGCGATCTGCGAACCCTGCCAGACTGAAAACTTAATACGAGCTACATCTGGTACACATGAGCTTAAGTCTGACCGCAATCGACCAGGGGACCACCAGAAAGCAGTTTTTGGACTGAAACAGTCCCGAAATGGATAGGCACCAAGTAAACTTCGTCCCGGAGCCTATTTCCGGCGATTTTAAGCTTATAAAAGGGGTTGAAACCCTCGTTTCTCCCTCCCATCCGAAAATTGCAACCCTAGGAGAAAAAGAGAGAGAGTTTGAGAGAAAGAGAAGAAGAGAATTTTCCCGCTTCCGAACCCCTGACAGTTGCTGCTTCAGCACTTCTTTCCAATCACCTGGCTGGTGATTTCTCCACTTTCTCAGGTATAAAATAACCCCAAAAACTTGCTGATTTAGGGTTTACTTAGATGCATAACATGTTAGCTAACGTATTCTATAAATCAGGCTCTCCTACTGCCGTAGACGAAGCGTACACGCTCCGTTCAAAATCCCGCAACCGTAAGAGACTAGGTGAGGATTTTAGACGCTTTGATTGACGGTTTACAACGCTTTCAATGTCGTTTAATAGTAGATTATCGACGGCATCGCCGTTTGACATGTACAACATGCTCTCCGTTTCCTGTTTCGTAAATTAACGAAGAATATGAGATTTAGGGCATTTTAGTCATTTATAGGAAGTACGGTCTACATGCATATTTTGTTGACGTGATTGACATGGTTTGTCGCCGCATTAGGGAGTTAGGAATGCTTGCATAATCAGTTTGGCGAAGAGATTCGTCAAGTTGCGCACTTTGGGTCGACATACTATATGTGGACTTAAGTGTGTAGTGTATGTGTTTGTATAAATGCTTGTATTAGTATGTATTGAATTAAATGATGTTATGTAGTAGTTTGAGATTGATTTCTTGATTGATATGCTGATCTAAATGATTTCCTACATGTTGACCTTATGCATGATTGCATTACATGCATGGAATGTATGTGGTTGAAGATTTGCTTAAGTTGAATATTATAACATGTGTTAACATGCTCACATGATCCTGTTTCAAGTCCAATACCTTTGCATATGTTGCTAATGTGATTCCATAGATGTGTGGGACTAGACTTAGTCCAGGCAGTCGGTAACCGAGCATATTCGTGGCTGACTGGTCATAGCCACGAACGACGCGTCGATGAACGTGATTCGTGTTTAGAGTTGGCGGCAGTGGTTAGGCCACGCGAAGTGTTTTACGCGCTTCATGTCGTTCGACTTGAGATGCCATCGCGCTAGTCGAGCCCGTCAAGTAACCCGACTGGCCGATGTATGTTCACCTTGTATGTGTCATAACTACTTGAACCTAGGGTACTGAACTTACCATTGTAAACCCTGTTAACCATGGTACCTTGATCCACGAAGACTCATGAGCCGGGCATGGTGGTATGGGACACCGTGGTCGAGCTGTCGGCCTACGCTGGGGCCACAAACCTCCCCGTAGTGACCAGTGAGCACCTTGACTCGTGAGCAGATTATGGTGGTATGGGACACTATATTCTAGCTGTCGGCCTACACTGATCAGGCGACGAGCCCTTTGTAGTGACCGCGAGCGTATTCTGAGTCCACGGGAGGCGACGACCCTTCTGTTGTAGTAGAGTACGGTAGGCCTGTATTGATAAGGTGATGGGGGAGCGGTGCAACAGCCCTGGCAGCCCTTGCAGTGACCTACGAAATATACATCGTATGAGATTACTAGGAGTGACGACCCTAGACAGGATCTGTGTTGGGATTGATACAAGGGAAGTACCTTAGTTTCCCAATCCTGCTGTTTGAATGGACTAATAATAACTTGAAATTCATATCACCATAGCATTGCATGTGCCTGGAAGATGTGGAGCACTCTAGGGAGTGTGGCATGCCGCGGTCGTAAGATGTTGCCGCATGAGGGTGATCGTCGGTGAGGGCATACATCACGTCATATCATCTTGCATTAACAACAGTATTAGGATTGTCTGATTTACTGCTTTACTATTATCGCGTGATTGAATTGTGAACATGCTAATCTTTACTCTATGATCCCACTGAGTTGATCACTCATTCCCACGTTACGGGATGGTGTTTGCAACACCCACCAGACCCTGTTGTAGATGCAGGTGAGGCCGAGATCCAGGAGGTGGAGCCAGAGATCGACGAGGACCAGGATGAGTTCTCGTATATGCAGTATCACGACGGCTTCCCGTAGGCGACCTGGATCGAGGGGACATCAGTGGGACTATTTTGAACACTTTATTTTTGTTCATTTGTATATATATGAGACTCAGAGATGTAGTCATACTTTGGAGACAGATGAGATTTACTTTGTTTTTTTCATACAGTGATATATATATATTGTTTAGTCTTCCGCTTGCTTTTATCACTGGATCTGAAGTATGAATTGCAGTTTTGGTATACTTTTACTCATGTGAATGCTTTAAATCAGACAACATTAAATCATAACCATTTTTGTTGCATAAGTGACGGTCTGGAACTCGGGAGTTGAGTTTATACACGACCCCCGATTTTCAAGGTGTTACAAGTTGGTATCATAGCATGTATGAGAGTATACTGGGCCTGGGTTATGGTCTTGCGACGTACGCTGTCGCTTCCTTTGACTTAGGTGGGTGCGAGAAGGGTCTAAAAACACTTCTAGGATCACAGATTCGCCGATAGGCGAAGTCTATTAGGATCGATCGCAAGATCGAGTCTGTAACGTATCTCGGGTCGCGTAAAGCAACCCGAATCACTTTTAAGCTGTAGGAAGTTAGGTTGAGACGTCCTATGAGCGGTTTTTAACTGCAAAAGTGAATCCTTGGGCCGTGGGATGACCACGACTCCTGTAATCAATCGCTAGGGCTTAAAAACCCCGTTTCGCCAAAAAAAATCTTCAAAATTCCTCCTCTAAACACTCCAATCTTCATTTCTTTCTTATCCATTTCATATTAGGTATCAAACCTAATGTGAAAATAACACAAATTAGTACTTTCATAAAATTTTATAGTGAATAGTAAAATTTGATGAAAAATGGCCATAAGGCCATTCTAACTCCACTTTCTTTAGCAACTAAGGATCTAGATAGATGTACTGGCTCCTTCTACCCCAAATTCATATGCTGCATCATATGGTTTGGTATTCGAGATTGCGATGTGAACCTGGAAATCTCTGAACACATGTTTGGGCTCATACAGACCAAAGTACAATGAACCAGGGGGTGGGACTTAACTTTTTGGAACCCTGGGACCATGGGGGACCAGACCCATGGGGTCCCACCGGCCAACGTGGAAGTTGGCCGGCGATGCCATCGCCGGTCGGGCGATGCATCGCCGACCGGCGGGGCCCAATGGAGCTGTTTTTCGGACGCACGCCCTTAAATGGGGTCCACACCCTCCCTAGGTACCTCCCACCTCACGAAAACCCCCAAATCTTACCCCTCCTTCACAAACAGCCCTCTCCATAGCCCTATTCTCGATTTTCAGCAACCCACTCCAAACCCCGGCATCCCAAAACACTTCTAGGACCCTCCTTGGCCAAAACCGACCACCACCCATCACTTATTGGGTGTTGGCAGCCTCTCTTCTTGAAGATCTCACCATTTGGAGCTCCGAAATCCCCCAAATAGAGCTGAAATCATGAGGTGCTCCATTCTATCTTTTTGTTTGTATTTCTCCCTGAAAGTACAGCCTTGTGAAGCTTGAAGCATCCCTCTACGACGCCTAGATTTCCTTTTCTCAGATTGGGCATCCATTTCTCCGCATTTTTGGCGTTTTCCATGGCTTTCGTGGAAGCCATTTTGGGTCTTTTGTCACTCTCATCCATCATATCTTTGATGGGTAAGAGGAAAACCGCGACAGACGAGGCTGGGCCGAGCCGCCCTACTCGATCGAGAAGACCGCGGGGTGGTGCCACAAGTTCAAGCACCGCCGCAGGTCCAGCTCCAGTCCTGGAGTGCCGTACAAAGCGGGATTTGGATCCCCATGCACACCTTGGACGAACAATTTTATCAGAGATGCCTCATGGCCAATACACTGATCGCAAAGTGTTATTTGAGGAGGACGTAGATGGACGATTGTTCGGCGAGTATCTGTTGTTCGAACGCATTGAAGCTGCGCATTGGGGTCCGATCTTTGAAGCTCGCGCTCGTGCTAATGTGAGCACCGTTCGTGCCAATGTGAGCACCGTTCGTGCCTTCTATGCTAGCATCCAGAATCCTACCTTGGAGCCTTTGCAGTTTAAAATCCCTTTTGGTAGAGATCGGATGGCTACGATCGACGTTCGGTTGATTGCGCGACTTCTCAACGTGCCTCTAGGTGATGTGCATCCTAGTGAGAAGAATTTGAGGACTAGACGTGAACGAGATCGCCGCACCAGGTTTCTGTCCGGTAAGTTGGTTCCCTGACAGCCTAATAATAGCCTCAAGGCGACGTACATGTTTGAGGATTTGCGCCTGCTGCACAATATCTGCACGTTCAATGTTTATCCCAGGTCGACGAACCGCATTGAATGTACACGTCTTATGGTCGATTTCTTATTTCTGGTGGCCTAGGGAGAGAACGTATGTATGGCCACTTTCATCTTACGACAGATAGTTCTCATAGCCAGGTCGAGAAGAACATCCGAATCACTTCCCTTTGGCCGACTTATTTGCAAGATTGCGCTTGAGTTTGCCTATAGACTTGGGCCAGAATTGCCCGTATCGATTCACACCATCGATGAGTCGACAATGGTCAAGATGAAGATTGGGTCACAATACCGTGAAAATCAACTCGAAAGGGATAGTGGGGATGACTTTGATGAAGAGGAAGATCAAAGCGAAGAAGAACCTAGAGCAGAGGTTCAGGAAGAAGCAGAAGAGGAGGCTCAGGATACTGATGAGAGTCCTCCTCCTTCTGCGCAGGCTACTATCGACGACCGCATTGCTCGGATGGAGGAGAGTCAGACCGCTTTGCGAAGGGAAGTCCAAGAACTTCGAGCAGAAGTCGCTGATGCCAAGGCCGTTACAAAGAAGAAATTTGGCAAGGTGACTCGCACCTTAAAGGCAATCCTGTGTTGCTTACAGGATAAGGGTGCTCCTCCTCCGTCACCAGACTCCGACTAGCGATGCGATCTTTGATGTTATTATCAGTAGTTAGTCATTTCCTGCTTTATGTGTGTAAGCCTGTTAGGGCTAGTGCTTTGCTTATGTTGCTGTTGCTTAACTGTCTTAATTTCCATGTAATTCTAGTCATGATGCTTGTAAGGATATATCCCTTGTATTGTGACAATTTTGATTAATTGAAATGCATGGAATTCCTTTGACTCTTTAAGTGAATGATTGCGGTGTAATTGTGCAAATGAGACTGACAAGGTTGCACCCTATTTTGAATATAGGGAATGCCACCTAAGACTACGAGGAGCGCGGTTCGGCTTGCATTGTCAGAGCATATGGATCAGACTCCCTCTCAGTCTGGCACTCGTTCGGACCCTGCTGTGGGCCCGATTCCTGAGGCGGTTCGATCGTCTCAGCCTGCTGTTGGTCCTACAGATGGACCACCGCCATTTACACCATCAGTTAGAGAGCCACAGCGCGCATCTACTTCCACACCGCATCCGCCACAGCCTGCTCCACCCCCTGACAGATTCGAGCAGATGATGGCTATGATGCTACAGCAGCAGCAGCTTCTGACCACCATAGTGGGGACTTTAGCCCAGGGTGGGGGTGCGACTACATCTACTCCACCTGCACCACCTGCGCATCCAGCTGAGGATGCCTATACTTACGCCCAGGATGAGGGCATAGCTCATCCTGCGCCGCCTGCTTTCCCTGCGGGGAATCCTGCCGACATACGGGGCCTTCTGGAGCGATTTCAGCGCTTGCGGCCTCCTACTTTTTCGGGTTCTCACAGACCCGAGGAGGCTGAGTACTGGCTCGACCGGGTGTCGAAGATTCTACGGATGTTGCACTGCACCGAGGCTGAGCAGGTAGAGCTGGCTACCTTCCTGTTTGAGAGAGAGGCCAGTATGTGGTGGGATAGCGTATTGCGGACTGTTGCCACAGATTTTGTATGGACGTGGGCAGCATTTGAGTTCCGCTTCCATGAGAAGTATTATCCCCAGACCTACAGGCACGACAGGGAGAATGAGTTTCTCCGTCTCATACAGGCAGCGATGACAGTTACCAAGTATGAGCATCGGTTCACAGAGTTGGGCAGGTACGTCCCGACGATCCTAGCTGATGAGCAGATGCGCATACGGTGCTTTTTGAGGGCTTGCGACCGGATATTCGGTCGAAGATGTGCTGTGTTAGTTTTCCCTCTTATGCGGAGTTGGTTCACATGTCCATGCAGGCAGAGCAGGACGTGGATCGACTTGCGCGATCTCGAGGCCCGGCTGCTTCTAGGCCACGACCGGATTTGCCAGACAGGCCCTTCGGGGGCAAGAGGCCTCGCATTGATCCTCCTACTAGGACTACGACGCTTGTACCACCGTTTCGGCGCCCTGATTTGACTTGTACATACTGTGGGAGGACGGGTCACTTGGCGCAGAGTTACTTTTCGAGGATGCGGGACAGTGGGTTTTCGCCGCCGCAGAAGATTGATCGTGTACGTCCACAGGCGATATCAGCACCGCCTATACGGTCAGCTCCTGCGCATCCTTCTTTCAGACCTACGGTATCGCAGATTCGACAGCCTCCACGGCCCTTGACACAGCGGCCGAACCGGCCACAACAGGCTCGAGTTCATGCATTGACCGCTGAGGCAGCTACGACGCCGACTTTCCAGCATTCAGCCTTCGAGGTCACGGCCCATATTGGAGGTACTCCCGTTCTTGTCATGGTGGACACTGGTTTCATGATTTCTTTGATATCGCGTGCCGTAGTCAGACGTCTTGGGTTACAGACTATCACTATGGATAGCGTGCGAGTCCTTGCAGCTCATGGAGATTATTCGGATGTCACCCAGATGTGTGAGGGTTGTTTAGTTGATCTGAGAGGCAGGACGATGACTCTTGATCTGGTCGTCGATCCGTCGCTCGTTTATCTCGACGTCATTCTTGGCATGGACTGGTTAACTGCAGCGAGAGCCGAGATTGACTGCGAGGCTCGTGTGGTGATGGTGTACGAGCCTGAGGGAACGCCTTTCACGTTTTCAGTGCGGGTAAATCTTCCTTTCCGCATACTTAGCTACGCCACTCTATTGCGCGACGCTGGTGCCCAGGTACTTGAGCAGACACCAGTTGTTTCTGAGTTCGGGGATCTGTTTAGGAAGATCCCTGGTTTGTCGCCCCGACGTGAGATCGATTTCACTATCGATCTGATTCCTGGTTCTACACCCGTCTCACTGCCGATGTATCGCATGGCACCATGTGAGATGGAGGAGTTGAGGACGCAGATTGATGGTCTGCTAGAGCTTGGCTTTATACGGCCTAGCGTGTCTCCTTGGGGAGCACCGGTCTTGTTCGTGAAGAAGAAGGATGGTTCGCTGCGATTGTGTATTGATTATCGCAGGCTGAACCAGCTCACGGTGAAGAACAAGTACCCTTTGCCCAGGATCGATGACTTGTTTGATCAGTTGAGAGGAGCGCAGTACTTCTCGAAGATTGATCTTCAGTCAGGTTATCATCAGCTGCTCGTCAGGGATGAGGACGTGCAGAAGACAGTATTCAGGACCAGTTTTGGCCACTACGAGTTCCTCGTGATGTCGTTCGGTCTCACGAACGCACCGGCCGTGTTCATGGATCTGATGAACCGGATATTTCGGCCTTTCCTCTATCGATTCGTCGTTGTCTTCATTGACGACATTTTGGTGTACTCTAGGAGTCGAGAGGAGCATGAGGAGCACTTGCGTTTGGTCCTTGATACGCTCAGACGGCATCAGTTGTTCGCACAGTACAAGAAGTGCGACTTCTGGAAGCAGGAGGTGAAGTTTCTGGGACACGTGGTGTCCAAGGATGGCATGGCAGTTGACCTGTCTAAGGTAGCTGCGGTGCAGGACTGGGAGCGGCCTGGTTCTGTCACTGAGGTGAGGAGTTTCTTGGGTCTCGCTGGTTACTATCGGCGCTTCATTCAGGACTTCTCGAAGATCGCGAGACCCTTATCTCAGTTGACACGGAAGGACGTGAAGTTCGCCTGGAATGATAAGGCGGAGTCAGCTTTTCAGGAGTTGAAGGACAGGCTTATGTCCGCCCCTGTGCTAGTATTGCCAGAGCAAGGGGTTAAATACACGATATACACTGACGTGTCTAGCGTTGGTTTGGGTTGTGTCCTTATGCAGAGGGACAGGATAATTTCGTATGCCTCGAGACAATTAAGGAAGCACGAGGAGAATTACCCTACACATGACTTAGAGTTGGCAGTCGTTATATTCGCACTGAGACTCTGGAGACATTACCTCTACGGAGAGGAGTTCGAGCTCTTTTGCGACCACAAGAGCCTCAAGTACATATTCACGCAGCGAGACTTGAATATGAGGCAGCGGCGATGGATGGAGACGCTGAAGGACTTCAAGTTTGAAGTCTCTTACCATCCCGGGAAGGCGAACCTTGTGGCTGATGCGTTGAGCCGCAAGAAGGCGATAGAGTTTGCGGCTCCGCTGATGGTTGCCGAGTGGGATATGGTTGAGTTTTTGCGAGACTTTGAGCAGAAACTCACCGTAGAGGAACCATTTGAGTTCATCGCACACGTACAGATGCGATCTCAGATCGATGACCGAGTCATCGAGGCGCAGAGGGACGATGCGCATCTTACTGAGCTTCGAGAGCAGGCCAGTGATGATTCTGACGCCGACTGGCGAGTTGGTATGGATGGGGGCTTACGTTACCGTGGCCGCCTATGCGTCCCAGATGTCCCTGACTTGAGACGAGAGATTCTCGAGGCTACGCATTCTGCTAGACTCGCGATGCATCCAGGCAGTACGAAAATGTATCGTGACGTGAAGAGAACGTATTGGTGGGAAGGTATGAAGACCCACATAGCTGAGTTCGTGTCCCGTTGTCTCACTTGTCAGCAGGTGAAGGCAGAGCATCGCCGACCACCTGAACTTTTGCAGCCTATGCCGATTGCAGAGTGGAAGTGGGATTTCATTTCCATGGACTTCATTTCTGGGTTGCCGAAGACGAGGAAGGGACATGATTCCATTTGGGTGATCGTCGACCGATTGACGAAGTCGACGCACTTCCTACCGATCAGAGTTACGAACTCTGCAGACGAGCTGGCTAGATTGTATATCAGAGAGATCATGCGTCTGCATGGAATTCCGTTGGAGATCGTGTCGGACAGAGACACGCGGTTCACTTCTATTTTCTGGACTCGCATTCAGGAGGCTATGGGTGTGAAGTTGAAATTCAGTACTGCCTTCCACCCACAGACGGACGGACAGACGGAGCAAGTGAACCAGATCCTGGAGGACAGGTTGCGAGCTTGCGCATTGGACTTCAAGGACAGTTGGGATGACTGTCTTGCATATGCGGAGTTTGCGTATAATAATAGCTTCCAGGTGAGTATCGGCATGGCACCTTATGAGGCGCTATATGGGCAACCTTGTCGCGCACCGCATTGCTGGTTAGAGGTCGGTGAGCGTAGCTTGATCGGCCCAGAGTTGGTGCAGGCGACGTCAGAGAAGATCGATATTATTCGACGTCGGCTTCTTACAGCGCAGAGCAGACAGAAGAGCTACGCCGATACGAGACGACGGCCACTTGAGTTCACAGTCGGGGATCACGTGTATTTGCGAGTTTCCCCTATGAAGGGAGTCTTTCGGTTCGGGAAGAAGGGGAAGCTGGCACCGCGATTCATTGGTCCATTCCAGATCCTCGATCATGTGGGAGCGGTGGCTTACCGATTGGCTTTACCCAGGCCCCTCGCGAGCGTCCACAACGTATTTCATGTTTCTATGCTGAAGAAGTACGTTGCTGATCCTTCCCATATCATCAGATGGGAGCAGGTGCAGTTAGGAGAGGATGTTACTTATATCCTACGACCGACATGTATCTTAGACAGGAAGGAGCAGGTACTGCGTAGCAAGGTGATTCCCCTTGTGAAGGTACTATGGACGCATCATACTGAGGAGGAGGCTACTTGGGAGACAAGCCGAGATCAGAAAGAACTACCCACAGCTTCTCGAGAAGTATGAAAAGGTACAAATTTCGAGGACGAAATTATTTGTTAAGGGGGGTAGATTGTAACGCCCGTGAAAAATTCGTACTTGGGCTCGAGTACCAACTCGACCCGAAATCGCGTAGAAATAATGTCCATGGAAATTAAGCGTAAGTTAGCTAGTGCAACGCTAGAGTAGCTGGGAAATAGTCCCTGATCACTTTAAATACGTTCTGCAAGACCCAAATCGAGTAGAACAAACAACTCTACAATACTCTATAACCTCGGATCAAACTCTAAACGGGTTTGTTCTCTGGACCATATTGAAAATTTGTATTGGATTTAGACCGCGCGTCGAAGGTCCGATACCTCCTATCTTAGACCGTTAGAACCACCCAGCTGGACTTGACAATCATCTCGAAAATCAAGTCAAACCGATAATCACAGACTATTTCGTTAAACCCGGACTGAAGCAACCGCGAATAGGGACGGATTTGGAATTTCAAATTCAAATCTGGCACACGACTTGACGCGTCAGTATTAAGCGTTCTGACCGTCAGAATTCATCCAGATTACACCCTCGGATCAGGAAAAATTTCTATTTATTATCATGAGACTTTCAGCCCTGATCTATGTGCGGTGACCGCTGAATTGAAAATGGTCCGCCACGTGCAATCTGCGAACCCTGCCAGACTGAAAACTTAATACGAGCTACATCTGGTACACATGAGCTTAAGTCCGACCGCAATCGACCAGGGGACCACCAAAAAGCAGTTTTTGGACCGAAACAGCCCCGAAATGGATAAGCACCAAGTAAACTTCGTCCCGGAGCCTATTTCCGGCGATTTTAAGCTTATAAAAGGGGTTGAAACCCTCATTTCTCCCTCCCATCCGAAAATTGCAACCCTAGGAGAAAAAGAGAGAGAGTTTGAGAGAAAGAGAAGAAGAGAATTTTCCCGCTTCCGAACCCCTGACAGTTGCTGCTTCAGCACTTCTTTCCAATCACCTGGCTGGTGATTTCTCCACTTTCTCAGGTATAAAATAACCCCAAAAACTTGCTGATTTAGGGTTTACTTAGATGCATAACATGTTAGCTAACGTATTCCATAAATCAGGCTCTCCTACTGCCGTAGACGAAGCGTACACGCTCCGTTCAAAATCCCGCAACCGTAAGAGACTAGGTGAGGATTTTAGACGCTTTGATTGACGGTTTACAACGCTTTCAATGTCGTTTAATAGTAGATTATCGACGGCATCGCCGTTTGACATGTACAACATGCTCTCCGTTTCCTGTTTCGTAAATTAACGAAGAATATGAGATTTAGGGCATTTTAGTCATTTGTAGGAAGTACGGTCTACATGCATATTTTGTTGACGTGATTGACATGGTTTGTCGCCGCATTAGGGAGTTAGGAATGCTTGCATAATCAGTTTCGCGAAGAGATTCGTCAAGTTGCGCACTTTGGGTCGACATACTATATGTGGACTTAAGTGTGTAGTGTATGTGTTTGTATAAATGCTTGTATTAGTATGTATTGAATTAAATGATGTTATGTAGTAGTTTGAGATTGATTTCTTGATTGATATGCTGATCTAAATGATTTCCTACATGTTGACCTTATGCATGATTGCATTACATGCATGGAATGTATGTGGTTGAATATTTGCTTAAGTTGAATATTATAACATGTGTTAACATGCTCACATGATCCTGTTTCAAGTCCAATACCTTTGCATATGTTGCTAATGTGATTCCATAGATGTGTGGGACTAGACTTAGTCCAGGCAGTCGGTAACCGAGCGTATTCGTGGTTGACTGGTCATAGCCACGAACGACGCGTCGATGAACGTGATTCGTGTTTAGAGTTGGCGGCAGTGGTTAGGCCACGCGAAGTGTTTTACGCGCTTCATGTCGTTCGACATGAGATGCGATCGCGCTAGTCGAGCCCGTCAAGTAACCCGACTGGCCGATGTATGTTCACCTTGTATGTGTCATAACTACTTGAACCTAGGGTACTGAACTTACCATTGTAAACCCTGTTAACCATGATACCTTGATCCACGAAGACTCATGAGCCGGACATGGTGGTATGGGACACCGTGGTCGAGCTGTCGGCCTACGCTGGGGTCACAAACCTCCCCGTAGTGACCAGTGAGCACCTTGAATCGTGAGCAGATTATGGTGGTATGGGACACTATATTCTAGCTGTCGGCCTACACTGATCAGGCAACGAGCCCTTTGTAGTGACCGCGAGCCTATTCTGAGTCCACGGGAGGCGACGACCCTTCCGTTGCAGTAGAGTACGGTAGGCCTGTATTGATAAGGTGATGGGGGAGCGGTGCAACAGCCCTGGCAGCCCTTGCAGTGACCTACGAAATATACATCGTATGAGATTACTAGGAGTGACGACCCTAGACAGGATCTGTGTTGGGATTGATACAAGGGAAGTACCTTAGTTTCCCAATCCTGCTGTTTGAATGGACTAATAATAACTTGGAATTCATATCACCATAGCATTGCATGTGCCTGGAAGATGTGGAGCACTCTAGGGAGTGTGGCATGCCGCGGTCGTAAGATGTTGCCGCATGAGGGTGATCGTCGGTGAGGGCATACATCACGTCATATCATCTTGCATTAACAACAGTATTAGGATTGTCTGATTTACTGCTTTACTATTATCGCGTGATTGAATTGTGAACATGCTAATCTTTGCTCTATGATCCCACTGAGTTGATCACTCATTCCCACGTTACGGGATGGTGTTTGCAACACCCACCAGACCCTGTTGTAGATGCAGGTGAGTCCGAGATCCAAGAGGTGGAGCCAGAGATCGACGAGGACCAGGATGAGTTCTCGTATATGCAGTATCACGACGGCTTCCCGTAGGCGACCTGGATCGAGGGGACATCAGTGGGACTATTTTGAACACTTTATTTTTGTTCATTTGTATATATATGAGACTCAGAGATGTAGTCATACTTTGGAGACAGATGAGATTTACTTTGTTTTTTTCATACAGTGATATATATATATTGTTTAGTCTTCCGCTTGCTTTTATCACTGGATCTGAAGTATGAATTGCAGTTTTGGTATACTTTTACTCATGTGAATGCTTTAAATCAGACAACATTAAATCATAACCATTTTTGTTGCATAAGTGACGGTCTGGAACTCGGGAGTTGAGTTTATACACGACCCCCGATTTTCAGGGTGTTACATGGGGGGGGGGGGGGGGGGGGGGGTGAATAGGACTATGCCAAATTAAAAAAAATCAGGAAAATATAAGAAATAAGATAGCTAATAAAATAAAGGAAACAAACCAGAATAAAGGAATGTAAAGTAACCTCAAATTTAAGTCTTGAGAGGCTGATATGAATGTAGTTCTAAGGACAACCTTACACCATAAAAACCAAGGGTTTATGACAGGACAACCTTACTAGAACGATAAGTATCAGTATCCCAAACTGAAGGGGAATAATAAAGGGAAATAACAGAAAATAAATTCTAAACTATTACAACATTCCCAACTATGCTTGAAATGAAAATATTACAACATTCAAATCCACATATACATTCCACAATTTTAGATAATAAAACATAGGAAATATAAATCACAGAACCACAAAACACAAAGAATTATAGTGGCTCACTTGTGTGTACACCAACTGTTATAAAACTGCCACACAGATTGCTACTCCACTCCTAATATCCTCATACAGTGGATATTAGCGTTCACTATCGAAATAGGTTTTCATAGGTTCACCCAAAACCTTCACAATTGTGTCTTTTAAACTTGGGCTTACACAATCCAAAAACCCACTTTCTAAGTTTTCTAGCTCTCCTCAGATAACCACCCACAATGAGATTTTTCTGGCGAATCTCAAAAGTAAACCAAAAAGAATGTAAATTATAATATTATAAAATACCTGGATTTCTCCTTTTTGAAGCAACCCAGAAGACCAATCGGAGTAGAAGTTCAAATATAGAAGTTCAATGTCGAATAGTCACTTTAAAATGGTTATAGGTTCTAATTGATCTTAAATTAAACTAGTTGGGCTTAGTTCTATTTGATTTTGATTCCAAGAAGAAGGAATACAACAATTCCTCTTTTCAAATAAGATTGGAATATAGAAACAAAATCAAATAATAAAAGCTAACAAAAAGAGAATATTAAATGTGCACAATGTAGCTTAAAATAAACACAAACTTATCTAAGAGTGATTCCTTGATTTTACTTGAATTTCCTTATCAAACTTTAAAATTCATCGTCTATTTATAGTTGTAGAAATTGCATCTTCGACTGGTCTATAGGACACTTTGACTAGTCGTAGGAGAACGAATTTTTGAAATTTTTAGCGCGATCGAATAAAACCTACTCTCGACTGGTCGTAGGTCCTCTACGACTGGTCGTAAGCCTCTCATGACTAGTCGTAGGACCTCCAGTTTAGTTGCTGGACTTTGAGTCGTAGAACCAAGACTGGTCGAAGGATGAGTCGATACTGTTCATACGATCGGTCGAGTAGAGTCTAGGACTGGTCATGGACGAACAGAAATTTTTGAAAAATTTCAACAAACTTAGGACAAGTCTTGGAATCCCTTGGACTGGTCGAACCAGTGCTAGGACTAGTCGAACAAGGTCCAGGACTAGACTTAGAAGAGACCAAATTCATATAAAAAGATTCAATTTGAATTATGTATACAAAATGACCAACCCTAAGGTCAAACTAAGGTCTTTCATACTTGGGACATGAAGTATGAACATTGAAACTTTATTCTTTCAGATGACGGTTAACCTTTGAACCTTATGAAGCTTGAGATCTCTACTTGATGTAGCTTGATCTTGAGATCTTCTATAGCTTGAAATTACACTTCATCTTGAGTGACACTTAAGTCTTGAACAAACATTCTTCTTATCGATGTAGCTCTGAACATTGAGGCTTACAGAAGAGGACAAAATACATGACCTTGCATTTCTTTCTTGAAGTTGATCACTATTCTTATCTTGAAGCATTATGATGTAGTGTCTTGAACATATATCAACATACAAACACAAGACATAGATAGAGGTTTTGACACCACAAAATTTGACAACCAAAGGAGCATAAAATCATAGCACTTACACACTCAGCGAGCAGAAAATCTCGATTGAGAAGGTGTCTTTAGAATTTTCTGTGGAGGCCGTTGATCTTCAGGATTATTGTCAACATCCCCGAAGAAAGGGAAGGGATCACCCATAAAGGAAGAATGCGAGAAGAACTCAATGGCTTCTTCGAATATCTCCTCTATTATTTTGTTTGAAAGAGTAAAGAAATCCATGAATTCTTAATGTGTTGCAATAGGATTCTGGCTCGGATTAGCTTGTGAAAATAATTTAAAACCCAAGTACCACTTTTATAGGCTGGTTAAATATTTCAAAGGGTCGTGTTGATTCCAAAGGGATTATGGGGGAGTAATGACATTAATGCGATTTCCTAAAAAAGAGTGTGACGCTGATTCCGAAGGGTCGTGCTAATTTCAAAGGGAAGGGTCATGGATGTGATGAACAATAGGTCGTGATTGTCATATACACGACGTCCAGTATGTATGACAACTACGACCCTGTCGTGTGATCATGGTTAAAATGTACATTGGATCGTGGTTTTTATCTATGTTGGATCATGAATAAAACATGAGAACCGCAACCCATATGACACTAAAACCATGACCCATAAAATATGAGAACTATGATTCATATACTTATTATAACACCATGAATAACAATATACTTATTAAATTTGTCGTGGTTCACCATTGTAATGGATCGTGGTTCTCGTCCATGTTGGATCGTATTTGACAACCATGACAATATGAGGAACACGACCCATACAACATGTAAACCACTCCAGATGTCATGAAAACCATGACTCATTGTTAAGTTCGACATCCATCGTGGATGACAACCACGACCCATATAACTTGCAGAGTCTTGCGCACCACAACCACGATCAAGGCAACATAACAACCATGACCCATATAACATGGAAACTACTACCCATATAACATTATAATCATGAAAATATAACATGAAAACATTGACTCATATAACATTACAACCATGACCCATATAACACAGTAACTGCCAAAAGAGAAGCTCAGTGATGCGTAAGACTCTGCTAGTTTCTTCCACTTACGTTTACAATATAACAAGAAAATGCGGCCTTTATAACCACTTTAACAGGTCGTGGTTGCCATGACATGAGGATCGTAGTTGCTATTGTGTATTAATCGTGGTTTCCATAACGTATGGATCGTGTTTCTCTTAGGGCCTTAGTTGTCAATGATGATCCAACATGGATGACAACCATGAACTATTACATATATGAATCACGACCAATATTAACACGACCAGCGATCCAGTTGTTCTTTTTGTAAATATCTCAAATGACTAATATATATATATATATATATATATATATATATATATATATATATATATATATATATATATATATATATATATATATATATATATATGGGATTTTTGATATCTACGTATGCCATGTCTTAACTTTGATGGGCAGATTTCCATACACTTCAACGAGAACATATCAAAATATGTGGATGGGAAAATTTTTATACACTTATAGCTCATACGATAATTTCTCAACCACACCTCTCTATAAATACGACGGGGGGTAGAAAACTCTCCACCCCTTTAGAGGGAGAGGGAGAGTAATCTTGCTGTGTTATTTGGGTTGTATTTGCCATGTTATATGAATTGTGTTTGTCATGTTGCCTGGATCGTTATTGTTGTTTCAACGTGTATGGTACGACATGGATTATATATGCCATGGATGAAACACATAAGCATAGAGACGTCCATGAGCCATGTCGTGTACGTAATCTGTGGTTGTCCGGTTACATGGGCCGTGGTTGTGACGGTATATGGATCATGGCTTGAAAGTTGTTACGGATCATCGTTCTCATGTTATATGAGTCGTGGTTTTCATGCTTAGGGGTCGTGGTACTGCACTCACTTCCATGATTTTCCATAATGTACATATATCATGTAGGCTTTTCAGGGGACCGGATTAGGGTCATGGTTGTGAACCATGAACCAACATGCGTGACAACCACGATCCAATGTGGACAATAACCATGATCTAAGATGCATGTGAACCACGGGATTAGATCACATGACAGTTTCATGGTTGTTATAGAGACCATGTTGTTGTTGTTATGGACAATGGTTTTCGTTTTAACGGGTCGTGGTTATGATGTTAGACGGATCGTGGTTGTAAGATGATATGTGTCGTGGTTCTAATGTTAAAGGGGTAGTGGTTGTCACGATATATGGATCATGTTTGGCATCCACGTTCAACCACACATACAACAACGATCCATTGTGCATGTCACCCAACGTGGCTGACAGCCACGAGCCTAAGTGCAATACAAATTCGAATTGTTCACGCACAATTACGACCCATCTCATTCACCAACCCATTATAGATGATAATAAGAAGAAGAAACATCAAATACACCAATCCATTCATCATTCAACATCAACTTAGTGTTTGGCTTTCTTCGCTGGTCTACCCGACGCCTCTTCGTCTTATTTTTTTGTGAACGTAGTATCATCTGCTCTTGTCTATGACAGACAGTCATATGCAATTGTCTTTCTAAATTTTAAAATTTCTTCTTACAAAATTAGAACAAACTGATATTAAAATAAAGTACAAAGTAATCAAGATTGAATGTAGACAAATAAATATATACATACAAGCATAAAGTCAATTGTACTCATACTGGACAAGAAGTCTATATATGTAAGACCCGCATCCTAGTTCGTACTGTTCCGTCAACTCCCGTGATCCTCCCGGTCGAATTTCAGCAGCCTGCGATAGATGATCGACGTTCACACTTGACCCTAAGTCGTATCATGTATATCTGAGTCAGTTCAATCCGAGACTTGTACCATTGCGACCGCACGGTCGCCGCGGTTCCAACACCGCGACTCACTCACCGATCCGATACCATGTCAGGGAGATGCGGACCTGCGTTTAGTTCGAGAAAAAATACCGTGCATTATAAATCTCAAGAGAATCTCTACAATATGTCAAATCAATCCCATTAATCACCTCTCATGTCAAGTACAAAGCACCCATGCTTTCTTTCTCCACAAGTCAAGCAAACCCCAAAGTCAACCAACCTCTCACCTCACCCATCACTCACTTCCCATCACTCCATCACTCCTTACAACCCTCTCTTTATCTCTCTTTCTCATTCACATTTTTCCAAGCAAGCAAGAGTGGTGGACGTCCATGCATTTCCATGAGAGAAGAGTGATTTTGGTGGCCCACTTCCTACTCAAAAACCCATCATCCTAGCCATCCATTTCTCATCTCCACCATCAAAGTGAAGCATAAGGAGAGTAGCTTTTCAACAGACCAAGAAGATTAAGTGGTGGGTGCTTCCATAGCTTAGTTTTTCATGTTTTTAAGATGGATCAAGTGAGGCGTACCGATCAATGGTATGGATCTCACTTTAGACCCTAAGATGTGTCCGATGGCCCATCTTGATCATCAATATCATTCCATGATGAGGCCATTCTCCATGGATCCCATCATGATGTTCACTTTCCTCGCATTAAAGAGGTCATCTAGGCCATCCATTTTTAGTGGAGAAAGATCTCCACCGTTGATCTTTGAATTGGTGGGTCCACTTGTATTAGGGCCCGCTTGATGTACAATGGAATGCAAGGGAGGGCTCATAGTGATGGAGCCCTCCATCACGCGTGTCCCACTCTATCTCTCTCTCCCTCTCTTTTCATCTATTTATTTGTGTGTTGCAATGGCCGTGTGGCCCACTTGGATGGACCCCACCACTAAATATGTATTGACCAAGCCATCTAAAAGTGGGGCCCATCTTATATGTATTTTTTTTACATCATCCATCATGTGGTGGCCCACCTAAACAAGGCCCACCTTAAATGTGTTTGATAAGCCCCCCCCCCCAAAAAAAAAAAGAAAACGTCCAGCGTTTGGAAGTCACTGGAAGGAAAACACAAACATGAGCTTGGTTAAGCAAGCATTGGAGAATGGCCATTTATATAGGACCCACCTTGATGTATGTGTACAATCTGAGACGTCCATCCTCTTCCCCAACTCATTTTAGGCGTTGAGCCAAAAAACGAGGATGATCCGGGTATCTAGTGGGCCATAGTTCTAAAAATAGTATCATTACCGCTGAAATCTACTCAGATTTTTCTTACACGCTGAAAAAGGTCTGATATTGGTCTTGATAGATTTGTTATGGGCCTTGGAATACAATGGCTGGAATGGATTCATCAGATGTGGGCCCTAGGTATGAAAAACTGTAGAAAAATGGTTCTCTAAAAAAAAAAACAACAAAGAAGAAGGGAGGTGTTGTGCGGCAGGACGCTGCTAGCATTTGCGTGAAACGGGCACTGACCCATGGCTCCAGCCGTAGGCCCCACCTTGATGTTTATTTGTCATCTAACCTGTTCATGATGTGGGCCAACCCCTGAGGTGGGCCCCCTCCAAGTTTCATCCAAATCCAAGATTCAGGTGGCCCACATCATAGGAAACTATGTGATTGAATGTCTACCATTGGAACCTTTTTTTGGAGTCACGAAAGTTTTAGATTAATATGAAATTTAGTTTTCCTCTTCATTCGAGATCCGTGCGACCTTATCAGCCGGTTGGATGGAAAGTAAACATTATGGTGGGCCCCACATGGGACCCACAATGATGCATGTGTTTTATTCGTACCGTCCATAGGCTGGACGGTTGGACCCACATGAATGTATGTGTTATACACCACACCGTCCACGACTGTGGACGGTGGAACCCACATAGTGTACATGTTTTATACATGCCGTCCAGCCAGAGGCTGCTGGACAGTTAGTGGACCCCACCTTTGATGTGGGGGTTGCATCCAAACCGTCCATCTATCTGACGAGTTCATGGGTCCCACTCTAATGGATGTGTTCCATCCAAACAGTCCATCCATCTAACTGCAGTAGCCCCGCCATGATGCATGTGTTGCATTCTAACCGTTCAACTATTTGGCAAGCTTGCCTGTAGACCCCACCATGATGCATGTGTTGCATCCAAGCCTTCCAACCATTTTGAAAGCCCATTTTAGGGCTTGAGAGTAAAAAAAATGAGTCAGATATAAGGTTCAGGTGGAACTCACCATGGTATGTGTTTCATTCATGCTGTCCATGATGAGGTGGAACCCACCACGATATATACATGTTTTATCCACTCCATCCATTGATTTCAAGATGAAAAATCATCCGGAAAGGATTTTTTTTGGAGTGAAATCTGTGCAGTCCATGGGTTTGTCTACTTCTCCATCCATCTTGTATTTAACGGCTAGGATGTTGCAACAGCTCACATGGTTTCAGAATGCCACTTTGGCAAGGGTTAAATCTTCCTTCTGAACACAATGGATGGTACGGATCGATGATTTAAATGTGGAGTAGGCCGTACTAATTTTTTTTTAAAATGCACAATGTGTTTACGTAAATGAGAAAATGTCATGCATGTATATACATGATGTGCATGGAATGTACATATAGGTCCATGGTGATGATCGTGAGAAATCTGCTCCGTCCATCCACATTGTCAGCTCATTCAAAGCGATGAGACTGAATTTGAAGCTTATCCAGATATCAGGCGGGCCCCAAATCATGATTTCACGGGGTGATCTATCAGTTTAGCCATTTTCAGAAGGATCCAAGAGCTGAAATTTGACGTGTACAACTAATTTGTGGTCCCAAGGTTACATATAAAGTTTTGAGCTGATTGGATGGTGGTAACCCCGTAATCTTACACTCTGGATGGGTTTTTAGGCCCGTTTAACAGGAGGCCTTAGGAATTTTAATGGTGGAAATCATTACCACTACTTATCTATTGGTGTGGCCCATTTGATACGCATATGGTCCATGTGATGTGGCCCACTTACCATGTTTAAGGCCCGACGTTGAGGCCCACCTTTGGTGTGTTGATGGCCCATGGGTTGAGGCCCATTGTAATGAATTTGGGACCATGGGTTGAGGCCCATTGTGATGTATTAGGCCCATTGTGATGTATTTAGAACCCATGGGTTAAGGCCCATTGTGTTGTATTAGGCCCATGGGTTAAGGCCCATTGTGATGCATTAGGGCCCATGGGTTGAGACCCATTGTGATGCATAAAGGCCTGTGGGTTGAGACCCACCATGATGTGTATAGGGCCCATGGGTTGAGGCCCAGTGTGATGTATTTAGAACCCATGGGTTGAGGCCCATTGTAGTGTGATTTCACCATGGGTTAGGTAATGACATTTATGGCCGGCCATGCCTTGAGAGCAGTGTTGGTTTGACGTCCACATTGTAAGAATAATGTTGGTTAAATGTCCGCATTATAATTCTCCCTAAGGCTCATTGATAGGCCCATACTTGTTGTGTGTAGGCCATAAAGGCTCATCTTTGTTGTGAGGATATTTCATCATCATATAAAATGCTTAGTTTAACTCCATGATTCATGCCCATACACATCATATTTATGCCTGATATGAGGAATGTTTGATCATAGCATACGCCATTGGGCAGACTATTTACGAGACTCCTTATGAGACGGAGTGCCTGCATTATTGTGCCGTACGCGCATGATTGCTGCATGACTAGGTAGTGTGATTCATGCATCTCGCATATATGTGACTTGATCATTGTACGCCCTAGTGACATCAGGGCCGTGGCCTCCATAGGCACATCGTGGATGGCAAGATGGGACACCAAAAATGCTTGGTTCTAGCACTATGGGCACGTAGGATGTCCTTGGGTGAAAATCCCAGAACCTCCTTGGTACCAGGAGATGCTCTAACGTCTAGACCGAGTGGAATATGAGCGCCGGTGCCTATACCATCAGGTCGTGTCTCCCACTGTGTCGTGGTCGGTTGGAAGGGGGTGTGGCCTTATCCGCCCGAGTGAGGGGGCTATAAGCTAGGCTGAGTATGATCAGCTCATAAATGGGTCCGCTATCGATGAGCCAGGTAGGTATTGGCAGACTGCTGGCTAGGCGGATAGTGAGGTCTCTTCCACTCGCAGGGCTGTGTAGCTAGGGAGGAGGTAGTCGGTGTGGAGTGTAATAGACCCCGGTGATTTTTCAGAGAGAAACCGTACTGATATGTGGACTTGATATGAGGACTGGCATGATATTATGACACCCTGTCACTGTTGTACATGTGGGTGGACGCTGATGTGGGCGGGTGTGATGTGGGCGAGGCTGAGGCCTGTGCGAGCTACCACACTGGGCGAGCTACCAGCGGTTGACAGGCTACTGTGCTGATAGGCTACTGAGTAGGAGTTGCATACTCATTCATTCATCCATTCACTATCCACTCGGGCTGGCGTTGTGTAACTATTTGTTACGTGTACCTTCATAATGGCCAGGATTTCGGTTGGGGCGCGCGACTAACCTGAGATCAGGAGTTTATCACATTGTGTTTGACTATCCAAATTTAGGTATGGGACTGGTTTGGATAGAATTCCCTTGTGATGGACCCCGTAGTCTGTGATATTACGTACTATCATCCCGACTTCACTCCGGCTTGGTCATTTCATTCACATCGCATATTGCATTTCATCCATGGCATATGACATTTTGGATTACTACGTTTCTGCACTTATATGGCTTAGAAAGACTTGACAGGATCAGCATATTGCATCGCATCTGTAGTATATAATATTTGGCTCATTATGATTTACATTGCGTACTCTGCTATATGTGACTCATGGACTTACCAGTATATTTTTGTTTACTCTGATATCGTATGATTCATGACCTTGTCATTTTTCCTGCTTATCTCAATGATGTATGATTTATGGACTCTATTGTATACTTGACACTTACCTTACACACACTTACACCACCCTCTAAGCTTTTGTAAGCTTATGCACGATGGATGCGTGCAGGTGGCGTTAGGTTGCAGCAGCGTTGAGCTTGGAGCGTGCAACGATTTTCAGGAGTTCTGATTTTGATATATGTTTTTCCCTTTCAGCATTGTATTCAAGTGATTATATTAGTAGATATGTGATGATGATGTTGCCTTTATGATTTGGGTAAACTTGTGGTTATGCTTATTACAAAATAAAAATGTACATTAGAAAATTCTCCTTGTAGGATCCTAGAATCGGAATCTGGTGTATGTTGCACTGGAAGCCGAGAATGAGGTACTACGGAGGCTGTCGGCACCGGATTCGGTGATCGGGATTCCTGTGAATCTGATTTTTGAGTTTGGGATGTGACAATATATTTCAGCATGAATACACCACAATCGTCCGAGTTGTGTTGTGTAGGCCTGTCAGCAGATGGCTTCACATTCCATGGCTTCTCCCACTTAGCTAATTCACCATTAAAAACATGGAATAACCACCTCAGTCCGTCGGTTACCTGCGCAATGACCAGCTCATTTTTCTCTTCCAATTCGGTACTTAAGCTATCATACAAAGTGACCTCTTTCTTCCTCGGATAAACAGCAGCCATTAGCCAGTGCTGTCCCCTCGCGTTAATAAGGACGTACACTATGAAGCATAAGAAATACGACAATAATTAAAGCATTGCCTTTTTAAAAATAGATCTAATCATTTAAGTCCATGTACATGTGTAAGAAACTCAGATCTTACCACATTATACTTCCATAGAGGTTTCGGTTTACAGTCGACTATTTGTATAAGTACTTCACTCAACCTTTCAGACTTCATGGTCCCATGATTCTTATGGTTCCCAGCACCATAAGTTCGCAGCAGGTCAAGTTGATGTTCCACGTATTGCTATTGATATATTAAAAATTGTTAGAAACATAAATGATTAATGACGTTTTAAAGATAACAATGGTCCTCAAATTCACATTACTGTAAATAGCGATGAGATGAATGCATAGTCCTGTCTACCTTATGGTCGATCGTCCTGACGCGTTGATAGGTATCTTAGGTATAGGTCTATGGCCTATGTAACGAGAAAAATGTGAGATATAACTATAATATTTATACATTAATATGAAACAATGAAGGAGAAAGGATAGAAACTTACCTTAGAGTTGACCCATGAATTTAGGTCATAGACACTTTTTAACTAGTTGAGTGAACCTGACTCTCTGACAACTCTCAACTCATCCTCGTTAGCATCGGTGAGAGCTCGGTGGAGTTCACTGAGCCCCTGATGAGGCTCTTTTATAGTTAGAGCTCTGTCAGGATCCACTGTATCGCGACGTGGTCTCCCTTCCTCACTCAGTTGCGGGGTAACGATGTTGAGTTGTAATAAAATGACATATTGTCTATGAAATTCATAATATAATGTCTAATTTAAACCACGATCCAAATGTAATTTCATGTACAGTTGTCTTATTAACTTCATCCTTTAGTAGGTTCATCTCTTGCTCATTTGCGCCCGTAGTGCAGCATTCTCATCTTTAAGATGAGTCATTCCAGCTTTAAAAATAGAGAGCTGGCTGATCCCAACCTCGACATTAGAGCTATTGACCTGTTATAAAATCATATTTTAAAAGACATTGCATACATAATGACTTATTAACTATTAAACCAAAGACAAATCACGTACATATTTTGTATGTATATCTTATCTCGTCCACTTTGGGTCGTGTGTCAACCACAACCCATGGTGGATGAAAATCATGACCAATCACACTTGATAACAACGATCCAACATTGACATTAACCACGATCTAAGGTGGAACACAACATAGACTAAATTTCCATTTCATATACCTTTATTGCTTCTACCTCCTCTCTAAGCTGCGCCATCTCCTCATTCAATTAAGCATTCTCATACCAGAGAGGACTCGTTGAATGGGCAAGGGCATGTAATAACAACCCTCACTGGATCATAACCACGACCAAAAAAGGAACATAACAACGGCCAAATATGACAAGGGAAAAATTCAATTTTATATGCCTTTATTCCTTATATTTCCTCTCGAAGCTGCCTCATCTACTCCAACAATGAAGCATTCTTTACGATCAAAGGGTTGGTCGAAGGAACATTGTCCTGTAATAAAATCATATATCAGAAATGGTTATTACAGCCAATGGAGCTTGGTTATCGTATATAGTGGGTCATGGTTCACATCCATGGAGGTTCGTGGATGTTATCCATGATGCACTGTGTATGATAATCACAATCCACATTGGATGAGAACAACAATTGCAATGGATGATAATAACAATCCACACTAAACGATAATCACGATCCACATTTCGTAGAAACCACGACCCTTGTCTAGATAGAAGGCTATCATATTATATCGATCGCGACTCATGCACGATCCAGTGTGCATGTCAACCATGACCCCTGGTGTATGATAACAACGATTCAGGATAGATTCAACTTCATATACTTTATTGCCTAGATCTCCTCTCTGAGTTGCTTTACCTGCTCTTTGATCTCTTCTCTGAGTTGCTTCACTTGCTTCTGCACTGAAGCATTGATCTCCTCTCTAAGTTGCTTCACCTGCTCCTGCAGTGAAGCATTAATATCCTCTTTAAGTTGCTTCACCTGATCCTGCATTGAAGCATTAATATCCTCTCCATGCTGCTTCACCTTCTCTTGCAGTGACGCATTGATCTCCTCTCTATGTTGCTTCACCTGCTCATGCAGTGAAGCATTTTCTCCTCTAAGAGGGTTGATCGAAGAGACAATGTCCTGTAATGAAATCACTATTATTATGTATTTCAATATGTCTTTCTATAAGGAACCCAATCATGATATCATGTATGTGAACCACGACACAATGTGGATGAGAACTACAATGAACTAAGTGTTGTGGTTATTACGAACAGTGGATCATGTTTCTCGACCGTATTGGATCGTGGTTGAAATAGATGTGGGTGATAGCTACGATCAAGAATAGGGTCGTGGTTATTACGACGAATGGGGCGTGGTTATCATCCATGTTAGGTCATGGTTCAACCACATGAACCATTGTGGATGAAAACCATAATCCATTATGTATGATAACAATGATCCATATTTCATTTAAACCACGAACCACATTACCCTAGGCCATCAATGTTGGGTCATGGACCCTAAGTGCATGAAAATCATGACCCTTCCTGTATGATAACAACGATCCTGTGTGGATGACAACCATGATCCATTTTTCATTTTCCTTTACAGTGAGCTATTAACAAATAGGTTAGATAAAGTAAGGCGATTTCACGTATGTGTTTTGTATTAATATCATCTCTCATCGACGTCACTTCTCGTAAAGAAGCATAATCCTCATTGAGGTTCTTTATTTCTATTCCAAACTCATCAATCTGCTTCAATTCACCTTTTATTCCTTGCACTTCAGTGATAAGGAAATCAATCCGCTTATTAATTTTCATTATTGCGGATCTTATTTTTTTAATTATCTTTCAATACATTCTCAAGATGGACAGATTTCCCATCAATCTCAATTGTATTTTTCATTTCCAAGAGGGAGGCTGTAAGATCAGCCTCAACTTTATTCTTATGTCATCCTCTGTTGTCTCTTCTGTGGGTGCTGACCATAGAGCCTTGTCATTTGTATGAATGTCATCGTCAGTTATACTCCTGATAACCACGCTATCTGCTTCTTCGACCGTTGCTTGAAGCTCTGGAGCTAGCACCACCTGCAGGAGTAAAATTGATTTATTAATTATAAGCATGCTGCATGATTCTAATTACACTATTAATTGAATAAATCTTACGGGCATAGTCGTGAAGATGACAGATATGGTTTCATATCTGCCTGTTTTCTTGTGACCCTAATTTAGTATTTGAGGAATCCTTGTAGGCAGTCTTTTAACGGCCCACCTATGGTCACCAGTGAGTTGAGGGAATCGTTCGTAGGTCCAAATCTGTTTAAGAATAATTATCATACATTACATATTGTTAACATGTATGGAAGAAAAAGGAAAAAATTTGAACTCAAAGTATGAATCAGGACAAGAATAATGTACTTGTAGGGAAAACGCGCATCCGCATATGTTGTATGATTTGGGGTACTGGCTAGTTGCCCTTTCCCTCTGAATAATGCCAGGCACAGTGTTAACCCCATTCTTTAAATAATCACATCCCACACTGCCCCAGGGGTAGTTATTAAAATAATCCAAGTCATCAACCATGTCGATAAACGTATCAACACAGTTATTCTTTTACAGAGATCCAACTAACAGAGTCTCAACACAAATTATTAGAGCCAGCTTCACCGCGTCCATATTATCTTCTTTATCAGTGAGTGACTGATAGACATCTTTCAATACTTGTCTACTCACGCCACCTACACTCAGGTAGGTCTCCCTAATGCCTTTTCCCACCTCGGCACGACCGCCACGATCTATCCTAAGTGGTTCAAACTTAAGACCCATTATTAGTGCAAAATTGAGGTCTGTAAATTTTATCTTGGTACCCTGAACATTGAATTTCAGATCGCCAACATGCCTTTGCATCAGGCAATGCATGATCTGAGACATCCACTTGGCTAGTGGAAAGTCAAGCAGAAATCCAAAACAACTGTCTCTAAGTAGTTTCTTTCTATCAGGTTTCTTCTCCATATCTTCAACCAAGACTTTCAGAAAACTGACGGAGCACTTGGGAGAGACCTCTGCCTTTTTAAAGTCTAAACATGTGATCCTGATTAGCTTGTTTCGACCTACATTCCAATATGGTCGTGGATTGTTAATTAATAATAAGATGGTTTTGCAAAATCTAACATGGGTCGTAATTGTACGACACAATGGATTGAGGTTATAATTCATGAAGGGTCATGTTTATCAAGCATTATAAAGGAACGTGTTTATCATGCTACACGATTCATTGTTGTCATCTATGCTGAATCGTGGTTATCATCTGTGCTGGGTCGTGGTTGACAGTCGTACTACACGGTTCGTTGATGTCATCTATGTGCCTGTCAACAACAATCCATTAGGCAAACCAACCACGATCGTAATATAGATCATTGTTGTCATCTACATTAAATCGTGGTTCACAGCCACGACCCACATAATATGTGATCCACGATCCACTTTGACTATCAATCACGATCTATTATGCAACAAACCACGATCACGACCATGATCGTGGTTGTCATGCCATACATATCATTGATGTCATCTACCTTGAGTCTTGGTTCATAGCCACGACCCACATAACATGTGGGCCACGATACACTGACCCTGTCAACCACGATCCATTCAGCATATCAACACCGATCACAACAACGATCGTGATTGTCATGCTATACATACCATTATAGTTATATACATTGGGTTGT
The DNA here is from genome assembly GCA_037074715.1 of Magnolia kwangsiensis. Taxonomy (NCBI): domain Eukaryota; kingdom Viridiplantae; phylum Streptophyta; class Magnoliopsida; order Magnoliales; family Magnoliaceae; genus Magnolia; species Magnolia kwangsiensis. Next base: position 39,901,584 of record CM073576.1, on the reverse strand, counting down.
GGTTCGTAGCCACGACCTACATAACATAATAATCACCATACACTGCCCCTATCAACCATTGCCTTACTTTACCATTTATATTAACCGAGCTGCACTGAACTTGTAGATGTACTCGTTGAGTGGTGATGGTGGGGCCCAGTGAAGCAGATTCAAAACTAGTAAAAAATAGGATTAGGGATAAAAAGTGAAGGGGTCCTAAAGAAGAAGCTCCAATATATAGTCGGTGTTCCGTATGGGGACAATCGGTTGATGTTCTGTGTTTGGAATCGTAAGCGTCCATATAAGCGTCCGTTGATGTTCTGCATTTGGAATCGTAGGCATCCGTAAAAGCGTTCGTTGATGTTCTACGTTTGGAATCGTAAGCGTCTTTAAAAGCATCCGTTGATGTTCTACATTTGGAATCGTAAGCATCCGTAAAAGCGTCTGTTGATGTTCTATGTTTGGAACCGTAAGCGTTCGTAAAAGCGTCTGTAAGTGTCCAAGATATAGTCGGTGTTTCGTAAGTCACGTCGAACTACCTTTTCTCTAATCTACACTGTCCATTTTATTTTTAACAGAATTACCTAAAGAATGGTCAAAATATTCAAATCCAATGGACCACAATAGTTCAACCAATAGATTCTGTAAAATCTCATAATTTACATCTTTCCGTAGTGTGGGCCACTGATGGCTCGATACGTGTCACTCATAAAATATTTGAAGGAATCCATCATCTATGAACAATTCTAACGGATTAGATTCAATTTATGATGGACCCATAGACTTGAACTAGATGATCGGTGATTGATGTTCTGCGTTTGGAATTGTAAGCGAACTTCCCGCCTTTAGCACGCCATCTTTAGTGAATGTACATGTGACATTAATTCGGTACAAACTAAGATATATGGGGTCCACAATGATATATAAATGTCATCTAAACTAACCATCGTATGTAATGTACGTATATAAAGGCATATCATAAAAATAAGTTTTATCAGGTGGATGAATGACCCACTTAGTTCTCAACATCTTCTAATCGTTTATTTTGGTGTAATCAACTATGCGATATATACAATGAAAACCATGATATATATCGTCATGTCAGTTATGACCCATCAAACATTAACACCATGACCCATATAACATAATAACTACAATACAAAGGGCTTTAAACTGGATATGGTGAGGGCTTTCGTTGTCATAGCTTGATCAAAGTCATCTCTACCTTGCACAATGAAAAACACAACACTTTGTAGATAACAACCATGATCCTTCACGTTGTCAATACACGACCCAGGCAAATGATCGTTGTTGACTCTCTTTTTTTTTTATCATGGTTTTCATGTAAAATGGATTGTGGTTATTATGATATATGGATAGTGGTTGTCAAAGTTACATGGGTCGTGGTGTCAGTTGCTATGGGTCATGGTTTACATATTATATGGATCGTTGTTGTCATATTATACAGATCGTTGTTATCATGTTATATGGATCATGGTTTTCATGTTTTATGGATTGTGGTTGTCATGTTACAAAATATCGAGTTCGTTTGCTTGGAAGCCAGAATAGGCCATTTCACATCAGCTTGGAATATGGATAATAATTGTAATATTATATAGGTCGTGATTGTCATGAAATATGGATCCTGGATGTCATGATTATGGGCCGTGGTTGTCGTGATATATGGTTCGTGGTTGATGTGAAGCATTGATCATAGTTGTCATTTAATATGGATTTGTGATTGTCATATTATACGGGTCATGGTTGTTGTGTTGCATGGAACTTGGTTGACGATTTACCTGTGTTGTGGTTGTCATATTTGTAATGGATCGTGGTTATCATCCATACCAGATCGTTGTTGACAACCACGACACTAAGTAAAGCATGACTGATTAACATGACAATCACGATCCATATATCACAAAAACCAAGACCTATATTATGTACACTATTCTGATCTTTGGGTTCGTGGTTCATATGCATAAAGGCTCTTGATTATCATCCACATTGGATCATGTTTGTCATAATACATGGGTCCCCACTATCATTGTATATGGGTCAGGGTTGTGAGGTTATATAGGTCGTGGTTGTCATGATACATGGACCCTGACTGGAATGATATGTGGATCGTTGTTGTCGTGTTATATTGGTCGTGGTATACGAGAATCATTGGTCGTAGTTGATATGGGTCATGGCTGTAATTTTAAATATGTCATGGTCATAGTTGTAGTGGATCGTGGTTATCGTCCTTTTTGATCCAGCGTTGATAACCACGACCTAATGAGAAACACGACCCATATAATATTTCAATCATGATCCTTTTTTCATGACAACTACGACCCGTTGTTAAGTTCACGTCTTCCTATATGTGTCATGGTTCAAACACACAATGGATCGTGGTTAGCATCCACATTGGAAAGTGGTTAACATGCACCAATGTTCACGAATCAATAAGTATATTACAGTTCACATTACATTATCACAAGAAATAAAAAAATAAGTCATCATCAGCCTCGGCCTCATCCTCAGCAGGGATGAAAGTGCATCGACGCCGATTATGACCTATTCGTCTGCATCTCGAGCATCTGAGTGTTGGCCTATCTTCTTGTTGGGATGTAATTCAAACAATTTTTGGTCTCCCATAAGATCTTCTAATTTCTGGAAGCTTCATATTCTCAAATAAAACATTTACTTCGTCTGAAATGTCTCGTTATGTTGTGTCAAGCACTGTGTAAACTGACCACACATACACTTCATTTCTCTTAGATTCACTACATCGGTCATTCCCTGTGCGGTCACTTGGAACTCATCTGCTGAAATCGTGACACATTGTGTCTTTTATACTTCCGAGTTACATCACCGTACACAACTTTAATTATCAAATTGAATTCAACCAATGCAGTCTTTGTAATCTTATCATAATGAAGCACATTGGGTCGTAATCTTATGGTAATGAAGCACACTAGATCATGGTTGTCGTATACATTGGGTCTTGGTAATGAATATCTAGTGCCATATCCCTGACCAGCACGACCCATAACAACTGACAACCACAACCCGTGTGAGCTAAGGATGACGATATATATAACATCACAACCGCGGTTGTGACAAGTGGAAGCCACGATCTAAATACCATCACAAACATGATTCCGTGGTTGTCTACTATCCAATGGTGGAGGTTTGATCAATGTGTGTTCTACGTTACATTCCCTTTCACATGACAACTGGAACCCTCAGCTTCTCGACTCTGTTCTTCATTTACCTTGGCAAATACCTATAGTTGAAACAAAATAACATTCTAACCTCGTAGTGGAAGAGGCTTTAAGATGAGAGCAACGACAAGGAGAAATAGCGTCACTCTCTGGTTGTTGGTCCCTAGATCTTCGCTTTCCCAGGAAAACAAAAGAAGAAGAAGAAGAGGTTCTTTCAAAGGTAAATAAATGTGAAATTTGCCCCTTCCGAAGCTCGTGGTGCTAGTGATCGGTGCTCTGTGGGCCCCACCATGATGTATGTGCTTCGTCCATGCTGTTCATCCACTTTTAAATATCATTTTATGGCTTGAACCGAAAAATGAGAGTGATGAAACTCTTAGGTGGACCACACTGCAGGAAAATTATAATGATTGGATATCCACCATTGAAGTCCTCCTAAGGCCCACCATGATTGGATTATCGCTCATTTTTGGACTCCTACCATAAAATGATCTGGAGAAATATATGGATGGCATGGATGAAACACATACAAGCCATTGGACGGTGTCCTGGGGAGTAGCCGATTCGTCCATTTCTCGGGGGCTATAACAACAGGTGACTTCTAGTTCACTCTAGGACCGTACAAGTACTGAACCAAGGTCAAGGGCATTTTTGTCCGAAATAATCTCCAAAAGCTGTCAGAAGGCTCTTCTAGGAATATATGGAGTGTTGTAGTGTGCTAGGTAATTTTCCCAAACTTCAAGGCGAGTACGGTCAATTTCCCATGAAAATATGGGTTAGATTTAGGCTTTTCAATTTGAAGTGGCTGCAAGCTGCCTCCTTTTTTTGTAGTTTCTGTTTGTGAAGTTCAATCTCGCTGCCATTTCATTGGAAAACTGGGATAACTTTGATTAAAAATTTTGAAGGTTACCCCCATGTTTTGGCCCATCAATGTGTAAGGTGAATTACGATGCAAACACATCACAGACGACTAAGATAGGTATGCCAAGAGCAGTAGCGGGATTTCTAATGGCATAAACATCCTTGACCAGGACATGTTCTCCCCATCCAACATGCATACAAGCTCGGGCACGTGCTATTTATCCAGCACTACAAAAAAAAAGGACAATTAGGTAAGTGTGGAGCATGTGCTAAAAACACAGGATGATTCGTGGCGTATGCACGGTATTTAAAAATGTGTTATTGTAAATCTTCAACATGTCGAGCGCTTGACAACACTACAAGAAGAAGGACCTTTAGCAGTGCTTTTAAGCGCCGCTAAAAGCCCTAAAAGCACCGGCGTTTTATTTTCCCGGCGCTAGACAAGTGTCAATAAATGGGTGTGTTGGTAAAAGTTTTATCGGTGCTAGTATACTTTTACTGGCACTTATCTGAGCCCTGGTAATTGTATATCCTGTTGCGGCGCTCATCCTGTCTTTATCGGCGCTTTTGATGGCCGTGGTATTTCTGATAGAAGCGCCGCATACGTGCAAAAGGGCAAAGTCTACACAAGCGCCGACATAAGTACTGTTTTCGAACACTTTTTCACATAAAAGCGCCGCTAAAAGTCTTTGTAAAGATTTGAAATGCCCTAGTAGGCCAATAATAGTTTTTTAATTATATATAATTCAATTGAAAACCCTACATTTTTTAATATTTGAAACATAAAAAATGATGAAATACAATTAAAACTGAATATTAAATAAAGTTTATATTACTTCATGATAAAAAAAAATTACATTTATTACAATAAATTAAAAATGGTCTTGAATAAATAAATAAAAATAAATCCTCTATATGGTCTACTCGTAGCACGAGTGGTGTCAAAAGGCTCAAGTGCTTGTAAGCCTAAATTCATGCACAATTGATTAAAACCCTACACATAAGAAAAAAAAAAAAGAGTCAAAAAGTAGCATTCAACAAATTGATGCATGAAAAATAATCAATCATTTGATCTTATCCTTAAAAAGTCAAAAACTATCAAGGCGACAAATGTTGCAACTTGAATTCCATTACATCTATTGGCCCTACATTGATGCATGTGTTTTATCCACGCCCGTCCATCCATTCGCACCCTTCACACATGACATTCAAGTGTACACGTGACCAATATCAGTGGTGAATCTGGTTCATTAATTACAATTCTATGATCTGCTTTAGGTGACATGGATGAAACTGGATGGTATCCAAGATGTGTTGAGAATCTAAGCAAGAATCTTCTACATAATGATCACAATAATAGTAGTAAAGGAACAAATATAGAAATTTGAGAATCTATTAGCATTTACAACCACTCTCAATTTAATTACACTCTAATATTTTAAAATAAAAAAAATCAAAGAAAACCATTCCAAAATATCAAAGCATTACCTCATATATTGTTGGGTAAATGAAAACCCACGCCTTATTTCTCTACATAGATAAAGAAACAAGGTTCAAAAACTAAATCTCCAGACAAACCAATGAAAAAGTGAAAAATTGAGTTGATAAAAACTTGCCTATAATCAATGGAAGACATGGCCCTAAGCTCATGTTCTAACTGCTGCATAGCAGCAAGGTTCTGTCTGATCCTTGCATCAAGTCTACAAATCTGCAGGAATTTTAGTTTACTACAACTGAACATCATAAAAATGAAATGAAGAATGTAGAGAAAGTTTCTTCTTCTTCTTCTTCTTCTTCTTCTTCTTCTTCTTCTTCTTCTTTTCTTTTGCATTGAAGGAATTTCAGTTTAAGCCATGCTTAAATCCAAGGTTACTTTAAACATGAAGAATTTGAATTCACAAAAATATTGTTTAATTTTCTGTAAACCTTTTTAAACTCTAGAAATTCAGTTAATTTTACTTATTTTTAGCTGGTGAATCTCTGATTTCAATTTTTCCAAAAACCCATTTTAGGATTCTTTTTCCTTATGCTTGGCTGATCAACTGGATTCCATGTTTTAATCCAATCAAAACTGCATGGAACACAACTGGAGTTGAAGAATGTAATATCAAAAGATTCTCTTCTCAAGAATATAATATAAAACATGACAGAAAAAATATCCTAGAATGTATATTTGTTGGAATTCACTACAGAAAATGGTAGGTTCTGGTAATATTCTCCCATTGAATTAGGTGTGAAATATTCCTTTTCACTATCTATTTGAAGGTTACCAATCAGATAAAGCAGGGTGTGATTTTAGAAATCTACAAAATCTGCATTTAAAAAAGGAGGAGCCAAGCTAGCATTGCAAGGCCCAGCACATTTTCACATTTTTTTTTACTGAAATTTTTATCCAACCTGTCCCTAAATCATGTAGTTGGAAAAAATTTTAGGAAACAAGTCATCCATGGGCCTTAGAATAGGAACAATTCATAAAGAACTCACATTCAACAAAAAAAAGTAAAAAAAGAAAAGCCTATAACATAGTGGCATTGCTCTGGATCATTTGGTTTTTATGATTTCAGACATATGGAGTATCCACAGTTAGGTATAATACATGAACGGTTTGGATCTTATACATATGTGCCTTACGTACCTGACATAACTAAGATATTAGCATCTAGCACCGAATACTTGATGATTCATACAACAATGAAGCACTTTGGCATCTGCAAAAAATAAAATGACAAGTGGAATTCTACATATTATTGGTTTGCATTGGAACAAATAACCAACCAAATGGACTACAAAATGAAAATTAAAGAATGAAACACATTGAAAGAATAAATTTTCATTAGTCAGATGTTAAAACTTACAATTTCCCAAACAATCTTAATTTGAGGCCCTGCCCCGTCTAAAGATGGGCCCCCATGGTTTGAGTTTGGATCAGTACATGTATGCCCATGATTTGAGCCTGACTTGTATTTGGCTGAAGTATCCTATTACCTGTTACAGTGTGGCCAGCAGTTGTGAGATATAAACTTTAATTTGATATGCTCTATCAAAGAATATAGAATATAAATATCAATTGTTTAGGAAAAAAATGGACAACGATTAGATGGTAAGGTACACCCAATTAGCTTTGGTTGGGTATGGAAAAAAGAGAACTTATAAATTCATAGATGGCCAAAGAGAACTTAAATGGTAAGGTACTGCCAATCAGTTTCTCCTAAAGAATTTATTTCCAGAAAATAAATTCTTTAGCAACTTGTAAATTCCTAGTTTCCAAACAACCCAAAATACAGATTCGTTACATCACATATGGATAAGGAATAGAAGATTATAACCAACTTATTGGAAGTGTAAACAAACAGATGCATAAGAGTTCTATTATGTGGTTGTAAGTAATCAGATTACCCACAAAATCATTCATGTTGACAGCTTTCAACATTCTCAATCTGTAAAATCATTCATGTCGATAACTTCCAACATTCTCAGTATGATCTAATATGAACCTTGCATGTATTTGGGGTTCTTTCGGAATGGGTCTGCTTCCATGTGTGGAATATGTCCATCTAGTTGTACGTTAGAGCCATAAATCTAGTACTAGTGATTTCATACTTTTGTTTTTGTTGCAGCATTTGTATCTAAATCAAATGAATAATACCCCTCATTATTGTTTAAGAAAGAACAGATTTTCACCACTTACAGATGAAAAGTAAGAGGACTCAACAAGAAAGTTTCAGCCCTCAGAAAAGGAGTTCTTAAGACAGAAAAGTATATGCATACCTAGTTAAAGCTTTGGAAAAATTTGATCTATAAAATACTATTTTTCAAAACACCTGCAACAAGCATTTCTTACATAAAAAAAATCAATCAATTACTCAAAAAAATGAAAATAAAATAAAATAACATCACCAAATCAACTAGATTTTCTTAATACTAGGCTGATAGAAAAACATTACTCAGTAAATAAAAACAATTCAAAAGAAATATTTAAAAGACACTCAATGAGAAAGAGGATAAATGTCATACAGAGATAGCCCCTTCTGCACAAAACGGATGAACCTAACATAACCGAATTGAATTCCCAATTCACGAATATCCAACGTCGTCCTACAACACCATCAGTAGTTCTTAAAGGGCACAACTTCATTTCATTACAGAAAACAAATCGAAGCATCTTTCTTTTTCAAAAACCCAATTTGAAATACATGTCAATATTCCAATCCACTATCATTGGATGTTAGGCGATGTGTGTACGCTATGCACTGGCTCTCAGTGCACACCATATGCATGGAAACCTCTCCTATATTAAATGCAAATTCAACATATTCACGCATTATACAAAAGGATGAAGGCTAAGTTTGGTTTCTCCAAATATCATGATTAGTTATAAAATATCATTATTTTAGTGTAACCAAACGCAACCAATAAGACCACCCCCCCCCCCCCCCCCCCCCCCAAAAAAAAAAAAAAAAAAAAATAATAATAATAATAAATAAATAAATAATAAAAATAAAAATAAAAATAAAATAAAATAAAATCAAAAAAATAAAATAAAATAAGACAAAAAGGAAAAACTCACTTGAGGCCAATGCCGTTCTGCATTACATTGAAAGATCTGTTATAAGCCTTCTCCGAAATGCCGCTCAGCTTTATCGCACTCTGTCGGTCAAACAAAACCTGCAACCTACACCGATCCGAACCAATCAACCATCCTAAATCAAAATTGAAAATAAAAAAGGCCTAAAAAACTAGGGTAATTACGGATCAACCACCTTAGATGAAAATGTAAATGGTACCTATTTGCAGTAATATCCAAACATATGATTGCTTTACATACCTCCTCGGCCTGCATTCTAGAGAGGGAAAAAAGAAAAAATAAAGGATGCTGTTAAAATTCAGAGATCGAAAATTAATGGTTGACTTTTACTCTAGCTTTTGGTTGAAAATTAGAAAACAAAAAGAATTTAAACAGAAATTTTGACTTTTCCTAAGTTTCTCTAAAAATCTTGATGTATGAACCAAACACGGGGAATGAAAAACATACAGAATTTAAATAAACATCTAGACTTTTCCTAAGTTTTTTTTTGAAAACTCCTATGATGAACTAACCAAAATTTAATCATACCAAATAATGTTACTAATTAAGACTACATGTAAAAAAAATAAATAAATCTCACTAAGGGCCTACAAGGATAGCAACATGCTAGGTTTATCATGCATCCGGCTTGAACCCATCTAGTTCAGATTTATGATTGATCATATCTTAATAAATCATACAACCATATTTCCCAAATAATGTTCAGTTCAAGTACTCCAAATTTTAGACATTGCACAAGTGCACGCCCACAAAGATAATTACCAGAACAATAATTAATATATACTCTAAATATGTGCTGGTAGGTGTATATGTAGGTTTGGCATTTAGTATTCCCTATATACCTTCTTTCATCTACGTCCAAGTTACAACTACTTAAATGCATCAAAACATGCATTTGAAATAATCGTATGGTCTTCCAAACAACAATCAGTTCCAAACAGCATACCCAGATCCAAACATGATTAAGGAATTCAGGTCTAAATCCCATTTTCTTTGGATCCAGGTATCGTATTTGAAAACTGTGGTTACTTCAGAACACACATCAGTAGTACTATTGAAAAAACAAAGAAATCAAAGAAATATTCAGCATATATACTTCCAATACTAACAGTGACAGATTGGTCGCTCCACTCAGCTCTGTTATTGCTCTTGCAGCTTCAAATATAACCATTTCTATTGTGACAGAAGCATCCCTCTAGAAAAACATAAAAAGGGCCATTGGAGAAGAACTCTTTAGATTAAGAAGTAGATTTTTTTGGGATGCTTGAGGATCTAAATAAAGGATATCAAATCATCAAAATGACTAGAGAGTCTAAAAAGAAAACAAACCATAAGTTCTATGGACTTTTGTCATGCATGGACCATGCCCTAGAACTGCATGTATTTTCCAAAATTTTTTATTTCTACATTTCCATGCCCTAGAAATCTCAAAAAGAAGGCATAGTTAAAACTCCAAGAAGTTCTAAAGCAGCTCAAGAAACTTTTATGAGTTGCCTCAAATGGGCTGGACACTTCATACCAGCAAAAATCACGGATCCAAAACTTTGATTGGACGAGGAAAACCTAGAAGAAGGAAAAATTCCTCTTTTATTTTGTTTTTTGTTTTTTCTTTTAAAGAAAGGTAACAGAAGATTGAGTGCATGAGTACACGTGTGCATCCTACAAACATTAGTAGGAACCTGCTCCAACCTATCATTGATGAGGCTACGGGGAGTTGATGGCGTGTTAAGTGTTCAGTGTAGATGTTTTGGGCAACAAGTCATGGAACTCCCAAAGGAAAAATCAATAACAATATGATATAACGTTGAAAAGATGTGTTTGGAAAATTTAATTCTTTATCAGAAATGATATCCTAAAAGAGATTTCATACAGAAAATGCGAGGTGGAGAATAATGGAATCTGCTGTTCTGCCACTTCTATACTTGAAAGTTGGGAATCTTGCTTGCTTGCATTTTGGTTGTCATTGTACTTAACCTGAAATAAATCCCTATGTTAATATCAAATTAGAAGATATTAAAAAAGAACATAAGAAGTGTATTCATTTATAGGAAAGAAGAAGATCACTAGTAAACAAAAATTGATGTTTCAAGAATCTTAGAGATGAATAATTTGAGCTTTTTAGTAGGTACATGGGGTAGTTGTAAGAAGCAAGAATTAATCTAAATAAGTTATGTGAGGTAATCAAAGCAGGTATTGCACCATTCCCCACCTGGACACGGGAACAACCTTCGTCTAAAAGATATAGCCATTTAAGCTAACCTCCAGTGTCATTATCTATAGATGAATTAGTGGATAAATTAAAATATACAAACGATGCACCATCTTTAACACTCATCACAAACATAAAACCAATTCAGTGCAACAAAAAGTTCTCTGGTTGTCAAAATGAAGGATTGTTTTTCAATTTAAAGATGCAAGCCCTCCTCGTCAACTTGTTACCATTGAAGTAAGTTACACTTGTATAACTGTAGAAACTCAGCATACTCTAGTTGTCCTTCATCCATCATGTGCAGTTGTAGAACCAACGATCAACATCTAGCAATCCCTACAAAGAAACCACAAGATCCACCATAGAAAAAATTTAAAATAAAAATAAAAATAAAAATAAAAGAATATAAAAAATAGAACTCCAACTAGATCCCCTCGGAAGAAAATCCCACCTGATGATGCTCTTCAAAATTGATCATTTTTCCAAATTCTACAATCAAATGAAATAAAATCAAATTATAAACTAAATAAATGTACAAAAATGAAGAAGATGAAGTACATAAAAATATATTGAGAGATAAACTTGTCCACTAGTGACAACAATGGAGGAAGGGCTTCCCAAGAGTTAGCAGGGCATTGTCACAACCATAGTCGTCGAGGACTGTACAGGAAGTCTGGATCCTGTTCATGAGGTGGATCAAGCTCTCCATTGTCGTCATCTCCATAAACCCTAGCCCTAAACTTTCGACCCAAAAACCCTAAAATCTGATTTGAGAGAGAGAGAGAGAGAGAGAGAGAGAGAGAGAGAGAGAGAGAGAGAGAGAGAGAGAGAGGGAATCGAGGGCTAGAGGGATCTTCAGCATCTCATCTGTTGGAAAACCAAAAGGAGTGTTTCGATCTTTTTCTATGGCAGGGATTATCTTGGCATCGTCATTGACAGGTTTGAGTTTTAAAAACTTGAGCTTCCCTGATCTAAAATCAATCACTCTCGGTTGTAGTTCAATGTTGTTTGAGCTCTCCATCAACTTCTTCTGCTGCAACGTCATGTGATCCTCCACAATGGAGCTGATGGATCCAAAATTGAGCGCATTCAACTTTGAGATCATTGGAGATCCAAGTAGAGAGGATCCATCGGTTGGATTTACACCGTAGAACTTGGGGTTTTGGAGATTTCTAGCCAGAAGCGCTAGAAAACCCATCGTTAGAAATAAGAAGTCGATAGATCGTCCTTCGAAGAATCACGATGAAAAACCTCCCTCCATTTGAGGTTTTGTTGCAGATATTGATTGGAGAAATAAAGAGGAATGGAGCTGAGAATAAGGGTTGAATCGACCTTTTACAAAGAAAAATGGAGCTTTTACCCTAAAAAAGCTAATGAGAGAGAGAGAGAGAGAAGGGGGAATTTTTTTGGGAAAGTAGGAAATAAGAAATAAGAAATGGGATTTGGCGGTAGTCATTCCCTCTGTTAGGGCAAGCGCACTAAAGTACTGGCAAATTCATATATTCATTGCAAAGATGTTCCGGTAATCCCCATATTTCTTGTAGTGCAAGTAGCATGTGTCATGCATGCACCTTAGCAAATGGCAAATATGGCACATAAAAGGTATAAAAGATTGCGTGTGGAACTATTTTTGGCACTTGAAAATGAAAGGTACAATATACATGATCCTGAGACATGCTGGTTTCTAAATTTTTAGGAAGTAGAAAAGCCTTATATTAGTATAAATTCGGATAAGATCTCCTTTGAGCTTGCAGATTGAAATTTTGTTGCTACCATATTGTTTGGGAGAACTTAAGTAGACAACAAAAGATGTCGAATTCTTAGGCCTGCATGTTTGTTCTTTAAAAATAATAGACAGTTTAAACATGCACCTTTGAGAAAAAGGATGGGTTGTTTAAAGAAAAATAGTTATTTAATACTTTGGTAGAGCAAGGTACTTACATGAAAACATTGATCAACGGCTCATGCCAATTCATTTAAGTCCAGGTTAAATAATGACTTGCTAGAATTTAGGGTGGATCAACCAACTTGCCCTACGATGTGCAGTGCCCTCTTTGATTACATGCAAACAGTTGGGCTGGATGAAATTTTAAGAAGGTTAGGTCAAGGTGCAAGGTAATGGGTTTCATTTTTAATTCAAGCTAAATTTTTTAGTGTGAGAAATCAGGTGAAAGAGAAATCCAAATTTTCTTATATTTGATTCTGAATACACAGGAGATATTTTCACATACTGAGAGAGAGAAAGAGAGTGAGTTGTATTTTAATACAACTCCTAATGTAAGATTGCATAACACAACTATTTACAAGAGATATGAGGGTGTTACACAAAACATAATTTTTAAAATAATCTTCAATGCTCCCCTTCAAGTTGGTACTGAGATATCAACGATGCCCAACTTGCATAGTGAGCTTTGTAACTGTAGTTTTCTAGTCACCTTTGTGAAGCAATCTGCTACTTGGTCCTCGGTTCATATAAATGGAGTAGAAATCACCTTAGCTTGAATCTTCTCCAACAAAGTGACAATCTATTTCAATGTGCTTGGTGATAATATCTAAATATTACATATTTATCTTCTCAATCACATTAGCTTTCCTGATGTTTAACTGTTAATTTGATATAATTATATATGTTTTCTTCATGCAAGGAGATTTTGGACCTAAAGATGAATACACATTTAAAAGACGGATTTACAGCTCAAATAGTTATCAAGCTTGAAGATGATAAAGATTTGGAGGACATTAATGAAGAATACGCATGCCAAAGATCCAAAAAAACTAAGGACAATGGATGAAGAAAAGGAAAAAAAAAAACACAAAGTAAATTAACAGATATAATAGACTATTCGGTCCCAACTGAGGTTGGTTTGGTCCGACCGAATGTGTATAGAACAGTTTAGTAAGAAACTATGATTTTCAAAGATAATTTGGCTTGATAATTGGGTGCGACCAAAGGTATGTCACCGAAGGAGAGTTCGGTATGACCTAAGGGAGATAGAGACTTTAGATGAATATTGAAGAAATTCGGCTACAATCAAGAGTAGAGAATGACTCGATTTGGGAAACTCAACTCGTCTGACTCGTTTAGATCTGTCTCGATCCAAATCGAGTTGAATTCATCCAATTTGATCTCAAATCGAGTCAAGTTCGAGTCAGACAGTAACTAGACTTGACTCGACTTGAAATTCAACTCGATACTGACTCGACTCGATCCAAAACTTGACTTGTACACACACACATATTACTCAGATATGATGTTTCAGATCTGAGATGTCATGTAAATGATGGAGAGGCTGCAATTCTATTAAGTGAATATAGGTTTTGAGTTGTGATTTTAGCCTGTGGATACCCGTTTCACCCGACTTGACTCGGTGTGACTCGAATTGACTTAGTACTTGTGATTGGGTCAGACTTGGTACGGATTAGTCTAGGCCAGACCTGGACTCAGATCGGGTTAGGCATGCTGGACTCAGTACTGAGTCGGTTTGAGTTTGGTCAGGCCTATTTCAAAATCGAATCAAGTTGGATTAGGCCTAACTCGATCCGACTTGACTCGATGCTCACCTCTAACCGAGAGACTGTTCACAACCCCAACTATAGGGTCATGATGTAGTAATAATCTTGGTGAGACTGAGGTCGAATCCATAGGGACTAAACTCGTGCGTTTCTAAAGGTAACTAGAAGTAGAACTAGAAGAGATGTGAATCTAAATCTGAAATTGTAGAGAGAGTAATTGTGAATAAAGTAGTTACAACTGATAAATTTAAAGGTGGGAACTAGGGTTCCAAGGATCTACTTATAACTATCAGGATTTTTCTTTATTTGATTCAAGGAACACAATTGGACTTGGAGTCCTATCCTATCCAATTGGAAGATATATTAATATAATCAAATCTAAACTTTCATTGCTTTAATTCTCAATAGAGGAGAATTGTGAAGGTTAGAAGGGATTCCATCATTAAATCATGTCCTAGAGATAATGGCTAACAACAGGATTTACTAATCCCATAATCTCAAAATAAATAAAGAAGATACTTAAAGCTGTTGTAGATCTATTGTAATTTGAGTCATAATAAACCATTAAAGACTGAAAGTTTTCCTTAAATATCAAATTAGAATCAAATAATTTTAACAAGAACTAGAATCAAAACAAGAATGACATCCCAACACGCTACAAGCTTCACCTCTTAGCCCTAGCTAAGAGGTTTAGCCAATCATAGACATGATTGGAATCAAAACCCTAAAAGAAAGCATTAAAAACTAGGAAGAAAGGAAGAAGAAACTTTTAGATGACAACTCCATCCCTTTGTTCTGCTCCTCAAAACCCCAGATATCTCAAAAAGTCTATAAGAAACCCATATTTATAGCCTAGTTCGTGTAAGATCACAAAATTGCCTCAATTTACGCAGTCTGTGTAACTTTGCATAACGTGTTCGATGACATCGAACAAGCTTTGATGTCATTGAACATAAGTCGAATTCTACAAGTCACGCCCTTACGCATTGCGTAAATTCTTATGTTATCAAACCTTCCTTCGTGTCATTGAACAGGACTTCGATGTCATCGAATAGTCTTCGAGTAATCGAAAAAGTGTCCAAAACAGTCTAGCAAGTTGCTTCAAGTTCTTCTATAAATTTGATGCCATCGAACAAACTTCGATGTCATCGATCATCTCTTCGAGTCATTGAAAATGACTCCAATTCATCAAGAATTACATCCAATATATTTAACAACCAACTTGATTTTCATGTTAAAATTCGATGTCATTGACCTGTTTTGAGATGTGGAGCCATATCTGAGGGCCACACGATCGGTCGTGGCCCCTGCTCGACTAGTCGTGGACTGGCTCGACTCAAAGTCCAGCGAGCATCAGTTTTTTAGTTCTGAGGTGCTCGACCGGTCGTGGCCCATACTCGACTGGTCGTGTAGTCTTCTCGACTAGTCGTGGTTACGTAGATTCGTTTTCAGATTTGATGCGGACTGCGGATTTTTAAGACGGCTTTCGCAAGGGTGCGAAAGGAAAGTTGCTTAAACTATATATAGGTGTCTCTAGGAATTTTCTAGAAAATTGAAAAATAATTCTAAGGTGTGGGCAAAGGGTTTTCTCTATACTTCTAAGGGAGAGGTTAGTATTTTGCCTTGTAATCTTCATTTTTCTTCATAGTGAAAGTTTGCATTAGTGGTTTTTTTACCCTAGTTTGGGATTTTTCCACGTATATCTTATCTTGTGGTTTGTTTGGATTACTTTGATCTATTTCTAGCTTATATTTCTTCTTATTTATTGTTTGTAGGTGAGACCGGAGATTGGATCTGGGTTCACTACGTTATTGGCATGTTGTGCAACAACCAGTATCAAAGTTATTGGTTTAGTTTTATTGGGAGAGATGGAAAAAGAAGGAAAAATTAGAATTGAGAAGTTTGATGGTTCAAACTTTATCTTCTGGAAGATTCAGATGGAGGATTATCTGTATCAGAAGGACCTATATATTCCTATAGGAGGAAAAGAGAAGAAACCAGAAAAGTTGATAAATGATGAATTATTTTTATTGGATAGGATGGCTTTAGGAATGATCCGACTCTCTTTGTTTAAGAGCGTCACCTTCAACATATCTAAGATGAAAACTACAAAAGAATTAATGGAAGCCTTAGCCATCATGTATGAAAAACCCTTTGCGTCCAACAAGGTTCATCTTATGAAACAGCTATTCAACATGAAGATGTCAGATGGTGGGAGTGTGACTGAACATCTAAACGAGTTCAATACAGTCATGAGCCAGTTGGAATCCGTTGACATTATTTTTGAAGATGAGGTCAGGGCATTATTGATCTTATCCAATTTACTAGACAGTTGGGATGGTTTGGTGATTGCTATGAGCAATTCTTCAGAGTCGATAAAGATGAAATTTAATAATGTGACCGGTCTAATTTTCACTGAAGAATCTAGAAGAAAGGCATTAGGAGTTTCAAGGGATTCAAGGAATGCTCTAAACGTTGAAGGAAGAGAAAGATCACTGAACAAAGGAGGCAATAAACATGGGCATTCTAAGTCAAGGAAGAATTCCAAGGGACCGAAGGATAAAGATGGGTGTTAACATTGTAGAAAGAAGGGACACATGAAACGTGATTGCAGGGTGCTCAAGAAACAAGAAGGATGCTCTTAAGGTGGGAAGGATTTAGTGAATCATCTGAGGAGAGTGATACAGAGGCGTTGATCTTGTCTCTTAATGTGAGGAATGAATCTTGGGTTATAGACTCGGGTGCTTCATTTTATGCCACTTCGTGTATGGAAGTTCTGCGTAACTATATATCCGGTGACTTCGGGAGAGTCTACCTGGGTGATGATGAGCCATGCAGTATTGTTGGAAAGGGAGATGTTTATATAAATCAGAAAGACAGAATGTCGTTGAAATTGAAGGATGTCAGACATGTACCGAGTTTGAGAAGGAATTTGATCTAAGTGGGGCAGTTGGCCGATACTGGTTATGTGACGACATTCATTAGTGATTCCTAGAAGATTATTAAAGGTGCCTTGGTAATATCTCGAGGCAAAAAGGAAGGTACTTTGTACGTGACTTTAGGATCATATAGTTCACTCTTAGTCGCATCAACTGGAGTGAATGGGTAGTTATGGCATCAGAGGTTGGGACATATGAGTGAGAAGGAGATGAAAGTGCTATTGTCTAAAGGGAAGCTACTAGGGTTGAAGTCTATTAACTTGGAATTATGTGAGGACTGCATGTATGACAAGTAGAAGAAGGTAAGCTTTAAGAAGATAGGACGCGCTCCAAAGTCACATTTGTTGGAGCTTGTACACACTAATTTGTGGGGACCGGCACAAGTATTATCTCTTGGTGGCTCACATTATTTTGTTTCTTTTATTGATAATGCTAATAGAAAACTGTGGGTTTATTTCTTAAAGCACAAATCTGATGTATTTGATGTATTTAAGAAATAAAAAGTTATGGTAAAAAACAAGACAGGTAAAACAGTAAAATATCTTAGATCTAATATTGGGAGAGAGTACCGTGATAAGAGATTTTAGGAGTATTGTGCAACAAATGGAATCAAGTATCAAAAAATGATTCTAGGGACACCACAATAGAATGGTGTGGCTAAGCGCATTAACAGGACCATCCTTAAGCGCGTCAGGAACATGAGGTTACATGTAGGGTTGTCCAAGACCTTTTGGGCAGATGCTGTGACTACTACCGCATATCTTATCAATAAAAGTCCTTCAGTACCATTGGATGGTGGGCTACCAGAAGAAACGTGGACTGGGAAAGAAGTGAACCTTACACATCTCAAAGTGTTCGGTTGTACTTCATATGTTCACATTGATGCAAAGCACAAAAATAAGTTGGATGCGAAGTCCAGGAGGTGTACGTTTATAGGCTACGGGTAGCATGATTTTGGCTATAGGTTTTGGGATGTAGAAAATAAAAAAATCATCAGAAACAAGGACGTAGTATTTAATGAAAAAGTGATGCATAAGGACAGTATGAAGGAAAATAAGGCTGTGGAAAAGAAATTCATAGAGTTGGAAGAGTTACCGGACACGGGTGTTACATCGCCACAGGATGATCATGCACAGGAGAATTATGAGGTAGAGCCACAGACACTAGTTGTGAGGAGGTCTACTTAGGACAAAAGACCCATGGTCCGATACTCACCCTCCTTACATTATCTACTGCTGACAGATAATGGTGAGCTAGAGTATTTTGAAGAGGCATTACAGTTAGATACACGGGTTAAGTGGGAGCAGGCCATGGATAATGAGATGGACTCTCTTGAGTCTAATCATATGTAGGAGCTAGTCACTCTACCTAAGGGTAAGAAATCTCTTCATAACAAGTGTGTTTACAGACTGAAGGAGGAGCACGATGGTTCAAAATGGTACAAGGCTAAACTGGTTGTAAAAGGATTTCAACAAAAGGCAGGTATCGATTTCACTCAAATATTTTCACCTGTGGTGAAAATGTCTATAATTCGTATGGTCTTGAGTATAGTAGCTATAGAGGACTTACATCTCTAGTAGCTAGATGTTAAGACAGCCTTTCTTCATAGGGACCTTGAAGAAGAGATATATATGCATTAGCCGACAGGATACGTCGCACCAGGAAAGGAGAACAAGGTGTGCAGACTAAAGAAGAGTTTATATGGCCTGAAGTAGGCCCCAAGGTAGTGGTATAAGAAGTTCGACAGTTTCATGTCGTGAAACGGTTTCAGGAGATGTCATGCAGATCACTATTGTTATTTGAAGAAGTTTGATATGTCGTATATCATCCTTCTTCTATATATTGATGATATGCTTGTGGCCGGTTCAAGCATGAAGGACATCTCAGATCTCAAAAGATAACTGTTTAGAGAATTTTCCATGAAGGATTTAGGAGGTGCAAAATAAATCCTAGGCATGAGGATAAAGCGTGACAGGAAAAACAAGAAACTGGTTTTGTCACAGGCAGAGTACATAGCCAAGGTACTTAATCGATTTAATATGGGAGGTGCTAAACCGGTTAGTACTCCATTAGTCAACCACTTTAAGTTATCTAAGGAGCAAGGTGTAAAGACACTAGAGGAATGGGACAACATGGTTAAAGTCCCATATGCGTCAGCTATTGAGAGTCTCATGTATGCTATGGTGAACACGAGGCCAGACATTGTTTAAGCAGTGGGAGTTGTTAGCAGGTTCATGACCAACCTCGGGAAGGAACATTAGGAAGCTGTGAAGTGGATTCTTAGATACCTGGCAAGTACTAAGGATGTAGGGTTGTGCTATAGTGGATTGAAAATTAAACTACAAGTCTACGTGAATTTAAATTTGGCAGGAGATATTGAAAACAGAAGAAACACTACAGGTTATGTCTTTACTCTGGGTAGTGTTGCAGTCAGTTGGGGTCTCTCAGTTACAGAAGATAGTATCTATAGTACGATGAAAGAAGAATATGTTGCGATTACAAAAGCATGCAAGGAGATGGTGTGGATGCAAGGTTTCATGGAAGAGTTGGGTAAGAAGTAAGGAGATTGTAAGCTGTGCAGTGACAATCAGAGTGTAATACACTTGGTTAAAAATTTGGCCTTTTATTCAAGGACCAAGCATATTGCCATCAGATATCACTTCATACGTTCATTACTGGAAGATGGATCGATTGCTCTGGAGAAGATTCATACAAGTGAGAATCCTGAGGATATGCTGACCACGGCGGTCACACGGGAGAAGCTGAAGTTCTGTTTAGCTCGATTGGTCATCAGGCTTGAAGACGGGGAGGTGATGCACTCCAAATGGAGAAGACGAAGGTTTATGGTGATGTGTCTCCAAGTGGGAGATTGTTGAGATGTGGAGCCACATCTGTGGGCTACACAACTGGTCGTGGCCTCTGCTCAACCTTTCGTGACCCCTGTTCGACTAGTTGTAGACTGGCTCGACTCAAAGTCCAGCAAGCATTAGTTTTTTTATTCTAATGTGCTCGACCGGTTGCGGCCCATGCTTAATCGGTCGAGGGGTTCGCTCGACTGGTCGTGCAGTCTGCTCGACCAGTCGTGGTTACACAGATTCATTTTTAGATTTGATGCACACTACAAATTTTTGAGTTGGCTTTCGCAATGGTGTGAAAGGAAAGTTGCCTAAACTATATGTAAGTGTCCCTGGGGATTTTCTAAGAAATTGAGAAATAATTATAAGGTGTGGGCAAAAGGTTTTCTCTATACTTCGAAGGGAGAGGTTAGTATTTTACCTTGTAATCTTCATTTTTCCTCATAGTGGAAGTTTTCTCTGAGACCCAACTCGAGTTCGCATATGTGCATATGTGTGTGTGAGTGTGCATTTCATTTCTTGTGGTCCCGCGGTCCTACCGGTCAAATTCCGGTGACCCACGACCTTCGAATTGTGCTTGCAGTCATTCTTGAGCTCGGTCATGTAGACCCAACTCGGATCGAGCTGAGACTTATGCCATCTTGTCCGCTTCGTCGTTGTGGTTCCAACGCTGCGTGTAGCACATAAATTTGATATATAGATCAAAAGTTGTGTACATTTCATTATATGACCATTGATCATGTGGCCCACTTAGGTGGAATGCATGTGGACCACCATCACCCATGGCACAAGTCCTCATACACACCACACACACACCACACAAATCCTATGGAAACACTACTCATCTTAACAAATACCATTCAAACCTAGTATAAAGGCCTAAACATTGTAATCTCCTCCCTATGTTATGATGACTTTTCTTACAAAATAATTATGGTATTTTTCTCTCTTTATTCTCTCCCTCCCTCTCATTTCCCTCAATTGCTAGAATTTCCAACAACTTTCCTTCCTTCTCCCTCTCTTCTCCAGCCCCTTCTCCCTCTATTCCTCCCCCATCTAACCTTCAACAATCCATCTCACCCATTGAAACATGTCCCTAGGAGCATGAAGAGTAGATTGATGTAATTTTGGAGTGAGATCCATTAAGGTGGGTGATTTTAATTTTTGATTTTCTTTTCTACCGTTTGATCTTATTTTTTTCCTAGATGGATCATATGGGACCCACCAATTCACGATGGGGACCCCATTTGACCTCATGGATATGGCCTTTTGGGCCATCCTATATGCATATCATGAAACATGATGGGGCTATTCTCCATGGACCCCATCATGATGTATTGTATCATCTACTTTATTTCAATGGAATCTAGACCCTATAAGTCATATTGGGATGGCATCCCAACCACTTATTTAGTCATAAATCATGCATGTATTGGTATAATGTTGCATATTCAAGTAACATTGTTGTATGGTTGAGATTGACTCTTGGGAGGGCCCATTAGTGGTGGGGCCCTACCCCCATGGCCAGATTACTCTCTTTTATTTTTCTCTTTTCTCTGATGTGTAGATGATGATGTGAGTGTGGCCCATTTAGTGGGCTTAGGATGTCCCAAAATAAATAAAAAATAAAAATCCAACAAGGTGGGACGCCCTTACCACTCAACTCCATGATCTTTGGACACCTTAATCAATGCATGAAAGTGTCTTAGTCTTAGTTTGTGATATGGACTTATGTAGGTCCCACTGAGGAAGGCCACACACCCTTTTTATGGCTGAGATTATTGAGATATAGGCTGATGTGTCTAGCTATGTATTGCTGTCCAAAAATCTAGATTGTTGCATGGACTGTCATGTTCAATCTTTCGCATGGATTTTTAGAACCTGATTTTCATTATTTTCTTTATGATTATGGGGTGTAATGAGAAGGTGTGGACCCCACCTTGAGGTGTGTTGGGTCATACCTCAAATGGCCCATGAAATGGTACCAAAAAAGGAGGCCCACTGGGGTGGGCGGTCCACCTTGTTGGGCTGTCCAGCCCATATGTATGGAGGGAAAACATACACTTCAGTTTAGTTTCTCTAAAGGATGGGCCACTTTTGTGGACCCCACCTTACTGTATTTTATAAAGAAAATATTAAACCTCCATTTTCCCCTTCTGGATGAAGTTTGGGCCCACCTATTTGGTAAACAATGCATGGACAACAACATCTCTTCCTGGACAGATTGAAATTCCTAATTTAATTAAAAGATTTATGAGTATTTAAAAATTATAAAATTTTGTAGAGAGTTGGTCCACCCATGTTAGGACCCACATAAAATTTTTTGTGGCTAATGGACAACTCTACACACCATGGTGGTGGCTGGACCAGCCCACTATAATATGGTGTTCAGATTAATCCAATTTTCAGGATAGATTAATTTCTTTAAATGAATTAAAATATTTATAGATGTCCAAAAATTTTGAAATTTCTTAAGAGTGTGTTTCACTCATGTTAGGACCTACCTACCAAATTTCAAATCTAATGAACCCCTATACACACCGTGGCAAGGGCCGGACTGGCCCACCACAATGGGACGTCCAGGTCTGTTCGATTTTCTGGATAGACTATTTTGTTTAAATTAATTAAAATATATAGGAATATCTAAAAATTATGAAATTTTGTAAATGTGTGTCCCACCTATGAAAGTATCACTCTATAAAATTTTAGCCCCAAATGACCCCATTTGGGCATCCACAAGAATGGGCCAAGATGGGTGGATTGCTAGATTTTTCTACTGTGCAGTCCAGTAATATGCCTTAATAAAAACCATAATTCAAAAATATTTTTTCTGATGGTGGGCCAACTTTTTTGGTTTCTTCTTATTTTATACATGATGAGGGACCTTGGCCTTCAATTTTCAAAATTATAGAGGCCCTAGACCCACTCCAATGGAGTGCCCAAATTTAGGACAACAACATACATTGCAGAAATTTCCTGTACATTATTGTCCTTTGTTATTTCAGAACTTTTTGGCCCTAGTCCATTGGGCTTTGTATATGAATAGTTGGGGACCCATCCCTGATGTTCTAGAGCCCATTAGGGCTATGATTGTATAACCCACCATATTGAGGAAATTGGGTATTTATTACTCCCTTATATTTTAGAATATTCTTGGGCTTAATTAATGTCTTTTTGGGTCTCCATTGATGATCATTTGTGGGACCCAAATATAAACCAGATTTTGGGACTTCCTAGTGGGCCCAGATTGGGCTGGAACGTTTTAGCTTAGCCTAGCCATATGTTGGGCTGATTTTCACTATTTTGATGGACTTATGGGCTGAGATAAAGGTGGTATTAGGCCCTTGGTTGCCCAATTAGATTGCTAGTTGTTGGGCTGATGTGGTGGGGCCCATTTAACCCAACTTAAACTTATTTTTAAGTCATGTTTTTGTTCTCATGGGCTGCCCATAAAGTTCAACTAAATTTATGAGTCTTATGGCCATTGGAGCTTGGGCCTTGGGGCTTGGGTCTTGGGCCTTGATTCCTCTCCTTAGGCCCATGTTGTTGAAGGTAGTATTGGACCCTTTTTATTATGCCTTTTTATAGGGCTTATGTATGTGGTTTGGATGTAAGCCTTGGGCCTTGTAACTATATGGATTATGGTTGGTTATGCCTTAGGAAAATGGTGGTTGAATGTCCCCATTATGGACCCCTCTAAGTGTGGTTGAATGCCTACCTTAATCTCTTGCTAGGCCCATCTCTATATTATTTAAGCCCGTATCTTGTATGCTTAGTCTCGTGGGCTACCTTAGGTAAATGGGCCCCCACTAGAGGTTGTATTCCTTATGAGGAATTGGTTAAGTACATAGACCCTTTTTGGTTAGGTAAAGAGTTCATCTTCACCCCATTGGTACCCCTATTCATTTTATGGCCCACTCTCATACGCATCATATGCATGCTTGGTTGAGGCATGATTGGCCATGGTTGTGCCATTGAGTAGGACATGTTGGTATCTCCCGGAGGGGTGGAGTTTTCCCCTCTGGAGCACGATGGGTGCTTGGGATTGATGCATGGATGATTGTGTGATTCATGCGTCCGACATTGCATAACATGTGGATATCTGTCCTTGCTTCATCAGGGCCTTGCCTCCACAGGGATATTTGTGGATGATCGTATGTGTGGACACCAAAAATATTAGTTGAGCATATTGGGCACATAGGATGCTCATGGGTGAAATTCTCAAAACTTCCATGGTACCAAAGATCTGCTTCATCGCCATAACTGGGTGGAATATATGAGTGCATGAGGGCCTTATACCGTTAGGCTGCGACTCCCACTGTCGTATAGTCGGTTGGATAGGGGCGTGGCCTTACCTTCCTGGTGTGTAAGGGCATTACTAGGTTGAGTCTGATCAGCTTGTAAATAGGTCCGCTACTGTTAGGCCTTGCTAGTGATTGGCTGTCCACAGGCAGGTAGTGAGGTCTCTTACACTCGTTTGACTATGCGGGGTCTGTACAACGGTAGTCATTCAGCAATGTAATTGACCCTGATGATTTTCTTATGATTGGAAATGAACTCGACTTGTGGTTTGGATATGAGCACTGACATTACTTGCATCACATTAACATTGGATGTACAAGCCCCTTTATGCATTGCCTTGGTATGACGTCTAGTACTCGTCGCATCATATTCATGATAAGCCTTGGTAAGGCTAATGATATTTCCATTGTGCATGTTTCACTTCTTGCATCTCCTACTATTCTTCTGTGCATCATTGTCACACACTTTCACCACCCTCTAAGCTTCTATAAGCTTATGCACGATTGAGGCATGGAGGAGATTTTAGGTAGGCATTATAGTAGCAGAGAGTGGAGTAGAGCTGAGCATTTAAGGACTCCAGTGTTATTAACCTTTCTCTTTTTTCCTTTTCATCTCATATATGTCCTTTTGGACCTTATGAATGATTGTAAAAGTTTAAATTTATAGTGGATTTTGTGATGTGTGCCTTTGTTATTCTCAGATGTACTTGCTGTGATCTTGGGTATGCTCGATTGGTAATGACTATACGGTCATGAAAATTCTCTTTGTAGGATCCTAGGATCGGAACCTATCTCAGGAGCCGAGAATAGGTACTATGGAGGTTGTTACGGTCAGAACCGGCCATCGGGTTCCTTGGGATTCTGGTTACCGAGTCTAGGGCGTGACAAGAGTTGGTATCAGAGTATAGCAAGTAATTCTTGAATGACTTAGGAGAACATCGTATGTCTGCCAAGAATATGGGACAAGTAGTGTCTCGAGATCCTTCCTTTCGCTTGTATTGAGCCTGTAATTGTCTTGATTCCTTGCATCGTCATTATTTTCAAGACGACGCCTTGTAGTCATGGCACCCGTGGTCATGGTGCCTGTGGACGAGGTGCCCGAGATACCCATCCTGCTTGAGCACATCCTGTTTCCATTGTTGAGGATTCGATTCCTGAGGTCCCGATCTAGCCTGTTCCTCTAGTTGAGCCCATACCTCCAGTTGCTCCGGTTTCCCTACCTATTCCCCCTCCTCAGCTTGCTATTCTAGTTACTGAGGCTCCTACCCCTTTGGCCACACCCATGCCTTCTCCTGAGGGCATTGTTGCACCTGCCTTTCCAAAAGTACCTATAGGAGCTAAATATTTTTAGTAGTTGATGCAGCTTATTGCCACCGCATTACAGACCTGTCAGCCAGCTACTGCTGCTATTTTCGAGCAGTCTGACTTACCGCATGCTAGTGCCATAGCCTGAGAGTTCCTACAGCATGATCCCTCAAGGTTTAGTGGTGACCTTGACCCTTCTGCCACTAAGGCTTGGTGCACTGAAGTTGTAAGGATTTTTGACACTATACAGTGTCCTGTGGGCTAAAGAGTATCCCTTGTGACCTATCTCCTTCAGGGTGAGGATCGTCGTTGGTGGTCATCTGTATCCAGGATGGTCGGGCCTCATTTCATTTGGACATGGGAGGAGTTCGTGACCTGCTTCGACCAGAAGTTCTTCCCTGAGCATGTTCAGATCCAGCGGACGATCGAGTTTGAGACCCTAGTACAGGGTGATTTGTCCGTATCTCAGTATGAGGCCCATTTCTTGGCCTTGTCTAGATTTTCGCCTCATCTCACCAACGATGAGAAGATGAGGGCCCGTCATTTTGTGATTAGTTTGCGTCTTGCCCTTCGTAGTCGCGTGGTAGGGCACTGTTTGGAGACATTTGACCAGGTCGTACATCGGGCATTGGTTTATGAGGAGGACTAGGCTATGACCTAGAGGTTGAGATAACAGAGTTTTGGTAGAGACCGAAAGAGGAGGGTACCGACCGGCAGTTCCAGGCAGCACCGTCAGTAGAGACAGAGGGGCAAATCATGATTTCAGCAGCCTGCGATTCAGACAGTAGCTTCATCTTCATCATCAGCACCGCCAATCGCTTCATCTTTTAGCCCCTTTTCTGGTGTATGCTTTGGTTGTGGATAGGTCGGGCATCAGAGGCATGAGTACCCTCTCCCCATTCAGTAGCAGATGCCACCGCAGTTACCTCCTTCTCTTCCTCCATAGCAGCAGCAGAGAGCTCAGCTTCTACTCGCCGCTCCTATGGCTCCTTCGCAGCAAAGGCAGCCAGGCAGACCTCCTCAGCATAGACAACACCAGTAGAGATAACATCAGCAGCGACAACAGCAGCTGCAACACCAGCAGAGGAGATATCCGTATGTTATTTGATCCCTGGGACTAGTGTGTATAGAAGCCCAGTAGTCTCAGACTCAGGACCCTCAGTCTTTCGGTTTGCTTCCCCTGTCAGATTAGGGCCATTTTTATTCTGCGTAGCAGGTGCCAGGCCAGGACCCGCAATCATCGACCGGTGGAGTCGTTGAGGGTATTCTTTTTATTTCTACTTACATTGCTCATGTTTTATTTGATTCTGGTGCCTCCTATTCTTTTGTGGCTGAAAATTTTTTTTGATCGACCAGTATGCCATCGGAGTCTGTGTCTGAGGCCTTGATCATTTCGACTCCCATGGGAAAGTCTGTGATATTGACCCATCGCTGTCCTTCTTGCCTAGTGTTGGTGGGTGAGATGTTTCTTCCCGCTGACCTATTCATGATGCTAATGTCAGGATTTGATATTTTTCTGGGTATGGACTGACTTACGGAGTATCATCCCATCTTGGACTGTGCTGCGAGAATAGTTACGTTTCACATTCTAGGCTTGCCAGTGTTTCAGTTCATCGTTGAGCCTAGAGGAGAGCCCTTATCTTGTTTCTTGCCTTCAGTTGTTGAGAATTTTGTGGCAGAGAGTATTGAGCAGCTTCTAGTTGTTTGTGAGTACCCGAATGTGTTTCAGGAGATTTCGGGTTAGTCGCCGCATTGGCAGGTGGAGTTTCAGATTGATCTGGTTCCCGATACCGCGCCTATCTTGAAGGCCCCCTATTAGATGGTATCGATAAAGTTGAGGGAACTGCAGGAGCAGTTGGATGAGCTCCTTGAGTTAGGTTTTATTCGTCCCAACAGTTCACCTTAGGGAGCCCCGGTATTGTTTGTAAAGAAGAAGGATAGTTTGTTGCGACTCTATGTGGACTATTGCGAGCTCAACAGAGTCACCATCAAGAACCGATACCCTCTTCCTTGTATTGATGATTTGTTCGACCAGTTGTAGGGTACATAATATTTTTCCAAGATAGACTTGCATTCTGGTTACCATTAGATTCGGGTCCGAGAGGAGGACATTTCGAAGATGGCTTTTCGGACATGTTATGGTCACTTCGAGTTCTTAGTCATGTCGTTTGGACTGACCAATGCGTCTGCCATATTCATACAGCTGATGAACGAGGTTTTTCAGCCGGTCCTCGATCAGTTCGTGGTGGTATTCATTAATGATATTCTTGTATATTCAAGGACCTGAGAGGACCATGCTAAATACCTGCGGATTGTGCTTGAGACCCTCCGTGCCCACCAGCTCTATACGAAGCTGGAGAAGTGTGAGTTTTGGCAGGAGGAGATGAAGTTCCTCAGTCATGTGGCAACAAGGGAGGGTGTCAATGTGGACCCCTCGAAGGTTGATGCAGTGCATCAGCGGGGCCAGCTCACGAACACATCCGAGATTCATAACTTCTATGGTTTAACGGGATATTACCAATGGTTTATTGAGGGTTTCTCCCGTATTGCAGCACCACTGACTCGGTTGATGTGGAGGGAGTCGAGTTCGTTTGGAGTGACGCCTGCCAGAAGGCATTTGCAGAGTTGAAGGACCACCTCACGTCCGCACTTGTCCTCACTCTTCTTGATGGGAGTGAGGATTTTGTTATTTTTATAGATGCCTCTAGAGTTGGCTTGGGTGCTATGCTGATGCAGCACGGGAAGCCCATGGCGTATGTCTCATGCCAGTTTAAGGTCCATGAGCTGAATTACCCCACTCATGATTTGGAGCTTGCAGCAGTTGTCTTCGCACTGAAGGTGTGGAGTCATTATCTATATGGGGTCAGGTTCGAGCTCTTCTCAGATCATAAGAGCTTGAAGTATCTATTTTCGCAGTCCGAGTTAAACCTGCGACAGAGGTGATGGATGAAATTGCTGAAAGATTATGATTTTGACCTTCAGTACCACCTGGGCAAGGCAAATGTGGTGGCGGATGCGCTCAGATAATGGTGCAAGAGTGGCAGATACTCAAGGATGTTTTAGAGTATGCTTTTAAGTTTGTCCTGTAGTCTTCCATTGTTCAGATTTCGAGCTTATTGTAAGACCCGTATCTTAGTCCGTACCGTTCCATAGACTTCCGCGGTCTTACCGGTCGAATTTCGGTAACCTTCGACCCTTAACCGATATTAACGCGCGACCCTGATTCATATGACGTCAACCTGTTTCGACTCGACCCGAGTTCTATACCATAGCGACCGCACCGTCGCTGCGGTTCCAATGCTGCGACTTGCACGCCGAGGCGATACCCTGGTCGAGAGATGTAGGCCGACGTTCGGTGCGAGGAAACACCGCGCGTTGCGAAACTCAAGAGAATCTCTACGAGATGTCCCATCAATCCCATCAATCAATCCATCACATGCCAAGTATATATCAAGTACACATCACCTTTCACCCATTCTCAAGCAACCACAAAAGTCAAGGTTTTCTTACAAAGCCCATACTTTTCTTACACAAATGCCTCAAAAGTCTTCCAATGCCATTCCTTTCTTATACCAAAGGGTCACAAAAGTCAAAAGGTATCTTACACACCCATCACCACATCCATCCATCACTCTCTCTCTCTCCCTTTACAACTCTCTCTCTTTCTCTCTTTCTCATTTCAAATCTCCAAGCAAAAAGAGATCCCACGTATGTGAGCTCTCCCTCCCTTTCCAAAAAAAACTCCAAGGTGGCCCACTTTCCTACCCCACCATCTCCCATCTCAAGCCTCCTTTTCTCATCTCCTCCATTGAAATCCAAGCTAAGGTGCTAAGGAACCCATAGGAGCAAGAAGATCGAACGGTGGGTGCATGATAGTAGTAGTTTTCCTTTTTTTTTAGATGGGCCAAGTGAGGCCAACCGATCAATGGTTTGGATCTCACTTGGGACCCTAGGTTGTGGCCGATGGACCACTACGATCATCATGATCATCCATGATGGGGCCATTTTGCATGGACCCCATCATGTTGTTTATTTTATTGTAATAGGAAGGTCATCTAGACCGTCCATGTTGGTGGGGAAAGGATCTCCACCGTTGCTTTTAGATTTCGGTGGTCCCACATGCTTTAGGGCCCACTTGATGTATGATTCATTGCAAGGGAGGGTCCATAATGTCGGGGTCCCTCCATCACAAGTGTGTCCCACCCTCTATCTCTCTCTCTCTACTTCTTTTTCTTTTTTTTTTATCATATTGGGTTTGTGTGGCCCACTTGAATAGACCCCACCTTGAAGTATTTGTTTTGTCCAAGCGTTCTTTAAGTGGGGCCCACCTTATATGTTGTACCCACGTCACCCATCAGTGGTGGCCCACTTCATCAGGGCCCACCATAGTGTATTTTTTTGAAAACTGAACCGTCCAGCGTCTGGGACGCTGGACGTCCCTGTGTAAAGAGAGAAAAAAAAAGAAAAAGGAGGAGCTTTTCAGGTGGGCCACCTGCATAGGCTCCACCTTGATGTATATTTCCAATCTACACTATCCATCCTCTTAACAACAGTATTTTAGCTGTTGGGTAGAAGATTGGGGCTGATTTGAATATCTGGTGGGCCATAGCATTGGGAACATTGGTGGCTACCGTTGAAGCATAACCTGAAGTTATTATGCACCAAGAAATTTTAAACTTTAGACTCATTGGGACGGCCTCGAGCCACTGAACACAATGGGAGGAGTGGATCTATGAGATACTGGTCCCAGACGTGAAAAAGCTCGAAAAAATGAGTTTTTCCCAAATTTTTAAAACAAGAGGCAGAGCCTTTGCAGCCACCCACGGCTGCTGTCGTGGGCCCCACCTTGATGCATATGTCTCATCCGTGTCGTTCATGTGATGGTCCCCCTCGTCAGGTGGGCCCCCTCCAAATTTCAGCCTCAACCGCTGATCAGGTGGCTCACACCGTAGGAAAAAGTGTGAATGAACATCTACCATTGAAACAAATTCTGGGGTCCACAGAAGTTTTGAATCAAGCTGAAATTTGTATTTTTCCTTCAACCAGGTCTGTTTGACCTTATTAACGGGTTGGATGCCAAATAAATATTACAGTGGGCCCCACATGGGACCCCCAGTGATGCATGTGCTTTGCCTTCACCGTCTAGGTAGACGGTGGAGCCCACCCTGATGTATGCATTTTACTAACGCTTGGGAGCCCACCTTGATATTTGTGTTGTTCCTTCACCGTCCAGCGGACGGCGGAGCTGGAGCCCACCGTGTTATGTTCTATCTGCGCCGTCCATCCCCGGACGGTGGGCCCCACCATGTCTTATGTGTTATATCCACACCATTCATTCTGAACGGTGGGACCTACCCCTGACCGTGACCCTATGAATGGTTTGGATTGTAAATAAACATTACAGTGGGCCCTATGAACAATTTAGATTACAATAACATCACGTTGGGCCCCAGTTTGGATGCAAAATAAACATTTTATTAGGCCCAATTTAATGTAATTTAAAGCCCATGGAAGTGGACCCATTTGATGTGTTCCAAGGTCCATAGGATTGGACCCACTTGATGTATTTCAAGGCCTATAGGTTAGGCCCATTCAAGTTATATAAGGCCTATGGGGTTAGGTCCATTGATATGTATAAAGCCATGGGATTAGGCCCATTTAAGACACATAGGGCCCATGTGCTTAGGCCCATTTTGATATACTCTGAGGCCCATGGATTGTGACCCATTGCAATGTACCTAAGGCCCATTGGTGAAGCCCAGTAATGCGGCCCATTTGATAAAATAAAGGCCCACTATGATGTACCTACGGTCCATTGCAATCTGTGAACCCAACATGGTTTGGGTAATGATGTTTACTGCGAGTTATGGCTTGGGAGCGATGGTGGTTTGACGTCCACATTGCGAGTTTAATGTTGGTTAAATGTCCGCATTACGACTCTCCCTAGGGCCCTGTAATAGGCCCGTACTTGTTGGGTATAGGTCGTCCGGGCCCATCTGCATTGTAAGGATAGTTCATTTCATCATAACATGTTTAGTATAGTTTCATGACTCATGATTATACGCATCATATGTATGCTTGATAAGAGAGGTGACTGAGCATTGCATGTGCCTTCAGGCAGGTTATTTATGGGGCCCCGATTAGGCTGTGTTGCCCTACATGAGCACGCGTTACATGCACGGATGTGCTGCATGATTGGATAGTGTGATTCATGCATCTCACATCGTGTGATATGGTTACTGTACGCCCTAGCGATATCGGGGTCGTAGCCTCCACAGACGCATCGGGGTTGGTAAGATTGGATACCGAAAATCTTGTTCTACATGGAGTGCTATACATATCCCTGGGTGAAAGTCCCTAAACCCTTATGGTGCCAAGAGGTTTCTCTAACGTCTAGACAGAGTGGGTAGATAAGCGTTGAGTGTCGAATACCAAATGGTTACGCTCTCCACTGTGTCGTGGTCGGTTGGAAGGGGGTGCGGCCTTACCCGTTCGAGTGTAGGGGGCAATGCTAGGTTGAGTCTGACCAACTCGAGGAATGGGTTCGCTATCGACGAGTCGCGCCCGATATTGGCAGACGGATAGTGAGGTCTCTTCCACTTACCTTATTGCGCGTGATGTGGCAGCAATCTAGTTTAGAGTGTACTAGACCCCGGTGATATCCCAGATTTGAGCTGTATTGATGTGTGGACATCGATGAGGATCTGTATGCTTGAGTTGCATCTCACATTGCATGGCCTTCGGATGGCCGATATCATTCATGTCATGCATTGCATAACCTTGGTATGGCTCATGATATTATGGATCCATCTACATATTCCGCATTACTCTGATATTGCATGATCATATTAATACCTTGCGCACACACTTTCACCACCCTCTAAGCTTTCTATAAGCTTATGCATGACTGTTGCGTGCAGGTGACGTTGGATCGCAGCAGCATTGAGGCAGGAGCGCGTAGCAGATTTTTTGAAGTTTTTATTCATTCTCATTGTATTTCCCGTTATGCTCATTGTACTTGTAAAGTTTTTGATCATAGTGGAAATATAATGGAGTTTTTGGTTGTTATTTGTGGGTTATGCATTTGGTTATGCTTATTACGAATCAAACTGCTGTTGAAAATCCTCCTTATAGCATCCCAGGATCGGAACCTAGTGAATGGGGAGCCGAGAATGGGGTTCTACGGAGGCTGTCGGCACCGGATTCGGAGATCGAAAACTTCGTGAGCCCGGTTTCTAAGTTTGGGGCGTGATAGAAGTTGGTATCAGAGCATAACTTGGGAATAACCGAGAACCACATTACATATTTTCTATGAGTGTAGAATGACTAAGTTTCGAAGTTCGGATAGCTTAGCGACCTTCCGTTGCAGTTACAGACCCTTAACGTGCAAGACTTCGAGACCTTTCAAGTTAATAGGCGCCTTCACTCTTTCCTGTAGGACATGCCGCCCAGGAGAGTTACCCGATCGACTCCCGCACCACCACCTGAGGATCCCGCACCACCACCTGTTACTCCCGCATTACCACCTACGATGCCTGTTCCACCACTAGAGATTCCTACTACCCATCCTGAGTATCCTGCTCCTCCACCAGAGACTGGTGCGGAGCCGAACGTATTCATGAGTGCTTCTCAGTTGCAGCAGATGTTACAGGCTGTGACCGCTGCACTCCATGGGCAGAGCAGGCACCCCGTTGTTTCACCAGCACATGCAGAGCAGGATCGTGTGAGTGCCCTTCTTCGAGAGTTTCGACGGCTCGATCCCCCGCGTTTTCAGGGTGAGCCGGACCGGACTATAGCTGAGAGATGGCGTGCTGATGTGGAGAAGGTATTTGAGACGATGGGATGTACGACTGAGCGGCGAGTTCGACTGGCCGTATTCCTTCTCCATGGTGAGGCTGAGCACTGGTGGGCATCAATTTCTCAAGCAGCAGGCACCGATTTTGTGTGGACCTGGGAGGATTTCATGGATCGGTTTGACCAACAGTACTTCCCTGATCACATCCAATGACAGTGAGCGTTGGAGTTCGAGGCCCTGATGCAGGGTGATATGACAGTGGCTCAGTATGCAGCTCGTTTTGTAGCACTGTCCAGATTTGCACCTTATCTAGTTGATGATGAGGAGCGGAGAGCCCGTCGCTTTGAGGATGGCTTGCGTTACGGTCTTCGCAGCCGTGTTATTGGCCATGAGCTTCCAACTTTTGAGGAAGAGGTGCGGAAGGCACAGATTTTTGAGACAGAGTGGGCCGATTCTCAGTCTGATCGTGGTCAGAGGAGAGACTGGAAGAGGAAGACTCCTTCCAGTGATTCCCAGCAGCGCCGACCACAGCAGCAGAGGTGCACAGGTTGTCCAGCCTTCTGAGCACCAGCAGCACGTTCAACACCTCCACCACCACGTCCGAGACAGTTCACCGGTACTTATTTTAGGTGCGGTGCGAAGGGACACCGTTCGTGGGAGTGTCCCAGCCCCCAGCAGCAGCAGAGAGGTCCACAACAGCAGAGGGCTCCCCAGCAGCCTCCATCGCAGCAGCAGAGACCCCCACAGCAGCAGCGACAACAGCCCCCACCACTTAGGCCACCTCAGCAGCAGCATCAGCATTAGCACCAGCCTCAGAGGCCGCAGCAGCAGAGACAACAGTTTCGACCGCCTCAGCGACCCCAGCAGCAGCAACACGCTCAGAGGGGACAGACACCTCCCTAGCCAGCTCAGGTTAGGTTTTATGTGGCTCAGTAGGATCCGCAGTCGTCTGGAGGAGTCATTGAGGGTATACTTCCAGTTTCTGCATGCATTGCACGTGTACTGTTTGATTCCGGTGCATCGCACTCTTTTGTGGCTGAGAGCTTCTGTCGATCGACCGGCTTACCGTTGGAGTCTTCTGGTGAGAGCCTATCAGTATCGACTCCCTTGGGGAGGACTACAGTGTTGGGCCGATTTTGCTCATCTTGCCCCGTGCTGGTTGGGGATACCTTTCTGCCTACCGATTTGTTTGTATTGCCGATGTCTGAGTTCGACGTCATCCTGGGCATGGATTGGCTCGCTGAGTATTATGCCATTTTGGACTGCACCGCAAGGACAGTCACGTTTTGTTTACCCGAAGTGCCATAGTTTTAGTTGGTTGCAGAGGCCAGAGGAGAGCGGTTGTCTTGTTTAATGTCCTGCGCCATAGAGGAGACTGTTGCCGCTTGCATCGACCAGTTGCCCGTGGTTTGTAATTTTCCCGATGTGTTCCAGGAGATTCCGGGATTACCGCCTCGCCAACTCACCAAGTTTCAGATTGATCTTGTGCCAGGTACCACGCCTATTTCGAAGGCCCCGTATCGCATGGTACCGTTGGAGTTACGAGAACTGCAGAAGTACTTGGACT
This sequence comes from Magnolia kwangsiensis, assembly GCA_037074715.1. Taxonomy (NCBI): domain Eukaryota; kingdom Viridiplantae; phylum Streptophyta; class Magnoliopsida; order Magnoliales; family Magnoliaceae; genus Magnolia; species Magnolia kwangsiensis. The sequence goes on along the minus strand of CM073576.1, from coordinate 39,866,463 downwards.
AGTTGTGAGAGTTGGGTTTTATCCATACGAGCAGTTCACCGTGGGGAGTGCCGGTACTCTTCGTGAAGAAGAAGGATGGTTCGTTGAGGCTCTGCGTTGACTACCGCAAGCTCAACAAAGTTACGATCAAGAACAAGTACCCGCTCCCGAGGATTGATGATTTATTCGATCAGCTGCAGGGTGCACAGTTCTTTTCGAAGATCGACCTGCGTTCCGATTATCATCAGATTCGGGTCCGAGATGAGGACATTCTGAAGACAGCATTCAGGACGCGTTATGGTCATTTTAAGTTTCAGGTCATGTCCTTCGGGCTGACCAATGCACCCGCAGTCTTCATGTAGCTGATGAACGAGGTCTTCCGCCCTTATCTGGATCAATTTGTTGTAGTCTTCATCGACAACATTCTGATCTACTCGAGGACCCGTGAGGAGCATGGACATCACTTGGAGATTACCTTGCAGACCCTCCGCGCACACCAGCTATATGCGAAGCTGGAGAAGTGCAAGTTCTAGCAGGAGGAGGTGAGGTTCCTCGGTCACGTGGTGACGAGGGAAGGTGTCGCAGTGGACCCCTTGAAGGTCGAGGCAGTGTGTCAGTGGGGCCAGCCCACGACTGCGATAGAGATCTGTAGTTTCCTTGATTTGGCGGGCTGACCAGGTTGACTCGGAAGGGAGCAGAGTTTATTTGGATTGACGCCTGCGAGCGAGCATTTACGGAGTTGAAGGACCGTTTGATGTCCGCTCCTGTCCTCACTCTTCCCTCTGGGAGTGAATGTTTTATTGTATTCACTGATGCCTCGCATATCGGTTTGGGTGCTGTCCTGATGCAGCATGGGAGACCAGTGGCCTTTGCGTCTCGTCAGCTCAAGGTCCATGAGCTAAACTATCCCACGCATGACTTAGAGCTGGCTGCAGTTGTCTTCGCACTGAAGGTGTGGAGGCATTATCTTTATGGGGTTAGGTTCGAGCTCTTCTCTGATCACAAGAGCTTGAAGTACCTCTTCTCGTAGTCTGAGTTGAATATGAGACAGAGACGCTGGATGGAGCTCCTGAAAGACTATGATTTGACCCTTAGTACCACCCGGGTAAGGCGAACGTGGTGGCAGATGCTCTCAGCCGTCAACCACGAGGCCTAGTAGCGCATATGATGATGCAGGAGTGGCGGATGCTTGCGGATATCGCAGCATATGATTTTGAGTTCGTCCTGCAGTATTCTATCGTGCAGTTATCGAGCCTGTCGATTCAACCCTCTCTTATCGCAAGGGTGATCGAGGTTCAGCAGGCTGATGAGTCATTGCAAAGCTATATGGCTGAGGCGGCATCTGAGGTCAGGCTGATTGGCAGATTGGTACAGACGGTGGACTTCGCTTCAGAGGCCGATTATGTGTTCCGGATATTCTTGAGTTATGTAGGGATCTTATGACCGAGGCACATCGATCACTATTTTCTATCCACCGGGGCTTGACAATGATGTACCATGATATGAGGTGACAGTATTTTTGGGCAGGGATGAAGCGCCAGATCGCTAGTTTTGTGGCTGAGTGTGACACGTGCCAGCGTCTCAAGGCTGATCATCAAAGACCTCCTGGTCTATTGCAGCCATTGAGTGTCCCGATGTGGAAGTGGGAGCACATGTCGACTGATTTTATTATGGGTTTGCCGAGGACTCAGCGCGGTTACGACGCCATTTGGGTTGTTGTGGATTGTCTGATGAAGTTGGCACATTTTCTTGTGATGCGTGCGACTTGGCCTTTGGATCGGCTTGCGAGATTATTCATTGAAGAGGTTGTGAGACTGCATGACGTTCCGGTCTCGATCGTTTCTGACCGAGATTCGAGGTTCACGTCTCATTTTTGGGGGAGCTTCCAGAGAGCGATGAGGACTGATTTGCAGCTCAGCACCGTATACCATCCGTAGACTGGTGGCCAGACCGAGAGGGTCAACCAGATCCTCGAGGATATGCTTCGGGCTTGCGCGCTTGATTTCGGGGGTAGCTGGGATGAGCATCTGCAATTGGCTGAGTTCGCATACAATAACAGCTATCAGGCGACCATCGGCATGGCTCCTTTTGAGGCACTATATGGCAGACCATGCAGATCACCGAATTACTGGACCGAGGTTGGAGAGCGCCGTCTCCTAAGTCCCGAGCTTGTGCAGGAGACATCAGAGGCTATTGACATCATCAGGCAGAGGATGCGCACAGCTCAGAGCCGACAGAAGAGTTTTGTTGATCGTCGGCGTCGTCTCTTGGAGTTTGATGTAGGAGACCATGTGTATCTCAAGGTCTCGTCCATAAAGGGCGTAGTTCGATTTGGAGCGAAGGGCAAGTTTGCCCCGAGATTCATAGGACCTTTTGAGATCACTGGACGCGTTGGCGTCGTGGCCTATCAGCTTGCCTTGCCATCTCAGTTGTCTAGCATCCACGATATTTTTCACGTCTCCATGTTGAGGAAGTGTGGGTCAGACATAGTTCCCGTTATTGATTGGTAGTCGTTGGAGGTTCGTAAGGACACTTCTTACATTGAGCAGCCAGTCCGTATCCTTGATCAGAAGGAGCAGGTCCTCAGAACCAAGGTCATTCCTTCGGTGAAGGTTTAGTGGGGTCACCATTCTGTAGAGGAGGCTTCTTGGGAGCGTGAGGCTGAGATTCGAGGGCGTTATCCTCATCTCTTTGATGGTTGATCATGTGATGTATTTTGTATGCTGTATCTGATTCTATATGATGATGTTATGTCTCTTTTTCTTCATGAGTTATGCGTAGTTGCGATGATTGTGTAAATTTTGAGGATGAAATTTTTATTAGGAGGGGAGAGCTGTAAGACCCGTATCTTAGTCCGTACCATTCCGTAGACTTCCGCGGTCTTACCGGTTGAATTCCGGCAACTTTCGACCCTTAACCGATATTAATGCGCAACCCTGATTCATATGACGTTAACCTATTTCGACTCGACCCGAGTTCTTTACCATAGCGACCGCGCCGTCGCTGCGGTTCCGATGCCGCGACTTGCGCGCTGAGGCGATACCCTGGTCGAGAGATGTAGGCCGACGTTCGGTGCCAGGAAACGCCGCGCGTTGCGAAACCCAAGAGAATCTCTACGAGATGTCCCATCAATCCCATCAATCAATCCATCACATGTCAAGTACATGTCAAGTACACATCACCTTTCACCAATTCCCAAGCAACCACAAAAGTCAAGGTTTTCTTACAAAGCCCATACTTTTCTTACACAAATGCCTCAAAAGTCTTCCAATGCCATTCCTTTCTTACACTAAAGGGCCACAAAAGTCAAAAGGTGTCTTACACACCCATCACCACATCCATCCATCACTCTCTCTCTCTCCCTTTACAACTCTCTCTCTTTCTCTCTTTCTCATTTCAAATCTCCAAGCAAAAAGAGATCCCACGTATGTGAGCTCTCCCTCCCTTTCAAAAAAAAAAACTCCAAGGTGGCCCACTTTCCTACCCCACCATCTCCCATCTCAACCCTCCTTTTCTCATCTCCTCCATTGAAATTCAAGCTAAGGTGCTAAGGAACCCATAGGAGTAAGAAGATCAGATGGTGGGTGCATGATAGTAGTAGTTTTCCTTATTTTTGAGATGGGCCAAGTGAGGCCAACCGATCAATGGTTTGGATCTCACTTGGGACCCTAGGTTGTGGCCGATGGACCACTACGATCATCATGATCATCCATGATGGGGCCATTTTGCATGGACCCCATCATGTTGTTTATTTTATTGTAATAGGAAGGTCATCTAGACCGTCCATGTTGGTGGGGAAAGGATCTCCACCGTTGCTTTTAGATTTCGGTGGTCCCACATGCTTTAGGGCCCACTTGATGTATGATTCATTGCAAGGGAGGGCCCATAATGTCAGGGTCCCTCCATCACAAGCGTGTCCCACCCTCTATCTCTCTCTCTCTACTTCTTTTTCTTTTTATTTTTTTATCGTATTGGGTTTGTGTGGCCCACTTGAATGGACCCCACCTTGAAGTATTTATTTTGTCCAAGCGTTCTTCAAGTGGGGCCCACCTTATATGTTGTACCCACGTCACCCATCAGTGGTGGCCCACTTCATCAGGGCCCACCATAGTGTATTTTTTTAAAACCGAACTTTCCAGCGTCTGGGACGCTGGACGTCCCTGTGTAAAGAGAGAAAAAAAAAGGAGGAGGAGCTTTTGGGGTGGGCCACTTGCATAGGCTCCACCTTGATGTATATTTCCAATCTACGTCGTCCATCCTCTTAACAACAGTATTTTAGCCGTTGGGTAGAAGATTGGGGCTGATTTGAATATCTAGTGGGCCATAGCATTGGGAACATTGGTGGCTACCGTTGAAGCGTAACCTGAAGTTATTATGCACCAAGAAATTTTGAACTTTGGACTCATTGGGACGGCCTCGAGCCACTGAACACAATGGGTGGAGTGGATCTATGAGATACGGGTCCCAGACGTGAAAAGCCTCGAAAAAATGAATTTTTTCAAAATTTTTAAAACAAGAGGCAGAGCCTCTGACGCCTGCTGCAACAGCAGCGGGCGGCCGTACAACGGGCGGTCGTGCGGCCACCCACGACTGCTGCCGTGGGCCCCACCTTGATGCATATGTCTCATCCGTGCTATTCATGTGATGGGCCCCCTCTAAATTTTGGCCTCAACCGCTGATTAGGTGGCCCACACCGTAGGAAACAGTGTGAATGAACATCTACCATTGAAACAAATTCTGGGGTCCACAGAAGTTTTAAATCAAGCTGAAATTTTTATTTTTCCTTCAACCAGGTCTGTTTGACCTTATCAACGGGTTGGATGCCAAATAAATATTGCAGTGGGCCCTATGAACAATTTAGATTACAATAAACATCACGTTGGGCCCCAGTTTGGATGCAAAATAAACATTTTATTAGGCCCAATTTAATGTAATTTAAAGCCCATGGAAGTGGACCCATTTGATGTGTTCCAAGGTCCATAGGATTGGACCCACTTGATGTATTTCAAGGCCTATAGGTTAGGCCCATTCAAGTTATATAAGGCCTATGGGGTTAGGTCCATTGATATGTATAAAGCCATGGGATTAGGCCCATTTAAGACACATAGGGCCCATGTGCTTAGGCCCATTTTGATATACTCTGAGGCCCATGGATTGTGACCCATTGCAATGTACCTAAGGCCCATTGGTGAAGCCCAGTAATGCGGACCATTTTATAAAATAAAGGCCCATTAGGATGTACCTACGGTCCATTGCAATGTGTGAACCCAACATGGTTTGGGTAATGATGTTTACTGCGAGTTATGGCTTGGGAGCGATGGTGGTTTGACGTCCACATTGCGAGTTTAATGTTGGTTAAATGTCCGCATTACGACTCTCCCTAGGGCCCTGTAATAGGCCCGTACTTGTTGGGTATAGGCCGTCCGGGCTCATCTGCGTTGTAAGGATAGTTCATTTCATCATAACATGTTTAGTATAGTTTCATGACTCATGATCATACGCATCATATGTATGCTTGATATGAGAGGTGACTGAGCATAGCATATGCCTTCGGGCAGGTTGTTTATGGGCCCCAGATTAGGCTGTGTTGCCCTACATGAGCACACGTTACGTGCACGGATGTGCTGCATGATTGGATAGTGTGATTCATGCATCTCGCATCGTGTGATATGGTTACTGTACGCCCTAGCGATATCGGGGTCGTAGCCTCCACAAACGCATCGTGGATGGTAGGATTGGATACCAAAAATCTTATTCTACATGGGGTGCTATAGATATCCCTGGGTGAAAGTCCCTAAACCCTTATGGTACCAAGAGGTTGCTCCAACGTCTACACCGAGTAGGTAGATGAGCGTTGAGTGCCGAATACCAGATGGTTACGCTCTCCACTGTGTCGTGGTCGGTTGGAAGGGGGTGTGGCCTTACCCGTTCGAGTGTAGGGGACAATGCTAGGCTGAGTCTGACCAGCTCGAGGAATGAGTCCGCTATCGACGAGTCATGCCCGATATTGGCAGACGGATAGCGAGGTCTATTCCACTTACCTTATTGCACGCGATGTGGCGGCTATCTTTGCAGTAGTTAGAATGATAAATTAGTTCTGATGGTGGATTACGCTTTAGAGGTCGATTGTGTGTCCCAGATGCGCCAGAGCTACATCGTGATCTGATGACCGAGGCACACCGACCGAGACTTACTATTTACCCGGGCTCCACGAAGATGTATCGTGATATGAGGAGGCAATACTTCTGGCAGGGGGTGAAGCGCCAGATTGCAAGGTTTATGGCCAAGTGTGACACATGTCGGCATGTTAAGGCCTATCATCAGAGACCCCCTGGTCCCTTATAGTCGTTGAGCGTTCCAGAGTGGAAGTAGGAGCATGTATCGATGGACTTCATTGCAGGTTTGTCGAAGACTCAGGGCAGTCACGATACCATCTGGGTTATCGTCGATCATCTGACGAAGTCGGCTCATTTCATTCCAGTACGTGCTTCTTGGTATATGGACCGGTTGGCGAGGATATTCATTGAGGAGATAGTGAGACTGCAAAACATCCCAGTTTCAATTGTTTCAGACTGAGACTCCAGGTTTACGTCTCAGTTTTGGAGAATTTTTCAGTAGGTTCTATGGGTCACTTTGCATCTAAGCACCACTTATCATCCATAGACGGATGGGCATACCAAAAGGGTCAACCAAATCCTTGAGGATATGCTCAGGGCTTGTGTGATCGACTTTGTGGGCAGTTGAGATGAGCATATGTGCCTCAATGAGTTTGCATACAACAACAGTTATCAGGCGACTATCCACGTGAATCCTTTTGAGGTACTTTATGATAGACTATGCAGATCTCCTAGTTGTTGGATCGAGGTTGGAAAGCGTCGTCTCTTAGGTCCCGAGCTTGTGCAGTAGACGTTAGAGGCTATTGATGTTATCAGGCAGAGGATGCGCATAGCTCAGAGCCGACAAAAGAGTTTTGCTGATATTCGGCGTCGACCCCTCGAGTTCGTAGTTAGGGACATGGTATATCTAAAGGTCTCACCTATGAAGGACGTGGTTCGCTTTGGTGTGAAGGGCAAGCTCGCCCTAAGATTTATTGGACCTTTTGAGATTATCGAACGCGTGGGCACTGTGGCATATAGGCTTGCCTTACCCCTTGAGTTGTCCACGATCCACAACGTGTTCCATGTTTCTATGTTATGGAAATATGGGTCGGACGCTATTCTCGTGATTGATTGACAGTCACATGAGGTCCATGAGGATGCTTCCTATATTGAGCAGCCGATTCATATTCTTGATCGGAAGGAGCAGGTCCTTAGGACTAATGTCATTCCCTTAGTGAAGGTGCAATGAGGTCATCATTCGGAGGCCGAGGCATCTTGGGAACGTGAGACCGAGATTAGAGAGCGTTATCCCTATTTGTTTGATGATTGATTGATATATGATTGTTTGTATTGCCTTCCTTATATGATGATTGCAATATGATGGTGGTGTTTTGTCTTTTATTTTTTCTTGGATTGGTCAATTTCGAGGATGAAATTTCTTTGTTGGTAGGGAGGGTTGTGAGACCCGACCCGAGTTCGCATGTGTACATGTCTGTGTGTGAGTACGCATTTCATTTCTTGTGGTCCATTAGTGGTGGGGCCCTACCCCCATGGCCGGATTACTCTCTTTTCTTCTTCTCTTTTCTCTGATGTGTAGATGATGATGTGTGTGGCTCATTTAATGGGCTTAGGATGTCCCAAAATAAATAAAAAATAAAAATCAAGCAAGGTCGGACGTCCTTACCACCCAACTCCATGATCTTTGGACACCTTAATCAATGCATGCAAGTGTCCTAGTCTTAGTTTGTGTTCTGGACTTATGTGGAGCCCACTGAGGAAGGCCACACACCCTTTTTATGGCTGAGATTATTGAGATATAGGCTGATGTGTCCAACTATGTATTGCTGTCCAAAAATCTAGATTGTTGCATGGACTGTCATGTTCAATCTTTTGCATGGATTTTTGGATCGTGAGTTTCATTATTTTCTTTATGATTTTGGGATGTAATGAGAAGGTGTGGTGGGTCATACCTTAGATGACCCATGAAATGGTACCCAAAAAGGAGGCCTACAGGGGTGGGCGGTCCACCTTGTTGGGCTATCCAGCCCATATGTATGGAGGGAAAACATACATTTCAGCTTAGTTTCTCTAAGGGATGGGCCACTTTTGTGGACTCCACCTTACTTTATTTTATGAAGAAAATACTAAACCTCCATTTTTCCCTCCTGGATGAAGTTTGGGCTCACCTTATTAGGTAAACAATGCATGGGCAGCAACATCTCTTCCTGGACATATTGAAATTTCTAATTTAATTAAAATATTTATGAGTATCTAAAAATTATAAAATTTTGTAAAAAGATGGTCCACCCATGGTAAGACCCACCTACAAAATTTTGGGGCCAATGGATTCCTGTACACACCATGGTGGTTGCTGGACCGGCCCACTATATTATGGTGTCCAGATTAGTCCGATTTTCAAGATAGATTGATTTCTTTAAATGAATTAAAATATTTATAGATGTCCAAAAATTTTAAAATTTTGTAAGACTGTGGTCCACTCATGGTAGGACCCACCTAATAAATTTTAGGGCTAATGGAACCTGTACACACCCTGAAAAGGGGCGGACTGGCCCACCACGTTGGGACATCCAAGTCTATCCAATTTTCCAAACAGATTGTTTTGTTTAAATTCATTAAAATACTTAGAAATATATAAAAATTTTGAAATTTTGTGGGGGTGTGACCCACCTATGAAAGTGTCACTCTTTAAAATTGCATTCCCAAATGACCCCATTTGAACATTCAAAAGAATGGGCCAAGATGGTTGGACTGCCAGATTTTTCTGCTGTGCAGTCCAGCAATATGCCTTGATAAAAACCATAATTCAAAAATATTTTAGAATATTCTTAGGCTTAATTAATGTCTTTTTGGGTCTCCATTGATGATAATTTATGAGACCCAAATATATACCAGATTTTGGAGACTTCCTAGTGGGCCCAGATTGGGCTGGAACGTCCCAGCTTGGCCTAGTCATATGTTGGGCTAACTTTCACAATTTTGATGGACTTATGAGCTGAGATAAAGGTGGTATTAGGCTCTTGGTTGCCCACTTAGATTGCTAATTGTTGGGCTGATGTAGTGGGGTCCATTTCACCCAACTTAAACTTATATTTTAAGCTGTGTTTTTGTGCTCATGGGCTGCCTATTAAGTTCAACTAAATGTATAAGTCATATGGCCATTAGGGCTTGGGCCTTAGGCCTTGATTCCTCTCCTTGGGCCCATATTGTTAAAGGTAGTATTGGACCTTTTTTCTTATGCCTTTTTGTGGGGCTTATGTATGTGGTTTGGATATGGGCCTTAGGCCTTATAACTATATGGATTATGGTTGGTTATGCCTTGGGTAAATGGTGGTTGAATGTCCTCATTATGGACCCCTCTAAGTGTAATACCCCAGATTTTTACCAACCTGAATTTAAACGTCCTTAGGAAATGAGTCAATCCTATCACCTGATTAACTTCTCAAAACTCAATCCAAAAGTCTCAAATCCCTATTTCCTTCGAAAATCTCACCTTTCACTACTTTATCCTTCAAAAGTTTCTAAGAGCTTTCATATTAGACACAAATATTAAAGTTTAGGTGATGTTGATCAATATTTAAACTAAAAAGTATTATGAATAGTAAATAAATAAATAAAATAGGTTTTTAACAATTAATCTTTTTGAATCTCATGAAATAAGTATGCTATTTGGATAGATCAGCTTCTCCTACCCCAATTTCATATATTGCATGTCAAATAACTCATCCCAGGTTCTAAAATATATCCATTTCAAATATCAGACAGTGAAATCACCCCTAACAGGTCAGCGAGCGGCGAGAGGCTCGCCGGTTCGGCAAGGGCTCGCCGATTACCGGGCTTGGCCGGGCCGCAGTTCATTGGCTGGCCCATTTTCGGCCACATTTTCTATGATTTTGGTTTAATTTTAAAAAATTATATCTCCCCCATTATAACTCCGATTTAGGTGATTTAAAAGTTAGATTGAAGAAAAATGAGTCTAGTTTCATATAAAAATAAGTAAAAAATATAATAAAATATTTAGTATAGTTAAAAATTGGTCGTTGTGACAACTGTTTGGAAAGCATAGTTTTGGACAGCTGCTGCTTCTAGAATTTTTAGAATTTTTCTAAAATATGAAATATCATGAAATTTGGTGGAGATGAATTAGACTTGATGATGAACTACTAAAAAAATAATTAAAATAATATACTAATTAAAAATGTCAGGAAAGGGCGTAGAACTTCCTAGGGACTTATTCTGTCATAATTAGGTCAAAATTTGGTTAAGTACTGAACTAAACAATCAGTAGAATTAGTTCAAACCATTTTAAATATGATCTGTAAGATCCAAAACCTATAAAATCATTGACGCTACGTTACCATAAAACCTAGGATCAAACTCTAAACTCGTTTGCTCTCAAGAACCTTTTGAAACTCTGTATTGGATCTAGACCGCGCGTCGAAAGTCTGATATCTACAATCTCAGACCATTATGACCGCTTAGTTGAACTTGACAATCGTTTCGAAAATCAAGTCCATACGATGTCCTGAGACCATTTCCTTGCGTCCGGAGTGAAGAGTGTGAGAAAAGTGAATTTATTTAGAAATTAAATATAATTTAAATAAATCTGGCACATGTCGCTTACACGACATTTTTTAAGCGTTCTGACCATCGGAATCTAACCCAAATATACCCTCAAATCAGGGAACATTTCTCACTCAGGTCAGTGTACTTGGAATCCTCGATCGAGTCTCAGTGACCACTGAACTGAAACTGGTCCGCCACGTACGATCTGGGAACACTGTTGGACTGAAAACTTAATGTGATCAGGATCCAATATCCATGAGCTTAAGTCCAACCGCATTCAGTTACGGGACCTCCGGAAATGCTCCGTTGGATCAGAACAAGCCCGCTTTGGTTATAAAATAAGTATACCTTGGCCCCAAGCCTATTTTCGGCAATTCTGGGCCTATATAAGGAGCTTAAACCCTTAGCCTTCTAACCCATACGAATTTGAAGAAAACCCTAAGAGAGAGGAGAGAAAAGAGAGAGAAAGTGAGGGAGAAGTTGGGCTTTCTCCTGAGATTCTTCCCTGCTGCTCTACGTGCCAGATCCTTCCACCTGCATCGCTATTCTGGTGATTCCAACACCGTTCTAGGTAAGAAAACTCTAAACTCAAGCTGTTTTAGGGATTCCATCGATACAATTAGCAAAGTAGCTAATTTATCTTAAGGTTTAGGTCGTCATACAGGCGTTGACGAAGCGTAGACTTTATATTCGAATCGATACATTTCTACGACGAAAGGTACGGATTTTAGATGCTTTGGTTACCATTTTTCAAAGCTTTCAATGCCGTTTAATGGTAGATTGTTGATAAGGATGCTGTTTGACATGTAGAACATGCTGTCTATTTTTTATTTCGAATACGTACGAAGAATATGAGATTTAGGGTATTTTGGGTATTTGTAGGAAATACTGTATACGTACGTATTTTGTCGATATGATTGCCATGAGTATTTGTCATGTACCTATGTTAGTTATGTGTGTATGATCTGTTTGGCGAAGAGATTCCCCTTAATGCACGTATTGGTCGACATATGCTATGTAGACTAATGTGTGTAGACTAAGTGTTTGTTGAAATGCCTAAATCAATATGATTTATGCCTGCCATATGTTTGAATGTAAGAACATGATTGTTGTATATTAGTCAACTCCTTGATATAAGGATCTGTCATATTATATGTTGGAATCAACATACATCAAGTACGTTGGAGTTGCGTAGTCTAAGTGTTTGTATAAATGTATGTATTAGTAAGTATTGAGTAAATGGTATTATAGATTAGCATTGAGACTGGATTCTCAACTACTTTGGTGATGCACATGATTTCCTCCATGCTTGTTTTATTTAAATTGACTACCTTAGGTGTGAAATACTCGTGTATGGTTAACTGCTTATGATGTACGTTATAACATGCTGATAACATGCTGAAATTACTTGTATTTCAATTGTCTCTCTCATATGAGTACTGATTCACATTACATGTGCTTGGGGCTATACTTTAGTCCAGGCAGTCGGTAATAGTTCAGAATTTGTGGTTGGATTCTATTCATCATGAAGGATGTGTGTGACGAACCCGAGTCGTACTAGAGTCGTCGGCAGTAGTTAGGCCACACGAAGTGCTTGCACACTTCATGTCGGTCGATTCAACGTGCGTTCGTGCTAGTCGGACTCATCAAGTAACCCGACTGACCATTGTATGTTCACCTTGTATTCGTCATAACTGCTTGAATCTAGGGTACTGAACTTACCAGTGAAAACCCTGATAACCGTGGTACCTTGATCCACTAAGACTCATGAGCCGGACATGGTAGTATGGGACACCGTGGTCGAGCTGTCAGCCTACGCTGGGGCCACAAACCTCCCCGTAGTGACTAGTGAGCACCCTACTCTGAGCATATTATGGTGGTATGGGACACTATATTCTTGCTGTCGGCCTACATTGACAAGGTGATGGGCGAGTGGAGCAACGAGTGCGAGCAATAGCCCTGACAGCCCTTTGTAGTGACCTTGAGTTTATCCTGACACCGCATGGGGGCGACGAGTTCTGATGTAGTCTTAAGGATATAAACTAGGCCTGTATTGATAAGGTGATGGGGGAGTGGAGCAACAAGTGCATGCAACAGCCCTGACAGCCCTTGCAGCGACCTAGAAATATATCATCGTATGAGATTACTAGGAGTGACGACCCTAGACAGGATCCTTGTTGGGAATGATATAAGGAAAGTACCCTAGTTTCCCAATCCTGCTGTATGAAAAGGACTAATAACAACTCGGTAATCATATTCATATCGCACTGCATGTGCCTGGAAGATGTGGAGCACTGAGGGAAGAAAGCATGTCGCGGATGTAAGATGGTGTCGTATGAGGGAGTATGTTGGTGAGAGCATCCATCATGTCATTTCATGCTTGCATTAATCACAGTATTTAGGAATGTTTGATTTGCTTGCTTTATCATTATTGCTTGATTGATTTGATAACGTGTTAATCTTTGCTCTATGATTCCACTGAGTTAGCTACTCACTACCACGTTACGGGACGGTGTTGCGCACACCAACCAGTCCCTATTTTAGTTTCAGGTGATGACGCTGCTTGTGAAGCGGAGCCGGACTTGTTTGATGATGAGGAGAATTTCTCCTATATGCTGGTTCTGATCGACGGGTTTACAGGGTTACTGATTAGATGCCAATACACTTGACGGTTTGCCTTCTATTTACATACCCATGTATATTGTTTTCTTTGTATTTTAGAGTATACATGTAATTAGTTAACCTGGTAACATGTTCACACTCTGGAGACTTACAGTCATTTATATATTTTATATATTTATTACAGTCTTCCTCTTGCTAATTTAACTGTCTCTAGAGTATGATATGATGTTTTGGCTTAGTCCCAATCTTATTTAATGCTATTCTACAGATAACATGCATTCATCATTATCTATGTTGCATAAGTGACGTTTTGGAACTCGGGAGTTGGGTTTCTACCCGACCCCCAATTTTCGGGGCGTTACACTAAGTGTGGTTAAATGCCCACCTTAATCTCTTGTTAGGCCCATCTTTATATTATTTAAGCCCGTATCTTGTATGCTTAGTCTTGTGGGCTACCCCAGGTAAAGGGGGACCCACTAGAGGTTGTATTGCTTATAAGAAATTAGTTAAGTACCTAGACCCTTCATGGTCAGGTAGAGAGTTCATCTTCACTCCATTGGCACCCCTATTCATTTCATGGCCCACTCCTATACGCATAATATACATGCTTGGTTGATGCATGATTGGCCATGGTGGTGCTATTGAGTAGGACATGTTGGTATCTCCCCGAGGAGTGGAGTTTTTCCCTCTGGAGCACGATGGGTGCTTGGGATTGATGCATGAGTGATTGTGTTATTCATGCATCTGGCATTGCGTAGCATGTGGATATATGTCCTTGCTTCATCAGGGCCTTACCTCCACATGGATATTCATGGATGGTCGTATGTGTGGACACCAGAAATATTAGTTGAGCATACCAGGCATATAGGATGCACATGGGTGAAAATTTTAAAACTTTCATGATACCAAGGATCTACTCCAACGCCATGACCGGGTGAAATACATGAGTGCACAATGGCCTTATACCGTTAGACTGTGACTCCCACTGTTGTGTAGTCGGTTGGATAGGGGTGTGGCCTTACCTGCCTGGTGTGTAGGGGGCATTGCTAGGCTGAGTCTGACCAGCTCATAAATGGGTCCGCTACTGTCCGACTTTGTTGGTGATTGGCTATCCACAGGCGGATAGTGAGGTCTCTTATGCTCGTTTGACTATGTGGGGTCTGTAGAGCGGCAGTCATTCAGCAGTGTAATAGACCCCGGTGATTTCTTTATGATTGAAAATGAACTCGACTTATGGTTGGATATGAGCACTGACATTACTTGCATCACATTAACATTGGTTGTACAAGTCCCTTCATGCATTACCTTGGTATGACGTCCATCACTCGTCGCATTGTATTCATGATAAGCCTTGGTAAGGATAATGATATTCCTATTGAGCATGTTTCGCTTCTTGCATCTGGTACTATTCTTCTGTACACCATTGTTACACACTTTCACCACCCTCTAAGCTTCTACAAGCTTATTTACGATTGATGCGTGCAAGAGATTCCAGGTAGGCATCGTAGCAGCAGAGCATGGAGTAGAGCTGAGCATTTAAGTACTCCATTGTTGCAGACCTTTCTCTTTTTTCCTTTTCATCTCATGTATATCTTTTTGGACCTTATGGATGATTGTAAAAGTTTAAATTTATAGTGAATTTTGTGATGTGTGCCTTCGTTATTCTCAGATATACTTGTTATGATCTTGGGTATGTTCGATTGGTAATGATTATACGGTTATGAAAATTCTCCTTGTACAATCCCAGGATCGGAACCCGTCTCAGGAGCCGAGAGTGGGCTACTATGGAGGCTGTTACGACCATAATCAACCATCGGGTTCCTTGGGATTCCGGTTACTGAGTCTGGGGCGTGACATTTACATCCGTGATTTTTTACCCTAGTTTAGAAATTTTTCACGTATATCTTGTCTTATGGTTTATTTGGATTTCTTTGATCTATTTCTAGTTTATATTTCTTCTTGTTTATCGTTTGTGGGTGAGACCGGAGATTGGATGTTGGTTCACTGCTTTGTTGGCGTGCTGCACAACAACATGTGTTCGATGTCATTGAACGATGACTTCGATGTCATCGAACTGTGGTCGATGACACAAACAAAGAAGTGAATTTCAACACTTTGTTCTTTCGACTTCCTTCCTTCTTCACTTGGTTATCTTGGATCTTGGGGTCTTGAAATCTTCAATTTTGGTCTCCAAAGATTCGTTTCTTGCCTTGGTGTTGTTTGAGCAACAAATTCATGCTTTTAACATTCTTTTCAATCTAAGCTCTTAAACTCACATTGCAATAAAAACATGCATTAAGTATACCATTAAGCAGTATTATGCTTATAAAATCAAGATATAAATGGGGGAAAAGACGAAATGTTTAACACTCAAAAGATACCAGTTCGATGCGATTGAAGTGATGTTCGGTGTGATCGAAGTGTAACAAAAGTGCGTAAATTTGAAGTTGATTCCAAGTTGGTGTGAGTTGTTCCGATTTAAATGGGTGTTTTAAGTTTTTCTAATTACAAATTAGGGCTTGTGAGAAAGACCTAGGGGTGATAGAACTTTCATAGAGCCGTCATTGTTCTTCGATCCCTTAAATCTAATTTATCGTTTTAGTTTTTCATTTGTTTCTTTTCTAAGTTGCTACCCATGTTAGGCTAATCACTTAGTTAATGCCAAGGGATGAAGCTTTTAGTTTAATTACAATATTTAGTTTATTTGATTCAATAATAATGAGTTGAATGATGATAGTAGATTGAATTATATTTAGATTTTACTTAAAATCTTTTACGTTGTTTCATCTTTAATCTATTATCGACTCCGGACACATTAGATGCTTGAAAGTGCAATTACAATGCTTGATTAGAGAATGAAACAATCTGTATAATTGTTTGATCTAGTGTCACATCTAAGTAGATTGGATACTTTTGATTCCCTGTGATTGAGATCCGAGTACTTCATAAGAGAATCGTTCAATTGAAATCATATGTTATTGGTGTTAATGAATGGTTTAGCAGAACAATCTTCCGATTGAATAGGATGAGACTTTATTTCTAATTGAGTTATAAATAGAATTAGTAAATTGGATATTGTGATTGCTATGGGTGGATTCCTGTATCTTTAATATTTTATTTATTTATTTTAAAATTCTTTTTCCTAATCGTTGGATTGAAAACCCAGATAAACTTTTATTATTAGATTAGTTCTAATTTATGCACCCCATTCCCTGAAGATTCGACGTTGGTCTCACCGAGCTATTAGTACTTCGTAGCCATGCACTTAGGGTTGTTAACCTATAGGTTCGATAAAGTTTTGATGTCGTCTTCGAGGAGTGGTGTGGACACACTTAGGTTTAGGTTTTTCTAGGTTTGATTTTATTTTAGGTTAGATTTTTTATTCTTCTTAATTTTTTAACATAGGGTTTTTAGGTTTTCTAATTTCAGAATTTTTTAGGGGTTTGTTTAATTTTAAAATTTCTAACATTACTAATATTGTTTACTTGTTTTTATTTGTAAGACAATATATTTCTAGTTCATCTCTTCTGGTAACATCCCTTCTCACTACCTCTACTTTCTTTCCTTAATTGTTTAGGGTTTTCTGTAGGATTTTTAAGGTTAAGAATTAGAGTTTTATCATGTTCATGATGGAGTGGACACAAGAATACTCTAATAAACTTATAAGATACGAGATATTGGTTAAAGGGCTATCAAATCATTATATTGAGAAATGCCATTTGTCTTATAAATTAAATGGATCTATGATCGAGAATGGATAGGGATATGATGTTCCATTGATTAAGAGGTTAATACATGATTATATGAGGAAACAATTATCATTCACCGGTTAAGAGGATAATGTGTGATTATTATATGAGTGGTAATGCTTATAAACAACCATCGAATACACCCACATATGACCCGTATGAACCATCAGAACTTAAAATTGGAGATGTGTATCTACCATGGATTCAAATGACTATTCCCTTATGCCTCATACTTATGAGATCCAACCAAAATAATCTAAGAGAATCTCAATCAAATGGGGATTGCTCAGGAGCAAGTTAACCAAACCATAATGCGAATGTTCAAAGACACTAGAACATCATTAGAGATACTTGCATCCCCCACTCAAAGAATTTAGTCACACCTCATTGATAAGGAATATGCTTGTTTAGTCCAGCCTCAACCCAATCTAAAAATACAATGTGAGGAGAGTGATCTTCATTCTCTCAACTTTCCTGTTGAGCATACTGAATTTGAGAATGAGGATGAGTTGGAGTATGCGCAAGAGTCTATGGTTCAACTTTTCCAAGGGTCAATCTCAATTAAGGTACCAGTTAATGATTGAGAGACAAAGGAAAATTTCAAATATGATGATATTGATATAATCCATGAATATGACATGTTGATTTTAGTATGGAAGATAAATCTAATTTCTCTAAATGTCTTGACTTTCTAGAAGTTTGCTTGACACACTTTGAGGATTCCAATGATAATATGATAAAGGAAATAATGACTACCTTGCAAGGCAATACCTTGGTAGTTGACAATGATTGGGGGAAAATTTGCTTTGAAGTGCCTCATTCCATAGATCTTGAACGTTTACAATCAAAGGTGGAGCTAAAATTTGAACCGAAGTCTGAAACATCAAAATTTGTAGAGACTACATTGCCTAAAGAGATTTTTTCTGAACTTTATCTAATTGTAGTATCTGATTCACCACGTACTAACATTGAAAAATTTTCTGCCACATGTGAATATTATACACTTTGGAAACCTCAAAATTTTAATAAAAATATATTGTTGATGTTCATAAATTTCTTTGAACGTACAACCTCCTGGACATCCAAGCCTATTGCAAAATGGAATTTTGGATGATCTTGTTGAGAAACACATTTAGAAATTTATCAAGATACTAGGCAGAAGAGGAATCTATCTATCCAGAATGAGTAGTTTTTCCTTTTTTCCTTTTTTTTTTTAAATTATTTTTTTTTATTTTTTAAGATTAAGAGTTTTTATTACTTTCTTAGGATTAGTTTGATTTAATAGTTCACTTTAGTTGCTAAAACACATATTGATAGGAAGTTCGCACTAGCTTATTTGTCTATCACCTTTCAGGTATTTTTCATCTACTCTTTATTTTCATTACTCTTATATTGCTCTTATTGCATACATTTATAAACCGAGGCAATGTAGAATTTAGGTTGGGGTAGGTTTCTTTTGAAAATTCTTCATTTGTGTTTGTGATGGAAAATTTGAAATTTGAGCTAAAAAATTTCTTTTTTGTTTTGAAAAATTCCATGAATTAAAGATAATCCATAGATTAGAATGATAATTTATTTAATGTTGAGGGTTTTTTAAATCTTAATTTTAGTTATTTTATAAATTTTAAATTTAATTTTGAAGTTCTTAATTTTTGATTTGAAGTTTTAAACATTAATTGAGTCATGAATTCACATCTAGGTTTTACACTGAAGTTTAAGTTTGATATTAAACTGTTAACTTGATGATTATTGGGAATGATATGAGCTAAACTGAGAAATTTGTCTATCATGTTTAATGAAAAGAATTGAAAAATAGGTAAAATCTATATTAAAAAAGTTGTTATTGAAAATGACTACTTATCAAAGTTCCATGAAAGGACTGTTGTGAAAAATAAAAGAAGAAAAGATTTAAAATAACGTGAAATCTATCGATGGAAAAATCAAAAGCTGGATGAGTAGAATATTAAATTGTAAGGCAAGTTTTGGTTATCCTGAACAATACTCTTTTAATTAAGAATGCTATTATGAAAATATAAAGTTGAACTTTGGTTATGTCAAGTCTAGACTTCACTATACACTCATGTAACTAAATTTTTAGAATTTTTCTAATTATAAAATTAATGCTTTGAACTTGATTTGGATGTTTACTAAGTGTTAGAGTTTAAATGAATGTAGTGCTCTACGTTTTTGTATTTTGAATTTTTATAATCTAGATTGTTTTTAAAATTGAATGAAGAAAATTTGTTCATTTGGTTTCAAAATATATTTCACATGTTATGCTCGGGATTAACAAAATGCTGGTTGGGGGTGTAATAAAGTCTAAATATTTTATTTTTATCTCATTAATTACATTGCTCTCATGACATTTAAGTATTAATTTGATATAATTATATATGTTTTCTTTATGCAAGGAGATTTTGGACCTAAAGATGAATGCGTGCTTAAAAGATAGATTTAAAGCTCGAATAGTTATCAAGTTTGAAGATGATGAAGATTTATAGATTGGAAGGACATTAATGAAGAATTCACATACTAAAGATCTAAGAAATCAAGGACAAATGATGAAGAAAAGGCTAGACAAATTACAAAGTACATTAATAGAAATAACAGACTGTTCAGTTTCACCTGAGGTTGGTTCGGTCCTACCGAATGTGTATTGAATAATTCAGCAAGTAACTGTGAATTTTAGCTATAATTTGAATTGACACTTAGGTGCGATAAAAGCCATGTTCGATGCCATCGAATAAGAGTTTGGTGCGATCCAATGGAGACAGAGACTTCAAATGAATATTGAAGAAATTCGGCTACAACTGAGAGACTAGTTCGATGTGACCGAAGTGATGTTTGTTGCGACCGAAGTCTATAGTCAATGCAACCGAAGCATAACAAAAGTGTGTAAATTTGAAGTTAATTCTAAGTTGGTACAAGTTTTTCCTATTTAAAGGGGTGTCTTAGGCCTTCCTAGTTATGAGTTAGGGTTTGATAGAAAGACCTATGGATGACAGAGCTTTCACAGAGTCGTAATTCTTCTTTGATCCCTCAAATGTAGTTTGTCATTTTAGTTTTTCTTTTATTTTTTTATTTTTCTAAATTTTTAGCCATGTTAGGTTAATCTCTTAACTAAGGCTAATGGATGAAGCTTGTAGAGTAATTACAATATTTAGTTTATTTGATTCAATAACAATGGGTTGAATGATGATAGTAAAATAAAATAGATTTGTATTTTACTTTTAAGCTTTTGTGTTGTTTTATCTTTTATCTATTGTCGACTCCGAGCACATTTGATGCTTGTAGGTGAAATTACAATACTTGATTAGAGAAGAAATCATTTTTATAATTGATTGATCTAGGGTCACCTCTGGGTAAATTAGATACTTTTGATTCCCTACGATTGAGATCTGAGTACTTCATGAGAAAATCGTTCAATTGAAATAATTTCTTATTTGTGTTAATGAATGGTTTAACAAAATTACCTTTCAATTAGATAGGATAGGACTTTGATCCCAATTAAGTTATACATTGAATCAGTAATTGAATATTTTGATTTCTGTGAGTGGATTCCTGAATCCTTAGTCTTGTATTTTTCTGTTTTAAAATCTGTTTGCCTAATCGTTGGATTGAAAACACAGACAAACCTTTACTGTTAGATTAGTTCTAGTTTATATTCTCAATTTCCTGAGAATTTATCATCGGTTTCATCGAGTTATTATTACATTGTAGTCCTACACTTGGGATTGTCAACTTTTGGGTTTGATAACTTGATTCGTTCATAAAATACAAGATTAATCACAATATAAATAGTTGGCTGGTTGTCACAAAATAACTTTAATGAGATTTTCATCATAAAATCCCATGTCTTTAACTAGAGCTTTTATCTAAATAAGTTCATATGTGGTTGGGTCGTTGCTCTTGCTCGGGTGGTAGACTCTCATGAGTTTCAACAACCGGTCAAGGGTTCGAGTACTCATAGGTGGTGAAATTCCACTAGCATGAGTGTGTGGGTGTGTGTACAAAAAAAAAAAGAAAAAAAAAAAAGAAAAAGAAAAAAAAAAAGAAGTTCATGTGGTTGAGGGCAAAAGAGAAAATGAAATTTTATAAAAAAAGAAGATCAAGAGCCGTCTACTATTAAATCTTTGTATTTGAGTTGGTGGGATCCATCCACACTGCTGGTTTCTTCGATTGTCTTTTCCAAGAGTTGTGATGAGAATTTTCTATGATGTTTAGTTGGTGAGAAATTCATTTTTTTTCATCTTGCTTGTAATCTACCTTCGAGTGATGTAGTTTAGATATTCAAGAGAGGTCTTTTCATGATTGTAATTTCATTATTTCTATTATATTGAATTTGTGTCAGATTAAGTCCAGTGGTTTTTTCCTTTAGGTCGCCGGGTTTATAGGTAAAAAATCTTGATATCGCTTGCATCTTGCATTTTTATTGATTTACCGGTTTGTGTTAGAAGTGACTGTCATTCTTTAAATCATTTAATATTATGCGTTTTCACACAAATATATCCACAAGCACAAGTTGAACGATGAAAATCATGCGTTTTCACACAAATATATCCACAAGCACAAGTTGAACGATGAAAATCATTTGGCTAGGGAGATATTAGGCCCATCCCTATCCATTCAGGTGGCCTCCAATAACGGTGTAGATCGCTGAATGCAAGCCTCACGTGCAGATAAATCTTCACCTCCGAAGACTCCTAGTATTCCTTCATGACCGTTATCTAATGGGTCCCACTAGAGATGCATACGAACCAGTTGGCTTTGGCTTGGGCTGTTAAGTAGGGGAGGCCCTTGATGTCAGGCCCAAGATTGTTTCTCCTAGATTTTGATGTGGTCAGGCCAGACATTTTCGAAAGTTTGGTCTTGTTGGCCAGGCCCTGCCCACTCCTAGGTATGTCGCTGGTTATAAGAAATAAAATGAAGTAAACACTCAAATAAAAAAGGAGTAAATTTGCAGAGATTGAAGGGCTAGGGATCTCACCATATTCGGGATATCCCATACACAGAGAGGCCATCACGTAAATCACCCAACCATCATCCTCATTTATTTATCCTGTGGCCCACCAAATGACGACCTTAAGGCCGAATACAAGATCAGACCCAGACCCATTCTCTTGCATTAGGCTCTGAAAATACCATGGTCAATCGGCAACTCATTGAAGGTCATGATTAAAAATTGGCATCGAGCAATTAAATCCATGTACTTAGAGCTGCAAGCATGCCTTCCGAATCATGGGGTCCAATGTGGAAGGATCTTGGCCCTAACGCCACACTGATTAAACAGTCCTGCCTATCTGCTTTATGACCATTGAATGAACGGTTAAAAGGAAAAACAGAACTGTTCCATTGTAGAAATGGCATAAATGTGTGCCATTCTGCTGGACCATCTAAATCATAGGCCCACGTATAGAGCGAGCATGGCTCTTTGATGAGGCCCAGTCGAATTTCTAACTATCAAATGAATGGTTACTCACGTCCAAAGATATGAAGATTGTCAAATCAGTATGATTCTGATACAAAGTTCCATCCACAGTGGGACCCATGATGTAGACGGTCCAAAAAGGGCGGGCATGCATGTCACATTACAGTGGGCGACTTGCTGGCCTTGAGCGAGGAGGTCAAGCTTGCCTAATAGCACCCCGGCCCAAAACAACCTAACATATTTTCTTCTTTCCAATCAGCGTACATGTTAGTATTCTGATCACTCACCGTGTGGACTACATTGACGATTGGCAAAGGCCCAGAAATCTCAGGGGTCTCATCCTAATTACTTGAATAAGGGGCGTTTTTGGTTGAATAAATTTGTCTTCGTAACTGCCAGGCTTGTTTGGGTATTATATAAGTAACTATTTTTACTCGGGCTAACAAAAAGGTTACTCTTTCTTTTTATTTATTTATTTATAAAGTTAGTTTGGTAAACTGTCTCTTAAAAATAACTTGTAGGGCTACTATAAAATAAGTAGCTTTTTTAACTCATGTAAGTTAATAAGTGTTTTTTTTTTCCCCTTGAGTAGTTAGTTTGGTTATTAAACTTATATATATATATATATATATATATATATCGCTTTTAAACTTTCAAAAATAACTTTTATTCTTCATTTTCACGGTGACATAGTAACTTAGCAAATTATTTGAGAAAATATGGTCTCTATATCCATAAACTCTTTTTAAGTTCATCTCATGAAATTGGAAAATCTCCCAATGAAGGGGTAGATGATCTAGTGGCCCCCACATGATGGATAATCCACATCAACTATCCACCCCTAATGATGGATGACCCACATCAAAGGTGAGCTCCACATGATGGGCAATTAATAATGGTGGGCCTCGCATGATGAATGATCCACATCAAGGTGGGCCCCACATGATGGACAATCCACATCAAAGGTCTGCCTAATGTTGAGTAGCCCATATCCAAGGCGGGTCCCACATGATGGATGACCCAAATCGAAGGTGGGTCCACATGATGGAAGGTCCACATCAAAGGTGGGCTTCACATGATGGGCATTGGAAATTGAAGATGGCCCTACATGATGGACAATAACATTGATGGTGGGCTCCACATGATGGATGACGAAAATCAAAGTTGGCCCAAGGTCAGCCCTTAATGATGAATGACCCGCAACCAAGGTGGGCCTTGCATTATGGATGTATGGCCTACGTCAAACATGGGGCCCACATAATGAATGATCCACATCAACAGTTGGCCCCACATGATGGATGGTGGATGTGAGGGGACTAAATAGACTTTCGGAATAATTACACATGATGTTGGAAACCAAATGTTTTTACTTTTTAGATGATAAGTATGTTTACCAAACATACTTACTTGCTGATTAAGTAGATACTAAGATAATCTACTTATGGCATAAATAGCCATTAATAAAAATTTTTTAGCCATTAGCAAAATTTTCTTACTTTCTAACTTATTTACTTTTCTACTTTTTCTCTCTTCCATATAATGGACAAGCGCTTCATTTGAAAGGTGGCCTTGCATGATGGATAGTCCACATTAAAGGTGGGGCCTACATGATGGATGGTTTACTTCAAGGTGGGCCCATGTGAAGGACATGGAACATTGAAGGTGGGCCTCACATGATGGACAATTAATATTAATGGTTGGTCGGCAAGATGGATGACTCACCCCAAGGTGGGCATCACCTAATTGGTAGTCCACATCATTAGGGTTAATTCTAATGATTGTTTGCTCCTCCAAATATTTTGACCTATAGTTCTCTAACCATGGGTTTTCTGAATGAGATCAGCGGTCCAGATCTGGCATGCCTTGTGCCTCCCTTGTTTTGGGTTACTATCAAGGTAGTGAATTGGGTGGTGACTCCAACACCACATGGGGCCTTCCATGACGTTTTGTTTTGTTTTGGTTTTTTTTTTTTTTTTTTCACGCTGTTCATCCATTTTGCCACTTATTGTAGGGCATGAGCCAAAAAATGGAGCACATCAAAAGCTTAAGTGGACCACACCTTAGGAAATAGTGGTGATTGAACGCTCACCGTTGAATACTTCTTATGGGCCACAAAAGTTTTGGATTAAGATGATATGTGTTTTCCCTTCATGCTGTTTGTGTGACTTCATCAATAGGTTGGATGGCCAGTATACATTATGGTGGGTCCTAGGAAGGTTTCAATAGTGGGTGTCGTTATCTCTACTATTTCTTATGGCGTGGTTATAGACACCTCACCTCGCACTAATAAGTTGATTGAGTTTGAATGGATAGATGGACAACTAAACCTTGAATTCCAAACCCTAACCATAGAAGCTTAAACCCTATAAACTCCAATCCTAAATCATAAACTTAGCCATGCAACCCAGTTAGCCCAGTTAACCCGGTCAGCTTAACCTTGGACCCTAGGAACCAAAAATCCTGAAGCTTTGAGTCAACTTGACAAGTCAACTCAATAAGTTAATTCACCCGGTTAGCCTACCAAATCCAACAACCCAATCAACTCCCCTAGTTAAGCCGAAAACCAAATCCGAACCCAAGTCCAAAAAAAAAACCCAATCAAAGAACTGACCAAAACCTCAAAACAACAACTCTCGCAGTAGAGCCTCCATACGCTTGGAGCATGCTACTTGCCAAAGCAGATAGTCCAAGTGGGGACCGATAGCAGCCTGCCGTTGGCTATGTGGCACTGCCTGTATTTGGGGCAGGGACCATAAAGCATGTGGAACTCACATTTTTAAAGCCGTAAGTGTGTGATTGAAGTGCATTTACTCCGATGTCCATTTCCTTACTCAAAATTACCCTTTTACCACCTCATCTAACCCATGAGATGATGTCATGTGACCATCTCCAATCCCAACCATTCAACCACTTTTTGCCCCTAGGATCACAAGGACTTACTAGGAAAACAGGTTGGGAGACTATAAATAGCCCCCATCCCTTCTCATTTAAAAGTATCCACTCCCATTTTCGATCATCCATTCTCACCCAAAGGAGTCCTATTCCATTTCTCCACCAAGAAGAATCATAGTGAGAGAGAGAGAGAGAGAGAGAGAGAGAGAGAGAGAGAGAGAGAGAGAGAGAGAGAGAGAGAGAGAGAGCCCAACCCTGGTCTAGCCTAGCCTAGCCAGAGTCTAAGCCTCCTGAGTCACCTAAATTCAAATATGAGCCACTTAATCTAGCCTTGCGATACTATTGTTCATCCAATCATTCAAGCCTCTATTAGTTTCATCGGATTAGGTCATTATCATCATGTAACACTCATTCTCCTCTCAACCCCCTTACTCCTCATATACATTAGTATTATAGTATATTTTTATAATTTTCTCGCATCTGTTTGGCGGGCGTATGCTTTGCAGCTTGCCGATATAATCAGATCTTGCCCATTAGAAACCTTAACCAGTTAACTGTCATTTAACATATATATTGATTTCTATCGTCTTCTCGTATTTGATTGGCAGGTGTATGCTCTGAGACCCGCCGATACAATCGTAGCATGTCCATAAGAAACCTTGGTTGGTCGTCATTTTATCATAAGTACCCATACAACATCATAAACATCCCATACATACACCCTACACCTAATCATTTTGAATGTATGCTCCATGGCTTGTCAATATAGTCAGATTTTGCCCATCAGAAATTTGGATCGGTCAATCATCATAGTAAAGCCCTCATCCTAGAACGTACCATTCCGTAGACTCTCGTGGTCCTCCCATGTCACGCCCCAAACTCGAAAATCGAGCTCACAAAATTTTCGATCACCGAATCCGGCGCCGACAGCCTCCGTAGAACCCCATTCTCGGATCCTAGTTCCCATTCGCCAGGTTCTGATCCTGGGATGCTACGAGGAGGATTTTCAACGTCAGTTTGATTCGTAATAAGCATAACCAATGACATAACCCACAAACAATAACCAAGAACTCCATTACATTTCCACTATGATAAAAAACTTTACAAGTACAATGAGCATAAAGGAAAATACAATGGTAAAGGACAAAAACTCCAAAACGATCTGCAACGTGCTCTTGCCTCAGCGCTGCTGCGAACCAACGTCACCTGCACGCAACAGTCGTGCATAAGCTTATAGAAAGCTTAAAGGGTGGTGAAAGTGTGTGCGCAAGGTAGTAATATGAACATGCAATGTCAGAGTAATGCGAAATATATAAATGGATCCATAATATCATGAGCCGTACCAAGGCTATGTGATGCAAGACATGAATGGTATCGGCCATCCCAAGGCCATGCGATGTGCAATGCAACTCAAGCATACAGATCCTCATCTATGTCCACACATCAATACAGCTCAAATATGAGATATCACCGGGGTCTAGTACACTCTAAACCAGATTGCCGCCACATCGCGCACAATAAGGTAAGTGGAAAAGACCTCACTATCCGTCTGCCAATATCAGGCGTGACTCGTCGATAGCGGACCCATTCCTCGAGCTGGTCAGACTCAGCCTAGCATTGCCCCCTACACTCAGGCGGGTAAGGCCGCACCCCCTTCCAACCGACCACGACACAGTGGAGAGCGCGACCGTATGGTAGTCGGTACTCAAGGCTCATCTACCCACTCGGTCCAGACGTTGGAGCAACCCCTACTTCTGTCACTCCCCAAACTCAGAAACCGGGCTCACAAAATTTTCGATCGCCGAATCCGGC
The DNA here is from genome assembly GCA_037074715.1 of Magnolia kwangsiensis. Lineage (NCBI taxonomy): Eukaryota > Viridiplantae > Streptophyta > Magnoliopsida > Magnoliales > Magnoliaceae > Magnolia > Magnolia kwangsiensis. The sequence goes on along the minus strand of CM073576.1, from coordinate 39,839,299 downwards.
GCCGACAGCCTCCGTAGAACCCCATTCTCGGCTCCTAGCTCCCATTCGCCAGGTTCTGATCCTGGGATGCTACGAGGAGGATTTTCAACGTCAGTTTGATTCGTAATAAGCATAACCAATGGCATAACCCACAAACAATAACCAAGAACTCCATTACATTTCCACTATGATCAAAAACTTTACAAGTACAATGAGCGTAAAGGAAAATACAATGGTAAAGGACAAAAACTCCAAAACGATCTGCAACATGCTCCTGCCTCAGCGCTGTTGCGAACCAACGTCACCTGCATGCAACAGTCGTGCATAAGCTTATAGAAAGCTTAGAGGGTGGTGAAAGTGTGTGCGCAAGGTAGTAATATGAACATGCAATGTCAGAGTAATGCGAAATATGTAGATGGATCCATAATATCATGAGCCGTACCAAGGCTATGCGATGCAAGACATGAAGGGTATCGGCCATCCCAAGGCCATGCGATGTGCAATGCAACTCAAGCATACAGATCCTCATCTATGTCCACACATCAATACAGCTCAAATATGGGATATCACCGGGGTCTAGTACACTCTAAACTAGATTGCCGCCACATCACGCGCAATAAGGTAAGTGAAAAAGACCTCACTATTGGTCTGCCAATATCGGGCACGACTCATCGATAGCGGACCCATTCCTCGAGCAGGTCAGACTCAGCCTAGCATTACCCCCTACACTCGGGCGGGTAAGGCCGCACCCCCTTCTAACTGACCATGATACAGTGGAGAGCGCGACCGTTTGGTAGTCGGTACTCAACGCTCATCTATCCACTCGGTCTAGACATTGGAGCAACCTCTTGGTACCATAAGAGTTTAAGAACTTTCACCCAGGGATATCTATAGCACCCCATATAGAATAAGATTTTCGGTATCCAATCCTACCAACCACGATACGTCTGTGGAAGTTACGACCTCGATATCGCTAGGGCGTACAATATCCATGTCATACAAATACGATATGCATGATTCACATTATCCAGTCATGCATCAAATCCTGCGCATATCGTGCGCTCATGTAGGGCAACACCGCCTAACTGGGAGCCCATAAACAATCTGTCCGAAGGCATATGCTATGATCAGGCAATTCTCATGTCAAGCATGCATATGATGCGTATGATCATGAGTCATGAAACTATACTAAACGTGTTATAATGAGATGAACTATCCTTACAATGAAGATGGGCCTGGATGGCCTATACACAATAAGTACGGGCCTAACCCTGGGCCCTAAAGAGAGTCGTAATGTGGACATCCAACCAACATTACACTCGCAATGTGGACGTCAAACCAACATTGCTCCCAAGGCACGATCGTCGCAAATACCGTTACATAATCCGTGTTGGGCTCACACATTACAATGGACCTTAGGTACATCCCATTGGGCCTTAAATACATCAAATGAGCTCTATCATATGGGCCTTTTATTCATCAATGAGTCACAACAAATGGGCCATACCAATTGGGCCTCACATGTACATCAAATGGGCCTCTACCCATAGGCCTTATATGAGTCAAATGGGCCTAAACCCCTAGGCCTTATATGAACCAAATGGGCCTAAACCCATAGGCCTTATAGTACATCAAATGGGCCTAAACCCTAGGCCTTATATGAACCAAATGGGCCTAAACCCATCGGCCTTATAGTACATTAAATGAGCCTGGTCCCAAGGGCCTTGGGATATATCAAATGGTCGAATCCCATGGGCCTTACATCCACATCAAAGTGGGCCCCAATAAGCTGTCACGATTACATTAAGATGGACCTCAAATCATGCTAAGATGGGGTCCACTTGGACTACGGATCTGGCTCATTCTTTGAATCATTTCACAATGAGCTGCTTAAAATGGATGGACGGATTAGATGCAGCACCTGCATCACGGGTGGGGGCCCATAAGAAGGCCCACCATCATGAATGTATAATATATAAACAGTATATATATACAGCATATTTAATATATATACAATATTATATATGTATACAATATAATGCATATATATATATATATACATATATATACACCCACGCACGCCCAAACGCACGCACGCACTTACCTACAGGGCTCCACCGTCCGCTGGACGGTGGAGGCAGCACACATACATCATGGTGGGTACCACCGTCCGCCTGGACGGTGGATGCCAAAAACACATCACTGTGGGTCCCATGTGGGGCCCACCCGAAATGTTAACATGCTATCTAGCCCGTTCATAAGGTCACCCAGACCTGGAGGAAGGGGAAAACACAAATTTCAGATTGATTCGAAGCTTATGTGGGCCCAAAAATGGTTTTCAATGGTAGAGGTATAGTCCCACTGTTTCCTGTGGTGTGGGCCACCTGAGTTTTAGATCGAACTGAAACTTGGAGGGGGCCCACTTGAGGAGGGGACCCACCTCATGAACAGGTTGGATGACAAATAAACATCACAATTGGGCCCACACACAGGGCCGTGGGCCCCTGACGATCGCCCGCCCGCCCGCCACCAAAGGCTGCACGCAGCAGCGTGCAGCCGCTGTCCTTGTCAGAGGCAGAGGTGTTGCCTCTTGTAAAAATCAGGGAAAAACCCAATTTCTGGGGTTTTTCGCACGTGGGGTCCGCTTTACAGAAATCCACCCCGGTCATTACGTTCAATGGCTCGAGGCTGTCCCAATGAGTCCAGAGTTTGAATTTTGTTGATGATTAGAAAATGAAATAAAATAGGAAAAAGGATCCTTAAATGGTAATGACGCATTCTTCGATGCTATAGCCCACCAGATCTTCCAATCAGCCCCAAACTTCTACCCAACGGCTAAAATACTGTAGGTAAGAGGATGGACGACTTAGATTAGAAAAATACATCATGGTGGAGCCTATGCAGGTGGCTCACCCCAAAGCTCTCTTTTTTTTCTTCTTTCCCTTTCTTTTTTTTTTTTTGGAACGTCCAGCGTCTCAGACGCTGGACGGTTTGGTTATTTAAACAATACATTGTGGTGGGCCCTGATGAAATGGGCCACCATCGATGGGTGACGTGGGTACAACATATAAGGTGGGCCCCACTTGAATAAAAACTTGAACAAAATAAATATCTCAAGGTGGGGTTCATTCAAGTGGGCCACACAACCCCATTGCATAAAATGAAATAAAACAAAATAAAAAGAAATAAAAAAAAGGGAGAGAGACATGGAGAGTGGGACACGCTTTATGATGGAGGGCTCCGCCACTATGAGCCCTCCCTTGAAGAAATTATATAATTGGATGGGTCCTTTAACACATGGGACCACCAAAATTTAAAATCAACGGTGGAGATCCTTTCCCCACCAATATGGATGGTCTAGATGACCTTTCTAAAGAAATAAACATCATGATGGGGTCCATGGAGAATGGCCCCATCATGGAATGATCATGATGATCCAAGTGGTCCATCGACCACATTTTAGGGTCCCAAGTGAGATCCACACCATTGATCGGTGGGACTCACTTGGCCTATCATAAAAATAAGAAAGAAACTACCCTATAGAGGCACCCACCGTCCGATCTTCTTGCTCCTAGGGATTCCTTGGCACTTTAGCTTCAACTTCAATGGATGAGATGAGGAATGGAGGGTTGAGATGGGAGATGGTGGGGTAGGAAAGTGGGCCACTTGGAGCTTAGGAATGTTTGGAGAATTCCATACGTGGGATTTTCTTTTGCTTGGATATTTTTTACAAATGAGAAAGAGAGGAGTTGTAAAGGGAGAGAGAGAGTGATGGATGGATGTGGTAAGTGATGGTTGTATAAGAGCTTTTTTGACTTTTGAGGCCTTTTGTGTAAGAAAAGGCATGGGCATGGAAGACTTTTGTAGCATTTGTGTAAGAAAGGTATGGGTTAGGAAGACTTTTGTGGTTGCTTGGGAAAAGGGGTGAAAGTGATGTGTACTTGACATGTGATGGATTGATGGATTGATTGATGGGATTGATGTGATTGATGTGACACATCATAGAGATTCTCTTGGGTTTCACAACGTGCGGCATTTTCCTCACACCGAACGTTGGCCTACAACTCTCGATCAGGGTATCACCTCGGCACGCGAGTCACGGCATTGGAACCGCAGCGACGGCGCGGTCGCTATGGTATTGGTCTTGGGTTGAGTCGACTCGGGTTGTTGGCAGATGAATCAGGGTCGCGCGTCGATATCGGTTAAGGGTCGAAGGTTGGCAGAATTCGACCGATAAGATCGCGGAAGTCTATGGAAAGGTACGGACCAAGATACGGGTCTTACATTCCAGTTGAATTTCAGCAACCTGCGACGTGTAATTGGTGTTTGTGCACGACCCTAAGTCACATCCCAAATATCTGAGTCGACTCGACCCGAGAGTTGTACCCCTGTGCTGTCATCGCGGTTTCAACGTCATGTCTCACTCGCCGATCCGATACCTAGGCCAAGTGATGTGAGCCCACGTTAATTTTGAGGAAAACACCGCACGTTACGAACTTTGAGAGAATCTCTACCAAACATCACATCAATCCAACAATCAATCAATCAATTAAGTACAAGAAACCCATCCCATCCCTCTCTTACACCACCTTACCCAAAGTCAACTCACTCTCTCTCCACCCATCCCTCTCTCACCTAAAATTTAACCCAACCCATCTCTCTTATTACACACCCATCCCTCTCCTTACATTACCCCCTCTCTCTCTCATTTCTCTCTCATTCCAAGCAACTCTCAAAGAGAGCCAACCGTCCAAGCCTTCCAAGGAGAGAAAGAACCAAGGTGTGGCCCACTTTTCTACCCCAATCTATCAAGCCCGTATCCTAGTCCGTACTGTTCCATCGACTTTCGCGGTCCTTTCCGATGAATTTCAATAACCTACGACCTATAATCGACATTTGTGCACAACCCTAAGTCGTATCTCATAGATTTGAGTCATTTTAATCTGATACTTGTACTATTGCAACAGCATTGTCATCGCGGTTCTGACGCCACGTCTTGCATACCGATCCAATACCCTGACCAGGAGATGTGGGCCCGCGTTCAGTTCGAGAAAAATACCGCACATTTGTAATCCTAAGAGAATATCTATAACACGTCCCATCAATCAATCACTTCATGCCAAGTATACAACCCATGCTTTTTTTCTCCCCAAGTTAAGCGACCTACCCCAAAAGTCAACAAATCTCTCACCTCACCCATCACTCACCTCACATCCATCACTCCATCACCCATCTCTCCTCTCTCTCTCTCTCTCTCTCTCTCTCTCTCTCTCTCTCTCTCTCTCTCTCTCTCTTCTCTCTCCCCTTATAACCCTCTCTCCCATTTCTCAAACACAATTCTCAAGAAAAAGTGGTGGACGTCCAAGCATCCCAAGTGAGAGAAAAGTACATGTGTGTGGCCCACTTCCCACCCAAAAAATCTTCATCCTAGCCATTCACTTCTCATCACCTTCCATTAAAGAGAAGCACAAGGAGATCGACATTCCATCGGACCAAAAAGATTGAATGGTGGGTGTTTCTATAAGCCTAGATTTCATTATTTTGATGATGGGCTAAGTGAGACCTACTGATTGATGGTATGGATCTCACTTTGGATCCTAGGTGTGGCCGATAGCCCACCTTGATCCTCATGATCATTCCATGATGGGGCCATTTTTCATGGACCCCATCATGATGTTTATTTTCCTTACATGGATAGGGTCATCTAGACCTTGCATTTCGGTGGAGAAAGGATCTCCACCGTTGATTTTGATCGGTGGGCCCATATGTAATGGGACCCACTTGATGTATGTTGTAAATCATGGAAGGGAGGGCCCATAGTGTCGGAGTCCCTCCATCACTCGATCTCTCTCTTTCTCTCTCCCCTTTTTCTTGATTTTGGCCCCTTGATGTATGTAATTCATCCTAGTCGTCCACCTTTGTGGGACCCACTTGATGGACGTGTTGGATACATCTGTCTAAGCCATGTGGGCCCTACCTTAGAGTGATGGAAAAACATAATTATCAAATTAATCTAAGTGGGGCCACATCCTTGTGGGACCCACCTTGAAGAGCATTCAAACTGTCCAATGTCGAGGGACGCTGGACGTGTTTAGTGTAACGTGACTAGGCGGTGGATGTACTGGCAGTAACATTAAGATATATATATATATATATATATATATATATATATATATATATATATATATATATATATATATATATATTATCTTTAGTTCAAAGCTTTTGGGAAAGGCCACCCATGCAAGCCCCACCTTGATGTATTAATCCAATCCACGTTGTCCATTCCATTCCCTAGCTCATTTTAGATGTTGAGCTAAAAAATGAGCCCAATCCGATTATCTGGTGGGCCATAGCATAGAAAATAATGGCTTTACCATTGAAATCCAATTTGATATTTCTATACACTGAAACATGTCGAATATTGGGCTCATTTGGACTGTCCTGAGCAAGAGAATGCAATGGGTGGAGTGGATCCACCTGATGCGAGCCCTACCACGGAAAAACCTCTGAAAAATATTTTTAAAAAAAAAAATATATACATGCAGCAGCGCAGGACGTTGCTGCGTTGCTGCGCCGTGGACGGAAGGGGGAGGGACCTTGGCCCCACCATGAAGCATGTGTTTTATCTGTACACGCTCACCCCCTACATGTGTGCTGTGTCCGTGCCGCGTGGGACCCATGTGATGTATTTATTTATCTATGCCATCCACTATTTGGACGGTGGGGCCCACCATGATGCATACAGTCCAACTATTTTGAGATATCATAAATGGTATGCGATGAGGAATGAGTTAGATCCAAAGTTTAAGTGGACCCCACCATTTGAAATGATAGTGGGGCACAGTGACATCCACCGTTCAAGCTTCTTAGGAGCCACAATAGCTTCCAATTAAGCTTAAATTTTATTTTTACTTCATCTATCTCTATGTTAACTTATGAATTGGTTAGATCTCAAACACATCACGGTGGGCCACTCCGTGATATGATCATCCATTGATCGAGTGGGCCACACCACAGAAATAGTGGAGGATTGAACGTCTATCATTAAAACCCATTTGGGTCACGGAAGTTCTGGATCAATGGGGAATTGTTCTCCCTCTTAATCTAGGTCTTTATGACCTATGATTAGATTGGTTGGAAACTAAACTTTATAGTGGACCCTGTGAATTGTTTAAATAGTGAAAATTATTATCTCCACTGTTACTTAGGGTATGGTCCAAATGGTCCTTAAATATGACTTATTTTTTTGAGAATTACCGAGGCCCACCTTGGTATATGTATGAGGCCCATATGATTAGGCCCATCTTGATGAATTTGTGGCTGTCCGTTAAGGCCCACCTTGATATATATGAGGCCCATGTTATGAGGCCCATTTAATGTATTGGAGGCCCATGGGTTGAGACCCAATGAGATGTACATAAGTCCATTATAATGTATGATTCTACCATGATTTGTGTAATAATGTTTTATGGCGAGCCATGCCCTAGGACCAATGTTGGTTTGACGTCCATGTTGTAAAATTAATGTTGGTTAAATGTCTGCATTGTCACTCTCCCTAGGGCCCATTGATAGGCCCATACTTATTGTGTGTAGGCCTTCTAGGCCCATCTTCATTGTGAGGATAGTTCATCACCTTATAACATGCTTAGTGTAATTCCATGACTCATGCTCATACGCATCAAATGTATGATTGATATGAGTAGTGACTAATCATTGCATATGCCATTAGGCAGATTATTTATGTAACTTTAGGAGTTACCCACATGAGCGCGTGGTATGCGCGGGATTGCTGCGTGACTATATGGTGTGACTCATGCATCTCGCACATGTAACTTGATAATTATACGCCCTAGCGACATTAGGGTCGTGGCTCCATAAGTACATCGTGGATGGCCGTATTGGATATCGAAAATACTTGGTTCTAGCACTGTGGGCACTTAGGATGTCCTTGGGTGAGAGTCTCAGAACCTTTTTGGTACCGGGAAATGCTACAACATCTAGACCGAGTGGATACACGAGCGCCCGAGTGCCGAATACCAGTAGGCTGCGTCTCCCACTATGTCGTAGTCGGTTGGAATGGGGTGTGGCCTTATCCACCTGAGTGAGGGGGATATAAGCTAGGCCAAGTTTGACCAACTCGTAAATGAGTCCGCGATTGACGAGCCGGTTAGGTATTGGCAAACTATTGGTCAGGCAAATAGTGTGGTCTCTTCCACTTGCTAGACTGTGCGGCTAGGGAGGCGGTAATTAGTGTGAAGTGTATTAAACTCTGATGATATTATAGAGAGAAACTGTACTGATTTGTGTACTTGATGGGGATTGGCATACTTTCTTTGCATCTCGCATATGACATTTGGCTATATAGGCCTCGCATCTCATGGCCTTAGTATGGCTGATAGCATTCATGCTTTGCATCATATGGTATGGCTGATAACATTCATGGACTTACCACATATTTTTGCATTACTTTGATATTGTATACTTGACACTCACCTTGTGCACACACTTACACCACCCTCTAAGCTTTTGTAAGTTTATGCATGACTTTTGTATGCAAGTGTCGTTGGATCGCAGCAGCGTTGAGGCAGGAGCGTACACCAGATTATTTTGAAGTTTTTAAACACCTTGTATTTCCCTTCCTGCTTTGTACTTAAAGTTTTTGATATAGTGGATATGTGGTGATGTTGTTTTGTGACTTGGTTATGCTTGTGGTTATGCTCCATTATACATTATATAAAAAAAACATACTAAAAATCCTCCTTGTAGGATCCCAGGATCGGAATCTGGCATACGAGTATGGGGATCCGAGAAAGGGGTATTACGGAGGCTGTCGGGGCCGGATTCGCCGATCGAAAATTTTGTGAGCCCGTTTTTCGAGTTTGTGGTGTGACAAAAGTTGGTATCAGAGCATAACTTAGGAATAACTGAGGATCACATCACATATCTACTATAAACTTAGAATGAATAGGTTCCGAGTCCGAATAACTTAGTAATTTTTTTACATAGACCCTTAATGTTTATGCCTTCAAGAATTCTCAAAGTTGATAAGCCCTTGTTCCTTCCTATAAGACATGCCTCCTAAAAGGGCGACCCGAGCGAATCCCGCTACACTACCTACGACTCCTGCTCTACTACCTGCGACTCCCGCTCCACCCCCGGATATTCCTACTTTTCAGCCTAAGGATGCTACTCCTCTACCTGAGACTGGTGTGGATCTGACCGTACCTGTGAGTGCCGCCCAGTTGCAGCAGATGCTACAGGCGATGACTGCTATTCTTCAGGGGCAGACCAGCTGTCTCACTGTTACGCCAGCTAAGGCAGAGTAGGAGCATGCGAGCGCCCTTCTCAAGGACTTTCAACAACATGATCCCCCGCATTTTCGGGGTGAGCCAGACCCTACTACAACAAAGATATGGTACTTTAAGGTGCAGAAGATATTTGACACCATAAGATGTACGACCCAATAGCAAGTCCCATTAGATGTATCCTTCTCCAGGGTAAGGCTCAGCATTGGTGGGCATCTGTCACCCGAGTAGCGGTGATCGATTTTGAGTGGACTTGGAAGGACTTTATAAACCGGTTTGACCGGAAGTTCTTTCCCAAGCATGTGTGGTAGCAGCGCGCATTAGAGTTTGAGACTCTAGTCCAGGGAGACATAACTATGTCCTAGTATGAGGCATGTTTATTCATGACGTATCTTGTTAATGATGAGGGACGGAAGGCCCGCCGTTTTCAGAACGGCTTGCATCCTGCCCTCAGGAGCCATGTGATTGAACACATGCTTTCGACGTTTGAGTAGATTGTGGAGAGGGCCTAGATATACGAGTCAGATTGGGCCGGTTTACAGAGAGCCCACGATCTGAGGGGAGATTAGAAGAGGAAGGCGCTCTCCGGTAGTTCTCAGCAGCAATAACATCGTCCACAGCAGCGACACATGACCCGCCTAACATTCCAAGCACCAGTGGCAGCCCCAGCACTACCTTAGGGACCGGTTTCAGGTACTTGCTTTGGGTGCGGTAGAACAGGACATTGTAGGCATGAGTGTACCCATTTGCTGTAGAAGCAGCCAAGGGCACCGTATCAGCCTCCGCGACAGCCCCCATAACAGTAGTAGAGACTGCGACACCAGCCTTCAGGACCTCCCCTGCAGCGGTAGTAGCATCAGCAGGGACCTTAGAGGGGACCTGCACCTCCCCAGTAGGCCCAGGATAGATTTTATACCTCCCAGCAGGACCCTCAGTCATCAGGAGGAGTTGTAGAGGATACTCTCCCTATTTTTGCATGCATTGCATGTGTATTGTTTGATTCTGGTGCATTGCATTCTTTTGTGGCTGGTGATTTCTTTCGATTGACTGGTTTGCCGATGGAGTTTGCCCATGAGGTTTTTTCAGTATCGACATCCTTAAGGAAGACTACGATGTTAGGCCAATTTTGCGCATCTTGTCCCATTCTGATTGGGGATATCTATTTTCCTATGGATTTGTTCGTATTGCCAATGTCTGAGTTTGATGTCATCCTGGGTATGGATTCGCTTGCCGAGTACCACGCCATATTGAATTGCTTTGCGAGAATAGTCACATTTTGTATACCTGGCGTGCCAGAGTTCCAGTTTGTTGTCAAGCCCAAAGGAGAGCAGCTTTCCTAATTATTGTTGTGTGCCGTTGAGGAGTCAGTTGCTTTGAGTATCGACCAGCTGCCAGTCATTTGTGGTTTTCCCGATGTGTTCTAAGAGATTTCGGGGTTACCACCTCATTGGCACACTGAGTTCTATATTGATCTCGTGCCCGGTACCTCACTTATTTCAAAGGCCCCGTATCATATGGCACCGTTGGAGTTACAGAAACTACAGAAGTAGTTGGACAAGTTGCATGAGCTAAGCTTTATCCGTCCGAGTAGTTTTCTGTAGAGAGCGCCGATACGTTGAGGCTTTGTGTATATTAGCACAGCTCAACAAAGTCACGATCAAGAACAAGTACCCGCTCTCGAGGATCGATGATTTGTTTGATCAGCTGCAGGAGGTACAGTTCTTTTCGAAGATAGACTTGCAGTCTGGTTATAATCAGGTTTGGGTTTAAGAGGAGGATATCCCAAAGACAACCTTCAGGACGTGCTATGGTCATTTTGAGTTCCAGGTCATGTCCTTCGGACTGACCAATGCGCCCGCCGTATTCATGCAGTTGATGAACGAGGTCTTCCGTCCATATCTCGACTAGTTTGTTGTGGTGTTCATTTACGACATTTTGATATATTTGACGACCTGTGAGGATCATGAGTGACATCTGGAGATTACCTTGCAGACCCTCCGTACACACCAACTTTACACGAAACTAGAGAAGTGCAAGTTCTCGTAGGAGGAGGTGAAGTTCCTCGGTCATGTAGTGACGAGGCAGGGCATCACAGTGGACCCCTCAAAGATCGATGTCACGCATCTGTGGGGCTAACCCACGAATGCATCCGAGATCCGCAGTTTCCTTGGTTTGTCAGGCTACTACCGACGTTTTATTGAAGGATTCTCTTACATTGCAGCCCTATTGACCAGGTTGACCTGGAAGGGTGCTGAGTTTTTGTGGAGCAACACTTGTGAGTAAGCATTTTTAGAGTTGAAAGGCCGCCTCATGTCCGCTCCTGTCCTCACTCTTCCTTCTAAGAGCGATGGATTTGTTGTATTTACTGATGCCTCACAAGTTGGCTTAACTGCTGTCCTGATGCAGCACTGGAAGCCGGTGGCTTATGCATCTCGCCAGCTCAAGGTCCATGAGCTGAACTACCCCACGCATGATTTAGAGCTGGTGGTAGTTGTCTTCACATTGAAGGTGTGGAGGAACTATTTTTATGGGGTGAGGTTTGAGCTCTTTTCCGACCACAAGAGCTTGAAGTATCTGTTCTCTCAGTTTGAGCTGAACATGAGACAGAGGCGTTGGATGGAGTTCCTGAAAGACTATGATTTTGATCTCTAATACCACCCGGGTAAGGCGAACGTGGTGGTGGCCCTCAACCGTTAGCCATGGGGCTTGGTGGCACACATGATGATTCAGGAGTAGAGGATGCTCGAGAATATAACAGAGTACGACTTCGAGTTTGGTCTATAGTCTTCTTTCATTCAGTTATCGAGTCTGTCGATTCAACCCTCTCTTGTCGCAAGGTTGATCGAGGTTCAGTAGATAGATGAGTTGTTATAGGATTACCGAGCAGAGGCACCATCTGAGAGTCAGATAGACTGGTAGATTGGTTCTGATAGTGGACTTTACTTCAGAGGCTGATTATATGTCCCGAATATTCCTGAGTTGTGTCAAGATCTTATGACCGAGGCACATCGATCGCGGTTCTCTATCCATCCTAGCTCAACGAAGATGTATCATAATATGAGGCGTCAGTATTTTTGGACAGGGATGAAGCAGTAGATAGCCAGTTTTGTGGCCGAGTGTGACACGTGCTAGCGTGTCAAGGTAGATCATTAGAGATCCCCTGGTCTATTACAGGCGTTGAGCATCCCGATGTGGAAATGGATGCACATATCTACTGATTTTGTCATGGGTTTTTCGAGGACACAGCACGGTCATGATGCTATCTGAGTTATCGTGAATCGTCTGACGAAGTCAGCACATTTTCTTGCAATTTGTAAGACCTGACATATGTACCGGCTCACCAAGATATTTGTTGATGAGATCGTGAGATTACATGGTGTTCCTGTCTCGATCGTTTCAGACCGAAACTCGAAGTTCACGTCTCAGTTTTGGGGGAGCTTTCAGAGAGTGATGGGCACTAATTTGTAGCTTAGCACCGCGTATCATCCGTAAACCGATGGCCAGACCGAGAGGGTCAACTAGATTCTTGAAGATATGCTTCGGGCCTACACGATTGTTTTCTTGGGTAGCTAGGACGAGCACCTGCGATTAGTTGAGTTCACATACAACAACAGCTATCAGGCTACTATTAGCATGAATCCTTTTGAGGCATTATATGGAAGACCGTGAAAATCTCCGAGTTATTGGATTGAGGTCGGAGAGCGGTGTCTCTTTGGTCCCGAGCTTGTGCAGCAGACATCAGATTTCACGCTCCAAACTTGAAAACCGGGCTCACAAAATTTTTAATCACCGAATCTGGTGTCGACAGCCTTCGTAGTATCCCATTTTAGGCTCTCAGCGCCCATTGCCAGGTTTCCATCCTAAGATATTATGAGGAGGATTTTCAATATCAGTTTGATTCATAATAAGAATAACCAAATGCTTAACCTACAAACAACAACCAAAAACTCTATCACATTTCCACTATGATCAAAATTTATAAGTACAGTGCGCGTAAAGGAAAATATAATGATGATAGATAAAAGCTCCAAAATGATTTGCCACGTGCTTTAGCCTCAGCGCTGCTGCGATCCAATGTCACCTGCACACAACGATCATGCATAAGCTTATGAAAAGCTTAGAGGGTGGTAAAGCTGTGTGCGCAATGTAGTAATATAATTATACAATATCAGAGTAATCCAGAATATACTGATGAATCTATGAATACTATTAGTCGTACCAAGGCCATGTGATGTAGGGCATGAATGATGTCAGTCATACCAAGGCCATGCGATGCGAGATGCAACTCAAGCATACAAATCTTCATCTAAGTCTACATATCAATACAGTTTAACTCTAGAATATCACTGGGGTCTAGTACACTCCAACTGGATTGTCGCCCCATCGGGCGCAACAAGGTGAGTGAAAAAAACCTCACTATCCGCCTGCCAATATCAAACTCGGCTCTTCGATAGTAGATTCATTCCTTGAGTTGGTTAAACTCAGCCTAGCTTTGCCCCCTCCACTTAGACAGGTAAGGTCGTACCCCCTTCCAACCGACCATGATACAGTGGAAAGCGCGACCTTCTGGTAATCGACACTCAGTACTCATGCATCCACTCGATCTAGATGTTGAAGCAATCTCTTGGTACCATAAGGGTTTAGGGACTTTCTCCTAGGGATATTTATAGCACCTCATGTAGAATAACATTTTCGGTATCCAATTCTTCCAACCACGATAGGCCTGTGGAGGCTATGACCCTGATGTCACTAGGGCATACAGTATACATGTTACACAATGCGAGATGTATGAATCATGTAATCCAATCATATAACAATCATGCACGTACCCCGCGCTCATGTGGGCATCTCCCTTTACTAAGGAGTCTCATAACAATCTGCCTAATGGCATGTGCTATGATCAGTCACTCATCTCATCACAAGCATGCGGATGATGCGTATGAGCATGTATTATGATGTCATAATGTCACATACTCATAATCGGTATCGATAGTCGGCGTTAGCCTCGATAATCGGCACCGATAATCGGCATTGATAATCAACGTCAGCCTCGATAATTGGCACCGATAATCAACATCGATAATCGGCATCGACAATCAACATATATAACCAAGGTGGGGTCCATAGATGATCAGCCGATCAACCATAGTATAAAGATCGATACTCGGTTGTGGGTATATCAAATTCAATAGCATGGAGTCATTCATCCACGACGAATGAGGCCCACTTATTTGGGTTAACCTACGAAGAGAATGAGCCTAACAAGGCTTAAGGAAAGGTCATAATGAGGACATATAACCATCATTGCTCCCTCAATATGGACGTTTAACCATCATTGCTCCTAAGGAGTGGCCTACATAAGGAATTCATAAACAATGTAATGGCCACACCCATACATTACATTGGACCTCGATCATGGGCCTTACATACATCGCATCGAGTCTCGAATACACATCAAGTGGGCCTCGCACCTGGGGCTCAAAAATATCACAATAGGCCTCTTATGTCAAGCGGGCCACATCACATGGGCCGCATTATATGGGCTGCACTAATGGGCTTCATGTATATCAAATAAGCCACACCGATGGGCCTCATTTATATCAAATCGGGCCCAACCTTATGTATATTTGAGATCCAACCCATTCATAAGTTAACATAGAGATAAGTAAAAATGGGTCCTTACTCTTGCCCGGGTGGTAGACTCTTAGGAGTTTCAACTCTTGATCAAGGGTTTGAGTACCCATAGGTGATGAAATTCCACTAGCGTGAGTGTGTGGGGGTGTGTGTGCGCGTAAAAAAAAAGTGAAGTAAAAATAATATCAGCTTAATTGGAAACTACCATGGCCCTTAGAAGTTTGAATGGTGGATGTCACTGTACCCCATTATTATTACAAATGGTGGGTTGTACTTGAACTTTGGATCTCCCTCATTTACCCCATGCCATAAAATGATTACACAAATGGTTAGACGGTTTGGATACAACACATGCATCATGGTGGGTCCCATAGATAGATGGTGGGACCCATGGAACTTGTCGCGGTGAACAACAGTTGGTGGCGGGGTCCACTTGCTGCCGTGAACAGCAGGCTGTCATGTACATGCAGTTGATACTCTTAAAAGATGCAAAGGTGGGTCTCACGTAGGGCCCACCCTTATATATACATAAAGTATATAGTATACTATATATATTTAATATATTTATATAACTGCTATTAGTACTGCTTTATGCATTAAAAGGGGACAGAGGTGGTTCCCATGTAGGGCCCACCCATATCAGTTAATATATGATATTATATTATAATATAATATATAATACATTAATATAATATAATATATTAATATTATATTAATAACATGCAACGTCCAATCCCTAAACGGCCTGGACATTCATGTACATATAAGGGAGGCCCCACACATGGGGTGGGTCCCACCATCCAGGGACGGTGGAGACCTCACACACTGCACGGTGTGTCCCATTAGCAAGAATGGACGGCATGGGTGGGTCCCACGGACCTCACTGTTGTTCACACTTTATAGTTAGCCACCCCCACTAGGGAATTGATGCCTAGACCTTAGCGTTGAAATAAGGTATCTTTCATTCAGTCTACCATGTGAGCTATGGATCTGGGTGTGGATAGACATACCAAGGAGGGCCCCACACGGACGTGGGTCCCACCGTCCAGGGGCAGTGGACGGTCTAGATAAAACCCATACACCATGGTGTGGCCCATAGAAAGGGATGGAGGGCTTGGATGGGTCTCATGGACCTCACTGCCAGACCACACTCCACTGTTAGTACACCCACTATCAGTCCACATTCCATTGTTAGCCCCCACCTCACATCAGTCCACACCCCATGTTAGTCCACACTTCACTATCAGTTAACACTTCACTATTGGCTGCACCCTCCACTAGTGCATCCACTGGACGGACGGTGTGGGTGTGCACCTCATCAAGGTGGGTCCCACATGGCCCACCTATTTTAGGTCAATCTGATATTTGTGTTTCCCTTTCATCCAAGCCTGTGTGACCGTCCGGTCATGCAGGGATGGAGTAAAATACACACATCATGGTTGGGCTATGATCATAGAAGAGAGAGAGAGAGAGAGAGAGAGAGAGAGAGAGAGAGAGAGAGAGAGAGAGAGAGAGGGAAGAGATCGGTGATGACAGAGGGGCCCCGCCACTATGGGCCCCTCTTGTATATAAATATACATCAAGGTGGGTCCCACCATATGTGGCCCTTAAATCATAAAATAAATAAATAATAAAAAGGAAAAATGTGGGTCCAAGATCACCCACCGTTTGTTTCTTCTTACTCCCTAGGCTTCCTTTGCTCATTAGCTTCGTCCTAATGGAAGAGATGAAGTTTAGATGGTTGAGATGGGAGACGAGAGGGTAGGAAGTGGAACACACTAAAGCTCCTCCATGAGAGCTTTGGGAGAGATTGGATGTGAGGCTCTTTTGGGTTGCTTGAAACATGGTTTAAGAAAGAGAGAGAGAGGGTTGTAGAGAGAGAGAGAGAGAGAGAGAGAGAGAGAGAGAGAGAGAGAGAGAGAGAGAGAGATAGATGTGGTGAGTGATGGGTGTGTAAGAACTTTTTGACTTTAGGGGTGGATGGTATAAGAAAGGTATAGGTTGTGTAAGAACTTTTTAACTTTTGGGGTTACTTGGGGATAGGTGTGAGGTGATGTGTACTTGACATGTACTTAACCCTTGATGGGATTGATTGATTGATAGATGTGACATTCGGTAGAGATTCTCTTAGGTTTTGCAATGCACGGTGTTTTCCTCGAACTAAACACGGGCCCACATCTCCTGGCCTGGGTATCGCCTCGGCGTGCGAGACATGACATCGGAATGGTAACGACGGTGTGGTCGCTAGGTTATAAGTCTCAGGTTGAGTCGACTCGGGTTGACAAGACTCGGCTTAGGATCATGCGCAAATGTCAGATAAAGGTCGAAGGTTACCAAAATTTGACTGGGAAGATCGTGGAAACCTATGGAATGGTATGAACTATGATACGGGTCTTACATCAGAGGCTATCGATATCTTCAGACAGAGGATGCACATAGCTTAGAGCCGGCAGAAGAGTTTTGCTGATCATCGACATCGTCTCTTGGAGTTTACCGTGGGGACCATTGTATCTCAAAGTCTCACCCATGAAAGGTGTAGTTCGATTCAGAGTAAAGGGCAAGCTTGCCCCGAGATTCATAGGACCTTTTGAGATCACTGGGTGCGTTGGCGTCATGGCCTATCAGCTTGCCTTGCCATCTCAGTTGTCTGGCATTCACAACGTATTTCATGTCTCTATGTTGAGGAAGTGTGGTTCAGACATCGTTCCCATTATTGATTGACAACCATTGGAGGTTAGTAAGGATGCTTCTTACGTCGAGTAGTTAGTTCGTGTTCTCAATCAGAAGGAGTAGGTCCTCCGGAACAAGGTCATTCTCTTGGTGAAGGTGCAGTGGAGCCATCATAGTGTGGATGAGGCATCTTGAGAGCATGAGGCAGAGATTTGAGAGCGTTATCCTCATCTTTTCGATGTTTAATTATATGTTATATTATGTTTTGATTATATATGAGGTTATATTTTCTATTCCCTTATGAGTTATGCTTAGTTGCGATGGTGGTATAAATTTCAAGGATAAAATTTTTATTAAGTGGGGAGAGCTGTAAGGACCGTATCCTAATCTGTACTATTCTGTCGACTTTCGTGGTCCTTCCTGACAAATTCTAGCAACCTACGACCTATAATTAATGTTTGCGCGTAACCCTAAGTTGTATCCCATAGATTTGAGTCGTTTTAATCTGATACTTGTACTATTGTGACTGCATCGTCGCCGCGGTTCTGACGTTACGTCTTGCATACCGATCCGATACCCTGGCCAGGAGATGTGGGCCTGCATTCAATTCGAGAAAAACACTGTGCATTTACAATCCTAAGAGAATCTTTATAACATGTCCCATTAATCAATCACTCAATCAATCAATCAATCACTTCGTATCAAGTACACAACCTATGCTTTCTTTCTCCCCAAGTCAAGTAACCTACCCCAAAAGTCAACAAATCACTCACCTCACCCATCACTCACCTCACATCCATCACTCCATCACCCATCTCTCTCTCCTTACAACTCTCTCACTCCCATTTCTCAAACACAAATCTCAAGCAAAAGTGGTGGACATCCATGCATCCCGAGTGAGAGAAAAGTGCATGTGTGTGGCCCACTTCCCACCACAAAATCCTTCATCCTATTCATTCGCTTCTCATCACCTTCTATCAAAGAGAAGCACAAGGAGATCGGTATTCCATCGGACCAAGAAGATCGAACGGTGGGTGTTTCTATTGGCCTAGATTTCTTTTTTTGATGATGGGCCAAGTACCGATTGATGGTATGGATCTCACTTTAGACCCTAGGTGTGGCCGATGGCCCACCTTGATCCTCATGATCATTCCATGATGGAGCCATTTTCCATGGACCCCATCATGATGTTTATTTTTCTTGCATGGATAGGGTCATCTAGACCTTGCATTTCAGTGGATAAAGGATCTCCATCGTTGATTTTGATAGGTGGACCCATATATAATGGGACCCACTTGATGTATGTTGTAAATCATGGAAGGGTGGGCCCATAGTGTTGGGGTTCCTCCATCACTCGATCTCTCTCTTTCTCTCTCCCCTTTTTCTTGATTTTGGCCCCTTGATGTATGCAATTCATCCTAGTCATCCACCTTCACGGGACCCACTTGATTGGCATGTTAGATCCATTCGTCCGAGCCATATGGGCCCTACCTTAGAGTGCTGGAAAAACATAATTATTAGATTGATCCAAGTGGGGCCACGTCCTTGTGGGACCCACCTTGAAGAGCATTTAAACCGTCTAGCGTCCAGGGGCACTGGACGTGTTTAGTGTAGCGTGAGTAGGCGGTGGGTGTATTGGCAGCAACAATAAGACAAAAAAAATATTGTTGCGTTGCTTGCTCTGGACGGAAGGGGCAAGGACCTTGGCCCCACCACGAAGTATGTGTTTTATCTGTGCACGCCCACCCCCTGTACGTGTGCTACGTCCGTGTAGCGTGGGACCCATGTGATGTAATTGTTTATCTATGCCGTCCACTGTTTGAACAGTGGGGCCTACCATGATGCATACAATCCAAATGTTTTGAGATATCATAAATGGTGTGAGATGAGGAATGAGTCAGATCCAAAGTTCAAGTGGATCCCATCATTTGCAATGATAGTGGGGCACAGTGACATCCATCGTTCAAGCTTCTTAGGAGACACATTAGCTTCCAATTAAGCTTATATTTTATTTTCACTTCATCTATCTCTATTTTAACTTATGAATTGGCTGGATCTCAAACATATCATAGCGGGCCACTCCGTGATCTGATCATCCATTGATCGGGTGGGCCACACCATAGAAATAGTGGAGGATTGAACATCTATCATTGAAACCCATTTGGGTCACGAAAGTTCTGGACCGATGGGGAATTGTTCTCCCTCTTAATCCAAGTCTTTATGACCTATGATTAGCTTGGTTAGAAAATAAACTTTATAGTGGACCCTGTGAATTGTTTAATCAATGAAAATTATTATCCCCACTATTACTTTGGGTATGGTCCAAATGGTACTTCAATATGAGTCATTTTTTTGGTAATTACCGAGGCCCACCTTGGTATATGTATGAGGCCCATATGATTAGGCCCATCTTGATGTATTTGTGGTCATCCATTGAGGCCCACCTTGATATATATGAGGCCCATGTTATGAGGCCCATTTGATATATTGGAGGCCTATGGGTTGAGACCCAATGGGATGTACATAAGTCCATTACAATGTGTGATCCTACCATGGTTTGTGTAATGATGTTTCATGGCGGGCCATGCCTTGGGAGCAATGTTGGTTTGACGTCCACATTATAAGATTAATGTTGGTTAAATGTCTGCATTGTCACTCTCCATAGGGCCCATTGATAGGCCCATACTTGTTGTGTGTAAACCATCTAGGCCTATCTTCGTTGTGAGGATAGTTCATCACCTTATAACATGCTTAGTGTAACTCCATGACTCATGCCTATACGCATCATATGTATGCTTGATATGAGTAGTGAGTAATCATTGCATATGTCATTGAGCAAATTCTTTGTGGGACTCATTGATAGGAGTTACCCACATGAGCACGTGGTATGTCACTCCCCAAACTCGAAAAATGGTCTCACAAAATTCCTAATCGCTGAGTCTAGCGCCGACAGCATCCGTAGTGCCCCTTTTTTAGATCCTAGCACTCACATGTCAGATTCTGATCCTGAGATCCTACAAGGAGGATTTTTCAACGTACATTTATCTCATAATAAGCATAACTATAAGTTTACCCTGAAATAACAGTGAAGATCGCTTGAGTTGAAGTAGGAATATGCTAATATGTCTTAAAGGGGGGTGAATAGGACTTTTTAAAGTTTTACAATATTTTTAAAAATCCTATTGCACTAATCCTATCAGATAGATAATTATCAGGATTACTCAAAGGTAACTCTACTAGCTTTCAAGCCTTATAGAGGATCCAATCACAAACTTCTTAAAAGATAAACAAATTACAAGCAAGATTGTGATGGACATGACTGTGTGTGTATGAGGTGTGATCTCAGACAATCAGATATAAAATCATGTAAGGAAATCACATAAATGGAAGACAATAACAATCTCAAACACAGTCATTTTTATAGTGGTTCGACTACTTGTTTACTCAACTCCTGGCTGCCGCACTAACCCTTGAGTGTACCGGATTTCACTAAGGAGGTTTCCTAGGGTTCACCTCAAACCTAAGGTTTTAAATCAGGTTCACCTTCAACTTTTACACGGAGGTTTCTACTCGGTTCACCTCTAACCTTGGAGTTTTACTGATTCACTCCTAACCAGATGTTTATACTATTTATAGAGCAAAGGTCCACACAACGCACCCAGATGTTTATGCTCTCCACAGAGCAAGGGTCCACACAACGCACCCACTACGTACCCTCTCGCAGGAGGCCTCCTATGAGGACTTCAAAGGGTGTGCAACACTCAAGACCGAATCCTAGAAAGGAATGATCACAATTGTCCTCTGGACTCTAGATACTTACAGATAAGTTGATGAGTCCCATTCAATGCAATGACGAAGATCTCCTCCTTGTTGTTGAAGAGTCTTTGACTCCCTTGATCCACAACACAAAAGATGTACCAGTACTTGGCTTCGGGTTAGGTCAAGGTTAAGACGAAAATCCACTCTCTTAGAGTTTTTTGATAAGGAAGATAGAGTGATTCCCGTCATCTATTCATTTAAGGCATCCCAGCTTAATGATATGCTATTAAGATAGTTGCTGAAGGATCCTTGAATGTGGAAGTTCATTTCCCAATCCACTCTATTGAATGTCAATGAATGAGAGTGGATTGGCAGATGAACTCCCGTAAGAGAAAGGGCTTTGGGTATATGATCTAAAGGTAGAATACACAAAGGCACTCTCTTCTTTCTCTGCCAGTAATATGAAAAAGTCTCTCTTTATATAGGCAAAGGTTTCAACGGATATAAAATGGTCATATTTATGACAGAGTTCGATATCATCGAGTAAGGTCGATATCATCGAGCATATACTCTCGATAGGATCGACTGTCCGCTCGATAACACAAACACAAATGTCATATGCTTTTGAAACCTTTTGCCAGCTAGTCGATGGGATCGATACTGGTGTCGATGTCATCAGATTTCGAACTTCGATTCCATTGATATTGGGATCGATCTATCAACATTTGAAGCATGAGAGAGACTAGCCTTGAAATATTTCAGGTTTTTAGGATATAATCGAGGAACAACCAATGTCATCGAAATTTGAATATCGATGATATCCGTGTCGAAGGGATCGATAAATCGTATAGATTTACCTATAAGCTCGCTGGACAGTTTGTGTCCAGTCTCGATCCAATCGACTAGACCACGATAGCATCGACATAACAATATCGATTTCCTTGAGTGGCTCCCGATAAAATTTAAAAACAACCTGAAATATTTGCTGGAAGAAATGCGCGCCCACTATTGATATGATCGAGATTTGAATTCAGATTGAATCGGGAAAGACATTGATATATCGAAGCACATAGTAATTTTCTTGAGAAAAATAGGGGTGCCAAAAATCTGTCTGTTGATATTATCGAGCCACTTTCGATGAGCTCAATTTTTTAATATCGATGATATCTATGGGTGTATCGATATATCGACAAATCCATCCAAATGAGTATGCGGTTGCTGGATACTTTGTCCTCTTATCGATAGTATCGATCAAGTGTCGAGGACATCTACAGCGCAGGTCGATCATATTGAAATGTGTATCGATACAATCGACAGGGCAATCAAACTTAGAGATTTTCTAATGATTGAAAAAATTCATTTACCCAAAAACCCTCATATGTTCTAACTTATTTTTAAGGGTTTTAATCACCTGGCGTTTTGGGACATGGGATGCGAAGCTATGATTTATGTTGAGGCATAAAAAATATTCTATGTCCGGGGGTATTTCGGTAATTTCCACATCTGGGGTATTTCGGTAATTTTCATGTCCAGGGGATTTCGGTAATTTTCACGTCCGAGGGTATTTTGGTAATTTCCAAGTCTGAGGTATTTTGGTAATTTTCACGTCCAGGGCTATTTTGGTAATTTTCATGTCATGGTATTTCGATAAAATTCTATGTCCAGGGGTATTTCAGTAATTTCCACATCCGGGGATATTGCGATAATTTCCACATTCGGGGGTATTTTGGTAAAATTCTGTCCAGGGGTAGTTTAGGTATTTTGGTAAAATTTCATGTCCAGGGTTAGTTTAGGTTTTTTAGTAAAAAGCATTAGAAAGGGTAGTTTGGTAAAAAAAGGGTGCACATGTGTCATTTTAAGGGAGAAAGGTTGTATACCACCATTTAAGAGGGAGCTTGGTGGTCACCATGGTTTAAGAAAAGAAGTTCATATGTGAAGAGATAAGTGGTGGTGATCACCACTTTATAAGAGTGGTGGGGCCTATAAATACCCCTTCCTGCTTCATTTAGAGGGGTTAGATCGATTAGATCAGATGGTGGGCCAAAGAAATGGAGAAGTGAGGAGTGAGAGAGAGTGCAATGCAGTTGCGTGGACTACGCAAGGAATAGTGCAGCTGCGCGGACCGCACAAGGAAGGAAAAGCACTGCTGCGCCATTAGAGCAAGAGAGATGTGGGGTTGGGCCATTCAGGCAAAAGAGGTTTTCTGTTGCGCGGTCTGCATGACCTGCGCAACAGAAGTTGGAATTTGACTAAGTGTTGATTCCATCAAGCCATATAGTACTGTTACTTTGTCCGATGAATGGTTCCCGTTACACGAACCGCGCGACTGGCCAAACGTTCAGTTGGACATAATCAGAGGACTTCATCTTTCCTTTCACTATTTTGTTGGTAATACCCAGTACAGACGTCTTTTGAGGAATCCACACCATTCACTGGATTCCTCTCGAGATTTTAACCATGAATGGTGAACTTTGATCATCCAGTGACGTGGCCCACTGAGACAATCAAACTAAAACAGTAGCTGAACGTTCTCTTTGTGGTTGATGTAACGATCATAAGGAAGAACAGGATTATGAAATCTCAGCATGGTTTTGATGGGTTTTTCCCCTTCTACCTGATGAACTGTTCAGATCCATCTTTCACTGCATGATGGTTGCCCACAACAGAAGGACAGAAGCTCTGTTTTGCAACAGAGTCAACGTATGTCGACTTTGTGAATTTCAGTGGCCCATTTATTGAAGTCGTTTGGAAAATCCACTCCGTCTGTTGGATTCAGGGTGAAAAACCATCAAGGAAGGACCGCTTTTGAAGTGAAATCAGCGCAACCCGCAAGGTTATCAACTTCGTCGTCCATTCCGTATTCAACGGTTAAGATCTTGAAATCACTTGCACGGGGTTAGAAGTTCATCTAGTCAAGGGTAATACCCATCCCCTAGAGTGACTGGACAGTCCAGATCGACGATTTGAATGACGATCAGGCCACACTAAGAAAATTGCAGAAAGTTAGAGAAGACGCTGCCTATTCTTTGAAATGAAGAAGAAGGAGTCGGTCAGCAGGCGCTGACCGACCTTGGGAGTCCCCTTGCACGGCTCGTGCACTTGGACTTCATGTATATGCGATGTACATGTGGTCCCAACGTGATGCTCGTGAGAAATCTTCTCCGTCCATACGCTTTGCCATTGCAATTTACATGTTGGGACCAAATCTGAAGCACATCCAGATATCAGGCGGGCCCCAAATCATGATCTCAGGGACTGATTTGTCATTTTGGCCATTTTTACAAGGATCCACAAGCTGAAATTTGGCGTGTATGGCTAATTTGTGGTTCTAATGTTGCACATAAAGTTTCAAGTCAAACGGACATGGCAACCCCATGATCTTATATTCTGGAGGACTTTTTAGGCCCGTTTAGTATGATCAGCCTGATTTTCTCAAGGCCTGGCCACACTTCAACGGGCTACTGCATATTTCAAGGAAGAATGACTGGAAGGATGCTCCATCTCATTGGAGATTGGCTGATCGATTCAGTAATTCCTCCTAAGTACCTAGGAGATGACCGAAATAGCGTCGGAATGCTGCCGAAAGTTCTATTGGACTATCTTCTCTTTAATTGCATTGCATTAATTGTACTTTGTTTTCAAAATCAAAGGAATCAGAGGATGTAAATGAACTCAGATACATGTGATCAATGTTCTCTCATTAAATTCTTTGTTATCATTGAATAAATCCCCCAAATAGAACGCATTTATTTTCTTGTCGAAACAAAATGACGACTCTGCTGGGGAATTTTATTATTCAATGGTAACTTGAAAAATATTAACAGAACATTTATCACTTTTTGCAATTTGTATAGACACCAAAATGGCGACTCTCAACGGGAACATCCTCCCCTTCATCTCTGAAAATAAGTTACCGGAGAAAGCTAGCTTATTGTACTGGAGCGATTCAAACATCAGCTAGTTAGTACATGTCTAAGGAAGAGGAACAGGCTTCCTTAATTTGGCAGTTCTTTTGCAGCATACCTGTGAATATGATGGCAGTTCCTTCCATAGCTTTCTTCATCTATTTCACTTGATGAGCATCAAGATATGCTGAAATGCTTGTGCAAGATAGTCTCAGATGAAAGACTTCTTCAAAAGTGTTGTGTGGCTCCCACACATGGCCATTTAATGGATCGAGCAAAGAAAGGGTGGAGCACTTGTGAATCTTCCAAGACTGGAAAAAGGAAACATCTGGAGTCAGTTATCGATTCAATTATAGCACGTCTAATCGATGAAATATTGGCACAATGTTATTAAAAGAGAATTGAATGATATTGCTGAAGGAACAAGGAAGATGCAACTTTCAGGAGATTTCTTTGATTTGTCAGCTTTTAATGACAGGTTACAATTCATTGCCTAAGTATGCATCTTTCACGGCATTGCTGAGGATGAAGTTATATTCCCAGCGGTAGATGGGGAATTATCGTTTGCTTAGGAGCACGCTGAAGAAGAAAGCCAATTTAACAATTTTAGCTGCTTAATAGAAAGCATTCCGAGTTTTGGAGCCAATTTAAATTCACCTGATTTTTATGCAAAGTTGTGCTCACATGCTGACCAAATAATGGGTATCATATAGAAGCACTTCCATGCCGAAGAAGTATGGAGAGACGTTGGAAGATCAGGTCACGTTCTTCCTACAGAAATACCTTGGAAACTAAGTGAGAGGCCTTAACAAGGAAGCTCTCAAGATCAGCGCCTGGCAAGGTGATATGGAGCTCACAAATATCCAGCTGAAGCCAGAGGTGCTTAATCCCTTGAAGTTGCCTATGAAAGTTAAGGCAGGATTTCTTGGATCTGTGAAGCTCAAGGTTCCATAGAGCAGGCTAGGTCAAGATCCAGTCTTAGTCTATTTGGATCAGATTTTCATATTAGTTGAGCCTGCAACACAGGTTGAAGGATGTAGTGAGGACATTGTTCAGGAAGCAAAAAAGAAATAAGGGAAATGGAAATGAAGCTGTTGGAGAGTAGGCAACAACTGAAATCTGAACTGAATACATCATGGCTCGGCTTTTTTATCAACACGACAATAGGGAACATGAACTCTCCATTACCAATATCCACATTAGATGTAAGGATCTTGAAAGCAATCCTGGTCATCCATTTGTAACAAGCGTAACATTGGCAAAGCTTTCAGCAGTAAGAGTTGACGATGGTGGAAAAGAAACTTTTATTACAGCAGTTTATTCAGAAGTCTGGGGAACTTGAACGCTTGACTCTTTATTTCGATTTTGATATTTATCCAGGGAATGTTGACAAACCATGGGAGGGCTTGCTTCCTTCAGAATGGAGTCAAGTATTTGAAATTGTGAGTCAAGATGGTAAACCTGATGTTGTTCTTCCAAAAGAGCACAGTTACATTCTTCAACCAGTAATAGGAAATGCCAAGTATTCAAAGCTTCGGCCTGATGTATCTTAAAGTGTGGGATAGCCACTGTAAAAAGCAGCAGTTAACTTGGATGATGTTACATTGTGTTTATCAAAGGATGGAAGTGAACCAGTGCAATTTAGTGAGGAAGATTGGGAACAATTAAATAAGATCATTGGCTACAGGGAAGGTGCGGATGAGCATTTGGTGGAAGTTCAGGATAGGGAAAACATGCTTCATACCCTTTTGGAAATTCGTATGAAGCACTTCCATGGTGAGGAAGTTGAGGTTCTTTCTCTTGCTCATGAACATTTCAGTCCTACAAAATAGCGAGAGCTTTTGTATGAAAGCTTGTGTGTGATATCACTGAAATTGATATAGCGTGTCTTGCCATGGCTGGTCAGATCACTTAGTGAAGAAGAAGCAAGGTAATGTCGAAAGTATTAAAAATAAAACCAATGCCGGAAAGTATCAGGGAAGATCAAATCAGTTGCGATCAAGAAACAGATAATGCCAGGTAGTGTCGAAAGTAGTTTTTGCTTCAGCAGTAGCATGACAAAATAATCAAGGACGAATGATAATGTGTTAACGCACAAAAGTATACAAAGTTTCCATCATATATTGCCTTTGAGAAATGAGAGGATATTGGAGACAAGAAAGAAAGAAGAAAGAAGATTAGAAAAAAAAGATACGTAAAGAAGAATGAGACTTGTGCAAAAGTTATAGGGTACTGCGTGTACAAGGACAATGGTGTTTAGATTAAGTTGACAGAGGCGGCTAAGACTTGGTGAAAGGAATATCATCCTACCGAGTACAGATAACTATACATTTGAAGTGTGCAGAAAATAGAAAATTTGCCAACAAGTTGTTCATCATCCTTCACCAAATGAATGTGTTACTGAAGACTTTACTCTTCCAACAGCGACTACCATGAACAACAGTAAATCTTGAAGGAAAACCCTCAGAGGAGAAGTTATTTCAACTGAGTTAAGTGTTGCTCGCCAACAAGTAAACAGATCAATTAATGAATTAATGAATTCATCGGTCAATAGAGAACCCTGGGGGCATCGTCACAACTTTCCAGATTAGAAGAGCAAGAGTCAAAGTAAAGTTGCTCCACTCTCATATGAACCAGCTATTTCACGAGTCCTAGGGGAACAACAACAGATATTGCCAAAGAAAGAAAGCAAAACAAAGGATTCTCAAAGCTGAAGAAGGCAATATACTGCTTATCAGGAATCATTCGCTAGCTACAGAGGCAATCAAATTACCATAGTTAAAGTATTAAAGGAAATAAAACAAAGAAGAAAGAAGAACAGGCAAGAAGAAAGAAAGACAGCGTGTTAACTCAAAAGATTCATGGCACAATTATTCAGGGGGGTAGAAAAAGGTGTACAAGGTACTTTATCCTTTAAGATAAGTTATAGTTTTGATGCTTCTAAATAAAAAAAAGGGGCATGATAAGCAAAGTCTGAGAATGATAAAATCTCAGAATTCCAAATGTGGTAATTGTTGACTCCCCGAAATGATAATTGTTTATAATAATTATCTCTATCAATTGTTGCAGGTTAAAAGTGGGGGCAAAAGCAAGCATTGATGATTGCTATCAAGCATTGACGATTGTCACCGACAATTCGAGGAGAAAAAGGATTGCGAAAGACAAGTTGAAGAAGAAAGAAAAGTGAATGGCTTAAAGAACAAGTTGTAGAAGACGATTGATAAAAGAAAAATTGTTAAGGTATATGACATAAAAGAAGAAATAAGAGTATACAGGCCTGATTAGTTCGAGACTAGGGGCAAAGCTAATCTTACACAAAAGTATGAGATGATGCGGTGTCAGTATATTTGTTAAAGGTCGCGACATCATGATTTTGATTACGAAGATTGCTAGAGCAATGTTTTCTAATCAAAAGGGGGCAAGACAAGGGAGTAAAAATAAGACAGGTTTTCAAGCGCATCAAGTCATCGCCAAAGTAAGAAAGGCGAGTAAAAAACTGTGAAATGTATTTCTCACCATATAATATATTTCTTTTGTGTATATGAATAGAATGCAGGCTTTCAAGCACATCAAGTCATCACCAAATGAAAAGCATTGATGATTGCTATCAAGTATTCACGATTGTCGCTGACGCTGAAGATTATCACCAAAATCGCCAAACGTCAATGATATCGCCAAATTCTCCAAACGCCGATGATCGTTGTAAGACCCATATCCTAATCCGTACTATTCCGTCAACTCCCGCGATCCTTCCTGTCGAATTTCGGCAACCTACGACCGATAATTGATGTTTGCGCGTGAACCTAAGCCATATCCTATAGAATTGAGTCATCTTGATCCGAGACTTGTACCATTGAGACCACACAGTCGCCGCGGTTCCAACGCTGTAACTCATATACCGATCCAATACCCTGACTAAGAGATGTGAGCCGGCATTTATTTTAAGAAAACACCGCGCATTTATAATTCCAAAAGAATCTCTATAACATGTCAAATCAATCCCATCAATCACCTCTCATGTCAAGTACAAAGAACCCATGCTTTCTTTCTCCACAAGTCAAGCAAACCCAATGTCAACCAAGCTCTCACCTCACCCATCACTCACATCACACATCACTCACCCTTTCACCCATCACACCCATCCATCACCTCTCTTTCAACCATCCCATTTCTCACTTTTTCTCTTCACTTTTTTCGAGCAACACCAAGAGCAAGAGGCTCACACGTCCATGGATTTTCATGAGAGAAAAGAGTGCATGTGTGGCCCACTTTTCACCTCAAATCTTTCATCCTAGCCATCCACTTCTCATCTTCCACCATCAAAGTGAAGCACAAGGAGACCGGCATTCCAACGGACCAAGAAGATCGAACGGTGGGTGCTTCTATAGGTGTAGATTTCTTGTTTTGATGATGGGCTAAGTGAGGCTTACCGATCAATGGTATGGACTCATTTTGGACCCTAAATGTGGCCAATGGCCCACTTTGATTTCAAGATCAATCCATGATGGGGCCATTCTCCATGGACCCCATCATGATGTTTAATTTCTTTGCATAAATGGTAATTTAGACCGTCCATTTCGGTGGAGAAAGGATCTTCACCGTTGATTTTGATCGGTGGGCCCATATGAAATGGGACCCACTTAATGTATGTTGTAGATCATGCAATGGAGGGCCCATAGTATCGGGGTCCCTCCATCACGCGTGTCCCATTTCTCTCTCTCTCTCTCTCTCTCTCTCTCTCCCTCTCTTTTTATTTTACTAAATTTTTGGTATGTGATGTTATTAAGGCTGTGTGGCCCACCTGGATGGACCCCACCATGAAGCATGTAGTGGGCCTAAGTCATTTGTAGGTGGGGCCCCTTTATATGTGTTGTGCTTCACCACACATCATTAGGTGGCCCGTGTAACGTGTGCCCCTACAATAAAAAAAATATAATAATGAAGAGTCCAGAGACGCTGGTCTCTGGACGTGATTGGAAAACACAAATATTATCTTGGTTCCAAGCTAATGGGGGTGGACCTCTTATGTAGGCCCCATCTTGATGAATATATTCAATCCATGCCATCTAGCATGTTTACCAACTCATTTTAGGCGTTGAGCCGAAAAATGAGCTTGATTTGAGTATCAGGTGGGCCATAGAGTTGAAAACTGTATCTTTATCGTTGAAATCTCACAAAAATTCTTCTACATGTTAAAAGAAGCCCGATATTGGTCTTGATGGATGGGTTATGGGCTGTCGAATCCACTGGCTAGAGTGGATTCACTTGGAGCGGGCCCCACATATGAAAAACGTCTGAAAAATGGGTTTTTCAAAGAAAAGAAATATATATATATATATAAGGCAGCAGGGCTGCTGCTGCCAGAGGCGCAGGCAGCGCCTGCGTTGTTGAGATGGGCGTGCGTATGGGCAGGGTCCCACGGCTCTAGCCGTGGGCCCCACCATAATGTTCATTTGTCATCCAACTGGTTCATTAGGTGGGTCCCTTCCTGCAGTGGGCCCCCTCCAAATTTCAGCCGCATCCAACGCTCAGGTGGCCCACATCATTAGAAACAGTGGGATTGAATGTCTACTCTTGAAACCCTTTTTGGGGTCCACAAAAGCTTTGGATTCATATGAAATTTATTTTTCGTATTTATCCAAGTCTGTGTGACCGTATCAACAGGTTGGATGACAGATAAACATTTTGGTGGACCCCACGTGGGACCCACTGATGAATGTGTTGTACTCCACCCCGTCCACCAGAGGGGACTCCACGTGATGTATGGGTTATACCCCACCGTCCAGAGGCATGGATGGTGGGCAGATGTAATGTATGTGTTTTATTCATGCTGCATAGCAGCTGTGGGACCCACACACGTGTGGACTCCACATCATGCATGTGTTTATCAATGTCATCCATCTGTTTTGCATCCATCGTCCATATGGCTGGACAGTGGTGCATACTGTGATGTATGTGATTTATATCCTGGCCATCTATCCCTGGTTGGAATGTGGACCCCACGTGATATACGTATTGTATCTACTTCATCCATCCATTTGACGTGGTCCACCATGATCTAAATGGTGGGCCATACCATGAGTTATGTGTTGTTCATCGATGTCATTCATTTAGAGGACCCATTTAGAAGGTGTAGGCCCAGGTGCAGGGCCCACCTGTTATGTATATTAGACCCATATGCAGGGCCCTCCTGGTATGCATTCAAGGCCCATGGATTAAGGCCCATTGTGATGTATTAGGGCCTATGGGTTGAGGCCCATTGTGATGTATTAGGGTCTATGGGTCAAGGCCCACTGTGAGGTATTAGGGCCCATTGTAATGTATTTAGGGCCCATGGGTTAAGGCCCATTGTGAGGTATTAGGGCCCATGGATTGTGACCCATTGTAATGTATTTAGGGCCCATGGGTTGAGGCCCATTGTGATGTATTAGGGGCCATGGGTTGAGACCTATTGTGATGTATTAGGGCCTGTGGGTTGAGGCCCATTATGATGTACTTGGAGCTCATGGGTAAAGGCCCATTACGATATACTTGCAGCCCATTTAGCATGGCCATTTTGATGTATTCTAAGGCCCATGGATTATGGCCCATTGCCATGTACATAAGGCCCATTGGTGAAACCCATTGATATGGCCCACTTGATGAATATAAGGCCCAGGTGATATGGCCCATTTGATGTATTTAAGGCCCAATGGGATGTACCTAAGGTCCATTGTAATGTGCGACCCCACCATGGTTTATATAATGACGTTTATGGCGGGTTGTGCCTTTGGAGCAATGTTGGTTTGATGTCCACATTGTAAGTATAATATTGGTTAAATGTCTGCATTACGACTCTCCTTAGGGCCCGTTGATAAGCTCATACTTGTTGATAGTTCATCACTTTATAACATGCTTAGTATAACTCCATGATTCATGCTCATACGCATCATATGCATGCTTGATATGAGGATTGATTGATCATAGCATAAGCCGTTGGGCTAAGACATTTACGGGACTCCTTATGAGACGGAGTGCCCCACATTATCGTGATGTACGCGCATGATTGTTGCATGACTGTATGTGTAACTCATGCATCTCGCATATGTGTGACTTGATCATTGCACACCCTAGCAACATCTGGGCCATGGCTCCACAGGTAGATCATGGATGGCCGTATCGGATACCAGAAATACTTGGTTCTAGCATATAGGCATGTAGGATGTCCTTGGGTGAAAATCTCAGAACCTTTTTGGTACCAGGAGTTGCTCCAACGTCTAGACCTTAGTGGATACATGAGAACCCGAGTGCCGAATACCAATAGGCCACATCTCCCACTGTGTCGTGGTCGGTTGGAAGGGGGTGTGACCTTATCCGCCTGAGTGAGGGGGATATAAGCTATGCTGAGTTTGACCAGCTCGCAAATGAGTCCGCTATCGATGAGCCAGGTAGGTATTGGTAGACTACTGGTCAGGCGGATAGTGAGGTCTATTCCGCTTACTTGGCTGTGCAACTAGGGAGGAGGCAGTCAGTGTGAGTGTATTAGACCTCGGTGATATCTAGAGAGGAACTGTACTGATATGTGTACTTGATGAGTACCGACTTGCTTGGATTGTATTTCGCATATGACATTCGACTATGTAAACCTCGCATTTGCATCAGTGTGGCTGATAGTATTCATGTCTCACATCGCATGGCCTTGGTATGGCCGATAGCATTCATTCCTTGCATCACATAGCATTGGTATGGTTGGTTTTGTTCATGGACTTACCGCATACTTTCGCATTACTCTGATATTGTACACTTGGTGTTTACCTTACGCATACACTTACACCACCCTCTAAGCTTTGGTAAGCTTATGCACAAGAGTTGCATGCAGGTAGCATTGGACAACAACAACGTTGAGGTAGGAGTGCGCATCTTGCTATTTTGGAGTTTTTTGTTCATCTTGTATTTCCCTTTCCGTATTATACTTAAAGCCTTGATATAATGGATATGTGGTGTTGTTATTTTGTGATTGGTTATGCTTGTGGTTATGCTCCATTACAAAAAAAATTCATTCTGAAAATCCTCCTTGTAGGATCTCAGGATCGGAATCTGGCGTATGCTGCGCTGGGAGCTGAGAATGGGGTACTATGGAGGTTATCGACACCGGATTCAACGATCGGGATTCCTGTGAACCCGATTTCTGAGTTTGAGGCGTGACAGAAGTTGGTATCAAATCATAACTTGGGAAAACCTGAGGATAACATCACATATTTGCTGATAGTTACACCATACTGTGTGATTGTTGAGAACTTAAAATTGTTAGACTCCCGAGTTTGAATAACTTAGAAACTCCCTGATATAGCTCCCTATAATGTGTGCATTCGAGAGTTCCCAAGGATGATAGGCCCTTGTTCCTTCCTATAGGACATGACACCCAATAGAGTGACCCGAGCGACTTTCATTTCCTCGCCTGAGATTCCTATTCCCTCACCTGAGACTTCTGCACCCTAATCCGAGTCTAGCGCAGCAACGACCATGTACGTAAGTGCGGACCAGCTACCGGGATGTTGCAAGCTATGATTGACATTCTTTAGAGAAGAGACCGGAAGAGGAAGGCCTCCTCCCGTAGCTCCCAGGTGCAGTAATGTCGACGGCCACAGAGGCATAAGAACTGTCCATCCTTTGGAGCATTTGCACCACCTAAACGTCATCCCTCTAGTGTATGCTACAGATGTGGTGTGATGGGGCACCGCATCTGGGAGTGCCCCCACCCTCGGCAGCCCTTACCACCCAGACCATTCTCTGGTGCTTCCTTTCGGTGCAGTAGGATAGGGCATTGTAGGAGCGAGTGTCTCCATCCTCAACAGCAGCAACAGGATCCTCAGACCTCAGGAGGAGTCATCAACGATTTGTGTGACTTGGCCCCTACACCATCTTCCTAGATTGTTTATGAATGAGGCGTCCTGAGAGTTAAAGCTTGAGATTTGTAGGCGTTATCCTCATCCCTTAGATGTTTAATTATGTTGTATGTTGTGTTTTGATTATATACTAGTGTGTTTTGATTATATATATATATATATATATATATATATATATATATAGTGGTATGGTTTTCCACCCTTCGTAAGCTCTGTATTGGTTATGTTATGATTTAAATTTCGAGGATAAAATTTTTTTTTTTAGGTGGAGAGAGTTGTAAGACCCGTATCCTAATCCGTACTGTTCCGTCAACTCCCGCGATCCTTCCTATCGAATTTCGGCAACCTGCGATCGATAATTGATATTTGCACGTGAACCTAAGCTGTATCTTATAGAATTGAGTCAGCTTGATCCAAGACTTGTACCATTGCGACCGCACAGTCGCCGCGGTTACAACGCCGTGACTCATGTACCGATCCGATACCGTGACTAAGAGATGTGAGCCGGTGTTTATTTCGAGAAAACACCGCGCGTTTGTAATTCCAAGAGAATCTCTACAACATGTTAAATCAATCCCATCAATCACCTCTCATGTCAAGTATAAAGCACCCATGCTTTCTTTCTCCACAAATCAAGAAAATCTGAAGTCAACCAAGCTCTCACCTCACCCATCACTCACATCACACATCACTCACCCTTTCACCCGTCACACCCATCCATCACCTCTCTTTCAACCATCCCATTTCTCTCTTTTTCTCTTCACTTTTTTCGAGCAACACCAAGAGCAAGAGGCTCACACGTCCATGAATTTTCATGAGAGAAAAGAGTGCATGTGTGGCCTACTTTTCACCCCAAATCCTTCATCCTAGCCATCCACTTCTCATCTTCCACCATCAAGTGAAGCACAAGGAGACTAACATTCCAACGGACTAAGAAGATCGAACGGTGGGTGCTTCTATAGGTGTAGATTTCTTATTTTGATGATGGGCCAAGTGAGGCCTACCGATCAATGGTATGGATCTCATTTTGGACCCTTAATTGTGGCCAATGGCCCACTTTGATTTCAAGATCAATCCATGATGGGGCCATTCTCCATGGACCCCATCATGATGTTTAATTTCTTTGCATAAATGGTCATTTAGACCGTCCATTTCGGTGGAGAAAGGATCTCCACCGTTGATTTTGATCGGTGGTCCCATATGAAATGGGACCTACTTAATGTATGTTGTAGATCATGCAACGGAGGGCTCATAGTATCGGGGTCCCTCCATCACGCGTGTCCCATTTCTTTCTCTCTCTCTCTCTCCCTCTCCTTTTTATTTTACTAAAATTTTGGTATGTGATGTTATTAAGGCTGTGTGGCCCACCTGGATGGACCCCACCATGAAGCATGTAGTGGGCCCAAGTCATTTGTAGGTGGGGCCCCTTTATATGTGTTGTGCTTCACCACACATCATTAGGTGGCCCGTGTAACGTGTGCCCCTACAATAAAAAAATATAATAATGAAGAGTCCAGAGACGCTGGTCTCTGGACGTGATTGGAAAACACAAATATTATCTTGGTTCCAAGCTAATGGGGGTGGCCCTCTTGTGTAGGCCCCATCTTGATGAATATATTCAATCCACGCCGTTTATCATGTTTACCAACTCATTTTAGGCGTTGAGCCAAAAAATGAGCTTGATCAGAGTATTCGGTGGGCCATAGAGTTGAAAACTGTATCTTTATCGTTGAAATCTCACAAAAATTCTTCTACATGTTGAAAGAAGCCCGATATTGGTCTTGATGGATGGGTTATGGGCCGTGGAATCCACTGGCTAGAGTGAATTCACTTGGAGCAGGCCCCACATATGAAAAACTTCCAAAAAATGGGTTTTTCAAAGAAAAGAAATATATATATATATATATATATATATATATATATATATATATATATATATATATATATATATATATATATATATAAAAGGTAGTAGGGCTGCTGCTGCCAGAGGCACAGGCAGCGCCTGCGTTGTTGAGACGGGCGTGCGTACGGGCAGGGTCCCACGGCTCTAGCCGTGGGCCCCACCATAATGTTCATTTGTCATCCAACTGGTTCATTAAGTGGGTCCCTTCCTGCAGTGGGCCCCCTCCAAATTTCAGCCGCATCCAATGCTCAGGTGGCCCACATCATTAGAAACAGTGGGATTGAATGTCTACTCTTGAAACCCTTTTTGGGGTCCACAAAAGCTTTGGATTCGTATGAAATTTATTTTTCGTATTTATCCAGGTCTGTGTGACCGTATCAACAGGTTGGATGACAGATAAACATTTTGGTGGGCCCCACATGGGACCCACTGATGAATGTGTTGTACTCCACCCCGTCCACCAGAGGGGACTCCACGTGATGTATGGGTTATACCCCACCGTCCAGAGGCATGGACGGTGGGCAGATGTAATGTATGTGTTTTATTCATGCTGCATAGCAGCTGTGGGACCCACACACGTGTGGACTCCACATCATGCATGTGTTTATCAATGTCATCCATCTGTTTTACATCCATCGTCGATATGGCTGGACAGTGGTGCATACTGTGATGTATGTGATTTATATCCTCGCCATCCATCCTTGTTTGGAACGTGGACCCCACGTGATATACGTATTCTATCTACTTCATCAATCCATTTGACGTGGTCCACCATGATCTAAATGGTGGGCCATACCATGAGTTATGTGTTGTTCATCCATGTCATTCATTTAGAGGACCCATTTGGAAGGTGTAGGCCCAGGTGCAGGGCCCACCTGTTATGTATATTAGACCCATATGCAGGGCCCTCCTGTTATGCATTCAAGGCCCATGGGTTAAGGCCCATTGTGATGTATTAGGGCCTATGGGTTGAGGCCCATTGTGATGTATTAGGGTATATGGGTCAAGGCCCATTGTGAGGTATTAGGGCCCATGGATTGTGGCCCATTGTGAGGTATTAGGGCCCATGGATTGTGGCCCATTGTAATGTATTTAGGGCTCATGGGTTGTGACCCATTGTAATGTATTTAGGGCCCATGGGTTGAGGCCCATTGTGATGTATTAGGGCCCATGGGTTGAGACCTATTGTGATGTATTAGGGCCCGTGGGTTAGGGCCCATTATGATGTACTTGGAGCTCATGGGTAAAGGCCCATTACGATATACTTCTGGCTCATTTAGCAAGGCCATTTTGATGTATTCTAAGGCCCATGGATTATGGCCCATTGTCATGTACATAAGGCCAATTGGTGCAACCCATTGATATGACCCACTCTATGAATATAAGGCCCACATGATATGGCCCATTTGATGTATTTAAGGCCCAATGGGATGTACCTAAGGTCCATTGCAATGTGCGACCCCACCATGGTTTATGTAATGACGTTTATGGCGGGTCGTGCCTTTGGAGCAATGTTGGTTTGATGTCCACATTGTAAGTATAATGTTGGTTAAATGTCCGCATTACGACTCTCCTTAGGGCCCATTGATAGGCTCATACTTGTTGATAGTTCATCACTTTATAACATGCTTAGTATAACTCCATGATTCATGCTCATACGCATCATATGCATGCTTGATATGAGGATTGATTGATCATAGCATAAGCCATTGGGCTGAGACATTTACGGGACTCCTTATGAGACGGAGTGCCTGACATTATCGCGATGTATGTGCATGATTGATGCATGACTGTACGTGTGACTCATTCCAGTATTCCAATTGAACGCGATCATTCAATCTTCTGGTCAAGTATGATCATCCAGTCTTCCGTTCGAGCGCGATCATTCCAGTATTCTGATCAAATGCGATCATTCAATCTTCTGGTTAAGAATGATCATCTAGTCTGCCATGTAAGCATAGCCATCTGGTCATCCTTCAGTTCTAGTTCATTCAAGTTCTTCAGGCGGAGGAAGATCGATCCTCCATTTGATTTCAGGAATTAATCAAAGAAGGATCGAGGGGGCATCTGTTGAGGCATAAAAAATATTCCATGTCTGGGGATATTTTGATAATTTTCATGTTCGAGGGTATTTTGTTAATTTTCACATCGAGGGGTATTTCGATAATTTCCACGTCCGGGGGTATTTTTATAATTTCCATGTCTAGGGCTATTTTGGTAATTTTCATGTTCAGGGGTATTTCAGTAAAATTCCATATCCGAGGTATTTTAGTAATTTCCACATCTAGGGGTATTGCGGTAATTTCCACGTCCAAGGGTATTTTAGTAAAATTCTATGTCCTGGGGTAGTTTAGGTATTTTGATAAAATTTCATGTATAGGGGTAGTTTAGGTATTTTGGTAAAATTTCATGTCAGGGGTAGTTTAAGTTTTTTGGTAAAAAGCATTGGAAAGGGTAGTTTGGTAAAAAAGGGTACACATGTGTCATTTTAAGAGAGAAAGGTTATACACCACCATTTAAGAGGGTGCTTGGTGGTCACCATGGTTTAAGAAAAGAAGAAGTTCATATGTGAAGAGATAAGTGGTGGTGATCACCACTCTGTAAGAGTGGTGGGGCATATAAGTACCCCTTCTTACTTCATTTGGAGGGGTTAGATTGGTTAAATCAGATGGTGGGCCAAAGAAATGGAGAAGAAGTGAGGAGCGAGAGAGAGTGCAATGCAATTACGCTGACCGCACAAGGAATAGTGCAGCTGCGTAGACCGCACAAGCGAGATATGGGGTTGCGCCATTCACGCAAAGGAGGTTTTCTGTTGCGCGGTCTGCATGACCTATGCAACAGAAGCAGGAATTCGACTAAGTGTTGATTCCATCAAGCCATAGAGTACTGTTACATTGTCCGATGAATGGTTCTCGTTACGCGAACCGCGCCACCGGCCGAACGTTAAGTTGGACGTAAATAGAGGACTTCATCTTTTCTTTCACTATTTTGTTGGTAATAC
This sequence comes from Magnolia kwangsiensis, assembly GCA_037074715.1. Classification (NCBI taxonomy): domain Eukaryota; kingdom Viridiplantae; phylum Streptophyta; class Magnoliopsida; order Magnoliales; family Magnoliaceae; genus Magnolia; species Magnolia kwangsiensis. Next base: position 39,800,252 of record CM073576.1, on the reverse strand, counting down.
CCAGTACAGACGTCTTTTGAGGAATCCACACCATTCACTGGATTCCTCTCGAGATTTTAACCATGAATGGTGAACTTTGATCATCCGGTGACGTGGCCCACTGAGACAATCAAGCTAAAACAGTAGCTGAACGGTCTCTTTGTGGTTGATGTAATGATCATAAGGAAGAACAGGATCATGAAAGCTCAGCATGGTTTTGATGGGTTTTTCCCCTTCTACCTGATGAACGGTTCAGATCCATCTTTCCTTGCATGATGGTGGCCCACAACAGAAGGACAGAGCTCTGTTTTGCAACAGAGTCGACGTACGTTGACTCTGTGAATTTCAGTGGCCCATTTATTGAAGTCGTTTGGAAAATCCACTCTATCTGCTGAATTTAGGGCGAAAAACCATCATGGAAGGACTACTTTTAAAGTGAAATCAGCACAGCACGCAAGGTTATTAACTCCGCCGTCCATTACGTATTCAACGGTTAAGATCTTGAAATCACTTGCACGGGGTTAAAAGTTCATCTAGGCAAGGGTAATACCCATCCTCTGGAGTGACAGGATAGTCTAGAATGACGATTTGAATGACGATCAGGCCACACTAAGAAAATTGCAGAAAGACAGTGAAGACGCTGCCTATTCTTTGAAATGAAGAAGGAGTCGGTCAGCAGGCGCTGACCGACCTTGGGCCGACCTTGGGAGACCCCATGCACGGCTTGTGCACATGGACTTCATGTACATGCGATGTACATGTGGTCCCAACGTGATGCTCGTGAGAAATCTGCTCCATCCATACGCTTTTCCATTCCATTTAACACGTTGAGACCAAATTTGAAGCATATCCAGATATCTGGCGGGCCCTAAATCATGATCTCAAGGGCTGATTTGTCAGTTTGGCCATTTCTACAAGGATCCACAAATTGAAATTTGGCGTGTACAACTAATTTGTGGTTCTAATGCTACATACAAAGTTTCAAGCCAAACGGATGGTGGCAACCCCATGATCTTACATTCTGGAGGACTTTTTAGGCCCGTTTAGCATGATCAGCCTGATTTCCTCAGGGCCTGGCCACACTTCAACGGGCTACTATATATTTCAAGGAAGAATGATCGAAAGGATGCTCCATCTCATTGGAGATTGGCTGATCGATTCAGTAATTCCTCCTAAGTACCTAGGAGATGACCGAAATAGCGTCGGAATGCTGCCGAAAGTTCTATTGGACTATCTTCTCTTTAATTGCATTGCATTAATTATACTTTATTTTCAGAATCAAGGAAATCAGAGGATGTAAATGAACTCGGATACATGTGATCAATGTTGTCTCATTAAATTCTTTACTATCATTGAATAAATCCTCCAAATAGAACACATTTGTTTTCTTGTCAAAATAATTTACCTATGGCGAGCTTCCACACATCCAGTTGTGGCAGGCGCTTGAATTGTTCTTCTTATGAGGCTCTGCAGACCGACTGACTCAACACACATAGTAATTGACAAACCAGGGCACTAGCAGGTGCAATTTCATACCCAAACCATAAAGGCAACATCATCATCACATATCCCCTAATATAAAAGTTGAATACAATGCTAAAAGGGAAATACATATGTATCAAAATCAAAGGCTCCAGAAGACCACTACACGCTCTAAGCTCAATGCTACTGCATCCTAACGCCACCTGCACATATCTATCATGCATAAGCTTATAGAAAGCTTAGAGGGTGGTGTAAGTATGTGCGCACGGCAAGTGCCAAGTGTACAATATTAGAGTAATGTGGAAATATGTGGTAAGTCCATGAATGTTATCAGCTATACCAAAGTTATGTGATGCAAGATATGAATACTATCGGTTATACTAAGACCATGTGATGCGAGGCCTATGTAGCCAAATGTCATATATAAGATGCAAAGTAAGTATGCCAGTACTCATCAAGTACATATATCAATACAGTTCCTCTCTGGGATATCACCAGGGTATAATACACTTCACACTAACTACCTCCTCCCTAGCTGTACAGTCAAGCAAGCGGAAGACACCTCACTATCCGCCTGACCAGTAGTCTGTCAATACCTACCCAGCTCGTCGATAGTGGACTCATTTATGAGCTGCTCAAAGTCAGCCTAGCTTATTGCCCCCTCGCTCAAGCGGATAAGGCCACACCCCCTCTCAACTAACCATGACACAGTGGGAGAAGTGACCTACTGGTATTCAGCACTCAGGTGCTCATGTATCCACTCAGTCTAGACGTTGGAGCAACTCCTGATACCAAAAAAGTTCTGAGACTTTCACCGAAGGACATCCTAAGTGCCCACAGTATTAGAACTAAGTATTTTTTATATCCAATATGGCCATCCACGATGTACTTGTGGAGCCATGACCCTGATGTCACTAGGATGTACAATGATCAAGTCACAAAAATGCGAGATGCATGAGTCACACCGTACAATCATGCAACAATCTCGTGCATACCATGCGTTCATGTGGGACACTCCGTCTCAAAAGGAGTCCCATAAATGTCTCAGCCTAATGGCTTATGCTATGATCAAACCTTCCTCATATCAAGCATACATAAGATGTGTATGGGCATGAATAATGGATTTATACTAAGCATATTATAAAGTAATGAATTATCCTTACAACACAGATGGGCCTAAATGGCCTACACATAACAAGTACGGGCCTATCAATGAGCCCTAGGGAGGGTCGTAATGTGGACATTTAACCAACATTATACTTATAAAGTGGACGTCAAACTAACATTGCTCCCAAGGCATGGTCAGCCATAAAACATCATTACACAAACCATGGAGGAATCACACATTGCAATGGACCCTAAGGACATCCCATTGGGCCTCGACCCATGGGCCTTAGATACATCAGATGGGTTGCATCAATGGGCCTTATGTACATTGCAATGGGCCATATCCCGTGGGCCTTTGAATACATCACAACGGGACCTCATATGGCAAGTGGGCCACATCACATGGGCCATATGTATATCAAATGGGCCACACCCAAATATAAGTGGTAATAATGATTTCCACCATTAAAATTCCTAAGGCCCACCATAACATATGTTTCCCATCTAACTTGTTCATAAATCATCATAGTGATACATGAAGTGAAAACAAATATCAACTTAATAAGAAACTATTATGGCCCTTAGAAATTTTAAATGGTGGACGTCATTGTCCACTACCTTAAATGGTGGGGTCCACTTGAACTTTAGATCTGACTTATTTTTAGTCTCAAGCCTGCTAAGATAAGCTTGCAAAATGGTTGGACAGTTTGGATGCAACACATGTATCAAGGGTAGGTCCCACCATCTAGGTGTGGACGGTGTGGATAGAACACATACATCATGGGGTCCATTAGCAGTCCAACAGCCCAGTAGAATGGCTAGACGGTATGGTAAAACACATACATTTAGGTGGGTTCCACCGTCCGCCTGGACAGTGTGAATAAAAAACATACATCATTGTGGGTCCCACGTGGGGCCCACCATAACGCTTATTTGACATCTAATCTGTTGATAAGGTCCCACGTACCCAAATGAATAGGAGAAATAAATTTCAAACTGGATCTAAAACTTTTGTAACCCAGAAAAGGGTTTTAATTGCAAACGGTTCAACCCCACTGTTTCCTATGATGTGGGCCATCTGAGCCTGTATATGGCTGATTTTTGGAGGGGGCCCACTTCAAGAAGAGGCCCACCAAATAAACGGGTTGGATGATAAATACACATCATGGTGGGGCCCATGGCTGGGACCGTGGGTCCCTGCCTATCCGTCCGCCCGTCCGTCACTAGCGCAGGCGCTGCCTGAGCGCCGCTGGCAGTAGCAGTGTTTGCTGCCTATATATATATATTTGGAGTTTATTTGAGGTTTTTCATAGGTGGGGTCCACATCAGGTGAATCCAACCCTGCCATTGCATTCCATGGCCTACGACAGACCCATCAAGCCCAATATTCGATATGTTTTGGGGTAAAAAAACATCAGGGTGGATTTCAACGGTAGAAAACATTGTTCATTATGCTATGGCCCGCCAAAACATCATATTGCGTCCATCTTTTAGATTAACGTCTAAAATGAGCTAGGGAATGGAATGGACGGTGTGTATTAAGTCCATACATCAAGGCGGGGCTTGTATGAAGGACCCACCCAATAAGCTTGAAATCAAGGTTATTTTTGCTTTTACGTCCAGTGTCTCTGGACGATGGACAGTTTGGGCGCACAAGAAGGTTTAAGGTGGGCCCTACTCAGGTGGGCCACCGCATGGCTACATGGTGTGGATACAACACATATATAAAGTGGGCCCCACCTACAAATGGCTTGGATTAGATACATGCTTCATGGTGGGGTCCATCCTGGTGGGCCACATGAACATATTATCACATGAAAATTAAAGAAAATGAAAAAGTGCAGGAGAGAGAGAGAGAGAGAGAGAGAGAGAAAGAGAGAGTGGGACATGCGTGATGGAGGGACCCTGGTACTATGGGCCCTCCCTTGCAATCGATCATACATTAAGTGGGTCCCATTGCATGTGGGCCCACTGATCAAATTCAACGGTGGAGATCCTTTCTCCACCAAAACGAAATGCTCTAGATGACCATGCTCATATAAGGAAAATAAACATCTTGATGGGGTCCATGGAGAATGGCCCCATCATGGAATGATCGTGAGCATCAACGTGGGCCATTGGCCACACCTAGGATCCAAAGTGAGATCCATACCATCAATCGGTAGGCTTCACTTGGCCCATCATTAAAACATAAAAATCTAGCCTATAAAGTACCCACCATTCGATCTTCTCGGTTCTTTGGAACATTAGTCTCCTTGTGCTTCACTTTGATGGAGGGTGATAGGGTTGAAGGGTTAGGATGATGGGTTTTGGGATGAAAAAGTGGGCCATGCAAAATCGCTTTTCTCTCCTTAGAAATGTTGGATGTCTACTCTCTTGCTAGCTTGGAATGTGTGGAGAGAAAAAGAGAGAGTGGGTTGTAAGGAGACAGAGAGTGATGGGTGATGGATGTGAGGTGAGTGATGGATGTGAAGTGAGTGATGGGTGAGGTGAGAGATTGGTTGACTTGTGGAGAAAGAAAGTATGGGTGCTCTTGTACTTAACATAAAGTGATTGATTAATTGATTGAGTTATTGATTATAGGACATGTTGTAGAGATTCTTTTGGGATTACAAACAAGTGGTGTTTTCTTCGAAATAAACGCGAGCCAACATCTTTTGACCTGGGTATCGGGTCGGTGCGCGAGTCACGACATTGGAATCATGAAGACCGTGCGGTCGTAATGGTACACGTTTCAGATTAAGCTGACTCAAATCTACAGGATACAACTTAGGGTCATGCGCAAACATCGATCATAGGTCGCAGGTTGCCAGAATTCGACAGAAAGGATAGCGGGAGTCGATGGAATAGTACAGGATAGGATACGGGCCTTACAGCTCTCCCGACCTAATAAAAATTTCATCATCAAAATTTAGAACACGACACAACTAATACAGAGCTCACCAAGGGAGGGAAATCCTATCTGAATACAATATGCCAACATAATCAAGCACCTAATAGATAGGTACAATGCTTACGAATCTCAGCCTCCTGCTCTCAAAAATGCCTCATCAACACTATGATGATCCAACTGGATCTCAAATCCTGGTCAGAAATGATCAAAACTGAAATAATATGCAGCCTCACAATCTCAAAGGTAGGGAGTTGTATCAGAAAATCTCTAAGTTATTTGAACTCGGGGATCTAACCATTCTAAGTTCTCAACAATCATCGAGTGAAAGGGTAGCTATCAATAGATATGTGATGTTATCTTCAGGTATTCCCAAGTTATGCTCTGATACCAACTTCAGTCACACCCCAAACTCAGAAAACAAGCTCATAAAATTCCTGATCACTGAGTCCGGCGCCGATAGCCACCGTAGTGCCCCATTTTCAGATCCTAGCACTCACATGACAGATTTCGATCCTAGGATCCTATAAGGAGGATTTTTCAACGTATATTTATCTCGTAATAAGCATAACCATAAGTATACCCAAATCAAAAAGGTAACATCATCATCACATATCCACTAATAAAAACAGTTGAATAAAATGTTGAAAGGGAAATACATATGTATCAAAATCAAAGGCTCTAGAAGACCATTGCACGCTCCAAGCTCAATGTTGTTGCATCCTAACGCCAACTACACGCATCTATCGTGCATAAGCTTATAGAAAGCTTAGAGGGTGGTGTAAGTGTGTGCGCATAGCAAGTGTCAAGTGTACAATATCAGACTAATACAGAAATATACAGTAAGTCCCTGAATGCTATCAACTATACCAAAGTTATGTGATGTAAGACATAAATGCTATCGATCATACCAAGACCGTGCGATGCGAGGCCTATGTAGCCAAATATCATATGCAAGATGTAAAGCAAGCATGCCAGTACTCATCAAGTATATATATCAACACAGTTCCTCTTTAAAATATCAGGGTCTAATACACTTCACACTGACAGCCTCCTCCCTAGCTGCACAGTTAAATAAGCAGAATAGACCTCACAATCCACCTAACCAGTAGTCTTTCAATACTTACTCGACTCGTTGATAGCAGAATCATTTACGAGCTGGTCAAACTCAGCCTAGCTTATAGCCCCCTCACTCAAGCAGATAAGGCCACACCCCTCCCAACCGACCATGACATAGTATGAGATGCGGCCTACTGGTATTTGACACTCGGGCACTCATGTATCCACTTGGTCTAGACGTTGGAGCAACTCTTGGTACCAGAAAGGTTCTGGGACTTTCACCCAAGGACATTCCAAGTGCCCACAGTGCTAGAACCAAGTATTTTCGATATCCGATATGGCTATCCATGATGTACCTGTGTAGCCATGACCGTGATGTCGCTAAGGTGTACAATGATCAAGTCACACAAATACGAGATGCATGAGTCACATCGTATAATCATGCAACAATCTCGCGCGTACCATGTGCTCATGTGGGACACTCCATTTCATAAGGAGTCCCATAAATGTCTTAGCCCAACGACTTATACTATGATCAAACATTCCTCATATCAAGCATACATATGATGCGTATGGGCATAAATAATGGAATTATACTAAGCATGTTATAAAGTAATGAACTATCCTTACAATGCAGATGGGCCCAGATAGCCTACACACAAGTACGGGCCTATCAATGGGCCCTAGGGAGGGTCGTAATGTGCACATTTAACCAACATTATACTTATAAAGTGGACGTCAAACCAACATTGCTCCCAAGGCATGGTCCGCCATAAAACATCATTACACAAACCATGGAGGAATCACACATTGCAATGGATCCTAAGGACATCCCATTGGGCCTCGACCCATGGGCCTTAGATACATCAGATGGGCTGCATCAATGGGCCTTATGTACATTGCAATGGGCCATATCCCGTGGGCCTTTGAATACATCACAATGGGCCCTCATATGGCAAGTGGGCCACATCACATGGGCCATATGTATATCAAATGGGCCACACCCAAATATAAGTGGTAATAATGATTTCCACCATTAAAATTCCTAAGGCCCACCATAACATATGTTTCCCACCAACCTGTTCATAAATCATCACAGTGATACATGAAGTGGAAACAAATATTAGCTTAATAAAAAACTACTATGGCCCTTAGAAATTTTGAACAATGGACGTCATTGTCCACTACCTTAAATGGTGGGGTCCACTTGAACTTTAGATATAACTTATTTTTAGTCTCAAGCTTGCTAAGACAAGCTTGCCAAATGGTTGGACAGTTTGGATGCAACACATGAATCAAGGGTGGGTCCCACCGTCTAGGTGTGGACGGTGTGAATAGAACACATACATCATGGGGTCCATTAGCTGTCCAACAACCCAGCAGAATGGTTATTTTTACTTGAAAGGTGGGGCCTGTATGAATGACTCATCCAATAAGCTTGAAATCAAGGTTATTTTTGCTTTCACGTCCAACGTCTTTAGACGCTGGACTGTTTGGGCACATAAGAAGGTTTAAGGTGGGCCTTACTCAGGTGGGCCACCACATGGCTACATGGTGTGGATACAAATCATATATAAAGTGGGCCCCATCTACAAATGGCTTGGATTAGATACATGCTTCGTGGTGGGGTCCATCCTGGTGGGCCACATGACCATATTATCACATTAAAATTAATGAAAGTGAAAAGGGGCGGGAGTGAGAGAGAGAGAGAGAAAGAAAGAGAGTGGGTCACGCGTGATGGAGGGACCCCGATACTATGGGCCCTCCCTTGCAATCAATCATACATTAAGTGGGTCTCATTGCATGTGGGCCCACCGATCAAATTAAACGATGGAGATCCTTTCTCCACCAAAAGGAAATAGTCTAAATGACCATGCTCATGCAAGGAAAATAAACATCATGATGAGGTCCAGGGAGAATGGCCCCATCATGGAATGATCGTGAGGATCAAGGTGGGCCATCAGCCACACTTAGGGTCCAAAGTGAGATCTATACCATCAATTCGCACTTGGCCCATCATTAAAACATAAAAATCTAACCTATAAAGCCCCCACAATTCGATCTTCTCAGTTCGTTGGAACGTCGGTCTCCTTATGCTTCACTTTGATGGAGGGTGATGAGGGTTGAAGGGTTAGGATGATGGATTTTGGGATGGGAAAGTGGGCCACACAAAACTGCTTTTCTCTCCTTAGAAATGTTGGACGTCCACTCTCTTGCTAGCTTGGAATGTCTGGAGAGAAAAAGAGAGAGAGGGTTATAAGGAGAGAGAGTCTAGTGGGTGATGGATGTGAGGTGAGTGATGGATGTGAAGTGAGTGATGGGTGAGGTGAGAGATTAGTTGACTTGGTGGTTACTTAACTTATGGAGAAAGAAAGTATGGGTGCTCTTGTTCTTGACATGATGTGATTGATTGATTGATTGAGTTATTGATTGATGAGACATGTTGTAGAGATTTTCTTAGAATTGTAAATGCACGGTGTTTTCTTCAAAATAAACGTGGGCCAACATCTTTTGACCTAGGTATCGGGTCGATGCGCGAGTCACGACGTTGGAACTGCGGTGATGGTGCGGTCGTAATGGTACACGTCTCAGATTAAGCTAACTCAAATCAACAGGATATGACTTAAGGTTGTGCACAAATGTCGATCATAGTTAGCAGGTTGCCAGAATTCAATGGGCAGGATAGCGGGAGTCGACGGAATAGTACAGGATAGGATACGAGTCTTACATGGTACGTGCGAGATTGCTGCATGACTGTACAGTATGACTCATGCATATTGCATATGTGTGACTTGATCATTGTATGCCCTAATGACATCAGGGCCGTGGCTCCACTGCTACATCGTGGATGGTCTTATCGGATACCGAAAAGACTTGGTTCTAGCACTGTGGGCACTTAGGATGTCCTTGGGTGAGAGTCTCAAAACCTTTTTGGTACCAAGAGATGCTCCAACGTCTAGACCGAGTGGATACACGAGCTCTCGAGTGCCTAATAATAGTAAGCCGTGTCTCCCACTGGGTCATGGTCAGTTGGAAGAGGGTGTGGCCTTATCCGCCCGAGTGAGGGGACTATAAGCTAGGATGAGTTTGACCAACTCACAAATGAGTCCGCTATCAACGAGCCGGGTAGGTATTGACAGACTACTAGTCAAGCAGATAGTGTGGTCTCTTCCACTTTCTAGGCTGTGCAGCTAGGGAGGCGGTAGTCAGTGTAAAGTGTATTAGACCCTGGTGATATTCCAGAGAGAAATTGTACTGATATGTGTACTTGATGAGGACTGGCATGCTTTCTTTACATCTCGCATATGACATTTGGTTACATAGGCCTCACATCGCATGGCCTTGGTATGGCCGATAGCATTCATGCCTTGTATCATATAGCCTTAGTATGGCTGATAACATTCATGGACTTACCGTATATTTTCACATTACTCTGATATTGTATACTTGACACTCGCCTTGTGCACACACTTACACCACTCTTTAAGCTTTTGTAAGCTTATGTATGACTGTTGTGTGTAGGTGTCGTTGGATCGTAGTAGCGCGCAACAAATTATTTTAGAGTTTTTGATCACCCTGTATTTTCCTTCTCGCTTTGTACTAAAAGTTTTTGATATAGTGGATATATGGTGATGTTGTTTTGTGACTTGGTTATGTTTGTGGTTATGCTCCATTATACATTACAAAAAAACCATATTGAAAATCCTCCTTGTAAGATCTCAGGATCGGAATTTGGCATACGAGTGTCGGGATCTGAGAATGGGGCACTACGGAGGTTGTCAGCGTCGGATTCGGGTATGTGGAATTTTGTGAGCCCATTTTCCAAGTTTGGGGCGTGACACAATCTCCACCATCCAATCTTCATCTTCCTTCGTCAAAGAGCAAGCTTAAGAGCCAAGGAGTCTAGGGAGCCTAAGAACTTTGCAATTGGTGGGTGATCCATCGTTGAATTTCATTTAGAGCCCACTTGTGATGGGACCGATGTTGATGTATGTGTTGTAAGCTAGAGGGACCCATAGTGGCGGGGTCCCTCCATTGCAAGCCTCTCTCTCTCTCTTGTGATAGCCTATGGCCCACCGTGAGCATGTATCATGATCCACACCGTTCGATTATGAGGCCCACCTTGCTGCTACCTTTTTGCAGGCTCGGATGAGGGCAAACCACATATAGGAGCTTGATCAGATGGTGGACCACACACATGTGGACCCACCCAACATATGGAGCTCACCCACGTCGTCCATTTGTTGCAACATGCTGTTGAACTGACTATCCAGCAGCCGTCGGTCCTAGCTATATAAGCAACAACTTGATTTTTTAAAAATAAAATAAATAAATATATGTTATATTAAATATATATAATAATATATAGAATGTTGGGCCCTGCATGGGACCCACCTTGATGTAATTATTTTATTTCTACATCGTCTATCTAGACAGTGCTATGTGGGATGCATAGACGAGTGGGTTTCACCCACACCGTCCATCTGAAGTGGGCCCCAACACTTGTGGGGGATGTGTGGGGCCACTGTAATATAAGTGTTATATCCACCGTCCCTAATGGACGGTGGGATCCAACGTGATGAATGCGTTGGTCCACATTGTCCAGATTGCTGGACGGTGGGCCACGCCCTAACATATGTGTTTTATCAACACCGTCCATCTAGCAAGCTTTGTGGGTCCCACTGTATGACGTCAGTAAGTCTCTGTGGGGCCCATGTATGAGGTATGTGTTGTATCCTCAACATCCATCCATTTGGGGACGTGGACCCCACCTTGATGTATTTATTCTATATCCACTCTATCCATCTGTCCAAGGTGGTGTGAGTCCCATGTTGATGTATGTATTGTATGTCCACGCCACCCATCTGTCGGGCCACAATATGATGTATGTGTTTTATCTATACCGTCTATAGGACGGTAGGCCCTACCATAATGTATGTATTTTATTGGTACCATCCAGTTGGGATGGGACCCACCTGATGTATGTTTTGTATACATGTCATTCATGGGCTACGATTCACCATGGTATATATGTTTTATCCTTGCCATCCATCAGTTTTTGGGCTCATGGGATATGACCCATTGCGATGTACATAAGATCCATGTTTGAGGCCCAATGTGATGTATACCCGACCTATGTGTTGGGGCCCATTGTGATGTACTGAGGCCCAGTTGATGAGACCCATTGTGTTATATTTGCGGCCCATGTATGAGGCCCATTGGTGTGACCCATTGATGGGGCCCACTTGATGTATATGAGGCCCATTGGCGTGGCCCATTGATGCGACCCACTTGATGTTTATGAGGCCCATTGGTATGGCCGTTGCTGCGGCCCACCTTAATGTATATGAGACCCATTGAGATGACCCATTGATGCGACCCACTTGATGTTTATGAGGCCCGTTGGTACGACCCGTTGTTGCGACCCACCTTGATGTATATGAGGCCTGTTGTTGCAGGCCACCTTGATGTATATGAGGCCCGTTGTTGCGGCCTACTTTGATGTATTTATGGCCCATCTATGAGGCCCACTTTGATATACTTGTGGCCCATCCTAAAGGCCCATTTTAATGCATTTGAGGCTCATGAGTGTGGCTCATGGCGATGTATATTAGGCCCTTGTGTGAGGCCATGAGTCCACTATATGTTTGGCTCTATGTGGGCCACTCCTTGGGAGCAATGTTGGTTAAATGTCCACATTGATGGGTAATGATGGGTAAATGTTCCCTTAGGCCTTGTTAGGCTCATTCTCACCGGTGCCGATTATCGAGGCCCATTATCGATGTTGATTATCGGCGCCAGTTATCTATATCGATTATGAGTATGTGAGAACTTAACATCATTATACATGCCTATACGCATCATTTGCATGTTTTTTATGAGACGTTGTTGACTATTTCATATGTCATAAGGCATGCTGTTTATGGGACTCCGTGATAGGTGGAGTCGTCCCACATGAATGCGGTATGCGTAGGATTGATGCATGATTGGATTGTGTGACTCATGTATCTCGTATTTTGGGGTATGACTACTGTACACCCTATTAATATCATGGATGACCAGATGAGACATCAAAAATCTGTTACTAGCATCGGGGCGCCATAGATGTCCCTAGGTGAAAATCTCTGAGCCCTCTTGAATCCAGAGGATGCTCCAACGTCTAGACCTAGTGAATATACAAGCGATCGAGAGCTGAATACCAGTAGGCCATGTCTCCCACTGTGTCATGGTCAGTTGAAAAGTGGTGTGGCTTTATCTGCCCGAGGGTAGGGGCATAGCTGGGCTAAGTTTGACCACCTTGTAAATGAGTCTGCTATCGACATAGAGGGTAGATATTAAATGACTACTGGTCAGGTGGATAGTGAGGTCTCTTCCACTTGCATGGTTGCACGTCTAGTGGGCAGCGATCGCGTGTACAGTGTACTAGAGCCCAGTGTTGATCCCAAAGATGTACAATACTGATATATGGACTTATTAAGTAGGAGTTGTATATTCATCATTTTACTCATTCATTCATTTATTCACTATCCACTTGGGCAGATGGTGCGTAACTAATTGTTGTGTACCTTTACAATGGTCAACATTTCGATTGGGGTGCACAACTAACCTGAGATCAGGAGTTTATCATATTGAGTCTGGCTATCCAAATTTAGGTATAGGACTGGTTTAGATAGAAGTCTCTTGTGATGGACCCTATAGCCTGCGATACTATGTACTATCATCCCGACTTCACACTCCCGCTTGGTCATTCCATTCGCACTGCATATTGCATCCATGACATATGAAATTTTGGCTTACTATGTCTCCGCTTGCATAGCTGATCTACGTTGCTTACTCAGTTTATGATATTAGTTTATTACGTTTTGCATCACATAACATGGATAAGGCTGATGGTATTTATAGACTTCCTAGCATGTTTTCGCATTACTTTGATATTGTACGATTTATGGATTGTCAGTATTTTTGCATACTCTAATATCTATATGCTTGACACATGCATTGCACACAGTTACACCACCCTCTAATCTTTCTATAATTTTATGCACGATAGATATGTACAAGTGACATTAGGTTGCAGTAGCGTTGAGCTTGGAGTGAGTAGCCATCTTCTGGAGCTTTGATTTTTGATATATATATTTCCCTTACAACATTATATTCAATTGTTTATATTAGTGGATATGTGATGATGTTGTTGCCTTTGTGATTTGGATAAATTTGTGGTTATGTTTCTTATGAGATAAATGTACGTTGGAAAATCTTCCTTATAGGATCCAAGGATCAAAATTTGTCGTATAGGCTTTAGGAGCTGAGAATGGTGTACTACGGGGGTTGTCGGCACTGGATTCGATGATGAAGAATTTTGTGAGTCTGGTTTCTAAGTTTGGGGCGTGATAATCACTATTATTGCATTGCATTACATTCTCAACATGAGAGTGGTACCCTTATTCTTCAGAAATAAATCAGATCTTGTGAAGTAAAGACCATACATTTATATGGGTAGAGTGGGTGCCTAACACCTTTCCTCTCTGTAACTGTGATCTCTTACTTGGAATCTTTGGAACGTAAACTCATGAGTCATCTTAGGGTCAAAGATCTTCGGGTTCTTAACCTTAAGCATTTCTACGGGGTCTAACTGATTGTAGAATCGTAATAATTGGTGAGTGATGACTTTGGTAAAATATAACACTCTTTTACCCCTTAATTAAAGCCCTTGAGCGAGGCAACCAGTTGAAAGAAGAGAGTAGATCTCTCATACCCTCGAAAAATCTACCCTCCAGAGTCCACAAAATGGTGACTCTACTGGGGAGGAACTAGCCACACTGATCGTGACCCAACTTGAAAAATAAGATCTTGCAAACTCATGAAGAATATTAGTTCTCATACATTTGTATCTGCATATGCATTCATACTAAAAGGAACAAAAAATTGTGCCTTAACGAGTTAGGTGTCCTCAAAAAAGTATCCCTTATCTTAGCATAATCTATACTAGATCTCAAGCAGCAATGGATCACCATAAGCAAGACGTTCAACCCTTCCACGCTCTTTATCTCGTAGAAGCTCAGCCTACATAGCCATAGTAGACAGAAGTTGTGCCAATGGCCTTTATCCAAGAATTGGCATAGGCATGAAAGCAATGAAAGACATGTTCTGGCAATTCAAACAAGCACAAGTTGTCACAACCAACAATAAAGTTGGTCCATTTCAACAAAAACAACAATAAGCTCACATGGTCTTTTCAGCCCCTAGTTCAAATTAAGCATAATCATCGGACTCTGCAAAAGACCACCAATACCAACCAACGTAACCCTCGACCATGTGGCACTTCTTTCAATACCCTCCCGCATCAGGGAATCAATCATAAAATAATCCTGCAATCAGGATTCCCAGTCAATTCCAATATAGCCTCACAGCTAAGGCCTCTAATCAGTTTACAACGCATTTGGCAACTGGAACTTCCAATCAGTTTTAAACTGATCTTGCAAACATGATCTCCAGTCAATATTAGGATAACTTCACAGTTGAGGCATCCCATCAATTTCCAGCTTAGTTTCAAACCAATCCCGCAATCAAGACTTCTAGACAATTTCTAGCACAATTTCAAACCAATCCTGTAATCGGAACTTCCAATCAATTTTCAGCATAGTTTTAAACCGATCCTACAAACATAGTCTCCAATGTATTTCAGGACAGCCTCGTAGCCAAGGCCTTCAATCAATTTTCAATTCAGTTTCAAAATGATCTTACAAACAAGATCTCTAGTCAATTTCTAGCATATCTTGCAATAGGGATTTCAAATCAATTTTGAGCAATAGCTTCCCTAATTGGAAGCCCTGGAGCAGCACTGGAAAATTCCCCATAATGAGGGTTAGTGTGAAGCCCAGTTCAACCAGCAAAATGTGGTAAATACCCAACAAGGGGGTCGCTTCTCAACATCTCAGCCTCCCTTGACTGAGAGTGCTTTTTAATTTCAATTCCCTGCACATGGGAATACAGTTACATTCTAAGAAGCTCCCCTTAACGGGAGCCATATGATCGAAGAAATTGATTACTATACCAAATAAGCGAAACGAGCCTTGCCACGAGAGACGTTGATCCCTCAAATGAGCCATGTAGAAATAGAGGAGTTACGGGAGTAACTCTAAACCATGCAAAATCATCTTCAGAGATAACAAGGGGTTGATCTCCCCTCAATAAAGTTTAGGGACTCGTATCCCTTCCCATATGCACGTGCATTTTTAAGTTTGCAGGACGTACATGGATGACTTGAATATCGCATATGCTCTTGTTACAGATGAAGGAAATTTGTCTTCCATTCGGATGACTTTAGGTGAGCCTGGTATTGAGAGGCGGAAGGTGATTATGGATGATGTGATGGATTTGTTGTACCAAATCATCTCATGAGAGTTGGTGGAGCTTTCAGTGCGCTGAAAAGTAGTTGGATGCAAGTGAATCTTCAAAAGAATATAACATGGATATAAAGCGAGGTTGGTAACGAAGGATTATGCTCAAAGAGAAGGGATCGACTTCTCAGAGATATTCGCGTCGATGGTATAATGGGTATCTATAAGATTCATATTGGCACTAGTTGGCTAATGCGATCTTGAGCTGGAAAGGATAGATGTGGAGTATGCACTTTTGCACGGGAAGTTGGAAGAGCAGATCTACATGAAGCAACCAAAGCAGTTCAAAATTTAAAGGGGTTGAGAAAAAGTTTGCAAGAGTTCATTGCACGACTTGTCGTCTAGGCAGTGATATAAAATTTGATTCCTTCATGGTGAGTTAGAAATTGTATGTTGATGACATGGAGATTGCCAATCATGACTTATCTGAAAATCATTGTACTATTGTCAATACTATATTGTAAATCTAGCAACTAGGTTTGTCAAATTTTATTATGCCAAATCATTTAGAATCTATATCATGTTTTGATGAGATGATCAAATCAAGTTCATGCATTTTTAAGTTGTTCAAGTCTTCATCAAACTTCTCTATGTATTCAAGTTGAAGAAGCGTTGTCGAATTCAAGATTTTAAGCTCAAGTACAAGTACTAGTTCAAGGCTCAAGTTTGAGTATAATCTCTAAGCTCTGTACTTCAAAGACTCAAGAACTCAAGTCTTTACTCAAGCTCAAGGTCAAGATTTGAAGACAAGCTTCAAGTATTTCAAGTGTGTGCATTCACAGAGCGAACGATGTTTCAATTGTTCAAACTCACAAACAAGGTATGGATGACCCTAGATTGACCATAGGTTAGGTCACATTCATTGCATATACTATGTGGGTCATTTCATAAGTTTATAGGTCTTTTTCTCAACTAGTCCTAGTCTTTGTTCGACTAGTCCAAACTTTGGCTTGACCAGTCCATGGTTTGTTGTGAATTTTTAGAATTTTTATTAGACCCTCGGCCAGTCGTGGAGATTGCTCGACTAGTCAAGTTTACAGTGCTTGACCAGTCGAGCAAACTCGACTCAAAGTCCAGCAACATATTCTGGTCCCACTCAACCAGTCGAGTACATTGCTTGACCAGTTGAGCAGGCCACTCGACCAGTCGAGTAACGACCTTATCTTATTGCCCCAGAAATTTTAAAATTTGGTTGGTCCTTCGACTAGTCGAACCGACCCTTAGACAAGTCGAGAGAACAATATTTTCACTTGTAAATAGTGGACGAATCTCAGAGTTTTTCATTGATTCCAAGCGATATTAAACCGTCACTCTAAGAGATAAGTTCCTACATTTCTTAAGCTATATTGTGCCCATTTTAAATTCTCTTTAATAGCTTTTGCTATTTGATTTTGTGATCTCCATTTAATTCTAATTCTTTAGAGAAGGGAATTGTGATTTTACCCTCTTTAAGATCAAAATCAAATCAAGCTAGCCCATGTTGAATTAATCTAAAAATTATTTAGATTTAGAACCTTTTCATTTGTGAGACTAGATATTGAACATCTTCGTCTATATCGGATTGGTTCTATTAAGACTTCTACAGAAGGAGAATTTTCAGATAAATATCATTCACATTTTGTATATCTTTTATGGTTTGTAAGGTTGTGCTAGGAAAATCTCATTTTTGTTTTTGTCTGAGGTAATCCAGAAAATCTCAGAGTGTGGAGTTTTTATAATTGTGCAAGCTCATCTAAAAACACAATTGTGAAGGTTTTAAGGTAAACCTTAAAAAACCTTTTTCATAGTGAAAGTCAATATCTCGTGGGTGTGGATATTGGGAGTGGAGTAGTTGTGTGACTATTTTTTAATAGTTGGTGTACACACAAACGAACCACTATAATTCCTAGAGTTGTGGTGAATGATTGAATGTGCTCATGGGTGTGAATGTTATAATTTACTTTGAGCATTTGTGGTGAATGGTGTAATTTATTTTATGCACTTGTGGTAAATGTTGTAATAACTTACTTTATTTCCTTTGCCTCTTTATTGGTTTGAGTTTTTGATACTTACAAACGTTCTAGTAAGGTTGTCCTGCCATAACGTCACGCCGCAAACTTGAAAATCGGAATCACAGGAATCCTGATCGCCGGATCCGGTGCCGACAACCTCCGTAGTACCCCATTCTCGGCTCCTACCATCCATATGCTAGATTTTGATCCCGGGATCCTACAAGGAGGATTTTTTAAAAAAAAAACTACATTTAACTCGCAATAAGCATAACCACAAGATTACCCAATTCACAAAGGCAACATCATCATCAAATATCCACTATATATAATCAGTTGAGTACAATGATGGAAGGAAATACATAAATAAAAATCAAGCTCCAGAAGACCACTGTACGCTCCAAGCTCAACACTTCTGCATCCTAATATCACCTGCACGCATCTATCATGCATAAGCTTATAAAAAGCTTAGAGGGTGGTGTAAGTGTGTGCACAAGGTAAGTGCAAGTATTTAATACAATGCCATCATCATACAGTACCGGAATTACTGGTAATCCATAAATCGTACAATATCGGAATAAGTAAAAACACTGACAAGATCATGAATTATCAAAGCAAGCAGATATACTAACAAGAGTAGGAATTATCAGAGTAAACAGAAATACTAACAACATCATAAGTCAATAATATTAAAATACGTAATAGAAATCAACTATACAAATGAGGAGTCATAGAGAGACAAATATCAGATGCAGAGGATGCAATGTAATATATATTCCTGATGAGTAACATAAATAACGTCAGCCGTACCACATGCCGTAGATGTAATGCAACATGCAGTGCGAATGAAATGACCATGCTGGAGTGTGAAGTTGGGATGATAGTACGTAGTATCGCAGGCTATGAGGTCTATCACAGAGGACTTCTTTCCAAACCAGACCCATACCTAAATTTGGATAGTCAGACTCAATGTGGTAAACTCCTGATCTCAGGTTAGTCGCGCGCCTTAACCGAAATCCTAGCCATTACGAAGGTACATGTAACAAATAATTACGCACCGTTAGCCCGAGTGGATAGTGAATGAATGAATGAATGAGTATGCAACTCCTGCTCAATAAGTCCACATATCAATGCGGTTCATTTATGGGATCATCACCGGAGTTTAGTACACTCCAAAAGGCACTGCCGCTCTCCCAGCTGCACAGTCCAAGTGAGCGTAAGAAACCTCACTATCCACCTGGCCAATAGTCTGTCAATATCTATCCGGCACGTTGATAGTGGACCCATTCACGAGCTGGTCAAACTTAGCCTAGTAATGCCCCCTACCCTTGGGTGAGTAAGGCTACACCCCCTCCCAACCGACCACGACACAGTGGGAGACGCGGCCTCCTAGTATTCGACACTCGGGCGCTCATGTATCCAATCGGTCTCGACGTTGGGGCATCTCCTGGCCACGGAGATTTAGAGATTTTCATCCAGGGACATCTATGGTGCCCATATGCTAGAACCAAACATTTTTGGTGTCCTATCTGGCCATCCATGATATGCCTGTGGAGGCTACGACCCCGATGTCACTAGGGCGTATAGTAATCATAACACACAATGCAAGATGCATGAGTCATACAATCCAGTCATGTATCCATCATGTGCATACTGTGTACTCATGTGAGATAACCCCCGCCTATCAGGGAGTCTCATAACCTACCCAATGTCATATGCAATGGTTAACCACATCTCATAACAAATATGTAGATGATGTGTATGGGCATGTATCATGATGCTATGCTGTCGCATACTCATAATCGGTGTCAATAACCGGCCTCAACAATCAGCTTCAACAATGTGGGCATTTAACCAACATTGGCCCCAAGGAATGACCCACATAGAGCTTAACATATAGTGGACCCATGACCTCACACAAGGGCCAAATATACAACACCATGGGTCCCACTAAAGAGCTTAATACACACCACGATGAGTCTCTCACATGGGCCTCATATAAGCGTTACATATACATTATGACAGGCCTCGCTATACGAGTCACAAATACATCACAATGGGCCTTATCAACTGGGCCGCAAATATATTACTATGGGCCTTATCAACTAGGCCACAAATACATGACTATGGGCCGTTCACATGGGCCTAATATACATTTCATAGGTGGGCCTTGCACATGGGCCTCATTCACATCAAGTGGCCTACATCAATGGGCCGCACTAACATATCAAGGTGGGCCATAAAAATATCATATTGGCCTTAAACATGGGCTAGATACACATCACAACGGGCCTCAAATACAGGTCACATATTCATCACATTAGGCCCTGACAATTAGAATCGATAATCGGCCATGGCAATCGGAATTGGCAATCAGCCACAATAACCGGCCTCGGTCGATAATCGGTCAATTGGACATGACCATCAGAATCGGCAATTGGCCACGATAATCAGAATCGACAATCGGCCACAATAATCGGTTAATCATCCACGACAATCAAAATCAATTGATAATCAGCCTCAATGATCGGTATCGGCAATCGACATCATTGAGAATGGCCGAACAAGGCCTAAGGGAATGTTACAATGTGGACATTTAACTATCATTGCCTATCAACGTGGACATTCAACCAACATTGCTCCCAAGGAGTGGCCATATAGAGCCAGACATATAGTGGGCCCATAGCCTCATGTAAGGGCCTAATACACATCACTATGGGCCTCATTCATGGGCTGCATAAACATCACATTGGGCCTTGCTCATGGACTTCATGTACATCATAATGGGTCGCAATACATGGGCTGAAAAATACATCTCATTGGGCCTTACTAAATGGGCTGAAAATACATCACCATAGGCTACGACATATGGTTTGAGTATACATCTCAATAGACTACGACCCATGGGCCTAAGATACAACAAGTGGGCTGCATCAAATGGGCCACACTAATGGACCTCATATACGGTCAAGTGGGCCAAATCAATTTGGGTTGATCAAATGGGTCGAGTCAATGGGCCGAATCAAACGGTCCGAGTCAAATGGCCAAGTCGAATGGACCGAGTCAAATGGCTGAGTCGAATGGGCCGAGTTAAATGGGCCGAGTCGAATAGGCCGAGTCAAATGGTTGAGTCGAATGGGCCGAGTCGAATAGGCCAAGTTGAATGGGACATAAATGTATCACCATGGCCTCATATACACAACAGGTGGGCCTTGCACATTGGCCTTAAATACATAACATGTGGGCCCTACACACGGGTCTCATACATCAAATGGGCCACATACCTGGGTCTCGAATACATCAAGTGGACCACACACCATGGGCCTAATACATATCACAATGGGCCTTACCCTTAGGTCATGAATACATCATAATGGGCCTTGCCCATGGGCCTCAGATTCAAGCAGGTGGGCCCCATCATATGGGCATTAATACAAGGCAGGTGGGCCCTATCACATGAGCCTCAAAATATAAGGAAAGTGGGCCTTGTCACATGGGCCAAAATATAAATAGGTGGGCCCTGCACATGGGCCAAAAATACATCATGATGGGCCTCATGGATAGGCCATACCAATGGGCCTTATATATCAAGGTGGGCCTCAACAACGGGCCTCATACACATCAAGGTGGGCCTCAACAACGGGCCTCATACACATCAAGGTGGGCCTCAACAACGAGCCTCATACACATCACAATGGGCTGGCAGGTGAGCCTCGTGCATCACAAAATGGGCCTCACCTGCTGTATATACCATGCTTACATTATGGTGGGTTTCATGAATGGACTGCTAAGGTAATGATCTGAAAATAGGGTGGACGGCTAGGAGAAATGCATGCATCACGATGGACCATTGAGATGGATGGTTTGGATATAACCATACCTCATGATGGAGGCCCAAGGACAGCTGACGTTAATACAGTCAGCTATATATATATATATATATAGTTGTGTGCAGTGCACTATCCCATTCATTATACAGCAAGTGGGTCCCATGTGGGGCCCATCACATATACATATGCTATATATATATATATATATTACTAATTGAGTGTCCACATGAGTTGCACGGATGAACTGGATGAATAATACATCAAAGTGCGCTCCCACCAATCACCATCCAGAAATGGACGGTGTGATATACAATGCATACATCTGTGGACTCCACAGTCCCTGTTGACGTACAACAGTAGCTAATCAACTGCGTGGGGTCCACATAGATGGAGGGATGTGGTCAGACCCACGGAGCTTGCTGACATCGGCAGCTACAAAGCTGGTGAGGTACACCAGCCAATCCACTTCCGTCCACGTCCTTGGATTGGATGGAATGGATAGTTACATATCAAGGTTGGCTCCACGTACACAGTCCAAAAATGGCCGGTATAAGTACTAAATACACACATCCTTGTGGGCCTCACATGTGTGCCATGGTGGGGTCCATGTCCCCCCACAGACAGATAGTTTGGATGTAGCACAAACATCATGGAAGGGTCCACATGGGTGGACATTGTGGGAAAGATACTTAAATCAGTGGGTCCCATGCGGGGCCCATCGTAATGTTTATCTGCCATCTAAACCATTGATAAGGTCACACAGACCCTAGATGAAGGGGAAAACCAATTTCATAATGATCCAAACTTCTGGGACACTCAAAAAGAGTTTCAATGGTAGATGTTCAGTCCAACTGTTTCCTATGATGTGGGCCATCTGAGATCCAGATTGGGCTAATTTTTACAGGGCGGCCCATTTCCCTAAGGACCTACAAAATGGATGGTGTGGATACTTAAAACACATCATAGTGAGGACCACATATGGGACCATGGTCCCTGCAAGCTCGTCCACCAAAGGCATAAGATGCCCTGCTCGTCCGCAGGCATGTCAGCAGCAGCAGGTGCTGCTGCTGCTCTTTTGTTATTTTTTTTATTTTTCTTGAAAAAAATAGATTTTTGGTGGTTTTTCCCATGTGGGGCCCACTTCAAGTGGATCCACTCCACCCATTGCATTCTACAGCCCATGATCGACTAAATGAGACCAATATACGATGTATTTTTAGTGAATAGAAGGATCAAGGTGGGTTTTAACGATAATACCACTATTTCCCAAGGTATGGCCTGCCCGAGAATTGGTTTGGTCTCAAATTTTGGCTCAACGCCTAAAATGGGCTAAGAAACGGAATAGACTGCGTGGACTATCTACATACATCAAGGTGGGGCCTGTAGAACTGGCCCACCCCAAAAGCACAAACCAAATATAATATATATATTTATATATATATATAT
Organism: Magnolia kwangsiensis; assembly: GCA_037074715.1. Taxonomy (NCBI): domain Eukaryota; kingdom Viridiplantae; phylum Streptophyta; class Magnoliopsida; order Magnoliales; family Magnoliaceae; genus Magnolia; species Magnolia kwangsiensis. Next base: position 39,777,070 of record CM073576.1, on the reverse strand, counting down.
ATATATATATATATATATGTATATATATATATATATATATATATATAATTTTTATTAACGGTGCTGTGAGTGAAACTCATTGTCTGTTCACACTTCATTGAACCCACGTCTAGCGTCCCTGGATGGGTGACGTGAATACATTATCAAGGTGGGTCCCATGGGTGGGGACCATAGCTGGTGAGTCCCACGTGGACATGTCCCCCTTGATTAGATCAACCTGATACTTGTGTTTTCCCATCATCGAGGGTAGGGCTCACATGGCTTGAATGGTTTGGATAAGACATTCATCAAGATGGGGTTCATCCAGGTGGGCCACACAGCCTCATCATCACGCCAAAATAATGAAAGGGAGAGAGGGAGAAAGAAGCACCCACCTTTGATCACAGACTTCTCCTTCCATCAACGCATTCTAGAGCTCTAGTGGATGAGATTCAATGGTCGGGATGAAGCTTGGACAGTGGAGATGGGAGGTATGAGGTGGGCCACACTTTCTCTCCATGGAAGCCATGGACATGGGTTACTTGGAAATGAGAGAGAGAGATGAAAGAGAGAGGATGTAAGGAGAGAGGCATGGTAAGAGGTGATGGAGTGATGGGGAGTGATAGGTGTGTACTTGAAAGGGATAGGTGGAGAGAGAAAGAGTTGACTTTGGATTTGCTTTGGAGTGATGTGGCATGTACTTGGTTGATTTGACAAGTTGTAGAGATTCTCTTGAGATTTCGTAAATGTGTGGCGTTTTCTCGAACTGAACGTGAGTCCACATCTCCTAGCCCGGGTATCACGTCAGCGCGTAATACGAGGCATTGGAACCGCGACGACAGTGCGATCGCACTGATATAAGTCTCCGGTCGATCCGACTCAGATCAACAAGATTCGTCTCAGGATCATGTGCAGATGCCGGTTACAAATGACGAGTCACCAAAATTCGACCGAGATGACCACAGAAGCCTACGGAATAGTACGGACTAGGATACGGGTCTTACACATAAGCCTTTGGTTTTGGGTTTTAGGTTGTCCTTAGAACTAAGTTTGTATCAGCCTCTCATGACTAGTGCATTTGAGGTTGCTATTTACGTGTGCTTCTTTATTATTTGATTATACTGTCTATCTTTATATTCTGTATTTATTTTTAATTTGGCATAGTCCTATTCACCCCCCCTCTAGGATGTTTAGCTTGGCCTTTTCAAATGGTATCAAAGCATAATAGCTCCTTTTTATTTGTATTCACTTCCTGAGCTAATCGATTTGAGCTTAAAAGATGTCAAATTTTGATAGCCTCTCAATTACTACGCCTCCACCTTTTGATGACTCCAATTAAGCCTATTGGAAAGCTAGAATGAGAATTTTTTTAAGGTCCATAGATGAGAGCATGTGGCAAGCCATAGTGACTAGATGGACCCATCCTACCACTGAAGTGACTAACACTAATGGATCTAAAACAGTAAAGGTTACACCATATTTTTCTTGGACCACACTTTAAAAAAATGAAAGTAGTGTCAATGTAAAGGCTTTAAATGCAATCACTTACGTACTATCACAGGATGAATTCAAAAGAATTACATCTCGTAATACTGCAAAGTAAGCCTGGGACATTCTAAAAATGACAAACGAGGGTATAACTATTGTCAAGAAATTTAAATTTCAAATCCTCACCACTCAATTTGAGAAGACACATATGGAAGAAAATGAAACTTTCATGGACTTCTATACTAAGTTAAATGACATAGTCCACTCTATGTGTGGGGTCTTGGTGATAGTATTCCAGAAAGCAAAGTTTGTGCAAACATATTGCGCTCATTGCCTGATAAGTTCAATTCTAAGGTTACTACCATTCAGGAACTTCTTGACATGGATAATATGAGGGTTGAAGAGCTTGTTAGTTCTTTACAAACTTACGAGTTAAATTTTAAGGCTCCTAAGGGTAAGTCCATAGCCCTTAAGTCTTCTAAAAATATTTCTCATAATAAAGCTAGTAATTCTGATTTGAAAATTCTGAAGATGATATGACACTATTAGCTAAGAAGTTTTATAAAATTTTTAAAAGCAAAAAGAGGGTAGATTTTTAAAAACCTTATGAAAAGAAAATGACTACATTTAAAACTTAGAAATCTATTAAATATATCCAATGTTTTAATTTTCATGAATACGGGCATCTGACAAACAAATGTCTAAAGAGGGATAAACCTAAGAAGAAAGGTATGTTGGCCACATAAGATGAGTCATCTTGCTCTGAAGCTTCTTCTGAGTCAGATAATTCTTAACCTAGGTCTACTAATGAGGTCAAGGCCTTGATGACTCTAGCTAAAGTTACTTCCTTAGACAGTTATAATTCAACTTATGATGAAAATATGAGAAGCGACTGTGAAAATGATGATGATTTACAAGATTCCTATAATGCCCTATATAAGAAAAGTTGTAAGATAGTTATAAAACAAAAACTTCAAAACGAAAAGTTTTTAAAGTTAAAAGAAGATTTTGATAACTTAGTTTTAGAAAAAACTCATTTTTCTGATTGTTTTGAAAAAGCTACGTGTGATTTAGATTTCAAAACATCCCAAGTTGAAAACCTTAAATTAGAAAATGAAAAACTAAAACTAGAAGTCTTTTCTCTCTTGAGTTTGAAGGATACTTGGAGGTATGCCTAGGGTGATCCTAAACTAGAAACACTGCTAACCAAATCAAGGAAATGTGGTGAAAGATCTAGTCTGGACTACGATAAGAATACACCTCCTAAAAATAAGTCCACTCCTCATAAGTTTGTCAAAGGGGAGTCTTCTAACTCAAAAGGAAAAAGTCTGAATCAAAATAGTTTTAAAAATTTTAAAATTTTTCAAGCTATGAAACCTAAAAGCAACCATATCAATTATAAAAATCAGAATCATAACCCCTTAGCTATGAAAATTATTGATTTACTCAAGGAGCTTTTAAAATCTAACTCGAATGGTAGAATATATAATAACTATAAGTGTAGAAAAACCAACTATGCTCCAAAACCCAAAACAGTAATGAAATGGGTCCCTGAGGTTGCTTGTCTGGTTGCCCACACCACTTTCAAGGCTTCGAGTTAATCAAAGTGGTACTTAGATTGTGGTTATTATAGACACATGACAGGTGACAAAGATTTGTTCACCAATCTTAAAGATATGATTGATGGCTCAGTCACATTTGGTGATGGTAGCAACTACAGGATTATTGGCCAAGGTACAGTTTAACTCTTTAATCTTCCTCCATTTGAGAATATTTTGTTTGTAGAGGGCCTTAAGTATTTCTTAAATTTGTGATAATAAATATAGCGTCAAATTCACCAACCAAGGGTGTGAGATTTCTAATAAGAACGGCCCTGTGATATTAACTGGTTACAGAACATCTAAGAACTGCTATATAATCAGTGATTCAAACTTGTCTAGGTTATCATGTTACATGGTCCAAACCGATGAGACTGAACTATGACATAAATGCGTAGGACATGTATGAGGAAAGGTGACGTAATAAGAGGTCTACCCAAGTTAAAGAAAATAGACAAAATTTGTTGCGAATGTCAGATTGGAAAACAAACTAGGAGTTCTCATAAGAAAGTGAACTCCAGTGCCACATCCAAACCGCTTGAACTCCTCCACATGAATTTCGTTGGATCGACAAAAATAAAGAGTCGAGGCGGTAAGAAATATATTCTAGTAATAGTAGATGATTTTACCAGGTATACATGGGTAGTTTTCATGAGAGAGAAATCTAAAACTCTCGATAAAGTAAAAAGGGTACTCAAGCCTATCCAAACTGAAAAGGAATCACATGTCTCCAAAATCTGTAGTGATCATGGTTCTGAATTTGATAATAGTAGTTTTGAAAAGTTCCGTAGCGATTATGGCATATCGCATGAATTTTTTGCTCCTAAGACACCTCACCTCAACAGAATGGGGTTGTTGAAAGAAAAAATTGTGTACTTCAAGAAATGGCTAATGTGATGTTAAATTACATGAAAATTCTTAAAAATATTTAGGCTAAAGCAGTGTACATGACTTGTTATATTATTAACCGTGTTTATACTAGAAAGTTAAATAATAAGACTGCATATGAACTGTGGTTCGATAAGAAGCCAACAGTCAAATACTTTCGAGTTTTTGGCAGCAAATGCTATATTCTACGTGACCAAGAAAATCTGGAAAAATTTAACACTAAAAATGATGAGGGTATTTTCCTAGGATATGCATTAAATAGTTGAGCGTATCGTGTTATCAACAAGATGACTAGTGTAACTTAGGAGCCCATTAATGTGATTATAGATGATCACCTGAATACACTTGTCTCAAGTTCAGAAGATGATGAAGTCTCTTTATTTGATAAACCAGACTCTTCATCTAGTCAAAATGATACTGAACTGTGGTTAGTTAAATACCATCCAATTGATTAAATTTTAGGGAACCCTCTAATTAATGTGTGCACTCATAGATAATTAGAAAATATTTGTAAATATGTGTGCTTTATATCCCAGATTGAGCTGGCCAATGTAAAAGAAACGCTTACTGATGAAAATTGGATAGTGGCTATGTAAGATGAAGTTAATCAATTCGTAAGGAATGCTATATAGTAGTTAGTTCCTAGACCTAATGATAAATATATTATTGAAACTAAATGGATCTTTATAAATAAGTTTGATGAATTAGGTAACATTATAAGAAATAAGGTTAGACTGGTTGTACAAGGGTACACTCAGATAGAAGGCATTGATTATGAAGAAATCTTTGCCCCTATAACTCGTCTTGAATCTATCAGGCTGTCCATATCCATTACTTATTATAAAAATTTCAAAATCTATCAAATGAATGTTAAGAGTGCTTTCTTGAACAGTGATCTGCATGAGGAAGTATATACAGAACAACTTACTAGTTTTGAAGACCCTAAACATTCTGAACATGTTTATTGCCTGAAAAAGATACTCTATGGATTAAAACAAGCTCCCAGAGCATGATATGAGAAATTGACTAAGTTTCTACTGAGTCATAACTTTGTAATGGGAAGTTTGATAAGACATTGTTTGTAAAGAAACACAATGATCACATACTGATAGTTTAGATATATGTTAATGACATTTTCTATGGATCTACTTGTTCTAACATGTCTGTTGAATTTGTAGATTTGATGACATCCAAGTTTGAAATGAGCATGGTTGAAGAATTGAATTATTTTTTAGGTTTACAAGTGAAACAACTTGAAGACGAAATTTTTATTTCTCAATCCAAGTATGCTCTAAACTTGGTGAACAAGTTTGGGTTCAAGAGTGGTAAAAATTTTGATACTCCTATGAGTACGAGTCTTAAGTTCTCTAAGGATTCAATAGGTAAAAATATAGATCCAAAGTTGTATCGCAGTATGATAAGTTGTTTATTATACTTAACTGTAAGCCGACCTGATATTACATTTAGTGTAAGAATCTATGTTAGAAATCAATATAACTCTAAAGAATCCCACTTGATTGTTGTTAAGCGTATTTTAAGATGTGTCGTAAGTTCAGCCAATCTTAGTCTTTGGTATCCCAATGATACTAATGTTTAATTAGTTGGTTATGCAGATGTTGATTGGGTTGGTAATATTGAGGCCAAAAGTTTACTAGCGATGGATGTTTTTATGTCGGAAACTATCTTGTTTTGTGGCATAGTAAGAAATAGAGTTCCTGTAACATCCCGAAAATCGGGGGTCGGGTAGAAACCCAACTCTCGAGTTCCAGAACGTCACTTATGCAACATAGATAAGGATAAATGCATGTTGTCTGTAGAATGACATTAAACAAGATTGAGACTAAGCCAAAACAACATATCATACTCCAGAGACAGTTAAATTAGCAAGTGAAAGACTGTGATAAATACATAAAATATATAATTAATTCTAAGTCTCCAGAGTGTGAACATGTTACCAGGTTAATTAAATACATGTATAGTCCAAAAATGGAAAGAAAAGAATATACATGAGTGCTCCAAAAATATAAAATGACAAGTGTCAAGGCATCTAATCAACCTCCCTGTAATCCCATCAATCAGAACATACATAAAGGAGGGATCCTCTTCATCATCATCAAGTCCGGCTCCGCTTCACAAGCAGCGCCATCATCTGAAACTAAAATAGGGACTGGTGGGTATCCGGAACACCATCCCGTAACGTGGGAGTGAGTAATCAACTCAATGGAATCATAGAGTAAAGATTAGCATGTTATCAAATCAATCACGCGATAATAGTAAAGCAAACAATCAAACATTCCTAGATACTGTTGTTAATGCATGCATGAAATGATATGATGGATACCCTCACCGACATTCTCCCTCATACGGCACCATCTTACGCCCGCGGCATGCTTTCTTCCCATAGTACTCCACATCTTCCAGGCACATGCAGTGCGATGTGGATATGATTACTGGGTTGTTATTAGTCTATTCATACAGCAGTATTGGGAAACTAAGGTACCTTCCTTGTATCAATCCCAACACAGATCCTGTCTAGGGTCGTCACTCCTAGTAATCTCATACGATGTTATATTTGTAGGTCGCTGCAAGGGCTGCCAGAGCTGTTGCTCGCACTCGTTGCTCCACTCCCCCATCACCTTATCAATACAGGCCTAATGTACTCTTGTCGCTACGGAAGGGTCGTCGCCTCTCGTAGACTTAGAATACGCTTGAGGTCACTACAAAGGGCTCGTCACCAATCAGTGTAGGCCGACAGCTCGAATGTAGTGTCCCATACCACCACAATCGGCTCAAGAGTCAATGGTGCTCACTAGTCACTATGGGGAGGTTTGTTGTCATGCCCCAAACCCAAAAATCGGATTCACAGGAATCCCGATCGCCGAACCCGGTGCTAACAGCCTCCGTAGTACCCCATTCTCAGCTCCTAGCATTCAAATGCCAGATTCTGATCCTAGGATCCTACAAGGAGGATTTTTTTTTATACATTTGTTTCATAGTAAGCATAACCACAAGTTTACCCAATTTACAAAGGTAACATCTTCATCACATATCCACTAATATAATCATTTAAATACAATGCTAAAAGGGAAATACATATAACGAAATCAAAGCTCCAGAAGACAGCTGCACGCTCCAATCTCAACACTGCTACAACCTAACATCACCTGCACGCATCTATCGTGCATAAGCTTATGGAAAGCTTAGAGGGTGGTGTAAGTGTGTGCGCGAGGTAAGTGTCAAGTATTCAATACAATATCATAATCATACAATACCAGAAAAACTATTAATCCATAAACCATTCAATGTCTGAATAAACCGAAACACTGACAAGAACAGAAATTATCAGAGTAAGCAAAAATGTTGACAAGATTATAAATCGTATGATAACAGAGTAAGCGAACGTATGAACAAGCCCATAAGTCAATCCATATCAAAATATGCAATATAGAACAGTTATGCGATAAGGAGTCATGAGGAGCTAAATATCAGATGCTGAGGGTACAATGTAATATACATTCCTGATGAATAGCACATATAACGTCAATCGTACCATATGCCGCGGATGTAATGCAACATGCAGTGCGAATGGAATGACCATGCTAGAGTGTAAAGTCGAGATAATAGTACATAGTATCACAGGCTACGGGGTCCACCACAAGGAACCTCTATCCAAACCAGTCCCATACCTAAATTTGGATAGTTTGACTCAACGTGGTAGACTCCTGATCTCAGGTTAGTCGCGCACCCAACCGAAATCTTTTCCATAACGCAGATACACAACAATTAGTTGCGCACCACCAACTCGAGTGGATAGTAAATGAATGAATGAGTGACTGAATGAGCATGCAACTCCTACTCAATAAGTCCACATATCAGTACGGTTCATCTCTAGGATCATCACCGGGGTTTAGTACACTCCAAATGGCACTGCCGCTCTCCCTAGCCGCACAGTCCAAGTGAGCATAAGAAACCTCACTATCCGCCTGGCCAATAGTCTACCAATACCTATTCAGCACGTCGATAGTGGACCCATTCCTCGAGCTGGTCAGACTCAGCCTAGTATTGCCCCCAGCGCTTGGGCGGATAAGGCCACACCCCCTTCCAACCGACCCCGACACAGTGGAGAGCGTAGCCATCTGGTAATCGGCACTCAACGCCCATCTACCCAATCGGTCTAGACGTTGGAGCATCCTCTGGAACCAAGAGGGTGTTTAGAGATTTTCACCCAGGTCCATCTATAGCGGCCCGATGCTCGAACAGATTTCTAGTGTCCCATTTGGCCATTCACGATATGCCTATGGAGGCTACAACTCTGATATCACTAGGGCGTACAGTAGTCACAACACAATGCAAGATGCATGAGTCATACAATCCAATCATACATCAATCCTGTGCATGTCGTGCGCTCATGTGAGATAACCTCCACCTATCAGGGAGTCTCACATCATTCTGCCCAATGATATATGCAATGGTCAATCACATCTCATAACAAACATGCAGATGATGCGAATGGACATGTATCATGATGCTATGCAGTCACATACTCATATTCGGTATCAATAACCGGTATCGACAATGTGGACTTTTAACCAACATTGCCCACAAGGAATGGCCCACATAGAATTAAATATATATAATGGGTACATGGCCTCACACAAGGGCCAAATATATGAAACAGGTGGGCCTTGGTCATGGGCCTAACACATATCACAATGGGCCTTTCCCATAGGCCTCAAATACATCTGGATGGGTCGCACCCATGGGCCTCAGATATATCACAATGGGCCTCAAATATACTTCATAGGTGAGTCACATACCTGGGTCTAATACACATCAGTATGGGCTACATCACATAGGCCTAATATACATCACTATGGCCACAACCCATGGGCTTTAAATAACAATAGGTGGGCCCTACACATGGGCCTCAAATATATACCACGGGTGAGCCTCAATGGATGGGTCACCAATACAACAGGATGGGCCTAATGACATGGACCCCATAAATATATCGAATAGGCCGCACCAATTGGGCCTTACATACATTGCAATGGGCCATGACCCATGGGCCTTGCATACATCACAATGGGCCTTGTAACATGGGCCTCATATATATTTAAGGTGGGCCTCAATAAGGGCCTCATACACATCAAGGTGGGCCTCAACAACGGGCCTCATACACATCAAGGTGGGTCTCAACAATGGGCCTCATACACATCAAGGTGGGCCTCATACAATGAGCCTCATACACATTAAGGTGGGCCTCAACAACGGGCCTCATACATATCAAGGTGGGCCTCAACAACGGGCCTCATACACATCAAGGTGGGCCTCATACAACGGGCCTTACATACATCAAGGTGGACCTCAACAACTGTAAGATCCGTATCTTAGACCGTACCGTTCCGTAGGCTTCCGAGGTCTTTCCGGTCAAATTTTGTCAACCTTCGATCCTTAGCCGATATTTACGCACGACCTAAATTCATATGTCGTCAACCCGTATCGACTCAACCCGAGACCTTTACCATAGCGACCGCACCGTCGCTGCGGTTCCGATGTCGTGACTTGCGTGCTGAGGCGATACCTTGGTCAGGAGTCGTGGGACCGCGTTCAGTTTGAGGAAAACGGCGCGCATTGCGAAACCCAAGGGAAACTCTATCCAATGTCCCATCCATCAATCCCATCACATCCCATCAATCAAAGTACACATCACCTCACCTTCCCCAAGCAACCCCAAAAGTCAACATCCTTCTTACACCCAAGTACACCCATCACCCATCACCCATCCCTCTCTCTTACACATCTCTCTCTCTCTCATCTCTCTCCCTCATTCTCTCCAAGCAACCCTCGTCCATGGCTCTCCATGGGAGGAGCTTGTGTGGCCACTCCCTACAATTCGAGCAAGAGCAAGGATCCAATCTTTCAAGCCAATCTCAACCGTTGGAGCTCTAGGATGCGTTGATGAAAGAAGAAGTCCAAGGAGAAGGCAGATCTAAGGTGGGTGCTTCTCTCTCTCTCTTCTTTTTTTTAAAAATATTTTATGTGGTGATTTGGGCATGTGGCCCACTGGAATGGAACCCATCACGAAGTATTTTACCCATGCCGCTTATGAGGGGGCCACCTTATGTGCGTTTTACCCATACCATTCATCATGTGGTGGCCCACTTGAATATAGCTCACCCTCATTGTGAGGACCGTGTAGCGTCCCTGGGACGCTGGACATCTCTAAGAAAACCCAAATAATTTCTTGGTTACAAGCTTGTGGGGTGACCCACTCATACGCTCCTACCTTGTTGTATGTGTTAAATTCACGCCGTTCCTCCTATACACCAACTTACTTTAGGCATTGGGCCAGGAAATGAGGTTGATCGGAGTATCTGATGGGCCATTCTACCAGTAAAGTGTGATCTGATGTGGGCTCAGCTCCATAACTACGGTAGTAGACTGAGTGAAAGATACATTGTTTCAACGCTGGACCCACTCAGCTCCGTAGCTCAACTGGTAGACAGAGTGAGAGATACCTCATTTCAACACTCAGGTCTTGACATCCATCCCTAGTGGGGGCGGCTATCATGGCCACTCAGCTCCGCAACTCAACTGGTAGGTGGAGTGAGAGATGCCTCATTTTAACACTGTGGTCTTGACATCCATCCCTAGTGGGGGTAGCGATCATGGATACCCAGCTCTACAACTCAATTGGTAGGCGGGGTGGAGATACCTCGCTGTAACACGAGGCCTTGGTTTCTATCCCTAGCCAGGGTGCTATCGTACACCCAGACCCATTTCTTAACGAGTAAACTGAGTGAAAAGATACATTGTCTCAATTCTGGACGGACTCACCCAGATCCTTGGTTCTGGTAGTAGGCGGAGTGGATGATGTCCTGTACCAACACTTGTAATCTTGATAACGTTCCCTATGGTGGTGGTTAACATGGAGTGTGTACGGACTTGAGTGGACTAACGTGGGTGTGGACTGACCATGGGGTCTATGAGACCCATTCGCTCCCTCCGTCCGTCCAAATGGCCCACATCATAGCGCATGGACCCTGTCCAAACCATCCACTACCCCAGAACGGTGGGGCCACGTCCGTTTAGACCCTCCTTAATGTGTGTTTACACACAGATTCATAGCTCAACGGGTAGGCTGGGTGGAGTTTATCTCATTTCAACACTGGTCTTGGCATCCATTCCTGGTAGCAGTGGTAGCAGTAAAGTGTAATTGGCATGGAGACTATGGAACCCACCCTTGTCTTCAATCCACTTTGGGTAGTACTGGTGTATCTGGGCAAGTTTGATAGGTGCAGGGTTAGGAGGACAATGTGTGAGCAGTGCTAGTCCGCCTTGATGTCTTATGAGCCCCATGTATCTATAGTATATGAGGATTCATGTTATGGGTAAGCATGGTCCGACTAAAGAGAAGAGGTCGGCTCGAATCAGCCCACCTGATGTTATTGGTAAGTCAGGTCGGCTCGGATCAGCCCACCTGATGTTATTGCTAAGTAAGGTCGGCTCGGATTAGCCCACCTGATGTTGTTGTTCATTCAGGTCGACTCGGATCAATCCACCTGATGTTACTGTCTAGTCAGGTCGGCTCGGATTAGCCCACCTGATGTTATTGCTTAGTCAGTTCGGCTCGGATCATCCCACCTGATATTATTGCTAAGTCAGGTCGGCTCGGATCAGCCCACCTGATGTTGCTGTTCAGTCAGGTCAGCTCGGATCAACCCACCTGATGTTATTGCAAAGTCAGGTCAGCTCGGATCAGCCCACTTGATGTTATTGCTAAGTCAGGTCGGCTCGGATCAGCCCACATGATGTTATTGCTAAGTCAGGTCGGCTCGGATCAGCCCACCTGATGTTATTGCTAAGTCAGGTCAGCTCGGATTAGCCCACCTGATGTTGCTGTTCAGTCAGGTCGGCTCGGATCAGCCCACCTGATATTATTGATAAGTCAGGTCGGCTCGGATCAGCCCACCTGATGTTATTGCTAAGTCAGGTCGGCACGGATTAGACCACCTGATGTTGCTGTTCAGTCAGGTCGGCTCAGATCAACCCACCTGATGTTCTTGCTAAGTCAGGTCGGCTCGAATCAACCCACCTGATGTTATTGCAAAGTAAGGTCGGCTCGGATCAGCCCACCTGATGTGATTACTAAGTCAGGTCAGCTCGGATCAGCCCACCTGATGTTGCTGTTCAGTCAGGTCGGCTCGGATCAACCCACCTGATGTTATTGCTAAGTCAGGTCAGCTCGGATCAGCCCACCCGATGTTATTGCTGAGTCAGCTCGGTTAGGCCCACCTGATGGTGTTGTTCAGTTAGGTCGGCTCGGCCCCCATTTGATGGTATTGTTAGACCAAGTAGTGTGGCCTATTTGATATATATGAGGCCCATTGGTATGGCCCATTTGATGTATTCTAAGGCCACGGGTTAGGTTATGACCCATTGCAATGCACATAAGGCTCATTGGTGGGGCCCATTGATGTGGCCCATTTGATGAGTAAAAGGCCCATACGACATGGCCGATTTGATGTATTTAAGGCCCAATGGGGTGTACCTAAGGTCCATTGCAATGTGTGATCCCAACCTGGTTTACGTAATGTTATACACTACGGGCCACACCTTAGGAGAATTGTTGGTTTGACGTCCACATTGTGAGTATAATGTTGGTTAAATGTCCGCACTGCGACTCTCCCTAGGGCCCATTGGTAGGCCCGTACTTGTTGTATGCAAGCCATCTAAGCCAGCTGCATCGTAAGGATAGGGCATTACTTTATAACATGCTTAGTATAACTCCATGACGCACAACCCATTTGTATCGGTCCATTTGATCGGCCTGCTCGTATCGGCCATATGATTGATTAGGCCCATCTTGATATATTTGTGGCCTATTGCTAAGGCCATATATGAGGCCCGTTGTTGAGGCTCACCTTGATATGTATGAGGCCCGTTGTTGAGGCCCACCTTGATGTGTATGAGGCTTGTTGTTGAGGCCCACCTTGATATATATGAGGCCCGTTGTTGAGGCCTACCTTGATGTGTAAGAGGCCCATTGTTGAGGCCTACCTTGATGTGTATGAGGCCCATTGTTGAGGCCCACCTTGATGTGTATGAGGCCCGTTATTGAGGCCCACCTTAAATATATATGAGGCCCATGTTGCAAGGCCCATTGTGATGTATGCAAGGCCCATGGGTTATGGCCCATTGCAATGTATGTAAGGCCCAATTGGTGCGGCTTATTCGATATATTTATGGGTCTATGTCATTAGGCCATCCTATTGTATTGGTGACCCGTCCATTGAGGCTCACCCGTGGTATACATTTGAGGCCCATGTGTAGGGCCCACCTATTGTGTATTTAAAGCCCATGGGTTGTGCCCATAGTGTTATATATTAGGCCTATGTGATGTAGCCCATACTGATGTGTATTAGACCCAGGTATGTGACTCACCTGCGAAGTATATTTGAGGCTCATTATTATATATCTGAGGCCCATGGGTGCGACCCATCCAGATGTATTTGAGGCCTATGGGCAAGGCTCATTGTGATATGTGTTAGGGCCATGACCAGGGCCCACCTGCTTTGTATATTTGGCCCTTGTGTGAGGCCATGTGCCCATTATATAGTTGATTCTATGTGGGCCATTCCTTGGGGGCAATGTTGGTTAAAAGTCCACATTGTCGACGCCAGTTATTGATACCGTTTATGAGTATGTGACATCATAACATCATGAAACATGCCCATTCACATCATCTGCATGTTTGTTATGAGATGTGATTGACCATTGCATATGTCATTGGGCAGGATGATGTGAGACTCCCTGATAGGTGGAGATTATCTCATATGAGCGCATGACATGCCCAGGATTGATGCATGATTAGATTGTATGACTCATGCATCTTGCATTGTGTTGTGATTACTGTACACCCTAGTGACATCAGGGCCGTAGCCTCCACAGATATATCGTGGATAGCCAGATGGGACACCGAAAATCTGTTCGAGCATTGGGCCGCCATAGATGGCCCTGGGTGAAAATCTCTAAACACCCTCTTGGTTTCAGAGGATGCTCCAACGTATAGACCGAGTGGGTAGATGAGCGTTGGTGTCGATTACCAGATGGCTGCGCTCTCCACTGTGTCGTGGTCGGTTGGAAGGGGGTGTGGCCTTACCCACCCGAGGGAGTAGGCATGGCTAGGCTGAGTTTGACCAGCTCGAGGAATGGGTCCGCTATCGGTGAGCCGGGTAGGTATTGACAGACTACTGACAGGTGGATAGTGAAGTCTTTTCCACTTACCCAGTTGTGCGCTTGATTGGGGCGGCAGGTGGTGTAAAGTGTAATAGACCCCGGTGATTTTCCCAGAGAGGAACCGTACTAATATGAGGACTGACATGATATTATGACACCCTATCACTGTTGTACATCTGAGCGGGCGCACGTGGGCGGACGCTGATGTGGGCAGGTGTGATGTGGGCGGGGCTGAGGCTTGGGCGAGTTACCACACTGGGCGAGCTACCAGCAGTTAGCAGGCTACTGTGCTGACAGGCTACTGAGTAGGAGTTGCATACTCATTCATTCATCCATTCACTATCCACTCGGGGTGGTGGTGCGCTACTAATTGTTGTGTATCTTCGTTATGGCAAGGATTTCGGTTGGGCGCGCGACTAACCTGAGATCAAGAGTTTACCACGTTGAGTCAGACTATTCAAATTTAGGTATGGGACTGGTTTGGATAGAGGTTCCTTGTGGTGGACCCCGTAGCCTGCGATACTACGTACTATCATCCCAACATCACACTCCAGCATGGTCATTCCATTAGCACCACATATTGTATATTCCATTACATCATCGACGTGTGGCATTATGGGTTGTTATGTTTCTATATTCCTGTGACTTAAATGAGAGTGATGATATTTGTTAGCTCTTTCGAATTGTGTATTGCATTATATCCTTGTCATTCGACATTTGATTATCTATGACTCATCATTTACATAGTTGTCCTATATTGCGTATTCTGATATTGATTGACTTACGGACCTGTTCATACTTCCGCTTATTCTATTATCACATGATTATAATCTTGTTAGTATTTCTGCTTACTCTGATAATTCCTGCTCTTGTCAGTGTTTCGGCTTATTCAGACATTGTATGGTTTATGGTTTTTAATTTTCCAGTATCGTATGATTATGGTATTGTATTAAATCCTTGGCACTTACCATGGGCACACATTTACACCACCTTCTAAGCTTTCTATAAGCCTATGCATGATAGATGCGTGCAGGTGATGTTAGGTTGCAGCAGCATTGAGCTTAGAGCATGCAGCTGTTTTCTGGAGCTTTGATTTTGACATATGTGTTTCCCTTTTAGCATTGTATTCAAATGATTATATTAGTGGATATATGATGATGATGTTGCCGTTTTGATTTGGGTAAACTCGTGGTTATGCTTATTACTAGTTAAATGTACAAAAAAAATCCTCCTTGTAGGATCCCAGGATCGGAATTTGGCATGTGAATGGTAGGAGTTGAGAATGGGGTACTACGGAGGCTGTCGGCACCGGTTCGGCGATCGGGATTCCTATGAATCCGATTTCTGGGTTTGGGGCGTAACAGAAGTTGGTATCAGAGCATAACTTGGGAATACCTGAGGATAACATCATATATCTGCTGATAGCTACACTGCACTGTGTGATTGTTGAGAACTTAGAATGGTTAGACTCCTGAGTTTGAATAACTTAGAAACTTTATGATATAGCTCCCTTATATGTGTGCATTCAAGAGTGCCCATAGATGATAGGCCCTTATTCCTTTCTGTAGGACATGGCACCTAAGAGAGTTAGAGCTTGAGATTAGTGGGCGTTATCCCCGTCTCTTAGACATTTGATTTTATTGGTATGATGTGTTCTGATTAAATATATAGTGATGTGGTTCCCCCCCCCCCCCTGGTAAGCTCTGTATTGATTAAGTTGTAGTTAAATTTTGAGGATGAAATTTTTATTAGGAGGGGAGAGCTGCAAGACCTGTATCTTAGACCGTACCGTTCCGTAGGCTTCCGCGGTCTTCTCGGTCAAAATTTGTCAACCTTCGATCCTTAGCCGATATTTGCGCACGACCCAAATTCATATGCCGTCAACCCGTATCGACTCAACCCGAGACCTTTACCATAGCGACCGCGCCGTCGCTGCGGTTCCGATGTCGCGACTTGCGCGCCTAGGCGATACCTTGGTCAGGAGTTGTGGGCCCACGTTCAGTTTGAGGAAAACGCCGCGCGTTGCGAAACCCAAGGGAAACTCTATCCAATGTCCCATCCATCAATCCCATCACATCCCATCAATCAAAGTACACATCACCTCACACCCTTCCCAAAGCAACCCCAAAAGTCAACATCCTTCTTACACCCAAGTACACCCATCACCCATCACCCATCCCTCTCTCTTACACATCTCTCTCTCTCTCTCATCTCTCTCCCTCATTCTCTCCAAGCAACCCTCGTCCACGGATCTCCATGGGAGGAGCTTGTGTGGCCACTCCCTACCATCTGAGCAAGAGCAAGGATCTAATCTTTCAAGCCAATCTCAACCGTTGGAGCTCTAGGATGCGTTGATGAAAGAAGAAGTCCAAGGAGAAGGCAGATCTAAGGTGGGTGCTTCTCTCTCTCTCTCTCTTCTTTTTTTTAAAAAATATTTTATGTGGTGATTTGGGCGTGTGGCCCACTGGAATGGATCCCATCACGAAGTATTTTACCCATGCCGCTTATGAGTGGGGCCACCTTATGTGCGTTTTACCCATACCATTCATCATGTGGTGGCCCACTTGAATATAGCTCACCCTCATTGTGAGGACCGTCCGGCGTCCCTGGGACGCTGGACGTCTCTGAGAAAACCCAAATAATTGCTTGGGTACAAGCTTTTGGGGTGACCCACTCATACGCCCCTACCTTGTTGTATGTGTTAAATCCACGCCGTTCCTCCTATACACCAACTTACTTTAGGCGTTGGGCCTGGAAATGAGGTTGATCGGAGCATCTGATGGGCCATTCTACCAGTGAAGTGTGATCTGAAGTGGGCTCAGCTCCATAACTACGGTAGCAGACTGAGTGAAAGATACATTGTTTCAACGCTGGACCCACTCAGCTCCGTAGCTCAACTGGTAGACGGAGTGAGAGATGCCTCATTTCAACACTCAGGTCTTGGCATCCATCCCTAGTGGGGGTGGCTATCATGGCCACTCAACTGGTAGGCGGAGTGAGAGATGCCTCATTTCAGCACTGTGGTCTTGACATCCATCCCTAGTGGGGGTGGCTATCATGGATGCCCAGCTCTACAGCTCAACTGGTAGGCGGGGTGGAGATACCTCGCTGCAACACGAGGCCTTGGTTTCTATCCCTAGCCAGGGTGCTATCGTACACCCAGACCCATTTCTTAACGAGTAAACTGAGTGAAAAGATACATTGTCTCAACTCTGGACGGACTCACCTAGATCCTTGGTTCTGGTAGTAGGCGGAGTGGATGATGTCCTGTACCAACACTTGTAATCTTGATAACGTTCCCTATGGTGGTGGTTAACATGAAGTGTGTACGGACTTGAGTGGACTGACGTGGGTGTGGACTGACCATGGGGTCTATGAGACCCATTCGCTCCCTCCGTCCGTCCAGATGGCCCACATCATAGCGCATGGGCCCTGTCCAAACCATCCACTACCCCCGGACGGTGGGGCCACGTCCGTACAGACCCTCCTTAATGTGTGTTTACACACAGATTCATAGCTCAACGGGTAGGCTGGACGGAGTTCATCTCATTTCAACACTAGTCTTGGCATCCATTCCTAGTAGCAGTGGTAGTAGTAAAGTGTAATTGGCATGGAGACTATGGAACCCACCCTTGTCTGCCATCCACTTTGGGTAGTACTGGTGTATCTGGGCAAGTTTGATAGGTGCAAGGTTAGGAGGACAATGTGTGAGCAGTGCTAGTCCGCCTTGATGTCTCATGAGCCCCATGTATCTATAGTATATGAGGATTCATGTTATGGGTAAGCATGGTCCGACTAAAGAGAAGAGGTCAGCTCGGATCAGCCCACCTGATGTTATTGCTAAGTCAGGTCGGCTCGGATCAGCCCACCTGAAGTTGCTGTTCAGTCAGGTCAGCTCGGATCAACCCACCTGATGTTGCTGTCTAGTAAGGTCGGCTCAGATTAGTCAACCTGATGTAATTGCTAAGTCAGGTCAGCTCGGATCAGCCCACCTGATGTTATTGCTAAGTCAGGTCGGCTCGGATCAGCCCACCTGATGTTGCTGTTCAGTCAGGTCACCTCAGATCAACCCACCTGATGTTATTACAAAGTCAGGTCGGCTCGGATCAGCCCACCTGATGTTATTGCTAAGTCATGTCGGCTCGGATCAGCCCACTTGATGTTATTGCTGAGTCAGGTTGGCTAGCATCAGCCCACCTGATGTTATTGCTAAGTCAGGTCGGCTCAGATTATCCCACCTGATGTTGCTGTTCAGTCAAGTCGGCTCGGATCAACCCACCTGATGTTATTGCTAAGTCAGGTCGGCTCGGATCAGCCCACCTGATGTTGTTGCTAAGTCATGTCAGCTTGGATCAGCCCACCTGATGTTATTACTAAGTCAGGTCAGCTCGGATCAGCCCACCTGATGTTGCTGTTCAGTCAGGTCTGCTCGGATCAACCCACCTGATGTTATTTCTAAGTCAGGTCGGCTCGGATCAACTCACCTGATGTTATTGCTAAGTAAGGTCGGCTCGGATCAGCCCACATGATGTTATTGTTAAGTCAGGTCAGCTCGGATCAGCCCACCTGATGTTATTATTAAGTCAGGTTGGCTCGAATCAGCCCACCTGATGTTGCTGTGCAGTCAGGTCAGCTTGGATAAACCCACCTGATGTTATTGCTAAGTCAGGTCGGCTCGGATCAGCCCACCCTATGTTATTGCTGAGTTAGCTCAGCTCGGCCCACCTGATGGTGTTGTTCAGTTAGGTCGGCTCGGCCCCCATTTGATGGTATTGTTAGACCAAGTAGTGTGGCCTATTTGATATATATGAGGCCCATTGATATGGCCCATTTGATGTATTCTAAGGCCACGGGTTAGGTTATGACCCATTGCAATGCACATAAGGCTCATTGGTGGGGCCCATTGATGTGGCCCATTTGATGAGTAAAAGGCCCATATGACATGGCCCATTTGATGTATTTAAGGCCCAATGGGGTGTACCTAAGGTCTATTGCAATGTGTGATCCCAACCTGATTTACGTAATGTTATACACTACGGGCTACACCTTGAGAGAATTGTTGGTTTGACGTCCACAGTGTGAGTATAATGTTAGTTAAATGTCCGCACTGCGACTCTCCCTAGGGCCCATTGGTAGGCCCGTACTTGTTGTATGCAAGCCGTCTAAGCCAGCTGCATTGTAAGGATAGGGCATTACTTTATAACATGCTTAGTATAACTCCATGACGTACAGCCCATTTGTATCGGTCCATTTGATCGGCCTGCTCGTATCGGCCATATGATTGATTAGGCCCATCTTGATATATTTGTGGCCTGTTGCTAAGGCCATATATGAGGCCCGTTGTTGAGGCTCACCTTGATATGTATGAGGCCCGTTGTTGAGGCCCACCTTGATGTGTATGAGGCTTGTTGTTGAGGCCCACCTTGATATATATGAGGGCTGTTGTTGAGGCCCACCTTGATGTGTAAGAGGCCCATTGTTGAGGCCCACCTTGATGTGTATGAGGCCCGTTGTTGAGGCCCACCTTGATGTGTATAAGGCCCGTTATTGAGGCCCACCTTAAATATATATGAGGCCCATGTTGCAAGGCCCATTGTGATGTATGCAAGGCCCATGGGTCATGGCCCATTGCAATGTATGTAAGGCCCAATTGGTGCGGCTTATTCGATATATTTATGGGTCCATGTCATTAGGCCATCCTGTTGTATTGGTGACCCGTCCATTGAGGCTCACCCGTGGTATACATTTGAGGCTCATGTGTAGGGCCCACCTATTGTGTATTTAAAGCCCATGGATTGTGGCCATAGTGTTGTATATTAGGCCTATGTGATGTAGCCCATACTGATGTGTATTAGACCCAGGTATGTGACTCACCTGCGAAGTATATTTGAGGCCCATTGTGATATATCTGAGGCCCATGGGTGCGACCCATCTAGATGTATTTGAGGCCTATGGACAAGGCCCATTGTGATATGTTTTAGGCCCATGACCAGGGCCCACCTGCTTCGTATATTTGGCCCTTGTGTGAGGCCATGTGCCCATTATATATTTGATTCTATGTGGGCCATTCCTTGGGGGCAATGTTGGTTAAAAGTCTCCATTATCGATGCCGGATATTGATACCGTTTATGAGTATGTGACATCATAACATTATGATACATGCCCATTCGCATCATCTACATGTTTTTTATGAGATGTGATTGACCATTACATATGTCATTGGGCAGGATGATGTGAGACTCCCTGATAGGTGGAGATTATCTCACATGAGCACATGACATGCGTAGGATTGATGCATGATTGGATTGTATGACTCATGCATCTTACAGTGTGTTGTGATTACTGTATGCCCTAGTGACATCAGGGTCGTTGCCTCCACAGGAATATTGTGGATGGCCAGATGGGACACCGAGAATCTGTTCGAACATCGGGCCACCTTAGATGGCCCTGGGTGAAAATTTCTAAACACCCTCTTAGTTTCAGAGGATGCTCCAACGTATAGACCGAGTGGGCAGATGAGCGTTGAGTGCCGATTACCAGATGGTTGCGCTCTCCACTGTGTCGTGGTCGGTTGGAAGGGGGTGTATCCTTACCTGCCCGAGGGAGTAGGCATGGCTAGGCTGAGTTTGACCAACTCGAGGAATGGGTCCACTATCGGCAAGCCAGGTAGGTATTGGCAGACTACTGATAGGCGGATAGTGAGGTCTTTTCCACTTACCCAGTTGTGTGCTTGATTGGGGTGGCAGGTGGTGTAAAGTATAATAGACCCCGGTAATTTCCCCAGAGAGGAACTGTACTGATATGAGGACTGACATGATATTATGACACCCCGTCACTGTTGTGCATGTGGGCGGGCGCATGTGGGCGGACGCTAATGTGGGCGGGTGTGATGTGGGCGGGGTTGAGGCCTGAGTGAGCTACCACACTGGGCGAGCTACCAGCGGTTGGCAGGCTACTGTGCTGACATGTTACTGAGTAAGAGTTGCATACTCATTCATTCATCCATTCACTATCTACTCAGGGTGGTGGCGCGCTACTAATTGTTGTGTATCTTCGTTATGACAAGGATTTTGGTTGGGCGCGTGACTAACCTGAGATCAGGAGTTTACCACATTGAGTCAGACTATCCAAATTTAGGTATGGGATTGGTTTGGATAGAGGTTCCTTGTGGTGGACCCCGTAGCCTGCAATACTACGTACTATCATCCCAACATCACACTCCAGCATGGTCATTCAATTAACACCACATATTGCATATTCCATTACATCATCGATGTGTGGCATTGTGGGTTGTTACGTTTCTGTATTCCTGTGACTTAAATGAGAGTGATGATATTTGTTAGCTCTTTCGAATTGTGTATTGCATTATATCCTTGTCATTCGACATTTGATTATCTATGACTCATCATTTACATAGCTGTCCTATATTGCGTATTCTGATATTGATTGACTTACGGACCTGTTCATACTTCCGCTTATTCTGTTATCGCATGATTATAATCTTGTCAGTATTTCTTCTTACTCTGATAATTCATGCTCTTGTCAATGTTTCGGCTTATTCAGACATTGTATGGTTTATGGTTTTTAGTTTTCCAGTATCGTATGATTATGGTATTGTATTAAATCCTTGGCACTTACCATGGGCACACACTTACACCACCCTCTAAGCTTTCTGTAAGCTTATGCACGATAGATGCGTGCAGGTGATGTTAGGTTGTAGCAGCATTGATCTTGAAGCGTGCAGGTGATGTTAGGTTATAGCAGCATTGATCTTGAAGCGTGCAGCTATTTTCTGGAGCTTTGATTTTGACATATGTGTTTCCCTTTCAGCATTGTATTTAAATGATTATATTAATGGATATATGATGATGATGTTGCCGTTTTGATTCGGATAAACTCGTGGTTATGCTTATTACTAGTTAAACGTACAAAAAAATCCTCCTTGTAGGATCCCAGGATCGGAATCTGGCATGTGAATGTCAGGAGTCGAGAATGGGGTACTATGGAGGCTGTCGGCACCGGATTCGGCGATCGGGATTCCTGTGAATCCGATTTTCGGGTTTGGGGCGTGACAACAACGGGGCATATAAACATCACATTAAACCTCGCTCATGGGCCAATCGTACATAATGCCGGCCGTATTAACGGGTCGAACAAAAATAGACCAAATCAAAGGGCCGGTACAAAGGAGCCGAAGCAATTGGACCGATCAAATAGACTGATATAGATGGGCCAAGTCAAATGATTGATACAATTGGCTGAGTTAAAATGGGCCGATTCAGTTGGGTTGAATCACTTGGCCGAGTCAAATGGGCCGAATTAGTTGGGCTAATCAAATGGGCCGATACAATTGGCCGAGCAATGGGTCTCACATGTGGCCTTATATATACAGCAAATGGGCCACACTACATGATCTAACAATACCATAAGGGGGAAGCCAACCTGACCGAATAACACCATCTGGTGGGTCGAGCTGAGCCGAGCCGAGCCGACCTGACCGAACAATAACATCAGGTGGGCCGAGCCGAGCCGACCAAACAACAACCACAGGTGAGCCGAGCCGAGCTGACCTGGCAACCAACAACACACAGGTAGGCCGAGCCGAGCCGACCTGACCAAACAACAACACATAGGTGAGCCGAGCCGAGCTGACCTGGCAACCAATAACACATAGGTAGGCCGAGCTGACCTGATTGACAACAACACACAAGTGGGCCGAGTCGAGCCGACCTGACCAAACAACAACACATAGGTGAGCCGAGCTGAGCTGACCTGGCAACCAACAACACACAGGTAGGTCGAGCTGACCTGACCGAATAACAATACATAGGTGGGCCGAGCCGAGCTGACCTGGCAATAACACATAGGTGAGCCGAGCCGACCTGATAACCAACAACACACAAGTAGGTCGAGCCGAGCCGACCTGACCAAACAACAACACACAGGTGATCCGAGCCGAGCTGACCTGGCAACCAACAACACATAGGTAGGTCGAGCTGACCTGCTCGAACAACAATACACAGGTGGGCCGAGCCGAGCTGACCTGACAATAACACACAGGTGAGCCGAGCCGACCTGGCAACCAATAACAAAGGTAATCCGAGCTGAGCTGACCTGACCAAACAACAACACACAGGTGAGCCGAGCCGAGCTGACCTGACAACCAACAACACACATGTAGGCCGAGCCGACCTGACTGACAACAACACACAGGTGGGCCGAGCTGAGCCGACTTGACCAAACAACAACACACAGGTGAGCTGAGCCGAGCTGACCTGGAAACCAACAACACACAAGTAGGCCGAGCCGACCTGACCGAACAACAATACACAAGTGGGACAAGCTGACCTGACCTGACAATAACACACAGGTGAGCCGAGCTGACCTGACAACCAACAACACACAAGTAGGCCGAGCCAAGCCGAACTGACCAAACAACAACACACAGGTGAGCCGAGCCGAGCTGACCTGGCAACCAACAACACACAGGTAGGCCGAGCCAACCTGACTGAATAACAAAACACATGTGGGCCGAGCCGAGCTGACTTGACAATAACACACAGGTGAGCCGAGCCGACCTGGCAACCAACAACACACAGGTAGGCTGAGCTGAGCCGACCTGACTAAACAACAACACACAGGTGAGCCGAGCCGAGCTGACCTGGCAACCAACAACACACAGGTAGGCTGAGCCGACCTGACCGACAACAACACACAGGTGGGCCAAGCCGAGCCGATCAAACAACAACACACAGGTGAGCCGAGCCGAGCTGACTTGAAAACCACAACACACAGGTAGGCCGAGCCGAGCCGACCTGACTAAACAACAACACATAGGTGAGCCGAGCCGAGCTGATCTGGCAACCAAAAACACACAGGTAGGCCGAGCCGACCTGACCGACAACAACACACAGGTGGGCCGATCTGAGCTGATCTGACCAAACAACAACACACAGGTGAGCCAAGCCGAGCTGACCTGACAACAACACATAGGTGAGTCGAGCCGAGCTGACCTGGCAACCAACAACACACGGGTAGGCCGAGCCGAGCCGACCTGACCAAACAACAAGACACAGGTGAGCCGAGCCGAGCTGACCTGACAACCAACAACACACAGGTAGGCCGAGCCGACCTGACCGAACAACAATACACAGGTGGGCCGAGCCGAGCCGACCCCTTCTCTATAGTTAGGCCATCATAACATGTAACATCATACTCTAAATCCATGATGCTCCTGGCACATCAGAGAGGACCAACACTGATCCGACCTTGTCCAGGTACACCAGCACCACCCAAAATGGATGGATGACATGGGTGGGTCCCATAGTCCCAATGTCAGTTTACACTTCACTACTGCCACTACCACAAGGGATGGATGCCAAGACCTCAATGTTGCAATGAGGTAACTCCGCTCAGCCTACCAGTTGAGCTATGGATCTGGATGTCCATGATAGCCACCCCCACTAGGGATGGATGCCAAGACCTCAGTTTTGAAATGAGGCATCTCCCACTCCATCTACTACCTGAGCTGTGGAGCTGGGCCCACGTCAGATCACACTTCACTGGTAGCTACACCCACTATTTACTAAGTTATGGCCCATCAGATGCTCCAATCAACCTCATTTTTTGGCTCAACGCCTAAAATGGGTTGGTGTATAGAATAGACGGCGTGGATTTAACACATACAACAAAGTAGGGCGTGTATGAGTGGGTCACCCCACAAACTTGTAACCAAGCAAATATTTGGGTTTTCACAGAGACGTCTAGCGTCCCTGGACGCTGGACAGTCCTCACAGTAAAGGTGGGCTATATTCAAGTGGGCCACCACACAATGAATGGTATGAGTACAACATTTATAAGGTGGACCCCACTCATAGATGGCTTGGGTAAAAACTTCATGATGGGTTCCATCCAAGTGGGCCACATAGCCAAATCATCACACAATATATATATATATAATGAAGAGGGAGAGAGAGAAGCACCCACTTTTTATCTTCGCTTCCTTCTTCCGCCAATGCAATCTAGGGCCCGAATGGGTGTGATTTAACGGGTGAGATTGGCTTTGAAAGATTGGATTTGATGGTAGAGAGTGGCCACATAAAGCTCCTCCCATGGAAAGCCATGGACGAGAGTTTCTTGAAGAGAAAATTGAGGGAGAGAGATGAGAGGGGGAGGTGTAAGAGAGAGAGAGAGATGGGTGTGATGGGTGATGGGTGAGTGATAGATGTGTACTTGTGTAAGAAGAGTGTTGACTTTAGGGGTTGCTTGGGGAAGAGTGTGAGGTGATGTGTACTTTAATTGATGAGATGTGATGCGATTGATGGATGGGACATTGGGTAGATATTCTCTTGAGTTTCGTAACGCGCAGCATTTTCCTCACACCGAATGCTGGCTCATATCTCCTGACCAGGGTATCACCTCGGCGCGCGAGTCACCGCATCGGAACTGCAGAGACGGCGCGGTCACTATGGTAAAGGTCTTGGGTTGAGTCGATACGGGTTGACGGCATATGAATCAGGGTCACGCATAAATATCAGTTAAGGGTCGAAGGTTGACAGAATTCGACCAGAAAGACCGTGAAAGTCTACGGAATGGTACGGTCTAAGATACGGGTCTTACATTTGTGGCCCCAGCGTAAGTCGACAGCTCGACTACGGTGTCCCATATCACCATGCCCGGCTCATGAGTCTTTATGGATCAAGGTACCATGGTTGACAGGGTTTTCAATGGTAAGTTCAGTACCCTAGGTTCAAGCAGTTATTACTCATACATGGTGAACATACAATGGCCAATCAGGTTACTTGACGGGCTCGACTAGTACGAGCGCATCTCAAACTAAGCGACATGAAGTATATAAAACACTTCATGTGGCCTAACCACTGCCGCCTGCCCAAGACACGACTCGCGTTCATCGACGCGTCCTTCGTGGTACATAGAAGCCAACCACGAATTCAATCCATTACTGACTGCCTGGACTAGGTCATAGCCCCAAGCATTTATGTATCAACATCAGTAAGCATATGTGAGTAACAGAAATAAATATAAACAATCCAAGCATGTTGACACATGTTATAACATACTACATAAGAAAATCAACCAACACATGCATTCCATATATATAATGAAATCAATTCATATAGCCAACATGGTGGAAATCATATACATCAACCTATTAATTGAGAATTCAATCTCAAAACTAATTCACAACACCATTTACTCAATACATACTAATACAAACATTTATACAAACACTTAGTCTACATTCTTTAACCTACATAGCGTATGTCGACCCAAAGTGCGCATTAGGGCGAATCTCTTCGCCAAACAGATCATACAAGCATTCCTAATATCACAACATGACAAATAGCCATGGCAATCATTTTAGAAAAATATGGACGTAAACAGTATTTCCTACAAATACCTAAAATACCCTAAATCTCATATTTTCCGTACGTAGTCGAAACAGAAAACGGACAGCATGTTCTACATGTCAAACGATATTCTCTTTGATAATCTACTATTAAATGACATTGAAAGCTTTGAAATCAGTCAATCAAAGCGTCTAAAATCCTCACTTTTTGCCTTAGACGTGTATCGATTCAAACAGAATTTCTACGCTTCGTCAACGGCGCTAAGGCGACCTAATGCATAAGATACGTAAGCTACATCGCTAAAGTATCAAAGGAATCCCTAAAACAGCAAGTGGTTAGGATTTTTCTTACCTAGAAGTGAGTTAGAATCACCGAGAAAGTGATTTGAAGGCGGTGGATAAACACGTGTAGAAGCTGGTCCAAGTGGTAGGGAGATTCTCTCACAACTCTCCACAATCTCTCTCTTCTTTTTCTAGGGTTTGTTGAAAATTCGGATGGGAGAGATATGAGAGGGTTTAAAGCCCTTATATAGGCTAAAAACTCACCTAAATAGACTTGGGACAAAGGTATACTTGGGTTATAACCAAATCGGGACTTTTTCGATCCAAAAGAGCGTTTCGGGAGGTCATCTGGCCAAACGCGGTCGGACTTAAGCTCATGTATACTGGATGTTGATCACATAAAGTTTTCAGTCCGGTAAAGTTCCCAGATCGCACGTGGCGGTCCAATTTCAGTTCAGCGATCATCGTACTTAAATCAAGTCTACAAGTCTCATGACATGAAAGAGAAATTTTTCCTGATTCGAGGGTGAAATTTGGCTGAATTCTGACGGTCAGAACGCTTAATAATAACGCGCAACAACATGTGCCAGATTTTGAATTAAATTTCTAAATCTTTACTCTTTCTCACTCTCTTCACTCCAGGCTCAATGAAATAGCCTCAGAACATCGGTTGGGCTTGATTTTCGAAACGATTGTCAAGTCCAGTCAAGCGGTTATAATGGTCTAAGATTGTAGATATCGGACTTTCGACACGCGGTCTAGATCCAATACAAGGTTTCAAAGGGTTCCTGTGAACAAACCGGTTTAGAGTTTGATCCTGGATTTCAGGGTAAGATAGCGTCATTGGTTCTACAAGTTTTGGATCTTGCAGAACATATTTAAAGCGATCAGGGACAATTTCACAGCTAATCTAATGTATCGCTAGTTAACTTACCCTTATTTTCTAAAGGAATTAATCCTAAGTGATTTCTTTGACTTTGAAATTGGATTCTGAGAAGTTACCAAGGTGCTATGGTTGACCCATTGCCTAAGGACGTCTAACCCTAGGTTGGCAAAAATTCGGGGTGTTACAGTTCCGTATCGCTTTCCACATCTGAGACTGAGTATATTGTAGCTGGTAATCTATGCACTCAACTTGTGTGGATGAAGAGGATGTTAAATGATTACGAATTTACACAAGATTCTATGGTTCTGTATTGCGATAATTCTAGCTCAATTAACATTTTTAAAAATTCAATCCAACATTCACGAACCAAGAATATTGATATTAGATATCATTATATTCGTTAATTAGTGGAAGATAAGATTATTTCATTGGATCATGTTCAAATAGAAAATTCACTTGCAAACATCTTCACAAAACCACTTGACAGAAATAAGTTTGTTTAATTGAAATTAGATATTGATATGTGTAATGTGATCTGAGTTGATTTTGTTTGCTTGTACCATATTATATATTTTTATTTTTTATTAATTTTTAAATTTTAAAAAATTGATGAAAAATTGTAAATTTTTTGAGTTGCAAGATCAATTGACTGTATACTTGACCAGTCGTATCTTGACCGGTCAAGTATGTACTCGACCAGTCGAGTAGCTCGGGTTGGGGGTTTTTAAAAGTGCAAAAAATAACTTTTTCTTCATTTCTCTCATCATCTCCAACAAACCCTTCCATGACCGTTTGATCCTATCTTCGATTGCTACTTGGTTGGTGCATCTTTTCCATTTTCCTTTTAGATTTAGGATCTTTGCACTTCTATTTCTTTAATTTTGTAGTTTATTTCAAGTTTTCTTGTGGTTTCTTGGATTTTCTAGCTTAAAATTTGATTTGGGAGAAACCCTCCGTTCTTCTATTACATTTCTTTTGTGTATTGTATAATGGAGAGTATATATAAGAAGAGATCCTCTTGTGGTCCCTCTTCTTCCCGTTCAACACCGATTACAGTGCGTACTCTTCGACCACTCGAAGAGGACCTCAAATATGTGCGGGATATTTATCTCTGCAATGTAATTGTTGAGCAGACAGTTAGCTCCAATCATTTAAGTCCTTTCAATATTGTTCCACTCCTTGAAACTATAGAATGGGCTAATATTTTGAATTGGGGTGGTCTTGTATACCGTTCCATTGCGCAAGCCATGTTTGCTTGTATAAGTGACTTTTTTGTTGAGAATTTAACTTTTATTATATCAACTAGAGAAGGTTCAGTTGATGTAGACCGTCACTTGATATCTGGATTGATGGATATTCTTATGAATGATGAAGGAATACCTATCTCTATGTTAGTGGCGAGACCTTCTGAATATGAAAAACATATGCTAACTAGAGTATTATGCAACATGAATGCTGAATGGAACTCTGGTATTGTGCTCAGTTCCAAAAATATGTTACCCAGATAGAAGATTCTTCATCGTATTTTCATTTCTAATGTGTATTAAGTCTGGTAACAAACTTATCTAACTTCTTTCATGGCTCACAAACTTCACTTGGTTGTTTTTGGTGTTCCAATATGTCTTCCTTCTCTTATTTGCTATATCATTATACAGTTTCATCTCCATCCTGGTCATAGTGATATTCCATTTGCTTATCTGATGACCACACTTTCTATTCATAGTCTTGTGGTTATGCCTGCTGGAGAAGCTCCTATTAACCATTTACCTTTCAACAATTCTAACATTAACAAGATGAATTTGAGGTTAGTTCCCAACCAAGTTGATAGGGATGATATAGGAACTGCTGAAGAAGTTGGAGAGGAAGATGCTTTACCTCCTGATGATGTTAATATGAATGATCTATTTAATGAATTGGAATCTGACTTTGAGGCTTATCCTGACTTTCAGCCTTCTAATTTTGATGAGTGATTGCGAACCTTAAAAGAAAAGGTGGAAGGTTTGCATGTATCCTAGAAAAATTAATTCAAATATACGTGCAAATATCTTAGGCGCATCAATAAGGGATTACATCAAATTGATCTTTCTATTCCTACTCCTTCTGGTTCTGATTAGACTTTGTTTGTTTTGGACATGTATTAACTATAAACTTTTAACTTGGATAATATTTGGGATTGTGAGCATAACTTTATGTTTTTTGAATATATTTTGTTGATCATGTTTATGATTTATTCTCTTATTTCTTATCTTTCTCCTATCTCTTTGATGATATCATCTGATTGTTTTTCTTTCCTTTGTCATATTGTGACAAAAGGGGGGGAGAAAATGTGGAATGTTTTTATGATAATTGATGATTGGGGATGTGTGATTGTAGATATGGTTTTTTTTTTTTTTTTGGATTGGACATGTTGTAGATATGACTTATTCTCGTATTTCTTATCTTTCTCATATCTCTTTGATGATATCATTTGATTGTTTTTCTTTCCTTTGTCATATTGTAATAAAAAGGGAGAGAAAATGTGGAATGTTTTTAATATTTTTATGATGATTGATGACTGTGGAT
Source organism: Magnolia kwangsiensis (assembly GCA_037074715.1). Taxonomy (NCBI): domain Eukaryota; kingdom Viridiplantae; phylum Streptophyta; class Magnoliopsida; order Magnoliales; family Magnoliaceae; genus Magnolia; species Magnolia kwangsiensis. Next base: position 39,746,775 of record CM073576.1, on the reverse strand, counting down.
GTGTGATTGTAGATATGGTTTTTTTTTTTTGGATTGGACATGTATTTGTTTTATACAGGTTTTACATATCACCTTGCCTGGATTGAGGGGGGGAGCATTTGTTGCACATATGGTGCATGATTCTTTATTGTGCATGTTTTTTTTTTTTTGGATAATTGGTGCATGATTCTTTATTTGGTTTTGTCACAAATTTGACAAAGGGGGAGATTGTAAATGCTATATTGTAAATCTAGCACCCAGGTTTGTCAAATTTTGTTGTGCCAAATTATTTAGAATATGTATCATGTTTTAATGAAATGATTAGATCAACTTCGTGCATTTTTAAGTTATTTAAGTCTTCGTCGAACTTCTCTATGTATTCAAGTTGAAGAAGTGTTGTCGAAATTCAAGATTCCAAGCTCAAGTACAAGTACTAGTTCAAGGCTCAAGTTTGAGAATAATCTCCAAGTTTTGTACTTTAAAGACTTAAGAACTCAAGTCTTTACTCAAGCTCAAGTTTAAGATTTGAAGACAAGCTTCAAGTATTTCAAGTGTATGCATTCGTAGAGCAAATGATATTTCAATTGTTCAAACTCACAAATAAGGTATGGATGACCCTATATTGACCATAAGTTAGGTCACATGTATTACATATGTTATGTGGGTCATTTCATAAGTTTATACGTCTTTTTCTTGACTAGTCCAAGCTCTAGCTCGACAAGTCTAAGGTTTGTTGTGAATTTTTAAAATTTTTTGTTGGACCCTCGACCGGTCATGGAGATTACTTGACCAGTCGAGTATACAGTGTTTAACTAGTCTAGCAAACTTAACTCAAAGTCCAACAACATATTCTGGTCCCACACGACCAATCGAGTGCATTGCTCAACCAGTCGAGTAGGCCACTCGGCCAGTCAAGCAAGCCACTTGACCAGTCGGGTAACGATCTTATCTTATCGCACTAGAAATTTTGAAATTTAGTTAGTCCTTTGACCATTCGAACTGACCCTTAGACCAGTTGAGAGAACAGTATTTTCACCTATAAATAGTGGACAAATCTCAGAGTTTTTCATCGATTCCAAGCGATATCAAACCATCACTTTGAGAGATAAGTTTCTACATTTCTTAAGCTATATTGTGCTCATTTTAAATTTTCTTTAATAGCTTTTGTTATTTGATTTTGTGATCTCCATTCAACTCTAACTCTTTAAAGAAAGGAATTGTGATTTTACCCTATTTGAGATCAAAATCAAATCAAGCTAGCCCATGCTGAATTAATCTAAAAATTATTTAGATTTAGAACCTTTTCATTTGTAAGACTAGACATTGAACATCTTCGTCTACATCGGATTGGTCCTACCAGGCTTCTACATAAGGAGAATTTTTAGATAAGTATCATTTATATTTTGTATATCTTTTGTGGTTTGTGAGGTTGTGCTAGAAAAATCTCATTTTTGGTTTTGTCTAAGGTAATCCAGAAAATCTAAGGGTGTGGGATTTTTGTAATTGTGTAAACCCATCCAAAGGCACAATTGTGAAGGTTTTAAGGTGAACCTTGGAAAACCTTTTTCATAGTAAAAGCCAATATCCTGTGGATGTGGATATTGGGAGTGGAGTAGTTATGTGGCTGTTTTTTAATAATTGGTGTACACACAAACGAACCACTATAATTCCTGAAATTGTGGTGGATGATTGCATGTGCTTATGTGTAACACCTCGTACTTTCCAGTACTTGGGTGTTACCGTATAACCAAATTTAATATAAATATAAGTGAGGCTTAAGTAAATATTCACGTTCATTCTAGCCCAAATTCAACCCTAAAAAAGAATCCCTATTCGTACATCAAGCCATCCATTCGCCGATCTCCAAGATGGATTATCATTATAACTACGAACGATGACCCTTAAATGGTTAATCATTCAGTAGCTTACTTAGATACATACCTTATAAGTGATTTGATCATTGGTTAGGTTACTTAGGCTCATGTCTTAGAAGTGGTTGGATCACCTGATTAAATCTCTTAAACACGACTTAGAGTTTATTATAATGTCTAATTAGTTAGAATACTCAGTTAGTTACTTACACAAATGTCTAGAGTTAGTTAAAATACTTGATTATTTACTTAACAAATGTCTTAGGATAAATCAGAATGCTTGATTAGTTACTTAATAAATGTCTTAGAACGGGTTAGAATACTTGATAGGTTGACTTAAACCGATGCCTTAGAAATGATTGGAACACCTGATAGGTTGGCTTAAATGCATGTCTTAGACTAATTGAAATATTTGATTAGTTTATTTAAGTACATGTTTTGGGACTTGACTAATCGCTCTAAACACATATCAAGGCATCTAATCCCTAATTTAACCACTAATTTCCAACTGAGTGGTCCTTAAGACCCTTTTAACCATTGACGTTCAATCTCGGGAAGATCTGACCATTAGATTGGTCGAAAATCCATAAATAGGGCCCGAATCAAGTCATAGGCCCCACCTAGGCATTTCATCAGCCTGATCGTTGATCCCGGACTGCTTGGGAACTTCCAAATGGAATGGACGGCGTTGATTAGCCCCACCACCCCTGTGGGACCCATTCTAGGGTGGTGTGCATGTGTAGCAAACATGCACTCGAGGTGCACCAGATCTGTCAACACCGTCAGACCATGTTGACCGAAAATTTCCAAAAAAAAAGGAGAGCATTCTCTCTTGTCAGCTCTCGCTTGTAGGTGTTTTAAAAAAATAGAGGGCATCCGTTGTTGAGAATGTGGCCCCCCATCATTCCCACAAGCACGATCTGAACTGTCTATCCTGGGCACAGCTGGGGCTTGACCAAAACCTGGTGTGTCCCACATGTAGGTACTATCGTACTTGCACATAAATGCCAGTGCAAAAGGGTCCTACAAACACAACATTTCCAGAAATAGCATTTTGTTGCATTGCCAGCTCAGCGATCCGCATGAAACCTCTCCCCTTCCAATCCCAGTCGTTCATTCTAGAGGAAATCCAAACCTTTTAAGCTAGGTTTGTTGTATAAGAAAGAGAATGGGAGAGAAAAATCAGCCATAAGTTCCTCCCTCCTAACCCATTGAACAAACCCAATTGAAGCTTCAATTCGGAATTTCCCCAAGCTCCCTAAAGCCCATCAGAGTTGTTTGGAAGAAAGAAAATGGAGGAAAACTGTTCGGGCGAGATTTCACCATTAACGACCATGTTGTCTCCTTCAAACTGCCGACTCACTCAGACTCAGTTAATCTAGGTCTTAAGTTTGTCAAACATGGCAAAAGGGAGAGACAACAGGAGAAGAAGAAAGTGAACAGAGAAATGAAAAAGAGAAGGGAGATAGAGAACTGGAGCATCTACCCGGTGTGACAACAGCTCGAACTGAGCCGAGTTGGGGTGCCAGCTTGCTGAAAAACACTAGTGAGTTACCGGTCGTCCTGCTACCGGGTCACATTGTTAGGGAAGGAGAGAAAGAGAAGAAAAGAGAGAGAGAGAGAGAGAGAGAGAGAGAGAGAGAGAGAGAGAGAGAGAGAGAGAGAGAGAGAGAGAGAGAGAGTTGTGGGACGAGTCACTGTGCAAACCAAGTCAGGTTCTGACCGTGTTCCGCCTTAGCTGAGTAGGCCTGCTGGCCATGGAGTTGGGACTGATTCACTATGCTGGGCTAAATCGCATCCACACAGTGTTGATGGGTTTTCTACAGAAAGGTGGGTGATAAAGGGGGAGGAATGAGAAAAAAAAAAAAGAAAGAAGAGAAGAAAAAGAAGAGGAGAAAAGAGAAAAGAAAAGTAGAGAAGGCAGGGAGAGAAATAAAGAAGGTGGTGGGTGACTACCGAGTCAGATCGAGTCGACTCAGCCCACACTCCGTCCAGACTTTGAGTGGGAGTGGCCCTGCTGCACCCCGACTCTCCCAATCAGGCTCAGACCCATTTCAGTTGAACACAACACACTGTAGCTAGCAATATGAAACTGAGCTAAGCTAACTTAGTCCCCAAGTGTAATGACTCGAAAAAATCCGTACAAAGATCCGAGTACCAACTCAGTCAGAAATCCCTCAAGATTAAATCCTTTAAAAATTAGACAAGAATTGCTAAGTACTAACCTAGATTACTTGTGAAATTAACACCAATCACTTTAAATATGATTTGTAAGATCTAAAACCTGTAGAATTAGTAACGCTATGTTACTCTAAAATCTAAGATCCAACTCTAAACCCAGTTGCTCATGAGAACACTTTGAAACTTCGTAACGGACCTGGACAGCATGTCGAAAGTCCAATAGTGATGAACTTAGATAGTTATGACCGCCTAGTTGGACTTGACAATCACTATGAAAATCACATCCAAACGATGCTTTGGGACTATTTCCTTGAGTCCGGAGTGAAGAGTGTGAGAAACTGAAGATTTTTAAGAAATTAAATATGATTTTAAGAAATCTTAGTCGTGTCGCTTGCACAACATTTATAAGCATTCTGACTGTTAGATTTTGACCTAAATTTAGCCTCGAATCAGGGGTGATGGCCCACTCATGTCAAATTATTTGTGGCCTTAATCGAGTTTTGGTGATCGCTAAACTGAAACTGGACTGCCACGGCTGATCTGAAAATCCGATCGAACTGAAAACTTAACTTGATCAACATCCAGCATCATAAGCTTAAGTTTGACTGCACTCAGTAACAAAACCTCCAGAAATGCTCCGTTGGATTAGAACAAGGCCGATTTGGTTATAACCTAAGTATACCTTGGCCTTAGGGCTATTTTCGTCGATTTAAAACCTATAAAAAGGCCTAAACCCTCTCTCATTTGCTCCATACGAATTTAAGAGAAACCCTAGGAGAGAAGAGAGAGAAAGTGAGAGAGAAGTGGTGTTTCCCTCCTGTCATTCCACCTAGCAGCACTACGTGCCAACTTCCATTCATGTGAATCGTTATTTCGGCAATTCTGATTCCACAATTGGGTAAGAAAATCAAAACCTAACCTATTTTAAGGTTTGATATAGACGGAGTAATGAAATAGCTAACCTAATTCATGTTATAGGTTGCCAAACCGCCGTTGTTGAAAGCTTACAGCTTAGAACCATATACGTTACGCTTCTACGGCATAAGGTGAGGATTATAAACGTATAAGTTATGGTTTTCAAAGCTTTCAATGTCAGATAATGATTTATTATTGACGTGGATGTTATTTCACATGCAAAACGTGTCGTTTGTTTCGTGTTACGAATACGTATGAAATATGTATACTGTAGTGTATTCTATGTATTTGTTGAAATACCTGTATACATACAAATTTTGGATCTGTGATTGCCATGATAAATCATTGTTAGTACATGCTTGTTATGTATGCGACAACTCCTTAGAAAAAGGAATTGCCAAAATATGTAATATTTCAACATACGTGATGTATGTTGAATAGTGTAATCTAAGTGTTTGTGTAAATGTCTGAATGAGTTAGAAATAGGTAAAGTATGATATTTAAGTGTATTGAGAGATGATTCTCAATCACCTTGCTGGTATGTATGATTTCCTTCATGTTGTATTTAGCCTATTTCAATTCAGGCTAATTATGTGTATGATTTTCTCCACGTATTGTATTCATGTTTAAGTTATATTTCATAACATGCTCATATGTATATGGAATTTGAATCGAATGTCTACTATTGATAGTGTACGTGATTGGGGCCATATTCTGGTCCAGGCATTCGGTAACAGACTGAAATTCGTGGCTGAGATTAATTCGCTACGTAAGACGTGTTTGATGAACCCGAGCCATACTAGAGTTCTCAGCAGTGGTTTAGCCACACGAAGTGTTTACACACTTCATGTCGATTCAGTCGACGTGCGCTCGTGCTAGTCGAGCCCGTCAAACAACCCAATTGACCCGATGTATGTTCACCATGTATGGATGCTCCTGTTTGAACTTAAGGTACGAAACTCACCATTGGAAAGCCCCTCTAACCTTGGTACCTCGATCCGCTAAGACTCATGGGCCGATTATGGTGGTATGGGACACTATATTTGAGCTGTCTGCCTACTCTGATTGGTGACAAGCCCTTTGTAGTGACCTTGAGTATATCCTGAAACTGCATTGGGGTGACGAGCCTTGTTATAGTCTATACGATATTATTAGACCTGTATTGATTGGTGACGAGCCCTTTACAGTGACTAGAACTATACTATCGTATGAGATTGTCTCGAACTGATGACCCGAGAATGGATCATCGTTTCGATAATGATACAAGGGAGGTACCTTAGCTCTCCAATCCTGTTATATGAAAAGGACTAATAATAACTTGGTAATCATGTTCATATCATCGCACTGCATGTGCCGACGATGAAGTGCACAGAAGGCTGGAAGCATGCCGTGAACGTAAGATGGTGTCGTACGAGGGAGTGTAGGCGAGGGCATGCATTCATGAAACATCTCATCCCTGCATTAGTAAGAGTATTTTGAAATGGTTGATATGTTTACTTTATCATTACTGCTTGATTGAATTGATAACATGTTAATCTTTACTCTATGATTCCACTGAGTTGATCACTCACTCCCACATTCTGGGACGGTGTTCTGAACACCCACCAGACTCTGTCTTAGTTGCAGATGAGGATGCGACTCAGGAGGCAGAGGCTAACTATTACGACGATTAGGATGAGTTCTCTTATATGCAGTTCTCTGACGGTTTTGCTGAGGCCGTACTGATCGACGGGGCTACAGGGTTTATCAGTGTAGTTGCACTATTCTTATGACATCTTTTTTTTACACTATTACATGTATATGGTGACTTAGTGATGTATTCATACTCTAGCAGATCGACAGTGATCTTTGATTTTCTATTCGTTTATATATATCTTTAAGTCTTCCGCTTACGTTATTTAAACTGATCTGGAGTATGAATTACTGTTTTGGTGTAATCCCACTCATGTTTAATGCACTACCATGAACAACATTCAATCATCTTCATATATGTTGCATAAGTGATGCATTGGAACTTGGGATCTGAGCATCTGCTCGACCCCCAATTTTCAGGGTGTTACAAGTTGGTATCAGAGCATGATTTGGATTAAATCGGACCTAGGTTATGGTCACACGACACACGTTGACGCTACTATAACATAAGAAGGTGTGAAAACAATCTAGAAACAGGTTTAGGACTTTCAGTTTAGTTGTTGGCGAAAGTTTACTGAAAATAATTATCGAGATCGAGTTCTTGCACACTCCTGATCACACACGACGACCCCAAATCACTTCTAGACCGTCAATTGATGGGTATAGACCGCATTTTATCCCATTCTAGCCATTGAAAATCAGTAAATGGGAATGGAGATCAGATTTGTTCTGAATTGACCCGAAACAACTCGAAACGAAGTTGGGGGGCAAATAGTACAATCCGGGGGGACCTACAGGGGGACCCAGGGTACCATCGGCACCCCGGGAGGGGGGTGGCCACCGCACTGCCGTGGCAGGACCGCGCCCGGTCCAGAGGACCGCTACGGAGCCGCGCTATCGCGGTTGACCCTGGTCGGGTCCATCCGGGCCTGTCGGGCCGACGTGGGTCAGAGTCAAGCCGGCCTCCTAAAGAGTGTGGGGCCCACCAAATCACCTGGGGACCCCCATTTAGTTCCCTTTTGTCCCCTTTTTTCATTTCCTACCCTTCCAAACCTTTTTTCCTCTCAAAAACCTCAAATTTCTTTCTCAAATCTCCTCTCTATTCCCTCTTTTTCTCATTTTCCTTCAACTATATACTCCTCTATTATTTTCCTCAAAACCCATCCCCAATCCCTCTCATTTTTCCTTGATTTGAGGTGCACAATCTCTTCCTTTGTGCCTCATATATCTTATCTCCCTATTCTTCCACTCCAATGGCCCTTGTTTAGATTGTGGCAGCCATTTTCTCACTCTCCTGGATACTTTCCCTCATGGGAAAGTGAAGGGCGACCATGGATGAAGCCGGGCCTAGTCGGCCAACCCGTCCAAGAAGGAGAGCGGGAGCCGAAGCTAGCTCTAGCGCCGCCCAAGAGCATAGGTCGAAGCGGGACCTAAACCCTCAACTCTCAGTTGAGAGAGCGCTGCCAATATGTTTCGAATTCGAATGTTTTGGTGGCCGTAGAGTTGTACTTGAAGCTCATGTGGACGAGAAGCTGTTTAGGCTACACGCGATTATGGACCTCTTAGTGGATTTTGGGTGGGGTTCCATTTTGACAGTCAGTCTCACGCATGTGAGAATATGGTTTGTGCGTTCTATGTCCATATCCGAGACGCATCATTGGAGCCTCTCTAGTTTACTATTGTTGCGGTAAGGGGGCAGGAGCACACAATCAATGTGGATGTGATGGCCTAAATTATGGGGATATCACGTGGTGAGGTACACGCCAATGAAAATTTCTTTAAGAGTGTATAAGAAAGAGATCGCCGTACATGATACCTTTGTGGTCGACTGGCCCCCTGGACACTAAGTAATTGCCTCCCATCGATGAGTTTGACGGATGATTTCCGTTTGCTGCACTATCAGTAGGAGCAGCATCAGCAGCAGATCTTGGCCACCATTGTAGGAGCCTTAGCTCAGAGTGGGACTGCGACTCCACCTTCACCTTCTGTATGGCCTGCTGAGGCTACAGGGCCTTCCGCTCAGGGTGAGGGTGTGACCTTACCTACCCCTGTTGTATATTCTACAAGGAACTTAGGTACGAATGGCCTTTTAGAGCGATTCCAGCACTTGCGGCCTCTTACATTTTCAGGTTCTCACAGACCTGAGGAGGCCGAGTATTGGCTTGATTGCATCTCCAAGATGCTAAGGATGCTGCATTATACCGATTAGGAGAAAGTCGAGTTAGTGACCTTTATGCTGGAGAAGGAAGCCAGCTTGTGGTGGGATAGTGTATTACGGACTGTAGCTGTTGACTATGTTTGGATGTGGGCAGCATTCGAGACCCACTTTCATGAGAAATACTATCCCCTTACTTACCGGCATGAGAAGGAGAATGAGTTTTTGCGCCTCAGACAGGGAGGCATGACAGTGTCTGAGTACGAGCACCGGTTTACAAAGTTGGGCAGATATGTTCATACTGTGCTTGCTGACGCACAAATGGGCATGCGACGATTTTTTGAGGGCCTGCGCCTCGACATTCGCTTGAAAATATGTTGCATTAGCATACCATGCTATGCTGAGTTAGTACACATGTCTATGTGAGCAGATCAGGACGGGGAGCGTTTGTCACGTTCTCGTGGGCCTATGATCCCATGCCACGACCAGATATGCCGAGTAGGCCATTCCTTGGCAAGAGGACCCATATCGACTCTCCTCCTAGGATCACGGTGTCATTAGTACCTATGAGGTGACCTGGTGTGACCTGTGCTTATTGTGGGAGGCCAGGTCATGTTGCAGAGAGCTGCTTCACGCGTATGAGAGATAGTGGGTTCTCACTGCCACAGAGGATCGATTGCCCTCGCCCTCAGGCTATATCATCTCCACCTCTACAGTCTGCACCTATGCATCCATCTTTTCGACCACAAACACCCATTTTAGGCCGCCTCAACGGCCCATGGTACCGCTACCGAATCACCCGCAGTAGGCTCGGGTGCACTCACTCACAGTGGATGTACTAGAGGCAACACTTTCAGTACCCAGGGCTTTTGAGGTCACTGCACATGTTCAAGGCACTCCCCTCTTCTTATTGGTGGACACTGGGTCCACAACCTCCCTCATTTTATGCGCGTTAGTCAAGCGGCTAGCGTTGGTTACTGCTCCTACAATGGGAGTGACTCTCACTACCGCTATAGGGGACTCTTCTGCCATTACTAGGGTATGTGTGGGTTACTTGATAGACCTAGGGAGCGGGACAGTTGTGGTTAACCTATATGTCATGCCTTTGCATCATTACGACATTATCCTTGGCATGGATTGGCTCACAGAGATGAGAGCAGAGCTTGACTATGAGACTAGGCTAGTGACAGCCCACGGACCTACGGGCGCGGCATTTAATTTTCTTGTTCAGGTCAGTTACCCTACCTGACTTGATTGCTACACTTCTCGATTGGAAAGTTTTTTTGGTTCTACGCTTGAAACCACGCCTGTGGTTCAGACTTTTAGGGAAGTGTTCAGTAAGATACATGGGCTACCTCCTCAGCGTGAGATCGACTTTACTATTGATCTCGTGCCTGGTACAGTACCTATTTCACTACCGATGTATCGTATGCCACCATGTGAGATGGAAGAGCTGAGGAAACAGATTGACGACCTGGTAGAGAAAGGCTTCATACGACCCATTGTGTCTCCTTGGAGAGCACCTGTGTTGTTTGTCAAGAAGAAGGATGGGTCGTTACGGTTATGTATTGATTACCGTAGGTTGAATCAGTTGACCGTGAAGAACAAGTATCCTTTGCCCAGGATAGACGATCTGTTTGATCAGCGGAAAGGGGCGCGATACTTTTCGAAGATTGACCTACAATCAGGGTACCATTAGTTGCACGTCAGGGATGAAGACGTGCAGAAGACTACATTCAGGACCAGTTTTGGTCATTACGAGTTTCTTGTGATGTCGTTTGTCTTACGAACGCACCAGCCGTGTTCATGGACTTGATGAACCAGGTATTTCAACCATTTCTATAACGATTTGTCATTGTGTTTATCGATGACATTCTAGTATACTCTGTGAGTTGGGAAGAACATGAAGGACACCTTCAGGCAGTCTTAGATACTCTAAGGAAGAATCAGTTGTTCGTGCAATATAAGAAGTGCGAATTTTGGCAGGAGAAAGTCAAGTTCCTAGGACATGTGGTGTCCAAGGAAGGGATTGCGGTGGACCTAGCTAAGGTAACCGCAGTTCAGGACTAGAAGCAGCCTAATTCAATTACTGATGTGAGGAGTTTTCTAGGCTTGACAGGTTATTACCGACGCTTCATTCGGGACTTCTTGAAGATTGCTAAACCGTTGTCTCAGTTGACTCAGAAGGACTTGAAATTCACCTGAAATGAGAAGGCGGAAGCATCTTTTCAGGAACTGAAGGACAAACTGACGTCCGCCCCTGTGCTAGTATTGCCAGAGCAAGGGGTCAAGTATACTATATTTACTGATGTATCTCGAGTTAGTCTGGGTTGTGTCCTTATGCAGAAGGACAGGGTGATTGCATATGCCTCGAGACAGCTGAGGAAACACGAGGAGAATTACCCTACGCACGATCTTGAGTTAGCAGCCATCATCTTTGCATTGAAGCTCTGGAGACATTACCTCTATGGAGAAGAGTTCGAGCTTTTCTGCAACCACAAGAGCCTTAAGTATATATTCATGCAACAGGATTTGAATATGAGGCAGCGCCGATGGATGGAAACCTTAAAGGACTTTAAGTTCGAGGTCTCCTACCATCCTGGCAAGGCCAACCTTGTGGCAGATGCGTTGAGCTGCAAGAAGGCGATCATATTTACGACTCTGCTAATGATTAAGGAGTGGGATATGCTAGAGTTTGTTCGTGACTTCGAGTAGAAGCTCACTGTGGATGAACCATTCGAGAGTGTCGCGCACATTCACATGTGGCCACTTATCGATGACAGGATTATAGAGGCCCAGAAGGCCGATGAGCGGTTGTCTGAGCGTCAAGAGCAGGCTGGCGATGACGAGTATGCCGAGTGGAGAATTGGTACAGATGGGGGCTTGCGCTACTGCGGCCGCCTATGCGTCCCAAACATTCCTAAGTTGAGAAAGGAAGTCCTTGAAGCAGCATACAATTCAAAGCTAGCGATGCATCCTGAAAGTACGAAGATGTATCGAGATGTGATGTAACACCCTGGTTCTCGAAACCCGAGGACAGTTACTCAAGTACGAGAACCCAAGGGTTATGCTATGAGGTGGACTAACATACATCTAAATAGTAACAAAATTCCTAACATGAAGTAAGGCATCATTGCATTAATTAAGGATATCAAGAGTAATAAAAGGAAGTTTAAATACATGTAAATGGAAACAAAATGGAATCTCTCAGCAAGGGAAATTATTATTACAATTCAAACAAAACACTAAGTTCAAATCATGAAAGCAAGTAAATTGTTGGGCTCCAATGGCTTAACAACAGACACATAGAACTCTTCCTCGCCACAATCCCCCACAGCTGTCCCTGGAGTCCTGTCATACGGGTCTTTACCTGCCATCAATCCTGCATCTATTTAGTGCAACCGCACAGTGGGTGAGTGAAAACTCAGTGGGAATTTCCCTCATAGATTTAACCATGACACATCATTCCTAAATGGGTTAACAATTCATATATAATTCATAGAGTAATACACTAACAATGCGTTGGCATGAATGTATGAATGTATGCTCAAGTCACTGATCTGGGGATGCACATCCAGCTGTCAAAATAAAGAGGTCGCCTAAGGCGAACTAGTCACCCGGAAAAATACACATAGGTACGCCTAAGGAGAACTAGCTGCCCGAAAAAGACCATGCAGACTTCTCGTGGTAGGTTAACTACCTGGAAAAGGCCTTGAAGGTGAGTGCGCCCAAGGATGACCTCCTGAAAAAATACTCGGGGTATGCCCGAGGAGATATAAAATCCTAGAAAAGCCTCATGTAAAGAAAAAGCGGCCCAAAGTGCACAAATGCACATGTCTGATGGTTGGACTTAGGTAATAGAACCATAACCAACCCAACAGGATGTGACTTACGAAGAACACTCGGAAAAGCTCACGTGTCGTGCGAGGATGTTATGCACCATGAAGCATATATACATTACTTTGATATAATAATAATGACCTTCAGCTTTCAAATAGGAAATATGCAACCATGCATTCCACATGAAACTTTCATGATTTCTTTATATTCAAAGGAGGGCACATTATCATGTAAATTTCCAAGTGAGGTCGCATCATTAACTAAGGGTCCATCCATAAGTACACTATATGTAAACAAATTCTCATTTTCCATATTGTAAGAAACTTTCACATGATAATGCTAACTAATTTAGAGATTAAAGAATATAGACAATCATGAAGGGAATGTCTCATAATTCACAGATGATCTAATATGAAAGCCTCACTTTCTCAACATAAGAAAACAATTATAAATGTGACATGGAGTTTGCAAGTCAATAAATCATACACATAATCACAAGGAAATATGACATTAAAACAATTATTTCATGAATGTCAAGATAGCTTGGAATTAATATTTCTCTAAAATTTTATACATTAGAGAGTTAATCAACATGGAAATTAGTGAATGGAAGAAGCTATGGGGGATGCTCCTCACCTTAATTGGATGAGGTGAGTCTATGAATTCCTGGTTTGAGGTTGCTTGAAGGAGAATGCCCTATCAAGAATATCTGTTGCAAACAGTCCCCAATCAAATGTTATAGGATCTCCATGAGTCAGTACCGAGTTAACTCGGTTGGGATTCTCAACTAATAACTAGTTGAGTTGCTTCACAGGTATCGTTAACAACGGAGTTAGATTAAGGATCCTTAGAGTTCTAGGCTCCTCAAAACATCTACAGATGACTGGAGTAGGCTAAACTCAATCAGGAACTGACTGGATCGACCCACCACTGAGTACAGGGTCGACTTAGTCAGAATTTTCAACTAACAATTAGTTGAGTTAGTTTTAAGAGTTCTAATAACTATAGGGCCAAATTAATGATCCACTGAATCCAGTGCTTCCCAAATCATCCACAGATGATTGGAGTTAGCATAACTCAGTCAGGAAACTGACCAAGTCAGCCCGCTACAGAGTATTGAGTTGACTCAGTGCTAACTTGACCAGCCAAATTTCTTTAGCTAGCGATGTGCAACTGAGTGCACCCATCTGAGATCAGATTACTATGCAGGTCACTGTGCAAGGTAGGCCGATCACACCCATGGATTCCGATCTGGATTTTTCATCTGAAAATGTATCTGAGTCACTGAGTTAACTCAGGCTAGTTACTAATCATAGAGGTGAGAGGTTGATTGAGTTTATTTACAACTCATTCCGGGTTTTCCTCACTCAGGAAATCAAGGTCATCTCCAAGGGCCCTTTGTCTAAATTCAAACTTAAGTCTCTGGAGATGAAACGTTCATGACTCGGTTGGGTATTTGCAGAGTCAACTCGATAACGAGTTTGAGGGCAACATCATAACAACGAGTGAGGTGGGTTCGAGATACCTGATGTTGAAGGGGGGTTAGAGAAATATCGTCCCAGATCTAAGATTATCAAGTTCTCTATGACTTGCAGCGACTCAGAACGAGTCAGCTCTCCTTGGTGCGGCAACAGATGGGCGGCATCAATGCACACCTCATGAACTCTCTTTCTCCTTCTTTCTTCTTCCCTTTTCACTATCTCCTACTTCCCCTAGATCTTCTTCACAGCAGTCAACAACCCAGCTGAGTCGAGTTGCTACAAAGGCCTGCAACTCGCCCCAACGGCGCCCAAAATCTCTATCTCTTTCTCTTTCTATTTCCTATCGCTCTCTTCTCCGTGGGATTCGCCCTAATCTCAGGCTATTTATAGCCGTTCCTGTTTCTAAAAATCTCTATAGTTAATCACAAGGATTAGTGCGGAGATCACCTAAGCAAACCGAAAATGGCTTGACACTAGGATCACCTAACAGTTTGGATCTCGAGCATGGGTCCATTTAATTGTCATTGATGGACTTCAAATGTGATGGGCCACACGATGAGCGGCCTGGATAGGTGAATGGAATGTTCCTATGGAATGTGGGTCCAACAGTCGGATTGGAGAAGATGACAATCTGTTAATGGCATTTTTTTGAGGGACGGTTTATTCATAGATCAGGGCCATTTAGATGGTCCTGATATGTCCTAATAATGATGCAGGGGCCACCTTATGGTGCAAGGAGAGCCATTGATTAAGACGACTCGCTGAAACTGAAAACTGAGGCGCTACTTCAAGTTCTCGCCAATAACTCAGCTGCTACGAAAAATATCTGCTTGCCCTATTTCGGACGTCCTAGATTGGTCGAGCAAAGCTTCCAGAGAACGTGCGACGGCTGGGATGGGTTTTTGCTATAAGGGGAAAGAATTCCTCCGCTTTCCGACAAGTAGGGGAGCTTCTTTTGGAAATCGTAGGGCTGACGGGGACTATATTGCGTGCGCGGGTGCCATTCGACCATTCCGAACAGTCCGATTCGCCAGCGCACCTGTGGACGTAGATCTCCTCTCCTAGTCAGCGCCATCCCCATATGTTGTTTGATCAGCGGTCAACAGGGTTGACACGAGAGGCTTTCAATCATAGGGTTACATGTGGATAGGGTCGACGGGACCACCTCTATCAGTTGGACGGTCTGGATTAAGTTTTTGTATTTGGAAACACGTCCATTTGTGACGTCAAACGAACGGCCCTGGTTTGAATCAGCGTCGGGCGGGAAAATGGGTAGAAATCCCATTTTTCTAGGTTTCCGTCGGGCCAGAGTGCGTTTGACCGAGTTCCACGGTCCAGTGCACAACTGTGGTGCACAGTTCGTGCACACGCACCCCTAAGTGTGGGGCCTACATAGATGTTTGAGAAATCTACTCTGTCCAATGGGTACACCAGTACTTGAAATGGTATACGGCCCAAGATGAGGAAAATCAGAAACTCAGGCGGGCCATATCAAGGAATTGTGGTCCTTTTGTGTTGATTTCTATTAATCTAATGGTCAGATTGATTTCAATCCGAACCCAAATGGTTTAAAGAGCTTAGGGAATTTATTTATTTTGGATGATCAGGATGTTTCATGGCCTACGATGGATGGTTAGATGATTTTTGGGTTACCCTTCAAACATATTTTTAATGCTAGTAGTATTCCCTAATGGTTACCCAATTTACCACAAAATTTCATGGTCCCCAAATGAATGATTCAATGAACTATCTTGCAGACTAACGGATGGATGGTCTACTCGGTGGATGACAACTGTTCTTGATTGTTAGATTGATGCATGATTGAGTTCATAGGTTGATCTTGAGATGTTTATTACACCTAGTGGTCAGATTTAGACTTGAGTGACGCTAAATGTTCAAATACAAAATATCAAGTTAAGTTACTTAGTAACACCCGAGTATCGAAAAGTATAGGGTGTTACATGTGAAGAGGTCATACTGGTGGGATAACATGAAGATTCATATAGCAAAGTATGTATCCCATTATCTCACGTGCCAGCAGGTTAAGACAGAGCATCGTCGACCTCCTGGACTACTTCAGCCCCTGCTCATAGCTGAATGGAAGTGGCTCTTCATCTCTATGGATTTCATTTCAGGGCTGTCGAAGATGAGGAAGGGACATGATTCTATCTGGGTGATCGTCGACCGATTGACGAAGTCGGCTCACTTCCTTCCGATCAGAGTCACGAACTCTATAGATGAGTTGGTTAGGCTGTACATCAGAGAGATAGTTCGTCTGCATGGAGTTCCCTTGGAGATTATGTCAGATAAAGACACGCGATTCACATCTATCTTCTGGACTCGTATCCAGGAAGCAATGGGTGTGAAGTTAAAGTTCAGTACCACGTTTCACCCACAGACCGATGGGCAGACAGAGCGAGTAAATCAGATTTTGGAAGATATACTGCGATCTTGTGTTTTAGACTTCAAGGACAGTTGGGATGACTGTCTTCTGTACCCAGAGTTCGCCTACAATAACAGTTTCCAGGCGAGTATAGGCATGGCTCCTTATGAGGCCTTGTATGGGCGCCCTCGCCGAGCACCGCATTGATGGACAGAGGTTTTCGAGTGCAATTTGGTTAGCCCAGAGTTAGTACAAGCGACCTCAGAGAAGATTGACATTATCAGACGTCGACTTCTGTAACGCCCCGAAAATCGGGGGTCGGGTAGAAACCCAATTTCCGAGTTCCAGAACATCACTTATGCAATATTTTCAATGATGGGTGAATGTCGGTGGTAATAGTACATAAAACACGAGGTGGATCAAGCCAAAACAGCATATCATACTCCAGAGGCAGTTAATTTAGCAAGCGGAAGAATGTGATAGATATATAGAATATATGAAATGTTGTGAGTCTCCAGAGTGTGAACATGTTACCAGGTTAAACATATACATGTATACTCCAAAGATGAGCAAAAAGAATATACATGGGTGTAAAAATTAAGGGGTAAAATACCACGTGTACTGGCAGCTAATCAGTAACCCTATAACCCCGTCAATCAGAACCTGCATATAGGAGGGATCCTCCTCCTCATCATCAAGTTTGGCTCTGCTTCGCGAGCATCTCCATCATCTGAAACTAAAATAGGGACTGGTGGGTGTCCGGAACACCATTCCGTAACGTGGGAGTGAGTAACTAACTCAGTGGAATCATAGAGCAAAGATTAACATGTTATCAAATCCATCACGCGATAATGATAAAGAAAGCAAAACAAACATTCCTATATACTGTGATTAATGCATGCATGAAATGACATGATGGATGCCCTCACCGACATACTCCCTCATACGACACCATCTTACGCCCGCGGCATGCTTACGTTCCTCAGTGCTCCACATCTTCCAGGCACATGCAGTGCGATACGAATATGATTACCGAGTTGTTATTAGTCCTTTTCATACAGCAGGATTGGAAAACTAAGGTACCTTCCTTATATCAATACCCAAACAATGATCCTGTCTAGGGTCGTCACTCTTAGTATTCTCATAAGATGATATATTTCTAGGTCACTGCAAGGGATGTCAGGGCTGTTGCACGCACTCATTGCACCGCTCCCCCATCACCTTATCAATACAGGCCTAGTTTATATCCTTAAGACTACATCAGGACTCATCGCCCCCATGCGGTGTTAGGATAAACTCAAGGTCACTACAAAGGGCTGTCAGGGCTGTTACTCACACTCGTTGCTCCACTCCCCTATCACCTTATCAATGTAGGCCAATAGTAAGAATATAGTGTCCCATACCACCATAATCTATAACGATCAGTGCTAATTTCACAGCTAATCTAACGTAGCACTGGTTAATTCACGTTAAATTTCTAAAGAATTTCATTCTAAACGATTTCTTGGCTTTGGAATTGGGTTCTGAGAGGTTACCAAGGTGTTATGGTTGACCCATTGCCTAAGGACGTCTAATCCCAGGTTGGCAAAAATTCGTAGTGTTACAATCTACCCCCCTTAAAACAAAATTTCTTCCCCAAATTTGGCTAAGGGTAAGGAGTCCCTAAAGAGACTTTAGTATTGGCATTCTAAGGATGGTTCAAATCCTATTTAATGACCTAGCCTTACGTATAACCTAAATCAACTGTTTTGATCTTGGGCCAATGGGGAAGAGGCCAACCACGCTTCCGCTACGCTACTCTGATCCAACGGTTGTATTAGATAATCCTGAGTAGATTGGGCTCAATACGTTCTACCTCCCTTAAAACTTAGTTCTACTTAAGGCTCAAGAATCTATGTCTCAATCCGTATACCAAAATGAGGTGTAACTTAGGGCCTATCTTTGACATGAAATGAGAAACAACCTCTCACTACATTGGTCTTCCTTTACTAACGATGCGTTCTATGGCATTGGTACCTATGATTGTAAAAAGGAGCTGAAATGATGGGTGTTGTGGTTGATTTCAAGGACGGATGTGAGTTTGTGGCAAGAGGTCTAATCTCTATTGGCTGTATGTCCTCAACATTTTCCAAGGACAAAACAATAACTTTTGGTTGTAGGTGGTCGGGCCAACATGGAAGAAAGGTTGTGTAGTGGGTTTAAGCCGGATACATTGAACTTCTGTCTAATCAGGACAGAAAATTCGTTGTATCAATTCTTAATCTGAGTCGATGTCGATCTTCTGCTTGATCAGAGCATTGAATTCATTGGTAACTACTAGGATTAAGAAATCGATTCAAACCGCGAATACATCACTTGCATATACAGTTCCTTTACTCTGTGTTCCCGAATGCAATAAGTCTTTGGGAAGGCAATTCTAAGGAGAATTCTAAGGGGTGTGCTGGTCTATTCTAAGTTCAATCTGACGGATTTATAAGTTTTCCCTGAGAGTGAATGGTTCTAATTTATAACAGAAGTCTATAAGTATTAAGTGGATCTATCGAAGGAATGAGGTTCTACTCCAACCAAAGTTAACCTACTATCCTTAGCATGTATAGGCTTTACACTATCCAATATAACTAGTTGCCTAGTCTGTAACACTAGGTGTAATCCAAAACCTAAACCTATACGCTAAATGGTTTCATACTATTTCTACTACAGGGGATTGTTCTATCGCTTAGGGTCAAGATTGTCTAATTGAAGTTGGATTCCCTACATCGTCAGATCTTTCAAATCTAGGAGTACTAAATCTAAGTCCAAAACTCCAAGGGCCTATATGGCCAGTGGTCTCAAGTTGTGTTAACTGGGACCGCATTACTAATCCCATGTCGGGATTAGGAGTGGCATGCTTGGTAGGAGGGTGGGGTGGGATAAAAATTTATTTGTAAGCTTAATCCCAGGATTTACTTTTAATCGTATACATTCCAATCATGGTAGTGGAAACTAAAGGATATACCCAATCTAGGGACAATACCTTATAGCGAACGAAATGGCATGCACTTCATTTAACAAAATTTACCAAAATACATAGAATAAAATTCCACATGCATTATGACAGATACGACTGCGGCTATACTAAGCCCAAACCACTAAGCACAACACATTTTCTACCTATGACATCACTAGACCCATCAATAACCAAACAAAAAAAATCCTTAAAATGGTATTCAAACAATCTACAGGACAATGGCATAGATGCTTAATTCTACCAAAGGACTTCTACCACGGTTCCGACTTACCTTCTTTAATACTGTCTAGCTTAATACTGTCTGTTGCCCATTAGAGCTCTATTGGCCATGTATTCTCAATACTCCTCAAGCGAAGAAAGTGGAGAAAAAGGCTAAAATAGCCTCTATAAAGCCATGAAAAATGGAGGAAATGGGGAGAAATGGCTGCCCTAAAGGGATAAAGCGAATCTAGGCCCTATAGAGGAGTGAATCAGGCCCTAAAAGGCTAGGATTTGAAAGGGAAAAGAGCAAAATAGGTTGGGATCGAGGCTCACCCAATTTTCAGCCTTCAATGGAGGATGAGAGAGCTCCAAACGATGAGAATGGAGAGAGAAGGGAGCTTGTATGGCTGTGAGTGATGGAGTGGCGTCGGTTGAGGCAGAAAATGAGAATGGAGGTGGTTTGAAATGGAATTTGGGAAGGGAGGCAGCAAAAACGTGAGAAGGGAGAGCTTGGGAGGCATTTTTGTGAAGGAGGTGAGTGTTTGGGGGACTTTTAAGGGACGACCCACATGTAGGGGGGTACCCTACCCACCAAAGTGCGTTGGCCCGACGCCCCGCCCGAGTGGGGCCCACTGTACGGCGAGGCCTTTCCGAACCGGCGAGGTCCTCGCCAACCAACTTGCAAATCTATGAGGCCCGGCCATCTGGGCGTGGTCCCCCTATCCTGTGGTCCCCAAAAATGTATGGGTCCCACCCTGGATCATCCTGGATAAGCGTTGGTTGGCCCACGACTCCGTTTGAGGCATTTCGAGGCCAATTTACGAATCAGAATGAGTTTATATGACTTGTAACATATGATTTTGGGGTAGGAGAGGCTAATCCATCCAACTAACTCATTCATTCCATGAGATTCCCTAATTGGAATGGCCAAAAGTCCAAAAGTCCAATTTATACATATATTTACTATTTATAGTAAATTTTTGTTTAAGTATGATTCTCCATCATTTTTATATTAGGACTTATGTCTATTATGAAGGGACTTAGAAAAAGTTGAGGAATGGGGTGGTGAAAGGAGAGATTTTGAAGGAATTGGATAAAAAGGGGTTTTAGGCCTTGAGATTGAGTGTAAGATGTTGGGGTTGCCCCACAACCCAACGACACCCATTTTCAGGTTTGGAATTCTTTAGGGAACGTCTCAAACCCATCGACTAACGACCTAGAGGCAACTTAGGTCGCTTCACGCGACCGAAGACATGTTATGGTCTAAATTATCGTATAGTCTCACCTGTCGGTGAAACTTAGAATTTTAATGTGATTTGTAAGTTTTCATCGTACCCTTCCTAAGTCAGAGTGTGTCAGTGTGCGTTGTGTTACCATAACCCAGGTCCGATTTAATCCAAATCATGCTCTGATACCATCTATAATGCCCCAAAAATTGGGAGTCGGGTAGTAACCCAACTCCTGAGTTCCAGAACATCACTTATGCAACATTTTCAATGATGGGTAAGTGTCGGCGGTAATAGTACATAAAACATGAGGTGTATCAAGCCAAAACAACATATCATACTCCAGAGACAGTTAATTTAGCAAGCGAAAAAATGTGATAGATATATAGAATATATGAACTGTTGTGAGTCTCCAGAGTGTGAACATGTTACCAGGTTAAGAAATGGGTGTGAAGTTAAAGTTCAGTACCACGTTTCACCCACAGACCGATGGGCAGACAGAGCGAGTAAATCAGATTTTGGAAGATATACTGTGATCTTGTGTTTTAGACTTCAAGGACAGTTGGGATGACTGTCTTCCGTACCCAGAGTTCGCCTACAATAACAGTTTTCAAGCGAGTGTAGGCATGGATCCTTATGAGGCCTTGTATGGGCGCCCTCGCCGAGCATCGCATTAATGGACAGAGGTTTTTGATCACAATTTGGTTGGCCCAGAGTTAGTACAGGCAACCTCAGAGAAGATTGACATTATCAGACGTCGACTTCTGTAACGCCCTGAAAATCGGGGGTTGGGTAGAAACCCAACTCCCGAGTTCCAGAACATCACTTATGTAACATTTTCAATGATGGGTGAATGTCGGTGGTAATAGTACATAAAACATGAGGTGGATCAAGCCAAAATAGCATATCATACTCCAGAGACAGTTAATTTAGAAAGCGGAAGAATGTGATAGATATATAGAATATATGAAATGTTGTGAGTCTCCAAAGTGTGAACATGTTACCAGGTTAAACATATACATGTATACTCCAAAGATGAGCAAAAAGAATATACATGGGTGTAAAAATTAAGGGGTAAAATACCACGTGTACTGGCAGCTAATCAGTAACCCTGTAACCCCGTCAATCAGAACCTGCATATAGGAGGGATCCTCCTCATCATCATCAAGTTCGGCTCTGCTTCGTGAGCATCTCCATCATCTAAAACTAAAATAGGGACTGGTGGGTGTCCGGAACACCATCCCGTAACATGGGAGTGAGTAGCTAACTCAGTGGAATCATAGAACAAAGATTAACATGTTATCAAATCCATCACGCGATAATGATAAAGAAAGCAAAAAAAACATTCCTATACAGTGTGATTAATGCATGCATGAAATGACATGATGGATGCCCTCACCGACATACTCCCTCATACGACACCATCTTACGCCCGCGACATGCTTACGTTCCTCAGTGCTCCACATCTTCCAGGCACATGCAGTGTAATATGAATATGATTACCGAGTTGTTATTAGTCCTTTTCATACAGCAGGATTGGGAAACTAAGGTACCTTCCTTATATCAATACCCAAACAATGATCCTGTCTAGAGTTGTCACTCCTAGTAATCTCATACGATGATATATTTTTAGGTCGCTACAAGGGCTGTCAGGGCTGTTGCACGCACTCGTAGCACCGCTCCCCCATCACCTTATCAATACAGCCCTAGTTTATATCCTTAAGATTGCATCAGGACTCGTCGCCCCCATGCGGTGTTAGGATAAACTCAAGGTCACTACAAAGGGCTGTCAGGGCTGTTGCTCGCACTCGTTGCTCCACTCCCCCATCACCTTATCAATGTAGGCCGACAGCAAGAACATAGTGTCTCATACCACCATAATCTGCTCAAAGTAGGGTGCTCACTGGTCACTAAGGGGGAGGTTTGTGGCCCCAGCGTAGGCCGACAGCTCGACCACGGTATCCCATACCACCATGCCCGGCTCATGAGTCTTAGGGGATCGAGGTACCAAAGTTAGAGGAGTTTTCCAATGATAAGTTTAGTACCCTAGGTTCAAGTAGTTATGACGAATACAAGGTGAACATATAATGGTCAGTCCGGTTACATGATGAGTCCGACTAGCACGAGCGCACATTGAATTGACTGACATGAAGTGCACAAGCACTTCGTGTGGCCTAACCACTTCCGACGACTCTAATACGACTCGGGTTCGTCATACTCATCCTTTGTGGCAAATAGAATTCAACCACGAATTTTAAACTGTTACCGACTGCCTAGACTAGTGTATAGCCCCAAGCATATATAATGTGAATCAATAATCATATGAGATAAACAAAATTAAAATGCAAGTAATTCCAGCATGTTATCAGCATATTATAACGTACATCTTAAGCAGTTAACCATACACGAGTATTACGCACCTAAGGTAGTCAATTCAAATACAACAAGTATGGAGGAAATCATGTGCATCATCAAATTAGTTGAGAATCCAGTCTCAACGCTAATCTACAACACCACTTACTCAATACTTACTAATACATACATTTATACAAACACTTAGTCTACAAAACTCCAACGTACTTGATGTGTGTTGATTTCAACATACAATATGGAAAATCCTTATATCAAGGAGATGTCTAATACACAACAATCATATTCTTACATTCAAAACATATGGCAGGCATAAATCATATTGATTTAGGCATTTCAACAAACACTTAGTCTACACACATTAGTCTACATAGCATATGTCGGCTAATATGTGCATTAGGGCGAATCTCTTCGCCAAACAGATCACACACGCATAACTAGTATAGGTACACGATAAATACTCATGGCAATCATATCGGCAAAATACGTACATATACGGTATTTCCTACAAATACCTAAAATACTCTAAATCTCATATTCTTCGTACGTATTCGAAATGAAAAACGGACAGCATGTTCTACATGTCAAACAACATCCTTATCAGTAATCTACCATTAAACAACGTTGAAAGCTTTGAAAATAGGTAATCTAAGCATCTAAAATCCGCACCTTAGCTGTAGAAGTGTAACGAATCGAACATAAACTCTACGCTTCGACAACGCCTATATGACGACCTATAGCATAAGATACATCAGCTACTTCGCTATATGTATCGAAGGAATCTCTAAAATAGGTTGAGGTTAGGATTTTCTTACCTAGAAATGAGTTGGAATCACCGGGAAAGTGATTTGAATGCGGTGATTAACCACGTGTAGAAGCTGGAGCAGGTGGCAGGAATTCTCTCCCACAACTCACTCACAATCTCTCTCTTTCTCTCTCTCTCTCTCTTTCTAGAGTTTCTTTCAAATTCGGATGGGAGAGATATGAGAGGGTTTAAGGCCCTTATATAGGCTAAAAAGTCATCTATTAGACTTAGGACAAAGGTATACTTGGGTTATAGCCAAATCGGGTCTTTTCCGATCCAAAAGAGCATTTCGGGAGGTCCCCTGGCCGAACGCGGTCGGACTTAAGCTCATGGATGCTGGATCCTGATCACATTAAGTTTTCAGCCCGACAGTGTTCCCAGATAGCACGTGGTGGACCAGTTTCAGTTCAGCGATCACGGAGATTCAATCGAGGATTTCAAGTACACTGACTTGAGTGAGAAATGTTCCCTAATCCGAGGGTGTATTTGGGTCAGATTCCAACGGTCTGAATGCTTATATTTAACCCGCAAGAGAAACGTGCCAGATTTATTTAAATGACATTTAATTTTTAATGAATTTCACTCTTTCTCACACTCCTTGCTCCAGGCTCAATGAAATAGCCTCAGAACATCAGTTGGGCTTGATTTTCGAAATGATTGTCAAGTCCAACAAAGCGGTCGTAATCGTCTAAGATTATCGCTATCGGACTTTCGACGTGCGGTCTAGTTCCAATACAAAGTTTCAAAGGATTCCTGAAAATAAACAGGTTTAGAGTTTGATCCTGGATTTCAGGGTAAGATAACTTCAATGGTTCTACAGGTTTTGGATCTTACCGATCGTATTTAAAGCGATCAGTGCTAATTTCACAGCTAATCTAACGTAGAGCTGGTTAATTCACGTTAAATTTCTAAAGAATTTTATTCTAAACGATTTCTTGGCTTTGGAATTGGGTTCTGAGAGGTTACTAAGGTGTTATGGTTAACCCATTGCCTAAAGACGTCTAATCCCAGGTTGGCAAAAATTCGGGGTGTTACAACTTCTGACAGCTCAGATCAGACAAAAGATTTATGCCGACACGAGGCGGTGACCGCTTCAGTTTGAGGTTGGAGATCATGTGTTCCTACGAGTTTCTCCTATGAAGGGAGTTCTGCGTTTTGGCAAGAATGGGAAGCTCACACCGAGGTTTATTGGTCCATTTCAGATACTGGATCGAGTGAGAACAGTAGCGTATTGCTTGGCTTTACCCACACCACTTGCAGGCGTACACAATGTATTTCATGTATCTATGCTGAAGAAGTATGTTCCTGATCCTTCCTATATCATCAAATGGGAGCCGGTACAGTTGAGCAAGGATGCTACATATGTACTGCATTCGCGCGTATCTTAGACAAGAAGGAGCAGGTGTTGCACAGTAAGGTCATTCCACTGGTGAAAGTTCTGTGAACACATCATACTGAGGAGGAAGCTACTTGGGAAATAGAGGCCGAGGTCAAAAAGAACTACCCTCAGATTCTCGAGTACAAAAAGGTACTAATTTCAAGGATGAAATTTTTCTTTAAGGGGGGTAGATTGTAACGACTCGAAAAAATTCGTACAAAGATCCGAGTACCAACTCAGTCAGAAATCCCTCAGGATTAAATCCTTTAGAAATTAGATGAGAATTGCTAAGTCCTAACCTAGATTACCTGTGAAATTAACACTAATCACTTTAAATATGATCTGTAAGATCCAAAACCTGTAGAATTAGTAACGCTATGTTACTCAAAAATCTAGGATCCAACTCTAAACCCAGTTGCTCATGGGAACACTTTGAAACTTTGTAACGGACCTGGAAAACATGTCGAAAGTTCGATAGCGATGAACTTAGACGGTTCTGACCACCTAGTTGGACTTGACAATCACCGTAAAAATCTCGTCCAAACGATGCTCTGGGATTATTTCCTTGAGTCCGGAGTGAAGAGTGTGAGAAATTGAAGATTTTTAAGAAATCAAATATGATTTTAAGAAATCTGAGTCATGTCGCTTGCGCGACATTTATAAGCATTCTGACTATTGGATTTTGACCCAAATTCACCCTCAGATCAGGGATGATGGCCCACTCATGTCAAATTATTTGTGGCCTTGATCGAGTTTCGGTGACCACTAAACTGAAACTAGACCGCCACGGTTGATCTGAAAATCCGATCAAACTGAAAACTTAACTTGATTAAGATCTAGCATCTATGAGCTTAAGTCCGACTGCACTCAGTAACAGGACCTCTAGAAATGCACCGTTGGATCAGAACAAGGCCGATTTGGTTATAACCTAAGTATACCTTGGCCTTAGGGCTATTTCCGTCGATTTAGAACCTATAAAAAGGCCTTAAACCCTCTCTCATTTGCTTCATACGAATTTAAGAGAAACTCTAGGAGAGAAGAGAGAGAAAGTGAGAGAGAAGTGGTGTTTTCCTCTTGTCATTCCACCTAGCTGCACTACGTGCCAACTTCCATCCATCTGAATCGTTATTTCAGCGATTCGGATTCCACACTTGGGTAAGAAAATCAAACCCTAACCTATTTTAAGGTTTGATATAGACAGAGTAATGAAATAGCTAACCTAGTTCATGTTATAGGTTGCTAAACCACCGTTGATGAAAGCTTACGGCTTAGAACCATATACGTTACGCTTCTACGGTGTAAGGTGTGGATTATAGATGTATAGGTTATGGTTTTCAAAGCTTTCAATGTCAGATAATGATTTATTATTGACGTGGGTGCAATTTCACATGTAAAATTGTTAAGGGTCAAATATTGCATATCAGATCCCATTTAATTTCTGGATTTACGAGCATGATAGTGTTTAATGGCCCGTTTTATCGTGTTTATATTGCAAGGTGATTTTACGAGCATGAACTGCAAAAAGGTATTAAAAGCATGAATTTAACGCTCAAGATTCACTAGAATAAGGGACGGACCCCAGGAGACTGAGATCGACGGAATTACATGCCAGAAATCCATAAAAATGGAGGAACTGAAACTCAAGTGGCCTGAAGGACATCCAAAATGCAAGATCACAGGGTTCCCGCCATCCGATTGTCTTGAAACTTCACATATGGGATGAGGGCCATAAATTAACCGTACACGTAAAATTTCAGCCATTGGATCACTATGGAAGTGCCCCAACTGACAGATCAGCCCATAAACCATTGATTCTCGGCCCACCTGATATCCAGAACTGCTTTAAATTTGGTCTCAACGCTTTAAGTAGGGAGACTAATTGAATGACTAGAGTGGATTTAGCAAAAAATGTCGTAGTGGACCCCACATGAATAGAGTGTGCATAGTGCACAAGTGCACTAGGCGTGCATGGCAAACGGCAGAGACGGTTGACCATCTCTGATCGAAAAAGAAAAAAAGAAAAGGAAACTCGTCAGCGAACGGACGGTTGGTGTCGTTTTGAGGAAGATAGTGGGCCCCACCCATTGCCCGTACGTCTAATCCGCACCGTCCACCGTGTAAATGGCTGTGAATACTATAAAACCTAGCTGATAGTTTTCAGCCATGCAAGCACACGTGTACGATACAGGGGCCACAAAAGGGCTGCCCTATAGCGTTCAAATCTGATTTTGTTATAATTTATTCTCTGAATCGCGTCAATAGACATTCAAAACCACCTATTCTTGACTGAAATTTTGTTCTGAATGCAATGGACGGGGTGGATTTTTCAGAAAATGCTTCTGTGGGGCCCACCGATCACAACAGCGAAATGGTACGAAAGGTTTCATACATCCACGAAAACTGACCTTTCCAGGCGATTGTAGCCCACCATCTTTGATCATATGATAGATCTGAACCGTCTAGCATGTAAAGGACCCAAGAAAGTCCTAAGGGATGGTATTTCTTTGAAATTTGAGCGAGGAAAGTGGCGATTTTTGAGACAATGAACTTAGCTGCGAAAAGGCTTTCGCTGCGCATGCAATAGCTTTCTAAATCCGATTCAAGTCTGATTTTCACCACTCCAGCAGCTATATAAGGAGGTTTTGGACGTGGGGAGCAATTATTCAGACCTTGGGAGGAAGATTCAGACCCGTGGAGGCTTGGGCTTGGACGTGGGATGACTTAGAGAAATAGACAGGGAGAATTTTTAGTTTTTTTCTTTCTTTCTTATTAATTTATGAGATTTAGCCTAATCATGTCAGGCTGAACCTCTTAGTTAGGGCTAAGAGGTGAAGCTTGTAGTGAGATGGGAGAGTTTAATTTATGATTTTTGTTTAATTTATTAATTGAATTAATGTTGATGTTAGTTTAATTAATGGCATATTTTTTAGTCTTTAATGGTCTGTTGTGACTGAAATTACAATGGGTCTGCAATGGCTTTGATCATGTCCTTCTTCCTTTATGTTTGTGATGTCAGGAAGCACTGTTGTTCACCATAGTCTCCTGGGCATGGTCGGATGTCAGTACCCTTCCTAACCTTCATGCATGTGATTGGTTGGTAATTAGTTTAATTCTGTTGTTTGCCATAGCCTCCTGGGCATGGTTTGGTGATGGAATCCATTCTAATTCATATACCTTTCATCTCTTTGAAAACTAGATCAACGGCAGTTCAGTTAATTTTCATGATTTTTAAAGCAAGCAAAAGAACTCCCTGATCTCTACAAGTGGATCCTCTGAATGCCTAGTTTTTCTTTCTCTGAATTTTCTTAAGCTTTAGATTAATTATTTCACAATCATTCCTTAATTGCTATTTGATTTAGAATTCATCTCATTCTAGTTCTAATTCTACTTAATTTTAGATAACGTACAAGTTTTAGTCCCTTGGGATTCATCCTCGGTCTTACCTAGTTATTACTACATCACAACCCTGCACTTGGGGAGTGAACAAGTTTTTGGCGCCGTTGCCGGGGAACTGTCGGCTACGTTTATCTAAAATTAATTAGTTTTGGAATTAGTTTAAGATTAGGATTTTACTAATTTTAGTTTTAAATTTTTCTTTCTATTTTTAGAACTAACTTTTCTTTTGTAGGCTTTAGGACAGGAACTTCTAATTCGGTAAGATCTTTCTAATTCCTACTTTCTATTTTTCACATCTCTTTTATTGCTTTCTAGTTAAGACTTTTCTAATTCGTTTTAGAAACTTTCTACCTTCTTTGAAATTTCTTCTTTTCTTTAGAAATTAGTTCACTTTTAATTAGGAATTTTATAATTTTAGACTTTCTATTCTTAGAAACTAACTTGTTTTGGTTTGTTTTGCAGGTTTTTAACTTAGGAACTCCGATCTGGTAACGTCTTTCCAAATCCTCTTTTTCTTTCTAGATTTTTATTTCATTTATATTTTTTAGGCCTAATTTTAGAATCAAAATTGAGGTTATGGCTGAAAATCAACCTCAAGCACTACCACAACCCAGGGTTGAGGAAGTACAAGCTAAAAATGAGGTGCATCAAGCACCCCCGTCTCGTACTTTACGAGATTATTTACAACCGGCGGGGGTGAGTACGCCCTCATGTATGATTTTTTCTGAGAATACAGGACAGATGGACATTAAGCCAAGGGTTATCCAACTCCTTCCTAAGTTCCATGGGCTCGAGTCTGAAGAACCGTATCTACATCTGAAAGAGTTCGACGAGATTATAACTACCTTATACTTTCCTAATGTATATGAGGATACTATTAGGCTGAAACACTTTCCATTTTCCTTGAAAGAGAAGGCCAAGACATGGTTTCACTCACTGCGTCCTAGATCCATTGGCACATGGAATGATATGCAGAGGGAATTTATGAAGAAATTTTTTCCACATAATAAAATAATTATCCTCAGAAAAGCAATCATGAACTTTGCCCAAAAGGAAGATGAAACATTCTTCCAATGTTGGGAAAGGTTCAAGGATTTGGTCAGTTCATGCCCACAACACGGCTTTGAAACGTGGCGCATTACAAATTTTTTCTACGATGGGCTGACATCTTCCATACACCAAATGGTCGAGACAATGTGTAATGGAGAATTCATTAATAAAAATATCGATGAGGTATGGGATTACCTCGATAGTCTCGCTGAAAAAAACAATCATGAGACTATTATCCAAGGACGAACACTATGTCTAGGCCGACTCATTCAAGGGAAAAAGGTGGAATATATCTCCTGAAAGAGGATGATGATCTTAACGTTAAGGTGGCTAATCTCACCAGAAAATTTGAGGCCATGGAAGGAAAGAAGGAAAAGGTTAATGAAAGTGTTTGCAGCATCTGTGATTGTAACATTCATACTACTAAAAATTGTCCTACAATACCTGCCTTTCGAGAAGTATTGAATGAAAAATCTAATGCTGTAAATAACTATCAAAGACCTTTCAATGGATCAACCTCTAATACGTACAATCCTGGTTGAAAAAATCATCCCAATTTCAGTTGGAGGAACGGACAAACTACTACCCCTCAAGATTTCTTCAATCAAAATCCAAATCATGGGAGACCTCAAGAAGAACCGACTTAAAATTCTGTGCAAGAGCTGATACAGATAATGCGAGATTTTATACAAAAGATAGATTCACGTATGACGACTATAGAAAAGGGGATGCTTCCTGCACAATCAATCCCCAATCCTAAACCGCAATACGAGATAGGTGACCCCAGCTCTTCAAATCAAATGGGGCACGCTAAATCCATCACCACTCTTAGGAGTGGGAAGATTATTGATAAAACCCTTCCGGTTAGGCTCGAAAAGCCTCAAGCACCAGAAGAGGACAACAATGATGGATCTAGTGACACCCCACAAAAATTTGAACCGGAACCTCTAGAAAAGCCAGTTGCTCCGTTTCCCCAATGGTTAGTTGAACCAAAACGTCTCTCTAACTCTTAGGATATCCTAGAGGTGTTGAAACAAGTGAAAGTCAACATTCCTCTACTTGATGTCATAAAACAGATACCTTCATATGCCAAATTCCTGAAAGACCTATGCACTACCAAACGACGAAAAAGTGTTCAAAAGAAGATCTCCTTGACTGAGAAAGTGAGTGCCATCCTAAAACAAGATGTGCCACAAAAATTCAAAGACCCCGGTTGCCCAACCATATCATGTGTAATCAGGAACTATCAAATTGATCACGCACTTCTTGACTTAGGAGCGAGTGTCAATCTAATTCCCTACTCGGTATACCAACAGTTAGGCTTGGGCGAATTAAAACCCACCCGAACCATACTACAACTTACTGATCGTTCTGTTCGTGTACTAAGAGGGATAATCGAGGATGTGTTGGTCTAGGTTGATAGATTTTACTATCCTGTAAATTTTATCATCTTGGACACCGAACCCATCAACGACACGAGCACTAAAATTTCCGTCATTCTTGGTCGCTCATTCCTGTCCACTTCAAATGCAATTATCAATTGCAGGAATGGTGTCATGACTATGTCCTTTAGAAATTTGATATTAGAATCGAATATCTTTTTCAATAACGGCAGCAACTCAGAGGATGATGACGATTTCCACGATATTAACATGATTGATTCTTTTGTGGAAGATAGAACGCCTCTCACCTTATCCTTTGATCCTCTAGAGACGTGCCTGGCCCACTCTCATGATCTTGATGATGATATAATTAGGGAGGCGTGTGCCATGCTGGATACTGCACCGGTACTTGAAGTTAACCGGTGGAGGCCACAAATTGAAGAATTGCCCCAAACTGATGTAGTGCCTCTACCGTCTAATCTCAAGCCACCAAAGCTTGACCTAAAAAATTTTTCATCTGATTTAAAATATGTATATTTAGGTCAAGACGAGACATACCCGATGGTGATCTCTGCCCACCTGGAGAAAGAACAGGAGAGTATGCTCATATCTACTCTCATTGAGCATAAGGGAGCTCTTGGATGGACGATAGCGGACCTCAAAGGAATTAACCCATCGATTTGTACTCACCGCATATATCTTAAGGACAATGCAAAAGCTGTTCAGCAATCACAACGTAGACTAAATCCAAATATGAAGGAAGTGGTTAAGGCCGAGGTTCTCAAACTATTGGATGTGGGTATTATATATCCCATATCCGATAGTCAATGGGTGAGTCCAACTTAGGTGGTTCCTAAGAAGTCTGGGATCACCATCGTAGCCAATGACAATAATGAACTCGTGCCAATCAGAGTTACTACTGGTTGGTGAATGTGCATTGACTACAGAAAGCTGAATACCGTCACAAGGAAAGACCACTTTCCTTTGCCCTTCATTGATCAAATCTTGGAAAGGCTAGCTGGTCATTCCTATTATTATTTCCTTGATGGGTATTCAGGTTATAATCAAATTAAAATTGCCCCTGAGGATCAGGAAAAGACCACATTTACATGTCCCTATGGCACATTTGCTTACAGAAGGATGTCATTCGGGTTATGTAATGCTCCTGCCACTTTTCAGCGATGCATGATGAGTATCTTTTCTGACATGGTGGAGAAATATTTAGAGGTCTTCATGGATGATTTCTCTGTTTTCGGTTCATCTTTCAGCGAGTGCTTATCAAGTCTTAAATGTGTGCTGAAAAGATGTGAAGAAAAAAATTTGGTACTTAATTGGGAGAAGTGTCATTTCATGGTTCAAAGGGAATTATCCTTGGGCATATCATCTCTTCCAAGGGAATTTAGGTAGATAAGGCAAAGATCGACCTTATCTCTAACCTACCTCCACCCAAGAACATCAGAGACGTGCGATCCTTTTTAGGACATGCTAGATTTTACAGACGATTCATAAAGGACTTTAGTCTCCTCTCTCGTCCTTTATGTAATCTTCTTCAAAAGGATATACCATACGAGTGGACTGAGTAGTGCCAAGAAGCTTTCACTAAGCTTAAGGGCATGTTAACCACTGCACAGATCATGCAGCCACCCGACTAGAGTCTTCCTTTTGAACTTATGTGCGATGCCTCTGATTATGCTCTTGGAGTGGTTCTAGGCCAAAGAAAAAATAAGCGGCCTTACGTCATTCACTACGCAAGTAGGACTCTAAATCCTGCCCAAGTGAACTATTCGACAACGGAAAAGGAACTCCTAGCCGTAGTGTTGGCTTTGGACAAACTTAGGTCCTACCTGATCGGATCTAAGATCATCATCTACACAGATCACGCGGCACTTAAGTATCTTCTTTCTAAGAATGATTCTAAGCCCCGCCTGATACGATGGATCCTTCTACTCTAAGAATTCGATGTAGAAATTAAAAATAAAAAGGGAGTAGAGAACGTAGTGGCCGATCATCTCTCTCGCCTTAATACCTCTGATTCCCTTGAGACAACCCATATTAACGACATGTTCCCTGATGAACAACTGTTCAGAGTCTCCCATTCACCTTGGTTTGCTGATATTGCTAATTATCTTGCGACAGGTTCCATGCCGACACACTGGACGTCATAAGATAAGAAGAAATTCTTTACCAAGGTGCGTAACTTTTTCTGGGATGATCCATATCTGTTTAAATATTGCCCAGACCAAATCTTAAGGAGATATGTGCCAGATGATGAGCATCAGAGTGTCATCTCCTTCTGTCATTTACAGGCATGTGGTTGTCACTTTTCTGCTAAAAAGACCACGGCCAAAATTCTACAGTGTAGCTTTTACTGGCCCACTATGTTTAGGGACACTCATGAGTTTTGTAAGGCTTATGAGCGTTGTCAGAAATTGGGAGCATTGTCCCGTCGAAATATGATGCCCTTGAATCCCATCCTTATTATAGAAGTATTTGATTGTTGGGGCATTGATTTCATGGGACCATTCCCCCAATCCTTTAGAAATTTGTATATTTTGCTCGCCGTAGACTATGTCACTAAATGGGTTGAAGCAATTCCGTGCCGTAACAATGACCATCGAACGGTCATTAAATTCTTAAAAGAAAACATCCTTTCGCGGTTCGGGACGCCTCGAGCCATCATTAGTGATGGGGGCTCACACTTTTGTAATAGACCATTTGAGAGCTTAATGAAGAAATATGGTATCTCTCATAAGGTGAGCACCCCATACCATCCACAGACAAGTGGACAAGCTGAGATTTTCAATAAGGAGATCAAACATATCCTGGAGAAAATAGTTAACCCTAATCGTAAGGATTAGTCAATCTGATTGACTGATGCCTTATGGGCGTACCGTACGGCTTTTAAAACTCCTATTGGAACATCTCCCTTTAGACTTGTCTATGGGAAAGCTTGTCACTTACCTGTGGAATTGGAACATAAAGCATACTGGGCAATCAAAAATCTAAATTTCAATCTAGACAACGCTGGCTCGCTACGCAAACTTCAATTAAATGAACTTGAAAAAATCTGAAATGATGCGTACGAGAACTCGAGAATTTATAAGGACAGGATGAAGGCGTTTCATGACCAACACATTCTACGAAAATCATTCACGCCAGGTCAGAAAGTTCTTTTGTACGATTCTCGACTACATCTCTTTCCGGGTAAGCTTCGATCTCATTGGACCGGCCCTTATATTGTTGTTACTGCTTATCCTCATGGGGCTATCGAGATAAGAGACCCCGACAATGGTAAGAACTTTAAAGTAAATGGAAATCGATTAAAGTCATTTGTCGAGGCATTTGATTCAGAGGACATGTCCATGCCTCTGATTGCTCCTGTTTACCAGGACTGATCTCCTATTCTGATGGAGGTATAGGTAGGTTTATCGCTTTCATAGGACTAGGATAGTTTACTTTATTTATCTGGCTGAAGATGGTAAACTTAGCGCTCCTGGGAGGCAACCCAGCTTTTTATTCCTTTTCATTCTTTAGTAGATGATCAATTAAATGTTTGTGGGTAATATTTCTGCAAACTCTCACGAGACTACAACTCGTCCACTAGGGGTAACTTAGGGGTTTAAAGGCTTGTTGCATACGCTAAATGCAATCGAAAGCACCTGCAAAAGTGGTATAGGTAGGCTTTTATTTTTATTATTTTTGTTTTACTTTTTCTCTCGTACTAACCTGCTCTCTTCCAGTGATCTTTTGAAAAATCTCTCTCGATTCGTTATCTAGGTACTATCCTCCCATAACTTCTCATTTACTTTCGTTGTCCCATGTGCATTGCATGTTTATATCTTTTACATTAAGGACAATGTAGATTTTAGGTTGGGGGTGGGAGATTAGGTAACCCAATCAGTATTTTCTAAGTCTTGAGCAAAAATTGTGAAATTTTTTAACATTTTTCTGGAAATTCCTATGATTTCGAAGTGATTTTGATAGATATCCTTGACTTAGAATTTTAAGATTCGTTATGCTAATAATTTATGACTCTTAGATTCAGTATCTGTTAGATTTTACAGTTAAGTCTGATTTGTTAATCCAGAATTAGAAGTTATAAACATTGATTGAGTCATGATTTCACAAAACACATCTCGCTTGCACATTAAGGTTTCAGCTCAATATTGAAGGATTAACTTAGTAATCACTAAGCATGAAAAGAACCGGCCTGAGAAATTTTACCATCATGATTATAAAGATGAATTGAAAAGGTTGGGTGTATGGTCTTCACCATAGGTTTGCTCCCTACAGGTGAACGTTGATTCTCCAAGAATAACATGCGAAAAATATTGAATGACTGGTCTTCACCCATAGGTTTGCTCCCTATAGGTGAGGATTTGATTCATTTCATTGGCATTATTCTTAATGAAAAAATCAAAAGTTGGTAGGTTGATCTATGAGGTAGGTTTCGGTTCAGGTTTTTGTTGAATCCTCTTATTGGTTATCATTGATATCTTAAAATAGAGAAGTGAATTTTAATGATGATAAGCCGAGATTATACTATACAACCATAGATCTCAATGTTTAGGAATTTTCTAATTGGTGGATTAATATTTTGAACTTGACTAGGAAGTTTACTGAGAGCTTGAGTCCAGGAGAAATTAATGCCCAACATTCATGAACCTTAGAATTTTTGGTATTTGGATTATTTGCAAAAATCACTCGAGTTTATGGAAATCATCCCGTAATTCTCAACTTATTTTTCGCATATTTTGCTCGGGACTAGCAAAATGCTGGTTGGGGGTTGTGTTAAGGGTCAAATATTGCATATCAGACCCCATTTATTTCCTAGATTTACGAGCATGATACTGTTTAATGGCCCGTTTTATCGTGTTTATATTGTAAGGTGATTTTACGAGCATGAACTGCAAAAAGGTATTAAAAGCATGGATTTAACGCTCAAGATTCACCAGAGCAAGGGACAGACCCCAGGGGACTGAGATCGACGGAATTATACGCTATAAATCTGTAAAAATGGAGGAACTGAAACTCAAGTGGCCTGAAGGACGTCCAAAATGCAAGATCACAGGGTTCCCGCCATCCGATTGTCCTGAAACTTCATATATGGGATGAGGGCCATAAATTAACCATACACGTAAAATTTCAGCCATTGGATCACTATGGAAGTGTCCCAACTGACAGATCAGCCCATAAACCATTGATTCTGGGCCCACCTGATATCCAGAACTGCTTTAAATTTGGTCTCAATGCTTTAAATAGGGAGACTAATTGAATGACTAGAGTGGATTTAGCAAAAAACGTCGTAGTGGACCCCACATGAATAGAGTGTGCATAGTGCACAAGTGCACTAGGCGTGCATGGCAAACGGCAGAGACGGTTGACCGTCTCTGACCGAAAAAGAAAAAAAGAAAAGGAAACTCGTTAGCGAATGGACAGTCGGCGTCATTTTGCGGAAGATAGTGGGCCCCACCCATTGCCCATACGTCTAATCCGCACCGTCCACCGTGTAAACGGCTGTGAATACTACAAAACCTAGCTGATAGTTTTCAGTCATGCAAGCACACGTGTACGATACAGGGGCCACAAAAAGGCTGCCCTGTAGCGTTCAAATCTGATTTTATTGTAATTTATTCTCTGAACCGCGTCAACAAACATTCAAAACCACCTATTCTTGACTGAAATTTCATTCTGAATGCAATGGACGGGGTGAATTTTCTAAAAAATGCTTCTGTGGGGCCCACCGATCACAACAGCGAAATGGTGCGAAAAGTTTCGCACATCCGCGAAAACTAACCTTTCTAGGCAGTTGTGGCCCACCATCTTTGATCATATGATAGATCTGAAACGTCTATCATGTAGAGGACCCAAGAAAGTCCTAAGGGATGGTATTTCTTTGGAATTTGAGCGAGAAAAGTGGAGATTTTTGAGGCACTGAACTTGGCTGCGAAAAGGCTTTCGCTGCGCATGCGATAACTTTCCAAATCCGATTCAAGTCTGATTTTCATCACTCCAGCAGCTATATAAGGAGGTTTTGGACGTGGAGAGCAATTATTCAGACCTTGGGAGGAAGATTCAGACCCGTGGAGGCTTGGGCTTGGACGTGGGACGGCTTAGAGAGAGAGACAGGGAGAATTTTTTATTTTTTTTCTTTCTTTCTTATTAATTTATGAGATTTAGCCTAATCATGTCAGGCTGAACCTCTTAGTTAGGGCTAAGAGGTGAAGCTTGTAGTGAGATGGGAGCGTTGAATTTATGATTTTTATTTAATTTATTAATTGAATTAATGTTGATGTTAGTTTAATTAATGGTATGTTTTTTAGTCTTTAATGGTCTGTTGTGACTGAAATTACAATGGGCCTGCAATGGTTTTGATCATGTCCTTCTTCCTTTATGTTTATGACGTCAGGAAGCACTGTTGTTCACCATAGTCTCCTGGGCATGGTCGGATGTTAGTACCCTTCCTAGCCTTCATGCATGTGATTAGTTGGTAATTAGTTTAATTCTGTTGTTTGCCATAGCCTCCTGGGCATGGTTTGGTGATGGAATCCATTCTAATTCATATACCTTTCATCTCTTTGAAAACTAGATCAACGGCAGTTCAGTTAATTTCCATGATTTTTAAAGTAAGCCAAAGAACTCCCTGATCTCTACAAATGGATCCTCTGAATCCCTAGTTTTTCTTTCTCTGAATTTTCTTAAGATTTAGATTAATTAT
The DNA here is from genome assembly GCA_037074715.1 of Magnolia kwangsiensis. NCBI lineage: Eukaryota > Viridiplantae > Streptophyta > Magnoliopsida > Magnoliales > Magnoliaceae > Magnolia > Magnolia kwangsiensis. Next base: position 39,708,805 of record CM073576.1, on the reverse strand, counting down.
TTCACAATCATTCTTTAATTGCTATTTGATTTAGAACTCATCTCATTCTAGTTCTAATTCTACTTAATTTTAGATAACGTACAAGTTTCAATCCCTTGGGATTCGACCTTGGTCTTACCGAGTTATTACTACATCACAACCCTGCACTTGGGGAGTAAACAAAAATGTGTCGTTTGTTTTGCATTACGAATATGTATGAAATATGTATACCGTAGTGTATTCTATGTATTTGTTGAAATACCTGTATACGTACAAATTTTGGATCTGTGATTGTCATGATAAATCATTGTTAGTACATGCTTGTTATGTATGCGACAACTCCTTAGCAAAAGGAATTGCCTAAATATGCAATATGTCAACATACGTGATGTATGTTGAATAGTGTAATCTAAGTGCTTGTGTAAATGTCTGAATGAGTTAGAAATAGGTAAAGTATGATATTTGAGTATATTGAGAGATGACTCGCAATCACCTTGCTGGTATGTATGATTTCCTTCATGTTGTATTTAGCCTATTTCAATTCATGCTAATTGTGTGTATGATTTCCTCCACGTATTGTATTTATGTTTAAGTTATATTTCATAACATGCTCATATGTATATGAAATTTGAATTGAATATCTACTATTGATAGTGTACGTGATTAGGGCCATATTCTAGTCCAGGCATTCGGTAACAAACTGAAATTCATGGCTGAGATTAGTTCGTTACGTAAGACGTGTTTGACGAACCTAGGCCTTACTAGAGTTGTCGGACTTCATGTCGATTCACTCGACGTGCGCTCATGCTAGTCGAGCCCATCAAACAACCTGATTGACCCGATGTATGTTCACCATGTATGGAAGCTCTTGTTTAAACTTAAGGTACCAAATTCACCATTGGAAAGCCCCTCTAACCTTGGTACCTCGATCTGCTAAGACTCATGGGCCGATTATGGTGGTATGGGACATTATATTCTAGTTGTCGGCCTACTCTGATTAGTGATGAGTCCTTTGTAGTAACTAGTGAGCACTTATACTCATGAGCCGATTATGGTGGTATGGGACACTATATTTGAGCTATCGGCCTACTCTGATTGATGATGAGCCCTTTGTAGTGACCTCGAGTATATCCTGAAACTGCATTGGGGTGACGAGCCTTGTTGTAGTCTATAAGATATAAATATACCTGTATTGATTGGTAACGAGACCTTTACAGCGATCTAGAACTATATTATCGTATAAGATTGTCTCGGACTGACGAATCGAGAATGGATCATCATTTGAGTAATGATACAGGGGAGGTACCTTAGCTTTCCAATCCTGCTGTATGAAAATGACTAATAATAACTCGGTAATCATGTTCATATCATCGCACTGCATGTGCTGACGATGAAGTGCACAGAGGGCTGGAAGAATGCCACGAATGTAAGATGGTGTCGCACGAGGGAGTGTAGGCGAGGGCATGCATTCATGAAAAATCTCATCCCTGTATTAATAAGAGTATTTAGAATGGTTGATATGTTTGCTTTATCATTATTGCTTGACTGAATTGATAACATGTTAATCTTTACTCTATGATTTCACTGAGTTGATCACTCACTCCCACATTCTGGGACGATGTTCTAAACACCCACCAGATTCTGTCTTAGTTGCAGATGAGGATGCGACTCAGGAGGCGGAGCCTAACTATTACGACGATCAGGATGAGTTCTCTTATATGCTATTCTCTGACGGTTTTGCTTAAGCCGTACTGATCGACAGGGCTACAGGGTTTATCAGTGTAGTTGGACTATTCTTTTGATATTTTGTTTTTACATTATTACATGTACATGGTGACTCAGTGATGTATTCATACTCTAACAGATCGACAGTGATCTTTAATTTCCTATTCGTTTATATATATCTTTAAGTCTTCCACTTGCATTATTTAAACTGATCTGGAGTATGAATTACTGTTTTGGTGTAATCCCACTCATGTTTAATGCACTACCATGAACAACATTCAATCATCTTCATTTATGTTGCATAAGTGATGCATTGGAACTCGGGAGATGGGCATCTGCTCGACCCCTGATTTTCAGGGCGTTACACCAAGTTGATACGAACCGAGTTGACTTAGTGAACCAGTTCTCATCTTGAAGGCGGTTGGCTTGTATTGTTAATCTGACTTGATCTTTTTCCAGATTAACACCATCTCAATGTGTCTAACCAACCAACCAACTACTCATCCTTGACTTAGGTTAAGGTTAGTAGATCTTCCTACTCCCTAGTTGAAATTGAATTAGAATGTTTCTTAGCTATTTGTAGCACTAAACCTACTCATCTTGGTGTAAGAACCTTGATTCCTCTAAATTCAGACAAAAACCTTCCTTGTTGGACAAAAGAGAAAGCCGAGTGCAATTAGTAGAAATGGATGGCCATTAGTAAATTATTTATACTAATAATAGTTTTATAAACAAAGTAATAATAATTATTATTATAATTACATTATTAACTTCTAGTATTTTATTTTACCACTCTTAAATGTTATACGAATAGATCAAAATATTAGTTATCATCATAATGATTATCATTATTATGTTAGTTAATATAAATTATAACACTAATGATAATGATTATCTTGTAAAATATTAAGTTTATATTGTAATTAATGGTACACCAACTAGAGTTTAAATCCTAAAATTTATCGTAGACCCAAATTCTAGGATAAAGTCCTGGACCTAAGTAACCTAAGCTCTAGGTCAATACCCTAAACATTGATAATGGGTTCGGTTCGACCAAAGTGTAGAAACTCATAATTCATAGTAGATCATAGTAGCTATTATTATGGCTAGATTCATTATAGTTATGAATATTAGCATTAGAAAATATTTATCATTGTCCTTATGGGATTAGTGTAATACTTGTCTATATAATTATTAGTATTAATCCTTATTATATTATCATTAGTAAATATTTTATTATTATTACTTGAATTATTTAAGGGATTATCAGTAATTATAAAAATATTAGATGATGTCAGTACGTTTAAATATGAACTTATAGACTATCATTATTAATATGGATGGAATAATACCCCTATTATGAATATTATTTGGCCCATTGTACAATAATAATAATGATAATAAATTGGGATCCAAATCCTAGGATCTAAGCTTAAGACAAAACCTAAAGATGAAAACCCTAATTCTACATCAAAATCCTAAGTATTTTAAACCCTAGGACGAAACCTTAAATCTAGTTATCTGAACCCTGGGTTATGATTTTAACCATAGGGAATGTATAAAACTTGTATCTGACCATACGCTTTTACAATGTATGGTAGGATTTGGTTCTAGTGACACTTGTGTTTCCTAGCAACACTAATGGGCAACTCGACACATAAGGTGAGGACTCACCCTTTGAGCTTCTCACTTAAATTCATTGATTTAATCATAGATGTTTGCCTTAATCCTTTCCATTTAGTATCTCTTAAGTTACTTGATTAAGCTGCTTAACTTATCATGTGAATATGTTAATATGTTACGCACCTGATTCCCTTGTTAGATAATGAATATATCTCTTTAATTACAGTAAACATAGACGATTAATGATAACATGCCATCTTGAGTTTTACATTGTTAATTAACTGTATGGTTGTCATTTTTGATTGAGTGATGTAATGAATGAAACCTGTCATGAACTCACCACCTTGCGGTCTATATTTGACTTACGTGACTTGGATCACACATATGCCTTTCATGGCTTAGACCATATATTTGCCCTACATGGCTTAGTTCGTTTATTTGCCTCCGTGGCTTTGATGGAACATTGACGTCATTCTGTAGCTTGTTGGTTATATTTGCATACCTCGTTGATTTTTAGGTCATTATGCGGATTTCGTTATGATTTTTGGGTGGAGCTGAAGTTTGCTTGTCGATTTTTTAACCATCTTACGGAGTTCATATGATTTTCGAATGATTTTGGAGTTCTCATGATTAGTTCTCTTTATCTTGCGGAGTTCAGTCATACAATGATTTTTGGATGGAGCTGAAGTTTGCTTATCGATTTTTTAGTCATCTTATAGAGTTCATGTACGATATGATTTTTGGATGAAGTAGATGTTCGTATGTTGGTTCCCTAGCCATCTTACGGTGTTCAATTGTACCATGATTTTCGGGTGGAGCTGAAGTTTGCTTATCGATTTTCTAGCCATCTTGCGGTGTTCACGTACGATATAATTTTTGGGTGGAGATGAAGTTCGCTTATCGATTTTCTAGCCATCTTGCGGTGTTCTCATACGATATGATTTTTGGGTGGTCTAAAGTTTGTATGTTGATTGTCTCTTCATCTTATAGAGTTCAATCGTACCATGATTTTCGAGTGGAGCTAAAGTTTGCTTATCGATTTTCTAGTCATCTTGTGAAGTTCACGTATGATATGATTCCCGAGTAAAGTAGAGGTTTAAAGGTTGATTTTTAATTCACTTACGGATTTCACTTGTACCATGATTTCAGGTGGAGTTGAAGTTCGCTTATCGATTTTCTAGCCATCATGCGGAGTTCACGTATAATGCGATTTTCAGGTGCAATAGAACGTTGTGTGATTGATTATTCGATTATCTAAACATATCCCTTTATATTGAGATTGCTATTATATTTTTCTTATGTTGATTGGCCTGATTTTTGAGTGTATGATCATGATTATGAAATGCCCTGTTTAATATATCCACTTTTCATGACTTGTGATCTGTATTGGATTATGAATGATGTGTGTGTAATCTTAGAGGGTACTCCTCATTCCGATAGCCATAGATGCTATCAAACCGGAACAGTTGATGCAGGTGTAGAGCAAGCCGATGATATTCACAGGGTTGTTATAGGATTTCACATCCCAAGATTGTTGTAATTTACTTTATTTCACATGTAATATTATTTCATTTTGTAATTATAAGAATGAGGGCATTGGTTTGTATAAGTCATTTTGGGCAGTTTCTTGTATATTCTAGATGTAAATGAAATTTTCGTTTATGCTGATTTGTCCACTCCACGCTCATCTGCTTACTTTAAATGAATGAAAGAAAAAATGTATACTTGAAATTGACCATCCTTTAAGGTTAACACTCAGGATTTTAGGAAACGGGTCGTATACTCGAGTCCTAAAAAGTTGGGGTGTTACATTATGTGTGTGAATGTTGTAATTTACTTTGAGCATTTGTGGTGAATGGTGTAAATTATTTTAATCACTTGTGGTGAATGTTGTAATAACTCAGTTTATTTCCTTTGCCTTTTTATTGGTTTGGGTTTTTGATACTTACAAATGTTTTAGTAAGGTCGTCCTGCCATAAGCCTTTAGTTTTTGGTGTTAGCTTGTCCTTAAAACCAAGTTTGTATCAACCTCTTAAGACTAGTGTATTTAAGGTTGCTATTTACATGTACTTCTTTATTATTTGATTGGGCTATCTATCTTTATATTCTGCATTTATTTTTAATTTGGCATAGTCCTATTCACCCCCACCTTAGGATGTTTAGCTCGGCCTTTTCAACTATAAACTCAGTTAAGCGGGACATTCAGGATAAAGGATCGGGAGACTATAAGGAAAGTTCTTGGTAATGATATTCATAAAGACTGGAAGAGGAGCAGGTTTTGGTAATCACATGTAGAATACCTTGTATAGGTATTGATCAAGTATGTGATGGACTAGGTAAAGCCAGTGAGCGTTCTCTCTGCATCTCTCCTCAAGTTTTTCTAAGGACATGTCCCAAAATAGATGAGGAAAAGCAAGATATGTCTCATGAGCCTTATTCGAATGCGGTTGGTAGTGTATGTTATGGTTTGTATTAGACCGGTTATTTCATGGGCAATCGATGTTATGAGAAAATACCCCGGCAAGCAATATTGGATGGCAGCGAGATGGTTACTTCGATACATTCGATATAATAAGACTACATCTTTACTTTTAGGAAGATAGGGACAAAGTTAGTTGGGTATGTGGATTCAGATTACGCAGGCGGTGTGGATCCTAAAAAGTTGACTTTAGGTTACTCATTGTATTAACAGGTGGAGCAATTAGTTGGACATTCATGTTATCCAATAGGTGCTTAAGGAAGGAGGCGTAACTTTAGAGAATATTCACACCGGCGTGAATCCAGAAGACATGATCAACAAGGTCGTTCTTGTAGAGAAGTTCAAGTTCTGTGCAACTTATCTAGAATTGGCATGTCGTAAAAGGAGAACGGAGTGTGCACAAGAAGCTATGATGTGATGCAGACATAACAGAAAAGGTCAAAAAGTTACACGTTTGAAGATTGAAGACATTGTAGAGATTGTTGTTAAAAGGGATGTCTTAAATTTGAAAAGTTCTAGAAAAAGTTCGACTAGTTGAAGCAAGTTCGACTCGAAGTCTAGTAACAATGTTTTTAAAATTTTTGAGGTCTTCAACCAATCGAGGGATAGGCTCGACTAGTCGAAGGAGTCCTTTGACCAGTCGAAGCCCAGGCTCGACCAGTCGAAGGTTACACAAATTGTGCGTGGACTGCGTAAATTTGAGGCGGTTTTAAAGAGTCCCTATGGCCATTCTCAGGTATGCTAAGGTGCATAAGTGGGGTTTCTCCATCTATAAATAGGAGTCCCTATGGCCATTCTTAGGTATGCTAAGACTTTCCAAATGTATTCTAAGGGTTTCTAGAAGGGGTTCTAAGGTTTCAAAGGGTGTAGCAAGGGTGAGATTCGAGGTTGTTCGAATCAGGTAAGTCCTCTCTCTTTGTAATTTATGCTTTCATAGTGGATTTCTGTCGCTTTGTGTCGTGGTTTTTTCTCGAAAGGGTTTTTCACGTTAAATCTTTATATTCTCTTGTGACTGCTTGATGCTCTTGGATTGCTGTCCTAGATCCATATCTATGTGATTCCGCAAATTAAATCCTAATTTTTACCAAAAGAGTACATATAACCATACAACCAAACCAATTACGGCTATCAATGGGCCAGGATAGGGCCTGTCATAATCAATATTTTGATTTGGGCCGACCTGAAATAGTCTTAAATTCTGACCGAGTTCAAACCCAAGCCCGGCCTGTTGCCAGACCCAAAACCAATGGTAGTAGAAGAAATATGGAAGAAGATAGAGATCATTTCAAAACAATGTGTGTCATCCAAGATAAGGCCAACAATGATTATCTTGATTCACACATATCTTCGCACATGTTCAGTAGAGAGCAATCTCTACCATATTCACGTTCTACCTATCAGAGCACTTAGACCTTGCTTTAGGTGGTTATTTGCCTAGCAGAGCAAGATCTGTGCTTTTCCAAAACATAATTGCACTTGGGCTTGCAACCGGGTTCGATCATGTTGAGATCCAACCCATGAGCTAAGGCCCTGAATTCAGGCTTAGTGCAAGCTGTAACCTGTTAGGGGAAGGCGTGCAACACGGGTTGGATTGAGAGTCAACCCAAACCCAACCTGACTACTTAAGGGGACCCAATCCACCACCACCAATGGATGCGAATTCCCACCCAAGTGCCCAACCTGAAATCCTGATGTAGAGTGGGTCACGGACACTTTCATGTCAAAGATGGATCAGAGAAGGCCCGATCAGAGGTAGAAGTCATCAAGACCGTCAAAACCTTAAAACATGCATATCTTGCAAACTGGAATGAGTTACTTGACGTACTGTTGAGGGTCAAATATTTCATATTAGACCCCATTTATTACCTGGATTTACAAGCATGATACTGTTTAATAGCCCATTTTAACCGTGTTTGTGTTGTAAGGTGATTTTATGAGCTTAAGCTAAAATAAGTGCTTAAAGCATGGATTTAACGGTCTGATGATCACCAAGGAAGTGGACAGGACTCTATGGGATGAATATCGAGGAATTACATGCCGGAGATCAGAGAAATTCTAGCCACTCACCCTAAAACAGGCCTGAAAAGCGTCCAAAATGCAAGATCATAGGGTTCCCATCATCCGTTCGGCTCGAAACGTCATACATGGCCAAGGGACCACAAATTAACCGTACATGTCGAATTTCAGCCATTAGAACTCTAGGGAAGTGGGCCAATGGACATCAACCCATAAATCTGCGACTTGGGGCCCACTTGATATCTGGATCTGCTTCGATTTTAGTCTCAATGCTTTAATTGAGATGGGACAACAGATGGATGGATTAGATTTCACATACATCAATGGGGGACCCACTTTGCATATCAGGAATGCACAGTCAACCGTGCACTCGCTGTGCACGCGCTTTAATTGAGCAGTCAAACAGCGCCCGCCCGATTTCCTAAACAGAGACGGAATGTCTCTGTCTCTTTCACTCACAGCCGTCCGTTGGGATCGGCAATGACCCACCTTCATTGTAACGCCCTGGAAAAATCAGTACTTAGGCTCAAGTACCAACTCGACCAGAAATCGCGTAGGATTAATTCCTTTAGAAAATAAGTGTAAGTTAGCTAGCGCAACGCTAGATTAGCTGGAAAATAGTCCCTGATCACTTTAAATACGTTCTACAAGACCCAAAGCGAGTAGAACCAATGACGCTATAATACTCTAAAACCTCGGATCAAACTCTAAACCGGTTTGTTCTCAGGACCTCTTTAAAACTTTGTATTGGATCTAGACCGCGCGTCGAAAGTCCGATACCTACAATCTTAGACCGTTATAACTGCCTAGCTGGACTTGACAATCATTTTGAAAATCAAGTCCAACCGACATTCACAGGCTATTTCATTGAGCCTGGAGTGAAGAGAGTGAGAATAGGGTTAGATTTGGAATTTGAAATTCAAATCTGGCACACGACTTGATGCATTATTATTAAGCATTCTGACCGTCAGAATTCAGTCAAATTACACCCTTGGATCAGGAAAAATTTCTATTTCATATCATGAGACTTGTAGGCCTGATCTACGTGCAGTGACCGCTGAACTGAAACTGGACCGCCACGTACGATCTACGAACACTGCTGGTTTGAAAATGGGATGTGAGCGACATCTGATGTGCATGAACTTAAGTCCGATCGCGTTCGGCCAGGGGGCCTCCAGAAATGTCTTTTTGGACCGAAACAGCCCCAATTTGGTTAGGCATCAAGTGAACATTGTTCCCAAGTCTGTTTTGGGAAAATTTTAGGTTATAAAAGGGGCTTAAACCCTCACTTCTCTCACCCATACGAATTTGCTAGAAACCCTAGTTGGTGTGAGAGAAAAGGTGAGAGATTGTGAGAGAGAGTGGGAGAGAATTTTCTGCTGCTTGCACTACGTGTTACACGTGCTTAAGCAACGCACCTCAATCACTTTCCCGGCGATTACACCACATTTCTAGGTAAGAAAAGACCCTAAATACTTGTTGATTTGAGGTTCCACCATTTCCATAGCGAAGTAGCTTACAGATCTTGTATGTTAGGTTGCCTGTTCGCCGTAGACGAAGCGTATACGCTCCGTTCGAATCAATACGCTCCTAGGATAAAAGGTGCGGATTTTAGACGCTTTGATTGACTGTTTTCAACGCTTTCAATGTCGTTTAATAGTACATTATCGACGGCAATACCGTTTGACATGTACAACATGCTGTCCGTTTCCTGTTTCGTAAGCAGATGAAAAATATGAGATTTAGGGCATTTTAGTCATTTGTAGGGAATACTGTTTTCATCCATATTTTTTTGATATGATTGACATGGCTTCTTGTTGCATTAGGATGCTAGGAATGCGTGCATGATTAGTTTGGCAAAGAGATTCGCCTAAATGCGCACTTTGAGTCGACATACTATATGTAGACTTAAGTGTGTAGTTTAAGTGTTTGTATAAATGCTTGTATTAGTATGTATTGAATTAAATGGTGTTATGAATTAGTTTGAGATTGAATTCTCAAATAATATGCTGATGTAAATGATTTCCTACATGTTGGCTATATGCATGATTTCATTATATGTATGAAATGCATGTGTTGGATGATTTACTTAAGTTATATGTTATAACATGTGTTAATATGCTCACATTGTTGTATTTCATTTCCATTACTCTTACATGATTGCTGATGTGAATTCATAAATGTTTGGGACTATACCTAGTCCAGGCAGTCGGTAACTGAGTAAATTCGTGGTTGGCTTATCTTTGCCACGAACGACGCGTCGATGAACGCGAGCCGTGTTTTAGAGTTGGCGGCAGTGGTTAGGCCACACGAGGTGTTTTATGCACTTCATGTCGTTCGACTTGAGATGCGCTCGTGCTAGTTGAGCCCGTCAAGTAACTCGACTGGCCATTGTATGTTCACCCTGTATGAGTCATAACTGCTTGAACCTAGGGTACTGAACTTACCATTGTAAACCCTGTTAACCATGGTACCTTGATCCATAAAGACTCATGAGCCGGGCATGGTGGTATGGGACACCGTGGTTGAGCTGTCGGCCTACGCTGGGGCCACAAACCTCCCCGTAGTGACCAGTGAGTACCTATGACTCGTGAGCAGATTATGGTAGTATGGGACACTATATTCTTGTTGTCGGCCTACACTGATCAGGCGACGAGTCCTTTGTAGTGACCTCGAGTGTATTCTGAGTCTACGGGAGGCGACGACCCTTCCGTAGCAGTGAGAGTACAGTAGGCCTGTATTGATAAGGTGATGGGGGAGCGGTGCAACGAGTGTGAGCAACAACCCTGGCAACCCTTGCAGTGACCTACAAAATATACATCGTATGACATTTATAGGAGTGACAACCCTAGACAGGATCTGTGTTGGGATTGATATAAGGGAAGTACCTTAGTTTCCTAATCCCGCTGTTTAAATGGACTAATAATAACTCGGTAATCATATCACCATCACATTGCATGTGCCTGGAAGATGTGGAGCACTGAGCAGTACACAAGCATGCCGCGGATGCAGATGGTGCCGTATAAGGGAGAATGTCGGTGAGGGCATCCATCATGTCATGTCATATTGCATTAACAACAGTATTATGATTGTTTGATTTACTGCTTTACTATTATCGCATGATTGATTTGAGAACATACTAATCCTTGCTCTATTATTCCACTAAGTTAGCTACTCACTCCTACGTTACGGGATGGTGTTTGCAATACCCACCAGACCCTGTCTTAGATGCAGGTGAGGCAGCGATTCAGGAGGCAGAGCCGAACTATGATGAGGACCAGGATGAGTTCTCATATATACAGTACCACGACGGCTTTGCTTAGGGGGCCTGGATTGGCGAGACTTCTCAGTGGGACTCTTTTTGGACACTTGATTCTGTATATTTACATGTATATGAGACTCAGAGATGTATTCATACTTTGGAGATAGTTGAGATATATTTTGTTTTCCATACAGTAATATGTATATTCTTTAGTCTTCCGCTTGCTTTTATCACTGAATCTAGAGTATGAATTGCAGTTTTGGTATACTTTTACTCATGTGAATGCTTTAACTCAGACAATATTGATTCATAATCATTTTTGTTGCATAAGTGACGGTCTGGAACTCGGGAGTTGAGTTTATACACGACCCCCGATTTTCAGGGTGTTAAATTCATCATGCATTGCGATGATCCACACCGTTAATTAGATTCAGGAGGCCAAACCGACCGTTCCCTGGTGTACAGATGGATTTTTTCAGTTATTTGGTGTACTTCAAGGATCCAAACAGTGAATGGACGGCCAAATGAAAGTTACATAGGTTGTGCCGAAACAGATTCAAAATCATCCATTCCCGACAGAAATTACGAGGAGAAACTTATGGACGGGGTGGATTTCTTTGGAAAACCCGATCATGGGCCCCACTGAGAGCTCAGCGTAGCCCGTGCGCAAGGAGCTTCGTCCGAAGAAATCTGGATTTTTTGGGCTGTTGTGCGTCCATAATGACGATCGGATGGATGATCCAGACCGTTCAGAAGGTTCATCGTTGGGCCAAGACCCCAATCATGGAGTCAGACTCCAAGGACAGGCCACCTTCCGTTCTAAAATCAGAGCCAAACGCAAGCTGCTTTTTGATTTTGCTGCGCAACAGCAGGTTCCGCGCCAGATATACTGAGCGTAAAACAACCCCGACTCCAGCAATACGTCGGTTCTTCAAACCGGTAGCAACGATCGACTCTACTACCTATAAGAGAGAGAGAGAGCATGAGAGAGGATGGGGAGATACACACCTGGAGGCTAGAGCTGGGACGTGGAGAGCTTGGGCTTGGGTTGAAACGTCAGGAGAAAGAGAGAGAGAGGAGTAGCTTTGGCTAATTTTTTTCTTTTCTTTTCCTTGTCTGCTCTCTTTATTTATTTGGATTTCGCCTCACCATGTTAAGCTGAACCTCTTAGCTAGGGCTAAGAGGTGAAGCTTGTAGTGAGATGGGAGGCTCCGTGCTTTTAATTTAATTTTAGTATATGAAACGATGTTGATTTTAGTTTAATTTTAAGGGAATGCTTTTAGGTTTTTAATGGTCTGTTGTGACTGAAATTACAATGGGTCTGCAATGACTGTAAGCATATTCCTTTCCTTTATATGTATGATGTCAAGAAGCCCTATTGTTCACCATCGTCTCCTAGGCATGGTCGGATGACGGTACCCTTCCTAACCTTCATACATGTGATTGGTTGGTAATTAGTTTAATTCTGTTGTTTTTCATAGTCTCTTGGGCATGGTTTGGTGATGGAATCCATTCTAATTCATATACCTCTCATCTTTTTGAAACTATATCAACGACAGTTCAGTTAAATTCCATGATTCTTAAAGCTGACATAAGATCTCCCTGATCTCTACAAGTGGATCCTCTGAATCCCTAGTTTCCTACCTCTGATTTCTCCTAAGTTTTAGATTAATATTTCATAATCATTCTTCAAATTACAACTCAATTTAGATTTCATCTCATTCTAGTTCTAGTTCTGGTTAGTTTTAGATAACGTACAGGTTTCAGTCCCTTAGGATTCGACCTCGGTCTTACCGAGTTATTACTACATCACCACCCTGCACTTGGGGAGTGAACAAGTTTTTGGTGCCGTTGCCAGGGACTGTCGGCTACGTTTTTCTGAAATTAATTAGTTTTAGGATTAGTTTAAGATTAGATTTTCTTTTTAGAATTTTCTAATTCTAGGCTTAGTTATTTTCCTTGTTAGAAATTTTTTCTAACTTTAGAAACTTGTTATTCTTCATTCTATCTAATTTTTAGAACTAACCTAATTTTTCTATTTTGTAGGAAACTTCTAATTTAGTAAGCTCTTTCTAATTTCTCTTTCTTTGGAATTTCTTCTTTTCTCTAGAAATTAGTTAGGACTTTCTATTCTTAGAAACTAACTTGTTTTGTTTATTCTACAGGATCTTAACCTAGGACTTCAAATTTGGTAACTTCTTTCCATCTTTCCCTTTTATTTTATAGATTTCTTCTTCCTTTTTCTTAGGTTTAAGTTAGAATTTGAGGGCTGAGTGTTTTTTATGCCCCAGTGGGCACGCAACAACACTCGACGTCTCGTGACTGAAGGAGGATTAGTTGAGGGGTTGACTGTCCATCGTAGGACTAGACATCACTTGAATTCTCCTGAGACAGAGGAGGTTATGGCTAAAAATCAACCTCAAGCACTAACTCAATATAGGGTTGAGGAAGTACATGATGAGAATGAGGTGCACCACGCACCCCCGCCTCGTACTTTACGAGATTATTTACAACCAGCGGGGGTGAGTACGCCCTCATGCATGATTTTTCCTGCGAATACAGGACATATGGACATCAAGTCAGGGGTTATCCAACTCCTTCCCAAGTTCCATGGGCTTGAATCTGAAGAACCATACTTGCATCTGAAAGAGTTTGATGAAATCATAGGCACCTTATATTTCCCTAATGTATCTGAGGATACTATTAGGCTGAAACTCTTTCCATTTTCCTTAAAAGAAAAAGCCAAGACGTGATTACATTCACTGTGTCCTAGATCCATTGGCACATGGAATGATATGCAGAGGGAATTTATAAAGAAATTCTTCCCACATCATAAAACAATTACCCTCAGGAGAGCAATCATGAACTTTGCCCAAAAGGAAGATGAAACATTCTTCCAATGTTGGGAAAGGTTCAAGGATCTGGTTAATGCATGCCCACAACATGGCTTGGAAATATGGCGCATTATGAATTTTTTTTATGATGGGCTAACATCTTCCATGCGCAAAATGGTCGAGACAATGTGTAACGGAGATTTCATCAATAAAAATGTCGACGAGGTATGGGATTGCCTCGATAGTCTCACTAAAAAAATACAATCGTGGGACTATTACCCAAGGACGAACGCTACATCTATGCCAACTCATTCAAGGAAAAAAGGAGGAATATATCTCCTGAAAGAGGATAATGATCTTAACGCTAAGGTGGCTAATCTCACCAGAAAATTTGAGGCCATGGAAGGAAAGAAGGAAAAGGTTAATGAAAGTGTTTGCGGCATCTGTGATTGCAACATTCATACTACTAAAAATTATCCTTCAATACCTGCCTTTCGAGAAGTATTGAATGAACAATCTAATGCCGTAAATAACTATCAAAGACCTTTCAATGGACCACCCTCTAATACATACAATCCTGGTTGAAAAAATCATCCAAATTTCAGTTGGAGGAATGGACCAACGGCTACACCTCAAGGTTTCCTAAACCAAAATCCAACTCAAGAGAAACCTCAAGAGGATTTGGTTCTAAAACATTTTCAAAAGCAAGAGCTTTTTAATCAAGGTATGATGCAAACCTTTCAAGACCTTACAAAAGCAATACATGAACTTAAGGCTGAAAATACGATTGGAAACAAGGGGAGCTTCCCAGCTTAACCTCTTCCCAATCCTAAACCGTATTATGGAGTTAGTGATCTCATCTCTTCAAATCAAATGGGGCACGCTAAATCCATCACCACTCTTAGGAGTGGGAAGGTTATAGATAAAACCCTTCCGGTTAGGCCCGAAAAGTCTCAAGAACCAGAAGAGGACAACAATGATGGATCTAGTGACGCCCCACAAAAATTTGAACTAGAACCTTTAGAGAAGCCAGTTGCTCCATTTTCCCAACAATTGGTTGAACCAAAACGTCTCTCTAACTCTCAGGATATCCTAGAGGTGTTGAAACAAGTGAAAGTCAACATTTCTCTGTTTGATGTTGTAAAACAGATTCCTTTATATGCTAAATTTCTAAAGGACTTATGCACTACCAAACGATGGAAAAGTGTTCAAAAGAAGATCTCCTTGACTGAGAAAGTGAGTGTCATCCTGAAACAAGATGTGCCGTAAAAATTCAAAGATCCTGTTTGCCCAACCATATCATATGTAATCGGAAACTATTGAATTGATCAGGCACTTCTTGACTTAGGAGCAAGCATCAATCTGATTCCCTACTCGGTATACCAACAGTTGGGTTTGGGTGAATTAAAACCCACTCGAACCATACTACAACTTGCTAATCGTTCTGTTCGTGTACCAAGAGGGATCATCGAGGATGTGTTGGTCCAGGTTGATAAATTCTACTACCCTGTTAATTTTATCATCGTAGACACCAAACCCATCAATAACACGAGCACTCAGATTCCCGTCATCCTTGGTCGCCCATTCTTGTCCACTTCAAATGCAATTATCAATTGCAGGAATAGTGTTGTGACTATGTCTTTTGGAAATTTGACATTAGAATCGAATATCTTTTTCAATAATGGCAGCAACTCAGAGGATGATGACGAGTTCCATGATGTTAACATGATTGATTCTTTTGTGGAAGATAGAACACCTCTCACCTTATCCTCTGATCCTCTAGAGACGTGTCTGGCCCACTCCCATGATCTTGATGATGATATAATTAGGGAGACGTGTGCCATGCTTGATACTGCACCGGTACCTGAAGTTAACCGGTGAAGGCCACAAATTGAAGAGTTTCCCCAAACTGATGTGGTGCCTCTACCGTCTAACTTCAAGCCACCGAAGCTTAACCTAAAACCTTTGCCCTCTGATTTAAAATATGTCTATTTAGGTCAAGATGAGACATATCCGGTGGTGATCTCTGCCCACCTGGAGAAAGAATAAGAGAATATGCTCATATCTACTCTCATTGAGCATAAAGGAGCCCTTGGATGGACGATAGTGAACCTCAAGGGAATTAACCCATCGATTTGTACTCACCGCATATATCTTGAGGATAATGCAAAGGCTGTTTGGCAATCACAACGTAGACTAAATCCAAACATGAAGGAAGTGGTTAAGGCCGAGGTTCTCAAACTATTGGAAGTGACGATCATATACCCCATATCCGATAGTCAATGGGTGAGTCCAACTTAGGTGGTTCCTAAGAAGTTCGGGATCACCATCGTAGCCAATGCCAATATTAAACTCGTGCCGACCAGAGTTACTACTGGTTGGAGAATGTGCATTGACTACAAGAAGCTGAATACCGTCACTAGGAAGGACCACTTTCCTTTGCCCTTTATAGATCAGATCTTGGAAAGGTTAGCTGGTCATTCCTATTACTGTTTCCTTAATGGGTATTCAGGTTATAATCAGATTGAAATCGCCCTTGAAGATTAGGAAAAGATCACATTTACATGTCCCTATGGCACCTTTGCTTACAGAAGGATGCCATTCAGGTTATGTAATGCCCCTGCCACCTTTCAACGATGCATGATGAGTATCTTTTCTGACATGGTGGGGAAATATTTAGAGGTCTTCATGGACGATTTCTCTGTTTTCGGTTCATCTTTCAGCGAGTGCTTAGCAAGTCTTAAATGTGTACTGAAAAGATGTGAAGAAAAAAATTTGGTACTTAACTGGGAGAAGTGTCATTTTATGGTTCAAAAGGGAATTGTCCTTGGGCATATCATCTCGTCTAAAGGAATTAAGGTAGATAAGGCAAAAATCGATCTTATCTCTAACCTACCTCCACCCAAGAACATCAGAGATGTGGGATCCTTCTTGGGACACGCAGGATTTTACTGACGATTCATAAATGACTTTAGTCTCATCTCTCGTCCTTTATGTAATCTTCTTCAAAAGGATGCACCATACGAGTGGACTGAGCAGTGCCAAGAAGCTTTCACTAAGCTTAAAGGCATGTTAACCACTGCACCTATCATGCAGCCACCTGGTTGGAGTCTTCCTTTTGAACTTATGTGTGACGCCTCTGATTATGCTCTTGGAGCGGTTCTAGGCCAAAGAAAAGATAAGAGGCCTTATGTCATTCACTACACAAGTAGGACGCTAAATCCTGCCCAAGTGAACTATTCAACCACGGAAAAGGAACTCTTAACCGTAGTGTTTGCTTTGGACAAATTTCGATCCTACCTGATCGGATCCAAGATCATTATTTATACAGATCATGCGTCACTTAAGTATCTTCTTTCCAAGAATGATTCTAAGCCCCGCCTAATATGATGGATCCTTCTACTCCAAGAATTTGATTTAGAAATTAAAGACAAAAAGGGAGTAGAGAACGTACTGGCCGATCACCTTTCTCGCCTTAATACCTCTGATTCCCTTGAGGCGACTCATATTAATGATATGTTCCCTGATGAACAACTGTTTAGAGTCTCTCATTCGCCTTGGTTCGCTGATATTGCCAATTATCTTGCTACAGGTGCCATACCGACACACTGGACGTCACAAGATAAGAAGAAATTCTTTACCAAGGTGCGTAACTTTTTCTGGGATGATCCATATTTGTTTAAATATTGCCCAGACCAAATCTTAAGGAGATGTGTGCCGAACGATGAGCATCAGAGTGTCATCTCCTTCTGTCACTCACAGGCCTGTGGTGGTCACTTTTCTGCTAAAAAGACTACGGCCAAGATTCTACAGTGTGGCTTTTACTGGCCCACTATGTTCAGGGATACTCATGACTTTTGTAAAGCTTTTGAGCGTTGTCAAAAATTGGGAGCATTGTCCCGTCGAAATATGATGTCTTTGAATCCCATCCTTATCATTGAAGCATTTGATTGCTGGGGCATTGATTTCATGGGACCATTCCCCCAATCATTTGGAAATCTGTATATTTTGCTCACCGTAGACTATGTCACTAAATGGGTCGAAGCAATTTCGTGCCTCAAAAATGACCATCGCACGGTCATTAAATTTTTGAAAGAAAATATCCTGTCGCGGTTCAGAACGCCTCGAGCCATCATTAGTGACGGGGGCTCACGCTTTTGTAATAGACCATTTGAGAGTTTAATGAAGAAATACGGTATCTCTCATAAGGTGAGCACCCCATACCATCCACAGACAAGTGGACAAGCTGAGATTTTCAATAGAGAGATCAAACATATCCTGGAAAAAACGGTTAACCCTAACCGTAAGGATTGGTCAATCCGATTGACCGATGCCTTATGGGCGTACTGTACTGCTTTTAAAACTCCTATTGAAATATCTCCCTTTAGACTTTTCTATGGAAAATCTTGTCACTTGCCCGTGGAATTGGAACATAAAGCATACTGGGCGATCAAAAATCTAAATTTCAATCTGGACAACGCTAGCTCGTTACGCAAACTTCAATTAAATGAACTTGATGAAATTCGAAACGATGCATATGAGAACTCGAGAATTTACAAGGACAGGATGAAGGCGTTTCATGATCAACATATTCTACGAAAATCATTCACGCCAGGTCAAAAAGTCCTTTTGTACGATTCTCGACTCCACCTCTTTCCGGGTAAGCTTCGATCTTGTTGGATCGGCCCTTATATTGTTGTCACTGCTTATCCTCATGGGGCCGTCGAAATAAGAGATCCCGACAATGGCAAGGAGTTTAAAGTAAATGGACATCGACTAAAATCATTTGTCGAGACATTTGATTCAGAGGACATGTCCATGCCTTTGATTGCTCCTGTTTACCAAGACTGATCTCCTAGTCTGATGGAAGTATAGGTAGGGTTATCGCTTTTATAGGAGTAGGATTGTTGCTTTATTTGTCTAGCTGAAGACGGTAAATTTAGCTCTCCTGGGAGGCAACCCAGCTTTTCATTTCATTTTTCTAGTTAGATGATTCAATGTTTGTGGGTAACACTGCAAACCCTCACGAGACTACAACTCGTCTGCTAGGGGTAACCTAGGGGTTTAAAGGCTTGTTGCATACACTAAATGCAATCGAGAGCACCTGCGAAAGTGTTATAGGTAGGATTTTATTTTCGTTATTTTTATTTTTCTTTTTCTCTCGTGCTAATCAGCTTCCATACTGTGATCTCGTGGAAAATCTCTCTTGATCCGTTATTCAGGTACTATCTTCCCATCACTTTACTTTCGTTGTTCCATGTGCATTGTATGCCCATATCTTTTACATTGAGGACAATGTAGATTTTAGGTTGGGGGTAGGAGATTAGGCTTTCTAATCAGTATTTTCTTGGTCTTGAGCAAAAATTGTGAAAAAATTGTGAAAATTTTTAAAAAAATTTTCTGAGAATTTCTGTGAATTCGAAGTGATTTTGACAGATATCCTTGACTTAGAATTTCAAGATACGTGATATTAGTAATGTATGATTCTTGAATTCAATTATTTGTTAGATTTCATAATTAAGATCGAATTATTAATCCATGATTAGAAGTTATAAACATTGATTGAGCCATGATTTCACATATCACATCTCGCTTACATATTAAGGTTTCAGTTTGATATTGACGGGTTAACTTGGTAATCACTAAGTATGAAAGGAATTAGCCTGGAACATTTGCCTAACATGATCTATATGAAAAAAAAAAAAAAAAAAAAACAAGATACCTTTGGAAAGGATTGGGCGAATAATCTTCACCATAGGTTTACTCCCTATAGGTGAAGATTTGATTTCCCATGGATGATAAATGAAAAGGGTTGGGTGTACAGTCTTCACCATAGGTTTGCTCCCTATAGGTAAGGAATTGATTCCCCTCCTTGGCGTTACGTTTAATAGAAAATTCAAAGGCTGAAAGAAAGGAAAAGAATGATCTATGAGGCATGTTTCAGCTGATTGTCATGCATCCTCTTATTGGTTATCAATGATATCCTAAAATAGAGAAGTGAATTTTTAATGATGATAAGTTGAGATTGAACTATACACCCATGGAACTCAATGTTTAGAATTTTTCTGATTGATGGATTAATATTTTGAAATTGACTATGAAGTTTACCATGCACTTGAGTCCAGGAGAAAATAATGCCCAACATTTATGAATATCAGAATTCTAGTATTTGGATTGTTTTCCAAAAATCACTCGAGTTCATAGAAATCGTCTTATAATTCTCAACTTATTTTTCGCATATCTTGCTCGGGACTAGCAAGATGCTGGTTGGGGGTTGTGTTGAGGGCCAAATATTGCATATTAGACCCCATTTATTACCTCGATTTACGAGCATGATATTGTTTAATAGCCCATTTTAACCGTGTTTGTGTTGTAAGGTGATTTTATGAGCTTAAGCTGAAATAGGTGCTTAAAGCATTGATTTAACGGTCTGATGATCACCAAGGAAGTGGACAGGACTCTATGGGACGAATATCGAGGAATTACATGCCGGAGATCAGAGAAATTCTAGCCACTCACCCTAAAACAGGCCTGAAAAGCGTCTAGAATGCAAGATCATAGGGTTCCCATCATCCGTTCGGCTCGAAACGTCATACATGGCCAAGGGACCACAAATTAACCGTACACATCGAATTTCAGCCATTGAAACTCTAGGGAAGTGGGCCAATGGACAGATCAACCCATAAATCTCTGACTTGGGGCCCACCTGATATCTGGATCTGCTTCGATTTTAGTCTCAATGCTTTAATTGAGATGGGACAATAGATGGATGGATTAGATTTCACATACATCAATGGGGGACCCACTTTGCATATCAGGAATGCACAGTCAACCGTGCACTCGCTGTGCACGCGCTTTAATTGAGCAGTCAAACAGCGCCCGCCCGATTTCCTAAACAGAGACGGAATGTCTCTGTCTCTTTCACTCACAGCCGTCTGTTGGGATCGGCAGTGGCCCACCTTCATCATGCATTGCGATGATCCACACCGTTAATTAGATTCAGGAGGCCAAACCGACCGTTCCCTGGTGTACAGATGGATTTTTTCAGTTATTTGGTGTACTTCAAGGATCCAAACGGCGAATGGACGGCCGAATGAAAGCTACATGGGTTGTGCCAAAACAGATTCAAAATCATCCATTCCCGACCGAAATTACAAGGAGAAACTTATGGACGGAGTGGATTTCTCTGGAAAACCCGATCATGGGCCCCACCGAGAGCTCAGCGCAGCCCGTGCGCAAGGAGCTTCGTCCGAAGAAATCTGAATTTTTCGGGCTGTTGTGCGTCCATAATGACGATCGGATGGATGATCCAGACCGTTCAGAAGGTTCATCGTTGGGCCAAGACCCCAACCATGGAGTCAGACTCCAAGGACAGGCCACCTTCCGTTCTAAAATCGGAGCCAAATGTAAGCTGCTTTTCGGTTTTGCTGCGCAACAGCAGGTTCCGCGCCAGATATACTGAGCGTAAAACAGCACCGACTCCAGCAATACGTCGGTTCTTCAAACCAGTAGCAACGATTGACTCTACTACCTATAAGAGAGAGAGAGCATGAGAGAGGATGGGGAGATACACACCTGGAGGCTAGAGCTGGGACGTGGAGAGCTTGGGCTTGGGTTGGAACGTCAGGAGAAAGAGAGAGAGAGGAGTAGCTTTGACTATTTTTTTTCTTTTCTTTTCCTTGTCTTCTCTCTTTATTTATTTGGATTTAGCCTCACCATGTTAGGCTGAACCTCTTAGCTAGGGCTAGGAGGTGAAGCTTGTAGTGAGATGGGAGGCTCCATGCTTTTAATTTAATTTTAGTATATGAAACGATGTTAATTTTAGTTTAATTTTAAGGGAATGCTTTTAGGTTTTCAATGGTCTGTTGTGACTGAAATTACAATGGGTCTGCAATGACTGTAAGCATATTCCTTTCCTTTATGTGTATGATGTCAAGAAGCCCTGTTGTTCACCATCGTCTCCTAGGCATGGTCGGATAACGGTACCCTTCCTAACCGTCATACATGTGATTGGTTGGTAATTAGTTTAATTCTGTTGTTTACCATAGTCTCTTGGGCATGGTTTGGTGATGGAATCCATTCTAATTCATATACCTCTCATCTTTTTGAAACTATATCAACGACAGTTCAGTTAAATTCCATGATTCTTAAAGCTGACATAAGATCTCCCTGATCTCTACAAGTGGATCCTCTGAATCCCTAGTTTCCTACCTCTGATTTCTCCTAAGTTTTAGATTAATATTTCATAATCATTCTTCAAATTACAATTCAATTTAGATTTCATCTCATTCTAGTTCTAGTTCTGGTTAGTTTTAGATAACGTACAGGTTTCAGTCCCTTGGGATTCGACCTCGGTCTTACCGAGTTATTACTACATCACAACCCTGCACTTGGGGAGTGAACACGTACCATATATGATTTTGGGGTAGGACGAGCTACTTTAGTCAATGAACCTAGCTTTGTGAGATTCCATCAAATCAACGGTCAAATTCCATGTTTATTTCTATTTTTACTGTTTTTAGTAAGTTTTGGTTTGATTATAACTCTTCATCTGTTGGCCTTTAGGAGTTGTACCCAATATGAAAAGTGCTTAGAAAAATTAGGACAATAACATAGTTAAACCACATACGACCCTTACCATAAATAGTAAATTTATTATTTATAGTAAGTTACAAATTTTAGGGAGTTTTAGTCGTAGTTTAATTCTAAAATTTCTTCCAAGGCTTGATATCCCTATTTAAATGATTGTAAATTCATTTTTAATCATTCATCAATCAAATTATGAATTTTAGTGAATTTATTTTCTATTTTTCTTGCTTTTTCTTTATGGATTCAAAAGGTCTCTATGAGGAGTCTAGAGAAAGTTCATGGATTAGGAGCAGTTTTCCCCTTGATCGAACTCATAACGTTCATCCTAACATCAATTGGTATTGAATCTCCATGTCAAATCTTCTATTCAACCCAGCACAACCCAATCCAACCCAACCCAACCCAACTCAAATACATGCGTTTATTCCCCACCCCACCTAACGGTACTTGAATTTGTTCAAACCGAACCTAACCCATGCAAATTCAGATCGTGCTGGCATTTTCCAACCCAAACTCATCCCGAGGACCTTCGTGACCAGATCCAGGTTGCAACTTGGGTCATGTTTAATCCCAACATGACTAGGCCAACCCAAGTTGTTAGGGGTGAACTAGAGCAACCCTACGTATCCCGAGCTTGGCCCTAGCTTATATAAGTATACATTACTGTGAAATGATCCAGTGCTCTTATAGAACTGTTATACACTCTACTAGTTGCGTGGGTTCAGCTGGTCAATCTAGGCGATTGATCTCACTGTCCACTAAGTTCAGAACTCACTTCATGGGCTACTAAGCATAAATAACACTGATTTCGGTGGTGTCGTCCACTTGAATTTTGCATCTGCCTCATTTTTTATCCCATGTCCTAAAGTGATCTCATAAAATCGCTGGAAAATGTGGATATAATATATAGATCATGGTGGGTCCACAGAACCTGGTGACATCCACACACCATCCAGGTTTGTATGGTGTGTGGCACACCATGCAATCCGCTTCCGTCTGTAACAGTCGGATTAATCAAATTGTGGGTTGGAGCTATTTTTTGTGTGAATGACCTTGACTGTCCGTTTTTATGGCCATTGATCAAATGGTTAGTATTATTACATGAGCATGATGTTTTCATGGTACCTCGTGAAATATGCGTTGAACCTAACGGACAGTCTAGATTAATGGATTGGGTTGTCAAGGTGTACCAATGCAACTAGAAGCATTACTTATAGCTCTCTAAAAGTACTAAAGCATTTCTTGAATTATTATATTTAATCTAAGATACAAGGCCCCGTTTAGCGTACACTAATAATGAGTTCATCTCTTTTAGGTAACATAAATTCATTTTCAAAAGATAAGGTCTCAGGTCCAACCGGTTGGACCACCAAGTTATAGTCCACCCATCAGAAAGCTTCTAGAATTTTATGGTAGTTGGATATCTAAACTTTCCAATAAGTTGTCCCATCATGAGGATCGGACTAGAACAAATTTCAGCCACACACACATATTGAGTGGACTGTACTTGCATCATGCCATTTATCAATGATAGACATTGTTTTCTATAGTGTGGCCTACCTGATGAGTAAATAGAGCTGAAATTTTTCATAATTGATCTTCCTGGTGGGACTAATCTATTGAAATGATTGGATATTTCATCTAACCGTTTCTGCATGTGGCCCCCCTCAGGCGACTCATGCTGGATGAGCAGTAAGTCTCAGCTCTATCCTGCTCAATCAAAGATCCAACCGATTATCTATCATTATAGCACCGGGTCATTTCATACTGACTAAAACAGCCATCACTGACCAAGCTTAGGTGGGCCCACAGGATGTACTGATATTCAAATTGTTGAAAGGTAATGTAAACGTAAGAAGATGGGTATTACCCAGTTTGGAATACTTGAGTTACGTGTGGCAATTTTCATGCACGTGAAATGCCTCAAAAAGTAACACGTCACGTGTTTTTAGTCAAACTAGGGACAGGAAAACAGATGACGGAGAAACACCTTACAAAAGACAAAATCAGCTGCTTTGCATGTGTTTTTATCTGTTGGGGTTCTCATCCAAATGACCAGAGCTGTTCATTATGTGGGAACTATGTTGCATGAGCTATAGTCCAAAAACCACGTTGAATGATTGTTCCTAGGAGAGACTTGAGCCGGCGGCTGAATATAGCATGTGAAGGGTCTGAATTCGTTGGATGTCCAATATTCTCGGTTTGATTTTGTTTGTGGGTTTGCTGTAGATGAATAGTTCTGATTATCCGATAATAGTGCATGCGGTCCCCCACCAAGGTTTAAAATTGGTGTACTATGTTGTATCATATTACTTACTACAGATAATAGACAGGCTCGTAATGTCCTGTATTGAATACTCAACCCCAAGACAACTTTAATCGGGTCGAGTTTGGGTTGGGTTGGGTGGCTTGACGCAATCATTACTTAATTTATGTTCACGCAATTCATTTCAAAATTCATTATCCTATAACTATCATTTGGTTTTATTATTCTAATGCTTTTATATTGATTGCCCATTTTAAAATCTCTAGATATGATGGTATACAATCCACTACCATGCTAATGCTTTCAATATCTCTATTATATTTAATGGAAGTATTATTGAACAATTTCTACCCTGTAATTAGTAATGAGCTTGAGTCTTTTGGACTTGCCCTCTCTACTTAATTTCAGTGCAT
Source organism: Magnolia kwangsiensis (assembly GCA_037074715.1). Lineage (NCBI taxonomy): Eukaryota > Viridiplantae > Streptophyta > Magnoliopsida > Magnoliales > Magnoliaceae > Magnolia > Magnolia kwangsiensis. The sequence goes on along the minus strand of CM073576.1, from coordinate 39,683,619 downwards.
ATAATAAGAGGCTGGGTTACTGAATCCTAATTTAAGCCCAATTCAGGTTATACTGTATAGAAGAATAAAGGAGTCATCTATATATCAATTACAGGTGATCATAAATCTTAAACTTTGATTGAAGATGTCGATTAAAGATAAAGAATCTTTGATTGGGATGAGAATGATTTTTTATCTTTTGCACCTTGCACCATTACGAAAACTCTTAGAACTGGGGCTCGGGTTCTTTTTTATTTTTATTTTTATTTTTCTGTATGTATATACGAGGAGTCCAAAACTTATATTTATAGAAAATGGCTTAAATCATCCCATTACAACAACTCTCTTAGGAGTCTCTACACTAGAAAGAGTTCATGTCCAACTAAAATATTGTGGATGCATAATATAATCCAAGTGTACCACCCCATTACATATCTCAACTGATTACAATTGTTGCAAGGCCCATCAATATGCTCAATTTAAATTTCAACTATTAGATAAGCGAAATCATTGATCACTTGAAGCCCACTTAATGGAAGTCTTACATTCTCTTCTCTGGGCTACATTGATCAATTATATATATATATATATATATATATATATATATATATATATATATATATATATATATATATATATATATATATATATATATATATATATATATGAGAAAAGGTATTATACGCTCGACCGTATTATACCTTTCATAGATCGAGTGCTAGCGGCACGTTATTTGTTCGTATGGTGAAAATTTTAAACAAATGAGGAGATTTTACAGGGAAACTGGAGAAATAAAATCGGTGAAACATGTTATTAAAATATCCCTCCACATCTCTCACCCATATTCTTTGTGAAAGCCTTGCGCCAGCCGATGTAACCTTCCTAAGGCCCACTATGATGTTTATATGAGATCCAACTTATTCATAAGTTAAGACATGCATGAAAGAAGGGAAAATGCAAATTTCAGCTTGATCGAAAACTTTTGTGCCCCTTAGAAATTTTTAATGGTGGGCATCACTTTATCCACTGTTTTCTGTAGTGGGTACATTCCAGCTTTGGATCTGACTCATTCTTTGTCTCATGCCTTAAATTGATATCTCCAAGTGAATGGACAGTATGGATATAACACGTACATCATAGTGGGTCTCACGGAACTTGGTGATGTAACCTGTCCATAGCTAATTTGTGTCTACCTAGCGTTGGAGTCCATTATGACTTTTAATAGGACGCGTATTGTGTCATCCGAATGGGCAGAGCTTTGTGGGGCCCACCATGATGTAAGTGTTTTATCCACGCCATTAAAAGATTTTCTCGTATCGTTTTAAGTTATTATCTTAAAAATGAGGTAGATCCATAGCTCCAGTAGACCATAATAAAGGAGGTTGTACTGATAATGACACTCACTGTTGAAACCTAAGTGCCAGCATTATGTTGTTTTACCATCCAACATATTCATAAGATCATGTAGATGTGGATGAATTGAAAACACAATTATCAACTTGATTCGAAACTTCTCCAACTTACAAGAAGTTTTTAATGGTGGATGTTCGATCCCCACCTTGTGGTCCACTTAAACCTTGGACTTGCTTCATTTTTTGGTTCATATATTAAAATGATTTGAGAAAATCTTTGAACGGAATAGATAAAATACTTACATCACATTAAGCCCCATAGAGCCTAGCTTGGACGGATCACTGTACGGGCGGGGGTAGGACACAATCTGCGTTCCTTTTAATATAAAAGTGGATGTAAGCAGATTAGATACTGAAAGGTTGAGTAGCAAGTCGGCTACATAAGTTACGTCACCAAGTTCTGTGGCCCTACTATAATGTACGTGTTGTATCCACATCGTCCATCCATTTTAAGATATATTTTTAGGGCATGAGACAAAGAATGAGGAAGATAAAAATCTGTAGTGGACCCCAGTACAGAAAATAGTGGGGAGAGTGATTCCCACCGTTGAAACTATCCCAAGGCCCATCATAATGTTTATTTGAAATCCAACATGTTCAAAAGTTAAAAAAGACATGAAATAAGAGAAAACACAAATATCGGCTTGATCTAAAACTTTTGTGGCCTTTAGAAGTTTTTAATGATGGGTGTCACTTTCCCCACTCTTTTCTGTGTTGGGGTCCACTGGAGCTTTGGATTTAGCTCATTCTTTGGATAATGCCCTAAAATGATCTCTTCAAATAGATGGAAGGTCTGGATACAAAATATACATCATTGTGGGGCCTATAGAACTTGCTAACATCACTTCAGTAGCATGTCTGCTACTCAACCTGTCATATCTAATTTGCGAGAAATCGGATTGCATACTATGTTACTCAGTGCGCTTTTATCGTTCTGAGTAAACTTAGTTGGGCCCATTGTGAATCTATCTGGTTTATCCACACCATCCATCCATTTTTCCTACTAAATTTAGGGGTTGATCCCAAAATCACAGTAAACCCAAAGCTCAAGTGGACCATGTCATAGGAAATAGTGTGGAATAATGATTTCCACCGTTGAAACCTTCCAAGGGCCCACATTAATGTTTATTTTCCATCCAACCTGTTAATAATATCAAAAAGACATGGATGAAGAGAAAACACAAACATTAGCTTGATGCAAATCTTTTATGGCCTCCAAGAATTTTTCAATGGTAGAGGTTTAATCACACTATTTATGGTGGTGTGGTCCACTTGAGCTTTGTATATGCTTTCTTTTTGTTCTCAAGACCTAAACTTATCTGTTAACATGGATGAACGGAGTGGATAAACTAAATAAATAATGATGGACCCACAGAGTTTATTCAATAGGCATGCAATCCGCTTCCAATCTGTGATTGCACTTGAAGCGGATAGAATTAGTATGAATTGATCTTCTATTGTTGAGAAATTCTCTAGGTTGTCAGGGTCGCACCATTTCCATCATGGACAAGCATAAATTTTTTGTGAGAAATCCATCCTATCCATCAATTTTAGGAGATCATTTTAGGACACGGGGACAAAAATGAGCCGGATCCAAGACTCAAGTGGGTCGCACTAAAGGAAAAGGTGGGCAGGAAAATTCCTACCGTTGAAACCTCCTTAGGTCAAAAGTGATGTTTCAATTACATCCATACTGTTCATAATAATATTCCTACTGAGATGAACTGAAAACAAAAATATTATCCTAATTTAAAACTTCTATGGCCCCACGAATATTTCAACTGTGGACATTCAATCCTCACATTTTTGGCCCACTTAAGTCTTGGATCCGGCTCATTTTTGGCTTCTTGTCCTAAAATGATATGGAAAAATGGATGGACGGGGTGGATTTCTCAAAAAAAAGAAAAAAAAAAAGAAGAAGAAAAGACCACAGTAAGCCCCATGTAAGTTTTTAGTGCAAAGTTTTTGGCATAAAATAAGCATGAGAGAGATAGAGGTGGAGGGGTATTTTAATAACCGGTTACATCGGTTTTGTTTATCCAAATTTCTTAAAATTTCTTAATTTGTTTAAAATTTTCTCTATCCGACGAATAACGTGCTGCCAGCACTCGACCTTATGGAAGGTATAATACGGTCAAGCATATAGTACCTTTTCCTTATATATATATAGCATAAACATTTTATGAAATACATTAATTTGAAACTACCCATTAGATTTCAAAAAACACTATAGTTGAATAATATGAACAACACTTCTTAAATCTAGTTCATCAAAATTGCTAATATTAAATTATAGTAATCATCATAATATTTACCTTTTTTTGAAGTGAGACGACCTTTAAGGAGTGGATCCACCATCATATGCTTTGTATGAATGAGTTTTACATACATTTGACAATTCTGTACCAATAAAAAGTGAAGCCATATCATCTGATGTGTTGCCTTAAGACAAGCTACGTATTCTGCTTTTATAGTAGACGAAGCGAAACTATTTCATGTTCTTCGTAATATAATTTGATTAGGAAATAGTTGCTAAAGGTGAACTTCTTACTATTAAGGCAATTCATAAAGTCTATGTCTTTATATTTGATCAATCAATTCTAAATGATTTGATCTTTAATATAAATGAATGAAGTCTTTTTCTTTTTTATTTTTTTTTTCTTTTAAAAAAAAAAAATTATATAAAATTTATTTGTTAAAAGGATAACATTTACTTTGTTAATGAAGTCAATTTTTTAATTTTTTGTAAAATCACCGCCTTTACTTGTTAAAACTCCTTTGCGATTATTCTGACTTTATGTCCTTCGATATTATCCATAATATTCTGTTTAGTTTTTACCAATCAATTTAATCTCTTTGAACAATTTAACAACATTCTAAAATTTTCTGCCCTTTATAGATTTAAATTAATTATTTATGACATCAATTAGAAGAGTTAATACTCTCATTATTTTCAGTATCTTCGATAGACTCAGAAATTTTAATATTCATAATTCTAATAAGAATGATAAAATTTGAAGTGCTCTTGGGTATCCAATAATTAACTGTCATGAGGTCAAGTTTCCTTTTTTTAGAAACTCAATTTCAACGAGATTAACCCATAACAAGAGTAGTCATTTGAATGTGATAAAATACTTCTACCAATTTTAAAATACAATAGGGAACAATCCACGTCTTTAAGAGTCATATGCTTTTGGTCTACTTAATGCTGTTAGTACAGATCCCTAATATGGAAAGTTTAGATACTGAAGAATTCTTTCTTGCATAAGTCTTTGGATCATTTCAAGAGAAATATGAATTAATTATGTTTGCTACAACATAGAAGAATTTTTCATTCTCTAGTTTTCTTAAATGTTACTCTTATTTTTATATAAATAACTAACGCTGAGGGCATAGAAGACAATCTAGTTCAGTTGACAAAATTTATTAACCAAAATGCTATTTTCAATCACATTTAAATAATAATAAATACTAAGCTTTTCATTTCAATATTTAAACACAATCATATTTTCTAAATGAAGAATAAATATTAAATTGTGCTTATTGAAAGCACATAAACAATATCTATCACTATGTGAAAAATGTAAAAAAAAAAAAAAAAAGGACAGATTTTGAGACGGTTGTGGACCGTTTCTAAAATTCCTTGCTTTAAAGACAATTTAGAGAGGACCGTAAACTGTCTCTTAAATTTTAGACGGCTCTTGACCGTCCCTAATATTATCTTAAAATATTGAATGTATATAAATCATTTAAGACGGTTAGAATCCGTCGTTAACTATGGAGAAAAGAAGGCTATTGATCATCTGGAATAAAAGATGGGCTTTGACCGTCTTATATGTGGTCATCTGAGATAATCAAAGACCGTCCTCATTAGAGACGATCATTGGCCGTATTTTACTTGTAATTTGAGACTGTCAAGGACCATGTGCATTAGAGACGGTCATTGACCGTCTTTTGCTGGTAATCTGAGACTGTCAAAGACCGTCTGAATTAGAGACGGTCCTTAGCTGTCTTATAGCCCTTTCAAAGACCATGTGCATTAGAGACGTTCAAAAAAAAATATGAATTTCAAAAAAAAAAAAAAAAATAGTTGAGAAGCTTAGAAAAATAATTAACAATGTACAAGAAAATTTTAAATTTTGAAAAACAAAACTGTGATTTTATAAAAATCTAGATTTTGAAAAACAAGATTAAGAACTTTGAATAATGTTGATAATTTTGAAAAAAAAAAAAAGATTTCGATAAAAAAAAAAGATATTTTGAAAAAGAAAATTTAAAAAATTAAACAAAATTGTGAAAAAATTGACAAATTGTAAAAAAATATATTTTTTAAAAAAGAAAACTAGATTTTGTATTTTGATAAGAAAAATTAAAAAGTTATATAACAAAAGTGAGATTTAAAAAATGATATTTTGAAAAAGAAAATTTAAAAAATTTAAAAAAAATTGTGAAAAAATTGACAAATTGTAAAAAAAATATATTTTTTAAAAAAGAAAACTAAATTTTGTATTTTGATAAGAAAAATTGAAAAGTTAAATAACAAAAGTGAGATTTTGATGATGTGTTGTATATTCTTGCCGCCCCTATGTTTCTCCTACCCATTTTTAGGCTGGGTAGAAAAAATTGTGTAGATTTAAATCTTAACTAGACCACACCACTAGAAAGAAGATAATATAATACCTCACCATTAAAAATTATAAAGAGCCCATCGTTAGGTTTTTGTAATGTTTTTTTACAATCCAACTTGTTGATAATGTAAAGAATATCTAAATGAAGGTAAACTACAAAGATTAAATTGATCCAAAACTTTTGTGGCGTTCAAAATGTTTTTAATAGTTATTCATCATTGTTTTGATTGGTATGGCCCACCTGAGATTATTGAGTTCTTATGATTTGAAATCAAATCCTAAAATATGATGGAAAATTATATGGACGGTGTCGATATACATAAAATATATCAAGGTGGGCCCTACATGATTAAAGTAACACCAATGAAAGAGTTACCTAAATAGTGAAATAGTACTATAAGGTCACCTCATGGGAACTTCCCATGAGGTTAATCTGTGTGCGCCCCACCATGATGTGTGTAGAACATCAACACCATGCATTTGATGTCCCCCCTTTAATTCCAAAAATCAGTCATATACGAAACTTAGGTGGACCATAGCATCTAAAACTATGTGAAGACATCCCTAAAACATATACAAGCATTTGGTGGGGCCCACATGAGTTTTGGATGTGTATAAAACTTGGTCTGACTGCTCATCCGAATGGGACACACATAATGAATGGGCTGGATCTATTAACCACATCTAGGTGGGCCTAATAATTGATTATGAATGTTTTAATGGGAGGGTAACACTCTCAACTATAGTATGTGGTGTGGCCTACCCAAGTCATGGATTGACTTTATTTTTAAGGTCATGGCCCACCATGCAATGGTGCATCTGACTAACAGGGAAGATCCAAAGTTCAATTGGACTCGCCATAGAAAAGAGTGGGGTATTGACACCCACTATTGAAACCTTCTTAGGGCCCGCCGCGATGTTTATTTGAGATCCAACCTGTTTATAAGTTAATACAGATATGGAATAAGGTGAGACATACACATAGTTTTGATGTGTCCCCTTTAGCTTATGAGATATCTCAAAAATCATCCGTATACGAAACTCAAGTGGGCCATACCATCTAAAACTATGTGAAGACATCTAAAAAATATATATAAGCACTTGGTGGGGCCCACATGAGTTTTGAATGCAGCTAAAATTGGGTCTGACCCCTTATCCAAGTGGGACACACATAATGAGCTTGATCTGAAACTTCTCCAGCTCCCAAGAAGTTTTTAATGGTGGAAGTGCAATGCCCAATTTATAGTCCACTCAAGCCTTGTTCCTGCCTACTATTTTGCACGATACCTTATAATGATATGAGAAAAAAGATTAGGTTATAGGGCTCTATAGGGCCTACAAAAATATATGTTTTATATTGAAGCCGTCCATCTATTTTGAAATATTATTATAAGGCTCTATAGGGGCTCTATAGGGCCTATAAAAATACATGTTTTATATCTAAGTCATCCATCTATTTTGAAATATTATTATAGGTCATGAAACTAAAAATCAGGTATATTGAAGGCTAAAGTAGACCACACAGTAGGAAACATGGAGATTAAATCATATGTGCTTCCTATGATGTGGTCCTCTTGGGCCTTCAATCTACTTTATTTTTGGGATCATGTACTAAAATTATTTATTAAAATTAATGGACGGAATGGATAAACAAAATACATCATGGTGGGTCCCACTGAACTCTGGACAGGACATCCACGTACGTCTTACCCCATTTTTGCCCAAAATTGGGAAACGGATTGGATACTCTCCCAGCCACTAGCCCCGTGGTTGGTGGTCGGTGATGTATGTGTTTCATCCATTCTATTCATCCATTTTTAAAGATCATTTTATCGCTTGATCCTAAAAATGAGAGGGATATAAATCTCAGGTGGACCACACCATATGAAAAAAATAGTGATTGGATATCCACCATTAAAATCCTCCAAAGGTCCACTATATTATTTATTTGACATCTAACATGTTGATTAGGTCATACAGGCCCAGATGAAGGGAAAAAACAAAAATCAGCTTGATCCAAAACTTTTATGGCCCCCAAAATATTTTTAATGGTCGACGCTCATTCAACACTGTTTCCTATAATGTGGTCCACATGAGATTAGGATATATCCCATTTTTGGTCTCATACCATAAAATGATCCGTAAAAATAGATGGACGGCATGGATGCAACACATACATCATGGTGGGTCCCACAAAGCACCGACCGTACTGTTTCCCAAAATTGGGCGCGCGCTCAAAACAGAGTTGCACCTAAAAAGCCCTCCATTTCTCTCTCTCTCTCTCTCTCTCTCTCTCTCTCTCTCTCTCTCTCTCTCTCTCTTTGTCGTTCGCTAACCCTATCTCTCTCCCGATCTTGCTCCAGCTCTCCTATCTTCCTCCCTCCTCTATCCATTCCCTAATCTCTCTCTCTCTCTCTCTCTCTCTCTCTCTCTCTCTCTCTCTCTCTCTCTCTCTCTCTCTCTCTCTCTTTTCGTTCGCTAACCCTATCTCTCTCCCGATCTTTCTCCAGCTCTCCTATCTTCCTCCCTCTCTCTATCCATTCCCTAATCTCTCTCTCTCTCTCTCTCTCTCTCTCTCTCTCTCTCTCTCTCTTGTCGTCGTTCACTAACCCTATCTCTCTCCCGATCTTATTCCAGCTCTCTTATCTTCCTCTCTCTCTCTCTCTCTCTCTCTCTCTCTCTCTCTCTCTCTCTCTCTCTCTGTTCCCTAATCCGTCCCTCCCTCTCCGTCTCTTGCGGTCTGTTGCCGAACGCCCTACCCATGCACGCCCTCTCTCTCTCTCTCTCTCTCTCTCTGAAGCTCGGTTGAAGGTCATTCACGACAGTGAGGTATCTCTCTCTCTCTCTCAATCTCTCTCAATCTCAACATCGATTTAGGGATTTGGGGATTTAGGGCGTGTTTGGGCAGTGGGATTAGAAGGGATTAGGTGGGATGGAATTGTAATTGGTCTTGTGCCTTCGACATGGATAAGACTCATGGGCACTCAAAGCTGTTGTTCGTTCCTTCTTTTAGTAGTGTTATTTGCTACTCTTGTAAAGTGTGATAGTTGGTACTCAGGCACTAGGGACCTGTACACGTTGTATGGGTTAACTCAAATTAAAGATGATACATTGTGGGACTTAGTGCAGATAAGTCATGAGTCAGAATTTAGATCTGTTTAAGGATCATACCCTATTATTAGTGTGAATGTTTTCATCAAATCAGGGTCGTTCATTATTTTAACTAGTCCGCCCGTTATATTAGATATATACCAAATGGAAATTTAGAATATTTGTTTAATGAAATATTTGGTTCTCATGAAATCTTAGATGAGGCCCATTATTAAAAGGTTTGGTTTTTTCTATGTCAGCATATCAACCATCACGCTCTTCCAGAGTATCAACCTTTTTGTTATCTTTTTATTGTATATATTTAATTGATGAACTTCAAGAGTCTGGTGTGGGCTTTGTGGGAAGATGGGAGTTGGGGCTAACCACGCCTGTTTCCTCCAGACTTATAATTGACTGGAATTGTAACTTTTTCGGCTGCTATATGCATACATAGTCACTGACTCGATGGGAAATATAGTGGGCTCATTTATTTCAGGCTTCTTTAAAGTTCCTCATATGGAGAGATGCTTGATTGGATGGGCTGCAACAATGGATGGTCATACACTTCATTCTGGGACATCCTGGTCGCTAGTTCTTTATTCCTTTTCTCCAACCATTTAATTGTTTGCTAAAAGGGATCTTGGGTTACACTAAAGATGATGTGATTTCCAATGACTTTGTTGGTGACAACAGGTAAAGAAAGATTCATATTTACTTGTTACATTTGTTTCGATTTTCTTAGATAGATGATGAATGTATTTGCGAATGTAAATGAAAATAAAAAACTTATAATATATATATATATGTTATCAATAGAGGATACCTTGTTTAGGGGGACAGGAAATTCTTGTAGCTTATGGTATGGTGCCCCAATATTGGTTGTATGATACTAGTATGTAGTAGATAATACTAGGTTCAATAGCAGATAATTCTAGAGAATACTTAAACCCGATCCAGACTTGAAATCGAACCTGATTCCCTAAACCTTAACCTAAACCCTAACCTAAACCTATACTTTTAACCTAAACCTATTCTCAAGTCCCAAAACCTATAACCTATAACTTAAACCAAAACCTATAACCTAAACCTAAATATAAAACTGAACCCGAATTTCTAAACCTAAACCTATTCCCAAATCCCAAAACCTATAACTATAACCTAAACCTTAACCAAAAACTTATAACCTACACCCTAACTTCTAACCTTAACCTAAACCTATTTTGAAATCCCAAAACCTATACTCATAATCTAAACCTAAACCTTAACCTATAACCTAAAGCTATGCTTATAACCTTAACCTAAACTTATAACCTTAACTTATAACCTAAACCTATACTTATAACCTTAACCTAAACCTATTCTCAAATCCCAAAACCTATACTTATAACCTAAAACTAAACCTTAACCTATAACCTAAACCTATACTTATAACCTTAACCTAAACTTCCAACCTTAACCTACACCTATTCTCAAATCCCAAAACCTATAACCCAAAATCAATTCCCTAAACCTTAACCTATAACCTAACCTAAACCTAAACCTATAACCTACACTTATAACCTAAACCAAAATCTATAACCTATAACCTAAACCTAAACCTAAAACTTAAATGTATTCTCGAATCCTTAAACCTAAACCTACACCTAATCTTAATCTCAACTCCTTAACCTAAACCTAAACTTGAAAACCCAAACCTAAACCCGATCCCGATTTCCTAAGCCTAAACCTTAACCGATTCTCAATTCCCTAAAGCTATAACCAACCTATAACCTAAACCTAAACCTGTAACCTAAACCTAAAACCTAAATGTATTCTCAAATCCCTAAACCTAAACCTACACCTAATCCTAATCTCAACTCCTTAACTTAAACCTAAACTTGAAAACCCAAACCTAAACCCGAACATGAACCCGAACCTGATTTCCTAAACCTAAACCTTAACCTATTCTCAATTCCCTAAACCGTAATCTATAACCTAACCTAAACCTAAACCTATAACCTGTACTTATAACCTATAACCTAAACCTAAACCTATAACCTGTACTTATAACCTATAACCTAAACCTGTAACCTTAACCTAAACGTAAAACGTAAACCTAAACTTAAACTCGATCCCGAACTCAAATCTGAATCCCTAAACCCTTAACCTAAACCTAAAACCCAAACGTAAACCTGATCAAGAAATCCGAACCTAAACCTTAACGTCTTCTCAAATTCCTAAACTTAAACCTACACCAATCCTAATCTCAACTCCCTAACCTAAACTTGAAAACCCAAACCTAAAACCGATCCCGAACCTGAATCTGAATCCCTAAACACTTATCCTAAACCTAAAACCCAAACGTAAACCCAATCTCGAACCCAAACCCAATTTCCAATACCTAAACCTTGACGTATTCTCAAATCCCTAAACTTAAACCTACACCTAATCCTAATCTCAACTCCCTAACCTAAACTTAAGCCTAAACTTGAAAACCTGAACTTAAAATTGATCCCGAACCCAAACCCGATTTCCTAAACCTAAACTTATAACCTTAACCTAAACCTATTCTCAAATCCCAAAACCTATAACCTAAACCTAAACCTTAACCTAAACCTAAACCTTAACCTATAACCTAAACCTTAACCTAATCCCTAAACCTATAACCTAAACTCAATTCCCTAAACCTTAACCTATAACCTAACCTAAACCTAAACCTATAACCTTAACCTAAACATAAAACCTAAACCTTAACCTAAACATAAAACATAAACCTACACCTAATCCTAATCTCAACTCCCTAACCTAAACCTAAACTTGAAAACTCAAACTTAAACTTGAAAACTCAAACCTAAACTCAAACCCGAACCTGATTTCCTAAACCTAAACCTTAACCTATTCTCAATTTCCTAAACCTTAACCTATAACCTAACCTAAACCTAAACGTATAACCAACACTTATAACCTAAACCTAAACCTATAACCTAAACCTAAGCCTAAAACCTAAACCTAAACCTAAACCTAAAACCTAAATGTATTCTCAAATTCTTAAAACTAAACCTACACCTAATCCTAATCTTAACTCCCTAACCTAAACTTAAACCTAAACTTGAAAACCCAAACCAAAACCCGATCCTGAATTTCACTCCCCAAGTGCAGGGTTGTGATGTAGTAATAACTCAGTAAGACTGAGGTCGAATCCCAAGGGACTGAAACTTGTACGTTATCTAAAATTAAGTAGAACTAGAACTAGACTAAGATGAAATTAAAATTGAATAGAATTGAGGAAAAAATTGTGAACTACTTATCTAAAAATTAAGAACTTCAAAGGAAAGGAAACTAGGGATTCAGAGGATCCACTTGTAGAGATCAGGGAGATCTTATGCCTGCTTTAAAAATCATGGAATTTACTGAACTGCCATTGATCTAGTTTTCAAAGAGATGAAAGATATATGAATTAGAATGGATTCCATCACCAAACCATGCCCAGGAGACTATGGTAAACAACAGAATTAAACTAATTACCAATCAATCAACATGTTATGAAGGTCAGGAAGGGTACCGTCATCCAACCATGCCCAGGAGACTATGGTGAACAATAGGGCTTCCTAGCATCATAAACATAAAAGGGAAGGACATGCTCAAAGCCATTGCAGACCCATTATAATTTCAGTCACAATAGACCATTAAAAACCTAAAAGCATTCCCTTAAAATCAAATTAAAATCGACATCATTCAGTATAAATAAGAAACACAAGCAAAATAATCCCCCATCCTGCTACAAGCTTCACCTCTTAGCCCTAGCTAAGAGGTTCAGCCCACCATGATGGGCCTAGATCTCATAAAATTAAAAAGAACAAAGAAAAAGAAAAAAAGAAAAGAAAAAATTACAAACTCTCCCTATCTCTCTCTCTCCCTCTGCTTCCAACGTCCAGCCTCCGATCCCCCTTTTCTCTCTCTTCTTCTCCTTTTTATAGCTTGCTGAAGTTGGTTGAAAGGAGAAACTTCATGCGGAAGTTTACCTAACGCAGCTATAGTCGGTGCAGAACAAGCCCTTTACGCAGCCGTAATGTCACATGCGTCACTTGCGTGAGAATCTATCCTTCGCATACAAACGCATTTTTATGACCGGAGGCCATACCTATGGACGGTTTTCGACGGCCTAAATGATGGACGGTTCAGATCTTCCATCAATTCCACAGCCAGCATCATGCAACGGCCACACAAATCATCCAGCGCTCGGCATGAAAACAGGGATGCGTACTGATCGCGCTTTGCCATTAGTAGGGCTCACTTCGCTGTCCTTTTAAGAAATCCACGCCGTCCGCTGAATTCTACTCGAAATTTTGGTCAGAAACGTGTGGTTTTTTATCAGCCTTAATGCGGCCCATGGATTTCTTCTTGGCTCCATCCATCTTGCGTCTCAACGGTAGAAAATCAATCTTTATTGTATTTCTTCCATTTCTCCCTTAGGCTGGGATAATATGGCCTGTTAGAGACCACTGGACGGTTCGGATTCATCATATGGACCATGATAGTGGCCCACAACGCGCACCCGCATCCTCTGTTGTGGAAACAGAGGCTCTGCATCCTCGTTGTGATGGTCGGTGGGATCCGCAATGATGTTTTTAATGCAATCCACCCCGTCCATGGTAACCACGACGAAAAATCAGTAGGAAATGACTAGTTTTATATTAAGTTTGGTGTGGCCTGCAAAATCATTTTCTTCACCGTCTGTCTGAGTTTGAACGGTGGAAATTGCTTGATTGAATGCATAGTGTCAAAGGAAAAGCTTTGCGAGCGTTGATCCCCACCTCGGAACTCAATGAATGGTCCCGATCGAGGAATTGGATGAGGAGTGGGCCCCACTGAGAGGACCCGGTGTCGACAGCGTAAACGCTATCTGCGTTTTTAAATTTGAGAAGAAAGAGTCGGTCAGTACCAGCTGACCGACCTTAGGAAAAACGGTGCACGGCTGGTGTGTGTGCACTTTGTGCACACACAGCTCCATGTGGGGTCCACCTTGATGTTTGTTAGAAATCCGCTCCGTCCATCCTCTCTTCCAGCACATTTAATGAGTTGACACTTGATTTGAAACATATCCAAGTACCAGGTGGGCCCCACTTTACTGATTTATGGGCTGATCGGTCCACTGGACCACTTTAAGAAAGATCCAATGGTTGAAAACTGACGTGTGTGGTTAATTTATGATCCTCAGGCCATGCATGAAGTTTCGAGCCGAATGGATGGTGGGAATCCTGTGATCTTGCATTCTGGACGCTTTTCAGGCCCGTTTTAGGGTGAGTGGCTAGAATTTTTCTGATCTCCGGCATGTAATTCCTCGATATTAGTCCCATAGAGTCCTGTCCACTTCCTTGGTGATCATCAGACCGTTAAATCCATGCTTTAAGCACCTATTTCAGCTTAAGCTCCTAAATTCAACCTGCAGCATTAACACAGTTAAATCGGACCGTTAGATAGTACAATGTTCGTAAATCTAGGCAATAACTGGAGTCTAATATACAATATTTGACCCTCAACACAACCCCCAACCAACATTTTGCTATTCCCGAGCAAGGTATGCGAAAAATAAGTTGAGAACTACAGGAAAATTTCCATGAACTCGATTGATTTTTAAAAAGCAATCTAGACATGAGACTTCAAAATGTATGAATGTTAGGCATTACTTCCTCCTGGAATCAAGCGCACAGTAAACTTCATCATCAAGTTCAAGTATTAATCCATCAATTAGCATAATTCTAAACATTGAGTTCAATGGGTGTATAATGTAATCTCGGCTTTATCAACATTAAAACTCACTTCTCTATTTAAGGATATTATTGGTAACCACAAGAGTATTCATGATACCCAAAATTTGCCTTACCGAGCATATTTCCATTCATTCAACTTTTAATTTTTCCATTAAAAGTAACGCTAAGAAGGGGAATCAAATCCTCACCTATAGGGAGCAAACCTATGGCGAAGACTGTACACCCGACTCTTTTTTTCACATATCATTCAAGGAGTATTAAATCTACACCTATAGGGAGCAAACCTATGGTGAAAATTATTCGCCCAACTTTTTCAAAGATATCTGTTTTTTTTTTCTTTTTATTTTTCTTTAATTGATCACGATGGGCAAATTTTCAAGTTGGTTCTTTATATGCTTACTGATTACCATATTAACCCTTCAATATCAACTGAAACCTTAATATGAAAGCGAGATGTGACATGTGAAATCATGACTCAATCAATGTTTGCAACTTCTAATCATGGATTAATAATTCAATCTTAATTGTGAAATCTAACAGATAACTGAATTCAAGAGTCATACATTACCAACATCACATATCTTGAAAATCTAAATTAGGGATATCTATCAAAATCACTTCGAATTCACAGGAATTTCCAGAAAAATTTTAAAATTTTTCATAATTTCATAATTTTTGCTCAAGACCAAGAAAACAATGATTAGGTTACCTAATCTCCCACCCCCAACATAAAATCTACATTGTCCTCAATGTAAAAGATATATGAGCATGCAATGCACATGGGACAACGAAAGTAAATGAGAAGTGATGGGAGGATAGTACCTGATTAATGAATCGAGAGAGATTTTTCAAGAGATCACTGGGAGAGAGCAGGTTAGAGAGAGAAAGTAAAACAAAAATAATAAAAATAAAATCCTACTTATACCACTTTCGCAAGTGCTCTCGATTGCATTTAGCGTATGCAACAAGCCTTTAAACCCCTAGGTTACCCCTAGTGGACGAGTTGTAGTCTCGTGAGAGTTTGCAGTAATGTTTCCCACAAACATTGAATCGATCACGCCGCAAGGTTCCCCTTTCGGCCAATATCTTGATAAGTTTCTCAGTAAGTTCCTCAACAAGATCATCCAAAAGCCCTTTTTGCAATAGGCTTGGGCGCCCTGGAGCATGACTTTTCAGAGAGACTTATGTACCTCATAAGAAATCTTCCATTGGATTGCTGGAGGTATTCGTAATATATACGATTCACCTATGACAGAAGAAGTTTCAACGTTAGTATCGTATGGTGAATCAGAGACTACAAGTAAATAAAGTTTAGAAAACTTCCTGAGAAGTGATGTTGTCTCAATATATTCTGAAGATCCAAACTTCGGTTTAATTTTCAATTCTTCCTTTACTGGTAGACATTTAAGATCAGGGGAAGAGAGAATTTCAGAGTAAGGGTTCTCTCGATTAGTGATGACTACTGAGATGTTGTCTTGCAAGGCATCCACTTTATCTTTTAACATGGGATCATTTGAAACTGCAAAGTGTGCCAAGCAATCCCACGAGTTGGGAAATTTAGCTGAGTGTGACTTATTGTGGCTTGTGATGATCTGCGCAACGAATCCATCGTCCTTGAAAGTAAATGGAGGTATACTCTCTTGCTCTCGTTCTGCACAGACAAATTGAGGATCAGTTGATGAAGTATTGACGGGTGAACTTTGTTCATTGATACTACTCAGAAGAGGCATTGAATCGTCAAAACTTGACAGTTCAGATGGTGGACTCAACTGAGTGGTTTCAAATTCCAGAGTTGTATCAGGTGGCTCGTTCATCTCCTGAATCATATCATCATTCGATTCAGAGAAGTGGTCCAAACATGTTTCACAAGAGTTGGAAGGGTCAGTTGTAAAGGGCACATCCTCCACCTTTGAATCAGACATGTCAGGTGAGGGGAGTGACTCATTATGACCGACCACTTCATGTACGTCTTGATCATTGATCTCGACCAAACATGAGAGGGATTACAGGGAGACTGTGGCTACACATTCAGGATCGCAATCATGTTCTCGTCCAGTGCAGTGCACATTTGGGATGAGATTACTTTCCTCACATTCTACACTTATCATGGGTTGAGGTTCGAATAAACTAACCTCCTCATTATTGAAATCATGTGTGTCATGTAAGGAAGGTGTGTCATCATCAATGTATTTAAA
This sequence comes from Magnolia kwangsiensis, assembly GCA_037074715.1. Classification (NCBI taxonomy): domain Eukaryota; kingdom Viridiplantae; phylum Streptophyta; class Magnoliopsida; order Magnoliales; family Magnoliaceae; genus Magnolia; species Magnolia kwangsiensis. The sequence goes on along the minus strand of CM073576.1, from coordinate 39,666,565 downwards.
AGAAACCCATGTATCTTCACCATTCTTTTGAACAGTCATCGAGATTGACTCATCGGGAAATTGAACTATATGCTCATTAACAGAATCCAACTCCTCATTCCAAATTTCAGATTCTTTCAAAAGTGAGTGCGGATCACTTTCTTCACATTGTATTACTGGATTGGGTTGTGGTTGGGATGAACAAGCTTCCTCTATCTTTTCAAGGCGCGACATGAGTGTTTCCACTGCGTTTTGAATTTTCTCAAGACAGGCCATGTCACTCTGATATGAATCCTCTTGGATCATTTTTGGTTGGATCTCAAAGGTAGGGGATCCAAGAGAATAATCATTATAACATGTTCTTGGTTCATTTTCCCAATTTGATGTTTTCACTGATTGTAGTCATACGGATCATAGGTGGGAGAATCTGATGGTTGGTAATACTTATTATTACTCATGATATAATCACGCATTGTTTTCTTTTTATCGGATGAGTGATAATAATTCTCACAACCATAGTTATGATAACCCCAACACTTACGTACAGTTTTGTTAATCCATGGGGTATAATTGTTCTCCTGCATATAATCACGTAAAGACTTCTTAGCCGGTGGATCTTTATATTTTGATCGATTCTCAATGATAGTTTCAGAAAAGTTTTGAGACATAGGTTGATTTATATCATCATCATCCCAAAATAAGTCATTCTTCTCAGCATACTGACGTTGCCACTCATGCATATACATGATGCAACCCTTAATTTGAATTTAATCCTAAGAAAAATAAAAGAAGAGATTCTACAGCAGTGTGAAAAATAAGAGGAGGAGAAGTTAGAAAGAATGTACCAGACTAGAGATTCCTATATTAAGATCCTGCAAAATAAAACAAAACAAGTTAGTTTCTAAAAGGAGAAAGCCTAGGATTAGAAAATTTCGAATTAGAAGTAAACTAATTTCTAAATAAAAAGAATAAATTCCTAAAAGAAAGTAGAAATTAGAAAGGGCTTACTAAATTAGAAGTTTCTATCGTAAAATCCTACAAAAGAAAGGTTAGTTCTAAAAATAGAAAGAAAAACTTAAAACTAGCTAAAAAGGAAGACAAATCTTAATCTAGAAAAAAAATTACCAATTTTCAAAAGTATATATCAGAATCTTACAAAACAGGAGAAATAGGTTAGTTTCTAGAAATTATGAAAAATAAGAAAGATTTATGGTTAGAATAATCCTAATCTTAAACTAATCCCAAAACTAATTAATTTTAGAAACACAACCGTCAGTGCCCAGCAGCGGCGCCAAAAACTTGTTCACTCCCCAAGTGCAGGGTTGTGATGTAGTAATAACTCGGTAAGACCGAGGTCGAATCCCAAGGGACTGAAACTTGTACGTTTTCTAAAATTAAGTAGAACTAGAACTAAACTAAGATGAAATTAAAACTGAATGAAATTGAGAAAATAATTGTGAACTACTTATCTAAAACTTAAGAACTTCAAAGGAAAGGAAACTAGGGATTCAGAGGATCCACTTGTAGAGATCAGGGAGATCTTATGCCTGCTTCAAGAATCATGGAATTTACTGAACTGTCATTGATCTAGTTTTCAAAGAGATGAAAGATATATGAATTAGAATGGATTCCATCACCAAACCATGCCCGGGAGACTATGGCAAACAACAGAATTAAACTAATTACCAACCAATCAACATGTTATGAAGGTCAGGAAGGGTACCGTCATCCAACCATGCCCAAGAGACTATGGTGAACAACAGGGCTTCCTAGCGTCATAAACATAAAAGGGAAGGACATGCTCAAAGCCATTGTAGACCCATTGTAATTTCAGTCACAATAGACCATTAAAAACCTAAAAGCATTTCCTTAAAATTAAATTAAAATCAACATCAGTCAGTATAAATAAGAAACACAAGCAAAATAATCCCCCATCCTGCTACAAGCTTCACCTCTTAGCCCTAGCTAAGAGGTTCAGCCCACCATGATGGGCCTAGATCTCGTAAAATTAAAAAGAACAAAGAAAAAGAAAAAAAGAAAAGAAAAAATTACAAACTCTCCCTATCTCTCTCTCTCCCTCTGCTTCCAACGTCCAGCCTCCGATCCCCCTTACCTCTCTCTTCTTCTCCTTTTTATAGCTTGTTGAAGTTGGTTGAAAGGAGAAACTTCATGCGGAAGTTTTCCTAACGCAGCTATAGTCGGTGCAGAACAAGCCCTTTACGCAGCCGTAATGTCACATGCGTCACTTGCGTGAGAATCTATCCTTCACATACAAACGCGTTTTTATGACCGGAGGCCATACCTATGGACGGTTTTCGATGACCTAAATGATGGAATGTTCAGATCTTCCATCAATTTCACAGCCAGCATCATGCAACGGCCACACAAATCATCCAGCGCTCGGCGTGAAAATAGGGATGCGCACTGATTGCCCTTTGCCATTAGGAGGGCTCACTTCGCTGTCTTTTTAAGAAATCCACGCCGTTCGCTGAATTCTACTCGGAATTTCGGTCAGAAATGTGTGGTTTTTTATCAGCCTTAATGCGGCCCACAGATTTCTTCTTGGCTCCATCCATCTTGCGTCTCAATGGTAGAAAACCAATCTTTATTGTATTTCTTCCATTTCTCCCTTAGGCTGGGATCATTTGGCCTGTTAGAGACCACTGGACGGTTCAGATTCATCATATGGACCATGATGGTGGCCCACAACGCGCACCCGCACCCTCTGTTGTGGAAACAGAGGCTCTGCATCCTCGCTGTGATGGTCGGTGGGGTCCGCAACGATGTTTTTGATGCAATCCACCTCGTCCATGGTAACCACGACGAAAAATCAGTAGGAAATGACTAGTTTTATATTAAGTTTGGTGTGGCCTGCAAAATCATTTTCTTCACCGTCCGTCTGAGTTTGAACGGTGGAAATTGCTTGATTGAATGCATGGTGTCAAAGGAAAAGCTTTGCGTGCATTGATCCCCACCTCTGAACTCAATGAATGGTCCCGATCGAGGAATTGGATGAGGAGTCGGCCCCACTGAGAGGACCCGGTGTCGGCAGCGTAAACGCTGTCTGCATTTTTAAATTTGAGAAGAAAGAGTCAGTCAGCACCCGCTGACCGACCTTAGGAAAAACGGTGCACGGCTGGTGTGTGTGCACTTTGTGCACACACAGCTCCATGTGGGGTCCACCTTGATGTTTGTTAGAAATCCGCTCCGTCCATCCTCTCTTCCAGCACATTTAATGAGTTGACACTTGATTTGAAACATATCCAAGTACCAGGTGGGCCCCACTTTACTGATTTATGGGCTGATCGGTCCACTGGACCACTTTAAGAAAGATCCAATGGTTGAAAACTAACGTGTGCGGTTAATTTATGATCCTCAGGCCATGCATGAAGTTTCGAGCCGAATGGATGGTGGGAATCCTGTGATCTTGCATTCTGGACGCTTTTCAGGCCCGTTTTAGGGTGATTGGCTAGAATTTTTCTGATCTCCGGCATGTAATTCCTCGATATTAGTCCCATAGAGTCCTGTCCACTTCCTTGGTGATCATCAGACTGTTAAATCCATGCTTTAAGCACCTATTTCAGCTTAAGCTCCTAAATTCAACCTGCAGCATTAATACAGTTAAATCGAACCGTTAGATAGTACAATGTTCGTAAATCCAGGCAATAACTGGGGTCTAAAATGAAATATTTGACCCTCAACACTGAACCCGAACCCGAGCCCGATTTCCTAAACCTAAACCTTAACCTATTCTTAATTCCCTAAAGCTATAACTTATACACTATAACCTATAACTTAAACCTAACCCTTAACCTAAACCTATAACCTAAACCTAAACCTAAACCTTAACTTAAACCAAAACCTATAACCTAAACCCTAACCTATAACCTATAACTTAACCTTAACCTAAACCTAAAACCTAAACCTATAACCTAAAACCTAAATGTATTCTCAAATCCCTAAACCTAAACTTACACCTAATCCTAATCTCAACTCCCTAACCTAAACCAAAACCTAAACTTGAAAACCCAAACTTAAACCCGATCCTGAACCCGAACTCAATTTCCTAAACCTAAACCTAAACCTTAACCTATTCTCAATTCCCTAAAGCTATAACATATAACCTAAACCTAAACCTATAACCTAAACCTAAACCTAAATTTATAATCTTAACCTAAACCAAAACCTAGGACCTAAACCTTAACCTATAATCTATAACTTAAACTTATAACCTAAAACCTAACCTTAACCTAAACCTAAAACCTTAACCTATAACCTATAAGCTAAACCTAAACCTAAAACCTAAATGTATTCTCAAATCCCTAAACCTAAACCTACACCTAAACCTAATCTCAACTCCCTAACCTAAACCTAAACTTAACCTATAAGCTTAACCTAAAACTAAAACCTAAACCTAAACCTATAACCTAAATGTATTCTCAAATCCCTAAACCTATAACCAATAACCTAAACCCAACCTAAACCTATAACCTTAACCTAAACCCAAACCTAAACCTATAACCCTAACCTTAACCTAAAACTGAAACCTAAACCTAAAACCTGAATGCATTCTAAAATCCCTAAACCTAAACATACACTTAATCCTAATCTCAACTCCTTAACCTAAACCTAAACCTAAACTTGAAAACCCAAACCTAAACCCAAACATGAAACCAATTTCCTAAACCTAAACCTTAACCTATTCTCAATTCCCTAAACCTTAACCTATAACCTAACCTTAACCTAAACCTATGACCTATAACCTAAACCTAAACCTATAACCTAAACCTAAACCTAAACGTATAACTTAAACCTAAACCTAAAACCTAAACCTAAAACTAAAACCTAAATGTATTCTCAAATCCCTAAACTTAAAACCTATAACCTAAACCCAAATCTAAACCTATAACCTTAACCTTAACCTAAACCTATAACCTATATGTATTCTCAAATCCCTAAACCTATAACCTATATGTATTCTCAAATCCCTAAACCTATAACCTAAACCCAAACCTAAACCTATAACCTAAAGCTAAACCTATACTTACAACCTAAACCTATTCTCAAATCCCAAAACCTATAACCTAAACCTAAACCTTAACCTAAACCTATAACCTATAACCTGAACCTATAACCTAAACTTAATTTCCTAAACCTTAATCTATAACCTAACCCAAAACCTATACTTATAACCTAAACCAATTCTCAAATCCCAAAACCTATAACTATAACCTAAACCTTAACTAAAAACCTATAACCTATAACCTAAACTCAATTCCCTAAACCTTAACCTACACCCTAACCTAAACCTATACTTATAACCTAAACCTATTCTCAAATCACAAAACCTATAACCTAAACCTAAACCTAAACCTTAACCTAAACCTATAACCTATAACCTAAACCAAAACCTATAACCTAAACCCGAACATAAACCCAAACCCGAAACCTATAACCTAAACCTAAAACCTTAACCTAAACCTAAATCTATACTTGTAACCAAAACCTATTCTCAAATCCTAAAACCTGTAACCTAAACCTAAACCTTAACATAAACCTAAACCTATAACCTAAACCTACACTTATAACCTATAACTTAAACCTATAACCTAAACCTAAACCTAAACCTAAAACCCAAATGTAAACCCGATCTTGAATCCGAACCCGATTTCCTAAACCTAAACCTTAATGTATTCTCAAATCCCTAAACCAAAACCTACACCTAATACTAATCTCAACTCCCTAACCTAAACCTAAAGCTAAACTTGAAAACTTAAACCTAAACCTGAACCCGATTTCCTAAACCTAATGTAACACCTTGAAAATCGGGGGTTGTGTATAAACTCAACTCCCGAGTTCCAGACCGTTACTTATGCAACAAAAATGATTATGATTCAATGTTGTCTGATTTAAAGCATTCACATGAGTAAAAGTATACCAAAACTGCAATTCATACTCCAGATCCAGTGATAAAAGGAAGCGGAAGACTAAACAATATATATATCACTGTATGGAAAAACAAAATAAATCTCATCTGTCTCTAAAGTATGAGCACATCTCTAAGTCTCATATACATATACATGAACAAAAGTAAATGTTCAAAATAGTCCCACTGAAGTCCCATCAATCCAGGTCGCCTACGCAAAGCTATCATGATACTGCATGTACGAGAACTCGTCCTGGTCCTCGTCGAAGTCTGGCTCTGCCTCCTGGATCTCAGCCTCACCTGCATCTACAACAGGGTCTGGTGGGTGTTGCAAACACCATCCCGTAACGTGGGAGTGAGTGATCAACTCAGTGGAATCATAGAGCAAAGATTAGCATGTTCACAATTCAATCATGTGATAATAGTAAAGCAGTAAATCAGACAATCCTAATACTGTTGTTAATGCAAGATGACATGACGTGATGTATGCTCTCACCGACGTTCTCCCTCATACGGCAACATCTTACGACCGCGGCATGCCACACTCCCTAGAGTGCTCCACATCTTCCAGGCACATGCAATGTTATGGTGATATGATTTTCGAGTTGTTATTAGTCCATTCAAACAGCAGGATTGGGAAACTAAGGTACTTTCCTTTTATCAATCCCAACACAGATCCTGTCTAGGGTCGTCACTCCTAGTAATCTCATACAATGGATATTTTGTAGGTCGCTGCAAGGGCTGCCAGGGCTGTTGCTCGCACTCGTTGCACCGCTCCCCCATCACCTTATCAATACAGGCCTACTGTACTCTACCACTACTGAAGGGTCGTCGCCTCCCGTAGACTCAGAATACGCTCGCGGTCACTACAAAGGACTCATCGCCTGATCAGTGTAAGCCGACAGCTAGAATATAGTGTCCCATACCACCATAATCTGCTCACGAGACTAGGTGCTCACTGGTCACTACGGGGAGGTTTGTGGCCCCAGCGTAGGCCGACAACTCGACCACGGTGTCCCATACCACCATGCCCGGCTCATGAGTCTTCGTGGATCAAGGTATAATGGTTAACAGGGTTTACAATGGTAAGTTCAGTACCCTAGGTTCAAGCAGTCATGACTCATACAAGGTGAACATACATCGGCCAGTCGGGTTACTTGACGGGCTCGACTAGTGCGATCGCATCTCAAGTCGAACGACATGAAGTGCGTAAAACACTTCGCGTGGCCTAACCACTGCCGCCAACTCCAAACACGACTCGCGTTCATCGACGCGTCGTTCGTGGCCAAGACCAGCCAACCACGAATTCGCTCGGTTACCGACTGCCTGGACTAAGTCTAGTCCCAAAAAATTATGGAATCACATCAGCAATCTATGTAGGAGTATTGGAATTGAAATACAATTATGTGAGCATATTAACACATGTTATAACATACAACTTAAGTAAATCTTCAAGCACATATATTTCCTGCATGTAATGAAATCATGCATATAGTCAACATGTAGGAAATCATTTAGGTCAGCATATTAATTGGGAAATCAATCTCAAACTATTTCATAACATCATTTAATTCAATACATACTAATACAAGCATTTATACAAACACATACACTACACACTTAAGTCTACATATAGCATGTTGACCCGAAGTGCGCAATTTGGCAAATCTCTTCGCCAAAATAATTATGCACGTATTCCTAACTTTCTAATGCGACAACAAACCATGTCAATCACATCAGCAAAATATGAATGTAATCAGTACTTCCTACAAATGACTAAAATGCCCTAAATCTCATATTCTACGTTGATTTACGAAACAGGAAATGGATAGCATGTTGTACATGTCAAACGGCGATGCCGTCGATAATCTACTATTAAACGATATTGAAAGCGTTGGAAACCGTCAATCAAAGCGTCTAAAATCCTCACCTAGTCTCTTATGGATGCGTAAATTTGAACGGAGCGTATACGCTTCGTCTACGGCGATAAGAGAACCTGTTTTACAAGATCTATTGGTTAAAAAGCTATGGATCCTAGTGAACCTTAAATCAGTAACTTCTAGGGTTGTTTCATACCTGAAAACGCGGAAGAATCACCGGCTTGGTGATCAGGAGGTGTTGCTTAGGCACTAGCAACAGGTGGCACGAAGACGGGAAAAATCCCTTCTACACTCTCTCAAACTCTCACCTTTTCTCCCTCCAAATCTAGGGTTTCTCTCAAATTCGGATGGGAGAGAGGAGTGAGGGTTTCAACCCCTTTTATAAGCCCAAAAATGCCGAAAATAGGCTCCGGTACAAAGTTCACTTAGTGCATATCCAATTCGGGGCTGTTTCGGTTCAAAAGATGCTTTCTGGTGGTCCCCTGGCCGAATGCGATCGGACTTAAGCTCATGCGTACCAGATCTAGCACGTATTAAGTTTTCAGTCCGGCAGGGTTCACAGATCGCACGTGGTGGACCAGTTTCAGTTCAGCGGTCACCGCACGTGGATCAGGGCTGAAAGTCACATGATATATAATAAAAATTTTTCCTGATCCGAGGGTGTAATCTGGCTGAATTCTGACGGTCAGAATGCTTAATACTGATGCATTAAGTCGTGTGCCAGATTTGAATTTGAAATTCCAATTCTGTCCCTATTCGTACTCTCTTCGGTCCGGGCTCAATGAAATAGCCTGTGATTATCGGTTTGACTTAATTTTCGAAATGATTGTCAAGTCCAGCTAGGCGGTTCTAACGGTCTAAGATAGGAGGTATCGGACTTTCGACGCGCGGTCTAGATCCAATACAAAGATTCAAAGTGGTCCAGAGAACAAACCTGCTTAGAGTTTGGTCTGAGGTTATAGAGTATTATAGAGTCATTGGTTCTACTCGATTTGGGTCTTGTAGAACGTATTTAAAGTGATCAGGGACTATTTCCCAGCTACTCCAGCGTTGCGCTAGCTAACTTAGTCATATTTTCTAAAAGAATTAATTCTACGCAATTTCGGGTCGAGTTGGTACTCGAGCTCAAGTATGAATTTTTCACGGACGTTACACCTAAACTTATAAACTTAACCTAAACCTATTCTCAAAGTCTAAAACCTATAACCTAAACCTAAACCTAAACCTTAACCTATAACCTAAACTCAATTCCCTAACCTAAACCTAAACCTATAACCTACAGTTATAACCTAAACCTAAACCTAAAACCTAAAACCTAAACCTAAACTTAAAACTTAAATGTATTCTCAAATCCTTAAACCTAAACCTACACCTAATCTTAATCTCAACTACTTAACATAAACCTAAACTTGAAAACCCAAACCTAAACCTGAACCCGATTTCCTAAACCTAAGCCTTAACCTATTCTCAATTCCCTAAAGCTATAACCTATAACCTAAACCTAAACCTATAACCTAAACCTATAACATAAACCTAAACTTAAAACCTAAATGTATTCTCAAATCCCTAAACCTAAACCTACACCTAATCCTAATCTCAACTCCTTAACTATAACACCCCGTACTTTCAATACTCGGGTGTCACCACATGGGTCTGAATTAGCCTACATGTATGTGGTAACACACGTAGCTAGATAACACACATTGAGTGGTCCCACAACCTACATACCTATATAAATAAATAATGTTAGATAATTAAATAGATGACAATGTATAGGTAATAATAATAATAATAATAATGATAATAATAATAATAGTAAGTATTAAAACTTATTCTACTAACGACAGTTAATATTCCAAAATCCATAGTATAGGTGGTCCCGAGTGTCTGAATGAATCCCTACGACCATTTTAACCTTTGAGGTCCAAATTCAGGATGATCGATTCACCAATTCAACAGAAACCCTCAATTAGAGCTTATAGTTGAGAATATGGCCCACCAAAACTTTAGATCTGCCCCATCCTTGGTCAAGGGCTTTGATTTGGCCCTGCAAATGGAATGGACGAAGTGGATTAGGACACTAACATTTCAATGGGTTCATACATGATGGGTGTAAACCAAAAGCACTTGTGTGCGAAGGGCGCCAAAACCTCTGGCTCGATCAAACAAGTCTTGACCGACCTATTTGCAATTGGAAAAAATCTCCCGCCACCTAGAGATTTAAACGGACTCACTTTGAGCTCCGAAGTGGCCCACCCAGGCCACTTTCTTACAAATCTGAACCATCAAATCTCTTCATGGGACCCACACGAACAAAACCGTATAGGGGTTTTGACCCCCGCATAGGAACGAGAAAGAACGGTACCAGCCGCCCAATCCCTTCATGAACGGTTGAGATCTGAAGGAAAGGATGATCGGGTGGCTTCTCCTGCAAGCCAACCCTCCATTACCCTGAGGACTTAAGCTCTTCTCCTTGCCAGCTGAGAGGAGTCTTCTCATAGCCCAAAAATGGCTAAGCAATTAAGAAAGAGGAAAAAGAAAGTTTCCTTCTTTTGGATAGTGGTAGTTATCACACTTGTGACCGTCTGATGGACCATGCGGCACCATCCTAGCCCTCCTAAAGAGGTACGAGTTGAGATGATAAACTCTCTCATCTCCAAGGAGATTTCATGAGATGAAAAAAGATCTCATTTAAGATCCGAAAAGTGGGCCCCACGTCCATCCAGACCAATCAAACGGTATAGATCGCCCAAAAATCCCTTGAAGGACAATCCATCATTAAAAGGTGGGTCATCTTCCTCAAAGACCCACCCAACCACATCAATAAGATGGGCCCCAATAGGCCTAGAAAATGTACTTCTAGGGAGCCCAGGGCGCTACAAACACATCTCCACAAACAGATGGACTCCATGCACAATGGACCATGGATCCAAATTGTTGAATAGAGGGGACACTAGCTGACCGTCGGCTGTCCCTCTCCCAGCCTATAAAACGGGCTCAGCCCTCCACGGTTTACACAAAAAGAGAGAAAAAGGAAGGAGAGTAGGAAAGGAAAGAGAGAGAGAGAGAGAGAGAGAGAGAGAGAGAGAGAGAGAGAGAGAGAGAGAGAGAGAGAGAGGGAGAGTCGGTGTTGGAAGACAGTTCCGCCAAGCAAAACCAAGTCATCCTCCTTCCATTTTTCGGTAATTATGAGGTCTGTTATAAGCCACGTTTGAGCCAAAAATCTGACCATAGAGAAGCATGAATACGGCCTGAATGAAGGCTCTGTTTTAAGACTAAACATGGCCTGAGTGTAGGCTTTGTTCGAGGCCAAGCATGGCTTGAATGTAGGCTCTGTTTGAGGCCAAACAATGGCCTGTGAATGGGGCTGAAACTCAGTCAAAAAACAGCCCATAAACAAGCCCTGTTTGAGCTGCAACATACTTCAGGAATCGGACTGATAACAATCCAAAAAAATTGAGCAAAAAATGCACCAGGTCAAGCCATCTCTAGCCGGAAATGTATCAACAAATGGAGCTCTGTTTGAGCCCTGATATGTGTTAAAAAAGGCCTAGGGAGGGGCTGTGTTTAAGCTGATGAACAGACCGGAAATGGACTTCAAAACAGCCTGGCCATGCACGTCGACAGTAGGATTGTTGTACAGGCTTTGGGCCCCACCAAATTGCAGGTGGGCCGCACCCTGTAACGGTCCATGGGCTGCACTTGGTTTCCCTTTTCAGACCAGGTGGGCCACCCCCATATAAATTGTGGTGGCCACACCACGCCACTGTGGGCTTAGCACCATTGTAGGTGGCCCTCACCAAATACTGGGTGGTCTGCACGTATGAGGGCCGTCCCAATCGGGCAGCTGACCCCCCTGGACGTGTCTTCTAAAAATAAATAAAATAGTATTTTATTATCTAAATATAATATATACGTATGAAAGGATACACCTGGTGGGCCATACGCATGACCCACATTGACGCATGGGACCCACCTGCAGTCCAGCAAAACTGACGATGGGTACCCACCACAAGCCATGTTGTGATCCAAGCCGTTCATTTGTTTAGATAGCAGATGGGACCCCCACCTCAGATGTATTTGGAATCAACTTAGTCCATTTGAACGTGGAAACTCTCCCACGTGTGGGATAACCTTGATGAATGTTTTGCATCCCCAACGTCCAATCCATGGACGTGGGCCTACCTTGATGGTGTGTGGGTCATCCACGCCATCCACTATTTGGGACGGTGGGGAGCCACCCTGCACGTAGGACCTACCTTGATAAAGGGAAATGGATTGACTGGTCTACTACACCACGCAGAGTCTGACCGGGATATGTATTATCTATACCGTCTAACCATGAGTAGAGATCGTTTTATGGCACTACAGAGAGAGTGGGATAGATCTAAATTCATGTGGGACCACCACAATATCCTTCACACCCTCCAGCTGAGGACAGTGTGGCCCAATAGGACATGATGTATTACATCTAAACCGTCCATCCAATTGGTAAGCTCGTCGCAAGGCTAGGGACTAAAAAAGAGGCAGATCTATCAGGTAGGCACGTTGTGTCAGCCGGTGTGTAAACTTGGGGCCCGATCTAGCCACGTTGCAAGGAAAAATTAGGTGGGCCCGTTCACCTTCATGCAGACCCAAGTTCCTTGGCCATCAAATTCATGTAACCCCATTCATTTCAAATGACCTTAATGTTTTAAGATCTTTCTAATATAAGACGGGAATCACCTTGGGGAACCGCTTACGTGATTTGGGCCATAAAGGGAACTCGAGGGCGCGAATCAAGAACAGTAATACAACCCTACAAGGTGATGATTCTTTCCCTTGAGCTTTTCATCTTCTCAGTAGCTTAAGTTATATCTCTTATTTAAATTCATAATTGATATCTCTCTTTATAATCACATGTGTAGCTGGTGCAAATTGAATTGCTATATTACATGCTTTATGATTATAATTGTTCATGCTTTTGAAATTTCTTCTTACGGATTGCTTATGGAACGTAAACTGGTACATTAGTGGAAAATTCTCACATATGAATGTACACCCATACTTGGGATGTAACTTGATTAGTTGTGATCGTAATGGACCTTCGAATTGGTAGCTATTGAGTGGTGGTCTAGATGGATCATTGATGTGGGCCTACCATCCAGGGTTATTGTGCCCAATGGTCTTTAAGGATGGTCTTTATCGTATGGTTTTGATATCGGCCCTATGTGGCATATTTTGATACTCATCCTACGTGATTTTAGTTTGGTACTTGCCCTAGATGGGTTCGATGTTTTATATTTTGTAACCATGCGATGGTAAGCTCCATATATTGTAATATGATTGGCCACTAGTCGATGGGTTTTCATTAAATATCCTAAGGTGGTAATCTTATGAGCCGGGGATAGTGGTAATGAGACTTATGCCTGAGCTGTCGGCCTACGTTGGGCCATGTGCTCCCCATAGTGACCGTGAGCTTATTTAAAAATTAGCTGGTTGCAATTGGAGTAATAACGGGTTGGCTAATTATGCATGCATAACACAGAATAACATCTATTACTGTCACATATAACATACAGATTCGCTTGTCTGGATGTTTTACCTGGGACATTAACCATCATCTGTTGTTATCGTACGTTGCTATCATACGTAACATACAGATTCGCCTGTCTGGATGTTTTACCCAAGGCACCAACCATCATCTATTGTTATCGTACATATTTGCCTGTTTGGATGTTATACCCGAGGCACCGACCGTCTGGATGTTTTACCCGAGTCGATGATATTGTTGTACGTGACATACGGATTCGCCTAACTGAATGTTTTACCCGGGGCACAAACCATCATCCATTGTTATCTTATATATTTGCTTGTTTGGAGGTTTTACCCAAGCACTACAAGAAATATGGTTTTTACTGACGAAACTTTTACCTACGAAAATATTTTTTTTAGGTAAAGATGGCCTTTACCGACGAAAATTACTTTCGTTGGTAAAAGAATGCTTTTACCAACGAAATTCAATTTCATAGGTAAAGGCCATCTTTACCTACGAAAGTTTTCATAGGTAAAGGGTCTTTTGACTTTTCAACTAACCAAAAATCGAAAGTTTTTTTTTTTTTTTTTTACCTACGAAATTTTATTTCGTAGGTGAAACCCATATTTACCTATGAAAATATTCGTAGCTAAAGGGTCTTTTCAATTTTTCAACCAAACAAAAATTGAAAACTTTACTTTTATCTACAAAAACGAATTATGTAGGTAAAACCCATCTTTTCCTACGAAAATATTCGTAGCTAAAGGGTATTAAAAATCGAAAACTTTCCTTTTACCTACGAAATCTAATTTCGTAGGGAAATCCCATATTTACCTACGAAAATAGTAGTAGCTAAAGGGTCTTTTGAACTTTTCAAAAAACTAAAAATTGAAACCATTCCTTTTACCTACAAAATAAATTTTCGTAGGTAAAACCCATCTTCACCTACGAAAATATTCGTAGCTAAAGGGTTTGTTAAAGTTTTCAATCAAACCAGACATCGAAAACTTTCCTTTTACCTACGAAATCTAATTTCGTAGGGAAATCTCATATTTACCTACGAAAATAGTAGTACCTAAAGGGTCTTTTGAACTTTTCAAAAAACTAAAAATTGAAACCATTCCTTTTACCTACAAAATAAATTTTGTAGGTAAAACCCATCTTCACCTACGAAAATATTCGTAGCTGAAGGGTTTGTTAAAGTTTTTAATCAAACCAGACATCGAAAACTTTCCTTTTACCTAGGAAATCTAATTTCGTAGGGAAATCCCATATTTACCTATGAAAATAGTAGTAGCTAAAGGGTCTTTTGAACTTTTCAAAAAACTAAAAATTGAAACAATTCCTTTTACCTACGAAATAAATATTTGTAGGTAAAACCCATATTCACCTACGAAAATGTTCGTAGCTAAAGGGTCTTTTGCCTTTTTCAAAAACTAAAAAATTGAAAACATTACTTTTACCCACCTTTACCTATGAAAATATTCGTAGCCAAAGGTTGTTTTGAATTTTTTACAATTTCGTAGGTAAAAACCAATCTTTAGCAACGAAAATATTCCCACCTTTACCTACGAAAATATTCGTAGCCAAAGGTTGTTTTGAATTTTTTACCTACGAAATGCAATTTCGTAGGTAAAAACCAATCTTTAGCTATGAAAATATTCCTAGCTAATGGGTAATCAAAAAATCCCATCTTTACCTATGAAAATATTCGTAGCTAAATGATGTTTTGAATTCTAAAAAATTGAAAACTTTACTTTTACCTACGAATTATACTTTCGTAGGTAAAACCCATCTTTACCTATGCAACTATTCATAGCCAAAGGGTGTTTTGAATTTTCTAACCCATCTTTACCTACGAAACTGTTCATAGCCAAAGGGTGTTGCGTAATAAAAAAAACCCATCATTACCTATGAAAATATTCGTAGCTAAATGATGTTTTGAATTCTAAAAAATCGAAAAGTTTACTTTTACCTACAAAATATACTTTCGTAGGTAAAACCCATCTTTACCTACGAAACTGTTCATATCCCAAGGGTGTTTTGAATTAGCTAGTACATAATCAAAAATTCTGATCTTTACCTACGAAACTATTCGTAGCTAAATGATGTTTTGAATTCTAAAAATCGAAAACTTTACTTTTACCTACGAAATATAATTTCGTAGGTAAAACCCATCTATACCTACGAAAATGTTCGTAGCTAAAGGGTCTTTTGATCGAAAACCTTACTTTTACCTATGAAATGTTATTTCATAGGTAAAACTCACCTTTACCTACGAAAATATTAGTAGCTGAAGGGTCTTTTGAATTTTTTAAAAACTAAGAAATCCATAATCTTACTTTTGCCTACGAATTCTAATTTCGTAGGTAAAACCAATAAAACCCATCTTTACCTACGAAAATATTCGCAGCTGAAGGGTCTTTTGAATTCTTCAAAACAACCAATAAATCAAAAATGTTACTTTTACCTACGAAATGTAATTTTGTAGGTAAAACCCATCTTTACCTACTAAAATATTCGTAGCTAAAGGCTCTTTTCAATTTTTATAAAAAACCAAAAATGAAAACCTTTACGTTTACCTACGAAATCTGATTTCGTAGGTAAAACTCATCTTTACCTACAAAAGTATTCGTAGCTAAATGGTCTTTTGAACATTTCAAATCAACCAAAAAGGCGAAAACGTTACTTTTACTTACGAACTATAATTTCGTAGGTAAAACTCATCTTTACTTACGAAAGTATTCGTAGCTGAAGGGTCTTTTGAATTTTTCATACTTTTACCTATGAATTGTAATTTCGTAGGTAAAACCCATCTTTACCTACGAAGGTATTCATAGCAAAAGGGTCTTTTCAATTTTTTACCCAAAAATCGAAAAAGTAAATTTTCACGGGGTGATGGAAATGGTGGCGGTAAGACTTTTGCTGACAAAAAAGTTCATCGGTAAAAGTGTTTTTCGTAAAATTTTTTCCGTCGGTAATAATGTAAAAATGTTTTAATTTTAAATTTTTTTTACCTATAACCTAAATGTGTGTGTGTGTGTGTGTGTGTATAAAATTAAAAGGTAATATTTAAATAATTTGTAATATCACATGAAAAAGAATATTGAAAAGTTTAGAAATTTTAAATATGTTTAAGAAAAATTTTGAGAACAAAATAATGCTTTTGAAGAGAAAAATTGGCATTTTGAAATTTTTGAGAAAAAAATTAAAATATGAGAAAAATTTTGAGATTTTGTAAATTGAGAGTATTGATCAGTAAAATAGAGTGAATGCACCAGACATATAAAATGGGTCAAATATTCTAGTTAAAATTGTGACCCAATTTACTAACCTCGTGAGAACCTAAGAATTGATGTTAGTAAGTTTTATAGGCCCCATCATGATGTCTGTCGAACATCAACACCGTGGATTTGATGTCTCTCCTTTAGGTTATGAGATATCTCAAAAATCATCGGTAAACGAAACTCAAGTGGGCCATACCATTTAAAACTATGTGAAGACATCCTAAAAAATATAAAAGCACTTGGTGGGGCCCACATGAGTTTTGGATGCGGTTGAAACTTGGTCTGACCCCTCATCCAAGTGAGACACACATAATGAGTGTATTAGATATGTGAATCACATTTAGTCAGGCCCAATATATGATTACAAATGTTATAAGGAAACCTTTCTCTACTACATTTGAGTTACTCGTTACCTTTATCAGAGTAAACTCCGTGGGATCCACCATTATTTATTTATTTTATCCACTCCATTCATCCATGTTAATAGATAATTTGAGGTCTAAAGAACAAAAAGGAAGCATATCCAAAGCTCAAGTGGACCACACCACAAGAAATAGTGTGATTGAACCTATACCATTTAAAATTTCTTAGAGGCCATAGAAGTTTTGGATCAAGCTGATGTTTGTGTTTTCTATTCATTCATATATTTTTGATATTATGAACAACCTTTATCCATTTTTGGACAATCTGATCAGTCCAGATTGAAGAGTAAATAACTTCAGATGTTTAAATCAAAATTCACTCAAATTGTTAATCAATCTTGTTTGCCCAATATCTTTCTCATATGCAGTATGATCGAGGCGAGTAACTGATTAAATTGAGGGTAATGATCAGTAGAATAGAGTGAATGGACTAGACATGTAAAATGAGCTCATTATAATGTGTGTCGAACATCAACACCGTGCATTTGATGTCTCCCCTTTAGCTTCTGAGATATCTAAAAAATCATCCGTTATGAAACTCAGGTGGGCCATACCATCTAAAACTATGTGAAGATATATTTTTTAGATGTCTTCACATAGTTTTAGATGGTATGGCCCACCTGAGTTTCATAATGGATGATCGTCAATACCATTATCTAGATCATCGATATTATATGATCCAGATCAACTAAACCACCACGGATATTATGATCTAGACTATTCCGACTATCAATACAATTATCCATACCATCTAGATTATTGATGTTATGACCAAGATCATCTTGACCATGAATTCTATGATTCAGATCACAACTGATATTATGATTCAGGCCATTAAAACCGTGGGTATTATGATCCAAACCATCTTGACCATCAATAATGTGATCCAAACCATCTAGACCATTGATTGTATGATCTAGACCATTCAAAGCATCAATATTTTGGTCTAGACCATTCGAAAAATTGATATTATGATCAAGACAATCCAAACCATCGATTTTATGATCTAAACTGTAATTTGTGGATATTATGATCGAGACCATCCAAACTATTGATATTATGATACAGCCCATCCAAAACATTTATATTATGACCTGTACCATTCATACAGTCTATTTTATAATCTAGGCCATTCAGACTGTCAATATTATGCCCTGTACCATCCAAAACACCTATATTATGGCCTGTACCATTCATCCAAGATGATTTTTATTTTTTTTTCCTTTCATCTGGCCCTGTATGACCTAATCAACATATTGGATGTCAAATAAACAATACAGTAAGCCTTAGGAGGATTTTAATGATGGATATCCAATTACTATTGATTTCATGTGGTGTGGTGCACCTGAGATTTCTATGGTGGGGTCCACTACAGATTTTTATCTGCCTCATTCTTTGGCTCATGATATCTCAAAATGGATGGATGGTGTGGATATAAAAAATACATCATAGTGGGGCCCACAAAACTTGGTGGATGTTGGTCGGTGCTCTATGGGTCCCACCATGATGTATGTGTTTCATCCATATCGTCCATCCATTTTTACAAATCATATTAGGGCTTGATGCCAAAAATGAGAGGGATATAAATCTCAGGTGGACCACACCACATGAAAACCATAGTGATTGGATATCCACCATTAAAACCCTCCCAAGGCCCACTGTACTTTCTATTTGACATCCAATCTGTTGATTAGATCATACAGGCCCAGATGACGGGAAAAAAAAATATTGGATTGATCCAAAACTTTACATGGCCCTCAAAAGGTTTTTAATGGTCGACGCTCATTCAACACTGTTTCCTATAATGTGGTCCAGTTGAGATTGGGATATACCTCATTTTTTGTCTCATACCATAAAATGAAATGGAAAAATAGATGGACAGCAGGGATGAAACACATACATCATGGTGGGGCCCACGGAGCACCGACCATGTGACCCCACTCATGGGAGAGACTTAAAGTCTCTCTCGCTCTGTCCCCTCTCTCTCACTCTCGCGCCCTCTCTCACTCTCTCACTCTCTATCCTCTCTCTATCTCTTTCCTCTCTCTCTCTCGGTCCTCTCTCCACCGCGCCCTCTCTCTCTGTCTCTCTGTCTCTCTCAGTGCTCTCTCTCTCTCTCCACCGCGCCCTCTCTCCACCGCCCTCTCAAAAGCTCGGTTGACAGGTATCTCTCTCTCTCTCTCAATCTCAATACCGATTGAAACGATTTAGGGATTTGGAGATTTAGGGATTTAGGGATTTGGGGATTTAGGGATTTGGGAATTTTTGCCCATGAATCAGGTGGATCCATCACTCAGGTGGGCCACGCGAGAAGGAACGGTTGGGAGGGGGACGCCCACCGTTGATTTGCGTTGGGCCCCACCCAAGTTTCGAAAATATAGGGTCATTGATTTTTTGATGTAAAGATGTGATTTTCATTGAATTTCGGTAGTCTGTGGGAATTATTCGGGGTTTTTGATTAGTTAGTTTGATTTCTATTGTGCTTTTGTTCAATGATGATATTTTTCCTTTATAATTTTTTTATTGTTTGAATTTCTATATATTCTACAGATTTTTTTTCCTAATGTAGAGAAGAATCTTGATAGTTTAATGAAATGCAGTACACGTTGTTGAGTAGTTCAAGAAATACAGGCCCTTTAAATCAGTCTTGCACCTTGAACTCATTTTCTCTGTCAACTTGCCTTCCATGGAAAGTGGTGTTATATTCTACTAAGTATTTGTTTATATAAAAAAAGTATTCTCATACACCATTGCACGTGAACTTTCATGTACAACAATTTATTTTACGCACAAATTGTCTATTTAAAAAGTTCTACAGTTAAAAGCTATGTTGCCTTACCATACAGTTTGTGAGAAATTCATTTCATTCATTCATTTTGTCAGTTCATATTAGATATATCTTAAAATGAAGCAAATCCAAAACTGAAATGAGTTACATGATATGAAACCGTAGAATTGAATGCATGTAATTGAAACAAATGTTGTGCCACAAAGTTTTCAGTTCATCCCAATGGAAATAACCTTATAAGTTATTTAGATAGTATCTAATCATTAAAGGTATCTAGATCCATACTCCTGCTCCAATGCTAGACTCTTAAGAGTTTCAATACTTGGTCAAGGGTTAGAGTATCCATAGGTGGTGAAATCCCACTAAGGCATTAGTGTGTGGGGGTGTGTGTGCTTGTGTTTTAAAAAAAAAATAATAATAATAAAATAATAATAATAATCAACCGTCTTAAATTCTGAGTTTCTTTATTGCTATGCTATTTTATTTTATTTTCCAGTTTGTACAAGTTGGGCCTCTTTTTCAGATTTTTGGTGCGTGGACCATAATATCAGCATTTTAGGTCCTGAACAATGGCAGCACTTCTAAAAGCTGAAAACCCCAATGTGTAACACCTCCTGATGTCATGCATGTTAACTGTTGGATGAAATGGTTGAACAAGGAATGTTTTGGGTGGATGGTATTCGAGTCCCATTTTTCTTCTCTATTGATGAGTTAGCCCACATAGCAGTATGGTTGGATGACCTACATTAAAAATTGATGCTACAGGACATGCCTCAACAATTGAAAGCGAGGCTTCATGTAGCGGTATGGTTGCGGTTGGATGACCTACATTGAAAATTGATGCTGCAGACATGCCTCAACAATTGAAAGCGAGGCTTCATGTAGCAATATGGTTTGATGACCTACGTTGAAAATTGACACCACGTGACATGCCTTAACAATTGAAAGCGGGGCTTTGAGAAGAAGAGGGAGAGGATTGGCATAAGATTCAACATGTACCCTCCATTAACATAAATGAATAAGATTCTTTCAATTTGAGAACTTATATGTGGATCTGCACTTGTTTTTTTTTTTTCCTTCTCAGTTTTGAGAGGATTCAAATGTCGAGATTTTAATGGATTTTGCGGGAGTTTGGGAAATTTTAATGCAGTTCCTGTTTCTGGAAAGATAATGTCTACTAATGGTTTAAGAAAGCATGGGTTTGGAGGATTTTATGTTCTGAAATTGCTGATTTCCACACTTGAATTAGGGTTTTTTTTTTTCTCTGTTTCTTCTTGGAATTTAGCTTCAGATCTTCTTTGATGGAATATTTTTCATTTTTCGATCTTGTTTTAGGTGGGATATATGAATGTTTACTGTTTTATTTGTTTTGATTGGAAAAAAGAAAAGATCATAGAATTAGCAAAATTTATAATGTGATTTCTAAGTTTAAGAAAATGTAGCGAGGATTTGAGTAATGTTTTAAATTTTCACTGCATTCGAATGATTTACTTCTGTTGTATTGTAGGTTTAGCTCCAATATCTGGTTGCAGGAATGTCTGAGGCCATTACTTCAACTACCTATGAATTGGCCTACATGAATATATGTGTGATTGGATAAGTGGCATTAGTCTGATTGCTCCCTGTTGATAGCAAACTTTTGACCATTTTGGCTTCCAGCATGAGGCCCACCATTCAAATAGCAAGAATGAGCTTGCCGATGCTATTTTCGGACTCTTTTCTATCTGGGAAACGGTCCACTAGAGCAATGGTTATGATCATCTAAGCATGCAGCCACATGGACCGCTCTTAACATGCACTATCTTTTCTTTGAATGCTTAAGGATGTATTGAGATTTGAATATCTCAAGCCTTCACAATCCAACCACTTTACATGACGTCACATGTGCCTAGATAGGAAACAGGAGCAAGATCTTAGCTATTCATCTCTGTCAACACGTGGCTTAGTAATCAGTCAGTTGTAGCAGTTGATCCATCAGGTGAGCTATAGTGTGAAAAACAAATGAACAAATAAAACATGTCTATATGCACAGAGTAGAAGAGTATACAAACAATTATATATATATATATATATATATATATATATATATATATATATATATAGCTTTTCTTGCTTTAAGAATAGTATACAAACAATTTAAAGATTCATGTCATATGTGAGCTTCCCTTTGTTACATGTGCTGCCTAGAGTAGAAGAGTGGAGGAATCTTATGATTATTGGCATAACAGATTGCAGGCTGTTGGATTTTAATGGATGTCAATGCACTATCCTTCATATTTACTTCTGTTGCATCCATGAAGGAATTTTATGGCTTGGACTTCAAGGAAATAAAGGTGCACCGGAATTGAGATTCTTTATTCTTGATTTGGTTGTGTCATTTTTACTCAGACCTAATATCATATTTAATTTGGTGAAGTGTGCCAAATACCTTTCTTTCAAAGGTTGCATCTTATATTTTCTTTGTTTTTAGCTTGCTTTTATATGTTGCCTGGAAACTTTGAACGTATGCTATTTCTATGCATCTAAAAAGAATGCAGCCAACAGTTGATTAGTTTTTTCCCTTTAACTTTATTTTGTAAGGATGTTGAGCATTCATACTTTTACTGGGGGTCATATTCAATCCATCAACAAGTTTCAGTTGGTTGTACCTTTGGTAGATCCTATTGTTTTTTTGAATATCTAGCAGCTTTGGCGGTGTGACATTTATTTATTCCGGATGTTCCATTTTGTCTAGTATATTTAATAATTGTGGTTGTAGTTATGGTTGGGATTGGATTTTTCATTTTTCTTATTTTTTTTTTTGAATAATTCCTTACCAAGTAGAATGTAAAGTTTTAAAGTATGTTCATTCTTCCTTAGCTTACTTGTATGAGTATCCTTGAAAATTGATTTTATTTATCATCATTTGGTTAAGGTGGATGGGTACATATGATGTAGATCAAGTGGAACTCACTTATCTGATGGCCAAGTGGATACTAAGTTTTGTCATGTTATGGAGAAAAGAAGTTCTAAACCGATTAAACTGTGAGTTTCTTCTAAGATTGATATGTACAGTCACTTGTAGAAATTATCTCATTCTACCTTGAAACAAGCTTGATCTTCTTTTTTCCTCTTCTTCTATATTTACAAATTACAGCTGGAAGATCCAAAGGATTAGAGCCTTCCAAGCAAATGTAAGAGAGTTGTTATGGCTTCAATCTTTCAGTATGAGTTCATGATTTGAGTGCAGCTTACCCATTATATATGTATGTATGTA
Organism: Magnolia kwangsiensis; assembly: GCA_037074715.1. Classification (NCBI taxonomy): domain Eukaryota; kingdom Viridiplantae; phylum Streptophyta; class Magnoliopsida; order Magnoliales; family Magnoliaceae; genus Magnolia; species Magnolia kwangsiensis. The sequence continues at coordinate 39,643,512 of CM073576.1, read as the reverse complement.
TGCGTATGAAATGTAAGGATGTAAGTTGTCATGGTCATGAATAAAATCATTTTTGACTCACTTCTTCTTGGAAATGAAGTGGAAATGAATAAATCCTCTCTCTACATGTGAAACTGTGGTTCTGTTCTCATCTACACAATCTGGATATACATTGCATTGGCAATATTTCTACCTGTAAAAGCCTGGTTTGGGTTGTATCAAAGGTCCAATACATGTTGTTCCTGAGTTTCACAAACAATCCAATTACCCTTGATTTTGTAGCTAACCAAACTTCAAAGTGAAAAATTAGGCTGATTTCATAGAGCACAAACTGCCACAGTTTTGTTCTGGTCTAGTAGATGGTCAATACTCAACTGCTATTATATCCTTAGTTCTATGATTTTTCCTATGCTCTTGAGTACCATAAGACACCAATGCCCTTGAATTTCAAAGATGACCACCATTCCCTTTCTTCTCAGCTCTTGGTTTGAGCCAGTGGGCTGCACATTTTATAAAAGTTTGCATGCAACTCTAACATTTATTCTTTATGCTACATGATGTTCTGCTAGTTGAGATCCACAACTTACTGATTGTAAATGGATCTAACTTGCAAAATGGGAAAAGGAGACGTTGTAAGATTGAGTGGCCTTAATTTCAGGTTAGAAAGCATCTACTGCATATGCTTGATGAACATCCCAGATCTTGTATGCATGTGCCATGACGCATGTGTGGGGCTTGTATTTGGAACATTCATTTGTCTGCTTCAAATAGCATTTCCCTGTATTCATTGAGAAACACTTGAAAGTACACCTACTACGTGCCCTGGTTTGTCAATTACGTTGTAGGTTGAGTCAGTCGGATAATAGTGCCTAACAAGAAGATTAAGTCAAGCGTCCGGCTCAACTGGATGTATAGAAGCTCACCGAAAGGTAAATCATAGCCTCACATCCCATGTCTCAAAACACCAGGTGATTAAACCCTTAAAAAGAACTAGAACATCTTAAGGTTTATGTGTAAGAAAACTTTTTATCAAAAAGAAAATCTTCTAAGTTTTTCTTACACTATCGATTATATCGATTTCCCTTTCGATATGATCGACCAGCTCTGTCGATGTCCTCGGCAAATCAATCGATATAATCGAGAAAGGACAAAAAGCGTCCAGCAATCAAACAATCTTCTGGACGATTTATCGATATATCGACCTTCGAGTCGATATCATCGATATTCGAAAATCGATCATATCTGAAGTGGATCGATCATATTGACAGACTGCTTTCCGGCGCCCCTGTTTTTCTAAAGAAAACTAACAAATGCTTCGATATATTGATGATTGTCCGATACAATCTGAACTCAAATATCGATCATATTGGGTGTTAGTCGATCATATCGATTGAGGGCACATATTCTCTCCAGCAAAAATTTCAGGTTGCTTTTAATGTTGATCGGGGTGTCAGTCGATTAATCGATATTCTTATATCGATCATATCGAGACTTTGTCGATTGGATCGAGTCAGGACATAAATCGTCCAGCAAGCTTATATGTAAATCTATACGATTTATCGATCCCATCGACAAGGTATCCGATATGATCGATGTATAAATTTCGATGACATCGAATGTTTTCCCGATCATATCTGTAATCCTGAAATTTTTCAAGGCTTCTCTCTTATTTTTCAACTGTCGATAGATCGAACCATCACTCGATGGAATCGGAGTTCGAAATCTGATAACATCGATGTGTGTCTCGATCCCATCGACCAGCTGGCAGAAGGTTTTCAAAAGCGAAATGACAATTGAGTTTGTATCTTCGAGAAGTCGGCTGATACAATCGAGAGTATATGCTCGATCATATCGACGACTGATCGATGATATCGATCTCTGTCATAAATATGATCGTTTATATCCGTTGGAACCTTTTGCCTATAAATAGAGAGAGTAATTTTCATTGCTGGCAGAGAAAGTAGAGAGTGCTTTAGAGTGTTTTAACCTTCCTATCATTTACCAAAGCCCTTTCGCTCAGGAAGTTCATCCTCTAATCCACCCTCATCATTGATATCTCATAGAGTGGATTGGAGAATGAACTTCCGCATTCAAGGATCCTTCAGCTACTACCTCAATGATATATCATTAAGCTGGGATGCCTTGAATGCATAGATGATGGGAACCTCTCTATCTTCCTTATAGGAAAATCTTCAGAGAGTGGTATTCCATCATAGCCTTGACCCAGCCTAAGCCTAGCATATATACATCTTTGTGTTGCGGATCAAGGGAGCTGAAGATTCTTCATCAATAAGAAGGAAATCTTCATCATTGCGCTGAAAGGGACTCATCAACTTATCTATAAGTACTAAGAGTCCAGAGGACACTTGCAATCATTCCTTTTTAGGATTGAATTTTAAGTGTTGCTCACCATTTAAAGTCCTCGAAAGAGTCCTCCGATGGGAGTGTACGTGCGGGGTGCGTTGTGTGGACCCTTGCTCTGTGGAGAGCATAAACATCTGGTTAGGAGTACGCCAGCAAAACTCCAAGGTTAGAGGTGAACCGAGTAGAAACCTAAGGATGCGTTGTGTGGACCCTTGTCCTGTGTGGGCATAAACATCTGGTTAGGAGTACGCCAGTAAAACTCCAGGGTTTGAGGTGAACTAAGTAGAAACCTCTATAAAGGTTGAAGGTGAACCTGATTTAAAACCTTAGGTTTGAGGTGAACCATGGGAAACCTCCTTAGTGAAATCCGGTCACTCAAGGGTTGAGTGTGGAAGCCGGGAGTAGAGTAGACAAGTCGTCGAACCACTATAAATTGACTGTATTTGAGATTGATATTGTCTTTTATTTATGTGATTGTCTTGCATGTCTTTATATATGATCACATTCTATGCACACACAGTCATATCCATCACAATCTCATCTACACATTGTTTATCCTTTAAATAGTTTGTGATTGGATCCTCTATTAGGCTTGGAAGCCAATAGAGTTAATTCTTGAGTAATCCTAATTTATACTCTGTGATAGGATTAGTGAGATAGGACTGAAAAATAACTTATAAATCTTTAAAAAATCCTATTCACCCCCCTCTAGGACATTGGGATATTCCTACTTCAACTTAAGCGGTCTTCACCGCAATTTCAGAACTTACTAACTTTATGGCACCAAAAGCCTAGCAATGGTGGTGCAATATAATCTCCAATTTTTGTATTTTGGGAATGGTCCATGAAACATGATTGCATCTATGGTGCTTATAAAAGAAGCTTGTGCTTTTACATCGTTATCTCACATCCAACCGAGGAAATTCTCTTAATAGCTATAATGCAATTTCAAGAATATGTGGAAATACTAAGCCTTGTCCTCCAGCCCTGGGGGAATAGATTTTACATCTAATTGCATCAATCACTTCTATATTCACAATTGAATTGCATCGGTGTGTTCTAAAATTGGCTTCCAACCTTTGACACTGTTAGTGTACAGGCCATAATGGCCATTACGACCTTTTCTTTTCTTTTCTTCTTCTTCTTCTTCTTTTTTTATTTTTAAGAAACTATAATGGCTGTGTAATAGGCTTTTATGGACCATTTTCTGTAATGGTCAGCCCTAGAACTCCTAAGTGTGCACATCGTTACCGTTACACAACTGTTTTGGGATACCTTGGGGTACATGATTGTTTTTTCTTTATCACTAATTACGCTACATGATTTTTAAGCTACTTAAAATACATTACATTTTCTAATTTGTTTGTTGGTCCAATTTAAGATCTTAACTTTTGATTCACTTTGGAATGAAATGTTGCATGAACTAGTCTTATTTCTCTAATGTCTCCCAGATAGGTTGGGCTCCCTAGATGACAATTTCCTTGGTGAGAGAAAATATGGTGTAGCTGAGAAGAATCAACCATTTCAAATGGACTATGATTCTTCTAATTCCTTAAGAGCTGCAAATCATGAAATGTATGACTATGGTTTTGAAGATCCCTGTATAGCAAACCGAAGGTCGTCTTTTGAAATGTGACTTTCTACCTTTTAAAAGATGTAGTTTTATAGCTTCATGATGAAATTGTTGCAGCTCTGACTTATTTTTTTAAAGCTGGTACAAGTAGGATTGATGTTTTAGAGCTCCTAAATTATTGGACTTATTACATTTCCCTTGCTTATAGGATTATGTTGCAACAAGATGGTATAAAGCTCCTGAATTGTGTGGATCCTTTTTTCTCTAAGGTGCATGAATTTTAGTTGGCCAGATATGTGGAATCAGTTTGATAATGTACTAACCTTTGCTCTATCCTTTGGTAGTTCTTATTTCCTTTGCTTCTATTATAAATTCTGTTTATTCTTTCTATCATTACACTGATTGTTTCAAAGATTTTATTTCGAATGAAGCTTGGATAGTAACAACAATGTGTGATCTAGGTTGTATGAATAAAACTATAATAGTTATCAGCTGCATCTGGTTTATCTACTTCAGTGCTTCAATATAACAAAGAGTTCCCATTATGTTTGACTTGAGAAACTATTTAGAGGGTAGGCTCGAATGTCCGCAATGCTTTCATGGATGCATGATCAAAGCTATTCATCAAAGTGCAACCACAATATGGCTTTCGCTGTGTGGAATTCAGGTCTGTCCACTCATCTAATAGCCACACATTTACTTTAAATGCTGACCACACTTGTATGGAGCCTTACCAATCACATGCACCAAAATAGCATTATCGTGTGTGGTAAGAGCTTTTTCATCAGATGGACCAGTGTGTACAAAACAAATGGATGTCTAGAAGAAAACTATATCAGCGAATCCATTTCTTTTGTATAGTCTCCGACCTGAGAAGCAAATCTGCCTGATTTTTGCGCAAGAACATCTAATCAATCTGGTTCATGTAATGGAATTATGGAAAGCTGGGATCTCATATACATCTTCCATATTTGCATGTGCAGCTATATGTGGATGTGCATAGCTCCACACACCTGTGGGCTTAGAAAACAACTGTTTCAGATTTACTTAATTTGGTATTGATTTGGTTGGTCCTTGTATATGATATTTGCCTTTACTGCATGCATAACTCTTTAACTGCAGTAGTGTAATTTTTGTTGTCGGCAAGGAACTCAATAAGGAGCAAGTACATTTGGATTTGAAGGAGCAACAGAGGAGGATGGAGGAGCTGACGAGGCAGAGGGAGGAGCAGGAGAGGAGGATGGAGGAGCAAGCGAGGGGGAGGGAGGAGCAGGAGAGGAGGATGGAGGAGATGCGAGTGGAACATGAGTGACGGATAGCGGATATGTTTCAGGTTCTCGCCGCACGCTTACCCATCGATGCCCCATCACCTCCGCCTCCATCTTTGTGATTTTTTGTATTTTATTTATGATGTTAAACTTATATGTATTTATGCATGATGTAGTTTATGTTTGGATGAATTTATTTATGTACTTTGGAGTTAAATGGATGTGAATGTGAATATGATGAAATATATTACATAACTGGTGCATATCAGGAAATATATTGTAACAGGTGTATATCAGGTGTATATCAAGAATTTTGTGCTGGAATATGGGAAAAAAAAAAAACTTATACCTACGAAAACTTTTGTAAGTAAAAGTCTCATCAAAGTTTTTACCTACGAAAATTTTCATAAATAAAAGTCTCATCCAAGTTTTTACCTACGAAATGTTTCATAGTTAAAAGTCTCATCCATGTTTTTACCTACGAAAATATTCGTAGCTAAACGTTTTGTAAGTATTTTCACATACGATGTTATTCGTAGTTAAAAGTTTTTGTAAATATTTTAACTACGAAATTATTCGCTGGAAAATGTTTGGTAAATATTTTTACCTGTAAAAAAATGTGTAGTTAAAAGAATTTTTAGCTACGAAATTGGTGGTAGGTAAAAGTTTTCTAAGTATTTTTATCTACGAATATATTTATGGGTAAAAGTCTTGTAAATACCTTTTAGCTACGAAACTATTTGTAGGTAAAAAGTGTTTTCAATATTTATAGTTACAAAAATATTCTTAGGTAAAAAGTCTTGTAAATATTTTTAGCTACAAAATTGTTGGTAGGTAAAAAGTCTTGTAAATATTTTTAGCTACGAAATTGTTGGTAGGTAAAAAGTCTTGTAAATATTTTACCTACAAAAGTATTCATAGGTAAAAAGTTTTGTCATTATTTTTACGAACGAAAAATAGCGTTGGTAAAATGTTTTGCTTACGAAAAATTTCGTCGGCAAAAGTCTTACCTTTGCCAACAAAATTTTGTTTTCGTGGGTAAAAGGTTTTCCCCTCAGACTTTTAGCAAGGAATTTGCCAACGAAAATTTTCACGAGTAAAATGTTTTGCCTACGAAATTAAGACTTTTACCTAGGAAAATTTTTGTTGGTAAAAGTGGCTTTTCTTGTAGTGAAGGCACAGACCGTCTGAATGTTTTTCCCGGGTCGGTGATTGCATGGATGATGACCCCTATGTTCGTCTGGATGTTTTACCCAGGACTGATTGCATTCACGCATCCATGCATCTAATAAGATTGCATTTACTCTATTTTAGTTGTCTAGATGTTTTATAATATTTCTTACTTAATCCGGTGGTGTGTAATCTTGAGGGGAATTCACACTGAGTTAGCCACTCATCTATCAAATATATAACTGTACAGGTACCACAGGTGGCCCTGATAATGTTCACATTCATATTGGTGAGGAGAAGGCTATGGTTGAAAAGAGTGCATGATTATATTTGTTAAGGGTTGCTACAAGATTTCACAGCTCAAGATTATTGCGAATTTACTTTATTTCATATATAATATTATTTCATTTCGTATTCATAAGAATAGAAATATTGGTTTGTATAAGTCATTATGGCAACCACTTGTATATTTTAAATGAAATTTAATATTTTACTTTATGCTGATTTGTCCACTCTACGCTTATTTTCTTACTCTGATAAAAAAAATAAATTATATCTGACCATCCTTTAAGGTTAACACTCGGGTTTTTGGGACACAGGTCATATACTTGGGTCCTGAAAAGTTAGGGTGTTATAACTGGTATCAGAGCATAGTTTGGACAAACTTGGCCTTGGAAAATGATCTTATACAAGCCTTAAATGTCTCTGTTAGGACATTTGAAATTAGAAACTTGAACTTAGGTGAATCTCTCTTAGATTTAGGAGGATGAATGAGAATGTAGAAACTCAAACTTAGGTTTCCTTAGAAGTTATTTGGATGACAATCCAAACTTACATGAAATTCCATTTGGACTAAGGAAAATTTGAGAACATAGGCACTTCAAACTTTAGGCCCATGAGATTTTTAAGACTAGACCTTTGGACTTCAAACTCGTATAGAGATCCTTAGAAACTATTATGTTAGCCATTTGAAACTAGGAGAAATTGAGAACATAGTGATCCAAGATTTTAGGCCACTAGAAAAGTTGTTTGAATGACTGAAGAACTTAGACATGAACTTAAGACCCATAGAACATTTAGTCATTGAACTTATAAAAAGTTCCCTGCAAAAAATAAAATAAAATAAATCTAGAAATTCAGAATATGAATTTTCCTAAGCTTCCATAGCTAAGACTAACACTATCATCAAATAGATTGAACTTAGACATTCTAGGAAATCCTTTATAGCCATCATACCATACATTAGATTAAACCTAAGTATTTCCCCATGCTTAAGAAAACTTATTAGAAGTTACAACTTAAACTTCCTAATACCTATCATTAATTGGAAAACAATAATTCTCATAAATTTCAGCACTTAGGGTCAACTAAATGTGAAGTTATAGGATTTTGGGTGAATTTTTAATCTTAGACTAAGCATATTAGAACTAGACTAGAAATCCTAGATAATTTATTAAAAATTTTCAAACTCAAGTTCCATTAAAAAATCCTGGTCTTGGAACTTCCAAGTAGTGCATTAGGTGACCAGAGTGCGTATTAGAAGCGTGATGGTCGTTTACGCCCATTCACGTAAATTTCGGGTGCTCTCATTGAAAATTTGAGGATTACTTGATATTCCCTAGGAGTCTAAAATAGTAGGGATCACAGATCGATGGAACCATGTCTAAGCGCTTACGCAGTTTGTCTCAAATTCTAAGTCCTAACAAATCTCAACGATTCCAATGCCCTGATCAGGCAAAGGACTAAGGTCTGACCGGATTATGAATTGATATCCAAATCCTCTGCTATACGTAGGCAAAGGATCGAGGTATCGAGATCAAACCCACTACGACTATCTATTTGTTATAGCTCAAACACTGAAAACTAGAAAATTGTATTGTACTTTACATGTTGGGAATTATCATTAAAGGTAAAAGAAGATAAAAGCAAAGCTAAAATATTAGTATTAGCCACCTAAAGGAACATAAAATCTTAGTAAGTGCTATGAGAAATCCTGATGTTGACAAGCATTAGTAAGATCCCCTGGTTCCAGTTAATACTGAAATGATTACTAACATTTAGTGGGACCTAAACGCATTAGTAGATTTGGTAGGATGGAGAGTTAAGGGTTGTGGCAGATTAAAATACAACATTGAGGTTTCACACATACGCATACACGAAATAGGGCACACCTTGTCACCAAATCTTGGGATGAGATTTCTGTTAAGGGGGGTAGATTGTAACACCCCGTACTTTCAGTACTCAAGTGTCACCACATTGGTCCAAATTAGCCTACATGTATGTGGTAAAACACGTTGAGTAGTCCCACAACCTACATACCTACATAAATAAATGAATAAATAAATAAAGTCAGATAAATAAATAAATGGCAATGTATAAGTAATAATAATAATAATGATAATAGTAATAATAGTAAGTATTAAAACTTATTCTACTAACGATAATTAATATTCTAAAATCCATAGTATAGGTGGTCCCGGGTGTCCGAATAAATCCTTAGGACCATTTTAACCGTTGAGGTTCAAATTCAAAGCGATCGGATCACCAATTCAACTGAAACCCTCAATTAGAGCTTATAGCTAAGAGTATGGCCCACCCAACTTTAGATCTGCCCCATTCTTGGTCAAGGGCTTTGATTTGGTCCTACAAATGGAATGGATGGAGTAGATTAGGACACTAACATTCCAGTGGGCCCCTGCATGACACGTGTACACCAAAAGCACTTGTGTGCGAAGGGCGCCAAAACCTCTGGCTCGGTCAAACAAGTCTTGACTGACCTATTTGTAATTGGAAAAAATCTCCCACCACTTGGAATTTAAACAGACTCACTTTGAGCTCTAAAGTGGCCCACCCAGGCCACTTTCTGACAGATCTGAACCATTAAATCTCTTCATGGGACCCAAACGAACAAAACCGTATAGGAGTTTTGACCCCTGCATAGGAACGAGAAAGAACGGTCCCAGCCCAATCCCTTCACGAATGGTTGAGATCCGAAGGAAAGGACGATCGGGTGGCTTCTCTTGCAAGCCAACCCTCCATTACCCTGAGGACTTAAGCTCTTCTCCTTGCCAGCTGAGAGGAGTCCTCTCACAGCCCAAAAATGGCTAGGTAATTAAGAAAGAAGAAAAAGAAAGTTTCCTTCTTTTGGATAGTGGTAGCTGTCACACTTGTGACCGTCTGATGGGCCACGCGGCACCATTCCATCGTTCCTAAGAAGGAGGTACGAGTTGAGATGATGAACTCTCTCATCTCATGAGAAAGAGAAGAAAACACAAGGAGATCTCATGAGATGAAGAAAGATATCATCTAAGATTCAAAAAGTGGGCCCCACGCTGCTAATGGGACCCATCCAGACCAATCAAACAATCCAGATCGCCTAAAAACCCATTGAAGGACAATCGACCATTAAAGGGTGGGTCATCTTCCTCAAAGACCAACCCAACCACGTCAACAAGATGGGCCTCATTAAGCCCAGAAAATGTACTTCTAGGGAGCCCAGGGCGCTACAAACACATCTCCACAAACAAATGGACCTCATGCACAATGGACCATGGATCCAAGCTGTTGAATAGAGGGGACACTAGCTGACCGTCAGCTGTCCCTCTCCCAGCTTATAAAATGGGCTCAACCCTCCAGCGTTTACACAAAAAGAGAGAAAAAGGAAGGAGAGTAGGAAAGGAAAGAGAGAGAGAAGGAAAAAAAATGAAAAAAAGAGAGGGAGAGTCTATGTTGGAGGACGGTTCAGCCAAGCGAAACCAGGTCCTCCTCCTTCCATTTTTCTTCTTCATTTTCCCGTAGTTATAAGGTCTGTTATAAGCCACGTTTGAGCCAAAAATCCGACCATAGAGAAGCCTGAATACGGCCTAAATGAAGGCTCTGTTTTGAGACTAAACATGGCCTGAGTGCAGGCTCCGTTTGAGGCCAAGCATGGCTTGAGTGTAGGCTCTGTTTGAGGCTAAAAAATGGCCTGTGAATGGGGCTGAAACTCAGTCGAAAAATAGCCCATAAACAAGCCCTGTTTGAGCTGCAACATACCCAAGGAATCAGACTAATAACAGTCCAAAAAAATTGGGCCAAAAATGCACCAGGTCGAGCCGTCTCTAGCCGGAAATGTAGCAGCAAACGGAGCTCTGTTTGAGCCTTGATATGTGTTAAAAAACGGCCCAGGGAGGGGCTGTGTTTGAGCTGATGAACAGACCAGAAATGGCCTCCAAAATGGCCTGGCCATACACGTTGACAATAGGTGTGTTGTACAGGATTTGGGCCCCACCAAATTGCAGGTGGGCTGCACCCTGCAATGTTCCATGGGTTGCACCTGGTTTCCCTTTTCAAACGAGGTGGGACACCCCCATATAAATCTTGGTGGCCACACCACGCCATTGTGGGCCTAACACCATTGCAGGTAGGCCTCATAAAATACCGGGTGGGCTGCACGTATGGGGGCCGTCCCAAACGAGCAGCTGACCCCCTGGACGTGCCTTCAAAAATAAATAAAATAGTATTTTATTATATAAATATAATATATATGTATGAAAGGATACACCTAGTGGGCCACATGTGTGACCCACCTTGACGCATGGGACCCACCTGCATCGTCCAGCAAAACTGACGGTGGGTACCCACCACAAGCTATGTTGTGATGCAAGCCGTTCATCTGTTTAAACAACAGATGGGACCCCCCACCTCAGATGTATTTGGGATCAGCTCAGTCCATCTGAACGTGGAAACTCTCCCACGTGTGGGACAACCTTGATAAATGTTTTGTATCCCCAACGTCCAATCCATGGACAAGGGCCTACCTTGATGGTGTGTGGGGCAACCACGCCGTCCACTGTTTGGGACGGTGGGGAGCCACCCTACACGTAGGACCTGCCTTGATAAAGGGTAATGGATTTACTGATCCACTACACCACACAGCGTCTGACCGGGATATGTATTATCTACACCGTCCAACCATGAGTAGAGATCGTTTTATGGCACTACAGAGAGAGTGCACTACAACAAATTACGGCTCAACCAATTGATGGGCTTACCCTTTGCCTGCGGCCCCTTTTAACGGCTGCGGACAAAGGGTCCCTTTCTATTAAAAAAACAAAAACCTATCCATCCATTTCCGCCATATCTCCCTATCTCTCTCACGCGCCCACTCCCAAAACCCAAAAGCCTCTCCCTTTCCCTCGCCTCTCTCTCTCTCTCTCTCTCTCTCTCTCTCTCTCTCTCTCTCTCTCTCTCTCTCTCTCTCGCATTCAGCCTCTCCCTTTCCCATTAATCCGCTTCCATGACATTTGTCCTTCGTGTTTATCTTCTTTACTTTTTTCCTTCTTGCAACACCCGGTAGCAGCGACAAAGGTAAAAGCTCTGGAATTTTTCTCCGACCCGCTCCCTCGATTCTCTCAGAAAAACCTACTACCGATTTTCCATCTCTATCTTTCTCTCACTTTAAATGCTGGAGGAGAGAGCTCTCCTTTGGATTCACAGATTTCAACAAGCGGACGTTTTCAAAGGCGGATCCATTTGGTTATCGCGTTCGCATCGGATCTAGGGTTTCTTTTACTTTCTCGCTTCCCGTTTTATCGATTTAAGGTAAGAGCAAACGCAATCTTTTCGATCTCATCTTCCCGCATTGTAAGGTTAGGGTTTCATCGAACTGCATTATGTTTTCTAGGATTTTTTGAGTCACATTTGTGTTCTGCAACGATTTTTGGGAGTTTCTGGAGCTGCATTTTGATGCTGAGATCGTTTCATAGGATTTTTATTTTTATTTTAAAAAAAATTTGTCTTATGTTTTTCATTTGTGCTTTAATGATGTAGATCTTTTGAATATTAATTAATTTATTTTTTAAAATTTTCTTTTAATTGAGGGATTTGAAATTTCTGGGGAGGAGATTGTTTTTTGGTGTAGTTCTTTGATTGGGAGGAAAACAGAGAAATTGAAAAAAGAAAAAAGAAAAGAATAGAGATAATGCTTTTTTTGGTAATAGGTAACATTTGAGAAACTGATATGTGCAGTATTTGATTTCCATTGCAGTTTGGGATGTTTATTTCAGAGATAATGCCTGTGTGGGAAGAAAATCTGACCAATAACATAATGACTAATATGCAGAATAGTTATTGAGCTCTCCATCTACATTCATATGACAGTGGCAAAGATGTATAGGATCGAGATCGTTCATCTGCTAGGCCCCTGTTTGGATGGGCTACACCTATAAACTTACGCTGGTGGGATGAATTTATCCTCTGATTTGATGATTTTTGTTGATTAGAAACCGATGGTTAGAAAAAAGTCTGACCAATGATATACATACAATGAGCAGAAATTCTCCCATAAGGGGCTCCGATCAACCTGACTGTTGGCTTATGGCACAACAAATTTGCTCTCTAGATCTCATATGGATGTATATTTGTAATATCAGGAAGATGGTTACAAGAGTACATGTGATCTGTAGTTATTCATTTATATAATTGATCTTGTCCTTTGCCTCTTTTTTTTTTAAAATTTTTTTTTAAATGTGATCTGCAGTTATTCATTTATATAATTAGAAGCACACTATCCAAACATAGTACAAAATATTGGTTGTTATGGTAATTGAGTGATCAAATAGCCACCAGTTTGTGATGTTCCTCTTATGCTAGATACAGACAATAGCAGTGTTCGATAGTCTTGGTATCATTATAACTATATGGAAATGTTAGATCTAAAATTTCTTATACATAGTAGAATAGGCATGTAAGAAATCTTAATTTGTGAATATCATTAGCCACTGATTGCATATACTTTCACATAAACCAAATGAGAATTCTTCTTTAAAATTGAAATTTTTTTAAGGCATGGAACTCAACAAAAATTAAACTAGAATTCTAAAAATCAATAGTATCAGCAAGAGAAAAGAAAACATAGAAAATGACTTCCAAAATACGGTAGTTAAGGCCAGTGCTTATGACTTTAGGGGAGTCCTGAGCTATCATTTAAACTCCTATATTTTAACACTCCACACTAGTCAAAACACCACACAATCCTGGACTCTACGTACCATGAGCATACATGTGTTTGCTACCCCTTGGATCATGTTTATGATCACTTAAGTAGGTCCTGTAGCATGCTCATAGATCTCATACATGATAAACCAATCTGATCCGATTTGAATCCAAACTATTGGCCAATGATGGCCCATTGGTTGAGAATTCTAACAAGTAATTGTAACCAGTGGGTTGTGGCAGGTCCTGTGAGAGAACAGAAGGGAGAGTGTGAGGTGTGGGGTTGGTTGTACTTGTGAAGTGAGTAAGGCATGTAGTGTGATTGAGAGAGTAGTTTCCCTAAGTGGGTTAGGGTGAAATGCAGTTGTAACTGTGGGATTCCTGGTGATGCCAAAGGATGAGAATGGTGGGCTGGGGGCATGGTTTCCAAAATAAGGTGGTCAGGGGCTGTTTGGATGTAATTTCCCCGAAAGGTGATGCGAGGATGAGGGTTGGGGGTGTGGTTTCCAAGGAAGTTTGGTGTGTCATCTTTTCCTAAAGAAGGTACCAACATCCACAAAAGGCCATCAATTGAGGGTTAGGATTGTCATACACCCTCACATTTATCTTTTTTCTTTTTTTTAAAAAAAAATAAAATATTTTCTTCTTTATGAGATTTCACAAAAATCAATAGTATCAACAAGAGAAAAGAAAACATAGAAAATGAAATTACTAATTCCAGCCCAATCCAATGAGAGAGAGAGAGAGAGAGAGAGAGAGAGAGAGAGAGAGAGAGAGAGAGAGAGAAATGGATATTAAAAAAAAAAAAACAAATGGAAAGGCATCAATTTATAAGAATTGGGAAAAAAACTAAAACTAAAACAAATAAGTTTTTCTCTAGATTTCTACAAAATGGCATTATTTTTGTATTTTAGTTCTCATGTAATTTAGTACCCTAAAACCGGTATTTTTGCGATGGGTTCCTGAAAACAGTTACATCCAAGGAGCCTTTTTCATTTAGTTGGCATAGTTTGTACTGTACAGGTTTCTCGCCTGAGGCTTCTGGGGGATCACTTACATTCAACACGCATTGCATTTGTTGAGTTTGTTTTGGTAAGCATTCAAACTGAATGATAATCACATACTTACGTATGCATTGGTTTTGTTTTAGGTTAACATGCAGCAATAGCAGCCTTTTCTGTCTTTGATGATCAATAACAGATTTTCATTGTGCACTATCATGGACCCATAATTGTCATATAGTTTCCATGCAGCACTCCACTAACACCACTGTCTTAATGAGATGGCATTGGGTTGGTTTTTCACCTGCAATGCCACTCGTACAAACCCCCTCAAAGTACACATATGAAGAGGCTGAGAACCACAATCAAATGAAAATGGCTAGTTTTATTGATGCTTAGCAAGAGACAATGCAGGGCATGTACCATGAGTATGGCACATGAACGCTCATGTGAGTATGAACCCTTACACGAACTTATCACCATGTAACTCTACAGAGAGACACACAATGCATAACTGAACTAGTCATAAAATCATACTGGTTAAATGATACCTATGACATTACAATGTGGTTAGTCTCTCTGGTTCATTCTATTGCACCCATATTTGCTATTTACATCTAGAAGCATGGGTCTCCAGTCTCCTTTTCATTTCCTAGAAATTCAGGTTTTCATTTTCCATTGTGTATCAAACTGAAACTGAAGATTACAAGGCACTTCTTGATTAAAATGTTATTGTTTTCATTAGCATTGGCAATTGTATGATGATGCAATGATATCATGCACCACCATGTGGGTATGTTTGTAGTTTGGCTGATGTGCAGTTGTGTAGAAGACTAGAGGCTGGATGTTTGGGCTCACAAGGTTGGTGTTTGTTGTATGTATGGATTTATGGGTGGTTGTCTTATTGCTGTATGTTGTTTGCTATAGGGCTGTTGGGAGGGTGGATTGTAAAAGTCAGGGGTGTGCCGGCAGAGGTATGTCTATAGAGTAGGGGTTCGGGCCCCCCCTTCTGTTATATATCTAGGTGTGGCTTCACGCAATGGCTGTTGCAGACCTTCTATAGTTTGTTGTTATCTTGCAATCTAGCATGAAATCAGCACTTAAGGAAGACCTTTACTAGTGTGCTGCAACCCTTTCCTTTTTCAACAAACAGGTGATGAGTTCTCAAATAGAACAGATACGTGCACACACATACCAATAATAAAACAATACATGCATAAAGAATATCAAGAGCATGCTTGATATAGGGAATGACACTCTCTACCTTAGTTTTTTTCATAGGCAAAGAAATAGCTTTGTAAATAATCCACTGTCTCATGAGTTGCTTCCACTGTTCCACATGAAAATCTTCCATTGAAACTCTCGAGATCTTTTTAGAATGCTGAAATTTTTATTGAAAATTAATTGAAAGAAGGAAAGCTATCCATCAAGATTATGGACAACTATTGCCAATTAGAAGAGAGTCCCTTGCTTTCAGATAGTTATCAGATCATTAAATAACCATTTTGAGTTCAGGAGTTTTTCAGATAGCTCTTCTTGATCATGATAAAGCTCTTTTCTTGTGATTGTTTAAGTTATTTAAAAACTGAAATGCTTGCAATGGCTCTTGTTTTAGTGGTATGCTGGGAATGGGATTCTTTTGAATATCTAATTTGAATCCTTATTTTATCATTGGCAGTCGACAAATGTATTTGCATGTGTTATGACAGATTTCTTTTTTGGAAAGTAACATTACCAGGGATTGAACCCTGGATCACTCACACACACTTCTTAATCTTACTATGACAGATAAAAATTTTCCTGGTTCACTGGCTTCCTCTTACCTAAATAGTTCGCTATCATATTGATGAGGACCCAAAGACTTTGAAGGTGTTTCCCATTCCACTTCATGATGCCAGTGGCTCAACTCTGCATTATGACCGGCTTAGCATTTCAGATGAAAAGATATTGGCAGCAACCCATGGTTCCACATTCTGTCATGTAGCTGAAACTGGAAAGGTTTTGGATACAGCTGAAAAATCGCATTAAGGTTTTGGATACAGTGTATAAAGATTTGTTTCAGATATTTTGATGTGTAACCATGTGCTAATATTTGTTATATGTTTTGTACTTTAATTCAAAGAAACTGTTCAATTAAGGTTTGATTTATTTCACTATAGGCATTGGTCTGCCTGTAATATGTTAGTTCAAAACTGAAATAGGAAGCAATTTCTTTACAGTATATGCCTAGGAGGGCTTTCATGAATTTTATTTATTGCCTATCATATACCTAGAATAACTAAGAGTTTCCCTGTATCTTATTGGGGTAAGTTGATATGGATTCAACACCGCCGTATCAGCTGATGTGAAACTGATTTTCTGAACCCCACTCAGTAGGCTATATGCATTTCCGGGGCTATGGTACCAATGGCTACGATCGTACTGTGGGGCTACTCATATTTAGCTACGGATTTTATCCGTGGCTTTTGACCCATTTTAAACAAAAATTGATGATTTAGCGGCATCCAGCACAACTGTCAGTAAAGGTCCTGGCTGCCGGTAAAGCCATTACCGACTGAGGCTTTGCCGGCTGTTAGATAACCGCGGGCAAAGGATTTGCCAGCGGTTTTATTGTATTTGCCGGCGGTTAAAACCGCCGGCAAAGGACAGTTTTCTTGTAGTGTTGGGTTCATACCTTAAAATGATATGAAAAATGGGAGTGGATTAGCTCTTACCTGGGTGTTATCTAACCGTGTGGGGCTACCTTTTTGTATTTTTTGTATATCCACTTCATCCATCTATTTTTCATCTCATTTTAGGGTGTTATCCCAAATCTTAAGAAGACATAAATCTCAGGTAAATCATACCACTAGAAACAGTGATAAATGATTACTAAAAACTTTTTGTACGCCACAAAAGTTTTGGATCAAGCATCTCTATATTTTCCCTTCATCCATGTCTTCTTGACATTATCAACGGGTTGAATTGAAAATAAACACTATAAAAACCTTACTATGGCTCCTTTGGAATTTTTAATGGTAAAGCATTCTATCATCACTATTTTGTGTGGTGTGGTCCACCTGAGATTTGGATCTTCTTAATTTTGGAACTGCGTTCTAAAATGGGCCAGAGAAATGGATGGACAGAGTGAATATACAACACATCGTCCAGGTGGGCCCCACAGTAAGGGTAGCTATAATGTTATCCGGTACCACTGAATCCGCTCTCTGAAAAATGTATAAGCAACGTGGATAAAGCCCATTCATCATAGTGGGCACCCTGCCTGGACAAGTCTGTCTAGGTGGGGGCACAACTGAATGGAAGTGGATTATTAATGTGGCCTCAGTAGTGTGTTGATGTCGTGAAGTTCTGTGAATTTAACCATGATATGTGTTATAACCACACCATCCATCTTTTTTGTGAGATCTTACAGGTAATGGGCCCAAAAAATGAGGCAGATCAAAGCTTAGGTGGACCACACTATAAAAAGTAGCGGAGACAATAACAGCTCATGGTTAAAACTTTCCTAGGGCTCACTATAATGTTTATCGCCAATCAAACTGTTCATTAAGTCACATAGACCTGGCTGAGGGGAAAAACAAATATCAGTTTGATCCAAAACTTCTATGGTCCCAAGAAGTTTCAATGGTAGGTGTTCAATCCCCACTGCTTTCTGTGGTGTGGTCCACTTGAACTTTAAATCTGGCTCATTTCTAAGCCCATGATCTAAAATGAACTCACGCAAAATTGATGAACAGTGTGGATATAACACATGTACGATGGCGGGGATCATAGAACTTGGTGACGTGGACACACATCCAAGGTGGTGGTGTGTGGCACACGACGCAATATGCTTCTCAACTGAATGGGGGTTGCACTGATTCTAGGGAGCCGAGTAGGTGTTACCCGGGACACCCTTACCGTGTGGGCACCAACTTCATGGTTTTTTTTTTTTTTTTCCTAATCCACACCTTTCGTTCGTTTTCCCATGTCATTGTAGGACTTTATTCCAAAAATTACGTCGATCCAAATCTCAGGTGGACCATAAAACTGGAAGCAGTGGTGAAATTAAAAGCTTGTGTGGGCCACAAAAGTTTTGGATCTAGCTGATCTTTATATTTTCCCTTCATCCAGGTCTGTTAACCTTACAAACGGGTTGGATGGAAAGGATACGTTAAGTTGGGATTCATTATCGTGGGTCCTAGGAAGTTTTTAAAGGTAGATGTTCAATCATTACTGTTTCATATGGTGTGGTCCACCTAATATTTGGATCTTCTTCATTCTTGGGAACACGTCTTAGACTGGGCTAGAGAGGCAGATGGACGGCATGGATATACACATCATTAAGGTGGGCCTCATAGTAAGGTTAACACCCACTAAGGTGTTACCCTGGAAACAGCTAATCCACTCCTCTGATCCTAACGTTTGTACTAGGGGTGCACACGAGTCAGTTTGGTCTGATTTTGGGGTGAAACTGGAACCGAACCGTTTCTAATGGTTCTATGATATTCGAAACCGGAACCGAACCGTTCCTAGCGGTTCTAGGATATTTGAAACTGGAACCGGACCGTTGGCACTCTAGAACTGAACCGTTAAAACCGGTTCAGTTTCAGATCGGTTCCACGATTCTGGGATTTTTATAATCTAGCCCAATTGCATGTTTAATTTTATTATCTAGCCCATGTCCATTCATGTTATGGTCCATTTGATGAATGGTTTAGATATTGTATAAGGTGTGCAAAAATATATTTATGAAAATAATTAAATGGTGCATTATGATACATAAATCCTAAGTCAAATATAAAAACAATCAAAGCGTTCTTAGTTCGGTTCCATAATTCAGTTCTACGGATCGGATCCACAGTTTGGTTTTACGGATCGGTTCATTCGGTTTGGTTCTACATACCCCCAAACCGAGAACTGAACCGATGTAACCGATTCTTTGATTTTTGGAACCGGAACCGGAACCGATGCACTCTAGAACTAGACCAAACTAGACCATTTGGTTGGTTCTAGTCCGGTTCCACGGTTCTACCGGTTCAATGTGCACCCCTAGTTTGTACCAATGTCATGTCCAACAAAAAAAATGGAGGACGAAATCGAATTGCATACTGAGGTGATCGTACTGAGTAAACTCAGTTGGCCCACTGTGAATGTATTTTGTTTATCCACTTCGTCCATCTATTTTTCCAGATCATTTTAATAGTTGAGTCCGAAATTGAAGAATATCAAAAGCTCAATTGGACCATACCACATGAAACAGTGGGAATGATGATTTCCATCATTGGAACCTTCCTATAGCCTACAGTTATTTTTATTTGTCATCCAACCTATTCATAAGATCACAAAGACATAGATGAAGGGAAAATAGAAATATCAGCTTGATCCAAAGCTTCTTTGGCCTCTAAGAATTTTTCAATGGTAGACATTCAATTCATACTTTTTCCTATGGTGTGGTCCACTTGAGAATTTTATATACTTCATTTTTCATCTCATGCAATAAAATTATCTATTAAAATGGATGGATGGAGTGGATAAAATATATAAACCATGATGGCCCCACAAGTTTTTCTCAGTACGCTTAGGCATTTTCGAAGTAAACAATTCAAAAGATAAAAAAAAAAAAAAATTAAATATTATAGCATTAAATACTATTATGGGCTGAGGCCAAGCATACACATAGTTTAGATAATTGAAAATATCCTAGTTTAGATAATTGAAAATATCCCCACGTGTATCAAATCTTGCGTAATAAACAGAACATTAGGTGATAGGTCCCAATCATTCCTTTGAGTCTGAATCATATGCTTGCCACGAACATAAAATTTTTGTTTGTTGCTATCAGATTAGGCCACATCATAGCACACTATACTTAATAATGCAGCAGTGTTGACGATGCCAGTGATAAGGTGGTCACGATGCCCAAAAACATGAATTTCCTATTTATGAAAAGCAGAAAATTCAGATTCCATTCCTTGAACTCCAGTGAGTGCCTGTAAATTTCGAAGTTATAATATTATGGAGCCTTACAACAATCATTAAAATGATATTTTAAACTTTTACAAATGGGCTTTAAATTCCTAGTTCATATTACATATTATATAACTCTGTGGTAGCGTTTCACCAAAAAGTAGGTGGAGAGACTGCGTCTGCAAACAGCTCTCGTGAAAACTGACTTTAAGACAGAGACTTCCATGTCCAAGATTTAAGCATATGTTATGATATTGTCTGGATGCGTGGACAAAAGGCATCGTTGGATGTTGAGGTTGTGTTTAGATGAACCGGACGCCAATTGCCTGTGCCCCTGGCTACAGGAAGTTCCTGTGGTCGGAAGCTGTGGGGCCCACAAAGATTTCTACGACAAATCCATTCTCTCCATTAGTTTATAAAGATCACAAAAGGATAGTAGTCCAAGAATCAGGCAGATAAAAAACTTAGGTGAGCCACACTGCATGAAATAAAAAGAACCGAAGCCTCCATGATTGAAATCTTCCTCAAGCTGACCATGATGTTTATATGCTATCCAAACCATTCATAAGTTTGTTACCACTCAGATCATCCTCGCTGTACAAAACTCCTCTAAACTCCTCAAAGTTTCCAATGGTGAGCATTCAATCCTATTGGGGAACTACAGAAGCACACAGAGACAAATCATGCAAGGTACTCGCAATCGCACAACCAAATCCAAACAAGAACAATTTGAATTTTACGTGGAAAAACCCTTGCTGAAAAAAACTACGATACAAAGCAGTAAGTAATGCACTATAAAAGTAGAAATTATAAAAGATAGAGTATTATCGATTTGAACAAGCCTCGAATCTACTTCACAAGCCCTAATTATGCCCTTGAAATCCTTAGGAATGAATTAAAGAGCCCTAATATACCTCTTTCTTATGCCCTAATCCCGTTTATACTCAATATATATACTATCACAATCGGAATAAGAAATAACTTATGCACTTACGCAAGTTTACGTGTATCTTCAATGGTACCTTTAATGTCATCAACACTCCATTAAGGATCTATCGATGACATCGAACTTCTTCGATGTCATCGAGTAGCAACACTAAAACATTTCAGCAACTAACATGGATTTTCTGGATTTTTTTGATGGGATTGAGCACCTGTTGCTGACATCGACATCTGCTCGATGGCATCGACAGACCCCTATTATTAACAGATTTAAGACATCAACAACAATCTCTACCATGTCTTCAATCTTTATAGTTCTTTATCAATCGTCATCTTTAATTCCGCCTTCCATCATAATTCTTCCATCGCTTCTCGTACACAATCCATCTTTCATTTACGCCATTGCCAATCCTAGAGAAGTTATATAGAACTTGAACTTCTCTGTGGGAAATACTTTTGTAAGCATGACAGCTAGATTCATGCTTGTATATATATTCTCTAGAGTCATGCCTCATTCCTTAAGCACTCGTCGAATAAAATGATGATACACATCAATATATTTAGCACATTAGTGATAAACATAATTCTTAGCCAAATTAATTGTACTTTTGTTGTCATAATCAACTGGCACGACCTCCTATTGAAGCCCCATGTAACATCCTAAATTTTCTCTAGTTTGGATTACAAAAAAATCCTTAAATATATATTTTTTATAGTTAGCCTGCGTCGCCACTTACTGACCTTTGATGCTTGAAGTGAGCTTATACGCAGGTGGTACCGATAAAGAACTGCACAAATTCAATTAATCAACTGCAAAAAGCTAGCAAATCCGCCCGATCACTCAAGCATCGAGTTTATCCTTATGATTTGTTTACATAGGGCCTAAATCTAGCCAACTTATTGTCCATAACCCTAAGTATAGGGTCACTATGTAGTAATCATCTTGGTAAGACCGAGGTCGAATCCACAAGGGCTAATCTCGTATATTTTCTGAGAGTAACTAGAACTAGAACTAGAAGAAACTGAAAACCTAAATCTGGAATAAGTGAGAGAATAATTGTGAAAAACTTAATAAAAAACTTATGAAATTCAAAAGTGGGAAACTAGGGTTTCCAAGGATCCACTTGTAAAGATCAGAGAGATCTATGCTTGATTCATAAATACAATTGGAATCAGAGTCCCATCTTTATCCAATTGGAAGATATCTCATTAAAAATCAAATTTGAACTTCCTTTGATTTAATTATCAATGGATGAGAAGTCTGAGAACTAGAAGTGATTCCATTACAAAACCATGCCCATGAGACAAAGAAAACAACAAAATTTACTAATTATTCAATCAATCTGAGAGAATTATGGAAGTTAGGGCGGATTCCATCATCAAACCATGCCCAAGGGACGATGGTGAACAATAGGATTTTCTAAATTCACAATTTCAATAATGAAAAGAACATACTCAAAGCTATCGCAAATCCATTGTAATTTAAGTCACAACAAACCATTAAAAACTGAAAGTATTCCTTATAATCAAACTAGAATTAAAGAAAGTTCAATATAAACATGAATCAAGGTCATAGAAAATACTATTACGCTACAAGCTTCACCTCTTAGCCCTAGCTAAGAGGTTTAGCCAACCATAGACATGATTGAACTATATAATCTCTTAAAAAAAGCATTTAAAAAAAATAAATTAGGAAAGGAAAAAACTCTTGATGACGGTTGCTCTACACTTTTGCTCCCTTCTTCCTGGAGCATTCGGCAAGAAAAAGGACTGGCTGGTTGCTCTCTTTCTCAACCCCCCCCCCCCCCCCCCTCCCCCCACTCAAACCGGACAATTGGTTTTATAGGCATGGGAGGCTCACGTAGCATGAGAATCGCGTAGCTTCTGTTTACACAAGATAACTTACGCAGCAGGGGTGAGCTTCCGTGTGAAAGAGGTGGAGTGGTCCTTACCTTCGATCTTTCCGAGCGGTCTTTGTTGGAACAGTTGGTTTTGGATGGCTGATAATATGAACGGTTTGGATCTCCACATCAGCCAATAGTGGTGGCCCATAACCCCTCCAACTGGACGATACAGTGAAGGCACCCGATCCCGATCCTTTGCTAGGGATGGTGGGGTCCACTTATGGTGATCTTTTAGTGAATCAGCATCTATCATTGACTTCGTAGGGTTGATTCAGGCCAATATTCCAGATTTGAAGTGGATCCGAGTTTTGGGTGGGTCACACCACTAATCGACATAGCGACATATTCCTTATTGCTGTGACCTTAAATGCATGCATGGATGCATGGAAATGATTAGGGTTTGGTTAAAACCTTCATCCGGACAGGTTGGACGGGCCAGATCATCCATTTGGATGACCGTGGTGGGCCACTACTCGTCCCAATGGATGGTCGTCCGCATGGATCGAGAGTCTCTCTCGGACTCGTGCTCCATCGGGTCAAACGGTCTTGACTGGAAGTCCCGGTCCTGTGCACTGCAGGTGCATGGGTGTGCGCACGCTCGTGATCAGCTGTGGGGCCCATAGTGATGTTTTCAATCAATCCACTCTGGTTGTGGATGCCAAATAAAATCTACTCCATCCATCCGGTTTCCCACCTGATCTTAAGGGGTTGAGTCAAAATTAAAGCATATCTAGAGATTAGGTGGCCCCAAACTATTAATGGTTGATATTTTCACTGGCTTTGGTGATTCTTGAGCGTTAAATCCATGCTTATATGATTAAAATAAAACATTAAGCATTATCATGTGTATAAAACCAAGTAATAACTAGGGTCTAATATGCAATATTTAACCCTCAACACAATCCTCAACCAGCATTTTTCTAATCTCTGCAAAGTATGCGAAAAATAAGTTTAATGCGCAATGTTCAACTTTTTTCAGAAAACAATCTTTCGTGTATTAAGTATGGATGAGTAGACTTAAGATGAGAAAGTGAGTTTTTGAAAACCTGGAGCTAAATCACATAAGTAACAGATCAAATAAATCCTTTATCCATTAGGTCAGAGCATAGTTCGCATATCAAGTTTTCAACATGCTCTGTGAAAATACTATTTTTTCATAATGTTAGTCATACTCATCACTTTAAGATTAGTTAAAAACCTAAGTACTGATTCTGAACTTATCTACTTTTTCTTCTTTTTTCAGTTTTTGATTTTATATCGATGGTTATTTATATTCATTTAGTCTTTTCATCCTTTTTTTTTGTCTTTTTTTTTTTCTAGACATTACATTCTTTTCAATGACATTTTTCATTCCCCTCAAAGATGTTGTCATTCTTCATTCTTTATGACTTTTTTGTCGATCTCCTATTTTTTTAACTGTTTTTTTTTCTTCTTTTAAGGTGGATAAAATTCTCCAGACACGGTTCTTAGTATTTTTCAATGATCACCATACTAACAATTAGAAAATCTAATACTATCCACAAAGAACAATTTGAATAAAATAATATTCGAACATCCTCTTAACCAAGTGAATGTAAGAACCATAAGTGATAAATTACTTAGTTGCTCAAACTCCAACAATTCAAAACTCGATTTCTATCTTATTGTCATACTTAAAATAGTCTTAAATACACAACTTAACATTGAAATTTTTTCAAAAAAATTTACAAATTTTTCTCAAAACTAAGAAAACACTGATTAGGTAACCTAATCTCTCATCCCCAACCTAAAATCTATATTGTCCTCAATGTAAAAGAAATATACAAGAATTACAAAAGAGATAAGATAATTGAAAAAAGAGTGATGGAAAGATAGTACCAAATGAAGAAAATTTGTGACTTTTTCCAAAGGATCTCAGTGTGAAGGTGGGTTAGCACAAGAGTTTATCAACAAAAAATAAACTATCCTAAAATGGCGAAAGCAAACTATCCTAAGCAGCATAAAGTTGACTATCCTAAAATGACAAAAAGCAATAAACCTAACTACACCTTCGTCAGACTAGGAGATCAATCCTGGTATATAGGATCAGTTAGAGGTATAGACATGTTCTCTGAATCAAATTTCTCAACAAATGGCTTTAATCGATGTTCATTTACTTTAAACTCATTTCCATTGGTTGGATTCTGAATCTCGACAACCACATGAAGATAAACATTGATAACAGTGAAAGGGCCGGTCCAACAAGATTGGAGTTTGCCTGGAAAGAGATGTAATCGAGAGTTATACAGGATGACTTTCTGACCTGGTGTGAATGATTTTCGAAGAATGTTTTGGTCATGAAATGCCTTCATCTTATCCTTGTAAATTCTTGAGTTTTCATCATTTCGAATTTTTTCAAGTTCATTTAACTGAAGTTTGCATAGCGAGCCAACATTATCCAGATTGAAATTCAGATATTTAATCGCCTAGTAGGCTCTATGCTCCAACTCTACAGGCATGTGGCAAGCTTTCTCATAGACAAGTTTAAAGGGAGGCATTCTAATAGAGGTCTTAAATGCAGTACGGTAAGCCCATAAGGTATCAGTCAATCGGATTGACCAATCCTTACAGTCAGGGTTAACCGTCTTTTGCAAGATGTGTTTAATTTTCCTATTAAAAATCTCAGCTTGTCCATTTGTTTGTGGGTACTATGGAGTGCTCACTTTGTGGGAGATGCCATATTTCTTCATTAAATTCACAAATGGCCTATTACAAAAGTGTGAGCCCCCGTCACTAATGATGGCTTGAGGCGTTCTGAATTAGGAAAAGATGTTTTCTTTTAAAAATTTAATGATCGTTTGATGGTCATTGTTCCGGCATGAAATTGCTTCGACCCATTTAGTAACATAATCTACTGCTAGCAAAATGTATACATTTCCAAAAGATTAGGGGAATGGTCCCATAAAATTAATACCTCAATAATCAAATGCTTCAATGATCAGAATGAGGTTAAAAGGCATCACGATGGGACAATGCTCACAATTTTTGATAAAGCTCACAAGCTTTGCAAAACTCATGAGTGTCCTTGAACATAGTTGTCTAGTAAAAGCCACACTGCATAATCTTGGCCGTGGTCTTTTTAGTAGAAAAGTGACCACTACAGGCCTAAGAGTGACAGAAGGAGATGACACTTTGGTGTTCATTATCTGGCACACATCTACTTAAGATTTGGTCTAAGTAATATTTAAATAAATACAGATCATCCCAGAAGAACTTACGAACCTCGGTAAAGAATTTTTTCTTATCTTGTGCAGTCCAATGTGTTAGCATGAAACCTATGGCAAGATAATTAATAATATCAGCAAACCAAGGTGAATGGGGGACTTTGAATAGTTGTTCGTCAGGGAACATATCATTGATATATGTCGTCTTAAGAGAATTAGGGAGATTAAGATGAGAAAGATGGTCAGCCACTTCGTTCTCTAATACCTTTTTATCTATTATTTCTAAATCAAATTCTTAGAGTAGGAGAATCTATCTAATCAGGCGAGGCTTAGCATTATTCTTAGAAAGAAGATATTTGACCGCTACATTATGTGTAAATGATGATCTTGGATCTGATCAAGTAAGACCTAAATTTATCCAAAGTGAATACTATGACTAAGAGTTCTTTTTTCATAGTTGTAGTCCACTTAGGCAGGATTTAGAGTTCTACTTGCGTAATGGGGATTCTTTTCTTTTCTCTAGCCCAAAATCACCCCAAGTGTATAATCAGACGCATCACACATAAGTTCAAAAGGAAGCTCTAATCGAGTGGCCGCATGATAGGTGCAGTGGTTAACATGCCCTTGAGCTTAGTAACAGCTTCCTGGCATTGCTTAGTCCACTCGAATGGTGCATCTTTTTGAAGTAGATTACATAAAGGATGAGAGAGGTGACTAAATTTCTTTATGAATCTCCTGTAAAAATCAGCGTGTCCTAAGAAGAATTGCACATCTCGTATGTTCTTGGGTGGAGGTAGGGTATAAATGAGATCAATTTTCGCTTCATCTACCTCGCTTTCCTTGGACGAGATGATGTGTCCAAGAATAATTTCTTTACGAACCATGAAATGACACTTCTCCAAATTGAGTACCAAATTCTTTTCTTCACATCTTTTTAGCACACATTTAAGATTCTCTAAGCAATCGCTAAAAGATGGACCAAAGATAGGAAAGTCATCCATGAAGACCTCTAGATATTGCCCCACCATGTCAGAAAAATACTCATCATGCATCACTGAAAAGTAGCTGGGGCATTACATAGTCCGAATGACAGCCTTCAATAAGCAAAGGTGCCAAAAGGACATGTGAATGTGACCTTTTCCTGATCTTCAGGAGCTATCTCTATCTGGTTGTAGCCTCAATACCCATCAAGGAAACAATAGTACAAGTGACCAGCTCACCTTTTCAAGATTTGATCAATGAAGGGCAAAGGAAAGTAGTCTTTCCTCATGACGATATTCAACTTCCTATAGTCAATGCACATTTTCCAACCAGTAGTACTCTAGTAGGCACGAGTTCATTGTTGGCATTGGGTACGATGGGGATTTCAGACTTCTTAAGAACCACTTGAGTTAGACTCACCCATTAGCTATTAGATATGGGGTACATGATACCCACATCCAATAGTTTAAGAACCTCGGCCTGAATCACTTCATGTTTGGATTTAGTTTACATTGTGATTACTGAGAGGTCTTCGCATTATCCTCGAGATAAATGTGGTGAGTATAAATCAAAGAGTCAATTCCCTTGAGGTCCACAATCGACCATTTAAGGGCTCCCTTATACTCAATGAAAGTATAGATGAGCATACTCTCCTGTTCTTGCTCAAGGTGTGAAGAAATCACCACGGGGTATGTCTCATCTTGATCTAAATAGACATATTTTAAATCAGATGAAAAAAATTTAGGTCAAGCTTCAGTGGCTTGAGGTTAGACGGTATAGGTATTACATTAGTTTTGGGCAACTCTTAAAATTATGACCTCCACCGGTTAACTTCATCAAGTGTCGGCATAGTATCAAGCATGGCACCCATTTTTCTAATCATGTTATCATCAAAATCATGGGAGTGGGCCAGGCATGTCTCTAGAAGGTCAGAGGATAAAGTCAAAAGTATTCTATCTTTCACGAAGGAATCAATCATGTTAATGTCATGAAGATCGTCATTATCCTCTATTCATTTGCCTGTGTTGAAAAAGATATTCAACTCCAATGTCATATTCCCAAAAGACATACTCATGACTCTATTCCTACAATTAATAATTGCATTTGAAGTGGCGAGGAATGAACGACTTAGAATGATGGGAATTTAAGTGCTCATCTTACTGATGGATTCCGTATTCAGGACGATAAAATCTACTAGGTAGAAGAATCTATTAACTTGGACCAACACATTCTCAATTATCCGTCTCAGTACACGAACTGAGCGATCAATAAGTTGTAATGTGGTTAGGGTGGGTTTAAATTCACCCAAACCTAACTGTTTGTGGACTGAGTGGGGAATTAGATTTACGCTTGCTCCTAAGTCAAGAAGTGCGTGCTCAATTCGGTAGTTCCCAATTACAAAGGGTATGGTTGGGCTATGGGGATCTTTGAATTTTTGTGACACATCTTGCTTTAAGATGACACTCACTTTCTCTGTTAAGAAGATTTTCTTTTGAATATTTTTCCATCTTTTGGTCATACATAAATCTTTCAAAAATTTGGTATATGAAGGTATTTGTTTAACCGCATCCAGTAGAGGAATATTGACCTTCACTTATTTTCAAACCTCTAGAACGTCTTGAGAATTAAAGAGAGGTTTTGGTGCAACCAACCACTGGGGGAACATGGCAATTGGCTTACCTTGAAGTTCTGGTTCTAATTCTTGTGGAGCAGTGCTAGGTCTATCATCGTTATTCTCTTCCGGGTCCTTAGGCTTTTTAGCCTTACAAAATAGATTTGTCAATGGTCTTCCCACACCTAAGAGAGGTAATAGATTTAGGTTTCTCCATTTAGGTTGAAGAGCTCGGGTCGCTAACTTCATATTGTGGTTTTGGATTGGAAAAAGGTTAAGATGGAAGGCTTCCTTATTCTTAATCGTATTCCTTGTGTCAAGCCCTTATATGGATTTTGTAAGGTCTTGAAAGGCTTGTAGCATCCCCTGATTGAAAAGATCTCGCTTTTGAAGATGTTTTAGAATCGAATCCTCTTAAGATTTCTCTTGATTTAGAATTTGGTTGAAGAAACCTTGAGGGGTAGCAATTTGTCCATTCCTTCAACAGAAGTTTGGATGATTTCCCCAACTACAATTGTACGTATTAGAGGTAGGTCCATTGAAAGGTCTTTTGTAATTATTCACGGCATTGGATTGCTCATTCAGCACCTCTTGAAACACAGGTATTGTTACACAATTTTCAATTGTGTGAATGTTGCAAGTACAAATACCGCAATCAGTTTCCTTAGCTTATCCTTCTTTAATTCCATGACCTTGAGTTTTCTAGTGAGATTAGCGACTTTAGCATGGATATCATCGTCCTCTTTTAAGAGATACATTCCACCCCTCTCTTTGTATTGAGTCGACCTAGACATGACATTAGATTTTGAGGAGACGTCCCATGATTGTGTGTTTTCAACAAGCTTATCAAAGTAGTCTCACACATCATCGACACTTTTATTCATAAATTCCCCATTACACATTATCTCGACTAATTAGCGCATGGGAGATGTCAGTCCATCATAGAAAAAGTTCGTGATGCGCCACGTTTCAAAACCGTGTTGTGGGCATGAATTGACAAGATCCTTGAACCGCTCCCAACATTAGAAGAATGTTTTATCTTCCTTTTGGACGAAATTTATGATCGACTTTCTAAGGGTGTTCGTCTTATGGTATGGGAAAATTTTCTTTATGAACTCTCTTCTCATGTCATTCCATCTACCAATAGATCGAGGACGTAGTGAATGCAACCACGTCTTAGCTTTCTCTTTCAATGAAAAAGGAAAGAGTTTCAGCCTAGCTGTGTCATCAGACACGTTTGGAAAGTATAAAGTGGCTATAATTTCGTCAAACTCTTTCAGGTGTAGATACAGATTTTTAGATTCAAGCCCATGGAATTTTGGAAGGAGTTGGATTACACTTAGTTTGATACCTATATGTCTTGTATTTTCTGAAAAAACCATACGTGAGGGTATACTCACCCCCACTGGTTGTAAATAATCTCGTAAAGTACGAGGCGGGGGTGCTTGATGCACCTCATTCTCATCCCAGACTTCCTCAGCCCTAGGTTGAAGTTATTAATTTACCTATTGATTTGCAGCCATCACTTTAATTAACTTTGAGAATCGTGAGTGGTGTCTAATCCTATGAGGGATATATAACCCCTCAACCAATCCTCCTTCACTCAAAAGACATCAAGTGTTATTATGGACCCACTTGGGCATGAAACACTTTCAGCCCTCAAATTCAGATTCTAACCTAAACCTAAAAGAGAAAGGAAATAAAAATTTAAAAATAGAAAGATAAAGGGAATTAGAAAGAAGTTACCAAATTAGAAGTTCCTAATTAAAATCTTGCAAAACAAAACAAAATTAGTCAGTTTCTAAAAACAAAAGAAATCCTAGAATTAGAAAATTTCTAAAAACAGAAAACAAACCTTAATTTATATTAGAAACAAAAACCAAAAAATTAGAAAGAGATTACCAATTTAAAAAGTCTATATCATGATCCTACAAAATAGGAAAGTTAGATTAGTTTCTAAAAATCAAATAGAAAACTAATCCTAAAATTAGAAAGTATAAAAAACTAATCTTAAACTGATCCCAAAACTAGCTAATCTTAGAAAAATGCAACCGTTAGTCCTTGTCAACGGTACCAAAAACTTGTTCACAACCCCAAGTGTAGGGTCGCGATATAGTAAGAATCTCGGAAACACTAAGGTCGAATCCATAGGGCCTAATCTTGTGTGGTTTTTGAGAGCAACTAGAACTAGAACTAGAAGAAGATGAAAACCTAAATTTGGAATAATTGAGAGAATAATTGTGAAAAACTTAATGAAAAACATGCGAAATTCAAAAGTGGGAAACTAAGGTTTCCAAGGATCCACTTGTAGAGATCAGAGAGATCTATGCTTGATTCATGAACACAACTGGAATCAGAGTCCCATCTGTAATGCCCTGAAATTCAGGGGTCGAGCATAACTCAGCTCCCGAGTTCCAAAACATCACTTATGCAACATATTTGATGATGGTTGTATGCTGTCTGTATTAAAGCATAAAATATGAAATAGATCAAGCCAAATTAGTAGACATAATTCAGGGATATTGAGAAAATGTAAGCGGAAGACTTAAACACATATATAATTCAAAATAATCCCCAAATGATGCGTGATCTGCTCCGAAAAATATACATATATCTGTGTCTCAAAATACATACACGAAATGTTCAAAATGATCTACTACACATCCCAAAAATAATCCCCGCTGGTCAGGACAAGGCTCAGACGAACACGCCTGAGAACTGCATATATGAGAACGCCTCCTCGTCCTCATCAAAGTCTGGCTCCGCCTCGCGAGCATCGCCATCTCCTGCAGCTAAGTCAGAGTCTAGTTGGTGTTTAAACACCGTTACAAAACGTGGGAGTGAGTGATCAACTCAGTGGTACTATATAGCAGAAGTTAACATGTTATCAATCCAATCAAGCAGTAATGATAAGGCAGTACAGTCACACAGGTCCTAGGCACTCTTGTTAATGCAAGGATGATTTGAAGAATGATGCATGCCCTCACCACAATCTCCCTCATGCGACATCATTTAACGATCGCGGCATGAATCACTACCACTGTGCTCTCACACCAACGTCAATGACACATGCAGTGCGATGTAATGAATATGATTGCCAAGTTCTTATTAGTCATTTTCATATAGCAGTATTGGGAAGTTAAGACACCTCCCTTATATCATTTCCCAACATTGATCCATTCTAGGGTCGACAGTCCTAGGATATCTCATACGATGTTATGTTTCTAAGTCGCTGCAAGGGCTGTTAGGGCTGTTAAGCGCAATCGTTACACCACTCCCCCATCACCT
This sequence comes from Magnolia kwangsiensis, assembly GCA_037074715.1. Lineage (NCBI taxonomy): Eukaryota > Viridiplantae > Streptophyta > Magnoliopsida > Magnoliales > Magnoliaceae > Magnolia > Magnolia kwangsiensis. The sequence continues at coordinate 39,611,324 of CM073576.1, read as the reverse complement.
TATCAATACAGGCCTATTAATACCCTCAAGACTGCATCAGGACTCGTCGCCCCTATGCGGTGTCAGGATAAACTCAGCGTTACTACAGAGGGCTCGTCACCAATCAGTGTAGGCCGACAACAAGAGTATAGTGTCCCATACCACCATAATCTGCTCAGAGTAGGGTGCTCACTGGTCACTAAAGGTAGGTTTATGGCCCCAGCGAAATCCGACAACACGACCACGGTGTCCCATACCACTATGCCCGACTCATGAATCTTAGGGGATCATGGTACCATGGTTAATGGGAGTTTCACTGGTAAGTTCAGTGCCTTAGATTCAAACAGTGGCGACCAAACATGGTGAACAACCATCGGTCAATCGGGTTAGTTGATAAGCTCAACTAGGCCAAGCGTACGTTGAGTTGAACGACATGGAATGCATAAGCACTCTATGTGACCTAACCACTGCCGAACACCCCAAGCATGACTCAGATTCGCTAAACTCATCTTGTGTGGCGAAAATAACCTCAACCACTACTTCCAGGACATTTTCGATTGCCTGGACTATAGTACAGCCACATTCACAAACAAAGATAATAACTAGCATATGATTCATATTATGCATCCATGTGAGCAATCATGAAGTATAACTTGAATGTAAACAGTACATGCAGGAATTCATGCACTCATTTATCATGATTTTACTAAGTACGCAATTCATGGAGGAAATCATATACTCATTTAGCATGGACAGCCTAAGTTACATGATTCATGGAGGGAATCATACACACAAATACTATGGTTGAAATCCATACCTCAACCATCTTAACATGCACATTATACTAACTACCATCTCATTCAGACATTTAAACAAACACTTAGCTTACACTATTCAACATACATCCCGTATGTCGACACCGTTACAAATCAGGGCAAGTCCTTTCACCAAGGAGTTGCCGCATACATATTAGGCATATCACAAGGACAATTTATTATGGCAAGCAAATCAGCAGATTCCATATGCATACGTGTATTCTAACATATACATGAAATACGGTATTTATAATATACAGCATATGTATTCAGAAGATAAAACAGAAAGCACATTTGGCATGTCTAATTGCATTCACAACATGAATAAATCATTAACTATCATTGAAAGGGTTGAAAACCATAACCTAAGCGTATATAGTCCGCACCTTAAACCAGAAAAGATGTATTTAAGATAATTCAGACGATGTGTCTTCGTCAACGGCGGATACGTTACCTATGGCATGAAACAGGTTAGCTAGAACTCTACTTCAACTAGTCTAGGCTTCAAAACAGGTTAGGATTAGCTTAACTTACTTAAAAACGGAATCAGAATTACCAGAAGAACGATTCAAAAATGCCAGTTCAAAATATAGATGGGTTAGGAAGAATCCTACGGAGTTTCACTTGATTCTCCCACACTTTCTCTCTTTTTTCTTTCTCTCAAATCTCTAGGGTTTGGAAAATTCGTATGGGTCAGAAAGCTAAGGGTTTAAGGCCCTTTTATAAGCCCAAACATAACGAAAACGGACTCTAAGTCAAGGTATACTTAGTTTATACCCAAATCGGGATCTTTTTGGTCCAACGGAGCATTTCTGAAGGTCCTCTAATCAAATGCGGTCGCACTTAAGATCACTAGCATCGGATCTTTGGTTAGTTAAGTTTTCAGTCCGATCAAATATTCAGATTGTCCGTGGCGGACCAGTTTCAATTCAACGGTCACTGAACCTAAATCAGGGCTACAACCTCTATGACATGAAAGGGCCAACTTTCCTGATCCGAGGGTGAAATTTGGTCGAATTCTGACGGTCAGAATGCTTATAAATGTCACGCAAGTGAATCGTGCCAGATTTCATAAAAATGTATTCAATTTTCTAAATATTTTTCTTTTCTCACTCTTTTCACTCCGGACTCAGTAAAATGGTGTCAGAACATCAGTTGCGCTTGATTTTCTAGGCGATTTTCAAGTCCAACTAAGCGGTCATAATGGTATGAGATTATAGATATCAGACTCCCGATGCGTGGTGTAGAATCAATACAAAGTTGCCAAACATTTTCGGGAACAACTGGGTTTAGAGTTGGATCCTAGATTTCAGGGTATTATAGCGTCATTGATTCTTTAAGTTTTAAGTCTTGCAGAACATATTTAAAGTGAACTGTGCAGATTTCACAGCCAGTCTAACTTAGCGCTAGGTAACTTAGGTTCAATTTCTAAGAGAATTAATCCTAAGTGATTTCTGATCGAGGTGGTACTCAGGTCTTAGTACGAAATTTTTCGAGTCGTTACAATCTACCCCCCTAAAAAGAAAATTTCATCCTCGAAATTCGTACCTTCTCACACTCCTCGAGAAGCTATGGGTAGTTCTTTCTGATCTCAACTTCTATCTCCTAGGTAGCCTCTTCTTCAGTATGATGCGTCCATAATACCTTCACAAGGGGGATGACCTTGCTACGCAATACCTGTTCCTTTCTATCTAAGATACGCATCGGGTGCAGTTCATAAGTGGCATCCTCGCTCAGCTGCCCCTGCTCCCATCTGATGATATGGGAAGGATCAGGAATGTATTTTTTCAGCATAGAAACATGAAATACGTTGTATACGCTCATGAGAGGCATAAGTAAAGCTAGACGGTAAGATACTACTCCCACTCGATCAAGTATCTGGAACGTGCCAATAAATCTTGGCGTGAGCTTTCCCTTCTTCCCAAACCGAAGGACTTCCTTCATCGGAGAAACTCTCAAGAACATGTGATCTCCAACCGCGAACTCCAGCGGTCGCCGCCTCATATCGGCATAACTCTTCTGCCTGCTCTGCGCTGTGAGAAGTCAATGCCTGATGATGTCAATCTTCTCTGAGGTCACCTGTACTAACTCAGGACCAATCAATTTCCGCTCGCCGACTTCAACCCAGCAATGCGGTGCTCGACAAGGAGGTGCCATACCGATACTCGCCTGAAAATTGTTATTATACGCGAACTTCGGAAGACAGTTATCCCAACTGTCCTTGAAATTCAACATACAGGCCCGCAACATGTCTTCTAAGATCTGGTTTACCCGCTCTATCTGTCCATCGATTTGTAGGTGGAATGCAGTATTGAACTTCAACTTCACACCCATCGCTTCCTGGATGCGAGTCCAGAAAATAGAAGTAAATCACGTGTCTCTATCCGACACGATCTCTAAGGGAACTCCATGCAGGTGAACAATCTCCCTGATGTATAATCTATCCAACTCGTCTGCAGAGTTCGTAACTCTGATCGGAAGGAAGTGCGCCGACTTCGTCAAACGGTCGAAGATCACCCAGATAGAATCATGTCCCTTCCTAGTCTTCGATAATCCTGAAATGAAATCCATAGAGATAAAGTCCCACTTCCACTCAGTTATGGGCATGGACTGAAGGAGACCAGGAGGTCGGCGATGCTCTGCCTTCACCTGCTGGTAAGTGAGACAACGGGACACATAATCTGTAATGTGGGTCTTCATGTCATCCCACCAGTCCGTCCTCTTCATGTCACGATATATCTTCGTACTGTCCGGATGCATCACAAGTCTAGAACTATGCGCAGCCTCGAGAATCTCTCATCTCAAGTTAGGGACATCTGGAACGCATAGGCGACCACGATAACGTAAGCACCCATTCGTTCCAACTCACCACTCGGCATCTGTATCATCACTGGCCTGCTCTCGAAGCTCAGTCAGACGCTCGTCGTCCCTCTGCACCGCGATGACCCTGTCATCGATAAGAGGTCACACCTGAACCTGTGCGATAACCTCGAATGGCTCCTCCACAGTGAGTTTCTACTCAAAGTCTTACAAAAACTCAACCATGTCCCACTCGGTAACTATCAGCGGAGCCCCAAACTCTATCACCTTTTTGTGGCTAGCGCATCAGCCACAAGGTTCGCCTTGCAGGGATGGTAGGAAACCTCAAAATTAAAGTCCTTCAAGGTCTCCATCCATCGTCGCTACCTCATATTCAGGTCTCGCTGCGTGAATATATACTTGAGGCTCTTGTGGTCACAAAAGAGCTCAAACTCCTCTCCATAGAGGTAATGTCTCCAGAGCTTCAATGCGAAGATGACCACTGCCAACTCTAGGTCATGTGTAGGGTAATTCTCCTCATGCTTCCTTAATTATCTCGAGGCATATGCAATCACCCTGTCCTTCTGCATAAGGACACAACCTAAACCAACATGAAATGCGTCCGTATAAATCGTATATCTAACCCCTTGCTCTGGAAATACTAGCACAAGGGCAAACGTCAGCTTGTCTTTCACCTCTTGAAAAGATGATTCCGCCTTCTCATTTCAGGCGAACTTCAGATCCTTCCATGTCAACTGAGACAAGGGTCTAGCTATCTTGGAGAAGTCTTAAATGAATCATCTATAGTAGCCAACAAGTCTCAAGAAACTTCTCACCTCGGTAATCGAACCAGGCAGTTTCCAATCCTGTACCGGGGATACCTTAGCAAGGTCCACTGCTATCCCATCCTTGGACACGACATGCCCCAGGAACTTGACTTCCTCCTTCCAGAAGTCGCACTTCTTGTACTGTGTGAACAACTGGTGCTGTCTCAAAGTATCTAGGACCAATCGCAAGTGCTCCTCATGCTCCTCCCGACTCCTGGCCTATATCAGAATGTCGTCTATAAATACAATGACGAATCAATAGAGGAACGGCCGAAATACACAGTTCATCAGGTCTATGAACACGGCTGGTGCGTTCGTAAGACCGAACGACATCACGAGGAACTCATAATGGCCAAAACTAGTCCTGAAAGCCGTCTTCTGTATGTCCTCATTCCTGACGCGCAACTAGTGATACCCTGACCGTAGATCAATCTTCGAGAAATACTACGCTCCTTTCAGTTGATCAAACAGGTCATCTATCCTGGGCAATGGGTACTTGTTCTTCACCGTAACCTGATTCAGCCTGGGTAGTCAATGCACAACTGCAATGAGCCATCTTTCTTCATCACGAACAACACAAGTGATCCCTAAAGAGACACACTCGGTCGTATGAAGCCAACTTCTAATAAATCATCAATCGGTTTCCTTACCTCCAACATCTCACAAGGGACCAGGCGATACGTCTGTAATGAGATGGGCGTAGAACCAGGTACCAGGTCGATAGTAAAATCGATCTTACACTGGGGTGGCAACCCAGGTATCTTCCTGAACACGTCCTCATAGTCGCGGACTACTAGCATGCTTTCAAGTGTCGGGACATCAACATTCCTTAACAAGGAAGCATAACAAACCACTCAAGAGGGGTGACTGACCTGCACCGGAAATGTAAAGAACTTGCCCTTCGGCTTATAAACTATCACTAAACGAGTCTCGCAGTCAATCTCGGCCCTCCCCGCAGTCAGCCAATTCATGCCAAGGATGACGTTGAAATGATAGAGAGAGGGGTCGATGATAAGGTCAATGGCCATCGTCCTGTTCCCTAGATCTAGCCAACAACCCTCACACATTATAGTGGCATCAGTGCAGGTCCCATGTGCTGAAATAACCTGCACCCCAACCATACGAGTAGTCTGTAGCCCAAGGCGCTTGACTACTGAAGAAGATATGACTGAGATCGTGGATCCTGTATCCACCAATAAGAATATGGGAGTACCTCCGATATGGGCTGTGACCTCAAAGGCCAAAGGTGGTGCGGTCTCTGTCCCGGATGGCTCAGCTATCAATGCATGTACCCGAGCCTACTGAGGATGGTTAGGCTGTGGTACCATAGGCCATTGAGGTGGCCTGAAATGAGGTGTTGGAGGTCTGAAGGAGGGATGTGAAGGCGCTGTACGTAGAGGTGGTGGTGAAATGGTCTGAGGCATCGGATGAACGATCCTCTGAGGCGGCGAGAACCCACTGTCTCTCATCCTGGAAAAACATGTAGTCTCGGTGTGTCCAGGCTTCTTGCAATATCGGCACCACACATCAGGACGCCTCAAATAGCCAGGGGATGCAGAAGACCCCTACGGTATCTCAAGTCGAGGCCTCTTCAAGAGGAAAGGCCTACTCTCGAACTCAGGTCATGGCCTAGGAACCATAGGTGCTCGTGTACGGGCCGACCTGTCCCCGTCCTGCTCTGCACGCAAGGACATACTCACCATCTTTGCATAGGAAGAAATGCTCGCACAACACATCTTAGATCTGATCTCAGGCCGTAAGCCCTTTGAAAAATGCCGCATCCTCATCGGCTGGTCACTCAAAATCAAAGGAGCATACCTCCTTAGCTCCGTAAACCTATTTTCATACTCTATCATCGACTTTCCTCCCTGGCGAAGGTGAAGGAACTAACTCTCCTTCTCGTGCCGGTACGTGACAGGGAAATACTTCTCGTGGAAGCGTGCCTCAAACGCTGCCCACGTCCACTCATATCCCTTCCCCACAGTGCAGAGAATGCTGTCCCACCATAAGCTAGCCTCCTTCTCAAACATGAAGGTGGCCAACTCAACCTGTTCCACCTCAGAACAGTGCAACGGTCTCAGCATCTTCGAGATGTGGTCTATCCAATACTCAGCCTCCTCAGGTCTGTGAGTACCTGAAAATGTAGGAGGCCTCAAGTGCTGAAATCGCTCAAAAGAACCGCTCGCACTAGCGTGCCCAACAGGGTGTAAAGGCGAGGTAGGTGGAGTCACCGCCATCGACTGAGCAAAAATGTCAACCATGGAGGATAAAAACTGCTACTGCTACTGCTGTATCTACTGCTGTTGCATCAGTAGCATCATCTACTCAAGTCTATCAAAAGACGGAGCGGACTGAGATGTAGAAGGCATCGACGTAGATGCACGATGCTGTTCAGGAGGCACAGGGGTGACAGGAGGCACCACAAAAGGTGTCACAGGAGGTGGCCCAACAGCAGGACCAGAAGCCAGCTGAGAACTCAGCCTGGGATTTGAATGAGATGGGCTTGCATGAGGGTCCATAGGAGTATCGCTCAGGGCGAGGGCCCCGTCAAGTGAATCTCCTAGAGAAAGATGGGCCGAAGATCTCGAACCCTTAGGCAGCATACCCTACACACAACAGAGGGTAGCAACCAAAGAAATTAGGCATTCACACAATCCATTCACAGTCTGTACTTCACAAACCAAGGAAACCACATGCATTTCATTAACAAAATTGTCACAATACATGATTTGCAGCATTACATGAATCACGATAGAGAAAGCATGTGAACAAAACACTTAAGCTTCACACACGAAGCTCCAACACTAACTACAAACACCAAACGACTATCAAACAAACACCAAAGCAAACACTAAAACAAGCAACAAGCTAACAAACAACGGCTACAGAAAGCCTATGCATCCGAATCTGGCGACGGAGAAGGGGCACCCTTATCCTTCAGGCAGCACATGATGGCCTTCAAGGTGCGAGTCACCTTGCCAAATTTTTTCTTCATGATGGCCTTGGTATCTTCAAGCTCTTATTTTACCTCGGCCCAGAGTTCTTAGATTTCTTGTCTCAAAGCAACCTGACTCTTCTCAAGTCGGGCTATATGAGCATCCCTAGTAGCCCGAGTCGTAGGAGGAGGACTCTCATCAGTATCCTGTGCCTCCTCTTCCTCTTCTTCCTGGACATCTTCCTCTATTTCTGCCCCACCTTCTTCTTCACTTTCTTCCTCTTCACTATCATACTCCCCCTCGCTATCATCATCAAGCTGGGCCTCGCGCTGCTAAGGCCTTATCTTCATCTAGTTCATAGTAGCCTCATTGATGAAATGAATCGACACAGGCAGCTCTGCCCCAAGTCTATAGCCAAACTCGTGAGCAATCTTACATATGAGCCGACCAAAGGGAAGTGACTCCGACGTTCTTTTCGATCGCGCTATGAGGATGATCTGTCGCAGCACAAACGTAGGCATACACACGTTCTCTTCCAGCCCTAGTTGGTATAGAAAATCTACCATGAGACGCGTACATTCACTGTAATTGCTCCACCTAGGATAAATATTGAACGTGCAGATATGATGAAGCAGACAGAAATTGGGGGACATATGGGTCGCTAAGAGGCTCTTGTTACGCTGCCACTCAAATAAATGACCACATAGAAACCTGGTGCGGCTATCTCGCTCGCTAACACTGTTCAGATTCTTAGCACTTGGATGTACCTCGCCAAGTGGCACGTTCAGGAGTCGAGCTATCAATCGAACATCGATCGTGGCTTCCCGATCTCTTTCAAATGGAATCTTGAACTGCAATGGCTCCAGTGTAGGGTCCCAAATATGAGCATAGAAGGCACGAACATTGCTCACGTTAGCACGAGACTGGCCTTCAAATAGCAGACCCCACCTGGCAGCTTCAATACGCTCGAATAACAAATACTCACCAAAGAGCTGCCCATCCACATGCGCTTCAAAAAGAACCCTGCGGTCTATATACGCACCATGAGCCAAATCCGCCAACAGTATTCTTCCTATCAGAGCGTGGGGATCCAAATCCCGCTTCGTATGTATTTCTCTCCTGACACTTAGAGAACTCACGGTAGCTTCTCTAGGTCACCTCGAACGAGCGGGACTACTAGGCCCAGCCTCATCTGCAGGGGCACGTTTCTTGCCCATCAATGAGAGGATGGTGGAAAAAGAGAAAAAGGCTACAATAGCTCTATAAAGGCCATGGAGAAGGGATGAAAGGGAGAAAAAGGGCTGATCTAATGGGTTACCACGGATCTAGGTCTAAGAGAGGAGAGAAATAGGCCCAAAAAGGCTAGGATTGAAAAGAAAAAAGAAAGAAACGTTAGGGGTTGAAAGCTCACACGATTTTGAGCCTCAAATGAGAGCTTAAGAGCTCTAACCGCGGTGAATGGATGAAGTAGCTGCTGGATTAGATTGAGAACGATAGAGGGATGAAGAAAATAATAGAAAATGAAAGAAGGGATGATTGGAAGGAAGGTTAGAGAGAGAAAAGAGCGGTTTTAGAGGGAAAGGAGACCTTAGAGGGCCATTTTGTGAAGTATGGGATTTTGAATGAACAAAGGGTCGAACCCTGTATAGAGGGGTTCCATTTAACCCCAAACAGCATCGGCCTAGGCGGCCCAGCCCGACCAGCCCGCTGACCAGCGAGGCCTGGCCGAACCGCTCTCTGGATAATCTGGTGAGGCCTCACCAAATGGGCGAGGTCCTCCTACCCCCCTAAGGCCAAAAACATGTGGGGCCCACCCTAGGTCCCCCTAGATGTGTTCGATTTGAGCCCAATCTTCGTTTCAAACCATTTCAGGTAGTTTCGAAACTAACCTAGTACACATTCACATTTAGCAATCTTTAAAAGCTAGGATAGAATTAATGATGGTCTAGACTCGTCAATAAGAGAACAAGAAGTGGTCTGAGGTCATTTCATGTGACCATGGATGCACACGAACTTGATCAAAATAATCGATTTCAGTGAACTTCGCCCCTTGGGGAAACAGGGATCCTATGAAGGTTTCTATGTTCTTCGCGCACCCTCCTATGTTATAGTGGCATCAACGTGAGGTGTGTGACCCTAACCCAGGTCCAGATTAATCCAAATCGTGCTATGATACCAACTTGTAACGCCCTAAAATTCAGGGGTCGAGCATAACTCAGCTCCCGAGTTCCAAAACATCACTTATGCAACATGTTTAATAATAGTTGTATGTTGTCTGTATTAAAGCATAAAACATGCAATAGATCAAGCCATATTAGCAGAAATAATTCAGGGATATTGAGAAAATGCAAGCGAAAGACTTAAACACATATATAATTTAAAATAAATCCCCAAATGATGCGTGCTCTGCTCCGGAAAATATACATATATCTGTGTCTCAAAATACATACACGAACTGTGCAAAATGATCTACTACACATCCCAAAAATAATCCCCGCTGGTCAGGACAAGGCTCAGACGAACCCGCCTGAGAACTGCATATATGAGAACGCCTCCTCGTCCTCATCAAAGTCTGGCTCCGCCTCACGAGCATCGCCATCTCCTACAGCTAAGTCAGAGTCTGGTTGGTGTTTAAACACCGTCCAAGAATGTGAGAGTGAGTGATCAACTCAGTAGTACTATATAGCAAAAGTTAACATGTTATCAATTCAATCAAGCAGTAATGATAAGGCAGTACAGTCACACAGGTCCTAGGCACTCTTGTTAATGCAAGGATGATATGTAGAATGATGCATGCCCTCACCACAATCTCCCTCATGCGACATCATCTAACGATCGCCGCATGAATCACTACCACTGTGCTCTCACACCAATGCCAATGGCACATGTAGTGTAATGTCATGAATATGATTGCCAAGTTCTTATTAGTCCTTTTCATACAGCAGTATTGGGAAGCTAAGACACCTCCCTTATATCATTTCCCAACATTGATCTATTTTAGGGTCAGTCCTATGATATCCCACACGATGTTATGTTTCTAGGTCGCTGCAAGGGCGCGCAATCGTTACACCACTCCCCCATCACCTTATCTATACAGGCCTATTAATACCCTCAAGACTGCATCAGGACTCATCGCCCCTATGCGGTGTCAGGATAAACTCAGGGTCACTACAGAGGGCTTGTCACCAATTAGTGTAGGCCGACAGTAAGAATATAGTTCTCATACTACCATAATCTGCTCAGAGTAGGGTGCTCACTGGTCACTACGGGGAGGTTTGTGGCCCCAGCGTAGGCCGACAGCACGACCACGGTGTGCCATAACACCATGCCCGGCTCATGAGTCTTAGGAGATCTTGGTACCATGGTTAACGGGAGTTTCACTGGTAAGTTCAGTGCCTTAGATTCAAACAGTAGCAACCAAACATGCTGAACAAGCATCGGTCAATCGGATTAGTTGATAAGCTCAACTAGGCCAAGCATACGTTGAGTTGAACAACATGGAATGCATAAGCACTCCATGTGGCCTAACCACTGCCGAATACCCCAAGCACGACTCAGATTCGCTAAACTCATCTTGTGTGGCGAAAGCAACCTCAACCACTACTTCTAGGACGGTTTCCGATTGCCTGGACTGTAGTACAGCCCCATTCACAAACAAAGATAATAACTAGCATATGATTCATATTTTGCATCCATGTGAGCAATCATGAAGTATAACTTGAATGTAAACAGTACATGCAGGAATTCATGCACTCATTTATCATGATTTTACTAAGTACGCAATCCATGGAGGAAATCATACACTCATTTAGCATGGACAGCCTAAGTTACATGATTCATGGAGGGAATCATACACACAAATACTATGGTTAAAATTCATACCTCAACCATCTTAACATGCACATTATACTAACTACCATCTCATTCAGACATTTAAACAAACACTTAGCTTACACTATTCAACATACATCCCGTATGTTAACACCGTTGAAAATCAGGGTAAGTCCTTTCACCAAGGAGTTGCTGCATACATATTAGGCATATCACAATGACAATTTATCATGGCAAGCAAATCAGCAGATTCCATACGCATACATGTATTCTAACATATACATGAAATACGGTATTTACAATATACAGCATACGTATTCATAAAACAAAACAGAAAGCACATTTGGCACGTGTAATTGCATTCACAACATGAATAAATCATTAACTATCATTGAAAAGGTTGAAAACCATAACCTAAGCGTATATAGTCCGCACCTTAAACCAGAAAAGACGTATTTAAGACGATTCAGACGATGTGTCTTTGTCAACGGCGGATACGCTACCCATGGCATGAAACAGGTTAGCTAGAACTCTACTTCAGCTAGTCTAAGCTTCAAAACAGGTTAGGGTTAGCTTAACTTACCCAAAAAGGGATCAGAATCGCCAGAAGAATGATTCAGAAATGCCGGTTCAAAGTATAGATGGGTTAGGAAGAATCCTACGGAGTTTCACCTGATTCTCCCTCACTTTCTCTCTCTTTTCTTTCTCTCAAATCTCTAGGATTTGGGAAATTCGTATGGGTTAGAAAGGTAAGGGTTTAAGGCCCTTTTATAAGCCCAAACATAACGAAAACGGACTCTAAGTCAAGGTATACTTAGGTTATACCCAAATCGGGATCTTTCTGATCCAATGGAGCATTTCTGGCGGTCCTCTGATCAAATGTAGTCAGAATTAAGCTCACTAGCATCAGATCTTTAGTAAGTTAAGTTTTCAGTCTGATCGGATATCCAGATTGTCCATGGCAAACCAGTTTCAATTCAACGGTCACCGAACCTAAATCAGGGCTACAACCTCTATGACCTGAAAGGGCCAACTTTCCTGATCCGAGGGTGAAATTTGGTCGAATTCTGACGGTCAGAATGTTTAGAAATGTCTCACAAGTGAACCGTGCCAGATTTCATAAAAATGTATTTAATTTTCTAAATATTTTTCTTTTCTCACTCTCTTCACTCCGGACTCAGTAAAATGGTGTCAGGACATCAGTTGGGCTTAGTTTTCTAGGCGATTGTCAAGTCCAACTAAGTGGTCATAATGGTCTAAGATTATAGATATCGGACTCCCGATGCGCGATCTAGAATCAATACAAAGTTACCAAACATTCCCGGGAACAACTGGGTTTAGAGTTGGATCCTAGATTTCAGGGTATTATAGCGTCATTGTTTCTATAAGTTTTAAGTCTTGCAGAACATATTTAAAGCAAACTGTGTAGGTTTCATAGCCAGTCTAACTTAATGTTAGGTAACTTAGGTTTAATTTCTAAGAGAATTAATCCTAAGTGATTTCTGATCGAGGTGGTACTCGGGTCTTGGTATGGAATTTTCCGAGTCGTTACACCATCCTTCTGAAGATATCTCATTAAAAATAAATGAACTTCCTTTGATCTAGTTCTCAATGGATGAGAGGTATGAGAACTAGAAGTGATTTCATCACAAAACCATGCCCATGAGACAAAGAAAACAACAGAATTTACCAATTCTCCAATCAATCTGAGAGAATTGTGGAAGTTAGGGAGGATTCCATCATCCAACCATGCCTAAGGGATAATGGTGAACAACAGAATTTTCTAAATTCACAATCTCAATAATGAAAAGAATACTAAAAGCTATCGCATATCCATTGTAATTTAAGTTACAACAAACCATTAAAACTAAAAGTATTCCTTATAATCAAACTAGAAACAAAGAGAGTTCAATATAAACATGAATCAAGGCCATAAAAAATATCCCATTATGCTATAAGCTTCACCTCTTAGCCCTAGCTAAGGGGTTTAACCAACCATAGACATAGTTGAACTATAATCTCTTAAGAAAAGTATTTAAAAAATAAGTAAGGAAAGGAAAGAAAAAATCTTGATGACGCCCGCTCCACGCTTTTACTCCCTTCTTCTTGGTGCGTTCGGCAAGAAAAAGTACCAGACGGTTTGTCTCTTTCTCCCCTCCCCCTCCCCTCAAACAGGACGGTTGGTTTTATAGGTATGAGAGGCTCACATAGCATGAGAATCACGTAGCTTCTATTTACATAAGGTAACTTATGCAATAGGGGCGAACTTACGTGTCAAAGAGGTGGAGCGGTCCTCACCTTCGATCTTTCCGAGCAGTCTTTGCTGGAATAGTCAGTTTTGGATGGCTGATAACATGAACGGTTTGGATCTCCACATCGACTAGTCGTGGTGGCCCACAACCCCTCCAATCGGATGATGCAGCGAAGGCACCCAATCCCGATCCTTTGCTAGGGTCAGTGCGGTCCACTTATGGTGATCTTTCGATAAATCAGTATCGATCATTGGCTTTGTAGGGTTGATTCAGTCTAATATTCCAAATTTGAAGTGGATTCGAGTTTTGGGTGGGCCACACCACTAATCGACGTGGCGACATAGTCCTTATTGTTGTGACCTTGAATGCATGCATGGATGCATGAAAATGACTAGGGTTTGGTTGAAACCTTCATCCGAATAGGTTGGAGGGCCAGATCATCCATTTGGATGACCATGGTGGGCCACCACTCGTCCCAACGGACGGTTGTCCACACGGACGCGAGAGAGGAGAGAGAGTCTCTCTCAAACTCGTGTTCCATCGGGTCAAACGCTCTTGACCAGAAGTCCCAATCCTGTACACTGCAGGTGCACAGGTGTGTGCATGCTCATGATCCACTATGGGGCCCACAATGATGTTTTCAATCAATCCATTTCGGTTGTGGATTCCAAATAAAATCTACTCCGTCCATCCGGTTTCCCACCTAATCTTAAGGGGTTAAGTCAAAACTAAAGCATATCCAGAGATCAGGTGGCCCTAAACTATTAATGGTTGATCCGTCCACTAGCTTTGGTGATTCTTGAGCGTTAAATCCATGCTTTTATCATCCTTTTCAATCCAAGCTCTTGAATTCACCTTGCAACACAAACATAATTAAAATAGAACATTAAGCATTATCATGTGAAGAAAACCAAGTAATAATTGGGGTCTAATATAAAATATTTGACCCTTAATATCTATCACTGACTAATCAAGATGACCACAATTAAATTAAAGATCTACCCAAAGCTGAGAGAACTAAGGGTCAGATCTTAATTAACAAACTATATTGATCCAATTATCCATTTAGCCTACGAACCAATGATTTATAGTGATGATAACTGAATTGCCATTTTCGCTAATTGTGAATAGGCCACACTATGAGCATAGTTAATACAAACCCTAATAATTGCATACAATAAATCTTGATACCTAATTCATTCCGAAAATACCTTAATTATCCAAATGAGCTCTAGACTGTTCGTTAGTGGGCTATGAGTTCTGAAATTATATAATAATGTCCGTCTCACTGGGTTTGACATCCATCGCTGGTGGTGAATCAAGATAGTACCCAAAACTGTGCAACTTGGGCTAGAGGCCGAGTACTTGAAATGCGTAAATACCCAAGACTGAAAACCTGAAACTTAAGTGAAGTGAACCTCCCACCCTTTCGCGAAGTTGTGGCTTTCCGACCGTTAGATCGCAACCAAAATTGAGGTATGAGTAAAAGATATCTCCTTGCTCATATCCATATAATTGTCATCCTGATTGAACACTGATAGTCACCGATCACAAGTAGGGTCCCTGCGGTCACTTGAGGCAACCGATCTCCACCAAAATTGGACTGATTGTTCAGCCTACAATGGGGCACCTGCCCTATAGCACGGATGAGCTAACGGGCCCCTGAAGGAGCTGTGTAGGCCAAAATCCAGCCCACTAGGGGCATACATGTTAGAAAAAGGGCTCGTAGGGCCATTTAGACATAAAATCCAAATGATTTAAGCCCTGAAATTTCACTCACTCACTTACTCCCATTAGAATTTCTAATTGCAAGGGAGTGAGGGAGAGAGGAGAAGAGAAGGTGGGAGCTCTTTAAGGAGCTGATTTGGAGGATTTCCTTATTGTCGTTGCCCCCATCAGAGCATGCAACCACGCCCCGTCGTAAAGAACTACTCGGCGACAATAGAAAGGTAATCCCCTAACCCCCTTTAGAATTTGAGCCTTGTGAGCTATTATATGCGCCCGTACGAAATGTAGGATCTCAATCCATTAAATACTTAACTGGAATCCTAGTAGCAATGCTAGAAAAATTGTCAAATTTCCCTTAGGCGTGGACCATTACCTTTAGGTTGCCAATGATCAAACTTAGGTTGCGAATAATGATTGTGTAGTGAAATTGTGAATTGCATGCTAACTAGTGAGTAATCTTTAGGCCTATTGTCCTCCATGAAGTGAAAATTCTGTTTATGGATGCCAATTATTGATTGCATGATAGAATAAACTGGATTCATTGAAAATGCTCCACAATTTTCCCCTGATATGTGCGCATAATTATCTTGTTGCTGTAAATATCACGATGATTGAATAATGTACTTACATGCCTATTTGTTTGCTCATATTAGCTAGAATATCCTGAAATACTAATGATTTGGGTTGCCTATTCTTGAACAAAATTGTTGTGGCATGCTATAGAATTTTATTTTATTGGTCAATTGGGTTGGCCAACAAATCAAAAAAATTCACAAAGGCAGCCCTACTGGGTCGGCTGCCTTGGGCCAATCCGACTGACCTAGGCAGAAGACGGACAACCAACAGTAGTTGGACTACACAGGATGCTTGCACCCAGTGCTGGTTGTGTCGTAGTTTGCCTGAGTCAGCTAAATTAAGTCACTAGTTGGCCAACCATGTGTATTCACCATGTATAATTATGCTTGTTTGAACCTGAGACACCCCACACCCCTAGAAAGCCCACTTGCAACCGCTATGATGGTATGAGATACTATGATCAAGCTGTCGGCCTATGCTGGGGTGATGAGCCTCCCCGTAGTGATCGCAAGCAACCATTTTACAAACTCGTCTTTCGTATGAGTTCAGCTGGGAGTGACGATCCTAGCCAGATCAAGGATCGCAGGCACAAGCCTACTACGGCCACCGTGGGCCTCGTGATCGGATTAGGACATTGATTTCATGGGAGTCCCTCTGCTTTTCAAATCTTACTGGACGAACGGACATAATTAAACACTTGGCTAACATGATCATTGCCGCATTACATTAGTTAGAATGGCGACTCGGCAGTCAAGGTCACATTGAGGGAGTATTGGTCAAATGTGAACATATACATAGAGTTGCTTGAAGGAGTGTTGGATGGCGAGGGCATGTATCATATCATAATACCATGCATATGCATTAGTAAAAGTATCTAGGGACCGTATGCTTAAATTGCATTTCATTATTTGTGCATGTAGATTTGATAGTTTGTGTATCTTGATGTTAATGGAACCATTGAGTTGATGACTCACTCTCACTCTAGGACGGTATTTTAAAACACCAACCAGACCCTATCTTAGATGTAGGTATCATAGAGTCCGATGCGCTGGATGAGGCATCCATAAACTCAAAGAAGCTTTCATATTTCCAGCTGTTGGGAGGGTCACTATATGTTGCCTTAGGGCTAGCGATAGGGCCTTAGGCCAAGGACACTACCAAAAAAAGGGGTAAAGGATTTAGACCATGTTAGTTTTTTACAACAGATATAAACCTTAGCTAAGTTTTCTACGGTTTTAATCCATAGCTAAAAAGTCAATACACCATTAATATTTAATAGTGTTGTAAGGTGCTCTATGAGGCCTAAAAGAAACTATATGTTTTATCTAAGCCGTCTATATATTTGTAAATATTACTTTAGTGGATGAGAAAAAAATCAGCTAGATCGAAGCCTCAAGTGGACCACACGGTAAGAAACATTGATATTAAATTATAATTACTTCTTATGGTGTGGTCCACTTGGAACTTCAATATACCTGAAAGTTGGTGTGATAAGCTAAAATAATTTATTAAAATTATGGATCGGAATGGATTAAGGAAATACATCATGATGGGCCACACGGAGCCCGTGATCAAACCGTCTACGTCTGTCCATTAGAAACCCCCAAATTTAGGCGACAAGTATTTCGCTCTCTCTCTCTCTCTCTCTCTCTCTCTTTGTTCCCTTATCAGAGCAGTCCTTAAGCTCATCTTTCCCTGATCCTCTCTCTCTTTTCCGATCTCTGTTCCATCTCTCTCATTCTCCTCCCCCTCTCTTTAATGCATCAGCCGTGAACGCCCTCTTCTCTCTCTCTCTCTCTCTCTCTCTCTCTCTCTCTCTCTCTCTCCATTGCAGCAGCCGTGAATCTCCTGTCCGGAGAAACACACGCCGTGAAGTTCCTCTCCATAGGTTTGATATCTTCTTCTATTTGTATCTCTTTTCCTGTCTTTTAGATTTAAAATGGCATGCTATCTGTTCGTTGAAATGGCATTGTATCTATTTGATGAAATGACATTGTATCTATTTTACTGTTTGATGAAATGGCATGCTATCTCTTTGTTGAAATGACATTCATGTCAGGAGATATTGAACAGGTTTATATATATATATATATATATATATATATATATATATATATATATATATATATATATATATATATATATATATATATATATATATATATATATATATATATATATATATATAATGCAACGTCCCCATTCCATTTAATTTGTGAGCCTTAATTTTCAACTTAGAGTCCAACCCTCATAGAGTTGTTACCAAATTATCACCAAGCAGGCTGTCCCTGGAAGTTCATCAGTACAGGATAGCCTGCCCGCACCCTAATACAAGGTCCCTTAGAGATCTCCCAGCCATAGGACTCAAAAATAGAATAAAGAATTACAACCCTTAGCGCCTATTAGCTTGAGGACCAATCTACCAACCAAAGGTTATGCTATTACATTAACAAAATCATCCAGAAATGTGAACATCATTTCTGTACCTATATACCCCCCACCAATAAAAAAGGGATTGCCATTGATGTAGTTTGTAGACTGGAACAGCAAGGCCCTTTTTTTCCATACTGTCAAGAACATCATTAAGAGCTTAGAAAAGCCCCACAATCTACTGATCCCATTGTTGCAGCTCTTCCGTGTCATCCTGAAAATGTATGACTACCTCAACCTGATCAATGGATCCTCTCATTCTATCTTCATAAATAATTCTCGAAGTGATCTTCTCTGCCTTTTGAGGAGCAATACCAAGTAAAGTTCCAAGTTCTTCAAAGCTTATGTTTGTATAAAGTTTACTTGCACTCAAAAGAATATGTTCAATCATGGCACGATCTAGCATGGTGAAATTATATGGTAAAAGATAATTTCTGGTTTATGCAAAATCCTCTCCAGATACACCTTTTGCAATATCTGGTAACTCTTGAATTTGGAGCACCTTTCATCCTT
The DNA here is from genome assembly GCA_037074715.1 of Magnolia kwangsiensis. Lineage (NCBI taxonomy): Eukaryota > Viridiplantae > Streptophyta > Magnoliopsida > Magnoliales > Magnoliaceae > Magnolia > Magnolia kwangsiensis. The sequence goes on along the minus strand of CM073576.1, from coordinate 39,592,638 downwards.
ATATAAGGTGGCAAGAACAAGGGAACGTTGGGGACCAGCAATAGCTAAAATTGTACAGGTTACAGTAGCACTAAGAGCTTGCTCCAGTGCATCCTCATCGATCAACCCATCTCCAATTTGTTGCTTCTTAATCTGAGAAATGTCATAGTAACGAAGTGCAGCTTCCAAAAACTTCCGCTTTAAGTCTAAGATCCTTGCATAACAAACCTTGTATTGTAAATTCAATACTTCTTGCTGACTACTGCTCACCAAAAATGAAGCTTTATTGATGAAAACTTCTGCATTTACAGCATCATCATCCTTGAGGTAGAGGCGAGCGATTTGGACAATTTGTACGTCTCATCCATCATTCTGATTCCTGAGTCTAGATCAATGCCACTAAGCATTTGTGCTGCTTTTGAACATTATTTCTTAGATTCATACAACTCAGCAAGCTTCTCTCAGATGACTAACACCTGTTCTTCGAACAAAGCAACTCGGAGCTGAATCTGAGCTACCCCACATGTGTCAAAATGGCATGTATGTCCAACATATGTCTAATTGGCACATCTATGAGCTATTGAGTGCTTACAACTAACCTAGATATTAACTTATTTTTATTTATTTTTCAATTTCTTTGTTGGGCCTGGCTTGGCCAATTAGCAGCCAGTCATAACACGCATTACAACAAAGGACAGGTGAGTCCTTTTAAGACTTCTATTTTGTTCATTGTAAATGTGAGTAACAATCTTATTTTTGAGTTGTAATCTGAGCCACCCATCCATAGTTGTATGCAGAATTATTCATCAAACATAGTCTGTTAAGGCATAGGATTTCCTAAGTGTGGTCCCCATGGTTTGCAGATTCAAACCATTGATCTTATAGCCTTTTTTCCCCCCATTGAATATGGTTTTTGACCATTGTCTATTTGTTGGTCACCATCTAATATGGAGTATTTGGTGAGGTGGAATGTAAGATCACCATTTTGGATTACTAATAAATGGTCCCCACATTTCTGATCAACAAACTGCACACTCAGTTATTGTAGTAGCTGCACCATGACATTTCCATGTTAGTTTACCCGATCCAGGTCCCTCGTGATATGCCCATGAAAAGTTAAAGCTATTCAAAGACTAAACTCCAATGATACTCATAGATGCATATGTTTAGAATTAGACTCATAGGAGTTTCAACACCCTGTCAACGGTTCGAGTATCCATAGGTGGTGAAATTCGATCAGGGTGTGAGTGTGTGGGGGTGTGTACGTGTGTTAAAAAAATGCATGTGTTTAGAATTAGATCCGTGAATGGGTGAAAAATAATAATATTTTTTTTTTGTAAGGTGCAGGTTCAAAATGAAACCCTTGGTTAATCAGGATCTGGCCATAATAGATAGGGAGTGGATGACACTAAGTTTTCCGAACTCTCGTTTTCTTGTTGGAATCAGAAGGTTTTTGAAGTTTGGACGAGAACACCTTCCTGGTAGAGAAACCATTCTTTGTCCATGCGCCACTTACAGATGTTTTCGATTACCTGTTTCTTATGATGATTTGGAAATACATCTAATAAAAACTGGATTCGACCCAAGCTATAGGGTTTGGGACATGCACGGTGAGCATGTATCACCTAAGCGTACTGAATATGCATCAAGTTCCCAACAGTACCACAATGTCCTGAACTTAAATGAGGTTCACAACGCAATTGTTCAAGAACTCGATAATAATAACCTAAATGAAGTTGTACAAGATGAGCCGAATGTGACCCCTGTAGTCGAAGGCATCTTTGGGAAAAATGAAACTGATGAGTTTGAAGAAAATCTACAAGACGTAATGACTGAGCTATACCCAAGGGCCCAAGATTTCACCGTGCTGACTTTTATTGTACAACTTTTCAAATTAAAGGTGAACCATGGATAGAATGAAAACAGCTTTACAAAGCTCCTTCAACTACTAAAAAGGTGTTACCTTCTAGTAACAAGGCCCCTACTAATACTTATCAAGTGAAGAAGATCATTACAAAGTTGGGTCTTGATTATGTGAAGATTCATGCTTGTAAAAATGATTGTATCTTGTACTGGAAAGAGAATGAGATGAAAACTAGTTGTCCAACTTGTAAAGCTCCTAGGTTCAAGATAGAAATGGATGTTGAGAAAAAATAATCTCGAGTACCTGTCAAGGTGTTAAGGTATTTTCCATTAACACCAAGGCTAAAATTGCAACATGAAAAGATGGAGCATCCGGCTAATTCTATTACATGGAAGAATCTCGATGAGAAGTATATGGATTTTTTAGCTGAACCTCGCAATGTTAGATTGGGCCTGGCTACAGATGGGTTTAAACCATTCGGTGCTTTGACTGCAACTTATAGTTCATGGCCCGTTATGTGTGTGACGTAAAACCTTCCACCAAAGCTTTACATGAAACTTCAGTTTATTATGTTGACTTTGCTCATTGAGGGACCACAACAACCAGGAAAGGATATTGATGTTTATTTACAGTCATTGATTGATAATTGCAAGAGTTATGGCATTAAGGGGTCACGACGCTTGACGCATACCATAAAAATAAATTCAAGATGCATGTCATTTTACTCTGGACAATCCACGACCTTCCAGCATATGGTAATGTTTCTGGTTATAGGACTAAGGGTAAGTATGGTTGTCCTGTATGTGGTCCCAACATAGATTCCTTGCGACTCCAATATGGAAAGACACATGTTTATATGGGTCACAGATGATGGTTTCTAATGTCAGACTAGGCAAGGAAGGACACAAGTATAACAGCCCAAATTTTCACAGCCAGAGTTTGTACTCGTGCCCGAGGAAACTGGGTGTTAATGATGTATAAATTGGATGCTTTAGAAAATCATACCATTTTTTTTTCGTTTGATTCACATCTAGATACATTCGAGAAGGCAACATTCACAAGAATAAAATCAACTGAATTGATTATATTTTATCATAATAAAAGAATAATTAAATGACCTCATAAAGGGAGGTTTATTACAAAATCAAAGTTTACAGCGGAAGAATAAAACTACATCCTAAGTTATCTTCTTAGTCCCTCAAGATAATCTTCTATAAGGAATATAGTTCTTTAAATCTGCAATCTGTACGTCACCTGCATCAACTGTACGGTTGGGAGAGGGTCAATGCCCTACTCATAGTGAAGGTTATCCTTTAAGATTAACAATAATTCAAGAGATTCATAGAAGTAAAATAAAGGGTCTGTTATGTCCCGTGCTCCACTAACACGAGGTATCAACATGCACAAACAACCTACATGAGATGCATGCCTAGAAAAGTATGTGGGGCTCATCATACGTAGTGATCATCACATTGTGGAGTACGACTTATAGATAACCGGCTTGACCCGCATCCCATAACTATGGATATTCGCCGGCATGTGCACAACAACATGAGCTGGGTGAATTACGTGCAATGATTTGTTCATGGAGCGACTATTTGTGACATCCAATCCCGAGTTGATGTGATACTACAATAGAGAATTATACACATCGATTTTTGCACCACTATCCGAAGGCCCAAGGACTTACGTGCCCCAAGAGGGTCTCTACCTAGAGCGTATTACGTCCATAATAGAATATTTGAATCACTAGTTGTGATACATCTTACACATCACTTACACTTATAGAGAATATAGATGAAGCATCAAGAATATAAACTGAATAATGGAGGTTCTGGAATAACAAGACACATGCCCATGCCTTGAAAGATAAACGACACAAGGCCAATATAATAAAGAGAAGAGTGACAATGGTCAACTCAGTAAAAGTGGCAATGGCCAACATAATAAGAGAAGAGTGACAAGGGTCAACTCAACAAAAGGAGAGTGGCAGAGCCAACTCAATTAAAACGATGAGTGGCATAACCAACTCAAATATAGGGACGAGTGGCAGAGCAACTCAATAATGGATAAGGCAGGGGCAAGGCTTGTACCTATGGCCTCACATAAATTCAGAGAAATTCTCTTGTATTTGAGATCATGTCATAATTCCAAAAGGGCCAATAAATCAATTGATAAGATAATTTTCAAGTAACATGTAAACATGGAATACATGATAATTCATATCGTAAAAGGCACAAAAAGGCCATAATAGATGGTGAAACATATAATAACATAGAATATTCAAATTGATGTATAAAAGAATTACATGTAAAAGCAATATCAAATTCATGAAAGCATGTATATAAGCTAAGATAAACTAGTTTGAAGACAGATAAAATATAGGAAGGCATGTAAAAGGCAAGATCAACTTAAATTACCGTAAGCTTAAAGGATAAAACCCTCACATTTGTTTGTTTGTTTGACTAAGCCTGAATTTAAATGCCCGTTCACACCGTCTTGTCCTACTATAGCTGATAAATGTTAAATTAGATTCCTAGGCTAAGGAGATATCTGTTTTAGGCTCAAGTTTTGGTCATACCATCCAACAATTTGGTTTACTGAGTTAACTCGTTTTACCGAGTTGACTCGGTTTGGGTCGGTAGTGCATTGCCGCACCTGAGACATATTACCCTATTGAACGCAAGATTTGGGAAGAATGTGGGAAGAAGGAAAAAAGATGCGTGGATTGCCTACCTCTTGAACCTGGTTCCTGAACCTCCCTAACGAGACCGAGACCTGCTGGAAAGGTGGAGTGTTGTGGAGTGCAGACGATTGGTCTCCCTCCCCTTTCTTTCTTTCTTTCCTTGTTTTCTTTTTTTTTCCTCTCTTTTCTTTCTTGCTTTTTCTTCCTTTCTCCTTCTTTTCTTTTCTTTCTTTTCTTCTTCTTGCCCAGTAAGGTTGCTGGACCATGAATCAGATCCTGGCTCGATTAGTGACTCAATTGAGTCAGCCCGCACAACAGCTCCCTAGTCGAACTCTCTCTCTCTCTCTCTCTCTCTCTCTCTCTCCCTTCATTGTTTTCCTCTTTCTCTCTCACTCTTTCCTAATAGTATTGAAGGGTGGCTGATTGCACGCCGAGCCTTTATAGGCCGTCTAAACCGACTATCTCCCTGCGTACCTTTGTTTACGCTGCAAGGGGTGCGAAACCATTCCTTTTACGCAGTCACTACACACGTGGGTGTGCATAGGCGGCTTGATGCATCCTGTTCTTGGGCATGCAATTTCTCCCTACATGGTAATCTTTGAGTGGGCCTTCGGATGTGTGGATTTGATCCAGAATTGGAGCTGAAACAATGAGTAATAGCCCCTGTTTAATCGGGGAAGATGATTAAAGCTTTAATGGCGGATTTGAGTTCGTTGCATATTTCTTCGAACCAACTTCGATGGACGTCTTAGATTTATCTTGTAGATCTTGTGGACCACCAAAAATCCAACGTCCAGTAAGCTTCTATAGGTGGTTTAGGCGAAAGAAGCTTCCGCATACGCAGCTCGTTTCCAGGAAGAACGACGGAGGTGTCGTATTCATCTCGCCCTTCTCGACTCCTTTTCTTGTGAGGAAGGATCGAAATTCCTTCTTTCATGGATTAAACGGGCCAGATCACTTAGACGATTTGAAAAAGATTTGAAACAGGAAGATTTCCCATGTGAAAACTCCAATCGGGTTGTTACAGCATGCGGTCATTTTTTTTTAAGTCTTCCGGTTCGATTGTACACAACAGGTGGGGTCCCCTATGATGGTATTTGGGGAGATCCACTCCGTTCATTTATTTTGTGGGGAGATGTTAGGCCACGAGCCAAAATATGAAGTACATCCGACCCTTGGGTGGGCCACACCACGAACCAATGTGTAGGTAATGCTTACCGTGAAAAACCACACGTAACTAATTGCAGCACTGCTGTTATACATAACTGATTGCAACACTGCTGTTATACAAATTTTGGTCTTATAATTATAATTACGCCCTTCTCCCATATTATAACTTTCGAAGTTTGTATCTCTTAGCTGCACCGTGCAAAAGGGATGAAATTTTACTAACGTTTGTTATTTTTCATGCTCTTTCTAATGCCTAAGTTCGGGCGTTGATTGCTCAAGGATGACTAAGATACCACTTCAATGGACTATACTACTTCGAGGTTTCAATGTGACATTTATATATGTCTATTTGTAGTATTATCTGGTAGTTTGGACCTGTGTTCTAAGATCTTCAAAATGACCAATTCATCCTAATATTCGGGTGGCCCATTTGGTAGATCCAACCATGATGGAAGGGTCAGATGACCTTCTAAAAATAAGAGGACTTGATGGTTAGAACTTTATCCATGTGTGTAGGCGAATGTATGGTCAGTTTAGTAAATGGATGGACATAACATGTGTTTCTAGAGTGATTAGGGGTAAAGCATGAGTATTGTCATATTAGAGTATCTTGTTCACACATGTAAGTTTCTCAGATCGTAGTTCTAATGGTGGTTTAAGCATAATCATAGGTGATGAACAAGATGAATGGATCAAAATCTTAATTTGATAAGTGCACAAAGAGATGTAGAGGTCAAGTAGATGATTTACTACGATCTAAGGGTTGAAATTTGATGTGTATGGTTAATTTATGATAATTATTTTTATTTTTATTTTAATACACGCGCACACACCCCCACACAGTCACACCACATGCACGCACACCGTGGGATTTCACCACCATGGGTACTCGAACCCTTGACCCGGTGTTGAAACTCCAAGGAGTCTACCACCCTTGACGTGTATGGTTAATTTATGATAATTAGACCTGGTATAAAATTTCACATGAAACAAATTGTAAAAATCACATGATCTAGAATTCAAGGGTCTAGGTCAATGGCATTTTTATAATTATTATTGATGTATGAGTTTTGAAAAATCCAATGGCTTCATATGGTTATAGGCACATTTCTAAGAAATTCTTATAAAGGAATGTATATCTAAATCACTACGGATAGAGAGTTATTCGCTGTGCCCTTCGTGGGAAGGTAACTTACATTAAATCATGCGATGGAGGGTCTTGCCTGGAAATCAAAGGTTAGATGGCTTGATCTATGAATGAGGGTCATTCTTAATGGTTTGGTTTGTGTCAAGGCGAGGATGTAAGGCTAGGATCGCTAGATTTGTGTCGTAAGTTGTTCATATTATGTTAACTTCTTGGTGACGCTCGAGAACTTTCAATACATGAGTATATGGGTCACAGATGATGGTTGTCAATGTCAGACCAGGCAAGGAAGGACATAAGTGCTGATACATTTAATAAGAAGGTGAAGATACGATGACAACCCATTCGTCTGGATGGGATTAAGTTCGAAAGACAGACTGCGAACCTGAATATGTAATGGGGGAAGACTGAGAAGAGGAATATAAGGGGTATTGATGGAGGCTGACAAGAGCTAACGAGTGATGTTGAATCACTGTGGTTCTTCAAACGGTTTATATTATGGAGTATTGAAAAGATATTTTAATGCATCACAACCTTGATGTTATGCATGTCAAGAAAAATATATGTGAAATCCTTCTCGCCTTGTTGTTAAACACACTTGGAAAGACCAAGGATGATGCTAATTCGCGCAGGGACCTGAAATGGTTGGGAATTAAGAAGCGTCTATGGCTAAAAAAGAGCAATGACAAGATGATTTAGAAACAAGGTCCTTTTTATTTAAGAAAAGAAGAGAAAAAGCTTTTCATCCAGACTTTGCATGACCTGCGTGTTTCAATCGGTTTTAGTACAAATTGGCAAACCATCATAAAGGGAGATTGCGTGGATTTAAAGGGAATGAAGTCTCATTCTTACCATGTGTTGATGCAACATTTGCTCCCAGATCTCATTCAGCATGCATTCAGGGATAGAAAGGTCATTTGTCCTATAATTACAAGCTTTTATACCTTCTTTAATGCCTTATACTCGACAACAGTAGACCTTCAAACGCTCCTCACTCTTGAGAGGGGTATGGCTAAGACATTATGTCAGCTTGAGATTATATGCCCTCCATCTATGTTTATCGTGATGATGCACCTGTCGATCCACTTGGCTTACGAGGCTCGCATATGTGGTCCTGTATACTATCGATGAATGTATCCAATCAAAAGGTATGCTATGAGTTTAGTAAGAATATGTGGATTCCATCTATATTTATCATGATGATGCATCTGTCGATCCACTTGGCTTATGAGGCTCGCATATGTGGTCTTGTATACTATCGATGGATGTATCCAATCAAAAGGTACGCTATGAGTTTAGTAAGAATATGTGGCCTCCATTTATATTTATCGTGATGATGCATCTGTCGATACACTTGGCTTATAAGGCTCACATATGTGGTCCTGTATACTATCGATGGATGTATCCAATCAAAAGGTACGCTATGAGTTTAGTAAGAATAATCTGGCTTAACATCTACGATTGTATGTATTTGTAATGTATCATTATCTTTGTCAGGTTCATGAAGACATTCAAGGCCTATGTCCGTAACAAGATGCGACCTGAGGGTTGCATTGCAGAACAATATATCCAAGAGGAGACAATTATATATTGCAACTAATACAGAGGAAAAAAAAAACAAGCCTGTTGGAAAAACTGAAAAAACGGTTTGATGGAGTCATTTCAGGATTACAAAATTTATAAGATGTCGTTGATGACGATAACAATGATGACGATGTTGGTCCACTAGGTTCGGGTCAAAGTGTTATCCTAGTGGGTATCAAATACGAATAGGCTCATACATGGGTACTGAAGAGTCATCCCAACTATGATGTGTGGGAAGGGTATGCATAATTAGCTCATTTGTATATATCTTTTATAGTTTATGTGATTTCAACATAACAATGGTATCAAATAACATGCAGGAAGTACAAAGATTTCTTGCAGCAATGTTACAGGAGGACCAACAAGGTGCCTAGCGAGGATGATTTCATTCCTTAGTTGAAGAGGCAACCAGAGTTTAGCGAATCTAACGATAAAGATTTTAAAGATATAGTGAGAGGACCTCTAGCTTTTTGTACTCAATACAATAAGTATTGTATTAATGGTTTTCTCTTTGTCACTAAGGACTATGAGAAGAATAAAATGAACCAAAACAGTGAGGTTATGACAGAGGGTATGATCACCTTCCGATCTAATGCTAAGGATATGAATACAATGGATGAAAATCAACCTTACTACGAAGTCCTTCATAGAATTATCCAATTAAATTTTAGAACAGGGTACAAGCCCATCCTATGTAAGTGTGATTGGCTGATGGTGACACATCATGGTGTTTGTTTTGATGTCGAAGCAAGTATGAGATTAGTAAATTTGTCCAGTCTTTATAGTTCAGACAAATTGGGTGACAAGCCGTTCATTCTCGTGGAGCATGCCACGCAAGTTTTTTACTCCAGAGATCCAAAAAATCCTGAATGACATGTGGTATTGGAGGTTCCAAAAAAGATTTTTATCGAAGAAGAGACGTGCCATCTATCAGAACGATTTAAGGATACAACTGATGCCAATGCAGGACCTAATCTCACCTCATTAGCAATTGTTGTTGAGTTGATATTCGATGAACCTGAAGACAACGGTGTTGTAGTCAAGAAAACAAAGAAAATAAAGTGACCAAGGAGAATCTCTTGAATTGTTTATATTTTCTAAGTATGTAACAAAGTGATATTTATTGGAGGAAATCTAATCAAGGTATGAATAATGTAGTGAATTGTTTATATTTTGTCTGTTATCTAAATTATTGTATTAATCATTGGTATTTTTATTTTATTTTAATTTAAAAAGGCATATAGATTCCCAATCAAAGGCATTGGGTTGCACTAAACCGAGACTATAGATGCGAGCAAGATCAAAGGTAATATGATAGCTCTCCTTAATTAGATATGTAAATTTCAATTTTCTTATATATTGGCGATAATCAGCGATGTGTATATATAACTGTTATTCTTTTTATATTGTTGTGCAAGCTTCTTCTTCTTCGTCTAAAAAGAGAAGTCCTACTAGGGGTGCTTTTTTACATGAGCAACCTGATAGGAAAAAGTCCTAAAGACGAATGAATTCGGGCAACCAAATGAGGATTGTCCTGAATAAAAGCAATTTGCATCTCATATCAGTATCCTCACCCGTAATCATATCCCGATCATATACCAGGACTTTTGCCAGGTGCCTCATGTACACATTCAAATGATCATAGAGTCATTGTCACGGGCTTATGAGTTTGAGGGTCAAAGTTGAGATGCAAGTCTTACATATATAACAAAACGCATCAAGGAAACATGACAAAATTACAAGAAAAGGTTGACTACAAAATATATTAAAGACAAGGATCTTGCAATTGTGAGAGATAGTCCTGCCCCCCCCCCCCCCCCCCCCCCCCCCCCCCCCCCCCCCCAAGGTATCTCTATGGAGGATTGGTTGGTCTTTGTGAATCAACATAATACTGAGGAATTCAAGAGAGCAAGCGAAAGGAATAAAGTCAATTGGTCTAGGATAAAAGGACCTACGTGTCTTGGGAGGAACAACATGCTGTTATTCGCCATCAGATGGTATGTATTATTTATTTATAAATATAGGTATTATAGTTTAATATTGAATTTACTTTTGAATTATCACTCATCTAACTCCATTAATATGTAATGTGCCAAAGGCGAAGGAGAGGATCTGATGCTGAGATAGGTAAGATGTGATATTTACTTAAGATCCCATACAAGTAAGGACAAAGTTTTCTAGTATCCTGACCTTGTTGTAAGTCCCCTTCTACGACTAATCAGTACCTTTATGAGATGTCAATGTATAACTTTGAATTATTTTACATTCATTTGTATTTTGTGACAGGAAAAATTAGATGAGCTTTATTCTAGCAATCCTTAGCTTTATTCTAGCAATCCTTCTTCTAAGATTACCAGCGTTGACGATGCCCTTACACAGGTAATAATAAAATTTAAAAATTACAGCGAGATTCATGGTAATTATGAATTTTCTAATAACTTGATTTACAATATTTTACAGTTGGTTGGTTCTAAAAGTAGAGGGCAAATGCGGGGTCTAGGTTGCTCAATAACCAAGACAAGACTGAAGATGTCAGCCCCTGCCCATTCAAAGGTAGAGAATTTGATAAAAGAAAGAGATAACCTAGTGCAGGAGATATCTGATATAAAGAAATCATTGACCGAGATGAACGCCTGGATGGAGATGTAGCAACACACACAATCTACTCAAAACCTCTCATCACCAACAGTTGCTAGATCTACTCAAGCATCGTCGGTATGCAAGTGTAAATTTGCTATTGTATTGAACTTACAATTATTTTATAAACAATAGTAACACCAATGCCATTTTGTATATGTACATGTAGCTGGATATTATATATATCGGTAAGAGATGAAACTTTCTTGGTTGGAGAAATCGTGATATAGTTACTCGTGGTCAAGTACACGAAGTTAATCCAAATGCAGTTGTCTATTGCGAACCATTGGAGGAGGGAGCTTTTGTTATTATCCTGATTGAGATTATACATCCTGACACTCGTTTGTGGAAAGAAGATGAGTTCGTATCTACACTTAGAGAGGCCGGTCCAGGATCACTTGTGCAATGGGGGAAGGAATCTTTGAGATTTCGATAATTTGAACAAATTTAGTACTCTATAATTAAACTTGGTGTGGATGCTTTTTTAGTTACTTTATATGATATTTCCTTAAATTGAACTTGGTGTGGATGCTTTTTTTAGTTACTCTATAATTGAACAAATGTAGTACTCTATAATTGAACTTGGAGTGGATTGCTTGTTTTTTCCTTTATTTTGAATTTAACAATTTATAGTTCAACATATTGATGATCTACATGTTTTTTTTAGTTACTCTATATGTTGTTTGGTTTGGTTTTTATAATTTTAAATGAATTTTATATGCTATATTTAAACGTATTAGACTCCATTTGGTAGTCACAAACCAAATGGAGCCTAAGCCCCGTTTTAACTTTGCCAATGCAACTCCTTGCATTGCCGATCCTAAGCCTAGGTAAAGGAGGAGGGAGAATGTGCATCAAGGAGAGTTGTGTACTTTTCATTCATTTACTTAGAGGGATTTTTAAAATGCTTGATGGTTAATTTCATTAGTTTTTCGGCTTCTTCTACTATCATTTGAGGACCTAAAAGGCCTAACTAACTCGAGATTTTTTTTTATGCAGGTTAATGTATTTTTAGCCCCACGGATCAATGTTGCCACTACAAGGTTCAATATTGAAATGGTAAAGTTTTTAACTATTTATTTTATCTTTGTTTTTTTCTGTTCTTCATAAATAATTTGATGTCTTAGCCTCCTACCATTACCAGCTATTCTTGTCACTATTTGTACACTCATGAGTCTTACTTTTTGTAATTTTCTTACCCTTGTAGTGATTATCAGAAGCAGTGGGCCATCATTAAAAGATTACCCTTGTAGTGAGTCCAATCAAGAAATGGATAATATATGGTTTTAGTTCATGGTAAATGGTACATTTTATTGTGGATCACCCCTGGACCAAAGACTTAATACCTTTTGTTGTTGTAAGTTTGTAATTAGTTTGTTTCTGTATTTGTATCGGAGTTATCTGAATGTTGAGCAGAGGTCCCTGGAAGGTGAGAACCACTGTTATGACCATAATGAAGTTGTCCATTTCCTATAGACAACAATATGGGTGGCCTGGCCATTTGGATAGGCCCGTGTTTATGTATTATCTCGAAATTGATAAAGTAGATCTGGATGTGCGTCGAAGCTATACAGATGTTGAGCGGAGATCCCTGGAAGGTGAGAACCAGTGATAATTATTTTTTCCCTTCATCACTGTCTGTGTGATCGTGTGAACAGGTTGGATGATAAATAAACATCACTACAGGCCCTAAAAAGGTTTCAATGATGGAAATCATTATACCCACTGTTTCTTGTGGTATGGTCCACCTGAGTTTTAGATATGATTCAATTTTGCTTTCAACCCCGTAAATGATCTGGAAAAGCAGATGGACGGTGTAGATAAACTACATATATTTATAGTAGGTACAATGATTTCCTAATCCTAAACCTAAACTTGAAAACCTAAATCTAAACTGTAATAGAAGTTGTAATTTGAATTCCCCAAACGTCTCTTGGGTTAGAAATAACATTTAACATAAATTTCAGCAATTAGAAGTAATTAGAGATGAAGTTGGTATAGTTTCTGTTCGAACCGGTGAATATTCGATTCAAGTGTCATTTAATGTTTATTAAGCCACTGAAATTCGATTGTTGAATGTTTCCGTATTGCTTTGTGTTTGTTTCGATTTCATTCTTTTTATTTGAATTTCTGTTGTGATTTTGATTTTGATTTTGATTGTGATTGTTCTGGTTCTGATTTTGATTGTGGCTATGATTGTTTTTGAATTGCTAAATGGATTTGATCTGATGTTGTTTGTTTAATTGGTATCTTTTTTGTGGTTTTTTATTGTTTCTGTGAAGTGGGTTTCTTTCTTTCTTTGTAATTTGGTTTTTATAAGAAGACGGGCAGTTGTAATTGCTAAATATTGTGATCTGATTTTGTTCCTTTGGGGTCTTGTTTGGGTTTTTTTATTGTTCCAGCTAAGCGGGTTTCTTTTTTCCTTTGGAATTTGTTGAACGGTAGGTTTATAAGATGAAACCAACAATTCAAATTGCTGATTTTTTTTTTTCATTAAATTCTATTTTAAATTTTTTATCTGTAGTTTTGAAATGGCTTTGTGTCAAACAGAACGAATTGAATTCCCAATTGGGTTCTGAAATTTTACTAGTTGGGTTGCTTCTTTGTATTTGATCTGATTAAAATATTCAACAGCTTTTAATTTGACTTTTACCAGTTTAAAATTTTAGGAATGGTTTAAACTGTTGAATATTTTAATGAGATTCTGTTAAATTTGCATCTACTTTTAGTTTTTATTTTTTATTTTTTTGATATGCAGAATAGGCTTCTTTGTTTTGGTTTCTCTCTTTTCTTATCAAAGGGAAGGTTTAGCTGTAGAAGCGGACAGTGGAAATTGCTGATGTTTTTTTTTAGAAAAAAAAAAAATTCTGATTTTGCTGTGCGTGAGGCTTGTGACTGTTCCTGAGAAATGGGGTCCTTTGTTTGTTTGGATCTTTGATGTCGGTTAGGTTTATGAAGAGATGTGAATAGTATTAAGGTGCTGAGTGTTTTGACCTGAGTTTGTGCTTTGAGATGCAATTTTCTGTTCTTTTTGTTTGTTTGCTAAAATGGATTTCTTTGATTTCTTATACTTCTTTAAAAAGTTGAGTCTATCAGAATTGGGTAGTATAGATGCTGAATATTTTGATTTGATTTTGATGAATTGGGGTCTGCGGGACTTTGTTCGGATAAATGGGTTTCTTTGTGCTTTTTTTTTTTTTTTTTTGGAGGGGTCCGAATTCATAAAAAGGTTAGCTTTATTAGAAGAAGAGGACAATTTAATTTTTGCATTTCCCATTTTCTTAAACACGACAAATGACTACAAAAAGTAAAAATAAAACAACCAAACTTCCAATAATTTGGCCCACTATGAGGATCACCTACTGTAAAAAACATCCCATTTATTCATCATATGTATGGGTTACACCTAAAAAACAATGTCTTACCATTGATATATAAATACCAAAATAGAAGGGGTCGCCGACTCTATTCAGTGATGTAGCTGCAGCAACCAAAGCGCGTTTAAAGAGTATTGATTGGTACAAACTAGTGCAACACATCTGTAGACGTGCTATGCAGTGAGATTTATCTAGGGACAATTGTTTTCTAGCCATCCATTTTCTTTGTACATTGTGACCTAGCTAAGGAGTGAAGGGCCTGATTTTATGGCCAGAGGATCTAATCTAGTGTTGGCCAGTATAAGGAAATCTTGGATCTTTCACACGTTTGCCATATTGGCGCGTGTGCTTGCTTATAAATCTCTTGTACGCAAATTTTTTGAATATAAATTAGGGAGCTTTGGTAGCGCACGCGTGTGCAATAAAGCTCGCTTACACACCACACATGTGCCAGTTTTGTACATTTCTGCCAGATCTAACCCATCCATTAGATTGGCCCGGCTAAAAACATGTTTTCTCAAGAAAAAAATCTGGTGGCCTACTTGACTGGTGTGTTCACCTGATTCTTGGGTTGCGGTTTATCTAGGGACCCAAACACCACATAGCTAGCTGGTGTCAAAGTTCTGTAGGCCTAACAATGTATTATCCACGCGGTCCATTCATTTTTTTCCATCTTCTTTTAAGCATGATCCTAAAAATGAAGCAGATCTAAATCACATGTGGACCACACCGCATGAAAACAACGTTGATCGAACGCCCACTCTTAAAAACTTCTTAAGGCACACTATAATGTTTATTATCCATTCAACTTATTGATTATACAAACCTGGAGTAAGGCAAAACACATATCAACTTCATTCGAAACTTTCATGGCCCCAAGAAGTTTTCAACTTTAAGCATCCAATCACCACTTTTTCATATGATATATTCTACTTGATAGTTGGATATTATATATATCGGTATGCAAGTGTAAATAGTAAGTTTACCTTTTATAGTAATTCACATATTTTAGAGTGTTTGAGTTGGAGTTCCGAGTTAAAAAGTCCATCCTAGGTTTGAACATATTTTTTAAAAGGATTGTAATTTCATTTATTTTTTTACTAATTTTGATTCTAATTCTGATTCTGATTCTAATTCTGATTCTAATTCTGATTGTGAATACTGGATTTAACAAAAATGATGTCATTACTTCCTAATATCATTTATACTGATTGAGGGGTTTGTATATTAATTTTCCTTTGTGTTGTTTTTTATTCCTTTGATCTTTGAATTTTGTTCTCTATTTCTTAAATTGGGTTCTTGTTTTTCGTAGTATTCTTCTCAAAACTTTTAGTTTATTATTTTTGTAGAATATAATTGCTTGGAGATTTAGTTTCATTGCTCCTCTCACTATATTTTCATTTCTTCCTATATAATGTTACACAAACTAATAGTCCATCAAACCACATTACTCATGTTGGATTTTGTCATAGTTTAGAAGATTAGCAGGTACATTTTTGATTTCTTCCTATATAAGTGGTTTTTTTTTATCTTTCTTTCTTTTAAGATATGTACAAAGGCATGCTTGTTTGATTATGTCTACAAATGTTGTTTTATATATGCTGAGAAGCTAAAAAAGTCACTGGAGGATGAAATTCATTTTCTCAAGGGAAGGATTTCAGAACTTGAAAGTGATCTAGTGTCAAAGTATACAGAAGTTACATCTACAATTTCAAGGAAAGAAGAAGCTCTAGCTCAAGCAAATACTTCTGCATTTCTAAATAAGCATTACTGCATTATATGGAGAGTGTTTATTGTGTTGGAGTGTATTTGTTTCTTGCACATGAGGGCAAGCCTTAGTTGTAATTCTTATGATAGGTTGAGCAAAGTGAAGTATTGTTTATTTAGAAATGTGAATGTAGGATGCATTGTATGATTTGATTGCTATTTGTAATAAATGAATCAAATTTTTTTCCCGATTGCATTTTACGTACTATTCCTATCAGAATTAAGTTTAGATGAGTTATCAATCACAACAGGTTCTTGCAATGGAAACAGGTACCATTATTACAATTTTTTAAAAGATAGCTACGAATTTTGGCCGTAGCCATTGTTCTAAAAACCGTAGCTATTGCTGACTAGAGCATATTGTTACAGATTTCATTCCACTTTTAGCTACTGATATTATCCGTAGCAGTAGGTACATTTCGCTACAAAAATTACAGCTACTACTTTCTTCTGTAGCTAGTGATGTCTACTGCTATGGATCTAATCTATAGCCGTTGGTATATTTCGCTACAGAAAGTATAGCTACGGCTTTTATTCGTAGCTACTGGTATTTATTGTTACGGATTTAATTTGTAGTTGTAGCTGCATTTCGCTACAGAAAATATAGCTACAGCTTTTGTTTGTAGCTACTGATATCTATTGTTACAGATATAATCCGTAGCAATAGATTTTTGACCTTTAGTTACCCCAGTAATAGCGACAGACGTGCTATGGATCTAGTCCGTAGCAAAAGGTCTTTTGCTATGGATTTTGGTCGTAACTTTTGCCCATTTTTCTTGTAGTGACACTATCTTTTTTTTGAACTTATGTATTTTTGCTGAGACGCAGTCCCATACATCGAACGTATACGCATCATTTTATTAGTTGTACCTTAAATTTAAGTTATGTTTACTTCAATATACATTGTATGATCCATTTAATTTCTTGAGTACTCATACACCAAGCAAACAAACCCAAATCATACGTTTCCGTGAGGCATAAGTGACACCTGAGAATTCGAGAGTTGAGTATTTACTCGGCTCCCGAAATCCAAGGTGTTACACCCCAACTGATTTATCATCCCCTTCGAACCAAATGCCCTCCTTGAATGATTTTATCACCGCCATATACTTAGCTTTGGTTGTGAAAAGAACCACTATAGACTAAAGCTTCGACATTCAGATGATCTCTCCACTCACTAACACAAAAGAGTAATCAGAAGTTGTCCTTCTATTATTCACACTGCCCACGTAATATGAATCTATATAGCATACTAACTTGTCCCCTGATTTTTTAAATGATAAGACGTCGTCTTGCGTACCTCGAATATATCAAAGTAGTCATTTCATTGTCTCCTGGTGTTGCTGTCTAGGGTTAGACATGTATCTGCTAACAACATCCACCACATGTAAAATATCTAGTCTTGTACAGAACATGACATACATCAAGCTGACAATTACACTCTAAGGCACACGAGACATGTATTGTTTTTCTTCATCTATTTTTAAACACTATTCAAAAGATAGCTTAAAATGAATCGTGTGGGGTACCCTAACTAGCTTTACCTTGTTCATCTCATACTTTATCAATACTTTCTCAAGGTATTCTTCTTATGATAATCATAGCCTTCCCCTCTTCCTATCTTTATGCAGTCAATGTTGAGAACCCTCTTTGTAGCTCCCAAATCTTTCATCTTGAATGTCTCTGATATTGTTTTAAGCTATCTTTTGAACAATGTTCAAAAACAGATGAAGAAAAATAATATTGAGAACCCTTCTTAAGGTATTTTGCATATGATAACCATAACCTTCTCCTCTTCCTGTCTTTGTGTAGTCAATGTTGAGAACCCTCTTTGCATCCCCTATATCTTTTATCTTGAATGTCTCTGATAGCTGAGTCTTCAACATGTCGATCTCGGATATGTTATGACTGGCGATAAGCATGTCACCAACATACAAAACCAAAACAATGAATTTCCTATCAATCAGTGTCTTATAATAACACAGTGATCATCTTCGCTCTTGATAAATTTTTTAATCAACATAAAAGAATCAAATTTTTTATATACCTGCCTAGCTGACTGTTTCAGGCCATATAACGACCTCTTTAACCAGCCAACCTTGTACTCTATCCATTGTATTAAGAAACCTTCTAGTTGCTTCATGTTAATCTACTCTTCCAATTCCTCATGCAGGAAAGCAGTTTTCACATCCATCTATTCCAACTGAGATTGTATTGGGCAACCTGTGCCAATACGCATCTAATAGCTACTTGATTTACCACCGGCACGAATATATCAGTGAAGTCTGCACCTTCTCTCTAAGCATATTGCTTCACTACCAACCTTGCCTTAGACCTATCGTATTTCTTTTTAAAGATTCAATTGCACCGATCACTTTTCGATCGAGGGGAAACTGTACCAGCTCCCATATTTCGTTCTAATAAAAGGAGTCTATCTCATCATTCATCAATGTTTTTCACTTTTCAACATCTGGCTCATCAAGAGCCTCCTGAAAAGTAGATGAATCTCTCTCATCCATAATAACAGAAAATGCGATATTTGAGTCATCCTTGTATATCATCGGTGGCCTGCAATCCCTTGGTGGATTCCTTCTCACAAGTGGCTGCTTCACTAGTTTCTGTACATGTGTCTGCATCTTACTATCAGTCTGTGTATCATCTCTGTCTAACTGAATATTCACAACCAACTTTTTCACTTGTGCTCATCTTTATATGTAATGCCCCGTACTTTTCAGTACTCGGGTGTTACCATGAGAATCAAATTTAGTACAAACACAAACCGACTCATCTAAATATTCACTTTAGATCTAACCTAAACCCAACCATTAAGATGAACCCCATCTATAGATTGAGCCACCCGACCCCCTACACATAGGCCCAATGGTTAGATCTCAACTACGCTGTCGTTAGGACATCTAGAACTATCAAGGAACAAGGCTAAAACAATTACCTTGGGAAGCCACGAGATCTAATTATTGAGATTGTAGAATGACGACAAGATTCAAAATCAATCGTTAACTTTAGGCCACTTATCTTATAATGATAGACCTGATCATCATACTTTATTATTGGATTCATCTAAAGGACTTCTAGGCTGGAAATGAATAGCCCTAGAATAAATTAGCCATCCAAACTCGTGATCACCCATGCAATTAAGATGTAAGAGCAACTAAGTGTAGGGATGACTATTTAATCCACCCTAAAAAGGATTATGAACCATTAGATATGTTGATGATCGGATCTGGGAAGGATCCGACCCTTAGATCAGCAAGATCATTTGTTAAAACAAATATTCAATTGAAATAACCCACCTGAATCTAGGATCTGCTTCATTCTTTGGGCTAGGCCCTAAGGTAACCTGAAAAAGCAAAGGAATGGAGCAGATCAATCAGGATCATCCTTGTGGGCCCCACATTAGACGTGTGTGCATGAGGAGTCAGTGCACTCACCACCCAATGGATTGGGAAAGCCAGTCAAAACGGGTTTAACTCGCAATTCCCTTCCTCCTTTCGAATTCCTCAATACCAGACGCAATTCAAACGGATGGTGTCAGTTTGCGATGTCTATGGTCCACTACTTCAATCCATTTGAAAAATCCAAATTATCCACCTTTGAGATGGGTCAAAACTGGACGGACCCAAGTTTGCTTTGCATGGAGACAAGATCACACGAAGTCACAGATACAGCCGCAACTGGACCGAACGCGGGAGAAAAACCTGGAAACGGAAAACTATTTTCGTTCGCCTCGCAGACGGCTAATATCAATCCCTAGATGGAAGCCATCTCAACCCTCCGATCTACACTAGATGGAGATCAGGCCCAACGAGGATCACGCCAGGATCTGTCAGCACTTCCTCCTTTTCCTTCCACGAGTGGTGCTAGCAAGAAACCCAACACGACCTGGACTCTGCTGCGTAGGAAACACGAAGAATGATATTTGGACTCTGATCTGGACCGTCCATAACAGAGAGGAGGGACTTCCGATCCCACCCTAGCAGTCCGAAGAGAAATCACGAAGGCAGAGAATGTGGCATTTGTCGATTCCTCTTACAAGATAATTGCACAACGCGGAAAAAATACGTCCCAAATACCACCTTCAGGACAATCGGATCACCGATCTTGTAGGCCAGGGAGCTTTGACAAGCAATCCCAAGATGTTCGGAAGAACCTTTCTGAACTCAAGATTTGCTGAAACCAATCTGCCAGTAAAACAGAGCTTCCCTCCCCAAGAAAAACGCTGGCCAATAGGGTTATCCTACCATGTTTTAACGATCGGAAATGCTTCGTCTGATGGCCCACCCAAATTGCGTACCATCTCTAAAAAGGAAAAAGGAAGGATAGCAAGAAAACATGAATCAAAGAGAAGGAGAAGTTGGCCCAATTGCGTTACTCAGCTTGGCCGTAAAACCTCAGGAAACCGCCTGCACAATCTGTTCACGCAGGGCATTCTGCGTACAAGTTACGCGAGAAACTTCCGGAGATCCCACAACTATATAAAAGGAAACAGAAAACGAGAAAAAAGAAAGAAAGGGAAAGGGAAAGAGAAAGAGAAAGAAAAGAGAGAAATAAAAAAAGGAAGGAAGAAAAGAAGAGAAGGAGAGAGAGAGAGAGAGAGAGAGAGAGAGAGAGAGGTCGTCAGCAGCAAGAAGTGGAAGCCGGTGCTAAACAGCGAGTTAAGTTCTAAGGTAGGTCCACGCCCAACCTTTTCCACACATAGATTTCTTTCTCTTTCCTTTCCTGAACAATTTAATCCAAATCACGTCGAAAACCAATGAGTTTAAATCAAAACTAACCACTCAAAAGAAGTTGTTATTACTAGATTAAAGACCTAATCCTTCAACGCTCACCCATGTTCAAGGAATAACATTAGAGGTGACCCATGTTCAAGGAATAACATTAGAGGTGAGGGTTTTCATGCTTTATATTTACATGATTTAAGATATTATTATCCTGTCATTTATAAGCTTTCATGACACTATGATATTCCTTGAAATTGTTTAATTTATTAATACCAACTATTTTTCCTTAAGGAATAATGGAAAAGGTATGAGGATACTCTTTCATTGCCTTTCAAAATTTATGGGAAGGTCTTTCCTTTAAGCTTACAGTAATTTAAGTTGATATGCTTGATCTTACCAGTTATATACTATGTTTTCATGTTGATATGATTTTCTTCGTGCAATTATTTAATTTATCATCAATAGTTATCTACCCATTTGGAAATTATGATATGATGTTAATTACAAGTGATCTTTATGAGTTTATGTGGAGCGATGGATACAGGCACTACAAGAATTCCTACTTTTAGCAACGAAAATTTTCGTCTCTAAACGTCAACATTTCATAGCTAAATGTTTTTAGCGACGAAAATTTTCATCGCTCATTTCATTGCTAATACATCGTCACTACAAACTTTCAGCAGCCAAAAATTTAAAGTCGTTACTAAATGTAAGCTTTTTAGCAACGAAAATTTCGTCGCAACAAAAACTGTAGAGGACTTTTCGCAGCGAAACATTTCGATGCAAAAAATAATTGTACCACTTTCACTGCTAAAAAAGCTGTGGAGGACTTTTAGCAGCGAAATACTTCGTCCCTAAAAAACTATAAAAACCTTTTAGCAGCGAAATGTTTCGCTGCAAAAAAATTATTACACTTTTAGCAACGTAACTTTTCGTTACTAAAAAATCTTTGGGAAACTTTTAGCAGCGCAAATTTTCGCTGCTAAAAATATAATTTTATTTTTTACAACGAATAATTTCGCAGCGAAAAATACTTTACAGGAGTTATAGCAATGAAAATTTCGTCCCTATAATATTTTTAAAAACGTTTAGCAACGAAATCTTTCGTCCCTATAATATTTTAAAAACCTTTTAGCAACGAAATTTTCGTGCCTATAATATTTTCAAAATCTTTTAGCAACGAAACGTTTTGTCCCTATAATATTTTAAAAACCTTTTAGCAACGAAAATTTCGTGCCTATAATATTTTCAAAATCTTTTAGCAACCAAATGTTTCGTCCCTACAATATTTTTAAAACTTTTTAGCAACGAAACTTTCGTCCTTATTATATTTTCAAAAACTTTTAGCAACGAAAATTTTTGTCCCTATAATATTGTAAAAATCTTTTAGCAACGAACATTTCGTCCCTATAATAATTTCAAAAACTTTTAGCAACGAAAATTTCGTATTTTAAAAAACTTTTAACAATGAAATTTTTCGTCGCTAAAAAAATATAGCGGCGAAAAAATTCGTTGCTAAAAGTCTCTTTTTTTTTAACAATGTCCGATTGAAAATTTCGTGCAAAATACTTGATAGACACCTGTTGCAATATATTTCATCATATTCATCCTGATATACCTATTATATCATCATATTCATATTCACATCTTAATATACACCTATTATATCATAAGACACCTGTCAAATTTCATCATATACACATTCGAATCCATCTAACCCAAACTAGTAAATCCTTGTAAACATAAATTACATACATTCAAACACAACCAATTTTATACGCATCACAGTCATTCACGCATAAATATATAAAAGTTTAACATCGTAAATAAAAAAGAAAAAAATCATAAAGCTTAAGGCAAATGTGGTGGGGCATCAGTAGGTAAGCGTGCAACGAAAGCTTGAAACATCTCCGTCATCCATCGCTCATGCTCCAACCGCATCTCCTCTATCTTCCTCTCCTGCTCCTCCTTCTGCCTTGCCAGTTGATCCTCCATCTTCCTCTCTTGCTCCTCCTTTTGCCTCGCCAGTTGATCCTCCATCTTCCTCTCCTACTCCTCCCTCTGTCTCGTCAGCTCCTTCATCATCTTCCTCTCCTGCTCCTCCCTCTACCTGTCCAGTTGATCTTTGATGTCATCGATGACAACCCGTAGCTGCTGAACCTCTCTCTCTGTGGTATCAGCTCAGCGTACGGCGCTGTCGCCAACTACGACGGATCGGCTGGAGGCAGTTCTAGCGGGTGTCATGGGCTTGGCCATGGGGCCAAGCCCATGGACATATCCAGAAAGGGTGTCAATCACCTGACTTAGGATCCCTGGCTCACTCCGCTGAGTACCATCGGAGTGGGCTGACTGCGTAAGGTGTCCATCTCCTCCTGTAATGAAAACATATGAATTTTCATAATAAATGACATTATTATAATTTAATATAATTAAATTTTACAATGTAATGATTTTTACCCAAATCTCGTTGGCTTTAGGATGTACCCAAGATCCACTCGCCTGCCGACAGTGTGTCCCTTTATAGAAGTCTACTGGTCCGGGCTCCTAGCCAGTGACGGAATCTCGCTGCGCAATCGAAAGGAAAATAGAGTTAATATAAATGCTTGAAAAGAATATAAAAATTATCAGTAATTTCTTACCATGTCATGACGAAGTCGTACAAATGACTTTGAACCAGCTACGTGGTTCACTTCTAACTTTCTCCTGTTATTGAAATTTATTTTGCTCCTCTTCTGAACATATTATACATAATGCATTATTATTAATTATAAATTTAATTATTATATTAAGATATCATAAATATGTAAATATTACTTGAAAAGAATCAGACGAAAACCTATTGCAGAGTATCTGTCAGTCCTCACGGGTCACGTGAGGTGGTGCGGACTGTGCGGGCTCCTCGTGGCTCGTGGACCGCTTGTACTGCCAGTATAACTTACCGTGGAAGCCTTGAACCGCTCCTTCATCATGTCGTCAACGGCATAGGATATGTGCAGAACACTCAAAATCCAAGTTATATTTATCCTGTAGTTTCGTAAATAATAGATTAAGACAATAAACTTATTAAGAAAATAACTTAGTCGTAAATAAACTTTTATAAAATAAATTAGAATTCATAAGGTTAAGGTTAAGGTTTAGGTTTAGGATAAGGTTTAGGTTAAGGTTATGGTTTAGGTTTAGGTTATAGGTTATAGCTATAGGGAATTGAGAATAGGTTAAGGTTTTAGGTTTATGAAATCGAGTTTGGATTCGGGTTTAGGTTTAGATTTTCAAGTTTAGGTTTAGGTTTAGGTTAGGGAGTTGAGATTAGGATTTGGTGTAGGTTTAGGTTTAGGGAATTGAGAATAGGTTAAGGTTTAGGTTTAGGAAATCAGGTTCGGGTTCGAGATCAAGATTAGGCTTGGGTTTTCAAGTTTAGGTTTAGTTTAGGTAGTTGAGATTAGATGTAGGTTTTGGTTTAGGGATTTGAGAATAAATTTAGGTTTTAGGTTTAGGTTTAGGTTATAGGTTATAAGTGTAGGTTATAGGTTTAGATTTAAGTTATGTTATAGGTTAAGGTTTAGGTTTAGGAAATCGGGTTCGGGTTTAGGATCGGGTTTTGGGTTTTCAAGTTTAGGTTTAGGTTAAGTAGTTGAGATTAGGATTAGGTGTAGGTTTAGGTTTAGGAATTTGAGAATACATTTAGGTCTTAGTTTTATGTTTAGGTTATGGTTTTGGTTTTGGTTATAGGTTATAGGTTTAGGATAAGGTTTAGGTTTAGGTTATAGGTTTTGGGATTTGAGAATAGTTTTAGGTTATAAGTATAGGTTTAGGTTAGGTAATAGGTTTTGGAATTTGATAATGGGTTCGGGTTTATGTCATAGGTTTTGGTTTTGGTTTAGGTTATAGGTTTTGGTTTATGTTATAGGTATAGGTTTAGGTTTAGGTTTAGGATATAGGTTTTGGGATTTGAGAATGGGTTCAGGTTTAGGTTTTGGTTTTGGTTTTGGTTTAAGTTATAGGTTTAGGGATATGAGAATGGGTTCGGGTTTAGGTTATAGGTTCTGGTTAATGTTATAGGTTATAGGTTTTGATTTTGGTTAAGGTTAGGTTTAGGTTATAGGTTTTGGGATTTGGCAATAGTTTTAGGTTATAAGTATAGCTTTGAGTTAGGTTATAGGTTTTGGGAATTGAGAATGGGTTCGGGTTTAGGTTATAGGTTTTGGTTTTGGTTTAGGTTATAGGTTTTGGTTTATAAGTATAGGTTTAGGTTAGGTTATAGGTTTTGGGATTTGATAATGGGTTCAGGTTTAGGTTATAGGTTTTAGTTTTGGTTTAGGTTATAGGTTTTGGGATTTGGCAATAGTTTTAGGTTATAAGTATAGCTTTGGGTTAGGTTATAGATTTTGGGAATTGATAATGGGTTCGGGTTTAGGTTATAGGTTTTGGTTTTGGTTTAGGTTATAGGTTTTGGTTAAGGTTATAGGTTATAGGTTTAGGTTTAGGTTAAGGTTAGGTTTAGGTTATAGGTTTAGGGATTTGGGTATAGTTTTAGTTTATAAGTATAGGTTTAGGTTAGGTTATAGGTTTTGGGATTGGATAATGGGTTCGGGTTTAGGTTATAGGTTTTGGTTTTGGTTTAGGTTATAGGTTTTGGTTTAGGTTTTAGGTTTTAGGTTATAAGCATAGGTTTAGGTTAGGTTATAGGTTTTGGGATTTGATAATAGGTTCGGGTTTAGGTTATAGGTTTTGGTTTTGGTTTAGGTTATAGGTTTAGGATAAGGTTTAGGTTTAGGTTTGGGTTATAGGTTTTAGGATTTGAAAATGGGTTCGGGATTAGGTTATAGGTTTTGGTTTTGGTTTTGGTTATAGGTTTTGGGATTTGAGAATGAGTTCGGGTTTAGGTTATAGGTTTTGGGATTTGGCAATAGTTTTAGGTTATAAGTATAGCTTTGGGTTAGGTTATAAGTTTTGGGAATTGAGAATGGGTTCGGGTTTAGGTTATAGGTTTTGGTTTTTGTTTAGGTTAAGGTTATAGGTTATAGGTTATAAGTATATGTTTAGGTTAGGTTATAGGTTTTGAGATTTGATAATGGGTTTGGGTTTAGGTAATAGGTTTTGGTTTTGGTTTAGGTCATAGGTTTAGGATAAGGTTTAGGTTTAGGTTTAGGTTATAGGTTTTCGAATTTGAACATGGATTCGGGTTTAGGTTATAGGTTTTGGTTTTGGTTTAGGTTATAGGTTTTATTTTAGGTTATAGGTTATAGGTTTAGGATAAGGTTTAGGTTTAGGTTATAGGTTTTGGGGTTTGAGAATGGGTTCGGGTTTAGGTTATAGGTTTTGTGATTTGAGAATGGGTTCGGGTTTAGGTTATAGGTTTTGGTTTTGGTTTAGGTTATAAGTCTTGTTTTAGGTTATTGGTTATAGGTTTAGGATAAGGTTTAGGTTTAGGTTTAGGTTATAAGTTTTGGGATTTGAGAATGGGTTCGGGTTTAGGTTCACGTATTAGTTTTGGTTTAGGTTATAGATTTAGGGATATGAGAATGGGTTCGGGTTTAGGTTATAAGTTCAAGTTAATGTTATAGGTTATAGGCTTTGCTTTTGGTTAAGGTTAGGTTTAGGTTATAGGTTTTGGGATTTGGCAATAGTTTTAGGTTATAAGTATAGCTTTGGGTTAGGTTATAGGTTTTGGGAATTGAGAATGGGTTCGGGTTTAGGTTATAGGTTTTGGTTTTAGCTTAGGTTATAGATTTTGGTTAAGGTTATAGGTTATAGGTTATAAGTATAGGTTTAGGTTAGGTTATAAGTTTTGGGATTTGATAATGGGTTCAGGTTTAGGTTATAGGTTTTGGTTTTGGTTTTGGTCATCGGTTTAGGATAATGTTTAGGTTTAGGTTTAGGTTATAGGTTTTTGGATTTGAGAATGGGTTCGGGTTTAGGTTATAGGTTTTGGTTTTGGTTTAGGTTATAGGTTTTGTTTTAGGTTATAAGTTATAGGTTTAGGATAAGGTTTAGGTTTAGGTTTAGGTTATAGGTTTTGGGATTTGAGAATGGGTTCGGGTTTAGGTTATAGGTTTTGGTTTTGGTTTAGGTTATAGGTTTAGGGATTTGAGAATGGGTTCGGGTTTAGGTTATAGGTTTTAGTTTTGGTTTAGGTTATAGGTCTTGTTTTAGGTTATTGGTTATAGGTTTAGGATAAGGTTTAGGTTTAGGTTTAGGTTATAGGTCTTGTTTTAGGTTATTGGTTATAGGTTTAGGATAAGGTTTAGGTTTAGGTTTAGGTTATAGGTTTTGGGATTTGAGAATGGGTTCGGGTTTAGGTTTAGGTATTGGTCTTAGTTTAGGTTATAGGTTTAGGAATATGAGAATGGGTTCGGGTTTAGGTTATAGGTTATAGGTTTTGCTTTTGGTTAGGGTTAGATTTAGGTTATAGGTTTTGGGATTTGGCATTAATTTTAGGTTATAAGTATAGCTTTGGGTTAGGTTATAGGTTTTGAAATTGAGAATGGGTTCGGGTTTAGGTTATAGGTTTTGGGATTTGAGAATGGGTTCGGGTTTAGGTTATAGGTTTTGGTTTTGGTTTTGGTTATAGGTCTTATTTTAGGTTATTGGTTATAGGTTTAGGATAAGGTTTAGGTTTAGGTTTAGGTTATAGGTTTTGGGAATTGAGAATGGGTTCAGGTTTAGGTTATTGGTTTTGGGATTTGAGAATGGGTTCGGGTTTAGGTTAAAGGTTTTGGTCGGGTTTGGGTTATAAGTTTTGGTTTTGGTTTAGGTTATAGGTCTTGTTTTACATTATTGGTTATAGGTTTAGGTTTAGGTTAAGTTTAGGTTAAGGTTAGGTTTAGGGATTTGGGTATAGTTTTAGTTTATAAGTATAGGTTTAGGTTAGGTTATTAGTTTTGGGATTTGACAATGGGTTCGGATTTAGGTTATAGGTTTTGGTTTTGGTTTTGGTTTTAGTTTTAGGTTTTAGGTTATAAGCATAGGTTTAGGTTAGGTTATAGGTTTTGAGATTTGATAATGGGTTCGGGTTTAGGTTATAGGTTTTGGTTTTGGTTTAGGTTATAGGTTCTGGTTTAGGTTATAGGTTTAGGATAAGGTTTAGGTTTAGGTTTGGGTTATAGGTTTTGGGATTTGAGAATGGGTTCGGGTTTAGGTTATAGGTTTTGGTTTTGGTTTAGGTTATAGGTTTTAGGATTTGAGAATGGGTTCGGGTTTAGGTTATAGGTTTTGGGATTTGGCAATAGTTTTAGGTTATAAGTATTGCTTTGGGTTAGGTTATAGGTTTTGGGAATTGAGAATGGGTTCGGGTTTTGGTTATTGGTTTTGGTTTTGGTTTAGGTTATAGGTTCTGGTTAAGGTTATAGGTTATAGGTTATAAGTATAGGTTTGGGTTAGGTTATAGGTTTTGGGATTTGATAATGGGTTTGGGTTTAGGTTATAGGTCTTGGTTTTGGTTTAGGTCATAGGTTTAGGATAAGGTTTAGGTTTAGGTTTAGGTTATAGGTCTTCGAATTTGAGAATGGGCTCGGGTTTAGGTTATAGGTTATAGGTTTAGGATAAGGTTTATGTTTAGGTTTAGGTTATATGTTTTAGGATTTGAGAATGGGTTCGGGTTTAGGTTATAGGTTTTGGGATTTGAGAATGGGTTCGAGTTTAGGTTATAGGTTTTAGTTTTGGTTATAGGTTTTGGGATTTGAGAATGGGTTCGGGTTTAGGTTATAAGTTTTGGTTTTGGTTTAGTTTATAGGTTTTGTTTTAGGTTATTGGTTATAGGTTTAGGATAATGTTTAGTTTTAGGTTATAGGTTTTGGGATTTGAGAATGAGTTCGGGTTTAGGTTATAGGTTTTGGGATTTGAGAATGGGTTCGGGTTTAGTTTATAGGTTTAGGTTTAGGTTTAGGTTATAGGTTTTCGGATTTGAGAATGGGTTCGAATTTAGGTTATAGGTTTTGGTTTTGGTTTAGGTTATAGGTCCTGTTTTAGGTTATTGGTTATAGGTTTAGGATAAGGTTTAGGTTTAGGTTTAGGTTATAGGTTTTGGGATTTGAGAATGGGTTCGGGTTTAGGTTTAGGTATTGGTTTTGGTTTATGTTATAGGTTTAGGGATATGAGAATGAGTTCGGGTTTAGGTTATAGGTTCTGGTTAATGTTATAGGTAATAGGTTTTTCTTTTGGTTAAGGTTAGGTTTAGGTTATAGGTTTTGGGATTTGGCAATAGTTTTAGGTTTTAACTATAGCTTTAGGTTAGGTTATAGGTTTTGAGAATTGAGAATGGGTTCGGGTTTAGGTTATAGGTTTTGGTTTTGGATTAGGTTATAGGTTTTGGTTAAGGTTATAGGTTATAGGTTATAAGTATAGGTTTAGGTTAGGTTATAGGTTTTGGGATTTGATAATGGGTTCGGGTTTAGGTTATAGGTTTTGGTTTTGGTTTAGGTCATAGGTTTAGGATAAGGTTTAGGTTTAGGTTTAGGTTATAGGTTTTCGGATTTGAGAATGGGTTCGGGTTTAGGTTATAGGTTTTGGTTTTGGTTTAGGTTATAGGTTTTGTTTTAGGTTATAGGTTATAGGTTTAGGATAAGGTTTAGGTTTAGGTTTAAGTTATAAGTTTTGGGATTTGAGAATGGGTTCGGATTTATGTTATAGGTTTTGGTTTTGGTTTTGGTTATAGGTTTAGGGATTTGAGAATGGGTTCGGGTTTAGGTTATAGGTTTTGGTTTTGGTTTAGGTTATAGGTCTTGTTTTAGGTTTTTGGTTATAGGTTTAGGATAAAGTTTAGATTTAGGTTTAGGTTATAGGTTTTGGGATTTGAGAATGGGTTCGAATTTAGGTTTAGGTATTAGTTTTGGTTTAGGTTATAGGTTTAGGGATATGAGAATGGGTTTGGGTTCAGGTTATAGGTTCTGGTTAATGTTATAGGTTATAGGTTTTGCTTTTGGTTAAGGTTAGGTTTAAGTTATAGGTTTTGGGATTTTACAATAGTTTTAGGTTATAAGTATAGCTTTGGGTTAGGTTATAGGTTTTGGGGATTGAGAATGGGTTCGGATTTAGGTTATAGGTTTTGGTTTTGGTTTAGGTTATAGGTCTTGTTTTAAGTTATTGGTTATAGGTTTAGGATAAGATTTAGGTTTAGGTTATAGGTTTTGGGATTTGAGAATGGGTTCGGGTTTAGGTTTGGGTTTTGGTTTTGGTTTAGGTTATAGGTTTAGGGATATGAGAATGGGTTCGGGTTTAGGTTATAGGTTTTGGTTATTGTTATAGGTTATAGGTATTTCTTTTGGTTAAGGTTAGGTTTAGGTTATAGGTTTTGGGATTTGGCAATAGTTTTAGGCTATAAGTATAGCTTTGGGTTAGGTTATAGGTTTTGAGAATTGAGAATGGGTTCGGGTTTTGGTTATAGGTTTTGGTTTTGGTTTAGGTTATAGGTTTTGGTTAAGGTTATAGGTTATAGGTTATAAGTATAGGTTTAGGTTAGGTTATAGGTTTTGGGATTTGATAATGGGTTCGGGTTTAGGTTATAGGTTTTGGTTTTGGTTTAGGTCATAGGTTTATGATAAGGTTTAGGTTATAGGTTTTCGGATTTGAGAATGGGTTCAGGTTTAGGTTATAGGTTTTAGTTTTGGTTTAGGTTATAGGTTTTATTTTAGGTTATAGGTTATAGGTTTAGGATAAGGTTTAGGTTTAGGTTTAGGTTATAGGTTTTGGGATTTGAGAATGGGTTCGGGTTTAGGTTATAGGTTTTGGGATTTGAGAATGGGTTCGAGTTTAGGTTATAGGTTTTGGTTTAGGTTATAGGTTTTAGTTTAGGTTATAAGTATAGGTTTAGGTTAGGTTATAGGTTTAGGTTTTGATTTTGGTTTAGGTTATAGGTTTTGGGATATGAGAATGGGTTCGGGTTTAGGTTATAGGTTTTGGTTAATGTTATAGGTTATAGGTTTTACTTTTGGTTAAGGTTAGGTTTAGGTTATAGGTTTTGGAATTTGGCAATAGTTTTAGGTTATAAGTATAGCTTTGGGTTAGGTTATAGGTTTTGGGAATTGAGAATGGGTTCGGGTTTAGGTTATAGGTTTTGGTTTTGGTTTAGGTTATAGGTTTTGGTTTAGGTTTAGGTTATAGGTTTGGGGATTTGAGAATAGATTCGGGTTTAGGTTATAGGTTGTGGGATTTGAGAATGGGTTCGGGTTTAGGTTACAAGTTTTGCTTTTGTTTTAGGTTATAGGTTTTTGGACAAATGGGTATCGGTTCGGGTTTAGGTGAAGGGTGTGGTCCCTGCAAATACAAATACAAATATACACACGGCCTGTCCAAAATGTCAGGCCCTTCCTATGCCGTCCATAGGAAATGGACAGCTTCATCATGGTCATAACAACAGTTCCCACCTTCCAAGGACCCCCGCTCTTCCGAATAGCTTCGACGCACATCCGGGTCTGCTCCATTAATTTTGAGCAATACATATATAAATAAAACACATAACATATAAATTTACCTAAAGGCGCTGGCGGATGAGCTGCCA
Source organism: Magnolia kwangsiensis (assembly GCA_037074715.1). Classification (NCBI taxonomy): domain Eukaryota; kingdom Viridiplantae; phylum Streptophyta; class Magnoliopsida; order Magnoliales; family Magnoliaceae; genus Magnolia; species Magnolia kwangsiensis. Next base: position 39,561,196 of record CM073576.1, on the reverse strand, counting down.
CATATCATCTGTCACGTCTACCCAACGGGAGGTGATGGCGGGGATCATATATCGGCATAAGACACCGACCTCCTATGTAAACAATCTGGTATTGTTCCCAACAGGTCTAATATAGTCCTGTGGGAACTCTACCGTCACCCTACCCTCGCGTGTAAGTAGCTGTAAAAGCAACCCACGTGTGGGTCCACATCCTCGTCGGCTGGTCGACGACGCTGCTGCAAAAGAAATATGTAAGTATAAATATAAACCAAAGTCATTAAAATATATATATATATATATATATATATATATATATATATATATATATATATATATATATATATATATATATATATAGACTTACATGCAGTGCCCGGTGTATGCGTGACTGAGGGATTCGAGGACTGCGATGCAACATGTGGCGGCGATGCTGGCTCTGTCCCATCACGGGTAGAAGGGGTAGATCAAGTGCGCAAATGACGTACTCTCCCACCTGGTGCCATCACTGAATATGTGCAAGTTACGAACTTATAAATTTAAACAATGTCAATACAAGTGAAATATACTAAAACATTATACAAGTAGTGTTCATGGTACAATGCATTTACGCTTATGCTTAGAGAGATGATTAAAATATGATTAGACCATTACACTATAATACAAGCAGAATATATTAAAACTGTAAACTTTAATCTATAACCCTGTTAAATTTCATTACACATTGTCATTCTATATTAAAAGTACATATTCGAATTGAAAAATGACATGTAAATCATATGTACATTTGATAATCGTTGTCTGTATCACTATCGCTTAGGACTATTTTTTCTTTACCATCACTATCGCTGATCAGTATTTTCTCTTCATCGTCTACAATGGATCCCTCAATAAAACCGCTATCATCTCTAACAATGTCACATACTATTGAGGCATCAACATGATCAGGTGGCACATCATCTCAGTCTAGTTGCACCACATCAATATCAACACTTGAATCAGTCCCTGTATCCGCAGACGGCACGTCTTCTTGATATGCTTGTTCAACCCTAGACGTGTCATTTCCTCCATCCTCGTTATCGTCAACTTCTGGTTTGGGAACGTCAAATACGTTCTTAGGCTTTATTTTCTGCACCACGTGCCAAGATCCGCCTAACTTGGTGTCAGTGAGGTAAAATACTTGTTCGGCTTGGCTGGCAAGGACAAATGGGTCGTCCTTAAACCACTTTCGAGATAAATTTATGCTCGTAAAGTAGTTATCAGTCTTTATTCCCAACTTCTTATTTCCAACGTCCCACCAATCGCATCTAAATAAGTACACCTGCTTTCTCATATAATAATTCAGCTCAATAATATCTGTCAAAATGCCATAAAAGTCAATTTCATCCTCCTCATTCGTTCCCTTCACAACCACCCCACTATTTTGTATGGACCTGTACTTGTCACATTCTTCGGTGTGAAATCGAATCCCGTTTACAATACAACCTGTATATCTAGATACACGTCTATCAGGGCCACACGCCAGCGAGTATAGTGCATCAGACGCATCCGCAGAGTTTCTTATGCGCAACGTCTTCATCTATTATCATGTACAGAATATAATTATTTAGAGATTTTCTTAGGTTCAAATAATGTACAATACAACGAAAATTCTAAGTGTGGAGAGATACAATATGAAATCTTACACCTTTTTTGAACCATTGTGAAAACTGATCCTAATGCATTCGATTAAAACTTGTGGGGAATTTGGACTTCATCTCGTCTAGGTGTTCGTTACACATAAATGACACGCCATTAGCAAGAAACATTAAGGTTTTGAGTTTACAGAGAAACCAATAATCAGGTGGAAGACTTACTCCAAGTACGATTCTATTTCTTCACAATTATGCAACACATACCATCTCGCCTTTGCTAGATCCCCAACGTCCATATCTTGAAACGTCGGGGATCATAAAGGACGAATGTTATGTGCAAACAAAGATATGAGTCCTTGTTCATGCTCCTGCCCTTCATCGGCATTCCGATCTTCTCAATTGAATCGAGTCTCAATGTCACGAAGATACAAGGAGCAAAATGTAAGGCACTCATATCAATGTACGCCTCAGTTATGGATCCCTCCGGGTGTGCCCTGTTCCTCAAAAATTATTTAAGTGTGTGAAGGTATCTGCACACAAAACTAATACGTTAACAGGCTTTTAAACATGGATATATGTAGTTTACGAATGAAAAAAAAATAGGTTCTACCACCTTTCGATCGGATACATCCAACGATATTGTATTGGGCCTGCAAGCTTCGCCTCGTACGGTAAATGAATCGCTAGGTGTACCATGACATCAAAAAATGCAGGTGAAAATATTCTTTCAAGTTTGCAAAGGATTACGATAATGTCCTTCTCCAGTCGTTTAATAACATCTACAATTAATGATTTCGAACACAAATCCTTGAAGAATATCCCCAACTCAATCAACGCAGCACTGATATCCTTACTCAGGAATCCACGAATTGTAACCGGCAGTAGGTGTTGCAGAAGGACATGACAATCATGACTTTTCAGGCTTGTTACCTTACAGTCTGTAACGTTTACGTGCTGAGATATGTTTGACGCATACCTATCGAAAAACTTCACCAATCTCAACCATTCATATAAACGCTTTCTCTCTAGCTTTGTCAACGTATAGCAGGCCGCTGGTATAGTATATGAATTTTCATGTGGTTGCAAGTGTAACTCTTTCCTTAAACCCATTTCTTGTAGATCCAATCGAGCCTTGACACTGTCTTTTATTTTCTTCTCTATGTTTATCAATGTTTTGAAGACATTATTACATATATTTTTCTCAATATGCATGACATCTAAGTTGTGTCGTAATTTTAGATCACTCCAATAGGGCAACTCAAAAAAGATGCTCTTCTTCCTCCAGTTATATTCCAGTACTGTACGTTTGCTCTTCTTCAAGTGCAATACCTTACCAAATGTAACTTCTCCAATGTTACTCAGTTGTTGTATCACATCTTCTCCAGATAGCTCTTTCGGGGGTGGCCTATGATCTTGTTTGTCATCAAAGATCATCGTCTTCCTACGCTAACTATAATCGCTCAGAAGGAAGCGACGATGGCCCATATAACACATTTTTCTACCATGCTTTAATGACAATAAACAAGTCTCAATACCACATGTAGGATAAGCCAACTTGCCCTTCGTGCTCCACCCAAACAAATTTTCATACGCAGGAAAGTCATTTATTATCCACATGACCGCTGCGTGCAATCGAAATATCTGTCTTGCAAATGTGTCATACGTTTCTACACCTTAACTCCACAACACGTTTAAATCATCTACTAACGGTCGCAAATACAAATCAATGTCATTCCCAGGTGACCTGGGTCCAAGAATAAGTAATGACATCATGAAAAATGACTCTTCATACACCACCAAGGAGGTAAATTGTAGGGCATAAGTACCACTGGCCACATACTGTACGAGCTACTCATATTATCAAATGGATTAAAGCCATCACTTGCAAGACCTAGTCAAACATTGTGAGAATCCTCTGCAAACCAGTCATGTTTCTTGTCAAAATTTTGCCAGGCTTCAGAGTCTGCAGGGTGCCTTAGGGTACTATCATCATGAACGCATTTCTCCTTATGCCACCTCATATCTTCAACCGTCTTACGAGACATAAATAATCTTTGCAATCTGGGTTTCAATGGGAAGTACCTTAACACCTTTTGTGGGATTTTCTTACGCCCAGATTTGTCATACTTCCACCTAGACTCTCCACATGTTTAACACTGATCATCCTTATCATGCTCTTCCCTATACAATAAACAATCATTTATACATGCATGGATTCATTCATAACCAAGGCCCAAGTCTCGCATCAAGGAGTTTTCCTCATAATGAGACTTGGGTAATGTCTCACCAGCCGGTAATGCTTCTTTCAACAACTCAAGTAACATATCGAACGATTTGTTACTCCAACGATTTATTGTCTTCAAATGAAGTAACTTTGTAAGAAAATTTAACTTGGAGAAGTTTCACACCTTGGATAAAGTGGACGTTGCGCGTCCCTCAACAACCTACTAAACTTATCTGATTCGACATCACCCGTTGGAGGAATATCTTGGCTACTGCTTGTCACTGCAAAATCAGTATCCACAGTTATTCCCCTGAACACATCACCTATGATATCTTGCATTTCGTCAACGTCTTCACCCTCGTCATCCGGCACATTTGGGTCTTCGTTGACTTCAGTGGCCTCATCTCTATGAGTCATATCTTCACCATGATGGACCCACCAAGTGTTACCCAGGTCAATTCCAACTATGAATGAATCATCCTCTACTTTGTTTAAAGTCTTATATATCAAGTTCATGCATTTTCGACATGGACACCTAATCCTATTCCCTGAATCTGCCTCATTTCGTGCAAATTCCATAAACTCTTGAACCCCTTGTTTATACTCTGGGCCAAACCTATTCTTAGCTCACATCCAACTCTTATCCATCTCTGCAATGAAAAGACTAGAGTTAGTCTACGAAGATAGCTTTAAGATTAGGCTATGTTATAGGTTTATCTTATATGTTTAGGTTGAGGTTAAGGTTATGAGTTTAGGTTAAGGTTATAAGTTTAGGTTTAGTTTACAGTTCTAGGTTTTGGGTATGGGAATAGGTTATAGGTTATGGGATAAGGTTTAGGTTATAGGTTATAGGTTAAGGTTCGGGTTAGGGATCAGGTTTAGGTTATAGGTTATAGGTATAAGTTTAGGTTTAGGTTTTTAAGTTTAGGGTTAGGTTTTTATGTTTAGGTTTAGGTTTTATTTAATGTTTAGGTTTAGGTTATAAGTCTAGATTTAGGTTAAGGTTAAGGTTATAAGTTTAGGTTAGGGTTATAAGTATAGATTTAGGTTATAAGTATAGGTTATAAGTTTAGGTTAAGGTTATAAGTATAGGTTTAGGTTATAGGTTTAGGTTTAGGTTATAAGTTTTAGGTTTAGGTTATAGGTTTAGGTTTAGGTTATAAGTTTTAGGTTTAGGTCATAGGTTTAGGTTTAGGTTATAGGTTTAGGTCATAGGTTTAGGTTTAGGTTATAGGTTTAGGTCTATGTTTAGTGAATCAGGTTCAGTTTCGAGTTATGGATCAGGTTTAGGTGTTCTTTAGTATTATCTCCTATTGAACCTAGTATTATCTACTACATACTAGTACCATACAACTTATATTGGGGTATCATACCATAAGTTACAAGAATTTCATGTCCCCCTAACCAAGGTATCCTCCATTGATAACATATATATATATATATATATATATATATATATATATATATATATATATATATATATATATATATATATATATATATATATATATATATATCATAAGTTGTTTATTTTCATTTACATTTGCAAATACATTCATCATCCATCCAAGAAAATTGAAACAAGTACTGTCAGTCTATGATGAACAGTTGAAAAGGAAAATCATGCATCTTATCTTACCCAAACATAAGTAGCAGTTCCTACCTTCCAGGAACCCCCGCTCAACATCCAGATAGTTCTGACGCACATCCGGGTCTACTCAAACATTTTCTAAGCTAATACAATGAAATCCTAAATTAGTTACTCATCCAAGATTGGATAGATTGTAATACTTTCATATTCCCATTTAAACGTCCATGCCGAAAATCCAGCAGCATCTTCCCATGCCTCTCCAGATAGGTTTATCTTACGTTACATTCTGATGCCAAATATCTAAAGCATGTAAAGATATTTGGCATTGGATATGGAACAGAAGAAACATATCCAGAGAGAAATGAGGATATGGACCACGGATCAGGCATGAACATTGAAATAGATTATATGAAAGCATATTATCCATCTAACCTTGAACTGTCCAAAATGGGACAATTTGAGCGATTTCTATGCCACCAAAAACACACCTTATCTATGTATGGCCCCATAAAAATCCTCAAACGAGTAACTAATTATCTAACTTACAAGTTGGACCTGAAATGCAACTAGTAGCAATTTCAAGCAAGCTTATCCATTTGAGAAGTAGAAAATTTCATATCCTATTGAATGAACTGAATCAATTCAGTTGTTTATCCAAACACATCCTAAACAGATAAACTATGAAAGAGATATGCCAACAATTTTAAAAAGAAACACACCCTACTTCTTGATTTTATAGCAAAGAACAGAAATGAATTCTCTTTGATGGTTAGGATCATCCAATAGGAGAATCAAATAGAGCAAAAGCAAACAAGAACTCCAGACAATAGTAAGATGCTATACCAAGATTGTTTCCCTCTAACAGTAACACTAACAGGTTAAGTCGACACACATCTCTAGACATGGCGATACATTCAGCACATGAAGGAGACATAAACAGGTCAAGTCAGCTACCATAATACATGTACCAAAATAATATGTTGAATGTGGACAGTACCATAATACATGTCGTGTGCACAGTAGTCCACCTAATGAGTGGGACTAACCCAATGGTCAGGTCTCCTTATATACACATAAAGATCTTTTACTGATACTTCCATTGGGGCCTTGCAACAGTGCCCGTTCATGATAATGATGTATCAGCAACTAGGATATGATCAAGCCGATCACTTATAGAGTATGGGGTACAGATTCTTTGAGGATGAAAAACATTGTCATTTTTCAGAGGTTGTACAAATTATATTTAGAAGATTTGAGCAGGAGTCATTCATGGAGCTTAATCCAAGGTTCTAGTTACAAACAAACATGGTCCATTTTAGACGGGACGCACCCATGCTTCGATAGGATCAAAAGACGTACATATGCAGGGGATGGTATCACAATTCATTGTAGTTTCCATCTTTTTCATTATTTCATTCAACTTCCATTTTGTTTGAAAGGGATGATCACCTACAAACAGTCATAATTTCGGTTAAGCTAGAAGCAACAACAGGTTCCAACATATAAAGCTATACCACATCCAGGCCATGCAAAATGTGGGCCCTACCAGTGAGATCACTAGATGATAGAATACAGCCTGTTTGATTATTAGGAAGGCTGAAAATGTCTAATCACTGCCAGGAGGCCTGATCACTAGCTCTAGCTAACCTGCAGATGGTTGTAGGTGATCACTAGCCTTTCTTTTTTCTTTTTCTTTTTTTTTTTTAAAAAAAAACTTTGCAGAGAGGCCACATTGCAGAGTGTTAACATCTAACGGAAATTGTAATTACTTGGGATATAGAAAATTCATTACTTGCTAAGAGTTTAAGGTCAAAGTACTTTGTATATGTTTTTTAGAGAGAAATAAGAGAATGATTTTTTTAGTTGTATGAAGGAAATATACAAGGGCTCCATGTGTGTTTAGGAACTGAAGTTTGCACTGCATAACCTGGGTTAAATGCTTTCTAAGTTCATATTGAAATTGCAATTTAGAGTGGCGTTTGTATGGTACACCAAAATCGAATTTTGGTGGAGTACATCAGGGGGTGGCAGCTTCATTTTGAGCAAGGCATGGTTTAAAAACTCATTTGACTCGAAACATAGTCGTGTTGGGTTGACTCAGTGAGTTCCACTAACTCAGCTTGATTTCTAGTCGAGTTGAGTCACCAAGTTTTAGAACTATGGAGCAAGGTTTAGAGAAAGAAAGTCACTCTATATGGTGTTGTATAATGAAGAAATGCTGTTACTCTCGAAATAATGGTAGCTATTTTCAATTTTCTAGTTATGTCCATTGAAAAGGTCTTTTAATTGAATGGCTCTGATCATCTTACAGAGTTTATGTGATTCTAAGGAATCCTTCAATCCATTGCCCAAAAACTGCAGTCGTTGGATGACTATACCATTCTAAGATTGTTCAACGAGCATGTTTTCAGGCATTAATGATATTGTGGGTCACAAAACTTCAATTGCAACGAGTTTTGAATGGTGACTCAGTTGAACTGACTCGTAAAACTCAACTGGGTCAACTCACCCCATTTTTAAATGGGTTAGTCCCACTCATCAGGTGGACTACTGTCCACATTCAACATACAAAAATGGTCTGCCTGATGAGTGTACCATCCTGAATTGGACCACGTTATCTCCATAGCTAGGACAATCTGATGCATAGCTAGGATGGTTGTGTACACAACTCCAAACAGTAAATTACAAAATTAGAAATCCATAAATTACTAAATCCCCAAATCCTTAAATCAGCATTGAGAGAGAGAGAGAGAGTAACCGTTGTTTTGAGGAGCTAGAGATCGCAGATGGTTCGCAGGATAGATGTCTGAGATGTCTGGATTTCCTCTCCTTCTTCTTCTTCTTTCGAGTGCTCTTCAAGTCTCTCTCACAGATCTATGGTGGGTTTGCGGTGAATGGGGGATTTCGAAACCCTACCGAGCGAGAGAGAGGGAGAGAGAGGTGTTGGGAAACAGAGGGCCGGACGCATTTGCTTGTGGGAGAGGGGTTGAAAACCGATGGCCGAGCGAGCGAGAGAGAGAGAGAGAGAGAGAGAGAGAGAGAGAGAGAGAGAGAGAGATGGTTTGGGAGAGGGGCGGGCGCAGGATTTGGGTTTTGAGGGATTTGGGTTTTGGGATGGGCGGGCGGGGAATGTTTTTAACTTTTCGTTTGGGCTCGTTTTTAGGAAACGGATTGCGTACTGATCTGTGGGGTCCACCTTGATTTATGTATTTTATCCACTCTGTCCATCCATTTTACCTGATAATTTTAGGGCTTAACCCAAAAAATGAAGTATATCCAAACCTCAATTGGACCACACCACAGGAAACAGTGTGAATTGAACATCTACCATTGAAAATTTCTTAGGGGCCATAGAAGTTTTGGATCAAGCTTGTTTTTGTGATTTGCCTTCATCCATGTTTTTGTGATCTTATGAACAGGTTGGATGAGAAATAAACATCACCGTGGACCCTATAAAGGTTTCAACGGTGAAAATAATTATTCCAATTGTTTCCTATGGTATGGTCCACTTGATCTTTGGGTATGCTTAAATTTTTGTCTCAACATGTAAAATAAGATGGAAAAATGGATGGATGGCATGGATGGACCAAATAAATTCACGATGGACCCAACAAAGTTTACTCAGTACGACAAGAGTGTACTGAGTAACTCAGTACGCAATCCGATTTCCTTTTTTAAGTCTTGTGGGGCCCGTTGTGATGTATGTGGATTAGTCCAGGCTAGACCTAAACTCAGATCGGACCAGGCATGCTGGACTTGGTACCGAGCTGGGTCGAGTTTAGACAAGGTCTATTTCAAAACCGGGTCGAGTCAAGTCAACCCTAACTTGGGGTTTTCTTTTCTTTTCTTTCTTGCACTGGAATCGGGATTGGTTCTGATTCGGGGAGGCAATAACAGTGGATCCCACCTGATGTTTTGATATATCCACGCCACCCATTGGGTATGCCAGCTCATTTTAGAGCTTGTGCCAAAAAATGAAGCAGATCCAAATCTAAGGTGATTGATGGTCCACCGTTATAAACTTCTTAAGGTCCACCGTTACGTTTATTTGTCATTTAACAAGATCACACAAACCTATATCAAGCTTGATCCAACTCTTCTGTAGACCACAAGAAATTTATTAGTGGATATTAATCACCACTATTGCTTATTTGTGTCAAGGTGTTGTAGGCCCACCATGTTGTGTGTTTTTTCCACGCGGTCTATCCATTTTGCCAGATTACTTCGGGACATGATCAAAAAAATGAGGCAGATCCTTAATCTAAAGTGGACCACAACATAGGAAATTAATGTTAAGTGTAGGTACACTTTCTTAGGGCTCACTGTAATGATTTTTTTAGCATATGACATGAATGAAAGAAAACATAAATATAATCTTAATCCAAATTTACACTTGGATTAGCTACTAACATGAGTAGCTAGCGAGATTGGCTACTAAAGTGACGTCACTAACTTATATAAGCCCTACCATTAATTATGTATTTTATGCACACCGTACATCTATCTTGAGATATCATTTTAGGGCATGATCAAGAGAATAGAATGAGAGAGTGATGCACCATTGAAATCTTCTAAAGGTCCACCGTGATGTTTATTTGAGATTCAACCTGTTCATAAGTTAATACAGACATTAAATATGTGAAAAGAGTGAAAATCAGCTTGATCGAAGACTTTTACAGCCCTTAGAAGTTTTAAATGGTGGGTGTCACTCTCTACATTATTTTCTGTGGTCGAGTCTACTAAAGATTTTGATCTGACTCATTCCTTGGCTGATATCTTAAAATGACCTCTCCAAATGAACTTGATTTGTTTCAAGTGTGGGAAGGTTGGACACTCGAAGAAAGACTGCACCAACTGGACAAATATGGACTTTCACATACATTCCCATAAGTAAAAAGTGGGCCACTTATGAAAATCACCTGTGGCAAATCAGGTTGGTCCCCTCAATGGATGGGCCGCATTGTTGAAATCAATCGAAAGCCAATTGTCCTACTCAATGCAGGTGTGTTACTCACCTAGTGAGTCAATGGACCAAATTTTGATGACATGAAATGATCATGGTGCGACGCATATTTTGTGCGGCTGGGATGTCTTACCAGCATGATGTATTGGCATGAAAGGTGGTGGGCCCTTATGTGATATTTTCTCATGTTTATGGTCTATATCTATGTGTGAAAGATGACTAAGCGTGTTGTTAGTTTATTTACATGTATGTGTATAGATCAATAGCCATTTTACCTGTTTAAAAAAAAAAAAAAAAAAAAAAAAAAAAACTACTCATACCCAAATGTTAAACAAAAAAAAAGACCTCAAGTTTTTAGTTCATAACTTATGATTGATTTAACAAGGAATCAAGGCATGGTTTATTAGTCAAAATGCTCCTTATACAAAATGTTGCTTTTAACCAGAGATGCAGCCAGATCATAAATAGGCCTTAAGCTTGAGGTGACAAAAGAAACTAAGTTCAGGATTTTCATATCTAAAATATGAATTGGCACCAAATTATTTGAACATGTTATTGAGAACTACCGACTTGACAATATCTGTGCTAAGCTCAAAATAAATAAAATATAAAGGATCCATGGAATGCTTACCCTTGAAAACTTCTAAAGGATGTCAAATAAACAGTACAGCCGTACGTCTACTTCGTTTAATAGGATTGGATGCCAAATAAATGGTACAGCCTTATGAGAATTTTAATGATGGATATCTAATCACTATTGTTTTCATGTGGTGTGGTCCACCTGATATTTTATGTACTCTCATTTTTGGGCCCCACCATGATGTAAGTTTTATATCCACACCTTCCATCCATTTGTAGAGATCATTTTAGGGCAATATCCAAAGAACGAGTTAAATCCAAAGCTCAAATGGGCCCCAACACAAAAAACAGTGGGACAGTGACGCCCACCATTAAAAACTTTTAATGGCAACAAAAGTTTTATATCAAGATGACATTTGTGTTTTACCTTATTTAAAGTATTTTTTAACGTTTGAACAAGTTTGATTTCAAATAAACATCACGATGGGCCTTAACATAGTTTCAACGGTGAGACTCACTCTCCCCACTGTTTTCTGTGGTGGGGTCCACTACAGATTCTTATCTGCCCTAGGTTTAGGCTCCTGACTTAAAATGATATCTCAAAATGGATGGACAGTGTGGATATAACAAATACATCATGGTGGGCCCATAGCACTTGGGGAAAGTAGAGCGTTCAGAAGATGCCCTACACCCAATCGACACCCCTCCCTGCGACTCTCTCTCTCTCTCTCTGCTCTCTCTTCCTCCAACGCTCTCTCCCTCCTCTCCCTCTTCTCTCTCGCTGACTCTCTCTTCCTCTCTCTCTGATCTCTCCTCCTTGTCCCCTCTCTGTTTCTCTCGCATCCTCCACCTCCTCCGTCTCTCTATATCTCTCTTCCTCTCTCTCGCACACCGTTGCCGGACACCCTACCCACGCACGCCCAGACATCCTCTCTCTCTCTCTCTGAAGCTCGGTTGACCGTGAGATATCTTTCTCTCTCTCTATCAATCTCTCTCAATCTCAATACTGATTTAGGGATTTGGGAATTTAGGGATTTGGAGATTTATGGATTTAGGGATTTAGGGATTTGGGGATTTGGGGATTTAGGGTTGGATGGCAAATAAACCTTACATTGGACCCTAGGAAGTTTTTAATGGTGTCCATGGACCCCACGACTATCAATGGAATGGACCACGGTGGGGCCAATACATGTGTACGCTATGGGGCCCACTATCCCACGAAATTTTTTTGTTCTTACTCTCTTTTTTCAAGGATTTTTAGGAGATAACAGAGGTTTTTGCATGGTGATGTTCTTCATTTCTATAGAAATTGAACTGAAATTTCTGCTGGAATTGAGTGGAAGTTCTTATGATTTTTCATAGTATTTATATGTTTGATTTTTAATTCTTTCTATTCTGCATTAGAGATCATAAGTGTAGAAAGTTAATTTGATTTTTCATTAATTACATTTCATAAAAATGGATTTATTTATTTATTTATTTTTGAAGAATGCTCAAATTGGATAATTTGGTATTATATGGGTGCTGACTATGGTAATAGTCTGTCGTGATTTTCATAATGGTGGTGGTTTGATCACCGTGCACGTGGCATGGATCTTAACCGTCTAAATTGTGGAGCAGGTTGTGGATGGTGCATAGCCTCAAAGTCAGATTAATCAAACAACCATAACCATTTGATGCCGGCCAGATAATGGCTGGAATCAGATGTTTGGGACTGTTTGATTAGTGTGATTTTTCAGGCTATGTTGATCCATCCACAATGGGCTTGCCTATTTGGACGGTCTGGATTGTAGTACATGTTGGGTCTAACTTCAACAGCCGAAATAAGATGATTGTGGTTGTTTGATTGGTGTGATATGTTGTATATGGGCCCATGGGGCCCTCTTGTGGGAAACCATTAGAGGATGGGTCCCACTCAAGTTTCCTTCTAATTAATTTCTCCACTCTATTATTTGTATTTTTGAGTTGAATTTCAGGTTCAACATAAATATGATTGGGAAGAGGGGAAGATTCGGATGAAATGGGATAATCTCTCTCTCTCTCATCCAAAGCCTCCTAGGTGGCAATCCCTCATATAAGGTATATAAATTCCTAGAAAAATACCTGAGAGAGATCATACTCATATGTTCATTTGGCCCACCTTTGGATGATCTAAGCCATTGATCATTATCTGGGGGCCATCTTAACCGTAGAATCAGAGGAATGATTAAGATCCTCTTGCTAGTGGTTAGGCGGATCTCTAGATGGAAGGGTCCCAAGATTGTGTAGACTGTTGGATCGCCCACTCATCTGAGCCATCTTTTGTGATATTTATGCACCGTTTGTTAAATCTAAAGTCTAAAGCCTGAATCTAAAATCTGAACATGAAATCTAAATCTGAAGCCGAAAAATTTGTTTGATAACTATTGCTGAAGTCTAAAATTACGTATTTGCCATCCAACCTGTTGTTAGTCTAAAATATGATGTTTGGTGGGATTTTTTTCCTGTTTATGACACTGGAGTAGAAGCTAAAAATGGTGAAAAGGATGGGCTACACCAGGATGAAAAGGCCAATTGCCTGCAGCACCTGAAATTTGAATATCCATGGACTGACATAGCCCAAACTTTGTAGGGCCCACCATGATATATGTGTTTCTATCAGATTTTCCAGCTCATTTTAGAGCATGAGCTCAAAAATAAGGCATATCCAAAGCTCAAGTGAACTGCACCGTGGGAAACAGCTGGGAAAATTAAGCTCACTGTTGAAACCTTCTTAGGGCACACCATGATGTTATTTTCCATCCAATCTGTTTACAAGGTCACACAGACCTAGATGAATGGAAAACACAAATATCAGCTTGATCGAAAACTTTTATGGCAACCAAGAAGTTTTTAATGATGGGCGTTCAATCACCCCTGTTTCTTATGGTGTGGTCCACGGAGAATGGATTGTACATTTCTTGGCCATGCCCTGTAATGAGCTGGAAAAATGTATATACAGCCCGGACAAAACACATTCATGGTGGTGGGATTACAAATCCTTTCCAGAACTGACCAGTAGTGTCCGAAACCCACGCCATGCTTCATGGATATATTTGAAGGCACGTGCTGCAGGCAACTTTTATTATTATTATTATTATTATTATAGAGAAAAGAAATAGTTGAGAAATGGTTAATTATTTGGGTAATAAGGATTGGTTGGTAAACAAATGAAATCTTAGGTGTTGAGCAATGTCAATCACAAGAGCGTCGAGCATCGCGTGATTGCGAATGTGTCTGAAGAACGACTGTCCCTGGGTTTCTTTTACAACCCCAAGAGCAATATGCTTGTGGCCTGTCATTGAAAGAGAAGAAAAAAAAAAGAAGAAAAAAGAAAAAAACCCTTTTGGCATCATACCTTCAGAGTAAGTTTGAGAAGATGATCTATAATATATATGTACCAAACATATTGAAAACACAACAAAGACATATACATAGACTTATGCACTAAACACAACAAAGACATGGATGCTTACCTTTGCGCGGAATATTCAGTACACCCAAATCGAAGTACATCAAAACAGTGCCTTATGCTGTCATTGTTTTCTAGGTAGGGATGAACATCAGGAAAATTCTCACAACATATTGAATTTCCTTGCGCTCTTATACCTATTTTTTACATTATTAGATAGGATGAAGTGTTGCATCAGTAAACATACAGTTTGAAGGGATTCATTTAATATGCTTTTGGCAGCTATTCACATCCATGCATATGTATGATTATGTGAAAGCACAATTTGAAACAATTCATTCCATACGCTTACAGGGTGTTAAAATCCATGCATGTGTATACCAATAGCCAGGCATTTATGTTTCTGAATTGAAACCATCCAGATAAATAAGGCCCATTATAAGTCAGCGACAACTTGAAAATCATACCAACTGAATGGTCCTAGGTGTCAAACTGTGGAAATCAAAAGGAATGGTAAATGAAAAAGAATAAGTGGTTTAAATTAGACAAACGAATGTCCAATATTGGTGAGTATCTGCCATCCAAAATGAGGATTGCTATGGTAAGTAGAGGGTTGCTTGTCATAGTAGGCGGGAAGCAAAGGGAGCACCGTGATGTTTGTGAGAAATCAACGGATTAGGTTAAGACATGGATTAAAAAATGATGCCTTTTTTTTTTTTTCCTTATCTTGTTTCTTTATGACCTGTATGAATGTAGTTTGATGGTTGTTATAGTTTGTGTGGTTGTTTGGCTAGGGGTAGATCTTCTTTATGGGTTTTGCTTCCCCTATGTGCTGGTTCAGGATCACCATCATGGGCCCACATGTACAGATGATCCAAAGATTGGAACCGTTCATCATATGTGTAATTATCATATATGAGCTAATAGTGGAATGACAACACCCCAAGACTGACCTTGACATTTGATTTTGTCGAGTTAATGTGATCCATTGAAATTTAGCTTCACCAATCTCACATACGTATGTCTTAGCATGTGTGTACGTATATAGTCAAGACATGTTCTTGTATAAATGATAGTACACAACTACACATTATCTACAAATACATAATCCACAAATACTACACAAGGGATTTATATATATATCTTACTACATATAGATTGTCACACCATTTTAATCCATGGTTTTCAATGACAGGTGGGGTCCATGGTCTAATAATCCAAACCCATGCGTGTTTGTCCCAACAACAAATGGACTACGCCTAAGTATCTCCTCAATAGGACAATCCCAACCTATCAATTTCTGGCTTCTATATAAAAGGTTACGTTGTCTTCTCTCACTCATGTACTATTTCATGTTATAAAATTTTCAAGTAAATTATACGAGGTTTACAGTAATCTTGGAGATTAGAAAATTTTCAAGTATGTGCATTTCAGTCTGAGTTGTTTCTCTAATGACGATAGCCTTGGGAGGGTTGATACGAGGGATGGGTTGATTGCAAGAGGCCGATTAAAACTATAATGGGTTATCTTTCTGGTCTAGAAATGATTATGTCTGGCAAGATAACCCAATACAGTTTTAATCAGGCCTCTTGTAATTAACCCATCCCTCGTATCACCCCTCCTAAGGCTATCATGATTAGAAAAATAACTCAGATTGAAATGCGCATACTTGGAAATTTTCTAATCTCCATGATTACTGTAAACCTCGTACAATTTACTTGAAATTTTCATCAGCTGTAGGTCATATGGTATAAAGAGCTTGTCCGTCTCTACTAACCGAATATAAAACACGAACTCAATGGCAATTTTTTAGCCTATGAATCTTGTGTATATGCAGAAAAGCAATAGAAGTGGTTAATGCTTTTAATCATTTAATGTCTAACTACTATCCATTGTAGGGACTGCCTGATGAATAGTCTTCAAGATTGGTTTTAATCTATAAAAAAATAGATGCCTACCCTGTTTTTAAATGTATTTGCTCAAAATTGATGGAGCAAACCTGTATGTGCATCGGAGCTATCCGGATGTTGAGTGGGGGTCCCTAGAAGGTGGGAACCATTGTTATGACCATGATGAAGCTGTCCATTTTCTATGGACAGCATTGGAGGGGCCTGGCCATTTGGACAGGCCGTGTTTATGTATTTGCTCGAAATTGATGGAACAAACCCGGATGTGCGTTGAAGCTATCCGGATGAGCGGGGGTCCCTGGAAGGTGGGAACCGCTGTTATGACCATGATGAAGCTGTCCATTTCCTATGGACGGCATTGGAGGGGCCTAGCCATTTGGACAGGCCGTCTTTATGTAATTGCTCAAAATAAATGGAGTAAACCCGGATGTGCGTCGGAGCTATCCGAAAGAGCGGGAGTCCCTAGAAGGTGGGAACCGCTGTTATGACCATGATGAAGCTGTCCATTTCCTACGGACGACATTATAAGGGCCTGACATTTTCAATAGGCCGTGTTTATATTTGTATTTGTATTTACAGGGACCACACCCTTAACCTAAACCCATAACCTAAACCTAAACCTAAACCTTATCCTAAACCTAAAACCTATAACCTAAACCAAAACTAAAACCTATAACCTAAACCTGAACCCATTCTCAAATCCCAAAACCTACAACCTAAACCAATACCAAAACCTATGACCTAAACCCGAACCCATTCTCAAATCCCAAAACCTATTACTTATCCCTAAACCTTAACCTATAACCTAACCTAAACCTATACCTATAACCTAAAACTATTCCCAAATCCCAAAACCTATAACCTAAACCTAACCTTAACCTAAACTTAAACCTATAACCTATAACCTTAATTTATAATCTATAACCAAAACCAAAAGCAAAACCAATAACCTAAACCCGAACCCATTCTCAAATCTAAAAACCTATAACCTAAACCAAAACTAAAACCTACAACCTATACCTGGACCCATTCTCAAATCCCAAAACCTATAACCTAAACCTAAACCTAAACCTTATCCTAAACCTATGACCTATACTTTAAACGAAAATCAAAACCTATAACCTAAACCTGAACCCATTCTCAAATCCCAAAACCAAAACCTATAACCTAAACCCGAACCCATTCTCAAATCCCATAACCTATAACCTAAAACTAAACCTAAACCTTATCCTAAACCTATAACCTATAACCTAAACCAAAACCAAAACCTATAACCTAAACCTGAACCCATTCTCAAATCCCAAAACCTATAACCTAAACCTAACCTTAACCAAAACCAAAACCTATAACCTATAACCTAAACCAAAACCTATAACATATCCCTAAACCTTAACCTATAACCTAACCTAAACCTATACCTATAACTTAAAACTATTCCCAAATCCCAAAACCTATAACCTAAACCTAATCTTAACCTAAACCTAAACCAAAGCCTATAGTAAAAACCAAAATCAAAACCTATAACCTAAACCTGAACCCATTATCAAATCCCAAAACCTATAACCTAAACCAAAACCAAAACCTCTAACCTAAACCCGAACCCATTCTCAAATCCCAAAACCTATAACCTATCCCTAAACCTTAACCTAAACCTATACTTATAAGCTAAAACTATTCCCAAATCCCAAAACCTATAACCTAAACCTAACCTTAACATAAACCTAAACCTATAACCCATAACCTTAACCAAAACCTATAACCTAAACCAAAACCAAAACCTAAACCTTATCCTAAACCTATAACCTATAATCTAAACCAAAACTAAAACCTATAACCTAAACCCGAACCCATTCTCAAATCCTAAAACCTAAAACCTATCCCTAAACCTTAACCTATAACCTAACCTAAACCTATACTTATAACCTAAAACTATTCCCAAATCCCAAAACCTATAACCTAAACCTAACCTTAACATAAACCTAAACCTATAGGCTATAACCTTAACCAAAACCTATAACCTAAACCAAAACCAAAACCTATAACCTAAACCCGAACCCATTCTCAAATCACAAAACCTATAACCTAAACCAATACCAAAACCTATGACCTAAACCCAAACCCATTCTCAAATCCCGAAAGCTATAACCTATCCTTAAACCTTAACCTATAACCTAACCAAAACCTATACCTATAACCTAAAACTAATCACAAATCCCAAAACCTATAACCTAAACTTCAACTAAACCTAAACCTAAACCTATAACTTATAACCTTAACCAAAACCTATAGGCTAAACCAAAACCAAAACCTATAACCTAAACCTAAACCCATTCTCTAATCCCAAAACCTATAACCTAAACCAATACCAAAACCTATGACCTAAACCCGAACCCATTCGCAAATCCCAAAACCTATAACATAAACCAATACAAAACCTATGACCTAAACCCGAAACCATTCTCAAATCTCAAAACCTATAACCTATCCCTAAACCTAAACCTAAACCTATTATAACCTAAAACTATTCCCAAATCCCAAAACCTATAACCTAAACCTAACCTTAACCTAAACCTAAACCTATAACCTATCACCTTAACCAAAACCTATAACCTAAACCAAAACCAAAACCAAAACCTATAACCTAACCTAAAACTATACTTATAACCTAAACCCTATAACATAAACCAAAACCAAAACCTATAACCTAAACCCGAACCCATTCTGTAACACCCTGAAAATCGGGGGTCGTGTAGAAACCCGACTCCCGAGTTTCAGACCATCACTTATGCAACCAAATGAATATGATTCAATGTTGTCTGAGTTAGAGCATTCACAAGAGTAAGATTATACCAAAACTGCAATTCATACTCCAGATCCAGTGATAAAATGCAAGCGGAAGACTATCATATATATATCACTGTATGAAAACAAAATCTCAAACTGTCTCCAAAGTATGAATACATCTCTAAGTCTCATATACATGTCATAAAGTAAAACTAAATGTCAGGTGATAGTCCAACTAGCATGTCCCGCCGATCCAGGTCACCTACACAAAGCCGTCAGCGAACTGCATATACGAGAACTCATCCTGGTCCTCGTCGTAGTCCGGCTCCGCGTCCTGAATCGCATCGCCACCTGCATCTACGACAGGGTCTGGTGGGTGTTGCAAACACCATCCCGTAACGTGGGAGTGAGTGATCAACTCAGTGGAATAATAGAGTAAAGATTAGCATGTTATCAAATCAATCACGCGATAATAGAAAAGCAATCAATGAAACATTCCTAGATACTGTTGTTAATGTATGTATGAAATGACATGATGGATGCCCTCACCGACATACTCCCTCATGCGGCACCATTTACGTCCGCGGCATGCTTGCGTTCCTCAGTGATCCACATCTTCCAGGCACATGCAATGCGATATGGATAATGATTACCAAGTTGTTACTAGTCCGTTCATACAACAGTATTGAAAAACTAAGATACCTTCCTTATATCAATCCCAACACAGATCCTGTCTAGGGTCGTCACTCCTAGTAATCTCATACGATGTTATATTTATAGGTTACTGCAAGGGCTGCCAGAGCTGTTGCTCACACTCGCTGCACCGCTCCCCCATCACCTTATCAATACAGGCCTAATGTACTCTTGTTGCTAAGGAAGGGTCGTCGCCTCCCGTAGACTCAGAATACACTCGAGGGGGCTCGTCACCAATCAGTGTATGCCGACAGCTCGAATGTAGTGTCCCATACCACCACAATCGGCTCACGAGTCAAATGTGCTCACTGGTTACTACGGGGAGGTTTGTGGCCCCAGCGTATGCCGACAGCTTGACCACGGTGTCCCATACCACCATGCCCGGCTCATGAGTCTTTATGGATCAAGGTACCAGGGTTATCAGGGTTTCTAATGGTATGACTCGTACATGGTGAACATATAATGACCAGTCGGGTTACTTGACGGGATCGACTAGTACGAGCGTATCTCAAGCTGAACGACATGAAGTGTATAGAATACTTCGCATGGCCTAACCACTGCAACCAACCCAAAACACAACTCGCGTTCATCGACGCGTCCTTCGTGGCAAATAGAAGCCAACCATGAATTTGATCCATTACCGACTGCCTGGACTGGAACATAGCCCCAAACATTTGTAAATCAACATCAGTGTCATATGAGAGTAATAGAAATGAAATATAACAATACAAGCATGTTGACACATGTTATAACATACAACTTAAGAAA
The DNA here is from genome assembly GCA_037074715.1 of Magnolia kwangsiensis. Lineage (NCBI taxonomy): Eukaryota > Viridiplantae > Streptophyta > Magnoliopsida > Magnoliales > Magnoliaceae > Magnolia > Magnolia kwangsiensis. Next base: position 39,540,647 of record CM073576.1, on the reverse strand, counting down.
ATCATTCAACACACGCATTTCATATATATAATGAAATTAATACATATAGCCAACATGATGGAATTCATATACATCCGCATATTAATTGAGAATTCAATCTCAAAACTAATTCACGACACCATTACTCAATACATACTAATACAATCATTTATACAAACACTTAGTCTACACACTTTAGTCTACATGGCGTATGTCGACTCAAAGTGCGCATTAGGACAAATCTCTTGCCAAACAGATCATGCACACATTCTTAATATCTTAACACGATAAATAACCATGGCAAACATTTCAGCAAAATATGGACGTAAACAGTATTTCCTACAAATGACTAAAATATCCTAAATCTCATATTTTTCATACGCAGTCGAAATGGAAAATGGATAGCATGTTTTACATGTCGAACGGCATTCTCTTCGATAATCTACTATTAAATGACATTGAAAGCTTTGAAATCAGTCAATCAAAGCGTCTAAAATCCTCACCTTTCGCCTTAGACGTGTATCGATTCGAATAGAACGTATACGCTTCGCCAACGGTGTAAATGCTACCTAATGCACAAGATACATAAGCTACTTCGCTATTGTATCAAAGGAATCCCTAAAACAGCAAGTGGTTAGGGTTTCCTTACCTAGAAGTGCGTTGGAAATCACCGAAAAAGTGATTTGAATGCGATGCTTCGGTACGTGCAATAGCTGGTGCAAGTGGCGGGAAATCTCTCCCACAACTCTCTCACAATCTCTCACTTTCTCTCTCTCTCTTTCTAGGGTTTCAAGGAAATTCGAATGGAAGAGATATGAGAGCGTTTAAGGCCCTTATATAGGCTAAAATATAACCTAATTAGACTTGGGAACAAGGTATACTTGAGTTATAACCAAATCGGGACTTTTTCAATCCAAAAGGGTATTTCGGGAGGTCCCCTGGCCGAACGCGTTCGGACTTAAGCTCATGCATACTGGATCTTGCTCACATGAAGTTTTTAGACCGGTAGAGTTCCCAGATCGCACGTGGCGGTCCAGTTTCAGTTCAGCGATCATCGTACCTAAATCAGGTCTACGAGTCTCATGATATGAAACACAAATTTTTCCTGATCCGAGGGTGAAATTTGGCTGAATTCTGACGGTCAAAATGCTTAATAATAACGCGCAACGACACGTACCAGATTTGGAATTAATTTCCTAAACCTTTACCCTATTCTCACTCTCTTCAGTCCAGGCTCAATGAAATAGCCTCAGAACATTGGTTGGGCTTAATTTTCAAAACGATTGTCAAGTCCAGTCAAGCGGTCATAACGGTCTAAGATTGTAGATATCGGACTTTCAACGGGGGGGTCTAAATCCAATAAGGAGTTTCAGAGGGTTCCTGAGAGCAAATGGGTTTAGAGTTTGATCCAAGGTTTCAAGGTATTATACCATCATCGATTCTATAAGTTTTGGGTCTTGCAGAACGTATTTAAAGCGTTCAGGGACAATTTCACAGCTACTCTAACGTAGCGCTAGTTAACTTACACTTATTTTCTAAAGGAATTAATCCTAAGTAATTTCTGATCGAGTTGGTACTCGAGTCTCTATATGAATTTTTCCTAGGCGTTACAATCTACCCCCCTTAACAATAAATTTTTACCTCGAAATTTGTACATTTTCGTACTCCTCGAGAAGATGTGGGTAGTTCTTTCTAATCTTGGCTTCCGTCTCCCAAGTAGCCTCTTCCTCTGAGTGATACGTCCACAACACCTTCACAAGGGGGATGACCTTGCTATGCAGCACTACTACTTCTTGTCTAGTATACGCGTCGGTCGCAGTATATATGTCACATCCTAACCTAACTGCACCTGCTCCCATCTAATGATATGGGAAGGATCAGGAACATATTTCTTCAGCATAGAAACATGAAATACATTGTGTACGCTGGCGAAAGGCGTAGGCAAAGCCAGACGATAAGCCACTACACCCACACAGTCAAGAATTTGAAATGGTCCAATGAATTGCATGCTAGTTTCCCCTTCTTCCCGAACCGAAGGATTCCCTTCATAGGAAAAACTCTCAAAAACACGTGATCCCCAACCGCGAACTCTAGCGGGTGCCATCTCGTATCCGCATAACTCTTATGTCTGCTCTGCGTTGTAAGAAGCCAACGTCTAATGATATCAATCTTCTCTAACGTTGCCTGCACTAACTCTGGGCCAATCAATCTGCGCTCACCATCTCTGCCCAGCAATGCGGTGCTCGACAAGGTCGCCCATACAAGGCCTCATAAGGTGTCATACCGATACTCGCTTAGAAACTGTTGTTGTACGCGAACTCTGCATATACAAGACAGTCATCCCAACTGTCTTTGAAGTCCAATATGCAAGCCTACAACATGTCCTCTAGAATCTGGTTCACCCGCTCTGTCTATCCGTCTGTCTGTGGGTGGAAGGCAGTACTGAACTTTAACTTCACACCCATAGCCTCCTGAATGTGAGTCCAGAAAATAGAAGTAAAGCACGTGTCTCTATCCGACATGATCTCTAAGGAAACTCCATACAGATGCACGATCTCTCTGATACACAGCCTGGCTCACTCGTCTGTAGAGTTCGTAACTCTGATCGGTAGGAAGTGCGCCGACTTCGTCAGACGGTCGACGATCACCCAAATAGAATCATATCCCTTCCTAGTCTTCGGCAGCTGTAAGACCCGTATCGTAGTCCATACCGTTCTGTAGACTTCCGCGGTCTTACCGGTCGAATTCCGGCAACCTTCGACCCTTAACCGATATTTGTGCGCGACCCTGATTCATATGCCGTCAACCCGTATCGACTCAACCCAAGACCACTACCATAGCGACCGCGCCGTCGCTGCTGTTCCGATGCCTCGACTTGCGCATCGAGGCGATGCCCTGGTCAAGAGATGTGGGCCAACGTTCTGTAGGAAGAAAACACCGCGCGTTGCGAAACCTAAGAGAATCTCTACGATGTGTCACATCAATCCCATCAATCAAACTGACATTGAAAATCCTCCTCGTAGCATCCCAGGATCGGAACCTAGCGAATGGGAGCTGGGAGCTGAGAATGGGATTCTACGGAGGCTATCGGCGCCGAATTCGGCTATCGAAAATTTTATGAGCCCAGTTTCGAGTTTGGGGCTTGACAGCAGTCCTGAAATGAAATCTATAGAAATGAAGTCTCACTTCCACTCAGCTATAGGCATAGGCTGAAGGAGTCCAGGTGATCGGCGATGCTATGCCTTCACCTGCTGACAAGTGAGACAACGGGACACGAACTCTGCGATGTGGGTCTTCATACCATCCCACCAATACGTCCTTCTCACGTCGCGATACATCTTGGTGCTGCCCGGATGCATCGCAAGTCTGGTACAGTACGTAGCCTCGAGAATCTCTCGTCTTAAGTTAGGGATATCTGGGACGCATAGGCGGCCACGATAACGTAAGCCCTCATCCGTGCCAACTCTCCACTCGGCGTCTGCATCATCACTGGCCTGCTCTCGAAGCTCAGTAAGACGCACATCATCCCTCTACGCCACGATGACTCTGTCATCGATAAGAGATCACACCTGCACATGTGCGATAAACTCATAGGGCTCCTTCATAGTGAGTTTCTGCTCAAAGTCTCGCAAAAACTCAACCATATCCCACTCAGCAACCATCAGCGGAGCCACAAACTCTATCACCTTCTTACGGCTCAATGCGTCAACCACAAGGTTCACCTTGCCCGGATGGTAGGAGACTTCGAACTTGAAGTCCTTCAAAGTCTCCATCCATCGCCTCTGCCTCATATTCAGATCCCGCTGTGTGAATATATACTTGAGGCTCTTGTGGTCGTAAAAGAACTCGAACTCCTCTCCATAGAGGTAATGTCTCCAGAGCTTCAATGTGAAAATGACGGCTGCCAACTCAAGGTCGTGTGTAGGGTAATTCTCCTCGTGCTTCCTTAATTATCTAGAGGCATACGAAATTACCCTGTCCTTCCGCATAAGGACACAACCCAGACCAATACTAGACACATCAGTGTATGTCGTGTATCTAACCCCTTGCACTGACAATACTAGCACAGGGACGGACGTCAACCTGTCCTTCAGCTCTTGAAAAGCTGCCTCCGCCCTATCATTCGAGGCGAACTTCACATCCTTCCGTGTCAACTGATATAGAGGTCTGGCGATCTTCGAGAAATATAGAATGAAACATCTATAGTAGCCTGCCAAACCTAAGAAACTCCTCACCTCAGTGACAGAATCAGGCTGCTCCCAATCCTTCACCGCAGCTACCTTAGCCAGGTCAACTGTCATCCCATCCTTGGACACCACATGTCCCAGAAACTTCACTTCCTGCTTCCAGAAGTCACACTTCTTATACTGTGCGAATAACTGATGCTGCCTTAGTGTATCCAGGACTAATCGCAAATGCTCCTCATACTCCTCTCGACTCCTGAAGTATACCAAAATGTCGTCTATAAACGCTATGACGAATTGATAGAGGAAAGGCTTAAATACCCTGTTCATCAGATCCATGAACACGGCTGGTGCGTTCGTAAGACCGAACGACATCACGAGGAACTCGTAGTGGCCAAAGCTAGTCCTGAAAGCTGTCTTCTGCACGTCCTCATCCCTGATGCGCAACAGGTGATACCCTGACTGAAGATCAATCTTCGAGAAGTACTGGGTCCCTCTGAACTGATCAAACAAGTCATCTATCCTGGGCAAGGGATATCAGTTTTTCACCGTAATCTGGTTCAGCCTGCGATAATCAATACACAATCGCATAGAACCATCCTTCTTCTTCACAAACAATACCGGTGCTCCCCAAGGAGACACACTCGGTCGAATGAAGCCAACCTCCAACAGATCATCAATCTGTTTTCTCAACTCCTCCATCTCACACGGTGCCATGCGATACTTCGGCAGTGAGAAGGGCGTGGAACCAGGTACCAGATTGATAGTAAAATCGATCTCTCGCCTAGGTGGCAACCCAGGAATCTTCCTGAACAGATTCCCAAAATCACGGACTACTGGCGTGTGCTCAAGTGTCGGGCATCAATGTCCCACAATAAGGATGCATAGCTAAGTATGCGGAAGGGAAGATTAACCTGCACTGAAAATGTAAAGGGTGTGCCCTCCATTTCATAGACTGTCACCATACGGGTCTCGCAGTCAATCTCGGCCCTCCTGCAGTCAGCCAATCCATGCCAAGAATGACGTCAAGATAATAGAGAGAGGGGTCGACGACAAGGTCAAGAGTCATCGTCCTGCCCCCTAGATCCACCAAACAACCCTCACACATCATGGTGGCATCAGAAAAGGTCCCGTGAGCCGTAAGGACTCGCACTCCATCCATCCAAATAGTCGATAGCCTGAGGCGTCTGACTATGGAATGCAATATCAATGAAATCGTAGATCCTGTATCCACCATCACAAGTATAGGAGTATCTCCAATATGGGCGGTGACCTCAAAGGCCAAAGGCTGAGTAGTCTCTGTCTCGGCGGCCTCAGCTGTCAAGGCATGTACCTGTGCCAGCTGTGGACGGTTCGGCCGCGGTACCATGGGCCGTTAAGGCGGCCGGAACTGAGATGCGGGAGGTCTGAAAGAAGGGTGCACAGGAGCCAACCGTAAAGGCGGAGCAGATGTAGCCTGTGGGCGAGGACGGTCGATCTTCTGCGGCGGCGAAAACCAGTTATTTCTCATCCGAGAGAAACAGCTCCCCACAGAATGACCCGGTCTCCCATAATATGTACAAGACACATCAGGGCGCCACGTCGGAAGTACTGGCGCTATAGCCCTAGGAGGAGGGTCGATGCTAGGCCTCTTGCCAACAAATGGCCTGTCCTACATATCAGGTCGTGGCCTAGCAACCACAGGGCCACGAGATCGCGCAAGTCGATCAACATCCTGCTCTGCCCTCATGGACATATGTATCAACTCTGCATAGGAAGGTATGCTGACGCAGCACCTCGTGGACCGAATGTCCAGCCGCAAGCCCTTAGAAAATCAACATATGTGCATCTGCTCGTCAGCAAGTATAGTCGGGACGTATCTGCCCAACTCAGTAAACTGATGCTCATACTCTATAACTGACATGCCTCCATGCCTGAGGAGTAAAAACTCATTCTCCCGCTCGTGCCTGTAAATCTGGGGATAGTATTTCTAGTGAAAACGGAACTTGAATGCTGCCCAAGCCCAGACGTAGTCACTAGCAACTGTCCGCAATACGCTATCCCACCATAAGTCGACCTCTCGCTCGAATATAAAGGTGGCCAACTCAACCTGCTCAAACTCTGAGCAGTGTAGCATCCTCAGAATCTTCGACACACAGTCGAGCCAATACTCGGCCTCCTCGGGTCTGTGAGAACCCGTAAAAGTAAGAGGCCGCAAGCGCTAGAATCACTTGAGTAGGCCCCGTGACTCAGCAGTATGCCCCGTAGGGTAAGCAGATGGTACAGGATGAGTCATGCCCTCATCCTAAGTCGAAGTACCGGCATCCTCAGCTGGATGCATAGGTGGTGCAGGTGGAGTCGCACTCCCACCCTGGGCTAAGGCCCCTTCTATCGTAGTCAGAAGCTGCTAGTGCTGCTGATGCATCATGGCCATCAACTGCTCAAACCTATCAGGAGGTGGAGCATGCTGCAGCACATACTGCGTTGAGGAAGATGCACGATACTGCTCTCTGAGAGGCGGTGTGAACGGTGGCGGTCCGACTGTAGGACCAGAAGAAGGCTGAGACTCATGTGCAGTCTCAGGAAGTGGGCCCACAGCAGGGTCTGTATGAACATCACTCTGGAGAGGAACCCGATCCATAGGCTCTCCCAGTGTAAGTCGTGTCGTGCTCCGCGTAGCCTTAGGCGGCATTCCCTATATTCAAAATAGGGCGCAACCTTGTCAGTTTCAGCAATAGTACAAACACACCACAATCATTCACATAACAAACCGCAGGATTCCATGCATTTCATTAACTCAAAATTCATCACAATACAAGAGATATATCCTTACATACATCATGACAAGAAACGCATGGGAACTAAGTTAGACAAAGCTACAACTGCAACATAAACTAACTACTAGCCTTCTCAGGCTTACACACAGAAAGCAGGAAACAAACAACTACAACCAACAAACATCTAAAACCTAATCGCTAGTCCGAGTCTGGCGATGGAGGAGGAGCACCCTTATCCTACAGACAACACAGGATGGCCTTCAAAGTGCGAGTAACCGTGCCAAATTTCTGTTTCATGAAGGCCTTGGTATCCTCAAGATCTTGTTTCACCTCAGCCCGAAGTTCTTGGACTTCTCGTCGCAAAGCAACTTGACTCTCCTCAAGTCGGGGTATATGAGCATCCCTAGTAGCCCGAGCCGCAGGAGGAGGGCTCTTATCAGTATCCTGAGCCTCCTCTTCCTCTTCTTCCTGAACTTCTTCCTCTATTTCTGCCCTAGCTTCTTCTTCACTCGCATCCTCTTCACTATCATATTCACCCTCACTGTCATCATCAAGCTGAGCCTCACGCTGTCGAGGCCCTATCTTCATCTGGTTCATGGTAGCCTCATCAATGAAGTGAATCGGCACAGGCATCTCCGGCCCAAGTCTCTAAGCAAACTCAAGCGCGATCTTGCATATGAGTCGGCCAAAGGGAAGTGACTCAGACGTTCTTCTTGACTTCACTATGAGGACGATCTGTCGCAACACAAAGGTGGCCATGCACATATTCTCTCCCTGGTCCACCAGATACAGGAAGTCAACCATGAGTCGCATGCATTCATTGCGGTTGGTCGACATGGGATATACATTGAATGTGCAAATGCGGTGCAACAGGCGAAAATCATCCGACATGTAGGACGCTAAAAGGCTCTTGTTACGTTACCATGGAACCAAACCACCACATAGGAACCTGGTGCGGCGATTTTACTCACGAACACTCTTCAGATTCTTAGCGCTTGGATGTACCTCACCAAGAGGCACCTTCAGAAGTCAGGCGATCAATTGAACGCCGATCGTGGCTTCCCGATCTCTATTAAAGGGAATTTTGAACTGCAATGGCTCCAACGTAGGAGCCCGAATATGAGCATAGAAGGCACGAACAGTGCTCATGTTCACACGAGACTGTGCTTCAAAGAGCGGACCCCAATTGGCAGCTTCAATGCGCTCAAACAATAGAAATTTACCAAAGAGTCGTCCATCCACATGTGCCACAAACAGAACCTTACGATCAGCATACGCACCGTGGGCCAAGTCCGCAACAATGCTCTTCCTATCCGAGCGTGGGGATCCAAATCTCGCTTCGTATGCAGCTCTCTCCCAACACTTGGACTAGCGGCGGCACTTGAGCTAGCGGTGCCACCTCTCGGCTTCCTTGATCGTGAAGGGCGACTAGGCCCAGCTTCATCTGCGGCGGTCTTCCTCTTTTCCATGAGAAAGAGGATGGTGGAAAGAGAGAAAAAGGCCAAAATAGCCTCAACAAAAGCCATGGAAAATGGGAAAATAGGGAGAAATGACTGCTCTAATGGGATGAAACGAATCTAGGCCCTGTAGAGGGGTGAATCAAGCTCCTAAAGGCTGGATTTTCAAAGGAAAAAAAGAATAATGGGTAGGGATGGAAGCTCGCCCGATTTTCAGCCTTTAATAGAGGTTGTAAGAGCTCCAATCGATGAGAATGGAGAGAGAGAGAGAACTGTGAACAGCTATAAATGGATGGGTTGGCGTCGGTTGAGGGAGAAAATGGGATGGGAGAGGTTTGGCACCGAGATTTGAGAGACAGGCAGCAAAAAACTGAAAAGGGAGAGCTTGGAGGATGTTTTTGTGAAGAGGATAGGGTTTTTGGGGGGTTTCAAGGTGCGGCCCACATATAGGAGGGGTACCCTACCCATTTAAGGGCATCGGCCGACGTACGGCCTGAGTGGGGCCCACCGGTCTGCGAGGCCTCACCGAACCGGTGAGGTCCTAACCGGTGAAACTCAAATCCGATGATGGCCACCATATGGGCCGGGTCCCCCTGCCATAGGGGCCCCAAAAAGGTGTGGTTCCCCCTCTGGTTCATTGTATATTGGCCTGGATGTGCCCATGACCCCGTTTCGATCCATTTCGGGTCACTTCTGACACTACCTGATGCATATTCAGGTTTAGTAATTTTTGACAGCTGGGATTGGATCCAGAGAGGTCTAGACCAATCCACACATGATCTAGAAGTGGTCCGGGGTCGTTTCATGTAACCACGGATGCACACGACCCGATCAAAACTATAGATTTGCGTGAACTTCGCCGATTGGCGAAACTGCGATCCTATAAGTGTTTCTAGATTTTTCTCGTACCCAGCTAAGTCAAAGGAGCGACAGCATATGTCACGTGGCCATAACCCAAGTCTGGTTTAATCCAAATCATGCTCTGATACCAACTTATAACATCCTAAAAATTGAGGGTCGTGTAGAAACCCGACTCCCGAGTTTCAGACCATCACTTATGCAACCAAATGAATATGATTCAATATTGTCTGAGTTAGAGCATTCACATGAGTAAGATTATACAAAAACTGTAATTCATACTCCAGATCCAGTGATAAAATGCAAGCGAAAGACTATCATATATATATCACTGTATAAAAATAAAATAATCTCAAACTGTCTCCAAAGTATGAATAGATCTCTGAGTCTCATATACATGTCATAAAGAAAAAATAAATGTCAGGTGATAGTCCAACTAGCATGTCCCGCCGATCCAGGTCACCTACGTAAAGCCGTCAGCGAATTGCATATACGAGAACTCGTCCTGGTCCTCGTTGTAGTTCCAATCCGCTTCCTGAATCGCATCGCCACCTGCATCTAAGACAGGGTCTGGTGGGTGTTGCAAACACCATCCCGTAACGTGAGAGTGAGTGATCAACTCATTGGAATAATAGAGCAAAGATTAGCATGTTATCAAATTAATCGTGCGATAATAGTAAAGTAATCAATCAAACATTCCTACATACTGTTGTTAATGTATGCATGAAATGACATGATGGATGCCCTCATCGACATACTCCCTCATGCGGCACCATCTGCGTCCACGGCATACTTGCGTTCCTCAGTGCCCCATATCTTCCACGCACATGCAATGCGATATGGATAATGATTACCAAGTTATTATTCGTCCGTTAATACAGCAGTATTGGGAAACTAAAGTACCTTCCTTATATCAATCCCAACACAGATCCTGTCTAGGGTCGTCACTCCTAGTAATCTCATACGATGTTATATTTATAGGTTGCTGCAAGGGCTGTCAGGGCTGTTGCACGCACTCGTTGCACCGCTCCCCCATCACCTTATCAATACAGGCCTAATGTACTCTTGTTGTTACGGAAGGGTCGTTATCTCCCGTAGACTTAGAATACGCTTGAGGTCACTACAAAGGGCTCGTCACCAATCAGTGTAGGCCGACAGCTCGAATGTAGTGTCCCATACCACCACAATCGGCTCACGAGTCAAATGTGCTCACTGGTTACTACGGGGAGGTTTGTGGCCCCAGTATAGGCCGACAGCTTAACCACGGTGTCTCATACCATCATGCCTGGCTCATGAGTCTTTATGGATCAAGGTACCATGGTTATCACGATTTCTAATGGTAAGTTCAGTACCCTAGATTCAAACAGTTATGACTCGTACATGGTGAACATATAATGACCAGTCAGGTTACTTGACGGGCTCGACTAGTACGAGCGCATCTCAAGCTGAATGACATGAAATGTATAAAACACTTCGCGTGGCCTAACCACTGCCGCCAACCCAAAACACGACTCGCGTTCGTCGATGCGTCCTTCGTGGCAAATAGAAGTCAACCACGAATTTGATTTATTACCGACTGCCTGGACTGGAACATAGCCTCAAGCATTTGTAAATCAACATCAGTTTCATATGAGAGTAATAGAAATGAAATACAACAATACAAGCATGTTGACACATGTTATAACATACAACTTAAGAAAATCATTCAACACACGCATTTCATATATATAATGAAATTAATACATATAGCCAACATGATGGAATTCATATACATCCGCATATTAATTGAGAATTCAATCTCAAAACTAATTCACAACACCATTACTCAATACATACTAATACAATCATTTATACAAACACTTAGTCTACACACTTTAGTCTACATAGCGTATGTCGACTCAAAGTGCGCATTAGGGCGAATCTCTTCGCCAAACAGATCATTCACGCATTCCTAATATTCTAACACAAAAAATAACCATGGAAAATATTTCAGCAAAATATGGACATAAACAGTATTTCCTACAAATGACTAAAATACCCTAAATCTCATATTTTCCATACGCAATCGAAATGGAAAATGGATAGAATGTTCTACATGTCAAATGGCGTTCTCTTCGATAATCTACTATTAAACGACATTGAAAGCTTTGAAATCAGTCAATCAAAGCGTCTAAAATCATCACCTTTCGCCTTAGACGTGTATCGATTCGAATAGAACGTATACGCTTCGTCAAGGGCGTAAATGCTACCTAATGCACAAGATATATAAGCTACTTCGCTATTGTATCAAAGGAATCCTTAAAACAGCAAGTGGTTAGGGTTCCTTACCTAGAAGTGCATTGAAAATCACTGAAAAGTGATTTGAATGCGATGCTTCGGTACGTGCAATAGCTGGTGCAAGTGGCGAGAAATCTCTCCCACAACTCTCTCACTTTCTCTCTCTCTATTTCTAGGGTTTCAAGGAAATTTGGATGGGAGAGATATGAGAGGGTTTAAGGCCCTTATATAGGCTAAAATCTAACCTAATTAGACTTAGGAACAAGGTATACTTGAGTTATAACCAAATCGGAACTTTTTCGATCCAAAAGGGTGTTTCGGGAGGTCCCCTGGCCGAACGTGGTCGGACTTAAGCTCATACATATTGGATCTTGCTCACACGAAGTTTTCAGACCAGTAGAGTTCCCAGATCGCATGTGGCGGTCCAGTTTCAGTTCAACGGTCATCGTACCTAAATCAGGTCTATAAGTCTCATGATATGAAAGAGAAATTTTTCCTGATCCGAGTATGAAATTTGTCTGAATTCTGACGGTCAGAACGCATAATAATAACGTGCAACGACACGTGCCAGATTTGGAATTAATTTCCTAAACCTTTACCCTATTCTCACTCTCTTCAATCCAGGCTCAATGAAATAGCCTCAGAACATCGGTTGGGCTTGATTTTTGAAACGATTGTCAAGTCCAGCCAAGCGGTCATAACGGTCTAAGATTGTAGATATCGAACTTTCGACGCGCGGTCTAAATCCAATACGGAGTTTCAGAGGGTTCGTGAGAGCAAACGGGTTTTGAGTTTGATCCAAGGTTTCAGGGTATTATAGCGTCATCGATTCTACAAGTTTTGGGTCTTGCAGAACGTATTTAAAGCGATCAGGGACAATTTCACAGCTACTCTAACGTAGCGCTAGTTAACTTACGCTTGTTTTCTAAAGGAATTAATCCTAGGTGATTTCTAATCGAGTTGGTACTCGAGTCTCTGTACGAATTTTTTCGAGGCGTTACACATTCTCAAATCCCAAAACCTATAACCCAAACCAATACCAAAACCTATGACCTAAACCCAAACCCATTCTCAAATCCCAAAACCTATAACCTATCCCTAAACCTTAACCTATAACCTAACCTAAACCTATACCTATTAACTAAAACTATTCCCAAATCCCAAAACCTATAACCTAAACCTAAGCTTAACATAAACCTAAACCTATAACCTAATACCTTAACCAAAACCTATAACCGAAACCCGAACCCATTCTCAAATCCCACAACCTATAACCTAGACCAATACCAAAACCTATGACCTAAACCAAAACCCATTCACTAATCCCAAAACCTATAACCTAAACCAAAACCATAACTGATAACCTATACCTAAACCCATTCTCAAATCCCAAAACCTAAAACTTATCCTAAACCTATGACCTATAACCTAAACCAAAACCAAAACCTATAACCTAAACCCGAACCCATTCTCAAATCCCAAAACCTATAACCTAAACCAATACTAGAACCTATAACCTAATCCCGAACCCAATCTCAAATCCCAAAACCTATAACCTATCCCTAAACCTTAACCTATAACTTAACCTAAACCTATACCTATAACCGAAAACTATTCCCAAATCCCAAAACTTATAACCTAAACCTAACCTTAACATAAACCTAAACCTATAACCTATAACCTTAACCAAAACCTATAGCCTAAACCAAAACCAAAATCTATAACCTAAACCCGAATCCATTCTAAAATCCCAAAACCTATAACCTAAATGAAAACCAAAACCTATAACCTAAACCCGAACCCATTCTCAAATCCTAAAACCTATAACCTAAACCTAAACCTAAACCTTATCGTAAACCAAAACCTGTAACCTAAACCAAAACCAAAACCTATAACCTAAACCCGAACCCATTATCAAATCCCAAAACCTATAACCTAACCTAAACCTATACTTATAACCTAAAACTATTCCCAAATCCCAAAACCCATAACCTAAACCTAACCTTAACCTAAACCTAAAACTATAATCTATAACCTTAACCAAAACCTATAACCTAAACCAAAACTAAAACCTATAACCTAAACCCGAACTCATTTCCAAATCCCAAAACCTATAAACTAAACCAAAACCAAAACCTATAACTTAAACCCGAACGCATTCTCAAATCCCAAAACTTATAACCTAAACCAAAACTAAAACCTTTGACCTAAACTCGAACCGATTCTTAAATCTCAAAACTTATAACCTATCCCTAAACCTTAACCTATAACCTAACCTAAACTTATACCTATTACCTAAAACTATTCCCAAATCCCAAAACCTATAACCTAAACCTAAGCTTAACATAAACCTAAACCTATAACCTAATACCTTAACGAAAACCTATAACCTAAACCAAAACCAAAACCTATAACCTAAACCCGAACCCATTCTCAAATCCCAAAACCTATAACCTAAACTAAAACCAAAACCTATAACCTAAACCCGAACCCATTCTCCAATCCCAAAACCAATAACCTAAACCAAAACCATAACCTATAACCTATACCTGAACCCATTCTCAAATGCCAAAATCTAAACCTTATCCTAAACCTACGACCTATAACCTAAACAAAAACCAAAACCTATAACCTAAACCCGAACCCATTCTCAAATCCCAAAACCTATAACCTAAACCAAAACCTATAACCTAAACCAAAACCTATAACCTAAACCCGAACCCATTCTCAAATTCCATAACATATAACCTAAACCTACACCTAAACCTCATCCAAAACCTATAACCTATAACCTAAACCAGAACCAAAACCTATAACCTAAACCCGAACCCATTCTCAAATCCCAAAACCTATAACCTAAACCTAACCTTAACCTATAACCAAAACCAAAACCAAAACCTATAACCTAAACCCGAACCCATTCTCAAATCCCAAAACCTATAACCTAAACCAATACCAAAACCTATGACCTAAACTTGAACCCATTCTCAAATCCCAAAACCTATAACCTAAACCTAACCTTAACCTATAACCTAAACCAAAACCGATAACCTAAACCAAAGACAAAACCTATAACCTCAACCCGAACCCATTCTCAATTCCCAAAACCTATAACCTAAACCAATACTAGAACCTATAACCTAAACCCGAACCCAATCTCAAATCCCAAAACCTATAACCTATCCCTAAACCCTAACCAATAACTTAACCTAAACCTATACCTATAACCTAAAACTATTCCCAAATCCCAAAACTTATAACCTAAACCTAACCTTAACCTAAACCTAAACCTATAACCTATAACCTTAACCAAAACCTATAGCCTAAACCAAAACCAAAACCTATAACCTAAGCCCGAATCCATTCTCAAATCCCAAAACCTATAACCTAAACGAAAACCAAAACCTTTAACCTAAACCCGAACCCATTCTCAAATCCTAAAACCTATAACCTAAACCTAAACCTAAACCTTATCGTAAACCAAAACCTGTAACCTAAACCAAAACCAAAACCTATAACCTAAACCCGAACTCATTATCAAATCCCAAAACCTATAACCTAACCTAAACCTATACTTATAACCTAAAACTATTCCCAAATCCCAAAACCTATAACCTAAACCTAACCTTATACTAAACCTAAACCTATAACCTATAACCTTAACCAAAACCTATAACTTAAACCAAAACCAAAACCAAAACCTATAACCTAAACCCGAACCCATTCTCAAATCCCAAAACCTATAACCTAAACTTTTTCCTAAACCTATAACCTATAACCTAAACCAAAACCAAAATCTATAACCTAAACCCGAACCCATTATCAAATCCCAAAACCTATAACCTAACCTAAACCTATACTTATAACCTAAAACTATTCCCAAATCCAAAAACATATAACCTAAACCTAAACCTTATCCTAAACCTATAACCTATAACCAAAACCAAAACCTATAACCAAAACCAAAACCTAAACCTAAGACCTAAATGTATTCTCAAATTCCTAAACCCAAACCTACACCTAATCCTAATCTTAACTAGTTAACCTAAACCTAAACTTGAAAAACCAAACCTAAACCCGATCCTAAACCCGAACCTAATTTCCTAAACCTAAACCTAAACCTATACCTTAACCTATTCTCAATTCCTTAAAACTATAACCTAAACCTATAACCTAAATATATTCTCAAATTCCTAAACCTAAACCTACACCTAATCTTAATCTCAACTACTTAACCTAAACCTAAACTTGAAAACCTAAACCTAAACCCGGTCTCGAACCCGAACCCGATTTTCTAAACCTAAACCTTAGCCTATTCTCAATTCCCTAAAGCTATAACCTATAACCTATAACCTAAACCTAAGCTAAACCTATAACCTTAACCTAAACCTAAAACCTAAATGTATTTTCAAATTCCTAAACCTAGACCTACACCTAACCCTAATCTCAACTCCCTAACCTAAACCTAAACCTAAACCTAAGCCTAAACCTGATCCCGAACCTGAACCCGATTTACTAAACCGAAACATTAACCTATTCTCAAATCCCTAAACCTAAACCTACACCAAATCCTAATCTCAACTCCCTAACCTAAACCTAAACCTAAACTTGAAAACCCAAGCCTAAACCCGATCCCGAACCCAACCTGAATTCCTAAACCTAAACCTTAACATATTCTCAAATCCCAAAGCTATAACCTATAACTTAAACTTATAACCTAAACCTATAACCTTAACCTAAACCCAAAACCTAAACCTTAACCTAAACCAAAACTTATAACCTTAAACCTAAACCAAAACCTATAACCTAAACCTTAACCTAGGTTAAGGTTTTTTTTCTTTTCATTTGTCTGGATCATCTCTCATATGTTCTCTCTCTTTTCATTTATTTTTTTTCATAGGATTGTTTATGTTTGGATGGATGCAGTTTATGTTTGGATGAATGTAGTTTATGTCTAGATAGATGCAGTTTATGTTTGGATGGATGCAGTTTATGTTTGGATGGATTTACGTGGTTTCAGTTTAGATGGATGTGAATATGAATATGATGAAATATTTTATATAACAGGTGTATATCAGGAAAAATACAAGGAAAGGAAATTTAAGATGAAATTAAAAAAAAAAAA
This sequence comes from Magnolia kwangsiensis, assembly GCA_037074715.1. Classification (NCBI taxonomy): domain Eukaryota; kingdom Viridiplantae; phylum Streptophyta; class Magnoliopsida; order Magnoliales; family Magnoliaceae; genus Magnolia; species Magnolia kwangsiensis. The sequence continues at coordinate 39,524,011 of CM073576.1, read as the reverse complement.
AAAAAAGCCTTTAGCGATGAAAATTTTTGTCGCTAAAAGCTGCAGGCACGTTTTTTAGCTACGAAAATTTTCATAGCTAAAAGCCCTTTGCATTTTCTTTCAGCTCATTTAGCGACCAAAAATTTGGTTGCTAAAAGTCCCAGCTACGGATTTTTAGCTACGAAAATTTTCATAAAGCAATTTTTTAGCTACGAAACTATTCGTAGCTAAAAGTAAACCTTGGGATTTTATATCAAAAACTGTTCACACATTTGTGACGCTAATTTCGTCGCTAAAAGTCGCAGACCCATTTTTCAGCTACGAAAATGTTCGTAGCTAAAAGTAAAGTAGCCAGACATTTAGCGACGGAGGTTTTGTCGCTAAAAGTCCCAACCAAGTTTTTAGCTAGGAAAATTTTCGTTACTAAAAGTAAACCTTTGCTTTCGTTCCCTTAAGTTTAAAAAATTATTCACAATATTTAGCGACGAAATATTTCATTACTAAAAGTGACTTTTAGCTACGAATTCACGATTTCGCCGTTAAAAGTAAAGTTTTAGCAACGAATTTTTATTTCGTTGCTACAAGTCACTTTTAGCAACGAAAAAAAAAATTGTCGCTAAAAGTTTCATCGCTAAAAACCCCTTTTCTTGTAGTGAGGCCTTTCCCTTGCCTTTATCAGTTTATTGAGTTAGTCATTACTACTCTTCTCTTTATTAAGTTGGCCACTGCCACTTTTCTTGTTATTGAGTTGGCCATTGTCACTCTTCTATTTGTTGAGTTAGTCATTACTACTCTCCTTTTATTGAGTTAATCATTGTCACTCTCTTCTTTGTGAGTTAGCCATTGCTACTCACTTCTTTATTTTATTGACCTTGTGCTATTATTTATCTTTAAGGCTCGGGAATGTGTCTTGATATTCTAGAACTCCCATGATTTAGCCTTTATTTTCTATAAGTGCAAGTGATGTGTTAAGAGGTATCACAACTAGTGATTCAAATATTTTATCATGGACGTAATACGCCCTGGGTAGAGACCCTCTTTGTCGTTACTTAATTCTATGAGTTTTTGGGTGGTGGTGCACAAATTGATATAAGTAATTCACAATGCATGTTACATCATTTCCGGGATTGGATGTCACAAATAGTCACTCCATGAATAAATCATGTCACGTAATTTATCCAACTCATGTGTTGTACCTTTCGAGGTGTTCACACAAATTCACAGTAGCGTTGGCCATATCGACGAATATCTGTAGTTGTGGGATGCGGGTCGAGTTATATTTTCTATAAAATATATTTCACATTGTGATGATCCCTTCGTATGATGAGCCACATACACTTTTCTATGCATGCATCTCATGTAAGTTGTTTGTTCATATTGATACTTCTCATAGTAGTGGAGTACATGACATATTAGAACCCTTACATAACTTTCATGAGTCTCTTAAATTATTACTAATTTTAAAGGTTAACCACCACTATGAGTACGGCGTTGACCCTATCCAACCGTACAAATAATGTAGGTGATGTAGAGATTGAAGACCTATAGGACCATCTTCTTATGAAAGATTACACAGAAAGAATAAGAAGATAATTTTATGAATTAGTTTTATACTCCCGCTGTGAACTCGATAAATGTAATAACCTCCCATTGAGAGGGCATTTGATTATTTACTGAATTCTTTTATTTTGATGAAATAATTAATACAGTCAACTTTATTTTCATGAATGTTACCTTCATAAATGTATCTGTATGAGATCTAAATGAAAAAAATGAGGTGCGATTTTTAAAGCATCTAATTTATACATTATTAGCACCCAATTTTCTCAGGCACAAGTATAAACTCTAGCATAAAAATTTGGGATGTTACATTATAGAAAAATGATCCTTCATCAAATTTAACTTCATGACTAAAGATAATTTTCCGTGTAACTCGTTCATATCGCTTGCACCCCTTCACACCACCACCATAGCTGAAAAATATGTACTTTTTAGCCCTCTAGTCCATCTTATCTATCTTAACTAATGGTACTTAAGAGTAAGCATCATAACCTAATACACATAGTTCTGAGTAGTCTACCTGCTGACCACTCCACACTTCCTCTAGAATTTTCGTTCAATGGTCATAGAAGGGGACCAATTCACCAAATAATAAGTTGTGTTAATAGCCTCAGTACGCATTTTCTTGCCTAACCCATCATTATTGATCATGTATCGGGCCATCTCCAAGATAGTTCGATTCATCTACTCAGTCACACCGTTTTGCTCTGGTGTGTGGCACACTGTGTTGTGCCTCATGATCCCTTCATCCTTATAATACTAATTAAATTATCTAGAAGTGAATTCTCCATTGTTATTCATCTTTAACAGTTTCACCTTTTGCCTAATTATTTTTTCACTATCGCCTTCTATTGTTTAAAATTAATAAAAACCTTAAATTTCTTTTTCATATAATACACTCACACTTTTTTGTAATAGTCATCAATGAACATGACAAATAATGATAACCCTCCATAAGAAATCATGGGCGACGACCCCCATACATCAGAATGCGCATAATCTAAACTCCCTTACAAACATTTTACTAGATTTAAAAGACAGCCTCGACTGTTTATCATATATATAATGTTCGCATATACTAAAATCAATACTTTTAAAAGCTGAAATTAAACAATGGTCAGAAAGTACCTTTATACCCTACTCACTCATGTGACCCAAGTATGCATGCCACATACGTGCATAGACATAGAATCTGCCACAAACATTGCAGCTCCAACCAATGAAGTACTCTCGATCAACCTTAAAGGTTTCCATTCATTTGCGCAGTCTCGAGTAGTCTACCTGCTGACCATTCCACACTTCCTCTAGAATTTTATATTCATTGGCCATAGAAGGGGACCAACTCACAAAGTAACAAGCCGTGTTAATGGACTCAGTACACAATTTCTTACCCAACCCATCATTATTGATCATGCATCAAGCCCTCTCCAAGAGAGTCTAATTCATCTACTCAGTCACACTATTCTGCTCTAGTTTGTGGCACACTGTGTTGTGCCTCATGATCCCTTCATCCTTATAATACCGATTGAATTCTTTAGAAGTGAATTTCCCATTGTTGTTCGTCTTTAATAGTTTCTCCTTTTGCTTAACTTTTTTTTCACCATCGTCTTCCACTCTTTAAAGTTGATAAAAACCTCAGATTTTTTTTTCATATAATAAACTCATAGTTTTCTGTAATAGTCATCAATGAACGTGACAAATAATGAGGACCCTCCACAAGAAATCGTGGGTGACGACCCCCATACATCAGAATGCATATAATCTAGACTCACTTACATATATTTTACCAGATTTAAAAGACAACCTCGACTGTTTACCATATATACAATGTTTACATATACTAAAATCAATACTTTTAAAAGCTGGAATTAAACAATGATCATAAAGTACCTTCATACCTCGCTCACTCATGTGGCCCAAGCATGCATGCCACATACGTGCGTAGACGTAGAATCTGCTACAAACACTATAGCTCCACCTAATGAAGTACTCTTGATCATCCTGTAAAGGTTTCCATTTATCTACGCCGTCATGACTATGGGTGCCCCCTTTGAAACTTTAAGGACACGATTAAAACCAATGAATTTACACCCTAGTGCCTCGAGTGTTCTTAAAGATATCAAACTCTTCACTAAATCATGAACCTATCTCGTTGCAATTAAGATACACTCTACACCATCATAAATCTTGATGTGCACCGATCCAACACCAACCACTTTACATGCATTATCATTGCTCATAAACACCTGCCCACCATCGCACTCACTGTACATGGTGAACCAACTCTAATGATGAGTCATGTGGTACGAAGTTCTCGTATTCAAAATCCATTTTTCATCAAGGTACTCAGATTTTAATGGTTCAGCACATCACTATTATTCGTTTCCTCACTAAATTCTCCAGTGTTGGCTTCCTTGAAGAACTATCTAAATTCTCCTTTCTTGACTAGAATTCTGACAATCCTTCTTCATGTGCTCGATCATGCTACAATTCCAGCACTTCAACTTTCCTTTGCCCTTACTCTTGGATTTGAATCTCGATCGTGAAAATCCATAGTCCTGCTCAAAATTTCTCTCCCTCGTAATCGGTGCATTTATAGAAGGACCCATGTCACTATTTTTCTTTCTCATCATCTTCGACTAAAGAGCTAAGATAATAGTCATGTTAATGGATGTCCTACTGGTGCATAAAGAGTCATTAAATGACTCATGTGAAGTTAGGAGAGAATTCAACAATATACATGCTTGATCTTCGTATTTCATCATCTCTTCCACATTCAACAATTTATAAATCAACCTATTGAAGTTATTAATGTGGGCTTCAATGTCGGCCCCCTTCGTTATCTTCAGATTGAATAATATAACTTCAAGTATAAATTATTCTCAAGAGATTTCTTTGCATAGATATTCTCAAATTTTACCCATGTACTTGTTGTAGTTTTTTCTCTCATAACATTATAAATGTAATTGCTAATATTTTAACAACACAAGTAAATTATCAAATTTTATAGACAAAATATAAATTATATGGAACTTTAGCTCAATTTAACATTTCAAAACTAGAGCATGGCTCAACATCTCAAGATTAGAAGGCTCGGAGGAATTTCAAGAGATGAATCAATTATATGCCAACCTACATGTAAAGAAAACCTTATGAATGACCATAGGTTAAAGTACATCTTAGTGGTTTTTCTAAGTTGTAACTTATTATATTATTATGTTAAAATTCAAGGTTGTACGACTAGCCTAACTGTCGGGCCCATATCCTAGACTACACCATTCCGTAGGCTTCCGTAGTTCCTCTCGATTGAATTTCGGTGACCCACGATCTGTTTTCAACATTTGCGCATGATCCTGAGTCATGTCCCGTATATCAAAGTCGGCTCAACTCGAGACTTGTACTAGTGTGATCACGTCGTCACGTCTCATGCACCGAGGTAATACCCGGGCCAGGAGATATGGGCCTTCTTTCAATTTGAGCAAAATACCGTGCAATTACAAAACTCAAGAGAACATCACATCAATCACATCAATCAAGTACACATCACTCCCGTCACTCACACCCATCCCCAAGTATAACCACCCTCCCCAAAGTCAACTCCCTCTTACACAAGTACTCTCATCACTCACATCTCACATCACCTCTCTCATCTCTCTCTCTCTCTCTCTCTCTCTCTCTCTCTCTCTCTCTCTCTCTCTCTCTCATTTTTCTCCCAAGCTCCATGAAAGCAATCCAACACCGACCTCCATGAGAGAAAGCTTGGTGTGGTCCACCTTCCTACCTCCCATCCCCACCATCCAAAGTCCATCTCGACCGTTAAATCACACCCCTTGGAGCTCTAAATCACACCCCTTGGAGCTCTAGATCGCATTATTCAAAGAGGGGCCCATAGTGGCGAGGTCCCTCCACCATCCGACGTCTCTCTCTCTCTCTCTCTCTCTCTCTCTCTCGAGGTCCCTCCACCATCCGACGTCTCTCTCTCTCTCTCTCTCTCTCTCTCTCTCTCTCTCTTTTGTTCTTAATGATGATGATGATTATATAGCCCACTTGATCCATGCTGTCTAACTATTTGTGCAACTATTTATTACGTATACCTTCGCAATAGCCAGGATTTCGGTTGGGGTGCGAGACTAACCTAAGATCAGGAGTTTACCACAATGAGTCTGACTATCCAAATTTAGGTATGGGACTGGTTTGGATAGAAGTCCTTTATGTTGGAACCCATAGCTTGCGATACTACGTACCATCATCCTGACTTCACACTTCTACATGGTCATTCGCATAGCATATTGCATTGCATCCTTGGTATCTGATACTTGACTCTTTATGACTACTTGTTTGCATAACTGGTTTGTATTACTTACTCTAATATTGTATGACTCATGGACTTGTCAGTATTTTTACTTACTTTGATATTGTATGATTTATAGCATTGTATTGCATACTTGGTACTTACCTTGAGCACATACTTTCACCACCCTCAAAGCTTTATATAAGCTTATGCACGATAGATGCGTGCAGGTAGCGTTGGTCGCAATGGTATTAAGCATGGAGTGTGCAGCTGTCTTTTGGAGCTTCGATTTTATTTTGACATATTTATTTCCCTTTCAGCATTGTATTCAAAGTTTATATTAGTAGATATGTGATGATGATGTTGCTTTTGTGATTCGGGTAAACTTGTGGTTATGCTTCTTACGAGATAAATGTCTTTGAAAAATCTTCCTTATAGGATCCCAGGATCGGAACCTAGCATATGGGAGCAGGGAGTCGAGAATGGGGTATTATGGAGGCTATCGACATCAAATTCGGTGATCAGGATTTCTGTAAATCCGATTTCTGGATTTGAGATGTGACACTAACCCTGTCTTTGACCAGTCGAACAATCCAGGGTCAGCCCGTCAGCAACATAGGTTAGGTTTCCAGTAATAGTTTATTTTGATTTTTGCAGATCTTAGGCCAGTCGAATCATGTCTCCGGCCAATCGAAGGAATCTTAGGCCAGCCGAATCTTCTCTCGGGCTAGTGTAAGATATATTTAAATCAGATCCTGCAAAATCTATTAGCCGTTGAAACATAATCGTGAAACTCTAGCCAATCGAAGAGATTCTTAGATTGACCGAAGCTCTAATTTTTTTGCTGTAAATAGAGCTCATTTCTCACTGTTTCAACATAGAAAAAAGAGAGAAATATAGGAAACAAAAGCAAAAAAATCTTCTTCTTCTCAAGCTATTTGCATTATCTTTCATATATATATATATATATATATATATATATATATATATATATATATATATATATATATATATATATATATATATATATATATATATATATATATATATATATATATATTAGTTTATTCAATTATCTTCTCAAGCCTCGTTAAATTCAAATAAAGAGTGGCATATACTCAACTTGAAAATAGAGGATTGAATCTATAACTTTTAGGGTTTTGTTATTTAAAAAATAATATATCCTTGGATCCTTCTTGGTTGTGCATATATTGGTTCATCTTCATCTGAAAAAAGAAAGGATCGATGTATCTAATGGAGCTTCATCTTTAAATGCTTTATCGATATCTTCGCTTTGACTCACGTCTTCAAGAATATAAGTTTTTCATTCAATAAATTACTTTTACTTTAGATTGATTGAGATTGTACAAAAAATATCATCGAGTTGACAAGTGATAAGCCTATGAAAATCACTTGAGGTTAGTTGTAATAGCCCTTGAAAATCACAAACTATAAGAGGTTATTAAGGTTAGCCTATGAAAATCTTAAATATAGTGAAAAGCCAAAATTATGTGGAGAAATAATTATGAGAGTGGAGTTAGTGTGTGTTAAATACTGAACCACTATAACTCTATTTATCTTATGGTGATTGATAATTTTATTCTTATATTTATCATCTTGAAATATTGAAATCAAGGAAGTCATGAAATAAGGTTGTTCTACCTAAGATATTAGGTGAATATTGTTCTACGACTCAATGAAAATCAAAATTTCAATATTAATTGCTGTTTTGAATTTATTTTCTAAGATTTATTATAAAAAAATTAGTTAAGTCCTAATCACCTCCCCTCTAGGACATCGATAATTCAACTTAGAAGCGATATTAAAGAGGGTCACTCTTGAGTGGATTCACTTCTTAGAGGTAAATTCGGAGCTATAAGATGTCAAATTTTAAGGGCTTATCTATATCTAAGCCACCTCCCTTTGATGGCTCCAACTATTCCTATTGGAAAGCTCAAATGAGGATCTTCCTAAAATCCATAGATGAAAGTATATGGCAAGCTACTTCGACTCGATGGTCCCCTCTTAAGATGGAAGTAATAGTCGAGGATATAACCACATTCATAAAAGAAGTAGCCTACAATTTATGGAAAAATACATAGAAAAGTGAAAGTAGTGCTAATGAAAAAGCCTTGAATGCCATAACTTGTGCTCTCTCACCGAATGAATTCAAAAGAATCATTTCATGTGAAACAACAATACAAGCATGGAACATACTTGAAATGATCCGTGATGGAACTAATATTATGGGAAAAAAATAATAATTTAAGATCTAAATTTTCACAACCAAATTTGAGAAAATTCATATGGAAGAAAATGAAACATTCATGGACTTCCTTACAAAACTAAATGACGGTTAATTCTATATAGGGTCCTGGAGAAAGTATCCCTAAAGGTAAGGTTTGTGCAAAAATATTAAGATCACTTCTTAAACGGTTTCATTCTAAGGTTACTACTATACAAGAATTGAGGGATACCGACAAAATAAAGGTTGAGGAATTAGTTGAATCTCTTCAAACATATGAGCTGAATTTCAAATTAAAGGTAATGAATGAAAATTTGGATAATGAGGAAGTAAGGATGATATGGTGTTATTGGCAAAGAAATTTTATAAATTTTCAAAAGAAAAAGAAAATTAATTTTTAAAAAACTTTTGACAAGAAAAGTTTCTAGTTATTGGAAAACTAAATACAAAGACACCTAATGTTACAACTGCTCTGAGTTAATTTGGGCATCTTGCTTGAAAATGTTCTAAAAATAATAAATTAAAAAGAAAAGGTATAATTGACACTTGGGATAAATAATCAAAATTTGACGACATAGATTGGAGATCAAAATGCATTCATGACAGTAGCTAGAGTTATTACTCTAGAAGATAGTGAAACATTTGGATATGAAACTCTCCAGAATGATTCTGAAAATGAAAAAATACCTTCAAAAACTCAGGTGGGTCACACTACATGAAATAATAAGAAAAAAAACATCCACAAATGAAATCTTCCTCAAGCCAACCATGATGTTTATATGCCATCCAAACCATTCATAAGGTTGTTGCCACTTAAATCATCTGATACAAACTTTCGTGGACCCCCAAAGTTTCCAATGGTGAGTATTCAATCCCAGCTATTTTGTTTAATTTTACACACCCGAGCTTTTGATCCGTGAATGGTGAGTATTCAATCCCGGCTGTTTCATGTGATTTTACCCACTTGAGCTTTTGATCAGCCAATTTTTGTACTGCTATGGGAAGATCCGAGCCACTTCAATTCCGAGGAGCGACACTGCCTTAATCCAATCAGATACATAAGAGTTAATCTGAAATGGTAAATGCTACTGATAGGAAGGAAGATTCCCGGCTAGGTCACAGTCACACTCCTGCTCCGAGGGAGGTTATCGACTCAGATTAATCCAAAACCAAGACAGGCGGTATGAAAATCATGTCGGGATTCACTTACGAGACCTTGGGCCATCCCACTTGCTTAGCTGGATATGAATCATTCGATCACTTACATCTATGTTACTCGTAGCTGAGAAACTCAACTCGACGGATCAAGTCCGCCGCCCACCTTGGAATACCTGACAAACATGTAAGGCCGAGTCTGCCATAACGCCAGGCCGGAGCTTGGCTCAGACTCAGTACGCGGTCCCTGCTTAATAACTTGACGGTGAAAGCCCATGTACACGGTAGTTTAGGGTCGAAGCTCGAAGTCAGGGCCTCTTTGGCCAGAAGTCCTGAGCAGAGGCTGAGGCAGGACGTGGATGCTCCATGCACTAAACTAAGAAACTACCTTAAGTAGACACGACCGATTTTTCGCCCGTAAATACGCATGATATGCTACATGATCTCCAAATTACAGATAAAATCTCCACGATCACAGTATCCCACTGATTGAGCGAATCATGTCAAGATTAATGGACCCAGACCATCTGATAGTCAGGTATAAATACAATGAGACTCCATTGCTATAAGTACGTAACATCTTTCACTCTCTTACTACACCTGAACTTACACCCAGATTCCCTTGACTTGACTTAGGCATCGCAGGGTGCTCTGCTTAGACCAGGGTCTCCTTTGCTCATTGTGAGTGTGCAAGTTCAAGACGCTGAAGCAGTTCGAAGTTCGCGAGTCAGAGAGGAGAGTCGTCTAGATTTAGTCATCAACATTTTTGGCACGTCTATGGGAATCTAATACAAAAGGTCAGGTTCCTACTCTTAAGCATTATGGCGAGAGGGAAGAAGAAAGTAGCAACTGTGGAACCAGAACGAAATGATTAGACCCTTTCTTCTTTGTTACTTCATGCTGAATCGGCCCTAGGGCCTTCCTAGCATTCTCGCAATCAGGCAAGCAAGTATCGAGCTATGCAAAGTGAGATACATGCCCTTACACGACGAAATTAAGCAGATGAAGCGGCAACAGGAGCCGCGGCCACGTCCTATTCAGGAAAACTCTATTCAGGAAACTGTCGATCCATTAGTGGAAGCCCATTTCATGCCGAGGAGTATGAGACTTGAGGGATCTTAGCAGCAGCCTGCTCGAGCACCAACTTTGGTTCAAAACCCTCCCCCGACTCAAATTCGAGCTCTGGCCCGGAATAAAGCAACTTGAGTTCCAACAAATGTCTCGGTCACCTCGGTCCTGACACCAACTGATCTGCACCACGAGTTGGAAAGGAGGAGAGGAAGGAGAACTCCCGAAATAGAAGATGCCCAAGAGATAGTGGCTGAAAATAAAGATCCGTGGGAGACACAGATCACGGAGCTCAACAATAAAATTTTAACACAAGAAAAGAAGCATCAGCTGTCGTCAGTTCCCTCTACCGTTTAGGCAATGATGGAAGAGACCGAGTCTCCATTCACCTCAGCAATCATGTGCGAGGTGATGCCATAGAGGTTCCGGATACCTTTCGTCATCCAATACTCTGGGTCAGGTGACCCGTCCGAGCACGTGGAGGCTTATCGTTTGTGGATGCAAATCCAGACAGAGATGGACGCGATGATGTGCAGAGGGTTTTCAATCACACTCACAGGATCCGCTCGGAGTTGGGTACCTCCAGCTCAAACCCAACTCCAATGGTTCCTTCGCAAAGCTTAGTCGATCATTCCTTACCCAATTCATAAGCAGTAAGAAGAGTCAGAAACGAAATACCCATCTGTTCACCATCAAGCGAGAGCCCAAGGAGTCATTGAAGGACTACATCACTCGTTTCAATAAGGAAGCGTTGCAGGTGGAAGACTACAATGACAAGATGGCTCTCTCTGCAGTGTTTAGTGGCTTAAAAGAGGGGAAGTTCACCTTCTCCTTTGGCAAGAATCCACCGAAGACATTAGCTGAGCTCATCATCAGGGCTCAAAAGTATGCTAACACCGAGGAATTCTCCAATGCTCGCAAAAATGTCTAAGAAGCTGAGCCGAATGGCAAAGGGAAGAGACCAAGGAACGAGGAACCTCAAACACCCAGCAAAGGGCCAGATAAACGCAATCCCCATAATCGTTTTCCGAGCAAAAAGCCAGAGGGTAAACTCCATTCCTACACACCCCTTAACACATCAACCGAGTAGATTCTACTAAACATCTGAGGGCAGAAGCTTCTGAACTAGCCTGTTTGCATGAAGGCCGACCCAGATCATCGAGACAAATGCAAGTATTACCGTTTCCACCTAGATCACGGTCACAACATCACCGACTGTGTAAACCTCAAGGATGAGATTGAGATCCTCATTCACAAGGGTCATCTATGCCGATATACAAAGGAATAAATAATGGCTCAGAATGAAGAGCGAGAGAAGCCAAACAACGCCCCTAAAGAGCTAGGTAAAATTCACACCATCTTCGATGGCTCATCTGGCGGAGGAGACTCAAACCGTACTCGAAAAGCTCACTCTCAAAAATTTGATCCAGAACATTACATCCATATGACTAAGCGTTCGAGCAAGGAACTTTAGGTTAGTCCGTGCAGTCTGACCTTCACGGAAGATGATGCGCTCGAAATCCAGCACCCGCACGACAACGCCCTAGTGATTATTATGACCATAGTCAACCACAAGGTATACCATATCCTGATCGACACTGAAAGTTCAGCCAATGTGATCTACTTAGAAGCTTTCGAGAGAATGGGGATTCCAAGGTCATGCCTCAGACCTGTGAAGACCCCCCTTGCACGACTTTTTCGGAGAAAGAGTAATCTCCAAATGAGCCATCTCCCTCCCTGTGACTGCGAGAGAAGGACAACACCAAGTCACCCTCATAGTGGACTTTCTCATTGTCAATGTGCCATCAGTGCATAATGTCATTTTGGGTAGACATTCTCTCAATACGATGAGGATAGTCATCTCCACTTATCATCTGATGATGAAGTTCCCTGCCAAGGACGGAACAGGTTACCTCCGAGGCTATCAGCGCGAAGCTCGGAGATGTTATACTGTAGCACTAAAGAAAGGGTTTGTGAAGCAAGCACTCACTATCAACGTCCTAGATCCCAGAGGACCTACAGAGGACTCATCTATAGAGGACCTAAATAAAGTACCGCTTAATGAAGCAGACCCGAGCAAGACCGTTCAGCTTAGGACGTCATTAAGTTCTAAGCAGCAATCTAAAATACTGACTTTCTTATGATGACATAGGGATGTCTTTTCATGGTTACATGGGAACATGCTCAGGATCTCCCTGAATGTCATGGTCCACAGGCTAAATGTGGACCCGGATCACAAACTCATGAAACAGAAGAGGAGACCATTTGATGTCGACCAATATAAGGCCATAGCCGATGAAGTCTCCATTCTACTCGACGCTGACTTCATAGAGGAGGTACACTATCCCGATTGGATCGCAAACGTGGTCTTCGTCAGGAAAGCCAACAAAAATTGGTGGGTTTGTGTAGATTACTCGGATCTGAACAACGCATATCAAAAGGATAGCTTCCCGTTACCTCGGATTGATCAGCTGGTGGAGAGCACTATAAGGTACAAACTACTCTCCTTCCTGGACGCTTACTCTGGGTATAACTAGATCATGATGCATTCCCTAGATAAGATGAAGACTACCTTTGTCACAGACAAGGGGCTCTACTATTACCGGGTCATGTCATTTGGCCTGAAAAATACGGGGGCCACATATCAAAGGCTGGTGAAGCAGATGTTTACCAAACAGATCGGGCATACCATGGAAGTGTACGTCGACGACATGCTTGTGAAGAGCATCAAGGCGTCTGATCACTTAGCAGATCTCGAAGAAACTTTCACAATCCTCCGAGAATATCAGAGAAAGTTGAATCCCGTGAAGTGCACCTTTGGAGTTGGCTCCGAAAAATTCCTCGGGTTTCAAGTCAGCCAGAGGGGCATTGAAGCGAACCCCGAAAAAATTAAAGCACTCCTTGATATGAGTTCACCTCGGACTGTCAATGAAATATACTGCTTCACTGGACGAGTAGCAGCACTCGAACAGTTCACATCTAGAGTCACGGATAAATGTCTCCCATTCTTTCAGCAATTGAAGGGTCATAAGAAGGCTGAATAGACGTTGGAATGCGAATAGGCTTTCCAGCAGCTAAAATAATATTTAGGTTCACCACCCCTACTGTCTAAGCCTGAAGAAGGAGAGCCCCTTTTCTTATATCTAATGGTCTCAGCCTTAGCTGTCAGCTCGGCCTTTGTTAAAGAAGTAGGGGGCAAGCAGCATCCCATATACTATGTGAGTAAGGCCTTGGTACCCGTCGAAACGAGATTCCGACTCTAGAGAAGTTAGCGTTGTGTCTTATTGTCTCAGCTCGAAGGTTACGTCCGTACTTCCAGGTTCATTCCATCGTCGTCTTGACTGACTCTCCCCTTAAACAGGTCCTCCAGAGGCCCAAGGTGTCGGGTCGGCTAACCAAGTGGGTCATTGAACATGGGGAGTTCGACATCCAGTTCTGACCGAGGACAGCCATTAAGGGCCAAGCTGTGGCCGACTTCATTGTAGAATTTACCACCCCGAACAAAGGAAGGATCAGTACCGAAGTCGATACGACTCCTTCGCCTTCTCCTCCAAGTGATCAAAAGGCAATATCAGAACCAGGATGGATTCTCCATATAGATGGATTATCCAATGTCAAACGTGCAGGAGCAGGAATTGTCCTAGTCACGCCTAATTCTACATCCATCCAGTACGCGATAAGACTAGGTTTCAAGGCCTCTAACAATAAGGTGGAATACGAGACTCTGCTGGCCGGACTCAGGCTGGCGGCAAGTCTGGGAGTCCAGTCCTTCCATGTACGATTCTATTCTCAGCTAGAAGTGAACCACATCTCCACCGAGTACGAGGCCAAAAAGATGAGGATGATTGATTACCTAGATGAGGCAAGGAAATTGGTAGAAAAATTCTGGAGCTGCACTATCTGTCAGATTCCTAGAGCAGAAAATTCCTAGGCCTATGCCCTAGTGAAACTAGCCTCAGCCATGGAAGGGAAGATCCGAATCATTCCCGTGGAGTTCATAGAACATCCAAGCATCAACCAGACAGAGAAGAAAAGGATAAATCCAGTAGGTGATACTCCAAGCTGGATGGACTCGATTTATAGCTACCTCACATCCGATGAGGTTCCTTTAGATAGGTTGGAAGCAAGGCGCCTGAGAGTCAGAGCAACATGGTATGTAGTCCTGGATGGGATATTGTATAAGAAAGGACATCCGCAGCCCTACCTCAGGTGCCTCCGACCCGACGAGGAAAATTATGTGATTCAGGAGATTCACGAAGGAATCTGTGGAAACCACTCTAGCAACCATACTCCAACAAGGATATTTTTGGCCGACCCTTAGGAAGGACTTGAAGAACTATGTTCAAAGGTGCGGTAAATGCCAACGATATACGGCTGTGCCCAGGCAACGTGCAGAGAAAATGACTCCTATGAGCGGTCTGTGGTCGTTCGCTCAGTGCAGGATCGATATCATCGGTCCCCTGCCCAAAAGAAAAGGGCAGGTCAAGTTTGTCATTGTTGCAGTCAACTACTTCACCAAGTGGGCTGAAGCTGAACCCGTTATAAAGATCAGCGAGCAGAAGGTGATCGAGTTTATCTAGAAAAATATCATCTGTCGATTTGAGATTTCACATACTATTGTGTCTGACAATGGCAGACAGTTTGATAACGACAAGTTTCGAGGAATGTGCTAAGGGCTCGACATCACAAACGCAAATTCTTTACCTTAACACCCGCAATCCAATGGACAGGTGGAAGCAGTTAACAAGGTCATCAAGCATCATCTCAAGACAAAATTGGAGAAAGCAAAAGGTAATTGGGACAAGGAGCTCTCATTCATCCTCAGGGCCTACAAGAACACGGCTCATTCATCTACTTGGGAGACCCCATTTTTGCTTTCTTAGGGCTCAAAGGCAATGGTACCTGTGGAAATTGACCTCCCCACAGCTCGGGTCAGAAATTATCAAGAGAACCAAAATACCGAGCAGATGACAGCCATCCAAGATCTACTTCAAGGAGTCAGAGAAATCTCCAGACTCCGAGTCACTGCTCGACATTAACAGGTAGCGCGATTTTACAATTCTAAAGTCAAGACCAGGTGGTTCCATCCAAGAGACCTAGTCCTTTGCCAAGTCTTTCAAAACACCACAGAACCAGGGGTTGGAGCACTCGGACCTAATTGGGAAGGGTCATATCATGTGTTCCGATGAACCAAACCTGACTCTTACCACTTAGAAGATCTCGAGGGCCATCAGCTCCCCCACCCCTGGAACATTAAGTACCTAAAAGTCTACTACCCTTGATGCAATGGTCGTTGAGGGCCCCCAATAAATGTTCGCCTCCGAACGACTAACCTTTAAGGCTCTCAATAAAAGTCACATCTCTTCCTACCTACACGAACAAATTATCTACTACGAAAAAGTCGCCTCTCATAAGTAGGGGCGGACTTAACGAACTGATCCCTTAAAGAAGGGGTTAGAATGTTATCCTACGAAAGTTTTACAAGGCATCCCCTCATAATTAGCGAACAAAGCCAATAGACGACCCGAATCCCAAGCAGAGGAGTGGATTCATCATCCAACTGACGGATATATTAAAAATCGCTTTCCAATCATGGGATGAGCCAATCCCCTAAAGGGGTACGGACTTTACAATTGCGATACTTCAAAATTCAAAGTTCTACAAAATGGCATTGAAACGAGCTGATTCGTTAAGGAGTTGGCTCGACAATGCCGCGAAATGAATCATCCTGTTAACAAATCATATCGACAATTAATAATCATCATCTAAAAACTACCTACAGATTAAAGTATAAAAATCATCATAGTCTTCTCGAACCATATCCAAATCGGACGACATCTCGTAGAAGCCAAGAAAAAAAGAAGTGATGCTAAAGGAATGGATGAAAAGCTCACCAGACGTCCACCGAAAATTGCCTCCATCAGAAACCTCTAATCAATCAGAATCGCCTCACCGGGAAATTCAAGTTGGTCAGAATCGCCTTTGCCAAAAATTGCCTCCTCTGGGAATCACCGACCATGCGAATTCAGAGTGCAGAAATAAGGGGAGTTTTCGAAATACTGGGGATTATATAGCATGGGAAGGATCTCTGCATTAATGACGAGGCATGATGGCTGTTCACTCCCCAAGTGCAGGGTTGTGATGTAGTAATAACTCGGTAAGACCGAGGTCGAATCCCAAAGGACTGAACTGTACGTTATTTAAAACTAACTAGAACTAGAACTAGAATGAGATGAAATTTAATCTGAATGTAATTTGAGGAATAATGATGAAAATATTAATCTAAAATTTACAAAAATCAGAGGAAAGGAAACTAGGGATTCAGAGGATCCACTTGTAGAGATCAGGGAGAACTTATGCTTGCATCTAAAATCATGGAAATTACTGAACTGCCGTTGATCTAGTTTTCAAAGAGATGAAAGGTGTATAAATTAGAATAGATTCCATCACCAAACCATGCCTAAAGACTATGGCAAACAACAGAATTAAACAATTACCAACCAATCACATGCTATGAAAGTTAGGAAGGGTACCGACATCCAACCATGCCCAGGAGACGATGGTGAACAACAGAGCTTCCTGACGTCATAAACATCAGAAGGAAAAAGGACATGCTCCAAGCCATTGCAGACCCATTGTAATTTAAGTCACAACAGACCATTAAAAACTAAATAGAACATGCCATTAATAATCAACTAAAATTAATTTCAATTCATAAATAAATTAAAAAAAAACATAAATTAAAAACCTCCCATCTCACTACAAGCTTCACCTCCTAGCCCTAGCTAGGAGGTTTAGCCACACATGGTCAGGCTAAATCCAAGTAAATAAAGAGAAAAAGAAAAGGAAAAAAAAAGTGAAAAACAAAGAATTTCTCTCTCTCTTTCTCTCTCTCTCTCTCTTTGCTCCACGTCCAGCCTCCTCCCACGTTCTCTCTCTCTCTCTGTTTTATAGCAGCAGGGAAGGACGGTGGAGAGCCTACGCATGCTGGAGAAGCCACCTTCAGCAGCAACGTGCGGATAAAACACGGACGAGTCACGTTTTGAAAGTGATTTGGGACGTAGATCGTCCTAAGATTTGAATCTGACTACATGGTGAGGGTTTTAGGCCCCTGGGTGAGAGTTTGAACGGTCTGGATCACTGGTCCGACCATCATCAAGGTCACACAATTCCCCGGAAGATCCGATTTTCCCGTTACGTGCGTAAGCCTTACGCAAACGCACTGACAGGTTCGGTGAGACCCACAGTGATATTTTTCAAGAAATCTGATCTGTTCATTGGAATCACGTCGAAAAATCAGCAAGAAATGGCTGATTTCATATTGATTTTGGTGTGGCCCACAGAATAGATTGCTTCACCGTCCATCCTGCGTTTGCTGACGATTCACGTGCGTACACGTGCATGGGCCAAAAAGGTGAGCTTGGAGATGGTCACGACCCCCCTCTGGACACGTTGAACGGTCCAGATCATTAAACTGAGTGAAGAGTGGGGTCCACTAGCAAGAACTGACGTCGATGCGTAAGGACGTTGTTGCGTTCTTGGAAGTTTTTGAGAAAAAATTCGGTCAAGAGTCTGTTTGACCGAATTTTTGTTGCTGTACATAGCGAGTGCACTTGTGCACTATGTACCTCATGCTCAAGTGGGGTCCACTGTCATGTTTGTGAGAAATCTGCTCCGTCCATCCATTTTTTCAGCTCATTTAAATGACTGAGACTAAATCTGGAACATATCCAGATATCAGGTGGGCCCCAATTTACCAATTTGTAGGTTGATCTGTCCGTTGGGCCATTTACACAAGGATCCATTGGCCTAAAATTGACATGTACGGTTAATTTATGGCCTTCAACCCAGGTATGAAGTTTCAAGCCAAACAGATGGTGAAAACCCCGTGATCTTGCGTTCTGGCTGACTTTCAGGCCACTTAAGCTTCAGTTTGTCGGTTTTCTTCAATCCCTGACATGTGATTCCATCTATCTTAGCCTCCTGGAGTCTGTCCCTTGCCTTAGTGTCATCAGAGCGTTAAATCAATGCTTTAAGCACCTATTTCAGTCCCAGCTTGTAATTACACCTTGCATCACAAACACGATTAAAACGGGCCATTAAACAATATCTTGTTGTAAATCTAGGCAATAAATGGGGTTTGATATGAAATATTTGACCCTCAACAATGGTCACAGCCAAATAGTCTCGAGCCGACTTCACAACACACGTGGCTGTAGGTTACTGGCTTGAGCTCTGCCAAGTCATACACTTCTGACATTGGATGAAGAGCTCCAGATAGCAGAAGCGGTGCCCGAGCAGGGGAAGCATCGCTCGAACGCCTCCCAGGGCATACGTGGCGATCAGCCATAGGCCCAATAATTATTCAAAATCTTAATCGTCGCCATGCGTCTGCTAGAGCTTAACCCGTTGACAAGAAACACCGAGGACGCATCTCTTCAACACAAGGACCATAATTGCAACCGCACGCATAAAATGTATGACAGGGGTAACCATTGATCTTCCATATATACTTACTCTCTGAGTCCGTGTTTATGGGAAGATCCGAGCCACTTCAATTTCAAGGAGCGACACCACCTTAATCTGGTCGGATACATAAGAGTTAATCTGGAATGGTAAATGCTACTGATAGGAAGGAAGATTCCCGACTCAGTCACAGTCGCGCTCCTACTCCGAGGGAGGTTGTCAACTCAGATTAATCCAAAACCAAGACAGTCGGTATGAAGATCATGCCAGGATTCACTTGCGAGACCTTGGGTCATCCCACTTGGTCGGTCGGAGACGAATCGTTTGATCACTTACATCAGTGTTACTCGTAGATGAGAAACCCAACTCGACGGGTCAAGTCCGCCACCCACCTCGGAGCCCGGAGGGGAGATCCCTGGAATACCTGACAGAAATGTAAGGCCGAGTCTGCCATAGGGCCAAGCCGGAGCTTGGCTCGGACTCAGGACGTCGTCCTCGCTTAATAACCTGACTGTAAAAGCCCATGTGCACTCTAGTCTAGGGCCGAAGTTCGAAGTCAGGGCCTCTTTGGCCAAAAATCTCGAGCCGAGGCTGAGGCGGGACGTGGACGCTCCATGCGCTAAACTAAGAAACTATCTTAAGAAGACACGACCGATTGTTTCACCCGTAGATACGCACGATACGGTACGCGATCCCCGGATTACGGATAATATCTCCACGATCATAATATCCCGCTGATTGAGTGAATCATGCCTAGATTAATGGACCCAGACCGTTCGATAGTCAGGTATAAATATAATGAGACTCCATTGCTATAGGTACGCAACATATTACACTCTCTTACTACAACTAAACTTAGACCCAGATTCTCTTGACCTGACTTAGGCATCGAAAGGTCTCCTATTTAGACTAGGGTCTCTTTTACTCATTGCGAGTGTGAAGGTTCAAGACGTTGAAGCAGTTCGGAGTTCGCAAGTCGGAGTGGAGAGTCATCTAGATTTAGTCATCAACATGTACCATTGCCATCAATCACACCATCTTTTGGGGCACCTTAGTTGCACTATTAGACCAAAAAAAAAAAAGAAAAAAGAAGTACAAATAAGTTTGAAAAGTGATTGTTATAGGTAAAAATAGCCTGACTAAAGAGAATAGGTCAGCTCGGACAACTCAGCGGGACATGAGGTCGGCCAGTGCCAGTCATGACTAATGAGTTCCTCAATAGCTAAGGTAGAGATGTCGGCCAAAATCAGCTCGACTCAGCACCTTTGCTCGGCCTTACCAGCTCAGCTCGGCCTCAACAGGTCTACCCAACCTCAACAGGTTAGCTCGACTTACCAGGTCAGCTTGGCTCAACTGGTTAGCTCGGCCTCAGCAGGTCAGCTTGGCTCAGCCTCAGTCAGCTCAGCTTGGCCAGATCAGTTAGGTACGAGATTCTCTTCCAGTAACACACGATAGGAGTAACCGCCCACAACGTGATTCTTGCATAACAATCGACATCCATCACTCCCTAACATCTAGTGTAATGGATGAAATTGTGCCTAGAATTACAGACCACATTGTCCTATCTTCACTATAAATAAGAGTCTCATCTACATTGGAAGGTACGCAATAACTCACACCCTAAACCCCAACTACACTACTTAGACCCAGATTCCGAGCCTAACTTTGGCATCGCAGGGTCCCCTGCTCTAGTCAGGGTCTCCTTTGTCCTTCTCTTGTGCAGGCACACAAGGCTCGGCTCAAGTGCTCGGAGCTCGGAGAAGGGTGAACCAGATTTTTGCATCAACGGTGACTTTACATGCAACTAGTGGCCCGTTGATTGGAAGCTCTAGCTTACCTTACTTCAATACAGCATATTGTACTGTATCTTTTCCTTTGTTGAATTTTCTCTACAGGAGCATATATAGATAATTAAGTAGATATGGGGGAGACGAGTGCATTTTTGTGGCAATCTTTCTATATTACAACTAGAGTTGGGCATCGAGTCAAGTCGAACCAAGTTAGGGCTGACCTAATTTGATCTGGTATTGAAATAGGTCGGACCCAAAATTGACCTAACTCAATACTGAGTCCAGCATACCTAACCGATCAGAGTCCGGGTTTGGCCTAGACTAATCTAAACCGACTCTGACCTAGTCACAAGTATTGAGTCGGGTCAAGTGCAATGGGTATCCATGAGCTGAAATCACAACTCAATACGTAGATTCACTCGTTAAAATTGCAGCCTCTCTATTAGATACACTGTATTTTAGATCTAAGTTTTTTTTTTTGTTATTTATTTATTTTTATTTTTATTGTATTTTTTAAAATTATTATTATTATTATTGTTATTTTTATTATTATGTGTGTGTATGTGTACAGTTGAGTTTCTGATCGAGTCAAGTCAATTACAAGTTGGATTTCGGATCGAGTTGAGTTGAGTTACTAGATTACTGAGACTTGATTTGAGTTCCGATTATACGAAGTTGACTTGATTTGGATTGACTCACCCACTTGGTTTAAATTGAGTCGGAATGAGTTAGACGGGTCAAGTCGTCGCATGCCTAGCTCTAACTTGAACTAGATTTCAGCCTTACTTTGGACAGTACAGTATCTAAATTTGTGGGCAGCCTCGCCAACAGCAGAAGCCCTCGATAAACAAGGATGTAGCCAAAAGCAAAAATGCCCTCTTAAACTGGTAATGGATCACCTGTTAGCCGAGCTGCGGGGCCTACAGAGATATTCATTACAAATCCACTCCACCCATCTGTCTTGCAAGACCACAATGGGACAGGATTCTAAGCGACTGAAGTTTTGTATTAGGATGCATGATACTAGTTTCTACTGTTTATCTGAGTGTTAATAACTCAATGGACGGTTTGATTGACATATAAACATCGTGGTAAACTCCAAGCAGGTTTTAACCATTGACGTTTCTGTTTCAACTGTTTAATCTGTTGTGCCCACTTAAGTTTTGAATCTGCCTGATTTTTAGACTCGTGTTCTATCATGAGATCCACTTTTTGTTTTTAATTTTTTAATTTTTTCACACACTCACGCCTTAGTGGGATTTCACCACCTATGGAACTTGAACCCTCCACCGGGTGTTAAAACTCTCGATAGTCCACCACCGGGAGCAAGAGTAAGGATCCATTGTGGGATCCACTTGATGATCACCATCCTTTTTGTCATTTCTTCAATGCTGATAAGATCCTCCCACTTGGGATCCAAATCTATGAAAGTGTGCTACAAACTTATTTATTTCTCAAGGCATTGACCCAAGCAGGACAGGCATGGGATGAAGAGATGTGGCCCTTGCTTCATCGGGCCCCTTGGTCAGGGAGCTAATTATTATGGACAATCTTTCCTATCAGAGGACTTGTGAGGCCATGCAAATAGACACTTGAATATATATATATATATATATATATATATATATATATATATATATATATATATATATATATATATATATATATATATATATATATATGTGTGTGTGTGTGTGCGCGCGCGCGCGCTCATTTGCGCACCTACACACGTGTGTATCTTTACACACATGTAACATATCATGGATTTCTAATCCAAATAGTCCCTGTGATGTGGAATCCTATAAAACTCGAAAGTCTAAATTTTTACTTTGATCTAAAATTTTGGTAAGCCATGGAAAAGAGAAACACAATTTAAGAGAGGGAGCCGTTTTCATTTTTCATGGCCTATCAAAGTAAAAAATTAAGCCCAAGAGGTTTCATGAGGTGATGCTTCACTTGGACCGTTTAGATTACATCATGTCTAATGAATTCTCAAAAAACTTCACACGAGTTTCAGATGAACTGGTGTGCATTTGAGCATTTTGATATATATATATATATATACACATACACGAAAATGCTCACCGGAGAACCAGTTCGTACGTACTACGTATAAACTTTTTTGAGAATCCATCATACATGATGGGGATCCAAAATCTGAACCGTTCATGTGAAGCAGCACCTCGTGACACCCCCAGACCCAAGTTTTACTTTGATCTAGAACTTGGATGGGCCATGAAAAATGAAAACGGTTTCTTCCCTTGATTTACATTTCTTTTTGCTATGGCTCACCAGAATTTTAAATCGGGGTGAAAATTTGTCATATGCGGTTTCATGGGATTCGGCATCACATGGACCGTTCAGATTAGACACCCATGGCACATGTGTAAAGGTGCGCACATGCATATGTGTGCAGGGGAGCATGACTCTCTCTCTCTCTCTCTCTCTCTCTCTCTCTCTCTATATATATATATATAACTGATTGTTTACATTCAAGCACCCTTGGTTACTGTTACTCGCGTCGGACTAAAGTTGACTGGATTGTACTCTGCTTGCCCGTGAGCAGGAAAATCCTCAATCCTTTAGGTCTCACTCACACCTTTTATTTTAATTTATTTTTCATTATTATTTTTTATCAGTTAACTGGTCCAACCTATTGGACCACACAAAAGATGGACCCCCCGCGTTTACCATTTTGGTGGACCGATCTGATTTATAGAATGTCCGTATTGTAAAGGATAAGGTAGATTGATAGCTACATTGATTCTGAAAGGAGAGGTTGAACACGTGTGTGGGTCACGGACTCACGGATTACCTACTGACATCCTCAGTAGCAAATCTGGCTACTTAAGTGATGTCACCAAGTTCCGTGGGTCCCATGATGATGTATGTGTTACATCCACACCATTCATTCATTTGGAGAGATAATTTTAGTGGATGACTAAGTATGTGACACTCGCTGGAAAAAAAAAAAACAATAAACGCCTACCATTAAAAATTTTGGATCAAGCTGATATTTGTGTTTTCCCTTCATCCTTATCTTTTTAGACTTGATGAATATGTTAGATCTCAAATGAACATCATGGCAGGCCTTAACAAAGGTTTCAATGGTGGGTGGTGTTGTCCGGGCTTTGAATTTGTCTTATTTTTTGGCTCCTGCTTTCAAATGATCTCTCTAAATAAATAACTGGTGTGGATACAACATATATGCAGTAGCCAAACTATCGCTACTCAACCCGTCAGTAGCTAATGGGCGCAGTTCAGATGGGGCTTATTCGCGTCTGCTCATGAAGTGGACAATGCACGTTCGAGGAATATGGACCATTGGTCATTCTTTTCTGACCATTTACTGTTCTTGGACACATGCGCCTCACTTCCTAAGGGAACTGGACCGTCCCTATCTTTTTTTTCTTTATTCTTGGGATAAGGTACGGTACGCAATCTTATACACATGTTCAATGCTGGCATGTTAATTGGCAGGCCCACATCCCAACTGGCTGCATTTACAACTAGCTACGGTTGGGACCATGGATTGCAGACTCGCTCTAGTGCTACAAGATGCATTGTAGGCGACTCAGACTCGGTAACGTGAGTCAACCCGATCTACCTCGACTTGGGTGAGTTAGGCCGGTTCACACACGAGTGGAATAATTATTACCTTCTGATCCCTAATGGCTTGTTTGGCTTGATGTAATTATACGTATTTTCCTATAATTTATCTGGAAGAAGCATTAGATGCATACATTAATTAACATTACATGCTTTTGAAAGTGAAGAGGAGTTGCCTCATATTTGATTTCACCGTAATTCGAAGCTAAAGCTTGTTGGGCCCCACCATAACATGTGTTATTAATTTCCACTCCATCCATTCATTAGTACAAATCATTTGTAGCCACAGGCCCAAAGATAAGGCAGATTCAAAGATCAAGTAGACTGCACTACATTAAACATTGGTGATTGAATGCTAACCATTTAAATGTTCTTCCCATGGCGTGGTCCACTTGAGTTTCAGATCAATCTCATTTTTGGAGGCATACCCTAGAATGCTCAGGCCAAATGAATGTACATCATGGATAAAACATATACATCATGGTGGGACACAGTCTATCTCATTTTCTGTACCTAAAAGTTGCTACAGTCAATGTCATTTGACATAGGCTGCGGATTGCGTCGGCTTTTGGGGCCCACCGTGATGTAAGTGTTTTATCCAAGCTGTTCATCATTTTTCTCATATCATTTTAAAATCTGATACAAAAAATGAGTCAGGTGAAAGGTTTAAGTGAACCACAAAGTGGGGATTGAACGTTCACCATTAAAAACTTCTTGGGAGCTGGAGAAGTTTTGGATCAAGGTGATATTTGTGTTTTCACTTCATCCATGTCTACATGACCTTATAAGTAGGTGAGAGGGTAAAAAAACATCACAATAGCCCTTAGAAAGGTTTTAATGGTGGGTGTCATTATTACTGCAGCTTCCTTTGGCGTGGTCCACTAGAGCTATGGACTTGCCTCATTTTTAGGATCATATACTAAAATGATATGAGAAAAGCAATTAAGGGCGTGGATAAAAACAATTACATCACTATGGCCCCACAAAGCCCTGCCTGGACAGATTACCGTTCGAGCGGGGGTAGGACGCAATCCACATCCTACAACATACTTTCCGGTACATGTTCCTGTAATACATAATTAATGCTTAAGGCTTGTTTAGTTTTCCAAAAATACCATAGTATTTCATTGTAAAGAAGTAATAATTACTTATTACTTGTATTTGTAATGATTGTTGGTCCTTCTATTGACTACTGTCACATTTTGTTTTCTACAAAATTTTGGATGGACTATACATAAAATAACTAGCCGTGTGTTTGGTGTAATGGTGTATCAGATAGTTGATACCGGTTAGTATGTTATGGTGTCCATCACCTCATCTCTATTACAGATGCAAATGCTGTTTGATTTCCATTGCGTTCCCACATACAGAAATGGATTGTTGTCTCTCCCTTACAGTAGATTGGTGGTCAGTGGTCAATGTGTTGTTGGCCCCCCATTCTGTATATATTTCATCCATGGCGTTCATCCATATTTTCAAACAGGTGTAATTCATCATAATCAGATGGGGGCCATTAGAAAGGTTTCGACGGTTTAAATCAAAAGTATCCACTCCTTCCTATTATATCGGCCACTTGATATTTGGATATGCTTCAATTGTCGAGATCAACCACTGTATGGCTGACCCAATTTTTGCAACACTTATTCCCAATTAGTAGATCCACACATGATTAGCCCAATGTAATCTATTGGATTAAAATAGTCCTTGAGGTTGATTATAGGCACCGCAAGCCTTATTTACATAAATCAACAAATTATTGTCGAAGACGAAGACCAACGCAGTATCCGCAGTCCATCAACAAAGCTATACAAACATCTACATAAACCAGCTAGTCAAGTGACCACTCCAAAAAGTCCCACCCAAATCTCTTCAAAAACCAATTGCCACAGCACCATGGCCCTGCTCTTGAGATCATCCACATATCTGTGTGAAGCTAGGAAAATCCCTCACTTCACCAAGCAGAACTGATGATCAATATTTCAGCTTTGATATGAGCTGAATCACAATAGCCAAAAATAAGATTCCGAAGATGAATCTAACAATTACCGCAACACCGTCTTCCATGTCTGCAATACTTTCTCTATGTCTGTTTGTGCCAAGGTCATATGGGGCACAAGAGGTCATTGCTGAGGTCTGTCCTATAGGAGGCCTCATGCAAATGGCACTGCAGCACTCTCTATGTTACGACCTAATACTCTCATAGTCATCCACGATCTCGTCCTATGGGACAGTTGGAAGCTCCAATTTCTCGAACCATGCTAACCATTCGAGAAAAGCCTCGACGGGCGAGTTGTAACCACGAAAACGTGCCCTTAAAAATCTCTCCACTTGCACACGACACTCCTCCCAGTCATAATATACTCCGGGACGGCGACCGTTGAATACAACGTGTACCTTTTTAGCCATCTGCACATTATCAAATAAAGTGACAACATCTCATTGCAATATACCAAAAATAAGATGAGCAATGTTAAATATCATTACTTATTCAATAACTAGAAAAAATAACGTAACTAAATTTGTTTTAATCATTAGATTACCTGGGTATTATAGTATTCCTATTCACATGCCTGAACCGGTCTTAAGGTAACACTTGCAAAATTTGACGGAATGGTTTACAGAAAAAACATACAGTTATAAAGATCATTGATAGAGTAATTCAGGAATTGAAACATGTTATGCAGTGTATATGACGGTTACTTATCAACAAACCATACACATCAGTTGCCAAAATGAGCAAACAATCATCAAAACTATAAATAGTTGACATGTTGAAGTCCAACACTGCCATCCAGTAAGGTCCTTTCATTGCTTGTTTTATACAGGCACATCTATGGCCCATTCTATGCAGGCACATCCATCCACATATAATCATCTACAATTATCCAAAATAGAAAAAGATAATTATCCAAAAAAATAATCATCCAAAATATCAAACTCCATGTTCGTCCTAGTGCGTTCAGTCGGAAGACTAATCCGATGTAAGCAACATTAGTACAAAGTCCAACCTCCTGTGCTCAAGGAGTGAAAGGAAGGAGCCGGACTGTTGTTCATCATTTGATAGAATTTTTATTGCGCGAGGGATCTCATGTCCTGTGAGCCCTTCAATCTGTTCCAAAGCGGGAATAATTTACGACATGTGTACCATGTCTTTTCGTTGGTGAATAGTTATAGCTAGTGATTTCACGGCTTACGCAACCGCGCTCATTTCTTTTCCAATTACATCACAAGGGTGACTTGTTCTTGCTCTCTTCCTTGACGTCAAGGTGTTGCTTATGTTCATGAAGTTGTTTCCGTTTCCATTCGAATTTCGATAGGGCCTATGGGTGCTATCATGATTTTCATACGATCATTGGATGACAGCCACACTGTCCCCAACATCGTCACTCGATAGCACAAGCATATCATCATTCAGATTAATAGATGTTCTCGACGAAAAATCGATATCTCTAGACCGTCTTGAAGCCATAGAATTTTGCATGTTTTCCATGCTTGAACGGCGTCCACTAGCTTGGACATTTCCGAATAGGTATGTCAGGTCATCATACCTCCACACCTTTTTGCCCCGTACATGCTGTGCGTAAGGATGTGACTATTGACAAGAATGATAAACATATCAATACAAGTTTATATTTGGATATATCATTTTTACTAAATACAAACGAAATAAATAACTTGAAATGTATTGAAACTTAAATCAATGTCAATCTCACTCGTATATAATCATCCCATACGTCATCTAGAGTAGTGACTATGTTCAATTCGTCATCCCATCCAGAACCAGAAATAT
This sequence comes from Magnolia kwangsiensis, assembly GCA_037074715.1. Classification (NCBI taxonomy): domain Eukaryota; kingdom Viridiplantae; phylum Streptophyta; class Magnoliopsida; order Magnoliales; family Magnoliaceae; genus Magnolia; species Magnolia kwangsiensis. The sequence goes on along the minus strand of CM073576.1, from coordinate 39,496,058 downwards.
TCAGTGTCTCGCGCACTTCGAAATACAGCCTCTTCAACATGAGGAGGCAATTCCCAACATGTTTCTCCTGTAGTGATATTTATATGGCACCCTTCACAGTATCGACAACTATCTTGTATGTCTCCTTCTTAAATCCATTGGCACTCTTACGTCTATTTTCGACAACATCCATAAGAGTGTCAATAAGGCAATCGTCCATCTCATCGGCCCAACGCATTACACCACTAGAAAACCCATTCTCATTAGTTGATTTCTGTTTATATTTTCTCGGGGGTCCTCCGTGGTGTAACACTTGGCTCTTGACGGGATTCTTTCGTAGATGTTGAATGATTGTTTCGCTTGTTAGGTGACATATCTCCATTAGAAACTTCAGATATCTACATAGATTTAAATGAACAACTTCAAATAAGCATTAAAACACCAGGTTGATAACTTAAATACAATGATATTTTGTAATAAAGCTACAGGCTCACACATTCATATTCTAAATATTAATTGATATAGAGGAAAAAAAATATTGTTAAACCAAGGATCGAATACTATAGACAAGTGCGTGTCGAAAAATGAGTACAAACATTTGATTCTCCTTTTTATAAAATAACAAAAAATCATATGATTTTCATACGCTACGATGCACAGGATGAAAATCATTCTACATCCTAGTAGCAATATTATCTCGAAACATGGTTCATTCGTCTCTTTCACATTGTGTGACGTTGATAATCATTCGTCTATTGTCGAGAGAATTGATCTCAACTGGAGATGGATTTATACCATTCGCTACATTCGTTGATGAGTCCTTATTCTTAACAATACCATCTCCCTCAAATTCTCGGATAAAGTTGTGTAACATATAACATGTGATCACTATCTTCAGTTGTGTTAAAAAGTTGTATCGTGAAGCTGATTTGAGGATTGAAAACTAAGCTTTCAGTACTTCAAAAATCCACTCTACAACATTTCATAGTTGAGAATGTCTATAGTTAAATAGTTCTTTCATGTTGCAAGGCTTGCGACCCGCGCAGTATTCATTGAAGTGGTACTATATGCCGCAGTACGAAGCCATGAATCCTGACGAATGCGTATAACCAGCATCAACTACATAGTACTTACCTACAATTAATTAGGAGTAATTATCACTTTAATAATTTCACATTGATTCAGTTAATAAATATGTTCTATTATATAGTTAAACACTAAGTACCATATAGGATTATAAATCGATCATGTGAATGTGTCAACACAGTCTGTAAGATGCATGCATCGAAGGCCGAACCTTCCCATCCGGCTAGATCGCATACGAACTTGAGAGAACCCCTTTTCGGCTACGATAGGTGACATTGTCCATTATAAGAACATAAGCAGGTATGTGACTAGATTCGTTGTGGATAGTAAGGACTATTAGCATAAGAAACTATTTATCATTTTTCTTTTGAGATTAGTATAATACTCGTTAATATAATTATTAAGTATTAATCATTATTATAGTGTTATTAGTAAATATTTTATTATTATTACTTGAATTATTTGAGAGATTATCAATAATCATAAGAATATTGGATAATGACAGTACATTTGATTACTGGATTAACACTCCTATTATGAATAATATTTGATCCATTATACCATAATAATAAGAATAATGATAATAACAACAATAATAATAACAATAATTTATGATTCAAATCCTAAAAATCTAAGCCTATAACTAAATCCTAGGATGAAGCCCTAATTTTATATTAAAACCCTAAAAATAAAAATAAACCAAACCCTAGGTTGTATAAATCTTGACCGTAGGAATTTGGTAGAACATTGATTTTACATATAACTTCAGAATCCATGGTAGAATTCAATTAGAAGGGTGCACGTATTTTTCAACAACGCCAATTGACAATTTGATACATAAGGTGATGATTCTTCCTCTTGAGCTTTTCATTTTCCCATTAGCCTAAGTTATAGTATGTATTTTAATTTATAATTGATATCTCCATTTTATAATTACATGTGTTAGCTAGTGAAAATTGAATTGTTATATTTCATGCTTAATGTTTATCCTGCATACTTATTTCCTACTTGTGGATTACTTGTAGATTGCTTATGAAACTTAAACTGGTACATTAGTGGGAAACCCCCACCTATAAATGTATACCCATACTTGGGATATAACCTGACTAGTTGTGATTAAAATGGACATTCGGCTTAGTGGTTATTGAGTGGTGGTCTAAATGGATCATTGATGTAGCCTACCATCTAGGGTTGTTGTGTCTAAGTGGTTTTGAAGGATGATCTTTTATCGCATGGTTTTGATACTCGCCCTATGTAGCTTATTTTGATATTTGTCGTATGTGACTTGTTTTGATATTGGCCCTACGTGGCTTTGTTTTGATATTTTTCACGGATGGGTTCGATGCTTTATATTGTGCAACCATGCGATAGTAAGCCCCATATACTGTAATATGATTAGTCATTAGTCGATGGGTTTCCACTAAACATCCTAAGATGGTAGCTTCATGAGTCGGGGATGGTGGTATGGGACCTATGCCCGAGCTGTCGACCTACGTTGGTGAGGAGCCCCTGTAATGACCTTTGAGCTTATTTAAAATGGCTGGTTGTAATCGGACTAATAATGGGTTGGTTAATCATGCATACATGGCACAAATCAACATCTATTGTTATCGTACGTGATGTACATATTTGTACAACTGGATGTTTTTCCCAGGTCGATGATTGTATAGGTGACGAGCCCAGTGTCCACACGGATGAGCATCCCTGGGGCGATGATTGCATTCACGCATCCATGCACATAATAAGACCTGTATCATGTATTGTTTTGTATGCGTTGTTTTATAACTATACTTATTTAATGCAGCAGTATATAATCTTGAAGGAAACTCACACTGAGTTGGTCACTCATCCATCAAATATATAACCGTACAAGTAACACATGTGGCTTAAGTGATTTTCAGGTTCAGACTGATGAGGAGTTGGGTACAAGTGTCAGGGATGCATGGCCGTAATGCTGAGTCGTGTGGTCTTGCGGCTTACGTTTACATTCTTCTGTTACTTTTCATGTATTAAATTATGTGAATTCTTGTATTTGTTATATCGAGACATTGTTTGTATAAGTCATTATGGACAACTTCTTGTACATCCTAAACATACATGAAATCTTTCATTATGTATGATTTGTCCATTCTACGCTCATCTGCTTACTCTGATAGTTAAAATATATATATATATATATATATATATATATATATATATATATATATATATATACTTGAATTTGACCATTATTTAAGGTTAACACTCGAGTTTTTAGGAAACAGGTCATGTACTCGGGCCCTGAAATGTCGGGGCGTTACAACATGTGATTTCGTCCAATGGAATCGAGGTGGACAATGCCAAAATAAACTTATTTGTAAATTTGTCAGCCCCCAAAAGCATACATGACATTCATTCTTTCATATGTCACAAGGAATTCTATGGGATGTTCATTAAAAATTTTAGCCAACTATCTAGACCATTGAGCAACCTCCTTCAAAATGACATCTTATTCGAGTAGACTGATGCATGCCAATAGGATTTTACAAAGCTTAAGGGCATGCTAACAACCGCACCAGTTATGCAGCCACCCAATTGAAGTGTTCCTTTTGAGATCGTGTGCAATGTTAATGATTATGTTGTTAGCGCTGTGTTAGGCTAAATGAAGGACAAGAAGCCCTACGTTATCTATTATGCAATTGGAATGTTGAATAGTGCCCAGAGTAATTATTCCAGTATAGAAAATGAACTCCTACGACTTTTGGTTGGTTCGATCGGTACAGTATGTTCCCAATGCGTTATACACCATCATACAATTATCTCTGGCATGCACAAACATTGGATAAAACAAACAACTAAAACACCAAAGGATATGTTTGTATGCCTAGGCGAGAGAAAGAATTTCTTCTTAAGAACAAGATGTTTCTATTACTGTTGTGCCAAAGACCTAGGCCATGACCCTTTGTATAAACCTAAGAAATGGGTCATTTTCACAAGGGCCTCTTGAGTGGTCAAATGTGTTATATAACTAAAGTGTGTCTGGCCATTATGAGACACTCATAATAGAAACAATGTAGTCATAGTATGCCTAATCAAAATGGTAAGAACAACACTAAGAAATGCTAAAGCATTATAAAAAAATATATTTGCAAAACTAATTTCATCAATACCTTATAAAGGGTCTCGAATAAGCCAAATGAGGTTTAGATCCCCCTCCTTATATATGAGTATCAAGCATGCACGCCTAGTTAACTAGTTTCAAGGCTAATTTTTTCAATAGGCTAGCCTCATGCGTGCATATGGGCCAGTGCATAGCGATGCACTAAATTATAAAGGTATGGGTTAGGAAAGCTTTATAAGCACTTTTCACTTCTCCACCCCATCTAATGTAGGAGTAAAGTATTAACACTAAAAGATAGAAAAATAAGGCTTGCTTTATTATGTTTACTTTTTTTCCTTTCAATTTTTTATTTTTATTTTTATTTTACACGAAATATCTCTAACAATTTCCTACTTATTTCAAAACTAAACAAAATCTGAGCATAATGAAGTACTATTATACATAAATAAAAGTGACGAATTTTCTTGAACCTCACTGAATGAAATGTGTTTTGGCTATAAGAAATTAGTGTACTAAGTCTAGTGTAAGCTGTACATGAGACACACATAGTAGTTAAGAGTTTAAAGGGTGTTTCGAGTTTTAATTTACAGCCATTTGCAATATCCTGGTTTTATAAGTGATCTTAAAAATTAGCCTAATTCTCAATGAAAGTGGTCACACTTTCACAGTACTCATATAGATGAGTTCATCAAGGACGTCTCTATAACAACAATCATTATACCTTGTAGGCAATGAACTCATTAAGGAATAAACACAACCTTAACCCGTTACAGATAACAACATTACTTACATCATATGTCAAGGGATTCAAAAAAGTGATTTCTTGAATGCTGAGATAAATGAGTATAAGATTAATCTCCTTTGTTTTTCTCCTTCCTCAAGAGCTATTTAATGAATTGTTTCTCTTATGGATATGCATTAGTCAAGTGATAAAAGCCTTCAAAAAATTTTCTTTGCATCTCTTAGACTTATTTTTTGCCTATATTTCAGGTGCTTTTATCGAAGTTCAAAATCACAAAGTGCTTTTTGCTCTATCCAGTCCGGGATCTTCCTCATAGGAGATAAGTTTGTTTGCTCGTAGATTTCATGATAGATTGCCTTGGGTGCCAAGTTGCTATTTTTAGAAGGTACCAAAGAATAATATCTTGATGTTGACTAATGCTCCGTTGAATGTTGTGAATCATCTTATCATGATATAACTGTCATTCCACTGCCTTTCGTTGCATTTCTTTAACCATCGTTGGGTGGGCATGCAATGAAATGGGTCAGTTGCTTAGATGGGCCCCATCATGATATTTATGTAAAATTCACCCCGACCACCAAATCTATCAAATTATGTTAGGCCTAGGACCAAAAAAATCACCTTATCTGTGGTTCAGGTGGACCACATAATTGAAAATAGTATAAGGTGGACCACATAATTGAAAATATTATACAATGTAATGATTACCCTCCAAATTATTTCCTTTAATATAGCCCACCTGAATTATGGATGGGCCTTTTTTATCTTACGACTAAATTTTCGTATATCATCTAATGGTTAGAGTGAATTTCATTTAACTATCATGGTGGGCCTTGTAAAAATCAAGGGTACATGTCTCTCTCCCAACTATTTTTTTTAGTGTGGCTCACTTAAATCACAAGTTAGCCTGAATTTTTTATTCTTAGCCTAAACCAGGATTACACATCTAATGGTTTGAGTGGATTTCCCATACACATCATGATGTGTCTGATGAAAAAAGTCATATCCCTCTCCACTTATGTTGATAGATTATTTAAAAGAAAAAGGAAGGTACAAGATGCGGCTCTTGATTTAGATGGGGCCCATGGTGATGCTTATATAAGATCGATTATAACCATTATATGTTTAGTCTCGTATTGGGCCTAAAGATATATACTTAGGCTGACTTGTGATTCTCCACACCAAAGGAAAAAATTGGGAGAGAGATGTCCACCTTTGTTTTTTGTAGGCCCAATTAATTTTGAAAAAAAAAAAAAAAAAAACAACGAATCCAACCATTTGATTCCACAAAAAACAATTAGTCCTATGGCTCAAAACTTATACCCATATGTGATTGGGATGACCAGACTAATTGAAACAGCTTAGAGGACAAACCTTGCTTACATTATTTCCAATTATGTGGTCCACTCTCCTAAATCACAAATGGAGCTGATGTTTCCACCTTTTCTTAACATATAGTGATGCACCTGTGATCTTGTGGATTTTACACATATAAACGTCATAGTAGGACCCACACAGGCCGCCTATGGATTCGCCCACGAGGCGGCGGATACGAAGGCAGTGAAATGGTAATTACATCACGAATGAAGTAGCTGTTTGAAAACCTTTTCGAAAAAGGTACCTAAATATAAATTTTATATATTAATCAATTAATTTTTATAAACTTCACTTCATAATACAAAACAATCAAAAAATTTATATGCAATACTAGCGTATACCATTTTATCAATCAAGTCAACTAATACCGGTTGTCTTCGGGTTCACATTATTTGGGCGGTTTGGTTCCGCTCACTACGCGTGCGTATTCAAGTTGACTTATTTTGGGTAGTTTGGCTTCACTCACATGCGTGCACTTCAAACGACTTTGAGTTCACCTAATCTGGGCAGATTGTTTCTACGCACAGGCGTGCATCTAACCATCGATGCATGCATGAGTACGGAGCATCACGGTCGACCAGAGTATCTAATATTACCTTTTTCTCAATTTTGCACGTTTTCATGGCAGGTGTCAAAACTTCATCATTAATGCAGACAACCTTCCTTTAACCTTTTCTATATAATATTGCATGGAGATGGAAATCATCGTATACAGCGGTTGTATCAAAGGTGCTCTCCGTCAATATATCACGTGTGGAATCTTCGATCCATAAAAGTGGTAATTACAAAGTGACCATCACGTGATTGAAAATCAGATCGAACCATTCGTTGATATGGGAACAACATCTACATCACTACGTAGCCAATGGTATTATTCATTGAATTGGAGTGGTATATCCAACGGATGGATTGACCATATAATCACCTAAAGAACTAATAATGGAGCGGCCCACCTTTTTTAGGGTTTGGATATTCTATTAATTATAATATGTTGGAAGAAAAGGAAGGGATCCATCGAAACTTATGATACACGGGATGTGTATCATTTCCCAGCCCGAGTTGATTGGAGCACGTGAGACGTCTTATCCCTTCCCAGCAACCATAATATCCTCGCCACAGGATAAGCACAGAATATTCCGGTTTTCAGTTGTTGCAGGCGGATCCATGATCCAATGGCCCAGATCAGTTACTTTTGGGCCCCACCAAGGATGGACCAATTCTAACCTTTAAATGTGTGGCCTATAAAATGGGGGCCAAAAGCGAATACAATAAAGTTCCACATTCAACTCAAGGACCTAGTGTTATAAGGTCCACATGATGAGTGGTACTATTATACAGACGATTCATATTTTGTTCTCTATGATAGTGACCTTCACTATGGATAGATGAATTTTGAACCATATATATAAAAAAAAAAATCCGTGGCTTGCATCTACCTTTAAGGCCTATTTGGATAGATCTATGAACTGCTCATAAATTATTAAATAATATATTATAGCATGATGGATTATGCTAATGGAAGACGTTTTCTTAATTTCCAGAAACCTAGTTAGAATTATAAAGTGAAAGTCATTTCCCGTGTTACTTTATTCCTCTCTCTCTCTCTCTCTCTCTCTCTCTCTCTCTCTCTCTCTCGTATATGTGTCCCATCGTTTCTCTCATTTTTCTTGTCTCCCATCTCCGTCACACTCGTGGGTGGAGTGGCATCATGTACAGTTAAATTGTTATTGGGCTTCTATTACAGTCAATTTACACATTTATTTTCCTACAGTGATGGTTGGGATGATCATCTTTTACAACTTTTAAAAGGGATTGGCAATCAAAGGACGGATCAAACGGGATTGATCTCAATGATAAACAATTTGAGTGGATTAAAATTGCAAGGCCAATTGAAACATTATCGGCACCGTTTGAAAGATAAGAAAAGTTGCTCTAGTCTTAGCTTCAGTGGTAATAGATAAAGGAAACTCTTCTCTTCAAGCCAGTCTCTTAATCATCGGTGTTGACACATGATATAGATATATAGGAAATCCACCATCAAGTAATCCTGACTCGTGCATATATATATTCATCTACTATTGCTTACTCGATTAGCCATGATGTATTCAACCTCCTTTTTAAATTAGATTACGGTGGATGTGATCTTGAGGAAATATGACTTCTTTAATTGCTTGATGCACATTGCTTGAATCCCCATGGTATCGTTTGAGGCAGCTTGCATGAAACACCAAATGGAGATTTAGCCTTGTTGGAAGTTGGACTCTATATGCTGCTTGTCCAACTCGTTCAACTACGGAGAAAAGCCAATCATCTTAATTAGGTTGATATTGGATATCAATAGTCTAATTTAATTGATGATGAAGTTAAATAGTTTAGTTTAAACAATATTGATGAATGAATAGTTTGATTTATTAAAATTAGAGATGACTAGCCCAATTGGACCAATTCAATAATGTGATTGGGCCAATATTGAAGATTAACAATTAAATTAGACTAATAAAGAAGATGACCAATATGATTGGATTGAAATTACAGATCAACGAAACAATTGATCAAATGATATTGGATATTTACAATTCACTTAGGTGAATATTAAAGACCAACAACATTGTTGAAACAATGTTGAAGCTGAATGATACAATTAGAATGGTATCAAAGATGAACAATACAATCTAATAAGGCCAAAATTGATGATAAACAATTTGATTTGACTAATATTGAAGATTAACAATTTGGTTGGCACAAAGTTGGAGATGAATGACTTATTGTAAGACCCGTATCTTAGTCCGTACCGTTCCGTAAACTTCAGCGGTCTTACCGGTCGAATTCCGGCAACCTTCGACCCTTAACCGATATCGACGCGCGACCCTGATTCATATACCGACAACCCGAGTCGACTCAACCCGAGACCAATACCATAGCGACCGCGCCGTCGCCGCGGTTCCGATGCCGCGACTCGCGCGCCGAGGCGATACCCTAGTCAAGAGTTGTAGACCGACGTTCGGTGCGAGGAAACGCCGCACGTTACGAAATCTAAGGGAATCTCTACGATGTGTCACATCAATCCCATCAATCAATTATCCATCAATCCATCACATGTCAAGTACATTCAAGTACACATGTCACGCCCAAACTCAGAAACCGGGCTCACAAAATTTTCGATCGCCGAATCCGGCGCCGACAGCCTCCGTAGAACCCCATTCTTGGCTCCTAGCTCCCATTCGCCAGGCTCCGATCCTGAGATGCTACGAGGAGGATTTTCAATGTCAGTTTGATTCGTAATAAGCATAACCAAAGGCATAACCCACAAACAACAACCAAGAACTCCATTACATTTCCACCATGATCAAAAACTTTACAAGTACAATGAGCATAAAGAGAAATACAATGGTAAAGAACAAAAACTCTAAAACGCTCTGCAACGGCTCCTGCCTCAGCGCTGCTGCGATCCAACTTCATCTGCACGTAACGGTAGTGCATAAGCTTACAGAAAGCTTAGAGGGTGGTGCAAGTGTGTGCGCAAGGTAGAATATGAACATGCAATGTCAGAGTAAAGCGTAATATGCAGATAGAACCATAATACCATGAGCTGTACCAAGGCTATGCAATGCGAGACATGAATGGTATCGGTCATCCCAAGGTCATGCGATGTGCAATGCAACTCAAGCATACAGATCCTCATCTATATCCACACATCAATACAGCTCAAAATATGGAATATCACCGGGGTCTAGTGCACTCTAAACCAGATTGCCGCCACATCGCATGCAATAAGGTAAGTGCAAGAGACCACACCATCCGTCTGCCAATATCGGGCGCGACTCGTCAATAGCGGACCCATTCCTCGAGCTGGTCAAACTCAGCCTAGCATTGCCCCCTACACTCGGGCGGGTAAGGCCGCACCCCCTTCCAACTAACCACGACACAGTGGAGAGCGTAACCGTCTGGTAATCGGCACTCAACGCTCATCTACCCACTCGGTCTAGACGTTGGAGCAACCTCTTGGTACCATAAGGGTTTAGGGACTTTCACCTAGGGATATCAATAGCATCCCATGTAGAACAAGATTTTTGGTATCCAATCCTGCCAACCACGATGCGTCTGTGGAGGCTACGGCCCTGATGTAGCTAGGGCGTAATAATAACCATGTCACACAAATGCAAAATGCATGATTCACGCTATCCAGTCATGCAACAAATCCTGCGCATATCGTGCGCTCATGTAGGGTAATACCGCCTAACCAGGAGCCCATAAATAACCTGTCCGAAGGTAAATGCTATGATCAGACAATTCTCACGTCAAGCATACATATGATGCATATGATCATGAGTCATGAAACTGTACTAAACATGTTATAATAAAATGAACTATCTTACAATGCAGATGGACCTGGACGGCCGAAACACAGCAAGTACGGCCCAATAATGGGCCCTGAGGAGAGTCGTAATGTGGACATTCAACCAGCATCACACTCGCAATCTAGACGTCAAACCAACGTTGCTTCCCAGGCACGATCTTCTTAAACACCGCTACATAATCGGTATTGGGATTACACATTGCAATGGACCTTAGGTTCCTCCCATTGGGCCTTACATATATATCAAATGGGTCATAGCTTATGGGCCTTTTATTCATCAGATGGGCCACATAAATGGGTCACACCAATGGGTCTTATGTGCATTGCAATGGGTCAAAACCCGTGGGCCTTGGATTACATCAAATGAGCTTAGTCTCATGAGTCTAATATGTGACCAACGGGCCACACCAATTGGGCCCCACATGTAGATCAAGTGGGCCTCAACCCATAGACCTAACATGAGTTCAATGGGCCTAAACCCCTGGGCCTTAATCAAATAAGATGGGCCTAACTCATGGGTCTCAAATAAGTCCAGTGGACCTAATCCCATTGACCCTTTTTTATAATCAAATGGGTTCACTCCCATGGGTTTTAGGAATGCAACAAATGGGTCCAATTTTATGGGCCTTGGAACACATCAAAAGGGCCTATTCCTATGGAATTGGAACATATCAAGTGGGCCTAAACCCATAGGCCTTAAATATCAAGTAAGCCTAAGCTCATAGGCTTTACGTATCAGGTGGGCCCAAGTTCATAGGCCTTAAATGAATCAAATGGGCCTAGCCCATAAACATTTCATAAATCAAATGGGCCTAGCCCATAAATGAATGGCCCACCCCACCACTAGCTCAAGCCTTAAAATGGTCCCATCAAGTGGATGGACGGTCTGAATGCACTACAGGCATCATGGTGGGTCCCACTGTCCAGTGGACAGTGCAGGTAAGGCACATACATCACCCAAGGCCCCACCGTCCGTGGGCGGTGGAGGCAGCATGTGTGCAAGGAGGGTGAGTGCCACCGTCCGCCTGGACGGTGGACTACCACACATACAACAACGTGGGTCCCATGTGGGGCCCACCCAGTAATGTTTAAAACCCATCCGACCCATTCATAAGGTCGCTCGGACCTGGATGAAGGGGAAACATAAATTTCAGCTTGATCCAAAACTTCTGTGGGCCCCAAAAACTTTTCAACGGTAGAATCCCATTCACACTGTTTCACGTGATGTGGGCCACCTGAGTTTTGGATCTGTCTCATTTTTGGAGGGGGCCCACCTGAGGAGGGGACCCACCTCGTGAACAGGTCGGATGACAAACAAACATCAAGGTGGGGCCCACGGCTGGAGCCGTGGGTCCCTAGCTGGACGCCCGCCCGCCACTGCACGGCTGCATGCAGCAGCGTGCAGCGCTCCACCTGCTGGCAATAAAGCAGAGGCTCTGCCTCTTATAAATTTTGGGAAAAATTTGTTTTCCCATGGTTTTTCTAGTGTGGGGTCCGCTTTAAGTGGATCCACTCCGACCATAGGATTCCTCACCTTGCAATGAATCCAACAAGTCCAAAGTTTGAATTTTTTTGATGAAAGAAAATGAAATAAAATAAGAAAATGTATTTGAAAGGTGAGGATGAAATTTTTGACACTATGGCCCACCAGGTGATTAGATCAGCTCCAAATCTTGGCCCAACGCATGAATTTAGGCGAAGAATGGGATGGACGGCGTGGATTGATTACATACGTCACGGTGGGGCCTAAGCAAGGGGACCACAAAAGGTCCCTCTTTTCTTCTATCCCTTTCTTTTCTTTTCTTTTTTTTTGAAAACGTCCAGCGTCTCAGACGCTGGACGGTTTGTTTTTTTTTTATTTTTTATTTAAAACATGCATTGGGTGGGCCCTGATGAAGTGGACCACCACTGATGGGTGCGTGGGGTACAACGAATATGATGGGCCCCACCTGAATGCATCTTGAACAAGATAATGTTCCAAGGTGGGATCCATACAAGTGGGCCACACAATCCCCTTTGCATAAAAAAAATAAAATAAAATAAAATAAAATAAAATAAGAGAGAGAGAGAGACATGGAGAGTGGGACACGGCTTGTGATGGAGGGACCCCGTCATTATGGGCCCTCCCTTACATGAAATCATACATCAAGCGGACCCCTTTGAACATGGGATCATCGAAAATATAAATCAACGGTGGAGATCCATTCCCCACCGATATGGACGGTCTAGATGACCTTTATAAATGAAATAAACATCATGATGGGATCCATAGAGAATGGCCCCATCATAGAATGATCATGATGATCTAAGTGGGCCATCGGCCTTATCTTAGGGTCCCAAGTGAGATCCACACCATTGATCGGTGGGCCTCACTTGGTCCACCATAAAAATAAGTAAATCTACCCTATAGAGGCACCCACCGTCCGATCTTCTTGCTCCTAGAGGTTCCTTGGCACCTTAGCTTCAACTTCAATGGAGGAGATGGAGAATGGAGGGTTGAGATGGGAGATGATGGGGTGAAGAGGTGGGCCACACTTGAAGCTTGGGAATTTTAGAAAATTCCATACGTATGGACTCTTGTTGCTTGGAATTTTGAAATGAGAAAGAGAGAAAGAGAGAGAGTGATGTAAAGGGAGAGAGAGAGAGAGTGATGGATGGATGTGGTGAGTGATGTTTGTGTAAGAAAAACTTGACTTTTGAGGATTTTGTGTAAGAGAGGTATGGCTGGTAAAGACTTTTGTGGCTTTTTGTGTAAGAGAGGTATGGGTTTGGGAGACTTTTGTGGTTGCTTGGGAAAAGGGATGGAAGTGATGTGTACTTGACATGTGATGGATTGATGGGTGATTGATTGATGGAATTGATGTGATTGATGTGACACATCGTTGAGATTTCCTTAGTTTTTGCAACACGCGGCGTTTTCTCGCACCGAACGTTGGCCCATATCTCTTGACCAGGGTATTGCCTCGGCGCGCGAGTCGCGGTATCGGAACCGCAACGACAGCGCGGTCGTTCTGGTATTGGTCTCGGGCTGAGTCGACTCGGGTTGTCGTCATATGAATCAGGGTCGAGCGTCGATATCGGTTAAGGGTCGAAGGTTGCCGAAATTCGACCGGTAAGACCGTGGAAGTCTACGGAAAGGTACAGACCGGGATACGGGTCTTACAGCTCTCCCCTCCTTATAAAAATTTCGTCCTAAAAATTTACACAAGCATCACAACTTAGCATTACTAATGAAAAGGAAGCGATATAACATCATCATATAGAATCAGGGATAGCATACAAAATACAATACATGATCAATCATCAAAAAGATGAGGATAACGCTCTCGAATCTCAGCCTCACGCTCCCACGAAGCCTCCTCTACAGAATGGTGACCCAACTGCACCTTCACCAACGGAATGACCTTGGTTCTGAAGACCTGTTCCTTCCGATCAAGGATACGGATTGACTGCTCAATGTAAGAAGCATCCTCACGAACCTCCAACGGCTGCCAATCAATAACGGGAACTATGTCTGACCCATACTTCCTCAAAATGGAGACGTAAAACACGTTGTGGACGCCAGACAACTGAGATGGCAAGGCAAGCGGATAGGCCACGGCGCCAACACGCCCAATGATCTCAAAAGGTCCTATGAATCTCGGGGCAAGCTTGCCCTTCGCTCCAAATCGAACTACTCCCTTCATGGGCGAGACCTTGAGATACACATGGTCCCCTACATCAAACTCCAAGGGACGACGTCGACGATCAGCAAAACTCTTCTGTCGGCTCTGAGCTGTGTGCATCCTCTGCCTGATGATATCTATAGCCTCTGAAGTCTCCTGCACAAGCTCGGGACCTAGGAGACGGTGCTCTCCAACCTCGGCCCAACAACTCGGTGATCTGCATGGTCTGCCATATAGTGCCTCAAAAGGAGCCATACCAATGGTCGCCTGATAGCTGTTATTGTACGCGAACTCAGCCAATCGCAGATGCTCATCCCAGCTACCCTCGAAGTCAATCGCGCAGGCCCGAAGCATATCCTCAAGTATCTGATTGACCCTCTCGGTCTGACCATCGGTCTGCGGATGGTACGCGGTGCTGAGCTACAAATCAGTCCCCATCGCACGTTGGAAGCTCCCCCAAAACTGAGACGTGAACCTCGAGTCTCGGTCAGAAACGATCGAGACTGGAATGCCATGTAGTCTCACAATCTCCTCAATAAATAATCTCGCAAGCCGGTCCATAGACCAAGTCGCACGCATCGCAAGGAAATGTGCCGACTTCGTCAGACGATCTACAACAACCCAAATGGCATCACGACCGCGCTGAGTCCTCGACAAACCCATAATGAAATCAGTCGACACGTGCTCCCACTTCTACATCGGGACACTCAACGGCTGCAATAGACCAGGAGGTCTCTGATGATCGGCCTTGACACGCTGGCACGTGTTACACTCGGCCACAAAACTGGCGATCTGGCGCTTCATCCCCGTCCAAAAATACTGTCGCCTCATGTCCGGTACATCTTCGTCGAGCCCGGGTGGATAGAAAACTGCGATCGATGTGCCTCAGTCATAAGATCTCTGCGCAACTCTGGAATATCCGGGACACATAATCGGCCTCTGAAACGAAGTCCACCGTCTGTACCAATCTGCCAATCTGTCTGATCCTCAGATGCCGCCTCAGCCATATAACTCTGCAACGACTCATCAGCCTACTGATCCTCGATCACCCTAGCGACAAGAGAGGGTTGAATCGACAAGCTCGATAACTGTACAATGGAAGACTGCAGGCCGAACTCAAAGTTATACGCTACGATATCCTCAAGCATCCGCCACTCCTGAATCATCATATGCGCCATTAGGCCTCGTGCCTGACGGCTGAGGGCATCTGCCACCACGTTCGCCTTGCCCGGGTAGTACTGGAGGTCGAAATCATAGTCCTTCAGGAGCTCTATCCAGCGCCTCTGTCTCATATTCAACTCAGACTGCGAGAAGAGGTACTTCAAGCTCTTGTGATCAGAGAAGAGCTTGAACCTAACCCCGTAAAGGTAGTGCCTCCACACCTTCAATGCGAAGACAACTGCAGCCAGCTCTAAGTCATGCGTAGAATAGTTCAGCTCATGGACCTTGAGCTGACGAGACGCAAAGGCCACTAGTCTCCCGTGCTGCATCAGGACAGCACCCAAACCGATATGCGAGGCATCAGTGAATACAATAAAGCCGTCACTCCCAGAGGGAAGAGTGAGGACAGGAGCGGACGTCAGACGGTCCTTCAACTCCATAAATGCTCGCTCGTAGGCGTTACTCCAAATAAACACTACGCCCTTCCGAGTCAACCTGGTCAGCGGGACTGCAATACGAGAGAAGCCTTCAATGAAACGTCGATAATAGCTCGCCAAGCCAAGAAAATTACGGATCTCTGTCGCAGTCATGGGCTGGCCCCACTGACGCACTGCCTCGACCTTCGAGGGGTCCACTGCGACACCCTCCTTCGTCACCACGTGACCGAGGAACTTCACCTCCTCCTGTCAGAACTCGCACTTCTCCAGCTTCTCATACTGCTGGTGTGCGCGGAGGGTCTGCAAAGTAATCTCTAAGTGCTGCTCATGCTCCTCACGGGTCCTCAAGTAGATCAGAATGTCGTCGATGAAGACTACAACAAACTGATCCAGATATGGGCAGAAAACCTCGTTCATCAGCTGCATGAAGATCGTGGGTGCATTGGTCAGTCCGAAGGACATGACCTGAAACTCAAAATGACCGTAACGCGTCCTGAATGCTGTCTTCGAAATGTCCTCATCTCGGACCCGAATCTGATGATAACCGGAACGCAGGTCAATCTTCGAAAAGAACTGTGCACCCTGCAACTGGTCAAACAAATCATCAATCCTAGGGAGCGGGTACTTGTTCTTGATCGTAACTTTGTTGAGCTCGAGATAGTCAACGCAGAGCCTCAACGAGCTATCCTTCTTCTTCACGAAGAGTACTGGCGCTCCCCACGGAGAACTGCTCAGACGGATAAAATCCAACTCTCGCAACTCGTCCAACTGCTTCTGCAGTTCCCGTAACTCTAACGGTGTCATACGATACGGGGCCTTCGAAATAGGCGTGGTTCCGGGCACGAGATCAATCTGGAACTCGGTGAGTCGAAGTGGCGGTAATCCCGGAATCTCCTGGAACACATCGAGAAAATCGCAAACTACGGGCAGATGGTCGATGCAAGCGGCAACAGGCTCCTCTATGGCGTAGGACATCAAACAAGACAACTGCTCTCCTCTGGCTTCTGCAACGAACTGAAACTGTGGCACACCGGGTATACAGAACGTGATGGTCCTCACGGCGCAGTCCAATATGGCATAATACTCAGCGAGCCAATCCATGCCTAGGATGACGTCAAACTCAGACATCGGCAAAACGAACAGATCGACAGGCATAAAGGTATCCCCAACCAGAACGGGGCAAGATGAATAAAATCGTCCTAACACTGCAGTCCTCCTCAAATGAGTCGATACTGACAGGCTCTCATCAGCAGACTCCAACGATAAGCCAGCCGATCGACAGAAGCTCTCGGCCACAAAGGAGTGCGATGCACTGGAATCAAACAACACTCGTGCAATGCATGCAGAAACTGGAAGTATACCCTCAACAACTCCTCCAGAAGACTGAGGGTCCTGCTGAGCTGCATAAAATCTAGCCTGAGCAGGCTGAGGAGGTGTCTGTCCCCTCTGAACGTGCTGCTGCTACTGATGGGGTCGCTGAGGGGGTCGAAACTGCTGCCTTTGCTGCTGCGGCCTCTGAGGCTGGTGTTGATGCTGATGCTGCTGCTGAGGTGGCCTCGATGGTGGAGGCTGCTGTCGTTGCTGCTGTGGGGGTCTCTGCTGCTGGGTGGAGGTCTCTGCTGCTGCTGGGGGCTGGGACACTCTCATGAACGGTGTCCCATTGCACCGCACCTAAAGCAAGTGTCAGTGAACTTCCTCTTAGGTGGTGGTGGAGGTGCTGCTGGTGCTGATGGTGCTTGAAAAGCTGGGCGACCTGTGCGCCTCTGCTGCTGTGGTCGACGCTGCTAGGAAGGACTGGAAGAAGCCTGCCTCTTCCGGTCTCTCCTCTGACCACGATCAGACTGAGAACCGGCCCACTCAGTCTCATAAATCTGAGCTCTCCGTACTACTGCCTGGAAAGTAGGGAGCTCATGCCTAATAACACGACCTCGAAGGCCGTAACGTAACCTATGCTCGAAGCGGCGGGCCTTCCGCCCCTCGTCATCAACCATGTACAGTGCGAATCTCGACAGAGCCACAAAACGGGCCGCGTACTGTGCCACGGTCATGTCTCCCTACACCAGAGTCTCGAACTCTAAAGCTCGCTGACGACGGATATGGTCGGGGAAGTACTACTCCTCGAATCGATCAACAAAATCCTCCCATGTCCAGACATAATCAGGTCCGGCAACATGGATAACAGAGGTCCACCAATGCTCGGCCTCATCCTGGAAGAGAAATACGGCTAGCCGGACGCGCTGCTCGGTCGTACATGACATGGTATCAAAAATCTTCTCCACATCGGAGCGTCATCTCTCTACTACGGTCGGATCTGACTCGCCCTGGAAACGTGGGGGATCAAGCCGTCTGAACTCACGAAGTAAGGCGCTCGCGCTCCCCTGCTCTGCCTGAGCTAGTGAAACAGCTGGGCGTCTGCCCTGTCCCTGGAGTGCGGCTGTCACAGCCTGTAACATCTGCTGTAACTGAGAGGCACTCACAGTCACGGTCGGCTCCGCATCGTCCTCAGGTGGAGGAATGTCATCCTCAGGGAAGGAAGCAGGGATCTCTGAGGGTGGAACGGGAGACGCAGGTGGTAAAGCTGGAGCCTCCGATGGTGAAACAGAATCCTCAGGTGGTGGTGCGGGAATCGATCGGGTAACTCTCCCAGGCGCCATGTCTTACAGGAAAGAGCGAAGGTGCCTATCAGCTTCAAAACTCTCGAAGGTACACACGTTAACGGTCTGTATTGAAAGGTCGCAAAGCTATCCAAACTTCAAGACTTACCCATTCTTTACTCATATCAGACATGTAATGTTGTCCTCGGTTATTCTCAAGTTATGCTCTGATACCAACTTCTGTCACGCCCCAAACTCAGAAACCGGTCTCACAAAATTCTCGATCGCCGAATCCGGCGCCGACAGCCTCCGTAGAACCCCATTCTCAGCTCCTAACTCCCATTCGCTAGGCTCCGATCCTGAGATGCTACGAGGAGGATTTTCAATGTCAGTTTGATTCGTAATAAGCATAACCAAAGGCATAACCCACAAACAACAACCAAGAACTCCATTACATTTTCACTATGATCAAAAACTTTACAAGTACAATGAGCATAAATGAAAATACAATGGTAAAGAACAAAAACTCCAAAACGCTCTGCAATGTGCTCCTGCCTCAGCGCTGCTGCGATCCAATGTCACCTGCACGCAACGGTCGTGCATAAGCTTACAGAAAGCTTAGAGGGTGGTGCAAGTGTGTGCGCAAGGTAGAATATGAACATGCAATGTCAGAGTAAAACGGAATATGCAGATAGAACCATAAAACCATGAGCTGTACTAAGGCTATACAATGGGAGACATGAATGGTATCGGCCATCCCAAGGCCATGCGATGTGCAATGCAACTCAAGCATACAGATCCTCATCTATATCCACACATCAATACAGCTCAAAATATGGAATATCACCGGGGTCTAGTACACTCTAAACCAAATTGCCGCCACATCGCACGCAATAAGGTAAGTGCAAGAGACCACACCATCCGTCTGCCAATATCGGGCGTGACTCGTCGATAGCGGACCCATTCCTCGAGCTGGTCAAACTCAGCATAGCATTGCCCCCTACACTCGGGCGGGTAAGGCCGCACCCCCTTCCAACCGACCACAACACAGTGGAGAGAGTAACCGTCTGGTAATCGGCACTCAATGCTCATCTACCCACTCGGTCCAGTGGACAGTGCAGGTAAGGCACATACATCACCCAAGGCCCCACCGTCCGTGGACGGTGGAAGCAGCACGTGTGCAAGGAGGGTGAGTGCCACCGTCCGCCTGTACGGTGGATTACCACACATACAACAATGTGGGTCCCATGTGGGGCCCACCCAGTAATGTTTAAAACTCATCCGACCCGTTCATAAGGTCGCTCGGACCTGGATGAAGGGGAAACATAAATTTCAGCTTGATCCAAAACTTTTGTGGGCCCCAAAAACTTTTCAACGGTAAAATCTCATTCACACTGTTTCACGTGGTGTGGGCCACCTGAGTTTTGGATCTGTCTCATTTTTGGAGGGGGCCCACCTGTCACGCCCCCAAACCTAGAAATCAGATTCACAAGAATCTTGATCGCTGAATTCGGTGCCGACAGCCTCCGTAGTACCCCATTCTCAGCTCCCAGCGCAACATACGCCAGATTCCGATCCTAGGATCCTACAAGGAGGATTTTTTTTTTTGAACATACACTTGTCTTGTAATAAGCATAACCACAAGTTTACCCAAATTATAAAGGAAACATCATCATCACATATCCACTAATATAATCATTTGAGTACAATGCTGAAAGGGAATACATAAATAAAGAAAAATCAAGCTCTAGAAGACCACTGCACGCTCCAAGCTCAACACTGCTGCAACCTAACATTACCTGCACGCATCTATCGTGCATAAGCTTATAGAAAGCTTAGAGGGTGGTGTAAGTGTGTGCATAAGGCAAACGCCAAGTGTACAGTATCAGGACAATGCGGAAGTATGTGGTAAGTCCATGAAAATACCAAGGCTATGTAATGCAAGGCATGATGCGAGATATGGATGCCATCGGCCACACCGATACAATGCAAGGCCTACATAGCCAAATGTCATATGCGAAATGCAATCCAAGCAAGTCGGTACTCCTCAAATACGTATATTAGTACAGTTCCTCTCTGGATATCACCGGGGTCTAATACACTTCGCAGAGACTGCCACCTCCCTAGCTGCACAGTCAAGCAAGCGGATAAGACCTCACTATCCGCCTGACCAGTAGTATGCCAATACCTACCCGGCTCGTCGATAGCGGACTCATTTGCGAGCTAGTCAAACTCAGCCTAGCTTATAGCCCCCTCACTCAGGCGGATAAGGCCACACCCCCTTCCAACCGACCACGACACAGTGGGAGACGCGGCCTACTGGTATTCGGCACTCGGGCGCTCATGTATCCACTCGGTCTAGACGTTGGAGCATCTCCTGGTACCAAAAAGGTTCTGAGACTTTCACCCAAGGACATCCTAAGTGCCCACAGTGCTAGAATAAGTATTTTCGGTATCTAATACGGTCATCCACGATGTACCTGTGGAGCCACGGCCCTGATGTCGCTAGGGCGTGTAGTGATCAAGTCACACGTATGCGAGATGCATGAATCACACGTCAAATTATGCAGAAGTCCAGCGCGTACTGCGCAATCATGTAGGGCACTCAGTCACATAACGAGTCCTGTAAATGGTCTGCCCAATGGCGTATGTTATGATCAGTCATTACTCATATCAAGCATACATATGATGTGTATGGGCATGAGTTATGAGGTTATACTAAGCATGTTATAAGGCAATGAATAGCAACGGGTATGGACCTATCAATGGGCCCTAAAGAGAGCTACAATGCGGACATTTAACCAACATTGTACGTACAATGTGGACGTCAAACCAACATTGTTTTCTAGGCACGGCTTGCCGTAAATATCATTTCACGAACCATGATAGACGTACATTGCAATGGACCCTAAGGACATCCATTTGGCCTCGATCCCTAGGCCTTGGATATGTCAAATGAGCCGAATTGCGTGGGCCTTACATTCTTCAAATGGCTACGTTAATGGGCCTCGCCAAGGAGCCTTATGTACATTGCAATGGTCCATGACTCATGGGCCATGAAACACATCAAAGTGGGACTACACACATGAGTTTTAAATATGTCAAATGGGTCATTCCATTTGCGCCCCTTGCACATCAAATGGGCCTGATCCCATGGGCTTTATATGTACCAAATGGGCTTAGATCCCGTGGGCCTTATATAGAAGAAGTGGGCCGGATCTCATGGGCATTGTATATATCAAATGGGCCGAAATCCATGGGCTTTAGATATGCCAAATGGGCTTAATCCCATGGACATTACACATGCCAAATGGGATTAATCCCATGGTCTTAGATGTGCACCAAGGTGGGCCTAAATGAATGGCCATAAATGGGTCAACATGGCCCTATACACATACCATGGTGGCCCATTTGAACCATAGATCTGGTTCATTTTGGCACAAGCCATGAAATAATTTTACAACAACAAATAAATGGGCGATTTGGATGAAACTCATGCATCATGGTAGACTCCCATGTGGGCCCACTATAACATTTATTTTCCATCCAATCCTGGGCCCACTGAAATGCTTATTTGCCACCCAACCTGTTGTTAAGGCCGTGTGGCAAGGGGCCCACCAAAAATGTTTATTTTACATCCCACCTGTTGATAAGGCCATGTAGCAAGGGGCCCACCAAAATGTTTATTTTCCATTCAAACCTGCTGATGAGGTCATATAGACCCAGGGCCCACCGTAATGTATATTTTTTTTTTTACCCAACCTGGGCCCACTGTACTATTTATTTGCATCCAAAACTGCTCATTGAATCACATGGCCTAGGGCCCACTGTAATGTTTATTGCCATCCAAACCCGTTCATAACGTCACGTGGCCAGGGGCCCACGTGATGGACGGCGTGGACATAACACATACATCTGAGTGGGGGCCACCGTCCACTGCCGTGGACGGACGGCGTGAGTGAAACACTTGCATCACAGTGGGTGTCACCACCCACTGTTTTGACGGTGTGGTAAGCCACACATACCACAGTGGATCCCATGTAGGGCCCACCAAAGTGTTTATTTGCAATCCAACCCGTCCATTACGTATGTCCCACCTGTTTGAGGGTTCACACCAAGTTTCAGCCACATTAAAAATTCAGGTAGGCCCCACCAAGTGTTTTATATGATTTAGGCATGTCTTCACGTGATTTGGATGGTATGGCCCACTTGAGTTCAGTTTGTGGATGATTTTTTGGAGCCAACGCACCATTCAAGGGGACCTATTAAATGAACGGTATAGATGTAAAACATACATCATGGTGGAGTCTACAAGTGGGCCAATGCGGCCACGCTTTTTAACGTGGACGTCTCTGGACGTCATGGCACAAAGTCATATCAAAAAGAAAATTATTTTTTTATCCTAGGTGGGACCCACATTAAACAGATCTACCCCGTCCATTGCATGTGTCTCACAAAATTAAGGGTCCAAACCAAGTTTCAACCACGTCCAAATTTTAGATAGGCCCCACCAAATGATTTTGTATGTTTCAGGCATATCTCCACATGATTTTAGATGGTATGGCCCACCTGAGAATCAGATTGGTCCCAAACTTTGGCTCAACGCCTAAAATAGTCTGAGAAAGGTGGTGGACGGCTTGGATCAAGCAAATACCTCAAGGTGGGGCCTGCATCAGTGGCCCACTGTAAAAGTATACTTTTTTCCTTTCTTTTTTTTTTTTAAGTGCAATGTGTTAACGCTGCTTTAAACAGATACAACACGGTGGGTCCCACAGGGATATGGTCCACGTTCACCAAGGTGGGTCCCACATGATCGTGGCCCACCTTGCATTTACATATATATATATATATATATATATATATATATATATATATATATATTTATATATATATAATAAATATCATTTATCTAATATGTAGTGGGCCACACCATTTGATGGATGGAGTAGATTTATCATGAATCGGTGGGGCCCACTTCATTTTAGGAGAAGGATAAGGAGAGAGAAAGAGAGAATAAGAGACGGTGATGGTGGGGCCTCGCTACTATGGGCTCCACATGATACAAATTACACATAAAAAAAAATGGGTCCCACAAACAAGTGGTCCCTAAAAAGAAATTTAATGGTGGATCACCCACCTCTAAGCCTCCTCCTTGCTCCCTTGGCCTCCAATGCTCCTTGCCTTCGCCTTGGACGGTGGATGATGGACCTTTGATGGTGTGGATGAGAGATGAGAGGGTGGGCCACACTTGGCTTTTGGAAAAGCTTAGGAATGCTTGGACGTGTGAAATTTTTGCTTGGAGAGATTTTTTTGAGAATGAATGAGAGAGAGAGGGGAGTGATGGGTGAAAAAGGGTGATGGAGTGATGTGTGATGGGTTTGGTGATGGATGAAGTGATGTGAGAGTGGACTTTGGGTTGCTTGTGTAAGAGAAAGGTATGGGCATGACATGGGTTAGTTGTACTTGGGTATGGAGTGACTTGACTTGTACTTGACATGAGTGATTGATTGATTGATGGGACATCTCATAGAGATTCCCTAGTAATCCGCAACTCGCGGTGTTTTCTCGAACTGAACGCGGGCCCACATCTCCTAGCCTGGGTATCGCCTCGGCGCGTGAGACGCGGCATCGGAACCGCGGCGACAGCGCGGTCGCACTGGTACAAGTCTCATGTCGAACTGACTCAGACCGACAGAATCCATTTCAGGATTTCGCGCAACGCCGGTTACAGATCGCGAGTCGCCGAAAATCGATCGGAATGACAGCAAAAGTCTAAGGAACAGTACGAATTAGGATACGGGTTTTACACCACCTGAGGAGGGGACCCACCTCGTGAACAGGTCGGATGACAAACAAACATCAAGGTAGGGCCCACGGCTGGAGCCGTGGGTCCCTAGCTGGACGCCCCCCCACCACTTCACGGCTGCATGCAGCAGCGTGCAGCGCTGCCACCTGCTGGCAATAAAGCAGAGGCTCTGCCTCTTATAAATTTTGAAAAAAATTTATTTTCCCGTGGTTTTTCTAGTGTGGGGTCCGCTTTAAGTGGATCCACTCCGACCATAGGATTCCTCACCTTGCAATGAATCCAACAAGTCCAAAGTTTGAAATTTTTTGATGAAAGAAAATGAAATAAAATAAGAAAATATATTTGAAAGGTGAGGATGAAATTTTTGACACTATGGCCCACCAGGTGATTGGATCAGCTCCAAATCTTGGCCCAACGCATGAATTTAGGCGAAGAATGGGACGGACGGCGTGGATTGATTACATACGTCACGGTGGGGCCTAAGCAAGGGGACCACCAAAGGTCCCTCTTTTCTTCTATCCCTTTCTTTTCTTTTCTTTTTTTTTGAAAACGTCCAGCGTCTTAGACGCTGGACGGTTTGTTTTTTTTTTTTTAAAAAAAAAAAAACATGCATTGGGTGGGCCCTGATGAAGTGGACCACCACTGATGGGTGCGTGGGGTACAACGAATATGATGAGCCCCACCTGAATGCATCTTGAACAAGATAATGTTCCAAGGTGGGATCCATACAAGTGGGCCACACAATCCCCTTTGCATAAAAAAAATAAAATAAAATAAAATAAAAGAGAGAGAGAGAGAGAGAGACATGGAGAGTGGGACACGGCTTGTGATGGAGGGACCCCGTCATTATGAGCCCTCCCTTACATGAAATCATACATCAAGCGGACCCCTTTGAACATGGGATCATCGAAAATATAAATCAACGGTGGAGATCTATTCCCCACCGATATGGACGGTCTAGATGACCTTTCTAAATGAAATAAACATCATGATGGGGTCCATGGAGAATGGCCCCATCATGGAATGATCATGATGATCCAAGTGGGCCATCGGCCTTATCTTAGGGTCCCAAGTGAGATCCACACCATTGATCGGTGGGCCTCACTTGGTCCACCATAAAAATAAGTAAATCTACCCTATAGAGGCACCCACCGTCCGATCTTCTTGCTCCTAGAGGTTCCTTGGCACCTTAGCTTCAACTTCAATGGAGGAGATGGAGAATGGAGGGTTGAGATGGGAGATGATGGGGTGAAGAGGTGGGCCACACTTGAAGCTTGGGAATTTTGGAAAATTCCATACGTATGGACTCTTGTTGCTTGGAATTTTGAAATGAGAAAGAGAGAAAGAGAGAGAGTGATGTAAAGGGAGAGAGAGAGAGAGTGATGGATGGATGTGGTGAGTGATGTTTGTGTAAGAAAAACTTGACTTTTGAGGTTTTTGTGTAAGAGAGGTATGGGTGGTGAAGACTTTTGTGGCTTTTTGTGTAAGAGAGGTATGGGTTTGGGAGACTTTTGTGGTTGCTTGGGAAAAGGGATGGAAGTGATGTGTACTTGACATATGATGGATTGATGGGTGATTGATTGATGGGATTGATGTGATTGATGTGACACATCGTTGAGATTCCTTTAGTTTTCGCAACGCGTGGCATTTTCTCGCACCGAACGTTAGCCCATATCTCTTGACCAGGGTATCGCCTCGGCGCGCGAGTCGCGGTATCGGAACCGCAACGACGGCGCGGTCGCTATGGTATTGGTCTCGAGCTGAGTCGACTCGGGTTGTCGGCATATGAATCAGGGTCGCGCGTCGATATCGGTTAAGGGTCGAAGGTCTCCGAAATTCGACCGGTAAGACCACGGAAGTCTACGGAAAGGTACGGACCGGGATACGGGTCTTACAACACATCACTCTCACCCCTTTTCCTAAGCAAGCCACAAAAGTCTTCCATACCCATACCTTTCTTACACAAAGACCACAAAAGTCTTCCAAACTCATACCTTTCTTATACAAAAGGCCACAAAAGTCAAAGATTTCTTACACAACCATCACTCACCACATCCATCCATCACTCTCTCTCTCCCTTTACAACTCCTCTTTTTCTCATTTGTAAAAAAATCCCAAGCTCCATACGTATGGAATTCTCCAAGCATTCCTAAGCTTCAAGTGGCCCACTTTCCTACCCCACCATCTCCCATCTCAACCCTCCATTCCTCATCTCATCCATTGAAGTTGAAACTAGGGTGCCAAGGAACCCATAGGAGCAAGAAGATCAGACGGTGGGTGCTAGATCATACTAGTTTTTTTCTGTTTTTGAGATGGGCCAAGTGAGGCCAACCGATCAATGGTTTGGATCTCACTTGGGACCCTAAAATGTGGTCGATAGACCACTTAGATCATCATGATCATTCCATGATGGGGCCATTCTCCATGGACCCCATCTTGATGTTTATTTCTTTAGAAAGGTCATCTAGACCATCCATATTGGTGGGGAAAGGATCCCCACCGTTGATTTTAAATTTTAGTGGTCCCATGTGTTAAAGGACCCATCCAATTGTATAATTTCTTTAAGGGAGGGCTCATAGTGGCGGAGCCCTCCATCACAAAGCGTGTCCCACTCTCCATGTCTCTCTCCCTTTTTTTATTTCTTTTTATTTTGTTTTATTTTATTTTATGCAATAGGGTTGTGTGGCCCACTTGAATGAACCCCACCTTGAGATATTTATTTTGTTCAAGTTTTTATTCAAGTGGGGCCCACCTTATATGTTGTACCCATGTCACCCATCGGTGGTGGCCCATTTCATCAGGGCCCACCACAATGTATTGTTAAAATAACCAAACCGTCCAGCGTCTGGGACGCTGGACGTTCCAAAAAAAAAAAAAAAAGGGAAAGAAGAAAAGAAGGAAGCCTTTGGGTGGTCCACTTACTTAGGCTCCACCGTGATGTATATAATCAATCCACGCCATCCATCCCATTCTCCACCTAATTTTATGCGTTGGGTCAAGATTTGGAGCCGATCCAATCACCTGGTGGACCATAGCGTCGAAGATTGCATCATCACCATTCAAATATCATTTTCTCATTTTATTTTATTTCCTAAACGTATAAAAATTCGAACTTTAGACTCATTTGGTCGGCCTCGAGCCACTGAACACAATGGCCGGGGTGGATTTCTGTAAAGTGGACCCTACGTACAAAAAACTTCAGAAAAATGGAATTTCTCTGATTTTTGGATGAGGCAGAGCCTCTGCCTCCCTCACTGTCAGCGGCAGCACGCTGCACGCAGCAGCAGCGTGTAGCGCCCGGGCGAGCGTCCACCATGATGTATATGTTAAGATCCACACCGTTCATGAGGTGGGTCCCCTCCTCAGGTGGGCCCCCTCCAAATTTCGGCTCGATCCAGAACTCAGGTGGCCCACACCACATGAAACCATGTGAACTAAACTCTACCATTGAAATCCTTTTGGGGCCCACAGAAGTTTCAGATCAATCTGAAATTTGTATCTTCACTTCATCCAGGTCTAAGTGACCTTATGAACGGGTTGGATGGCATTCTAAACATTACAGTGGGCCCCACATGGGAACCACAATGATGTATATGTTTTAAGTCCACCGTGCAGTGGACGGTGGCGCCCACCTTGATGCAGTATTGACCCTCCTTGATGCATGTGTCATCCCCACTGTCCAGCGGCAGTGGGACCCACCATGATGTATGTGATGCATCCAGACCGTCCATCCACTTGGTGAGATCATTTTAAGGCATGAGTTGCTGATCGGGTGGGCCACTCATGTATGGGATAGGCCCATTTGATTGATAACAGGCCTATGGGCTAGGCCCATTTGAATTATAAAAGGCCTAAGGGTTAGGCCCATTTGATTTATGAAAGGCCTATGGGTTAGGCCCATTTGATTCATATAAGGCCTATCGACTTGGGCCCACTTGATATGTAAAGCATATGGGCTTAGGCCCACTTGATATCTAAGGCGTATGGGTTTAGGCACACTTGATATGTTTCAAGACCATGGGACTAGGCCCATTTGATATATCCCAAGGCCCATGGGATTGGACCCATTTGATGTAATTTAAAGCACATGGGATTAGGCCCATTTAATGTAATTTAAAGCCCATGGGATCAGGCCCATTTGATGTATTTTAAGGCTTATGGGTTTAGGCCCATCTGACTTAAATAAGGCCTATGAGTTTAGGTCCATCTGATATGCATCGGGCCCATGTGATTAGGCTCATATTGATATACTCTGAGGCCCCCTGGATTGTGATGCATTGTAATGTACCTACGGCCCATTGGTGAAGCCCAGTAATGCGGCCCATTTGATAAACGTAAGGCTCACTTGATGCATATAAGGCCCATTGAATGTGACCCATTTGATATATTTAAAGCCCAATGGGATGTACCTAAGGTCCATTGCAATGCGTGACCACAACACAGAGTACGTAACGATGTTCACGACGATCGTGCCTTGGGAGTAATGTTGGTTTGACGTCCACATTGCGAGTGTAATGCTGGTTGGATGTCCACATTACGACTCTCCTTAGGGCCATTGTTAGGCCCGTACTTATTGTGTATAGGCCGTCCACGTCCATCTGCATTGTAAAATAGTTCATTTCATTATAACATGTTTAGTACAGTTCCATGACTCATGATCATACGCATCATATGTATGCTTGACGTGAGAATTGTCTGAACATAACATATGCCTTCGGGCAGGTTGTTTATGGGCTCCCGATTAGGCGGTGTTGCCCTGCATGAGCGCACGATACGCGCAGGATTTGCTGCATGATTGGATAGTGTGACTCATGCATTTTCACGTTGTATGACATGGTTGTTGTACGCCCTAGCTACATCGGGGCCGTAGCCTCCACAGGCAGATCGTGGTTGGCAGGATTGGATACCGAAAATCTTGTTCTACATGGGGTGCTATAGATATCCCTGGGTGAAAGTCCCTAAACCCTTATGGTACCAAGAGATTGCTCCAATGTCTAGACCGAGTGGGTAGATGAGCATTGAGTGCCGATTACCAAATGATTACGCTCTTCACTGTGTCGTGGTCGGTTAGAAAGGGGTGCGGCCTTACCCACCCGAGTGTAGGGAGCAATGCTAGGCTAAGTCTGACTAGCTCGAGGAATGGGTCCGCTATCGACGAGTCGCGCCCGATATTGGCAGACGGATAGTGAGGTCTTTTCCACTTACCTTATTGCGCGCGATGTGGCGGCAATCTGGTTTAGAGTGTACTAGACCCCGATGATATCCCATATTTGAGCTGTATTGATGTGTGGACATAGATGAGGATCTGTATGCTTGAGTTGCATTGCACATCGCATGGCCTTGGGATGGCCGATACCATTCATGCCTTGCATCGCATAGCCTTGGTACGGCTCATGATATTATGGATCCATTTACATATTTCGCATTACTCTGACATTGTATGTTCATATTACTACCTTGCGCACACACTTTCACCACCTTCTAAGCTTTCTATAAGCTTATGCATGACTGTTGCGTGAAGGTGACTTTGGTTCGCAGCAGCGCTGAGGCAGGAGCACATTGCAGATCGTCTTGGAGTTTTTATTCTTTACCATTGTATTTTCCTTTATGCTCATTGTACTTGTAAAGTTTTTTATCATAGTGAAAATGTAATGGAGTTCTTGGTTGTTGTTTGTGGGTTATGTCATTAGTTATGCTTATTACGAATCAAACTGACGTTGAAAATCCTCCTCGTAGCATCCCAGGATCGGAACTTGGCGATGGGAGCTAGAAGCCGAGAATGGGGTTCTACGGAGGCTGTCGGCGCCGGATTCGGTGATCGAAAATTTTGTGAGTCCGGTTTCCGAGTTTGGGGCGTGACACTTATGTATAATGGAAGATCAACAATTTGGCTTGACCAATGTTGAAGATGATGGTCTAATTTGAACAGTATTAAAAATAGATAATCCAATTAAATTGATATAAAAATAAAGGGATAGATTTAATCCAAATTAAACCTTAATGGTATGATTAGTGAGATATTAAAGATCAACAATTTGACTGGGGCAATGTAGGAGATCAATAGTATGATTGGATCAATATTTTTTTAAAAAAAGCACTGCTTAATTTTACAATAATTGGAGATGGATTATCAAATTAGTTGGATATTAAAGCTCAATGGTTTGAATGGGTTTCAATTGAAGATCGGCAATAATTTAAGTGATATTAAAGATGATCGAATTGAAATAATATCTAAGATCAACAGTTGGATTGGGCTGACGTTGAGGTTAAAGTTATGATTGGACCAATATAAAATTAAATGGTCTAATTTGGCTAAAACTATATATGGATGGTGCAATTGGTTTGATATAGAATATCAATGGTTTGATTGGGCAAATATTGAAGATCAATAGGAGAATTAAGTTGATATTAAAGTTCAATAGTTTAAATTGGCAAAAAATATAGATAAATTGTGTGATTGGGAAGATATTGAAGATCAACAGTATGGTTGGACCATTCTTAAAGATCATCTGTCTTCATTATTGGCCCAATCATTAAGGTTATCAAGATTGGCCCAATTAGACCATTTATGTCCAATTTCTGCCTGATTTCTGTTTATCGTTCGCTCCAACTATGAATGGTTTTATCGGTATCATTTATAATGGGGTCTTCACTTGTACTCCTATTTCTAATAGGACAACTAAGACTGTTCATTGATTTATCAATCCATTTTTACCATTGATCTTCACTATCAACTCAATTGGACATTGATCTTAAGCATCAGCCTGATTGGACCATTCATCTCCAAGTTGGGCCTAATCAGACCATTAATATCTGATATTGGTCCAATCGGACCATTAATCTTCCATTTTGATTGTGTTAGATTATTGATCTTCAATGTCATTTCAACCAAAACCATTCGATTTCAACATCAATCCAATCAAACGGTTTGCTGTCGATCGTCAGACACGCTAAGCATGACGGTCCATTAGTTCAACACATGCCGGGGAAACGAACTCCAACATACACAATTTAGTAATATGAAGTTGCAAATTCAGACGTGCGTGGGAGCCGTTATATACATCCACACGCACGTGCATGTAGAACAGTGCATGCAGATGTGTGTGTAATCTGAGCTTTATATAACGTGACGCACTCTTTGCATCATCTGGCACATAAATGAGGCCATCTCCAACCTCATGTAGGCAGTGGGCCACAGCATATCAAAACAAATTAACGGGTAGAAATAAAAATTTTATGGCCCACCTAAAAGTGAAGTTGCCTGATTTCTTAGGCAAAATATTAGGCATTGATTCCAAATTCCAACCTCCTCCAAAGTTCAGATGTGACACACGGGCTTCATATTCGCACGTGTGCATGCGCCGGAAATAGACACTGTTTTCCCGTGCCCCACATGAAGTTCCTGAAGTGGGAAGTTGTGAGACCCATTCACGGAGATACTGGTGAGAAACCTACTCCGGCCATCAGTTTTTGTAAGACCATGACAAGGCAGGAGTTTAAAAATCAGACAGATCCAAATCTCATGTGGGCCATAATATCCGAGATTGAACACCCACAGGTGGAAACTTTGTTAGGGCTATGTAAGTTCTGCATCTAAATGTTATTCGTGCTTGCAGTTTATCCGAGTGGTAATAACATTAGGAACGGTTTGGGATTTTCGTTCCCACTGTTTCCTTGGTACATGTAATAAGAGTTTTGGATCTGCTTGATTTTTAAATTCATGTATGTTATAATCTTGTAAAACTGATGAACCAGTGAATTTTCGCGGAAACCTACGAGCATGCACGGACTGGACATGCCAATTGCATCCTACCCAGCCCTTTCAAGCCATGTATCTGTTTAGTCGTGTTGTTTATCATTTTTCTTATATCATTTCAAGGCACGAGCACAAAAATAAGATAGATGCAACGTTCCGATAGACTACACTACGAATTACTCCACTTTTTTAGGGCCTGTTTGGCCCGGCGAATCCCATAGGATTAGGAGAGATGGGATGGATTTTAAGGTAATGATGGTGGTGACAATGGATTGGTTTAAGATCCATAGGATTGTTATATCCAGGACAAGTTCACTAGGTTTGTTTGGCACGCCCGGCATATCCCGGGTTTTTACCTTCCAATCCATCCAACCAAGGGATGGGATCAATTTTAAGGTAATGATGGTGACGTCAGTGGCTTGTTTTAAGATCCATGGGATTGTTTATATCCCAGGACAAGTTCAACGGGTCTGTTTGGCTTGTCATGCATATCTTGGGATATCGCGATCCCATCCCTCCTAATACCGTGGGATCGGTTCGGCCAAACAAGCCCTTAATGCAACTGGTAATTAATGCTTTGTGCATTTAATATTTTAATGTGGTACCCTTAATGTTAGATCTGCTTTATTTTTTGTGGGACACTTTAACATGATACAAGAAATGGGATGAAGGACAAATAAATACATTACGGTGAGCCAGTCCACAGAACTGCCCATTCAAGGCTGAGACAGGTGAGGCTAGGACGCAATCAGTGTCATAGTTGGGGAACTACATGCAGTCCAGAGCTCGGATATAAGCTAAGTGGATTATTAAATGGATATTAAATGCCAACCATTGATTTTTATTTTTATTTGTTGGGCCATGGAAGTTTTGGATCAACCTCATATTTGTGTAGGGCTGTTCACGAGTCAGCTTGGATTGACTCGGCTTGAATGGCCGATTCAAGCTGAGCCAAACTAATTATTTGAATCTCGAGTTGAGTTCAAGTCAAGTTCAACCAGGAGACATTTCAACTCGACTCGAAGTTTGAACTTGAGCTCGACTCGGCTCAATTAATAAATATATTAAATTATATATATATATATATATATATATATATATATATATATATATATATATATATATATATATATATATATATATATTAGTACAAGTTTTAACTTTTAACTTTTTTAAAAAAAAAAAAAAAAAAAACCCTAGAGTCTTTATCCGACTGCACGTACCCATTTCCCTTTTCCTTTCTTCTCTTTCTCTACCCACTGCCAGCCGCATGCCCGCCCGGACCGCCGCCACTAGGTTTCCTCATCTGATTCGAAGCTTTATTTGTTTTTTTTTCATTGGGTTTTATTTTGATTCTCTTAAAATTTTTGAATTTTTCATCAATGAAGGAGGATCAAGAACAAAATCCATTATTCTCTCACCTAACAAGCTCGAGTTCGACTCGAGGTAAACTTGACTCGACTTGAACCACTAGCTTGACTTGAACTCAGCTCGACAGCTTTAGCAAACAAGTTAAGCTTTAATGTTGAGCTCGAGACCAAGCTTGAACTCGAGTACATCATGGATAAGCCGAGCTAAGCTTGGCTCACCTTGACTCAACTCAGCTCGATGCCCACCTCTATATTTGTGTTTTCCCTTCGTTCTGGTCCATATGAACTTATGAACAGATTAGAGAATTAAAAAAATAAATTCATTGCATGTCGTAGGAATGTTTCAACGGTTAGAGTCATTAGAGACACTTCTTTCTGTGGTGTAGACTACTCGAGCCTTTTATCTACCTCAGTTTTGGGCTCATTGGCTAAAATGATATGGTAAAGTGGATAGACGGTGTCGATTAAATTAATACATCACGGTTGTCCCTCAGATCACGACAGTACACAATCCACGTTCCGACGCACTTACTACAGTCATTGGTGACGCTGTTAGGTGATGAGATTTGATTGGTGCCATCGTATGCTGTAAGAGGGAGCCAGCTTGGACGGGAAACTTTAAAAAAGGCCGCCCCACCTTTCACAGCATACACCCAACCATTCAAATCATGCCACGTCACCACACCGAGTGCCTCAGTTCATAATCCACAACCCTTTTTTACACTTGAAGTTACATGATACTCAGGCGATGTACGATGCTTGACACGCAGGCTCTCAGATATTGCACATACGAAATAAAAGTCAAATAAAACCGAAAGAACAGTCATCCTGCGTGCTGTACTTCCAAATCCAACATCAGATTGGTTGATTAATCCTAACCTCTCTTCGTGGACGCTTGTTCGTTAATATAGCACGGTTCGAATTTATTATTATTATTATTTTAACCGTAGGTTAGATGTCCAACAATCTGATATTCAGACGTCCCAAAAGCTTAATCTCACCAGTAAACATAATTTAAACGGTTTAATTTGACTAATTATATGACACGTGTCGTATTTCTAAGCATCTACATATATTCGGAGTATCAAAGTATTTCTCCTTTTTTTTTTTTAATATTAACTAAAAAAAAAGCCAACAATCCTAAAACTATCACACTACAGAGTATGAACAATCTCACCATGCCTGTTTCAAACCCTTCGATTTTTTTTTTTTTTTTACACATCAGCTTATTGAAGTTACAGGAAAGTGCGAGTAGACTACACCTTCTCCAATTTCCGAAACAGGGCAGCTTTCAAACACTCCTCACTCTGCAGCCCTTCAGGCAGCCTCACCACAATGTCCTGCAGCATCAGCTCCTTCACACTCGACACACTCGCATGGTGTACTTGCAGCTCCAGATCACGTAGCACGTCCATCATCCTCGCGGCTGGATGGTTCAGATTCTTCGATTGTATCCTGATCATCGCATCCGATCCAATGATCTTCACCTCTATCTCCATGACCCCATGCTTCGAGGGGCTTCCGCTACCGTCACCGTCGGTTGTGGGGCCGTGTTCGACGAGATCTACTAACTCTTTCTTCACCTTCTTGGGGTCCTTGTTAAGCTCGGACTGTAGTTCTTCCACTTTCGATTTGAGCTCGTTGATGTACGCTACCGCGTCTGCGAGTAGAGATGCCTTGTCCATTCGGGAGACGTTGGGGACGACAGCTCGCAGGGCGTAGAACCGATGGTTGAGCTTCTCCCGCCGTTGCCGCTCCGCTTCCACGTGGTTGAGCGGCATATCCCGACCGTTCCCAGGCTTCCTCCCCCTTTTCTTCGGCCTACGCTTCTCGACAGTAGGTGGGCCTTCCGAATCGGAATGCTCCGAATCAACGGACGACGATTGACCCGTCATCCCCGTCGTCGCCCCTTCTTTCTTCATCTCCGTCTGCTGCTGCTGCTGCTTCTCATGCTTCTCATCTACTCCAGAAACTATCCTTATATCTGCAAAAGATAGATCCCGACTCGGAGCTTGACTCAGCTTCGTGACCGAGTCAAGACCCGACCCGAACAGAGTCTTGGCCTGCTGTACCAGACCCCAATTCTCCTGTATCAAATCCGACGATCCCAATTCAAGCACTCCATTCTCCACAGGAATACACACAAGCGTCTCGATCCCGTGAATCTGAGCTTCCCTCGTCCGATCGCAGTTGTAGACCTGAAGCTCCGGGCTCCCGGCCAGCCAAAGGGACGAGCCTGAGCTGAAGGCCAGGCCAGGGACGCCGTCTCCAGCCGAGAAGGATCTCGTCAGTGACACAACGTAAAACCACTCAGCATCTGTAACATCGCCGTCGATGGAATTCTCCATCCCTTGATGGCTGTCGCAGATCATTTCCTGAATCCCTCTCAACACCTTCTTCCTCTCCGAATGGGTTTGATTCATCTTCAGCTTCTCTACTTCCTTTGTCCCACGGAAATGCCCATCTCCCCAGGCCAATACCAGCCGTCCATCTTGGTCCCTGGACTTCTGCCAGAAGATGGCGTAAACCCACCATTCCGGACGGCTCTGGACGATGAATTGGAGCGTCTGTTGGAGAGGAGGGACGGTTTCTTGGCAGATAGAGAGGAATTGATGAGGCGAAGGAGAAGAAGATTGCATGATTTCTTCCATTTTTTTTTTCGGATATTTGTTTTGACGTAGCTGTTGTTGTGGTTGTTGGAAGAAAAGGGGGAAAGAGCAGAGTAGAAATAGGGTAGAAATGCTGGAAATGATGAGTGCGGTTTTCTTTTTCATGTCCAGAAATTGTGGGGCCTACTTGTTTCTCTTATCTGTGCGTTTTGAGAGAAATGCCGTATCGGAGTCTGACAATCGGGGCACCATTACCACGTGCATTGATAGCGAGTCTGGTGTATGTTTATATTATATGGAATTTGAGGTATTAGATACTCTGGCTGAGTAGACACTTCATACGCGCCTTCTTAGGAATAGGAAACGTGGGATGTATTTATTCAATCAAACCGATTGAATTCTGGAAATCACTATTTATATGTTACAGGAAAGAAATAAGATTGGTTGAATATCCCTAACCTATGATTCATGAATACTTGTTCTTTGAATTAAGATCATTGGATTTATTTTTATTTTTTCATTTTAATCGTACAGTAATTAAGTAACAATAAGCTCAATTTTTGGTTCATGATATATTTAGAGGGGTATGCATGATTTGGATTGGTTCATGATGCATTTAGAGTATATGCATGACTTAAAAGGTTAGATTTTAAGTAATATCAAAGTGCCTGCATATCATGTCATTATGCTCTGCTGAAGTATTGAAGTTTTTTTTTTTTTTTCCTTATAATGAATGATAACATGTGGTTTAACAGCGCACATGCTTTCCGTGCAATTACTGTAGGAGATTTTTGGTTTCATGGCTGGATTTCTAACCGGTACGATGAAGTAATACGTGTAATAACAGAGCTGGGATGTCACCTACCGTGGGACTGGAAGCTGATTGTGTGGTGATCCCCAGCTCCACGTAACTTTACGGTGACGTGTATATTTTATCTAAGCCGTCCATTCATATCTTAAAGCATGAGCTCAAAATTGCAGCATTTCTAAAGCTTAAGTGGACCATGTCATTGGAAACAGTGGGGGTAATGACAACTACTGTTAAAACATCCTTCATAATGTGATAAAGTTTATTTTCCATTTAACCTGACATTTACTGCTAGAACTTTCTTTAAAATGTGATAACGTTTATTTTCCATTTAACCTATTCGTAAGTCCCATAGATATGAAGAGAAAGGACATTATCGCTTTAATCCAAAACTTTTGTGATTCTTGAAATGCTTCAACTGCTTTATTTTGTGGTCTACCTCAGCTTTATATATAATATATAATGTATTTTTTAGCTCATATCTCAACATTAGAGGTTAGCACACACCCATGTCAGTGTACACACTCCATGTTAGCCACCCCCGCTAGGGATTGATACCAGACCTCAAGTGTTGAAACGAGGTATCTCCCCTCAGTCTGCCAGTTGAGTATCTCAACATAAGTTGGCCAAATGGATTGAATTAGGTATAAAAAACATACATAAGGGTCGCACATAGAATCGTGTCACCCACGCAAACTAGGTCCCAATCAAACTATTTGGCAGCATAAAGTAGATGGGTGGTTTCAATTCCATGGGGTAGGTTTCAAATTCGCCAACTATTTGGCAGCATAAAGTAGATGGATGGCTTCAATTCCATAGGGTACAAATCCCCTCTCCAACGTGGGAGCCTGAATTACACCTAAAATTATTTTGATAGTTGTTATAACATGTGTCACTGTATTATTATTTTATTTGGCACATGCCTACTAATGATGATCAACACTGTCTAAATATTTTCCAGCACCATTCAAACATTGTCTATGTTAATCAACAACTAAAAATTATTGGTTAATCACTCAGACATGATCTTGTGCTTGTGGCTCATGTGAGACATGAAATTTTGTCATTTTCAGACGAGCATATATTTCAGTGAGCTTATCACAGTCATTGTGTTAAAAATTACATATCTCACTAATTAGAGATATTAAAGTTGGTTTAGTAATTAAATTCAAACCCATATAAATATACCATGCATAAATACTTTTTGATTAAAGTTGATTCACATTCAACAGTGCCAAACACAATGGGAGGATACAAATCCAAGGGGCTTCAAATCCTCTGGAGGTTCCAAATCCATGCTTGCAAACAGGCATAAGGGCTTTATGGGGCCCACCATGATGTATATCTTTTATCCGTGCAAGCCATTTTGACAAATCTATCAAAGTAAAAGCTTAAAAAAGAGGAAAATTGAATACTTAAGGGGAACACACCACAGGAAGTAGTGGGGAATGAAAGCCTATAGTTGAAAATCTCTTGAAGGTCACAAAAGTTTTAGATCAAACTTATATTTATATTTTCCCTCTATACAGGTCCATATTACCCCATGAATATATTAGATGGTAAATAAACATCACAATAGGCCTAAAAGTTCTCATTGATAGGAGTTCAATCTCCACTACTTGTGGTGTGGTCCACTTGATTTAGATTTTTTATTTTTATTTTTCATTTTTCCTTTCATGCCGTAAAATGATCTAGCAAAATAACCAAGTTCTGGTAGGGGTAGTAACTCATACAACATATGCGGGGCTTGCAAGTTTTATATGTAAAATTCATGACGATAGGGTTCTATCTTGGATTTTAAAGAGAAGATAAAATTAATATGACCCACTACTCAAGTGGGCCACACTAGGAAAAAAAAAGTATGAGTACGATTTGAACTATAGATTTGTATAATGGTAACCGAAGTGTGAATCTTTCACACAATCTGCCAACAAATGTAACTCATTGGGTGAAGACACAAAAATCAGCCAGATTCATAGGACATCCCAAACACCTGAGCTTGGAAGTTTTATCAATAATTTTATATTTGTATATGAGGTAACCATTGGAGTTATTATTATTATTTTATTATTTTATTTTTGCCAAGCTAATCATTCCTGTGTACAATCCAAATAAGGGTTTTCACATGATGATTGTTATGGGAAATCCGAGCTCACGGTAAAACACTGCCCCAAGCGCTCGTCCGAGCCGAGACATGATCCATCCGACCTGTTTCGGGACATGACCCATCCGAGCAGACGACACGGTTGGTGCGCGACTCGGAATCATACTCCGATCGGATGACCTCCGACGCCTTAACCACACCGTTTATTGAAGTCAGCCCAGTCAACTATGGTGGAACCAACTGCGCCGACCAGGCGGATCGGACTGCTGGTATCCTTAGATAATCCGAGTTGAGCAGACCTTCCGACGTGCATATCCCACTCGCTCAATATGGAAACTTCCATATCGGGACGTGGCCGGTGACTTCGCTCGCAGGTGCGCATGATCCATCAGATACGCTACGCAATCAGTAGATTGCGGACAATATCTCCATGATCCTAGAATCCCTCTGATCGTGCCGAGATTATCGGACTCAAACCGCTTCACAGGTAAGTATAAATAGCACGCATCATCACTTCTACTGGTACGCGAAATCTAGCTCTCCCCTACTCTCTATCCAGACCCTGATTCCCTTGTCTTGACTTAGGCATCGGAGGGTCCCTCAGCTTAGCCAGGGTCACCTTTGCCTATTTTCCTGGTGCAGGTTCTAGAGATAATACGTGGTGGACGACGTGGAGGGATGGCTGACTGGATTATGGCATCAACATTTTTTGGCGCCGTATGTGGGAACCTAAAACTAGAAGTCAGGTTCTCATTTTCCCTAGCAATGGCGAAGAAGAAGAAAGCTGCAGTGGTGCAGCCGCAACCTAATGAGCAAACTCGGTCATCATCGTCGCTTCATGCCGAGTCCGCACCAGGGCATTCCCAGCGTTTGCGTAATCGGTTGAGCAAGTATCACGCCATGCAGAACGAGATCTAGGCCTTGTGCGACAAGATAAATCGAATGAAACAGAGAGAGCCAGAGCCACGCCCTACTCAAGAACAACCCGTCCTCGAGCCGGTAGGGCTGTTCGTGGAAACTCACTCCGTACCTAGAAGTGTGAGGTCTGAAACCCCCCCAACATTTGGGGGTACCGCATTTGGCTCAAAATCTTCCTGCGGTACGTACTGAGGTATCCGCGCGGAACCCCACTACTCGAGCTCCAACGACCGTTCATTCAGCAACATCTGCCCTACCGCCCTCGTACCTCCGTCATCAGCTGGAACGAAGGAGAGAGAGGAACGCCGGAGGTCGAACATGTGCTAGAGATCGTCGCTGAAAATAAGGATCCCTGAGAAGCGCGCTTTGGAGAACTGAAGGATAAGTTCCTGATATCGGAGAAAAAGCAGGAACAATCGACAGTTCCAACCACGATCCAGGCGATGATGGAAGAGACCGAGCCTCCCTTCACCCGCTCACCCCGGCCATCATGGCTGAAGTGATGCCACAGAGGTTTCGGATGCTTCCCGTCATCCAGTATTCAGGATCTAGGGACCCTTCCGAACACTTTGAGTCCTAAAGATCATGAATACAGATCCAGACTGCAACGGATGCGATGATGTGTAGAGGGTTCTCCATCACCCTCACCGAATCCGCTCGGATTTGGTATCGCCAGCTGAAACCAAATTCTGTAGGCTCATTCGCGGAACTGAGTCGACTATTCCTTACGCAATTCATAAGCGGTAAGAGAAATCGGAAGCCCAACACCCACCTGCTCACCATTAAGCAGGTCTCGAAGGAGTTGTTGAAGGATTAGATCGCCCGCTTCAACGAAGAAGCATTGCATGTCGAGGACTACGATGATGAGATGACCCTCGCTGCCATTCTGAGCGGACTGAAAGAAGGAAAGTTTGCCTTCTCCATCGGAAAGAATCCATCGAAGACACTAACGAACTTCATGGCGAAAGCTCAGAAGTATACTAACGCAGAGGAGTTCACCAACGCCCGAAAAGGTACACAGGTGTCTGACTCGACGAATAAGGAGAAGTGACCTCGTAACGAAGACTCCCATCCGGCTGACAAAGGGACGGATGACCGCGCTTCTCGCCATCGTCGTCTGAGCCGTAGGCCGGAAGGGAAATTCCGTTCCTACACTCCGCTCAATACGTCCGCCGAGCAGATCCTGCTAGACATCCGAGGGGACAGTCTACTCAATTGGCCGGTTTGTATGAGGGCTGATCCAGAATACAGGGACAAGCGAAAATTCTGCTGCTTCCACCGGGACCATGGTCACAACACGGACGACTGTGTGGATTTGAAAGATGAGATTGAGTCCCTCATCCGCAAAGGACATTTACGTCGTTACACTAAAAAGAAGAAATCCGTTTGAAGAGAAGAACGGCCGCAAGAGCAATCGAACAACCCCCCAGAGGGGCCCGCCGAAATTCGCACATCTTCGGGGGTTCAGCTGGGGGAGGGGATTCAAACAGGGCTCGGAAAGCCTATTTCTGAAGGTCCCAGTCAGAACACCACATTCACCTGGCGGAACGTCCCAGCAAGGAACTCCGGGTCGCTCTGTGCAGCCTGACCTTCATAGAAGATGATGCACGCGGGATCCAGCATCCGCACAACGACACGCTAGTGGTTACTATGACCATAGCTAATCACAAAGTGTACCGCATCTTGGTCGACACTGGGAGTTCGGCTGGCGTCATGTATTCCGAGGCGTTCGAGAATATGAGAATTCCACGGTCGAGGCTCCGACCTATGAAGACTCCCTTGCACGGCTTTGTTGGAGAGAGAGTCATCTCCGAAGGAGCCATCTCCCTCCCAGTAACAGCGGAAGAAGGGCAACATCAAGTCACACTTTTGGTTGACTTTTTAGTTGTCAATGTTCCATCAGTCCACAACGTGATTCTGGGCCGACCCTCCCTCAATGCGATGAGGGCGGTCGTCTCAACTTATCATCTGATGATGAAGTTTTTAGCTGAAGGTGGGATCGATTATCTCTGAGGCAACCAACGAGAGGCCCGGAGGTGTTATGCGATAGCCGTAAGGAAAGGGGCAGCCAAACAAACGCTCGTAGTGGATGCCTTGGACCCTCGGTGATCGACAGAAATCTCCTCAGTCGAAGATCTGATAAGAGTGCCGCTCGATGAATCAGATCCGAGCAAAACTGTTCAGCTCGGATCATCACTGAATCCTGAGCGGAGGAACGAGTTATTGACCTTCTTGAGGCAACACCTAGACGTCTTCGCATGGTCACATGCAGATATTCCGGGGATCTCACCCGATGTGCTAGTCCACAGGCTGAACGTGGACCCAGACCACCGGCCAGTTAAGCAAAAAAGAAGGTTGTTCGATGCTGAACGATATGAAGCCATGGCCGAGGAGGTCTCCGTCCTGCTCGATGCGGGCTTCATAGAAGAAGTATACTACCCTAACTGGATAGCAAATGTTGTACTCGTCAGAAAGTCAAACGGAAAGTGGCGGGT
Source organism: Magnolia kwangsiensis (assembly GCA_037074715.1). Classification (NCBI taxonomy): domain Eukaryota; kingdom Viridiplantae; phylum Streptophyta; class Magnoliopsida; order Magnoliales; family Magnoliaceae; genus Magnolia; species Magnolia kwangsiensis. The sequence continues at coordinate 39,453,694 of CM073576.1, read as the reverse complement.
CTGCGTAGACTATTCCGATTGAATAAGGCGTGTCCCAAAGATAGCTTCCCGTTATCTCGGATCGACCAACTGGTGGACAGCACGGCCAGACACGAGTTACTCTCGTTTTTGGACGCTTACTCCAGGTACAACCAGATCGCCATGCATCCCCTAGATAGGCAGAAGATCACCTTTGTCACGGACAGGGGACTCTACTGTTACTGGGTCATACCATTTGGCCTGAAAAACGCTGGTGCAACATATCAGAGACTGGTGAATCATATGTTCGCCAAACAGATCGGACACACCATGGAGGTGTATGTGGACGACATGCTGGTGAAGAGTATCAAAGCCTCCGACCACCTTGTTGATCTCGAAGAAACATTCAACATCCTCCGTGAATACCAGATGAAGCTTAACCCCGCCAAGTGCGTGTTCGGGGTTGAGTCAGGGAAGTTCCTGGGCTTCCAAATCAGCCAGCGAGGTATCGAGGCCAACCCAAACAAGATCAAAGCCCTCCTGAATATGAACTCGCCTCGAACTCTCAAGGAAATACAGTGTCTCACGGGAAGAGTCGCAGCCCTCGGACGCTTCATATCTAGGGCTACAGATAAATGCCTTCCCTTCTTCCAGCAGCTGAAGGGCCACAAGAGGGTGGAGTGGACGTAAGAATGCGAGGAAACCTTCTGGCAATTAAAATAATACTTGGGTTCACCGCCTCTATTGACCAAGCCTGAAGAAGGGAAACTTTTGTTCCTCTACCTCGCCGTCTCGTCCTCAGCTGTCAGGTCGGCTCTGATCAAAGAAGTTAGAGGCAAGCAGTACCCCGTCTATTATGTAAGCAAAGCCATGGTACCAGCCGAAACAAGACACCAGTCTTTGGAGAAACTGGCGCTCTGCCTCGTCGTCTCAGCCAGAAGACTGCGGCCATATTTCCAAGCCCACTCTATAGTTGTGCTAACAGACTCTCCTTTTAGGCAGATCGTCCAGAGACCCGAAGTGTCAGGTCGGATGACCAAATGGGCCGTAGAACTCGAAGAGTTTGATATTCAATTCCGACCCAGGACAACACTCAAGGGTCAAGCCGTAGCCGACTTTACCGCAGAATTCACAACTCCGGATGAAGAGAAAATCAAAAAGGAAGTTGAAATGACACCGTCTGTCCCGCTGAACAATAAAGAAGCAGCCTCGGATCCGGGGTGGGTCCTTTATGTTGATGGATCTTCCAACATTAAAGGAGCTGGAGCCGGTGTCGTCCTGATTGCACCTGATTCGACGACAATCCAATACGTCATCAGGCTCGAGTTCAAAGCTTCAAATAACGAGGCAGAGTACGAAGCACTGTTAGCCGGGCTCAGGTTGGCAGCGAACCTAGGCGTTCAAACTCTACAAGTTCACTGTGACTCACAGCTGGTAGTGAACCACATCTCCTCGGAATATGAAGCTAAGGAAGCCAAAATGATCGCCTACCTTGAGGAAGAGAGGAAATTGATTGAGAAATTTTGGAGTTACACCATCCGGTAGATCCCCAGAGCAGAGAACTCATATGCCGATGCCCTAGTGAGGTTTGCCTCGGCCTCCGAGGGGAAGGTCCCACGTTTTGTTACGGTCGAATTTATTGAACACCCAAGCATTAGCCAGTCGGAGAAAGTTAACCCCGTCCAGTCCATTCCTAGTTAGATGGACTCAATTTTCAATTATCTATCAACCGGTGAGGCCCCCTCGGACAAATTAGAGGCGAGGCGACTTAGGGTCCGAGCGGCGCGGTATGCCATATTAGACAAAGTGTTGTATAAGAATGGACATTCTCAGCCTTACCTTAGATGTCTCCGACCGGATTAAGCCGATTACGTGATTCGGAAGATTTAAGAGGGAATCTGTGAAAACCATTCTGGCAGTCGCGCCTTGCCCATGAAGATACTTCATCAAGGGTATTTCTGGACAACCCTTAAGCAAGACTCTAAGGATTTTGCTCGGAAGTGCGACAAGTACCAGCATTTTTCTGCTGTACCGAGGCAACCGACAGAAGAAATGACCCCCATGAGTGGGCCATAACCGTTCACTCAATGGGGGATCGACATTATCGGTCCCTTGCCCACTGGGAAGGGATAGGTTAAATTCGCTATAGTCGCGGTCAACTACTTCACCAAGTAGGCCGAGGCGTACTCGATTTTGTGTGGAAAAATATCATCTGCCGATTCGGGATTCCGAGAACCATCGTTTCTGATAAATGCCGCAAATTCGACAATGATAAGTTTCGCAGTATGTGTCAAGGGCTCGGCATTGTGAACGCCTACTCATCGCCTTGGCACCTACAGTCGAACGGACAGGTAGAGGTGGTCAACAAGATCATCAAACATCATCTCAAGACGAGGCTGAAAAAAGCAAAAGGAAATTGGGCCGAAGAGCTCCCCTTCGTCCTCTGGGCTTACAGGACTACAACCCAGACTTCGACGGTGAGGGTTAGGGGCTTCGAAGAAAGTTAGAACTCCGAGCAGATGGCGAGTAATCTGGATTTGCTCAAAGAACTCATATAAATTTTCAAGCTCCGAACAGCGGCTCGGCACCAGCAGGTAACGCGCTTCTACAATTCTAAAGTCAAAGTCAGGCGCTTCCGACCAGGGGACTTAGTCCTCCGACGGATTTTTCAGAACACGGCCGAGCTAGGGGCAGGAGCGCTCGGACCCAATTGGGAAGGTCCATATCGTGTGATCAGATCTGCCAAACCGGGCTTGTACCACTTGGAAGACCTCGAAGGCCGTCATCTCCCTCATCCTTGAAACGTCGAGCACTTGAAGATCTACTACCCGTGAGGAACTAGCCTTTAAGGCTCATAATAAAATGTATGCCTCCGAGCGACTAGCCTTTAAGGCTCTTAATAAAAGATCAATTCTATCTTTAAATGCTTGTCCGATTGCTCTATCCGCACAAGCACGAATTAAATGATCCGATCCTTTAAGGGATTGGAACCTTATCTCACGAAAGATCGACAAAGCATCCCTTCCAAGGAAAAAAGCCTAACAATGACCCGACCCTCCGGTTAAGTGTTCAGCTCGGCATACAACAAAATAAATGCGACGAGCCAAGCATCCTAAGAGAACGGACCTAACTAAAACTTGGGCCGAGGAGGCTCGGAGAACCGACCCTAAGAACTAACTAAACGGCAGCGGACTAAACCTATAAAGAAACCAGCTTGACATCTCACAAATAAATTAACAATGTAAAAAGAATATTTTTCATTGAATCTCCTCGGAGGGGCAAAAGTACATGGTTGAAAGTACATTGATAGTTTCAAAAAAAAAAATGATAGTCTTTAGGCTGGATGAGGAACTTGGGCATCAGGAGCCTGGGCGTCAGGAGCTGGATCCGAGCGAACGACTTTGGCCGGGGTATCTTCGAAGTCGTCGGGCAGTAGAGAATCAAGGTCGAGGTCTGGGTATAAACCCAGGACTGCCTCGAGGCAAGCGTCGAAGCCGCGATTGTAAAACGTTGCAGCTTCAGCGTTCATTTCGTTGGAAGTCTTGAAACTTTCGACAGCAGCAACAACCACTGCGGCCAAAGAATCCTCGTCCTTCGCTCGCTGGGCTTCCACGGCCTGATTCACGGCTCGTGTCCGTTCTTCAGTCACCTCGGCCTTGGCACGGTTCAGAGCTTCTCCGAGCCACGCGGTCTCCATGGCCAAATAATCCGCGTGGTCCCTGGCACGGGTCAGCTCAGCGGTCGCTGCATCGCCACCCTTCTTAAAATTATTTGTCTTGTCCTGCAGCTGCAGCTCCCTGGCCTCCAAGCCAATGACGACTCCTTGCAGTCACCTAACCTTGGCCCTCTCGCCTGCGAGTAGTTGGCGCAGGCTGGTCTGCTCAGCCTTCATGGCCGCTGCCTCGGCCTATAGGGCCTCCAACTCTGCCTCCTTCTCCTTGCGCTCCTGCACTCTTTGCCTAATAGAGAGCAGTATCGGGACGGCCTGAACAGAAAGCAAAGATCAGAATCTACAGTATGTATAACGAAAAGAAAGAAAAAAAGTCTTCTCGGAGACATACCATGTAGCACACGGAGGCGAAGTCATTCAAGAAGCCGTCTTCCGACCGCTCAAGAGTCTGGGCGATATCCTCCTTCTTAGTATGCTTGGCAGCCCACAGAGCCAAGCAAGCCATGTGATAACCGGGCTCAAACCTCCCGCCGCTTGTGCCCACCTGTGCCGAAGCCTCAGTCCCCTCGGCCTCTACCCTACTGCCGGCCGAGTTTTTACCCTCGGCGTGTACCTCCCCCCCGACCTCGGGGGGGAAAGCGCATTGTCAGCTATTTTATTGGCCTCCTCCCGTTCGGAGGAGGAGGGCACAGCGATGGGGGCCTCAGGGACCTCGACAGGCACCTCCACTGTGGGGGGAATGGCGGCGGCGGGGGATCGAGGAGCAACAGTGCTCGGCACGATAGGGGTACCGACCACAGTTGTCTGGACGAGCTCGGGGGCCTCAGGGACTACGACAGGCACCTCCACTGTGGGGGGAATGGCGGCGGCGGGGGATCGAGGAGCAATAGTGCTCGGTACGATAGGGGTGCCGACCACAGTCGTCTGGGCGAGCCCGGGTGAAAGACGTACGACTGGGCGCAAGGTTATTAGGGGAGGAGCAGCGGTGCTAGGGCACCTCGGGGTCGGCTGTGCGGAGGAAGTGCCGGCGGGGCTCGGTGCTGGGGCTGCTGGAGATGGTGCAGCGGAAGATTCCCCCACGCAAGGGGGAACCGGCTCTTCCGAGTGATTTTCACTCGGGGGGCTTGTTTGAGGAACTCCGCCGCTGTCGGAGCCGCTTTCCTCTTCCTACCCCCGGATGCTTCTGTCATGCATGCGAAAAAGAAGACCATGTCAGCTACTAAATAAGCAAAAGAAAGCTCATCGAAAAGATCAAGGAAACTTACTAAGGGATGAGAGAAGAGGCTGGGATTTGCAGAGCCCGGACCAGTGGAGGTTGGCTGCAGTGATCAGATTGGCCCAGGAGCGAAGCGACTCTGACCGCGCCCTGGCCTTTGCAACCTGATTTTTCTGTTCTGAGTCAAGGAGCGGTAGCCCCTTTTGGAAAGCTGCAAAAGAAGAAGAAAATTTTACTTCGACTGAAGTGAAAATCAAAGCAACAACTTGGATATGAAATGAAGTCCGACCTGATTTGTTAAAATGGGTCGGAACCCGGGCAGTGGGGGTCCTAAGCTCAGCCGCCGACGCCTCCCAATCACCCAACGCCCAGAACCACTTATTCTTTCAGTCTTTGTTAGAAGACGACAGGTGCATTACCAACCCCGATCCTTTGCTCCCCGAGTCACGAAATAGTACCATGGGTCGTTGCTATCATGCTTGACCATGTACAGGCTCAGCAGCTCCTCTGGGGTCAGCTCGGGGTTCCCAACTTGCTTCAAAATTATGTAGGCTGAGATCATCACCCTCCATGCATTCGGAGCGAACTGCCCATGGGCCAATCCGAGGTAGGTCGCTACCTTCCGGATGAAGGGATGTAGTGGTAATCAGACCCTGCACTGCAGCGCGCATAAAAAGATGGCCACCTCTCCCTTAGCTGGGGCGCCAGCAACGTCTAAGGGACCGGGAGCCCTTATCTGAATGGAGTCTGGGATATGGAATTCCGAGCGGATCTACTCCATTTAGGATTCTGACATGACAGAACCCCCGGGGACTATCTCTGCGGTACGTAAACTCGCAGACATCTCAGTGGCGGTAGCGACTTCAGCTCGGCGGGGTCGGGTGACTGTCTTCTTACTGGGCTACTTAGTCTTAGAAGCCAATATTTTTTGCTTCCGAGGTGGGGGATACAATAGAGTGGTCTCGAAAGGGCCTTTGGATGACCCACTCTCACTTTCAGTAGTCCCTGGCTCGGAATCATCGCCGTATTCACGAACCATTTCCAGATCGGAAGACATGGCAGAAAGAAGAGCGAAGGTCAGCGAGACTCACCGGGTGGTTGTCTGAAATCGCCTACTGACGGAGACTTCGAAGTCGGCAGGAATCGTCTCTCGTCGGAAATCGCCTCTCCGGTATGCTCTTATGAAATAGAACGTAAAATGGTATGCGAAGGTCTGGGGCGCCCTTATATAGGCTGCGAAGGATTTTCGCATTGATGACAAATATTAATGGCAGCAGCCGAATCGGCATGAGCCGATCTCCGAGCACACATGACAACACCGCATTGGATGCGTACCGAACCATCGGTACGACGCCTGACATCGGGCAGTGCGCCTTGATACGCGAAGCAACGCCACAGCAGTCGGAGCCATTATGGGCACGTCTTCTCAGGGCTACGTGGCAGCTTCTCAGGCTGAGAAGGGATGCGGGATCGTAACCGTCGCCACGCGTTAACCAAAACGACAAGTACGCGCATGATTCGATATCTGCCATCATTACGATGAGGGCGGAAGATTTCCTGCCTAAGTACTCTCCGAGCCCGCGAGCAAGCTCGAAGAGTAGGGGGCTTTTGTTATGGGAAATCTGAGCTCACGGTACAACACTGTCCCAAGCGTCCGTCCGAGCCGAGGTATGATCCATCCGACCTGTTTCGGGACGTGACCCATACGAGCAGACGACACGGTTGGTGCGTGACTCAGAATTATATTCCGATTGGATGACCTCCGACGCCTTAACCACACCGCTTATTGAAGTCAGCCCTGCCAACTATGATGGAACTAACTGTGCCGACCAAGCGGATCGGACTGGTGGTATCCTTAGATAATCCGAGCCGAGCATACCTTCCGACGTGCATATCCCACTCGCTCAATATTGAAACTGCCATATCGGGACATGGCCGATGACTTCGCTCGCAGGTGCGCATGATCCATCAGATACGCTACACAATCAGTAGATTGCGGACAATATCTCCATGATTATAGAATCCCTCTGATCGTGCCGAGATTATCGGACTCAGACCGCTTCACAGGCAAGTATAAATAACACACATCATCACTTCTACAGGTACGCGAAATCTAGCTCTCTTCTACTCTCTACCCAGACCCTAATTCCCTTGTCCTGATTTAGGCATCGGATGGTCTCCCGGCTTAGCCAGGGTCACCTTTGCATGTTTTCCTGGTGCAGGTTCTAGAGATAATACATGGTAGACGACGTGGAAGGAGGGCCGACCAGATTTTGGCATCAAGAATGATGAACGAGTAGATTCACATATGTAACATGGCGTGCAGCACACTGCATAAAACAGGTGTCGTGGACAATCACGTCATTATTGCTTTTTCAATGAGGGTACCATTGCCCTTTGACGTGCAATGAACTGAACCAAGGGGCCGTAGATAAAAATACTAAAAGGCCAGCAAGGTTGAAAAATAATAAAATAAAAACCTCACATGAATGCTTCGGTTCTACATCATCTTACACTCCTCCCTATTACGAAGCGTCTCTTATGCACGTTGTTTTGCGGGCCGTTGATAGATTCTATCTTAGAATATTTCTTTTCTTTCTTTTTTATTTCCCATCAAGGGTGGGGTCCATCGAATAAACCAACGGCCTAAAAAAACCCCAATAGGTTGGGATGTAGTGTAGCATATCTACACTCCGTGTAGTTTGGGGGGCATTTGGCGCATGATATTAGATGGGATTAAATTGGATGGAATTACATTTGGTCCGTGTGAAGTCCACTCAATGTTTGAGAAGAATGAAAAAGATTGAAAATAAGTTAGAAGGAATTGCATTTGGTCCTATGCCAATTCCAATCAATATTAGCAAATTGTGTAGGTTCTACCAGGATGCATGGGTTATATCCACACCATCCACCCACTTTTTGAGATCATTTTAGAGGATGAGTCAAAAATTCAGGTAAATTTAAAGCTCAAGTGGACCTCACCACAAAGAGTAGCAAGGATTGAACATCCACTATTGAAAACTTCTATGGGGCCACATAAGTTTTGGATCTACCTCATTTTTAGGCCCATATCATAAAATGAGGTTATAGGACTAATGAATGATTTAGATATAACACATGTTATTCTCAATAATTTTAAATGACGGTAAGTATATCTATTCATTGTACAGCAAGTCAAAGAGCGAGTGAATCTCATTGTATTACAACCATAGCAGGGAAGTAGGCTTATCCCATGATATCTGGGGACAATCTACCTCATACGTAGTAATTATGTTTTTTGAATTCCCTCCCACCTAATCTTTCCCAAGCCCATGCGCAAAACACCCCATGAGTTAATATACTCCATCGGTGGTATAAGTGCCTAACTATCAAGCGTCATAAATAGCAGAGTATAAAATAACTCACCTTCCGGGACGCGGATTGCGTATCCAGCAGCATCGTGAAGTTCATGGGATTGGAGGCGACGTAGGGCCCACAGGTATGTCCGTGTCAAATCCACTCGTCCATCAGTTTCTGAAGAGTAGAATAGGACAGGAGTCCAAAAATCAGGCAGTTCCAAAACTAGGGTGTGCTACATCACAGGAAACAGTGTTAACCGGATACGCATATACACTATTGAAACCTTCCTGGAGCGTACTATGATGTTTATATGCCATCCAACCGTTCATAGGGTTAATACCACTCAGATAAAGCTTAAAAAGAAATATCATCCTGATACAAAACTTCTGTGGCTACCACCAAGTTTCCAATGGTGTCTGTTCAATCCACGATTTTCATGTTTTATGGCCCACCTACGTTTTGAATCTGCCAGATTTTTGGAATTTTGAACTATTTTGATTTTGAAAAATTGATAGACGGAGTGGATTTATCACTTGCATCTCTGTGAGCCCCACATAACTTCCCACTACGAGAACTTCTTGTGACCGTGGGCATAGACAATTCGTGTCCCACCTTTCTGAGGCTGCTCACCCACGCACGAGCAAACTATACACCGATCCCAGGTTAATATCAGACTAGCCACATTGATTAGACGTGCTGGATGAGAAAACAGATCATCCACCTTGTTTAAAAGCTAACGGGTAAAACATATTTTATACAGGTCCATCTTTTTGCCACCGAGTAAAAAATGGCCTGAACTTCAGGCATTAAGTCTAAAAGTAGATCTGGACACCGACTCGAGTCCGACCGAGTAGGGGCTGACCTGACTCGGTTCAGTTTTAAAATCGACCGAATCCGAACTTGACTGGACACAGTACCGAGTCCTACATGCTTGACCCAATCTGAACCTGGGTATGAGCCGGACTAATCTGGATCAAGTCCGAACCGGTCACAAGTACAGAGTTGGGTCAAGCCGGCACCAAATCGGGTTGAGTGCAGCGGTTATCTGTGGGCTGAAATCACGACTCAAAACCTAAATGTATTTGCTAGAATTGCAGCCTCTCCATCAGCTATAATGTCATCTGATCAGATCTGTTAGATCTGAGTGTGTGTACAGGCGCACACAACGGATGGGTCGAGTTGAGCCAAGTCGAATTACCAGGTGATTTGAACTTGACTTCGCTTGGGTGTGGATTGGACTAAGTCTACTCGGTGTGCGGATAGACTCACCCACTTAATTCGATTCGAACCGACTCTGAACAAGTCAGATGAGTTGAGTTTGCCAAGTGGACTCGTCCCATTCCCGGCTCTTCCTAAAAGGCACCGTACAAGAGGACACGTATTTTTGCTTGTTTATAGACAAGGCTTCACACGCGCGTGCTTAACAAGCTTACCAGTGCAGCATGCAATTAGGAGTTTGGCTGATTCCACACGTGTAGATCTTCATAGGCTTATAAATCCACACGCAGGCACACGTGCAAGTATAAAACCCGTGTGTGACATATGGAGCTTCCTTAAGGTTTGAAGTAATGCTTCCTAAACAAAATCGTAGACTTCCACTCTTTAGGTGGGCCGTGGGCAGGAGTTTAGAGTAAATCAAGGGATACATTTTTACCCGGCCATTCATTAATATGATGTGGCCCACACTTGATGTGAGAAATGAATGGCCTGATATTTTTGTTAGAGGATCTAGACAGTGTAGATCAACTGAAGGAAAGCTTGGATCTCATTGTACGCCTCATATTGCGAAACATGTGCCGGCACATGGAAGCGTGCCGCTTCCACGCATGCCCATGGAACTAAATCAAATCTCAAGTAGGACTGTACATCCATCTGACTCAGATGTGGGTCAAGTTTGGCTTGGCTTGTTCGTGCTCTCTTTGAGTTTAAGCTTGTCTCGAGCCTACCATTGAAGCTTGACTTGTTTATCAAACCTTTCGAGTTGAACTTAAGACGATCTATTGGATTGAGTTGAGGTGAGCTTACCTCATGTCTAGTCGAGTCTACTCTTAACCCAACTTAACCCAGTACAACTCGATCCAACCCCCAAATCAAATATTCAGTTAATATATTATTATTATTATTAAATAGAGTCATAGAGGGTACCTTGTTGTTGGTATTGGGAGAGAGAGAGAAAGATGTTGCGCAGCATGCCAACAACGCAGTGAACCGAGATCCAATCTCCGGTCTTATCCACAAACGATAAACAGAAAGAAATATAAACTAGAAAAAGAATCAAAGCATTTCAAATAAACCACATGAAAAGATATACGTGAAAAAACCCCAACAAGGGTAAAAAACCACGGATGCAAACTTTCATCATGAAGAAAAATAAAGATTACAAGGTAATATACAAACCTATCTCTCGAAAGTATAGAGAAAACCCTTTGCCCACACCTTAGAATTATTTTCCATACACTAGAAAAGCCCTAACGACACCTATTTATAGTTTAGGCAACTTTCCTTTCGCACATCTGCAAAAATTGACTTAAAAATTCGCAGTCCCCATCAAATCCGGAAACGAATCTGCGTAACCTTGACTAGTCGAGTAGGCTGCTTGACCAGTCGAGCGGACCCTCGACTGGTCGAGCATGGGCCTCGAACAGTCGAGTACCTCAAAACCTAAAAACTGCTGCTCGCTGGACTATGAGTCGAGCCAGTCTACGATTAGTCGAGCAGGGCACTCAACTAGTTGAGCGGCCCCCAGATGTGGCTCCACATCTCAACAATCTTCCACTTGGAAACACATTACCATAAACCTTCGTCTTCTACATATAGAGTGTATCACCTCCCTATCTTCAAGCTTGAAGACCAATCAAAACTGAATATAACTTCAGCTTATCCCGTATAACCGCCTTGGTCAGCATATCCGTAGGATTCTTACTTGTATGAATCTTCTTCAGAGCAATCGATCCATCTTCCAGTAACAAACGTATGAAGTGATATCTAATGACAATATGATTGGTCCTTGAATGAAAGGCTAATTTTTTAGCCAAGTGTATTGCATTCTAACTGTTTTGCAATCTGCTTGTTTCTTACCCAACTCTTCCATGAAACCTTGCATCCACACTATCTCCTTACACGTTTCTGTAGCTGCAACATATTCTGCTTCCGTTGTACTGATAGATACTATCTTCTGTAACTGAGAGACCCAACTGACTGCAGCACTACCTAGAGTAAAGACATAACCTGTAGTGCTTCTTTTACTGTTGATATCTCCTACCAAATCTGAATCTACTTAGTCTTATAGTTTGATTTCCGATCCACCATAGTACAACCCTATATCCACAGTACCTACCAGGTACTCGAGGATCCACTTCACAACTTCCCTATATTCCTTCCTGAGGTTGTTCATGAACTTACTAACAGCTCTCACTGCTTGAGCAATGTCTGGCCTCGTTCTCACCATAACATATATGAGACTCCCAATAGCTGATGCGTATGAGACTTTAGCCATGTAGTCTCGTTCCTATGTCTTTGCCCTTTGCTCCTTAGATAGCTTAAAGTGGTTAGCTCATGGAGTGTTAACCAAACTAATACCTTACATATTGAATCGATCAAGTACCTTGGCTATAGACTCTGCCTGTGACAAAACTAGTTACTTGTTTTCCCTGTCACGCTTTATCCTCATGTCTAAGATTTATTTTGCAGCTCCTAAATCTTTCATAAAAAATTCTCTAGACAGTTGTCTTTTGAGATATGAGATGTTCTTCATGCTTAAATCGGTCATAAGCATATCATCAACATATAGAAAAAGGATGATGTACAACATATCAAACTTCTTCAAATAACAACAGTGGTCTGCTTCTTGTACCACTGTCTTGGAGCCTGCTTCAGACCATATAGACTCTTCTTTAGTCTGCACACTTTGTTCTTCGTTCCTCGTCTCATGTATTCTTTTGGCTAATGCATATATATATCTCTTCTTAAAAGTCCCCATGAAGAAAGACTACCTTAACATCTAGTTGCTTTAGATGTAAGTCCTCTGTAGCGACTATACTTAAGACCATGCGAATCGTAGACATTTTCACCATAGGTAAAAATATTTCAGTGAAATCGATACCTGCCTTTTGTTAAAACCCTTTTACAACCAGTCTAGCCTTGTACCGTTTCGAACCATCGTGTTCCTCCTTCAGTCTGTAAACTTACTTGTTATGAAGAGCTTTCTTACCCTTGAGTAGAATGACTAGCTCCCATGTATCATTAGACTCGAGAGTCCATCTCATTATCCATGGTCTTCTCCTACTTAACCTGTGTATCTGACTGTAATGCATCTTTGAAACACTCAGGTTCACCATTATCTATCAGTAGTAGATAATGTAAGGAGAGTGAGTATCAGACCGTGGGTCTCCTCTCTCAAGTAGACCCCCTCACAACTGATGTCTGTGGCTCTGCCTCATAATGCTCCTGTGCATGATCATCCTGTGGTGTTGTAACACCCGTGTTCGGTAACTCTTCCAGATCTACGAATTCTTTCTCCTCAGCCTTATTTTCTTGCACACTGTCCTTATAAATCACTTTTCATTGAAGACTACGTCCTTACTTCTGATGATTTTCCTATTTTCTACATCCCAATATGATTGTCCACTTTTCTTTGGGTTTGGGTTTAGTGATGATAGTTTCATCTTCAAGTACGATTTGTTCAGATGGTAACACATATCCCTTTTCAAATACATCCCAAACATCATGATCCAAAGATCTCAAGAAGTAATGCATTCTAGCTTTTCAGTATGCATAATTTGAACCATCAAATACTGGAGGTCTAGTGACTGATGAGCCCTCCCCTTTGGCCATATTCCTAAACTTCAGTCAAGATCACTCTCTAGGCGGTGAAGCCCTTAAAGAGAGACCCGCTCTGATACCAATTGAAATAGCGGTGAAGACCGCTTAAGTTGAAGTAGGAATATGCCAATATGTCCTACAGGGGGGTGAATAGGACTTTTTAAAGTTTTACAATATATTTAAAAATCCTATTGCACTAATCCTATTAGATATACAATTATCAGGATTACTCAAGTGTAACTCTACTGGCTTCCAAGCCTTGTAAAGGATCCAATCACAAACTTTTTGAAAGATAAACAAGTTACATACAAGATTGTGATGGATATGACTGTGTGTTATGAGGTGTGATCTTAGACAATCAAATATAAATATCACACAAATGAAAAATAATAACAATCTCAAACACAGTCATTTTTATAATGGTTTGATTACTTGTCTACTCCACTCTCGGCTGTCGCACTCAACCATTGAGTGTACCGGATTTCACTAAGAAGGTTTCCTAGGGTTCACCTCAGACCTAAGATTTTAAATCAGGTTCACCTTCAACCTTTATACGGAGGTTTCTACTTTGTTCACCTCTAACCCTGGAATTTTACTGGTTCACTCATAACCAGATGTTTATGCTCTCTATAGAGCAAGGGTCCACACAACGTACCTGAATGTTTATGCTCTCCACAGAGCAAGGGTCCACACAACTCACCCACTACGCACACTCCCTCCGGAGGCCTCGTATGAGGACTTCAAAGGGTGAGCAACACTCAAGAAAAAATCCTAGAAAGGAATGATCACAAGTGTCCACTGGACTCTAAATACTTATAAATAAGTTGATGAGTCTCATTTAGCACAATGATGAAGATCTCCTCCTCGTTATTGAAGAATCTTTAGCTCCCTTGAACCGTAACATAAAAGATGTACCAGTACTTGGCTTTGGGTTGGGTCAAGGTTAGGACAAAAATTCATTCTCTTAGAATTTTCCTATAAGGAAGATAGAGTGATTCTCATCATCTATTCATTTAAGGTATCCCGGCTTAATGATATGCTATTTAGATAGTTGTTGGAGGATCCTTGAATGCGGAAGTTCATTTTCCAGTCCACTCTATTGAATGTCAATGAATGAGAGTGGATTGAAAGATGAATTCCCGTGAGAGAAAGGACTTTGGATATATGATCTAATGGTAAAACACACAAAAGCACTCTCTTCTTTCTCTACCAGCAATATGGAAAAGTCTCTCTTTGTATAGGCAAAAGGTTCCAATGGATATAAAACAGTCATATTTATGACAGAGTTTGATATCATCGAGCAGGGTCGATATCATTGAGCGTATACTCTCGATGGGATCGACTGTCCGCTCGATAACACAAACTCAAATGTCATACGCTTTTGAAAGCCTTTTATCAGCTGGTCGATGAGATCGATATTGGTGTTGATGTCATCAGATTTCAAACTCCGATTCCATCGATACTGGGATCGATCTATCGACATTTGAAGCATGAGAGAGACTAGCCTTGAAATATTTCAAGTTTTTAGGATATGATCGGAGAACAACCGATGTCATCGGAATTTGAATATCGATGATATCGGAGGCTATGTCGATGAGATCGATAAATTTTATAGATTTACCTATAAGCACACTGGACAGTTTATGTCTAGTCTCGATCCAATCGACTAGACCTCGATAGTATCGACATAAGAATATTGATTTCCTCGAGTGGCCCTTGATCAAAGTTAAAATTATCCTGAAATATTTGTTGGAAGAAATGCGCACCCACTACTGATATGATCGATGTCCTTCCGATATGATCGATATTTGAATTCAGATTGAATCGGAAAATTCATTGATATATCGAAGCACATAGTGATTTTCTTGAAAAAATAGGGGCGCCGAAAATTTGCCTGTCGATATTATCGAGCCACTTCCGATGGGCTCGATATTTGTATATCGATGATATCGATAGGTGTATCGATATATCGATAAATCCGTCCAGATGAGTATGTGGTTGCTGGACACTTTTAGTCCTCTTATCGATAGTATCAATCAAGAGTCGAGGACATCGACAACGCAAGTCGATCATAACGAAATGTGTATCGATACAATCGATAGGATAAGCAAACTTAGAGATTTTCTGATGTTTAAAAAAATTCACTTACCCAAAACTCTCATATGTGCTAACTTGTTTTTAAGGGTTTTAATTACCTGGTATTTTGGGACATGGGATGTGAGGCTATGATTTACCTATGGCAAGCTTTCATAAATCTGATTGAGGCAGGCGCTTGAATTATTCTTCTTGTGAGGCTCTGTAGTCTGACTGACTCAACACACGGTAATTGACAAACCAGGGCACTAGCAGGTACACTTTCAGTGATAAAGTAATATATATATATATATATATATATATATATATATATATATATATATATATATATATATATATATATATATATATATATATATATATAAGGCCCATTGGTGCGGACTATTGTGATGTATTTTGGCTCGTGTGAGAGGCCCATTTTGTTATATTTGCGGCCCATTTGATAAGGCCCGTTATGATGTATTTGTGGCCTAGTTGATAAGGCCTATCATGATGTATATGTGGCCCATTAATGCGGTCAACTTGTTGTGTATATGAGGCCCATTAATGCAGTTTACTTGACGTGTATGAGGCCCATGTGCAGGGTACACCTGTGATATATATTAGGCCCTTGTGTAGGGCCCACTCGTTGTGTATTAAGGCTCATGGGTTGTGGTCCATTGTGATTTATTTTCGGCCCATATGTGTGGCCCATTGAGTTGTATATGTGGCCATTTAGTGAGGCCCATGTAATGTATTTGAGGCCCATATGTAGGGTCCACCTATTGTGTATTTATGGCTCATTTGGCGAGGCTAATTGATATGTATTTGTGGCCCGTTTGGTGAGGCCCATTGGTGCGGCCCACCTGCTTAAATCTGAGGTCCATGGGTAAGGCCCATTGTGATGTATTCGAGGCCTATGGGCAAGGCCCCTCATAATGTATTTTTGGCCCATGTGCGGGGCTTACTTGTTTGTATGTTTGGACCATGTGATAGGGCCCACCTGTTTTATATTTGAAGCCCATATAATATGGTCCGACATGATGTGCCAAGGCCCGTTATGATTCATTTGAGGTTCTTTGTTACGACCCATGTAATGACCCCCATTATGATGTATAAGAGGCCCATGAGGTGCGGTCCATTGCGATGTGAAAGGCCCATGCGATGCGTCCCACTTGATGTATATGTGACCCTTATGTAAGGCCATGAGCCCACCATACATTAGGCTCTATGAGGGCCACTCCTTGGGAGCAATGTTGGTTAAATTGTCACATTGTTGGTCAATGATGGTTTAATGACCACATTATAACCTTCCCTTAGGCCTTGTTCGGCCGATTCCGATTATTGAGGCCGATTCCGATTGTCATGGCTGATTGTCAAGGCCGGATATCGAGGCCGATTGTCAAGGCCCAATGTGATGTATATGCGGCCTGTATTTGAGGCCCGTTTTGATGTGTATTAAGCTCTCGAGTGAGGCCCATGATGTTATATATTTGGCCCTTGTGTGAGGTCATGGGTCCACTATATGTTAGGCTCTATGTGGACCATTCCTTGGGGGCAATGTTGGTTAAATGTCCACATTATCGAGGTTGATTGTCGATGCCGGTTATTGATACCAATTATGAGTATGTAACAACATAGCATCATGATACATGCCCATACGCATCAATTACATGTTTGTTATGAGATGTGGTTGACCATTGTATATGTCATTGGGCAGGTTCTTATGAGACTCCTAGATAGGAAGAAGTTACTCACATGAGCGCACGATATGCGCAGGATTTATGTATGACTAGATTGTATAACTCATACACCTTGCATTGTGTGTTATGATTATTGTACGCCCTAGTGACATCAAGGCCTTAGCTTCCACAAGCATATTGTGGATAGCCAGATGAGACACTGGAAATATGTTATTAGTATCGGGCTATCATATATGACCTTGGGTGAAAATCCGTAAACCCTCTTGGTACCAGAGGACGTCTCAACGTCGAGACCGAGTGGATATATATGAGCGCCTGAGGGCTGTAAACTAGTAGGTCGCGTCTCCTACTGTGTCGTAGTCGGTTGGGGGGGAGTGTGGCCTTACTCGGCTGAGAGAGTAGGCATAGCTAGGCTGAGTTTGACCAACTCCTAAATGGGTCTATTATCGACGAGCCGGGTTGATATTAGTAGGCGGGTATTGAGGTCTCTTTCACTTACCTAGTTGTATTGTGCGTTTGATGGGGCGACAAGCTGGCTCTAGTGATGATCCCAGAGATGTACAGTACTGATTCGCAGAGCAGGAGTTGCATACTCATTCATTCATTATCCATTCAGGCTGGTGGTGCACAACTATTTGTTATGTGTACCTTCGCAATGGTCAGGATTTTGGTTGAGACGCACAACTAACTTGAGATCAGGAGTTTACCACATTGAGTCTGACTATCCAAATTTAGGTATGAGACTGGTTTGGATGGAAGTGCTTTGTGGTAGACCTCGTAGCCTGCGATACTACGTATTATCATCCTGACTTTATATAACGTCTCAGAAAATCTCGTACTAAGACCCGAGTACCACCTCGATCAGAAATCACTTAGGAATAATTCCTTTAGAAATTAAGCATAAGTTAACTGGCGCTAAGCTAGATTGGCTGTGAAATTAGTGCTGTTCGCTTTAAATACGTTCTGCAAGACAAAAAACTTGTAGAATCAATGACGCTATAATACCCTGAAACCTAGGATTAAACTCTAAACCCGTTTGCTCTCAGGAACCCTTTGAAACTTTGTATTGGATCTAGACCGCGCGTCGAAAGTCCGATATCTACTATCTTAGACCATTATGACCGCTTAGCTAAACTTGACAATCGTTTCGAAAATTAAGCCCAACTGATGTTCTGAGGCTATTTCATTGAGCCTGGAGCAAGGAGTATGAGAAAGAGTGAAATTCGTAAAAAAATTAAATATGATTTAAATAAATCTGGCATGTTTCGCTTGCGGGTTAAGTATAAGCATTCAGACCGTCGGAATTCGACCCAAATACACCCTCAGATTAGGGAACATTTCTCACTCAGGTCAGTGTACTTGGAATCCTTGATCGAATCTCCATGACCGCTGAATTGAAACTGGTCCGCCACGTGCGATCTGGGAACACTATCGGACTGAAAACTTAATGTGATCAGGATCCAATATCTATGAGCTTAAGTCCGACCGCATTCGGTCAGGGGACCTCCAGAAATGCTCTTTTGGATCGGGAAAGACCCGATTTCGTTATAATCCAAGTATACCTTGGTTTAGAGTCTAAGTAGGTTAGATTTTAGCATATACAAGGGCTTTAAAACCTCTCATATCTCTCACCTACAATTTGCAAGAAACCTTAGAAAGAGAAGAGAGAGAAAGAGAGAGATTGTGAGGAAAGTTTCCTGCCACTTGATCCTGCTTTTGCACGTACTGAATCACCGTATTCCAATCACTCTTCCGGTGATTCCGACATCATTCTAGGTAAGAAAACCCTAACCTCAACCTATTTTAGGGATTCCGTCGATACAAGTAGTGAAGTAGCTGATTAATCTTGTGATATAGGTCGTCATAGAGGCGTTGACGAAGCGTAGAGTTTCTGTTCGATTCGTTACGCTTTTACGGTGAAAGGTGAGGATTCTATATGCTTAGGTTGACTGTTTTCAAAGCTTTCAATGTCGTTTAATAGTAGATTATTGACAAGAACGCCGTTTGACATGTAGAACATGCTGTCTGTTTTCTATTTCGACTGCGTACGGTGAATATGAGAATTAGGGTATTTTAGACATTTGTAGGAAATACTGTATACGTCTGTATTTTGCTGAAATGCTTGCCATGTGTATTTGTCGTGTTATTATACTGGACATGCATGTATGATCTGTTTGGCGAAGAAATTCGCCTTAACGAGCACTTTAGGTCGACATACGCCATGTAGACTAAAGTGTGTAGACTAAGTGTTTATATAAATGCTTGTATTAGTATGTATTGAGTAAATGTTGTTGTAGATTAGTCTTGAGATTGAATTCTCAATTAATATGATGATGTATATGATTTTCCTCCATGTTGTTATTGAATTAATTTCCTTATATGTATGGAATACATGTGTTTTGGTTGATTTTCTTAAGTTGTATGTTATAACATGTTGCCAACATGCTTGGATTGTTTGTATTTCATTTCTGTTACACTCATATGATCATTGATGTAGATTGCAAATGCTTGGGACTATGCTTTAGTCCAGGCAGTCGGTAATGGATTGAATTCGTGCTTGGCTTCTATTTGTCACGAAGGACGCGTTGATGAATGCGAGTCGTGCTTTGGGTTGGCGGCAGTGGTTAGGCCACACGAAGTGTTTTATGCACTTCATGTCGCTTAGCTTGAGGTGCGCTCGTACTATTCGAGCCCGTCAAGTAACCCGACTGGCCTTTGTATGTTCACCTTGTATGGGTCATAACTGTTTGAACCTAAGGTACTGAACTTACCAGTGAAAGCCCTGATAACCATGGTACCTTGATCCATTAAGACTCATGAGACGGGCATGGTGGTATGGGACACCGTGGTTGAGCTGTCGGCCTACGCTGGGGCCACAAATCTCCCCGTAGTGACCAGTGAGCACTTTAGACTCGTGAGCCGATTGTGGTGGTATGGGACACTACATTCGAGCTATCGGCCTATACTGATTGGTGACGAGCCCTTTGTAGTGACCTCAAGCGTATTCTGAGTTTACGGGAGGCGACGACCCTTCCGTAGCAAAAAGAGTACATTAGGCCTGTATTGATAAGGTGATGGGGGAGTGGTGCAACAAGTGCGAGCAATAGCCCTAACAGCCCTTGCAGCGACGTATAAATATAACATCGTATGAGATTACTAGGAGTGACGACCCTAGACAGGATCTGTATTGGGATTGATATAAGGGAAGTTTCTTAGTTTCCCAATACTGCTGTATGAAAGGACTAATAACAACTCGGTAATCATATCCACTTCGCACTGCATGTGTCTGGAAGATGTGGAGCACTGAGGGAAGAAAGCATGCCGCGGACGTAAGATGGTGTTGCATGAAGGAGTATGTCGGTGAGGGCATCCATCATGTCATTTCATACTTGCATTAACAACAGTATCTAGGAATGTCTGATTTTTTACTTTACTATTATCGCGTGATTGATTTGATAACATGTTAATTTTTGCTCTATAATTCCACTGAGTTGATCACTCACTCCCACGTTACGGGATGATGTTTGCAACACCTACCAGACTCTGTCTTAGATGCAGGTCGTGAGGAGATCCAGGAGCTGAAGCCGGACTACTTCGAGGACCAGGACGAGTTCTCATACATGTAGTTATCGGACAGCTTCGCATAGGTGGCCTGGATCGGGGAAATTTTTACTAGTGGGCTTTCATATGACATTTTGATTGTCGGTTTATGATATGTATATGTGACTCAGAGATGTATTCATACTTTGGAGACAGTTCGAGATTATTTTATTTTTTATACAGTGATATATGTATTCTTCAGTCTTCCGCTTACATTTTATCACTGGATCTAGGGTATGAATTGCGGTTTTGGTATAATCTTACTCATGTTAATGATCTAACTCAGACAACATTGAATCATAAACATATTTGTTGCATAAGTGATGGTCTGAAACTTAGGAGTCGGGTTTCTACACGACCCCCGATTTTCAGAGTGTTACACTTTACAATCTAGCTTGATCATTTCATTCGCATTGCATATTGTATTGCACCCTCAGCACATAGTATTTGGCTTACTATATCTGCATTGCATAGCTGATTTACATTGCTTCCTCTGTATATGATATTGATTTATTATATTTTTGCAACGCATAGCCTGAATAAGGCTAATGGTATTTATGGGCCTATTAGCATGTTTTCGCATTATTTTGATATTGTATGATTTATAGGCTTGTCAGCATTTTCGCTTACTCTGATTACTTTGATATTGCTTACTTGGCACATAGCTTGTGCACACACTTTTACCACCCAGTAAGCTTTCTATAAGCTTATGCACGATAGATATATGCAGGTGGTGTTAGGTTGTAGCAACATTGAGCTTGGAGCATGTAACAGACCTTTAGAGATTTGATTTTTGATATATGTATTTCCCTTTCAACATTGTATTCAAATAATTATATTAGTAGATATGTGATGATGATGTTGCCTTTGTAATTTAGGTAAACTTGTGGTTATGCTTCTTATGAGATAAATGTACGTTAGAAAATCTTCCTTATAGGATCTCGGGATCGAAATCTGACGTATGAATGCTAAGAGATAAGAATGGGGTATTACGGAGGCTATCGGCACTGGATTCGATGATCAAAAATTTTATGAGCCCGGTTCCTGAGTTTGGAGCGTGACAAGGATGGTCCTGTTAATGCGCTCAGTCACACTATTCTGTTGCGATGTCCCTGTAATCATTTTCTGATGTTTGATTCCATTTGTTACACAATACTCCTTAAACCTTTTATCACAGTATTCTTCTTCATTATCAGATCTGAAACACTTTATTGTTTTACCTGTCTCGTTTTCTACCATTACTTTCTACTTCTTAAATACATCAAATACATCAGATTTGTGCTTTAAGAAATAAACCCATAATTTTCTACTATCATCATCAATAAAAGAAACAAAATAACGTGAGTCACCAAGAGACGATACCTGTGCCGGTCCCCACACATCAATATGTACAAGCTCCAACAGATGCGTCTTTGGAGCGCGTCCTGTCTTCTTGAAACTTATCCTCTTCTGCTTGTCATACACGCAGTCCTCACAGAATTTTAAGTTAATAGACTTCAGCCCTAGTAGCTTCCCTTTTGACAATAATATTTTCATCCTCTTCTCACTCATATGTCCCAATCTCTGATGCCATAACTGACCATTCACTCCAGTTGATGTGACTGCGAGTGAACTATACGATTCTAAAGTCACGTACAAAATACATTCCTTCTTACCTTGAGATATCACCAAGACACCTTTTGTGATCTTCTACGAATCACTAATAAATGTCGTTACATAACTGGTATCGGCCAACTGCCCCACTGAGATCAAGTTATATTTTAAACTCGGTACATGTCTAACATCCTTTAATTTCAAAGTCGTTCCATCTTTTTGATTTACATGAACATCTCCTTTTCCAACAATACTGCTGACTCATCATCACTTAGGTAGACTCTCCCGAAGTCACTTGATATATAATCACGCAGAACTTCCTTACACGGAGTGGCATGAAATGAAGCACCTGAGTCTATAACCCATGACTCATTCCTCGCATCAAGAGACAAGATCAACGCCTCTGTGTCACTCTCCCTAGATAGATTCACTGAATCCTTCCCACCTTGAGAGTTTTCTTCTTATTTCTTGAGCACCCTTCAATCATGTTTGTTGTGCCCCTTCTTGTCGCAACGTCAATATCCGTCTTTATCTTTCGGTCCTTTAGACTTCTTCATCGACTTAGAACGTCCGTGTTTATTGCCTCATTTGTTCAGCGATCTTCCTCTTCCTTCAACGTCTAGAGCATTCTCTGAATCCTCTAAAACTCCCTATGCCTTTCTTCTAGATTCTTTCCTAAGAATTAGACAGGCCACATCATCAAATTTCAGCTTTTTCGACCCTAAAGAATTGCTCACAACAATCACCAAACCATCCCAATTGTCTAGCAAACTGGACAAGATCAATAACGCCCTGATCTCGTCCTAAAAAACAATGCCAACGGATTCCAACTGGCTTGTGATTGTATTGAACTCGTTTAAATGTTCAACCACGCTCCCACCATTGACATCTTCATGTTGAATAACTGTTTTATAAGATGAACCTTATTGGACGCTGAGGGTTTTTCATACATGGTGGCTAGGGCTTCCATTAATTCTTTTATGGTTTTTACCTTGGATATATTGAAGGCGACACTCTTAGACAAGGAGAGTCGGATCGTTCCTAAAACCTTCTGATCTAATAAAAACTATTCATCATCTGTCATCTTTTTTAGTTTCTTCTCTTTTCCTCCTAGAGGAATATCGAGATCCTTCTGATGCAGATAAGCATCTATATGCATCTTCCAGAAGGTAAAGTTTGAACCATTAAACTTCTCAATTCTAGTCTTTTATTATTCCGTCATCACTCTTAATAGAACTAAACTAATAGTTCTGATACCAGTTGCTGCGCAACACGCCAACAACGCAGTGAACCGAGATCCAATCTCCAGTCTCACGCACAAACGATAAACAGAAAGAAATATAAACTAGAAAAAGAATTAAAGTATTCCAAACAAACCACAAGACAAGATATACGTGAAAAAATCCCAACAAGGATAAAAAATCACGGATGCAAACTTCCACTATGAAGAAAAATGAAGATTACAAGGCAATATACTAACCTCTTCATCGAAAGTACAGAGAAAACCCTTTACCCAACCCTTAGAATTATTTTTCATACACTAGAAAAGCCCTAGGGACACCTATTTATAGTTTAGGCAACTTCCCTTTCGTACATCTGCGAAAACCGATTTAAAAATCCGTAGTCCGTATCAAATTCGGAAATGAATCCGCGTAATCTCGATCGGTCGAGTATGAGCCTCGATTGGTCGAGCACCTCGAAACTCAAAAACTACTGCTCGCTGGACTTTGAGTCGAGCTAGTCCACGACCGGTTGAGCGGCCTCCAAATGTGGCTCCACATCTTAACAAAAGAGAGGAGAGCTTGGACAAGTGTAGGACGTATGACTGAGATAAGTTGAGCAGACATTAAGTCAAGCTCGATCGAGTGACCAAGAGAGATAGATAGAGAGAGAAAGAGGAGCTAAGCGCGATAAATTAGATAAGGAAGAGAAATGATAAGAAATGGAAGGACAAATATGATACGATTTAAGATTTTTTTTTTATATATATATATATATATATATATATATATATATATATATATTTTTAAATATTATATATATATATCCCCGTGTTGTCCTAAGCCTGACCTTCAAGCCGAGTCTAGCCAAGCTCTGTTATGCCAAAACTTGATTTATTTTCAAAATGATTTAGATCATATCAACAACTTGCTTCGCCAGATTGAGCTAAATCGAGAAAGTGGAGCTAAATCGAGCCAAGCCTCGCTCGGCTCATGTACAATCGTAATCTCGGGTAATCGTGGTTCGTCTCCTGTCACTTTCCAATTGAGCCCTGGTGCTATCCTGAGCCCAAGGGTATCGCCTGAGCCCTGCAACTAATCCAACCGTACGCTTGGCTTGCTGGCACATTGATACGACAGTTGAAAATAGCAGGTCCATTTTAATGGAAGTAGACAACGGATCATGGAAGTAGACAACGGATCATGTTTTAGCCGTTCATTTCTCCGCAACAATTCAAGAGGCTAGCAGTGGCCCATTTGTGGGCAATGCTCTATCAAGATGGGCACTGATTTGGCGGTCCAGATTAAATGGGCAATGCTCTATCAAGATGGGCACTGATTTGGCGGTCCAAATTTGCATGTATGCATGCCACGTGAGTCAGATCGGCTGCATGGACGCCACTTTCCTACCTTTTAATGGGAACCCGGGTAACAAACACCTCTAAGGGACCACCGAAATATCTATGAGACATCCACTCCGTACATAGGTTGCACAAGCTCATATTAGCCCATGATCCAAAAAATGAAGAAGATTCAAAATACAAGTGGTCCACACCGCAAGAAGTTTTGGATCGAACCTTCATCCTGGTTGCAATCACCTTATTAACCGGTTGGATATATATATATATATATATATATATATATATATATATATATATATATATATATATATGTGTGTGTGTGTGTGCGCGCGCAGAGAGAGAGAGAGAGAGAGAGAGAGAGAGAGAGAGAGAGAGAGAGAGAGAGAGAGAGAGAGAGAGAGAGAGAGAGAGAGAGAGAGAGAGAGAGAGAGAGAGAGAGAGACGTGATGGGTGAATTTGTCTTATTTTTCATATCAGGCAGTGACATAGATGAAAGAAATTAATGGACTTAGTGGATGTCACACCAACGTCACCGTGGGATCTCTTTCAAGAGAAAAAAGGTTTGAAAACACAAGCAATATCTTAATTTAAAATTTTTAAATGTGTCCTATTAAAGATTTCAAATAACCTAAAAATTCCTTCCCAACGGTCCATATTCTACCAATCAGAGGTCTTGATCCTCTATCAATGTGATTTTATGGATATTCTATGTACGTGGGCTTTAATATTTGAAGCGCATGCATTCAAGTCAATATATGCCATATATGCAACTGATTGCATGAGTATTGCTCTCCAACCAAGGTATCATATAAACGCTCATTCCTGTTGTCCGAAGGGGCCGGGCCGGAGTCCAATCTCTCCTATCATTAAACTTCTTGGTAACTCCAGCAGATTGCGTACTGGGTAAATTTTGTGGGGTCCACTAATTTATCTTTTATTCATGTTGTCCATATGATTTCATAAATCATTTTAAGACATGAGCTCAAAATTAAAGCATATCCAAAAGGTCAAGTAGACCACACGGCAGGAAATAATGTGAACTTAATATGTTTTTATCCTTACATCCATGTTGTGTAACCCTAGCTATGAACAAGTTCAGTGACAAATAAACATCACCGTGGGCCCTATAAAGTTTTCAATGGCGGATATCATCATTCCCATTGTTTCCTATGGTGTGGTCACTTGAGCTTTGGATATGATTCAAATTTAGAGCAATGCCATAAAATGATATGGAAAAATGGATGTACCAAGTGGATAAGAGACATAAATCCATGGTAGGCCGTATAGAGTTTAAGCATATTGAGTTACTTAATACACAGTAAACTTTCTTGTAAACCTAACATGATCACACTTCTCTATAAACCTTACATGATATAATTTGATTGGATGACGAGCTGCTTTTAAAAATAAATAAGAAATGAGGTTAGTATGTGTGTGTGTGTGTGTGTGTGTGTGTGTGTGTGTGTGTGTATTACTCAATTTTTTTCCTCTTTCAGCTAGGAAGATGGCCATGGGTGACACTGTCACTAGCGTCGCTAATCGTACATGGCTTTTGCATCCAATCGACACACTGTAGCTAAGGTGTATAGCTGGATTTAGTGACCACCCTGCAAGTGTTGAGAATGTGGAGCCACAATTGGGCCGCCTTCGACTGGTCGTAGGACGTCTACGACCGGTCGTGGGGCGTGTTCGACCGGCCGTGGGGGAGCCATTATCACAATACTCCTTAAACCTCTTATCATAATATTCTCCCCCATTATCAGATCTGAGACACTTTACTGTTTTACCTGTCTTGTTTTCTACCATAACTTTTCACTTCTTAAACGCATCAAATACATCAGATTTATACTTTAAGAAATAAACCCACAGTTTTCTACTAGCATCATCAATAAAGGAAACAAAATAACGTGAGTCACCAAGGGATGATACTTGTGCTGGTCCCCACACGTTAGTGTGTACAAGCTCCAATAGATGCGTCTTTGGAGCGCGTCCTGTCTTCTTGAAGCTTACCCTCTTCTGCTTACCATATATGCAGTCCTCGCAGAATTCCAAGTCAAGATACTTCAGCCCTGGTAGCTTCCCTTTTAACAACAACACTTTCATCCCTTTCTCACTCATATGTCCCAACCTCTGATGCCATAACTGCCCATTCACTCCAGTTGATGCGACTGCGAGTGAACCATACGATCCTGAAGTCACGTACAAACTGCCTTCCTTTTTGCCTCGAGATATTACCAAGACACCTTTTGTGATCTTTCAGGAATCACTGGTGAATGTCGTCACATAACCAGTATCGGCCCACTACGTTGTTGGCGTGCTGCGCAACAACTGGTATCAGATCTATTGGTTTAGTTCTATTGGGAGCGATGGCGGAAGATGGAAAAACTAGAATTGAGAAGTTTGATGGTTCAAACTTTACCTTCTGGAAGATGCAGATGGAGGATTATCTGTATCAGAAGGACCTCTATATTCCTTTAGAAGGAAAAGAGAAGAAACCAGAAAAGATGACAGATGATGAATGGTTTTTACTGGATAGAAAGGCTTTAGGAACGATCCGACTCTCTTTGTCTAAGAGCGTCGCCTTTAATATATCCAAGATGAAAACGACAAAAGAATTAATGGAAGCCCTAGCCACCATGTATGAAAAACCCTCAGCATCCAACAAGGTTCATCTTATGAAATAGCTATTCAACATGAAGATGTCAGATGGTGGGAGCGTGGCTGAACATCTAAGCAAGTTCAATACAGTCACGAGCCAGTTGGAATCCGTTGGCATCGTTTTTGAGGATGAGGTCAGGTCACTATTGATCTTATCCAGTCTGCCAGACAGTTGGGATGGTTTGGTGATTGCTGTGAGCAATTCTTCAGGGTTGACAAAGCTGAAATTTGATGATGTGGCCGGTCTAATTCTTAGCAAAGAATCTATAAGAAAGGCATCAGGAGTTTCAGGGGATTCAGGGAATGCTCTAAACGTTGAAGGAAGAGGAAGATCGCAGAACAGAGGAGGCAATAAACACGGGCGTTCTAAGTCAAGGAAGAAGTCTAAGGGACCAAAAGATAAAGACGGGTGTTGGTATTGCGGTAAAAAGGGGCACATGAAATATGATTCCAGGGCACTCAAGAAACAAGAAGGAAGCTTTCAAGGCTGGAAGGATTCAGTGAATCTGTCTGAGGAGAGCGACACAGAGGCGTTGATCTTGTCTCTTGATGCGAGGAATGAGTCTTGGGTTATAGACTTGGGTGATTCGTTTCATGCCACTTCATGTAAGGAAGTTCTGCATGATTATGTGTCAGGTGACTTTGGGAGAGTCTACCTGGGTGATGATGAGCCGTGCAGTATTGTTGGAAAGGGTGACGTTCAGGTCAATCAGAAAGACGGAACGGTTTTGAAACCGAAGGATGTCAGACATGTACCGAGTTTGAGAAGGAATCTGATCTCAGTGGGGCAGTTGGCCGATACCGGTTATGTGACGACATTCACCAGTGATTCCTGGAAGATCACAAAAGGTGCCTTAGTGATATCTTGAGGCAAAAAGGAAGGCAGTTTGTATGTGACTTCAGGATCGTATGGTTCACTCTCAGTCGCGTCAACTGGAGTGAATGGGCAGTTATGGCATCAGAGGTTGGGATATATGAGTGAGAAATGGATGAAAGTGCTGTTGTCAAAAGGAAAGCTACCAGGGCTGAAGTATCTTGACTTGGAATTCTGCGAGGACTGCATATATGGCAAGCAGAAGAGGGTAAGCTTCAAGAAGACAGTACGCGCTCTAAAGACGCATCTATTGGAGCTTGTACACACCGACGTGTGGGGACCAGCACAGGTATCATCCCTTGGTGGCTCACGTTATTTTGTTTCCTTTATTGATGATGCTAGTAGAAAACTGTAGGTTTATTTCTTAAAGCATAAATCTGATGTATTCGATGCGTTTAAGAAGTGAAAAGTTATGGTAGAAAACGAGACAGGTAAAACAGTAAAGTGCCTCAGATCTGATAATGGGGGAGAATATTGTGATAATAGGTTTGAGGAGTATTGTGCAGCAAGTGGAATCAAACATCAGAAAACGATTCCAGGGACACCACAACAGAATGGTATGGCTGAGCGCATTAATAGGACCATCCTTGAGCGCGCCAGGAGCATGAGGTTACATGTATGGTTGCCCAAGACCTTTTGGGCAGATGCTGTAAATACTGCCGTATATCTTTTCAATAGAAGTCCCTCAGCACCATTGGATGGTGGGCTACCAGAAGAAACGTGGACTGGAAAAGAAGTAAACCTTACACATCTAAGAGTGTTCGGTTGCACTTCATATGTTCACATTGATGCAGAGCATAGAAACAGGCTGAATGTGAAGTTCAGGAGGTACACGTTTATAGGCTACGGGCAGAATGATTTTGGCTATAGGTTTTGGGATGCAGAAAAAAGGAAAATCATAAGAAGTAAGGTCGTAGTCATCAACGAAAAAGTGATGTATAAGGACAGTGTGTAAGAAAATAAGGCCGAGAAAAATGAATTCGTAGAGTTAGAAGAGTTACCAGACTTGGGTGTTACAACGCCACAGGATGATCATGAGGTAGAGCCACAGACACCGGTTGTGAGGAGGTTTACTCGGGAGAGGAGACCCACGGTCCGATACTCACCCTCCTTACATTATATACTGCTGACAGGTAATGGTGAGCTAGAATGTTTTGAAGAGGCATTACAGTCAGATACACGGGTTAAGTGGGAGCAAGCCATAGATGAGGAGATGGACTCTCTTGAGTCTAATCGTACATGGGAGCTAGTCACTTTACCTAAGGGTAAGAAAACTCTTCATAACAAGTGGGTTTACAGACTGAAGGAGGAGTATGATGGTTCGAAACGATACAAGGCGAGACTGGTTGTAAAAGGTTTTCAACAGAAGGCAGGTATCGATTTCACTGAAATATTTTCAACGGTAGTGAAAATGTCTACGATTCGCATGGTCTTGAGTATAGTGGCTACAGAGAACTTCCATCTAGAGCTGCTAGATGTTAAGACAGCCTTTCTTCATGGGAATCTTGAAGAAGAAATATATATGCATCAGCCGACAGGATACGTGGCACCAGGTAATGAGAACAAGGTGTGCAGACTGAAGAAAAGTCTATATGGCCTGAAGTAGGCCCCGAGGCAGTGGTATAAGAAGTTTGATAGTTTCATGTCGGGAAACGGTTTTAGGAGATGTCATGCAGACCACTGTTGTTACTTGAAGAAGTTTGATACGTCGTACATCATTCTTCTTCTGTATGTTGATGATATGCTTGTGGCTGGTTCAAGCATGAAGGACATCTCAGATCTTATAAGACAACTGTCTAGAGAATTTACTATGAAGGATTTAGGAGCTGCAAAACAAATCCTAGGCATGAGGATAAAGCGTGACAGGGAAAACAAGAAACTGGTTTTGTCACATGCAGAGTACATAACCAAGGTACTTGATCGATTCAATATGGGAGGTGCTAAGCCGGTTAGCACTCCATTAGCCAACCACTTCAAGCTATCTAAGGAGCAAGGTGCAAAGATGCAGGAGGAACAAGACTACATGGCCAAAGTCCCATATGCGTCAGCGATTGGGAGTCTCATGTATGCTATGGTGAGCACGAGGCCAGACATTGCTCAAGCAGTGCGAATTGTTAGCAGGTTCATGAACAACCCCGGGAAGGAACATTGGGAAGCTGTGAAGTGGATCCTCAGATACCTTTTGG
The DNA here is from genome assembly GCA_037074715.1 of Magnolia kwangsiensis. NCBI lineage: Eukaryota > Viridiplantae > Streptophyta > Magnoliopsida > Magnoliales > Magnoliaceae > Magnolia > Magnolia kwangsiensis. Next base: position 39,423,422 of record CM073576.1, on the reverse strand, counting down.
GTACTAAGGATGTAGGGTTGTGTTATGGTGGATCAAAAATCAAGCTGCAAGGCTACGTGGATTCAGATTTGGCAGGAGATATCGACAGCAGAAGAAGCACTACAGGTTATGTCTTTACTCTGGGCAGTGCTGCAGTCAGTTGGGTCTCTCAGTTACAGAAGATAGTATCTATTAGTACGACAGAAGCAGAATATGTTGCGGCTATATAAGCATACAAGGAGATAGTGTGGATGCAAGGTTTTATGGAAGAGTTGGGTAAGAAGCAAGTAGATTGCAAGCTGTATAGTGACAGTCAGAGTGCAATACACTTGGCTAAGAATTCAGCCTTTCATTCAAGGACCAAGCATATTGCCATCAGATATCACTTCATATGTTCGTTACTGGAAGATGGATCGATTATTCTGGAGAAGATTCATACAAGTGAGAATTCTATAGATATGTTGACCAAGATAGTCACAAGGGAGAAGCTGAAGCTCTGTTCAGCTTTGATTGGTCTTCAAGTTTGAAGACGGGGAGGTGGTGCACTCCGGATGAAGAGGACGGAGGTTTATGGCAATGTGTCTCCAAGTGGGAGATTATTGAGAATATGGAGCCACAATTGGGCCACCTTCGACCGGTCGTAGGACGTCTACGACCGGTCGTGGGGCGTGTTTGACCGGTCGTGGGGGAGCCATGACCGGTCGTGGGAGGCGCTCGACTGGTCGTGGGTTCGAGCTCTGGCACGACTCAAAGTCCAGCGAGTTGTGCTGTTTTTTTCCTGGGGCCTAGGACTGGTAGTAGGAGAGCTACGACTGGTTGTAGGGGCCCAGGACTGGTCGTAGCGGAGCCAGGGCAGGTCGTAGGTTACGCAGTTTGTTTCGCGAAACTACAGATTTGAGTCCTTTCGCAACCGGGATGCGGAAGGAAAGTTGCCTAAACTATAAATAGGGGTTCCTAGCGTTTTTCTAGGGTATGCATGAGATGGGGAATATTGGAAAATATTTCTAAATGTGTGACATAAGGGTTTTCTATATTCTTCCAAGGGAGAGGTTAGTATTTTGCCTTGTAATCTTTGTTTCTTCATAGTGGAAGTTTGCATCCGTGGTTTTTTACCCTACTTTGAAATTTTTCCACGTATATCTTGTCTTGTGGTTTGTTTGAATTGCTTTGATCTGTTTCTAGTTTATATTTCTTTCCGTTTATCGTTTGTGGGTGAGGCCTGAGATTGGATCTCGGCCCACTGCGTTGTTGGCGTGCTGTGCAACAACAAGCTCCTATCAGGGTAAGCCTTACCATATGTATACTTTGGCCCAAAAGTCAGGTGGGTGCACTCACCAGATGAGTAGACCAGCCCACCTCTGGGCACAACTTATGAGCGCTGGGCCTAACTTGAAAACACTTGAATCTCGCATTGGAATTTAGTTTTCACGTATGCAACTGGCATGTGAGTGCCTGGGATCTACATACGTGAGAGATTACCAAACTTTAATTGTTAGGGTAATCATTTGAGTGACAGTGTAGTGGTTGACGGTTGAGACGAAAGGTCCAATCAATAATTTGAGCTATTTATTTGCTGAGGACCATCAGGTGGGGTCACCCGATGAATGGTTAAACCATTTTGGCCCCACATGAATGAGCTCCATGTATGCTGATTAATCGCAGGAATATGAATGATAACCGAGTAACTAATACGCTGCATCATTTCGTTTACTACTCTTCACGTCTACTTACTGTGCGAAGCTAATATTGGTGCCCCTTATGAATTATTTTATACCTGGCCCATGGTTTGGTGATCCAGGCCGTCGTAATATCCAGCTCCACAGTGGATGGAGCATGGCCCAAAAATCTCCAGTATCAGAAGATCCAATGATGGAAACTCTGTTGATAATTAGTGGCTTATAGCTAGTAAAACTCTTAAACAATACTATTGACGTTTAACTTGGATTCAATATTTAGAAAGACAGTAAGAAATCAGAAAATAAAAGAAAATAAAAGAAAACAGAAAAATGTCAGTTGAGAATGAAACATCCAGATTACTATGGTTTTGACTGAGAAATACATGCACATTGGCGCACTCGGGCACCCGCGCGCGTGTGTAGAGTATATGAACACTTTATTAAAATAATTAAAATTTCTATACGCATGATTAATGATTAACGTAGTAATTAAGTGGTGGAATTTCCTGTTTGTGTGGAATAGGGAGCTTTCTTGTTGTGCATTGAGTTGGTACATGTGGGGTCCATTGTTAGTTTATCCAAGCCATTGATTCAATAGCCCCATCATGGATAGACCATATGCCTTAAATCTCCAAAGGTGGGAGATCCTGTTGGGGGCCTTGCACAAAATACTACCAAAAAATTGAGTAAAGGCTACGGACTATGAGAGATTTTTGCTACGGATATATACCGTAGCTATGTTTGCTACGGATTTGATCCGTAGCTAAAAGATTGCCACACCATTAATAATTAATGGCCCTGTATGGGGCTTTATAGGGCCCATCAAAATATATGTATTATATCTAAGCCATTCATCTATCTTGAAATGTCATTTTAAGGCATGAAACTAAAAATCAAGTAGATCGAAGGCTCAAGTGGACCACACGGTAGGAAACATGGAGATTAAATCACATGTGCATCCTATGGTGTGGTCCACTTGGGCCTTCAATCTACCTAAGTTTTAGTATCATAAACTAAAAAATATTATTAAAATTAATGAATGGCATAGATAAACTACATACATCATGTTGGGCCCCACGGAGCACTTGATAGGACCGTCATACACGCCTGTCTTGAAATTCGACGCCCGGAATGGGCACGCACTCAAAATAGAGCCGCGCCCATCCAAAACCCCATTCCCCCCCCTCTCTCTCTCTCTCTCTCTCTCTCTCTCTCTCTCCGTTCCCTAACCCTCTCTCTGCCCTCTCGATTCTCCTTTTTCCCTACCTCACCTGCTCCATGTAACACCCTGAAAATCGGGAGTCATGTAGAAACCCGACTCCCGAGCTCCAGACCATCACTTATGCAATAAATATGCTTATGATTTAATGTTGACTGAGTTGGAGCATTAACATGAGTAAGATTATACCAACACTGCAATTCATACTCCAGATCCAGTGATAAAACGCAAAGGGAAGACTGAAAGATATATATATATATATATATATATATATATATATATATATATATATATATATATATATATATATATATATATATCACTATATGAAAAAAAATAATCTCAAACTGTCTCCAAAGTATGAATACATCTCTGAGTCTCATATACATGTCATAAAGTAAAAAATAAATGTCAGGTGATAATCCAACTAGTATGTCCCGCCGATCCAGGCCACCTACGCAAAGCCGTCGGAGAACAGCATATACGAGAACTCGTCCTGATCCTCGTAATAATCCAACTCCGCATCCTAAATCGTCTCATCACCTGCATCTAAGACAGAGTCTGGTAGGTATTACAAACACCATCCCGTAACGTGTGAGTGAGTGATCAACTCAGTAGAATCATAGAGCAAAGATTAACATGTTATCAAATCAATCACGCAATAATAGTAAAGCAGACAATCAAACATTTTTAGATACTGTTGTTAATGTAAGCATAAAATGACATGATGGATGCCCTCACCGACATTCTCCCTCATACGACACCATCTTACGCCCGCGGCATGCTTTTTTCCTACAGTGCTCCACATCTTCCAGGCACATGCAGTGCGATGTGGATATGATTACCGAGTTATTATTAATCCTTTCATACAACAGTATTGGAAAACTAAGGTACCTTCCTTATATCAATCCCAACACAGATCCTGTCAGGGTCGTCACTCCTAGTATTCTCATACGATGTTACGTTTATAGGTCGCTGCAAGGGCTGCTAGGGCTGTTTCTTGCACTCGTTGCACCGCTCCCCCATCACCTTATCAAGCCAGGCCTAATGTACTCTCGTTGCTACGGAAGGGTCGTCGCCTCCCGTAGACTCAGAATACGCTCGAAGTCACTACAAAGGGCTCGTCACCAATCAGTGTAGGCCGACAGCTCGAATGTAGTGTCCCATACCACCACAATCGGCTCACGAGTCAAATGTGCTCACTGGTCACTACGGGGAGGTTTGTGGCCCCAGCGTAGGCCGACAGCTCGACCACGGTGTCCCATAACACCATGCCCGGCTCAAGAGTCTTTATGGATCAAGGTACCATGGTTAACAAGGTTTTCAATGGTAAGTCCAGTACCCTAGGTTCAAGCAGTTATGACTCATACATGGTGAACATACAATGGCCAGTCGGGTTACTTGACGAGCTCGACTAGTACGAGCGCATCTCAAGCTGAGCGACATGAAGTGCATAAAACACTTCGTGTGGCCTAACCACTCCCGCCTGCCCAAAACACGACTCGCGTTCATCGACGCATCCTTCGTGGCAAATGGAAGCCAACCACGAATTCGATCCATTACCGACTGCCTCGACTAAGTTATAGCCCCAAACATTTGTATATTAACATCAGTAAGCATATGAGAGTAACAGAAATGAATATAAACAATACAAGCATGTTGACACATGTTATAACTTACAACGTAAGCAAATCAAGCCATACATGCATTTCATATATATAATGAAATCAATACATATAGCCAACATGATGGAAATCATAAACATCAACATATTAATTGAGAATGTAATCTCAAAACTAACTCACAACACCATTTACTCAACACATACTAATACAAATATTTATACAAACACTTAGTCTACACACTTTAGTCTACATAGCGTATGTCAACTCAAAGTGCGCATTAGGGCGAATCTCTTCACCAAACAGATCATACGGGCATTCCTAATATCATAACACGACAAATAGCTATGACAATCATTTCAGCAAAATATGTACGTAAACAGTATTTTCTACAAATACCTAAAATACCCTAAATCTCATATTTTCCGTACGCAGTTGAAACAGAAAACGGACAGCATGTTCTACATGTCAAACGGCGTTCTCTTCGATAATCTACTATTAAACGACATTGAAAGCTTTGAAATCAGTCAATTAAAGCGTCTAAAATCCTCACCTTTTGCCTTAGACATGTATCGATTCGAAAAGAATTTCTACGCTTCGTCAACGGCGTAACGGCGACCTAATGCACACGTACATAAGCTACATCGCTAAAGTATCAAAGGAATCCTTAAAACAGCAAGTGGTTAGGATTTTTCTTACCTAGAAGTGCGTTAGAATCACCGGGAAAACGATTTGAATGCGGTGATTAATCACGGGCAGCAACTGTAGCAAGTGGCGGGAAAACTCTCCCACACCTCTCTCACAATCTCTCACTTTCTCTCTCTCTCTCTCTCTCTCTATCTAGGGTTTTAAGCAAATTCGGATGGGAGAGATATGTGAGGGTTTAAGACCCTTATATAGCCTAAAATGTAACCTAAATAGACTTAGGACAAATGTATACTTAAGTTATAACCAAATCGAGACTTTTTCGATCCAAAAGGGTGTTTCGGGAGGTCCCCTGGTCGAACGCGATCGGACTTAAGCTCATGCATATCGGATCCTGCTCACATGTAGTTTTCAAACAGGTAGAGTTCCCAGATCACATGTAGCGGTCCAGTTTCAGTTCAGCGGTCATCGTACCTAAATCAAGTCTACAAGTCTCATGACATGAAAGAGAAACTTTTCCTGATCCAAGGTCAAATTTGGCTGAATTTTGACGGTCAGAACGCTTAATAATAACGCGCAACAACATGTGCCAGATTTTGAATTAAATTTCTAAATCTTTACTCTTTCTCACTCTCTTCACTCCAGGCTCAATGAAATAGCCTCAGAACATCGGTTGGGCTTGATTTTTGAAACGATTGTCAAGTCCAGCCAAGCGGTCATAACGGTCTAAGATTGTAGACATCGGACTTTCGACGCGCGGTCTAAATCCAATACGAAGTTTCAAAGGGTTCCTGAGAGAAAACAGGTTTAGAGTTTGATCCTAGGTTTCAAGGTATTGTAGCGTCATTGGTTCTACAAGTTTTGGATCTTGCAGAACGTATTTAAAGCGATCAGTGCTAATTTCACAGCTAATCTAGCATAGCGCTAGCTAACTTATGCTTAATTTCTAAAGGAATTAATTCTTAGTGATTTCTGATCGAGTTGGTACTCGAGTCTCTGTACGGATTTTTTCGAGGCGTTACAATCTACCCCCCTTAACGATAAATTTCATCCTCAAAATTTGTACTTTTTTGTACTCCTCGAGAAGCTGTGGGTAGTTCTTTCTGATCTCGGCTTTCGTTTTCCATATAGCCTCTTCCTCAGAGTGATGCGTCCTCAACACCTTCACAAGGGGGATGACCTTGCTACGCAGTACCTGCTCTTTCCTGTTTAGTATACGCGTCGGTCGCAGTATATATGTAACATCCTCACCTAACTGCACCTGCTCCCGTCTAATGATATTAGAAGGATCAGGAACGTATTTCTTCAGCATAGAAACATGAAATACGTTGTGTACGCTCCAGAGAGGCATAGGTAAAGCCAAATGATAAGCCACTGCACCCACATGGTCGAGAATCTGAAACGGACCAATGAATCGCGGTGCTATCTTCCCCTTCTTCCCGAACCGAAGGACTCCCTTCAAAGGGGAAACTCACAAAAAAACATGATCTCCAACCGCGAACTCTAGCGGGCGCCGTCTCGTATCGGCATAACTCTTCTGTCTGCTCTGCACTGTAAGAAGCCGGTGTCTAATAATATCAACCTTCTCGAGGTCTCCTGCACTAACTCTGGGCTAATCAATCTGTGCTCACCGACCTCTGCCCAGCAATGCAGTGCTCGACAAGGTCGCCCATACAAGGCCTCATAAGGTGCTATATCGATACTCGCCTGGAAACTGTTGTTGTATGCGAACTCTGCATATGCAAGACAGTCATGCCAACTGTCTTTGAAATTCAACACGCAAGACCGCAACATGTCCTCTATAATCTGGTTCACCCGCTCTGTCTGTGGGTGGAAGGCTGTACTGAACTTCAACTTCACGCCCATAGCCTCCTGGATGCGAGTCCAGAAAATAGAAGTAGAGCACGTGTATCTGTCCGACACGATCTCTAAAGGAACTCCATGCAGACGCACTATCTCTCTGATATACAGCTTGGCTAACTCGTCTGTAGAGTTTGTAACTTTGATCGGTAGGAAATGCGCCGACTTCGTCAGACATTCGATGATCACCCAAATAGAATCATGTCTCTTACTCGTCTTCGGCAGCCCTGAGATGAAATCTATGGAAATGAAGTCCCACTTCACTCAGCTATAGGCATAGGCTGAAGGAGTCCAGGAGGTCGGCGATGCTCTGCCTTCACCTGCTGGCAAATGAGACAACGGGACACGAACTTTATGATGTGGATCTTCTTACCATCCCACCAATACGTCCTCTTCACGTCGCGATACATCTTTGTGCTACCCGGATGCATCGCAAGTCTGGTACTGTGCGCAGCCTCGAGAATCTCTCGTCTCAAGTTGGGGACATCTGGGACGCATAGGCAGCCACGATAAAGTAAGCCCCCATCCGTTCCAACTCGCCACTCGGAGTCTGCATCATCACTGGCCTGCTCTCGAAGCTCAGTCAGACGCGCATCATCCCACTGCGCCGTGATGACCTTATCATCGATAAGAGATCGCACCTGAACATGTGTAATAACCTCGAATGGCTCCTCCACAGTGAGTTTCTGCTCAAAGTCTCGCAAAAACTCAATCATGTCCCACTCGACAACCATCAGCGGAGCCATAAACTCTATCGCCTTCTTGCGGCTCAACGCGTCAGCCACAAGGTTTGCCTTGCCCAGATGATAGGGGACTTCGAACTTAAAGTCCTTCAAAGTCTCCATCCATCGCTGCTGCCTCATATTCAAGTCTCATTGTGTGAATATGTACTTGAGGCTCTTGTGGTTGCAAAAGAACTCGAACTCCTCTCTATAGAGGTAATGTCTCCAGTGCTTCAATGTGAATATGACGACTGCCAACTCTAGGTTGTGTGTAGGGTAATTCTCCTCGTGCTTCCTTAATTGTCTCGAGGCATACGAAATTACCCTGTTCTTCTGCATAAGGACACAACCCAGACCAACGCTAGACACGTCAGTATATATCATATAACTAACCCCTTGCTTTGGCAATACTAGCACAGGGGCGGACGTCAATCTGTCCTTCAGCTCCTGAAAAGTTATCTCTGCCTTATCATTCAAGGCGAACTTCACATCTTTCCGTGTAAACTGAGATAGAGGTCTGGCGGTCTTTGAGAAATCTTGAATGAAACGTCTATAGTAGCCTGTTAAACCTAAGAAACTCCTCACCTTAGTGACAGAACCAGGTTGCTCCCAGTCCTGAACTGCAGCTACCTTCGCCTGGTCAACTGCCATCCCATCCTTGGACACCACATGTCTCAGGAACTTCACTTCCTGCTTTCAGAAGTCGCACTTCTTATACTGTGCGAGCAACTGATGCTGCCTCAGTATATCCAGGACCAATCGCAAGTGCTCCTCGTGCTCCTCTTGACTCCTGGAGTATACCAAAATGTCTTCTATGAACACAATGATGAATCGATAGAGGAATGACCGAAATACCCTGTTCATCAGATCCATGAACACGGCCGGTGCATTCGTAAGACCGAACGACATCACGAGGAACTCGTAGTGGCCAAAGCTGGTCCTGAAGGCTGTCTTCTACACGTCCTCATCCCTGACGCGCAACTGGTGATACCCTGACTGAAGATCAATCTTTGAGAAGTACTGTGCCCCTCTCCACTGATCAAACAAGTCATCTATCATGGGTAAAAGGTACTTATTCTTCACCGTAATCTGGTTTAGGTTGCGATAGTCAATACATAATCGCAGTGACCCATCCTTCTTCATCACAAATAATACCGGTGCTCCCCAAGGAGACATGCTCAGCCGAATGAAACTAACCTCCAACAGATCATCAATCTGTTTTCTCAACTCCTCCATCTCACACGGAGCCATGCGATACGTCAACAGTGAGACGGGCGTGGAACCAGGTACCAGATCGATAGTAAAATCAATCTCTCGCTGAGGTGACAACCCAGGAATCTTCTTGAACAGATCCTCATAGTCACGAACTACTGGCGTGCACTCAAGTGTCAGGGTATCAACGTCCTGCAATAAGGAAGTGTAGCTAAGTATGCGGAAGGAAAGATTTAGCCGCACTGGAAATGAAAAGGGCGTGCCCTCTGGCTCGTATACTGTCACCATACGGGTCTCACAGTCAATCTCGGCCCTCCCTACAGTCAACCAATCCATGCCAAGAATGACGTCGAGATAATAGAGAGAGGGGTTGACGACAAGATCAATAGCCATCGCCCTACCCCCAAGATCCACCAAACAACCCTCACACATCATGGTGGCATTAGAAAAAGTCCCGTGTGCTATAAGAACTCGCACCCCATCCATCCGAATAGTCGGTAGCCTAAGGCGCCTGACTATGGAATGCGATATCAAGGAAATCGTGGATCCTGTATCCACCATCACAAGTATGGGAGTACCTCCAATATGGGCGGTGACCTCAAAGGCCAAGGGCTGGACAGCCTTTGTCTCGGATGCCTCTGCTGTCAATACATGTACCCGAGCCTACTGTGGACGATTTGGCAGCGGTACCATGGGCCGTTGAGGCAGCCGGATCTAAGGTGCGGGAGGTCTGAAGGAAGGATGCACAAGAGCCGACTGTAACGGCGGAGCAGATAAAGCTGGTGGGCGAGGATGGTAGATCTTCTACGCGGTGAAAACCTACTATTTCTCATCCGAGCGAAGCAGCTCCCCACTGTGTGGCCCAGTCTCCCACAATAAGTACTGACGCTGTAGCCCTAGGAGGAGAGTCGATGCGAGGCCTCTTGCCAACAAATGGCCTGTCCTGCATATCTGGTCGTGGCCTAGCAACTACAGGGCCACGAGATCGCGCAAGTCGATCGACATCCTGCTCTGCCCTCATGGACATATGTATCAACTCTGCATAGGAAGGTATGCTAACGCAGCACATCTTCGACCGAATTTTCAGTCGCAAGCCCTCAGAAAATAGTCGTATGCGCATCTGCTCATCAGCAAGTATCGTCGGGACGCATCTGTCTAACTCAGTAAACCGATGCTCATACTCTGTGACTGACATGCCTCCCTGTCTGAGGCGTAAAAACTCATTCTCCCTCTCATGCCTGTTAGTATGGGGATAGAATTTCTCGTGAAAATGAAACTCGAATGCTGCCCAAGTCCAGACATAATCAGCAACAACTGTCCGCAATACACTATCCCACCATAAGCTGGCCTCTCGCTAGAACATGAACGTGGCCACTGAACCTGCTCAAACTCCGAGCAGTGCATCATCCTCAGTATCTTTGACCCACGGTCGAGCCAATACTCGGCCTCCCCGGGTCTGTGAGAACCTGTAAAAGTAAGAGGTCGCAAGCGCTGGAATCGCTCAAGTAGGCCCCGTGAATCAGCAGTATGCCTCATAGGGTAAGAAGATGGTACAGGATGAGCCATGCCCTCATCCTGAGTCGAAGTACCGGCATCCTCAGCTGGATGCACAGGTGGTGCAGGTGGAGTCGCACTCCCACCCTGGGCTAAGTCCCCTGCTATCGTAGTCAAAAGCTGCTGGTGCTGCTGATGCATCATGGCCATCAACTGCTCAAACCTATCAAGAGGTGGAGCATGCTGAGGCACATACTGCGTCGAGGAAGACGCACGATACTGCTCCCTGACAGGCGGTGTGAAAGGTGGTGGTCCGACTGTAGGACCTGTAGAAGGCTGAGACTCAGGTGCAGTCTCAGGAATCGGGCCCACAACAGGATCTATATGCTCATCAGTCTGGAGAGGAACCCGATCCATAGGCTCTCCCAATGTAAGTCGTGTCGTGCTCCACGTAGCCTTAGGCGGCATTCCCTATATTCAAAATAGGGTGCAACCATGTCAGTTTCAGCAATAGCACAAACACACTACCACGCAATCATTCACGTAACAACCGCAGAATTTCATGCATTTCGTTAAATCAAAATTTTGTCATAATACAAGAGATATATCCTTACACACATCATGATAAGAAACACATGTGAACTAAGTTTTCCAAAGCTACAACTGCAACATAAACTAACTACTAGCCTTCTTAGGCTTACACACAGAAAGCAGGAAACAAACCAACTACAACCAACAAACATCTGAAACCTAATCGCTAGTCCAAGTCTGGCGATGGAGGAGGGGTACCCCTATCCTGCAGACAACACAGGATGACCTTCAAGGTTCGAGTCACCTTGTCAAATTTTCATTTCATGACGGCCTTGGTATCCTCAAGATCTTGTTTCACCTCAGCCCGAAGTTCTTGGACTTCCCGTCGCAAAGCAACCTGACTCTCCTCAAGTCGGGCTATATGAGCATCCCTAGCAGCCTGAGTCGCAGTAGGAGGACTCTCATCAGTATCCTGAGCCTCCTCTTCTTCTTCTTCCTGGTTCTCTTCCTCTATTTCTGCCCCAACTTCTTCTTCACTTGCATCCTCCTCACTATCATAATCGCCCTCACTATCATCATCTAGCTGAGCCTCATGCTGCCGAGGCCTTATCTTCATCTGGTTCATGATAGCCTCATCAATGAAGTGAATCGGCACAGCATCTCCGACCCAAGTCTGTAAGCAAACTCAAGCGCGATCTTGCATATAAGCCAGCCAAAAGGAAGTGACTCAAACTTCCTTCTCGATTTCACTATGAGGACGATCTGTCGCAACATAAAGGTGGCCATGCACACATTCTCTCCCTGGCCTACTTGATACAGAAAATCGACCATGAGACGCGTACATTCATTGCGGTTGGTCGACCTAGGATACACATTGAGCATGCAAATGTGGTGCAGCAGAAAAAAATTATCCGACATATGGGATGCTAAGAGGCTCTTGTTACGCTGCCACGGAACCAAACCACCACATAGGAACCTGGTGCGGCGATTTCGCTCACGAACACTCTTCAGATTCTTAGCACTTGGATGTAGCTCGCCAAGAGGCATATTCAGAAGTCGAGCTATCAACTGAACATCGATCGTGGCTTCCCGGTCTTTATCAAAGGGAATCCTGAACTGCAATGGCTCCAACGTAAGAGCCCGAATATGAGCATAGAAGGCACGAACAGTGCTCACGTTCGCACGAGACTGGGCTTCAAAGAGTGGACCCCAGTTGACAGCTTCGATGTGCTCAAACAACAGAAATTCACTAAAGAGCCACCCATCCACATGCGCCTCAAACAGAACCCTGCGGTCAACATAAGTACCGTGAGCCAAGTCTGCCAACAGTGCTCGCCCTATGTGAGCACGAGGATCCAAATCTCACTTCATATGTAGCTCTCTCCCAACACTTGGACTGGCGACGGCACTTGAGCTAGCGGCGTCACCTCTCAGCTTCCTCGATTGTGAAGGGTGACTAGGCCCAGCTTCGTCTGGGGCGGTCTTCCTCTTTCCCATGAGAGAGAGGATGGTGGAAAGAGAGAAAAAGGCCAAAATAGCCTCAACAATAGCCATGGAAAATGGAGGAAAGGGGAAGAAATGGCTACCCTAACGGATCGAAACGAATCTAGGCTCTATAGAGGGGTGAATAAGGCTCCCAAAGGCTGGATTTCTAAAGGGAAAAAAGTAAAAAAGATAGGAATGGATGCTCACACGATTTTCATCCTTCAATGGAGGATGTGAGGGCTTCCACGAATGAAAATGAAGAGGAAGGGGAGTGCCAATGGCTGTGGATGAAGGAGTGGGGTCGGTTTTAACAGAAAATGGGATTGGGAGAGGTTTGGAGACGGGATTTGAGAGGGAAGCAGCAAGAATGTGAAGAAAGGAGAGCTTGGGAGGGCTGTTTGTGAAGGAGATGATGTTTTGGGGGTGTTTTAACGGACGGACCATGTGTAGGGGGGGTGCCCTAACCCTCAACATGCATCGGCCCGGCGTACGGCCCGACCTAGGCTCGATGTACGACGAGGCCTCGGCGAACCGGCAAGGTCCTCGTCGGTGAAACCCATTTTCGGCGACAGCCACCCTATGGAGCGTGGTCCCCCTGTCCCGTGGGCCCCAAAAACACATGGGTCCCACCTCAGATCATTGTACATTGGCTTAGATAGGCCCAAGACTCCATTTCGCACCATTTCGGGTGATTTCGGGTATCAACAGCTGTATATTTGCATTTAACAATTTTTAACAGCTGGGATTGGGTCCAGAGAGAACTAGACCCATCCACACTCAATCTATAAGTGGTCCAGGGTCATTTCAAGCGACCACAGATGCACACGGACTCGATCAAAATGATCGATTTGATTAAACTTCGCCAATTGGCGAAACTGCTATCGTATAAGTGTATCTATATTTTTATCGCATCCACCTAAGTCAGAGGGGCGACAGCGTACGTCGCGTGGCCATAACCCAGGTCCATTTTAATCCAAATCATCCTCTGATACCAACTTGTAACACTTGAAAATCGGGGGTCGTGTTGAAACCCGACTCCCGAGTTCCAGATCGTCACTTATGCAACAAATATGCTTATGATTTAATGTTGATTGAGTTAGAGCATTAACATGAGTAAGATTATACCAACACTGCAATTCATACTCCAAATCCAATGATAAAACGTAAGCAGAAGACTGAAACATATATATATATATATATATATATATATATATATATATATATATATATATATATATATATATCACTATATGAAAATAAAATAATCTCAAACTGTCTCCAAAGTATGAATACATCTCTGAGTCTCATATACATGTCATAAAGTAAAAAATAAATGTCAGGTGATAGTCCAACTAGCATGTCCCGCCGATCCAGGCCACCTACGCAAAGCCGTCGGAGAACTGCATATACGAGAACTCGTCCTGATCCTCGTAATAATCCGGCTCTGCGTCCTGAATCGTCTCGTCACCTGCATCTAAGATAGAGTCTGGTAGGTGTTACAAACACCGTCCCGTAACGTGGGAGTGAGTGATCAACTTAGTGGAATCATAGAGCAAAGATTAGCATGTTATCAAATCAATCACGCGATAATAGTAAAGCAAAAAATTAAATATTCGTAGATACTGTTGTTAATGCAAGCATGAAATGACATGATGGATGCCCTCACCGACATTCTCCCTCATACGGCACCATCTTACGCCCACAGCATGCTTTCTTCTCACAGTGCTCCACATTTTCCAGGCACATGTAGTGCGATGTGGATATGATTACCGAGTTATTATTAATTATTTCATACAGCAGTATTGGGAAACTAAGGTACCTTCCTTATATAAATCCCAATAAAGATCCTATCTAGGGTCGTCACTCCTAGTATTCTCATACGACGTTACATTTATAGGTCACTGCAAGGGCTGCCAGGGCTATTGCTCGCACTTGTTGCACCGCTCCCCCATCACCTTATCAATACAGGCCTAATGTACTCTCGTTGCTACGGAAAGGTCGTCGCCTCCCGTAGACTCAGAATACGCTTGAGGTCACTACAAAGGGCTCGTCACCAATTAGTATAGGCCAACAGCTCGAATGTAGTGTCCCATACCACTACAATCGGATCACGAGTCAAATGTGCTCACTGGTCACTACGGGGAGGTTTGTGGCCCCAGCATAGGCCGACAACTCGACCACGGTGTCCCATACCATCATGCCCGGCTCATGAGTCTTTATGAATCAAGGTACCATGGTTAACAGGGTTTTCAATGGTAAGTCCAGTACCCTAGGTTCAAGTAGTTATGACTCATACATGGTGAACATACAATGGCCAGTTGGGTTACTTGACGGGCTCGACTAGTACGAGCACATCTCAAGCTGAGCGACATGAAGTGCATAAAACACTTCGTGTGGCCTAACCACTGCCGCCTGCCCAAAACACGACTTGCGTTCATCGACGCGTCCTTCGTGGCAAATGAAAGCCAACCACGAATTTGATCCATTACCGACTGCCTGGACTAAGTTATAGCCCCAAGCATTTGTATATCAACATCAGTAAGCATATGAGAGTAACAAAAATGAATATAAACAATACAAGCATGTTGACACATGTTATAACTTACAACGTAAGCAAATTAAGCCATACATGCATTTCATATATATAATGAAATCAATACATATAGCCAACATGATGGAAATCATAAACATCAGCATATTAATTGAGAATTTAATCTCAAAACTAACTCACAACACCATTTACTCAATACATACTAATACAATCATTTATACAAACGCTTATTCTACACACTTTAGTCTATATTGCGTATGTCGACTCAAAGTGCGCATTAGGGCGAATCTCTTCGCCAAAAAGATCATACGCACATTCCTAATATCATAACATGACAAATAGCCATGGCAATCATTTCAACAAAATATGGACGTAAACAGTATTTCCTACAAATACCTAAAATACCCTAAATCTCATATTTTCCGTACGCAGTTGAAATAAAAAATGGACAGCATGTTCTACATGTCAAACGGCATTCTCTTCGATAATCTACTAGTAAACGACATTGAAAGCTTTGAAATCAGTCCATCAAAGTGTCTAAAATCCTCACCTTTCACCTTAGACATGTATCGATTCGAACAAAATTTCTACGCTTCGTCAACGGTGTAACGACGACCTAATGCACACGATAAATAAGCTACATCGCTAAAGTATCAAAGGAATCCCTAAAACAGCAAGTGGTTAGGGTTTTTCTTACCTAGAAGTGCGTTAGAATCACCGAGAAAACGATTTGAATGCGGTGATTAATCACGGGCAGCAACTGTAGCAAGTGGCGGGAAAACTCTCCCACACCTCTCTCACAATCTCTCACTTTCTCCCTCTCTATCTAGGGTTTTAAACAAATTCGGATGGGAGAGATATGTGAGGGTTTAAGGCCCTTATATAGCCTAAAATCTAACCTAAATAGACTTGGGACAAATGTATACTTAAGTTATAACCAAATCGGGACTTTTCTGATCCAAAAGGGTGTTTCGGGAGGTCCCCTGGCCGAACGCGATCGGACTTAAGCTCATGCATATCGGATCCTGCTCACATGAAGTTTTCAGACCGGTAGAGTTCCCAGATCGCACGTGGTGGTCCAGTTTCAGTTCAGCGGTCATCGTACCTAAATCAAGTCTACAAGTCTCATGACATGAAAGAGAAACTTTTCCTGATCCGAGGGTGAAATTTGGCTGAATTCTGAGAGTCAGAATGCTTAATAATAACACGCAATGACATGTGCCAGATTTTGAATTAAATTTTCAAATCTTTATTCTTTCTCACTCTCTTCACTCCAAGCTCAATGAAATAGCCTCAGAACATCGGTTGGGCTTGATTTTTGAAACGATTGTCAAGTCCAGCTAAGCGGTCATAACGGTCTAAGATTGTAGACATCAAACTTTCGACATGTAGTCTAAATCCAATACGAAGTTTCAAAGGGTTCCTGAGATCAAACGGGTTTAGAGTTTGATCCTAGGTTTCAGGGTATTGTAGCGTCATTGGTTCTACAAGTTTTGAGTCTTGCAGAACGTATTTAAAGTGATCAGTGCTAATTTCACAGCTAATCTAGCATAGTGCTTGCAAACTTGCGCTTAATTTCTAAAGGAATTAATCCTAAGTGATTTCTGATCGAGTTGGTACTCGAGTATCTGTACGGATTTTTTCGAGGCGTTACACTCCATCTCTCTCATTCTCGTCCCTCTCTCTCCAATGCATCTCCACCATCTCATTCTCCTTCCTCTCTCTCCAATGAAGCCGTGAAGCTCCTCCCCAAATCACATCCCTTGCCCTTGTCAAAATCGTAGCCCCTGCTCAAATCACCTACCCAAATCGTAATCCCAACTCAATCTCACTACCACTGCTGTAGAGGATAAACCCCCCTCAAATATGCCTACCCCTGCCACTACTTCTAGCCTAATTTCTCTATTGTTGAAGAAGTTAAAGAATCCATAGACATGTATTTGATTTTTTTTCCCTTTCTTTGTTCTAGGGTTAGTGTTTTTTATGTTTTCCTTTTTTGAAGGATGGAATCTGTGTACCAGAGATGGTTAAATGGATGAAGAATGGTTTAGATACTCAAATAAACCCCGCCCAAATCTGTCTGTACCAAAGATGGTTACAAGGATTATAAGAAAGTAGGAGATGTATGCTTTGTAGCTTGTTATTAGGAGAAATCCCATATGTTGATTTGTTGAGCTTTGGATGGAAAACGAAGGTGTAATGGTCTGTATTAGAAAGGGGGAAGTTTTTAAACTAATTGCTATTATTTTTTCAGTTATATTGGCCTTTATACCATGGGCCATCCATACTAGTGCCAACCATTTGGACAGTTAGGATTCACTGACTATATAGCCACATTTACTATCGAGTTGGTAATGGACCATGAGTTTTGTTCATTGCACAACTGGAAAGCTCCTATGGATATAATCATTGAATGCTGAAATACTTCCCTCTTATAAAACTTAATGTTGTTTTATTAGGTATGGATTTGCATGTGAGATGATTTTATTGGACAGTTTTTAACTAAATTCTTAATACGCTGACACTTTTTTTTTTTAAAAACCTTTTGTTTGGCTTTAATAAGTTCTCAGCATTCGATAATATATGAAATTAATTCATTTGTTTGGGATTTATTTTTTCACATTTCAACCAAGTTAGCACCTACAACTGTCCATATCTTCCAATAGACATGTATATATAGTTTTCCCTTGATGAAGGGAATTGCTTGAAAGTTTCTAATGTAATATAAATAGGATAATGTTGATTATTTCCTTTACACAAATTGGATAATCTCGAGATTTAGTTCAATTTGCATTGAAATTCAGAATGGAAATGTCTCAGTGAAGGGATGAATAACTTGCTACAAGATTGGTTTGCTTCAGGTTCCCTCACTAATTATGAAAATATCTATTGAAAATCAGGTTCCCTCATTATGAAAATATCTAGGTTTCTTCTCCAAATTAGCCCATTGGAGGTGGTTACTTCTGTTTATAGTCATGCCGGAACTATTCGAAGCCCAGGCCAAATTATTTATGGCTGTTTGAATTTTGAAGGAAACAAAGGAACCATGTAATCTGAAAAATCTTGGCATGACATTCCTTAGTAAATCATTACAAATGAGCAGCTTTTTTTCAACATGTCTATAGTTGTTTGCATTGCAGGATTAAAGTCAACCTTGGGAGGTGCTTCCATCTGTAGCGAGGTCTATTGTTTATGGTGTGGTACCCTTAAAAATTGTGGTGAAACAAGCCATGCTAACCATGAAAACTTGTTTGATTGGTTCCAAGTGTACTTGACTGTAAATGAGTAGTAATTATTTACATTTTCATTATGCATGAATTAAAATAATTTGCAGTATGGCATGTTATATAAGTTTTGGATTAAAAAAAAAGGTCCAGTGCAATGTTTATTTCCTATCCAACATGTCGCTTTATGTTAGATAGATCTAGATGAAGGGAAAACATAAATATCATCTTAATCCAAAACTTTATTGCCCTAATAAGTTTTTAATGGTGGGTGTTCAATTACCATCTTTCCTTTAGTGTAGTCTACTTGAGATTTGAATCTACCTCATTTTTTGACAATTAGCTGGAAAAATGGATTGACTGTTGATGTGAATGCTAATAGGTTCAAATGTAACCATGTTGATGCAAATGCTAACAGGTTCAAATCTAACCATGTGCTGCATGTAACATTCGATCAATTTCCCTTTAAGATTCAACAAAAAGAGAGAGAAAGAAAAAAAAAAGAAACAAAGAAGGATTCTACTTTTCTCTATATTACTTTTCTAATGGGTATCTTTGGAAGATTAGAAGATTGGAGCTTTAGGATCATCATGCTCTATACATTGGAATAAAGAAAACGATTATTCAAATCCCTAAGCACACAATTCCAATGTTTATAGAATAACATGTCTGCTCCCATTGGTAGATACTGCCCTCACCCAATTTGCTTGAGATGCTACTAAATGTGGTATCCACTTGTGAAGTTGCTAAAGATCATGTGAAGAGTATGAGTATGCATGAAAAAATAATAATCTTGGACACACTAGCTATTTAAAAAGAAATATATATTTATGGGTGTGAATACTCATGTTTATTTAATAAAGATTTTATAAGTACTTGATATATTAGAATTGTATGCGAAACTTTTCATCTATGCAAGTGGTTTAAGATTTTACTTATAAATTACATTATTAATTTATTGTAAAAATACAATGATTGCAAACTCCTTAATACATTATATTTGGTAGATAATAACTATCTGGGTCCAATCATCTGATAGCACTTCCTTCATTTCCAACTTTGAGGTGAGCGGGGGTCCCTGGAAGGTGGGAACCGTTGTTATGACCATGACGAAACTGTCAATTTCTTTTGGACAACATTGGAGGAGCCTGGCCATTTGGACAGATCGTGTATTTTTGTATTTGCTCAAAATTAATGGAGTAGACCCAGATGTACGTTGGAGCTATTCGGATGAGTGGGGGTCCTTGGAAGGTGTGAACCGTTGTTATGTCCATAATGAAGTTATCCATTTCTTATGGACAGCATTGGGGGGGCCTGACCATTTGGACAGGCCGTGTTTATATCTGTATTTAGAGGTACTACACCCTTAACCTAAACCACACCCTAAACTTATAACCTAAACCTATTCTCAATTCCCTAAAGCTATAAACTATAACCTATAATCTAAACCTAACCCTAAACCAAAACCTATAACCTAAACCTAAACCTATAACCTATACTTATAACCTTAACCTAAACTATAACCTATACTTATAACCTTCACTTAAACTTATAGCCTTAACCCAAATCTATTCTCAATTCCTAAAAACCTATACTTATAACCTAAACCTAGACCTTAACCTAAACCTAAACCTATACTTATAACCTAAATCTTAACCTATAACGCAAACCTTAACCAAAAAACTAAACTTATAACCTAAACCTATACTTAACCTTAACCTATAACTCAAACCCAAACCTATAACCTATAACCTAAAACCTAAAACCAAACTTAAACCCGATCCCGAACCTGAACCTGATTTCCTAAACCTAAACATTAACCTATAACCTATACTTATAACCTTAACCTAAACTTATTCTCAAATCCCAAAACCTATACCTATAACCTAAACTTAGACCTTAACCTAAACATAAACCTATACTTATAACCTATAACCTAAACCTAAACCCATAACCTATACTTATAACCTTAACCTAAAACCTAACCTAAACCTTAACCTAAAACCTAACCTAAACCTTAACCTATAACCTAAAACCTAGACCCAAACCTAAACTCGATCTTGAACCCGAACCCTATAACCTTTACCTAGACCTTAACCTAAACCCAAACCTATACTTATAACCTATAACTTATAACCTAAACCTTAACCTATAACCCAAACCTTAACTTATAACCTAAATCTTAACCTATAACCTAAAACCTAACCTAAACCTTAACCTATAACCCAAACCTAAACCTATAACCTATAACCTAAAACCTAATCCCAAACCTAAACCTGATCTCGAACCCAAACCCGATTTCCTAAACCTAAACCTTAAACTATAACCTATACTTATAACCTTAACCTAAACCTATTCTCAAATCCTAAAACCTATACTTATAACCTAAACTTAGACCTTAACCTAAACATAAACCTATACTTATAACCTATAACTTAAACCTAAACCTAAACCTTAACCTATAACCCAAACTAAACTTATACTTATAACCTAAACCTATTCTCAAATCCCAAAACCCATAACCTAAACCTAAACCTAAACCTTAACCTAAACCTATAACCTATAACCTAAACCAAAACCTATAACCCAAACTCGAACCCAAACCCGAACTCGAACCCGAATCCCTAAACTTTAACCTAAACATATAACCTATAACCTAAGCATATACCTAAACCTAAAACCTGAAACTAAACCTAAACCTATAACCTATAACCTAAACCTATAACCTATAACCTAAACCTATAACCTAAACCCTATAACCTTAACCTAAACCTTAACCATAACCTAAACCTAAAATTATAACCTAAACCTATTCTCAAATCCCAAAACCTATAACCTAAACCTAACCCTTAACCTGTAACCTAACCTAAACCTATTCCCAAATCCCAAAACCTATATCTTAAACCTAAACCTTAACCTATAACCCAACCTAAACCTAAACTTATAACCTAAACCTATTCTCAAATCTCAAAACCCATAACCTAAACCTAAACCTAAACCTTAACCTAAACCTATACCCTATAACCTAAACTAAAACCTATAACCTAAACCTGAACCCAAACCCGAACCCAAACCCGAATCCCTAAACCGTAACCTAAACATATAACCTATAACCTAAGCTTATACCTAAACCTAAAACCTAAACCTAAACCTAAACCTATAACTTAAATCTAAACCTAAACCTATAACCCAACCTAAACCTAAACTTATAACCTAAACCTATTCTCAAATCCAAAAACCTATAACCTAAACCTAAACCTTAACCTATAACCCAACCTAAACATACACTTATAACCTAAACCAATTCTCAAATCTCAAAACCCATAACCTAAACCTAAACCTTAACCTAAACCTGTAACTTATAACCTAAACCAAAACCTATAACTCAAACCTTAACCCAAACCCGAACCCGAACCTGAATCCCTAAACCTTAACCTAAACATATAACCTATAACCTAATCCTATAACTAAACCTAAAACCTAAACCTAAACCTAAACCAATAACTTAAACCTAAACCCTAACCTAAACACTATAACCTTAACCTAAACCTAAACCCAAACTTATAACCTAAACCTATTCTAAAATCCCAAAACCTATAACCTAAACCTAAACCTTAACCTATACCCAACCTACACCTAAACCTATTCTCAAATCCCAAAACCTATATCTTAAACCTAAACCTTAACCTATAACCCAACCTAAACCTATACTTATAACCTAAACCTATTCTCAAATTCAAAAACCCATAACCTAAACCTAAACCTAAACCTATAACCTAAACCAAAACCTAAAACCTAAACCCGAACCCAAACCCGAATCCCTAAACCTTAACCTAAACATATAACCTAAAACCTATAACATAAGCTTATACTTAAAACTAAAACCTAAACCTAAACCTAAACCTATAACTTAAACTTAAACATATAACCTATAACCTAAACCTATAACCAAAACCCTAACCTAAACACTATAACCTTAACCTAAACCTATAAACTAAACCTAAACCTAAACTTATAACCTAAACCTATTCTCAAATCCCAAAACCTATAACCTTAACCTAAACCTTAACCTATAACCTAACCTAAACCTAAACTTATAACCTAAACCTATTCTCAAATCCCAAAACCTATATCCTAAACCTAAGCCTAAACCTAAACCTATAACCCAACCTAAACCTAAACTTATAACCTAAACCTATTCTCAAATCCCAAAACCTATAACCTAAACCTAAACCTTAACCTATAACCCAACCTAAACCTATACTAATAACCTAAACCTATTCTCAAATCTTAAAACCCATAACCTAAACCTAAACCTTAACCTTAACCTAAACCTATAACCTATAACTTAAACTTATAACTAAAACCCTAACCTAAACCCTATAACCTTAACCTAAACCTTAACTTAAACCTATAAACTAAACCTAAACCTAAACCTATAACCTAAACCTATTCTCAAATCCCAAAACCTATATCCTAAACCTAAACCTAAACCTAAACCTATAACCCAACCTAAACCTAAACTTATAACCTAAACCTATTCTCAAATCCCAAAACCTATAACCTAAACCTAAACCTTAACCTATAACCCAACCTAAACCTATACTTATAACCTAAACCTATTCTCAAATCTCAAAACCCATAACCTAAACCTAAACCTAAACCTTAACCTAAACCTATACCCTGTAACCTAAACTAAAACCTATAACCTATAACCTAAACCTGAACCCTAACCCGAACCCAAACCCAAATCCCTAAACCGTAACCTAAACATATAACCTATAACCTAAGCTTATACCTAAACCTAAAACCTAAACCTAAACCTAAACCTATAACTTAAACCTAAACCTAAACCTATAACTTATAACCTAAACCTATAACCTAAACCCTAACCTAAATCCTATAACCTTAACCTAAACCTTAACCTAAACCTATAAACTAAACCTAAACCTAAACTTATAATCTAAACCTATTCTCAAATCTCAAAATCTATAACTTAAACCTAAACTTTAACCTATAACCCAACCTAAACCTAAACTTATAACCTAAACCTATTCTCAAATCCCAAAACCTATATCCTAAACCTAAACCTTAACCTATAACCCAATCTAAACTTAAACTTATAACCTAAACCCAATCGAATCCCTGAACCTTAACCTAAACCTATTCTCAAATCCCAAAACTATAACCTAAACCTATAACCTAAACCTAAACCTTAACCTATAACCTAAACCTATAACCTATAACCTAAACTTAATTCCCTAAACCTTAACATATAACCTAACCTAAACCTAAACCTATAACCTACACTTACAACCTAAACCTACACCTAAACCTAAACTTGTAACCTTAACCTAAACGTAAAACCTAAACCTAAGCCTAAAATGTAAATGTATTCTAAAATCCCTAAACCTAAACCTAAACCTAAACCTAAACCTATAACCTACGACATTAACATAAACTTATAACCTAAACCATATGGTGAGACCATTCATTGGGAAGTGGGTACTTGTGGTTACCGATGGTCCTCCTTGCGAAAATCGTCTAGACGTTTATTTTGGCCTTACAAACCATATGGTGAGACCATTCCTTTTGTGTCAAATTTATTCCTCTTTTAGTTTTTATTAATTCGTTAAGAAAAAAAAG
The DNA here is from genome assembly GCA_037074715.1 of Magnolia kwangsiensis. NCBI lineage: Eukaryota > Viridiplantae > Streptophyta > Magnoliopsida > Magnoliales > Magnoliaceae > Magnolia > Magnolia kwangsiensis. The sequence continues at coordinate 39,399,556 of CM073576.1, read as the reverse complement.
AAAAGAAAATGGTTATACATGATGCACTTCTTTCACTTTATTTTTCTTTCCCCCAATGGTCATTCTAATTTATGAATGCCATGACTATTTGTAGGATGATGGAATATACGAAGCTGTTGCAGGAAGTGAGTTTGTCATTACTAGCGTTACATTTCAAGACAACTCTTCAAAGTACTACATAAATGACCGTGGAAGTAATTTTACAGAGGTCACTAAGAAATTGAAAGGAAAAGGAGTGGACTTGGACAATAATCGGTGTTTTATTGTTCAGGTGGGTGATGGCTGAAAAAGGCCTATTTACTTGTGAAAAAATATCATACCGTTAAAATATATTTTATCTTTGAATTCTTTATCATTGAAATTTCATGGTGAAGTTGAGCAAATTTCTTTAATGAAGCCAAAGATTTGTATTTTCAGTATTATTATAATTGTAATTGTAATTGATTGAATGAAGGATTGTAATTGAATGAATTAATGATTATAATTGATTATAATGGAATGAATGAATGATTATGCAGGTGGTAATTGAATGAACAAATGATTATATATATATATATATATATATTTTAATGTACGAAATAGCTACGGATATTGACCATAGCCGGTAATCTGACAGCTGTAGCAATTATTAAATTTGGAATATTGCTATGGACTTTTAGTTACAAATAATATTCATAGCTATTTATACTTATCACTACAGATATAATTGATACGGATTAAACCGTAGCTGTTATAGCCTATAGCTACGAATTAAATCCATAGCTATAGGTTCCAGACCTATTGTTATGACACCTATGACTACGGTCATGCCACGGACTAGCTACAGACTAAAACCGTAGCCATAAGTCTATGGCTACGGATTTTATCAGTAGCCTTTGCCCATTTTTCTGGTAGTGAAACCTTAGGATCTAACCTCCCGAAATAAACTAGAATTATGGATAATAAAACAATAAAATAAATCAAAGCATCAATAACACACCACATAAGAGATTTTCATGTGAAAAACCCTCATAGAGGTAAAAACCATGAGACATCGTTCAGATCAACAATCCACTATGAAGCAGAACGTTACAACCAATCATAAGCACACTTTGCTATGATCAAACCTTCATCACTCATACAAGAGTGGATAAACAGTAAGAAAAATAATGAAAATGGAGAATCTCACATATTATGAGGACGTAGAAGCGCTAAGATATGGTAATCACCTTTACGGGCATAGCCTCCATTCCATAAGCTTACTCTCTCTCTCTCTACTCTCTCTCATAACTTTGATAGCCCTCTTGTGTTTTTCTTGTATACCATCATACTTTAGAAAAACTCTAGAGATCCCTTTTTATAGTTTTAGGAAACTCCCTTCCGCATCTCAGTTGCGAAAGGACTTGCGAAACGAAATTCGCACAAAATTACGAAACTAATCTGCATAATTATGACCGGTCGAGAGGAGGCCACGACCGGTCGAGCGCCACACATGACTGGTTGTGAACCACCCATGATCGGTCGAGCACCCCGAAAAAAATTAGTCACACTCGCTGGACTTTGAGTCAAGTTATGGCTCGACTCCATGATTAGTCGAACACCAGCCCACGACTAGTCGTGCAGGGCTCATGACCGGTTGAGCACGGGTCGAAAAACCCTATTAAATCTCTCCCTTTTTAACCTAGGAGGGATTCACCTTCTTCAAGACAGCCTGGTTTCTACAAACCTCAAACTTGCCCTTGAGCAAAACCTTGGTCATCATATCTGACCCATTATCGTTCGTGTGGACCTTCTCAAGCTGTAATACATTCTGTTCCAAAGTATCCCTGATTCAATGATACCGAATCTCTATGTGCTTCGACTTGGAATGTTGACTTGAATTATTGCTCAAGTGTATAGGACTTTGACTATCGCAATAGACCACATGCTGCTCCTGATTCAGGCTAAGTTCCTGTGGGAACCTCTTCATCCAAAGTATCTCTTTACATACCTCTGTGACTGCAATGTACTCTGCTTCTGTCGTCGACAATGCTATGACCTTCTATAGCTTACTCTGCTAAGAAACTGCTCTCCCTGCAAACGTAAACATGAACCCCGATGTAGACTTCCTGGAGTCTATGTCACTTACCATATCTACATCCGTGTAACTCTCTAACATAGGTTTACTATCACCATAGCATATGCTCAACCTATATGAGCCACTTAGATATCGTAGTATTCATTTCACTTCTGCCCAATACTCTTTGCGAGGATTGGGAAGATACTGGCTGACTATACCAAACTCATATGCTATATCTGGGCGTGTACACAGAATATCATATATCAAACTTCCTACATCAGACGCGTAGGGTATCTTCTGCATCTCTTCCACCTCTTCCTTCGTCTTAGGACACTACCTTTCACTCAATCTAAAGTGACCATCTAGTGGAGTACTAACCGGATTCGCTACATTCATATTGAACCACTTTAGGACTTTCTCAAGATACTGCTCTTGTGATAGCAAAAGCTTCCTGCTACTTCTGTCATGGGTTATCTCCATTCCTAGGATTTGTTTAGCTGGGCCCAAGTCTTTCATCGCAAAAGACTTGCCTAACTCTTGTTTCAGCCTGTTGATCTTCTTGATGTCTTTTCTCATGATGAGCATGCCATCAGCGTATAACAACAGAACTAAGAAATCACCATCTGAGAACTTGCATGTGAACACACAGTGGTTCGACTCTGTCTGTCATACCCATGCTGTAACATGAATGAATCGAACTTCTTGTACCATTGCCATGGAGCTTGTTTCAGCCCATACAATCTCTTCCTCAGCCTACACACCATATGCTCTTTATCCTTGACTTTGAACCCCTCTGGTTGGTGCATGTAGATCTCTTCTTCCAGGTCACCATGGAGGAAAATAGTTTTAACATCCAACTACTCTATCTCTAGATCCATGCTAACCGCCAACCCAAGTAACACTCGTATGGATGTCATCTTCACCACTAGTGAGAATATCTCCTCGAAGTCTATGCCTTTCCTCTGACTGAACCCTTTTACTACAAATCTGGCCTTGAACCTCGTCTGTGAATTTTTTTACTCCAGCTTCTTTTTGAACATCCACTTGTTGGTCAAAGCTTTCTTGTCCTCAGGAAGTTTCACCATGTCATAGGTGTGGTTCTTATGCAAGAATTTTATCTCTTCCTGCATTGATTTCAACCACTCCTCCTTATGCTCATCGGCTAGGGCCTGCGGATAATCTTCTGTCTTCAGTCAGCGTAATGTACTCATGCGGCGAGTACCTCTTGGACAGCTGCCTATCCCTAGATGAACTCCTCACCTGTGGCTTAATAGGTAGATCAAGTGGGGGCTACTCCCCTGGTCCATCTTCTGAAGGAACTCCCTTGTCTTCTGCACCTTACTATACTCTCTAGTCATCAGGCACCACGAGAGGAATAATCGGATCCATGACCTCTAGCTCACCTGAACTAGACTGGTTTTTCTCTGACTTACCAATATCTTTTATACACTGATCTTAAAAAAAAACCACATCTCTGCTCCTGACGAGTTTATTCTCAGTTGGATCCCACAATCTGTAACCGAACTTTTCATCACCGTATCATAAGAACAAACACTGCCTGATCTTCATATTTAGCTTGAACCTCTAGTCCTTTGGTACGTGAACGGATGCCCTGCATCCAAACACCCTGAGATGAATGTACAATGGATTCTGTCTAGTCTACACCTTCTCAGGTACTTCTCCATTTAATGGGGCTGATGGAGACCTGTTTATCAAATACACCGCCGTGTGCATTGCTTCTCCCCAGAACGTCTTGGGTAATTTCGCATGGGATAACATGCATTTGATTCTTTCAACAATGGTGGGATTCATTCGTTCAAATACACCATTCTGCTGGGAGGTCTTGAGAACCGTCTGTTCATGCCGTATACCCAGGGACTTATAGTACTCGTGAAAGTTGCCAATGTATTCACCACCATTGTCAGTGTGGATGCACTTTAATGGTTTCCTTGTCTCTCTCTCTCAATCATGGTATGAAACAATTTAAATACATCAAAGACCTCTTCCTTGGATTTCAAAGCATAAACCCAAACCCTCGTAGATGCATCATCTATAAAAGTAACAAAATACAATGCCTCACTCAAGGTTTTTGTAAGTGCTATGATTTCATATCCCTTTAGTTGTCAAATTTTGTGGTGCCAAAACCTATTTTTATGTCTTGTATATCTTGTGTTTTATGTTTGAAGTCTATTCGTTGCAATCAAGACATATCAAGACATCGCATTTCAAGATAAGATCATAAATAAAGAAAGTTTTCAAGTCTTGGATGAAGAAATCAAGAATAGAAGTATTCAAGTTTGCATGTTCAAGATTTGATCAAGTTCAAGTTTTATAGAAGACTTTGTCAAGTCAAGATCAAGCTCATGAAGGCCTACTACAAGTTTTAAATATTCACAAGCTTCTCTTAAGGGTCATCTGAGTGTATAGACTTTCAATGTCCATCTCACTTTTAAGGTTTGTTTGACCTTAGATTGACCTTAGGATGGGCTTTACTTTAGGTCATTCCGGATACATAACTCATATATTTTTATATGCTTGTTTGGAGTGTTCTAATACCAGTCTTAGGGACTTCAAGACCAGTCCTAGCTTTGCTAGGACCAGTCTTAAGTTTTTCAGGACCAGTCCTAGGTAGTTGAAGATTTTCAGATCTTTCTAGCTGTCCTACGACCAGTCTTGTGAGTTCTACGACTCATCCTTCGACCGGTTGTAGCCGTACGACTCAAACTCTAGCAAACATTTTTGGGGTCTTACGACCGGTCGTAAGTGTCTCACGACCAGTCGTAGGTGGCCCACGACCGGTCATAGACCATCCTCGACCAGTCGTGGAACTGAAAATCAAATCCCACGAAAATCTTTCAAAAATCTTTGGAGCTACGACCAGTCCTAGGATCCTAAGACCAGTCGTAGACGGGATTTTTCAGTCTATAAATTGAGCACAAACTTCAGAGTTTTATCACTTCAAATCAATTCTATTCAAGCATTCTTTAGGCTATTCTCTGAGATAAGTTTGTGTTTATTTTAAGCTACATTGTGCTTATTTAATATTCCTTTTTCTAGCTTTTTCTTATTTGATTTTGATCTACATTCCAATCTTATTAGAAAAGGGGAATTTCTGATATTCCTTCTTCTTGGATTCAAAATCAAATAGATCTAGCCCGTTTGATCTAAAATCAATTAGACTTAGAACCATTCTTAAATTGAGTATTGGACTTTGAACGTCAAATCTAACTTCTACTCCGATTGGTTCTACCGGGCTTCTTCAAAAGGTGATTCAGGTATTTTACATGTTTTGTAATTTACTTTCTTTGGTTTTTGTTTGAGATTCGCCAGAAAAATCTCATTGTATTAGTTATCTGAGGAGAGCCAGAAAACTCAGATTGTGGGGTTTTTGGATTGTGTAAGCCCGAGATTAAAGACACAATTGTGAAGGTTTTAGGTGAACCTGTGAAACCTATTTTGATAGTGCATGCTAATATCCCCTGTGTGAGGATATTAGGAGTGGAGTAGCAATCTGTGTGGCTGTTGGATAACAGTTGGTGTACGCACAGGCGAATTTTTATATATCGTTGTGCTGTGGATGTGCTTTATTCTTTCATTCTTTTATTCATTCTGTTTTGTGGAGAGTGTTTGTGGATGAATGTTGTAATCAGTTCAAGCAAGTGTGGATGAATGTTGTAATAACTTAGGATTTATTTTCCACAAGTTATTTTGATTTCATTGCTTATTATTCCTCTTTGGTTTGTGATACAAGGACGTTTTAGAAATAAGGTTGTCCTACCTTAAACCTCTGGTTTTTGGTGTAAGGTTGTCCTTAGAACTGATAAAGTATCAATCTCTTTATTTTAGGATATTGTGATTGTTTTATATTCAGCATTGTGCTTTAAATCTTTTATTATTCCGCTGTTATTAGTTTTATTTGGCATTGCCCTATTCACCCCCCCTCTAGGGCATATAGCTAGGCCCTTTCAAGTGGTATTAGAGACTAATAGCTCGTGCTTATTGTTTATTTATTGGATTTATTTCCTGAGCTAACGATCTAAGCTTTATTAAGATGTCAAATTTTGATAGCCTATCAGTCACTAGGCCACCACCCTTTAATGGCACAAACTATGCCTATTGGAAAGCCAGGATGAGGATCTTCCTCAAATCCTTGGATGAAAGTGTGTGGCTGGCTATAGTGAATGAATGGAACCCTCCTATCACTGAAGTTACTAATGACGATGGTTCAAAAACTATGAAAATAACGGCTTATTCTCTTTGGACCACACTTCAGAAAAGTGAAAGTAGTGCTAATGCAAAAGCACCAAATGCAATTACTTGTGCATTATCACCAGATGAATTCAAAAGAATCATCTCTTGTGAAAATGCAAAACAAGCATGGGATATATTAAAAATGACACACGAGGGTACATCTATTGTCAAGAAATTTAAAGTCCAACTCCTCACAACTAAATTTGAAGAAATTCATATGGAGGAGAATGAGATGTTTATAGACTTCTACACTAGATTGAATGACATTGTGAACTCTATGTGGGCTCTTGGTGATAGAATCCTGAAAGTAAAGTGTGCGCAAAAATACTACGTTCACTTCCTGAACGGTTCAATTCTAAAGTGACCACAATTTAGGAACTTCGTGATACGGATACCATGAGGGTTGAGGAATTAGTTGGTTCACTTCAAACCTATGAGTTTTCCTTTAAGGCTCCTAAAGGAAAATCAATAGCTCTCAAATCATTTAAAAATATTTCTCAAGAGAGCACTTCGGATTTAGAAAATACCGAAGATGATATGGCACTTTTAGCGAAAAGGTTTTACAAAATTTTCAAAAACAAGAAAAAGGTTGATTTTCAAAAATCAAATGATAAGAGACGATCTAAACCTAGAACTCGTAAATCCTTGAAAGATAGTCAATGTTATAACTGTAAAGAGTATGGGCACTTATCTAACAAATGTCCTAAAAAGAACAAATCAAAAAGGAAAAGCATGATGGCTACTTGGGATGAATCATCTGATTCTAAATCCTCTTCTAAATCAGAAGATTCTGAAACCGAGTCGGGCGATGGTGTTAAAGCCCTTATGACTCTAGCTAAGATTACCTATTCAGATCATGATGATACACCTAGTGAAGAAAATCTGAATAGTAATTGCGATAATGAAGATGATCTTCAAGATGCTTATAATGCCCTTTATAAAGAGAGTCGTAAAATTGCTGTCAAGCTTAAATTACAAAAAGAAAAATTTTCTAAGCTTAAGGAAAATTATGAGTCTCTTGTCTTAGAAAAATCTCATATTCTGATTCTTTTAAAAAAACTAAAAATGATTTAGATTTCAAAACCTCTCAAATTGTAGATTTGAAATCCGAAAAAGAGAAACTCAAAAATGAGGTAGCTTCTCTTTTGAGTTTGAAAGACACATGAAGATATGCCCAAGGTAATCCAAAATTGAAAAAATTATTGTCTGGATCAAGAAAATGTGGCGATTGATCCGGGTTAGGCTATGATAAAAATACATCTCCTAAACAAAAGAACATTTCTCCTAGATTTGTTAAAGGAGAATCTTCGACCTCAAAAGAAAAGAATACTTTTCAAGGTTTTTCTAAAAATTCAAAAACTTTTCAAAAACCTAAAAGTGGCCATGTCAACTTTAATTTTCAAAACCGAAATCAATTAGCTGAAAAAATTATTGATCTTCTCAAGGAGCTATTAAAGTCGAACTCTATAGGTCGTTCCTACAACAATAGACAGAAAAAGACCATCTATACTCCTAAATCCAAAACAGTTATGAAATGGGTTCCTAAAGTTGCCAGCTTGGTTGCCCACACTGCTTTCAAAGCAACAAGCCATTTAAAGTGGTACTTAGATAGTGGTTTCTCCAGGCATATGACAGGTGACAAAGCTTTATTCACCGATCTTAAAGATATGATTGACGGGTCAGTCACATTTGGTGATGGAAGCAATTGCAAGATTATTGGCCAAGGTACGGTTCAACTTTATAACCTTTCCTTATTTAAGAATGTCTTATATGTTGAGGGTTTAAAACACAACCTATTATGCATTTCTCAGATATGTGATAACAACCATAGTGTAAAGTTTTCTAATCAAGGTTGTGAGATAGTTAATAAAAGGGGTTCTGTTATATTGACTAGTCGCAGAACTTCTGAAAACTACTACATCGTTAGTGATGCTACCTCATCTACTCAATTATGTTACATGGTCCATACCGATGAGACTGAATTATGGCATAAACGCCTTGGACATGTACACTATCGGAACTTATTTAGATTGAGCAATAGAGAACTAATTAGAGGTCTACCCAAATTACAAAAAGTAGATAAAATATGTGGTGAATACCAGTTGGGCAAACAAATTAGGAGTTCTCACAAGAAAGTGAACTCTAACACCACATCTAGACCACTCGAGCTTCTCCACATGGATCTTATTGGACCTACCAGATCAGAGAGTCGAGGAGGCAAAAAATACATTTTGATTATCGTAGATGACTATATAAGATTCACTTGGGTATCATTCTTAAAAGACAAAACTGAAATCCTGGATGAAGTAAAAAAGGTCATCAAACGAATCCAAAATGAGAAAAGTTCTCATGTTAACAAGATCCGTAGTGATCATGGATCTGAATTCGAAAACAGTAGTTTTGAGAAATTCTGTAGCGATCAGGGAATATCACATGAATTCTCAGCGTCCAAAACACCGCAAAAAAATGGTATAATTGAAAGGAAAAATAGAGTGCTTCAGGAAATGGCTAATGTTATGTTGAATAGTATGAAGCTCTCTAAAAATCTTTGGGCTGAAGCAGTTAATACCGCATGCTATATTATTAATTGGGTTTATACTAGTAAATCTGATAATAAGACTGCTTATGAATTATGGTTTGAAAAGAAACCTACTGTCAAATACTTTCAGGTTTTTGGCAGCAATGTTATATTTTACGAGATCGTGAAAATTTGGATAAGTTTGATACGAAGAGTGACGAAGGAATTTTTCTTGGTTATTCTTTGAACAGTCGAGCTTATAGGGTTCTAAATAAGAGAACTGGTATGATTCAAGAGTCCATCAATGTGGTCATTGATGATCATTTGAATACACCAGCCCCAAGTTCAGATGATGATCGAGCTCTTATTATTGACAATCTAGATATCTTATCAAGTCAAAAAGAATCTGAATCAAGGATTGTTAAAGATCATCCAACCAATCAAATACTTAAAAATCCTCTCACTGGAGTTCGTACTCGAAAACAACTTGAGAACATATGTAATTATGTTTGTTTTACATCCCAAATAGAACCGGTCAATATAAAAGAAGCACTTTCTGATGAAAATTGGATAGTTGCTATGCAGGATGAACTTAATCAATTTATTCGTAATGATATCTGGTATCTTGTTCCTAGACTTAAAGATAAAAATATTATTGGAACAAACTGGATCTTTAAAAATAAGTCTGATGAACTTGGAAATATTATACGAAACAAGGCTAGACTGGTTGTACAAGGGTACACTCAGATTGAAGGCATCAATTACGATGAAACCTTTGCTCTAGTCACTCGCCTTGAATCAATCAGACTTTTTATTTCCATCGCATGTTTTAGAAAATTTAAAATCTATCAGATGGATGTAAAGAGTGCTTTCTTGAATGACGATTTACATGAAGAAGTGTATGTTGAACAACCTTCAGGGTTTGAAGACCATGTATTTTCTCTCAAAAAGGCTCTCTATGGTCTAAAACAAGCACCCAGGGCATGGTATGAAAAATTGACTAAATTCTTACTTAGTCATAGCTTTCAAGTAGGTAGTGTCGATAAGACGCTTTTTGTTAAAAAGAATAATAATGATATTTTGATGGTTCAAATATATGTTGATGATATTATTTATGGATCTACTTGTTCTAACATGTCTACTGAGTTTGCAGAGTTAATGAAATCAAGGTTCGAAATGAGCATGGTTGGCCAACTTAACTACTTCCTAGGGTTGCAAGTAAAATAATAACCTGATGGAATTTTCATTTCTCAGACCAAATATGCTTCAAATTTGGTTAAAAGGTTTGGATTTGAGAATGGTAAGAACTTTGATACTCCTATGAGTACAACATTAAGACTCACAAAAGACTCTACAGGTAAAGATATAGATCCTAAACTATATCGCAGTATGATTGGTAGTTTGTTATATCTTACTGCTAGTAGACTTGATATCACATTTAGTGTTGGTATTTGTGCGAGATATCCGTCTAATCCTAAGGAATCACATCTTACTACTGTTAAACGGATTATTAGATATGTCGCAAGTTCTATAAATTTGGGACTTTGGTATCCTTTTGATACTAATGTCCAATTAGCCGGGTATTCAGATGCTGATTAGGCTGAAAATATTGATGATAGAAAATCAACCAGTGGTGGTTGTTTTAACATTGGAAATTGCTTAGTTTTTTGGTTCAGCAAGAAGCAAAGCTCAATATCACTCTCTACTGCTGAGGCTGAATATATTGCAGCTGGATATGCATGTACTCAACTAGTTTGGATGAAACGCATGCTTAGCGATTATGAAATTTATCAAGATTCAATGATCTTACATTGTGATAATTTCAGTGCTATAAATATTTCTAAAAACCCAATCCAGCATTCACGTACTAAGTATATTGACATTAGGTATCATTACATTCGTGAGTTGGTTGAAGAAAAAGTTATTTCATTGGAATATATACCAACCGAAACTCAACTTACTGATATATTTACTAAACCGCTTGATAAAAGCAGGTTTAATAAATTGAAATTTGATCTTGGTATGTGCATTTTATATTGAATATTCTTTCTTGCATGTATCATAGTGTATTATATTTCACATTATAATTGTTTAAATTTTAAATTTTTTCATTTAAAATACATTTTTGGTCGATGCTCAACCAGTTGTGGATCTACACGACCAGTCATGGTTCGACCGGTCGTGAACCACACTCGACCAGTCGTGGATCTCGTGAACATCATATAATTTGGAGAAAATCCCCTTCTTCTTCATTTCCACACCCACCTTCGACGAGTCGTGGCTCGACCAGTCATAGGATTCCTATTTCATCATTTTTCTTGAAGATTCATGATCTCTATGCTTTGATTTGTTCATAGTATAGCTTGATTTCATCCCTTGTTGAGTTTTTCAAGGGTTTCCTCTCTATTTGCTGATTTAGAGAAAATCCATCTTTCATTTGTGTATCTTGCTTGTTCTTTGTATATCTTTTTGAATATGGATGCTAGAGGGAAAAAAAATATCCCGTGGTCCATCTTCATCCAGATCTGGACCAATAACTAAACGGCATCTTCGGTCACCCGAAGATGATACTCAAGATGTATGGGATTTGCGTGCCTGTAACATTATCGTTGAGCATACCGCTGATCTAAATCACATTGCTCCATATGGTGTCATTCCCCTTCTTGAATCTAGAGGCTGGACTAACATTTTGCTTTGGGGTGGGTCTGCATACCAGTCCATTGCTCAATCAATGGTTGCATGCATTTCAGATTTTTTCCTTGATAATTTAATATTTTCAATTAATACTAGAGAAGGGAAATTTGAAGTTGACCGTCATTTAATATCAGGTATTATGAATATACCTGTTAATGATGAAGGAATACCGATTCATACTTTATACGATAAACCTTCAGAATCGGAAAAACGCATGTTAACCAGAGATTTATGTAAAATTGATGTGCATTGGACTCATAAAGGGAATGCGCTCCCTGCAAAGTATCTGTTACCGAAATACAGAATATTACATCATTTCTTCATTTCTAATGTATATCATCAGTCCGGTAATAAAAATGAGTTAACTTCTTTCATGGTTCGTGTGTTGCATTTTATTACTTCTAGAATCAAGGTTTGTCTTCCTTCTTTGATTTGTCATTCCATTATACAATTTCGTTTCCATCCGGGTCATAGTGATATTCCATTCGGTTATCTTATGAATGTTTTAGCCACTCACATGCTTGTCGATAAACCTGTTAATGAGGCACCAATTCTTCATCTCATTTTCAATAATGCCAATCTTAATAGGATGAAATTGGAACTGCTCCTTGGCCAATTTGATGAAGCTGGTGTTAGTGGTGTTGGTGGTGATGGTGGTGATGCTGGAAACGAAGAGGAAGCTGGTGATCTTCCACAACAAGATGTTAATATGGATGACTTATTTGATGACATAAAAACTGATTCACCTAATGATCCAGATTATGATCCTTCTGGTTTTGATGCATGCCTTCGTGCATTGGAGGAAAAACTTGATAATATGAATATAGCCCATGATATGAGATTCAAGTACATGCGAAAATATCTTTGTCGCATAAATAAGGGCTTACACCAGATTGATCCATCTATTCCTTCTCCCTCCTCTGGATCAGATTAAGTGAATTATCTTTTGAATAGTATAACATTTCTTTTACTCTAGATATGTAGTATGGATTCTGGTTTCATAACATTTTCTTTTGGATATTGTACTTTGTAGTATGGATTATTACTTGATGCTTACGGTTTATTTTATGTCCTTTCATATCACCTTCTCATTATTTGCTCTCTATATTCTCCTTTCTATTGTTCCTTTCCCTTGTCATTTTGTGACAAAAAGGGGGAGTAGTAAGCATTGCTAAAAGGGGAGTAATATGGATAGGGGGAGTAAATTTGTTTGTATTGTTTGAGAAGGATATATGGATTGAAGTTTTGAAGTTTTCATGTTATGTATTGATTATATGAGCAATACTCGTATTACTCAGGGGGAGTAGAGTATTTTGTGATTTCATGACTTATCATTCCTTATTATCTTTGATGCTATGTGTTTTGTCACAATTTGACAAAGGGGGAGATTGTAAGTGCTATGATTTCATATCCCTTTAATTGTCAAATTTTATGGTGCCAAAACCTATTTCTATGTCTTGTATATCTTGTGTTTTATGTTTGAAGTCTATTCGTTGCAATCAAGACATATCAAGATATCGCATTTTAAGACAAGATTTTAAATGAAGAAAGTTTTCAAGTCTTGGATGAAGAAATCAAGAATAGAAGTATTCAAGTTTTCATGTTCAAGATTTGATCAAGTTCAAGTTTTATAGAAGACTTTGTCAAGTCAAGATCAAGCTCATGAAGGCCTACTACAAGTTTTGAATATTCACAAGCTTCTCTTAAGGGTCATCTGAGTGTACAGACTTTCAATGTCCATCTCACTTTTAAGATTTGTTTGACCTTAGATTGACCTTAGGATGGGCTTTACTGTAGGTCATTCCGGATACATAAGTCATATATTTTTATATGCTTGTTTGAAGTGTTTTAAGACCAGTCCTATGGACTTCAAGACCAGTACTAGCTTTGCTACGACCAGTCTTAAGTTTTTCAGGACCAGTCATATGTAGTTGAAAATTTTTGGATCTTTCTAACTGTCCTACGACCAGTCTTGGATATCCTACGACTAGTCTTGTGAGTTCTACGACTCATCCTTCGACCGGTCGTAGCCCTACGACTCAAACTCCGGCAACCATTTTTGGGGTCCTACGACCGGTCGTAGGTGTCTCACGACTAGTCGTAGGTGGCCCACGACCGGTCGTAGACCACCCTCGACCGATCATGGAACTGAAAATCAAATCCCGCAAAAATCTTTCGAAAATCTTTGGAGCTACGACCAGTCCTAGGATCCTAAGACCAGTCGTAGACGAGATTTTTCAGTCTATAAATTGAGCACGAACTTCAGAGTTTTAGCACTTCAAATCAATTCTATTCAAGCATTCTTTAGGCTATTCTCTGAGATAAGTTTGTGTTTATTTTAAGCTACATTGTGCTTATTTAATATTCCTTTTTCTAACTTTTTCTTATTTGATTTTGATCTGCATTCCAATCTTATTAGAAAAGGAGAATTTCTGATATTCCTTCTTCTTGGATTCAAAATCAAATAGATCTGGCCCGTTTGATCTAAAATCAATTAGACTTAGAACCATTCTTAAATTGAGTATTGGACTTTGAACGTCAAATCTAACTTCTACTCCGATTGGTTCTACCGGGCTTCTTCAAAAGGTGATTCAGGTATTTTACATGTTTTGAAATTTACTTTCTGTGGTTTTTGTTTGAGATTCGCCAGAACAATCTCATTGTATTAGTTATCTGAGGAGAGCCAGAAAACTCAGATTGTGGGGTTTTTGGATTGTGTAAGCCCGAGATGAAAGACACAATTGTGAAGGTTTTAGGTGAACCTATGAAACCTATTTTGATAGTGCATGCTAATATCCCCTGTGTGAGGATATTAGGAGTGGAGTAGCAATCTGTGTGGCTGTTGGATAACAGTTGGTGTACGCACAGGCGAACCACTATATATCGTTGTGTTGTGGATGTGGTTTATTCTTTTATTCTTTTATTCATTCTGTTTTGTGGAGAGTGTTTGTGGATGAATGTTGTAATCAGTTCAAGCAAGTGTGGATGAATGTTGTAATAACTTAGGATTTATTTTCTGCAAGTTATTTTGATTTCATTGCTTATTATTCCTCTTTGGTTTTTGATATAAGGACGTTCTAGAAATAAGGTTGTCCTACCTTAAACCTTTGGTTTTTGGTGTAAGATTTTCCTTAGAACTGATAAAGTATCAATCTTTTTATTTTAGGCTATTGTGATTGTTTTATATTCAACATTGTGCTTTAAATCTTTTATTATTTCGCTGTTATTAGTTTTATTTGGCATTGCCCTATTCACCCCCCTCTAGGGCATATAGTTAGGCGCTTTCAGTTTTTATCCTCATAGGACCATAAACATCAGAATAAACCAAATCTAATGCATGCACTTTATTAACATGAGAAGCAGATTTAACAAATGAAACACTATGCTATTTTCTCGATAAACAATCAAGACAGGTTTTGAGCGGCATACTTATCACGTTCGGAAGGAGCCATTTCTTCGCTAGTAGCTGAAGCCCTTTTTCACTCATGTGACCTAGACGCCTGTGCCACATGGTAATAACCGAATCTTCCGCTGTGTTCAACCCACTCTTGCACACATTGACACTTGTCTTGTATAAGGTGCAACACTTCTTTCCTTTGGTTGCGATCAACGAACCCTTAATGAGCTTCCAGCACCCACCAACAAACAAGCTTTCATAGCCATGATCATCTGACTCTTCTGTTGACATCAAGTTAAGGCGAAGGTCTGGGATATACCTCATATCCTTGAGAACCAATGTGTAGCCCACATCAGTCTTCACATAAATATCACCGACCCCTACGATCTTCAATATACCGAAATTTCCCATCTTCATGGTCTCATAGTCATCTGACTTGTAGCTTATGAAGAAGTCCCTATGTGGAGTCGAATGAAAAGATGCGCTTGAGTCAATTACCCAGTCGGTGTCCTAACTCGTAGCCATGAGCCATACATCATGATCTGCAGAAAGAATACTACAATGTTGCCATCTGAAGCGACCGCAGTGGAATCTGATTCATCATCCTTCTCCTCTCCTTTTCCTTTCTTGTCATTCTTAGCCTTATGACATTCATACTTATAGTGGCCCTTCTTGCCATAATTGTAGCATTCAACATCTTTTTTGTTACTCGACTTGCCTCTTGATTTATCTTGTGCCTTCCTGCCCTTCCTGTTCTTTTCTTTCCCCTATTCCTGTATCATAAGGGCCTCTTGCTGAGTAGACTCTTGAGATTTTATCCTTATCTCCTCATTGAAGAGACAGCTAGTAACCTGTTCCATGGATATCTTTTCGTTTGGTGTGGAGTTACTTAGAGACACCACCAATGTCTCCCAATTGTTAGGCAACGAACTAAGAAAAAGAAAAATGTGCAATTCATCGTCTAGGACCATCTTCATAGAGGAGATTTGGTTCACTATATTTCTGACCTTATTCATGTGCTCGGCTACAAACGACCATCCTTGAACTTATGATTCACAAGTCGCCTTATCAGAAAATTTTTATTACCGGCTGTCTTCCTCTCATACAGCCTTCTAATTTCAGCCATAGGCTATCGGCTGAGGTTTTCATAGACACATGGTGGAATATAGAATCATCTAGTCATTGTCTAATAAACCCCACCGTCTTCCGGTCCATCTTGTTCCAATTATTATCAGACATATCCTTGGATTTTGCTGATATGCCTAAAATTGGAGAATATAGGTCCTTGCAATAACACAAGTCCTCCATCTTAGCCTTCCATATGGTCTAGTTAGAACCATTGGGGTTGATCATCCTTGATGAGTCACCTTTTATAATTCCCAACTAATCATACTTGTTCAATGAACTTGGCTCTGATACCATTTTGTTAGGGGCCTTGCACAAAACCTTAGGATTTAGCCTCTCGAAACAAATCAGTATTATGGATAATAAAGTAATGAAATAAATCAAAGCATCAATAATACACCACATAAGATATTTTTACCACTATGCCAAAATAGCGAAAAAAGGACGGTTGAAAACCGTCTTAAAGGGCCATAAAGGACGGTCTTGGACCGTCGCAAGGGCCGTCATATTTTGGGGCATCGTATTACTTAAAGGACGACCATAAACCGTCTCTAAAGAAGGACGGTCATGGACCGTCTCTAAAGAAAGACTGTCATAGACCGTCTATAAGGGTAGACAGTAAATGTCTATTTTAGAGCTAAAAAGGGCGATCCTAGACCATCCGTAAAAAGGACAGTCCATGATCGTTAACAAAAAAGACTGCTATATACAGTCTTTAATGAACCATAAAAGGACGGACATGGACCGTCCCTGCAAAGGATGGTTATAAGACGTCTCTGATAAACCTAAAAAGGACGGTCTTAGACCGTCCTTAAAAAGGACTATTTTGGACCGTCCTTTTTAAGGACTGTTTTGCACCGTCTCTGATGAACCTAAATAGGACTGTCTTAGACCGTCCCTGATGCTGAAAGACCTGATAATAAAAAATCTGATATATTCAAATGAAACCTGTATTTTTTAATATTTTAAACATAAAAAAATGTTGCAATACAATTAAAACTAAATATTAAACAAAATTTATATTACTTTACAATAAAAAAATATAAATTTACAATAATAAATTGAAAATAGTCTTGAATAAAAAAAAATAAAAAAAAAATAAATCCTCTGTGGTTTACTCCTATCACGAGTGGCGTCAAAAGGCTGAAGTGCTTGTAGGCCTAAATTTAGGCACAATTAATTAAAATCCTGCAAAAAAAAAAAAAAAAAAGTCAAAATGTAGCATTCAACAAAGATAAAATAAATGAATTAAAAAATATGCCATTAATTGAAAGGTTGAAAGATTTTACCAACAATGACTTATGTAAAGAACTAGAATATGCTTTTAGGGGAATCAATTGACCAAAATACCTTTTTTTCCCTTTTGATTTTTCCTTAGAAAGTGTCAAGGTAAAGCATTTTTAGGCTCTCATGGTGTGTTCATCACATTCAACCCATACAACAGGTTCATTCCACCATGATGATCATGTGAGGCCAAAAAATTAAGTCCAATAATCAGTGGGCTACATATGAATTTGAAGGTCTTTGGGTGGTTTAGGCCAATCTTTTATTCCATTCCAATACAATAAACATTGGATTTAGCAGACGATGTGGAATTGAGAATAGGTTAACGTTTAGATTTAGGAAATTGGGTTCGGGTTTAGGTTTGGGTTTTCAGGTTTAGGTTTAGGTTTATGTTAGGGAGTTGAGATTAGGATTAGGTGTAGGTTTAGGTTTAAGGATTTGAGAATACATTTAGGTTTTAGGTTTAGGTTTAAGTTATACGTTATAGGTTTAGGTTTAGGTTTAGGTTTAGGTTTAGGTTTAGGTTTAGGTTATAAGCTATAGGTTTAGAGAATCGAGAATAGGTTAAGGTTTAGGTTTAGGAAATCGAGTTCGGGTTCGGGATTGGGTTTAGGTTTGGGTTTTCAAGTTTAGGTTTAGGTTTAGGTTAGAGAGTTGAGATTAGGATTAGGTGTAGGTTTAGGTTTAGGGATTTGAGAATACATTTAGGTTTTAAGTTTAGGTTTAGGTTATAGGTTTAGGTTTACGTTTAGGTTAAGGTTTAGGTTTAGGTTATAAGCTATAGGTTTAGGGAATTGAGAATAGGTTAAGGTTTAGATTTAGGAAATCGGGTTCGGGTTCAGGATCGGGATCGGGTTTAGGTTTAGGTTTAGGTTACGGAGTTCAGATTAGGATCAGGTGCAGGTTTAGGTTTAGGGATTTGAGAATACATTTAGGTTTTAGGCTTAGGCTTAGGCTTAGGTTTAGGTTTTAGGTAATAGGTTAAGGTTTAGTTTTAGGTTTAGGTTAAGGTTAGGTTATAGGTTACAAGTTTAGGTTATAGATTATAGGTTAAGGTTTTAGGTCATGTTTTGGTTTAGATTTAGGTTATAAGTTTAGGTTAAGGTTTAGATTTAGGTTATACGCTATAGGTTTAGGAAATTGAAAATTGGTTAACGTTTAGGTTTAGGAAATCGGGTTCGGGTTTGGGATTGAGTTTAGGTTTGGGTTTTCAAGTTTAGGTTTAGGTTTAGGTTAAGGAGTTGGAGATTGGCATTAGGTGTAGGTTTAGTTTTAGGGATTTGAGAATACATTTAGGTTTAGGTTTTAGATTATAGGTTAAGGTTTAGGTCTAGGTTAAGTTTAGGTTATAGGTTATAAGTTTAGGTTACAGGTTATAGGTTAAGGTTTTAGGTCATAGGTTTTATTTTAGGTTAAGGTTATAGGTTTAATTTAGGTTAAGGTTTAGGTTTAGGTTATAAGCTATGGTTTAGGGGATTGAGAATAGGTTAAGATTTAGGTTTAGGAAATCGGGTTCGGGTTTGGGATCAGGTTTAGGTTTGGGTTTTCAAGTTTAGGTTTATGTTTAGGCTAGGGATTTGAGATTAGGATTAGGTGTAGGTTTAGGCTTAGGAATTTGAGAATACATTTAGGTTTTAGGTTTAGGTTTAGGTTTGAGGTTATAAGTTAAGGTTATAGGTTTAGGTTTAGGTTAGGTTATAGGTTAAGGTTTAGGGAATTGAGAATAGGTTAAGGTTTAGATTTAGGAAATTGGGTTCGGGATCGGGATCGAGCTTAGGTTTGGGTTTTTGAGTTTAGGTTTAGGTTTAACTTAGGGAGTTAAGATTAGGATTAGGTGTAGGTAATATGTTTAGGTTTAGGGATTTGAGAATACATTTAGGTTTTAAGTTTAGGTTTAGGTTATAGGTTATATAGGTTTAGGTTTACATTTAGGTTAAGGTTTAGGTTTAGGAAATTGGGTTCGGGTTCGAGATTGGGATCGGGTTTAGGTTTGGGTTTCAAGTTTAGGTTTAGGTTTAGGTAAGGGAGTTGAGATTAGGATTAGGTGTAGGTGTAGGTTTAGGTATTTGAGAATACATTTAGGTTTTAGGATTAGGCTTAGGTTTAGGTTTTAGGTTATAGGTTAAGGTTTAGGTTTTACATTTAGGTTAAGGTTAGGTTATAGGTTACAAGTTTAGGTTATAGGTTATAGGTTAAGGTTTTAGGTCATAGGTTTTGGTTTAGGTTAAGGTTATAGGTTTGTTTAGGTTAAGGTTTAGATTTAGGTTATAAGCTATAGGTTTAGGGAATTGAAAATTGGTTAACGTTTAGGTTTAGGAAATCAGGTTTGTGTTCGGGATCGGGTTTAGGTTTGGGTTTTCAAATTTAGGTTAAGGTTTAGGTTAAGGAGTTGAGATTAGGATTAGGTGTAGGTTTAAGTTTAGGGATTTGAGAATACATTTAGGTTTTAGGTTTAGGTTTAGGTTTAGGTTTTAGGTTTAGGTTAAGGTTAGGTTATAGGTTATAGGTTATAAGTTTAGGATATAGGTTATTGGTTAAGGTTTTTGGTCATACGTTTTGGTTTTGGTTTAGTTTAAGGTTATAGGTTATAAGCTATAGGTTTAGGGAATTGAGAATAGGTTAAAGTTTAGGTTTAGGAAATCGGGTTTGGGTTCGGGATCAGGTTTAGGTTTGGGTTTTCAAGTTTAGGTTTAGGTTTAGGTTTAGGTTAGGGAGTTGAGATTAAGATTAGGTGTAGGTTTAGGTTTAGGGATTTAAGAATACATTTAGGTTTCAGGTTTAGGTTTAGGTTTTAGGTTTTAGGTTAAGGTTTAGGTTTTAGGTTTAGGTTAAGGTTAGGTTATAGGTCATAAGTTTAGGTTATAGGTTATAGGTTAAGATTTTAGGTCATAGGTTTTGGTTTAGGTTAAGGTTATAGGTTTAGGTTTAGGTTATAAGCTATAGGTTTAGGGAATTGAGAATAAGTTAAGGTTTAGGTTTAGGAAATCGGGTTCGTGTTCGGGATCGAGTTTAGGTTTGGGTTTTCAAGTTTAGGTTTAGGTTTAGGTTAGGGAGTTGAGATTAGGATTAGGTGTAGGTTTAGGATAAGGATTTGAGAATACATTTGGGTTTTAGGTTTAGGTTTAGGTTTTAGGTTATAAGTTAAGGTTTAGGTTAAGGTTAGGTTATAGGTTATAAGTTTAGGTTATAGGTTATAGGTTAAGGTTTTAGGTCATAGGTTTTGGTTTAGACTAAGGTTATAGGTTTAGGTTTAGGTTTATGTTTAGGTTATAAGCTATAGGTTTAGGGAATTGAGAATATGTTAAGGTTTAGGTTTAGAAATCAGGTTCAGGTTCGGGATCGGGTTTAGGTTTGGATTTCTAAGTTTAGGTTTAGGTTTAGGTTAGGGAGTTGAGATTAGGATTAGGTGTAGGTTTAGGTATAGGGATTTAAGAATACATTTAGGTTTTAGGTTTAGGTTTAGGTTTTAGGTTTTTGGTTAAGGTTTAGGTTTTAGGTTTAGGTTAAGGTTAGGTTATAGGTTATAAGTTTAGGTTATAGGTTTTAGGTTAAGGTTTTAGGTCATAGGTTTTGGTTTAGGTTAAGGTTATAGGTTTAGGTTTAGGTTATAAGCTATAGGCTTAGGGAATTGAGAATAAGTTAAGGTTTAGGTTTAGGAGACCGGGTTCGGGATCAAGTTTAGGTTTAGGTTTTCAAGTTTAGGTTTAGATTTAGGTTAGGGAGTTGAGATTAGGATTAGGTGTAGGTTTAGGTTTAGGGATTTGAGAATACATTTAGGTTTTAAGTTATAGGTTAAGGTTTAGGTTAAGGTTAGGCTATATGATATAAGTTTAAGTTATAGGGTCATAGGTTTTGGTTTAGGTTAATGTTATAAGTTTAAGTTCAGGTTTATGTTTAGGTTTAGGTTAAGGTTTTATAACACCCCGGATTTTTGTCAACCTAGATTTAGACGTCCTTAGGTAATGGGTCAATCCTAACACCGATTAACTTCTCAAAACTCAATCCAAAAGTCTCAAATCCCTATTTCCTTCGAAAATCTCACCTTTCACTACTTTATCCTTCAAAATTTTCTTAGAGTTTTCATATTAGACATAAATATTAAAGTTTAGGTGATGTTGATCAATACTTAAACTAAAAAGTACTATGAATAGTAAATAAATAAATAAAAGAAGTTTTTAACCATTAAAATTTTTGAATCTCTCAAAATAAGTAGGCTATTTGGATAGATCATTTTCTCCTCCCCAAAATCATATATTGCATGTCAAATAACTCATCCCAAGTTCTAAAATACACCCATTTCAAATATTAGATGGTGAAATCACCCCAAACAGGTCAGCAAGCGGCGAGGGGCTCGCTGATTACCGGCTTGGCCGGGCCGCAGTTCATCGGCTGGCCCATTTTCGGCCACATTTTCTGTGATTTTAGTTCAACTTTGAAAAATTACATCTCCCTCCTTATAACTCCAATTTAGGTGATTCAAAAGCCAGATTGAAGTTAAATAAGTCTAGTTTCATATAAAAATAATTAAAAAATATAATAAAATATTTAGTATAATTAAAAAGGGTCATTGTGACAACTATCCGAAAAGTATAGTTTTGGACAGCTGCTGCTTTTAGAATTTTTAGAATTTTTCTACAACATGAAATATCATGAAATTTGGTGGAGATGAATTAGACTTGATGATGAACTACTAAAAAATAATTAAAATAATATACTAATTAAAAATGTCTGGAAAGGGCGTAAAACTTCCTAGGGACTTATTCTATCATAATTAGGTCAAAATTTGGTTAAGTACTGAACTAAACAATCTGTAAGACCCAAAATCTATAGAATCATTGACACTACGTTACCCTAAAACCTAGGATCAAACTCTAAACCTGTTTGTTCTCAGGAACCCTTGGAAACTTTGTATTGGATCTAGACCGCGCGTTAAAAGTCCGATATCCACAATCTTAGACCGTTATGACCGCTTAGCTGGACTTGACAATCATTTCGAAAATTAAGCCTAACCGATGCTCTGAGGCTATTTCATTGAGCCTGGAGCAGGGAGTGTGAGAAAGAGTGAAATTCATTTAAAATTAAATGGGATATAAATAAATCTGGCGCGTTCCGCTTGCGGGATCAGTATAAGCATTCAGACCGTCGAAATTTGACCTAAATACACCCTCGGATCAGGGAACATTTCTCACTCAGGTTAGTGTACTTGGAATCCTCGATCGAGTCTCCGTGACTGCTGAACTGAAACTGGTCCGCCACGTGCGATCTGGGAACTTTACCGGTCTGAAAACTTGATGTGAGCAGGATCCAATGTGCATGATCTTAAGTCCGACCATGTTCGGCCAAGGGACCTCCCGAAACGCTTTTTTGGATCGTAAGAGACCCGATTTGGTTATAACCCAAGTATACCCTTGTCCCAAGTCTATTTAGGTGAGGTTTTAGCCTATATAAGGGCTTTAAACCCTCTCATATCTCTCCCATCCGAATTTGCTATAAACCCTAGAAAGAGAGAGAGAAAGAGAGATTGTGAGTGAGTTGTGGGAGAGAATTCCTGCCACCTGCTCCAGCTTTTGCACGTACCAAAGCACCGCACTCAAATCACTTTTTCGGTGATTCCAACTCACTTCTAAGTAAGAAAACCCTACCCTCTAGCTGTTTTAGGGATTCCTTTGATACAAGTAGCGATGTAGCTTATGTATCTTGTGATATAGTCCGCCATAACGCCGTTGACGAAGCGTAGACATTCTATTCGAATCAATACGCATCTACGGCGAAAGGTGAGGATTTTAGATGCTTTGTTTGACTGATTTCAAAGCTTTCAATGTCATTTAATAGTAGATTATCAATGAGAACGCCGTTTGACATGTAGAACATGCTGACCGTTTTCCATTTCGATTGCGTATGAGAAATATGAGATTTAGGGTATTTTAGTCATTTATAGGAAATACTATATACGTCTGTATTTTGCTGAAATGATTGCCATGTGATTTTATCATGTTATGATACTAGGTATGTGTGTATAATTTGTTTAGCGAAGAGATTCGCCCTAATGCGTACTTTGGGTCGACATACGCTTTGTAGACTAAAGTGTGTAGACTAAGTGTTTGTATAAATATTTGTATTAGTGCGTATTGAGTAAATGGTGTTGTGAATTAGTTTTGAGATTGAATTCTCAATTAATAGGCTGATGTGTATGATTTTTTCCTCATATATATGGAATATATGTGTTGGTTAATTTGTTTACGTTGTATGTTATAACATGTGTCAACATGCTTGTATTGTTTAAACTTCAATTCTAGTACTCTCATATGATTATTGATGTTGATTTACAAATGCTAGGGGCTATAACCTAGTCCAGGCAGTCGGTAATGGTTTGAATTCGTGGTTGGCTTTTATTTGCCACGAAGGACGTGTTGATGAACGCGAGTCATGTTTTGGGCAGGCGGCAGTGATTAGGCCACACGAAGTGTTTCATGCACTTCATGTCGCTCAGCTTGAGATGCGCTCGTACTAGTCGAGCCCGTCAAGTAACCCGACTGGCCATTGTATGTTCACCTTATATGAGTCATAACTGCTTGAACCTATGGTACTGAACTTACCATTGAAAACCCTGTTAACCATGGTACCTTGATCCATAAAGACTCATGAGCTGGGCATGGTGGTATGGGATACCGTGGTCGAGCAGTCAGCCTACGCTGGGGCCACAAACCTCCCCGTAGTGACCAGTGAGCACCCTACTCTGAGTAAATTATGGTGGTATGGGACACTATATTCTTACTGTCGACCTACACTGATTGGTGACGAGCCCTTTGTAGTGACCTTGAGTTTATCCTGACACCACATGGGGGCGACGAGTCCTGATGCAGTCTTAAGGATATAAATAGGCTTGTATTGATAAGGTGATGGGGGAGCAGTGCAACGAGTGTGAGCAACAACCCTGGAAGCCCTTGCAGCGACCTACAAATATAACATCATATGAGATTACTAGGAGTAACGACCCTAGACAGGATCTGTGTTGGGATTGATATAAGGAAGGTACCCTAGTTTCCCAATCCTGCTATATGAAAAGGACTAATAACAACTTGGTAATCATATTCATATCGCACTGCATGTGCTTGGAAGATGTGGAGCACTGAGGAACGTAAGCATGACGTGGGCATAAGATGGTGTCGTATGAGGGAGTATGTCGGTGAGGGCATCCATCATGTCATTTCATGCTTGCATTAACAACAGTATCTAGGAATGTTTGATTGCCTGCTTTTCTATTATCGCGTGATTGATTTGATAACATGTTAATCTTTACTCTATGATTACACTGAGTTGTTCACTCACTCTCACGTTACGGGACGGTGTCGCGCACACCAACCAGTCCCTGTTTTAGTTACAGATGATGGCGCTGCTTGTGAAGTGGAGCAGGACTTGATGATGATGAGGAGGATTTCTCCTATATGCGTGTTCTGACCGATGAGATTACAGGGAGGTTGTTTAGATGCCATGACACTTGTCATTTTATATTTTTAGAGCACTCATGTATATCCTCTTTATCATTTTTAGAGTATACATGTATATGTCTAACCTGGTAACATGCTCACACTCTGGAGACTTACAATCAATTATACATTGTTAAATATTTATCACAGTCTTTCGCTTGTAAAATTTAACTGTCTCTAGAGTATGATATGCTGTTTTGGCTTAATTTCAATCTTGTTTAATGCCATTCTACAGACGACATGCATTTATTATTTTTTATGTTGCATAAATGAAATTTTGGAACTCGGGAGTTGGGATTCTACCCGACCCTCGATTTTTGGAATGTTACAGGTTTAGGTTTAGGTTATAACCTATAGGTTTAGGGAATTGAGAATAGGTAAGGTTTAGGTTTAGAAAATCGGGTTCGGGTTCGGGATCGAGTTTAGGTTTGGTTTTTCAAGTTTATGTTTGGGTTTAGGTTAGGGAGTTGAGATTAGGATTAGGTGCAGGTTTAGGTTTTGGGATTTCAAAATACATTTAGGTTTTAGGTTTATGTTTAGGTTTTAAGTTATTGATTAAGTTTAGGTTATAGGTTATAAGTTTAGGTTAGAGGTTAAGGTTTTAGGTCATAGGTTTTGGTTTAAGGTTTTAGGTTTAGGTTTAGGTTATAAGCTATAGGTTTAGGGAATTGAGATTATGTTAAGGTTTAGGTTTAGGAAATCAAGTTCGGGTTCGGGATCGGGTTTAGGTTTGGGTTTTCAAGTTTAGGTTTAGGTTTAGGTTAGGGAGTTGACATTAGGATTAGTTGTAGGTTTAGGTTTAGGGATTTGAGAATACATTTAGGTTTTAGGTCATAGGTATAGGTTTTAGGCTTAGGTTTAGGTTATAGGTTTAGGTTTAGGTTATAAGTGTAGGCTATAGGTTTAGGTTTAAGTTAGGTTATAGGTTAAGGTTTAGGTTTAGGAAATCGGGTTCGGGTTCATGATCGGGTTTAGGTTTGGGTTTTCAAGTTAGGTTTAGGTTTAGGTTAGGGAGTTGAGATTAGGATTAGGTGTAGGTGTAGGTTTAGGGATTTGAGAATAGGTTAAGGTTTAGGTTTAGGAATTCAGGTTCGGGATCGGGTTTAGGTTTGGGTTTTCAAGTTTAGGTTTAGGTTTAGGTTAGGGAGTTTATATTTGGATTAGGTGTAGGTTTAGGTTTAGGAAATTGGGTTCGGGATCGGGTTTAGGTTTGGGCTTTCAAGTTTAGGTTTAGGTTTAGGTTAGAGAGTTGAGATTAGGATTAGGTGTAGGTTTAGGTTTAGAGATTTGAGAATACATTTATGTTTTAGGTCATAGGTTTTGGTTTAGGTTATAAGATATAGGTTTAGGGAATTGAGAATAGGTTAAGGTTTAGGTATAGGAAATCGGGTTCAGGTTTGGGATCGGGTTTAGGTTTGGGTTTTCAAGTTTAAGTTTAGGTTTAGGTTAGGGACTTGAGATTAGGATTAGGTGTAGGTTTAGGTTTAGAGATTTAGGTCATAGGTTTTTTGTTTAGGTTAAGGTTATAAGTTTAGGTTAAGGTTTAGGTTTAGGTTTAGGTTATAATCTATAGGTTTAGGGAATTAAGAATAGGTTAAGGTTTAGGTTATGGAGTTGAGATTAGGATTATGTGTAGGTTTAGGTTTAGATATTTGAGAATACATTTAGGTTTTAGGTCATAGGTTTTGGTTTGGGTTAAGGTTATAGGTTTAGATTAAGGTTTAGGTTATAAGCTATAGGTTTTGAAAATTTAGAATAGGTTAAGGTTTAGGTTTAGGAAATCGGGTTCGGGTTCGGGATCTGGTTTAGGTTTGGGTTTTTAAGTTTAGGTTTAGGTTTATGATAGGGAGTTGAGATTAGGATTAGGTGTAGGTTTAGGTTTAGGGATTTGAGAATACATTTAGGTTTTAGGTTATAGGTTAAGGTTTAGGTAAAGGTTAGGTTATATGATATAAGTTTAGGTTATAGGGTCATAGGTTTTGGTTTAGGTTAAGGTTATAGGTTTAGGTTTAGGTTTAGGTTTAGGTTATAAGCCATAGGTTTAGAGAATTGAGAATAGGTTAAGGTTTAGGTTTAGGAAATTGGGTTCGGGTTCGTGATCGGGTTTAGGTTTGGGTTTTCAAGTTTAGGTTTAGGTTTAGGTTAGGGAGTTGAGATTAGGATTAGGTGTAGGTTTATGTTTAGAGATTTGAGAATACATTTAAGTTTTATGTTATAGGTTTTGGTTTAGGTTAAGGTTTAGGTTTAAGTTTAGGTTTAGGTTATAAGCTATAGGTTTAGGGAATTGAGAATATGTTAAGGTTTAGGTTCAGGAAATCGGGTTCGGGTTCGGGATCAGGTTTAGGTTTGGGCTTTCAAGTTTAGGTTTAGGTTTAGGTTAGGGAGTTGAGATTAGGATTAGGTGTAGGTTTAGGTTTAGAGATTTGAGAATACATTTAAGTTTTAGGTCATAGGGTTTGGTTATAGGTTTAGGTTTAGGTTTAGGTTATAAGCTATAGGTTTAGGGAATTGGTAATAGGTTAAGCTTTAGGTTTAGGAAATCGGGTTCGGGTTCGGGATCGGGTTTAGGTTTGGGTTTTCAAGTTTAGGTTTAGGTTTAGGTTTAGGATTTGAGGTTATAGGTTTTGGGATTTGAAAATAGGTTTATGTTATAAGAATAGGTTTAGGTTTAGGTTTTATGTTTAGGTTAAGGTTATAGGTTTAGATTTAGGTTTAGGTTAGGTTTAGGTTAGGTTATAGGTTAAGGTTTAGGGAATTGAGTTTAGGTTATATGTTTAGGTTAAGGTTTAGGTTAAGGTTTAGGTTATAGGTTTTGGGATTTGAGAATAGGTTTAGGTTAAGGTTATAAGTTTAAGTTTAGGTTTGGTTATAGGTTAAGGTTTAGGGAATTGAGTTTAGGTTAAGGTTTAGGTTAAGGTTTAGGTTATAGGTTTTAGGATTTGAGAATAGGTTTAGGTTAAGGTTATAAGTTTAAGTTTAGGTTTAGGTTGTAGCTTTAGGTTAAGGTTTAGGGATTTGAGTTTAGGTTTAAGTTATAGGTTTAGCTTTAGCTTTAGGTTTTAGGTTTAGGTATAGGCTTAGGTTATAGGTTATAGCTTATAGGTTATATGTTTAGGTTAAGGTTTAGGAATTCGGGTTCGGGTTTAGGTCATAGCTTTTTGGATTTGAGAATAGTTTTAGGTTATAAGTATTGGTTTAGGTTTGGATTTGGGTTAAGGTGTAGATTAGGATTAGGTGTAGGTTTAGGTTTAGGGATTCTCTAGTATTATTTACTATTGAACCTAGTATTATCTACTATATACTAGTAACATACAACTAATATGGGGCGCCATACCATAAGCTACAAGAATTTCATGTCCCCCTAAACAAGGTATCCTCCATTGATAACATATATATATATATATATATATATATATATATATATATATATATATATATATATATATATATATATATATATATATATATATATTATAAGTTTTTTATTTTCATTTACATTCCCAAATACATTCATCATCCATCCAAGAAAATTGAAACAAGTACTGTCAATCTATGACTAAAAATTGAAAAGAAAAATCATGCATCTTATTTTACCGACCGCCTTATGTTTCTTTTCACCTTTGTAACTCTCATATTTGTTATACCTGCTAGTTCACCATCAGTAGTCTCCCTAACCAAGTCTTTGTGCAGTCCCTCCATTTGCAGCAGTGACTGAAGTTACAAGAAGTAGGACTGGTTAGTCTTTCCATGTTTTGAAAAAAATCAAATTCTTTATTTTTAGTTGCAAGTCTACTTATAATTATCATTGGCTCTTAATCTGTTTATAATGAAAATCTTAAATATCACCTAATAGTGCTCCTTTGATAAATGTCCTGTTTGGAACAAATAATTTTTTTTATCATAAATGTCATGTTTGGAACAAATAATTTGTTTTATACATACATGTGTTTTATCATAAAACCATGCATGATGCATCCAAACAAAAAAAAATCAAATGGAAATTTTTTTTATATAAACTGATTTTTTTAATATTATTATAAACATCCCATCTCTCTTTCTTGTATGTATGTTTGGACAGTTGAATGATGAAATAAAGGAAGAAATGGCTATTTATAAAGATAAGAGGTCGACTAATTTAGAAATGAATGGTTTTTTTTTCATTTAAAGTACTTAAAAATAGATGGGGTGGTTAGTTTTTCTTGGATGATAGATTTAAAAGGCTACTAAATAGGTAGGGTTTCTAAGTTTGAGAAATGATTCAATGCTCTTTTGGAGCACTGTGATTTACACGGTTTTAGTTGCATTGGGTAACTTGGACAATTTAAGAGATAGATCTAGACCATCTATTAAGTTTAGAACATATTTAAAGGGATACCATGAAAAAATAAGACCCTTCAAAATCCTACCTATACATGGAATTTGAAATCTTTGGTAGTTGCTTGTTGTTTTCTATGATGTGCCCCACCTGATGTTTGGATCAGCCTGATTTTTTAGTCATATGATAATCATAGTGGGGTCCACCTGTTTGATGGGTTGATTGTCATAAACAGATCACATAGGCCCTGCAATGCTTGGTTCTTAAAAGAAAATAAACAACATATCCATCTGACATTTCAAAATAGACAAGGATTTTTTCATAAATTCAGGTTTTATCAGGATTTTTTCCATAAAAAACACAATATAAAATGCAAAATTCAAGATAAAAAGAGAAGTGTATGAGAATTGACGCTCTTACCATATGTTTGTACTTCTTTATTACTGAAAAGAACAAATGTTGTGGTAGCTTTCCACATTCCATCCAAGATGGCCATTTTCTTGAAATGTGCATACATGCTCTAATGTTAGAAACATCTTTATTTTATTTCTTAAACTGTACACTTTTGTACTGTTTAAATTTCCAAGATGGAAAAATGGGTATAGAAATCAAAAGGGTGGCTGTAAATATCAGTCACCCCTTCCTTTTGAGAAATGACAACATCCGCTAGCCAACATGGGGACCCCGCCCTTTGGATCAACTTTTGTCCACACATCTGGTGACCTATACCTTATAAAATAATGTATAGCCATTGATAATAACATGAGAATGTCTCAAGTCCAACCGGTTGGACCATAAGCTACTATCCATCTATCAAATGAACTCTTAACCTGTTTTGTGTGCACTACATCCAAACCTTCCAATAGGCTATCCCTATAATGTGTATAACTTATGCAAAAATCACTCCCATTCCATCATTAAGTGGGCCACATCATAGAAAATAATATCTAGCGGCTGATAAATATCAAAATATAATTGGTCCACATGATGAGTGAATGTGGCTGTTTTTCGGTATAAGATTATCCTCATGATGGGGACAATCTATTGAATGTTTGGATGTAGCACGCACATGATGGGTGGAAGTTAATGCGAGGTGGATGAACAGTTGTGGTCCAACCAGTTGGACTCGATATCCTCTTGCAATAAAATACAAGTGTAGTCTTCCTGATGAGTGGATGGGGCTGATTTTTGCAAAAGGAGATCCTTATGGTGGGACCAACTTTTTGGATGGGTTGGATGGTGTTGAAAGTTATTTTCTGACTGGATGGTAGATAAATGGATCTTGTCTCCTTTCATATTTTAAATACCTGTGGGAAGGGATTGGGCCACTGCCCATGAAGTAGAGCAGCAACTGAACTGTCTAGAAAATGATAGTTATTTGTAGGAAAGGTAGTAGTTGTTGTGGCTGTGGTGGTGGTTGTATCTACTCCAAAAGGAAAAATGGCTATGTTCACAATATCAGCTACTGTATCCATCAAATGCGAAAAGGAAAAATGACAGAAACCTCAAAAATAGTAGAACAGAAGTGGTAAGAAAACTTAAAACAAGAGTATGACGAGAAAATTCCAACACTCTAAAAATACAAAAATCAATAAGCTGACCCATTTCCAATTTCTTTAAAAATGAATTAAGGAGAACAAATAAAATCACAAGGTATAACTATGATGTTGAATTTCGCAAATCCATTATCCTATCATGTATACAAAAGACCAATTTCCAATCTGCACAAGAAAAGATCCAATAAAAAAAAAAAAACAAAATATCAGAATTTGAGCCGCTGAGAAACTCAAAATAAGAGACCACATAAAAATAAGAAAGAAAAAAGAAGAAGAAAAAATAGGAGTACTACTTCTCAAATTCTTTCTCATACCAACATAAATAGAAAGACCCTTACAAATCTCATGGGAAGGAATCGGAAAAAAATCAAGCACAAGAAAAAAGAGAAACAAAATCAAAATTCTGGTCTTTTCCTCCTCATTTCTTTCTCGTAATAACATAAACAACAAGACCCACTTCCCATCTCATCAGAAAAGATCACAACAAACAAACAAAGAGAATTATCACATTTCTTCCAATTTCCTTCTCATAACCAACAAAAGCAATAACACCCATTTCAAATCTCCTGACAAAGGACCAAAAAAAAAAAAAAACAAAAGAACTTCAATTCTCTCAATTCATCCTCATAACAACAACAACAACAACAAAAATAAAAACCCAAGGCCCATTTCTTAATACTAGAACAAAAAGCCAAAAACCAACTCAAATTTCTATCTTTCTCTCTGTGCAACTCTCTCAATTCCATTCTCATGACAACAAAAGAACCACGACCCATTTCCAATCCCACTAAAACTACAATCAAAATTCAATCTTTCTGATACCTTTGAAATGAATCCCAGCGGCCCTTCTCCAATCCCCAGATCTCTGATCTCAAAAACTGAGATCTCTACCTCAAAAGGACCCGACCCAACATACCCAAACCAACCCCATCCTCAAAAAAAAAAAAGACAAGAAAAGAGGGGAGGTGGTTGGATCTATCACTTTCTAGGTTGTTGTTTTTTGCCAAAAGGGTCCTTGAATCTAAGCTCAAACAGACCTTTCTGACACCCTCCCTGAGCTTTCTTGAAGCTCTTCTTCTCCTTGTGAATGAAGGGATGGTTTGGATGGAGTAATGGGACACGGAAAACTGGCCTGGAATTACAATAAGTAGGGTCTGGATCTATGAGTGGTAGGTGATGTGTGTGTGTGTGTGTGTGTGTGTGTGTGTGAGAGAGAGAGAGAGAGAGAGAGAGAGAGAGAGAGAGAGAGAGAGAGAGAGAGAGAGAGAGAGAATTAGCTCAGAAACAGTAAAAGAGAAGCATGAAATTAGAAGGTCTCATGAGCTTTTCTATATGAGTTTTGAAGAGGACTGCTTATCAGATAAAAATAGGCCTTTTTTCTTTTCTCTTTTGATAAATGCTCAAGTGCTCTTGCTGTACCATATGAAATAGTGCTCCCAACTTCGAAAAATACCCAACAAAAAATTCAAAAATAAAAAATTAATGGCATCTCCCAACTTCAAAAACAAGTAACTTGAAAGATTTCAGCTTAAAAGCTAAACCAGGGAAAAAAACTATATAAAAAAGGACACATCAGAAGAATCATTGACAGAAAAATAAACCGATTTCTCAGTTTCCACCACAAACCCAAAAAAAGAAAACTCTCTCTCTCTCTCTCTCTCTCTCTCTCTCTCTCTCTCTCTCTCTCTCCCCATTACAGAAGTAGTAAAATTCAAACCTCCCAATTCATACGGAAACAATAAAAAATCAGAAAAAATCACAAGAAAGTTGCCGCAGTTAATAAC
This sequence comes from Magnolia kwangsiensis, assembly GCA_037074715.1. NCBI lineage: Eukaryota > Viridiplantae > Streptophyta > Magnoliopsida > Magnoliales > Magnoliaceae > Magnolia > Magnolia kwangsiensis. Next base: position 39,367,107 of record CM073576.1, on the reverse strand, counting down.
AGCAGTAAATTCAAAGCTCTCAGCTAAAACTACCATCAAAATCTAATGCTAAAAACAGTCCAAAAACAAATACCCACCTCAGAAAAGGAATCTGAAGATAAATCCATGCTAAAATTGATTTTTAAAAGAAAAAAAAAACACTTCAAATTAAAATTACCCAAGAACAAAAACCCACCTCAGCAAAAAAAAAAAAAAATAATAATACCTACAAAAATTAGGGATTTCGAATCCCAAATCCAGCAATTAGGGTTTTCTGATTTGAATCCCCAAATCAGAAATTAGGGATTTCGAATCCCAAGTCCCATATTGGGGATTCCAGTCATATTACCCCATAATCTAGCTGAAATTACCCTTAAAACTATTCTTACCATAGGAATTACCATATCTTCCTTCCGAGTACTCCTAAAAAATGTGCTGGATAGCATTCCAATACTCTGTGTAGGTCTAAAGACCAGGGTACAAGAAATATTCAGTTACTTTCAATGGTAAAACAAAGCAAAACATAACAAAGAAAATGCAATCAATAAGAAGACATAGATTAAAAGTACAAGACACATCAAAATGTTCCAACCCCGAATCCGATTGCTCCAATTCAGTTCATTCAAACATCCAAACAAGCCCTTAACCACATACATCAAATACAACAATTTTCATTCCACCAACCATACAGAATCTTCTATAAATAAATAAAAACCTCCTGGTTATAAAATTATATATATATATATATATATATATATATATATATATATATATATATATATATATATATATATATATATATATATATATATATATATAATAAAATAAAATAAAATAAAAAAACTGAAAAATACACTCAAAACTCGTATAAAATGAAAAGAAAAAATAAAAAACAAATTCCTAAAAATCCAACAAATCTCACGTCAGATTTTACAAGACCCATATCCCCAAATCCAACAAAAATCAAAACCTATATACCAAAATCCCACAAAAACCCTTCCAAACCCTAAAAACCCCAATCTGGAGAAAAAATGGGGAGGGAGAGAGAGTACCATTCCGCAAACCGATGCTAAATTCATCGGTGTTGATGTTGTAGAAGACGCCTTCGTATCTGATTTCGCATTTAGATGTCAAGCTAATCACGCTGCCGATGTAGGAATCTGCGTATCCTCCTCCACCTCTAAATCCTGAAGAAGCTTCTGCTGCAGCTGCTACTGCCATGGCTTTTCACAGCAGAGAGAGAGAGAGGGTTTCTTGTCGATGGAAGATGAGGAAAAGAGGGAAAATGGGAAAGGAGTAGTGGGCGTTTGATGGTTTTCATTTTTTAAAGAAGAGAAAATTTTTAAATCCGTACATTGTGAGTTTACCATTATTTATAACACCAACTCTATTAACGGTCGTACATGCATGGGACCATTTTTTGGATGGTTAAGATCATTTTACAAAATAAAATTATAAATATTTACTATTTACAACTAGACCGATTATTTCGATGGTCTGGATAACTCTATATCTTAGCCACTATTGTTATGGACGAGTCAACACCATTTTACATAAAATGCAAGACTCACAATGAAAAACTAGTACATTGAAAATGTTAAATTGAACTTTGGACCTGGTATCGCTCTATGGGCCCCACCATGATCAATTTGTTTCATCCACGCCGTCCATACATTTCATAACATCATTTTGTGTACGATCCCAAAAAATGAGCCTGAAATAAATCTTGGTTGGACCACACAATTAGAAAACACTATTAAGAGTCGACCATTAAAAACATTTTGGGTGCCATAGAAGTTTTAGATCAAGCTTATTTTTGTTTTTCCCCTTAATCTAGGCCTGTATGACCTAATCAACAGATTGGATGTCAAATAAACAGTACAGTGCACCTTAGGAGGATTTTAATGGTGGATATCCAATTACTATTGTTTTCATGTGGTGTGGTCCACCTGAGATTTCTATCCCTCTAATTTTTTTGGATCAAGCCTTAAATTATCAGTTAAAATGGATGAACGGAATAGATGAAATACATACATCATGGTGGGGCCCACATATGGCTGGTAGTAGGGGGAGTAGCCAATCTGTTTTCTGTGCTGGGGTCCACTGGAACTTTGGATTTAACTCGTTCTTGGGACATTGCCCTACAATGATCTCTCCAAATGGATGGAAGGTGTGGATACAAAACATACATCATGGTGGGGCCCAAAAATGAGAGGTATATAAATCTCAGGTGGACCACACCACATGAAAACAATAGTGATTGGATATCCATCATTAAAATCCTCCTAAGGCCCACTTTATTGTTTATTTAACATCCAATCTGTTTATTAGGTCATTAAGGCCCCAACAGAGCTCTTTGTTGCCCAGCTCCTTTGGCCTAACCTCAGCCAACCTGATGCCAGACTTGACCTTGGACCTACTTTGATTTATATATTGTATATCCATATGGTCTATTTGTTTTGCCAACTCATTGTAGGATATGAGCCCAAAAATGAATCATATTCAAATCTTAAGTAGACTACAACATAAAAAACAATGGTAATTGAACACCCACCATTAAAAACTTTATGGGCCCACCTTAGTGCCCATTGTAATATTTATTTTTATTCGACTTGTTGATTAGGTCAGACATAAAGGAAAATAAAAAAATAAAAAAATAAAAAAAATAAATATCAACTTCATCCAAAATGTGGTGTGGTCCTAAATTGAGAGGCATATAAAGATCATTTTATGACTTGATCTCAAAATTGAGAAGTATATAAATCGATATCTCAGGTGCACCACACCATCTGAAAACAATATGTTGATTAGGTCATACAGGGCCAGATGAAGGGGAAAAACAAAAATCAGTTTGATCCAAAACTTTTATGGCCCCAAAATGTTTTTTAATGGTTGACGCTCATTCAACACTGTTTCCTAGAATGTGGTCCACTTAAGATTTGGATATATCTCATTTTTGGTCTCATATTGTAAAATTATCTGTAAAAATATATGGACGGCATGGATGAAATACATACATCATGGTGGGGGCCACAGAGCACTGACCACTAGCCATTGGCTAGTGTCAGGGGAGTACGCAATCCGTTCCCAAGCGTACTAAGTAAATCCTGTGGGATCCACCATTATTTATTCATTTTATCCACTCCATCCATCCATTTTAACATATAATTTTATTACGTAAGCTCAAAAATGAAGCCTATAAAAATTTGAAGTGGACCACATCATAGGAAGCAATATAAATTGAACGTTTACCATTGAAAAATTTTGGGAGGCCACTGAAGTTTTAGATCAAGTTGATATTTTAGTTTTCCCTTCATCCATGTATTTGTAATCTATTGAACAGGTTGGATGACAAATAAAAATCACTGTAGGCCATAGGAAGATTTTAATGGTGAAAATCATTATTCCCACTGTTTTCTATGGTATGGTCCACTTGAGATTTGGATATGCTTTAATTGTGGACTCAACCACTAAAATGATCTGGAAAAATGGATTGACGGTGTGGATAATCCATGACTTTGGGCCACAAGCTTAAAAATAAAGTCAATCGATGACTTGGGTGGGCCACACCACATAGATATCTATGTGGAGAAACATCAGCGCCTTAGATTTGGGTGTAAAAATGTGTTGAAAGGCACTGTGTTGGGTGGGCCACGAGCTTAAAAATAAAGTTAATCGATGACTGTTTCCTGTAATGTGGTCCACTTGAGATTTGGATATACCTCTTTCTTGGATTTATAATGTAGAATGATCTGTAAAAACAGATGGATGGCATGGATGAAACACATACATCATGATGTGGCGCACATAGCACCGACCACCAGCCATTGGTGGGTGTTAGGGGAGTAGTCAATCCATTCGCCATTGTTATATCCTATGGGCCCCACTATGATGTATTTGTTATATCCACACCGTCCTTCCATTTTGAGATATCATTTGAAATCATGAGCCAGAGAATGAGGCAGATATAAATCTATAGTGGACCACACCTTAGAAAATAGTGAGGAGAGTGATTCCCACCGTTGAAACTATATGAAGGCCCATCGTAATGTTTATTTGAAATCCAACTCGTTCAAAAGTTAAAAAAATACATTAAATAATGGAAAACACAAATATCATATTAATATATATATAACTTTCGTTGCCTTTAGAAGTTTTTAATGGTGGGCATCACTGTCCCACTATTTTTTTTTTGTGCTGGGGGTTCACTGGAGCTTTGGATTTAACTCGTTCTTTCGATATTGCCCTAAAATGATCTCTCCAAATGGATGGAAGGTGTGGATATAAAACATACATCATATGGTGGGGCCAAAAATGAGAGGTATATAAATATCAAGTGGACCACACCACATGAAAACAATAGTGATTGGATATCCATCATTTAAATCCTTGTAAGGCCCACTATACCATTTATTTAACATCCAATCTGTTTATTAGGTCATACATGCCTAGATGAAGGGGAAAAGCAAAAATCATCTCGATCTAAAACTTTCATGGCCTCCAATATGTTCCCCTTTTCTGTGGTGTGGTCCATTTAATCTTTGGATATGATTCATTTGTGGTCCATACACACACACACACACACACACACACACACACACACACACACACACACACACACACACACACCCCTGATTTTGAGTCAAGTTTCGGATCGAGTCACACACACACACACACACCCCGAATTGGAGTCAGGCTTTGGATCGAGTCGAGTCTAACCAGATCGAGTTTCGGGTCAAGTCAGGTCGAGTTACTAGATAACTCGAACTCGACTTAGTTTGATTTCGGATTGGGTTAAGCCTACTCGGTTCAAACCGACTCACCCATTCGGTTCAGATCGAGTTGGATCTGAGCGAGTCGAGTTAGTCGAGTCATCTTTTGCCCAGCTCTACTACTTACTATAATAGCCTTATGTCAAATGTCTTGATTCATCAAATATCAGACATCATATCCCATCAACCACTAACTTTAATTCTAATATATGTGACCTAATGCATTTATGTTGGTATGATAAATTTAAAAATATCTCAAAATATTTATTGAATATTATTATCCACTTGCATACATATGCAATGTTTTAAACACAATCCAGAAGACCCGAAATTGACCACCAATGCGGGCCATCTCTTATACTTCAAAAAAAAAAAAAAAAAACACTGTAACCACTAGGTTATGCTAATTCTTTATTTTGTGTGGATCTCAAATGAAGCAGAATTACAACCTAAAACTGACCAGAACAGTTTTAAAAGATTGCTTATGACAAAATAAAATAAAATAAAATAAAAGATATCACACCTGCTTTCAAATCACTATTAATTTGTGCAGCATACGACCCATCTGCAACCTAAAACAAAACTACTTCACATGCCTTAACATGGATGCAGTCCATTTAATATTTGGATATGATTTATTTATGTATATATCTATAAAGGCCACAAAACTTTTATATCAAGATGATATTTATGTATCCATACCATGCATTCATCCATTTTGTTGGCTCACGGAGCACATTCAAATTTCAGCGTACTAAAAACTCCATGAGGTAGACCATGATTTATGTATTTGATCCACTTAGTCCATCCATTTTATCAGATAAGTTTAGGACTTTATAACCCAAAAATTAAGCATATCCAACACTAAAATGGAACACACGACAAAAAACAAGTGTGAATTGAACATCTACGGTTGAAAAAATCTTGGGGGCCACATAAGTTTTGGATCAAGCTTATTTTTATGTTTTCCATTCATCCATGTCTTTACGATCTTATGAACAGGTTGGATAACAAATAAACATCATTGGGGGGCCTAGTAAGGTTTCAACGGTGGAAATCAGCATTCCCACTGTTTCCTGTTGTATAATCCGCTTGATCTTTTGATATGCTTCAATTTTGGGTTCAACCCCTTAAATTATTTGAAAAAAATGGATGAACGGCGTGGATAAACTACATAAATTCACGGTGGGCACAACATACATTGATCCAAAACTTTTATGGGTGGCCATTGTGGATGGAGAGAGATTGCAGAGAAGGAGGGCGGCCATTGCAAATAGAGAGAGAGTGCGTTTCTCCATCTTCCCCTCAAATCCCCAAATCTCCAGCAACATTGACGTATCTCTCTCTCTCTCTCAATCTGTCTCAATCTCACCCAAATGTTTATTTTCCATACAACGTCCAAACTTTTTAGGTCAATATTTCATGTCTAACTCATTAATCAAGCTGCACTTTCTTTCTTATGATGTTTGCAGAAAAGAATCAAAGACCACAAACTGTGAGAGAAGGGGCATGCACAATATCAAACATATGCTATGGGTATCAAAGAGGTAACTGATAACTGGCACTCTTTTTTTTTTTTTTTTCATTTATATCACCAAACGATGCAAATCCTTTCTAAGATCTTGTTTTCTTATGGTCTTTTAAAGTTGCTTCAATGCCAAAGAATATGTTCTAATGCATATGTGATTAATGTCCTGAATCTCCTGATAAATCTATACAAGTGGCCTATGTCTGTTGATGTGATTGGTCCTGCCATGTACATGATTCCCTAGCTATTGATAAATCCATATATCTGTGATTAACTTTTCTGTTTTTTTTTTTTTAAATAAAATTTCCTAACTGAATAAGTAATGAAAATCTCAACTAATGGAGCCACAAATAAATTAACATATATTTTTTTACAATTTGTCAATTTTTTCACAATTTTGTTTAATTTCTTAATTTTTTTTTTAAATATCATTTTTTTAATATCACTTTTGTTATATAACTTTTCAATTTTTCTTGTCAAAATGCAAAATTTAGTTTTTTTTTTTTTTTTTTTTTTTTTTTTTTTTTTTTTTTTTTTTTTTCAATTTGTCAAAATTTTCACAAATTTGTTTAATTTTTTAAATTTCTTTTTCAGAATATCATTTTTTTTTATCAAAATCTTGTTATATAACTTTTTAAATTTTTTTTAGTCAAAATACAAAATCTAGTTTTCTTTTTAAAAAAAAATATATTTTTTTACAATTTGTCAATTTTTTCACAATTGTTTAATTTTTTTTATTGAAATCTTTTTTTTTTCAAAGTTATCAACATTATTCAAAGTTCTTATTTTTTTTTTTCAAAATGTAGATTTTTATAAAATCACAGTTTTTTTTTTTTTTTTAAAAACATTGTTAATTATTTTTTCTAAGCTCCTTAATTATTTTCTATTGCAGGTCGTACCTGAGCATTAGAGACGGTTAAGGACCGTCTCTAATACAGATGGTCTTCCACGCTCCTATAAGATGGCTAAAGACCATCTCTAATAGAGACGGTCATTGACAGTCTCTAATAGAGACGGTCTATGACAGTCTCTAATAGAGACGGTTTTTGACAGGGCAATAAGACGGCTAAGGACCTTCTCTAATAGAGACGGTCAATAACAGTCTCTAATAGAGACGATCATTGATAGTCTCTAATAGAGACAGTCTATAACAGTCTCTAATAGAGACGGTCTTTGACAGTCTCTAATAGAGACGATTTTTTACAGGACAATAAGACGGCTAAGGACCATCTCTAATAGAGACGGTCTTTGACAGTCTTAAATTATAAATAAAAGACGACCAATAACCATCTTTAATACGGATGGCCAGTGACCGTCTTTGATGACCGCATATAAGACAGTCGAAGATCGTCTCTAATGCGGACGGTCTTTAACCGTCTTAGATGAGGTATATAAGACGGTCAAGGACCGTCTTATATTATTTAGGGACGCAGAACATTTAAAGACAATATTAGGGACGGTCAGGAGCCGTCCCTAATTTTAGAGACGGTTTACGACCGTCTCTAAAGCGTCTTTAAACCAAGCAATTTTAGAGATGGTCCAGAACTGTTTCTAAATCCGTCATTTTTTTTCCATTTTTCTTGTAGTGTACATGAAAAACCCTCAAAGAGGTAAAAACCACGGGACCTCGTCCAGATCAATAATCCACTATGAAGCAGAATGTTACAACTGATCACAAGCACACCTTGCTATGATCAAACCTTCATCACTCATGCAGGAGTGGATAAATAGTAAGAGAAATAAAGAAAATAGAGAGATCTCACCAATTATGAGGACGTAAAAGTGCTGAGATATGGTAGATCACCTCTACGAGCATAGCCTCCCTTCCACAAGCTTCCTCTCTCTCTTTCTACTCTTTTTCACACCTTTGATAGCTCTCTTGTATTTTTCTTATATACCATCATGCCCTAGAAAAATCCTAGAGATTCCTTTTTATAGTTTTAGGAAACTCCCTTCCGCATCCTAGTTGCGAAAGGACTTGCAAAATGAAATTCATATAAAATCGCAGAATGAATTTGCATAACTACGACCGGTCAAGAGGAGGCCACGACCGGTTGAGCGCCACCCACGACTGGTCGTGAACCACCCTCGACTGGTCGAGCACCCCGAAAAAAATTAGTCCACACTCGTTAAACTTTGAGTCTAGTCAGCGCTCGACTCCACGACTGGTCGAACACCAGCCCACGATTGGTCATGCAGGGCTCGCGACCGGTCAAGCACAGGTCAAAAAACCCCATCAGATCCTAACCATAAGATATTTGGTCTTTCTTCTATGAAATGTATCTGGTTTATGCATTTCTTATTAACTATGTCTTTGCATGCCAACGATGTAAAGTTAAAGCTGGGAAATTGGGGAGATTTTGTGTTTTTTCGTCACTGTACATCCTTTCATGATGGGGTCATGAGATCAAAAGCTTCAATATACCAATGTAGATCCCACATGTACATAGTTGATGGTAAATAAGGACGCTCTATCATATTGGGGGCTCATATACACTAAGAATATACCCATGTACAAATGCTTTAACACTCCCCCATCAAGTTGCTGCATAGATGTTAATCATGCTAAGAAAAGAAAATTAAGTATAAGATAGTAGCTTGGTGAAGAGTGAAAATGTTTGGAAGATAAGTCTTAGATTGCATGTGCTTTATGGTAATCTCCTTGGAGGTAACCATTTCTTGGATAAAATGGTAATAAGGTTCGTATGTTTCATTTTTTTCATGAAAGATGGATTGCTCTCTCTCTCTCTCTCTCTCTCTCTCTATATATATATATATATATATATATATATATATATATTGTTGTAATGCATTGTCATGGTTTCTTCATTGAATTGGTAAATTAAGCTCTAAAAAAGAGAATAAACCCATAGCAATTTGAATACCGAATATCCCATGGCTCTACACTATATACTCTGCTTCTACACATAAACGACACCAAACTTTGCTCCTTATTCTTTTAGGTAACTAAGTTTCTTTGACAAACACGTTGTACCCTAAGGTGGATTTCATGTTTGTAACATAACTAACTCAATTTGTGTCAGCATAGAGCTCGACCTGTAGATGTATGATAGATCAACCCTTGCCCGGGGTTCCTTTCAAGTAACGAATGATATGTACAATTGTATCCCAATGTTGCATTCTTGGTTGGTACTATGAATGAAATGTTTGATCAAGTCATGATTAAATAAATGAGCTTCCCAACCAATTACATACACTTCTTTGGATCTTCAAACAATTATCCTTATCATCTAACAAATTACTATTAGATTCCATTAGTGTGTTTCTTGGCTTACATCCTAGCATTATAATTTCTTACAACAGGTCTAGTATGTACCTTTTCAAGATAGGCTAATTCCAAACGTTGATCGGGTAACATCAATCCCTACGAAGTATCGGAGATGTCCTAGGTTTTTTGTTTGGAACTGCTTTTAGATGTGAGCTTTGACCTCAGAAATTAATATCCACTAGATCACTTCTTGTGTTTATAATGTCATTCCTTTTTTTTTTTTTTCCTCTTTTTAACCTTCTCTTTTCCATTTCACAAATCAGATGAATTTACATTTGGGTCGTCCCTTAACACAAAACATTGGGATAACCTATCATAGCGAACGCGGAGGAAACAAAAAAACCAAAAAAACTACACAAAATAAAGAAAACCGCCAACAACAATGGGCCTTAAGGTATCCTAATCGAGCCAGCCCAACCTTATCAAGGAAAAGTAGCTCTCTGACCTATAATGGAAGCTTCAAAAACCGAACAAACTAGGCTAAAGCTTGGGAAGCGTTGCCCAAGAGGGCCATATAATCGGCAGGGGAGTTCCCTTCCCTGAAGGTATGTACAAAAAGAAATTGACCTCTACACTTCAACTAGTTGATCCTATACACCAAGGAGCCCCATTTCCAGCTTGGCTGAGATTCCCCATTCAGCACATCCACAATTAATCGCGAGTTCGATTCAATAATGGGCATGAAGAAACCTTTTTGGATGCAGAGGGTAAGACCGTTGTGGATTGCGCGTAACTCTGCATATGAGTTTGATCCCACACAATAGGCTGATGAAAAAGAAAACAAAAATTTGCCCTTATCTCCCTTGCATACACCCTCGCCTCCAGAATTCCCAGGATTTCCCCTAGCTGAGCCGTCCATGTTGACCTTAACCCACCTAGGGGAAGGCCTCATCCACTTGACCAGTAGAGCCTTGCCATTGCTGCTACCAGCCAATAAACCAACATCGAATCCTAGCTGGAGCCTGAGGCCCGACGCAGGGGCATTTGCATTACCATCAAATGAAGTCAAGATTGAGATCCACCCTCTAATTTTGCACAGGGCAGCAGAGATGGAGATTGGTCTTCCATCATAAACAACAACATTTTGGGCCCTCTAGATTTCCCACATAATTATGCAGGAAGAAAACATATGAACCACAACATTCCTCGACTTGACATCGGCCGCACTCCACCACTGCGCCAACCGGGCTTTAATGGATGAAGCTACCAGAACTTGGATATCGAAACCCCTCCCAATCAAAGACTAAATATAAGACCCGTATCCTAGTCCGTACTGTTCCTTCGAATGCCGCGATCCTTCTCGTCGAATTTCGACAATCTGTGACTAGTAATTGATGTTTTTGCGTGACCCTAAGTCGTATCCCGTAAATTTAAGTCGGCTTGATTTTAGACTTGTACCATTGCGATCGCACAATCGCCGCAGTTCCAGCGCCGTGACTCATGTACCGATCCGATACCCTGACTAAGAGATGTGAGCCGGTATTTATTTTGAGAAAACGCCACGTGTTTGCAATTCCAAGAGAATCTCTACAACATGTCAAATCAATTCTATCAATCAATCCCATCAATCACCTCTCATGTCAAGTATAAAGCACCCATGCTTCCTTTCTCCATAAGTTAAGCAAACCCAAAAGTCAACCAATCCATCACCTCACCCATCTCCCATCACTTCTCCTTACAACCACCACTCTCCCTCTTTTCTCACACCGTTTCCAAGCAAGGAGAGAGCCCACACGTCCAAGCTCCTCCATGAGAGAAAAGTGAGTTGTGTGAACCACTTTTCATCCCTAAAACTTTCATCCTAGCCATCCAATTTCCATCTCTACCATCAAAGTGAAGCATAAGGAGAGTGACTTTCCAACGAACCGAGAAGATCAAGTGGTGGGTGTTTCCATAGCTTAGTTTTCATATTTTTATGACGGGCGAAGTGAGGCCTACCGATCAATGGTTTGGATCTCACTTTGGACCCTAAGATGTGGCCAATGGCCCACCTTTATTATCAATATCACTCCATGATGGGGCCATTCTCTATGGACCCCATCATGATGTTTACTTTTAGTTTAAAAATGGGGTCATCTAGACCTTCTATTTCGATGGAGAAAGGATCTCCACCGTTGATTTTGATTTGATGGTCCCACATGTAATGGGACCCACTTGATGTTTGATTGCTTGCAAGGGAGGGCTCATAGTGGCAGAGCCCTCCATCCCGCATGTCCCACTTTTTCCCTCTCTCTCTCTCTCTTTATTTTTTTTATGTGGTGGTGATGTAGTTGTGTGGTCCACTCGGATGGACCCCACCATGAAGTATGTAGTTTATCCAAGGCATCTATATGTGGGGGCCCACTTTTCATATCTGTTGTATCCACACTACCCATCATTTGATGGCCCACGTAGACAGCCCACTTGGAATGCACCACCATCCAGCGTCCCTAGACGCTGGACGTGGACCAGGAAAACACAAATAGCAGGCCCCACCTTGATGTATGTATTCAATCCACGCTGACCATTTCTTTTCTCAGCCCATTTTAGGCGTTGAACCGAAATATGACGCCAATCCGATAATCAAGCGGGCCATACCATAGAAAACTATGATTTCTACTGTTGAAATTAGTTAGGACCCACCTTGTTTTTGTTTATTCGCCAAAATATACTGGATATTGGACTCTTTTGGACGGTATTGATCCATGGAGTCTAATGGCTGGGCTGGATTTTTCTAATGTGGGCCCCACCTCAGAAAAACATTTCTTTTTTTTAAAAAAAATATGTATATACATATGTACCTGCTATCGCTGACAGCAGCAGGCGCTGGCTGCTGCGTGTGGACGATAGAGGTAGGGACATTGGGTCCCTATCGTGGGCCCCATTATGATATGTGTTGATCATCAACACTGCATTTTTTGGGTCCTCTTAGGGCAGTGGTCCAGCCTAAAAATCAGCCGTTTACATAACTGAGGTGGCCCACACCACAAGAAATAGCGGTGATTGAACTCTACCATTGAAACCCCTTTTGGGCGTCCTGGCGTTTGGATCAATATGAAATTTATTTTTCCTCTTCAAGCCAGGTACAGGTGACCTTATCAACGGATTGGATAGCATATAGGCATGATCGTGGACCCCACGTGGAGCCCATAGTGATGTATGTGTTGTATTACCACCATCCAGCGGACGGTGGAACCCACTGTAATGTATTTGTTTCACTCCACCTTCCACAGCGCGGAGACCACCATGATTTATTTGTTTTATACACGTCGTCCATAGCTGGACGGTGGGGCCCACCATAATGCATGAGATTACATCCAAAACATCCAGCATTTGACAAGCTCATTTTAAGGCTTGGGTTCAAAAATAAGACAGATCTAAGATCACGTGGACCACACTATAGAAAGAGTGTTGGATTGAAAGTCCACCATTAAAATATTTGGATTACAAGGTTGGACAAACATGAAATTTTCCTTTCCTCTAGATCTAGGTCTTTGTGACCTTATGTATAGATTGGACGGGTAATAAATGTTATGGTAGGCCTTAGGAATTTTAATGGTGAAAATCATTATCACTAATATTTGTGGTATGGTCCAGACGATCTTCTGTTATGATTCATTTTGTAGATAACGTTCTAAAATGATCTCTAATATAGATGAAAGGTGTAGAGGGTGAGGCCCACCTTGGTATATATATGAGGCCATATGATTAGGCCCATCTTGATGTAATAGTGGCTCGTTGTTGAGGCCCACTTGAAATACATATATAAGGCTCATTATTGAGGCCCATCTTAATGTATTTGTGGCCCGTCCATTGAGACCCACCTTGATATATAGGAGGCCCATGTGATGTGGTCCATTTAATGTGTTTGAGGCCCGTGAGCATGGCCCAATGTGATGTATTCGAGGCCCATGGACAAGGCCCAATATGATGTATTCAAGGCCCATGGGCAAGGCCCAATGTGATGTATTTGAGGCCCATGGGCAAGGCCCAATGTGATGTATTCGAGGCCCATGGACAAGGCCCAATGTGATATATTTGAGGCCCATGAGCAAGGCCCAATGTGATGTATCCGAGGCCCATTGGCGAGACTCATTGTGATATATTTCTGGCCCATTTGGTAAGGCCCATGTGGTGCGGCCCATTTATCTAAAGCCCATGGGTCGAGGCCCAATGAGATGTTCTTAGGATCTATTGCAATGTGTGATTCTTCCATGGTTGTGTAATGATGTTCTATGATGGGTCATGCCTTGGGAGCAATGTTGGTTTAACTTCCACATTGCAAGTATAATGTTGGTTAAATGTCCGCATTACGACTCTCCCTAGGGCCTATTGATAGGCCCATACTAGTTGTATGTAGATCGTCTAGGCCCATCTGCATTGTAAGGATAATTCATCACTTTATAACATGCCTAGTATAACTCCATGATTCATGACCATACGCATCATATGTATGCTTGATATGAGTAGTGACTGATTATAGCATATGCCATTGAGCAGATCATTTACGGGACTCGTTATGAGATGGAGTGCCCCACATCATCGCGCTGTACGTGTTGGATTGCTGCATGATTTGATGGTGTGATTCATGCATCTCGTAATTATGTATCATGATCACTGCACGCCCTAGCGACATCGGGGTTATGACCTCCACAGTCACATCGTGGATGGCTAGATGGGACACTGAAAATAATTGGTTCTAGTACTATAGGGCACATAGGATGTCCTTGGGTGAAAATCCCAAAACCTCCGAGGCCAAGAGTAGCCCCAACATCTAGACTGAGTGGAACATAGCGTCCGAGTGTCGAATACTAGTAGGCCGCATCTCTAACTATGTCATGGTCGGTTAGGAGGGGGTGTGACCCTACCCACCTGAGGGAGGAGGCTATAAGCTAGGCTGAGTATGACCAGCTCATAAATGGGTCCGCTATCGATGAGTCAGGTATGTATTGATAGACTGCTGACTAGGCGGATAGTGAGGTCTCTTCCACTCGCAGGGATGTGCAGCTAGGGAGGAGGCAGTCAGTGTGGAGTGTAATAGACCCCAGTGATTCTCCAGAGAGGAATCGTACTGATATGTGGACTTGATATGAGGACTGACATAATATTATGACACCTCGTCACTATAGCACATGTGGGCGGGCGCATGTGGATGGACGCTGATGTGGGTGGGTGTGATGTGGGAGGGGCTGAGGCCTGGGCTAGCTACCACACTGGGCGAGTTACCAGTGGTTGGCAGGCTACTGAGCAGGAGTTACATACTCATTCATTATCCATTCACTATCTACTCGGGCTGGTGGTGTGCAACTATTTGTTACATATACCTTCGCAATGGTCAAGATTTTGGTTGGGGCACGCGACTAACCTGAGATCAGGAGTTTACCACATTATGTTTGACTATCCAAATCTAAGTATGGGACTGGTTTGGATAGAATTTCCTTATGATGGACCCCGTAGCCTGCGATACTACGTACTATCATCCCGACTTCACATTCTAGCATGGCCATTTCATTCACACTGCATAATCCATTGCATCCGCAGTACTTAACATTTTTGGTTACTATGTTGTTACACGTATATGGCCTAAACGGACTTAGCAAGATTTACATATTGTATTGTACTCTCGATATCTGACATTTGGCTCTCTATGACTCCTCGTTCACTTAGTTGATTTATCTTGCTAGTATTTTCGATATTGTATGATTTATGGGCTTATCATTATTTTCGCTTACTCTGATATCGTATGATTCATGACCTTGTCATTTTTCCTGCTTATCTCAATGATGTATGATTTATGGACTCTACTGTATACTCGGCACTTACCTTACACACACTTACACCACCCTCTAGGCTTTTGTAAGCTTATACACGATAGATGCCTGTAGGTGGTGTTAAGTTGCAGCAGCGTTGAGCTTGGAGCGTGCAGCGATTTTCAGGAGCTCTGATTTTGATATATATATTTTCCTTTCAGCATTGTATTCAAGTGATTATATTAGTGGATATGTGATGATGATGTTGCCTTTATGATTTGGGTAAACTTGTGGTTATGCTTATTATAAGATAAAATGTACATTGAAAAATTCTCCTTATAGAATCCCAGAATCAGAATCTGGCGTATATTTCTCTGGGAGCCGAGAATGGGGTACTACGGAGGCTGTCGGCACCAGATTCGGTGGTCGAGATTCTTGTGAGTATGATTTTTGGGTTCGGGGCGTGACACTAAAGTTGCTAGGCTAATCTACTTCCAATGAACAAGTGGAACAAGGACTCCTGCGTATGGGACTGAACGCCATGAAGATCACAACATCTGCACCTAGAAGTAAGGTGAACGCCCCTGGCTTAGACCGCGCACTTCACCGGAACCGCATCATGTAACACGCTCCAAACAAAAATAGAAATTCTGGGTGGCAGCTTTGCATGCCAGACCCACTTAGACTAGCTTTTCCCTAGGCTGGGAGCTCTGCAGATACCCCAGGCTAATTTCATAGAGAAACCACCCGAGGGAGTGAGCGGCCAGAAAGGCACGTATGGATCATTAGCAAGGTAGAAACCGGCCTGGATTATGAAGTTTAGGATGCTCTAGGGAAGGAAGAGAGAGACTATTGATGGTGAGATGGAGCTGACCGAACCAATAAACTAATTCGCCTGTAAATTGAGCAACACCTCTGGCACTTCACTCTCCATGAGCTGCTGGAGAGGGCCCAAACCGGTCCAGTTGATCACTTCTTGTGCTTATAATGTCATTCATATACATAATCAAGATAACTATCCCCTGTGGTTGTTCTTTACAAAGACCTAATGATCCACCTGGTACTTATGGAATCCAAAGTCAACCAGAAATTTATTGAATATTTCAAACTATGTACTATGAGACCGCTTAGGAACATAAATTGCCTTTCGAAATTTACACAATTTCCTATTTTTCCGTTGAACAATAAACCCTAGAAGTTATTCTGTGTAAAATTTTTCAGTTAGGTTGTCATTCATGAACATGATTTTGACATCCAACTGGTAAAGTGTTCACAACTTGTTAGCCACTACAGATATCAAAACTCAAACAAAGTTGAGTTTAGCGATAGGAGAAAGTCTCCACATAGTCTAACCTTGGAGTTTAAATGTACCCTTTTGTGACAAGTCAAGTTTTCAACCATTCAATCGAACCATCAGGAGGGTATTTGATGGTATAGACCCTCTTGCACTCAACATCCCATTTTTAAGGTGGTAATTGCAATAATTCCCATGTCCTAGTATGATTCATAGCCTTTGTTTCCTCTTTTATATCCTTATGCCATCTAGGGTGAGCTAGCACATCATGATGAGTCTTGGGAACCAACATATTTGACAAGGACATAACATAGGTGTGAAATGAAGGATGTAGGTGATGATAGGATACAAAACTGAAGATGGTATGAAGAGTACACGAATGAATATCTCTCCATAGAGCAATGGAAAGATTGAGATCGGGCGATGAATGTTATCTCCGTAAAGTAATGGGAAGATCGAGATATGGAGATGAATGTATTATAGTTAAGAGCCCCTCGAAAGGTCGATGATGATGATAGGTGAGAACCAAAGTAATCATAAGCTTATACAATATGGGAACATGGCCAGGTCACCATATCAAGACAGACATACGCTAGGAGGAAAGATAATAGATGACCTCAGTATTATAATATGTAATGAGCTCCCCCTCACTTATAGACTTTGAAAAATACAAACTATCCTTGAAAAAGGTGACATTGACATTGATTAGAATACAATTACCAGTAAAATCAAAACATTTTTATTAGTGTCGCGTGCATTAATAACCAGTAGGTTATTGTCGACTTATTTAGCAGTGATAGTGACCCCTCCTGAAATGTATGTATGGGAAGGCTCAGTTCTTCTCGATTAAGAGAAGAGGTAAAGTGAAGATCCAATTTATCCTTAGGGAAGAAAATGGAGTAGCTGACGATCTCAAATCTTCTCTATCTTCTCAAACTTGCCCATGGAATTAAGAGGTACATTGTTGCTCATTAGATTGGGTGTTTATAGCTGGGCAAAGGAGGGACCTCTTAATACCGTGGGCTTTATAGTTGTGGGATTATATGATAAATTGTCCTAGGCCTATTTTATTTGTTCTTGGGACTATCCAAAAAATTGTAAGTGTTCTAGTTCTTTTCTGTTAAAAGTAAAAAGAAAAAAAAAAGCATTGAGCTAAAAAAACCTTAGGAAGAGGCATTTCATTGCACATGTGTTTAACTTATCTAACCCTATAATGAGCTTTTTGACAAAGGTTGTACATTCAAATATGCAGACTAGTAAAGGGAAGGGCGATGTATTAGAAAATAGTTGAAAAAGGAAATTTGACCTTTGAGCACTATGGAGGGCTTCCTATTGATTAAATAACATATTTTACAATAATAAAACTCCAAAAATTCTTGTAAACATGCATGTGAGTGAGAAGGGACTATCCCACCTCCAACAAGTGTCACATTTTTCATTTAGCAACCCTATTTTGTTGAAGTGTATAGGAGAGAAAAATGCTTTCTAAATAATCACTAACTCAATTAACTATTCTTATATAAGAAGGTGGAAAGGTATTGAATAAAATTATTTGAATGATGATGACAAATTTATTTCTTAAATTGAGTATGAATATCTATCACGCTTCAAAATTTGGGTATCTGAGTTGAGCAACTCTGACCCGATTCCCAAGCTCGTGAGGTTTAAATTAATAAAATTAATGCAGTTCATGTAATTTCATCCATTCCAATAACATTCGGAGCCAATTAAAAGGAAAAAAGTAAACTAAAATAATTCTTATTAATGCCATGTCTGCAAATCAATCATCTAAACTTTAGTAATACTCTATTACACTGATATTCAAAATCAAACTATCCTAATGAACAGAAATAAAATTAAAATCCACATTAATCCTAATAAATAGAAGAAACTGTCAATATTGTGTAGCTTGCTGGTAATAATCCAACTCTACACCTACAAAGCTATACAAGTGGAGGTGAGTATAACAAATCGGTAAGATCACTTCAATCCCAATTTGGAAATTCCACGTTAGTACCAAAACATGAGCCCGGTAAGAAAATCAAAGCAAGAATTAAAATAGGAATTCATAAATGACAATCTTATCTATAGTATTCGTTTATAATCTTTTTGGAATAGATCCATGGTAGAACACCTATGTATGTGATAATCCTTTTAGGGAATGACACAAAGCAGAGCACGTTTGTTGATCCTTTTAAAGAATGACCCATGACAAAGAACCAGTGCTAATCCTTATAGGGAATGACGGACAGCAGAACACCGGTTATAATCTTTTAGTGAATAACCTATGACAGAGCACTTGTGTGTGATAATCTTTTAAGAAATCCCCCAGAGCAGAGCACTCATGTTGATCCTTTCAGGAATGACCTTGGGCATAACACCTATGCTAATGTGCTTATCCTTTTGGGAATGACCCTGGGCATAACACCTATGCTAATGTGCTTATCCTTCTGGGAATGACCCTGGGTAGAACATCCATGCTTACTTCACTAACCGCTCCAATTAGGATAAAACATACATCATGTAACCTACACAAACAATTAATATATTCCCAGTTCAATTCATAGATTAACTATATCTATATCTCACGTGAAAATATGCCAAGGACAATATTTTAATCAATATGTAAAATATAATTGCGAATAAAGAATAAGCATATACAATAATTAAATAAGATAATAACAATACATTTTCTTCTTATTTAATTTCTCAACTCGTTGAGTCATGACTAAGTTAATAAAGTTCAAGCCCATCAAACCAACTACAATTGAGTTCAAGTATGAATAGAATTCACCGATGATCTAAATTGTATAAAATCAAATTAAGTGGATGATTATTCCAATTTTTATTAATTTTGAAATTTTATCATGTTTTATGAACATTTAAATCAAACACTATTACAAAATAACCTAAATTTTAAGTCTGTACACTAGCATAAAAATATTTCTTAGACAAACTCTAAATATACCATGAAATTTGGAATTCAATACGTTACATCTTGAATTAAGGACTGGATTTAGTTTGGAATTATGGAATTATGTTGTTATGATTGAATTATTGTTATATCTAAGATTAAATTGTTGATTGTGATTATGCATACATGATTCATGTGAATGATTATGGAATGATAAATTGAGTTTGAGATCATAGGTGCACTGCCTTGGGTTTTTCTAAAATGTCGTGCCTGGTGCTCTACCATGGGTTTCCTAAAATGTAATCACAAGTACACTGCCTTGGATTTTCCTAAAATGATGTGCTTGGTGTTCTACCATAAATTTTCTAAAATGTAATCATAGGTGCTTTGTCATAGTACAAAAAAGGAACACAGTGCTCTGCTTTGGAATCGTCCTAAAATCGCCATGCAAGGGTGCACTACCCTAAACGTTTCTAAAAGGAAAAATTGATAAGAAATGAAGTATTTTAAGTTATGAAAAGCATGCATGCATTGCATCTTTAAATTTCAAGTTGGGATAATATGACTTATATACTTTGATTTTATTTTGAAACTGAATAGATTGAAATTTTTTTAAAGTTGTTAGACTATGATCCCATCGGGCTGTTATGCTCAGCCTTTAATAATTTTACTGGTACTGATTCAAAATATTACAAACATGTAGGCCTCTGATATTCATTTTCCTTTTCTTTTTATTAGGACTAGTTTAGTATTTATTCATTTTTATACACTAGGTTTAGTTTAAATTTCAATTTCCAATATAATAGAGAAACTTAGAAGAGTAAATACTTGAATAGTGATATTTAATTCAACAGTATTTTCCTTTAATATGGCTCTGAATGTTTATTGAATTTAATAGAAGTATGTGGATGGTAATGCATATTAATAAATATAGTTCACTAGCTTGGGATTTGGATCTTGAGTAGCCCTACTCGGGAATACAGATTTCAAGGCGTGAAAAAACATATTGATGCACTTATCACTAAGTGTAGAAACTGAAACTTGGCGCCCACGCTAGTTTGTGTGTGTTATGTTTTTCGGTAGTGGGGGTGAGTAGGCCGATTTGTAGATGTTGGAGTCGCCACTTGCCAATTAATCTCAAAATCCAGCAATCGACTAGAACCCGCGAAATATGTAAGGTTAGAGAAATCTGAAGACTCTCCTACCTTAGATTTACCCTTGGTCTGCGATCCGGGATTTCGGGTAGGGGACCACGGTTACAAAGAGCGAAGGTTTTAGGCACTCTCTCTGCTTGTACAAACGTACGGTCTCTACTTTGTGTGGTAAAACAATCTCAAGGGATAAATAGTATGGTCGAGATAGGACTAGGCACACATGTGAATTTCTGATGCGGCAAGATCCGAGATTTCGACAAGCCATAGAGCAAACGTCTAACGGCGTGTCTAGAAGGTGGATGTGATGATGCTTATGCAAAGAGGTAAAAATGGACTAGATCTCTAGGAATTTCTGATGTGACAGGATCCGATGTACAGTAAGTCACAGAGCATACGTTCACTAGAGATCTAGAGAAGCAGGGGGGTTGAGAAGGGAATAGATGTCGTGATGAATGCTTATCAGCGTAAGAGTGAGTCAGCTCAAGAGAGAAATCAACTAAAAAAAAATATATAAAAAATAAAATCTTACTTATACCACTTTCGTAGGTGCTCTCGATTATATTTAGCGTATGCAACATGCCTTTAAACCCCTGAGTTTTCCGTAGTGGACGAGTTGTAGTCTTGTGAGGGTTTGCAGCAGTGTTACCCACAAACATTGAACTAACTAACTAGGAAAATGAAATGAAATGAACAGTTGGTGTCACGCCCCAAACTCAGAAATCGGGCTCATAAAATTTCCGATTGCGGAATCCGGTGCCGACAGTCTCCGTAGAACTCCATTCTAGGCTCCTAGCTCCCACTCACTAGGTTCCGATCCTGTGATGCTATGAGGAGAATTTTTTATGTCAGTTTGATTTGTAATAAGCATAACCAAAGGCATAACCCACAAACAACAACCAAAAACTTCATTACATTTCCACTATGATAAAAAACTTTACAAGTACAATGAGCATAAAGGGAAATACAATGATGAAGAACCAAAAATTCTAAATGATCTGCAAAGTGCTCCTGCCTCAGCACTGCTGCACCCCAACGTCACCTACACGCAACGGTCGTGCATAAGCTTATAGAAAGCTTAGAGGGTGGTGAAAGTGTGTGTACAAGGTAGTAATATGATTATGCAATATCAGAGTAATGTGGAATATGTAAATGGATCCATAATATCATGAGC
Source organism: Magnolia kwangsiensis (assembly GCA_037074715.1). Lineage (NCBI taxonomy): Eukaryota > Viridiplantae > Streptophyta > Magnoliopsida > Magnoliales > Magnoliaceae > Magnolia > Magnolia kwangsiensis. Next base: position 39,345,277 of record CM073576.1, on the reverse strand, counting down.
CGTACAAGACTATGCGATGCAAGATACAAGTTAAGCATGCAATCCTCTTCTAAGTCCACATGTCAATACAGCTCAACTCTGGGATATCACCGGGGTCTAGTACACTCTAAACTAGATCTCTGCCTCATCGCGCGTAATAAGGTAAGTGGAAGAGACCTCACTATCCTTCTGCCAATATCGGGCTCGACTCGTCGATAGCGGATCCATTTCTCGAGCTGGTCAAACTCAGCCTAGCTTTGCCCCCTACACTCGGGTGGGTAAGGCCGCACACTTTTCCAACCAACCACGACACAGTGGAGAGCGTAGCCATCTGGTAATCGGTACTTAATGCTCATTTACCCACTCAGTCTAGACGTTGGAGCAACCTCTTAGTACCATAAGGGTTTAGGGACTTTCATCCAGGGATATCTATAGCACCCCATGTAGAACAAGATTTTCGTTATCCAATACTGCCAACCACGATACGCCTGTGGAGGCTACAGCCCCGATGTCGCTAGGGCGTATAGTAATCATGTCATACAATACGAAATGCATGGATCACACTATTCAATCATGCATCAAATCCTGCGCGTATCGTGCGCTCATGTAGGGAAACACGACCTAATCGGGATCCCATAAACAATCTGTCAGAAGGCATATGCTATGATCAGTCACTCTCATATCAAGCATACATATGATGCGTATGATCATGAGTCATGAAACTATACTAAACATGTTATAATGAGATGAACTATCCTTACAACGCAGATGGGCCTAGACTACCTATACATAATAAGTACGGGCCTAATAATGGGTCCTAAGGAGAGTCGTAATGTGGACATCTAACCAGCATTACACTCGCAATGTGGACGTCAAACCAACATTGCTCCCAAGGCATAGTCCGTAGAGAATATCCTTATATAAATCAGGTTGGGATCATACATTGCAATGGACCTTAGGTACATCCCATTGGGCCTTAAATATATCAAATGGGCCATATACTATGGGCCTTATATTCATTAAGTGGGCCACATCCATGGGCTGCACCAATGGGCCTTAAGTGCATTGCAATGGGTCATAACCCGTGGGCCTTAGAATGCATCAACGGTTTTCGACCCATGGGCCTTATACATATCAAATGGGCCTACTCCCATGGGCTTTAAAATACATCAAATGGGCCTAATCCCATGGGCCTTGGAACACATCAAATGGGTCCAATCCCATGGGCCTTGGGATATTTCAAATGGGTCTAGTCCCATGGGCCTTAAATAAATCAAATGGGCCTAACCCATAGGCCTTTTACTATCAAATGAGCCTAAACCATAGGCCTTTTACTATCAAATGGGCCTAACCCATAGGCCTTTTACAAAATTAAATGGGCCTAACCCAAACATAGGTGGCCCACCCAATCTACAGTCAAGCCTTAAAATGATCTTACCAAGTGGATGGACGGTCTAGATGCATCACATGCAGCATGGTGGGTCCCACTATTGCTGGATAGCGCGGACAGAACACATTCATCAAAGAGGGCCCCACTATCCACTGGACGGTGGACGCCAAAATAATACAACAAGGTGGGTACCACCGTCCGCCTGGACGATGGACTTAAACCACATACATCACTATGGGTCCCATGTGGGGCCCACCATAATGTTCAGATGCCATCCAACCCGTAGATAAGGTCACGCAGACCTAGTTGAAGGGGGAATACAAATTTCAGCTTGATTCAAAACCCCTGTGGGCCCAGAAGAAGCTTTCAATGGTAGATATTCAATTTCACTATTTCCTATGGTGTGGGCCACCTGAGCGTTGGATCAGGCTGAAACTTGGAGGGGATCAGGCTGAAACTTGGAGGGGGCCCACCTCAGGGGAACGGTGTGGACATCACATATACGTCATGGTGGGGCCCACGGCTGGAGCCGTGGGACCCTGCTGGTCTGTCCGTCCATCCGAGCGCAGGCAGCGCCTGCTGCCTTCTGACGGTGGCAGCGCTGCTGTCACCTTTCTTCCCTTTTTTTTTGTTTAGAAAAAACCACATGTGGCGCCCACTCCTAGGAGATCCGCTCCGCCCACCAGATTTTAGGGCCCAAACATGCCGTAAAAATCCAAGGTTTGGCATTTATTCGGCATGTAGAAACAACCAGATGGGCCCTAATAGCCTTTGAAGGGTAAAGATACCATTTTCTATGGTATGGCCCGCCTGATTATCGGATTGAACTCATTCTTTGGTTCAACGCCTAAAATGATATGGTAAAGGGGATGGAAGGCTTAGATTGTACCAATACATCAAGGTGAGGCCTACACAAATGGTCCACTCCCAATGGCAAGGTTAATATTTGTGTTTTTTTTTTCATGCAGCATCCAGGGAACGTCCAACGTCCCTGGACGAAATACATAAATTAAGGTGGACCTTGCTGTGGTGGGCCACCACTGATGGATGAACACCTATAAGGTGGGGCCCACCTGTAAGTGGCTTGAGTAGGATACAAGCCTCATGGTGGGGTCTATTCAAGTGGGCCACACAACCATATTAAAAAAAGAACATAAAAGAGAGAGAGAGAGAGATAGAGAGTGGGACCCGCTTGTGATGGAGGGCTCCGCCACTATGAGCCCTCTTTGTAAAGCAAATCATACATCAAATGGGTCCCTTAATCACATGGGACTACCAAAATTAAAAATCAATGGTGGGGATCATTTCCCCACCAATATGAACGGTCTAGATGACCTTCATAATGAAATAAACATCATGATAATCCTAGTGGGCCATTGACCACATCTTAGGGTCCCAAGTGAGATCCAAACCATTAATCGGTTGGTCTCACTTAGCCCATCTCAAAAATAGGAAAAACTACTACGATCATGCACCCACCATCCGATCTTCTTGCTCCCTAGGGGTTCCTTAGCACCTTAGCTTTGATTTCAATGGAGGAGATGAGAAGTGGAGGGTTGGGATGGGGAGATCATGGGGTAGGAAAGTGGGCCACCTTGGAGTTTTTTTTTTTGAAAGGGAGGGAGAGCTCATACGTATGAAGCTTGGAGAATGAGATGAGAAAATGAGAAAGAGAGAGAGTGTTGTAGAGAGAGATGGGTGATGGATGGATGTGGTGAATGATGGTTGTGTAAGAAAACCTTGACTTTTGTGGCCTTTTGTGTAAGAAAGGCATGGGAGGTGTAAGAACTTATTGACTTTAGAGGCTTTTTGTGTAAGAGAGGTATGAGTCTTGTAAGAAATTTTTAACTTTTGTGGTTGCTTGGGAATGGGTGAAAGGTGACTTTAGAGGCTTTTGTACTTAACTTTTATGGTCTTGTAAGAACTTATTGACTTTAGAGGCTTTTGTACTTGACATGTACTTGACATGTGATGGGTTGATTGATTGATAGATTGACGGGATTGATGTGACACATCGTAGAGATTCCCTTGGGTTTCGTAACGCATGGCATTTTCTTCACACCGAACGTTAGCCCACATCTCTTGACTAGGGTATCGCCTCAGCGCGCAAGTCGCGGCATCAGAACCGCAGCGACGACGCGGTCGCTATGGTATTGGTCTTGGGTTGAGTCGATACAGGTTGACGGCATATGAATCAGGGTTGCGCGTCAATATTAGTTAAGGGTCGAAGGTTGTCGAAATTCGACCGGTAAGACTGCGGAAGTCTATGGAATGGTACGGACTAAGATACAGGTCTTACAGTTGGGTTACCTCCCAGGATCGATAATTTTAACGTCTTCAGCCAGACAAGCGATGCAAGCAACCATGGACCATGAATTAATCAATCTTGTTAACCTGGATCCTCCAGATAAATTTCCTCAACAGCTTGATTATCCAATCCCAGACTTTTAGGAACAACTTGAACCGTGTTATCTAAAATGCGGTCAATGATACCAACGTCTAACAATTCAAGCATCTCTGCTTGAACATCCTCTTTCATGTTAGGGTTAAGCCTCCTTTACATTTCACGCGATGTTTGAATGGATCTTCGACTTGATCTTTAAGTGGGCTAATATATGGACTGAACCATAACCAATCTAGGCTAGACTTGATGGGTTGGAAAGGTCAAGAGGAAGGGCTAGGGGGTGGCTTGAAAGATCAGAACTTTAAAGGCTTGGGAGCTCCTTCCCTTTCCTTCACTCTCTTCCTCACTCTCCTTTTCTCACACTCTCTTTAAGCTTAATGGGAGAAGTGGCTTGTTAGGGATGGATGAAATGAGAAGAGGAGGGGGTTATTTATAGCCTTTTCTAAGAGCTCTATAGTAAATATGGGGTAGTTAAGGGCGAAAATGATGACATGGAGGCTTGTGATTGGCTAGGGAGAGGGGAGCGCCATGTGGTGTGCTCCCATTGGCTCTTGAGGCTGATAAAATGGTAAATAGTGAGGAGGGGGGGGGGGGGGGGGGGGGGTAAATTCAGGGAAAATTTAACTTTTAAATGCTGGGACAATTGTCCACACGTGGGGCACAAACTGTGGTACTTGGAGTACCACCGGCGGTAGTCAAGTACTGCCCGGGCCTTGTTCGGGCCAAGCTCGAGCATGCGGGCTTTCTTCACTGTGTTAGTTCACCTGGTGGTCCTCTTTTAGAGTTTTATGGCTCAGATAGGCGAGCTTAGGTTTGGGTAAAGGGATCCTAGTTAGGGTATAGGGTAAAGCAAGGGCTGTATGTAGGTTGAACGGTTTAAATTAAGGTTTTAGGTCTTTGTCTGGAAGTTGGAGACTTTTGGGTCAGGATTAGGTCTAGGCTAGGATTAGGGTTTAGTTAAAGATATGATCATGGTTCCTGGGATGTCTTAGCCTTCTCAAGATGTTAGCTTGGGTGGCGTATCTACAGATGCCCCTCTTTGACCGATCTTGTGAGTAACCGAAGGTCAAAGTGAGTGGATACCCCACCCTTCTGGTCAGAAAGGATAGTGATTCGAATCTATTGCCTGCCATTATATTATTATCAGTTGATTGCTTGAAAAGGAAATGACTTTCACATATCATGAGGATTGAGAAAAACGTTGTGATTGTCCCCTACACATTCGTCGTGGCTTTACGGGTCACCAATCATAACCTTTTTGCGTCAAATTATTCATAGCATTAGAGAGTAAGTCTGAAAAGTAAGGGCCTTTGTACATTCATCGCGTCTTTATGATGATTCTCATACTGTTTGGTCTGTCATTTCTTTGTTATATAATTACCCTGTGAGTATTCAGTTTATTTGATTGTCAAAGTGGTTAGTTGCCCTGGGCATTGGAGCAGCCCTACGGGGAACTCACTACACTGACTTGGACTCAATCAAATTCTCCGAACATCCCGGACTAGGTATGGGCAGGTAATCTTTTGTCATGTAATCTACTGATTATGATACTTTGGTTACAATGGGTTATTGTCACTTTGAGTTTGATTATTCTTTCCAGGGATAGATCCACTTACTTCTTACTGACATTCATACGACTGTCCAGATATAGAGATCGGGCCAATCGTACATGTATCATGTATGGATTCGATCATCTTCTGAGAAAACTGGAAGAGATCAAATCTTATTTAGCTGTTTGCACTGGCTGCAACTAGAGATTATGGAAGATTCTTTAGTGTACTGCGTGCCGCGTGCATTTTTTTTTAAATTCTTTGTTTGAAAATCTATTCCCTTTGGAACGAGACTCCTTGGGGATTTTATTTAAAAATATATTTTTGAAAAATATCCGTTCGATCTCGGGGGTGGGCGTCGTCGTTCAGTTTTTATTTGCAGCCAAGTCAGATGGCCTCCACTAATAACTTAATGAGGCTAATGATTTTTTTTGATTTTTGAAAGATCTGGATGGTCGTGATTGTCTAATTTTTTTAATTATATTTAGCTAGCCTCTACTAATAAACTAATGGGGTTATTTTTTTTTTTTTTATTCCTTTATAGTTATTTTTTTGTTCTCTTTTCATTTATTATTATTATTATTTATATTATTATTATTATGCTTTATTGAGATTCTCAATTGAACTTATCACGAGATTTTGAGAAGTATCTTTTATTATGATATATATATCTATATAGTTTTTTTTTAATTTTTTTTATTTTTTTAATCTTTTTATGAGGTTATTACCCAATGGACAGAAGGGAAAACTGATTGCTCCAACCCACCTCAAGGGGACAGGCCCGCAGTTTGAGGCTGCTTTTGGTAGGGTGGCAGTCAAACTGCTGCTGGCAGTAGTTCGGCTACCGTCAGTTTGCTTCTAGTGGTCCGAGCCGTGCACTGGTCCGACCGGTGACACCTCTTCACCTATTTGAATTCAGCACTTGGGACGTCCAGGGATTCCATTGTGGCCCCTGGAAGCTATCTTGGTGGGATTTTTGTGGTTTTTTTTCCCTTCCCATCTTCAAGTAATCTTGACCAATGGATTTTTGCTAGATCTTGGGGTAGGCCATTATTTGAGGAGCTACGGATGGGTTGGATCTTCTTTTTGGATTTTAGGAGGGCCATTGATCTATTTTGATTAGATCTTAGCCTTTGGATCTTGTTGGATTTTCTATTTTGGGCCAAAATGTTGGTTGGATTTCTCCATTATTTTTATTTTTATTTTTTGTGTTTTGATGGAGTGGGGTGTGATAAGAAAGGGGGCCCCATTCTTTATTTGTTATCCTGTTTATTTATTATTTTTTCTTCTTTTTTTTTAATTTTTTAATATATTTGTTTTTATTTTGGGCGATCTGGCCTGTTGGATGGATGATTTGGGGCTACTTGAGAGCTTATACAGCTTGGATATTGATGATTGGCCATTATGGTGGACAATGGATCGATGAGATTTTTTAGGTGGGCCCCACATCATGATTTTAATGTGACCAGATGCACTTTTTTGAATGTGGAGATGGACTTAAGAGATGGACATGTGAGTGTGGATGATGGTCTTTGAAAATGGGCCTTGAAAATGGATCCTGGAAAATGAGCTGTTGAAAATGGGCCTTGGAAATGGGCTTTGCGAAGTGGACCTTTTAAAATGGGCTTGGGCCTTTGAAAATTGGTTTTATGAAGTGAGCCTTTAAAATGGGCTTTGTGAAGTAGGCCTTTTGAAATGGGCTTGGGCTTTTGAAAATGAGCTTTCTGAAGTGGGCCTTTGAAATGGGCTTCGTGAAGTGGGCCTTTGAAATGGGCTTCATGAAGTGGTCCTTTTGAAATGGGCTTGGGCCTTTGAAAATGGGCTTTTTAAAATGGGCCCTGGAAATGGACTTAAGATGGGTCTTAAAAATGGGCCTTAGAAATGGGCTTGATATGGGCCTGAAATGGGCCTTAGAAATGGGCTTGAAATGGGCCTGAGATGGGCCTTAGACATGGGCTTGAGCCTTGTGACTGGAGCCCGTTGCCTTTTTTATGGTGAGAAGGATACTTACCTGTGGGCCTTGTTTGTGCAGTATGCCATGTCGTGGTAGGAATGAGGCTAGTTCTTCTCGCCAGTCGACTGATTCATGCTATGTGCCACGAGAAGGTCGGCACCTTTTCGATATAGCCCGACAGGGCGGTGCGCCTGTGCTCCTCAGGGCGGGGGGTTAGGACACACTGGCCCGATTGGTTCCTTGATCTACAGCCTCTGTTCTTTGAGGTGTTGGAATGTACTCCATTCGCCCACCTATTTTGAGTTCTCCTAAGCAAGACGAACATGTCCCTCTTATCTTCCTTAACTGAATGGTGGCACCCTGAGACTCACACCTTCCAGTTACCTTTTGAGGAGTGGGGGATCACTCCTTATGACATATACATGCAACTGGGTCTCTGATATGACGGGGGATCTATCCCTTTCGAGGATGATCTCCCAGTACCTTCCGAGGATGGTTGGATGAAATTGTTAGGGATGATGTCAGATGCCACAGATTTTTTTGATCATCGATTCAAGTTGATTTGGTTATCTTTGCATCCCTGATACTGAAGCCACGACTGTGATGAAGGCTCGAGCCCTGATTTTGTACACCATGAGAGCAATGATTTTCTACCACTGGAATGAGCTTATGAGTTCCCGTCTGTTATCTCTCATGGCAGATATTACATTTCCCAGGCCATGCAACTGGAATGCGACCCTCTTCGACCATTTGTACGAAGGGTTGGATAAGGCCAGCCGCTGTATCAACCGATCATTGACTGGCTTTTATCCAGTCATCGAGGTACTTTTCTTGATGTCCCTTCTGTGCTTTTTCTCTTGGGATGGCCTGGTACGCCCTTTTTTTATCGTGGTTTTGTGCAGGTCTGCTTTTTCGATCACTTTCCCCATCTATCGCCCACCTTGATCGATCATTCGCTTCCCTTTCCTCGCATGATGCTGTGGTACAACGATAACTGCAACCGTACGTGTCTATTTTCTGATCTCTCCTAGAGGTCGAACATCGATGCCTTTGTCCCTGATCATGTAAGTGATTTGTCTTGCCCTGTATTGCCTATGTATTACTTTCTGCTTATCTTTTAGCCCTTAACTTTTCTCCTTTTTACAGTTTCACACCAAACTGTATCTCCTATCAAATGCGGCGCTTACTCCTGGAGCTCAGGAGGCTTTTTAGGCCTCACGACGACATCGTATTCTGGAGGACCCTAACGTGATGAAATGGTACCTTAGAGAGTGGCTCTTTTGGCAGTTGACTGGTAGCCCATTGGTTCCACTTAGTCCGTCATCCGGTCCATCTGATTGGAGATCAGTGCCTAAGAGGGAGCTGACTGCTACCCTGGAGGGTTTTGATGCCAGTGCCTTTGTTAACCAGGATAGAGAATACAACTCCTGGTGTGGGCAGAATGGCATCAGTCCAATTTTTCAATCTGGTTACGCTCTTGGTGGCTACGCACGTTTTGCTGGAGGAGGGATCTTAGGGCCCCATTTTCGTCATAAGGATACAGATGCCTACCTTCCTGACGACGATTAGTTCCATTGTACCATGTAATCATGTATCATTTGCTGTGTAATCCTTCACTTACATGAAACTTTAGTTTTTTTCCTAGATAGCTTCTTAGTCATTTTTTTTTATTTGTAACTTCAATCAAGCATTTGGACGCGTATTCCAGGGTCCTGGCCGTTCTATAGTGGATGTTGCCCTAATTTTGCTCGAAAGTGGGCCTGGGCAGTAGTCGGACTACCGTCGCTGACTTTTTTCCTTCCCATTCTGTATTGTCAGCGTTGCAGCGATGCAAAAATGTCAGATTTAACGGCGGTACTCGGAGTATCGCGGGCGGTACTCGTTCATCTTTTCTTCCAACGGGTACCCCTCCTCTTTGTTCATGCTTTTTGTCTCTCTTCTGATATTCTCGTCCTGCCTTGGCCGTCCGATCACCCTCCTTTATCCCTTCTTCTCTTGTCTTTTCTCCCTTATCCTTTTCTCCTTTTGTCTTTTCCTTTCCTTTTTGTAGCTGTTATGGGTGACCATGATGAGGGAATTGATGGATTTATTAATGGTGAAGAGGTAGGTGGTCCCATAAATGGTGGAGAAGATCCATTTATGGATGGATTGATGGAGGTTGATGGAGGAGTAATAGGCCATTTAGAAGAGGAAAATGTTATTTCTGGCTTGGATCCCTCTTCCATTACTGGTGGTCATGAGGGTGGATTGATTGGATTATATGGGTTTGATGGGCCACCAGGGTTTGTAGATGTTACCATGATGAGGGTGGATGGTTTAGATGGTGAGGATGACACGATGATGGCGACTGATGGCTTGATTAATGGAGAGATGATGGGCGGTATGGATGGTAGTATGGTGATGATGGACGATGTGGATGTGATGGATCAGGCTTGGATGGGCGGCGGGTCCCATCTTAACAGTTTGGATGGCTTGAATTTGACAGGTGATGGACTTCTTATGGATGGCCCGGGTCAGATCTTTGGTGCGAATTTTGAGGCAGTGATGGGAAAGTCAACTATTGTCGGGATCTAGGGTACAGATCCTATCAGCTACTGGGATGCTTTAGGCGTTGTAACTTCTGGGGTTTGTTCATTCCAGACTGCTTCTGATGTGGCGATCGTTGGCGGCACGGGCCCATCTGTTACAGCTTTTCAGGATACTCTGCGAGATGTGATGAGTGAGTCTAGTTTCTTCTGGCACCATGAGATTGACTTATTGGACGGGGGTATGCATATTTTTGACAACTCACTGGTGGATCCGGGGTTTCAGATTATAGAGGGTGTGCTTGTTTGGACCTGCCATTTACAGCCATGCGACACCTGTTCTGAGAGGTTACATATCCGGATCGAGAATTTGACCGAGTCTGAGATTTTTGAGTTGGGCTCCTTATGTTTCTAAGAGTTTCTTCACTTTCATCGGGTTCACCTAGATTGGCAGTTATTGAGCGTAGTTTTGTATGATTGGGTTTTTCCTTTAACGATCTGGAGCTGGGCCCCTCACTGGAGGAGTTTGCACGTTTGTCTGGTCTTCCTCCCACTCGAGAGCCCTATGTTCGCTCGTCCGAGCAAGTCCATTCCACTGATCTGATCTCCTAGTTCAAATTTCTTATTGCTCTTCCTACTACAGAGGGTAGGGCTGGTGAGCTTTCACTTGGATTCCTGTATGGTCGCTGTTCCACTACCTGTGGGGGTCCTGGGTCCGATCGCCAGCTTCAGTGCTTGAATGCACTGATATTCTATGTCTTGGCTGAGTTGCTATTTTCAGGCTGGCAATAGTCATCATTGGCTGTTTTGTTGGACGTATTCCGCTATTTCCTTCAACGATCTGGAGCTGGGCCCCTCACTGGAGGAGTTTGCGCGTTTGTCTGGTCTTCCTCCCACTCGAGAGTCCTATGTTCGCTCGTCCGAGCAAGTCCATTCCACTGATCTGATCTCCTAGTTCAAATTTCTTATTGCTCTTCCTACTATAGAGGGTAGGGCTGGTGAGCTTTCACTTGGAGTCCTGCATGGTCGCTGTTCCACTATTTGTGGGGTTCCTGGGTCCGATCGCCAGCTTCAGTGCTTGAATGCACTGATATTCTATGTCTTGGCTGAGTTGCTATTTTCAGGCTGGCAACAGTCATCATTGGCTGTTTTGTTGGACGTATTCCGCTATTTCCTGTATCGTAAGAGCATCATATCTGTGGTGTTGGTGGAGCTCTTTTTAGGGCTTACTGAATGCTCACTCGGACACACTCGTTTCCTCCGGGGCTGTTACTCCTTCCTTCAGGTATTTTATGCTCTTTTCCTTTCTCTCGTTTGGCATTGTCATTTGCTTGCCATTTGAGTTATGCCTCTTTATAGTTGTGGTTATGGGAGCACCTGTACATGACTCCTCTGCTTCTGTGGCCGGATTAGCGCCGCGGTGATGTGCTATCCTTGTTACTTGATAGCCTTCCTTCAGGTGCTGAGGTCACCAAGTCACTTTATCGTCACATGCTTTCTCAGTTGCGAGGGTGGGAGATTAATTAGGAGGCTCCCTGGCTCCATCGCTCATTGCTGATTTGTAGTGCGGCTCGCACTCCTTTGCTGTTGCTAGGTCTTTGGGGGTACTGCTCCTACCATCCGGTGTGATTCCTTAGTCAGTTTGATTTCTGGCAGGATATTTCAGAGTTTGCCTTTTCTGGATTTGGGCATGCCCCTCTTCCTTCTGACTTGACTGCTTTATATAGACGAGTCTAAATTTCTTTGCAGGGTTCCTTGGATGTGACAGTTCTAGATCTTAAGTCTTGGGCCTTTTTAGCAATAGTGTCATATCAGCGATGGGTGGCCGAGGAGTCATTCAATCGTCAGGTTCCGGGCTGACATTTAGAGGATGAGGCTATTGATCAGGACATGGTGGGCGATGCTACTTCATCCTTTTCATGCGTCAATGATTCATTTGAAGCCTTTGAAGAACGACCTTTCATCGATCCATCTTTCTTGCTAGCCACCCATGGTCACTTGATCACCGAAATTACTGTCCTTCGCCACACATGCGAGGATATGGCTTGTTGATTGACAGTGGGACGATGGTACGATGAGAGCATGTTTGCGACACATTGCCTAGATAGGGATGAGGCCTTTTACCTGCGCATAGAGATAGAGAAGCTCAGGCATAGATTATCAATGTACGAGGGATAAGAATTTACCTGTGATCCCTATTTTGTAGTCGATTGCTTATTTTGCATGTATGAAGGATTTTCTTTCTGAAAAAAAGGAAAGAAAAGCAGTGTACTTGTAAAAAGGACTTTAAAGGAATGAAAGATTTTATTTTGTGCCGAATTTGTCAATATTTGCTTGCGTTTGGATTTGTGTTTTGAATGATTAGGATCAGAATCTTGGGCCTAGCCCACGTGTGCAATAGTCTAGATCATGCTCTTGGGATCTCAGTTCCCTCTAGGGGTATCCAGGATCGGGTCCTTTGGATTTGGTTAAAGTTTGATAGAGTATGATTTGAAGTTGATCTTTCCTTGTGTCTTGTTTCGGTGCTTACTGCCTTAGCTTCTTCTATACCTGTACTTTTATTATACTACATATATTTTTTATTTCCTGCCATTTTTTGTCCGAGGGCCTTTTCAGGTTTTCACTACGTCTGGCTTGAAATAGCGGTGAAGACAGCTTGAGTCGAAGTAGGAATATGCCAATATGTCCTAGAGGGGGGTGAATAGGAATTTTTAAAGTTTTATAATATATTTAAAATCCTATTGCATTAATCCTATCAGATATACAATTATCAGGTTTACTCAAATGTAACTTTACTGGCTTCCAAGCCTTGGAGAGGATCCATTCACAAACTGTTTGAAAGATAAACAAGTTGCATACAAGATTGTGATGGATAATACTGTGTGTGTATATGAGGTGTGATCTTAGACAATCAAATATAAAAACATGTAAGGAATATCACACTAAAAAATAATAACAAACTCAAACACAATCTTTTTTATAGTGGTTCGACTACTTATCTACTCCACTCCTGGCTGTCGTACTCAACCCTTGAGTGTACCGGATTTCACTAAGGAGGTTTCCCAGGGTTCACCTCAAACCTAAGGTTTTAAATCATGTTCACCTTCAACCTTTATACGGAGGTTTCTACTCGATTCACCTCTAACCCTGGAGTTTTACTGGTGCACTCCTAACCAGATGTTTATGCCCACACAGAGCAAGTGTCCACACAACGCACCCAAATTTTTATGCTCTCCACAGAGCAAGGGTCCACACAACGCACCCATAATGTACACTTCCGCCCGAGGCCTCCTATGAGGACTTCAAAGGGTGAGCATTACTTAAGACCCAATCCTAGAAAGGAAGGATCACAAGTGTCCTCTAGACTCTAGGAACTTACAGATAAGTTGAAGAGTTCCTTTTAGTGCAATGATGAAGATCTTCTTCTTGTTGTTGAAGAGTCTTCAGCTCCCTTGATCCACAACACAAAAGATATACCGGTACTTGGCTTCAAGTTGGGTTAAGGTTAGGACAAAAATCTATTCTCCTAAAATTTTCCTATAAGGAAGATAGAGTAATTCCCGTCTTCTATTCATTCAAGGCATCCCAGCTTAATGATATGTTGTTAAGATAATTGCTGAAGGATCCTTGAATGCAGAAGTTCATTTCCCAATCCTCTTTATTGAATGTCAATGAATGAGAGTGGATTGGAAGATAAACTTCTGTGAGAGAAAGGGCTTTGGGTATATGATTTAAAAGTAAAACACACAAAAGAACTCTCTTCTTTCTCTACCAGCAATATGGACAGGTCTCTTTATATATAAGTAAAAAGTTTCAACGGATATAAAATGGTCATATTTATGACAGAGTTCAATATCATTGAGCGTATACTCTCGATGAGATCGACTGTTCACTCGATAATACAAACTCAAATGTCATACGCTTTTGAAACCTTTTGCCAGCTGGTCAATGTGATTGATACTGGTGTCGATGTCATCAGATTTTGAACTCTAATTTCATCGATACTGGGATCAATCTATCAACATTTGAAAAATGAGGGAGACAAGCCTAAAATATTTCAGGTTTTTTAAGATATGATCGAGGGTCAACCGATGTCATCAGAATTTGAATATCGATGATATCGAGGCCGTGTTGATGGGATCAATAAATCGTATAGATTTACCTATAAGTACACTGGACAGTTTGTGTCCTGTTTTCAATCCAATCGACCAGGGCTCGATAGCATCGGCATAAGAATATCGATTTCCTCGAGTGACCTCCGATCAAAGTTAAAAACATCCTGAAAAATAGGGGCGCTAAAAATCTGCCTGTCGATATTATCGAGCCACTTCCGATGGACTCGATGATTGAATATCAATGATATCGATAGGTATATCAATATATCGATAAATCCATCCAGATGAGTATGCGGTCGCTGGACACTTTTAGTCCTCTTATCGATAGTATCGATTAAGTGTCGAGGACGAAAAAGCAGATCGATCATATCAAAATATGTATCGATACAATCGATAGGGCAAGAAAACTTAGATTTTCTTATGTTTGAAAAAGTTCACTAACCCAAAACCCCTCATATGTTCTAAGTTATTTTTAAGGGTTTTAATCACCTGGTGTTTTGGGACATGAGATGTGAGGCTATGATTTACCTATGGCGAGCTTCCACACATCTAATTGAGGTAGTCGTATGAATTGTTCTTTTTGTTAGGCTCTGTAGTCCGACTGACTCAACTCACACCGTAATTGATAAACCAGGTTGCTAGTAGGTGCATTTTCAATCTCCCCCTTTGTCAATTACATGACAAAATATCCAAAACACCCTAGGATAATATCTAGACAGACACATCTTAAATTGTGTGTACATGTGTTTACACAATTTTACAAATTCTAACACATTCATGTACACAACCAGTATTTTCTCCCCTTACTGTAAACCCCCTTTTCTTGGTGCAGTTGCTCCCCCTTTCACCTGCAATAAAGAAAGATAAAAATATCCAATTTTCCACACGGGGTGTTTTAACTTCTTTTCCCCTTTTTGTCAGTCATTGGTAAAGGCATAACAAGTGAGATTTTATAAGACCCGTATCTTAGTCTGTACTATTACATAGACTCCACGGTCTTACCGGTCAAATTTCGGCAACCTTCGACCCTTAACCGATATTTACGCGTGACCCTAATTTGTATACCGTTAACCCGTATCGACTCAACCCAAGACCATTACCATAGCGACCGCGCTGTCGATGCAGCTCCGATGCCGCGACTCGCGCGCCGAGGCGTTAGCCTGGTCAGAAGATGTGGGTCAGCGTTCGGTGTGAGGAAAACGCCGCACGTTACGAAACGAAAGAGAATCTCTACGAGGTGTCACATCAATCTCATCAATCAATCAATCCCATCACATTACATATTAAGAACATGTTAAGTACAGATCAACTTTCACCCTTTCCCAAGCAAGCTACAAAAGTCAAAAAGTTCTTACACCACCCATGCTTTTCTTACACAAATGGCCACAAAAGTCAAAAAGACGCTCTTACACCCATCATCACCACATCTATCACTCCATCACCCATCACTCTCTCTCTCCCTTTACAACTCTTTCTCTATTTCTCATTTTCAAACATATCCCCAAGCAAAAAAAAAAACCCATACATATGAGAATTCTCCAAGTTTTCCAAGCTCCAAGTGTGGCCCACTTTCCTACCCCTTCATCTCCCATCTCAACCATCCAAACCTCATCTCATCCATTGAAATCGAAACTAAGGAGAAAATGAACCCTTAGGATCAAGAAGATCGAACAATGGGTGCTAGATAATAGTAGTTTTTCATGTTTTTAAGATGGGCCAAGTGAGACCAACTGATCAATGGTTTGGATCTTACTTGGGACCCTAAGATGTGGCCGATGGTCCACTAGGATCATCATGATCATTCCATGATGGAGCCATTCTCCATGGACCCCATCATGATGTTTATTTCATTGTATTAGGAAGGTCATCTAGACTGTCCATATTGGTGGGGAAAGGATCCCCCCCGTTGACTTTTAATTTTGGTGGTCCCATGTGTAAAGGGATCCATTTGATTGTATGATTTTTTTAGGGAGGGCTCATAGTGGTGGAGCCCTCCATCACAAGCGTGTCCCACCCTCTATCTTTCTCTCTCTCTATTTCATTTTCTTTTTTTAAGATCATGTTGTGTTTGTGTGGCCCACTTAAATGGACCCCACCTTGAAGTATTTATTTTTTCCAAGCTATCCTCAAGTGGGACCCACCTTTATGTGATGTACACACACCATCTTCCATGAGGTGGCCCACCATAAGCAGGGTCCACCTCTAATGTATCTACATGCAACGTCCAGTGTCCAGGGACGCTGGATGTGGGATGGATAAGAACACAAATATCAGCTTGTTTCCAAGCTTAGGAGTGATCCACTCACATAGGCCCCACCTTGATGTATGTATTCAATCCATGTCGTCCACTTCATTCCTTGAAACATTTGAACCGTTGAGCCGAAGAATGAGGCTAACGTGATCATCCAGTGGGCCATAATATCAGAAACTTTGGTGGTTAACATTAAAAGAATTGCCTGATGTTTCTAATCATCCAAAAATCTCGAACTTTGGACTCATTTCGCCCGTTATGAGCCGCAGAATCCCATGGCTGGAGTGTATTCACTTGGAGCGGGCCCCACACTTGAAAAATTTCGAGATCAAAGGTTTTTTTTTGAAAAAAAAAAATACAGAAGCAGCAACTACTACTGCTGCCAGCGTAAGCAGCGCTTGCAGGGTTGACGCACGGCGGGCGAACGCCTGGGGCCCACGGTCCCACATGTGGGTCCCACCATGATGTATATTTTATATCCACAACTTCCACGAGGTTGGCCCCTCCCTGAAGTGGGCTTCCTCCAAGTTTTAGACGCATCCAAGCCTCAGGCGGCCCACACCACAAGGATCAATGTTG
This sequence comes from Magnolia kwangsiensis, assembly GCA_037074715.1. Taxonomy (NCBI): domain Eukaryota; kingdom Viridiplantae; phylum Streptophyta; class Magnoliopsida; order Magnoliales; family Magnoliaceae; genus Magnolia; species Magnolia kwangsiensis. The sequence continues at coordinate 39,328,530 of CM073576.1, read as the reverse complement.
ATTGGGGGTCTACCATTGAAACCTTTTCGGGGCCCTCTAAAGTTTTGGATTAATATGAAATTTATTTTTCCTCTTTGTCCAGGTCTCTGTGACCGTATGGACGGATTGGATGGAGAACAAATATTATGGTGGGCCCCACGAGGGACCCACAATGATGCAAGTGTTATATTCTCACCGTCCAAAGCCATGGACGGTGGAACCCACTATGATTTATTGTTCTGCCATCACCATCCACCCCGGGATGGTGGGCCCCACCATGATTTATGTGTTATATCTGCACCGTCCATACTGGACGGTGGGACCTACCCCCTGACCATGACCTTATGAATGGATTGGATTGTAAATAAACATTGCAATGGGCCCAAGGTCCACGTGACCTTATGAAAAGATTGGATTGCAAATAAATATTGGAGTGGGCCCTATGAACAGTTTGGATGGAAAATAAACATCATGCTAGGCCCAGTTTGAATGGAAAATAAACATTATGTTGGGCCCAAGGTCCGGTGGAAAAAAACATTTTGGGTGGATCCTACTTAGGATCCACTTATGCATGATTTGTGTACACACCCTTCATGAGTATGGATTTTTACCATGGACCACGTGATTATTCTATGCCTTCCATCCCTATGGGACCCACCATGATGCATGAGTTTCGTCCAAACTGTCCAACCATTTTGGGGATTTGTATAAGGCCCATGGGTTGAGACCCATTTGATGTTTTAGGGGCCCATGGGTTGAGACCCATTTGATGTTTTAGGGGCCCATGGGTAAAGGCCCATTGAGATGTACTAGGGCATATGGGTTGAGGCCCATTTGATGTACATATGGGGCCCAATTGGTGTGGCCCATTTGTTACATATAAGACCTACGAGATTAGGCCCATTTGATGCAATCTAAGGCCCACGAGTTTTGACCCATTGCAATGCACATAAGGCCCATTGGTGCGGCCCATTGATGTAGCCCATTTGATGAGTAAAAGGCCCATATGACATGGCCCATTTGATGTATTTAAGGCCCAATGGGGTGTACCTAAGGTCCATTGCAATGTGTGATCCTAACCTGGTTTATGTAATGATATTTACTGCAGGTTATGGCTTGGGATCAATGGTGGTTTGACGTTCACATTGGAAGTATAGTGTTGGTTAAATGTCCACATTATGACCCTCCCTAGGGCCATTGATAGGCAGTAATTATTGTGTGTAGGCCGTCTAGGCCCATCTCCGTTGTAAGGATAATTTATTACTTTGTAACATGCTTAGTATAATTCTATTACTCATGCCCATACGCATCATATGTATGCTTGATATGAGGAATGTTTGATCATCGCATAAGCCGTCGGGCCGAGACATTTACGGGACTCCTTATGAGACGGAGTGTCCCACATGAGCGCATGGTGCGCACGAGATTGTTGTATGATTGTATAGTATGACTCATGCATCTCGCATTTACGTGACATGTGAAATCAGGACCATAGCCTCCACAGGCATATCGTGGTTGGCAGGATTGGATACCAAAAATTTTATTATACATGGGGTGCTATAGATATCCCTAGGTGAAAGTTCCTAAACCTTTATAGTACCAAGAGGTTGCTCCAGCGTCTAGACCGAGTGGGTAGATGAGCGTTGAGTGCCGATTATCAAATGGTTGCGCTCTCCACTCTGTCGTGGTCGGTTGGAAGGGGGTGCGGCCTTACCCGCCTGAGAGTAGGGGGTAAAGCTAGGCTGAGTCTGACCAGCTCGAGGAATGGGTCCGTTATACACGAGTCGAGCTCGATATTGGCAGACAGATAGTGAGGTCTCTTCTACTTACCTTATTGCGCGTGATGGGGAGGCGATCTGGTTTAGAGTGTACTAGACCCCGGTGATATCCCAGATTGGAACTGTATTGATATGTGGACTTTGAAGAGGACTATATGCTTGAGTTACATTTCACATCGCATGGCCTTTGTATGGCCAACATCATTCATGCTTTGCACTGCATGGCCTTGGTACGACCAACTGTATTTATGGATCCATCAGCATTTTTCGCATTACTCTGATGTTGCATGATCATATTACTAGCTTGCGCACACACTTTCACCACCCTCTAAGCTTTTTATAAGCTTATGTATGACCATTACGTGCAGGTGACGTTGGGGCGTAGCAGTGCTGAGGCAAGAGCGCTTTGTAGATCATTTTGGAGTTTTTGTTCTTCATCATTGTATTTCCCTTTGTACGCATTGTACTTGTGAAGTTTTTGATCATAGTGGAAATGTAATGGTGTTATTGGTTGTTGTTTGTGGGTAATTCCTTTGGTTATGCTTATTATGAATCAAACTGATGTTGAAAATTCTCCTCGTAACATCTCAGGATCGGAACCTGCAAATGGGCGCTAGGAGTCGAGAATGAGGTTTTAGGGAGGCTGTCGGCGCCAGATTCGATGATCAAAAATTTTATGAGTCTAGTTTCTGAGTTTGGGGGGTGACAGAAGTTGGTATTAGAGCATAACTTGGGAATAACCGAGAATAACATTATATGTCTGTTATGAGTTTAGAATGGCTAAGTCCCGAAGTTTAGATAGCTTGACGATCTCCCATTACAGACCCTTAACGTGCGTGCCTTCGAGAGTTTTAAAGTTGATAGGCGCCTTCGCTCTTTCCTGTAGGACATGGCGCGTGGGAGAGTGACCTGATCGACTCCCGCACCACCACCTGAGGATCCCGCTCCACCACCTGCAGCTCCTGCACTACCACTTACGATGTCTGTTCCATCACCAGAGATTCCAACTGCCCATCCTGAGTATGCTGCTCCTCCACCAGATACCGGTGCGGACCTGACCATTTTCGTGAGTGCCTCTCAGTTATAGTACATGTTACATGCTGTGATGGCTGTACTTCAGGGACAGGGCAGGCAGCCAATCGTTTCACTGGCCCAGGCAGAGCAGGAGCGCGCAAGCGCCCTCCTTCGTGAGTTTTGACGGCTCGACCCCCCACGTTTTCAGGGTGAGCCAGACCAACAGTAGCTGAGAGGTGGCGTGCCGATGTGGAGAAGATATTCAAGACGATGGGATGTACGACTGAGCGGCGAGTTCGACTAGCCGTATTTCTTCTCCATGGTGAGGCTGAGCACTGGAGGGCATCAGTTTCTCGAGCAGTAGGCACTGACTTTGTATGGACATGGGAGGATTTTATGGATCAATTTGACCGGCAGTACTTCCCTGATCACATCCGACGGCAGCGAGCGTTAGAGTTTGAGGCTCTGGTGTAGGGTGATATGACAGTGGCTCAGTATGCAGCTCACTTTGTAGCACAGTCTAGATTTACACCCTATTTGGTAGATGATGAGGAGCAGATAGTCCGCCGTTTCCAGGACGGCCTGCGTTACGGTCTTCGAGGCCGCGTTATTGGGCATGAGCTCTCGACTTTTGAGGGAGTGGTACGGAAGGCCCAGATTTTTTAGGTTGAGTGGGCCGGTTCTCAGTCTGATCGCGATCAGAGGAGAGACCGGAAGAGGCAGGCTCCTTCTAGTGACTCTCAGCAGCGCCGACCATAGTAGCAGAGCCGTATAGGTTGCCCAGCCTTTCGAGCACCAGTAGCGCCTCCAGCACCACCTCCGAGGCAGTTCACCGACAATTGTTTTAGGTGAGGTGCAACGGGACACCGTTCGTGGGAGTGTCCCAGCCCCCATCAGCAGCAAAGAGGTCCACAGCAGCAGAGAGGTCCATAGTAACCTCCACCACAGCCACAACAGAGACCTCCACAGCAGAAGTGACAGTAACCCCCACCATCAAGGCCACCTCAGCAGCAGCATCAGCATCAGCATCAACCTTAGAGGTCACAGCAGCAGAGGCAGCAGTTTCGACAGCCTCAGCAATCCCAACAGTAACAACAGCATGCGCAGAGGGGACAGACACCTCCCCAGCTGGCTCAGGCTAGGTTCTATGCGGCTCAGAAGGATCCGCAGTCATCTGGAGGAGTCGTTGAGGGTATACTTCTAGTCTCTGCATGCATTACACGTGTGTTATTCGATTTCGGTGCATCACATTCTTTTATGGCCGAGATTTTCTGTCGATCGACTGGCTTACCGTTGGAGTCTTCTTGTGAGGGCCTATCAGTATCGACTCCCTTAGGGAGGACTGCAGTGTTGAGCCGATTTTGCTCATCTTGCCCCGTTCTAGTTGGGGATACCTTTTTGCCTGCCGATCTGTTTACATTGCCGATGTTTGAGTTCGATGTCATCCTGGGCATGGATCGCCTCGTCGAGTACTATGCCATATTGGACAGCGCCGTGAGGACAGTCACGTTCTGTATACCCCTCGTGCCGCAGTTTCAGTTCATTGCAAAGCCCAGAGGAAAGCCGTTGTCTTGTTTGATGTCGTGTGCCATCGAGAAGCTTGTTACCGCCTGTATCGACCATTTGCCCATGGTTTGTGATTTTCTCGATGTGTTCCAAGAGATTCCGGGATTACCGCCTCGTTGACTCACTAAGTTTCAGATTGACCTCGTGCCTGGTACCGCGCCTATTTCGAAGGTCCCGTATCGCATAACACCATTGGAGTTACGGGAACTGCAGAAGCAGTTGGAGGAGTTGCGCGAGTTAGGTTTTATCCATCAGAGCAGTTCACCGTGGGGAGCATCGGTACTCTTCGTGAAGAAGAAGGATGGCTCGTTGAGGCTCTTCGTTGACTACTGCGAGCTCAACAAAGTCACGATCAAGAATAAGTACCCGATCCGGAGGATTGATGATTTGTTCGATCAGCTACACGGTACACAGTTCTTTTCGAAGATTGACCCGCGTTCCAGTTATCATCAGATTCAGGTCCAAGATGAGGACATTTCGAAGACGGCATTCAGGACACGTTACGGGTCATTTTGAGTTTCAGGTCACGTTCTTCGGACTGACTAATGCACCCACAGTCTTCATGCAGTTGATGAATGAGGTCTTCCGCCCATATCTCGATCAGTTTGTTGTAGTCTTCATTGACGACATTCTGATCTATTTGAGGACCCATGAGGAGCACGAGCAGCATTTGGAGATCACTTTGCAGACCCTCCGCGCACACCAGCTATAAGCGAAGCTAGAGAAGTGCGAGTTCTGGTAGGAGGAGGTGAAGTTCCTCGATCACGTGGTGACGAGGAAGGGCATCGCAGTGGACCCCTCAAAGGTCAAGGCAGTGCGTTAGTGGGGCCAGCCCACGATTGCGACAGAGATCTATAGTTTTCTTAGTTTAGTGGGCTATTATCGGTGTTTCATTGAGGGCTTCTCTCGTATTGCAGCCCCGCTGACCAGGTTGACTCGAAAGGGTGAAGAGTTTATTTGGAGTGACGCCTGTGAGCTAGCATTTATGGAGTTGAAGGACCGTCTGACGTCCACTCCTGTCCTCACTCTTCCCTCGGGGAGTGATGGATTTATTGTATCCACTGATGCCTCGCATATTGGTTTGGGTGCTGTCCTGATACAGCACGGGAGACCAGTGGCCTTTGCGTCTCGTCAGCTCAAGGTCCATGAGCTGAATTATACCACGCATGACTTAGAGCTGGCTGCAGTTGTCTTCGCACTGAAGGTGTGAAGGCACTATCTTTATGGGGTCAGGTTCGAGCTCTTCTCCAATCACAAGAGCTTGAAGTACCTTTTCTCGAAGTCTGAGTTGAATATGAGGCAGAGGCGCTGGATGTAACTTCTGAAGGACAATGATTTCGATCTACAGTACCACTCGGGTAAGGCGAACGTGGTGGCAGATGCCCTCAGCAGTCAGCCACGAGGCCTAGTGGCGCATATGATGATTCAGGAGTAGCGGATGCTTGAGGACGTAGCAGAGTATGATTTTGAGTTCGGCCTGCAGTCTTCTATCATGCAGTTATCGAGCCTATCGATTCAACCTTCTCTTATCGCAAGGGTGATCAAGGCTCAACAGGTTGATGAGTCGTTGCACAGTTATATGGCTGAGGCGGCATTTGAGAGTCAGGCAGATTAGCATATTGGTGCAGACAGTGGACTTCGCTTCATAGGCCGATTATGTGTCCCGAATATTCCAGAGTTACACAGAGATCTTATGACCGAGGCACATCGATTGTGACTTTCTATCGACCCTGGCTCGACGAAGATGTACCGTGACATGAGGCGACAGTATTTTTGGGCGGGGATGAAGCTCCAGATCGCCAGTTTTATGGCCGAGTGTGACACGTGCTAGCGTGTCAAGGCCGATCATCAGAGTCCTCCTGGTCTATTGCAGCCATTGAGTGTCCCGATGTGGAAGTGGGAGCACGTGTCGACTGATTTTATCATGAGTTTACCGAGGACTCAGCGCTGCCATGACGCCATTTGGGTTGTTATGGATCGTCTGACGAAGTCGGCACATTTCCTTGCGATGTGTGAGACTTGGTCTATGGACCGGCTTGCGAGGTTATTTATTGAGGAGGTTGTGATACTGCACGGTGTTCCAGTCTCGATCGTTTCTGACCGAGACTCGAGGTTCACGTCTCAGTTTTGAGAGAGCTTCCAACTAGCGATGGAGACTGATTTGCAGCTCACCACCGCGTACCATCCGCAGACCTATGGTCAGACCGAGAGGGTCAACCAGATCCTTGAGGATATTCTTTGGGCCTGCGTAATTAATTTCGGGGGTAGCTGGGATGAGCATCTGCGATTGGCTGAGTTCACGTATAATAACAGCTATCAAGCGACCATCGGTATGGCTCCTTTCGAGGCACTATATGGCAGACCATGCAAATCATGTAGTTGCTGAACCGAGGTTGGAGAGCGTCTTCTCCTAGGTCCCGAGCTTGTACAGGAGACGTTAAAGGCTATTAATATCATCAGGCAGAGGATGCGTACAACTCAGAGCTGACAAAAGAGTTTTGTTGATCGTCGGCGTCGTCACTTGGAGTTTGATGTAGGGGACCATGTGTATCTCAAGGTCTCACCCATGAAGGGCGTAGTTCGGTTCGATGCGAAGGGCATACTTGTCCCGAGATTCATAAGACCTTTTGAGATCACTGGGCGCATTGGCGCCATGGCCTATCGGCTTGTCTTGCCATCTCAGTTGTCTAGCTTCCACAAAGTTTTCCATGTCTCTATGTTGAAGAAGTGTGGGTCAGACATAGTTCCCGTTATTGATTGGCAGCCACTGGAGGTTCTTGAGGACGCTTCTTACATCGAGCAGCCAGTTCGTATCCTTGATCGGAAGGAGCAGATCCTCAGGACCAAGGTCATTCCTTTGGTGAAGGTTCAGTGGGGTCACCATTCCGGAGAGGAGGCTTCTTGGGAGAGCGAGGCTGAGATTCGAGAGCGTTATCCTCACCTCTTTGATGATTGATCTTGTGTTGTATTTTGTATGTTATCTCTTTTTTTATATAGTGATGTTATGTTTCTTATTCCTTGTAAGTTATGCCTAGTTTCGATGATTGTGTAAATTTCGAGGATGAAATTTTTATTAGGAGGGGAGAGCTGTAAGATCCGTATCTTAGTCCGTACCATTCCATAGACTTCCGCGGTCTTACCGGTCGAATTTCGGCAACCTTCGACCCTTAACCGATATTTACTCGTGACCCACCCGTATCGACTCAACCCAAGACCATTACCATAGCGATCGCACCGTCGATGCGGTTCCGATGCCGCGACTCGTGCGCCGAGGCGTTACCCTGGTCAGGAGATGTGGGTCAGCGTTCGGTGCAAGGAAAACGCCGCGCGTTGCGAAACCCAAGAGAATCTCTACGAGGTGTCACATCACATATCAAGCACATGTCAAGTACAGATCAACTTTCACCCTTTCCCAAGCAAGCCATAAAAGTCAAAAAGTTCTTACACCACCCATGCTTTTCTTACACAAATGGCCACAAAAGTCAAAAAGAGGCCCTTACACCCATCACCACCACATCTATCACTCCATCACCCATCACTCTCTCTCTCCCCTTACAACTCTTTCTCTCTTTCTCATTTTCAAACATATCCCCAAGAAAAAAAAAAACCCATACGTATGAGAATTCTCCAAGTCTTCCAAGCTCCAAGTGTGGCCCACCTTTCCTACCCCTTCATCTCCCATCTCAACCATCCAAACCTCATCTCATCCATTGAAATCGAAGCTAAGGAGCAAATGAACCCTTAGGATTAAGAAGATCGAACAATGGGTGCTAGATAATAGTAGTTTTTCATGTTTTTAAGATGGGCCAAGTGAGACCAACCGATCAATGGTTTGGATCTTACTTGGGACCCTAAGATGTGGCCGATGGTCCACTAGGATCATCATGATCATTCCATGATGGAGCCATTCTCCATGGACCCCATCATGATGTTTATTTCATTGTATTAGGAAGGTCATCTAGACTGTCCATATTGGTGGGGAAAGGATCCCCCCCGTTGACTTTTAATTTTGGTGGTCCCATGTGTAAAGGGATCCATTTGATTGTATGATTTTTTTAGGGAGGGCTCATAGTGGTGGAGCCCTCCATCACAAGCTTGTCCCACCCTCTATCTCTCTCTCTCTATTTCATTTTCTTTTTTTAAGATCATGTTGTGTTTGTGTGGCCCACTTAAATGGACCCCACCTTGAAGTATTTATTTTTTCCAAGCTATCCTCAAGTGGGACCCACCTTTATGTGATGTACACACACCATCTTCCATGAGGTGGCCCACCATAAGCAGGGTCCACCTCTAATGTATCTACATGCAACGTCCAGTGTCCAGGGACGCTGGATGTGGGATGGATAAGAACACAAATATCAGCTTGTTTCCAAGCTTAGGAGTGATCCACTCACATAGGCCCCACCTTGATGTATGTATTCAATCCATGTCGTCCACTTCATTCCTTGAAACATTTGAACCGTTGAGCCGAAGAATGAGGCTAACGTGATCATCCAGTGGGCCATAATATCAGAAACTTTGGTGGTTAATATTAAAAGAATTGCCTGATGTTTCTAATCATCCAAAAATCTCGAACTTTGGACTCATTTCGCCCGTTATGAGCCGCAGAATCCCATGGCTGGAGTGTATTCACTTGGAGCGGGCCCCACACTTGAAAAATTTCGAGATCAAAGGTTTTTTTTTGAAAAAAAAAAATACAGAAGCAGCAACTACTACTGCTGCCAGCGCAAGCAGCGCTTGCAGCGTTGACGCACGGCGGGCGAACGCCTGGGGCCCACGGTCCCACATGTGGGTCCCACCATGATGTATATTTTGTATCCACACCTTTCACAAGGTGGGTCCCTCCCTGAAGTGGGCTTCCACCAAGTTTTAGAAGCATCCAAGCCTCAGGCGGCCAACACCACAAGGAACAGTGTTGATTGGGGGTCTACCATTGAAACCTTTTTGGGGCCCACTGAAGTTTTGGATTAATATGAAATTTATTTTTTCTCTTTGTCCAGGTCTCTGTGACCATATGGACGGATTGGATGGAGAACAAATATTATGGTGGGCCCCATGTGGGACCCACAATGATGCAAGTGTTATATTCTCACCGTCCAAAGCCATGGACGGTGGAACCCACTGTGATTTTTTGTTCTGCCAGCGCCGTCCACCCCGGGATGGTGGGCCCCACCATGATTTATGTGTTATATCCGCACAGTCCATACTGGACGGTGGGACCTACCCCCTGACCATGACCTTATGAAAGGATTGGATTGCAAATAAACATTGCTGTGGGCCCAAGGTCCACGTGACCTTATGAAAAGATTGGATTGCAAATAAATATTGCAGTGGGCCCTATGAATAGTTTGGATGGAAAATAAACATCATGCTGGGCCCAGTTTGGATGGAAAATAAACATTATGTTGGGCCCAAGGTCCGGTGGAAAACAAACATTTTGGGTGGATCCTACTTAGGATCCACTTATGCATGATTTGTGTACACACCCTTCATGAGTATGGATTTTTACCATGGACCATGTGATTATTCTATGCCTTCCATCCCTATGGGACCCACCATGATGCATGAGTTTCGTCCAAATCATCCAACCATTTTGGGGATTTGTATAAGGCCCATGGGTTGAGACCCATTTGATGATTTAGGGGCCCATGGGTTAAGGCCCATTGAGATGTACTAGGGCCTATGGGTTGAGGCCCATTTGATGCACATATGGGGCCCAATTGGTGTGGCCCATTTGTTACATATAAGACCCGCGAGATTAGGCCCATTTGATGCAATCTAAGGCCCATGGGTTTTGACCCATTGCAATGCACATAAGGCCCATTGGTGTAGCCCATTGATGTGGCCCATTTGATGAGTAAAAGGCCCATATGACATGGCCCATTTGATGTATTTAAGGCCCAATGGGGTGTACCTAAGGTCCATTGCAATGTGTAATCCTAACCTGGTTTATGTAATGATGTTTACTGCGGGTTATGGCTTGGGATCAATGGTGGTTTGACGTTCACATTGGAAGTATAGTGTTAGTTAAATGTCCACATTATGACTCTCCCTAGGGCCATTGATAGGCAGTAATTGTTGTGTGTAAGCCGTCTAGGCCCATCTCCATTGTTAGGATAATTCATTACTTTGTAACATGCTTAGTATAATTCCATTACTCATGCCCATAAGCATCATATATATGCTTGATATGAGGAATGTTTGATCATTGCATAAGCCGTCGGGCCGAGACATTTACGGGACTCTTATGAGATGGAGTGTCCCACATGAGCACATGGTGCGCACGACATTGTTGCATGATTGTATAGTATGACTCATGCATCTCGCATTTACGTGACATGTGACATTAGGACCATAGCCTCCACAGGCATATCGTGGTTAATAGGATTGGATACCGAAAATATTATTCTACATGGGGTGCTATAGATATCCCTGGGTGAAAGTCCTTAAACCCTTATGCTACCAAGAGGTTGCTCCAACGTCTAGACCGAGTGGGTAAATGAGCGTTGAGTGCCGATTACCAGATGGTTGTACTCTCCACTCTGTCATGGTCGGTTGGAAGGGGGTGCGGCCTTACCCACCCGAGAGTAAGGGGTATAGCTAGGCTGAGTCTGACCAGCTCAAGGAATGGGTCCGCTATCGACGAGTCAAGCCCAATATTGGCAGAAGAATAGTGAGGTCTCTTCCACTTACTTTATTACGTGCGATGGGGCGGCGATCTGATTTAGAGTGTACTAGACCCCGTTGATATCTTAGATTGGAATTGTATTGATAGGTGGACTTTGATGAGGATTGTATGCTTGAGTTGCATTTCGCATCGCACGGCCTTGGTATGGCCGACATCATTCATGCTTTTCACCGCATGGCCTTAGTACGACCAACAGTATTCATGGATCATCAACATTTTCTGCATTACTCTGATATTGCATGATCATATTACTACCTTGCGTACACACTTTCACCACCCTCTAAGTTTTTTATAAGCTTATACATGACCGTTGCTTGCAGGTGACGTTGGGGCGTAGCAGGGCTGAGGCAGGAGCGCTTTACAGATCATTTTGGATTTTTTGTTCTTCATCATTGTATTTCCCTTTATGCTCATTGTACTTGTGAAGTTTTTGATCATAGTGGAAATGTAATGGAGTTTTTGGTTGTTGTTTGTGGGTTATGCCTTTGGTTATGCTTATTACGAATCAAACTGACGTTGAAAATCCTCCTCGTAGCATCCCAGGATCGGAACCTGGCGAATGGGCGCCAGGATCAGAGAATGGGGTTCTATAGAGGCTGTAGGCTCCAGATTCAACGATCGAGAATTTTGTGAGTCCAGTTTCTGAGTTTGGGGCGTGGCAGATTTGATTGAAGTTAAAGAATATGGGAGAGCCATAGATAGAGATGTGTAAAGATGAGATCATTGTAAACTATACAACATCTTGAGAGAATATGAATGCATATTAAGTAGGCCAGGTAAAATAGTTATGAAAATCACATGCATTCATAGCAAAAACTCCATTTAACTAGAGGATTTCATATGGCAGTAAGAATAGAATTATGTGCAATCATATGCAACAAAACATGCATCATTCAAAAAAATGAATTGCCCCAGACAGCAGTAGTTAATCCATTATCCAAAAACAAAACAAAGCCCATTTGAGGGCACCCAAATATTACAACCAGTATTTCAGCCCATTCGTGGGCATATGAAAATAACTTTTAGTTTATGCAGAATAGAGAGCTGTCACATGCACCCAAGGGAGCATAGAACATTTAAAAAGAAACTACTGTTCATACGCTGAATTAAGAAGAGTGAGTGTATGTGACGACATTCAGAAATCAGTGCTAGGGAATAAAGTGAGATGGAGCTGAGTCATCCCAGCGACAAGTCATCAGGTCAACCAACTGTTACACAGACTGTTATACCTTGTGGACAACCCGCTCTAAGACTGTAAGTTGTTCTTCCACTGAGTGAATGTCCCGCTGAATCGCTCCGATCCTGTCCAGCTTGTATCATTTGGTATGTCCAGGTATTGACATAGATGGGGCTGGATCGAGTCTAGCGGATTCACCTCCTTCCATTACAGTTTCCTCCATGTGAGGTCCACCAACACCTTCGGCTCCTTCTTCTTGAATGCCTCCTTCTTTGTACTCGTGGTAGATCAGATCCATTTTGTGAATGTTCTTGATATTAAAGATTTTAAGTGATAGTACAGGATCAGTTGTAGATAGAAAACCAATGCTTTGACATATTCTTCTTATGATCCAGGGATACAGCAAATACAGATCTCTGGATATATGTATAGCATTTATCAACTGATTGACAAGCAGTGTTAAAAGGCAAACCTTTGTCCCATTCGCTACAGAGTATACTATCATGACCATGAGACTCGTGAGATCTGATCGATTCGCACTTCTTGGATACAAATTTGTAGTGAAGATCCCATGTATAACCTGAAAACGGGGTTCCATGTATTTGGATTTTAAGGCATTCCTTTGATGCTAGGGAATATCTCTATTATGGCATAGGTACTTGGTTATCATGGATCGAACATCAGGAAGATCGAGATCCAAATTTGGGAGGCCTTGTGGAGCCATCTGTAGATTGAGAATGTGAGCCAATGTGGCAGGAGTGATAAACACATCATCACTATCCAGAGAGACCATGAATGAAGGAGTGTCAAATACCAAAGAGTGACATGCTGCAAGGAAGTTCCGTGTTTGTTCGAGTTGACAAGACCCTCCAAAATCTAGGATGGACAACCACCAGATTGCAGTGAACAGGGGTTCCAGATTGTAAGGTGCCAAAAAACCCCTGTCGACTTTTCTCTCATGGATCATTTTCCTACCGGTGTATTTTATTGGGCGTTGGATAGCTGGAGGAGGTGGTGCTGGTTGAGGAGGTGCAAGAACTTCGGTTTGAGATCCACCATGTGAGGTCTGTCGTGATCTTTGCTGTGTGGAGGTCCCACGGTCCAGGATCCTTGCCCTTTCTCTTAAGGTAAGGACTTTTTATCGGGTAGTTCTTGAAGACTCCCCCGGACCGGATGCTACACCTTTGTCTTTTCCCATGTGGACCAATAAGTTTTTTGAAGAATTTTGGAAAAAATGAAAAATTAACTGACAAACCGAAAATATCTAAAAAGAACTCTGACATTTTTAGAAGGATATTACCCGACTTGCGGAAGGATTTGGATAGTCCGACATAGCTCCTAATGATTGGCTGAGAGAATCGAGAAGAGAAGACGACCGAGAAGCCCTTAAAGAATAAACCCTCTTTTTCGCCCTGCTGACATTTATCGCGCTCCATTTGTCGATCATATCAACCATTGTCTCGATGATATCAAGAAGTTGCCTATCGATTCTATCAAGTCTATCCACGATGTCATCCACGGTCATACGGCTTTTCATATTCTGAAGAGGCGTCAATTGTAACGACCCTTGGTCGATAAAATTGAAAAAGATCGACAGTTGTATCGAAAGTAGGTATTTTTCAGGTTTTCATAATTTCGACACACTATTATGTATATCCTGATTTGATCAGTATATATCACAAAATTTTGTACAAGTTCTGTACAATAAAAAAAAAATTATAAACATGATAATGTTTATATAAAAAAAGTTTGAGGTGTGTAACCTCAGATGTAACATTGAAATCTCAGCAAAATTGCATCATTTCAGCAAATATCCAGATCTAGATGCATGACCTGGACTTGTTCCTTTTTCTACTTGTTATATCACGGTATATGAGAGTTAATCATCAGATAGTTCAGTTTTTCTTTTACTACCCATTGTAAGACAGGTTTCTTTACTCTGTCCTTTTCTTTAGGTGGTGATGAATGGGTGTCTTTTCTTGAAAGACTTTTATCATTTAGTGTTTCTCTGATTGGTTTGAGTTTTTCAGTGTGATTTCGATCAGAGTTATGTGACGTCTGTTTTGGTGCCAAGCATTCAAACTTATAATAACCCACATCACCACATAAATGACAAACTGGAGAGATTCCCATATTTCTACCTGAAGGAGCTGGTTTTGTTGGAGCTTTGTTTCCATTTTTCTTTTTAATTTTCTCATACCCTAAGCCACTCTTGTCTCTTCCTTACCTTCCCATCCCTAATAATTTTTCTAGCTTCTCACCGCTTTGGGAAAATTTGTATTTGATTTCAGCAACTCTCCTGAATTTTTCTAAGTTAATATTGAGTGAGTGATTCTCATTCTTAAGTTGCGCATTATCGTCTCTTAACAATTCAGCCTGGTTAACAAATTTTGACAATTCTGTTTTTAGGGATAGGTTTTCTTTTTCTAACTTGTCATTGTCTGAATGATATTGTTGCAAATCATTAACTAATTGTGTGTTAATTTCCAAGGTTCTTTCCAAGTTTTTCTGCAATAGTTCCTTTTTATTTTCAACCATGCCAAGTTTTTTAAGGATATGGATGCTATGAATATATAGTTGTTATAAGTATCTTGCAATTTATCCTTTTCAACTTCTTGCTCTTCTTCAATTTCCTCATTGTCCGATGGAAATGATTCAGTATCTTGCTGTTCTTCCTCAGATTCTGTTGGAATGATTGAAGTAGTGGAGATCATAAATGTTTTCAAGGATTTTTGGTCTGCATTGCTTCCTGAGTCACTTTATTCTGAATTTGACTCACCCGTATCATCCCACGTGGCGGTCATTACCTTGCCCTTGGTTTTTCTGTTTGGGCATTCGGTAGATAGGTGTCCATACTCCCGACAGGAGTAGCATTGTGGTTCTTTGGTTCTTTTTTCAAATTTGCCTGCAGAAGGTTTGTCATCCACCTTTCTACCTCTAGAGGGACGACCACGATTCTTTTGAAAGAATCTTCTGAATCTTTGTGCCAGCAAAGCCACTTCTTCATCTTCATCTTCTTTTTCACTCTCACCGTCCTCATGATTTGTTTTCTTAGATGTTTTTAGGACAATGTTTTTGGATTTTTGGGATTGAGTGAAGTGTACTTCAAAGGTTTGTAGGGAACCTACCAGTTCTTCTACTTTCATTTTAACAATATTTCTACACTCTTCAATTGTTGTAACCTTGGGATTAAATTGTTTCGGAAGGGATCTTAAGATTTTTCTGCATATTTTTGGTACCGAAACTTTTTCTCCCAATCCACCCATGGAGTTATAAATAATATTCAATTTGGTGTGAAACACCATAAATGTCTCATGCTCTTCCATCCTGAGATTTTTGAACTATGAAGTTAGAAGTTGTAGTTTAGATCTCTTCACAGTGCTTGCGCCTTCATGGGTTGTTTCCAGTAGATCTCATGCTTTCTTAAATATCTCACACATACTTATCTGATTGAATATATCCTGAGACATGGCACAGTAGATGGTGTTCATTGCTTTTATTCAGCAGTTCATTGTTCTTTGTCAGATGTTGTCCACTTTTCTTTGGATTTGGGTTTAGTGATGGTAGTTTCATCTTCAAGTACGATTTTTTCAGATGGTACCACATATCCCTTTTCAACTGCATCCCAAACATCATGATCCAAAGATCTTAGGAAGTAGTGCATTCTAGCCTTCCAGTTTGCATAATTTGAACCATTAAATACTGGAGGTCTAGTAATTGATGAGCCCTCTCTTTTGGCCATATTCCTCAACTTCAGTCAAGATCACTCTCTAGGCGGTGAAGCCCTTAAAGAGAGACCCTCTCTGATACCAATTGAAATAGTAGTGAAGATCGCTTGAGTCGAAGTAGGAATATGCTAATATGTCCTAGAGGGGGGTGAATAGGACTTTTTAAAGTTTTATGATATATTTAAAATCCTATTGCACTAATCCTATCAGATATATAATTATCAGGATTACTCAAATGTAACTCTACTGGCTTCCAAGCCTTGTAGTGGATCCAATCACAAACTATTTGAAAGATAAACAAGTTGCATATAAGATTGTGATGGATAAGACTGTGTGTGTATACGAGGTGTGATCTTAGACAATCAAATATAAAAACATGTAAGGAATATCACACAATAAAAAATAATAACAAACTCAAACAGAGTCATTTTTATAGTGGTTCGACTACTTGTTTGTTGCACTCAACCCTTGAGTGTACCAAATTTCACTAAGGAGGTTTCCCAGGGTTCACCTCAAACCTAAGGTTTTAAATCAGGTTCACCTTCAACCTTTACACAGAGGTTTCTACTCGGTTCACCTCTAATCCTGGAGTTTTACTGGTGCACTCCTAACCAGATGTTTTTGCCCACACAGAGCAAGGGTCCACACAACACACCCAGATGTTTATGCTCTACACAGAGCATTGGTCCACATAACGCACCCACAGCGTACATTTTCGCCGGAGGCCTCCTATGAGAACTTCAAAGGGTGAGCAATACTTAATACCAAATCCTAGAAAGGAATGATCACAAGTGTCCTCTGGACTCTAGGTACTTACAAATAAGTTGAAGAGTCCCTTTTAGCACAGTGATGAAGATCTCTTTCTTGTTGTTCAAGAGTCTTCAGCTCCCATAATCCACAACACAAAAGATATACCGGTACTTGGCTTCGAGTTGGGTTAAGGTTATGACCAAAATCTACTCTCTTAAAATTTTCCTATAAGGAAGATAGAGTAATTCCTGTCATCTATTCATTCAAGGCATCTCAACTTAATGATATGTTGCTAAGATATTTGCTGAAGGATCCTTAAATACGGAAGTTCATTTCCCAATCCACTCTTCTGAATGTCAATGAATGAGAGTGGATTGGAAGATGAACTCCCGTGAGAGAAAGGGCTTTGGGTATATGATTTAAAGGTAAAATACACAAAAGCACTCTCTTCTTTCTCTACCAGTAATATGGACAGGTCTCTCTATATATAGGCAAAAATTTCCAACAGATATAAAACGGTCATATTTATGACAGAGTTCGATATCATCGAGCGTATACTCTCGATGGGATCGACTGTCCGCTCGATAACACAAACTCAAATGTCATATACTTTTGAAACTTTTTGCCAGCTGGTCGATGGGATCGATACTGGTGTTGATGTCATCGTATTTCGAACTCCAATTCCATCGATGCTGGGATCGATTTATCGACATTTGAAAAATGAGAGAGACTAGCCTAAATATTTAAAATTTTTAAGATATGATCGAGGGTCAACCGATGTCATCGGAATTTGAATATTGATGATATCGAGGTTGTGTCGATGAGATCGATAAATTGTATAGATTTACCTATAAGTACACTGGACAGTTTGTGTTCAGTTTTCGATCCAATCGACCAGGGCTCGATAGCATCGACATAAGAATATCGATTTTCTCGAGTGGTCCCCGATCAAAGTTAAAAACATCTTGAAATGTTTGCTGAAAGAAATTCATGCCCACTGTCGATATGATCGACGGCCTTCCGATATGATTGATATTTGAATTTAGATTAAATCGAAAAAGGCATCGATATATCCAAGCACATAGTAGTTCTCTTAAGCAAAACAGTGGCACCGAAAATCTTCCTGTCGATATTATCGAGCCACTTCCGATGGACTCAATGATTGAATATCGATGATATCGATAGGTGTATCGATATATCGATAAATCCATCTAGATGAGTATGCGGTCGCTGGACACTTTTAGTCCTCTTATCGATAGTATCGATTAAGTGTTGAGGACATCGATAGAGCAGGTCGATCATATCGAAATATATATCGATACAATTAACAGGGCAAGCAAACTTAGAGATTTTCTTATGTTTTAAGTTCACTAACCCGAAAACCCTCATATGTTCTAAGTTATTTTTAAGGATTTTAATCACCTAGTGTTTTGGGACATAAGATGTGAGGCTATGATTTACCTATGGTGAGCTTCCACACATCCAGTTGAGGCAGATGCTTGAATTGTTCTTCCTGTTAGGCTCTGTAGTCCGACTGACTCAATTCACACCGTAATTGACAAACCAGGGCACTAGGAGGTGTACTTTCATGGCTCTCCCCGTCATATTTGCCCATAGCGTCCTTTTAGATTTTTACTATATCCCGGGTTTTTTATCTTGCCTGCCCCTTGATAGCTGTGTTGTTTTTACCCTTAGTGCATTTTCAGGTTTTCACTAAGTCCGCTACGTGCCCGTAGTTTTTACTCGAGGTGCCCTTTTCAAGTTTTCACTATGTCCCGAGTTTTTCTTAGGCACATTTTCTTTTTCTTTTATTTTTGGTGTGTTAGGAACTGGAGAGACTTCCTTCATAGCTAGTTAACTGGTTACCTTCCTGTCCTTCTCTTTGAGCACAATCTTAAGCTGCTTTTGGTTGGTTTATTTGGGGATGTGGGATAGACTTATTTTCTTCTCTATCTGGGTCTTCTCTTTAAGATTTCTTGTCTCTTTTTCTTTCTTTTTGTCTCACCCCTTCTCTTTTGTTCCTTTTTTGTTCTTTTTTTTGTCTCTTTTTTTTTCCTTTTTTTATATGGGGGATATAACAAATATTTTTTATGGGTGAAATGGCGGATATATATATATTTTTATTTTTTTGTGTTTTGGTGAGGAAATAATAGTTTTGTGACGATAATCATTAACAAGGTTAGGTGTGGTTACCCGTGATAGATTTTTGCGTTGTCGGCGTTGATGGGCTCAGGAAATCTTCTCCTCTTAGACTGGTGAGCCGAAGAGCACCTCCTGGGAGTACCTCCCGAATGATCAGCGGTTCGTCTTATGAGGGTTTGAACTTTCCTCTGGGATCTAGCAAGTGTGGCGGTAGGATGCATTTCATGACCATGTTGCTGACTTTGAAACTTCTCTTACGAACCCTCTTGTTGTAAGCCAGAGCAATCCTTCTTTGATAACATTGGGAGTGGCTTAACGCCCACATGCTCTTTTCATCTGTCGGGTGTAATTGATCATACCTTACTTGTTGCCACTCGCTTTCCTCGACTTCGCTTTCCAACAGTATCTGCAGTGATGGGATTTTGATTTCGACTGGCAGTACCGCTTCCATTCTGTATGTGAGCTCATATGGAGTTGCGCCTGTAGCAGACCGTACAGACGTCCGATAGGCCCAGAGTG
This sequence comes from Magnolia kwangsiensis, assembly GCA_037074715.1. NCBI lineage: Eukaryota > Viridiplantae > Streptophyta > Magnoliopsida > Magnoliales > Magnoliaceae > Magnolia > Magnolia kwangsiensis. The sequence goes on along the minus strand of CM073576.1, from coordinate 39,309,189 downwards.
TGTAAGGGAGCATCTCCGACCAGTCACGATATGTCTTCACCATCTTCTCCAATATACATATGATGGTTTTGTTCGTGACTTTTATCCCACCGTTCATCTTGGGATGGTAAGGGCTTGATCGATGGCGTTGAATTTTAAATTTATCGAGAAAATACCCATCCTTTTATTGACTAACAGAGTTTCGTTATCTGTGATGATGGCCTGAGGGACCTCATAATGGCTAATGATGTTGTTCTTCATAAACTTGACCACATGAGATGCTACTATGGTGGTGTAGGATGCTGCTTCTATCCATTTGGTGAAGTAATCTACTACCACCAAGATATATTTGTGCCCATTTGAGCTTTGGGGATGATCTTGCCTATGATATCCAGCCCCCATACAGAGAAGGGCAATGGGACTATCAGGTTGTAGAGTTCGGAAGCAGGAGCATGGATCTGGTTTACATGTTCCTGACACATGAAGCATCTCCTAACGTGTTTGTAACAATCTGTCTCCATCATAAGCTAATAGTAGCTGAGCCGTAAGATCTTCTTTGTCATCTTATATCCATTCATATGTGGGCTGCATAGTCCTTCATGAATTTCTGACATGATCTATGCCGCTTCTGCCTCATCCACATAATGGAGAAGGAACTGGTTGAAGGACCGCTTATAAAGGATGCCCCCAGTGATGACGAACTGTGCAGCGAACCATTGGATAGGTTGATGATCAGCTAGTATTGCTCCTTCTGGGTACTTCTGATATTTGAGATATTCCTTGATGTTTGTGTACCATGGCTGATCATTTGAGGGAGTTTCAGCTTTGTCGATCTGAAGACAGAATGCGGGCTCCTTCTGGAGTTCGACGGTGAAGTCCCATTCAGCAACTCCCTTTAGGATCTTCGACATGGAGGCGAGAGTAGCCAGAGCGTCTACGAATTGGTTCTTGGCTCGGGGCATGTAAGAGAATGTGATCTTGTCGAATTCTTCAATCAAATTTTCTAGGTAGACGTGATATGGGATCAGCTTTTCATCTTTGGTCTTCCAATCGCCATTTATCTGATTGATATGAGTTGCGAATCTCCGAAGACTCGCAATTTCTTTACACTGAGGATTATGACTTCTCTTAGACCAGCGATACAGGCCTCATACTCAGCTACGTTGTTAGTGCATTAGAATGTCAGCCTTTTGGATATGGGAATTGGGACGTCTTCAGGAGAGTAGAGTATGGCGCCTACTCCACTACCTTTCGAGTTAGCAGCTCCATCAAAGAAGAGTGTCCACTGTCCTGTCTTTTTTCTTCTTCTTTCTCGATCTGGAGGATGTCTTTGTCAGGAAAGAAGGTCTTCAGCAGTTGGTAATCAAGTAGAGAGTGTGCTTGCCCCTTGATTGCTTTCTGAGTGGCATATACAATGTCAAATTTTGAAAGCAGTAGCTACCACTTTGCGATCCTGCCAGTTAGTGCTAGTTTTTCGAACAAGTACTTCAACAGGTCCATGCGAGCGAGCAGAAGGATTGGGTTAACGATCATATACTATCGTAGCCGCTTGTTGCCCAGACTAGGGCGAGGTACGTTTTCTCTAAGCTAGAGTATTTGGCTTCATAGCTTGTGAATTGTCTACTTAGATAGTATATCGCTTTCTCTTTTCTTCCTATATCGTCGTATTGGCCAAGAACGCATCCAATTTCTTCCTCTGCGATGGAGATATATACCAGCAATGGCCTACCTGGAGTAGGTAGCATGAGCGCTAGAGGATTTAGCAGGTACTTTTTGATCTTGTCGAATGCCACTTGATGTCGTCATTCCATTCCTTTGGCGAGTTCTTCCACAGGAACTTGAATATGGGTTCACAAACCGGAGTGAGCTGCGCGATGAATCGACTAATATACTGGATCCTCCTGAGGTAGCCCCGAATTTCTTTTTTGGTCTTGGGTGGTGGCATTTTGATGATTGCCTTGGTCTTGGTTTCATCCACCCAAATACCATTTTCACTGATAATGAAGCCTAACAGCTTGCCTTCGGTTACACCGAAGACACATTTTTGCAGATTGAGTCAAAGCTTGAACTTTTTTAGCCTATCGAAGAGCTTTTTAAGGTCCTTCGATCGTGCGAGACTTAACGATCATGTCGTCCACATAGACTTTTATTTCCTTGTTTATCATGTCGTGAAACAAGCCAGTCATGGCTCGTTGATATGTAGCTCCTACGTTCTTCAGCCTGAAGGGCATGACCAGATAGTAGAAAATTCCCCATGGTGTGATGATGGAAGTCTTCTCACGATCTTCGATGGCCATCTTGATCTGGTTATAACCGAATAAACTATTTATGAAGGAGAAGACCTTGTGTCTAGCAGTATTATCTACTAGTGTGTCGATGTGGGGCAAAAGGAAATCATCTTTAGGGCTTGCTTTGTTGAGGTCTCTAAAATCGATGCACATCCTAACCTTCCCATCATTCTTTGGAACTGGTACAATATTTTCGAGCCATTCTGGGTAATTAGAGACTACTAAGATCCTGCATTATATTGGTTGATGAATTCATCACGGACTTTCAAGGCCTATTTTGGTTTCATTCTTTGCAACTTTTGCTTGACAGGCTTCATGTCAGGTTTTGTTGGCAGATGGTGCACCACCAGATCTTCATCGAGCCCAGGCATGTCCTCATAAGAGAAAGCAAAGTTGGATAATCTTGGTCTTAGGAATTTTATTATACTCTACTTATATTTTGGGGACAACGATCTTCCAAAGCACACCTCTTTGGGAAGCCCCGCTGATCCCAACTTTACAATTTCAAAGTCGTCTGCTACAACATTGACCTTTGTTTTCAACTTTTTGAGAGAATCCTCGAATTCGCGAGCGGTATCATCATTTCAAACTTTTTGAGAGAATCCTCGAATTCGCGAGCGGTATTATCATTTCCCTCATCTAGGGCTTCATCCAAACCCATGATTTCGAAGTCTAACTCTAGATTTAAATCATACGAGTCGATCTCAAACTCCTGTGTTGCATCTGAGGTGTTTGCCACGACGATTTTTGAAAGCTTTTCTATTGTTTTGTATTTTGAAAATTTTTTGATGTTTTGTGCTTTTGAGGAATATTTGACTTTTTCATTTTTTTGGGAATATGTGATATTTTTGTGTTTTGAAAATTTTCTAATTTTTTTGTGTCGCCAAGGAGTCCCGAATAGGACGGTGTTGCAAACCATGACTAATCCTGTCCTAGTTCGAGTTACCAATTACTATTTACATTGGCATTTTTTTTAGGCCGAGATCCATGAATGGTTCGCCGACTAATTCGATCATTAGGGGGATGGAAGACCATCATGGTCTTTCTCCCTTTCGATCTTGTTGTTTTGACCTATCTATTCTTGTGGGTCATCTGTCTTAATGACTATGATGTCTACCGAGTTGGGCTTAGAGTCGGAGTCTGATTCAATTTCTTCACCCCAAGAGTTGGAGTTCTTCTGGTTCCTTTGGTTCATCCTGTGATGGAACCTTGACGTCCATCCAGTCAAGTGAAGGTCACTTCCCTTTGTCGATCCAGTGGATGGGCTGCTTCTGCCCCTTGTGCTGCTGGGCTGGTGGCGGGGATGTGTCCCCTTAACTGTGGGTGCGGATAGGTGTCTCCCTTTTCTTGTCTGCATCTCCTTCAAGGGGCACTCCTAGTTATAGATCCTTTGTGGGTGGATCCTTTTCCATGCCCCTAGCCTCATGTGGTGGGTTTGAGGGTTCTGCCCCTGGCATTAGAGGTGCTTTTGACGCCTTGAGAATCTTGTCCAACCTTATCGGTGGCCAGACGGACTCTTGGTTGGAATGTTCCGATAGTTTGAGCTACTAGTGGTGGTTCTCAAGGGAAATTATCGTGTCTCCACAAACTGTCTTGGACTTGACAAACTTAATAGGTGTGCACTTAAATGGTTGACCCTTTCTTGGCCTTTCAGCTTGATCTTTTGGTGCTGGTTGACATCCCAGTCCTCGTCTTTGTACATTGGCACGTGTTGGCTTTACCACCATACCTTTTTTATGGAACTCGGTACAATAGTTCAAGATTAATCGCTCGATAGGGGGAATGACATATTCAGCAACGAGAGGTCATGATTGGCGATTGCATTACATTTTTGAATTCAAAAATGTGATACGATATGTCACCCTCTTCATGCTGAATGTCAATCACTGGGATGTCGGCTTCTGGGATATTGACCATCATTGGTAAGATGGCTTTTAGCTCGGCCAATACTGAAATGATTCAATTTTCTGAAGGAAATTTAACCCTTTGATGGAGGGTAGATGGGATAGCTCCAAAAGCATGGAGCCATGGCCACCCCAACAAAAGATTAAATGATGCAGGAATGTCAATGACCTGAAACGTGACAAGGGTCATGTCTGGTCCGATTTGCAATCCAAGGTCAATTTCTACCTCAACTTGTCTTCGAGAGTTGTCAAAGGCTCTAACGCTCATGGTGCTAGGCCTGAAAGAAGATGGTTTATCCCTAACCGTTCGACAGTTCTCAGAGGGAAAATGTTAAGGCTGGATCCATTGTCAATGAGTACGAGTGGGACTTTGAAATTCTTATGACGGGCAACTATTTTCAATCAGCATCCATGTTTGCGGCCTTCGGGTGGCAACTCCTCATCAGAGAAAGTGATGACTCACGGCACGAGGAGTTGTCCAATCATACTTGCCACCATTTCGGAGGGTACATCAGAAGAGATATTAGCATCATTTAATGTTTTCACAAAGATTTCTCTATGAAATCTTGACATGTATAGAAGTTCCCAGATGAATATTTGTACGAGAATGGCTTTGAGTTAGGCTGCTATGTCATAAGCAGCATCAGTGTTGTAGGTATTTCTCGATAAAGTTCCTAGGGTTTCTTTTGGATTTTGGTTATCTTTCCTGAAATACCTCCCGTTGTTGCCCACTTTCGTGTATTCTGAGTAATGCCATGGGACTGCTTTCAGGTTTTAGGAGGGAACCGCTCTTCCTTTCAGATATATCATTGGTTCTTGATGCTGAGAGATTATGGCTGGAACTGTTTGTGATAGGCTTGAAGATTTCTCTTAAGGTGCTAACAAGTCTTGACTAGTTTTGGCAATGGAGTTCTCCTCCCCCTTTTGATGTGTGGGAAGGGTGCTCTGGGCATGTGCTAGTTGGTGAGGCATTAAGAAATTTGGTGTTTGAACCGGGGGTGCCCCTTGCAAGGTTAGAGGGGTTAGTTCAAGGAGACCTATTGGGCGAACAATGGGTTCAGAATTTGACCTTTTTGGTTATACTTAGGATGGAGTTGAGTGCGCCCCTTGGGGAACGAGATGTTGAAGATGTGACCTGTTATGTGCTGCTTCAAGGAATATGAGAGGCTACGTTGCGGGTGCTGCTTTCAGGAATATAAGAGGCTGTGTTGCAGGTATTGCTTCAAGGAATACCTGTGGCCCATGTGATGATGCCTGTTGGTATCCCCATGTCTGATTTGTTGTATTGGGCATGATTGCTTGTATGAAATGATGTGGAGAGGAGTGTATGGGTTTCCTTCCTTCAATATGGTTAACGGTAGAGGTGTTGGTGTGTTGGGTCCTACTTGATGTGATGGCAGGGAATTTTGGAGAATGTAAGCCTGAGATGTATTGTTGGCCTGCGGGGTGATTATAATCTTCTTGCTTTCGATCAAATCTTGAACCACATGTTTCAAAGCAAAGTAGCAGTCCGTTAGGTGGCCAGGAGTCGGGTGATATTCGTAATACTGGTTTTCATTATAACCAAGTGGCAAGGGATTAGGTGGAAGTCGAGGCTAGAGTGGGTAAGAAGTTTCTTTTGTATTAGCATTGTTAAAACCTGATTGTATGTTTATACCAAAGGGGTGAACTTCCCTCCCAACATTGCCTACTTATATAGGCCTTACGCATTCTCCCTAGGTTGTTGCAGTTGTTGTTGAGATGACTATCCTTGATATTCCTATTGGGCTCGCTGTGATTGGTATTGCCTATTTGACTGTGGCTGATATTGCCTGTCTTGTCGTAGCTCCGATTGTGGAGCATACTGATTGCCTTGAGTGTTGGCGACAATGTTATTAACCTCTGTAGTGCGCTGCATGGGAGTAGTGTCATTTCCATTCCCTTATCCAATGGGTTCCCCCTCTACTTTATTTCTTCTAATTGTGGGGGTCTGGTGTGGCCATGGGGAAATGGTTCCGGCTCTGATCCCGACTTCCACTTATTCTCCAGCTCGGATGAGTTGAGAGAAATTTACGTATGGTTACGAGATTAGATATCCTGAAATGTTGGGGTTTGCTGAATGTACGATCATGGATATCTGCTTCTCGTCGTTGATGGGGTTTCTCATTCGGGCTGCCATGGCCCGCCATCGTCCCACGTATGCAGACAATGATTCGTCACTTTTTTGTCTCAAAGTAGGAAAGTAAGTTAGTTTTTAAAAATCAATTAAAACGAAAATCCTAAAAGTAAAGTTAGTAAAAACCCTAATCTTAATCTAATTCTAAAACTAATTAATTTAAAAAATACATAGCCGTCAATCCCCAGCAACGATGCCAAAAACTTGTACACTCCCCAAGTGCAGGGTTGTGATATAGTAATAAACTCGGTAAGACCGAGGTCGGATCCCAAGGGACTGATACTTGTACGTTATATGAAACTAGGTAGAAATAGAACTAGCCTAAGATGAAATCTAAATTGAATATAAATTGATGAATAATGGTAAGAGATTAATCTAAAACTTAAAAGAAATCAGATATAGGAAACTAGGGATTCAGAAGATCCACTTGTAGAGATCAGGGAAATCTTATGCCTGCATTAAAAACTCAACTGGATTTAGAGTCCCATCTTCATCCAGTTGAAGAGTGTAACCATGAAAATCAAACTGAACTTACTTTGATCTAGTTTTCAAGAGATGAAAGGTATATGAATTAGAATGGATTCCATCACCAAACCATGCCCAGGAGAGAAAGTAAACAATAGAATTAAACTAATTACCAACCAATCAACAATGTATGAAGGTTAGGAAGGGTACCATCATCCAACCATGCCCAGGAGACGATGGTGAACAACAGGGCTTCTTGACGTCATAAACATAAAAAGGCAAGGAACATGCTCAAAGTTATCGCAGACCCATTGTAATTTTAGTCACAACAAACCATTAAAAACTAAGAACATTCCCTTAATAAAACTAAATTCAAATTCAGTTTAGTATAAACAAAAGGTATAAGAAAAGTCTCCCCATCACGCTACAAGCTTCACCCCTTAGCCCTAACTAAGAGGTTTAGCTCAACATGATGGAGCTAGACATCTTAAAAGAAATACTAAGAAAAAAAATAAAAGAAATAAATAAATTACTCTATAACTACTCTCTCTCTCTCTCTTTGCTCCTTGCTTGGATCTGGATTGAATGCTCCCTTTTCTCTTCTGCACGTCTCCTTTTTATAAGCTGATGGAAGTCGGTGGAGACTCATGCTGCTGAAGTCGGTGTGCTTCTTACGCAACAACTTAACAGAGCTTACGCTGGTTATTTGGTGGGGCCCACTTCGCCTTCTTTCGAGGAATCCACACCGTCCATTAAATGCGTCTCGAAAAACCAGTCGAGGATGTCATGGTTCAACTCAGATTCTGTGTGGACCGCGGAGTCTTTCATTACACCGTTCATCTTCTATTTGAACCATTGAAAACCCATCTCCACTGTCTTTTGTTAACCTAACACCTAGACTTGAATGGTCAGCCCCGTATGACTCCAATGGACGATCTGGATCAGGCATTTGAAACATGATGGTGGCCCACAATGTTCCTCCACAACTTCTAACGTGAAACAGAGCTTCCGCGTTGGCTCTGTGACGATCGGTGGGGTCCACAGTGATGTTTTTGATGCAATCCACCCCATCCATTGTAATCACGTCGAGAAACCAGTAAGAAATGGCTGGTTTTAGATTGACTTTAGTGTGGCCCGCAAAATAATTTGCTCCGCTGTCTGTCCTGAGATTTACTGTGGAAATTGCTTAATCGAGTGCATGGGACCAAAAGGTCACCTTGGTGAGGGTCTAGACTCCCTTATGGACGCAATGGTCGGTCCAGATTCTCCAAAAGGATGACGAGGGGGTCCCACTAGTGAAAAACGGACGGACGTTGATCGTCCGCTATTACTGCGCAAAGAAGAAGACGGGTCAGACCATCTTTGATCGGGTTGACCGTCCGGTGCATGTACAATATGTACACGCACTATACATGTAGGGCCCATGGTGATGGTTATGAGAAATCTGATTCGTCCATCGTTTTTATCAGCTCATTTAAACTGTCGAGATCAATTTTACAACATATCCAAATAGTAGGTGGGCCCCAATTCATAGATCTATGGGCTGATCTATTCATTGGGCCACTTCCACGAAGATTCAATGGGTGAAATTTGATGCATACAATTAAATTATGGTCCTCAAGCCATATATGAAGTCTCGAGCCAAACAGATTGTGGAAACTCTGTGATCTCGCATTCCAGACCCTTTTTAAGCCACTTGAGTTTCAGTATCTTGATTTTCTCAAACCTCTGGCGTATAAATCCATCGATCTTGGTCCCCTTGGGTCCGTCCCTTACTTTGGTAAATTCTGAGCGTTAAATCTCAGCTTTTAGCACCCTGTTTCGGTCCAAGCTCGCGAATACGGCTTGTATCACAAACACGATTAAAATAGGCCATTAAACAGTATCATGTCTGAAAATCATGTAATAACTGGGGTCTAATATGCAATATTTGACCCTCAACACGAGTTTATGCCCTAGAGAATACAATTCAAAGATATTTTTTCTCTTTTTTCGTGAATGTAGTGATAAATGTCCCTTGAGATTAGAATACCACATACCTTCGAGTCGGGTCTCGACTAGTACAAACTAGATGATCCCCTGTGGATTCACCATTCTGTAGACACTGAAAATTGGCACCCATGCTGGTTTGTGTGTGTTATATTTTTCAGTAGTGGGGGTGAGTAGGCCGATTTGTAGATGTTGGAGTCGCCACTAGCCAATTAATCTCAAAATCCCGCAATCGGCTAGAACCTGCGGAATATGTAAGGTTGGAGAAATTTGAAGACTCTCCTACCTTAGATTGACTCCTAGTCTGCGATCCGAGATTCTAGGTAGGGGACCATGGTTACAAAGAGGGAAGGTGTTAGGCACCCTCTCTGTCCATACAAATGTATGGTCTCTACTTTGTGTGGTAAACAATCCCAAGGGATGGATGGTGTGGTTGAGATAGGACTAAGCACACACGTGGATTTCTGATGCGGCAAGATCCGAGATTTCGGTAAGCTACAGAGCATACATCCAATGGTGTGTTTAGAAGGTGGATGTGATGATGCTTATGCAAAGAGGTACAAATGGACTAGATCTCTATGAATTTCTGATGTGACAGGATCTGATGTATAACAAGTCATAGAGCATACATTCACTAGAGATCTAGAGAAGCGGGGGGTTGAGAAGGGAATAGATGTCATGATGAATGTTTGTATTTAAAAATGAATGGATCTTCGGCTTGATCTTTGAGTGGGCTAAGACATGGACTGAACCATAACCAATCTAGGCTAGACTTGATAAGTTGGAAAGGTCAAGAGGAAGGGCTAGGGGGTGGCTTGAAAGATCAGAACTTTGAAGGCTTGGGAGTTCCTTCCCTTTCCTTCACTCTCTTCCTCACTCTCCTTTTCTCTCACTCTCTTTAAGCTTAAAGGGAGAAGTGGCTTGTTGGAGATGGATGAAATGAGAAGAGGAGGGGGCTATTTATAGCCTTCTCTAAGGGCTCTATAGTAAATATGGGGTAGGTAAGGGTTAAAATGATGACATGGAGGCTTGTGATTGGCTAGGGAGAGGGGAGAACCACGTAGCGTGCTCCCATTGGCTCTTAAGGCTGGTAAAATGGTAAATAGTGAGGATTGGGGGGGGGGATAAATTTAGGGAAGTTGGCTTTTGAATGCTGGGACAACTGTCCACACACGGGGCGTAAGCGATGGTACTCGGAGTACCACCGGCGGTAGTCAGACTACTGCCAACGATAGTTAGACTACCGCCCGGGCCTCATTCGGGCAGGGCTCGAGCATTGCGGCTTTGTTCACTATGTTAGTTCATCTGGTGGTCCTATTTTTGTGTTTTATGGCTCAGATAAGTGAGCTTATATTTGGGAAAAGGGATCCTAGTTAGGGTATAGGGTAAAGCGAGGGCTGTATGTAGGTTGGATCAAGGTTTTAGGTCTCAATCTGGAAGTCGGAGACTTTTGGGTCAGGGTTAGGTTTAGGCTGGGATTAGGGTTTGGTTCAAGATATAATCATGGTTCCTGGGCTGTCTTAGCCTTCTCAAGATGTTAGCCTGGGTGGGGTGTCTACACTAAGTTAGGTGCATGCATCTCTAGACTAATTGTAGAGATGGAACATCCCTAGCTAGGTTTTGAAAAGAAGATCCATATATGGACTTCTAAAGGTAGGAGGAGAAGGACCGTAAGTGGGGCATCAATCACTTTAATTGTCCATTAAGACCTATTATTATGTTAATCTAAGTCGCTCATCAGGTTCACCATGCCGCTGTCCACTCAACTTGTGAGTTGCGCATCCAACCACCCATCCATGCTATTATTCCACGTAAACTGTTCATTTAAAGATATTAAAAATAAAGCCATATTGGTGTCGATCTAAACGGTTCATCAAAGGGCCATTTTGTCATAAGTTATCTAGGTGGTGTACAACAACACCTTTCTCAGCCTACCTCAGATGTGTGAGCTCAATCAAACATCAACGTGACTTCCGTTGTTTTAAAACATTAAGACACTTCAGCTCTTCTATTCTAATGTGATTTCTAAAAAAATAAGAAATCAAAAAGGGAAAGTGAAAGAGAAAAGTGAAAGAGAAACTATAAGGAGAAGGGAGAGTGTGAAGCGGTGCCTCAATCTTTCCCACATGCTCACACATGTATGGCTGTGTGTAGGAAGGCGGTGGAGAGAGAGAGATAGAGAGAGAGAGAGAGAGAGAGAGAGAGAGAGCTTCCATTAGTGATGTTGGCTTATAAAAAAGGTAGGGCGTGAAGTGTAAGGAGAGTTGTTGGTAAGAGAGAAAGAGAGAGGTAGAGTGAGATTTAAAATAAAATAAAAGAAAAGAGTTGCCCTTTTGCTTTTGGACATAACCTTTTTGACATTTGAAAATATTCCTTTTCCTTTCCTTTTGAGCTTAGGGTCTTCACTTTATTACTCTAACATATATAACTCTTAATTTTTAAGATTAAAATTTAACCCTATGATTGTTAATTTCCTTTATTTTACCCATTTTTCTTGGGTATCTTGAATCTTCTTTCCTTATCTTTAAATTCTTCTTCTTCTTCTTCTTCTTCTTCTTTTTGTATATTTTTATTTTTATTTTTATTTTTATTTTGAGTACTTTGAATTTAGCCTTTGGGTATCCAAATTCAACCATTTTTCAAGTATCTTGAGTTCTTGGGATAAGAATCTGTATTCTTTTTATTAATCTTGGCTTTCCTTAATCATCTATTTTGAATCTTGATTTTTTGTATAGGTTATACATATCTTGTTTTCTTAAGTTTAACCTTAAGATCTTAATCCATCAGTGTGCTTTTCTAGAATTACTTGAAAGTATAGATGTATTTTTGCATGTGGATTATCATATTACTTTGTTAGTTTCTCTTTTGAAATCATGATTAAGGATGATTTGTTAAAATATTTATTGGGATTCATAGGATTCACATGCATCGTGATCATGGAGTATTTGAATTTGGTTTTCTTAGTTACATTATAATCATGGAATATTTGGATTTCGATTTTCTTAGTTGCATTATAATTATAGAATGTTAGAACTTGTTTTGGTTAGTTGTATCAGTATCATGGCCTAATCAGTACTTGATAATTATAGAATAATTAAATTTTGATTTAATTGGAAATCAGATCGATGAGCATGTAATGATTGCCCATCAGTGAGTATGTAAGGATTGTTTATTGCGTTAAATTGGATTGGAGAGTATGTAAGAATTGCTCATCGGTAAGCATGTAAAGATTACTCATTTTTCTAGACTGGATCTATTAGTATGAAATGATTACTCATTGGTAAGCATGTAAGGATTGCTCTTTTTGTTAAATTGGATCAATGAGCATGTAAAGATTGTTCACTAGAGATCATGTAAGGATTGCTCGTTTTGCTAAAACGGAAAGTGGAGCATGTAAGGATTGCATGTACGAGAGCGTGTATTGAAATTGTGTGGATTATCCACCACAACGTGTGGGGAAGCTTGGTAAAGCTATAAAAATTATAGCCAAGTTCTAGAGAGAATGATTAGGACCAAATAAAATTCTTTGCCTAATTAATAGAATTTATCAATTAAACTAATCAAGACAAATTAACACTAAGGCTTCTAAGCCAAAGTGGGTCCAATAATATAGACTACAGATAATATATCAATCAATCGACTAGTGTATAAGAGAAAGTGAGTTTATGTGTGTTTACTAGTTAAATGTCTAGCATACAACCCAATCTAAGCATTCATGTAATCTAACTAATTAAACACATAAGCATGAATAAAATTGTGCTTAAATGACAATCGCAAATACTTGCATGTATAGTTATTCGATTTCTCTACTCCACTCCCGGTGGATACACACTCCTTGAGTGTACCGATATTCACTATTGGAGGTTTTAAATCAAGTTCGTCTCTAATAGTGGTTCCTTCTAGGCTAACTAAAAACCTATAGGTACAATCCTATGTTGAAGAAACACATTTTCACCCACATTGGTGGCTCCTAATGGGACTAAATTGGTTTACTATTGGCTAACCAACAAACACTAGCGGTCCTACACAAGAACCTACAAGTACACTCCCATGTTAGAGGAACATGTTTCTACCCTAGTTACTGGCTCGTGTAGAGATTAAGTTGGTTTTCTATCGGCTAACCAAGAACCACTAGTGGTCCTAACCAATGCTTTACGTACACTCTCACCGGAGGCTCCCCATAAAGATTAACATGAATGCACCCGTGTTTGGTAAATTCGGCACTACACAAGAACCTAGGTCCTACACAATAACTTATTCGATTTTGGGTCACAAACTCTAAACTCAAGCCTATATAAGGAAAAAGTATGTGGACTCTAAATTGATAACCTTACTTGTCGGATTGAGCTCTGTTGATATGTCTTACTTAGGTTGATTGATTGATGCTCTTCTATGCTTTAATCAGCTCCCCGTATATTCTTCCGATAGTTGACGATGATACTTTACTTCCTATTATCAATTAACTTGTATATGTTGCCCCGATGAGGTGACAAAGGTGGTGAGAGGATGACAGAATCTCCTACAACTAATGGATAATTAATTTCATAGGGGATTCAACAAGATAGGTGTTCTAGAGGGTTTACAAAATGATTTGCTAATAAGCTTTGATCGAATCTCTAGAACAAGGTGGAGATTGAGTTCATCTTCAATATGGAGGTTGAAATCCTCATTAGAGTAGGCTTCCATTACACAAAAAATCCATCAAAATGCCCAATGCCCAAATGCCTTATATAAAGGAATCAAGTTCAAATGGTCATAAAATAGGAAAAATGGCATCCTCAATCGATCGATTAAGATCTGTTGATTTAGGCTAAAAACCTTTGTTAGATAGTTTTGCATAGGTTCGATTGATCGAGTTTGACTGTTGATCATCGATTGAGCCTCACTCGAGAGTCATTAAAATAGTCAAAGATCTTCCTTTATAGTTTTAACCATAATCAATAGATCAAGCGAGCTTGATTGATCGAGCTCACCTATGAGTCTTGTATTTTGGGCAGTTTGGTTTACAATAACACGAGACCTTTATAGCCTATTGTTGAGTGTCAATATTGCATATTTTTCCCTGTTTACACCTTGGTTTTATGAACATGATAATGCTTAATTGGTATATTTTAAGCATGTTGGTATTACGAGGTGAGTCTGAGAGGTTGGATTGAAAAGAATGCTAAAAACATGAAAATTGATGCTTGAATATCACTAAGGCAATGGATGGATCTTATAAGACCAAGATTGAAGATTTTAAGGGCCCAAGATTTAAAGAAACTAAGTAGAGGAGGAAGGAAGTTGAAAGTGTAAAGTGTGGAAATTAAAAAAATAAATAAATCTTACTATCAATGAAATCGAAGTAAGTGTTCGATGACATCGAAGGCAGTTCGATTGCATCGAGATTTAAGTGAAATTCAAGTCTGGTTGTTGGACTAAATGGGTACATTTTTCGATGACATCGATGGCCCATTCGAATTGTCAAAGACCCCTTTGATGACATCAAAACCTATTTGATGACATTGAGAATTTTAAAAATTTTGGAGTAAGTCGCTGGAACATTCTAGACAATTTTTTACTTGATCGAAATCCCTTCGATGACATCAAAGATCTGTTCAATGACAGGCATCGAAGATTTACGTAGTGCGAATGGGCGTGACTTTCGAATTCGATTCAAAATGAGATTCTACATTCGATGACATCAAAGGTGTTATAGATTGTGCGTAAATTTGAGGTGGTTTCCAAAGTCGGCTGAATAGAGCTTATATATTTAGTTTCTTCAAGGAGATGTTGACACAAATTAGGGTTTAAGGAGTAGAGAAAATGGTGGAGTAGCCTCCCAAGAGTTTTTCTTCTTTTTCCTTAGTTTATTTTCATATTTTTCATTAAAAGTTTTAGTTTAATCATGTCAATGGTTAACTAAACCTTTTAGGTATAGCTAAGAGGTGAAGCTTATAGTCTGTTTAGATGTTTATCTTACTTTGATTCAAGTTTATGTTGAATTTCATTGATTTTTATTTTGATTAAAGGAATATTTTTAGTTTTCTATAGTTTATTATGACTGAAATTATAGTAGATGTTGTGAGAGCTTTGAATATCTTCTTACTTGTTTGGAATTATGAGATCTATAAAATTTGTGATTCACCATTGTCTCCTAGGCATGGTGGATGGTTAAATTCTATACCGATCATCACAATGGTACTATATGTGGGAATTAATTCAATGAAAAGTTTAGGATTATTTTAACCATTCCATCTTCCAACTAGATAAGATAGAACTCTAATTCCAATTGTGATTTTTGAATCAAGGTAACATCTTAATAGCTACAAGTGGATCTTTTGCGCTCTAGTTTTCTTTTTATTATTAATAGTTCTTTCACTAGTGATCTCTCTTATAGTTTATATCTGATTCCAGTTCTAGTTTATTTTAGAATACGTACAAGTTAGTCCTTGTGGATTTGACCTCGTTCTCACTGAGTTATTATTACATCACGACCCTGCGCTTGGGGTTGTGAACACCTATCTAAGCATATTCAAATGGAGCTCTTAAGGGTAAAGGATGATTAAATGAAGGTTTACCTATTAAGGTTAGGATCATTTAGAGGTTAGATTTTTTTGGATCAAAGATTAGGGTCACCAAGGCACCTTAATTTATTTGTTCTTCCCTTCCTTGATGCTACAAGTCTTCATGTCTCTTCGGTCTTCAGCTTCCGAGGGCTCAATTGACTCATTAACACACATATGCACGTGATTGACAAATAAGTGCATAATTTAGTGCACTAACATGTATGAATTTCTCATCTTATTGAACTAGATGGGTAATTAAGCATGCAAGGATTGCAAAAGGTTCGTATCGTCTGTGCTATGCAAGGTTTTAGAAAAGTAATTAGATTGAATCTGAACATGGTAGAATATTGAGTTGCAAATCTCACTGATTGAGATCCAATCATGACATTATTGTATAAGATTTATTCATGATTTTATTAAATTTATATTAGTTTAATGCCAGTCTTTTACTTGAATTGTTTAGTATTGTATATCTCTTAAAATTTTATCTCATAGTTTCTAAACTTGTGTAAGGAATTATCTCATTGGACTTTATAAGTTCACCATATTGGGATTTTATTTTTTAGGAGAAAGATTAGAGGACTACGCGTGGGGAGAGTACCATTACTTTAAATTCTTTAAGTGATTGCAAAGATTAGTTTAATTTCTTTTTAAAAAATTATTATATTGTAATCTAACTTTAAATAGTGACTTTATTAATTAGTATGATTTGGATACATTTAGACTTAGAGAAATTTTTAACATTTATTTACTTTTGAGTTGGGGATGATTTCTCTCTTAATAGATGATCTGTTTAATTATTTTGTGGTTTGAATATAGTGAATATCAAAATTTAATTAAAAGTACTGATAATCAGTTCTTGAATTTTGGTTTCAGTTGACACACTCAGTTATCAAATTTAGAGGCGTGACAATTTATAAGGACTTATATAAGGTTTTATAGTTACGGGTTTCAGGGTCAGTTTTAATTTTTGGCAAAGGTTTAGATTGAGGTTGTCGACACCGTGTTAAAGGATAGTCCAAGGTTCGCCTATAGGTTTGGGTTTAGGCTAAGGTTTTGATTCCCAGTTAGAGCTTGGGCTATGGTTTCGGCTTTGGGTTGAGTTTAGATCTAAATCTCGTGCAATGAGCCACCCTATTTTAAGTGGGTTGTCTATAGGTGAACTTCTTCGATAGAGGTTGTGTGCAAATCAAATGCCAAAGGCTAGACACTCCACCACTCTACTCAGGCTAAGAATAATTTGATATATTTTAATTAAAGTGTTTATGTCAGTTAAATGTTTGACAAAAAGGAAACTCGGGTGTCCTGAAATTAACGGGAGTGAGGTGATCACCCTTGTGCTTTGCAACCTTATAGGGATCTGACTACAACTCTCCTATTGTGACTTATATATGCTTGAGTGTTTGTGATTTTGAATTTCAATAAGGTAGTTCCCTTGTATTTTGTGGCCTTATAGGAATTTGACTGTTGTGATCGAATAAAGAGAGGGTAATTTTCCTCGTTACTATTTTAAGATTTTCTAATAGTCCACTTATTGAAATGGGTAGTTCGAACACTTTGTGGCCTTATAAAGATCAAACTATTGCATTGTGATTGTTAGACTTGACGGACATCCTTAACTAGGTGCTCCCAAGTTATCTCTTATTGTGTGCACTTCTGACTTTAACTATTACATTGTAATAGACTTTTCTATTAATGAAAGGCAGTTACCTTGATCAAGATGTTGTTTACACACTACCCTTAGAGTTTAAGCTGAGATTTGACTTCAAGTTGGGGTTCAACCAGAGGTTTTGGGTTCCAGGCTAGGATTTGGCTTTCGATTTTGGCTTCGAGTTAGGTTTAGATCCATATCTTATGTTGTTAGAGACCTAGTTTCATGTGAGGTGTCTACGAGAAAATAGAAAAATCTAAAATTTCTCTCACTGCACCTTTTCAAATTACAATTAGAGTATAGAAAAATCACATTAGACATGTTGGGGGTAGATCTACATATTGATGGAGGTTTTTTGAATTTTTAAAGAATAAAATTTAATTACAAATGTAAAATTATTATTATTTAAAAAAAAATAGATTTATTATCTCCATATATGGAGATGAAAATGATGACTTTGAGCTACCATGTGACTTTATGTGTGTTTGAGGCACAGTCACACTTATGTATTAAGGGCACATTATATATATATTTTTACTTCTTTAGATTTTGAATACGTTATTTGTATTTTCATACATATCTTCTTAAATTTATAAATGATATGAACTCATATAGTTGCATTATTTTTATCAAACAACACATGGATTGGACTGTATAAAAAAATCTTATTATATGCACTTATTTTTTATGATCTTATGATTTCCAAGTATATAATAATATCATTTTTTTATGTCCCCTAAAGTTTCATTGAAAATTTCAAATAATAATTCAATGTTTCCCAAAATAGTGATACACTATGGCCTGCTTGTTTTACCAATTACATCAGTAAATGAAATGGGCAATAATTGCAAATTATGTGTTTTGCGACATCAACTAGGTCTAAACACAATAATGTTACCAATTACATTATTTGGTTCATCATGGTAAACATGTAATGATGATAATTTTACATTACTTGAATGTCAAGACAACACCAAAATAAACTAATGTTGTGTTTGGATTGAAGTCTCCACTAGATATAATGAAATTTGTGATGATTACAAATTTATTTACTTGTTTCTTATTATATTTGCATTTGACTCTCGAAATATGTGTCTATAATATCCGTTTAAACAAACTTTGTAAAAAAGTAATGTAGCCTATTTACGTTACTTTATCACGGAAGTCAGTGAAACAAATAGACGCTATGTAGTACTTCTAATATTTCTCATGCGATATCTTACATGTTTCCTATTAGGAAAAATTATATTTCCCTCTATATAGTTTTCATTTTTATTAGATTTAATTAGAGATTAATTGATTATAATCTTCATTTTAAGGGTGTCTCCTCTTATATATATTCACATGTAACATCTCAATAAAAGTAAGGAAAAATAAAAAACTAAAAAAGGCTTCCGCCTTAAATTAATATTTTTTCATAGTATCAGAGTATTGATTTGAGACTTCTGAATCATCTATTATTTTTTGTGAACATCTCCCCGCCGTCTATCATTATTGTCATTGTCGGACCATCAAAAGTTTGACATTCACCTGACAACCATTAGTAATCGTCCTCATTTGTATTATCCACTACCGCACCAACTCCATCAAAGTCACTTCTGTCCATCTAGTAAACCTAGACCCAGAATAGTGTCCATTGATGTCACTCCAGATCGACATCATTGTAGATTAGTGTCAATCCCGATCGGTATTAATTTAGACTAGTGTCCATTGTAGTCGTGCGCTGTGCTTGAAATAGTGGTTGTCCACTCTTGCTTACAACATCTGTGTGAGCCAAAACCTCTTCTTTCATATCTCTGTCTGATCATGGCTATTGATTAGTTGATGACTGCCATCAGACATCAGCATCCTTACCATCTCTGGTGACCCTCCCACTACACCCCCAACACCACGACAGAACCTGTCTCTGGCCCCGACCCTCTTTAAACCCCTCTCCACTACACCCCCAACATCACACACCACCCTGGAACCTACCTCATTTACATCATAACCCTAACAACCCATCCCTATAACCATCGTTCATCGCATTTCTACCAATGTCACTAATTGTCCGCATAATTAATTAATTTACTTGTGTTGAAACCATATAATAGAATGGAGTAGTTGAACATAAACATCAACACCTTCTTTGAGTTGTCCACTTCTTATGCTTTCAGGAAAATTTTCCTTTATCATTTTGGGTTGAGTGTGTTCTAACTGCTACCTACCTGATTAACTGCATATTTCAATCTAAACCCTCTTATGAACATCTCTGGATTTTTGGATGTTTGTGCTATGCATACATCATTGCTTCTCATCAACATAAGTTTTTTGTGTGTGCGCTTCTAAATGCATCTTTGTTGGGTACCCTTTTGGGTAGTGAGGTTATTGAGTTTATGATCTTAAAAGAAAGTAAATATTCAATCTCATGATGTTATCTTCAATGAGAATTGTTTACACCCATTTCGGCTCACTGATATAGACTAATAAGAAGTCGCCACGTATCGAATCTATGGGTTCAATGCTGGTAGAATCGTACTTGTGTTTGAAGATATCTTTCACAGTTCTTTTCTTTAGTGATATGTCTTCCATTATTAATGTGGTTGCATAGAACCATGCGCATAACTTTAGGAGATCCAACTGTACAATGACATGTGACTGTGATTTTTGTGACATTTGAATGAAGTAACATACCCAACATGTCTATAAAATATCTACTGAGGCAAGAATCTTATCACAGATTTGGATATAATACACTTGGAAAGGTCGTCTCTTATAATCATTCTAAAATGGGAGATCTTCCAAGAGATGTTTGGAGGCCTTGCTATGATCACGAAGATTTTAAATATCTAAAGATCATACTAATATTTGAATGGATGGATATAAATCAAATAGGTGATGGGTTTTTTTGACCCGTTGTCAACTGATCATCTGCCCTGCTCGACTAGTTGTGGGCTGGTGCTCGATCAGTCGTGAGTTGCACAACTCAAAGTCCAGCGACGTTTGGATATTTTTCTCCGGGGTGCTTGACCGGTCGTGGGACGTACTCGACCAGTTGTGGGAGGTGCTCGACCGGTCGTGGGTGATGTACGACTAGTCGTGGTTATGCAGATTCGTTCCACGATTTTACATGGATTTCGTGTCGCAAGTCCTTTCGCAACTGGGATGCGGAAGGGAGTTTCTTAAAACTATAAAAAGGGGTCTCTAGGATTTTTCTAAGGTATGATGGTGATAGAAAAACACAATAGGGATATCAAAGGTGTGAGAGAGAGAGAGAGGAAGAGAGAGAGGAAGCTTATAGAAGGGAGGTTATGCTCGTGGAGATGATCTACTGTGCAATCAACATCTCAGTGCTTCTACGTCCTCGTAATCGGTGAGATCTCTCAATTTTTCTTTGTTCTCTTACTGTTTATTCACTCCTGTGTGAGTGATGAAGGTTTGATCATAGCAAGGTGTGCTCGTGATCGGTTGTAACGTTCTGCTATATAGTGGATTGTTGATCTGGACGAGTCCCGTGGTTTTTACCTTTTTGAGGATTTTTCATGTAAAAATCTCTTGTGTGGTGTGTGATTGTTACTTTGATTGTCTTCATTACTTTTATTATCCCATAATTCTGGTTTGTTAGAGAGGCTAAATCCTGAAGTTTTGTGCAAGGCCCCCAACAAAGTGGTATCGGAGCTAAGTTCATTGAACGGGTAGGATCGGTTTGAATTATAAAAAGTGGCTCATCAAGGATGATTAGCCTCAATAGTTCTAACTGGACCATATGGAAGGCTAAGATGGAGGACTTACTTTATTGCAAGGACCTATATTCTCTAATTTTAGGCATATCAGCAAAATCCAAGGATATGTCTAATGATGATTGGAAGAAGATGGACCGGAAGGCAGTGGGGTTTATTAGATAATGGCTAGATGATTCTGTGTTCCACCATATGTCTACAAAAACCTCAGCCGCTAGCCTATAGATGAAACTAAAAGGGCTGTATGAGAGGAAGACAACTGGTAATAAAATCTTTCTAATAAGGCGACTTGTGAATCTCAAGTTCAAGGATGGTGGTTCTATACTGAGCACATGAATGAGGTCAGCAATATAGTGAACCAACTCTCCTCTATGAAGATGATCCTGGATGATGACCTACAGGCTTTACTATTGCTTAGTTCATTGCCTGACAATTGAGAGACATTGGTGGTGTCTCTATGTAACTCCACGCCAGACGGAAAGATATCCATGGAACAGGTGACTAGTTGTCTCTTCAATGAAGAAAGGAGGAAGTCTCAGGGGTCTACTTAGCAAGAGGCCCTTACGACACAGGAATGGGGAAGAGGAAAAAACAGGAAGGGCGAGAAGGCTCAAGATAAATCAAGAGGTAAGTCGAGTAATAGAAAAGATGTTGAATGCTGGAATTGTGGCAAGAAGGGCCACTATAAGCATGAATGTCGTAAGGCTAAAAACGACAAGAACGAAAAAGGAAATGAGAAAGAAGATGAATCAGATTCCACTGCGGTCGCTTCAAATGGCGACGTTATAGTTATTCTTTCTGCAGATCATAATGTATGTCTCATGGCTACGAGTCAGGGCATTGACTAGGTGATAGACTCGGGAGCCTCTTTTCATGCAACTCCACGTAAGGACTTCTTTATAAGCTATAGGTCAGGTGACTATGGGACCGTGAAGATGGAAAATTCTGACATATCGAAGATCATAAGAGTTGGTGATATTTATGTGAAGACCGATGTAGGCTGTATATTGGTTCTCAGGGATGTGAGGCATATCCCAGACCTTCGCCTCAACTTGATGTCGACGGGAAGGTTGGATGATGATGGCTATGAAAGCCAGTTTGCTGGTGGGTGCTGGAAGCTCATCAATGGTTCGTTGATCATAGCAAGAGGAAAGAAGTGTTGCACCCTTTACAAGGCATGTCTTAGTGTGTGCAAGGGTGGGTTGAACACAGCGGAAGATTCAGCTATTGACATGTGGCATAAGCGTCTAGGCCATATAAGTGAAAAAGGGCTTCAACTACTAGCGAGGAAGCAGTTCCTTCCAAATGTGACAGGTACGCCTCTCAAAACCTGTCTTGATTATTTATCGGAGAAACAGCATAGAGTTTCATTCATTAAAATTGTTTCTCATATTAATAAAGTGCATGCATTAGATTTGGTTTATTTTGATGTTTGTGGTCCTATAAGGATAAAAACCTTAGGTAAGGCTTTGTATTCTGTCACTTTTATAGATGAAGCATCTAGGAGGGTTTAGGTTTATGCTTTGAAATCTAAGGACGAAGTCTTCGGTGTGTTTAAATTTTTTCATACTATGGTCAAGAGATAGACAAGTAGATCATTAAAGTGCATACGCACTAATAATGGTGGTAAATATATTGGCGACTTTCATAAGTACGGAAAGTCCCTGACTATACGGCATGAATAGACAGTTCTCAAGACTCCCCAGCATAACGGTGTAGCTGAGTGAATGAATCACACTATTGTTGAGAGAATCAGATGCATGTTATCCCATGCGAAGTTGTCCAAGACGTTCTAGCGAGAAGCAATGCACACGACAGTGTATCTGATAAACAGGTCTTCATCAGCCCCGTTGAATGGAGAAGTACCTGAGAAAGTGTGAACTGGACATGATCTATCATACAATCATCGTAGGGTGTTTTGATGCAAGGTATTTATTCACGTACCAAAGGATGAGAGGTTCAAGCTCGATATGAAGATCATGCAGTGTGTGTTCTTGGAGTACAGTGATGAAAAATTCAGTTACAGATTGTGGGATCCGACTGAGAGGAAGCTCGTCATGAGCAGAGATATGGTTTTCTTTGAAGATCAGTGTATAAAAGACATTGATAAGTCAGGAAGAACCAACCTAGTTCAGGTGAGCTAGAGGATATGGACCCGATTATTCCTCCCGTGGTGTCTGATGACGGGGGAGTACAGCAAGATGCCTAGGATGAGGGAGTTCCTATAGAAGATGGACCGAGGGAGCAGCCCCCACCTGATGCACCCGTTGAGCCACAGGTGAGGAGGTCATCTAGGGACAGACAGTCGTCCAAAAGGTACTCGTCGCATGAGTACATTATGCTGACTGATGGGGGAGAGTCAAAAGACTATTATGAGGCCCTAGCCGACGAGCATAAGGAGGAGTGGTTGAAAGCTATGCAAGAGGAGATGGAATCCTTGCATAAGAATCACACCCATGACATGGTGAAACTACCTAAGGGCAAGAAAGCTTTGAGCAACAAGTAGATGTTCAGAAAGAAAGTTGAGTAGAAGAATTCATAAATGAGGTTCAAGGCCAAACTTGTGGAAAAAGGGTTTCGTCAGAGGAAAGGCATAGATTTCGAGGAGATATTTTCACCAGTAGTGAAGATGACATCCATACGGGTGTTGCTTGGGTTGGCGGCTAGTATAGATTTGGAGATAGAGCAGTTAGATGTTAAAACTGCTTTTCTCCATGGTGACCTGGAAGAAGAGATCTACATACACCAACTAGAGGGGTTCAAAGTCAAGGGCAAGGAGCATATGGTGTGTAGGCTGAGGAAGAGCTTGTATAGGCTGAAACAAGCTCCACGATAATGGTACAAGAAGTTCAATTCATTCATGTTACAGCATTGGTATGAAAGAACAAAGTCGGACCACTGTGTGTTCATGCGCAAGTTCTCAGATGTTGATTTCTTAGTTCTGTTGTTATACGTTTATGACATGCTCATCATGGGAAAAGACATCAAAAAGATTGACAGGCTAAAACAGGAATTGGGCAAGTCTTTTGCGATAAAAGACTTAGGAATGAAGATAACCCGTAACAGAAGCACCATGAAGCTTTGACTGTCACAAGAGCGGTATATTGAGAAAGTCCTAAAGCGACTTAACATGAATGCAGCGAAGCCGGTCAATACTCCACTAGATGGTCACTTCAAATTAAGCGATAGACAGTGTCCCAAGATGAAGGCAGAGGTGGAAGAGATGCAGAAGATACCCTACACATCAGTTGTAGGAATTTTGATATATGTTATGGTGTGCACATGCCCAGACATAGCATATGCGGTTGGTGTTATCAGCCGGTATCTTATCAATCCTGGCAAAGAGCATTGGGCGGTAGTGAAATGGATATTGCAATATCTAAGAGGTTCATCTAGGTTAAGCCTATGCTATAGTGACAAAAAACCTGTGTTAGAGGGCTACACAAATGCAGATATGACAAGTGACATAGATTCCAAGAAGTCTACATCAGGGTTCATGTTCACGTTTGCAAGGAGAGCGGTTTCTTAGCAGATCAAGCTACAGAGGGTCATAACATTATCGACGACAGAGGCTGAGTACATTGCAGTCACAGAGGCATGTAAAGAGATGCTTTGGATGAAGAGGTTCCTACAGGAACTTAGCCTGAACCAGGAGGAGCACATGGTCTATTGCGATAGTCAGAGTATTATACACTTGAGCAAGAATCCAAGTCAGCATTCCCAGTTAAAGCACATAGAGATTCGGTATCACTGGATCAGGGATACTTTGGAACAGAAGGTATTACAGCTTGAGAAGGTCCACACGAATGATAATGGGTCAGACATGATGACCAAGGCTTTGCTCAAGGGTAAGTTTGAGGGTTTTAAAAACTAGGTTGGCTTGAAGAAGGTGAATCCCTCATGGGTCAAAAAGAAAAAGATTTGATGGATTTTTTTGACCCATCGTCGACCAGTCGTGAGCTGGTGCTCGACCAATCTTGAGTTGCACGATTCAAAATTCAGCAAGGTTTTGATATTTTTCTCCGGGGTGCTCGACCGGTCATAGGTAGCACTTAGCCGGTCGTGGGTGGTGCATGACCAGTCGTGGTTACGCAGATTCATTTCGTGATTTTGGCGGATTTCTTGTTGCAAGTCCTTTCGCAACTAGGATGCGGAAGGGATTTTCCTAAAACTATAAAAAGGGATTTTTAGAATTTTTCTAGGGTATGATGGTGATAAAAAAATACAAGAGGGATATCAAAGGTGTGTGATAGAGAGAAAGAGAGAGAGGAAGCTTGTAGAAGGGAGGTCATGCTCGTGGAGGTGATCTACTGTGCAATCAACATCTCAATGCTTCTACGTCCTCATAATCGGTGAGATCTTTCAGTTTTTCTTCATTCTCTTATTGTTTATCTACTCATGTGTGAGTGATGAAGGTTTGATCATAGCAAGGTATGCTTGTGATCGGTTGTAATGTTCTGCTAAATAGTGGATTGTTGATCTGGACGAGGTCCCGTGGTTTTTACCTCTTTGAGGGTTTTCCACGTAAAAATCTCTTGTGTGGTGTGTGATTATTATTTTGATTATCTTCATTGCTTTTATTATCCCATAATTCTGGTTTGCTTGGGAGGCTAGATCCTGAAGTTTTGTGGAAGGCCCCCAACAATAGGCTCATATCAAAGTGGATCAGAATCAAAAGAATGGGAGAGCTCGATCGAGTGGACCTGATCCTACCAGTTCCATAATCCAAAGAGATTAAGGGTGGAGATGCTCTTATTAAGCTATTTTTAGATGTAACATCATCCTAAAGATCATATATGAGAGCATTTACATAAAAGTGGTGACCTAAAAGCCAATGATTTCACATTTATGGAGATCTCCCTATTCGAAATGCAAGCCATAGATGCGAATGATCCTATAACATCAAGGAAACTCAATGAGGATTTTGCCACCTTGACAACTTATAAAAGAGGAATGAACGCAATGAAGAGCTTAAAGCCATGCCAAACACAATTTATCTTCTTTTTTACATTTATCCTAGTATTGCTTAGCATAGCCTAATTTTAACATAAATCGTTGTTGTTCAACACGATTGCTACAATACCTTACGATTAACATAAACATCCACAACTGTAAGTTATTAGATCCTAATTAATCAAGTCCTTATTTGGGTGATCAATAATCATTCTAGTCACATCCTGCTAACCATTTACTTGGATCTTTTATTCACATGGATGGATTAAGTATTTATCTTCTTTTTTTTTTGTCTCTAGTTGTTTTTACTTTGTCGATTATAATGAGACACATCTACATATTAATAAAATCGACATTCTTTTAGCCCTTTTTCATTTCTCAGTTTATCTTCGTTCCTTTAAGAGATATATTGGTTGTAAATAGTGGTGAAAGAAAAATCCTTAACACAAGGTAAAAAGAATCCATAAGGAAGGACTTACCCCTACCCTTTACAAATTTCCTGATTGGTTATTACAACTGGTGGCTGGAATGACAACTGGATTTCTAAATTTGGTCTTACTCATTCATTTCAACGCAACATTTACCAACATTCAATAAAACATTGAGTTGAGTATGACTCTGGTACACCCACACTTCTTAATTGCACACGTAAACCAAAAACATACCATCGATCACACGTGTGGCCTTGTGTTTGGTTGAATTGCGTAAACAAGAACATATTTCCCTTCTAGACCACAACTACCATATTTGACACATCCCCTCAAGTCATCCCCATGCCAATTCTTAAACCTAACCCAGATCATCACTCAACCTCTAATCATTGATTCCCAATCTTGTTCCTATACCCTTTACTATGCACCATGCGATATTTCCCTCATCGATCTAATCATACCATCATGTGACCCTGCCTCAATGATTACATCTTTCCCACCCTTCTACCCCAAGTACGCTCTATTTTCATTTCGTATAATAGTTTCTTTGCTAATGATGTCACCATACTTTCCTTTATTTCTTCTTATGATGTGCTAGCGCCCTTTTCTCAAGTCGTTAAGGGTCTGTTTAGATTCGCGTATAAAAGTGCGTTGTATCGTATTTTAACTGAATATTCCTGAATATTCCCATTATTCAGTGTTTGGATAGGAGTGTACAAGTGTCGTATCATATGTGCGTGATTTCGTATCGTTTCAAAAAAATCGAAAGCACAGTGGAGTATTGTCAGTGGGTTCTGTTCCTGTCAATACTTCGTATTCATTGCGTTGTATTCGCAGTGGATAAAAGTTTGAAATTTGTACGATTACAAGATATTTCGTACCTATGCAATGCAAGATCAGGACCGTTCATTTAGTACATTTCAATGTGAAAATCATCTAGGTTAGAAATTAGAAAGTTACATACGTCAAACAGGCCACCCAACCCAATTAAGATTGTACAATACGCAGACATAATACGTCTTATCCAAACATTGATCTGTATAACATATTATATACTATGCCAAACAATACCTCCTATCCAAACATTGATTAGTCTCTGATTGATTTGGATGTATTTTGAAAAACATCTAATGTATACATGAACAGTACCCGAATACAATGCAATAAGCGAATCCAAACAGGCCCTAAGCTTTCTCATTGGCGTAGAGTAATGACAGCAGAAATTCAAGCATTAGAGGACAATCAAACTTGGACTCTACAAGCTCTACCACCGGTCAAAAATTCTATTGGATGTAACTAGGTATATAAAATCAAATATCAGTCTAACGGAACTATCAAGCACTACAAACCACCGTTACACAGTCATCCACTGAGGCTGAGTATTACGCATGGCTAGTAGCTGCTTGTTAACTCACTTGGCTCAAAAACCTTTTCCATGATCTTAGCGTTCAACATTCCCAACCTGTATACCTTCACAGTGATGATTAAGCGGCTCTTCACAATGCCAACAATCCTATTTTTCATGAAATGACCAAATGTATAGAAATTGATTATCACATTATTCGAGATAAAAGATATTATCTGGGATTCTCTGCATTTCATTCGTGACTCCAATCAACAACTTGAGAACATATTTACTAAACATTTTCATTGGTAATTTTTTTATCCTTTACTAGGTAAGTTGGGCATTACTGATCTTCATACACCAACTTAAAGGGAAGTATTAGGAAAATATATATTCCCTCTTGTATATTAGGAAAAACTATATTTTCCTTTTTTTTTAAAAAAAAAAAACATAGATTTGATTATAGATGAATTGATCCTAATCTTCCCTTCAGGAGTATCCCCTCTTGCATATATTCTTATGTATAATCTCAATAAAAGTAATGGAAAAAGAAAAAGAAAAAAAAAGGAGGGGGCTACCTCCTCAAATTCATTTATTATTATTATTATTATTATTATTATTATTATTATTATTATTTATTTTTAAAATTTTCGTATCCTAGGGGCGCATCACATCTAGTCAATACTAATACTCAAATCTATGGTTGTATAAAAATTTGGTGGGCATGGCTAAACACAAGTCAATCTAAACCACACTAACTGAAGGATGCTAATTTACAATAGGTGGGCCATCAATTGAAAAGATGAAGATAAATAGAACATTGCCTAAATATGACACAACTAAATCAAATGCTTAGATTATTCAATTAATGTGAATTTTGAATCAAGCTACATGAAAAATGGGGCCACGATTGGATGGCTTGGACTCATGAACATGTACCATATTACTTTTTTTCTGGAATTTTTAACTCATCCATGATTAGAGCACAAGGGAAGGGTTTTAACACGACAAAAATGAGTTAGGGTCAACAACCTTTCAAAGCCGAAGGGATAAAGACCAAATGGGCCCCTGGTTGTTTTGGGTATTGACAGCCTCTTCCTGTTATTTTATTATTTTATTCCACCTTATTCCTCAAATCTACTAAATAATCCCATCTACCTTTGGCCGTTAAGGTAAATGGTGAAGCAATATTACTAATTTGATTTATTCAAACTAGAACACCTCTTTTAGGCCCTGCGTATGATATACAATTCTATTGGTCATTTAGTAGATGTGAAATCTACTCCAACCATCAAGGACCTTTATGTTCACCGTACTTAGAAAATATCAGGCTATTCAAAAATCCAGATGGGCCACACCAATGGAAACTATGTAGTTTGTGCTAAAACTTTAGAGTTCACACGGTGTGGCCTGGCATTAGGCTGATTTTGTCATTTTTCGTCTATGCTTGTGAGCCCTACCTGATGAAATAAATATGATGTAAGATACATAACATTGAGTGAATCTGATTATGACGTAAGATACACAACTTGGTGGGCCCGGATAAAAACCCATGGTTGGAATCCCATTCCACTGTTCCTTGTGGTGTGTCCCAACTGAGATGCTGATCTGGCTGAGTTTTTGCCTCAGGGTCTAACATTAAGGATTGAATCTGATGGACAGAGTGGATATCCTATAGGACATGCATTGCAAAGGATTTGGGAAATTAAGTTAGCCTTCTAACACAGGCGGCCGGGATCCTTTATAAAGGAAGCGGAATGGCTGGTGTACCACTCACCACCGACCTGGCTGTTGTGTTGACGTCACCAAGTTCTGTGGGTCCCACCATACATATGTTATATCCAAACCATCCGTTCATTTGGTGAGCTCATCATTAAGGTTGAGACAAAAAATAAAACTTATCCAAAGATCAAGTGGACCACACCACAAGAAGAAATGGGGGATTGAACGTATACCATTGAAATCCTTTCGGGGTCACAGAAGTTTTGGATCAATATGATTGGATGGAAAATAAACGCTATGGTTTAACGTTTATTTGTGGTGTGGTCTACTTGAGCTTTGGATATGACTCATTTTTCAGCTCATGCTATAAAATAATCTCGCCAAATGGATGAACGGTGTGGATATAATAAATACGTCATCGTAGGGGCCATGTAATTTTGATTACCTTTGAACCGTTCGTACAACTCATAGCTCGAGGACCGTAAGCACTCCTCTTGCACGACAATGTTGCACCAGTGAATCAACTTGGTCTATAAGGGGGATGGTTTGCAAACCTAGAATGAGCTTATTCCACGGAGGATGTGGGTGGTGTTGAGAATGTGGAGCCACATTGGGCCGCCTTCTACCGGTCGTAGGACGTCTTCGACCGGTCGTAGGGGCCTTCTTGACCGGTCGTGGACCGGCTCGATTCAAAGTCCAGCGATGCTGTTTTTTTGCTGTTTTGGGCCCTAGGACTGGTCGTAGGGACTGTAAGACCGGTCGTACTACGACCGATGTAGTTTGTACCACGATTTTACGTGAAACTGCGGATTTGAGTCCTTTCGCAACTGGGAAGCGGAAGGGAAGTTACTAAACTATAAATAGGGGTTCCTAGGGCTTTTCTTGATAGATGAGCAAGAGGAAAAAATAATTCTAAGGTGTGGGCTAAGGAATTTCTCTGTTCTTTTAAGGGAGAGGTTAGTATATTGCCTTCTAATCTTTGTTCTTCTTCATAGTGGAAGTTTGCATCCGTGATTTTTTACCCTAGTTTGAAATTTTTTCACGTATATCTTGTCTTGTGGTTTATTTGGATTGCTTTGATCTGTTTCTAGTTTATATTCCTTTCTATTTATCGTTTGTGGGTGAGACCTGAGATTGGATCTCGGCCCACTGCGTTGTTGGCGTGCTGCGCAACAACTGGTATCAGAGCTATTGGTTTAGTTCTATTGGGAGCGATGGCGGAAGATGAAAAAATTAGAATTAAGAAGTTTGATGGTTCAAACTTTGCCTTCTGGAACATGCAGTTGGAGGATTATCTGTATCAGAAGGACTTCTACATTCCTCTAGAAGGAAAAGAGAAGAAACCAGAAAAGATGACAGATGATGAATGATTTTTACTGGATAGGAAGGCTTTAAGAACGATCCGACTCTCTTTGTCTAAGAGCGTTGCCTTTAATATATCCAAGATGAAAACGATAAAAGAATTAATGGAAGCCTTACCCACCATGTATGAAAAGCCCTCAGTATCCAATAAGGTTCATCTTATGAAATAGCTATTCAACATGAAGATGTCAGATGATGGGAGCGTGGCTGAACATCTAAACGAGTTCAATACAGTCACGAGCCAGTTGGAATCCGTTGGCATCGTTTTTGAGGATGAGGTCAGGGCACTATTGATCTTATCCAGTCTGTCAGACAGTTGGGATGGTTTGGTGATTGCTGTGAGCAATTCTTCAGGGTCGACAAAGCTGAAATTTGATGATGTGGCCGGTCTAATTCTCAGCGAAGAATCTAGAAGGAAGGCATCGGGAGTTTCAGGGGATTCAGGGAATGCTCTAAACGTTGAAGGAAGAGGAAGATCGCAAAACAGAGGAGGCAATAAACACGGGCGTTCTAAGTCGAGGAAGAAGTCCAAGGGACCGAAAGAAAAAGACGGATGTTGGCATTGCGGCAAGAAGGGGCACATGAAACATGATTGCAGGGCGCTCAAGAAACAAAATGGAAGCTCTCAAGGCGGGAAGGATTCAGTGAATCTGTCTGAGGAGAGCGACACAGAGGCGTTGATCTTGTCTCTTGATGCGAGGAATGAGTCTTGGGTTATAGACTCGGATGCTTCGTTTCATGCCACTTCATGTAAGGAAGTTCTGCGTGATTATGTGTCAGGTGACTTTGAGAGAGTCTACCTGAGTGATGATGAGTCGTGCAGTATTGTTGGAAAGGGGGACGTTCAGGTCAATCAGAAAGACGGAAAACTGAAGGATGTCAGACATGTACCGAGTTTGAGAAGGAATCTGATCTCAGTGGGGCAGTTGGCCGATACCAGTTATGTGACGACATTCACTAGTGATTTCTGAAAGATCACAAAAGGTGCCTTAGTGATATCTCGAGGCAAAAAGGAAGGCACTTTGTACGTGACTTCAGGATCGTATAGTTCACTCGCAGTCGCATCAACTGGAGTGAATGGACAGTTATGGCATCAGAGGCTGAGACATATGAGTGAAAAAGGGATGAAAGTGTCGTTGTCAAAAGGGAAGCTACCAGGGCTGAAGTCTCTTGACTTGGAATTCTGTGAGGACTGCATATATGGCAAGCAGAAGAGGGTAAGCTTCAAGAAGACAGGACGCGCTCCAAAGATGCATCTATTGGAGCTTTTACACACTGACGTGTGGGGACCGACACAGGTATCTTCTCTTGGTGGCTCACGTTATTTTGCTTCTTTTATTGATGATGCTAGTAGAAAACTATGGGTTTATTTCTTAAAGCATAAATCTGATGTATTTGATGTGCTTAAGAAGTGGAAAGTTATGGTAGAAAATGAGACAGGTAAAACAATAAAATGTCTCAGATCTAATAATGGGGGAGAGTATTGTGATAAGAGGTTTGAGGAGTATTGTGTAACAAGTGAAATCAAACATCAGAAAATGATTCCAGGGACACCGCAGCAGAATGGTGTGGCTGAGCGCATTAACAGGACCATCCTTGAGCGCGCCAGGAGCATGAGGTTACATGCAGGGTTGTCCAAGACCTTTTGAGCAGATGCTGTAAATACTGTCGTATATCTTATCAATAAAAGTCCCTCAGCACCATTGGATGGTGGGCTACCAAAAGAAACGTGGACTGAAAAAGAAGTGAACCTTACACATCTCAGAGTGTTCGGTTGCACTTCATATGTTCACATTGATGCAGAGCACAGAAACAAGCTGGATGCAAAGTCCATGAGGTGCACGTTTATAGGCTACGGGCAGGATGATTTTGGCTACAGGTTTTAAGATGTAGAAAATAGAAAAATCATCAGAAGCAAGGACGTAGTCTTCAATGAAAAAGTGATGCATAAAGACAGTGTGCAAGAAAATAAGGCCGAGAAAAAGGAATTCGTAGAGTTGGAAGAGTTATCGGACATGGGTGTTACAGCGCCATAGGATAATCGTGCACAGAAGCATTATGAGGCAGAGCCACAGACACCGGTTGTGAGGAGGTCTACTCGGGAAAGGAGACCCACGGTCCGATACTCACCA
Source organism: Magnolia kwangsiensis (assembly GCA_037074715.1). Classification (NCBI taxonomy): domain Eukaryota; kingdom Viridiplantae; phylum Streptophyta; class Magnoliopsida; order Magnoliales; family Magnoliaceae; genus Magnolia; species Magnolia kwangsiensis. The sequence continues at coordinate 39,276,546 of CM073576.1, read as the reverse complement.
TCCTTACATTATCTACTGCTGACAGATAATGGTGAGCCAGAGTGCTTTGAAGAGGCATTACAGTCAGATACACAGGTTAAGTGGGAGCCATAGATGAGGAGATGGACTCTCTTGAGTCTAATCATACATGGGAGCTAGTCACTCTACCCAAGGGTAAGAAAGCTATTCATAACAAATGGGTTTACAGACTGAAGGAGGAGCATGAGGGTTCGAAACGGTACAAAAAGAGACTGGTTGTAAAAGGTTTTCAACAGAAGGCAAGTATCGATTTCATTGAAATATTTTTACCGGTAGTGAAAATTTCTACGATTCGCATGGTCTTGAGTATAGTGGCTACAGAGAACCTTTCTTCATAGGGATCTTGTAGAAGAAATATATATGCATCAGCCGACAGGATACGTGGCACCAGGTAATGAGAACAAGGTGTGCAGACTGAAGAAAAGTTTATATGGCCTAAAGCAGGCCCCGAGGTAATGGTATAAGAAGTTCGATAGTTTCATGTTGGGAAACGGTTTTAGGAGATGTCATGCAGACCACTGTTGTTACTTGAAGAAGTTTGATACGTCATACATCATCCTTCTTCTGTATGTTGATGATATGCTTGTTGCCTGTTCAAGCATGAAGGACATCTCAGATCTCAAAAGACAACTGTCTAAAGAATTTAACATGAAGGATTTAGGAGCTGCAAAATAAATCCTAGGCAAGAGGATAAAGCGTGACAGGAAAAATAAGAAATTGGTTTTGTCACAGGACGAGTACATAGCCAAGGTACTTGATCGATTGAATATGGGAGGTGCTAAGCCGGTTAGCACTCCATTAGCCAACCACTTCAAGCTATCTAAGGAGCAAGGTGCAAAGACGCGGGAGGAACGGGACTGCATGGCCAAAGTCCCATATGCGTCAGCGATTGGGAGTCTCATGTATGGTATGGTAAGCACGAGGCCAGACATTGCTCAAACAGTGGGAGTTGTTAGCAGGTTCATGAACAACCCCGGGAAAAAACATTGGGAAGCTGTGAAGTGAATCCTCAGATACCTGGTGGGTACTAAGGATGTAGGGCTGTGTTATGGTGGATCGAAAATCAAGCTACAAGGTTACGTGGATTCAGATTTGACAGGAGATATCGACAGCAGAAGAAGCACTACAGGTTATGTGTTTACTCTGGGTAGTGCTGCAGTCAGTTGGGTCTCTTAGTTACAGAAGATAGTATCTATCAGTATGACAGAAGCAGAATATGTTGCGGCTATAGAAGCATGCAAGGAGATGGTGTGGATGCAAGGTTTTATGGAAGAGTTGGGTAAGAAGCAAGTAGATTGTAAGTTGTACAGTGACAGTCAGAGTGCAATACACTTGGCTAAGAATTCAGCCTTTCATTCAAGGACCAAACATATTGCCATCAGATATCACTTCATACGTTCGTTACTAGAAGATGGATTGATTATTCTGGAGAAGATTTATACAAGTGAGAATCCTGCAGATATGTTGATCAAGGCGGTCATAAGGGAGAAGCTGAAGCTCTGTTTAGCTTTGATTGGTCTTCAGGCTTGAAGAAGGGGAGGTGGTGCACTCTGGATGAAGAAGACGAAGGTTTATGATAATGTGTCTCCAAGTGGGAGATTGTTGAGAATGTGGAGCCACATTGGGCCGCCTTCGACCGGTCGCAGGACGTCTTCGACCGGTCGTAGGGGCCTGCTCGACCGGTCGTGGACCGGCTCAACTCAAAGTCCAGCGATGCTATTTTTTTGCTACTTTGGGCCCTAGGACTGGTCGTAGGGACTGTAAGACTGGTCGTACTACGACCGGTCGTAGCTCTCCAAGGACCGGTCGTAGGTTACGGAGTTTGTTCCGCGATTTTGCGTGAAACTGCGGATTTAAGTCCTTTCGCAACTGGGATACGGAAGAGAAGTTACCTAAACTATAAATAGGGGTTCCTAGGGCTTTTCTAGGTAGATGAGCAAGAGGAAAAAGCAATTCTAAGGTGTGGGCTAAGGTATTTCTCTGTTCTTCCAAGGGAGAGGTTAGTATATTGCCTTGTAATCTTTGTTCTTCTTCATAGTGGAAGTTTGCATCCGTGGTTTTTTACCCTAGTTTGGAGTTTTTCCACGTATATCTTGTCTTGTGGTTTGTTTGGATTGCTTTGATCTGTTTCTAGTTTATATTCTTTTCTGTTTATCATTTGTGGGTGAGGCCTGAGATTGGATCTCGGCCCACTGCGTTGTTGGCGTGCTGCGCAACAGGTGGGGCCCACGAGGTGCATGTGTGACGTAAATCACTTGGAAGGGCTACCTAACAATGAAATTGGGATGCTCGAATATCAAACCAATCCATACGGACTACCGCATGAGGCCAGAGAATGTTGCGTTGCTGTCCATTGTTTTCTCTTTTCTTTTTCGGCCAACTTTGACGATTGTATAGCCTAAAGTTTTGGAGATCCCAATATCATAATTGTGTTGCTCATTTGATGACTAGGTTGGATCGAATAAAAACAACATAGACAACTACACCATAGACAACAATGGATCAAAAAAATCTTTTATTCATTGATGCAGGTCATGTCATAGATGCATTTTTTGTATGACTGACCGAAAAAAAAAAAAATCCAAACAAAATTAGAAATAATTTGTTAGATTCAGTCCCTATCTTACATAAGGCATGACATAATTGAGCCTCATGCGTGTCCAATTCGAGGAAATTCTTTCTAGATAAGGAGAATTTGTCATTCAAAGTGTGGATCGTAAATCAATCGTAACTTTTGATCTAAATATCGTCACGAAATATACAACAATATCTTTGATCTTTATATAACGATGATTTTATCATTTTAGAAATTTATTACAATCATGTTAGGAATCCTCTAAGAAGGTTTACTTAGATTTTTTATTTTTTTTATTTTTATTTTTAAATAGGCTTTAAAAATATTTTACTATTTTGAATAACTTTTAAATTGTAGTTAGAATTTTACTATTTTGGATAACTTTCAAATTAGGATTTTGGAGTCATATATATAAGTGGTTTAATGAAAATTTTTAGGACATGATTAAATAAAATATCTGAATTTTTATTTTATTTTATTTTTTTTATTATTATTTTGAACTAAAGAACTTTTTTTTTGTACATTCAAGGTTTTAAGCACTTGAAAAAGACAATGATCTTTCTTTTAGTAAGGTTTATTTAGACAATGATCTTTCACACTTTTCCCTACATTATTCATCTAGTGACCCAAATAATGATTAGATTAGGCTGATTTTTAAGGTATCACAAATTCATGGTGTAGCAACCATCGTTGAGATATTGCAATTTCATGGTGGACCAATCAGTGTTCATAGATTGGACAAATTAGAAAAAACTAATTTCATTGATACCATATTGAATCAAAAGCAAATAAACTCAAGGGGCACCTTGAAAGTGAGAGAATGTATTGTGTCTATATAGCGATTGGACAAAAATGCTCAATCATGACACAATTAATTCAAATTCTCTCCGAAGCAAAATGCTTTGAAATATTCCACTCCTTAGCAACTATCACTTTGGATCTTGCTCCTCTACAATTTCTGGCTCCATTCTTATAATGGTCCACCACACTTGTGCAACATTTGAGTTTTCCATTTAGTGGGATGCACTTTTTAGATCTTTTCACCTAGAAAATGAGGCAATTTAACTAAGGTAGACTACTATTTATCAAAACAAATGGACGCCTATTAATTAATTTACTCAGTATGTTCTGGCTCACCTAATTGGTGGAATTACCTAATTATTTCAGACTAAGATTGAAATATTATTGAGAGAGACAGAGAGAGAGAGAGAGAGGGATTTTATTTTAAAATTTAAATTTTCAATTGGCTATTTTCATATTGATTAAGAAAACAGAGGACAATAAGAAAATGGAGTAATTCTTCTCTCTGGTGATGGGGTTTTAAGGACTATTTTGTTAAATGCAGGGGTCTGCTGGAATCAAAATATAAAAAGGGGCATGTGGTACCTAAATCACCATGCCAAGGGAGGGGATCCGGTATTTATCCCTGAACCGAACTATGGTTAAAACTTGGGAATTATAGTCCGCTCAGGCGCGTGCAAAAAAGCTAATACGTACAAACGCCGAAGAAAGAACCAATCCATCAATCACGTTGGCCTGACCTTGCATATGTTCTCCCAAAAACAAATCTGATCCACTCAACATGTGGGCCCCATGACTGGAAAAAGGTTGATGGGCTGGAAAATTTCACCTAACTTTTTCAGAGCCGTACATATGTTTTTTTGCTAATACACCCGATTCTTGTGCTAAGGAATCAATATAGTGGTGTCATTTTGGTGAGCGGATTCGATCTTAGAACTATTGTGTCATGCTGACACATGTGTGACGTGTACACATGTATGCACCTTAGCAAAGTTCTAACACCCGTGCGGAATGACGTTGATATGAGATCTCATGAGCTGCTGTGAAATCCAACTGGAATTCTCTTCCAACACTGTTTTACAATAGTGTATTGTATGTATTATGGATGCATGCGGTTGGTGAGTGATCATATACATTTGAAATAGTCTTGCCTCTAAAAGTGGAGACACTTTGTTGCCATTAAAAATAAATAATTAATTAATTAATTAATAGTTTACACAATACCTTAGGTAAACACATCAAATCATACTTTGGGTCACACCTAGGGCTGTCAATCGCCCGGCCACACCACAGAACACAGTGAGAATTGAATGTCTACGGTTGAAAACTTCTTAAGGTAGAGAAGTTTTGTATAAGCTGCTTTTATTTTGTCTTCATTTATATCTGCGTAGCCTCATGAACAAGTTAGATAACAAATAAACATCATTGTAAACCCTATGATGGTTTAAAACAGTAGATGTCATTATCCCACTCTATCCTTTAGTGTGGCCCACTTGAACCTTTGGATATGCTTGAATTTTGGCTATGTTCCCTAAAATAAGCTCTTAAAATATATTGATGGCATGGATAAGACACATGCATCACGGTGGGCCCACAGATTTTATTTTAGAGTACTGAGTTAATATGCAATCCACATCCCAACATCAGAATGGTGACTTGTCAAATACATAGGTGAGAAAAGGATATAGTGGTACACATTCTATGCAAAGAAGATCAAATATTAAGTTAGTAGGAGAGCCGGATTGGGCAGATTTTGAGTGCATCCGCCGTCCCCATTGGTGGCCACAAGATCAACAGCCTGGATTACTAGAGAGTGTCAATGGGTTAGGTTCCAGTGGGGCCAGTGTCTGCCCCTGTCCAAACTGTTTACTAGATGTGCTAGGAATTCTGGTCTGAACCCATTACTTTGTAAGGCGACCCAACCCATGTAATTGTAATAATCCGATGGCTCTCGACCGTCCAAACGATGCATGCCCAAGTTAGGTTCATGAGCATAGAAGATGCGGCTAATGGTTTTCCAATCAATCACAATCAGGGCTTTCAGTTTGTTCTGGGTGAGACACATGGTTCAGAGGCAGAAATCTGTATCTTTTATATCATCCATTATAATATGGTGGATTAACCGAACATAGTTGCTTATCCACAAAAGCTACAGACATTCCGGTCTACACAAAATTCCTAAATTGGAACATTCTAGCCATCAATCGAATATGAATAGATGACATCGAATTAACACCTTAATTATTCAGAGACAAAATATAATTTTTTAGAAATTTTCGATGGTATTGAACACTCATTGATGACATTAAAAAAAAAAAAAAAAAACGTCTAATTAGTCTAGCAACCGACCAAAGAAAATTTGAAATACATCAATGGTATCAAGAACTGCTCAATGCCACCGAAAGTGACATCGAACAGGCTGTTGATGGCATCGACGGACTCAATAATAAACTTAATTTAAGACATCTATTATAACACATTTTCATTAATTTCTGACTGTCTTTGTAGTCTACCAACTGAAGTTGTGATTGTTCCATTATGTTAAGTGCACTGTGGGGCCCATCAGTCAACAGTCAGGTTGCAAAACCATGGGCCCAAATCGTACAGACTAAGGACGGTAGGATCATATATATCCTCATCAGACGTGAACATGGAAAACAGCCCTGTGTAGCGCACGCTTGTGGCATCTGATTCACTCATTAGGTGCAACTGTTAACATGCGCTGGTCCATAAATCAGGCTAATCCACTCATCATGTGGCCAACACTCGGGTAGAAAATGGACGGTAGGAAGAAAATGCACCAAACCTCTAATGTTACACCCAGTTAAGGCCCACCTGATGAGTTGGACAACTTGACTCTCGGGACAGACAAAGTTCAAGGCCTCACGTAGTACCAATTTGATCTCACACACGCGTGCTAAGATGGTTTCGTGTGCCAAGATTCAGGTGCACTTAAGCACGTACCCCTTTTTCTGGTTACACGTGCGAAATACATTGTTCGGCATTCCAGATGCTTCGTCTAAATATCAGGTTGGTATGATGATAGCTTCACAAGTTTACATACCAACTGGGCAGTGGCTCGTAATCATCCGCGCTGATCGACAGCATCGACATCTTTCCTAAAGAAATGAAGAGGCTGATTGGGTGGGTCTCGGCGCTCTCAAGAAATAGTCCTCTGTCCCCCATCCCCCTTAAGGCCATTTTCAATTTTAAGTTTTATGATAGGCTTTGATTAGGCCTTTTTCCCTTTGGAACCCGACTGTAAATCATATTGTATGGTGTTTTTTAGCAATGGATATATGCAGGGCTTCTGTTTTGCTTTGCCTTCTAAAAATAAATAAATAATAAAGCTTCAGAAGTTTACACTGCACGCAGCTCATTAGACAATTTAACCGCAATTTGGTTTGTATGCATGTGGCCTGCTCAACGACAGAATCTTCTAATATTTATATGTGAAGACAAAGACACCTGAATAATACCTTTTATATCATTGCTCTCATAAGCATCAATATCTCTCCAGACCTAACATGATATGATTTGATTTGACGATAAGAAATGAACCAGGCAAAATATGTTTGAATGTTTTTTTATTTTTTTTTAAAATACTGAGTCCATCTCTGACAATACCCTATGGCCCAATGAAAATTATACTACATTGATGCAGCATACACAAGTATTTTTAATAATGACAATAATTGTTAATTGATAGATGAATTACATGATTCCACAAGTAACTTAGTTGCTTAGTGGTGATAATCAAGTTCAAGAAAACCATTTTTCTTTGTTGAGAATCATTGTTAAGTCATAATTTAATTTGAATATATAGTTATTAAGTAAGTTTTGGTTGAGTTAAATTAAGAAAGTGATTATTTAAGAAATTATCTTCTTAAATTTGTGGTTTCAATAAAATTAGTACATAAGGACTTCTAAGAAAAAAATAATTTTCGTTGTTTAGTAGTTCCTTCTTTCTCTTCTTTCTTTCTATGCTTTCTTTTGTTGTCTTTTTCTTCATTTTTCTTTGGATGTCAGGACCCTCTATTATCTTATATATTTTCTATATACTATAAGAGCTTTACTGGTAAATAGAGCGATAATGTTGTAAGTTTTTCTGCTTCCACTTTATGTTAGTTATCCTTATTTCCAAGCTTTTCACGTGTTGGTGGACTTGATCATATCGACATCAATTATTACTGTTATTAAACTTCTTGCAATGAAAAACTATAGAAATTAGAAAGTGTGGCTATAAAGTTATTTGATGGGCTAGGGCATTTGGGCCATCATCGATGGTAACAATCCCTAACTGATAGCAGACCAAGTGAGAGATAAAAATTTGAGGAAAAATAATAAGAAGACTCTACATGTGATTTGAATCTCTTATATATGAATCATGTATACTTTTACATGTTCGGAAATTTGATTCCAAAAGAAGTGTATGATTGCTTGGCCCCCCGATGAGAAAGCCAATGGTTCTCAGAAGACGATTTTATAGCAAAATTGAGGGCAATTAAATAAGAACATGACTTCATGGCAGAGTTTTCTCAAAAAGTGAAGGGTCTATATATAATCAGATAGGAAAAAGTTACATAAAGATGGAAAACAATACTAGAATAATGATCATCTTAAAAAAAATTATGAACCGATTTTGATGCCATGAGAATGTCTATTCAACAAAATAAGTCAGCTGTGGAGGAGGCAATGAGTATGTTATTATTAGAAGGGGCTTTTTTTTTTTTCTTCTTCTTCTTTTTTTTTCCTTTTTTGTTTTTTGTTTTTAAGGAGAATGCATGATCAATGATTTAAAAAGAAAGAGACAAACAATAATGCTTTGTTTAAAAAACACGCAATCAACCATGTGAAAGGGGAATTTGTCATGGCTTGGGAAGACATTATTAAAATATTTATCAAAATCACCCAAAAATCCACTTTCATCAACAATCTCGTCCACCGATAAATGACATCCATCAAGACAATTTTCGAAGAGCTATAGGCAAAAAGTGATTTAAGTATTAAAATTTTAAAAAATATGGTCAATATATAAAGTAATGAAAATTTGATAAAGAAAACTACACGGTTGAAGATAAGCAAAGAAATGGCAAGGAGAAGACCAAAAAAGCATTTTTTATAATGCAATCTTTGAAATCGGGTAAAAATGTGTGGTACATAAATTTAACATATTCGAATCACATAACACCAAAAGATCTCTTAACTAATAAAGAGTCATTGTCTAGTGCATCAAATAATATGAATATAAAACATCTTTCTTGATAGTTAGTTTTCATGTATAGAAAAATTGTAATGTCGTAATTTAATTTTCTCCCATATATAGCGAGATTCATACGTTGTATACCTTTATAAATAAACTCTTTTGGGGGTATATCAATACAAAATACACAAGGGAAAATTTTCTAAAATCTCTAAGTATATCCTGTGTTATCATGGTATCAGACCCATAACTTATTCCTTATCTTAATGATGCACAGTATCATGTGTAAGGCCTTAATCACCGCTAACCCATTTTAGATTCGACAACACCACTATCGTCATTCCAATCATTGGCCTGTCATAAGTACCTCTCCCCCATTACTTTGTCAACCCCTGAATCATCTATTATAGATCCCCAAACCCAACCTAAAACCTTTCCAGTCTCTACTTTGTCTAGTACTCCCCACACTCTTCCGTCACAGCTAAACCCACCTTCAACTCGGCATTTCACACCTCTGACTTCTTACACTTCTGACATCACCATTCAAAACCAACAACCCGCAATCACCCACAACCAAAACCCATCCGCGAACCCATCACCCTAATCTGAATCCCTTGCCATCGCCTACTATCACCAGCAATGAACCCATCTTCCATCTCTGAAACCCTCACAATCACCCACTATCAAAACTGCATGTGTCAAAATCCCTGTAATCCAAACCTAGATTCTGACGTCGCTGGTGTCTGAAAGCTCAAACTTATCTCGTCTCCTACGATTTTAAATCCATCACCAACCTTGGAGAATACGCAACTGTAGAGGGTCAAAGAATGCATATTATCCCCCATTTATATAATGGTTTTATGAACATGATAATGCTTAATGTCCTATTTTACTTATATTCGTGTTGCCAGGTGAATTTAAGAACTTAGATTGAAAACAGTGCTAAAAGTGTGGAATAATGTTCAAAAGTCACCAAGAAAAATGATGGATAAGATTGAAAAATTCACATGCTAAAGATCCAAGGAAACCAAGTGATGAAGGAAGAGAACCAAATATTTGAAGTAAAAGAATCCTGAAAATTGTCCTAAAAAATGATAATCTGAAATTCTAGGGCCAGAAAAACATAGTTCTGGAAAACTATCAAAATAACCTTCGATTATATCGAAGATTATTAGATAGTATCGAAGATACTTTGATAAAATCGAGAATTTCAGGATTTTAGGCTAGACTCAATGGACAGTTTTGGGTCAATATTTATTTCTATCGAAGACACTTCGATAGAATTGAGAATTTTAAGATTTTAGGCCAAACTCGCTGGACAGTTCTGGACCAATCTTCGATTCAATCGAAAACTGTTCGATAGAATCGATGGACATATCGAAAACACTTCGATAGAATTGAAACTATGTATATTTGAGGCAGTTTATAAACTTTTCCAAGTCGGTGCGAAATGCACAACTATAAATATGAGTCCTCAGGGCATCCCTGAGCATCATTTAGGGTTTGGAGGAGTAAAGCACAAGGGTGGAGAGCCGTCGCCAAGCATTTTTCTTCTCTTTCTCCTTCGGTTTTCATGCTTTCTTATAGGGTTTTAGATCCAATCTTGTCTATGGTTGGCTAAACCTCTTAGCTAGGGCTAAGAGGTGAAGCTTGTAGCATGATAGGTTGTTTCTATTGCTTTGATTCATATTTATGTTGAACCTTGATTCTAATTTGATATTTAAGGAATACTTTCAGTTTTTAATGATTTATTATGACTTAAATTACAGTAGATCTGCAATAGCTTTGAGTGTCTTCTTTTCCTGTTTTGAGATTATGGGATTCCTAAATCCTATTGTTTGTCATCGTCTCATAGGCATGGTTTGGTGATGAAATCCCTGCAAATTATCATAATTCTCCTCTTTTAAGAACTAGGTCAAAGGAAGTTCAGATTGATCTTAATTGTATATCTTCCAATTGGATAGGATGGGACTCCGATTCCAATTGTGTGACATGAATCAAGTAAAAGGGCTCCCCAATTACTACACGTGAATCCTTGAAAACCCTAGTTCCCACCTTTAAATTCACTCATTTTAATTACTTTATTCACAATTACTCTCTTAAATATTTCATAATTAGTTTTACATCTTCTCCTAGTTCTACTTCTAGTTAATTTAAAAAACATATAAGATCAATCCCTGTGGATTCGACCTTAGTCTTACCGAGATTATTACTACATCATGGCCCTACACTTGGGGTTGTGAATAATAACCCTTTTGTAACCTTTGTCACAACTGATTGTGCTGCAATATAAGCGACGGATCGATCACTGTTAGCCACTAGTCTAGATTTGGTGAATTCGCCCAACTCCTTCAATAGATCTTGTTGTCTATAAATCCTACTCAAATTCTACAGATCTCGCTGGTTCGGAGAAATCTTGTCCATTGAAATTGGGATATTATTTCGGCACACAAGTTTGAATGTCTAATTTAATGATTCCTAATGAACCTAAGTTTCAGTCTCTATATTCTCAAAAAAATTTCTACGTCTAGGGGAGATTCACCTAGGTTCAAATATTTAAATTGAACATCGTAACTTGAGATAGTTAAAGTTTATATAAGTTCAATTCTCTAAGGCCTGGCCTGTCTAAACTTTTCTTTGGTACCACCTTATAATGCTCCGATTTTCAAAACTCGTGTATGCAACTTGTTTTTCGAAAACCCAAGTGTTAACCTTTAAAAATAACAAGATTTCGCATATATATTTTTCTTTTTGTTTTTTCCTTTTCTCTTTTAGAGTTAGCCGCTTAGCGAAAGATAAACAAATCAAGCTTAAAGTAATTTACTTAAACATTTAAAATATATGAGTAGCTGCCCACAAGGCTTATAGAAACTAATGTCTCATTAATCATAATTATAAAAAGAAAATAATTTAATACATGAAACAAGATAGATTGCAACTAGTCTTGAACTACAAGATCACATACTAGCTCTTGGGCAAACTTTGTACTTTACTCCTCATCAATCAGAACATGGGTATCGTTTAAATCACCTACATTACTTGTATGGTTATATATTCAAAGGATGAGTGGCCAGCTCAATGTGAATTTCCCTCAAGATTATACACACTGCATTAGTTAAGCATAGTTTATACGAGAAAATATATAAAATAATCCATGACGTGATCTTATTTAAATGCATGGATGTGTGAATGTACATCAACCAGGGATATTCATCTAGTTGGTCAAATGAATGGACCTTTCAAATAATTAGTTTATTCATATAAGAAAATGGGTCTTTTAAACAGTCGACCCACTCATGTAAGAGAATGAACCTTTTAAACAGTCGATCCATTTAAACAAGAGAATGGATCTTTCAAACAGTCGAATAATTCAATTTGCAATAGAACATGTCTTTCAAACAGTCAGCTCGCTCATGTAAGAGAATGGACCTTTTAAACAGTTAGTTCATTCAAGATACAAAAAAGGGTTGTTCAAATAATGCATTGATCTTTCAAACAGTTAACGAGGCACCCGATAACACCCAAGTGTGATGAACGCATGATTAGCCCAATCATATTTATTTCAGTCTGTAAATATCTAATTTCAGAAAACTCAAAGGTCATTATGGGGGGCTCGTCCTACATAGGTCGACAGCTCGGGCATAGTGTCCCGTATCACCATCCTCGGCTCATAAGACTCCAATATTAGGATGTTTAATGGTATCCTCCTCGACCAATGGTCAGTCACAGTTTAACAGGCGAGACTTAGCATCACATGGTCACACAAAAATAATCCATTAAGCCACTTAGGAAAAATATAAAAATCCATAGATGGTAACCCCACATCAATATTCCATTTAATCCATCGGTCAAAATAGTCAATAGGTTGAGGGTCTAATATAATCACAATCAATTAGGTTACATCCCAAGTCTGGATGTAAATATATAAGTACGGTTTACCACTGATAAATGTAGAAATTCAAATTCTACAAGTAATCTAAAAGCAATCCACAAGCATGAGAAGATATATGAGTACAACATATATATATTCATACAAGATAAATGTTGAGCATATAATTTAAAAATCAGATTCAATAACTAGCATAAGTAATCATAAATTAGAGATATCAATATCAGTTGAAATAAAAATTAAACTATCACTTAAGATAATATGGAAGAGGAAGGCTCAAGAGGAAAGTCATCACCTTATTAATTGAGTTGCCTACTAGTGTCACTAAGAGGTGTATGTGCATTTAGAGTCGAATCCTACCATAAATTATGAAATTGTACAGTTAGATTAAGGTTCTACAAAACTATCTATGGTCGAGATTATAACCTATGTTTTGGAATACTTAGATTTAGGGCTTCATCCTAGAGTTTAATTCTATGATTAGATTTTTGGGATTTGAATACTAATTGATGTACGATTAATCGCAATGTTAATCACAAATCACCATTAAGATTAACAAAGTAATTAATATTAGTTAACATGATAATAATAATCATTATGATGACAATAAACAGTGTGATCTATTATCAATGATAATATTTAAGAATGATAAATAAATACTAGTATCTAATATCTATCAGTTGTAGTTTTGTTTATAATAACTAATATTAGTACAAATAACCTGCCAATGACTTTATATTTAATAATCGCAATAATTATAGTAACACAAATAATTTACTTTAGGGAGATAAGATGACTTACATTAGTTAACTCGACAGCGAATCAGGCTTCTAATCCCGATTCGTTTCCAGTAGCCCCACCATGGCCACCACTTCTTTCACGCTCCATCTTCTTTCTCCCCTTCACTCCTCTTTTCCTTGTTGCTTCCTCTTCTTTTCTCCTCTCTCTCTCTCTCTCTCTCTCTCTCTCTCTCTCTCTCTCTCTCATTTTCTTTCTTCTATTTCATTTCTTCTCTTTCTTTCTTTTTCTTTTCTTCTACATATGCACTATTAGAAAGCCTATCCACAATTCTGGCCTCGACTCATTGGTCGAGTAAACTCGGATGAAGGTGGTGTGGGTGATAGATAAGAAACAACAACCCAATCTTCAACCTTCTTCTTCTTCTCTTCCTTCTTCTATTCTCTGTTTTCTTCTTTGTACAACCAACGACCGGTAATTGAACTCAACAAAACCTATCTTGACCTACATAAAATCCTACAAGTTGAATCCTCTTGACTCGACAGTATATTGAGTTCGAAACTCAATCCATCAGTTTCATCACAACTCCTACTTTCTGCCTCTCAACTCATCTTCTCCTTCCTTATTTCCTCCTTCTGCTTCTCTGCTTTCCAAATCAATCAGTAGGAGTCTGGTCTTAGCCTAGCTCGTAGTGACTCGAAACCAACTCGCTTGAACTTGGTCCAGACTCAAGTTCACGACTCGACAACCCCGATTTCAGCTGTCTCTCTCTCTCTCTCATCATTTCCCCTCTCCTTTTCATTCTTTCTCTCCTTCCTTTCCTTCCTTCTCCTGCTTCTCTATCTACTTTCTCTCACTCTCGGCTAGACTGAGTCTATGCATGACTTAATTGAGTCTCGACCCGACTTGGTGTGGAAGGAAGAACAACGCATACCCTCTCTCATTTCTTATTTTTGAAAGGTGGTCTCCCTAAAATACTACCTTTTAAAGGTTCTATTAACCTATTCTAGAGAGTTGGAAGCAACTAATAAGTGGATTAGTTACACACGATAGTGAACTCAATCGTTTAATTATATTCATTAAACAGATATAGGAGATCTGATGCATGGCTAAATCACACATTAAGAATGAACTTTTAGTGCTATGGGCCACCTAATGGTCATCTCTGATTCACAAACGGGGCCCATCCAAAGGTGATGGGTTTCCGCGTCAAATGGAAAAGATGGTGGGGTCGTTCATAAAAATTTCTTGAGCAGGGCCCCATCTAATGATCCATTGCTTTTGGATGGATCAAATGGGCATCTCGATCATTGTGGATCCCACCTTTTTTTACAGTGATGGACGATATCTTGATGGGTTCTGAGATTTTTAGCCACAGGTGATTTTCTCATCACAAGGAGATCTCGTTAGAGATCTCCAACCTATTGCAAGTGAGGCTATGAGAATACTCTAAGTTTAACGCCTAGGATGCTCTCGAAGATATTCTAGAGACTTACAAACAGTCGCGATCTTTCCAGTTGTCTAATAGAAAAGCTTCCCTCGAAACCTCTCTAACGGTGGAAAGAACCAACATTGGTTGTCGTACGATGGATGCTTGAGATGATTTTCATCTAACGGTCGAGGTTGCAAGAGGCTAAGGTTGCCAGTGCAGTAGAAATTTTATTTTCAGAAACTGCGGCACACGCAACACCTCTTACATCAGTTGTGGTGAATACGCACATGTGCGCTCTGAACAAAGTAACTTACGGTGTGGTTGGATTTTTTGTTTGGGCATGATGGATGGTTCATATCATTTAAATGGATGATCATGGTGGGCCATGCTTCCTTGAGAATGGATACAGTCCATTTAAACTTTATTTGAGTGGAAAAGAGAGAGAGTTTCTCACTTGTGTTAGAAAATTTTTGGTCAACGCCCACTTGACCAAGTTACTGGTCCAGTGCACCGCAGGTGCATCATAGGTTGTGCACACACACTCTAATTATGGGGCCCACAGAGATGGTTTTGGTTAATCCATTATGTTTATCTATCTTATAGAGATCCTTTTAAGGTGTGAGGTAGATTCAAAGCCTATATGGGCCACACTAAGCGATGTTTGGGTTCTAATCGATGATTTCTATCAATCCTTGACAATCTATTGGTTGGATTGGCTTCATATATAATGTGAATGATTTCACATGATTCTTAAGTATTTCAGTTCACAAACTATGGTGTATATCTCCATCCAATCATTCAATTAAGTTATTTTGAGCGAATGTTTATCTTTGTAGTTGTATACTCAACTGCAGCATTTGTTTTATAAATCAATGGTCAGATTGATTTAAAATTATGGATTTATGGTCCTAGTAGTCCTAAGAACCATCTAAGTGGTCTTTAATGCTTGATTTAAGCCCTAGATTGTTTGATTAGTACATTCAAGTGGTGGATCACTTTACAAGATGTTGTAGATATGATGAACGGTGGATCTCATGATTTAGGGTTCTAAATCTAAGATGGTCGATTAGATTAGAATAAAGGTGAATGTTCAAATAAGTTAGATTTATATTTATATTAAGTTAGATGACATGATAACACCCGAGTACTGAAAAGTGTGGGTTGTTACATCATGCTAGCCTTGAAGATGATGTTTTATGCCCACATGAAGCATGTGAAGATCCATTACTACTTTATTATTGAGAAGGTCATGACAAGGGGTACGGTCAACTTATATTTTTATAAGTGACCAAGCAATGGATATTTTCACTAGAGCACTAACATGGATAATTTTATTCTCTTTAAAAGAAGTTTAGGGATGGTAGATGTAAATGACACTCGATAATGAGGGAGAATATTGAGAATCATTGCCAAGTCCTAAATTAGAATACTTGGTAATTAAGTAAGCTTTGGTTGAGTCAAATAAAATAAATGGTTGATTAGAAAAATTTCTTCTTAGAGTTATGATGTTAGTAAGATTAGGAAATATGAAGTGCAATTGTTGTACACAATACATGCAAAATTTTGTCCTCTCTCTCTCTCTCTCTTACTTTATCAATAATTTATTTGGTCTCATAGTTTTTCTTTCTTTTCTTTCTAACTTTCTTATTTTATTTTATTTTTCTTCCTTCTCCATATATATTAAAACCCTCATCTCCAAAGCCTAGCTTGTGTGATTTTGTATACTCTTATCTCACTCTTTGACAGATTAAAAGTAAATCAAAACTAGCCAATGACTAGGTAGAAGAGAAATAAGAAAAGATAAATGTAAGCTATGGTTGCTTTAAGGACTCATGTGGGGTCCACAAATATTCTGAATTAATTTCACCTACCGCATGCATGTCCCCTATATGGATGTAAACACATCATTGTGTTAAAATTATCATGTGGAGACACATGAAGAGGGCAATTTACAACACTATTTTCAAAAATTGCGTAGCTTTTAATAATCATCCACTAAATCACTTATAACTTTCTCAAACGGTGTCGGAATTACACATCATCGAGCTTATAAGAAAGCTAATGTGATAACCTTACAAATAGAGAAAAATTTACAGTTTTTTAATTTATTTGATCTCTAATAAGAGAGTTATCATTTTTTGTCCTAGATGTAGATAATTAACTGGGCAATGGGGTCCCCTAGTCTGATGTAGTTCCAAGGGGGCTAAAATGCAATAACAAGGTTTGTGGGGTCATGGACCACCTCATAATGGGCTTCATTGAAAAAATTGAAAGAAACTCAAAATAATTCAGACTATCAAATCTGTCCATAAGACACTTGGCATGATCTTCCAAAGTAAAATTCTGAGCGTTTAACTCGATTCAAATGGTCTTGATTGTATTTAATGGCTATAGCTTAAGGTGGGATCATGGGTTCATCATCAATGGCATGATCAACCTACCCAAATCATAGATGTTGATTTGATCATGATTCCACATGAATTCAACCCATTTGGTAATCATGATTCCACCGAATCGATGATGTAGAATTTCATGGCCCAGATGCTTCCTGCATTAGCTCTATAACATAATAATTTTCTCATCAGGGACAAGGATTTTGAACACGTGTGCCATATTGTCACTTGTAAGGAATGAGCAACAAAAGGTGTATTTAATGCATGCACTTAAATTATGATGTCCTACTCAAACCCTAGCAAACATGGTGCAGATGGACGACATCTATACTCTCCTTCGAATATGGTCTATTATATCTATGGCTTTCTCCCAAACCCACATGAAAAAAAAAAAAGATATTTAAGACTTGTTTCAGGGATTCGAATAGTTGGGTTCTTCCAATAACTTAGAAGAATATCATGCCTAAATAAAATTGAGATTCGTGGCAAAGAAAGGGACTGAAAAAAGAGATATTTTAATTATCAAATATTTAAATAAATCGTTGATGGAATTGAGATATTTTTAAGACTCGTTTCAAGGATTTGAATACTTGGGTTCTCCCAATGACAAATAACTAAGAAGTGTTATGATTGAAGGAGAAAAATAAAAAATGAATCACTTAAAGATAGGCTTAAGGCACGTTATGATATCGCTATCTTTAAGGCAATATTCGCACCCTACTGGTGATTAAACCAATTTGCAAGACGCTTATAGCAAATCCGCCTCCAAGATAGAATAAGTTTCTTCTCAAAGATCGAAGAAATGTGGGTTTCGGCCTGCAAAACCAAAAAAAAATACACCCCGAACACACTTTTATAGCGTACAACCCTGACTTCTGTGTTGTTACAATTTACCCCCTAAAAATTGTTTGTAATTTACTGCATGAAAACTATTTACAGTTTAGCGCCTGAAAACTGTTTCTTTCCAATAGCCTTCAAAAAATGAAAATGGTAAAGAAGAAGATGGAGAGGAGATTTTTGGAAATTGATAATTTGGATTGACCCAAAGATGAGTTTATATAAAATCACAAGAGATGCTAAAGACCCTTTTTCATAAAAAGACATCTTTTTCCATGGTATCTTTTCAACAATGGTGGTGTCTTTTCAACAATGACATCCTTCCATTCCAAATTCAAATGATGTTTCCTTTATCAGGAGACATCACCATTCACAAATGAATGGTCACCAACAATCACCAAAGCCATAACCTTTTTTTCAGAAATCTTTTATAAATTAAAATTCTTTTTCTTTCTTATTTTGAAAAAACCCAACAATCCTCCACTATTTTTCAAAATACAGAGGTCAAGGTGTATAAGGAAAATATGCGTATAGGAGAAGGTGTCTTATGAACTTAAATATTCACTTAATATAAACAAATCAAAGTTGAATCAGAATTCTTAGTAACCATAGTCTTGAACTAAGTATTCTATATGACACAATTGGACATGTTACACATACATATATTTTAATTGTCATGTGTTCTAAAATTATGGCATATTAACGGCCTTGTGCTCTATCCTGGATTCATGAGTTCATGAGAATAACTAAAAACTCTCGAACATTAGAAGCTGCCCCACTTCCAAAACTCATATAGGTGAGTCCATGTGAATGCCCTTGTAACTATAACATGCTTGAAATTACTCATTAAGAGCAGCAGCTCATCCTCTTTTTTATCATTACAGGTACCTAACACTATACATACATCTAGGAATGATACAGATAGAAAACATACAATGCTTCTTCAGACACTTCCTGTGAGGTACTTTGCCCATTGAACTTATTAACTTAGGATGGGTTTCCTTCATCTGGTGTCAGTGAAATTGGCTTAAGTCTCATTCCTCTTAATATTCTAGTGACAACATCCCTTGCCAGTTCCTTGGTGAACAGGTCCACAAGATTCTTGATAGATCATACATACTGTATTGTTATAACATCGTTACTAAGTAGTTGCCACACAAAACTATACCTTAAACTGATATGTCTCGATTTTTCATTATAAATCTTGTTATATACTTTTGATAATGTCACTGAAATAGTGGTGAAGACCGCTTTAATTAAAGTAAGAATATGCCAACATATCCTAGAGGGGGGTGAATAGGATTCTTTTAATAATTTTATGATAATTTAAAATTCTATTACACTAAACCTAACACCAAGCCTATATTAAGATTACTCAAGAGTAACTCTACTGGCTTCCAAGCCCTGTAGAGAATCTAATCACAAACTATTTGAGAGATGAATAATATGTAAACTAGTTTATGATAGATATGACTGTGTATGTGTGTGATGTGTGATCTCAGATATTCATATGTGAAAATATTAAAGTAAATCACACAAATAAAAGAATATCAATCTCAAACATAGTCATTTTTATAATGGTTCGACTACTTGTTTACTCCACTCCTGGTAACCGCACTCAACCCTTGAGTATACCGAATTTCACAAGGAGGTTTTACAGTGGTTCACCTCAAACCTAAGGTTTTAAATCAGGTTCACCTTCAACCTTTATAATCAACTCCTAGGTTGACTGTTTATGCTCCTTAAGCAAGGGTCAACACATAGCACCCAATTTTAGGTACACTGGCCAACGATCCACACAAGGAACCTCACTGTTTATGCTCTCACAAGAAAGGGTTAATACAATACACCCACTTTCAGGCACACTGGCTAAGGATCTTTCCCAAGACTCTAACTGTTTATGGTCTCCATAGAGCAAGGGTCAATAAAACGCACCCACTACGTACACTCCCACTGGATGCCTCCTAGAGGACTTGTACGGGGTGAGAAACACCTTAGACCCAATCCTATAAAGGAATGATCACAAGTGTCCTCTGGACTCTAGTTACTTATAGATAAGTGGATGAGTCCCATTTAGCACTTTGTCGAAGATCTCCTTCTTTGTTAAAGAAGAATCTTCTACTTCCTTGATCCGCAACACAGATGATGTACCAATATACGGTGTTGGGTTGGGTGAAGGTTAAGATAAAATTCTACTCTTTTAAATATTTTTCTATACGAAAGATAGAGTGATTCCAGTCATCTATGCATTCAAGGCATCCCAGCTTAATGATTTTGCCATTAAGGTAGCAGCTAGAGGATCCTTGAATGCGAAAGTTCATTTTCCAATCCACTTTATTGAATATCAATGATGAGGGTGGATTGGAAGATGAACTCCCATGAAAGAAAGGGATTTGGATATATGATCTAAGGTAAAACACTCAAAAGCACTCTCTTCTTTCTCTACCAGCAATAATAGATAAGTCCTCTTTATATAGGCAAAAGGTTCCAACGGATATAAAAAGCTCACATTTATGATAGAGCTCGATATCATCGAGTGGGATTGATATCATTAAGCGTATACTCTTGATAGCATCGACGGTCCACTCGATGATACAAACTCAAATGTCATACACTTTTAAAACCTATTGCCAGTTGGTCGAGGGAATCGAAACACGTGTTGATGCCATCAGATTTCGAACTCCAATTTCATCGATGTGAGGTTCGATTCCTTGACATTTAAAAATGAGAGACACTTGCTTTGAAATATTTCAGGTTTATAAGAATGATCGAGGGACCTTCGATATCATAAAAATTTGAATGTCGATGATATCGATAGCTGTGTCGATCAATAAATTCAAAGGATTTTCGTTTAAGCTTGTTGGACAATTTCTTTCCCTATTCGATGTCATCAAAACCGTACTGATATCATTGATATTTGAATATCAATTCTATCGAGTGACCCTCGATTATAGATAAATTATCCTGAAATATTTTACTAGAAATCTTTGTGCCCATGACCGATATCATCGAGAGCCTTCCGAGGTCATCGAGATTTAAACTTCGATGGTATCATGGAGGGCTTCAATATATCGATGCACATATGATATTCTTAGGTGAAAACAGGGGCACCGTAAATTTATCTGTCAATATTATCAAGTCACATTCGATGGACTCGAAATTCAAATATCGATGATATCGATAGTATATCAATACATCGATAAATTCGTCCAGAGATATATGTGGTTGCTGGATACTTTTATCCTCATTCCGATGGAATCGATTTGTCATCGAGGACATCGACAGCATAAGTCGATCATATCGAGCTGTGTATCGATAAAATCAACAAAGCAAGAAAACTTAGAGATTTCTGTTTTTAAAAAAGTTTTCTTAACTTAAAAACCCTATAATGTTCTAATTTATTTTAAGAATTTTATTTTCCTGGTGTTTTGGGACATGGGTGTAAGGCTTAGATTTACCTGTGACAAGCTTGCACACATCCGGTTGAAATATACGCTTTGAATTAATCTTCCTATGAGGCTCTGCATTCTAGCTGACTCAACACTCACGCTAATTGGCAAACCATGGCACTTTCAATCTCTCCCTTTGTTAATTACGTAAAAAAATACCAAAATACCTTAGACTAGCTTCTATACTGGCATCCTAAATTGTGTGTACATGTTCTTTACACGATTGTACAATGCTAATAATGTCATATACATAACACATCAGAAGTTTCTCCCCCTGATTGCAAACTCCCCCTCGCTTGGTGCAGCTACTCCCCCTAACACCTGCAACACCATACTCAAGCAAATATTCATTTCCTAACGGAGTGTTTGAGTCATTTTCTCCCTTCTTATCAGTCATTTGCAAAGGTATAATAGTTGATATTGATTGAAGTTAAAGCATCGTGGGAGAGACAACATTCGGAGAGCAAACATATATAGATGTATAATGTAACGCCCTGAAAATCGGGGATCGAGCATAAACTCCACTCCCGAGTTTCAGAACATCACTTATGCAACATTTTCAATGATGGATGAATGTCAGCCATAATAGTGCATAAAAAATGAAGTGGATTAAGCCAAAATAGCATATCATACTCTAGAGACAGTTAAATTAGCAAGCAGAAGAGTGTGATAGATATATAAAATATATGAACTGTTGTAAGTCTCCAGAGTATGAACATGTTACCAGGTTAAATATATACATGTATACTCCAAAAATGATCAAAAAGAATATACATGAGTGCTCCAAAAATATAAAATGACAAGTGTCATGGCATTAAATCAACCTCCCTGTAATCCCGTCGATCAGAACATAGTCTACATAGACCCGCCTGATAACTGCCTATAGGAGAAATCCTCCTCATCATCATGCAAGTCCAGCTCTGCCTCGTAGGTCGTGCCATCATCTGAAACTACAACAGGGTCTGGTGGGTGTCCGGAACACTGTCCCATAACGTGGGAGTGAGTAGCTAACTCAGTGGAATCATAGAGCAAAGGTTAACATGTTATCAAATCAATCAAGCGATAATGATAAAGCAAGTAAATCAAACATTCCTAAATACTGATATTAATGCAAGAATGAAATGACATGATGGATGCCCACACCAACATACTCCCTCATGCGACACCATCTTACGTCCGCAGCATGTTTCTTCCCTCAATGCTCCACATCTTTCAGGCACATGCAGTGCGATATAAATACGATTACCGAGTTGTTATTAGTCATTTTCATACAGCAAGATTGGGAAACTAGGGTACTTTCCTTATATCATTCCCAACAAGGATCCTGTTTAGGATCGTCACTCCTAGTAGTCTTATACGATGATATATTTCTAAGTCGCTGCAAGGGCTGCCAGGGCTGTTGCACACACTCGTTGCTCCGCTCCCCCATCACCTTATCAATATAGGCCTAGTTTGTACTCTTGTTACTACGGAAGGGTCCTCGTCTCACGTAGACTCAAAGTACGCTCGAGGTCACTACAAAGGGCTGTTAGGGCTGTTACACGCACTCGTTCCTCCGCTCCCCCATCACCTTCTCAATGTAGGCCGACAGCAAGAATATAGTGTCCCATACCACCATAATCTGCTCACGATTCTGAGTTGCTCACTGGTCACTATGGGGAGATTTTTGGCCTCAGGGTAGGCTGACAGCTCGACCACGGTGTCCCATACCACCATGCCCGGCTCATGAGTCTTACTGGATCAAGGTATCATGGTTATCAGGGTTATCACTGGTAAGTTCAGTACCCTACGTTCAAGCAGTTATGACCAATACAAGGTGAGCATACAATGGTCAGTCGGGTTACTTGACGAGCTCGACCAGTACGAGCACACCTCAAGCTGAACGACATGAAGTGCATAAACACCTCGTGTGGCCTAACCACTGCCGTCAACCAAAGCATGACTCGGGTTCGTCGACGCGTCCTTCGTGGCGAATAGAATCCAACCACGAATTCAAATTTGTTACCAACTGCCTGGACTAGAGTATAGCCCCAAACACTTGTAATCTAAATCAATAATTATAAGAGAGACAGAATTGAAATACAAGAAATTCCAGCATATCATCAGCATGTTATAACATACATCATAAGCAGTTAACCATACACAAGTACTTCACACATAAGGTAATCAATTGAAATGCAACAAGCATGGAGGAAATCATGTACATCATCAAATTAGTTGAGAATCCAGTCTCAACGCTAATCTACAATACCATTTACTCAATACTTACTAATACATACATTTACACAAACACTTAGAGTACTCAACTCCAACGCACTTGACGTATGTTGATTTCAACATATAATATGATAGATCCTTATATCAAGGAGTTTTCTAATACACAACAATCATGTTCTTACATTCAAAACATATGGCGGGCATAAATCATATTGATTTAGGCATTTCAACAAGCACTTAGACTACAAATAATAATGTACATAGCATACGTTGGCCGAAACATGTATTAGGGCGAATCCTTTCACCAAATAGATCATACGTCCATAACTAGCATATATGCACAAAAAATACTCATGGAAATCATATCAGTAAAATTTATACGTATACGGTATTTCCTACAAATACCTAAAATACCATAAATCTCATATTCTTCGTATGTATTCGAAACAGAAATCAGTCGGCATGTTCTACATGTGAAACAGCATTCTTGACGACAATCTACCATTAAACGACTTTGAAAGCTTTAAAAAATGGTAAACTAAGCGTCTAAAATCCGCACCTTATGGCGTAGAAGTGTAATGAATTGAATAGGTACTCTACGTCTTTGTCAACGACTGATTGACAACCTAATACACAAGGTAAGTCAGCTACTTCGCTGCTTAGATCGATAGGATCCCTAAAACAGGTTAAGGTTAGGATTTTCTTTCCTAGAATGAAGTCAGAATCACCGGAAGAGTGATTAGATCGCGATGGTTAAGTACGTAGATCGACAGGAAAGAATAATAGAAAGATTCTCCCACTGCTCTCACACTTTCTCTCTCTTTTCTCTCTTCTCTCTCCTAGGGTTTCTCTCATATTCATATGGGCTGAATGGGAGAGGGTTTAAGCTCCTTATATAGGCTAAAAACTCACCTATATAGACTTAGGACCAATACTTGGGTTACAACCAAATCGGGTCTTTTCCGATCCAAAAGAACATTTCTGGAGGTCCCCTGACTGAATGCTGTCGGACTTAAGCTCATGGATATCGGATCCTGATCACATTAAGTTTTCAGTTCGATAGGATTTTCAGATCACACGTGGCGGACCAGTTTCAGTTCAGCGATCACTGAGACTCGATCAGGGATTCCAAGCACACTGACATGAGTGGGAAATGTTCCCTGATCCGAGGGTGTATTTGGGTCAGATTCCAACGGTCTGAATGCTTATAATTAACCCGCAAGCGACACGTGATAGATTTATTTAAATCACATTTAATTTATAAAGAATTCTACTCTTTCTCACACTCCTTGCTCCGGACTCAATGAAATGGTCTCAGGACATCGGTTGGGCTTGATTTTCGAAATGATTGTCAAGTCCAACTAAGCGGTCATAATGGTCTGAGATTGTAGATATCAAACTTTCGACGCGCGGTATAGATCCAATACAAAGTTTCAAAGGATTCCTGAGAACAAACAGGTTTAGAGTTTGATCCTAGGTTTTAGGGTAACGTAGCGGTAACAATTCTAGAGGTTTTGGGTCTTACAGATAGTATTTAAAGTGGTTGGTGCTAATTTTGCAGGAAATCTAGTGTAGCACTGGCTAATTCATGTTAAATTTCTAAAGAATTAGGTTTTAAATGATTTCTCTGGCTTTGGAATCGAATTTTGAGAAGCTACCAAGGTGCTATGGTTGACCCATTGCCTAAGGACGTCTAATTCCAGGTAGGCAAAAATTTGGGGTGTTACATATAATGATTAAATCAGTTTAAGCAGACATCATTTTTAGAAACTATGGATGCATATTAGATCAAATAGAGCAGTGATAGAAGAAGATAAAATAATCATCAAAAACATCACATGCATCCCATAGCAGGAAATAGATAAAGCAGAGGATCTTAAAACATTATCATGGCAGTAGAAATGTGAATTATACGTAGCCATATTCAAAATATCCAAAACATACCTATACTGTCCAAGATTTGGCAGTAGATCAATAGTTATCCCAACAACATTACCAAGCTCATTTAAGGGCACCCAAAAATAACCATCAGTATTTAGCCCAACCATGGGTATATACAATCAAAAAAAAAAATATCAAACTGTGCAGATTAAAGAGTTATCACATACACCAATGAGAGCGTAGAATATCTAAAAAGATACTAATGTTCATACACGAAAATAAGAGTGAAGTGTATGTGATAGTATCTAGATACCAGTACTCATGGAGCTGAGGAAGATGGCGTCGTATCGTCTCAACGACAGGTGAATAGCTCAACTAGTTGTTGCACGGTCTGCTGCACTCTGTTCATTAGGCACTCTAAGACGGTAAGCCTTTCACCGATTCCACCCACCGATTCCTTAAGCTAGGAAACATCCTACTAAATCGCTCCAATCCGATCCTGATGGAGCTTAAATCTCTTAGCATGTCAAGGCCCTGATGTGGATGGTGCTTGATAAGGCCCAGGAACTTCATCTCTAACTGCCTAAGCTCCTTCACCGAGAACATCACCTTCACCTCCTAATCCTTCTTCTTGAATGCCTTCCTCTGGGTCCTTAGGGTACTTGTGGAATTTCAAGTCCATTTTGTGAATTGTACTTTTGTTGAAGACTTGGAGAGGAAGTACCGGATCATTGGTCATTAGGAAGCCAATGGCGTTACATAGCATGTTTATGATCCAGGGATAAGATAGGTAAAGGTCCCTGGATGTGTGAACAGTGTATACCAACTGATGGACAAGAAAAGTCAGAAGACAGATTTTTATCCCTTTTACAATTGAGTACACTAACATGGTCATAAAACCTGTGAGATCGGATCGGTTGGTACTTTTAGGTTATATATTTGTGGTGAAGATACCGTGCAAAACTCGAAATTGTGATTCCATGTACCTAGATTTCAACGCATTCCCTTGATATCAAGAGATATCTCCACCATAACATAGGTACTTAGTCATCATGGACCGAATTTCAACATTTTTGAGGTCCATTTCAGAGAGGCCTTCTGGTGTCATTGTCAGTCCGAGGATGTTTGCCATTGTGGTAGGAGTGATCAACACATTATCACCATTCAGAGAGAGCATGATAGAAGGAGGATCAGACACGGGTGAGTGACACGCAACAAGGAAGTTGCATGTTCTTTAGAGTTGACATGGCCCACCGAAATCTAGAACAGGTAACCAATCGATTGTGAAAAATAGGGATTCCAGATTGTATGGTTTTAAACAATCCCTGTCTAACTTTCTCTCGTAAATGAGCTTCCTACCGGTGTATTTTGCTGGAGGTGAATGTAGACTAGCCGGAGGAGGTGCCGGTGGTTCGGACTGGGACCTGCCATGTGAAGTTTGTCGAGATCTTTGACGAGTGGGGGTCCCACGTTCAGGAGCTCTTGTCTTTTCTTTTGAGGAAAGTTCTTTCATCGAGAGGCTCTGGATGACTCCCCAAGACCCGACACCATCTCTTTGTCCTTACCCATAAAGGCAAATTTGGGAGAATGGACAAAATTCCTCTTTTAAATAAACTGAAAATACCCGACCAAAAAGCAAGATTGAATTTAGAATGGAAAGAATGGAAGGGTAATACCAATTTTTAAGGCATCTTCGGGACCCACCGATGGTCTTTCAGCTTAGGGGATGAGCAGAGAAAAAAATTGGAGTGCCCTTTCTCTAAAAAATAAAGTTTTTCCGCTCAACCACCTTTTATCGGGCGGCAGTCTTCGAAATCATCGACCAGTGTTTCAATGATATCGATGTAACTCCTCCAATGTTATCGAGACCATCTTCGATATCATTCTCGATCATATGGCTCTTCACATTCCAAAGGGGCGTCGATGACATTAACCCTTGATCGATTAATTGAGAATGACTTATCGGTAGACTTATCAAAGATGAATATTTTCAATTTTTAGCATCCAGACAACCCATCATGTATACTTTTAGTATATCTATGAATCAATAGTATACATAGAAAAATTATGTACAATCACTGTACACATCAAAATTATAAAAGATTGATGTGAGGAACCTCAGATATATCATTTAAAGCTCAGCAAAAATTGCATCATTTTAGCAAATATCCAGATCTAGATGCATGACCTGGACTTGTCTTTTTATGCTTTATATTTCAGGGTATATGAATAGAGTTAGTTGTCAGACAATTCATTTGTTCTTTTACAATCCATTTTGAGGCAGAATTCTTTACTATTATAAATTTATTTTCATGTTTATCTCACCTACTTGGTCCAATGATTCTTTCATTCTGTCTTTCATTTTAGGAGGTGATGGATGAGTGTTTCTCCTAGGTGAACTTTTGACATTTTGTATTTTTGTAGCCAATTTGAATTTACCAATATGATTTTGACCGAAGTTATGTGAAGTCCTTCTAAGTGTCAAGCATTCAAACTTATAATGACCCATATCACCACATAAATGACAAACTGGAGTAGTTCTCATACTACTACCTGAAGCAGCATATTTTTTAGTTGTTGGTGCTGCATTTCTAGTTCTGCTTTTAGTTTTATCATACCCTAGCCCACTCTTATCTTTTCCTCGTCTTCCCATCCCTAACAACTTTTCTAGCTTTTCACTACTTTGGGAAACTTTATAGTTTATTTTAGTAAATTTTCTAGATTTCTCTAAGTCAAAACAAAGCGTGATTCTCATTCTTAAGTTGCTCATTTTCATTTTTTAATAATTCAACTTGTTTATTAAGCTTTGATGATTTTATTTTTTGGGATAGATTGATTCTTTCCAACTTATCATTATCTGAATGATATTATTGTAAATCATTGATTAAGTGTGTATTAATTTCCAAGGTTTTGTCCAGATCTTTTTGTAGCAATTTCTTTTTATTTTCAGATATTCTAAGTCTTTTAAGGATGTAGATGCTATGAATATAGAGTTGATTATAAGCATCTTGTAGTTTATCATTTTCTACTTCTTCTTCTATTTTGAATTCCTCATTGTCTGATAGAAATGATTCAGTGGCTTGCAGTTCCTGAAATAGCGGTGAAGACCACTTGAGTTGAAGTAGGAATATGTCAATATGTCCTAGAGGGGGGTGAATAGGACTTTTTAAAGATTTATAAGTTATATTTTAATCCTATCACACTAATCCTATCACAGAGTACAGATTAGGATTACTCAAAAATTAACTCTACTGGCTTCCAAGCCTGATAGAGGATCCAATCACAGACTACTTGTAAGATAAACAACTTTATGAATCAGATTGTAATGGATATGACTGTGTGTGCACAAGATGTGATTTCAGATAATCATATATAAAGGCATATAAAGTAATCACATAAATGTAAGACAATATCAATATCAAACACAGTCATTTTATAGTGGTTCGACTACTTGTCTACTCCACTACCGGCTTCCACACTCAACCCTTGAGTGACCGAATTTTACTAAGGAGGTTTCCCATGGTTCACCTCAAACCTAAGGTTTTAAATCAGGTTCACCTTCAACCTTTACAGAGGTTTCTACTTGGTTCACGCCAAACCCTGGAGTTTTGCTGGTGTACTCCTAACCAGATGTTTATGCCCACACAGAGCAAGGGTCCACACAACGCACCTAGAGGTTTCTACTCAGTTCACCTCTAACCCTGGAGTTTTGTTGGCATACTCCTAACCAGATGTTTATGCTCTCCACAGAGCAAGGGTCCACACAACGCACCCCGCACGTACACTCCCGTCGGAGGCCTCCTTCGAGGACTTCAAATGGTGAGCAATACCTACGACCCAATCCTAAAAAGGAATGATCATAAATGTCCTCTGGACTTTTAGTACTTACAAATAAGTTGATGAGTCCCTTTTAGCACAGTGATGAAGATCTCCTTCTTATTGATGAAGAGTCTTCAGCTCCCTTGATCCGCAACACAAAGGTGTATCTATACTAGGCTTTAGGTTGAGTCAAGGTTATGATGGAATACCACTCTCTAAAGATTTTCTTATTAGGAAGATAGAGTGGTTCCAATCATCTATGCATTCAAGGCATCTCGGCTTAATGATTAAGGTTGTAGCTGGAGGATCCTTGAATGCAGAAGTTCATTCCCCAATCCACTCTATGTGATATCAATGATGAGGGTGGTTTGGAGAATGAACTTCCTGAGAGAAAGGGCTTAGGTAAATGATAAAAAGGTTAAAACTCTCAAAAGCACTCTCTTCTTTCACTACCAGCAATAAAGACTAATCTCTCTATATATAGGCAAAAGGTTCCAACGGATATAAACGGTCATATTTATGACAGAGTTCGATATCATCAAGCAGTCATTGATATGATCGAGCGTATACTCTCGATTGTATCGGCAGACCTCTCGATGATACAAACTCAATTGTCATTTTACTTTTGGAAACCTTTCACTAACTGGTCGATGGGATCGAGACACACATCGATGTTATCGAATTTCAAACTCCGATTCCATCGATAGATGGATCGATCTATCGATAGGTGAAAATAAGAGAGAAGCTTTGAAGAATTTCAGGTTCTACAGATATAATCGGAGAACAGTCGATGTCATCGAAATTTGTATATCAATCATATCGGAGACCGTGTCGATGGGATCGATAAATCGTATAGATTTACCTATAAACTTACTGGACGATTTATGTCTGGACTCGATCCAATCGACTAGGTCTCGATATGATCGATATATGAATATCAATTTATCGACTGGCACCCTGATCAACATTAAAAACAACCTGAAATTCATGCTAGTGAAAACATGCGCCCACAATCGATATGATCGACTAACGTCCGATATGATCGATATTTGAGTTCAGATTGAATCGGACAGTCATCGATATATCGAAGCTTATGTTAGTTTTCTTTTTAAAAAAATAGGGGCGCCGAAAAATAGTCTGTCGATATTATTGATCCTCTTCCGATCGGATCGATATTCGAATTTCGATGATATCGACTCACTAGTCTATATATCGATAAATCGTTCAGATGATTGTTTGATTGCTGGACACTTTTTGTCCTCACTCGATTGTATCAATTTGAGATGCCGAGGACATCGATAGAGATGGTTGATCATATCGAAAGGGGAATCGATTTAATTGACGGTATAAGAAAAACTTTAAAGATTTTTCTTTTTGATAAAAAATTTTCTTACACAGAGACCCATAGATGTTCTAGTTTTTTTAAGGGTTTTAATCACCTGGTGTTTTGGGACATGGGATGTGAGGCTATGATTTACCTATGGTGAGCTTCCATACATCCAGTTGAGGCAGACGCTTGACTTGATCTTCCTGTTAGGCACTGTTGTCCGACTGACTCAACTTACAACGTAATTGACAAACCAGGGCATGTAATAGGTACACTTTCAGTTCCTCGTTCTCAGTCTCAATGGGAATGATTGGAGCAGTAGAGACCTTAAGCATTTTTAAGGATTTCTGGTCACCATCATTCTCTAAGTCATTGGATTCTGAGTTTGACTCTTCTGTATCATCGCATGTGGCAGTCATTGCCTTATCCTTAGTTTTTCTGTTTGGGTATTCAGTAAACAGGTGTTTATACTTCTGACAGGCATAACATTGTGGTTCTTTGGTCTTTTTACCAAATTTACCTGTAGAAGGTCTGTTGTCCACATTTCTTCCTCTAAAGGGACGATCATGATTCTTCTGAAAGAACTTCCTGAATTGTTGCGCGAGCAAAGCCACTTCCACATCTTCATCTTCTTTTTCATTTCCACTGTCCTCATTTGTTGTTTTCTTTGAAATTTTTATAACAGTATTTTTGGATTTTTGGGTTTGTTTGAAGTGTTGTTCGAAAGTTTGTAGGGAACCTACCAGTTCTTCTACTTTCATCTCATCTATGTTCCTGCATTCTTCAATTGTTATTACTTTAGGATTAAATCATTCTAGTAGAGATTTTAGAATTTTCTTATAGATTTTAGGTACCAGAACTTTCTCTCCTAATCCACCCATGGAGTTACAAATAATATTTAATTTTGTGAAAAACTCCATAAAAGTCTCATGCTCTTCCATTCTGAGATTTTCAAACTATGAGGTTAGCGGTTGTAGTTTGGACCTCTTCATAGTGCTTGTACCTTCATGGGTTGTTTCCAATAGATCTCATGCTTCTTTGGATGTCGCACATATACTTATTTGATTGAAGATATCTTGGGACACAGCACAGTAGATGACATTTATAGCTTTCGCTTTAACGATCTATTTTTCTTTATCAAACGCCGTCTACTTTTCTTTGGGTTTGGGTTTTGTGATGATTATGCCACTATCAAGTATAATTTGTTCAGATGGTGGCACATATCCACTTTCAACTATATCTCAAACATCATGATCCAAAGATCCTAGAAAGTAGTGCATCCTAGCTTTCTAGTATGCATAATTCAAGCCATCAAATACCGGAGGCCTATTGACTGATGAGCCCTCTCCTTTGGCCATATTCCCAACTTTAGTTAAGATCACTCTCTAGGTGGTGAAGCCCTTCAAGAGAGACCTTCTCTGATACCAATTGAAATAACGGTGAAGACCGCTTTAGTTGAAGTATGAATATCCTATAAAGGAATGATTACAAGGGTCCTCTGGACTCTAGTTACTTATAGATAAGTGGATGAGTCTCATTCACTACTTTATCGAAGATCTCCTTCTTTATTGATGAAGAATCTTCTCCTTCCTTGATCCGCAACACAGATAACGTACCAATATACGGCGTCGGATTGGGTCAAGGTTAAGATGGAATTCTACTCTCTTAAATGTTTTCCTATAAGGAAGATAGAGTGATTCCAGTCATCTATGCATTCAAGGCATCCCAGCTTAATAATTTTACCATTAAGGTAGTAGTTGGAGGATCCCTAAATGCGGAAGTTGATGTTTTAATTTAAACCAATCTGATTTAAATGATTTTTACTCGCAAGTATACGAATCAGATTTAAATATGGTACGTATTACGAGATCGTTTCCACGAGGACTAGTTTTCACAATTTGAATGTTACGATCTTTCTTAACTAATCCAATGAATGGTTTAACAAACTATTAAGTAAACTAGCATAAATCTATAGAAAATAACCACGAGCAATAATGAGGAAAATTCAATCGAGGAGAAGACTAGGACTTTCGAATCCACCCCTAATTATCTTAACCCTTTTTTTACCTGTTGATTTATCCTAATTCAGATTGATATCAAAATAAACAAAGTACACTCTATGTCCTTGGTCGGGCACACAGAATGTATAATCCTTTAAAGCATATGGATCAGATATTTCCATCCATGGTCAGGCATGGAGAGATGTAAATCCTGTTTCTTCCTCTATAGGAAACCTGTTCATGGTCAAACACAAGCACCTAGAGTAATATTCCAAACAACATCCATATCTACACTTTGGTCGAGCTCATAGAATGGAGAAGTACAGAAATCTCAGGAAAGCACACTAGCGAAAGAAACAATTCAATCAAATTAAAATAAATTCAACAGTAAACAAAAATTATTCAAATTAGGGGCTTCATCTCAGCTCTAGCTAAGAAGTTTAGCAATCCATAAAATTAATTAAGAAAAAAATATATAAAATAAAAACATTAAAAACATCCTTCCCTTCTTTCTTCTTCTTTTTCTCTCTCTCTGGTTCGAGCTCTCCTCAAGCTCTGGATCTTCCTCCCAAGGTCTGAATCCTTGCTCCCCACGTCCAAAGCCTCCTTATATAGCTGCTGGAGTGGTGAAAATCAGACTTGAATCGGATTTGGAAAGCTATCGCATGCGCAGCGAAAGCCTTTTCGCAGCCAAGTTCAGTGCCTCGAAACACGCCACTTTCCTCGCTTAATTTCTAAAGAAACACCGTCCCTTAGGACTTTCTTGGGTCCTCTGCATGATAAACGGTTCAGATCTGTCATATGATCAAAGATGGTGAGCCACAACTGCATGAAAAAGTGAGTTTTTGCGGATGTGCGAAACCTTTCGTACCATTTCGCTGTTGTGATCGGTGGACCCCACATAAGCATTTTCTGAAAAATTCACTCCGTCCATTGCATTCAGGACGAAATTTCAATAAAGAATGAGTGGTTTTGAAGATCCATTGGCGCGGCCCAGAGAAGAAATCACTAAAAGATTAGATTTGAACATTGCAGAGTAGCCCTTTTGTGGCCCTTGTATCACACACATGTGTATGCATGGACGAAAAATATTAACATGGGTTTGTAGTGTTTGCAGCTCTCTACAAGATGGTCGGCTTGGATCAGACGTATAGTCAATGGGTAGGGCCCACAACCATCCGCAAAACCAACTGTCAGTCGTTCGTTACGCTAGACGAAAACGGAAGCTTCCGTTTTTTAAGACGGTCACGGTTCAGCGCCCGCTGACCGCGTTAGCGGGTCTAGTGCACGGCATGCACTTACTACACTATGTACGCACACATACAGGTGCGGGATCCACAGTGATTTTTCTGTGAAATCTGCACCGCCCATCCTTTTTATCATATTATTTCAACCGTTAGAACAAAAATTTATTTATATCCAAATATCCAGTGGGCCCCAAATTGTAGATTAATGGGCTGATATATCTGTTGGCCTACTTCCCGAGATTTTTAATGGATGAAATTTGATATATACGGTTAATTTATGGCCCTCATCATGTGTATGAAGTTTCAAATTGAACGGACGGCGGGAACCACGTGATCTTGCATTTTGCACCAATTTCGGGCCCATTTAATGCGAACGGCTTGATTTTCTCAGATCCCTAGCGTGCAAATCCATTGACCTTGGTCCTCTGGAGTGCGTCCCTTGCTCTGGTGACTTTGGAGCGTCAAATCCATGCTTTTAATATACATTTTCAATCAATGCTCCTGATTACACCCTGCAATAAAAACACATTTAAAATACAACTTTAGGCTTTATCATGTACATAAAATCTGATAATAATTGGAGTCTGATATGCAATATTTGACCCTCATCACAACCCCCAACCAGCATTTTGCTAGTCCCGAGCAAAACATGTGAGAAATAATTTTAAAAATAAAGGAGCAATTCCTTTAGCCCCAAGTGACTTGTGAACAGATAGTCGAGATGTGAGAATTCTAAGATTCATGAATGGTGTGTGGAATTTTCTCCAGGAATCAAGCTCACAGTATACTTCATAATCAAATTTAAAATATTAATCCATTAATTAGAACATTCCAAACATTGAGTTCCATGAGTGTATTGTGTAATCTCGTCTTACATTCATTAAGAGATCCAATTGTCAAATTTATGATATCATTGGTAATTAATAATGGAATGCATGACAACTAAAACCAACACTTGCCTGACAGGTTAACTTTTCATTATATCAGCCTTTGATTTTGTTCATAAACAGTAACGCCAAAGAGTGAAATCAAATCCTCAACTATAGGGAGCAAACCTATGGTGAAAACTTATCACCTAAATTTTTATCCAACTATCAACCATGGGGGATCGAATCTACACCTATAGGGAGTAAACCTATGGTGAAGATTATGCGACTTACCCTTTTTATTCTTCTTTACTGCACATGAAATTTTATTTTGGCTGGTTCCTTTCATGCTTTGTGATTACCAAGTTAACCATTGAATATCGAACCGGAACCGTCATGTGTAAGAGAGATGTGATATGCGAAATCATGACTTAATCAATGTTTACAACTTCTAATCATGGGTTAAAAACTTAAACTTAACTGTGAAATCTAATAGACAATTGAATCCCAGAGTCATAAAGTGTCAACATTCTGTATCTTGTAATTTTAAAATCATAAGTATCCTTCAAAATCACTTTAAATTCACAAGAAATTTCAGAAAAATTTAAAAATTTTCACAATTTTTGGTCAAGACCAAGAAAATACTGATTAGGTAACCTAATCTTCCACCCCCAACCTAAAATCTACATTGTCCTCAATGTAAAAGAAATAATCATGCAATGCACATCGGATAGCGAAAATAAAAGAGGAGTGATGGAAAGATAGTACCTGGATGGAGAATCAAGAGGCTTTCCCAAAAATATCAACGTAAAAGCGAGTCAGCACAAGAGAGAAATCAACAAAAATAATAAAAAGAAAATTCTACCTATACCACTTTCGCAGATGCTCTCGATTGCATTTAGCATATGCAATAAGCCTTTAAACCCCTAGGTTACCCCTAGCGAACGAGTTGTAGTCTCGTGAGGGTTTGCAGCAATGTTACCCACAAACATTGAATCAACTAACTAGGAAAATGAAATAGAATGAAAAGCTGGGTTGCCTCCCATGAGCGTTAAGTTTAACGTCTTCAGCCAGACAAAAATAGACCATGAATTAATCAATCTTGAAAACCTGAGTCCTCCAAATTAACTTCCTCAACATCTTGATTAACCAAATCCTCCAAATAAGGTTTCAGTCGTTGACCATTCACTTTGAAAATATTTCCGTCCTTAAGATTTTTAATCTTAACTGCTCCATGAGGAAATACTTTTACTACCTGATAAGGACCATACCATCACGAACGTAGTTTTCCAGGAAAGATGCATAACCTAGAATTATACAATAAGACTTTCTAACCTGGTTCAAATGTCTTATGAAGAATTGACTGGTCATGAAAAAATTTCGTTCGTTCTTTATAAATTTTTGCATTCTCATATGCCTCATTTCGAATTTCTTCTAACTCATTGAGTTGAAGTTTACGGTGCATTCCAGCCTTGTTTAAGTCAAACTTAAAGGTTTTGATGGCCCAATAAGCATTATGTTCTAATTCCACAGGTAAGTGACATGATTTTCCAAAGACAAGCCTATAGGGAGACATTCCAATTGGGGTTTTGAAAGTCGTACGATACGCCCAAAGAGCATCATTCAAACGTTGCGACCAATCCTTATGATCAGGGCGAATTGTTTTCTCTAAAATATCTTTAATTTTCCGATTCGAAACTTCTACTTAACCACTTGTTTGTGGATGGTATGGAGTTGCAACTTTATGGGTGATAGAATATTTCTTCATTAAATATTCAAACGGTTTATTGCAAAAATGAGTACCACCATCACTTACGATTGCCCGAGGAGTACCAAAACGAGAAAAGATATTTTCTTTTAAGAAGCGAACCACACCTTTATGATCATTCGTTTTACATGGCACTGCTTCCACCCACTTAGAGACATAATCGACGGCCACAAGGATATACATATAACCGAATGATGGAAGAAATGGACCTATGAAGTCAATACCCCAAACATCAAATATCTCAACAATGAGAATATTGGTAAGTGGCATCATGTTCCTACGGGAAATATTACCCATACGTTGGCATCGATCACATGTAGAACAAAAGGCATGTGTGTCTCGAAAAAGTGTAGGCCAATAAAATTCACTTTGTGAAACTTTTGCAGCTATTTTCTTTGAACTAAAATGACCACCACATGCATGGTCGTGACAAAAGGAGATTATACTATAAAACTCACTCTCAGGTACACATCTCCTAATGACCTGATCAGGACAGAGTTTGAATAGGTATGTATCATCCTAGAAGAAATGTTTAATCTCAGCAAGAAATTTGGATTTATCATGTTTAGTCCAATGAGAAGGAATTTGACTTGTAACAAGATAATTTACGATATCTACATACCAAGGTAATTGAGAAATAACTAAAAGTTGTTCATCAGGGAAAGACTCGTTCATTGGCACAGGATCCACTATGAACTCCAAGACAAGTCTAGATAAATGGTCGGCTACCACATTTTCGAAACCCTTTTTATTCCGAATTTCAATGTCAAATTCTTGTAGCAAGAGAATCCAATGAATCAATCGAGGTTTAGCATCTTTTTTAGAAAGAAGATATTTCAATGCTGCATGATCTGAGAACACTATAACCTTCGATCCAATGAGATATGACCTGAATTTGTCTAGAGCAAATACCACTGCCAACAATTCTTTTTCAGTGGTAGAGTAGTTCAGTTGAGCATCATTTAGAGTCCTACTAGCATAATAAATGACATAAGATATTTTGTCCAATCGTTGCCCTAAGACGGCTCCAACAACATAATCAGAAGCATCACACATAAGCTCAAAAGGTAAACTCCAATTAGGTGGTTAGATGATTGGAGCAGAAGTTAATAAAAGCTTTAACTTGTCAAAATCTTTCCGACAATCATCATCAAGGTCAAATGCAACATCCTTAGCTAATAAACTTCACAAGGGTCGAGAAATTTTGCTAAAATCCTTAATGAATCTCCTGTAGAATCCTGCATGCCCTAAAAATGATCTAATTTTCTTCACCGTTTTAGGTGGAGAAAGACTAGAAATTAAATCAATCTTGGCTTTATCAACTTAAATGCCTTTACTTGAAATAATATGCCCAAGTACAATTCCTTTTTCAACCATAAAATGACACTTTTCCCAATTCAATACCAGGTTCGTTTCTTTACATCTTTCCAAAACTAGAGATAGATGATATAAGCATTCATCAAAGGAAGAGCCAAAAATGAAAAAATCATCCATGAAAATCTCGAGGAAACGCTTAACCATGTCTAAAAAAATACTCATCATGCATCGTTGAAAAGTAGCAGGCGCATTACATAGCCCAAATGGCATACGCCGATAGGCATATGTACCAAAAGGACATGTAAATGTGGTTTTCTTTTGATCCTCAGGAGCAATGGAAATCTGATTGTACCCGGAATAACCATCTAGAAAATAATAATAGCTATGCCCTGCCAATCTCTCAAGCATCTGATCTATGAAAGGAAGAGGAAAATGATCCTTCCTTGTGACCAGGTTCAGTTTACGGTAATCAATACAAACTCGCCAACCCGTAGTCATGCGGGTTGGTACTAATTCATTATCATCTTTTTTTATCACCATAATCCTAGACTTTTTTGGAACAACTTGAACTGGGCTGACCCACGTGCTATCCGAAATAGGGTAAATGATACCAACATCTAACAATTTAAGCACCTCCGCGCGTATGACCTCTTTCGTGTTAGGATTAAGCCTCCTTTGCATTTCACGTGATGTTTTTACATTTTCCTCAAGATGAATACGATGCATACACACAGTGGGGCTTATTCCCTTTATGTCCGCTATTGTCCACCCAATAGCTGCCCTATGTTCTCTAAGAACATTAAGCAACTTGCCCTCCTGTTCCTTATCAAGGTTAGAAACTATAATGACAGGCCGGGTTTCAAAAGGACCTAAAAATGCATACCTGAGAGTTTCAGGTAATTGTTTAAGGTCAAGTTCGGGTGGTTTCTCAACAGATGGGACCGGTTTAGACTCAGATGGTGGAAGAAGTTCCACTTTTACTTTCCATTTTGTAGTATCCATTATAGAATTAGCGTCGAGCAATGCATTGACTTCTTCGATGGAACTTTCTATGTCAAAGTTTGTGCCAAAATGTGCTAGACAAGTCTCCAGTGCGTCTTCGGAAGATTTAAAAAAAGAGTCATGCACTAGACTATCAATCATGTTCACCTCAAAAATATCATCCGAGTCTGCCGGTTGTTGTCCAACATTGAAAACATTAAGTTTAATCTTCATGTTACCAAAAGATAACTTCATGACTCCATTCCTGCAATTTATAATAGCATTGGATGTAGCTAAGAATGGACGTCCCAAGATAACCGAGATTTGATTTGTAGGATTCGGAACAGGCTGAGTATCAAGAACGATGAAATCCACTGGAAAATAAAACTTATCAACTTGGATTAACACGTCCTCAATAATACCACGGGACACCTTGACAGATCTATCAGCTAGTTGTAGTGTTATTTTTGTTGATTTCAGTTCACCAATTCCTAGCTGCTCATACACAGAATATGGCAACAAATTAACGCTCGCCCCTAAATCAAGCAATGCCTTCTCAACCTTATGATCTCCTATAACACAAGAAATGGTAGGAGCTCCTGGATCCCTAAATTTAGGAGGGGTGTTGTGTTGAATTATAAAGCTGAGTTGCTCTTCAAGGAAGACCTTATGAACATGCATCTTACGCTTCTGAGTGCATAAATCTTTAAGAAACTTAGCGTAAGCAGGGACTTGCTTGATAGCATCAAGCAATGGAATGTTAATTTGCACTTGCTTAAACATCTCCAATATCTCATTAAAGTTGTTTCCTTTCTTAACTGGTGCTAGACGTTGAGGAAAAGGTGCTTTAGGCACATAGGATGGCACAGGAGTGGTTTATGGAGGGTCAGAGTGCTTTTGGACTCTAGATGCAATAGTATGTCTCTCCGCTTCATTTTGCTCTTCTGGTTTGGAATTTGATTCTTCCCTAGGCATTTCTACTTTTTTCTCGATCTGTTTACCGGACCTAAGGGTAATGATAGATTTGGCTTGCTCATGATATTGTTCCTGGTTTGAATTAGAGCCAATCTCAAACTGTCCTTTTGGATTTGTCACAGGTTAGCTAGGGAACCTCCCCTTCTCTCTCTCACTCAATGTGGCAGAAAGTTGACCCAATTGAACTTCCATCTTGGCAATAAATTGAGCATTCGCATGTACGCTTTGCTGGTTAGCTAGTAAAGTTTATTGGGTGTCTTTTTGAAATTGAAGACAACTCTGCATAAAAAGATTGAGTGTATCCTCAAGAGATGGTTTCCTAGATTGTGCAGGAGCTTGTTGATATTGTGAAAACTGTTGAGGTTGTTGACTATCAACTTGTGGGTAAGGTTGCATAGAAGGATTTCCAGATGGTCCTCCTTGTTGTGGTCCTTTTGCCCAAGAAAGATTTGGATGTCTAGCCCACCCTGGGTTGTAGGTGTTTGAGTAAGGATCATTCTCAGGTCTCCGAAAGGTGTCCATAGCATGTACTTTTTCAGAGAGAAATTCAAAAAATGTTACGCCAGATGGACACGACTGCGTAGGATGTCCAAGACTAGAACATATGGCACATGACTCGATTTGAGTTGTTTGTGGAGGTCCATTATTCAACATCAGAGTATCAACTTTCTGTGTCAGGATATCAAGTACGGTATAAATATCTGGCGTGACTCGTATTTCATACATGCCACCTTTCTTTGGTAGTTGGGGACTTCTTTCACCTCTATTTGAGTAGTCCCATTGCTGGGAATTTTCACATAAGGTTTCAAAGAAATTCCACGCTTCGACATCACTTTTGGTCATGAATGACCCTCCGCTAGTGGCATCAACCATGTGACGGTTTTGGGGTGTCAACCCATCATAGAAGTATTGAACTTGTTGCCACTTCTCAAAACCATGGTGTGGACATTTAAGAAGCAAGTCCTTCCATCTTTCCCAACATTCATGAAAGTGTTCGCCCTCTTTTTGTGTGAAATTAGTGATTTCTCTACAGAGAGCATTTGTTTTGTGAACAGGAAAGAATTTGTTTAAGAACTTCTTAAACAGTTGATCCCATGTAGTGATCGTCCCAACTCCTAGAGAATTCAACCATGCTTTTGCCTTATCCTTCAAAGAAAAGGGAAAAAGGCACAAACAGATCGAATCGTCTGAAAAGTTTTGGAACCTAAATGTCCAGCAAATGTCTAGAAATTCTTTTACATGATGATATGGATCCTCTTTGTCTAAACTATAGAAAGACGGTAACAACTGTATGACCCCTGGTTTAAGTTCAAAGTGTGCTGCCGTGGTGGCTGGCAACACTATGCATGAAGGCGCATTAAATTGGACAGGAGCTGAATAATCTCTAAGCGATTTAATTACATTCTCGTCCGTCATTTCGAATAGGATGTTTCTAGATCTTTTACGAAAGGTTCTTTCTATTTCAGGAACAAATGGTGCTCGTTTTATGTTCAAAGATCTACGCCCTAGCATAAACTGATTAACTAAAATGTAGGAAAGAAAACTAAACTAAATTAAGATGCAACCTAAAACAAATAAGACTAGAACTAAAAATTATGAATTCCTAAAAATAAAAGAAAGCTATGTAAACAAGAATTAGAAGAAAGAACTCAGAAAAGGAGATGATAGATGTCTGAAGATTTGAGAGCTTCTCCTTTTGAAGACAATCTTATTTGACAGCTTCCTTCTTCAATTCTTATAAAAATAAAAACAAAAATAAATGCAATAATGCTAGAAAAAATCCTAAGCAGCGGTTAGTTTTTAAAAAGGAAAAAAAAAATTTCTAAAACTAGAAAGAATAATCTAAATCTAAAAATAGAAATTAGAAAACGTCTAAAAAGAAATCCTAGACTTAGAAAATTTCTAAAAAATAAAACCCTAATTCTAAAAATAGAAATTAGAAAAAAATAAAGAATTTAGAAAGAGATTACCAATTAGAAGTTCAAGTCAGGACCCTACAAAACAGGAAATATGTTAGATTATAAAATAAAATAAAATAAAAAACTTTTACCTAAAATTAGTAAAATCCTAAGGCTATGAATTATGATAAGAGAAAATCTTAAATTCAATTGGACTGAAACTGTCCCCGACGACGGCGTCAAAAACTTGATGTTTTAATTTAAACCAATCTGATTTAAATGATTTTTACTCGCAAGTATACGAATCGGATGTAAATATGGTACGTATTACGAGATCGTTTCCACGAGGACTAGTTTTCACAATTTGAATGTTACGATCTTTCTTAATTAATCCAATGAATGGTTTAACAAACTATTAAGTAAACTAGCATAAATCTATAGAAAATAACCACGAGCAATAATGAGGAAAATTCAATCGAGGAGAAGACTAGGACTTTCGAATCCACCCCTAATTATCCTAACCCTTATTTTACCTGTTGATTTATCCTAATTCAGATTGATATCAAAATAAACAAAGTACACTCTATGTCCTTGGTCGGGCACACAGAATGTATAATCCTTTAAAGCATATGGATCAGATCTTTCCATACATGGTCAGGCATGGAGAGATGTAAATCCTTTTTCTTCCTCTATAGGAAACCTGTTCATGGTCAGACACAAGCACCTAGAGTAATATTCTAAACAACATCCATATCTACACTTTGGTCGAGCTCATAGAATGGAGAAGTACAGAAATCTCAGGAAAGCACACTAGCGAAAGAAATAATTCAATCAAATTAAAATAAATTCAACAGTAAACAAAAGTTATTCAAATTAGGGGCTTCATCTCAGCTCTAGCTAAGAAGTTTAGCAATCCATAAAATTAATTAAGAAAAAGGAAATATAAAATAAAAACATTAAAAACATCCTTCCCTTCTTTCTTCTTCTTTTTCTCTCTCTCTGGCTCGAGCTCTCCTCAAGCTCTGGATCTTCCTCCCAAGGTCTGAATCCTTGCTCCCCACGTCCAAAACCTCCTTATATAGCTGCTGGAGTGGTGAAAATCAGACTTGAATCGGATTTGGAAAGCTATCGCATGCGCAACGAAAGCCTTTTTGCAGCCAAGTTCAGTGCCTCGAAACACACCACTTTCCTCGCTTAATTTTCAAAGAAACACCGTCCCTTAGGACTTTCTTGGGTCCTCTGCATGATAGACGGTTCAGATCTGTCATATGATCAAAGATGGTGGGCCACAACCGCATGAAAAAGTGAGTTTTCGCGGATGTGCGAAACCTTTCACACCATTTCGCTGTTGTGATCGGTGGACCCCACATAACCATTTTCTGGAAAATCCACTCCGTCCATTGCATTCAGGACGAAATTTCTGTAAAGAATGAGTGGTTTTGAAGATCCATTGGCGCGGCCCAGAGAAGAAATCACTAAAAGATTAGATTTGAACGTTGCAGAGTAGCCCTTTTGTGGCCCTTGTATCACACACACGTGTATGCATGGACGAAAAATATTAACATGGGTTTGTAGTGTTTGCAGCTCTCTACAAGATGGTCGGCTTGGATCAGACGTATAGTCAATGGGTAGGGCCCACAACCATCCGCAAAACCAACTGTCAGTCGTTCGTTACGCTAGACGAAAACGGAAGCTTCCGTTTTTTAAGACGGTCACGGTTCAGCGCCCGCTGACCGCGTTAGCGGGTCTAGTGCACGGCATGCACTTACTACACTATGTACGCACACATACAGGTACGGGATCCACAGTGATTTTTCTGTGAAATCTGCACCGCCCATCCTTTTTATCATATTATTTCAACCGTTAGAACAAAAATTTATGTATATCCAAATATCCAGTGGGCCCCAAATTGTAGATTAATGGGCTGATATATCTGTTGGCCTACTTCCCGAGATTTTTAATGGATGAAATTTGATTTATACGGTTAATTTATGGCCCTCATCATGTGTATGAAGTTTCAAATTGAACGGACGGCGGGAACCACGTGATCTTGCATTTTGCACCAATTTCGGGCCCATTTAATGCGAATGGCTTGATTTTCTCAGATCCCTAGCGTGCAAATCCATTGACCTTGGTCCTCTGGAGTGCGTCCCTTGCTCTGGTGACTTTGGAGCGTCAAATCTATGCTTTTAATACATATTTTCAATCAACGCTCCTGATTACATCCTGTAATAAAAACACATTTAAAATACAACTTTAGGCTTTATCATGTACATAAAATCTGACAATAATTGGAGTCTGATATGCAATATTTGACCCTCATCACAACCCCCAACCAGCATTTTGCTAGTCCCGAGCAAAACATGTGAAAAATAA
Source organism: Magnolia kwangsiensis (assembly GCA_037074715.1). Taxonomy (NCBI): domain Eukaryota; kingdom Viridiplantae; phylum Streptophyta; class Magnoliopsida; order Magnoliales; family Magnoliaceae; genus Magnolia; species Magnolia kwangsiensis. Next base: position 39,232,539 of record CM073576.1, on the reverse strand, counting down.
TTTTAAAAATAAAGGAGCAATTCCTTTAGCCCCAAGTGACTTGTGAACAGATAGTCGAGATGTGAGAATTCTAAGATTCATAAATGGTGTGTGGAATTTTCTCCAGGAATCAAGCTCACGGTATACTTCATAATCAAATTCAAAATATTAATCCATTAATTAGAACATTCCAAACATTGAGTTCCATGAGTGTATTGTGTAATCTCGTCTTACATTCATTAAGAGATCCAATTGTCAAATTTATGATATCATTGGTAATTAATAATGGAATACATGACAACTAAAACCAACACTTGCCTGACAGGTTAACTTTTCATTATACCAGCCTTTGATTTTGTTCATAAACAGTAACACCAAAGAGTGGAATCAAATCCTCAACTATAGGGAGCAAACCTATGGTGAAAACTTATCACCTAAATTTTTGTCCAACTATCAACCATGGGGGATCGAATCTACACCTATAGGGAGCAAACCTATGGTGAAGATTATGCGACTTATCCTTTTTATTCTTCTTTAGTGCACATGAAATTTTATTTTGGCTGGTTCCTTTCATGCTTTGTGATTACCAAGTTAACCATTGAATATCGAACCGGAACCGTCATGTGTAAGAGAGATGTGATATGCGAAATCATGACTTAATCAATGTTTACAACTTCTAATCATGGGTTAAAAACTTAAACTTAACTGTGAAATCTAATAGACAATTGAATTCCAGAGTCATAAAGTGCCAACATTCTGTATCTTGTAATTTTAAAATCATAAGTATCCTTCACAATCACTTTAAATTCACAAGAAATTTCAGAAAAATTTAAAAATTTTCACAATTTTTGCTCAAGACCAAGAAAATACTGATTAGGTAACCTAATCTCCCACCCCCAACCTAAAATTATATTGTCCTCAATGTAAAAGAAATAATCATGCAATGCACATAGGACAACGAAAATAAAAGAGGAGTGATGGAAAGATAGTACCTGGACGGAGAATCAAGAGGCTTTTCCAAAAATATCAACGTAAAAGCGAGTCAGCACAAGAGAGAAATCAACAAAAATAATAAAAAGAAAATCCTACCTATACCACTTTCGCAGATGCTCTCGATTGCATTTAGCATATGCAATAAGCCTTTAAACCCCTAGGTTACCCCTAGCGAACGAGTTGTAGTCTCGTGAGGGTTTGCAGCAATGTTACCCACAAACATTGAATCAACTAACTAGGAAAATGAAATAGAATGAAAAGCTGGGTTGCCTCCCATGAGCGTTAAGTTTAACGTCTTCAGCCAAACAAAAATAGACCATGAATTAATCAATCTTGAAAACCTGAGTCCTCCAAATTAACTTCCTCAACATCTTGATTAACCAAATCCTCCAAATAAGGTTTCAGTCGTTGACCATTCACTTTGAAAATATTTCCGTCCTTAAGATTTTTAATCTCAACTGCTCCATGAGGAAATACTTTTACTACCTTATAAGGACCATACCATCACGAACGTAGTTTTTCAGGAAAGAGGCGTAACCTAGAATTATACAATAAGACTTTCTGACCTGGTTCAAATGTCTTGTGAAGAATTGACTGGTCATGAAAAAATTTCGTTCGTTCTTTATAAATTTTTGCATTCTCATATGCCTCATTTCGAATTTCTTCTAACTCATTGAGTTGAAGTTTACGGTGCATTCCAGCCTTGTTTAAGTCAAAATTAAAAGTTTTGATGGCCCAATAAGCATTATGTTCTAATTCCACTGGTAAGTGACATGATTTTCCAAAGACAAGCCTATAGGGAGACATTCCAATTGGAGTTTTGAAAGTCGTACGATACGCCCAAAGAGCATCATTCAAACGTTGCGACCAATCCTTATGATCAGGGCAAATTTTTTTCTCTAAAATATCTTTAATTTTTCGATTCGAAACTTCTACTTGACCACTTGTTTGTGGATGTTATGGAGTTGCAACTTTATGGGTGATGGAATATTTCTTAATTAAAGATTCAAACGGTTTATTGCAAAAATGAGTACCACCATCACTTATAATTGCTCGAGGAGTACCAAAATGAGAAAAGATATTTTCTTTCAAGAAGCGAACCGCAACTTTGTGATCATTCGTTTTACATGGCACTGCTTCCACCCACTTAGAGACATAATCGACGGCCACAAGGATATACATATAACCGAATGATGGGAGAAATGGACCCATGAAGTCAATACCCCAAACATCAAATATCTCAACAATGAGAATATTGTTAAGTGGCATCATGTTCCTACGGGAAATATTATCCATACATTGGCATCGATCACATGTAGAACAAAAGGCATGTGTGTCTCGAAAAAGTGTAGGCCAATAAAATTCTCTTTGTGAAACTTTTGCAGCTATTTTTTTTGAACCAAAATGACCACCACATGCATGGTCGTGACAAAAGGAGATTATACCATGAAACTCACTCTCAGGTACACATCTCCTAATGACCTGATCAGGACAGAGTTTGAATAGGTATGGATCATCCTAGAAGAAATGTTTAATCTCAGCAAGAAATTTGGATTTATCATGTTTAGTCCAATGAGAAGGAATTTGACTTGTAACAAGATAATTTACGATATCCGCATACCAAGGTAATTGAGAAATAACTAAAAATTGTTCATCAGGGAAAGACTCGTTCATTGGCACAGGATCCACTATGGACTCCAAGACAAGTCTAGACAAATGGTCGGCTACCACATTTTCGGAACCCTTTTTATCCCGAATTTCAATGTCAAATTCTTGTAGCAAGAGAATCCAACGAATCAATCGAGGTTTAGCATCTTTTTTAGAAAGAAGATATTTCAATGCTACATGATCTGATAACACTATAACCTTCGATCCAATGAGATATGACCTGAATTTGTCTAGAGCAAATACCACTGCCAACAATTCTTTTTCAGTGGTAGAGTAGTTCAGTTGAGCATCATTTAGAGTCCTACTAGCATAATAAATGACATAAGATATTTTGTCCAATCGTTGCCCTAAGACGGCTCCAACAGCATAATCAGAAGCATCACACATAAGCTCAAAAGGTAAACTCCAATTAGGTGGTTAGATGATTGGAGCAGAAGTTAATAAAAGCTTTAACTTGTCAAAAGCTTTTCGACAATCATCATCAAGGTCAAATGCAACATCCTTAGCTAATAAACTGCACAAGGGTCAAGAAATTTTGCTAAAATCCTTAATGAATCTCCTGTAGAATCCTGCATGCCCTAAAAATGATCTAATTTCCTTCACCGTTCTAGATGTAGGAAGACTAGAAATTAAATCAATCTTGGCTTTATCAACTTCAATGCCTTTACTTGAAATAATATGCCCAAGTACAATTCCTTTTTCAACCATAAAATGACACTTTTCCCAATTCAATACCAGGTTCGTTTCTTTACATCTTTCCAAAACTAGATATAGATGATATAAGCATTCATCAAAGGAAGAGCCAAAAATGAAAAAATCATCCATGAAAATCTCGAGGAAACGCTTAACCATGTCTGAAAAAATACTCATCATGCATCGTTGAAAAGTAGCAGGTGCATTACATAGCCCAAATGGCATACGCCGATAGGCATATGTACCAAAAGGACATGTAAATGTGATTTTTTTTTATCCTCGGGAGCAATGGGAATCTGATTGTACCCGGAATAACCATACAGAAAATAATAATAGCTATGCCCTGCTAATCTCTCAAGCATCTGATCTATGAAAGGAAGAGGAAAATGATCCTTCCTTGTGACCAGGTTCAGTTTACGGTAATCAATACAAACTCGCCAACCCGTAGTCATGCGGGTTGGTACTAATTCATTATCATCTTTTTTTATCACCATAATCCTAGACTTTTTTGGAACAACTTGAACTGGGCTGACCCACGTGCTATCCGAAATAGGGTAAATGATACCAACATCTAACAATTTAAGCACCTCCGCCCGTATGACCTGTTTCATGTTAGGATTAAGCCTCCTTTGCATTTCACGTGATGTTTTTGTATTTTCCTCAAGATGAATACGATGCATACACACAGTGGGGCTTATTCCCTTTATGTCCGCTATTGTCCACCCAATAGCTGCCTTATGTTCTCTAAGAACATTAAGCAACTTGCCCTCCTGTTCCTTATCAAGGTTAGAAGCTATAATGACAGGCAGGGTTTTAAAAGGACCTAAAAATGCATACCTGAGAGTTTCAGGTAATTGTTTAAGGTCAAGTTCGGGTGGTTTCTCAACAGACGGGACCGGTTTAGACTCAGATGGTGGAAGAAGTTCCACTTTTGCTTTCCATTTTGTAGTATCCATTATAGAATTAGCGTCGAGCAATGCATTGACTTCTTCGATGGAACTTTCTATGTCAAAGTCTGTGTCAAAATGTGCTAGACAAGTCTCCAGTGCGTCTTCGGAAGATTTAAAAAAAGAGTCATGCACTAGACTATCAATCATGTTCACCTCAAAAATATCATCCGAGTCTGCCGGTTGTTGTCCAACATTGAAAATATTAAGTGTAATCTTCATGTTACTAAAAGATAACTTCATGACTCCATTCCTACAATTTATAATAGCATTGGATGTAGATAAGAATGGACGTCCCAAGATAACCGGGATTTGACTTGTAGGATTCGGGACAGGCTGAGTATCAAGAACGATGAAATCCACTGGAAAATAAAACTTATCAACTTGGATTAACACGTCCTCAATAATACCACGGGACACCTTGACAGATCTATCAACTAGTTGTAGTGTTATTTTTGTTGCTTTCAGTTCACCAATTCCTAGCTGCTCATACACAGAATATGGCAACAAATTAACGATCGCCCCTAAATCAAGCAATGCCTTCTCAACCTTATGATCTCCTATGACACAAGAAATGGTAGGAGCTCCTGGATCCCTAAATTTAGGAGGGGTGTTGTGTTGAATTATAAAGCTGAGTTTCTCTACAAGGAAGACCTTCTTATGAACATGCATCTTACGCTTCTGAGTGCATAAATCTTTAAGAAACTTAGCGTAAGCAAGGACTTGCTTGATAGCATCAAGCAATGGAATGCTAATTTGCACTTGCTTAAACATCTCCAATATCTCATTAAAGTTGTTTCCTTTCTTAACTGGTACTAGACGTTGAGGAAAAGGTGCTTTAGGCATATAGGATGGCACAGGAGTGGTTTCTGGAGGGTCAGAGTGCTTTTGGACTCTAGATGTAATAGTATGTCTCTCCGCTTCATTTTGCTCTTCTGGTTTGAAATTTGATTCTTCCCTAGGCATTTCTACTTTGTTCTCGATCTGTTTACCGGACCTAAGGGTAATGATAGATTTGGCTTGCTCATGATATTGTTCCTGGTTTGAATTAGAGCCAATCTCAAACTGTCCTTTTGGATTTACCACAGGTTGGCTAGGGAACCTCCCCTTCTCTCTCTCACTCAATGTGGCAGAAAGTTGACCCAATTGAACTTCCAGCTTGGCAATAGATTGAGCATTCGCATGTACGCTTTGCTGATTAGCTAGTAAAGTTTATTGGGTGTCTTTTTGAAATTGAAGACAATTCTGCATAAAAAGATTGAGTGTATCCTCAAGAGATAGTTTCCTAGATTGTGCAGGAGCTTGTTGATATTGTGAAAACTGTTGAGGTTGTTGACTACCAACTTGTGGGTAAGGTTGCATAGAAGGATTTTCAGATGGTCCTCCTTGTTGTAGTCCTTTTGCCCAAGAAAGATTTGGATGTCTAGCCCACCCTGGGTTGTAGGTATTTGAGTAAGGATCATTCTCAGGTCTCCGAAAGGTGTCCATAGCATGTACTTTTTCAGAGAGAAATTCAGGAAATGCTGCGCCAGATGGACACGACTGCGTAGGATGTCCAAGACTAGAACATATGGCACATGACTCGATTTGAGTTGTTTGTGGAGGTCCGTTATTCAACATCAGAGTATCAACTTTCTGTGTCAGGATATCAAGTACGGTATAAATATCTGGCATGACTCGTATTTCATACATGCCACCTTTCTTTGATAGTTGGGGACTTCTTTCACCTCTATTTGAGTAGTCCCATTACTGAGAATTTTCACACAAGGTTTCAAAGAAATTCCATGCTTCGACATTACTTTTGGTCATGAATGACCCTCCGCTAGTGGCATCAACCATGTGACGGTTTTGGGGTGTCAACCCATCATAGAAGTATTGAACTTGTTGCCACTTCTCAAAACCATGGTGTGGACATTTAAGAAGCAAGTCCTTCAATCTTTCCCAACATTCATGAAAGTGTTCGCCCTCTTTTTGTGTGAAATTAGTGATTTCTCTACAGAGAGCATTTGTTTTGTGAACAGGGAAGAATTTGTTTAAGAACTTCTTAAACAGTTGATCCCATGTAGTGATCGTCCCAACTCCTAGAGAATTCAACCATGCTTTTGCCTTATCCTTCAAAGAAAAGGGAAAAAGGCGCAAACGGATCGAATCGTCTGAAAAGTTTTGGAACCTAAATGTCCAGCAAATGTCTAGAAATTCTTTTACGTGATGATATGGATCCTCTTTGTCTAAACTATAGAAAGACGGTAACAACTGTATGACCCCTGGTTTAAGTTCAAAGTGTGCTGCCGTGGTGGCTGGCAACACTATGCATGAAGGCGCATTAAATTGGACAGGAGCTGAATAATCTCTAAGCGATTTAATTACATTCTCGTCCGTCATTTTGAATAGAATGTTTCTAGATCTTTTAAGAAAGGTTCTTTCTATTTCAGGATCAAATGGTGCTAGTTTTATGTTCAAAGATCTACGCCCTAGCATAAACTGAATAACTGAAATGTAGGAAAGAAAACTAAACTAAACTAAGATGCAACCTAAAAGAGATAAGACTAGAACTAAAAATTACGAATTTCTAAAAATAAAAGAAAGCTATGTAAACAAGAATTAGAAGAAAGAACTCGAAAAAGGAGATGATGGATGTCTGAAGATTTGAGAGGTTCTCCTTTAAAGACAATCTTATTTGACAGCTTCCTTCTTCAATTCCTATAAAAATAAAAACAAAAATAAATGCAATAATGCTAGAAAAAATCCTAAGCAGCGGTTAGTTTCTAAAAAGGAAAAAAAAAATAATTCTAAAACTAGAAAGAATAATCTAAATCTAAAAATAGAAATTAGAAAACGTCTAAAAAGAAATTCTAGACTTAGAAAATTTTTAAAAAATAAAACCCTAATTCTAAAAATAGAAATTAGAAAAAAATAAAGAATTTAGAAAGAGATTACCAAATTAGAAGTTCAAGTCAGGACCCTACAAAACAGGAAATATGTTAGATTATAAAATAAAATAAAATAAAAAACTTTTACCTAAAATTAGTAAAATCCTAAGGCTATGAATTATGATAAGAGAAAATCTTAAATTCAATTGGACTGAACAGTCCCCGACAACGGCGCCAAAAACTTGATGTTTTAATTTAAACCAATCTGATTTAAATGATTTTTACTCGCAAGTATACGAATCGGATGTAAATATGGTACGTATTACGAGATCGTTTCCACGAGGATTGGTTTTCAGAATTTAAATGTTACGATCTTTCTTAACTAATCCAATGAATGGTTTAACAAAATATTAAGTAAACCAGCATAAATCTATAGAAAATAACCACAAGCAATAATGAGGAAAATTCAATCGAGGAGAAGACTAAGACTTTCGAATCCACCCCTAATTATCCTAACCCTTATTTTACCTGTTGATTTATCCTAATTTAGATTGATATCAAAATAAACAAAGTACACTCTATGTCCTTGGTCGGGCACACAGAATGTATAATCCTTTAAAGCATATGGATCACATCTTTCCATCCATGATCAGGCATGGAGAGATGTAAATCCTATTTCTTCCTCTATAGGAAACCTGTTCATGGTCAGACACAAGCACCTAGAGTAATATTCCAAACAACATCCATATCTAGACTTTGGTCGAGCTCATAGAATGGAGAAGTACAGAAATCTCAGGAAAGCACACTAGCGAAAGAAACAATTCAATCAAATTAAAATAAATTCAACAGTAAACAAAAGTTATTCAAAATAGGGGCTTCATCTTAGCCTTAGCTAAGAAGTTTAGCAATCTATAAAATTAATTAAGAAAAAGGAAATATAAAATAAAAATATTAAAAACATCCTTCCCTTCTTTCTTTTTCTTTTTCTCTCTCTCTGGCTCTAGCTCTCCTCAAGCTCTGGATCTTCCTCCCAAGGTCTGGATCCTTTCTCCCCACATCCAAAACCTCCTTATATAGCTGCTAGAGTAGTGAAAATCGGACTTGAATCGGATTTGGAAAGCTATCACATGCGCAGCGAAAGCCTTTTTGTAGCCAAGTTCAGTGCCTCGAAACACGCCACTTTCCTCGCTTAATTTCCAAAGAAACACCGTCCCTTAGGACTTTCTCAGGTCCTCTGCATGATAGACGGTTCAGATCTGCCATATGATCAAAGATGGTGGGCCACAACTGCCTGGAAAAGTCAGTTTTCGCGAATGTGCGAAACTTTTCACACCATTTCGATGTTATGATCGGTGGACCCCACATAAGCATTTTCTGGAAAATTCACTCCATCCATTGCATTCAGGATGAAATTTCAGTAAAAAATGAGTGGTTTTGAACATCCATTGGCGCGGCCCAAAGAAGAAATCACTAAAAGATTAGATTTGAACGTTGCAGCATAGCCCTTTTATGGCCCTTGTATCACACACATGTGTATGCATGGATGAAAAATATTAATATGGGTTTGTAGTGTTTGCAGCTCTCTACAAGATGGTCGGCTTGGATCAGACGTATAGTCAATGGATAGGGCCCACAACCATCCGCAAAACCAACCGTCGGTCGTTCGTTACGCTAGACGAAAACGGAAGCTTCCGTTTTTGAAGACGGTGGCGATTCAGCGCCCGCTGACGTGCACGGCACACTACATTATGTACGCACACATACAGGTGCGGGATCCACAGTAATTTTTCTGTGAAATCTGCACCGCCCATCCTTTTTATCATATTATTTCAACCGTTAGAACAAAAATTTATGTATATCCAAATATCCAGTGGGCCCCAAATTGTAGATTAATGGGCTGATCTATCTGTTGGCCTACTTTTCGAGATTTTTAATGGATGAAATTTGATATATACGGTTAATTTATGGCCCTCATCATGTGTATGAAGTTTCAAATTGATCGGACGGCGGGAACCACGTGATCTTGCATTTTGCACCAATTTCAGGCCCATTTAATGCGAACGGCTTGATTTTCTCAGATCCCTGGCGTGCAAATCTATTGATCTTGGTCCTCTGGAGTGCGTCCCTTGCTCTGGTGACTTCGGAGTGTCAAATCCATGCTTTTAATACACATTTTCAGTCAACGCTCCTGATTACATCCTGCAATAAAAACACATTTAAAATACAACTTTAGGCTTTATCATGTACATAAAATCTGACAATAATTGGGGTCTAATATGCAATATTTGACCCTCATCAGAAGTTCATTCCTCAACCGACTCTATTGAATATTAATGATGAAGGTGGATTGGAGGATGAACTCCCATGAGAGAAAGGTCTTTAGATATATGATCTAAGGTAAAATACTCATAAGCGCTCTCTTCTTTCTCTACCAGCAATAATAGACAAGTTCTTTTTCTATAGGCAAAAGGTTCCAATGGATATAAAACGCTTACATTTATGACAGAGTTTGATATCATCAAGCGGGATCGATATCATCGAGCGTAAACTCTCGATAGCATCGACGGTCTGCTCGATGACACAAACTCAAATGTCATACACTTTTAAAACCTATTGCCAGCTGGTCGAGGGAATCAAAACACGTGTTGCTGCCATCAGATTTCAAACTCCGATTTCATCTATGTGAGGTTCCATTCCTCGATATTTAAAAATGAGAGATGCTTTAAAATATTTTAGGTTTATAAAAATGATCGAGGGACCTTCGATATCATCGAAATTTGAATGTTAATGATATCGATAGTTGTGTCGAGGCATTTATAAATCCAAGGGATTTTCGTTTAAACTTGTTGGATAGTTTTTGTCCCTGTTCGATGTCATTGAAACCATACCGATATCATTGATATTTGAATATCAATTCTATCGAGTGACCTTCGATCATAAATAAACTATCCTAAAATATTTTGACTGGAAATCTTCGTGCCCATGACCGATATCATCGAGAGCCTTCCGAGGTCATCGAGATTTGAACTTCGATGATATCGAGGAGGGCTTCAATATATCGATGCACATATGATATTCTTAAGTGAAAACAGGGGCACCGGAAATCTGTTTGTCGATATTATCGAGTCATCTTCGATAAACTCGAGATTCAAACATTCCAATGGAATCGATTTGTCATCGAGGACATTGACAGCGTAGGTCGATCATATCGAGCTGTGTATCGATAAAATCGACAAACCAAGAAAACTTAAAGATTTTCTGTTTTTGAAAAAGTTTTCTTAACTTAATAATCCTATGATGTTCTAATTTGTTTTAAGGGTTTTATTTACCTGGTGTTTTAGGACATGGGATGTGAGGCTTACATGTACCTGTAGTGAGCTTGCAAACATCCGGTTGAGGCAAACGCTTTGAATTGATCTTCCTATGAGGCTCTGCATTCTAGCTGACTCAACATTCACACTAATTGACAAACCATAGTACTTTCGGTCACTTCATTATCATAGTAGATAGAGACCGGGGGTAAAGGCCTTACCAATATTGGTATCTCTAATAATCGGTTTCTTAACCATTATGCGTCTTTACTACTAGCTACTAAAGGTATGAATTCAGATTCCATTGTAGAGTGAGATATGCAAGTTTTTTTCTTGGATCTCCAAGAAATGGCACCTTCTCCAAGTATAAAAATCCATCCACTGGTAAACTTGGATTCATTAGAATCAGTGACCTAACTTGTATCACTATACCCTTTAAGCACACTAAGGTAACCAGAAAAGTGTAAACCGTAGTTTATTATTTTTCTCAAGTATCTGAATACTATAAAAACAGCATTCCAATGATCTAAACTTGGATTACTTATAAATCTAGTCAATTTACTTACTACAAAAGCAATATCAGGTTAAGTAGAAATCATACCATACAAACGACTGCCAATCACCTTGGAATACTCTAATTAAGATACATTACGACCTTCATTTTTAATTAACTTGATATTAGAATCAAAATGAGTAGAAACTGGATTCCTATCATAGTAATCAAACTTTTTGAGTATCCTTTTAATATAATGTAATTGAGATAGAGTTATGCCATCATTGTTTCTTAATAGCTTGATACTTAAAATCACATTAGCTTCGCCCATATCTATCATGTCAAAACTAGATAATAAGAATCTTTTAATGTTATTTATAACTTTTAAATATGTACCAAAGATTAACATATCATCTACATAAAGACATATTTACTCTTTTATTATCAAAAAATTTTAAATATACACATTTATCAGATTCATTAATCTTAAAGCCATTTGAGGTGACTATTTTATCAAATTTTTCATGTCATTGTTTATGTGCTTGTTTAAATCCATATAGTGACTTGATCAATTTACACACTTTATTTTCTTATCATGGAACTATAAAACCTTTTGGTTGCTCCATATAAACCTTTTCATTGAGATCACCATTTAAAAAAAAAACTGTCTTCACATCCATCTGATAGATTTCTAACTTATAAATGGATGTTAGAGCAAATAAAACTCAGATAGTTGATATCCTTTCTACTAGAGCATAAGTATCGAAAAAATTAATATATTCTTTTTTGTGTAAATCCTCTAACCACTAATCTGGCCTTAAACCTTTTTGTAGTTTCATCCGTTCTTAATTTTCTTTTAAAAATTCATTTACAACTTATTAGTTTTGATCCTGAGGGCAGATCCACAAGTTTCCATGTTCCATTTTGCAATATAGAATCCATCTCATCGTTTATAGCTTCCTTCTAAAAAGAAGCATCCTATGATCTAAGGGTATCGTCTATTATTACCAGATCATTTTCTATATTATATATCAACATGGTTTCCTCTGTTATATTATCTATATCTCCTTATATTAGCAGAAGGTAGAAGTCGGGTCCAAAAGATGTACGTGTTCTGATCCTCTAGGTCCTTCTAGGTTCTATGTCCACTTTATGAGACTGTTGATATCTTGATCAGGTATCTAAAAACTATTGATTGTATTAGGGTCTTGAGATATTATTTCTTTTCTAATTATAGAAGAGAATGAGTTTTCATAAAACTCGGCATCTCTACATTTTATTGTGGTGTTTATTAGGATCGCACGATTAGATTTTACAACTAGAAACATATAAGCCTTGTTATTTTATACATATCATATAAAAATACACTCAAAAGATCTCAACCCTATCTTGGGCCTTTTAAGATTAGTAAACCTAACTAAGGCTCTATAACCTCATACTTTGAAGTATGAGATGTTAGGAATCTTATTCTTTCATAGTTTATATGAAGTCTTATAAGTCTTAGAGTGAGGTATCCTATTAAAGATATGACGGGTAGTTAATAGGGCTTCTCCCTAAAATTTTGAACTTAAACCTACATTATTTAGCATAGAGTTTACCATGTCTATGAGAGATCTGTTTTTCTGTTCTTCTATCCCATTTTGTTAGGGTGAATAAGGAGCTGTAATTTGATAAATTATACTACAAGTTTTGCAAAATTCTAAGAATTCTAAGGATAGATATTCTCCTCCCTATTCGACCTTAAAATTTTAATTTTTCGGTCTAATTAGTTCTCAACTTCTTCCTTGTATATCTTAAATTTTTGTAGTGCATCATCTTTATTCTTCAATAAGTATACTAAGATATAATGAGAGAAATCATTTATAAAGGTTATGAAGTACCTCTTTCCCGCTCTTGTTATTAAACTGCTCATTTTACATATGTCACTATAAATTATGTCCATGAGTTGTGATTCTCTTTCCACCCTTGGAAACGTTTTTCTAGTTATTTTAAATTTTACACAAATACTACATTTATCATTAGGTTTTGTATACTTAGGGATTATATTAAGATTAGATATATTATCCATGCTATGATAACTAATATGTCTTAATCTAGCATGTCAAACATCATGTGAATCAAGCATATAAACAGAAGAAGAATTTTTATTTATAAGGTTCAATTTGAATATTGCATTAGATACATAGCCCTTCCCTATATATATATCCTATTTTTACACACAATCAATTTATTGGATTCAAATAAGAGTCTGAATTCAAACTTTAATCAGTAGACTATAGTTGATATAAAATTCCTCATAATATTCGGTACATGCAACACATTGTTCAGAGAATGACTTTTCTAAAAGTTAAATTAAGACGTACTTTCCATTTTCCTATAACTTTGGATATGGAGACATTCCCCATATATAGTTCTTGATTATCCCCCACTATTTTATAGGAATTGAACATGTTATAATTTCTAGAAACATGTCTGGTAGCACCAGAATCTACCCACTATTCAACATCCTCATTCAACATATTAACTTTAGAGACAACAGATGTCAGATTCATGTCTTTCATTATATTAACTTTTCGTTTCTTATCTTGTATTTTCGACAGTCTTTCTTAAAATGACCATGAATTTTGCAAAAGAAGCATGGACCCTTCTTGGATGTGTTCTTTTTGAACCCTTGGTTATTAGGTTTAATCCTATCATCTTTCTTGAAGGGGGGCTTCTCCGATTCTCGAGTCACACTATTCTCGACTATATTACCGTTACTTAATGCCTCCTGTTGTTCTTCCTTTTGTGTCACAGAGCCTTTATTCTTCTTCTATTTGAAGAAACATTAGGAGGTCCTTTAAGGACATTTTCTCTTTTTTCTGTTTCAATGATTTTCTAACCATTTACGTGGAAGTTTAAAAATAATTGTAGATACTTGGAAGGATTCGTTGAGATTAGTGTCATTGGCAATAATCTATTGGATGATGACCTATAACTTATGTACTTAATTAAGGACAGATTTTTTATCCAACATTTTGAATTCTAAAAACTGATTTACAAGGAATTTTTTTTTACCTTCGTCCTTCGATGTGTATTTGGTGAGTAGCGCTTGCCATAAATCTTTAACAATCTTTTTTTAACAGTAAACAGCGTATAACGAGTTAGAAAGAGCGTTGAAGATATGACCTTTGCATAAGTAGTCGTTATGCTCCCAATTTTGTCTCGTTTGAATTTGTTCTAAAGTATCATTGTCAGATTGTGGTGAAAGAGGATCTTGATGGAGCATGTGATCCAACTTGAGTGATGTGAGGAAAAGATGGACCCACGATTGCCATTGAAGAAAATTTGAGCCGTCGAACGTGTACTTCGAACAAAGTCGGGATGGGACACAGAAGAGGCCATAATATCGCCTTAAAATTGTTATGATTGAAGGCGAAAAATAGAAAATGAATCACTTAAAGATATGTTTAAGGCACATTACGATGTCGCTATCTTTAAAGTAATATTCGCACCCTACTGGTGATTAAACTAATACGCAAGAGGGTTACAGCAAATCCGCCTCCAGGATATAATAAGTCTCTTCTCCAAGACCGGAGAAATGTGGGTTTCAACCTGTAAAACTGAAAAAATGCACCCCGAACACACTTTTACAGCATACAACCCCTAACTTTTGTGCTGCTACAATTTACTCACTGGAAATTGTTTGTAATTTACAGTATGAAAACTATTTACAGTTTAGCGCCTGAAAACTAAAGCTTTCTAAAAACCTTTTGAAAATGAAAATGGTGAAGAAGAAGAAGACAGAGAGGAGATTGTTGGAAATTATAAATTCGAATTGACCCAAAGATAGGTTTATATATAATCACAAGAGATGTTAAAGACCATTTTCATGAAAAGACATCTTCTTCTATAGTGTCTTTTCAACAATGGTGGTATCTTTTCAATATGGGATCCTTCTATTCCAAATTCAAATAATGCTCCCTTTACCAAGAGACATCACCATTCACAAATGAATGGTTACCAACAATCACCAAAGCCACAACCCTTTTTCCAAAAATCTTTTATAAATTAAAATTCTTCTTCTTTCTTATTTTGAAAAAACCCAACAAGAAGTATATCATGCCTAAACATAACGGTAGGGGCCCGTTTGGATACCACCAAATAAGTTACATTTTCTACTTACAGCAATAGAAGTAACTTATTTGAGATAAGAAACTTTTTAGTTTAAGATTAATTATAAGTAAATTTTTTACTTAAAGTTATCCAATCACTTCATTTTAACAAGTAGAAACCAAGATAAACTACCTGACGTATAAGTAACTTAACTTATGATCCAAGCATCCTCTAAATATAATTGGGATTCATGAGGGCAAAGTGGACTGAGAAAAAAAAGAGAGATTCTAGTTATCAGATTTCTAAATAAAGTGTTGATGGAATTGAGATATCATTTAAAGAGATCGATATCAAATATCTAGACTTCCTTTTCTTTATATATATATATATATATATATATATATATATATATATATATATATATATATATATATATATATCTCATCCAGAAGTATTTCTGTATTATTTAATATTTGAAAATGATAAATGATATGTAAATAATGTTGAGTTTTGTTAAGTTAAATACGTTTCAGGGAGTTTCTTCTTCTTCTTCTTCTTCTTCTTCTTCTTCTTTACAAAAAAAAAAAAACTTTTTCTTCTTCTTAGTTTCTGACAAGTTTTGCACGCGTATTTGACTTTAAAATGAAGATTGTGTTTTTCCCAACCTGGTGAAAAATGATCTAGTTAGATTTTCTCCATTTTTAAAACTATGGTCCAATCAGCTAGTAAGATTATTTGGGCATGACCGTCTGAATCAAGGCTGGTCAGATGAAAGGTCTGCATCTCTTAAACGTGCACTGAATGTACAGAAACTGATTGATTCAGAGCTTTAGATGGTATTGACAGCGAAAAGAAGAAAAATGAAAAAGCTTTCTAGAATGCAATATGTACCTAACTTCCTTCCCAGCCTCATTTTTCTTATGTCTCATGTACCCTAGCAATATCCTCCCGTGGAGCAATCGTTTACTACTCAGGAGAGAGAGAGAGAGAGAGAGAGAGAGAGAGATTCTTCCGTGGAGATATCGTTTACTAGGTAGGAGAGGGATGGAAAAAGAAAGTCTTCTGTTTCCTAGACAAAACAGAAAGCGTCATCATATACTGTTTTCAATTTGACTTCTTGCCACAAACTTCCTCATGCAGGCACAAGCCCGAGAGAGATGTGATGATGAATTACAAGGGAGTCTACTTTTTTGGCACTGCCTTTAAAACGTGGAAAAGGAGTCCACGTAGATATCCAATTGTGTAGGTCCCACTCGTAAATTCCTTTGCCTTGAGGGAGTGAGACTCTGGCCTCACCTCAGACGGTGCAGCCCTTACATGAGGCTCACCTTGATTTATCTAGTCTGTATTCACGCCGTCTATCAGTTTTTCCGTATCATTTTATGGCATTATCTAAAAAAATAAAGAAATCCAAATATCAAACGCCTATACTTTAGGAAACATTGGAGATTGAATGTCCTACCATTAAAATTTTATGAGGGCCCATCTTAATGTTTATGTAGTGTTTATTTGCCATCCAATCCGTTGATAAGGTCACATAATCCTGGATGAAGGGAACAAACAAATATCAACTTGATCCAAAACTTCCGTGGCCTATTTATGATCAATCACCACTTCTTCCTATGGTATGGTTCACCTGATAATTGGATCTGCTTCATTTTGGAATTGTCCACTAAAATAATCTACTAAAATAATCTGGAAAAATGGATAGACGGTGTGGATACAGAATATATGTATCGAGGTGGGGCCAAAGGTAATGGCCGCGCGGTCTTGTGTGTGGCTCTCACCTAATCCGCACCCTTGCCCGGAAGGACTGGGATTGGGTAATGACCCCTCCAGTAGCGAGGTCTCAGTACGGGTCAGTGCTGTGGGACCCACCATTGTGTATCTGCCTCAATTTTGGGCTAATGTCCTAAAATAAGCTGGCAAATGAATGGACGGCATGGATAAAAAAATACACTGGAGGGCCCACAACACCTATCAGTACCGACCACAGCACTAAGGGTCACCATGTGCTGCCCGGAATTAGTCTGGTTTTCCAATGGGTGGGCCTCACATCTACATGTGAACGTTTGAAAGAAACGGACACGAGCAGTCCATATTCAATATATGCGGATGGCCTCCCTGATAAGGTGTACTGGCTTCATTTTTGGGTCAGGGTTTGTACACGTGAACCACATGTTGAATGCCGTGGATCTGTATCAGGTATGCCACGTTGGCACATGTGCAGCTGACATTGCGACAATTATAGCTAAGATCATGAAAATCTTGCATTGCTCTCTAGCAGAACATTCATCAAACAATGACTTGGCCCGAATGATATTACTGGAATTTTAGGGGGCATTTAGATCGTAAGTTATTTTTGATAAGCTACTTATGCCTTGGTTAACTAATCTTTATTTATACTTATTAAGTAGATAAGCATACTTAGTAAACAATATATTTGTGAGCTAACATGTAGAAAAATATATTTAGTTTCCAACATAATATAAGTAATTTATTCCACAGGTTTGTTTGGTCCACTATCGTATTCACCGTCGATTATGTGGGGCCAATGTTTGATGTGACTGTTCATTGCATGGGCCCCACCTTTGATGTGGGTTGTCTATCATACATGACCCAACTTATGTCAGCCAGTCATCATTAGAGGCCGACCTTTAATGTACATAGTGGGACTCATATTGTGGTATCATCAATCAATGTATTCTCCGATCATGTGGGATTCACCTTCAATATCCACCACCCATCTAGTGGAGCCCACCTTTGATGTGGACTGTCTATCATATGGGCCCCCACCTTTGAGGTGGGTGTACCATCATGTGGGGCCTACCTTAGATGTGGGCCACAATATCATTAGGGCTAATCTTTAATGAGAACCGTCAATCATGTGGGGCCCAACTTGATGTAAGTCATCCATCATGTGGGGCCCACCTTCATTATCAATTGCCCATCCAGTGAATTCCATCATTGATATAGACCATCCATCATATGGACATTATCTTTAATTTGGGTTGCCTATTATGTGGAGCTCACCTTGGATGTGGGCCATTCATCATTAAGATTTGACCTTTGATGTGGATTGTCCATCATGTGGGGCCAACCTTGATGTGGACCATCCATCATGTGAGGCCCAACTTCAATGTCCATTGCCCATCATTTGCAACCCAACTTTGATACGTATTGTCTATCACATAGTCCCCACCTTTAAAGTGGGTCATCTATCATACCAATCCACTTTTAATGTGGGTTATTTATCATTAGGGGGCGACATTTAATCTGAACCATTCATTACATGGGCCCACATTAATATGGATCATCCATTAGGTGGGGCTTGCCATTGATATGGAATGTCCATCGTGTGGGCCCCACCTTCAATGTGGACAATCCATCATGCAGAGTCTCCTTTAACATGGAGAGAGAGAGAGAGAGAGAGAGAGAGAGAGAGAGAGAGAGCCTCCTTTGATATGGACACCAAGAAAAAAGCAAAAAATAATAATTTTTAAAAAAAAGAAAGAAAATAAAAGATAAATACTTATTGAAATAAGTAACTTTACGCACATAAGTTGCTTATATAATGTTACTTACCGAACTAATTTGAGAGAAAAAAGTAACTTATAATGACGTGACATAAGTTAAAAAGTAACTTATTTAGTAGTATCCAAACAAGCCCTTAACATTCTGGGGGCTTTTAATATTTCATGATTCCATCATGAAATTATCCTTATTTTAAACTAAAATGATTGAAAATTAAACTATTTCCTTTTATACATATATATTTTAAATTTTAAATATTATTTTATTATGTAATATATTGTTTTTCAATATTTTATTTTCAATGATATTTTTTCAACAACTACATAAAAATCTGCCAACCTCCAGATAAGTTACTTGGCTGAGAATGGTTACCGAGGTCTTCATTATTTGATCGAAAGCAAGTGCAAAAGTAGTCTTGTAGTGGTTTGCTAGCTGGAATACATACCACATATTACAACGCCATATGTTGGGATTCCAAGGATTTCACCCTACGAATTTGAGCCTTTTTTATGATATTTGGGCTTTTTCCAATGATACATACCAGTTACTTGACATGTCCTCCTTTTGATGGGAGATGCCAAAAGAAATTAAAAAAGAAAAGAGCTCACGGATTGAATATTTCAACTCATTAATTATATACATTACGTGGCCAAAGGAAGATAATGGAATGATATTCAACTGATCCAATAGAGAGATTTCATTTTAGGTTTTGTTTGGATACTACCAAATTAAGTACTTTTTTCAACTTACAATAGTAGGTAACTAATTTCGGTTGAAAGTTTAAACTTTTCTACTTTTCATTAGTCGTTGAAAAGAGGTATCAAGAGAGACAAAAGAAAGAAAAAGCTGGTAAATATGTTGTTTAGCAAACATTCATTTTTACTTAATAAGTAGAAATTAAGATAAGCTACTTGAGACATAAATAACTTAATAACTTATGATCCAAATGCTCCCTTATTAACTTTCGACAATAGAGAGTGAGACTTTCCTTATAAATAATTTCAATCATTGGAAGATAAACCGGATTCAAAAGCTGAAGTCCCAACATATCCTATTAGAATACCTTAAGGTAAATTCAAGCAAACCCGTCTTTTGTGAATGAACATGGTCCTAGGTTTTGCCGATCCCGTCACCTGTAAGCTATTGAGCACTCCATGTTTTATGCATGATGGTAATCACTCAAAAAATGGCATGGTCCATGTATCTAATTATTAGAAATGGACAAAAACATAAATAAATAATCCAATTAAAGGTAGATTAAAAAATGATTATTTTTTTTTTCTTAAGGCCGCATGCCTTTTTTCCTCCATACCTAAAACCTCCTGCTTTTAAACTATTTCCTGAAACTCACTCACAGTTTTCACCGTTAGACATTGCACCACCCATGGTTAACCATACAAATGGACATTTGTTTTTTCATGTTAACAAAAGTACCCTCCGTTGGATTCATTTGTGTGCCAAACTAACCCCGGCATAACATACATGGAGCCATCTTAATGTTTGCAAAAAATCCATCCTATCCATCTATTTCCCTAGCTCATTTTATAGCATGGGGTCAAAAAATGAGATAGATCCAAAGCTCCAAGTGAGCTTCGAGATGGCCCCAAGCTGTTTTAATGGTGGGATTATTATTTTTTTACACACGCACACATACCCCACACCCACACCACAGTGGGGTTTCGCCACAATGGGTAGTCAAATGCATGACCTCATGTTGAAATTCTTTTGACAAAGGACCCTTAATGTTGGGAGTTAAATCCTACTTTTCCTATCATGTGGCCCATGGTTTAGGGCTTGGTATTGACCTCGTTTCTTGGCCCATGGTATGAAATGAGCTGAAAACACAAATGGATGAGGTGGATTTCTGATAAACATCCCATAGGCCCATGAATGTTTCAATGGTCAGCATTTCATCCTCATTGTTTCACGTTGGTTTAGCCCACTTAAGCTTTGGATCGGCTTCATTTTTGGTGTCCTCAAATGAGATGGAAAATCTGATGGACGGAGCGGATTTGTCACAAATATCATAGTGAGCCCTATGTAAAGTCAAGCAATCCTCACCTTCTTAACTTGAATATCCAATGGACGATGTGGATTTGTCACAAACGTTATGGTGGGCCTCACATACAGTGGAGCGATCTTCGTGCTCTTGCTTGAATTTCCAGCAAACGTCTGGCTGGCACATTGTTTGACATTAATTGTCATGCCAACCTAACCTAGACAGTATGTGAGTCCCACCTTGATGTTTTGTATAAATCCACCCTGCCTATCTGTTTTTCCAGCTCATTTTAATGCATTTGCCCAAAAATGAACCAGATCCTAGCTCAAAGTGGCCCCTCAATAGCCCAATATGTTTCAACAGTGAGAGTTCAATTCCACTATTTTCTATCATGTGACCCAGTTGATCTTTAGATCTGCCTCATTTTTTAGTTTATTTCCTAAAATTATCTAGAAACACAAATGGGCTTGGTAGATTTGTCACAACCAATCTGTAACTCCATGGATATTTTAACCATAGGTGTTCAATCCTCACTATTTTTAATTCATTTGGCCCACTTGAACTTTAAATGGGCCTCGGTTTTTGGGACATAGCATCAAATGATGTGGAAATTCCAATGGATAATGTGGATTAGTCACAAACATCATGGTAGGCCCCACCTTTGCCCTGTGGACTTAATTAAATATCCAACTTTTGAATCTCTTATCGTTGTACCAACCTAACCTGGATTGTACATGCCTCACCTTGATGGTTATGAGAAAACCAGCTATCCATCTATTTTGTTAGCTTACTTTACAGCATGGGCCAAAAAATGAGGTAGATACAATGCTCAACAATGCTCAAGGTGAGCATCATGATGGTCCCAAGGTGTTTTAATGGTTTGGCCTAAAATCCAACTATTCCACTTCGTGTTGCCCACTTCAGCTTAATATTGGCCTCGTTTTTGTCACATGACATAAAATAAGGTGTCAAAACACATAATTCATGGTGAGGCTTACGGAACTTCAACTTCAAGATACCTCTCAGGTCAGTGGTGTATGGCACACCACACAATCAGCTTCCAAACGTATCCTTGAGGTATGAAATCAGGAAGCGGAGTAGCCGGTGTACCACGTACCAGCTATATAGCTGGTGTATCGACGTGAGCAAGCTCCGTGGGTCCCATCATGAGGTATGTGTTATATCCAAACCGTCCATCCACTCGGTGAGCTAGTCTTAAGGCTTGAGCCGAAAAATAAGATGGATATAAAGATCTATTAGACAACACTTTAAAAAAGTAGTGGGAGATTGAACGTCTACCATGGAAATTTTTTGGGGTCACGGAAGTTCCGGATCAATATGAAATTTGGTTTTCCTCCACATCCATGTATGACCTTATTAACAGATTTATGAAAAAAAAAATGCTATGGTGGGCCCTATGAATATTTTAAGGTCAAAATCATTACCCTCTAATGCTCTAAAATGATCTTGAAAAGTGGATGAACCGTGTAGATATAATAAATACATCTTTGTGGGCCATGTAACTTGATCTCTGTTGAACTGTCGGTGCAACACGGAGCACGAGAGGAATCGGCGCTCATCTTCGCATCAGTTATATATTCGGTGTGTAGTACGCCAGCCAATCCGCTTCCCTAAAACCAGTGCATCGGTTGTCATATCAGTCACCCCCGATATGGTGCCATGCGATAGAGTCCTATGTACTTGAACGAGGGAAGTACATGGCCCCCATACATGCCTGTTTTGGACAATAGTGCTTGGTAGACCAACAGTTGGGACATCTAGATTCATGCCATGTGTATAGATATAAGTTAGTTGGTATGTAATTTTTCTTAAAATTTATTTTTGTAAAATATTTTAAATGCAAAATAACTAAAAAGAATAACGAAAATGACAGGAAGCATACTGGCTGGTGTTCCACACACCAGCTATATAGCTGGTGTATTGACCTGAATAAGGTTCGTGTGTCTCATTATAGTCTAAACTGTTCATCCATTCTTCCTTTAGTGAGCTAGTCTTAAGGCTTAAACTAAAAAATAAGACAGATCTAAAGATCAATTAAACCACGTGGTAAAAGAGTAGTAGGGGATTGAACGTCTACCATTGAATCCCTTTTGGGGCACAGAAGTTTCATATCAGTATGAAATTTGGTTTTCTTCTTCATTTATGTATTTGTGACTTTATTAACAATTTGGATGGAAAATAACTGTTATATTGGGCTTTATAAATTTTTTAACGGTGAAAATCATTATCTTCCCTCGTATTTTTGGTGTGGTCCATTTGAGCTTTGAATATGATTCATTTTTTGTCTAATGCTTTAAAAGAATCTCGAAAAATGAATGAGCTGTGTGGATATGATAAATACATCCATTACAGGGACATGTAACTTTGTTCTCCTTTGAACCGTTCGTACAACCGGGGGATGAAGGGGCCTCGTTGATCGTCTTCACGTTACACTGTATATGTGTGTGTATATGAGTGTGGTACACCAGCTCCTTAAAATAAGTGCATTTCATATCATTCACAGCCAATAAGCGGCCGTATTGGCTTACGGTATTTGAATGAGGAAGTACATAATCATAACCCGTGATACATGCCTGTTTTGGACAATACATTGAACCTTATGAAGGGTGGTGTTTGGCGGATGAACAGTCCGGACACCCGAATTCATGCCAAGTGTATGGAGATAGGTTGGTTGAAAGGTAAATTTTTTATAAATTTTTTGTTATAAAATATTTTAAATGTACAGTAACCTAAAAAAGAGTAAAAACGAAGGCGGAAGCGGATTGGCTGGTGTACCACACCAGTTATATTACCGGTGTACATATGTCAGCAAGCTCTGTGGGTCCTATAATGAGATATGTGTTATATCTAAACCGTCCATTCATTTGGTGAGTTGGTCTTAAAGTTTGAGCTGAAAATTAAGACATTTAAAGATCAAATGGACCACATTATAAAAAAGCAGCGGAGAATTGAACATCTACCATTGAAATCTTTTTGAGGGTAATTAAAGTTTCTGAATCAATTTGAAATTTGCTTTTTTTCTTCATCCATTAATTCGTGACCTTATTAATAGGTTGGATGGAAAATTAACGTTATGGTAGGTTATATAAATTTTTTAATAGTGAAAATTATTACCGTCGTTGTTATTTTTAGTGTGGTTCATTTGAATTTTATATATGATTCAATTTTTATATAATACTTTAAAATGATCTTGGAAAATAAATAAACAGTATGAATATAATAAATACATCATTGTGAGCTTATACAACTTTGATCTCCTTTGAACCGTTCCTACGACTCGGAGCTCACGTATCTACACCAGCTATATAACTGGTGTGTGGTACAACAGCCAATACGCTTCCAGAGAGGTCATGCGATGGAGCAGGTACAGGTTGTATAATGAGCTCACTGGCATGTAAGGGGTGATGTGATACTTTGCCGAGCCAGTTATGTATGTGTTTTATTTATGTATTTCATCCCTTTTATATCTCAATTTAGGCAAGGAGCTAAAAATTGAATGTATCCAAACTTCAGTGTATCACATCAAAGGAATTGGTAGGAACTGAGCATACCATTGACAACTTACTAGGACATGAAAGCTTTGGACAAGCTAATATTCGTAGTTTACCCTTCATCTAGGTCCACCTGGCCTTTTAAACTGATTAGATGGCTAATAACATTATGATGAGACTTGGGAAGGTTCTAGCAATGGGCTCAACTTTATCCAATTGAGCTTTGAATATATTTAAATTGACTTTAAATGATCTCAAAAAATACATAGATGGCATGGATATTACACAAAAATCATGGTGAGACTTACAGAATCCTGAACACGCCACATAGGTCGGGAAGCAATTGGCTGGTGTACCGTGCGCAACCGATATACTTGTGTGGCGCCAACAAGTTTTGTAAATAACATCATGAGATATGTATTATATCCAAACCTTCCATCCATTTTTTGGATCTCGTCTTAAGGCTTGAGATGAAAAATAAGGAAGATCTAAAGATCAAGTGGACCACACTGTAAAAAGTAGCACGGCATTCAACATCTACTATTGAAATCCTTTTGGGTCACAAAAGTTTTGGATTAATATGAAATTTATTTTTGCTCTTCATTCATGTATTTGTGACCTTGGATGAAAAATAAACATTATGGTGAGCCCTATGAATATTTTAACCATGAAAATCATTATCCCATCCTAATTTTAGTGTTATCCATTTGAGCTTAAAATATGATTATTTTTTTGGCTAATAGTTAAAAATAATTTTGAAAAATGAATGAACGATTTAGATATAATAAATACATTATTGTAGGCCCACCTAACTTTGATCTCTGGTACAGCGTTGCAGGAAACGGATTGGCTACTCCCCCGCCCCAGCCAATGGCTGGTGGTGGGTGCTCCGTAGGACCCACCATGATGTATGTGCTTCATCCATGTTGTCTATATATTTTTATATATCATTTTATGTAAAGAAACTGAAAATGAGTTGTATACCAATCTCAACTGGACCACATTATACGAAACAGTGTTGAATGACCGTCAACCATTAAAAACCTTTTGGGGCCATAAAAGTTTTGAATCAAGCTGATATTTGTTTTTTCCCTTCATCTAAGCCTATATGACCTAGTCAACAGACTGGGTGTCAAATAACCAGTACAATGGACCTTAGTATGATTTTAATAGTGGATATCCAATCAATGTTGTTTTCCTGTGGTGTGGTACACTTGAGATTTATATATCTCTCATTTTTTGGATCAGGCCCTTAAATGATCTTTAAAAATGGATGAACGGAATGGATGAAACACATACATCATGGTGGGGTCCACAGAGTTCCGACCATAGCCACTGGGCTAAGGGCAAGGAAGTAGCCAATCCGTTTCCGTTCGGCGCTTCTCTTCGCACGACACGTGTTTACAAAGCTGGTGTGTGGTACACCGGCCAAACTGCTTCCCTGGGGTCGTTGGTGTCTACAGACCCGCAATCAGCTCCCAAAAATATCCTCTGGCCTTGTCAAGGTCTACAGCCAGGAAGCGGAGTGGCCGGTGTACCTCACACCAGCTATATAAACGTTGTAGGTACGTGGCATGCGAAGACGAGCACTCAAGGGATATCAATGTTACATGGCCTTATAGTAAAGTATTTATTCTATCTATATCATTCATCTATTCTTAGAGATCATTTTAAAGCATTATTCAAAATATGAAACATATCCAAAAATCATCTAGACAAATAGCAGCGGAGATAATGATTTTCACAGTTAAAAAATTCATGAGGACCACCTTAACGCTTATTTTCCATCCAATCTGTTCATGAGGTCACAAAGACCTGAATGCAGACAAAAACAAATTTATATTGAAACCTCAAAAGGGTTTCAATTAGAGATGTTTAATCCCCCACTACTTTTTGCAGTGTGGTCCAATTGATAGTTAGATCTATCTTATTTTCCATCTCAAGCCTTAAGACAAGCTCGCCAAATGGATGGATGGTTTGGATATAACACATACCTCATAATCAGACCCACAGATTTTGCTAATATCAATGCATGTAACCGGTGTGAGGTACACCAGCCAAACCGCTTTCCTAAAATCAGTGCATTGGCTGTCATATCATTCACCACTAGTATGGAGCCCTATGGCTCTCTTGTTCATGGACGATGGAAGTACATAGATCGTATGCATAGAAATGGATTGAGTACTCCCCTGCCACCAGCCCGGTGGCTGATGGTTGGTGTTATGTGGGCCCCACTGTGATATATGTGTTTCATCTATGCTGTTTATCCATTTTTACAGATCATTTAAAGACTTGATAGCAAAAACTAGAGGGATATAAATCTCAGTTGGACCACACCATAGGAAAACAATAGTGATTGGATATCCACCATTAAAATCCTCCTAAGGCCCACTGTATTGTTTAGTTGACATACAGTCAGTTGATTAGGTGATACAGGCCTAGATGAAGGAATAAAACAAAGATTAACTTGATCCAAAACTTTTATGGCCCCAAAAAGTTTTTAATGGTCAACGTTGATTCAACACACGTTTCCTTTAATGTGGTCCACTTGAGATTGGGATATACCTTATTTTTGGTCTCATATAATAAAATAATCTATAAAAATAAATGAATGACAAGGATGAAACACATGCATTACATCATGGTGGGTCCCACAGAGCACTTACCACCAGCCATTGGCAGGTGGCAAGGGTGAGTAGCCAATCTGTTTCCGTAATACATTCTAGTTTTAGACAATAAATTGAACCTTATGGAAGGTGGTGTCTGGCATACGAACGGTCAAGACACATAGATTCTTTACTCTCTTTTTTTTTTTTAATAAATAAATAAATTATTATTATTATAAAACATTTTAAATTCACAGAAACTAGCTAAATAGAGTAAGAAAGAAGACATGCTACTTGGGCAGGAACGCAGACTATGTAATGAGCTCACTGCCCGTAGGGTGGTGTGATACGTGGTATATATTGAGGAGCCATGGAAGCACATGAAGATAAATTTAAGATAGCAATCCAATAACACTAAGTAAATACAAAGAGAACACAACAATTTAAATACTTACCATAGAAAACTTCTTGGGAGTCATAGAAGTTTTTGATCAAAGATATATTTTTGCTTCTGTCCATCATGATCTGTGTCACCTTATGAACATGTTGGATGACAAATAAACACCAATGTGGGCCCTAGGAAGGTTTTAACATAGACATCATTACTCCCACTGTTTCTGTGATGTTGTCCACTTGGGCTTTGGTTTGGATTTAATTTTACGCTCATGCCCTAAAATGACCTAAAAAATGGACTGTGATGTTGTCCACTAAGGCTTTGGATTGGATTTAATTTTGGGCTCATGCCCTAAAATGAGCTGAAAAATAGACCGATGGTATGGATAAAACACATATATCATGGTGGGCCCATAAAGCATTCGCACCATGCAGCTAGCATGGTGAGCTAGCTCCTTACTACACAGTCCCCCTCTCACGGGCAGGATCACCATTAACATAAAGAATTAAGGAAATGCTCATTTGAGCCTCATCACCACGGAATGTTGGCTCGAATAAGCGGCAACACCTATATCAACACTCTTAAGTTCTGTTTGGTAAGTGGCAAAAGTTCGAGCATGGCAATAATTATCTCATTGAAACTTTATTAATATGTTTCTCATGATCAGTTTAGCTGCTAAGAATGCTGGAGATTATCTAATCTTTATTGTTGATCATGAAAGAGATTTCTCCTATTCTTATAAATGCTTGGAAAGTGTTTGTTTCTATTATGATAGACACCCATGCTAATATGTCAATGCAGCAAAGTGTCACGGCCCATCTTTAATCACTATAATATATCTCTTTTATATTTCAAGTACCCTTCGTGTGCCATGCATGCCACATGTATTAAGTTGGACATGTACTTCATGTGACACATGTGCCACCATACAATATTATGCTTTCCATGGTGAAAGTGAAAAATACATTTGTTGCATTCAAATCCATTGCTCTATACCAAATCAATAATACATGTGTTGTAGAAATTATATTAGAAAACTGAAATTAAAAATAAAATTAACACCAGGCTGAATCACGTATGTAATACACTGTCCTTAAAGCTTGATTCACCTCCTTCTTGATTGAAAGCGAGACTACTGATGGGATACGGGTGAATTGCTTTTAGGATAAGACAAGTTTTTTCTCAAGGTCTCGTGTATAACAATAATGAAGGAACCTACTCAAGGACTCGGTTAATGCAGTTCGAAAATCTGCTAGATTTGTTAAGTAGTCCAACTCAGTGACCCAAACAATGTTTGATTCACTTAGCAATTTCTTAAAAGGAAAACCTGTTTAGAGAGATAAGATCTGATTCTAATTGAATTGTTAGACTTGGATGATTTTGGACCTGGATGGTCCAATTTATATAGCATTTGGGGTGTAGCCGTTGCCAAGTGGTCATCAATAGTTCATGATGTTTGTGAAATGTTTCTGACTGTTGGTACTAATTTCTGAACATTTCAGATTGTTGAATCATCAAGGCTCATCTTTTTTTGGACTATTTTGGCTATTAAGGCTACTAGTCATTCTCAAAATAATCAACAGTTTTGGATACATTTATTCGACTATTTCCAACAGCCTATAAAACCCAAACTACTTCACATTCCTTTTCTTGCATCGCGATTCCACCATCTCCCGATAGTTCACGTAAGGTTATGAGGGAGCGGCACAATGTGTACGTGCGAAATGCGTCATCTAGCGCCACTACAAATACATTGCCCACATCTGTGCCCGAGCACACCCAGGTGCGTGTTACGCATTGAAACATGCAAACTGAGCATCTCTTCCTCCATTTCTTTAAGTAAGAATACTCCTCACTCAAACACTTATAAACAAAAACTTTTTTCCTAATTTATCCGATGTGAGACTAGGGCTGTACATGAACGAAGTTAACTCGTTAGCCCGCTTGACTCGACTCAAAAAAGCTCAATTTGACTTAGTTCGAAACTGAGTTCGAGCTAAGTCGATCAGATTATTTGAGCTCGAAATTTTTTTTGAACCGAGTTCAAGCTTGGGCAAGCTTGACTCGACTCAGATAGAACCCCAACTCGAATTGAACTCGGATCAAACCAATTCGATGACTCGATTACTTTGACATTGATGTTGCTCACCAAATGTTCGATGAAATGACTCAACAAAGTGTCGGCTGGTGGCAAAGAAGGTATGTATATGAAACAAATACCATTTTTTCTTGATTTTGATATTGCCCATAATGTGTTTGAAGAAATACCTCTAAAACTACTAGTGCTGTTTTATATACAGTGAGAATTTGAAGGTGTAGTTCATATGTTTGTGAAAATGTTGCACAAGTGAACTCGGCTCGATCTGGCCTGAGCTGTATTGATCGAACCGAGTCGAACTGGCCAGTCAGGCTCGAGGACCAAGCTGAGCTGAATTCGAGTTGGGGTCAGTTAGTGGCCGAGCCGAGTCAAGCTGTGCCAAGCTCGACTCGTGTACACCTCTATGTGGGACTAAAGAAAATTCACTTTTTCTTTAAATTTTTTTTTTTAAAAAAATATTTTGAAGGGAAAACGTTTTTATCTAGAGAAAATATACAAACGATCTCATTAAGCTCCCACAACTTTTAAATGAAAGGACAGTTAAAACTTTGATGGAATTAAATGTTCAATATGATAAATAAGATGATGACCTCTTAGAGCAACTGACTATCTTTTACCGTCTTGTTGACATCCTCGTTTATCTGACGATGACTAAACTTGACATCACATATGTTATTCATGTGGTTAGCTAATTTTTTGTTGAACCCTGTACTCTTCATATGATTGTTGTCTCAAGGATTATCTACTAATTATGAGGCACTATTGATCACTCGTTGTTTTTCTCATCGGCCTCTTCCCTAGGTCTACTTGCTTATGCCAACACTGATTGGGCTGGTTGTGGTACTACAAGTCAATCAACTATTAGATATTGTATGTTCCTTGGTACTTCTCTTATTTCTTTAAAGTGTAAGAAGCAACATACGGTCTCCAAATCCAATAAAAAAGCTAAGTATCAAGCTATGTCATCCTCCTATGGGGACATCGTCTGGTTATGAGTTCTTCTGTTTTATTTTGGGATTCATGCAATTACACGAACTCCTCTCCATGCCGACAATACCAATGCCATCCAAATTGCTTCTAATCCTATCTTTCATAAGCGAACAAAACACATTAAGATTGATTATCATTTTATTAGAGAAAAGTTCATCGGGAATTATTTCACTTCCACATGTATCGTCTCACAATCAGATTATGGATATTTTCACCAAGATTATGACGATTCTTTTTTAGTTTACAAACTATTATTGGTTGATCCCCCACATCACCCTGGGGGTTGCGCATTGATGCTAAAGCATTATACAATGAAAATTTAGGAGAATTATATATATATATATATATATATATATATATATATATATATATATATATATATATATATATATATATATATATATATATATATATATATATATATATATATATAACATTTGTAACGTATTTGGGTTATCAGTATAACATGTAATCTATTCATCGGGTGCAACCCAATATGTTGATCAGTTGACTCAAAACATTAAGTGGGTCATGTGTGAATTTGGAGGTTTTAGGTGGTATATGCCATTTTGGGATCAGCTTAATTTTGGAACATATATATAGTCATCATGATGGGACGCACTTACTAGATAGATTAGATGTCACACACATCATGTGGGCCTCACAATTCTTGACTCCACTACTAGTAATTAAAGAAAAAATTAGGTAAAAACCTTTTTTACTCCCTACTACAAAAATATTAATTTTGACTTAAGAAGATTCATAGCTTAAAAAAATCTTAAGAATTTTTACAGTAAAAATCCATTATGTGCGATAAAGGAATATTGTTACAATTTGCACACACTTATGATGTACATATCAACTACCTCCCTCACATGGTAACCTTGCTACAATCAAGTGAGGGCGAAATGCAACCTACAAGCTTGATTCAAGGTTACCTAGATCTCAGGTTTATGTGGTATACGGATATAAGGTATGAGAGCTGGTACCAAATATGCTACTTCACTATGCTTAGCATATTCTCTAAGCATACATAATATATTTGCATGTCCAAAATATAGATTAATTAAGTGATAAATTAATGCTGTTATTGTAAATAAGGCTTATGGGATTATACAAAAATTAAAAATAAAAATTTACATTCTAAATATAAATATAAATTATAAGTTCTTCAACAATAAGAGTATAAACCAAATTTTGAGCTGATATCATTAATAGTGAATGACCCATAACCAAATATATCATTTTGAGAAGGCAGGAGAGTGGGTGGTTTATAGGCAACATTGGTATGGATTCACATGGTGTACCCCGCCAACCGTGTGGCTAATTGGGTAAGTAAAGATGATGATCATTCTCGTTGTACATCATAAATGTATGAGAATGTACTAGGAAATGAGAATGACTGGTGTGATGCATCCATGTGCGGTTCATGCATTTGTAATAAAGAACTAAATCACCTAGGTGGCACCTGCACCACTTAAGGCATTTTTAGTAAAGGCAATAAATTATTTTTGTGTCACTCTTTCAATGCGTCCAACTGATTGAAATTGCACTCAAGGACTTTCATGTCCAAGATGAATTAGAGAAGACCCAATCAGAGGCGGAAGTCAACAAGACTGTCAGAATCTTAAAACGGGCATATCTCGCAAATCAGAATGAGATACTGGACGTACCATATATGATTTTGGGGTAGGTTGCCCATGACGAATTTGCGAGATTCCATCATATTGACGGTCAAATTCTATGTTTATTTTCATTTTTACTATTTTTAGAAAGTTTTAGTTTGATTATAACTCTTCATCCGTTGGGCTTTAGGAATTGTGTCCAACATGAAAAGTGTTTAAAAAAATTATGAAAATAACGTGGTTAAGCCACATAGGACACTTTCTATTAACAGAAAATTTACTAGTAAGTTGTGAATTCTATGAGTATTTTGGTTTGCTCCTAGTTGTATGAAAGAATTGAGTATGTTGCTAACTTCCCCTTCCCATGAAGGTGGGACTTTAACCAAACTCTTAAATAAAAATGAGAAATTTTAAATACAAATATGAGTGGTTGGTTAAAATTTTAAATATCTTCGTGAAACTGCTAGCAGTTGTGGGTTCAAATATTGTCTCATGGGTCAGAATTGACTCGGGCTCATGGGAGAGTTTCATAGTGATTCGGTCGAGTTGTGGCCACTCGTGATATTCAATGCTCTCGAAGACATTCGCATGCCATTATTTAGTCACCACATTCAGCATTTTTGAATTTGAGGGACGGCAGCTAGCGTAATGAGATCTTATTTCACAATTAAAACATGTGCATTGATGGAGCTGATCACCTACTGTCTGTGGTTTGTTGTATTCTACAGTCCATTTTTTCATGCTTTCAAAGAATCAAAACACTCATTGCTAGTTCTATTCTTGAAAATATCAAGTATTTTAAGAAAGTATACTTGAAATGAGTCATAGGTTAAGTTAGCCTAAGGGCTCACCTGGCAGCGTAAAATCAGAAAGATTTATGAGGATTTGCTGATATTTTGTTTATTTGATAGCAAGGATTGGAAGATCTGGATTTAAGAAAATTCAAATCCCTCAAAAAGCTCATTTTGAATTCCTACCTCTTAAAACTATGATTTGAAATTCACTCAAATTTTATACAGACTAAAATCCACCATATTCCACAGTATTTTAAATTCATTCTCTGATCCATCTTAGTAAAGTCAGTTCATATGGGAAGTGTGTGGTAATTAAGGTGAAAAACCTTAGAACTGAAATTAGTTTCTATGAAATCTCACTATTGACCTGAAAAGAAAAGCCTCGGTAAGAAGAGAGGCGACTCTATGCTGATTCCATGTGAAACTGGAATATAGACAAGCAATGAAAATGAGAAGGAAAATTGGTATTCATGGTTTTCTATTCAGTGAGGATTGTAGACAAACAATGAAAATAAGAAGGAAAATTGGAATCCATGGTTTTCTATTCAGTGAGGGTTGTAGACAAACAATGAAAATGAGAAGGAAAATTGGAATTCATGATTTTCTATCAAGTGACAAACAATGAAAATGAGAAGGAAAATTGGAATCCATGGTTTTCTATTCAGTGTGAGGGTTGTAGACAAACAATGAAAATGAGAAGGAAAATTGGAATCCATGATTTTCTATTCAGTGAGGATTGTAGACAAACAATGAAAATGAGAAGGAAATTTGGAATCTATGGTTTTCTATTCTGTGAGTATTGTAGACAAACAATGAAAATGAGAAGGAAATTTGGAATCCATGGTTTTCTATTCAGTGAGTATTGTAGACAAACAATGAAAATGAGACGAAAATTAGAATCCAAGGATTAAAAATTGATTTCAGACTTTCAGTGCAACATATCATTCTCCTTAAATTATTATAATCAAGCTTACATTTTCACTCAAGTCATCAGCCCACCAACACTCAAAAGCACACATGCAAAATGTTCCATATCTGAGATCTCCCTCTGGTGGGCCACATTATTTAGTATAAAAATCAGGACTGTCGATTCTTGGGTGTCCACAAAATTAGATCTTCCGACATAAAATCAAGAATTTTTCTCATCAGGTGGGCCACACTGTATGAATCAAACGGACAGCCAAAACATTTTTTTATTACCATTTATTTGTTTTATACAGTGGTCCACTTAAGGAGCCCAATGTCCTATTGTTAAGTCCATGATGGAAATCTCGGATGTTGGTACGTGTACCATATCAGCACGTGTGTGCGGGTGCATGGGTAGGGATCTATGCGTGCGTAGGGTTAGAAAACATGTACACATCAGACATTGAATTTGTGCGACATCTTTATAAGCACGTTTTTAGCATTTGGAAATGGTTTCATAAACCGGGGATGGGGAAAGATTCAAGCATTTGGGTGGGTAGACTCTTTATTTGTTAGCTGATGGGAGTACCGAAGTTTGGTGCACCTTACTAATTGAAGCACACGGATGGTTGGATTTACACGTTACATTTTTTCAATGTGTACAAGGAAGTGATGCCATCAACAAATCGACGGTTGATGTCACCCAGTAATTTATACGGTTCTGATTTCTGAATTTCGGGTGCAATTCCTATATGGTACTGCTATGGGCGTGGAGTACCATCATGCCGCGTCAGGTAAGGAAACACTAGTGAATGGAAGGGTTAGCATCATGGTACGCCCTCGCGTGTGAATTTGGAAATAAACAAATCCTTGGTGGGGCCCACCATCAGTTTCTCAAATCTTGTTGTCAGCAATTCCTCAGCGACATGTAGATTTTTATAGTGATATTGTTGGAAAACTATTGCTAAAAGTAAAAATATTTAAAATATGATCCATAGTTCAACCGGTATAATGAGCGGAGATACCTCGTTTCAACACTTAGGTCTTGCAATCGATCCCTAGCGGGGTGGCTAACATGGAGTGTATGTACACACATGGGTATATAATAACAAGCTAACCAATATATATATATATATATATATATATATATATATATATATATATAAACAATTTAAAATTTTTAAACATGTAAGTATATAGTGAACTGTTTTAACTTTTATTAAAAATATGTAAGTATATAGTGAACTGTTTTAACTTTTATTTACACATAACCAATCACGGCTGGATCAAGTGGCCTACAAAATATCATGTGGTAGCCTTGCCACAAGTGGAGTAGATGAATTTCAAAATGAAAAATTAGAGATATATGCATATGAAAGCATTAAATATTAAAATTTTATTAAAAAATAAATATACACAATGTAAGTTCAATCAAAATAAATTTTTAATTAACATTAAACGTTAGAATCTTATCAAAAACAACTATATGTAAATGTAGGATTCTAATAATTTCAAGAACAAGATTTTTCATGTAAAAGCTAGTGACGTGAAGACTTCGGTCGAATAAAAATCTAGCGACACGGAGACTAATAAACTTTTCTATTCATGCTTCTTTTTTTTTTTTTTTGGCTAGCTTGTTAGTACACCCATTGTCAATTCATACTTCTCTGTTAGCCACCCCCATTAGGAAATCGACACCAAGACCTCAATGTTGAAATGAGGTATCTTTCACTCAGTCTACCACTTGAGCTATAGATTTGAGTATTTTCTATTGATGCCTGACACTAAATATAATCACACACGTTTAATCAAATTTAGATCATGCTTAGCCACCCATCTAAATTGAACCACACCAACTTCTAAATACTTTTCATTAAAAACTAGGGTAATCTTTGTTACAAAAGCACAAAAGATTAAGAATTACTTAAATATTGAAGGTCTTGTCATAGTTAATGCCATCATTTAGTCAATTTCTTCAAAAGTATTGTGAGATTTTTAAAATCACGGCGGCATGTTTCAAGTTTCCCTTAGGTCAAAGGTCTCAATCTCCTGCACATGGTTCCAATCTACATACATTGGACGTTGTTATAGCACAAGAACACCATCATAAGAATTGAGCAATCCTTCGAAGATTCACCGGCAAAAACTCTACTCTGTGGGGCCACCATGACTTATGAGTGGCGTGTATTTTGTTCATCAATTGCACCACCTCTTTTATGGTCTTAGAGCCTAAAACTCAGCTCAAGTCAATAAAAACTTAAGTAGGCCTAACCATAGGGACCAGAAGATTAACAACACCCTCCATTAAAACTTTTCTAAGCCTACCATGACGTTTTTGTGTCATCCGAACCCTTCATATACAAACAAGATAAAGGGAAAAAAACAAAATAAGTAAGTAAATAAAAACTAAATAGATATGATCACTAATAAGATGATTGCCTCATAACATTGATGCAAGCCATATTTATAAGTAAAATTGCGAGGAGTGGGGGAAAGTTTTTATTTTATTTTTTCTTTTTTCATTTTATGAAAATGAAAGTAATTAGTTCTCGAAGTAAAACAACGGCTTCATCCAAAACTTCATTGAGGTGGAAAGTTTCAATGGTGCACACTTCCATTCCCATTGGAAGGTGGTGCGGCCCTCTTGAGTTTTAAATATTGTACTAAAATAATGTCATAAATGATGGATGGCATGATGTTACACATAGAGCTGGGCCCCACAGAGATAGTATAAGTATTTTGGCGAATCAAGGTAGCTCACATCACATGGGAATAAAATGGGAAGAGATCATGCCCCCACTGTGTGAACGTGTGAAAGTTTTATTTCATAGTGGACTCTTGAAACTTTAAATTTCAAAATAATTATAAATTCCCAATAGCTGCTTTATTCAAAATTGAAAATGATTATAGATTCCCACAAGTTGTATTCAAGACCCTGTTTAGATTTGTGGAAAAACTTTTAAGGAAACATTGTTTTCTGTTGAAATATTATTTTCCTTATTTGTTTTCACATTATATTCATATTATTTCATCTCATTTAGATTTGTGGAAAAATTTGTAAGGAAACATTTTTTTTCCAGTTGAAATGTAATTTTCTTTGTTTGTTTTCACATTTTCTTCACAACATTATTTCAGTTATTCCATTTTTTTAAGAAAATGAGCCATTTTGGTCTACGCATGTCCAAGAAGCATAATTTTCCACAACTGAAGCAATGGGGAGGAAAATCAACCCAATACCAACTGTCAGAGTCCATCTTCATGTGCTTGCTACATTTGCCAATGGGCCACCGTCCATCTTCATGTACTTGCCACATTTGCCAATGGACCACCGTCCATCTTCATGTATTTGCCACATTTGCCAATGGACTACCGTCCATCTTCAAGCAACCCATGTGCCAGTTTTTCACACGTGTCAATGTTCAATGTGCCACATGTGCAACGTGCTATCATCCATCATCAAGTGCCACATGTAACAAAAATTGCCCTTGAACTGCCCCACATGTGCCACCTTTCAATTTTCAAGTAAAATTTTAAAATTTTACATATAACACCTTCCATATTTGCTATATGCTAAATTCCTGCTTTTCAATATTTCAGATTAATTAGCCTCCTCCATTTTTCAAATATGATAAAATAATAATAATAATAATAATAATAATAATAATAATCACCTTGTGGTTAAGCTCCATTGCCAAATCATGATAGAATTGTAAGAGAGTTCTTATAGTTGACCATTCATCATAAAACAGACAATTTTACTCCCATGCTCTCTAAAGAAGAAAAACATGACAGTTTTGCACTTAAACTAGGGTGTTTGTTAGATGCCATGAGTGTGATTTTCGGAATTAAACCTTGCCAGGCATGTGCCAACACGCAGAAAATTATGGTTTTTTTCTCACACGTGGCATATGTTTCCAAAGATCCGAATCACTGATCATAACATGTTCCCACCACTTTAAGATAGTATTCGATTGCACATAGATTTCATGTGTGCACATACATGCACGATTCAAACCACTCGCATCAATGGTCTGCGCACCATTAGATGATTTGGACTGTCAGATGGTATCCAACTTGAATTGGTTGGGTCTTGCAAATATGGCTGTAAGGCTTCTTGATGAATCGATGGATATTGCAAATGAGCCATTCTTTAACTAGGGGTTTGGGAAGATAGGAATTAAAAGAAGGATTGATTGAAACATCATTGGGGTAAAAATGACATTTACAAATTGCAATTTATTAAACTAGCCTTAGTTACTATTTTCATTAAAATAATAATAATAAAGGCATGATCTTTATTAAAAGATAGCCAAAAAGGTATTTGAAAATAGTCAAAAGTAGGGGTTCATTTGACATATATATAAAAAGGAGGGAGCTATATATATGTTAACAACTCTATTTTTATTTTTTTGTTTTTTCTGAAATTTTTTCTAAATCCATATTTGAAAATGGTGGAAACTTTTCTTAGAAAAATCACACTAAAAAACAAACAAGGGAAACAATTTTACTTTCCCATAGTGATATAAGACATGGCATAGCATGGCTGGACAAAAGGATGCCAAATGAAAATGTAAGTAATCTATCAAATTCGGGCCTTGATATCCTGGCCCAATCAGGGTAACATTTGATTTTAAAAAATTCAATCCAAATAGGGAGCAATTGTAATTAAGAGTGGGAACTAAAAATCATCTATAACTTTTGACGTAGGTATTGTTACAAGACGCACAACCTATTAGTCTTTACTGGAACAGGTCATCCAATGTCAATTAACCCATCGATTTGCTTCATAAGAAAACATTTCATTTCAGTTCAAAATTAAGTTTTTAGAAAAAATTATTTTTTTCGTAATTTCAATTTTAAAAAAAATTAATATTTTTAGTCATTTTGATTGTTGACATATTTTCTTAATTTTAGAGTTTATATTTCCATCTTTTTAAAGAAATTACTTGTGATTATGCAAGGACTTTTCTAATAAGATTTGTCTGAACTTTTTATTTTTGGCATATTAGACTTCAGATGAGTTTTACTATTTTAGGTAATTTTTATTAGGATTAGAATTTTTCTATTTTGGATTATTTCGAATTAGAATATTATTTTATTTTCTTTAGTGGTGTAATTGACAATCATAGACCTTACACATTTACTTAAGAAATATAGTGATCTTTCTCATTATTTTTTTCACACTATTTCTTGTGTCATATAGTTTCCTAGGAAATGTTGTTTCCTTAATACTCCTTTTTTTTTTTTTTTTCACAATTAGTTAAAGTGGAAATTGTGTAAAAGAAATTGGATTCCCCTAATGTCAAGATTTTCTTTGTTTGAGAAATTGAGAAAGAGAGAAAAATCGATTTCCTTTTCTTACATTTTTTTCTCAAAAATTATTTTCAAAAAAATTAATTAAATGTATACTTCCACAATTACAAGAGACAAATCTTGTTATTTGGTCATTGACCTTTAAACATTTTAAAGGAAAAAAATATTCATGATGAAATGAGTATTTCATTTCCTAATGATTCCATAGGGCATTTCCATAACCGTATTTCGGATTCTCTCCACCCCAACATAATGCTACTGGGCCTCTGTTTCAAAGATTCAATACAAATTCCCCTGTACAAGAGAGCAAGTCTGTTAGTGTGGTTACTTTTCAGTTATTGATTATTTTATTATCACCTCAAATGCAACTACGGCTTGTTTCACCAAATACCTTTGTGTTTGGAAGGAAAAGTGCCGTCATTATAATTTTACTACCACCGACCAAAATGTGGGAATGGTCGGTCAAATGCATACGAACTCAAGAGATGGGTAATATATATATATATATATATATATATATATATATATATATATATATATATATATATATATATATATATTTTGTAATTATTATGCTTTTTTTATAGCATTTTCATGAATATCTTGAATTTAAATAGTATATAGGTGGAGCCCAGCTCTATGTCTCAATGGTAGACAGACTTCATCTCAACACGGAGTTCATGAATTGTGTAAGTGTGTGAAAAAAAATATATATTTAAGTAATAATTTGACATTAAAGCAACATAAAAATGTCATCATTATGATTTTATTTCCGATGAACAAAACATAGAAATTGACAAATAAAAATTTTAGCAAGAGATAGCAAAATGATTTGTAACTATTGCACAACTTCTTTACCATGGTAATAGATGAAACAAACAAGCCCTAGATGTGTGGGCCCAGCGTAATTTGTCATCCAACCCATTTAGGGTAGTCACTTTACCATGAAATTAGGGCACCCAAAAATCAGGTTGACTCAACAATCAGGTAGCCCATCACAAGAATCTTGAGAGGTTTTTAAATGTGGTTATCCATTATTTCCTCTATGGTGTGGTCCACCAAATAATTGGGTTACCTATTGTTTGGGTTGCAATTTTTATAGTGATCTTCAATCCGTAGTATTTTTAAAGGTTCCTTATTGTATCATATTGGTACCTACAATCTCTCAAAACAGAGGGTAGGTAAGCATAATTATCATATAGCTAGGGGGATGTGAGTAAAATTAAGCCATTTATTTTTGCCATCGATCCAAACAGGCCCCAAATGAAGGGTTATGATTTGCTCACCATGTCTCTCCATAAAAATCAGCATAAATATATCAAATCTACACCATTTATCTATTGCCATCCACAGTTGGATAGAAGATTTACTAAAATGCACCATTTACATGATCTTAAGCATTGATTGGAGGATTTTGTAACAAAAAAAAAGAAAAAGACTGACCTCTAACTAATAACCATAGAACCTATAACCAGCTTATTGCTTTGTATTATCAATATCCAAGCAACCCAGCATTAAATGACATGTTCCCTTGTGCATCATGAGGCTCCCCACCTCTGAAATATATTCAATTTTCATCCTATCTGAGATGATTGACAAGACCAGATACCTTCCTGAAAGAATTATGGTTTCTTTGGGCTAGTCCAGGCCCAGAAAAAAAAAAAAAGAGTGTGTTCGGCCAAAGAATTCAAAATCCAGGCCGAAGCAGAACCCAGGCCACGCCCATTTGACAGAACTAGCTGTACGAGAAACAAATGGCCCATCTCTTGGGGCCCACCAACTTCAGTCCCGTGACTCTGCCAGATATTATTGCATCCAAATGCAGCCATCGCCTTCAATAGTATTAAAAACAGTGGATCCTCCTTTTGGAAAATGGTAACTACAATGAAAATTACCGGAGAGCAGAGGGCGTAGAGATAATGATGTGAATAGAAGGTCAGTGGGCCTTCGTTGGTCCAGGTCATACCTGTGGTGATCAGAGCCATTCATCTGGTAGACCTCAGCAAGGGTTCAGCAGGATGAATTCTCACACATTTTATTTAAATGGTAAGGATAACTGAGGACATTCAAAAACGATGTTTTAGACAGCCGGTCTAGACTGCCTATCGTGGACTTGATCCGAGGCTAAAGGTACCTGGTCTAGGCCTGTGGTGCTTTTTTAGGGGCGTTTGGATGAAAAAGTAACTTATGCCTAAGTAGCTTATCTTGATTTATACTTGATTAGTAGATAAGCTTGTTTTGTAAATATATTTTTTTAAACGCCTTGTCCAACACCTAATCCAACAATGCCATGATAATGAGCCCACCTTAATTAATGTATATATTATAGATCTATTTCATCTATCTATTTTTCTAGCTCAGTTTAAGGCATTTGGCTCAAAAATTGGTCAGATCCAAATCTCAAGTGGACCACACCACAGGAAACAATAGTCATTGAATGCCCATGATTTAAAACTTCATAGGGTCCACCGAAATACTTATTTGCCACCCAACCTGTTGATGAAAGGAAAACACAAATAGAAGCTAGCTTGATCCAAAGCTTTTGTAGCCCCAAGAAGTTTTTAATGGTAGGTGTTCAATCATCATGTTTCATGTGGTGTGGTCCACCTGAGATTTTGATCTGCTTCATTTTTGGGCTCATCTCCTAATATGGATGGACAACACGGATATTAAGTACATACATCAAAGTGGGTCAACCAACATAGCTTGATTGAAAATGTTGTTACCTGACTTTGCTATGTGTAATTGCTGGATGAACCGGCCCACGCCTATCATGATGTTTCTTAGAAATCCACCCAGTCCATCCATTTTACAGATGATGTTAGGAGGGGACCCCAAAAATGAGGGGATCCAAAGCTTAAGTGGGCCATATTAAAGGAAACAATGGAGATTGAATGACCACTATTGAAATCTTTCTGAGGCCTACTGTGATGATTATAAACCATCCAAATCAGTGATAAGGTCATTCATACCCTATAGAATTATATGAAGAAACAGGTGGACAGGTGGATATTTCAAAAATAAAAATAAAAATGTAAGCCTCATGATTATTTCAACGGTGGAGGTTTAATACCACTGTTTCAAGTAGTGTAGCCCATTTGAGTGTTTGATTTTCCTCGTATTTGGGCCCATATCCTAAAATGGGCT
Source organism: Magnolia kwangsiensis (assembly GCA_037074715.1). NCBI lineage: Eukaryota > Viridiplantae > Streptophyta > Magnoliopsida > Magnoliales > Magnoliaceae > Magnolia > Magnolia kwangsiensis. The sequence goes on along the minus strand of CM073576.1, from coordinate 39,190,572 downwards.
GGGGAAAATGGTGGACAGGGTGGATTTCTCAAAAATGTTATGCTAGGAGGATACTTCAATATTTTGGGCTCCTAATTTTGCATTTAATAATATTTTTTCACATTGTGTGGCCCACCTGAGTTTTAGATCTTCATTATATTTGGACACATCAATTAAAATGAGCTAGAAAATTCGATAAATGTAGTGGATTTTTCATAAACATCATGGTGGGCCACATAACAACGGGTGTGGTTTCAACAATAGTGTTCAGTACCATTGTTGCAAGTTGTCCAGCCCACTTAAGTATCCGATTCACCTCATATTTAGGTTCACCCACTAAAATGATAAGAATAAAACAGTTGATGAGGTGGATTTCTCAAAAACATCATGAGAAATATTTCCCACCATGGCACATCCATTCATCAAGCTACGTAGGACTCGCATGTCAATCACACTAACCCAGTATAAGCTACTTTTGATAAATTGGAAAGCAAAATAAAAAGACTTATCAAAATTAGTTACTTTTTGTTACAAGCTACTTATATAAGTTAATTAACTAAACTAAATTAAGAAAAATACTTTATTGACTTCTGTGAGTTTAAAAGGCTGCTTATTTGGTGGTATCGATCCAAACGGCTCTAAGTGGCATTTGGATCGTAAGTAGATAAGTATGTTTCTACTTATTAAGTAGATAAGTATGCTTGACAAACACCATATTTATCAACTAAAAAGTAGAAAAGCATGTTTGCTTCCAACATCATAAGTAATTATTTAAGTCTGTTTGATCCCCCTCACATCCACCAACCATCATTTGGGTCTAACCTTTCACATGGACTGTTCGTAGTGTGGGCCCCACCTTTAATGTGGGTCACCCATCATATGGAGTCCACCTTGGATGTGGACTATTCATCATTAGGGACCAAGTTTTTATATGCATCGTTCTTTATATAAGGCCCATATTTGATATCGGCCATCCACCATGTGGGTCCCACCATTAATGTTATTGTCCACCATATGGGGCACACCTTCAATATCCACCACCCATCATGTGGAGCTCACCTTTGATGTGGACCATCCATCATATGGGCCCTACCTCTGATGTGGATCGTCATCATGTGGAGCCCGCCTTGGATATGGGCCACTCATCATTAGTCCCGACCTTTGATGTGGACTGTCCATCATATGGGGCCCACATTGATGTGAATCATCCATCATGTGAGGCCCACCATTATTAATTTCCCATCATATGAAGCCTAACTTTGATGTAGACTATCCATCATGTGTGCCCCACCTTCAATGTGGCTTGCCCATCATGTTGGGTTCACCTTGAATGTGGGTGGTTCATCATCATGGGTCGACCTTTTATGTGGACCATTCATGTGTGAACCCACCTCAATACGAGTCATCCATCATGTGCGGCCTAGCTTCAATGTCCACTACCCATCATGTGGAACCCACATTTGATGTGGATTGTCCATCCACCTTTTGAAGTGGATCGTCCATCGTATCACCCCGCTTTGATGTTGGCCTTTTATCATTATGGGCTGACCTTTGATGTGGACCATCCATATGTGGGCCCACATTAATATGGGTTCATCCATCACATGGGGCCCACCTTTTATGCTGAATGTCTGCCATGTGAGCCCCACCTAACGTAGATAGTCCACCATGTGTGGCCTTCTTTAATATATAAGGTGAGAAATAGCCTCCTTAGAAATTTGCCATGACAAAGAGAAAACAAGAAAAATAGAAAAGTCGTGTATTAAAAAGCTATAAAAAATAACTTATCAAGACACAGTATCTTTTTGCTAATAAGCTACTTTTACAATGATATTTACCAAAGTAACTTGAGTGAAAAAAAAAAAAAAAAACTTAATTACTTGGCATAGGATAAAAAGTAACTTATTTGGCATTACTCAAATGTGCCCTTAATGACCAATAGCTAATGGGGTTACCTGGGCGTCCATTCATAATGGCCCACCGACCTAGGCCTCACAAATTTTATATAAGACTGGATACTTGGTTAAGAGTTTGGGTGGGGTCTAGACCTAGTTGCTTATACACAAGTCACAAATCTAGTTCACAACAAAATCTTGGCCTGGAAATTTCTCAGGAGATTTTCAAAATTTGAGGTTTTTCTTGGATATTATCGAGAAAACCTTGCCAAAACTTTTTTAAAGGAAAAAAAAAAAAACTATACTAAATATTTTTTATGTTGTGGGTAAAATCGAATTGGTCCCTCACATGGGAAGAAGAACACCTAACAATGAGAGAAGTGCTTCCAAACTGGGGTAATCAAGGGTACAGGCAAAAGGACCATCAACGGATCTCCGAGCCAAATTATTAAAGCACAAGGCTTGAAAACAGAATTAATAGTTCCCCCGACACAAGGATGAGCCTTTGAGCTAAGATGTCCAATGACAAAGCTTAATAGGGAATGTTTATCTTACCAGGAGAATATACGATATAGACAAAGGACCTGTAAGACAATGAGCTCGAGATCTAAGCTCCCTCGCATTCCAAGATAACCCAACTAACCACTAATAATGCCTAAACATTGCATATTTATCCTCTCAATTGCATTAGCTTTCTTAACATTTAAATATTAATTTGATTTAATTATATATGTTTTCTTCATGCAATAAGGTTTTAAGTGTAAAGATGAATATGTGCTTGAAAGGATAAATTAAAGCTCAAAAAGAGATAAAGTTTGAAGATGTTGAATAATTGGAGATTCCGAGGACATTAATGAAGTATTTATATGCCAAAGATTTAAAAAAATCAAGAACAAATGATGAAGAAACAATTAAAAAATCACGCAGTGTATTATTAGAAAAACGGATTGTTAGGTCCCACTTTAGGTTGGTTCAGTCTGACCAAATGTACACAAAATAGTCTAGCGATAAATAATGATTTTCATAGATAATTCGATTTGAAACTTAAATCAAATTGAAGCTATGTTTAGTGCGACCATGAAAGGAAAGTTCAGTGTAACCTAAGGGACACAAAGATTTCAGACATTTTTATAAAATTCAGCTATAGCCATAGGAATCTTCGATTAGACACGGTGTGACCAAAGGCTATTGTAGGTGCGATCAAAGTATAACACAAGTGCATAAAATTGAAGTTGGTTCCAAGTCGGAGCAAATTTTTCCCATTTTAATGAGTGTTTTAAGTTTTTCCAAGTACAAATTAGAGCTTGGGAGAAAGGCCGAGGGGTGGTGGAGGTTTTATGGAATCATCATTCTTCTTTGATCTCTCAAATTTAATTTGACATTTTAGTTTTTCTTGCTAAGATGTTAGCCATATTAAGCTAATATCTTATCTGAGGCTAAGGGATGAAGCTTGTAGTTGAATTACAATATTTATTTTATTTGATTCAATAACATTAGTTTGAATAATTATAATATATTGAAATAGATTTGGATTTACTTTAAAGTCTTTGAATTATTTATTTATGAATTAATTGTGCACTACGAGTATAATGAATGCTCTGATTTAACAATTGCTTAGCCTCAATTAGGGAATGATTCAGTCTTTATAATTGACTGATCTATTGTCATTTAAGGCGCATTAAACACTTTTGACTCCTTACGATTGAGATCCGAGTGCTTCATTAAAAATAGTTCAATTGAAATCATATCTTGTTAGTGTTACTAATTTGTTTAATAGAATTATTCTCCAATTGGATATGATATGACTTCGATTCTAATTGAGTTATATATTGAATCAATGAATGAGATATTGTGATTGTTATAAGTAGATTCTAATTGGATAGGATACGACTTCACTTCCAATTGAGTTATATATTCGATAAGTGAATGAGATGTTGTGATTGTTATAAGTGAATTTCTGGATCTTTTATCTTTTATTTATTTGTTTTAAAACCATTTTCTACATCACTCGATTAAAAACCTAGACAACCCATTATATTTATATTAGTTCTAGGTTGTGTTCCCCATTCCCCGAGGATTTAATCTCGGTCTCATCGAGTAAAACTACATCCCAACCATGCATTTGGAGTTTACATCAACAAACACCGCCAATGAGGTATGAGTAACCTAGAGGGGATCACGCCTCAAACCCAGAAAAGGAGGGCCCGACCTGATCTCAGCTGAAGATTATGCCAACTGAGGCGAGCTTGACGACATTTTCAGGAGCAATTTCTCATTTAAATAGGATATCCCTAGTGTAACCCTTTAAGATATGACGGTTTCAGAATCGCTCAAGAACCCTATAAATATAACCACCCTAAATGAATGAAGGTAAACTGATCAAAACCCAAACTCCAGCTTTTTATCTAAGTCTACCAGCTTAACTTAGGCATCGGAGGGTCCACAACCATCACTGGCACCCATTGTTATCCCAATCTTCCTTATTCTTTATAGGTCCATTGGTGGGCGTATCTCCATGATTAATTGAATCTGTTAGCCAAAATTTGGTAACAATAGATTGGTGTTGTTTGTGGGAATCGATAAGAAAGCCAAGTTCTCCCCAACTCAAACTACCACCGGTCCTTCCCTCGATGGCCAAAAGAAAAGTAAAGGTGGAATCCACCCATTAGGCTTCATCCAGTGAAGCTTGGGCCTTGCAATCACTATCCTAATCCCAACTACCTTTACAAGTGGTAGTGTATAAGTCTTGAAACCAAGGTAGTTGACTCATTTCCCTTAAAACCAAGTGGGAGCCTTTACCGAAAACGTAGACTACACCATGCGGCTATTGGAAAGACAACAAACGTCCCTGACCAACTAACATGAAGAGATAGGGGCAACAATTGAGCAGTCTCACCTGATACAGTCGCACCCCAAGCCACACCAGTGGGAAGCCTGACATAAGGGAAGCTTGATTACCCCAATGCAGACCCTGACAACCATGGAGCTCGCCAAGTCAAATCTGAGCCATACTTTGGACCAAAGACAACAGGTTCGAGGAAAGGTCCTATAAATTATGATGGAAAGTGAAGTCCCTTCGAGGGTAGAAATTAGAGAGATTCAGGACCATCTCAGTAACATATAACAAGCTTACCAAGAAAAGTCCTTAACATCTATGGACACCCTTATCGAGTAGGTAAAGCCGCTATTTCCAGATGACATCATGCAAGCCCAACTGTCATGTAGGTTTTGGATGCCCTAGATATCGCCTTACTTGGGTTCAAGAGACCCGGCTGAGCACCTAGAATCGTTTAGAGCATGGATGGAGCTTCACGGTGTTTTCGGACTAGTGATGTGCAAGGCATTCTCCCTGACTGATCGAGGCAGCAAGGAAGTGGTATAAAAACCTAAATTCGAAATCCACTAGCTCGTTCTCCTAGCTTAGTAAGGCCTTTATCACCCAATTCATTGGAGGTAAGGATAAAATAAAGTTAGCAACCCACCTCCTCACGATAACACAGGAGGAGGACGAGTCATTAAAATATTACATTGTCTGGTTTAATGTCAAAGTCGTCTAGGTAGATGACTTTCCAACCAAGTAGCCCTCAGAACAATGATGGTTGGGCTCAGGCGAGGAAAGTTCCTCTTTTTGCTCACAAAGAACCCCCGCTAACTTTTGATGACCTCCTTAACTGAGCTTAAAAATATACTAATGCTAAGGAATTGTTTGGCACCCGCGAGGACGCTAGGGATGAGAGCAACTCGGCGAAAGATAGGAAGAGGAAGGGGACTATGGAGGGACCCGGTGTGAACCATAAAAGGTAAAGAGACAACGACCAGGGTGACACTTCCTGAGCTAATCGAGTTCTAGATAGCTAGTTTTATTGGTACACTCCATTGAATACTAAGCTAGAGAAAGTGCTCATGAAGGTTAAAGACAGAGAATCCTGAAGTGGTCAGATAAGATGAGATCCAACCTAAAGAAAAGGGACATGATGAAATGTTGTCACTTATCATGACCACGACCACAACACAATTCACTACCTCAAGCATAAGGAGGAGACCGTGTCTCTCATTTAGAGGGGAAACCTACACGAATTCATTGCTACAAATAGAGAGGACTGACCAGCTCCCCAGTGGGAGCAACACGAGGAGCACAACAACAATGAGTCGGTCGGAGAAATCAACACTATCTTCTGCAAACTCGTTGGAGGCGGTGACTTGAACTGAGCACGTCGAGCCCATGCTCAGAGTGCATGGTTCACTAACGAGGTCTGTCAAGTAAACCTCATCGATTGCCTTAAGAAAGAACCCAGGGTAGACTCATGCACCATTGCCTTCAAAGAAGTGGATGTTAGGGGGATCTGGCACCTCACGATGACACATTGGTGGTAACCATGACTGTATCCAACCATAAGGTGCACTAGATATTGATCACCATGGACAACTCACCAAACATCCTATTCATAACCACTTTCAACAAGATGGGGATAAGGAGGTCTAGATTACGGCCCATATAGACTCCTTTACTTAGCTACGCAAGAGAAAGCATGACCTCTGAAGGAAACATCCTGCTACTAGTGATAAGAGGAGAAGGATCTAATCAGGTTACCACCATGATAGATTTTCTCAAGGTGGACTGCCCCTCGGTGTATAACAAATTCTAGAAAGACCATCCCTGAATGCCATGCGAGTCGTGGTCTTCACCTATCATCTCATCATGAAGTTCCAATTGAACATGGGGTTAGCAAGGTTCGGCGCAACCAGAACGAGGCCTGACAATGTTACTTGACAGCTCTTCGAGGTAGAACGCAACAATATATACCAGGAAATGTAGGCTACCTCCCTTCATTCCAGAGAGGAAGCAGCAAAGAGCGAATCATCTATGGAAGACCTTATCTTAATACAACTCTCTGAGGTTGCCCCAGCTCGGACAGTCCACATCAAATCGCTGCTCCAACCCCAAGAAAAAATAATAGACCTCCTTAAAGAGCACACTGATGTATTTGTATGGTCACATAAGGACATGCCCGGTATCGATCTGATAGCCATGATCCACTGATTGAATGTAGATCCCACATGCTCGTTCGACAAAAAATACAGGCATTTGACACAGAAAGATATGCTGTAGTCAATGAAGACATCAGCAAGCTCCTTCAAGCTAGTTTTGTCGAAGAGGTATACTACCAAGACTGGCTGGCCAATGTGGTGTTAGTAAAAAGGCCAGTAGGAAATGGATGGTTTATGTGGACTATACCAACATGAATAAAGTCTTCCTAAAAGATAATTTTTCGCTACCAAAAATCGATTAGCTGGTAGATGCCACTACTAGGTATGCACTCCTTAGTTTCATGGATGCATACTCAGGGTACAACTAGATTAGTATACATGAGCACAATAAACAAAAGACTACCTTCATAATAGACAAATGACTATATTGTTATTGGTTTATGTCATTCAGGTTAAAGAACATTGGAGCAACATATCAGAGGTTGGTAAATAAAATGTTCACTAAGCAAATCAGAAAAACTATGGAAGTCTACATTGACGAATTGTTCGTTAAGAGCGCTAAGGCCGAGGACCACGTGGCTAACTTTAGAGAGATTCTTAATATCTTGAGGAGATACCGAATGAATCTTAGCCTGAGAAAATGCACCTTTGGTGTCAGATTAAGTAAGTTTTTGGATTTCATGGTCCACTAAAGTCGGATCGAGGCAAACTCCGATAAAAGCCGAGTTCTCACAGAAAATGAGTTCCCCTAGGTCAACAAAAGAGATTCAACGTGTCACGGGCAAAGTGGTGGCAGTGAATTGATTCGCCTCTCTAGCCACAGATAAGTGATTTCCCTTCTTCAAACAATTGAGAGCAAGTTAGAAGCCAACTAGGACAAAAGAATGTGAGCAGGCATTCCAGCAACTTAAGGCTTACCTAAGGTCTCCACCCTTTCTCTCAAAACCTATGCAAGGAGAAGAGCTCTTTTTGTACCTAGTTGTATCGCCAACAACAACCAGCTTGGCCCCAATTAGGGAGGACAGGGGTTCCTAGTGACCTCTTTACTATATAAGTAGGGTAATGGTTGAAGCCGAGATGCACTAACCTAAGATAGAGAAGGTAGCCTTGGCCTTGGTCACATCATCCTGATGACTCAGGCCCTACTTCCATGCCCATACCATTGTTGTCTTGACCAATCAGCCTCTCCATTAAGTATTGCAGAAAACCAAACTTCTGGTGTACTCACTAAGTGAGCAATCGAGTTCAGTAAATTTGATGTCAGGTATTAACCTTGGATAACCATTAAGGGATAGGTTTTCACCGACTTCATTGTAGAATTCACCTATCTTACGAACTTGCCACCTACAGAAGAGGGAAGTGAGAAGAACACAGTCCCACCAACATGGACCATCTACGTAGACAAGTCCTTAAAACACACAAGGGAGTGGAGTAGGGTTGATCTTGACCTTTTTGAGGGTCAAATATTGCATATTAGACCCCATTTATTACTCGAATTTATGAGCATAATACCGTTTAACGCCTGGTTTTAATCGTGTTTCGTTGCAGGGTGTGATTAGGAGAGTTAACTGAAAAAGAGTATTAAAAGTACTGATTTGATGCTCCAAAGGCACCAAGGCAAGGGACGGACCCCAAGGGACCAAGATCGATGGAATTACACGCCAGAGATTCGAGAAAATTGAAAAACTAAGGCTCAAGTGGCCCGAAATTGGCTCAGAATGCAAGATCACAAGGTTCTCACCATCCGATCAGCTTGAAACTTCATACATGGCCTGAGGACCATAAATGAACTGTACACGTTGAATTTCAGCTCCCGAATCCTTGTGAAAGTGGCCCAATGGGCAGATCAGCCCCTTAAATTCTGACGTGGGGCCCACCTGATTTCTGGATGCGCCTCAATTTTGGACTCGACGGTTTAAATAAGATTAGAAACAGGATGGATGGATTGGATTTCTGAGAAGCATCATAGTGGACTCCATATATACAGCGTGTGTACATAGTGTACACACGCTCGCCGTGCACCGTAAGTTAAAGTCGGCTCAAACCGACCGTGACCCGCAACTCCAGCAGCAAAAACAGAAACTGCTGTTTTTGAACAGCGTCCGGAAAGAGCCGTTTGTTTCTCAGTTGTGGGTCCCACCCACCATATTAATTGATGATCTGAACTGTTCAGTTGTCCTATGGGGTAGCAACAATGCATGCCTAGGTGGCAGAATTGCAAAAGACTACAAATATGGGTTTTTAGCCCATTAAAAGTAAGATGGACGGTGGACTGAAACAACTTGTGGGACATAATGAAATCAAACCGTAATTGCCCTTTCCCGGATTGATTTTCGTCGTGATTACAATGGACGGGGTAGATTGCATCAAAAACATCACTACGGACCCCACCGACTTTCACATAGTTGACGCAGAAGCTCTGTTCGCAAACAGAGGCTTCGGACGATCTGAGTGGGCCATCCTCATGGTCCAAACGTCTAATCCGAACCGCTCATCATGCAGAGGGCCGATTTCTGGTCGAACCCATGTTGATCATATGCATTCATGCTCGTACACGTGCTGGATTCAACGGTCATAAATGGACAGCCCTGCAGCGATTTCAGCGTGATTGTACCTTTGGTCGCGCTTACAGGCAATCGAAACCACTCTTCTCTGGTTGAAATTTTGAGGGTCAGACAATGGGCGGAGGGGATTTTCCAAACGTCAACGGAAGTGGGCCCCACCAACACCAGCGCAAGTCGGTTTGCATTTCTACGTAATGCGTAAAGAAAAACTTCGACTGAAGTTTTGGAGGGAGTGCGGAAACCTCCACCGACTGCAGCAGAAAAGGAAACTTCTTTCCATCAGCCTATAAAAGGGAGAGAGCATTCACGGCTGAGGGGGGAGGATTGGAGGCCATCGGCTGGACGTGGAGCAGAGAAGTAGATTTGATTTTTTTTCTTTTATTTTTTTGTTTTATTAGATACTCAGCCTTATCATGATGATGGGCTAAACCTCTTAGCTAGGGCTAAGAGGTGAAGCCTGTAGCGTGATGGGAGAACTCTATGCTTGTACTTTTTAAACTGAATGGATGATGATTTTATTTTAATTAATGGCATGTTTTTAGTTTTTAATGGTCTGTTGTGACTAAAATTACAGTGGGTCTGCAATGGCTTTGATCATGTCCCTTTTCTTTTATGTTTATGACGCCAGGAAGCCCTGTTGTTCACCATAGTCTCCTGGGCATGGTCGGATGTCAGTACCCTTCCTAACCTTCATACATGTGATTGGTTGGTAATTAGTTTAATTCTGTTGTTTGCCATAGTCTCTTGGGCATGGTTTGGTGATAGAATCCATTCTAATTCATATACCTTTCATCTCTTGAAAACTAGATCAATGACAGTTCAGTTAATTTCTATGATTCATGAAACAGGCATAAGATCTCCCTGATCTCTACAAGTGGATCCTCTGAATCCCTAGTCTCCTTTCCTCTGATTTCTATAAACTTTAGATTAATACTTTCATTATTATTCCTTAAATTGATTTGATTTAGAATTCATCTTAATCTAATACTAATTCTACTTAGTTTTAGATAACGTACAAGTTTCAGTCCCTTGGGATTCGACCTCGGTCTTACCGAGTTATTACTACATCACAACCCTGCACTTGGGGAGTGAACAACCTTGCTCGACTTTTTTTTTTTTTAACACACGCACACACACCCCACACACTCATGCTAGTGGAATTTCACCACCTATGGGTAGTCGAACCCTTGATCGGGAGTTGAAACTCCTAAGAGTCTACCACCCGGGCAAGACTAAGGACCCACCTTGCCCGACTAGATCAAGGTCGAGTACGCACTATGATTCGGATCCTAAGCTTCCAACAATGGGGCCAAATATGAGGCACTCCTGGCGGTTTTACGATTAGCTAAAGTTTGGAAGCCAAAAAGCTACACATCTATAGCGACTTCCAGTTAGTGGCCAACCAAGTGGCCATTGAATACCCAGACAAAGGCGAAAAGATGATTGCCTATTTGGGCAGGGTTCATGAATTTCTTGAGGACTTTGAGGGGTACAAGATCATACAAGTTGTAACACCCCGAATTTTTACCAACCTGGAGTTAGACGTCCTTAGGCAATGGGTCAACCTTATCACTTTCAGAGCTCAATCCCAAAGCCAAAGAAATTACTCTTAAACCCATTTCCTTCAAAACTCACCTTTCACCACCTCATTCTTCAAATTCTCCAAGTACTTTCATATTAGACACGACTCCTCAAGTTTAAATAGTAAAGAACACCGATCCTAGGGTATTAATGATCAAGAACAATACCGAAGCTAAAACTTACCATGAATAGTAAATAACTGGATAAAATGGACTTTTATCTTTAACCTTTTAGAATGTAACAAAATAGATAGGTTAGGTAGATAGATTAGCGTCTCTTACCCCTGAAATCATATGCTATACGCCATGGAAATTCATTCTGGTTTACAGACTGGCCCCGAAACGCCTCGAAAGGAGTCGTGGGCCCACCCACGCTAATCCACAATGAACCAAGGTGGGAACCATACTTTTTTGGGACCCTGTGGGTAGGGGGAACCAGCCCCATAGGGCGGCAGTCGCCAGATGTGAGTTTGGTTAGCGATGGCATCGTCGGTTTCGCGATGCATCGTCGGTCAAAATCATCGGTTGGGTTCGGGCTTTGGGCTGGAGGTGTTTAGGGGCTAGGGTAGCCCCCTGGTGGTATGAGATACCGTGGTCAAGTTGTCGGCCTACGTGGGGCCATAAACCTCCCCGTAGTGACCAGTGAGCATCCTACTCTTAGCAGATTATGGTGGTATGAGACACTATATTCTTGCTGTTGGCCTACACTGATCAGGTGACGAGCCCTTTGTAGTGACCTTGAGTTTATCCTGACACCGCATGGGGACGAAGAGTCCTGATGCAGTCTTAAGGATAATTAGGCCTGTATTGATAAGGTGATGGGAGAGAGGTGCAACGAGTGCGAGCAACAGCCCTGACAGCCCTTGCAGCGACCTACAATTTTAACATCGTATGAGATTACTAGGAGTGACGACCCTAGAAGGGATCTGTGTTGGGATTGATATAAGCAAAGTACCTTAGTTTCCCAATACTGCTCTATGAAAAGGACTAATAATAACTCAGTAATCATATCCACATCACATTGCATGTGCCTAAAAGATGTGGAGCACTGAGCGGAACGCAAGCATGCCGCGGGCGTAAGATGGTGCCGTATGAGGGAGAATGTCGGTGAGGGCATCCATCATGTCATCTCATGCATACATTAACAATAGTATCTAGGAATGTTTGATTGATTGCTTTACTATTATCGCATGATTGATTTGAGAACATGCTAATCTTTGCTCTATGATTCCACTGAGTTAATTACTCACTCCCACGTTACGGGACGGTGTTCCGGACACCCACCAGACCCTTTTGTAATTACAGATGATGGCACGGCCTGCGAGGCGGAGCCAGACTTGATGATGATGAGGAGGATCCCTCCTTTATGCATGTTCTGATCGACGGGATTACAGGGAGGTTAATTAGACGCTATGACACTTGTCATTTTATATTTTTGGAGCACTCATGTATGTTTTTTTCTTTCCATTTTTGGAGTATACATGTATTTAATTAACCTGGTAACATGTTCACACTCTGGAGACTTACAATCAATTATATATTTTATGTATTTATCACAGTCTTTCGCTTGCCAATTTAACTGTCTCTGGAGTATGATATGTTGTTTTGGCTTAATCCCAATCTTGTTTAATGCCTTTTTACAGACAACATGCATTTAACATTATCTATGTTGCATAAATAACATTTTGAAACTCGGGAGTTGGGTTTCTACTCGACCCTCGATTTTCGGAATGTTACAGATGGTATCAGAGCATGATTTGGATTAAACCGGACCTGGGTTATGGTAATACAACGCACACCTACGCACTCTGACTTAGGAAGGGGGCGATGGAATCTATAAACCATATTAGAATCCTAAGTTTCGCCGACGGGCGAGAGTTACTACTGAAGAATAGATGTTGGTGTAAGGAATCTATAAACCATATTAGAATCCCAAGTTTCACCGACGGGCGAGAGTTACTACTGAAGAATAGATGCTGGTGTAAGGAATCTATAAACCATATTAGAATCCTAAGTTTCGTCGACGGGCGAGAGTTACTACTGAAGAATAGATGCTTGTGTAAGGTATTGCCCCTAGATTTGGTGTATCCCATGATTTCTAATAACATGTTTAGAAGGTATGTAATTCGAAGTAATCCCAGGATTTTTCTTTTAAATTACACTTAGAAATTCTTCATCTTGGGATTTGGAAATCCCATCTCCTACTTCCCAACACAAGACTCATTTTCCAAAGTCTATGAATCGATTTCAATCCCCTCCCACCCTCCTACCACATATGTCTTTCCTAATCCCGAGGTGGGATTAGCAATGCCAGCTCTTGAGTATACCTTAATGCCACTAGCCAAACAGGCCCTTAGAGTTTTGGACTTAGAGTTGGTATTCTTAGATTTAGAAAGATCTGACAGTATAGGAAATCTAATAAATTAATGATGTAAACCCTAGGACCTCCTTAGTTGATATGAGCATATGTGTAGTGCTCGAGCGCAGTTACGTTTAGGTTTGTACAACTCAATTCTAATTAGGTGACCTTTCATCCTAAGTGATAAAATAAATTCCGTGTTTTAGAAATGATATCAAATCATCTCGCTTATGAGCGTAGACTTTAGATTACAACTAGTGAATTGCCACTACCCATAAGTTAAGACTAGGCTACTAGTTACTAAGGAATGTAAAAGACTGATTTTGCTAAGATAAGAGAAATATAGACTTAGTTAGTCGGCTTGATTAGGTTGAAGTGAGACCTCATTCTTTCAATAGATCCCCTTAATATTTATAGACTTCTTTTATAGCCCTTAGGAAAGTTGTTTTCACTTAGAACCATTCATTATCAGGGGAAAACTTATACATCCCTAACATTGACCTTAGAATGAGTCAGCACGCTCCTTAGGATTCCCCTTAGAATTGCCTTCCCCAAGGGCTTATTGCATTTGGGAACGCAGAATAAAGGAACTGCATATATTAGAGAAGTATTCGCGGTTTGAATCGACTTCTTAATCCTAGTAGTTACCAATGAATCCAATGCTCTGATCAAGCAGAAGATCGCATTGACTAGGATTGAGGACTGATACAACGAATTTTCTGTCATCGCGGGGCAGAAGGTTTATGTATCCGGCTCAGACCCACTACACAACTTTTCTTCTGTGTTGGCCCGACCATCTACAACCAAAAGTTATTGCTCTGCCTTTATGACCTGTTGAGGGCATACAACCAATAGAGATTAGACATCTTGCTGCAAGCTCACACCTTCCCCTGAACTTAATCAAAATAGGGATTAGGTTTCTTTCTACAACCATAGGTACTAATACTATAGAACGCCTCATTAGTAAGGGAAGACCAATGTAGTGAGAGGTTGTTTCCCATTCCTTGTTAAGGAGAGGCCCTAAGTTGCGCCTAGTTTCGATATACGGGTCGAGGCATAGATCCTTGAACCTTAAGTAGAACCGAGTTTTAAGGGGGGTAGAACGTACCGAGCCTAATCTAGTTAGGTCAGCCAATGCAACCGTTAGATCAGAGTGGCGCAGCGGAAGCGTGGTTAGCCTCTTCCCCACTGACCCAGGATCGAAACAGTTGATTTAGGTTATACGTAAGGTTAGGTCATTAAATAGGATTTGAACCTTCCTTAGAACATCAATACAAAAGTCTCTTTAAGTACTCATTACCCTTAGCCAATTTCGGGGGTGAAATTTTATTTTAAGGGGGGTAGATTGTAACACCCCGAATTTTTGCCAACCTGGAGTTAGACGTCCTTAGGCAATGGGTCAACCTTATCACTTTCAGAGCTCAATCCCAAAGCCAAAGAAATCACTCTTCAACCCATTTCCTTCAAAACTCACCTATCACCACCTCATTCTTCAAATTCTCCAAGTACTTTCATATTAGACATGACTCCTCAAGTTTAAATAGTAAAGAACACCGATCCTAGGGTATTAATGATGAAGAACAATACCGAAGCTAAAACTTACCGTGAATAGTAAATAACTGGGTAAAATGGACTTTTATCCTTAACCTTTTAGAATGTAACAAAATAGATAGGTTAGTTGGATAGATTAACGTCTCCTACCTCGAAATCATATGCTATACGCCATGAAAATTCATTCTGGTTTATAAACTAGCCCCGAAACTTCTCGAACGGAGTCGTGGGCTCACCCACGCTAATCCACAATGAATCAAGGTGGGAACCATACTTTTTTGGGACCCTGGGGGCAGGAGGAACAAGCCCCATAGGGCGGAAGTCGCCAGATGTGAGTTTGATCGGCGATGGCATCGCCGGTTCCGCGATCCATCGCCGGTCAAAATCATCGGTTGGGTCTGGGTTTTGGGTTGGAGGTGTTTGGGGGCTAGGGTAGCCCCCTGGTATGCGGCCCGTTCATTAAAAATACCCCAATCAAGTACTTCCTTCACAAAGTGACCCTCCAAGCTCTCCTTTTGCTCCAAACGTCCGAGTTTTAGTAAAAATCACCCCTCCAAACTCTTCCTTCTTTCGTTTCCAAATACGTTCACTCCACCTTTCGAATTTCATCTCAAACAAAAACCAATAAAGGCTACTTCCTTTAGAAATCCAACAAGAATCACCTAGCATTGCACCAGACGACCTGTGAAATTCTCACCAATCACTTTCAATACGATCCGCTAGAGCCAAAACATATAGGATATGTGACGCTACAATACCGTAAACCCTGGGATCAAACTCTATTCCCGATTGCTCTCTGGAGCACCTTGGAAACTTTGTATGGGCTCTTGACTGCACATCGAAAGTCCGATTACCCCGAACTTAGACAATCCTGACCGCCTAGTTGGACTTGACGTTCATCTCAAAAATCAAGTCCAACTGATGTCCCGACATTATTTTACTGGGTTCGGAGTGAAGAGAGTGAGACATAAATATAATTTATGAAATCTGACACGTCCGCTTGTGCGCACTTTCTAAGCATTCTGACCGTCAGAATCTGATGCAAATACACCCTCAGATCAGGGAATATTTCTCACTCAGGTCAATATACTTGGAATCCCTGATCGAGTTCCCGTAACCGTTGAACTGAAACTGGTCCGCCATGGGTGATCTGAAAATTCGATCGGACTGAAAACTCTTCCTGACCTAGATCCAATGTCAGGGAGCTTAAGTCCGACCGCATTCAGTCACAGGACCTCAAGAAATGCTCCGTTGGATCAGAACAAGCCCACTTTGGTTACAAAATAAGTATACCTTGGCCCCAAGTTTATTTTGGTCATGTTTGGACTTATAAAAAGGGCTTAAACCCTTGCTCTTTCATTCCATACGAATTTGGGGAGAGAAGAGAGAAAAGAGAGAGAAAGGGAGGGAGATTTGGAGCTCTCTCCTGGGAGTCTTCCCTGCTACTCCATTTTCCATAGCTGCCGCTTCTAAACCGCCATTCCGGTGTTTTCAGCTTCGTTCTAGGTAAGAAAACCCTAACCTCAACCTGTTTTAGAGATTCCTTCGATACATGTAGCGAAGTAGCTGATGTACTTGTGCATTAGGTCGTATTTACGCCGTTGATGAAGCATTGACGTTCTATTCCAATCGTTACGCTTTTACGACAAAAGGTGCAGATTTTAGACGCTTTGATTGACTGATTTCAAAGCTTTTAATGTCGTTTAATAGTAGATTATCAACGAGCATGCCGTTTGACATGTAGAACATGCTGTCCGTTTTCCATTTCGTAAACATACGGTAATTATGAGATTTAGGATATTTTAGGCATTTATAGAAAATACTATATACGTCCGTATTTTGCTGAAATGCTTGACATGTAAATTTATCGTGTTATGATATTATATATGCGTGTATAATCTGTTTGGCGAAGAAATTCGCCCTAATGCGTACTTTGGGTCGACATACGCTATGTAGACTAAGTGTTTGTATAAATGTTTGTATTAGTATGTATTGAGTAAATGGTATTGTGAATTAGTTTTGAGATAGAATTCTCAATCAATATGCTGATATATATGATTTTCACCATGTTGCCTATATGAATTGATTTCATTATATGTATGGAATACATGTGTTGGTTGATTTACTTACATAGTATGTTATAAGACGTTGTCAACATACTTGTATTGTTGTATTCTGTTACTCACATATGATTACTGATGTTGTGCACAAATGCTTGGGGCTATGAGCTATTCCAGGCAGTCGTTAATGGATCGAATTTGTGGTTGGTTTCTATTTGCCATGAAGGATGCGTCGATGAACCCGAGTCGTGTTTCGGGTTGGCGGTAGTGGTTAGGCCACACGAAGTGTTTTATGCACTTCATGTCGCTCAGCTTGAGATGCGTTCGTACTAGTCGAGCCCGTCAAGTAACCCGACTGGCCATTGTATGTTCACCATGTATGAGTTATAACTGCTTGAACCTAGGGTACTGAACTTACCATTAAAAAGCCTATCAACCATGGTACCTTGATCTATAAAGACTCATGAGCCAGGCATGGTGGCATGGGACACCGTGGTCGAGCTGTCGGCCTACGCTGGGGCCACAAACCTCCCCGTAGTATCCAATGAGCACCCTACTCTGAGCAGATTATGGTGGTATGGGACACTATATTCTTGATGTCGGCCTACACTGATCAGGTGACGAGCCCTTTGTAGTGACCTTGAGTTTATCCTGACACCGCATGGAGGCGACGAGTCCTGATGCAGTCTTAAGGATAATTAGGCCTATATTGATAAGGTGATGGGGGAGAGGTGCAACAAGTGCAAGCAACAGCCCTGACAGCCCTTGCAGTGACCTACAAATTTAACATCGTATGAGATTACTAGGAGTGACGACCCTAGACGGGATCTGTGTTGGGATTGATATAAGTAAAGTACCTTAGTTTCCCAATACTGCTGTATGAAAAGGACTAATAATGACTCGGTAATCATATCCACATCACATTACATGTGCCTGGAAGACGTGGAGCACTGAGCAGAACGTAAGCATGCCGCGGGCGTAAGATGGTGCCGTATGAGGGAGAATGTCGGTGAGGGCATCCATCATGTCATCTCATGCATAAATAAACAACAGTATCTAAGAATGTTTGATTGATTGCTTTACTATTATCGCATGATTGATTTGAAACATGCTAATCTTTGCTCTATGATTCCACTGAGTTAATTACTCACTCCCACGTTACGGGACGGTGTTTCGGACACCCACCAGACCCTTTTGTAATTGCAGATGATGGCACGGCCTGCGAGGCAGAGCCAGACTTGATGATGATGAGGAGGATCCCTCCTTTATGCGTGTTCTGATCGACGGGATTACAGGGAGGTTGATTAGACACCATGACACTTGTCATTTTATATTTTTGGAGCACTCATGTATGTTCTTTTCTTTTCATTTTTGGAGTATACATGTATTTAATTAACCTGGTAACATGTTCACACTCTGGAGACTTACAATCAATTATATATTTTATGTATTTATCACAGTCTTTCGCTTGCTAATTTAACTGTCTCTGGAGTATGATATGTTGTTTTGGCTTAATCTCAATCTTGTTTAATGCCTTTTTACAGACAACATTCATTTAACATTATCTATGTTGCATAAATAACATTTTGGAACTCGAGAGTTGGGTTTCTACCCAACCCTCGATTTTCGGGATGTTACACAAGTCCTGAGATCTAAGAATACCAATAAGAACTCCCTGGCTAGACTAGCCTCGACCATCAACACGGACCTCATTAGGACCATCCTAATCGAATTCTATCTAAGCCAAGCATTAACCAGTTCGACTAGATAATGGGCCTCCTAGTTGGCCATGTACCAAGCTGCATGGACCCAATCAAACGCTATCTACAACAGGATGAGTTGGCCGAATACAAGCTAAAAGCACTTAAAATTAGGTATCAATCAGCTCGATAAACAATACTGGGAGACGTCTTATATAAGAAGGGGTTCTCATTACCCTACCTGAGGTGCTTATGACTATAAGAGGTTAAATATGTCCTAAGAGAAATCCATCAAGGTGTCTATGAAGAACACTCAAGAGGGAGAGCTTTGACATACAAAGTAGTTCAGTAAGCATACTATAGGCTCACTATGTACGAGGACGTTAGGCAATTTTCAAGAAAATGTGAAAAATCTTTGCACTTTGCAGTGGTGCGTCGACAACCAACCGAGCGGCTGACCCCAATGATTGAACCTCGATTCTTTGCATTATGAGGAGTTGACATCATCAGATCTTTACCGTCTAGCAAGGGGCAAACGAAGTTCATCATCGTTGTCATTGACTATTTCACAAAGTGGGTCGAGGCCAAGCCTTTAGCTTAATTACCAAATAAAAAATGACCAACTTCATTTGGAAGAACATCATCTACAAATTCAGCATACCCCACACCATTGTTATCGACAATAATAAGCAGTTCGACAATGCCAGGTTCTGGGAACTGTTTAAGAAGTTTGGTATTCAAAACACCTTTGCCTCACCTCAACACCTGTAAGCTAACGACCAGGTAGAAGAGGTCAAAATTATCAAGAGGTATCTCAAGAACAAGATTAAGAAATTTAAGGGAGCATGAGCTAAAAAATTGCCACATGTCTTATGGGCATATTAGATCATAAGTCAAATGACTACCGAGAGTCCCCCTTTTCACTGGCCTTCAATTTCGAGATTGTGGTCTCGGTAAAAAACAGAATGCCCTTTGGCCGAATCGAGTTATTCTGACCAGGGGAGACTGATGGATATATGTTATTAAGCCTCAATCTACTAGAGGAACTTATAGACTGCACACAGATGAAGGATATATGTTATTAAGTCTCAATCTACTAGAGGAACTTATAGACTGCACACAGATGAAGGTTGCCTCTTATCAGTAGAGAGATGCTTGACACTACAACTCAAGAGTCAGGTAGTGAAAATTTAGAGTGGGAGACCTAGTGCTTTAAGAGGTTTACCTAGGCATAAAAGTGCCCAACTAGGGAGCGTAAGACCGAGCTAGGATGGGGCCCACAAAGTCACTGGTATATCACGATCAAGGACATACTAACTAGAGCACTTAGAAGGATTAGCTTTGCCCAATCTTTAGAACGCAGAGCACTTGAAGACCTATTATCAATAGAGACTGTTTAGTTTGAACTTCCACAAGCACCTCAGGCATGCCAATTTAACAAAACACCTCATGTGTTATTTACTTGTAAATAGTTTTATAAATTAAAAAGCATATTTCTCCCTGCATCGATGACCCACTATGTATAATTAACAAGTGTATTAATTAGAGAGCTTAAAAAAGGGTAAAAACCGAGGAGGTGTCTTTCCATCTGCGAAAGACTCAATGACTATCAAGGAAACTGAGGTGAGGGAGAGGCCGAACAAGGCACCCTTTAGCTTCCCCTGAGCAGGTAATGAATAAGAGCGCCACATCCTAGGAACTAACATCTGACACTGATCTGAGTGCTCATGAAGAAATATTCCCAAGAAGACTCCTAAAGGGTCCGACCCCTACTATCATTCACCCTAAGAACTCACTTCCAAGATTGAGCAAGTCAAGCTCGGAAGTGGGAGGGGGGCAACAAGCATACATACAAATAAAGGTGACCATATCAAAATAAAGACAGTGGTAAACTTTAAAATAAGTTTCTTTTATTAACTTTTATTAGAAAAATAAGTTTTTTTTAAAATAAGTTTACCATATCAAAATAAAGATAGTGGTAAGCTTTAAAATAAGTTTCTTTTATTAAATTTTATTAGAAACTTATTTTAAAAGCTAAAAAAAGTTCGGCTATAAAGACACAAAAATAATTGCTACAGAGCTATAAAACTCAGGCCTGGCGTAACCAGCCTATGAGGGCGAGAGTCTCTCATGCTCTGGGGTGGCCTCAGTAACGCTTTCTTTATGAGTAACCTCCTTGGAGGTGACCTCGGCGATGATCTCATCTCTAGTGACCGACTAATCAGTGACATCCCCAGCTGTCGAAACTGCCTCCTTGTCCAGCCATGATAAGTTTAACTCAGGGAACTAGCATTAGAACTCCTCCTGACAATTCAAAAAGGTGTGCATTAAAAACCTCCTCTAGCTTGACGTTGTGGCCCTCAAAGGCCTTATAAGCCTCTACAGCAGCTGCCTCCCTCACCGGCAAAATGGCCTCTGTGTGGGCCACCCTAACGTTTGCCACCTCCCACCTTGCCTTTGCCTCGGCTACCCTGGCCTCCGCTTCAATCTAATGGACCCTTACCTCGGGAACCCATGCCTCCATCCTAGCTACCCTGACCATTAACTCGGCCTTTTGGTGCCACTCCACTACCAACCAGGAGAATTTGACCTCGTGCTCCTCAGAGGATACTCTTAGGGCATTATGAAGGGACTCGGCCTCAGCATGAAGAGCCTCTTGAGCTTCCATGGCGACTAGAAAATCCAAGGCCTTCACTTCGAGATTGGCCCTAGCAGTGCCGAGCTTTTGATTTACTTCATCAACCCGGGCCTTCAAGTCGAGTCATAACTAACGGACCATGAGGGCTCCAAGGGCCTTCTTCAAAATAAAGAGAAATTAAGTTAATAGAGTGATAACAAGAAATTGAAGCAATTTATGTTTGAAACCACGACCACAGAGTTACCTAGATGTGTGAGGAGGTGGTCAGGATGAAGAGATAGCATTGAGTTGAACTCCTCCTTGGGCACATAGCCTCGACCCTATTTCACCGGTATGGCTAAGTGCTTAGGGATGGGGGAAGAGAAGACCCCCCCTGTGGTAATGTCCTTGAGGGTCGAGCTTTGGTGCTCAAAAGCATCCCCATTGCCTCGAACCTCCTTGTTTTAGGCCTGCTCGACGTGCGGGGAGGGAGCATCAAGATCCACTACCTCCCTTGGTTGGGCATCTCGTGGAGGGGTGTGGGCGTGTGCAATAGCAACGTTGCCACTAGCTACCTCCCGACCCTTTGAGGGAATAGCAGTAGCCTCGCCTATACCCTAACGACTGGGGGAGTGGTCCCAGTAGCAACCTCATTCATTGGTTGTTTAGCTATTTGGGCGACAACCTTGCCTGAAGGGGCAATGAGAAGATAAGCCCAAACCAGTGTTGTCTTCTTAGTAGTGGCCTTTAGCTGCTCCATCTCATCTACAATCAGCATCTTTCTTTTCTTCGTCTACAGGTGACCAAACATCTCTAGAAAAATAGGGGAGAAAATAAGTAAGAATGTAGTTTAAAGAGCAACTGACCAAGAAGCAATTATTGTTGAGCTAACAAATTTACTAGCTGAAGCAAAGCCGAACTAGTGTAGAAGCGTGGTAGTCACCAACTTTCTATGGTCCTGCTAGTCGATAGGTCACTCCTTGGCTATTCTGATCTAGTGTCGGTGGTAGATGGAATGGATGGGCTATCATTTAAGAAAGGCTGCAGAGAAGAGCATGGCATCAGTGCAGAAAAAATAGTGTAGTACAATTATAATAGCTTTGTGTGTACTCTGACCTAGTAAGGCGAAGGAAGTCCTGACCAAGTCCACAAGCCCTTCAGCTCAACCAATGGAGCCTCCCACTCCCCTGATGTGAAACCACTTATCATTCTAACCCTTGTTGGAGGACAGGTTGTTGGTTATGATGGCCTGACCCTTGCCAGGTCAGGAAGAGAAGTAGTATCATTCGTGCAAGCCTGGGCTACTCTTGGTTCGATACAAGTGAAGGAGCTCGTTCACTGTGAGCATACCAAATGCTACGGCACGGGAACACTTAGGGACTAAAGGACACCGAAAAATATGTGGGCGAGGTTGGATCAGACTCGGACGCAAGTCAGCAGCACTCAAACTTCTCAATGCAATAAATGAAGAAAAGGAGGTATTGGGGTATTTATAAAATTCCTTTAGCCGCATATTTATTCCCATACGGTGCCACGGGTTGGCATGGGATTCCAAGAAGACGCTTCAACTGGCCCTACGATTCGTCCAACATTTGAATGTCATTCTATCACAAATACACATCCCATTGTATCTTGCATCAGTAACCATGCCTTTTCAACTTCCACGTCAGCTGCTGACCTTTCAACCCTCGCCTCAGCCAGTGAATGACAAATCCAAGCACAGTTTTAAATTAAAAAAAGACCATGCTGCTCAAAATTTGAATTTGAATTCCAAATATTTCATTCCTGTTTAAGATCTTAGTTCTTGAGCTTGTATAGGCCAAGCTTGGAAGGGGGGGGGGGGGGGAGGGGACAACTATTGTGGGAAAAGCTAAACTAGTCCCTCACATGGGAAGAACAACCACCTAACTTTGAGAGAAGTGCCTCCAAACTAAGGTAATTAGGGTTTAGGTAGAAGGACTATCGACGGGTCTCCGAACTAAACTATCAGAGCATAGGGCTCAGAAACAGAATGAGCAGTTCCCCCAATGTAGAGATGAGCCATGAAGCTGAGTTGTCTGAGGGAAAAGCTCGGTGGAGGAAGGTTTATCTTACCAGGAGCATCTACGACATAGGCAAAGGACCTGTAAGGCGAGGAGCTTGAGATTCGAGCTCCCCTGCATTCCGAGTTGACCCAACCAACCACCATCAAGGCAGTATGAGTAACCCAAAGGGGATTACGCTCTAGACCTGAAAAAGGAGGGCTCAACCTGATCACGGCCAAATATTATGTCGACCAAGGTGGGCTCAGTGATATTTTTTAGAGAAATTTTTCATTTAAACAAGGACTCCTTAGCGTAACCCATTACGACATGATGATTTCAGAATCACCGAAGGACCCTATAAATATATCCACCCTAAACAAAAGAAGGTAAGATTAAAACCCAAACTCTAGCATTTAATCCAAGTCTATCATTCCAACTTAGTCATTCGAGGGTCCACATTTGTAAGGCCCATATCTTAGTCTGTACCGTTCCTTAGACCCCTGTAATCACCCCCATCGAATCCTGAAAACTTGTAACCTGTAGTCGGTGTTTGGTCGCGATCCTGAGTCATACCTTGTTAGCCTGACTTGACTCAACCCGAGACTTGTACCCTTGCGACTGCGTACTCACTACGGTTCCAACGCTGTCTCACACACCAATGCAATACCCATGCCAAGAGTTGTGGGCTCATATTTATTTCAAGGAAAACGCCACGTGTTGCAAATTCTGGGAGAATCTTTACCCAATTTATCAAATCAATCAATCACAAGTCAAGTACAACCCATCCTTCTCTTACCAACAAAGCATGGCACCCATTTCTCTCTCATTTTCAAAGTCAACCAAGCCCATACCCTCCTTACAACACGCATTCCTCTCATCCCATCCCTCTTACAACACCCTCTCCTCTCTCATTCTCTGTACCATTTCCCAAGCTTCCATGAGAGAAAAGTTCTAAGGAGAAGAAACCAAGTGTAGCCCACTTCCTACCCTAAGATCTCACCATCCAACCCTTCAATTCTCATCATCCTCCATCAAAGAGGAAACATAGGAGCTCAGGAGATCAAGGAGCTAAAGAAGACGACCATAGGTGGGTGTTTTATAGGATTAGATAGTGATTTTGATGATGGGCCAAGTGAGGCCTACCAATTGATGGTATGGATCTCACTTCGGACCCTAGTTATTGCCGATGGCCCACCATGATTCATATGTTTATCTCATGAAGGGGCCATTCTCCATGGACCCCATCATGATGTTTATTTATCCATTGTGAGAAGTTCATATAGATCTTAGATTTTTGGTGGAAAAGGAATCCCCACCGTTGATTTTGATTGGTGGGCCCACATGTAATGGGACTCACTTGATGTATGTTTTGTAATGCATGGAAGGGAGGGCTCATAGTGGTGGAGCCCTCCATCACACGATTTCTCTCTCTCTCTCTCTTGATGTGTGGCCCACATGATGATACATACATGATGATCCAGACCGTCTGCTTGCAGGACCCACCTTACTACTCGTTTCCAGGCTTATCTAGACAAAGGGAAATCACTAACATCAACATTGATCCAAAGCTGGTGAGGCCACACACGTGGACCCCACCCTGATTTATGTTGCTGCCCACCGTCCAGCAAGTTTGGACAGTGGAGAAAACATAAATATCTGCTTGTTTCAAGCAGCTGGGGGCCCATACATGCTAACCCATCGTGATATATACGTTTTATCTACCCCAGCCGTCCTGGGGTGTGGGACCCACCTGATGGTGTGGTGTCCACATGTCTAGTAAGGGACAGTGGGATCCACCAAATGTATATGTTTTATCCACACCGTCTAGTGTTTTTGAACTGTGGGGACCCCAGCTTGATGTGTGGTTTATCCACACTGTCCATAGAACTGGACGTGGGAAGGTGGGACCCACTGTTGTATGACGTTAGGAAGTTTTATGGGTCTAAACTAGAGTTGGGCATCGGACCAAGTTGGATTGGACTGGGTCCAACTCGACTCGGTCCAAATTTTATGGGGCCCAACCCGAACTCAATCCAATCTGGGATCAAGACCGGGTCATTTGACTCAGGCCAATCCGAACCTTGGCTGGCCTGAACCGATCCGAGTCCCACTCGACCAAGAAAACCGAGTTGGATCGGATTATGCAAGGTTCAGATCAATCCTTTTTAAAAAAAAATTAAGAAGATTGCAAATTCGAGAGATTTGGCCAAACGACAAATTAGATTTCCGCTTCTCCTATCCCCTGCCACATGTAAATGGGACTTCTGGTCTAGTCCAAATCGGATTAATTGCCTCCCAGAAAAACTGGTGAACTTATGCACAAAAATTCAGTTTTGAAGGATGAAATTGGTGAGTTCTTAGAAGAAGGTCTTCAGTATGAACTCTGGCATCTCATACTTTTATTGATGCTTGCCGTGAAGTTTACAAGCATTTAGGTAGTCTTCAATTTTTCTGCAAGCATGATGCAGATGGAACAACTCAGATGCCATGAATGCTAGAGTTGAAGATAATGTTGGCTCAGTATCTAGGTTCCATAAATCCTCTGGCCCTATTGAGCGATGATGAGCTTGAAACTTCATGTGAAGCACTAAGAAAATGGTTAGATCAGGACAGGTTTGGGTTGGATGTGGATTTTGTGTAGGATATCATAGAACAGCTTCATAGAGCCCAGGCATGTTCCTAATATGAATTTTTGGATACGAGAAGCTACTATTCCTCATCACAAACAGTTAGTAGTGGACGTCTAAATCATGAAGTATGTGTTATATCCTAACCATCCATCCATCTGGACATGGACGTGGGACCCACATTGATGTATATGTTGTATTTACACCGTCTAGCAGGACGGTGGGATCCACCATAATGTATGTATTTTATCTGCGCCATCCAGCTGGGATGAGACCCACCATGATATATGTGTTATATACATGTTGTCCATCCTTTTTTTGGGCCATGGGCCACCCCATGAGGCCCGCGAGATGTGGCCCATTGAGATGTATTTGAGGCCCAGGATATGGCCCATTGTGATGTATTCAAGGCCCATGGGATGTGGCCCATTGAAATGTATTTGAGGCTCAAGATGTGGCCCATTGTTATGTATTCGAGGCCCATAGGATGTGTGAAAGGGCCTAGCTATATGCCCTAGAGGGGGGGTGAATAGGGCAATGCCAAATAAAACTTATAACAACAAAATTATAAATGAAATAAAGCACAATGCTGAATTTAAAGTAATCTCAATAGCCTAAAATTAAGAGAATGATACTTTATTAGTTCTAAGGACAACCTTACACCAAAAACCAAAGGTTTAAGGTAGGACAACTTTATTTCTAAAACGTCCTTTGTATCACAAACCAATGATGAATAAAAAGCAAGGAATTCAAAATAACTTGCAGAAATAAATCCTAAGTTATTACAACATCCATCCACACTTGCTTGAAATAAAATAATTACAACATTCATCCACAAACACAAACCATAAAACTTAATGAATAAAGGAATGAAAGAATGATGCACATCCACAACACAACAATATATAGTGGTTCGCCTGTGTGTACACCAACTGTTATCCAACAGCCACACAGAATGCTACTCCACTCCTAATATCCTCACACAGGGGATATTAGCATGCACTATCAAAATAGGTTTCACAGGTTCACCTAAAACCTTCACAATTGTGTCTTTGATCTCGGGCTTACACAATCCAAAAACTCCCACAATCTAAGTTTTTTAGCTCTCTTCAGATAACCAATACAATGAGATTTTTCTGGCAAATCTCAAACAAAACTAAAGAAAGTAAATTACAAAAATGTAAAATACCTGAATCACCTTTTGAAGTAGCCCAGTAGAACTAATCCGAGTAGAAGTTCGATTCAACGTTCAAAGTCCAATACTCACTTTTAAGAATGGTTTTAAGTCTAATTGATTTTAAATCAAAAGGGCTAGTTCTATTTGATTTTGAATCCAAGAAGAAGGAATATCAGAAATTCTCCTTTTCTAATGAGATTGGAATGTAGATCAAAATCAAATAAAAAAAAATCTAGCAAAAGGAATATTAAATAAGCACAAAGTAGCTTAAAACAAACACAAACTTATCTGAGAGAACAGCCTAAAGATTGCTTGAATAGAGTTGAATTGAATTGCTAAAACTCTGAAGTTTTTGCTCTATTTATAGCCTGAAAAATCTCATCTACGACTGGTCTTAGGATCCTAGGACTGGTTGTAGCTTCAAAGATTTTTAAAGATTTTCGCGGGACAAGATTTTGCTGTTCCACGACCGGTCCTGTGTGGTCTACGACCAATCGTGGGCCACCTATGATTGGTCGTGAGTCACCTATGACAGGTCGTAGGACCCTCAATTTGGTTGCTGGAATTTTAGTCGTAGGGCTATGACTGGTCGAAGGATGAGTCGAAGAACTCACAGGACTGGTCGTAAGATGCCCAGGACTGGTCGTAGGACAGCCAGAAAGATCCAAAAATCTTCAACAACCTAGGACTGGTCCTGAAAAACTTAAGACTGGTCGTAGCAGAGCTAGGACTGGTCTTGAAGTCCCTAGGACTGGTCTTAGAATAGTCCAAACAAGCATATTAAAACTATATGAGTTATGTATCCATAATAACCTACAGTAAAGCCCATCTTAAGGTCAATCTAAGGTCAAACAAACCTTATCAGTGAGATGGACATTGAAAGTCTGTATACTCAGATGACCTTAAAGAGAAGCTTGAGAATATACGAATCTTGTAGTAGGCCTTCTTGAGCTTGATCTTGACTTGAACAAAGTCTTCTTGAGCTTGATCTTGACTTAAAGTCCGATGTCTTGAAGCAATGAATACTCTCAAACATGAAACAAGATATACAAGACATATATATAGGTTTTGGCATCACAAAATTTAATAACCAAAGGGATATGAAATCATAGCACTTACAATCTCCCCCTTTGTCAAATTTGTGACAAAACACATAGAATAATAAGGACTCATGAGCCACGAAATCATAAATTACTCTACTCCCCCTGAGTAATACAAGTACTGCTCATGTAAACAAATCAATAACATCAATACAATATATTTTCACATCCACATATCCTTCTCAATTAATCAATTCAAACAAATAAATTACTCCCCCTTTCTTCCATACTACTCCCTTTTAGCTTACTACTCCCCCTTTTTGTCACAAAATGACAAGGGAAAGTCACAAAAGGAAAGAGAACATGGAAAGTAATAAGAAGATAATGAGAAAGAGATATGAAAGGATATAATATAAACCTGAAGCATCAAGTCATCATCAATCCAAAATACAATATCCAAAAGACAATGTTATCAAGCCATAATCCATATCCAAAATAAAAAGATAATGTTATACTATCCAGAAGATAATTCACCTGATCTGATCCAGAGGAGGGAGCAGGGATAGTCGGATCAATCTGGTGTAACCCCCTACGAAGATATTTTCGCATGTACTTAAATTGCATATCGTGGGCTATACGCATATTATCAACCTTCTCCTCCATTGTACGAAGGCGTGCATCATAACCAGATGGATCATAATCAGGATCATTTGGTGAATCAGATTCTATCTCATCAAAAATATCATCCATATTAACATCTTGTTGAGGAAGATCACCAGCTTCCCCTTCATTTCCAGCTTCACCACCATCACCACCAACACCACCTTCATTTACTTGGCCAGGAAGCAAATCCAGCTTCATCTTACTAAGATTGGAATTGTTGAAGATAAGATGATGAATTGGTGCCTCATTAACAGATTTATCGACAAGCATGTGAGTGGCTAAGACAGTCATAAGATAACCAAACGGAATATCACTATGACCTGGATGGAGACGAAACTGTATAATAAAATAACAAATCAAAGAAGGAAGACAGACCATGGTACCAGAAGCAATAGAATGCAACACACGAACCATGAAAGAAGTCAACTCGATTTTATTATTGGACCGAGGATACACATTGGAAATGAAGAAACGATGTAACACTATATCTAGGTAACAAATACTTTGAAGGGAGCGCATTCCCTTTGTGTAACACCCTAAATTTTTTCCAACCTGGGGTTAGACATCCTTAGGAAATAGGTCAACCATAACACCTTGGTAACCTCTCTGAAACCAATTCCAAAGCCAAATAAATCATTTAGAACCAAATCCTTTACAAATTTAACGTGAACTAGCCAGCGCTACACTAGATTTTCTACAAAATTAGCACCAACCACTTTAAATACGATCTGTAAGACCCAAAACCTATAGAATCATCGACGCTACGTTACCCTAAAACTTAGGATCAAACTCTAAACCCGTTTGCTCTCAGGAATCCTTTGAAACTTTGTATTGGATCTATACCGTGCGTCGAAAGTTCGATATCTACAATCTTAGACTATTATGACCGCTTAGTTGGACTTGACAATCGTTTCGAAAATCAAGTCCATACGATGTCCTGAGACCATTTCCTTGCGTCTGGAGTGAAGAGTGTGAGAAAAGTGAATTTATTTAGAAATTAAATACAATTTAAATAAATCTGGCACATGTTGCTTGCGCGATATTTTTTAAGCGTTCTGACCGTCAGAATCTGACCCAAATACACCCTCAGATCAGGGAAAATTTCCCACTCAGGTTTGTGTACTTGGAATCCTCGATCGAGTCTCCGTGACCGCTGAACTGAAACTGGTCCGCCACGTGCGATCTGGGAACACTACCGGACTGAAAAATTGATGTGAGTAGGATCCAGTATCCATGAGCTTAAGTCCGACCGCATTCGGCTAGGGGACCTCCCGAAATGCTCTTTTGGATCAGGAAAGACCCGATTTGGTTATAACCCAAGTATACCTTGGTCCTAAGTCTAAATAGGTGAGTTTCTAACCTATTTAAGGGCCTTAAACTCTCTCATATCTCTCCCATCCGAATTTGTAAGAAATCCTAGAGAGGAGAGAAAAGAGAGAGATTGTGAGAGAGTTGTGAGAGAAACTTCCTGCCACTTGATCCAGCTTTTGCACGTAACGAATCACCGTATTCTAATCACTCTTCCGGTAATTCCAACTCATTTCTAGGTAAGAAAACCCTAACCTCTACCTATTTTAGGGATTCCATAGATACAAGTAGTGAAGTAGCTGATTCATCTTGTGATATACGTCGTTATATCGACGTTGGCGAAGCGTAGACTTTCTATTCGAATCGATACGCTTCTACGACGAAAGGTGAGGATTTAAGATGCCTAGATTGACTATTTTCAAAGCTTTCAATGTCGTTTAATAGTAGATTATCGACAAGAACGTTGTTTGATATGTAGAACATGCTGTCCGTTTTCCATTTCGATTATGTACGAAAAATATGAGATTTAGGGTATTTTAGGCATTTGTAGGAAATACTGTATACGCCTGTATTTTACTGAAATGATTGCCATGCGTATTTGTCATGTTATGATATTAAATACGCGTGTATGATCTGTTTGGAGAAGAGATTCGTCCTAATGCGCACTTTGGGTCGACATACGCTATGTAGACTAAAGTGTGTAGACTAAGTGTTTGTATAAATGTTTGTATTTGTATGTATTGAGTAAATGTTGTTGTAGATTAGTCTTGAGATTGAATTCTCAATTAATATGATGATGTACATGATTTTCCTCCATGTTATGATATTGAATTGATTTCCTTATATATATGGAATACATGTGTTTGGATGATTTGCTTACGTTGTATGTCATCATATGTTGTTAACATGCTTGGATTGTTGTATTTTATTTCTGTTACTCTTACATGATCATTGTTTGGAATTACAAGTGCTTGGGGCTATATCCTAGTCCAGGCAGTCGGTAATAGATTCAAACTCGTGGTTGGCTTCTATTCGACACGAAGGACGCGTCGATGAACGCGAGTCGAGCTTTGGGTTGGCGGCAGTGGTTAGGCCACACGAGGTGTTTTATGCACTTCATGTCGTTCAGCTTGAGGTGCGCTCGTACTAGTTGAGCTCGTCAAGTAACCCGACTGACCGTTGATTGTTCACCTTGTATGAGTCATAATTGCTTGAACCTAGGGTACTGAACTTACCAGTGTTAACCCTGATAACTGTGCTACCTTAATCCACTAAGACTCATGAGTCGGGCATGGTGGTATGGGACACCATGGTCGAGTTGTCGGCCTACGCTGGGGCCACAAACCTCCCCGTAGTGACCAGTGAGCACCCTACTCTGAGCAGATTATGGTGGTATGGGACACCATATTCTTGTTGTCGGCCTACATTGATAAGGTGATGGGGGAGTGGAGTAATAAGTGCGAGCAACAGCCCTGGTAGCCCTTTGTAGTGACCTTAAGTTTATCCTGACACCGCATGGGGGCGACGAGTCCTGATGTAGTCTTAAGGATATAAACTAGGCCTGTATTGATAAGGTGATGGGGGAGTAGAGCAATGAGTGCGTGCAACAGCCCTGACAGCCCTTTCAGTGACCTAGAAATATATCATCGTATAAGATTACTAGGAGTGACGACCCTAGACAGGATCATTGTTTGGGTATTGATATAAAGGAGGTACCCTAGTTTTCCAATCCTGCTGAATGAAAAGGACTAATAACAACTCGGTAATCATATTCATATCGCACTGCATGTGCCTGGAAGATGTGGAGCACTGAAGGAAGAAATCATGCCGCGGACGTAAGATGGTGTCGCATGAGGGAGTATGTCGGTGAGGGCATCCATCATGTCATTTCATGCTTGCATTAATCACAGTATCTAGGAATGTCTGATTATTTGCTTTACTATTATCGCATGATTGATTTGATAACATGTTAACCCTTGCTCTATGATTCCACTGAGTTAGTTACTCACTCCCACGTTACGGGACGGTGTTGTACACACCAACCGGTTTCTATTTCAGTTTCAGATAATGGTGATGCTTGCGAAGTAGAGCCAGACTTGGTGATGATGAGGAGGATCCCTCCTGTATGCAGGTTCTGATCGACGGGTTTGCAGGGTTACTGATTAGATGCCAATACACTTGGTATTTTACCTTTTATTTACACACTCATGTTATTCTTTTCTTTCTATTGTAGAGTATACATGTATTTAGTTATCCAGGTAACATGTTCACACTCTGGAGACCTACAACAGTTCATATATTCTATATATCTATCACATTCTTCCGCTTGCTAATTTAACTGTCTCTGGAGTATGATATGTTATTTTGGCTTAATCCACCTCATGTTTTATGTACTACTTCTGCCGACATTCATCCATCATTGAAAATGTTGCATAAGTGATGTTCTGGAACTCGGGAGTGGAGTTTATGCTCGACCCCCGATTTTCGAGATGTTACACTTTGTGTGTCCATTGTGCATCGATTTTGCATAAATCTCTTGTTAACATGCATTTTTTTGATTCAGATGGTTTGTCGTATAAAGTATGAATCGGTATACCTTCATCATTAACAGGTATATCCATAATACCTGATATCAAATGACGGTTTACTTCAAATTTTCCTTCTCAATTGAAAAAATTAAATTATCAAGAGAAAATTCAGAGATGCATGCAACCATTGATTGAGCAATGGACTGGTATGCAGGCCCACCCCAAAGAAAAATGTTAGTCCAGCCAACAGATTCAAGGAGAGGGACAATACCATATAGAGTAATGTGATTGAGATCAGTGGTATGTTCAACGATAATATTACGGACATGCAAATCCCGTACATCTTGAGAATCATCTTCGGGTGACCGAAGGTGTCGTTTAGTTATCGGTGTAGATCTAGATGAAGATGGACCACGGGATGTTTTCTTTTTTTCTCTAGCATCCATATTCAAAAAGATATACAAAGAGCAAGAGAAATGCATAAAAGAAAGTATGAGTTTTCTCTAGATCAGCAAATTGAGAAGAAACCCTTGAAAAACACAACAAGAGATGAAATCTAGCTACACAATGATCAAATCAAAGCATAGAGAGCATGAATCTTCAAGAAAAATGATGAAATAGGACTCACCTTGAAGAAAAATAAGAAATCCTATGACTGGTCGAGCCACGACTCGTCGTAGGTCAGAGTGGAAATGAAGAAGAAGGGGATTTTCCCCAAATATATCACATTCACGAGCTCCATGACCAGTCGAGTGTGATTCACGACCGGTCGAACCACGACTGGTCATGTATAACCACGACCGGTCGAGTATTTACTAAAAATATATTTTTAATATAAAAAATTAAAATTTAAACACAAATAATACTAAATATAGTACACTATGATATATGCAAGCAAGAATATTCAATGTAAATTACACATACCAAGATCAAATTTTAATTTATTAAACCTACTTTTGTCGAGCGATTTAGTAAATATATCAGCAAGTTGATTTTCGGTTGATATATATTCCAAAGAAATAACTTTTTCTTCAACCAACTCACGAATGTAATGATACCTAATGTCAATGTGCTTAGTACGTGAATGTTGGATTGAATTTTTGAAAATATTTATAGCACTGGAATTATCACAATGTAAGATCATTAAATCTTGATTAATTCCATATTCGCTTATCATGCGTTTCATCCACACTAGTTGAGTACATGCGTATCCAGCTGTAATATACTCAGCCTCAGCAGTGGAGAGCGATATTGAGCTTTGCTTCTTGCTAAACCAAGAAACTAAGCAATTTCCAATGTAAAAATAACCACCACTGGTTGATTTTCTATCATCGATATTACCGGCCCAATCAGCATCTGAGTACCCGGCTAATTGAACACTAGTATCAAAAGGGTACCATAGACCCAGATTTATAGTACTTGTGACATATCTAATAATTCATTTAACAGCAGTAAGATGTGATTCCTTAGGATTAGACTGATATCTCGCACAAATACCAACACTGAATGAGATATCAGGGCTACTTGCAGTTAGATATAACAAATTACCAATCATACTACGATATAGTTTAGGATCTATATCTTTACCTGTAGAGTCTTTTAAGAGTCTTAACGTTGTACTCATAGGAGTATTAAAGTTCTTACCATTCTCAAATCCAAACCTTTTAACCAAGTTCGTAGCATACTTGGTTTGGAAAATGAAAATTCCGTCAGGTTGTTGTTTTACTTGCAACCCTAGGAAGTAATTAAGTTCACCAACCATGCTCATTTCGAACCTTGATTTCATAAGATCTGCAAACTCAATAGACATGTTAGAACAAGTTGATCCATAAATAATATCATCAACATAAATTTGAACCATCAAAATATCATTGTTATTCTTCTTAACAAAGAGTGTCTTATCGACACTTCCTACTTGAAAGCTATGACTAAGTAAGAATTTAGTCAATTTCTTATACCATGCTCTGGGTGCTTGTTTTAGACCATAGAGAGCCTTTTTGAGACGAAATACATGATCAAATTGCTTGGGGTCTTCAAACCCTGAAGGTTGTTCAACATACACTTCTTCATGTAAATCACCATTCAAGAAGGCGCTCTTTACATCCATCTGATAAATCTTAAATTTTCTAAAGCATGCGATGGAAATAAAAAGTCTGATAGATTCAAGGCGAGCGACTGGAGCAAAAGTTTCATCGTAATCGATGCCCTCAATCTGAGTGTACCCTTGTACAACCAGTCTGGCCTTGTTTCGTATTATATTTTCAAGCTCATCAGACTTATTTTTAAAGATCCATTTTGTTCCAATAATGTGTTTAACCTTAGGTCTAGGAACAAGAAACCAGACATCATTACGAACAAATTGATTAAGTTCATCCTTCGTAGCAACTATCCAATTTTCGTCAGAAAGTGCTTCTTTTACATTGACCGGTTCTATTTGGGGTGTAAAACAAACATAATTACATATGTTCTCAAGTTATTTGTGAGTACGAACTCCAGTGAGAGGGTTTTCAAGTATTTGATTGGTTGGATGATCTTTGACAGTCCTTGGTTCAGATTCTTTTAGACTTGATGAGGTATCTAGTTTGTCGATAATAAGAGCTTCATCATCATCTGAACTCGGAGCCGGTGTATTCAAATGATCATCAATGACCACATTGATGGACTCTTGAATCACACCAGTTTTCTTATTTAGAACCCTATAAGCACGACTATTCAAGGAATAACCAAGAAAAATACCTTCATCACTCTTCGTCTCAAACTTTTCTAAATTTTCGCGATCACGTAAAATATAACACTTGTTGCCAAAAACCCGAAAGTATTTGACAGTAGGTTTCTTTTCAAACCATAATTCATAAGCAGTCTTATTATCAGATTTACTGGTATAAACCCGATTAATAATATAACATGCTGTATTAACTGCTTTAGCCCAAAGATTTCTAGAGAGCTTCATGCTATTTAGCATAACATTAGCCATATCCTAAAGCACTCTGTTTTTCCTTTCAACTATACCATTTTGTTGCGGTATTTTGGGTGCAGAGAATTCATGCGATATTCCCTGATCGCTACAGAATTTCTCAAAACTACTATTTTCGAATTCGGATCCATGATCACTACGGATTTTACTAACATGAGAACCTTTTTCATTTTGGATTCGTTTGATGACCCTTTTCACTTCATCCAGGGTTTTAATTTTATCTTTTAAGAACGATACCCAAGTGAATCTGGTATAGTCATCTACGATAACCAAGATGTATTTTTTGCCTCCTCGACTCTCCGATCTGGTTGGTCCAATAAGATCCATATGGAGAAGCTCAAGTGGTCTAGATGTGGTATTGGAGTTCACTTTCTTGTGAGAGCTCCTAGTCTGTTTGCCTAACTGGCATTCAACACATATTTTTTCTACTTTTTGTAATTTGGATAGACCTCTAATTAGTTCTCTTTTGCTCAATCTAAATAAGTTTTGGTAGTGTACATGTCCAAGGCGTTTATGCCATAATTCAGTCTCATCGGTTGGACCATGTAACACGATTGAGTAGATGAGCTTGCATCACTAACGATGTAGTAATTTTCAGAAGTTCTATGACCAGTTATTATTACAGAACCCTTTTTATTAAGTATCTCACAACCTTGATTAGAAAACTTTATACTATGGTTGTTATCGCATATCTGAGAAATACTTAGTAGGTTGTGTTTCAAGCCCTCAACATATAAAACATTCTTAAATAAGGGAAGGTTATAAAGTTGAACCGTACCTTAGCCAATGATCTTGCAATTGCTTCCATCACCAAATGTGACTGACCCTTCAGTCATATCTTTTAGATTGGTGAATAAAGCCTTGTCACCTGTCATATGCCTGGAGCAACCACTATCTAGGTACCACTTTGAATGGCTTGTAGCTTTGAAAGCAGTGTGGGCAACCAAGCTGGTGACTTTAGGAACCCATTTCAGAACTGTTTTGGGTTTAGGAGTATAGATGGTCTTTTTCTATCTGTTGTTATAGGAGTGACCCATAGAGTTAGACTTTAATAGCTCCGTGAGTAGATCAATTATTTTTTCAGCTAAAGGATTTCAGTTTTAAAAATTAAAGTTGACATGGCCACCTTTAGGTTTTTGAAAAGACCTAGAATTTTTGAAAAAACCTTGATAGGTATTCTTTTCTTTTGAAGTTGAAGACTCTCCTTTTATAAATTTAGGAGTAATGTTCTTTTGTTTAGGAGATGTATTCTTATCATAGCCCAACCCGGATCGATCGCCACATTTTCTTGATCTGGATAATAATTTTTCTAATTTTGGATCACCTTGGGCATATCTCCATGTGTCTTTCAAACTCAGAAGTGAAGCTACCTCATTTTTGAGTTTTTCTTTTTCGGATTTTAAATCTTCAATTTGGGAGGTTTTGAAATCTAAATCACATTTGGTTTTTTCAAAAGAATAAAAAATATGAGACTTTTCTAAAACAAGAGACTCATAATCTTCCTTAAGCTTAGAAAATTTTTCTTTTTGTAATTTAAGCTTAACAACAATTTTACAACTCTCTTTATAAAGGGCATTACAAGCATCTTGAAGATCATCTTCATTATCGTAATCACTATTCAGATTTTCTTCACTAGATATATCATCATGATCTAAATAGGTGATCTTGGCTAGAGTCATAAGGGCTTTAACATCATTGTCCGACTCGATTTCAGAATCTTCTGATTTAGAAGAGGATTCAAAATCAGACGATTCATCCCAAGTAGCCATCATTCTTTTCTTTTATGATTTGTCCTTTTTAGGACATTTGTTAGCTAAGTGCCCATACTCTTGACAGTTGTAACATTGACTATCTTTCAATGATTTTCGAGCTCTAGGTTTAGATCGTCTCTTGTCATTTGACTTTTGAAAATCAGCTTTTTTCTTGTTTTTGAAAATTTTGTAAAACTTTTTTGCTAAAAGCGCCATATCATCTTCGGTATTTTCTGAATCCGAAGTATTCTCTTGTGAAACATTTTTAGATGATTTGAGAGCAATTGATTTTCCTTTAGGAGCTTTAAATGACAACTCATAGGTTTGAAGTGAACCAACTAATTCCTCAACCCTCATGGTATCCGTATCACGAAGTTCCTGAATCGCGGTTACTTTAGAATTGAACCGTTCAGGAAGTGAGCGTAGTATTTTTACGCACACTTTACTTTCGGAGATTCTATCACCAAGACCCCACATAGAGTTCACAATGTCATTTAATCTAGTGTAAAAGTCCATAAACATCTCATTCTCCTCCATATGAATTTCTTCAAATTTAGTTGCGAGGAGTTGGACTTTAGATTTCTTGACAATTGATGTACCTTCATGTGCCATTTCTAATACATCCCATGCTTGTTTTGCATTTTCACAAGAGATGATTCTTTTGAATTCATCTGGTGATAATGCATAAGTAATTGCATTTAGTGCTTTTGCATTTGCACTAGTCTCACTTTTCTGAAGTGTGGTCCAAAGAGAGTAAGCCGTTACTTTCATTGATTTTGAACCATCGTCATTAATTACTTCAGTGATAGGAGGGTTCCATTCACTCACTATGGCCAGCCACGCACTTTCATCCAAGGATTTGAGGAAGATCCTCATCCTGGCTTTTCAATAGGCATAGTTTGTGCCATTAAAAGGTGATGGCCTAGTAACTGATAGGCTATCAAAATTTGACATCTTAATATATCTTAGATCGTTAGCTCAGGAAATAAAACCAATAAATAAATAATAAACACGAGCTATTAGGCTCTGATACCACTTGAAAGGGCTAGCTATATGCCCTAGAGGGGGGGTGAATAGGGAAATTCCAAATAAAACTTATAACAACGGAATAATAAATGAAATAAAGCACAATGCTGAATTTAAAGTAATCTCAATAGCCTAAAATGAAGAGAATGATACTTTATCAGTTCTAAGGACAAACTTACACCAAAAACCAAAGGTTTAAGGTATGACAACCTTATTTCTAGAACGTCCTTTGTATCATAAACCAATGATGAATAAAAAGCAAGGAATCCAAAATAACTTGCAGAAATAAATCCTAAGTTATTACAACATCCATCCACACTTGCTTGAAATAAAATAATTACAACATTCATCCACAAACACAAACCATAAAACTTAATGAATAAAGGAATGAAAGAATGATGCACATCCACAACACAACGATATATAGTGGTTCACCTATGTGTACACCAACTGTTATCCAACAGCCACACAGAATGCTACTCCACTCCTAATATCCTCACACCGGGGATATTAGCATGCATTATCAAAATAGGTTTCACAGGTTCACCTAAAACCTTCACAATTGTGTCTTTGATCTCAGGCTTACACAATCCAAAAACCTCCACAATCTGATTTTTTTGGCTCTCCTCAGATAACCAATACAATGAGATTTTTCTGGAAAATCTCAAACAAAACCAAAGAAAGTAAATTACAAAAATGTAAAATACCTGAATCATCTTTTGAAGTAGCCCGGTAGAACCAATCGGAGTAGAAGTTCGATTCAACGTTCAAAGTCCAATACTCACTTTTAAGAATGGTTTTAAGTCTAATTGATTTTAAATCAAAAGGGCTAGTTCTATTTGATTTTGAATCCAAGAAGAAGGAATATCAGAAATTCCCCTTTTCTAATGAGATTGGAATGTAGATCAAAATTAAATAAAAAACAAGCTAGCAAAAGGAATATTAAATAAGCACAAAGTAGCTTAAAACAAACACAAACTTATCTGAGAGAATAGCTTAAAGATTGCTTGAATAGAGTTGAATTGAATTGCTAAAACTCTGAAGTTCGTGCTCTATTTATAGCCTGAAAAATCTCATCTACGACTGGTCTTAGGATCCTAGGACTGGTTGTAACTTCAAAGATTTTCAAAGATTTCCGCGGGATAAGATTTTGTTGTTCCACGACCGGTCCTGTGTGGTCTACGACCGGTCGTGGGCCACCTATGACTGGTCGTGAGTCACCCACGACAGGTCGTAGGATCCTCAATTTAGTTGTTGGAATTTTAGTCGTAGGGCTACGACTGGTCGAAGGATGAGTCGAAGAACTCACAGGACTGGTCGTAGGATGCCCAGGACTGGTCGTATGACAGCCAGAAAGATCCAAAAATCTTCAACAACCTATGACCGGTCCTGAAAAACTTAAGACTGGTCGTTGCAGAGCTAGGACTGGTCTTGAAGTCCCTAGGACTGGTCTTAGAACAGTCCAAACAAGCATATTAAAAATATATGAGTTATGTATCCAGAATGACCTACAGTAAAGCCCATCCTAAGGTCAATCTAAGGTCAAACAATCCTTAATAGTGAGATGGACATTGAAAGTCTGTATACTCAGATGACCTTAAAGAGAAGCTTGAGAATATACGAATCTTGTAGTAGGCCTTCTTGAGCTTAATCTTGACTTGAACAAAGTCTTCTTGAGCTTGATCTTGACTTGAACAAAGTCTTTTTGAGCTTGATCTTGACTTGAAGTCCGATGTCTTGAAGCAATGAATAGTCTCAAACATAAAACAAGATATACAAGACATAGATATAGGTTTTGGCACCACAAAATTTGATAACCAAAGGGATATGAAATCATAGCACTTACAACATGACCCATTGTGATATATTTGTGGCCCATTTGGTGAGGCCTATTGTGATGTGTTCGTGGCCTTAGATGAGGCTCAATGCGATGTATGAAAGGCCCATGTGGTGAGGCCATAATGATGTATGAGATAATATGAGAAAAGTCCATTTTATTCCCAACCATTTGAGGGCTATGGGCTGTTTCATTAGGCCTTTATGTAAGGCCCATTAAGATGTATATGTGGCCCATGAGTGAGGTCCAATGTGATGCATATGTGGCCTATGAGTGAGGCCCTTCGTGATTTATATTTGGGCTCTTGTGTGAGGCCCATTATGTTATATGTGAGGCCCTCATGTGAAGCCATGGGTCCCATTATATGTTAGGCCCTATGTGGGCTATTTCTTGGGAGTAATGTTGGATAAATGTTCACATTGATGGGTAACGATGGTTAAATGTCCACATTGTGACCTTCCCTTAGGCCTTTGTTAGGCCCATTCTCATCCTTCTTTAAGTGGGTTGACTCTAATCATTGGACCCCATTGATAATTTCATGATCCATCTATTCATTTTGGGCTAACCCAAAATGTTGGGCCTCCATTAGTTGCTAGTAGGGTTGTTTTTAATCTTGAAGTCCATCTATGACTTATTTAGGCCCCCTAGGGCATCTAGTGGGCCATATGATTGTATAGTGAAGGAAGTTCTCTGGATCCTTAGGACCATAGGTAGGCCACCTAGGCCCAACCTTGATATGAGGAGAGTTCATCATCACCGTAGACAGAAGGATCTGTACTATTTAATTTGATATATCCACAGTTGAGGATTGACCCTCATGTTATGGGTCTATTGTCCATCTATGGACCTTACCTTATGTATAGGCCGATTATCGATGCCGACTATGAGTACATGCTAGTATAACATCACAATATGAGCCATTGAGATGGTATGAGCCCCATTGTGATTGTATTAGGCTCATTCTCATTTCCCTTTGGTGGGCTAACCTAAATTGATGGGCCCCTATTATTAATAGTATGATCCATCTCATTTTATTAACTATCCCAATTCTTTGGGTCCTTATTGATGTTAGTAAAAGTACCCAAACCTGAAAGCCCACTCTTAGGCCTATGAGTAAGCTATCTAGACCCATCCTTATTATGAGGAGGATGCATCATCAACTTTGGCCATAGGTAGAAGAATCCATGGTATTAGATTTGGTATATCCATTGTTGAGGACCGATCCTCATGTTATGGATTAAATCTGCTGTCCTTTTATGGACCCCATCATATATAGGCCGATTATTGATTATAACTATGTTAGTATACACACTGAGTATGTGTTAATATAACATTATGATTGTATAAGGTCATCTCAAGGTTAATTGTTCTATGAGGCCTATTGTGACTATGTGAGTCTCATTGTGATTGTATTAGACCAGTTGTGATTGTATGAGGCCCATTGTGATTGTATGAGATCCATTCTGATGATACGAGACTCGTTATGATTGTATGAGGCTCATTATGATGTGTGTGAGGCCCTTGTGATGAGGCCCAATGTAATATATGTGAGGCCCTTGAGTGAGGCCTAATTGTGATGTACGATTCCATTGATGTATGTGATTATAACCATGCTAGGTATACTTCATGATACATGCCTATACGCATCATCTACATGCTTGTTATAAGGAGTGATTGAGCATAGGATGTGCCATTGGGCTGATTGTTTGTGGGACTCCTTGAGAGACGGAGTTGCCCGACATGAGTGCACGGTATGCACAGGTTTGATGCGTAACTGGATGGTATGACTCATGCATCTTACATTTTGTGATATGACCACTATACACCCTAGTGACATCAAGGTCGTGGCCTCCACATGCATGTCATAGATGGCCAGATGAGACAAGAAAAATGTTTGGTTCTAGTATACGGGAACGATAGATGTCCATGGGTGAAAATTCCTAAACCCCCAAGGCCAAGTGACGCTCTAATGTCTAAACCGAGTGGATATATATGAGCGCATGAGGGTCGTATACCAGCAGGCTACATCTCCCACTGTGCCGTGGTCGGTTGGGATGGGGTGTGGCCTTACCTGCTTGAGGGAGTAGGCATTATTATGTTGAGTCCGATTAGCTCATAAATATGTCTGCTATCAACGAAACGGGCCGATATTGGTAGGTGAATAGGGAAGTTGTGTGTTTGATGGGGTAGCAAGCTCGTGTAGTGTTCTAAACCCTGGTGATGATCCTAGAGATGTATAGTACGAATATGTGAACTTATTAAGCAGTAGTTACATATTCAACATTTTACTCATTCATTCATTATCTACTTGGGCTGATGGCGCGTAACTAATTTGTTATATGTACCTTTGCAATGGCCATGGTTTCGGTTGGGCGCGCGACGATAGGATGCAGTCGAGCTGAGGCAGGAGCATAGGGCAGAGCTTCTTGAGTTTTTGACATTCATCTTCTATTTTCCCTTCATGTTTTGTACTCAAAATTTTGATATTAGTGGATATGTGATGATGATATTGCCGTTGTGATTTGGGTATACTTTAAAAGTGCACCTACAAGTGCCTTGGTTTGTCAATTACGGTGTTTGTTGAGTCAGTCGGATGACAGCACCTAACAGGAAGATCAAGTCAAGTGTCTGCCTCAACTGGATGTGTGGAAGCTCGCCATAGGTAAATTATAGCCTCACATCCCATGTCCCAAAACACCAGGTGATTAAAACCCTTAAAAATAAGAAAAACATCTTAGGGTTTTAGGTTAAGAAAACTTTTTACCAAACAGGAAAATCTTTAAGTTTTTCTTACCCTGTCGATTATATCTATTCCATTTTCGATATGATCGACCTACTCTGTCGATGTCCTTGGCATCTCAATCGATATAATCAAGTGAGGACATAAAACGTCCAGCAATCAAAACTTTCATCTGAACGATTTATCGATATATCAACGGTTCAGTCGATATCATCGATATTCGAATATCGATCCTATCGGAAGAGGATCAATAATATTGACAGACAATTTTTCGACGCCCCTATTTTTCTAAAGAAAACTTCTATGTGCTTTGATATATCGATGTCTGTCTGATTCAATCTGAACTCAAATACCGATCATATCGGAAGTCAGTCGATCATATCGATAGTGGGTGCATGTTTCTTCCAGCATAAATTTCAGGTTGTTTTTAATGTTGATTGGGGGGCCAGTCGATAAATCGATATTCATATCTCGATCATATCGATACCTGGTCGATTGGATTGAGACCAGACACAATCCCTCCAGCAAGCTTATAGGTAAATCGATACGACTTATCGATCCCATCGACAAGGTCTCCGATATCATCGATATACAAATTTCGATGACATCGACTGTTCCCCGATAATATCTGTAGAACGTGAAATTCTTTAAGGCGTGTCTCTCTTATTTTTACCTGTCGATAGATCGATGTCTCTCTCGATGGAATCGGAGTTCAAAATCCGATAACATCGATGTGTGTCTCGATCCCATCGACCAGTTGGCGAAAGATTTTCAAAAAGAGAAATGACATTTGAGTTTGTATCATCGAGAGGTCAGTCGATACAATCGATAGTATACGCTCG
Organism: Magnolia kwangsiensis; assembly: GCA_037074715.1. Taxonomy (NCBI): domain Eukaryota; kingdom Viridiplantae; phylum Streptophyta; class Magnoliopsida; order Magnoliales; family Magnoliaceae; genus Magnolia; species Magnolia kwangsiensis. Next base: position 39,146,741 of record CM073576.1, on the reverse strand, counting down.
ATCATATCAACCCTTTCTCGATGATATCGAACTGTGTCATAAATGTGACCGTTTTATATCCGTTGGAACCTTTTACCTATATATAGAGAGATTAGTCTTTATTGTTGGTAGAGAAAGAAGAGAGTGTTTTTGAGTGTTTTAAACTTCATATCATTCATCTTGAGCCCTTTCTCTCAGGGAGTTCATCCTCCAATCCACCCTTATCATTGATATTCAAAAGAGTGGATTGGGGAATGAACTTCCGCATTCAAGGATCCTTCAGCTACTACCTTAATGACAAATCATTGAGCTGGGATGCCTTGAATGCATAGATGATTGGAACCACTCTATCTTCCTTATAGAAAAATATTTAGAGAGTGGAATTCCATCATAACCTTGACCCAACCTAAAGCCTAGTATAAGTACATCTTTGTGTTGCGGATCAAGGGAGCTAAAGACTCTTCATCAACAAGAAGGAGATCTTCATCACTGAGCTAAAAGGGACTCATCAACTTATCTGTAAGTATTTAGAGTCCAGAGGACATTTATGATCATTCCTTTCTAGGATTGGGCCGTAGGTGTTGCTCACCATTTGAAGTCCTTAAAGGAGGCCTCCGACGGGAGTGTACGTGCGGGGTGCGTTGTGTGGACCCTTGCTCTGTGGAGAGCATAAACATCTGGGTGCTGTCTGGACCCTTGCTCTGTGTGGGCATAAACATCTGGGTGCGTTGTGTGGACCCTTGCTCTGTGTGGGCATAAACATCTGGTTAGGAGTGCGCCAGCAAAACTCTAGGGTTTGAGGTGAACCGAGTAGAAACCTCTGTAAAGGTTAAAGGTGAACCTGATTTAAAACCTTAAGTTTGAGGTAAACCATGGGAAACCTCCTTAGTGAAATCCGATCACTCAAGGGTTGAGTGTGGAAGTCGGTAGTGGAGTAGACAAGTAGTCGAACCACTATAAAATGACTGTGTTTGAGATTGTATTGTTTTTCATTTATGTGATTTCCTTACATGCCTTTATATCTGTTTACCTGAATTCATATCTTATACACTCACACAGTCATATCCATCACAATCTTATCTATAAATTGTTTGCCTTTTTGTATAGTTTGTGATTGGATCCTCTACCAGGCTTGGAAGCTAGTAGAGTTAATTTTGAGTAATCCTAATCTGCATTCTGTGATAGGATTAGTGTGATAAGGATATTTTAATAAATCATAAAAAAATTTTAAAAATCCTATTCACCCCCCTCTAGGACATATTGGCATATTCCTACTTCAACTCAAGCGGTCTTCACCGTTATTTCATACTTGTGGTTATGCTCCTTTATTTACCAAAAAAATCATAGTGAAAATCCTCCTTGTAGGATCCCAGTATCGAAATCTGGTGTATGAGCACTGGGATCCGAGAATGGGGTAGTAGGGAGGCTGTCGGCACCGGATTCGGCAATCAAAAATTCTGTGAGCTAATTTTCTGAGTTTGGGGCATGATAATAGTTATCATCGACACTCCTCATTGTTCGCATCTTCCTTATTCTTTATAGGTCCATTGGTGGGCGTACTTCTAGATTAATTGTATCTATTGGTCAAAATCTGGTGGCAACATTTTACATAATTTAAAAACTCGACTTGATATCCATCTGAGTTGGGTTAACTTAAAGATTCAATTCGAAAAGACAACTTGACTATGTACATTATGATGTGTGGACATTATCACCCATTATTTCTAAATGAGGGTCATCATTCTTTGTGATATTCATTGATGACTAGTATAGAAAGTTGTGGATTTATTTTATAAAAAATAAATCCGATGTGTTTGTCACATTCAAGTCATAGAAGGTTATGGATGAAAAAATAGTCGAGCCAGAAATTAAAAACTGTAAGTATCGATAACAGCAGAGAGTTTACTTTAAAAAAAATTAATCAATTTTGTAAGAACGATGGGATTATGAGACATAACATAATTAGGGATACACCATAGCCGAATGGTGTCACAGAGCGTATGAATTAGACACTTTTGAAAAGAATCTGAAGTATGCTAAGTAACGTTAGGTTAAGTAAGGAGAAATGGGCTGAGGCCTTTAACACAACTTGTTATTTAGTGAATCATTCTCTGTTTACATCGATTGATTCTAAAATTCTAGAAGAAGGATAGAGTGGTCCGGAAGTTGACTACTCGTGATGTAGATATTTGGTTGCAATATTTACTCCCATGTACCAGCAGTTTAGAGAGATAAGATTGTTAACAACCTCAAGTGTAGGGTCGTGATATAGTAATAATCTCGATAAGACTGAGGTCGAATCCATGGGGACTAAAACTTGTACATTTCTGAAATTAACTAGAAATAGAACTGGAAGAAGATGTGAAACTAATTTTGAAGTATTTGAGAGAGTAATTGTAAATAGAGTAATTAAAACTAAGGATTTAAAGGTGGAAACTAGGGTGCTAAGGATCTACTTGTAATGATCAGGGATCCATCTTACTTGATTTAAGTAACATAATTAGAATTAGAGTCTTATCCTATCCAATTGAAAAATATATCAATGAAACCAAATCTGAACTTCCATTGACTTAATTCTCAATGACGGAGAACTATGATAATTGGTACGGATTCCATCACCAAGTCATGTCCAAGAGATAATGACAAACAACAAGATTTACCAATCCCATAATCTCAAAGCAAGAGAATTGTGAAGATTAGAAAGGATTTCATCACCCTACCATGCCCAAGGGACGATGGTGAACAATAGGACTTACTAATTTCACAATCTCAAGTTAGGAAAAGAAGACACTCAAAGCTATTGCAGATCTATTGTAATTTGAATCACAATAAACCATTAAAAATTGAAAGTATCCCTTAAATATCAAATTATAATCCATGGAGTTCAACGTAAACATGAATTAAAGTAATAGAAATATCACATCATGCTACAAGCTTCACCTCTTAGCCCTAGCTAAGAGGTTTAACCAACTATAGACATGATTGGACCAAAGTCTCTCAAATAAAACATGAAAATAAATAAGGAAGAAGAAAAACTCTTTGCGACAACTTCTCCACCCTTTTGCTCCACTCTTTAAACCCTAGAAAATGCCTAGGAACATCTTAGGGAGTCCTATTTATAATCGTGGAACTCCAAATTTCACACCTAGTTGGAAAACTCTAGAAACCGCATCAAATTTATGTAATTTATTAAAATAGACTTCACTCTGCATAATTTTCTAAAATAGACTTCACTTTGCACAATTTTACAAATTGACCCAGAGTTTCAGAATATGCTTTTTCAGGATAATTTCAGGATTCCTTTTCTTCACTTCAAATCTTTGATTCTCTTTATTCCTCACTTAGTTTTCTTAGATATTTGGCATGTGAATTCTTTAATCATGGTCTCCTAAGATCCATCCCTTGCCTTGGTGATTCTTGAGCATCAAATTCATGTTTTTAACACTCTTTTCAATCCAAGCTCTTAAATTCACCTTACAACATAAACATTATTAAAATAAAATCATGTTCATAAAATCAATTAATAAATGGGGGATAATGTGCAATATTTGACCCTCAACACAATCCCCAACCAGCATTTTTCTAGTCCCGAGCAACATATGCGAAAAAATATTTCGAGTACCACAGGATAATTTCTATAAGCTCAAGTGGTTTTTTTTAAAAAAATTCAGATAATTAAATTCTAAAATACATCAATATTGTACATTACCTTCTCCTAAACTCTAGTACTTGGTTAGTTTCATCATCACGTGCAAAGAATTAATCCATCAATTAGAACAATTCCAAACATTTAGTTCCATAAGTGTATAATGAAGTCTAGACTTATCACAATCAAAGATTCAATTCTTCATTTTCATGATAACATTGATAATCCAAATAGCATTCAAGACAACCAAAACCTAAACCAAAACTTTCTTTACAATTCATCTTTTAATTGCCTCTTTTATTCCTTTAGCTTTTAATTTTTCCATCTATGGCTTTCACGCTATATCAACTTTTTTAAAGATATTTAATAAGTGGCCTTTTCGAAGATAACTATTTTTTAGCCTGGTATTATTTATTATTATTTTTTTGAACATGATGGACAAATTCCTCAGGTTGGTTCCTTTCATGCTAAATAATCATCAAGTTAATAATTCAATATTGACTGAAGCTTTAATGTGAAAATAGATATGACGTATGAAGTCATGACCCAATTAATATTTAAAACTCCTAATCATAGATTAATAATTTAAACTCACTTTGAAATCCCCAAATAACTGAATTCAAGAGACATAAATTATCAACGTTAAGCATCTTATACTTCATTTTTTTTATTTTCCACGATTTTAGCTCAAAGACTAAGAAAGCAACTAATTTATCTGCCTAATTAATCTCTTATCCCCAACCTAAAATCTACATTGTCCTCAATGTAAAAGAAATAAGCATGTAATGCAAAAGAGACAATGAAAAAAAAAAGGAAGTAATAGGAAGACGGTACCTAAGGAAGGAATTTTGAGGCTACTCTAATTATCTTAGCACGAAGATGGGTTAGCACAAAAGACTCAAATAGACATTAAGCAAACTATCCTAGTCCTAAATCATATGAAAGTAATAAATTCTAATCATCAACTGTGAAAGCACAAGAAATCTACTCAGTCATGTATTTAGGTTCTTCCTCCGGCCAATATCTTGATAAATTTCTTAGAAGGTTTGTCAACAAGATCATCCAAAAGCCCTTTTTATAGTAGGCTTAGATGTCTTGGAGCATGAATGTCCAGAGAAATTTATGGACTTCAACATAAAGTTTCCTTTTTAGCTCATGAGGTGTCCAAAGTATATATGATTCACCTATGATAGAAAAAGTTTCAAAGTTAGCACGACATGGTGAATCAGAGACTACAAGTAAATGAAATTTAGAAAATTCTCAGTAGGTGGTATAGTCTCAACACATTTCAAAATTTTAGACTTCGGTTCAATTTTCAGTTCCTCCTCCTTTGATGGTAAATATTCTGTATTTATGGAAGGAGAGACTTCAGAATGAGGGTACTCTTGGTTAGTAACAACTACCAAGGTATTATCTTACAAGTCATCTACTATGTCTTGTATCAATGGATCGTTTGAAACCACCAAGTGCGCCAGGTAATCTTCTAAAGAATTAAAGTATTCAGTTGAAAGGAGTTCATTCACCACATCGAGATCTGTGATAATATGCCCAATAAATCCTTTATATTTTTCAAGAGTATAAATGAGCATACTCTCCTATTTTTTCTCAAGATGGGATGAAAACACCACCGGGTATGTCTCTTCTTGACCTAAGTAAACCTATTCAAGCTCAGCGGGTAAAGGTTTTAGGTCAAGCTTCGTAGTCTTGAAGCTATACAGTAGAGGTATTACATTAATTTGGGGAAAATCTTCAAATTGTAGCTTCCACCAGTTAACTTCAAGTATTGGTGTGGTTTTAAGCATGACATCCCTCTCCCTAATCATGTCATCATCCAAATTAGAGGAGTGGGCCAAACATGTCTTAAGAGGGTCAGAGCATAGAGTCAGGAGCGCTCTATCTTCAAGGAATGAGTCAATCATGTTAATGTCGTGGGACTCATCATCATCCTCTACCTGTTCGCTCATATTGAAAAAGATATTGAGCTCCAATGTCATATTTTTGAAAGATAAACTTATAACCTCATTCCTACAATTAATAATTGCATTTGATGTAGCAAGGAGTGGACGACTAAGAATAACAAGAATTTGAGTACTCACGTCCACGATGGGTTGAGTATCTAGGACAATAAAATCTACTGGGTAGTAGAATTTATCAATCTAAACCAACACGTCCTCAATTATCCCTCTCAGTACACGAACTAATCGTTGGACAAGTTGTAATGTGGTCCGGGAGGGTTTTAATTCATCTAGGCCCAATTGTTTGTAAACCAAGTAGGGAATCAGATTAATACTTGCCCCCAAGTTAAGAAGTGCGTGCTCGATTCGGTAGTTCCCAATTACATAAGTGATGGTTGGGCTACTAGGGTCTTTGTACTTTTGTGGCAAATCTTGCTTAGGAATGACACTCACTTTTTCTTTCAGAAAAATTATCTGTTGAATAGTTTGTCGTCTCTTGGTAGTGCATAAATCTTTCAGAAATTTGGCGTATGAAGGGATTTGTTTAACATCATCCAGCTGAGGAATGTTAACCTTCACTTGCTTAAGAACCTCTAGAATATTCTGAGAGATTGATAGAGGTTTTGGTGCAATCAACCGCTAAGGGAATGGAGCAATCGACTTGCCTTGAGATTCCGATTCTAACCCCTATGAGGCAATGTTAGATCTATCACCCATGTCTTCTTCCAGGTCCTTAGACCTTTCGGTCTTTACTGGAATATATTTTTCAATTATTTTACGACTCCTAATACTGGTGATAGACTTAGATTGTTCCACATATTGATTTGAAGAGCCTGGGTCACTAATTTCATATTGCGATTTAGGGTTAGGGAGAGGTTGGGCCGGAAAGATTCCTTTATCCTCAGTCAAAAATTTTATCCCACACCCTTGTATGACCTTTGAAAGGTCTTGAATAGCTTGCAATATACTTTGATTGAAAAGCTCTTAATTTTGAAGGTGTTTTAAGACTAGATACTCATGAAGGTTCCCTTGATTCGGGAATTAGTTAGGAATCCTTGAGGAGTAGTAGTTTGTCCATTCCTCCAGTTGGAGTTATATGTATTTGAGGTGGGTCCACTAAAAGGTCTTTAGTAGTTGTTCACAACATTTGACTGCTCATTCAGAATTTCTTAAAAACTAAGTATTGTTAGACAATTTTCAGTTGTATGTATGTTGCAAGTGTAAATACCGCAAACTACTTCCTTAGCCTTATCCTTCTGAAGTTTCATAACCTCGACTCTTCTTGTGAGATTGGATACCCTTGCACTCAATTCATCTTCTTCTTTTAAAGCATACATTGATCCCATTTTCTTTGATTGAGTAGGCTTAGAAGTGGTGATTTTTGGAGAGATGTCCCATGATTGTGCGTTTTCAATAAGTCTGTCTAAATAATCTCACACATCATTAACATCTTTGTTCATGAATTCCCCATTGTACATTGTCTCAACCAATTGGCGAATGGAAGATGTCAGTCCATCATAGTAAAAATTTATGATACGCCATATTTCAAAATCGTGTAGTGGAAATGAACTGAAAAGATCCTTGACCTGCTTCCAACTTTGGAAGAATGTTTCATCTTCCTTTTAGGCGAAGTTCATGATTGACTTTCTAAGGGTGTTCGTCTTATAATATGGGAAAATTTTCTTAGTGAACTCCCTTGTCATCTCGTTCCATCAGATAATTAATTATGGATGTAGTAAGTGCAACCATGTCTTGGCCTTTTCTTTTAAGGAGAAGAGAAAGAGTTTCAGCCTAACCGTGTCTTCAAACACATTAGGAAAGTATAACGTGACTATTATCTCATCAAACTCTTTCAAGTGTAGATATGAATTTTCAGATTCAAGTCCATGGAATTTTGGAAGGAGTTGGATCACTCCTAGCTTGATATTCATGTCCTGTATTTTCTAAAAAAACCATGCATGAGGGCATGCTCACCCTAGCCGGTTGTAAATAATCTCGTAAAGCACAAGGCGGGGGTGCTTGATGCACCTTATTCTCACCCTGGATTTCCTCAACCCTAGGTTGAGGTTGATTAGCCAGTTGATTGGTAGCCACAACTTCAATTAACTCTATGGATCTCAAGTGGAGTCTAATTCTGTGATGGATATATAACCCCTCAACCAATCCTCCTTTGCTTAAGAGACGTCGAGTATTATCATGGACCCACTTGGACATCAAACACTCTCAATCCACAATTTCAGATTATAACCTAAATCTAAAAAGAAATAGGGAAATAGAAAGAAGTTACCAAATTAGAAGTTTCTAAATTGAGGTCTTGCAAAACAGAAAAAGGAAAGTGAATTAGTTTCTAAAAAAAGAACTAAGAAAACAACCAAGTTTCTAAAAAAAGAAAAAGGAAATTTCTAAAAATAGAAAGTAAGTTTTTAAAAACAGAAAAGGGAAAGGAAATTAAATTCTAAAAACAGATTAGGAAAGTTTCTAAAAAATAAAAAATTAGTTTCTAAAAACAAATTAGGAAAGTTTCTATCCTAGAATTAGAAAGTAAATTAGTTTCTAAAAATAAAAAAGGAAAGTTTCTAAACTTAAAAATAAAAAGCTAAGTTAGTTTCTAAAATAATTCTGAAAAAATCATAACCTAAAAATAGAAAGTAGAAAAATCTTAATCTTAACTTAATTTCAAAACTAATCAAATCCAGAAAATGCAACTACCAATCCCCGACAACGGCACCATAAACTTGTTCACAACCCCAAGTGTAGGGTTGCGATATAGTAATAATCTTGGTAAGATAGAGGTCGAATCCACCTGGACTGAAACTTGTACATTTTTAAAATTAACTAGAAGTAGAACTCGAAGAAAATGTGAAACTAATTATGAAGTATTTGAGAGAGTAATTGTGAATAGAGTAATTAAAACTAAGAATTTAAAAGTGAGAACTAGGGTGCCAAGGATCCACTTGTAGTGATCAAGGAGCCCTCTTGCTTGATTTAAGTAACACAATTAGAATTGGAGTCCTATCCTATTCAATTGGGAAATATATCAGTAAAACCAAATTTGAACTTCTATTGACTTAATTCTCAATGAAGGAAAACTATGATAATTGGTAGGGATTCTATCACCAAACCATGCCTAGGAGATAATGGCAAACAACAAGATTTATGAATCCCATAATCTCAAAGCAAGAGAATTGTGAAGATTAGGAAGGATTCCATCACCCTACCATGCCCAAGGGATGATGGTAAATAACAGGATTTATCTTAAATCAGGAAAAGAAGATAATCAAAACTATTGCAGATCTATTGTAATTTGAGCCCCAATAAACCATTAAAAACTGAAAGAATTCCTTAAATAACAAATTATGGAGTTCAACATAAACATGACTCAAAGTAATATAATCATCCCATTATGCTACAAGCTTCACCTCTTAACCCTAGTTAAGAGGTTTAGCAAATCATAGACATGATTGGACCAAAGTCTCTTAAGAAAAACATGAAAATAACTATGTAAGAAGAAGAAAAACTTTTGGTGATGGCTTCTCCACCCTTTTTCTATACTCCTTAAACCCTATAAGATGCCTAGGAACATCCTATGGAGTCCTATTTATAGTTGTGGAACTCCAACTTTCACACGTAGTTGAAAACCTCTAGAAATAGCTTTAAATTTACGCAGTTTATTAAAATATACTTTACTCTGCACAGTTTTTCAAAATAGACTTTACTCTATGCAATTTCACAAAATGACGCAGAGTTTTAGAATATGTTTTTTCATGACGATTTCATGATCCCTTTTCTTCACTTCAAATCTTTGATTCTCTTCATTCTTCACTTGGTTTTCTTAGATTTTTGGCATTTGAATTCTTCAATCTTGATCTCCTAAGATCTATCCATTTCCTTGGTGATTCTTAAGCATCAAATCTATATTTTTAGCACCCTTTTTAATCCAAGCTCTTAAATTAACCTTACAACACAAACATGATTAAAATACAATATTAAACATTATCATATTCATAAAATCAAGTAATAAATGGGGGATAATGTGCAATATTCGACCCTCAACAAAGCTACATCAAAGGACAAGAAAGTATACCTTTATCTGTTATAGTGATAGAGTGAAAGGGTACAAACTATATGATTGGATTTCATGAAAAATCATATTTAATTATGACATCAAATTTAATCAAGATTCCTTATATCATAAGGATGAGTACAAGAAAATAAAAAAATTTGTTATTGATGTTGAAATGGACAGAGGTGAAACACCTTAAGAAGATGAACTGCAAGAAGAGGTATATGAAGAGGTGGTGGCACCTATCACGAGAAATCTATATAGGAATTAAAAGTTACAGATGAGATACTAGGTTGATTCAAATATTGCATTTAACTCATTACAAATGAGGGGGATCCGTCTACTTTCCAAGAATTATTAGATAACTGAGATGCTGAGAAGTGGCTAGTAATAATGTATAATGGGACATCCTTAAGTTCACATCATAGATGATTTCTTTATAGAAGAATGAAACATGGAAGTTGGTGGAGCTCCCCATTGGGTGAAAAGTGATTAGGTGCAAGCTAATCTTACAGAAGAAACTAGATAGGTACAAGGAGAGACTGGTTGTGAAGGGCTATGCTTGAAAGAAGGCATTGACTTCGGTGAGATATTCACACTAAATATGAAACTGGTATCTATTAGATTTGTATTGTCCTTGGTTACACAATACAATTTCGAATTGGAATAGTTAGATGTGAAGATAGCTTTTCTACACAAGAAACTAGAAGAAGAGATTTACATGAAGCAACTTAAAGTATTCAAGGTAAATGGAACAAAAAATAAGGTTTACAAGTTAAAGAGGTTGTTATATAGCCCCAAATAGTCGCATAAGCAGTGGTATAAAAAGTTTGATTATTTAATGATGAGTCAACAATTTCTCAAAAATGGATTTGATCATTATGTACATTTCATATCACTGAGTGATGGGGAATTCATTATACTAGTATTATATATTGACGATGTGCTTATCGTCATTCATATCATGTTTAAAATGGACGTATTGAAGGCTCAGTTATCTAGGACATTCGAGATAAAAGATTTAGGGGCTATAAAAAAGGATTCTCGGCATTGACGTGCATAGGGACAACGAAGGAAGTAGGCTATGACTATCTCAGGAAGAGCATCTTGATAATATCTTGGTTAAGTTCAGACTTGATAAGGCTAAGTCGGTTACACTCCTTACGTTGCTCACTTTCGGCTTTCTTTGGAACAATGTCCTACATCTAATGAAGAAAAGTAATATATTTTTCATGTGACCAACTAAAGCATAGTCGACAAGCCCATGTATGTCATGGAATGTACAAGACTGGATATTTCATATGCAGTAGGTGTTATGAGCAGATACATATTAAACCTTAGCAAATAACACTAAAAAGCACTGAAATGGCCACTTCATTACATACAAGGTACAACTGGCTATGTCTTATCATTCGATAAATCTGAGGAGAAACTGGTAGCTTATATGGACGTCGATTATGCTAGTAATATGGATAATAGAATGTCGACTTTCAGTTACTCATTTGTACTAGTGGGTAGAGTGATTAGTTGGATGTCGAAGCTTCAGTTTGTGTTTGTTCTTTCCACAATTGAAGCTTAGTATATGTTGGTGATTAGAGTTGGGCATGTCTTACCTGATCTAGTGGATCCAACCTGATCAGACTCGATCCGACCTGTTCTGAACCGAACCAACGGCCTGGATCGGTGCGGATCGAGTAGGATCATTCAGATCAATAATTTTTCGGATCGAGATCAGGTTGTGGTCAATCCAGACCGATCCGATTCGAAAAGATGATTTGAATGGATCCGAACCGATCCAATCCAACCCAATCCGAAGTGATTTTTATCAATGCTTCTACTTTTTCCTGTGGTATGGTCCACCTGAGCTTTGGATATGCATCAATTTTGGGTTCAAAGACTAAAATGATCTGGAAAAATGAATGGATAACATAGATAAATCACATGCATTCACAGTGGGCCGCAACAGAGTTTACCTAGTATGTAGATAAGAGCGTGCAACAGATGTGGATTTCCTGTGAAAGCCTTCTATAATAAGTTACTGAGCTGGGAACCTGGGTGGGGCCCACTGTGATGTTTTGGAGAAATCATCCTCGTCCATTCATTTTTTTGATTTGATTTTAGGACATGATGCCAAAAATGAACTGCATCCAATGCTTAAGTGGGTCGTAATATAGGAAAAGATGGTTAGGGAAATTCCTACTATTGAAACCTCCTTAGGTTCGACAGTGATGTTTATATGCCATCCATACCGTTAATAACATCATTCCTACTGGGATGAACTAAAAACACAAATATTAGGATGATTGAAAACTTGTGCCCCATGAATATTTCAATTGTAGACATTCAATTATCATGTTTTTAGTCCACTTCATTATTGGATACGGTTCATTTTTGGCATGATGTCTTAATAAGAATTCACAAAACTGATGGATGGGGAGGATTTCTCAGAAACATCATAGTGGGTCCCACCTAGCTTCCCAGTGCAAGCTTTCATAGGAAATCCGCGTAATACGCAACCAAATGCAATTTCTGGCACGACATGTCAACACAGCTGGTGTGTAGATACGTGTCGTGCAAAGGCGAGCAGAAACTGCCTTGAGCTCCGAGTTGTACGAGTAAACTCTGTGGGGTCTACCATCATTCATGCATTTTATCCACTCCATCCATCCATTTTAATAGATAGTTTTAGAAATTTAGCCGAAAAGCTAACTCTATCCAAAGCTCAAGTGGACCACACCAATGGAAACGGTGTGAATTAGATTTCTAATGTTTAAAAGTTATTGGGGGCCACAAAAGTTTTAGATCAAGATTATATTTGTGTTTTTCATTCATCCATGTCTGCTTGATCTTATTAACATGTTGGATGACAAATAAACATCACTATAGGCCTTGGAAAGGTTTCAATGGTGGAAATTAATAGTTCCACTGTTTCATGTGGTATAGTCCACTTGAACTGTGTATATGCTTCAATTTTGGGCTCAACACCTAAAATGATCTGTCAAAATGGATGGACGACGTGGATTATCCATGTACATTCACGGTGGGCCTAACCGAGTTTACTCAGTACGATAAGAGCGTACTGAATAACTCAGTACGATAAGAGTGTACTGAGTAACTCAGTATGCAATCCAGTTGTCGTGTGAATCACGCTAATGATATAGCTGGTGAAGATATGTGTAGTGTAAAGACGAGCCCCGACGCACCTTGAGCTTCGAGTTGTATGAACGGCTCAAATGAGATCAATGTTACAGGGGCCCCACCATAATGTTTATTTTCCATCTAATCCGTTAATAAGGATAAAAATACATGGTTGAATAGGAAAAAAAATTTCATATTGTTCCGAAACTTCTGTGATCTTCAAAAAGGTTTTAATGGTAAACATTCAATCCCCAACTATTTTTTACAATGTGGTCCAACTGATCTTTAGATCTATCCTATTTTTCAGCTCAAGCCTTAAGATGAGCTCTTTAAATGGATGGACAGATTGTATATAACACATACCTCATAGTTTGACCCACAGACCCAACCCGATCTAAACCCTACCCAACCTGATTCGATTCAGTTTTCCTGACCGAGTTGTACTCGGTTCGGGTCATGTCAACCAGGCATTGGATCATTCTGAGTCAAATGTCCTGGACTGTCCCGGATTGGATCGAGTTTGGGTCAGCCCATGTAGATTTCGGACCGAATCGAGTTGGGCCCAATCCGATCTGACTTAGTCCAATGCCTAGCTCTATTGGTGATAGAAGCATTCAAGGAAGTGGTTTGGTTGAGAAGAATGATGAGTACATTAGGGCTTCAACAGGAAGTCATGCCTGCGCATTGTAACAGTGAGAGTGCTATCAATTTGATGAAGAACTCAGTGTATCACTTCCAGACTAAACATATTAATGGGCATCATCATTTTATCCAAAAGATGCAATAATTCAAACCTTTAATCATATTACTCTTTTCCTAATAGATTTGGCCTGGGTTTACTATGCTAAGACCAAGGTCAAGGCCTTCTTAAGCCAATTAGACTAGGGTTGGTCTTAAAGCAAAACCAAGCCACCATTACTCAAGGAATTGGGACAGGCTTAAGGTTAAAACTAACCCAACTATAGCCCAGTCCACTGCCAATTTACCACCCTAGTTGCTTAGCTAACACACACACACACACACACACACACACACACACACACACACACACACACACACACACACACACACACATATCAGGGCATGTACAAGCCACAGCCTACTCTGGCCCAAACCTAACCATTTTCACACACCTTGAGCATGAGTAAATAGGAGAACAACTACTAGTTGAATTCAGATCTAAAACCTCATTGGCACCTTGGGTAGTTTAGGAGACTTTCGTCATTAATTTCTACATATAATAAAATAGCATCTTTCAATGGAATGGATGCGGATTGGGTACTACCCCGTAACATCCTAAATTTTCATGGCCAGATTTTATACTCGTGCTCGAGGAAACCGAGTATTTATAATGTGAAACTTGGATAGTTTAAAGATTGTATCATGTTTTTCCTATTTAGGTTACATCCAGATACATTCATAAAGGTAACATTCACAAGAATAAAATTAATTATATTTATTACTTCATTAAAGTAGAAGAATAATCAAATGCCCTCTCAATTGATCGAGTGATTGCTTCCCTCTAAGTGCAGAGGTTCGTAAGTAGTATCTCGTGAATACAGAGTCGATCCCACAGGGAAATGAATTGTGAGAAGGGAAAAAAATTAAATGTAAAACAAACTAAGTAATAAAAAACTAAATTGATGATTTGATTTTGGAAATTTAGAATGGATGTAATTCAACTGAATAAAATAACACCGAAGCTTCAAAGTTCCACACATAGGTTAATGTTTCAAAATCATGATGACTTGGATAACACAACTAGGATCTGAGCACTATTGTCAGCCTAGTCAGAAAATAAGACAGTTTAAATATTTTAAAAGTGATATAAAATATTAGAAAATCATGGATTTGCATCATTGACATATATTCTCAAGCGTCAGTGATTTTAAGTATTCAATATTTATAGGATAATGAATATCAAAGAAATATAACAAGCTGAGAACCTCTCTTATCGAGGAAATCTGATTGATCTAGGCTAAGCCTATCCATCAATGTGGATCTCATATGAAGGAAACATATGGATCTCACAAGAGGATAAAAAATAAAACTTAAATAATAGACAACATGGATACACCATTCTTCTCATCATTAAAACAATCAATTATCATAATCTTAAAGAAATATTAAACCCATGTGCTTCCCTTCTAACTTAGGCTATAAGGAACTTAGAAAAACACAATTAAATTGCAGAAATAAAAAGCAACAAGAAAGAAAAAAATAAATAAAAAAGATCTAAAATAAAAAAAATAACTTATAAAGCTTTAATAAAACTAAAAACTCTTTAAAAATCTTAAATTTTACTTTGGGATGCCTTAAATGATGTTTTGGAATGCCCTAGGAAGCCTTATTTATAAGTAGGGAACTCCAATTTTTATACAAAGTTGAAAACCCTAAAAATTGCCTCAAATGTACGTATTTTTCTAAAATAGACTTCTCATTGCATAGTCAATTTAAAACAGACTTCCTGTTGCGTAGTTTTTCAAAATAAACTTCACAGCTTCAAAATACACTTTTCAGGACGATTTCAGGATTCTTCACTTCAAATCGTCGATTCTCTTCATTCGTTACTTGGTTTTCTTAGATCTTTAGCATGTAAATGCTTCAATCTTAGTCTCCTAAGATCCATTCCTTTTCTTGGTAAATCTTAAGCAAGCATCAAATTCATGCTTTTTAACACCCTTTTTCAATCCAAGCACTTAAATTCACCTTGCAACAAATATATAAGTAAAATAGAATATTAAGATGATTTATGTTCATAAAACCAAGAGATAAATGGAAACAATTATACAATATTTGAGTCTCAATACACCCCCCAACCAGCATTTTGCTAGTCCCGAGCAAAACAAGTGAAGAAAAATAAAAATAAAAATAAAAATTAATTCTAGAAATAAAATTTAAATAAAAATAAAATTCTAACTGCACCCCTTTCGCAGGTAATCTCGATTGCATTTAGCATATATAATAAGCCTCTAAACCCCTAGGTTTCCCGTAGTGGACGAGTTATAGTCTCGTGAGGGTTTCTAGAAATGTTATCCATAAACATTGAAAATATAAAAAATAGTTCAACACTTAGAAATTTATACAATTATGCCTTCATCATCATATGAATTCCTAAACAAAATAATACTTACCCTAAGTCTGAAGTTAGTTAGAATCTCAATTTCTTAATCCATTATATTCTTGAGTTCAGAGACCTAATCAAAATTTAGAATCATTATGATCCAATATCCTTAGGTGCTCCGTGACACTAGTTTAACTTTGAGAAATATGCATGTTTTCTATCCCAACTCCTTTCAGTCATTTCAAGAATATGAAATCTCTAGTTATCTCATTTTCTTCATGTCATTTCTTCTTTTATCATCATATCCTCATTTTTATAAACCACCATTAGATGAAGATTCCCACTGGATTTTCTTCATAACCTAAGGTATCATACTTGTAATGGTAGCAGTAATGGATACTTAGGTATCCTTACTCCAGCTTACTGACACAATTATTACGGTCATTACATTCATGCTCTATAATAAAATTTTCTTTTTCCATCATTTTTTTCCTTCAATATTATCTCTTTTAAGCATATATCAATAATACTAGTTCATTCGACCTTGTTTGAATAAAAAATTATTATTCTAATTCATATATCATATTCCTCACTTAGTTAGTTAGGATGTATTGTGAATTCAGTACATCAAATTATAACTCATTTTAAACTAGTGATTAAATAATTGAACTCAAGTCTATAATTTTTCGTTATCAAATTTCTGACTACTATCAACCTAGAATAAATATTAACTTTGCCTTTGGAATTCACATAATATCATGTTTATATTCTTGTATATAAAAATATTATTTTGAAAATGTTGAAAAAATTTTCTCCGTAAACCTAAAAATAAATGTAAACCTAACTGAAACCTAAAAATAATAATAAAATAAACTGAAACCCCCCTCCCCCTCTAAAAAAAAAAAATATATTCACATGAATGACTATCCACACTCCCCAACCTAAAATCTATTGTCCCCAATGTAATGATAATGTAATGCAGAGAACAATAAAAATAAAAGAAAGGATGGATAATGCCTACCATGAAAAACTTACCTGCTATGTGACACTAAAAAGAATTGAATATGATATAAATTTAGAAATGCTCCGTCAGACTAGGAGTATCATTCTGAATATTCTGGCTCATGAAGAGGATGGACTCCTCTCCCAAATGAAAGTTTTCCACATAAGGCTTCAATCTCTGACCATTAACCTTGTACACATTACCATTATGTGGATTCTCAATTTCAACAGCCCCATGAGTATAAATATTCTTCACAATGAAAGGGCCTGTCCATCTTAATCTTAATTTTTTCGGAAAGAAATGAAGACGAGAATTGTACAATAGGACTTTTTGCTGAAGTTCAAAATTCTTCCTTAGGATATTTTTGTCATAAAAAGCTTTGCTCCTCTCTTTGTAGATTTTAGAATTTTCATACGAGTCTCTCCTCAGCTCCTCTAATTCATTCAACTCTAATTTCCTTTATCCACTTTCTTGTTCCATATCAAAGTTTAATTTCTTTATTGCCCAGTAGGATCTATGTTCCAATTCCACAGGCAAGTGGCAAGCCTTCCCATATACCAATCTGTATGGAGACATTCCAATCGGAGTCTTACAAGCAGTCTTATAAGCCCATAAAGCATCGACTAGTCTGAGGGACTAATCCTTCCTATCTGGCCTTATAGTTTTCTCTAAAATGTGTTTGATTTTTCGATTAGAAATCTCAGCTTGCTCACTCATTTGTGGGTGCTATGGGGTGCTCACTTTATGCTTGATGTCATATTTCTTCATCAAAGCCTCAAATAACCTATTGTAAAAATGAGACCCACCATCACTAATGATGGCCTTTGAAGTTTCAAATCTAAAAAAAATATTTTTCTTGAGGAATCGTATGACTACTTTGTTGTCATTGGTCCTACTCGGAACTGCCTCAATCCACTTTGAAACATAGTCCACACCAACCAATATATAAAGAAATCTAAAAGGAGATGGAAATGGGCCCATAAAATCAATACCCTAACAATCAAAAATCTCCAATGGTAAAATTGGGAATAAAGGCATCATGTTGCGCTGGAAAACTCTTCCCAACCTTTGACATCTATCACAAGCAACACAAAAAGCATGGGTGTCTTTAAACATGGTGGGCCAGTAAAAACCACACTGTAGGATTTTTATAGTGGTTTTCTTAGTAAAAAAATGGCCACCACATGCTTCCATGTGACAAAAGGAAATAACACTCTGAACTTCATCTTCTAGCACACAATGTCTAAAAATTTGATCAGTGCGATATTTATATAAATACAGGTCATCTCAGAAGAAGTTCCTAACCTCGGTTTCAAAACACTTCCTATCTTGTGACTTCTAATGATATGACATTTTTTCTATTACAAGATAGTTCACTATAACCACATACTAAGGCAATTTGAAAATCGTAAATAATTATTCATCAGAAAAAGTATCCTGTATATACATCTCCTCAGTGGAATCATCTAACACCAATCTGGAAAGGTGATTGGCCACTACATTTTCTGCTCCCTTCTTATCTTTTATCTCTATGTTAAATTCTTAGAATAGGAGGATCTCTCTCAAAAGTCTTAGCTTTGTATCCTTCTTAAATAAAAAATATTTCAAAGCTGAGTGGTCCATAAAAATGACCACTTTAGATCCCAACCAGTAGGACCTAAACTTATCCAAAGAAAAAACTATTGCAAGTAACTCTTTTTCAGTTGTTGAGTAGTTCACTTGGGTCGAGTTTAGAGTTCTACTCACATAGTGAATAACATAAGGCCATTTATGTTTCCTTTGGCCTAAAACAGCCCCTATGGTATAATCACTTGCATCGCACATTAGTTCAAAAGGAAGTGTCCAATCTAGTGGACGCATGATAGGTGCAGTGGTAACGGATGATTTAATTTTATTAAAAGCACTTGCACGCTCATCTGTCTTCCTAAATGGAACATCCTTTTGAAGAAGATTAGCCAAGGGTCTAGTAATGACACTAAAGTCCTTAATGAATCTTCTATAAAAGCCATCATACCCTAGAAGTGATCTAATATCTCTAATAGTTTGGAGGATACATAAATTAGCTATAATGTCGAGTTTTGAGTGATCTACCTCGATTCCATTTTTGAAGATAACATGGCCCAAAATAATTCTTTTTTGAACTATGAAATAATATTTCTCCCAATTTAGGACAAGGTGTTTCTCTTCACACCTAGACAAGACAAGAGACTACCCCCAAATACAAATAAGTCATCCATGAAAACCTCAAGAAACTTTCCAACCATATTTGAAAAAATACTTAACATACACCATTGAAAAGTTGATGGAGCATTACACAATCCAAATGGCATCCGTTTGAAAGCAAACGTGTCAAATGGACAAGTGAACGTGGTTTTCTCTTGGTCTTCTAGGGCTATCTCTATTTGGTTATATTCAGAATATCCATCAAGAAAACTATAGGAGTGACCTACTACCCTCTCTAAAACTTGATCAATGAATGGTAGAGGGAAATGGTCCTTCTTTGTGACCTGGTTCAATTTTCTATAATCAATGCAAATATGCTAACCTATGGTGACACGTGTTGGTATGAGTTCATTATTAGAATTCTACACAATAATTATTCCAGATTTCTTTGGGACTACTTGAGTTGGACCATCCAAATACTATCGGATATTGGGTAGATGATTCCTACATCTAACAATTTGATTACCTCATTTTTTACAACTTCTATTATGTTCGGATTGAGATGCCTTTGAGGTTGTCTAATTGGTTTAGCGTCCTCATCGAGGTGGATCTGATGAGTACATATGGAAGGGCTTATACCCTTGATGTCAGAAATGGTCCAGCTCAAGGCTCCTTTGTGGTCCATTAGAATATTCAACAATTTAATCTCTTGATCCTTGTCTAAAAATAAAGAAATCAACACAAGATAAGTTTTATTTTTACCTAAGTATACATACTTAAGCTCATTTGGTAGTGGTTTTAAATCAAGCTTTGGAACATTGGTTGGTGATGGCAGAGGTCGCGAGTCTTCAATAGATAGGATTTGAGGGCGCGGTCTCCATTGGTACATACCAATGTCCTAGGTGGTAGTGCTCTCGTTATCATTAGAAATTTCAGTAAACACTTTTTCTAAATAAGAATTTTTCAAGTCCCCAATGACTTGAATCAATTCCTCGGTCAGACTAGGTTCCAATTCCTCTTCTTCTATTAAGCAGTCTATGAAATTCAGCTCATGGATTTCATTATTATCAATGGGCTGCTTACATAGATTGAAAATATTTAGCTCTAGAGTCATGTTACCAAAAGACAAGTTCATCATTCCATTCCTACAATTTATGATTGTATTTGAAGTTGCTAGGAATGGGTGGCCTAAAATGATGGGAACTTAAGCGCTAATATTTACACATGGTTTAGTGTCTAGTATAATAAAATCCACAGGGAAGTAGAATTTCTCCACTTGGACTAGTACGACCTCTAAAATTTTCCTTGGTACCTTAATGGAGCGGTCAACGAGTTGGAGTGTAATCATGGTTGGTTTAAGCTCGCCTAATCCCATTTATTTGAAAACTGAATAAGGTGCTAAGTTGACACTTGCACCCAAATCTAGCAAAGCATGCTCAATTTAGAAATTTTCAATAATATAAGGAATAGTGGGACTTCCCAGGTCTTTGTATTTGGGTACAACCCTTTGTTAAATGATAATGCTCACTTTCTCGGTAAAAAAGGCCTTTTTGTGCACTTTTAATTTCCTCCTTACAGTGCACAAGTCCTTAAGATATTTAGCATATGATGGAATTTGTCTAATGGCATCAAGCAGAGGAATATTGACAGCAACCTTTTGGAGCACATCCAACACCTCTTGATATTTCATGGAGACAGTCGGATTCCAAAATCTAGATGAGAATGGACCTAGAGGCTCATATGACTTAGTCTCTTTATCCTTTTGCTGTTGCGGCTCTTGAACCATAGCTGGTTCATCATTTTCTTAAGATAGTAGCTCATCCTCTAGTATTTTTACCAGTTGCATTATCTTGTTATCAACCTCTTTTTCACTTCTCAAGGTAATGATGGCCTTAACTTGTTCATGATGTAGCTCATTTGGATTTGAATCTCCAATAAAATGTGTGATTCTAGGGTTTGGCACAAGTTGAGAAGGAAGGATGCCTTTTTTCTTAGCGTTTAGTTGAGTCTCAATCCTAGCCATAGCTGTCTTTAATTCCTGATTTGATTGGATTAGAAACTGATTCATTTGAGCTTGAGAGTTCATGAATACGGTCCATACATCCTCCACAGATGATCGCTTTAGTGGGGGCACATATGGTGCATTGTTAGGTGCCCCAAAGAAGTTATTTTGTGGAGTTATTTGAAGTGCATTGGGCGCATTAATTTTTGGTCCATTCCTCCAACTAAGATTAGGATGGTTATGCCAATATAGATTATACGTGTTTTCCATTGGTTGAATAATTGACCTTTGGTAGTTATTTATAGCATTTGCTTGATCATGCACATGAGTGATATTTTGTACAACTGAGATTATTGGACAATCCTTTGTGTCATGGTCTGTACCAACGTAAATGCTACAAAAATTACCTAAGTAAGTTTTTGCTTTAACCATATCAACCTTCCTAATTTCTAAGGCTTTGACCTTTCTAGCCAATGCAATGAATTTTGCATTAAGGTCATCTTCCTCTCTTAGGACATACATCCCTGCTTTCTCTCTAGGAATGAGTATAACTTGATTTGATTTAGCAGAGGCATCCCATGTCTACGTATTCTCTTCTAACATATCTAGAAAATCCTAAGTCTCATTATGATCTTTGTCAAGAAAGGTTTTACCACACATCATCTCTATGAATTGACGGGTATCCATGGTGAGCCCCTTTCGGAAAGCATCAATCAAGTGTCATGGTTCATAACCATGATGTGGACAAGTAATTAGAAGGTCTTTGAAGCACTCACAAGCTTGAAAAAATAGTTCATTCCCCTTTTGGTAGAATGACGTGATTTCTTGTTTTAATGCATTTGCTTTGTGCTCGGGAAAGAACTTTTTTAAAAACTCTCTTCTTAAGGCTTGCCATGAAGTGATGATATTAGGTCTTAGAGAGTTGAGCCATGCTTTGGCCCTTCCCTTTAGAGAAAATGAGAATAACCTAAGCTTAAGTACATCCCTATTGTCATTATTTACTTGTAACGTTGTAATTACTTTCTCAAAGTCCTTGAGGTGCAAGTATGGGCTTTTAGAATCCAAGCCATGAAATTTAGGAATTAATTGAATCACACCTGGTTTAAAATCAATGTTTCCTGTGTGATCAGGGAATACTATGCAAGATGGTAAAGTTGATCTCTTAGGGTGTAAATGTTCACATAAAATTCGTGGTTGGTTTAAAACATTCCTATGAACTTCATTTTCATCCTCAAGAGGAGGATTAGGTTGCTTTTCTCTGTTTTGATTTATAGTTGGATCTGACTGATTTGGATTTAGATGATCAACTAGTTTTGCTAAGGAGTCCAAGTGATGTTGAGTGTCTCTTCTAAGTGAATGATCAAGGCCTGAAACTAGTCCGCCTTCGGAGGAGATTCGATTATTTTGATCCCTACTCCAACGAGACATAAACCATCCACACCACACAACAAATACCACTAATTCAAATAGCAAGTATGATACTTAAGATAAAAATAAAACTTAACCAATAACCTAAGCGGCAGGGCCGACCATAAGGGTTCAATCCACAAAGTAAAAATAAATCAACAACCCATGCAGCAGGGCCTACCATGAGGGTTTAGTCCACAAAGTAAAAATAAATCAACAACTCAGGCAGTAGGGTCGACCATGAGGGTTCAGTCCACAAAATAAATAAATAAATAAATAAATCAACAAAAGTAAAACTAATGCAGAAATTAAACTATGCTAATTTGAAAAATATGTTCAGCGGTTGATCTTTGTGATCAAATAACAATTGTAGGACAATCGTAGCACTTGGGTGATAAAATCTCAAGTAGGGCAACCTTATGTCATAGTTAGTACTTGAAAGACCTTACTGAATTTATTTTCAAAGAAAAAGAGAAAAAAAATCTACAAAAAATTTGAAGGGTTTAGAAGAGAACTTACCTTAGTTATCTTACACAGATCTGATCTATCTCAGTCTCTCCCCAGCAACGGCGCCAAAAACTTGATTGTTTCCCTCCAAGTGCAGAGGTTCGTAAATAATATCTCGTGAATACAGAGTCGATCCCACAGGGAGATGAATTGTAAGAAGGAACAAAAATCAAATGCAAAACAAACTAAGTAATAAAAACTAAACTGATGATTTAATTTTGAAATTTTTTAATGGATGTAATTCAACTAAATAAAATAACACCCAAGCTTCAAAGTTCCACACATAGGTTAATGTTCCAAAATTATGATGACTTGGATAACACAACTAGGATCTGAGCACTATGGTCAACTTAGTCAGAAAATAAGATAGTTTAAATATTTTAAAAAGTGATATAAAATATTAAAAAAATCACGAATTTGCATCATTGACATATATTCTCAAGCGTCAATGATTTTAAGTTTTTAATATCTGTAGGATGATGAATATCAAAGAAATATAATAGGTTGAAAACCTCTCATATCTAGGAAATCTGATTGATATAGGCTAAGCCTATCCATTAATGTGGATCTCATATGATGGAAACATATGGATCTTACAAGAGGATAAAAAATAAAACCTAAATTATCACGCCCCAAACTCGGAAAATAGGCTCATAAAATTTTCGATTGCCGAATCTGTCGACGACAAGCTTCGTAGTGCCCCATTCTCGAATTTCAGCACTCACATGCCAGATTCCGATCCTTGGATCTTTCAAGGAGGATTTTCAGTTTGATTTTTATTTTTTTTTTGTAATGGAGCATAACCATAAGCATCACCAAGTCACAAAATAACATCACCACATATCCACTATATCAAAAACTTTTAAGTACAATGCGGGAAGAAAAATATGGGGTGATAAAAAAACTCCAAAATAAGCTGACGCTCGGTCCTGCCTCAGCGCTGCTGCGATCCAATGCCACCTGCATGCAATGGTTGTGCATAAGCTTACAAAAGCTTAGAGGGTGATGTAAGTGTGTGCGCAAGGCAAGCGCCAAGTGTACAATATCAGAGTAATGTAGAAATACGGTAAGTCTATGAATACAATCAGTTGTACCAAAGCTAGATGATGCAAGGTGTGAATGCTATCGGCTATACCTAGGCCATCCGATGTGAGGCCTATGTAGCCAAATATCATATGAAAGATGTAAAGAAAGCATGTCCGTACTCATCAAGTACAAATAGCAATACAGTTCCTCTTTGGGATATCACCGGGGTCTAGTACACTCCACAATGATTGCCACCTCCCTAGCCGCACAGCCCAGCGAGTGGAAAAGACCTCACTATCCGCCTGACCGGTAGTCTGTCAATACAAGCCCGGCTCGTCGATAGAGGACTCATTTGTGAGCTGGTCAAACTCAGCCTAGCTTACAGCCCCCTCACTCGGGCGAATAAGGCTACACCCCCTTCCAACTGACCACGACACAGTGGAGACGCGGCCTACTGGCATTTGACACTCGAGCGCTCGTGTATCCACTCGGTCTAGACGTTGGAGCATCTCTTGGTACTAAAAAGGTTCTGAGATTTTCACCCAAGGACATCCTACGTGCCCACAATGCTAAAGCCAATAATTCTCGGTATCCAATATGACCATCCATGATGTGGCTATAGAGCCACGACCCTGATGTCACTAGGGTGTACAATGATCATGCCACACATATGCGAAATGCATGAGTCACACTATCCAGTCATGCAACAATCTTGTGCGTACCATGTGCTCATGTGAGTAACTCTTATCCGTAAGTCCCATAAGTAATCTACCCAATGACATATGCTATGATCAGTCATTACACATTTCAAGCATACATATGATGCATATGGCATAAGTCATGGAATTATACTAAGCATATTATAAAGTGATGAACTATCCTCACAACAAATATGGGCCTAGACGGCTTACATGTAACAAGTATGGGCCTATCAGCGGGCCCTAGGGAGAGTTATAATACAGACATTTAACCAACATTAATCCTACAAAGTGGACGTCAAACCAACATTTCTCCTAAGGCATGGCCCGCCATAAAACATCATTACACAAACCATGGAAGAATTACACATTGCAATGGATCCTAAGGACACCCCGTTGGGCCTCGATCTATGGGCCTTAGATACATCAAATGGGCCATATCACAAAGGCCTTATATTCATCAAGTGGGCCACATTAATGGGCTGCACCAATGGGCCTTATGTACATTGCAATGGACCATAACCCATGGGCCTTCGAATGTATCATAATGGGCCACATAACATGGGCCTCAACAACGGGCCACAATACATCAAGATGGGCCTAATCACCTGGGCCGTATATGTATACCAAGGTGGGGTCCACTTAAACTATAGATCTGTCTTATTTTTAGTCTTAAGCTCGTAAGACAAGCTTGCCAAATGGTTAGGACAGTTTGGATGCAACACATGCATCATAGTGATACATCCCATGAAGGCCCACCATCATGTATATATTATTTAATATATAATCTATATATAACATATATAATATAATATAATATATACACACACATCAGGTGCAGTCTCACACGTGGGGTGGGACCCATATAGATGGACGGCATGAACGAAACGTATATCTCATGGTGGGGTCCCCCTGCCGTCCAGCAGCCAACTAAAATGGCTGGACAACATAGATAAAACACATACATCTAGGTGGGTTCCACTGTCCACGACCGTGGACGGTGTGAAGAAAACACATATATCATTGTGGGTCCCACATGGGGCCCACCATAATGTTTAAATGCCATCCAACCTGTTGATAAGGTCACACTGACCTGGATGGAAGGAAAAACAAATTTCCTATTGAACCAAAAATTTCGTGATGACCCAAAAAGGGTTCCAATGGGAGCCATTAGACCCCCACTGTTTCCTGTGATGTGGGCCACCTGAGTCCTGGATCAGGCTGATTTTCAGAGTGGGTCCACTTCAGGGAGTGGCCCACCCGATGAACGGTGTGGATATCAAATATACATCTTGGTGAGGCCCACGTCTGGGACCGCAAGTCCCTATCCTCCTGCCTACCACACGCAGGCACTGCCTGCACCTCTGCCAGCAGCAGTGCCTGCTGCATTGATTTTTTTTGTTAAAAGAGTTTTTCTGCGGTTTTCATGTATAGGGCCCGCATCAATAGAATCCGCCCCACCCAATGGATTCTACAGTCTGTAACCAATCCATCAAGACCAATATTGGGCATCTTTCAGCGTGTATAAAAATTTAAGATGAATTTGAATGGTAAAAATCACTTTTTCTATGGTATGGCCCACCAGCTAGTCGAATCAGTCTCATTTTTCGGTTCAACGCCTAAAATGATCTAAGGAATGGAATGGACGGCTTGGATTAAAAACATACGTCAAGGTGGGGCCTGCATTAGTGGCCATTCCCAAAGATTTTTTTAAAAATCAAAGCTAATATTTGGGTTTTCAGTTCACGTCCAGAAGCTGGATGTTTTTGGGCATAACAAATATATTTAAGGTGGGCCTTGCTTTGGTGGGCCACCACATGGCTGGGTGATATGGATCATATACACATATAAAGTGAGCCCTACCTATAAATGGATTGGGTCCAATACATGCTTCATGGTGGGGTCCATCCAAGTGGGCCACACGGCCACCTCATCACATAAAAAAAAAATAATAAAAAGAGAGGGAAAGAGAGAGAGAGAGAGAGAGAGAGAGAGAGAGAGAGAGAGAAAGATAGAGGGACACGCATGATGGAGGGACCCCGGCACTATGGGCCCTCCGTTTCAAGCATCCAATCATACATCAAGTGGGTCTCATTGCATGTGAGCCCAACAAATCAACGATCAACGGTGGAGATCCCTTCTCCACCAAGATATAAGGTCTAGATGACCCCTTTTTAGACTAGAAAGTAAACATCATAATGGGGTCCATGGAGAATGGCCCCATCATGGAATGATAATAAAATCAAGGTAGGCCATCGGCCACATTTAGGGTCCCAAGTGAGATCTATACCATTAATCAGTAGGCCTCACTTGGCCCATCATCAAAACATTGAAAGATCTAGCCTAATAAGCACCCACCGTTCGATCTTCTTAGTCCATTGAAATAACGATCTCCTTGTGTTCCTCTTTGATGGAAGGTGATGAGAGTTGAAGGGTTAGGATGATGGGTTTTGGGAGAGCGAAGTGGGCCACACAACTCACTCTCTTTTCTCACACTTGGGATGCCATGGACGTGGGATGTTGCTTGGCAAAATGAGTTTGTAAAATGTGAGGGAGAGAGGGTTGTAGAGAGAGAGAGAGAGAGAGAGAGAGAGAGAGAGAGAGAGAGAGAGAGAGAGAGAGTAGCTTAGGTAGGTCATGATTGCTTGTAAGAGAGGGTGGCTAGTAATAATACTCATAAGAAGGGCTAGAGGTAGGGTGGTTAGCCATAAGTGCTTGTAAGAGGGCTAGGGGTAGGTAGGGTGACTATAGGTAGGGTAAGGAGGCTATAGCTAGGGTGATGTCATCCATCACCCTCATGATTACCTAGGGATTGGTGCCACATGGGATGGGTTGGTTCCACAATATGTGGTCCACGATCATTATAATGCACAGTCCACATCTTATGATCTAAGTATTGGATTAGCGCACGAGTCATGGAATTGAAACTGCAGAAATGATGTAGTCGCAATGGTACAAGTCTCAGATTAAACCGACTCAAATCTATAGGATATGACTTAGGATCGCGCGTAAACATTGCTTATAGGTCGCAGGTTGCCAGAATTCGACTGGAATGATCATGGGAGTCGATGGAACAGTACGGACTAGGATACAGATCTTACATAAATAATAGACAACATGCATACACCATTCTTCTCATCATTAAAACAATCAATCATCATAATCTTAAAAAAATATTAAACCCATGTGCTTCCCTTCTAGCTTTCACTAGAAGTAACTTAGAAAAACATAATTAAATTACAGAAATAAAAAGCAACAAGAAAGAAAAAAATGTAAATAAAAAAGATCTAAAATAAAAAATAACTTAGAAAGCTTTAATAAAACTAAAAACTCTTTAAAAGCACTAAATTTTGCTTTGAGATACCTTGAATGATGTTTTTGAATGCCTCAGGAAGCCCTATTTATAAGTAGGGAACTCCAATTTTTGTACAAAGTTAAAAACCCTAGAAACCACCTCAAATATACATATTTTTCCAAAATAAACTTCTCACTGCATAGTTCATTTAAAACAGACTTTCTGCTGCGCAGTTTCCCAAAATAAACTTCACAGCTTTAAAATACACTTTTTCAGGATGATCTTAGGATTCTTCACTTCAAATCATGGATTCTCTTTATTTGTCACTTGATTTTCTTGGATCTTTAGTATGTAAATGCTCAATCTTGGTCTCCTAAGATCCAACCCTTTCCTTGGTAAATCTTGAGCATCAAATCCATGCTTTTTAGTACCCTTTTTCAATCCAAGCACTTAAATTCACCTTGCAACACATGCATAAGTAAAATAGAATATTAAGATGATTTATGTTCATAAAACTAAGAGATAAATGGGGAAAATTATACAATATTTGAGTCTCAACATCGAGTTCACAGCGGAAATATAAAACTAAATAGTAAAACTATCTTTGGATTCTTTTATTATAGTCTTCTATTGGGAGATGGTCTACTAAGTCTTTAATCTATATGTCACCTACATCATATGCACGGTTGGGAGAGGGATAACGCCTGGTCATCCTTTAAGATTAGCAGTAATTCAAAATATTCATAAAGCAATGTAAAGGTTCTGATACGTTCCATACTCCACACTACTAGAGGTATCAATGCACAAGCAATCTATATAACATTCATGCCTAGCAAAGTATATGTAGTTTCACACATATAGCGATCGCCACAATATGGAATATGATTAGAGTTATCCGGCTCGCCCCACATCCCTTACTACAGACATTTACTGTCACGTCCCAAACTCGAAAATCGGATTCACATGAATCCCGATTGCCGAATCCGGTGTCGACAGCCTCCGTAGTGCCCCATTCTCGGCTTCTGATAATCAAATGCCAGATTCCAATCCTGGGATCCTACAAGGAGGATTTTCAGAATGAATTTTTTTTTTTTTTTTTTGTAAAGGAGCATAACCACAGACATAACCAAGTCACAAAACAACATCACCACATATCCACTATAACAAAAATTTTAAGTACAATGCAGAAAGGGAAATACAAGGTGATCAAAAGCTCCAAAAGGTCCTGATGTGCACTCCTGTCTCAACACTGCTGTCGTCCAACGCTACCTGCACGCAACTATCGTGCATAAGCTTACAAAAGCTTAGAGGGTGGTGTAAGTGTGTGCGTAAGGCAAACGCCAAGTGTACGGTATCAGAACAATGCGGAGGTATGTGGTAAGTCCATGAAAATACCAAGGCTATGCAAGGCATGATGCGAGATATGGATGCCATCGGCCACACCGATGCAATGCAAGGCCTATATAGCCAAATGTCATATGCGAGATGCAATCCAAGCAAGTCGGTACTCCTCAAATGCATATATCAGTACAGTTCCTCTCTGGGTATCACCGGGGTCCCATACACATGCAGAGACTGCCACCTCCCTAGCTGCACAGTCAAGCAAGTGGATAAGACCTCACTATCCGCCTGACCAGTAGTATGTCAATACCTACCCGGCTCGTCGATAGCGGACTCATTTGCGAGCTAGTCAAACTCAGCCTAGCTTATAGCCCTCTCACTCAGGCGGGTAAGGCTACACCCCCTTCCAACCGACCACGACACAGTGGGAGACGCGGCCTACTGGTATTTGGCACTCGGGCGCTCGTGTATCTACTCGGTCTAGACGTTGGAGCATCTCCTGGTACCAAAAAGGTTCTGGGACTCTCACCCAAGGACATCCTAAGTGCCCACAGTGCTAGAATAAGTATTTTCAGTATCCAATACAGCCATCCACGATGTACCTGTGGAGCCACGGCCCTGGTGTCGCTAGAGCGTGCAGTGATCAAGTCACACGTATGCGAGATGCATGAATCACACATCAAATCATGCAGAAGTCCAGCGCGTACGGCGCGATCATGTAGGGCACTCCGTCTCATAAGGAGTCCCGTAAGTGGTCTGCCCAATGGCATATGCTATGATCAGTCACTACTCTAATCAAGCATACATATGATGCGTATGAGCATGAGTCATGGGATTATACTAAGCATGTCATAAAGCGATGAATGGTAACGAGTATGGGTCTAACAATGGGCCCTAAGGAGAGTTACAATGCAGACATTTAACCAACATTGTACCTACAATGTGGACGTCAAACCAACATTGTTCCTTAGGCACGACCCGCTATAAATATCATTACATGAACCATGAAAAATCACACATTGCAATAGACCCTAAGGACATCCATTGGGCCTCGATCCGTGGGCCTTAGATACATCAAATGGGCCGAATCACATGGGCCTTGCATTCATCAAATGGGCTGTGTTAATGGGCCTCACCAAGGAGCCTTATGTACATTGCAATGGTCCATGACTCATGGGTCATGAAATACATCAAAGTGGGACTACACACATTAGCTTTAAATAGGTCCAATGGGCCATTCTATTTGCGCCCCATGCACATCAAATGGGCTTGATCCCATGGGCTTTATATGTACCAAATGGGCTTATTTCCATGGGCTTTATATGTGCACCAAGGTGGCCTAAATGAATGACCATAATGGATCAACATGGGCCCTATATACATATCAAAGCGGGCCCATTTGAACCATAGATCTGGCTCATTTTCCTTTGGGCTCACATCATGAAATGAGCTCTCAAAATAGGAGGACAGTTTGGATGCTGCTCATCCATCATAGTGGAGGCCCACATGAAGGCCCACCAATGCATATCTATACATATATAATATATATAACATTCTATATAATATATATATATACACACACACACACACACACCCATACACAAGTGGACAGAGTGGATAGAACATATAAATCATAGCGGGTCCCACTGTCCAAATAGTGGATAGTGTGGATAGTCACATACATCACAGTGAAGTCCACCGTCCATACGGACGGTGGCAATATAACACATATATCACTGTGGCTTCATGTGGGACCCACCATAACCTATATTTTCCAACCAATCTGTTGCTAAGATCACAAAGACCTGGATGAACGGGAGGCACAAATTTCAGATTGATCCCGAACTACAGTGGGCCCAAAAAAAAGGGTTTCAATGGTAAGGTTCAATCACCACTGTTTCTTGTGGTGTGGGCCGCCTGAGCATTGGATGTGCCCTGTTTTTGGAGAGGGCCCACCTCAGAAGGTGGACCACCTGCTGAACGGCATAGATACAAAATATACATCATGTGGGGCCAGCCAACCCATTCCCACTGTTCCTGCTGACGTGAGTACAGCAGCTATGGAGCTGCTGTACGATGCAGCATCAGCTGCTTCAAACGGTAAAAGTGGGTCCCACGTGGGGCCCACCATAACATTTATTTGTCATCCAACGGTTGATAAGGTCACTCAGACCTGAATGAATAAAATAATAAATAAATAAATAAATTTCAGCGTGATTCAAAACTTGTGTGGACCCCAACAGGGTTTCAATGGTAGATTTTAATCACCACTGTTTCTTGTGGTGTGGGCCGCCTGAATCTTGGATGGACCTGAAATTTGGAGGGAAGCCACGTCAGTGGGTGGGCCACCTGATGAACGGTGTGAATACAAGATATACGTCATGGTGGGGCCCGCCCGTGGAGCCGTGGACGGCCTGGCGTCCGCCCGCCAGCAGCCGCAGGCGCTGCCTGCACCGTCTGCAGCAGCAAACGCCTCCTTCCTTTCTTATTTTTTTTATTTTTTTTTTTGAAACTGGATTCCCTGAGGATTTTCAGGTGTGCGAGCCCCCCCGAGTAAATCCACTCCGTCCATCGCATTCCCAAGGCTAAAACAGACCTATCAAGACCAATATCGAACATTTTTCAGCGGGTAATAAAAATCTGGGTAGATTTCAACGGTACAGATATTGTTTCCAACACTATGGCCCACTAGATACCCCGATCAACCTCATTTTTCGGCTCAACGCCTAAAATGAGACGGGGAAGGGGATGGACGGCTCGGATTAGATGCGTGAATCACGGTGGGTCCCGTACAAGCGGTCCATTCCAAAGCCTTTGAAGGGAGCTCATGTGTTTTTTTTTTTTTTTTTTTTTGACGTCCAGCGTCCAGGGAACGCTGGACGGTTGGGTGTGCATTAACATTGAGGTGGGTCCCACTTATGTGGGTCACCAATTGATGGATGGAGAGGGTACAACACATATGGAGTGGGCCCCACCCTTAGACGGCTTGGGTAAAGTACTTCATGGTGGGGCCTATTCACGTGGGCCACACGGCCACATCAACACACAAAGAAAATAATGAAAAGGAGAAGGAGAAAGAGATAGAAGGAGAGTGGGACACGCGTGATGGAGGGACCCCGACACTATGGGCCCTCCGTCTCAATCATCCAATCATACATCAAAGGTCCTTTTGCATATGGACTATCAACAAAAGATGAACGGTGGAGATCCTACTTCACTAGAAATGGACGGTCTAGATGACCTCCTCAATATAAGGAAAGTAAACATCATGATGGGGTCCATGGAGAATGGCCCCATCATGGAATGATCTTGATGATCAAGATGTGCCATTGGCCACATCTTAGGGTCCCAAGTGAGATCCAAACCATTGATCGGTTGGCCTCACTTGGCCCACCTTAAAAACATGAAAACTACTCTACCAAAGCACCCACCTCTAGATCTTCTTGGTCCGTTGGATAGCCAGTCTCCTAGAGCTTCACTTTGATGGTGGAGATGGGAATTAGATGGCTAAGATGGGAGATTTGGGAGTGGAAAGTGGGCCTCACATATGCACTTCTCTCCATGGGGAGGCTTGGACGTTGGATGCTCTCCCTTGCTTGGGTTGGAGTGTTGAGAAATGAGAGAGAGAGAGGTGTGATTAATGAGAGATGGAGTGATGTGAGGTGAGTGATGGGTGAGGTGAGTGATGGGTGAAGTGAGTGATGGGTGAAGTGAGAGGTTAGTTGACTTAGGTGGTTGCTTGTCTTGTGGAGAAAGGAAGCATGGGTGTGTGTGTACTTGACATGAGAGGTGATTGATGGGTGATTGATGGGATTGATGGGACATATTGTAGAGATTCCTTGGGATTTGCAACGCGCGGTGTTTTTGCTCGAACTGAACGTGGGTCCATATCTCATCGTCTGGGTATCGGATCGGTGCGTGAGTTGGGCGTTGGAACCGCGGCGACGGTGCGGTCGCAACGATACAAGTCTTGGATTAAGCCGGCTCAAATGAATAGGATACGACTTACGGTCGTGCGCAACGTCAATCATAAGTCGCGGATTGCCGGAATCTGACGAGAAGGGTCGCGGGAATTAACGGAACAGTGCGGATTAGGATACGGGTCTTACAGCTCTCCCCACCTAATAAAAATTTCGTCCTCGAAATTTACACTACCATGGCAACTGACCATAACTCAAAGAGGAAATAGGGAATATAACATCATATATAATCAAGCACCATGATACATCATACAATCAATCGTCAAAGAGATGGGGATAACGCTCGCGGATCTCTGCCTCGCGCTCCCAAGATGCCTCATCCACACTATGGTGGCCCCACTGCACTTTCACCAAGGGAATGACCTTGGTTCTGAGGACCTGCTCCTTCCGATCGAGGATACGAACTGGCTGCTCAATATAAGAAGCGTCCTCACGAACCTCCAACGGCTGCCAATCGATAACAGGAACGACGTCTGACCCACACTTCCTCAACATAGAGACATGGAAGACGTTGTGGACGCCAGACAACTGCGATGGCAAGGCAAGCCGGTAAGCCACAGCGCCAATGCGCCCAGTGATCTCGAAAGGTCCTATGAATCTCAGGGCAAGCTTGCCCTTCGTCCCAAAACGAACTACACCCTTCATGGGTGAGACCTTGAGATACACATAGTCCCCGACAACAAACTCCAAGGGACGACGCCGACGATCAGCAAAACTCTTCTGCCGGCTCTGAGCTGTGCGCATCCTCTGTCTGATGATGTCGATAGCCTCTGACGTCTGCAGCACAAGCTCGGGACCTAGGAGACGCCGCTCTCCAACCTCGGTCCAACAACTCGGAGATCTGCACGGTCTGCCATATAATGCCTCAAAAGGAGCCATGCCAATGGTCGCCTGATAGCTGTTGTTGTATGCGAACTCAGCCAATCGCAGGTGCTCGTCCCAGCTACCCGCGAAATCAATTGCGCAAGCCCGAAGCATATCCTCAAGGATCTGGTTGACCCTCTCGGTCTGTCCATCGGTCTGCGGATGATACGCGGTGCTGAGCTGCAAATCAGTGCCCATCGCTCTCTGGAAGCTCCTCCAAAACTGAGACGTGAACCTCGGATCTCGGTCTGAAACAATCGAGACAGGAACACCATGCAATCTCACGATCTCATCAATGAACATCCTGGCGAGCCGATCTGTATGCCAAGTCTCACGAATCGTAAGAAAATGTGACGACTTCGTCAGACGGTCCACAACAACCCAGATGGCGTCATGATCGCGCTGAGTCCTCGGCAAACCCAAGACAAAATTGGTAGATATATGCTCCCACTTCCACATCGAGACGCTCAGCGGCTGCAATAGACCAGGGGGTCTCTGGTGGTCGGCCTTGACACGCTGGCAGGTGTCACACTCTGCTACAAAACTGGCTATCTGGCGTTTCATCCCTGACCAAAAATACTGGCGTCTCATATCGCGATACATTTTCGTCGAGCCAGGGTGGATAGAGAAACGCGATCGATGTGCCTAGGTCATAAGATCTCGGCGTAAATCAGGAATATCCGAGACACACAATCGGCCTCTGAAGCGAAGTCCACCGTCAGAACTGATCTGCCAATCCGTCCGACTCTCAGATGCTGCCTCCGCTCGGTAATCCTGTAACGACTCGTCTGTCTACTGAGCCTCGATTACCCTTGCGACAAGAGAGGGTCGAATCGACAAGCTCGATAGCTGAACGATAGATGACTGCAGACCAAACTCAAAGTCGTACTCTGCTATATCCTCAAGCATCCTCCACTCTTGAATCATCATATGCGCCACCAGGCCTCGTGGCTGACGACTGAGAGCATCCGCCACCACGTTCGCCTTGCCCGGGTGGTACTGAAGATCAAAATCGTAGTCCTTCAGGAGTTCCATCCAACGCCTCTGCCTCATGTTCAGCTCGGACTGAGAAAATAAATACTTCAAGCTCTTGTGATCGGAAAAGAGCTCGAATCTCACCCCGTAAAGATAGTGTCTCCACACTTTCAGTGCAAAGACAACCGCTGCCAGCTCTAGATCGTGCGTAGGGTAGTTCAGCTCATGGACCTTGAGCTGTCGGGACGCATAAGCCACCGGCTTCCCGTGCTGCATCAGGACAGCACCCAAGCCAACTCGTGAGGCATCAGTAAATACAACAAATCCATCACTCCCAGAGGGAAGAGTGAGGACAGGAGCGGACGTGAGGCGGTCCTTCAACTCCATAAACGCCTGCTCACAAGCGTCGCTCCAAACAAACTCAGCACCCTTCCGGGTCAACCTGGTCAACGGGGCTGCAATGCAAGAGAATCCCTCAATAAAACATCGGTAATAGCCCGCCAAACCAAGAAAACTGCGGATCTCGGATGCATTCGTGGGCTGATCCCACTGAAGCACGGCATCTATCTTCGAGGGGTCTACAGCGACACCCTGCCTCGTCACGACATGGCCGAGGAACTTCACCTCCTCCTGCCAGAACTTGCACTTCTCCAGCTTCGCGTAAAGCTGGTGTGCACGGAGGGTCTGTAATGTAATCTCAAGATGTCGCTCATGCTCCTCACGAGTCCTCGAATATATCAGGATGTCGTCAATAAACACCACGATAAACTGATCAAGATACGGACGGAAGACCTCGTTCATTAACTGCATGAATACTGCGGGCGCATTGGTCAGTCCAAAGGACATGACCTGGAACTCAAAATGACCGTATCGCGTCCTAAAGGCTGTCTTCGGGATATCCTCATCTCGAACCCGAACCTGATGATAACCGGACCGCAAGTCTATCTTTGAAAAGAACTGCGCCTCCTGCAGCTGATCAAACAAGTCATCGATCCTCAGAAGCGGGTACTTGTTCTTGATCGTGACCTTGTTGAGCTCGCGGTAGTCTACGCAAAGCCTCAACGAGCCATCCTTCTTCTTTACGAAGAGTACCGGTGCTCCCCACGGCGAACTGCTCGGACGAATAAAGCCTAACTCACGCAACTCGTCCAACTGCTTCTGCAGTTCCCGTAACTCCAATGGTGTCATACGATACGGGGCCTTCGAAATAGGCGCAGTACCAGGCACAAGGTCAATCTGAAACTCAGTATGCCGACGAGGTGGTAATCCCGGAATCTCCTGAAACACATCAGGAAAATCACAAACAACCTGCAGCTGGTCAATACTCAAAGCAGCTGGCTCCTCAACGGCACACGATAACAGGCAAGAAAGCTGCCCTCCTCTGGGCTCAGCAATAAACTGAAACTTTGGCACGCCAGGTATGCAGAACGTGACTGTCCTCGCAGAGCAGTCTAATATGGCGTAGTACTCGGCAAGCCAGTCCATGCCCAGGATAACATCAAAACCAGACATCGGTAATACAAATAAGTCGGCGGGCAAGAAGATATCCCCAATCAAAATAGGGCAAGAAGCGCAAAATCGGCTCAACACTGCGGTCTTCCCTAACGGCGTCGATACTACCAAATCCTCACGGGCAGACTCCAACGGCAAACCGGTCGATCGGCAGAAATCATCGGCGACAAATGAATGCGATGCACCAGAATCAAATAGTACACGTGCAATGCATGCAGAGACAGGAAGAGTACCCTCGACGACCCCTCCTGATGACTGAGGGTCCTGCTGGGCGGCATAGAATCTGCCCTGAGCCTGCTGGGGAGGTGCCGGTCCTCTCTGAGGCCTCTGCTGCTGTTGTGGTTGCTGTGGGGGCCTAGTCTGCTGCCTCAGCTACTGTGGAGGAGGTACAGGAGGCTGGTGCTGCGGTCGCTGCTGCTGTGGTGGCTGTCGTGGAGGTGGATGCGGTGCTCTCGACTGTTGCTGCTGCTGCGGATGGAGACACTCGTGCCTACGATGCCCTGTACGACCGCACCCAAAGCAAGTACTTGAAAACGATCCCGAAGATGGTGCTGGGGGTACTGCTGGTGCTCGGAATGCTGGGCGGGTCGTGCGCCTCTGCTGTGAACGATGCTGCTGATGGGAGCTACTAGAGGGTGCCTTCCTCTTCTGATCTCCCCTTTGATCACGGGCTCTCTGCACACTGGCCCAATCTGTCTCATATATCAGGGCTCTCTCTACTATCTCCTCAAATGTCGGAAGCATATGTCCGATCACACGGCTCCGGAGGGCAGGACGTAAGCCTTTCTCAAAACGGCCGGCCTTCCGCCCCTCATCATCAACAAGATACGTCGCGAATCTGGATAGTGCGACGAACCGAGCCTCATACTGGGACACAGATATGTCCCCCTGGACCAACGTCTCAAACTCAAGTGCGCGCTGCTGTCGCACATGCTCGGGGAAGAACTTCCGGTCAAACCGGTCTATAAAGTCCTCCAGGTCCACTCAAAATCGGTGGCTACTGATCGGGCCACAGATGCCCACCAATACTGAGCCTCGCCCTGCAGAAGGAATACAGCCAATGGAACTCGCTGCTGAGTAGTACATCTCATGGTGTCGAATATCTTCTCCACCTCGGAGCACCATAACTCTGCAGCAGTAGGGTCTGGCTCACCCCGAAAACGTGGGGGATCGTGCCGTCGAAAATCTTTGAGAAGAGCGCTCGCACGCTCCTGCTCAGCCTCGGCTGGTGACACTGTGGGACGCCTGCTCTGCCCCTGAAGAATGGCGGTCATCGCCTGCAACATCTGCTGCAGCTGAGTAGCACTCACAGGTACGGTCGGATCCGCACCTGTCTCAGGAAAATGAGTGGCATCCTCAGGCTCAAAGGCAGGACTATCTGGTGGTGGAGTAGGAGTAGCGGGTGGTAAAGCAGGAGCTGCGGGTGGTGGAGCGGGATTCGCTCGGGTCGTTCTTCTAGCCATAATGTCTCCTACAGGAAGGAACAATGGCCTATCAGTCTTGAGAATCCTCGAAGGCACATACATTAAGCGTTACGTCGAAAAATCGTTAAACCATTCAGACTCGGAACCTATTTATAGTAGATATGTGATGTATTACTCAGGTATTCCCAAGTTATGCTCTAATACCAACTTCTGTCACGCCCCAAACCCAAAAATCGGATTCACATGAATCCCGATTGCCGAATCCGGTGTCGACAGCCTCCGTAGTGCCCCATTCTCGGCTTCTGATAATCAAATGCCAGATTCCAATCCTGGGATCCTACAAGGAGGATTTTCAGAATGAATTTTTTTTTTTTAAAGGAGCATAACCACAGACATAACCAAGTCACAAAACAACATCACCACATATCCACTATAACAAAAATTTTAAGTACAATGCAGAAAGGGAAATACAAGGTGATCAAAAGCTCTAAAAGGTCCTGATGTGCACTCCTGTCTCAACGCTGCTGTCGTCCAACGCTACCTGCACGCAACTATCGTGCATAAGCTTATAAAAGCTTAGAGGGTGGTGTAAGTGTGTGCGTAAGGCAAACGCCAAGTGTACAGTATCAGAACAATGCGGAAGTATGTGGTAAGTCCATGAAAATACCAAGGCTATGCAAGGCATGATGCGAGATATGGATGCCATCGGCCACACCGATGCAATGCAAGGCCTATATAGCCAAATGTCATATACGAGATGCAATCCAAGCAAGTCGGTACTCCTCAAATGCGTATATCAGTACAGTTCCTCTCTGGGTATCACCGGGGTCCCATACACATGCAGAGACTGCCACCTCCCTAGCTGCACAGTCAAGCAAGTGGATAAGACCTCACTATCCGCCTGACCAGTAGTATGTCAATACCTACCCGGCTCGTCGATAGCGGACTCATTTGCGAGCTAGTCAAACTCAGCCTAGCTTATAGCCCTCTCACTCAGGTAGGTAAGGCTACACCCCCTTCCAACCGACCACGA
This sequence comes from Magnolia kwangsiensis, assembly GCA_037074715.1. Lineage (NCBI taxonomy): Eukaryota > Viridiplantae > Streptophyta > Magnoliopsida > Magnoliales > Magnoliaceae > Magnolia > Magnolia kwangsiensis. The sequence continues at coordinate 39,107,666 of CM073576.1, read as the reverse complement.
CACAGTGGGAGACGCGGCCTACTGGTATTTGGCACTCGGGCGCTCGTGTATCCACTCGGTCTAGACGTTGGAGCATCTCCTGGTACCAAAAAGGTTCTGGGACTCTCACCCAAGGACATCCTAAGTGCCCACAGTGCTAGAATAAGTATTTTCGATATCCAATACAGCCATCCACGATGTACCTGTGGAGCCACGGCCCTGGTGTCGCTAGAGCATGCAGTGATCAAGTCACACGTATGGGAGATGCATGAATCACACATCAAATCATGCAGAAGTCCAGCGCGTACGGCGCGATCATGTAGGGCACTCCGTCTCATAAGGAGTCCCGTAAGTGGTCTGCCCAATGGCATATGCTATGATCAGTCACTACTCTAATCAAGCATACATATGATGCGTATGAGCATGAGTCATGGGATTATACTAAGCATGTCATAAAGCGATGAATGGTAACGAGTATGGGTCTAACAATGGGCCCTAAGGAGAGTTACAATGCAGACATTTAACCAACATTGTACCTACAATGTGGACGTCAAACCAACATTGTTCCTTAGGCATGACCCGCTATAAATATCATTACATGAACCATGAAAAATCACACATTGCAATAGACCCTAAGGACATCCATTGGGCCTCGATCCGTGGGCCTTAGATACATCAAATGGGCCGAATCACATGGGCCTTGCATTCATCAAATGGGCTGTGTTAATGGGCCTCACGAAGGAGCCTTATGTACATTGCAATGGTCCATGACTCATGGGTCATGAAATACATCAAAGTGGGACTACACACATTAGCTTTAAATAGGTCCAATGGGCCATTCTATTTGCGCCCCATGCACATCAAATGGGCTTGATCCCATGGGCTTTATATGTACCAAATGGGCTTATTTCCATGGGCTTTATATGTGCACCAAGGTGGCCTAAATGAATGACCATAATGGATCAACATGGGCCCTATATACATATCAAAGCGGGCCCATTTGAACCATAGATCTGGCTCATTTTCCTTTGGGCTCACGTCATGAAATGAGCTCTCAAAATAGGAGGACAGTTTGGATGCTGCTCATCCATCATAGTGGAGGCCCACATGAAGGCCCACCAATGCATATCTATACATATATAATATATATAACATTCTATATAATATATATATATACACACACACACACACACCCATACACAAGTGGACAGAGTGGATAGAACATATAAATCATAGCGGGTCCCACTGTCCAAATAGTGGATAGTGTGGATAGTCACATACATCACAGTGAAGTCCACCGTCCATACGGACGGTGGCAATATAACACATATATCACTGTGGCTTCATGTGGGACCCACCATAACCTATATTTTCCATCCAATCTGTTGCTAAGATCACAAAGACCTGGATGAACGGGAGGCACAAATTTCAGATTGATCCCGAACTACAGTGGGCCCAAAAAAAAGGGTTTCAATGGTAAGGTTCAATCACCACTGTTTCTTCTGGTGTGGGCCGCCTGAGCGTTGGATGTGCCCTGTTTTGGGAGAGGGCCCACCTCAGAAGGTGGACCACCTGCTGAACGGCATAGATACAAAATATACATCATGTGGGGCCAGCCAACCCATTCCCACTGTTCCTGCTGACGTGAGTACAGCAGCTATGGAGCTGCTGTACGATGCAGCATCAGCTGCTTCAAACGGTAAAAGTGGGTCCCACGTGGGGCCCACCATAACATTTATTTGTCATCCAACGGTTGATAAGGTCACTCAGACCTGAATGAATAAAATAATAAATAAATAAATAAATTTCAGCGTGATTCAAAACTTGTGTGGACCCCAACAGGGTTTCAATGGTAGATTTTAATCACCACTGTTTCTTGTGGTGTGGGCCGCCTGAATCTTGGATGGACCTGAAATTTGGAGGGAAGCCACGTCAGTGGGTGGGCCACCTGATGAACGGTGTGAATACAAGATATACGTCATGGTGGGGCCCGCCCGTGGAGCCGTGGACGGCCTGGCGTCCGCCCGCCAGCAGCCGCAGGCGCTGCCTGCACCGTCTGCAGCAGCAGACGCCTCCTTCCTTTCTTATTTTTTTTATTTTTTTTTTTGAAACCGGATTCCCTGAGGATTTTCAGGTGTGCGAGCCCCCCCGAGTAAATCCACTCCGTCCATCGCATTCCCAAGGCTAAAACAGACCTATCAAGACCAATATCGAACATTTTCCAGCGGCTAATAAAAATCTGGGTAGATTTCAACGGTACAGATATTGTTTCCAACACTATGGCCCACTAGATACCCCGATCAACCTCATTTTTCGGCTCAACGCCTAAAATGAGACGGGGAAGGGGATGGACGGCTCGGATTAGATGCGTGAATCACGGTGGGTCCCGTACAAGCGGTCCATTCCAAAGCCTTTGAAGGGAGCTCATGTGTTTTTTTTTTTTTTTTTTTTTTGACGTCCAGCGTCCAGGGAACGCTGGACGGTTGGGTGTGCATTAACATTGAGGTGGGTCCCACTTATGTGGGTCACCAATTGATGGATGGAGAGGGTACAACACATATGGAGTGGGCCCCACCCTTAGACGGCTTGGGTAAAGTACTTCATGGTGGGGCCTATTCACGTGGGCCACACGGCCACATCAACACACAAAGAAAATAATGAAAAGGAGAAGGAGAAAGAGATAGAAGGAGAGTGGGACACGCGTGATGGAGGGACCCCGACACTATGGGCCCTTCGTCTCAATCATCCAATCATACATCAAAGGTCCTTTTGCATATGGACTATCAACAAAAGATGAACGGTGGAGATCCTACTTCACTAGAAATGGACGGTCTAGATGACCTCCTCAATATAAGGAAAGTAAACATCATGATGGGGTCCATGGAGAATGGCCCCATCATGGAATGATCTTGATGATCAAGATGTGCCATTGGCCACATCTTAGGGTCCCAAGTGAGATCCAAACCATTGATCGGTTGGCCTCACTTGGCCCACCTTAAAAACATGAAAACTACTCTACCAAAGCACCCACCTCTAGATCTTCTTGGTCCGTTGGATAGCCGGTCTCCTAGAGCTTCACTTTGATAGTGGAGATGGGAATTAGATGGCTAAGATGGGAGATTTGGGAGTGGAAAGTGGGCCTCACATATGCACTTCTCTCCATGGGGAGGCTTGGATGTTGGATGCTCTCCCTTGCTTGGGTTGGAGTGTTGAGAAATGAGAGAGAGAGAGAGGTGTGATTAATGAGAGATGGAGTGATGTGAGGTGAGTGATGGGTGAGGTGAGTGATGGGTGAAGTGAGTGATGGGTGAAGTGAGAGGTTAGTTGACTTAGGTGGTTGCTTGTCTTGTGGAGAAAGGAAGCATGGGTGTGTGTGTACTTGACATGAGAGGTGATTGATGGGTGATTGATGGGATTGATGGGACATATTGTAGAGATTCCTTGGGATTTGCAACGCGCGGTGTTTTTGCTCGAACTGAACGTGGGTCCGTATCTCATCGTCTGGGTATCGGATCGGTGCGTGAGTTGCGGCGTTGGAACCGCGGCGACGGTGCGGTCGCAATGATACAAGTCTTGGATTAAGCCGGCTCAAATGAATAGGATACGACTTACGGTCGTGCGCAACGTCAACCATAAGTCGCGGATTGCCGGAATCTGACGAGAAGGGTCGCGGGAATCAACGGAACAGTGCGGATTAGGATACGGGTCTTACATTTACCATCATGTCCCACGTTTAACATAGATTTATGCAATTATCCCAAAACAAAATAATACATGAATGGATAAATTACGTGACATGATTTGTTCATAGAGAGACTATTTGCGACATCAAATCTTGAAAGTGATGTAACACGCATTGTGAATTACTTACATCAATTAGTGCACCACTACCTATGAAATTTGAAATTACGTGTCGCCCCAGGGGCCGTTACTGAAAACGCATTATGTACACGATATATATTCGATTATTAGAGGAGGGATTCCATCATAGTACTTACACTTATAGAGAATACAAACTGAATCATGGAGGTTCTAGAATATTAAGACACATGCCCAAGCCATTTAAATATAGAGAGCACAACGCTAATATAAAGAAGAGTGATAATGGTCAATTCAAACTGTGGCAATGTCCAACATAATAAATAGGAGAGCGGCAACGGCCGATTCCATAATAAGGAGAGTGGCAATGGCCAACTCAATAAATAGAAGAACGATAACGGCCAATTCTTTAATAAGGAGAGTGGTAGGGCTAACTCAATAAATTTGGTAAGGCAAGAGCAAGGCTTATATCCATGGCCCCACGTAAATTCAAAAAGATTACTTTGTAAGTAACATTATGCTAGAATCTCAAAAGTAAATAATTAAAAGTAAAACATATAATTGTAGGAATAATTCATGGTAACATGAAGGCATGTTAGGGCAAGGTAGAAATATCATGAAGGCATGTAAAGGTAAGATAAAATAATAGGATAGCATGTAAGGACAAGGTAAATATAATAACTTAAATTAATGCAAGCCTAAAAGATAAAACCCTCACATCGAGTTATTTAATATCTCCTAATAAGGTCACAGGCCTCAAGTAATCCTAGGATTAGAATCCGCATTTGTGTCTTAAACCAACATCAAGTAGCAACTTAGAGCTTGACTCGATGATTCGACTCAACACCTAATCTCTCTCTCTCTCTCTCTCTCTCTCTCTCTCTCTCTCTCTCTCTCTTTCTTTTTCTTTCTTTCGCTTTCTTTCTTTCTTTTTTTCTTTCCCTTTTTTTTTCTCTTTTCTTTTTCTTTCTTTCCTTTTCCTTTCCTTTTTTTTCCTTCTCTTCTTTTCTTTCTCCTTCTTTTCTTTCTTTTCTTACTACTACGTCCAACAAGGCTGGCCGTTTCTCTCTCCCTCTCTCTCTCTCTCTTGTTGTGCATTCCATAGCGTTGAAAGGTAGGTCTTTATATGAGCTTGGGCTCCCAAAATTTCCTGTAGATGTCTTACATGGTTTGAGTTACACAACCGGGAAAAACGGAAGGAATCCCCTTATGCAGCCTTTGTTCTTACGTGATAAGAGATGGAACCGCATGATGGCCCACGGTTCATCTTTCGATTTCCTTTTTTGATGTGGGAGGGGCTAGATTCCTCTGTGGATGGAATTGAATGGCTTTGATTGCACGATGGATCAAGTAGTCGATCGTAGTGTGGTTGGTCTTTCTGGCTTGTAGGTTTCAACAGAAAGCGGTTCCCTTTCTTGTGACTGTTGTTGCGCACACAACAGGTTGTATAGGTCCTTATGGATCCTGAAACTTTGGTCATTGCCATGTGATAAGCTTAATGGACAGTTCAGATTCCTTTCCAGATGGTTAAAGTGTGGCCTAGCTTAGTTTGATCATCAGTTGTCATCTTTCAGCTGGCTTCTTGCGTCCAATATCCTGTACATGTGCATGACTGGAACCTCGTGTGGAGATATAGGTTTCGGTTGGTTTGGCCTCCTGATTGAAATGAATGGCTCGGATTATCCATTCGGATGGTGATGGTGGCCCACAGCTCATCCCAGCGAATGATCTTTCATCGATATGGCAGTGCCACTAGGAAGGAATCCTTCCATTTTTTCGGGATTTCGTCAGTGATTGTAGGCATGCGTGCATGCATGGATGCACACGAGTGCCATGGTTTTGATCAAGCCAAGCCTCCCGTCATGATGAACGGTTCGGATCCACGTGGTAGTCCAAGACGATGGGCCTAGATACATCGCATAATGGACAGGGGAGCCAGTTTCGGTAAAACCTCAAGTGAAGGAGTCTTTGACCAACTCCGTGTTTTGGTGTGGTGCAAGTGTGCACTCCCTATGCACACACACCTCCTAAGTGTGGGGCCCATGGTGATGTAGTTATAAGATTCACACTGTCTATTCATTTTTTCCATCTACTTTAAGGGGTTGAACTCAAACTTGAAGCGTATCCAAAGCTCAGGTGGGCCCCAAATCAATGGTTGAATGCTGATCTATCCATTGGGCTATTTTTACAATGATTTAAGGGTTGAAATCTGACGTGTATGGCTAATTTTTGATATAAAAGCATGGTGTAAAATTTTGCATCAAAAGGATTGTGGGAACCATGTGAACTAGAATTAAAGGGTCTATGTTAATGGCAATTTCGTAATCATCACTGATCTAGGAGTTTTGTGAAATCCAATGGTTTTACATAGTTGTAGGCATGTTTCCAAGTAATTCTTACAGAATGACTTACATCTAAATCATTATATATAAGGAGTTAAATCAAATGATAGATGGTCTTGTCTAAGGGAAGGTTCACACGTCAAATCAAATGATAGACGGTCTTGTCTCAAAATCTTTGGTCAGATTGTTGGATCTACGAATGGAGATCATTCCCAGTGGTTAGATTTGTGCTAGGGAATACAGGTAAGGTTAGGATAGCTAGGTTAGTGTTATACACATGTACATATCAAGTTAAACTTCATGGTAACACTCAAGAACTTTCAATACCCAAGTATTGAAAAGTTCAGGGTGTTACATACCCTCACCTATCCCGAGCTAAGGACAAGCTGGGCTTTGGGGGGCCATTGTGATGTATGGATTTTATCCACACTGTCCATCCATTTTTTTCATATCATTTTAGGTTATAATCCCAAAAATGAGGTAGAATTAAGGCTCAAGTGGGCCATGCAATAGGATGCAGCGGTGCTAATGATGCCCATCGTTGAAACCTTCCTAGGGCCCTTTGTGATGTTCATCTTCAATCGAACTTGTTCATGAGGTCATATAGACTTGGATGAAGTCAAATCACAAATCCTATCTTGATCCAAAACTTTTTTGGCCCCCAAAATAGTTAAAAATTGTAGGTTTAATACCCATTGTGTGGTCCACTTAAGCTAAAATGATATGAAAAAATGGATAGACAATGTGAATAAAATCGATACATCATGGTGACCCTTAGAGCCCCTGCTTGTCCTGAGCTTAGGACAGGCGAGGGTAGTAACAAAACCGCCTAAAAGAAGAAGGCCTATCAATCATATTTTTATGGCCTAAATTCAAGTGTTAAAAAAGCATACATGGAAAACCAAACAAGCTTTTCTTATTGGTTAATGCAAGAAAGGAGCATCGTTAAGCTCCCTCAGGTTCAAACTTGTGTAAGTATAGTGATCAAAATAAGTGCATTCCAAGTACACCCCATGCACCAAAGTACCCCAAATTGCAAGATCCTAGCCATTAAATATTCCCTTCACCTCGTTGAATGTGGGTCATTACCATATTTTCCTTCTTAACCATCTATTTACTGGAATGTAAGGGTTGAGATATTCCCACCTAGAAAATTTTATTGAAATTTGTACTGCGAAATCACATAGATATGGATCTAGGATAGCAATCTAAGAGCATAAAGCAATCACAAGAAACACAGAGATTTAACATGGAAAACCCTTGCAAGAAAAAACTACAGCACAAAGCGACAGAAAATTCTACTATGAAAGCTCAGATTACAAAGATAGAGGAATTACCCGGCTTAAGCAATCCTCAAACCTTACTTTTTCTCCACCCCTTGAAACCCTAGAATGACTTAAAATTCCCTTAGAATGCCTTAGAATTCCCCTATAATACTTTCCAGTCTCGCATACACCCAAGTTTAAAAAGAAGCCAACATGGAATAAGAAACAAAAATCGCAGAATCTACGTTTCCGCAATCGAATCTCTGTAAACCTTCGATGACATCGAACTAGCTTAGATGTCATAGAAAAATGACAAGAATAGTCCAGAAACTGTGGTTAAAAATCCCAAAAAAAACTCGATGTCAGCGACCCGCTTCGATGTCATCAAGCCCCTAATTTGACAGATTGAAGACATCTGTCACTAACAATCTCCACCATGTCTTTAATCTTCAAACTTAGCTCCTTGATCGCTTCTTTTATCTTTGCGTCACATTATAGCTTCAATCGCTGCTTCTCATGCACACTCCATCCTTCTTTTACGTCATCTCCAAGCCCAGAGAAGTTACACATAACTTAAACTTCTTTAAAGGAACGATCTTGGTGAGCATGTCTATTGGATCTGAATCCACATGCCCAACCACCTTTGCTCCTATCTTCTCAAAAAATAAGATGTATTCTTCTATACTTCGAATATATTGAAATAGCCATCTTACTGCCTCTTAATGTCACTTGTCAGGGTATTTACTCACAACACTGATTGCCTATGAAATAATCAGTTTAATATAGACCAAGGCATACACTGCCAACCGCATTCAAATAAGACTTATGAGACATATCCTGCTTTTTCTCATCTATTTTGGGACATGACCTGAGGAAAACTTAAAGTGAGCCGCATAGGGAATGATCACACTACCAAAACAATGAACAAACGCTACAGATTATGGGAGTATTTAGCTACGGATATAAACCGTAGTTATATTACTACGGATTTATTCCATAGCTAAATTACCGTACCCACCACGACAAAGGCACATCGGTTAGAAGTTCTATGGGGCCCACCACAATTTTTATATTTAATCTAAGTCGTCCATCCATTTTGACATTCATTTTAATGGATTAGTCCCAAAATTTAGGTAAATTGAAAGCTCAAGTGGACCACATCATGGGAAACAATGGAGATTAGGTGCCTTTCGTTGATTCCTGGTGTGGTCCATGTGAGCCTTCTATTTGCCAAATTTTTTGGGATAAAGCCCTAGAAAATTTTTTTAATTTAATGAATGTCACAGATAAATGACATATATTATGGTGGGCCACACGTAGCCCCTAACAAATCACTGTCCGTCTCAAGTGGGCGTCCGCGCGTAAAAAAAACACTAATTTCATTCTCGCGCCCACCATTCATTCCAGCGCCCACAAACATAGCCCTCTCGCTCCTTTCTCTCCATCTTCTCCAAACTTATCTCTCTCTCTCAATCTCTCTCCATCTCGACTCCCCATCTCTCCCCATCTCAACTCCCCATCTCTCTCCATCTTGACTCCCGACAAAAAACAACCCCATCCTCGACTCACCATCTCTCTCCCTACCCATCCTCGTTCGGTCGAGCGGTGGTCCAAGGCCCTCCCTATCCACGCACCACCTTCATTCCTCTCTCAATCACGACCTCCTCTTCTCTCTCACTCTCTCTCTGAAGCTCGATTGAATTAGATTCACGAACGCAAGGTATTTCTCTCTCTCAATCTCTCTCAATCTCAATGTTGATTTACAAATTTGGGGATTTAGTAATTTGTGGATTTCCAATTCGAATGTGGACCCTCATTTAGGGATTTGGGGATTTTAGGGCTCACGGATTTGAATGTAGACCCTGAATTTAGGTTTTTCTGATTTTACAAATTGGGGATTTGGGGATTTTAGGATTTTGGGAATCTGAGAATTTTTAGAATCAGAGATTTCACCTTACAGATTTGAGAGAGCGATTTTGGTCTCAAGTATAGTCGGAATAGGGCTGGAGGAGTGGCTGCTTTGTGGCATTTGTTTGCTCCCTGTTTGTAATTGTTGTTGATTGCACAGATATGGAGACATACAGATATGACTTAGGTTTCCTATTCTTTCAACATGCATGCGGGGCTCTCTTTCATCTTCCATAGATTCTATTGCCTCTTTTACTTATTCTTATATTTGTTAGACAGGAAGAAGTATAGCATGACATGACATGTTCCTTATAATATGTGATGTTTATTAACTGAGGTTTTCATGTCCCAGAATATGGAGAACATTAATTATTTCTGCCCCAATTGCAAGGCAAAGTTTAATTTTGAACTATCAGACACTTAAAAGAGGCAGCCACAAATTAAGTATGTATGTTGACTTCTATTGATCCCTGTTTTGTTTTGCGGAAGTTGGTCGATGCCTGCATATGTGGGATGCAATATCTTTGCTGGATGTTCTTCTTGAGTTCTTATTTATTTATTTATTTAATTTCTTACTAATAGATGTTTAAACTTGTAAAATAGATCTAATAACAACAATGGGCCGTTCATGTTACCCAACAAGATAACTGTTGTGTTTTGGTGTGGAAGGCACATGCTTTCTGAGTCTCCACTTGTAAGCTTCAAATGTTTCATTTTTTTTCCCAAGTTCTGTGAATCCCTTTTGTCTTTTTTTACATGACTAAAAAGGAGAATTGCCTGGCTAAAATTGGATGATTAATAAACCATTCTTCTGATTTTGGGAACAGTTTCACTTAGTCGTTTAAATGCTTCAAGGTAAGTGAACCTTTTTGCATCCTACCCAAAGATCTCGGATTTCCATTAAAGCACCTTTCTTAGAATTCAGATCTGCTATATGATGCTTGATTGAAAGAAATGAAATTTTCTTATTTGGCCCAGCACTGTACTGTTGGGGCTCAACTTTGGGGAGGCCTTATGTAACACCCTGAAAATCGGGGGTCATGTATAAACTCAACTCCCGAGTTCCAGACCGTCACTTATGCAACAAAAAATGATTATGATTCAATGTTGTCTGATTTAAAGCATTCCCATGAGTAAAAGTATACCAAAACTGCAATTCATACTTCAGATCCAGTGATAAAAGCAAGCGGAAGACTAAACAATATATATATCACTGTATGGAAAAACAAAATAAATCTCATCTGTCTCTAAAGTATGAACACATCTCTGAGTCTCATATACATATACATGAACAAAAGTAAATGTTCAAAATAGTCCCACTGAAGTCCCATCAATCCAGGTCGCCTACGCAAAGCCATCATGATACTGCATGTACGAGAACTCGTCCTGGTCCTCGTCGAAGTCTGGCTCTGCCTCTTGGATCTCAGCCTCACCTGCATCTACAACAGGGTCTGGTGGGTGTTGCAAACACCATCCCGTAACATGGGAGTGAGTGATCAACTCAGTGGAATCATAGAGCAAAGATTAGCATGTTCACAATTCAATCATGCGATAATAGTAAAGCAGTAAATCAGACAATCGTAATACTGTTGTTAATGCAAGATGACATGAAGTGATGTATGCCCTCACCGACGATCTCCCTCATACGGCAACATCTTACGACCGCGGCATGCAATTGACCCTCAAGTGCTCCACATCTTCCAGGCACATGCAATGGCATGGTGAAATGATTTCCAAGTTGTTATTAGTCCATTCAAACAGCAGGATTGGGAAACTAAGGTACTTCCCTTGTATCAATCCCAACACAGATCCTGTCTACGGTCGTCACTCCTAGTAATTTCATACGATGTATATTTCGTAGGTCGCTGCAAGGGCTGCCAGGGCTGTTGCTCGCACTCGTTGCACCGCTCCCCCATCACCTTATCAATACAGGCCTACCGTACTCTACTGCAACGGAAGGGTCGTCGCCTCCCGTGGACTCAGAATACGCTCGCGTCACTACAAAGGACTCGTCGCCTGATCAGTGTAGGCCGACAGCTAGAATATAGTGTCCCATACCACCATAATCTGCTCACGAGACTAGGTGCTCACTGGTCACTACGGGGAGGTTTGTGGCCCCAGCATAGGCCGACAGCTCGACCACGGTGTCCCATACCACCATGCCCGGCTCATGAGTCTTCGTGGATCAAGGTACCATGGTTAACAGGGTTTACAATGGTAAGTTCAGTACCCTAGGTTCAAGCAGTTATGACTTATACAAGGTGAACATACATCGGCCAGTCGGGTTACTTGACAGGCTCGACTAGCGCCATCGCATCTCAAGTCGAACGACATGAAGTGCGTAAAACACTTCGCGTGGCCTAACCACTGCCGCCAACTCCAAATACGGCTCGCGTTCATCGACGCGTCGTTCGTGGCCAAGACCAGCCAGCCACGAATTCGATCGGTTACCGACTCCCTGGACTAAGTATAGTCTCAAACAATTATGGAATCACATCAGCAATTTATATAGAAATATTGGAATTGAAATACAATCATGTGAGCATGTTAACACATGTTATAACATTCAACTTAAGTAAATCTTCAAACATATATATTTCATGCATGTAATGAAATCATGCATATAGTCAACATGTAGGAAATCATTTAGGTCACCATATTAATTGAGAAATCCATCTCAAACTAATTCATAACATCATTTAATTCAATACATACTAATACAAGCATTTATACAAATACATATACTACACACTTAAGTCTACATATAGTATGTCGACCCGAAGTGCGCAATTAGGCGAATCTCTTCGCCAAACTAATTATGCACGTATTCCTAACTTCCTAATGCGACAACAAACCATGTCAATCACATCAGCAAAATATGAACATAATCTGTACTTCCTACAAATGACTAAAATGCCCTAAATCTCATATTCTTCGTTAATTTACGAAACAGGAAACGGAGAGCATGTTGTACATGTCAAACGGCGATGCTGTCGATAATCTACTATTAAACGACATTGAAAGCGTTGTAAACCGTCAATCAAAGCGTCTAAAATCCTCACCTTATCTCTTACGGATGCGTGATTTCGAACGGAGCGTGTACGCTTCGTCTACGGCAGTAGGAGAACCTGTTTTACGAAGTACGTTAGCTAACACGCTATGAATCCTGGTAAACCCTAAATCAGCAACTTCTAGGGTTGTTTCATACCTGAAAAAGTGGAAAAATCACCAGCTAGGTGATTGGGATGAGCTGCTGAAGCACGTGCAACTAGCGGCACGAAGGCGGGAAAAAACCCTTCTACTCTCTCTCTCAAACTCTCACCTTTTCTCTATCCCAAAGCTAGGGTTTTACAATTTCTGATGGGAGAGAGGAATGAGGGTTTCAACCCCTTTTATAAGCTTTAAAACGCCGAAAACAGGCTCCGGAACGAAGTTTATTTAGTGCATATCCAATTCGGGGCTGTTTCGGTCCAAAAGATGCTTTCTGGTGGTCCCCTGGTCGAATGCGATCGGACTTAAGCTCATGCGTACCAGATATAGCACGTATTAAGTTTTCAGTCTGGCAGGATTCGCAGATCGCACGTGGCGTACCAGTTTCAGTTCAGCGGTCACCGCACGTAGATCAGGGCTGAAAGTCTCATGATATAAAATAGAAATTTTTCCTGATCCGAGGGTGTAATCTGGCTGAATTCTGATGGTTAGAACGCTTAATACTGACGCGTCAAGTCGTGTGCCAGATTTAAATTTCAAATTCCAATTATGTCCCTATTCATACTCTCTTCAGTCCGGGCTCAATGAAATAGCCTGCGATTGTCGGTTGGACTTGATTTTCGAAATTAGTGTCAAGTCCAACAAGGCGGTTCTAACGGTCTAAGATAGGAAGTATCGGACTTTCGACGTGCGGTCTAGATCCAATACAAAGATTCAAAGCGGTCCAGAGAACAAACCTGCTTAGAGTTTGGTCCGAGGTTATAGAGTGTTATAGAGTCGTTGGTTCTACTCGATTTGGGTCTTGTAGAACGTATTTAAAGTGATCAGGGACTATTTCCCAGCTATTCCAGCGTTGCGCTAGCTAACTTAGTCATATTTTCTAAAAGAATTAATTCTACGCAATTTCGGGTCGAGTTGGTACTCGAGCCCAAGTATGGATTTTTCACGGGCGTTACAATCTACCTCCCTTAACAAATAATTTCGTCCTCGAAATTTATACCTTTCTCCTCGAGAAGCTGTGGGTAGTTCTTTCTGATCTCGGCTTCTGTCTCCCAGGTAGCCTCCTCCTCAGAGTGATGCGTCCACAATACCTTCACAAGGGAAATCACCTTGCTACGCAGTACCTGCTCCTTCCTGTCTAGGATACATGTTGGTCGCAGGATATAAGTAACATCCTCTCCTAACTGCACCTACTCCTTCCTGTCTAGGATACGTGTCGGTCGCAGGATATAAGTAACATCCTCTCCTAACTGCACCTGCTCCCATCTGATGATATGGGAAGGATCAGCAACATACTTCTTCAACATAGAAACATGAAATACGTTGTGAACGCTCGCGAGAGGCGTGGGTAAAGCCAATCGGTAAGCCACCGCTCCCACACGATCGAGGATCTAGAATGGACCAATGAATCGCGGTGCCAGCTTCCCCTTCTTCCCGAACCAAAGGACTCCCTTCATAGGGAAAACTTGTAAAAACACATGATCCCCAACTGTGAACTCTAGTGGCCTCCGTCTCGTATCGGTATAACTCTTCTGTCTGCTCTGCGTTGTAAGAAGCCGACGTCGAATAATATCAATCTTCTTTGACGTCGCCTGCACTAACTCTGGGCCAATCAAGCTACGCTCACCGACCTCTATCCAGCAATGCGGTGCGCGACAAGGTCGTCCATACAATGCCTCATAAGGTGCCATATCGATACTCGCTTGAAAACTGTTGTTGTACGCAAACTCCGCATATGCAAGACAATCATCCCAACTGTCCTTGAAGTCCAATGCGCAGGCTCGCAACATGTCCTCTAAGATCTGGTTCACCCGCTCTGTCTGTCCGTCTGTCTGTGGGTGGAAGGGAGTACTGAACTTCAACTTCACACCCATAGCCTCCTGAATGCGAGTCCAGAAAATAGAAGTGAACCTCGTGTCTCTGTCCGACACGATCTCCAGTGGAACTCCATGCAGACGCACAATCTCTCTGATGTACAATCTAGCCAGCTCGTCTGCAGAGTTCGTAACTCTAATCGGTAGGAAGTACGCCGACTTCATCAGACGGTTGACGATCACCCAAATGGAATCATGTCCCCTCCTCGTCTTCAGCAACCCTGAAATGAAGTCCATGGAAATGAAATCCCACTTCCACTCTGCGATCGACATAGGCTGCAAAAGTCCAGGTCGCCGGCGATGCTCTGCCTTCACCTGCTGACAAGTGAGACAACGGGACACGAACTCTACTATGTGGGTCTTTATACCTTCCCACCAATACTTCCTCTTCACGTCACGATACATCTTCGTACTGCCTGGATGCATCGCGAGTCTAGTACAATGCGCAGCCTCGAGAATCTCTCGTCTCAAGTCAGGGACATCTAGGACGCATAGGCGGCCACGATAACGTAAGCCCTCATCCATACCAACTCGCCAGTCGGCGTCTGCATCATCACTGGCCTGCTCTCGAAGCTCAGTCAGATGCACATCGTCCCTTTGCGCCTCGATGACTCAGTCATCGATCTGGGATCGCACCTGTACATGTGCGATGAACTCAAACGGCTCCTCTACGGTGAGTTTCTGATCAAAGTCTCGCAAAAACTCAACCATATCCCACTCAGCAACCATCAGCGGAGCCGCAAACTCTATCACCTTCTTGCGACTCAACGCATCTGCCACAAGGTTCGCCTTCCCAGGATGGTAAGAGACTTCAAACTTGAAGTCCTTCAACGTCTCCATCCATCGCCGCCTCCTCATATTCAAGTCTCGCTGCGTGAATATGTACTTGAGGCTCTTGTGGTCGCAAAAGAGCTCGAACTCCTCTCCATAGAGGTAATGTCTACAGAGTCTCAGTGCGAATATAACGGCTGCCAACTCTAGGTCATGTGTAGGGTAATTCTCCTCGTGCTTCCTTAATTGTCTCGAGGCATACGAAATTACCCTGTCCCTCTGCATAAGGACACAACCCAGACCAAAGCTAGATGCGTCAGTGTATATGGTGTATCTAACCCCTTGCTCTGGCAATACTAGCACAGGGGCGGACGTAAGTCTGTCCTTTAGCTCCTGAAAAGCTAACTCCGCCTTGTCATTCCAGGTGAACTTCACGTCCTTCCGTGTCAACTGAGATAAGGGTCTTGCGATCTTCGAGAAGTCCTGTATGAAGCGCCGATAGTAGCCAGCGAGACCCAAGAAACTCCTCACCTCAGTGACAGAACCAGGCTGCTCCCAGTCCTGCACCGCAGCTACCTTAGACAGGTCAACTGCCATGCCATCCTTGGACACCACGTGTCCCAGGAACTTCACCTCCTGCTTCCAGAAGTCGCACTTCTTGTACTGTGCGAACAACTGATGCTGTCTGAGCGTATCAAGGACCAAACATAGGTGCTCCTCATGCTCCTCTCGACTCCTGAAGTACACCAAAATGTCGTCAATGAATACAACGACGAATCAATAGAGGAAAGGCCGAAATGCCCGGTTCATCAGATCCATGAACACGGCTGGTGCGTTCATGAGACCGAACGACATCACGAGGAACTCGTAGTGGCCAAAACTGGTCCTGAATGCTGTCTTCTGCACGTCCTCATCCCTGACGCGCAACTGATGATATCCCGACTGAAGATCAATCTTCGAGAAGTACTGCGCTCCTTTCAACTGATCAAACAAGTCATCGATCCTGGGTAAAGGGTACTTGTTCTTCACCGTGACCTGGTTCAGCCTGCGATAATCAATACATAATCGCATCGAACCATCCTTCTTCCTCACGAACAAGACAGGTGCTCCCCAAGGAGACACACTAGGCCGTATAAGGCCAAGCTCTAGTAGACCATCAATCTGCGTCCTCAACTCCTCCATCTCACATGGTGCCATGCGAAACGTTGGCAGTGAGACGGGCGTAGAACCAGGAACCAGATCGATAGTGAAATCGATCTCTCGTCGAGGCGGCAAACCAGGGATCTTCCTGAACAGATCCCCGAACTCGGAAACGACTGACACATGCTCAGGTACCTGGGCACCAGCGTCGCGCAATAAACTGGTGTAACTAAGTATGCGGAAAGGGAGATTTATCCGCACTGAAAACGTGAAAGGCGTGCCCTCAGGCTCGTACACCATCACCATACGAGTCTCGCAGTCAATCTCGGCCCTCGCTGCAGTCAACCAATCCATGCCAAGAATGACGTCGAGATAAACAAGAGAGGGGTCGACGACAAGATCAATAGTCATCGTCCGGCCTCCCAAATCAACCAAACACCCCTCATACATCTGGGTGACATCTGAATAATCTCCGTGGGCTGCAAGGACTCGTACCCTATCCATGGTAATGGTCTGTAACCCAAGACGCCTGACTACAGCACGCGATATCAAAGAAATCGTAGAACCAGTGTCCACCATCATAAGAATAGGAGTACCTCCAATATGGGCTGTGACGTCGAAGGCCGAATGCTGAAAAGTCAGTGTCGCAGCTACCTCAGCTGTCAATGCATGAACCCGAGCCTGCTGTGGCCGGTTCGGCCGCTGTGTCATGGGCCGTGGAGGCTGTCTGATATGCTATACTGGAGGTCTGAAAGAAGGGTGCGCAGGAGCTAGCCGTATAGGCGGTGCTGATATCGCCTGTGAACGAGCACGGTCAATCTTCTACGATGATGAGAACCCACTGTCCCGCATCCGAGAAAAGCAGCTCTGCGCCAAGTGGCCTGACCTCCCACAGTATGTGCACGATAACTCGGGGCACCGAAACGATGGTACTGGCGCTATGGCCCAAGTAGGAGGGTCGACGCGAGGCCTCTTGCCCGCGAAGGGCCTGTCCTGCATGTCTGGTCCTGGCCTAGAAGCAACAGGGCCACGAGATCTCGCAAGTCGATCCACATCCTGCTCTGC
This sequence comes from Magnolia kwangsiensis, assembly GCA_037074715.1. Classification (NCBI taxonomy): domain Eukaryota; kingdom Viridiplantae; phylum Streptophyta; class Magnoliopsida; order Magnoliales; family Magnoliaceae; genus Magnolia; species Magnolia kwangsiensis. The sequence continues at coordinate 39,090,293 of CM073576.1, read as the reverse complement.
CCGCATAGACATGTGAATCAACTCCGCATAAGAGGGAATGCTCACACAGCACATCTTCGACCGAATATCCGGTCGGAAACCCTCCAAAAAGCGCCGTATGCGCATCTGTTCGTCAGCCAAAATCGTCGGGACGTATCTGCCCAACTCCGTGAATCGATGCTCATACTCTGTAACTGTCATGGCTGCCTGTCTGAGGCGGAGAAACTCGTTCTCCCTGTCATGCCTGTAAGTCTGGGGATAATACTTCTCGTGGAAGCGGAACTCAAACGCTGCCCATGTCCATACAAAGTCGGCGGCAACGGTCTGCAGTACGCTATCCCACCACAGGCTGGCCACTCGCTCAAACAGGAATGTAGCCAGCTCTACCTGCTCAGCCTCTGTGCAATGTAACATCTGTAAAATCTTCGACACACGGTCGAGCCAATACTCAGCCTCCTCAGGTCTGTGAGAACCCGTAAAAGTGGGAGGCCTTAAGCGCTGAAATCGCTCTAATAGGCCCCGTGTATCTGCGGCATTCCCCGCAGGGTAAGCAGGTGGTGCAGGATGAGCCATGCCCTCATCCTGGGCGTATATATAAGCATCCTCAGCTGGATGCGCAGGTGGTGCAGGTGGAGTCACACCCCCACCCTGGGCTAATGTCCCCATGATGGTAGTCAGAAGCTGCTGCTGCTGCTGCATCATAGCCAACATCTGCTCAAATCTGTCAGGAGGTGGAGCAGGCTGTGGCGGATGCTGTGTCGAAGTAGATGCACGATGTGGCTCTCTGACTGACGGTGTGAACGGCGGTGGTCCAACTGTAGGACCAGCAATAGGCTGAGACGCTCGAACTACCTTAGGAATCAGGCCCACAGCAGGGTCCGCATGGGTGTCAGACTGCGAAGGAGTCTGATCCATATGCTCAGTCAATGCAAGCCGAACCGTGCTCCATGTAGCCTTAGGTGGCATTCCCTATATTCAAAATAGGGCGCAACCTTGTCAGTCTCAATAGCACAAATACACTGCAATCATTCACACAAGGAGTCAAAGGCATTCTATGCATTTCATTTAATCAAAATTGTCACAATACAAGGGATATATCCTTACAAGCATCATGACGAGAAATACATGGAAACTAAGACAGTTAAAATTATAACAGCGACATAAACAAAGCACTAGCCCTAACAGGCTTACACAACAAAAGAAGAAAATGACTAACTACTAACAACAACATCAAAGTCGCATCGCTAGTCTGAGTCGGGTGACGGAGGAGGAGCACTCTTATCCTGCAAGCAACACAGGATCGCCTTCAAGGTGCGAGTCACCTTGCCGAATTTCTTCTTTGTAATGGCCTTGGCATCCTCGACTTCAGCGCGAAGTTCCTGAACTTTCCTTCGCAAGGCGATCTGACTCTCCTCGATCCGAGCAATGCGATCATCGCTAGTAGCCTGCGCAGAAGGAGGAGGGCTCTCATCTGTATCTTGAGCCTCCTCTTCTGCCTCTTCCTGAACTTCTTCCTGAACTTCTGCTCCAGGTTCTCCCTCACTTTGATCTTCCTCATCATCGAAGTCATCCTCGCTGTCCTCCTCAAGCTGATTTTCACGGTACTGCGACCCAATCTTCATCTTGACCATAGTCGACTCATCAATGGTATGAATTGAAACTGGCAATTTCGACCCAAGTCTGTAGGCAAACTCAAGCGCAATCTTACAAATCAGTCGGCCAAAAGGAAGTGATTCGGATGTTCTTCTTGACTTGGCTATGAGGATTATCTGTCGTAAGATGAAAGTGGTCATACATACGTTCTCTCCCTGGGCCACCAGATACAGGAAATCAACCATAAGGCGTGTACATTCAATGTGATTCGTCGACCTGGCATACACATTGTACGTGCAGATATGGTGCAGCAGGCGCAAATTATCAGACATATACATCACCTTAAGGCTATTATTAGGCTACCATGGAACCAACTTACCACACAGAAATCTGGTGCAGCGATCTCGTTCACGCCTACTCCTCAAGTTCTTCTCACTAGGATGAACATCACCAAGAGGCATGTTCAGAAGTCGCGCAATCAGTCGCACATCAATCGTAGCCATCCGATCTCTACCAAAAGGGATTTTAAACTGCAATGGCTCCAAGGTAGGATTCTGGATACTAGCGTAGAAGGCACGAACGGTGCTCACATTAGCACGAGCGTGAGCTTCAAAGATCGGACCCCAATGCGCAGCTTCAATGCGCTTGAACAATAAAAATTTACCGAACAATTGCCCTTCCACGTCCACCTCAAACAACACTTTACGATCAGTGTATTGGCCGTGAGGCATCTCTGATAGAATTACTCACCCAAGGTGAGTATGGGGATCCAAATCCCGCTTTGTACGGCACTCTAGGGCTGTAGCTGGACCTGCGGCGGCGCTTGAACTTACGACACCACCCCGCGGTCTTCTCGATTGATAGGGTGACTTGGCCCAGCCTCGTCTGTTGCGGTTTTCCTTTTACCCATCAAAGATATGATGGAGGAGAGTGATAAAAGGCCTAAAATGGCTTCCACGAAAGCCATAGAAAATGGAGAAAATGCAGAGAAGTGGCTGTCCAATCTAGAAAAAGGAGATCTAGGCATCGTAGAGGGGTGCTTCAAGCTTCCCAAGGATGTATTTTCAAGGAGAAATAGAAATGGAAAATTGGAATGGAGCACCTCACGATTTCAGCTCGATTTGGGGGTTTTTGGAGCTCCAAATGATGAAATCTTCAAGAGGAAGGGCTATCAACTTCAAGAGAACGATGAAGGGTGGTCATTTTTGGCCAAGGAGGGATTTAGGGGCGATTTAGAACCATAAAATTTGGAGATGGTTGCTGGAAAATGAAAATGGGGCTATGAGGAGGGCTGTTTGTGAAGGAGAGGCATGTTTTAGGGATTTTCTTTGGACGAGACACCTATGGGGAGTGTGTACATGGGATTTAAGGGCGTGCGCCTGAAAACCACTTCAAATGGGCCCACCTGTACGGTGATGCATCGCCGGATCGGCGATGGAATCGCCGACCAGTGATGCATCCGGTCAGTGGGGCCAGATGGGTTCTGTCCCCCATGGTCCAGATATGTACGGTTCGACCCCTGGTTCATTGTATTTTGACCTATGTAGGCCTAAACATTTGTACGGGGCTTTTCGAGACCATTCCGCAATCCTGAATATAAAACCCTATCATGCAGAATATGATTTTGGGGTAGAAGGATCCAGTACATCCATCTAGACCCTTAGTTGCTAAAGAAAGTGAAGTTAGAATGGCCTTATGGCCATTTTTCATGAAATTTTACTATTCACTGTAAAATTTTATGAAAATATTATTTTGTGTTATTTTCACATTAGCTTTGATGCCTAACATGAAATGGATAAGAAAGAAATGAAGATTGGAGTGGTGAGAGGAAGAAATTTGAAGATTTTTGGTGAAACAGGGTTTTTAAGCCCTGACGATTAAATACAGGAGTTATGGTCATCCCACGGCCCAAGGATTTACTTTTACGGATATAAAATTGTTCAAAGAACGTCTCAAACCGACTTCCTACGACTTAGGAGCTATTCGGGTTGCTTTACGCGACCCGAGTTGCATTATAGACTCGATCATGCGATCGATTCAAATTGACTTCGCCTATTGACGAATCTGCGATCCTATAAGTGTTTCTAGACCCTTCTCGCACCTACCTAAGTCAAAGGAAGCGACAGCATACGTCGCGAGACTATAACCCAGGCCCAGTATACTTTTATTCACGCTCTGATACCAACTTGTAACACCCTGAAAATCGGGGGTCGTGTATAAACTCAACTCCCGAGTTCCAGACCGCCACTTATGCAACAAAAATGATTATGATTCAATGTTGTCTGATTTAAAGTATTCACATGAGTAAAAGTATACCAAAACTGCAATTCATACTTCAGATCCAGTGATAAAACCAAGCGAAAGACTAAACAATATATATATCACTGTATGGAAAAATAAAATAAATCTCATCTGTCTCTAAAGTATGAACACATCTCTGAGTCTCATATACATATACATGAACAAAAGTAAATGTTTAAAATAGTCCCACTGAAGTCCCATCAATCCAGGTCGCCTACGCAAAGCCATCATGATACTGCATGTACGAGAACTCGTCCTGGTCCTCGTCGAAGTCTGGCTCTGCCTCTTGGATCTCAGCCTCACCTGCATCTACAACGGGGTCTGGTGGGTGTTGCAAACACCATCCCGTAACGTGGGAGTGAGTGATCAACTCAGTGGAATCATAGAGCAAAGATTAGCATGTTCACAATTCAATCATGCGATAATAGTAAAGTAGTAAATCAGACAATCGTAATACTGTTGTTAATGCAAGATGACATGAAGTGATGTATGCCCTCACCAACGATCTCCCTCATACGGCAACATCTTACGACCGCGGCATGCAATTGACCCTCAAGTGCTCCACATCTTCCAGGCACATGCAATGGCATGGTGATATGATTTCCAAGTTGTTATTAGTCCATTCAAACAGCAGGATTGGGAAACTAAGGTACTTCCCTTGTATCAATCCCAACACAGATCCTGTCTAGGGTTATCACTCCTAGTAATCTCATACGATGTATATTTCGTAGGTCACTGCAAGGGCTGCCAGGGCTTTTGCTCGCACTCGTTGCACCGCTCCCCCATCACCTTATCAATACAGGCCTACCGTACTCTACTGCAACGGAAGGGTCGTCGCCTCCCGTGGACTTAGAATATGCTCGCGGTCACTACAAAGGACTCGTCGCCTGATCAGTGTAGGCCGACAGCTAGAATATAGTGTCCCATACCACCATAATCTGCTCACGAGACTAGGTGCTCACTGGTCACTACGGGAAGGTTTGTGGCCCCAGCATAGGCCGACAGCTCGACCACGATGTCCCATACCACCATGCCCGGCTCATGAGTCTTTGTGGATCAAGGTACCATGGTTAACAGGGTTTACAATGGTAAGTTCAGTACCCTAGGTTCAAGCAGTTATGACTCATACAAGGTGAACATACATCGGTCAGTCGGGTTACTTGACGGGCTCGACTAGCGCCATCGCATCTCAAGTCGAACGACATGAAGTGCGTAAAACACTTCGCGTGGCCTAACCACTGCCGCCAACTCCAAATACGGCTCGTGTTCATTGATGCGTCGTTCGTGGCCAAGACCAGCCAGCCACGAATTCGATCGGTTACCGACTGCCTGGACTAAGTATAGTCCCAAATAATTATGGAATCACATCAGCAATTTATATAAGAAATATTGGAATTGAAATACAATCATGTGAGCATGTTAACACATGTTATAACATTCAACTTAAGTAAATCTTCAAACACATATATTTTATGCATGTAATGAAATCATGCATATAGTCAACATGTAGGAAATCATTTAGGTCAGCATATTAATTGAGAAATTCATATTAAACTAATTCATAACATCATTTAATTCAATACATACTAATACAAGCATTTATACAAATACATACACTACACACTTAAGTCTACATATAGTATGTCAACCCGAAGTGCGCAATTAGGCGAATCTCTTCGCCAAACTAATTATGCACGTATTCCTAACTTCCTAATGTGACAACAAACCATGTCAATCACATCAGCAAAATATGAACGTAATCTGTACTTCCTACAAATGACTAAAATGCCCTAAATCTCATATTCTTCGTTAATTTACGAAACAGGAAACGGAGAGCATGTTGTACATGTCAAACGGCGATGCCGTCGATAATCTACTATTAAACGACATTGAAAGCATTGTAAACCGTCAATCAAAGCGTCTAAAATCCTCACCTTATCTCTTACGGATGCGTGATTTCGAACGGAGCGTGTACGCTTCGTCTACGGCAGTAGGAGAACCTGTTTTACGAAGTACGTTAGCTAACACACTATGAATCCTGGTAAACCCTAAATCAGCAACTTCTAGGGTTGTTTCATACCTGAAAAAGTGGAAGAATCACCAGCTAGGTGATTGGGATGAGCTGCTGAAGCACGTGCAACTAGCGGCACGAAGGCGGGAAAAATCCCTTCTACTCTCTCTCTCAAACTCTCACCTTTTCTCTATCCCAAAGCTAGGGTTTTACAATTTCTGATGGGAGAGAGGAATGAGGGTTTCAACCCCTTTTATAAGCTTAAAAACACCGAAAACAGGCTCCGGAACGAAGTTTATTTAGTGCATATCCAATTCGGGGCTGTTTCGGTCCAAAAGATGCTTTCTGGTGTCCCCTGGTCGAATGCGATCGGACTTAAGCTCATGCGTACCAGATATAGCACGTATTAAGTTTTCAGTCTGGCAGGATTCGCAGATCGCACGTGGCGGACCAGTTTCAGTTCAGCGGTCACTGCACGTAGATCAGGGCTGAAAGTCTCATGATATAAAATAAAAATTTTTCCTGATCCGAGGGTGTAATCTGGCTGAATTCTGATGGTTAGAACGCTTAATACTGACGCGTCAAGTCGTGTGCCAGATTTGAATTTCAAATTCCAATTATGTCCCTATTCATACTCTCTTCAGTCCGGGCTCAATGAAATAGCCTGCGATTGTCGGTTGGACTTGATTTTCGAAATTAGTGTCAAGTCCAACAAGGCGGTTCTAACGGTCTAAGATAGGAAGTATCGGACTTTCGACGTGCGGTCTAGATCCAATACAAAGATTCAAAGCGGTCCAGAGAACAAACCTGCTTAGAGTTTGGTCCGAGGTTATAGAGTGTTATAGAGTCGTTGGTTCTACTCGATTTGGGTCTTGTAGAACGTATTTAAAATGATCAGGGACTATTTCCCAGCTACTCCAGCGTTGCGCTAGCTAACTTAGTCATATTTTCTAAAAGAATTAATTCTACGCAATTTCGGGTCGAGTTGGTAATCGAGCCCAAGTATGAATTTTTCACGGGCGTTACACCTTAACACTTTATCAGGTTGGCCCCACTATTCTTGGATTAAAAATTTTGAAAATCTATTCTCATGCATTCATATCTACAGGCCAAGATACTAATCCTGACATGCATAATTTGATTTATACAGTATATCAAGGCTACACATATGAACAAGGGTGTTGATATTCACAGGCAGCAAGTCATGGGCCACCCGGTCTTTGTCGAGGTTGGGAATGTCAGGATGATCATGAGGGCGAACCTCGTGACGCAGGATGGTTAGAGATGGGGCTTGTTTTGTTCCTTTGTCATCTTGAATTTTGAATTTTGATTTGATGGGTGTCTTGTTTTGAATCAGATCTGTTGTATATGTTCTCGTCTATACCACGGGATCTTAATTTCATTGATCACACGAGCGACATCGGATGGAAGGAGTATGCAAGTCTTATTATTATTATTGTTATTTATTTATTTCTTTCTTTTGAATTTGTTGGCCATTGAAATTGGATTTTTTTTTCTGGTCCTGTAGATTTCAAAGGGCGAAGCCTATTATCATCGATCCAGGGCTGTATATGTCAAAGAAAGAAGATGTCTTCTGGATTACCCAGAGAAGGAGCATCCCGACTGCATTCAAACTATTTACAGGTGTAGAATGCAGGTGTAGAATGCAATCTTGCCATTGATTTGGATCTTATTTATCCTTCTTTTGAATTTTGAGGGTGCATTTGGATGCTTAGTTGCAATTGGTTGTGAAAATTCAGTTAAACATAGAGGAAAGGACTAAAATGGAGGTGGATTGTTTCAATACATTGTGATGGTCGGCCCTTAAATGCAATTCCATTTGGTTTGAGTTCGGCTTGAAATAATCTAAATTGTTATTTGGGGCTGGATCTTCATTGTGGATGGAAAGGGGTTATTCCAATGACAATCATTTCAATTTCATTGAATTAAATGATTTCAATTCAATTGAGCATCCAAATGCAACCTAGTGTGTGCAATTTATGTTATTTCAGTCTTTCTTAAAAATGGTCTTTCCATACTCAACTGGCTTACCAATCTTGGAAAAAAAAAAAAAAAAACTCAACTGGCTTACCCCATTTGCAACAAACGAGCAAACTGAAATGAATTCCATGCTTTTGTATTTGTCAGAATTTGCTTGTTGGTTTGGAGCTGCTAAGTCCTAACTAACAAGAAATTATGACTGTTTCCAATTCATGCATATAAGCACATTTGGTGGGATGTAGTTAGGCTTGGAAGATTTCAAACAAGAAACATGTAACTGTGGACTAGATGAGTTGGATTCATGAATTGAAAAAATTGAAGTTGCAAAAAAAAAAAAAAAGAAGAAGAAGAAGAAAAAAAAAGAAAAAAAAAGAAAAGAAAAGAAAAAGAAAAAGAAAAAGAAGAAGAAATAATAATGCCCTGAATTGAATGGACTTATTTTGTAAAGTGATATCAGTAAATCGAATTCTATAGGCATCTCATGAATAATTGTTGGCTAATCCCATTTCAAATCAATCATGAAACTAAAAACTATTAGCAATATTTCTATCAATCTGATGTGTACGTGCTTTTGTTATTTGTGTTGTTAGAAATTTTGATTGTTGAGTTTTGAGCAGTGGAGTGGGTTTCAATCTAAATAGAACTGATCACCAACAAATGGTCCTAGGGAATCTAAATAGAACTGATCACCAGCAAGTCATGGTGTACCATGGATATTATAAAGGTGTTAGATTGGCATCAGTCGAGATCTATTTGGCCCATCAGCTAATTGCGGATCTGTCTTTTACAGTTTGAGCACTAGTCTTCCAATAGCTTAGATTTGCGGCATGGGAGTTCTGAAAGTTCAAATATGAGAGATGTTAGACAAGGTTCAAGCCCGGGTTCAAAAGTCACTAGGGAAGTATGTGTAGCACGCAATTCCATACAACAAGATTTTTCTAACCTGATGGTGGTCTTTCCTCCTAGATGTAAGTTCTGCTCCTGCCTCTACTAGTCTATTTGTACAAAACATACAGCTGCAGTCCATGCCATTTGGATTTTTTGCTTCTTTTACCAATACATTTTCTTTTAGCAACATGTATCCAATCACCAGCCTAGTATCTAACATGCATTTGAATTTTTGGCTAGAAAAATTTCTTCTTGCAGCTTTGCACGCTGAGTAATCGACCTTAGTCCGAGCTCTCTAGTTAGGTAGCAACGTAGCAGTTTGTCCTCCATGCTTGTAAGTTTTACCACTTTTTCAAGGAAGATTCAAAAATTAAGCATTCCTAAAACATTTGTGTAACATCTATTTAGTCTCTATGTGGCATGAGGCCCATCCCACCATTTGTGTGGCATCTAATTGACCTATCCAATCTCTACATCTAATTAACCTATCCAATTAGGTTATTTTTTCTTTTTGATTTGGCTGAAGAAATTTCCAGTAAAATCCTTTTTTTATTTGATTTGGTGTTTTAATACTGATTTTGATCTTCTTCTTCTTATTTTTTTTTTAAATTTTCATTTTATATTTGGATGCAGGGATTCCTTATGAAAGAAGTTCTTTTTCTCTTTTTTTTTCGTCCCTTTTTTTTTATTTGTTGACTTTGGATTCTTAATCAACTCACTGATTGGGTTTTGCTTTTCATTGGGGGATTGCTTTTTTTTTTTTTTTCCAATTGGATGATTTTGCTTTTGCTCTCCTCACACTTCATATTATTGTTAGATTTGGATGTTTTAATGACCATGGATAAATGGGTCTACTTTTGGTTTCAAGTTTGTAGGAGATTGGTTTAAAGGCTTGTTTACAAAACTTAATGTAAGAACTTAAAACTTGACTCACCTAGAACGTATGTTGAGTCATGCTGAGTTTAGTGACTATGGTATTTAATTTGTTCTGTTCCATCTAAATTTAGAATCCAGGAATCTGCTTTTTCCAAAAGAGAACTGCTGAAGAGATCATTTGCATGAGTAGAGATTGAGGAGTGATCATCTGCAATTTCAAATTAATGAGCATCATTCATTTGAAAATGGGTTGATGTTTTATTGAATTCCATTTACTTGTAAAGAGTCCAAAACATAATGACTCACTATTTGTTCCAATCAAAAATCTATTTTTGAAATGACTATCTGTTCCAATCAAAAATCTGTTTTTGAAATTTAAATTCATTGTGACATCGATTTCTGTTAGTTTTAAAGAAAAGTTAATGACATCGTTACTTGGCATTCTCATACACTTCCAGAATATCTTGTTATGTTTCTTATAATATGACCTTATTAATTATTTATCTTTGTTCCCTAAAGGCTCTTGGACATGGTAGACATTATTATTAGAAACTTCATATGGGGTGATTAAAATGCTAGATCCAATAAATCGATGAAATGGAATCAACTTTGTCAACCTACGCAATCTAGTGGGCTAGGCATTTGCAATCTTTGGCCTGATTAGATTGGCCTGTAAAAGTAACAATTGGAACAATGGTCTGCATTCAGCCAACAAAACTCACAACTTGATGGTTAGAGTAGCCCCAACTAACAAAATCTCACCATGTGGCCAATCAACCTTCAATCAGTTTCTGGAGAACCAAACAATGGGCCTTTCCGACTCATTGGCAATTCGATTCATATATATACTATATGATTTGGTATGTAAACCTTCAATACTATCCAATCAACATCCTCACCAACTCTAATTGTCATTATTTTATCTTTTGTACAGGAGCATCTGTGTAGAGATAAATTATCTTTTGTACAGAAGTCAGTCAGGACTGTAATGAGCAAGTCCCCTAACAAGCACAATCATCTCTACATGGAGGCCCGTCCCTTGGAAGATGGGCTTGCTGAAGCCATTGATGAGGGGCGTATCGGCCCTAGGGATGACCCAAAAGCCCGCTCAAAGATCCTATTTGAAGAGTTCGGGCGGGACAAGGATCTTGCCAAGAAGATCTGGTGTTTTGGACCCGAAACTACTGGCCCAAATATGGTTGTTGACATGTATAAGGGAGTTCAGTACCTGAATGAAATCAAGGATTCTGTTGTGGCTAGGTTCCAATGGGCATCAAAGGAAGGAGCATTGGCTGAAGAAAACATGTGAGGCATATGCTTTGAGGTCTGTGACGTTGTTCTTCATGCTGATGCAATCCACAGGGGCGGTGGATGGATCATCCCGACAGCAAGAAGGGTCATATATGCCTCCCAGCTGACTGCGAAACCCAGGCTTTTGGAGCCTATCTATTTGGTGGAGATACAGGCACCTGAACAAGCGCTCGGTGGCATCTATGGTGTCTTGAACCAGAAGCGTGCTCATGTCTTTGAGGAAATACAGAGGCCTGACACGCCGCTCCAAAACATCAAGGTGTACCTACCTATCATTGATTCATTTGGGTTCTGAGGGACTTTGAGGGTAGCAACATTTGGACAGGCCTTCCCACAGTGCGTGTTTGATCACTGGGACATGATGTCATCTGATCCAATGGAGGCGAGATCACAGGCGGGGCAGTTGGTGGCTGATATTCGAAAGAGGAAGGGTCTGAAGGAGCAGATGACACCTCTTTCTGAATTCGAGGACAAGCTCTGGGGCGTCTGATTGGCAATGGAGAGATTCAGGTAGTAGGTAAGTTGGTGTCCATTTTATCATTTTTTTTCTTTTTTTTTCTTTTTTTTGGTTTTTGTTCTTATTTGGTTAAGATGCTGCCAGTCTCTGTTGGCTAAGTGGTTGTTTTTTTATCTAGAGTTTCGTCTATCTACATGTTCTAAGGGGATGAGGATATATACTCTGTTTTACCTAACTTTGTTTAATTTTTTTTAAAAAAAAATTTGTGATTCTGTTTTGAAAAGGATTCCCAAAGCTGACTCCAAATACCTGGGACAAGTCTGAGGTGATGATGATGTTGAATTGGATATTATTGTTGATATGCAAATGCATACACTGCTGATCAAATTAGCTGGGACAGTGATTTAACTTTTTTTAAAAATAAAAAATAAAAAAATAATGATGACAACTCTACCATGATGTTGGTGACGACCCATGTAAATGCTGTATATTTCTTTTTCAAATTCCTTCAGCATAGTTGATGGCATATAATATAACGTTTCTGCTTTCATAGAATCTTAAGTCTTAGGTTTACATCATTATGACTAAATTACTTCTCCCAGTTGTTTATTGATTGCACGGGCATTTGGTGCTTCTGAAATTATTGCTGTTGATGTTCAAGATGATAAACTTCACAAAAATTTTTGTTTGAAGGGAACCATTTGGACCTGGGGACTCGGTGGTTGCATCAATTCCCAACAGAAGGTAGGTGTTTCTGCTCTTTTTATCTATTGTTTTGTATTGTAAGAAGTCTGCCTTTTTTAAAAAAAAAAAAAAAGTAGAAGAAGGTAGGTGTTTCTGCTCTTGTTATCTATTATTTTGTATTGTCTCTCCTCTTCAACCAACCCTCTCTTTTTCTATTGCAATCTCATCTTTCCGTTTTCCTCCAGTAACTCAGGTGATGTAAGTCTACTTCATTTGTTCATGGGTATTTGGTTCTTTCTAATGACTGAGAATGATAGGCCATTTGGACATTTGTTATAATGTTGAATGAGTCTGGAGAATTTCTGTTAGCATTTGTCGCCTGTCGGTCGAATCCCGATCAAGGTAAACGAAACGATGTTTCAGTTTTACTAAAATTGTATCTTGAATTCAAGTGATTTCCATGAACACAACATTTCTCATTGTTTAAAATTCTTTTGTTATTTGTTATCATCTTGTTGGTTTACGTTTAAAATCAATTCTGTTTTGTTAGAGTTGTTTGGAGATTTCACAATGATTCTTGTCACAAACATGTGTCACAGGCCAGGTCATTTTAACAGTCCTTGTAACTGAAGAGCCAGGATCATGCACATGTGCCAATAATTGAGAAAAACTTTGACTCTTGTAGAGGGTGATGGATGCTATGCAGGCATTTATAACTTAGAAATTGCATGCAAGTGAAATCAAACTGTCCAAATTATGCTTTCTGGTTTAAATGTATCATGAACCAAAAATCCGTGCTAATTTGATTATTGACTGTCAGATTGGTTGGTACTCAATGGACAGTTAAAATTGAAAAATATCCAATGGTTCTATTTCAACAAAAAAGTGTCCACAAATCAGTTTTGGATCGTTCAAACACTTTGATTTTGGGCCTGTGACTTAATGGCAGTAGGTTCCACAATCTAGACAGTTTAATTTGAGTTAATGTATGCCTCATGTACTGAGGGCTTGCATATTAGGTCATAAGCTGCTTGAGTATCATAGAACTCCCTTTAATGCTTTTCACTACTACTTTTAAGGGCCTGTTGGAAGCACCATGAAAAGCAGATTGGTTCAGTTTGGTTTAATTTGACTTAATGTATGCCACATGTACAATCTTTGAGTTCCTGCATATCAGACATCATAAGTTGCTTGAGTATTATATAAATCTCTTCAATGTTTTTCATTACTACTTCAAAGGCCTGTTAGAACTTAGAATCACCGTGAAAAATGGATTGGTTCTGTAACTTGAGTGGAACCACTCTTCTTTGCATTTGGGTGGTGTGGAAAATGGAAAATTGCATTGCCTATTAAAAAAAAGTGAACTGTGTTATTTGGGATTTTGGTTTGTTCCTTTTTCACTTCAATTGGCAACTAGGATAAGAATGGGTTCCCTTGATGTTGGATGGTGTGCATTCCACTCACTGCTTCCTTTTAAAAAAAAAAAAAAAAGAAAGAAAGAAAGAAGCAGAATGGCCATTGGCCCAAATGATCATTTTTCTTGTTTCTTCTAATCAAGGAACCCAACTCACTTGCCATTTGGAACTGTTTTGGTGAACTTTCTCCATTCAGCTCAATAGAGAGTGAGTTTCCAGCCTTTCCAAAAAAGAAAAAAAAAATGTAGAAGATTTTATTTTTTTTTCTTTTCTTTTACACTTTGGTTCTGCCCAAGCTACGGTGCGTGTGGATTTCTAACACACATCAAAAAGGGGCCTACATTTGTATTGCATCAACCCGTCATGACATCTTCTTGCTACACAAGCAGGTGCAGGATCACTTTCTTTTCTACCTATCCGTTTCCTTTAATGTTGACGAACCCTTTACTTTGGGTAAGGTTTAGGCACGAATTCTTGGTCCATTTTGTAAATGGGTCAGGCTTGTGCTAACCCCTACCTAGTCTAAACCCCACCCATTGCCACCCCTACTTAAAACCATTTGGATCATAATACACCACCACACTCCTTAGCCGATGTCCATGGTGGCTTACCATGACAGAAGTCACTCTAGCTTATTTTCAGGTAGCCCTTCCACCTTGTGGTGGCTCTCACTTTTCCAAAGCATTAATTATCATGCACCTGAGGGCTTCCTTGCTTGCATTCCTTTATTTTGGCTCTTTTAGTATTATGCAATTTTGTCAGAGTTTCACCCTTATTAACTTATAGAAACTTGAAGCCTTTTCTCAATTTTTCTTTCAATACAGGTGCCATTCTTTAGTGATGATGAAGAAACACCAAGTACGCTGAAGACAGATGCTCTTTTCATTCCTCGGGAGAATTCAAGGGCATTGGTTATTCCTCCCATAGACCAGTGGCCCACAAGATCTGGTGCAGAAAAGCAATCTCCATTGAAAGATACAGATGTGTCAGTTCATCAAGATGGTAGGTTTTGTTTCGTTTCACCTCTCTTCTTGGTTTAATCTGATTTCACACACACACACACACATAGAGCAGCAGCAGCAGCAAGTATTACAGTGATGGTTTTTCTCATTTTTTGTTCTCATAGGAGCAACAACAATGAATGTGCAGAACAAGGATGAAGTTGTTTCCCGAATGAAAGCTGTTGTGGCCAGCAAACAGTTCGGACAAGAAGATATTTTGTGCCCTCTTATTGTGGATGTATGTACATGGATGTTGGTGTTTATTTATTAATATTATTTTTGGTCCCTTGGTTTTGACAAAAATTCAAAAGTTGGGCTTCTTTTATGTTACAGGCATGCATCCAGGTCTGCCCCAAGAACCCAGTCAACTTTAATGTAGATAATGTTCGTGTCGTAAGGCTTCTTGGAGGAGGTCTTCATAATTGTTCAATTGTTCGGGGCATGGTCTTGAAAATTGATGTTGTTGGAAGTATAAAACAAGTGAAAAATGCAAAAGTGTGCCTTTGGAAAACTAACTTTGGGTTCTTATACTAATACAATATGCTTATACTATATTTGCTTCCTCACTTATTTTTTGGTTATAAATATAATAGAGTAGACATACATTCTTCTGGGTTCCTATAGGTAGTAGCCAATCATGGTTTACTTCCAATCCTGGACAGATTCTATCATGACTGTTTTTAGCATTTTCATTTTCTAATTTTCCTATGGTTGAATAATGCAACTAAGCAATTTCTACGTTATGGAAGCTGAAGTTTTGATCAAGTTGTCAAACTTGCTAGAATACTTGGTTTCTCAGAGGAATGCCAAGAAGATAGGAGGATGTATTCATTTTAGAAGATTGTAATGTGTTTCATTGAGATGCTTGAAACACATTGTAAAAAACCCATTTTGTGGAATAGTGAAAAGGAAAAAAGAAAATTGGCTGGTAATTATGACTGATTTGCTTGATGCAATTAGGTAGTTTAACGATGGATCCTATGCTTGGAGATTAGCCAATCTATTTGATGAGAGGTTTGATATTCGTGCTAGAGTTTGGGTTTGAATGTTGTCGGATATACAATTAAAGGCTATCATTGGGTTAGAATGTTGTCGGATAGACAACACTAAACAGCAATTCAATGCCTTGTAGCCATGTCAGGGCTGTCCCATGTGACGATTTATCCCATGAGACCGCAAGTTGGTTTCCCTTTACATTTGTAAACTCAACGGGATGAATTCCCCTATGTGCATTTTGTTGGACAGTTTATGATAGTCGATGCCTCATGTCAACTGATTGCAACAGCTTCTTATGTAATACATAGTTAAAAAACTCTTTTGCAGGTACTACAAACTATATCAAAGGCTCTCGACGATCCAAAGAGGCCCGTTCGCTAGGAAGCTGCTAGATGCCGTCAAGCATGGTTTGATTTCATTTATAAGCACATCAATCATCTAATATTTCTCTCTTCAAGTCAGTGGGTATGACACTTTATGATCTTTCACAACAGGGCATCAATTGCATCAAGAAACCTTCATTTTTTTTTGTGTTAATTTCATTCCTCTTTGAGTTTTTATTAATTCATTAAGGAAAAAAAGAAAATGGTCATACATGATGCACTTCTTTCACTTTGTCTTTTTTTAGGGTGAAGTCGAGCAAATTTCTCTAATGAAGCCAAAGGCTAGGATGAAGAATGTACTTGGCCATATGCGAGTGCACACAAACTCACCAAGTTTTATATTTTCAGCATTATTTAAATGAAAGAATGTAATTAAATGAACGAATGATTGTAATTGAATGAATGAATGAATGATTATGCAGGTGGTAATTGAATGAACAAATGATTGTAATTGAATGAATAAATGATTGTAATTTTGACTAAATGTTTATGCAGGTGGTAATTGAATGCATGACTGAACGATTGTAAATTTTTTTTAATGTAGGTAATAGCTACGGATATTAACCATAGCAGTTAATTTAACAACCGTAGCCATTGTAGAATTCAGTATATTGCTACGGATCCAACACTACTTTTGGCTACCAATAATATCGGTAGCTGTAAGTGCTTTTGGCTATAAAATTTTTTGCTACGGATTATATCCGTGGCTATTACAAGATATGGATACGGATTAAATCTGTAGCCATAGGTTTTTGACCAATTGCTTCGGCACCTACGACGACGGTCGTGCTACGGATTTAATTTGTAGCCATAGGTGTATGGCTACGGATTAAATCCGTAGCCTTTGCCCATTTTTTGGGTAGTGTCACTAGCTTTGCCTAGTCCATCACATACCTACCCAAGATATTCTACCTATAATTACCAAAGCCTACTCCTCTTCCAGTCTCTATGAATATCAATGCCAAGAGCTATCTTTGTAGCCCCCAATCCTTCATCTCGAATGTCCCACTTAACTGAGTCTTTAGTGCGTTGATTCCAAACACAATATGATTGGCCATCTACATGTCATCAACATACAATTCCTGATTCACCATGAAGGAATCAAATTTTTATATCGCTGCCAAGGCCGACCTCTTGCAAACTTTTTTCTTAGCCCCTTTAAACTTTGAACTACTCTGGTTGCTTCATGAATAACAACACTTCCGATTTCCCGTGTAGAAGTATAGTCTCCACATCCATCCTTTCAGCTCGAGATCGTATTGGGCAACCCGTGCCAACACAAATCTGGTAGACACCTGTTATACCATCAGTGTGAATATTTCTGAGAAGTTGATCCCTTCTCTCTGAGCATAACCCTTCGCTACCAGCCTTACTTTGTATCTATGTTGTATCCTCTTGAAGATCCACCTGCATTTAACAACTTTCTGGCTCATTGGAAGTTCCACCGGCTCCCATGTGTCGATCTGATACAATGAGTCCATTGATCATCCATAGTCACCTTCCACTTCTCAGCACTAGGCTCACCTAAAGCCATCTGAATAGTAGATGGATCCCCCTCATCTTTAACAAGAGCATATGAAATGTTGGATTCATCCATGTACCTCACCAATATTCAGCAATCATGCTGTGTGATTCTTCTCACAGGTGGCTACTCTACCTGTTTTGTATCTCTGTCCGCACGTCTCAACCTTCATGCCCTGCTCGCTCATATGGCCATGGACATCACGCCACACACATGTAGAGGTAGAATCCATTACAACTATTGTAGTTTCACCTATTGAAGTGCTCCTAATCAACCTGTAAAGTTTATCAACTTGTTGCGCTTTCATTATTACCCATGCCCCTTTAGATACTTTAAGGGCACCATCAACACACATGAACTTGCATCCTATAACCTCGAGTGCACCGAGAGAAATCATACTCTTCTTCATGTTGGGAATGTGCCTTACCTCAATCAGGGTACGTTGTCCCTTCAAACATCTTGATGCCCAATATACCAATAGCCACAACATTGTAGGCACTGTCATTGCTCATAAACACTTATCCACCATCACACTCTTTGTACCTGGTGAACCAACTTCGATGAGGAGTCATGTGAAAAGGTGTCGCTATGCTTAAAATCCACTCACCCCTACAATCATCATATAGGCATTTGATCGTAGACATGGACAAGACATCACCATCACATCCCCTCGATCCATCTGATGTGGCAGCGTTGGCCTCCCTGTATGAAGCCTCAGATTCTTCTATCTTAGATTTAGGATTTACACAATCCTTCTTCATGTGTCCTTCCATCCCACGGTTCCAGCACTTTAATTTTCCTTTGCCCTTGCCCTTGGATTGGATCTAGAGCTTGAAGATCATGTACCTTATTCAAAATTCTGTCCCTTGTAATCAGTGCATCAGAAGATGTCCCTATGTCGCCATTAAGCTTTCTCATGGCCTTCCCTTGAAGAGCTGAGACAACAACATTGACACTTAGGATTTTATTTATGGTGCACATCGTGTCCTTGAATGATTTATACGATGCCGGAAGAGAATTTAATAACATATATGCTTGTTCCTCATAGTTGATTACTTCCTCCATATCTAACAATTTGCACACCAATTTATTAAAATTGATGATATGGGCCTGTAGATCTACGCCCTCTACCATCCTAAAGTTATACCAATGTAGCTTCAAGTGTAAGCGATTTTCAGAAGATTTTTCACATAGACATCCTTTAACTTCGCTCATAACTTAGCCACAGTTTTCTCCTTTATAACATTATAGAGAACCTCATTTGTGAGACACTAACGGATGGAAGGTAAAGAATTACTATCAAGAGTCTCCCATTCTTCATCCTTCATAGTCGATTTTCGCTCTTCAAGAGCCTTAGCTTCGCCTTACTTGGTTAATAGACTAATCATCTTAATATTCCACAACTTAAAATTATTTTTTCCTGAGTTCTTCTCAATATCAAATTTGACGTTTCCCATTGATGTTAATTCTGTAGATTCAGATCTATGCCCCAACGATAGCTCTGATACCACTTGTCAGAATTTGTGTTGTGGAATCACACAAATATGGATCTAGGATAGCAATCTAAGAACACCAAGAAATCACAAGAAACACAGAGATTTAACGTCAAAAATCCTTGCAAGAAAAAACCACAGTACAAAGTGACAGAAAATTCCACTATGAAAGCTCAGATTATAAAGATAGAGGACTTACCCGGCTTGAGCAATCCTCAAACCTCAAATTTTCTCCACCCCTTGAAACCCCAAAACCCTTTTAGAAACTCTAAAATGCCTTAGAATTCTCTTAGAATGCCTTAGAATTTCCCTGGAATACTTCTCAGTTCCACATACACCCCTTTATATAGGTTTAGAAAGAAGCCAACATGGAATAGGAAACAAAAATCATAAAATCTGCGTTTTCACAAATGAATCTGCATAAACCAGAAAAATGACATCAAAAAATGACAACAATAGTCTAGCGATCGAGGTTAAAAATCCTAAAAAGACTCGATGTCATCAATCGGCTTCGATGTCATCGAACTGGCTTCAATGACATCGAAGCTAGCTCGATGTCATCAAGCCCCCAATCTAACAGATTGATAACATCTATCACTAAGAGATTTTAGGTGCATGAGTGCATAGTTGGAAAACCCAAAAAATTGACTCTATGCTAGGTCTATTCCAGAAAAACACCAGCACACGATCGATACTGGCAAAGTAAAACAACGAAAGAGAAAGAGACCAACAAAAACTCAATAAGAAAGGGGAAAATAAGATATGAGAAAAAAATTACGTAGTTAAGTAGAGTATACTTATATTTACAGGACAGGAATGCTTACCTCTCTCCCATTCTTCTACTATATAAGAAACTCTCACCTAAAATCCCTAAAAGAAGATGCACTTCTCTCTATCTATGCTCCTACTTTATAAACTAAAGGAAAGAGCATATAACAAAAATCTAATAGAACTATGCTTCATTAGTAAGAGAGGAGAGAGAGTGAGAGATTATCACTACCTCAACATTCTCCCAATTGAAAACTAATTTATCCAGTAGTGTAAAAAAAATAAAAATTTAATAACAATTGTCTAAATGTTACTCAGTTAATAGGTAAAAACAAGCATAAGAGAAGTCCTATAGTATACAAACTTCACCCTTACAATAGGCTTAATCTGCATATTTGTTACGTTATCACCAATGTGATTTCTACAATAAGAGATGCCCATCTTTTACCACATCATGGATGAAGTGATACTGAACATCAATGTGTTTGGTCTGAGCATAGAATACTAGATTCTTAGTTAGGTATAATGCACTCTAATTGTCAAGGTGATTCACCACCGCTTTTTGCTTGAATTTCAATTCTTCTATCAACCACTACTTTAATCATATATTTTCTTTCCTTACTTATGTAACCGAGATGCACTTTGTTTCTATATTAGACAAGGCTACCACTTACTGCAATTTTGACATCTAACTAAATGTACCGTCAGATAAAGAGAAAATATAATCAGTGGTAATCTTTTTTATCACGATTTCTTGTGTAATCAACATCGACGAACCTAACTCACCACTATGATAAATAGTCATTTTAGAAGTACCTTTCAAGTAACAAATAATTCACTTTACGACAATACAATATCTCTACCTGGGTTCACCATATATTTATTGACTTCTTCAACTGCTTGTGTAATGTCTGGTTTAATACACACCATAGTAAACATACAGCTCCTTACCACCGATGAATATAGTACACTTAAAATATATATGCCTTCTCTGCTTTTATACTAAGACAATGATATGAAGACAACTTGAAAAAAAAAGAAAAGAAATGAAGTCCTAACTATATTACAATTATGTATGTTGAAACGACACATAATACTTTTAACATAACCTTTCTAAGCTATGCAGACTTTTTTCTCTTCTTCTTTCTAAGTATGGTCATCTTAAAATTTTGATTAACAATAGTTATATCTTTCATATTGATTTTCCTAACTAAATGATTTTTTTTATATGTTGTAATAGTATTTTTATTGGTTCTTATAACTAGCATGTCATCTATATACAATAATAAGACAATGAAACCTCCATTACCATAACTATGAATGTACGTTGCTTTATATCTCTAAAATTCTAAGCTTACAATGAAGGAATTAAACCATTGGTATCAACGCATTGGCGCCTCATTTAAATCACAAAGTGATTTGTTCAGTTGATAAACAAGATTCTTCTTATTTTTTTTTCAGTTTAACTTTCATGTTAAGTTGTATAAATTTTTCATCAAGATTCTTATACAAAAAATAATAATTTTTACATCTAGCTACTCAAACTCCAAGTCAAGTATCACTATCATATTCAACATATTATGAATAGTACTCGATTAGACAACTAGATAAAATTTCATTGAAGTAAATATATAATTTATCAGTATACACTTTTACTAGTAATAGGGCTTTATATCTTTCGATATTCTCTTTAGTATCAGTCTTAATCTTGTAAACCCATCTGCAACCAATAATCTTCCCCTTTTAGGCAATTCAATTAATTTTGAATCTTATTTTTATGCATAAATTCCATTTCCTCTTTCATGGATACTCTCTACCAGTTAACATCCTCAAATTCATATGCCTTTTTATACAAACAAGGCTTAAGGTTGTCAAGCCCCAAAATTTATAATCCAACTATGGTGACCCTGATCCTAGTTCTAGAGTGTGAATTAATATTCCATGCATTCATTCATCACATTTTCATTCAATTCATCATACATTTAAATCAAACTATAATTAAAGCATTCAAACTATAATAATTTATATTTAAACTTTAATGTTAGCTCCATGAATTCAAATCCAATTACTCTAGTACCACCAATTCTCTTCTCATGACTCCCACTATAAATTTACTACAATTTTCAATAAATTTATCCAAAAACTAAAATCCAATGAAAATAGTCATCTAGGTAATTTTCTTTCACTGCTCCTCCTTCATTTTATAAACTTGTAAGAGTTATCCAATATTGTTGAGCTAAAAATCTAATGAGATTATATCCACCATAATTAAAATTCCAAGAGATAAACTATATAAAACACTTCGATAATAGACAGAAATCAAACAAGATATCAACATAACAATGTCTTGAATGAAATTCACACAAAGATGTTATGAATGAACCATGATACCATAATGCCATGAATGTAATAGGGTATGTAAATGTATATTCCATCACAACAAAATTTAATTAACTAGTTTTTCACGTACTCAAATAGTTGTACACGTTAGGAGTCTTTTGCAAACCAAACATACTCACCTAATTGGTCCAATAAGACATATACCTAAATTCACCTTTCAACAATCTCACATGATTGTAGATGTTAAGAACATTCTGCAAATCAATCATGCTTACCTAACTAGTCCAGTGAGATGCATACTTAAATTCATATATATTAGAATCTAATGTGGCTCTAGACATTAGAAACCTTTTGCAAGTCAACCAGGCTCATCTAACCTGTTTGACTATGTGGCAAATCAACTATTTACACTGATGAATAAATTAATCATATTCATCGATCCAACCGAGAAAATTTACCATGCTCAACAATCCAATGAAGCAATAAGATCTTATATAGCTCTAACATTAATTTTTTTTATAAATTAGTCATTTTTACCTAACAAGTCCAGTGAGGTGACAAATCAACTATGCACGCTGATACGAAAATCAATCATACTCACTAATCTGTCATCCAACCAAAATTCAATTATAAATATCCATAGTTTTCAGTTACAATATCCAAACTAAATAACATGTATTACATGATGATGTAATCAATCAATTCTCAAGCAATCGTAATGAAATTAATAATTCAAATTTAAGCACATCATAATGATGCATATAATATCCATGAATAAACAAACTTATCAATTAATCATTACTCAACAATTATTCAAATAAGGAATTACAAACACATCAAATTGATATAACATGAGATTGTAAAATAATCTAAGGAGATTCCAATATAAGAATTGTCAAAGAGAATCACACCGCAAGTTCTAAATTCAAAATAGTCAACAAAAAGGTTGACCACAAAATAAATAAATAATATAAGGAAAAAACTCAAATCATAAAAATCATGTAAAAGAAACTAAGGGAATCTCATAAATCAAGAAGAAAAGAAAATGGTTATTCCTTCAAGTGAAAGGATTAAACCTAAAGTAAAAGTGAATCACATGTATATCAAAATCCAACTCATGAAAGAGACAAGAAAAAGATCACATCATATATCTTAAACACACAATCAGGGAAAATAAAAAAGAAACTATTTTGAATTTTAAAATTAAAGAAAAGTAAATGAACTTAGATCTACGTGAAAGGAAGTCAATAAGGGAAGATCACTCACCTGTTTGGACACTGTCGAATAAGCCCAAGATCTAACTCGACTCAATCTGAGTCAGGAGTCGACTCAATTATGTCAATTGTATCTCTTATTACTCTTTTTTTCTTCTTCTTCTTCTTCTTCTTAGCTACATCTAGGGTTAGACTTAATTGATCTTGAATTCAGCTCGACTTAACAGAGTTTGGGAGAGTCAGTGACTCACCCATTATTATTCTTCTTCTTCTTCTCAACTACATCTAGGTTTAGACTCAATCGATCTTAAATTCGGCTCGACTTAACAGAGTTTAGGAGAGTTAGCGACTCACCCATTCTTCTTCTTCTTCTTCTTCTCTCTCTCTCAATGGGTGTGTGGCTTTCCTCTTTGTCGAGAGGGATTTTATAGCACCTTTAGCACTTCAAAGTCCCAATCACAAGAGGACTACTTTGTGTATAGTTATTCTTGTGTGAGAAGGTTTTCAACGTTGTTTTGGTTTGATTTACTTTGCATAACCGCTTGGTTGGTTCTTGGTGAGAGAACGATGATCATTCGTTGATCATGTGGGACCCACAATGATCATTTTAGATCTCGAATCAATGGTCATATATAAAGCTATGGTGGAGTTTTTTTAACAAAGAAGATGATGGGTCATTAAAGGCATATTTCCATATGATGAGTTTTTTATGCCGATCCTTTTGGACGATGTGGATTAGTCTAGGGGAGTTTGTGGAAACAATCAAACCAAGCTCTTTGTTGGTTTTCTTGATGAGTTCCAGTTTTGACTACCTTATGTCGTTTGTAAGCTAGTGGACATGATCAAACCAAGCTCTTTGTTGGTTTCATGGTGAGTTCTAGTTTCAATAGGTTTCGTCTACCTCACATCATTTATAAGAAAATTAATAGAAATTGCGTATTTGGCTAGTTTTCTCTAACGGACTTTGATGTTAAAGTGATGTAATGGCTCCCAAAATATTAACTGTGTAGATTTCTTGCATATCTGAAACTTTCGATGCTGAAGTTTCTCTCGACCGCTGCTCAACACCCAAAAAATGGAATGACAAGGTTGCAGTTTTCTTGGATCCTAACTGGGATTTGGAGACCCCCAGATGTTGATCTCATGGTTTGGAATTATCGAAGATAAATATCTTGAATCATAAAAAGATTGTATTTCTAAATAAAGAGAATGCTAGTGGGAAAATGGATGTTTCTAAACCTTGCACGCACATGCAAGTTGGATTTTAGCTTCCCTCACATATGTGATCAATCAATAGTTGGGATGAACATTGCTCAAGTTCTTAGTGTTCAAAAACCCACCAAATGTATGGCTTGGATCGTGGAAAAGTGATTTCATTCAACTATTAAGTCGAATGGCTATAAGAAGTCAGATTTACAATTAATGGTCGGACCATCTTAAAATTGTAGCTCATGTATCCTATGAGGTTCTTTGGGGTGTCTAAGTGTAGATGTATGGTTGATCTTTCATATTAATGGTTAGATTTGGGTCTTATGGGTGGAGGTGCACAGTATAGGGTGTGTATGTGGTTACTAAATTCTTATTGAATTTTAGGAACTATATATTTTTTTGAATTCCTCTTAGAGGATCTAGAAACTTTAAAAATAGTCTCAAACATAGTACGATGTGAAAAGTGAATCAATAGATTTGTTGGGGGATATTTGAGGGACGCAATAGTGGTCCTTGTCTGATTTTTAGGTTAGTCATCCAATTGATATAATAAAAATTCTAATGGACGGTTGATCTTATGAATTTGACACCAATATTAAAAAGGTATGTTTCAATTGAGTTAGATATGTATATTAAATTTTCATCATGATCAAATATGTTTTCTGAAAAATAGTGTAGGGTAAGAACATGTATATCATAGAAAACTTTAAATGATCATTAGTACATTTATAACCATCAGAATTGGAGTTTAAGGGTGTAAATTATACATTGGTATATTAAGATGTAGATGATAGGGATTGAATCGATGATAATCAGATGTAACTAGCTTAAACGGTGTGAGACCCAACCCGAGTTCGCATTTGTTCATGTGTATGTGTGTGAGTATGCATCTTGTTCATCTTTATCCCATGCAATAGGCGCCAGGCCAGGACCCGCATTCATCGACCAACGGAGTTATCGAAGGTATTCTTCTTATTTCTACTTACATTGCTCATGTTTCATTTGATTCTAGTGCCTCCCATTCTTTTGTGGCCGAGCAGTTTTGCCGATCGACTGGTATTTCATCGGAGTCCATATCTGAGGCCTTGGTAGTCTCAACTCCCTTGGGGAAGTCCGTTGTGTCGACCTGTTGCTGTCCTTCTTTCCTGATGTTAGTGGGTGAGAATTTCCTTCCTGCCAATCTGTTCGTGATACCACTGTCAAGCTTTGATGTTATTCTCGGTATGGACTGGCTTGCGGAGTATCGTGCCATCTTGGGTTGTGCCATAAGGATAGTTACGTTTCACATTCCAGGCTTGCCAGTATTCCAGTTTTTTGTCGAGCCCAGGGGAGAGTCGGTATTTAGCTTCTTAGCTTCTGTCGTTGAGGAATTTGTGGCAAAGTGTATTGAGCATCTGCCAGTTGTTTGCGAGTACGCGGATGTGTTCTAGGAGATCCTAGGTTTACCGCTGCATCGACAGGTGCAGTTTCAGATTGATTTGGTTCCTAGTACTGTGCCTATCTCGAAGGCCCCCTATTAGATGGCACCATTGTAAGACTCATATCTTAATCCGTACTGTTCCGTCAACTCCGCGATCCTTCCCGTCAAAGTCCAGCAACCCGCGACATGTAATCAATGTTTGCATACGACCGTAAGTCGTATCCTATACATTTGAGTCGGCTTAATCCGAGACTTATATCATTGCGACCGCACCGTCACCGCGGTTCCAACGCCGTAACTCACGCACTGATCCGATACCCAGTGGAAGAGATGTGGGCCCACGTTCAGTTAGAGAAAAAATGCCTTGCGTTGGCAATCCCAAGAGAATCTCTACAACAATCTCATCAATCCCATCAATCACCTCTCATGTCAAGTACAAAGCACCCATGCTTTCTTTCTCCACAAGTCAAGCAAACCCAAAGTCAACCAATACATCACCTCACCCATCACTCACATCCATCACCCATCTCCCATCACTTCTCCTTACAACCCTCTCTCTCTCTCCCTCATTTCCCAAGCAACAAATTCCAAGCAAGAGAGAACCCACGTCCAAGCTCTTCCCATGGAGAGAAAAGTGCATTTGTGAGGCTCACTTTCCATCCCCAAAACTTCCATCCTAGCCATCCAAATCTCATCATCCACCATCAAAGTGAAGCATAAGGAGATAGGCTTTCCAATGAACTAAGGAGATCGCTAGGTGGGTGCTTCTATAGGGTAGTTTTTCTTATTTTTATGATGGGCCAAGTAAGGCCTACCGATCAATGGTATGGATTTCACTTAGGACCCTAAGATGTGGCCGATGGCCCACCTTGATTATCAATATCATTCCATGATGGGGCCATTCTCCATGGACCCCATCATGATGTTTACTTCCCTAGTTTGAATAGAGGTCATCTAGACCATTTATTTTAGTGGAGAAGGAATCTCCACCATTGGATTTTGATTTAATGGACCCACATGCATTGGGACTCATTTGATGTATGATTGATTTCAAGGGAGGGCCCATAGTGTCGGGGTTCCTCCATCACAGGTGTCCCTCCCTCTCTCTCTCTCTCTCTCTCTCTCTCTCTCTCTCTCTCTCTCTCCTACATTTAATTATTTTGTGGCCCACATGATGAGTGTATGTGGTGTCCCAACCATCCATCAAGTGGACTCCATGGCCGACCAACCTTGTGGGCCCTATCCTTTGATAATGGAAAAACACAAACATTAAATTTATATAGGTGGTCCACATCCACGTGGGGCCCACCTTACATATATATATGTTATGGCCAGGTCGACCAGCGTCCAGGGATGCTGGACGTGAATTGTTGCAAAAAAAAAAAAAAAAAAGAAATGAGATTTTCTTGGTTTTGGGGTGGATTACTCATGTAGGCTCCACCTCGATGTATGAATGTAATCCATGTCGTTCATCTTATTTTCTAGATTAGTTTATGCGTTGAGCCAGAAAATGAACTCAATCCGATTTTTTTTGGTGGGCCATAACATACAAATATTGATTTTTACCGTTAAAAATTGACTAGGGCCCACCTTGAGCCAAAAAAATACCGTATATTGGACTAGTTTGGTTTGTATTGAGCCATGGAATGCAATGGCTGGATTGAATTTTTCGAATGTGGCCCCTACATGAGAAAAACTGCAAAAATATTGTTTTTCAAAAAAAATAATAATAATTAGCATGCAGCAGAACGCTGCTGCGGCCAGAGGGTCGCAGGCAGCGCCTTCTGCACTCGGCTAGGGACCATGGGTCCCATATGTGGTCCCCACCTTGATGTTTATTTACCATCTAACCCATTCACGAGGTGGGCCACACCCTGAAGTGGACCCACCCCAAAAATCAGGTTGATCCAGATCTCAGGTGGCCCACACCACAAGAAACAGTGGTGATTGAACTCTACCATTGAAACCCTTTTTGGGGATGACAAAAGTTTTGGATCACGATGATATTTGTTTTTCCTTTCCATCCCGGCCCGGGTGACCTTACCAACGGGTTGGATTGCAAATAAACTTTATGGTGGGCCACCCACATGGAACCCACCATTGATGTATGTGTTTACCACACCGCCCAGGCAGACGATGAAAGCCCACCATGATGCATGTCTAACCACACCGTCCACGGTACTGGACGGTGGGGCCCACCATGATGTACGTGTTCTATCCATGCCATCCAGTTATCAATCAGGCGGGCCACACAGCAGGAAACAGTGTTGATTAAACATCTACCATTGGAACCCCTTTTGGGTTGAGAAATTTGTTTTCCCTATTTATCCAAGTCTATGTGACCTTATCAACGTTGGATGGAAAATAAATGTTATGGTGGGCCACCCATGTGGACCCACCTTAGGAAGCAGGTTGGCTAGAGTGCCACACACCAACTATATTAATGGTGTATGTGATGTCACCAAGTTATGTGGACCCCACCTGTTTCACCCTTGTTGTCCATCTATGGAACCACCCCGATGCACGTGTTGCATCCAAACTATCCAGCCATTTTGACAGATAATTTCAAGGCTTGAGTTCAAAAATAAGACAAATCTATTTATCATGTGGATCACATTGTACAGTGGGTTTGAACCCCACCATTAGACCTTAGGCCACCAAGTTCTTAAGTGACCTTATAAATAAATTGTGTGGGAAATAAATGTTATGGTGGACCTTAGAAATTTTAATGGTGGAAATCATTATCACCACTTGCTTTTGGGTGTGACCCATTTAATGCACATATGGGACCCGTTGGTGTGGCCCATCTAATATACATAAGGCCTATGTTATGAGGCCCATTCGATTTTTTTTTTGTCCCGTTGTTGAGGCCCACTTTGATAGATGTAAGGCCCATATTTTGAGGCCCATTTTGATGTATTCAAAGGCCCATGGGTTATGGCCCATTCTAATGTACATAAGGCCCATTGATGTGGCCCACTTGATTTATAAAAGACTCATATAAGGCGGCCCATTTGATGTATCTAAGGCCCATGGATCAAGGCCCAACGGGATGTCCTTAGGGTCCATTGCAATGAGTGATTTCCTCCATGGTTGTGTAATGATATTTATGGTGGTCCGTGCTTAGGGAACAATGATGGTTTGACGTCCACATTGTAAGTACAATGTTAGTTAAATGTCCGCATTGTAACTCTTCTTAGGGCCCATTGATAGGCCTATATTTGTTACTAATTCATCACTTTATAACATGCTTAGTATAGCCCCATGATTCATACTCATACGCATCATATGTATGCTTGATATGAGGAATATTTGATCATAGAATAAGCCGTTGAGCTGAGACACTTACGGGACTCCTTATGAGACGGAGTGCCCCACATGATCGCGCAGTACGTGCTAGATTGCTACATGATTTGACAGTGTGACTCATGCATCTTGCATATATGCGACTTGATCACTACACGCCCTAGCGACATCAGGGCCGTGGCTCCACAGGTACATTGTGGATGGCCATATCAGATACCAAAAATATTTTGTTTTAACACTGTGGGCACTTAGGATGTCCTTGGGTGAAAGTTTCAGAACCATTTTGGTACCAGGAGATGCTCCAACATCTAAACCGAGTAGATACATGAGCGCCCGAGTGTCGAATACCAGTAGGCCGCGTCTCTCACTATGTCGTGGTCAGTTGAAAGGGGGTGTGGCCTTATCCTCCTGAGTGAGGGGACTATAAGCTAGGCTGAGTTTGACCAGCTCACAAATGAGTCCGCTATCGATGAGTCGGGTAGGTATTGACAGACTACTGGTCAGGCGGATAATGTGGTCTATTCCGCTTACTTAGCTGTGCAGCTAGGGAGGAGGCAGTCAGTGTGAGTGTATTAGACCCCGGTGATATCTAGAGAGGAACTGTACTGATATGTGTACTTGATGAGTACCGACTTGCTTAGATTGTATTTCGCATATGACATTCGGCTATTTAAGCATCGCATTGCATCGGTGTGGCCGATAGCATTCATGTCTCGCATCGCATGGCCTTAGTATGACCAATAGCATTCATGTCTCACATCGCATAGCCTTGGTATGGCTGATAACATTCATGCCTTGCATCACATAACATTGGTATGGTTGGTTTTATTCATGGACTTACCGCATACTTCCGCATTACTCTGATATTGTACACTTGGCATTTTCCTTACGCACACACTTACACCACCCTCTAAGCTTTTGTAAGCTTATGCACGACAGTTGCATGCAAGTAGCGTTGGACAGCAGCAGCGCTGAGGCAGGAGTGTGCATCTGGCTATTTTGGAGCTTTTGATCACCTTGTATTTCCCTTTCTGCATTGCACTTAAAGTTTTTGATATAGTGGATATGTGGTGATGTTGTTTTGTGACTTGGTTATGTTTGTGATTATGCTCCATTACAAAAAAAATATCATTCTGAAAATCCTCCTTGTAGGATCCCAGGATTGGAATCTGGCATATGTTTGCCAGGTGCCGAGAATAGGGCACTACGGAGGCTGTCAGCACTGAATTCGGTGATCGAGATTCCAGTGAATTTGATTTCTGGGTTTGGGGCATGACAACCATTGGAGTTAAGGGAACTGCAGGAGTAGTTGGATGAGATCCGGGAGTTAGATTTAACTCATCCTAGCAGTTCACCTTGGGGAGCCCCCGTATTGTTTGTGAAGAAGAAGGATGGTTCATTGTGGCTCTGTGTGGACTATCATGAGCTCAATAGAGTCACCATCAAGAACCGATACCCGCTTCCCCATATTGATGATCTATTCGATCAGTTACAGGGTGCACAATAATTTTTCAAGATAGACTTACGCTCCGGTTACCATCAGATTTGGGTCCGAGAGGAGGACATTTTGAAGACAGTTTTTTGGACACGCTATGGTCACTTCGAGTTCCTGGTCATGTTGTTTGGACTGACCAATGCATCCGCCATATTCATGCCGCTAATGAACAAAGTCTTCCAACCGTTCCTCGATCAGTTCATGGTGGTATCCATTAATGATATTCTTGTATAATCGAGGACCTGAGAGGACCATGTTGAGCACTTGCGGATTGTGCTGGAGACCCTCTGTGCCCATTAGCTGTATGCGAAGCTGGAAAAGTGCAAGTTTTGACAGGAGGAGGTGAAGTTCCTCAGTCATGTTATGATGAGGGAGGGTGTCGCTGTGGACTCCTCGAAGATTGATGTAGTGTGTTAGTGGGGCCAGCCCATGAACGCATCCGAGATCTGTAGATTTCTTGGTCTAGCGAGATATTACTGACGATTTATCGAGAGTTCTCCCATATTGTAACATCGTTGATCCAGTTGATGTGGAAGGGCGTTGAGTTCGTCTGGAGTGACGCTTGCGAGGAGGCATTTATGGAGTTAAAGGATCCTCTCACGTCCGCCTGTTCTCACTCTTCCTAATGAGAGTGAAGGTTTTTTTATTTTCACCGATGCCTCTCAAGTTGGCTTGGGTGTTGTACTAATGCAGCACGGGAAGCCAGTAGTGTATGCCTTGCGCCAGCTTAAGGTCCATGAGCTGATCTACCCACTCATGATTTGGAGCTTGCAGCAGTCGTCTTCGCACTGAAAGTGTGAATGCATTATCTATATGGGGTTAGGTTTGAGCTCTTCTCGGATCATAGGAGCTTGAAGTATCTATTTTCGTAGTCTGAGTTAAACCTGTGTCAGAGGCGATGTATGAAGCTGTTAAAGGACTATAATTTTGACCTTCAGTACCACCCAGGCAAGGAAAACATGGTGGCGGACGTACTCAGCCATCAGACACAAGGCCTAGTGGCTTAGATGATGGTTCGATAGTGACAGATGCTCGAGGATGTTTCAGAGTATGACTTTGAGTTTGGTCTGCAGTCTTCCATTGTTCAGCTTTCGATCTTATCGATTCAACCCTCTTTGGTGGCTAGGGTGATCAAGGCTCAGCGGACAGACGATTCACTTTAGGAGTACCGAATAGAAGCCGCATCCATGGAGCATTCAAAATGGCAGATTGGTTCCGATGGTGGATTACACTTCAGAGGTAGATTGTGTCTCGCACGTGCCAGAGTTGCATCGTGATCTGATGACCGAGGCACACCGATTGAGAATAAATATTCACTCGGGATCCACGAAGATGTATCGTGATATGAAGAGGTAGTATTTTTGGCAGGGGATGAAGCGTCAGATTGCTAGTTTTGTGGCCGAGTGTGACACATGTCAGTGTGTCAAGGCCAATCACCAAAGACCCTCTAGTCCCTTGCAGTCGTTAAGCATTCCAAAGTGAAAGTGGGAGCATGTATCGATGGACTTCATCGCAGGTTTACTGAGGACTCAACGAAGTCACAATACCATCTGAGTTATCGTTGATCGTTTGACGAAGTCAGATCATTTTATTCCAGTGCGTCTTCCTTGTCGATGGACCAGTTTGCAAAGGTGTTTATTGAGTAGATAGTGAGACTACACGATGTCCCAGTTTCAATCGTTTCAAACCGAGACTTCAGATTTACATCTCAGTTTTAAAAGAGTTTTCAGCAGGTGTTGGGGGTCACTTTGCTTCTCAACACCGCTTATGAGGCCTGTATCATAGTCCGTACCGTTCCATAGGCTTCCACGGTCATTCCGGTTGAATTCTGGCAACTTCGACCTGTATCCGAAGTTTGCGCATGATTCTAAGGCGAGTCCTACATATCGGAGTCAACTCGACTCGAAACTTATACTCTAGTGACCGTACCGTCGCCGCAGTTCCAACGTCGCGACTCGCACACCGATCCGATACCTAGGCCAGGAGGTGTGGGCCCGCGTTTAGTTCGAGAAAAATGTCAAGCGTTGGGAATTTCGAGAGAATCTCTATGACCCGTCACATCAATCAATCAATGTACAAGTCAAGTACATATCCCATCACACCCATCCCTCTCTCACCCACAAGTCAACAACACCCATACCTATCCCATCCCATTCTTATCCAAAAGTCAAGGCAACCCATACATTCTCATGCCATATCCCTTACACCACTCCTCTCTCTCTCATTTCTCATTTTCATTCCAAGCAATCCCATGAGTCCACCATCTAAGCTCTCCATGAGAAGAGCTAGTGTGGCCCACCTTCCTACCTCCCAACTCCACCCTCCAAAATCAATCTTAACCGTTGAATCTTGACTCCTTGAGCTCTAGAACCCGTTAGTGGAAGAAGGAAGAAAAGATCTTGAGATGGGTGATTTTATTATTTGATTTGTAATTTAAAGGCCCACATATGTGGGACCTATCTTGATATATGTGTTATATCAAAGAGGGACCCATAGTGGTGGGCTCCCTCTGCTACTCCGATCTCCATTACGTTTCTCCCTCTCTTTTTCTCTCTCTTTCTTTTATGGTAAGGATGAGGTGTGTGGCCCACACGTGGACGCACCTTAGCATGTATATTTCATCCATGTCGTCCGTACATGGGCCATCCGAACCATCCAGATCATGGTCCCACATGATAATGATATATGTGTTGTATCCAACTTGCTCGTCCATGGACCCCACCTGATGGATGTGCTGTATTAGCGCCATCCAGCCTGGACGAGAGAAAACATAAATATCAGCTTTCATCCAAAGCTGGTAGGCCACACGTGGGACCCACCATGCATGCATTTTATCCAGCCATCCAAATCAGGAGGGACACTGCTGGACCTTTTGTCCAGCAGTTGCTTAGGGCCTCATGAGGTATGTACTTCATCCCTACGGTCCTAGGCTCAGGATGTGGGACTCACCTTAGTGAAGGTGTTTCATCCACCGTTCATACATGTGAGCAACGTGACATGTGTATCTGATTTCCACACCGTCAGCAAGTGGAGTGGGACGCCAGCCACCGTGAGTGTGTTTCATTCAAGCTGTTCATCTGTATTTCCTCTAAGCCATCCATCTTTCCTGATGGTGGGACCCACCTTGATACACGTGTTATGTATCCCCACTATCCAGGACAGTGCAGTGGGCTCCAATGTGATGTATGTGCCTCAAATCCACACCGTCCAGACCTCTGGACAGTGTGCTGATCACGAGGTATGCATTATATCTAAACTATCCATCCATTTTTACTAGTGGGCCACCACGTGGACCCACCCATGATGAATTTGTTGTATCTTTACCATCCATAGTTTGGATGGTGGACACCCATTCGTTGAGTACATTGTCCAGATCAGTGGGACCCACGTGAGTATGTGTTTTATATGCACCGTCCAGCATCCAAACCCTGGACGCTGGACCTCTTTCCAAATTAATAAATAATATTATTATTACTAGTATTATTATTATATATATATATATATATATATATATATATATATATATATATATATATATATATATATATATATGTACCGTGGTGGGCCCATACGGGACCCACCTGCTGGACGTATTGGCTATGATATCTCACACTGAAAATTCATCTGACGTGTCCGACGTCAGTAAGCTCAGTGTGCCCCACTGCTAATGTATGGGTCTTATCCACACCATCCAGATGGCTGGATGGTGGGACCCACCACTGATGTATGTACTTTATCTACACGCCATCCATTTGTCGGGCCCACCTTGATGTATGTATTACATCTAAACGGTTCATCCAATTGGCAAGCTCGATTTAAGGCTTGAGAATAAAAATGAGGCAGAGCTATCAGGTGGACCACACTACAGAAATCAGTGGAGATTGAACGTCCACTATTGAGACCCTTTTTGGGTTAAGGAAGTTTTGGATCCATATGAGATTGTTTTTCCTCTTCATTCAGGTCTTTGTGACCTTATGATCAGATTGGATGGAAAATAAACATTATGGTGGGCCCTGAGAAATTTAAACGGTGAAATCATTATCTCCACTACTATTTATGGTATGGTTCGAAGGATCTTCCAATCATCATATCCGCCGCTATTTGGGGTGCGATCCAAATGATCTTTTAATATGATTCATTTTTGGTTAATATTATAAAATGATCTCTTAAAATAGATGAATGGTGTAGATGGCGCGGCCCATTAATGCAGCCCACTTGATGTTTATGAGGCATATTGGTGCGACCCGTTGATGCGGCTCATTCGATTTTTATGAGGTCTGTTGGTGTGACCCGTTGATGCGGCTCACTTGACGTTTATGAGGCCCATTGGTGTGACCCGTTGATGCGACCCACTCGATGTTTATGAGGCCTATTGGTGCGACCCGTTGATGCAGCTCACTTGATGTTTATGAGGCCCGTTGGTGCGACCCGTTGGTGCGGCCCACTTGATGTATACGAGGCCCACTGTAATATGTTTGTGTCCCATTTGGTAAAGCCCACTATGATATATTTGTGCCCATTTGGTAAGGCCCATTGTGATATATTTGTGTCCCATTTGGTAAGGCCCACTATGATATATTTGTGGCCCATTTAGTAAGGCCCACTGTGATATATTTGTGTCCCATTTAGTAAGGCCCACTATGATATATTTTCGGCCCATATAATGAGGCCCGACTTGATGTATACAAGACCCGTTGTGATGTATATTATGTTCGTGAGATCTGACCCACTTGATATATTTAAGGCCCTTGGGCAAGGCCCATGGTGACGTATTCATGGCTTATGGGTAAGGCCCACTGTGACATATTCGTAGCCTATGGGCAAGGCCCATTAGGATATGTATTAGGCCCATGTGTAGGGCTTGCATGTTGTGTATTTGAGGCCCATGTGTAGGGCCTACCTGTTGTGTATATGAGACCCATTAATGTAGTCCACTTGATGTATATTGAGGCCCATGGGTCGTAGCCCATTATGATGTATTTGATGACCATAGGTCATAGCCCATTGTGATGTATATTAGGCCCATGTATTCAGCCCATCGTGATGTATGTTAGATCCTTGTATGAGGCTATGGGCCCACTGTATGTTCGGCCCTATATGGGCCACTCCTTGGGAGCAATGTTGGTTGAATGTCCACATTGATGGTCATCAAACCTTCCCTTAGGCTTTATTCGACCGATTATCGAGGTAATTTTGATATGTCGAGGCCGATTGTATAGGCTGATTCTGATTATCGAGGCCGATTCTAACTATTGAGGCCAATTTCAATTATTATCAAGGTCAATTTTGATTATCGAGGCCGATTCTAATTATCGAGGCCAACTCCGATTATCGAGGTCGGATATCGAGGTCGATTGTCGAGGCCCATTGTGATGTATATGCGGCCCATATTTAAGGCCCATTCTGATGAGTATTCGGCCTCAGCTTGATACATTTGAGGCCTATGTAATGTATATGAGGCCTATGTGATGAGGCCCATTGTGGTGCATTTAAGGGCCAGGCGATGGAGCCCATGGTATTGTATATTAGGCCCATGTGAGAGGCCCATCATGATGTGTATTAAGCTCTTGAGTGAGACCCATGGTATTATATATTTAGCCCTTATGTGAGGCCCTAGGTCCACTATATGATAGGCTCTATATAGGTTATTCCTTGAGGGCAATGTTGGTTAAATGTCCACATTATCGAGGTCAATTGTCGATGACGGTTATTGATACTGATTATGAGTATGTGATAGAATAGCATCATGATACATGCCCATACGCATCATCTGCATGTTTGTTATGAGATATGATTGACCATTACATATGTCATAGTGCCAGTTGTTACGAGACTCCTTGATAGGGGGAGATTGTCTAACATGAGTGCACAGTATGCGCAGGATTAATGCATGACTAGATTGTATGATTCATGCATCTTGCATTGTGTTGTGATTAATATACGCCTTAGCAACATCAGGGTCGTAGCCTCCACACGCATATCATGGATGGACAGATGGGATACTGGAAATCTGTTACTAGCATCAAGCTATCATAGATAACCCTGGGTGAAAATCTCTAAACCCTCTTGGTACTAAAGAACGCCCCAACGTCGAGACTGAGTGGATATATATATATATGAGCGTATAAGGGTCGAATACAGAAGGCCGCGTCTGCCACTGTATCGTGGTCAGTTG
Organism: Magnolia kwangsiensis; assembly: GCA_037074715.1. Lineage (NCBI taxonomy): Eukaryota > Viridiplantae > Streptophyta > Magnoliopsida > Magnoliales > Magnoliaceae > Magnolia > Magnolia kwangsiensis. The sequence goes on along the minus strand of CM073576.1, from coordinate 39,053,455 downwards.
GGGGGGAGTGTGGCTTTACCCGCCGATGTGTCAGGTCTATATTGGTTGACTACTAGTCAGGCAGATAGTGAGGTCTCTTCCACTTACCCAGTTGTGCGCTTGATGGGGTGACAAGCTGGTGTAGAGTATACTAGACCCCAGTGATGATCCCAGAGATGAACTGTAGTGATATATAGACTTGTTGAGTAGGAGTTGCATACTCATTTATTCATTCATTCACTATCCACTCAGGTGGTGGTGCACAATGATTTATTACATGTTCCTTCGCAATGGCTAGGATTTCGGTTGGGGCGCGCGACTAACCTGAGATTAGAAGTTTACTATATTGAGTCTGACTATCCAAATTAGGTATGGGACTAGTTTGGATAGAAGTCCCTTGTGATGGACCTTATAACCTGCGATACTACGTACTATCATCCCGACTTCACACTCCAGTATGGTCATTCCATTCGCACCGCATATCATATTACATCCACGGCATATGGCAGTTTGGGTTAATATATTTTTATATTTATATGACCTAGACAAGGCTGATGGTATTCTAAGCTCTCTCGAATTATATATTTCATTGCATCCTCGATATCTGATATCTAGTTCATTGTGTTTTCGCATTACGTAGTCGATTTAAATTAATTTCTCAGTATATGACATTGACTTGATATGTCTTTCCATCACATATCCTAGATGAGGTTAATGATATTTTTATGGACTTACAGTATTTTCATTTACTCTGATATCGTACGATTCATACTAGTAAATTCTAATATTGTATGATTAAGGCATTATATTGAATGCTTTACACTTATCTTGTGCACACACTTACACCACCTTGTAAGCTTTATATAAGCTTATGCACTATAGATGCATACAAGTAACGATAGGACGCAGTCGAGTTGGGGCAGGAACGTGCGACAAAGTTTTTGGAGATTTTGTTATATGCATGTAATTTCTTTTCAGTATTGTACTCAAATGATTATATTAGTGGATATGTGGTAATGATGTTGTTCTTATGATTTGGGTATCTTTGTGGTTATGCTTCTTATGAAATAAATTCATGTTAAAAAAAATCCTCCTTATAGAATCCCAGGATCCGAATCTGGCATATGAGCGTTGGGAGCCGAGAATAGGGTACTACGGAGGCTGTCGACACCGGATTTGGTGATTGAGAATTTTGTAAGTCCAGTTTTTAAGTTTAGGGCGTGACACCGCTTATCATCTGCAGATAGATGGGCAGATCGAAAGGGTGAACCAGATCCTTTAGGATATGCTTAGAGCTTGTGTGATCGACTTTGCAGGTAGTTGGGATGAGCATATGAGTCTCACCGAGTTTGCATATAACAACATCTATCAGGTGACTATCAACATGGCTCTTTTTAAGGCACTTTATGGCAGACCGTGCAAATCTCCTACTTGTTGGACCAATGTTGGAGAGCATCGTCTCTTAGGCCCCGAGCTTGTGCAGCAGACGTCAGATGTTATTGATGTTATCAGGGAGAGGATGTGCACAGCTCAGAGCCAGCAGAAAAGTTTTGCTAATCGTCGACATCGACCCCTCAAGTTCACAGTTAGGGACATGGTATATCTCAAGGTCTCGCCTATGAAAGGCGTGGTTCATTTTGGTGTGAAGGGCAAGCTCACCTCGAGATTTATTGGACCTTTTGAGATTACCGAGCGCTTAGGCGCTATGGCCTATAGGCTTGCCTTACCTCCTTAGTTGTCTGCGATCCACGACGCGTTCCATGTTTCTATGTTATAGAAATGTGGGTCGGACACTATTCCTATGGTTGATTGGCAGCCACTCGAGGTCTGTGAAGATGCTTCCTACATTGAGCAGCCGACTCGTATTCTGAATCGAAAGGAGCAGATCCTCAAGACCAAGGTCATTCCCTTGGTGAAGGTGCAATGGGGTCATCATTTGGAGCTCGAGGCATCTTGGGAACGTGAGGCCGAGATTAAAGAGCGTTATCCTCATTTGTTTATTGATTGATGTATGCAGATTGTATTGCCTTCTTTTTTGATGATTTTTATATGATGTGGTGCTTTGCTTTTCATTTTGTCATACATTGGTCAATTTTGGGGACAAAATTTCTTTATTGGTGGGTAGGGTTGTGAGACCCGACCTGAGTTTGCATGTGTGTATGTGTGTGTGAGAGAGTATGCATCTTATTCATTATGGTCTTGCGATCCTACTGGTTAAATTTTGGTGACTCACAACCTTCGAATTGTGTTTGTAGTCATCCTTGAGTCTAATCACATAGACCTAACTCAGATTGACCTTAAACCTATGTCATTCGTTCGTATCGTCGTTGCGATTCCAACAACGTGTCATGTACCACCATCCGACTTATGGATCAAAAGTTATGAGTATTTTATCATGTGGGCCACTTTTTGTATAAAAGTATATGGACCACTTCTATGGCACAATTTCCCATGCACACCACCCACACACACTACAATTCTATGGAATAAACACCACCCACCTTAGACACTACCCAAGCCTAACCTAAACCCTATGAGCATAGTAATCTCTTCTCATAGCTTTGATTACCCTTCGTACAAATCCATCGGTACCACCTCCCTACAACTTCTCTCTCTCTCTCTCTCTCTCTCTCTCTCTCTCTCTCTCTCTCTCTCTCTCTCTCTCTCTCTTCCTTCTCATTTCTCTTCTTTCCTTCTTCCTCTCTAATGTCTAGCCCTCCTCCCATTTTTCAGCATATTTCTCCCTCCTTTCCTCCATCATCTAGCTACCATAGTCTCATCTTGACCATTGAATCTTAAACCTTGGAGCTTGAGATCCTTAGTGATGGTGAAAGCTTGAAAATCTGAGGTGGGTGCTTCTAATAGTGCTGATTTCTCTCATCTCTTTTATTTCTTTAGTTTCTTCATGTATGGGAGAAGTGGGACCCACCCATCCATGGTGGGGATCCCATCTAACCCCTTGGATGTGGTCATTGGCCATCCTTCATGCATGTGTCATTCCATGATGAGGCCATCCTCCATGGACCCCATCATGATGTATTGCATAATCTCAACCCTTTCAAGGTCATCTAGACCTTTATTTTAGAGTGGGAATGGCATCTCCGCCTCAAATTCTTATTATAGAGGTCCATGCATGCATAGATCCATAAGATGAGCATTGTATGGTTGTTTCTTCTTTTTGCATAAGGGATTTATAGTGGCGAAATCCCTCTTGAATAGTCGATCTCTCTTTTATTCTCTCTCTCTCTCTATTTCTTTCCCCCCTAATATTGTTGATCAAGGTGGCCCACCTGATGTGCAAGACACATCCAACCGTCCACCCTTGATGGGACGTCCCCATGTCCCATTTTCTGGACATGTGGAGATCCACCTTATTGTCCATTCTCACATGCAAGGCCTGGGTTGATTAGAAGTATGTTCTGAATGTGTGTGGCCCATCTAGGTGGCCTCACCTTAATGTGTGTGAGGATTTTTTTGCTGGACTTTTATTTGTGGACTGCACTAGGCAACAATATACCTTGATGTCCAGAAATTTTTTTACAAGCCTATGTTGCTGATTTTTGGGAAGTGTTTGGCCCTCATATTTGAATTGTTTTAGAAGAATTTTATGGTGGGTCGTTGGCATGTGGACCCCACCCTGATGTATGTTAAAAACCAACCCTAGCAGCCACTCTTTGGGACGCCCAAGAGCTGGGCCCAAGGGCCTGGGCGGTCCAACATGTGGGACCGTCCAGCCATATATATGGTCTTGGAAAGCCCCTTTGTGGGCCATGTTTTTGGATGGTGGCCCATTAATGTGGACCCCATCTTAAGGTACAGCAGCAGAGGCACCTCTCCCAACCACTTTCCCTTGATTTCTATGGCATGGGCCCACTCCGTGGTGATCCAAAAAGGGGGCAGTAACCTGTATTTTCTTCAACCTTGTTGTACATAAATTGTATGAATTAAATAAAATACTTTTGTCACTCTAAAAATTCTAAAATTTTGTAAGGAGGTGGACCACTCATGGTAGAACCCACCTACAAAATTTTTAGGCCAATGGACAACTATACACACCGTGACAAGGGCTGGACCGGCCCGCCATAATGGGATGTGCAGATCCGGCAGTATCTTAGGACAGATTGTTTTCTTAAAATGAATTAAAATATTTTCAGTTGTCAAAAAATCTTAAAATTTTGTGGAGATGTGTCCCACCCATTTTAGGACCCACTTACTAAATTTTAGGGCTAATGGACACCTTTGCACACCGTGCGAAGGGCTGGACTGTCCCACTATGTTGGGATGTTCACGATGACCAGAATTTTTTGGTAGACTGTTTTTTGTGTAAATAAATTAAAATACTTATGAGTATCCAAAAATCATGAAATTTTGTGAAGGTGTGGAACACCCATAAAAGTATAAACATACAAAATTTCAGGGCCAACAGGACCCTGTACTGTCCTTGGTGTGGTCTGGAGTGGCCCACCAAGTTCGGACGCCCAGGCTGGGGCGTCTAGCCTTGGCTAGCCATCCAGGCTACTTTGTGGGCCCACCTTAATGTTTTTTTATATCCTACCATTCATCTATATGGGTCCATAGAGGTAGTGATCATCCTCCCTCTGTAGTTTTCCATTTTTTGGGCCCATTGGATAAGTTTTGGGGCCAAATACTCAGGCCCATAGGACAGCCCACCATGGGACACCCCTACCTTGGGTTGTTGCTGGGCATGTATTTCGGCAGCATGACCCACTTGTAATATATGTTGTGCATTCCTCCTCTCATCTGGTGGGACCTATAATGATGTGTGTGGGCCATCAGGGATTAAATATACTATAAAGCAATTTTATTGTTGGATTCCAACTAACCCAGAAATGGGTGGGCTAGAATTTGGCAATGGGTCCAATATTGCTACCCATTAAAGTTATTTTGGGGCAACATGGCCCACTAGATTTGAGGATGGATTAATTTGTTATTTTTTCATTTTTCCTTTAGTATTTTTGGGATTAATTAGGGCCCATCTAAGGCCCACTCAAGTTGGGTTTTATTAGATCATTATATGTGTTTAGTTGCTAGTTCTTTAGGCCTTTTAGACTGAAACTTTCTAGATAGACCCATTGACCTTTGGGCCTATACTCTTCTACCTATTGTGATGGATTTGTGGGCCGTAATATGTAAGTAGTTGGGCCCTTGGTTGCCCACCAATTTAACCCTATACTTGGGCTAAGATGAGAGGCTCAACTCACTTGTGTTAAGTATGAAATTTGCCCATATGGTTGTACTATTGGGCTGCCCATTAGGCCCACCACGATGAGTGGATTTATGAACCTTATGGTTGGGCCTAAACCTTGTTTAAGGGCCCACCATGTTGCCTATGTATTGGGCTTAGTGTATGGCCCACCAGATTATGGATTTATAGGGCCTTGAACCTTACTTTATGCGTAGCGGGATACCTTTGGGACCCAGTTGAGGTTGGATGTCCTCCTTGGTGGCCCTGAGGTAGGCCCATAGGGTTCCTATAGGTGGTCAAAGGTTCACTTTGGGCCCTTGATTAGGATCGTTTCTTCCTTAGGAATATGACTTTCTTAGCTTGTGCGTCACCCCAAAGTATTGGGCCCCCATTAGAAGACTTCTCTTCTCCTTACAGTACTTGTCTATGTATGTAGACATTGTTCCTCCTTGGAAAGGAGGAATATATTCTACAGGTAGCACACTTACATCATTATGACCCATATGCATCATCTGTGTGAATTGGTTACATTGTATAGTGGCCATTGAGGGATGGAGTTTCTCCCCTCGTGCACATTGAGTTCTTGAAACTTTTGCATGATCTGTATGTGTGACTCATGCATTGGCATTACATTTTCATGATGATATCGCTCTTTTGCTTTATCAGGGCTTCACCTTCACAGGGATATTCATGGATGGATGGATGTGTGGACATCAAAAATGATACTTAAGCATACAGGGTGTATAGGATGCTCATGGGTGAAATTCTCAAAACTTTCATGGTACCAAGGGACTACCCCAATGCCGTGACTAAGTGAAAATTATGAGTACACGAGGGCCTTATACCGGTAGGCTATGACTTCCACTGTCGTGTAGTCAGTTGGGTAGGGATGTGGCCTTATCCGCCTGTGAGGGAGGGCATTAGTATGCTGAGTCTAACCAGCTCGTGAAATGGTTCCGCTGTCATCGAGCCCTGTTAATGATTGGCTGTCCATAGGCGGGTAGCGAGGTCTCTTATGCTCGTTTGACTATGCAAGGTCTGTAGAGCGGTGGTCATTCAATAATGTAATGGACTCCAGTGATTTCCTTATGATTGAAAATGTACTTGACATGTGGTTTAGATATGAATGCTGGCATTACTTGCATAGTATTAGCATTGGCTGCATAAGCCCCTTCATGCATTGCCTTGGTATGCGCATAGTACTCATTTCATCATATTCATGATAAGCCTTGGTAAGGCTTGTGATATTGTCATTGAGCACGTTTCTCTCCTTGTACCTGCTATTCTTTTGTGCACCTTTGTCACACACTTTCACCACCCCCTAAGCTTCTATAAGCTTATGCACAATCGATGCGTGCAGGAGATCATAGGCAAGCGTCATAGCGGTAGAGCTTGGAGTAGAGCTGAGCTTAAGGAGCCAGTGTTACAGACTTTCCTTTCCTTTTCTTCTTCTGTTATCTTATGTATGTCCTTTTAGACCTTATGAATATTTATAAAAGTTCAAATTCATAGTGAATTTTATGATATGTGCCTTTCTTATTCTCTGATATACTTGTTGTGATCTTGGGTATGCTCGTATTGAAAATGATTATATTCCTATGGAAATCCTCCTTATAGGATCTCGGAATCAGAACCTGCCTCAGGAGCCGAGAATGGGGTACTATGGAGGTTGTTGAGGCCAGAACCGGCCATCAAGTTCCTTGTGAGTCCGGTTACTGAGTTTGGGGCGTGACAAACGGATTCTTTATTTATGTCATGATGTTGTAGTAGTCCATATTGAACGTGGACGGTTACATAACCAAAATTTCCTATAGAGAGTCTTCTTAATGGTTAAATTAGTATATGATTAAGTGAGATATGGAATATAAGCTCAGGATGTATAAAAGAATGTATATGTATATGTACTCATAAATGAGGTTCTTAAATTATGATTATAATGGTTGGTTAAGCATATACATAAAGTGACAGATAAAATGAACATAATAGAATCTCGATTAGATGTGTATATAAATGGATTTGGTGATTTTGTAGTTAATTTATTATTATCAGATGGTCTAAAAGTGAATTGGAAGATCATATATCTTAAATTAATGATGAATAATTATTTTTAGGGTTGGTTAGATGAATCGTCAGGGATACTAAGATTTAAGAGAGTACGAAGATGTATATATATGTGTGTGTGTGTGTGTGTAAAGGCATGTATATATATGCACAAATATATATATATATATATATATATATATATATATATATAATCTATCTATTAAAACACACATATGGAAGAGCATTCATGTAACTACTCGTGCTTGAAACTTTTTGGATTATTACAAAGGCTCTCTTTCATCATTAAACCATAAGTTGTAACTGAAATTGTGGTAAAGACCGCTTTAGCTGAAGTAGGAATATGCCAATATGTCCTAGAGGGAAGTGAATAGGACTTTTTAATAATTTTATAACAATTTAAAATCCTATCACTCTAATCCTAACAACAAGCATATATTAGGATTACTCAAGAGTAACTGTATTGGCTTCTAAGCCCGGTAAAGGATCCAATCACAAACTATTTGAGAGATGAACAATATGCAAATTAGTTTATGATGGATATGACTGTGTGTGTGTGTGAGGTGTGATCTTAGATAATCAAATATAAAAGTATTTAAGGAAATCACATAAATAATTGGAAGATAATAGCAATCTCAAACACAATCATTTTTACAGTGGTTCGACTACTTATCTACTCCACTCCTGGCAACCCCACTCAACCTTTGAGTGTACCAGATTTCACTAAGGAGGTTTTACAACTGGTTCACCTCAAACTGAAGGTTTTAAATCAGGTTCGCCTCTAACTAGTATAACCTACACCTAGGCTGACAGTTTGTGCTCCTACAAGCAAGGGTCAACACATAGCACCTGATTTTAGGCACACTAGTCAAGGATCCACACAAGGAACCTCTTGTGTTTATGCTCTCATGAGAAAAGCTCAACATAAAGCACCCACTTTTAAGCACACTGGCCAAGGACCTTCTACAAGGCCCTAACTATTTATGCCCTCCACAGAGCAAGGGTCAACACAATACGCCTAGCACGTACACTCCCGCCAAAGGCCTCCTAAAGGACTTGCAAGGGGTGAGAAACACCTTAGACCCAATCCTACAAAGGAATGATCACAAGGGTCCTCTGGCCTATAATAACTTACAGCTAAGCGGATGAGTCCCTTTTAGCTCATTGTCGAAGATCTCCTTCTTTATTGATGAAGAGTCTTCTGCTTCCTTAAACTGTAACTCAGAAGATGTACCAATCCATAGCGATGGGTTGAGTCAAGGTTGTAATGGAATCCTACTCTATTGAAAGTTTTCCTATAAGAGAAATAGAGTGATTCTAATCATTTATTTATTCAAGGCATCCCAGCTTAACGATTTGTCATTAAGGTGGTAGTTGGAGGATCCTTGAATGCAAAAGTTCGTTCCCCAATCCACTCTATTGAATGTTAATGATAATGGTAGATTGGAGGATAAACTTCCATGAGAGAAAGGACTTTGGGTATATGATCCAAGGTTAAACACTCAAAAGTACTCTTCTCTTTCTCTGCCAGCAACAAAGGACAAGCTCTCTATAAATAGGCAAAAGGTTCCAACGGATATAAAATGGTCATATTTATGACAGAGTTCGATATCATCGAGCAGGGTCGATATCATTGAGCAGGGTCGATATCATCGAGCATATATTCTCGATTACATCGACTAACCACTCGATGACTCAAACTTAGTTGTCATACGCTTTTAAAACCTTTTGCCAGCTGGTCAAGAAAATCAAAACCTACATCGATATAATTGGATTTTGAACTCCGATTTCATCGACACGAGGATCGATTCCTCGACATTTGAAAATAAGAGAGACATTGCCTTTGAAATATTTTATGTCAAAAGATATGATCGAAGTACACTCGATGTCATGGGAATTTGAATGTCGATGATATCGATGGTTGTGTCGATGCATCTATAAATCCAAAGGATTTTCCAGTTAAGCTTGTTGGACAGTTTATGTCCATTCTCGATGCAATCGACCCAGCCTCGATATCATCGATATTTGAATATCGATTCTATCGAGTGACCTTCGATCCAAGATAAAAACTACCTGAAAATATGCTGGTTAACAGTGTCCAAGATTGATATCATCGAAGGCCTTCCTATATCATTGAAATTTGAATTCAGAGAATATCGAGGAGAATTTCAATATATCAAAGACTTTATGATTTTCCTTAAAAAAAATAGGGACATAAAAAATTTGATGTCGATTTTATCGAGTCAACTTCGATAGACTCGAGATTCAAATTTCGATGATAGCGATACAGCTATCGATACATCGATAATTCAGTCTAGAAGAATATGCAGTTGCTAGACAACTTTTGTCCTTATTTCAATAGTATCAATTGAGCATCGAGGACATTGACAATATTTCTCAGTTATATCGATCAGTCTATCGATAAATCGACAGATATCAAAAACTTAGAGATTTTTTTGAAATTTTGAAAAAGTTTTCTAACCCAAAAACCCTATGATATTCTAATCAATTTTAAGGGTTTTAAGTACTTGGTGTTTTGGGACATGGGATGTGAGTCTTAGATTTACTTGTGGTGAGTTCAAGCACACATCTGGTTGAGGCAGATAGTTGATTGATCTTCCTACGGAGCTTCTTTGTCTAGCTGACTCAACACTCACGCTAATTGACAAAGCAAAGCACTTTCAGTAACATGATCATTGAGTCAAGAAAATATATTTAATATCTATCTTTAATCGGCCTTGATCACTTTGATTTTCAACACTTGGTATCTCATATAAATACTTTTCATCAGTTTCTTTTTTTAATGATATTATTAATTTATTGAGCTTCTAAGTCAATATGTTACTTTTGTAGATTGTTTAAAGATTTAAATTCAATTATCTCTCCTGATTCTAAACTTGACAACTCTATCTTTTTATATAGAATCTTCATTAAAGAAAATGACATCATGATTAATTATCAACTTCTAAGCAGTGAGATCCCACAATCTATACCATTTAATTCTATTTGCATAGTAAAAAAAACACTACACCAAAATCGTCAAACTGGTACGGTTGGGATTTTGGTTCAAAAATGACTTTAAGTCGTTCCTGATTTGAAATAGTATTGACCCACACTAGAATTGCTACTGTTATACACTGTTATTTCTACTTTTTTTTGGGTGTGTCCCAGTTGAGTGTTAGATCTTCTTATTTGGTATTATTATGTTTTATTATTTTATTTTGAAACAGATGGACGGAATGAATTCAATTAGTAACCTCTGAGTGGACCCCACATGGCCTGAGAGTCACATTACTGTAACTGCACTGCAGACTACCGAATTACTTTCATCATTTCCTTACGCCAAAACGCCCTAAAATCTCTCATTTCGCATCAGCACCGTTTCCGTCTCCCTCTCTCAATCTCCCTCTCTTTCGATCTCCCGATCTCAACCCTCTCTCTCGATCTCCATTTCAATTGGAAAATTATATATCCAAAAGCCCGATTTCTCCATTCACAACGACCATCGATCATGCCTGATCTTTCGATTTCGATGTGCGGCAGTGATTTCGTCGAAATATAGGATTTCCAACAGTAAGAGCAATCGATTTTGTGGAATCTTGTTTTCCTATTTTTTTTCAAGCATGGAGACTTCTAGTGCTCTGAGCTTGAAATCTTGCCCATGGATCAGTTTCGAGAGGATTGGAAAGAAACCAAACGGTTCCTTGCGATTCTCTACTGAGGAGAGGAACCTTCAGAAACTCAACCTACGGGATTTGAAGTCACGGGGCGGCGTTTCGATTCAATACAGGCTCGTTGCCTCGAAGATTTCGTGCTCATATGAGAAAGTCGCTGGTATGATAAGCATCCCATTGCCTACGATGTATTTTCTTTAGTTTAATTCAATTTCAGAATTTTATGGTTGATTTACTCTTATTAGAACTTCAAATTTGATTGCAGTAGTTTTGAATCATCATAAATTTTACATTTTTGCTTAGAACTAGATTTTAATTGCGGTAGTTTCCAAGATTTGCTGCAGTGAGATTATTTCCAATGCATTTTTGTTGCCTTGTCATGTTTTGTATTCAAAATTGATATTTTCAGTAGGAGTTCCTTTTGAGGAAGTGTATGATGTTCAACTGGGCAATTTGCTCGGTTTGACAAGCTGTACAAGTTTGGTGCTTGTTTCAATGATCGGAACGGTTTATGCAGTGGGTTAGGTCTTGGATTAGGGAGATTCCAAAATTCTCTTACATCTGATGATCTTAACCATCGGATTGAGGCCTCATCAGATGTGGACCTTGGTTGTAGTTGTTCATTCACGAGCCACCTATTGGATCAGTAGGATCATTCGATGTGGGGATATCAGAGCATGACCCACCCATGATAGAGCTGGCATATATGAATGGCTTAAGACTGCTGAAATGTGAGCCTCACAGACCCCCAACAATAGGTTGAACAGAATATGGCATTTCTTTCTATTATGATGACTTACACTTATGTAAGTAGGCAGCACCGGCTTAATATTCCTGTTCACAGTAGAAAATTTGGGTATATGAGACAGTAGTTTGTGATTGGAACCAATAATCTGTTTGGGCCATAGATGTGCCATGGTAGACAATTTTCACCGATTGGACGGGTGGAGAAACCAATTTTCCGGTCAGTGATGTAAGTGGTTGTAGAGAGTACATTGGAAGTCACCAGTTCAATTTGTAGGAAATCCATATGATCTTCAAGTATTTGTTAGATAATCTTTTAGGACTTATTTGATTTTTCATCTCGCATGTAATTATCTTGTAAATGGGTAATAATTATTTACTTAAGTAATTAACGCATCGGTCCGATGCAGATGTTGACTGCAGAAGTCATATAGAAATTTTATTATAGTTTGGAAGTCCTCTTTTCTATTCATTGACATCTATTTTTGCAGCAGCTTCGTAGGAATTGGGTACCTCTTTCATTTTTGCTGATGAATATTGGCTCTGATTTGAAATTGTACTAAATTTTCTGTAATAATTGTGCTTTTCCAATTAGTGATGCTAGATGTTTGGAAAAAAAAAAATAAGTGGACTAAGACCAAACTACTAACAATTAACTCAAACCACAACTAAAAAATCTAAGGATCAATTAAAAATACATTGTTTGTGTTTATCAAATATAAGAGAAATGTGCTGGAGTGGACTAAGAACAAACCACTAACAATTAACTTTGGTGCTTACAGTGTAGTCTCTAATATACATGGTTAATTTTTATCTTCGCACTATAGGAAAATGCCCTTTTATGGGCTTTTCTTAGCATTTGCCCCTCCATCTGCATTATAAAACTTTTTGAATAGGAAGATTTTATTTCATTTAAACAACAGGAATAAAAGATTCAGACACTGGGTTAGCTGCACCCAGCTAGTGAAATCTTGTTTCTGATAAACAAATGATGCAAGAGTAGCAGCCTCTTCAGGTAATCTTTAAGAGGGCTGCCTGTTGTTGTGATTATGACTACATGGTATGTTGTTTGACCTTACATATGTGTTTATTTATGTTTTGAGAAAGTTGTAAGATGCACAAAAATAATAAACCAGAATTCTGAGGGAGTAAAGTATGCAAAACATGTTAAGAAAATTGCCAAGGTATATTTTCTATGTGATGTTTTGTTATCTCAGGTTGGTATAACTTAAGAATCTTGGCACATTTTGATGGACCAAATTCTTTCTGTACCCATAATTTGTTGTTGGTTTGGGCGATAAAGTTTCACCAACAGATATTGAAGAAGGCATGCATGTCAGGTAAGTTCAATTTTCCACTCTATAGTTTCTTTATTTATTTCTTTGACTTTCTTTCCTTCCTTTTTTTTTTTTTTTTTGAAATGGCTTTCCAATGTTTTTTTCATCTTGGATTTAATTAGGATGTTTCATTCATGATAAGACATGCAATTGTAATTGACAAGACTATTACTCTTTTACCCTGGCTTTAGGACCAGCCATGGTAGAGGCACACATTAACATCACTCGCAGCACAAGCGACCACTTCGTTTGAAAGATAGCAAGAGACTTTCATTGAAAGGCGTTGAGGTGGTGCCAAAAAACATACACAAGCCAAACAAGGCAAGAAGCACAAACCACCATTTGTAATTGCAAAAGCAGAATCCTAGTGTGGAAACATAGAACTGCACCAAAAATGAAACTGGAAATGAAAAGTCAAGGTGAATGCCTCTTATAAGGTCTGCTTTATTTAGAGTAGAATTAGATAGATCAAAAACTGATTACCAAAATCAACTCATAAAAAAAATAAAAAAATTTAAAAAAAATCCTTTACATATTAGTTTTGAAGGAAGATCTAGAATGCATTCAGCTAATGCTTTTGAAGTAGAAATTACATTATTCGAGAAGTGGGTAATGAGTATTTTAATTCTCATATAAGAATGCTTTTGCATGAGCATTTTTCCCATTCCAGGATAAGCACCTAGTGACCCAGTGCCGTATGGGTGATATAGCATTCAAATTCATGAGTTACAAGGATATTCGTGCACGTGTTGTTGTTTTTAGATACATGCATACCAAGACACGTATTCAATGTTGTTACATAAAACATCAATGATCAATAATAATTTTCGTGTCCCCACATGATATTCAGTGATTGAACTAGTATTGTTCCAAAGAAAAACTGATAACTCTAACTAATGTATTAACATTCATCCTTTTGGTCTAGGCTTCCAGCTACAGTTGATGTATTTTCCTCATAAAATGAGTTTATAGTCCAATTTTCTTATAATTGATTGTTCCTTAATACAAGTCTTTGATTACAGGACACTCTTGGTGGAAATTCAAAAACAACATTTATTACAAATGTCAGCCCATCTATTTGGTGTGTATCTATTTTCCTAGAATTCTCTAATTTACTTTTTTCTATTTCGTATTTAGAATTATACTTTTTTTTTTTTTTTTGTGAATCACAAAGATAATTGTTTCTATGGTTGGTTCCAGCACAAGCCAATCCATTCATCCAATCTGGTCCAAGTTTTACATCCAGTCAGCTTTTAAGGTTCTTTGGGTTATGCCTTGTTCTTTGGGTTAGCTTTTCATGATGTGGCATGATGGTTTCCCACTTTCCCTCTTCTTCCAAAAAATGGAAATGGTGTATTTTAGTTTTGTTGTTCATCTGTTCTGTTTTGTTGTCTTATATGTAATATATTTTTCATGATGTACTGAGTTTGTTGCATTTTTTAAAATGAATTGAAGGGTTTTTCTCTTTCATGGCAAGTGATAGGTCTTAGGTGGCCATGATTGTTGGCTGTGAAAAAGATGGCCTTTTTCTGGAATCTCAAGAATTGCATTTGAAAAGGCCAAGCTATATGTCCTTGGGGGGGGGGGGGGGGGGGGGCATGTAATTTTTATTTTATTTTTAAATAGCAGAATTAAAGAATATGATAGCAAAATAAAGGAAAGTAATTCACAATGCTGAAATGAAAAGAAATCTCAATAATCAAGTATTGAGAGGTTGATACAAACTTGGTTCTAGGGATAACCTTACACCAGAAAACAAAATGTTTTGAGGTAGGACAACCTTACTAGAACTTGAGTGGGTATCAAAAATTCAACTGAAGAGGAAAATAAAAAGAAATGAATTGTAAGAATTTAAATATAAATTATTACAACATTCACCACAATGCTTGAAATGTAAATTTTACAACATTCACATCCACACATACATCCCACAATTTTTAATGATAAAAGATAGGAAAACTAAATCACACATCCACACAACATAAAGAGTTATAGTGGTTCACCTGTGTGTTCACCAACTGTTAAACAACAGCCACACAACTTGCTACTCTACTCCTAATATCTTCATAGTGGATGTTAGCGTTCACTATGAAAATAGGTTTTTCTCAGGTTCACTTAAAACTCTCACAATTGTGTCTTTCAGTGGGCTTACACAATTCAAAAAACTCCACTTCTGAGTTTTCTAGCTTCCCTCAGATAACCAATAGATTAATATTTTTCTAGCTTAATCTCAAATAAAACCAAAAGAATGAAATTTACAATAATGTAAAATACCTGGATTTCTCCTTTTGTTGCAACCCGGAAGAACCAAGTCAGAGTAAAAGTTTGAATATAGAAGTTCAATGTTCACGCTCACTTTACAATGATTCTAGGTTTTAATTAATTTTAAATTAAACTAATTAGGCTAGCTCTATTTGATTTTGATTTCAAGAAGAAGGAATACAACAATTCCTCTTTTCAAATCAGATTGGAATATAGAAACAAAATCAAATCAACAAAGTGAACAAAAGAGAATATTAAATATGCACAATGTAACTTAAAAAGAACACAAACTTATCTCAGAGTGATGCCTTGACTTTTCTTGAATTGGATTACTAAACTCTGAAATTCGTCGTCTATTTATAGTTGCAGAAACTCATCTACGACTGGTCCTATGGACACTACGACTGATCGTAAGAGAAACGAATTGTTAATTTTTTAGTGCGATCAGATAAAACCATTCCACGAATGGTCGAAGAATGTCCACGACTGGTCAAAGGCTGTCCACGACCGGTCATAACATGCACATGACTGGTCGAAGGTTGTCTGATTTAGTCACTGGAGTTTGAGTCGTAATTACAGGACTGGTCGTGAATGAGTCCTGTACTGTTCACACGACCGGTCGAGCAGTCTCCAGGACTGGTCGTAGATGAATAAAAAATTTCAAAAATCTACAACAAACTTAAGACTGGTCTTGAAATTTCTAGGACTGGTCAAGTCAGTGCTAGGACTAGTCAAACAGGGTCCAGGACTAGTCTTATAACAGTCCAAACATTTACAAAGTGAAACAATTTGACTTATGTATTCAAAATGACCTACCTTAAGGTCAATATAAGGTCAATCATATCTTGAAAGTGATGTATGAACATTAAGACTTCATTTCATCAGAAGATGGTTGACCTTTGAAGATTATGAAGCTTGAGATCTCTACACTTGATGTAGCTTAAACTTGAGATCTTCTAGAACTTAAAAACTTCATCTTCAGTTGTACACTATCTTGAGTCTTGAACTATACTTGAGTCTTGAGTAAGAAGTTGTCTTTTGCTATAGCTCTTTGAAAGACTTTGATCTTTAAAGTTTACAAGAGTGGACAACGTACTTGACCTTGCATGTCTTAAAGTAGAGTTTCATTTTCAACTTGAAGCATTGTGATGCAGTGTCTCGAATATATATATATATATATATATATATATATATATATATATATATATATATATATATATATATAAACAAGAATCATGCACCAGTTATCATCAACTAGCACATAACATCATGAACTAGCAAAACATCTCCTCACATACTCCCCCTGAGTAGCACACATAAAAATCCTACTACTCCACACTCCATATGCATAACCAAATACATTCCCCCCCTTTTTGTCAAAATATGACAAAGGAAGAAACAAAAGATATAGAAGAGTAAAAATTAACAAGAGAGTAATAAATAAGTTAATTAGTCAATATATGAAAGATATATAAGAAAATTCAAAGTTCACATATCATTAACCATAAAACAAAGTCACCAGTCCCACAAACTAAAATAAAGTAAAGTAGTATAAAAGTTATTAAAGACCAAAGGATAAAGACACTTAATCAGATCCTGAAGGAGGAGCAAGTATACTAGGATCAAGTTGGTGAAGGCCCTTATTTAAGGGCCTAAGATACTTGCATATATATTTAAATTGTAAATCATGGACAACATTCATATTCTTTACCATCTCCTCAAGTGCACGTAGACGCGTATCAAAATCAGATGACACATAGTCAGGATCATTAGCAGAATCTGATTCAATTTCATCAAAAATGTCATCCATATTTATATCATCAGGAGGAAGATCATCAGCTTCTTCTTCATTCCTTGCTTTAACACCACCACCACCATCAAATTGGCCAGGAGCCAATTCCAATTTCATCTTGTTAATATTTGAATTGTTAAAAATAAGATGGTGGATAGGAGCCTCTCTAACAGGTATAACAACTAGCATGTGAGTAGTTAATACAGTCATAAGATAGGCAAATGGAATAGCACTGTGTCCTGGATGGAGACGAAACTGAATAATGGAATAATATATTAAAGAAGGCAGACAGACATTTACACCATTGATGATGTAATACAAAATACAGACCATAAAGGAAGTCAGTTCTATTTTATTACCAGAACATAGATACAGATTGAAAATAAAGATTCGATGCAAAACCCTATATCTGGGTAATAAGTACTTTGAGGGGAGCGCATTCCTCTTATGAGTCCATTACACATCCATATTGCATAAAGCTCTAGTGAGCATGCATTTTTCTAATTCTGAGGGTTTCTCAACTAGAGTATGAATAGGAATACCCTTGTCATTAATAGGTATGTCCATTAGAGCTGAAATTAGATGACAGTCAATTTCAAATGGACCTTCTCTAATAGCAATTTTAAACGTTAAATTCTCAGACAAAAAATCAGAAATGCATACAAACATGGGTTGAGCAATAGACCAGTATGTCAGCCCACCCCAATGCAAGATGTTATCCTATCTTACAGCTTGAAGAAGTGGAAGGATACCAAAAGGAGCAATGTGTTCAATACACACAAATCGCTCAACAATAACATTACGCATTCTTATATCCCTAACATATGAGGGATCATCTTCAGGTGACCGAAGATGGTGCCTTGTTAAAGGAGTAGATCTAGATGAGGAAGCACCATGGGAAGTTTTCTTTTTTCCTCCAGAATCCATTTGCAATAAGAAAATCAAAGAAGTAAGAAATTGCAAATGATGTGGAATGGGTTTTCACAAAAACAGACTTGGGTGAAGAAAATCCCAAAATCTTCGAGGAAACTTGAAATCAAGTACTCCGAGGAAGAAAATGAAATAATTAGATCATAAATCTATAAGAAAAACTGAAATGATGCACTCATCTTAAAGAATCAAAGAGATGAGTATGACTAGTCATGTCACGGCTTGTTAGTGAGAAAAGAAGAAATGAGGAAGAAGATCATTTTTCCCAAATTAATATGATCAGCGCGTTACACGATTGGTCATAGGACGTCCTTGACCAGTCGTGCCATGACTGGTCGTGCATGTCCTCGATCGGTCGTGTACCAATAAAAACATGCATATTTCATAAAAATTTAAAATTTAAACTAATAAATTATCAAATATATATACTATGATACAAATATGCATGAATAATCAATTTAGAATGCACATACCAAGATCAAATTTTAATATATTAAACCTACTTTTGTCAAGCGATTTAGTGAAAATGTTAGCAAGTTGAGTCTAAGTCGGAATGTATTTTAAAGAAATTATTTTTTCTTCCACTAATTCACGAATGTAATGAAACCTAATGTCAATGTGTTTGGTACGTGAATGTTGGATTGATTTTTTTAAAAATATTTATTGTACTGGAATTATCACGATATAAAACCATTGAATCTTATGCAATTCTATAATCGTTTAACATACGTTTCATCCAAACAAGCTGAGTACATACATTTCCATCCGCGATGTATTCAGCCTCAGCAGTAGAGAGCGATATAGAATTTTGCTTCTTATTAAACCAAGAAACTAAACAATTTCCAATATAGAAACAACCAACACTAGTTGATTTCCTGTCATCGATATTACCAGCCCAATCAGCATCTGAGTACCCATCCAACTGAACATTAGTCTCATGTGGATACCCAAGACCCATATTTGTTGTACTTGTGACATATTGCATAATCATCTTAACAGCAGTTAAATGTGACTCTTTAGGATTAGACTAATATTTAGCGCAAATACTAACACTCAAAGCAATATCAAGTCTACTAGTAGTTAAATAAAGTAAACTGTCAATCATACTACAATATAATTTAGGATCCACAATTTTACCTGTAGAGTCCTTTAAGAGTCTTAAGGTTATACTCATAGGAGTATTAAAATTCCTACCATTCTCAAATTCAAACTTTTTAATCAAATTCAGAGCATATTTGGTCTGAGAAATGAAAATACCATCAGGTTGTTGTTTTACTTGCAACCCTAAGAACTAATTCAATTCCACAACCATACTCATTTCGAACTTGGATTTCATTAAATCTACAAACTCAACAGTCATGTTAGTACAAATAGATCCATAAATAATATCATTAACATAGATCTGCACTATTAAGATATAATCGTTATGTTTCTTAACAAAAAGAGTTTTATCAACACTTCCCATTTGAAAATTATGACTTAATAAAAACTTAGTCAATTTCTCGTACCATGCCCTAGGAGTTTGTTTTAAACCGTAGAGAGCCTTTTTTAGGCAATAGACATGATCAACATTCTTAGGGTCTTCAAAACCCACTGGTTGTTCAACATAAATTTCTTCATGCAGATCGCCATTTAAGAAAGCACTCTTTACATTCATTTGATAAATTTTAAATTTTTAAAAGCAAGCAATGGATATAAATAGTTTGATTGATTCAAGACGAGCTATTGGGGCAAAGGTTTCATCATAATCGATGCCTTCAATTTAAGTGTACCCTTGTACAACCAGTCTAGCCTTGTTTTGAATTATATTACCAAGTTCATCAGACTTATTTTTAAAAATTCACTTAGTATCAATAATATGTTTATCATTAGGTCTACGAACAAGATACCAAACATCATTTATAACAAATTGGTTAAGCTCTTCTTACATCGCAACTATCCAGTTTTCATCAGTAAGGGCTTCTTTTACATTAGTCAGTTTTATCTGGGATGTAAAACATACATAATTACATTTGTCTTCAAGTTGTTTACGAGTGCAAACACCAGTGAGGGGGTTTCCAAGAATCTGAGTGGTTGGATTATCTTTAACAGTCCTCAGTTCGGAGTTAGTTTGATTTGATGAAGTATCTGATTTTTCAATTAAGAGAACTTCATCATTATCTGGACTTGAGGCAAGTATATTTAAGTGATCGTCAATGACCACATTGATGGACTTTTGAATCACAACAGTCCTCTTGTTCAGTACTCGATATGCACGACTGTTTAAAGAATATCCTAAAAAGATCCCTTCATCACTTTTAGTGTCAAACTTACCGAGATTTTCACAGTCACGTAAAATATAGCACTTGCTGCCAAAAATTTGAAAGTATTTGATAGTAGACTTCTTATCGAACAGCATTTCATAAGTCGTTTTATTATTAGATTTACTTGTATAAACCCGGTTGATTATATAGTAGGCAGTATTTATGGCTTCAGCCCAAAGATTTTTAGATAGCTTCATACTATTCAACATTACATTAGTCATTTCTTGAAGCACTCTATTTTTTTTTTAAGAATTTTATTTTGTTGTGGTGTTTTGGGAGGCAGATAATTCATGTGATATTCCTTGATCGCTACAGAATTTCTCAAAGCTGCTATTCTCAAATTCAGATCCATGATCACTACGAATCTTACAGATTTGAGAACCTTTTTCTGTTTGAATCTGTTTGAGAATCCTTTTTACTTCTTCAAAGGGTTTCTTATTTATCCCTTAAGAAGGCTACCCATGTAAATCTGGTAAAATCATCCATGATTACCAAAATGTAATTTTTGCCACCTTGACTCTCCATCCTGGTAGGTCCTATAAGATCCATATGGAGAAGCTCGAGTAGTCTTGATGTGGCATTGGAGTTCACCTTTTTATGAGAGTTCCTTGTTTTCTTGTCAATCTGGCATTCGCCACATATTTTATCTATTTTCTGTAATTTAGGTAGACCTCTTATCAGCTCTCTTTTGCTCAATCTATACAATTTTCGGTAGTGTACATGTCCAAGGCATTTATGCCATAAATCGGTCTTATTGGTATGGACCATGTAACACGATTAATTGGATGAGCTGGATTCACTAACAATATAGTAGTTTTCAGAAGTTATATGACCAGTTAATATTACTGAACCCTTATTATTTAGAATTTCACAACCATGTTTAGAAAATTTTATGTTATGATTGTTATCGCTTAACAGATTATGTTTTAACCCTTCAACGTATAAAACATTTTTAAACAAACGGAGGTAATAGAGTTGAACCATACCTTGGCCAATAATCTTGCAGTTGATGTCATCACCAAATGTGACTGAACTATCAGCCATGTCTTTGAGATCGATGAATAAACCTTTATCACGAGTCATATGCCTTGAGCATCCACTGTCCAGGTATGACTTTGAATGGCTTGTAGCTTTGAAAGTTGTGTGGGCAACCAAGCAGGTAACCTTTAGAACCCATTTCATAACTGTTTTGGGTTTAGGAGTATAGTTGGACTTCTTTTGTTTGTAGTTGTTGTAAGAGTGACCAACTGAGTTAGATTTTAAAAGCTCCTTGAGTAAATCAACTATTTTTTCAGCTAAAAGGTTTTGATTCTGATTTTTATAGTTGATATAATTACTTTTAGGTTTTTAAAAATTTTTAGTATTTTTAGAAAAATTTTGATTTTTACTTTTCCCTTTTGAGTTTGACATCTCTCCTTTTACAAACTTAGGAGGACTATTCTTCCATTTAGGAGGAATGTTTCTATCGTAGCCCAAACTAGATCAGTCGCCACATTTTCTTGATCTAGATAAAAGTTTTTCTAACTTTGAATCTCCTTAGGAATACCTCCATGTATCTTTTAAACTCAAAAGTGAAGAGACTTCAAGTTTAAGTTTTTCATTTTCAGATTTAAGATTTTCAATCAAGGAGGTTTTGAATTTTAAATCGCATTTAGTCTTTTCAAAACAATATGAAATATGAGATTTTTCTAAAACAAGAGACTCCAAATTTTCTTTAAGCTTTGAAAATTTTTATTTTTGAAGTTTTAAGTTTCACAGTAATTTTACAACTTTCCTTATATAGGGCATTGTAAGCATCTTAAAAATCATCTTCATTTTCACAATCACTATTCAATTTTTCTTCACTGGTTGAATCATTATTTGAAAAAGTGAATTTGACTAGAGTCATAAGGGCTTTAACTTCACTGCCCAACTCGGTTTCAGAATTTTCTGATTCAGAAGAGGCTTTAGAATCAGAGGATTCATCCCAAGTAGCCAACATACCATTCTTTTTGGGTTTGTCCTTTTTAGGACACGTGTTTGCTAAATGCCCATATTCATGGCAGTTGTAACACTGATTGTCTTTTAATGATTTTCGAGTAGAAGTTTGAATATAGAAGTTTAATGTCTACACTCAATTTACAATGGTTATAGGTTCTAATTGATTTTAAATTAAACCAGTTGGGCTAGCTCTATTTGATTTTGATTCCAAGAAGAAGGAATATAGGAATTCCTCTTTTCAAATCAGATTGGAATGTAGAAACAAAATCTGAAAGTGCCCTTGCTAGTGCCCTGATTTGTCAATTAGCGTGTGTGTTGAGTCAATCGGATTGCAGAGCGTCATAGGAAGATCTATTCAAGCGTCTGCCTCAATCGGATGTGTGGAAGCTCGCCATAAGTAAATCTAAGCCTCACATCCCTTGCCCCAAAACACCAGGTGAATAAAACCCTTAAAACAAGTTAGAACATATTAGGGTTTTTGTTAAGAAAATATTTTAAAAAATCAGAAAATCTCTAAGTTTTCTTGTCATGTCGATTGTATCGATACACAATTCGATATAATCGACCTACGCTGTCGATGTCCTCGAAAGACCAATCGATAAAATCGAATGAGGACGTAATGTATCCAACAACCACATACATATCTAGATGAAATTATCGATATATCAATACACCTATCGATATCATTGATATTTGAATCTCGAGCACATCGAAGATGGCTCGATTATATCGACAGGCAGTTTCGACGCCCCTATTTTTTCTTAAGAATATCATATATGCTTCGATATATCGGAGCTCTCCTCAATACCATCTGAGTTTAAATCTCGATGATATCGAAAGGCTCTTGATGATATCAGTCATGGGCGCGTTGTCTTCCAGTAACACTTTTTTCAGGTGGTTCTTTATTCTGATCGGGGGTCACTCGATAGAATCGATATTTAAATATTGATGGTATCGAGGCCGGATCGATTGCATCGAGAATGGACATAAACTGTTCAGTAAGCTCAACGATTAAATCCTTGGATTTATTAATGGCATCGACACGACCTTCAATATCATCGGTATTCAAATTCCGATGATATCGAGCGTCCCCCAATCATATCTCATGACCTAAAAATTTTCATACAAGTTTCTCTTATTTTTCAAATGTCGAGGACTCGATCCTTGTATCGATAATATCAAATTTCAAAATCTGATGGCATCGACATGATTCTTGATTCCCTCGATCAGTTGGCAAAAGATTTTTCAAAAGCGTATGACATTGAGTTTGTATTATCAAGCAGACCATCGATACGATCGAGAGTATATACTCAATGATATCGAACCTGCTCGATGATATCAAACTTTGTCATAAATGTGACCATTTTATATCTGTTGAAACCTTTTGCCTATATAAAGAGAACTTGTCTATTGTTACTGGTAGAGAAAAAGAGAATGTTTTTGTGTGTTTAACCTTAGATCATATACCCAAAGCCCTTTCTCTCAAGGGAGTTCATCTTCTAATCCACCCTCATCATTGATATTCAATAGGGTGGATTGAGAAATGAACTTTCGCATTCAAGGATCCTCCAGCTGCCACCTTAATGGTAAATCATTAATCTGGGATACCTTGAATGCTTAGATGATTGGAATCGCTTTATCTTCCTGATAGAAAAATATTTAGAGAGTAGGATTCCATCATAACCTTGACCCAACCCATTGCCTTATATTGGTACATCATTTGTGTTGCGGATTAAGAGATCAGAAGACTCTTCATCAACAATGAGGAGATCTTCGCCACTGTGCTGAATGAGACTCATCAACTTATCGATAAGTATCTAGAGTTCAAAAGACCCTTTGATCATTCCTTTGTAGGATTGGGTCTAAGGTGTTTCTCACCCTTGAAATCCTCAAGGAGGCCTCCAGCGGGAGTGTACGTGGTGGGTGCATTGTGTGGACCCTTGCTCTGTGGAGAGCATAAACATCTGGTTGAAGGTGAACCAGTCAAAACCTAGGGTTAGAGGTGAACTGCGTAAAACCTCTGTTAGGGTCTTATGAAAGATCCTTAGCCAGTGTGGCAAAAAGTGGGTATGTTATGTTAACCCTTGTTCGTCAGAGCATAAACAGTCAGCCTCAGTGTAGGTTGTAAAGGTTGAAGGTGAACCTGATTTAAAACCTTAGGTTAGAGGTGAACCATATGAAACCTCCTTAGTGAAATTTGGTACACTTAAGGGTTGAGTGCGGATAACAGGAATGGATTAGACAAGTAGTCGAACCACTATAAAAATAACTGTGTTTGTGATTACTATTCTCTTGTGCATGTGATTACTTCATTACTTTCATACCTATATATCTGAGATCACATCTTACACACACACAGTCATATCCATCATAAACTAAGTTACATATTGTTATTTCTTGAATAGTTTGTAATTGGATCCTCTACCAGGCTCAGAAGCCAGTAGAGTTACATTTGAGCAATCCTGATGATTGCGTATTCATAGGATTAGTGTAATAGGATATTAAATACATTATAAAAACTTTAAAAAGTCCTATTCACCCCCTCTAGGACATATTGACATATTCCAACTTCAACTTAAGTGATCTTCATTGCTATTTCAAAATCAAATCAACAAAGCTAACAAAAGAGAATATTAAATATGCATAGTGTAGCTTAAAAAGAACATAAATTTATCTCAGAGTGATTCCTTGATTTTTCTTGAATTGAATTATTAAACTCTGAAATTCTTTGTCTATTTATACTCGTCTATGACTGGTCCTATGGACACTACGACTGGTTGTATGAGAAACAAATTTTTAAATTTTTGAGCGCGATCAGATATAACCGTTCCACGACTGGTTGAAGAATGTCCATAACCGGTCAAAGGCTGCCCCCGACCGGTCGTAACATGCACACGACTGGTCGAAAGTAGTCTGATTTAGTCGCTGGAGTTTGAGTTATAGTTGTAGGACTGGTCTTGAACGAGTCATGTATTGTTCACACGACCGATCAAGCAGTCTCCAGGACTGGTTGTAGATGAACGAAAAATTCTAAAAATCTGTAACAAACTTAGGACTGGTCCTGAAATTTCTAAGACTGGTCGAGCCAGTGCTAGGACTAGTTGAACAGGGTCCAGGACTAGTCTTAGAACAGTCCAAACATTTACAAAGTGAATCAATTTGACTTATGTATACAGAATGACCTACCCTAAGGTCAATCTAAGTTCAATCATACCTTGAAAATGATGTATGAACATTGAGACTTCATTTCATCAAAAGATAGTTGACCTTTGAAGATTATGAAGCTTGAGATCTCTATACTTGATGTAGCTTGAACTTAAGATCTTCTAGAACTTGAATACTTCATCTTCAGTTATACACTATCTTGAGTCTTGAACTTTGCTTAAATCTTGAGCAAGAACTTGTCTTTTGTTGTAGCTCTTTGAAAGACTCTAATCTTTGAAGTTTACAGGAGTGGACAACGTACTTGAACTTGCATGTCTTGAAGTAGAGCTTCATTTTCAACTTGAAGCATTGTGATGCAGTGTCTTGAACATATATATATATATCCTCATGCCCAAAGCACTTACAGCATTGTGATCGATATTCCTATTAGAAATAACATATCAAAGATCTATGTTCTAGCACAATTCAATTCTGTTAGCATTCTACATGTAGTTCTATTTATTCCCACTACTAGATAACTAATCATATTTTATATTTTCTCATTGCAATTTATACCCAATTTCTTGGACCAAGCCCTACTCTTCTCTTTCTCCCATGCATTTATACCTTATTTGTTTGGACAACTCATGCATCCTTTCATAGAAAAATTGTGCAACTTTATAAGGATTTTCCTTTTCTCAGGGGCTATGGGTACATCTCACTTGAGAATCTATTATTTTTTGCCAGGACTTATCCAATAAGCCAAACCAGATTTGTTCCTTCATCTTTGTAATTGATTTCTCACTAGCATGTTACTTTTGTCATCATGTTATTTTATTTTAAGCTTACTTTGCTATCATATTTTTACATCGTTGATTTATTACTAATTTTATGCAAAACTCAAAATGAAGGCTTCTTTTCAAAGGTTATTGTTCAAACATGAAGGGAAGTGAGCCATGTGGTAATGCCCATTTACTGTTGCAGGCATCAATATTTCATTTATACTTATTTAGAGGAGAGTTGCATCAAGTACGAGAGAATCATGATCTCCAACCAGCACAGTTGTAGACCTTAAAGATGCATACCTTAAAGGCTGAAATAGATAGATACACCAAATATAATAGAGAATCCTCTATAGAGTTGGAAAAGTTTGACTGCAAAAACAAATTTACTTTGAGGTATGTTGCTATCTTTTCCTAAATTTTTATCTTGTTCAAGATCCGACAAATATGGCATGTGATTTTGATCTTCTTTTACAAGATAGATGCTCCTCTTAGAAAGAAGAAATAAGAAAACTACAACATCAACTCGCACTTACAAACCAGAAATTGCAAGTTCTTTTATTATGCTATTTAGCTTTTTTCTAGATTGTAAAAATCCTTCATGACTTTAAAATTAGCTAAGTATTAAAAGATTTTATTTTATTTTTCTTTCCTGAGAAGCCATTTTTCTATGAGGAATAAGGAATGATCACCTACAACCAATTGCATGTGAATGGAAAACTGATCACCTACAACCAATTGCATGTGAATGGAAAACTCTATCTACAGATACTTTGGGGTTTTCATTTTCCAATTATTTTTGGTCATACTTTAATGATTTTGGTTTCTGAAGTGTTCTTTTTGTTCTTAAATTTAAAAGATTATAGAGGCTTTGATTGCAAGTAAGGATGTCATTAAAGCCCCAGCCTGATCATTCTAGAGAAAGTATTAGGTCATAAGATACGGATAAAGTGAGGAAGACATTTTATACAAATTTTTTTGATGAATACATGCAAGCTGTTGAAGATCTGGTTGTCCTAAGGACTGAATTTGGTAATGCATCAGAGAATGAGCATTATCATGTGAAGGTATTATTTTAGCCTCTGTGGTTACTTTGTTACCAGTTTCCATTGAATAGAGGAAGTTGTAATGCTCAAAAGTTTTTGTTTTCATTTTTTATTTTGTTATTTAATGTAGGTGCTTGACAAACATGGAGTGACTCTTTCATTTTTTATTTTGTTATTTAATGTAGGTGCTTGACAAACATGGAGTGACTCTTTCATGCAAATGTTTTGCAACAAAAGAGAGTGGAGCTCTTCATCTTCTTGACGGACTTTCATTGAATTGTCTTTTTATTTTGAAGTCTTCCGTTGTAGATTTTAGCTTTTACTGTGAGGTTTGCAAGTCAGATAAATAATGTTTCAGATTACATCATGGTTGTTTTTACTATCTTTTGATTCTTAAATGAATATGGATTTAAATATATTTGTTTCTTTTTATTTATTTTTTACAGCAGGTTATTTGGTTTAAAATCGTTCCGAAATAAGAAAACACTCTTCCCAAGTAGGACCGTTGGCACTAGAACGGTTTAAAACCATTCCTAAAATTCCGTCTCAAAAATTTTAAACAGTACCCAAAACAGTTATGAACCGTACCTATTTTTTGCGACACCTCATTTAGGAACGGTTTTAAACCATTCCTAATTGATGATTTTGGTGTAGTGAAATATGTTTCTTGGACCTTACATTCATCTTATTCATTTGTTCTTCGGGAATCCACACAAGTGTCACAACCAAAAATATAAATGAATAAATAATTAATAGATTTTTTAAATCATACCTCTTTTAATTTGAGATCTTGCAATCTGGTGCATTCATAGGAGAATGATTCACAAGGTAATAAACTGTCTTAACAGCTTTTATGCAAAAACATTGCTCAAACTTAGTCAAACTTAGCATTCTCCTAGTATAATTTATAAGTATATGATGATACGTTATCACTACTAAAAAATTGAGTAAAGGGCAGGGACTTTGAAAGCTTTTGGCTCTGCTGATTTAATCCGTAGCAATTTTGCTACTGATTTAATCCGTACCCAAAACCTAATTGATCCATACCTAAAGCCTACCCCCTCACCATAGCCGTATTAGATATTAATGGTGCTTAAGGGGCTTCATGGGGCCCATTGAAATATATATATTTGATCTAAGCCATCCATAAATTCTGATATATACTTTTAGTGGATTGGGCCAAATGTCATGTAGATTAAAGGTCTAAGTGGACCACATAATAAGAAATCATAAAAATTGAATATATATTGTTAATATGTTGTGTGGTCTTCTTACACTTCAATCTGACTCATTTTTTGCATCAACCCTTGAAATAATATTTTAAATTTAATGGACGGAGTGGATAAATAACATACATCGTGGTGGGCCCCACGGTCCTAATAAGCCGTCC
Organism: Magnolia kwangsiensis; assembly: GCA_037074715.1. Lineage (NCBI taxonomy): Eukaryota > Viridiplantae > Streptophyta > Magnoliopsida > Magnoliales > Magnoliaceae > Magnolia > Magnolia kwangsiensis. The sequence continues at coordinate 39,024,825 of CM073576.1, read as the reverse complement.
GTCACGCACCCCTCCCCAAATTTCATTCTGTCATTTTCTCCCGCCCGCGTACCTCCCAAAACGAAGGTTTTTACATCCGCCTATTTCTCCCTCTCTCCATCTCCCAGGCTCCCTCATCCTCTGTCTCTCTCGTATTCAACCTCTCCCTCGCCATCTCTCGATCTCCCGCTCTTCCTCACCCTCTCCCTGTCTCTCGGCCGCATTCCCTGCTCTCCGTTTCCCAACCTCTCTCTCTCTCTCTAGCGTTTTCAAAACCCCCTTTCGCCGCCAAAAGGAGAATAACGGTTAGTCTCTCTCTCTCTCTCTCTCTCTCTCTCTCTCTCTCTCTCTCTCTCTCTCTCTCTCTCTCTCTCTATTTTTGAAATCAGTTGCGGTCAGATGCGCCATTGGAATCTCTGTTTCTGTATCTTGTAATATCACTTGCCTAACATATATATCTTGCACGAGAAATCTTTGTGCCTGTTCATCAATTAGAGGTAGAAATCAACCTTTTAAGGCGAGATAAGAATGTTCTAATGCTGGTAATGGTGAAGCTAAGCCACTAGCAAAAGAACACCGGAACCCATCTCCTAGCCGTGGAAGAGAGGCTACAAGGAACGCATCAGAGAACTAAAAAAAATCTTCGGTTGTATAGTGTTGTGGTTGTTTTACTTCTATGATTTAGGTTTTGCAATGCTAGGAAGCTGGAAACTTCATCTGGATTTCTTGGATTTTGGCAAAATATCCTGAAACTTCCTTTTTTGTAATGTTGTTGGGTGTTTAATCTTTCTTAGTTGCTTTTCTTTATTGCTAGAATGGTAGAAACTTTAACTGGGTTTTTCTTTTCCTTTTCATTTGATTTTGTGCAGATGATTCTGAAATGGTGTTTGGTTGTTTTCTTTCTCCGAATTTTGTTCTGAAGTGCTAGAAAATTGATACTTTCATTTGGGGGATTTTTGGATTTTAACAGGATGTTAAAATTATACTTGGTATCCTTGCATTGAAAGAGCATGTGTGGGAAACAAGCATCTGACTTCCTCTAAATGTGCTATACTGTTATGCTATAGAAATTTTAAATTTCTCCTTCTTAACATTAATAGTTAGAAAAGTGGATTTATTCTCAAGTTTAGTATGATGCGTGGCGTGCTTGCCCATTGATCCAGACCATCCAAATCATTGGTCATGGATGGACATGGATTGGAAGTATCATTTATGTGATGATTGCTATTGTTTGCTATCACCTGTTGAGTTTAAGCTATAGACCTGTTCTCTTCTCTAGATGTTTATTCGATGGCGAGTATCAGGCAGCTCGGACTGTGTAATCTTTGTAACCATCAGGCCATGTGTCATCCATAGCGGCCATTGATTTAGAGGTTTATATTGATGTATGCCAAGTTTATTGTGAATGTGTGAATGTGCATGGTCCACCATACACTGCAGACTATGGTGTAGTACCTCTTTAAAAGAAGGGTACTGATTTTGTCTCATCTCTAGAGTTCTAAATGGAAATTTTGGGGTTTTTTGTAACGACTTAGAAAAATAGGTACAAAGACCCGAGTACCAACTCAAGCAGAAATCCCTCAGGACTAAATCCTTTAGAAACTAGACGAGAATTAACTAAAGTATGAACCTAGATTACCTATGAAATTAGCACTAATCACTTTAAATACAATCTGCAAGACTCAAAACCTGTAGAATCGTTAACGCTATATTACCCTAAAATCTAGAATCAATCTCTAAACCCAGTTGCTCTCGGGAGCACTTTGAAACTTCATATCGGACCTGGACCACACGCCGAAAGTCCGATAGCGATGAACTTAGACGATTATAACCGCCTAGTTGGACATGACAATCACCTCGAAAATTGAGTCCAAACGATGTCCTGAGACTGTTTCCTTGAGTCCGAAGTGAAGAGTGTGAGAAAGTGAGGATTTTTAAGAAATTAAATATGAATTTAAGTAATCTGAATCGTGTCGCTTGCGAGCCATTTATAAGCATTCTGACCGTTAGTTTTTTTACCCAAATTCAACCTTAGATCAGGGATGATGGCCCACACATGTCAAAGTACTTGTGGCCCTGATCGAGTTTCGGTGACCATTGAACTAAAACCGGTCTGCCACGGTCGATCTGGAAACACAATCGGACTAAAAACTTAACTTGTTTGAGATCCTATACTAGTGAGCTTAAGTCCGACCGCATTCAGTAAAAGGACCTCCAAAAATGCTCCGTTGGATCGGAACAAGGCCGATTTTGATATAACCTAAGTATACCATGGCCATGGGATTATTTCCGTCAGTTCTGGGCATATATAAAGACCTTGAACCCTCTCTCATTCACTCCATACGAATTTGAGAAAAACCTAGGACATAGAAGAGAGTAAAGAGAGAGAAAGTGAGATAAAAGTGAGAGTTACTCCTGGGATTCAATTCCCGTTACTCGTTGTGCTTAAACATCATTACTGAATCGCTATTCCGGAGATTCGGACTTCATTCTTAGGTAAGAAAATGTAACCCTAAGCTATTCTAGGGTTTTCATTATTGAAAGTAGCGAAATAGCTGACTTAACTCGTGCTATAGGTTGTCATTTCATCGTTGACGCAGACTTAGAATCTCTATCAAATTCGTTACGCTTCTACGGCGTAAGGTACGAACTATAGATGTATACATTATGATTTTCAAAGCTTTCAATGTCGGTTAATGATAGATTCCTGACGTGGGTGCTATTACACATGTTAAATTCGCTATCAGTTCTGTTTTACGAATATGTATAGTCTATGTTATAAATAGAGTGTTTAATGTGTTTGTTAAAATGTTTGTATGCATATGAAATCTGATGTTGTGATTACCATGATTAATTGTTATTAGTAATACTTGTTATTTATACAATAACTCCTTGGCAAGAGGAGTTGCCCTAATACGTAATATGGCTGACATACGTGATGTATGTTGAAAAATGTAGTCTAAGTGTTTGTATAAATGCCTGAATGAGTTAGTAGTTAGTAAAGTGTGACTTATAAGGGTGTTGAGATATGAATCTCAATTACTTTAACTGTGTGTATGATTTCCTCCATGTACTGTATAGTTTGTTTATTCATGTTTAACTGTGTGTATGATTTCCTTCATGTATTGTATATCCATATGTAAGTTATATTCCATAACATGGTCATATGATTGTAGGATTTGACTTGAATATGTATTATTGCGATTGCACATGGTTGGGACTATATAACAGTCCAGGTAATCGGTAACAGTTCTCGATTTGATGACTGTGATTGCTTCCACCACGCAGGATGTGTTCGACAGTAGTTAGGCCACACAAAGTGCTTATGCATTTCATGTCGATCAACTCAACGTGTGATCGTCCTAATCGAGCTCGTCAATTAACCCAATTGACCGATGTATGTTCACCATGATTAGACGATACTATTTGAATCTAGGGTACCAAACTTACCAGTGCAATCCTGTTAACCTTGGTACCTGGATTCGCTAAGACTCATGAGCCAGACATGGTGGTATGGGACACCGTGTTTGATCTGACAGCCTACATTGGGGCGATGAGCCTCCCCGTAGTGACCAGTGAGCAACCTAGACTCGTGAGACGATTATGGTAGTATGAGACACTATATTCGAGTTGTCAGCCTACTCTAATTGGTGACGAGCCCTTTGTAGTGACCTCGAGTATGTCCTAAAACTGTATTGGGGCAACGAGCCTTATTGTAGTATATAGGATATAACTAGACCTGTATTGATTGGTGACGAGCCCTTTACAACGATCTAGAACTATAATATTGTAAGAGATTGTCTAGAACTGACGACCCTAGAATATATCATAGTTTGGGTATTGATATAAGAGAGGTACCTTAACTCCTAATCCTGCTATATGAAAAGGACTAATAATAACTTAGTAATCACGCTCATAATATTACACTGCATGTGCCCCAGGTTGAAGAGCACAGAGGGAAGAAAGCATGTCGCGACCGTAAGATGGTGTCGCACGAGGGAGTGTAGGTGAGGGCATGCATCATGAAAATATTTTATCCTTGCATTAATAAGAGTATCTTGGAATGTCTGATATATCTGCTTTATCATTACTGCTTGACTGAATTGATAACATGTTAATCTTTGCTTTATGATTCCACTGAGTTGATCACTCACTCCCACATTCTGGGACGGTGTTCTGAACACCCACCAGTCTCTGTCTTAGTTGCAGATGATGACGCGACTCAGGAGGCAGTGCCTGATTACTATGACAATTAGGACGAGTTCTCGTATATGTAGTTCTCTGACGGTTTCGCTTAGGTTGTTCTGATCGATGGGGCTACAGGGCTTAACATTGAAGTTGAAACTATATCTTCACATTTTGAATTTTTTTGAACTAATACATGTATATGGTGACTCAGTGATGTATTCATACTCTGGGGTTCGACAGAGATCTTTTGAACTCATATACGTTTAGATACATCTTTCAGTCTTTCGATTGCATTATATAAATTGATCTGGAGTATGAATTACTATTTTGGTATAATCCCACTCATGTTTAGTACTCTAATATGAACAACATTCAATCATCATTATCTATGTTGCATAAGTGATGCGTTGGAACTCAGGAGCTGAGCTTCTGCTCAACTCCCAATTTTCAAGGCGTTACAAGTTGGTATCAGAAAATGATTTGGATTAAACTGGACCTGGATTATGATCACACGACACACACTGATGTACTTTGACTTAGGAGGGAGCGAAGAGATATAGAAACAGACTTAGAATTTTTTAATTTCTCCAAACGGCGAAATCGACAGCAATCGACCACCGAAATCAGGCCCGTACGCACCCGCAATCACATGAAATGATCCCAATCCACTTCTTGACCGTCACTTGACGGGTTTAGACCAGTTTTTGCCGTGTCCCAACTGTTGAAAATTGGTAAACATGTATACACAACAGAATCTATTAGAAATAGTCCGAAACGACTCGAATCGGAAACGGGGGCCAAACGGGCCACTTCCAAGGGGACCCAAAGTGGGACCCACACTTTTTTGGACCCATGGGGGGTACGACTCCACCTTCACTATCTGTATGCCCTACACAGACTGTAGGGCCTTCCGCTCAGGATGAGGGTGTGACTTTGCCTACACCTGCTATATACCCTACAGGGAACTTGGGTACTGGTGGCCTCCTAGATCGATTCTAACGCTTGCCACCTCCTACGTTTGTGGGTTCTCATAGACCTGAGGAGGTTGAATATTGGCTTGACCACATCTCCAAGATGCTGAGGATGCTACACTATGCGGAGCCGGATCAGGTTGAGTTGGTCACCTTTATGTTAGAGAAGGAAGCCAACTTGTGGTGGGATAGTGTCCTACGGACCGTTACAGTTGATTATGTATGGACGTGGGTAGCATTTGATACCCGCTTCCATGAGAAATATTATCCCCTTACGTACCGACATGAAAAGGAGAATGAATTCTTGCACCTCAAATAGGGAGGCATGTCAGTGACAGAGTATGAGCACCAGTTTATGGAGTTGGGTAGGTACGTCCCTACTGTACTTGTTGACGCGCAGATGCGGATGCAGCATTTTTTCGAGGGCCTGTGACCTGACATTCACTCGAAGATGTGTTGTGCTAGCATACCCTCCTATGCTGAGTTAGTACACATGTTTATGTGAGCAGAGCAGGACGGGGATCGATTGTCACGTTCTCGTGGACCTTTGATCCCTAGGTCACGACCAAATATGCCTAGCAGGTCATTCCTCGGCAAGAGGTCCCGTACCGACTCTCCTCCCAGGATCGCGGTGCCACTAGTTTCGATGAGGCCACCTGGTGTGACATGTACGTACTTTGGGAGACCAAGTCATTTTTGCACGTATGAGAGACGGTGGGTTTTCACCGCTGCAGAGAATCAACCGCCCTCTCCCTCAGGCTCTGTCGGCTCCACCCCTATGGACTGCACTTGCACATCCATCGTTTCGAACGCCGGCACCTCGATTCAGGCCACCTCAACGACTCATAGTACTGTTGCCGAACCACCCATAGTAGGCTCGGGTGCACTCACTCACAGCGGAAGCACTAGAGGTAACACCTTCAACACTTATGGCTTTCGAAGTCACTGCACATGTCCAAGGTACTCATGTCTTCTTATTGGTGGACACCGAGTCCACAACCTCCCTCCTTTCATGCGCGTTAGTCAAGTGGCTAGCATTAGTTACTGCTCCTACGAAGGGAGTGACACTCACTACTGCTACAGGGATCTCCTCTGATATTACCAGGGTTTTTGTGGGTTTCTCGATAGATTTAGGGAGCAGGACAGTTCTGGTTGACCTGTTTGTCACACCCCTGCATCATTATGACATTATCCTTGGTATGGATTGGCTCACTGAGGTGAGAGTAGAGATTGACTGTGAGGCTAGGCTGGTGACAGCCCATGGACCTACGGGTGTGGTATTTACTTTCCCTGTTCAGGTCAGTTACCCTTCCCGACTTGGTTGTTACACTTCTCTGTTGGTCCAGTGCTTGAAACCACGCTTGTGGTTCGGGATTTTGGGATAGTGTTCAGTAAGATACCTGTGCTACCTCCTCGGCGTGAGATCGATTTTACTATTAATCTCGTGTCTGGTGCAGTACCTATTTCATTACCGATGTATTGTATGCCTCTATGTGAGATGGAGGAATTGAGGAAACAGATTAACGAGCTGGTAGAGAAGGGTTTCATACAACCAAGTGTGTCCCCTTGGGGAGCACCTGTGTTGTTTATTAAGAAGAAGGATGGATCGCTACAGTTATGTATTAATTACCGCAGATTGAAGCAATTGACCGTGAAGAACAAGTATCCTTTGCCCAGGATAGACGACCTGTTTGATCAATTGAAGGGAGCACAGTATTTTTCGAAGGTCGATCTATAGTCAGGGTATCACTAGTTGCGCATCAGGGATGAAGACGTGCAGAAGACTGCATTCAGGACCAGCTTTAGTCATTATAAGTTCCTCATGATGTCGTTCGGTCTTACGAATGCACCGGCCGTGTTCATGGACTTGATGAACCGGGTGTTTCAGCCATTTCTATACCAATTCGTCATCATGTTTATCGATGACATTCTGGTGTACTCTGCAAGTCAGGAAGAGCACGAGGGACACCTACAAGCAGTCTTAGATACTCTGAGGAAGAACTAGTTGTTCACACAGTACAAGAAGTGTGACTTTTGGCAGGAGAAAGTTAAGTTTCTGGGACACATGGTGTCCAAGGAAGGAATAGCGGTGGACCTTGCTAAGGTAGCCGCAGTTCAGAACTGGAAGTAGCCCTGTTCGGTTACTAAGGTGAGGAGTTTTCTGGGCCTGACAGGCTATTACCAACGCTTCATTCGAGATTTTTTGAAGATAGCCAGACCTTTATCTCAGCTAACTCAGAAGGAATTGAAGTTCGTTTGGAATGAGAAGGTGGAAGCAGCTTTTCAGGAGCTGAAGGACAGACTGACGTCCGCCTCTGTGCTAGTATTGCCAGAGCTAGGGGTCAAGTATACGATATACACCGACGCGTCTCGGGTTAGTTTGGGATGTGTCCTTATGCAGAAGGACAGGTGATTGCATATGCCTCAAGACAGTTGAGGAAACACGAGGAGAATTACCCTACGCACGACCTCGAGTTAGCAGCGGTCATATTTGCATTTAAGCTTTAGAGACATTACCTCTACGGAGAGGAGTTTGAGCTCTTTTGTGACCACAAGAGCCTTAAGTATATATTCACTCAGCCGGACTTGAATATGAGGCAGCGCCGATGGATGGAAACCTTGAAGGACTTCAAGTTCAAGGTCTCCTACCATCCTGGCAAGGCCAACCTTATGGCAGACGCATTGAGCTGCAAGAAGGCGATCATATTTGCGGCTCTCCTGATGATTGAGGAGTGGGGTATGCTCGAGTTTATTCGTGACTTTGAGCAAAAGCTCACTGTGGAGGAACCGTTTGAGAGCGTCGCACATGTTCGGGTACAACCACTTATCGACGATAGGATTATCGCGGCCCAGAAGGATGTCAAGTGATTGGTTGAGCTTAGAAAGCTGGCTGATGATGATGAGGATGCTGAATGGAGTGTGGATTTGGATGGAGATCTATGTTATCTTGGGCACCTATGCGTCTCAAACATTCCTGAGTTGAGATGAGAAGTTCTTGAGGCAGCGCACAATTTGAAGCTAGCGATGCATCCTGGAAGTACGAAGATGTATCGAGATGTGAAGAGGTCGTACAGGTGGGACAATATGAAGGCTCATATAGCAGAGTATGTATCCCGTTATCTCACCTGCCAGCAGGTCAAGGCAGAGCATCGCCGACCTCCTGGACTGCTTCAGCCCATGCCCATAGCTAGGTGGAAGTGAGACTTCATCTCTATGGATTTTATATCAGGGCTGCCGAAGACGAGGAAGAGACATGATTCTATCTGGGTGATCGTCGAACGATTGATAAAGTAGGCTCATTTCCTCCCGATCAGAGTCACGAACTCTACAGACGAGTTGGTCAGGCTGTACATCAAAGAGATAGTTCATCTGCATGGAGTTCCCTTGGAGATTGTGTCAGACAGAGACACGCGATTCACATCTATCTTCTGGACTCGTATCCAGGAAGCGATGGGTATGAAGTTAAAGTTCAGTACCGCCTTTCACCCACAGACTGACGGGCAGATGGAGTGGGTGAATCAAATTTTGGAGGATATGTTGCGGGCTTGTATTTTAAACTTCAAGGACAGTTGGGATGACTGTCTCTCATATGCAGAGTTCGCCTACAATAACAGTTTCCAGGCGAGTATTGGCATAGCTCCTTACGAGTCCTTGTATGAGCACCCTTGCCGAGCACCGCATTGCTGGGCAGAGGTTGGCGAGCACAGTTTGATTGGCCCAGAATTAGTACAGGCGACCTTAGAAAAGATCGACACTAGCAAGCGTTGACTTCTGACAGCCCAGAGTAGACAGAAGAGTTATGCCGACACGAGGCAGCGACTGCTTGAGTTTGAGGTTGGAGACCATGTGTTCCTCTGAGTTTCTCGGATGAAGGGAGTCCTGCGGTTTAGCAAGAAGGGGAAGCTCACACCGAGGTTTATTGGTCCATTTCAGATTCTGGATCGAGCGGGGGCAGTGGCATATCGCCTGGCTTTACCCACACCACTCGCAGGCATACACAATGTATTTCATGTATCTATGCTGAAGAAATACGTTCCTAATCCTTCACATATCATCAGATGGGAGCAGGTACAGCTGAGCGAGGATGCTATATATATGCTACATCCGACGTGTACCATAGATAGGAAGGAGTAGGTGTTGCGAAGTAAGGTGATTCCACTCGTGAAGGTATTATGGACACACCATACTGAAGAGGAAGCTACTTGGGAAATAAAAGCTGAGGTCAGAAAGAACTACCCTCAGATTCTCGAGGAGTACGAAAAGGTACTAATTTTGAGGATGAAATTTTTCTTTAAGGGGGGTAGATTGTAACAACTCGAAAAAATCCGTACAAAGACCCGAGTACCAACTCAGGAAGAAATCCCTCATGACTAAATCCTTTAGAAACTAGACGAGAATTAACTAAAGTGTTAATCTAGATTACCTATGAAATTAGCACTAATCGCTTTAAATACGATCTGCAAGACTCAAAACCTGTAGAATCATTAACGCTATGTTACCCTAAAATCTAGAATCAATCTCTAAACCCAGTTGCTCTCGGGAGCACTTTGAAACTTCATATCGGACCTAGACCGCACGTTGAAAGTCCGATAGCGATGAACTTAGATGATTATGACCGCCTAGTTGGACTTAACAATCACCTCAAAAATTGAGTCCAAATGATGTCCTGAGCCTATTTCCTTGAGTCCGAAGTGAAGAGTGTGAGAAAGTGAAGATTTTTAAGAAATTAAATATGAATTTAAGTAATCTGAGTTGTGTCACTTGCGCGCCATTTATAAGCATTCTGACCGTTGATTTTTTATCCACATTCACCCTCGGATCAGGGATAATGGCCCACACATGTCAAAGTACTCATGGTCCTGATCGAATTTCGGTGACCATTGAACTGAAACTGGTCCGCCACGGTCGATCTGGAAACCCGATCGGACTAAAAACTTAACTTGTTCGAGATCCTATACTAGTGAGCTTAAGTCCGACTGCATTCAGTAAAAGGACTTCCAAAAATGCTCTGTTAGATCGGAACAAGGCCGATTTGGATATAACCTAAGTATACCATGGCCCTGGGACTATTTCCGTCAGTTCTGGGCCTATATAAAGACCTTAAATCCTCTCTCATTCACTCAATACGAATTTGAAAAAAACCTAGGAGAGAAGAGAGTAAAGAGAGAGAAAGTGAGATAGAAGTGAGAGTTACTCCTAGGATTCAATTCTCGTTACTCGTTGTGTTTAAACATCATTATGAATCACTATTCTGGCGATTCTGACTTTGTTCTTAGGTAAGAAAATGTAACCCTAAGCTATTCTAGGGTTTTCATTATTGCAAGTAGAGAAATAGCTGACTTAACTCATGTTATAGGTTGTCATTTTATCATTGACGCAGACTTACAATCTCTATCAAATTTGTTACGCTTCTACGATGTAAGGTATGGACTATAGATGTATAGATTATGATTTTCAAAGCTTTCAATGTCAGTTAATGATAGATTCCTAACATGGGTATTATTATACATGCCAAATGCGCTATCTGTTCTGTTTTACGAATATGTGTAGTCTATGTTGTAAATAGAATGTTCCATGTGTTTGTTAAAATGTTTATATGCATATGAAATCTGATGTTGTGATTGCCATGATTAATTGTTGTTAGTACATGCTTTTATGTATGCGACAACTCCTTGGCAAGAGGACTTGCCCTAATACGTAATATGGCCGACATACATGATGTATGTTGAAAAATGTAGTCTAAGTGTTGGTATAAATGTCTGAATGAGTTAGTAATTAGTAAAGTGTGACTTATAAGGGTGTTGAGATATGAATCTCAATTACCTTAACTGTGTGTATAATTTTCTCCATGTACTGTATAGTTTGTTTATTTATGTTTAACTGTGTGTATGATTTCCTTCATGTATTGTGTATCCATATGTAAGTTATATTCTATAACATGTTCATATGATTGTAGGATTTGACTTGAATATGTATTATTGCGATTGCACGTGGTTGGGACTATATAACAGTCCAGGTAATCGATAACAGTTCTGGATCTGGTGGCTATGATTGCTTTCGCCACGCAGGATGTGTTCGACGAATCCAAGCCGTACTTGGGATGTTTGACAGTGGTTAGGCCACACGGAGTGCTTATGCATTTCATGTCGATCGACTCAACGTGCGATCGTCCTAGTCGAGCTCGTCAATTAACCCGATTAACCGATGTATGTTCACCGTGATTGGATGCTACTATTTGAATCTAGGATACCAAACTTACCAGTGTAATCCCGTCAACGTTGGTACCTTTATCCGATAAGACTCATGAGCCGGACATGGTGGTATGGGGCACCGTGGTCGAGCTGTCGGCTTACGCTAGGGCGACGAGCCTCCCCGTAGTGACCAGTGAGAAACCTAGACTCGTGAGCCGATTATGGTGGTATGGGACACTATATTCGAGCTGTCGGCCTACTCTGATTGGTGACGAGCTCTTTGTAGTGACCTCGAATATATCCTGAAACTGCATTGGGGCGACGAGCCTTATTATAGTATATAGGATATAACTAGACCTGTATTGATTGGTGACGAGCCCTTTACAGTGATCTAGAACTATAATGTCGTATGTGATTGTCTAGGACTGACGACCCTAGAATGGATCATTGTTTGGGTATTGATATAAGGGAGGTACCTTAGCTTCCCAATCCTGTTATATGAAAAGGACTAATAATAACTCGATAATCACGCTCATAATATCACACTACATGTGCCCCGGGTTGAAGAGCACAGAGGGAAGAAAGCATGCCGCGACCGTAAGATGGTGTCGCACGAGGGAGTGTAGGCGAGGGCATGCATTATGAAAACATTTCATCCTTGCATTAATAAGAGTATCTAGGAATGTCTGATATGTCTGCTTTATCATTACTGCTTGACTGAATTGATAACATGTTAATCTTTGCTTTATGATTCCACTGAGTTGATCACTCACTCCCACATTCTGGGACGGTGTTCTGAACACCCACCAGTCTCTGTCTTAGTTGCAGATGACGACGCGACTCAGGAGGCGGTTCCTGATTACTACGACGATTAGGACGAGTTCTCGTATATGTAGTTCTCTGACGGTTTCACTTAGGCTGTTCTGATCGACAGGGCTACAGGGCTTAACATTGTAGTTAAAACTATCTCTCCACATTTTAAATTTTTTTGAACTAATACATGTATATGGTGACTCAATGATGTATTCATACTCTGGGGTTCGACAGAGATCTTTTGAACTCATATACGTTTAGATACATCTTTCAGTCTTCCGCTTGCATTATATAAATTGATCTGGGGTATGAATTACTATTTTGGTATAATCTCACTCATGTTTAGTGCTCTAATATGAACAACATTCAATCATCATTATCTATGTTGCATAAGTGATGTGTTGGAACTCAGGAGCTAAGCTTCTGTTCGACCCCCGATTTTCAGGGCGTAACATTTTTGGTGTTTATGTTTAAAATCTGTTTGGTGCTTGGTGATGAAAATTGAGCTCATTGATATAAAATTGATTGCTTGTTGTCATCTTTTATTTTGATTACGCATCTTTGGTTCACGCGACTACATGGTTATTTTGATTTCAACAACACAATTCATTGAGGCAATTCAGATTTGTTTAAGTGGGGAGCTGTTATTTTAGTTGAATTTTTTTGAATTCTATTCAAAGGTTTTGCATAGGAGCCCTTACTTGGTAAATGGTTGGACCAAAAAGGACATGAAGCTCATATGGTCCTCAACAAGATACATTGAGTGGAATTTATAGATTGAGTAAACAATATCAAGATTAAAAAATTTCAATTAGTCTTCTCTATATGTCGGTTATAGATTGAGTAAACAGTGTCAAGATTAACAAATTTCAGTTCATCTTCCCTATATGTTGGTTATGGAAGGGAAAGCAACAAGAAGATTGTCATTCTTATTAGATAAGCTAACTAAAAGAAAAAGAGGACCAAAGAGAAGCATTTTCATTATGGGCCCATGGGGGAACATGGAAATCAATTCAATTGGATTATGTGAGCTTCCCCTCCACGATCAATTGACACCTCATCAGACTTGCAAAGATCTTCACACTCATTGTAATGGCAAAAAATTCCACTATTATAGGAAAGAGTGGCAATAGAATCTTTAAAAAAAAAAAAAAGGTGGTGGTGGCAATAGGTTGGGTACCCAAACCTGGCTCGAAACAGGCTAGGTATAGGGATGGTTAAATGGGTGCAGGTGCAGGTATGGGTATTAATTTAAGCCCATTTGATGGTTTTTTGTGCAAAGAGAACAATCCATTCTATAGGGAAGCACATGGACTTTGCGAGTCCATCTCTATGCATTATTTAGAATTTTAGAAAGACGATGAAACTAGAATTGGACTAATGCATCCCTAACCTACAATTGGGCATTATCCATTGAATCTTTGGAAATAATCACCATTAGTACTATCTTCATCATAATCATAGCCTTTTTCTAATCACCATCAGTACTGTCTTCATCATAATCATAGCCTTTTCCCGGCGGGTCGGAGTTGTGGTGAAAATTTATAATGTGCTTACAAATATAGAAGTAGAAAATTTGGGGAAACATAGGGAGAAATTCAAAGCTTGTTGTATTATATAACCAAGTTTTACATTGTAACACTAACAAATTGAGGTTTGGAATGTTTCATTTTACCCTCCATCATTGTTAATTTGTGTTAACATGATTTGAAAACTAGTTTTCCCTTGTTAACACGGCCAATGTATGCATGTTAGTTGAGCTGCCAGTGAATCTCCCTGCTAGTTTGGCGACCTGGGCTTGACTCCCACTGATGTATTGCTAGTGAATGCTTACTAGATTCCCTCCTCTATCTTTTAATGGTGAGGAGGTGAAAGCACAACTTTCTCAGTGTTGAGTGCATCTAGTTGTACCCATGTTTATAACTACAATGAGTGCATCTCATTGTAGTGGTTTCACATAAACCACATTAGGTAGAGAAAAATGTTAGCAACATTATTAATTTGTTGTAAAAATACAATTGCAAACTCTTTAATACATTGTATTTAATAGATAGTATCCGTATGGGTTCAATCATCTGATAGCACTTCCTTCATTTTCAACTTTTGAGGAGGATGGTGCATGAGGCTAATTTTCAACTTTAATTTTTTGTAAGGTGCAGATTGAAAATGGACCCCTTGGTTAATCGAGATCCGGCTGTAATGAATAGGGAGTGGATGACACTAAGTTTCCTGGTAGAGAATCTGTTCCTTGTCCATGCGCCACATGTAGATGTGCACCTTTTCCAGTTTCTTATGATGATATGGAAATACATCTAATGAAAAATGGATTGGACCCAAGCCATAGGATTTGTAACATGCATGGGGAGCATGTATCACCAAAGTATTCTTTACATGAATCAAGTTCCCAACAATACCATAGTGTCCTGAACTTAAATGAGTTGCACAACACGATTGTTCAAGAACTTGGTGGTAATAACCTAGAAAAAGTTATACGGGATGAGCCGAATGTGACCCCTATAGTCGAAGGCGTCTTTAGAGAAAATGAAACTAATGAGTTTGAAGCAAATCTCCGACACGCGATGATTGAGCTATACCTTGGGGCTAAAATTTTACTATGCTGACTTTTATTGTACAACTTTTCAAATTAAAGGTGAATCATGGATGGAGTGAAAATGGCTTTACAGAGCTCCTTCAACTACTAAAGAAGGCGTCTGGTAATAAGGCCCCAACTAATACCTACCAAGCGAAGAAGATCATTACAAAACTAGGTCTTGATTATGTAAAAATTCATGATTGTCCAAATGATTGCATCTTATACTGGAGAGAGAATGAGATGAAAACCATTTGTCCAAATTGTAAAAGTCCTAGGTTCAAGACTGAAATGGATTCTGAGAGAAAACAATCTAGGATACCTGTGAAGGTGTTAAGGTATTTTCTATTAACACCAAGACTACAAAGAATGTTCAGTGTACTATGGTTGGTGAAAGAAATGTCTTGGCACTCAACCAGGAAATTTCAACACTTAAAGATGAAGCTCCGGCTGATTCTATTGCATGGAAGAATCTCGATGACAAGTATACAGATTTTTTAACTGAACCTCGCAATGTTCGATTGGGTTTGGCTATAGATGGGTTTAACCCATTCGGCGCTTTCAGTATGTCATATAGTTCATGGCCCATTATGTGTGTGACGTACAACCTTCCACCAAAGCTTTGCATGAAACCTCAATTTAGTATGTTGACTTTGCTCATTGAGGGACCGTAACAACCGAAAAAGGATATTGACGTTTATTTACAGACATTGATTGATGAACTACAAGAGTTATGGCAAAAAGGGGTCACAACGTTTAACGCATAACATGAGAACAAATTCAACATGCATGTCGTTCTACTCTGGACAATCCATGACTTTCCAGCATATGAAAACGTTTCTCGTTGTAAGACCAAGGGTAAGTATGATTGTCCTGTATGTGGTTTCAACACAGATTCTTTGCGACTCCAATATGGAAAGAAACATGTTTATATGGGCCACAAACGGTGGTTGCCAATGTCAGAACAGGCTAGGAAGGACACAAGTGCTGGCATGTTTAATAAGAAGGTGGAGATACAACGTCAACCGATCCATCTGGATGGGATTGAGGTCAAAAGATAAACTGCAAACTTGAATATACAATGGGGGAAGACTAGGAAGAGTAATATAAGGAGTATTGATGGAGGCCGACAAGAGTTAGCAGATGATCTTGAATCACCATGGTTTTTTAAACGGTCTATATTATTTGATCTGGAGTATTAGAAAGATATTCCCGTGCGTCACAATCTTGATATTATGTATATTGAGAAAAATATATGTGAAATCCTTGTTGCTTTAATGTTGAACACGCCTGGCAAAACCAATGATGCTAATGCGCGCGGGGACCTGAAACAATTGAGAATTAAGAAGCGTTTATGGATAAAAAAGAACAATGGCAAGGTGCTTCAGAAACAAGGTCCTTTCTGTTTAAGAAAAGAAGAGAAAAAGCTTTTCATTTAGATTTTGCATGAGTTTGTGTTCCAATTGGTTTTAGTACGAATTGGAAGACCATCGTAAAGGAAGATTACGTAGATTTAAAGGGAATGAAGTGTTATTCTTACCATGTGTTAATGCAACATCTGCTCCCAGTTCTCATCTAGCATTCATTCAAGGATAGGAAGGTCATTCGCCCTATAATTACAAGCTTTTGCACCTTCTTTAATACCTTGTGCACGACAACTATAGACCTTCAAACGCTCCTTACTCTCGAGAGGGGCATGGTTATGACGTTATATCAGCTTGCGACTATATGCTCACCATCGATATTTGTCATTATGATGCATTTGTCGATTCATTTGGCTTATGAGGCTCGCGTATGTGGTCCTATATACTATCAATGGATGTATCCATTCAAAAGGTATGCTATGAGCTTAATAAGAATAAATCAGCTTAACATCTACATTTGCATGTATATAATGTATCATTAACTTTGTCAGGTTCATGAAGACACTTAAGGCCTATGTTCGTAACAAGACACGACCTGAGGGTTATATTGTAGAGCAGTACATTCAAGAAGAGACAATTATATTTTGCAACCAATATAAAGGAAAACATAAAACAAGCCTATTGGAAAAGCTGGAAAAACGGTTTAACAAAGTCATTTCAGGACAACGTAAGTTGCAAGATATTGTTGATGATGACCGTAATGATGACGATATTGGTCCAGTAGGTTCAAGTCAAAGTGTTATCTTAGTGGGTATCGAATACGAACAAGCTCGTACATGGGTACTGAAGAGTCATCTTAGCTACGATAAGTGGGAAGGGTATGTACAATAAGCTCATATATATATATATATATATATATATATATATATATATATATATATATATATATATATATATATATATATATATATATATATATATATATCCTTACTTTATGCAATTTCAATATAACAATGTTATCGAATATCAGGAAGCACAAACATTTCTTGCAACGATACTACAAGAGGACCAACAGGGTGCCTAGCGAGGATGAATTCATACTTTGGTTGAAGAGGCAACCAGAGTTCATTGAATCTAATGATAAAGAATTCAAAGACATAGTAAGAGGACCTCTAGCTTTTTCTATGCAATACAATGAATATTGTATTAATGGTTTCATCTTTATTACTAAGGACTATGAAGAGAATAAAATGAACCAAAACAGTAGGGTTATGACAGAGGGTATGACAACCTTCCGATCGAGTACTAAGAATATGAATACAGTGGATGAAAATCAACCTTACTACGGAGTCCTTCGTAAGATTATCCAATTGAAGTACCAAACAGGGTACAAGCCCATCATATTTAAGTGTGATTGGGTGAAGGTGACACATCATGGTGTTTCTTTTGATGACAAAGCAAATCTGAGATTAGTAAATTTGTCTAGTCTTTACAGTTCAGACAAAGTCGGTGATGAGCCCTTCATTCTTGTAAAGCATGCCATGCAAGTTTTCTATTCCAAAGATCTAAAAAATCCTGACTAGCATGTGGCCTTGGAGATTCCAAAAATAATTTTTGTTGAAGAAGAGATGTGCGTTCTATCGGAACAATTAAAGGCTGTAAGTAATGCCAATGCAATACTTGATCTCACCTCATTAGCAATTGTCAATGAGTTGATAATGAACCTGAAGATGTTACTGTTGTAGTCGAGAAAACAAAGAAAAGAAAACGATCAAGGAGAATCTATTGAATTGTTTATATTTTCTAAGCATGCAACAAAATGATATTTATTGGAGGTAATCTAATCAAGGTTTGGATAATATAGTGAATTATTTGTACTTTATCTGTGATCTAAATTATTTCTTAACCATTAGTGTTTTTTTTCATTTTAGCGAAGAAATAGGCACATGGATTCCAACCAAAGGTATTGGTTGTGCAGTTGCTTGGGAGTACAGATGCAAGTAATACCGAATGTAATAAGATACTTCTCCTTAATTAGATATGTAAATTTCATTTTCCTTATATATTGGCGGTAATCAATGATGTGTATATATAACTGTTTTTTTTTTTATGTAATTGTGCATGCTTCTGCTTCGTCTAGAAAGAGAGGCATTACAAGGGGGTCTCTTTACTTGTGCAACCTGAAAGGAAAAAAGTCCTAAAGATGAATAAATTTGGGCAACCGAATGAGGACCGTTTCGATCACAGAGACTTTGCATCGCATGTCGGTGTTCTAACTCATTCTCATATCCCGATCATATACCCGGACTTTTTTCCGGTGCGTTCTAAACACATTCATATAGTCACATAAAGATTGTCACAGTTTTATGAGTTTGAGGGTCAATGTTGGGATGCAAGTCTTAATTATGTTATACAACGCATTAATGAAGCGTGGAGGAGATACAAGAAAATGTTGACTGCAAAATATATTAAAAATAAGGATCTTATTGCTGTAAGAGATGATCTTGCCCCATTCCCTCCCCAGGGTATCAACATACCACCAAGGAATTCAAGAAGGCAAGCACAAAGAATAAAGTCAATCGGGCCAAGCTAAAAGGACGTGCGTGTCTTGGGAGGTGCAGCATGGCTGTTACTTGCCATAAGATTGTATGTATTTAAAAATAAATATTATAGTTTAAAATTGAATTTAAATTTGAATTATCATTCAACTAACTCAATTAATGATGTGTATTTGAACGATATGTAAAGTACCAAAGGCGATGGAGAGGAATCTTACCTCTGATGCCGAGATAGGAAGATGTGAAGTCTACTTAAAAGCCCATACAAGAAAGGACAAAGTTTCTACTATCTTGACCTTGCTGTAAGTGCATCGATCCCTCGTACCACTAACTAGTGACCTTATGAAAAGCTTATGTATAACTTTGAATTATTTTACATTCATTTCTATTTTTTCACAGGAAAAAATAGATGAGCTCTATAGCAGCAATCCTGCTTCTAGGATGACCGGCGTGGATGATGCCCTTACAGAGGTACTAATAAAATTTAAAATTACTTAAGTTTTATAGTAATTATAAATATCCTAATAACTTGATTTACAATGTTTTACAGTTGGTTGGTTTTGATAGTAGAGGGCGAATGCGAGGTCTAGGTTGCTCGATAAGTAAGACAGTACTAAAGAAGTTAGCCCCAGCTCTTTCAAAAGTAGAGAATGTGACAGAAGAAAAAGAGGGCCTAACTCAAGAGATATTTGAGATGAAGAAATCATTAGCCGGTCTAACTCAAGAGTTTTTGAAGATGAAGAAAATGTGGGTGGCTACATAGAAAGAGGGACAGTATAATCAAAATGTCTCATCACCAGTTGCTAAATCTACTCAGGCATCGTCGGTATGCAAGTATAAATTTTTTACTATATTGAGCTTACAAATATATTATAAACGCTAACAATACCAATGTCATTTTATGTGTAAATGTAGCCGGATATTATATATATCGGTCAGAAATGCGACTTGCTTGGCTTTGGAAAATTTGGTGTAGTTGCTCGTGGTCAAGTACATGAGGTTAATTCAAATGCAACTGTTCATTGCGAACCATTGGTGGATGGAGCTTTTGTTATTGTCCTGACTGAGGTTATACAACCTGGTGCTCCTTTGTGGAAAGAACATGGGTTCGTATCTACACTTGGAGAGGCCGGTCTCAGATCATTTGCAATGGAGAAAAGAGGCTTTGAGAATTCAATAATTTAAATAAATTTGGTACTCTGTAATTGAACATGTGTAGTGTGCATGTTTTTTTTAGTTACTTTATATGATGTTTGGCTTGTTTATTTCTTAATTTTAAACTAATTTGGCACTCTATAGTTTAACATAGTTATAGACTACATGTTCTTTCTAGTTACACTAGATGTTATTTGATTTTTTTTTTAATATTGAATGAATTTTGTACCTATATATGAACTTATTTATAGTCTTAGGCTCCATTTGGTCATCACATTAGTACTTATGAATACATTTTTTTTTCTAAACCAAATGGAGCCTAAGCCCTTTTTTAACTCCGACAATGTAACTGCTTGCATTGCCAGTCCCAAGCCCAGGTAAAGGAGGAGGGAGAAGGGCTTTAGAATGAGATTGTTAATTATGGAGGAGATACTGAAAGTGCAGTATCTCTGGTTTTATAGTTTTACTTATACATTCCTATATTGATTGCTTATGCATGACGGTTATGCATATTCTTTTAGGTGGATGTTGCATGTGGAAGGATTGGAGCTGCATAATTTCATATTCAAGCATATGTTGTTGGCATACATGCAGATCAATTCTTCTATTTTTGGGTGCATGGCGATTGGATCTGAAATTTTGAGATTTTCATTCATTTATTTCATGGCTTTCGGTAAGATCTTCTTTAATTGTTAATTTATTTAATTTCTTACTAATAGATGTTTGAACTTGTAAAATAGATCTAATAACAACAATGGGTCATTCGTGCTACCCAACAAGATAACTGTTGTGTGTTTTGCTGTGGAAGGCACATACTTTCTGAGTCTCACTTGGTGGTTTAAATGCTTCAAGGTAAGTGAACCTTTTTGCATCCGACTCAAAGATCTCGAATTTCTATCAAATGCAATTCCATGTAGTTTGAGTCTAACTTGAAATAATCTGAATTGCTATTTGGGGCTAGCCATCAAATTCAATACATTATGATGACTGTTATTCCCATGACGGTCATTTCAATTTCATCGAATTGAATGATTTTAATTCAATTGAGCATCGAAATGCAGCCTTTTGTGTGCAATTTATCTTATTTCAGTCTTTCCTAAACATGGTAAACTCAACTAGCTTACCCCATTTGCAACAAACGAGCAAACTGAGCAAACTGAAAGTGAATTCCACGCTCTTGTATTTGTCAAAACTTTGCTTGTTGGTTTGGAGCTGCTAAGTCCTAACTAACAAGAAATTCTGATTGTTTCCAATTCGTGCACATAATCTCATTTGGTGGGATGTAGTTAGGCTTGGTAGATTCAAACATTTTCTTTTGGCAACATGTATCCAATCACCAGTGAGTATCTAACATGCATATGAATTTTTGGCTGGAAAATTTTCTTCCTGCAACTTTGCACGCTGAGTAATCAACCTCAGTCTGAGCTCTCCAGTTAGACAGCAATGTAGCGATTTGTCCTCCATGCTTGTAAGTTTTACCATTTTCAGGGAAGATTCAAAAACTAAGCATTCATAGATAAAATGAGCATTCCTAAAACATTTGTGTAATATCTATGTAGTCTCTATGTGGCATGAGGCCCACCCCACCATTTGTGTGGCGTCTAATTAACCTATTCCATAGGATTGCTCTGTATATCAGAATTTGGGTTTTCATCTTTTGATGATTTTTCAATTGGGTTGGGATGAAAATGAAATAAAGTTGGTATCCGTCTTTCCGGATGAAAAACACTGACAAATGAATGGTATTTCCCATTCACTGCAAGGACAAGAAAACCATGAATATCATACGTTTCCTCGAATGAAACGATTTAGTACAAGACATTCTAAAACCTGATTTCCTTTGAAAGTTTATAACTTGTATGGAGATTTCTTACTCCATTGCAGCACTAGAAACATGGATTGTTGCATCAAAGAAACAATAGCAATCATGCCAAAGGTCTGTGGAGATAACTTGTTAGCATGTGTGTTTGCAAGTAGGTGGATAGTGTCACTGTTCAATCTGAGCACATGGCCACATGTGTAAAGAATGGCCCCATTTCAATTAAATGTGTGCGAATATGTGAAATGCTGATCACACAGCCATACATGTAGTGAATGGCTCTATTTTAATTAAACGTGTGCAAATATGCAACATGTCAATGCAATTCAAAGCAATTCATTCATTCATTCAATTATAGTAAGAGGAATCTCCTTCGTCCTTTTCTCTTGACTTAGAAGACGAGAAATCCATTTTCATTTCTAAATTTCAAAGGAATTACGCTACAATGTTTGTTAGAAGTATTTATAGATCTCCTACAATAATTGTTAACTAACTTTCAATAAGTGGGGTGTGGTGAGAAAGGGATTTTATGCAAGGTGGATGTGGAGAAGGCATATGACCATGTAGATGGGGATTTCTATTCTATTTTTACGCTGGACTAGGTTTGGGAATAGGTGGGGGTCTTAGATAAAGGAATGCGTTAATGTGGAGTCCTTATCTATTCTAATTAATGGTTTATATATATATATATATATATATATATATATATATATATATATATATATATATAGGGTTAGCTTGTTAGTACACCCCACTGTCAGTTGACACTTCACTGTTAGCCACCCCCACTAGGGATCAATACGAAGGCCTCAATGTTGAAACGAGGTATCTTTCACTCAATCTACCACTTGAGCTTTATCTCCATTTTTATTCACAACTATGGCCAAAGGGCAAAGCTTGGATTAGTGAGAGGTTTTGAGATCAGGATATTAGAGATGACTACTCTCATTTCCAATTCGTTGATGGTACAGTGCAGAAAATGGTAGGCTGTTAGATCAGGATATTAGAGATGACTATTCTCATTTCCGAAGGGCTAATCATCAACTGTAGGCTGTTAGATGGACGGTTAAAGTAAAAAATCGTCACCATGTCGGATTCAACTAGTGAAATTACATTATTATGGCTGTCTGATCAGTCTAATTTCCGTGCTGTCTATCCACTATATGATTGATGATTTGGATTGTCTCTCTCGACATACACAGAAGCTACCACATGTATGGTGGATCAGCTGTCAGTCTCACCCATTTTTTATCTGTTGTCACTGACTTGGCTTGTGATGTCTGTAATTGATTGTCTATTGCTGGAATCGAATGGTGGCAGCTTTGGAGAAGTGATGAAATCAGTGTGCAATATTGATTGTTTCAAAGATCCAGAGTCCCAGGAAAATAAGGTCAGTGCTTGAAATCAGGTTGTATATCAAGAGCCATGATCCCCTATGAACTCCTTGTACCTTATTATGATGTGAATTTGTGTGAGGCCCAAGCAAGTACACCTACTATCAACAACGACCATCAGATATTGTAGGGTCCACTGTAGATTGCACGGGAACTAAAATAACCACAATTGAACAAATCACAACTAGACAATTACGGGCATGCAAAGAGTATGGTAATAGTAGAAATGGTTTTCTGTCTCTTTTGCATGCCCTCAATTTGAATGGCTATGATCATCCAGTCGATGTGATATTGGGCCATGTGCAATCATGGCGGGCCCCTCCTATCCAATACTCACCTTAATAAGGTACATGGAATTCATGCCAATGTTTTAAAAACTGGACCGGAGCCCAGCTGTTTTTGTTAGTTGTACTATCCAAACTGGGCACTGTTCGACTGGGTCAACCCATGGTGCCATCGGCGAATTGGAAATGAGAATAGTCATCTCTAATATCCTAGAGAAAATTGTAGGAAATGAAGAAATGAACTATGAGGATTGTCTGAGGATTTGGTTTTCCTAAATTTTTCTATAATGGAAACTAACTAGGAGACTGACCTTCCATTGTTTGGCTGCAAGTGTTGCATCTACTTTTGCTCCCCAAGGTTATCAAGAAAATAGAGGTGCAAGTACTTGATTCTAATATAGACATATTCATTGGTCAATATAAATAGTAGCGAGCTTTGGAGAACATAAATTTCTGATTTATTTTATTTTATTTTATTACCTTACAAAAAAGAGATGAAGATTTTATTTTTAATTTCACTTATGCAATTGCTTATCAAGAGATTAATACTATCTGAAAGTTATCTCCAAAGTAATGGTGTGCATGTTTATTACAGATAAGTACGGAAGCCTCTAGTACCTTTCCCTTTCAGATGTCTCAAAGCTTGATTAATTTGAAAAGTTGATCATGCAAACAACAAAACCAACAAGTATATCATTAGTCATCAGTTACTCCTAACCTTTTAATCAACATCATTTCATATCCTAACCATTTAATCAATGTCATTTCCTGGTGTAGGAGTCATTAGCTGAGGCATCATAATCTGAGGCACGACCTTCAAGAACACAGCAGACCCCAAAATGTCACAAGCAGTCGCCTTCCGATCAAACTCCGACCTCTCAGTCTACTATCAGTGTGGATTCCATGGTTACCAAGACACTCTCTATGCTCACTTTCTTTTGATTGAATAAAGGATTGTAATTAATTCATTATTGTAATTGAATGAATAAATGATTGTAATCAACTGAATAATTGTAATTGAATGAATGAATGATTGTAATTGAATGAATGAATGATTATGCAAGTAGTAATTGAATGAATGAATGATTATAATTTTTTTAATGTAGGAAATAGCTATGGATATTAACCTTAGTTGGTAATTTGACAACCATAGTTGTTATAAAATTTGGCATATTGCTGCGGATCCAACACTAGCTACCAATAATATCCATAGTTGTAGGTACTTTTGGCGATAGAAATATTTGCTACAGCTTATGTCCTAGCTACGGATTAAATCCGTAGCCATGGCTTTTTGGACTTACTGGCCACAACGATGGTAGTGTTATAGACTAAAACCGTAGCTATAGGCCTATGGCTACGAATTAAATCTGTAGCCTTTGTCCATTTTTCTGGTATTAGTATGTATTCCATTCTACTATAGAGTATTAGGGATTAAGTACTGTCTCTCAATGCCTTGCTTGCTACAAAAATTAAAGAATAAATAACTTTAGTTTTACTCTCATACGTTGTTAGTTCTCTGACATATAATCTTCATTCTATTTTGGTTTTTAACTAATGTTTTAATCTTGATAAAATAAACAAAACCATCAATACTTCATTTCAACATGTAAATTCATATCTTTTTAAAGAAATCGTCATTAAAAAAATAAAATACTTTGCACTTCTAGAGGATTCGACAAAAACCTTTTCAAATACCAAAATGAATTAGATTTAAGGCATCCTTACTTTTAGTACTAAAAAATGAAAAATAAATTTTATAGAGTTTTCCTAATAAACAATTCTCACAAAAGTATAAATTAATATATTTAAATTAAGAAAAAAATTTTGATCAAGAAATACATTTAGTTCTTGTTTACTCATATGGCCCAACTACCTATGCCATATTGTAATAGAGTTTGTAACAACATTAGCAATAATATCATCATTAACCTTAGTATCTCTGATCAACCAATATAAACCTCCTATCAACTTTCTATTAACGATTACCATCACTCATTTTACAATTTTCAATCGACAATTCTCATTATATATATATATATATATATATATATATATATATATATATATATAACCATTTTCATTAAACTTTCCCAATGAAAAAAGACACTTTTGCAAGTCTTTTGTGTGTCGCACACCAGAAACTTACATGTGATACCATCAAACATAGTGATTCTTTTTTTTTTCTTATATAGTAATTCCGACATCTCCACTCTTCTTAGTTTTACATGTGCTATTATCACCTATATAAATCGTGTCGCCATCACATAACTGAAATATGTAAAAATAATATTAGTGTTGAGTTATATAGAATGAAGCACCCAAATCAAAGATTTATTAATTGTTTAGATTCTCTCATAGAATCACTGCTAGTAACATTTTTCCATCCTTAGATAATTGTCTTTCTCAATTAGGTTTCTTTGATAACCCTTTAAATCTAGTATTTGATAATATGAATAAGTTTGAAATTTTTCTTATTTACTTTCCTGGCTTTATAAATTTTTTTCACAAATAGTCATTCCTTTAGCAATTCCTATACTTTCTTGTCTTGTGCTATTTTGACATAGATTTTGTCTAATCTTTTCCATCGATACCTTTACCGGCAAATCTTCCTTAACCGTCTTAGCATCACTAAAAGGTCTGTCATGTGTTTTTCTAGGAGACTCTTTGGTAAGTAACATAGATATGGTTGACTCCATATTGAAATCTGGACCGTTGATGAGATTCATAATCAAATTATCTCATTAATCTGACATTAAACAAAGCAGAATTATTGATCATTTTTCATCATCAATCTTCACATTGACCACTGTTAATCTATTGATCATTGTATTAAACCCATTTAAGTGTTTTTGCAAAGAGGACCCCTCCATTTACAAGTTGTAAAATTATCGTTGGAAAAAGAACTTGTTTGACATTGATTTATCTTGTATGGGTTTCATAATTCATTCCACAAAAGTTTTGTTGTAATTTGATTAAACAGGTTAAACAAAACTAAATCATCTATTGTAAGAAGGATATCTGCCATGGCTAATTGATTTTTCTTCTCAAATATATCATTTTTCATCTTTATGGGCTTCTTTTATTTTCTTTCTAGCACAATTGCATGGCCTTTCTTCACCAACATTATGTTCATCTTCAGTTTCCTCAACATGTAATTGGATATATTAAACCTCAGCACTTAAAACTAGTAAAACTCTATTTAGTCATTTGAAAAATAATTGTAACTAACACACACCAACACCAATGTCATAAAGGGAAAAAAAAAAAAAACACATTCTCGACATTTGGCTCTGATACCAAATGTTGCGGAAACCTACACACAATAAACGGAAAAAAAAAAAAAGGAAAAGGGAAAGAAAAGAAAGACAACTAAAACTCAAAAGGGAGGAGATACAGAGATTCAGTGATTCCACATATGACAAAAATCTAATAGAACTAAGCTTCATATGAGAGAGAGAGAGAGAGAGAGAGAGAGCTCAATGGGTCAACTCTAAGACTTGAAAAGTCTTTAGTCAATTCACTATTATAAAATACATTAATAATTAAATTTGAATTGATAAGTAATTTTTAAAATCATTAGAATCAATACATATATTAAATAGCAAGCTTGAATCTTTGGACTTTGCTTGAAAACTCACTGACTCAGACTCGAGTCAGCCAAGTTTTGAGTCTTCTTTTTTTTTTTGAACTATGCATGAACCATCTACAGTGCAACCGGCTGTACAAAGGTCAAGTTCATCCCACATTCATCCTATTGTTCGAGCACTCAGCACCTCAAATGTCCTCTCTAACTACAGTTAGAGATAATGTCTAACAAGTTTTTTGAGATAATTCCTACAACTAGAAATCTCCAACTGCAGTTAAAGATAATCACTAACATGTTTTTTTGAAATAATTCCTACAACAATTAGAAATCATACAACCAAACACACACATCTCAAATCATACAACTACAATCATCTTCATCTACCAAACAAAGACCTCTCTCAACAAGCAAAGAAACACAGAAGCATGCGTGCTTCCATGTCATTCATCTCTCATGCCCAAGCTTCTCCTCCTCCTCCCCTTGAATTTACAACTCCAAGACTCCCACCCTTTTTAACTAGCTTACTCAACTGAAACACAGGGTGCCTGCAAAGCCTCCTTACCCCTTTCCTCCAACTCAGCCTATCGAACAAGCCCTCTACGTCGCTGCTACCGTACCCACCTCCACACCTGTTTTCCATGGTCCCCACAGCATGTTTCATGTGCGGGCTTCCGTCCGAAATGAGCTCTCTTTCCTCGTCGGCCTCACTTTTCGTTTGGAAGCTCCGAAAGCTCTCGGCATCACTTGCTACTCTGTCTTCGGCACCTGGTAGGAACTTGCCCAAGGCTGTCTTGTCAGGGAGATGGGCATCAGTTTTATCTGTGAGGGCTCCACCATCAATTCGTGCCATGGAGCTGGATGAATTGGGTTCAGCCTTGCTGCTTAGAGATTCTGAGCACGAAGAGAACACCCTAGACTCTGTGGATGATTCCTCTCTTTCCCGCAGCATTTTTAGGATGAGTGTCTTGAGGAAGTTCATCACTTGCACAGCATGGATCAATGCAGTTAACGGATCTGCCATCTGCATCAAGGAAATAATTTTGAGAAGTTATTCATGAAACCTGCTGACAGGAAAGAATGAAGGGGGCACAGGGTCTTCATGGCACATGCACTGTGGAAAGTGCAAGACCTGGGCACCTAGGCCGTTCATCAGGTGGGACCTGGACCCAATGAAAACATTTCCTGGTCTGAAATTTGGGCCAGTCATTTGACATCCCATGTCAATGTGGACACCTAATTAGCAGACCGGCCTGATTTCTGGACAGGCACATGTTCTTGATGGGCCCCACCTTATGAATGAAAAATGCTGAGTGCTGTTTCTATTTGTTGTTACTCATAATTCCTTCACTTGAGCCTTTTCATTTGACGAATCTTTTTCCTTTTTTAAAGCATGAATGCTTCAGCTGGCATATCTGTACCTGAGTCATATTAGGTGCAAAAACCATAGCAATGTTGCGTGCATTCATCTTATTATGGTCTTCGTGCTGCACAACATCAGCCATCAGATTGATGGCCCAGTCAAGCAATGCGGCTTCTGTCGGCGGCAGATTCATCACAAGCTGAGCACAATTTTCTTCTGTGTTGCAATGCATCACCTGTTCAGGCATAAGGGAGTCAAGGACCCCAGTTGGAAGTTCTCTAAACCACGCCTGCGACATCATCATGAAAATCTTAGCAATCTAAATATGAACTGGGCCACTGGAAAGAAAATGAAAAGAAAACTTAGGATGATAATGAGGCTAAGAAGAAGAAGAGGGGGGGGCTTGTATCCTATTTTTCCACATTTTTTACTGCCTAGGCTGTTTTTATTTTTTACTGGCTGTCTCTATTTTACCCCCAATAAATTCAGCCTAATTAACGGTGGAGAAGCAGGATAAGATCGTGCGTCCAATCTGCAAAATTCCTAGTTCTAGTTAATGGTTCTCCAAAAGTTTTTTTTTTTTTTTTCATACACCTAAAGGGCTCAGACAAGGGATCCTCTATCCCCCTACTTTATCATGGCAGTAGCAAAGGCTTTGAGAAGAATGCTTGATAAAGGTCAGGAAGTCAGTCTATTTAGGGGCTTTGAGGTTGGGAGGGGAGGACAGCAGATCTCCCACTTGCAGTTTGCAGATGACACAACAATTTTTAGTGAAGCTGAGGTCATGGTGGACAGCATATGAAAGATCATTAAATGTTCTGAAGTGGTTTCAGGGCTGAAAGTCAATTCCCCGAAGAACGAAATTTTGGGGATCAGGATGGCCAGGGAGGAGGTGGGGCGTTTAGTGGAGATTTTTACGTGGTAATGGTTCTTTCCCTAGCAATCGGATAAGTTAGGCACGATTTTTTACGGCAAGGGTCATCTGACTCTCAGAAATTTCGTGTCTTAAACTGGGATGGGGTGTGGAGGTTGATTCGAGAAGGTGGTGCAGGGATTGGGAGACTGGAGGAGATCAGTAAGGCACCTTTGAGTAAATAGTTATGAAGGTTGGGTCGGAGGAAGAGAGTCTTTAGAGAAGGATAGTCGCTTCTAAATATACGGTTGTGCGAGGGGGTTCGTGGGTTAAGGGCACCTTTCTTTATAGAGCCTCTGATATTTGGAAGGCCATTGAGGAGTGAAGGAGAGCTTTAAGAAGGGGTGTGTTTTGCAATAGGAAATAGGGAAAGGGTGCTTTTTTGGGATGGAGTTTGGCTAGGTGACAAGTCTCTTCGTGCCTAATTCCCTAGATTGTTGCAGATAGCTTCAGATGCCAAATCATATGTGGCCGGATATTTCTCGGTTTTGGGCGAGAATATGGTGTGGTCTCCTACCTAAGGAAGAAATTTCTCCGAAGAGGAAGTGGAGGAATTCTCAAGGGTGGTGGAAAAGTTTCACAGAGTCTGCTTGGTGTCGGGGATGAAAGATTACATGGTGTGGAGTCCAGAGAAGTCAGGCATGTTTTCTGTCCAATTTTTTATATAGATTTCTCACCTTCGAGGGTGCAGTTGGGGGTATGTGTCCTTCCAGCTTCGTCTAGAGTTATGATGCTCCTCCAAAGATAGTGGCTTTTGCATGGTTGGTGAGCAGGAATCGGGCACTCACTGTTGATAATCATTAGAAGAGGGCAATGTCCATCCCCAATATGTGTTCCTTGTGTTTCAGCGATGCAGAATCAGTAAACCACTTGTTTATTCATTGTCCATTTGCTAGATACATTTGGGTGGGCTTTTTAGGGGTGTTCAAGATCATCTAGGTGATGTCGCGCATGATTGAGGACCACTTCCTTGCATGGCACAGAGGTGGTACCCGAAGAGATGGAAAGAATCTTTGAAAGGTATCTTTATTGGCTTTTCTATGGTCTATTTGGGGCGAGGGAAACAACTTCCAACTTAGAGATAAGAGTGTTCCAGTTTCTTTATATATATATATATATATATATATGGCGGTGCGCTGCGTTTTGTTCTTTGTTAAAGAGTGGGCCTAATGGCTCTCTGTAAAACAGCATATTTCGAGGCATCTATGGTAAAGCAAGGATATGATCCTGATAGTGATGAAGGGATAAAATACATAGATTCAGGAGTCACTGGCCCATGCTAGTTAGTGAGATGTTGATGCTGTGATGAGAAGCCATAGAAAAGAGCTACTAACTAAAAACACTAAACACAAGAGGTATGTTGAAATTAAAGCCCAACCTCTTGAATGGAGGAGAAATTTTAGATTGTATAAGCCAATCTTTTAGCAGCAGATAGGAATGAATTAAAAATACAACACCACCATTGAGACAACATCCAGTATGAGCATTTCAGATGTTTTGGAATGTTATAAAACCAGGCTATCAAAGGCCAGCAGACGTGGAAAGTTACCATTTAAGGATTTATCTATATGACACAGATTGTTATAGGACTATGTAGGTTTACAAGATCTTAATATAATGCAGTTTGCAGATAATAATGGAAATTTCACCACTGTAGTGAATCGAACCAAGATGACGGACAATGATGGTATGCATTTCATGCCAGTGATTGAATTGTAATCATCTCAATCAAGAAACCATGCATTATAATTGAAAGAGTCAAATAATAGTTTCTCAGAAAGAAAAAGAAGGAACGAAAGAAGATATTTGGAGGAAGCAACTGTAAAGATAGATAAGGTTGGAACCTAGATCAGTAAGTGTGCTGACTAGAGTTTTCAAATTCGTACCTTTATTAAACCAGCCAGACAATGCAAATCAATTCCATGTGGTATGATTCCCCTGTTAAGCTGATTCCTGAGATACTCCTCTTGGCCATTCTCCGCATTAATTCTAAAAATCCCTTCAGCCTTCAAGCACAATCAAGATGAAAACATCATCATGAATGTCTACAGTAAACAACACCAAAAGCAATTTGAAATTTAGCACAAACGAAACATACTAGAAGGCCCCCTTGTGAGTACAAGCGCCTCTGCATCAAGAGAAGAATCGTTGGCACGCTGTTCCCTCTGTGATCATAAGAACATTGCATAGACTTGGCAGAAACTCCAAATACACTTACACTGTAGAAACAAGAAAACCAATGAGGTGAAGCTCATCATGTAGGAAGACAATGGCCAGAGGAGATAGAATCACAGACAAAAACATAAATTATAGTCCAACTACCCATGAAAAATTCAATATACAGTTTCTAGAACTAAAATGACCCACTTAAAATATCATAGATAATACATGGAAACAAAAAGAATATCCAGAATCCTCGTACATCTCACTGTCGTCACCAAGGAATATTGTGGAAGAAAGTAATTTAACTATCAAACTGAATCATAAAAAGCAGGTGGATTTTCAATTGAGCAGTCAGACAAAAATAAAAGAACAGGTAGCTAAGGCAGCGCTTCCATACAAAATACAATGATACAAAAGTTATATAATTTGATAGGATCACTGGAAAAATGGAAGGAGCCCTTGTGACCACAATCAGTTTGAGATTGAAACTACCACCATATCCATACTGTTGTAAGAATGGATTGAAATCTACCCATGAGATTGGAAATGAGACGAGCACATGTTGGCACTTGTCCCAGAATAAAACAGCCTGCCAGATGGTACCACATCCAATGTAGCACAGCAAAGGATTAGACATCATAATACAAAATGTTGCATGATTACAATCCATCATAAGTGGTTCTAGACAGGCATGCTCCCCAGAAGGGCTACACCTGATAAACCAACATAGGCAAGCTAAAAAGAACAACAATCTACCTGAGGGGGCCAAATGCGTACTGAAAAAGTACTCCAAATGATGGAAGCAAGCAATGAATTCCTGATCTATCCAAACCCAAGGCTGCATGTGTCGAATCTAGTCTTAAACTGATTCTGATGGAGTGTGGGGTCCATCAGACTACCAGAGTCACAAGATTATAATTTCAATCTCCAGATATTAACACATTGTTTCATTACATGTGTAGACACAAACGTACAGCAGTATGTGTCCAGTGTATAAAAGACATGTTTCCCAGTTGGATCCAAATCGTGTGGGATTCGCAGTCCCTGTGACTGCATACCCCATTCAATCAGGATATTTGGAGATATCTGAAGGAGTGTCGGGTCCTTTTACTGATCGTATGTAGTGAGCCAGCTATTACTTTGGGTATGAATACTTGCAGGTACCAGCCATGTGCATGTATACTGGCAGTTTTACAGCAATGCGCATGAATTTAAGCAGAAATAAAACTCTAAATGGATTCTTTATACAAACCGCAAGGACTAAAAACAGCCTGAGACCACCGTACACCCCCAACAAATTTATATGATTGACTATAGGGATTCATATGCATGGTCTGTAATGAGAATTAAAGAGACAGGGTGCTTTTAATACTTCGAAGAGATTTTTCTTTTTGAATGCAAGTAGCCACTAGATGATATTCTGATTTCTTTATTTGATGATATGTAACCAATAGGAATCTTAATTAGACTCATTGTATGTACTTGGCAATTGTATGTTCTTACGTTATAAAAAGCCATATATATGACATTATATGAATGATATTTTTTCGAATAGAAGTTTATTCATGGGTTTGAATGCATGTGTTGCTCTTCCCATTGCATTAGTTGCAAGGGTTTATTCGCATGTGTTGTTTTATCTATCAGCTGGGCTTCAACTATCCATCTTTGGATCTAGAATGGTGGAATTTGGCTTTGAAAAAGTGGGGCGTATTTTTAAGATCCATACAATTAATTCTATTTTTAGATTCAGTTGTATCATTCCAATAACATGGCATGCCACAACACAATTATTTAGGGCCCATTTGGATACCACTAGTTAAGTTACTTTTTAACTTGTTTTAAGTAATTAAGTTACTTTTTTTACTTTACTTTGGTAAGTATCATTGTAAAAGTATCTTATGTGCTAAAAATTACTTATCTTAATAAGTTGTTGTTTTTTAGCTTTTTAACTTGTAACTTTTCTACTTCTCTCTCCCACAGTCCATGTTAAGGAGGCTCTCTCATGGTTCATATCAAAGGAAGCCCCACATGGTGGACTGTCCACATTGAAGGTGCAGCTCACAGTGGACGGTCCACATAAAAGGTGGGCCCCACATGATGGATGACCCCATATTAATGTGGGCCCACATATGGATGGTCCACATCAAAGGTCGGCCCAAAATGATAAAAAGCCCACATCCAAAGTGGGCTAGTATGATGGATGACCCACATCAAAGGTGGGGCTTACATGATGGACGATCCACATCAAAGGTGGGCTCCACATGATAGGTAGTGTACATTGAAGCTGGGCCCCACATGATGGATGGCCCATACTAAGGTGGCCCCACATGATGGATAATCCACATCAAAGGTCAGTCCCTAATGATGAATGACCCACATCCATGGCAAGCCCTGTATGATGGGCAGCCCACATTGAAGGTAGGGTCCGCATGATGGACAATCCATATCAAAGGTGGGCTCCACATGATGGGCAATTAATAATGATGGCCCCACATGATGGATGATCCACACAATGTAGGCCCCACATGATGGACGTTCCACATCAAAGGTGGGCTCCTCATGATGGGTGGAGGATATTGAAGGTGGGCCCCACATGATGGACAATAACATTGATGGTGGGCCCCACTTGATGGATGACCAACATCAAAGGTGGGCCCTACATAATGAATGGTGCACATTAAAGGTCAGGCCATAATGATGAATGGCCCACATCCAAGGTGGGCCCCGTATGATGGATGATCCACATCAAAGGTGGGGCGCCACACAATGAATGGCCCACATCAAAGGTTGGTCCCACATGATGAATGGTGGATGTGAGGGGAACCAAACAGACTTTGAGAGATAATTACTTATGATGTTGGAAATCAAACATGTTTTTCTATTTTTTGGTTGATAAGTATGTTGGTGTTACCAAACATACTTATCGGCCGAATAAATAGAAACCACAATAAGCTACTTATGGCACAAGTAGCTTATCCAAAGTAACTTATGATCCAAACACCCCTTAGTGTCATAAAAATCTAAGGCCCACTTTCTAGATGGGAGAATGGATGTCACAATGACGGATGACAACTTGAGGTTAGTAAACTAGAGGTTCTTCTATGCCATCTACTTAAGCAGGCAAATCTCTACCACATATAATGCCTATAGCTTTGGACATTTTTTCCCTCCCAATTAGTCTTCATAGCATTGGTTAAAAGAGGATAATTTCTTCATAAAAATGTAGCTGGTTCACAAGGAATAGTTAAGATTTTACTGCACAATGGACAGCTTGACTCAACCTGCTTCCTTCACTTCTTTCAACATGGGTAGCCTGCACACACCTCTTCATTTCTGTGTGTAACTCGGACAAAGAGGAGAACGTGCGATGCTCCGTGGGGTCCACCATGTTGTATATGTAAAATCTAGATCCGTCCATCAGGTGAGAACCATTATTTTGAACCGTACAAAAGGTAAGCCCAATTAAAAACTCAACATAAGCCACAACAATGGGAACAACGTAAAATTGCTCTCAGAACCACTACGTTCATAGGGTGTGGCCCACCTGAGCTTTTAATCCGACTGATTTTTGTATCTTCTTTTCATCGTGCTGAGTTAGGCATGATTAAGGTTGGATGAAAAATGCACCACATGGTGATCCACAAACAAACCTACAGTTGGCATCCCATTTCCACTGTTCCATGTGGTGTGCCTCATCTGAGTTGTGGATCTAGCTGAATTTTTACTTCAAGATCTAACATTGAGTATGGAACCTGATGCATAGAGTGAATTTTATATTTAAAAGATGATTGGCCCCACAAAATTCAGTGTTTTACACTGCAAAAAACAGATGTTGTGGAGAAAACAACCAAAGTATTAAATTTTTTTTTTAAAGAAAAAAAAATCAGAAAAAAAATGTGGGAAAAATATCAAAATTTGAAAGGATCCAAATATGTGTTCTATTTTTATTTTTTTCAACGCGTTTATGATGTTGTAACGGGTCCCTGCTGTTGCTCCGGTGGTAGACTCTTAGGAGTTTCAACACCTGGCCAAGGGTTCGAGTACCCATAGGTGGTGAAATCCCACTACGGCGCGAGTGTGTGGCGGTGTGCATGCGTGTGTTTAAAAAATTTAAAAAAAAAAGAAGGGGGGGGGGCATTCTTTGGAACAATGTTGTTTTGGGTTGTCTGATGATTTTATTAACCTAACAGGCCTATATTGATTGCAAAACTTCTATATTTAACCCCCAAATAGCCTGAAATTCATGCAATCAATGAAACTCATCCCATTAATGCATATTAGTAAGCATTTGACGTCTTCCTCCGTTGAACTACAAATAGATGCTACGGGAAGTAGATGAATAAAATAAATCATAGCAATATAGAACTCCACACCTGTAATTTAGATTGAAAACAACAACACCAACATAGACAACGTTAATTCAGATTTGTTGCTAGGTCGAGGTGCATAATAGATTGCTCTCTTTGAGATAGTTCGCAGCCCTTGGTGAAATGAACCGATGCATAAGGCTTCCAAAGTGTTTTCCCAATATACAGTCGCCTAGTAGAAGGATCTTCACAATGTGCATTCGCTATGAAAATCCTAACACCAAACCTCTGAAAAAACACAACGCCTTCTTTATGCCCAAAAAGGAGAAAGAAAAGATTAGATCAAGAGAAAGACAAATTTGAGGGAGGGGAGATGAGTTTGGTTGTTTCCTAAAAAAACCTTAAGGAGAAAATCCCTTTTTATAAAAGCTTTAACAAAACGTCTGTTACAAAAACCACCACCGACAATCGTTGAGATGGGCCCAAAAGAAGAGGCATGTCTCATACGTTACAGATGACCATAAGAAGTGGGCC
This sequence comes from Magnolia kwangsiensis, assembly GCA_037074715.1. Classification (NCBI taxonomy): domain Eukaryota; kingdom Viridiplantae; phylum Streptophyta; class Magnoliopsida; order Magnoliales; family Magnoliaceae; genus Magnolia; species Magnolia kwangsiensis. The sequence goes on along the minus strand of CM073576.1, from coordinate 38,988,656 downwards.
ATATCCAACGGTTGTGATAAAATCAATTAAAATGGATTAATAAAAAATTTGGGTAAAATTGAGCCCATCAAGACTTAATGAAAGGGATGCACTCAAGCTTACCGGGGCTAGATTCCTCACGTGCGAGTATCGTGCACATACGCTCGGTTAACTGATTTTTTGGCCAATTCTCCCCACAAGCCACCTTGTGAGTGTATACACGAGTTAGACCATAATATGGGACTTTTTCAAATGACTATTTCAACAAAAGCATTACAACTCCTTCACAAACCTTCTTCCCATACAATGCAAAGGACAAAAGGTTTATGCTACCCAAAAAAATAAAAATTAAAAATTAAACAAAACAATTGTATTTTTTTGAAATACATCAACACCCCCAAGTAATTTGAAGAAATTTTGAAATTAAATTCACATGAATATTTGTCTATCACATAGATGAGCTGTCAGGATTACTCATGCGTCTTGGAGCGAAACATGTTAATCAAATGTTGCAGCTTCAGGAACTTTTTATGCTATATTCAACTTACAGGCGACCCTAGTGTTAGTTTTGAAGCTGTTCTATCCAGTGGCGACCCTAGTGTTAGTTTTGAAGCTGTTCTATCCAGTGTCCTAGCTCTCTTCTCCAAATGATTAGATGTGGTTTGGAATTGCTGGCTAACTATTGCCTCAATCCCTCATTAATATATGCTAGGAAGAAGTTCAACAGGTTTCAGATGACCTTTTTAGATCTCAGTTGCTTTAGATCCAAGGTACCGCAATAGTTGTTTTTTCTACTAGAAGTCTACACTAAAGCTTCAGTGTTGCAACAACTATTCCTTTTGGGATATGATTGCAGGTGTTGCTTACAATACCTATTTCTACTGTGCTTCTGCACCTCATGGCTGCTATAGACTTTGTGGCATATGGTTTCTTTTCTGCTTTTGTTGTAAGTTGCTGTCATTCTGTTTCATGATTGCTTTCTGCTACAGTTGTTAGCTTGGGGATGATACTGTGATGGATTTTAAGCTGAGGCTAAAGCAAAGCAGTAGGGACTAGGTGGAAGTTAGGAGTTGTGGTTTTGGTGTAGGGTTGGCTGTGCTGTTGTTTTTGTCGTTATGTTGCTTTGGTTTTGGATTGCATTTGGGGGTTCCCTACAATCAAAGTCCTTGTCAATCATTGGATCTTCCCAGGGAGGTAAGGGGCATTTTGGTGGGAGGTTTTGCAGGGATTGGCCATACTGGGAGGTGTTAGCTTCTGTCTCTCCCCCAAGTTCCTATTAATTTTATAAAGCTAGATTGTTATGCGGGGCTGTTTTGTTTTGTTTTTTTCACTCCTTCCAAGTATTGATGTACAAATCTTTTTTTCCTTATCAGTAAAGTTACAAGTGGTGTGCTCCCACCTTCTGGTACAAAAGAAATTTTGAATGAATAGTGTCACAAACTTATGGGACAACTAGAATGCTTCCAAATCGGCCCAAAATTCATGCAATGTATGAAATTCGTCCTACTAATATATATCCCTAAGCATTTGACACCATTCTCCTCAAGTAATTTGAAGAAAAAAATTGAAATTAAATTTGGAGGAATAGTGTCATTGATTAGGGGACCACTCAAATGTCCCCAAACTGGCCCAAAATTCATGCAATCTATGGAACCCATCCCATTAATGCATATCCCTAAGCATTTGACATCATTCATCTTAAGTTTTTTTTTTTTTAATGAAATTAAATTTGGATAAATAATGTTGTCAACTTGAGAGATCACTCGAATACCCCCAAATCAGCTTTAAAATGCATGCAATCTATATCACTCATCCCACTAAAGCATTTCATTAAGAATTTGACATAACTACCCCCAAGTAATTTGAAGAAAAATGAAATTAAATTCAGATGAATAGTATCGCTAATTTGGGAGAACTATGAATACCCCCAAATCCACCTAAAAATCCATGCAGTCTATGGTACCCATCCCACTAACACATATCATTAAGCATTTGACACCATTCCCCTTAAGTAATTTGAAGGAAAAATGAAATTAAATTCGGATGAATAGTGTTGCCGATTTGGGGGACCACTTGAATGCCTCGAAATCAGCATAAAATTCATGCAATCTATGAAAATCATCCCACTAATACATATCCCTAAGCATTTGACATCAGTTCCCTTAAGTAACTTGAAAAAAAAAAAATGAAAATTATATTTGGCACTATTCATTAAAAAAATAGCCGAAACTAAAATAAAATAATAAAATAAAAATAAAAATAAAAATAAAAAAACCAGATGAGAAACTTTGATTTAGTGTATGCATGTGTAGATCTAAACTCTATACATATATTTCAATAATCCACACAAAAAATGAATTTTGTTGAAAAATATGTTTTTTTAAAAAGAGCAAAAATAAAAAATAAAAAAATAAAATGTTAGAAAAAAGGCCAAATCAACTACAATTCTAGCAAAATCTAGTCGATATGGTGATGTAATGTCGAGAATGAACAAAAATAAATCAATAAATTTTTACCCAATTTTGTGATTTTTTTCCAAATTTGACCTCCAAAACTTCGATTTTTCCAAACAGCTAGATCTTGTGTTTTAATCCCAAAAGATTGTGCAAGGCTTGTCAAAATTAGTTTAGAAACACTCCCAAGAACCAAAATCACTAAAAATGGAGGAGAGAAGTTTTTATTTTTTTTAATTAAGCTTATACAACTGGAATTGTTATGGTTATTTTTTCTTCTCATTTTCTTTTTGAAACGGCATGTCATCCCTGTATGTGTAACAGTGCTGACCATTATCATGACGGCCTTTACATAACTGTTATTGAATATCATGGACTTTGGTCCCTCTGCCTCTCTCTCAATTTTTATCTCTCCACTGTGACTCACCCCCTTTTGCTCTTTCTATCCCCTTTCTCCCCGGGCGGCAAACATGCCATACCCCTACTATCCATAAAGGTAATGGACGGTACAAGGTAAAATGTGAGGAAAGCTGATATGATCTCAAACTAGTCTAGTTGACAAGTATAATAAAGAGTTCTGCCTCAAGGAATACCTTGCACATGGAAGGTGGGGCAGTGGACCCAGCCCATCCATCTAGTTGTTACATCTGAGGCTGGCACAAAGTTAGAAAACATAACATCCAGACAATACTAGCCATCCAACAGGCTGCCTTAAATGGACAATTAAAGATGAAAAATGGTTGACAGTAAAGAGTTCAACAGTGCAAGTGATGGCTATGAATGTCCAAGGGTGCATTCTTTCAGTAGTAGGTTATCCATATACATGGCCCCCTAGATTGATGATCTGGATCTTATATCTCAACCCGCCATCAACGGCCCACAGGGATCTTAAAATCTTGTCCCTGCACTAATCATGTAAGTGACGGGTTTGCATCCTACACCCTCGATGACCATGAATATGCAGATCCCACCTAAGTGCGCAATGAATAAAATAATTTCTTAAAGCTATTCCTATGGATAAGCATATCTTAAATTATCTTTCTATGGCAGCCATCAGCAAAATCATCATAGCTTTCTCCCAAATTGATACAATCTCACATACAAATGTACCGTAAGTCAAACAATTGCTTCATAGTTTCTTCAATTCATTTCAGGATTTTCTTCAATTCGCCCCTGTTGAAGAGAATCTTGAGATTCATCTATTTTCATGCACTTGTGTAAGTAATACGGTATCAAATCAGGATAATTACTCTAAAAAGTTTCCTTAGCATTCATATGGAGGAACAGGGCTCCAAATCACAGCTACATTACTTCCAAATCATACCCGAAAAGAACAAAACTGCAATTTGAGGAACAATTCCTCATTACGAACGCTAAAAAAACAGAAATCATCACGGAAATCTGGTCATTTCCTCCTGATTCGCAATTCAATTCAAATCAAACAAATTCCCTCTCTCCACACAAGATAGCCATTTTTTCTACAAGCAACGCAATTCTACTCAATTCTCCGGCAACAGAGAAATATAAACCGAAAACCGAATTCCAAAAAGAAAAAAACACAATTCCGAGAGAAAAGAAAAGAAAGAAATGCTGACCTGGCGCTAGGTACCCTCCTCGGGACCTCGGGCTCAAACTCGACCGGCAAGCCAAGGAAGCCATTGAATCGATCAAACGTGACATGTGCAATGTGCCTGACATCGGTCGGCCACCCGATGTCCATCGAGCACATGTCTTCCCTGTCAACGCTGCAAGTCACCAGCGATTTTCGCAGCGCAGCGACAAAGATCGCCAGGATCGAGAACTGCTGTTGCTGCTGCTCTCTGGTTTCCTCAGGAGAAGAAAGGAAAGAAGAAGAAATAGGGTTTACGAAATACTCATCATTCTCTTCTTCTTCATCATCATCATCATTTTCTTCTTCTTCTTCTTCTTCTTCTTCTTCATCATCATCATCATTACTTGGAGGAAAAGATGCGGTTCCAGTAACCCGCGGACCATCGAAAGAATTGGACCGGAAGATAAGCGTCATGATTCAGAGGTGAAGGAGGATAGATGCGGGTGTATGGGAATATGGTGATCTCTCTCTCAATGGGGTGTGGAGGAAGAAAAAGGAGAGGTTGCTTAGGAGGGTGGGGAGATGAATGATGGAGGCGAAGAGGGTGGTTTTGTCGATATGGAGGGGGTTGATGTTGACATTTTTGGGCTTTGTTTTACAAGCATATGCGCGGGAGCATTGCATACGGTGGGTGAGACGGATTCCGTCTCGTGACTGTGGTAGACCACCCCACGCCCACTGCCACGTGGAATCTTCAGTTCATTTCGGTCCGGAGATATGTTATCGGAGAAGGTCTCAAATTCCAACGGGTTGTACTACATGTGACTGTCCACCTAGCGAATAGCTTTCAACGTTTTGGCTTTGCACGAATTCAAGCCGTCCAATACGTTTTATTTATAAAGAGGATTATCTTTTCAAAACAATCCACGTTTAAAGTGGAAATATTTACATTTGTTATTTTATCAATGGGTATAAATATTTTTTTCTATCGTTTGGCCCACCTTGATGGATTATGCAAACTAACTGATATTATTTTTCGTCCCAACCTATTAGAAGGGTTGGATATTTCGCTTAGATGATATCATTGAAATTATGAGTTGGGTAGAGAGTAAATTTCGGTTCAACCGGTTGGACTTGAGATCTTCTCATGCTATAATACAGTGCTAGGGCTTTTGGTTTGCGTGGGTGGGGCACATGGTTCTTTGATCCAAGACGTTGGTATGTTCGGAATCGCTATGGATAGTCTCTTGAACTAAAAGTATCCCAGATGGAAGGTTCTAGATTAAGAATTTTGGTTGACTGGGAACGTTTCTTTATTTGTCTTTATTACTAAACTTCATTGTTGAGAGACTTTTAAAAGTGAAAATTTTGGTATTGCTGCTAAACCTATTGCACCCAGGATATCAACGGTTTAGATCAATTAAAAATGGGCCCACATGTACGATCCGGTGACTTAAGGTATTATAGATCTTTTGGCCCCAACATTGTATAGTAATTATACAGTGCTTGGGCGGGAGTTCTACGGTACCGTTCGGATCATCAGCTTGTACCAGTGGACTCATTTATGAATGATCCAAACCGTTGATGTTGTGGGGCCTCACCGTAGAGTGCCTCTGTGGTAAAACTATCCCATATGGAAGATACTAAAGAAACGTGAAGAAATAAAATACATCCCATAAACGTCCAAACATTCCAAAGATACTTCCATGGTGTTTCACATATCATGTTTAATGTATGATCTTCGGCCCGAGCATTGGTCGTGGTAAGTGGGGCGCGTGGTACATCATCTAGACCGTTGGTTTAGGGCTTATCTTCGATTAATCATTCCCCAGAAACTCTACTTGAGGAAACACGGCTGTCCTTTGGAAATCTCCACTATTGGTTATAAATAAACGGTTGAAAGGAAATGATCTTATATTGGTGGACAGCATCTTCAAATTTGGAAAATTGCTGGGACATCGTCTCAATAAACTGTTAGCTTGTCCAAACCAGGAAAAGTAAAACCCGAGTATACTGTTCAAAGCCTAGGTCGAGGATTGCGCGGTCCTCGTCTTTTGTTTGAAGGCGGAAATGGCGGGTAAATAACTGACGAAGAACAGCGAGGAGATTCATATAATACGATCCTCGACCCAAGAATGGGCATGCATTCTATCCTCTGGTTTTTAGTTTGTAAAGGTGGGCCCATAATTCTTTGATCCAGACCGTTGAATTGATGGGACCCATTGTAGATGGACCATGCCATCCAATATTGGGATTTTTTTTTAGTTGGAAAAGAACCGTTGTATGGTACATCGAAAGTTGAACCCGTGATGGCACCACCTGGAGAAACAGACCTCGAGTGCACTTATGAGTATTCTCGGGTACAAGGGTCCTGAAGAGTAGATTACCATGCATGAAAGGTGGGCCACACCACCACCAACGTGGCTAACCGCTCCTCAACCATAGAAAAGGAGAGCTGCTTATCTTTTACGTTGCTTCAGAATAGAGATTTTGGATTATTCGAGTCACCTTTTGGGTTGCTTATCCAACAGCACATGCTATGTCCTTCTTTCTAATTCCCGAAAATATCCATGCCTCGTTGGACGACTTGCTTGCTCAGTACAACGTATCTTGCATGTATGGTATTAAAAGATCCGTGAGAGATCCTGACCATTCACGTGTAGGGACCACATTCAGTTTTTGTCCTGGGCCCAAAGAAACTGATTGATTCTCGGTGTAATAAAATAAATAAATAAATAATCTGTCTATGCTGTTTGGGTATTGGCAAGGCTTATCACCGTTTTGGATACTGGGAAAGAGTTACTGAGAGCCTCTTATCCATTGGTACTGATGGTTGATCTATCCAAGCCATTGCCCTGAATGCCCACATTATAAATAGGCCATTCCATCGGAATCCCCAAAAAATTGATGAAGAAGCTTCATAGGACAAATATTCGATGGCTAGGATCTTCCAATTTGGAATTTTTTCTAATGGTCCATCTATAATGAGAGCCTACAAATCAACGGATTGGATAGACAAATGAATGGCCTCAAATCTACAATCTGAGTTTGGCACACAGGACTTACGTGTGAAAAAGGTGGTTGGTTTACACGTGGACCGTGAAGGTTGTTGCCTTTTTGGTTCTATCTTCTATCAGCCAATATAATATTATGATGGCTATTTCATGCGTCTATCGCCTTTAATAGGAAAAACATTCGCGTACCTACGGCTTCGTACAGGTATTAGATTTACAGCGCATGAAATCCACGCGGTCCATCACATAGACCACCCCTTGTTGTGACTTGACCCCGAAAATAAGATATTTCAAAACACAGGTATGCCACCTAGAATATATATATATATATATATATATATATATATATATATATATATATATATATATATATATATATATATATAACTAAATTCATATGGTATGGCCCACACGTATTTTAGAATAATGTGAATCTTTGGTAATTCTTACATCCTGAGGAGATCCATCATATGAATGGATTAGATGGCATATAAACACCTCGGTGGGCCCCACGCATAACGAACGATGAAAGTTCCGTCTCAATTGTTTCTCCGTCAGAATCTTTTAGGAAGATGATTTTTGTGTTGAATTTAGACAGACCTCGTGGAAATTGGGAGCGGATTAGGTGCGGCGATTGCCGTGGGGCAACCTTGATGTATTTATTTTCCATACATGCAGTCCATACGTTTTGCCGGATCATTTTATGGCGTGAGATATCCAAATCTCAGGTGGACCATACTCTAGAAACCGTAGTGATTAACGCTCTACCATTAAAAGCTTCCTAGGGCCCACCCTAATGTTTCGGTAATGTTTATTTTCTATCCAAACTGTTGAGAAGGTCATATAAACCTGTATGAAGGGGAGTAAAACAACTATGAGCTTAATCCAAAACCTATGTGGCTCATTAATAATCAATCACCACCGTTTCCTATTGAATTGTCCACCTGAGAATTCTATCTGCTTCATGACCTAAAATGATATGACGAAATGGATGGACGGCGTGGATATAGAATACGCACATCGAGATGGGGCCTACGGTAAGAGTTGCACCGTGATGGGCGAGGCAGGGGCCGGACCTAATCGGCTCCTATGGAAACTAGATCCACGTGGCTCTCGCTTTGCTGACGTAACCCTGGTGGCTATATAGTGCAAGTCACCTTTACTATTAAAAAAGAAAATCTGTCCAGCGACACCTTGCATGCACACGTACATGCCATGTGACATGACACTAATTCTACAGAAACTAATATACACATACAGAGGTCTGGGTGGGTGGATCATACGTCACCGTCCATCCAGTCAATAACATGCAATCTTTCACATGCATGCATCATCCAACCCGTCCCGTAAGTTGTCTGCGTCATGAAGAATTACCTTGTCAAAAAGCAGCCCTTTTCACTCACCAGCTGAGTCACACCGTAAAAAGCAATGTCTAGCGTAAATAAGAAAATATAAGTGCAGTCCATTCTCAAGATGGGCCAACGTATTGGAAGAGTTGGATGTGGTAGGCACATCATAGGTTGGAAGTTAATTGCTAGGTGGAACGGTTGGACCGTAATTTACAGGCAGGATGGGAATTGGTAAGTAGGAAAGTAAAACAAGTACAGGATGAGGTGGGCCATCAATCATAAGTCCAATCTCCCGATCGTTAGATGAGCTGGTAGATACAGTGGAGTGTGTGGGTGGGTGATCCACGGTTCAATCGCCGGTAATATTACCTTTAAAAAAGATAAGGTGAGCCATGAATCTACTGAGTGCACGTGATCACGTGCATCATCCCCATGCGATCTGTTGAGAAGTTTGCCTACCACGACAGACATGGTGATATTTTGTATGGCCCATGCACGCTACGTCGTGGTTGTACGAATAGCTTTCGCTTTTCTGTGTTTGAAGATTAGTTTGCTTGTCTACCAATATTTTTAAGAGGGTTGTGAATCAACAACCGTACATGCGGCGTGAGGCACGTTGATTTGGACCACCCAACCAACCGTACATGTCGTGTGAAGCATGTAGGCCACACCCAAATCTAAGTACTTCCAGTGGATTCAGCATGTTAAAAAGGAGTGATTCTCTAATGATCATGGTAGCCGTATCAATGTGACAGATTCCAGCCTTCAGGGCCGATCCATCACAGTAGACTAAAAACATCACATGAGTAAGGGGATTTTAAATGAGTGTTAGGATGATAAGATACTTTAGCTAAACTACTTTGCCATGAGTTAAACTACTTGTGCTATGAGTAGCTTATCTATTTCTACTCATGCAATGGATACGTATGTTCGACCAACAATTTATGAGCGGAAAAGTATAAAAGCATGTTTAGTTTCCAACCTTATTAGCAATTATCCCTTGAGTCTTCGAGTCTGGTTGGTCTCCCTCACATCTGTTGTCCATCATGTGGACTAACCTTTGATGTTGATCATTTATTATGTGAACTCCTTTTGATCCGGGTTGTCCATCATGCAAGTCCCATTTTAAATGTGGGATATTCATCATTAGGAGCCGACCTTTAATGTACAATGTTAATTATATGTAGGGTCTACCTTTGATATTAGTCATCTACCCTATGAAGCCTACCATCAATATTATTGTCTAAAATGTGGGGCCAACCTTTAATATCTGCCCCCATCATATGGAGCTCACCTTTCATGTGGGCCCCACCTCCAATGTGGGTTGTCCATCATGTGAGGGATGGCTTTAGACGTGTCACTCATCACTAGGGCCTACCTTTTATGTGGACCATCCATCATGTGAGGCCCACCTTGATGTGAATCATCCATCATATAGGGCCCACCATTATTAATTGTCCATCATGTGTAGCCCACCTTTGATGTGGACTATCCATCATGTGGGCCCCACCTTCAATATGAGTTGCCTATCATGCAGGGCTTGCCTTGGATGTGAGTCATTCATCATTAGGGCCCGACCTTTGATGTGAACTGTCAATCATGTGGGGCCACCTCGATATGGGTCATCCATAGTGTGGAGCCCAACTTCAATATCCACTGCCTATTATATGGAGTCAACATTTGATGAGAATCATCCATCTTGTAAGCCCACCTTTGAAGTGGGTTGTCTGTCATACTAAACTGCTTTTGGATATGGGTTATTTATCATTATGAGCTGACTTTTGATGTGGATTAACCATTATTTAGCCCACATTAATCATTAATATGGGGCCATCCATCATGTGAGGCACACCCTTGATATGGATCATCCATTGTGTGAGCCCCACCTTTGAAGTGGATAGCCCATCTTATGGGGCCTCTTTTGACACAAACCGTGAGAGAAAAATAAAAAACTAATAAGTTGAAAAGATATATATATATATATATATATATATATATATATATATATATATATATATATATATATATATATATATATATATATATAACTGGCTTTCAATGCATATGGGTTATTTTTATATATGGTGATGCACGGTGATGCTTAGAGCTAAACACAAACCAAGCTAGCTCGATTTGGACTGATTCAACTCAGCTTGGTTCAGCTCAAACAGCCCATTCAAATCAAGTTGATCCAAAAATCCTAACTCGTTGCCAAAATGGGTCGAGCTCATGCTATATGTCAGCTTGGTTTGGTTCAGCTCGAACCTTGGCTCGATCAAGTATAAATGTAGTATAAAAAGAAGAAAAAACAAAAACAAAAACAAAAACTCTAACTTCTAAATTTTGGGTTTTATTATTCATTTATTCTCTACTTCACTTCTCTTATCTACAACTATAAAAGCAAACTAATCAAACGAAGTAAACTTGAATTAACTAAAAAAATAGAACTCGAATCAGCTCGAACCTAGCTTGAAATTGACTAGAACTTGAACCCGGCTTAAGTTCAGCTCGATTCGATTACGAAACCAAATCGAGTTGACTAGGTCTACTCGATGATCAAGCCAAGCTGAACTCGAATCAGGCCCCTTGGCTGAACAAGCCAAGCCTATGTAGGGCAGAGTTCAGACTAGTTCGGCATGTATACAATTTTAGTGATGCTTACAAAACTAACTTAAGTTAAAAAAGTAACTTAAGGGCTATTTGGCATATCTACTAATAAGAGCTTATTTTCTTATTCTAAAAACTAAAAATTTATTTTAAGAATAAGCTGTTTAGTAAAGCTCTAATTTTACCATTTATTTTTTTAAAGACCGAATTTGAAATCTAAAGCCTGAATCTGAAATCTGAAGCTTGAATCTGAAATAAGATTTAATTTTACCACTTATTTTTTTAAAGACCGAATCTGAAAGCTGAAGCCTGAATCTGAAATCTAAAGCTTGAATCTGAAATCAAAAGTGAAAAAACTTATTTGATAATTATGGCTAAAGTCTAAAAATTAAGTACTGAATCTAAAACAAACTGTTTGTTAACAAACATCGTAAATGTCTGAAATATGTTAATTTGACACATTTGCCCCTATCTCTCATATGAAAATGTTTAACATTATAAAAAAATTAATTTTTATTAAATGAAAATAAAATTATTATATTTAATTCAAATAAACTAAAATACTTATTAAAAAACTAAAATATCATCATAAGGCCCTCAATTCCTGTTAAGGGAAGGTCGTTACTATGTGTTGTATAAGATTGAACACCAATAACAAAAAAACCTTTGAATAAGGTCCACTTTATATTTATATGCTATCCAACCAATTTATAAGGTCATTCCCAATTGGATGAAGTGAAAACATATTGATTCAAAACTTATGTGGCCTATTTAAGTTTATTTTCCATCCAATATGTTCATAAGGTCACAAATACCTATATGAAGAGGGAAAAAAATAAAATCATATTGATCCAAAACTTTGTGACCCTAAAAAGGATTTTAATGGTAGACGTTTAATCCCCCGCTATTTTTTGCGGCTTATTTTTTATCTTAATCTTTAATACAAGCCCGCCAAATGGATGAATGGTTTGGATATAACACATACCTCATGATGAGACACAAAATTTGCTGACGTCAATACAACAGCTATATAGCTAGTGTGAGGTATTAATCCACGATGCGGATTAGCTACCAAAAGGTTGAGTAGCGAGATTAGCTACTGAAGTGACGTTAGCAAGTTCAATAGGCCTAGTCATGTTGTATGTTTTGTATCCACACCTTCCATCCATTTGAAGAGATCATTTTAGGGCAATATCCAAAGAATGAGTTAAATCCCAAGCTCCATTGGACCCCAAGACAGAAAACGGTGGGACAGTGACGTCCACCATTCAAAACTTCTAAAGGCTACAAAAGTTTTAGATCAAGCTGATATTTGTGTTTTCCCTTATTTCATGTCTTTTTTAAAAACAAAATTGGTTTTCAAATAAACATTACGATAGGCCTTAGGATAGTTTCAACAGTGGGAACACTCTCCCCACTGTTTTCTTTGGTAGGGTCCAGTACAAATTTTTATTTACCTCATTCTTTGGTTCATACCCTAAAATGATATCTAAAAATAGATGGACGGTGTGGATATAATACATACATCATAGTGGGGTCCACAGAACTTGGTGACATCACTTCAGTAGCCAACTCACTACTCAACCTGTCAGTATCTAATCGGCATGTCGATTTCTTACGTTGAAAACTTAGGTGAGGCCCACTGTTATGTTTTGCATGAATCTACTCCGTCCATCCATTTTGTTTGTTCATTTTAGTAGAGTATACCAAAATCGAGTAGGATTCAAGACTTAATTGGGCCGTACTAAAGGAAAAAGTGGGTAGGGAAATTCATACAGTTGAAACCTCCCTGGGTTCTAAAATGATGCTTACATGCAATCCATACCGTTAATAACGTCATTCCTACTAGGATGAACCAAAAACACAAATATTAACATGATTCAAAACTTCTGTGGCCCTACGAATATTTCAACTGTGGACGTTCAATTACCACTTTTTCGACGTTCTTCAGCATTGGATACTGTTCATTTTTTGCCTCATATCCTAAAAGTAACTCACAAAATGGATGGACCGGGAGGATTCCTTACAAATATCACAATGGGTCCCACCTGGGTTCCCAGGTGCATGAACTTCTTGGGAAAGGCTTACTTAGGAAATTCGGGAGCGCGGATTAGCTACTGACAGGTTGAATAGTGAGAATTGCTACTGAAGTGGCGTCACCAAGTTCCATGAGACCCACCATAATGTATGTTCTGTATCCACACCTTCCATCCATTTTGGAGAGATCATTTTAGGGTAATATCCAAATAATGACTTAAATCCAAAACTCCAGTGGACCTCAACACAGGAAACAGTGGGAACAGTGACATTCACCATTAAAAACTTCTAAAGGCCACAAAAGTTTTAGATCAAATTGATATTTGTGTTTTCCCTTATTTCATGTCTTATTTAACTTTTGAACAGGTTGGATTTCAAATAAACATTATTGCAGGGCTTAGGATAGTTTCAACTGTGGGAGTCACTCTCCCCACTGTTTTTTGTAGCAGGGTCTACTATAGCCTTTAATCTGCCTCATGAAAATGGCTATTACCCTAAAATAATATCACAAAATGGATAGGCGGTATGTATAGAACACATACATCATAATAAGCCCCACAGAACTTAGAGCATCCGACTCACTGCTCAACCAGTCATTATCTAATCCACGCCCAGAAATCCGCATCCGCGTTCTACTTCCACACGCATTAGCTATGACGGCTTGAACAGCGGGATTTGCTACCAAAGTCACGTCGCCAAGTTCTATGGCTCACTATGATGTATGGGGCTCACTATGATGTATGTGTTTTATCTATACCATCCATCTATTTAGAGATTTAATTTTTGAGCATGAGTTAAAGAATGAAGTAGATCTAACTATGTAGTTGACCCACCACAAAAAACAGTGGCGAGATTGATGCCTACCATTGAAACCTTTCTCAAGCTCATTGTGATTTTTATTTGAAATCCAACCTATTCACAAGTTTACACAAACATGAAAGAAGGGAAAAAACAAATATCAGCTTGATCGAAAACTTTTGTGGCCTATTTAATTTTTAATGTTGAGCGTCACTCTCCCCACTGTTTTCTATGGTGAGGTCCACTAGAGCTTTGGATTTGACTAGTTCTTTGGATCTTCACCTAAAATTATATTTCTAAATAGATAAACGACATCGATACAAAACATACATCATGATGGGGCCTATATAACTTGCTGACGTACGCTCTGCAGGGAGTCTCACTACTCATCCCGTCGGTATCCAATCCGAGTCCGCAGAGATCGATTCACTACTCCCCTGCCACCAGCCGATGGCTAATGGTCGGTGCTATGTGGGTCTGACCATGATGTATGTGTTTCATCCATACTGTCCATCTATGTTTCTAGATCATTTTATGTTATGAGATCAAAAATGAGGTATATCTCAATCTCAAGTGGACCACATTATAGGAAAACAGTGTTAAATGAATGACAACCTTTAAAAACTTTTTGAGGGCCATAAAAGTTTTGGATTAAGCTAATCTTTGTTTTTTCCATTCATCTAGGTCTACATGACCTAATCAACAGATTGAATGTCAAATAAACAGTACATTGGGAATTAGGAGAGTTTTAATGGTAGATATCCAATCACTATTGTTTTCTTGTGGTATAGTCCACCTAAGATTTATATTCCTCTCATTTTTTATATCAAGCCTTAAAATGATCTTTAAAAATAGATGAATACAATGGATGAAATACATACATCATGGTGGGGCATAAAGAAGTTTCACAAGTAAAAGTTGATTTTGTGTTGCGCAAACATTATAAGAAGAAAATTTTGCATAGTTACTTGAAAATGAGTAATTTTAAAAGCAAAATTTTTTATTTAATGAAAAATGCACTAAGCGCATTCCACATTCACTATTAAGCCAGACTCCTATCACGGAAAGAATTCAAGTGAAAAGCTACTTAGCACTTTCCTTTTTCCGCGCGCGTTAACGACGCATTAACAAACACTACTAAACACGGAATATTTTTTCAATTTCACGTTAAGTGCAAAAATTCAACGTTAACAAATAGGGCCTAGGTAAAAGGCTCTAAAAAAATAATAATTGATGAAGAAGTCACTTATTTTTCGTCACTTGTTTTTTAAGAGCATATTGACGCATTTATTCGTAAACTCTTCAAGTAATACCCATCTTTCCTTCTTCTCCTCTTCACAACCTGTCTGAGATAGGCTTGCATAATGAACGACCGATATTGAAGGTGGGCCCTAGATGATGAATGGTCTACATCAAGGTGGGCTTACATAATGCACGATCACATCAAAGGTGGGCCCCACATATTGGATAACCCACATTAAATGTGGCCCCACATGATGAGCAATACATATCAATGGTGGGACCCACATTATGGATGGTGGACATTGAATGTGAGACCACATGATGGAAGGTTGGCATCAAAGGTGGGCCCACATGGTGAACGACCCATATTGAAGGTTGGGTTCCACATGATGAACAATCCATAACAAAGGTGCGTCTCACATGATGAACAGTCCATAGCAAAGGTGAGACCTACTTGATGATGGACATCAAAGGTGTGTCACATGATTGATGGTCCATAACAAAGGTGGGACCCACATGATGGATGGTGGACATGAGAAGCGGGTCTCACATAATCCATGACTCACATTAAATAATGTGGCCTCGCACGATGGACTATCCACATCAAGTGAGCCCCACATGATGGATGGTCCACAAAAATGGTGGGATCTACATGATGGATGGTGGACATCAGAGGTGGATTAGCCTATATCAAAATGTGGGCCTTGCATGATATGGACTATCCACATCGAGTAGGTCCCACATGATGGATGATCCACAACAAAGGTGGGACTCACATGATGGATGGTGGACATCGACCTGCATGATGAATGACTAACATTGAAGGCAGAGCCTCACATGGTGAATGGTCCACATCAAAGTGGGTCCACATAATGCACGATTCACATCAAAGGTAGGCTCTATATGATAAATGATCCACATCAAATTGTGGCCCAGCATGATGGACTATCCACAACAGTGGGCCCCACTTGATAGGCGGTCCACATCAAAGGTGGGACCCACATGATGTATGGTTGATGTTAAAGGTGGGCCCACATGATGAATGTTCCATATTAAAGGTGGGGCCCACAGAATGATTGATCCACATCAAGGTAAAACCACATGATGCACGTAGTGGTCTTCAAATGATAGATGTTCCACATCAAAGTGTGGCCCCTCGAGATGGACGATCCACATCAAGTGAGCCCCACTTAATGGATGGTCTACATCCAAGGTCTCGCATGATGGATGATCCATATCCAAAGTAACCTAACATGATGGATGATCCTCATAAAAGGAGTGCCCCACATGATGGATGGTAGATATCAAAAGTGGGCTCTACCTGATGGACAATTCACTTCGAAGGTAGGGCCCACAATATGAACACTTCAAATGTGGACTCCATGTAATGGGTAATAGGTAATAGACATTAATGGGCCCCACATAATGGACAATTAGCATTGATGGTGGGCCTCACTTTATGGATGACCTACATCAAGGTGGGCCCTACATAATGGATGGTCTAGATTGCTGTAAAATTATGATAAATTTTCTTTTCAATATCAAATATTAAATGTTAGAAACCAATAAAAGTAACTCTCTATAAATGTAAGTCAACTAACGCGAAGGCTCCAACAAAACTTTTTATGCACATTGCTTGACTGGAATAGTAAGAGAAAAGAATATGTAATCACATTGTTTATTAAGGTTGTGATCTCTATTGCATACATAGCCTAATGCAATAAGCTAGCTACACTTGTGTATAAGCTCAAGAAGATTTGTATGCATGGCCAGTCAGTCATCCGAATATTTCATGCAGGCATGCAGGCAAAAGACTGCACCAGGCTACCGCATTTCCTAGTCTACAAAAGCATAACAAAAAAAATAGCTCGGGGCCTCATGCCAACACATTCAACACAGTTCTTTTTATCTCAATGCCGCTTATCTTTTGTCTCTCATGGGCATTTATTTCAATTAGTCAGTTTCAAATCTCTCTGCTTCTATCCACCACCATGCTGTAATAAGTCAATCGGTTTAGTTTAGATTTAAAATTCATGACTCTATCGTCAGATCCCTCAAATCTCCAAGTCAGCTATTCCCGATCATGACTTGTTGACCAAATCCTACGACCATCGATCTGAATTTCTTACAACCATCTAGGTTTAGAAAACCGTCAATGCCACAACCATGTTGCTAGTTTTTTTGTGCACATGTACTTACATACCTTACACATGCCCGCACACTCACACCACAATGGATGCTCAAAACTATACCTTATGTTGAAACTCTTATGAGTCTACCATTAAGCCATAGGGTTGCAGGCCATGTTGTCAGCTTAAACCACCACTAGTAATTTATTTTCCTTTCATTATTTATCTATCAATTGTACTAAATGTATATTTAGATTAATAAAATTAACATGTGGCCTTCTATTCATTGTTCTATAAAAGCTTTTGTTTTCAAGATAAAAGAATCCATATGAATGATTAATCATTCCCTTCATAAATTGTTTAATCACATTATAAATTGGTAGCTCAATAGACAATCAATCTTCACAAATTTGGTCTTAATCAATAAATCTCGGCACCTTAAATTACAAGGCATTCGGTTCGATTTGAGTCGAATACAACTCTAGCACACCCTGCCCTTATCGAGCTCGCACATGCATAAATGAAATAGTATCATATATTACACGTGTGACTGCATAGCTGAATTGAATAGCAATAAGTGGACTAGCCTATTTTTTTAAACAAGGGCATCCATATGCGAGACCTCCTGATGGATGGCACAGATCTCAAACACGTGTAAATGGTTGGGACATGGGATGATTTGTACACGGCTCTCTTATATAGAGGTGTGCTTATGAAACCTAAGCATCGATAATGAGGCACTCAAACATTGTAGCACGGGGTAACATTAACTCAAATTAAATGGCCGAAATTGTAGAACCCACTGTCGCTTAGCCACAATACTAAAAACGGATTGGTTTAGCAACCGTAGCACCTGGTTTGTGGATAGATGTTTGTTGAAGCGCGAACATTGGATATTTTTATTTTTCAACTGTCCAACAAATGTCCACCCATCCTATGTGCAGATAATCATATATGCAATTATATATATATATATATATATATCAAGCTCATGGAAACTTCCCATGCGGTGGAGCTGTGTTGGCCCCACCGTGATGCGTGTCGAACATCAATACTGTGCATTTGATGAGTCCCCTTAAAATTATTGGATATCCCAAAAATCAGCCGCATATGGAACTCAGTTGGGCCATACCATCTAAAATCATATGAAGACATGCTTAAAATATATAAAAGCACTTGGTGGGGCCCACCTGAAATTTGGATGCATCTGAAGCTTAGTCTGACCCCTCATCCAAGTGGGACACACATAATGGATGGGCTGGATTTGTTAACCACATCTCTTTATGATGTGTGTGTGTGTGTGTGTGTATATATATATATATATATATATATATATATATATATATATATATATATATATATATATATATATATATGTGGGAAAAGGTTCTATGTCGTCAAGGTCATGGAAACTTTCTATGAGGTCGAGCTCTATAGACCCTACCATGATGCATGTCGAACATCTACCCCATCAATCAAATGCACCATTCCATAGTGGGCCTAGGGCTTAAAAATCAAGTCAATCCATAACTTGTGTGGGCCACACCACATACAAAAGTTGAGAGGGGTTACCCTTCATTAAAATATTCATAATCATTTTTTGGGCCCACCGAGATGTGGTTCACAAATCCAGCCCATCCATTATGTGTGTCCCACTTGGATGAGGGGTCAGACCAAGTTTCAGACGCATCCAAATTTTAAGTGGGCCCCACCAAGTGCTTTTATATATTTTAGGCATGTCTTCACATGATTTTAGATGATATAGCTCACCGGAGTTCCGTATACAGCTGGTTTTTGACATATCCCATAATTTAAAGGGGACCTATCAAATGCACAGTATTGATGTTCGACATGCATCATGGTGGGGCCCACAAAGCTCGACCTCATGGGGAGTTCCCATGAGCTCACACACGCGCGCGCGCGCACACACACACACACACACACACACACACACACACACACACACACATATATATATATATATATATATATAGCACAATGTTTTATAGCTGGATGATATTTTGAAATTTTTGTGACAATATCTTTGTGTGTTTATACTTTGTCCTGTCATGGCTAAATCAGAAGGTCTAAAAGATGCCACATGATAATTCTATGCTAAACATAGTGTAGATAAACTTTAAAAAAAGAAGTTACTGTCATACATATATGAGAAGTATTAAATACTTAGTGTCATTAAAGCAATTCTTTATTAAGCATTAAATATTATAGACTAACAAAAGTAATTGTCTACAAAGGTAATAGTCTATTAACATGAAGACTCCAATAAAATCCCCCCTACGCATGTTGCTTGACCGAAAGATGAAGGAATACGTGCATAATCTTTCTTATACATATATCCAAATGCGATACGTTACACTATATGTAAAGGATCAAGCAGACTTGCACGAGAACTCATATGCTGTCAAATATTATGCACAATGGGATTATAATCCTTGCCCAAGTGGTATACTCTGAAGAGTTTCAACACAAGGTCATGGGTTCGAACCCCACAAGTGGTGCAATCCTACTATAACATGCGTGGGTGTGTGGGTGTGTAAAAAAAATAAAAAAAAATAAATAAATTATGCACAGCCACCATCTTTTCAAGACTATAAAAATAGCATACGAATAAGAGCTCCTCTTGCCACAATAATAAATCAAAACAAGGATCATATTAATACAATCACACACAAACTTTTTAGTTATACGCTCCTATATATCTTATCGTTCATCCCTTGTCGGCATATAATCTAATTATTTTAATTATAGTTTTCACCACTTTTTGTCCAACACCATGCTACCCAAGTTTGAAGTCTCTAGTTTTTAAGAGAGTTTATTACCGTAGTTTCCACTGATGTCCAGCAGTTATAATAAGCCAACTAATTTAATATAAATATACATGACCTTGTCATTGGATCCACAAATCGCTGAGCTACTTGGTAATTGCTCAATCACATCCTGCTAACTATGCACTGCGACCAACTGGCTTTTCTCACCGACCATTCAAATCTGGAGTACAGTTGAGATAAAAACCGTTTGGCTAGCACAAAATAACCACAGTTGGTTATTTCTTTTACTTACTTTTCTCTTGCCGATTATACTGTGTTCGTACATAGATTAATAAAATCGACATCAAACCTTTTAAAATATATTTTTTAACTAATTTTGCTAAGGCATATGACCAAAGCTATTACCATTGTAAGAAAAGTTATTAAATTAATGATCCATCGTAATGCATGGCGGCTTTAACAAATGGTGGCTAAATAGTTTAGCTAATCTTTGTAGAGATGATCTCGATATGACTAATTCAATACTTATGGTTATAAGGCATTCAATTTGATTACGAGTGAAATATGACTCTAGTGGTACTTAATATTTTCGCATACAGGTCATTTATTACATGTGTGGCTATGTGGCTGTGTTCAGGTCAAACAACAGCACCTACTTCAATAGGTTAGAATTTATCTACTGGGTGGACTGTAACTTGTGGTTCAATTGGTTGGATTTAACACATTCTATCATTCACAAGAAATGTTCCAGCGTGCAAATGTTGCAGGATCCAAGCCGTTCACCCAGTGGATACAGCCATGAAATACAGTGGCACAGAAGATCAACTAGGCCTACTCAACAGGTGGGTGACACGTGCAATCTAAACAGAGTCCATAGGCCATATTGTATCTGCCCATTTGACTGCTGGATACGCCTGTTTTTCCATCGGACGTGGATCAGATGCCTTTTTTTTTTTTCGTTAGCTTGTTATTGCACCTGCTGTCAGTACACACTTCACCGTTAGCCACCCGTGGATTGGGTGCTCACCCCAGTCCCAAGCTCCGTACGGGCAGGGCATGTGAGTGGCCACTGTGATATATGGCTTTTATCCACACCGTCCATCCATTTTTCCATATCATTTTAAGGGTAAAAGTACAAAAATGAGTTAGATCCAAGTTTCAATTAGATGGCACGGTAGGGATTAATTTCAACCGTTGAAAAATTCTTAAGGGCTATAGAAGTTTTGGATCAAGCTGGTATTTGTGTTTTCCCTTCATCCATGTCCATGTGACCTCATGAACATCTTGGATGGCAAATAACTATCATGGAAGGTTTCAACGGTGGGGTCATTATCACCACTGCTTCCTTAGTGTTGTTCACTCAAACCTTGAATATAACTCATTTTTGGGCTTATATCCTAAAATGATATGCAAAAAATGGATGGAAGGTGTGGATATAACACATACATCATGGTGGCCACTAGAACCCTTGCCCGTCACAAGCTCATGACGGGAGGGGGTTGTACCCAATCCTCGTCCTTTTCTATCCAGCATATGTTGGCAGTGGGCCCCACGTGATAATGGACTGGATGTTGCTCACGTGCGCTGCAAATTGCCTTGGGTTTTCTCATGGTTTAATTAAAAGCTAATGTAGATTAGGAAAGGTATTTAATTGGAGCATGTTCCAAGAAGTGGGTCGATGCAGTTGGATTATTTAGAATCATGTAGCCTTCTGAGGGGGCAAGATACTGTTACATTTTCAAACTACTAATTATATTGCGTTGATTGAATATTTTGTATCGTTTTTGCCCATGACACTGTTGTACACTTTCGACACCAATGTATTTAATTGATGATATTGACGGGACAGATCAGTTGCGAGTATAGGTGATCCAGTCCGTTCATCAGGTGGGCCACACGAACAATGTGGTCCTGACTGTAGTGGCACAGTGATTCAAGTTAGGGATGCGAATTTCCTACTATAGTTGTTGTTGCAAGTAAGTGCAAAAAAAATAATAATAATAAAGCCATAAGGAGCCCCGGTGTTGTGTGACTACACACTTTTTAAAAAGATAAAAAAAAAAAAAGTTAGTTAATAAACCTCATTGCAGTTCACGCTTCACTGTTAGCCACCCCTACTAGGGAATCATACCATGACTACACACTTGTCATTTGAGGCTGTTCATATTAGGATGTGAACCAAAAAATCAGGCTAGGCTTCTACCATGAGAAGCTAGGTGAGGCCTTTATAATATATTTGTGACAAATTTACACTGTTCATTCATTTTTTTCGGATCGTGATAAGACATGGGTTCAAAAATAAGGTAAATCCATAACTCAAGTAAGCCACGTAATAAGAAAAGGTGCGATGAGAAAAAGTGAGGGTTGAATGTTCACCATTGAAACATTGACTGGCCACGTAAGTTTTGGAACAGGCAAACATATTTGTGTTTTCAGTTCATCCCAAGTAAGAATGACCTTACAAAATGATCTGGATGGCACTCAGGCTCTAGACCACTTTTGGTGTGGTGCAGCTCACTTAGTTTTGGATCTGCCGTATTTTTAAGTCCATGTTCTGACGTAATCTAAAAAACAGATGAAATGAGTGCATGTATCGAAAACATCGTGGTAAGCCCCACCTAGCTTTCCATTCCATAAAGTTTATGCAAAGGTTTCAAAAGACGATACGCATCCCATCCAAATCTTCATAGGACCACGGGAGTATTTGATCAGGCCAATGCTGCTCGAAGTGCAAATAAACAGGAATTTCTAGTTATAAAGGCCTACTGCTAATATTAATGTTGCCATGTGGTGTGTTATGAATGGGACCCATGTGTGCCTTTTCATTTCCAATGGGCGGGTGCATCCTGCTAGAAGCAATCGATCTTGTCTCTGTTTACCGCATAGCTAGAGTACATGAATAAAGTCTTTGTTAATGAGTTTTGTTTTATTGGAAATGTGATTTGATATAATAATTACATGTGTAAGGAACTACAATGTCTTGCTCTATGGGCACCACAGTTATGTTTGGCCGCCATCCATGCCACTAATCAGATGCACCCTTCCATGGCCCTAATGGACCTAAAAATCATTCCAATCTATGACTAAGGTGGGCCACAGCACAGAAAATAGTTGAGAGTAGATGCCTGCCCATCAAAACCTTCCTAATTATATAATACCAAAGGAGATATGATTTAGACATCCAACCCATCTATTGTGTGTGTCCCACTTGGATGAGACATCACACTAAATTTTAGGCAATTCCAAAACTCAAGTGAGCCTCACCATGTACTTTTAGATGTTTTAATTATAATTTCCCATGTTTTATGGTGGTGGGGCTCACCGCAGTTCCTGATACCACTGATTTTTGGTACATCCATAACCAAGATGGGACCCACCAAATGCAAAGTGTGGTGTCCATCACACATCACAGTGGGGCCTACAAAGCTCATCCTGACCTCATAATACCATTTCTGTGTGTGGAGAGAGAGTGAGAGAGATGTCCACACAATTAATTGTATATTCAATTAGTTGGGTCTGGTGCCAATCGTGTTTATATGACAACTTGTCCGACAACAATGTCCTTCATTGAAAATGGGACACCCTAAATGCATCCCACGTCAATGTAGACTTTTTTAGGTGGTGGGTCATTTTCTTTTTTTAAATCCACCTGACTTTTGGGGTGTCCCACTTTCATGGTGGGACAACTTTCTAGATGGGTGAAATGCCATAAAAACACCACAGTGGGTTCATGTGATTACTAGTTGGATGCGTAATTAGTTGTGTTTGGTCCACCCTCCAAAATTTTTCCCTTTGTGTGGCCCACCTGAATCATGAATTGGGTTAATTTTTTACCCATGAGCCTAAATTTTAATATTTTGCACCTGGTAATAGGGGT
Organism: Magnolia kwangsiensis; assembly: GCA_037074715.1. Lineage (NCBI taxonomy): Eukaryota > Viridiplantae > Streptophyta > Magnoliopsida > Magnoliales > Magnoliaceae > Magnolia > Magnolia kwangsiensis. The sequence goes on along the minus strand of CM073576.1, from coordinate 38,964,830 downwards.
GGATTTCAACGTCATGGTAGGACCCACTTCAGCCAACACGTCTTAAGACCGTGGATAATCTCTCTCTCTCTCTCTCTCTCTCTCTCTCTCTCTCTCTCTCATATATATATATATATATATATATATATATATAATTAATTAATTTATTCACTCATTCCTAAAATTAGGAGCATGCCAATCAGATATCATAAGCTTCCAATCAACATCATGGAAAACAATATAGTCCATACATTGAGTACAGAAACAAAGTAGTCCTTATCATCGTCTAGAAACATTTAATTTACTAGATATATCCCAGTTTGTATTACCTATAATTTCAAAATAGCACTTTAGATTGATGATTCTAACCATGTGATCTATTAATATGCATGCATCATGCATGTATATATACATGTGGCTTTGCTAACCTTATTGCATTCATGGGATGTTAGTAATGTCTCCAAAGCTTTTTACCAACACATGATATCTCTTATTATTAATTGGGACTATTTATTTAATAGTACTATATGTGGTAAGCCACGGTGCAAGAATATCAATAAAGCCACTGGGATGATCCTAACCCTATGGATGAGGCCGTTTTATTACAACCATCTATATTGTATGGAGTATAAATGACATAGAATCATTAAAACTCAAGTGCTACTTTGAAATCATAAGCAATAATACAAAGAAGGATATATAGGATGGATGATTGAAGAAGATGATTGGACTTATTTCATTTATCTGCTCAATCTTGATCGTCATTTTCCATTGTATTGATCGGACGCTTAAGATCATTTGTTCAAACCGATAAGTATGGGCCCTCATGTCATCAAAGACTTTAACCTTCTCATGAAGGTGGAGACGTTGCTTACATCCCTATAAAAGTGGGGATATTGCTAACATATCTTTCGTGAAGGTGGGGACATTAGCATGTGTGATTGATGCTTTGATTGTTTTTCATTGCTTTTTTTATCCCATAATTCTGGTTTGTTCTGGAGGGCTAGATCCTAAGATTTTGTGCAGGCCCCTAACAAAGTGGTATCAGAGCTACGTTCATTGAACGGGTAAGATCGGTTTGAAATTATAGAAGGTGGCTTATTAAGGATGATCAGTCTCAATGGTTCTAACTGGACCATATGGAATGTTAAGATGGAGGACTTGCTTTATTGTAAGGACTTATATTCTATAATTTTAGACATATCAACAAAATCCAAGGATATGACTGATGATGATTGGAAGAAGATAGATCGGAAGGCGGTGGGGTTTATTAGACAATGGCTGGATGATTCTGTGTTCCATCATGTGTCTACGGAAATCTCAGCCGCTAGCTTATGACTAAAACTAGAAGGGCTGTGGGAGAGGAAGACAACCGGTAATAAAATCTTTCTGATAAGGCAACTTGTGAATCTCAAGTTCAAGTATGGTAGTTCTGTGGCCGAGCACATGAATGAGGTCAGCAATATAGTGAACCAGCTCTCCGCTATGAAGATGGTCCTGGATGATGAATTGCAGGCTTTGCTATTTCATAGTTCATTGCCTGACAATTGAGAGACATTGGTAGTGTCTTTAAGTAACTCCGCGTCAGACGAAAAGATATCCATAAAACAGGTGACTAGCTGTTGTCTCTTCAATGAGGAAACAAGGAGGAGGTCTCAAGGGTCTACTCATCAAGAGACCCTTGAAACATAGGAACGGGGGAGAGAAAAGAACAGGAAGGGCGAGAAGGTCCGAGATAAATCAAGAGGAAAGTCGAGTAACAGAAAAGATGTTGAATGCTGAAATTGTGGCAAGAAGGGCCACTACAAGCATGAATGTCGTAAGAATAAGAACAACAAGAAAGAAAAATGAAAGGAGAAGGAAGATGAATCAGATTCTACTGCGGCCGATTCAGATGGTGACGCTGTTATTATTCTTTCCATATATCACGATGTATATCTCACGGCTACGGGTCAGGACACCGACTGGGTGATTGACTCAGGAGCTTCTTTTCACGTGACTCCATGCAGAGACTTCTTTACAAGCTACAAGTTAGGTGACTATGGGACCGTGAAGATGAAAAATTCTGTCATATCGAAAATCGTAGGGGTCGGTGATATTTGTGTGAAGATCGATATAGGCTGCACATTGGTTCTCAGGGATGTGAGGCATATCCTAAACCTTCGCCTCAACTTGATGTCGACGGGAAGGTTGGATGATGATGGCTATGAAAGCCGGTTTGCTGGTGGGCGCTGGAAGCTCATCAAGGGTTCGTTGATCGCAGCTAGAGGAAAGAAGTGTTGCACCCTTTACAAGGCATGTCTTAGTGTGTGCAAGGGTGGTTAAACGCAACGGAAGATTCAGCCATTGACATGTGGCACAGGCATTTAGGCCACATGAGTGAAAAAAGGCTTCAGCTATTAGCAAGGAAGTGACTTCTTCCAGATGTGAAAAGTACACCTCTCAAAACCTATCTTGATTGTTTATCAGGAAAACATCATAGAGTTTCATTCATTAAAACTGCTTCTCATGTTAATAAAGTACATGCATTAAATTTGGTTTATTCTGATGTTTGTGGTCCTATGAGGACAAAAACCTTGTGTGGGGCATTGTATTTTGTCACTTTTATAGATGATGCATCTAGGAGGGTTTGGGATTATGCATTGAAATCCAAGGACGGGGTCTTTGGTGTGTTTAAATTGTTTCATGCTATGGTTGAGAGAGAGACAGGTAGATCATTGAAGTGCATCCGCACTGACAATGGTGGTGAATACATTGACGACTTTCATGAGTACTGCAAGTCCCTAGGTATGCGGCATGAACAGACGGTTCCCAAGACCCCTCAGCATAATGGTGTAGCTGAGCGAATGAATCGCACAATTGTTGAGAGAATCAGATGCATGTTATCCCATGTGAAGTGGCCCAAAATGTTTTAGAGAAAAGCAATGCACACGACGGTGTATTTGATAAACAGGTCTCCATCAGTCCCGTTGAATGAAAAAGTGCCCGAGAAGGTGTGGACTGGACATGATCCATAGTACAGTCATCTTAGGGTGTTTGGATGCAGGGCATCCGTTTACGTACCAAAGGACGAGAGGTCCAAGCTTAATATGAAGATCAGACAGTGTGTGTTCTTGGGGTATGGTGATGAAAAGTTCAGTTACAAATTGTGGGATCTAACTGAGAGGAAGCTTGTCAGGAGCAGAGATGTGGTATTCTTTGAAGATCAATGTATAGAAGACATTGATAAGCCAGAGAAGAACCAGCCTAGTTTAGGTGAGTTAGAGGACATGGATCCGGTTATTCCTCCCATGGTGCCTGATGACGGGGAAGTATAGCAAAGTGTAGAGGATGAGGGAGTTCCTAAAGAAGATGGACCGGGGGAGCAGCCCCCACTTGATCCACCTGTTGAACCACAGGTGAGGAGGCCATCAAGGGACAAACAGCCGTCCAAGAGATACTTGCCGCATGAGTACATTATGTTGACTGATGGGGGAGAGCCAGAAGATTATTCTGTGGCCCTAACCGACGAGCATAAGGAGGAGTGGTTGAAAGTTATGCAAGAGGAGATGAAATTCTTGTATAAGAACCACACCTATGACATGGTGAAACTGCTTAAGGGAAAGAAAGTTTTAAGCAACAAGTGAGTGTTCAGAAAGAAGGTTGAGCAGAAGAATTTATAGACGAGCTTCAAGGCTAGACTTATGATAAAAGAGTTCGGTCAAAAGAAAGACATAGACTTCGAGGAGATATTCTCACCAGTGGTGAAGATAACATCCATACGGGTGTTGCTTGAGTTGGCGGCTAGCATGAATATGGAGATAGAGCAGTTAGATGTTAAAACTGTCTTTCTCCATGGTGACCTGGAAGAAGAGATCTACATGCACCAACCAGAGGGGTTCGAAGTCAAGGGCAAAGAACATATGGTGTGTAGGCTGAGGAAGAGCTTGTATGGGCTGAAACAAGCTCCACGACAATGGTATAAGAAGTTCGATTCGTTCATGTTACACCATGGGTATGACAGAATAGAGTCAGACCACTGTGTGTTCAGACTACTGTTATACGTTGATGACATGCTCATCATGGGAAAAGACATCAAAAAGATCAACAAGCTAAAACAGGAGTTGGGCAAGTCTTTTACGATGAAAGACTTGGGCCCGACTAAACAGATCCTAAGAATGGAGATAACCCGTGATAGAAGCAGTAGGAAGCTTTGGTTGTCACAAGAGCGGTATATTAAGAAAGTCCTAGAGCGGTTCAATATAAATGCAGCGAAACTGGTCAGTACTCCACTGGATGGTCACTTCAGATTAAGCGACAAACAGTATCCCAAGACGAAAGCAGAGGTGGATGAGATGCAGAAGATACCCTACGCGTCAACAGTAGGAAGTTTGATGTATGCTATGGTATGTACACGCCCAGACATAGCATATGCGATTGGTGTTGTCAGCCGGTATCTTACCAATCCTGGCAAAGAGCATTGGGCAACGGTGAAGTGGATACTGCGGTATCTAAGAGGCTCATCCAGGTTGAGCCTATTCTATGGTGATGAGAAACTTACGTTAGAGGGCTATACAGATGCAGATATGGTAAGTGACATAGACTCTGAGAAGTCTACATCGGGGTTTATGTTCACGTTTGCAGGGGAAGCGATTTCTTGAAAGAACAAGCTACAGAAGGTCATAGCATTGTCGACTACAGAGGCCAAGTACATTGCAGTCACTGAGGCATGTAAAGAGATGCTTTGGATGAAGAGGTTCCTACAGGAACTTAGCATAAAGCAAGAGCAACACGTGGTCTATTGCGATAGCCAAAGTGCTATACACTTGAGCAAGAATCCAAGTCAGCAATCCAAGTTGAAGCACATAGAGGTTCAATATCACTGGATTAGGGATACTTTGGAACAGAAGGTGTTACAGCTTGAGAAGGTCCACATGGATGATAATGGGTCAGACATGATGACTAAGGCTTTGCTCAAGGGCAAGTTTGAGGTTTGTAGAAACCGGGCTGGCTTGAAGAAGGTGGATTCCTCCTAAGTCGAAAAGGGAAAGATTTGATGGAAATTTTCTCCTCATTGGTGGAATCGATGAAATCAAATGGGTTTCGATATCATCGATAATTACAGAATTTTTGCATCCTGGTCGTTGGAATTTTTTTTGTCCTGTCAATATCATCGAGAGACTTTCAAATGATATCGAGGCTGTTATCGATAGACCTTCGATGACATCGATAATTGTTGAAATTTTCATCCCTGGTTGCTGGACAATTTTGGTCCTGTCTCAATACCATCGAGAAACCTTTATATGATATCGACGCTGTTATCGAGAGACCTTCGATATTATCAAAAAGTTCCACAGATACGATTACAGAAACGCAGATTGTACAGATTTTATGTCCTATTTGGGTTCTACCTCTTTCTATTCTTTTATAAAAGGGTGTATCCGGGATTGGGGTGTATTCCAGGGTATTTTAGGGTTTCTTAAAGCTTTGCAAAGGTTTACAAAAGGGTGAGAAAGAGAGAAAGGGAGAGAGGAAGCTCGTGGAAGGGAGGTTATGCTCGTAAAGGTGATCTACCATATCTCAGCGCTTCCACGTCCTCGTAATCGGTGAGATCTCTCCGTCTTCTTTATTTCTCTTACTGTTTATCTGCTCATGCGTGAGTGATGAAAGTTTGATCTAAGCGGTGTGTGCTTGTGATCGGTTGTAACGTTCTGCTTTATAGTGGATTGTTGATCTGGACGAGGTCCTGTGGTTTTTACCTCTTTGAGGGTTTTCCACGTAAAAATCCCTGATATTGTGTGATTAATTCTTTGATTATTTTTCATTGCTTTTATAATCCCATAATTCTGGTTTGTTCTAAAGGGCTAGATCCTAAGGTTTTGTACAAGACCCCCAACACTAACCTCCTTACCTTCGTCAGGATGTTAGTAATGTCATCCAAAGCTATTAATAACACATGGGATACACATTCATTCATCTCAACCATCCATTTGTTCATACAATTAGTGACAAGCAATGGTGCAAAAAATATATTACTTGGGTGTTCCTTGCCATCCAATCAATGTAATGGAAAGTGGACAAACAAGATTGAGTGTCGAAACAAAATAGGACCAATCATCATCTTGAACCATATATATCCCACTTTGTATTGCACTATAAAATGAGTTGTCCAGGTTGATGATTAGACATCCATGTGTAAATTAAAAGCTTTGGACGGCATGGATGAAATACATAAATCATGTTGGGGGCCACAGAGCACCGGCCATCAGCCATTGGCTGGTCGCAGGGGGAGCAGCCAATCCGTTCCCGGTGGGTATATAGGGCAAGTAACCTTTACCATTATAAAAGAAAATCTGTCCAGCGACACCTTCCATGCACACGTACATGCCATGTGACATGACACTAATTCTATAGAAACAAATATACATATATAGAGGTCTGGGTGGGTGGATCATACGTCACCGTCCATCCAGTCAATAAATTGCAATCTTTCATGTGCATGCATCATCGAACCCGTCCCGTAAGTTGTCTACGTCACGAGGAATTACCTTACCAAAAAACAGCCCTTACACTCACCAGCTGAGTCACACCATATATAGAAAGCAATATCTGGCATAAATAAGAAAATGCAAGTGCAGTCCATTCTCACGATGGGTCAACGTATTGGAAGAGTTGGATGTTGTAGGCACATCATAGGTTGGAAGTTAATTGCTAGCTGGAACGGTTGGACCGTAATTTACGGGCAGGATGGAAACTGGTAAGTAGGAAAGTAAAACAAGTACATGATGAATTCACACACTTCATAGTTAGCCACCCCCACTAGGGAATCGATACCACGACTTCACACACTTGTCATTGAGGCTGTACATATTAGGATGTGAACCAAAAAATCAGGCTGGGCTTCTCCCCTGAGAAGCTAGGTAAGGCCATTATAATATTTGTGACAAATTCACATTGTTCGTTCATTTTTTTTCAATCGTGGTAAGACATGGTTTCAAAAATATGGTAAATCCATAACTCAAGTGAGCCTTATGATAAGAAAAAATGCAATAAGAAAAAGTGAGGGTTGAATGTTCACCATTGAATCATTGATGGGCCACATAAGTTCTGGAACAGGAAAATATATTTGTGTTTTCAGTTCATCCCGAGTAAGAATGACCTTACAAAATGATCTGGATGGCATGTAAACATCACTCAAGCTCTAGACCACTTTTGGTGTGGTGCATCTCACTTAGTTTTGGATCCGCCGTATTTTTAAGTCTATGTTCTGACGTAATCTAAAAATGATCTAGAGCATCGTCGTAAGCCCTGCATAGCTTTCCATCCCATAAAGTTTATGCAAAAGGTTTCAACAGACAATACGCATCCCATCCAAATCTTCATAGGACCACGGGGGTATTTGATCAGGCCAATGCTGTTCGAAGTGCAAATAAACAGGAATTTCTAATTTTAAAGCCCTCCTGCTAATATTAATGTTGCCATGTGGTGTGTTATGAATGGGACCCATGTGTGTCTTTTCATTTCCAATGGGCAGATGCATCCTGCTAGAAGCAATCGATCTTGTCTCTGTTTACTACATAGCTAGAGTACATGATTAAAGTCTTTGTTAACGAGTTTTGTTTTATTAGAAATGTGATTTGATATAATAATTACATGTGTAAGGAACTACAATGTCTTGCTCTATGGGCACCACAGTCATGTTTGGCCGCCATCCATGCCACTAATCAGATGCACCCTTTCATGGCCCTAATGGACCTAAAAATCAGGCCAATCTATGGCTAAGGTGGGCCACAGGACAGAAAATAGTTGAGAGTAGATGCCTGCCTATCAAAACCTTCCTGATTATATAATACCCAGGGAGATATGATTTAGACATCCAACCCATATATTTTGTGTGTCCCACTTGGATGAGATGTCACACTAAATTTTAGGCTATTCCAAAACTCAGGTGATCCTCACCAAGTACTTTTAGATGTTTCAATTATAATTTCCCATGTGTTCTAGCGGTGGGGCTCACCTTACCTCCTTATACTACTGATTTTTGGTACATCCATAACCTAGATGGGACCCACCAAATGCAAAGTATGGTGTCCATCACACATCACAGTGGGGCCTACAAAGCTCATCCTCATGGGAAGCTCCCATGAGGTTGACCTCATAGTACCTGTGTGTGGAGAGATAGTGAGAGAGATGTTCACACAATTAATTGTATGTTCAATTAGTTGGGTCCGGTGCCAATCATGGTGTTTATATGACAACTTGTCCTGCAACAATGTCCTTCAATGAAAATGGGACACCCTAAATGCATCCCACGTCAACGTAGAGCTTTTTTAGGTGGTGGATCTTTTTCTTTTCTGGTTTTTAACAGTTAGATCCACCTGACTTTCAGGGTGTCCCACTTTCATGGTGGGACAACTTTCTAGATGAGTGAAATGCCATAAAAACACCCCGGTGGGTTGACGTGATTACTAGTTGGACGTGTAATTAGTTGTGTTTGGCCCACCCTCCAAAAGTTTCCCCTTTGTGTGGCCCACCTGAATCATGAATTGGGTTAATTTTTTACCCATGAGCCTAAATTTTAATATTTTGCACCTGGTAATAGGGGTGGATTTCAACGTCATGGTAAGACCCACTTCAGCCAACACGTCTTAAGACCGTGGATAATCTCTCTCTCTCTCTCTCATATATATATATATATATATATATATATATATAGATATATATATATATATATATATTCATTCATTCCTAAAATTAGGAGCATGCCAATCGGATAATCGTAAGCTTCCAATGATCAACATCTTGGAAAACAAAATAGTCCAAACAAAATAGCCCTTATCATCGTCTAGAAACATTTAATTTACTAGATATATCCCACCTTGTATTACCTATAATTTCAAAATAGCACTTTGGATTAATGATTCTAACCATGTGATCTATTAATATGCATGCCTCATGCATGTATATATACATATGTGGCTTTGCTAACCTCATTGCATTCATGGGATGTTAGTAATGTTTCCAAAGCTTTTTACCAACACATGATATCTCTGATTATTAATCGGAACTATTTATTTAATAGTACTATATGGGGTAAGCCATGGTGCAAGAATATCAATAAAGCCAATGGTATGATCCTAACCCTATGGATGAGGCCGTTTTATTACAACCATCTATATTGTATGAAGTATAAATGACAGAATCATCAAAACTAAAGTGCTACTTTGGAATCATAAGCAATAATACAAAGTGGGATCTATAAGATGGATGATTGAAGACGATGATTGGACTTATTTATCTGCTCAATCTTGATTGTCATTTTCCGTTGTATTGATCAGACGCTTAAGATCATTTGTTCAAATTGATAATTATGGGCCCTCGTGTCATCAACACTTTGGGGACTTTAACCTTCTCATGAAGGTGGAGACGTTGCTTACATCCCCGTAAAAGTGGGGATATTGCTAACATATCTTTCTTGAAGGTGAGGACATTAGCATGTGTCCTAACCTCCTCACCTTCATCAGGATGTTAGTAATGTCAGATACACAATCATTCATCTTGACCATTCATTTGTTCATACAATTAGTGACAAGCAATGGTGCAAAAATATATTACTTGGGTGTTCCTTACCATCCAATCAATGTAATGGAAAGTGGACAATCAAGATTGAGTGGCGAAACAAAATAGGACCAATCATCATGTTGAACCATATGTATCCCACTTTGTATTGCACTATAAAATGAGTTGTCTAGGTTGATGATTAGGCATGCATGTGTAAATTAAAAGCTTTGGGGAGGTTGGCAATGTTAGCAAATATATACAACGTGGTGGTCTCACTATAGGAGACTTACAATGTCAGTTTGCTCAGGTTGGCCCCACTGTGATGTGTGTCCAAAATCCACTCCAACAATTAGATGCATGAATACATTTTATATGCATGACTAAAAAAATCAGGTAGATTCGTGATTTAGGTGGGCCACACCAACATAAATAATTGAGATGGGGAGGTGAAAACACTCCAACCCATGTTACTAAGTTAATTGAGTTTGAACTGATGGATGGACAACCGAACTCCAATCCTAAACCCTATGAACCTTAGCCCTAAACCCTAAACTTAGCCCATTCAATCCAGTCAACTTAGTCATCCTAGTCAGCCTAACTCTGAACCCTAGGAACCTAAAACCTCGAACCCTAGGAACTTAGAACCCTAAAGCTTTGAGTCATCTTGGCGAGTCAACTCACTCGGTCAGCCTACCCAACTCCACAACCCAATCAACTCACCTAGTTAAGCAAAAAACTAAGCCCAAACCTAAGCCCCAAAACAAGTCCAATCAGAGAAATGGTTGAAACCTTAAAGTAGCAACACTCACAATAGAACCTCAGCACTCTTAAAGAATGTTACCTGCCAAAGCAAGGAATCCAAGTGGGGACTAGCAGTAGCTAAGTTGCTACTGGCCATGTGACACTCCTCCTCTATGGGGCAGCATCCCTCAAGCATATAGAATTTTCCTTTTTCAAATCTTGAGTGTGCAGTTGAACTGTATTTCCTCCGATGCCCATCTCTTTACCCAAAATTATCCTTTTACCCCCTCATCCAACTCATAAGATGATGCCACATGGTAATCTCCACTCTCAGCCCTTCAACCACTTTTTGCCCATAAGATCACAAGGTATTACCAGAAAACTGAGTCAGGAGACTATAAATAACCCCCTCTACTTCTCATTTCAAGTATCGAGTCTCATTTAGATCTCTTCTCATTTTAAAGAGCACACCCATCAAGAAACCATCCATCCACCAAGGAGAGTGAGAGTGAGAGAGAAACCAGTCCTGGTCTAGTCTAGCCTAGCCTAGCTAGAGTACAAGCCTCCTGAGCTATTTAAATTTAAATTTGAGTCACTCAATCTAACCTTACGACACTACCATTCATCCAACCATTCAAGCCTCAATTAGTTTCATTGGATCAACGCATTAATGATTACTTGCCTCCAAGTGCAGAGGTTCGTAAATAATATCTTGTAAATAAAGGGTCGATCCCGCAGAAAGATGAATTGCGAGAAAGAGAAAATCAAATGCGAAACAAACTAAGTAATAAAAACTAAACTGATGATTTGATTTTGAGAGTTTTGAATGGATGTAATTCAACTGAATTAAAACAACACCCAAGCTTCAAAATTCCACACATAGGTTAATGTTTCAAAATCATGATGACTTGAATAACACAATTATGATCCAAGCACTATGGTTGATCTAATCAAAAAATAAAATAATTTAAACATTTTAAATAAATGATATAAAAGATTAAAAAAATCATGGATTTGCACCATTGATATATATTCTCAAGCGCCAATGATTTTAAGAATTCATATCTATAAGATAATGAATATCAAAGAAATGTAACAGGTTGAAAACCTCTCCTATCTAGAAAATCTAATTGATTCAAGGTAAGCCTATCCATCAATGTAGATCTCATATTATGAAAATATACGGATCTCACATTAGGATTAAAAACTAAACCTAAACAATAGATAACATGTATATACCATTCTTCTCATCATTAAAACAAACAATCATCATAATTATGAAAACATTAAACCAATATACTTTCCTTCTTTCTTGGGTTAGAGGAAACTAGAAAAACATAACTAGAATAGAGAAAGAAAGTAATAAGAAATAATAAATATCTAAAAGCTTGTAAAGAAAAATAAATTAAAACTATAAAACTCTTTAAAAATCCTATATCTTACTTTGGAATGTCTTGAATAATGCGTAAGAATGCTTTGAGAATCCCTATTTATAAGTGAAAAACTCCAACTTTCGCACCAAGTTGAAAAACTCTAAAAATTGTCTTAAATTTACGCAGTTTGCTAAAATAGACATTACTCTGCACAGTTTTCTAAAATAGACTTCAGAGTTTCAGAATACGCTTTTTTCAAGACGATTTCAGATTCTTCACCTCAAATCTTTGATTCTCTTAATTCCTCACTTGGTTTTCTTGAATCTTTGGCATGTGAATTCTTCAATCTTAGTCTCTTAAGATCCATCTCTTGCCTTAGTGATTTTTGAGCATTAAATCTATGCTTTTAGCACCCTTTTCTCATTCTTAAATTCACCTTGCAACACAAACATGAATAAAATAGAACATTAAACTGATTCATGTTCATAAAACCAAGATATAAATTAGAAAAATTATGCATTATTTGAGTCTCAAAAATTAACATCATGCAACACTCATTCCCTTCTCAACCCCCACTCCTCATATACATCGGCATTATAGTACATTTTCATTATTTTTACACATCTGACTGACGGACGTATATATGCTTTGAGGCTTGCCTGTATAATCGGATCTTTCTCACCAGAAACCTTTGCCAGTTAGCCGTCGTTTTAGCATATACACTGCATTCCATCTTTTTCTCGTATCTGACTGGCGGGCGTATACTCTAAGACATGCTGATATAATCATAGCAGGTTCACTAGAAACCTTAGTCAGTTGGCCGTTGTTTTATCATAAGCATCCCATACATATACTTTACACTTGATTATTTTGAATATGTGCTCTGCGGCTTGCAGATATAATTGGATCGTGTTAAACAAAAATTTGAATTGATCAGTCACTATTGCCATTGCATTACATTATATTTTCTGTACGTGAGAACTACCCTTATTCTTCATAAATTAGTCAATTTTATGAAATAAAGATCGTACATCCATACGGGTAGAGTGAGTGCCTAATACCTTCCTTATTTGTAACTGCGGTCCCTTATGATCTCTAGAATGTAAACTCACGAGTCATCTTAGGGTTAAAAATATTCAGGTTCTCGATCTTAAGTGTTTCTATGGGGTCTAATCAATTGTAAAATAGTAACAATTAGTTTATGGCGACTCTAGTCAAATATTATACCCTTTACCCCCTTAACAAAAGTCCTTAAGCTAGTCAACCAGTGGAAAGAAATGAGATGATCTCCCGTCTCCTCAGGAAATCCGCCCTACAACGTCCACAGGAGGCCAACCCTTTTTATTAGGGCCCCACCTTGTTGTGTATGTACAATCCACTCCGACCATCAATTGCGTCATCCATCATTTGGCATAGGATTAAAAAATCAGGCTAACTTGTGATTCAAGTGGGTCACACCACCCTTGATTCAAGTGGCACAGGAAAACATTTTGAGAGAGACATCCACCCTTGATTTTTTTTTTTAGACGGCCCACCATAAGGATTTTGTGAAATCTTCTCTAACCATCAACTATATTCCAAAAAAAAATTGCTTGGAGGCCAAAAATTAGGCTGATACATAATTTAATTATGTGGCCACTCCAAAGGGAAAAAGTTTGGGGGTTAGCGCCCTGGTGCGTACATATTTTACTCATGTGGTCCACCTTACTTATGGATGCAGCTAATTTTGAGCCTTGGACCCAACATGAGTTTGATGCATATGATGGTTCGAGTGGATTTTAGAAATACATCATAGTGGGACCTACCTGAGCCAAGAGAAACTTTGCTAGCTCCCACCATCATTAGGTATGCTAAATCTCCATACTTTTTAAAGGGCACATGGGGTATCCTATCACTGATATATATCATTCATTCATTCATACAATTAGGAGCAAGCAATTGTGCAAGAATTAGGCTGATCGAATGATCCTAACCCTTTAAATGGGGCTAATTTGTTATAATTGTCCCTTATATATAAATCATAAATCATATAGTTAGAATCATCAAATTAAATTTTCACTTTGGAATCATACGAAACACAAAGTGGGATTTATCTAATAGATACTTCAAGATGACGATTAGACCTAGTCTCTTCGGTCAATCTTGACTGACCATTTTCATACTATTGATCAAAAGCTTTGAATCATCCTATTTACACCATTTCCAATGTTGTGATGTGGTCCAATGGAAAACTGTCACATGGTGACACTACGTGTTTGGCACACATGGAAGATAAACTCACACCTAAAGAGATCTTTGGATGATTTTTCTTTGGTGTTATGCATTCCGTTATTAATGTGATGGCACATACGCTTAAGGACGCCTATAGGAGAATGAATTGCCGCATCTTGCGTGGCCATGATCAACATACCTGGTATGATTATAAAAGACCCATCGAGAGAATGAATCTAATCATGAATTTGACTATGATATTCTCGGTGAGGTTGTCTCTTGCAGTCCTTCCAAATTGAAAATCTTCCCCAAGACATTCGGAGAACCAACAACGGTCGAGAATGTTCTAAATGTCAGGGGATCGGACCTATATCTTAGCCAATCTAGCTTAGATTCGAACTTAAGTAGCGAGAGACAATCTCATTGGCTAATCCCAAGTCGTTCAGTGATTGAAATTAAGAGAATGGGAGAACTAGATCCAACATGGCCCAATAATAGATTAGTATTAGGTGTTAAACCCCACTTCACTCTAAACCATCACCTATTAGATGGTTAAATGCAGGGGGCTGTTTAATTTAAACCGCCCAACACCTCGAAGTCGTTAAGGTGAGCCATTAGCAGAGATGTTGACTGGCCATGATTGGTCCAAGTTTAACCATTGAGAATCCCGAATCTTGTTCTGGTTCTCTTCATTAGAGAAACTTTGGTGGTTCCAAACCTAATCTTTAGTGGGCCATGAACATTCAACGATAGATCAACTACGAGAAGAAGATCTGAGAAGCTGGTGAGTCTAGATCTGACTGAAGTCATTTCTTCCCAATCCAAGTTGTCAGTTCTGTAGCAATCAAGGGGATTCTCATATCCAGAATCGTTACATGAACGGGAAGGATCCAAAAGTAACAAGGAAGCCCAGCGAGGGGTTTCACCACTATGACAAGTTATAAAAGAGCACTAAAGAAGAGCTCAAGTCTCCACGCTAAACACATTTATTTACTTTTATTTATCTTTCCTTAATTTAACTCAACATAGATAGCTACTAAATAACAACTCTCGTTATAGTACTTTAGGAGTATGAGTAAATATCTGTAACCTTAAATTGTAGGATCGCATTCAATTAAATTCTGATTCAGTTGATCATACCTACCTATTCACATCATGCTAACCACCCGCCTCGATGTTTGTTCCAATAGGTGAGTTGGGCATCTATCCTTTTGTTTGCTTTTGTTTATTTATTTGTTTGATTATTACTTTGTCGATTATAATAGATCACACATTTTAAATATCAATAAATTTGACATTTGTTTAGTCTTATTCTGTTTGTCTTTATATTTTTGTTCATTTGAGAGGTATGTAAATCTAAAGACTAATGAAAGAAAAAGTCCTTAAGGCAGTAAGCTCACACCTATTATTACAAGACAAAAAAAACTTATTCAGAAGGGTTAACCCTTACCCTTTCACATATTGGTTGAACAGAGCACAAACTAGTAATTGAGAGGATAACTGAATCCTGGTCCAATCTCCAATTTGTCCATATCGATGTGGATTACACCAACAATTCAATTAAAACCTCTGAGTCGAGACTCTACGTTGACATGCCCATGCATCTTACTCTCATATGAATAACCAATTGCGACCCTTGCTTACACAAGTGGTCTACTTTGGTTGAATTGGCAGTAATACGTCCGATTGTTATGATTTTTGCAACATGGCTGACTCCTATTTCATGGATAAATGAGTGGTTCGGATTGACAATATATAGGTGTAGTTTGCTTACACATATGTTATTTGAGAGGTCCGAGGAAGTTGCAAGCATCCTTAAAGGTGGGGACGTTAGCAAAATGAGGCATACATATAAACAACTAGCGTAGTCAATTCAGGAGTAATAAGCTGTTAAGTTCCCTTCCTTTCATTTCTCTAGTTTGTTTTCATGCTTTCGTCAGAGTGGACCATCAAGTGGTTTAAGCATCAGGTCCAAAAGGCTAACAATATTTAGGCTTTCCACTCATCCTCGTGGTGTGTATGATAGATTGAAATTCAATACCAAAATTTCCAGAGAGTCCATGCAAGGAAAAGATCTGGTGGGGCCCAGCATGATATACGTGTGACATCCAGTCCGTCCATCATTTGCACCAGCTGAGGATCTTTGAGCCCAGACGTAAGGCTGATCCAAAACTCAAGTGGGAGTCACTCTTCCCTGTAGTGTGGTGTGTCCCACTTGAGTTTTGTTTCCTAACAAGCTGACTAGGATGATGGACAGACTGGATATCACACAAACACGGTAGGCCACACAGATTTTTGGTGGTGTAGGAAACTGGATCCTGGGCCAGTGAGATTTAAGAGGCTCCTCAAAGTCCTAGCACATTGCTTGACATGGTACGTGTGTGTGCCAGATCTTGATCATTCATCAGGTGACACACACTTGTATATTGGCCCTTCTACTTTCTAACCGTCCATTTTTCTTAAACACATATAGCCCATTGGAAGGAATTTTTTTATTTTTTATTTTTAATGTCATGGGAAAGAAGAGAGGTTAGAGAAAAGATAATGGTACCTAGAGATTGGCAAGATATATGTGTCATCCACCTTCATTATTATTTGGTGTGAGGTAGGAATGATGATAGCGCTAACTTCCCCAACCAATCTTTCTATCGAAAGATCTTTTATTGCTTGCTTTATAAACAATATATGTATGCAATCACATTCGATCAGGGATTGGATCTCCACGTCCAAAGGGTTTTACAGTATGGTCATGGAGTTTTCAGCATTTACTAGCAGGAAGCAGATTAGCTGTAACCCCATATCCAACCAGGTGGGCGCGACCCTCACAGTGAGTCCACCTCGATGTATGCATTGTATATCCATGCCGTCCATCCGTTTTGACAGCTTGTGTTAGGGCACGAATACATAAATGAAGCAGATCCAAATCTCAGGTAGACCACACCACAGGAAAACATCGGTGATTGAACGCCCATCATTAAAAACTTCCTAGGGTCTACTGTAATGTTTACTTGCCATTCAATCAGACATGGTTGAAGGGAAAAGATAAATAGCATCTTGATCCAAAACTTTTCTGGCCCTCGAGAAGATTTTAATGGTGAGAATTCAATCCCTACCGTGTGTCTACCTGAATTTGGATCTGTCTCACTTTTGGGACTACGCCCTAAAATGAGCTGGCAAAATGGATGGACGGTGTGAATATAAAACACATACATCAAGGTGGGCCCCACGGTCCTGATCACACCCAGCTGGCTAGATCCGAGGTCGCAGCTAATTCGCGTGGGGTACAGGCAGGGCCCATCGTTTAGTGATCCGACCGTTTGATATCATGGATCCCGCTGTGGATGGCGCTATGCACCACAATCCTCGTAATCTAAGGATCCTGACTCTTCCATGGGCAGTCCAAGGTGAGTCCTCAAATCAGTGGTTGGGATCATTGGAATATATATACATATATAGGAATGCTCACCTGCACGCCTTCTTACGTGAGTACATGGGCATACCTTTGCACACGTGTCATGGTCACATAATCTGAACGGTCCACATGATACAACACCCCTTGACACCTTGCAATCCCAACTTTCAACCCAATACAAAACTTTGGTAGGCCATGAAAAATGGAAATAGTTGCCTCGATTGATTTGGATTTCTCTTTGCTATGGCACTTTAGAATATTGGATTAGGATGAAAATTGGGGCCATGGAGTTTCAATGGGTTCTACATCACGTGGACCATTCAGATTCTATGCTAGTTCATGACACGTGTGCAAAGGTATACGCAGGTGCTCATAGAGAGAGGAATGCTCCCCTGCGCACCACCTCTCAGGAGAACCCATGAGAACTTTTTTGAGAACTATCTCCTGTGATGTGAGTGTAAGATCTGAACCATCCACATAATGCAGAACCCGATGAAACCCATAGGGCCCAACTTTTACCCTAATCTAATACTTGATGGGCCATGGAAAAAGAAAGAGGCAAATCAAGGGAGGAAGTTGTTTTATTTTTTCATGGCCCACCAAAGTTTTGGATCAGGGTAAAAGTTGGGCAAGGGGGTTTCATGGAGAGTTGTATCTGTACGGTTTAGATCTTGCACTCATATTATGGAAGATAGTGTGAAAGTGCTTAGGTGAGCATTCCTCTCTCTCTCTCTCTCTCTCTCTCTCTCTCTCTCTCTCTCTCTCTCTCTCTCTCTCTCTCTCTCTCTCTCTCTCTCTATATATATATATATATATATATATATATAAAGGTTTTATGTGGTCGACCTCATGGGAACTTCCCATGAGGTCGAGCTGTGTGGGCCCCACCATAATGTGTGTCGAACATCAATACCGTGCATTTGATGGATCCCCTTTAAGTTATGGAATATCCTAAAAATCAGCTGTTTACTGAACTAAGGTGGGCCATACCATCTAAAATCACGTGAAGACATGCCTAAAACATATAAAAGTACTTGGTGGGGCCCACCTAAAATTTGATGCATCTGAAACTTGGTCTGACCCCTCATCTAAGTAGGGCGCACATAATGCATGGGCTGGATTTGTGAACTACAGCTCTGTGGGCCCAAAAAATGATTATGAATGTTTTAATGGCAGGATAACCCCTCTCAATTTTTGTATGTGAAGTGGCCCACAAAACTCGTCAATTGACTTGATTTTTAAGCCCGAGGCCCACCATGGAACGATGCATCTAACTGATGGGGTTGATGTTCGACATGCATCACAATGGGTCCCACAGAGCTCGATGGCATAAAACCTTTTCCCATATATATATCCATGGTGGGCCTTGGGCATAAAAATCAAGTCAATCAATGACTTTTGTGGGCCACACTGCGCACAAAAGTTGAGAGGGGTTATGCTCCCATTAAAACATTCATAATCATTTGTTAGGCCCACCGAGGGTGTGGTTCACAAATCCAACTCATTTGTTATATTTTTCCTACTTGGATTAGGGGTAGGACCAAGTTTTAGATGCGTCCAAATTTTAAGTGGGCCATACTAAGTACTTTTATATGTTTAAGCATGTTTGCACATGATTTTTAAAATATCCCATAATTTACTGGGACCCATCAAATGTACGTGTTGATGCTTGACACTTTTCATGGTGGGGCCCACATAGCTCGACCTCATGGGAAGTTCCCATGAGCTCGACCGCATAGAACCATTTCTCATATATATATATATAGAAAAGGTACTATGCGCTCGGCCTCACGATAAGCTCCCATGAGGTTGAGCTGTGTGGGCCCCACCGTGATGCGTGTCAACCATCAACACCATGCATTTGATAGGTCCCCTTTAAATTATGGGATATCCTAAAAATCAGCTATATACGGAACTTAGGTGGGCCATACCATCTAAAATCATGTGAAGACACCGTTAAAACATATAAAATCACTTGGTGGGGCCCACCTGAGTTTTGAATGCTGCTGAAACTTGGTATGACCCCTAATCAGGATCGTCCCTCAATATTAGGCAGACAAAAAAATCAGCCCCATGTACAAACTAAAGTGAGCCTATCCACAAAAATCTACGCAGACAGGTTGAACATAGTTACGTGGATACCAGATTTTCCATCTAACCCGTTGATCTATTTCCTTTAGAGTGAGCCTCGCTTTGCCTCTTAAATACTTTGAATCTTGAAAACACGGTTAAAAGAATTTATCATAAAAAAAATTTTATTTTGCCAAACATATGATTTGAAAATAATTCTGAATTTTCTAAAGAAAATGTCGTTGATAAGTGCATATGAGATATGGTACGTCTTTTCGCACACTTTCTTGAAAATAAGGTTGATGAAGAAATACGATTTCTTTTCCCACCCTTTCTGCAAATCCAAATTAGCCCCCAAAATGATCCAATTCTCTCTTGGAACTCTTAATTCATGGTGCTCTAGATCAAAAGGCTTACAATTCAATTGATTAATCTGGACCGTCCATTAGGTCAAACACATATTTTACAGGCTAAATTGAAAATTCTAACTACTATGACAATGTTAACGTTATGATTAGCAATGTTATGAACCATCAAGATCACTGATGTAAAAGTAAGGGCATGTTTGTTAATGCTGAGTTATTGCATTTAACGCGGAATTGGAATAATAGTCCGTGTTTAGTGGTGTTTGTTAATGCGGTGAACGTGTTATTATTGCTTAAAGGTGAACGTGGAAGGCACTCCATAAGTTTTTCTATTAAAAAATAAAATTTGCTTCCAAAATTACACCTTTTCAAATTAGGAAATTTTTTTCTCTTTAAATGTTTACATAATACAAACCCAAATTTTAACATGTAAAACTTTTTTATGCCCCACTATGATTTGTGTTTGATCTATATTGTCTATCAACTTTTTCAGATCATTTAAAGTGTGAGCCAAAAAAAGATGCAGGTCCAAGGATTAATTGGACCACAAGGTGGGGATTGAACGTCCATCATGAGAGCTGGAGAAGTTTCAGATCAAGCTGATATTTGTGTTTTCACTTTATCCACTTTTACATGACCTAATGAATAGGTTGGATGGTAAAGAACACATCACAATGGCCCTTAGAAAGGTTTCAACGATGGATGTCATTATCACTGCAGCATCGTTTGGTGTGGTTCACTGGAGCTGTGGACTTGATTCATCTTTAGGATCATATATTAAATTAATATGAGAAAAACGATGAAAGGCTTAGATAAAACACTTACATCATGGTGGGCCTCACAGAAGGTAGGACCCAACCTGTGTTCGAAGAGGATGGGGTGGGAGTGGGGGGGGAAACGGATTGGCCACTCCCCTGGCTGGTGGTCGGTGCTCTATGGGCCCCACCATGATGTATGTGTTTCATCCATGCCGTCCATCTAGTTTTATATATCATTTTATGATATGAAAGAAAAAATGAACTATATATCAATCTCAAGCGGACCACATTACAAGAAATAGTGTTGAATGAACATTGACCATTAAAAACATTTTAAGGGCCATAAAAGTTTTGGATAAGGTTGATATTTATTGTTTCCCTTCATCTGGGTCTTTATGACCTAATCAACAGATTGGATGTCAAATAAACAGTACAATGGGCCTTAGAAGGATTTTAATGGTGGATATCCATTCATTTTTTTTCATGTGGTGTAGCCCATTTAAGATTTATATCCCTATCATTTTTTGTATCAAGCCCTAAAATGATCTTTAAAAATGGATGAGTGGAATGGATGAAACACGTACATCATAGTGGGCCCACATAGCACCGACCACCAGCTGACTGGTGTCGAGGGAGTAGTCAATGCGGGATGCGGATTGCATACTACCCCCGCCTGTCCCTAGCTCCAAATGGGCAGGTCTGTGGATGGTCCCACGATGATGTATCTGTAGATCCAAGTCGTCTATCCCTTTTCTCAAACTATTTTAAGGCATCAAAACAAAAATGAGGCAGAAACAACGATCAAGTGGACCACACCAAATAATAAGCTTGGTTACATTAAAATGCACAAAGCATTAAATGTCAGTTGCATGAAACGCAAGAGTCATCTGTGGTGTGGTCCATTTGATCGTTGGATCTACCTCATTTATGTTTTGATGCCTTAAAATAGTCTAAGAAAATGGATAGACAGCTTGGATGTACAGATACATCACGGTGGGCCCGCCTACAGACCTGCCCATTCGGAGTTAGGGACAGGAGGGGGTAGTACGCAATCCGCGTCTGCCAATCCGTCTCCAAGTTAGGGACGGGATTGGAAGCGGATTGGCTGGTGTATTGACGTCAGCAAGTTCCGTGGGTTATATCATGATATGTTTGTTATATCTAAACCGTCCATCCATTTTGCGAGCTTGTCATAAGACTTGAGCCAAAAAATAAAATAGATTTAAAGATAAACTGGACTACACTATAAAAAGCAGTGGGGATTAAACGTCTACCATTGAAACCCTTTTGGGGTCACAAAAGTTTCGGATCAATATGAAATTTGTTTTTCCTCTTTATTCAGATATTTTTGACCCTATGAATAGATTAGATGGAAAATAAACGTTATAGTGAGCCCTGCAAATTTTTTAAAGGTGAAAATCATTATCTCGCTGCTATTTTTGGTGTGGTCCATTTGAGTTTTGAATATGATTTATTTTTTTGGAAAATGCTCTAAAATAATCTCGAAAATTTTATTAATGGTATGGATATAATAAATACATTATCGTAGGGCCCATGTAACTTTGATCTCCTTTGAAACGTTCCTACAACTTCGACCAGGTGGAGCGTCTTTGCACGACATGTATCTACACCAGCTATAGATGGTGTATGATACGGAAACGGATTGGCTACTCCCCCAGCCACCAGCCTGGTGGGTGATGGTCGATGTTGTGTGACCCCATGATGGATGTGTTTCATCCATTTCGTTCATCCATTTTTACACATCATTTTATTTCTATATCCCCCAAAATAAGATGGATATAAATCTCAGGTGGACCACACCACAAGAAAATAATAGTGATTGGATATCCACCATTAAAATCCTCCTAGGGCCCATTGTACTATTTATTTGACATCCAATATATTCATTAGGTCATGCATGTCTAGATGAAGTGAAAAAACAAAAATCAGCTTGATCCAAAACTTGTATGGCCTCCAAAAAGTTTTCAATGGACAAAGCTCATTCAACACTATTTCCTGCATGTATCCCAACAGATAAATAAATACCTTATAGAGGGCCAGATCCATAGCTCAACTGACAGACTGAATGGAGATAGCTCGTTTCAGCACTTGAGGTCTTGGTATCGATCCCTAGTGGGGGTGGCTAACATGGAGTGTGTGTACTAACATGTATGTGTACTAACAAGCTAACTAAAAAAAATCAGATAAACAAATACCTTACAGAAGAAAAGGAAGAGGTGAATGTGCTCAGAACGTTATGGTCATATGTGACTTTAATATGATTTTTACATATGTCATAACTGGATGGGAAGGGGTGGCACATGATTCAAGAGTTCTTATGGATGTTGTGCTTAATCCAACAAAGAAATTTCCTATAACTTAAAATTTTGCTAAAATGTCATTTGTTTTTATGTAGATAAATATTATCTGGTTGATACTGCTTACACTCACACGAGAATTTATAGCACCATACCATAATGTACGATATTGGTTGGGTAATTTTCGTAGTGGTGGGTAGCATACTAGTAAAGAGGAGGTTTTTAATCATATGCATGCAAAGTTACGAAATGTAATCGAAAGGTCTTTCGGCATGTTGAAGACGTGTTTTGTAATTTTAAAACGGATGACACCATATACCTTTGCGACGCAAAAAGATAATTATTGCATGCATGACACTACACAATTACATCAGAAAAGAATCCATCTCCGATTGATTCTTCCAACAATACAATGATGAAAATATTCCTTCAGAGATGAATATCGAATCAGAGAATGATATGCCTGAAGTGAAACGAGTATTAGGAAACGTTGAACAAACTATTATATCCAATATGCGAGAAGAAATTGCCGCCACACTTATATATGCAAATCATTAATTTTTTTATCTATTTTTTTGAATAATGATATTTTAATTTTCTATTAAGTACTTTATAGTTTATTTGAATTAAATAGAATAATTTTATTTTTATTTAATAAAAAATAATTTCTTTATAATGTAAAATATTTCCAACCAGGAGATAGGGGCAAATGTGCGAAATTAACATATTTCAGACATTTTAGATGTTTGTTAATAAACAGATTGTTTCAAATTCAGTACTTAATTTTCAGATTTTAGCCATAATTACCAAACAAGTTTTTTATTTTTATTTTTATTTTATTTTATTTTTATACTTCGGATTTCATATTCAGGTGTTATATTTCAGATTCAACTTTAGATTTCAGATTTAGGCTTTAGACTTTAGATTTAACAAACGGGGCCTAAGTCTAATCAACAATGGGATTCATCCATTTGTTGGGGCACTGCTTATGATTCTAAGAGTCACTTTTTAAGGAAATCTTAGCCATCCCTTTCATGGTTTAGGCCCACTGTGAAATCATGTGGTTTATCCTACTGAGTAAACTCTATTGGCTTACTGTGAAATCATGTGGTTTATCCTACTGAGTAAGGATCCACTGTGGGTTACTCAGTACACTCTTATCCTACCAAGTAAACTTTGTTGGGTCCACTATGAAATCATGTGGTTTATCCATGTTGTCCATCCATTTTTTAAGATTATTTTAGGGGTTGATCCCAACTTTAAAGTATATCAAAATATCTAGTAGATCATACCAAGGGAAATAGTGGAAGTATTGATTTCCACTGTTGAAACCTTTTTAAGGCCCCCAGTGATGTTTATTTATCATCCAAACTATTCATAAGATCACAAAGACATGGATGAAGGTCAAATACAAATATCATCTTGATCTAAGACTTCTGTGGCCCCCAAGAACTTTTCAACAATAGACTTCAATTCACATTCAGGTGGTGTGGTCCACTTGAGCTTTGTATATTATTAAGTTTTGGCTTAAAGCCATAAAATTATATGATAAAATGGATGGATGGAGTTGATACAATGCATGAATGATGGTAGGCCTCACAGAGTTTACTCAATACGCAATCCACTTTTGTGTTGTGGGGGCCATGCCATCCATATATTTTTTTCATCTTAATTTAGGACATGAGCCCAAAAAATGAGGCAGATCTAAATCTCACGTGGACCACACCGATGCTCAGAGTGATACAAGCAGCAACCACACCCATTGATCAATGATCCATCCTAACCATTGGAACATTCAAACACACCACTAGATGGCTTGTTGGCAAAAAGTTCTGAAAGCTAGTGTTGTACCTTATTTTTGGCCTTTTTTGAAATAGCCAATTAAGAAATAACACGTGTTGATGTACAAATAGAATATAGTATGCTGAAATATCTTTGAAGATATCTGGAGTATTTTTACTAAAGCACACTTGGCATTGAACTAAATAGAGGTTGTCTTCTTATTACATGATATAGCGAATAGTTCAAGTGACATTTAATATTACAGGAACTGTTAGAATAAAAAACCGACTCATGGTGAGTTATTTCTGTTTCAATACAAGTAGTTTTTCGTTCAAAATTACTACTTGCAGTTTCATCCTATACTCAATTGTAAGTATTTCATTTTTCCGTTATTGCTCCTGAATGTCTAGCATACCTGCCTAGTATACCAAAAGTAATTTTGGATGGGAAGTAAAGTGCAGCCCATCTTTAAATTAAGAACTCTATTCTCCAACAATCAATCAGCTAATCATCTTGTGTGAGTGGTAGGTATTACCAAAGTCCTTTCATACCAAAGTCAAAGTGCGACCCATATTTTTGAAAGAATAACCCCATGCGTCAAGAGTTGACTAATGATATTCTTAATTCTCGATCATATACAATTGCATTCGCCTTATTTTGACGCTTGAGGTCAAAGTTGTTTTAATTGGAATGGGTTTTGACCGCACACCACACGTGATAAAAAATAAACTTAGTGCCAACGATGGGGAGATCTCCAGCACAATATTTTTTGCCATTTTCTTGCTTTTTTTATTTTTTATTTTGAGTTAGCCTGTTAGTACATGCTATGTCTGCACACACATTCCATGTTAACTACCCCCACCAGGGATAGACACCAAGACCTTAAGTGTTGAAACAAGGTATCTCCAATCAGTCTACCAGTAGAGCTATGGATCTGGGTGTTATCTCTCACCCCTCTATTTGTTAATCACTCGTTGAAGGGTCAGGATTATTCCTGATTCTCTCTTACTTCTCTATCCGTCAATCACGTGATTGTTGAAAGGTTAGGATTATTCCATTCTAGGTGATTATGGGTGCGTAGTGTCATCCAAGGCGGGGTCATAACAACAATTTGGACCACTGAACCATGGGCCCCACTTGTGCGATTTTTAGGCCAATCCGCATGCTTAAAATGGAGTTGGTATTTTAGTCCACTTTCAATGACTCAGCAGACCTATCAAATTAGGTGGCGTTGATTAGATTAAGCTTAGCTTAATCTTTAATTAATTTCACCATTACGACTATTAATCTTTAATTAATTTGGCCATCACGTCAGTTGTCCTCCTCTCTTTTGAGCTACACAAATCACGGTTTTGTCATTATTATTTTTTCAGGATAAGATACTCGGTACCATCACTCTATGTGCGGATATCTTATCCTATCAGATCGATAATGGGCCCACTCTAATAACTTGTTTTAAATTTTGATCATCACTTGATTGATAATTAAGATATTGACAGTTACAGGACTACTAGAGTAGCCGCTGTCAGTTGACAGTGCTCCATGTTGCATTTGGGTACTAGGACAGCCCAATTGATCGATCGGGACCATCCATTAGGTCCTGTACACTTTTTATTTCTTACATGTTGCCATACAGAGATCATGTCTGTCAGACGATTCTAACCATCCAACCAATGGCTTATAAAATCAAGGATTGAGCTATCCATTTGCGGAAGCGGATTGCGTACAGCACGCTTACGAAAACTCTTTATGCATTTTATCCACTCCGTCCATCCATTTTAGAAGATAATTTTAGGGCTTGACCCCAAAAACGAAGGATGTCCAAAGCCCAAATGGGCCACAACACAGCAAACAGTGTGAATTGATGTCTGCCGTTGAAAATTTCTTGGGGGCCACGGAAGTTTTGGATCAAGCTTATATTTGTGTTTTCCATTCATCCATGTTTGTGTGATCTTATGAACAGGTTGGATGACAAATAAACATCACTGCAGGGCTGAGCAAGGTTTCAACGGTGGAAATCATTATTCCCACTGTTTCCTGCGGTATGGTCCATTTGAGCTTTGGATATAATTTAATTTTGGGATCAACAGTTAAAATGAGCTGTAAAAACAGATGGATGGCATGGATAAGCTACATATATTCACGGCGGGCCCAACATAATTTACTCAGCACAATAAGAGCGTACTAATTTAAAGTATGCAATCCGATTTCTCCATCTGCGTGGACTCTCAATTATTGCCTTTTTTTTTTTTTGAGAAATTTTCAACTGTGGCCCATTTCCGAGACGAAGCCCTCCTCATTCCACCTTTCAAGAATAATCCCCGGCTATACGGATGACGTACCAAAGGTCAAAAATGCCCCTGCTTTTCCGCTTCAAGCGGATCAGTTAATGCCCCTATGGCTACGGATTATGACTACGAATTATAATCATAACTATATCTACCAAAATTCATAACCAAAGGAGCCTATCCAGGATGGGCGTGCCGAACTAGCGGCGCCCACGCCACTTGTTGGCATATCCGGCACGGGCGCGCCAATCTGGCGAGACCACGCTGACCTGGTGACTCCTATAGCTACGGATTATAATCGTAACCATAACTGTAATCTGTGCCAATGTATGAATTTTATTTTATTTTTATTTTTTTACATGGAGAACTTCATTCTACCAACAATTTTCTCTAATACATATTTATATAAAAATATATATATATATATATATATATATATAAGCATATAAATTTTTTTCTCTCTCTCTTTTTTCATTTCTTTCTTTTTTCATTTAACAAGAATATCTTCTAAACTAAAATTAGTTACTTGACCTACTCTATATGATTTTGGGATAGGAGAAGCTACTTTAGCCAACCAACTTAGTTATTTTTCAAGATTCCATTAGGTCGATGGTCGAAAATTCATTTCATTCACTTCACGGTCAATTTCAATCAGTTCGCGGTCAATTTTGCTCATTTCATTTACTTCGCGATCAATTCCATGCATTTCACTGTCAATCCCGGTGATTCCGTTTTGATTCACGGTCATTTCCATGCATTTCACGGTCGTGGAAATGACCGTGAAGTGAAGTGAATTGACCGTGAAGTGTGTCGAATTGACCGTGAATCAACACGAAATTGCCGGGAATGACTGTGAAATGCATGGAAATGGGCATGAAGTGAAGTGAATTGACCGCGAAGTGCTTGGAAATGGCCGCGAAGTGAAGTGAATCGACCGTGAAGTGCGTCGAATTGATCGTGAATCAACACGGAATCGTTGGAAATGACCGTGAAATGCATGGAAATGACGGTGAAGTGAAGTGAATTGACCGCGAAGTGCGTGGAAATGGCCGTGAAGTGAAGTGAATTGATCGTGAAGTGCATCGAATTGACCGTGAATCAACACGAAATCACCGGGAATGACCGTGAAATGCATGGAAATGACAGTGAAGTGAAGTGAATTGACCGCGAAGTGCGTGGAAATGACCGTGAAGTGAAGTGAATTGACCGTGAAGTGCGTCGAATTGACCGTGAATCAACACGGAATCGCTGGGAATGACTGTGAAATGCATGGAAATGGGCATGAAGTGAAGTAAATTGATCGCGAAGTGCATGGAAATTGCCGTGAAGTGAAGTGAATTGACCGTGAAGTGCATCGAATTGACCGTGAATGTACATGGAATCGCCGGGAATGACTGTGAAATGCATGGAAATGACGGTGAAGTGAAGTGAATTGACCGCGAAGTGCGTGGAAATGGCCGTGAAGTGAAGTGAATTGACCATGAAGTGCGTCGAATTGACCGTGAATCAACACGGAATCACCGGGAATGACTGTGAAATGCATAGAAATGATGGTGAAGTTAATTGAAATAACTACGAAGTGCGTGAAAATGACCGTGAAGTGAAGTGAATTGACCGTGAAGTGTGTCGAATTGATCGTGAATCAACACGGAATTACCGGGAATGACCGTGAAATGCATGGAAATGGGCATAAAGTGAATTGAATTGACCACGAAGTGCGTGGAAATGGCCGTGAGGTCAAGTGAATTGACCGTGAAGTGCGTCAAATTGACCGTGAATGAATACGGAATCGCCGGGAATGACCGTGAAATGCATGGAAATGACGGTGAAGTGAAGTGAAATGACTGCGAAGTGCGTGGAAATGGCCGTGAAGTGAAGTGAATTGACCGTGAAGTGCGTCAAATTGACCGTGAATCAACACGAAATTGGCCGTGAAGTGAAGTGAATCACGGTCATTCCCGGCGATTCCGTGTTCATTCACGGTCATTTCGACGCACTTCATGGTCAATTCACTTCACTTCACGGCCATTTCCACGCACTTCGCGGTCAATTCACTTCACTTCACGCCCATTTCCATGCATTTCACGGTCATTCCCGGAGTTTCTGTGTTCATTCACGGTGAATTCGACTTACTTCATGGTCAATTCACTTCACTTCACGGCCATTTTTACGCACTTCGCAGTCATTTCACTTCACTTCACCGTCATTTCCATGCATTTCACAGTCATTCCTAGCAATTCCGTGTTCATTCACGGTCAATTCGACGCACTTCACGGCCATTTTCACAACCTATAACCTAAACGAAAACTAAAGCTTATAACCTAAACCAAAACCAAAACCTTAACTTAAACCTATAACCTATAACCAAAACCTATAACCTAAATCCGAACCCATTCTCAAATCTCAAAACCTATAACCAAAACCTATAACCTAAATCCGAACCCATTCTCAAATCTCAAAACCTATAACCTAAACCCAAAACCAAAACCTATAGCCTAAACCCGAACCCATTCTCAAATCCAAAAACCCATAACCTAAACCTAAACCATTAACCTATAACCTAAATCAAAACGTATAACCAAAACCTATAACCTAAACCCGAACCCATTATTAAATCCCAAAACCTATAACCTAAGCCGAAACCAAAACCTATAACCTAAACCCGAACCCATGATCAAATCTCAAAACCTATAAACTAAACCGAAACCAAAACCTATAACCTAAACCCGAACCCATTCTCAAATCCCAAAACCCAAACCCAAACCTAAACCTAAACGTAAAACCTAAAACCTAAACCTAAGCCTATAACCTAAACTTAAATCCCTAAACCTATACCTAAACCTAATCTTATAACCTAAACTTAAATCCCTAAACCTTAACATATAACCTAACCTAAACCTATACTTATAACTTAAAACTATTCTCAAATCTCAAAACCTATAACTTAAACCTAACCTTTCCCTAAACCTATAACCTAAACTCAATTCCCTAAATCTAAACCTTAGCCTAAACCTAAACTCAATTCCCTAAACCTAAACCTTAGCCTAAACCTAAACTCAAATCCTTAAACCTTAACCTATAACCTAACCTAAACCTATACTTATAACCTAAAACTATTCTCAAATCCCAAAACCTAAACCTAAACCTAACTTTTTCCTAAACTTATAACCTAAAATCAATTTCCTAAAGCTAAACCTACGCCTAATCCTAATCTAAACTCCCTAACCTAAACCTAAACCTAAACTTGAAAACCCAAACTTAAACCCAATCCCGAACCTAAACCCGATTTCCTAAACCTAAACTATAACCCATTCTTAAATCCAAAAACCTATAACCTAAACCTAAACCAAATCCAAAACCTATAACCTAAACATGAACCTATTCTCAAATTCCAGAACCTATTCTCAAATCTTAAAACCTATAACCAAAACCAAAACCAAAACCTATAACCTAAACCCAAACTCATTCTCAAATCCCAAAACCTATGACCTAAACCAAAACCTATAACCTAAACCCGAACCCATTCTCAAATCTCAAAACCTATAACCTAAACCAAAACCAAAACCTTAACCTAAACCTATAACCTATAACCTAAACCAAAACCAAAACCTATAACCTAAAGCTGAACCCATTCTCAAATTCCAAAACCTAAACCTAAACCTTAACATAAACCTATAACCTAAACTAAAACCTATAACCTAAACCAAAACCAAAACCTATAACCTAAAACCGAACCCATTCTCAAATCCCAAAAGCTATAACCCAAACCAAAACCTATAACCAAAACCAAAACCAAAACCTATAGCCTAAACCCGAACTCATTCTCAAATCCAAAAAACGTATAACCTAAACATAAACCTTAACCTAAACCGTTAACCTATAACCTAAACCCGAACCCATTCTCAAATCCCAAAACCTATAACCTAAACCAAAACCTATAACCTAAACTAAAACCAAAACCTATAGCTTAAACCCGAACTCATTCTCAAATCCAAAAACCTAAACCTAAACCTTAACCTAAACCTATAACCTATAACCTAAACCAAAACCTATAACCTTTGGGATTTGAGAATAGGTTTAGGTTATAGGTTATAAGTTAAGGTTAGGGTGTAGGTTAAGGTCATTTGCTATATGTTATAGGTTTATGTTAAGGTTTAGGTTTAGGTTTAAGTTATAGGTTTTGGGATTTAAGAATAGGTTTAGGTTAAGGTGTAGGTTAAGGTTTAGGGAAATGACCGTGAATCAATACGAAATTGCCGGGAATGACCGTGAAATGCATGGAAATGACCGTAAAGTGAAGCGATTGGACCGCGAAATGCGCGGAAATGACCATGAAATGCATGCAAATGACCGTGAAGTGAAGGAGTTTGACCATGAAATGCCTCGAAATGACCGTGAATTAACACGAAAATGTTTGGAATGACCGTGAAAATGCATGGAAGTGATCATGAATTGAAGCGAATTGACCGTGAAAAGCATGCAAATGACTGTGAAGTGAAGGAGTTTAACGGTGAAATGCCTCGAAATGACCGTGAATCAACACGGAATTGTTTCGGATGACCGTGAAATGCATGGAAATAATCATGAATTGAAGCGAATTGACCATGAAATGCATGCAAATGACCGTGAAGTAAAGGAGTTTGACCGTGAAATGCCTCGAAATGACCGTGAATCAACACGGAATTGTTTCGGATGACTGTGAAATGCATGAAAGTGATGATGAATTGAAGCGAAATGACCGTGAAATGCATGCAAATGATCGTGAAGTGAAGGAGTTTGACCGTGAAATGCCTCGAAATGACCGTGAATCAACACAAAATTGTTTCGGATGACCATGAAATGCATGTAAGTGATGATGAATTGAAGCGAATTGACCGTGAAATGCATGCAAATGACCTTGAAGTGAAGGAATTTGACCGTGAAATGCCTTGAAATGACCGTGAATCAACACGGAATTGTTTCGGATGGCTGTGAAATGCATGAAAGTGATGATGAATTGAAGCGAAATGACCCTGAAATGCATGCAAATGACCGTGAAGTAAAGGAGTTTGACCGTTAAATGCCTTGAAATGACCGTGAATCAACACGAAAATGTTTCGGATGACCATGAAATGCATGGAAGTGATCATGAATTGAAGCGAAATGACCACGAAATGCATGCAAATGAATGTGAAGTGAAGGAGTTTGACCGTGAAATGCCTCAAAATGATCGTGAATCAACACAAAAATGTTTCGGATGATCGTGAAATGCATGGAAGTGATCATGAATTGATGCGAAATGACCGTAAAATGCATGTAAATGAAATGAACGAAATTGACCGCTAAGTGAATGAAATGGATTTTCAATCATCGAGCTGATGAAATCTTGAAAAATAACTAGGTTGGTTGGTTAAAGTAGCTTCTCCTACCCTAAAATCATATAGGGTACATCAAGTAACTAATTTTAGTTTAGAAGATATTCTTGTTAAATGAATAAAGAAAGAAATGGAAAAAAAGAGAAAAAATTTTATATGCTTATATATACATATTTATATAAATAAAACACAAAAAAAATACAAAAAATCTATTGCTATGGCTTTTAGCTATGGTTATTATCTGTAGCTATAGGGACTACCCTATGGGCGTGGCCCCACCAAATCGGCATGGCCGCACCGGACAGGCTAGCAAGTGGCGCGGGGGGCCACTAGTTCGGCGCGCCCACCCCGGATGGACCATATTGCTACGAATTATCTTGTCTATGGCTACGGTTATAATCCGTAGCTATAGGTTTGACTATAGCAAATGACTTTGCCGTTCTGCTTTGAACGTCTACCGTTACAACCCTTTTAGGGTCACGGAAGTTTTGGATCATTACGAAATTTGTTTTTCCTATTCATCTAGGTCTTTGTGACCTCATGAATAGATTGGATGGAAAATAAATCTTATGGTAGGCCCTACAAAATTTTCAACGGTGAAAATCAAATTTCTGCTGCTCTTTGTAGTGTGGTCAAGTTGATCTTTGGATATGATTTTTTTTTTTGGGATAATGCTCCGAAATGATCTCAAAATATGGATGAACGTTGTGGATATAATAAATACATAACTGTAAGGCCCATGTAACGTTGATCTCTTTTGAACCGTTCGTATAACTCGGAGTTCGAGGGGCGTCAGCGTTCGTCTTCGAGCAGCGGCCGATCCGCTTGAAGGAAAAAGTAGGGGCATTTTCGACCTTTGGGAAGGCGTCTGTACACCTGGGGGGTATTCTTGGAAAGTAAAATGGGGTGGGCTTCCTCTCGGGAATGGGCCATATACTGGTCGTACAGTTGGAAATTTCTCTTCTTTTTTTTTTTTTTTTTTTTTTTTTTTCCTTTTTTTTACACACGCACGTTCACCCCCAAGTAAGGACCCAAAAAAATAAAATAAATTACTGCCTTTGATTCTAAACAATCGCTTTTTTCAAGCAATCCTAACCCTCCGATTCATACCTGGAAAACTGATGGCTATAAAATAAGGCCAACGTCCGGACTCCAATGGCTGTGATTTTTGTATGGTGTTCCATGAAATGAATGATGAACCCAATCAACGGCTCGGAATGACTCACAATGCAACTATAACATTACTTTTTTAGTTGCTACATTCAATAACAATTTGACGTCAGGGAAAATAAGAAGTCGGTTGTGAATCAAACATCGTTGATGATTATAATCTAAGTCCAAGATTGAGGTGTGATCCACTTACATCAGCCATAAGAGATTACAATAATAGAGCAGTCGTACACATGATCTGGGAAAGAAGGGAGCGGATTATGTTCGACCCCGGCCTCAACCAAGACAATGCGGCCCTTACCATGGGGCTCACCTTGATTACGTATTTTATACGCACACCGTCCTTCTGTATTTTCCAGATCAATTTTACAGCATAGGCCCAAAATTGAAGAAAATTCAAATATCAGGTGGACCATACCATAGGAAACAGTGGTGATTGATCGCCTTACCATTAAAAACTTTCTAGGGCAACCACTGTTTCATATGGTATTGTCCACTTGAGATTTGGATTTTCTTCATTTTTGGGACTATGCTGTAAAAATGATCTGGAAAAAACAGAGGGATGAAAATTGGGGCCATGGAGTTTCAAGGGGTTCTGCATCATGTGGACCGTTCAAATTCTATGCCCATGACACGTGTGCAAAGGTATGCATAGGTGCTCACCTAAGAAGGTGTATATACATAGAGAGAGGAATGCTCCCCTGCGCACCACCTCTTAGGAGAACCCATGAGAACTTTTTTGAGAACTCATACTCCTGTGATGTGAGTGTAAGATCTGAACCATCCACAGGATGCAGAAGCCGATGAAACCCATAGGGCCCAAATTTTACCCTAATCTAATACTTGGTGGGCCATGGAAAAAGAAAGAGGCAAATCAAGGGAGGAAGTTTTATTTTTTCATGGCCCACCAAAGTTTTGGACCAGGATAAAAGTTGGGCAATGGGGTTTCATAGGATGTTGCATCTGTACCGTTTAGATCATGCACTCATATTATGTGAGATTATGTAAAGGTGCTTAGGTGAGCAGAGCATGCATATATATATATATATATATATATATATATATATATATATATATATATATATATTTTATGTGGTTGACGTCATGGGAGAAGTTCGAACTGTGTGGGCCCCACCATGGTGTGTGTCGAACATCAATACCGTGCATTTGATGGATCCCCTTTAAATTACGAGATATCCCAAAAATCAGCTATATACTGAACTCAGGTGGGCCATACCATCTAAAATCACATGAAGATACACTTAAAACATATAAAAGCACTTGGTGGGGCCCACCTAAAATTTGATGCATCTGAAACTTGGTTTGACCCCTCATCCAAGTCGGGCACACATAATGCACGGGCTGGATTTGCAAACCACAGCTCGATGGGCCTAAAAAATGATTATGAATGTTTTAATGGGAGGATAACCCCTCTCAATTTTTGTATGTGGAGTGGCCCACAAAAGTCATCGATTGACTTGATTTTTAAGCTCAAGGCCCACCATGGAATGATGCACCTGACTGATGGGGTTGATGTTTGACACGCATCTTGGTGGGGCCCATGCAGCTCGACCTCATGATAAGTTCCCACGAGCTCGAATGCATAGAGCCTTTTCCCATATATATATAGAGAGAGGTGGTACCATTCCATGGTGGGCCTTGGTCTAAAATTCAAGTCAATCAATGACTATTGTGGGCCACGCCATGCACAAAAGTTGAGAGGGGTTATGCTCCCATTAAAACATTTATAATCATTTGTTGGGCCCACTGAGGGTGTGGTTCACAAGTCCAGCTCATCTATCATATGTTTCCTACTTGGATTAGGGATTGGACCAAGTTTCAAATGTGTCCAAATTTTAAGTGGGCCCTACCAAGTTCTTTTATATATTTTAAGCATGTTTGCACATGATTTTTGAAATATCCCATAATTTACTGGGACCCATCAAATGTATGGTGTTGATGCTTGACACACATCATGGTGGGGCCCACATAGCTCAACCTCATGGGAAGTTCCCATGAGCTCGATGGTGTGTGTGTATAGTGCTCGAGCTGATAGGTCCATCCCATGAGGTCGAGCTGTGTGGGCCCCACCGTGATGCGTTTCGAACATCTACCCCATCAGTCAGATGCACCATTACATCGTGGGCCTAGGTCTCAAAAATCAAGTCAATTTGTGACTTGTGTGGGCCACACCACATACAGAATTGGAGAGGGACCATGCACCATTAAAACATTCATAATCATGTTTTTGGGCCCACCGAGATGTGGTTTGCAAATCCAGCACATCCATTATGTGTGTCCCACTTGGATGAGGGTTCAGACCAAGTTTCAACAACATTCAAAACTCAAGTGGGCCCCACCAAGTGCTTTTATATGTTTTAACGGTGTCTTCACATGATTTTAGATGGTATGACCCACCTGAGTTCCGTATACAACTGATTTTTGAGATATTCCACAATTTAAAGGGGACCCATCAAATGCACGGTGTTGATGGTCGACACGCATCACGGTGGGGCCCACACAGCTCGACCTCATGGGAGCTTATCGTGAGGTCGAGCACATAGTACCTTTTCCCATATATATATATATATATATATATATATATATATATATATATATATATAGAGAGAGAGAGAGAGAGAGAGAGAGAGAGAGAGAGAGAGAGAGAGGGGGGGGGGGGGGGGCATGCTCACCTGCGCACGTGCGCACCTTTGCACACGTGTCATGGGTGTCGAATTCGAACGGTCCATAAGATGCGGAATCCTATGAAACCTTAGGGGGTCAATTTTGACTCTGATCTAATATTCTGGTGAGCCATACCAAAGAAAAATTCGAATCAAGGGAAGAAAGTATTTGCATTTTTCATGGCCTACCAAAGTTTTAGATCAAAGTAAAAATTCATACCAGGGGTTTCATGAGGTTCTGCTTCATGTGGACCATTCAGATTTTCAAGACTCATCAGATATAATGAGTTCTTAAAAAAGTTCGTATGTAGTACGTACGAATTGGTTTCGCGGGTGAGCATTTCTGATATATATATATATATATATATATATATATATATATATATATATATATATATATATATATATATATATATATATATATATATATATATGGAAAATGTACTATGCGCTCGACCTCACAATAAGCTCCCATGAGGTTGAGCTGTGTGAGCCCCACTGTGATGCGTGTCGACCATCAACACCGTACATTTGATGGGTCCCCTTTAAATTATGGGATATCCCAAAAATCAGCTGTATATGGAACTTAGGTGGGCCATACCATCTAAATTTATGTGAAGACACTGTTAAACCATATAAAATCACTTGGTGGGGCCACTTAAGTTTTGAATGCTGTTGAAACTTGGTATGACCCCTCACCCAAGTGGGACACACATAATGGATGGGCTAGATTTGCAAACCATATTTCGGTGGGCCTAAGAAATGATTATGAATGTTTTAATGGTGCACGGCCCCTCTTCACTTCTGTATGTGGTGTGGCCCACACAAGTCACGGATTGAGTTGATTTTTGAGACCTAGGCCCACGATAGAATGGTGCATCTGACTAATGGGGTAGATGTTCAAAACGCATCACGGTGGGGCCCACACAGCTCGATCTCATGGGACGGACTCGTGAGGTCGAGCACATGGGAAAAGGTACTATGCGCTTGACCTCACGGTAAGCTCCTGTGAGGTCAAGCTGTGTGGGCCCCACCGTGATGCGTGTCAACCATCAACACCATGCATTTGATGGGTCCCCTTTAAATTATGGGATATCCTAAAAATCAGCCGTATATGGAACTCAGGTGGACCATACCATCTAAAATCATGTGAAGACACTATTAAAACATATAAAATCACTTGGTGGGGTCCACTTGAGTTTTGAATGCTGCTGAAACTTGGTATGTCCCCTCACCCAAGTGGGACACACATAATGGATGGGCTGGATTTGCAAACCACATCTCGGTGGGCCCAAAAAATGATTATGAATGTTTTAATGGTGCACAGCCCCTCTCCACTTCTGCATGTGGTGTGGACTACATAAGTCATGGATTGAGTTAATTTTTGAGACCTAGGCCCACGATGGAATGGTGCATCTAACTGATGGGGTAGATGTTCGAAATGCATCATGATAGGGCCCACACAGCTCGACCTCATTGGACGGACCCGTGAGGTCGAGTGCATAGTACCTTTTCGACCTCACGATAAGCTCCCATGAGGTAGAACTGTGTGGGCCCCATTGTGATGCGTGTCGACCATCAACAATGTGCATTTGATGGGTCCCCTTTAAATTATGGGATATTCCAAAAATCAGCCATATACGGAACTCAAGTGGGCCATACCATCTAAAATCATGTTAAGACACCGTTAAAACATATAAAATCACTTGGTGGGGCCCACTTGAATTTTGAATGCTACTGATACTTGGTATGACCCCTCACCCAAGTGGGACACACATAATGGATGGGTTGGATTTGCAAACCACATCTCGGTGGGCCCAAAAAATGATTATGAATGTTTTAATGGTGCATGGCCCCTCTCTACTTCTGTATGTGGTGTGGACCATACAAGTCACGGATTGAGTTGATTTTTGATACCTAGGCCCACAATGGAATGGTGCATCTGACTGATGAGGTAGATGTTCGAAACGCATCACGGTCGAGTGCATAATACCTTTTCCTATATATATATATATATGTGTGTGTGTGTGGAAACGCTAAGTAGGCCACCATGAAGTATTTGTTTTATCCATGCAGTTCATCTATTTTCCCGCTCATTCTAGGGCATGAGCTAAAAACCGAAGCGGATCCAAATCTCAAGTGGACCACACCATAGTAAACAGTGCTGATTGAATGCCCTCCATTAAAAACTTCTTTGGGGCCACGAAAGTTTGGATCAAGCTAATATTTGTAAATTCCCAGTGTAAAGGTCTGTGTGACCGAATCAACAAATTGGATGGCAACTAAACATTACGGTGGGCCCTAAAAAATTTTTAATGGTGGGCATTCAACCACCATTGTTTCCCATGGCATGGTCCACCTGAGATTTGTATATACTTCATTTTTGTGATAATACTCTAAAATGATCTGGTAAAATGGTTGGACGGTGTGGATAAAATACATGCGTCATGGTTGGGCACACAGATCTTTTTCAGCACCAAGTGGAACTAGGTATTCCACTGAAATGGGGACCCGATTAGGTAATATTTGGACCCCACCCAGGAAAATGTAGCCCTTACTGTGTACATCAGGACCATCCCTCAATATTAGGCAGACAAAAAAAAATCAGCCCCATGTACAAACTTAAGTGAGCCTATCCACAAAAATCCACGCAGACAGGTTGAACATAGTTACGCGGATACCAGATATTCCATCTAAGCCGCTGACCTCGCTTTGCTTCTTAAATACTTTGAAAGTTGAAAACACGGTTAAAAGAATTTATCATAAAAAAAAAAATTAATTTTGCCAGACATGATTTGAAAATAATTCTGAATTTTCAAAAGAAAATGCCGTTGATAAGTGCATATGACATATAGTACGTCTTTTCCCACACTTTCTTGGAAATAAGGTTGGTGAAGAAATACTATTTCTTTTCCCACCCTCCCTGCAAATCTAAATTAGCCCCCAAAATTATCCCATTCTCTCACGGAACTCTTAATTCATGGTGCTCTAGATCAGAAGGCTTACAATTCAATTGATTAATCTGGACTCTCCATTAGGTCAAACACATATTTTACAGGCTAAATTGAAAAATCTAACTACTATGACAATGTTAACCTTATGATTAGCAATGCTATGAACCGTCAAGATCACTGATATAAAAGTAAGGACCTGTTTGTTAATGCTAAATTATTGCACTTAATGCGGAATTGGAAAAATATTCCGTGTTTAGTGGTGTTTGTTAATGCGTTGTTAATTCGGGAGAAAGAAAGTTCTAAGTAGTTTTTCACTGAATTCTTTCCGTGATAGGAATCTAGCGTGATGGTGAATGTGGAATGCGCTCTGTAAGCTTTACTATTATTATTATTATTATTATTATTTTTAAATTGCTTCCAAAATTACACCTTTTCATATTAGGAAATTTTATTCTCTTTAAATTGTTTGCGCAATATAAACCCAACTTTTAACATGTAAAACTTCTTTATGCTCTACTATGATTTGTGTTTGATCTACACCGTCCATCAACTTTTTCAGATCATTTAAGGTGTGAGCCAAAAAAAGATGCAAGTCCAAGGATTAATTGGACCACAAGGTGGGGATTGAACGTCCACCATTAAAAACTTCATGGGAGTTGAGAAGTTTCGAATCAAGCTGATATTTGTGTTTTCACTTCATCCACATCTACATGACCTAATGAATAGGTTGGTTGGTAAAAAAACACATCACAATGGTTCTTAGAAAGGTTTCAGTGGTAGATGCCATTGTCACTGCAGCATCCTTTGGTGTGGTTCACTGGAGCTGTGGACCTGCTTCATGTTTAGGATCATATATTACATTAATATGAGAAAAATGATGAAAGGCTTAGATAAAACACTTACATCATAGTGGGCCCCATAAAGGGTAGGACCCAATCGGCGTTCGAAGTGGATGGGCCGGGAGTGAGGGGAAATAGATTAGCTACCCTTGGGCTAGTGATCGGTGCTCTGTGGGCCCCACCATGATGTATGTGTTTCATCCATGCCGTCCATCTATTTTTATATATCATTTTATGGTATGAAAGAAAAAATGAACTATATATCAATCTCAAGTGGGCCACATTACAAGAAACAGTGTTGAATGAACATTGACCATTAAAAATGTTTTAAGGGCCATAAAAGTTTTGGATAAGGTTGATATTTATTTTTTCCCTTCATCTGGGTCTTTATGACCTAATCAACAGATTGAATGTCAAATAAACAGTACAATGGGCCTTAAAGGATTTTAATGGTGGATATCCATTCATTTTTTTTCCGCGGTGTAGCCCACCTAAGATTTATATCCCTATCAATTTTTGTATCGAGCCCTAAAATGATATTTAAAAATGAATGAAACACATACATCATAGTGGGCCCACATAGCACAGACCACCAGCCGACTAGTGTCAGGGAGAGTAATCAATCCATCTCCGAGTCAGGGATGGGATTAGAAGCGGATTGGCTGTTGTATTGACGTCAGCAAGTTCTGTGGGTCACATCATGATGTATTTGTTATATCCAAACCGTCCATCCATTTTGCGAGCTCTTCGTAAGACTTGAGCCATAAAATAAAATAGATCTAAAGATAAATTGGACCACACTGCATAAAGCAGTAGGGGATTGAACGTCTACCATTGAAACCCTTTTGGGGTCACAAAAGTTTCGGATCAATAAGAAATTTGTTTTTCCTCTTTATCCAGATATTTTTGACTCTATGAATAGATTAGATGGAAAATAAACGTTATAGTGGGCCCTGCGAAATTTTTAACGGTGAAAATATTACCCTGCTGCTATTTTTGGTGTGGTCCATTTGAGTTTTGGATATGATTTATTTTTTGGAAAATGCTCTAAAATATTCTCAAAAATTTTATGATCGGTGTGGATATAATAAATACATTATTGTAAGGCCCATGTAACTTTGATCTCTTTTGAAACGTTCCTACAACTCGGACCCAGAGGAGTGTCTTCCCACGACATGTATCTACACCAGCTATATAGCTGGTGTATGATACAGAAACGGATTGGCTACTCCCCCAGCCACCAACCTGGTGGGTGATGGTCGGTGCTGTGTGGCCCCATGATAGATGTGTTTCATCCATTCTGTTCATCTATTTTTACGTATCATTTTATTTCTCTATCCCAAAAATAAGATGGATATAAATCTCAAATAGACCAAACCACAAGAAAACAATAGTGATTGGATATCCACCATTAAAATCCTCCTAGGGCCCAATGTACTGTTTATTTGACATCCAATATGTTGATTAGGTCATGCATGTCTGGATGAAGTGAAAAAACAAAAATCAGCTTGATCCAAAACTTTTATGGCCCCTAAAAAGTTTTCAATAGACAAAGCTCATCCAACACTGTTTCCTACATGTATCCTAATAGATAAACAAATACCTTACAGAGGAAGAGGAAGGGGTGAATGTGCTCAGAAGGTTATGGTCATATATGACTTTAATATGATTTTTACATATGTCATAGTTGGATGAGAAGGGGTGGCACATGATTTAAGGGTTCTTATGGATGTTGTGCTTGATCCAACAAAGAAATTTTCTATAACTTGAAATTTTGCTAAAATGTCATTTGTTTTTATGTAGATAAATATTATCTGGTTGATGCTGCTTACACTTACATAAGAGAATTTATAGCACCATACCGTAATGTTCAGTATTGGTTGGGTGACTTTCGTAGTGGTGAGCGGCCTACTAGTAAAGAGGAGGTTTTTAATCATATGTATGCGAAGTTACGAAATGTAATCGAAAGGTCTTTTGGCATACTGAAGATACGTTTTGCAATTTTGAAGAGAACGACACCATATTTCTTCGCGACGTAAAAAGAGACATAGTTTATTTTATTTTATTTTATTTTTTTTACACACGCACGCAGACCCACACATGCACGCCGTGGGATTTCACCACTAGTGGGTACTCGAACGCTTGACTTGGTGTTGAAACTCCTGGGAGTCTACCACTCGAGTAAGAGTAAGGATCCAAAAATAAAAATAAATAGAGAGACATAGTTATTGCATGCATGACACTACACAATTACATCAGAAAAGAATCCATCTCTGATCGACTCTTCCAACAATACAATGATAAAAATATTCTTTCGAAGATGAATATCGAATTAGAGAATGATATGCCTAAAGTGGAATGAGTTTTTGAAAACTTTGAACAAACTATTATATCCAATATGTGAGAAAAAATTGCCGTCATACTTATATATACAAATCATTAATTTTTTATCTGTTTTTATGAATAATGATATTTTAATTTTCTATTAAGTACTTTATAGTTTATTTGAATTAAATAGAATAATTTTATTTTTATTTAATAAGAAATAATTTCTTTATAATGTAAAATATTTCCGAACAGGATATAGGGGCAAATGTGCCAAATTAACATATTTCAGACATTTTAGATGTTTGTTAACAAACAAATTGTTACAAATTCAGTACTTAATTTTCAGACTTCAACTATAATTACTAAACAAGTTTTTTGACTTCAGATTTCAAATTCAGGCTTCGGATTTCAGATTTAACAAACGGAGCCTAAGTCTAATCAACAATTGGATTCATCCATATGTTGGGGCACTCTTATAATTCCAAAGAGTCACTTTTTAAGGAAATCTTAGTCATCCCTTTCATGGTTTGGGCCCACTGTGAAATCACGTGGTTTATCCTATTGAGTAAACTCTGTTAGTCCACTATAAAATCACGTGGTTTATCCGATTGAGTAAACTGTATTGGCCGGAGTCGTTGCTCTTGCTCAAGTGGTAGACTCCCAGGAGTTTCAACTCCCAGTCAAGGGTTCGAGTGCCCATAGGTGGTGAAATTCCACCAGCGTGAGTGTGTGGGGTGTGTGTGCATGTGTTACAAAAAATAAAAAAATAAAAAACTCTGTTAGCCCACCGTGAAATCATGTGGTTTATCCTACTGAGTAAGGATCCACCCTTGAAACCTTTTTAAGGCCCCCAATGATGTTTATTTATCATTCAAACTCTTCATAAGATCAAAAAGACATGGATGAAGGGGAAACACAAAAATCATCTTGATCTAAAACTTGTGTGCCCCCAAGAACTTTTCAACAATACACTTCAATTCACACTGTTTCAGGTGGTGTGGTCCACTTGAGCTTTGTATATTATTAAGTTTTGGTTTAAAGCCATAAAATTATATGATAAAACAGATGGACGGAGTTGATACAATGCATGAATGATGTTGGACCCCATAGAGTTTACTCAGTACGCAATGCTCTTCCGTGTTATGTGGGGCCCACGCCATCCATCCATTTTTTTCAGCTTAATGCCCAAAAATGAGGCAAATCTAAATCTCACGTGGACCACACCAATGCTCAGAGTGATACAAGCGGCACCCCCACCCATTGATCAATGATCCATCCTAACCATTGAAACATTCAATCTCACCACTAGATGGCTTGTTGGCAAAAAGTTCTGAAAACTGGTGTTGTACCT
Source organism: Magnolia kwangsiensis (assembly GCA_037074715.1). Classification (NCBI taxonomy): domain Eukaryota; kingdom Viridiplantae; phylum Streptophyta; class Magnoliopsida; order Magnoliales; family Magnoliaceae; genus Magnolia; species Magnolia kwangsiensis. The sequence continues at coordinate 38,921,313 of CM073576.1, read as the reverse complement.
TATTTTTAGCCTTTTTTGAAATAACCAATTAAGAAATAACACGTGTTGATGTACAAATAGAATATTGTATGCAGAAATATCTTTGAAGATATCTGGAATATTTTTACTAAAGCACAGTTGGCATTGAACTAAACAGACGTTGTCTTCTCATTATATGATATAGCTGAAAAGTTCAAGTGATATTTAATATTACAGGAACTGTTAGAAGAAAAATTCGGCTCACGGTGAGTTATTTCTGTTTCAATACGTATAGTTCTTCGTTTAAAATTGCTACTTGCAATCTCGTCCTCTAGGCAATTGTAATTATTTCTTTTTTTTTGTTATTGTTTCTGATTGTCTAGTATACCTGCCGAGTATACCAAAAGTAATTTTGTATGGAAAGTAAAGTGCAACCCATCATTCGAATGAAGAACTCTATTCTCCAACAATCAATCAATCGGCTAATCATCTTGTGTGAGTAGTAATTGATCGGCAGGTGTTATCAAAATTCCTTTCGTACCAAAGTCAAAGTGTGTCCCACGTCTTCAAAGGAATAACCTCATCCTCTAAGAGTCAACTAATTATAACGTAACAATCTTGTTTCAGAAAACTGATATTGTTAATTCTCAGGTCATATACAATTACATTCCGCCTATTTTGACACTTGGGGTCAAAGTTGTTCGGTTTAAATGGAACAGGTTCTGACCACACACACCACACATGATAAAAAATACAAACATAGTGTCAACAATGGGGAGATCTCGGGCACAATAGATTTTGCCATTTTCTTGCTTGAATGTGAACCATCCGTGTGTTATCTCTTACTGCTCTATCTGTTAATCACTTGTTGAAGGGTCAGGATTATTCCTGATTCTCTCTTACTTCTCTATCTGTAAATCACGTGATCGTTGAAAGGTTAGGATTCTTCCATTCTAGGTGATTATGGGTGCGTAGTGTCGTCCAAGGTGGGGTCATAACAACAATTTGGACCACTGAACCATGGGCCCCACTTTTGAGAATTTTAGGCCAATCCGCATGCTTAAAATGGAGTTGGTATTTTAGTCCACTTTCAATGACTCAGCAGACCCATCAAATTAGGTGGCGTTGATTAGATTAAGCTTAGCTTAATCTTTAATTAATTTCACCATTACGTCTATTAATCTTTAATTAATTTCGCCATCACGTCAGTTGTCCTCCTCTCTTTTGGGCTACACAAATCAAGGTTTTGTCATTGTTATTTTTTCAGGATAAGATACTCGGTGCCATCACTCTATGTGCGGATATCTTATCCTATCAGATCGATAATGGGCCCCACTCTAATAACTTGTTTTAAATTTTGATCATCACTTGATTGATAATTAAGATATTGACAGTTACAGGACTACTAGAGTAGCCGCTGTCAGTTGATAGTGCTCCATGTTGCATTTGGCTACTAGGACAGCCCAATTGATCGATCGGGACCATCCATTAGGTCCTGTACACTTTTTATTTCTTATATGTTGCCATACAGAGATCATGTCTGTCAGACGATTCTAACCATCCAACCAATGGCCTATAAAATCAAGGATTGAGCTATCCATTTGCGGAAGCGGATTGCGTACTGAATAACTCAGTACGCTTACGAAAACTCTGTGGGGTCCACAGTGATTTATGTACTTTATCCACTCCGTCCATCCATTTTATCAGATAATTTTAGGGTTGCAACCCAAAAATGAAGGATATCCAAAGATCAAATGGGCCACAACACAGAAAACAGTGCGAATTGATGTCTACAGTTGAAAATTTCTTGGGGGCCACAGAAGTTTTGGATCAAGCTTATATTTGTGTTTTCCATTCATCCGTGTTTGTGTGATTTTATGAACAGGTTGGATGACAAATAAACATCACTGCAGGGCCGAGCAAGGTTTCAACTGTGGAAATCATTATTCCCACTGTTTCCTGCGGTATGGTCCACTTGAGCTTTGGATATACTTTAATTTTTGGGCCCAACCCTTAAAATGAGCTGGAAAAACAGATGGATGGCGTGGATAAGGTACATATATTCACAGTGGGCCCAACATAATTTACTCAGCACAATAAGAGCGTACTGAGTTAAAGTACGCAATCCGATTTCTCCATTTCCGTGGACTCCCAATTACTGCCTTTGATTCTAAACAATCGCTTTTTTCAAGCAATCCTAACCCTCCGATTCATACCTGGAAAACTGATGGCTATAAAATAAGGCCAACATCCGGATTCCAATGGCTGTGATTTTTGTATGTTATTCCATGAAATGAATGATGAACCCAATCAACGGCTCGGAATGACTCACAATGCAACTATAACATTACTTTTTTAGTTTCTAGATTCATTAGCAATTTGAAGTCCGGGAAAATAAGAAGTGGGTTGTGCATCCAGAGTCAAACATCGTTGATGATTATAATCTAAGTTCAAGATTGAGGTGTGGTCCACTTACATCAGCCATAAGAGATTACAATAATAGAGCAGTCGTACACATGATCTTGGAAAGAAGGGAGCGGATTCTGTTCGACCCCGGCCTCACCTAAGACAATGCCGCCCTTACCGTGGGGCCTACCTTGATTATGTATTTTATAAGCACACCATCCCTCTGTTTTTTCCAGACCATTTTTACATCATAGGCCCAAAAATGAAGAAAATCCAAATATCAGGTGGACCAAACCATAGGAAACAGTGGTGATTTAACGCCTTACCATTAAAAACTTTCTAGGGCCACCACTGTTTCATAAGGTAGGGTCCACTTAATATTTGGATTTTCTTCATTTTTAGGCCCATGCCATAAAAATAATCTAAAAAAACAGAGGGACAGATAAAATACATAATCAAAGTGGGCCCCACAGTAAGGGCCGGGCCAGGTCGCACCTAATCCACTCCCACAAAAGAGAGTCCCCTCATAAAATATAAGGGTATCATACAATTCTATGTACCGTTAGCTCTCGCTCGGATTCCTCATTTTGTATAAGCCGGTCTCATGGATCAACAATCCAAACCATTGATGCGATGGGCCCAATGTGGATAATCCATGCACTAAAAGCCCCAACACAAGAAGATCCTAGCCGTCAAATATCTAACAGCTTTTCCACTGAATGTGTACTAATTGTTCCATGTTTTTTGGTGAATGAGCCAAGTCGACCCATCATACGAACGGCTTAGATCAGAGAATCAAGGTCCCACTAGTGCTAACATAAAACCTGCAAACTGTACATGTTTTTAGTTTGATGATCATTGTCTAACACATGAAATTTTTTGTTTCCAGGAATTAACATATTATTATTATTTTTCCATTGTAGGGAGGGGTTGGATTATTAGAGATCTATGACTTACAGATTCCTGGAATTTGTATATTTTACAGTTGCAGTTTTTTGGAACTAGTGTTTGTATTTTACAGTTGCAGTTTTGTATTGACTAAAAACAAACATAAAAACATAAGTGGTATGTTCATCTGCCAGTCTGCGCAAGTCCCCTTCGTATCCGACAACACAAACTGACGATGATGGGCCACTAAAGCCGGCAGTGTCGAAGATAAGCACGGCCTGCTGGACCTGAACAGATCTGATATCAAAGCTGTTAACCATAGTCTAATAAGAAATCATGAATGCATGACTTCAAAAATAAAAAATAAAAAATAAGTGGGTGAAGCGGTTTCACTATTTTAGACATTTTATGGCTTAACAAAATCAGACAAATCCTTAATTTGTCAAAAGAAGTGCATTTGGTTGTATCAGATATCTGTTAGGGAACCACGGAAGCACATAAAGATGAATCATGTAAAGTATTTCAATCACACAATTAAGCCCAATCACAAACACTCTCAATTGAATGCGGAAAAAATCATTTCGAAAAAAAACCATGACACAAAGCGACAAATATGCACTATAAAAGCAAAAAATTACGACAAATAGAGATTACCCAATTCGAACAAGCCTCATATCACCCAAGTTATACCCTTGAAACCCTATGAACGAATTAAAAAGCTCTTAAATATCCCTTATTCCCGATTACACCCATAATATATATATATATATATATATATATATATATATATATATATATATATATATATATATATATATATTCCTCTAGGTGAATCACAATCGAAATAGAAAACAAATCTCGCACTTACGCAACTCTGCGTAACCCTGTGCGATCGTTCGATGACACTTCAATGGCATCGAACCTCTTCAATGTCATCGAACAAAACACCAAAATATTCCAGCGACTAAACATATATTTTTCAAATTTTCTCGATGACACTTCGATGGGACTTCGATGTCATCAAACCCCTTTCCATGTCACCGGGCGGGACATCAAAAGTATCCACTAACAAATTGTGAAATTTCTAGATTTTTCCAATGGGCATCGAGCAACCTTCGATGGCATCAAAGTACGTTCGATGGCATTGAGCGGTCATCGATAGACTTATTAATTTACAGATTTAAGACATCAATCAACGATATCATGATATCAAAGCTGTTAATCATTTTAAATCAGCAATCATCAATGCATTACACAAATAAAGAAAGCAGTTTCACTATCTTAGCCATTTTATAGCTCAACGAAAATCAAAACATACTTAATTTTGTTTAAGGGTGAAGCCATATAGATTTTCTTGAATGTTGCAAATCATTGCTTTCTTACATAAAAATAATAGAACTCAATAAGCAATGAGTAACCCAATTTCCTGACTAATCTGTAATTGAATAGCAGAAAATGAAAATCGAAAAAGAGAACTTGGAAGGGCATTGATGTAGAGCGGGTCGCGGACAATTTCATGGCCAAGATGGATCAGAAAAGGCACAGTCGGCGACAAAAGTGATCCGGACCATCGGACCTTAGATCGGGCGTATCTCACAATCCGGAATGAGTTATCCAACGTAAAATATATGATTTTGGGGTAGAACGAGCTACTTTAGCCAACCAACCCTGCTATGCCGGGTTACGCAGCCTGGATTTGCGAGAAACCCCCTGATCGACGGTCGTTTCCTCGTTTTAATTTTGTTTTTACTATAAATAGTAAGTTTTAGTTTGAGTATAACTTTTCATCCGTTGGGCTTTAGGAGTTGTGTCCAACATGAAAAGTGCTTAGGATAATTAGGAGAACGGTTTGGTGAAGCCAAATAGGACACTTACTATTTTTGGCCGAAAACCTTGCGCACTAGTAGACATCATGACCGTCTATAAATAGTAAGTTTACTATTTATAGTAAGTTGTGAATTTTAGGAGTTTTAGTTGTAGTTTGAGTCTGATTTCTTTCTTATTGCTTGGTTCCCTTATTTAAAGGGTTGTGAACTCGATTTTGGGAATTCATTAATCAATTTCAAATTTATTAGAAATTATTTCTATTTTCCTACTTTCTTTCCTCGTGGATTCGAGAAGTCTCTGTGAGGAGTCCAGAGAAGCTCCGTGGATTCGGAGTAGTTATCCTTGAGGAAGACGGTGATCGACCTCATCACGTTCATCCCTGTGTCAATTTGGTATCAGAGCGAGGTTTTTTCTCGGGCCGATGGCAAACAACGAAGGTATGAATCAAAATTCTGTGGACGGTGATCTAGGGATTCGTTATCTTTCGAAAAGAATGAAAGCTTTCCATCGGGAGAGTCAGTTGACCATGCAAGGGCTGCAGACAACCCTCGACCATCTTGCGGATGCGCTACTTCCGCCCCGAGCCCTAGACGGTGCTCCACCCCCTATGGTCGCTCCACCACCCGTGGTTGCTGTACGACGTGACCCTGATTATCGCAGAGTACTACCAGCGGCAAACCGTAGGGCTACACCAGATGACTCTAGTTCCAGCGATGAGGACATTAATAAGGGTTTTGACCGACGACCAATCTATGAAGGCGATCGTCTAGATCGTGCTGAAAGAGACTATCGAGGTAAGGCTGAACTTCCTAGTTTTAACGGTTTATTACGTATTGAAGATTTTCTCAATTAGCTAGCCGAAGTAGAGAGATATTTTGATTATATGGATGTGCCAGATTATAAAAGGATGAAATTGGTAGCGTTTAAATTAAAATCTGGTGCTTCTGCATGGTGGGAACAATTGCAACTCTCACGAGCCCGCCAAAACAAGGCGCCCATCGCATCATGGCCTCAGATGAGACGTCTTTTTCGTTCACGATTTCTCCCCAGTGATTATGAGCAGATATTATTCCAGCAGTACCAAAATTGCCGACAAGGAAATCGAACTATTACAGATTACACTGAAGAATTTCAGCGGTTGGCTACACGAAACGATTTTTCAGAATCTGAGTCACAGAAAGTGACACGATTTATAAGTGGGTTGCTACCGATAATTCAGGATCGAGTTCAGATGTACTCAGTCGAGACCATAGATGAAGCAGTTCAATTGGCAGGAAGGGTAGAAACACAGCTTGCAAGAGCTCCTGCTCGTCCCTATCCTTCAAATCGACCCCCTATGACAGGTCCCACACAGGATCCAGTGCTGGCTCGAGGAAAAGATCCGGTAGGAGAACGTCCTCAACCTCCTCCACCCGCAAACCGTGATACGGGGAGCGGACCATCCAGACCTCAACGGGCAGCACCCACAACAGCGGGCCCGAGTAGGATTCCGAATCCTTATGCTCGGCCAAGGCCGAACAATTGTTACCGCTGTAGCCAACCAGGCCACTTATCAAACACTTGTCCTCAATGTCCGGCAGCACACTTGACTATAAACGAAGGGGGCACTGAAGATGAGGCCGTAGAAGAAGATCATGGCTTTGATGAATATGAACAAACCACTGAAGAAATAGCAGGTGGCGATGAAGTGACAGGCAATGATCGTGGCGAATCTCTCGTTGTGAGGCGACTACTGTATACCCCATGAAAGGAATTACATCCACAGCGGCACAATATTTTTCGTACTCGGTGCACTGTCAACGGAAAGGTCTGTGATGCGATCATAGACAGTGGTAGTAGCAAGAACATCGTCTCAAGAGTGATGGTGGATAAGTTGCAGCTACTAACGACGAAACATCCTTTCCCGTACTCAATTGGATGGATAAAAAAAGTGAACGAGACCAAGGTAACTGAACAATGTACTATCTCATTTTCAATTGGTAAACATTATAAGGATCAGATACTTTGTGACGTGGTTGATATGGAAGCCTGCCATATGCTACTCGGTCGACCCTTGCAGTCGGACCGTGATGCGACCCATCGGGGGCGAGACAATGTTTACATATTCGTCAAGGATAGTCGAAAAATAATCCTTGCCCCTATGGCACTAGAGAACCACCCTGAAGCCTCTAAAGTGGAGGGGAGTTCTCTCTTGACCATTTGGGATTTCATGGAGGAGTCCAAGGAAACCAGCGAGGTATATGCCGTAGTGGTGAAGGGCGAGAAAGAGGAACCCTCAAACAACCCTCCAAGCTTAAGACTGTTACTAAACGAATTCAAAGAAGTCTGGCCTGAAGATTTACCTGATGGATTGCCCCCCATGAGAGACATCTAACATCACATAGACCTCGTCCCTGGGGCTAGCCTGCCCAATCGCCCTCATTATCGGATGAGTCCGAAGGAGTGTGAGATACTTCAGGGGTAAGTGGAGGAATTGATCCGTAAGGGTCTATTGAAAGAGAGCATGAGCCCATGTGCTGTACCAGCATTATTAACACCAAAAAAAGATGGAAGCTGGCGCATGTGTGTCGACAGCCGAGCAATTAACAAAATTACTATTAAATATCAATTTTCAATACCACGGTTGGACGACATGCTCGATATGTTAGGAGGGGCTAAAGTGTTCTCTAAACTCGATCTAAAGAGCGGGTACCATCAGATTCGTATTCGACCCGGTGATGAAAACGGCATTCAAGACAAAGGAAGGGTTGTATGAGTGGCTGGTCATGCCTTTCGGCTTATCGAACGCACCAAGTGCTTTTATGCGTTTGATGAATCAAGTTCTAAAACCGTTCACTGGCCGATTTGTGGTAGTATATTTTGATGACATATTGATATATAGCCAGGATGAGGCGGAGCATAAGAAACATCTCAGGCAGGTGCTGCAGGTCCTACAAGATAACAAGTTGTACCTTAACTTGAAAAAGTATAGCTTTTTAACTGGTAGCCTGTTGTTTTTAGGATTTGTTGTAACGTCCACAGGAATTCGGGTGGACGATGAAAAAGTGCGAACTATTAGGGAATGGCCGATCCCGACAAACATTCATGAGGTGAGGAGTTTTCACGGATTGACGACTTTCTATCGTCAATTTGTGCGAGATTTTAGCACCATAGTCGCGCCAATAACAGACTGCATGAAAAAAGGGCCGTTCTAGTGGACCGATAAAGCTGACAAGAGCTTTCATGAGATCAAGCATCGTTTGTCTACAACACCGGTCTTGGTGCTTCCTAATTTTGATAAATTGTTTGAGGTGGAGTGTGACGCTTCATATGTCGGAATAGGAGGAGTATTATCACAGGAAGGTAGGCCGGTAGCCTTCTATAGCGAGAAGCTCAGTGAAGCCCGAAAGAAGTGGTCGATTACGAGCTTGAGTTGTACGCAGTTGTTCAGGCGCTGCGACATTGGCGGCATTATCTAATTCAAAGGGAGTTTGTTCTATATACCGACCATCAGGCATTAAAGTTTATTAATAGTCAGACTAACATGAATCGTGTGCATGCTAGATGGGTTGCGTTTTTACAGGAATTTACATTTGTTCTGAAGCATAAGTCGGGTCAGCAGAATAAGGTGGCTGATGCACTTAGCCGTCGTGCGTCACTACTTGTTAGGGTGAGCAATGAGGTGGTCGGCTTTGACTGTCTCAAGGAGCTATATGCCGAGGATGAAGACTTCAAAGATTTTTGGTTGAAGTGCCAAGAAGGTCACCCCAGTGAATTTCATATATAGGATGGTTTTCTCTTCAAAGGGAATCGATTGTGCATCCCCCAAAGTTCTCTAAGGGAGCAGATTATTCAGGAATTACATGGAGGTGGCCTCAGTGGACACCTTGGGCGAGACAAGACGCGAGCTCTTGTGAAAGAGCGGTATTACTGGCCGCAATTAGTACGTGATGTGGGAAGAGCTGTACAACATTGTCATATTTGTCAGACCTCCAAGGGACAATCTCAGAATACGGGCCTCTACACCCCGTTACCTGTGCCTGACGGTCCTTGGGAGGATTTATCAATGGACTTCGTACTTGGTCTTCCACGAACACAATGCAGCATAGATTCGGTGTTCGTAGTGGTCAATCGTTTCTCCAAGATGACGCACTTTATCCCATGCAAGAAGACCCTTGATGCAACACATGTGGCGAATTTATTCTTCAGGGAGGTCGTACGGCTACATGGGGTCCCTAAGACCATTACTTCTGATCGTGACATAAAGTTCATTAGCCACTTTTGGCGGACTTTGTGAACTCGATTCGATACACGACTTCAATTCAGCAGTGCTTACCACCCACAGACTGATGGGCAGACTGAAGTTGTGAATCGCACTTTGGAAAACCTCCTTCGATGTATTTCAGGAGAGAAACCGAAGCAGTGGGATTTGGCCTGTCTCAAGCGAAGTTTGCATTCAACAACATGGTGAACCGCTCGACAGGGAAATCCCCGTTCCAGATTATTTACGGATGAGTACCTCACCACACACTAGATTTGGTCCCTCTGCCTAAGCTCATAGGCATGAGTATTGCAGCAAAGCATATGGAAGACAGGATCATGGGTATTCATGCGGAGGTGCAGACTAAGCTACATGCTTCGAACGAAAAGTATAAGGAACAAGCGGACAAGCATCGTCGACAAAAGGTGTTCGAGGTGGGCGACCAGGTAATGGTCCATTTGCGAAAAGAAAGATTTCCGACCGGGACGTACAACAAGCTGAAGAATAAGAAGATTGGACCGGTACCGATCATCCGAAAGATCAATGACAATGCTTATGTTGTTGATCTTCCAGATGACATGGCGATCTCACGGACTTTCAACGTTGCGGACCTGACCGAGTATCATGAACCAGCGCAGGAGGAGAACTCGAGGACGAGTTCTTTTCAAGTGGAGGGGACTGATGTAGAGCGGGTCGCAGACAATTTCATGGCCAAGATGGATCAGAAAAGGCACGGTCGGCGACAGAAGTGATCCGGACCATCGGACCTTAGATTGGGCGTATCTCACAATCCGGAATGAGTTATCCGACGTAAAATATATGATTTTGGGGTAGAACGAGCTACTTTAGCCAACCAACCCCGCTATGCCAGGTTGCGCAGCCCAGATTTGTGAGAAACCCCCTGATCGACGGTCGTTTCCTCGTTTTAATTTTATTTTTACTATAAATAGTAAGTTTTAATTTGAGTATAACTTTTCATCCGTTGGGCTTTAGGAGTTGTGTCCAACATGAAAAGTGCTTAGGATAATTAGGAGAACGGTTTGGTGAAGCCAAATAGGACACTTACTATTTTTGGCCGAAAACCTTGCGCACTAGTAGACATCATGACCGTCTATAAATAGTAAGTTTACTATTTATAGTAAGTTGCGAATTCTAGGAGTTTTAGTTGTAGTTTGAGTCTGATTTCTTTCTTATTGCTTGGTTCCCTTATTTAAAGGGCTGTGAACTCGATTTTGGGAATTCATTAATCAATTTCAAATTTATTAGAAATTATTTCTATTTTCCTACTTTCTTTCCTCGTGGATTCGAGAAGTCTCTGTGAGGAGTCCAGAGAAGCTCCGTGGATTCGGAGTAGTTATCCTTGAGGAAGACGGTGATCGACCTCATCACGTTCATCCCTGCGTCAGGCATGCCATGATCAGGTCATACGCCACAGCATTTGCTTCTTGATGAATGCTAATAGATCCTGTGATAGTACCATAATCAATAAAATTAAATAATATATCTGTAAAATTAGTAGAATTGTTCAATAAATTCATCAAATGTAATACCTGTAACATTCTTTGAGTTGATCATTCCTGTCAATGCCCACAAATTTCTATTTTGCACAATTACTCTGTGAACAAATACTCAACTCTCCTTGGTTTTTTCCCCAATCTAGATTACATGATGGTAAGTTCAGGAAAGAATGAAAACAGTACATCATGACTCAACAGTGACCCTCCCGTCGAATAGGAGCGCACACCAACCAGCTGACCCCAGCAAGCTGAACTCTTTCTCAAACCCTGCCAAGAGAAATATAAGATATGCTAGTTTTCCAGCTCAAATCATGATTCCAGGGGAGTTTTCTTTGGTTTGTTTTTCCAAACATTTTTTGTGTTTTGAGATTCACATATTTCGAGCACAAAAGAGATTTGTGTACCAAAATCAGGCACCACCCATTGACAGTGGGAAGTAATCCCAGAATGCTCCTCTTATACCGCATTGGTGTAACAATAACTACATGTTTCACATTACTTGCGTGTATGTGTGCATCATAGAATCTTCCTGTAAGCAATGTTCTGCCATTAGCAAGTGTAGAAGTTTCTATATCCAGATGTTCCTTCAACATAAAGTGTAGAAGTGTTGTTCCGTCCTTTCCTGCTGTTCCGAGGAGTTGTGCTCCAACATCTGCTAGTGTAGAAGTGATAGGTGAAGGAAAGTGCTGGTGATAAACTAGAAAAAAGAACACCGTGTCTGTTAATTAGTTTGACCCTCCAATAATGTTGGGCGATATGCCAGTGGATAAAAGCCGCTAGTGAGACTAAAGAAACTTCTGATTGTGAGACTGGATCCCGGTCGCTCTACGATAGAACTAGGCTTGCCTAGCTTAGGACACTTTCTTTTATCCTGCAGTGGTGTAACAATAACTATATGTTCTGAATTGCTTGCGCCTGTTTATGTGTGCATCATAGAATCTTCCTTGAAATTTAAGAAATCCCATTGTCAATGTTCATGGGGATTCCCACCCACCATTGATGCATGGTGGGAAATTTGGGCACAAGATGGCATCATAGAATCTTCCTTGAAATTTAAGAACTCCCATTGTCAATGTTCATAGGGATTCCCACCCACCATTGATGCATGGTGGGAAATTTGGGCACACGATCATGTCTACACATGGGCAAAAAGAAATCAATATCCAGTCAGAGACAGATCGGCCAATTGATTTATGTTTATATGGTTGCATCCACGTAGGAGTTAAGACTCATCAGGCAGATGGTCCATAATTATGCCATGATGTGGGTCCATCATAGATGAAACAAGCAAAGAATCCTCAAATGCAACTGATGAGAGGCCCTTACATACACACATACCACTGTATTTGAAACAATGCATCGAAGGTCTCTCTCTAATGGAGGATAGTTAACACCACATGAACTCTCCTCAGCACAGTTAGTGGATGTCATCTATCACAAAGAAAAAATAAAAGACAAAATGCATGTCTCAAGTCTCTTGGGAACCTCCTAAGGCGTTTCTAGGCTAACATAATCTACAAACTGTTGAATATACATCGAACTCTAGAAAGAATAAATAGAGTAAAAACCACTCATGAATGGATTACATTTACATCATTCACAGTATTTTATAATGTACCTAACACCACCACCTGGTCCCGCCAATCCATTGTGCTAACTCCATATCTTTCCTCACTACAGCATGAAAATGCATATTAAAAAAAATGGTCGTGTTCACAAACACTCTATTGCAGATTGAGATTAACAGTAATCAAACAAAAACATGAACCAGAATGAGAAAGCCTAACAGCATAAAGATGGTTCTCTAAGTTAACAGGGTTTTAGTATCCAATTATGGTCAGTTTCCAAACACTGGCCCTCCGATCGACTTGTCCTCAATGTCCAGAAGACTCAGATTTCAAACAGAATGCAAGGAAACCGTTGAGGAGGTTCAGTTGAGAAAAATGGCAAGAAAAAATATGTCCAGAATAGCCTCTTGTTTTACACCTCCCACAGATTAATTCACTTCCTCTATCCCTTTCATGCAATTATTTGGATTTGTTTAAAAATTTCTTAGTTTTGTGACACAAATGTGGCTTTGGCTATGGGGAATAAAATACTCAACCAGACTAACCTGCCCACTAGGTGAGCTGGGAGCCAAACAACCCTAAGGGTGCATGTCACCTGAAGACAAGCTATGTCAAGGATTTTAAGATGGGTAACCATTATTTTGAGGTAACTTGTTCAGAAGTATTTGCAAATCAAACTCCTAATCTTATTTAATTTGCGGTTATGTTTCAGTGTTATGTTTAATCTAGCATAGATACAATTACAGAAAACAACTAAGGGCCTGTTTGCATGAGGAGTGGTGCAGATCCTATCAGGTAGGATTGCCCTACCCTTTTCGTTTTAAGTGCGAGGCAAAAGGAAATGGAGAGGAGAACAGCACGTATTCGATGTTGTCAACAGACCAAAAGAGGCCCTAACACTAACAGTGCTACCAGTATCCTATTGCAATCACTAGTGTCTCCATAAAGCATTGGTAAAATCAGCTGCTTGTGTTCTGATGATTCTCTTACACAGGTTAGTTGTCTGATTCAAGGATCATCATTATCATAGCCTTGTCCTGGCCATTCAGGTCAGCTTTACAAATCCTGTTTCTCCAAAAATTGGAAATGAGATTTGTTCTCATGGTATGATGGTATAATCCAAGTGTACAGAGCTGATAAGAAATTAAAGTAAGATGTCATTGACACATGTAGTATCTTCTAATGTTTGGTAGAAGAATAGTAATTCGAAGAGGTCATTTGGTGCCAATGGAAGCAAATTGTCAAGTTGAAATGACCAAATTCAGTTACATTGTTCCAAGGTAAACAAAGACAATTAATGTTTATGCATTATAATGGATTAAAAAGGATATAGAACAATGTGATTGTTATGGTTTCATTCATGACCACTTGCACCACACAATCATGGTGCAGTCGCTGGTGGTCCTTAAGAACATACATAGCATACCAAGAAGAAATTGTGTCGACACAATAAGAACTGCTATGATAGCCATTTACATTACTGCATTATAATGGACTGACTCAGGTACCCAAAAAAACCACATGCTCGAATAGATACGATAGTTATATGAAAAGAGGGGGGTCATAGAAGCCTTATAAGGGCCTGACGTTTGGTGGAATTCCAAATAAGCACCTATGGTTTTGGTATTTCCAGATAAGGGCCCAAACGTTTTGCACTGTTAGTAAAAAAAAGCCCACACTATTATGTGTTTATACTTTATACCATTAGTTGGTGTATTTATGTAATTCCAAGGATGCCCCTGTACACATTCAATGCCCTGTACATGTTCAATGCTAACCTAACCTAATCTGTAACCAAATTGTGATGCGGGCAAACCACTGCAGTCTAGGCAGCCAAATCACTCCATCTACGATCAGGGGCTTTCAAATTAACGGTTAAATCATTCCATTGTGCAGCTTCCACCTATGGTTAGGGACCCATGAAATTAATGGTCTTGATATGAAATCTGTGAATTTCTTGGGATGCAAGTTGCCTACCCCCCAGTTCCTGCGGTTGGAGGCTACACAGGGCTCACCGAGATGTCTGTGAGAAATCCACCCCGTCCATCAGTTTCTCCAGCTCACGTTAAGGCATGATCCAAAAAATGAGCCAGATCCAAAACTCAAGTGGAACATACTATAAGAAAAAGTGGAGATGGAAATGCCCACCATTGAAACCATCCTGGGGCCCATCATGATGTTAAAATTCATTCCAAACCGTTCATAAGGTCATTGTAACTGGCATGAACTGAAAATGCTAATATTAGCCTGATCCAAAACTTCTATGTGCATCATCCATCTCTGTTCAGGGAATTAAGGGTTCCAATCTGGCCCAATGTACACAATAGGGTGATCTTGCATGTACGGCCCACTGTACACAGACAGTACATGTGGGGCCCACTGTAACCCTCTCTTTGTACATCATCCATCTATGGTCTAGGAATTAATGGCCCCGATCTGGCCCACCATACACATGGGTTGATTATGCATGTATGGCCGACGGTACATGTGGGGCACACTACATGTGGGCCCACTACACGTGGGGGCTCACTATACATGTGGGACCCACTGTACACATGACCCATACACTGGACATGTGGGGGCCAGTTTTGACAATGGTCGAGATGAGACAATCCTAACCATTCAACTGTTGCTATCGAATGAATGGTTTTAACAAATGGCCACCAGCAGAAACTAAAATAGGAAAGAATCAAATGGTTAAGATCATCCAACCGATTTTAGGATCCATGTCATGCTACATCCACCGCGTGCCCTACTTGGATGGCCTAGATCATCACACATGCACACCACATAGATGGTGAATGAACCACTACCATTAAAAGAAGTGGTGAAGAACACACGCCTTCATCCAGCCCCTGATTGGATCAGTTCCACCGACCATTGGCCTATCCTTTTTTTCCCACTGGAAAGAGAAATACTCTGTTGCTCTTGGAGCACTATACGTTATGGTGCTTCTAGTTGCATTTAGCTGCACTGGGGCACTTGGACTATCTAATACATTGATCTAGACCATTCATTAGGGACAACGCACACTTACTGGTCTACTATGCAAGAATACATCAATCTGACCAATATTAACCATTTGATCAATGATGTTTAATTTGGCGGACAAGATCATTTACATAAAAATAGGTCCAATCAACAATTTGGTCCATCCATTTGCTAGAGACCATCATGGATTGATTATGATTCTAAAGTATCAAATTTGTTAGGCAATTTTATCCATACCATCCCTAGCCTTGGAAAGGGACAGCTATAAAAAACAAGTCTATATCAAAGATGGATTGAATCACCTTATGAATGCGTTTCTTCCATGATAGCCTGGGAAATGTGTTCTAGACTTAATGGACAGTTCCGATCGATTGATTGGACTGCCTAACTGAACATAGGCAACTAGGATCACAACAACTTATAGAGCTTTGAGAGCACTAGAGCATTCCTAGAAGGAAAAATAGAGGAGAATTTTCCAACTGTACGACCACTATATGGCCCATTCCCGAGACGGAGCCCACCCCATTTTACTTTCCAATAATACTCCCCAGGTGTACGGTCACCTTGCAAAAGGTCAAAAATGCCCCTGCTTTTCCTTCAAGCGGTGACCTCGAGCTCCCAGTTGTACGAACGGTTCAAAGGAGATCAACTTTACATGGGCCCATCAGTTATGTATTTATTATATCCACAATGTTCATCCATATTTTGAGATCATTTCGGAGCATTATCAAAAAAAAAAAAAAAACATATCCAAAGATCAACTGGACCACACCACAAAGAGCAGCAGAAAATTGATTTTCACCGTTGAAACTTTTGTAGGGCCCACTGTAACATTTATTTTCCATCCAATCTATTCATAAGGTCACAAAGACCTGGATGAATAGGAAAAACAAATTTCGTAATGATTCAAAACTTCCATGACCCTTGAAAGGGTTTCAACGGTAGACGTTCAAAGCAGAATGGCAACGTCATTTGCTACGGATAGACATATGGCTATGAATTATAACCGTAGCCATAGATACCATAATCCGTAGCAATAGAGTCCATCTGGAGTGGGCGAGCCGAACTAGCGGCCCCCCGCGCCACTTGGTGGCCTGTCCGACACGGCCACGCTGATCTGGCGGGGCCATGCCCATAGGGTAGTCCCTATGGCTACGGATAATAACCGTAGCTAAAATCCGTAGCAATAGGTTCTTTATTTTTTAGTGGTTTTTATATATATATATATATATATATATATATAATGGGGAGAACTTTTTCTTCCTAACATTTTTCTCAAATACATAATTATGTAAATATGTATATAAAAATATTTTTCTATCTCTTAATTCATTTCTTTGTCTATTTATTTAACAAGCATATCTCCTAAACTATAATGAGTTACATAACGTACTGTATATGATTTTGGGGTAGGAGAAGCTAATTTAGCCAACTAACATAGTAATTTTTCGAGATTCCATCGGACCGATGGATAAAAATACACTTCACGGTCAATTTACTTCACTTCACGGCCATTTTCATGCACTTCGCGGTCAATTCACTTCACTTCGCCATCATTTTCATGCATTTCACGGTCATTCCCAGCAATTTTGTGTTGATTCACGGTCAATTCGACGCACTTCACGGTCAATTCAGTTCACTTCACGGCCATTTCCATGCACTTCGCGGTCATTTCACTTCACTTCACCGTCATTTCCATGCATTTGACAGTCATTCCTAGCAATTCCGTGTTGATTCACGGTCAATTCAACGCACTTCACGGTCAATTCACTTCACTTCACGGCCATTTCCACGCACTTCACGGTCAATTCACTTCACTTCACTTCACCTCACCATCATTTTCATACATTTCATGGTCATTCCTAGCGATTCCGTGTTCATTCATAGTCAATTTGACGCACTTCACAGTCAATTCGCTTCACTTCACCACCATTTCCACGCACTTCGCGGTCATTTCACTTCACTTCACCGTCATTTCCATGCATTTCACAGTCATTCCTAGCGATTCCGTGTTGATTCACGGTCAATTCGACGCACTTCACGGTCAATTCACTTCACTTCACTTCACCATCATTTTCATACATTTCACGGTCATTCCTAGCGATTTCGTGTTCATTCATGGTCAATTTGACGCACTTCACAGTCAATTCACTTCACTTCACGGCCATTTCCACGCACTTTGTAAGACCCGTATCTTAGTCCGTACCGATTCGTAGACTTCTGTGGTCTTACCGGTCGAATTCCGGCAACCTTCGACCCTTAACCGATATTTACGCGCGACCTTGATTCATATGCCGTCAACCTATATCGACTCAACCTGAGACCATTACCACAGCGACCGCGCCGTCGCTGCGGTTAGACCGTCCAAATTGGTGGAGAAAGGATCTCCACTATTGGATTTGATTTTGTTAGATCCATGTGTAAAGGGACCCATTCTATTGTACGATCTCTTCAAGGGAGGGCTCATAGTGGCGGAGCCCTCCATCACAAGCGTGTCCCACTTTCCATCTCTTTCTCCCTTCTCATTTCATTTTATTTATTTTATTCATTTTATTTTATGTCATTATATATGGTTGTGTGGCCCACTTGGATGGACCCTACTAGGATGCATGTATTGGATCCATTCCATTTTTAGATGGGCCCCACCTTGTATGTGTATGGGGTAGCCTTGTGATGGCCCACCTAATCAGGGCCCACCTCAACGTATATATTTTTTTTTTTTAAAAATTCCAACTGGACGTCTTTGCCAAAAAAAAAAAAGAAAAAGAAAAAGGGAAGGTTTTAGGTGGGTCGGCTCATGTAGGCCCCACCTTGATATATGTGTTCAATCCATGCCGTTCATCTTTTTTTTCAACTCATTTTAGGCGTGGAGCCGAAAAATGAGGTTGATCTGTTGATCAGGTGGGCCATACTATAGAAAACTGTATTCCTTACCATTTAAAGCTATTTGGACCCACCTTGCTGCACCTACATACTAAAAATACCGAACATTAGACTCGTTTGGTGTGTTTCGGGTCCTAGAAACTAATGGACGGAGTGGATTCTCAAGATGCAGACCCCACACGCGAAAAACCCCAGAAAAATAGTTTTTTTTCCAATTTTTGCAAGAGGCAGAGCCTCCTCTCTGACATGCTGCAGCAGTAGCTGCACGCTGCTGTGTCCAGCGCTTGGGGCGGGCGGACGTCAGGGGCCCACGACCTTGCATGTGGGCCCCACCGTGATGTTTATTTGTCATCCAACCTGTCCACGAGGTGGGCCATCCCCAGTAGCAGGCCCCCTCCAAAGATCAGCCTGATCCAACATTCAGGTGGTCCACATCATAAGAAACAGTGTGAATGAACATCTACCATTGAAACTCGTTTTGGGGTCCACAAAAGTTTTGGATCAAGATGAGATTTGTGTATTTCCTTCCACTCAGGTCCACATGACCTTATGAATGGTTTGGATGGCAAGAAAACATAACAGTGGGCCCCACATGGGACACACAGTGATGTATGGGTTTTATTCCCACCGTCAGCGTGACGGTGGGGCCCCTAACGGCGTGAGCATGTGTGTGGTGTGTGTGCGTGCAGCATGTGTGTGGTGTGTGCGCGTGCAGCGTGTGTGTGTGCGGTGCGTGTGCGTGCAGCGTGTGTGTGTATATATATATACACACACACCCACACACACACACACACACCCACACACACACACACACACACACACACACACATATATATATATATATATATATATATATTATATTGTATTTTAAATAATATTGTATATATTATGTAGTTTATATATTTTATAATATATAGTATACTCGATGGCGGGCCTTCACACCCTTGATACAGATGAAAAGAGTTAAAGAATGGGCCAAGATCCATAGTCCGAGTAGACCCCACCTTAACATATTTTTGAGGCCCATTTTTATGTAATCGTAGTGGTTCATTGGGGTCCACTTTGATGTGGATCTTAAGCCTATGGAATGGGGTCATTTGGTATATTATAAGGCCCATGGGAATGGACCCATTTGATTTATATTAGGCCTATGAGTTAGGCCCATTTAAATTGTAAAAGGCATATGGGTTTAGGCCCATTTGATTTATTTAAGGTCCATGGGATTGGACCCATTTGATGTATGATAAAGCCCATGGGAGTAGGCCCATTTGATATGTATAAGGCCCTTGGGTCGAGAATCATTTGATGCAATCTAAGGCCCACGGGTTATGACCCATTGCAATGCACATAAGGCCCATTGGTTCGGCCCATTTATGTGGCCCATTTGATGAATAAAAGGCCCATACGATATGGCCCATTTGATGTATTTAAGGCCCAATGGGAAGTACCTAAGGTCCATTGCAATGTGTGATCCCAACACAGTTTATGTAACGATGTTTGCGACGATCGTGCCTGGGGAGCAATGTTGGTTTGACGTCCACATTGCAAGTGTGATGTTGGTTGGATGTCCACGTTATGACTCTCCCTAGGGCCCCTTTGATAGGCAGTACTTGTTGTGTATAGGCCATCTAGGCCCATCTGTGTTGTAAGAATGGTTCATCACTTATTTACATATTTAGTATAGTTTCATGATTCATGATCATACGCATCATATGTATGCTTGATATGAGAATTGACTGATCATAGCATATGCCTTCGGACAGACTGTTTATGGGACCTCGATTAGGCGGTGTTGCCCTGCATAAGTGCATGATACGCGCAGAAATTGCTGCATGATTGGATAGTGTGGTTCATGCATTTCGCATTGTGTGACATGATTATTGTACGCCCTAGCGACATCGGGGCTGTAGCTTCCAGAGATGCATTGTGGTTGGAAGGATTTGATACCAAAAATCTTATTATACATGGGGTGCTATAGATATCCCTGGGTGAAAGTTCCTAAACCCTTATGGTACCAAGAGGTTGCTCCAACGTCTAGATCGAGTGGATAGATGAGCGTTGAGTGCCGATTACGAGATGACTGCGCTCTCCACTGTGTCGTGGTCTGTTGAAAGGGGGTGCGGCCTTACCCGCCTGAGTGTAGGGGGCAATGCTAAACTAAGTTTGACCAGCTTGAGGAATGGGTTCGCTATCGACGAGTCGAGCCCGATATTGGCAGACAGATAGTGAGGTCTCTTCCACTTACCTTATTGTGCGCGATGTGGCGGCGATCTAGTTTAGAGTGTACTAGACCCCGGTGATATTCCAGAGTTGAGCTGTATTGACTGTGGACTTAGATGAGGATTGTATGCTTGACTTGTATCTTGCATCGCATAGCCTTGGTACGGCTCATAATATTATGGATCCATTTGCATATTCCGCATTACTCTGATATTGCATGATCATATTACTACCTTGCGCACACACTTTCACCACCATCTAAGCTTTCTATAAGCTTATGTACGACCGTTGCGTGCAGGTGACGTTGGGGGGCAGCAGCGCTGAGGCAGGAGCACTTTGCAGATCATTTCAGATTTTGTTCATTCTCATTATATTTCCCGTTATGCTCATTGTACTTGTAAAATTTTTGATCATAGTGAAAATGTAATAGAGTTCTTGATTGTTGTTTGTGGGTTATGCCTTTGGTTATGCTTATCACGATTCAAACTGACCTTGAAAATCCTCCTTGTAGCATCCCAGGATCGAAACCTGGCGAATGGGAGCTGGGAGCCGAGAATGGGGTTCTACGGAGGGTGTTGGCGCCAGATTCGGTGATTGGAAATTTTGTGAGCCCGGTTTCCGAGTTTGGGGCGTGACACACTTCGCGGTCATTTCACTTCACTTCATCATCATTTCCATGCATTTCACTGTCATTCCTAGCGATTTCGTGTTCATTCACGGTCAATTCGACGCACCTCACGGTCAATTCACTTCAATGCACGGCCATTTCCACGCACTTCGCGGTCAATTCACTTCACTTCATGCCCATTTCCATGCATTTCACGGTCATTCCCGGCGATTCCGTGTTCATTCACGGTCAATTCGACGCACTTCACGGTCAATTCACTTCACTTCACGGCCATTTCCACGCACTTCACGGTTATTTCACTTCACTTTACCGTCATTTCCATGCATTTCATGGTCATTCCCGGTGATTCCGTGTTCATTCACGATTAATTTGACGCACTTCAAGGTCAATTCACTTCACTTCACGACCATTTCCAAGCACTTCGCGGTCAATTCACTTAACTTCACCATCATTTCTATGCATTTCACGGTCATTCCCTGTGATTCCATGTTCATTCACGGTCAATTCAACACACTTCATGGTCAATTCACTTCACTTCACGGCCATTTCCACTCACTTCGTGGTCATTTCACTTCACTTCACCGTCATTTCCATGCATTTCACGGTCATTCCTAGCGATTCCGTGTTCATTTCACGATTTATGTTTTGGGATTTGAGAATGGGTTTGGGTTTAGGTTATAGGTTTTGGTTTCGGTTTAGGTTATAGGTTAACAGTTTAGGTTAAGGTTTAGGTTATAGGTTATAGGTTTTTGGATTTAAGAATGGGTTTGGGTTTAGGCTATAGGTTTTGGTTTTGGTTTAGGTTATAGGTTTTGGGATTGGAGAATGGGTTCGGGTTTAGGTTATAGGTTTTGGTTTTGGTTTTGGTTATAGGTTATAGGTTTAGGTTAAGGTTTAGGTTTAGGTTTTAGGATTTGAGAATGGGTTCGGGTTTACCTTATAGGTTAACGGTTTAGGTTAAAGTTTAGGTTTAGGTTATAGGTTTTTGGATTTGAGAATGGGTTCGGGTTTAGGCAATAGGTTTTGGTTTTAGTTTAGGTTATAGGTTTTGGTTTAGGTTATAGGTTTTGGGATTTGAGAATGGGTTCGGGTTTAGGTTATAGGTTTTGGTTTTGGTTTAGGTTATAGGTTTTGGTTTAGGTTATAGGTTATAGGTTTAGGTTTAATTTTTAGGATTTGAGAATGGGTTTGGATTTAGGTTATAAGTTTTGGTTTCGGTTTAGGTTATAGGTTAACGGTTTAGGTTAAGGTTTAGGTTTAGGTTATAGGTTTTTGGATTTGAGAATGGGTTCGGGTTTATGCTATAGGTTTAGGTTATAGTTTAGGTTATAGGTTTTGGTTTACGTTATGGGTTTTAGGATTTGAGAATGGTTCAGGTTTAGGTTATAGGTTTTGGTTTTGAGAATGGGTTCGAGTTTAGGCTATACGTTTTGGTTTTAGTTTAGGTTATAGGTTATAGGTTTTTGGATTTGAGAATGGGTTC
The DNA here is from genome assembly GCA_037074715.1 of Magnolia kwangsiensis. Lineage (NCBI taxonomy): Eukaryota > Viridiplantae > Streptophyta > Magnoliopsida > Magnoliales > Magnoliaceae > Magnolia > Magnolia kwangsiensis. Next base: position 38,898,704 of record CM073576.1, on the reverse strand, counting down.
GGGTTTAGGTTATAGGTTTTGGTTTTGATTTTGGTTATAGGTTTTGGTTTAGGTTATAGGTTATAGGTTTAGGTTAAGGTTTAGGTTTAGGTTTTGGGATTTGAGAATGAGTTCGGGTTTAGGTTATAAGTTTTAGTTTTGGTTTAGTTTATAGGTTAACGGTTTAGGTTAAGGTTTAGGTTTAAGTTATAGGTTTTTGGATTTGAGAATGGGTTTGGGTTTAGGCTATAGGTTTTGGTTTTAGTTTAGGTTATAGGTTTTGGTTTAGGTTATAGGTTTTGGGATTTGAGAATGGGTTCGGGTTTAGGTTATAGGTTTTGGTTTTGGTTTAGGTTATAGGTTTTGGTTTAGGTTATAGGTTATAGGTTTAGGTTAAGGTTTTGGTTTAGTTTTAGGTTTATAGGTTTTGGGATTTGAGAATGGGTTCAGGAAGTTATAGGTTTTGGTTTTGGTTTAGGTTATAGGTTATAGGTTTAGGTTAAGGTTTTGACCGTGAAGTGGAGTTTGATCATGAAATGCCTCGAAATGACCATGAATCAATACGGAATTGTTTCAGACGACCGTGAAATGTACGGAAGTGATCATGAATTGAAGCGAAATGACCGTGAAATGCATGCAAATGACCGTGAAGTGAAGGAGTTTGACCATGAAATGCCTCGAAATGACCGTGAATCAACATTGAATTGTTTCGGATGACCATGAAATGCATGGAAGTGATCATGAATTGAAGCGAAATGACCGTGAAATGCATGCAAATGACCGTGAAGTGAAGGAGTTTGACCATGAAATGCCTTGAAATGACCATGAATCAACACGAAATTGTTTCGGATGACCGTGAAATGCATGGAAGTGATCATGAATTGAAGCGAAATGACCGTGAAATGCATGTAAATGACCGTGAAGTGAAGGAGTTGGACCGTGAAATGCCTCGAAATGATCGTGAATCAACACGAAATTATTTCGGATGACCGTGAAATACATGGAAGTGATCATGAATTGAAGCGAAATGATTGTGAAATGCATGCAAATGACCGTAAAGTGAAGGAGTTTGACCGTGAAATGCCTCGAAATGACCGTGAATCAACACGAAATTGTTTTGGATGACCATGAAATGCATGGAAGTGATCATGAATTAAAGCGAATTGACCGTGAAATGCATGCAAATGACCGTGAAGTGAATGAGTTTGACCGTGAAATGCCTCGAATGGACCGTGAATCAACACGGAATTATTTCGGACGACCGTGAAATGCATGGGAATGATCATGGTTTGAAGCAAATTAACCGCGAAATGCTTGCAAATGACTGTGAAGTGAAGGGAATTGACCACAAAATGCCTCGAAATGACCGTGAATCAATACGGAATTGTTTGGGATGACCGTGAAATGCATGGGAATGATCCTGGTTTGAAGCGAATTGACCGCGAAATGCATACAAATGACCGTGAAGTGAAGGGAATTGATCCCGAAATGTCTCAAAATGACCGTGAAGTGAAGGAGTTTGACCATGAAATGCCTCGAAATGACCATGAATCAACACGAAATTGTTTCGGATGACCGTGAAATGCATGGAAGTGATCATGAATTGAAGCGAAATGACCGTGAAATGCATGTAAATGACCGTGAAGTGAAGGAGTTGGTCCGTGATATGCCTCGAAATGATCGTGAATCAACACGGAATTGTTTCGGATGACCGTGAAATACATGGAAGTGATCATGAATTGAAGCGAAATGATTGTGAAATGCATGCAAATGACCGTAAAGTGAAGGAGTTTGACCGTGAAATGCCTCGAAATGACCGTGAATCAACACGAAATTGTTTTGGATGACCGTGAAATGCATGGAAGTGATCATGAATTGAAGCGAATTGACCGTGAAATGCATGCAAATGACCGTGAAGTGAATGAGTTTGACCGTGAAATGCCTCGAATGGACCGTGAATCAACACGGAATTGTTTCGGACGACCGTGAAATGCATGGGAATGATCATGGTTTGAAGCAAATTAACCGCGAAATGCATGCAAATGACCGTGAAGTGAAGGGAATTGACTGCGAAATGCCTCGAAATGACCGTGAATCAACACAGAATTGTTTGGGATGACCGTGAAATGCATGGGAATGATCATGGTTTGAAGCAAATTGACCGCAAAATGCATGCAAATGACCATAAAGTGGGGGGAATTGACCGTGAAATGCATGGAAATGACAGTGAATCAAAACGGAATCACCGGGATTGACCGTGAAATGCATGGAATTGATCGCGAAGTAAATGAAATGAGCGAAATTGACAACGAACTGATTGAAATTGACCATGAAGTGAATGAAATGGATTTTCGAGCATCGACTTGATGCAATCTTGAAAAATAACCAGGTTGGCTAGCTAAAGTAGCTTCTCCTACCCCAAAAACCCAAAATTAAAACCAATCCTGAACCTGAACCCGATTTCCTAAACCTAAACCATAACCCATTCTTAAATTCGAAAACCTATAAACTAAACTTAAACCAAAACCAAAACCTATAACCTAAACCCGAACCCATTATCAAATCCCAAAGCCTATAACCAAAACCAAAACCAAAACCAAAACCTATAACCTAAACCTGAATCCATTCTCAAATCCCAAAACCTCTAACTAAAACCTAAACCTTAACCTAAACCAAAACCTATAACCTAAACCAAAACCAAAACCTATAACCTAACCCGAACCCATTATCAAATCCCAAAACCTATAACCTAAACCAAAACCAAAACCAAAACCTATAACCTAAACTCGAACCCATTCTCAAGAAACAAAAACCTCTAACCTAAACCTAAACCTTAACCTAAACCAAAACCTGTAACCTAAACCAAAGCTGAAACCTATAACTTAACCCAAACCCATTCTCAAATCTCAAAACCTATATCCTAAACCTAACCCTTAACCTAAACCAAAACCTATAACCTAAACCTAAATCAAAACCTTAACCTAAACCAATAACCTATAACCTAAACCAAAACCAAAACCTATAACCTAAACCTGAACCCATTCTCAAATCCCAAAACCTATAACCTAAACCTAAACGAAAACCTTAACCTAAACCTATAACCTATAACCTAAACCAACACCTATAACCTAAACTTAAACCCTAACCTAAACCAAAACCTTTAACCTAAACCAGAACCAAAACCTATAAACTAAACCTGAACCCATTCTCAAACCTCAAAACCTATAAGCTAAACCTAAACCAAAACCTTAACTTAAACCTATAACCTATAACCAAAACCAAAACCAAAACCTATAACTTAAACCCGAACCCATTCTCAAATCCCAAAACCTAAACCTAAACCTTAACCTAAACCTATAACCTATAACCTAAACCAAAACCTAAAACCTAAACCTGAACCCGTTCTCAAATCCCAAAACCTATAAGCTAAACTAAAGCAAAAACCTATAGCCTAAACCCGAACCCATTCTCAAAACCAAAACCTATAACCTAAACCCAAACCCATTCTCAAATCCCAAAACCTATAACCTAAACCAAAACCTATAACCTAAACTAAAACCAAAACCTATAGCCTAAACCCAAACCCATTCTCAAATCCAAAAACCTATAACCTAAACCTAAACCGTTAACCTATAACCTAAACTGAAACCAAAACTTATAACCTAAACCCGAATCCATTCTCAAATCCTAAAACTTAAACCTAAACCTTAACCTAAACCTATAACCTATAACCTAAACCAAAACCTATACTTATAACCTAAACCCGAACCCATTCTCAAATCCCAAAACCTATAACCTAAACCAAAACCAAAACCTATAGCCTAAACACGAACCCATTATGAAAATTGTTTTTCCTCTTCATCCAGGTCTTTGTGACCTTATGAATAGATTTGATTAAAAATAAATATTATGGTGGGCCCTACAAAAGTTTCAACGGTGAAAATCAATTTTCTGCTGCTCTTTGTGGTGTGGTCTAGTTTCAATAGTGAAAATCAATTTTCTGCTGCTCTTTGAAGCAAATTGACCGCGAAATGCATGCAAATGACTGTGAAGTGAAGAGAATTGACCGCGAAATGCCTCAAAATGACCGTGAATCAACATGGAATTGTTTAGGATGACCGTGAAATGCATGGGAATGATCATGGTTTGAAGCGAATTGACCGCAAAATGCATACAAATGACCATGAAGTGAAGGGAATTGACCGCGAAATGCCTTGAAATGACCGTGAATCAACACAAAATTGTTTGGGATGATCGTGAAATGCATGGGAATGATCATGGTTTGAAGCAAATTGACCAAAAAATGCATGCAAATGACCGTGAAGTGAAGGGAATTGACCGCAAAATGCCTCAAAATGACCGTGAATCAACATGGAACTGTTTTGGATGACTGTGAAATGCATAGGAATGATCATGGTTTGAAGCGAATTGACTACGAAATGCTTGCAAATGACCGTGAAGTGTAGGGAATTGATCGCGAAATGCCTCGAAATGACCATGAATCAACACGAAATTGTTTGGGATGACTGTGAAATGCAGGGGAATGATCATGGTTTGAAGTGAATTGACCGTGAAATGAATGCAAATGACCATGAAGTGAAGGGAATTGACCTTGAAATGCCTCGAAATGACCGTGAATCAACATGGAATTATTTCGGATGACCGTGAAATGCATGGGAATGATCATGGTTTGAAGCGAATTGACCATGAAATGCATGCAAATGACCTTGAAGTGAAGGGAATTGACTGCGAAATGCCTCGAAATGACTGTGAATTAACATGAAATTATTTGGGATGACCGTGAAATGCATGGGAATGATCATGGTTTGAAGCGAATTGACCGCGAAATGCTTGCAAATGACCGTGAAGTGAAGGAAATTGACCGTGAAATGCCTCAAAATGATCGTGAATCAACACAGAATTGTTTGGGATGACCGTGAAATGCATGGGAATGATAATGGTTTGAAGCGAATTGACCGCGACATGCATGTAAATGACCATGAAGTGAAGGGAATTGACCGCGAAATGCCTCGAAATGATCGTGAATCAACACGGAATTGTTTCGGATGACCGTGAAATGCATGGGAATGATCATGGTTTGAAGCGAATTGACCGGGAAATGCATGCAAATGACCGTGAAGTGAAGGAAATTGACGGCAAAATGCCTCGAAATGACCATGAATCGACACGAAATTGTTTGGGATGACCATTAAATGCATGGGAATGATCATGGTTTGAAGCGAATTGACCGTGAAATGCTTGCAAATGACCGTGAAGTGAAGGGAATTGACCGCGAAATGCCTCAAAATGACCGTGAATCAACATGGAATTGTTTCAGATGACCGTGAAATGCATGGGAATGATCATGGTTTGAAGTGAATTGACCGTGAAATGCATGCAAATGACCATGAAGTGAGGGGAATTAACCGCGAAATGCCTGAAAATGACCGTGAATCAACACGGAATTGTTTGGGATGACCGTGAAATGCATGGGAATGATCATGGTTTGAAGCGAATTGACCACGAAATGCATTCAAATGACCGTGAAGTAAAGGGAATTGACCGCGAAATGCCTCGAAATGACCATGAATCAACACGAAATTGTTTGGGATGACTTAAACCTATAACTATTCTCAAATCTCAAAACCTATAACTTAAACCTAACCTTTTCCTAAACCTATAACCTAAACTCAATTCCCTAAACCTAAACCTTAGCCTAAACCTAAACATAAATCCCTAAACCTTAACCTACATCCTAACCTAATCCTATACTTATAACCTAAACCCGAACCCATTCTCAAATCCCAAAAGCTATAACCTAAACCAAAACCTATAACCTAAACCAAAACCAAAACCTATAGCCTAAACCCGAACCCATTCTCAAATCCAAAACCTATAACCTAAACCTAAACCTTTAACCTATAACCTAAATCAAAACGTATAACCTAAATCAAAACTAAAACCTATAAACTAAACCCAAACCCATTATCAAATCCCAAAACCTATAACCTAAACCGAAACTAAAACCTATAACCTAAACCCGAACCCATTATCAAATCCCAAAACCTATAACCTAAACCGAAACCAAAACCTATAACCCAAACCCGAACCCATTATTAAATCCCAAAACCTATAACCTAAATCCAAACCAAAACCTGTAACCTAAACCCAAACCCATTATCAAATCCCAAAACCTATAACTTAAACTAAAACCAAAACCTATAACCTAAACCCGAACCCATTCTCAAATCCCAAAACCCAAACCCAAACCTAAATGTAAACGTAAAACCTAAAACCTAAACCTAAGCCTATGACCGTGAAGCGAAGGGAATTGACCGCGAAATGCCTTAAAATGACCGTGAATGAAAACGGAATTGTTTCGGATGACTGTGAAATGCATGGGAATGATCATGGTTTGAAGCGAATTGACCGCGAAATGCATGCAAATGACCGTGAAGTGAAGGGAATTGACCGCGAAATGCCTCGAAATGACCGTGAATCAACACGAAATTGTTTGGGATGACCGTGAAATGCATGGGAATGATCATGGTTTGAAGCGAATTGACCGCGAAATGCATGTAAATGACCATGAAGTGAAGGGAATTGACCGCGAAATGCCTCAAAATGACCGTGAATCAACAGGGAATTGTTTCGGATGACCATGAAATGCATGGGAATGAACATGGTTTGAAGCGAATTGACCGCGAAATGCATGCAAATGACCGTGAAGTGAGGGGAATTGACTATGAAATATCTTGAAATGATCATGAATCAACACAGAATTGTTTCGCATGACCGTGAAATGCATGGGGATGATCATGGTTTAAAGCGAATTGACCGCGAAATGCATGCAAATGACCGTGAAGTGAGGGGAATTGACTATGAAATATCTTGAAATGATCATGAATCAACACAGAATTGTTTCGCATGACCGTGAAATGCATGGGGATGATCATGGTTTAAAGCGAATTGACCGCGAAATGCATGCAAATGACCGTGAAGTGAAGGGAATTGACCACGAAATGCCTCAAAATGACCGTGAATCAACACGGAATTGTTTCGGATGACCGTGAAATGCTGAGAATGATCATGGTTTGAAGCAAATTGACCGCGAAATGCATACAAATGACCATGAAGTGAAGGGAATTGACCGCGAAATGCCTCAAAATGACCGTGAATCAACACGGAATTGTTTGGGATGACCGTTAAATGCATGGGAATGATCATGGTTTGAAGCGAATTGAACGCAAAATGCTTGCAAATGATCGTGAAGTGAAGGGAATTGATCGCGAAATGCCTCGAAATGACCGTGAATCAACACGAATTTTGTTTTGGATGAACGTGAAATGCATGGGAATGATCATGGTTTGAAGCGAATTGACCGCGAAATGCATTCAAATGACCATGAAGTAAAGGGAATTGATCGCGAAATGCCTCGAAATGACCATGAATCAACACGAAATTGTTTGGGATGACCGTGAAATGCATGGGAATGATCATGGTTTGAAGCGAATTGACCGCGAAATGCATTCAAATGACCATAAAGTAAAGGGAATTGATCGCGAAATGCCTCGAAATGACCATGAATCAACACGAAATTGTTTGGGATGACTTAAACCTATAACTATTCTCAAATCTCAAAACCTATAACTTAAACCTAACCTTTGCCTAAACCTATAACCTAAACTCAATTCCCTAAACCTAAACCTTAGCCCTAACCTAAACTCAAATCCCTAAACCTTAACCTACAACCTAACCTAATCCTATACTTATAACCTAAACCCGAACCCATTCTTAAATCCCAAAAGCTATAACCTAAACCAAAACCTATAACCAAAACCCAAACCAAAACCTATAGCCTAAACCCGAACCCATTCTCAAATCCAAAACCTATAACCTAAACCTAAACCATTAACCTTTAACCTAAATCAAAACGTATAACCTAAATCAAAACTAAAACCGATAACCTAAACCCAAACCCATTATCAAATTCCAAAACCTATAACCTAAACCAAAACCAAAACCTATAACCTAAACCCAAACCCATTATCAAATCCCAAAACCTATAATCTAAACCGAAACCAAAACCTATAACACAAACCTGAACCCATTATCAAATCCCAAAACCTATAACCTAATCTGAAACCTAAACCTGTAACCTAACCCCGAACCCATTATCAAATCCCAAAACATATAACCTAAACCTAAACCAAAACCTATAACCTAAATCTGAACCTATTCTCAAATCTCAAAACCCAAACCCAAACCTAAATGTAAACGTAAAACCTAAAACCTAAACCGAAGCCTATGACCGTGAAGCGAAGGAGTTTGACCGTGAAATGCCTCGAAATGACCGTGAATCAACACGGAATTGCTTCGAACGATTGTGAAATGCATGGGAATGATCATGGTTTGAAGCGAATTGACCACGAAAGGCATGCAAATGACCGTGAAGTGAAGGGAATTGACCGCGAAATGCCTCGAAATGACAGTGAATCAACACGGAATTGTTTGGGATGACTGTGAAATGCATGGGAATGATCCTGGTTTGAAGCGAATTGACCGCGAAATGCATGCAAATGACCGTGAAGTGAAGGGAATTGACCCCGAAATGCCTCAAAATGACCGTGAATCAACAGGGAATTGTTTCAGATGACCATGAAATGTATGGGAATGATCATGGTTTGAAGCGAATTGACCATGAAATGCATGCAAATGACCGTGAAGTGAGGGGAATTGACCGCGAAATGCCTCGAAATGATCGTTAATTAACACGAAATTGTTTCTGATGACCGTGAAATGCATGGGGATGATCATGGTTTGAAGCGAATTGACCGCAAAATGCATGCAAATGATCATGAAGTGAAGGGAATTGACCACGAAATGTCTCAAAATACCGTGAATCAACACGGAATTGTTTCAGATGACCGTGAAATGCATGGGAATGATCATGGTTTGAAGTAAACTGACCGCAAAATTCATGCAAATGACCGTGAAGTGAAGGGAATTGACCGCAAAATGCCTCGAAATGACCATGAATCAACACGAAATTGTTTGGGATGACCGTTAAATGCATGGGAATGATCATGGTTTGAAGCAAATTGACCGTAAAATGCTTGCAAATGACCGTGAAGTGAAGGGAATTGACCGCGAAATGCCTCAAAATGACCGTGAATCAACACAAAATTGTTTCGGATGACCGTGAAATGCATGGGAATGATCATGGTTTGAAGCAAATTGACCATGAAATGCATGCAAATGACCATGAAGTGAGGAGAATTGACCACGAAATGCCTGGAAATGACCGTGAATCAACAAGGAATTATTTGGAATGACCGTGAAATGCATGGGAATGATCATGGTTTGAAGCGAATTGACCGTGAAATGCATTCAAATGACCGTGAAGTAAAGGGAATTTATCGCGAAATGCCTCGAAATGACCATGAATCAACACGAAATTGTTTGGGATGACTTAAACCTATAACTATTCTCAAATCTCAAAACCTATAACTTAAACCTAACCTTTTCCTAAACCTATAACCTAAACTCAATTCCCTAAACCTAAACCTTAGCCTAAACCTAAACTCAAATCCCTAAACCTTAACCTACAACCTAACCTAATCCTATACTTATAACCTAAACCCGAACCCATTCTCAAATCCCAAAAGCTATAACCTAAACCAAAACCTATAACCTAAACCAAAACCAAAACCTATAGCCTAAACCCGAACCCATTCTCAAATCCAAAACCTATAAACTAAACCTAAACCATTAACCTTTAACCTAAATCAAAACTAAAACTTATAACCTAAACCCAAACCCATTATCAAATCCCAAAACCTATAATCTAAACCGAAACCAAAACCTATAAAACAAACCTGAACCCATTATCAAATCCCAAAACCTATAACCTAAACCGAAACCAAAACCTGTAACCTAACCCTGAACCCATTATCAAATCCCAAAACCTATAACCTAAACCAAAACCAAAACCTATAACCTAAATCCGAACCTATTCTCAAATCTCAAAACCCAAACCCAAACCTAAATGTAAACGTAAAACCTAAAACCTAAACTGAAGCCTATGACCGTGAAGTGAAGGAGTTTGACCATGAAATGCCTCGAAATGACCGTGAATCAGCATGAAATTGTTTCGGACGACTGTGAAATGCATGGGAATGATCATGGTTTGAAGCAAATTGACCACGAAATGCACGTAAATGACCGTGAAATGAAGGGAATTAACCACGAAATGCCTTGAAATGACCATGAATCAACGCGGAATTGTTTGGGATGACCGTGAAATGCATGGGAATGATCCTGGTTTGAAGCGAATTGACCACGAAATGCATACAAATGACCATGAAGTGAAGGGAATTGACCCCGAAATGCCTCAAAATGACCGTGAATTAACAGGGAATTATTTCGGATGACCATGAAATGCATGGGAACGAACATGGTTTGAAGCGAATTGATCGCGAAATGCATGCAAATGACCGTGAAGTGAGGGGAATTGACCGCGAAATGCCTCGAAATGATCGTTAATCAACACGAAATTGTTTCTGATGACCGTGAAATGCATGGGGATGATCATGGTTTGAAGCGAATTGACCGTAAAATGCATGCAAATGAACGTGAAGTGAAGGAAATTGACCACGAAATGCCTCAAAATGACCGTGAATCAACACGGAATTATTTCAGATGACCGTGAAATGCATGGGAATGATCATGGTTTGAAGCAAATTGACCGCAAAATGCATGCAAATGACCGTGAAGTGAAGGGAATTGACCGAAAAATGCCTCAAAATGACCGTGAATCAACACAGAATTATTTGGGATGACCGTTAAATGCATGGGAATGATCAAGGTTTGAAGTGAATTGACCGTAAAATGCTTGCAAATGACCGTGAAGTGAAGGGAATTGACCGCGAAATGCCTCAAAATGATCGTGAATCAACACAAAATTATTTCGGATGACCATGAAATGCATGGGAATGATCATGGTTTGAAGCGAATTGACCGTGAAATGCATGCAAATGACCATGAAGTGAGGGAATTGACCGTGAAATGCCTGAAAATGACCGTGAATCAACACGGAATTGTTTGGGATGACCTTGAAATGCATGGGAATGATCATGGTTTAAAGCGAATTGACCACAAAATGCATTCAAATGACCGTGAAGTAATGGGAATTGACCGCGAAATGCCTCGAAATGACCATGAATCAACATGAAATTGTTTGGGATGACTTAAACCTATAACTATTCTCAAATCTCAAAACCTATAACTTAAACCTAACCTTTTCCTAAACCTATAACCTAAACTCAATTCCCTAAACCTAAACCTTAGCCTAAACCTAAACTCAAATCCCTAAACCTTAACGTACAACCTAACCTAATCCTATACTTATAACCTAAACCAGAACCCATTCTCAAATCCCATAAGCTATAACCTAAACCAAAACCTATAACCTAAACTAAAACCAAAACCTATAGCCTAAACCCGAACCCATTCTCAAATCCAAAACCTATAAACTAAACCTAAACCATTAACCTTTAACCTAAATCAAAACGTATAACCTAAATCAAAACTAAAACCTATAACCTAAACCCAAACCCATTATCAAATCCCAAAACCTATAACCTAAACCGAAACCAAAACCTATAACCTATACCCGAACCCATTATCAAATCCCAAAACCTATAACCTAAACCGAAACCAAAACCTATAACCCAAACCCAAACCCATTATTAAATCCCAAAACCTATAACCTAAACCGAAACCAAAACCTGTAACCTAACCCTGAACCCATTATCAAATCCCAAAACCTATAACCTAAACCAAAATTAAAACCTATAACCTAAACCCGAACCTATTCTAAAATCCCAAAACCCAAACTCAAAACCTAAATGTAAACGTAAAACCTAAAACCTAAACCGAAGCCTATGACCGTGAAGCGAAGGAGTTTGACCGTGAAATGCCTCGAAATGACCGTGAATCAACAAAGAATTGTTTCGGACGACTGTGAAATGCATGGGAATGATCATGGTTTGAAGCGAATTGACCACAAAATGCATGCAAATGACCGTGAAGTGAAGGGAATTAACCATGAAATGCCTCGAAATGACAGTGAATCAACACGAAATTGTTTGGGATGACCGTGAAATGCATGGGAATGATCCTGGTTTGAAGCGAATTGACCTCGAAATGCATGCAAATGACCGTGAAGTGAAGGGAATTGACCGCGAAATGCCTCAAAATGACCGTGAATCAACAGGGAATTATTTGGGATGACCATGAAATGCATGGAAATGATCATGGTTTGAAGCAAAATGACAGCAAAATGCCTCGAAATGACCGTGAATCAACATGAAATTATTTCAGATGACTGTGAAATGCATGGGAATGATCATGGTTTGAAGCAAATTGACCGCGAAATGCATGCAAATGACCGTGAAGTTAAGGGAATTGACCGCGAAATGCCTCAAAATGACCGTGAATCAACACAAAATTGTTTGGGATGATCGTGAAATGCATGGGAATGATCATGGTTTGAAGCGAATTGACCGCAAAATGCATGCAAATGATCGTGAAGTGAAGGGAATTGACCGCAAAATGCCTTGAAATGACCGTGAATCATCAGGGAATTGTTTGGGATGACTGTGAAATGCATGGGAATGATTATGGTTTGAAGTAAATTGACTGTGAAATGCTTGCAAATACCGTGAAGTGAAGGGAATTGACCGCGAAATGCCTCAAAATGATCATGAATCAACACAAAAATGTTTCGGATGACCGTGAAATGCATGGAAGTGATCATGAATTGAAGCGAAATGACTATGAAATGCATGCAAATGAAATGAACGAAATTGACTGCTAAGTGAATGAAATGGATTTTCGATCATTGAGCTGATGAAATCTTGGAAAATAACCATATTGGTTGGTTAAAGTAGCTTCTCCTACCCCAAAATTGTATAGGATTCATCAAGTAACTAATTTTAGTTTAGAAGATATTCTTGTTAAATGAATAAAGAAAGAAATGGAAAAACAGAGAAAAATTTTTTATATGCTTATATATACATATTTATATAAATATGTGTTAGAAAAAATTATAGGTAGAATAAAGTTCTCCATGTACAAAAAAAAAAACCACAAAAAAAACCTATGCCTACGGATTTTAGCTACGGTTATTATCCATAGCCATAGAGACCACCCTATGGGTGTGGCCCCACCGGATCAGCGTGGCCGCGCCGGATAGGTCAACAAGTGGCGCGGGGGGACGCTAGTTCGGCGTGCCCACCCCGGGTGGACTCTATTGCTACGGATTATGGTATCTATGACTACGATTATAATCCGTAGCCATAGGTCTAACCGTAGCAAATGACATTACCATTATGCTTTGAACGTCTACCGTTGAAACCCTTCAGGGGTCACGAAAGTTTTGGATCATTATGAAATTTGTTTTTCCTATTCATCCAAGTCTTTGTGACCTCATGAATAGATTGGATGGAAAATAAATGTTACGGTGGGCCCTACAAAAGTTTCAATAGTGAAAATCAATTTTCTGCTGCTCTTTGTCGTGTGGTCCAGTTGATCTTTGGATATGATTTTTTTTTTTTTTGGGGATAATGCTCCGAAATGATCTCGAAATATGGATGAACGTTGTGGATAAAATAAATACATAACTGTGGGGCCCATGTAACGTTGATCTCTTTTGAACCGTTCAGCGCTCATCTTCGAGCAGCGGCCGAACCGCTTGAAGAAAAAAGCAGGGGCATTTTAGACCTTTGGGAAGGCGTCCGTACACCCGGGGAGTATTTGTGGAAAGTAAAATGGGGTGGGCTTCGTCTCGGGAATGGGCCATATACTAGTCGTACAGTTGGAAATTTCTCAAAATAGAGTAACTATTTTCCTCTCAATGCATGGTCTCCTTTCCAAAAAGGACAATAATGGTAAAATAGTCATAAAAGGGATAAAATCATCATTTTCATCACCTTGTTAGTGTCATCCCCTCTTTTCCATCACATTTCCTCGGGTCAAGGTCAAACATGGGGTTTTTCAACTGTATGTTGAAAGTTTAGGCCCATATTTGGAAATAACAAAATGACAGGCCCTTGTATAAATAACCCCAAAATATAATAATAAATAATAAAACTTTTGAAGATTTTCAACTTACTAATTATAACACACCTTTCATGAATTGCACAAAGCATTGTATCTTCAAACAGATGGACCAACTAATATTCTGTCGCCTGCAGAAATATCCTCCTCTTAGCATCCATAAATAAAGGTTTAAAGTTCAAATCAAGTAGCAGTGACATTGTCTTACCATAATTGGACAACAGAACTGGGAAAAATTAGACTTTATAAAGTCAATTTATCAAAAAGGTTTTCAAGCAAGGCTCAAGGTCTGTGTGCGCATCCACTCTCCCTTTAAGAGGGCCAAGTATTGTAGTCAATTCACTGAGAAAAAGAGGAGCTTTTAAAGTGGGACTCTGCGAAAAATGGTGCACAACCCTATGCATGAGACTTGAAAGTCATGCAAGTAGATCTTGTGTGAATTAGGAAACATGTAGATCTTGGTAAAGAAAATAAATTGATTGTGGGAGAAATTGCATTTAAAGAAGCAGGATCATTTGTATAGAAGATTTCCCAATAAATAAAAAGAAGAAAAGACAAATTTCCATATGTTCTCAAAAGCACTACACATGCATCGGAAAATAAGAGTGATAAATCAATAAGAGTGCAACCAAAATAGATAAACTCCAAAAATTCTTTGACGGTTGAGATGGGTCACAATATTGTAGCACAATGAAAGTGTTTTCTTTTCATTTATAGACAAATCACCAAGAATCTATTAAAACAAATCAATTATCGAAAAAAAGAACTAGCGCAACCAACTGATGGGAAGGATCAATGTTGTTAAATAGCATATGCGATCACACATTTTTTTTTTTTAATAACATTTTTCAAAATTTTTTTTAAAAAAATCAAAAAAATATGGATAAATTAAGAAAAAAATGAATAAATTATTATATGTCATTGGCCATTGAAATATATTTAATTTAAGTAAAATAAAACCAATTACATAATGAATTAAATATTAAGACATCATTCATCAACAATTCTACATTCTATAATATAGTTAACTTAACACTTAACAAATGTGAAATATCAACATTCAACACTACATAAATCAACAATCAGCATCAACACATTTAGTAAATAAAATGAAGAAGTTATTAATTTATTATTCATCTAACCATATATTATTTACATTGATCTAATTGTCATTGTAGCATATCACCACCAGGTCCACCACCATCATCATCCGAGTCATCTCCTTCTTCCGCATACACTTCTTCTTTTGTTTCTTCATCATCTGTATGTACTAATACTTCATCAACATCCAATGGTGGATGATCTTCAGCTTGATCATTATCACTATCTCCTTCTTTCGTCTCCTTAATCTCTTCAACGGGTTGACGGCTATTACTCACCCCTCGGCTCCCTCTATCATTCGCCTTCGAGTGGTACTACCTTCACCAGGTGTCGATCCGTATGTGGCATCTTCAACTTGTGCCCATGTCAAGTTCTCTCTAATAAATACCGGATCTTCCGTTTCTACGAGTCACTCGTTATTTGCATCAAACTCATCTAAGCAGATAGGGTCAAAGAAACCAGGCTTTTCTTTCCTAGTTTGGAATCGTTCTTGTAATTTTTTATTGTATTGAACAAAAACTAAGTCATTGAGCTTTTTTTGCTCAAGGCAATTCCTTTTCTTGGTATGAATCTGTAAGAAAGAAAATGTATTTGGCATTAGCTATTTAGGTAATTAATTTAACTTAGGTTTTACACTAAAAAATTCAAGTTTACAATTACTAAATAGTCTAAACTTACTGCATCGAATGTGCTCTAATTGCACTCGCAACTACTGACAGAACACATGAGTCCAAGAATCCTTATAACCAGCTTCTTTAGAGTTAGATCCTTCTCGTTTGAATCCATTCCATAGGCAACCCACTAGTCAGTTGAGAAAAATAGTTTAAGTAGGTTAGAGATACTTCGTAGAAAAACTATTTGTAAGAGACTAAGACTGACATTCATAGTAGTACATTAGTACTTACTGGGTAATTTCATTGTCCAATGCCTTATTACGATATCCCTTAAGAATATTCCCTTACTTTTTGTATAAAAGTCCAGCAAACTTGAGATCTTGTCTTGTTCTTCTTTATCTGGAATCATTCTTTCTGAGACATTAATAAATTCAACCATTTGTATGGTAAGTGCTTCTGTTAGATCAACAGAAGCGAATAAACAAGCTAGGTTAAGGATGTAAGTAGCCGAATATAATGGAGATGATATTTGACTGCCTCATCTTCTATCTATAATATCTAAAATTGGCTTGTAATCACTTTCTTTATAGTTAAAATGGTCAATAATCTTAGTTTTTTCCCTCTCCATCGCATCATATATATAGCCCATTGTAGGCTTCTCATCTTCGTTCACCAATTGAAACATAGTGATTAAGGGCTTAGATGCTTTTAGCACCTTTACCACTTGTATCCAAAAATATTGCAAAAGGATTGTTTGTTGAACTTGTTTCCCTTCAGCCCTCTTTGACTAAGGCCCACTTGTAAAATCGGCCGACACTACAAAACTTTTGAGTTCTAATTTTTTATGCAATCTTTGTAGTATTAAAAAGACTGTAGTAAAATAGGTGACTGCTGGATGTAAGTTACCCCAAATGTGTTTTCTCATTCGATTGAGAAGAAGGGCGTGTTTGTACATAAAGATTGTGATTCTTCTATCCATTCCAATCACACTTATAAATAACCTACTTATATTTTCTAACATAAGATCAACACAATGGGCCGCACAAGGGGTCCAAAATAAATGACGTCTCTTCTCCATAAGAAGATGTCCGATCATTATATACAAGGCTACATTGTTTGTAATTACTTGTATAACATATTCCTCAACTACATTATCTAGTAATCTAAACAAGCATTGTCCTGTGTGTGGATGACCCGATGCATCCACGAACTTCAAGAATATTTTCTCGCCAAGACAATTTATTAAAAAAGTACATGAGAGACCGACTGGATCTATGGGTCCATCCATCGGCCATTAGTGAACAACCATATATTTTTTATGATTCCTTATATTCAGTTAGGAAGGATCGTGTATATTCAACTTTAGTTTTTAGGCATGTCTCCCTCATTTTATGATATGAAGGAGGTTTAAGTCCAAGTCCAAATTCACCTATAGCTCAAACATGACTTTAAAGCTTTTCGATTTAACAATGTTAAAAGCAATGTCGGTTTGATAAAACCACCTAGCAATATATTAAATAATGATTTTTCTATCTTTTTGTTTATACTAGTTCTCTAAAGTTGTTTGAGCCGACCCTTTACTTCTACCCCTTTGGTCAATCACGTCCTTAGGGTGTGGTCTATACCATCTATCCATGGGCTCATGCCTTAGGCTCTTTTCGAGACCGTTGGTTATACTTGTGGTATAGACCGGCTTGTTAGAGTAGGGAGAGTGGGACTAGCTTCATCTACATTACACTACAAGAAAAGGGGTTTTTAGCGATGAAAATTTTTTCGTTGCTAAAAGTGACTTTTAATAATGAAAAAAAATTTCGTTGCTAAAAGTTTACTTTTAACAGTGAAATTGTAAATTCGTAGCTAAAAGTCACTTTTAGCAACGAACATTTTCGTCGCTAAATGTTATGAACATTTTTTTAAAAAATATCAAAATGAATCTAAAGGTTTACTTTTAGCAACGAACATTTTCCAAGCTAAAAACTTGACTGAGACTTTTAGCGATGAAACTTTCCGTCGCTAAATGTGTGAACACTTTATCCAAAGGTTTACTTTTACCTACAAAAATTTTCATAGCTGAAAAATGTGGCTGGGACTTTTAGCGACGAAAATTAGCGTCATTAATGTGTAAACAGTTTTTAAAATAAAATCCAAAGGTTTACTTTTAGTTACGAACATTTTCGTAGCTAAAAACGAAAGCTTTACTTTTAGTTATAAAAATTTTTGTAGCTAAAAAAACCATGGCTGTGACTTTTAGCAACAGAAATTTCCTCGCTAAATGTGTGCAGAGTCTTAAAATAAAATCTAAAGGTTTGCTTTTAGCTACGAACATTTTCGTACCTAAAAAATGTGACTGGAGCTTTTAGTGACGAAAATTTTCGTCGCTAAAGTCTTTTTTTTTTTTTAAAAAATTTCATCTCAAATTTCCTTTCATCGTATTTTTCCTGATATACACCTGTTATATAAAATATTTCATCATATTCATATTCACATCCATTTAAACCAAAACTACATAAATCCATCCAAACATAAACTGCATCCATCCAAACATAAACTGCATCCATCCAGACATAAACTACATTCATCCAAACATAAACTACATCCATCCAAACATAAACAATCCTATGAAAAAAATAAATGAAAAGAGATAGAACATATGAGAGATGATCTAGACAAATGAAAAGAAAAACAACCTTAACCTAGGTTAAGGTTTAGGTTATAGATTTTGGTTTAGGTTAAGGTTATAGGTTTTGGTTTAGGTTAAGGTTATAAGTTTAAGTTATAGGTTTAGGTTAGGTTTAGGTTATAGGTTATAGCCTTAGGATTTGAGAATATGTTAAGGTTTAGGTTTAGGAATTCGGGTTAGGTTTGGGATCGGGTTCAGGCTTGGGTTTTCAAGTTTAGGTTTTGGTTTAGGTTAGGGACTTGAGATTAGGATTTGCTGTATGTTTAGGTTTATGGATTTGAGAATAGGTTAAGGTTTCGGTTTAGTAAATCGGGTTCGGGTTTAGGCTTGGGTTTTCAAGTTTAGGTTTAGGTTTAGGTTTAGGTTAGGGAGTTGAGATTAGGGTTAGGTGTAGGTTTAGGTTTAGGAATTTGAAAATACATTTAGGTTTTAGGTTTAGGTTAAGATTATAGGTTTAGCTTAGGTTTAGGTTATAGGTTATCGGTTAGAGCTTTAGGGAATTGAGGATAGGTTAATGTTTAGGTTTAGGAAATCGGGTTCGGGTTCGAGATCGGGTTTAGGTTTAGTGTAACACCCTAAATTTTTTCCAACTTAGGATTAGACGTCCTTAGGCAATGGGTCAACCATAGCACCTTGGTAGTTTCTTAAAATTTGTTTCCAAAGCCAAAGAAATCATTTAGAACCTATTTCTTTAGAAATTTAACATGAATTAGCTAGCGCTACGCTAGATTAGCTGTGAAATTGTCCCTGATCGCTTTAAATACGTTCTGCAAGATCCAAAACTTGTAGAACCAATGACGCTACAATACCCTGAAATCTAGGATCAAACTCTAAACCCGTTTGCTCTCATGAATCCTTTGAAACTTCGTATTGGATTTAGATCATGCGTCGAAAGTTTGATATCTACAATCTTAGACCGTTATGACCGCTTAGCTGGACTTGACAATCGTTTCAAAAATCAAGCCCAACCGATGATCTGAGGCTATTTTATTGAGACTGGAGCAGAGAGTGTGAGAAAGAGTAAAATTCATAAAAATTTAAATGGGATTTAAATGAATCTGACACGTTTCGCTTGCGGGATCAGTATAAGCATTCAGACCGTCAGAATCTAACCCAAATAAACCCTCAGATCAGGAAACATTTCTCACTCAGGTCAGTGTACTTGGAATCCTCGATCGAGTCTCCGTGACTGCTGAATTGAAACTGGTCCACCACGTGCGATCTGGGAACTCTACCAGTCTGAAAACTTAATGTGTGCTAGATCCGATATACATGAGCTTAAGTCCGACTGCGTTCGGCCAGGGGACCTCCCGACATACTCTTTTAGATCGGAAAAGTCCCGATTTGGTTATAACTTAAGTATACCTTGTTCCCAAGTCTATTTAGGTTAGGTTTTAGCCTATATAAGGGCTTTAAACCCTCTCATATCTCTCCCATCCGAATTTGGATTAAACCCTAGAAAGAGAGAGAAAAAGTGAGAGATTGTGAGAGAGTTGTGGAAGGAATTTCCTGCCACTTGCACCAGCTATTGCACGTACCAAAGCAACGTATTCAAATCACTTTTTCAGTGATTTTTAACGCACTTCTAGGTAAGAAAAACCCTAACCACTTACTGTTTTAGGGATTCCTTTGATACTTTAGCGATGTAGCTTACGTATCTTGTGCATTAGGTCGCTTTAGCGCCGTTGACGAAGCGTAGAAATTCTGTTCCAATCGATACACGTCTAAGGTGAAAGGTGAGGATTTTAGATACTTTGATTGACTGATTTCAAAGCTTTCAATGTCGTTTAATAGTAGATTATCGAAGAGAATGCCGTTTGACATGTAGAACATGCTGTCCATTTTTCATTTCATATACGTACGGGAAATATGAGATTTAGGGCATTTTGGGTATTTATAGGAAATATAGTATATGTCCGTATTTTGCTGAAATGATTGCCATGGTTATTTGTCAGGTTATGATATTAGGAATGCGTGCATGATCTTTTTGGCGAAGAGATTCGCCCTAATGCGCACTTTGAGTCGACATACGCTATGTAGACTAAAGTGTGTAGACTAAGTGTTTGTATAAATATTTGTATTAGTATATATTGAGTAAATGGTGTTGTGAATTAGTTTTGAGATTGTATTCTCAATTAACATGCTGATGTATATGATTTCCACCACGTTCGCTGTATGAATTGATTTCATTACATATATGGAATGCATGTGTTAGTTGATTTGCTTACGTAGTATGATATAACATGTGTCAATATGCTTGTATTATTTATATTCTTTTCTGTTACTCACATATGCTTACTGATGTTGATACACAAATGCTTGGGGCTATGACCTAGTCCAATCAGTCGGTAATGGATTGAATTCGTGGTTGGCTTCTATTTGCCACGAAGGACGCGTCGATGAACGCGAGTCGTGTTTTGGGTTGGCGGTAGTGGTTAGGCCACATGAAGTGTTTTATACACTTTATGTCGCTCAGCTTGAGATGCGCTCGTACTAGTCGAGCCCGTCAAGTAACCTGACTGGCCATTGTGTGTTCACCATGTATGAGTCATAACTGCTTGAACCTATGGTACTGAACTTACCATTGGAAACCCTTTTAACCATGGTACCTTGATCTATAAAGACTCATGAGCCGGGCATGATGGTATGGGACACCTGGTCGAGCTGTCGGCTTACGCTGGGGCCACAAACCTCCCCGTAGTGACCAGTGAGCAACCCAGACTCGTGAGCAGATTATGGTGATATGGGACACTATATTCTTACTGTCGGCCTACACTGATCAGGTGACGAGCCCTTTGTAGTGACCGCGAGCGTATTCTGAGTCTGCGGGAGGCGACGACCCTTCCATAGCGACAAGAGTATATTAGGCCTTTATTGATAAGGTGATGGGGGAGTGGAGCAACGAGTGCGAGCAACAGCCCTGACAGCCCTTACAGTGACCTACAAATATAACATCGTATAAGATTACTAGGAGTGAAGACCCTAGATAGGATCTATTTTGGGATTGATATAAGGAAGGTACCCTAGTTTCCCAATCCTGCTATATGAAAAGGACTAATAACAACTTGGTAATCATTATCCATATCGCATTGCATGTGTCTTGAAAATGTGGAGCACTACGGGAAGAAAACATGCCGCGAGCGTAAGATGGTGTCGTATGAGGGAGTATGTCAGTGAGGGCATCCATCATGTCATTTCATGCATACATTAACAACAATATCTAGGAATGTTTGATTGTTTGCTTTACTATTATCACGTGATTGATTTGATAACATGTTAATCTTTGCTCTATGATTTCACTGAGTTGATTACTCATTCCCACGTTACGGGATGGTGTTCCGGACACCCACCAGTCCCTATTTTAGTTTCAGATGATGGCGCTGCTTGTGAAGCAGATCCGGACTTGATGATGATGAGGAGGATCCCTCCTTTATGCGTGTTCTGATCGACGGGATTACAGGGAGGTTGATTAGATGCCTTGACACTTGTCATTTTATATTTTTGGAGCACTCATTTATATTCTTTTCTTTTCATTTTTGGAGTATACATGTATTTAATTAACCTGGTAACATGTTCACACTCTTGAGACTTATAATTACTTATATATTTTATGTATTCATCATAGTCTTTCGCTTGCTAATTTAACTGTCTCTGGAGTATGATATGCTGTTTTGGCTTAGTTTCAATCTTGTTTAATGCCATTCTACAGACAACATGCATTTATCATTATCTATGTTACATAAGTGACGTTCTGGAACTCGGGAGTTGGGTTTCTACCCGACCCCCGATTTTCGGGATGTTACATTTAGGTTTTCAAGTTTAGGTTTAGGTTAAGGAGTTGAGATTAGGATTAGGCATAGTTCTAGGTTTAGGAATTTAAGAATATATTTAGGTTTTAGGTTTAGGTTTAGGTTAAAGGTTTAGATTAGATTCAGTTTAAAGGTTATAGGTTATAGTTTTAGGGAATTGAGAATAGGTTAAGGTTTAGGTTTAGGAAATCGAGTTCGGGTTTGGGATCAGGTTTAGGTTTGGATTTTCAAGTTTAGGTTTAGGTTAACTAGTTAAGATTAAGATTAGGTGGAAGCTTAGGTTTAGGAATTTGAGAATACATTTAGGTCTTAGGTTTAGGTTTAGGTTTTGGTTTAGGTTATAGGTTATAGGTTTACGATAAGGTTTAGGTTTAGGTTTAGGTTATAGGTTTTGGGATTTAGGAATAGTTTTAGGATATAAGTATAGGTTTACGTTAGGTTATAGGATTTGGGATTTGATAATGGGATCGGGTTTAGAAAGGTTTTGGTTTTGGTTTAGGTTATGGGATTAGGATAAGGTTTAGGTTTAGGTTTAGGTTATAGGTTTTGGGATTTGAGAATGGGTTCGGGTTTAGGTTATAGGTTTTGGTTTTGGTTTAGGTTATAGGTTTTGGTTAAGGTTATAGGTTATAGGTTTAGGTTTAGGTTAAGGTTAGGTTTAGGTTATAGGTTTTGGGATTTGTGAATAGTTTTAGGTTATAGGTATAAGTTTAGGTTAGGTTATAGGTTAAGGTTTAGGGATACATTATAGGTTTTGGGATTTGAGAATGGGTTCGGGTTAAGGTCATAGGTTTTGGTATTGGTTTAGGTTATAGGTTTTGGGATTTGAGAATGGGTTCGGGTTTAGGTTATAGGTTTTGGTTTTGGTTTAGGTTATAGGTTTTGGGATTTGAGAATGAGTTCAGGTTTAGGTTATAGGTTTTGGTTTTGGTTTATGTTATAGGTTATAGGTTTAGGATAAGGTTTATGTCTTGATTTAGGTTATAGGTTTTGGGATTTGAGAATGGGTTCAGGTTTAGGTTATAGGTTTTAGTTTTGGATTAGGTTATAGGTTTTGGGATTTGACAATGTTTTCAGGTTTAGGTTATAGGTTTTTGTTTTGGTTTAGGTTATACGTTTTGGGATTTGATAATGGGTTTGGGTTTAGGTTACAGGTTTTGATTTTGGTTTAGGTTATAGGTTTTGGTTAAGGTTATAGGTTATAGGTTTAGGTTTATGTTAAGGTTAGGTTTAGGTTATAGGTTTTGGGTTTTGGGAATAGTTTTAGGTCATAAGTATAGGTTTGGGTTAGGTTAAAGGTTAAGGTTTAGGGATAGGTTATATTT
This sequence comes from Magnolia kwangsiensis, assembly GCA_037074715.1. Taxonomy (NCBI): domain Eukaryota; kingdom Viridiplantae; phylum Streptophyta; class Magnoliopsida; order Magnoliales; family Magnoliaceae; genus Magnolia; species Magnolia kwangsiensis. Next base: position 38,875,075 of record CM073576.1, on the reverse strand, counting down.
TTTGAGATTTGAGAATGGGTTCGGGTTTAGGTCATAGGTTTTGGTATTGGTTTAGGTTATAGATTTTGGGACTTGAGAATGGGTTCGGGTTTAAGTTATAGGTTTTGGATTTGGTTTACGTTATAGGTTTTGTTTTAGGTTATAGGTTATAGGTTTAGGATAAGGTTTAAGTTATAGGTTTTGGGATTTGAGAATAGGTTCGGGTTTATGTTATTGGTTTTAGTTTTGGTTTAGGTTATAGGTTTGGGTTAAGGTTATTGTTTATAGGTTTAGGTTTAGGTAAAGGTGAGGTTTAGGTTATAGGTTTTGGGATTAGGGAATAGTTTTAGGTTATAGGTATAGGTTTAGGTTAGGTTATAGGTTAAGGTTTATGGATTGGTTATAGGTTTTGGGATTTGAGAATAGGTTCGAGTTTAGGTCATAGGTTTTGATATTGGTTAGGTTATAGGTTTTGGGATTTGTGAATGGGTTCGGGTTTAAGTTGAAGGTTATATATTTTGATTTGGGTTATAGGTTTTGGTTTAGGTTATAAGTTAAGGTTAGGTTTAGGTTATAGGTTTTGGAATTTGAGAATGGGTTCGGGTTTAGGTCGTAGGTTTTGGTATTGGTTTAGATTATATGTTTTGGTATTTGAGATTAGGTTTGGGTTTAGGTTATAGGTTTTTATTTTGGTTTAGGTTATAGGTTTTGGTTTAGGTTATAGGTTAAGTTTAGGTTTAGGTTATAGGTTTTGGGATTTGAGAATGGGTTTGGATATAGGTCATAGGTTTTGGTATTGGTTTAGGTTATAGGTTTTGGTTTTAGTTTAGGTTATAGGTTTTGGGATTTGGGAATGGGTTTGGGTTTAGGTTATAAGTTTTGATTTTGGTTTAGGTTATAGGTTTTGGTTAAGGTTATAGGTTATAGGTTTAGGTTTAGGTTAAGGTTAGGTTTAGGTTATAGGTGTTAGGATTTGGGAATAGTTTTAGGTTATAAGTATAGGTTTAGGTTAGGTTATAGGTTTTGGGATTTGAGAATGGGTTCGGTTTTAGGTTATAGGTTTTGGTTTTGGTTAAGGTTATAGGTTATAGGTTTAGGTTTAGGTTACGGTTAGGTTTAGGTTATAGGTTTTGCGATTTGGTAATAGTTTTAGGTTATAAGTATAGGTTTTGGTTAGGTTATAGGTTTTGGGATTTGATAATGTGTTCGGGTTTAGGTTATAGGTTTTTGTTTTGGTTTAGGTTATAGGTTTTGGTTTAGGTTATAGGTTATAGGATTAGGATAAGGTTTAGGTCTAGGTTTAGGTTATAGGTTTTAGGATTTGAGAATGGGTTCAGGTTTAGTTTATAGGTTTTGATTTTTGATTAAGTTATAGGTTTTGGGATTTGACAATGGTTTCGGGTTTAGGTTATAGGTTTTGGTTTTGGTTTAGCTTATTGGTTTTGGGATTTGAGAATGGGTTCGGGATTAGGTTATAGGTTTTGGTTTTGGTTTAGGTTATAGGTTTGGGTTACGGTTATTGTTTATAGGTTTAGGTTTAGGTTAAGGTGAGGTTTAGGTTATAGGTTTTGGGATTAGGGTATAGTTTTAGGTTATAGGTATAGGTTTAGGTTAGGTTATAGGTTATGGTTTGTAGATAGGTTATAGGTTTTGGGATTTGAGAATGGGTTCGGTTTTAGGTCATAGGTTTTGGTATTGGTTTAGGTTATAGGTTTTGAGATTTGAGAATGGGTTCGGGTTTAGGTTATAGGTTATAGGTTTGGATTTGGGTTATAGGTTTTAGTTTAGGTTATAGGTTAAAGTTAGGTTTAGGTTATAGGTTTTGGGATTTGAGAATGGGTTCGGGTTTAGGTCATAGGTTTTGGTATTAGTTTAGGTTATATGTTTTGGTATTTGAGATTGGGTTTGGGTTTAGCTTATAGGTTTTTGTTTTGGTTTAGGTTATACGTTTTGGTTTAGGTTATAGGTTAAGGTTAGATTTAGGTTATAGGTTTTGGGATTTGAGAATGGGTTGGGATATAGGTCATAGGTTTTGGTATTGGTTTAGGTTATTGGTTTTGGTTTTAGTTTATGTTATAGGTTTTGGGATTTGGGAATGGGTTCGGGTTTAGGTTATAGGTTTTGGTTTTGTTTTAGGTTATAGGTTTTGGTTAAGGTTATAGGTTATTAGTTTAGGTTTAGGTTAAGGTTAGGTTTAGGTTTTAGGTTTTGGGATTTGGGAATAGTTTTAGGTTATAAGTATAGGTTTAGTTTAGGTTATAGCTTTTGGGATTTGAGAATGGGTTCGGCTTTAGGTTATAGGTTTTGGTTTTGGTTTAGGTTATAGGTTTTGGTTAAGGTTATAGGTTATAAGTTTAGGTTTAGGTTACGGTTAGGTTTAGGTTTTAGGTTTTGAGATTTGGGTATAGTTTAAGGTTATAAGTATAGGTTTTGGTTAAGTTATAAGTTTTGGGATTTGATAATGGGTTCGGGTTTAGGTTATAGGTTTTGGTTTTGGTTTTGGTTATAGGTTATAGGTTTAGGATAAGGTTTAGGTCTAGGTTTAGGTTATAGGTTTTGGGAATTGAGAATGGGTGTAGGTATAAGTTATAGGTTTTGGTTTTGGATTAGGTTATAGGTTTTGGGTTTTGACAATGGTTTCGGGTTTAGGTTATAGGTTTTGGTTTTGGTTTAGGTTATAGTTTTTAGGATTTAAGAATGGGTTTGGGTTTAGGTTATAGGTTTTGGTTTTGGTTTAGGTTATATGTTTTGGTTAAGGTTATAGGTTTTGGGTATAGGTTTATGTTAAGGTTAGGTTTAGGTTATAGGTTTTGGGATTTGGGAGTAGTTTTAGGTTATAAGTATAGGTTTAGGTTAGGTTACGGGTTAAGGTTTAGGGATAGGTTATAGGTTTTGGGATTTGAAAGTGGGTTCGGGTTTAGGTCATTGGTTTTGGTATTGGTTTAGGTTTTAAGTTTTGGGACTTGAGAATGGGTTCGGGTATAGGTTATAGGTTTTAGTTTTGGTTTAGGTTATAGGTTTTGGTTTAAGTTATTGGTTATTGGTTTAGGATAAGGTTTAGGTTTAGGTTTAGGTTATAGGTTTTGGGATTTGAGAATGGGTTCGGGTTTTTGTTAAAGGTTTTGGTTTTGGATTAGGTTATAGGTTTTGTGATTTGAGAATGGGTTCGGGTTTAGGTTATAGGTTATGGTTTTGGTTTAGGTTTTAGGTTTGGGTTAAGGTTATTGTTTATAAGTTTAGGTTTAGGTTAAGGTGAGGTTTGGGTTATAGGTTTTGGGATTAGGGAATAGTTTTAGGTTATAGGTATAGGTTTAGGTTAGGTTATAGGGTATGGTTTGTAGATAGGTTATAGGTTTTAGGATTTGAGAATGGGGTCGGGTTTAAGTCATAGGATTTGGTATTGGTTTAGGTTATAGGTTTTGGGATTTGAGAATGGGTTCGGGTTTAGGTTATAGGTTAATAGGTTTTGATTTGGGTTATAGGTTTTGGTTTAGGTTATAGGTTAAGGTTAGGTTTAGGTTATAGGTTTTTGGATTTGAGAATGGGTTCGGGTTTAGGTCATAGGTTTTGGTATTGGTTCCGGTTATATGTTTTGGTATTTGAGATTGAGTTTGGGTTTAGCTTATAAGTTTTGGTTTTGGTTTAGGTTATAGGTTTTGGTTTATGTTATACGTTAAGGTTAGGTTTAGGTTATAAGTTATAGGTTTTGGGATTTGAGAATGGGTTTGAATTTAGGTCATAGGTTTAGGTATTGGTTTAGGTTGTAGGTTTTAGTTTTGGTTTATGTTATAGGATTTGGGACTTGGGAATGGGTTCGGGTTTAGGTTAGAGGTTTTGGTTTTAGTTTAGGTTATAGGTTTTGATTAAGGTTAGAGGTTATATGTTTAGGTTTAGGTTAAGGTTAGGTTTAGGTTATAGGTTTTGGGATTTGGGTATAGTTTTAGGTTATAAGTATTGGTTTAGGTTAGGTTATAGGTTTTGGGATTTGAGAATGGGTTCGGGTTTAGGTTATAGGTTTTAGTTTTGGTTTAGGTTATAGGTTTTGGTTAAGGTTAGAGGTTATAGGTTTAGGTTTAGGTTAAGGTTTTGTTTAGGGAATAGGTTTTGGGATTTGGGAATAGTTTTGGGTTATAAGTAAAGGTTTTGGTTAGGTTATAGGTTTTGATATTTGATAAGGGGTTCGGGTTTAGGTTATAGGTTTTGGTTTTGGTTATAGGTTATAGGTTTTGGATAAGGTTTAGGTTATATGTTTTGGGACTTGAGAATGGGTTCGGGTTTACGCTATAGGTTTTGGTTTCGGTTTAGGTTATAGGTTTTGGGATTTGAGAATGGGTTCGGGTTTAGGTTAAAGGTTTTGGTTAAGGTTATAAGTTATAGGTTATAGGTTTAGGTTTAGGTTTAGATTTAGGTTATAAGTTTTGGGATTTGGGAATAGTTTTAAGTTATAGGTTTAGGTTTAGGTTAGGACATATGTTAAGGTTTAGGTATAGGTTATAGGGTTTGGGATTTGAGAATGGGTTCGAGTTTATTTTAAAGGTTTTGGTTTTGGATTCGGTTATAGGTTTTGTGATTTGAGAATGGGTTCGGGTTTAGGTTATAGGTTTTGGTTTTGGTTTCAGTTATAGGTTTGGGTTAAGGTTATTGTTTATAAGTTTAGGTTTAGGTTAAGGTGAGCTTTAGGTTATTGGTTTTGGGATTAGGGAATAGTTTTAGGTTATAGCTATAGGTTTAGGTTAGGTTATAGGTTTAGGTTTATGGATAGGTTATAGGTTTTGGGAATTGAGAATGGGTTCGGGTTTAAGTCATAGGATTTGGTATTGGTTTAGGTTATACATTTTGGGATTTGAGAATGGGTTCGGGTTTAGGTTATAGGTTAATAGGTTTTGATTTGGGTTATAGGTTTTGGTTTAGGTTATAGGTTAAGGTTAGGTTTAGGTTATAGGTTTTGGGATTTGAGAATGGGTTCGGTTTTAGGTCATAGGTTTTGGTGTTGGCTTAGGTTATATGTTTTGGTATTTGAGATTGGGTTTGGGTTTAGCTTATAAGTTTTGGTTTTAGTTTAGGTTATAGGTTTTGGTTGAGGTTATAGGTTAAGGTTAGGTTTAAGTTATAGGTTTTGGGATTTGAGAATGGGTTTGAATTTCGGTCACAGGTTTTGGTATTGGTTTAGGTTATAGGTTTTGGTTTTGGTTTATGTTATAGGATTTGGGATTTGGGAATGGGTTCGGGTTTAGGTTAGAGGTTTTGGTTTTGGTTTAGGTTATAGGTTTTGGTTAAGGTTAGAAGTTATATGTTTAGGTTTAGGTTAAGGTTTGGTTTAGGTTATAGGTTTTGGAATTTGGGAATAGTTTTAGGTTATAAGTATTGGTTTAGGTTAGGTTATAGGTTTTGGGATTTGAGAATGGGTTCGGGTTTAGGTTATAAGTTTTAGTTTTGGTTTAGGTTATAGGTTTTGGTTAAGGTTATAGGTTATAGGTTTAGGTTTAGGTTAAGGTTATGTTTAGGGAATAGGTTTTGGGATTTGGGAATAGTTTTAGGTTATAAGTATAGGTTTTGGTTAGGTTATAGGTTTTGGGATTTGATAAGGGGTTCGAGTTTAGGTTATAGGTTTTGGTTTAGGTTTAGGTTATAGGTTTTGGTTTTGGTTATAGGTTATAGGTTTTGGTTAAGGTTTAGGTTATATGTTTTGAGACTTGAGAATGGGGTCGGGTTTACGCTATAGGTTTTAGTTTCGGTTTAGGTTATCGGTTTTGGGATTTGAGAATGGGTTCGGGTTTAGGTTAAAGGTTTTGGTTAAGGTTATAGGTTATAGGTTATAGGTTTAAGTTTAGGTTTAGATTTAGGTTATAGGTTTTGGGATTTGGGAATAGTTTTAAGTTATATGTTTAGGTTTATGTTAGGACATAGGTTAAGGTTTAGGTATAGGTTATAGGGTTTGGGATTTGAGAATGGTTTCGGGTTTAGGTTTTAGGTTTTGGTTTTGATTTAGGCTATCTATTTTGGCATAGGTTATATGTTAAGGTTAGGTTTAGGTTATAAGTTTTGGGATTTGAGAATGGGTTTGGGTTTAGGTCATAGGTTTTGGTATTGGTTTAGGTTATAGGTTTTGGGATTAGAGAATGGGTTCGGGTTTAGGTTATAGATTTTGATTTTGGTTTTGGTTTAGGTTATAGGTTTTGGTTTAAGTTATAGATTAAGGTTAGGTTTAGGTTATAGGTTTTGGAATTTGAGAATGGGTTCGGGTTTAGGTTATAGGTTTTTGTTTTGGTTTAGGTTATAGGTGGTTTAGGATACGGTTTAGGTTTAGGTTTAGGTTATAAGTTTTGGGATTTGAGAATGGGTTCGGGTTTAGGTTATAGGTTTTCATTTAGGATATAGGTTTTGAGATTTGAAAATGGGTTCGGGTTTAGGTTATAGGTTTTAGTTTTTATTTTGGTTATAAGTTATAGGTTTAGGATAAGGTTAGGTTATAGGTTTTGGGATTTGAGAATGGGTTCAGGTTTAGGTTATAGGTTTTGGTTTTGGATTAGGTTATAGGTTTTGAGATTTGAGAATGGTTTCAGGTTTAGGTTATAGGTTTTTGTTTTGGTTTAGGTTATAGGTTTTGGGATTTGAGAATGGGTTTGGGTTTAGGTTATAGGTTTTGATTTTTTTTTAGGTTATAGGTTTTGGTTGGAGTTATAGGTTATAGGTTTAGGTTTATGTTAAGGTTAGGCTTAGGTTATAGGTTTTTGGATTTGGGAATAGTTTCAGGTTATAAGTATAGGTTTAGGTTAGGTTATAGGTTAAGGTTTAGGGATAGGTTATAGGTTTTGGGATTTGAGAATGGGTTCGGGTTTAAGACATAGGTTTTGGTATTGGTTTAGGATATAGGTTTTGGAACTTGAGAATGGGTTCGGGTTTAGTTTATAGGTTTTGGTTTTGGTTTAGGTTATAGGTTTTGGTTTAGGTTATTGGTTATATGTTTAGGATAAGGTTTAGGTTTAGGTTTAGGTTTTAGGTTTTGGGATTTGATAATGGGTTCGGGTTTATGTTATAGGTTTTGATTTTGGTTTAGGTTATAGGTTTTGGGATTTGAGAATGGGTTCGGGTTTAGGTTATAGGTTTTGGTTTTAGCTTAGGTTATAGGATTTGGTTATGGTTATAGGTTATAGGTTTAGGTTTAGGTTAAGGTTAGGTTTAGGTTATATGTTTTCGGATTTGGGAATAGTTTTAGGTTATTGGTATAGGTTTATGGATAGGTTATTGGTTTTGGTATTTGAAAATGGGTTGGGGTTTAGGTCATAGGTTTTGGTTTTGGTTTAGGTTATAGGTTTTGGTTAAGGTTATAGGTTATAGGTTTTGGTTTAGGTTAAGGTTAGGTTTAGGTAATAGGTTTTGGGATTTGGGAATAGTTTTAGGTTATAGGTGTAGGTTTAGGTTCGGTTATATGTTAAGGTTTATGGATGGGTTATAGGTTTTGGTATTTGTGAATGGGTTCGGGTTTAGGTCATAGGTTTTGGTATTGGTTTAAGTTAAAGGTTTTGCGATTTGAGAATGGGTTCGAGTTTAGGTTATAGGTTTTGATTTTTTTTTAGGTTATCGATTTTGGTTTAGGTTATAGGTTAAGGTTAGGTTTAGGTTAGAGGTTTTGGGATTTGATAATCGGTTCGGGTTTAGGTCATAGGTTTTGGTATTGGTTTAGGTTATAGGTTTTGGTATTTGTTAATGGGTTCGGGTTTAGGTTACAGGTTTTGGTTTTGGTTTAGGTTATAGGTTAAGGTTAGGTTTAGGTTATAGGTTTTCGGATTTGAGAATGGGTTCGGATTTAGGTCATAGGTTTTGATATTGGTTTAGGTTATAGGTTTTGGAATTTGAGAATGGGTTCGGGTTTAGGTTATAGGTTTTGGTTTTGGTTTCGGTTATAGGTTTTGGTTTAGGTTATAGGTTATAGGTTTTGATTTTGTGAAGGTTAGGTTTAGGTTATAGGTTTTGGGATTTGAGAATGGGTTTGAATTTAGGTTATAGGTTTTGGTTTTAGTTTAGGTTATTGGTTATCGGATTAGGATAATGTTTAGGTTATAGGTGTTGGGATTTGATAATGGGTTAGGGTTTAGGTTATAGGTTTTGATTTCGATTTAGGTTAAAGGTTTTGGGATTTGAGAATGGGTTCGGGTTTAGGTTATAAGTTATAGGTTTTGGAAAAGGTTTAGGTTTGGATTTAGGTTATAGGTTTTGGGATTTGAGAATGGGTTCGGGTTTAGGTTACATGCTTTTGTTTTGATTTAGGTTATAGGTTTTGGGATATGAGAATGGGTTCGGGTTGAGGTTATAGGTTTTGGTTTTAGTTTAGGTCATAGGTTATATGTTAAGGATAAGATTTTTGTCTTGATTTAGGTTATAGGTTTTGGGATTTGAGAATGGGTTCAGGTTTAGGTTATAGGTTTTGGTTTTGGATTAGGTTATAGGTTTTGGGATTTAACAATGTTTTCGGGTTTAGGTTATAGGTTTGTGTTTTGGTTTAGGTTATAGGTTTTGGGATTTGATAATGGGTTTGGGTTTAGGTTATAGGTTTTGATTTTGGTTTAGGTTATAGGTTTTGGTTAAGGTTATAGGTTATAGGTTTAGGTTTATGTTAAGGTTAGGTTTAGGTTATAGGTTTTGGGATTTGGGAATAGTTTTAGGTCATAAGTTTAGGTTTAGGTTAGGTTAACGCTTAAGGTTTAGGGATAGGTTATAGTTTTTGGGATTTGAGAATGGGTTCGGGTTTAGGTCATAGGTTTTGGTATTGGTTTCGGTTATAGGTTTTGGAACTTGAGAATGGGTTCGGGTTTAAGTTATAGGTTTTGGATTTAGTTTAAGTTATAAGTTTTGGTTTAGGTTATAGGTTATAGGTTTAGGGTAAGGTTTAGGTTATAGGTTTTGAGATTTGAGAATGGGTTCGGGTTTATGTTATTGGTCTTGGTTTTGGTTTAGGTTATCGGTTTTTGGATTTGAGAATGGGTTCGGGTTTAGGTTATAGGTTTTGGTTTTGGTTTAGGTTATAGGTTTGGGTTAAGGTTATTGTTTATAGGTTTAGGTTTAGGTTAAGGTGAGGTTTAGGTTATAGGTTTTGGGATTAGGGAATAGTTTTAGGTTATAGGTATAGGTTTAGGTTAGGTTATAGGTTAAGGTTTATTGATAGGTTATAGGTTTTGGGATTTGAGAATAGGTTCGAGTTTAGGTCATATGTTTTGATATTGGTTTAGGTTATAGGTTTTGGGATTTGTGAATGGGTTCGGGTATAAGTTAAAGGTTATATGTTTTGATTTGGGTTATAGGTTTTGGTTTAGGTTATAGGTTAAGGTTAGGTTTAGGTTATAGGTTTTGGGATTTGAGAATGGGTTCGGGTTTAGGTCATAGGTTTTGGTATTGGTTTAGATTATATGTTTTGGTATTTGAGATTTGGTTTTGGTTTAGGTTATAGGTTTTTTTTTTTTGGTTTAAGTTATAGGTTTTGGTTTAGGTTATAGGTTAAGGTTAGGTTTAGGTTATAGGTTTTGGGATTTGAGAATGGGTTTGGATATAGGTCATAGGTTTTGGTATTGGTTTAGGTTATAGGTTTTGGTTTTAGTTTATGTTATAGGTTTTGGGATTTGGGAATGGGTTCGGGTTTAGGTTATAGGTTTTGGTTTTTGTTTAGGTTATAGGTTTTGGTTAAGGTTATAGGTTATAGGTTATAGGTTTAGGTTTAGGTTAAGGTTAGGTTTAGGTTATAGGTGTTAGGATTTGGGAATAGTTTTAGGTTTTAAGTATAGGTTTAGGTTAGGTTATAGGTTTTGGGATTTGAGAATGGGTTCAGCTTTAGGTTATAGGTTGTGGTTTTGGTTTAGGTTATAGGTTTTGGTTAAGGTTATAGGGTATATGTTTAGGTTTAGGTTACGGTTAGGTTTAGGTTATAAGTTTTGGGATTTGGGAATAGTTTTATGTTATAAGTATAGGTTTTGGTTAAGTTATAGGTTTTGAGATTTGATAATGTGTTCGGGTTTAAGTTATAGGTTTTTGTTTTGGTTTATGTTATAGTTTTAGGTTTAGGTTATAGGTTTTTGGTTTAGGATAAGGTTTAGGTCTTGGTTTAGGTTATTGGTTTTAGGATTTGAGAATGGGTTCAGGTTTAGTTTATAGGTTTTAGTTTTTGATTAGGTTATAGGTTTTGGGATTTGAAAATGGTTTCGGGTTTAGGTTATAGGTTTTGGTTTTGGTTTAGGTTGTTGGTTTTGGGATTTGAGAATGGGTTCAGGTTTAGGTTATAGGTTTTGGTTTTGGTTTAGGTTTTAGGTTTGGGTTACGGTTATTATTTATAGGTTTAGGTTTAGGTTAAGGTGAGGTTTAGGTTATAGGTTTTGGGATTAGGGTATCGTTTGAGGTTATAGGTATAGGTTTAGGTTAGGTTATAGGTTGTGGTTTGTAGATAGGTTATAGGTTTTGGGATTTGAGAATGGGTTCGAGTTTAGGTCATAGGTTTTCGTATTGGTTTAGGTTTTAGGTTTTGGGATTTGAAAATGGGTTCGGGTTTAGGTTATAGGTTATAGGTTTTGATTAGGGTTATAGGTTTTAGTTTAGGTTATAGTTTAAGGTTAGGTTTAGGTTATAAGTTTTGGGATTTGAGATTGGGTTCGGGTTTAGGTCATAGGTTTTGGTATTGGTTTAGGTTATATGTTTTGGTATTTGAGATTGGGTTTGGGTTTAGCTTATAGGTTTTAGTTTTGGTTGAGGTTATAGGTTTTAGTTTAGGTTATAGGTTAAGGTTAGGTTTAGGTTATAGGTTTTGGGATTTGAGAATGGGTTCATATTTTGGTCATAGGTTTTGGTATTGGTTTAGGTTATAGGTTTTAGTTTCGATTTTGGTTATAGGTTTTGGGATTTGGGAATGAGTTTGGGTTTAGGTTATAGGTTTTGTTTTTGTTTTAGGTTATAGGTTTCGGTTAAGGTTATAGGTTATTGGTTTAGGTTTAGGTTAAGGTTAGGTTTAGGTTATAGGTTTTGGGATTTGGGAATAGTTTTAGGTTATAAGTATAGGTTTAGGTTAGGTTATAGCTTTTGGGATTTGAGAATGGGTTCGGCTTTAGGTTATAGGTTTTGGTTTTGGTTTAGGTTATAGGTTTTGGTTAAGGTTATCGGTTATAAGTTTAGGTTTAGGTTACGGTTAGGTTTAGGTTTTAGGTTTTTGGATTTGGGAATAGTTTAAGGTTATAAGTATAGGTTTTAGTTAGGTTATAGGTTTTGGGATTTGAGAATGGGTTCGGGTTTAGGTTATAGGTTTTGGGATTTGATAATGGGTTCGGGTTTAGGTTATAGGTTTTGGTTTTGGTTTAGGTTTTAGGTTTGGGTTACGGTTATTGTTTATAGGTTTAGGTTTAGGTTAAGGTGAGGTTTAGGTTATAGGTTTTGGGATTAGGGTATCGTTTTAGGTTATAGGTATAGGTTTAGGTTAGGTTATAGGTTGTGGTTTGTAGATAGGTTATAGGTTTTGGGATTTGAGAATGGGTTCGAGTTTAGGTCATAGGTTTTCGTATTGGTTTAGGTTTTAGGTTTTGGGATTTAAAAATGGGTTCGGGTTTAGGTTATAGGTTATAGGTTTTGATTAGGGTTATAGGTTTTAGTTTAGGTTATAGTTTAAGGTTAGGTTTAGGTTATAAGTTTTGGGATTTGAGATTGGGTTCGGGTTTAGGTCATAGGTTTTGGTATTGGTTTAGGTTATATGTTTTGGTATTTGAGATTGGGTTTGGGTTTAGCTTATAGGTTTTGGTTTTGGTTTAGGTTATAGGTTTTAGTTTAGGTTATAGGTTAAGGTTAGGTTTAGGTTATAGGTTTTGGGATTTGAGAATGGGTTCATATTTTGGTCATAGGTTTTGGTATTGGTTTAGGTTATAGGTTTTAATTTTGATTTTGGTTATAGGTTTTGGGATTTGGGAATGAGTTTGGGTTTAGGTTATAGGTTTTGTTTTTGTTTTAGGTTATAGGTTTTGGTTAAGGTTATAGGTTATTGGTTTAGGTTTAGGTTAAGGTTAGGTTTAGGTTATAGGTTTTGGGATTTGGGAGTAGTTTTAGGTTATAAGTATAGGTTTAGGTTAGGTTATAGCTTTTGGGATTTGAGAATGGGTTCGGCTTTAGGTTATAGGTTTTGGTTTTGGTTTAGGTTATAGGTTTTGGTTAAGGTTATGGGTTATAAGTTTAGGTTTTGGTTTTGGATTAGGTTACAGGTTTTGTGATTTGAGAATGGGTTCGTGTTTAGGTTATAGGTTATGGTTTTGGTTTAGGTTATAGGTTTGGGTTAAGGTTATTGTTTATAAGTTTAGGTTTAGGTTAAGGTGAGGTTTCGGTTATAGGTTTTGGGATTAGGGAAGAGTTTTAGGTTATAGCTATAGGTTTAGGTTAGGTTATAGGTTAAGGTTTATGGATAGGTTATAGGTTTTGGGATTTGAGAATGGGGTCGGGTTTAAGTCATAGGATTTGGTATTGGTTTAGGTTATAGGTTTTGGGATTTGAGAATGGGTTCGGGTTTAGGTTATAGGTTAATAGGTTTTGATTTGGGTTATAGGTTTTGGTTTAGGTTATAGGTTAAGGTTAGGTTTAGGTTATAGGTTTTGGGATTTGAGAATGGGTTCAGATTTAGGTCATAGGTTTTGGTATTGGTTTAAGTTATAGGTTTTGGTTTTGGTTTTGGTTATCGGTTTTGGGATTTGAGAATGGGTTCAGGTTTATGTTAAAGGTTTTGGTTTTGGATTAGGTTACAGGTTTTGTGATTTGAGAATGGGTTCGTGTTTAGGTTATAAGTTATGGTTTTGGTTTAGGTTATAGGTTTGGGTTAAGGTTATTGTTTATAAGTTTAGGTTTAGGTTAAGGTGAGGTTTCGGTTATAGGTTTTGGGATTAGGGAATAGTTTTAGGTTATAGCTATAGGTTTAGGTTAGGTTATAGGTTAAGGTTTATGGATAGGTTATAGGTTTTGGGATTTGAGAATGGGTTCGAGTTTAAGTCATAGGATTTGGTATTGGTTTAGGTTATAGGTTTTGGGATTTGAGAATGGGTTCAGGTTTAGGTTATAGGTTAATAGGTTTTGATTTGGGTTATAGGTTTTGGTTTGGGTTATAGGTTTTGGTTTTGGTTATAGGTTAAGATTAGGTTTAGGATATAGGTTTTGGGATTTGAGAATGGGTTCGGGTTTAGGTCATAGGTTTTGGTATTGGTTTAGGTCATATGTTTTGGTATTTGAGATTGGGTTTGGGTTTAGCTTATAAGTTTTGGTTTTGGTTAAGGTTATAGGTTTTGGTTTAGGTTATACGTTAAGGTTAGGTTTAGGTTATAGGTTTCGGGATTTGAGAATGGGTTCATATTTTGGTCATAGGTTTTGGTATTGGTTTAGGTTATAGGTTTTAGTTTTGATTTTGGTTATAGGTTTTGGGATTTGGGAATGAGTTTGGGTTTAGGTTATAGGTTTTGTTTTTGTTTTAGGTTATAGGTTTTGGTTAAGGTTATAGGTTATTGGTTTAGGTTTAGGTTAAGGTTAGGTTTAGGTTATAGGTTTTGGGATTTGGGAGTAGTTTTAGGTTATAAGTATAGGTTTAGGTTAGGTTATAGCTTTTGGGATTTGAGAATGGGTTCGGCTTTAGGTTATAGGTTTTAGTTTTGGTTTAGGTTTTGGTTTTGGTTTAGGTTATAGGTTTTGGTTAAGGTTATCGGTTATAAGTTTAGGTTTAGGTTACGGTTAGGTTTATATTTTAGGTTTTGGGATTTGGGAATAGTTTAAGGTTATAAGTATTGGTTTTAGTTAGGTTATAGGTTTTGGGATTTGATAATGGGTTCGGGTTTAGGTTATAGGTTTTGGTTTTGGTTTAGGTTTTAGGTTTGGGTTACGGTTATTGTTTATAGGTTTAGGTTTAGGTTAAGGTGAGGTTTAGGTTATAGGTTTGGGGATTAGGGTATCGTTTTAGGTTATAGGTATAGGTTTAGGTTAGGTTATAGGTTGTGGTTTGTAGATAGGTTATAGGTTTTGGGATTTGAGAATGGGTTCGAGTTTAGGTCATAGGTTTTCGTATTGGTTTAGGTTTTAGGTTTTGGGATTTGAAAATGGGTTCGGGTTTAGGTTATAGGTTATAGTTTTGATTAGGGTTATAGGTTTTAGTTTAGGTTATAGTTTAAGGTTAGGTTTAGGTTATAAGTTTTGGGATTTGAGATTGGGTTCGGGTTTAGGTCATAAGTTTTGGTATTGGTTTAGGTTATATGTTTTGGTATTTGAGATTGGGTTTGGGTTTAGCTTATAGGTTTTGGTTTTGGTTTAGGTTATAGGTTTTAGTTTAGGTTATAGGTTAAGGTTAGGTTTAGGTTATAGGTTTTGGGATTTGAGAATGGGTTCATATTTTGGTCATAGGTTTTGGTATTGGTTTAGGTTATAGGTTTTAGTTTTGATTTTGGTTATAGGTTTTGGGATTTGGGAATGAGTTTGGGTTTAGGTTATAGGTTTTGTTTTTGTTTTAGGTTATAGGTTTTGGTTAAGGTTATAGGTTATTGGTTTAGGTTTAGGTTAAGGTTAGGTTTAGGTTATAGGTTTTGGGATTTGGGAGTAGTTTTAGGTTATAAGTATAGGTTTAGGTTAGGTTATAGCTTTTGGGATTTGAGAATGGGTTCGGCTTTAGGTTATAGGTTTTGGTTTTGGTTTAGGTTATAGGTTTTGGTTAAGGTTATTGGTTATAAGTTTAGGTTTAGGTTACGGTTAGGTTTAGGTTTTAGGTTTTGGGATTTGGGAATAGTTTAAGGTTATAAGTATAGGTTTTAGTTAGGTTATAGGTTTTGGGATTTGATAATGGGTTCGGGTTTAGGTTATAGGTTTTGGTTTTGGTTTAGGTTATAGGTTTTGGTTTAGGTTATAGGTTATAGGTTTAGGATAAGGTTTAGGTCCAGGTTTGGGTTATAGGTTTTGGGATTTGAGAATGGGTTTAGGTATAAGTTATAGGTTTTGGTTTTGGATTAGGTTATAGGTTTTGGGTTTTGACATTGATTTCGTGTTTAGGTTATAGGTTTTGGTTTTGGTTTAGGTTATAGGTTTTGGGATTTGAGAATGGGTTTGGGTTTAGGTTATATGTTTTGGTTTTGGTTTAGGTTATATGTTTTTGTTAAGGTTATAGGTTTATGTTAAGGTTAGGTTTAGGTTATAGGTTTTGGGATTTGGAAGTAGTTTTAGGTTATAAGTATAGGTTTAGGTTAGGTTATAGGTTAAGGTTTAGGGATAGGTTATAGGTTTTGGGATTTGAGAGTGGGTTCGGGTTTAGGTCATTGGTTTTGGTATTGGTTTAGGTTATAAGTTTTGGGACTTGAGAATGGGTTCGGGTATAGGTTATAGGTTTTAGTTTTGGTTTAGGTTATAGGTTTTGGTTTAAGTTATAGGTTATAGGTTTATGATAAGGTTTTGGTTTAGGTTTAGGTTATAGGTTTTGGGATTTGAGAATGGGTTCAGGTTTATGTTAAAGGTTTTGGTTTTGGATTAGGTTACAGGTTTTGTGATTTGAGAATGGGTTCGTGTTTAGGTTATAAGTTATGGTTTTGGTTTAGGTTATAGGTTTGGGTTAAGGTTATTGTTTATAAGTTTAGGTTTAGGTTAAGGTGAGGTTTCGGTTATAGGTTTTGGGATTAGGGAATAGTTTTAGGTTATAGCTATAGGTTTAGGTTAGGTTATAGGTTAAGGTTTATGGATAGGTTATAGGTTTTGGGATTTGAGAATGGGTTCGAGTTTAAGTCATAGGATTTGGTATTGGTTTAGGTTATAGGTTTTGGGATTTGAGAATGGGTTCAGGTTTAGGTTATAGGTTAATAGGTTTTGATTTGGGTTATAGGTTTTGGTTTAGGTTATAGGTTAAGGTTAGGTTTAGGATATAGGTTTTGGGATTTGAGAATGGGTTCGGGTTTAGGTCATAGGTTTTGGTATTGGTTTAGGTCATATGTTTTGGTATTTGAGATTGGGTTTGGGTTTAGCTTATAAGTTTTGGTTTTGGTTAAGGTTATAGGTTTTGGTTTAGGTTATACGTTAAGGTTAGGTTTAGGTTATAGGTTTCGGGATTTGAGAATGGGTTCATATTTTGGTCATAGGTTTTGGTATTGGTTTAGGTTATAGGTTTTAGTTTTGATTTTGGTTATAGGTTTTGGGATTTGGGAATGAGTTTGGGTTTAGGTTATAGGTTTTGTTTTTGTTTTAGGTTATAGGTTTTGGTTAAGGTTATAGGTTATTGGATTAGGTTTAGGTTAAGGTTAGGTTTAGGTTATAGGTTTTGGGATTTGGGAATAGTTTTAGGTTATAAGTATAGGTTTAGGTTAGGTTATAGCTTTTGGGATTTGAGAATGGGTTCGGCTTTAGGTTATAGGTTTTGGTTTTGGTTTAGGTTATAGGTTTTGGTTAAGGTTATCGGTTATAAGTTTAGGTTTAGGTTACGGTTAGGTTTAGGTTTTAGGTTTTGGGATTTGGGAATAGTTTATGGTTATAAGTATAGGTTTTAGTTAGGTTATAGGTTTTGGGATTTGAGAATGGGTTCGGGTTTAGGTTATAGGTTTTGGTTTTGGTTTAGGGTTTAGGTTTGGGTTACGGTTATTGTTTATAGGTTTAGGTTTAGGTTAAGGTGAGGTTTAGGTTATAGGTTTTGGGATTAGGGTATCGTTTTAGGTTATAGGTATAGGTTTAGGTTAGGTTATAGGTTGTGGTTTGTAGATAGGTTATAGGTTTTGGGATTTGAGAATGGGTTCGTGTTTAGGTCATAGGTTTTTGTATTGGTTTAGGTTTAAGGTTTTGGGATTTGAAAATGGGTTCGGGTTTAGGTTATAGGTTATAGGTTTTGATTAGGGTTATAGGTTTTAGTTTAGGTTATAGTTTAAGGTTAGGTTTAGGTTATAAGTTTTGGGATTTGAGATTGGGTTCGAGTTTAGGTCATAGGTTTTGGTATTGGTTTAGGTTATATGTTTTGGTATTTGAGATTGGGTTTGGGTTTAGCTTATAGGTTTTGGTTTTGGTTTAGGTTATAGGTTTTAGTTTAGGTTATAGGTTAAGGTTAGGTTTAGGTTATAGGTTTTGGGATTTGAGAATGGGTTCATATTTTGGTCATAGGTTTTGGTATTGGTTTAGGTTATAGGTTTTAATTTTGATTTTGGTTATAGGTTTTGGGATTTGGGAATGAGTTTGGGTTTAGGTTATAGGTTTTGTTTTTGTTTTAGGTTATAGGTTTTGGTTAAGGTTATAGGTTATTGGTTTAGGTTTAGGTTAAGGTTAGGTTTAGGTTATAGGTTTTGGGATTTGGGAGTAGTTTTAGGTTATAAGTATAGGTTTAGGTTAGGTTATAGCTTTTGGGATTTGAGAATGGGTTCGGCTTTAGATTATAGGTTTTGGTTTTGGTTTAGGTTATAGGTTTTGGTTAAGGTTATGGGTTATAAGTTTAGGTTTTGGTTTTGGATTAGGTTACAGGTTTTGTGATTTGAGAATGGGTTCGTGTTTAGGTTATAGGTTATGGTTTTGGTTTAGGTTATAGGTTTGGGTTAAGGTTATTGTTTATAAGTTTAGGTTTAGGTTAAGGTGAGGTTTCGGTTATAGGTTTTGGGATTAGGGAATAGTTTTAGGTTATACCTATAGGTTTAGGTTAGGTTATAGGTTAAGGTTTATGGATAGGTTATAGGTTTTGGGATTTGAGAATGGGTTCGAGTTTAAGTCATAGGATTTGGTATTGGTTTAGGTTATAGGTTTTGGAATTTGAGAATGGGTACTGGTTTAGGTTATAGGTTAATAGGTTTTGATTTGGGTTATAGGTTTTGGTTTAGGTTATAGGTTAAGGTTAGGTTTAGGATATAGGTTTTGGGATTTGAGAATGGGTTCGGGTTTAGGTCATAGGTTTTGGTATTGGTTTAGGTCATATGTTTTGGTATTTGAGATTGGGTTTGGGTTTAGCTTATAAGTTTTGGTTTTGATTTAGGTTATAGGTTTTGGTTTAGGTTATACGTTAAGGTTAGGTTTAGGTTATAGGTTTTGGGATTTGAGAATGGGTTTGGGTTTAGGTCATTGGTTTTGGTATTGGTTTAGGTTATAGGTTTTGGGATTTGAGAATGGGTTTGGGTTTAGGTTATAGGTTTTGTTTTTGTTTTAGGTTATAGGTTTTGGTTAAGGTTATAGGTTATTGGTTTAGGTTTAGGTTATAGGTTTTGGGATTTGGGAGTAGTTTTAGGTTATAAGTATAGGTTTAGGTTAGGTTATAACTTTTGGGATTTGAGAATGGGTTCGGCTTTAGGTTATAGGTTTTGGTTTTGGTTTAGGTTATAGGTTTTGGTTAAGGTTATTGGTTATAAGTTTAGGTTTAGGTTACGGTTAGGTTTAGGTTTTAGGTTTTGGGATTTGGGAATAGTTTAAGGTTATAAGTATAGGTTTTAGTTAGGTTATAGGTTTTGGGATTTGATAATGGGTTCGGGTTTAGGTTATAGGTTTTGGTTTTGGTTTAGGTTATAGGTTTTGGTTTAGGTTATAGGTTATAGGTTTAGGATAAGGTTTAGGTCCAGGTTTGGGTTATAGGTTTTGGGATTTGAGAATGGGTTTAGGTATAAGTTATAGGTTTTGGTTTTGGATTAGGTTATAGGTTTTGGGTTTTGACATTGATTTCGTGTTTAGGTTATAGGTTTTGGTTTTGGTTTAGGTTATAGGTTTTGGGATTTGAGAATGGGTTTGGGTTTAGGTTATATGTTTTGGTTTTGGTTTAGGTTATATGTTTTTGTTAAGGTTATAGGTTTATGTTAAGGTTAGGTTTAGGTTATAGGTTTTGGGATTTGGAAGTAGTTTTAGGTTATAAGTATAGGTTTAGGTTAGGTTATAGGTTAAGGTTTAGGGATAGGTTATAGGTTTTGGGATTTGAGAGTGGGTTCGGGTTTAGGTCATTGGTTTTGGTATTGGTTTAGGTTATAAGTTTTGGGACTTGAGAATGGGTTCGGGTATAGGTTATAGGTTTTAGTTTTGGTTTAGGTTATAGGTTTTGGTTTAAGTTATAGGTTATAGGTTTATGATAAGGTTTTGGTTTAGGTTTAGGTTATAGGTTTTGGGATTTGAGAATGGGTTCAGGTTTATGTTAAAGGTTTTGGTTTTGGATTAGGTTACAGGTTTTGTGATTTGAGAATGGGTTTGTGCTTAGGTTATAGGTTATGGTTTTGGTTTAGGTTATAGGTTTGGGTTAAGGTTATTGTTTATAAGTTTAGGTTTAGGTTAAAGTGAGGTTTCGGTTATAGGTTTTGGGATTAGGGAATAGTTTTAGGTTATAGCTATAGGTTTAGGTTAGGTTATAGGTTAAGGTTTATGGATAGGTTATAGGTTTTGGGATTTGAGAATGGGTTCGAGTTTAAGTCATAGGATTTGGTATTGGTTTAGGTTATAGGTTTTGGGATTTGAGAATGGGTTCAGGTTTACGTTATAGGTTAATAGGTTTTGATTTGGGTTATAGGTTTTGGTTTAGGTTATAGGTTAAGGTTAGGTTTAGGTTATAGGTTTTGGGATTTGAGAATGGGTTCGGGTTTAGGTCATAGGTTTTGGTATTGGTTTAGGTTATATGTTTTGGTATTTGAGATTGGGTTTGGGTTTAGCTTATTAGTTTTGGTTTTGGTTTAGGTTATAGGTTTTGGTTTAGGTTATACGTTAAGGTTAGGTTTAGGTTATAGGTTTTGGGATTTGAGAATGGGTTTGAATTTAGGTCATAGGTTTTGATATTGGTTTAGGTTATAGGTTTTGGTTTTGGTTTATGTTATAGGATTTGGGATTTGGGAATGGGTTCGGGTTTTGGTTAGAGGTTTTGGTTTTGGTTTAGGTTATAGGTTTTGGTTAAGGTTAGAGGTTATATGTTTAGGTTTAGGTTAAGGTTAGGTTTAGGTTAAGTATTGGTTTAGGTTAGGTTATAGGTTTTGGGATTTGAGAATGGGTTCGGGTTTAGGTTATAGGTTTTAGTTTTGGTTTAAGTTATAGGTTTTGTTTAAGGTTATAGGTTATAGGTTTAGGTTTAGGTTAAGGTTCTGTTTAGGGAATAGGTTTTGGGATTTGGGAATAGTTTTAGGTTATAAGTATAGGTTTTGGTTAGGTTATAGGTTTTGGGATTTGATAAGGGGTTCGGGTTTAGGTTATAGGTTTTGGGATTTGATAAGGGGTTCAGGTTTAGGTTATAAGTTTTGGGATTTGTTAAGGGGTTCGGGTTTAGGTTATAGGTTTTGGTTTTGGTTTAGGTTATAGGTTTTGGTTTTGGTTATAGGTTATAGGTTTTGGATAAGGTTTAGGTTATATGTTTTGGGACTTGAGAATGGGTTCAGGTTTACGCTATAGGTTTTGGTTTCGGTTTAGGTTATAGGTTTTGGGATTTGAGAATGGGTTCGGGTTTAGGTTAAAGGTTTTGGTTAAGGTTATAGGTTATAGGTTATAGGTTTAGGTTTAGGTTTAGATTTAGGTTATAAGTTTTGGGATTTGGGAATCGTTTTAATTTATAGGTTTAGGTTTAGGTTAGGACATAGGTTAAGGTTTAGGTATAGGTTATAGGGTTTGGGATTTGAGAAAGGGTTCAGGTTTATGTTAAATGTTTTGGTTTTGGATTAGGTTATAGGTTTTGTGATTTGAGAATGGGTTCGGGTTTAGGTTATAGGTTTTGATTTTGGTTTAGGTTATAGGTTTGGGTTAAGGTTATTGTTTATTAGTTTAAGTTTAGGTTAAGGTGAGGTTTAGGTTTTAGGTTTTGGGATTAGGGAATAGTTTTAGGTTGTAGCTATAGGTTTAGGTTAGGTTATAGGTTTTGGGATTTGAGAATGGGTTCGGGTTTAAGTCATAGGATTTGGTATTGGTTTAGGTTATAGGTTTTGGGATTTGATAATGGGTTCGGGTTTAGGTTATAGGTTAATAGGTTTTGATTTGGGTTATAGGTTTTGGTTTAGGTTATAGGTTATAGGTTTAGGATAAGGTTTAGGTCCAGGTTTGGGTTATAGGTTTTGGGATTTGAGAATGGGTTTAGGTATAAGTTATAGGTTTTGGTTTTGGATTAGGTTATAGGTTTTGGGTTTTGACATTGATTTCGTGTTTAGGTTATAGGTTTTGGTTTTGGTTTAGGTTATAGGTTTTGGGATTTGAGAATGGGTTTGGGTTTAGGTTATATGTTTTGGTTTTGGTTTAGGTTATATGTTTTTGTTAAGGTTATAGGTTTATGTTAAGGTTAGGTTTAGGTTATAGGTTTTGGGATTTGGAAGTAGTTTTAGGTTATAAGTATAGGTTTAGGTTAGGTTATAGGTTAAGGTTTAGGGATAGGTTATAGGTTTTGGGATTTGAGAGTGGGTTCGGGTTTAGGTCATTGGTTTTGGTATTGGTTTAGGTTATAAGTTTTGGGACTTGAGAATGGGTTCGGGTATAGGTTATAGGTTTTAGTTTTGGTTTAGGTTATAGGTTTTGGTTTAAGTTATAGGTTATAGGTTTATGATAAGGTTTTGGTTTAGGTTTAGGTTATAGGTTTTGGGATTTGAGAATGGGTTCAGGTTTATGTTAAAGGTTTTGGTTTTGGATTAGGTTACAGGTTTTGTGATTTGAGAATGGGTTTGTGCTTAGGTTATAGGTTATGGTTTTGGTTTAGGTTATAGGTTTGGGTTAAGGTTATTGTTTATAAGTTTAGGTTTAGGTTAAAGTGAGGTTTCGGTTATAGGTTTTGGGATTAGGGAATAGTTTTAGGTTATAGCTATAGGTTTAGGTTAGGTTATAGGTTAAGGTTTATGGATAGGTTATAGGTTTTGGGATTTGAGAATGGGTTCGAGTTTAAGTCATAGGATTTGGTATTGGTTTAGGTTATAGGTTTTGGGATTTGAGAATGGGTTCAGGTTTACGTTATAGGTTAATAGGTTTTGATTTGGGTTATAGGTTTTGGTTTAGGTTATAGGTTAAGGTTAGGTTTAGGTTATAGGTTTTGGGATTTGAGAATGGGTTCGGGTTTAGGTCATAGGTTTTGGTATTGGTTTAGGTTATATGTTTTGGTATTTGAGATTGGGTTTGGGTTTAGCTTATTAGTTTTGGTTTTGGTTTAGGTTATAGGTTTTGGTTTAGGTTATACGTTAAGGTTAGGTTTAGGTTATAGGTTTTGGGATTTGAGAATGGGTTTGAATTTAGGTCATAGGTTTTGATATTGGTTTAGGTTATAGGTTTTGGTTTTGGTTTATGTTATAGGATTTGGGATTTGGGAATGGGTTCGGGTTTTGGTTAGAGGTTTTGGTTTTGGTTTAGGTTATAGGTTTTGGTTAAGGTTAGAGGTTATATGTTTAGGTTTAGGTTAAGGTTAGGTTTAGGTTAAGTATTGGTTTAGGTTAGGTTATAGGTTTTGGGATTTGAGAATGGGTTCGGGTTTAGGTTATAGGTTTTAGTTTTGGTTTAAGTTATAGGTTTTGTTTAAGGTTATAGGTTATAGGTTTAGGTTTAGGTTAAGGTTCTGTTTAGGGAATAGGTTTTGGGATTTGGGAATAGTTTTAGGTTATAAGTATAGGTTTTGGTTAGGTTATAGGTTTTGGGATTTGATAAGGGGTTCGGGTTTAGGTTATAGGTTTTGGGATTTGATAAGGGGTTCAGGTTTAGGTTATAAGTTTTGGGATTTGTTAAGGGGTTCGGGTTTAGGTTATAGGTTTTGGTTTTGGTTTAGGTTATAGGTTTTGGTTTTGGTTATAGGTTATAGGTTTTGGATAAGGTTTAGGTTATATGTTTTGGGACTTGAGAATGGGTTCAGGTTTACGCTATAGGTTTTGGTTTCGGTTTAGGTTATAGGTTTTGGGATTTGAGAATGGGTTCGGGTTTAGGTTAAAGGTTTTGGTTAAGGTTATAGGTTATAGGTTATAGGTTTAGGTTTAGGTTTAGATTTAGGTTATAAGTTTTGGGATTTGGGAATCGTTTTAATTTATAGGTTTAGGTTTAGGTTAGGACATAGGTTAAGGTTTAGGTATAGGTTATAGGGTTTGGGATTTGAGAAAGGGTTCAGGTTTATGTTAAATGTTTTGGTTTTGGATTAGGTTATAGGTTTTGTGATTTGAGAATGGGTTCGGGTTTAGGTTATAGGTTTTGATTTTGGTTTAGGTTATAGGTTTGGGTTAAGGTTATTGTTTATTAGTTTAAGTTTAGGTTAAGGTGAGGTTTAGGTTTTAGGTTTTGGGATTAGGGAATAGTTTTAGGTTGTAGCTATAGGTTTAGGTTAGGTTATAGGTTTTGGGATTTGAGAATGGGTTCGGGTTTAAGTCATAGGATTTGGTATTGGTTTAGGTTATAGGTTTTGGGATTTGATAATGGGTTCGGGTTTAGGTTATAGGTTAATAGGTTTTGATTTGGGTTATAGGTTTTGGTTTAGGTTATAGGTTACGGTTAGGTTTAGGTTATAGGTTTTGGGATTTGAGAATGGGTTCGGGTTTAGGTCATAGATTTTGGTATTGGTTTAGGTTATATGTTTTGGTATTTGAGATTGGGTTTGGGTTTAGCTTATAAGTTTTGATTTTGGTTTAGGTTATAGGTTTTGGTTTAGGTTATACGTTAAGGTTAGGTTTAGGTTATAGGTTTTGGGATTTGAGAATGGGTTTGAATTTAGGTCATAGGTTTTGGTATTGGTTTAGGTTTTACGTTTTGGTTTTGGTTTATGTTATAGGATTTGAGATTTGGGAATGGGTTCAGGTTTAGGTTAGAGGTTTTAGTTTTGGTTTAAGTTATAGTTTTTGGTAAAGGTTAGAAGTTATATGTTTAGGTTTAGGTTAAGGTTAGGTTTAGGTTATAGGTTTTGGGATTTGGAAATAGTTTTACGTTATAAGTATTGGTTTAGGTTAGGTTATAGGTTTTGGGATTTGAGAATGGGTTTGAGTTTAGGTTATAAGTTTTAATTTTGGTTTAGGTTATAGGTTTTGGTTAAGGTTATAGGTTATAGGTTTAGGTTTAGGTTAAGGTTATGTTTATGGAATAGGTTTTGGGATTTGGGAATAGTTTTAGGTTATAAGTATAGGTTTTGGTTAGGTTAAAGGTTTTGGGATTTGATAAGGGGTTTGGGTTTTGGTTATAGGTTTTGGTTTTGGTTTAGGTTATAGGTTTTGGTTTTGGTTATAGGTTGTAGGTTTTGGTTAAGATTTAGGTTATATGTTTTGGGACTTGAGAATGGGTTCGGGTTTACGCTATAGGTTTTGGTTTCGGTTTAGGTTATAGGTTTTGGGATTTGAGAATGGGTTCGGGTTTAGGTTAAAGGTTTTGGTTAAGGTTATAAGTTATAGGTTATAGGTTTAAGTTTAGGTTTAGATTTAGGTTATATGTTTTGGGATTTGGGAATAGTTTTAAGTTATAGGTTTAGGTTTAGGTTAGGACATAGGTTAAGGTTTAGGTATAGGTTATAGGGTTTGGGATTTGAGAATGGGTTCGGGTTTAGGTTTTAGGTATTGGTTTTGATTTAGGCTATCTATTTTGTTATAGGTCATTTGTTAAGGTTAGGTTTAGGTTATAAGTTTTGGGATTTGAGAATGGGTTTGGGTTTTGGTCATAGGTTTTAGTATTGGTTTAGGTTATAGGTTTTGGCATTTGAGAATGGGTTCGGGTTTAGGTTATAGATTTTGGTTTTGGTTTAGGTTATAGGTTTTGGTTTTGGTTAAGGTTAGGTTGAGGTTATAGGTTTTGGAATTTGAGAATGGGTTCGGGTTTAGGTTATAGGTTTTGGTTTTGGTTTAGGTTATAGGTGGTTTAGGATACGGTTTAGGTTTAGGTTTAGGTTATAAGTTTTGGGATTTGAGAATGGGTTTGGGTTTAGGTTATAGGTTTTGATTTAGGATATAGGTTTTGAGATTTGAGAATGGGTTCGGGTTTAGGTTATAGGTTTTAGTTTTTGTTTTGGTTATATGTTATAGGTTTAGG
Source organism: Magnolia kwangsiensis (assembly GCA_037074715.1). Lineage (NCBI taxonomy): Eukaryota > Viridiplantae > Streptophyta > Magnoliopsida > Magnoliales > Magnoliaceae > Magnolia > Magnolia kwangsiensis. The sequence continues at coordinate 38,850,199 of CM073576.1, read as the reverse complement.
ATAAGGTTTAGGTTATAGGTTTTGGGATTTGAGAATGGGTTCAGGTTTAGGTTATAGGTTTTGGTTTTGGATTAGGTTATAGATTTTGAGATTTGAGAATGGTTTCAGGTTTAGGTTATAGGTTTTTTTTTTGGTTTAGGTTATAGGTTTTGGGATTTGAGAATGGGTTCGGGTTTAGGATATAGGTTTTGATTTTGTTTTAGGTTATAGGTTTTGGTTGAGGTTATAGGGTTTAGGTTTAGGTTTATGTTAAGGTTAGGTTTAGGTTATAGGTTTTTGGATTTGGGAATAGTTTTAGGTTATAAGTATAGGTTTAGATTAGGTTATAGGTTTAGGGAGTTGAGAATGGGTTCGGGTTTCTGTCATAGGTTTTGGTATTGGTTTAGGATATAGGTTTTGGGACTTGAGAATGGGTTCGGGTTTAGTTTATAGGTTTTGGTTTTGGTTTAGGTTATAAGTTTTGGTTTAGGTTATTAGTTATAGGTTTAGGATAAGGTTTATGTTTAGGTTTAAGTTTTAGGTTTTAGGATTTGATAATGGGTTCGGGTTTATATTATAGGTTTTGGTTTTGGTTTAGGTTATAGGTTTTGGGATTTAAGAATGGGTTCGGGTTTAGGTTATAGGTTTTGGTTTTAGCTTAGGTTATAGGATTTGGTTATGGTTATAGGTTATAGGTTTAGGTTTAGGTTAAGGTCAGGTTTAGGTTATAGGTTTTCAGATTTGGAAATAGTTTTAGGTTATAAGTATAGGTTTAGGTTAGGTTATAGGTTAAGGTTTATGGATAGGTTATAGGTTTTGGTATTTGAGAATGGGTTGGGGTTTAGGTCATAGGTTTTGGTATGAGTTTAAGTTGTAGGTTTTGGGATTTGAGAATGGTTTCGAGTTTAGGTTATAGGCTTTGGTTTTAATTTAGGTTATATGTTTTGGTTTAGGTTATAGGTTAAGGTTAGGTTTAGGTTATAGGTTTTGGGATTTGAGAATGGGTTCGGGTTTAGGTCATAGGTTTCGGTATTGGTTTAGGTTATAGGTTTTGGTATTTGAGAATGGGTTGGGGTTTAGGTTATAGGTTTTGGTTTTGGTTTAGGTTATAGGTTAAGGTTAGGTTTAGGTTATAGGTTTTGGGATTTGAGAATGGGTTCGAATTTAGGTCATAGGTTTTGGTATTGGTTTAGGTTATAGGTTTTGGTTTTTGTTTAGGTTATAGGTTATAGGTTTTGGTTTTGGTTAAGGTTAGGTTTTGTGATTTGAGAATGGGTTCGAGTTTAGGTTATAGGTTATTGGATTAGGATTATGTTTAGTATATAGGTTTAGGGATTTGAGAATGGGTTCGGGTTTAGGTTATAGGTTCTGGTTTTGGTTTAGGTTATAGGTTTTGGGATTTGAGAATGGGTTCGGGTTTAGGTTTTAGGTTTTGGTTTTAGTTTAGGTTATAGGTTATAGATTTTGGATAAGGTTTAGGTTATAGGTTTTGAGATTTGAGAATGGGTTCCGGTTTAGGTTATAGGTTTTGGTTTTAGTTTTGTTTTAGGTTATGGGTTTTGGAATTTGAGAATGGGTTCGGGTTTAGGTTATATGTTTTGGTTTTGGTTTAGGTTATAGGTTATAGGTTTAGGATAAGGTTTAGGTCTAGGTTTAGGTTATAGGTTTTGGGATTTGAGTTAAGGTTAGGTTTTGTGATTTGAGAATGGGTTCGAGTTTAGGTTATAGGTTATTGGATTAGGATTATGTTTAGTATATAGGTTTAGGGATTTGAGAATGGGTTCGGGTTTAGGTTATAGGTTCTGGTTTTGGTTTAGGTTATAGGTTTTGGGATTTGAGAATGGGTTCGGGTTTAGGTTTTAGGTTTTGGTTTTAGTTTAGGTTATAGGTTATAGATTTTGGATAAGGTTTAGGTTATAGGTTTTGAGATTTGAGAATGGGTTCCGGTTTAGGTTATAGGTTTTGGTTTTAGTTTTGTTTTAGGTTATGGGTTTTGGAATTTGAGAATGGGTTCGGGTTTAGGTTATATGTTTTGGTTTTGGTTTAGGTTATAGGTTATAGGTTTAGGATAAGGTTTAGGTCTAGGTTTAGGTTATAGGTTTTGGGATTTGAGAATGGGTTCAAGTTTAGGTTATTGGTTTTGGTTTTGGATTAGGTTATAGTTTTTTAGATTTGTCAATGGTTTCGGGTTTAGGTTATAGGTTTTGGTTTTGGTTTAGGTTATAGGTTTTGGGATTTAAGAATGGGTTCGGGTTTAGGTTATAGGTTTTTGTTTTGGTTTAGGTTATAGGTTTTGGTTAAGGTGATAGGTTATAGGTTTAGGTTTATGTTAAGGTTAGGTTTAGGTTATAGGTTTTGGGATTTGGGAATAGTTTTAGGTTATAAGTATAAGTTTATGTTAGGTTATAGGTTAAAGTTTAGGGAAAGGTTATAGGTTTTGAGATTTGTGAATGGGTTCGGGTTTTGGTCATAGTTTTTGCTATTGGTTTAGGTTATAGGTTTTGGGATTTGAGAATGGGTTCGGGTTTAGGTTATAGGTTATAGGTTTTGATTTGGGTTATAGGTTTTAGTTTAGGTTATAGGTTAAGGTTAGGTTTAGGTTATAGGTTTTGGGATTTGAATATGGGTTCGGGTTTAGGTCATAGGTTTTGGTATTGGTTTAGGTTATATGTTTTGGTATTTGAGATTGGGTTTGGGTTTAGCTTATAGGTTTTTGTTTTGGTTTAGGTTATAGGTTTTAGTTTAGGTTAGGTTTAGGTTATAGGTTTTGGGATTTGAGAATGGGTTCGGATTTAGGTCATAGGTTTTGGTATTGGTTTAGGTTATAGGTTTTGGTTTTGGTTTTGGTTTTGGTTATAGGTTTTGCGATTTGGGAATGGGTTTGGGTTTGGGTTTAGGTTATAGGTTTTGGTTTTGTTTTAGGTTATAAGTTTTGGTTAAGGTTATAGGTTATTGGTTTAGGTTTAGGTTAAGGTTAGGTTTAGGTTATAGGTTTTGGGATTTGGGAATAGTTTTAGGTTATAAGTATAGGTTTAGGTTAAGTTATAGATTTTGGGATTTGAGAATGGGTTCGACTTTAGGTTATAGGTTTTGGTTAAGGTTATTGTTTATAAGTTTAGGTTTAGGTTAAGGTGAGGTTTGGGTTATAGGTTTTGGGATTAGGGAATAGTTTTAGGTTATAGCTATAGGTTTAGGTTAGGTTATAGGTTAAGGTTTATGGATAGGTTATTGGTTTTGGTTAAGGTTATAGGTTATAGGTTTAGGTTTAGGTTAAGGTTAGGTTTAGGTTATAGGTGTTGGGATTTGGGAATAGTTTTAGGTTATAAGTATAGGTTTAGGTTAGGTTACAGGTTTTGGGATTTGAGAATGGGTTCGGCTTTAGGTTATAGGTTTTGGTTTTGGTTTAGGTTATAGGTTTTGGTTAAGGTTATAAGTTATAGGTTTAGGTTTATGTTACGGTTAGGTTTAGGTTATAGGTTTTGGGATTTGGGAATAGTTTTAGGTTATAAGTATAGGTTTTGGTTAGGTTATAGGTTTTGGGATTTGATAATGTGTTCGGGTTTAGGTTATAGGTTTTTATTTTGTTTAGGTTATAGGTTTTGGTTTAGGTTTTAGGTTATAGGTTTAGGATAAGGTTTAGGTCTAGGTTTAGGTTATAGGTTTTAGGATTTGAGAATGGGTTCAGGTTTAGTTTATAGGTTTTGGTTTTTGATTAGGTTATAGGTTTTGAGATTTGACATTGGTTTCGGGTTTAGGTTATAGGTTTTGGTTTTGGTTTTGGGATTTGAGAATGGGTTCGGGTTTTGGTTATAGGTTTTGGTTTTGGTTTAGGTTATAGGTTTGGGTTTTGGTTATTGTTTATAGGTTTAGGTTTAGGTTAAGGTGAGGTTTAGGTTATAGGTTTTCGGATTAGGGTATAGTTTTAGGTTATAGGTATAGGTTTAGGTTAGGTTATAGGTTATGGTTTGTAGATAGGTTATAGGTTTTGGGATTTGAGAATGGGTTCGGGTTTAGGTCATAGGTTTTGGTATTAGTTTAGGTTATAGGTTTTGGGATTTGATAATGGGTTCCGGTTTAGGTTATAGGTTATATGTTTTGATTTGGGTTATAGGTTTTAGTTTAGGTTATAGGTTAAGGTTAGGTTTAGGTTCTAGGTTTTGGGATTTGAGAATGGGTTCGGGTTTAGGTCATAGGTTTTGGTATTAGTTTAGGTTATATGTTTTGGTATTTGAGATTGGGTTTGGGTTTAGCTTATAGGTTTTTATTTTGGTTTAGGTTATAGGTTTTAGTTTAGGTTATAGGTTAAGGTTAGGTTTAGGTTATAGGTTTTGGGATTTGAGAATGGGTTCAGATTTAGGTCATAGGTTTTGGTATTGGTTTAAGTTATAGGTTTTGGTTTTGGTTTTGGTTATCGGTTTTGGGATTTGGGAATGGGTTTGGGTTTTGGTTATAGGTTTTGGTTTTGTTTTAGGTTATAGGTTTTGGTTAAGGTTATAGGTTATTGGTTTAGGTTTAGGTTAAGGTTAGGTTTAGGTTATAGGTTTTGGGATTTGGGAATAGTTTTAGGTTATAAGTATAGGTTTAGGTTAGGTTATAGCTTTTGGGATTTGAGAATGGGTTCGGTTTTAGCTTATAGGTTTTAGTTTTGGTTTAGGTTATAGGTTTTGGTCATGGTTATAGGTTATACGTTTAAGTTTAGGTTACGGTTAGGTTTAGGTTTTAGGTTTGGAGATTTGGGAATAGTTTAAGGTTATAAGTATAGGTTTTGGTTGGGTTATAGGTTTTGGGATTTGATAATGGGTTTGGGTTTAGGTTATAGGTTTTGGTTTTGGTTTAGGTTATAGGTTTTGGTTTAGGTTATAGGTTATAGGTTTAGGATAAGGTTTAGGTCTAGGTTTAGGTTATAGGTTTTGGGATTTGAGAATGGGTTTAGGTTTAAGTTATAGGTTTTGGTTTTGGTTTAGGTTATAGGTTTTGGGTTTTGACAATGGTTTCGGGTTTAGGTTATAGGTTTTGGTTTTGGTTTTGGTTATAATTTTTGTGATTTGAGAATGGGTTTGGGTTTAGGTTATAGGTTTTTGTTTTGGTTTAGGTTATATGTTTTGGTCAAGGTTATAGGTTTTAGGTATAGGCTTATGTTAAGGTTAGGTTTAGGTTATAGGTTTTGGGATTTGGGAGTAGTTTTAGGTTATAAGTATAGGTTCAGGTTAGGTTATAGGTTAAGGTTTAGGGATAGGTTATAGGTATTGGGATTTGAGAGTGGGTTCGGGTTTAGGTCATTGGTTTTGGTATTGGTTTAGGTTATAAGTTTTGGGACTTGAGAATGGGTTCGGGTATAGGTTATAGGTTTTCTTTTTGGTTTAGGTTATAGGTTTTGGTTTAGGTTATTGGTTATAGGTTTAGGATAAGGTTTAGGTTTAGGTTTAGGTTATAGGTTTTGGGATTTGAGAATGGGTTCGGGTTTATGTTAAAGGTTTTGGTTTTGGATTAAGTTATAGGTTTTGTGATTTGAGAATGGGTTCGGGTTTAGGTTATAGGTTATGGTTTTGGTTTAGGTTATAGGTTTTGGTTAAGGTTATTTTTTATAAGTTTAGGTTTAGGTTAAGGTGAGGTTTGGGTTACAGGTTTTGGGATTAGGGAATTGTTTTAGGTTATAGCTATAGGTTTAGGTTAGGTTATAGGTTAAGGTTTATGGATAGGTTATAGGTGTTGGGATTTGAGAATGGGTTCGGGTTTAAGTCATAGGATTTGGTATTGGTTTAGGTTATAGGTTTTGGGATTTGAGAATGGGTTCAGGTTTAGGTTATAGGTTTTGGTTTTGGTTTAGGTTTTTGGTTTTGGTTTAGGTTTTTGGTTTTGGTTTAGGTTATAGGTTATAGGTTTAGGATAAGGTTTAGGTTTAGGTTTAGGTTATAGGTTTTTGGATTTGAGAAAGGGTTCAGGTTTAGGTTATTGTTTTAGTTTTGGTTTAGGTTATTGGTTTGGGTTAAGGTTATTGTTTATAGGTTTAGGTTTAGTTTAAGGTGAGGTTTAAGTTATAGGTTTTGGGATTTGGAAATAGTTTTAGGTTGTAGTTATAGGTTTAGGTTCGGTTAGAGGTTACGGTTTATGGATAGGTTATAGGTTTTTGGATTTGAGAATGGGTTCAGGTTTAGGTCATAGGTTTTGGTATTGGTTTAGGTTATGTCACGCCCCAAACTCAGAAATCGGGCTCACAAAATTCCCGATCCCCGAATCCGTCGCTGACAGCCTCCGTAGAACTCCATTTTCGGCTCCTAGCGCCCATTCGCCAGGTTCCGATCCTGGAATGCTACGAGGAGGATTTTCAACGTCAGTTTGATTCGTAATAAGTATAACCAAAGGCATAATCCACAAACAACAACCGAGAAATCCATTACATTTTCACTATGATAAAAAACTTTATAAGTACAATGAACATAAAGAGAAATACAATGGTAAAGAATAAAACTCCAAAACGATCTGCAACATGCTCTTGCCTCAGCGCTGCTGCGAACCAACGTCACCTGCACGTAACAGTCGTGCATAAGCTTATAGAAAGCTTAGAGGGTGGTGAAAGTGTGTGTGCAAGGTAGTAATATGAACATGCAATGTCAGAGTAATGCGAAATATGCAGATGGATCCATAATATGATGAGCCGTACTAAGGCTATGCGATGCAAGACATGAATGGTATCGGCCATCCCGAGGCCATGCGATGTGCAATACAACTCAAGCATACAGATTCTCATCTATGTCCACACATCAATACAGCTCAAATATGGGATATCACCGGGGTCTAGTACACTCTAAACCAGATTGCCGCCACATCGCGCGCAATAAGGTAAGTGGAAGAGACCTCACTATCCGTCTGCCAATATCGGGCGCGACTCGTCGATAGCGGACCCATTCCTTGAGCTGGTCAGACTCAACCTAGCATTGCCCCCTACACTCGGGCGGGTAAGGCCGCACCCCCTTACAACTGACCACAACACAGTGGAGAGCACAACCAACTGGTATTCAGCACTCAACGCTCATCTACCCACTCAGTTTAGACGTTGGAGCAATCTCTTGGTACCATAAGGGTTTAGAGACTTTCACCCAAGGATATCTGTAACGCCCGTGAAAAATCCATACTTGGGCTCGAGTACCAACTCGACCCGAATTTGCGTAGAATTCATTCCTTTGGAAAATTTGACTAGGTTAGCTAGTGCAACGTTAGAATAGCTGGGAAATGGTCCCTGATCACTTTAAATACGTTCTACAAGGCCCGAAGCGAGTGGAACTAAGGGTGCTATAATGCTCTAAAGCCTCGGATCAAACTCTAAGCCGGTTTGTTCTCTGGACCACTTTGAATCTTTGTATTGGATCTAGACCGCGCATCGAAAGTCCGATACCTCCTATCTTAGACCGTTAGGACCATCTAGCTGGGCTTGACACTCATTCCAAAAATCAAGTCAAACCGATTATTACAGGCTATTTCATTGAGCCCGGACCGAAGAGAGTGTGAATAGGGACATAGTTGGAATTTCAAATTCAAATCTGGCACACAAATTTGACGCATCAGTATTAAGCATTCTGACCGTCAGAATACAGCCAAATTACACCCTTGGATCAGGAAAAATATCTATTATATATCACGGGACTTATAGGCCTGATCTTGATGCGGTGACCGTTAAACTGAAACTGGGCCGCCACGTGCGATCTGGGAACCCAACCGGTCTGAAAACTGGATGTATGCTAGATCTAGTATGCATGAGCTTAAGTCCGACCGCATCTGGCCTGGGGACCTCCAGAAATGCCCTTTTGGACCGAAACGGCCCCGATTTGGTTAGGCACCAAGTAAACATTGTTCCCAAGCCTATTTTGGGAATGTTTTAGGCTATAAAAGGGGTTGAAACCCTCACTCCTCTCTCCCATCCGAATTTGAGAGAAGCCCTAGCTTGGGAGAGAGAAAAAGAGTGAGAGATTGTGAGAGAGTGGGAGAGTTCTTCCCGCCACTTGTGCTACGTGTTGCACATGCTTAAGCGACACTCCTCTACCGCTTTCCCGGCGATTCCACCGCAATCCTAGGTAAGTAAAAACCCTAAATAGTTGGTGATTTGAGTTTTTCTTGTTTCCATGGCGATGTAGCTTATGGATCTTATGTATTAGGCTCCTTACTCGCCGTAGACGAAGCATATACACTCCGCTTCAATTCCCGAGTCTACAAGACACTAGGTGAGGATTTTAGACGCTTGGATTGACGGTTCCCAATGCTTTCAATGTCGTTTAATAGTAGATTCTTGACGGCATCGCCGTTTGACATGTACAAAATGCTCTCCGTTTCCCCTTTCGTAAGCTAACGAAGAATATGAGATTTAGGGCATTTTAGTCATTTGTAGGAAGTACTGTTTGCATTCATATTTTGCTGATGTGATTGACATGGTTTGTTGTCGCATTAGGAAGTTAGGAATGCGTGCATAATTAGTTTGGCGAAGAGATTCGCCTAGTTGCACACTTTGGGTCGACATGCTATATGTAGACCTAAGTGTGTAGTGCATGTGTTTGTATAAATGCTTGTATTAGTATGTATTGAATTAAATGATGTTATTTGATACTTTGTGATTGATTTTTCAATTATTATGCCGACCTAAATGATTTTCTACATGTTGACAAAATGCATGATTTCATTACATGCATGGAATGTATGTGCTTGAGGATTTGCTTAAGTTGAATATGCATGGGAAGTATGCCTTGAAGATTTGCTTAAGTTGAAAGTTATAACATGTGTTAACATGCTCACATGATGCATTTCAATTCCAATACCTTGTATAGTAATTCCATAGATGTGTGGGACTTGACTTAGTCCAGGCAGTCGGTAACCGAGCAAATTCGTGGCTGACTGGTCATAGCCACGAATGACGCGTCGATGAATGTGATTCGTGTTGAGAGTTGGCGGCAGTGGTTAGGCCACGCGAAGTGTTTTACGCACTTCATGTCGTTCAGTTCGAGATGCGATCGCGCTAGTCGAGCCCGTCAAGTAACCCGACTGGCCGATGTTTGTTCACCATGTATGTATCATAACTGCTTGAACCTAGGGTACTGAACTTACCATTGTAAACCCTATTAACCGTGGTACCTTGATCCACGAAGACTCATGAGCCGGGCATGGTGGTATGGGACACCGTGGTCGAGCTGTCGGCCTACGCTGGGGCCACAAACCTCCCCGTAGTGACCAGTGAGCACCTAGACTCGTGAGCAGATTATGGTGGTATGGGACACTATATTCTAGCTGTCGGCCTACACTGATCAGGCGACGAGCCCTTTGTAGTGACCGCGAGCGTATTCTGAGTTCACGGGAGGCGACGACCCTTCCGTGCAGTAGAGTACAGTAGGCCTGTATTGATAAGGTGATGGGGGAGCGGTGCAACGAGTGCGAGCAACAGCCCTGGCAGCCCTTGCAGTGACCTACGAAATGTACATCGTATGAGATTACTAGGAGTGACGACCCTAGACAGGATCCGTGTTGGGATTGATACAAGGGAGGTACCTTAGTTTCCCAATCCTGCTGTTTGAATGGACTAATAATAACTTGGTAATCATATCACCATAGCATTGCATGTGCCTGGAAGATGTGGAGCACTCTAGGGAGTGTGGCATGCCGCGGTCGTAAGATGTTGCCGTATGAGGGTGATCGTCGGTGAGGGCATACATCACGTCATATCATCTTGCATTAACAACAGTATTAGGACTTGTCTGATTTACTGCTTTACTATTATCGCGTGACTGAATTGTGAACATGCTAATCTTTGCTCTATGATTCCACTGAGTTGATCACTCATTCCCACGTTACGGGATGGTGTTTGCAACACCCACCAGACCCTGTTGTAGTTGCAGGTGACGATGAGATCCAGGAGGTGGAGCTAGATGATGACGAGGACCAGGATGAGTTCTCGTATATGCAGTATCATGACGGCTTCCCGTAGGTGACCTGGATCGAGGGGACATCAGTGGGACTTTTCTTTTTGAACATTATTCTTTTGTTATGTACATGTATATGAGACTCAGAGATGTAGTCATACTTTGGAGACAGTTGAGATTACTTTGTTTTTCCATACAGTGATATATATCTTGTTTAGTCTTCCGCTTGCTTTTATCACTGGATCTGAAGTATGAATTGCAGCTTTGGTATACTTTTACTCATGTGAATGCTTTAAATCAGACAACATCGAATCATAACCATTTTTGTTGCATAAGTGACGGTCTGGAACTCGGGAGTTGAGTTTATACACGACCCCCGATTTTCAGGGTGTTACAAGTTGGTATCAAAGCATGAATGAGAGTATACTGGGCCTGGGTTATGGTCTTGCGACGTACGCTGTCGCTTCCTTTGACTTAGGTGGGTGCGAGAAGGGTCTAGAAACACTTCTAGGATCACAGATTCGCCGATAGGCGAAGTTTATAAGGATCGATCGCAAGATCGAGTCTGTAACGTATCTCGGGTCGCGTTAAGCAACCCGAATCACCTCTAAGCTGTAGGAAGTCGGGTGGAGACGTCCTATGAGCGGTTTTAAACCGCAAAGGTGAACCTTTGGGCCGTGGAATGACCACGACTCCAGTAATCAATCGCCAGGGCTTAAAAACCCCGTTTTGCCAAAAATTCTCAAAATTCCTTCTCTAAACACTTCAACCTTCAGTTCTTTCTTATCCATTTCATGTTAGGCATCAAACCTAATGTGAAAATAACACAAATTAGTACATTCACCAAATTTTACAGTGAATAGTAAAATTTCATGAAAAATGGCCATAAGGCCATTCTAACTTCACTTTCTTTAGCAACTAAGGAGCTAGAAAGATGTACTGGATCCTTCTACCCCAAATCCATATGCTGCATCATATGGTTTGGTATTCGGTACTGCGATGTGGACCCGGAAAGCCCCAAAAACATGTTTGGGCTCATAGGGACCAAAATACTATGAACTAAGGGGTGGGACCAGACTTTTTGGGACCCTGGGACCATGGGGGACCAGACCCATGGGGTCCCGCTGGCCAACCTGGAGGTTGGCCGGCGATGCCATCGCCGGCCGGGCGATGCATCGCCGGCCGGCCATCTCCGATGGTGCTGCCCTTTGGGCGCACCCACTTAAATGCCTCCCACAACACCCCTAGCTACCTCCCATCCCACGAAAACCCCTAAAACACCCCTCTCCTTCACAAACAGCCCCCTTGCATGCCCTAGATTTGATTTTCAGCGCTCTATTCCAAACCCCGGCGACCCAAACCCCTCCTAAACCCTTCCTTGGCCAAAACCGACCACCACCCATTGATTATCGGGTGTTGGCAGCCCCTTTCCTTGAAGATTTTCCCATTTGGAGCTCCAAAATCCCCCAAATAGTGCTGAAATCGTGAGCAGCTCCATTCCACCTTTTTGTTCTTATTTTTCCTTGAAAGTACAGCCTTGGGAAGCTTGAAGCATCCCTCTACGACGCCTAGATTTCCTTTCGTCAGATTGGACAGCCATTTCTCCGCATTTTCGGCGTTTTCCATGGCTTTCGTGGAAGCTATTTTGGGACTTTTGTCACTCTCATCCATCCTGTCTTTGATGGGTAAGAGGAAAACTGCAACAGACGAGGCTGGGCCGAGCCGCCCTGCTCAATCGAGAAGACCGCGGGGTGGTGCCGCAAGTTCAAGCGCCGCCGCAGGTCCAGCTGCAGTCCTGGAGTGCCGTACGAAGCGGGATTTGGATCCCCATGCACACCTTGGACGAACCATCCTATCAGAGATGCCTCATGGTGAATACACTGATCGTAGAGTGTTATTTGAGGCGGACGTAGATGGGCGATTGTTCGGCGAATATCTGTTGTTCGAACGCATTGAAGCTGCGCACTGGGGACCGATCTTTGAAGCTCGCGCTCGTGCTAATGTGAGCACTGTTCGTGCCTTCTATGCTAGCATCCAGAGTCCTACCTTGGAGCCCTTGCAGTTCAAAATCCCTTTTGGTAGAGATCGGATGGCTACGATCGACGTCCGGTTGGTTGCGCGACTTCTCAACGTGCCACTAGGTGATGTGCATCCAAGTGAGAAGAATTTGAGGACTAGACGTGAACGAGATCGCCGCACCAGGTTTCTGTGCGGTAAGTTGGTTCCATGGCAGCCTAATAATAGCCTCAAGGCAACGTACATGTCTGAGGATTTGCGTCTGCTGCATCACATCTGCACGTTCAATGTTTATCCTAGGTCGACGAACCGCATTGAATGTACACGTCTTATGGTCGATTTCTTATTTCTGGTGGCTCAGGGAGAGAACGTATGTATGGCCACTTTCATCTTACGGCAGATAGTTCTCATAGCCAGGTCGAGAAGAACATCCGAATCCCTTCCCTTTGGCCGACTCATTTGCAAGATTGCGCTTGAGTTTGCCTATAGACTTGGACCCGAATTGCCGGTATCGATTCACACCATCGATGAGTCGACGATGGTTAAGATGAAGATTGGGTCGCAATATCGTGAAAATCAACTTGAAAGGGATAGTGGGGACGACTTTGACGAAGAGGAAGATCAAAGCGAAGGAGAACCTAGTGCAGAAGTTCAGGAAGAGACTCAGGAAGAAGCAGAAGAGGAGGCTCAGGATACTGATGAGAGCCCTCCTCCTTCTGCGCAGACTACTATTGACGATCGCATTGCTCGGATGGAGGAGAGTCAGACCGCTTTGCGAAGGGAAGTCCAGGAACTTCGAGCAGAGGTCGCTGATGCCAAGGCCGTTACGAAGAAGAAATTTGGCAAGGTGACTCGCACCTTGAAGGCAATCCTGTGTTGCTTACAGGATAAGGGTGCTCCTCCTCCGTCGCCAGACTCCGACTAGCGACGCGATCTTTGATGTTGTTATGAGTAGATAGCCATTTTCCGTTTTATGTGTGTAAAGCCTATTAGGGCTAGTGCTTTGCTTATGTTGCTGTTGCTTAACTGTCTTAATTTCCATGTCATTCTAGTCATGATGCTTGTAAGGATATATCCCTTGTATTGTGACAATTTTGATTAATTGAAATGCATGGAATGCCTTCGACTCTTTAGTGAATGATTGTGGTGTATTTGTGCAATTGAGACTGACAAGGTTGCGCCCTATTTTGAATATAGGGAATGCCACCTAAGACTACGAGGAGCGCGGTTCGGCTTTCATTGTTAGAGCAGATGGATCAGGCTCCTTCTCAGTCTGGCACTCGTCCGGACCCTGCTGTGGGCCCGATTCCTGAGACTGTTCGATCGTCTCAGCCTGCTACTGGTCCTACAGATGGACCACCGCCATTTACACCATCAGTTAGAGAGCCACAGCGCGCATCTACTTCCGCACCTCATCCGCCACAGCCTGCTCCACCACCTGATAGATTCGAGCAGATGATGGCTATGATGCTACAGCAGCAGCAGCTATTGACTACTATAGTCGGGACTTTAGCCCAGGGTGGGGGTGCGACTGCATCTACTCCGCCTGCACCACCTGCGCATCCAGCTGAGGATGCCTATGCTTACGCCCAGGATGAGGGCATAGCACTTCCTGCGCAGCCTGCTTTCCCTGCGGGGAACCCTGCCGACACACGGGGCCTTCTGGAGCGATTTCAGCGCTTGCGGCCTCCTACTTTCACGGGTTCTCACAGACCCGAGGAGGCTGAGTTTTGGCTCGACCGAGTGTCGAAGATTCTGCGCATGTTGCACTGTACTGAGGCAGAGCAGGTAGAGCTGGCTACCTTCCAGTTTGAGAGAGAGGCCAGTATGTGGTGGGATAGTGTATTGCGGACTGTTACCGCAGACTTCGTATGGACATGGGCAGCATTCGAGTTTCGCTTCCATGAGAAGTATTATCCTCAGACCTACAGACACGAGAGGGAGAATGAGTTTCTCCGTCTCAGGCAGGCAGCGATGACGGTCACCGAGTATGAGCATCGGTTCACAGAGTTGGGCAGGTACGTCCCGACGATTTTAGCTGATGAGCAGATGCGCATACGGCGCTTTTTGGAGGGCTTGCGACCGGATATTCGGTCGAAGATGTGCTGTATCAGTTTCTCCTCCTATGCGGAGTTGGTTCACATGTCCATGCGGGCAGAGCAGGACGTGGATCGACTTGCGCGATCACGAGGCCCGACTACTTCTAGGCCGCGACCGGAGTTGCCAGATAGGCCCTTCGCGGGCAAGAGGCCTCGCATTGATCCTCCTACCAGGACCACGGCGCCAGTAGGACCGTTTCGGCGCCCTGATCTATCATGCACATACTGTGGGAGGACGGGCCACCTAGCGCAGAGTTGCTTTTCGAGGATGCGGGACAGTGGGTTCTCGCCGCCGCAGAAGATTGATCGTGTACGTCCACAGGCGATATCAGCACCGCCTATACGGTCAGCTCCTGCGCAGTCCTCTTTCAGACCCACAGTATCGCAGATTCGACCGCCCCCACGGCCCTTGACACAGCGGCCGAACCGGCCACAGCAGGCTCGAGTTCATGCACTGACCGCTGAGGCAGCTACGACGCCGACTTCCCAGCATTCAGCCTTCGAGGTCACGGGCCATATCGGAGGTACTCCCGTTCTTGTCATGGTGGACACTGGTTCCACGATTTCCTTGATATCGCGTGCCGTGGTCAGACGTCTTGGGTTGCAGACTATCACTATGGATAGCGTGCGAGTCCTTGCAGCTCATGGAGATTATTCGGATGTCACCCAGATGTGTGAGGGTTGTTTACTTGATCTGGGAGGCAGGACGATGACTCTTGATTTGGTCGTCGATCCCTCGCTCGTATATCTCGACGTCATTCTTGGCATGGACTGGTTGACTGCAGCGAGAGCCGAGATTGACTGCGAGGCTCGTGTGGTGACGGTGTACGAGCCTGAGGGCACGCCTTTCACATTTTCAGTGCGGGTAAATCTTCCTTTCCGCATTCTTAGCTACGCCACTCTATTGCGCGACGCTGGTGCCCAGGTACTTGAGCAGACGCCAGTTGTTTCTGAGTTCGGGGATCTGTTCAGGAAGATCCCTGGTTTGCCACCCCGACGTGAGATCGATTTCACTATCGATCTGATTCCTGGTTCTACACCCGTCTCACTGCCGACGTATCGCATGGCACCATGTGAGATGGAGGAGTTGAGGACGCAGATTGATGGTCTACTAGAGCTTGGCCTTATACGGCCTAGCGTATCTCCTTGGGGAGCACCGGTCTTGTTCGTGAAGAAGAAGGATGGTTCGCTGCGATTGTGTATTGATTATCGCAGGCTGAACCAACTCACAGTGAAGAACAAGTACCCTTTGCCCAGGATCGATGACTTATTTGATCAGTTGAGAGGAGCGCAGTACTTCTCGAAGATTGATCTTCAGTCAGGATATCATCAGCTGCGCGTCAGAGATGAGGACGTGCAGAAGACAGCATTCAGGACCAGTTTTGGGCACTACGAGTTCCTCGTGATGTCGTTCGGTCTCACGAACGCACCGGCCGTGTTCATGGATCTGATGAACCGGGTATTGCGGCCTTTCCTCTATCGATTCGTCGTTGTCTTCATCGACGACATTTTGGTGTACTCTAGGAGTCGAGAGGAGCATGAGGAGCACTTGCGTTTGGTCCTTGATACGCTCAGACAGCATCAGTTGTTCGCACAGTATAAGAAGTGCGACTTCTGGAAGCAGGAGGTGAAGTTTCTGGGACACGTGGTGTCCAAGGATGGCATGGCAGTTGACCTGTCTAAGGTAGCTGCGGTGCAGGACTGGGAGCAGCCTAGTTCTGTCACTGAGGTGAGGAGTTTCTTGGGTCTCGCTGGCTACTATCGGCGTTTCATTCAGGATTTCTCGAAGATCGCGAGACCCTTATCTCAGTTGACACGGAAGGACGTGAAGTTCGCCTGGAATGATAAGGCGGAGTCAGCTTTTCAGGAGCTGAAGGACAGACTTACGTCCGCCCCTGTGCTAGTATTGCCAGAGCAAGGGGTTAAATACACTATATACACTGACGCGTCTAGCGTTGGTTTGGGTTGTGTCCTTATGCAGAGGGACAGGGTAATTTCGTATGCCTCGAGACAATTAAGGAAGCACGAGGAGAATTACCCTACACACGACCTGGAGTTGGCAGCCGTGATATTCGCACTGAGACTCTGGAGACATTACCTCTATGGAGAGGAGTTCGAGCTCTTTTGCGACCACAAGAGCCTCAAGTACATATTCACGCAGCGGGACTTGAATATGAGGCAGCGGCGATGGATGGAGACGCTGAAGGACTTCAAGTTTGAAGTCTCTTACCATCCTGGGAAGGCGAACCTTGTGGCTGATGCGTTGAGCCGCAAGAAGGCGATAGAGTTTGCGGCTCCGCTGATGGTTGCCGAGTGGGATATGGTTGAGTTTTTGCGAGACTTTGAGCAGAAACTCACCGTAGAGGAGCCATTTGAGTTCATCGCACATGTTCAGGTGCGATCCCCGATCGATGACAGTGTCATCGACGCGCAGAGGGACGACGCGCATCTTACTGAGCTTCGAGAGCAGGCCAGTGATGATGATGACGCCGACTGGCGAGTTGGCATGGATGGGGGTTTACGTTACCGTGGCCGCCTATGCGTTCCTGATGTCCCTGACTTGAGACGAGAGATTCTCGAGGCTGCGCATTCTACTAGACTCGCGATGCATCCTGGCAGCACGAAGATGTATCGTGACGTGAAGAGGACGTACTGGTGGGAAGGTATGAAGACCCACATTGCTGAGTTCGTGTCCCGTTGTCTCACTTGTCAACAGGTGAAGGCAGAGCATCGCCGACTACCTGGACTTTTGCAGCCTATGCCGATTGCAGAGTGGAAGTGGGATTTCATTTCCATGGACTTCATTTCTGGGTTGCCGAAGACGAGGAAGGGGCATGATTCTATTTGGGTGATCGTCGACCGATTGACGAAGTCGGCGCACTTCCTACCGATCAGAGTTACGAACTCTGCAGACGAGCTGGCTAGATTGTATATTAGAGAGATCGTGCGTCTGCATGGAGTTCCGTTGGAGATCGTGTCGGACAGAGACACGCGGTTCACTTCTATTTTCTGGACTCGCATTCAGGAGGCTATGGGTGTGAAGTTGAAGTTCAGTACTGCCTTCCACCCACAGACGGACGGACAGACAGAGCGAGTGAACCAGATCCTGGAGGACATGTTGCGAGCTTGCGCATTGGACTTCAAGGACAGTTGGGATGACTGTCTTGCATATGCGGAGTTTGCGTACAACAATAGCTTCCAGGCGAGTATCGGCATGGCACCTTATGAGGCGCTGTATGGGCGACCTTGTCGCGCACCGCATTGCTGGTTAGAGGTCGGTGAGCGCAGCTTGATTGGCCCAGAGTTGGTGCAGGCGACGTCAGAGAAGATTGATATTATTCGACGTCGGCTTCTTACAGCGCAGAGCAGACAGAAGAGCTACGCCGATACGAGACGGAGACCACTAGAGTTCACAGTCGGGGATCATGTGTTTTTGCGAGTTTCCCCTATGAAGGGAGTCCTTCGGTTCGGAAAGAAGGGGAAGCTGGCACCGCGATACATTGGTCCATTTCAGATCCTCGATCGTGTGGGAGCAGTGGCTTACCGATTGGCTTTACCCACGCCCCTCGCGAGCGTCCACAACGTATTTCATGTTTCTATGCTGAAGAAGTATGTTGCTGATCCTTCTCATATCATCAGATGGGAGCAGGTGCAGTTAGGAGAGGATGTTACTTATATCCTGCGACCGACACGCATCTTAGACCGGAAGGAGCAGGTACTGCGTAGCAAGGTGATTCCCCTTGTGAAGGTACTATGGACGCATCATACTGAGGAGGAGGCTACTTGGGAGACAGAAGCCGAGATCAGAAAGAACTACCCACAGCTTCTCGAGGAGTACGAAAAGGTACAAAATTTCGAGGACGAAATTATTTGTTAAGGGGGGTAGATTGTAACGCCCGTGAAAAATCCATACTTGGGCTCGAGTACCAACTCGACCCGAATTTGCGTAGAATTCATTCCTTTGGAAAATTTGACTAGGTTAGCTAGTGCAACGTTAGAATAGCTGGGAAATGGTCCCTGATCACTTTAAATACGTTCTACAAGGCCCGAAGCGAGTGGAACTAAGGGTGCTATAATGCTCTAAAGCCTCGGATCAAACTCTAAGCCGGTTTGTTCTCTGGACCACTTTGAATCTTTGTATTGGATCTAGACCGCGCATCGAAAGTCCGATACCTCCTATCTTAGACCGTTAGGACCGTCTAGCTGGGCTTGACACTCATTCCAAAAATCAAGTCAAACCGATTATTACAGGCTATTTCATTGAGCCCGGACCGAAGAGAGTGTGAATAGGGACATAGTTGGAATTTCAAATTCAAATCTGGCACACAAATTTGACGCATCAGTATTAAGCATTCTGACCGTCAGAATACAGCCAAATTACACCCTTGGATCAGGAAAAATATCTATTATATATCACGGGACTTATAGGCCTGATCTTGATGCGGTGACCGTTAAACTGAAACTGGGCCGCCACGTGCGATCTGGGAACCCAACCGGTCTGAAAACTGGATGTATGCTAGATCTAGTATGCATGAGCTTAAGTCCGACCGCATCTGGCCTGGGGACCTCCAGAAATGCCCTTTTGGACCGAAACGGCCCCGATTTGGTTAGGCACCAAGTAAACATTGTTCCCAAGCCTATTTTGGGAATGTTTTAGGCTATAAAAGGGGTTGAAACCCTCACTCCTCTCTCCCATCCGAATTTGAGAGAAGCCCTAGCTTGGGAGAGAGAAAAAGAGTGAGAGATTGTGAGAGAGTGGGAGAGTTCTTCCCGCCACTTGTGCTACGTGTTGCACATGCTTAAGCGACACTCCTCTACCGCTTTCCCGGCGATTCCACCGCAATCCTAGGTAAGTAAAAACCCTAAATAGTTGGTGATTTGAGTTTTTCTTGTTTCCATGGCGATGTAGCTTATGGATCTTATGTATTAGGCTCCTTACTCGCCGTAGACGAAGCATATACACTCCGCTTCAATTCCCGAGTCTACAAGACACTAGGTGAGGATTTTAGACGCTTGGATTGACGGTTCCCAATGCTTTCAATGTCGTTTAATAGTAGATTCTTGACGGCATCGCCGTTTGACATGTACAAAATGCTCTCCGTTTCCCCTTTCGTAAGCTAACGAAGAATATGAGATTTAGGGCATTTTAGTCATTTGTAGGAAGTACTGTTTGCATTCATATTTTGCTGATGTGATTGACATGGTTTGTTGTCGCATTAGGAAGTTAGGAATGCGTGCATAATTAGTTTGGCGAAGAGATTCGCCTAGTTGCACACTTTGGGTCGACATGCTATATGTAGACCTAAGTGTGTAGTGCATGTGTTTGTATAAATGCTTGTATTAGTATGTATTGAATTAAATGATGTTATTTGATACTTTGTGATTGATTTTTCAATTATTATGCCGACCTAAATGATTTTCTACATGTTGACAAAATGCATGATTTCATTACATGCATGGAATGTATGTGCTTGAGGATTTGCTTAAGTTGAATATGCATGGGAAGTATGCCTTGAAGATTTGCTTAAGTTGAAAGTTATAACATGTGTTAACATGCTCACATGATGCATTTCAATTCCAATACCTTGTATAGTAATTCCATAGATGTGTGGGACTTGACTTAGTCCAGGCAGTCGGTAACCGAGCAAATTCGTGGCTGACTGGTCATAGCCACGAATGACGCGTCGATGAATGTGATTCGTGTTGAGAGTTGGCGGCAGTGGTTAGGCCACGCGAAGTGTTTTACGCACTTCATGTCGTTCAGTTCGAGATGCGATCGCGCTAGTCGAGCCCGTCAAGTAACCCGACTGGCCGATGTTTGTTCACCATGTATGTATCATAACTGCTTGAACCTAGGGTACTGAACTTACCATTGTAAACCCTATTAACCGTGGTACCTTGATCCACGAAGACTCATGAGCCGGGCATGGTGGTATGGGACACCGTGGTCGAGCTGTCGGCCTACGCTGGGGCCACAAACCTCCCCGTAGTGACCAGTGAGCACCTAGACTCGTGAGCAGATTATGGTGGTATGGGACACTATATTCTAGCTGTCGGCCTACACTGATCAGGCGACGAGCCCTTTGTAGTGACCGCGAGCGTATTCTGAGTTCACGGGAGGCGACGACCCTTCCGTGCAGTAGAGTACAGTAGGCCTGTATTGATAAGGTGATGGGGGAGCGGTGCAACGAGTGCGAGCAACAGCCCTGGCAGCCCTTGCAGTGACCTACGAAATGTACATCGTATGAGATTACTAGGAGTGACGACCCTAGACAGGATCCGTGTTGGGATTGATACAAGGGAGGTACCTTAGTTTCCCAATCCTGCTGTTTGAATGGACTAATAATAACTTGGTAATCATATCACCATAGCATTGCATGTGCCTGGAAGATGTGGAGCACTCTAGGGAGTGTGGCATGCCGCGGTCGTAAGATGTTGCCGTATGAGGGTGATCGTCGGTGAGGGCATACATCACGTCATATCATCTTGCATTAACAACAGTATTAGGACTTGTCTGATTTACTGCTTTACTATTATCGCGTGACTGAATTGTGAACATGCTAATCTTTGCTCTATGATTCCACTGAGTTGATCACTCATTCCCACGTTACGGGATGGTGTTTGCAACACCCACCAGACCCTGTTGTAGTTGCAGGTGACGATGAGATCCAGGAGGTGGAGCTAGATGATGACGAGGACCAGGATGAGTTCTCGTATATGCAGTATCATGACGGCTTCCCGTAGGTGACCTGGATCGAGGGGACATCAGTGGGACTTTTCTTTTTGAACATTATTCTTTTGTTATGTACATGTATATGAGACTCAGAGATGTAGTCATACTTTGGAGACAGTTGAGATTACTTTGTTTTTCCATACAGTGATATATATCTTGTTTAGTCTTCCGCTTGCTTTTATCACTGGATCTGAAGTATGAATTGCAGCTTTGGTATACTTTTACTCATGTGAATGCTTTAAATCAGACAACATCGAATCATAACCATTTTTGTTGCATAAGTGACGGTCTGGAACTCGGGAGTTGAGTTTATACACGACCCCCGATTTTCAGGGTGTTACAATATCTATAGCACCCCATATAGAATAAGATTTTTGGTATCCAGTCCTGCTAACCACGGTATGTTTGTGGAGGCTACGACCCTGATGTCGTTAGGGCGTATAATAACCATGTCACACAAATACGAAATGCATGATTCACACTGTCCAGTCATGCAACAAATTCTGCGCATATCATGCGCTAATGTAGGGCAACACCGCCTAACTAGGAGCCCATAAACAACCGGCCCGAAGGCATATGCTATGATCAATCAATCCTCATATCAAGCATATATATGATACATATGATTCTGAGTCATGAAACTATACTAAACATGTAAGTGAGTGATGAACCATTCTTACAACGCAGATGGGCCTAGACGGCCTATACACAGCAGTACGGCCCAACAATGGGCCCTAAGGAGAGTCATAATGTGGACATCCAACCAACATTACACTCACAATGTGGACGTCAAACCAACATTGCTCCCAAGGTACGATCTTTGTAGACATCGCTACTTAGTCTGTATTGGAATTACACATTGCAATGGACTTTAGGTTCATCCCATTGGGCCTTACATACATATCAAATGGGTCATATCTTATGGGCCTTTTATTCATCAGATGGGCCACATAGATGGGCCACACCAATGGGTCTTATGTGCATTGCAATGGGTTAAAACCCGTGGGCCTTGGATTGCATCAAATGGGTTTAATCTCATGGGTCTTATATGTCTTAAATGGGCCTAACCCATAGGGCTTTTACAAATCAAATGGGCCTACTTCCATGGGCTTTAAAAATGCATCAAATGGGTCCAATTTCATGGGCCTTGGAATACATCAAATGGGCCTAGTCCCATGGACTTGAAACATATCAAGTGGGCCTAAACTCATAGGCCTTAAATATCAAGTGAGCCTAGGTCCATAGGCTTTACATATCAAGTGGGCCCAAGTCCATAGGCCTTATATGAATCAAATAGGCCTGACCCATAAGCCTTTCATAAATCAATTGAGCCTAACCCAAAGGCCTTTTGTAATTCAAATGGGCCTAGCCCATGCATGAGTGGCCCACCCAACCAGCCACTCATGCCTTAAAATGATTTCACCAAGTAGATGGATGGTCTGGATGCACACATGCATCATGGTGGGTCCCACTACCGCTGGTCAGAGAGGATGGCACACGCATCAAGGAGGGCTCCACCATCTGCTGGACGGTGGAGGAAATACGGTGTCAAGGTGGGTGCCACCGTCCACTGGACAGTGGACTTACAACACATACATCATTGTGGGTCCCATGTGGGGCCCACTGTAATATTTATTTGGCATCCAAGCTGCTCATAAGGTCATTCTGACCTGGATGAAGGGAAAACATAAATTTTAGCTTGATCCAACACTTCTGTGGGCCCCAAAAAGGATTTCAATGGTAGGTAAACAATTCCATTGTTTCCTGTGGTGTGGGCCGCCTGAGTTCTAGATCGGGTTGAAATTTGGAGGGGGCCCACCTGAGGAGGGGACCCACCTCATGAACGGTGTGGATCTTAACATATACATCATGGTGGGGCCCACGGCAGCAGCCGTGGGCTGCTGCTCGACCGCCCACCACGCTGATGTTGCTGCTGCAGCCGTTGTCAGAAGCAAAGAGACAAGGCCTCTTGCAATTTTGGAAAAAACCTAATTTTTTAGGGTATTTCACACGTGGGGCCCGCTTTACAATGATCTACCCCGGCCATTGCGTTCAGTGGCACGTAACGGGTGAAATGAGTCCGAAGTTTAAATTTTTTTATGATTAGAAAATGAAATAAAATTAAAAAAGGATCCTTGAATGGTAATGATGCGTTCTTCGATGCTATGGCCCATCAAGTCTTCCAATTAGCCCCAAACTTCTACCCAACGGCTAAAATACTGTAGGTAAGAAGATGAATGGCTTGGGTTGTTTAAATACATCATGGTGGGGCCTAAGCAAGTGGACCACCAAAGGCCTCCTTTTCTTCTTCTTGTTTTTTTTTGGAACGTCCAGCGTCCCAGACGCTGGACAGTTTGCTTCTTTTAGAAATACATGGTGGTGGGCCCTGATGAAGTGGGCCACCACTGTTGGGTGACGTGGGTACAACGTATATGGTGGGCCCCACTTGAATAAATCTTGAACAAAATAATGTCTCAAGGTGGGGTCCATACAAGTGGGCCACACAACCCTATTGCATAAAATAAGATAAAATAAAATAAAAAGAAATAAAAGAGAGAGAGAGACATGGAGAGTGGGACACGCCTTGTGATGGAGGGACCCCGACACTATGGGCCCTCCCTTGCAATGAATCAATCATCAAGTGGGTCATTTAGCATATGGGACCATCAAAACTTAAAATCAACGGTGAGGATCCTTTCCCTACCAATATGGATGGTCTAGATAACCTTTCTAAAGAAATAAACATCATGATGGGGTCCATGGAGAATGGCCCCATCATGGAATGATCATGATGATCCAAGTGGTCCATCGGCCACAACTTAGGGTCCCAAGTGAGATCCACACCATGGATCGGTGGGCCTCACTTGACCCATCATAAAAATAAGAAAAATTATCCTATAGAGGCACCCACCATTCGATCTTCTTACTCCTAGGGGTTCCTTGACACCTTAGCTTCAACTTCAATGGATGAGATGAGGAATGGAAGGTTGAGATGGGAGATGGTGGGGTAGAAAAGTGGGCCACTTGAAGCTTAGGGATACTTGGAAAATTCCATACGTATGGAGCTTGGGAATTTTTGGTTGCTTGAAAATTTTTACAAATGAGGAAGAGAGGAGTTGTAAAGGGAGAGAGAGAGTGATGGATGGATGTGATGAGTGCTGGTTGTGTAAGAAATCTTTGACTTTTGTGGCCTTTTGTGTAAGAGAGGTATGGGAGGTGTAAGAAAATCTTGACTTTTGAGGCTTTTGTGTAAGAGAGGTATGAGAGGTGAAGACTTTTGTGGTTGCTTGAAAAAAAGGGTGAAAGTGATGTGTACTTGACATGTACTTGACATGTGATGGATTGATGGGATTGATGTAATTGATGTGACACATCGTAGAGATTCTCTTGGGTTTTGCAACGCGCAGCATTTCCTCACACCGAACGTTGGCCCACATCTCTTGACCAGGGTATCGCCTCGGCGCGCGAGTCGCGGCATTGGAACCGCAGCGACGGCACGATCGCTATGGTATTGGTCTTGGGTTGAGTCGACTCGGGTTGTCGGCATATAAATCAGGGTCGCGCGTCGATATCGGTTAAGGGTCGAAGGTTGTCGAAATTCGACCGGTAAGACCGCGGAAGTCTACGGAAAGGTACGGACCAAGATACGGGTCTTACAGGTTATAGGTTTTTTATATTTGAGAATGCATTCGGGCTTAAGTTATAGGTTTTGGTTTTGGTTTAGGTTTTACTTTAAGGTTAGGTTTAGGTTATTGGTTTTGGTTTAGGTTATAGGTTTTGGGACTTGAGAATGGGTTGTGGTTTAATTTATAGGTTTTGGTTTTGGTTTAGGTTATAGGTTATTGGTTTAGGATAAGGTTTAATTTTAGGTTTAGGTTTTAGGTTTTGGGATTTGAGAATGGGTTCGGGTTTATGTTATAGGTTTTGGTTTTGGTTTATGTTATAGGTTTTCGGATTTGAGAATGGGTTCGGGTTTAGGTTATAGGTTTTGGATTTGGTTTAGGTTATAGGTTTGGGTTAAGGTTATTGTTTATTGGTTTAGGTTTAGGTTAAGGTGAGGTTTAGGTTATAGGTTTTGGGATAAGGGAATAGTTTTAGGTTATAGGTATAGGTTTAGGTTAGGTTATAGGTTAAGGTTTATGGATAGGTTATAGGTTTTGGTATTTGAGAATGGGTTGGGGTTTAGGTTGTAGGTTTTGGTTTAGGTTATCTATTTTGGTATAGGTTAAAGGTTATGGTTATAGTATTTGGGATTTGAGAATGGGTTCGGGTTTAGGTCATAGGTTTTGGTATTGGTTTAGGTTATAGGTTTTGGGATTTGAGAATGGGTTTGGGTTTAGGTTATAGGTTTTGGTTTTGGTTTAGGTTATAGGTGGTTTAGGATAAGGTTTAGGTTTAGGTTTAGGTTATAGGTATTGGGATTTGAGAATGGGTTGGGGTTTAGGTTATAGGTTTTAATTTAGGTTATAGGTTTTGGGATGTGAGAATGGGTTGGGGTTTAGGTTATAGGTTTTGGTTTAGGTTATCTATTTTGGTATAGGTTATAGGTTAAGGTTAGGTTTAGGTTATAGGTTTGGGATTTGAGAATGGGTTTGGGTTTAGGTCATTGGTTTTGGTATTGGTTTAGGTTATAGGTTTTGGGATTTGAGAATGGGTTTGGGTTTAGGTTATAGGTTTTGGTATTTGAGAATGGGTTCGGGTTTATGTTATAGTTTTTGGTTTTGGTTTAGGTTATAGGTTAAGGTTAGGTTTAGGTTATAGGTTTTGAGATTTAAGAAGGGGTTCGGATTTAGGTCATAGGTTTTGGTATTGGTTTAGGTTATAGGTTTTGGAATTTGAGAATGTGTTCGGGTTTAAGTTATAGGTTTTGGTTTTGGTTTAGGTTATAGGTTTTGGTTTAGGTTATAGGTTATAGGTTTTGGTTTTGGTTAAGGTTAGGTTTTGGTTATAGGTTTTGGGATTTTAGAATGGGTTCGAGTTTAGGTTATAGGTTTTGGGTTTGGTTTTGGTTATAGGTTATAGGATTTGGATAATGTTTAGGTTATAGGTTTTGGGATTTAAGAATGGGTTTGAGTTTAGGTTATAGGTTGTAGTTTTGGTTTAGGTTATAGTTTTTGGTTAAGGTTATAGGTTATAGGTTTAAGTTTAGGTTAAGGTTAGGTTTCGGTTATAGGTTTTGTGATTTGGGAATAGTTTTAGGTAATAGGTATAGGTTTAGGTTAGGTTATAGGTTAAAGTTTATGGATAGGTTATAGGTTTTGGTATTTGAGAATGGGTTGAGGTTTAGGTCATTGGTTTTGGTATTGGTTTAGGATATAGGTTTTGGGACTTGGGAATGGGTTCGGGTTTAGTTTATAGGTTTTGGTTTTGGTTTAGGTTATTGGTTATAGGTTTAGGATAAGGTTTAGGTTTAGGTTTAGGTTATAGGTTTTGGGATTTGAGAATGGGTTCGGGTTTATGTATAGGTTTTGGTTTTGGTTTAGGTTATAGGTTTTGGGATTTGAGAATGGGTTCGGGTTTAAGATATACGTTTGGATTTTGGTTTAGGTTCTAGGATTTGGTTATAGTTATAGGTTATAGGTTTAGGTTTAGGTTAAGGTAAGGTTTAGGTTATAGGTTTTTGGATTTGGGAATAGTTTTAGGTTATTGGTATAGGTTTAGGTTAGGTTATAGGTTAAGGTTTATGGATAGGTTGTAGGTTTTGGTATTTGAGAATGGGTTGGGGTTTAGGTCATTGGTTTTGGTATTAGTTTAGGTTGTAGGTTTTAGGATTTGAGAATGGTTTCGAGTTTAGGTTATAGGTTTTAGTTTTGATTTAGGTTATAGGTTTTGATTTAGGTTATAGGTTAAGGTTAGGTAGTTTATAGGTTTTGGGTTTTGAGAATGGGTTCGGGTTTAGGTCATAGGTTTTGGTATTGGTTTAGCTTATAGGTTTTGGTATTTGAGAATGGGTTGGGGTTTAGGTTATAAGTTTTGGTTTTGGTTTAGGTTATAGGTTAAGGTTAGGTTTAGGTTATAGGTATTGGGATTTGAGAATGGGTTCGGATTTAGGTCATAGGTTTTGGTATTGGTTTAGGTTATAGGTTTTGGAATTTGAGAATGGGTTCGGGTTTAGGTTATAGGTTTTGGTTTAGGTTATAGGTTTTGGTTTTGGTTAAGGTTAGGTTTAGGTTATAGGGTTTGGGATTTGAGAATGGGTTCGACTTTAGGTTATAGGTTTTGGTTTTGGTTTGGGTTATAGGTTATATGATTATGATAATGTTTAGGCTATAGGTTTTGGGATTTGAGAGTGGGTTCGGGTTTAGGTTATAGGTTCTAGTTTTGGCTTAGGTTATAGGTTTTGGGATTTGGGAATGGGTTCGGGTTTAGGTTATAGGTTTTGGTTTTAGTTTAGGTTATGTGTTATAGGTTTTGTATAAGGTTTAGGTTTGAGTTTAGGTTATAGGTTTTGTGATTTGAGAATGGTTAGGTTATAGGTTTTGGTTTTGGTTTAGGTTATGGGTTATTGGATTAGGATAATGTTTAGGTTATAGATTTTGGGATTTGAGAATGGGTTCGGGCTTAGGTTATAGGTTTTGTTTTTGGTCTAGGTTATAGGTTTTTGGATTTGAGAATGGGTTTGGGTTTAGGTTATAGGTTTTGGTTTTAGTTAAGGTTATAGGTTAGAGGTTTTGGATAAGGTTTAGGTTTGAGTTTAGGTTATAGGTTTTGAGATTTGAGAATGGTTAGGTTATAGGTTTTGGTTATGGTTTAGGTTACAGGTTTTGGGATTTGATAATGGGTTCGGGTTTAGGCTATAGGTTTTGGTTTTGGTTTAGGTTTTAGGTTATAGGTTTAGGATAAGGTTTAGGTTAGAGGTTTTGGGATTTGAGAATGAGTTCAGGTTTAGGTTATAGGTTTTGGTTTTGGATTTAGTTATAGGTTTTTAGATTTGTCAATGGTTTCGGGTTTTGGTTCTAGGTTTTGGTTTTGGTTTAGGTTATAGGTTTTGGGATTTGAGAATGGGTTCGGGTTTAGGTTATAGGTTTTGGTTTTGGTTTAGGTTATAGGTTTTGGTTAAGGTTATAGGTTATAGGTTTAGGTTTTGGTTAAGGTTAGGTTTTGGTTATAGGTTTTGGGATATGGGAATAGTTTTAGGTTATAAGTATAGTCTTAGGTTAGGTTATAGGTTTTGGGATTTGAGAATGGGTTCGGCTTTCGGTTATAGGTTTTGGTTTTGGTTTTGGTTATAGGTTATAGGTTTTGGTTTAGGTTATAGGTTTTAGTTTAGGTTGTAGGTTAGGTTATAGGTTAAGGTTTAGGGATACGTTATAGGTTTTGGGATTTGAGAATGGGTTCGGGTTTAGGTCATAGGTTTTGGTATTGGTTTAGGTTATAGGTTTTAGGATTTGAGAATGGGTTCGGGTTTAGGTTATAGGTTCTGGTTTTGGTTTAGGTTATAGGTTTTGGGATTTGAGAATGGGTTCGGGTTTAAGTTATAGGATTTGGTTTTAGTTTAGGTTATAGGTTATAGGTATTGGATAAGTTTAGGTTTGGGTTTAGGTTATAGGTTTTGGGATTTTAGAATGGGTTCGGGTTTAGGTTATAGGTTTTGGTTTTAGTTTATGTTATAGGTTATTGGTTTTGGATAAGGTTTAGGTTTGGGTTTAGGTTATAGGTTTTGGGATTTGAGAATGGGTTCGGGTTTAGGTTATAGTTTTTGGTTTTAGTTTAGGTTATAGGTTTTGGGATTTGAGAATGGGTTCGGGTTTAGGTTATAGGTTTTGGTTTTGGTTTAGGTTATAGGTTATAGGTTTAGGATAAGGTTTAGGTTTAGGTTTAGGTTATAGGTTTTGGGATTTGAGAATGGGCTCAGGTTTAGGTTATAGGTTTTGGTTTTGGATTAGGTTATAGGTTTTCAGATTTGACATTGGTTTCGGGTTTAGGTTATAGGTTTTGGTTTTGGTTTAGGTTATAGGTTTTAGGATTTGAGAATGGGTTCGGGTTTAGGTTTTAGGTTTTGGTTTTGGTTCGGGTTATATATTTTGGTTAAGGTTATAGGTTATAGGTTTAGGTTTATGTTAAGGTTAGGTTTAGGTTATAGGTTTTGGGATTTGGGAATAGTTGTAGGTCATAGGTTATGTTATTGGTTAAGGTTTAGGGATAGGTTATTGGTTTTGGAATTTGAGAATGGGTTCGGGTTTAGGTCATAGGTTTTGGTATTGGTTTAGGTTATAGGTTTTGGGATTTGAGAATGGCTTTAGGTTTAAGTTGTAGGTTTTGGTATCGGTTTAGGTTTTAGGTTATAGGTTTAGGATAAGGTTTAGGTTTAGGTTTAGGTTATAGGTTTTGTGATTTGAGAATGGGTTCGGGTTTATGTTATAGGTTTTGGTTTTGGTTTATGTTATAGGTTTTCGGATTTGAGAATGGGTTCGGGTTTAGGTTATAGGTTTTGGTTTTGGTTTAGGTTATAGGTTTGGGTTAAGGTTATTGTTTGTAGGTTTAGGTTTAGGTTAAGGTGAGGTTTAGGTTATAGGTTTTGGGATTAGGGAATAGTTTTAGGTTATAGGTATAGGTTTAGGTTAGGTTATTGGTTAAGGTTTAAGGATAGGTTATAGGTTTTGGTATTTGAGAATGGGTTGGGGTTTAGGTTATAGGTTTTGGTTTAGGTTATTTATTTTGGTATAGGTTAAAGGTTATGGTTATAGTATTTGGAATTTGAGAATGGGTTCGGGTTTAGGTCATAGGTTTTGGTATTGGTTTAGGTTATAGGTTTTGGGATTTGAGAATGGCTTTAGGTTTAAGTTATAGGTTTTGGTATTGGTTTAGGTTATAGGATATAGGTTTAGGGTAAGGTTTAGGTTTAGGTTTAGGTTATAGGTTTTGTGATTTGAGAATGGGTTCGGGTTTATGTTATAGGTTTTGGTTTTGGTTTAAGTTATAGGTTTTAGGATTTTAGAATGGATTCGGGTTTAGGTTATAGGTTTTGGTTTTGGTTTAGGTTATAGGTTTGGGTTAAGGTTATTGTTTATAGGTTTAGGTTTAGGTTTAGGTTAAGGTGAGGTTTAGGTTATAGGTTTTCGGATTAGGGAATAGTTTCAGGTTATAGGTATGGGTTTAGGTTAGGTTATTGGTTAAGGTTTAAGGATAGGTTATAGGTTTTGGTATTTGAGAATGGGTTGGGGTTTAGGTTATAGGTTTTGGTTTAGGTTATCTATTTTGGTATAGGTTATAGGTTAAGGTTAGGTTTAGGTTATAGGTTTTGGGATTTGAGAATGGGTTCGGGTTTAGGTGGTAGGTTTTGGTATTGGTTTAGGTAATAGGTTTTGGGATTTGAGAATGGGTTCGGTTTTAAGTTATAGGTTTTGGTTTTAGTTTAGGTTATAGGTTTTGGTTTAGGTTATAGGTTAGAAGTTTTTGTTTTGGTTAAGGTTAGGTTTAGGTTATAGGTTTTGGGATTTGTGAATGGGTTTGGGTTTAGGTTATAGGTTTTGGTTTTGGTTATCTATTTTGGTATAGGTAATAGGTAAATGTTAGGTTTAGGTCATAGGTTTTGGGATTTGAGAATGGGTTCAGGTTTAGGTTATAGGTTTTGGTTTTGGTTTAGGTTATAGGTGGTTTAGGATAAGGTTAAGGTTTAGGTTTAGGTTATAGGTTTTGGGATTTGAGAATGGGTTTCGATTTAGGTTATAGGTTTTGATTTAGGTTATAGGTTTTGGGATTTGAGAATGGGTTCGGGTCTAGGTTATTGGTTTTGGTTTTGGTTTTGGTTATAGGTTATAGGTTTAGTATAAGGTTTAGGTTATAGGTTTTGGGATTTGAGAATGGGTTCAGGTTTATGTTATAGGTTTTGGTTTTGGAATTGGTTATAGGTTTTGAGATTTGAGAATCGTTTCAGTTTTAGGTTATAGGTTTTTTTTTTTGGTTTAGGTTATGGGTTTTGGGATTTGAGAATTGGTTCGGGTTTAGGTTATAGGTTTTGGTTTTGGTTTAGGTTATAGGTTTTGGGATTTGAGAATGGGTTCGGGTTTAAGTTATAGGTTTTGGTTTTGGTTTAGGTTCTAGGATTTGGTTATAGTTATAGGTTTTGGTTTAGGTTTGGTTATAAGTTAAGGTGTAGGGATAGGTTCTAGGTTTTGGGATTTGAGAATGGGTTCAGGTTGAAGTCATAGGTTTTGGTATTGGTTTAGGTTATAGTTTTTGGGACTTAAGAATGGGTTCAGATTTAGGTTATAGGTTTTGGTTTTGGTTTAGGTTATTGGTTTTGGTTTAGGTTATAGGTTATAGGTTTAGGATAAGGTTAAGGTTTAGGTTTACATTATAGGTTTTAGGATTTGAGAATGGGTTCGGGTTTATGATATAGGTTTTGGTTTTAGTTTAGGTTATAGGTTTTGGGATTTGAGAATGGGTTTAGGTTTAGGTTATAGGTTTTAGTTTTGGTTTAGGTTATAGGTTTTTGTTAAGGTTATAGGTTATAGGTTTAGGTTTAGGTTAAGGTTAGGTTTAGGTTATTGGTTTTGTGATTTAGGAATAGTTTTAGGTAATAGGTATAGGTTTAGGTTAGGTTATAGGTTAAAGTTTATGGATAGGTTATAGGTTTTGGTATTTGAGAATGGGTTGAGGTTTAGGTCATAGGTTTTGGTATTGGTTTAGGTTATAGGTTTTAGGATTTAAAAATGGGTTGGGGTCTAGGTTTTAGGTTTTGGTTTTGATTTAGGTTATAGGTTTTATTTTAGGTTATAGGTTAAGGTTAGGTTTATGTTATAGGTTTTGGGATTTAAGAATGGGTTTGGGTTTAGGTCATAGGTTTTGGTATTGGTTTAGGTATTTAAGAATGGGTTCGGGTTTAGGTTATAGGTTTTGGTTTTGGTTTTGGTTATAGGTTAAGGTGAGGTTTAGGTTATTGGTTTTGGAATTTGAGAATGGGTTTGGATTTAGGTCATAGGTTTTGGTATTAGTTGAGGTTATAGGTTTTGGAATTTGAGAATGGGTTCAGGTTTAGGTTATAGGTTTTGGTTTAGGTTTTAGGTTATATGTTTTGGTTTTTGTTAAGGTTAGGTTTAGGTTATAGGTTTTGAGATTTGAGAATGGGTTCAAGTTTAGGTTATAGGTTTTGGTTTTGGTTTAGGTTATAGGTTATAGGATTAGGATAATGTTTTGGTTATAGGTTTTGAGATTTGAGAATGGGTTCGGGTTTAGGTTATAGGTTCTGGTTTTGGTTTAGGTTATAGGTTTTGGGATTTGAGAATGGGTTCGGGTTTAGGTTATAGGTTTTGGTTTTAGTTTAGGTTATAGGTTATAGGTTTTGGATAAGGTTTAGGTTGGAGTTGAGGTTATAGGTTTTGGGATTTGAGAATGGTTAGGTTATAGATTTTGGTATTGGTTTAGGTTATAGGTTTTGGGACTTGAGAATGAGTTCGGGTTTAAGTTATAGGTTTTGGTTTTGGTTTAGGTTATAGGTTTTGGTTTAGGTTATAGGTTATAGGTTTAGGATAAAGTTTAGGTTTAGGTTTAGGTTATAGGTTTTGGGATTTGAGAATGGATTCGGGTTTATGTTATAAGTTTTGGTTTAGGTTTAGGTTTTAGGTTTTGGGATTTGAGAATGGGTTCAAGTTTAGGTTATAGGTTTTTGTTTTGGTTTAGGTTATAGGTTTGGGTTAAGGTTATTGTTTATAGGTTTAGGTATATGTTAAGGTGAGGTTTAGGTTATAGGTTTTGGGATTAGGCAATAGTTTTAGGTTATAGGTATAGGTTTAGGTTAGGTTATAGGTTAAGGTTTATGGATAGGTTATACGTTTTGAGATTTGGAAATGGGTTCGGGTTTAGGTCGTTGGTTTTGGTATTGGTTTAGGTTATAGGTTTTTGGATTTGAGAATGGGTTCGGGTTTAGGTAATAGGTTATAGGTTTTGATTTGGGTTATAGGTTTTGGTTTAGGTTATAGGTTAAGGTTAAGTTTAGGTTATAGGTTTTGGGATTTGGGAATGGGTTTGGGTTTAGGTTATAGGTGTTGGTTTTGGTTTAGGTTATAGATTTTGGTTAAGGTTATAGGTTATAGGTTTAGGTTATGGTTAAGGTTAGGTTTTGGTTATAGGTTTTGGTTATAGGTTTTGGGATATGGGAATAGTTTTAGGTTATAAGTATAGTCTTAGGTTAGGTTATAGGTTTTGGGATTTGAGAATGGGTTCGGCTTTAGGTTATAGGTTTTGGTTTTGTTTTTGGTTATGGTTTTGGTTATAGGTTTTGGTTAAGGTTAAAGGTTATAGGTTTAGGTTTAGGTTACGGTTAGGTTTAGGTAATAGGTTTTGGGATTTGGGAATAGTTTTAGGTTATAAGTATAGGTTTTGGTTAGGTTATAGGTTTTGGGATTTGAGAATGGGTTTGGGTATAGGTTAAAGGCTTTAGTTTTGGCTTAGGTTATAGGTTATAGGTTTAGGATAAGGTTTAGGTTTAGGTTTAGGTTATAGGTTTTGGTATTTGAGAATGGGTTCAGGTTTAGGTTATAGGTTTTGGTTTTGGATCAGGTTATAGGTTTTAGGATTTAACAATGGTTTCGGGTTTAGCTTATAGGTTTTGGTTTTAGATCAGGTTATAGGTTTTGGGATTTAACAATGGTTTCGAGTTTAGCTTGTAGGTTTTGGTTTTGGTTTAGGTTATAGGTTTTGGTTAAGGTTATAGGTTTATGTTAAGGTTAGGTTTAGGGTATAGGTTTTGGGATTTGGGAATAGTTTTAGGTTATAAGTACAGGTTTAGGCTAGGTTATAGGTTAAGCTTTAGGGATAGGTTATAGGTTTTGGGATTTGAGAATGGGTTTGGGTTTATCATAGGTTTTGGTATTGGTTTAGGTTATAGGTTTTGGGACTTGCGAATGGGTTCAGGTATAGGTTCTAGGTTTTGGTTTTGGTTTAGGTTATAGGTTTTGGTTTAGGTTATAGGTGGTTTAGGATAAGGTTTAGGTTTAGGTTTAGGTTATAGGTTTTGGGATTTGAGAATGGGTTCGGGTTTATGTTATAGGTTTTAGTTTTGGTTTAGGTTATAGGTTTTGGGATTTGGGAATGGGTTCGAGTTTAGGTTATAGGTTTTGGTTTTGATTTAGGTTATAGGTTTAGGTTAAGGTTATTGTTTATAGGTTTAGGTTTAGATTACGGTGAAGTTATAGGTTAAGGTTTATGGATAGTTTAGGTTTTGGGATTTGAGAATGGGTTCGGGTTTAAGTCATAGGTTTTGGTATTGGTTTAGGTTATAGGTTTTGGGATTTCAGAATGGGTTCGGGTTTAGGTTATAGGTTAATAGGTTTTGATTTGGGTTATTGGTTTTGGTTTAGGTTATAGGTTAAGGTTAGGTTTAGGTAATAGGTTTTGGGATTTGAGAATGGGTTCGGGTTTAGGTCATAGGTTTTGGTATTGGTTTAGGTTATATGTTTTGGTATTTGAGATTGGGTTTGGGTTTAGGTTATAGGTTTTGGTTTTGGTTTAGGTTATAGGTTTTGGTTTAGTTTATAGGTTTTGGTTTAGGTTATAGGTTAATGTTAGGTTTAGGTTATAGGTTTTGGGATTTGAGAATGGGTTCGGGTTAAGGTTATAAGTTTTGGTTTTGGTTTTGGTTATAGGTTATAGGATTAGGATAATGTTTAGGTTATAGGTTTTGGGATTTGAGCATGGGTTCGGGTTTAGGTTATAGGTTTTGGTTTTGGTTTACGTTATAGGTTGCAGATTTTTGAATGGGTTCGGGTTTAGGTTATAGGTTTTGGTTTTAGTTTAGGTTATTGGTTATATGTTTTGGATATGGTTTTGGTTATTGGTTTTGAGATTTGAGAATGGGTTCGGGTTTAGGTTATAGGTTTTAGTTTTGGTTTAGGTTAGAGGTTTTGGGATTTGAGAATGGGTTCAGGTTTTGGTTATAGGTTTTGGTTTTGGATTAGGTTATTGGTTATAGGTTTAGGTCTAGGTTTATGTTATAGGTTTTGGGATTTGAGAATGAGTTCAGGTTTAGGTTATAGGTTTTGGTTTTGGATTAGGTTATAGGTTTTGGTATTTGACAATGGTTTCAGGTTATGGTTATAGGTTTTGGTTTTTGTTTAGGTTATAGGTTTTGAGATTTGTGAATGGGTTCGGGTTTAGGTTATAGGTTTTGGTTTTGGTTAAGGTTATAGGTTTTGGTTAAGGTTATAGGTTATAGGTTTAGGTTTATGATAAGCTTAGGTTTAGGTTATAGGTTTTGAGATTTGGGAATAGTTTTAGGTAATAAGTATAGGTTTAGGTTAGGTTATAGGTTAAGGTTTAGGGATAGGTTATAGGTTTTTGGATTTGAGAATGGGTTTGGGTTTAGGTCATAGGTTTTTCTATTGGTTTAGGTTATAAGTTTTGGGACTTGAGAATGGTTCGGGTTTAGGTTATTGGTTTTGGTTTTGATTTAGGTTATAGGTTTTGGTTTAGGTTATAGGTTAAGGTTAGGTTTAGGTTATAGGTTTTGGGATTTGAGAATGGGTTCGTGTTTAGGTCTTAGGTTTTGGTTTTGGTTTAGGTTATAGGTTTTGGTTTAGGTTATAGGTTAAGGTTAGGTTTTGGTTATAGGTCTTGGTATTTGAGAATGGGTTCGAATTTAGGTCATAGGTTTTGGTATTGGTTTAGGTTATAGGTTTTGGAATTTGAGAATGGTTTCGGGTTTAGGTTATATTTTTTGGTTTTCGTTTAGGTTATAGGTTTTGGTTTAGGTTATAGGTTATAAGTTTTGGTTTTGGTTAAGGTTAGGTTTAGGTTATAGGTTTTGGGATTGGAGAGTGGGTTCGAGTTTAGGTTATAGGTTTTGGTTTTGGTTAAGGTTATAGGTTATAGGATTAGGATAATGTTTAGGTTATAGGTTTTGGGATTTGAGCATGGGTTCGGGTTTAGGTTATAGGTTCTGGTTTTGGTTTAGGTTATAGGTTTCGAATTTGTGAATGGGTTCGGGTTTAGGTTATAGGTTTTGGTTTTAGTTTAGGTTATTGGTTATATGTTTTGTATAAGGTTTAGGTTTGGGTTTGGGTTATAGGTTTTGGGATTTAAGAATGGCTTCAGGTTTAGGTTATAGGTTTTGGTTTTGGTTTAGGTTATAGGTTTTGGGATTTGAGAATGGGTTCAGGTTTAGGTTATAGGTTTTGGTTTTGGTTTAGGTTATAGGTTATAGGTTTAGGTCTCGGTTTAGGTTATAGGTTTTGGGATTTGAGAATGAGTTCAGGTTTAGGTTATATGTTTTGGTTTTGGATTAGGTTATAGGTTTTGGGATTTAAGGGTTATGGTTATAGGTTTTGGTTTTAGTTTAGGTTATAGGTTTTGAGATTTGTGAATGGGTTCGGGTTTAGGTTATAGGTTTTGGTTTTGGTTTAGGTTATAGGTTTTGGTTAAGGTTATAGGTTATAGGTTTAGGTTTATGTTAAGGTTAGGTTTAGATTATAGGTTTTGGGATTTGGGAATAGTTTTAGGTAATAAGTATAGGTTTAGGTTAGGTTATAGGTTAAGGTTTAGGGTTAGGTTATAGGTTTTTGGATTTGAGAATGGGTTCGGGTTTAGGTCATAGGTTTTGCTATTGGTTTAGGTTATAGGTTTTGGGACTTGAGAATGGGTTCGGGTTTAGGTTATAGGTTTTGGTTTTGGTTTAGGTTATAGGTTATAGGTTTAGAATAAGGTTTAGGTTTAGGTTTAGGTTATAGGTTTTGGGATTTGAGAATGAGTTCGGGTTTATGTTATAGGTTTTTTTTTTTGGTTTGGGTTATAGGTTTTGTGATTTGAGAATGGGTTCGGGTTTAGGTTATAGGTTTTGGTTTTGGTTTAGGTTATAGGTTTGGGTTAAGGTTATTGTTTATAGGTTTCGGTTTGGTTAAGGTGAGGTTTAGGTTATAGGTTTTGGGATTTGGGAATAGTTTTAGGTTATAGGTGTAGGTTTAGGTTTGGTTATAGGTTAAGGTTTACGGATAGATTATAGATTTTGGGATTTGATAATGGGTTTGGGTTTAGGTCATAGGTTTTGGTATTGGTTTAGGTTATAGGTTTTGGGATTTGAGAATGGGTTCGGGTTTAGGTTATAGGTTTTGGTTTTGATTTGGGTTATAGTTTTTTGTTTGGGTTATAGGTTAAGGTTAGGTTTAGGTTATAGGTTTTGGGATTTGAGAATGGGTTCGGGTTTAGGTCATAGGTTTTGGTGTTGGTTTAGGTTATATGTTTTGGTATTTGAGATTGGGTTTGGGTTTAGGTTATAGGTTTTGGTTTTGGTTTTGGTTATAGGTTTTGGTTTAGGTTATTGGTTAAGGTTAGGTTTAGGTTATAGGTTTTAGGATTTGAGAATGGGTTCGAATTTAGGTCATAGGTTTTGGTATTGGCTTAGGTTATAGGTTTTGGGATTTGAGAATGGGTTCGGGTTTAAGCTATAGGTTTTGGTTTTGGTTTAGGTTATAGGTTAAAGGTTTTGGTTTAGGTTATAGGTTCTAGGTTTTGGTTTTGGTTAAGGTTTGGTTTAGGTTTTAGGTTTTGGGATTTGAGAATGGGTTCGGGTTTAGGTTATAGGTTTTAGTTTTGGTTTAGGTTATTGGTTATAGGTTTAGGATAAGGTTTAGGTTTAGGTTTAGGTTAAAATTTCAGATTTCACTCAGAAACCTCGATTGACTCTTAAGACTGTTGGAAATCTTGTTACACAAGGGTTAAAATTCATAATCACTCATTTAACTAATAAACGAGAGTAATTGATCATAGATATGATTGTTGAATTTTCCAAAATAGGATTCGGAACTGTCAAGTATGTTGACGATCAGATTTTGAAAGGATCTGACCATCAGGTTAGTAAAAATCCATGGTTAAAGTCCAAGAATTTAAAGTGTGGCCCGCTTGAATTCTGAATCAGCCCCATCATTGGACTCAGGGCCCTATACACATCAAGGAATTAAATGAACAGTTCTGATCACCAGTGTGGACCATATTCCACCTTGAATCAATGATAACTAACATTCAATGGCCATAATTCAGATCATATGGCCCACCTAAGTCATGGGTCTGCTTTATTCTTTGTACGGAGCCATAATACGGTCTGACAGAATGAATGAACGATGTGGATTGGTCAAAATCATCATGGTGGACCCCACCCTGAGTTGTGCGTGTACATAGAGGATGTACACTCACGTCACACCAAAGTAACCAGTCTGGTCAAACCGGCTCTGACCGTGAATAAACGAAAAAGGAAAGATTTTCATTCCTTTTGAAAATCTCCCGCCCGTGATGCATGAATGATGGCCATCCGTTGGTGATGACCGTGACCCACCAACATCACTCTGTTGGAAGATCCAAATCGTCCACATTATAGGGGGTCCAAAGTAGACCAAACCCTACCCAGTTTCACTTGATTTCTCACACACATGTGACCACAAACACCAACGCATGTAGGCTAGTTGTGTTCCTTTTCTCTCTAAAAATGGAAAGGCAGGGTTTTTCACGCTGGCGATCCATGCAACTGTACTTCTTCCCATCCTAACCCTTCATTTAGGCCGATCTTAGCCGTCCGTTTTGTTAGACGTAGGCCAACGGGGCCCACTAGTGAGCAATCACTAGTGGGTGTGTTTCATAAGTTTAGGCTTCTTCCGGCCTTTTTCCTTTTCTGTTATATTTCAAATTCAACTTTGAATTTGATTTATAATAGGAGATAGGGATAAGACCGGATGATATGGTCTCATCGAATCTCATGCAATCTCTCATTCCTTTCTTATATAAAGGATGAGACTCTCTCTCCAGTGTGACATCATAAGCAATACCGAGAGTATATAGAGAGAGATATAGTGTGCACAGTAGTCTGTCCATTTTGGCTTATCCTTAGGAACGATCTGATCCATAGATCACAATCCGGGGCCACTATATACCGTAGGATCAGAGGTGTGAATAGATCCATCTGCTCTAGTAGTAGATAGGCGGGCCGTTGGAGCATCAATCTTCTGCTTTGTGAGAGTCCTAAAATTTCATGACTAAAATGCGGAAATCTGATTCACAGGAATCCCGATCGCCAAATCCGGTGCCGACAGCCTCCGTAGTACCCCATTCTCGGCTCCTAGCATTCATATGCCAGATTTTCGATCTTGGATCCTACAAGGAGGATTTTTTTTATACATTTAACTAGTAATAAGCATAACCACAAGTTTACCCAAATCATAAAGGCAACATCATCATCACATATCCACTAATATAATCATTTGAATACAATGCTGAAAGGGAAATATATATGTCAAAATCAAAGCTCTAGAAAATAGCTACACGCTCCAAGCTCAATGCTGCTGCAACCTAACATCACTTGCACGCATCTATCGTGCATAAGCTTATAGAAAGCTTAGAGGGTGGTATAAGTGTGTGCACGAGATAAGTGTCAAGTATTCAATACAATATCATAATCATACAATACCGGAAAGCTATTAATCCATAAACCATACAATGACTGAATAAGTAGAAACACTGATAAGAGCAGGAATTATCAGCGTAAACAAAAATACTGACAAGATTATAATCATGCGATAACAGAATAAGCGGAAGTATGAACAAGTCCATAAGTTAATCAATATCAGAATACGCAATATAGGACAGCTATGCAAATGATGAGTCATAGATAATCAAATGTCGAATGATAAGGATATAATATAATACACAATTCGAAAGAGCTAACAAATATCATCACTTTCATCTAAGTCACAGGAATATAGAAACATAATAACCCATAATGCCACACGCTGAAGATGTAATGGAATATGCAGTATATGGTGCTAATGGAATGACCATGCTGGAGTGTGATGCCGGGATGATAGTACGTAGTATCACAGGTTACGGGGTCCACCACAAGGAACCTCTATCCAAACCAGTCCCATACCTAAATTTGGATAGTCTGACTTAACGTGGTAAACTCCTGATCTGAGGTTAGTCGCGCGCCCAACCAAAATACTTTCCATAACGAAGATACACAACAATTAGTTACACACCACCAGCCCGAGTGGATAGTGAATGGATGAATGAATGAGTATGCAACTCCTACTCAGTAGCCTGTTAGCACAGTAGCCTGCCAACCACTGGTAGCTTGTCCAGGCCTCAGCCCCGCCCACATCACACCCGCCCACATCAGCGTCCACCCACATGCGCCCGCCCACATGCACAATAGTGACGGGGTGTCATAATATCATGTCAGTCCTCATATCAGTACGGTTCCTCTCTAGGGAAACACCAGGGTTTATTACACTTCACACCACTTGCCGCCCTAATCAAGCGCACAACTGGGTAAGTGGAAAAGACCTCACTATCCGCCTGTCAGTAGTTTGCCAATACCTACCCAGCTCACCGATAGCGGACCCATTCCTCGAGCTGGTCAAACTCAGCCTAGCCATGCCTACTCCCTCGGGTGGGTAAGGTCGCACTCCCTTCCAACCGACCACGACACAGTGGAGAGCGCAGCCATCTGGTAATCGGCACTCAACGCTCATCTACCTACTCGGTCTAGACATTAGAGCATCCTCTGGAACCAAGAGGGTGTTTAGGAATTTTTACCCAGGGCCATCTATGGCGGCCTGATGCTCGAACAGATTTTTGATGTCCCATCGGGCCATCAACGATATGCCTATGGAGGCTACGTCCTTGATGTCACTAGGGCGTACAGTAATCACAACACAATGCAAGATGCATGAGTCATACAATCCAATCATGCATCAATCCTGCACATGTCATGCGCTCATGTGAGATAATCTCCACCTATCAGAGAGTCTCACATCATCCTGCCCAATGACATATGCAATAGTCAATCACATTTCATAAAAAACATACAGATGATGCGAATGGGCATGTATCATGATGTTATGATGTCACATACTCATAAACGGTATCAATAACCGGCGTCGACAATGTGGACTTTTAACCAACATTGCCCCCAAGGAATGACCCACATAGAATCAAATATATAATGGGCACATGGCCTCACACAAGGGCCAAATATACGAAACAGGTGGGCCCTGGTCATGGGCCTAACACATATCACAATGGGCCTTGCCCATAGGCCTCAAATACATCTGGATGGGTCGCACCCATGGGCCTCAGATATATCACAATGGGCCTCAAATATACTTCGCAGGTGAGTCACATACCTGGGTCTAATACACATCAGTATGGGCTACATCACTATGGCCTAATATACATCACTATGGCCACAATCCATGGGCTTTAAATACATAATAGGTGGGCCCAACACATGGGCCTCAAATATATACCACGGGTGAGCCTCAATGGACGGGTCACCAATACAACAGGATGAGCCTAATGACATGGACCCCATAAATATATCGAATAGGCTGCACCAATTGGGCCTTACATACATTGCAATGGGCCATGACCCATGGGCCTTGCATACATCACAATGGGCCTTGCAACATGGACCTTATATATATTTAAGGTGGGCCTCAACAACAGGCCTCATACACATCAAAGTGGGCCTCAACAACGGGCCTCATACACATCAAGGTGGGCCTCAATAACAGGCCTCATATATGGCCTTTGCAACAGGCCGTAAATATATCAAGATGGGCCTAATCAATCATATGGGCTAAATCAATCAAATGGACCGATATAAATGGGCTGTGCGTCGTGGAGTTATACTAAGCATGTTATAAAGTAATGCCCTATCCTTACAACGCAGCTGGTCTGGACGGCTTGCATACAACAAGTACTGGCCTACCAATGGGCCCTAGGAAAAGTCGCAATGCAGACATTTAACCAACATTATACTCGCAATGTGGACGTTAAACCAACATTGCTCCCGAGGTGTAGCCCGTAGTGAATAACATTATGTAAACCAGATTGGGATCACACATTGCAATGGACCTTAGGTACACCCTATTGGGCCT
The DNA here is from genome assembly GCA_037074715.1 of Magnolia kwangsiensis. NCBI lineage: Eukaryota > Viridiplantae > Streptophyta > Magnoliopsida > Magnoliales > Magnoliaceae > Magnolia > Magnolia kwangsiensis. Next base: position 38,808,612 of record CM073576.1, on the reverse strand, counting down.
TAAATATATCAAATGGGCCATGTCATATGGGACTTTTACTCATCAAGTGGGCCACATCAATGGGCCACACCAATGGGCCTTATGTGCATTGCAATGGGTCATAACCCGTGGGCCTTAGATTGCATCAAATGGTTCTCGACCCATGGGCCTTATACATATCAAATGGGCCTAATCCCATGGGCTTTAAAATACATCAAATGGGTCCAATCCCATGGACCTTGGAACACATCAAATGGGTCCACTCTATGGGCCTTAAATTACATCAAATGGGCCTAATCCCATGGGCCTTGGAACACATCAAATGGGTCCACTCTATGGGCCTTAAATAATTCAACAACTAGCTACATTCATGGACCCAATTAAATTCAACTATGGTGGACCTCAAGAGTGCATTCATTAAGCCCAACATTTAAGGAACTAAAGGTACAAATCATTTCCTCTAAGATTTTTATAATATGGTGGGCCCCACTCCTCAAAATTTCAGCCCAAGGCCAGTATAATTATAACATGTTGCTGTCCTAAATTTGGGCACTCCTTTGGAGTGGGTCCAAGGCCTCTAAAACTCTAAAAATTGAAGGCCAAGGTCCCTCATCATGCATACAATGAGAGGAAACCCAAAAAGGTGGCCCACCATCAGAGAAAATATTTTTGAATTATGGTTTTTTATCAAGGCATATTGCTGGACTGCACAGCAGAAAAAATCTGGGAGTCCAACCATCTTGGCTTATTCTTTTGGATACTCAAACGAGGTCACTTAATGCTGAAATTTCATAGAGTGATACTCCCATAGGTGGGACACACCCCCACAAAATTTCATAATTTTTAGATACCTTTAAGTATTTTAATTAATTTAAACAAGACATATTGTCCAGAAAAATCGGACAGACCTAGACGTCCCAACGTGATGGGCCAGTTCGGCCCTCACCACGGTGTGTACAGGGGTCTATTGGACCTGAAATTTGGTAGGTAGGTTCTAACATAAGTGAGCCACACTCCTAAAAAATTTCAGAATTTTTGGACATCTATAAATATTTTAATTCATTTACATAAATCAATCTGTCATGAAAATCAGACTGATCTGGACACCATATTATAATGGGCCAGTCCCGCGATCACCATGGTGTGTACAGGCTTCCATTGACCCCAAAATTTTGTAGGTGGGTCCTACCATAAGTACGCCACCCCTCTAAAAATTTTTATAAATTTTAAACACCCATATATATTTTAATAAATTTTAAAAATTCAACTGTCCATGGTGGAATGTTGTTGGAACAGTGCAGAAAATCCAGACTGTCCACCTCACTTGGACCACACCTTTGGGATCCCAATGAATATCAGTTAGGGCTAAAATTTTGGGGACATTAAGATGAGATCCCCACCTTTCAGAAAAATATATTTAATAGGTATGAATAGTCCCCCAAACAGTCCCAAAATCTGGTCCAAAAACAACCAGAAACTGTCCAGAAAATTTTGGACAGCAACATGTACTTAGATAAAATTTATTATATAAGTTAAATAAAAATGGAAATACAAAAATGGGTCACACATATTAGGAAATAAAATGAGGAAAAAGAGAGATAGAAGGACAATCCGGCCATAGGGAAAGAGGATCCGTCACTATTGAGCCCTTCTAAGATCAATCACACCCGCAAATCATACCTAGATTTATATTTACAACATGGATCTTGCACATGCATGGCCTATAATTAAAATACATGGTGAGGATGCCATCCCCACCATGGTTATAAGGTATAGATGACCCAAACATAATATGATATGAAATAAAACTACCATGATGGGGCCCATAGAGAAAGGCCTCATGCATGGATCATGCATGCATAAGGTAGGCCATTAGGCCACAACCATGGGATTGTTTGGGATCTCCACCATTGATTGGTGGGTCCTACACTTCCCTCATGAAAGAAATAAAAAATCTAAGCTTTAGAAATCAAATTTTTTACATCTAGAGTAGCACCCACCGTTCGATCTTCTTGCTCCTATGAGTTCTTTAGCACCTTAGCTTTGATTCCAATGGAGGAGATGGGGAATGGATGGTTAGGATGAGAGATCATGGGGTAGGAAAGTGGGCTACACTTGAAGTTTTGAAAGAGAGGGAGAGGCTTGGAGAATTCTCATATGTATGGGATTTCTCTCCTTAGATTTTTTTGAGTTTGAAAATGAGAAAGAGAGAGAGAGAGAAAGAGTTATAAAGGGAGAGAGAGATGGGTGATGGATGTGGTGAGTGATGGGTGTAAGAAAATCTTGACTTTTTTGCCCATTTGTGTAAAAAAAGCATGGGTGGTGTAAGAACTTTTTGACTTTGAGAGCTTTTGGTGTAAGAGAGGTATGGGCTTATAAGAGATTCTTGACTTTTGTAGTTGCTTGGGAATGAGTGAAAGGTGATGTGTACTTGACATGTACTTGACATGTGATGGATTGATAGATTGATGGGATTGATGTGACACCTCGTAGAGATTCTCTTGGGTTTCGCAACGCGCGACGTTTTCTTCGCACTGAACGTTGGCCCACATCTCTTGACCAGGGTATCGCCTCGGGGGGCAAGTCAAGGCATCGGAACCGCAGCGACGGCGCGGTTGCTATTATAAAGGTCTTGGGTTGATTCGATACGGGTTAATGGCATATGAATCAGGGTCGTATGCAAATATTAGTTAAGGGTCGAAGGTTGCCGGAATTCGACCGGTAAGACCGCGAAAGTCTGTGGAACGGTACGGTCTAGGATATGGGGCTTACAGTTCTCTCCTCTTAATAAAAATTTCATCCTCAAAATTTAAACCACAACATAACCAATACAGATCTTACCAAGGGAGGAAAATTCTATCTGAACACAATATGCCAACATAATCAAACACCTAAGAGATGGGAACAATGCCTCTGAATCCCAATCCCCTCCCAAAATGACTCGCCAACACTACGATGATCCAACAGAACTTCAAATCCTGGATTAGAAACAATCGAACTGGAACACTATACAGCCTCAATCTCAACGGTAGGGAACTATATCAAAAAATCTCTAAGTTATTCGAACTCGGGGGTCTAATCATTCTAAGTTCTCAACAATCATAGAGTGAAGGATAGCTATTAGCAGATATGTGATGTTATCTCCAGGTATTCCCAAGTTATGCTTTGATACCAACTTCTGTCACACCCAAAATATGAAAATCAGATTCACAGGAATCCCGATCACCGAATCCGGTGCCGACAGCTTCCGTAGTACCCCAATCTCGGCTCCTAGCATTCATATGCCAGATTTTCGATCCTGTGATCGTACAAGGAGGATTTTTTTTTTTGTACATTTAACTAGTAATAAGCATAACCGCAAGTTTACCCAAATCATAAAGGCAACATCATCATCACATATCCACTAATATAATCATTTGAATACAATGCTGAAAGGGAAATATATATGTCAAAATCAAATCTCCAGAAAACAGCTGCACGCTTCAAGCTCAATGTTGCTGTAACCTAACATCACCTGTACGCATCTATCGTGCATAAGCTTATAGAAAGCTTAGAGGGTGGTGTAAGTGTGTGCACGAGATAAGTGCCAAGTATTCAATATAATATCATAATCATACAATACCGGAAAGCTATTAATCTATAAACCATACAATGACTGAATAAGTAGAAACACTGATAAGAGCAGGAATTATCAGCGTAAACAGAAATACTGACAAGATTATAATCATGCAATAACAGAATAAGTGGAAGTATGAACAAGTCCATAAGTTAATCAATATCTGAATACACAATATAGGACAGCTATGCAAATGATGAGTCATAGATAATCAAATGTCGAATGACAAGGATATAATGTAATACACAATTCGAAAGAGCTAACAAATATCATCACTCTCATCTAAGTCACAGGAATACAGAAACATAACAACCCACAATGCCACACACTGAAGATGTAATGGAATATGCAGTATATGGTGCTAATGGAATGACCATGCTGGAGTGTGATGTCGGGATGATAGTACGTAGTATCACAGGCTACGGGGTATCACTGGCCGGTCTCGCCATCACCATGATGTGTACAGGCGTCCATTGGCCCTAAAATTTTATAGGTGAGTCCTAACATAAGTAGGTCACTCCCCTAAAAAATTTTATAATTTTTAAACGCTCATAGGTATTTTAATAAAATTTAAAAATCCAACTGTCCATGGTGGAATGTTGCTGGAACAGTGCAGAAAATCCAGACTGTCCACCTCACTTGGACCACACCTTTGAGACCCAAATGAATGTCAGTTGGGGCTGAAATTTGGGGGACATCAAGATGAGATCCCCACCTTTCAGAAAAGTATATTTAATGAGTATGAATAGTCCCCCAAACAGTCCCAAAATTTGGTACAAAAATAATCAGAAACTGTCCAGAAAATTCTGGACAACAACATGTACTTAGTAAAACTTATTAAATAAGTTAAATAAAAAGGAAAATACATTAATGGGCCACACACATCAGGAAATAAAATGAGAGAAAAGAGAGATAGAAGGATAATCTGGCCATAGGGAAAGGGGCTCCGCCACTATTTAGCCCTCCCAAGATCAATCACACCCGCACATCATACCTAGATTTACATTTACAATATTGATCTTGTACATGCATGGCCTATAATTAAAATGCATAGTGAGAATGCCATCCCCACCATGGTTATAAGGTCTAGATGACCCAAACATAATTTGATATGAAATAAAACTACCATGATGGGGCCCATAGAGAAAGGCTCCATGCATGGATCATGCATGCATAAGGTAGGCCATTAAGCCACAACCATGGGATTGTTTGGGATCTCCACCATTGATTGGTGGGTCCTACACTTTTCTCATGAAAGAAAGAAAACATTTAGGCTATAGAAATCAGATTTTTTACATCTAGAGGAGCACCCACCGTTCGATCTTCTTGCTCCTATGAGTTCCTTAACACCTTAGCTTTGATTCCAATGGAGGAGATGGGAAATGGATGGTTAGGATGGGAGATCATGGGGTAGGAAAGTGGGCCACACTTGAAGTTTTGAAAGAGAGGGAGAGGCTTGGAGAATTATCATACGTATGAGATTTCTCTCCTTAGATTTTTTTGAGTTTAAAAATGAGAAAGAGAGAGAGAGAGTTGTAAAGGGAGAGAGAGATGGGTGATGGATGTGGTGAGTGATGGGTGTAAGAAAATCTTGACTTTTGTGACCATTTGTGTAAGAAAAGCATGGGTGGTGTAAGAACTTTTTAACTTTGAGGGCTTTTGGTGTAAGAGAGGTATGGGCTTGTAAGAGATTCTTGACTTTTGTAGTTGCTTGGGAATGGGTGAAAGGTGATGTATACTTGACATGTACTTGATATGTGATGGATTGATGGATTGATGGGATTGATGTGACACCTCATAGAGATTCTCTTGGGTTTCGCAACGCACGATATTTTCTTCACACCGAACGTTGGCCTACATCTCTTGACCAGGGTATCGCCTCGGCTCGCAAGTCGCGGCATCGGAACCGCAGCGACGACGCAGTCGCTATGTTAAAGGTCTTTGGCTGAGTCGATACGGGTTGACGGCATATGAATTAGGGTCACACGCAAATATTGGTTAAGGGTCAAATGTTTCCAGAATTCGACCGGTGAGACCGCGGAAGTCTATAAAACGGTACGGTCTAAGATACGGGGCTTACACCAACCTACGCCCTTGGGAATCTTTGGGATATGTTTTGTTTCCTGCTCTGCATAGAGGTAAACTTCATAGTAAAACCATTGAATGTGTGTTCATAAGATACCCTATGCATTTAAAGGGATACGTTCTAGTTTATGAGGACCATGGATGATGGATTGAGATAGAATCCCGGGACGTGACCTTCGTTGAAGATAGATACCCAAGTCGAATGAAACAAAAGGTTCCTGTAGAATTTTTTGAAATACCCAATGTATTTCAGGAGAGTGGGAGTTCTACTTCTCATGATGATGATGCTCCTATAGTTCGTCAGGACAGTGGGAGGACATCTAGCAGGTTCCTGAGTTACGTCGAAGCGAAAGAGGATTGATTCCCTGAATATACTTTGATATTAAGGGACAAACATTCTCTTGTGTTGCGGTTCATGATGATGAACCTGATTCGTATCAGGATGCATTATTATTTTCTAATTCGGCCGATTGGGTGAATGCTATGGACGAAGAGATCGCTTCCATGGAGAAGAATAAAGTCTGTGAACTTATTAATCTTCCTTCCAATCGTAAAGCGATAAGTAATAAATGCGTGTTAAAGATTAAAAGAAAGGCTGATGGTATAGTGGACAAGTATAAAGCACGATTAGTTGCTAAAGGTTTTATACAACAAGAAGATATTAATTACGAGAAGACCTTTTCACCTGTTGTAAAGTTCTCCTCAATCCGCATGATCTTGTCCATTGTCGCAAGTTTAAACCTAGAGTTATATTAGATGGATGTAAAGACCGCCTTCTTAAATGGTGACTTGGATGAAGAAATATACATGTAACAGCTTATGGGTTATGTGGACAAAAAGCATATAAAGAAAGTTTAAAAATTATTGAAATCTATCTATGAGTTGAAGCAATCTTCATGACAGTGGTACATGAGGTTCCACTTGGCCATCACTACTTTTGGATTCACGATGAGAGAAGAAGATCATTATATATACATGAAACGGTCTAGAAGATCTTTTCTGATACTATCTCTATTTGTATACGATATCCTGTTAGTTGGTAATGATATGTAATTATTAATATTCAATAAAGATTGGCTATTCTTAAACTTTGAGATGAAAGACCTCGGTGAAGCCAACTTTATTCTTAGGGTAAAAGTCATCAGGGATCGCCCTAAGAAATTTTTAGGCTTGTCTTAAGCAACCTATATACAAAAGATCTTAGAGCGGTTCAGGATGAAAACTTTAAAAGCTGTTGAAACCCCTATAGATAAAGTTACCAAGCTAGACAGAAAATCGTGTCCCCAGACTGAAGTCAAGAAATTAGTTATGTCCTTAGTACCTTATGCAAGAGTGCAGTAGGGAGCTTAATCTATATTATGCTTTGCACCAGACCGGATATTAGCTATGCAGTTGGCATAGTCAACCGTTATCAGAGTAACCTGGGACAGTCTCATTGGCAAACCGTCAAACGTATATTCCGCTATCTTAGAGGAACAAAAGACCTAATGTTGTGTTATGAAGGCACAAGCCTCAAGCTTAAAGGATATTATGATGCTTCTTGGGGTAATGACGTCGATGAGGAAAAGTTTACTTTAGGATATGTATTCTTACTCGAAAGAGGAGCTATTCATGGTCGAGTAAGAAACAGACATCTACAGCTCTTTCATCTATGGAGGTCGAGTACATTGTATGTTGTGCTGCTGTTCAGGAGTGTGTATGGATTCGCAGACTTCTATTGAGTCTAAGTGTTGAATCGAGTGTTCGTTAGCCTATATCGTTGAAGATAGACAATACTTCTACTATTAACTTGGCAAAGGACCCTAAACACCACCAGAAATCTAAGCACATTGAGATCAAGTATCATTCCGTCCGTGATCAAGTGAGAGATAAGAAGGTCGCCCTAAGCTACATTCCTACCAAGGAGATGATAGCTGATCCTATGACGAAACCTATAGTTAGAGATCTATTTCAGGTTCACGTCAGGAAGATGGGATTGAGAAAAGCTTGACTGATGTACTTATTTTGTAGTACCTTTGATCTTTCATTAATGAATAATACATTCCATTTATTCAGTATTGAACACTAATATAACTAGGTATGAAGATCATTAGCATTTACCTTGAGATCATTCAGGATTTCTATTTTGTCGGCAGGCTGGTCACCCACTCACAGGGGTAGACCAACCTTGAATGTATAAGAGAGGTACATTTGGAGTCATGTTTATACATTGAGGTATGAACTTCTCTTTATTTAAATAATAAATGATGAGGATATGATTGAGTAGTATCCACCTATAATCTTTTAAGATTGAAGATGAGACTGATAAAGTCGAATAACATAATCGCACCATTCTTTTTATGCAGTCAATGTTATGGCCTGAATTTAAAAGCCAGGTTATGAGGTTATAAGATGAGTCATACCTCACGTAGAATGACCTGCGTATTGGAGACCCGACATTCACCTAGTATTGTCTACTTTACGACGTGGATTGTAGCCACGTGCTGGGACCTGTTACCTACAGATTGCTTTGATTCAATCTAATCATTGCAACGTGCGAGTAGCTAGTCCCGTAGGTGACTCTTTGTATCCTTAACTACCCTCCTCTTGTGTATATGAGGATGAGATTGAGTATTGTTACTTTAGTGTATTATGGCAAAAGGTCCTTGATTGGCCAGACTCAGTTATGCTAGGAAAGTAGCTTGATTGATTCCAAATTACACATCTGCATGAGGAAGATCCCGTGACAACTATACCAAGTTTCTAGAACTATAAATACGCACTTGAAGACTTATCCGCCGACAGTATGGAGTTATTTTTATTAGAATTTTGCAAACATTTTTTTTTTATTTAAAAAGCACATATATATAAGTATTTATTTGAATTGGTTTTAGTTGAAGTTTATGAAAAATCAAGTTTTCAGAATAACTCGATAAGTTGGATAAGTGCGTATGTTGGCTGAGTACTCCAAATCAGGAGTTAACTCCATTCGATGTGGTCATGCGGACTAGGACAGACATTGCAAAGCTTGGGTTATTGAGTACTAGTTAGGTGGTCACTTAGTACTTAAACACCTGTGAGAAGATTATGGTGATCCAGCTGGTTCCATGCCTCTGATTTTTTTGATTGTGATGTTTGGTCTTTGATTATTATTAGGTGAGTTAGATGGACATATTGTGCCTATCCCATAATGTGATTGAGTGGGGGATGTTGGACGTAGGCCAGTGGGGTCTACTGGTGAGCAATCACTAGTGGGTGGGTTCCACAAGTCTAGGCTTCTTCCAGCCTTTTTTTCTTTTCTATTATATTTCAAATTCAACTTTGAATTTGATTTATGATAGGAGATAGGGATAAGATCGGATGATATGGTCTCATCCAATATCATGCGATCTCTCATTCCTTTCCAATATAAAGGATGAGACTCTCTTTCCCGTGTGACATCATAAGCAATACCGAGAGTATACGGAGAGAGATATAGTGTGCACAGTAGTCTGTCCATTTTGACTTCTCCTTAGGAACGATTTGATCCATAGATCGTAATTTAGGGCCACTAGATACCGTAGGATCAGAGGTGTGAATAGATCCATCTGCTCTAGTAGTAGATAGGCGGGCTGTTGGAGCATCAATCTTCTTCTCTGTGAGGGTCCCAAAACTCGTGTAGACCGTCAGATCTTGAGGGTTCACCTTCCGTGCTTCCCAACATGTTTCTGCCCTCACGAATTAAGTTTTCAATGGAAAACTGGCACCAATGGCCACCGTTTTGCTAGCTGTTTCAAGAAGCTAGGCTGTGGTATTAGATCCTGGCCATGCATTCTCCATCTGACGGTCTCAGATTGCTCAGGGCGTCAAGGAAAGAGGGATTAAAGTGTAAGGGTTCGCTGCTCTACTCCTTGCAGCCGCAACCCCAAAACTCACCCGTTTCTTTCAAAGCTCGAACCAATCGTGAAAACCTATTCGAAGCTTTAAAAATAATTGTTAGGAAGCATGCTGGGATCGAGTAGAATCGATCCTATGGAGAAGATCGAAGCCAGGGTCACCGGATTTCAGGTTGCCATTAATGGCCAGCTTGTCTTCCTCATTTAAACTGCACCAACTTGGTTTGAGTTTGAAAGTGCACCTACTAGTGCCCTGGTTTGTCAATTACGGTGTAGGTTGAGTTAGTCGGACAACCGCGCCTAACAGGAAGATCAAGTCAAGTGTCTGCCTTAACTGGACGTGTGGAAGCTCGCCATAGGTAAATCATAGCCTCACATCTTATGTCCCAAAACACCAGGTGATTAAAACCCTTAATAATGAGTAGAACATCTTAGGGTTTTATTGTAAGAAAACTTTTTACCAAATAGGAAAATCTTCAAGTTTTCTTACCCTGTCGATTGTATCGATTCACATTTCGATATGATCGACCTGCTCTGTTGATGTCCTCGGTGTCTCCATCGGTACAATCGAGTGAGGACAAAAAGCGTCCAGCAATCAAACATTCACCTGAACAATTTATCGATATATCGAAATCTCAATCGATATCATCGATGTTTGAATATCGATCCTATCGAAAGTGGATCGATAATATCGATAAAAAGTTTTTCGACGCCCTTGTTTTTCTAAAGAAAACTATTACAAGCTTCGATATATCAATGACTGTCTGATTCAATCTGAACTCAAATATCGATCATATCGGTAGTCATTCGATCATATCGATAGTGGGTGCATGTTTCCTCCAACATAAATTTCATGATGTTTTAAAACATTGATCGGGGGGCCAGTTGAGAAATCGATATTCATATGTCAATCATATCGAGACCTGGTCGATTGGATCGAGACCGGACACAAACCGTCCAGCAAGCTTATAGGTAAATCTATACGATTTATCGATCCCATCGACACGGACTCCGATTCATCGATATACAAATTCCGATGACATCGGCTGTTCCCTGATCATATCTTTAGAACCTGAAATTCTTCAAGGTTTGTCTCTCTTATTTTCACCTGTCTATAGATCGATCCCTCTATCGATGGAATCCGAGTTCGAAATTCGATAACATCGATGTGTGTCTCTATCCTATCGACCAGTTGGTAAAAAGTTTTCAAAAGTGAAAATGATGTTTGAGTTTGTATCATTGAGAGGTCAGTCGATTCAATCGAGAGTATACACTCGATCATATCGACTCTTGCTCGATGATATCGAACTCTGTCATAAATGTGACCGTTTTATATCCGTTGGAACCTTTTGCCTATATATAGAGAGGTTAGTCTTTATTGCTGGTAGAGAAAGAAGAGAGTGCTTCTGAGTGTTTTAAACTTTATTTTATTTATCTTAAGCCCTTTCTCTCAAGGAGTTCATCCTCCAATCCACCCTCATCATTGATATTCAATAGAGTGGATTGGGGAATGAACTTCGGCATTCAAGGATCCTCCATCTACTATCTTAATGGAAAATCATTAAGCTGGGATGCCTTGAATGCATAGATGATTGGAACTACTCTATCTTCCTAATAAAAAAATCTTTAGAGAGTGGAATTTCATCATAACCTGACCCGACTTGAAGCCTAGTATTGGTACATCTTTTGTGTTGCGGATCAAGGGAGCTGAAGACTCTTCATCAACAAGAAGGAGATCTTCATCACTGTGCTAAAAGGGACTCAACAACTAATCTGTAAGTACTTAGAGTCCAGAGGACACTTGTGATCATTCCTTTCTAGGATTGGGTCATAGGTGTTGCTCACCCTTTGAAGTCTTCAAAGGAGGCCTTCGACGAGAGTGTACGTGTGGGGTACATTGTGTGGACCCTTGCTCTGTGGAGAGCATAAACATCCGGGTGAGTTGTGTGGACCCTTGTTCTGTGTGGGCATAAGCATCTTGTTATGAGTGAACCAGTAAAACTCTGGGTTATGAGGTGAACCGTGTAAAACCTCTATTAGGGTCTTAGGGTAAGATCCTTAGCCAGTGTGCCTAAACCGGGTGCTATGTGTTGACCCTTGCTCGTGTGAGCATAAACAGTCAGTCTCTGTATAGGTTGTAAAGGTTGAAGGTGAACCTGATTTAAAACCTTAGGTTTGAGGTGAACCATGGGAAACCTCCTTAGTGAAATCCGGTATACTCAAGGGTTAAGTGTGGCAGTCGGGAGTGGAGTAGACAAGTAGTCGAACCACAATAAAAATGACTGTGTCTGTGATTGATTCTTGTGCTTGAACATTTGTGTGATTATGTTAATTACATTCATTTCTGTTCACACTTCACACACACAGTCACATCTATCATAAACTATAATTGCCTCATGCTTATTAAATTGAATAGTTTTATGATTGGATCCTTTACTGGGCTTGGAAGCAAGTAGAGTTATATTTGAGTAATCCTAAAAATTGCATACCTGTTAGGATTAGAGTGATAGGATTTTTAATATAACTCATAAATCTTTAAAAAGTCCTATTCACCCCCCTCTAGGACATATTGGCATATTCCTACTTCAACTCAAGTGGTCTTCACGGCTATTTCAATTGGTATCAGAGAAGGTCTCTCTTTAATGGCTTCACCGCCTAGAGAGTGATCTTGACTGAAGTTGAAATATGGCTAAAGGAGAGGGCTCATCTGTCACTAGACCTCCAGTATTTGATGGTTCAAATTATGCATACTGGAAGGCTAGAATGCATTACTTCCTGAGATCTTTGGATCATGATGTTTGGGATGTAGTTGAAAAGGGATATGTGGTACCATCTGAACAAATCATACTTGAAAATGAAGTCACAATCATTAAACCCAAACCTAATGAAAAGTGGATGGCGTTTGATAAAGAATAGTGAATTGTTGAAGCAAAAGCAATGAATGCCATCTGCTGTGCCGTTTCCCAAGATATTTTCAATCAGATAAGTATGTGTGGGACATCAAAGAAGCATGAGATTTACTGGAAACAACCCATGAAGGCACAAGCACTGTGAAGAGGTCTAAACTACAACTTCTGACTTCACAGTTTGAAAATCTCAGGATGGAAGATCATGAGATATTTATGGAGTTTTTCACCAAATTGAATATTATTTGTAACTCCATGGGTGGATTGGGAGAAAAAGTTCTGGTACCTAAAATATGTAGAAAAATCTTAAGATCCCTATCGGAACGGTGTAATCCCAAAGTAACAACAATTGAAGAGTGTAGAAATATTGATGAAATGAAAGTAGAAGAACTGGTAGGTTCCCTACAAACTTTTGAACAACACTTCACACAACCCTAGAAATCCAAAAACACTATCCTAAAAACTTCTAAGAAAACAAAACATGAGGACAGTGAGAGTGAAAAAGAAGATGAAGATGAGGAAGTGGCTTTTCTTGCATAGAAATTCAGAAGATTCTTTCAAAGGAATCGCGGACGCCTCTCTAGAGGTAGAAAGGTGGATGAAAAACTTCCTATAGAAAAATTTGAAAAAAGAACCAAAAAACCACAATGTTATGCCTGTCATGAGTATGGACACCTATCTACCGAATGCCCAAATAGAAAAATCAAGGGCAAGGCGATGGTCGCCACATGGGATGATACAGAAGAGTCAAACTTAGAGAATAGTGACTCAGAAAGTGATGAAATTAGAAATCCTTGAAAATACTCATGGTCTCCACTACTTTGATCATTCCAACTGAACCTGAGAAAGAACAACAAGCCACTAAATCATTTTCATCTGACAATGAGGAATTTGAGTCTCAAGAAGAAGAGGAAGAAATTAAAAAGGATAAATTGCATGATGCCTATAATCAACTATACATTCATAGCATCCATACCCTTAAAAAACTCGGCATGTCTGAAAATAAAAAGAAATGGTTGCAGAAAGACTTGGACAGAACCTTGGTAATAAACATACATTTAGCCAATGATTTATAACAATATCACATAGACAATGATAAATTAGAAAGACAAAACCTATCCCTAAAAGCAGAATTATCAAAACTTATGAACCAGGCTGAATTGCTAAGAGATGATAATGCACAACTTAAAAATGAGAACCACTCACTTTGTATTGACTTAGAAAAATTCAGGAAATTTACCGAGATAAACTACAAAATTTCTCAGAGTGGTGAGAAATTGAAAAAATTGTTAGGGATGAGAAGACCAAGAAGAGACAAGAGTGGACTAGGATATGAGAAAAGTAAAAAGAAAACTGGAAATAAAGCCCAAACAAAACTTACTACTTTAAGTAGCAATATAGATTTTTCTCCAGTTTGTCATTTATGTGGTGATGTTGGTCATTATAAATTTGAATGTTTAGCACCTATACGAACTCTATATAACTCTGATCAAAATCACATTGGAAAATTCCAACCAATCAGAGAAACTCGGAATGTTAAAAGTCCATCTAGGAGAAGCACTCATCCATCACCACCTAAAGAAAAGAACGAATATCCTGATATATCAAGCAGAAAAAGGAATGAATCCAGATTATGCATCTAGATCTGGATATTTGCTGAAATGATGCAATTTTGTTGAGCCTTCAATATTACATCTGAGGTTGGAGACCTTGAACTTTTGTATATAAACATTATCATGTTTATAATTGTACAAAACTGGTATAAATTTTTGTGACATATACTGATCAAGCTAAGAAATGCCCAATAGTGTGTCGAAATTGTGAAAATTCTGAATAGTATCTACTTTCAATATGAGTGTCGGCCTTTTTCGATTTCATCGACCGAGGGTCTATACAATTGATGGCTCTTCAGAATATGAAAAGCCATATGACCGTGGATGACATCGTGGGCAGACTCGATAGAATCGATTGGCAACTTCTCGATATCATCGATACATTAGTTGATATGATCGACAGATGGCGCTTGATAAAAGTCAGCAGGTCGAAAAAAAGGGAGTTTCTTCAAAAGGCTTCTCGGTCGTCTTCCTTATCTGATCCTCTTGACCAATCACCAGAAGCCAAGTCGGACTAACCAAATCCCTCCACAAATCAGGTAATATTCTTCTAACATCGTCAAAACTTTCTTTTCTTGGTTTGTCAGGCATTTTTATCATTTTTCCCCAAATACTTCAAACAGCCTATTCTTCCACATGGGAAAAGATAAAAATGTAGCATCCGGTCTGGGGAAGTCTTTGAGAGCTACCTGACAAAAAGTCCTTGCCTCAATGGAAAGAGCAAGGATCCTGGACCGTGGGACCCCCACAAGGCCAAGATCAGGACATAGTGGGTCCCAAACTGAAGTTCCTGCACCGTCTCAACCAACGCCACCTCCTCCAGCTATCCAACATCCTACAAAATACACCGAAAGAAACCTAATCCTTGAGAGAAAGGTTGACAAGGACTGTTTAGCACCCTACAAACTAGAACCCCTGTTTGCTACAATCGGTTGTTGCCCATCCTAGATTTCGGTGGACTATACCAACTAGAAAGGACACGCAACTTCCTTACTGCATGTCATTCCCCGGTGGCTGACCCTCCTTCATTCATGGTATCCCTGGATGGTGATGATGTATATATCACTCCCGCCACTGTAGTTAACATCCTCAATCTACAGTTGGCTCCAGAAGGCCTTCCAAATTGGGATCTCGATCTTCCAGATGTCAGGTCAAAGATAACCAAATAACTATGTCACAACAGAGATATTCCATGGCATCAAGGGAATGCCTTAAAAGCTAGGTATATGGAGCCACGGTTTCGAGTCATGCATGGGATCTTTACTACTAATTTGTACCCAAGAAGTACAAACCGATCAGATCTCATAAGTCTCATGGTGATGATAGTATACTCCGTTATAACCGGAACAAATATCAGTCTTCCAACTCTGATTGTCAATCAATTTGTCAATACCATACATAGATCTAGAGATTTGCATCTACCATATCCCTGGATTATTAGCAGAATCTGTCAAAGCATTGGCTTTCCTTCTACAACTGATCCGGTATTCCCGCTCAAAGTTTTCAATAAAAAGAATATTCAGAAAATGGATCTAATATTTCACGAGTACAAGGAGGAAACCGAGGAAGATATTCATACAGAAGGGGTAGGAGGAGAAGGTGGTGATCCCATGGAAGGGGATGTAATGACTGATGATGCACCTCCTGGTCTTGATATCGCTCTGTCCATGTCAACCGCTGGGTATGGAAAAAGGCTCAAAGTGGACAGGATTGGGGTCATTCAGAAGGACATCCACTCAGTTAAAGAGTGGCTTACTGTCTTGGAAAGGGTGGTTCAAGGAGTGCGGAGCATGGTACAATAATTGGTGGATCTGATGACGTACCGACGGGACGACACGATGCCATCTCATTCTGCTCCGTGAGGCCCGGTTCATGCATGCTATCATACACACCTTACTCTTATCTTGTGGATGAACATCAGTATCTTTTTGGATGTTCTACGCTCTTAGTTGTGTGTATGACAACCTTCTCACCATGCATAGTTTCTTTTTTTGGTTGAATATGCCCACGGATGGGCCGAAATACCGGTGGTGATATTTGGGTGCCCTCAAATGGGCTTTATTTTTTATTTTTTATTTGTTAAACTGCTGCTGTCTATGGTAGTATACTTCTCTGATTATGGATATTTCTGCCAATCTTGGGCAGTTTATTTCACGTATAGCTGAATTTAATTCTTATTTTACTGTCATTCCTATTGCCTATACAATGACTGTGCCGATTACTTCATCTATTTTTTCTTTTGGGATAGATGGTTCTGGATAATGTATGCTTTACACTGTTTTCATATATATACATCTATCTGTCTGTGGTTCTTCCATATGCTTCAAATATTCAGTCAATATCACTTGTTATATCTTTGCCAATGACTGACAAAAAGGGGGAGAAAAATTACAAACACCCCTTTGAAAAATTGGATATTTGTGCTCTTATATGTTGCAGGTGTTAGGGGGAGCAGCCGCAACAAGAAAGGGAGAGTTTTTACTAGTTGTGTACATGGGTGATTAGAATTTGTACAATTGTGTTAATGCATGTGCACACAATTTAGGACGTATCGGTCTAGATATTTTCCTAGGCTGTTTTGGGTATTTTGTCACGTAATTGACAAAGGGGGAGATTGAAAGTGCACTTACTAGTGCCTTGTTTTGTCAATTACGGTGTAAGTTGAGTCAGTTGGACAACCGCGCCTAACAGGAAGATCAAGTCAAGTGTCTGCCTCAACTGGATGTGTGGAAGCTCACCATAGATAAATCATAACCTCACATCCCATGTCCCAAAACACTAGGTGATTAAAACCCTTAAAAATGAGTAGAACATCTTAGGGTTTTATTGTAAGAAAACTTTTTATCAAATAGGAAAATCTTCAAGTTTTCTTACCCTGTCGATTGTATCGATTCACATTTCGATATGATCGACCTGCTCTGTTGATGTCCTCAGTATCTCCATCGATACAATCGAGTGAGGACAAAAAGCGTCCAGCAATCAAACATTCACCTGGACAATTTATCGATATATCGAAATCTCAATCGATATCATCGATGTTCGAATATCGATCCTATCGAAAGTGGATCGATAATATCGATAGGCAGTTTTTCGACGCCCCTGTTTTTCTAAAGAAAACTATTATAAGCTTCGATATATAGATGACTGTCCGATTCAATCTTAACTCAAATATCGATTATATCGGTAGTCATTCGATCATATCGATAGTGAGCATAAATTTCATGATGTTTTAAAACATTGATCGGGGGGCCAGTTGAGAAATCGATATTCATATGTCGATCATATCGAGACCTGGTTGATTGGATCGAGACTGGACACAAACCGTCCAGCAAGCTTATAGGTAAATCTATACGATTTATCGATCCCATCGACACGGACTCCGATTCATCGATATACAAATTCTGATGACATCGACTGTTCCCCGATCATATCTTTAGAACCTGAAATTCTTCAAGGTTTGTCTGTCTTGTTTTCACCTGTGGATAGATCGATCCCTCGATCAATGGAATCTGAGTTTGAAATCCGATAACATCGATGTGTGTCTCGATCCCATCGACCAGTTGGCAAAAGGTTTCCAATAGCAAAAATTACATTTGAGTTTGTATCATTGAGAGGTCAGTCGATACAATTGAGAGTATACGCTCAATCATATCGACTCTTGCTCAATGATATTGAACTCTGTCATAAATATAACCGTTTTATATCCGTTGGAACCTTTGCCTATATATAGAGAGGTTAGTCTTTATTGATGGTAGAGAAAGAAGAGAGTGCTTTTGAGTGTTTTACACTTCAAATAATTTATCTTAAGCCCTTTCTCTCAGGGAGTTCTTCCTCCAATCCACCCTCATCATTGATATTCAATAGAGTGGATTGGGGAATGAACTTCCGCATTCAAAGATCCTCTAGCTACTACCTTAATGGCAAATCATTAAGCTGAGATGCCTTGAATGTATAGATGATTGAAACCACTCTATCTTTCTAATAGGAAAATCTTTAGAGAGTGGAATTCCATTATAACCTTGACCCGACCTGAAGCCTTGTATTGGTACATCTTTTGTGTTACGGATCAAGGGAGCTGAAGACTCTTCATCAACAAGAAGGAGATCTTCATCACTACGCTAAAAGGGACTCATCAACTAATCTGTAAGTACTTAGAGTCCAGAGGATACTTGTGATCATTCCTTTCTAGGATTGAGTCGTAGGTGTTGCTCACCCTTTGAAGTCCTTATAGGAGGCCTCCGACAGGAGTGTACGTTCGGGGTGCATTGTGTGGACCCTTGCTCTGTGGAGAGCATAAACATCCGGGTGCGTTGTGTGGACCCTTGCTATGTGTGGGCATAAACATCTGGTTAAGAGTGAACCAGTAAAACTCTGGGTAATGAGGTGAATCGTGTAAAACCTCTATTAGGGTCTTAGGGTAAGATCCTTGGCCAGTGCGCCTAAACCGGGTGCTATGTGTTGACCCATGCTCGTGAGAGCATAAACGATCAGCCTCTGTGTAGGTTATAAAGGTTGAAGGTGAACCTAATTTAAAACCTTTGATTTGAGGTGATGTAACACCCCAGATTTTTGCCAACCTGGGGTTAGACGTCCTTAGGTAATGGGTCAACCATAACACCTTGGTAACCTCTCAGAACTGAAATTTCAAAGCTAAATAAATCATTTAGAACCTAATTCTTTAGAAAATTAACGTGAATTAGCCAACGCTGCACTAGATTTCCTACAAAATTAGCACCAACCACTTTAAATACGATCTGTAAGACCCAAAACCTATAGAATCATTGACGTTACGTTACCCTAAAACTTAGGATCAAACTCTAAACCCGTTTGCTCTCAGGAACCCTTTGAAACTTTGTATTGGATCTAGACCGCGCGTCAAAAGTCCGATATCTACAATCTCAGACCATTATGAACGCTTAGTTGGACTTGACAATCGTTTCAAAAATCAAGCCCAACTAATGTTCTGAGGTTATTTCATTGAGCCTTGAGCAAGGAGTGTGAGAAAGAGTGAAATTCATAAAAATTTAAATATCATTTAAATGAATCTGGCACATTTTGCTTGTGGGTTCAGTATAAGCATTCAGACCGTCATAATCTGACCCAAATACACCCTCGGATCAGGAAACATTTCTCACACAGGTCAGTATACTTGGAATCCTCGATCGAGTCTCTGTGACCGCTAAACTGAAACTGGTCCACCACGTGCAATCTGGGAACACTACCGGACTGAAAACTTGATGTGAGCAGGATCCAGTATCCATGAGCTAAAGTCTGACGGCATTCGGCCAGGGGACCTCCCAAAATGCTCTTTTGGATCGTGAAAGACCCGATTTGGCTATAACCCAAGTATACCTTGACTTGAAGTATATTTTGGTCATGTTTGGGACTATAAAAGGGCCTTAAACCCATAGCCTTCTAACCCATACGAATTTGGGGAAAAACCTAGGAGAGAGGAGAGAAAAGAGAGAGAAAGTGAGGGTGAAGCTGGTGATTTTTCCAGGGAGTCTTCCCTGCTGCTCCACGTGCCACATCCTTCCTCCTGCATCACTATTCTGGCGATTCCAACACCGTTCTAGGTAAGAAAACCCTAACCTCAAGCTATTTTAGGGATTCCATCGATACAAGTAGCGAAGTAGCTAACCTATCTTGTAAATTAGGTCGCCATATCGGCGTTGATGAAGCGTAGACTTTCTATTCAAATCGATACGCTTTTACGGCGAAAGGTGAGGATTTTAAATGCCTAGATTGACTGTTTTCAAAGCTTTTAATGTCGTTTAATAGTAGATTATCGACAAGAACGCTGTTTGACATGTAGAACATGCGGTCCGTTTTTCATTTCGACTGCGTATAGAAAATATGAGATTTAGGATATTTTAGGCATTTGTAGGAAATACTGTATACGCCTGTATTTTGCTGAAATGATTGCCATGTGTATTTGTCATGTTATGATATTAGATACGCATGTATGATCTGTTTGGCGAAGAGATTTGCCCTAATGCTAACTTTGGGTCAACATACGCTATGTAGACTAAAGTGTGTAGACTAAGTGTTTGTTGAAATGCATAAATCAATATAATTTATGCCTGCCATATGTTTTGAATGTAAGAACATGATTTTTGTGTATTAGACAACTCCTTGCTATAAGGATCTGTCATATTATATGTTGGAATCGACATACGTCAAGTACGTTGGAGTTGAATAGTCTAAGTGTTTGTATAAATGTATGTATTAGTAAGTATTGAGTAAATGGTGTTGTAGATTAGCGTTGAGACTGGATTCTTAACTACTATGATGATGCACATGATTTCCTCCATGCTTTTTGTATTCGAATTGCCTACCTTAGGTGTGAAATACTCGTGTATGGTTAACTGCTTATAATGTATGCTATAATATGCTGATAACATGCTAGAATTTCTTGTATTTCAATTTTGTCTCTCTCATATGAGTATTGATGTAGATTACATGTGTTTGAGGCTATACTCTAGTCTAGGAAGTCGGTAACAGTTTAGAATTCGTGGTTGGATTCTATTCGCTACGAAGGATGTGTATGACGAACCCGAGTCGTACTAGAGTCGTCAGCAGTGGTTAGGCCACGCGAAGTGTTTGTGCACTTCATGTCGGTCGATTCGACGTGCACTCATGCTAGTCGGACTCATCAAGTAACTCGACTGAGCCGGGCATGGTGGTATGGGACACCGTGGTCAGGCTATCGGCCTACGCTGGGGCCATAAACCTCCCCATAGTGACCAGTGAGCACCCTACTCTGAGCAGATTATGGTGGTATGAGACACTATATTCTTGCTGTCGGCAAGAATATAGTGTGATGGGGGAGTGGAGCAACGAGTAAGAGCAACAGCCCTGACAGCCCTTTGTAGTGACCTTGAGTTTATCCTGACACCGCATGGGGGTGACGAGTCCTGATGCAGTCTTAAGGATATAAACTAAGCCTGTATTGATAAGGTGATGGGGGAGTGGAGCAACGAGTGTGTGTAACAGCCCTGACAGCCCTTGCAGTGACTTAGAAATATATCATCATATGAGACTACTAGGAGTGACGACCCTAGACAGGATTATTGTTTGGGTATTGATATGAGGGAGGTACCTTAGTTTTCCAATCCTGCTGTATGAAAAGGACTAATAATAACTCGGTAATCATATTCATATCGCACTGCATGTGCCTGGAAGATGTGGAGCACTGAGGGAAGAAAGTGTGTCGCGGACGTAAGATGGTGTCGCATGAGGGAGTATGTCGGTGAGGGCATCCATCATGTCATTTCATGCTTGCATTAATCACAGTATGTAGGAGTGTCTAATTGTTTGCTTTACTATTATCACGTGACTGATTTGATAACATGTTAATCCTTACTCTATGATTCCACTGAGTTAGCTACTCACTCCCATGTTACGGGACAGTGTTGTACACACCAACCATTTCCTATTTCAGTTTCAGATGATGGCGATGCTTGCGAAGCAGAGCCGGACGTGATGATGATGATGAGGATCCCTCCTATATGCAGGTTCTGATTGATGGGGTTTATAGGGTTACTAATTAGATGCCAGTACACTTGGTATCTTGCCTTTTATTTACACATCAATGTATATTCTTTTCTTTCTATTTTGGAGTATACATGTAATTAGTTAACCTGGTAACATGTTCACACTCTGGAGACCTACAACAGTTCATATATTCTATATATCTATCACATTCTTCCACTTATTAATTTAACTGTGTCTGGAGTATGATATGATGTTTTGGCTTAATCTACCTCATGTTTTATGTACTACTGCTGCCAACATTCATCCATCATTGAAAATGTTGCGTAAGTGATGTTCTGGAACTTGGGAGTGGAGTTTATGCTCGACCCCCGATTTTTGGAATGTTACAGGTGGTATCAGAGCATGATTTGGATTAAACTGGACCTAGGTTATGGTAACACAACATACACTAACACACTCTGACTTAGGAAGGGGGCGATGGAACTTAGAAATCACATTAGAATTCCAAGTTTCGTCGATAGGTGAGACTATACGATAATTTAGGTCATAACGTATCTTTGGTCGCATGAAGCGACCTAAGTCGCCTCTAGGCCATCAGTCGACGGGTTTGTGTCATTCCCTGAAGAATTCCAAACTTTGAAATGGATGTCCTTGGGTTATTGGGCTACCACAACACCTTACACTCAATCTCAAGGCCTGAAACCCATTTTTATCAAATTCCTTCAAAATCTCTCCTTCCACCACCCCATTCTTCAACTTTTTCTAAGTCCTTTCATACTAGGTATAAATCCTAATGTATAAATGATGGAGAATCATGCTTAAATAAAAATTTACTATAAATAGTAAATATATGTATAAATTGGACTTTTGACCATTCTAATTATGGAATCTTATGGAATAATAAATAGGTTAGTTGGAGGGATTAGCCTCTCCTACCCCAAAATCATATGTTACACATTATATAAACTCATTCAGGTTTGTAAATTGTCCTCGAAAGGCCTCAAATGGGGTCGGGGGCCAAACGGAGCACTTCTAGAATGATCCAAGGTGGGACCCACATATATTTTGGGCCCTTATGGCAGGGGGACCCCGCCCAAATGGCAGGCCATCACCGAAAATAAAGTTGGTGGTGAGGACCTCGCCGGTTTGGCGAGGCCTCGCCATACAATGGGCCCCACTCGGGCCGGGCGTCGGGCCGACGCAGTTTGGGGGGTTGGGTAACCCCCCTAGCTATGGGCCGTCCATTAAAAGTGCCCCAAAGACCTACCTCCTTCACAAAAACCCCTTCTAAGCTCTCCCTTTCTCACGTTTTTGCTTCCTCCCCTTTCAAATCCCATTTCATATCATTCCCATTCCCGTTTTCTGCCTCAACCGACGCCACTTCATCACTCACAGCCATACAAACTCCCCTCTATCTCCATTCTCGTCGTTTGGAGCTCTCCCATCCTCCATTGGAGGCTAAAATTTGTGTGAGCCTCCATCCCAACTTATTTCACTCTTTTCCCTTTTAAATTCTAACCTTTGGGGGCCTGTTTCACTCCTCTATAGGGCCTAGATTCGTGCCAGGCCTTTAGGTCAGCCATTTCTCCCCCTTTCCTCCATTTTCCATGGCTTTTTTAGAGGCTATTTTAGCCTTTTTCTCCCTTTCCACCATCCTCTCTCTCATGGGAAAGAGGAAGACCGCTGCTGATGAAGCTGGGCCTAGTCGCCATGCTCGTTCAAGAATGCCGAGAGGTGCCACCGCCCTGTGGCTTGGTTGTTGCTATGTTAGGATCCTTGTGATTTTGTGTCAATGAGCTTAGTAATGTAGTAGTTGGTAGAATGTTTTAAATGTTGGGAGTCTTGGTCGCATTAGCTCACATGCATCCTTTGTCCTGATTCATGTAATACTATATTCCAGGTAGTGTGAAAAATTTTGGTAAATGAAATGCATGTAGTCCCTTTTGCTATGAAGTGTGTGGAATGCTTAAGGGATTGTGTATTGATATGCTACATCTCATGCTTTCCAACATAAGATCCATTTTCCAAAGCCCATGAAATTGATTTGAATCCCAACCCACCCACCTACTAAACATGTCACTCCCAATTCTTAGGTGAGAGTAGGAAAGTAGTCCCATTTAACACAACTTGAGACCACTGGAAACATATGCCCTTCGAGTTTTGAACTTAGAGTTAGTGCTCCTAGATTTGAAAGATCTAACGATGTAGGGAATCCAATTTTAATTAGATAATCTTGACTCTAAGCGATAGAACAATCCGTTGTAGTTGAAATGGTATGAAACCATTTAGCGTATAGGCTTAGGTTTTGGATTATAGCTAGTGAGTTATAGACTAGGCTACAAGTTGAATTAAGCAGTGTAAAGCCTGTATATGCTAAGGAATAGTAGGTTAGATTTGGTTGGAGTAGAACCTCATTCCTTCGATAGATCCCCTTAATACTTATAGACTTTTGTTATAACCCTTAGGAAAGTTGTTTTCACTTAGAACCATTCATTCTCAGGGAAAACTTATACATCCCTAAGATTGAACTTAGAATAAATCAGCACGCCCCTTAGAATTTCCCTTAAAATTGTCTTCCCAAGGGCTTATCGCATTCGGGAACGCAGAGTAAAGGAACTGTATATATAAGTGAAATATTCACGGTTTGAATCGAGTTCTTAATCCTAGTAGTTACCAATAAATCCAATGTTCTGATCAAGCAGAAGATCGACATCGACTCGGGTTAAGAATTGATACGATAAATTTTTTGTCATCGCAAGGCAGAAATTCTATGTATCTGGCTCAGACCTACTACACAACTTTTCTTCCGTGTTGGCCCGACCACCTACAACCAAAAGTTATTGCTTTATCTTTAGGAAATGGCGAGGACTTATGGCCAGTAGTCACATCCGTCCTTGAAATCAACCACAACACCCATCATTTCAGCTCTTTCCTATAATCATAGGTACTAATGCCATAGAACGCATCATTAGTAAAGGAAGACCAATGTAGTGAGAGGTTGTTTCCCATTTCATGTTAAGGATACGCCCTAAGTTACGCCTAGTTCCGATATACGGATCGAGGCATAGATTCTTGAACCTTAAGTAGAACCAAGTTTTAAGGGGGGTAGAACGTACCGAGCCTAATCTAGTTAGCATTAGCTAACGCAACCATTGGATCAGAGTAGCGCAGCGAAAGCATGGTTGGCCTCTTCCCCACTTGCCCAGGATCAAAGAAGTTGGTTTAGGTTATACGTAAGTTTAGGTCATTAAATAGGATGTGAACCTTCCTTAGAATGTCAATACTAAAGTCTCTCTAGGGACTCATTACCCTTAGCCAATTTCGGGGATGAAATTTTATTTTAAGGGGGGTAGATTGTAACACCCCAGATTTTTACCAACCTGGGGTTAGACGTTTTTAGGCAATGGGTCAACCATAACACCTTGGTAACCTCTCAGAATCCAAATTCCAAAGCCAAATAAATCATTTAGAACCTAATTCTTTAGAAAATTAACGTGAATTAGCCAGTGCTACACTAGATTTCCTGCAAAATTAGCACCAACCACTTTAAATACGATCTGTGAGACCGAAAACCTATAAAATCATTGACGCTACGTTACCCTAAAACTTAGGATCAAACTCTAAACCCGTTTGCTCTCAGGAACCCTTTCAAACTTTGTATTGGATCCAGACCCCACGTCGAAAGTCCGATATCTACAATCTCAGACCATTATGACCGCTTAATTGGACTAGACAATCGTTTCAAAAATCAAGCCCAACTGATGTTCTAAGGCTATTTCATTGAGCATGGAGTAAGGAGTGTGAGAAAGAGTGAAATTCATTAAAATTTAAATATCATTTAAATGAATCTGGCACGTTTCGCTTGCGGGTTCAGTATAAGCATTCAGACCGTTGGAATCTGACCCAAATACACCCTCAGATCAGGGAACATTTCTCACTCAGGTCAGTGTACTTGGAATCCTCGATCGAGTCTCCGTGACCGCTGAACTGAAACTGGTCCACCACGTGCGATCTGGGAACACTACCAGACTAAAAACTTGATGTGATCAGGATCTAGTATCCATGAGCTTAAGTTCGACTGCATTTGGCCAGGGGACCTCCCGAAATGCTCTTTTAGATCAGGAAAGACCCGATTTGGCTATAACCCAAGAATACCTTGACTTGGAGTCTATTTTGGTCATGTTTGGGCCTATAAAAGGGTCTTAAACCCTTAGCCTTCTAACCCATACAAATTTGAGGAAAGCCCTAGGAGAGAGGAGAGAAAAGAGAGAAAGTGAGGGAGAAGCTGGTGATTTTTCCAGGGAGTCTTCCCTGCTGCTCCACATGCCACATCCTTCCTCCTACATCACTATTCTGGGGATTCCAACGCCGTTCTAGGTAAGAAAACTCTAACCTCAAGCTGTTTTAGGGATTCCATCGATACAAGTAGCGAAGTAGCTGACCTATCCTGTAAATTAGGTCGCCATATCGGCGTTGACGAAGTGTAAACTTTCTATTCGAATCGATACGCTTTTACGGCGAAAGGTGAGGATTTTAGATGCCTAGATTGACTGTTTTCAAAGCTTTCAATGTCGTTTAATAGTAGATTATCGACAAGAATGCTGTTTGACATGTAAAACATGCTGTCTGTTTTCCATTTCGACCTCGTACGGAAAATATGAGATTTAGGGTATTTTAGGCATTTATAGGAAATACTGTATATGCCTGTATTTTGCTGAAATGATTGTCATGTGTATTTGTCATGTTATAATATTAGATACGCGTGTATGATTTGTTTGGCGAAGAGATTCGCCCTAATGCGCACTTTGGGTTGACATACGCTATGTAGACTAAAGTGTGTAGACTAAGTGTTTGTTGAAATGCCTAAATCAATATGATTTATGCCTGCCATATGTTTTGAATGTAAGAACATGATTGTTGTGCATTAGAAAACTCCTTGCTATAAGGATCTGTCATATTATATGTTGGAATCGACATACGTCAAGTACGTTGGAGTTGAATAGTCTAAGTGTTTGTATAAATGTATGTATTAGTAAGTATTAAGTAAATGGTGTTATAGATTAGCATTGAGACTGGATTCTCAACTACTATGATGATGCACATGATTTCCTCCATGCTTGTTGTATTTGAATTGCCTACCTTAGGTGTGAAATACTTGTGTATGGTTAACTGCTTATGATGTATGCTATAATATACTGATAACATGCTAGAATTTCTTATATTTCAATTTTATCTCTCTCATATGATTATTGATGTAGATTACATGTGTTTGGGGCTATATTCTAGTCCAGGCAGTCAGTAATAGTTTAGAATTCGTGGTTGGATTCTATTCGCCACGAAGGATGTGTATGACGAACCCAAGTCGTACTAGAGTCGTCGGCAGTGGTTAGGCCACGCGAAGTGTTTGTGCACTTCATGTCGGTCAATTCGACGTGCGCTCGTGCTAGTCGGACTTATCAAGTAACCCGACTGACCATTGTATGTTCACCTTGTATTCATCATAACTTCTTGAACCTATGGTAATAAACTTACCATTGGAAAGTCCCTCTAACCTTGGTACCTCGATCCCCTAAGACTCATGAGCTGGGCATGGTGGTATGGGACACCGTGGTCGAGCTGTCGGCCTACGTTGGGGCCACAAACCTCCTCATAGTGACCAGTGAGCACCCTACTCTGAGCAGATTATGGTGGTATGGGACACTATATTCTTGTTGTCAGCTTACATTGATAAGGTGATGGGGGAGTGGAGCAACGAGTGAGAGCAACAACCCTGGAAGCCCTTTGTAGTGACCTTGAGTTTATCCTGACATCGCATGGGGGCGACGAGTCCTGATGCAGTCTTAAGGATATAAACTAAGTCTGTATTGATAAGGTGATGGGGGAGTGGAGCAACGAGCGCGTGCAACAGTCCTGGCAACCCTTGCAGTGACCTAGAAATATATCTTCGTATGAGACTACTAGGAGTGACGACCCTAGACAGGATCATTGTTTTGGTATTGATATGAGGGAGGTACCTTAGTTTTCTAATCCTGCTGTATGAAAAGAACTAATAAAAACTCAGTAATCATATTCATATCGTACTGCATGTGCCTGGAAGATGTGGAGCACTGAGGGAAGAAAGCATGTCGCGGATGTAAGATGGTGTCGCATGAGGGAGTATGTCGGTGAGGGCATCCATCATGTCATTTCATGCTTGCATTAATCACAGTATCTAGGAGTGTCTGATTGTTTGTTTTACTATTATCGCGTGACTGATTTGATAACATGCTAATCCTTGCTCTATGATTCCACTGAGTTAGCTACTCACTCTCACATTACGGGATGATGTTGTACACACCAACCAGTTTCTATTTCAGTTTCAGATGATGGTGATGCTTACGAAGCAGAGCCGGACTTGATGATGATGAGGAGGATCCCTCCTAAATGCAGGTTCTGATTGACGGGGTTTACAGGGTTACTAATTAGATGCCAGTACACTTGGTATCTTGCCTTTTATTTACACACCCATGTATATTCTTTTCTTTCTATTTTGGAGTATACATGTAATTAGTTAACCTGGTAACATGTTCACACTATAGAGACCTACAACAGTTCATATATTCTATATATCTATCACATTCTTCCGCTTGTTAATTTAATTGTCTTTGGAGTATGATATGCTGTTTTGGCTTAATCCACCTCATGTTTTATGTACTACTGCTGCCGACATTCATCCATCATTGAAAATGTTGCATAAGTGATGTTCTGAAACTCGGGAGTGGAGTTTATGCTCGACCCCCAATTTTCAAGATGTTACAAGTGAACCATGGGAATCCTCTTTAGTGCATTTCGGTACACTTAAGGGTTGAGTGTGGCAACCAGGAGTGGAGTAGACAAGTAGTTGAACCACTATAAAAATGACTGTGTCTGTGATTGATTCTTGTGCTTGAACATTTGTGTGATTATGTTAATTGCATTCATATCTGCTCTCACTTCACACACAAAGTCACATCCATCATAAACTACAACTGCCTCATGCTTATTAAATTGAATAGTTTTGTGATTGGATCCTCTACTGTGCTTGGAAGCAAGTAGAGTTACATTTGAGTAATCCTGAAGATTGTATACCTGTTAGGATTAGAGTGATAGGATTTTTTAATATAACTCATAAATCTTTAAAAAGTCCTATTCACCGCCCTCTAGGACATATTGACATATTCCTACTTCAACTCAAGCGGTCTTCACCGCTATTGCAGAGTTGGGTGAGATTTTGGTCGAGACCGGGCCTTGTGAAGGTCTAAAAGAAGGAGAGAAGCAGGGGAGAATGGAGAAGGGAGAAACGAGAAAGAGAAGCTGGGATAATGCCTCATCTGAACTCGTGCTTCCCCAAACGCTCCAGAAGATGTTGAATGCTGACTCGAACTGAGTCTGTGATCGAACCTCTAACTAGGATAGATTAAGCTTCGAATACAACTCATTCTACCTCCCTCACCAAGATCAGAACCACATCCATCCAGGTATAAAAATAAATGAATCAGAACTCCATCTCCTATCTTCGAAACTCCTCTCAACCCAGTTACGAGTTAACTCACCTAGTTCCCTAGTTGGGTTGGGATCTAAACTGATAGTGGCTAAGTATTAGAGGCCATTACTAGCGGTCTAAGTGCCACTACAAATCCCAGAAGCCAATAACTGAATACCGCAACTGTTAGTTTCTCGAAATCCCATTTCCCAACTAGTTTCTTAGTTGGGAGTTCCAACTGAGTTAACTCAGTAACGGCCTTCTGAAATCTCGGAATGATCTATCCAGGTGTCGTTTACAGCTGCTCACCTTGAAGAGCAACCATTTCTTAAACAGGTATAACGTCTAAAACGTCCCTATAAACTCTATTTCAAGTAACTCGTTAATGAGTTGGCTCGATTTCAACTCAGTCAGCTATTAGAGCTGGGACTTGGGTTTCTATCTTATTGGTAAGGGAAGACAACTCCCACCGAGATGTGAAGCTGAAAAACTCACAAGCTTTAAGTAAAACTTCTCCCAACTTAATCACAGGTTGACTCGACTAGTTTCCCGACTAAGTCAGGCTAACTCCGATGTTGGAATCATCTAGGGATGAATTGGGAAGCATAATATCCAGGGGATCAATAACTTAACCCTATAGTTTATAGATGTCCTAAAATCAACTCAATTAGTTGATAGTTGGAAAACCCTGACCGAGTCGACTCGGTCGTGACTCACTGATGTCTTGTGATATTTCATCCAGGTACAACCAACAATTGTTTACCTTGGAAGACATTTCTTCCTACAACCTATCCAAATAAGGTCTTTACATCCACTTCATAAGAACATCTTAAATCAAGAGGAATATTCATTCAAGGTGAGGACTCACCCTTTGAGCTTCTCACTTAAATTCATCAATCTAGATATGGATGATACATTGATTTCTCTTATTGCATTACTTACCTTATTATATGAATATATTAATCTGTTGTAGAATTGATTCATATAATGGACATGTCTCTTTAAATTTAGCAAGTATAATTGATTTGATGCTCACATGCTATTTCCATTTGTATAACCAGCTAGTTGATCAGATGTTGCTACTTGTGATCATTTAATGGATAGAATGAGATTTATTATCAGCTCCAACTTGCGGTTCATGTTTGCCCTACGTGGCTTGGATCGTCTATTTGCCCTTCGTGGCTCTGATGGGTCGTTGGTGCCCTTTTGTGGCTTGATGGTTATATTCGCATATCTTATTATTTCCTAGCCATTTTGCGGTGTTTGGTCATATTGTGATTTCTAGGTGGAGTGGGTGTTCGCTTAGAAATTTTCTAGTCATCTTGAGGTGTTCACATACTATACACTTTTCTAGTGGTTTAGAGTTTATATGTTAGTTTTTTTAGCCATCTTGTGGTGTTCAGTCGTACCATGATTTCTGGGTGGAGCGGGTGTTCTCTTAGCGATTTCTTAGCCATCTTGCAGTGTTCACGTATGATTTGATTTTTGGGTGGTCTAGAGTTTGTATGTTGCTTGTCTCTTCACCTTACGGTGTTCACGTACCATGATTTTCGGGTGGAGCGGGTGTTCGTTTAGCGATTTCCTAGCCATCTTGCAGTGTTCACTTACGATATGATTTTTGGGTGTAGTAGATGTTGTACGTTGTTCTCTCTTTATTTTGTGGTGTTCAGTCATACTATGATTTTCGAGTGGAACGGGTGTTCGCTTAGCGATTTCCTAGCCATCTTGCGGTGTTCACGTACAATTTGATTTTCGAGGGAAGTAGAGGTTTAAAGATTGATTTTTTAACCATTTTATGGAGTTTGTAAGGTTTATTATTTGATTATCTGGACATATTCTCTCGCATTGCAATTGCTATTGTATTTTACTTGTGATGAGATTATGTTTATTGACTTAATTTCTCAGTATGTGATCATAATTATGAATTGCCCTATTTAATATATCTATTCTCATGACTTGTGATCTGTATTGGATTATGAATGATAAGTGTACAATCTTAGAGGCTGCTCCTCATTGCGATAGCCATTGACGCTATCAAATCGTAATAGTTGATGCAGGTGTATGGAGAGATGATACTGTTCACTGGGTTGCTAGAGCAGATCGGGTAGCAGAGGAGCTAGACGGGGTCCCTACATCCCATATTTAGCTTCACCACTAGTTGATAAATTCCTGCTTGTGTTTAATGAACTTGGTTATTTGTGATTGTATAAGTCCTGTATGAGCGTTACATTTGGAATTTCATTATGGTTGGAATGTTCTTATTAAATGCATGGTTTATTCTAGCTTCGTTGTTGTTAACTCTGATTAATGATAAATAGTTCAAATTTACACTGGATTTTATAAGATAACACTCAGGTTTTTGGGAAATGGGTTATATACTCAGGTCCTGAAAACATGGGACGTTATAGCCAACCTGGCGAGGGAATCTATATTAGTGTTCTCGGACTTCAGGACTTATATAATTTCATTCCCTTCAAATTTCTTGAGTAAGTCGCAAACTCTGCTTAGATAGATGATCATTTTCTCACACTTGGATTGGTATTTAGTAGTCACTTGGTTGACCACTAATTGTGAGTCACTGTATATTTACAGCTTCTGGGCTTACATTACCTTAGTTAGCCATAAGCCTGCTAAGTGTGCCTCGTATTTTTCCTCATTGTTGAAAGCCCAGAAGCCAAATTGTATAGCATACTCATTCTTGATCTACTTGAGGGAGGTTAGGATTAACCCTACCTCGCTTCCTTTTGTATTCGAGGACTCATCTGTATAGAGTATCCATGTTAGCGTTGTTGGGCTCTACTCTTTCCCTTCATTTATGGGGGGAACGCGTAAAGGATAGGTGAACTCACTGATGAAGTCAGCCATGGATTGCCTCTTGATAGTCATCTTGGGTCGATAGATGATATCAAACTTGCTGAGCTCAATTGCCAACTTGGCAAGCCGACCCAAAGTTTTTGGTTTTTTTAGCACTTGATGTAGGGGATGATTAGTCGGGACGATGGGACGATGATGGCATGGGCATGGAAGTAGGGCCTGAGTCATTTGAATGACGTGAATAGAGCCAGGGCTATCTTCTCTATCTCAAGGCAGCACATCTCGGCATTGGCCATTACATTGGTTACATAGTAGATAGGTCGTTGGGCACCCCTGTCCTCCCTGATTAGGGCTTAGCTGACTATTGTTGGCAAGATAGCTAGGTATAGCAGAAACTCTTCTCCTTGCATGGGTTTTGAGAGTAGGGGTGGAGACCCTAGGTAGGTGTTAAGTTGTTGGATTGCTTGCTTGCTCTCCTCTATCCAGGTCAACTTTTTTCCCTCCTTCGGTTGCTTGAAGAAGGGAAAACACTTATCTGTGGCTCTGAAGACAAACCTATTCAGTGCTGCCACTCTACTCGTGAGGCGCTGAATCTCCTTTGTTGAACTAAGGGAGCTTGTTTCTGTGACAGCTTTAATTTTGTCAAGGTTAGCCTCGATCCCTCTTTGGTGGACTATGAAATCCAAAAATTTTGCCAACTGATGCCAAAGGTGCATTAACTCGGGTTGAGCTTCATTTGATATCTCCTTAGGATGCCAAACATCTCTCAAGTCAACTATGTGGTCTATGGCCATGATGCTTTTGATGAGCATGTCATTGACATAGAACTCCATAGTTTTCATAATCTACATGGCAAACATCTTATTCACCAGCCTCTAATATGTTGCTTTGACATTCTTTCAGGCCAAACAACATAACCTGATAGAGATACAGACTTCTGTTTATGATAGTGGTAGTTTTTTACTTGTCATGCTCATACATGTTGATTTGGTTGTACCTTGAGTTTGCATCAATAAAGCTAAGCAATGTGTACCCAGTAGTAGCATCCATCATCTGGTCGATCTTTGACAGTGAAAATTTGTCTTTGGGGTGGGCCTTATTCAGGTAGGTGTAATTGACATAGACCCGCCATTTCCCACTGGCCTTCTTTACCAGTACTCTGTTGGTAAGCCAGTCAGGGCAGTGGACCTCTTCTACGAACTCGAACTAGAGGAGCTTACCAACCTCTTCATTAATTATTGCGTATCTCTCTGTATCAAATGCTTATCTCCTCTATCAGACAAGCTTGTGGTTGGGATCCACATTTAGGTGGTAGACCATGCCTTTTTGGTCTATCTCAGGCATGTCCTAATGGGACCACACGAACACATTGGTCTGCTCCCTTAAGTGGTTGGTCATCTTTGCCCTAAGCTGAGGGTTGAGCAATGATCGGATCTGTATTGTCCTCATTGGGTCTATCTCAAAAAGTTGCACGGGGACAAGGTCCTCTAGGGATTATCCTCTATCTATAACTTCCTCCCTGAGGTCAAAGTAGGTGACCTGCATCGACTACTGTTGATGTGCTCTTCCTCAAAGAGTTGTCGAGTAACATTGTTGGGTTTCACGTTGGTTGCCTAAGACTTTATTGACCCCATGATCAATCAAGAACTTCATGGCGAGGTGATTGGTGGAGATCATGACTTGCAGGGAGTTCAGAGATGAACTTCTTAAAATCACATTATACAATGAGGGGCAGTTCACCACAAGGAAATCAGTCACGGTGGTGACCTAGTTAGTATCATCTCCTGTTGTTATTGGCATTAGGATTCTCCCCTTCGAGGTCATGCTTTCTCCTACAAAACCAAGTAAAGGAGTCTGTAAGGGCTATGATCTCAACCTCCCTATTCCCATCTTGTTGAAGGGGGCCATAAATAGGATGTCTATTGAGCTGCCTGTGTCAACCACCATTTGCTGCACTTTTTGGTTGGCCACAGTCACTATGACCACAAGTGCATCATCGTAGGGGTGTTGGATCCCCCTCACATCCTCCTTAGTGAAGGTGATTATGCATGAAGCCATCCTAGGCTCTTTTCCAGGGTGACTGATGAGGTTTACTTAATGGACCTTGTTGGTGAGCCTCGCACTCCGAGCATAGGCTTGGTGTGCTCGGTTCGAGTGGCCCCCTAGTGGGTCCACCAAAGATGGTGTGGATTTCACTGACTAGTTCATTGTCAATTCACTCTTCATGCTGCTCTTGTTGTGGAGCTGGTCAGTCTTGTTTGTGCTTGACAACGAATTCGGGCAGGTATTCCCTCTAAATGAGGGACTCGTTCTCCTCATTGAGATTGAAGTAATCAATTATGTGGTGGTTGTGATCACAATGGAAGTGACAATATTTCATCCTATTCATTTTCTCTGGGTTGCTCTTCATCTTGTTCGGCTACTTCAGGATTCTCTTTTCTTTTGACCTCCTTAAGTACCTGCTTTGGCATAGTGTTCAATGGAGTATATTGATGACACTAGCTCTCTAAAACTCGGGGAGCCCAGGGAATGCCACCTTGGTCACGATTTAATCTTCTTTTAGGGTTTATACTATGTCCATCCTTGGGCTCCTTTCTCTTAGTATCTTTTTTTGAGCTGCTCTTACCCTTGGTGTCTTTACAAGCACCAAACAGTTCCTTAACATTAGTGTATTTTTGAGCTCAGTTAATAGGTCGGTCAAGGTCTTAGGGGATTCTTGTCGAGCAAAAATAAGAACCTCCCTCATTAAAGCCCGACCATCATAGCAGTGAGGGTTATTGTACCTTATTTATGATATTCTTGGGAAACCCAATTAGAAAGTACATGTGTTATAGCAAGAGAAAGGTATAAAATCCTAAAGATATTCAAGGATGCTTAAATTGCTTTTTACGGAATCATAGCTAATAGGATGATAAGAAAGGCAGAAATTGAAAGGAATTCAAAAGTAAACCAAGTGGCTGAGATGCATCCAAGAGGTCGACCGAGAGGGAAATCAAGACAAAACCTTGGTCGATAAAATGAAGTGAGTAGTTGATAGCCTTACGGAAGTGAAAGAGTGGCTAATAGGAATCTAGAAGTAGACCGAGTGGCCGAGGGAAGCCAGGAAATGGAATATGACTGAGAATCTTGGTCGAGCGGTTAAAAAAAAAAGATGTGTAGGGCAGTTAAGTGGAGCACGGACGAGTGATCGACAAAAGAAATGCAACCGATGTGTGGCCAATGATCGATTAATGACAAGAAACTGAGCTTGGTTGAGAGAAGAGGAATAGTCAAGAAGAAGAAATGCACTAAGAGAATGATATAGGAAAGAGAAGAATCTAGAAAGGCTTTTTGACTACTGTTGTTTTACCTTATTTCCATACGAGAGCCAATTAGAAAGGGACATGTGTAATTTTGTGAGAGTTGCATGGTGTATTTGAGATCTGCAGAGATACCCAAAGAGGATTTTACGGTGATATAACTGGCATCTATCAAGCGATGAGCGGAACATGGTCGAGTCGATAAGGAAGCCTAAAGCAGTTATAGGACAAGTGGAAGACTTAGAAGGAGGGCTCTAGAAGATCAGTAGTGCTGAAATAGTTATAATGACCATTAAAATGTGGGAAGCATCCAAATAATTACTTAAGGTCATAAATAATGAGAAATTTAGTAGAAGAGGTGTCTCATACCAATTAAACCAAATCAAATCTATCTTTCAATTACCTTATGCTTCTTAGCATTATTAGTCATTTATATTCCTTAGTGTAATTAACATTATTTGTCATTTACATTCCTTTAGGGCCTGTTTGGGAGCATGGATTTGGAACCCCTTGGATTTCAAACTCCTTTGATTTGGAATCCTCCTATTGTGTTTGGCACTTTGGATTGGAAATTAACTTTAATCCAAAAGTAGCTATGTATGGTATATTTACAAGGGCTTGAATTTAATTACTAAATTAACATTAATATCTTTAATTAGTGAATGTATGTAATGTTTGACACATTTGTTGTAATAAGCACACTAATATATATGCTTTGCCTGAAAAGGATGAAATTCCAAGTCTTGGATGGGCCACAAGCACAAAATCATGTCTGAGTGACTAACCAAGGATTTTTAACCATTGATTTACATGGACAATGTTTGGACTGTGTTGATCATCATATTAAAGTAGTTATAGTGATGTAATTGATAGTCTAATTATTTTGAGACATCATTAATGGCCCATGTGCCAATAGAATAATAGTCTGGTGACATATATGTTACACATGCTACTCTTGGAAGGATTCTAGATGTAATCCAAGCTCTCATCGTAAATTTCAAACCCCCTCTTTAAGGAGATTTGAAACCCCTAGTTACTTTATGGTGCCAAACAACCAAGGGATTTGAAATCCCCTCAAATCCCCCCAAATCCATGGTGTCAGACGATCCTTTAGTGTAATCATAACAACAATCAAGTAGCTGTTAACTTAAGTTATAATTTAAGTCTATGCTCATATGCTGGATTCAGTTTGAGTATCAAGAAAATTCTCCATCCAGAAAGGCACTCTATAGTTGTTTACTACGATTAACTGTAAGAATTTCCTTTTTGTTTAATTGTATTAAAAAAGTCTTTTTGTACAGAAGGCAGAGGTGTAACCCATTTTCAAAGGACGAACCTCACCATTTGATAATCACCTGATCATCTTAAATAAACGCTGTGCAAGTGGCTGAATAGGCGACCAATATAATTCGATCTCAGTCACATATGATTTATTTCTAATGTATCTGCCTATCTTAGTGTTTGGGGTCGTAGTTGTTCGATTTGAATTGAGCCGCACATTCAATTCTATCACGTCCTCACAAAACACATGACTAAAATTGAAACAAAAAAGGGACAGTAAGAGATATTTGGTTAGAATATCTGTCAACTTGGATGACTTCGGCGTTGAACCAAATGATGTAGTCTTTTAGTCCTTTGTCGTCTTTCTGAGTTACTGTAAGGAGGCGAGTCACTGGCTTCCGTATATCTTTACTTCCTATTCACGAACCATAAGTGGAAGGTTGCAAAGTAGTAATAACTCGATGAGACTGAGGTCGAATCCACAGGGAATGAGGAACATAG
This sequence comes from Magnolia kwangsiensis, assembly GCA_037074715.1. NCBI lineage: Eukaryota > Viridiplantae > Streptophyta > Magnoliopsida > Magnoliales > Magnoliaceae > Magnolia > Magnolia kwangsiensis. Next base: position 38,771,666 of record CM073576.1, on the reverse strand, counting down.
TCTAAAACTAATCTAAGTTTAATTATTTGTTTAGGTTTTCAATCTAGCGACTAGTTAAGAGTAAAGAAAATAAATAAAGACTAAGGATCCAAGAATCCACTCATAGCAATTATAATATTCAATTTATTGATTCAATATATATCTCAATTAGAATCGAAGTCCTATCTTAACCAATTGGAAGATAATTCAATTAAATCATCATTCGTGTATCAAAATAGATTTGAACTTCAACTGAATTGGTTCCCACATCATGCACCAATGTATTGATAGTAAGGAATTCAAAGCATCTATCGTGTCCGGAGTCTACAATAGATCAATGGATTTTACAGATCAATCCCTTGCAAAATATATAAGAAACTATTCTTAGTTTTCCTAAGCATCCAATGTGCCCGAAGTCAATAATGGATCAAAGTAAACTAGAAATACTTCTTTATTGAAACCAAATATCAATGAATTGTTCAACACATAAACTAAATAACTTGAATCAAGTAAACTAAACATTAAGAAGAACTACAAGCTTCATCCCTTAGTCTTAGATAAGAGATTAGCTAATCATGTCTACTTAAAAACAAAAGAAGAACTAAAAGATATATTAGAATCAATGAAGAAATCGAAATGGAAGAACATTCTTGGCACTCCACCTAGGCCTTCTCTCCATTTTTAAATCTTAGAAGATGATTTGGAATAGCCTAGGGACTCCTTTAAATTGTTTTGAAACTCAATCTTTGACACTGCCTCGAAAAAGTTTGTAAACCGACTTTGAATTTATGCAGTTACCGCGACTTTGATGGCATCAAATAATCCTTGATGACATTAAAGGGATATGTCCATTAAGAAAATCAAATTTCCTTAATTTTTTCGATGGGATCGAAGTTATCTTCAATGACATTGAAACTGTCATCGATAGCATCAAAATCTGTTTCTGTAATTTTTCAGGACTATGTTTTTTTGTCCCTGTAATTTTAGAATATAATTTTTCTAGCCCTGAATTTTTAGGATTCTTTTTTCTTGGTTTATTCACTTCAAACATTCGATTCCCTTCATTGCTCAATTGGTTTTCTTAGATCTTTGATACTTACATTTATTGAGGATCAAATATTGTATATTAGACCCTATTTATTACTTGATTTTATAAACATGATAATGCTTTAATGCTCTATTTTAATCATGTTTGTGTTGTAAGGTGAATTTAGGAGCTTAGACTAAAAAGGGTTTTAAAAGCATGGATTTGATGCTCAAGAATCACTAAGGCAAGGGACGGATCTTAGGAGATTGAGATTGAAGAATTCACTCGCCAAAGATCTGAGGAAACCAAGTGATTGAAGATAAGAAAGCCTGAAAATCATCTTGAATGCAAGCTCACAGGGTTCCCACCATCCATTTGGCACGAAACTTTTTACCTAGCTTGAGCATCATAAATTAATCGTACATGTAAATTTGCAGCCCTTGGATCTTTATAGAAGTGGTCTAATGGAAAGATCGGCCATAAATCACTGAATTGGGGCCCTCCTGATCTCTAAATATGCCTCAATTTTGGACTCAACCCTTTAAGTTAGATAGGAAGGCATATGGACGGTGTGGATTTATCATAAATATCAATATGTGACCCACATGAGTGTTGCACGTGCACCACAGCGGTGCACTCGCAATGCGTCGTACGCAAGGTCAGGTCAAACTGTGTTTAACCTGATAGAATTTGGATTCGAGAGAGACTCTCTCTCTTCTTTCGCAGTGAGCGGATGAACGTCTACTGGGAGGCATTTAGCCCACCACCTTTGATCGGATGGATGATCCGAGCTGTTCACTGTGTCCAGAAGGGGAAGCCAACCACAAACATGGTGATCATGTGCACCTATGCACGTGCTCACAAGAAGACTACATTCAAATGTAGGATGGATGATAGAAGCACAAATTCAGTGTGCCACATCAATGGACAGCTAAAAACATCCATCTTCGACTGAAATTTCAATTAACAGAGTGGATTTCCTCACCGACACTTATCATGGACTCCACTAGGTTCAATGCAATCAGCCTACGTAAGAAACAACGTTGAAAGGAAACCCAGACATTTAGGGTCATTATACAATCATGGTCAGGATCAGACCCATCATCCTAACCATCCAAACCTCTCCTTGAGGAGTTTCAACCATGCCCAAGAAGGCTGATCGGAACAGATCTCATGACAAGATCTTCTTTTTGCTAAACTAGTTACGCCAAGATGAAATCCGCGACACTCTTGCTGCGTAAATTCTCGACCGCCTCTTACTATGAAAGAAGGGTCGGTTCTTCATTCTAGCCGACCTACATCACTCTATAAAGAGAGAGAGAGAGAGAGAGAGAGAGAGAGAGAGAGAGAGAGAGAGAGAGAGAGAGAGAGAGAGAGAGAGAGAGAGAGAGAGAGATGGACGTGGGGGATATTAGATGTAAGGAGAAGTGAGGGAGAGAGAGAGAAGGACGTGTGGAGTGGGTTAGCAATGAGTTTTTCCTTTCGTTCTTCTTTAGTTTTCTTCCTTTGATGTTTTTAAGAGATTTTTAGAATCATGTCTATGATTGGCTAAACCTCTTAGATAGGGCTAAGAGGTGAAGCTTGTAGCATGATGGGTTATTTTCGATTGCTTTAATTAATGTTGGTTGAAGTCTCTTTGATCTTGGTTTGATTATAAGAAATAGTTTCAGTTTATTTTATGATTTGTTATGACTTAAATTATAATGAATTTGTGATGGCTTTGAATATGTTCTTTTTATTTGGATTTGTGAAACTAGGAAATCTTGTTGTTCGCCATCGTCTCTTGGGCATTGTTGGATGATAGAATCCTCCATAATTTTCACACTTCTCTCGGATTGGTTGTGGATTAGAAATTATGTTGTTTGCCTTATCTCATGAGCATGGTTTTGTGATGGAATTAATTCTAGTTCTAATACCTTTCATCCATTAAGAACTAGATCAAAGGAAGTTCATAGTTGATTTTTAATGAGATATCTTCCAATTGGATGAAGACGAGACTCTGATTCCAGTTGTGTTTTGAATCAAGCATAGATCTCCTTGATCTCTACAAGTGGATCCTTGGAAACCCTAGTTTCCCACCTTTGAATTTTATAAAGTTTTAGTTAAATAGTTTACAATTATTCTCTTAAATTCTCCATATTAGATTATATCTTCTTCTAGTTCTAGTTCTAGTTCTAGTCACTTTCAGAATACGTATAAGGTTCAATCCCTGTGGATTCGACCTTGGTCTTATCAAGATTATTAGTACATCATGACCCTACACTTGGGGTTGTGAACAAGTTTTTGGCGCCGTTGCTGGGGACTAACGGTTGCGTTTTCCTAGGAATAGCTAGTTTTGGAATTAAGTTAAGATTAGGGTTTTTCTAGTTTTTATTTTTAGGATTAGGGTTTTCTAAATTATTTTAGAAAGTTACTTGCTTTCTAATTCTAGGGTTTAGAACTTTCCTAATCAGTCTTTTAAAGACTTACTATTTTCTTTTTTTTAGAAAATTTCCTTTTTTAGATACTAACTTGCTTTCTATTAGAACTTTCTAATTTTAGAATTCCTATTTTAGAAATTGACTTTTTTTTTTTTTTTTGCAGGATTTTTAATTAGGAACTTCTAATTTGATAACTTCTTTCCAACTCTCTATCTCTTTCTAATTCTAGATTTCTATTTCCTTTCTTCCTTTTTAGGTTTAGGTTAGAATCTAAGACTGAGGGTTGAGAGCGTTTTATGCTCAAGTGGGTCCGTGACAACACTCGACGTCTTTTGAGTGGAGGATTAGTTGAGGGGTTAACTATTCATCGCAAGATTAGACACCACTTGAGATCCCTAGAGTTAATTGAGGTTATGACTACAAATTAACTAGAAGGACAACCTCAACCTCGGGTTGGGGAAGTCCAGGATGAGAATGAGGTGCATCAAGCCCCCCGCCGCGTACTTTACGAGATTATTTACAACTGGCGGGGGTGAGCATGCCCTCATGCATAATTTTTTCAAAAAATACTGGACATATGGATATTAAGCCAGGGGTGATCCAACTCTTTCCAAAATTTCATAGGCTTGAGTCAGAAAATCCATATTTACACTTAAAAGAGTTTGATGAGATCATAACCACTCTATACTTTCCTAACGTGTCTGACGACATGGTCAGGCTGAAACTCTTCCCTTTTTCTTTGAAAGAGAAAGCTAATACGTGATTGCATTCACTACGTCCTCAATCTATTGGTAGATGGAATGACATGAGATGGGAGTTCATATAGAAAATTTTCTCTTACTATAAGACGAACACCCTTATAAGGTCGATCATGAACTTAGCCCAAAAGGAAGATAAAACATTCTTCTAATGTTGGGAGCGGTTCAAGGATCTTGCTAGTTCATGTCCACAACACAGTTTTGTAACGTGGCGCATTACGAACCTTTTCTATGATGGACGGACATTTTTCATGCGCTAATTAGTCGAGATGATGTGTAATGTGGAATTTATGAATAAAAGTGTCGATGAGGTGTGGGACTATTCTGATAAGCTTACTGAAAACACACAATCATGAGACATCTCCTCAAAACCAAGCACCATGTCTAGGCTAACTTAATCCAAGGAAATGGGTGGAATGTATCTCCTAAAAGAGGATGATGATATCGGTGCTAAAGTGGCAATCTCATCAGAAAACTCGAAGCTATGAAATTAAAGAAGGATAAGGCTAAGTAAATGTTTGCGGTATTAGTGCTTGCAACATTTACACAACTGAAAATTGTCCAACAATACCTACCTTTCAAGAGGTGTTGAATGAGCAATCCAATGCCGTAAATAGTTATCAAAGACCTTTCAATGGACCTACCTCCAATACATACAATCCTAGTTAGAGAAATCATTTAAACTTCAGTTGGAGGAATGGACAAATTGCTACCCCTCAAGGTTTCTTCAACTAAATACCAAATCAAGAGAAACCTCAAGAGGACTTGGTTCTAAAACATCTCCAAAAGTAAGAGCTTTTCTATCATGATATGCTACAAGCCTTTTAAGACCTTACAAAGGCTATATAAGGACTTGAGACTAAAAGTGTGATTGGGAATAAGGGGAGCCTTCCAGCTTAACCTCTTCCCAATCCAAAACTACAATATGAAGTTAACAACTCAAACTCTTCAAATCAGATGGAGCAAGATAAATCTATCACCACTCTTAGGAGTGGGAAGACCATTGACAAAACCATTTCGGTTAGGGCTGAAAAGCCTAAGGACCCAGAAGAGGACAATAATAATAGACCTAGTATTGCTCCACAAGAATTATAATCGAAACTTCAAGGCAAGCTAGTTGCCCCATTTTCCTAACAGTTGGTTGCACTAAAATCTCTCTCTAACTTTGATGACATTCTAAATGTGTTGATACAAGTAAAGGTCAATATTCCTCTATTGGATGCGGTTAAACAAATACCTTCATATGCTAAATTTATAAAAGACTTATGTACGACCAAAAGACGACAAAATATTCAAAAGAAAATCTTCTTAACTGAAAAAGTGAGTGTCATCCTAAATAAAGATGTGCTAAAGAAATTCAAAGATCCCAGTAACCCAACCATATCTTGTGTAATTGGGAACTACCGAATTGAGCACGCACTTCTTGACTTAGGAGCAAGCGTAAATCTGATTCCTTACTCGGTATACAAACAGTTAGGTTTGGGTAAATTGAAACCCACCATAACCACATTACAACTTGTTGATCGCTTAGTTCATATACCGAGAGAAATAATTAAGGAGGTGTTGGTCCAGGTTGATAGATTCTACTACCCGGTAGATTTTATTGTCCTAGATATGGAACCCATCAATAACATGAACACTCAAATTTCTGTCATTCTTAGTCACCCATTCCTTTCCACTTTAAATACAATCATTAATTGCAAGAACGGAGTCATGAGTATGTCTTTCAAGACTATGACACACAAGCAGACAGTTAGAGGATGATGACGATTTCCACGACATTAACATGATTGATTCTTTCGTGGAAGATAGAACACTTTTGACCTATTTCTCTGAACCTCTAAAGATGTGCTTGGTCCACTCCTATGACTTAAATGATGATATAATTGATACTGCGCCAGTACTTAAAGTTCATCGGTGGACACTACAATTTGAAGAATTATCCCAAACTAATGTAGTGCTTCTACTGTTTAAACTCAAGGCACTAAAGCTTGACTTAAAACCTTTGTCATATAATTTGAAATATGTATATTTAGGTCAAGATGAGACATATCCGGTGATAATATCTTTCCACCTTGAACAAGAACAGGAGAGTATGCTCATATATACTCTCATTGAGCATAGGGGAGCCTTTGGATGGACGATTACAGACCTCAAGGGAATCGACTCTCCTGTTTGTACTCACCACATTTATATTGAGGATAATGTAAAGACTTCTCGGCAATCACAACATAAACTATATCCAAACATGAAGGAAGTAGTTAAGGCCGAGGTTCTTAAACTATTGGATGTGGATATCATATACCCTATATCCAATAGTCAATGGGTGAGTCCAACTCAGGTGGTTCCCAAGAAGTCTAGAATCACCATCATAGCCAATGTCAATAATGAACTCATGCCAAATAGAGTTACTATTGGTTGGAGAATGTACATTAACTACAAAAAGTTGAATACCGTCACAAGGAAGGACTACTTTCCTTTGCCGTTCATTGATCAAATTTTGGAAAGGCTAGCTAGTCATTCATACTACTATTTCCTTGAAGGATATTTGGGCTACAAATAGATAGAGATAGCTCTTGAAGATCAGGAAAAGACCACATTCACATCTCCTCTTGACACATTTGCTTACCAAAGGATGCCATTTGGACTATATAATGCCCCTGCCACTTTTCATTCATGCATGATGAGTATTTTTTCTGATATGGTGGGGTAATATCTGGAGGTCTTCATGGACGACTTCTCTGTTTTTGGTCCATCCTTCAGCGATTATTTAGAGAATCTTAAATGTGTGCTGAAGCAATGTGAAGAAAAGAATTTAGTACTCAACTAGGAGAAGTGCCATTTCATAGTTCGTAAGGGAATTGTCCGTATATATATCATCTTGTTTAAAGGAATTGAGGTAGATAAGGAAAAAATTGATCTTTAACTTACCTCCACCCAAGAACATATGAGACGTGCAATCCTTCTTAGGACACGCCGTTTTTTATAAAAGATTCATAAAGGACTTTAGTCTACTTTCTCGTCTTTTATGTAATCTACTTCAAAAAGATGCACCATATGAGTAAATTGAGCAATGTCTATGTGAAAAATGGAAAAAAATGACGGATTTTGAGACGGTTGTGGACCGTCTCTAAAATTCTTTGGTTTAAAGACAGTTTAGAGATGGCCGTAAACCATCTCTAAATTTTAGATGGCTCTTGACTGTCCTTAATATTATCTTAAAAAGGTTGAACGTCTAAAAATCATTTAAGCTTAATATTATCTTAAAAAGGTTGAACGTCTAAAAATCATTTAAGATGGTCAAAAATCGTCGTTAAATGCAGAAAAAAGACAGCTATCGACCGTCTGGAAAAAAGATGGTCTTTGACCGTCTTATATGCGGTCATTTGGGACGGTACAGTCATTGGCCATCTTTTACTGGTAATCTGAGACTGTCAAGGACCGTCTCTAATTGAGACGGTCATTGGCTGTATTTTACTATAAGTGGAGACCGTCAAAACCAGTTTGTATTAGGGACGGTCCTTAGCTGTCTCCATTTGAGACTATCAAAGACCATTTGTATTAAAGACGGTCCTTAGCCATCTTATAGCGGTCAACTGAGACTGTCAAAGACCGTCTGTATTAGAGACTATCCTAAACCGTCTCTAATGCTCAGGTCAAATTAACAATGTTGAGAAGCTTAGAAAAATAATTAACAATGTTTAAGAAAATTTTAGATTTTGAAAAAAAAAAAAAGTGATTTTATAAAAATCTAAATTTTGAAAAAAAAAATTAAGAACTTTGAATAATGTTGATAATTTTCAAAAAAAAAAAGATTTCGATAAAAAAATAATATTTTGAAAAAGAAAATTTAAAAAATTAAACAAAATTGTGAAAAAATTGACAAATTGTAAAAAAATATATATTTAAAAAAAAAACTAGATTTTGTATTTTGACAAGAAAAATTAAAAATTTATACAATAAGATTTCAATAAAAAAATGATATTTTGAAAAACAAATTAAAAATTAAACAAAATTGTGAAAAAAATTGACAAATTGTAAAAAAAATATATTTTTTAACATAGAAAACTAGATTTTGTATTTTGACAAGAAAAATTGAAAAGTCATATAACAAAAGTGAGATTAAAAAAATGTTATTTTGAAAAATAAAATTTAAGAAATTAAACAAAATTGTGAAAAAATTGACAAATTGTAAAAAAATATATTTAAAAAAAAAAAGAAAACTAGATTTTGTATTTTGACAAGAAAAATTGAAAAGTTAGATAACAAAAGTGAGATTTTGATGATGTGTTGTATATCCTTGTCGTCCCTATGTTTCTCCAACCCATTTTTGGGTCGGGTATAAAAAATTGTGTAAATTTAAATCTTAAGTGGACCACACCACTGGAAAGAATGATAATATAGTATCTCGCCATTAAAAATTATAAAGAGCCCATCGTAAGGTTTTGGTAATGTTTATTTGCAATCTAACTTGTTGATAATGTAAAGAAGATCTAGATGAAGGTAAACTATAAAGATCAAATTGATCCAAAACTTTTGTGGCCTTCAAAAGATTTTTAATAGTTATTCATCATTATTTTGATTGGTATGACTCACCTGAGATTATTGAGTTCTTATGATTTGAAATCACATCCTAAAATATGATGGAAAAATATATGGACGGTGTTGATATGCATAAAATATATCAAGGTGGGCCCTGCACGGTTAGAGTAACACCCATGAAGGAGTTACCTAAATAGTGAAATGGTACTACAAGGTCACCTCATGGGAACTTCCCATGAAGTTAATTTGTGTGCACCCCACCATGATGTATGTAGAACATCAACACCATGCATTTGATGTGTCCCCTTTAAGTCCAAAAATCAGTCATATATGAAACTCAGGTGGCCATAGCATCTAAAACTATGTGAAGACATCCCTAAAACATATAAAAGCATTTAATGGGGCCCACATGAGTTTTGGATGTGTATGAAACTTAGTCTGACTCCTCATCCAAGTGGGACACATAGCTGGATCTATGAACCACATCTAGGTGGGCCCAATAAATGATTATGAATGTTTTAATGAGTGGGTAACCCTCTCAAGTATATAGTATGTGGGGTGGCCCACCCAAGTCATGGATTGACTTTATTTTTAAGCTTTAACACGTACCTCCCCATAGGACCTTATTAGAGACTAACGATACTTAAGGGGCTCCATGGGGCCCATTTCAATATATTCGTTTTATCTAAGCCATCCATAAATTTTGAAATATTATTTCAGTGCATGAGCTCAAAAAGTAGAAAGATTAAAAGTCTAAGTGGACCACACCATAAGAAATAATGAAAAATAAATTTATAACATTAGTATGTGGTGTGGTCCACCTATAGCTTCGATTTGACTCATTTTTTGCAGCAACCCTAAAAATGAGCCGTTAAAATTCATGGACGAAGTGGCTAATTAACATACATAATGGTGGGCCCCACAAGTCCTAAAATAATGAAAATCCGGGATAAACCCACACTGTTCATCCATTTTTCAAGATTGTTTTAGAGAACTATCCAAAAAATGATTCATATCCAAAGATTAATTAAATGAACCACACCACAAATAAGGGGAACAATTTGGCTACTCCCCTTGACACCATCCAATGGCTTGTGTTGGTGCTATGTGGGCCCCACCATGATCTGTGTGTTTAATCTATGTCGTCCATCTATTTTTAAAGATCATCTTATGGCATGAGACAAAAAATGAGGCATATCCCAATATGAAATGGACCACATTATAGGAAAAAGTGTTGAATGAGCGTCAACCATTTAAAACATTTCGGGGCCGTAAAAGTTTTGGGTCGAGATGATTTTTGCTTTTCCCCTTTATCTAGGCCTGTATGACCTAATCAATAGATTGGATGTCAAATAAAAAGTACAGTGGGCCTTAGGAGGGTTTTAAAGATGGATAACTAATTATTATTGTTCTTATGTGGTGTGGTCCACTTGATATTTATATACCTCTCATTTTTGGGGCCCACCATGATGTATATTTTATATCCACACCTTTGGAGAGATCATTTAAGGGCAATATCCATTTGGAGAGATCATTTTATGGCAATATCCAAAGAACGAGTTAAATCCAAAGCTCTAGTGGACCCTAGCACAGAAAACAGTGGGACAGTGACGCCCACCATTAAAAACTTCTAAAGGCAACAAAAGTTTTATATCAAAATGATATTTGTGTTTTCACATATTTTATGTATTTTTTAACTTTTCAACAGTTTGGATTTCAAATAAACATTACGATGGGCCTTAAGATAGTTTCAACGGTGGGAATCACTCTCCCCGCTGTTTTCTATGGTGGGGTTTGCTACAGATTTTTATCTGCCTCATTCTTTGGCTCATGACTTAAAATGATATCTTAAAATGGATGGACGGTGTGGATATAATAAATACATCATAGTGGGGCCCACAAAACTTGGTGTCATCACCGTGTGACGTCTAAGAGGGAAACAGATTGGCTACTCCCTCGACACCATACCCATGGCTGGTGGTCAGTGGTCTGTGGGTCCCACCAAGATGCATGTGTTTCATCCATGCCATCCATCTATTTTTACATATCATATTAAGGCTTTATGCCAAAAATGAGAGGGATATAAATCTCAGGTGGATCACACCACATGAAAACATTAGCGATTGGATATCCACCATTAAAACCCTCCTAAGGCCCACTGTACTTTTTATTTGACATCCAATCTGTTGATTAGGTCATACAGGCCCAGATGAAGGGAAAAACAAATATCAGATTGATCCAAAAATTTATATGGTCCCCAAAAGGGTTTTGAATGGTCGACACTCATTCAACACTATTTCCTATAATGTGGTCCAATTGAGATTGGGATATACCTCATATTTTGTCTCATACCATAAAATGATATGGAAAAATAGATGGACGGCAGGGATGAAACACATACATCATGATGGGGCCCACAGAGCACCGACCGCCAGCCCTTGGCGCTAGTGTCAGTGCGAGTAGCCAATCCGTTTCATGAGGGAAGCGGATTGCGTACTACGTAAACTCCGTGGGCCCCTATGTCATTCATTCATTGTATCCACTCCGTCTATCTCTTTTAACACATAATTTTAGGGTTCTATCCCATAAATGGAGTATATCAAAACCTCAAATGGACCACACCATTGGAAACTGTGTGAATTGAATATCTACCATTGAAAAATTCTTGGGGAAAATAGAGGTCTTAGATCAAGCTGATATTTGTGTTTTCCCTTCATCCATGTCCTTCTGATCTTATGAACAGGTTGGATGACAAATAAACATCATTGGGGGCCTTAGAAAATTTCAACGGTTGAAATCAATAGTTCCACTTTTTTCAGTGGTATGGCCCACTTGAGCTTTGAATATGCATCAATTTTGGGTTGAACCCATAAAATGATCTAAAAAAATGAATGGACAGTGTGGATAAACCATATGTATTCGCGGTGGGCCCAACTGAGTTTACTCAGTACGATAAGAGCATACTGAGTAACTCAGTACACAATCTGATTTCTTTCCCGAGAGACGAAGTCTCTCGCTGTCCTCTCTCTCTCACACTCGTGCACCCTCTCTCTTGGTTCTCTCACTGTCGCGCACCCTCTCTCTCTCTCTCTCGTTCCTCTCTCTCGCGCATCCTCTTTGTCTCTCTCGGTCCTCTCTCACTCATCCTCTCCCTTCCAGTCTCTCTCTCTCTCTCTCTCTCTCTCTCTCCTCAGAGCTCGGGAACCCTATTTTCGACGTGGACTCGTGATCGGGGCTCTAACTCAAACAAGAACTTGCTCTCTTCCTTTAAAGCTCGGTTGACCGTGAGGTATCTCTCTCTCTCTCTCTCTCAATCTCTCTCAATCTCAATATTGATTGAAACGATTTGGGGATTTAGGGATTTAAGGATTTGGGGATTTAGGAATTTAGGGACTTGAGGGCCACAGTTGATCAGGCTAGAGACCCAATCTCTCTCAATCTCTCTTGCTTAGAAACTGTTTGATGAAATGTCTGAATTTGTTTGTTTCAGAATATTCTTACTATCCAAGAAATTTCACTGCAACAGAAAGCATCTGGATCTTCCATGCAGTTTTTATTTATTTATTTTTAGAGATAGATTTCTGGAGCTCTTTTTTCCTCTTCCTCTATATTCTATTGGGGAAGCCAGTTTCTGTATAGACAGAGAAGGTTATTTTTCCCTCTTTTTTTTTTTTTTTTTTTCCCTTTTTTACTAATTTGATGGATTTCCTATGGAAATCACCTGTTGATGTTGTTTACAAATTAAGCCATTTGAAAACAACAACATAGATAATAGTAGGGGAGGAAGTACATTGATGCATTCATGAAAAGAAAGGGTGCAGAAGTGGACCCCACTGCTAGCAGATTGATCTTTGAGGGCAAAGATGGCATCTGATTGGACTATGAGGCTCGCAAATCCAATCAGATGGTCCCAATAAAAGGATCAATTCCCACAGTCCAATCAGGAGTTATTCTAGGATTTATGTACAAACTGTAGACGTAAAATAAGGATTTTATGATGGGGCGATTTCAAAATCTAGATATGTTTACTTGGTCATCCCCAGCATCTGTCCTATAAGACAGCCTTCAAAATCTAGACATGTTTGCTTGCTTTACTTGCAATTGGAGTTGATCTGAAATCAGCTCAAAATACTTCTCCCCAATTCATTTTCTACTAAAATACAGTTCTTACACACACACACACACACACACACACACACACACACACATCTGTCTTCTTTTGCTATGGTCTACACTCAATGACAACGTTGTTGATCTCATAATATCTGCGTTCACCATCATGATTTGCTCATTTTCTTAACCATTGCGTGCCTTCTGATTGCATCCATGAGGTAACTAGTGGTATTTAGTGAAAGTGAACTGTGAATTTCCGTATCTTTGTTATTTCGCGGGCGTTCTTAGTGGCCTATGCTTTACAGATGTGTCTAGACTCGGTAAACATTGTGTAAACTCTTATGTTGATGGATCAAAGACTAGATATAAACATGTGATTGATGGAATAAGCTCTTAGTAGGGCGATGAATATCAATTTTAGGTAAAGCAAACTGTGAATTTCCATGTTTATTGACTGAAATCCCGTGTTTGTGTTTGGTGTCAATTTCTATGAAAAAAATGTTTCCAGCTAATCCAAGCTCTTGTTATTTTTCAAATTTTCAGGTTGTCTATATGTAGTCAACCTATCTCATACAAGATACCACCTTCAGGTATATACCCTGCCTCCTCCAAACATGTGGAAGTGTTACCATTGAAGTAAGTTGTAATGCAATTGTGGCAATGATAATCAAAGAGAGAATTTTTGGTGCATCCATCCATGACTTCAACTAGAGGGCTACTTATTTATTTTAGTCCATTTTTTATTTTTATTTTTTACTTTTCAAGTTCCAAAAGCAACTTTTTTCCTTCATTTTTGTTGGTGACACAGCTGGTTGATTGCAAAATAGTTAACTCAAAACACAACTAAAAAAAATAAATCTAAGGATCAATTAAAAATACATTAGTTTGTGTTTATCAAACATAAGAGAAATGTGCTCAAGTTGACTAAGACCAAACCACTAACAATTAACTTTGGTTCTTGCAAGTTATGCTGAGGATGCAAGGGATCCTTATAGAGATCAGATGGAAGATTGTATCAGTTTAATAATGGAAGAATTGAAGTCTAGAGGAATTGCCAATAATCACACTCTTGCATACCAGGTAATTCATTTAAAATATCAACTTTTGGTTTCGAGCTTTGATTTCCAACTATTAGAAATTTCCCCAAGCTTTTGGTTTTGCAACATGCACACCAATTGAAATTACACAAATAGAAGCATGAATAAGAAAATCCTTTTATTCTTTTAGGATGCCGTGAAGGTGATTTTTTTTAATGCTCTAACAAGTAAACTTGTTATAGAAATTTTAGGGGTCATTTGGATGTGGGTGAAATATCACTTGTAAATTCTTTAAACAGACAAAGAGCTTAATAGGTAAAGACTTTCATTCTATCATGTTTGGGTACTAGTGAAGTCTTTACTAGGTAAAGAGTTTCTTGTATTTGGTGAAGTTTTTTAAGTATTATAATTTTTTATTTTATTTCACCATTACAGGTAAACACTTTATCATGTAAAGTGTTACTCATTAACGGATGGATGATGAATGTATTTGCGAATGTAAATGAAAATAAACAACTTATGATATATATATATATATATATATATATATATATATATATATATATATATATATATATATATATATATATATATATATATATATATATATATATATGTTATCAATGGAGGATACCTTGTTTAGGGGGACATGAAATTCTTGTAGCTTATGGTATGGTGCCCTAATATAAGTTGTATGTTATTAGTATGCAGTAGATAATACTAGGTTCTATAGTATATAATAATAGAGAATACCTAAACCCTATCTGAACTCGTAACCGAACCTAATTCCCTAAACCTAGACCTAAACCTAATCCTAAACCTAAACCTATGACCTAAACCTATAACCCAAACCTATAACCTAAACCCAAACCTAAACCCAAACCCAAACCTAAAACCCAAACCTATACTTATAACCTAAACCTTAACCAAAAACCTATAACTAAACCTTAACCTAAACCTATTTTGAAATCTCAAAACCTATACTTATAACATAAACCTAAACCTTAACCTATAACCTAAAACTATACTTATAACCTTAACCTAAACTTATAACCTTAATCTAAACTTATTCTGAAATCCCAAAACCTATACTTATAACCTAAACCTAAACCTTAACCTATAACCCAAACCTATACTTTTAACCTTAACCTAAACTTATAATCTTAAGCTAAATCTATATATTATGAAATCCCAAAACCTATACTTATAACCTAAACCTAAATGTTAACCTATAACCTAAACCTATACTTATAACCTTAACCTAAACTTATAACCTTAACCTAAACTTATAACTTAAACCTAAACCTAAACCTTAACCTATTCTCAATTTCCTAAACTTATAACCTTAACCTAAACCTATACTTATAACCTTAACCTAAACTTATAACCTTAACCTAAACCTATACTTATAACCTTAACCTAAACTTATAACCTTAACCTACACCTATTCTCAAATCCCCAAACATATACTTATAACCAAAACCTTAACCAAAAACCTATAACTAAACCTTAACCTAAACCTGTAACCTAAACATATTCTCAGATCCCTAAACATAAACCTTCACCTAATCCTAATCTCAAACACCTAAACCTAAACTTACACCTAATCCTAATCTCAACTCCCTAACCTAAACCTAAACCTAAACTTGAAAACTCAAACCTAAACCCGATCCTGAACCCAAATCTAAATCCCTAAACCCTTAGCCTAAACCTAAGCCTATAACGTAAACTTAATTCACTTAACTTAAACCTACACCTTGACCCAAACATATAACCTGAACCTGAACCTGAACCCGATTTCCTAAACCTAAACCACAACCTATAACCTATAACCTTAACCTATAACCTATAACCTTAAACTAAACCTATAACCTATAGCCTAACCTAAACCTAAACCTATTCTCAAATCCCTAAACCTATAACCTAAACCTAAACCTAAACCTATTCTCAAATCCTTTAACCTATAACTTAAACCTAAACCTTTAACCTATAACCTAATTCCAAACCTAAACCTATAACCTTAACCTAAACCTAAACCTATAACCTAAACCTAAAACCTAAAACCTAAACCCGAACCCGAACCTGATTTCCTAAACCTAAACCTTAAACTATTCTCAATTCCCTAAAGCAATAACCTATAACTTAAACCATAACCTAAAACTAAACTTATAACCTTAACCTAAACTTAAAACCTAAATGTATTCTCAAATCCCTAAACCTAAACCTACACCTAATCCTAATCACAACTCCATAACCTAAACCTAAACTTGAAAACCCAAACCTAAACCCGAACTCGAACTCGAACCTGATTTCCTAAACCTAAACCTTAACCTATTCTCAATTCCCTAAACCTTAACCTATAACCTAACCTAAACCTAAACCTATAACCTAAACGTAAAACATAAACCTAAACCTAAAACCTAAATGTATTCTCAAATCCTTAAACCTATAACCTAAACCTAAGCCTAAAGCCTAAACCTAAACCTAAACCTAAAACCTAAATGTATTCTCAAATCCTTAAACCTAAATCTACACCTAATCTTAATCTCAACTCCCTAACCTAAACTTAAACCTAAACTTGAAAACCTAAACCTAAATCCGATCCCGAACCTGATTTCCTAAACCTAAACCTTAACCTATTCTCAATTCCTTAAAGCTATAACCTATATACTATAACCTATAACCTAAACCTTTACCTAAACCTAAACCTTTACCTAAACCTGTAACCTATAACCTAAACCTAAACCTAAAACCTAAATGTATTCTCAAATCCCTAAACCTAAACCTACACCTAATCTTAATCTCAACACCCTAACCTAAACCTAAACCTAAACTTGAAAACCCAAACCTAAACCCGATTTCCTAAACATAAACCTTAAACTATTCTCAATTCCTTAAATCTATAGGTTAAACCTAAACCTTAACCTTAACCTAAACCTTAACCAAAACCTAAACCAAAACCTATGACTTAAAACCTTAACCTATAACCTATAACCTAAACTTATAACCTATAACCTAACCTTAACTTAAACCAAAAACCAAAACCTTAACCTATAACCTAAAACCTTAACCTGAACCTAAAACCTAAATGTATTCTCAAATCCCTAAACCTAAAACTTACACCTAATCCTAATCTCAACTCCCTAACCTAAACCTAAACCTAAACTTGAAAACCTAAACCTAAACCCGATCCCAAACCCGAACCCAATTTCATAAACGTAAACCTTAACCTATTCTCAATTCTCACAGCTACATGGAGTCAGACCCTGTAAAAATTGCAGCAGAAGGTGTAGAACAGTTTAAGAAGGAAAATTGTAATCTGATAATTGTAGACACAAGTGGATGCCACAAACAGGAAGCGACTCTGTTTAAAGAAATGTGCCAAGTGTCTGAAGCAACGATATTCATTTGCTTATCCTAAAGGTCTATCACTCTTATTGTAACACCCCGAAAATCGGGAGTCGGGTAGAAACCCAACTCCCGAGTTTCGGAACGTCACTTATGCAACATAGATAAGGATAAATGCATGTTTTCTGTAGAATGACATTAAACAAGATTGAGAATAAGCTAAAACAGCATATCATACTCCAGAGATAGTTAAATTAGCAAGCGGAAGACTGATAAATACATAAAATATATATATGATTGTAAGTCTCCAGAGTGTGAACATGTTACCAGGTTAATTAAATACAAGTATACTCCAAAAAAGGAAAGAAAATAATATACATGAGTGCTCCAAAAATATAAAATGACAAGTGTCATGGCATCTAATTAACCTCCCTGTAATCCCGTTGGTCAGAACACGCATAAAGGAGGGATCCTCCTCATCATCATCAAGTCCGGCTCCGCCTCGCAGGCCGCGCCATCATCTGCAATTACAAAAGGGTCTGGTGGTGTTCGGAACACCGTCCCGTAACGTGGGAGTGAGTAATTAACTCAGTGGAATCATAGAGCAAAGATTAGTATGTTATCAAATCAATCACGCGTTAATAGTAAAACAAACAATCAAACATTCCTAGATACTGTTGTTAATGCAAGTATAAAATGAC
The DNA here is from genome assembly GCA_037074715.1 of Magnolia kwangsiensis. Classification (NCBI taxonomy): domain Eukaryota; kingdom Viridiplantae; phylum Streptophyta; class Magnoliopsida; order Magnoliales; family Magnoliaceae; genus Magnolia; species Magnolia kwangsiensis. The sequence goes on along the minus strand of CM073576.1, from coordinate 38,753,741 downwards.
ATGATGGATGCCCTCACCGACATACTCCCTCATGCGGTACCATCTGCGTCCGCGGCATGCTTTCTTCCCGCAATGCTCCACATCTTCCATGCACATGCAAGGCGATATGGATAATGATTACCGGGTTTTTATTAGTCCTTTTCATACAGCAGGATTGGGAAACTAGGGTACCTTACTTATATCAATCCCAACACAGATCCTGTCTAGGGTGGTCATTCCTAGTAATCTCATACGATGTTATATTTGTAGGTCGCTGTAAGGGCTGTCAGGGCTGTTGCTCGCACTCGTTGCACCTCTCCCCCATCACCTTATCAATACAGGCCTAATTATCCTTAAGACTGCATCAGGACTCGTTTTCCCCATGCGGTGTCAGGATAAACTCAAGGTCACTATAAAGGGCTCGTCACCTGATCAGTGTAGGCTGACAGCAAGAATATAGTGTCCCATACCACCATAATCTGCTTAGAGTAGGGTGCTCACTGGTCACTATGGGGAGGCTTGTGGCCCTAGCGTATTTCGACATCTCGACCACAGTGTCCCATACCACCATGCCCGGCTCATGAGTCTTTAAGGATCAAGGTACCATGCTTAACAGGGTTTCCAATGGTAAGTTCAGTACCCTAGGTTCAAGCAGTTATGACTCATACAGGGTGAACATACAATGGTCAGTCGGGTTACGTGACGGGCTCGACTAGCACGAGCGCATCTCAAGCTGAACGACATGAAGTGCATGAAACACTTCGTGTGGCCTAACCACTGCCGCCAACCCAAAACACGACTCGCGTTCATCGACGCGTCCTTCGTTGTAAATAAAAACCAACCACGAATTCGATCCATTACCGACTGCCTGGACTAGGTCATAGCCCCAAGCACATTTAGTGTGAATCAGTAATCATATGAAATAAACAAAATTGAAGTGCAAGTAATTTCGACATGTTATCAGCATGTTATAACATTCATCATATGCAGTTAACCATACACGAGTATTTCACACCTAAGGTAGTCAATTCAAATACAACAAGCATAGAGGAAATCATGTGCATCATCAAGATAATTGAGAATCCATTCTCAACGCTAGTCTACTACACCATTACTCAATACTTACTAATACTTACATTTATACAAACACTTCGACTACTCGTACTGGACGTATGTTGATTTCGACGTATAATATGACAAATCCTTATAACAAGGAGATGTCTATTACACAACAATCATGTTCTTACATTCAATACATAAGGCAGACATAAATCATATTGATTTAGGCATTTCAACAAACACTTAGTCTACACACATTCGTCTACATGGCATATGTCGGCCAATATGTGCGTTACGGCGAATCTCTTCGCCAAACAGATCATGCACGCATTTCTAATATCATAATATGAAAAATAGCCATGACAATCATTTCAGCAAAATACAGACTTATACTATATTTTCTATAAATGCCTAAAATACCCTAAATCTCATATTTACCGTAAGTTTACTCTCTTCACTCCAAGCTCAATGAAATAGCGTCTGAACATCGGTTGGGCTTGATTTTCAAAACGATTGTCAAGTCCAGCTAAGCGGTCATAACCGTCTAAGATTGTAGGTATCGGACTTTCGACGCGCGGTCTATATCCAATAGAAAGTTTCAAAGGGTTCCTGAGAGTAAACGGGTTTAGAGTTTGATCCTAGGTTTCAGGGTATTATAGCATCATTGATTCTACAAGTTTTGGGTCTTGCAGAACGTATTTAAAGTGATCAGGGACAATTTCACAATACTCTAGCGTAGCGCTAGCTAACTTACGCTTAATTTCTAAAGGAATTAATCCTAAGTGATTTCTTTAGCTTTGGAAGTGGGTTCTAAGAGGTTACCAAGGTGTTATGGTTGACCCATCGCCTAAGGACGCCTAACCCCAGGTTGGCAAAAATCCAGGGTGTTACAATCTACTCCCCTTAAAATAAAATTTCATCCCCATAATTGGCTAAGGATAATGAGTACTTAAAGAGACTTTTGTATTGATGTTTTAAGGAAGGTTCAAATTCTATTTAATGACCTAACCTTACGTATAACCTAAACCAACTGTTTCGATCCTGGGCCAGTGGGGAAGAGGCTAACCACGCTTCCGCTACGCCACTCTGATCTAACGGTTGCATTGGCTGACCTAACTAGATTGGACTCAAAATGTTCTACCCCCTTAAAACTTGGTCCTATTTAAGGCTCAAGAATCTATGTCTCGATCCGTATATCGGAACGAGGTGCAACTTAGGGGCTATCCTTGACATAAAATGGAAAACAACCTCTCACTACATTTGTCTTCTTTTGTTAGTGATGCGTTCTATGGCAGTGGTACCTATGGTTGTAGAAATAAGCCTACTCTTTATTGGCTAGATGTCCTCAACATTTCCCAAAGGCAAAGCAATAACTTTTGGTTGTATGTGGTCGAGCCAACACGAAAGAAAAGTTGTGTAATGGGTTTGAGCTGGATACATAGACTTTCTGCCTATAACAGAAAATTTACCATATCAGTTCTTAGTCCTAGACGATGCCGATCTTCTGCTTAATCAGAGCATTGGATTTATTGGCAACTACCAGGATTAAGAAGTTGATTCAAACCGCGAATACATCGCTTACATGCAGTTTCTTTACTCCGCATTTCCGAATGCAATAAGCCCTTGAGGAAGGCAATTCTAAGGGGTGTGTTGGTTTATTCTAAGTTCAACTTGAGGAATTTGATAAGTTTTCCCTGAGAGTGAATGGGTCTAAGTTAAAATAACATTCCTAAGGGTTATAACAGAAGTTTATAAGTATTAAGGGGATCTATCGAAGAATGAGGTTCTACTCCAACCAAATTTAACTTACTACACCTTAGCATGTACAGGCTTTACACTGCCTAATACAACTAGCAACCTAATCTGTAACTCACTAGCCATAATCCAAAATTTATACTTATACGTTAGATGGTTTCATACCATTTCTACTACAGGGAATTGTTCTATCGCTTAGGGTCGAGATTGTCTAAATGGGATTGGATTTCCTATATCGTCAAACCTTTCAAATCTAGGAGCACTAACTCTAGGTCCAAAACGCCAAGGGCCTATATGGCCAGTAGCATTAAGTTGTATGAAATGAAACTGCTTTCCTAATCCTACGTCGGGATTGGTAGTGGCATGCTTGGTAGGAGAGTGGGGTGGCATAAAAACTAATTTTGTAGGCTTAATCCCAGGATTTACAACATGGCAGTGGAAACCATAGGATACACCCAATCTAGGGATAGTACCTTACAGCGAACGAAACGGCATGCACTCCATTTAACGAAATTTGTGACAATGTATAGAATAAAGTTTCACATGAATTATGACAGGAACGCATTCGGCTATGCTAAGCCCAAAACAATACACAAACACATTCTTTACCAATGACTTCACTAGACCCAACAACAACAAAACACAAAAATCTCTAAAATGATAAACAAACAATCTACAGGACAACGGCATAAATGCCCAATTCTACCAAAGGACTTCTACCACGGTCCCGACTTACCTTCTTTAATACTGTCTAGTTTAACACTGCCTGTTGCCCATTAGAGCTCTATCGGCCATGTATTTTCACTACCTCTTAAGCGAAGAAAATGGAGAAATGGGATTTGAGGTTTGCACGATTTTGAGACCAAAAAGAGTGTAAAGGCTCAAATAACAGGGACATGAGGGGGAGAATGGTGGAAAGGGAGAAAAAGGCTAAAATAGCCTCAACAATGGCCATGAAAAATGAAGGAAATGGGGAGATATGGCTGCCTTAATGGGCTAAAACGAATCTAGGCCCTGTAGAGGGATGAATCAAGCTCCCAAAGGTTGGATTCTCAAAGAGAAAAGAGAACAATAAGTGGGAATAGAGCTCCACACGATTTTCAGCCTTGAATGAAGGTTGTGGGAGCCTCAAACGATGAAATGGAGAGAAAGAGAGCTATGAACAGCCACAAATGGGGGGGGGTAGGCGTCGGTTTTGGTAGAAAAAGAGATTGGGAGTGGTTAGGCACTGAGTTTTGAGGGGAGAGCAGCAAGCACTCGAAAATAGAGGGCTTGGGAGGGGCTGTTATGAAGGAGGTAGGGCATATAGGGGGTTTTAAGGTGCGAACCACACATGGGAGGGGTGCCCTACCCCTTTTAGGGCGTCCGCCCGACGCACGGCTCAAATGGGGCCCACTGGTCGGCGATGCCTCGCCGAACCGGCGATGCCATCATTGAAAAAATTAGTTTTCGGTGGTGGCCACCCCATGGGGTGTGGTCCCCCTGTCCTGTAGGCCCCAAATGTGCATGGGTCTCACCCTGGTTCATTGCATATTGGCCTAGATAGGCCCAAGACTCTGTTTGGGGCATTTTGGGGCCAACTTATAAACCAGAATGAGTTTATGCACCATGTAGCATATTATTTTGGGGTAGGAGAAGCTAATCCATCTAATTAACTCATTTTTTACAAGAGATTACATAATTGGAATGGCCAAAAGTCTAATTCTTACTTATATTTACCATTTATAGTAAAATTTTGTCTAAGTATGGTTTTCTATCTTTTACACATTAGGATTTATGCCTAGTGTGAAAATACTTAGAAAAAGTTGAAGAATGGGGTGGTAAGAGGAAGGATTCTGAAGGAATTGGATGAAACGGGATTTTTAAGCCCTGAGATTAAGTATAAGGGTCATGGTTTCCCCACAACCCAAGGACTTAAATTTCTGGGTTCAAAATTCTTCTGGAATCATCCCAAACCCGCCAACTAACGACCTAGAGGCAACTTAGGTCGCTTCACGCAACCAAAGATACGTCATGGACTCGATCAAAATGATCGATTTGAATATACTTCGCCTATTAGCGAAACTGAAGTCCTATGAGTGTTTCTAGATTTTTCTCGCACCCACCTAAGTCAAAGGGGCGACAGCGTACGTCGCGTAGCCATAACCCAGGTCCAGTTTAATCTCAATCATGCTCTGATACCAACTGTAACACCCCAAAAATTGGGGGTCAGGTAGAAACCCAACTCCCGAGTTCCGGAACGTCACTTATGCAACATAGATAAGGATAAATGCATGTTGTCTGTAGAATGGCATTAAACAAGATTGAGAATAAGCCAAAACAGCATATCATACTCCAGAGACAGTTAAATTAGCAAGCGGAAGACTGATAAATACATAAAATATATATGTGATTGTAAGTCTCCAGAGTGTGAACATGTTACCAGGTTAATTAAATACATGTATACTCCAAAAAAGGAAAGAAAATAATATACATGAGTGCTCCAAAACTATAAAATGATAAGTGTCATGGCGTCTAATTAACCTCCCTATAATCCCGTTGATCAGAACACGCATAAAGGAGGGATCCTCCTCCTCATCATCAAGTCCGGCTCTGCCTCGCAGGCCGCGCCATCATCTGCAATTACAAAAGGGTCTGGTGGTGTCCGGAACACCGTCCCGTAATGTGGGAGTGAGTAATTAACTCAGTGGAATCATAGAGTAAAGATTAGCATGTTATTAAATCAATCACGCGTTAATAGTAAAGCAAACAATCAAACATTCCTAGATACTGTTGTTAATGCAAGCATGAAATGACATGATGGATGCCCTCACCGACATACACTCTCATGCGGCACCATCTGCGTCCGCGGAATGCTTTCTTCCCACAGTGCTCCACATCTTCCAGGCACATGCAATGCGATATGGATAATGATTACCGGGTTGTTATTAGTCCTTTTCATATAGAAGGATTGGAAAACTAGGGTACCTTGCTTATATCAATCCCAACACAGATCCTGTCTAGGGTGGTCATTCCTAGAAATCTCATACGATATTATATTTATAGGTCGCTGCAAGGGCTGTCAGGGCTGTTGCTCACACTCGTTGCACCTCTCCCCCATCACCTTATCAATACAGGCCTAATTATCCTTAAGACTACATCAGGAATCGTCGCCCCCATGTGGTGTCAGGATAAACTCAAGGTCACTATAAAGGGCTCGTCACCTGATCAGTGTAGGCCGACAGCAAGAATATAGTATCCCATACCAACATAATCTGCTCAGAGTAGGGTACTCACTGGTCACTACGGAGAGGTTTGTGGCCCCAGCGTAGGCCGACAACTCGACCACAGTGTCCCATACCACCATGTCCGGCTCATGAGTCTTTACGGATCAAGGTAACATGGTTAACAGGGTTTTCAATGGTAAGTTCAGGACCCTAGGTTCAAGCAGTTATGACTCATACAGGGTGAACATACAATGGTCAGTCGGGTTACGTGACGGGCTCAACTAGCACGAGCGCATCTCAAACTGAACGACATGAAGTGCATGAAACACTTCGTGTGGCCTAACCACTGCCGCCAACCCAAAACACGACTCGCGTTCATCGACGAGTCCTTCGTGGTAAATAAAAACTAACCACGAATTCGATCCATTACCAACTGCGTGGACTAGGTCATAGCCCCAAGCACATTTAGTGTGAATCAGTAATCATATGAAATAAACAAAATTGAAGTGCAAGTAATTCCGGCATGTTATCAGCATGTTATAACGTTCATCATAAGCAGTTAACCATACACGAGTATTTCACACCTAAGGTAGTCAATTCAAATCCAACAAGCATAGAGGAAATCATGTGCATCATCAAGATAGTTGAGAATCCAGTCTCAACGCTAGTCTACTACACCATTACTCAATACTTACTAATACTTACATTTATACAAACACTTCGACTACTCAACTCCAACGTACTGGACGTATGTTGATTTCGACGTATAATATGACAAATCTTTATAACAAGGAGATGTCTAATACACAACAATTATGTTCTTACATTCAATACATAAGGCAGGCATAAATCATATTGATTTAGTCATTTCAACAAACACTTAGTCTACACACATTCGTCTACATAGCATATGTCGGTCAATATGTGCGTTAGGGGGAATCTCTTCGCCAAACAGATCATACACGCATTTCTAATATCATAATACGACAAATAGCCATGGCAATCATTTCAGCAAAATATGGACTTATACCGTATTTTCTATAAATGCTTAAAATACCCTAAATCTCATATTTACCGTACGTTTACGAAACGGAAAACGGACAGCATGTTGTACATATCAAACGGCGTTGCCGTCGATAATCTACTATTAAACGACATTGAAAGCTTTGAAATCAGTCAATCAAAGCGTCTAAAATCCTCACCTTTCTCCTTAGTTGTGTATCGATTCGAATAGCATGTATACGCTTCGTCAACGGCGTAACGGCGACCTAATGCACAAGTTACATAAGCTACTTCGCTATTGAATCAAAGGAATCTCTAAATCAGCAAGTGGTTAGGGTTTTTCTTACCTAGGAGTGCGTTGGAATCATCGGAAAAGTGATTGGAGTGCGGTGCTTCGATACATGTAAACGCTGCAGCAAGTGGCGGGAATTCTCTCCCACAACTCTCTCACAATCTCTCACTTTCTCTCTCTCTCAATCTAGGGTTTTATCCAAATTCGGATGGGAGATATGAGAGGGTTTAAAGCCCTTATATAGGCCAAAACCTTCCCAAATTAGGCTTGGGAACAAGGTACACTTAAGTTATAACCAAAACGGGGCTGTTCTGATCCAAAGGAGTGTTTCGGGAGGTCCCCTGGCTGAATGCGGTTGGACTTAAGCTCATGTATACTGGATCCTTCTCACATCAAGTTTTCAGTCCGGTAGAGTTCCCAGATCGCACGTGGCGGTCCAATTTCAGTTCAGCGGTCATCGCACCTAAATCAAGTCCACAAGTCTCATGATATGAAAGAGAAATTTTTCCTGATCCGAGGGTGTAATTTGGCTGAATTCTGATGGTCAGAATGCTTAATAATAACGCACCAAGTCATGTGCCAGATTTGGATTAAAATTTTCAAATCTAACCCATTTCTCACTCTCTTCACTCCAGGTTCAATGAAATAGCCTCTGAACGTCGGTTGGGATTGATTTTCAAAACGATTGTCAAGTCCAGCTAAGCGGTCATAACCATCTAAGATTGTAGGTATCGGACTTTCGACGCGTGGTCTAGATCCAATACAAAGTTTCAAAGGGTTCCTGAGAGCAAACAGGTTTAGAGTTTGATCCTAGGTTTCAGGGTATTATAGCGTCATTGATTCTACAAGTTTTGGGTCTTGCAGAACGTATTTAAAGCGATCAGGGACAATTTCGCAGCTACTCTAGCATAGCACTAGCTAACTTACGCTTAATTTCTAAAGGAATTAATCCTAAGTGATTTCTTTAGCTTTGGAAGTGGGTTCTGAGAGGTTACCAAGGTGTTATGGTTGACCCATCGCCTAAGGACGCCTAACCCCACGTTGGAAAAAATTTAGGGTGTTACACTTATTCATTTAAGTTGGTTGCTAATATACTATCTATATCTAATTTAAGTTTCTTAATGTTATAGAAACCAGATCTTGTTATATTCGTTATGGATAGCAGTATTGGCCAAGTAACATTTGACCAAGCTCAAGCTTTTTTCTCCGTTGAATTGTAACAGACTATATCAGTTGTATTTTTCTCTATCATACAGGTTGTGGCTATCAAAGATATAATATCACCTCCTTATAGGGAAATATTTAATGATGTGTACAGGTAAATTCATTTTTTCTTATTCTTTATATTATTTTCTAGTTATATTTGTGTTGGTTTCAGAGTACAGGTAGCGATAAAAATTATTGGTCGATTGTGGCTTGTAGACAAAGGGATGAGTAACCAACAATACAAATATGAGAGGCCTTCCCTAGATATCAAGATGCTTTTAGATATATTTATGTTTAATTTAAATGTATTAGCTCAAAATTAATGGAGTAGATCCGAATGTGCGTCGGAGCTATCCGGATGAGCGATCCTTGGAAGGTGGGAACCGCTATTATGACCATGATGAAGCTGTCCATTGCCTATGGACAACATTTGAGGGACCTGACCATTTGGACAGGCCGTGTTTATATATTTGCTCGAAATTAATGATGCAGACCCGGATGCACGTCAGAGCTATCCGGATGAGCGGGGGACCCTGGAAGGTGGGAACCGCTATTATGACCATGATGAAGCTATCCGTTTTCTATGGACAGCATTGGAAGGGCCTAGCCATTTGGACAGGCCGTGTTTATATCTGTATTTGCAGGGACCATGTCCTTAACCTAAACCACACCCTAAACATACAACCTAAACATATTCTCAATTACCTAAACTTATAACCTATAACCTAAACCTAAACCTATTCTTAAATCCTAAAAGTGATATTTATAACCTAAACCTTAACCTATAACCTAAACCTATACTTATAACCTTAACCTAAACCTATTCTTAAATCCTAAACCTAAACCCGATCTTGAACCCGAACCAAATTTCCTAAACTTAACCTATTCTCAATTCAATAAACCTACAGCTTATAACCTAAACCTAAACTTAAACCTTAACCTAAACCTATAACCTATAACCAAAACCTAAACCTAAAACTTAAATGTATTCTCAAATCCCTAAACCTAAACCTACACCTAATCCTAATCTTAACTCCCTAACCTAAACCTAAACCTAAACCTAAACTTGAAAACCCAAACTTTAACCCGATCCCGAACCTGAACCCAATTTCCTAAACCTAAACCTTAACCTATTCTCAATTCCCTAAACCTACAGCTTATAACCTAAAACTAAACCTAAACCTATAACCTTAACCTAAACCAAAACCTATGACCTAAAACCTTAACCTATAACCTATAACCTAAACTTAAACCTATAACTTAAACCCGATCCCATTCTCAAATCCCAAAACCTATAACCTAAATATATACCTTAACCTATAACTTAAACCAAAACCAAAACCTATAACCTAAACCCGAAATCGAACCCAAACCCAAACCCGAATTCCTAAACCTTAACCTAAACATATAACTTAAGCCTATATCTAAGCCTAAAACCTTACTTATAACCTAAAACTATTCTCAAATCCTTAAACCTTAACCTATAACCTAACCCAAACCTATACTTATAACTTAAAACTATTCCGAAATGCCAAAATCTATAAACTTAACCTAATGTTTCCCTAAACTTATAACCTAAACTCAATTCCTTAAACCTAAACCTATAAGCTAAACCTAAACCTATAACCTTAACTCAAATCCGTAAACCTTAACATATAACCCAACCTAAACCTATACTTATAACATAAAACTATTCTCAAATCCCAAAACCTATAACCTAAACCCGAATCCAAACCTGAATCCGAACCCAAATTCCTAAACCTTAACCTAAACATATAACCTATAACCTAAGCCTATACCTAAACCTAAAACCTAAAGCTAAACCTAAACCTATAACTTAAACCTAAACTTAAATCCCTAATCATTAACCTAAACCTAAACTTATAACCTTAACATAAACCTATTCTCAAATCCCAAAACCTATAACCTAAACTTAAACCTAAACCTAAACCTTAACCTCTAACCTAAACCTTAACCTAAACTTATAACCTAAACTCAATTCCCCAAACCTTAACCTACAACCTAACTTAAACCTAAACCTATAACCTTAACCTAAACATAAAACCTAAACCTATACTTATAACTTAAACCTATTCTCAAATCCCAAAACCTATAACTTACACCTAAACCTTAACCTAAACCTAAACTTATAACCTAAACCTAAAACCTAAACCTAAACCTACACTTATAACCTATAACCTAAACCTAAACCTAAAACGCAAACGTAAACCCGATCTCGAACCCGAACCCGAACCCGATTTTCTAAACCTATACCTTAACGTATTCTTGAATCCCTAAACCTAAACCTACACCTAATTCTAGTCTCAACTCCCTAACCTAAACCTAAACTTAAACTTGAAAACTCAAAACTAAACCCGAACCGATTTCCTAAACCTAAAATTATAACTTTAACCTAAACCTATTCTCAAATCTCAAAACCTATAACCTAAAACTCAATTCCCTAAACCTTAACCTATAACCTAACTTAGACCTAAACTAAAACCTAAAACCTAAAACTTAAAACCTAAATGTATTCTCAAATCTTTAAACCTAAACCTACACCTAATCTTAATCTCAACTCCTTAACCTAAACCTAAACTTGAAAACCCAAACCCGAACCCGATTTCCTAAACCTAAACCTTAACCTATTCTCAAATCCCTAAACCTAAACCTACACCTAATCCTAATCTCAACTCCCTAACCTAAACCTAACTTAAAAACCCTAATCTAAACCTGATCCCGAACCCGAACCTGATTTCCTAAACCTAATCCTTAACCTATTCTCAATTCCTTATTAACCTATAACCTAACCTAAACCTAAACCTAGAACTTACACTTATAACCTAAACCTAAACCTATAACCTAAACCTAAGCCTAAAACCTAAACATGTGACCTAAAACCTAAATGTATTCTTAAATCCCTAAACCTAAACCGACACCTAATCCTAATCTCAACTCCATAACTTAAACCTAAACATAAACTTAAAAACCCAAACCTAAACCCAATCCTAAATCCGAACCCGATTTCCTAAACCTAAACCTTAACCTATTCTCAATTCCCTAAACCAATAGCTTATAACCTAAACCTAAACCTAAATCTTAACCTTAACCTAAACCAAAACCTATGACCTAAAACCTAAATGTATTCTCAAATCTCTAAACCTAAACCTACACCTAATCCTAATCTCAACTCCCTAACCTAAACCTAAACCTAAACCTAAACCTAAAACCTGAACCCGATTTCCTAAACCTAAAACCTAAATGCATTCTCAAATCCCTAAACCTAAACCTACACCTAATCCTAATCTCAACTCCCTAACCTTAACCTAAACCTAAACTTGAAAACCAAAATCGAAACCCGATCCCGAATTCGAACCCGATTTCCTAAACCTAAACCTTAACCTATTCTCAATTCCCTAAACCTTAACCTATAACTTAACCTAAACCTAAACCTATAACCTGCACTTATAACCTAAACCTATAACCTAAACCTAAGCCTAAAACCTAAACCTAAAACTAAAACTGAAATGTATTCTCAAATCCTTAAACCTAAACCTAAGTCTAAAACCTAAACCTAAAACTAAAACCGAAATGTATTCTCAAATCCTTAAACCTAAACCTACACCTAATCCTAATCTCAACTCCGTAACCTAAACTTAAACCTAAACTTGAAAACCCAAACCTAAACCCGATCCCGAACCTGAACCCGACTTCCTAAACCTGAACCTTAACCTTAACCTATTCTCAATTCACTAAAGCTATAGCCTATATACTATAACCTATAACCTAAACCTAAACCTTAACCTAAACCTATAACCTGAACTTATAACTTATTACTTAACCTTAACCTAAACCTAAACCTAAACTTATAACCTAAAACCTAAACCTAAACCTATAACCTTAATGTATTCTCAAATCCCTAAACCTAGACCGACACCTATTCCTAATCTCAACTCCCTAACCTAAATCTAAAACTAAACTTGAAAACCCAAACCTAAACTCGATCCCGAACCCGAACCCATTTCCTAAACCTAAACCTTAACCTATTCTCAATTCCCTAAACCTTAACTTATAACGTAACCTAAACCTAAACCTATAACCTGCACTTATAACCTAAACCTATAACCTAAACCTAAGCCTAAAACCTAAACCTAACCTAAAATCGAAATGTATTCTCAAATCCTTAAACCTAAACCTACACCTAATCCTAATCTCAACTCCCTAACCTAAACTTAAACCTAAACTTGAAAACCCAAATCCAAAACCGATCTAGAACCCGAACCCGATTTCCTAAACCTAAACCTTAACCTATTCTCAATTCCCTAAAGTTATAACCTATATACTATAACCTATAACCTGAACCTAAACCTTAACTTAAACCTATAACCTGAACCTAAACCTTAACCTAAACCTAAACTAAAACCTATAACCTAAACCTTAACCTATAACCTATAACCTATTACCTAACCTTAACCTAAACCTAAAACCTAAACCTAAAACCTAAAACCTAAATGTATTCTCAAATCCCTAAACCTAGACCTACACCTAATCCTAATCTCAACTCCCTAACCTAAACCTAAACCTAAACCTAAACTTGAAAACCCAAACCTAAACTTGATCCCGAACCCAAACCCGATTGCTGTAATAATGTAGCCCAATCACATGGCAACAAACAAGAATGTATCCCTTTTAACACATGCCCTTTTTTACAAAGCTTTAATTTTGTTGTTGTTTCTATTAACTTGAATTGAAACACTTTTTTACATTATTTGCTTGCATTAGTTTTATTTTAATGATCAGTTTTATTTTTAAAAAGGGCCCACTTTTTTGGAAGAAGTTTCTGCAATTATTCATGATTCTGAATTATAATGTTTTGTTGGTTGAATATTTTTTTTTTATTAGATGAAAGACGCAAAAAGAAAATTATTGCTGATTTTTTTCCTTTATTTTATTTTATTTATGATGTTAAACTTATATGCATTTATGCGTGGATGAATATAATGTGGATAAGATTATTTGTGTTTGGATGGATGTAGTTTATGTTTGGATGGATTTATGTAGTTTGGGTTTAGATAGATGTGAATGTGAATATGATGAAATATATTATATAACTGGTGTATATCAGGAAGAATTCGATGAAATATATTGTAACAGTTGTATATGACCGTCTCAAATTTGAAAATGTCCTTTTAAGGGTCATAAGAGACGGTTGGTAGCAGTCCTTTTTAAGGACGGTCACGGACTGTCCTTTGAAGGCTCATAAGAGACGGACCATAATAGTCCTTTTTAAGGACGGTCCATTACCGTCCTTTGAAGGCTCATAAGAGATGAGCCATGACCGTCCTTTTTTCATCAATAAGAATGACGGTTTTCAATCATCCTTTAAGTAATACGACATGTCAAAATTTGATGGCTTATACGACGGTCCATGACCGTCCTTTTTGGTCATTTGAGATGGTTTTAGACTGTCCTTTTTTCGCTATTTTAGCGTAGTGATGTCAAGAAGCTTTTACCAAGCTTAAGGGCATCTTAGCCACTGCACTCATCATGCAACCACCCGATTGGATCCTTCCTTTTGAACTTATGTGTGACGCGTCTAACTATGCTTTTAGGGCGATTTTAATCTAGAGAAAAGAAAAGAAGCCTCACGTTATTCATTACACAAGTAGAACTCTAAATCCTGCCCAAGAAACTACTCGACTACGGAAAAGGAACTCTTAGCCATAGTGTTCGCTTTGGACAAATTTAGGTCCTACTTGATCGGATCCAAGATTGTCATTTGCATAGATCATGCGGTGCTCAAGTATCTTCTTTCTAAGAATGATGCTAAGCCTAACCTAATAAGATGGATCCTCCTACTCCAAGAATTTGATTTAGAAATAAAAGATAAAAAATGATTAGAGAACGTATTGGCTGACCATCTTTTCCACCTTAATCTCTCTGATTATCCTGAGATGACACATATAAATGACATCTTCCCTGACGAACAATTGTTTAAAGTATCCCATTCACCTTGGTTTGCTGATATTGCTAATTATCTTGCCACAGGTTTCACACCGATACGTTGGACTACACAAAATAAAAAGAAAATTTTTATCGTGGTACACAAATTCTTCTGAGATGATCCGTATTTGTTTAAATATTGCTCAGACCAAATCTTAAAGAGATGTGTGCTAGATGATGAACATCAAAGTGTCATCTCCTTCTGTCACTCTTAGGCCTGTAGTGGTCATTGTTCTAATAAAAAGACAACGACCAAGATTCTGCAATGTGGGTTTTTCTATCCCACTATGTTCAAGGATGCTCATGAGTTTTGCAAGGCTTGTGAGCATTGTCAAAAGTTGGGAGCATTGTCCAGTCAAAATATGATATCCTTGAACTCCATTTTTATCATAGAAGCATTTAATTGCTGGGGCATCGATTTCATGAGACCATTTCCCTAGTCTTTTGGACATTCATATATTTTGCTCGTAGTAGACAATGTCACTAAATGGGCCGAAGCGATCCCATGCCGAAATAATGACCATCAAACAGTCATTAAATTCTTAAAATAAAACATCCTTTCCTAGTTTGAAACACCTCGAGCCATCATTAGTGATGGGGGATCACATTTTTATAATAGGCCATTCACGAATTTAATAAAGAAATATGGTATCTCCCATAAAGTGAGCACCCGATACCACCCACAATCAGGTGGGCTAGCTGAGATTTTCAATAGGGCAATTAAACGCATCTTGGAAAAGACAGTTAACCTTGACCGTAAGGATTGGTCAATTAGATTGACTGATGCCTTGTGGGCTTACCATACCGCATTCAAGACCCCTATTGGAATGTCTCCCTTTAGACTTGTCTATGGGAAAACTTGTCACTTGCCTATAGAGTTGGAACATAGAGCCTACTGGATGATCAAAATTTTAAACTTCAATCTGGACAACATTAGTTCGCTACATAAACTTCAGTTGAATGAACTCGAAGAAATCTGGAATGATGCATATGAGAACTTGAGAATTTACAGGGATAGGATGAAGGCATTTTATGACTAACACATTCTTTAAAAATCATTCACACCAAGTTAGAAGGTCTTCTTGTATAATTCTCGGTTAGATCTCTTTTCGAGTAAGTTCCGATCTCGTTGGACTGACCCTTTCACTATTACCAATGTTTATCCTCATGGGGTTGTCGAGATCCAAAATACAAATAATGATAACGAATTTAAAGTGAATGGACATCAATTAAAGCCATTTGTTGAGCAATTTGATTCAGAGGATATGTCGATACCTCTGAATGATCCTGTTTATCAGGATTGATTCCCTAGTTTGACGGAGGTATAATTAGATTTTTTGTTTTTCGTTCTAGGATAGTTTGCTTTATGCCGTTCTAGGATAGTTTACTTTCATGTTCTGTTAGGATAGTCGGCTTTATACTATTAGGGATAGTTTTCTTTCTATTTGTTTTAGGATAGTTTTTTTTTGCACTCTTGTACTAACTACTTTCACGCTGTGATCCTTTGAAAAAAAGCCTCAAAGTTTCTTCATCAGGTATTATCTTTCCATCACCTTTATTGTTCTTTTGCAAATCAAGCTTATTTCTCTTACATTGAGGAAAATTTAGATTTTAGATTGGGGATGGGAGATTAGGTTACCTAATTAATTTTTTCTCAATCTTGTGTAAAAATTGTGAAAATTTTAAAAAAAAATTTATGAAAATTTTGTGAATTCGAGTGATTTTGAAGGCCATCATTGATTTAGAAGTATAAGATACTTAATGTTGGTGATTTACAACTCTTGGATTCGGTTACTTAACAAAAAACAGTTGTCATCGAAAATGGCTACCTATTAAAGATCTTTAAAAAGGTTGATATAGTGTCAAGTCATCGATGGAAAAAATAAAAAGCTGGAAGAATTTTTTAAAAAAAGCTAAACTGTAAGGAAAGTTTCGGGTTAGGTTTGGCTATCTGGAATGTTCTTTTTAGTTATTAATGTTATCATGAAAATTGAAAATTGGACCTTTAATTGTGATAAGTCGAGGTTGTACTATATACCCATGGAACTCAATGTTTAGAATTTTTTTAATTGATGGATTAATACTTTGAACTTGACTATGAAGTTTATCGTGCGCTGGAGTTTAGGAGAAGGTAGTACTCAACATTAATGCATCCTAGAATTCTATTATCTAGATTGTTTTCAAAAACCACTTGAGTTTATAAAAAATTTATCCTATAATTCTTGAAATACTTTTCGCATACTTTGCTGAGGGTCAAATATTACATATTATACCCTATTTATTACTTAGTTTTATGAACATGATAATGCTTTAATGCTCTATTTTAATCATGTTTGTGTTGTAAGGTGAATTTAGGAGCTTGGAATGAAAAGGGAGCTAAAAGCATGGATTTGATGCTCAAGAATCACCAAGGCAAGGGACGAATCTTAGAAGACCGAGATTGAAAAATTCACATGCCAAAGATCCGAGGAAACCAAGTGATTGATGATAAGAAAGCCTGAAAATCATCCTAAATGCAAGATCACAGGGTTCCCACCATTCGTTTAGCACGAAACTTTATACTTGGCCTGAGTATCATAAATTAACCATACACATAAAATTGCAGCCCTTGGATTTTTATGAAAGTGGTCCAATGAAAAGATTAGTGATAAATCACTGAATTGGGGCCCACCTGATCTCTGGATATGCCTCAATTTTGGACTCAACCCTTTAAGTTAGTTGGGAAGGCAAATGGACAATGTGGATTTATCAGAAATATCAATGTGTGACCTACACGAGTGCTGCTCGTGCACTCGCAGTGCGCCGTATGCAAGGTTGGGTCAAATTGCATTTGATCCGACGGAATCCAGATTCAAGAGAGATTCTCTCTTTTCTTTTACAGCGAGCGAACGAGCCTCTACTGGGAGGCGTTGTGGCCCACCACCTTTGATTGGATGGATGATTCGAGTCGTTCACTGTGTCTAGAAGGGGAAGCCGACCACAACCATGATGATCATGTGCACCTATGTACGCGCTCACAAGAAGACTACATTCAAACGTAGGATGGATGGCAGAAGCACAGATTCAGTGGACCACATCAACGAACAGCCAAAAACATCCATCTCCGACTGAAATTCCAATGGACGGAGTGGATTTCCTTACTGACACTGATCATGGACCCCACTGGGTTCAGTGCAATCAGCTTGCATAAGCAACAATGTTCGAAGGAAACCCGGACATTCGGGGCCTTTATACGATCATATTTAGGATTGGACCCATGATCCTGACCATCCAAACCTCTCCCTCGGGAGTTTCAATCAAGCCCAAGAAGGCTGATCAGAACAGATCCCACGACAGGATCTTCTTTTTGCCAAACTAGTTGCGCTAGGATGCAATCCGTGACACTCTTACTGTGTAAATTCTTCACTGCCTCTTGCTGCGAAAGAAGGGTCGGTTCTTCACTCCAGCCAACCTACATCACTTTATAAAGAGAGAGAGAGAGAGACAGATGTGGGGGATATCAAATGTAAGGAAAGCGAGGAAGAGAGAGAGATAGATGTGGGGGATATCAGACGTAAGGAGAAGAGAGGGAGAGAGAGAGAGAGAGAGAGAGAGAGAGAGAGAGAGAGAGAGAGAGAGAGAGAGAAAGAGAGAGAGAGAGAGAGAGAGAGAGAGAGAGAGAGAGAGAAGGATGTGTGGAGCGGGCTGGCAACGAGTTTTTGCTTTCCTTCTTCTTTAGTTTTCTTCCTTTGATATTTTTGAGAGATTTTTAAATCAATCATGTCTATGATTGGCTAAACCTCTTAGCTAGGGCTAAGAGTTGAAGCTTGTAACATGATGGGTTATTTTTTATTGCTTTAATTCATGTTGGTTGAACTCTCTTTGATCTTAGTTTTGATTATGAGAAATACTTTTAGTTTATTTTATGATTTGTTGTGACTTAAATTACAATGAATTTGTGATGGCTTTGAGTACATTCTTTTTATTGGGATTTGTGAAACTAAGAAATCTTGTTGTTCGCCATCGTCTCCTGGACATGGTTGGATGATAAAATCCTCCCTAATTTTCACACTTCTTTTGGATTGGTTGTGGACTAGTAAATTCTATTGTTTGCCTTGTCTCATGGGCATGGTTTTGTGATGGAATCAATTCTAGTTCTAATACCTTTCATCCATTGAGAACTAGATTAAAGGAAGTTCATATTTGATTTTTAATTAGATATCTTCCAATTGGATGAAGATGGGACTCTAATTCCAGTTATGTTTTGAATCAAGCATAGATCTCCCTAATCTCTACAAGTGGATCTTTGGAAACCCTAGTTTCTCACCTTTAAAATTTACAAAGTTTTAGTTAAATAGTTTACAATTATTCTCTTAAATTCTTCAGAATAGATTACATTTTCTTCTAGTTCTAGTTCTAGTCACTTTCAGAATACGTACAAGGTTCAGTCCTTGTGGATTCGACCTCGATCTTACAGAGATTATTACTACATCGTGACCCTACACTTGGAGTTGTGAACAGAATTGTTCAATATTATCATCCATAGATCCAATTGTTCATTATATTCTTTTGAATTGTAAATCTATCATTTTAAGTGCATATTCATCATTGGCTTTCGAAACACCTCGCATAATAAAAAATATATAATTAAATCAAATTAACACTTAAATGTCATAATAACTAATGTAATTGAAGGGTTAAATAAAGAATATTTGAGTATCAACACTTCTAATGAACTGTATGGTAAAGGCCTGGCTAATCAAGGCAAAAGAGCCGATGGACTTCGACTTCAGGTTTCTATACCACTTATGAACTGCCCAAGTGAGTATCAGAGAGAATGCCCTACATATCTAGGTCTGGAAGCTTTATGAAGTTTCATCCATGCTTTGAATGACTCCAAGTTTTTGGCTTGGTCACTTAAACCCGACTAGGGTTGTATTTGGGACATCCGAAACCTGGGTGACAATTGTGAGACTCGACCCAAGTTTGTGCATATGTGTGTGTAAGTGTGCATTTCATTTCTTGTGGTCTCGCAGTCCTATCGGTTGAATTTTGGTGACCTGCGACCCTCAGATAGTGTTGCGGTCATCCTTGAGTCCGGTTATGTAGACCCGACTCGGATCGAGCTGAGATCTATGCCATTGCGACCCCATTGTTGCCGCGGTTCCAACGCCGCGTCTTGTGCGTCCATCCGATATATGGATCATAAGTTGTGTACGTTTCATTCTATAGCCCTTGATTTTGATCATGTGGCCCACCTTGGAGTGGTGGATGTGGCCCACACTCCCTCTTTTGCACAAGTTCCAACACACACTACACACACCACCTAAATCTCCATAACTCACACTACCAAGACTTCACACACCACTCATACCTAACCTACCCTAGCAATATTGTTTGTATCACCATACGTTAATGATTACTTTCTTTAAAAAGATTTTTCCTCTCTTTTCCTCTCATTTCTCTCTCTCTTCTCTTCTTCTCTAGTAATTTTCCTCCATTTCTCCAGCCCATTTTCCTCCATTTTTCCAGCCACCTTCCTCCTTAATCCCCCACCATCTAACCTTTGAAACCTCATCTCCACCATTGATCCATCTCCCTTGGTGCTAAAGGACCTTAGTGTGAAAGTTTGGTGGTCATCTTTGAGGTGGGTGCCCCTTTAGATGTAAAAACCTATTTTCTATAGCCTTGATGTTTTCTTTTTTTCATGATGGAAGTGTAGGACCCACCAATCAATGGTGGAGATCCCACACAATCCCATGGTTGTGGCCTAATGGCCTATCTTATGCATGCATGATCCATGCATGGGGCCTTTCTCTATGGGCCCCATCATGACCATTTTCTTTCATATCATATTATGTTTGGGTCATCTAGACCTTATAACCATGGTGGGGATGGCATCCTCACCATGTATTTTAATTATAGGCCATGCATGTGCAAGATTCATGTTATAAATGTAAATCTATGTATGATGTATGGGTGTGATTGATCTAGGGAGGGCTCAATAGTGGCAGAGCCCTTTCCCTATGGCCAGATTGTCCTTCTATCTCTCTTTTCTCTCATTTATTTCCTGATGTGTGTGGCTCATTTGGTGGGCCTAGGACATCCATAAATTTCAGCAAGGTGGGATGCCCAAACTGCCCATTGTTTGATTTTGGGTTTTCTACTTGCTGCCTTAATGATACATGCAAGGTGTGTTGGCTTTAGATTATGACATGGACATTTGCGGGGCCCACTAAGGAAGGCCACACCATCCTCCATTAATGTGTTTTCCTTTTTATTTAACCTATATAATAAATTTTATCTAAGTACATGTTGCTGTCCAGATTTTTCTGGACAATTTCTGGTTGTTTTTGGACCAGATTTTAGAACTGTTTGGAGGACTATTCATACCCATCAAATATACTTTTCTGAAAGGTGGGGATCTCATCTTGATGTTCCCCAAATTTCAGCTCCATCTGACCTTGATTGAGGGCCCAAAGGTATGGTCCAAGTGAGGTGGACAGTCTGGATTTTCTACACTATTCCAGCAACATTCCACCATGGATAGTTGGATTTCTGAAATATATTAAAATATCAATAGGTATTTAAAAATTATAAAAATTTATTCAAGGGTGGCCTACTCAGATGTATTTGTTGTGATTTTGGGTATGCTCATATTGGTAATGATTATACTGTAATGAAAATCCTCCTTATAGGATCGCAGGATCGGAACCTGCCTCAGGAGCCAAGAATGGGGTACTATAGAGGCTGTTACGGCTAGAACAGGCCATCGGGTCCCTTGTGATTCTGGTTACCGAGTCTGGGGCATGACAGGATTTGGTATCAGAGCATAGCAAGTAATTCTGGAATGACTCTAGGGAACATCACATGTCTGCCAAGAACATGGGACAAGTAGTGTCCCGAGATCCTTCCTTTCGCTCCGTATTGAGCCTGTAACTGACCTGATTCCTTACGTCATCATTATTTTGTAGACGATGCCGCGTGGTCATGACACTCGTGGTCGTGGCGCCCGTGGTCGTGGTGCCCGTGGGCGAGGCATCCAAGGTACCCATCCTACTCGAGCACGTCCTGCTCCAGTAGTTGAGGATCTGATTCCTGAGGTCCCGATCCGGCCTGTTCCTCCAGTTGAGCCCGTAGCGCCTGTACCTCCAGTTGCTCCGATTCCTCCACCTATTCCCCCTACTCAGCTTGATGTTTCAGTTACTGAGGCTCCTACCCCGTTGGCTGCACCCGTGCCTCCGCCTGAGGCGAGTGCCGCCCCTACCTTTTCGACAGTACCTATAGGAGCTGAGCATTTTCAGCAGTTGATGCAGCTTGTTGCCACCGCATTGCAGACCCGTCAGCCAGCTACCGCTGAGGTTTTCAGGTGGTCTGACTTACCCCATGCTAGTTCCATAGCCCGAGAGTTTCGACAGCATAATCCCCCAAGGTTTAGTGGTGATCCTGACCCTTCTGCCACCGAGGCTTGATGCACTGAGGTTGAGAGGATTTTTGACACTATACAGTGTCCTGCAGGCCAGAGAGTATCCCTTGCGACCTATCTCCTTCAGGGTGAGGCCCGTCATTGGTGGTCATCCATATCTAAGATGGTTGGACCTCAGTTCGTTTGGACATGGGAGGAGTTCATGACCGGTTTCGACCAAAAGTTTTTCCCTGAACATGTTCATATCCAGCGGGCGATTGAGTTTGAGACCCTAGTGCAGGGTGATATGATTGTATCTCAGTATGAGGCCCGTTTCTTGGCCTTGTCTAGATTTACTCCTCATCTGACCAGTGATGAGAAGATGAGAGCCCGTCGTTTTGTGACTGGTTTACGCCCTGCCCTTCGCAGCCGTGTTGTAGGGCATTGCTTGGAGACATTCGACCAAGTTGTGCATCGAGCACTAGTTTATGAGGAGGACTGGGCTATGACCCAAAGGTCAAGAGAGCAGAGTTCTGGTGGAGATCGGAAGAGGAGAGTACCAGCCGGCAGTTCCAGGCAGCACCGTCAGCAGAGACGGAGAGGCATATCAGGATTTCAACAGCCCGCGGTTCAGACAGTGGCTTTTTCATCATCTTCGGCACCGCCAGCCGCCTCATCTTCTGGCCCCTTTTCAGGTGTATGCTTCAGCTGTGGACAGACTGGGCATCGGAGGCGTGAGTGCCCTCTCCCCATTCAGCAGCAGAGGCCACCGCAGTTGCCTCCTCCTCGTCCTCCTTAGCAGCAGCAGAGAGCTCAGCTTCCACCCGTCGCTCCTAGGGCTCCTCCTCAGCAGCAGAGGCATCCAGGCAGACCTCCTCAGCAGAGACAGCAGCAGCAGCGACAGCAGCAGCAGCAGCATCAGTAGAGGGGATATCCATATGTTGTTTGATCCTTAGGTCTAGTGTGTATAGCAGCCCAGCAGGCTCAGACTCAGGACCATCAGTCTTCCGGATTGCTTCCCCTACCAGCTCAGGGCTGCTTTTATTCTGCGCAGCAAGCGCCAGGCCAGGACCAGCAGTCGTCGACCAGTGGAGTCATTGAGGGTATTCTTCTTGTTTCTACTTGCATTGCTCATGTTTTGTTTGATTCTGGTGCTTCCCATTCGTTTGTGGCCGAGCAGTTTTACCGATCGACCGGTATTCCATCGGAGTCCGTGTCCGAGGCCTTGACCGTTTTGACTCCCATGGGAAAGTCTGTAATATTGACCTGTCGCTGTCCTTCTTGCTCGGTGTTAGTGGGTGAGATGTTCCTTCCTGCCGATTTGTTTGTGATGTCGATGGTAGGATTTGATGTGATTCTAGGTATGGACTGGCTTGCGGAGTATCGTGCCGTCTTAGACTGTGCTGCGAGGATAGTTACATTTCATATTCCAGGCTTGCCAGTGTTTCAGTTCGTCGCCGAGCCTAGAAGAGAGCTGTTATCTAGCTTCTTGGCTTCGGTCATTGAGGATTCTGTGGCAGAGAGTATTGAGCAGCTACCAGTTGTTTGTGAGTACCCGGATGTGTTTCAGGACATTCCGGGTTTACCGCCACGTCGACAGGTAGAGTTCCAGATAGATTTGGTGCCTGGTACTGCTCCTATCTCAAAGCCCCCCTACCGGATGGCACCGTTAGAGTTACGAGAACTGCAGGAGCAGTTGGATGAGCTTCGGGAGTTAGGTTTCATTCGCCCCAGCAGTTCACCTTGGGGAGCCCCGGTATTGTTTGTGAAGAAGAAGGATGGCTCATTGCGACTCTGTGTAGATTATCGTGAGCTCAACAGAGTCACCATCAAGAACCGATACCCACTTCCCCGTATTGATGATCTGTTCGATCAGTTGCAGGGTGCGCAGTATTTTTCCAAGATAGACTTACGTTCCGGTTACCATCAGATTCGGGTCCGAGAGGAGGACATTCCGAAGACGGCGTTTCGGACACGTTATGGTCACTTCGAGTTCCTGGTCATGTCGTTCGGACTGACTAATGCGCCCGCCATATTCATGCAGCTGATGAACGAGGTCTTTCGGCCGTTCCTCGATCAGTTCGTGGTAGTATTCATTGATGATATTCTTGTATATTCGAGGAGCCGTGAGGACCATGCCAAGCACCTGCGGATTGTACTTGAGACCCTTCGTGCCCACCAGCTGTATGCGAAGCTGGAGAAGTGCGAGTTTTGGTAGGAGGAGATGAAGTTCCTTGGTCATGTGGTGACAAGGGAGGGTGTCGCTGTGGACTCCTCGAAGGTTAATGCAGTGCGTTAGTGGGGTCAGCCCACGAACGCGTCTGAGATTCACAGCTTCCTTGGTCTAGCGGGATATTATCGACGATTTATCGAGGATTTCTCCCGTATTGCGGCACCGTTGACCCGGTTGACGCGGAAGGGCGTCAAGTTCGTCTGGAGTGACGCTTACGAGAAGACATTTTTGGAGTTGAAGGACCGCCTCACGTCCGCTCCTGTCCTCACTCTTTCTGATGGGAGTGACCGTTTTGTTGTCTTTACTGATGTCTCTAGAGTTGGCTTGGGTGAGTACTGACGCAACACGGGCAGCCAGTAGCGTATGCCTCGCGTCAGCTCAAGGGCCATGAGCTGAACTACTCCACTCCTGATTTAGAGCTTGCAGCAATTGTATTCGCATTGAAGGTGTGGAGGCATTATCTATATGGGGTCAGGTTCGAGCTCTTCTCAGATCATAAGAGCTTGAAGTATCTATTTTCGCAGTCCGAGTTAAACCTGCGGCAGAGGCGATGGATGGAGTTGCTAAAGGATTATGATTTTGACCTTCAGTACCACCCGGGCAAGGTGAACGTGGTGGCGGATGCGCTCAGCCGTCAGCCACGAGGCCTGGTGGCACATATGATGGTTGGACAGTGGAGATGCTCGAGGATGTTTCAGAGTTTGACTTTGAGTTCGGTCTGCAGTCTTCCATTGTTCAGCTTTCGAGCTTGTCGATTCAACCCTCCTTGGTGGCTAGGGTGATCGAGGCTCAGCAGATAGACGAGTCACTTCAGGAGTACCGAGCAGAGGCCGCCTCCGTGGAGCAGTCAGATTAGCATATTGGTTCCGATGGTGGGTTACGCTTTAGGGGCCGGTTGTGTCTCCCGGACGTTCTAGAGTTGCGTCGTGATCTTATGACCGAGGCACACCGATCGAGACTTACTATCCACCCGGGCTCTACGAAGATGTATCGTGATATGAGGAGGCAGTACTTCTAGCAAGGGATGAAGCGCCAGACTGCGAGTTTTGTGGCTGAGTGTGACACATGCCAACGCGTCAAGGTCGACCATCAAAGACCCCCTGGTCCCTTGCAGCCGTTGAGCATTCCAGAGTGGAAGTGGCAGCACATATCGATGGATTTCATCGCAGGTTTGCCGAGGACTCAGCACGGTCACGATACCATCTGGGTTATCGTCGATCGTTTGACAAAGTCGGGTCATTTCATTCCAGTACGTGCTTCCTGGTCTATGGACCGGTTGGCGAGGATATTTATTGAGGAGATAGTGAGACTGCACGGTGTCCCAGTTTCGATTATTTCAGACCGAGACTCTAGGTTTACATCTCAATTTTGGAGGAGTTTCCAGCAGGCGCTGAGGGTCACTTTGCATCTCAGCACCGCTTATCATCTGCAGACGGATGGACAGATCGAAAGGGTCAACCAAATCCTTGAGGATATGCTCAGGGCTTGTGTGATCGACTTTACGGGTAGTTGGGATGAGCATATGCACCTCGCCGAGTTTGCATACAACAACAGTTATCAGTCGACTATCGGCATGGCTCCTTTCGAGGCACTTTATGATAGGCCATGCAGATCTCCTAGTTGTTGGACCGAGATTGGAGAGCGCCGTCTCTTAGGTCCCGAGCTTATGCAACAGACGTCAGAGGCTATTGATGTTATTAGGCAGAGGATGCGCACAGCTCAGAGCCGGCAAAAGAGTTATGCTGATCGTCGGCGTCGACCCCTCAAGTTCGTAGTCGGGGACATGGTGTATCTCAAGGTCTCACCTATGAAAGGCGTGGTTCGCTTTGGTGTGAAGGGCAAGCTCGCCCCGAGATTTATTGGACCTTTTGAGATTACCGAGGGCATAGGCGCTGTGGCCTATAGGCTTGCCTTACCTCCTGAGTTGTCCACGATCCACGACGTGTTTCATGTTTATATGTTGAGAAAATGTGGGTTGAACACTATTCCTGTGATTGATTGGCAGCCACTTGAGGTCCGTGAGGATGCTTCTTACATTGAGCAACCGATTCGTATTCTTGATCGAAAGGAGCAGGTCCTCAGGACTAAGGTCATTTCCTTGGTGAAAGTGCGATGGGGTCATCATTCGGAGGCTGAAGCGTCTTGGGAACGCGAGGCCGAGATTAGAGAGTGTTATCCCCATTTGTTTGATGATTGATAGATATATGATTGTTTGTAATACCTTTCTTGTATGATGATTACTATGTGATGGTGGTGTTCTTTTTTATTCTGTCTTGGATTAGTCAATTTCAAGGATGAAATTCTTTTATTGGTGGGGAGGGTTGTGAGACCTGACCCAAGTTTACATGTGTGCATGTGTGTATGTAAGTGTGCATTTCATTTCTTGTGGTCTCGCGGTCCTATTGGTTGAATTTCGGTGACCCGCGACCCTCAGATAGTGTTGCGGTCATCCTTGAGTCCGGTCATGTAGACCCGACTCGGATCGAGCTGAGATCTATGCCATTGCGACCGCATTGTTGCCGCGGTTCCAACGCCGCATCTTGTGCGTCCATCAGATATGTGGATCATAAGTTGTGTACGTTTCATTCTATAGCCCTTGATTTCGATCATGTGGCCCACCTTGGAGTGTGCATGTGGCCCACACTCCCTCTTTTGCACAAGTTCCAATACACACTACACACACCACCTAAATCTCCATAACTCACACTACCAAGACTTCACACACCACCCATACCTAACCTACCCTAGCAATATTATTTGTATCACCATAAGTTAATGATTACTTTCTTTAAAAAGATTTTCCCTCTCTTTTCCTCTCATTTCTCTCTCTCTTCTCTTCTTCTCTAGCAATTTTCCTCCATTTCTCCAGCCCATTTTCCTCCATTTTTCCAGCCACCTTCCTCCTTAATCCCCCACCATCTAACCTTTGAAACCTCATCTCCACCATTGATCCATCTCCCTTGGTGCTAAAGGACCTTAGTGTGAAAGTTTATTGGTCATCTTTGAGGTGGGTGCCCCTTTAGATGTAAAAACCTATTTTCTATAGCCTTTATGTTTTCTTTTTTTCATGATGGAAGTGTAGGACCCACCAATCAATGGTGGAGATCCCACACAATCCCATGGTTATGGCCTAATGGCCTATCTTATGCATGCATGATCCCTGTATGGGGCCTATCTCTATGGGCCCCATCATGACCATTTTCTTTCATATCATATTATGTTTGGGTCATCTAGACCTTATAACCATGGTGGGGATGGCATCCTCACCATGCATTTTAATTATAGGCCATGCATGTGCAAGATTCATGTTATAAATGTAAATCTATGTATGATGTATGGGTGTGATTGATCTAGGGAGGGCTCAATAGTGGCGGAGCCCTTTCCCTATGGCCAGATTGTCCTTCTATCTCTCTTTTCTCTCATTTATTTCCTGATGTGTGTGGCTCATTTGGTGGGCCTAGGACATCCATAAATTTCAGCAAGGTGGGATGCCCAAACTGCCCATTGTTTGATTTTGGGTGTCCTACTTGCTGCCTTAATGATGCATGCAAGGTGTGTTGGCTTTAGATTATGACATGGACATTTGCGGGGCCCACTAAGGAAGGCCACACCATCCTCCATTAATGTGTTTTCCTTTTTATTTAACATATATAATAAATTTTATCTAAGTACATGTTGCTGTCCAGATTTTTCTGGACAATTTCTAGTTGTTTTTGGACCAGATTTTAGGACTGTTTGGGGGACTATTCATACCCATCAAATATACTTTTCTGAAAGGTGGGGATCTCATCTTGATGTTCTCCAAATTTCAGCTCCATCTGACCTTGATTGAGGTCCCAAAGGTATGGTCCAAGTGAGGTGGACAGTCTGGATTTTCTACACTATTCCAGCAACATTCCACCATGGACAGTTGGATTTCTGAAATTTATTAAAATATCAATAGGTATTTAAAAATTATAAAAATTTATTCAGGGGTGGCCTACTCAAGTTAGGACCCACATACAAAATTTGGGGGCCAATGGACACCTGTACGTACCATAGTGGTGGCTGGACTGGCCCACTATAAGATAGTGTCCAGATCAGTCCGATTTTTAGGACAGATTGATTTATCTAAATGAATTAAAATATTTATAGGTGTCTAAAAATTCTGAAATTTTGTAGAGATGTGACCTACTCATGGTAGGACCCACCTACCAAATTTCAGGGCCAATGGACCCCTGTACACACCGTGACAAGGGCCGGACTGGCCCACCACGTTGGGACGTTCAGGTCTGTCCGATTTCATGGACAGTCTATTTTGTTTAAACTAATTAAAATACTTATAAATATCTAAAAATTCTAAAATTTTGTGGAGGTGTGGCGCACATATGGAAGTATCACTCTGTAAACTTTTAGCCTCAAATGACCCATTTAGGGAATCCAAAAAAATGGTCCAAGATGGCTGGACTCCCAATTTTTCTGTTGTGCAGTCCAGCAATATGCTTGATAAAAACCAAAATTCAAAAATATTTCTCTTGATGGTGGGCCATATTTTTGGGTTTCCTCTCATTGCATGCATGATGAGGGGCCATGACCCTCAATTTTCAGAGTTTTAGAGGCCTTGGGCCCACTCCAATGGAGTGCCCAAATTTAGGACAACAACATGCTATAATTATGCTTGGACTTGGGCTGAAATTTTGAGGAGTGAGGCCCACCACATTTATGAAGGTATTAGAGGAGATAATTGATACCTTTAATTTCTTAAATTTTGGGCTTAATAAATGCACTTTTGAGGCCCACCACAGTTGAATTTAATTGGGTCCATGAATGTACCTAGTTGTTGAACTCTTTAGGCCCAATTGGGTTGGAACCTTCCAGATAGACCCATTGAACTATTGGGCCATTTTACTATACTATTATGTTGGGTTAGTGGGCCAGATTACACAAGTAGATGGGCCCTTGATTGTCCATCAAATCAACTTTATACTTGGGCCGAGTTGTAGGCCCAACTTACTTGACTAAGAGCATGACATTGCCCATGTGGTTTGAGCAATAGGCCGTCCACTAGGCCACCATAATATATGGGATTAGTGGCATTTATGTTGGGCCCTAACCTTTCCCTTATGGGCCTATAGTGGTATATATGAGTTGGGTTATGTGTGTTCTCCTTGAACCCATATTTTGGATAGGCCTTGGGCCGCCCTTTCTAAAGCCCAACATGAGTGTTGTGGTATAATTATGCCTGCTCATTTCTTATTTTTAATGTTGCATGGGCCTTGGTCCTTGATTCATGATCAATTAGAGATGGGCTACCTCTTAGGGACCAATTGTGGTTGGATGTCCATGTTGGTGGCCTTAAGGTAGGCTCATGGGCTTCAATGGGTGGTTAAAGGCCCACCATAGAACCTTGCTAAGCCATCTCACTATTTAAGCCCATACCATTGTTCTCCTTAGTCTTGTGGGCTACCCCAGGTATATGGGCCCCCACTAGAGGTTGTATTCCTTATGAGGAATTAGTTAAGTACCTAGACCCTTCATGGTTAGGTAGAGAGTTCATCTCAACCGTATTGACACCCTTATTCATCTTCATGGCCCACTCCCATATACATCATATGCATGCTTGGTTGAGGAATGATTGGTCATGGTTGTGACATTGTGTAGGACATGTTGGTATCTCCCTGAGAGATGAATGCTTGGGATTGATGCATGGGTGATTGTGTGATTCATGCATCTGGCATTGCATAGCATGTGGATATCTGCCCTTACTTCATCAGGACCTTACCTCCACAGGAATATTCATGGATGGTCGTATGTGTGGACACCGAAAATTTAGTTGAGCATACCGGGTGCATACGATGCGCATGGATGAAATTCTCAAAACTTCCATGGTACCAAGGATCTGCTCCAACGCCGTGACCGGGTGGAATACATGAGCGTACGAGGGCCTTATACCGTTAGGCTGCGACTCCCACTGTCGTGTAGTCGGTTGGATAGGGGTGTGACCTTACCTGCCTGGTGTGTAGTGGACATTGCTAAGCTGAGTCTGACCAGCTCGTAAATGGGTCTGATACCGTCAGGCCTTGTTGGTGATTGGCTGTCCACATGCGGGTAGTGAGGTCTCGTATACTCGTTTGACTGTGTAGGGTCTGTAGAGCGACAGTTATTCAGCAGTGTAATGGACTCCGATGATTTTCTTATGATTGAAAATGTACTTGATTTTTGATTTGGATATGAGCACTGGCATTACTTGCATCGCATTAGCATTGGTTGTACAAGCCCCCTTCATGCATTGCCTTGGTTTAACATCCAGTACTCATTGCATCATATTCATGATAAGCTTTGGTAAGGTTAGTGATTTTCCCATTGAGCCCATTTCCCTTCTTGCATCTCCTACTATTCTTCTGTGCACCATTGTCACACACTTTCACCACCCTCTAAGCTTCTATAAGCTTATGCACGATTGATGCGTGCAGGAGATTCTAGGCAGGCATTGTAGCAGCAGCGCGTGGAGTAGAGCGAAGCTTTTGAGGACTCCAGTGTTGCCGACCTTTCCCTCTTCTCCTTTTATCTCATGTATGTCCTTTTGGACCTTATGGATGATTGTAAAAGTTCAAATTCTTAGTGAATTTTGTGATGTGTTCCTTTGTTATTCTCAGATGTATTTGTTGTGATCTTGGGTATGCTCATATTGGTAATGATTATACTGTAATGAAAATCCTCCTTATAGGATCGCAGGATCGGAACCTGCCTCAGGAGCCAAGAGTGGGGTACTATGGAGGCTGTTACGGCCAGAACCGGCCATCGGGTCCCTTGTGATTCCGATTACCGAGTCTGGAGCGTGACAACAATCTACTTGAGGAGGTCATCCACAGATACCAATGCCTTTACTTGGTAATTAAGCATGTTGGATGTTATTGAGCTGGTCCCGAATCTCTCTAATTTCCACCTCCAAGGGACTTTATTTTCCATTATCACTTCCGGGGCTTTCCCCTGAGCCTGCTACATTTGGTCCAAGGTATGATGCAGGTCTGATTCGATAAGCTTGGTAGTTGTTGGGGTCTGTGTTGGGGCGATGAGGCTTCCTTTAGCTTAAGCTTGCCCCTAATGTGGCTTAGGGCATGATTGCACTGGGTGGGACTGCTTAGTTATTGCCTCCACTTCTTCACACTGGTTGGTTAGGGAAGCCTGGTTTTCGAGGGAGACGAGTCGACTTCCCCAATTTTGGAATTACTAAACCATCGCTTATGAGGGTGGTTGGGACTAGGGCATTGACTGTAAGGCCTAATCTTCACCAAAGAGAGACGGTGGTAGATTCGGCTATGGTCGAAACCTTCCATTTCCCTTTTGCCATTAGGGGGAAGATTAGAGAATGGTCTAAGCTGAAAACGGTGAGAACACTGCTCAGTCGTTGTTCTCACAAACGATGTCAATCTGCTGTTGCCAAATTTTGGTCAACAAATACAATCAACGTGGAAGTACACCCAACAATGGACCTACAAAGGACAAGGGAGATGTAGCCAGTTGTGGATTCTTTGATGCCTAAGTTAGGCTAGTAGATTCTGATTAAAGGTTAAAGATTAGGTTGTTTTTTTTTTTTTTTTTTGGACTTACCTCCCTCGTTTAAGGTGACTGTATATATAGGATCCTTTGGTAGTTCTAAAACCATTATGCATTAATGGGATATGCTAGAGAGTCCCCATTCTGATGAGAAATTACATTTGAAGATGTCACCAACCCGGCTTCAGTTGGTGTAATCTTCGGTCGAGATCTGGTTGGGCCTTCTTCTTTTAGGTTTGGGGCATAATTCCCTCTAGGTTACTTGTACTGCCCTAGTGGTGGTCGGCATGGTCAACTCGGGGTGCTAAGAAACTCAAGGCTGAACTCCTTCCCTTGTGGGTGGCTCAAGCTTCTCCCCTTATGGGTCTCTTACCCATGTTGCAGACATTTCAAGTGAGACAAATCATCTCCCATTGAGGTTGATCCTCGGATGACTCAGCTTTAGGGGGGTTCGTCTCCGCATTAGAATAATTGCTCGTTTTGACTCTGAATCCAGTGTTCTAATAGCTCGGCTCGATGACCCATTGATGGCCCTTCTACCTGGACTTTTGGTTACCCCAGTTTGAAGGCACATCTCTTGTAGTTAGACTGTAATTCTTCCTATACGAGGGACCAATTCGATTTTCCCCACAATATATTATATGCATTAACTCAAGTTAAACGGAATAAATGGTGGAACCCATTATCTTATCACTATGCTAAAATCTCAAAATAATATGGGTTGAACAAGCTTAACCTTTGATTCATAGACACCTGCTTGTTGAAGAGGACCGTTTTTTCCATTTTAACTATCTAATAAATCACCACCAATAGCATAATAAGATATACATTAAACCTAGGATCATGATTTGGACTTTTTTAAATTACTTTTAGGGCACTTGAAATTTATAATTAGTTTTATCTTCTACACTTCAAAAATAAAAGTTTATTTTGTCTCTGCCGTGACTCTAAGATCCATCGTATGTTGTCGACCACTAGTGCGACGTGCTGAGTAGCACGATGACTAGCTAGAATACATATGTCATGTACTCTACGCTGCACCAACCACCCTAAAATGTATACCAAATGGATAATTACCGTCAATTTCTCTAAGGGGGCGTTTGGAACGTAAGTTACTTATGCCTCTAGTAATTTATCTTGATTTTTACTTATTAAGTTGAAATGATTAAGTAACTTTAAGTAAAAATGTTACTTGTAATTAATCATAAACCAAACTTACTTATCTCAAATAAGTTACTTATCTGCTGCCGTAAATAAAATAATAATAATAATAAAACTTTATTTGGGGTATCCAAATGGGCCCTAGGCCCTAAATGAATTTAGAACATTATATATATATATATATATATATATATATATATATATATATATATATATAAATCTATGGTTCCCATTCTAGTGTTAAATGGAGGGATAGAGAACATCATTCAATAGGCATAATGATCCCAAAGGATAATTCAAGAAGATAAATTTTGAATTTTGTTAGCTACGTAACAGTGACCCTTTTGAATGGAGTTGATATCCTACATATGGTTGTATAACATTTCTATAGGTACATTCATTCTCTCTCTCATTTTAGAGAGAAATTTCTGTTACATGGGATAATAGCTTATTTATTGCTTTAACGAGAATATTGATGTTGCAAATCGAAGGACCATCTCAACATTTGATTTTCAGTGGATGGTGACACCGCATGTCCTGGGCCACAGGCAAATCGAATCAGGAAAAAAACAAAAAAAAAAAGGGCTACTTTAGTTGTCTTCTACACTTTCGTTTTTCTTTCACTTCTCGGCAGTAAGATTCTCGAGCTGAGGATTTGCACTTTCCTCCATCCTTAGCTTTAGGCAAGTGGGCCTACGTTATGGTCATGATGATTGTTGATATGAAGGGTCCCAACATGGGCTAGGGCTTCTTTAATGAACCGATCCCATATTGGATGGATGGACAAGATTTTCGGATCACGGTCTATCGCTGTTGGAGCCCGTATGATTTGGACGGTCTAGATGCCCGACTCACCTGCCCCACTTGTCCCAATCAAGGCTGAAGTACACTGCGCATATCCTATTGAATTTTTAGTGGTTGCTAAGGATTTAATTAAAAAAAAAAAAAAAAAGTAAACAACGATATTTTTCTGTTTTTTTTTTTTTTTTTTTTTGGGCCAACACAAGCCATAAGGCGTCCCAACCGTTCATCAGGTGATCAAACCTTGGATGTAGTAGTAGAGAATCTGGCCCTAGTAATTGTACGTGTGGGCCACAAATGCATGTTGGATATAAAATTTTTGTCATATTTCTATGGTCCATGTCTGTCCGAAATTGTCACTGGACGGTCTTTAGGGGTGGTTTGGCACTACAGATTTGAGGGTGTTCCAGAGAAATTCAAATTCCTGGTATGTTTGGATTACATCTAAAATCTTTATAAGAGTTGCATGTGTAAAATGTGTGTCACTAGACTATTAATATATTGGGCACATAGCCCAATGATGATATCCCACAACAATCAAATTAGTAGTTGCATCACTATAATTACTTTAATATAATTATTTGCGCCGTCCAAATATTGCCGATTAAAGCAACGGTTAAAAATCATTGGTTAGTCACTCGGATGTAATCTTGTACTTGTGGCTTATTTGAATTTCATCATTTTGAGGTAAAGTATATATTTCATTTTAAGAATTGACAAAATCAATCTTGAATTGATGAACTAAATTCGGGCTCCAATCTGGTCCAAAATTCAGTCCTAATATTATAAAGCTTTGATCAGTTGCAACATTTGTCCAAAAATCAAGTCCATAAATGGACCCAAACACTAGGATGGAGGCCCAAAATTCTCATGCGCACAATCTGGTTGGTGTCTTTCTTAGTGAAAACAGAGAATTAAATAATTCAAAGCATGTTTAGTTCCATGTAAAACGTCAGATAGCAGAAAACTTCATGATATGTGGTTAGGATAATGCTAGCATATTCCATAAACAAGTATGCTTAAGTGACACTCGTGGCAATGGGCTGATCATGCACTTGTGATTGGACCCATTGGTACAATCATCAGCACACGGTCCACACATATTTTCATTAAAAAAATGGTGTTGAGATGGGCCCTCGAGTCAGCCACACATTTGTACACAATCGCCCGGTGCTACATTATGGGCACACGGAACGTAGATAATTATAACCATATATATATATATATATATATATATATATATATATATATATATATATATATATATATATATATATATATGAAATGACAATAATGAAGTACCAACCCTCAGGCTTTATTTATAGAGTTTCTATTCCATGGTAATCGAAACCCCCAAAGATCTATAAATGAGCTCATGCTTGACTAGCTAAGCATATGAACGACCCTACATTTTTTGGATCTCTCTCCTATTTATATGATTATTTGATATTTATGAAGATTGGCCCACTTTTTGTTATTTTACACAAACACACCCTACATAATTCATTAATGTTGGGATTCAGACCCTCCAATAAACTCATTAATCCTAGGTATTAGAAATTCAAATTTGACAGCACTGTCTTTTGTGTGATTTACGGAAGTACGTATAACGAAGATAGAACAATCACGATAAAGCAGAATAACGAATAAAGTAATCACACACAGAATACTATGATTTTTTATGTGGAAAACCTTTGTGGGAAAAAACTATGACAAAAAGATATAAAAATCCACTATAATCAACACCATAGAGTTTACAGACTCACATTCTTTAATTACAGATGTACCCAATCCCTTTTTGCGATGCGCAACCTTTGAAAAACTCTTCACAAGCCCTTATAAACATTGAAAACCCTCTCACCTTGCAAACCCTCGTCCATAAATATTAAAAATGTTCATACTGATTACAAAGCCCTAATCCCATATTAGGCTTAAATATCTCGATTTGTACAACTCTACATAACATATGTGGTTGGATTGAACATAACCTTCGGTCGGACCAAATCGACCAGAATAGATTTTTGGTCAAACCGAAATCGACCAAAACATAATAGCGGGTAACCTAAGAATTTTCCTGTTTTCAGTTGAACCAAAAATAGCTTGGGTGGAACTGAACCTGAACTTTTCTGTGCAGCAAATTTGATATAATCAAAGCATTATGTACAACAATCTCTACCTTGACTTTCTTTCTGCCAAGTCACCTTGAAGACCTCCCGTGCAACCTCCACCTTGAGCGTAGGCCGCTTCCTTCATTCTCCACTTGGAACACAGCTCCATCTGCATCCATGTGCAAGGGTGTTAAATTTCATCAATGGCTAGTGAGATTGATTAAGCCCAAGTAGTGCTTCAACTTTTTTGTGGTCACCAGCTTTGTCAATGTTTCTATGGCATTCTCATTCGCATGAATCTTCTGTAACAGAATCTCTCCTGAAGTAATAAGCTTACATATCTTATGGAACCTCACTTCGATGAGCTTGGTCCATGGATGATACACTTGATTCATTGCCAAATGAATATCACTTTGATTATCGTAGTGCAGCTGAATCGCCTCTTACTTCCACCCTAGTTCTCCTATTAGATATTTGAACCACAATGCCTCCTTTGGCACATCCGTCGCAGTCATGTATTCTGCCTCCGTTGTAGACAATGTTATCAAAGATTGTAGCATATATCTCCAACAAACCATTCTGCATGTCAATGTGAAAATATATTTTGTAGTGGAACTCATATTGTCTAGATCACCTACATAATCTGAATCCACATAGAGTGCAACTCAACATGAAGCTATGTCTCCCCCAAACATGATTCTAGTATTGACTGTTCTCCTGAGATTAACAACATTTAATGCTTTTTCCCTAGATTTGTCATATACCTGCTAACCACACTGACTGACTGTGAGATATCCAGCCTTGCGCAAACTACTATATACATGAGAATTCCCATTGTGCTCGTGACATTTCTGAAATATCCTCTTTTATGCTTAAACACAACATGACAGATAACTTAAAGTGACCTATTGAAGGCGAGTTAACTGACTTAGCACCTTCAATATGGAACCTTTCTAGTACCTTTTATACATAATCCTTCTGAGAAAGCTACAGCTTCCTAAACTCTCTAGCTCAGTTTATCTCCATGCTTAAGTTCTTCTTCACAGTGTCCAAATCCTTCATTTCAAACTTCTTGCTTAAAAGAGACTTAAACAAGATTATCTCCTTCTTATCCTTCATAGAAATCAACATATCATCTACAAAAAGAATAAATATAATGTAGGACCCGTCCTCAAGTACCTTATATTAAATGCAACAATTGTACTCATCAATATTATACCCAATCTTCACCATGAAGGAATCGAACTTCTTGTACCACTACCTTGGAGATTGCTTCAATCTATATAATGACTTCTTCAGTCTACACACACGGCCTTCCTTACCAAGCTCTTTAAGTCCTTCAGGCTACCTCATGTAGATCACTTCTTTCAAGTTCCTATAAAGGAATATCGTCTTGACATCGAGCTACTCTATTTCCAGATTGGATTCTACTACCATTGTCAGTAGTACCCTAATTGAGGTATGTTTCACGACCAAAGAGAAAACTTTATTGTAATATACTCCTTCCTTCTATGAGACCCCCTTTGTTACGACTAGTGCATTGTACTTTTCACCATCTTTCTTAATTAATACTTCCTTCTTCCTATAGACCCATTTACACTCTATATCCCTTTGAACTTTAAGAAGTTTCACCAACTCTCATGTTTAATTTTTGTATAGAGATTTCATCTCTTCCGTCATAGTCGACATCTACTTGTCACATTCCTTTCCAGATTCTGCCTCTTGAAAAGTGGATGGATCTTCACTCCATGTGAACAACGTAAAAGAGACAATGTCCTTGAACCCATATTGAATCAGGGCTCTAGTTGTTATTTTCTCCATGTTCCTAGATATACTTTCCTGGGTATCTTGATGATTATTTTTCTTATTTTCTTACACCTATTGAATATCACCTTCAGTAATCGACTCAATTGGCTTCACCTACACAGACAATTACTCAGTCTCACTATGTTTTTTGGACTTCCCTACAGCGTAACATTGATGCATCATCAAATATAACATCTTTGTTAATGACCACTTTCTAAGAGTCAACATACCAAAGCTTATAGCCCATCATCATGTAGACTCATTTAAACTCTATAGCCCTTTGACATTTAGGAAGTTCCACAAACTCTCATACCCCATAAAGATGTACTTCTTGGACTTTGGATCCAACTTCAACCTTTGTCCACTTTGTACATGAATGTATTCTTGATACCCGAAGATCCTCAATCCTAAGTAATCAACATCTGTGCATGTCTATACTTCCTCTATAACCTTGGAGTTCAACACTATAAATGGTGACTGATTTACTATATGATATGTCGTGTTCACAACTTATACCTAGAAACTTTTAGGCAGCCCTACATGCAACCATCAGAAACTTTTAGGTAGCCACACATGCAACTGCATACTTTTCACCATCTCCAATAGAGTTATATTCATCCTCTTTCCTACCATGTTCTATTGTGGGGTGGAGGAGTTGAGAAATGCCTTGTTCCATACAGAATTTCATAGATCTCGCCTCTCTGTGCTCTATATCATTATCTGACTTGAGACACTTAATTGGTCTCAGAGTTTTCTTCTCTACCTTTGCCTTTTATTGCTTGAACCTAAAGAACATCTCAGACTTGTGTTTCAAAAAAATAGACTCAAACCTTCCTTGAGTAATCATCTATGAAGGTCATAAAGTGTCATGCCCCTCACTTAGACGATACTGTCACCGGCCTCCAAATATCATAATGAATATAGTCGAGCACCATGCTACTAGTGTATGTAGCAGTCTTAAACCTTACCCTGCATTACTTTCCATAAATGCAATGCTCATAAAAATTCACCTTTCACGCCTTAATTCCCTTCAATAATTTTTCATTTATTGAGTTCTATCATACCCCTCTTGCATTTATGGAGCCAGGGTGGATAGAAAACCGCGATCGATATGCCTCAGTCATAAGATATCTACGCAGCTTAGGAATATCTCGGACACATAATCGGCCTCTGAAGCAAAGTCCACCATCAGAACCAATTTACCAATCTGTCTCGCTCTCAAATGCTGCCTCTACTCGGTAATCCTGTAACGACTCATCTGTCTGCTGAGCCTCGATCACCCTTACGACAAGAGAGGGTTGAAACGAAAGGCTCGATAGCTGAACGATAGAAGACTGCAGACCAAAATCAAAGTCGTACTCTGCTATATCCTTGAGCATCCTCCACTCCTAGACCATCATATGTGCCACTAGGCCTCGTGGCTGATGGCTGGGGGCATCCGCCACCACGTACGCCTTACCTGGGTGGTACTGGAGGTCAAAATCATAATACTTCAGAAGCTCCATCTAGCGTCTCTACCTCATGTTCAGCTCAGACTGAGAAAATAGATATTTCAAGCTTTTGTGGTCGGAAAAGAGCTCGAACCTGGCCCCATAGAGATAATGTCTCCATACCTTCAGTGCGAAGACGACTACTGCCAGCTCCAAATCGTGTGTGGGATAGTTCAGCTCATGGACCTTGAGCTGACGAGACGCGAAGGCTACAGGCCTGCCGTGCTGCATCAGGACAACACCTAAACCAATACGTGATGCATCAGTAAATACAACAAATTCATCACTCCCAGTGGGAAGAGTGAGGAGAGGAGCGGACGTTAGACGGTCCTTTAGCTCCATAAATGCCTGCTCACATGCATCTGTCCAAATAAAGTCTACGCCCTTCCGAGTCAACCTGGTCAACAAGGCCGCAATACGGGAGAAACTCTGAACGAAACGCCGATAATAGCCCGCTAAGCCAAGGAAACTGTGGATCTCAGACGCAGTCGTGGGCTGACCCCACAGACGCACTGCCTCAACATTCGAGGGATCTACTGCGACACCCTCCCTCGTCACCACGTGACATAGAAATCTCACCTCCTCTTGCCAGAAGTCGCACTTCTCCAGCTTTGAATACAGCTGGTGGGCACGGAGGGTCTGCAATGCGATCTCCAAATGCTGCATATGGTCCTCACGGGTCCTTGAATATATCAGAATATCGTCGATGAAGACCACCACAAAATGATCGAGATATGAATGAAAGACCTCGTTCATCAACTGCATGAAGATCGCGAGTGCATTGGTCAGTTTGAAGGACATGACCTGAAACTCAAAATGACCATAACGTGTCCTGAAAGCTGTCTTCGGGATGTCCTCCTCTCTAACCCGAATCTGATGATAACCGGAATGCAAGTCAATCTTCGAAAAGAACTGTGCACCCTGCAGCTGGTCAAACAAATCATCTATCCTCGGGAGCGGGTACTTCTTCTTGATCGTGACTCGGTTTAGCTCGTGGTAATCTACGCAAATCCTCAACGAGCCATCCTTTTTCCTGATGAAGAGTACCGGCGCTCCCCAAGGTGAACTACTCGGACGAATGAATCCCAACTCACACAACTCGTCCAACTATCGCTGCAGCTCACGTAACTCCATCGATGTCATACGATACGGGGCCTTTAAGGTAGGCGCGGTACCAGGCATAAGATCAATCTGGAACTCAATATGACGGCGTGACAGTAATCTCGGAATCTCCTGGAACACGTCGGGGAAGTCACAGACAACCGGCAACTGGTCAATACATGCTACAACAGGCTCCTCAACGGCGCAGGACATCAAGCATGACAATGGCTCTCCTCTGGGCTCGGCAACAAACTGAAACTACAGCAAGCCTGGTATGCAGAATGTGACTGTCCTCGCAGAGCACTCTAAGATGGCGTAGTACTCAGCAAGCCAATCCATGCCCAAAATAACGTCGAAGTCTAACATCGGCAACACGTACAAGTCGACGGGCAAGAAAATATCACCGACCAGAACTGGGCAAGACGAACAAAAATGGCCCAATACTATGGTCTTTCCTAAGGGATTCGATACTGTCAATCCCTCATTAGCAGACTTTTTCGACAATCCAGTCGATCGACAGAAATCCTCAGACATGAATGAGTGCGAAGCACCGGAATCAAACAGTACATGTGCGATGCATGAAGAGACTGGAAGCATACCCTCAACGACTCCTCTAGAGGTCTGCGGGTCCTACTGAGGAGCATAAAATCTAGCCTGAGCTGGCTGGGGAGGTGCCTGTCCCCTCTGAGGTCCTTGGCGCTACTGTTGTCTCTGCGGTGGCCTGTATTGCTGTCTCTGCTACTGATGGGGCCTCGGCGGCTGAGGTGGCTGTGGACGCTACTGATGGGGTCACTGTTGCTGTGGGGGCTGCTACGATGCTCTCGGTTACTGCTGTGGAGGATGATTTGGTGCTCTCGGCTGCTGTAGATGTGGGCGAGGGCACTTAGATATGCAGTGTCCTATCCCACCACATCCAAAATAAGCCCCTGTAAACGGCTGCTGGGGTGGTTCTGAAGGCGCTGCTGGGGCTGCTGGGGTGGTTCTAAAGGCGCTGCTGGGGCTGCTGGTGCTCTAGCAGGTGCGTGACTCCTGTACCTCTTTGGTCGTCGATGCTTTTGTGAGCTACTAGAGGGGGCCTGCCTCTTCCAATTCTGTCCTCTCCTCTGATCTCGATCGCTCTGCTAGCCGGCCCGCTCAGTTTCGTAAATCTGAGCCCTCCGCACTACTGCCAGAAAAGTCAGGAGCTCATGCCCATTGACACAGCCTCGAAGACCATAACGTAAGATGTTCTCGAAACGGTGGGCCTTCCTCCCCTCATCATCAACCATATACGGCGTAAACCTCGATAGCACTACAAAATAGGCCACGTACTGTGCCACAGTCATGTCTCCCTGCACCAGAGTCTCAAACTCCAGCGCTCTCTGACGTCGAATGTGGTCAGGGAAGTACTGCTCCTCAAATCGATCTACAAAATCATCCCATGTTTAGACAAAATCAGGCCCTGCAACTCGTGTAATAGAGGTCCACCAGTGCTCGACCTCGCCCTTGAGAAGAAATACTGCCAGCCGGACTCGCTACTCTATCATATATGACATAGTATCAAAAATCCTCTCCACATCGGAGTGCCACCTCTCAGCTACTGTTGGATCTGGCTCACCCTGGAAACGTGGAGGATCGAGCTGTCAAAACGCGCTCCTGCTCTACCTGAGCTGGTGAAACAACTGGGCCCCTGCCCTGCCCGTGGAGTGCAGCTGTCATAGCCTGTAACATTTACTGTAACTGAAAGGCACTCATAGGTACAGTCGACTCCGCATCAGCCTCAGGTGGAGGAATGTCATCCTCAGGCAGGGGATCAGGGATCTCAGGCGGTGGAACGAGAGGCGCAAGTGGTAGAGCTGGAGCCTCAGGTGGTGGAACGGGATTCGCTTGAATCGATCTCCTAGGCGGCATGTCCTATAGGAAAGAACAGTGACGCCAATCAACCTTAAGAATCGCACGTTAGGGAACTCAATCGAAAGGTTACACACTCGGAACCTAATCATCCTTAATTCATAGCAAACATGTGATGTTATTCTCGATTATTCCCAAGTTATGCTCTGATACCAACTTCTGTCACGCCCCGAACTCGAAAATCGGGCTCATAAAATTCCCGATCACCGAATCCAGTGCCAACAGCATCTGTAGAACCCCATTCTCAGCTCTTGGTAGCCATTTGCTAAATTCTGATCCTGGGATCCTACAAGGAGGATTTTCAATATCGATTTGATTCATAATGAGTATAACCACAAGCATAACCCATGAACAATAACCACAAGAACACTATCACAAAATTCACTATGATAAAAAAACTTTAGGTACAATGCGTAGGAAAGAAAAATACAAGATAATGCAAATAACGAAAACTTCAAAAGCTTGACTGCATGCTCCTATTGCTACAGCTGTGGCCTAACATCTCCTGCGCACATCAATCGTGCATAAGCTTATAGAAAGCTTAGAGGGTGAAGTAAGTGTGTGCGCAATAAGAGCGTGCTTAGAATACAAGGTCAGAGAAATGCAGAATCATGCTGGTGAGTACATGAATACAATCAGCCATACCAAGGCTATATGGTGTAAGATATGAATGTTATATACCACGACCATGCGATGCGAGATGTAACTCAAGCATACCAATTCTCATCATATATCAGTACAGTTCTCATTCTGGATAATCATCAGGGTTTAGTACACTCCAAATGGCACTGCTGCTCTCCCAGCCTGATAGTCCAAGTGAGCGTAAGAAACCTCACTATCTGTCTGGTCAATAGTCTGCCAATACCTACCCAACACATCGATAGCGGACCCATTCACAAGCTGGTCAGACTCAGCCTAGTGTTGCCCCCTACTCTCGGGTGAGTAAGGCCACACCCCTTTCCAACTGACTACGACACAGTGGGAGACGCGGCCTCCTGGTATTCGTCCCTCGTGCGCTCATATATCCACTCGGTCTCGACGTTGGAGTCATCCTCTGGTACCATTGGGTTCAGGAACTTTCACCCAAGGACATCTATGGCGCCCCAATTGCTTAGAACAAGGTTTTTGATATCTAATTAGCCACCCACGGTGTATCTGTGGAGGTTATGGCCCTGATGTCGCTAGGACAAATCACAATCACACAAATGCAAGTGCATGTATCACACTATCAGTCATGCAACCATCCTACGTGAAGTATGCGCTCATGTAGGGCAACCCCGCCTATCAAGGTGCCTGTAAATAGTTTACCCGAAGGCATATGCTATGATCAGTCACTCCTCATCTCAAGCATACATATGATGCGTATGATCATGAATCATGGGGTGGTACTGACCTTATAATATGATAATGGTCTTTGCTTAAAACGAAGATGGGCCTAAACGGCCTGTAGACTACAAATATGGGCCTATCAATGGGCCTTAGGAAAAGTGATAAAGCGGACATTTAACCGAGATCATCCATACAATGTGGACGTCAAACCGTCATTGCTCCCAAGGCTCGGCTCACCTTAAATATCATTAAATAAATCATGGCGGAATCACACATTGCAATGTGCCTTAGTTACATCCCATTAGGCCTCAAATACATCAAATGAGTCATATCTCATGGGCCTTATATTCATCAAGTGGGCCACCTTAATGAGCCTTACCAATGGGCCTTAGGTACTTTGCAATGGGCCATCACCCATGGGCCTTAGAATGCATTAAAATGAGCCCAATCACATAAGCTTTATGTGTATCAAATGACCCTAATCACATAGGCCTTATATATATCAAAGTGGGCCTCAACAATGGGCCACAATACATGTCAAGATGGGCCTAAATACATGAGCCCATATATATCAGAGTGGGCCTCAATAATGGGCCTAAAAATACATCAAGATGGGCCTAAATACATGGGCCCATATTTACCAAAGTGAGCCTCATGTGAGGCCTGCCATAATGTTTATTTTCCTATCCAATCTGTTGATAAGGTCACATGAATAGGGGCCCACCAAAATGTCTATTTTCCAGCCAACCTATTGATATGGTCACATGGACCAAGGGCCCACTGTAATGTTTATTTTCCAGCCAACCTGTTGAGGAGGTCCTACGGATAGGAGGGGGCCCACCATAATATTTATTTACATCCAATCTGTTCAAGAGTCAAAAAGACCAGGGGCCCACCATAATATTTATTTACATCCAATCTGTTCAAGAGTCACAAAAACCAGGGGCCCACCATAATATTTATTTACATCCAATCTGTTCAAGAGTCACAAAGACCAGGGGCCCACCATAACGTTTCTTTCCATCCAACCTGTTGAGAGGTCATATGGACCAAGGGGCCCACGGTGATGTTCATTTGCCATGCAACCTATTCATAAGGTCACGTGGATCAAGGGGGCCCATGATAATGTTTATTTGCCAACCAACCTATTCATGAGGTCACATGGACCAAAGGGGGCCCACGGTGATGTTGTCCACAAATCCAGTCCCCTCATTATGTGTGTCCCACCTAGCTGAGGGTTTAGACCAAGTTTCAGCCATGTCCAAAATTCAGGTAGGCCCCACCAAGTGCTTTTATGTTTTAGGCATGTCTTCACATGATTTT
Source organism: Magnolia kwangsiensis (assembly GCA_037074715.1). Taxonomy (NCBI): domain Eukaryota; kingdom Viridiplantae; phylum Streptophyta; class Magnoliopsida; order Magnoliales; family Magnoliaceae; genus Magnolia; species Magnolia kwangsiensis. The sequence goes on along the minus strand of CM073576.1, from coordinate 38,709,077 downwards.
AGATGGTATGGCCCACCTGAGTTCCGTATACGGCTGATTTTTGGGGACGCGCCATAGACATAGTGGACCCATCAAATGCAAGGTGTTGATGTTCGAAACGCATCACGATGGGGGCCCACAGCTGAGGCCGTGAGGCCCAGCCATTTGTCCGCCCGCTAGCATCTAGCGCAGGACGTTGTGGCATCCTCAGCAGCTGCTTCTTCCCTCTTTTTTTTTTTAAACCAATATTCTCTCAATTTTTAATAAGTGGGGGCCCACATCTAAAAAATCCAGTCTGACCATTGCATTCTACGGTCCTTGATCAACCCAATGAGACCAATAAGCGGCATGTTTTTGGCGTAAAGAAACGTCGGGGTGGATTTTGATGGTGAGGCCACTGTTTTCTACACTATGGCCCGCGTGATAATTAGATTGGTCCCAAATTTTGGTTCAACGCCTAAAGTGGTCTCGGGAATGAAATAGATGGTGTGGATTAAACTTATATGCCAAGGTAGGGCCTGCATGAGAAGTTTACCCCAAATACTAATATAAATAATATTTTATTTTATTTTATTAGCCGCCAGTGCACACCCAAGCCAGTACACGCACTCCATATCATGCGTCGGCATGGATAATCACAATATCATGGTGGGTCTCACACGTACATGACCCAACATATACCTATATATATGTATATATATAATATAATATATATTATGTATCATTTCACCTAAAATGTGGTGGGCCACACCGTTTGATGGATAGAGTAGATTTATCATGAATTGGTGGGACCCACTTCATTTTAGGGGAAGGATAAAGAGAGAGAAAGAGAGGGGGAGAGAGAACAAGAGAGAGACGGTGATGGAGAGGAGGGACCCCGCCACTATGGGCCCTCCATTGATACAACACACACATCAAGTGAGTCTCACAACAAGTGGACCCTTAAAATTAAAAAATGAACGATGGATCACCCACCTCTTGGCCTTCACCTTGCTTCCTTAGCCTCCTTAGCTCCTTTGCTTGAATTTTAACGGTGGTAGATGATGGATCAACGGTTGAGATGGGAGATGAGAGAGTAAGGAAGGTGGGCCACACTTGGCATTTGGGAGGGAGAAGTCTGGACGTGTGAGAGTTTGGGTTGCTTGGGAGATTGTTTGAGTAAATGAGAGAAAGAGAATATTAAGAGTGATGGATGGAGTGATGGGTGTAATTAATGAGGTATGGGTTGGTTTGAAAAATGGTTAAAAGAGGGATGGTTTAGTTTGAAATTTTTTTAAAGAAGGGATGGTAAGGGAGAGAGAGGTTTAACTTGTGGAAAAAGGAGGAGTGGGGTGGTTGTACTTAGATAAGGGATGCATTTATGGTTGATTGATGGGACTTATTGTAGAGATTCCCTCGAGATGCGTAACGCGCAACGTTTCTTCAGAATAAATGCAGACCGACATCTTCTAGCCTGGGTATTAGGTCGGTACGTGAGTCGCGGCATTGGAACCGCTGTGACGGTGCGGTCGCCAAGATATAGGTTTCGATTTTGAGCTAACTTTGGCATACAGGTCTTGGCTTAGGATTGTACGCAAACGTCGAATATAGGTCGAACGTTGCCGGAATTCGACCGGAAGGACCGCGGAAGAATACGAAATGGTACGGTTTAGGATACAGGTATTACAATCTAGAGTCTGTACAACTCCATTAAATAACCTTACCTTAATGGTCCCTACTCTGATGACCTTGCATACAACATTATTCCCCATTAGAACACTTCCACCATCAAAGGACATTAGGAATAAAATCAAGTCCTATCCGAGTACAGGTAATACAAATATCTTAAATCAAGTATCCAAGTATTTAAGAGACGACTCATACCTGAAGAGACTAAGAGGTCTTCTTCTAAGTTCTCTTCCACTACACTTGTTGATTCGCCTGTGTTTCCTTTTCTTTTATTTTTTAGGTCATCCTTTTATTTCTAGCAATCTCTCTTAAAGTTTCCCTTAATATTGTAATAGAAACATCTATACTTTTCCTTCAACTTTGATATAGGTTATTTCTTCTTGTCGGATTAAGATCAATCCACGGATCACTTGCGTCCCTGAACTCCTTTCATGACTAGCCCTTCTGTTTGACTGTCTTTATCACTTGACTTCTTCCTCATCTTGTTAGAAATGAGAGCTGATATGATCTCCTCCAGCTTTACTGTAACAATAAAGTAGTGATGAGATGGTTATATGATGTGGGAAGCGATGTTAGAAGTAGCACTGCTTTATCTTCTTCCTTGATATCTCTTCAAGTATTACTAACTTGCTACACACCTTTGTAAATGTGTTCATGTGCTTCATGAGATCCAATCCTTGCTTCATTTTTAGCACGAAAAGTTCTTTTTTCACAAACAACTTATTCGCTGGGGACTTTGACATGTACAGGTCTTCTAGTTTCCTCCATATCTCCCGAGGAGATTCCTCATATAAGACATTATACATGACATCATCTGCAGAATATAAACGGATGGTGCTCATAACTTTCACCTCAAGATTGCTTCAGTCATCATCTGACATCTTCTCTGGTTTGGTCTTTAACAGCGCCTTCCTTAACCTTGTGACACTAGAATGTCCTTGACCTTCTACTATTACAAATTAAAATTGTTCTTCCCATCGAATTTTTGGATATTGAATTTTGATCTTAACATCTTCACTGAATTCCCAAACATCCTTAGACTTGATGCTCTAATACCACTTTATTAGGATTTATACCCCCTAACAACCCTAAATTAATCCTATGTATTAAAAATTTGAATCTAACACCAATGTCAATTTGCACGCTTTGTGAAAGCACATATAACGAAGATAAAACAATCATAATAAATAAGAATATCCAATAAAGAAATCACACTCAGAACACAACAATATTTTACATGAAAAACTATTGTAGGAAAAAAATCAAGGTGCAAAGCGATAGAGATCCACTATAATAAAAAATTTAGAGTTTACTGACTTACTTTCTTCAATTACAGATGTACTCGATCCCCTTTTGTGATGCATAACCCTTAAGAAACCCTTCCCAAGTCCTTACAAACATTGGAAACCCTCTCACCTTGCAAACCCTTGCCCTTAGTGAAAAACGTTCATAATGGTTACAAAGCCCTAATTCTGAATTAGGCTTAAATATCCTTATTTGTGCAACTGTGCATAATATATTCAATCATACCAAACATAACCTTTGGTCAAACCAAATCGACCCAAATAGATTTTCGGTCGAACTAAAATTGACCAAAACATCAAAGTAAGCAACTACAACTTAAGAATTCTCCAATTTTCGGTGGAACAAAAAATGGCTTAAGTGGAACCAAACTTGAACTTCGCTATAAAGTAAATTTGGCAGAATCAAGGCATTCCACACAACAACTAATTCGTGGGAAGCTATTGAAATTTTGTATTTCAAAAATGTTTTAGGCGATATCTCTGAAGTCAAGGGGGATTGATAGAGTAATACTCGGACCAACCCACCTACTCGGCTTCTTGTATTTAAAACAATTCGTGTATCTACTCTAATGATAGTATTCTTTTGTACCATTATGGGTGAAGATCCGAGTAAGCTATGCACTTCTTCAGGAATGAAAAGAATCGATCTACTTTCATTTGAATTAGTGATCAATTTCTAGGTTTTGTTGTAAACCTAATTGGTTACTTCTAATTATGTAAATCAATGGTTTAAATTGCACTCAAGGGTCGGGCATTTCCCATTGATACATGAACTGCTGTACTGGCCGAAGTCTAGAAATAATGGTATCTCCAATTATTGCCCCTTTGGGGTGTAAAATATATCTCTTCTCACCACCCTTACAATGTACGAGAAAAATGTATGCGTTTCGATTAGGGTCGTATTCTATGGTTAGGATTCTACCACATGTGTCTTTTTCATTCTGTCAAAAATTAATTTTACGGTATAAACACTTATGACCTACCCCCAATGCCCTAAGGTAATAATTCCTCTGGCATGATAACCTTTACCACAATGATGTTGTTCACAGATCAAATTTTTTCATGGATTGGATTTCACTTAAGTGTCTACGAATGATCGAACCTCATAACATGCATACAAATATCTATTGGTCCTCACATCCTGGCTTGGACCTGATGTCATGGTTTGGGCCCATATCTTTTATGACTTTTAATCATATACCACTTGGCACATTTACAATGTGCACAAATAAAAGTAGGTCACAACATCGACATGATCTACCAACCCCCTTCTAGCAGTCTAATGTGTTTTGGACCTTCACTCACATCCATTAAGATTAAGCCCATGCTTCCATCATTATTGTGTGGCCTATGTTGGATCATAAAAATTAGAAAAAGAAAAAAATTAAGGATTTATAGTTGTTCGTTGCAAAGTACGCAACAAGTTTGGAAAAGTTCATTGCACGCAGCGCAATGTAAATGTGAGCGCAATGGGAGAGTCCGCGTAACAATGCATTGAGGTTGCTTATTGCGCGGATGAGAGGGTTCACACGTCCGGGAGGCTATATACCCCACCAATCCCTTCATTTGCATCGATTCAAAAATTTTGAGAGTAGTAGAGAAGATTCCAAAGGAGATCCAGGTACTCAAAGTACCTATTACGTGCCCCATGCAACGAGAAAGAGTTGTTCACCTATTGTCCACGCAACAGGTCCATTGTGTAGACAATAGGTTTCCAATGCAAAAATTGTTGTTTTCTTGAAGATATTGAGGGAGGATCAAATTGATACCAAGGGACTAACATTTTTCAAGTCTATAAAATTGATCGAGACAAATATCATTTCTGCACAACAACTTCGTAACACCCTGATTCTCCAAACCTTAGGATAGTCACTCCTCATTGAGAACCCGAGTATTACTTTATAAAATGGACTATCATATAACTAATTAATGGCAATTCTCAAGACACAAAGTAAAGTAACTATTGCATAAATTAAGGATATGATGAGTAACAACAAAGGAAGTTTAATACAAGTAAATGAAAGCAACATGAAATCCCTTAGCAGGGGATTTTTTATTACAACTCAAACAAAACTTAAAGTCTAAGATATGAAAGCAAGTACATCCTAAAATATCAGTTGAGCTCTAACGACTCAACTATATTTACATAGAGTTCTTCCTCACCAAACTCCACCTCAGTTGTCCCTAGGATCTCATCACGGGGGTCTCCACTTGTCATCAAACCTGTGTCTATTTGGTGCAACCACATGATTGGGTGAGTGAAAACTTAGTGGAAATTTCTCGCAAGGATTCATGCATACCATGTTATTCCAAAATAGTTTAAACCAAACATAATCAGTCATGATGAAGATAATATGAACTTAAATGTAAATATATGAATGTATGAATGTATGCTCAAGTCACAGACCTGGGGATGCACATCCAGCTGTCAAATAAAAGATTTTCCGCAGTAAATTAACTACATGGAAAAGGCCATGTTAAAAGAAAAGACCGCCCACAGTAGATTTACTACCTGAAAAAGGCCATGTAAGTGAGTGCGCCTAAGGATGTCTGACCTCCTGTAAAAATATTCAGGATATGCCCGAGGAGGTCAAAAAATCTTGAAAAAGCCTCGTGTAAAGAGAGTAGCCCATAGTGGTACAAATGCACATAATATGAGGGTTTAACTAAAGTAATAAAACTCTTCGTAACTTAACAGAACGTAACTTATATCGAGCACCCGGTAAAGCTCAAATGTCATGCGTGGATGTTATGCACCATGGTATCCATATACACTCCATAAATCTAGCAAGAATATTTCAAAAATTGTAGACATCATCAACTCTTCAGATTCTTAACAAATGATTAAACATCCAAACATGAGTTCAACAAGGATCTTGATAATTACCCTAGACTCCAATAAGGGTCCACAAATAAGTCATGTCAATATCAAGTAGGATTAAACTATTTGAAACAATTGAAAATTTACTCTTCGTTTCTTACAAAAAAAAAAACATAGCACAAATGTTCTTCGTTAAACAATTTATGGGTTAAAATGAAATATAACATCAAGGCTTACATCATGAATATTAGAATTACACTTATAATCAAATAGTTACTAATGTGACATAGAGAGTACAAAGTTAAATTCTACACACATAGTTAATAATTTTGGGATTAGGGTAATAGGAATTTAAGCATTACTCCATGAACGTCCACACAACATGGGAATGAAGGAATGAATTAGTAATCACATTATTATAAATTTTTGCACATTAGATTCAAACCATCATGGGAACTAATGAATGTAAGAAGCGACGTGGGAAACTCCTCACCTTGGTTTGATATTTTCCTTTGTTGAGTATGCTCATGAGTTTATGTATCTTGATTTGATTTGATTGGATTTTAAGTTGTTCTTCAAGGTAGCCAGCAATAGGTACCTCCTGTTGTACCGTTTTAATGAGTTATTACTGAGTTGACTCAGTCTAGTTCCTAGATTTTAAGGTGGTATGAATGAGAAATAACACCTGTTGTTTGTCCCTGGGTTATTCAGCCCATGAGTTTGTTAGTAACTCTACAAATCTTCTTTAGATAGCTCTAGGCCCTGGTTTGGAAGTAAGACAGATCTGACCTAGTTGGGTATTTACCAAATCAACTCACTAACGAGCTGAGTGTAAACCATTTGAAAGGAATGGGATCTGTCGATAATACTTAAGCTGAGTTCGGCTCTAATTGATGGTGTAGAGAGGTCAGAGTAAGTCTCACGACGTGCCTGACGAAATCAAGACGCTGATTGCACAAACATGACCTGATTCGCTGGGTAGCCGAGTGAACTCAGCTTGACTCGAGGAATGGACCAGCATCATTCCTACCCTCTTCTTCTCCCTTCCTTTCTTCTCTCTTTCCCTTTCTTCCTTTCCTCCTCTTGCTTCTTCCTCTGTTTCCCCTTTTCTTCTCATTTCCTTTGTTTCTTGAAAGTCCAAGAGCATTTGGACTGAATCCAGGCACAACCCAAACTCGACAGACTCAGGTCGAGTCTCAGTATGACACGACGGCAGCGGCCTGCAGCTCAATCCTCTCTCAAACTCTCTTTGACTCACTTCTTCCATCTGCTTCTTCTTCTCCTTTCTTTTCCTTTTTCTTCGTTTGCTCTGATAGGAAAACTAGATACGGTGTTGGACTCAGCCTGACGTCTAGCGACTCGAATTGAGTCACCTCAACTAGGTGCAGCAGCTTGGTGCGGAACCCAATATCTCTTCTCTTTCAAATTTTCTATTTTCAGCCTTCCTTGCCCTAAAATATAAGAGGTTATTTTATAGCCTAATGGGAGACTAAAGGTTTGGCTCTTAATCAACCGATTAGTTATAAGCACGCCCACTTAGATTAATGAGGAGAGGCGGTTGACGATCTCTTTTGTAAATGGTTTGCAAGGCTGAAATCGAAAGTTGTGGATGATCTTTAAGCGATATATTACATCGGATGGACGACTCTGATAAGGAAATAGGGACAACTTAGAGGAGGTGGGTCCTTTGAGCCTACTAAGGAGATGACCCGGCCTTTAATGGCGGGTCACCGCTGGATGGCTAATCCAATGATCAGAGGTGAATGGATGGTGTGGATTTCAACTTAGAATGTTGTGGGACCCAATAAAATGAGTGGCTATTAACATTCCTTAAAATTTTGATTCCAATAGTGGTGGTGGGTGAAGTCTCTTGCAAAAAGATAGAGAGAGGAGTGGCCTAAAATGAAGGGTTGAGATTTTCCTGATGTACGGTTAGGATTTAGGGGAGAAATCCCATGTGGATTGCTTGCTCATAGGTAGCGAAGCAGAATTTCCATTTTTGGAAATATCGTGCGCACTAAGGACCGTTTGCGGATAAAATTTCTCACCCACGTGTGGGCGACTCGTGTGGAAAATTCAATGGCCTTGGTCAGATCGATCCTCCGCTCCTGATGGACGGTTCGGATCATTGATCTGATCTATGATGGTGGGCAACCACGTGATGACAAACTGTGGGTTCATTTAAATCTGAGAGCGGTGGGAATCGTGGAAGAAATTCCACTTTTCGAGTGGTGTATCGGGTCAGACTACTTTTGACCCAGAATTTGGTTCTTGTGCACTTCGTGTGTACATGGGTTTATGCACATGCGACGGTTCAAAAATGGGACCCACACGATCCTTCAAGAAATCTGAACCACTGATTCACTTAAAGGGTCTGGTTAAACACTTTTGATGATGGATTTATGTTTTTAGGTGGGCTGATCTAATTGTTTAATGTTTAAAGAGATTAGTTATTAGGTTTTAAGTAAGGATTAGGGTATGAGTTGTTACAATCTCAGATTTGTTTTGAATATTTATCCACATGACTTCTTGACATGTTTTAAATGTGAAATACATTGGTTAAGTTAAATGGTTGGATTGTGATATTGCTAGGTAGATGTGTACACTATGATGTAGATATCGAATTACAGGTTCATTTTATATTTTCTTACTCTATAAAGTGGTTGGTGAGTAGGATTTGTCTTGAGTTTCAATGGACTCTTAGAATGATCTTATACGATGAGAGTTGTACTAATGAAATTTTTCTAGAGTTGTTCATGGTTTACAAAGGTGGTCTCTTTGCGAATTATCTGAGGATGATATCTTGGATCCCGACACGCCTAAATATTTCCTACGGTTTAAGAGTAACACCCGAGTATAGAAAATACAGGGTGTTACAAACTTCTTCAGCTAGGAGATCATATTACGATCCGAAATGTTGCCGGAATCAATACTTGAACTTATTTTGAAACTTGTATTTTGATGTTGCAAATACTTTGTCTTAGAATTAATGGATTGGATAAGGATGTAAATAAATTTAGAATCAATAACTATACATATTATGATGGTTGTTCTCTCATTATTTCTTTATTATTATTGAATAAGATAATTCCCCTAAATCAAATGTTTTTCTTTTCTTGTCAAAACAAAATGGTGACTCCACTAGGAAACATTATCATCTTATTCGATATTAACTTAGAAATTATTTAGAGAATTTCATCATTGTTTAGCATCGCATCAGTGACAAAATGGCAACTCTTAACGGGAACATCCTCCCATTCATCTCTAAGATAAAGTATTACTTTATCTAAACACTATTTGATATTGTTTTGTGTCCAGAACTACAATATGACACGTACGTTCAGTCTACAATCAATGGCAACTATTACAAATAATACGATTTTCTACTTCACATTGTCTAGATTTGTGGTGGAATATGCTGGCAATCAATTTTTGAGCTAAAAGAATCAACCCACATCAACAAAAAATGATAAGCCCCAAGCCACTACTGGAGTTATAACTATTTCGCTGTTGGCGCAAGAAAACAGTAACAAATGAATTGTTGTATCCGATCGAAGATCGAGAACCCGATCTACTGTGATTGCCAGAATATCTCCACCATGAGAGATCAAAGGACCAACGATAAGAAACGTGACTAGAAGAAACCCTACGCTTGCTCCACCAGCGTTGTATCTAGGAAAGTCCCCTTATTCCCTGATATCCTCATAAGACTTCTCGGAATTACCCGTTGAAAATGTCCGATGGACGAGGAAGGAAAAGGGCAAGTCACCCATAGAAAATACATCAGTTTCAACATCTCTGAAAATGAAGCCCCTACAAGCCATGTCACAATCAACTAAATCATGCAAAAGTATAAAAGAGCCCAGCGAGTCTCCTCTCTTATCCAGCCCTACCACGCTAATGCACTCTTATCCCACCCTAACAATAGCTTTGTCAAAGAATAGAGAAGCTGCAGTATGCATGGCGAGAACAAACCAAGGTCTGATAGCGACTGTTGACGAGTGTATGGCAGAGATGTCATAGGCTCAAAGGACTCTAATGGAAGAATGCCAAAGTCTATGAGAAGCCTTAGCCACCTTTTCTCACAATGTGGCCCAAGTCGTGGCTCTTCCCATGATGGTTACCATGAATGGCCACGAAGAGCAACCCGAGGGCTCACAACGACCAAGAGTAGGATCACATGGATCCGCTCCGGTGGTGAGAGCAATAACACAAGAGGAAGTTCAACAGGTGGTCACAGAGGTCGTCAGAACCGAGAGAGAATATGAACATATTGGAAGATTCTGTTATAGGACACCATACCTAAGGGAAGTGGGAGACATGCCATTCCCAGCCAACTTTAAGCATCTAGACTTCCAAAAATTCAATGGAGATGGATCTCCCAAAGAACATCTCATGCACTTTATCACAATAATAGGTAACTTCTTACTATTTCGCAATACCGCTTGCGACTATTCGACTCTTCTTTAACAAGTAAAGCATTCCGATGGTATTCTAATGTGACACTGGAATCAATACGAACATGGGAGAAGATGCAATATGCGTTTATGTCAAATTTCTTCTTGTCAAATCATGATGTCAGTTTTGCAGAACTAGCTTCTGTAAGTCAAAGAGAAAATGACCCCATCGAAAAGTTCATTGATAGATGGAAAATATTAGAGGCTTCATGCAGGCAGTTACCTAAAGAGAAAGAGCAAGTAAAGATGTGCCTAAACTCCATGGAGACAGGAATCGCGTTTGAACTTACAAGTGTCGACATAAGAACCTTCCACGATTTATCCACAAAAGCCCATGCATTGGAATCAATGACAAGAAAAATACCAGCATTCCAGAACAAAACAGGCAGAAGGGGCATAATAGGTGAATGTTATTGATTGATAAAAGAAAAATGACATTCCTCATGACATAAGGAGAGTAAAAAGAGAGAAGAATCAAGCCGCTACAGAGAGAGAGTCAGTGATAAAAGGCCCGGACTCCTTGATTGTCATGAAGGGTTTGTGTTTGAAAAGGAAAATGTCATTCCCATGATGAATCAACTATTGAGTGCCGGAACAATAGAAGTTCCCCCATTTAAGCGTCCTGAAGAGGCAAGAAAAATAAAAGAAAGGAATTTTTACCATTATCATCGTCTATTGGGGCATCCCACGGAAAATTATTTCACACTAAAGTGCATAATACAAAAGATGTTAAACAGAGGTGAAATCATAATGGGAAAAGAGAAAGAAAGAAGCAGAAAGGCAATAATTAACTTATTGTCCGCTCAAAAAATTACTTACGAGAAGACAAGACAAAAAAAGAGAACTGTTATGTGGGTACTATCAGATCTCCAGACGATGCACGTAAAGTGACAATAATTATGCTAAGTTTAAGTAAAAGAATAACAAACCCTCTCTAGAAATAAAAATCTGAAATGATACAAGGAGAAATGTCTGGGACACATCACAATGATAACAGAAAAGAAGAAAAGAATAAGGTTAAAAAAGTAATTTATGATGTGGTAAGCCATTTGAAGGGTATACTGGCTCGATTAAGTGTGTATGATGCATTGGGATTATCAGAGGATTTTCGATAGACCTTAATTCAAGCACTATCTGATAACAATATCAGAAACACATTACTTGTTGAAATGGAAAATATAGAGCCAAAAGTAAAGAATAGTTGCATGTCTTTTGTTTCTTTCTCTGATGATGATCTAGCTTGTGACAGAGAGCATAACAGATCGTTTATGATTGTGGGCCATATTTGTAATAAACAAGCCAAGTGGATAATGCTAGATAATGGATCTATGGTAAATCTATTGCCATTGACAATGTTAAATAAACTCGGATATCGCCACTCCCATTTACGCCCTAGAGGAATGATGATTTAGGGCTTTAATCAAGACGGACAACACGCATTGGGAAAAATCACATTGATGCTGGAAATAGGAGAGTTAACAACGAATGTCGTTTGTCATGTTATCAATACGGTAACAACATATAACCTCCTTTTGGGTAGGCTGTCTATGCATCAGTATGGCATTATACTGTCCACCCTACACCAACGCTTCGAATACTACAAAGATGGAATCCAGTACAAGGTGATGGCCAATGTGAGACCATATACAGAAGAAGATTCTTTCTTCACTGATGTAAGCTACTACGATAGATTCGTACCAAAAGATAAGGAGAAAAGTGATAAGAATAAGACCACAGAAAGCAGTCGGTTTTGTGTCATGTGATAGGAGGGTTCATTCTGAATCATGGAGAGATGGCGATGAGATTCATTGGAATGATAACGGTCTCATCCTTACAAGGATTCTTGAACTTGATCACATCTTCCTGAAACTTGACCATGTCTGAAATGTTCTGGTAAGGTTTCTTATTGTGATCCCTTATCTTTGTTCTTCTTACTCTTTGATAAGGACGAAGAAGGGGAAGATTCAATAGTTACTAGATGGGTATTGTCAGTACGAAAATTAGCCATAGACTTCGACTAATTCTCCTAGTCAGACTCATGACCCTCTATCAGTGGTCTTTCAAGTTCTCCCATTAGTATAGCAGTACGAATAGGGTCAACAAGAAGTAGGATGCGATCAATGAAGTTGATAATCGGAGGATATGGCACCTTGAAAAAAGAGGAATGATCTTTGAATGATCGAGTCCTCTTATGGGGGCGATCTTCTGTAGATGATGGAGGGTTTGAAGATTCGACAATATGTTCACTATGGGAAAAATTCCATCTCTTGGATCGGGCCATTAAAGATTGGAAGAAAATTCGACAGAGTCCAAGTACTTAGAAAATTTTACAAACAGACAAGTCTGTTGTGCGCTAAGTCTCATTGGCGCAAGGTTTGATTGCGTGCTCGATGTCGTTGCACGAAAGAAGGATGATACGCAAAGGGGTTTCTCTTGAAGAAAATTCTAACTGACTGAATAAAGGCAGACCTCCATATATATAGTAGTCTGAATTCGGGTCCATTGTACGGACCCGATAGCGCAATGAATATGTTGGTTGCGCACAAAGTTGTATGAAGAATTTTTTCAAAAAATGATGAATTGATCCTCCATTTCATACAATTAGGAAGATCAAATGAAGGATCAAGGAAGCATTTATTGGAGCATAAAAAATAAAAATAGAAGAAAATTGAGGATTCATAGTTGTTTGTTGCGTGACGTGCAACAAGTTTGGAAAAGTTCATTGCACAGCGCGCAATGTAAATGTGCGTGCGATGGGAGAGTCTACGCAATGATACATTGAGGTTGCTTATTGCACGGATGAGAGGGTTCACACGTGCGGGAGGCTATATATACCTTACCAATCTCTTCATTTACATCAATTCAAGAATTTTGAGAGTACTAGAGAAGATTCCAAAGGAGATCCAGGTACGCAAAGTACTTGTTGCACAGCGTGCAACAAGTAGCCCATGTAATGAGAAAGAGTTGTTTAACTGTTGTCCATTCAACAGGCCCAGTATGTAGATAATAGGTTCCCCATGCAAAAATTGTTGTTTTCTTGAAGATATTGAGGGAGGATCAAATTCATGCTAAGGGACTAAAATGTTTCAAGTCTATAAAATTGATCAAGACAAATATCATTTCTACACGATAACTTCTTCAACCAGGAGATCATATTACGATCCAAAATGCTACTTGAATCAATATCTGAACTTATTTTTATACTTGAATTTTGATGATGCAAATACTTTGTCTTGGAATCAAGGGATTGTATGAGGATTTAAATGAATTTAGAATCAATAAATATACATATTGTGATGGTTGTTCTCTCATTATTTCTCTATTATTATTGAATAAGATAATTCTCCTAAATCAAATGCTTTTCGTTTCTTTTCGAAACAGCCTAGAAACATTGTTTCAGTTAAGAATGGTGAGGTAGGCCAATATACCTTGTCCCCAGACATTTGTGGGCCTCTAATCACATGGACTTCAGAATGGGCCTATATCTAAGATCGAGCCTTATAACAAATTTGATAGTGGTGATAAATGATCATCACTGTTGATGATGTTGGATTTCAAACATGCCACAATTAATTTATTCTACTAGATTTTGTCCCTTATTGTTAGTCCAGTTTGAGCCGAAGTCCAAAAGGATGTAGGCCAAAATTGAGGCCTAGCCTAATAGAATCTGATCAAAGAGAAAATCCACAATCACCACCATGATATCCAACTACAATCTTTGTAAACGTTGTTTGTAGATGATGGAGCCATCAAGCACGTCCAATTTCATACGATGTTGTCCATGGACACCAGAGAGTAGCGTGATTGACTATGGTTGATCTGTTGATCATTGGGTAGTGGGTCACTCAGAGAATTGTCAGTGCATAGAGAAGAGTTTGCACAATCAGAAGCCTCATGGACAGATATAGAGAATGCTCTGATACCACATGTAAGAAATTTTCCTATGTAGATCTTTACACACATGTGGTGCATTTTTGTTCAGCAAACGTTGCGGCATGTCCCACCTTTGTTCTAAACTTTCTCAAACTAGTCGTACATAGACTACATAATAATGAGTTGCAATTGACGTGGTTATTGGGTGTAACATATTTCGTCTAAGTGGGCCCTACCTAGCTTAGAAATAGATATGCGTGGTGGTTACTGGGAAATTACCTGCCCATAATAAAGCAGTTGTGTAACTGCAAAGACACCTCTCTTAGTTATATCACTCCAGAGAAAGCCCTTACAAAAAAAAAAAAAAAAAAGAGTTTCAACCCACACGAACAAAGACATTGATCATCACAAGAGAGGAAGCAAAGAGAAGGAAGTTGGGGTTCCATCATGCCACATGATTTGAGATTGGATTCTTGGCAAGAAGAAGGTTGTTCTCGTAGTCATCTTCCTTCATTAGTGAAGTAGCATACCTACTTCCAGCGACATGAGGTGCATGCAGAAAGATCCAATATCCAAGCCTTCACCTTCTGTTGCCATCAGATCTAAGGAATCTTTTTGAGTTAGAGGATTTCTAACATTGGTATCAGAGCTTCAAAGGTGCATCTTCATTGTATCTCTTTTTATTTTTAACCTAATATAGTAGGAAACAAATGTCATCATGATAACCTTCCTGAGGGCTAGAACAAAGAGCCATGGCTGTTGCTTCCTTTAAATCCATGACAACTGCTTGTCTTGAGAAAAAAGTGAGTGGTTCAATCGTTGAACTAGAGAAATTCCCTAGGCCATTCTCCACAAGAGATGCAACCTTCAAAAAAGAGAGTTTTTTATATGGGATATCTGATTGCCTCATGCAAGGCTGAGACATGAATGAAACTGGCTATGGATTCCTACTGAAAACATGACCAATCAGAATAGTTTTCTACTCGACCCGATTGGTTAACAAAATGAGGTTTAATGATTTTAAAATGCATCAAATATAAATATGTTTGAACAATAGACTGGAGGACTATTGAAAATGTGCAGAAACTCTATCGTACCATGATAAAGAGAATAATGATGATTGGCTATATAGCTTGTTTGAACCCATTCAACATCTATTTGAGATGTTTGATTTCGACCAAAATGGCTATTTTCGATCAAAGTGGGTGATTTTGATCAAAATGGTCATTTTTGACCAAAGCAGGTGATTTCAACCAAAAATGGCAATTTTTCAGACAAAAGCAGGTGATTTTGACCAAAATTAGCTGTTTTTTAAACCAAAGTGAGTGATTTTAACCAAAATGATTGTTTTCGACCAAAGCGGTGATTTTGACAAAAATGGCTATTTTTGACCAAGATTGCTAATTTTGGCCAATTTCGCCCACAATGTTAGATTTCGATCAAGATTGCCATTTACGAATGGTTTCGACCATAAAGGTTGGTTTTGACCAAAATTGCCGATTTCGACCAAACTGGCTACTTTTAACTAAACTGATATACTCGCCCATGTAACAACAATATCTATAGACCTATAATGTGACTATAAAACACATGGAATAATAGATTTATAATGCACTTTTATTAAAGCAATTGGACTAGTGCCCCCCCTCTAAAGCCCCCTGCAGCAAACCCCCCCCCCCCCCCCCCCCCCCCCCAACACACACACACACACACACACACCACCTATCATTGAAATGTTTTAAGTGGTCCAAGTTGTTTTTTCTATGTGGTCCATCTTCATTAGACTAGAGGGATATGAGTGGAAGATTTAAGGCTCCTCATCATAGGCACGTAAAATTGAGGTTGGGGAAACCTCAATCCTAAGTATGTTTGAGGAGATGATTGTAGGATTTTGTCTTATCTCTCGATTCAAAGATAATGGATCAAGTTAACATCATCTTGCAATGTTGCTAGCCACAAATGTGTGGTACTTAAATATTGAATGTAAGAAATTGTATCTTTGAATGTAATGATTCTGACATCCAAGAGCATTGTAGCCAACTTGAATAAGGGCGAGAAACTAAATAGAAATAATTATGAAATCTGGCAATATAAAATCCAATATCTTTTGGTTGATCAAGGGTTTTTGGAAACCCTAACTACAATCTTGGACCCACCTGAAGAGGAAAATACTGCTCATCGCTGATGCTATTAAGAAAAAATCTACAATTTGTTAAAGAGGGACTAATGCGCGCACTTTACTATGCTAAGCAGCAGGCACAATGACCTCATTGGTGAGGATAAGTGATATTCCATTACCCAGGAAATGTGGAACACTTGACTCTTGCATACGTTGGCACCACCATCACTAGATTGAGAGCTTTAACTCTTAAATTTAATGCATACAAGATGGCTCCTAACGTCTTAATGGTTGAGCATCTTAGGTGGATGTCGGCAATGATTCCTAACCTAAAAGTAACAGGAAATGCACTTACAAATGAATAGGTTTTATGGACAAAGGCTCCTACCATCTCAAGCTATTGATTTTATGGACATGGAAAGTTTTTTTTAAAGGAATTCCCTAGTTATCTTAAACCACGTCCCAATATATCTTGGGCTCAAGAAGTGTAACCATGATTTGGCCCTCCCCTTCAAGGAGAAGGGAAACAATTTCAATCTAATCATGTCTTCAAAGACATTATTGTCATGCAAAGTCACTACAATCTCATCAAATTCTTTCAGATGCAAGTATGGACTTTCAAAATCAAGTCCATGGAATTTCAGTAATTGGATAAATCTAGGTTTGAAATTATTGTTACCTACAATAACAGGAAAAACCATATAAGATAGTGTAGTTGTACTCGTCAATTAAAAGTAATCACTCAGCGTCCTAACCGATGACACAATGTATACTTCATTCTCATCAAAATTTGGTTCATTCTCAGTTGTAGTTCTAGCTAATTCACAAGTATTAAGGTGCTTTCCAACACAATGATGAATGGACAATCCTTCAAACAGACCTCCTTCACTTAGAAGATGAAGTGTGCAATCACATGTCCATTTAAGCATGAATCAAACAAAAACCCTAAAATTAAAAACCTAACCCTAGACAAGAAAAAATGTAGAAATGACTAATCATGAATGCAAAAAGAGAATGAGGGCAAGATGTTACCGAGATAATGACATACGATTGAAAAACATCCTACAAAAAAAAAAAAATGATAGTAACAAAAAACTTAAATAGAAGTCACTAATGTAAGAACAAAAATTCAGAAAACAAAAACCCTAGGAATACAATATCGGGTGGAGCTGCAACATATGTAGCTCATATACGTCACATGAGAGAGCACGACATGAAGGTACTTTCTGATCGGTCATTAATTCTTATATTTAAAGCGTTCATTTTAAAATATGCAAGCATTGCATATATAGTAAATAATCTTGTTTATCTTTTAAGTCGGGGAAACATAGAAATATCGGTGTGCTTTAATATGTGCATTCAGATGTATGTGGGTTGTTGCTCATATTTCTATTGGAGGATTGTCATTCTTCATCACATTCATTGACGATTACTCCAAAAAGGTGTGGATTTATTTTTGAAAAATAAATTCGATGTTTCACCACCTTCAAGGTGTGAAAGGTGATGATTGAAAAGCAAACAAGGTGGAAGTTGAAAGTATTGAAGACAAATAATGATGGTGGATTCACTTTTAAGGAGTTCAATCAGTTTTGTAAAGATAAGAGGATAGTGAAGCACAATATGGTAAAGCACACATTAGAGTAGAACGGTGTGGTGGAACGAATGAATCAAACTCTCTTGTAGAGAGCCCGAAGTATGTTAAGTAATGTTGCATTGGGCAAGAAATTATGGACTGAGGTTGTTAATGTGGCATGTCACTTAGTGAATCGATCCCCATCTATAACCATAGATTATAAAATTCCAGAAGAAGTGTAGAGTGGTCATGATGTAGACTACTCAGGACTATGTGTATTTGATTACGATACTTACTCTTATATACCGTCAGTTAAGGGAGATAAGCTAGATCAAATGGAAAATAAACTTACCTTTGTGGGATATGGTGATGGTGTAAAGGGATACATGTTGTATGACCATATCACATGAAAGATCACAATTATCCATGATGTCGGGTTTGATGAGGATTTCTTGTTTCGTAAGGATAAACACAAAGAAGTAAAAAAATTAGTGGTGATTAACATTGAAATAAAAAATAGGTGAGGCACAGGTAGAAGTCGAGTCACCGGAGGAGGTACATGAGCAGGGGGAGTAGCCATCTCTCAGAAGAAATCCTTTGATAGATTGTAGAGTACTTATTAGATACAAAGATGATTCGAATATTGCATTTGCCCTCATTACGGATGAGAGGGATCCACATATCTTTTAAGAAGCATTAGATGGTACTGATGCTGAGAAGTGGGTGGCGGTTATGCATGATAAAATGAATTATTTGTATAAGAATGAGACATGAGAGTTAGTGAAGCATCTAGGTGAGTGTAAAACAATCGCGTGTAAGTGAATTTATAAGAATAAATAAGATTGGTACAAGACAAGATTGGTTGCAAAGGGATATACTTAGAAAGAAGTCATTGACTTTAGTAAGATATTCACACTGGTTGACAAGCAGATATCTATCAGATTTTTAGTAGCACTAGTTGCCTAATTAACTTAGAATTGGAATAAATGGATGTAAAGACTGCTTTCTTATATAGGGAGTTGGAAGAGTATATTTACATAAAGTAAATAAAGTTCAAAGTACAAGGGTCAGATGATAATGTTTGTAGGTTGAGGGGGTCATTGTACGACCTAAAACAATGGCCTAGGCAGTAGTATAAAATATTTAATATTTAATACTTTAATGATGGGTTAGTAATTTACCAGAAGTGAATATGATCATTGTGTTTATTTTAAAACACTAAGTAATTGAGAATTTATTGTACTGTTATTATATATTGATGAAATGTGTGTTACCAGCCATAGGATGTCAGAGATTGATATACTGAAGACTCAATCATCAAGGACATTCGAGATGAAAGATCTACGGGCTGTTAAGAAGATTTTTGGTATAGACATACACAGATATATGGAGAGGAGTAGGATACAGTTATCATAGGTAGAATACCTTGAGAAGGTATTGGTTAAGTTTAGAAGGCGAAACTGGTTAGCACACTCCGTGATGCTTATTTTAAGCTTCCTTCAAAGCAATGTATTATTATGGATGAAGGAAAGAAGGTTATGTCTCCTGTACCCTATTCAAATGTAGTTGGCAGTTTAATATATGTCATGGTCTCTATGAAACCAGATATTTCACATGTAGTAGGTGTTGTAAGCAGATACGTGTCAAGCCCCAATAAGCAATACTAGGAGGTAATGAAATGGCTACTTCATTATCTACAAGGTACAATGGATTACATTTTAAAATTTAAGAAATCAGAGGGAAAGCTTGTATGCTATGTTGATTCAGACTACGTATGAAATGTGGATAATAGAAGGTCGACTTCCAACTACTCGTTTATGCTAGCGGGTAGAGCGGTTAGTTGGATGTCGAAGCTTTAATATGTGATTGCTCTTTACATAACAGAAGCTGAGTATATGACAGTGACGGAGGCATTCAAGGAATGTGTTTAGTTGTGAGGTATGATGAATAGACTTGGGCTTCAATAGGAGGCCATGTTGGTTAATTTTGATAGCGAAAGTGCGATCAACTTGGTAAAGAATTTGGTTTACCATTATAGAACTAAATATGTTGATGTTCATCATCATTTTATCTAACAAAAGCTTGAGGAAGGTAGTGTGACTTCGAGAAGATCCACACAAATGTAAATCCGACAGACATGCTTACAAAGGTGGTTCTTATATAAAAGTTCAGATTTTATATGACTTCTTTGAGTCTGGCAAAAGTTTGATGAAGACAGAGTATGCACGAGAAGAGACAATGAAGCTATAATAGAAGACGATAAAAGATGGAGCTCGGAGCTTTGGTTCATGATGATTGAATGTCACGCCCCAAATCCAGAAATCGGATTCACAGGAATCCCGATCACCAAATCCAGTGCCGATAGCCTCCGTAGTACCCCATTCTCGGCTCCTAGCATTCATATGCTAGATTCCGATCCCGGGATCCTACAAGGAGGATTTTTTTTTGTACAATTAACTCGTAATAAGCATAACCACAAGATTACCCAATTCACAAAGGTAACATCATCATCACATATCCACTAATATAATCATTTGAGTACAATACTAAAAGGAAAATACATATATCAAAATCAAGCTTCGAAAGACCACTGCACGCTCTAAGCTCGACGCTGCTGCAACCTAACTTTACCTACACACATCTATCGTGCATAAGCTTATAGAAAGCTTAGAGGGTGGTGTAAGTGTGTGCATAAGGTAAGTGTCAAGTATTCAATACAGTGCCTTAATCATACAATACCGAAAACACTGATAATCCATAAATCATACAATGTTGGAATAAGCAGAAATACTGACAAGAGCAAAAATTATCAGAGTAAACCGAAATACAGACAAGATCATAAATTATACGATAACAGAGTAAGCAGAAATACAGACATGTCCATGAGTCAATCAATATCAGAATACGCAATATAGGACAGCTATGCAAATGATGAGTCATAAATAATCAAATATCGGATGACAAGGATATAATGCAATATACGATTCAGAAGAGCTAACAAATATCATCACTCTCATCTAAGTCACAGGAATATAGAAACATAACAACCTAAAATGCCATATGCCGAGGATATAATGCAATATGCAATATGTGGTGCTAATAGAATAACCATACTGGAGTGTGAAGTCGGGATGATAGTACGTAGTATCGTAGGCTAAGGGATCCACCATAAGGGACTTCTATCCAAACCAGTCCCATACCTAAATTTGGATAGTCAGACTCAATGTGGTAAACTCCTGATCTCAGGTTAGTCGCGCGCCCTAACCGAAATTATGGCCATTGCGAAGGCACACGTGATAAATAGTTACATACCACCAGCCCGAGTGAATAGTGAATGAATGAATGAATGAATGAGTATGCAACTCCTGTTCACTAAATCCACATATCAGTACAGTTCATCTCGGGGATCATCACCGGGGTCTATTACACTCTACGCCAGCTTGCTGCCCCTATCCAAACGCACAACTGGGTAAGTGGAAGAGATCTTACTATCCGTCTGCCAATATCAGGCCCGGCTCGTCGATAGCGGACCCATTTCTCAAGCTGGTCAAACTCAACCTAGACATTGCCCCCTCACTCAGGTGGGTAAGGTCACACCCCTTTCCAACCGACCACAACACAGTGGGAGACGCGGCCTCCTGGTATTCGGCCTTCGTGCACTCATATATCCACTCGGTCTCGACGTTGGAGTCATCTCCTGGCCACGGAGGTTTAGGAATTTTCACCCAAGGACATCTATGGCTCCCGTATGCTAGAACTAAATATTTTTGGTGTCCTGTCTGGCCATCCACGATATGCCTATGGAGGCTACGACCCTGATGTCGCTAGGGCATATAACACACAATGCAAGATGCATGAGTCACATAATCCAGTCATGCATCAATCCTGCGCATGTCGTGCGCTCATGTGAGGTAACCTCCGCCTATCAGGGAGTCTCATATCAACATATTCAATGACATATGCAATGATCAACCACAAATCATAACAAACATGCAGATGATGTGTATGAGCATGTATCATGATGCTATGCTATCACATACTCAGTCAATATCAACAATCGGCCTCGACAATGTGGACATTTAACCAATATTGTCCCAAGGAATGGCCCACATAGAGCCTAACATATAGTGGACCCATGGCCTCATACAAGGGCCAAATATACAACACCATGGGTCCCACTTAAGAGCTTAATACACACCACGATGGGTCTCTCACATGGGCCCCATACAAGGGTTACATATACATTATGACAGGCCTCGCTATACAGGCTACAAATACATCACTATGGGCATTATCAACTGGGCCGCAAATACATCACTATGGGTCGTTCACATGGGCCTAATATATATTTTATAGGTGGGCCCTGCGCATGGGCCTCATTCACATCAAGTGGGTTGCATCAATGGGCCACACTAATATATCAAGATGGGCCATAAAAATATCATATTGGCCCTAACCACGGGCTGGATACACATCACAACGGGCCTCATACAAGGTCTAATATACATCATCATAGGTCATAATTTCATCAGGGCTGCATATACATCACCATGGGCCTTGGCACAAGGGCCGTAAATGCATCTCATTGGGCTACTTCCACGGGCCTTAAATACAAAATAGGCGGGCTTTGCTCAAAATGAAGATGGGCCTAAACAGCCTATAGACTAACATATAGGCCTATCAGTGGGCCCTAGGGAGAGTGACGGTGCGGACATTTAACCGTCGTCATCCTTACAATGTGGGCATCTAACCATCATTGTTCCCAAGGCATTACCTGCTATAAACATCATCATATGCCATGGGGGATCACGCATTGCAATGGACCTAGTTGCCCCCAATTGGGCCTAAAGTACGTCAATTTGGGCCGTATCATATGGGCTCTACATTCATCAAATGGATCACCTCAATGAGCTTCACCAATGGGCCTTAGGTCCTTTGCAATGAGTCATAACCCATTGGCCTCAGTATGCTTAAAAATGAGCCCCAATCACATGAGCTTTATGTGCATCAAATGGGCCTAATCACATAGGCCTTATATATACCAAGGTGGGCCTCAACAGTGGGCCACAAATACATCAAATGGGCCTACACACATGGGTCCATATATAACAAAGTGGGCCTCGACAACGGGCCATAAATGCATTAAGGTGGGCTTAATCACATGTCAAGATGGGCCTAAATACATCAGCCCATATATACCGAAGTGGGCCTCATGTGAGGCCCGTCAAAATGTTTATTTTCCTATCCAATCTGTTGATAAGGTCATATGAATAGGGGCCCACCAAAATGTCTTTTTACACCCAATCTGTCCAAGCCCACAGCGATGTTTATTTGCCACCCAAACAGTCCATAAGGTCATGTGGACCTGGAGCTCATGGTGACGTAGGTTCACCATCCAAACTATTCACGAGGTCAAGTGGACCATGGGCCCACTGAAATGTTTATTTGCCATACAATTTGTCCATAAGGTCACATGGACAAGGATGGCCCACTGTAATCTTTGTTTGACATCCAATATATTTAAAACAAATTGCGTGGACCTGTGAAAGCTGGGGTCCACTGGAAATGTTTATTTTCCATACAACCTATTCATAAGGTCATGCAGTCAGGGGGCCCACTGTGATATTTGTTTGACATCCAAACTGTTAATAGGGTCACACGTACGTGGAGCCCACTGAAATATTCATTGCCATCCAAACCTGTTCATAATGTCACGTGGCCAGGGGCTCACGTGATGGACGGCATGGACACAATACATACATCTGAGTAGGGGCCCACGGCCACGCCACCGCTAGGCGCTGGCACGTTCCAGCGGCATGGGCCCACTATAATGTTTATTTTTCATTCAACCAATTCATGAGGCCACGGTCGGGGACCCACCGCGGGGTGGTTCGCCAATCCAACCCACTCATTATGTGAGTCCCATCTAACTGAGGGTCCAGACCAAGTTTCAGCCATGTCCAAACCTCTGGTAGGCCCCACCAAGTGCTTTTATATGTTTCAGGCGTGTCTTCACATGATTTTAGATGGTATGGCCTATCTGAGTCCGTATATGGCTGATTTTTGGCAGGGACCCCACTGCCCTAGGGGGCTTCCTAATGGACGGTGTGGATTTTTGAATCGCACCACGTGGGGTCCACTGTTGGGGCCGTGAGCCCCAGCCACCTCGTCCGCCCGCCACTCGCTAGCGCTGGACGCTGGCGTCCCCTTTTTTTTTCCTTTATTTTTTTATATGGGACCCACAATGAGATGATCCAAACCATCTATTGTGTGAGTCCCACATGGTGGACCGTCCATTCAAATTTTAGGGTGCATCCAAATTTCAGGTAGGCCCCACCAAGTGCTTTTATATTCTTAGGCATGTCTCCACATGTTTTTAGATGGTATGGCCCACCTGAGAATCAGATTGATCCCAAATTTTGGCTCAACGCCTAAAATAATCTGAGAAAGAGAATGGACGGCTTGGATCAATAACATACATCAAGGTGGGGCCATGTTGGAGCAGCCCACTATTTCTCTTCCTTAACGTGGACGTCTCTGGACGTCATGGCATAAAGTCATGCCAATAAAAAAAATATTCTTTTTATCCTAGGTAGGACCCACGTTAACTAGATCTATCTCGTCCATTGCATGTGTCCCACAAAAATAGGGGTCCAAAACAAGTTTCAGGTGGGTCCAAGCTTCTGGTGGACCCCAGAAATCATTCTTCCAAGTTTCAACAGAAAATACTACCATTCTTAATACTACGGCCTGCCAGATATTGGATCGGTCTCATGTTTCGGCTCAATGCCTAAAATGATCCCGAGAATAGAATGGATGGCTTGGATCAAATATAAACATTAAGGTGGGGCCATGTTGGAGGGCCCACCATTTCCCTTCCTTTTCCTTTGTTTTTTAAAGCTTGTAAGTACACATCCCTGACAGTACACACACTCCACGTTAACCTCTTCACTCCCATGCCTCTAGTCCAGCGTCCCTAGACGCTGGACGGCATGGATGAACACATCATCATGGTGGGTCCCACATGTATGTGGCCCACCATACCCATATACATACATACATATATATATATATATATATATATATATATATATATATAATATTAATATAATATAATATATATGTATATATATACATATATCAATAAATATGTATATATACATATATCATATCACCTAAAATGTGGTGGACCACACCATTGATGAATGGAGTGGATTTAACATGGCCCACTTCATTCTAGGGAGAGGAGAGAGAGAGAAAAAAAAAAGAGAGGAAAAGAGAGATACGGTGAGATAGAGGGGAGGGTCCCCGCCACTATGGGCCCTCCATAGTTACAACACATACATCGAGTGGGTCCCACAACAAGTGGGCCCTTAAAAATTGAAATGAAGGATGATCACCCACCTCTAAGCCTCCTCCTTGCTCCCTTGGCCTCCAATGCTCCTTTGCTTGACTTTTAACGGTGGTAGATGATGGATCAACGGTTGAGATGAGAGATGAGAGAGTAGGGAAGGTGGGCCACACTTGGCATTTGGGAGAGGGAGAGAGAGCTTGGACGTGTGAAGCTCTTTTGGTTGGAATTTTTTTTTTTGAGAATAAATGAGAGAGAGAGAGGAGTGATGGGTGAAAAAGGGTGATGGATGTGGTGTGATGGGTGAAAAAGGGTGATGGATGTGGTGTGATGGGTGATGGGTGGAGTGGTGTGTTGTAAGAAGGAATGGGTGGAGAGAGAGGTGAAGTGATGTGAGGGTTGACCTTGGGCTTGCTTGTGTAAGAGAAAGGTATAGGTTGTTGTACTTGGGTATGGAGTGACTTGACTTGTACTTGACATGAGTGATTGATTGATTGATGGGACATCTCGTAGAGATTTTCTCGTAATTCGTAACGCGCTGTGTTTTCTTCGAATTGAACGTAGACTGACATCTTTTAGCCTGGGTATCGGGTCGGTGTGCGAGTCGCGGCGTTAGAACCGCGGCGACGGTGCGGTCGCTAAGGTATAGGTTTCAATTTTAGCCATCTTTGACATACAGGTCTCAGCTTAGGATCGCGCGCAAACATCAGAAAGTGGTCGAGGATTGCCGAATTTGACCGGAAGGATCGCGGGAGTTGACGGAACAGTACAAACTAGGATACGGGTCTTACATTGAAGCCATGGGCTATGGCAGAGATTGTTATCAGATGTCTTCAATCTATATAAAAAATATGGGTCTGATCAATTGACCATATTGGTCGATCAATCAAGAGCACCCAGAATTATACATATTGGTCTTTGGAAAATTTTAAACAATCTCAATCAATCAAACTGTTGGGTCGATCGATCAACAATATTTATAAATACCTCTAAACTCTCTGGACACTTTTGGGCATGTTCGATCGATCGAACTCGCCTTCTTGATCGATTAAAGGATACTTGATTGACGCTTAGATCCACAGTGCGTGCAATTTTGCGTAATTACATGATTTATTTCATATTTTAATTATAACACTATATATATCGGGTGTAATCAAGATTAAGGATTGTAAGGCATCATTAAGGATTTTTAGAAAGAAAGGTAGTTTTTTGGGAGAGGGTTTTTTTAAAGGGTTCTCATTTATGTAAGAGTATCCATCTCTTCTAATTCGTTTGTCATAGTGGAATTTCTTATCACTTTATGCCATGGTTTTTCCCGCAAGGGTTTTCCATATTAAAATTGTGTGTTCTCTGTGGTGCTCATTTATGTTTATCACTTTCTTATTTGATTTAAATTCAGGGTTTGCTTCCACAGTTCCCCAATAAAGGCTTGTGGTTGTTCTTGGAGAAATTCATTAATTAGGGGGGGGGGGGGGGGGGGGGAGAGTGAGAGAGAGAGAGAGAGAGAGAGAGAGAGAGAGAGAGAGATGAAAAGCTTTCTATAACACTGGTTCTCATAACCTAAGGATGATCACTCGAGTATGAGAAATCAAGGGTTACATCATAAAATGGACTAACATGTATTTACATAGTGGCAATTCTCAGGACATCGAGAAAGGTAACTGCTGTATAAACTAACAAGAGCAAAATTTAGAGAGTTCAATGTACGTGAAGGGAACTAAAGGAAATCCCTCAGCAGGGGATTTTAAGTACAATCCTCAAAATATAAGCAAGATATAAAGTTTAAAATACGAAAGTATGTAAATCCTAAAATATCAGTTGAGCTCCAACAACTCAACTACATCAGCATAAAGGTCCTCCTCTCCGAACTCATCCTAAGCTATCCTCAGGGTTCCGTCATAGGGGTCTCCATTTACTATCAAACCTATGTCTATTTGGTGCAACCACACAATTGGATGAGTGAAAACTCAATAAGAATTTCCCACAAGGATTCATCCATATCAAAATTATTCCAACGTAGATTAAACCAGTATATCCATTTCATAAGATAGTATATGTACATGTACATGGATGTATGAATGTATGCACAAGTCACAGATTTGGCGATGCACATTCAACTGTCAAAAGAAAAGGGTCGCCCATGATAGACTGACTACCTGGAAAAGACCATGTAGATGAGTGCACCCAAGAATGTCTAACCTCCTGGAAAAATACTCCGGATACGCCTGAGGAGGTTTTAAACTCGGAAAAGCCTCATATAAAAAGGCGAACGACCTATAGTGGTACAATTACACATATTCTGATGGTTAAACTCAAGTATTAGAACCTTATGCTAACCTAACAGAATGTGGCTTACATTGAGCACTCAATAAAGCTCAGATGTCATCCATGAATGTTATGCACCATGGCCTTCATGTACATTCCCTAGATTTGACAAGGTAGCTTCTCAAATTGTAAATGTAATCAGGTCATAAGGTTCTTGACAAAACATTGAGCATCCATCTATGAATTCAATCATGAATTTTTATAATTTCTCTAAGCTCAAAAGAGGGCTCACCAATGTGACATGCCAATATCAAGTAGGGTAATAGCATTTAAATTATCTAAGAGCCTCTTATATATTCCTTATAAAGGAGACATTCTGTACATATTCTTCTTTATACCACTCATAATATAAAATGAAATGAGATTTGTAAAGATCATGTCATGCCATTAGAATTATATCCATAATGTAGAGGTGACAAGAGTAATTTTAGTCTCACGGTTAATCAATGTTGAATATGAATGATAGGGTTCAACCGTTACTTCGTTCAATACTTAGAACTAATTCTTGTCTACCATATTCCACTACGTGAAAAATGGAAAAAAATGACGGATTTAGAGATCGTTCTGGACCGTCTCTAAAATTTCTTGGTTTAAAGATGCTTTAGAGACGACCATAAGCCGTCTCTAAAATTTTAGACGGCCTTTGACCGTCCTTAATATTGTCTTAAAAATTTGAACGTCCCCAAATCATTTAAGACGGTCGTTGACCGTCTTATATGGGTCATCTGAGACGGTCATTGGTCGTCTGCATTAGAGACGGTCCTTGACCGTCTTATATGCCGTCATTAGAGACGGTCATTAGCCGTCTTTTACTTGCAATCTGAGATTGTCAAAGACCGTCTCTATTAGACACGATCCTTAGTCGTTTTATAGCCCTATCAAAGACCGTCTCTATTAGAGACTATTAAAGATCGTGTCTATTACAGACGGTCAAGGACCGTCTCTAATAGGGATGGTCCTAGACCGTCTCTATTAGAGACTGTCAAGGACCGTCTCTATTAGAAATGGTCCTAAACCATCTTATAGCCCTGTCAATGACTGTCTCTGTTAAAGACTGTCAAGGACCGTCTCTATGAGAGACTGTCAAAGACCGTCTCTAATGCTCAGTTCAAAAATGAAAAAAATCAAAAGAAATTATGAATTTCGAAGAAAAAAAATAGTTGAGAAGCTTAGAATAATAATTAACAGTGTTTAAGAAAAATTTAAATTTTGATAAAAAAAATCTGTAATTTTATAAAAATCTAGATTTTGTAAAAAAAAATAATTAAGAACTTTGAATAACGTTGATAATTTTGAAAAAAAAAAATTCGATAAAAAAATGATATTTTGAAAAAGAAAATTTAAAGAATTAAAAAAAATTATGAAAAAATTGATAAAATGTAAAAAATATATATTTTTAAAAAAAGAAAACTAGATTTTGTATTTTAACAACAAAAATTGAAAAGTTATATAACAAAAGTGAGATTAAAAAAATGATATTTTGAAAAAGTAAATTTAAGAAATTAAACAAAATTGTGAAAAAATTGATAAAATGTAAAAAAAAAAAATATTTTTTAAAAAAGAAAACTAGATTTTGGATTTTGACAACAAAAATTGAAAAGTTATAACAAAAGTGAGATTAAAAAAAAATGATATTTTGAAAAAGAAAATTTAAGGAATTAAACAAAATTGTGAAAAAATTGACAAATTGTAAAAATATATATTTTTTAAAAAAGAAAACTAGATTTTGCATTTTGACATGAAAAATTGAAAAGTTAGATAAGGAAAGTGAGATTTTGATGATGTGTTGTATATCCTTGTCTCCCCTATGTTTCTCCAACCGATTTTTGGGTCGGGTATAAAAAAATGTGTAAATTTAAATCTTAAGTGGACCACACCACTGGAAAGAATGATAATATAGTACCTCGCCATTAAAAATTATAAAGAGCCCATTGTAAGGTTTTAGTAATGTTTATTTGCAATCCAACTTGTTGATAGTGTAAAGAAAATCCAAAGATCAAATTGATCTTTGGATCAATTAATCCAAAACTTTTGTGGCCTTCAAAAGGTTTTTAATAGTTATTCATCATTGTTTTGATTGGTATGACCCACCTGAGATTATTGAGTTCTTATGATTTGAAATCATATCCTAATATATGATGGAAAAATATATGGACGGTGTCGATCGATATACGTAAAATATATCAAGGTGGGCCCTACACGGTTAGAGTAACACCCATGAGGGCCGCTTTTTGGTCGGGCGGATTGGAAGGGATTGGATGGTATTGGAAGTTAAATCCGGGGATTGGCTAGGTGTGCCAAACAGGCTGGGTGACCTGATCGCGGGATATAGCAATCCCATGGATCTTAAGACAATCCCCTGACAACACCATCATTACCTTTAAATCCCATCCAATCCACCCTAATCCGTTCAAATTTTCCTATGACGTGTTTGGTTAGAGGGATTGGAAGGGATGGGAAGGTTTAATCTGGGGATTGGCCTGGCGTGCTAAATAGACTCGATATATCAATCCCGGGATATAGCAATCCAAGACAATCCACTGACATCACTATCATTATTCATTACCTTAAAATCCATGCCATCCACCCAAATTCCATTCAATCCCTTCCAATCCACTCGCCCAGACGAGCCCTAAAGGAGTTACTAAATAGTGAAATGGTACTATAAGGTCACCTCATGGGAACTTCCCATGAGGTTAATCTATGTGCGCCCCACCATGATGTATGCAGAACATCAACACCATGCATTTGATGTGTCCCCTTTAAGTCCAAAAATCAGCCGGATACGAAACTCAGATGGGCCATAACATCTAAAACTATGTGAAGACATCTCTAAAACATATAAAAACATTTAATTGGTGGGGCCCACATGAGTTTTGGATGTGTATGAAACTTGGGCTGACTCCTCATCCAAGTGGGACACACATAATGAATGGGCTGGATCTATGAACCACATCTAGGTGGGCCTAATAAATGATTATGAATGTTTTAATGGGAGGGTAACCCTCTCAACTATAGTATGTGGTGTGGCCCACCCAAGTCATGGATTGACTTTATTTTTAAGCTCGTGGCCTACCATGGAATGGTGCATCTGACTGATGGGGCAGATCCAAAGTTCAAGTGGACCCACACCATAGAAAAGAGTGGGATAGTGACACCCACTATTGAAACCTTCTTAGGGCCCATCGCGATGTTTATTTGAGATCCAACATGTTTATAAGTTAATACGGACATGGATGTGGTTGAAACTTAGTCTGACCCCTTATCCAAGTGGGACACAGGATATGTGAATCACATTTAGGCAAGCCCAATATATGATTATGAATGTTTTAAAGAAACCCTTCTCTACTACATTTAGGTGAGTTACTCATTACCCTTACCAGAGTAATTAAACTCTATGGGGTCCACTGTTATTTATTTATTTTATCCACTCCATTCATCCATGTTAACAGATAATTTGACGTCTAAAGAACAAAAAGGAAGCATATCCAAAGCTCAGGTGGACCACACCACAGGAAATAGTGTGATTGAACCTTTGCCATTTAAAATTTCTTGGAGGCCATAGAAGTTTTGGATCAAGCTGATGTTTGTGTTTTCTATTCATTCATATATTTTTGATATTATGAACAACCTTTAACCGTTTTTGGACAATCTAATCAGTTCAAATTGAAGAGTAAATAACTTCAGGTGTTTAAATCAAAATTCACTCAAATTGTTGATCAATTTTGTTTGCCCAATATCTTTCTCACATGTAGCATGATCGGGGCAAGTAACTATCACTACAAGAAAGAGGGTTTTTAGCGACGAAATTGTTTTTTGTCGCTAAAAGTCACTTTTAGCGATGAAAGTTAACGACGAAAGTTTTCGTTGCTAAAGGTTGTTTTCAAAATTTCATACATATTCGAAAAGTTACTTTTAGCTACGAAAATTTTCGTAGCTAAAAAACCTGGATAAGACTTTTAGCGACGAATATTTTCATCGTTAAAGGCTGGAAACAATTTTTCAAATAATTCGATGGGTTTACTTCTAGCTACAAAAATTTTCGTACCTAAAAAACGTGGACAAGACTTTTAGCGACGAAAATTTTCGTCGCTAAAGGCTGGAAACAATTTTTAAAAATTTCGATGGGTTTACTTTTAGCTACAAAAGTTTTCATAGCTAAAAAACCTGGATGAGACTTTTAGCAACGAAAATTTCGTCGCTAAAGGCTGGAAACAATTTTTTAAAATATTGATCAGTAAAATAGAGTGAATGGACCAGACATGTAAAATGGGCCAAAAATTCTAGTCAAAATTGTGACCCAACTTAATGACCTCGTGAGAACCTAAGAATTGATGTTAGTAAGTTTTGTGGGCCCCATCATGATGTGTGTCGAACATCGACACCGTGGATTTGATGTGTCCCCTTTAGGTTATGAGATATCAAAAAATCATCTGTATATGAAACTCAACTGGGTCATACCATCTAAAACTATGTGAAGACATCCTAAAAAATTTAAAAGCACTTGGTGGGACCCACATGAGTTTTGGATGCGGTTGAAAATTGTTCTGACCCCTCATCCAAGTGGGACACACATAATGAGTGGGTTGGATATGTGAATCACATTTAGGTAGACCCAATATATGATTATGAATGTTTTAAGGAAACCCCTCTCTATTATATTATGTGGTGTGGCCCACCCAAGTCATGAATTGACTTTATTTTTAAGCTCTTGGCCCACCTAAGTCATGGATTGACTTTCTCCATATCGTTCAATGCTTTTCTCGGATCATTTTAAGATATTAACCAAAAAATGGGGCGGGTCCAAAGCTTAAGTGGACTACAAAGTAGGGACTGAATGTCCACCATTAAAAATAACATTCATAGAAGTTTTAGATTAAGCTGATGTTTATGTTTTCTCTTTATTTATATCCTTTTGTTTTGGGATTTGATGGTTTTTTGTCTATTTGGATTTGGGTGTTTGGGTATCACATTCCTTTTTTTTTTACTAGCTTTGATGTTGAAATCTCTTTTATAATTCAGATTTCTCCCTTTGTTTGTGAAATTTTAAGGAATCCAGTTCATATAAAAATAATTAAAAAAATTAGAAATATTTACTCATTTTCATGGTTATGAAGTATCTGCCATTGTTGTAGCACTAGTTGAACTTGTTGAACATTGTCTCTTGAAGAAGAATTATAGTCTCCATGTAAAAAAAAAAAAAAAAAGACTAATACAATTGGCCTTATGATGATTTTAATAATGGATAACCAATCACTATTGTTTTCATGTGGTCTACCTGATATTTGAATATGATTCATTTTTGGGCTCATATCCTACAATGAGTTGGCAAAACAAATGGATCATATGGATATACAATATATAAATCAAAGTGGGCCCACATTTATCCCATCAGTCAGATGCACCATTCCATGGTGGGCCTAGGGCTTAAAAATCAAGTCAATCCATGAATTTTTTGGGCCACACCAGATACAAAAGTTGAGAGGAGTTACCCTCCATTAAAATATTCATAATCATTTGTTAGGCCCACCGAGATGTGGTTCAAAAATCTAGCCCATCCATTATGTGTGTCCCACTTGGATGAGGAGTTAGACCAAGTTTCAAATGCATAAAAATTTCAGTTGAGCCCCACCAAGTGCTTTTATATGTTTTAGATATTTCTTCATATGATTTTAGATGGTATGGCCCACCTAAGTTCCATATACAGTTGATTTTTGGGATATCCCATAATTTAAAGGGGGCCCATCAAATGCACGGTGTTGATGTTTGATACATGTCATGGTGGGGCCACACAGCTTGACCTTTGTGTTTAATCCATGTCATCACCATGAGGTCATGCTGTGTGGGCCCCACCATGACATGTGTCAAACATCAACACCGTGCATTTGATGGGTCCCCTTTAAGTTATGGGATATCCCAAAAATCAGCCGTATACGGAACTCCGGTGGGCCATACCATCTAAAATCATGTGAAGACATGCCTAAAACATATAAAAGCACTTGGTGGGCCCCACCTAAAATTTGGATGCGTCTAAAACTTAGTATGACCTCTTATCCAAGTGGCACACACATAATGGATGGGCTGAATTTGTGGACCACATCTCGGTGGGCCCAAAAAATAATTATGAATGTTTTAATGGAGGGTAACCCCTCTCAACTTTTATATGTGGTGTGGCTCACACAAGTCATAGATTGATTTGATTTTTAATCCCTGGGCCCACCATGGGATGGTGCATCTAACTGATGGGGTAGATGTTTGCACGCATCATGGTGGGGCCCACAGAGCCATACCAGACCCCGGCCTAAATTTGGGCGGGCGCTCAAAAACAGAGCCACGCCCAAAAAAACCCCAACTCCCAAATCTCTCTCTCTCTCTCTCTCTCTCTCTCTCTCTCTCTCTCTCTCTCTCTCTCTCTCTCTCTCTCTCTCTCTCTCTCCTCCGTTCCCTAACCCAAATCTGGTTTGTCTTCTCCTCCTCTCAGCAGCTATTAGAATCCATGGCAGGTTTAGTAGTCGGTTCTTCGTGCGACGATGAAGGCACTCATTCTTGTCGGAGGGTTCGGTACGCGTCTGCAGCCATTGATGCTCAACGTTCCAAAGTCGCTTGTGGATTTTACTAACAAACCCATGATTCTGCATCAGGTAATACCCTATGAGTCCATCTCTTTGAAATTAAAGATGAGCATTCCTCTTTTTTACTTTTTCTTTTTCTTTTTTTCCCCCCTATGGGCTGGATCTGTTTATGCGTTTCTCCACTGTTGATTCCATAGTGAAACCATTATTTTTTTCTTTCTTTCTTGGTTTTGTTTTAGTTTGAAATAGCAGTAGCTAAAGTGCTTACAAGTCTACGGTCGAAAGTTGTTGGTGAAACAGGCAAAGTGGAGGAACCTGTCATAGGGGAGGTCCAAATTTTTATCTCTTCAAAGGAGAATTTGGTCTCAATGCGATCTCTTGGGGTTAGTATGACTCTCTGTGTTTTTTTTTTGTCTGAAAGTTGGGATTTGTAGAGCATGCATTGTATGATGCACGACAGAACAAAACAACGTCTTTTGCTTGGCCCAACAATTTATTGGCGGGCCACCATTTGGTGGCAGTCTATTCAACTGGTGGGTCCCATTATGAACTGGTAGCGCCATTATGGACTAGCATGCTACCAATTTTTTTTTTTTTTTTGAATTAGATGATATTAACTATTTGATTTAGTGGATACAGCCCTTAGTCACAAAAAGTGTGTTGATCTTGTGGGTGAGATTCTTTGATGGGAGCGATTCTTCAGGTATGCCCCATTCTTGATAGAGCCCACTAGATAATGGTGTGGGTATATAAACAGGGGCATTCCTGTACTGTTGCTTGGCAACCAAAAGAAAAGGCTATTTTTGTTCTGTCAAACATTGCTATTTCCTACACCATTCATTGATTTTTGGCCTCTTTACTTTTGGTCTTTTATTAATTTTTTGGGGCATTGGAATAGGCCGAGTTTATCTCGAAGCTTGTTTAGATTTTTGGGATCATGATTGCTGCATCGAGAACAAAGGCAAAGGCAACATATGTGACTCTTTTGTGTAAGAACTGTAAGAATGTCAAGACGGTGCCATGTCGACCTGGGCTTGGTGGTGACATTGTTCCCTGATTGTGTGACCATGCACCCCAGGTATAGCTTTTGCCAACCTTTTCTTGTATGTGGTTTTCTCATTTTCTCTGGAACTCGATTTCTTTTGCTTATTGTGTTAGTTTTCTTGTGTCTAGCCTGGCGAAGAGGCTTTCCCTTTAGATCCTTGGATCATAGTCCCTAATAGAAGTAAGTATGTTGATCAACAAACACTGAAACTGCAGGAGAACCCAGAGGTAAGTAAGTACCTCAAACCCAAAATAATCGACTCCTTGATATATGATATGAGATGTACCTTTAGATTTTTTTTATTTTTATTTTTTAAAAAAACTGATGTAAACAAGTGCCATAGTTGGAATAATTAAATGTTGGCTTTTGTTGTGTAAATATGAATAATTCAAAAGTTTGGACCATTCATATGAAGATATGTCACCTGAATTAGACTACTAAAGTAGGTTCTCTCCCTGAGTACCATTGAAGAAATGCAAATCCCTAACATACCACGGTGTATTCCTCGCTTCCACAAGTAATAGGTTGTGGAGTTTCTCATTCAAACTCTGACATTGTACAAACCCACCTCTTGTACGAATCAAGGTTCTAAAATCCGTGTTATGCATTTATAATGGCCGAAACGTGTTACCATTAGGTAATGGTGGTGGCTGTTATAATGGTTGCTTCACCCGTAATGAAAAGGGGAGAGAATACCTGAAAGGCTGATCTCTGTCTGCGTGGCATCTGATGTGGTGCTCTGGCATGGTACCATACCTAGCCTCTTGAGTGAATCAAGGTTGTTAACCATGTTACTTGTATATAATGGCTAAGGGAGGCTAGGAATATGTAATGGCAATAACCATTATAACAGGTGTTTCGCATATGATGGAAAAAATGGAGGAAATGCCCAAAAGTCATTTATGTCAACAATTGTAATCTTTGGCTAACATATTTTTCTTTCCTATGGAAGCCATTATTTAAAAGAAAAAAATGGGCATTTAAGAAAAAATCGATGTAATTTATATTCCACTGAAATGTTACATGCATAAAATTCTAGGGCAGTTTGCTTATGGTTATTAGTGTTTTTTTTTTTAAACCATGACAATGCATATAATTAGCTAATTCTGACTGTTGGTCTTTTTTCACCCATGAAAGGATGTGCCAACTAGAGAACTTCTGCGGAACATGCTGCTGTCCGTTGATAGGCACCTTGTTCAAACAATTGTACTCGGTACAAGGCTGACTATCATGGGAATTTACAGTATATTCTAAGCCGCCAGTTCTGCTGCGTTAGATCCATAATTCTGGATGCAATTTCTTATTCCTGAATATCCATCCTTTATTTTTTAGAGATCTACTAAATTGGGATTATGTGGTTGGGCTTTTATAGGCAAAAAGGAGCAGTTGCAGTTAGACAACCTTATATCAGGGTTGTTGGAATAGAACAAGCACATGATGGAAACTCAGGAGGGCCATCTGCCTTTACGCATGATGAGGTATGGCCTGATAACATTTTAGAAGCTATTAAGCAATAGATATTGAGCATGAAATAACAAAACATCAGTATGGTTGAAAAAAAAAGTAATTTAATAGTTTGATGCAGCTAGATGTGATGTGGCGGTGTTTGGTTTGTGTTCTCATAAAACTATGTGCCTTAGTATGCAGGAACTAGAATTCAAAGAATTTGCTCAAAGACCAGATTCATATGCAAAGTTATGCTCCATGATTGCTCCCTCTATATATGACCATGCTGATGTGAAGAAAGCAATGGCTTGTCTTTTATTTGGATGATTGAGGAAGGTATGCTAATGCCATAACTGCCATTTTGTTTCATCTTGGATGTTGATGTTTCATAGCATAATTAGCTCCTTTCTGTATGTAGAGGTTGTCAGATGGTGTGAAGTTAAGAGGAGATATCAATGTATTATTTTTGGGGGACTCATCTACTGCTAAATCATAGGTTAGTGCTATCCTTTTTTGCTTTGTTATTGGCCTTACAATTGCTCAAAGCTTTGAGGAGAGGAACTTGATTTGGTTGAAACTGCTTCCATATGAGGATCATGTCATAGGTTCATATCACTATGGAATCAATCTACAACATTATTTTAAAGGGTATGAGAAACGCATAAACAGAATCTAGTTTCCTATGGAAGATGAGAAGAACCCTTTAGGGTGCAGTTCTCTATGTTTGGCATGGTAATCAGAATTGATGATAGGAAGGATATTGTGTTCCCACCTTTGCGCTCCAAATCATTTTCAGCATATGTTGCTGATGTTCATTTTCAGCATATGTCCGACAATCCGAACCATCTCAAATGCAGGGGAGGACAAATTATGCCATTCGGACTGCAAAAATAAAAAATAAAAATCAAACCAATTACATTTTGGGTTGCATCCAAACAAACTCTATATTATCAGTGAGTACCCGCTCAGGCAAATGCTCGAATTCCACAGAGCTCATGGTGGAGAGGCTTCAATAATGGTAACCAAGGTATAATTGCATATCTATCATTTCTCTATGTGAAGTCTTCGATTTTATTAATTCATCTATCCAGGCTGCTGAATTAATAATGGGCATACCCTGAAAAACAGATCTCCTCAATGGATCTCCCTATATATCCATGGTGGAGCCACCAGATCTCCTCAATTATTGATTGTATTATTTTCTTTCCAAAAATCAGGTCTCCACCAAAACTGTCTAAGCCTCTCTCTTCTACATAGGTCAGTTCTCTTCAATTCTAAAATGAAAATTCTAATTTGGAATTAGATATGAGATGCTTTCTTGGTTTGAGTGCAGGGTTAACAGCTTTGTGGGTGAGGCCATGACCGTGGAACCCACCTTGATGTATATGTTGTATATCCACGCTATTCATCTATTTTTCAAAAGTGTATTTTCATCTTTATGGAACAACAAACTCATGAACTTCAATGTGTCAGTTTCATGAATTTACTTGAGTGCATTCTCATCCTACAACTGAAATCTTCAGGACCAATTTCTGTAATTTTTATTTAAAGGTTTTGAGCTTTTTTATGCAACCCAAGTTGTAAACTAATGGTTCTTTTCATGCGTTGATATCAAGAATTAAAAAATAAAATAAAATGTGTTGACATGGGTAGAAACATACAAGATCCCATGCAACAACAACTCATGCACAAATATCTCATGTTCTTGACATAACTACTTTTTGTGTTGGCAGGCTCAGTAGAATTGCACCAATGATACAGGACAAAATCTTGATTAAGGTAATATGTGAGAATCTTGAGAATGTCTTATGATTGGTGGACCACATTATTAATCATTTCTCTAGTAGTTGTATGATTGAGGATATATAGTGACTTCTAAGAACGAACGAAATTCCCTTTTATGGTTTATTAACAAGTAGAGATAATAATTCCTTGTTGAGGCTATTAGTTTCATAGTGGCATTTATTCTCAAAAGATCCTTGGCAAGTTCTCTGGAATTCCTTATCCCTTGCTCTTTTGCTTTTCAATTGTTGAGATATGTTATTACTATCAGAACTACAAAGGAAGATACATGAGCTTGTTGACATTTTATGGTCTGAGGTTAGCTATAGTTATTTTGGCATCTATGTATGTAGAGTGCAGATCTTCATTTGCTGAAAAGGTACTTAAGAGATGCTAGATTTGGTTGGAAAACTAATCACATATGGATTTCAAGAGTTAGCTTTTGGCCTGATTTTGAACTATTCAGGCTGGACCTATTCAAAGTTTTGATTTTACTTTGCTTCGTGCAACCCTTCGACAGTCCTACTTCTACATAATATGATTTAGACTTCCAAAATCATGACCAACCATTTTAGCTCTCCTACCTAATATGGTTTCCAATTTTGAAGGTGATACTTTTGTCCTTCTGTATCATATGTATGCAATTGATGCTTGATGTGGAAATCTGGCCCTTTTGAACCTTCCCTAATGGCATAAGTGGCTGAACCAACTTTGTATGATACACATAATTTGTCATCCACTAGTTTCTGTAAATGAAGATAAGAGGATTAATCTTAACAGTATGGTCATCATGCACATAGATTGAAATAGCTTGCAATGAATTTTTATGAGTACTAGGTAGCCTATTAATGAAAACAATGTCTCTGTCCATAATACGTCTATTTATGATTTGACTAACTTTCAAATATGTATGTCCTTTTGAACCTTCCCTAATTGCACAAGTGGCTGAACCATCTCTGTATGTTACACATAATTCGTCATCCACTAGTTTCTGTAAATGAAAATAAGAGGATTGATCTTAACAGTATGGTCGTCATGCACATAGACAGAAAATGCTTGCAATAAATGTTTATGAGTACTTGGTAATTTTGGAGTCCTTGGTTAGGGTTTGGGCTGAAAGTACGAGTGTTGGAGCCGACGCTTTCGGAGTCCGAACTCATTCTTTTGAAAAATAGAAAAATAGGAATATTAGTAAATATGGATTTTCTTGTTAAGAAGAAAATGGAAGGTAAAGAAGAGACATAACTGAAACTTTGCACTGTGAAAAGTAATATTAACCATTTTACTTTCCCCATTGAATTTAACGTCTATGAAATGGACCTTTTTCAGAAAACCATGGATTCAAAACCATTAAATCCTTCTCAGAAATCTGAGTTTATTGAACTGAATTGAATTATTACAATTCAATTTTGTTGAATATCCAAACACAAGGTTTTCATGAATTAGGCAAATGAATTCATTTTAACTCATTTTGTCGAATATCCAAACGCAAGGATTTTTTATTTTTTATTATTTTGTGATATGCAATAGCTTTTTAGAATTCATATGTAGGTGCATACTTGTGCTCATTCACATGAACTTAGACTATCTTTCTTATTATTATTTTTTTAATTTTTCTAATTTTTGTATCTAATTTTAAATTTTTAGGCCCTACAAGAAGATTTAAGGTGCCGTCAATAATGCTAACAGAATCCTCCAGGTCAGATTGTTGATTGGACTTGACTTTATTTAAATGATCTTGATAATTCATTTTATTTAAATGAGCAGACCCGGATGTGTGTCGGAGCTATTCGGATGTTGAGCAGGGGTCCCTAGAATGTGGGAACCACTGTTATGACCATGATGAAGCTGTCTATTTCCTATGGACAACATTGGAGTGGCCTGACCATTTGGACAAGCCGTGTTTATATCTGTATTTGCTTAAAATTGATGGAGCAAACCCAAATGTGCGTCAGAGCTATCCGGATGTTGAACGGGGGTCCCTGGAAGGTGGGAACCGCTGTTATGACCATGATAAAGCTGTCCATTTCCTATGGACGACATTGGAGGAGCCTGACCATTTGGACAGGCCGTGTTTATATATTTACTCAAAATTAATGGAGCAGACCTAGATGTGCGTCAGAGCTATCCGGAAGAGAGGAGGTCCCTGGAAGGTGGGAACCGCTGTTATGACCATAATGAAGCTGTCCATTTTCTACGGATGACATTGAAAGGGCCTGGCCATTTTGATAGGCCGTGTTTATATTTGTATTTGCAGGGACCACACCCTTAACCTAAACCCGAACCGATTCTCAAATCCAAAAACCTATAACCTAAACCAAAACCAAAACCAAAACCAAAACCAAAACCTATAACCTAAACCCGAGCCTATTCTAGAATCCCAAAACCTATAACTTAAACCAAAACCAAAACCTATGACCCAAACATAAACCCATTCTCAAATCACAAAACCTATAACCTATCCCTAAACCTTAACCTATGACCTAACCTAAACCTATACTTATAACCTAAAACTATTCCTAAACCCCAAAACCTATAACCTAAACCTAACCTTAAACTAAACCTAAACTTATAACCTATAACCTTAACCAAAACCTATAACCTAAACCAAAACCAAAACCTATAACCTAAACCTGAACCCATTCTCAAATCCCAAAACCTATAACCTAAACCAAAACTAAAACCTATAACCTAAACCTGAACCCATTCTTAAATCCCAAAACCTATAACCTAAACCTTATCTTAAACCTATAACCTATAACCTAAACTAAAACCAAAACCTATAACCTAAACACGAACCCATTCTAAAATCTCAAAACCTATAACCTCAACCAAAACTAAAACATATAAACTAAACCCAAACCCATTCTCAAATCCCAAAACCTATAACCTAAACCTAAACCTAAACCTATAACCCATAACCTAAACTAAAACCAAAACCTATAACCTAAACCCGAACTCATTCTCAAATCCCAAAACATATAACCAAACCCAAAACCTATAACCTAAACCCGAGCCCATTCTCAAATCCCAAAACCTATAACCTAAACCTAAACCTAAACCTTATCCTAAACCTATAACCTATAACCTAAACTAAAACCAAAACCTATAACCTAAACCCGAACCCATTCTCAAATCCCAAAACCTATAACCTCAACATAACCTTAACCAAAACCAAAACCTATAACGTATAACCTAAACCTAAACCTATAACCTAAACCAAAACCAAAACCTATAACCTAAACCCGAACCAATTCTCAAATCCCAAAACCTATAACCTAAACCAATACCAAAACTTATGACTTAAACCCAAACCCATTCTCAAATCCCAAAACCTATAACCTATCCCTAAACCTTAACCTATAACCTAACTTAAACCTATACTTATAACCTAACACTATTCCTAAATCTCAAAACCTATAAACTATCCCTAAATCTTAACCTATTACCTAACCTAGACCTATACCTATAACCTAAAACTATTCCCAAATCCCAAAACCTATAACCTAAACCTATAACCTAAACCTAAACCTATAACCTATAACCTTAACCAAAACCTATAACCTAAACCAAAACCAAAACATATAACCTAAACCCGAACCCATTCTCAAATCCCAAAACCTATAACCTAAACCAAAACCAAAACCTATAACCTAAACCCGAACCCATTCACAAATCCCAAAACCTATAACCTAAACCTGAACCAAAACCTAATCCTAAACCTATAACCTATAACCTAAACCAAAACCTATAACCTAAACCAAAACCAAAACCTATAACCTATAACCTAAACCTAAATCTACAACCTAAACTAAAACCAAAACCTATAACCTAAACCCGAACCCATTCTCAAATCCCAAAACCTATAACCTAAACCCGAACCCATTCTCAAATCCCAAAACCTATAACCTAAACCAATACCAAAACTTACGACCTAAACCCGAACCCATTCTCAAATCCCAAAACCTATAACCTATCCCTAAACCTTAACCTATAACCTAACTTAAACCTATACTTATAACCTAAAACTATTCCTAAATCTCAAAACCTATAACCAATCCCTAAACCTTAACCTATAACCTAACCTAGACCTATACCTATAACCTAAAACAATTCCCAAATCCCAAAACCTATAACCTAAACCTAAACCTATAACCTATAACCTATAACCTTAACCAAAACCTATAACCTTAACCAAAACCAAAACATATAACCTAAACCCGAACCCATTCTCAAATCCCAAAACCTATAACCTAAACTAAAACCAAAACCTATAACCTAAACCCGAACCCATTCTCAACTCCCAAAACCTATAACCTAAACCTAAACTAAAACCTTATCCTAAACCTATAACCTATAACCTAAACCAAAACCTATAACCTAAACCTAAACCAAAACCTTATCCTAAACCTATAACCTATAACCTAAACCAAAACTAAAACCTATAACCTAAACCCGAACCCATTATCAAATCCCAAAACCTATAACTTAACTTAAACCTATACTGATAACCTAAAACTATTCCCAAATCCCAAAACTAATAACCTAAACCTAACCTTTACCTAAACCTAAACCTATAACCTATAACCTATAACCAAAACTAAAACCTATAACCTAAACCCGAACCCATTCTCAAATCCCAAAACCTATAACCTAACCTAAACCTATACTTATAACCTAAAACTATTCCCAAATCCCAAAACCTATAACCTAAACCTAACCTTAACCTAAACCAAAACCTATAAACTATAACCTTAACCAAAACCTATAACTTAAACCAAAACCAAAACCTATAACCTAAACCCGAACCCATTCCCAAATCCCAAAACCTATAACCTAAACCAAAACCAAAACCTATAACCTAAACCCGAACCCATTCTCAAATCCCAAAACCTATAACCTAAACCTAACCACAACCTATAACCTAAACTCGAACCCAGTCTCAAATCTCAAAACCTATAACCTAAATCAAAACCAAAACCTATAACCTAAACCCGAACCCATTCTCAAATCCCAAAACCTATAACCTAAACCTAAACCTAAACCTTATCCTAAACCTATAACCTATAACCTAAACCAAAGCCAAAACCTATAACCTAAACCCAAACCCATTCTCAAATCCCAAAACCTATAACCTAAACCAAAACCAAAACCTATAAACTAAACCCTAACCCATTCTCAAATTCCAAAACCTATAACCTAAACTTAAACCTAAACCTTATCCTAAACCTATAACCTTAACCTAAACCAAAACCTATGACCTAAAACCTTAAC
Organism: Magnolia kwangsiensis; assembly: GCA_037074715.1. Classification (NCBI taxonomy): domain Eukaryota; kingdom Viridiplantae; phylum Streptophyta; class Magnoliopsida; order Magnoliales; family Magnoliaceae; genus Magnolia; species Magnolia kwangsiensis. The sequence goes on along the minus strand of CM073576.1, from coordinate 38,665,488 downwards.
CTTTAACCTAAAATTATAACGTATAACCGAACCTTAACCTAAACCTAAAACTTAAACCTTAACCTAAAAATTAAAATCTAAACCTAAACCTAAACCTAAACCTAAACCTAAAACCTAAATGTATTCTCAAATCCCTAAACCTAAACCTATACCTAATCCTAGTCTCAACTCCCTAACCTAAACCTAAACCTAAACTTGAAAACCCAAACCCAAACAAGATCCCGAACCTGAACCCGATTTCCTAAACCTAAACCTTAACCTATTCTCAATACCCTAAACCTATAGCTTATAACCTAAACCAAAACCTAAACGTAAAACCTTGACCTAAACCAAAACCTACGACCAAAAACCTTAACATATAACCTATAACCTAAACTTATAACCTATAACCTAACCTTAACCTAAACCTAAAACCTAAACCTTAACCTATAACTTAAAACCTAAACCTAAACCTAAAACCTAAACCTTAACGTATAACTTAAAACCTAAACCTAAAACCTAAATGTATTCTCAAATCCCTAAACCTAAACCTACACCTAATCCTAATCTCAACTCCCTAACCTAAACCTAAACCTAAGCTTGAAAACTCAAACCAAAACCCGAACCAGAACCTGATTTCCTAAACCTAAACCTTAACCTATTCTCAATTCCCTAAATCTATAGCTTATAACCTAAACCTAAACCTAAACCTTAACCTAAACCTATACCTAAACCCATAACCTTAACCTAAACCAAAACCTATGACCTAAAACCTTAACCTATAACCTAAACTTATAACCTATAACCTAACCTTAACCTAAACCTAAAACCTTAACCTATTACCTAAAACCTAAACCTAAACCTAAAACCTAAATGTATTCTCGAATCCCTAAACCTAAACCTACACCTAATCCTAATCTCAACTCCCTAACCTAAACTTGAAAACCCAAACCTAAACCCGATCCCAAACCCAAACCCGATTTTCTAAACTTAAACCTTAACCTATTCTTAATTCCCTAAACCTATAGCTTATACCCTAAACCTAATCCTAAACCTAAACCTAAACCTATAACGTTAACCTAGACTAAAACCTATGACCTAAAACCTTAACCTATAACCTATAACCAAAACTTATAACCTATAATCTAACTTTAACCTAAACCTAAAACATAAACTTAACCTATAACTTAAAACCTAAACCTAAACCTAAAACCTAAATGTATTCTCAAATCCCTAAACCTAAACATACACCTAATCCTAATCTCAACTCCCTAACCTAAACCTAAACCTAAACTTGAAAACCCAAACCTAAACCCTATCTCGAACCTAAACCTGATTTCCTAAACCTAAACCTTAACCTATTCTCAATTCCCTAAACCTAAAGCTTATAACCTAAACCTAAACCTAAACCTAAACCTTAACCTTAACCTAAACCTATAACCTTAACCTAAACCAAAACCTATGACCTAAAACCTTAACCTATAACTTATAACCTAAACTTATAACCTATAACCTAACCTTAACCTAAACCTAAAACATAAACCTTAACCTATAACTTGAAACCTAAACCTAAACCTAAACCTAAAACCTAAATGAATTCTCAAATCCCTAAACCTGAACTGTCACCTAATCCTAATCTCAACTCCCTAACCTAAACCTAAACCTAAACTTGAAAACCCAAACCTAAACCCGATCCCGAACCTGAACCCAATTTCCTAAACCTAAACCTTAACCTATTCTCGATTCCCTAAAGCTATAACCTATAACCTAAACCTAAACCTATAACCTTAACCTAAACCAAAACCTATGACCTAAACCTAAAACCTAAACCTTAACCTATAACCTATAACCTAAACCTAAACCTAAACGTAAAACCTACATGCATTCTCAAATCCCTAAACCTAAACCTACACCTAATCCTAATCTCAACTCCCTAACCTAAACTTAAACCTAAACTTGAAAACCCAAACCTAAACCCGATCCCAAACCTGAACCCTATTTCCTAAACCTTAACTTATTGTCAATTCCCTAAACCTATAGCTTATAACCTAAACCTAAACCTAAACCTTAACCTGAACCTATAACCTAAACCTATAACTTAAACCTAAACCTATAACTTAAATGTATTCTCAAATCCCTAAACCTAAACCTACACCTAATCCTAATCTCAACTCCCTAACCTAAACGTAAACCTAAACTTGAAAACCCAAACCTAAACCCGAACCCGAACCCGAACACGATTTCCTAAACCTAAACCTTAACCTATTCTCAATTCCCTAAACCTATAGCTTATAAACTAAACCTAAACCTAAACCTTAACCTAAACCTGAACCTAAACCTATAACCTTTAACCTAAACCAAAACCTATGACCTAGAACCTTAACCTATAACCTAAAACTTAAATTTATTACCTATAATCTAACCTTAACCTAAACCTAAAACCTAAAACCTAAGCCTTATCCTATAAAGTAAAACGTAAACCTAAACCTAAAAGCTAAATGTGTTCTCAAATCCCTAAACCTAAACCTATACCCAATCCTAATCTCAACTCCCTAACCTAAACCTAAACCTACACCTAATCCTAATCTCAACTCCCTAACCTAAACCTAAACCTAAACTTGAAAACCCAAACTTAAACCCGATCTCGTACCTGAACCCGATTTCGATCCTAACCTAAACCTTAACCTATAACTTAACTTAAACCAAAACCAATAACTTGCACTTATAACCTAAATCTAGACCTATAAGAAAAAAAAAAAAAAGCAAATGAAGTTTCTGCAATTCTTCATGATTCTGAATTATAATGTTTTGTTAGTTGAATATTTTTTTATTAGATGAAAGACAGAAAATTGTTGCTGATTTCCTTTTTTAATTTATGATGTTAATGTATTTATGTGTGGATGAATGTAATGTAGAAGATTGTTTGTGTTTGGATGGATGTGGTTTATGTTTAGATGAATGTAGTTTATGTTTGGATGGATTTATGTAGTTTGGGTTTAGATGGATGTGAATGTGAATATGATGAAATATATTATATAACAGGTGTATCAAGAAGAATACGATGTTGTAACAGGTGTATGTCAGGAAGAATACGATGTTGTAACAGGTGTATATCAGGAAGAATATGATATGAATAGGTGTATATGCAAATACGAGATGGTTGAAGACCGTCCTTTTAAAGGACGGTCCACGACCGTCCTTTTCAGGTTCATAAGAGACGGCCTATGACCGTCCTTTTCAGACTCATAAGAGACGGTTCATGACCGTCCTTTTTTGGTTCATAAGAGACGGTCCATGACCGTCTTTTTCAGGTTCATACGAGATGGTCTATAACCGTCCATTTTATTGACGGTCATGGGCCATCCTTTTTACGGATGGTCTAGGACCGTCCTTTTTATTGATGGTCATGGGCTGTCCTTTTTACGGACGGTCTATAACCATCCTTTTTATTGATGGTCCACGACTATCCTTTTAAACTTCTTATAAGTCTTCTAATACCTACCATTATAGATGGTTTATGACCGTCCTTTTAAGCTTCATATAAGTCCTCTAATACCTACCATTATAGATGGTTTATGACCGTCCTTCTTTAGAGATGGTTTATGGCTGTCCTTTAAAAAATACGACACGTCAAAATTTGACGGCCGTTGCGACGGTCCAGGACGGTCCTTTTTGGCCTTTTGAGACGGTTTTCGACCGTCCTTTTTTCACCGTTTTGGCGTAGTGTTTTAAGATCTACCCATACATTAGAGTTAACTAAATTGGAAATTAATGATTGTAGAAAATAATGAAGGTAATTCTTCACAATACAATTTATAGATATATTAGTATGAAAAAATTCTATTTCATATCATGACTAGTAGAGCTATACCCATATACAAACAATCATAAATGTGGCATGAAAATTATTATAAAGAACATTCTATTTACATGGTTATAATTAGAACAATAGGGAATAAGAAGTTACTTCATGAATATCAACACAAACTAGAAATAAGTGGAGTCAAATCAATATTTATGATTCTCTAAAATTCTCTACATTTGAGGTTTAAGCTAACATGAAAATTAGTGAATGAAAGAAGCAATGAGGGATATTCCTCACCTTGGGTGGGTATTTTCTCTAATTTGGAATGTTCTTATGAGGTGAGTGTTAGGATCCTAAAATTCAAGTATATGTTTAGACTTTAAATCCCAACTCACCTATAGCCTAATAGTTATATGAACCTTAACTTCTACTCACTTGTTTGGACTTGTTGAAGGAAGGAGTGTCCTTCAAGGTAAGCAATTGTAGGCAGTACTTGAATAGAATGTTACAAGATACCAATGAGTCACTATTGGGTTGACTCGGTTGGAATTACTACCCAACAAGCTAGTTGAGTTGAGAGTTTGGGAAAAACTACCTGTTGGTCCTTGGATCTGTAGTAACACTTCAGATCTCTAACAATGACCCCTAATACTCAGCCAAGGTTAGTTTAGATTTTAACCCGATTAGGGGACTGGGTGAGTCAACTCTTGACCGAGTTGAGAGAGTTTCTAAATGCGGGTAGCCGAGTTGAGTCTTATACTTGAGTAGCGTCCGGTACAATTGGTGATGTAGAGTAGATTTGGACTGGTTTTGTAAAATCAAAGCTTCACCCTATAATACTGAATTTGGTTGAGTTCATAAGTAAATGACTCGCTAATAGCTCAGAGTCAAAACTCAGTTTAGGTAGAAACCTGTTACCTGCCGTATCATGTTGATTGAGGATGTCTGTGGGTAGGTTGGACCTTCTTGATATACAATCGATAAATGCGGTGAGACTGACTAACAAGTGGACATAGGGTGGTTGCATCGATCGGATATGAACATGACATGTCGCTACTACTATTGACGATGGTGATCAACGGGTCTGGATAGAGTTCGGGTCTGCTTATCAGACCGAGTTTATGATTAACGATCCAATTAGGGAGTGGAGTTTGAAATTTTAGAGAAAATGAAAGCGGGGTGATGGCGGGCATTACTTATTGGTGAGAACAGGGTGTGTCTTAAGCGGAGAGTTGGTGCGGTGCTAACTCAGTTAGTTCGGACTGGGATATGCTAGCAACTTCTTTCCTTCAAAACTTCCTTCTCCTCCAAACTACCTACTTGTCACGCCACAAACTCGGAAATCAGGCTCACAAAATTTTTGATCGTCGAATCCGATGCCGATAGCCTCCGTAATACCCCATTCTCAGCTTCCAGCACGCATATGCTACATTCTGATCCTGGGATCCTATAAGGAGGATTTTCCAATATACATTTATCTCGTAAAAAGCATAACCACAAGTTTACCCAAATCACAAAGGTAACATCATCATCATATATCCATTAATATAAATAGTTGAATACAGTGCTGAAAGGGAAATACAATATATTAAAAATCAAAGCTTCAGAAGACAGTTGCACACTCCAAGCTCAACACTATTGCTATCTAATGCCACCTGCACGCATCTATTATACATAAGCTTATCAAAAGCTTAGAGGGTGGTGAAAGTGTGTGCACAAGGTAAGTGTCAAGAATGCAATATTAGAGTAATGCAGAAACATGCTGGTAAGTCCATAAATATCATCAGCCATATCTAAGCTATGGGATGTAAAAACATAACAAGCCAATATTATATACTGAGGAAGCAATGTAGATCAGTTATGCAATGCAGAGACATTGTAAGCCAAATATCATATACTGAGGATGCAATGCGATATGCAAATCCTAACAAGTCCACGAATACTGTCAACCTCATCTGGGCCATATAAAATACAGAAGCATAGCAAACCAAATGCTATGTACTAAGGATGCAATGTAATACGTGGTGTGAATGAAATAACTAAGCTGGAGTATGAAGTCCGGATGATAGTACGTAATTTCACAAGCTATGGGGTCCATCACAGGAGACTTCTATCCAAACCAGTCTCATACCTAAGTTTGGATAGATAGACTCAATGTGGTAAACTCTTGATCTTAGGTTGGTCGCGCGCCTCAACCAAAATCCTGGCCATTACGAAGGTACACAACAATTAGTTGCGCTCCACTAGCCCGAGTGGATATTGAATGAATGAATGAATGAATGAGTATAATACTGAGTACGCAGCTCCTATTCAGTAAGTCCACATATTAGTATTGTACATCTCTGAGATATCATCGGGGTCTAGTACACTCTACACTAGCTTGTTGCCCCTATCCGAGCGCACAACTGGATAAGTGGAAGAGACCTCACTATCCACCTGTCAATATTAGGCTCGACTCATAGATAACGGACACATTCTTCAAGCTGGTCAAACTAAACCTAGATATTGCCCCCTCACTCAAGCAGGTAAGGTCACACCCCCTCTCAACTAACCATGACATAGTGGGAGACACAACCAACTGGTATACGACCCTCATGCGCTCATATATATCCACTCGGTATATACGTTAGGGCGTCTCCTGGCTACGGAGGTTTAGAAATTTTCATGCAGGGACATTTATTGTGCCCGTATGCTAGAACCAAATATTTTCGGTGTCCCATCTGGCCATCCATGACATGCTTGTGGAGGCTATGACCCTGATGTTGTTAGAGTGTATAGTGATCACATAACAAAATGTGAAATGCATGAGTCATACCATCCAGTCATGCAACAATCCTACGCGTACCATGTGTTCATATGGGCAACTTCTCCTATCAGGGAGTCCCATAATAATCAACTCAATGGCATGTGCTATGATCAATCACTCCTCATATCAAGCATACATATGATGGGCATGGCCTGGATCATGGATCTATACTAAGCATGTTATATGATGATGATGTAATCTCCTCATATCAAGGATGGGCCTAGTGAGGCCTAAGGGAAGGTCATAATGTGGATATTTAACCATCATTGCCCATTAATGTGGGCATTCAACCAACATTCCTCCCTAAGAGTGGCCCTCGTAGGGCTAAACATATAGTGGGCTCATGGCATCACTAAGGGCCTCATACACAACATAATGGGCCTCACACATATCTCATTGGACCTTACCAAATGGGCTTAATGTACACCACGATGGGCCTAGATGGCCTACTCATATCAAGAATGAACCTAATCATAGGGGCCCAACAGTTTCAGTTAACCCTTTAAGGGAAGATGAGAATGGGCCTAATAATTGGCCTAACAATGAGCCTTAGTGTAACACCCCGATTCTCGAAACTCGAGTACGCTACTCGTTTTCCAAAAACTTGAGTGTTAACCTTAATAATATCCCAAATTTTCACGTACATTTTTTTCTTTTTATCAAAATTAATAAAGTAGCAGAATATGAGCAATTCAAGTATAAGAGGGATTCTAAATATACATGACTGAATCATCAAATGGCTACCTGAGAACTTATACAAACCAATGTCTTAAGTTATAATAATACATGATAGTACAACTTCAGTTTAAATAAATCAGGATTAGAGAATCACAAGATCATCTGGCTCCTCCTATTCTTCCTAAACACCAGCATGCACGTCATCTACATTTCCTGCACACTGAGTACAGTTTGATAGCGTCAATGGCTATCTAGTAAGGTATAACCTCTAAGATTTATTGTATCATCAAGATAATTATGCATAGTTATCAAAGATAGTATATAACAAATATGACACAATAATTACAATGGAAATCAGATAAGGTTCATCAGATACTCATTCATTAAATAAATCATAAAAAATAATCTTGTTTAAATGCATGGATGTAAACACAAGCTTATAAATATGGGCATGCACATCCAACTGTCAAAATAAAGGGTCACCCAAGGAGAACTAGCCACCACAAAAAGTACATAAAGGTAAGCACAAGGAGAACTAGTCACCTGGAAACGACCATAGATGTATAGATCGCATCAGGAGAATTAGTCACCCGAAAAAGTACACAAAGGTATGCCCAAGGAGAACTAACCACTCGAAAAAGACCATAGATATATAGATCTCCCAAGGACAGTTAGTCACCCTGAAAAGTACATAAAAGTACGCCCAAGGAGAACTAACCACCCAAAAAAGACCATAGATATATAGATCACCCAAGGAAAGTTAGTCACCCAGAAAAGTACGCAAAGGTACACCCAAGAAGAACTAACCACCCGAAAAAGATCATAATAATATATAAATCGTCCAAGGAGATCCAGCCACCCAGAAAAGTACCTAAGGTACACCCAAGGAGAACTAGTCACCTGAAAAAGACCACATGCCATGAAAATGCATGATTAGCCCAACCATTATTATTCCAATTTCAAACAATCAATTTAAGAAAGCTCAAAGGTTACTATGGGGGGTTGGTCACCTAACATAGGCCGACAGCTCAGGCAAAATGTCCCATTCCACCATCTATGGCTATGAGACTAGCAAACTGGATGTTTTAAAGGTAACCTACTCACTAGTAGCCAATTACAGTTCTACAAGTGGCACTTATCATCGCAAGGTTATATGAAGATGATTCCTTAAAGCCACATAGGGCAAACAACCCATCTCAAGGATGTAGTGAAAATGGATTATCCTAAAAGTCACTTAGACAATAAACGTTCTATAAGATGTTAAGTCCCCATCAAATATTTCCTTTAATTTATTGGACAAATTGGCCACTAGTTCTAGGACCTCTAATCATTCCATCTAGTGATCACGAATGACAAATCATGTATAATATCTATATAACACATGCATATCTAAAGCATTCATTTCACATCAAAATAGAGGTAATTAGATCTTATGGCATATTCAAATATTAAATTTAAATTTAATTTATCAATCATCATAAGGGATTAAAATCAATAAGAGCGATGAAGCACATTAAGCAATTAATAAAGTAAATGAGCAAGGATAAGGGAGTAAGGCTAATTATCAAGATATAGAAAAGCTTGAAGGGTGATCCTCACCTTTCAAGATTCGAATTGGCTTCATATGTTGTTGAAATTATTTACACACATCCACTAATCTAATTCCAACTGCACTTGAAACTGTTTGGTCACTTAGGTCACCACCAATCCCTAAGGTTATCCCTAAAGATTAAATAGTGTAGGATTTGACTATGAATCTATGATTAAGAGGAGGTGATTCAAATTCTACTATAAGAATAACATAATTAAATATTCGTTGTATTGGAATTTATGCCAAAATTCTAAAATCAATTTCTATGAATCACAGTGTGACTTGACTCAATTCGAATCAACTCATATGATTCGAATTGATGTGAATTCACCTTTCTACCAAATCTCATCGCACTACCTTGTTAGGGTCGAGTAATTGTGATGGAATTAAACTTAGTCAGAACGAGTCCGATTTAGCAAGACAACTCAATGAGTTGTCACATTTATCAAAGAAATGGCATAACCCTAACTTCCTTGGAATTATACTTGCGTGAAATACTAAAATTGAGAAAAATTTACTCACCTGACTAAGCTCGACCTGGCTCGTTGCGGACCAGCGAGTTGACTCCGTAGACTAGAAATCCCTTCTTCTTCACTCTTCTCTTTTTATTTTTCTTCCTTCTTCTATCTTTCTAACTCTACTCTCTTTAGAGTCTCACAAGGACTAAACTCAAGTTAGGCCCACGTCTAATTCAACCCAGCTGACTCGGCTGCGAGTTAGCCCAATCTCTCTCTTCCTCTTTCCTGCTATCGTACTTCTCTTTCATTCACTGCCTCTCTTTCTTTCCTCCATCCTTTCTATACCTCTACATTGCCCAAATGTTCTATACTAGGCCCAACTTCAAACCAGATCTAAGACTTAGAAACCCAACTAGCTAAACTCGCCTCCAAATCCAATGAGTCGACTCGGTTCGACTATTTCCTCCTCCTGCCACTTCCTTTCTCTCATCTTCTTCTCTTCTAGTTCTTTTCTCTCCTCTTTCTTATGGCTAGACATGGCTTGGACTCGAGTCAGACCCAATTATGCAAAAAATTGGACTGACTTAGCTTGGCTCAATCGAAAACAACGAGGCAGTCGACCCTTTCTCACGTTTCACATCTTCTTTATCTCTCTTTTTCTTCCTTCTATATCTTCTCCTATTTCCTCTCTAGCTTTCTCTTTCTTTCTCTACCTTGCAACCAAACATGCCTTGAACTCAGTCCAGATTTGAAGGGTTTCAGCTGACCTCAGCCTAGCAAGTCAATCCGCTCAACTCGACAGCCACCTCTCAGTCTCTCTCTCTCTCCCTCTCTCTCTCTCTCTCTATATATATATATATATATATATATATATATATATATATTCTTAGATTTTTAGGGCCGACTGCCCGAAATAGAAGGAGAGCTTTTATAGCTCTCGGGAATCCTCCCAGGACCTTCGGTAGCAACTAATTAAAGGATTAGTTATGGGATTATTTTCTTTTTAATTACTTAAAATCAAGGGAACGAATCTCTGATCAGTCACTAGGGATAGATTTTGAGTTAATGGCCCACCTAACGTGATGTTTTAATCATCGAATGGGACCCATTATTCGTTGATGGGTTTTCTCAGTCGAACAAGGAAGATGATCACACCATTAATGGTGGATCATCAATTAATGGTTGATCTTACGATCAACCATGCATGAATGGTATGGATGATCTCTGGGATCACTGTAAGGTCCACCTTTTGGAAGAATGTCATCGAAATCCTGTGGTGAGCAAGTTTTCGAGTTGCGGAAGTATCTCGCGAGGTGATAAACCCTAAAGAATGGAGAGAATGGAGGGCTGAGATGTTTTCGCACGAAGGGTTGAGATTGAGAGAATCCCGCATGCGGTTAGCCAGCCTAGCAACAAAAAAGCAGAATGACTTCCATTTTCAAAAATTCCAACTGCACACACTCGGTTTTTTTTGGTGGTTGTGGTCACACGTGTTCGATCGGTGGGCTAAAACTAGGTAGGGAATGGTCAGATTCATGCCCTCTGAAAAGGCTGAGTTAAGAGTCCTAGGGGGGGTGAATAGGACTGTCAAATTAAAATTTAAATGCAGAATTAGAAAGAAATAAATAAAGATAGCACTTATTAAATCCAAATAGCAAAAATGAATAGCAACCTCAAATGCACAAGTATTTAGAGGTCGATACAGATGTTGTTCTAAGGACAACCTTACACCAAAAACCAATGGCTTATGGTAGGACAACCTGATTTCTAGAATGGTTTGTGTATTAAAATCCCAAATAAATACTGAGGAAATAAAAATAGATATCTACTGCTATTACAACATTCAACACGTGCAGAAAATAGATTATAATCATTCACCACAAATGCTGAAAATGAATTACAACATTCACACACTTATCCACATTCAACCATCCACCACAACACAAGAAATTATAGTGGTTCGCTTGTGTGTACACCAACTATTAGAAAACAGCCACAACTATCACTATGCCAAAATCATGGATTTGTGACGGACCAAATCCATCGTAAAACCAACTAAATGACGGCTTTCATTCATCGCTGTTTAGTGGGTCATTTTTTTTGACAAATAAAATCCGTTGTTTAATCTGTGATGGATAAGGTCCGTCGCATCATAGCGACGGATAAGATCCGTCATTAAAAATAAAAAATTCGTCCAAAAAATTCAAAAATTAGTCATCATTGAAAACATTAGCGACGGATAAGTTCCGTCACTAATATGAGTAACCGACGGACCTCAAATTCGTCATTGATTTTCAACAATAAAAAATTAGCGATGGATAAGGTCCGTCACTAATATGAGTATGTGACGAACCTCAAATTTGTCGTTGATTTTCAATAGTAAAAAATTAGCGACAGGTAAGGTCCGTCATTAATATGAGTAAGCGACGGACCTCAAATTCGTCGTTGATTTTCAATGTTCAGAAAGTAGCGAAGGATTTGGTCCGTCGCTAAAATATCTATAAATAAACAAATATCGATAAATTATTATTATTATTTTTTTAATCTTGCACCTGATAGTCATTCAAAAAATAATTCACAGTATTAATTGATAAGAATCCTATTCACAAAATTGGTAACAACTGAATTCAATAAAAGAGGAAATGACCTAAGTGGCCCCCTCCAACAAAAATTCACTTTAACCCTCGTAACTAAACACTTGCCCCTCCTAAACTAGGACCCATACAAAAGAAATTACTCGGAACTTCAATTGTTGGCTATGCCTTGCCTTATATTGGCTACTTAGTATCTGCTCTTGTTCAACCTTCTTTTGAGCCCTTCCTACATATATTACAAATAACTAGATTCAATTCAAGAAAAGACTAGTTTAGTCAACCCTTCATATATTTCAAATAACTAGCTCAAATCATGGAAAGTGAATAGTTTAATCAACTGAAACCAATTAACAAAATAAAATATTAGAATTCATCCTACCCATTAGAGGTTTAGGCAAGAGCATTTCTTAACTTCATAGCATTCACAAGGAGAGCACAATATAGTTTGAAAAGATCTTTAGATGTTGAAATCAATAAACAACAGCGCAATGCAATCTGCATTTAATGCACTAGTGTTTAATGACATGACCAAATGAAAGTGTAGGAACTGGGAAATTCCTATTTCCCAACAATCTGAACTCTTTTACAAGCAGGGATAATGCATCAAGTTTAGCTAAGTTGGACCGTAGGTTATTGTCCAGCCAGTGGACAACTTCTAACCTGTCGTGCATGCAACATCCAACTTGTCCAAAGGGTGGGCCTACCATGAGGAGCACCTTGTGAAAAAATTAGCACAATCCATACATTGGATGAACCCTATATGTATAGATGCCCTGGCCCATAATTCAGGCTGGTATGCTCATCAGGCTAGTCCCACATGCATGTTAACTATTTGGGACCGCATGAATAAACTTGATTTATATACGAAAACATCATGTGTTTGGTTAAGCACAGATTGTCTATTTGAAAGAAAAAAAGAAGGAGAAAATGCACCCATTTAAATAGATATCCATGGTTTAGATTCCATGTATATGAGAGATTCATGCCAAAGATCCCAGTAACCAATGAATAAATAGAGAGGCAAACATTTCCAGAGCTAAGGAAGAGCTCTACGTGCAATGGAATAGAAGAAAAGATAAATTGATCCCCAAACATGCATTGCAACTAAAACAAATACTGGCAGTAGTGAAATGCAAGAATTTGGAGATCAAACTAAAGGAAAGAATCCAATGCATGTGCAGTTCATTACCAATGTCCTTGTAAAATCTCACCTGAATCAGTTGATTTCAATGACTGTTAAGTTGTGGTAGAGGGAAAAAAACATGATTGTTAGTTGCATTAACATCTTCAGTTCTACTATAACCATCACCATTGGAGTCAGCCATGTATGCTGTAAAAGATACAAAACTTGAAAATGCCCACAGAAGTGCTTAATGCAAGTGCAAGGGATGGTATTAGACTAAAAAAAAAAACCCCCAAATAACTTTGGAACTAAAAAATAAAGGAAAAAAATAGCAAATTCAATCACATAAACTGAAAACTTGCAACCATCCATCACACAAATCGCATTAAAAGAAAAAAAACATTAAACTTATCTATTCATTTCCTACCAAAACATGCCAGGTTGGTATATGTGCAACAAATTATCTCTTTGGTTTATTATCACCACAATCATATCAAAACTTCATACGTGGGTAGTTACATTTGGCTGGAATTCCACTAATTGCTAGAATTCTCATCTAGCAAAACTAACATGACCCTATTTGGGCAAAAGTTTGCCTAGACTGTATTCTATTAGTAGTAACCATCGTAATTATTTCACTATTTTACTTTTTACCATGCATTTCATAGCCCATTTGTTGGATGTTTAGGGGTGTTGGTTAGTGTGCTTTTCAAGAAATGTTCCTACAATGGGACCCACAATTTAGATGCCCTGGATAGTTGTGAATCAATGCCACATGGGGAGGATGAGTTGCCATAATTTTTTAAATGGTGAAACTAACACAGCCCTATTTAGGTGAGAAGTTTGCCAAACTCATGTGTGTACAAGGCAAACCTATGAACTAGAACACCAACACATGTGCTAGCATGGCATGGCAGAGAGGTATAATGTTCAAGCTGTTCACAAAGTGGCACCTCTAAAGGTGTTTTTGTGGCCCATGATGTTAAAAACAAGTGGACAGTTTAGAAAAGTCCTGTTTTTTTCTGTACTTTTATTTCATAAACTGTGGCTATTCAATATGTGGACCAACATGATTCTTGCAAGAGGGCATTCACATGGAAGGAACCATTTGATGGATAGGTGGTACTTGTAGTAATGTGCCATGCTAGCACTTGTGGTGGAATGTGCATGAACTTCCTTGCACCCACGGGTGGATGTAGCGAAGCTCCGTTTGCAATTAAGGGAATTGTATGACTGTTGAGTTTGATGTTTGATACACAGACATTTGGAAATTTTACATATGTTAGAAAATAGTTTGAATTAAACTGGACAATTTGTTGGTCCCACTATGGATTGTGCATGATTCTATTGTAGCACATTAGTCTGATGATGCTAAATCATCCAATCTATGGCTCATAAGAAATTTCCAATGATAAGATGATGAGCAACATTTGAGTAATGTTAGGGTCTATTTGTTAAATTTGAACTCCAAAGTATGAATCTGAAGTTGGAAAAAGTGAAATGACCCACCCAAGGACACAATATTGTCCGCTTTGCCCAGAGGGCTCACGACTTTATTCTCGGGGTTACCCCCAAAACACATTGTATCCTTAAGGTTAGAACCCCACATATAACTATCACAACTTCCTATGACTCTTTCGATGTGATGTATTTGTTTCATGACCCATTACGTGGCCCATTGTCATATATGTTAAGCCTTGTTTGGCCGATTCCAATTGTTGAGGCCCGTTGTCGAGGCCCACCTTGATGTGTATGAGGCCCGTTGTTGAGGCCCACCTTGATGTGTGTGAGGTCCGTTGTTGAGGCCCACCTTAATGTGTATGACGCATATTGTTAAGGCCCACCTTGATGTATATGAGGCCTGTTGTTAAGGCCCACCTTGATGTGTTTGAGGCCTATATATATATATATATATATATATGATGCCATGTTATGAGGCCCATTGTGATGTATGCAAGGCCCATGGGTTATGGCCCATTTCAATGTATGTAAGGCCCAATTGGTATGGCTTATTCGATATATATATATATATATATATATATATATATATATATATATATATATATATATATATATATATATGATGCCATGTTATGAGGCCCATTGTGATGTATGCAAGGCCCATGGGTTATGGCCCATTTCAATGTATGTAAGGCCCAATTGGTATGGCTTATTCGATATATATATATATATATATATATATATATATATATATATATATATATATATATATATATGAGGCTTATATGATTAGGCCCACTATAAATTTGGCCCCACGAGGGCCACTCCTTGGGAGAAATGTTGGTTGAATATCCACATTAATGGGTAATGATGGTTAAATGTCCTCATTGTGACCTTCCCTTTGGCCCTTTATTAGGTTGATTACCGATTTTGCTTGTCGAGACCGATTATTAGTGCCGATTATTAATAGCGATTATGAGTATGTGATAGCATAGCATCATGATACATGCCCATACGCATCATCGGCATGTTTGTTATGATGTGTGGCTGACCATTGCATATGTCATTGGACAAATTGTTATGAGATACCCTGATAGGTGGAGGTTATCTCACATGAGCGCATGGTATGCACAGGATTGATGTATGACTGGAATGTATGACTCATGCATCTTGTATTGTGAGTTATGATTACTTTACACCCTAGCGACATCAGGGTCGTAGCCTCTACAGGAATATCGTGGATGGCCAGATGGGACATTGGAAATTTATTTTAGCATCGGGCTGCAATAGATGGCCCTAGGTGAAAATCCCTAAAACCCTTTTGGTACCAGAGGACGTCTCAATGTAAGACCAAGTGGATATACATGAGTGCCTGAGTGCCGAATACCAAGAGGCTGTGTCTCCCACTGTGTCGTGGTCGATTAGGAGGGGGTGTGGCCTTACCTGCCTGAGGGAGTAGGCATAACTAGGCAGAGTTTGACTAGCTCGAGGAATAGGTTCACGTTCGACGAGTCGGATAGGTATTGACAGACTACTAGCCAGGAGAATAGTGAGGTCTCTTCCACTTACTCGATTGTGTGCTTGATGGGGCGACAGGTGGTGTGGAGTGTACAAGACCTCGGTGATGATCCCAGAGAGGAACCGTACTGATATATGAACTTATTGAGCAGGAATTTCATATTCATTCACTTTACTTCGCATGACTAGGATTTCGATTGGGCGAGCGACTAACCTGAGACCAGGAGTTTACCACATTGAGTTTGATTATCCAAATTTAGGTATGAGATTGGTTTAGATAGAAGTCTCTTATGATGGACCTCGTAGCCTACGATATTACATACTATCATCCTGACCTCACACTCCAGCTTGGTCATTTCATTCGCATTGCATATTACATTCATGTGCATATGACATTTTAGGTCATTATATTTTCTATACTTATATGGCCTAGACAGACTTAGCAGGATTTATATATTACATTATACGCTCGACATCTGATATTTGACACTCTATGACTTATCATTTGTATAGCCGATCTGCATTGTATACTCTGATATTATATGACTCATGGACTTATCAGTATATTTTTGCTTACCCTGATATCATATGATTCATGATCTTGTCAGTATTTCTACTTATCCCGATGATGTATGATTTATGGGCTTTATTGTATACTTATCACTTACCTTACACACACTTTCACCACCCTCTAAAGCTTTTTATAAGCTTATACACGATAGATGCGTGCAGGTGACATTAGGTTACAGTAGCGTTGAGCTTGGAGCATGCAGCTGTCTTCTGGAGCTTTGATTTCGATATATGTATTTCCCTTTCAGCATTGTATTCAAATGATTATACTTGTGATGATGATGTTGTCTTTATGATTTGGGTATACTTGTGGTTATACTTCTTATGAGAAAAATGTACATTGAAAAATCCTCCTTGTACGATCCCAGGATCGAAATCTGGTGTATGGACGCTGGGAGCTAAGAATATGGTACTACGAAGGCTGTCGGCACTGGGTTCAGCAATCGGATTCCTATGAATCCGATTTTCAGGTTTGGGGCGTGACAAAAAGAGTAGTGAATGGATGTTTGGTTTATCTAAAAGGTATCCAGTTTGAAGCTGAAAGGCATAAAAAGTGCCTCTTCCAATCTGTTTTACTCGGTCTTCCACTCAAAACAAAATGTTTACTATTGAACCTAGTGTTATCTACTACATACTAGTAATATACAACCAATATTGGGGCACCATACCATAAGGTACAAAATTTCATGTCCCCCTAAACAAGGCATCCTCCATTGATAACATATATATATATATATATATATATATATATATATATATATATATATATATATATATATATATATATATATATATATATATATCATGAGTTTTTTATTTTCATTTACATTCACAAATACATTCATCATCCATCCAACTATTAACAACATTTACTAAAAATAAAATATATCCAACCAACTCTTAATAATAATTTCGAACTTAACCTACTGGGAACCGTCATGCACCGTAATGTCTTATGGCAGAGCGGGTTCTAAGGAGTTATAAGTTGACCCAGAAGACAATATATAAATGAAGCGATAAAGATATAAATGATTCAAGATTAATCAAAAGGTTTCGAGAACTTACATCCACCTCACTCTTATTGTCAAGTAGTCCTGACGAAAATGCATCCACACTATGAGAAGGGAAAAAATAATAATTTGTGGCTACACCGATACAGTTTGGTATGAATGGCTGCCTAGGTACCCAATGTTGGAAGATTGGGATCAAGCCACTACGTAGTTCTTAATATTTAATTCAAAACATTTTACGCATAAGCAATGAAAAAATCAAAACAAATCATAATAGAAATATGTGTACCTTCTATCACATATAAGAAGATGAAAAGTTAAATATATCACCAAATTTTTAAGCAAAACTACTAAATAATTCAAGATAAAGATTTAGTCAAATAATATCCAAAATAACCTCAAACACAATCCACATGTCTTGACCAAATTACAAATATATGTTCTTGACTTAAGAAAAGTTTTAAGTAAACTCCTTTAATATCTATGTTTTCATCAGCACTCTAGGCCAAAAGAGAACATCACCCACCTCGCAATCGGCTAACGTCTTTGTATGTAATTGGACAGTGAGTCCTAACGACATTTCCTAGAAATGAGGTGAATTGATTTTTTTTATCTCCTGTAATCTCTCCAACTGGACTGATTGAAACTTTTATCTTTGTGGTGATTCTTGGGGCAGAACTAGAAGGTCCTGCATAAGACATAATTTCTAAAAAAAATAAGATTATTAGTCATTTAATATGTTGTTATATATTATAAAGAGATGATGCTATACACATGCATATGTTTTTGCTGAATTTGAAAAAAAAATGAAAAGGAAAATAATCTAATATAGTAAATGTATTTAAATTTACTTCAACCTGATGTGAAACTTGATTAGTTTCTTTTTTTCTTTCAAATACGTGGGTTACTTGATTTAATTTCTACATATGACCCTTCTTGTATATCTTCACTAGTTAGGTCATACAGATCATCTATTAAGGAAGAGCTCAAGGAACCTGCAGTCAACCTAGCCTTAAACACTAGCGGATCCTCAAATGCATATACATCTTTTGTCAGTCGCTTCGGAACATCTAATACAACATGCTAGTCATCTTTTGTGGATCATTACAATAGAAGACCTGAGCCACTTGAGATGCATGGATAAATGGCTCATCTTCTTCCTTGATATTCCTTCTAAATCTTCCTAAGTTAACAAATATCAGATTTGTTTCAGGATTGACATAACATCCATTTGAAGTATCTTCGATATGCACCCAATCATAGTAGAACAATGTTATCTTGAAGGTGAAGTAGTTTAATTCAAGAATTTATCTAATGATGGCATAGTAGGTGGCTTCCTGTTCTACCCAGTTCTTATCCCTAGCACTTGCCCTAAACATAGTTAAGGCTTTCATAGAGACCTCGCTATTTTGTGTTGTCAAGTTTTTTTCAGAATCTGATGTACAAAAAACATATCCATTTACTGAGTATATGTACTATATGATGTGGCATCATAGCTAGGACCAGTAGCGATTCTCTTAAATTGTGACATTTCTTCATTCTCTAATTGTTCCCTTAACCAAGCATTGTAGTCTACTTCTTTTTATATTGACGGATTGCCCCTCCCGTTTTGTCCCTTACGTGTTTGGCCATGAATGTATTCATTGTACTTCCTACAATTCACATATAATATAATATATGAATTAAATTTTTTTACTTTGCATGGTACAATTTAAAAACATTAAGGATAGAAACATAGACTTTTGTCAACATACCCCAACCATTGAGCATTTTTAGTGTGATGTTGTAATACCCATCTACGTGCTTTTTGATATTGCACATTAGTAAGAAGATAACTTTTCCCTTTTTTATCGATTTGAAAATTATCAGCATTATCATCACCCTCATCATAGAATATATTTTTCACTCTCTTATGGCTTCCTAACATCTTATCAGGCATGTAGTCTATGCAATACATCATGGACTCTTCCAGTATCTAGTGTTTAGCAATACAACCCTCTGGATAAGTTTGATTTGTCACATACTTTTTATATGTTCTCATCATCCTGTACACATTAAAATCAGATATAAATATATATATTTTTTAAAAAATAAAATTGGAAAAAGAAAGTTGATAAATTCTGATAATTAATTTTACCTCTTAAAAGGATACATCCGCCGATATCTGACAGGTCCACAAAGTTATGCTTCCTCTACTAAGTGCACCACAAGGTGTGTCATAGGAACAAAAAAAGATGGGGAAAAATATTTTTTGACTACACATAATGTTTCCACTATATATATATATATATATATATATATATATATATATATATATATATATATATATATATATATATATATATATATATATATATATATATATATATATATTGAATCTCTTCACGATTAATAACTTTTGAACATATGACGTTGAAGAATCTTGACATTTCACAAATGGCTGTGCGCAATGTCTTCTTCTTTCTTAAAAACGAGTGCATCAACAAAACTGGTAGCAATTGTTGCATCACAATGTGATAATCATGCGACTTGAGGGCCTTTAGCTGACAATCCTCTAAATTGACACGATGTGTCCAGTTTGCACAATATCTTTTTGGGACTTTCAAATTGGTTAATGTCAAACAAAACATGTTTCTTTCTAATGTGGACAATGTGAAAGGAGCTTTAGGTAAGAATAACTTGTCGTTTCTTTCTGCAGGCCACATAGACTTTCTTATCTTCATAGCCTGAAGATCTTGACGGGCTTGTAAACCATCCTTAGTCTTATCTTTTGTATCCATGATTTGCAATGAGGTTCTCGGTGACATTTTTCTCAACATGTATCACATCCATATTGTGACGAATGGGCAAATGCTCTTAGTAAGTAAGTCAAAAAAGATTGATCTCTTCGTCCAGGCAGTAATGTTGTTCGTGTCATTCTTAGACTTTTTCTTAATCTTTCTCACTTGCTTTCCAAAAACGGTTTCAATAGTATTCATTTTATGTAGTACATCTGAACGTTTCATATGCTCCGGAGCCTTCCTTTTTTCCTCTTTCCCATTGAATCTGGTTTTATCAATCTTAAATTCATGACCTAATGGCAGGAATCTTCTATGTCCCATATATGCAAACTTCTTTCCATGTTCAAGCCAAACCGATTCCGTCTCCTCACTATAAATAGGGCATGCAGACTTTTCTCCTGTCCTACAACTAGAAAGATGTCCATATGCTGAAAAATCGTGTATTGCCCATAATAAAATTACTCTCATTGTGAACATATTCTTACTATGAGAGTCATATGTCATAGATCCTTCTCACAATTCAAGCAACTTTGCAATCAAAAGTAAACATCAATGTCATGTCCTGGACCTTTTTTCTAGGGATCAAAAGTGTTAACATGGTAAACTCCTTCCACATGTATAAATGAGGCTGGAGATTATATGTAACAATCATAACAAGCCAACAACTATATGAATTACTCATATTCCCAAAAGGATTGAATCCATCCGTTGTAAGTCCCAAATGAACGTTACGTGGCTTCACAGCAAAATCAACATACTTTTCATCTACAATCTTCCACATAGACGAATCTACTAGATGATGCATGCAAATATCATCTTGAGCCAACTTTGAATGTCATATCATATTCTCTGCAATCTTTGGTATAGTGTAGAGCCTTTTTAACCTCAGCATTAATGGGAAGTACCTTAGCACCTTACAAGGTACATGTGGGGCGGTTGACCTTACAACACTATTAAATTTCCATTTGCTTGCTCCACATTTTTGACAACACTGCTTATCAACATGGTCCTTCCAGTACAAAATACAATCGTTAGGGCATGCATGTATTGTCTCATAGTTCATACCCAATGAACTGATCAGCCTCTTTGCATTATAAGTGCTATCTGGAAAACAGTTCTCGTTTGGTAAAATTTTCTTGATCAAGCTTAACAACTCTATAAAACTATTGTTTGACCAACGAAACCTAGCCTTCATACTCAGCAACTCCACTATCATAGACAACTTTGTATGCTTCAGTTTACACAATGGATATAAGGGTTGTTTTGCATCCTCCATTAACTTCCTATACCAAGCCTCTTCGCCTAACTCAATGGGTTGAAAATGACCAAAAGCATCATTCACCAAATCAACCATTTTGGGCAACACATCTTCATTATGATTATCGACAGATGTACTCGCACCTATTTCAAGATGTTGTTCCCCATGGAGAAACCACGTCGTGTACGTTTGATCTATGTCATTAAAAACCAAGTGTTCAGAAATGGTTTCTAATGTCATCTTCCCATGTATATTACAACACTTAGCACAAGGACAGCTGTGTTAGTCTTCCCCATTTGAATTTTGTTTCACGTACTTTAGAAATGTTGCAACACCTTCCATGTATTCAATAGTTAACCTTCCTGCCCTCATCCAATTCTTGCATGGTGTTATGGAAGCCATCTCTGGTAACGCGTACATGATGTGTTTAAGTTAGATTACGAATGAGTATGTCTATCTAACTGACCAAATCAATCGCCCATCCAAGACTGGATAGATTGTAACACTTTCATTTTTAAATTTAAATGCCTACATCGAAATTTAGGCAGCATCTCCCCATATCTCCCAAAATATATTGATCTTGTATTTGATTCCCACGTCAGGTATCAACACAAAGTGAGGATATTTGACAATGGAAATAAATGCAAGAAACATATCCAGGGAGAAAAAGAGAGATGATGCATAGAAAAGGCAAGTGCATTTGAATTGCTAAAATGAAAGCATTACATTCTATCCGGTCTTGAACTGTCCAAACAGGGAAAATTTAAGGACTTTTATGCACCAAGGAGCACACTACATCTATGCCTGACCACATAAAAAACCCTTAAATTGGTAACTGATTGTCTTAATATATATATACAATCACATCAAAATTTGTAATCTAAATGAACACAATTCAAAATACAACTCATTTCTAAATGTGGAATCAAAGTAAAAGAACTGGTAACCTGAGTTGTTTCCTGCAACCAGTCTCTCCAAATACCAGCACCACCTATTCTCCATACATAAACAGATAAAAAAAACTCAGAGCATGATATTGAATAACATTGAATCCTCCTTTCAATAGGGGACATTTTTCAAGCATGCATGGTGGCAATAGGCAAGTAAAAGGAGGACATTTTTTATGGAAGCTTACTCTTGTTTTTCTGTGGACTGACTCAAACAAAATAGTAGGATTAGACGCCCATGATACGTGTGCAAAGGTACTTACATGCAGAGGTGTGGGGGTGAGCATGCCTTCACACACACACACACACACACACACACACACACACACACACACACACACACACACACACACACACACACACACATAAGGATACATGCCCACTTACATGTACACGTGTGTACATGCATTCAAGAGAAAGGAAAATGGTACTGTGAGGTCGACCTCATGCAAACTTTCCATGAGCTTTGTGGGCCTCACTATGATCTATGTCAAACATTCACAACGCACATTCAGTGGGTCCTCTGGGTTATGGGATATCTAAAAAATCGGCCTCGTTAGGAACTCAAGTGCACCGTACCATCTGAAATCATGTGAAACTGTGCCTAAAACATCTAAAACCACTTGGTGGGGCCCATTCACTACATGAAAAATGGAAAAAAAAGGACGGATTTAGAGATGGTTCTGGACCGTCTTTAAAATTGCTTGCTTAAAAGGCGCTTTAGAGACCGTCTCTAAAATTTTAAACGGCCCCTAACTGTCCTTAATATTGTTTTAAAAATTTTAACGTCCACAAATCATTAAGACGGTCGTTGACCGTCTTATATGACTCATCTGAGATGGTCATTGGTCGTCCGCATTAGAGACGGACTCATCTGAGATGGTCATTGGTCGTCCGCATTAGAGACGGTCGTTGACCGTCTTATATGCAGTCATCTGAGACGGTCATTGGCCGCATACATTAGAGATGGTCATTGGTCGTCTTTTACTTGTAATCTGAAACTGTTCAAGACCGTCTCTATTAGAGATGGTCCTTAGCTATCTTATAGCCCTGTCAAAGACCGTCTCTATTAGAGATGGTCAAGGACTGTCTCTATTAGAGACGGTCTTAAACCGTCTTTATTAGAGACTGTTATAGACCGTCTTTATTAGAGACAGTCATAAACCGTCTTATAGCCCTGTCAAAGACCATCCCTAATGCTTAGGTTAAAAATTAAGAAGCTCAAAAAAATAATGAATTTTGAAAAAAAATTAGTTGAGAAGCTTAGAAAAATAATTAACAATGTTAAAAAAAATTTAAATTTTGAAAAAGAAAACTGTAATTTTAAAAAATCAAGATTTTCAAAAAAAAATTAAGAACTTTGAATAATGTTGATTTTGAAAAAAAAGATTCAATAAAAAATGGTATTTTGAAAAAAGAAAATTAAAAAAATAAACAAAATTTGTGAAAAAACTGACAAATTGTAAAAACTATATATTTTTTAAAAAAGAAAACTAGATTTGGTATTTTGACACGAAAAATTAAAAAGTTATATAACAAAAGTGAGATTTAAAAAATGATATTTTGAAAAAAAAAATTTTAAAAATTAAACAAAATTGTGAAAAAATTGATAAATTGTAAAAAAATATATATTTTAAAACAGAAAACTAGATTTTGTATTTTAAAAGAAAAATTAAAAAGTTATATAACAAAAATGAGATTTTAAAAAAATGATATTTTGAAAAAGAAAATTTAAAAAATTAAACAAAATTGTGAAAAAATTGACAAATTGTATATATATATATTAAAAAAGGAAAACTAAATTTTGTATTTTGACAAGAAAAATTGAAAAGTTAGATAACAAAAGTGGGATTAAAAAAATAATATTTTGAAAAAGAAAATTTAAAAAATTAAACAAAATTGTGAAAAAATTGACAAATTGTAAAAAAAAAAAAAAAAATTAAAAAGAAAACTAAGTTTTGTAAAAAAAATGTTAAATTTATTTATAATGAAAATGATATTTATTTAAAAGAGTATATACATTTTGAAAAAAAAATGTTAAATTTATTTGTGAAAAATAAAATTACTAAATTATTAGGCACATCCACTAATTGAACCTTTAATCGTTTTTGGACAATCTAATCAGTTCAAGTTGAATAAATAACTTCAGATGTTTAAATCAAATTTCACTAAAATTGTTGATCAATCTTTCATGCCCAATATCTTTCTCATATGTAGCCTGATTGAGGCGAGTAACTAGAAAAATTGAGAGTATTGATCAGTAAAATAAGGTGAATGGACTAGCATGTAAAATGGGCCAAATATTCTGGTTAAAATTGTGACCCAACTTACCGACCTCGTGAGAACTTAAGAATTGATGTTAGTAAGTTTTGTGGGCCCCATCATGATGTGTGTCGAACATCAACACCGTGGATTTGATGTGTCCCCTTCAGGTTATGAGATATCTCAAAAATCATCGGTAAACAAAACTCAAGTGGGTCATACCATTTAAAACTATGTGAAGACATCCTAAAAAATATAAAAGCACTTGGTGGGGCCCACATGAGTTTTGGATGTGGTTGAAACTTTGTCTGACCCCTCATCCAAGTGGGATGCACATAATGAGTGGGTTGGATATGTGAATCACATTTAGGCAGGCCTAATATATGATTATGAATGTTTTAAGGAAACCTTTCTCCACTACATTTAAGTGAGTTACTCGTTACCTTTACCAGAGTAAACTCTGTGGGGTTCACCATTATTTATTTATTTTATCCACTCCATTCATCCATGTTAACAGATTATTTGAGGTCTAAAGAACAAAAAGGAAGCATATCCAAGCTCAAGTGGACCACACCACAGGAAATAGTGTGACTGAACCTCTACCATTTAAAATTTCTTGGAGGCCATAGAAGTTTTGGATCAAGCTGATGTTTGTGTTTTCTATTCATTTATATATTTTTGATATTATGACCAACCTTTAACTGTTTTTAGACAATCTGATTAGTCTGGATATGAAGAGTAAATAACTTCAGATGTTTAAATCAAAATTCACTCAAATTGTTGATCAATCTTGTTTGCCTAATATCTTTCTCATATGTAATATGATCGAGGTGAGTAACTAGTCAAATTGAGGGTAATGATCAGTAAAATAGAGTGAATGGACCAAACATGTAAAATGGGCCCATCATGATGTGTGTCGAACATCAACACCGTGCATTTGATGTCTCCCCTTTAGCTTATGAGATATCTCAAAAATCATCCGTATATGAAACTCAGGTGTTGATTACCATCTAAAACTATGTGAAGATGTCTAAAAAATATAAATAGTACAATATTAGATGTCATACCATTTTGGGGCCATAAAAGTTTTGGATCAAGCTGATTTTTATTTTTTTCCCTTCATCTGGCACTGTATGACATAATCAACATATTGGATGTGAAATAAATAGTACAATAAGCCTTAGGAGGATTTTAATGATGGATATCCAATTACTATTGATTTTATGTGGTGTGGTGCCCCTAAGATTTCTATGGTGGGGTCCACTACAGACTTTTATTTGCCTCATTCTTTGGCTCATGACATAAAATGATATCTCAAAATGGATGGACGGTGTGGATATAACAAATACATCATAGTGGGGCCCACAAAACTTGGTGGATGTTGGTCGGTGCTCTATGGGTCCCACCATGATGTATGTTTTTCATCCATGCCGTCCATCCATTTTTACAAATCATATTAGGGCTTGATGCCAAAAATGAGAGGAATATAAATCTTAGGTGGACCACACCACATGAAAACAAAGTAATTGGATATCCACCATTAGAACCCTCCTAAGGCCCATTGTACTTTTTATTTGGGATCAACCCACACCGTTCATCCATTTTTTGAGATCATTTTATAGAATTATCCAAAAAAATGAATCATACCCAAAGATTAAATGGACCACACCCCAAATAAGGGGAACGAATTGGCTCCTCCCCCTACACCATCCAATGGCTTGTAGTTGGTGCTGTGTGGACCCAACCATGACGTATGTGTTTAATCCATGCCGTCCATCTATTTTTAAAGATTATCTTATGGCATGAGACCAAAAATGAGGCATATCCCAATTTGAAATGGACCACATTACGAGAAATAGTGTTGAATGACCGTTAACCATTTAAAGCATTCTGTGGGCCATAAAAGTTTTGAATTGAGATGATTTTCCCCTTCATCTAATCCTGTATGACTTAATAAACAGATTGGATGCCAAATAAAGAGCACAGTGGGCCTTACATAGGATTTTAATGATGGATATCCAATCACTATTGTTTTCATGTGGTGTGGTCCATCATGATGTGTGTTGAACATCAACACTGTGCATTTGATAGAAGTTTTTGATCAAGCTGATGTTTTTGTTTTCCATTCATTCATATCTTTTTGATATTATGAACATGTTGGATGGAAAACATTATTGTGGGCCCAAGGAAGGTATCAACGGTGGAAATCATTATTCTATACTATTTAATGTGGCATGGTCCACTTGAGTTTTGGATTTACCGAAAATTTGGGATTAATTGACACACACCGTTCATCCATTTTTTGAGATCATTTTACAGAATTATCTAAAAAATGAATCATATTCAAAAATTAAATGGACCACACCACAAATAAGGGGAACAGATTGTTACTCCGCCTACACCATCCAATGGCTGGTGGTTAGTGCTGTGTGGGCTCCACCATGATGTTGGACCCCATGACCATTTTTTAAAAAAAACCTTTTGAACCAATTCGATTTCAAATAAACATTATGATGGGCCTTAGGATAGTTTCAATGGTGGGAATCACCCTCCCGTTGTTTTTTATGGTGGGGTCTACTACAGATTTTTATCTATCTCATTCTTTAGCTCATGACTTAAAATGATATCTCAAAATGGATGAACGGTGTGGATATAACAAATACATCGTAAGTTTTTATATTTTTAAAATATTATATATATATGGAAAAGGTTCTATTCATTGAGCTCATGAGAACTCCCCACGAGGTCAAGCTGTGTGGGCCCCACCATGATGTGTGTTGAAAATCAACACCGTGCATTTGATGAGTCCCCTTTAAATTATGGGATATCCAAAAAATCAGTCATATATAGAACTCCGGTGGGCCATACCATCTAAAATCATGTGAAGACATGCCTAAAACATATAAAAACACTTGGTGGGGCCCCACCTGAAATTTGGATGCGTCTGAAACTTGGTATGACCCCTCATTCAAGTGGCACACACATAATGGATGGGCTAGATTTGTGAACCACATCTCTGTGGGCCCTTAAAATTATTATGAATGTTTTAATGGAGGGTAACCCCTCTCAACTTTTGTGTTCGGTGGCCTGTGGGCCCCATCATGATGTATGTGTTTCATCCATGCCGTCCATCTATTTTTATAGATCATTTTATGATATTACAAAAAACATGAGTTATATCCCAATCTCAAGTCGACCACATTTCAGGAAAAAGTGTTGAATGAACATCGACCATTAAAAACTTTTTGGGAGCCATAAAAGTATTGGATCCAGCTAATCTTTGTTTTTTCCCTTCATCTGGGCCTTTATGACCTAATCACAGATTGGATGTCAGATAAACAGTACAATGGGCCTTAGGAGGATTTAAATGATGGATATCCAATCACTATTGTTTTCCTATGGTGTGGTCCACCTAAGATTTATATCCCTCTCATTTTTAGGACTAAGAACTAAAATGATCTTTAAAAATGGATGAACGGATTGGATGAAACACATACATCATGGTGGGGCCCATAGACCATCGAACACCAGCCACGGGGCTTGTGTCAGGGGAGTAGCCAATCCGTTCCGCCCTAAAAACACGTCCCGCGCACGCCATCTCCCACAACCCCAAATCCCTCAATCTCTCTCGCGCGCCCGCCCCTCCCAAAACCCAAACCCTCTCTCTCCCTCTCTCTCAACCTCTCTTAGTCTCTCACTCTCGCGCACCCTCTCTCTCTCTCTCTCGGTCCCTCTCTCTCTATCTCTGTTTCTCTCAGTGCTCTCTCTCTCTCTCTCTCTCTCTCTCTCTCTCTCTCTCGCATCCTCTCTCTCTCTGTCTCTCTCGATGGACCATGATCGGGGCTCCAACTCAAACAAGTATCTCTCTATCTCTCAATCTCTGTCAATCTCAATACCGATTGAAATGATTTGGGGATTTACAGATTTGTGGATTTAGGGATTTAGGGATTTTGGGATTTTGGGATTTGGGGATTTAGGTGGGCATTTCTATCTCCACAGTTTCATGTGGTCCACCTTGATGTA
Organism: Magnolia kwangsiensis; assembly: GCA_037074715.1. Classification (NCBI taxonomy): domain Eukaryota; kingdom Viridiplantae; phylum Streptophyta; class Magnoliopsida; order Magnoliales; family Magnoliaceae; genus Magnolia; species Magnolia kwangsiensis. The sequence goes on along the minus strand of CM073576.1, from coordinate 38,636,625 downwards.
TGTGTTGTATATCCATGCCATCTCTATTTTTCCAGCGCATTTTAGGTAATGGCCCTGAAAATGAAGCCCATTGCACTACAGGAAATAGTGGAGATTGAATCCCCACCAATGAGAACTTCCTACGGGCCACAAGAGTTTTGTATGGGAATCGAAATGTGTACTGAGTAATCTCTGTGGGGTCCACCTTGATTTATGTATTTTTTCATCCCTGTCCATTTATTTTACAAGATAATTTTATGGCTTAAGCCCAAAAATGAAGCATATTCAAAGCTCAAGTGGACCACACCACAGGTAACAATGTGAAATGATCCTCTATTGTTGAAAAACTTCCTGTGGGCCCTAAATGTTTTGGATCAAGCTGATATGCGTGTTTTCCTTTATTCATATCTTTGTGATAATATGAATGGTTTGGATGATAAGCAAACTTCACCATAGGTCCTGAAAATGTTTCTAGAGAGTGAATATTGTCATTTTCACTGATTCTTGTGGCGTGGGATTTTAGGGTGGATTGTCCATTTATGTTTTTATAAAGGTGGTATCATATATGATTCAAATTGTTGGCATCCATAACCAAAATAAAATGATTTAAATGATTAACAAGTTAAAAATCCCATTGTAAATGATTTATATATATATATATATATATATATATATATATATATATATATATATATATATATATATATATATATATATATATATATATCCCACAGCTACAAACAGGTCCATTATATGAACAGCTTGGATCATTGAAATATGACCTTGGATTCAAATTGTCAGTTAAGATTTGGATTTGACTCATCTTTTGGCTCATGCTATGAACTGAGCTGGACAAATGGATGGATATTGTGGATATAAATTAGATACATCATGATGGAATTTGGGTCTTTTGGCTCATGTTATAGACTTAGCTAGAAAATTGAATGGACATTGTGGATATAAATTAGATACATCATGATGAAATTGGGGTCTTTTGGTTCATGCTATAAACTTAGCTGGAAAAATGGATGGACAGTGTGGATATAAATTAGATACATCATCATGGAATTGGGGTCACTAGCCAAACCCTGCCCACTTTTGGAAGGTTGAGATGGTAAGTGAATTAGGTGGTGTTACCAACACCATACTCAAAGGTAGTGTGTTGATGTCTTGGGCAATTTTGGGCTAAGGTGATGTATCTAACATCCACAACATCCACCTATTTTTTTAGCTCAAAGAAGAAGATTTGAAGCTCAAGAGTTGAAACCTTATATAGGGCCATGAGCATCATTATCACCATTGCTTCCTATCCACGAAAGGCTGTGGAGGTTTTTGGTGCATTCTCTGTCCACGAAAGACTCAAAAAATCAGCATTATACTTTTGCCAACATCATTATATAGGGCTGTACGAAGTGGCCCACAACGTGGCTAATGACAAGTCATTATACTTTTGTGGCTCCATGGAATATCTTTCTATGAAATTTTGTTCCAAACACCAACCACAGTCAAAAGTTCTTGAAAATGAAATTCAAGGAAAGCATACTTCATTGACTACCACTAGCTAAACCTTTATGTGGGAAAGAGGGTTTCATTGAGGCCTATTTTCTCAAATCCCAACTTACATTTCCTTGCAACAAATCCCAAAATCATGGAAGTTTATTAGAGTGCACCCAAAAGTATTGCAATATGATTCATAGGGACCTTAGCCATTGGAATGTGGTGCCAAAAAAAATGCACATGTCTAACTGTAGAAGGGGAACACCCAAAAAGAAATGCTGATATGTTTTTATAAAAGTGGGCTAGTTACTTCCAACAATTTGAATCATATATGATCTAGCTCTATAAATTAGTTGTTATGAACATATACTTCTACATGGTTAATTACTTTGATTCTACATGGTTAGATTTTGAATTATGTTTATCTAGACATGGTTAGATTTTGAATTATGTTTAGATTTGAATTTACATTATTTTTCATTAGGCTATTGTTGATATGAAGGATGTATTTCTTGTAGCAGAATATTTTTAGGATAAATTATTAATATATCATCTTCTTATCATAAATTATTCATATTACAGTTTCTAGTTGTCACTTGTAATTATAGTTGTCCCCCAAACCTATACTTATAACCTAAACCTAGACCTTAACCTATAACCTATAACCTAAAACCTAAACCCAAACCTTAACCTTAACCTATAACCTATATCTTATAACCTAAAATTATTCTCAAATCCCAAAACCTATAACCTAAACCTAATCCTAATCTCAACTTCTTAACCTAAACCTAAACCTAACTTGTTTTTTGACCTTTTTTTTCCAGTTGAATATGAACCATTGTTGTATTTTTTTTCTTAACCATTATTTTTTCCTAAACTATAGCTCTTGTTCTCCATTCAACAGTTTAGGTTTTCAGTTCATACAAGTGTAATTGACAAGACGGGTTCTCACCCTAGATGGCCCATGCACTGAAAATCTTTCATATTCAGTTGATCTAGAATTGTTGTATTTTTTAATGTCTTTTTTAATATTAAAAAATCAGTTTATATTAAAAGAAATTCCATTTGATTTTTTTTTTTTTTTTTTTTGTATGGATGCATCATGCATGGTTTTATGATAAAACACATGTATGTATAAAATAAATTATTTGTTCCAAACAGGACATTTATCAAAGGAGCACTATCAGGTGATATTTAAGATTTTCATTATAAATAGATTAAGAGCCAATGATAATTATAAGTAGACTTGCAGCCAAAAATAAAGAATTTAAATTTTTTCAAAATATGGAAAGACTAATTAGTCATACTTCTTGTAACTTCAGCCACTGCTTCAAATGAAGGGACTACACAAAGATTTAGCTAGGGAGACTACTGATGGTGAACTAGCAGCTGCAACAAATATGAGAGTTACAAAGGTGAAAAGAAGCATAAGGTGGTCGATAAGATAAGATGCATGATTTTCCTTTTCAACTATTAGTTATAGATTGACAGTACTTGTTTCAATTTTCTTGGATGGATGACGAATGTATTTGGGAATGTAAATGAAAATAAAAAACTTATAATATATATATATATATATGTGTGTGTGTGTGTGTGTGTGTGTGTGTGTGTGTGTGTGTGTTATCAATGGAGGATACCTTGTTTAGGGGGACATGAAATTCTTGTAGCTTATGGTATGGTGCCCCAATATTGGTTGTATGTTACTAGTATGTAGTAGATAATACTAGGTTCAATAGTAGATAAAACTAGAGAATCCCTAAACCTAAACCTACACTAATCCTAATCTACTCCTTAACCTAAACCTAAACTTGAAAACCCAAACCTAAATCTGTACACAAACCCGAACCCAAACCCGATTTCCTAAACCTAAACCTTAACCTATTCTCAATTCCCTAAACCGTAACCTATAACCTAACCTAAACCTAAACTTATAACCTACACTTATAACCTAAACCTAAACCTATAACCTAAACCTGTAACCTTAACCTAAACGTAAAACTTAAACCCAAACCCGATCCCGAACCCAAATCTGAATCGCTAAACCCTTAGCCTAAACCTAAAACCCAAACGTAAACCCGATCTCGAACCCGAACCTACTTTCCTATACCTAAAACTTAATGTATTCTCAAATCCCTAAACGTAAACCTAAACCTAATCCTAATCTCAACTCCCTAACCTAAACCTATACCTAAACTTGAAAACCCAAACCTAAACCCGATCCCGAACCCAAATCTAAATCCCTAAACGTTTAGCCTAAACTAAAACCCAAACGTAAATTCGATCTCGAATCTGAACCCAATTTCTTATATCTAAACCTTAACGTATTTTTAAATCCCTAAACCTAAACCTACACCTAATCCTAATCTCAACTCCCTAACCTAAACCTAAACCTAAACTTGAAAACCCAAAACTAAACCGGAACCCGAACCTAATCCTGGTTTCCTAAACTTAAACTTATGACCTTAACCTAAACCTATTCTTAAATCCCAAAACCTGTAACCTAAACCATAACCTATAACCAAAACCAAAACCTATAACCTAGACCCAAACCCATTCTCAAATCCCAAAACCTATGACCTAAACTTAAACCTTAACCTTAACCAAAACCAAAACCTATAACCTATACCTGAACCCAAACCCGAACCCGAACCCGAATTCCTAAACCTTAACCTAAACATATAACCTATAACCTATAACTTAAGCCTATACCTAAACCTAAAACCTTACTTATAACCTAAAACTCTTCTCAAATCCTTAAACCTTAACCTATAACCTAACATAAACCTATACTTATAACGTAAAACTATTCTCAAATCCCAAAACCTATAACCTAAACCCGAATTCCTAAACCTTAACCTAAACATATAACCTATAACCTATAACCTAAGCCTAAACCTAAACATGAAACCTAAAGATAAAGCTAAACCTATAACTTAAACCTAAACTGAAATCCCTAAAGCTTAACCTAAACCTACAACCTGAACCTAAACTTGTAACCTTAACCTAAACTATTCTCAAATCCCATAACCTATAACCTAAACCTAAACCTAAACCTTAACCTCTAACCTAAACCAAACCTAAACCTATAACCTAAACTCAATTCCCTAAACGTTAACCTATAACCTAACCTAAACCTAAACCTAAACCAATAACCTTAACCTAAACATAAAACCTAAACCTAAACCTTAACCTAAACATATAACCTATAACCTATAACCTATAACTTAAGCCTATACCTAAACCTAAAACCTTACTTATAACCTAAAACTATTCTCAAATCCATAAACCTTAACCTATAACTTAACCTAAACCTATACTTATGACCTAAAACTATTCTCAAATCCCAAAACCTATAACCTAAACCCGAATCCAAACCTGAACCCGAACCCGAATTTCTAAACCTTAACCTAAACATATAACCTATAACCTATAACCTAAGCCTAAGCCTATACCTAAACCTGAAACCTAAAGCTAAACCTAAACCTATAACTTAAACCTAAATTGAAATCCTTAAACCTTAACCTAAACCTACAACCTGAACCTAAACTTATAACCTTAACCTAAGCCTATTCTCAAATCCTATAACCTAAACCTAAACCTAAACCTTAACCTCTAACCTAAACCAGACCTAAACCTATAACCTAAACTCAATTCCCTAAACCTTAACCTATAACCTAACCTAAACCTAAATCTAAACCTATAACCTTAACCTAAACATAAAACCTAAACCTAAACCTAAACCTATACTTATAACCTAAACCTATTGTTATAACCTAAACCTATTCTCAAATCCTAAAACTTATAACCTTTACCTTAACCTAAACCTAAACCTATAACCTAAACCTAAAACCTAAATCTAAACCTAAACCTACACTTATAACCTATAACCTAAACCTAAACCTAAAACCCAAACGTAAACCCAATCTTGAACCTAAACCCAATTTCCTAAACCTAAACCTAAACGTATTCTCAAATCCCTAAACCTAAACCTACACCTAATCCTAATCTCAACTCCCTAACCTAAACCTAAACCTAAATCTAAACTTGAAAACCCAAAACTAAACCCGATCCCGAACCCAAACTCAATTTCCTAAACCTAAACCTTTAACCTATTCTCAATTCCCTAAACCTATAGCCTATAACCTAAACCTAAACCTTAACCTAAACCTAAACCTAAACCTTAACCTAAACCTAGAACATATAACCTAAACTTAAACCAATAACCTAACATTAACCTAAACCTAAAACCGTAACCTATAACCTAAAACCTAAACCTGAACCTAAAATCGAAATGTATTTTCAAATCCCTAAACCTAATTCTACACCTAATCCCAATCTCAACTCTCTAACGTAAACCAAAACCTAAACTTGAAAACCTAAACTCAAACTTAAACCCGATCCCGAACCCGAACCCAATTTCCAAAATTGAAACATTAACCTATTCTCAATTCCCTAAACCTATAGCTTATAACCTAAACCTAAACCTAAACCTAAAACCTAAAACCTGAAACCTGAACCTAAACCTAAAACGTAAATGTATTCTAAAATCCTTAAACCTAAACCAACACCTAATCCTAATCTCAACTCCCTAACCTAAACCTAAACCTAAACTTGAAAATCAAAACCTAAACCCGATCCCAAACCTGAACCCGATTTCCTAAGCCTAAACCTTAACCTATTCTCAATTCCCTAAACCTATAGCTTATAACCTAAACCTAAACCTAAACCTTAACCTAAACCTAAACCTAAACCTTAACCTAAACCTATAACCTCAACCTAAACCAAAACCTATGACCTAAAACCTTAACCTTTAACCTAAACTTAAACCTATAACCTAACCTTAACCTAAACTTAAAACCGTAACCTATAACCTAAAACTTAAACCTAAACCTAAAACCTAAATGTATTCTCAAATCCCTAAGCCTAAACCTACACCTAATCTTAATCTCAACTCCCTAACCTAAACCTAAACCTAAACTTGAAAACTCAAACTTAAACCCGATCCTGATCCCGAACCCGATTTCCTAAACCTAAACCTTAACCTATTCTCAATTCCCTAAACCTATGACCTATAACCTAAACCTTAACCTAAACCTAAACCTATAACCTTAACCAAGACCAAAACCTATGACTTAAACCTTAACCTTAACCTAAACTTAAAAACTCAAACCTAAGCCTGATCCCGAACTCGATTTCCTAAACCTAAACCTTAACCTATTCTTAATTCCCTAAAGAAATGACCTATAACCTAAACCTTAACCTAAACCTAAACCTATAACCTTAACCAAAACCAAAACTTATGACCTAAACCAAAATTGAAAACCCAAACTGAAACCCAATCCCAAACCCGAACCCGGTTTCCTAAACCTAAACCTTAACCTATTCTTAATTCCCTAAACATATAGATTATAACCGAAACCTAAACCTAAACTAAAACCTTAACCTAAAACCTAAACCTAAACCTAAACCTAAAACCTAAATGTATTCTCAAATCCCTAAACTTAAACGTACACCTAATCCTAATGTCAACTCTCAAACCTAAAACTAAACCTAAACTTGAAAACCCAAACCCAATTTCCTAAACCTAATCCTTAACCTATTCTCAATTCCCTAAACCTTAACCTATAACCAAACCTTAACCTAAACCTAGAACCTACACTTATAACCTAAACCTAAACCTATAACCTAAACCTAAGCCTAAGCCTAAAACCTAAACCTATGACCTAAAACCTAAATGTATTCTCAAATCCCTACACAGAAACCTACACCTAATCCTAATCTCAACTCCCTAACCTAAACCTAAACCTAAACTTGAAAACCCAAACCTAAACCTAAACTTGAAAACCCAAACCTAAACCCGATCCTGAACCCGAACCCGATTTCCTTAACCTATTCTCAATTCCCCAAACCTATAGTTTATAATCCAAACCTAAACCTAAACTTAAAACCTAAATGTATTCTCAAATCCTTAAACCTAAACCCACACCTAATCTTAATCTCAACTCCCTAACCTAAACCTAAACCAAAACTTGAAAACCCAAACCCGAATCCGATCCCGAACCCGAACCCGATTTCCTAAACCTAATCCTTAACCTATTCTCAATTCCCTAAACCTTAAGCTATAACCTAACTTAAACCTAAACCTAGAACCTACACTTATAACCTAAACCTAAACCTATAACCTAAACCTAAGCCTAAAACCTAAACCTATGACCTAAAACCTAAATGTATTCTCAAATCCCTACACAGAAACCTACACCTAATCCTCATCTCAACTCCCTAACCTAAACCTAAACCTAAACTTGAAAACCCAAACCTAAACCTAAACTTGAAAATCCAAACCTAAACCCGATCCTGAACCCGAACCCGATTTCCTTAACCTAAACCTTAACCTATTCTCAATTCCCTATACCTATAGTTTATAATCCAAACCTAAACCTAAACCTATAACCTAAACCTAAACCTAAAACCTAAATGTATTCTCAAATCCTTAAACCTAAACCCACACCTAATCTTAATCTCAACTCCCTAACCTAAACCTCAACCAAAAGTTGAAAACCCAAACCTGAATCCGATCCCGAACCCGAACTCGATTTTCTTAACCTAATCCTTAACCTATTCTCAATTCCTTAAACCTTAACCTATAACCTAACCTAAACCTAAACCTAGAACCTACACTTATAACCTAAACCTAAACCTATAACCTAAACCTAAGCCTAAAACCTAAACCTATGACCTAAAACCTAAATGTATTCTCAAATCCCTACACAGAAACCTACACCTAATCCTAATCTCAACTCCCTAACCTAAACCTAAACCTAAACTTGAAAACCCAAACCTAAACCCGATCCTGAACCTGAACCCGATTTCCTTAACCTAAACCCTAACCTATTCTCAATTCCCTAAACCTATAGTTTATAATCCAAACCTAAACCTAAACCTATAACCTAAACCTAAACCTAAAACCTAAATGTATTCTCAAATCCCTAAACCTAAACCCACACCTAATCTTAATCTCAACTCCCTAACCTAAACCTAAACCAAAACTTGAAAACCCAAACCTGAATTCGATCCCAAACCCGAACCCGATTTCCTAAACCTAATCCTTAACCTATTCTCAATTCCCTAAACCTTAACCTATAACCTAACCTAAACCTAAACCTAGAACCTACACTTATAACCATAACCTAAACCTAAACCTATAACCTAAACCGCCTAAAACCTAAACCTATGACATTAAACCTAAATGTATTCTCAAATCCCCTAACCTAAACCTAAACCTAAACTTGAAAACCCAAACCTAAACCCGATCTCAAACCCGAACCCGATTTCCTAAACATAAACCTTAACCTATTCTCAAATCCCTAAACCTATAGCTCATAACTGAACCTAAACCTAAACCTAAACCTTAACCTATAACTTAAACCTAAACATAAAACCTAAATGTATTCTCAAATCCCTAAACCTAAACCTACACCGACTCCTAATCTTAACTCCCTAACCTAAACCTAAACCTAAACTTGAAAACCCAAACCTAAACCTGATCCTGAACTCGAACCCAATTTCCTAAACCTAAACCTTAACCTATTCTCAATTCCCTAAACCTATAGCTTATAACCTAAACCTTAACCTATAACCTATAACCTAACCTTAACCTAAACCTAAAACCTAAACCTTAACCTATAACCTAAAACCTAAACCTAAATGTATTCTCAACTCCATAAACCTAGACCTACACCTAATCCTAATCCCAACTCCCTAACCTAAACCTAAACCTAAACTTGAAAACCCAAAACTAAACCCGATCCTGATCCCGAACCCAATTTTATAAGCCTAAACCTTAACCTATTCCCAATTCCCTAAACCTATGGCTTATAACCTAAACCTAAACCTATAACCTTAACCTAAACCAAAACCTATGACCTAAAACCTAAATGTATTCTCAAATCTCTAAACTTAAACCTACACCTAATCCTAATCTCAACTCTCTAACCTAAACCTAAACCTAAACCTAAACTTGAAAACCCAAACCTAAAACTCGATCTCAAACCCGAACCCAATTTCCTAAACCTAAAACCTAATTGTATTCTCAAATTCCTAAACCTAAACCTACACCTAATCCTAATCTCAACTCCCTAACCTAAACCTAAACCTAAACTTGAAAACCGAAACCTAAACCCGATCCCGAACCCGAAGCCGATTTCGTAAACCTAAACCTTAACCTATTCTCAATTCCCTAAACCTATAGGTTATAACCGAAACCTAAACCTAAACCTAAACCTTAGCCTATAACCTAAACCTAAACCGAAACCTAAAGCCTAAATGTATTCTCAAATCCCTAAACCTAAACCTATACATAATCCTAATCTCAACTCCCTAACCTAAACCTAAACCCGATCTGAAACTCGAACCTGATTTCCTAAACCTAAACCTTAACCTATTCTGAATTCCCTAAACTTATAGCTTATAACCTATACCTAAACCTATAAACTTAACCTAAACTAAAACCTATGACCTAAAACCTTAACTTATAACCTATAACATAACCTTAACCTAAACCTATAACCTAAACCTAAACCTAAAAGCTAAATGTATTCTCAATTACCTAAACCTAAACCTATACCTAATCCTAATCTCAACTCACTAACCGAAACCTAAACCTAAACTTGAAAACCCAAAACTAAACCCAAAACCGATTTTCTAAACCTAAACCTTAACCTATTCTTAATTCCCTAAACCTATAGCTTATAACCTAAACCCAAACCTTAACCTAAACCTATAACCTTAACATAAACCAAAACCTATGACCTAAAACCTAAATGTATTCTTGAATCACTAAACCTAAACCTACACCTAATCATAATATCAACTCCTTAACCTAAACCTAAACCTAAACTTGAAAACCCAAACCTAAAGTCCAATCCCGAACCCGAACTCGATTTTCTAAACGTAAAACCTAAATGTATTCTCAAATCCCTAAATCTAGACCTACGCCTAATCCTAATCTCAACTCCTAAACCTAAACATAAACCTAAACTTGAAAACCCAAACCTAAACCCGATCTCAAACCCGAACCCGATTTTCTAAACATAAACTTAACCTATTCTCAATTCCCTAAACCTATAGCTTATAACTGAACAAAAACCTAAACCCAAACCTTAACCTAGAACTTAAACCTAAACCTAAAACCTAAATGTATTCTCAAATCCTTAAACCTAAACCTACACCTACTCCTAATCTCAACTCCCTAACCTAAACCTAAACCTAAAATTGAAAACCCAAACCTAAACCTGATCCTGAACCCGAACCCAATTTTCTAAACAAAAACCTTAACCTATTCTCAATTCCCTAAACCTATAGCTTATAACCTAAACCTTAACCTAAAACCTATAACCTAACCTTAACCTAAACCTAAAACCTAAACCTTAACCTAAAACCTAAAACCTAAACCTAAACCTAAAACCTAAATGTATTCTCAACTCCCTAAACCTAGACCTACACCTAATCCTAATCTCAATTCCCTAACCTAAACCTAAACCTAAACTTGAAAACCTAAAACTAAACCTGATCCCGAACCCGAACCCGATTTTCTAAACCTAAACCTTAACCTATTCCCAATTCCCTAAACCTATAGCTTATAACCTAAACCTAAACCTATAACCTTAACCTAAACCAAAACCTATGACCTAAAACCTAAATGAATTCTCAAATCCTTAAACCTAAACCTACAACTAATCCTAATCTCAACTCTCTAGCCTAAACCTAAACCTAAACCTAAACTTGAAAATCGAAACCTAAACCCGATCCCGAACCCGAACCCGATTTCCTAAACCTAAAGCTTAACCTATTCTCAATTCCCTAAACCTATAGCTTATAACCGAAACCTAAACTTAAACCTAAACCTTAACCTATAACCTAAACCTAAACCTAAACCTAAAACCTAAACGTATTCTCAAATCCCTAAACCTAAACCTATACCTAATCCTAATCTCAACTCCCTAACCTAAACCTAAACCTAAACTTGAACACCCAAACCTAAACTTAATCTCGAACTCGAACCTGATTTCCTAAACCTAAACCTTAACTTATTCTCAATTCCCTAAACCTATTTCTTATAACCTAAACCTAAACCTATAAACTTAACTTAAACTAAAACTAATGACCTAAAACCTTAACTTATAACCTATAACCTAACCTTAACCTAAACCTAAAACCTAAACCTTAACCTATAACCTAAAACCTAAACCTAAACCTAAAAGCTAAATGTATTCTCAACTCCCTAAACCTAAACCTATACCTAATCCTAATCTCAACTCCCTAACCGAAACCTAAACCTAAACTTGAAAACCCAAAACTAAACCCAAAATCGATTTTCTAAACTTAAACCTTAACCTATTCTCAATTCCCTAAACCTAAAACCAATAACCTAAACCCAAACCTTAACCTAAACCTATAACCTTAACCTAAACCAAAGCCTATGACCTAAAACCTAAATGTATTCTTGAATCACTAAACCTAAACCTACACCTAATCCTAATCTCAACTCCCTAACCTAAACCTAAACCTAAACTTGAAAACCAAAACCTAAAACCCGAACCCGATTTCCTAAATGTAAAACCTAAATGTATTCTCAAATCCCTAAACCTAGACCTACGCCTAATCCTAATCTCAACTCCCAAACCTAAACATAAACCTAAACTTGAAAACCTAAACCTAAACCCAATCCCAAACCCGAACCTGATTTCCTAAACCTAAACCTTAACCTATTCTCAATTCCCTAAACCTTAACCTATGACCTAACCTAAACCAAACCTATAATCTGTACTTATAACCTAAATGTAACATCCCGAAAATCAGGGGTCGGGTAGAAACCCAACTCAAGAATTCCAAAACGTCACTTATGCAACATTTTCAATGATGGATGAATGTCGGCGGTAATAGTATATAAAATATGAGGTGGATCAAGCCAAAACAGCATATCATACTCCAGAGACAGTTAACTTAGCAAGCAGAAGAATGTGATAGATATATAGAATATACGAACTGTTGTGAGTCTCCAGAGTGTGAACATGTTACCAGGTTAAACATATACATGTATACTCCAAAGATGAGCAAAAAGAATATACATGGTGCGAAAATAAAAGGTAAAATACCATGTGTACTGGCATCTAATTAGTAACCCCATAACCCCGTCAATCAGAGCCTGCAAATAGGAGGGATCCTCCTCATTATCATCAAGTTTCACTCTGCTTCACGAGCATCGCTATCATCTGAAACTAAAATAGGGACTGGTGGGTGTCCGGAACACCATCCCGTAACGTAGGAGTGAGTAATCAACTCAGTGAAATCATAGAGCAAAGATTAGCATGTTATCAAATCAATCACGCGATAATAGTAAAGCAAACAATCAAACATTCCTAGATACTCTTGTTAATGCGTGCATGAAATGACATGATGGATGCCCTTACCGACATTCTCCCTCATACGACACCATCTTACGTCCGAGGCATGCTTTCTTCCCACGGTGCTCCACATCTTCCAGGCACATGCAGTGCGATATGATTACCGGGTTGTTATTAGTACATTCATACAATAGTATTGGGAAACTAAGGTACCTTCCTTGTATCAATCCCAACACAGATCCTGTCTAGGGTCATCACTCCTAGTAATCATATATGATGTTATATTTGTAGGTCGCTCTAAGGGCTGTCAGGGCTGTTGCTCGCACTCGTTGCTCCACTTCCCCATCACCTTATCAATACAGGCCTAATGTACTCTTATCGCTACGGAAGGGTTGTGGCCTCCCGTAGACTTAGAATACGCTCGAGGTCACTACAAAGGACTCATCACCAATCAGTGTAGGCCGACAGCTCGAATGTAGTGTAACACCCTGAAAATCGGGGGTCGTGAATAAACTCAACTCCCGAGTTCCAGACCATCACTTATGCAACAAAAATGGTTATGATTCAATGTTGTCAGATTTAAAGCATTCACATGAGTAAAAGTATACCAAAACTGCAATTCATACTTCAGATCCAGTGATAAAAGCAAGCGGAAGACTAAACAATATATATATCACTGTATGGAAAAACAAAGTAATCTCAACTGTCTCCAAAGTATGACTACATCTCTGAGTCTCATATACATGTAAATAGACAAAAGAATAAGTTCAAAATAGTCCCACTGAAGTCCCCCTCGATCCAGGTCACCTACGGGAAGCCGTCGTGATACTGCATATACGAGAACTCATCCTGGTCCTCGTCAATCTCCGGCTCCACCTCCTGGATCTCGTCGTCACCTGCAACTACAACAGGGTCTGGTGGGTGTTGCAAACACCATCCCGTAACGTGGGAATGAGTGATCAACTCAGTGGAATCATAGAGCAAAGATTAGCATGTTCACAATTCAATCACGCGATAATAGTAAAGCAGTAAATCAGACAAATCCTAATACTGTTGTTAATGCAAGATGATATGACGTGATGTATGCCCTCACCGACGATCACCCTCATACGGCAACATCTTACGACCGCGGCATGCCACACTCCCTAGAGTGCTCCACATCTTCCAGGCACATGCAATGCTATGGTGATATGATTACCAAGTTGTTATTAGTCCATTCAAACAGCAGGATTGGGAAACTAAGGTACCTCCCTTGTATCAATCCCAACACGGATCCTGTCTAGGGTCGTCACTCCTAGTAATCTCATACGATGTACATTTCGTAGGTCACTGCAAGGGCTGCCAGGGCTGTTGCTCGCACTCGTTGCACCGCTCCCCCATCACCTTATCAATACAGGCCTACTGTACTCTACTGCACGGAAGGGTCGTCGCCTCCCGTGAACTCAGAATACGCTCGCGGTCACTACAAAGGGCTCGTCGCCTGATCAGTGTAGGCCGACAGCTAGAATATAGTGTCCCATACCACCATAATCTGCTCACGAGTCAAGGTGCTCACTGGTCACTACGGGGAGGTTTGTGGCCCCAGCGTAGGCCGACAGCTCGACCACGGTGTCCCATACCACCATGCCCGGCTCATGAGTCTTCGTGGATCAAGGTACCACGGTTAATAGGGTTTACAATGGTAAGTTCAGTACCCTAGGTTCAAGCAGTTATGATACATACAAGGTGAACAAACATCGGCCAGTCGGGTTACTTGACGGGCTCGACTAGCGCGATCGCATCTCGAATTGAACGACATGAAGTGCGTAAAACACTTCGCGTGGCCTAACCACTGCCGCCAACTCTCAACACGAATCACATTCATCGACGCGTCATTCGTGGCTATGACCAGTCAGCCACGAATTCGCTCGGCTACCGACTGCCTGGACTAAGTCAAGTCCCACACATCTATGGAATTACATTAACACTATAAAAAGGTATTGGAATTGAAATACATCATGTGAGCATGTTAGCACATGTTATAACATTCAACTTAAGCAAATCTTCAAGGCATACTTCCCATGCATATTCAACTTAAGCAAATCCTCAAGTACATACATTCCATGCATGTAATGAAATCATGCATTTTGTCAACATGTAGAAAATCATTTAGGTCAGCATAATAATTGAAAAATCACTCACAAACTATCAAATAACATCATTTAATTCAATACATACTAATACAAGCATTTATACAAACACATACACTACACACTTAGGTCTACATATAGCATGTCGACCCAAAGTGTGCAACTAGGCGAATCTCTTCGCCAAACTAATTATGCACGCATTCCTAACTTCCTAATGTGACAACAAACCATGTCAATCACATCAGCAAAATATGAATGTAAACAGTACTTCCTACAAATGACTAAAATGCCCTAAATCTCATATTCTTCGTTAGCTTACGAAACGGGAAACGGAGAGCATTTTGTACATGTCAAACGGCGATGCCGTCAAGAATCTACTATTAAACGACATTGAAAGCATTGGGAACCGTCAATCAAAGCGTCTAAAATCCTCACCTAGTGTCTTGTAGACTCGGGAATTGAAGCGGAGTGTATATGCTTCGTCTACGGCGAGTAAGGAGCCTAATACATAAGATCCATAAGCTACATCGCTATGGAAACAAGGAAAACTCAAATCAACAACTATTTAGGATTTTTACTTACCTAGAATCGCGGTGGAATCGCCGGGAAAGCGGTAGAGGAGTGTTGCTTAAGCACGTGCAACACGTAGCACAAGTGGCAGGAAGAACTCTCCCACTCTCTCACAATCTCCCACCTTTTTCTCTCTCCCAAGCTAAGGCTTCTCTCAAATTCGGATGGGAGAGAGGAGTGAGGGTTTCAACCCCTTTTATAGCCTAAAACATTCCCAAAATAGGCTTGGGAACAATGTTTACTTGGTGCCTAACCAAATCGGGGCCGTTTCGGTCCAAAAGAGCATTTCTGGAGGTCCCCTGGCCAAGTGCGGTCGGACTTAAGCTCATGCATACTGGATCTAGCACGCATCCAGTTTTCAGACCGGTTGGGTTCCCAGATCGCACGTGGCGGCCCAGTTTCAGTTTAACGGTCACCGCACCAAGATCAGGCCTATAAGTCTCGTGATATATAATAGATATTTTTCCTGATCCAAGGGTGTAATTTGGCTGTATTCTGACGGTCAGAATGCTTAATACTGATGTGCCAAATTTGTGTGCCAGATTTGAATTTGAAATTCCAACTATGTCCCTATTCACACTCTCTTCGGTCCGGGCTCAATGAAATAGCCTGTGATCATCGGTTTGACTTGATTTTTGGAATGAGTGTCAAGTCCAGCTAGACGGTTCTAACGGTCTAAGATAGGAGGTATCGGACTTTCGACGCGCGGTCTAGATCCAATACAAAGTTTCAAGGAGGTCCCGAGAACAAACCGGCTTAGAGTTTGATCCGAGGCTTTAGAGCATTATAGCACCCTTGGTTCCACTCGCTTCGGGCCTCGTAGAACGTATTTAAAGTGATCAGGGACCATTTCCCAGCTATTCTAACGTTGCACTAGCTAACCTAGTCATATTTTCTAAAGGAATGAATTCTACGCAATTTCGGGTCGAGTTGGTACTCGAGCCCAAGTATGGATTTTTCACGGGCGTTACAATCTACCCCCCTTAACAAATAATTTCGTCCTCGAAATTTTGTACCTTTTCGTACTCCTCGAGAAGCTGTGGGTAGTTCTTTCTGATCTCGGCTTCTGTCTCCCAAGTAGCCTCCTCCTCAGTATGATGCGTCCATAGTACCTTCACAAGGGGAATCACCTTGCTACGCAGTACCTGCTCCTTCCGGTCTAAGATGCGTGTCGGTCGCAGGATATAAGTAACATCCTCTCCTAACTGCACCTGCTCCCATCTGATGATATGAGAAGGATCAGCAACGTACTTCTTCAGCATAGAAACATGAAATACGTTGTGGACGCTCGCGAGGGGCGTGGGTAAAGCCAATCGGTAAGCCACTGCTCCCACACGATCGAGGATCTGAAATGGGCCAATGAATCGCGGTGCCAGCTTCCCCTTCTTCCCGAACCGAAGGACTCCCTTCATAGGGGAAACTCGCAAAAACACATGATCCCCGACTGTGAACTCTAGTGGTCTCCGTCTCGTATCGGCGTAGCTCTTCTGTCTGCTCTGCGCTGTAAGAAGCCGACGTCGAATAATATCAATCTTCTCTGACGTCGCCTGCACCAACTCTGGGCCAATCAAGCTGCGCTCACCGACCTCTAACCAGCAATGCGGTGCGCGACAAGGTCGCCCATACAGCGCCTCATAAGGTGCCATGCCGATACTCGCCTGGAAGCTATTGTTGTACGCAAACTCCGCATATGCAAGACAGTCATCCCAACTGTCCTTGAAGTCCAATGCGCAAGCTCGCAACATGTCCTCCAGGATCTGGTTCACTCGCTCCGTCTGTCCGTCCGTCTGTGGGTGGAAGGCAGTACTGAACTTCAACTTCACACCCATAGTCTCCTGAATGCGAGTCCAGAAAATAGAAGTGAACCGCGTGTCTCTGTCCGACACGATCTCCAGCGGAACTCCATGCAGACGCACGATCTCTCTAATATACAATCTAGCCAGCTCGTCTGCAGAGTTCGTAACTCTGATCGGTAGGAAGTGCGCCGACTTCGTCAATCGGTCGACGATCACCCAAATGGAATCATGCCCCTTCCTCGTCTTCTGCAACCCAGAAATGAAGTCCATGGAAATGAAATCCCACTTCCACTCTGCAATCGGCATAGGCTGCAAAAGTCCAGGTGGTCGGCGATGCTCTGCCTTCACCTGCTGACAAGTGAGACAACGGGACACGAACTCAGCAATGTGGGTCTTCATACCTTCCCACCAATACGTCCTCTTCACGTCACGATACATCTTCGTACTGCCTGGATGCATCGCGAGTCTAGTAGAATGCGCAGCCTCGAGAATCTCTCGTCTCAAGTCAGGGATATCTGGGACGCATAGGCGGCCACGGTAACGTAAGCCTCCATCCATACCAACTCGCCAGTCGGCGTCAGCATCATCACTGGCCTGCTCTCGAAGCTCAGTAAGATGCGCGTCGTCCCTCTGCGCCTCGATGACTCGGTCATCGATCTGAGATCGCACCTGTACATGTGCGATGAACTCAAACGGCTCCTCTACGGTGAGTTTCTGCTCAAAGTCCCGCAAAAACTCCACCATATCCCACTCGGCAACCATCAGCGGAGCCGCAAACTCTATCGCCTTCTTACGGCCCAACGCATCAGCCACAAGGTTCGCCTTCCCAGGATGGTAAGAGACTTCAAACTTGAAGTCCTTCAGCGTCTCCATCCATCGCCGCTGCCTCATATTCAAGTCCCGCTGCGTGAATATGTACTTGAGGCTCTTGTGGTCGCAAAAGAGCTCGAACTCCTCTCCGTAGAGGTAATGTCTCCAGAGTCTCAGTGCGAATATAACGGCTGCCAACTCCAGGTCGTGTGTAGGGTAATTCTCCTCGTGCTTCCTTAATTGTCTCGAGGCATACGAAATTACCCTGTCCCTCTGCATAAGGACACAACCCAAACCAACGCTAGACGCGTCAGTGTATATAGTGTATTTAACCCCTTGCTCTGGCAATACTAGCACAGGGGCGGACGTAAGTCTGTCCTTCAGCTCCTGAAAAGCCGACTCCGCCTTATCATTCCAGGCAAACTTCACGTCCTTCCGTGTCAACTGAGATAAGGGTCTCGCGATCTTCGAGAAATCCTGAATGAAGTGCCGATAGTAGCCAGCGAGACCCAAGAAACTCCTCACCTCAGTGACAGAACCAGGCTGCTCCCAGTCCTGCACCGCAGCTACCTTAGACAGGTCAACTGCCATGCCATCCTTGGACACCACGTGTCCCAGAAACTTCACCTCCTGCTTCCAGAAGTCGCACTTCTTATACTGTGCGAACAACTGATGCTGTCTGAGCGTATCAAGGACCAAACGCAAGTGCTCCTCATGCTCCTCTCGACTCCTAGAGTATACCAAAATGTCGTCGATGAAGACAACGACGAATCGATAGAGGAAAGGCCGCAATACCCTGTTCATCAGATCCATGAACACGGCCGGTGCGTTCGTGAGACCGAACGACATCACAAGGAACTCGTAATGACCAAAACTGGTCCTGAATGCTGTCTTCTGCACGTCCTCATCTCTGACGCGCAGCTGATGATATCCTGACTGAAGATCAATCTTCGAGAAGTACTGCGCTCCTCTCAACTGATCAAACAAGTCATTGATCCTGGGCAAAGGGTACTTGTTCTTCACCGTGAGCTGGTTCAGCCTGCGATAATCAATACACAATCGCAGCGAACCATCCTTCTTCTTTACGAACAAGACCGGTGCTCCCCAAGGAGACACGCTAGGCCGTATAAAGCCAAGCTCTAGCAGTCCATCAATCTGCGTCCTCAACTCCTCCATCTCACATGGTGTCATGCGATACGTCGGCAGTGAGACGGGTGTAGAACCAGGAATCAGATCGATAGTGAAATCGATCTCACGTCGGGGCGGCAAACCAGGGATCTTCCTGAACAGATCCCCGAACTCAGAAACAACTGGCGTCTGCTCAAGTACCTGGGCACCAGCGTCGCGCAATAGAGTGGCGTAGCTAAGAATGCGGAAAGGAAGATTTACCCGCACTGAAAATGTGAAAGGCGTGCCCTCAGGCTCGTACACCGTCACCACACGAGCCTCGCAGTCAATCTCGGCTCTCGCTGCAGTCAACCAGTCCATGCCAAGAATGACGTCGAGATATACGAGCGAGGGATCGACGACCAGATCAAGAGTCATCGTCCTGCCTCCCAGATCAACTAAACAACCCTCACACATCTGGATGACATCCGAATAATCTCCATGAGCTGCAAGGACTCGCACGCTATCCATAGTGATAGTCTGCAACCCAAGACGTCTGACTACGGCACGCGATATCAAAGAAATCGTGGAACCAGTGTCCACCATGACAAGAACGGGAGTACCTCCGATATGGCCCGTGACCTCGAAGGCTGAATGCTGGAAAGTCGGCGTCGCAGCTGCCTCAACGGTCAGTGCATGAACTCGAGCCTGCTGTGGCCGGTTCGGCCGCTGTGTCAAGGGCCGTGGGGGCTGTCGAATCTGCGATACTGTGGGTCTGAAAGAGGAATGCGCAGGAGCTGACCGTATAGGCGGTGCTGATATCGCCTGTGGACGTACACGATCAATCTTCTGCGGCGGCGAGAACCCACTGTCCCGCATCCTCGAAAAGCAACTCTGCGCTAGGTGGCCCGTCCTCCCACAGTATGTGCATGATAAATCAGGGCGCCGAAACGGTCCTACTGGCGCCGTAGTCCTGGTAGGAGGATCAATACGAGGCCTCTTGCCCGCGAAGGGCCTATCTGGCAACTCCGGTCGCGGCCTGGAAGTAGTCGGGCCTCGTGATCGCGCAAGTCGATCCACGTCCTGCTCTGCCCGCATGGACATGTGAACCAACTCCGCATAGGAGGGGAAACTGATACAGCACATCTTCGACCGGATATCCGGTCGCAAGCCCTCCAAAAAGCGCCGTATGCGCATCTGCTCATCAGCTAGAATCGTCGGGACGTACCTGCCCAACTCTGTGAACCGATGCTCATACTCGGTAACCGTCATCGCTGCCTGCCTGAGACGGAGAAACTCATTCTCCCTCTCGTGCCTGTAGGTCTGAGGATAATACTTCTCATGGAAGCGAAACTCGAATGCTGCCCATGTCCATACGAAATCTGCAGTAACAGTCCGCAATATACTATCCCACCACATACTGGCCTCTCTCTCAAACTGGAAGGTAGCCAGCTCTACCTGCTCTGCCTCAGTACAGTGCAACATGCGCAGAATCTTCGACACTCGGTCGAGCCAAAACTCAGCCTCCTCGGGTCTGTGAGAACCCGTGAAAGTAGGAGGCCGCAAGCGCTGAAATCGCTCCAGAAGACCCCGTGTGTCGGCAGGATTCCCCGCAGGGAAAGCAGGCTGCGCAGGATGTGCTATGCCCTCATCCTGGGCGTAAGCATAGGCATCCTCAGCTGGATGCGCAGGTGGTGCAGGCGGAGTAGATGCCGTCGCACCCCCACCCTGGGCTAAAGTCCCGACTATAGTAGTCAATAGCTGCTGCTGCTGTAGCATCATAGCCATCATCTGCTCGAATCTATCAGGTGGTGGAGCAGGCTGTGGCGGATGAGGTGCGAAAGTAGATGCGCGCTGTGGCTCTCTAACTGATGGTGTAAATGGCGGTGGTCCATCTGTAGGACCAACAGCAGGCTGAGACGATCGAACAGTCTCAGGAATCGGGCCCACAGCAGGGTCCGGACGAGTGCCAGACTGAGAGGGAGCCTGATCCATCTGCTCTGACAATGAAAGCCGAACCGCGCTCCTCGTAGTCTTAGGTGGCATTCCCTATATTCAAAATAGGGCGCAACCTTGTCAGTCTCAATTGCTCAAATACACCACAATCATTCACTAAAGAGTCAAAGGCATTCCATGCATTTCAATTAATCAAAATTGTCACAATACAAGGGATATATCCTTACAAGCATCATGACTAGAATGACATGGAAATTAAGACAGTTAAGCAACAGCAACATAAGCAAAGCACTAGCCCTAATAGGCTTTACACACATAAAACAGGAAATAGCTAACTACTAATAATCAACATCAAAGATCGCATCGCTAGTCGGAATCTGGTGACGGAGGAGGAGCACCCTTATCCTGTAAGCAACACAGGATTGCCTTCAAGGTGCGAGTCACCTTACCAAACTTCTTCTTTGTAACAGCCTTGGCATCAGCGACTTCCGCTCGAAGTCCTTGGACTTCCCTTCGCAACGCGGTCTGACTCTCCTCCATCCGAGCAATGCGGTCGTCGATAGTAGTCTGCGCAGAAGGAGGAGGGCTCTCATCAGTATCCTGAGCCTCCTCTTCTACTTCTTCCTGAGTCTCTTCCTGAACCTCTGCACTAGGTTCTTCTTCGCTTTGATCTTCCTCTTCATCAAAGTCGTCCCCACTATCCCTTTCAAGTTAATTTTCACGATATTGCGACCCAATCTTCATCTTAACCATTGTCGACTCATCGATGGTGTGAATCGATACCGGCAATTCGGGTCCAAGTCTATAGGCAAACTCAAGCGCAATCTTGCAAATGAGTCGGCCAAAGGGAAGGGATTCGGATGTTCTCCTCGACCTGGCTATGAGAACTATCTGCCATAAGATGAAAGTGGCCATACATACGTTCTCTCCCTGGGCCACCAGAAATAAGAAATCGACCATAAGACGTGTACATTCAATGCGGTTCGTCGACCTAGGATAAACATTGAATGTGCAGATGTGATGCAGCAGACGCAAATCCTCAGACATGTACGTCGCCTTGAGGCTATTATTATGCTGCCATGGAACCAACTTACCGCACAGAAACCTGGTGCGGCGATCTCGTTCACGTCTAGTCCTCAAACTCTTCTCACTTGGATGCACATCACCTAGTGGCACGTTGAGAAGTCGCGCAACCAACCGGACGTCGATCGTAGCCATCCGATCTCTACCAAAAGGGATTTTGAACTGTAAGGGCTCCAAGGTAGGACTCTGGATGCTAGCATAGAAGGCACGAACGGTGCTCACATTAGCACGAGCGCGAGCTTCAAAGATCGGTCCCCAGTGCGCAGCTTCAATGCGTTCGAACAACAGATACTCGCCGAACAATCGCCCATCTACGTCCACCTCAAATAACACTCTACGATCAGTGTATTCACCATGAGGCATCTCTGATAGGATGGTTCGTCCAAGATGTGCATGGGGATCCAAATCCCGCTTTGTACGGCACTCCAGGACTGCAGCTGGACCTGCGGCGGTGCTTGAACTTGCGGCACCACCCCGCGGTCTTCTCGATCGAGCAGGGCGGCTCAGCCCAGCCTCGTCTGACGCAGTTTTCCTCTTACCCATCAAAGATATGATGGATGAGAGCGACAAAAGACCCAAAATGGCTTCCACGAAGGCCATGAAAAACGCCAAAAATGCAGAGAAATGGCTGCCCAATCTGACAAAAGGAAATCTAGGCGTCGTAGAGGGATGCTTCAAGCTTCCCAAGGCTATACTTTCAGGGAAAAATAAGAACAAAAAGATGGAATGGAGCTGCTCACGATTTCAGCACTATTTGGGGGATTTTGGAGCTCCAAATGGGAAAATCTTCAAGGAAAGGGGCTGCCAACACCCAATAATTGATGGGTGGTGGTCGGTTTTGGCCAAGGAAGGGTTTAGGAGGGGTTTGGGTCGCCGGGGTTTGGAATGGAGTGATGAAAATCAAATCTAGGGTATGCAAGGGGGCTGTTTGTGAAGGAGAGGGGTGTTTTAGGGGTTTTTGTGGGATGGGAGGTAGCTAGGGGTGATGTGGACCCTGTTTAAGGGAGTGCGCCCGAAGGACAGCACCCCCGGAGCTCGCCGGCCGACGATGCATCGCCCGGCCGGCGATGGCATCGCCAGTCAACTTGTAAGTTGACCGGTGGGACCCCATGGGTCTGGTCCCCCATGGTCCCAGGGCCCCAAAAAGTTATGTCCCACCCCTTGGTTCATTGTATTTTGGTCTCTATGAGCCCAAACATGTGTTCGGGGCTTTCCGGGTCCACATCGCAATTCCGAATACCAAACCATATGATGCAGCATATGAATTTGGGGTAGAAGGAGCCAGTACATCTTTCTAGCTCCTTAGTTGCTAAAGAAAGTGAAGTTAGAATGGCCTTATATCCATTTTTCATGAAATTTTACTATTCATTGTAAAATTTGGTGAATGTGCTAATTTGTGTTATTTTTACATTAGGTTTGATGCCTAATATGAAATGGATAAGAAAGAACTGAAGGTTAAAGTGTTTAGAGAAGGAATTTTGAAGATTTTTGGTGAAACGGGGTTTTTAAGCCCTGGCGATTGATTACTGGAGTCGTGGTCATCCCACGGCCCAAAGATTCACTTTTGCGGTTTAAAACCGCTCATAGGACGTCTCAACCCGACTTCCTTCAGCTTAGAAGTGATTCGGGTCGCTTTACGCGACCCGAGATACGTTACAGACTCGATCTTGCGATCGATTCTTATAGACTTCGCCTATCGGCGAATCTGTGATCCTAGAAGTGTTTCTAGACCCTTCTCGCACCCACCTAAGTCAAAGGAAGTGACAGCGTACGTCGCAAGACCATAACCCAGGCCCAGTATACTCTCATTCATGCTTTGATACCAACTTGTAACACCCTGAAAATCGGGGGTCGTGAATAAACTCAACTCCCGAGTTCCAGACCGTCACTTATGCAACAAAAATGGTTATGATTCAATGTTGTCAGATTTAAAGCATTCACATGAGTAAAAGTATACCAAAACTGCAATTCATACTTCAGATCCAGTGATAAAAGCAAGCGGAAGACTAAACAATATATATATCACTGTATGGAAAAACAAAGTAATCTCAACTGTCTCCAAAGTATGACTACATCTCTGAGTCTCATATACATGTAAATAGACAAAAGAATAAGTTCAAAATAGTCCCACTGAAGTCCCCCTTGATCCAGGTCACCTACGGGAAGCCGTCGTGATACTGCATATATGAGAACTCATCCTGGTCCTCGTCAATCTCCGGCTCCACCTCCTGGATCTCGTCGTCACCTGCAACTACAACAGGGTCTGGTGGGTGTTGCAAACACCATCCCGTAACGTGGGAATGAGTGATCAACTCAGTGGAATCATAGAGCAAAGATTAGCATGTTCACAATTCAATCACGCGATAATAGTAAAGCAGTAAATCAGACAAATCCTAATACTGTTGTTAATGCAAGATGATATGACGTGATGTATGCCCTCACCGACGATCACCCTCATACGGCAACATCTTACGACCGCGGCATGCCACACTCCCTAGAGTGCTCCACATCTTCCAGGCACATGCAATGCTATGGTGATATGATTACCAAGTTGTTATTAGTCCATTCAAACAGCAGGATTGGGAAACTAAGGTACCTCCCTTGTATCAATCCCAACACGGATCCTGTCTAGGGTCGTCACTCCTAGTAATCTCATACGATGTACATTTCGTAGGTCACTGCAAGGGCTGCCAGGGCTGTTGCTCGCACTCGTTGCACCGCTCCCCCATCACCTTATCAATACAGGCCTACTGTACTCTACTGCACGGAAGGGTCGTCGCCTCCCGTGAACTCAGAATACGCTCGCGGTCACTACAAAGGGCTCGTCGCCTGATCAGTGTAGGCCGACAGCTAGAATATAGTGTCCCATACCACCATAATCTGCTCACGAGTCAAGGTGCTCACTGGTCACTACGGGGAGGTTTGTGGCCCCAGCGTAGGCCGACAGCTCGACCACGGTGTCCCATACCACCATGCCCGGCTCATGAGTCTTCGTGGATCAAGGTACCACGGTTAATAGGGTTTACAATGGTAAGCTCAGTACCCTAGGTTCAAGCAGTTATGATACATACAAGGTGAACAAACATCGGCCAGTCGGGTTACTTGACGGGCTCGACTAGCGCGATCGCATCTCGAATTGAACGACATGAAGTGCGTAAAACACTTCGCGTGGCCTAACCACTGCCGCCAACTCTCAACACGAATCACATTCATCGACGCGTCGTTCGTGGCTATGACCAGTCAGCCACGAATTCGCTCGGCTACCGACTGCCTGGACTAAGTCAAGTCCCACACATCTATGGAATTACATTAACACTATAAAAAGGTATTGGAATTGAAATACATCATGTGAGCATGTTAGCACATGTTATAACATTCAACTTAAGCAAATCTTTAAGGCATACTTCCCATGCATATTCAACTTAAGCAAATCCTCAAGTACATACATTCCATGCATGTAATGAAATCATGCATTTTTTCAACATGTAGAAAATCATTTAGGTCAGCATAATAATTGAAAAATCACTCACAAACTATCAAATAACATCATTTAATTCAATACATACTAATACAAGCATTTATACAAACACATACACTACACACTTAGGTCTACATATAGCATGTCGACCCAAAGTGTGCAACTAGGCGAATCTCTTCGCCAAACTAATTATGCACGCATTCCTAACTTCCTAATGTGACAACAAACCATGTCAATCACATCAGCAAAATATGAATGTAAACAGTACTTCCTACAAATGACTAAAATGCCCTAAATCTCATATTCTTCGTTAGCTTACGAAACGGGAAACGGAGAGCATTTTGTACATGTCAAACGGCGATGCCGTCAAGAATCTACTATTAAACGACATTGAAAGCATTGGGAACCGTCAATCAAAGCGTCTAAAATCCTCACCTAGTGTCTTGTAGACTCGGGAATTGAAGCGGAGTGTATATGCTTCGTCTACGGCGAGTAAGGAGCCTAATACATAAGATCCATAAGCTACATCGCTATGGAAACAAGAAAAACTCAAATCAACAACTATTTAGGATTTTTACTTACCTAGAATCGCGGTGGAATCGCCGGGAAAGCGGTAGAGGAGTGTTGCTTAAGCACGTGCAACACGTAGCACAAGTGGCAGGAAGAACTCTCCCACTCTCTCACAATCTCCCACCTTTTTCTCTCTCCCAAGCTAGGGCTTCTCTCAAATTCGGATGGGAGAGAGGAGTGAGGGTTTCAACCCCTTTTATAGCCTAAAACATTCCCAAAATAGGCTTGGGAACAATGTTTACTTGGTGCCTAACCAAATCGGGGCCGTTTCGGTCCAAAAGAGCATTTCTGGAGGTCCCCTGGCCAAGTGCGGTCGGACTTAAGCTCATGCATACTGGATCTAGCACGCATCCAGTTTTCAGACCGGTTGGGTTCCCAGATCGCACGTGGCGGCCCAGTTTCAGTTTAACGGTCACCGCACCAAGATCAGGCCTATAAGTCTCGTGATATATAATAGATATTTTTCCTGATCCAAGGGTGTAATTTGGCTGTATTCTGACGGTCAGAATGCTTAATACTGATGCGTCAAATTTGTGTGCCAGATTTGAATTTGAAATTCCAACTATGTCCCTATTCACACTCTCTTCGGTCCGGGCTCAATGAAATAGCCTGTGATCATCGGTTTGACTTGATTTTTGGAATGAGTGTCAAGTCCAGCTAGACGGTTCTAACGGTCTAAGATAGGAGGTATCGGACTTTCGACGCGCGGTCTAGATCCAATACAAAGTTTCAAGGAGGTCCCGAGAACAAACCGGCTTAGAGTTTGATCCGAGGCTTTAGAGCATTATAGCACCCTTGGTTCCACTCGCTTCGGGCCTCGTAGAACGTATTTAAAGTGATCAGGGACCATTTCCCAGCTATTCTAACGTTGCACTAGCTAACCTAGTCATATTTTCTAAAGGAATGAATTCTACGCAATTTCGGGTCGAGTTGGTACTCGAGCCCAAGTATGGATTTTTCACGGGCGTTACATGTAGTGTCCCATACATCGCTACTTGTAACAAAGGAATCCCTAAAAAAGCTTGCGGTTAGGTTTCTCTTACCTACAAGTGCGTTGGAATCACCGGGAAAGTGATTTGAATGCGGTGCTTCGGTACGTGCAATAGCTGGTGCAAGTGGCAGGAAATCTCTCCCACAACTCTCTCACAATCTCTCTCTTTCTCTCTCACCACTTTCTAGGGTTTATAGCAAATTTGGATGGGAGAGATATGAGAGGGTTTAAAGCCCTTATATAGGCTAAAACCTAACCTAAATAGACTTGGGAACAAGGTATAGTTGAGTTATAACCAAATCGGGACTTTTTCGAGCCAAAAGAGTATTTCGGGAGGTCCCCTGGCTGAACGCGGTCGGACTTAAGCTCATGTATACTGGATGTTGATCACATAAAGTTTTCAATCCGGTAGAGTTCCCAGATCGCACGTGGCGGTCCAGTTTCAGTTCAGCGGTCATCATACCTAAATCAAGTCTACAAGTCTCATGACATGAAAGAGAAATTTTTTCTGATCCGAGGGTGAAATTTGGCTGAATTCTGACGGTCAGAACGCTTAATAATAACGAGCAACGACATGTGCCAGATTTTGAATTAAATTTTCAAATCTTTACTCTTTCTCACTCTCTTCACTCCAGGCTCAATGAAATAGTCTCAGAACATCGGTTGGGCTTGATTTTCGAAATGATTGTCAAGTCCAGCCAAGCGGTCATAACGGTCTAAGATTGTAGATATCGGACTTTCGACGCGCGGTATAGATCCAATACAAGGTTTCAAAGTGTTCCTGGGAACAAACCGGTTTAGAGTTTGATCCTAAATTTTAGGGTAAGATAGCGTCATTGGTTCTACAAGTTTTGGGTCTTGCAGAACGTATTTAAAGCGATCAGGGACAATTTCACAACTAATCTAACGTAGCGCTAGTTAACTTACGCTTATTTTCTAAAGGAATTAATCCTAAGTGATTTTTTTGACTTTGGAATTGGGTTCTGAGAGGTTACCAAGGTGCTATGGTTGACCCATTGCCTAAGGACGTCTAACCCCAAGTTGAAAAAAATTTGGGGTGTTACAATCTATCCCCCTTAAAATAAAATTTCGTCCCCGAAATTGACTAAAGGTAATGAGTCCCTAGAGAGACTTTAGTATTGGCATTCTAAGGAAGGTTCAAATCCTATTTAGTGACCTAACCTTACGTGTAACCTAAATCAACTATTTCGATCCTAGGCCAGTGGGGAAGAGGCCAACCACCCTTCCGCTGCGCTACTCTGATCCAACGGTTGTATTAGATAATCCTAAGTAGATTGGGCTCAATATGTTCCATGGCATTGGTACCTATACTTGTAGAAAAGAGCTGAAATGACGGGTGTTGTGGTTGATTTAAAGGACGGATGTGAGTTTGTGGCAAGAGGTCTAATCTCTATTGGTTGTATATCCCCAACATTTTCCAAAGGAAAAGCAATAACTTTTGGTTGTAGATGGTCGGCCAACACGGAAGAAAAGTCGTGTAGTGGGTCTGAGCTAGATACAGAGACTTTCTGCCTAGACTCTGATAGAAAATTCGTCATATCAGTTCTTAATCTTAGATGATGCCGATCTTCTGCTTGATCAGAGCATTAGATTTATTGGCAACTACCAGGATTGAGAAGTCAATTCAAACCGCGAATACATCACTTATATGTACAGTTCCTTTACTCTATGTTTCCGAATGCAATAAGCCCTTGGGGAAGGCAATTCAAAGGGGCGTACAAGTTTATTCTAAGTTCAATCTGAGGAATTTATAAGTTTTCTCTGAGAGTGAATGATTCTAAGTTAAAATAACTTTCCTAAGGGTTATAATAGAAGTCTATAACTATTAAGGAGATCTATCGAAAGAATGAGGTACTACTCCAACCAAATCTAACCTACTATTCCTTAGCATATACAGGCTTTACACTGCTTAATTCAACTAGTAGCCTAGTCTGTAACTCACTAGCTATAATCCAAAACCTAAGCCTATATGCTAAATGGTTTCATACCATTTCTACTACAGGGGATTGTTCTATCGCTTAGGGTCAAGATTGTTTAAATGGAATTGGATTTCCTATATCGTCAGATCCTTCAAATCTAGTACTAACTCTAAGTCCAAAACTCCAAGGGCCTATATGGCCAGTGGTCTCAAGTTGTGTTAACTGGGACCGCATTATTAATCTCATGTCGAGATTGAGAGTGGCATGCTTGGTAGGAGGGTGGGGTGGGTGTAACACCCTGGATTTTGGCCAATCTGGGATTTGACGTCCTTAGACAGTGGGTCAATTAAAACACCTGAAAAATCGCTTAGAACCCAATTCCATAGCCAAAGAAATCACTTAGGGTTAATTCCTTTAGAAACTAAGCATAAGTTAGCTAGCGCAACGCTGGAGTAGCTGGGAAATAGTCCCTGATCACTTTAAATACGTTCTACAAGACCCAAATCGAGTAGAACGTATGACTCCATAATACTCTATAACCTTGGATCAAACTCTAAACAGGTTTGCTCTCTGGACCACTTTGAAATTTTGTATTGGATCTAGACCGCGCGTCGAAATTCTGATACCTCTTATCTTAGACCGTTAGAACCGCCCAGCTAGACTTGACAATCATCTCGAAAATCAAGTCAAACCGATAATCACAGACTATTTCATTGAACCCGGACTGAAGCGACCGCGATTAGGGACAGAATTGGAATTTCAAATTCAAATCTGGCACACGACTTGACGCGTTAGTATTGAGCGTTCTGACCGTCAGAATTCATCCAGATTACACCCTCGGATCAGGAAAAATTTCTATTTATTATCATGAGACTTTCAGCCCTGATCTACGTGCGGTGACCGCTGAACTGAAACTGGTCCACCACGTGCGATCTGCGAACCCTGCCAGACTGAAAACTTAATACGTGCTACATCTGATACGCATAAGCTTAAGTCTGATCGCAATCGACCAGGGGACCACCAGAAAGCATCTTTTGAACCGAAACAGCCCCGATTTGGTTACCCCTCAAGTGAAACTTGTTCCCGAGCCTATTTCGGGCAAGTTTGGGCTTATAAAAGGGCTTGAAACCCTCACTCCTCTCTCCCATCCGAATTTGCAAAAACCCTAGATTAGGAGAGAGAAAAGGTGAGAGTTTGTGAGAGAAGGTGGGAGAGATTTTCCTGCCACCTGTTGCTGCTGCTGTACGTGCTTAGGCAACGCACTCCGATCACTTTTCCGGCGATTCTTCCGCGTTTTCAGGTAAGAAAAACCCTAGAAAGTTTCTGATTTGATGTTTCTTCCGTTCCATAGCTCGGTAGTTAAAAGATCTTGTAAAACAGGTCCTCTAGTAGCCGTAGACGAAGCATATACGCTCCGTTCGAATTCTCACCCCTAAAAGGGAAAAGGTGAGGATTTTAGACGCTTTGATTGACGGTTTACAACGCTTTCAATGTCGTTTAATAGTAGATTATCGACGGCATCGCCGTTTGACATGTACAACATGCTCTCCGTTTCCTGTTTCGTAAATTAACGAAGAATATGAGATTTAGGGCATTTTAGTCATTTGTAGGAAGTACGGTCTACGTGCATATTTTGCTGACGTGATTGACATGATTTGTCGCCGCATTAGAGAGTTAGGAATGCTTGCATAATCATTTTGGCAAAGAGATTCGCCAAGTTGCGCACTTTGGGTCGACATACTATATGTGGACTTAAGGGTGTAGTGTATGTGTTTGTATAAATGCTTGTATTAGTATGTATTGTATTGAATGATGTTATGTAGTAGTTTGAGATTGATTTCATGATTAAAATGCTGACCTAAATGATTTCCTATATGTTGACCTTATGCATGATTGCATCACACGCATAGAAATGATGCCTTGAAGATTTGCCTAAGTTAAATATGCATGGAAAGTATGCCTTGAAGATTTGCCTAAGTTGAATGTTATAACATGTGCTAACATGCTCACATGATGTGTTTCAATTCCAATACCCTGGTATATAGCGTTAATGTAATTCAATGGATATGTGGGACTTGACTTAGTCCAGGCAGTCGGTAACCGAGCGAATTTGTGGCTGACTGGTCATAGCCACGAACGACGCGTCGATGAATGTGATTCGTGTTGAGAGTTGGCGGCAGTGGTTAGGCCACGCGAATTGTTTTACGCACTTCATGTCGCTCAATTCGAGATGCGATCGCGCTAGTCGAGCCCGTCAAGTAACCCGACTGGCCGATGTTTGTTCACCTTGTATGTATCATAACTGCTTGAACCTAGGGTACTGAACTTACCATTGTAAACCCTATTAACCGTGGTACCTTGATCCACGAAGACTCATGAGCCGGGCATGGTGGTATGGGACACCGTGGTCGAGCTGTCGGCCTACGCTGGGGCCACAAACCTCCCCGTAGTGACCAGTGAGCACCTAGACTCATGAGCAGATTATGGTGGTATGGGACACTATATTCTAGCTGTCGGCCTACACTGATCAGGCGACGAGCCCTTTATAGTGACCGCGAGCGTATTCTGAGTCCACGGGAGGCGACGACCCTTCCGTGCAGTAGAGTACAGTAGGCTTGTATTGATAAGGTGATGGGGGAGCGGTGCAACGAGTGCGAGCAACAGCCCTGGCAGCCCTTGCAGTGACCTACGAAATATACATCGTATGAGATTACTAGGAGTGACGACCCTAGACAGGATCTGTGTTGGGATTGATACAAGGGAAGTACCTTAGTTTCCCAATCCTGCTGTTTGAATGGACTAATAACAACTAGGTAATCATATCACCATGACATTGCATGTGCCTGGAAGATGTGGAGCACTTGAGGGAGTGCGGCATGCCGCGGTCGTAAGATGTTGCCGCATGAGGGTGATCGTCGGTGAGGGCATACATCACGTCATGTCATCTTGCATTAACAACAGTATTAGGATTGTTTGATTTATCGCTTTACTATTATCGCGTGATTGATTTGAGAACATGTTAATCCTTGCTCTATTATTCCACTGAGTTAGCTACTCACTCCCACGTTATGGGACGGTGTTCCTGGACACCCACCAGACCTTTTGTGATTGCAGATGATGGCGCGGCCTGCGAGGCGGAGCTGGACTTGATGATGATGAGGAGGATCCCTCCTTTATGCATGTTCTGATCGACGGGATTACAGGGAGGTTGATTAGATACTTTGACATTTGTCATATTATATTTTTAGCGCACTCATGTATATTCGTTTCATCTACTTTTGGAGTATACATGTATGTATATAACCTGGTAACATGTTCACACTCTGGAGACATACAACAGTTTATATATGTTATACATACTATTACAGACTTCCGCTGGTTAATTTAACTGTCTCTGGAGTATGATATGATGTTCTGGCTTAATTTCACTCATGTTTAATACATTATCACAGACAACATTCAATCATACATATCTATGTTGCATAAATAACATTTTGGAACTCGGGAGTTGGGTTTTTGCTCGACCCCCCGATTTTCGGGATGTTACAGTGGGATAAAAAATTATTTTTGTAGGCTTAATCCTGGGATTTACAACATGGTAGTGGAAACCATAGGATACACCCAATCTAAGGACAATACCTTACAGCGAACGAAACAGCATGCACTTCATTTAACAAAATTTGTCACAATACAATTTCACATGCATTATGACAGGGACGACTGCGGCTATGCTACGCCCAAACCACTAAACACAACACATTTTCTACCTATGACATCACTAGACCCATCAACAACAAAACACAAAAATCTTTAAAATGGTAATTAAACAATCTACAGGACAACCACATAGAAGCCTAATTCTACCAAAGGACTTCTACCACGGTCCTGACTTACCTAATTTAATACTGTCTGTTGCCCATTAGAATTCAATCGGCCATGTACTTTCAATACTCCTCAATCTAAGAACATGGAGGAAAGGGGGAGGTAGGGCTGACCTAATGGGATAACATAAATCTAGGTCCTATAGAGGAATGAAACAGGACCTCAAAGGCTAGGATTTCAAAGGGAAAAGAGAAAAATAGGTTGGGATGGAAGCTCACACGATTTGAGCTTCAAATGGACAATGTAAGGGCTTAAAACGTGAGAGAACGGAAAGAGAGGGGAGTGTTTACCACTGCAACCAATGAAGGGGCGTCGATTGTGGCAGAAAATGGGATTGGGGGCGCTTTGAAGTGGGTTTTAAAGGGGAGGCAACAACAAAATGTGGAAGGGAGAGCTTGGTAAGGCTGTTTATGAAGGAGGTAGGCCTTTGGGGCATTTTTAAGGGATGACCCACATATATGAGGGGTGCCCTAGGCACAAAAGTGCATCGGCCCGAGTGGGGCCCACCGGTCGGCGAGGCCTCGCCGGTGAAAGTCATTTTCGGTGAGGCCGGCCATATGGGCTGGGTCCCCCTTGCCATAGGGGTCCCAAATATATGTCTCCCACCCTAGATCATTCCAGATTAGCGTGGGTAGGCCACGACTCCGTTCGAGGTGTTTCGGGGCCAATTTACAAACCGGGATGAATTTATGCATCATGTAGCATATGATTTTGGGGTAAGAGAGGTTAATCCATCCAACTAATCCATTTATTCCATGATATTCCCTAATTGGAATGGGAAAAAGTATAATTTATACATATATTTACTATTTATAGTAAATTTTTGTTTAGGTATGATTCACTATCCTTCACACATTAGGATTTATGTCTAGTGTGAAAGGACTTAGAAAAAGTTGAAGAATGGGGTGGTGGAAGGAGAGATTCTGAAGGGATGGGATGAAAAGGGGTTTTAGGCCTTGAGATTGAGTGTAAGGGTGTTGTGGTTGCCCCACAACCCAAGGAAATTCATTGCTAGATTTGGAATCCTTTAGGGAAAGACTCAAACCCATCGACTTATTACCTAGAGGCGACTTAGGTCGCTTCACGCGACCGAAGACATGTTATGGCCTAAATTACAGTATAGTCTCACCCGTCGGCAAAACTTGAGATTCTAATGTGGTTTTTAAGTTTCCATCGCCCCCTTCCTAAGTCAGAGTGCATCAGTATGCGTTGTATTACCATAACCCAGGTCCGATTTAATCCAAATCATGCTCTGATACCATCTGTAACATCCCGAAAATTGGGGGTCGGGTAGAAACCCAACTCCCAAGTACAAAAACGTCACTTATGCAACATTTTCAATGATGGATGAATGTCGGCGGTAATAGTAAATAAAATATGAGGTGGATCAAGCCAAAACAGCATATCATACTCCAGAGATAGTTAACTTAGCAAACGGAAGAATGTGATAGATATATAGTATATATGAACTGTTGTGAGTCTCCAGAGTGTGAACATGTTACCAGGTTAAACATATACATGTAAACTCTAAAGATGAGCAAAAAGAATATACATGGTGCAAAAATAAAAGGTAAAATACCACGTGTACTTGCATCTAATCAGTAACCCTGTAACCCTGTCAATCAGAGCCTGCAAATAGGAGGGATCCTCCTCATCATCATCAAGTTCGGCTCTGCTTCACGAGCATCGCCATCATCTGAAACTAAAATAGGGACTGGTGGGTGTTTCGAACACCATCCTGTAACGTGGGAGTGAGTAATCAACTCAGTGAAATCATAGAGCAAAGATTAGCATGTTATCAAATCAATCACGCGATAATAGTAAAGCAAACAATCAAACATTCCTAGATACTTTTGTTAATGCATGCATGAAATGACATGATGGATGCCCTCACCGACATTCTCCCTCATACGGCACCATCTTACGCCCGAGGCATGCTTTCTTCCCACCGTGCTCCACATCTTCTAGGCACATGCAGTGTGATGTGGATATAATTACCGGGTTGTTATTAGTACATTCATACAGCAGTATTGAAAAACTAAGGTACCTTCCTTGTATCAATCCCAACACTGATCCTGTCTAGGGTCGTCACTCCTAGTAATCATATACGATGTTATATTTGTAGGTCGCTGCAAGGGCTGTCAGGGCTGTTGCTCGCACTCATTGCTCCACTCCCCCATCACCTTATCAACACAGGCCTAATGTACTCTTATCGCTACGGAAGGGTCGTCGCCTCCCGTAGACTCAGAATACGCTCGAGGTCACTACAAAGGGCTCGTCACCAATCAGTGTAGGCCGACAGCTCGAATGTAGTGTCCCATACCACCACAATCGGCTCACGAGTCAATGATGCTCACTGGTCACTACGGGGAGGTTTGTGGCCCCAGCGTAGACCGACAGCTCGACCACGGTGTCCCATACCACCATGCCCGGCTCATGAGTCTTTATGGATCAAGGTACCATGGTTGGCAGGATTTTCAATGGTAAGTTCAGTACCCTAGGTTCAAGCAGTTATTACTCATACATGGTGAACACACAATGGCCAGTCGGGTTACTTAACAGGCTCGACTAGTACGAGCGCATCTCAAGCTAAGCGACATGGAGTGCATAAAATACTTCGTGTGTCCTAACCACTGCCGCCTGCCCAAGACACGACTCGCGTTCATCGACGCTTCCTTCATGGTACATAGAAGCCAATCACGAATTCAATCCATTACCGACTTCCTGGACTAGGTCATAGCCCCAAGCATTTTTGTATTAACATCAGTAAGCATATGTGAGTAACAGAAATAAATATAAACAATCCAAGCATGTTGACACATGTTATAACATACTACATAAGCAAATCAACCAACATATGCATTCCATTTATATAATGAAATCAATTCATATAGCCAACATGGTGGAAATCATATACATCAGCCTATTAATTGAGAATTCAATCTCAAAACTAATTCACAACACCATTTACTCAATACATACTAATACAAACATTTATACAAACACTTAGTCTACACTGTTTAGCCTACATAGCGTATGTCGACCCAAAGTGCGCATTAGGGCGAATCTCTTCGCCGAACAGATCATACACGCATTCCTAATATCACAACATGACAAATAGCCACGACAATCATTTCAGCAAAATATGGACGAAAACAGTATTTCCTACAAATACCTAAAATACCTTAAATCTCATATTTCTCATACGCAGTCGAAACAGAAAACGGACAGCATGTTCTACATATCAAACGGCATTCTCTTCGATAATCTACTTTTAAACGACATTGAAAGCTTTGAAATCAGTCAATCAAATCGTCTAAAATCCTCACCTTTTGCCTTAGACGTGTATCGATTTGAATAGAACGTATACGCTTCGTCAACGACGTTATGACGACCTATATCACAAGACACATAAGCTACATCGCTACTTGTGACAAAGGAATCCCTAAAAAAGCTTGCGGTTAGGTTTTTCTTACCTACAAGTGCGTTGGAATCACCGGGAAAGTGATTTGAATGCAGTGCTTCGGTACGCGCAATAAGTGGTGCAAGTGGCAGGAAATCTCTCCCACAACTCTCTCACAATCTCTCTCTTTCTCTCTCACCACTTTCTAGGGTTTATAGCAAATTTGGATGGGAGAGATATGAGAGGGTTTAAAGCCCTTATATAGGCTAAAACCTAACCTAAATAGACTTGGGAACAAGGTATAGTTGAGTTATAACCAAATCGGGACTTTTTCGAGCCAAAAGAGTATTTCGGGAGGTCCCCTGGCCGAACGCGGTCGGACTTAAGCTCATGTATACTGGATGTTGATCACATAAAGTTTTCAATCCGGTAGAGTTCCCAGATCGCACGTGGTGGTCCAGTTTCAGTTCAGCGGTCATCATACCTAAATCAAGTCTACAAGTCTCATAACATGAAAGAAAATTTTTTTCTGATCCGAGGGTCAAATTTGACTGAATTCTGACGGTCAGAACGCTTAATAATAACGAGCAACGACATGTGCCAGATTTTGAATTAAAATTTCAAATCTTTACTCTTTCTCACTCTCTTCACACCAGGCTCAATGAAATAGTCTCAGAACATCGGTTGGGCTTAATTTTTGAAACGATTGTCAAGTCTAGCCAAGTGGTCATAACGGTCTAAGATTGTAGATATCGGACTTTCGACGCGTGGTCTAGATCCAATACAACGTTTCAAAGGGTTCCTGGGAACAAACTGGTTTAGAGTTTGATCCTGAATTTCAGGGTAAGATAGCGTCATTGGTTCTACAAGTTTTGGGTTTTGCAGAACGTATTTAAAGCGATCAGGGACAATTTCACAACTAATCTAACGTAGCGCTAGTTAATTTACGCTTATTTTCTAAAGGAATTAGTCCTAAGTGATTTCTTTGACTTTGGAATAAGGTTCTGAGAGGTTACCAAGGTGCTATGGTTGACCCATTGCCTAAGGACGTCTAACCCCAAGTTGGTAAAAATCCGGGGTGTTATAATCTACCCCCCTTAAAATAAAATTTCGTCCCCGAAATTGACTAAGGGTAATGAGTCCCTAGAGAGACTTTAGTATTGGCATTCTAAGGAAGGTTCAAATCTTATTTAGTGACCTAACCTTATGTGTAACCTAAATCAACTATTTCGATCCTAGGCTAGTGGGGAAGAGGCCAACCACCCTTCCGCTGCGCTACTCTGATCCAACAGTTGTATTAGATAATCCTAAGTAGATTGGGCTCAATACGTTCTATGGCATTGGTACCTATAGTTGTAGAAAAGAGCTGAAATGACGGGTGTTGTGGTTGATTTAAAGGACGGATGTGAGTTTGTGGCAAGAGGTCTAATCTCTATTGGCTGTATATCCTCAACAATTTCCAAAGGTAAAGCAATAACTTTTGGTTGTAGATGGTCGGCCAACACGGAAGAAAAGTCGTGTAGTGGGTCTGAGCTAGATATAGAGACTTTCTGCCTAGACTCTGATAGAAAATTCATCATATCAGTTCTTAATCCTAGACGATGCCGATCTTTTGCTTGATCAGAGCATTAGATTTATTGGCAACTACCAGGATTGAGAAGTTAATTCAAACCGCGAATACATCGCTTACATGTACAGTTCCTTTACTCTGTGTTTTTGAATGCAATAAGCCCTTGGGGAAGGCAATTCAAAGGGGCGTGCTAGTTTATTCTTAGTTTAATCTGATGAATTTATAAGTTTTCCCTGAGAGTGAATGATTCTAAGTTAAAACAACTTTCCTAAGGGTTATAACAGAAGTCTATAACTATTAAGGGGATTTATCGAAAGAATGAGGTACTACTCCAACCAAATCTAACCTACTATTCTTTAGCATATACAGGCTTTACACTGCTTAATTCAACTAGTAGCCTAGTCTGTAACTCACTAGCTATAATTCAAAACCTAAGCCTATACACTAAATGGTTTCATACCATTTCTACTACAGGGGATTGTTCTATCGCTTAGGGTCAAGATTGTCTAAATGGAATTAGATTTCCTATATCGTCAGATCCTTCAAATCTAGGAGTATTAACTCTTAGTCCAAAACTCCAAGGGCCTATATGGCCAGTGGTCTCAAGTTTTGTTAACTGGGACCGCATTACTAATCTCATGTCGGGATTGAGAGTGGTATGCTTGGTAGGAGGGTGGGGTGGGATAAAAAATTAATTTTGTAGGCTTAATCCTGGGATTTACAACATGGTAGTGGAAACCATAGGATACACCCAATCTAAGGACAATACCTTATAGCGAATGAAACCGCATGCACTTCATTTAACAAAATTTGTCACAATACAATTTCACATGCATTATGACAGGGACGACTGCGGCTATGCTACGCCCAAACCACTAAACACAACACATTTTCTACCTATGACATCACTAGACCCATCAACAACAAAACACAAAAATCTTTAAAATGGTAATTAAACAATCTACAGGACAACGACATAGATGCCTAATTCTACCAAAGGACTTCTACCACGGTCCTAACTTACCTTCTTTAATATTGTCTATTGCCCAGTAGAGTTCAATCGGCCATGTACTTTCAATACTCCTCAAGCGAAGAACATGGAGGAAAGGGGGAGGTAGGGCTGACCTAATGGGATAACACAAATCTAGGTCCTATAGAGGAATAAAACAGGACCTCAAAAGCTAGGATTTCAAAGGGAAAAGAGAAAAATAGGTTGGGATGGAGGCTCACACGATTTGAACTTCAAATGGACAATGTAAGGGCTTAAAACGTGAGAGAACGGAAAGAGAGGGGAGTGTTTACCACTGCAACCAATGAAGGGGCGTCGATTGTGGCAGAAAACAGGATTAGGGGCGCTTTGAAGTGGGTTTTAAAGGGGAGGCAACAACAAAACATGAGAAGGGAGAGCTTGGGAAGGCTGTTTATGAAGGAGGTAGGCCTTTGGGGCATTTTTAAGGGATGACACACATATAGGAGGGGTGCCCTAGGCACCAAAGTGCATCGGCCCAAGTGGGGCCCACCGGTCGGCGAGGCCTCGCCGGTGAAAGTCATTTCCGGTGAGGCTGGCCATATGGACTGGGTCCCCTTTGCCCTAGGGGTCCCAAATATATGTGACTCCTACCCTAGATCATTCCAGATTAGCGTGGGTAGGCCCACGACTCCGTTCGAGGTGTTTCGGGGCCAATTTACAAACCGGGATGAATTTATGCATCATGTAGCATATGATTTTGGGGGTAGGAGAGGCTAATCCATCCAACTAACCCATTGATTCCACGATATTCCCTAATTGGAATGGCCAAAAGTCTAATTTATACATATATTTGCTATTTATAGTAAATTTTTGTTTAGGTATGATTCACTATCCTTCACACATTAGATTTATGTCTAGTGTGAAAGGACTTAGAAAAAGTTGAAGAATGGGGTGGTGGAAGGAGAGATTTTGAAGGGATGGGATGAAAAGGGGTTTTAGGCCTTGAGATTGAGTGTAAGGGTGTTGTGGTTGCCCCACAACCCAAGGAAATTCATTGCTAGATTTGGAATCCTTCAGGGAACGACTCAAACCCATTGAATTATGACCTAGAGGCGACTTAGGTTGCTTCACGCGACCGAAGACATGTTATGTCCTAAATTACAGTATAGTCTCACCTGTCGGCAAAACTTGGGATTCTAATGTGATTTCTAAGTTTCCATCGCCCCCTTCCTAAGTCAGAGTGCGTTAGTATGCGTTGTGTGACCATAACCCAGGTCCGGTTTAATCCAAATCATGCTCTTATACCATCTGTAACATCCCAAAAATTGAGGGTTGGGTAGAAACCCAACTCTCGAGTACCAAAATGTCACTTATGCAACATTTTCAATGCTGGATGAATATCGGTGGTAATAGTAAATAAAACATGAGGTGGATCAAGCCAAAATAGCATATCATACTCCAGAGATAGTTAACTTAGCAAGCGGAAGAATGTGATAGATATATAGAATATATGAACTTTTGTGAGTCTCCAGAGTGTGAACATGTTACCAGGTTAAACATATACATGTATACTCCAAAGATGAGAAAAAATAATATACATGGTACAAAAATAAAAGGTAAAATACCACGCGTACTGGCATCTAATCAGTAACCCTGTAACCCCGTCAATCAGAGCCTGCAAATAGGAGGGATCCTCCTCATCATCATCAAGTTCCGCTCTGCTTCACGAGCATCGCGATCATCTGAAACTAAAATAGGGACTAGTGGGTGTCCGGAACACCATCCCGTAACGTGGGAGTGAGTAATCAACTCAATGGAATCATAGAACAAATATTAACATGTTATCAAATCAATCACGCGATAATAGTAAAACAAACAATCAAACATTCCTAGATACTGTTGTTAATGCATGCATGAAATGACATGATGGATGCCCTCACCGACATTCTCCCTCATACGGCACCATCTTACGCCCGAGGCATGCTTTCTTCCCACGGTGCTCCACATCTTCCAGGCACATGCAGTGCGATGTGGATATGATTACCGGGTTGTTATTAGTACATTCATACAGCAGTATTGGGAAACTAAGGTACCTTCCTTGTATCAATCCCAACACAGATCCTGTCTAGGGTCGTCACTCCTAGTAATCATATACGATGTTATATTTGTAGGTCGCTGCAAGGGCTGTCAGGGCTGTTGCTCGCACTCATTGCTCCACTCCCCCATCACCTTATCAACACAGGCCTAATGTACTCTTATCGCTACGGAAGGGTCGTCGCCTCCCGTAGACTCAGAATACGCTCGAGGTCACTACAAAGGGCTCGTCACCAATCAGTGTAGGCCGACAGCTCGAATGTAGTGTCCCATACCACCACAATCGGCTCACGAGTCAATGATGCTCACTGGTCACTACGGGGAGGTTTGTGGCCCCAGCGTAGACCGACAGCTCGACCACGGTGTCCCATACCACCATGCCCGGCTCATGAGTCTTTATGGATCAAGGTACCATGGTTGGCAGGATTTTCAATGGTAAGTTCAGTACCCTAGGTTCAAGCAGTTATTACTCATACATGGTGAACACACAATGGCCAGTCGGGTTACTTAACAGGCTCGACTAGTACGAGCGCATCTCAAGCTAAGCGACATGGAGTGCATAAAATACTTCGTGTGTCCTAACCACTGCCGCCTGCCCAAGACACGACTCGCGTTCATCGACGCTTCCTTCATGGTACATAGAAGCCAACCACGAATTCAATCCATTACCGACTGCCTGGACTAGGTCATAGCCCCAAGCATTTTTGTATTAACATCAGTAAGCATATGTGAGTAACAGAAATAAATATAAACAATCCAAGCATGTTGACACATGTTATAACATACTACATAAGCAAATCAACCAACATATGCATTCCATTTATATAATGAAATCAATTCATATAGCCAACATGGTGGAAATCATATACATCAGCCTATTAATTGAGAATTCAATCTCAAAACTAATTCACAACACCATTTACTCAATACATACTAATACAAACATTTATACAAACACTTAGTCTACACTGTTTAGCCTACATAGCGTATGTCGACCCAAAGTGCGCATTAGGGCGAATCTCTTCGCCGAACAGATCATACACGCATTCCTAATATCACAACATGACAAATAGCCACGACAATCATTTCAGCAAAATATGGACGAAAACAGTATTTCCTACAAATACCTAAAATACCTTAAATCTCATATTTCTCATACGCAGTCGAAAAAGAAAACGGACAGCATGTTCTACATGTCAAACGGCGTTCTCTTCGATAATCTACTATTAAACGACATTGAAAGCTTTGAAATCAGTCAATCAAATCGTCTAAAATCCTCACCTTTTGCCTTAGACGTGTATCGATTTGAATAGAACGTATACGCTTCGTCAACGGCGTTGTAACGACCTATATCACAAGACACATAAGCTACATCGCTACTTGTAACAAAGGAATCCCTAAAAAAGCTTGCGGTTAGGTTTTTCTTACCTACAAGTGCATTGGAATCACCGGGAAAGTGATTTGAATGCGGTGCTTCGGTACGTGCAATAGCTGGTGCAAGTGGCAGGAAATCTCTCCCACAACTCTCTCACAATCTCTCTCTTTCTCTCTCACCACTTTCTAGGGTTTATAGCAAATTTGGATGGGAGAGATATGAGAGGGTTTAAAGCCCTTATATAGGCTAAAACCTAACCTAAATAGACTTAGGAACAAGGTATAGTTGAGTTATAACCAAATCGGGACTTTTTCGAGCCAAAAGAGTATTTCGGGAGGTCCCCTGGCTGAACGCGGTC
The DNA here is from genome assembly GCA_037074715.1 of Magnolia kwangsiensis. Classification (NCBI taxonomy): domain Eukaryota; kingdom Viridiplantae; phylum Streptophyta; class Magnoliopsida; order Magnoliales; family Magnoliaceae; genus Magnolia; species Magnolia kwangsiensis. The sequence continues at coordinate 38,593,665 of CM073576.1, read as the reverse complement.
GGACTTAAGCTCATGTATACTGGATGTTGATCACATAAAGTTTTCAATCCGGTAGAGAAATTTTGAATTATACCTAAATCATACCTAAATCAAGTCTACAAGTCTCATGACATGAAAGAGAAATTTTTCTTTATCCGAGGGTGAAATTTGGCTGAATTCTGACGGTCAGAACGCTTAATAATAACGAGCAACGACATATGCCAGATTTTGAATTAAATTTTTAAATCTTTACTCTTTCTCACTCTCTTCACTCCAGGCTCAATGAAATAGTCTCAAAACATCGGTTGGGCTTGATTTTCGAAACGATTGTCAAGTCCAGCCAAGCGGTCATAACGGTCTAAGGTTGTAGATATCAGACTTTCGACGCGTGGTCTAGATCTAATACAAGGTTTCAAAGGGTTCCTGGGAACAAACCGGTTTAGAGTTTGATCTTGGATTTCAAGGTAAGATAACGTCATTGGTTCTACAAGTTTTGGGTCTTGCAGAACGTATTTAAAGCGATCGGGGACAATTTTATAGCTAATCTAACGTAGCGCTAGTTAACTTACACTTATTTTCTAAAGGAATTAATCCTAGGTGTTTTCTTTGACTTTGGAATTGGGTTCTGAGAGGTTACCAAGGTACTATGGTTGACCCATTGCCTAAGGACATCTAACCCTAGGTTGGCAAAAATTCAGGGTGTTACACTAAACATATAACCTAAATATAAGCCTAAAACCTAAACATAAACCTAAAACCAAAATGTATTCTCGAATCCTTAAATCTAAACCTACACCTAATCCTAATCACAACTCCCTAACCTAAACTTAAACCTAAACTTGAAAATCCAAACCTAAACCCGATCCCGAACCCAAACCCGATTTCCTAAACCTAAACCTTAACCTTAACCTATTCTCAATTCCCTAAAGCTATAACCTATATACTATAACCTATAACCTAAACCTAAACCTTAACCTAAACCTAAACCTTAACCTATAACCTAAACCTTAACATATAACCTATAACCTAAACTTATATCCTATAACCTAAACTTATAACCTATTACCTAACCTTAACCTAAACCTAAAACCTAAACCTAAACCTATAACCTAAAACGTAAACCTAAAACCTATAACCTAAAACCTAAACCTAAACCTAAAACCTAAATGTATTCTCAAATCCCTAAACCTAGACCTACACTTAATCCTAATCTCAACTCCCTTAACTAAACCTAAACTTAAAATTGAAAACCCAAACCTAAACCTAATCCTGAACCCAAACCCGATTTCCTAAACCTAAACCTTAACTTATTTTCAATTCCCTAAACCTTAACCTATAACTTAATCTAAACCTATACCTCAACCTATAACCTGCACTTATAACCTAAACCTATAACCTATACCTAAGCCTAAAACCTTAACCTAAACCTAAAACCGATCGCCCTAATAGGATTGAGATGGCTCTGATGGATGTACACAAAGAAGCCATTGCAAACCTACAAAGTGGAGATAAGAAGAAACATCTCCAATTGCTTATTATCATTTTACCTTACATGAGTGGTTCATATGGTGACTGTAAACAAGACCCTAAATCCTAGAGAGATGGAATGAATCAACTAAAGCATCTTATTTTCTAATTTTGCAGGAAAGATAAAACATGTTTGCGAAACAGAGTTGGGAATAGTGTCGTAGTGTTGCCAACCGAGACAGGCATCCAGAGTCAATAAACAGTATCTCAAAAATGTTACCTTAAAAATTAATGTTAAGATTTGTGAATCTTTAAAGTTGTTGAACTTTCAATGTCTAATGTGTTTCTTCTTTTGCCTCTTTTGAAGTTGTTCTCGGCACAGTCGCATCGGCATGAGCTGATAAGAGATCTTTTGAAAGTTGTGCAGGATCCTCAGAGAGGTTCTATGAACAAAGGGATGATCCGGTAAGTCTTGTTCTCCTCTGTTTTTGTATGATCTTTGGTGCAAGTGTTTGAATTTAGTGTTTAAAGAATATCTATGGTATTTGGCATAGAACAACTAATTGCATTCAGGCAAGCAACGGGATAGAAGCCTCATCGCATCATATTTTATAGGTAATTCATCACCTTGGGAGTCTCTATAGAGTATGAATATTATGATTTAGTCTTGATTTTTCTTGGATGAGAAACTGTTTGGTATTTTGGCTCATGATTTGGAGTTTTACAGGGTTGGTGTGAGCGTATTTATACGTGGATGAATGTAATGTGGATAAGATTGTTTGTGTTTGCATGGATGTAGTTTATGTTTGGATGGATTTCTATAGTTTGGGTTTAGATGGATATGAATGTAAATGTGAATATGATGAAATATATTTAGAACAGATGTATATCAGGAAGAATACGATGTTGTAATAGGTGTATATTAGTAAGAATATGATATAAATAGGTGTATATGCAAATACAAGACGACTGAAGACCATCCTTTTAAGACTCATAAGAGATAGTTCAAGACCGTCCTTTTAAAGGACGGTCGTAGACTGTCCTTTTCTGGTTCATAAGAGAGTCCATGACCGTCTTTTTCAGGTCATACGAGACGGTCTATAACCGTCCTTTTTATTGACGGTCTAGGACCATCCTTTTTACGGACGGTCATAGACTATCCTTTTAAGCTTCATATAAGTCCACTAATACCTACCGTTATAGACAGTTTATGACCGTCCTTCTTTAGAGACGGTCCATGACCATCCTTCTTTAGAGACGGTCCATGACCGTCCTTCTTTAGAGACGGTTTATGGCCATCCTTCAAAAAATACGAGACGTCAAAATTTGATGGCCGTTACGATGGTCCATTTTGGCCTTTTGAGATGATTTTCAACCGTCTTTTTTTCACTGTTTTGGCATTATGATTTGAGTTTTTAATACAGTTGAAACTTAGTATGAAACCTCATTCAAGTGGGGTACGCACAATGGATGGTTTAGATTTCTGAGCCACATCTCAGTGGGCCCTATAAACGACCATGAATGTTTCAATGGGTAGATATCTACCCTCATCTGTTACCTGTGAAGTAGCCCCACCTAATTCATGATTGGCCTATTTTTTAGGCCTATGGAGAACGATTGAAGGGTGCATCTGATGCACGGTATGGATTTCCTAAATAGCTCATGGTGGGGCCCATAGATCTCGACCTTATATCAAGCTCCTGTGAGGTCAATCTCACGGTACCTTTCTTTGAGAGAAATGCAAGGAAATCCATGCTCTTGTGAGGAGGTGATTGGAAAAGAACATGCCAATGTAGCAGGGATGTGCTAGATCTAGGCCATTCATCAGGTGGGGCAACCTATGAACATCCCCTGGTGCAAAAAAATAACATGAGCCACCATCCATTCATCAAATTGGGCCACATTAGTATGAGAAAAATGGAATCCAAGAAAATGATCAATGGTCTATATTTAACATGCAAACATGATCCACCTGATGAGTGAACCAACTTGATTTTTGGGCCAGGGCATGTTCTTGGTGGCCCCACCTGAGACATACACATGACATGATGGCACGAATCCCATTAAGATTTCTGTACATCTGATGTATGATGCATGCAACGGTCCATCCATTATTTACCTTTTTCTAATTCATCTTCGTCTACAGCTTTTGAGGAAAATACTTCACAAGAAGTGGACCTAACTTTGATCTTTAAACCGAAAAAGAACACCAAAAATAGCAAAATAAAATAAAATAAAATAAAATAAAATAATAATCACCATCTAAGCCTTATCCCAATTAATTGGGGTCATGAAACCTATTCTACCATTCCAATCTATCAAGGGCCAGACCTCTACTTAAGAATCACCCATTTGGAATAACCATTGGCGCTGGGGTTTCCAATCATGGGGGTTCCGAATCTAGGGGGTTCCAAATTATGGCACCGGGAGAGAGAGATTGAGAGAGAACCACCAAAAGAATTATATCCTATGATTCTGCAAAAGAACTAAATGTAATCACTTGCGCACTATCACCGGATAAACTCAAAAGAATTATATCCTATGATTTTGCAAAGTAAGCCTGGGATATTTTAGAAATGACACACGAGGGAACATCAATTGTTAAGAAATCTAAACTTCAAATCCTCACAACCAAATTTGAGGAAATATGTATGGAAGAAAATGAAATGTTTATAGACTTCTATACAAGATTAAATGGCATTGTGAACTCTATGTGGGGTCTTAGTGATAAAATCATAGAAAGTAAAATTTGTTCAAAAATAATACGCTCACTTCCTGAACGGTTCAATTCTAAGGTAACTGTGATTCAGGAACTTCATGATACGGATAATATGAGGGTAAAAGAATTAGTTGGTTCTCTACAGACATATGAGTTAACTTTTAAAGCTCCTAAAGGTAAATCTATCGCCCTTAAATCTTCTAAAAGTATTTCTCAAGAAAATAGTAGTAATTTTGATTTGGAAAAATATGAAGATGATATGTCCCTTTTAGCTAAAAAGTTTTAGAAAATTTTCAAAAGTAAAAAGAGGGTTGATTTTCAAAAATCTAATGATAAGAAGAAATCTAAAACTAAAACTCAAAAATCTTTAAAAGACATTCAGTGTTACAACTACCATGAATATGGGTATTTAGCAAACAAGTGTCCTAAAAAGGACAAACCTAAAAAGAAAGGAATGTTGGCTACTTGGGATGAATCCTCTGACTCTGAAGATTCGTCTAAATCAGAAGATTCTGAAACTGAGTTGGGCAATGAAGTTAAAGCCCTTATAACTCTAGCCAAATTCACTTTTTCAGATAATGATGATTTTACTAGTGAAGAAAATATGAATAGTGATCCTGAAAATGAAGATGATCTTCAAGATGCTTATAATGCCCTTTACAAGGAGAGTTGTAAAATTGTTATTAAACTTAAACTTCAGAAAGAAAAGTTTTGAAAGCTTAAAGAAAATTTTGATTCTTTTGATTTAGAAAAATCTCACATTTTCATATTATTTTGAAAAATTGAAATGCAATTTAGATTTCAAAACCTCTCTTATTGAGAATCTTAAATTTGAACATGAAAAACTTAGACTTGAAGTCTCTTCGCTTTTGAGTTTAAAAGATACATGGAGGTGTGCCCAAGGTGATCCAAAGTTAGAAAAGCTTTTGTTTGGATCAAGAAAATGTGGCGACCAATCCGGTTTGGCCTACAATAAAAATATTCCTCCTAAACAGAAGAATACTCCTCCTAAGTTTGTGAAAAGAGAGTCTTCAAACTCAAAAGAGAATAATTCAAATCAAAAATTTTCTAAAAATGCTATAACTGTTCAATCTTTCAAACTTAAAAGTAACCATTTCAACTATAAAAATCAGAACTGAAACCTTTTAGCTAAGAAAATAGTTGATTTACTTAAAGAGCTCTTAAAATCTAACTCAGTAGGTCATTCTTACAACAACCACAAATACAAGAAGACTAACTATACTCCTAAACCCAAAACCGTTATGAAGTGGGTTCCTAAGGTTACTTGCTTGGTTGCCCATACCACTTTCAAAGCTTCAAGCCATTCAAAGTGGTACCTAGATAGTGGATGCTCCAGGCACATGACTAGTGACAAAGGTTTGTTCACCACTCTTACAGACATGACTGATGGTTCAGTCATATTTGGTGATGGTAGCAATTGTAGAATTATTGGCCAAGGTACGGTTTAACTTTCTAACCTCCCTTTATTTGAGAATATCTTATATGTAGAAGGTCTAAAACATAACTTGTTAAACATTTCTCAAATATATGATAAAAATCATAGTGTAAAATTTTCTAACCAAGGTTGTGAATTTTTAAATAAAAAGGGTTCTGTAATATTAATTGGTCGTAGAACTTCTGAAAACTGCTATATTGTTAGTGATTCTAGCTCATCTAGTTAATCATGTTACATGGTCCATACCGATGAGACTAAGTTATGGTATAAATACCTTGGACATGTACACTACCGTAATTTGTATAGATTGAGTAAATGAGAACTGATAAGAGGTCTACCTAAATTACGGAAAGTAGATAAAATATGTGGTGAATGTCAGATTGGCAAGCAAACTAGGAGTGCTCACAAAAAGATACTCCAATACCACATTCAAACCGCTCGAACTTCTCCACATGGATCTTATAGGACCAACCAGGACAGAGAGTCGAGGTAGCAAAAGTACATTCTTGTAATCATGAATGATTTTACCAGATTCACTTGGGTAGCCTTCTTAAGGGATAAATCAGAAACCCTTTAAATTAGAAACCCTTAACGAAGTAAAAAGAGTTCTCAAACAGATCCAAATTGAAAAAGGTTCTCAAGTCTATAAGATCCATAGTGATCATGGATCAGAATTTGAGAATAGTAGTTTTGAGAAATTCTGATGCGATTAGGGAATATCACACGAATTCTCTGCACCCAAAGCACTACAATAAAATGGAATTGTTGAAAGAAAAAATAGAGTGCTTCAAGAAATGACAAATGTAATGTTGAATAGTATGAAGCTCTATAGAAATCTTTGGGCTAAGGCCATAAATGCTGTCAGCTATATAATCAACCGGGTTTATACAAGTAAGTCAAACAATAAAATGGCTTATGAAATGTGGTTTGATAAAAAGCCTACTGGCAAATACTTTCGAGTTTTTGGCACTAAGTGCTATATTTTATGTGACCATAAAAATCTGGATAAGTTTGACACTAAAAGTGACGAAGGGATCTTTTTAGGGTATTCTTTGAACAGTCGAACGTATCGAGTACTGAATAAGAGGACCGGTGTAATTCAAGAGTCCATCAATGTGGTCATTGATGATCACTTGAATACACCTGCCTTAAGTTCAGATAATGATGAAGTTCTTCTAATTGATAAACCCGATACTTCATCAAGTCAAAATAACTCTGAACTGAGGACTGTCAAAGATCATCCAACCACTCAGATTCTTGGAAACCCTCTCACTGGTGTGTGCACTCGTAGACAACTAGAAGATATATGTAATTACATGTGCTTTACATCTTAAATCGAACCAGCAAACGTAAAAGAAGCTCTTATTGACCAAAAATGGATAGTTGCGATGCAAGAACTTAATAAATTTGTGAGAAATGATGTTTGGTATCTTATTCCTAGACTTAAAGATAAACATATTATTATAACTAAGTGGATTTTTAAAAATAAGTCTAATGAACATGGTAATATAATTCGAAACAAGGCTAAATTGGTTGTACGAAAGTACACTCAAATTAAAGGTATCAATTATGATGAAACCTTTGCCCCAGTAGCTCGTCTTAAATCAATCAGATTATTCATATCCATTGCTTACTTTAAAATTTTCAAAATGTATCATGTGGATGTAAAGAGTTCTTTGGAAATCTACATGAAGAAGTGTATGTTGAACAACCAACGGGTTTTGTAACACCCTGAAAATCGGGGGTCGTGTATAAACTCAACTCCCGAGTTCCAGACCGTCACTTATGCAACAAAAATGATTATGATTCAAAGTTGTCTGAGTTTAAGCATTCACATGAGTAAAAGTATACCAAAACTGCAATTCATACTCCAGATCCAGTGATAAAAGCAAGCGAAAGACTAAAGAATATATATATCACTGTATGGAAAATAAAGTAGATCTCGACTATCTCCAAAGTATGAATACATCTCTGAGTCTCATATACATGTAAAATAATAGAAATCAAATGTCAAAATAGTCCCACTGAGAAGTCCCATCGATCCAGGCCACCTAAGCAAAGCCGTCGTGGTACTGCATATATGAGAACTCGTCCTGGTCCTCATCATAGTCCGGCTCTGCCTCCCGAATCACTGCCTCACCTGCATCTAAGACAGGGTCTGGTGGGTGTTGCAAACATCATCCCGTAACGTGGGAGTGAGTAGCTAACTCAGTGAAATAATAGAGCAAGGATTAGCATGTTCTCAAATCAATCATATGATAATAGTAAAGCAGTAAATCAAACAATCCTAATACTATTGTTAATGCAATATGACATGACATGATGGATGCCCTCACCGACGATCTCCCTCATACGGCACCATCTTATGCTCGCGGCATGCAATCATCCCACAGTGCTCCACATCTTCCAGGCACATGCAATGTGATGGTGATATGATTACCGAGTTATTATTAGTCCATTCAAACAGCAAGATTGGGAAACTAAGGTACTTCCCTTATATCAATCCCAACACAGATCCTGTCTAGGGTCGTCACTCCTAGTAATCTCATACGATATATATTTTGTAGGTCGCTGCAAGGGCTGTCAGGGCTGTTGCTCGCACTCGTTGCACCGCTCCCCCATCACCTTATCAATACAAGCCTACTGTACTCTCACTGCTACGGAAGGGTTGTCGCCTCCCGTAGACTCAGAATACGCTCACGGTCACTACAAAGGACTCGTCGCCTGATCAGTATAGGCCGACAGCAAGAATATAGTGTCCCATACCACCATAATCTGCTCACGAGTCATATGTGCTCACTGGTCACTACGGGGAGGTTTGTGGCCCCAGCGTAGGCCGACAGCTCGACTACGATGTCCCATACCACCATGCCCGGCTCATGAGTCTTTGTGGATCAAGGTACCATGGTTGACAGGGTTTATAATGGTAAGTTCAGTACCCTAGGTTCAAGCAGTTATGACTCATATAGGGTGAACATACAATGGCCAGTCGGGTTACTTGACGGGCTCGACTAGCACGAGCGTATCTCAAGTCGAATGACATGAAGTGCGTAAAACACCTCGAGTGGCCTAACCACTGTCGCCAACTCCAAAACACGGCTCGCGTTCATCGACGCGTCGTTCGTGGCAAAGATAGGCCAACCACGAACTTGCTCGATTGCCGACTGCCTAGACTAGGTATAGTCCCAAACAATTATGAATTCACATCAGCCATCATGTAAGGGTAATGGAAATGAAATACAACCATGTGAGCATGTTAACACATGTTATAACATACAACTTAAGTAAATCTTCCAACGCATGCATTTCATACATATAATGAAATCATGCATATAGCTAACATGTAGGAAACCATTTACATCAGCATATTAATTGAGAAATCAATCTTAAACTAATTCATAACACCATTTAATTCAATACATACTAATACAAACATTTATACAAACACTTAAACTACACACTTAAGTCTACATATAGTATGTCGACTCAAAGTGCGCATTTAGGCGAATCTCTTCGCCAAACTAATTATGCAAGTATTCCTAATATCCTAATATGACAAGAAGCCATGTCAATCACATCAGCAAATTATGGATGAAAACAGTATTTCCTATAAATGACTAAAATACCCTAAATCTCATATTCTTCGTCTGCTTACGAAACTGGAAACGGACAGCATGTTGTACATGTCAAACGGCATTGCCGTCGATAATCTACTATTAAATGATATTGAAAGCATTGGAAACAGTCAATCAAAGTGTCTAAAATCCACACCTTTTCTCTTATAGGTGTATTAATTCGAACGGAGCATATACGCTTCGTCTACGGCGAAATGGGAACCTAATACACAAGATCTATCAGCTAACATGCTATGAAAATGAGAGAACAACAAATCAGCAAGTATTTAGGGTATTTGCTTACCTAGAAACGTGGTGAAATCACCGGCAAAGTGATTGGATTACGTTGCTTAAGCACGTGCAGCAGGTGGCACAAGCAGCAGGAAATTCCCTTCCACTCACTCTCACAAACTCTCACTTTCTCTCTCACTCTTGCTAGGGTTTCTAGCAAATTCGGATGGGTGAGAGGAGTGAGGGTTTAAGCCCCTTTTATAACCTAAATCTTGCCCGAAATAGGCTCGGGAACAATGTTTACTTGATACCTAACCAAATCGAGGCTGTTTCGGTCCAAAAAGGCATTTCTGGTGGTCCCCTGGCCGAACGTGATCGGACTTAAGTTCATGCACGTTGGATGTCACTCACATCCCATTTTCAGACCAGCAGTGTTCATAGATCGCACGTGGCAGTCCAGTTTCAGTTCAGCGGTCACCGCACGTAGATCAGGTCTGCAAGTCTCAGATATGAAATAGAAATTTTTCCTGATCCGAGGGTGTAATTTGGCTGAATTCTGACGGTCAGAACGCTTAATACTGAAGCGTCAAGTTGTGTACCAGATTTGAATTTCAAATTTCAAATCTAACCATATTCTCACTCTCTTCAGTCCAGGCTCAATGAAATAGCCTGCGAATGTCGGTTGGACTTGATTTTCGAAATGATTGTCAAGTCCAACAAGGCGGTCTTAACGGTCTAAGATTGTAGGTATCGGACTCTCGACGCGCGGTCTAGATCCAATACAAAGTTTCAAAGAGGTCCAGAGAACAAACCGGTTTAGAGTTTGATTCGAGGTTTTAAAGTATTATAGCGTCATTGGTTCTACTCGCTTTGGGTCTTGTAGAATGTATTTAAAGTGATCAGGGACTATTTCCCAGCTACTTTAGCGTTGCGCTAGCTAACTTACACTTATTTTCTAAAGGAATTAATCCTACGCGATTTCTGGTCGAGTTGGTACTCGAGTCCAAGTACGGATTTTTCCAGGGCGTTACAGGTTTTGAAGACCCTAAGAATGCTGATCATGTCTATCACTTAAAAAAGGCTCTCTATGGTTTGAAACAAGCTCCCAGTGCATGATATGAAAAATTGACTAAGTTTTTACTCAGTCATAATTTTCTAATGGGAAGTGTTGATAAGACTTTTTTTGTTATAAAACATAACGATCATATCTTGATAGTTTAGATCTATGTTGATGATATTATTTATGGATCTACCTGTACTAACATGACTGTTGAGTTTACAGATCTTATGAAATCTAAATTCAAAATGAGCATGGTTGGAGAATTGAATTATTTCCTAGGGTTGCAAGTAAAACAACAACCTGATGGTATTTTTATTTCTCAGACCAAATATGCTCTAAACTTGATTAAAAAGTTTGAATTTGAGAATGGTAAGAATTTTGATACTCTTATGATTACAACTTTAAGAATCTCAAAAGACTCAATAGGTAAATGTGTGGATCCTAAATTATATCGTAGTAAGATTGACAGTTTACTTTATTTAACTGCAAGTAGACCTAATATTGCCTTTAGTGTTGGAATTTGTGCAAGATATCAATCTGACCTTAAAGAGTCGCATTTAACTATTGTTAAGTGGATTATGCAATATGTCACAAGTTTAACTAATTTGGGTCTCTGGTATCCACATGATACTAGTGTTCAATTGGTTGGTTACACATATGCTGATTGAGCTGGTAATATCGATGATAAAAAATCAACTAGTGGTGGTTTTTTTTATATTGAAAACTGTAAGTGCTATGGTTTGAATCATCTTTGGTTGTCAATTTTTGTGTGTCAAAATCTCTATATGTGTCTTATGTTTGTATCTTGTTAAATATGTTTGAGACACCACGTCAACACTTCAGTTCAAGTTGAAGAAGTTGAAGACTGTAGCTCGAGTTCAAGTTCAAGACTCAAAGTTCACGTATATTCAAGATCAAGACTCAAGAATAGTTAGGGAACTGAGTGCAACTCAAATTAACATTGACTTCAAAGCTTGTGAAGTGTTAAAGCTACATTAAGAAGAACTCAAGCTTTGTAAAAGTTTAAAGTCTAAGAAAATGAAGGTTCAATGTCCTTACTTATTGAGGTTTGATTGACCTTAGGTTGACCTTTAGAGTAGGTCACTTTGGATACATAATTCATATATCTTTTACAAGTGATTTTGGTATGTTCTAAGACTAGTTCTGGACCTTGTTCGACTAGTCCAAGCACTGGTTCGACTATTCCAAGAAATTTCAAGAGCAGTAGTAGTTTTGTTGCATATTATCAAATTTTTTCTGTTCGTCTACGACCAATCCTGGAGTATGCTCGATCGGTCGTGGGATGGTCTCAACTCGACCTTCGACCAGTCATACAGCTTCAACTCAAACTCTAGCGACTAAATCAAGTGTCACACGACCAATCGTGTAAGGGTCTCGACCGGTCGTGGACTGCCTTCGACTAGTCGTGGACTGCCTATGACCAATCGTGTAACGGTTTTATCCGATCGCGGTCGAAAATTCAAAAATCTATTTCTTCTTCGACCAGTCATGGTAACCCTAGGACTAGTCGAAGATGAATTTCTGCAGCTATAAATAGCACACAAATTTCAGAGTTATTCATAAAAAATTAAGTGAATTTGAAGCTCCAGTCTGAGATAAGTTTGTGTTTGTTCTTAAGCTATATTGTGCATAATTTTATTTCCTTTTGTTAGATTTTTACTATTTGATTTTATTCTATATTTCAATCTGATTTGAAAAGAGGAAATATTATTTTCCTTCTTCTTGGAATTAAAATCAAATAAAGCTAGCCCAGTCTGATGTAATTTAAAATCAATTAGAACTTAGAACCATTATAAAGTGAGTATTGGACATTGAACCTTCATATTCGAACATCTACTCCAATTGATTCTTCCGGGCTGCTACAAGAGGAGAAATCTAGGTATTTTACAATTCTGTAAAATTTTCATTCTTTTAGTTTTTGTTTGGGATTCGCTAGAAAAATCTCAATTTGTATGGATATCTGAGGAGAGCCAGAAAACTCAGAATACTGTGGGTTTTTGGATTGTGTAAGCCCAAGTTAAAAAGACACAATTGTGAAGGTTTTAGGTGAACCTATAAAACTGATTTTGATAGTGAATGCTAATATCCCTGTGTGAGGATATTTGGAGTGGAGTAGCATTCTGTGTGGCTGTTGTGAAACAGTTGGTGTACACACAAGCGAACCACTATAATTCCTTATCTTGTGGATTGAATGCTTGCTTAATTCTTTATCTTTCATCATTCAGTTTTGTGGAATGTACATGTGGATGTGAATGCTGTAACAATTTACATTTCAAGCAAGTGTGGAGAATGGTGTAATAATTTAGAGTTTTATTTCAGCAATTTATCTCTTGCTATTCCTTTATCAATCTGAGCTTCAATTTATGTAATTATTCTAGTAAGGTTACCCTGCCATTTTTATGGTGCATGGTTGTCCTTAGAATATTCAATTCTTAAGGTTGCAATTTATTTCAATTCCTTGTTATTTATTTATTTCGATTCAGATTAAGTTCTTGATTCAAAAGACGTTCTAGAAATAAGGTTGTCCTACCATAAGCCCTTGTTTATTATGGTATAAGGTTGTCCTTAGAACTGGATTTGTATCAACCTCTCAATGCTTGTTTATTGAGATTGATTTAATTTCAGCATTGTGAATTGATTTATTATTATAAGGCTATTTCTTTATTTTATTCCGCTGTATTTAATTTTAATTTAGCATAGTCCTATTCACCCCCCCTCTAGGACATATAGCTTGGCCATTTCAAGGGGTATCAGAGCCTAATAGCTCGTTCTTATTGCTTTTTATTTGTATTTATTTCCTGAGCTAACGATCTAAGCTATATGACAAGATGTCAAATTTTGATAGCCTTTCACTCACTAGGCCTCCACCATTTGATGGCTCCAACTATGCCTATTAGAAAGTCGGAATGAGGATCTTCCTCAAATCAATGGATGAGAGTGTGTGGCAAGCCATAGTGACCGAATGGAAACCCCCTACCACTGAAGTGACTGGAACTGACGGTTCAAAAACAATGAGAGTGTGTGGCAAGCCCCAATGCTATCACTTGTGTACTATCACCGGATGAGTTCAAAAGAATCATATCTTGTGATACTGCAAACTAAGCCTGAGATATATTAGAAATGACACACGAGGGTACTTCAATCGTCAAGAAATCTAAAGTCCAGCTCCTCACAACTAAATTTGAAGAAATTCATATGGAGGAAAATGAAATATTTATGGACTTTTACACTAGACTGAATGACATTATAAACTCAATGTGGGGTCTTGGCGATAAAATCCCAGAAAGTAAAGTGTGTGGAAAGATACTACGCTCTCTTCCTAAACGGTTCAACTCAAAAGTAACCGTGATCCAGGAACTTCGTGATACGGATAACATGAGGGTAGAAGAACTAGTTGGTTCTTTACAAACCTATGAATTAAATTTTAAAGCTCCTAAAGGTAAATCTATTGCTTTAACATCTTCTAAAGGTATTTCTCAAGAAAACTCGGATTTAGAAAATTCAGAAGATGATATGGCGCTTTTAGCTAAAAAGTTTTACAAGATTTTCAAAAGTAAGAAAAGGGTCGATTTTCAAAAGACAAACGAAAAGAAACGATCTAAACCAAAGTCTAGAACTTGAAAGTCTTTGAAAGATAGTCAATGTTACAACTGCCAAGAATATGGGCATTTAGCAAACAAATGTCCTAAAAAGGACAAACCCAAGAAGAAGGGTATGTTGTCTACATGGGATGAATCATCTGATTCTGAAGCCTCGTCTGAATCAGAAAATTCTGAAACCGAGTTAGGCAATGATGTAAAAGCCCTTATGACTCTAGCCAAGTTCACATTCTCAGATCACGATGATTCAACTAGTGAAGAAAATTTGCATAGTGATCATGAAAATGAACAAGATCTTCAAGATGCTTATAATGCCTTAAATAAGGAAAGTTGTAAAATTGTTGTCAAACTTAAACTTCAAAAAGAAAAATATTCTAAACTCAAATAATGTTTTGAGACTCTTGTTTTAGAAAAATCTCAAATTTCAGATTGCTTTAAAAAATTAAAATGTGATTTGGAATTCAAAACCTCCCTGATTGAAGATTTGAAATCTGAAAATGAGAAACTTAAGAATGAAGTATCTTCTCTTCTGAGTTTGAAGGACACATGGAGATATGCCCAAGGTGATCCAAAGTTAGAAAAATTATTATCTGGATTAAGAAAATGTGGCGATCGATCCGGGTTGGGTTATGATAAGAATATACCTCCTAAACAGAAGGATACTCTTAAATTTGTGAAAGGAGAAGCCTCAAACTCAAAAGAGAAAAGTACTTATCGAGATTTTTCTAAAAATACAAAAACTTTTCAAAAACCTAAAAGCAGCTATGTCAATTTCAAAAATCAGATCAGAAATCCTCTAGCTGAAAAGATAGTTGATTTACTTAAGGAGCTCTTAAAATCTTACTTTATAGGTCATTCTTACAACTACAATCAAAAGAAGACCAACTATACTCCTAAACCTAAAACTATTCTGAAATGGGTTCGTAAGGGTGCCTGCTTGGTTGCCCACACTGCTTTTAAAACAACAAGCCATTCAAAGTGGTACCTAGATAGTGGATGCTCCAGGCATATGACATTACGTAAAAAATTGAGAAAAATGATGGATTTAAAGACAATTCTGGACCGTCTCTAAAATTGCTTGCTTTAAAGACGCTTTAAAGACGGCCGAAAACCATCTCTAAAATTAGGGACGGCTCCTGACCGTCCCTAATATTGTCTTTAAATGTTCTGCGTCTGCAAATAATTTAAGACATTCTTTGACCGTCTTATATACCTTATCTGAGATGGTCAAAGACCATCCGCATTAGAGACGGTCAAAGACCGTCTTATATGCGGTCATCTGAGACGGTCACTAGCCGTCCGTATTAGAGACGGTCATTAGCCTTCTTTTAGTTGTAATCTGAGACTGTCAAAGACCGTCTCTATTAGAGACTATCATAGACCGTCTCTATTAGAGACTGTCAATGACTGTCTCCATTAGAGACTATTACTGACCGTCTCTATTAGAGACAGTCCTGAGCTGTCTTATTGCCATGTCAAAAACCGTTTCTATTAGAGACTGTCAAAGACCGTCTCTATTAGAGACGGTCCTTAGCCGTCTTCTAGGACCATGGAAGACCGTCTGTATTAGAGATGGTCCTTAACCGTCTCTAATGCTCAGGTATGACCTTTAATAGAAAATAGTTAAGGAGCTTAGAAAAAATAATTAACAATGTTTTAAAAAAAAAAAAAAAACTGTGATTTTATAAAAATCTACATCTTGAAAAAAAAAATTAAGAACTTTGAATAATGTTGATAACTTTGAAAAAAAAAAAGATTTCAATAAAAAAAATGATATTTTGAAAAAGAAAATATAAAAAATTAAATAAAATTGTGAAAAAATTGACAAATTGTAAAAAAATATTTTTTTTTTTAAAAGAAAACTAGATTTTGTATTTTGACAAAAAAATAAAAAGTTATATAACAAAAGTGAGATTTAAAAAATGATATTTTGAAAAAAGAAAATTTAAAAAATTAAACAAAATTGTGAAAAAATTGACAAATTGTAAAAAAAAATATATTTTTTTAAAAAAAGAAAACTAGATTTTGTATTTTGACAAAAAAATTAAAAATTTATATAACAAAAGTGAGGTTTAAAAAATGATATTTTGAAAAAGAAAATTTAAAAAATTAAACAAAATTGTGAAAAAATTGACAAATTGTAAAAAAATATATTTTTTTTTAAAAAGAAAACTAGATTTTGTATTTTGACAAGAAAACTTAAAAAGTTATATAACAAAAGTGAGATTTTTTTTTTAAAAAAAATGATATTTTGAAAAAGAAAATTAAAAAAATTTAAAAAAAAATTGTGAAAAAATTGACAAATTATAAAAAAATATATTTTTTAAAAAAGAAAACTAGATTTTGTATTTTGACAAGAAAAATTGAAAAGTTAGATAACAAAAATGAGATTTTGATGATGTGTTGAATATCCTAGCCAACCCTATGTTTCTCTAACCCATTTTTGAGCCAGGTATTAATGTAAAAATGTTTTAATTTTTAAAATTTTTTGTCGGTAAAAATGTGTGCGTGTGTGTGTGTAGTGTTTTTATATCATATGAATGCAAATTTATATATATTTAAATGATTTTTAATATCACATGAAAAAGAATATTGAAAAGTTTAGAAATTTTAACTATGTTTAAGAAAAATTTGAGAACAAAATAATGCTTTTGAAGAAAAAAATCGACATTTTGAAATTTTTGAGAAAAAATTAAAATATGAGAAAAATTTTGAGATTTTGAAAATAAAAATTCAAAATTTGTATTTTAAATATTTTTGAAATATTTTATAATCAAAATGATATTTAGTTAAAAGAGTAAAAAAAAATATACATTTAAAAAAAAAATGTTAAATTTATTTATGAAAAAAAAAATTACTAAATTATTAGGCATATCTACTAATTGAACCTTTAATCGTTTTTGGACAATCTAATTAGTTCAAATTGAAGAGTAAATAACTTCAGATGTTTAAATCAAATTTCACTAAAATTGTTGGTCAATCTTGTATGCCCAATATCTTTATCATATGTAGCCTGATTGAGGCGAGTAACTAGTCAAATTGAGAGTATTGATCAGTAAAATAGAGTGAATGGACCAGACATGTAAAATGGGCCAAATATTCTGGTTAAAATTGTGACCCAACTTACTAACCTCGTGAGAACCTAAAAATTGATGTTAGTAAGTTTTGTGGGCCCCATCATGATGTGTGTCGAACATCAACACTGTGGATTTGATGTGTTCACTTTAGGTTATGAGAAATCTAAAAAATTATCGGTAAATGAAACTCAAGTGGGCCATACCATTTAAAACTATGTGAAGACATCCTAAAAAATATAAAAGCACTTAGTGTGGCCCACGAGTTTTGGATGCGGTTGAAACTTGGTCTAACCCCTCATCCAAGTGGGACACACATAATAAGTGGGTTGGATATGTGAATCACATTTAGGCAGGCTCAATATATGATTATGAATGTTTTAAGGAAACCTTTCTTCACTATATTTAAGTAAGTTACTCGTTACCTTTACCAGAGTATACTCTGTGGGGTTCATCGTTATTTATTTATTTTATCCACTCCATTCATCCATGTTAACAGATAATTTGAGGTCTAAAGAACAAAAAGGAAGCATATCCAAAGCTCAAGTGGACCACACTACAGGAAATAGCATGATTGAACCTCTACCATTTAAAATTTCTTGGAGGCCATAGAAGTTTTGGATCAAGCTGATGTTTGTGTTTTTTATTCATTTATATATTTTTGATATTACAACCTTTAACTATTTTTGGACAATCTGATCAGTCCGGACATCAAGAGTAAATAACTTTAGATGTTTAAATCAAAATTCACTCAAATTGTTGATCAATCTTGTTTGCCCAATATCTTTCTTATATGTAGTATGATCGAGGCGAGTAACTAGTCAAATTGAGGGTAATGATCAGTAAAATAGAGTGAATGGACCAGACATGTAAAATGAGCCCATCATGATGTGTGTCGAACATCAACACCGTGCATTTGATGTCTCCCCTTTAGCTATGAGATATCTTAAAAATCATCTATATACAAAACTCAGGTGTTGATTACCATCTAAAACTATGTAAAGACATTTAAAAAAATATAAATAGTACAATATTAGATGTCATACCATTTTAGGGCCATAAAAGTTTTGCATCAAGCTGATTTTTATTTTTTTTCCCTTCATTTAGCCCTGTATGACGTAATCAACATATTGGATGTCAAATAAACAGTACAATATGCCTTGGGAGGATTTTAATGATGGATATCCAATTACTATTGATTTCATGTGGTATGGTGCACCTAAGATTTCTGTGGTGGGGTCCACTACGGATTTTTATCTACCTCATTCTTTGTGCTCATGACGTAAAATGATATCTTAAAATGGATGGACAGTGTGGATATAAAAAATACATCATAGTGGGGCCGCAAAACTTGGTGGATGTTGGTCGATGCCCTATGGGTCCCACCATGATGTATGTGTTTCATCCATGCTGTTCATCCATTTTTACAAATCATATTAGGGCTTGATGCCAAAAATGAGAGGGATATAAATCTCAGCTGGACCACACTACATGAAAATAATAGTGATTGGATACCCACCATTAAAACCCTCCTAAGGCCCATTGTACTTTTTATTTGACATCTAATATGTTGATTAGGTTATATAGACCTAGATGAAGGGAAAAAAATATCAGATTGATCCAAAACTTTATATGGCCCCCTGTTGAGGGTCGAATATTGCATATTAGACCTCAGTTATTACTTGTTTTTACGAACAATAATATAAAGACTTTAACAATAATATCAAGGGAAAAAAATATCAGATTGATCCAAAACTATGTAAAGACTTTAACATTATACTGTTTAATGTTAAAGTATAATGTTAAAGTCTTTACTGTTTAATGCCTTATTTAATTGTGTTTGTGATGCAAGGTGTATTCAAAAGCGTATAACTGAAAAGGATGCTTAAAACATGGATTTAACACTCTGACGAATATTACTTTGACCCATGGGCTTACACGTTACTAAGAAAATGATGAATGGAATAGATCTCTGAGAATATCATCAGAAGTGGGCCCCACTTATTTTTTGAAGAAAGCATCCAAACAGTTCCTTTCGGTAAAAAAATGTCCATTGAGGGACGTGCTTATTACTGGGCTTTGACAATGGGCCCTACCCATCATCACTTTTCATGATTTGGACCATCCAATGTGTCTCATGGGGTGGCAACAACCCATGCCTAGGTGGCAGAATTGCACAAGATCGCGAAGATTGGTTTTCAGCGCTTCAAACGCAATTCAAACTGCAGTCTAAAAAACTCAATGGGCTGGGTCCACACAACCAAAACCATACATATTCGGTTGAAATTTCACCGTCCATAATTTTTACAGATAATTTTACAATATGAGACCAAAAATGAGATATATCCAAATCTCAAGTGGACCACATTACAAGAAATAGTGTTAAATGAGAGTCGACCATTAAAAAGATTTTGGTAGCCATAAAAGTTCTGGATCAAGCTGATTTTTTTTTCCCTTTATCTGGTCCTGTATGACCAAATCAATGGGATTGGATGTCAAATTAATAGTACAGTGGGCCTTAGGACGATTTTAATGGTGGATATCCAATCACTATTGTTCTCATGTGGTGTGGACCATCTGAGATTTATATCCCTCTGATTTTTGGCATTAAGCTCTAAAATGATCTTTAAAAATGGTTGAACGGAATTGATGAAACACATAAATCATGGTAGGGCCCACGGAGCACCGTCCATGGTCCCACCCAAAATTGGGTGCGCGCTCAAAATAGAGTCGCGCCCAATCTCCTCCCATTTCTCATGGTCCCACCCTCTCTCTCTCTCTCTCTCTCTCTCTCTCTCTCTCTCTCTCTCTCTCTCTCTCTCTCTTGCCGTCCCGGTCCCAGACACCCCTGGCCCGGAGGCCGTGCGTCGCCCTCCTTCCGACAACGGTTTGACCTCTCTCTCTCTCTCTCATTCTCATTTTCTTCTTCTTTATTTTCTTTTCTTTCTTACCTGTCCTCACGGTCACGAGAGGCCTTCCTTATAAAGCCATGGGGAGGCCTTCCAGATTCTTCTTTGCGTAAGAAGATGGCGGGCGTAAACTTTACGCGGTATGAGAGACATGCCGCACTGCGGCCCTATTTTTTTCGGTGTACTGACGATCAGAGTCATTGGCAGGCCACCCCACCATCCTCCTTCCGATCATCTCTGACGGTCTGACCTCTCTCTCTCTCTCACTTGCATCATCTCCAAATCTGGTAACTGGATTTGGGGTTTCAATTTGGAATCCCCAAATCACAAAAATTTGGATTCGAATCCCCAAATTGGGTAATTAGGGTTTCCAATCGAAACCTACAACCAATTAGGGATTTTGGATTCAGCTAACCCAAATCCAGATATTAATTGGGGATTTCGAACCCTAAATTAATTTGGGATTTTAATTTGATATCACTGTGCTTGCCATCAATGATGTATGAATTACTTTCTCTTCTTGGATTATGAAATTTGATTCTTCTCCGATATGTGTTTTTTTCTTAAAATGTGTGTGCTTTGGGAATTTATGTATTGCTTATGTTTAACATTACAGGCTTGTTGTTAGTAGTGATGATCGGGTTTATTTTTAAATTATTTGTTTGTTGATGTACCATTTGGATGTGCCTTGGATTAACATTGGATAGTTTACAAATTGTGGAATGATGAATATCAGTTTAGCCATGTATTGATTTTTTTATTTTTATTTTTGAAGAAAATGGATAATGAAAAGCTGCATTTTGACAGGTTGCATTTGTGCTACTTCATGATGCATCCATACCATACTCATCTATTAAAGTAACATTCAGGCCACACAAAATGGCTGATTAATCCAATTGTCTGGATTGTCTTGGTCATATGTCAGAATCAAATGTGTGGTGACAGATCTAGATCACATTAACAATCAAGTTAGATTGTGGCCTCATGTGATGAGTTAGACATTCTACAAGTTCATGGGGTCTGTCAATTGATTAGTTGTTGGAATTAGAGTTAGTTTATGACTAGCTTAACAAGACCCCATTTGTATTTTTAGAATTTATTTTTTGGGTGTCTGCGGGCATCAAACAATGTTGGAATGACATAAAATTGCTGTCATTTGAAAGATTTTTAGGTTATGTTTCAAATGAGCCAAAATATTATGCTATTTTGATATCATTTAAGTGGTTTCTATCTGATCGGAAGCCATGTATGTCAAGATCGGGAACATTTTTATCTTTTTAAATATATTTGGAATACATAGGATTAAAAGCATGGATGGTTAAGATTATATCTATTACGATTTCCTTGCTTTGAAAAAGTTATACAAACATGCAAAGAATCAGGTTATGTCATATGTGAGCTTACCCTTGTTTCATGTGTTTCCTAGAGTAGAAGAGTGGAGGGATGTTGGGATTATTGGCATGGCAGATTGTAATCTGTTGGATTTCAATGAATGTCTATGCATAATCATTTATATTTACTTATGTTGCATCCATGATTTGGTTGTGAGGCATCCTATTATGCTTGTTTGAGAGAAACTGCTTTGTTTGTTAAACAGCAGTAGCTACTTATAAGCTCTTTGTCTGATTGCAGAGGTTGAACTACCTAATTGCAGTACAGATAAGGATGAAGTTAAGTCAACTAGTACACATGCCACCACTTATGCCAGCGTGGTAAATATCGACAATATCCAAGCCATCCATTAGAAGGGTACCGTTTAGAGTTCCCATGCCAACAATTAGGTCAGACCACTATTCATGTGAATCATAATTAATTGAACAAATGTATGGTTGTCAATATGATGGCTCACATACTAAATGGACCACCTTTGTATTTGGGCAGTAACATCTAAATTGTGAGGTCCTTCTGATGGATGGCTAGGATTTTTACCTATTGCCATGTTGGCATAGGTTGTCACCTGTGAATTGGGCGGCTTGCATGGGTGTGTGGGCTTAGCATAACTGGCTTTTAATTTGCCCATATGAATGAGAAAGAAATGCTGAGGCCATTTTATTGGGACAAGGATGAGCCAATTCACTGTTTCCCAATGTGGCACACGTGTGATATCCAAGCCATTAATCATGTTGCACTAATCACGAACATTCCCTGCCACCCATTCACTAGTTAGGCCACTTTGTAAAAAAAAAAAAAGAAAGTTGGACAGCAAGAGGAAAAACAGTGATGGCATAGAATCTATATTCAGTGCAAACACGTGTTTTTCAGCTAATGAAATGAGCAGCCAGACATCTGGCCAGGAAAATTTTATGGTGGGCTCCATGTTGTTGAATGGTCTAGATCACAAATAGGTATCATGCCTTGGCCCTTGTGCAGGAATTGTCTCTTCAATACCTCACAAATGAACTACCTTAGCATTTTTCAATGAGAGTTTTTTTTTTCATAGAAACACTCACACCCACACACTCCGTAATGCGCACTCAAACTCATGACTTGAGTGTTGAAACTTATAGTCTATATTATAGAGCCACGAGTAGGGACTCACAATAATAAAATAATATGAAAATGGTTAAAGCTTAGAAAAATTACCACTTGTGTGTATACACCTGAGTCATGCATTAGCTAGACTTCTTTTTGGCCCATGGAGAATGAAGGATGACATGTAAAATAATCGATGCGGATGTTATTATAATTAGAACATCATATTCGGGTCCCATGACAACTATTTGCACTATAATTGCAGTAAAAATGTTTGCAATGGATCTAATTAATGGAGAAGATCAAATAGATGTACTAGAAAATGAGTTTATAACCTTGTCAACTCCTCCAGTTCGTTCATGAAAATTGATTGATGTTGTGTGTAGTTGTCCTTTGCTAGTTGCAGTAGTAAACTGTTGTTTAGGAATGATAACCTGCTATAAAGCTCTGTCATTTGATCTTGAAAAAATAGGATGTGCAATTATGATGAATTGATGACACTTGGACGTCCATACCTATAATATGAGGCCTTTTCCATCTATAAATAGTTTGTTTTGGTTCTTTCAATGGTCACTCTGTGCTCGAGATGATCCAATCGAGCAAGCCATGGAAGCATTAGTTCATGTTCAATCTGTCATCACACACATTTGTATAAATTAACAATTGTTAGTTTCCCTAGTTGTTTAGTCCTGTTTGTTTTATGAATTACACCGGTAATTACATGAGAGTAGTCATATTTCAAGAATGTACATGCATTACATGTCCTCTAACAGTTGTATGCTATTTGTTCTTTTTCTTTCTATTGTTTAAAAATGATTGTTTCTATTTTGCAGGAAGATTTATTAAAAATGATTGTTTTTGTTTTGTAGGAAGATTTATGACAAGATGCATTTTCGGTTAGCACAGAGGTCTGTTTCAATTCTTTTTTCTTCTTCAATCAGTACATCTGCTTTTCAATGTTATATCAAACTTTGCTAGAGTAGTTCATGTTAATGGAGTGAGCAGTAAACTATTCAATTCATGCCAGACATGCTACCACAACTTAGACTTTACATGGTTTCTAGCTGTTTCCTTAAAAAACTGTATATAATTTTGTATCTTTTGAGTTTAGATCCATATTTTACACTCGGATTGATACATAATGGCTTCTGTAATATGTCTTTTACAGATAATGGAAGGATTCCTATATCCTTTCCTAGTTGCTCTCCATTGATTTTGCCAACTAGGCATCTGATGCAGCTAGAGATAGAAACCAATAGGGTTACATTCAAGTCACATTTCAGAAAATTAATCTTTCAAGATATGTTTATCCTTACTAATGTATTTGTTTATGCCTCCCTATCTGTTTGTAATTATAAAACAAAAATGATAACAGCCCTCAATGGATGGCAAGTTACGGTCCAACCTAGATTTGTATGACAACCAATCCATGCAAAAGGTGGGCCATACCATGAAACCCCAGGCGCAAACATCAGGAATTTGAATCACCAAGAGAGCAAGCCATCCCATACAACATTGATGGTTTAAATCAGAATTACAAGTGTAATTCAAAATACATGTGCAACTAACTAATGAATCCACCAGCCCAGTTATCTTCATTGCAGGGCCTGCCTTTTACATGTCACATACATGAGATGCTGTCACGTGTCCCGTGGTGTATGGTTTGCCACCCATTGAGGTGTCTGTTATCATTGGTTATGAGATGTGGATTTTTAACATAAGTGAGTGTTTCAGGACTGTGAAGAAAGCAGAACAACCAATGTCGGGTCCCAAAGGACAAGCATAAAAGCACTCATGGATAAAGAGAGGTCAAAACCTCAGCCCTTAAAGAAGCAGATTACTGGAGCTAGCAATGAACAGATAAGATCCAATTCAGGACATCGAGTCCTTTTGGGGAAAAAATGTAAACAGAAAAACAAGACCTGCAAGGTAATCTGTGATCTACACCCAAATGATTTCGGAACATCAACAAGCATGGAGCCTTGACAGTCTAATCATCTAAAGTAAATATAATCTTGTGGTTCTTTTGAGAGGTTTATTTTAAACTATAATGGCTATTTATATGGGTTTGTCATTGGCTTTCTTTTTATTTTGTTTGTTATTGTAACTTCAGCCACTGCTTCAAATGGAGGGACTGCACAAAGATTTGGTTAGGTAGACTACTGATGGTGAACTAGCAGTTGCAACAAATATGAAAGTTACAAAGGTGAAAAGAAACATAAGGTGGAAGGTAAGATAAGATGCATGATTTTCCTTTTCAATTGTTTGTTATATATTGACAGTACTTGTTTCAATTTTCTTGGATGGATGATGAATGTATTTGGGAATGTAAATGAAAATAAAAAACTTATTATATATATATATATATATATATATATATATATATATATATATATATATATATATGTTATCAATGGAGGATACCTTGTTTAGGGGGACATGAAATTCTTGTAGCTTATGGTATCGTGCCCCATATTGGTTGTATGTTACTAGTATGTAGTAGATAATATTAGGTTCAATAGTAGATAATACTAGAGAATCCCCAAACCTTAACCTATAACCCAACTTAAACCTATTTATAACCTAAAACTATTCTCAAATCCCAAAACCTATAACCCAAAGTCGAATCCAAACCCGAACCCGAACCCGAATTCTTAAACCTTAACCTAAACATATAACCTATAACCTATAACTTAAGCCTATACCTAAACCTAAAGCCTTACTTATAACCTAAAACTATTCTCAAATCCTTAAACCTAAACCTTAACCTAAACCTAAACCTAAACCTTAACCTAAACTCAATTCCCTAAACCCTAACCTATAACCTAACCTAAACCTAAACCTAAACCTATACTTATAACCTAAACATATTCTCAAATCCTAAAACCTATAACCTAAACCTATAACCTAAACCTAAAACCTAAACCTAAACCTACACTTATAACCTATAACCTAAACCTAAACCTAAAACCAAACATAAACCCGATCTCGAACCCGAACCTGATTTCCTAAACCTAAACCTTAACATATTCTCAAATCCATAAACCTAAACCTACACCTAATTCTAATCATAACTCCCTAACCTAAACCTAAACCAAAACTTGAAAACCAAAAACTAAACACGAAATCGAACCCGACCCGATTTCCTAAACCTAAACGTATGACCTTAACCTAAACCTATTCTCAAATCCCAAAACCTATAACCTAAACCTAAACCTAAACCTATAACCTATAACCTAAACCAAAACCAAAACTTATAACCTAAACCCGAACCCATTCTCAAATCCCAAAACCTATAACCTAAACCTTAACCTATAACCTAAACCAAAACCTATAACCTAAACCAAAATCAAAACCTATAACCTTAACCCGAACCTAAACCCGAACCCGAACCTAAATTCCTAAACCTTAACCTAAACATATAACTTAGAACTTATAACTTAAGCCTATACCCAAGCCTAAAACCTTACCTATAACATAAAACTATTCTCAAATCCTTAAACCTTAACCTATAACCTAACCTAAACCTATTCTCAAATCCCAAAACCTATAACCTAAACCTGAATCCAAACCCAAACTCAAAACCGAATTCCTAAACCTTAACCTAAACATATATCTTATAACCTATAACATAAGCCTATAACTTAAACCTAAACTTAAACTTATAACCTAAACTCAAATACCTAGACCTTAACCTAAACCTAAAACCTAAACCTAAACCTAAAAACTTAACTCAAATCTGTAAACCTTAACCTTTAACCCAACCTAAACCTATTTATAACCTAAAACTATTCTCAAATCCCAAAACCTATAACCTAAAGATGAATCCAAACACAAACCTGAACCCGAATTCCTAAACCTTAACCTAAAAATATAACCTATAACCTATAACTTAAGCCTATACCTAAACCTAAACCCTTACTTATAACCTAAAACTATTCTCAAATCCTTAAACCTAAACCTTAACATATAACATAAACTTATAACCTATAACCTAACCTTAACCAATAAGCTAAAACCTAAACCTTAACCAATAACCTAATCCTAATCACAACTCCCTAACCTAAACCTAAACCTAAACTTGAAAACCCAAACCTAAACCCGATCCCGAACCCGAACCCGATTTCCTAAACCTAAACCTTAACCTATTCTCAAATCCCTAAACCTAAACCTGCACCTAATCGTAATCTCAACTCCCTAACCTAAACCTAAACCTAAACTTGAAAACCCAAACCTAAACCTGATCCGGAACCCGAACCCAATTTTCTAAACCTAAACCTTAACCTATTCTCAATTCCCTAAACCTAAACCTGCACCTAATCCTAATCTCAACTCCCTAACCTAAACCTAAACCTAAACTTGAAAACCCAAACCTAAACCCGATCCCGAACCCGAACCCAAATTTCTAAACCTAAACCTTAACCTATTCTCAATTCCCTAAACCTATAGCTTATAACCTAAACCTAAACCTATAACTTTAACCTATACCAAAACCTATGACCTAAAATCTAAATGTATTCTCAAATCTCTAAACCTAAACCTACACCTAATCCTAATCTCAACTCCTTAACCTAAACCGAAATCTAAACTTGAAAACCCAAACCTAAACCCAATCCCGAACCCAAACCCGATTTCCCAAACCTAAACCTTAACTTATTCTCAAATCCCTAAACCTAAACTTACACCTAATCTTAATCACAATTCCCTAACCTAAACCTAAACCTAAACTTGAAAACCCAAACCTAAACCCGATCCCGAACCCAAACCTAATTTTCTAAACCTAAACCTTAACTTATTCTCAATTCCCTAAATCTATAGCTTATAACCTAAACCTAAAGCTTAACATAAACCTATAACCTAAACCTAAACCAAAACCTATGACCTAAAACCTAAATGTGTTCTCAAATCTCTAAACCCAAACCTACACCTAATCCTAATCTCAACTCCCTAACCTAAACATAAACCTAAACTTGAAAACCCAAACCTAAACCTGATCCTGAACCTGAACCCGATTTTCTAAACCTAAACCTTAACCTATTTTCAATTCCCTAAACCTATAGCTTATAACCTAAACCTAAACCTATAAACTTAACCTAAACCTAAACTGATGACCTAAAACCTTAACCTATAACCTAAAACCTAACCTTAACCTAAATATAAAACCTAAACCTTAACCTATAACCTAAAACTTAAACCTAAACCTAAAACCTAAATGTATTCTCAACTCCCTAAACATAAACCTATAACCTAACCTAAACCTAAACCTAGAACCTACATTTATAACCTAAACCTAAACCTAAACCAATAACCTAAACTTAAGCCCAAAACCTAAACCTATAACCTAAACCTATGCCCAAAACCTATACCTATGACCTAAAACCTAAAAGTATTCTCAAATTTCTAAACCTAAACCTACACCTAATCCAAATCTCAACTCCCTAACTTAAACCGAAACCTAAACATGAAAACCCAAACCTAGACCCGATCCCAAACCCGAACCCGATTTCTTAAACCTAAACCTTAACCTATTTTCAATTCCCTAAACCTATAACTTATAACTTAAACCTAAACCTTAACCTAAACCTAAACCTAAACCTATAAACTTAACCTAAACCAAAACCTATGACCTAAAACCTTAACCTATAACCTATAACCTAACCTTAACCTAAACATAAAACCTAAACCTTAACCTATAATCTAAAACCAAAACCTAAACCTAAAACCTGAATGTATTCTCAACTCCTTAAACATAAACCTATAAGCTAACCTAAACCTAAACCTAGAACCTACACTTATAACCTGAACCTAAACCTAAGCCTAAAACCTAAACCTATGACCTAAAATCTAAATGTATTCTCAAATCCCTAAACCTAAACCTACACCTAATCCTAATCTCAACTCCCTAACCTAAACCTATACCTAAACTTGAAAACCCAAACCTAAACCCGATCCCGAACCCGAACCCGATTTCCTAAACCTAAACCTTAGCCTATTCTCAATTCCCTAAACCTATAGCATATAATTGAAACCTAAACCTAAACCTAAACCTAAACCTTAACCTATAACCTAAACCTTAACCTAAATCCTAAATGTATTCTCAAATCCCTAAACATAAACCTACACCTAATCCTAATCTCAACTCCCTAACCTAAACTTAAACCTAAACTTGAAAACCCAAACCTAAACCCGATCCTGAACTCGAACCCGATTTTCTAATCCTAAACCTTAACCTATTCTCAATTCCCTAAACCTATAGCTCATAACCGAAACCTAAACCTTAACCTATAACCTAAACCTAAACCTAAAACCTAAATGTATTCTCAAATCACTAAACCTAAACCTACACCTAATCCTAATCTTAACTCCCTAACCTAAACCTAAACCTAAACTTGAAAACCCAAACCCAAACCCGATTCTGAACCCGAACCCAATTTCCTAAACCTAAACCTTAACCTATTTTCAATTCCCTAAACCTATAGCTTATAACCTAAACCTAAACCAAAAATAATGACCTAAAACCTTAACCTATAACCTATAACCTAACCTTAACCAAAATATAAAACCTAAACCTTAACCTATAACCTAAAACTTAAACCTAAACTAAAAACCTAAATGTATTCTCAACTCCCTAAACATAAACCTATAACCTAACCTAAACCTAAACCTAGAACCTACATTTATAACCGAAACCTAAACCTAAACTTATAACCTAAACCAAAGCCCAAAACCTAAACCTATAACCTAAACCTATGCCCAAAACCTAAACCTATGACCTAAAACCTAAATGTATTCTCAAATCCCTAAACCGAAACCTACACCTAATCCAAATCTCAACTCCCTAACCTAAACCTAAACTGAAACATGAAAACCCAAACCTAAACCCGATCCCGAACCCGAACCCGATTTCCTAAACCTAAACCGTAACCTATTTTCAATTCCCTAAACCTATAGCTTATAACCTAAACCTAAACCTTAACCTAAACCTAAACCTAAACCTATAAACCAAAACCTATGACCTAAAACCTTAACCTATAACCTAACCTTAACCTAAACATAAAACCTAAACCTTAACCTAAAACCTAAAACCTAAACCTAAACCTAAAACCTGAATGTATTCTCAACTCCCTAAACATAAACCTATAACCTAACCTAAACCTAAACCTAGAACCTACACTTATAACCTGAACCTAAACCTATGACCTAAAACCTAAATGTATTCTCAAATCCCTAAACCTAAACCTACACCTAATCCTAATCTCAACTCCCTAGCCTAAACCTAAACCTAAACTTGAAAACCAAAACCTAAACCTGATCTGGAATCTGAACCCAATTTCCTTAACCTAAACTTTAACCTATTCTCAATTCCCTAAACCTGTATCTTATAAAAACCTAAACCTAAACCTTAACCTAAACCTAAACCTAAACCTAAAACCTAAATGTATTCTCAAATCCCTAAACCTAAACCTACACCTAATCCTAATCTTAACTCTCTAATCTAAACCTATACCTAAACTTGAAAACCCAAACCTAAACCTGATCCCGAACCCGAACCCGATTTCCTAAACCTAAACCTTAGCCTATTCTCAATTCCCTAAACCTATAGCATATAACTGAAACCTAAACCTAAACTTAAACCTAAACCTTAACCTATAACCTAAACCTAAACCTAAATCCTAAATGTATTCTCAAATCCCTAAACATAAGCCTACACCTAATCCTAATCTCAACTCCCTAACCTAAACCTAAATCTAAACTTGAAAACCCAAACTTAAACCCGATCCCGAACTCGAACCCGATTTTCTAAACCTAAACCTTAACCTATTCTCAATTCCTTAAACCTATAGCTTATAACCGAAACCTAAACCTAAACCTAAACCTAAACCTTAACCTATAACCTAAACCTAAACCTAAAACCTAAATGTATTCTCAAATCTCTAAACCTAAACCTACACCTAATCCTAATCTCAACTCCCTAACCTAAACCTAAACCTAAACTTGAAAACCCAAACCTAAAACCGATTCCGAACCCGAACCCTAAACCTAAACCTTAACCTATTTCAATTCCCTAAACCTATAGCTTATAACCTAAACCTAAACCAAAACTTATGACCTAAAACCTTAACCTATAACCTATAACCTAACCTTAACCTAAATATAAAACCTAAACCTAAACCTATAACCTAAAACTTAAACCAAAACCAAAAACCTAAATGTATTCTCAACTCCCTAAACATAAACCTATAACCTAACCTAAACCTAAACCTATAACCTACATTTATAACCTAAACCTAAACCTATAACCTAAACCTAAGCCCAAAACCTAAACCTATAACCTAAAGCTAAGCCCAAAACCTAAACCTATGACCTAAAACCTAAATGTATTCTCAAATCCCTAAACCTAAACCTACACCTAATCCTAATCTCAACTCCCTAACCTAAACCTAAACCTAAACTTGAAAATCCAAACCTAAACCTGATCCCAAACCCGAACCCGATTTTCTAAACCTAAACCTTAACCTATTTTCAATTCCCTAAACCTATAGCTTATAACCTAAACATAAACCTTAACCTAAACCTAAACCTAAACCTATAAACTTAACCTAAACCAAAACCTATTGTAACATCCCGAAAATCGGGGGGTCGAGAAAAAACCCAACTCCCGAGTTCTAAAATGTTATTTATACAACATAGATATGTATGATTGAATGTTGTCTGTGATAATGTATTAAACATGAGTGAGATTAAGCTAAAACAGCATATCACGCTCCAGAGACGGTTAAATTTACAAGCGGAAGACTGTGATAGTATGTATAACATATATAAACTGTTGTATGTCTCCAGAGTGTGAATATGTTACCAGGTTATATACATACATGTATACTCCAAAAGTAAACCAAAAGGATATACATGAGTATTCTAAAAATATAAAATGACAAGTGTCAAGGCATCTAATCAACCTCCCTGTAATCCCGTCAATCAGAACACGCATAAAGGAGAGATCCTCTTCATCATCATCAAATCCAGCTCCGCCTCGCAGGCCGCGCCATCATCTGCAATCACAACAGGGACTGGTGGGTGTCCGAAAACACCATCCCGTAACGTGGGAGTGAGTGATCAACTCAGTGGGATAAGAGAGCAGAGATTAGCATGTTATCAAATCAATCATGCGATAATAGTAAAGCAGTAAATCAAACAATCCTAATACTGTTGTTAATGCAATATGACATGACGTGATGTATGCCCTCACCGACGATCTCCCTCATACGGCAACATCTTACGACCGCGGCATGCCACACTCCCTAGAGTGCTCCACATCTTCCAGGCACATGCAATGTTATGGTGATATGATTTTCAAGCTGTTATTAGTCCATTCAAACAGCAGGATTGGGAAACTAAGGTACTTCCCTTTTATCAATCCCAACACAGATCCTATCTAAGGTCGTCACTCCTGGTAATCTCATACGATGTATATTTTGTAGGTCGCTGCAAGGGCTGCCAGGGCTGTTGCACGCACTCGTTGCACCGCTCCCCCATCACCTTATCAATACAGGCCTACTGTACTCTACTGATACTGAAGGGTCGTCGCCTCCCGTAGACTCAGAATACGCTCGCGGTCACTACAAAGGGCTGCCAGGGCTGTTGCTCGCACTCGTTACACCGCTCCCCCATCACTACAAAGGGCTGCCAGGGCTGTTGCTCGCACAATTGGTTCTTCCGAGCTGCTACAAGAGGAGAAATTCAGGTATTTTATAATTCTGTAAAATTTTCATTCTTTTGATTTTTGTTTAGGATTCGCCAGAAAAATCTCAATTTGTATGGTTATCTGAGGCGAGCCAGAAAACTCAGAATAGTGTGGGTTTTTGGATTGTGTAAGCCCAAGTATAAAAAGACACAATTGTGAAGGTTTTAGGTGAACCTATGAAACCTATTTTGATAGTGAACGCTAATATCCCTGTGTGAGGATATTAGGAGTGGAGTAGCATTCTGTGTGGCTGTTGTGAAACAGTTGGTGTACACACAGGTGAACCACTATAACTCCTTGTCTTGTGGATTGAATGCTTGCTTAATTCTTTATCTTTTATCATTCATTTTTGTGGAATATACATGTGGTGTGAATGCTGTAACAATTTACATTTCAAGCAAGTGTGGAGAATGGTATAATAATTTAGAGTTTTATTTCAGCAATTTATCTCTTGCTATTCCTTTATTAATCTGAGCTTCAATTTTTGTAATTATTCTAGTAAGTTTGCCCTGCCATTTTTATGGTGCATGGTTGTCCTTAGAATAATCAACTCTTAAGATTACAATTTATTTCAATTCCTTGCTATTTATTTATTTATATTCAGATTGAGTTCTAGATTCAAAAGACGTTCTAGAAATAAGGTTGTCCTACCATAAGCCCTTGTTTATTATGGTGTAAGGTTATCCTTAGAACTGAATTTGTATCAACCTCTCAATGATTGTTTATTGAGATTGATTTAATTTTAGCATTGTGAATTGATTTATTATTGTAAGGCTATTTCTTTATTTTATTCCGCTGTATTTAATTTTAATTTGGCATAGTCCTATTCACCCCCCCTCTAGGACATATAGCTTGGCCATTTCAGAAACTATTTAGTTTCTTTGTTTAGCAAGAAATAAAGTTCCGTATCGCTCTTAAAAGCTGAGACTGAATACATCACAGTTGGAAATGCATGTACTCAACTCGTATGGATGAATAGAATGTTAAGCGATTATGGAATTGCATAGGATTCAATGGTCTTATATTGTGATAATTTCAGTGTAATTAATATATTTAAAAATCCAATCTAGCATTTACGAACCAAGTACATTGACATTAGATATCATTACATTCGTGAATTAGTGAAAGAAAAGACAATTTCATTGGAATCCATTCCTACTGAGACTCAACTTGTTGACATTTTTACTAAATCGCTTGACAAAAGCAGGTTTAATAAATTGAAATGCAATTTAAATTGATTATGCATGTTTTTTTGTATTATAGTTTATATATTTATTAAATTATAATTTTATATTTTAGAATTATGTGAGGGATGCATGTTTTTTTATGTGCACGACCAGTTGAGGACGTACTCAACTAGTCGTGGCACAACCGGTTGAGGAAATCCCACGACTAGTCGTGTAGCACACTGGATCTTTTACTTTGGGAAAAAACCCTTTCTTCCTCATTTCCTCTTTTTTCTCCAACGGGCTGTAACACGACTAGTCGTACCCATTTTCTTGATTCATCAAGGTCAGTGCATTATTTTAGTCTTTCTTATAGATTCAAGCTCTATTTACTTCATTTTCTTCCTTGGAATGCTTCATTTCAAGTTTTCTTGAAGTTTTTAGAGTTTTCTTCTCCAAAATCTATTTTTGAGAAAACCCATTCCACATCTTTTACAACTCTTTTCCTCTTTGATTTTCTAGTTACAAATGGATGCTAGAAGTCGAAAGAAAAACACTCATGGTCCATCAACATCCAGATCATCACCTCTCACAAGGTGCCACCTTTAGTCACCTGAAGATGATCCTCCCTATGTGCGGGATTTGAGGTTGTGCAATGTGATAGTTGAGCGACCTGTGTATGTTGAACATCTTGCTCCTTTTGATCTTCTTCCTCTTCTCCAATCTGCAGGATGGGCTAACATTCTACATTGGGGTGGGCCGACATACTGGTCTATTGTGCAGTCTATGTTCGCATACATTTTTTATTTCTTTATAGAAAATTTAACATTTATAATTACAACTAGAGAAGGTCCATTTGAAGTTGATAGACATTTAATTTCTGGACTTATGGATATACCTGTCAATGATGACGATATTCCTATTAGCAATCTAATTGAGAAACCATCTAAATCATAAAAGCACATGCTTACTAGAGCGTTATGCAACATAAATGCGCAATGGAGTCAGAATGGGAATGCACTCACTTCAAGGTATTTGTTACCCAGATACAGGGTCCTTCACAGGATATGTATTTCCAATCTTTATCCTAGGTCTGGTAACAAAACCGAAGTCACTTCTTTTATGGTTCAGATTTTCATTCCATCATATCTAGAGTCAATATCTATCTTCCTTTTTTAATTTGTCATTCCGTCATTCAATTCCGTCTCCATCCGGGTCAAAGTGATATTCCATTTATATATCATATGACTGTGTTATCTACTCATATGCTAGTTGCTATGCCTGTTGGAGAGGCTCATATTTGTCACCTTATCTTCAATAATAAAAATACAAACAAGATAAATTTGTAATTGGTTGAGGGCCAAGTGAATGGAGGTGGTGGTGGAGCTGAAGCAATGAATGAAGAAGAAGGCGGTTTACCTGATGATGATATAAACATGGATAATATATTTGATGAACTTGATTTAGATTCTGAGGCTGACCCTGATTATCAGTCATCTGACTTTGATGTGTGCTTATGTGCACTTGAGAAGAAGGTAGAGAATATGAATGCTGCCATGATTTACAATTTAAATATATGCACAAGTATCTTAGGCGTATTAACAAGGGCCTTCATTTAATTGATCCTACCATACCTACTCCTTCTTAAGGATCTGATTAAGTATTTTCTTATTTGGTCTGTAATAACTTTTATGATACTTTCTCTTTTCTTTCAGTTTTTGAGACTGATTTTGGATGAATTTGATTTATGCTGGTTAATGATATGTGGTATTTGAATTTTCTTCTATCTTTCATATCTTGACTATGTTTGCTCCATTATTCCTCTTCCATATCTTCGTTTCTTCCTTTATCATATTGTGACAAAAGGGGGGAAAATATTTTGTTATGCTTATGCCTGCTTATGGATATGAATTGTGGGTAGTAGTATTTTTTTATTTTTTTTATTTTTTTGTGCTACTCAGGGGGAGTAAGTAAGGAAGTGTTTAGGATGTTTCATGATGATTTGCTCTGGTGCATTATGTTTTCTTGTATATATATGGTACATGATTCTTTATTAAGCATGTACTGCTTCTCTTATTTTTAATGGAGGGTGTTTAGTCACAAATTTGACAATGGGGGAGATTGAAAGTGCTATAGGTTCTGCTCCTTTGATTGTCAAATTTTGTAGTGCTAAAACCACAATCTTTGTCTTGTGGAGCACATTGATATATATATGTTCAAGGAAATACATCACATGTTTAAGTCATGTCAAGTGATTCAAGTTAAGAATAATGATCTACTTTAAATGCAAGATCAAGTACATTGTTTACTTCTTTAAAGCTTCAACTATCAATGTTGTATCAAAAGACATGTGAATGCTTCAAGACTCAAGGTGAAGATCAACATATGTACTACAACTTCAAGATTTAAAAGATCTCGAGTACAAGAGTACAAGCCTCATCATGTGTCAAGATTGCAATCTTCATAAACTTCAAAGAAAGACTATCAACTAAAAGGAAAAGAAGTTCAATGTTCATACTTCACTAACAAGGTTTGAACGACCTTAAATTGACCTTAAGGTAGGTCATTTTGAATACATAATTCAATTGCTTATTTTATAAGTGTTTGGTCTATTCTTCGACTAGTCTTGGACTCTGTTCGACTAGTCCTATCATTGACTCAACAGTCCAAGAAATTCCAAGACCAGTCCTAAGTTTGTTGTAAATTTTTAAAATTTTTTGTTGAGCCACGACCAGTCCTGGAGATTGCTCGACTGATCGTGTGAATAGTGCATGATTTTCTCATGACCAATCCTACAGCTATGACTCGAACTCTATCAACTATTTCTGGTTCCTCAGACCAGTCATGGATAGGTCATGACCAGTCGTGGATAGGTCACAACCAGTTGTAGAGGTCTCACGACCGGTCGTGCAGTGCCTACGACTAGTCGTGGAATGATTTTATCTGATCACACTCAAAATTTCAAAAATCAGTTCGACCTACGACCATTCGTAGTGTCCACAGGACCAATCAAAGGTGCGATCTGCTCACCTATAAATAGATGATGAATTTCAGAGTTTGGTAATTCAATTCAAGTAAAATCAACGCATCACTCTGAGAGATAAGTTAGTAATTTATTTAAGCTAGTTATGCTCATTTAATATTCTCTTTTTGTAGCTTTCTTTGCATTTGATTTGGAATTTTCTTATTCCAATTATATTTGAAAGGGGAATTGAGGTATTTCTATTTCTTGGAATCAAAATCAAATCAAGTTAGCCCAATGTACTTTAACTTTAAAATCAATTTAGAACCTAGAACCATTTCATATGTGAGTATTGGACATTGATCTTCAACGTTGAACTTCTACTACGACTTGGTTCTTTCGAGCTACAACAAAAGGAGAAATCCAGGTATTTTATATTTGTGTAAATCTTTTTCTTTGGTTTCTTTTGAGATTGAGCCAGAAAA
This sequence comes from Magnolia kwangsiensis, assembly GCA_037074715.1. NCBI lineage: Eukaryota > Viridiplantae > Streptophyta > Magnoliopsida > Magnoliales > Magnoliaceae > Magnolia > Magnolia kwangsiensis. The sequence continues at coordinate 38,556,709 of CM073576.1, read as the reverse complement.
TCTCATTGTTTTGGTTATCGGAGGAGAGTCAGAAAACTCAGAGTGAGGGGTTTTTTGAATTGTGTAAAGCCCACTTGAAAGACACAAATGTGAGAGTTTTAGGTGAACCTGAGAAAAATCTATTTTAATAGTGAACGCTAATATCCACCGTGTGAGGATATTAGGAGTGGAGTAGCTGTGTGGCTGTTGTTTAACAGTTAGTGTACACACAGGCGAACCACTATAATTCTTTATGTTTGGATGTGTGGTTTATTTTCTATATTTTTATCATTCAAGTTTGTGGGATGTATTTGTGAATGTGAATGTTGCAATATTTACATTTCAAGCATTGTGAGGAATGTTATAATAACTTAGATTTCATTTCATTGTTATTTATTCTTTTATTTATTCCTCTATATTAAGTTTAAGTTTTTGATACAAAGACCTTTCTAGAAATCAGGTTGTCCTACCATAAACCTTGGTTGTTAGTGTAAGGTTGTCCTTAGAACAACATTTGTATCAACCTCTCGATACTCATACATTTGAGGCTGCTTTACTTTTCAGTATTGTGATGCTATCTTTCCTTTAATTATTTTTATTCCGCTATTATTATTTTAATTTGGCATAGTCCTATTCACCCCCCCTCTAGGACATATAGTTTGGCCTTTTCAAATTTAAATCTAACCCTTTATAGGGCCGCATATACATCACATTGGGCCTCAAATACGAACTGCATATACATCACATTGGGCCTCAAATATGGGCCAGATATACATCAGAGTAGGCCTCATCACCTGGGCCTTAAATACGTCTCAATGGGCCACACTAGTAGGTGGGCCCTACACAGCCAGCAGGTGGGCTTGCACCTCCCAAACGGGCCCTAACAGCTCAACAACATGGATGTACAACACACGGATCAAGTGGGCCACACGTCCCAACGGACTGGATGGCCTGGCTACAAAATACATACATCATATGTGGGTCCCACATCTAGCAACGGACGAACAGTGTGGATAAGACTGATACATCATGTGGGGTCCATACAGGTGGACGGTGTGGATCATACATCACATGAGGGTGGATCACATGGATGGAATCCACAGATAGATGGTGTGTATGAAAAACATACATAAAAGGTGGGTCCCACCGTCCCAGATAGTGGATGGTGGGGATGAAAGTATACATTATGGTGGGTCACCCACCGTCCAATCCACTGGACGGTGGATGGGGGATGAAACACTTACATCTGGTGGGTCCCACATGGGGCCCACCAGCTATACAGATATATTATATTATATATAGCTAATGTGAGATATAGCATCTATATAGCTGATGTTAGATACACCAGCCAATCTTCTTTTACAATAGGTGGGTCCTGCGTGGGGCCCACCATAATATTATATTATATATTATATATAATAATAATAATAATAATTATTATTATTATTATTATTATTATTATTATTATTTAATGTCCAGGCCCTGGACCTTTGTTAACGGATGGCCAGGATATAGAATACATTCATTGAAGTGAGGTCTCACCGTCCAGCAGCTAGACAGTGAGGATGAAACCCATACATTATAATAGGGCCCCACCGTCCAGGGTCTAGATGGTGTGGGAAAAAGGCATGCATCAGGGTGGTGCCACATGGTGGCCCACCCCAATCAAGATGATATTTAATTTTTCCTTTCATCCACGACCTACTGGCCGGCTGGGCTTTGCCAGCAATAGCTACTGGGCCATAGCAGACTAGGGCCCATTCCTACAGTGGCCTTATCATACTGACGATGTGGATACTACATAAATCAGGGGGGCCCACACGTGTGTGGTCCACCTACTGGAAATCAAGTAGATATTTATGTTTTCCCTTCAATTCGGGCTAATCCAAACAGACAGTAAGGTGGTCCATTCGGTGGACAGTATAGATAAAATTCATGCATCATGGTGGGCCGCAAACAGGAAAGAGAGAGAGAAAGAGAGAGAGAGACGTATAGAAGAGGAGCTCCGCCACTATGAGATCCTATAGCAATTACAATGCATAGATTAAGATGGGTCCCGAATAGGATCCATACCATCAATCGTTAGGCCCCACTTGGTTCATCACAAAAATTACAATCTAACCCTATATAACACCCACCGATTACACTCCTTGATCCCTTGGCTTCCTTAGCTCCTAAGCTCTCCCTTTGATGGAGGATGATGAGGAATGAAGGGTGGAGATAGGAGATTAGAGGGGGTAGGAAGTGGGCCACACCTAGCTTCACTCTTGGAGCTTGGATAGTCATACTCCCTTTGGTTGCTTAGGAGTGAAGAGAGAAATGAGAGAGGAGAGGATGTGATGGAATGAAAGGGATGGTGTGATGGGTCATGGGTGTAAGGAAGGGATGGGTGAGTGTAAGAAAGGGATGGGTGGAAAGAGAGAGAGTTGACTTTGGATTAGGGAGATATGGGTGTTGTATTTGATTATTGATGAGATTAATTTGATATTTGGTAGAGATTCCCTTGGGTTTTGCAATGTGCGGCATTTTTCTTGAAATAAATGCGAGCCCACAACTCCTAACCTAAGTATTGTATAGATGCGCAAGATGTTGTGTTAGAACTATGGTAATGGCGCGATCAGAAGGGTACAAGTCTCGGGTTGAGCCGACTCAAATTGACAGGATGCGACTCAGGGTCACACGCAAATGCTATCTATGCATCGTGGGTCATTGAAATTTGACTGGAAGGATCGAGGGAGTCTAAGGAACAGTACGGTCTAGGATATGGGCTATTTCTCTCTCTCTCTCTCTATTTCTCTCTTTTCTTTCTCACTTTACCTCAAACTTTGCCCTAAAAATCCAGTTATTTATAGCTTTTCTCCGCTTCTAGAGGTTTTCATGCCTAATTGTGGGATTAGTTGTATCATTAGCCGGAGAAGGATAGAGGAACCTGCTTTGAGGGATTCCAAACTCTGATTTAACCCTTACATGGGTCCATATAGTTATTCCTGATGTGTTTTTGGTGGGGTGAGCCACACATTGGACGACTTGGATGAGTGAAATAGTTAGTTTTTAAGAAGGTGGTTCTTTTGGTCAGATTGGAGAAGATGACTCCTTAACCATGGTGTTTTCACACTGACTGAGTGATCTAATGATTTTGGCTATTCAGGTGGTTTAGACGTCGTCCAAAAGGTTTTTGGGTCCTACTCAACAGTGAATAGAAGCTGAAATCATAATGTCTTTCTAAAGTTGAGACGGTTTGTGTTATAACGGTGTCTCGCCAAAATCTCGATTCGCTACGAGATTTTTGGGCAATCTTAAGCTCGACTTCCTGGATGGTTTGAGGGAAGCTTCCAGATGAAGACGCACAGTTAGGATGCATTGCTTCCAAAAATGGGAAAATTCCTTCTGCACCTAGCTATAGGCGAAGATATTTTCAAAAACAGCTGGCATGTTGAGGACTCTACCGTAATGTGTTGAAGGTGTACAACATTCTTGAACGAATGGATTTGCTAAGGAAGCATCATGACGTGGATTTCCTCTCTCCGTCTAACGTTCTTTTGTGCAACACTGTATTAATCTCTAATCATGCTCACGTGGGTGCCTATCGTCCGTGGCTTCCTGCATGGTTATGCTCGGTAGACTCTAAAGAACTTAACAGATGGTCCAGATCTTGCAAGATGGGCCTCAATTGTCCCTAATGGTGGATCAATTCATGTTAGCGAACAAACGTAGTTCATTTAAATTACGAGCGGTGTGAAAATTGGAGAAATCCCATTTTTCTGATCTTTAACAAGTCAGACACTGTTTGACCTGATACCTGATTCCATGTGTGGCTCGAAAATGGGGCCCACATGACAATCAACGAAATCTGCACTGTCAGTTTATCTTTACAAGTTAATTAATTGTCTTTGGGTGAAGATCAGCTGGATTAAAGGTTTAGATGGGCTGATTGGTTTGATTTATTATTAGCAAATGTTGATGGTATTGATTCTACAAGATGGATGTGCTCGTCCCAACTGCCCTTGAAATCAAGCATGCATTCTCTTAACATGTCTTCTAGCACTTAATTTACCCTCTTGTTAAGGGTCAAATATTGCATATCATACCCCATTTATTTCTTAGATTTACGAACATGATACTGTTTAACACCTAGTGTTAACCGTGTTTTTGGTGCAAGGTATATTTGAGAGCATGGATTACAAAAAGGTGCTAAAAGCATGGATTTACCGATCTGAAGACTCCAAGGGACGGACCCCAGGGGACCAAGATCGACGTATTTTGATGCCGGAGATCGGAGAAAATCGAAAAACTGAAGCTCAAGTGGCCTAAAAGTCAGCCAAGATACAAGATCACAGGGTTCCCACCATCTGCTCGGCTCAAAATTTCATGCATGGCTTGAGGACCATAAATGAACCGTACACATCAAAAATCAGCCATTGGATCCTAGTAGAAGTGGCCTAATAGATAGATCAGCCCAGAAATCATTGATTTGTGACCCACCTGATATCTGGATCTGCTTCAATTTTGGTCTCAACTCATTAAATGAGCTGAGGAAATGAATGGACAGAATGGATCTTTCACGAGCATCACAAGTGGAACCCACAGGTGAGGTGGGAGTGCACCGTGCGATGCACTCCCGAGCAGCACCGAATCAAGGCACTCGATCAACAAACGCTGACTCAAGCCTGTGCATAAATTAGGCAGTGGATGGATGTTGATGGTCCATTTTCAGGTAGTGGGCCCCACACATTGATCATATGGAAGATCAGAACCGTTCATTGTTCCTGGACGGTGGGGACGACCACAACCATGGTTCTCATTTGGTCCCATGCATGTACTCAGGCAATCTTCACCGTAAATCATAGGATAGACAGCAGCAAGTAAAGTTCAGTGGACCACATATAAATTAATCCAATCTCATCATTCCCAGATGGTTTTTCGTCGTGAATCTAATGGACGGCGTGGATTCCTCAAGAAACAGGGAGTGTGGGCTCCACATGTTGCACCCACATGAATTTTTACCGCGAACGCGTGAAACAAGGGCGTCGTTTGATCATTAGTGGGCCTCCATCATGGCCCATGCGGATGATCCAAGCTGTCCATCATGCAAGGGGAGAAAAGCCAATCGAACCCTTACTGACCATTGGAGTTCATGCACACACATGTGAAGCCTACAACAACCACAAATAGGCTGTCCTGCAATGTCCGAAACGGTTGTAACGTGATTTCTTTGCTGGATTGCATCGATGGACAACCAAAATTGTCCATCTCTTGTCGAAATTCCAAGGGGAAGACAATGAACGGTGTGGATTTCTTCATCACTGTCAGTATTGAGCCCCACCAAACACCAGCGCAAACACAAACCTTGTTTACTCAGCACAGGGCTTTACGGCCGTTCGGTGATCATAGGGATGATTGGTCCACTCATCCGGATAGTCCAGACACCTCCTAAGGTGTCATTAATCGATGTCAAGATGACTGAATGGATTAGATCCCGGCAACGAATTGTCTATCCGCGCCAAACATGAGTTGTGCACAAGTTGCTACGTAACTTTCTTGCACACACACCTGTTGCTGCGAAAGCTCTCTTGCTGTCCACTGACCTCTACTGCTATAAAAGAAGGAAAAGAAAGAGAGAGAAGGCATTCGGTAGCTGAGAGATTCAAAAGGTTGGGAACGCCTGCACAAGAAAGAGAGAATTAGAGTTTTATTTATTTATTTATTTCTTATGTTTTTTTTTTCATGTTTTAAGAGATTATAGCCTCTCCATGTCAGGATAAACCTCTTAGCTAGGGCTAAGAGGTGAAGCTTGTGGTGAGATGGGAGATTTTACTTTATGCCTTTTATTTATACTAAACTGATGTTGATTTTAGTTAATTAAGGGAATGTTTTTAGTCTTTAATGGTCTGTTGTGACTGAAATTACAATGGGTCTACGATGGCTTTGAGCATGTTCCTTTTCTTTTTATGTGTATGACGTCAGGATGCCTTGTTGTTCACTATCGTCTCCTAGGCATGATCGGATGACGGTACCCTTCCTAACATTCATGCATTGTTGATTGGTTGGTAATTAGTTTAATTCTGTTGTTTACTTTGTCTCCTGGGCATGGTTTAGTGATGGAATCCATTCTAATTTATATACCTTTCATCTCTTGAAAACTAAATCAAAGGAAACTCAGTTTAATTTTCATGGTTACACCTTCAACTGGATAAAGATGGACTCTAAGTCTAGTTGAGTTTTTTATGCAGGCAAAAGATCTCCCTGATCTCTACAAGTGGATCCTCTAAATCCATAGTTTCCTATTTCTGAATTCTTTAAGTTTTAGATAATTATTTCATTATCATTCCTCAAATTACGCTTGATTTAGATTACATCTTGTTCTAGTTCTAGTTCTACTCAGTTTTAGATAACGTACAGGTATCAGTCCCTTGGGATTCGACCTCGGTCTTACCGAGTTTATTACTACATCACAACCTTGCACTTGGGAGTGAACACCTCTCAGTTTGGCCATCTGTTTAAGGGTGGAATGCCATGTTAAATTTTAACTCGGTGCCTAATTCTTCATGCAAGCTTGTCCAGAAAGTGGAGGTGTGTCGCAATTGGACATGATTTCCCACAGAATGCCATAAGCATGAACAATCTCCTGGATATACAACTTATCCAAGTCGTTAACCGAATTGTTCACATGTATAGGGAGGAACCAGGCTGACTTAGTTAGCCTGTCGACTATCACCTAGATGGAATCATGATTTCTACATTCTTTAGAAGTCCCGAGCTGAAGTTCATGTTGATGCATTCTCATTTCCACTCAGTGAGAGGCAATGCCTATAGAAGGCTTGGCGGCTTGCGGTATTTTACCTTTACTTACTGGTAGGTGAGGCACCTAGAAACGTATTTTGTAATATCACACTGCATCTTTTCTCACCAGTACTGCCGTCTGACATCTTGATACATCTTTGTACTACCAGGGAGAATGGTGAAACGGGATTTATGTGCTTCATCCAAGATCGTCTGCTTCAATTCACGTACTTTTGGTGTGCGTAAACGGCCTTGATATCTCAAGCCATTGTCTGAACTAACATGTTAATCCTGCATTCCTTCACTTTCACATCTCTGCCTTAACTTCTTCAGTGATTCGTCCTGTTCCTAAGATTGAATGATGCGATGAATCAATGTTGGTTCGATGACCAATGAAGCTACTAATATACTTGGTTCACTAAAAGACAATTGCGCGCCATAGTCCTGAATGAAGTCCAACATTTCTTCTTCTCTCATTATGAGACCAACCATAACTTCACGATTCCTTTTTTGACTTAAAGCATCTGCTACAAGGTTTTCTTTGCCAGGATGATAGGACACTTCAAACTTGAAGTCCTTCAGCATTTCCAATTATCGATGTTGCCGCATGTTTAAGTCTTTTTGCGTGAAGATATACTTCAGACTCTTGTGATCGCAGAATTGTTAAGGGTTAAATATTGCATATTATCTCCCATTTATTACTTGGTTTTATGAACATGTTAATGCTTAATGTTCTATTTTAATCATGTTTGTATTGCAAGGTGAATTTAAGAGCTTGGATTGAAGGGATGCTAAAAACATAGATTTAATGGTTAAGAATCACTAAAGCAAGGATGGATCTTATGAGATAAAAAATGAGAAATTCACATGCCAAAGATTTAAGAAAATCAAGTGAGGAATGAAGAGAATTGAAGACTTAAAGTGAAGAAAAGGAACCCTAAAATCTGCCTGCTTCGACTAGTCTAAGGTTCCTGCTTGACTAGTTGAAGATTCCTTGACTCGAACTCTAGCAACATGAACTTTTAATTTCATGCGATCCTCGACTATTCGAAGACTTTCCTCGACCAGTCAAAGGTGCCCTTGACCAATCGAAGGTTTTTCTCGACTCGTCTAAGGTTATGCACACAACACACGGATTACGTAAATTTGAGGTGGTTTTCAGATTTTTCCAACTTGGTGTGAAATTTGGAGTTATAAAACTATAAATAGGAGTCTTTAGGATGTTCCTAGGCATCTTCTATGGTTTGATGAGTGGAACAAAAGGGTTGAGAAGCTGTCACCAAGTGTTTTTCTTCTTCTTCCTTAGTTGAGCTTTTTATTTTGTTTAAGAGTCTTTAGTTCAATCATATTTATGGTTGGTTAAACCTCTTAGCTAGGGCTAAGAGGTGAAGCTTGTAGCATGATTGGGATGTTTGCTTTATTTCGATTCATGTTTTGTTGAACTCTCTTGGATTCTAATTTGATTATTAAGAAATATTTTTATTTTTTAATGATTTGTTGTGACAAATTACAATAGATTTGTGATAGCTTTAAATATCTTTTTTTCTTGAATTGAGATTTTGAAATTAGAAAATCCTGTTGTTTACCATCGCTCGTTGGGCATAGTAGGATGATGGAATCCTTCCTAACCTTCACAATCTTTCAAAGACGATGGAATCCTTGGGCAAATCATCACAAAATTTAATATGAAAAATGAGCCCCCTCTTAACTGACTCTCTTAACTCTCTGGAATATTGCTTAGCACACTTTGAGAATTCAAACGATACCATGATACAAGACATAACGGATGCCTTACAAGATAATATCTCGGTAGTTGTTACTTATAGAGAGAAACCTTATTTTGAAGCCCCTCTTTCCACAGATCCTGAATTACCATCAAAGGAGGAGGAGCTGAAAATTGAACCTAATTCTAAAACTTCAAAATGTGTTGAGACTTCACCACCTATTGAGAAATTTGTTAAGTTCTATCTACTTGTAGTCTTTGATTCACCATGGTACACTAACATTGAAACCTTTTCTGTCACATGTGAATCATATACACTATGGACACCTCAGGAGATGAAAATGAAAATTTATGCTGAGGTTCATAAATTTTCTGGACATTCATGCTCCAGAATATCCAAGCCTATTGCAAAATGGGCTTTTGGATGATCTTCTTGAGAAACCTACTAAGAAATCTATCAAGATACTGGCCAGAGGAGGAACCGTGATACATGATTGAATAGAGTAGATTTTCCTTATTTTCCTAGTTTAGGATTAGTTTATTGCTTTCATAAGATTTATGACTAGGATATTTTACTTTAAGTTTGTTGAGTCCTCTTGCTAACCCATCTTCACTTTGAGACCCTTGGAAAAGCCTCTAGATTCCTTCTTCAGGTACTACCTTTCCATCATTTTTCATTTTCTTTCGTTGTCTCATGTGCATTGCATGCTTATATCTCTGACATTAAGGACAATGTAAATTTTACATTACGGGGTGTGGATTAGGTAAGATAATCAGTGTTTTCTTAGTCATTGAGCAAAATTTGTGAATTTTATTTTAAAAAATTTTGTAATTCAAGTGATTTTGAAGTTCATCCATGATTTAGAAGTATAAGATACTTAATGTTGGTGATTTATGACTCTTGGATTCAGTTACTTATTAGATTTCGTAGTTAAATTTGAATTATTAATCCATGATTAGAAGTTTTAAACATTGATTAAGTCATGATTTCACATGTCACTTCTAGCTTACATATTAAGGTATCAGTTTGATATTGAATTGTTAACTTGGTGATTATTAAGCATGGAAGGAACCAACTTGGAGAATTTGTCCATCATGTTCAATTAGAAGAATTGAAAAATAATAATAAATAAATAAATACTCAACTAAAAAAATAGTTGTCATCAAAAACGGCTACCTATTAAAGATCTTTTAAAAGGTTGATATAACATGAAATCCATCGATGGAAAAATCAAAAGATGGAAGAATGAAAAGATGAATTATAAGGCAAGTTTTAGTTTAGGTTTTAGTTGTCTTGAATGCTCTTTTGATTATCAATGTTATCATGAAAATGAATTAAACATTTGATTGTGATAATTCTAGACTTCATTATGCACCTATGGAACTCAATGTTTAGAATTGTTCTAATAAGAGATAATAATGCTCAACACTAATGTATTTTGAAACTCTATTATCTGGATTATTATTGTAACTTCTTGAGCTTATGGAAATTATACAATGGTTTTCAGAATATTTTTTTGCATACTTTTCTTTAAACTAGCAAAATACTGGTTGAGGATTGTGTTGAGGGTCAAATATTGTATAATATCCCACATTTATTAGTTAGTTTTATAAACATGATAATGCTTAATGTTCTATTTTAATCATGTTTATGTTGCAAGGTGAATTTAAGAGCTTAGATTGAAAATGATACTAAAAATATAGATTTAATGCTTAAGAATCACCAAAGCAAAGATGCATCTTATAAGACCACAAATGAAGAATTCATATGCCAAAGATCCTAGAAAACCAAGTGAGAAATGGAGAGAATTGAAGACTTGAAGTGAAGAAAAGGAGCCATACAAATTTGTCTGCTTCGACTAATATAAGGCTCCTACTTGACTAGTTGAAGATTCCTCGACTCGAATTTCAACAACATGAACTTTTAATTTTACGCGATCCTTGACCAATCGAAGACTATCCTCGACTAGTCGAAGGTTTTCCTCAACTCGTCTACGGTTACGTAGACAACACACGGACTGCATAAATTTGAGGCAGTTTCTGAATTTTTCCAACTCCGTGTGAAAGATAGAGTTACAAAACTATAAATAGGAGTCCCTAGGGTTTTCTTAAGCATCTTCTAGGGTTTGAGGAGTGGAGGAAAAGGGTGGAGAAGCCGTCGCCAAGAGTTTTTCTTCTTCTTCCTTAGTTGATCTTTTTGTTTTGTTTAAGAGTCCTTAGTTCAATCATGTCTATGGTTGGCTAAACCTATTAGCTAGCACTAAGAGGTGAAGCTTGTAGTATGATTGGGATATTTTCTTTATTTCGATTTATGTTTTGTTGAACTCTCTTGGATTCTAGTTTGATTATTAAGGAATATTTTTAGTTTTTAATGATTTGTTGTGACAAATTACAATAGATCTGCGATACCTTTAAATATCTTCTTTTCCATGATTGAGATTATAAAATTAGGAAATCCTACTGTTTACCATTGTCCCTTGGGCATGGTAGGATGATGGAATCCTTCCTAACCTTCACAATTCTCTTATGATTGGTTGTGGGATTGATAAATTTTGTTGTTTGCCTCGTCTCTTGGGCAATGATGGAATCGCTTCCAAATCCTCACAACTCTCATCCATTGATGATTAAATCTATGAGAAGTTCAGAGATCTGACAAATCTCTTCTTACCAATTGGATAGGATAGGACTCTGATTCTAGTTGTGTCCTTGAATCAAGCAAGGTAGCATCTTGAGAACCTACAAGTGGATCCTTGGCACCCTAGTTCCTTTTAATTGATAATTTCACCTTATTCACAATTATTCCCCTTATTCTAGATTTCTCCTCCTAGTTTTGATTCTAGTTAAATTCAGAACACTTAAGTTTAGTCCATGTGGATTTGACCTTGGTCTTACCGTGATTATTAATACATCGCGACCCTACACTTGGGGTTATGAACAAGAATAATTCAAATTCTTCCCCATATAGGTATGCCTCCAAATCTTCAAGGCAAAGACTACTGTGGCCAATTCTAGATCGTGGGTTAGGTAATTTTCTTCATGTTTCTTTAGTTGCCTAGAAGCATAAGCGATCACTTTCTCGTTCTGCATTAGTACACAACCTATCACCATCTGTGATGCGTCACTATAGACTTCGTACTTAGTGTAACGCCCCAGTTTTTGGAACCCGAATATATGACTCGATCTCCAAAAACCTGAGTGTTAGCCGATAAAATTCAGTATAAATTTGAGCCACTTATCCTTAATTAGAGTTAACAGCAACGAAGCTAAAGTAAACCATACAATGTATAGAAACATTCCAACCATGATAAAAATCTAAATGTAGCACCCATACAGGACTTATACAACCCTCAACGGCAAGGTTTATTAATTAAAAATAGAAATCTATTATCTAACGGTAGAGCTCAATATGGGCCGCATGGACTTGCAAGATTTCTAAGAAATTCCTAAGCGAACACCCACTCTACTCAGTAATCACAATACGACCGAACACCGCAAGATGAAGAGAGAACAACATACAAACATCTACTTTGCTCGAAAATCATATCGTACATGAACACCGCAAGATGGCTAGGAAATCACCAAGCCAACACCCCACTCCATCTGAAAATCATGGTACGAATGAACAACGCAAGATGAAGAGACAAATAACTTATAAACCCTAAACCATCCAAAAATCGTATCATATGTGAACACCACAAGATGGTTAAGAAATCGCTAAGAGAACACCCGCTCCACCCGGAAATCACCATATGACTGAACACTGCAAGATGGTTAGGAAACAACAGGATGTGAAAATATAACCAACAAGCCACAAAAGGGAACCAATAGACCATCAAAGCTACTGGGGTAAATATACAATCTAAGCCACATAGGAAAATATGTGATTCAAGCCATATAAGACATGGTGCGATCCAAGCCATATAAGGCTGATGTGTGATCCAACTCATTAGATCAAGGTTAATCATTACAAGGAGCTAATTTGGTTCACCTTAACCTGGATCAACTCATTTGGGCTCGGTTAGTTTCAATCGAGTTGACTCACCAGCCACTAAACCCAAACTCCTTCTCTTTCTCTCTTGATTTTCTTCTTCCTCTTTCTTCTCCTATACTTCTTGCTCTCTCTCTCTCTCTCTCTCTCTCTCTCTCTCTCTCTCTCTCTCTCTCTCTCTCTCTCTCTCTCTCTCTCTCTCCCTGTTAGAATTTCAGCCAGGCCTAAACTAAGACTAAACCCCACTCTACCCAACTAGACTCAATTTTTGTTGAGTCGACTCGACAACAAACACAACTAACTCCCTTTCTCTTCTCGTTCCTCTTCCTCTCTCCCTTCTTCTCTTTTCTTCCCATAGGCTAGAATGCCCAGTAGAACCTCCCACTCAAATCAGGTTTGAGCTCAACTCAACCCAGCAGTGAGTCAGGGTAGCCACTACTCTCTCTCTGTCCTTTCTTCTCCTGCTTCTCTCTCTCTCTCTCTCTCTCTCTCTCTCTCTCTCTCTCTATTCCTCATTTTTCCTTCTTTCCTTTTCTTCTCTTTTTGTTTGTATTGTCCAGCAACCCTGGACTAGACCAGAAGCAGACACGACCCAAGCTCTGTTGGCTCGGCCCAAGCTTGAGTTGGTGTGGTAATGGCTGGCAGCAGCAACGGCAACACTTTCCCTCCCTCATTCTCTTTTTCTCTCGTTCCTCCTTCTCCCTTATTCTGCTCCTCTCTTCTTCTCTATTTTTGTTTTCTTTTCTCGGCTTAGCTAGTGCCTAAGTTGTGATCGACTCAGCGATGGGCTAGATGCGGCACCAGCGTCTCTCTCTCTCTCTCTCTCTCTCTCTCTCTCTCTCTCTCTCTCTTTTGTTTCTCTTTCTTGTTTTCTTTCTTTCCCCTTTTTTTGATGAGTTGCCCTAACAGGCCTTCTTATAGGCTCTATTCCTCATAATGTAGGTAGTATTGAATCAAATTAATCAGAGATTAGTTATGGGATTGGGAGTTAAATTTAAGCTTAACTAAGACTTTTTCATTGCCAAAATTGGCTGGTTACAGCCACCTAGACTTGCATGATCGTAACCGATCACATGTGCTAGTTACTGATAATCTCAGCCATCGTTCAAATGACCCAGATCAACAAATGGGCTCCACAACACACTGATGGGTTTCTCGTTCAAACGAGGAAGTCGATGGGCCCATCCATGGCAGTTTCTCATTGGATGGTTTATCGCCTGTCCTGGAATGTTTGAAAGGACTGGATTGGTCCCTAGGTAATTGTGGGAGCCATAAAATGGACGGCCATTAACATTTCTTAATCGTTTGACTTCAACAATGGTGGCGAGTGGAAAACTCGACTCATAGCCAGGAAAACCCTAGTTTGGAGGGCTAAGATGAGTTTCGATGGATGGATGGGATGGTCAGGAGGGGATTTCACGCAGATTGTTAGCGGGGAAGGGAGGAAAAAATGGAATTTTTCAATTTTTGTAAAAAGACTAGTTGCACATGGCCTGCTTGTGCCTGTGATCATGGTCACACGTGAGCAAGCTAGTGGGTGCATCTAGGTAGGGATTGGTCATCTCCATGTCCTCTACGAGATGAACAGGTCAGATCACTTGGGTGGCTGATCATGGTGGGCCACAACGTTCGCAGATGGGTGATGTTGGGTTGAATCCCGTTCGAGCAACAAAAATAAAGGAAGAAGGATCCTTCCTTATTTTGGTTACTGGTGGGTCAAAGCCAACTTAACCAAAAACAATGTTCGATGCACAGCGGTTGTGCACATGCAGTTCAAATGCAGGGTCCACAAGATGTTCAGTGTAAATTTACTTCGTTCATTCGTTTTATCATTCCACATTAGGGCCCAACCCAATGAATGAGGCGGATCCATGGCTTACGTGGGCTATACACGCCAATTTTAGGTTTGATTAGTGGTTTGTGCAGCCCATAGTAACGTTAAGTGAAATCTGGCCCATCCATCAAATCCCATGGGTTCAAATATGACCCCAGACTAAAGATCAGATTGATCCAAAACTCAGGTGGTCCATACTTTAAAATCTCAAACTTTAATCTTGGATTCTCGCTGATCTGATGGTCAGATCTTTCCAATTCTATTCTCTAGTAGACCTAATGGTTTATAATCAGATTTAGGGTAGATGTAACAGCCATTTACATACTTAGATGGTCCTACACTTCGATTGATCTCATGATTGTGAATCTCAACACCTTTATCACTTCAAAACAGGTTATCAACAGTCCTAAGAGTCAATTGAAACATCTAGGTGAAATTTAATGGTCACTTTGGATGATCAGAACCCCAGATAGACGATGAGAGGTCCTAATCTAATGATTGATCTTATATCTAACCATTGATCCTCAATTTCTTAAGATCCGACAACATAGATGTTCCAGATTTACTTTTCACTAGCTTTAGATATCCCTAAGACTATATAAGTGGAAAACTAACCACTGATCCTATGATTAGAAGGTCTGGCCCAATCTATGGTTGCAGATTACCCCTAACGGTCAAGTTTAGGCTAGAGTGCATAAATGTTTACATAAATTGGGATTGCATTTATACTATGTCAGGTTATCATGGTAACACCCGAGTACAGAAAAGTACGAGTTGTTACAATCTACCCTCCTTAAAGAGAATTTCATCCCTGAAATTCAATACTTCTACCTTAAATGGGAATGAGGACAAGGTATTCTACCATCTCTCTTAACATTCACCACCTTCCTCCTGATGTATGTCTATATGCTCAAGGACACGTGACTGAATACTAGGACTGGGGTTGTTACAATCTACCCCCCTTAGAAAGAATTTTATCTTGAAATTCAATTCCCCTATTATGAATATAATTGAGAATAACATCTTACTACCTAAGGTAAAAGAATATTTTTTCTCTCATTATCCAAGAAAACATGAAGAGACGGTTATAGTTGGTCTGAACTTGATACACCAAACTTCTATCTGGCCGGGCATTGAGTTTGCTTGCATCCTTGTTAACCCTAGTGAATATCGATCTTCTGCTTATTGGGGCATTGAGATCATTGTAATCATCAGGGTTTAGAATTCACGTCGAACTGTGTATACTTCATTTAAACATGGTTCTGTTGGTTCGTGTTCTCGATCATTTTAGTCATTTGAGATATGTTATTCATTTATTTATTATTATTATTTTTGTACAAAGAATAAGCCTAAATGGCTCGTTACGCTTTCATAGCGTACCTCAACTATCTAGGCACTATCCTAAAATCAATAATTCATTTATTTCCAATTGTTATAGTCGCATTACTACGCTTTCATAAATTTCATAATCCGTACCAACTATCTGGTAACTACTAAGGAAGATTCGTAAAGATCATACCTTGGTCTACTCGTTCAGGATTGGGTATATCCAAGGCATATATGCGATGAGTTCCCCGTTCTCGTGCTTAAGGTCGCGAGGCTTGAGCAGGATTCGAAGAAGTCCTCTCATCTCGTTGTTTCTTGAAACACTGCCTTAAGATATGACTCGGTTTACCACAATAGTTGTAGATTTTATCCTAACTCGAAGAATGAATCGAGTGAGACATTAATTTCACCCTCTTCCTATTCATATGACATGCAAATGATGTCGTCTTGGCTTTACTTGTTGAAACTCGAATAAGAGCACGTGTTTTGGTCATACGCTCGAAATCCTTTTTTATTCGCATGGCCTTGTCCACGATGTCAGTGAAGTTAGTAAAGTCGAAGGTGCACAATCTCGACTGAATCTCAGGTCGAAGACCTTCCTTAAACTTTTGCAATTTATATTCCTCATCTTCAACGACCTTTGGTGCATATCATGACAATGCGTTAAGGCGCGCTTCATATTGAGACACTGTCGTATTCCCTTGTTCCAACTTGAGAAACTCAGATATTTTCTCATGGCGATAGAATGGAGGAAAGTATTTTTCATTGAACCTCTTCTTAAACTCAGTCCAAGTCCACTCATAATCAGATGGGACTCTTCTTAGCACGCTTTCCCACCATATATTAGCCTCGCCTTCTAGGGCATAAGTAGCGAGAACAACATTTTGGGTGTCCAAACAATCTAGCGGTTTCATCATCTTGGCCATTTTATTCAGCCAGTGTTTTGTTAGAACTAGATCTAGTGATCCTGAGAAGGACGATGGCCTCAGCCTCTGAAACCTTTCAAATAGATCTACCCCACTAACTTCTTCAATCTTCAAGGCCGATGCATCCATATTATGTTGGAGAGCTTCTAACAGTATGGTGATTGAAGCCTATTGTTGTTGTATGATGGTTGTCAGCCGAATAATAACATCGATAGGTGGGGCTTCATGCTGCGCATTTAGTGGGGGTGTTCTAACGAGTCCCATAGATGGTTGAGATGGAATAGTTCCTGATGTTGACTCTCTTCTAGGACTACTTGGCGCTCAGGAGCCTCTTCCCTAACAACCTCGTTTGTTGACAAAGTTAACAAATAAACAGTTTGCGGTCTTGGGTGACGAGATTTTGGGGCCATAATCCTCTTAAAAGAAAGGATTCATTATGGTCATATCCTTATAAGTTTAAACAAGTCTTAACCTAAGATCGTAAAACAATTTATATGAATTGTATAACTATAGTATTATTCAAATCGATAAGTGTTCGACAACTCCCTATCCTTTGCGATTAGATGCAACCAGAATCCAAAGATCCTAAGATGACCATCTAAGCATCCTTATACCCTCGCCTTCTAATCTTCGACCTACAGCTAAGGTCCTACGATTATCTTAGGGTTATATTTGTGTCCTGAGATGGACCACAGGGGGTCTAAATTTATGAGTTCTTAAACTTTCCACAACACCTAAATTTGTTTCTAAGTTCAACGACTATCCTAAAAATTATCAAGGGATCCTAAAGTTTTTTTTTATTTATTTCTATGTTCACGAAATACCCTAATGCTAAGGGAATTAAACCTAGTTCCAAGTCTCTAGTTTCATCAATGCAACTTTGGAGTATTTGAAGTCCGTATAAGTCCTGTTTTTTTTTCCTAAGGCCTGGTTTATCTAGACTCGCTCTGATACTACTTTGTAATGCCCCGATTCTTGAAACCTAAGTATATGACTCATTCTCCAAAAACTCTAGTGTTAGCCTATAAAATTCAGTGTAAATTTGAACCGCTTATCATTAATTAGAGTTAACAACAACGAAGCTAGAGTAAACCATGCATTTTATAGAAACATTCCAACCATGATAAAAATCCAAATGTAGCACCCATATAGGACTTATACAACCCTTAAATAGCAAGGTTCATTAATTAAAAATAAAAATCTATCATCTAATGGTGGAGCTCAATATGGGCCGCAGGAACCCCGTCTAGCTCCTTAGCTACCCAATCTGCTCTAGCGACCCAGTGAACGTCAACAGCTTGCTCTACACCTGCATCAACTGTTACAGTTTGATAGCGTCAATGGTTATCATAGTGAGGAACACCCTCTAAGATTCCACACTCATCATTCATAATTCAACATAAATCGCAATATATGAGAAGAGACATATTGAATAATACAATTCAAAATCAGAATCATATATTCAGAAATAAATCAACATAATTTCAACATTATGAAAATGTAATAGAAATTGCAACGTAAGTAGACGTGTCCAAATATTCAATTAATCACTCATCCAAATTTTACAAAATGGCTATAAAATCAAGCTTTAAACCTCTACTTCACCTGAAAATCATATCGTACGTGAGCACTACAAGATGTCTAGGAAATTGCTAAGTGAACACCCGCTCCACCCAGAAAGCCCAATACGACTGAACAATGCAAGATGAAGAGAGAACAACATACAAACGTCTATTTCACACGAAAATCATATCGTACGTGAACATAGCAAGATGGCTAAGAAATCGCCAAGAGAACACTCGCTCTACCCAAAAATCATGGTATGACTAAACACCGTAAGATAAAGAGACAAGCAACTTACAAACCCTAGACCACCCAAAAATCATATTGTACATGAGCACCTTAAGATGGCAAGGAAATCGCTAAGCGAACACCCTCTCTATCTAAAAATCACAGTATAACTGAACACCATAAGATGGCTAGGAAACAACAGGATATGATAATATAACCAACAAGTGACAAAAAGGAACCAATAGACCATCAAAGCCATGAGGGCAAATATACGATAAAAGCCACATGGTCAAATATACGATAAAAGCCACATAGGCAAATATGTGAACCAAGCCATGTAAGGCAAGGTGTGATCTAAGCTATATAAGGCTGATGTGAGATCCAAGCCGTGTAAGTCAAATATGGACCGCAAGGTAGTAAAACCACAACAAGTTCCATTCAATCCATCAAATGATCAAAAATAACAATCATACAATTAATTAACATGTGTACAAGTAAAGATAACATATTGTCATCACTCATTTATGCTTACCAAAATTTAAGAGATATGTTCATTATCTAACACAGGAATCAAGTGTGCAACAAATTAGCTCATTCCTATAGTAAGATAATTAATTCAATGAGAGAAATCAAGGCATCATACTTGCCTAGATTAATGAATTTAAGTGGGAAGCTCAAAGGGTGAGACCTCACCTTAGAGAGTAGATCTATTTCTTACTAGGTTGGAGATCATTAAAGGACTCAAAATACTCGATGAACATAAAATATCACATGTCAATTGTTAAGGTAGAATGAATTCAAATACGCTTAAATAATTAAGGTTCCTAATGTGTATCTAGGTTAGATTCAAATTGGCACAACTAGACAACTAAATCATAATTTAAATCTGAGAAAATGTGTAATCTCAAATCCCAAAATAGCCACTAATTGGTTATAATGAACATTCTAAATAGAGTATGGTTTTCTTACTAAAAAACCAAGTCAACTTGGATTTAGCCCCACCCGAAATGATCTATCCTTCTTAATGAAAATGATCTACACCAATGTCATTTACATACTTACAACTAAGAAACTCACTAAAATATTTAATTACATTAGATTAGGGTTAATCATTGCAAGGAGCTAAGTTGGCTCACCTTAACCTGGATTAACTCATTTGGGCTCAGTGAGTTTCAATCGAGTTGACTGGCCAGCCACCAAACCCAAACTCCCTCTCTTTCTCTCTTGATTTTCTTCCTCCTCTTTCTTCTCCCATCCTTCTCACTCACTCACTCTCTCTCTCTCTCTCTCTCTCTCTCTCTCTCTCTCTCTCTCTCTCTCTCTCTCTCTCTCTCTCCCTGATGGAATTCCAGTCGGGCATAGACCAGGCCCAAACCCCACTCTACCCAACTAGACTCGGTTTCAGCCAAGTCAACTTGACAACAAACACAACCATCTCCCTTGCTCTTCTCGTTCCTCTTCCTCTCTTCCTTCTTAGACCATCAAAGCCATGAGGGCAAATATACGATATAAGCCACATAGGCAAATATGTGATCCAAGCCATGTAAGGCAAGGTGCGATCTAAGCTATATAAGGCTGATGTGAGATCCAAGCCGTGTAAGTCAAATATGGACCGCAAGGTAGTAAAACCACGACAAGTTCCATTCAATCCATCAAATGATCAAAAATAACAATCATACAATTAATTCACATGTGTATAAGCAAAGATAACATATTATCAACACTCATTTATGCTTACCAAAATTAAAGAGATATGTTCATTATCTAACACAGGAATCGAGTGCGCAATAGATTAGCTTATTCATATAGTAAGATAATTAATTCAATGAGAGAAATCAAGGCATCATACTTGTCTAGATTAATGAATTTAAGTGAGAAGCTTAAAGGGTGAGTCCTCACCTTAGAGAGTAGATCAATTTCTTGCTTAGTTGGAGATCATTAAAGGACTCAAAATACTCGATGAACATAAAATATCACATGTCAATTATTAAGGTAGAATGGATTTAAATACGCATAAATAATTAAAGTTCCTAATGTGTATCTGGGTTGGATTCAAATTGGCACAACTAAACAACTAAATCGTAATTTAAATCTGAGAAAATGTGTAATCTCAAATCCTAAATTAGCCACTAATTGGTTATAATGAACATTTTAAATAGAGTAGGGTTTTCTTACCAAAAATCCAAGTCAACTCGGATTTAGCCCCACTCGAAATGATCTATCCTTCTTAATGAAAATGATTTACACCAATGTCATTCACATACTTACAACTAAGAAACTCACTAATATATTTAATAACATTAGATCAGGGTTAATCATTGGAAGGAGCTAAGTTGTTTCACCTTAACCTGGATTAACTCATTTGGGCTCAGTGAGTTTCAATTGAGTTGACTGGCCAGCCACCAAACCCAAACTCCCTCTCTTTCTCTCTTGCTTTTCTTCCTCCTCTTTCTTCTCCTCTCTCTCTCTCTCTCTCTCTCTCTCTCTCTCTCTCTCTCTCTCTCTCTCTCTCTCTCTCTCTCTCTCTCTCTCTCCCTGTTGGAATTCCAGCCGGGCATAGACCAGGCCCAAACCCCACTCTACCTAACTAGACTCGATTTCAGCCGAGTCAGCTCAACAACAAACACAACCAGCTCCCTTGCTCTTCTTGTTCCAATTCCTCTCTTCCTTCTTCTCTTTTCTTCCCCTAAGCTGGAACATCCAGCAAAACCTCCTACTCAAACTAGGTCCGAGCTCAACTCAACACGGCAGCGAGTCAAGGTAGCCACTGGAACACTCTCTTCGTCCTTTCTTCTCCTGATTCTCTCTCTCTCTCTCTCTCTCTCTCTCTCTCTCTTCCTCATTTTTCCTTCTTTCTTTTTCTTCTCTTTTTTTTTGTACCGTCTAGCAACCCTAGACTATATCAGGAGTAGACCCGACCCAAGCTCTATTGGCTCGTCCCAAGCTCGAGCTGGTGTTGCAATGGCCGGCAGTAACGGCGGCTACACTTTCTCTCCCTCGTTCTCTTTTTCTCTCATTCCTCCTCCAATCTTTCGCTCCTCACTTCCTCTCTATTTTTTTTCTTTTCTCAACTTAAGGAGTGCCTAAGTCATGATCGACTCAGCGACGAGCTGGATGTCGCACCTATGCTTCTCTCTCTCTCTCTTATTTCTCTTTCTCATTTTCATTCTTTCCCCACTTTTTTGATGAGTTGCCCTAACAGTTCTTCTTATAGGCTTTGTAGGTAGTTTTAAATTAAACTAATCAAAGATTACTCACAAGATCAAGAGTTAAATTTGAGCTTAACTGAGACTTTTTTAGTTGCAAAAATCATTTGATTACGACCACCTAGACTTGCATGATCGTAATCTGATCACATGGGCTAGTTACTGGTAATCTTAGCAATCATTCGAAAGACCCAGATCAGCAAATGGGCCCCACAATGCGTTGATGGGTTTCTCGTTCAAACGAGTAAGATGATGGGCCCATCAATGGCAGTTTCTCATCAGACGATTCATCGCCAATCCTGGAATGTTTAGAAGTACCGGATTGGTCCTTAGCCCACAAAATGGACAACCATTAACATTTCTTAATCATTTGGCTTCAAGAGCAGCGGCGGGTGGAAATTTTAACTTATAGCTAGGAAAACCCTAGTTTGGAGAGCTGAGATGGGTTGCAATGGATCGCTTGGATGGTTAGGAGGGGATTTCATGCAGATTGCCAGCGTAGAAGGGAGGAAAAAATGAAAATTTTCCATTTTTGGAAAAAGATTGGCTGCACACGACCCGCTTGTGCCTATGATCTTGGTCACATGTGTACGACCCAACGGGTGAAACTGGGCAAGGATTGGTCGTCTCCGTATCCTCTACGAGATGAACGAGTTAGATCACTCTAGTGACTGATCATGGTATGACACAATGCTCACAGATGGGTGATGTTGGGTTGAATCCTATTCGGGTGGCAAAAATAAAGGAAGAAGGATCCTTCCTTATATTGGTTACTGGCGGGTCAAAGCTAGCTTGACCGAAAACAACGTTCGGTGCACACCGGCTGTGCACACGCTTGTGCACACATAGTTCAAATGTGAGGTCCACAGGGTAAACCTACTCCGTTCATTCGTTTTATCATTCCACATTAAGGCCCAACCCAATGAATGAGGAAGATCCATGGCTTAGGTGGGCCATACATGAAAATTTCATGTTTGATTAGTGGTTTGTGTGACCCATAGTAACATTAAGTGAAATCTGGCCCGTCTATCAAATCCCATGGGTCCAAATATGACCCCTGACCAAAGATCAGGCTGATCCAAAACTCAGGCGGGCCATACTTTAAAATCTTGAACTTTAATCATGGATTCTCACTGATCTGATGGTCAGATCTTTCCAAATCTGTTCGCTAGTAGACCTAATGGTTTATAATCAGATTTAGGGTAGATGTAACAACCATTTACATACTTAGATGGTCCTATACTTTGATTGATCGCACGATTGTGAATCTCGACACCTTTATTGCTTCAGAACAGGTTATTAACAGTCCTAAGAGTCAATGGAAACATCTAGGTGAAATTTAATGGTCACTTTAGATGATCAGAACCCCAGACAGATGATGAGAGGTCCCAATCTAATGATCGATCTTATATTTAACCATTGATCCTCAATTTCTTGAGATCTGACAACACAAATGTTTGAGATTTACTTGTCACTAGCTTTAGATATCCCTATGACTGTATAAGTGGAAAACTAACCATTGATCCTATGATTAGAAGGTCTGACCCAATCTATGGATGCAGATTACCCTTACCAGTCAAGTTTAGGATAGAGTGTGTGAATGTTTACTTAAATTAAGATTGCATTTATATTAAGTCAGGTTATCATGGTAACACTCGAGTACAAAAAAGTATGGGGTGTTACAAGCTACCCCCCCTTAAAGAGAATTTTGTCCTCGAAATTAAATACTTCTACCTTAAATGGGAATGAGGACAAGATATTCTACCATGTCTCTTAGCTTTCACCACCCTCCCCATGGTGTATGTCTATATGCTCAAGGGCCCATGACTGATTACTAAGATTGGGGTTGTTACACTTAGCCCCATCTTCTGGAAGTGTAAGCATGGGGGCCATGGTGAGTCTTTTCTTAAGCTCTTAAAACGATGTCTCTGCTTCACCATTCTAGTTAAATTTCATGTTCTTCTTTATCAGTTGAGTCAGGGGCTAGGTGATACGAGAGAATTCTTTTATGAACCACCTATAATATCCAGCCATCCCCAAGAAGCTCTTGACTTCGGTGACAATGTCAGGTTGTTCCCATTTCACTACTGCTTCGACCTTGGCTATATAAACTGCGATGCCTTCCCGTTTCACCACATGATCCAAAAACTTTACTTCCTCCTTCCAGAAGTCGCATTTTGATAATTTCACATATAAATGTCTTTCCTAGAGGGTTTTTAAGACAGTTCTCAACTGCTCTTCACAAATCTTGGAGTAAATTAAGATGTCGTTGATGTAGACTATGAAGAATCGATCTAGATTCGACATAAAGATTCGATTTATCAAGTCCATAAATACCGCAGGTGCATTAGTGAGTCCAAACAGTATCACTAAAAATTTATAATGCCCATATCTGGTGCAGAATGGTTTTTTGGGAATGTCTTCTTCTTTGACTCTCAACTAATGATACCCAGACCTTAAATAAATCTTTGAGAAATATTTGGTACCCTTAAGCTAGTTGAATAAGTTGTCGATACGAAGTAGGTGATACTTATTCTTCACCATGGCCTGATTTAACCTCCTGTGGTCGATACAAAGACACTACAATCCATCCTTCTTCTTCATGAATAATATAGGTACGCCCCATGGAGATACACTTGGGCGGTTGAAACCCTGCCCCAATAATTCATTAATCTACACCCTCAATTCTTCCATTCCTCATGGCGACATTCTATACTGAGCCATGGATATTGGGGTGGTACTAGGTAGGAGGTCAATGGTAAAATTTACCTCTCTCCTTGGCGACAATCTCGGTATTTCCTGAAACACTACTAGAAATTCACTGGCCACTGGTATCTAGTCGACCATAATCTCTGCTGATTCTGCCTCTTCCTGGGCACGTAAACTTTCATAGGTCTCGAATTGAAGCTTTCCTTATATTGTAAAGGGTGATTGACCGAGTAATGTTACTGTAATCGTCTGAGCATGGCAATCTAATATTGCATTAGTCCGAATAAGCCAGTCCATATCAATAATGATATCGAACTACTTAATATTCATGAAAACTAAGTTTATACGTGTCGCATGGCCTTCCAATATGACCAGGCATGCAGGACATAATTTTGCAGTTTCCACGAATCCTCCCATTAGAGAGGCTATGACTAGAGGTCTTTCTATACAGCTCAACTCCAAGCATAATTCTTTCGCTATAGATGAATTAATAAGAGATATGGAGGAACCCAAATCGAACAGAACAAATATTGGAGTATTCTTAATGTAAGTTGTACCTTGGACAACTCATGGAGCGTCCTCATTTCGATCTTCAGCAAAATATGGCGAACATACGACCAGCGGGAGCTCTGTTCTGTGGCTAAGCTGCTGGCTTCTGGAACTGAGATCAGTTGTTGACTGGGAGCCTAGTCACCAAACGAAGTGAATGTGATTGAGTCTCTAGTGGTATTGGTTTGTTGCCATCATCCCGTACCCTTTTGAAACAGAATTTGGTTGTATGTCCTAGCTTCCCACAATAATCACAATGCATAGTCGGATGAAGAGAAACCTTGGTTCGCTTCTCAACCATAACGAGGCTAGGTGGTGCAGGTGTAGGTCTAACTCGGCTAGCCAAATCTCTAAATGGAGTCCATGCTTTCATCATCTGTTCAATATCCTTCTCCACTCATGAGGCCTTATCTACCACTTGCACGTACCGGGTAAAATCGAAGTAGCATAGTTTCGATCTTATTCTTGGGCACAAACTAACCCCAAATTTTCTTAATCTGACCTTCTCCTCATTTATTATGGTAGGCACATATCGAGAAAGTTTAGTGAAGCGTGCTTCGTACTATGAGACTGTCATATTTCCCTATTCGAGCTTGAAGAATTGTGAAAGTTTCTCATCACGGAATGACTCTGGGAAATACTTCTTATTGAACTTAGTCTGGAATCCCTTCTGCATCCACGGGTAACCTGTTGGTGCGAGTCCCCGGGTCGAATCCCACCATTCGTCTACTTCCCCTTCTAGCACAAAGGTAGCGAGGGTCACCTTCTGACCATCCAAACATCCCAAAGGCTCCATCAGCTTCAACATACACTTCATCTAATGCTCAGCTACAATGGGATTAGTCATCCTAGAAAAGTTTAGGGGTCGCATCTTTTAAAACCTCTTAAATACGTTAATCTCCCTTCTTGTTATTGAACGTGAAACTGGCACATGAGGTCACTTATTTAATGCCTCCACTACAGCCGCCATGGTGGCCTGCTGCTACTGCATAAAGGCTTGTTGTTGGCCCAGCAATACAACCATTTGCTCCCACATGTCAGAAGTCGAGGCCCTATTTGTGCCTCAAAGGACGAAGTCCTTTCCATATGAGCTAAATGAGGCAACGGGACAACTTCTTCTCTTGATTTTGAATCCAAATCTACGGGTTGTGCTGGGAGTGCCGGAGTTTATATGGGATTCTCTTCTCTATCCATCCCTGAAGGTCGCAATATCGAATACAAGGCTTGTTCCTATTGAGTTCGTGTTTTCGGAGGCATAATATCCTGTAATCAGGGAATGCG
Organism: Magnolia kwangsiensis; assembly: GCA_037074715.1. NCBI lineage: Eukaryota > Viridiplantae > Streptophyta > Magnoliopsida > Magnoliales > Magnoliaceae > Magnolia > Magnolia kwangsiensis. The sequence continues at coordinate 38,530,617 of CM073576.1, read as the reverse complement.
ATATTAGAGTGTATTATTTTACCATTATTACACCATATGGCAATTAGCTTGCCTCAAGGATTCTTATCTTTAGAAAAATGGTGAAGGAAACATGAATCTTTGCTTCTAGGATAATTAAAATTTAAAATTTTAAGGGACCCTAAGAATTTTGCGTTTCTATGTTAATAATTTTTCCTAACTAAAAGGGAATTCTAAGAAATTTCTAATGGTTCTCCTAATTAATTTTCTAAAGGGAACTAGATCTTTGGTTCTTAAGTCTAGACAAGTAATAGTTTATAATGGGAACCTAAATTTAATTTCTACATTTAAGCAACTAAACTTGAACTTTCCTAAGGGGCCTAAAGTTTTACGTCTCTACGTTCACAATTTTCATAATTCCTAAGTAATTCCAACCAAGTTTGAATTGCTATCCTAATTGAAAAGGGTGAGCTTTCAGTCTGAGGGGGGGGGGGGGGGGGGGGGGGGGGGGGGGGGGGCTGGGAATAGGACTATGCCAAAATAATAATAATAAAATGCTAAACAAAAATATTAAATATAACTAAATCAAATATCTCAATTGTAATAGTATTGAGAAATTAATTCAAACCTTGTTCAAAGGACAACCTTACACAAAAAATAAATGTTTATGGTAAGATAACCTAATTTCTTGAACATGGTAAGGATTAAGATAATAAACTAAAATAAGGGGCAATTAAAGAAAGCTATCTTTTACAAGCATTCACCACATGTACATAAATGAAAAGATTATAAACATCCAACACACATCTATCACATACATCATCATCCACCACAAACACCAAGAGTTATAGTGCTTCGGTGTGTACATCAACTATTCTCAAACAGCCTGTAACACCCCGGATTTTGGCCAATCTGGGATTTGACGTCCTTAGGAAATGGGTCAACTAAAACACCTGGAAAATCGCTCAGAACCCAATTTCATAGCCAAAGAAACCACTTAGGATTAATTCCTATGGAAATTTAGCGTAAGTTAGCTAGCGCAACGCTGGAGTAGCTGGGAAACAGTCCCTGATCACTTTAAATACGTTCTACAAGACCCAAATCGAGTAGAACGTATGACTCCATAACACTCTATAACCTTGGATCAAACTCTAAGCCGGTTTGTTCTCTGGACCTCTTTGAAACTTTGTATTGGATCTAGACCGCGCGTCGGAAGTCCGATACCTACAATCTTAGACCGTTATGACCGCTTAGCTGGACTTGACAATCATTTCAAAAATCAAGTCAAACCGATAATCACAGGCTATTTCATTGAGCCCGGACCGAAGAGAGTGCGAATAGGGACATAGTTGGAATTTCAAATTCAAATCTGGCACACGACTTGACGCGTCAGTATTGAGCGTTCTGACCGTCAGAATTCATCCAGATTACACCCTCGGATCAGGAAAAATTTCTATTTTTTATCATGAGACTTTCAGCCCTGATCTACGTGCGGTGACCGCTGAACTGAAACTGGTCCACCACGCGCGATCTGCGAACCCTGCCGGACTGAAAACTTAATACGTGCTATATCTGGTACGCATGAGCTTAAGTCCGATCGCATTCGACCAGGGGACCACCAGAAATCATCTTTTGGACCGAAACAGCCCCGCTTTGGTTAAGCATCAAGTGAACTTTGTTCCCGAGCCTATTCCGGGCATTTTTAAGCTTATAAAAGGGGTTGAAACCCTCTCATATCTCTCCCATCCGAATTTGGGAAAAGCCATAGATTGAGGGAGAGAAAAAGTGAGAGATTGTGAGAGAGGTGGGAGAGAATTTCCTGCTGCTGGTGCTACCTGCTACACGTGTTTAAGCCACGCGATCCAAGCACTTTTTCGGCGATTCCTCCACGTTTTCAGGTAAGAAATAGCCCTAGAAGTTGCTGATTTGGCATTCGTTCCGTTCCATAGCATGTAAACTAATATAACTCGTAAATTAGGTTCTCTATTCGCCGTAGACGAAGCGTATACGCTCCGTTCGAACTCTCACCCCTAAAAGGGAAAAGGTGCGGATATTAGACGCTTTGATTGACTGTTTCCAAAGCTTTCAATGTCGTTTAATAGTAGATTCTTGACGGCAACGCCGTTTGACATGTACAACATGCTGTCCGTTTCCTGTTTCGTAAATCAACGAAGAATATGAGATTTAGGGCATTTTAGTCATTTGTAGGAAGTACTGTTTTCATTCATATTTTGCTGATGTGATTGACATGAATTGTTGTCGTATTAGAATGTTAGGAATGCGTGCATAATTAGTTTGGCGAAGAGATTTTCCTAAATGCACATTTCGGGTCGACATACTATATGTAGACTCAAGTGTGTAGTGTAAGTGTTTGTATAAATGCTTGTATTAGTATGTATTGAATTAAATGGTGTTATGAATTAATTTGAGATTGATTTCTCAATTAAATTGCTAATGTAAATGGTTTCCTACAAGTTGGCCATATGTACGATTTCATTATTGGTATGAAATGCATATGCTTGATGTTTCACTTAAGTGGTATGTTATAACATGTGCTTGATGATTTCCTTATGATCTAGTTGAGATCGAATTCTCAATTAATATGCTGATGGAGATGATGTCCTATATGTTGGTGCTATGTATAATTTCATTATATGCGTGATAGACATGTGTAAGATGATTTACTCTGGTTGTATGTCATAACATGTGTTAACATGCTCACGTGGTTGTATTTCATTTCCAATACTCTCACTTGATTTGCTGATGTGATTCTATGTGTTTGGGACTATGCCTAGTCCAGGCAGTCGGTAACCAAGAAATATCATGGTTAGCCTATCTTTGCCATGAACGACGTGTCGATGAACACGAGTCGTGTTTAGAGTTGGCGGCAGTGGTTAGGCCACGCGAAGTGTTTTACGCACTTCATGTCGTTTGACTTGCGATGCGCTCGTGCTAGTCGAGCTCGTCAAGTAACCCGACTGGCCGTTGTATGTTCACCCTGCATGAGTCATATCTGCTTGAACCTAGGGTACTGAACTTACCATTGTAAACCCTGTTAACCATGGTACCTTGATCCACGAAGACTCATGAGCCGGGCATGGTGGTATGGGACACCGTGGTCGAGCTGTCGGCCTACACTGGGGCCACAAACCTCCCCGTAGTGACCAGTGAGTACCTAGACTCATGAGCAGATTATGGTGGTATGGGACACTATATTCTAGCTGTCGGCCTACACTGATCAGGCGACGAGTCCTTTCTAGTGACCGCGAGCGTATTCTGAGTCTACGGGAGGCGACTACCCTTCCGTTGCAGTAGAGTACAGTAGGCCTGTATTGATAAGGTGATGGGGGAGCGGTGCAACGAGTGCGAGCAACAGCCCTGACAGCCCTTGCAGTGACCTACGAAATATACATTGTATGAGATTACTAGGAGTGACGACCCTAGACAGGATCTATGTTGGGATTGATACAAGGGAAGTACCTTAGTTTCCCAATCCTGCTGTTTGAATGGACTAATAATAACTTGAAAATCATATCACCATAGCATTGCATGTGCCTGGAAGATGTGGAGCACTCTAGGGAGTGTGGCATGCCGCGGTCGTAAGATGTTGCCGCATGAGGGTGATCGTCGGTGAGGGCATACATCACGTCATGTCATAATTGCATTAACAACAGTATTGGATTGTTTGATTTATTGCTTTACTATTATCGCGTGATTGATTTGAGAACATGTTAATCCTTTCTCTATTATTCCACTGAGTTAGCTACTCACTCCCACGTTACGGGACGGTGTTCCTGGACACCCACCAGACCTTTTGTGATTGCAGGTGATGGAGCGGCCTGCGAGGCGGAGCTGGACTTGATGATGATGAGGAGGATCCCTCTTTTATGCATGTTCTGATCGACGGGATTACAGGGAGGTTGATTAGATACTTTGACATTTGTCATTTTATATTTTTAGCGCACTCATGTATATTCGTTTCGTCTACTTTTGGAGTGTACATGTATGTATATAACCTGGTAACATGTTCACACTCTGGAGGCATACAACAGTTTATATATGTTATACATACTATCACAGTCTTCCGCTGGTTAATTTAACTGTCTCTGGAGTATGATATGCTGTTCTGGCTTAATTTCACTCATGTTTAATACATTATCACAGACAACATTCAATCATACATATCTATATTGTACAAATAACATTTTGGAACTCGGGAGTTGGGTTTTTGCTCGACCCCCCGATTTTCAGGATGTTACAGATGGTATCAGAGCATGATTTGGATTAAACCGGGCCTGGGTTATGGTCACGCAACGTACGCTGTCGCTTCCTTTGACTTAGGTGGGTGCGAGAAGGGTCTAGAAACACTCATAGGATCCCAGATTTGCCAATAGGCGAAGTCTATTCATTTCGATCACACGATCGAGTCTGTAACACATTTCGGGTCGCGTAAAGCAACCCGAATAGCTCCTAGGTTGTAGGTAAGTGGGTTGAGATGTTCTTTGAAAGATTCTAAATCCGTTAATGTGAATCCTTGGGCCGTGGGATGACCACGACCCCTGTATTCAATCGTCAGGGCTTAAAAAACCCCGTTTCACCGAAAATTTTCAAAATTCTTCCTCTCACCACTCGAATCTTCATTTCTTTCTTATCCATTTCATGTTAGGCATCAATCCTAATGTGAAAATAACATAAAATCCTACTTTCACAAAATTTTACAGTGAATAGTAAAATTTCATGAAAAATCGCCATAAGGCCATTCTAACTTCACTTTCTTTCAAATAATGGGCTAGATGGATGTACTAAATCCTTCTACCCCAAAATAATATGCTACATCATATGGTTTGGTATTCAGGATTGCGATGTGGCCCCGAAAAGCCCCGAATGCATGTTTTGGCCTCCATAGGGCAATCTACAATGAATCAGGGTGGGGACCAAACATTTTTGGGGTCCCTGAACCATGGGGGACCAGACCCATGTGGTCCCACCGGCCACCGTGCAAGATGGCCGGCAATGCCATCGCCGGTTCGGCGATGCATCGCCGTCCGGTGGGGCCCACTTGATGTGAAAACTGGGCGCACGCCCTATTTTGGGTAGTGTACCCCTCCCATGTAGGTCCCGTCCATAGAAAACCCCAAATAGGGGTACATCCTTCACAAACAGCCCCATCCCTAGCCCCATTTCATGTTTTTCTGCTGCCCTCCTCCAAACCGTGGCTTCAAATCATTCCTAAACCCATTCCCTGCTAAAAACGGCCACATTCCTTCATTCCATTTCTGTTTGCAGCTTTCCCTCTTGAAGATTTCATCTTTTGGAGCTCTAAAAACCCCCAAATCGAGCTGAAATCGTGAGGTGCTCCATTCCCCTTTTTCATTTTCATTTCTCCTTGAAAATACATCCTAGGGGAGCTTGAAGCATCCCTCTACAATGCCTAGATTTCGTTCTGTCCATTTGGGCAACCATTTCCCTGCATTTCCTCCTCCTTCCATGCCTATTGTTAAGGCTGTTTCAGCCTTTTCCTCCCTTTCCATCGTCCTCTCTCTCATGTCCCTTTTATTTGATCCTCAGACTCGTGGAAACCTTCTTACCCATCCTATTTCTCCACGTTATTCGCTTGTTTGATTACTGTTTTAAAATTTCTGTGTTTTGTGTTGTTAGGTAGAAAATGTGTTTGTGTTATGGTTTGAGCTTAATATAGCTAAAAATTGTTGAATGGAGTGCATGCCGTTCATTTTTTGTTAGGTATTGTCCCTAGGTTAGGAGTATGGTAACTCCCGGGATTCAGCCTGCAAATTAATTTTTATCCCAACCCACCCTCCTACCAAGCATGCCTCTTCCGATCCCGCTATGGGACTAGGAATGCGGTTCCATTTAATACAACTTAATGCTACTGGGCATATAGGCCTTTGGGCATTTTGGATCTAGTGTTAGAACTCCTAGATTTGAAGGATCTGACGACATAAGAAATCCAATTCCAGTTAGACAAATCTTGACCCTAAGCAATAGAAGAATTCCCTGTAGTAGAAATGGAATGGAAAGCCATTTATCGTATAATCTTAGGCTTTGGATTATAGCTACAGAGTTACAGACTAGGCTACTAGTTGTCTTAGGCAGTGTAAGGCCTAAATATGCTAAGGGATAGTAGGTTAGATTTGGTTGGAATGGGACTTCCTTCCTTCGATAAATCCCCTTATGACTTATAGACTTCTGTTGTTACCCAAAGGAAGGAACCATACACTCTCAGGGAACATTTATAACTCCCTCAGATTGAACTTAGAAGGTACTAGCACACCCCTTAGAATTGCCTTCCCCAAGGACTTATTGTATTCGGGAATGCGGAATAAAGGAACTACATGTAAGCGATGTATTCGCGGTTTGAATCGACTTCTTAATCCTAGTGGTTACCAATAAATCTAATGCTCTGATCAAGCAGAGGATCGGCGTCGACTCGGATTAAGAACTGATACAACGCATTTTCTGTCCTGATTAGACAGAAGGTTCAACGTATCCGGCTTAGACCCACTACACAACCTTTCTTCTGTGATGGCCCAACCACCTACAACCAAACAGGATCACATTGTCTTTGGGAAATGGCGAGGACTTAAAGCTAGTAGAGAACTAGATATCTTGCCACTAACTCATACCTACCCCTGAACTCAACCACTATAGAGCTTAGGCTTGTCTCTATCACCATAGATGCCAATGCCATAGAACGCATCATTAGCAAGGAAAACCATGTAGAGAAAGGTTGTTTCCATTTTAGGTCAAGGATAGCTCCTAAGTTGCGCCTCGTTCTGATATACGGATCGATGCTAAGATTCTTCAACCTTAAGTAAAACTAAGTTTTAAGGGGGATAGAACGTATTGAGTCCAATCCAGTTAGGTTAGTGAACACTACCGTTTGATCAGAGTGGCGCAGCGGAAGAGTGGTTGGCCTCTTTCCCACTGGCCCAAGATCGAAACCTTTGAGTTCGGATATACATACGATTAGGTTATTAAATAGGATTTGAACCTTCCTTATAGAAAGTACTCCTTGCTCTTTGCCAATGTCGGGGACGACATTGTGTTTTAAGGGGGGTAGATTGTAACACCCCAGATTTTGGCCAATCTGGGATTTGATGTCCTTAGGCAATGGGTCAACTAAAACACCTGGAAAATCGCTCAGAACCCAATTTCATAGCCAAAGAAACCACTTAGGATTAATTCCTATGGAAATTTAGCGTAAGTTAGCTAGCGCAACGCTGGAGTAGCTGGGAAACAGTCCCTGATCACTTTAAATACATTCTACAAGACCCAAATCGAGTAGAACGTATGACTCCATAACACTCTATAACCTTGGATCAAACTCTAAGCCGGTTTGTTCTCTTGACCTCTTTGAAACTTTGTATTAGATCTAGACCGCGCGTCGGAAGTCCGATACCTACAATCTTAGACCGTTATGACCGCTTAGCTGGACTTGACAATCATTTCAAAAATCAAGTCAAACCGATAATCACAGGCTATTTCATTGAGCCCGGACCGAAGAGAGTGCGAATAGGGACATAGTTGGAATTTCAAATTCAAATCTGGCACACGACTTGACGCGTCAGTATTGAGCGTTCTGACCGTCAGAATTCATCCAGATTACACCCTCGGATCAGGAGAAATTTCTATTTTTTATCATGAGACTTTCAGCCCTGATCTACGTGCGGTGACCGCTGAACTGAAACTGGTCCACCACGCGCGATCTGCGAACCCTGCCGGACTGAAAACTTAATACGTGCTATATCTGGTACGCATGAGCTTAAGTCCGATCGCATTCGACCAGGGGACCACCAGAAATCATCTTTTGGACCGAAACAGCCCCGCTTTGGTTAAGCATCAAGTGAACTTTGTTCCCGAGCCTATTCCGGGCATTTTTAAGCTTATAAAAGGGGTTAAAACCCTCTCATATCTCTCCCATCCGAATTTGGGAAAAGCCATAGATTGAGGGAGAGAAAAGGTGAGAGATTGTGAGAGAGGTGGGAGAGAATTTCCTGCTGCTGGTGCTACCTGCTACACGTGTTTAAGCCACGCGATCCAAGCACTTTTTCGGCGATTCCTCCACGTTTTCAGGTAAGAAATAGCCCTAGAAGTTGCTGATTTGGCATTCGTTCCGTTCCATAGCATGTAAACTGATATAACTCGTAAATTAGGTTCTCTATTCGCCGTAGACGAAGCGTATACGCTCCGTTCGAACTCTCACCCCTAAAAGGGAAAAGGTGCGGATATTAGACGCTTTGATTGACTGTTTCCAAAGCTTTCAATGTCGTTTAATAGTAGATTCTTGACGGCAACGCCGTTTGACATGTACAACATGCTGTCCGTTTCCTGTTTCGTAAATCAACGAAGAATATGAGATTTAGGGCATTTTAGTCATTTGTAGGAAGTACTGTTTTCATTCATATTTTGCTGATGTGATTGACATGAATTGTTGTCGCATTAGAATGTTAGGAATGCGTGCATAATTAGTTTGGCGAAGAGATTTTCCTAAATGCACATTTCGGGTCGACATACTATATGTAGACTCAAGTGTGTAGTGTAAGTGTTTGTATAAATGCTTGTATTAGTATGTATTGAATTAAATGGTGTTATGAATTAATTTGAGATTGATTTCTCAATTAAATTGCTAATGTAAATGGTTTCCTACAAGTTGGCCATATGTACGATTTCATTATTGGTATGAAATGCATATGCTTGATGTTTCACTTAAGTGGTATGTTATAACATGTGCTTGATGATTTCCTTATGATCTAGTTGAGATCGAATTCTCAATTAATATGCTGATGGAGATGATGTCCTATATGTTGGTGCTATGTATAATTTCATTATATGCGTGATAGACATGTGTAAGATGATTTACTCTGGTTGTATGTCATAACATGTGTTAACCTGCTCACGTGGTTGTATTTCATTTCCAATACTCTCACTTGATTTGCTGATGTGATTCTATGTGTTTGGGACTATGCCTAGTCCAGGCAGTCGGTAACCAAGAAATATCGTGGTTAGCCTATCTTTGCCACGAACGACGTGTCGATGAACACGAGTCGTGTTTAGAGTTGGCGGCAGTGGTTAGGCCACGCGAAGTGTTTTACGCACTTCATGTCATTTGACTTGCGATGCGCTCGTGCTAGTCGAGCTCGTCAAGTCACCCGACTGGCCGTTGTATGTTCACCCTGCATGAGTCATATCTGCTTGAACCTAGGGTACTGAACTTACCATTGTAAACCCTGTTAACCATGGTACCTTGATCCACGAAGACTCATGAGCCGGGCATGGTGGTATGGGACACCGTGGTCGAGCTGTCGGCCTATGCTGGGGCCACAAACCTCCCCGTAGTGACCAGTGAGCACCTAGACTCGTGAGCAGATTATGGTGGTATGGGACACTATATTCTAGCTGTCGGCCTACACTGATCAGGCGACGAGTCCTTTCTAGTGACCGCGAGCGTATTCTGAGTCTACGGGAGGCGACTACCCTTCCGTTGCAGTAGAGTACAGTAGGCCTGTATTGATAAGGTGATGGGGGAGCGGTGCAACGAGTGCGAGCAACAGCCCTGGCAGCCCTTGCAGTGATCTACGAAATATACATCGTATGAGATTACTAGGAGTGACGACCCTAGACAGGATCTGTGTTGGGATTGATACAAGGGAAGTACCTTAGTTTCCCAATCCTGCTGTTTGAATGGACTAATAATAACTTGAAAATCATATCACCATAGCATTGCATGTGCCTGGAAGATGTGGAGCACTCTAGGGAGTGTGGCATGCCGCGGTCGTAAGATGTTGCCGCATGAGGGTGATCGTCGGTGAGGGCATACATCACGTCATGTCATAATTGCATTAACAACAGTATTAGGATTGTTTGATTTATTGCTTTACTATTATCGCGTGATTGATTTGAGAACATGTTAATCCTTTCTCTATTATTCCACTGAGTTAGCTACTCACTCCCACGTTACAGGACGGTGTTCCTGGACACCCACCAGACCTTTTGTGATTGCAGGTGATGGCGCGGCCTGCGAGGCGGAGCTGGACTTGATGATGATGAGGAGGATCCCTCCTTTATGCATGTTCTGATCGACGGGATTACAGGGAGGTTGATTAGATACTTTGACATTTGTCATTTTATATTTTTAGCGCACTCATGTATATTCGTTTCATCTACTTTTGGAGTGTACATGTATGTATATAACCTGGTAACATGTTCACACTCTGGAGGCATACAACAGTTTATATATGTTATACATACTATCACAGTCTTCCGCTGGTTAATTTAACTGTCTCTGGAGTATGATATGCTGTTCTGGCTTAATTTCACTCATGATTAATACATTATCACAGACAACATTCAATCATACATATCCATGTTGCACAAATAACATTTTGAAACTCGGGAGTTGGGTTTTTGCTCGACCCCCCGATTTTCGGGATGTTACACAGCCACACCTACTCCACTCCCAATAATCATAACCTACGTGATATTGGGGTTCACTATAAAATAAGGTTTTCTCAGGTTCACCTTAAAACCTATACAATTGTGTTTTCAATTGGGCTATCACAATCAAAATCCCGTGTTGAGATTTTCTTGCTGATCTCAGTCAAAACTAATACAGAGATTTTCTGGTTAATCTCAAAAACCAAAAAGCAAATAAACAAAAGTACTTATCTTCTTCTTGAAGACACTTCTTGATGTAGCCCGTAGAATCGCTTCACTTGATGTGTAGATGTTCAATATTCAACTGTTGAGGGTCAAATATTACATATCAGACCCCAATTATTACCTGGATTTACGAACATAATGCTGTCTAACGGCCTGTTTTTATCGTATTTATGTTGCAAGGTGATTTTTTTAGCATGGACTGAAAAAGGATACTAAAAGCATGGATTTAACATTCAGGCATCACCAAGGCATTGTACAAGACTCCATGAGACCAAGATCGATGGAATTACATGCCAGGGATCCAAGAAAACCGAGAAACTAAAGCTCAAGTGGCCTAAAAGACGTCCAGAGTGCAAGATAACAGGGTTTCCACCATTAGTTCAGCTCGAAACTTCATATGTGGCCTAAGGACAAGAAATTAACTATAAAAGTCAATTTTCATCCATTGGATCCTTGTGGAAGTGGTCCAATGGTCAGATCAGCCCATGAATTATAAATTTGGGGCCCACCTGATCCCCGGCTATGCCTTAATTTTGGATTCAATCATTTTAATCATATAGGGAAATGGATGAATGGAATGGATTTCCAAGATGCATCACATTGGACCTTATCCTAGAGTGCACACGTACACCACAAGAGAAGCACACGCGCTACACCAAAACTTATCAACACCGCTGACCCATTCAAATCCGAAAAAAACAGGATTTCGCGATCCTGCTGCGAAACAGGGGCTGCGGACGAATCCTTGTGGGCCACCATCATGGTCCACATGGATAATCGGAACCGTTCATAAGACTATCACGGTCCCTTTCATTCAATCCTAGATGACAGAATCTCAAAAGAAAGTAAGGATGTGTTCTCAACTGTTCCAACGCTAGACGGACGGTAGTGAGAGAAATCTGTGGACCACACTGTAATCAATCCAAAACTGTCCATTTCTGACTAGATTTTCGAGAGGAATTCGGTGGACGGTGTGGATTTCTCAGGCATCATTGAAGTGGGCCCCATGGAAGTCTCCACAACGGCCTTACGTAGTAACATGCGCAGAACGACCGAGAAAACTGAAATTCCTGGGAAGTTGCGTGACCCTAATCACAATATTTTCAACGATCTGAACCGTTCAGAAGACTCACAAGGTAGCCAAGACCTTAACCTAGGTGCCGGAATCAAGGTTGGGACGTTCACCGTCCTGAAATTCTAATTCAAACGCAAGTCTGTTTGCATTTTTTGCATAAATTTTCCACACCGACTCTCTTGCTGCGTAAGTGAGAAAACCCCGTACGTGCAGGAGTGCGAAAACTCCATGGTGACTGACTGTTTCTCTTATAAAAAGGAGGAGCACGGCTAAGAGGGGGGATTTATCCACGGCTTGGAGCTGAGTCAGGACGTTGTACAAGGGGCAAAGGGAGAGAGGAGCTTTGGCTATTTTTCTTTCCCTTTTCTTTTCCTTTTCTTCTTCTCTTTGTTTATTTGGATTTAGCCTAATCATGTTGTCAAGCTAAACTCCTTAGCTAGGGCTAAGGGGTGAAGCTTGTAGCATGATGGGAGACACTTTTGCTTGTGCCTTTTATTAAGACTGAATTGACATTGATTTTAGTTTGATTAATGGTAATTCTTTTAGTTTTCAATGGTCTGTTGTGATTGAAATTACAATGGGTCTACGATAGCTTTGAGCATCTTCCTTTCCTTTTATGTTTATGACGTCAGGGAGCCCTGTTGTTCACCAGTCTCCTAAGCATGGTCGGATGACGGTACTCTTCCTAACCTTCATACATGTGATTGGTTGGTAATTAGTTTAATTCTGTTGTTTACTTTGTCTCCTAGGCATGGTTTGGTGATGGAATCCATTCTAATTCATATACCTTTCATCTCTTTAAAACTATATCAAGTAAGTTCAGTTTAATTTTCATGAAACAGGCATAAGATCTCCCTGATCTCTACAAGTGGATCCTCTGAATCCCTAGTTCCCTTTCTCAGAATTTTCTTAAGTTTTAGATTAATTATTCAACAATTACTCCACAATTGCTATTTGATTAAGAATTCATCTTAGCCTAGTTCTAGTTCTACTTAGTTTTAAATAATGTACAGGTTTCAGTCCCTTGGGATTCGACCTCGGTCTTACCGAGTTTTATTACTACATCACAACCCTGCACTTGGGGTGTGAATAAGTTTTTGGCGTCATTGCCGGGGACTGACAGTTGCGTTTCTGAAATTAATTAGTTTTAGGATTAGTTTAAGATTAGGATTTCTCTAATTTTAGGTTAGATTATTTTTGTTAATTTATAGAAACTAACCTATTTGTTTTGTAGGATTTTAAGATAGAAACTTCTAATTCAATAAGCTCTTTCTAATTTCTACTTTCTATTTCCTTCTATTAACTTACTTTCTAGACTTTTCTAGTTTTTTTTCTACTTTCCTTTTTAGGAATTTCTTCTTTTTTTTAGTTACTTCTAATTAGGAATTTTCTATTCTTAGACTTTCTATTTCTAGAAGCTAACTTATTTTATTTTGTTTTGCAGTTTTTTAACTTAGGAACTCCAAGTTGGTAACTTCTCTCCATACCCTCTCTTTCCTTCTAGATTTCTATTTCGTTTTTTAGGTCTAAGTTAGAATTTAAATTGAGGGCTGAGTGTGTTTTATGCCCAAGTGGGCACGCGACAACACTTGACGTCTCGTGACTGAAGGAGGATTAGTTGAGGGGTTGACTGTCCATCACAAGACTAGACACCACTTGAATTTTCCTGAGTTAATTGAGATTATGGCTGAAAATCAACCTCAAGCACTATCTCAACCTAAGGTTGAGGAAGTACAAGCTGAGAATGAGGTGCATCAAGTACCCCCGCCTCATACTTTATGAGATTATTTACAACCGACGGGGGTGAGTACGCCCTCATGCATGATTTTTCCTGAGATTACAGGACATATGGACATCAAGCCAGGGGTTATCCAACTCCTTCCTAAGTTTCATAGGCTTGAGTCTGATGAACCATACTTGCATCTGAAAGAGTTCGATGAAATCATAGCTACTTTATATTTCCCTAATGTACCTGAGGATACAATTAGGCTGAAACTCTTCCCATTTTCCTTGAAAGATAAGGCCAAGACGTGGTTACATTCATTGCGTCCTAGATCCATTCACACATGGAATGATATACAGAGGGAATTTATAAAGAAAAATTTCCCACATCATAAGATAATAACCCTCAACAAAGCAATCATGAACTTTACCCAAAAGGAAGATAAAACATTCTTCCAATGTTAGAAAAAGGTTCAAGGATTTGGTCAGTTCATGCCCACAACATGGCTTTGAAACATGGCGCATTATAAATTTTTTCTACGATACACTGACATCTTCCATGCGCCAAATGGTCGAGACAATGTGTAATAGAGAATTCATTAATAAAAATGTTGACGAGGTATGGGATTATCTCGATAGTCTTGCTGAAAAAACACAATCATGAGACTATTACCCAAATCTGAACACCACGTCTAGGATAACTCAACCTAAGGAGAAAGGTGGATTGTATCTCTTAAAAGAAGAAGATGACCTCAAGTATAAGGTGTCTACACTCATAAAAAAAATTGAGGCCATGGAAGGAAAGAAGGATAAGGTTAATGAAAGTGTTTGTGGCATCTGTGATTGTAACATTCATACAACTGAAAATTATCCTACAATACCTGCCTTTCGAGAAGTATTGAATGAACAATCTAATACCGTAAATAACTATCAAAGACCTTTCAATGGACTAACCTCTAATATGTATAATCTTGGCTGAAAAAATTATCCCAATTTTAGTTGGAGGAACGGACAAACTGCTACCCCTTAAGGTTTCTTTAATCAGACTTCACAACAACAACAAGAGAAACCTTAAGAGGATCCAATTTTAAAACATTTTGAAAAGCAAGATCATTTCAATCAGGGTACGCTACAAGCCTTGCAAGACCTTAACAAAACACTACAAGAACTTAAGGCTGAAAAAACGATTGTGAATAAGGGGAGCCTCCTAGCTTAACCTCTTCCCAATCCAAAGCTGCAATACGAAGTTGGCAACCCAATCTCTTCAAATCAAATGGGGCACGCTAAATCCATCACCACTCTCAGGAGTGGGAAGGTTATTGATAAAATCCTTTCGGTTAGGCCCGAAAAGCCTCAAGAACCAGAAGAGGACAACAATGATGAATCTAGTGATGCCCCACAAAAATTTGAACCAGAACCTCTAGAGAAGTCAGTTGCTTCATTTTCCCAACGGTTGGTTGCACCAAAACATCTCTCTAACTCTCAGGATATCCTAGAGGTGTTGAAATAAGTGAAAGTCAATATTCCTCTACTTGATGTCATAAAACAGATACCTTTATATGCCAAATTTCTAAAGGACTTATGCACGAACAAACGACGGCAAAGTATTTAAAAGAAGATTTTCTTAACTGAGAAAGTGAGTGTCATCCTAAAATAAGATGTGCCACAAAAATTCAAAGATCCCAGTAGCCCAACCATATCATGTGTAATCGGGAACTATTGAATTGATCACGCACTTCTTGACTTAGAAGCGAGCTTCAATCTGATTCCCTACTCGGTATACCAATAGTTAAGTTTAGGTGAATTAAAACCCACCCGGACCATACTACAACTTGCTGATCGCTCTGTTCATGTACCAGGAGGGATAATCGAGGATGTGTTAGTCCAGGTTGATAGATTTTACTACCCTGTATATTTTATCATCTTGGACACCGAACCCATCAATGACATGAGCACTCAGATTCCCGTCATTCTTAGTCGCCCATTCTTGTCCACTTCAAATGCAATTATCAATTGTAGAAATGGTGTCATGACTACGTATTTTAGAAATTTGACATTGGAGTCAAATATCTTTTTCAATAATGGCAACAACTCAGAGGATGATGATGATTTTCACGACATTAACATGATTGATTCTTTCATGGAAGATAGAATGCCTCTTACCTTATCCTCTGATCCTCTAGAGACGTGCCTGGCCCACTCCCATGATCTTGATGATGATACGATTGGGGAGATGTGTGTCATGCTTGATACTGCACCGGTACTTGAAGTTAACTAGTGGAGGCCATAATTTGAAGAGTAGTCCCAAACCGATGTAGTGCCTCTGTCGTCTAACCTCAAGCCACCGAAGCTTGACCTAAAACCTTTTCCCTTTGATTTAAAATATATCTATTTAGGTCAAGATGAGACATATCCGGTGGTGATCTCTGCCCACCTGGAGAAAGAACAGGAGAGTATGCTCATATCTACTCTCATTGATCATAAGGGAGCTCTTGGATGGACGATCGCAGACCTCAAGGGAATCGACCCCTCGATTTGTACTCACCGCATATATCTTGAGGATAATACGAAGACCGTTCGGCAATCATAACGTAGACTAAATCCAAATATGAAGGAAGTAGTTAAATTCGAGGTTCTTAAACTATTAGATGTGGGTATCATATACCCCATATCCGATAGTCAATGGGTGAGCCCAACTCAGTGGTTCCTAAGAAGTCCGGGATCACCATCATAGCCAATGCCAATAATGAACTCGTGCCGACTAGAGTTACTACTGGTTGGAGAATGTGCATTGACTACAGGAAGCTGAATACTGTCACAAAGAAGGACCACTTTCCTTTGCCCTTCATCGATCAAATCTTAGAAAGGCTACCTGGTCAGTCCTATTATTGTTTCCTTGATGGGTATTCGGGCTATAATCAGATTAAAGTTGCCCCTGAGGACCAGGAAAAGACTACATTTACATGCCCCTATGGCACCTTTGCTTACAGAAGGATGCCGTTCGAGCTATGTAATGCCCTTACCACCTTTCAGCGATGTATGATGAGTATCTTTTCTGACATGGTGGGAAAATATTTAGAGGTCTTCATGGACGATTTCTCTGTCTTCGGTTCATCTTTCAGCGAATGCTTAGAGAGGCTAAAATGTGTGCTGAAAAGATGTGAAGAAAAGAATTTAGTACTTAATTGGGAGAAGTGTCATTTCATGGTTCAAAAGGGAATTATCCTTGGGCATATCATCTCGTCCAAAGGAATCGAGGTAGATAAGGTAAAGATCGATCTTATCTCTAACCTACCTCCACCCAAGAACATCAGAGACGTGTTATCCTTCTTAGGACACGCAGGATTTTACAGACAATTCATAAAGGACTTTATTCTCCTCTCTCGTCCTTAATATAATCTTCTTCAAAAGGATGCACCATACGAGTGGACTGAGCAATGCCAAGAAGCTTTCACTAAGCTTAAGGCCATGTTAACCACTGCACCTATCATGCAGCCACCCGACTGGAGTCTTCCTTTTAAACTTATGTTCGACACCTCTGATTATGCTCTTGGAGCAGTTTTAGGTCAGAGAAAAGACAAGTGGCTTTACGTCATTCATTACACAAGTAGAACTCTAAAACTTGCCCAAGTGAACTACCCGACTATGGAAAAGGAACTCTTAGTCGTAGTGTTTGCTTTGGACAAATTTAGATCCTACCTGATCGGATCGAAAATCATTATCTACACAGATCATGTGGCACTTAAGTATCTTCTTTCTAAGAATGATTCTAAGCCCCACTTGATATGATGGATCCTTCTACTTCAAGAATTTGATTTAGAAATTAAAGATAAAAAGGAGTAGAGAACGTAGTGGCCGATCATCTTTCTCGCCTTCATACCTCTGATTCCCTTGAGGCGACCCATATCAATGACATGTTCCCTGATGAACAACTGTTCAGTATCTCCCATTTACCTTGGTTCACTAATATTGTTAATTATCTTACTACAGGTTTCATACCATCGCATTGGACTGCACAAGATAAGAAGAAATTCTTTATCAAGGTGCGTAACTTTTTCTGGGACGAACCATATTTATTTAAATATTGCCCAGACCAAATCTTAAGGAGATGTGTGCCAGACGATGAGCATCGGAGTGTCATCTCCTTCTGTCACTCACAGGCCTGTGGTGGTCACTTTTCTGCTAAAAAGACCACGGCCAAGATTCTATAGTGTGGCTTTTACTGGCCCACTATGTTCAGGGACACTCATGAGTTTTGCAAGGCTTATGAGCGTTGTCAAAAATTGAGAGCGTTGTCCCATCGAAATATGATGCCTTTGAATCTCATCCTTATCAATAAAGCATTTGATTGCTGGGGCATCGATTTCATGGGACCATTCCCTGAATCCTTTGAAAACTTGTATATTTTGCTTGTTGTAGACTATGTCACTAAATGGATCAAAGCAATTCCGTGCCACAACATGACCATCACATGGTCATTAAATTTTTAAAAGAAAACATTCTGTCGCGGTTCGAAACGCCTCGAGCCATCATTAGTGACGGGGGCTCACACTTTTGTAATAGACCATTTGAGAGCTTAATGAAGAGATATGGTATCTCTCTTAAGGTGAGCACCCCATACCATCCACAGATAAGTGGACAAGCTGAGATTTTCAATAAGGAGATCAAACATATCCTGGAGAAAACGGTTAACCCTAATCGTAAGCATTGGTCAATCTGATTGACCGATGCCTTATGGGCGTACCGTACTGCTTTTAAAACCCCTATTGGAATATCTCCCTTTAGACTTGTTTATGGGAAGGCTTGTCACTTGCCGGTGGAGTTGGAACATAAAGCATACTGGGTGATCAAAAATCTGAATTTCAATCTGGACAACGTTGGCTCGCTACGCAAACTTCAATTAAATGAATTTGAAGAAATCTGGAATGACGCATACGAGAACTCAAGAATTTACAAGGACAAGATGAAGGTATTTCATGATCAACATATTTTACGAAAATCATTCATGACAGGTCAAAAAGTCCTTTTGTATGACTCTCAACTACATCTCTTTCAGGGTAAGCTTCGATCTCGTTGGACTGGCTCGTACATTGTTGTTAATACTTATCCTCACGGGGCTGTCGAGATAAGAGATCCCGACAATGGTAAGGAGTTTAAAGTAAATGGACATCGATAAAACCATTTGTCGAGAAATTTGATTCAGAGGACATGTCCATGCCTTTGATTGCTCCTGTTTACCAGGACTGATCTCCTAGTCTGATAGAGGTATAGGTAGGTTTATCACTTTCATAGGACTAGGATAGTGATTTATTTTGTCTAGCTGAAGATGGTAAATTTAACACTCCTAGGAGGCAACCCAGCTTTTTATTCCATTTTCATTTTTCTAGTTAGTTAGTTCAATGTTTGTGGGTAACATTGCTGTAAACCCTCACGAGACTACAACTCGTCCACTAGGGATAACCTAAAGGTTTAAAGGCTTGTTGCATATGCTAAATACAATCAAGAGCACCTGCAAAAGTGGTATAGGTAGGATTTTATTCTTGTTATTTTTGTTCTGCTTTCTCTCTCGTGCAGACAAGCTTCCATGCCGTGATCTGTTGGAAAGTCTCTCTCTCAATTCGTTATCCAGGTACTATCTTCCCATCACTTCACATTTACTTTTGTTGTCCTATGTGCATTGCATGCTCATGTATCTTTTACATTGAGGACAAAGTAGATTTTAGGTTGGGGGTGGGGGATTAGGGTACCTAATAAGTATTTTCTTAGTCTTGAGCAAAATTGTGAAAATAGAGAAAAATTGTGAAAATATAATCAGGTTTCAGTCCCTTGGGATTCGACCTCGGTCTTACTGAGTTTTATTACTACATCACAACCCTGCACTTGGGGCGTGAACACCAACAAATATAATCAAGGTTGTAGGTTCTAAATAGATTTTAAATTATCTCAAACCTTAGGCTACTTGTTTGAATTCCTTGGATCTCAAAGGGTAAAGTAAAAACGTTCTTTAAAAAATCAGATTCACAATACAGAGATTAATGAATTACAAAAATAAATAAGCTATTAAAGGATCTGAATTTACCGAACTATAGCTTGATAATGACAAGGACTTTTCTCTCAAAGTGGAGATTTTCCGTGGCTTTTCTGAATGATTTGGATTTTTTTTTTAAAAAAAGAAGACCTCTATTTATAGGTTGAAAAATGGTTCCTTCGACGGGTCTTAAGATTCAACCAAATTTCAAATCTTTTGGCACGATCAGATAAAACTAACCTTCGAATGGTTGAGCGGCCTACTTGATTGGTCGATCATAGCCCTCGACTGGTTATGGGAGCCAAAAATATGTTGATGGAGTTCAAGTCGAGCTCCCTACAACTGGTCAAATAGATCTCCACGACTGATCGAGCAGGGTGCTCGACTAGTTAAGAATCTACCAAAAAAATTTTGAATTTAAGTTTGAAACTTAGACTGGTCGAACAAGAACCTGGACTAATTGAACTTAGGACTGGTCGAATTTTAGCCTATATAAAGTATAAATACCCGAAGATAACATGCATAAGAAAGGACCTAAACTTAGGGTCTTTCTAGGGTCACTTATACCTGAAACATTAGACATTAAACTCAAATCTTCAGTTGCTTCATATCTTCTACGTGAAGGAGATTTACATTAGTAGTTTGATCTTGAAGTAGACTTGCATTAGTAGCTTCATCTTGAAGGTGAACTTTCCATCATGCTTCACTTGAAGTTGAACTTTCCATCATATGAACAAGTCACACTCTAAATTGTTTTGTCTCTTCAAAATTTGACAATAAATGGTGCTTTATACATCATAACACTTACACTAATGATTTCCAAGGAACCTAAGTGTGGGTCTTTGTGGCGCTCATTTACGTTTATCACTTTCTTATTTGATTCAAATTTAAGGTTTGCTTCCATGGTTCCCCAATAAAGGCTTGGGGTTGTACTTGGAGAAAATCATAAATTAGGGAGGGATGGAGGGAGGGAGGGAGGGAGAGAGAGAGAGAGAGAGAGAGAGAGAGAGAGAGAGAGATGAAAGGCTTTCTGTAACACCCTGGTTCTCATAACTCGAGGATGATCACTCGAGTATGAGAACTCAAGGGTTACATCATAAAATGGACTAACATGTATCTACATAGTGGCAATTCTTAGGACATCGAGAAAAGTAACAGTTGTATAAACTAACAAGAGAAAAATTTAGAGAGTTCAATGTATGTGAAGGAAATTAAAGGAAATCCCTCAACAGGGGATTTTAATTACAATCCTCAAAACATAAGCAAAATATAAAGTTTGAAATACGAAAGTATGTAAATCCCAAAATATCAGTTGAGCTCCAATGACTCAACTACATCGGCATAAAGGTCCTCCTCGCTGAACTCCTCCTCAACTATCCCTTGGGTCCCGTCATAGGGGTCTTGTCATGCCCCAAACTCGAAAATCAGATTCATAGGAATCCCGATCGCCGAATTCGGTGCCGACAGCCTCCGTAGTTGTAACATCCCGAAAATCGGGGGGTCGGGCAAAAACCCAACTCCCGAGTTCCAAAATGTTATTTATGCAACATAGATATGTATGATTGAATGTTGTCTGTGATAATGTATTAAACATGAGTGAGATTAAGCCAGAACAGCATATCATACTCCAGAGACAGTTAAATTTGCAAGCCGAAGATTGTGATAGTATGTATAACGTATATAAACTGTTATATGTCTCCAGAGTGTGAATATATTACCAGGTTATACACATACATGTATACTTCAAAAGTAAACAAAATGAATATACATGAGGGCGCTAAAAATATAAAATGACAAGTGTCAGTGTATCTAATCAACCTCCCTGTAATCCCATTAAACAGATCACGCATAAAGGAGAGATCCTCCTCATCATCATCAAATCCAGTTCTGCCTCGCAGGCCGCGCCATCATCTGCAATCACAATAGGGACTGGTGGGTGTCCGGAAACACCATCCCGTAACGTGGGAGTGAGTGATCAACTCAGTGGGATAAGAGAGCAGAGATTAGCATGTTATCAAATCAATCATGCGATAATAGTAAAGCATTAAATCAAACAATCCTAATACTGTTGTTAATGCAATATGACATGACGTGATGTATGCCCTCACCGACGATCTCCCTCATACGGCAACATCTTACGACCGCAGCATGCCACACTCCCTAGAGTGCTCCACATCTTCCAGGCACATGCAATGTTATGGTGATATGATTTTTAAGTTATTATTAGTCCATTCAAACAGCAGGATTGGGAAACTAAGGTACCTCCCTTATATCAATCCCAACACAGATCCTGTCTAGGGTCGTCACTCCTAGAAATCTCATACGATGTATATTTTGTAGGTCACTGCAAGGGCTGCCAGGGCTGTTGCACGCACTCGTTGCTCCGCTCTCCCATCACCTTATCAATACAGGCCTACTGTACTCTACTGCTACGGAAGGGTCGTCACCTCCCGTAGACTCAGAATACGCTCGCGGTCACTACATAGGACTCGTCGCCTGATCAGTGTAGGCCGACAGCTAGAATATAGTGTCCCATACCACCATAATCTGCTCACGAGTCTAGGTGCTCACTGGTCACTACGGGGAGGTTAGTGGCCCTAGCGTAGGCCGACAGCTCGACCACGGTGTCCCATACCACCATGCCCGGCTCATGAGTCTTCGTGGATCAAGGTACCATGGTTAACAGGGTTTACAATGGTAAGTTCAGTACCCTAGGTTCAAGCAGTTATGACTCATACAAGGTGAACATACATCGGCCAGTCGGGTTGCTTGACGGGCTCGACTAGTGCGATCGCATCTCAAGTCGAACGACATGAAGTGCGTAAAACACTTCGCGTGGCCTAACCACTACCGCCAACTCTAAACACGAATCGCGTTCATCGACGCGTCGTTCGTGGCTATGACCAGTCAGCCACGAATTCGCTCGGTTACCGACTGCCTGGACTAAATCAGTCCCAAACACTTATGGAATCACATCAACAATATATGTAAAAGTATTGGAATTGAAATACAATCATATGAGCATGTTAACACATGTTATAACATTCAACTTAAGCAATCCTCAAGCACTTATATTCCATGTACGTAATGAAATCATACATTTAGTCAACATGTAGAAAATCATTTAGGTCAGCATATTTGTAGAGAAATCCATCTCAAACTAATTCATAACATCATTTAGTTCAATACATACTAATACAAACATTTATACAAACACATACACTACACACTTAAGTCTACATATAGCATGTCGACCCGAAGTATGCAAATAAGCGAATCTCTTCGCCAAACTAATTATGCACGTATTCCTAACTTCCTAATGCGACAACAAACCATGTCAATCACATCAGCAAAATATGAATGTAAACAGTACTTCCTACAAATGACTAAAATGCCCTAATTCTCATATTCTTCGTTAATTTACGAAACGGGAAACGGAGAGCATTTTGTACATGTCAAACGGCGATACAGTCAAGAATCTACTATTAAACGACATTGAAAGCGTTGGGAACCATCAATCAAAGCGTCTAAAATCCTCACCTTATGTCTTGTAGACTCGTGAATTGAAGCGGAGCGTATACGCTTCGTCTACGGCGAATAAGGAACCTAATACACGAGATCCATAAGCTACATCGCTATGGAAACAAAGGAAACTCAAATCAGCAACTATTTAGGGTATTTTCTTACCTAGAATCGCGGTGAAATTTCCGAAAAAATGGTAGAGGTGTGTTGCTTGAGCACGTGCAACACGTAGCGCAAGTGGCAGGAAGAACTCTCCCATTCTCTCACAATCTCTCACCTTTTTCTCTCTCCCAAGTTAGGGTTTCTCTCAAATTCGGATGGGAAAGAGGAGTGAGGGTTTCACCCCCTTTTATAGCCTAAAACATGCCCAAAATAGGCTTGGGAACAATGTTTACTTGGTGCCTAACCAAATCGGGGCCGTTTCGGTCCAAAGGAGCATTTCTGATGGTCCCCTGGCCAAATGCGGTCGGACTTAAGCTCATGCATACTGGATCTAGCACACATTCAGTTTTCGGACCGGTAGGGTTCCCAGATCGCACGTGGCGGTCCAGTTTCAGTTTAACGGTCACCGCACCAAGATCAGGCCTATAAGTCTCGTGATATGTAATAAAAAATTTTCCTGATCCAAGGGTGTAATTTGGCTGTATTCTGACGGTCAGAACGCTTAATACTGATGCGTCAAATTCGTGTGCCAGATTTGAATTTCAAATTCCAATTTTAACCCTATTCTCACTCTCTTCACTCCAGGCTCAATGAAATAGCCTCTGAACGTCAGTTGGACTTGATTTTCGAAACGATTGCCAAGCCCAGCTAAGTGGTCATAACGGTCTAAGATGGTAGGTATCTGACTTACGACGCGCGGTCTAGATCCAATACAAAGTTTCAAGGAGGTCCCAAGAACAAACCGGTTTAGAGTTTGATCCGAGGCTTTAGAGCATTATAGCACCCTTGGTTCCACTCGCTTTGGGCCTTGTAGAACGTATTTAAAGTGATCAGGGACCATTTTCCAGCTATTCTAACGTTGCACTAGCTAAACTAATCATATTTTCTAAAGGAATGAATTCTACACAAATTTCGGGTCGAGTTGGTACTCGAGCCCAAGTATGGATTTTTCACGGGCGTTACAATCTACCCCCCTTAACAAATAATTTCGTCCTCAAAATTTTATACCTTTTCGTACTCCTCGAGAAGCTGTGGGTAGTTCTTTTTTATCTCGGCTTCTGTCTCCCAGGTAGCCTCCTCCTCAGAGTGATGCATCCATAATACCTTCACAAGGGGAATCACCTTGCTACGCAGTACCTGCTCCTTCCTGTCTAGGATACGTGTCGGTCGCAGGATATATGTAACGTCCTCTCTTAACTGCACCTGCTCCCATCTGATGATATGGGAAGGATCAGCAGCGTACTTCTTCAGCATAGAAACATGAAATACGTTGTGAACGCTCGCGAGAGGCGTGGGTAAAGCCAATCGGTAAGCCACCGCTCCCACACGATCGAGGATCTGAAACGGACCAATGAATCGCGGTGCCAGCTTCCCCTTCTTCCAGAACCGAAGGACTCCCTTCATAGGAGAAACTCGCAAAAACACATGATCCCCAACTGTGAACTCTAGTGGCCTCCGTCTCGTATCGGCGTAGCTCTTCTGTCTGCTCTACGCTGTAAGGAGCCGACGTCGAATAATATCAATCTTCTCTGACGTCGCCTGCACTAACTCTGGGCCAATCAAGCTACGCTCACCGACCTCTAACCAGTAATGCGGTGCGCGACAAGGTCGCCCATACAGCGCCTCATAAGGTGCCATACCGATACTCGCCTGAAAACTGTTGTTGTACGCAAACTCCGCATATGCAAGACAATCATCCCAACTGTCCTTGAAGTCCAATGCGCAAGCTCGCAACATATCCTCTAAGATCTGGTTCACCCGCTCTGCCTGTCCGTCCGTCTGTGGGTGGAAGGCAGTACTGAACTTCAACTTCACACCCATAGCCTCCTGAATGCGAGTCCAGAAAATAGAAGTGAACCGCGTGTCTCTGTCCGACACGATCTCCAATGGAACTCCATGCAGACGCACAATCTCCCTGATATACAATCTAGCCAGCTCGTCTGCAGAGTTCGTAACTCTAATCGGTAGGAAGTGCGCCGACTTCGTCAATCGGTCGACGATCACCCAAATGGAATCATGTCCCTTCCTCGTCTTCGGCAACCCAGAAATGAAGTCCATGGAAATGAAATCTCATTTCCACTCTGCGATAGGCATGGGCTGTAAAAGTCCAGGTGGTCGGTGATGCTCTGCCTTCACCTGCTGACAAGTGAGACAACGGGACACGAACTCAGCTATGTGGGTCTTCATACCTTCCCACCAAAACGTCCTCTTCACATCGCGATACATCTTTATGCTGCCTGGATGCATCGCGAGTCGAGTACAATGCGCAGCCTCGAGAATCTCTCGTCTCAAGTCAGGGACATCTGGGACGCATAGGCGGCCACGATAACGTAAGCCCCCATCCATACCAACTCGCCAGTCGGCGTCAGCATCATCACTGGCCTGCTCTCGAAGCTCAGTAAGATGCGCATCGTCCCTCTGCGCCTCGATGACTCGGTCATCGATCTGAGATCGTACCTGTACATGTGCGATGAACTCAAACGGCTCCTCTGTAAGACCCGTATCTTGGTCCGTACCTTTACGTACACTTCCGCGGTCTTACCGGTCGAATTCTGGCAACTTTCGACCCTTAACGGATATCGACGCGCGACCTGGATTCATGTACCGACAACCCGAGTCGACTCAACTCGAGACCTATACCATAGCGACCGCGCCGTCGTTGCGGTTCCGATACCGCAACTCGTGCGCCAAGGCGATACCCTGATCAAGAGATATGAGCCAACGTTCGGTGCGAGAAAACGCCGCGCGTTGCGAAAACCAAGAGAATCTCAACGATGTGTCACATCAATCACATCAATCCCATCAATCAATCACCCATCAACCCATCACATGTCAAGTACACATCACCTCCATCCCTTTTCCCAAGCAACCACAAAAGTCTCCACATCCCATACCTCTCTTACACAAAAGCCACAAAAGTCTTCCTAACCCATACTTTTCTTACACAACCATCACTCACCCATCCATCCATCACTCTCTCTCTCTCCCTTTACATCACTCTCTCTCTTACTCTCTTTCTCATTCCAAAACTTCCAAGCAACAAGAAATTTCAAGGGCTCCCACGTATGAGAATTTCTTACCTTCCTTAAGCTCCAAGTGGCCCACCTTCCTACCCCAAAATCTTCCATCTCAACCCTCCATTTCTCATCTTAACCGTTGAAGATTGAAGCTATGGTGCTAAGGAACCTCTAAGAGCGAGAAGATCGGACGGTGGGTGCATCTATAGGATAGTTTTCCTTGTTTTTATAGTGGACCAAGTGAGGCCCACCGATCAATGGTGTGGATCTCACTTGGGACCCTAATATGTGGCCGATGGACCACTTGGATCATCATGATCGTTCCATGATGGGGCCAATCTCCATGGACCCCATCATGATGTTTATTTTCACTTAGAAAGGTCATCTAGACCGTCCATATCGGTGGAGAATGGATCTCCACCGTTGATTTACATTTCTAATGGTCCCATGTGCAAGGGATCCATTTATTGTATGTTTCATTGCAAGGGAGGGCCCATAATGACGGCGACCCTCCATCACGAGCCGTGTCCCACTCTCCATGTCTCTCTCTCTATTTTATTTTATTTTATTTTTATTTATTGCAAAAGGATGGTGTGGCCCACTTGAATGGATCCCATCTTGATGTAGTATTTATTTTATTCAAGTGGGGCCCACCTTAGATGTTACTCCCATGCCGCCCATCATGTGATGGCCCACTTCATCAGGGCCCACCATCTTCAAAAAAAAAAAAAAATAATAATAATAATAAAAGTTAAAACCGTCCAGCGTCCCAGACGCTGGACGTTTCAATGAAAAAAAAAAGAATAAAGGAAAGAGAAAAAAAAAAAAAAGGGATTTTTGGGTGGCTCCCTTGCATAGGCTCCACCCTGATGTTTATGTTCAATCCGAGCCGTCCACCCTCTTACTTACAGAGTTTTAACCGTTGGGTGGAAGTTTGGGGTTGATTTGAAGACCTGGTGGGCCATAGCATCAAATAATGCACCTCGACCATTCAAGGATCCATTTTCTCATTTTATTCACTTCCAAGCGTCAAAAAAATTCTAACTCTGGACTCATTTGGACGGCGTCGAGCCACTGAATGCAATGGCTGGGGCGGATTCCACTTTAGCGGGCCCCACATGCGAAAAACTACGGAAAAACGTGATTTTCCAAATTTCTTTAGAGGCAGAGCCTCTGTCCTTTTGTGGCAGCGCTGCAGCTGCAGCGTGCAGCCATCCCACGCCCCACGTGATGTATATGTTCTATCTATACCGTCCATCAGGTGGGCCCCCTTCTCAGGTGGGCCCCCTCCAAATTTCAAATAAATCCAAAACTCAAGTGGCCCACACCGCATGAAACAGTGGGACTGTACCTCTACCATAAAAAAAATCATTTTTTGGGCCCACATAAGTTTTGGATCAAGATAAAATTTATGTTTTCCCTTCATCTAGGTCCGAGTGACCTTATGAACGGATTAGATGACATTTATGCATTTGGGTGGGCCACATCCGTGGGGCCCACAATAATGTATGTATTCTACTCACACCGTCCACAGGCCGTGGACGGTGATTTCCACTGTGATGTTTGTGCTACAACTCCACCGTCAAGCAGACGGTGGAGCCCACCTCTCACATGTGTTGTTCACACCACCTCCCTCCCCTGGCTGCATATTTTGGGTGGAAATAAACTCTACAGTGGGTCTCCCCCTGGCCCATACTCACACTGGGTGACATATAAACATTACAGTGGACCCTTGCCATTTCTAATGGCAAACAATATTTCAGTGGGCCTCTAGGCCATGGGATTGGGCCCACTTGATATGTTTCAAGGCCCTGTGATTAGGCCCATCTAAATTAAATATAAGGCCTAGGGGTTTCGGCCTATTGACTAATATAAGGCCTATGGGATAGGCCCATTTGATTTGAAAAAGGCCTATGTGTTTAAGCTCATTTAATTTATATAAAGGCCTACAGGATTAGGCCCACTTGGTAGGTACAAGGCCCATGAAATTGGACCCATTTGATGCAATTTTAAAGCCCATGAAAGTAGGCCCATTTGATATATGTAAGGCCTAGGGGTTTAGGCCCACTTTGATATGCATGCAAGCTCATGGATTAGGCCCATTTGAATCATTTAAGGCCTAGGGATTTAGGCCCATTCGACTCATATAAGGCCTCTGGGTTGAGGCCCAGTTGATATGCATTTGGGGGCCCAATTGGTGTGGCCCATTTGATACATAATAGACTCATATGATTAGGTCAAATTGATGCAATCCAAGGCCCACGGGTTTTGACCCATTGCAATGCACTTAAGACCCATTGGTGTGGCCCATTTATATGGCCCATCTGATGAATAAAAGGCCTATAAGATATGGCCCATTTGATACATGTGTAAGGCCAATGGGATGAACCTACGGTCCATTGAAATGTGTAATCCCAATACAGGTTATGTAGCGACGTTAAGAAGATTGTGCCTGGGAAGCAATGCTGGTTTGACGTCCACATTGCGAGTGTAATGATGGTTGGATGTCCACATTACGACTCTCTTTAGGGCCCATTACTGGACCATGTTTATCGTATTTAGGCCGTTCAGGCTCATCTGCATTGTAAGATAATGCATTTTATTATAACATGTTTAGTATAGTTTCATGACCCATGATCATACGCATCATATGCATGCTTGATATGAGGATTGACTGATCATGGCATATGCCTTCGGGCAGGTTGTTTATGGGCTCCCGGTTAGGCGGTGTTGCCCTACATGAGCGCACGGTACGCGCAGGATTGGTTGCATGACTGGATAGCGTGATTCATGCATTCCGCATTTGTGTGATATGGTTGTTGTACGCCCTAGCGACATCAGGGCCGTATCCTCCACAGACGCATCGTGATTGGCAGGATTGGATACCGGAAATCTTGTTCTACATGGGGTACTATAGATATCCCTGGGTGAAAGTCCCTAAACCCTTATGGTACCAAGAGGTTGCTCCAACGTCTAGACCGAGTGGGTAGATGAGCGTTGAGTGCCGATTACCAGACGGTTACGGTCTCCACTGTGTCGTGGTCGGTTGGAAGGGGGTGCGGCCTTACCCGCCCGAGAGTAGGGGGCAATGCTAGGCTGAGTCTGACCAGCTCGAGGAATAGGTCCGCTATCGACGAGTCGCGCCTGATATTGGCAGACGGATAGTGAGGTCTTTTCCACTTACCTTATTGCGCGCGATGTGGTGGCAATCTGGTTTAGAGTGTACTAGACCCCGGTGATATTCCATACTTTGAGCTGTACTGATATGTGGACATAGATGAGGGCCTGTATGCTTGAGTTGCATTGTACATCGCATGGCCTTGTGGGGCCGATACATTCATGTCTGCCATTGTATAGCCTTGGTACGACTCATGATATCATGGTTCCATTTGCATATTCCGCATCACTCTGACATTGCATGTTCATATTACTACCTTGTGCACACACTTTCACCACCCTCTAAGCTTTCTGTAAGCTTATGCACGACCGTTGCGTGCAGGTGACGTTGGACTGCAGCAGCGTTGAGGCAGGAGCGCGTTGCTGATCATTTTGGAGTTTTCTGTTATTTGCCATTGTATTTCCCTTTATGCTCATTGTACTTGTAAAATTTTTGATCATAGTGGAAATGTAATGGAGTGCTTGGTTGTTGTTTGTGGGTTATGCCTTTGGTTATGCTTATTACGAATCAGACTGATATACAAAATCCTCCTCGTAGCATCCCAGGATCGAAACCTGCCGAATGGGAGCTAGGAGCCGAGAATGGGGTTCTACGGAGGCTGTCGGCGCCGGATTCGGCGATCGGGAATTCTGTGAGCCCGGTTTCTGAGTTTGGGGCGTGACAGAAGTTGGTATCAGAGCATAACTTGGGAATAACCGAGAACAACATTACATGTTTGCTATGAGTGAAGAATGGCTAAGTTCTGAAGTTCGGATAACTTCACGACCTTCTTATTCAGACCGTTAACGTGCGTACATTCGAGAGTTTTAAAGTTGATAGGCGCTTTCGCTCTTTCCTGTAGGGTATGGCGCCTGTTACTCGATCGACTCCTGCACCACCACCTAAGGATTCTACTTCACCATCAGAGACTCCAGCTCTACCACCTGCGTCTCCCATTCCACCCTCAGAGATTCCTGCTTCTTCCCATGAGGATGACATTCCTCCACCTGAGACCGATGAGGAGCCGACGGTGACTGTGAGTGCCTCTCAGTTACAGCAGATGTTACTGGCTGTGACCGCCGCACTCTAGGGTCAGGGTAGACGCCCAGCTGTTTCACCAGCTCAGGCGGAGCAGGAGCGCGCGAGCGCCGTACTTCGTGAGTTTAGACGGCATGAACCCCCTCGTTTCCAGGGCGAGCCGGATCCGACTGCAGCCGAGAGATGGCGCTCCGATGTGGAGAAGATATTCGATACCATGTTGTGCACGACCGAGCAGCTCGTCCGGTTAGCAGTATTTCTCTTCCACGGCGAGGCCGAGCATTGGTGGACCTCTGTCGCCCGTGTCGTCGGACCTGACTATGTCTGGACATGGGAGGACTTTATGGAGCGATTCGAGGAGCAGTACTTCCCTGACCACGTCCGTCGTCAGCGAGCCTTAGAGTTCGAGACTCTGGTGCAGGGAGATATGACCGTGGCACAGTACGCGGCCCGTTTCATGGCACTATCGAGATTTGCGCCGTACATGGTTGATGATGAGGGGTGGAAGGCCCGCCGTTTCGAGCACGGCTTACGTTACGGCCTTCGAGGTCGCGTTATTGGGCATGAGCTTCCTACTTTCCAGGCAGTAGTGCGGAAAGCTCAGATATACGAGACTGAGTGGGCCGGTTCTCAGTCTGATCGTGGTCAGAGGGGAGACCGGAAGAGGCAGGCTTCTTCCAGTCATTCCCAGCAGGGTCGACCACAGCAGCAGAGGCGCACTGGTCGCCCAGCTTTCCGTACACCATCAGCACCATCAACACCTCCACCACCACCTCAGAGACAGTTCACCGGCACTTGCTTCAGGTGCGGTGCGACGGGACACCGTTCATGGGAGTGTCCCAGTCCCCAGCAGCAGCAGAGAGGTCCACAGCAGCAGAGACCTCCACCGCAGCAGCAGAGACCCCCACAGCAGCAGCGACAGCAGCAGCGACAGCAACCTCTACCACCGAGGCCACCTCAGCAGCAGCATCAGCATCAACACCAGCCTCAGAGGCCGCAGCAGCAGAGGCAGCAATTTCGACCGCCTCAGCGACCTCAGCAGCTGCAGCAGCACGTTCAGAGGGGACAGGCACCTCCCCAGCCAGCTCAGGCTAGGTTTTATGCGGCTCAGCAGGATCCGCAGTCATCCGGAGGAGTCGTTGAGGGTATATTGCCAGTTTCTGCATGCATTGCACGTGTACTGTTTGATTCTGGTGCATCGCATTCTTTTGTGGCCGAAAGCTTCTGTCGATCGGCTGGCTTACCGTTAGAGTCTGCTGGTGAGAGTCTATCAGTATCGACTCCCTTGGGGAGGACTGCAGCGTTGGGACGATTCTGTTCGTCTTGTCCCGTTCTAGTCGGGGATACCTTCCTGCCTGTTGATTTGTTTGTTTTGCCGATGTCCGAGTTCGACGTTATCTTAGGCATGGATTGGCTCGCCGAGTACTATGCCATTTTGGACTGCGCCGCGAGGACTGTCACGTTCTGTATACCCGGCGTGCCACAGTTTTAGTTCGTTGCAGAGGCCAGAGGAGAGCAGTTGTCTTGTTTGATGTCGTGTGCCATAGAGGAGCATGTCGCCGTTTGCATCGACCATTTACCGATAGTTTGTGATTTTCCCGATGTGTTCTAGGAGATTCCGGGATTACCGCCTCGTCGACTCACCGAGTTCCAGATCGATCTTGTGCCCGGTACCGCGCCTATTTCGAAGGCCCCGTATCGTATGGCACCGTTAGAGTTACGGGAACTGCAGAAGCAGTTGGACGAGTTGCGTGAGTTAGGCTTTATCCGTCCGAGCAGTTCTCCGTGGGGAGCACCGGTACTCTTCGTGAAGAAGAAGGATGGTTCATTGAGGTCTGCGTTGACTATCGCGAGCTCAACAAAGTCACGATCAAGAACAAGTACCCGCTCCCTAGGATTGATGATTTGTTTGACCAGTTGCAGGGTGCACAGTTCTTCTCGAAGATTGACCTGCGTTCCGGTTATCATCAGATTCGGGTCCGAGATGAGGACATTCCGAAGACGGCATTCAGGACGCGTTACGGTCATTTTGAGTTTCAGGTCATGTCCTTCGGACTGACCAATGCACCCGCGGTCTTCATGCAGCTGATGAACGAGATTTTTCGCCCATATCTAGATCAGTTTATTGTAGTCTTCATCGACGACATTCTGATCTACTCGAGGACTCGTGAGGAGCATGAGCAGCACTTGGAAACTACCTTGCAGACCCTCCGCGCACACCAGCTGTATGCAAAGCTGGAGAAGTGCGAGTTCTGGCAGGAGGAGGTGAAGTTCCTCTGTCACGTGGTGACGAGGGAGGGCGTCGCAGTGGACCCCTCGAAGGTCGAGGCAGTGCGTCAGTGGGGCCAGCCCACTACTGCGACAGAGATCCGTAGTTTCCTTGGTTTGGCGGGCTACTACCGGCGTTTCATTGAGGGTTTCTCTCGTATTGCAGCCCCGCTGACCAGGTTGACTCGGAAGGGCGCAGAGTTTATTTGGAGTGACGCCTGCGAGCGAGCATTTACGGAGTTGAAGGACCGTCTGACGTCCGCTCCTGTCCTCACTCTTCCCTCTGGGAGTGACGGCTTCATTGTATTCACTGATGCCTCGCACATCGGTTTAGGTGCTGTCCTGATGCAGCACGGGAGACCAGTGGCCTTCGCGTCTCGTCAACTCAAGGTCCATGAGCTGAACTACCCTACACATGATCTGGAGCTGGCTGCAGTTGTCTTCGCACTGAAGGTGTGGAGGCACTACCTTTACGGGATTAGGTTCGAGCTCTTCTCTGATCACAAGAGCTTGAAGTACCTCTTCTCACAGTCTGAGTTGAATATGAGACAGAGGCGCTGGATGGAGCTCCTGAAGGACTATGATTTCGACCTTCAGTACCACCCGGGTAAGGCGAACGTGGTGGCAGATGCCCTCAGCCGTCAGCCACGAGGCCTAGTGGCGCACATGATGATTCAGGAGTGGCGGATGCTTGAGGATATTGCTGCGTATGACTTCGAGTTCGGCCTGCAGTCTTCCATAGTACAGTTATCGAGCCTGTCGATTCAACCCTCTCTTGTCGCTAGGGTGATCGAGGCTCAGCAGGCTGATCAGTCGTTGCAGAGTTATATGGCTGAGGCGGCATCTGAGGGTCAGGCAGATTGGCAGATCGGTACAGACGGTGGACTTCGCTTCAGAGGCCGATTATGTGTCCGGATATTCCAGAGTTACGCAGAGATCTTATGACCGACGCACATCGATCGCGGTTTTCTATCCACCCGGGCTCGACGAAGATGTATCGTGACATGAGGCGACAGTATTTTTGGGCGGGGATGAAGCGCCAGATCGCCAGTTTTGTGGCCGAGTGTGACACGTGCCAGCGTGTCAAGGCCGATCATCAGAGACCTCCTGGTCTTTTGCAGCCGTTGAGCGTCCCGATGTGGAAGTGGGAGCACGTGTCGACTGATTTCATTATGGGTTTGCCGAGGACTCAGCGCGGTCATGACTCCATTTGGGTTGTTGTGGATCGTCTGACGAAGTCGGCACATTTCCTTGCGATGCGTGCGACTTGGTCTATGGACCGGCTTGCGAGACTGTTTATCGAGGAGATTGTGAGACTGCATGGCGTTCCAGCCTCGATCGTTTCTGACCGAGACGCGAGGTTCACGTCTCAGTTTTGGGGGAGCTTCCAGCGTGCGATGGGGACTGATTTGCAGCTCAGCACCGCGTACCATCCGCAGACCGATGGCCAGACCGAGAGGGTCAATCAGATACTTGAGGATATGCTTCGGGCCTGCGCGATTGACTTCAGGGGTAGCTGGGATGAGCATCTGCGATTGGCTGAGTTTGCGTACAATAACAACTATCAGGCGACCATCGGCATGGCTCCTTTCGAGGCACTATATGGCAGACCATGTAGATCACCGAGTTGTTGGACCGAGGTTGGAGAGCGCCGTCTCCTAGGTCCCGAGCTTGTGCAGGAGACTTCAGAGGCTATTGACATCATCAGGCAGAGGATGCGCACAGCTCAGAGCCGACAGAAGAGTTCTGCTGATCGTCGGCGTCGTCCCTTGGAGTTTGATGTAGGGGACCATGTGTATCTCAAGGTCTCGCCTATGAAGGGCGTAGTTCGATTTGGAGCGAAGGGCAAGCTTGCCCCGAGATTTATAGGACCTTTCGAGATCACTGGGCGCGTTGGCGCCGTGGCCTATCGGCTTGCCTTGCCATCACAGTTGTCTGGCGTCCACAACGTTTTCCACGTCTCCATGTTGAGGAAGTGTGGGTCAGACATAGTTCCCGTCATTGATTGGCAGCCGTTGGAGGTTCGTGAGGACGCTTCTTACATTGAGCAGTCAGTCCGTATCCTTGATCGGAAGGAGCAGGTCCTCAGAACCAAGGTCATTCCGTTGGTGAAGGTGCAGTGGGGTCACCATTCTGTTGAGGAGGCTTCTTGGGAGCGTGAGACTGAGATTCGAGAGCGATATCCTCATCTCTTTGATGGTTGATGATCATGTATTGTATTTTGTACGTTGTCCCTGATTTTATATGATGACGTTATGTTTCTTGTTCCTCGCGAGTTATGCTTAGTTGCGACGCTTGTGTAAATTTCGAGGACGAAATTTTTATAAGGAGGGGAGAGCTGTAAGACCCGTATCTTAGTCCGTACCTTTCCGTACACTTCCGCGGTCTTACCGGTCGAATTCCGACAACTTTCGACCCTTAACGGATATCGACGCGCGACCTGGATTCATGTACCGACAACCCGAGTCGACTCAACTCGAGACCTATACCATAGCGACCGCGCCGTCGTTGCGGTTCCGATACCGCGACTCGTGCGCCAAGGCGATACCCTGATCAAGAGATATGAGCCAACGTTCGGTGCGAGAAAACGCCGCGCGTTGCGAAAACCAAGAGAATCTCAACGATGTGTCACATCAATCACATCAATCCCATCAATCAATCACCCATCAACCCATCACATGTCAAGTACACATCACCTCCATCCCTTTTCCCAAGCAACCACAAAAGTCTCCACATCCCATACCTCTCTTACACAAAAGCCACAAAAGTCTTCCTAACCCATACTTTTCTTACACAACCATCACTCACCCATCCATCCATCACTCTCTCTCTCTCCCTTTACATCACTCTCTCTCTTACTCTCTTTCTCATTCCAAAACTTCCAAGCAACAAGAAATTTCAAGGGCTCCCACGTATGAGAATTTCATACCTTCCTTAAGCTCCAAGTGGCCCACCTTCCTACCCCAAAATCTTCCATCTCAACCCTCCATTTCTCATCTTAACCGTTGAAGATTGAAGCTATGGTGCCAAGGAGCCTCTAAGAGCGAGAAGATCGGACGGTGGGTGCATCTATAGGATAGTTTTCCTTATTTTTATAGTGGACCAAGTGAGGCCCACCGATCAATGGTGTGGATCTCACTTGGGACCCTAATATGTGGCCGATGGACCACTTGGATCATCATGATCGTTCCATGATGGGGCCAATCTCCATGGACCCCATCATGATGTTTATTTTCACTTAGAAAGGTCATCTAGACCGTCCATATCGGTGGAGAATGGATCTCCACCGTTGATTTACATTTCTAATGGTCCCATGTGCAAGGGATCCATTTATTGTATGTTTCATTGCAAGGGAGGGCCCATAATGACGGCGACCCTCCATCACGAGCCGTGTCCCACTCTCCATGTCTCTCTCTCTATTTTATTTTATTTTATTTTTATTTATTGCAAAAGGATGGTGTGGCCCACTTGAATGGATCCCATCTTGATGTAGTATTTATTTTATTCAAGTGGGGCCCACCTTAGATGTTACTCCCATGCCGCCCATCATGTGATGGCCCACTTCATCAGGGCCCACCATCTTCAAAAAAAAAAATAATAATAATAATAATAAAAGTTAAAACCGTCCAGCGTCCCAGACGCTGGACGTTTCAATGAAAAAAAAAAAAGAATAAAGGAAAGAGAAAAAAAAAAAAAAGGGATTTTTGGGTGGCTCCCTTGCATAGGCTCCACCCTGATGTTTATGTTCAATCCGAGCCGTCCACCCTCTTACTTACAGAGTTTTAACCGTTGGGTGGAAGTTTGGGGTTGATTTGAAGACCTGGTGGGCCATAGCATCAAATAATGCACCTCGACCATTCAAGGATCCATTTTCTCATTTTATTCACTTCCAAGCGTCAAAAAAATTCTAACTCTGGACTCATTTGGACGGCGTCGAGCCACTGAATGCAATGGCTGGGGCGGATTCCACTTTAGCGGGCCCCACATGTGAAAAACTACGGAAAAACGTGATTTTCCAAATTTCTTTAGAGGCAGAGCCTCTGTCCTTTTGTGGCAGCGCTGCAGCTGCAGCGTGCAGCCGTCCCATGGCGGGCGGGCTGCCGTGCAGCCACCCACGGCTGCTGCCGTGGGCCCCACGTGATGTATATGTTCTATCTATACCGTCCATCAGGTGGGCCCCCTTCTCAGGTGGGCCCCCTCCAAATTTCAAATAAATCCAAAACTCAAGTGGCCCACACCGCATGAAACAGTGGGACTGTACCTCTACCATAAAAAAAATCATTTTTTGGGCCCACATAAGTTTTGGATCAAGATAAAATTTATGTTTTCCCTTCATCTAGGTCCGAGTGACCTTATGAACGGATTAGATGACATTTATGCATTTGGGTGGGCCACATCCGTGGGGCCCACAATAATGTATGTATTCTACTCACACCGTCCACAGGCCGTGGACGGTGATTTCCACTGTGATGTTTGTGCTACAACTCCACCGTCAAGCAGACGGTGGAGCCCACCTCTCACATGTGTTGTTCACACCACCTCCCTCCCCTGGCTGCATATTTTGGGTGGAAATAAACTCTACAGTGGGTCTCCCCCTGGCCCATACTCA
The DNA here is from genome assembly GCA_037074715.1 of Magnolia kwangsiensis. NCBI lineage: Eukaryota > Viridiplantae > Streptophyta > Magnoliopsida > Magnoliales > Magnoliaceae > Magnolia > Magnolia kwangsiensis. The sequence goes on along the minus strand of CM073576.1, from coordinate 38,493,381 downwards.
CACTGGGTGACATATAAACATTACAGTGGACCCTTGCCATTTCTAATGGCAAACAATATTTCAGTGGGCCTCTAGGCCATGGGATTGGGCCCACTTGATATGTTTCAAGGCCCTGTGATTAGGCCCATCTAAATTAAATATAAGGCTTAGGGGTTTCGGCCTATTGACTAATATAAGGCCTATGGGATAGGCCCATTTGATTTGAAAAAGGCCTATGTGTTTAAGCTCATTTAATTTATATAAAGGCCTACAGGATTAGGCCCACTTGGTAGGTACAAGGCCCATGAAATTGGACCCATTTGATGCAATTTTAAAGCCCATGAAAGTAGGCCCATTTGATATATGTAAGGCCTAGGGGTTTAGGCCCACTTTGATATGCATACAAGCTCATGGATTAGGCCCATTTGAATCGTTTAAGGCCTAGGGATTTAGGCCCATTCGACTCATATAAGGCCTCTGGGTTGAGGCCCAGTTGATATGCATTTGGGGGCCCAATTGGTGTGGCCCATTTGATACATAATAGACTCATATGATTAGGTCAAATTGATGCAATCCAAGGCCCACGGGTTTTGACCCATTGCAATGCACTTAAGACCCATTGGTGTGGCCCATTTATATGGCCCATCTGATGAATAAAAGGCCTATAAGATATGGCCCATTTGATACATGTGTAAGGCCAATGGGATGAACCTACGGTCCATTGAAATGTGTAATCCCAATACAGGTTATGTAGCGACGTTAAGAAGATTGTGCCTGGGAAGCAATGCTGGTTTGACGTCCACATTGCGAGTGTAATGATGGTTGGATGTCCACATTACGACTCTCTTTAGGGCCCATTACTGGACCATGTTTATCGTATTTAGGCCGTTCAGGCTCATCTGCATTGTAAGATAATGCATTTTATTATAACATGTTTAGTATAGTTTCATGACCCATGATCATACGCATCATATGCATGCTTGATATGAGGATTGACTGATCATGGCATATGCCTTCGGGCAGGTTGTTTATGGGCTCCCGGTTAGGCGGTGTTGCCCTACATGAGCGCACGGTACGCGCAGGATTGGTTGCATGACTGGATAGCGTGATTCATGCATTCCGCATTTGTGTGATATGGTTGTTGTACGCCCTAGCGACATCAGGGCCGTATCCTCCACAGACGCATCGTGATTGGCAGGATTGGATACCGGAAATCTTGTTCTACATGGGGTACTATAGATATCCCTGGGTGAAAGTCCCTAAACCCTTATGGTACCAAGAGGTTGCTCCAACGTCTAGACCGAGTGGGTAGATGAGCGTTGAGTGCCGATTACCAGACGGTTACGCTCTCCACTGTGTCGTGGTCGGTTGGAAGGGGGTGCGGCCTTACCCGCCCGAGAGTAGGGGGCAATGCTAGGCTGAGTCTGACCAGCTCGAGGAATAGGTCCGCTATCGACGAGTCGCGCCTGATATTGGCAGACGGATAGTGAGGTCTTTTCCACTTACCTTATTGCGCGCGATGTGGCGGCAATCTGGTTTAGAGTGTACTAGACCCCGGTGATATTCCATACTTTGAGCTGTACTGATATGTGGACATAGATGAGGGCCTGTATGCTTGAGTTGCATTGTACATCGCATGGCCTTGTAGGGCCGATACATTCATGTCTGCCATTGTATAGCCTTGGTACGGCTCATGATATCATGGTTCCATTTGCATATTCCGCATCACTCTGACATTGCATGTTCATATTACTACCTTGTGCACACACTTTCACCACCCTCTAAGCTTTCTGTAAGCTTATGCACGACCGTTGCGTGCAGGTGACGTTGGACTGCAGCAGCGTTGAGGCAGGAGCGCGTTGCTGATCATTTTGGAATTTTCTGTTATTTGCCATTGTATTTCCCTTTATGCTCATTGTACTTGTAAAATTTTTGATCATAGTGGAAATGTAATGGAGTGCTTGGTTGTTGTTTGTGGGTTATGCCTTTGGTTATGCTTATTACGAATCAGACTGACATACAAAATCCTCCTCGTAGCATCCCAGGATCGGAACCTGGCGAATGGGAGCTAGGAGCCGAGAATGGGGTTCTACGGAGGCTGTCGGCGCCGGATTCGGCGATCGAGAATTCTGTGAGCCCGGTTTCCGAGTTTGGGGCGTGACATCCTCTACGGTGAGTTTCTACTCAAAGTCTCGCAAAAACTCAACCATATCCCACTCGGCAACCATCAGCGGAGCTGCAAACTCTATCGCCTTCTTGCGGCTCAACGCATCAGCCACAAGGTTCGCCTTCCTAGGATGGTAAGAGACTTCAAACTTGAAGTCCTTCAACGTCTCCATCCATCGCCGCTGCCTCATATTCAAGTCTCGCTGCGTGAATATGTACTTGAGGCTCTTGTAGTCGCAAAAGAGCTCGAACTCCTCTCTGTAGAGGTAATGTCTCCAGAGTCTCAGTGCGAATATAACGGCTGCCAACTCTAGGTCATGTGTAGGGTAATTCTCCTCGTGCTTCCTTAATTGTCTCGAGGCATACGAAATTACCCTGTCCCTCTGCATAAGGACAACCTAAACCAACGCTAGACGCGTTAGTATATATAGTGTATCTAACCCCTTGCTCTGGCAATACTAGCACAGGGGCGGACGTAAGTCTGTCCTTCAGCTCCTGAAAAGCCGACTCCGCCTTATCATTCCAGGCGAACTTTACGTCCTTCCGTGTCAACTGAGATAAGGGTCTCGCGATCTTCGAGAAGTCCTGAATGAAGCGCCGATAGTAGCCAGCGAGACCCAAGAAACTCCTCACCTCAGTGACAGAACCAGGCTGCTCCCAGTCCTGTACCGCAGCTACCTTAGACAGGTTAACTGCCATGCCATCCTTGGACACCACATGTCCCAGAAACTTCACCTCCTACTTCCAGAAGTCGCACTTCTTGTACTGTGCGAACAACTGATGCTGTCTGAGCGTATCCAGGACCAAACGTAAGTGCTCCTCATGCTCCTCTCGACTCCTAGAGTACACCAAAATGTCGTCAATGAATACAACGACGAATCGATAGAGGAAAGGCCGAAATATCCGGTTCATCAGATCCATGAACACGGCTGGTGCGTTCGTGAGACCGAACGACATCACGAGGAACTCGTAGTGGCCAAAACTGGTCCTGCATGCTGTCTTCTGCACGTCCTCATCCCTGACGCGCAACTGATGATAACTTGACTGAAGATCAATCTTCGAGAAGTACTGCGCTCCTCTCAACTGATCGAACAAGTCATCGATCCTGGACAAAGGGTACTTGTTCTTCACCGTGAGCTGGTTTAGCCTGCGATAATCAATACACAATCGCATCAAACCATCCTTCTTCCTCACGAACAAGACCGGTGCTCCCCAAGGAGACACGTTAGGCCGTATAAGGCCAGGCTCTAGCAGACCATCAATCTGCGTCCTCAACTCCTCCATCTCACATGGTGCCATGCGATACATCGGCAGTGAGACGGGTGTAGAACTGGGAACCAGATCGATAGTGAAATCGATCTCACGTCGGGGCGGCAAACCAGGGATCTTCCTAAACAGATCCCCGAACTCGGAAACGACTGGCGTATGCTCAAGTACCTGGGCCCCAGCGTCGCGCAATAAAGTGGCGTAGCTAAGTATGCGGAAAGGAAGATTTACCCGCACTGAAAACGTGAAAGGCGTGCCCTCAGGCTCGTACACCGTCACCATACGAGCCTCGCAGTCAATCTCGGCTCTCGCTGCAGTCAACCAGTCCATGCCAAGAATGACGTCGAGATAAACGAGCGAGGGATAGACGACAAGATCAAGAGTCATCGTCCTGCCTCCCAGATCAACTAAACAACCCTCACACATCTGAGTGACATCCGAATAATCCCCATGAGCTACAAAGACTCGCACGCTATCCATAGTGATAGTCTGTAACCCAAGACGCCTGACTACGGCACGCGATATCAAAGAAATCGTGGAACCAGTGTCCACCATCACAAGAACGGAAGTACCTCCAATATGGGTCGTGACCTCGAAGGCCGAATGCTGGAAAGTCAGTGTCGCAGCTGCCTCAGCTGTCAATGCATGAACCCAGCTTGCTGTGGCCGGTTCGGCCGCTGTGTCAAGGGCCATGGAGGCTATCTGATCTGTCATACCGTAGGTCTGAATGTAGGATGCGCAGGAGCTGACCGTATAGGCGGTGCTGATAACGCCTGTGGACGTGCACGGTCGATCTTCTGCGGCGGTGAGAACCCACTGTCCCGCATCCTAGAAAAGCAGCTCTGCGCCAAGTGGCCTGACCTCCCACAGTATGTACATGTCAAATCAGGGCACCGAAACGGTGGTACAGGCACCGTACTCCTAGTAGGAGGATCAATGCGAGGCCTCTTGCCCGCGAGGGGCCTGTCCTGCATGTCTGGTCGTGGCCTAGAAGCAACAGGGCCACGAGATCGCGCAAGTCGATCCACGTCCTGCTCTGCCCGCATGGACATGTGAATCAACTCCGCATATGAAGGAATGGTCACACAGCACATCTTTGACCGAATGTCCAGTCGCAAACCCTCCAGAAAGCGCCGTATGCGCATCTGCTCATCAGTCAAAATCGTCGGGACGTATCTGCCCAACTCCGTAAACCGATGCTCATACTCCGTAACTGTCATGGCTGCCTGTTTGAGGCGGAGAAACTCATTCTCCCTGTCGTGCCTGTAAGTCTGGGGATAATACTTCTCATGGAAGCGGAACTCAAACACTGCCCACGTCCATACATAGTCGGCGGCAACAGTCCGCAGTACGCCATCCCACCATATGCTGGCCTCTCTCTCAAACAGGAATGTAGCCAGCTCTACCTGCTCGGCCTCTGTGCAATGAAGCATCCGTAAGATCTTCGACACACGGTCGAGCCAGTACTCAGCCTCCTCGGGTCTGTGAGAACTCGTGAAAGTGGGAGGCCGCAAGCGCTGAAATCGCTCCAATAGGCCCTGTGTATCGGCGGGATTCCCCGCAGGGTAAGCAGGCGGCGCAGGATGAGCCATGTCCTCATCCCGGGCGTATGTATAGGCATCCTCAACTGGATGCGCAGGTGGTGCAGGTGGTGTAGATGGAGCCGCACCCCCACCCTGGGCAAATGTCCCCACGATGGTAGTCAGAAGCTGCTGCTGCTGCAGCATCATAGCCATCATCTGCTCGAATCTGTCAGGGGGTGGAGCAGGCTGTGGCGGATGCTGTGTGGAAGTAGATGCGCGATATGGCTCTCTGACTGATGGCGTAAATGGCGGTGGTCCATCTGTAGGACCAGCGGCAGGCTGAGACGATCGAACCGCCTCAGGAATCGGGCCCAAAGCAGGTCCGTATGAGTGCCAGACTGCGAAGGAGTCTGATCCATATGCTCAGTCAGTGCAAGACGATCCGTGCTCCGCGTAGTCTTAGGCGGCATTCCCTATATTCAAAATAGGGCGCAACCTTGTCAGTCTCAATTGCACAAATACACCACAATCATTCATACAAGGAGTCAAAGGCATTCTATGCATTTCAATTAATCAAAATTGTCACAATACAAGGGATATATCCTTACAAGCATCATGACGAGAAATACATGGGAATTAAGACAGTTAAGCAACAGCAACATGAGCAAAGCACTAGCCCTAACAGGCTTACAGTCATAAAGCAAAAAATGACTAACTACTGATAATAACATCAAAGATCGCATCGCTAGTCGGAGTCTGGGGACGGAGGAGGAGCACCCTTATCCTGCAAGCAACACAGGATCGCCTTCAAGGTGCGAGTCACCTTGCCTAATTTCTTCTTTGTAACGGCCTTGGCATCCTCGACTTCAGTGTGAAGTTCTTGAACTTCCCTTCGTAAAGCGGTCTGACTCTCCTCCATCCGAGCAATGCGATCATCGATAGTAGCCTGTGCAGAAGGAGGAGGGCTCTCATCTGTATCCTAAGCCTCCTCTTCTGCCTCTTCCTGAGCTTCTTCCTGAACCTCTGCTCTAGGTTCTTCTTCGCTTTGATCTTCCTCATCATCAAAGTCATCCTCACTATCCTTTTCAAGTTGATTTTCACGGTATTGTGACCCAATCTTCATCTTGACCATTGTCGACTCATCAATACTATGAATCGAAACTGGCATTTCCGGCCCAAGTCTGTAAGCAAACTCGAGGGTGATTTTACAAACCAGTTGGCCAAAAGGAAGTGATTCGGATGTTCTTCTTGACCTGGCTATGAGGATTATTTGTCGTAAGATGAAAGTAGCCATGCATATGTTCTCTCCCTGGGCCACCATATACAGGAAATCAACCATAAGGCATGTACATTCAATGCGATTCGTCGACCTGGGATAAACATTGAACGTGCAGATATGGTGCAGCAGGCGCAAATCCTCAGACATATACGTCACCTTGAGGCTATTATTAGGCTGCCATGGAACCAACTTACCACACAGGAACCTAGTGCGGAGATCTCGTTCACGTCTAGTCCTCAGATTCTTCTCACTAGGATGCACATCACCAAGAGGCACGTTGAGAAGTCGTGCAATCAACCGAACATCGATCGTAGCCATCCGATCTCTACCAAAAGGAATTTTGAACTGCAAAGGCTCCAAGGTAGGATTCTGGATACTAGCGTAGAAGGCACGAACGGTGCTCACATTAGCACGAGCGCGAGCTTCAAAGATCGGACCCCAATGCGCAGCTTCAATGCGTTCGAACAACAGATATTCGCTGAATAGTCGTCCATCTACGTCCGCCTCAAATAACACTTTGCAATCAGTGTATTGGCCATGAGGCATCTCTGATAGAATTACTCGCCCAAGGTGTGCATGGGGATCCAAATCCCGCTTTGTACGGCACTCCAGGACTGCAGCTGGACCTGCGGCGCCGCTTGAACTTGCGGCACCACCCCGCGGTCTTCTCGATTGAGCAGGGCGGCTTGGCCCAGCCTTGTCTGTTGCGGTTTTCCTATTACTCATCAAAGATATGATGGATGAGAGTGATAAAAGGTCTAAAATGGCTTCCACGAAAGCCATGGAAAACGGCAAAAATGCGGAGAAGTGGCTGTCCAATCTGAAAAAAGGAAATCTAGGCATCATAGAGGGATGCTTCAAGCTTCCCAAGAGTGTATTTTCAGGGAGAAATGAAAATAAAAAAGTGGAATGGAGCACCTCACGATTTCAGCTCGATTTGGAGGTTTTTGGAGCTCCAAATGGTGAAATCTTCAAGAGGAAGGGCTGCCAACTCCCAAGAAGTGATGGATGATGGTCGGTTTTGGCCAAGGAGGGACTTAGGGATGATTGGGAATCACAAACTTTGGGGATAGTTGCTGGAAAATAAAAATAGGGCTAAGGGGAGGGCTGTTTGTGAAGCAGGGGGGTGTTTTAGGGGTTTTCGTAGGACGGGAGCTATGTGGGGATGATGTGCACCTCATTTAAGGGCGTATGCCCAAAAATCAGGACCAACGGGCCCCACTGATCGGCGATGCATCGCCGAACCAGCAATGGCATCGCCGGCCAACTCCTCAATTGGTCGGTGGGACCACATGGGTCTGTTCCCCCATGGTCCAGGGACCCCAAAAATGTGTGGTCCACCCCCTAGTTCATTGTATTTTGACCTATATGAGCCCAAACATGTGTTCGGGGCTTTCCGGGACCACTCCGCAATCCTGAATACCAAACCCTATAATGCAGCATATGAATTTGGGGTAGAAGGAGCTAGTACATCCATTTAGATCCTTAGTTGCTAAAGAAAGTGAAATTAGAATGGCCTTATGGCCATTTTCATAAAATTTTACTATTCACTGTATAATTTTGTGAAAGTACTAATTTGTGTTATTTTCACATTAGGTTTGATGCCTAACATAAAATGGATAAGAAAGAAATAAAGATCAGAGTGTTTAGAGGAAGAATTTTGAAGATTTTTGGTGAAACGGGGTTTTTAAGCCCTGACGATTGATTACAGGAGTCATGGTCATCCCACGGCCCAAGAATTTACTTTTACAGGTTTAAAATCACCGATAGGACATCTCAACCCGACTTCCTACATCTTAGAAGCTATTCGGGTTGCTTTACGCGACCCGAGATGCGTTACAGACTCGATCGTGCGATCGAGTCAAATAGACTTCGCCTATGGGCGAATCTGCAATCCTATAAGTGTTTCTAGACCCTTCTCGCACACACCTAAGTCAAAAGAAGTGACAGCATACATCTCGTGACCATAACCCAGGCCCGGTTTAATCCAAATCATGCTCTGATACCATCTGTAACATCCCGAAAATCGGGGGGTCGAGCGAAAACCCAACTCCTGTGTTCCAAAATGTTATTTATGCAACATAGATATGTATGATTGAATGTTGTCTGTGATAATGTATTAAACATGAGTGAGATTAAGCCAGAACAACATATCATACTCCAGAGACAGTTAAATTTGCAAGCGGAAGACAGTGATAGTATGTATAACGTATATAAACTGTTATATATCTCCAGAGTGTGAATATATTACCAGGTTATACACATACATGTATACTTCAAAAGTAAACAAAATGAATATACATGAGGGCGCTAAAAATATAAAATGACAAGTGTCAATGTATCTAATCAACCTCCCTGTAATCCCGTCAAACAGATCACGCATAAAGGAGAGATCCTCCTCATCATCATCAAATCCAGCTCCACCTCACAGGCCGCGCCATCATCTGCAATCACAATAGGGACTGGTGGGTGTTCGGAAACACCATCCCGTAATGTGGGAGTGAGTGATCAACTCAGTGGGATAAGAGAGCAGAGATTAGCATGTTATCAAATCAATCATGCGATAATAGTAAAGCAGTAAATCAAACAATCCTAATACTATTGTTAATGCAATATGACATGACGTGATGTATGCCCTCACCGACGATCTCCCTCATACAGAAACATCTTACGACCGCGGCATGCCACACTCCCTAGAGTGCTCCACATCTTCCAGGCACATGCAATGTTATGGTGATATGATTTTCAAGTTGTTATTAGTCCATTCAAACAGCAGGATTGGAAAACTAAGGTACCTCCCTTATATCAATCCCAACACAGATCCTGTCTAGGGTCGTCACTCCTAGAAATCTCATACGATGTATATTTTGTAGGTCGCTGCAAGGGCTGCCAGGGCTGTTGCACGCACTCGTTGCTCCGCTCTCCCATCACCTTATCAATACAGGCCTACTGTACTCTACTGCTACGGAAGGGTCGTCGCCTCCAGTAGACTCAGAATACGCTCGCGGTCACTAGAAAGGACTCGTCGCCTGATCAGTGTAGGCCGACAGCTAGAATATAGTGTCCCATACTACCATAATCTGCTCACGAGTCTAGGTGCTCACTGGTCACTACGGGGAGGTTTGTGGCCCAAGCGTAGGCCGACAGCTCGACCACGGTGTCCCATATCACCATGCCCAGCTCATGAGTCTTCGTGGATCAAGGTACCATGGTTAACAGGGTTTACAATGGTAAGTTCAGTACCCTAGGTTCAAGCAGTTATGACTCATACAAGGTGAACATACATCGGCCAGTCGGGTTGCTTGACGGGCTCGACTAGCGCGATCGCATCTCAAGTCGAACGACATGAAGTGCGTAAAACACTTCGCGTGGCCTAACCACTGCCGCCAACTCTAAACACGAATCGCGTTCATCGACGCGTCGTTCGTGGCTATGACCAGTCAGCCACGAATTCGCTCGGTTACCGACTGCCTGGACTAAGTCTAGTCCCAAACACTTATGGAATCACATCAACAATATATGTAAAAGTATTGGAATTGAAATACAATCATATGAGCATGTTAACACATGTTATAACATTCAACTTAAGCAATCCTCAAGCACTTATATTCCATGTACGTAATGAAATCATACATTTAGTCAACATGTAGAAAATCATTTAGGTCAGCATATTAGTAGAGAAATCCATCTCAAACTAATTCATAACATCATTTAGTTCAATACATACTAATACAAACATTTATACAAACACATACACTACACACTTAAGTCTACATATAGCATGTCGACCCGAAGTGTGCAAATAGGCGAATCTCTTCGCCAAACTAATTATGCACGTATTCCTAACTTCCTAATGCGACAACAAACCATGTCAATCACATCAACAAAATATGAATGTAAATAGTACTTCCTACAAATGACTAAAATGCCCTAATTCTCATATTCTTCGTTAATTTACGAAACGGGAAACGGAGAGCATTTTGTACATGTCAAACGGCGATACCGTCAAGAATCTACTATTAAACGACATTGAAAGCGTTGGGAACCGTCAATCAAAGCGTCTAAAATCCTCACCTTATGTCTTGTAGACTCGTGAATTGAAGCGGAGCGTATACGCTTCGTCTACGACGAATAAGGAACCTAATACACGAGATCCATAAGCTACATCGCTATGGAAACAAAGGAAACTCAAATCAGCAACTATTTAGGGTATTTGCTTACCTAGAATCGCGGTGAAATTGCCGGGAAAACGGTAGAGGTGTGTTGCTTGAGCACGTGCAATACGTAGCACAAGTGGCAGGAAGAACTCTCCCATTCTCTCATAATCTCTCACCTTTTTCTCTCTCCCAAGTTAGGGTTTCTCTCAAATTCGGATGGGAGAGAGGAGTGAGGGTTTCAACCCCTTTTATAGCCTAAAATATGCCCAAAATAGGCTTGGGAACAATGTTTACTTGGTGCCTAACCAAATCGGGGCCGTTTCGGTCCAAAGGAGCATTTCTGATGGTCCCCTGGCCAAATGCAGTCGGACTTAAGCCCATGCATACTGGATCTAATACACATCCAGTTTTCGGACCGGTAGGGTTCCCAGATCACACGTGGCGGTCCAGTTTCAGTTTAACGGTCACCGCACCAAGATCAGGCCTATAAGTCTCGTGATATGTAATAGAAATTTTTCCTGATCCAAGGGTGTAATTTGGCTGTATTCTGACGGTCAGAACGCTTAATACTGATGCGTCAAATTCGTGTGCCAGATTTGAATTTCAAATTCCAATTTTAACCCTATTCTCACTCTCTTCACTCCAGGCTCAATGAAATAGCCTCTGAACGTCGGTTGGACTTGATTTTCGAAACGATTGCCAAGCCCAGCTAAGTGGTCATAACGGTCTAAGATGGTAGGTATCTGACTTACGACGCGTAGTCTAGATCTAATACAAAGTTTCAAGGAGGTCCCGAGAATAAACCGGTTTAGAGTTTGATCCGAGGCTTTAGAGCATTATAGCACCCTTGGTTCCACTCGCTTTGGGCCTTGTAGAACGTATTTAAAGTGATCAGGGACCATTTCCCAGCTATTCTAACGTTGCACTAGCTAAACTAGTCATATTTTCTAAAGGAATGAATTCTACACAAATTTCGGGTCGAGTTGGTACTCGAGCCCAAGTATGGATTTTTCACGGGCGATACAGTAGTACCCCATTCTCTGCTCCTAGCACTCATATGTCAGATTTTGATCCTGGGATCCTACAAGGAGGATTTTTTTTAAAAATGTACATTTAACTAGTAATAAAAATAACCACAAGATTATCCAATTCACAACGGCAACATCATCATCACATATCCACTAATATAATCATCTGAATACAATTCTGAAAGGGAAATACATAAATAGAGAATCAAGCTCCAGAAGACCACCGCACGCTCCAAGCTCAACACGGCTGCGTCCTAACATCACCTGCACGCATCTATCGTGCATAAGCTTAAAGAAAGCTTAGAGAGTGGTGTAAGTGTGTGCACAAAATAAATGTCAAGTATTTAATACAATACCATCATCATACAAATTACTGGTAATTTATAAATCGTACATTATCGGAATAAGCAGAAATACTGACAAGATCATAAATCATACAATGACAGAGTAAGCGGAAGTATGGACAAGTCTATAAGTTAATCAATATCAGAATATATAATATAGGACAGTTATGTAATAAAGAATCATAAAGAGCTAAATATCAAATGCTGAGGATGCAATGCAATATACAAATGCGAATGAAATGACCATGCTTGGAGTGTGAAGTCGGGATGATAGTACGTAGTATCGCAGGCTACGGGGTCTGTCACAATGGACTTCTATCCAAACCAGTCCCATACCTAAATTTGGATAGTCAGACTCAATGTGGTGAACTCCTTATCTCAGGTTAGTCGCGCGCCCAACCGAAATCCTGGCAATGCGAAGGTACACAACAATTAGTTACGCACCACCAGCCCGAGTGGATAGTGAATGAAAAAAATGCATGAGTATGCACTCCTACTCAATAAGTCCACATATCAGCACGGTTCCTCTCTGCGAAATCACCGGGGTCTATTACACTCCATACCAGATTACCGCCCCATCGCGCACAATAAGGTGAGTGGAAGAGACCTCACTATCCGCCTTCCAACCGACCACGACACAGTGGAGAGCGCAACCATCTGGTAATCGACACTCGGTGCTCATGTACCTACTCGGTCTAGACGTTGGAGTAACCTCTAGAACCAAGAGGGTTTCGAGACTTTCACCCAAGGATATCTATAGCACCCTATGTAGAATAGATTTTTGGTGTCCCATCTAGCCATCCACGATATGCCTGTGGAGGCTACGGCCCTGATGTCGCTAGGGCATATAGTAATCACAGCACATAATGTAAGATGCATGAGTCATACAATCCAGTCATGCATCAATCCTGTACAAACAATGCGCTCATGTAAGACAATCTCCTCCTACCAGGGAGTCTCATAACAACCAGCACTATGTCATATGCAATAGCCAATCATATCTCATAACAGACATGCAGATGATGCGTATGGGCATGGATCATGATGTTATACAGTCACATACTCATAATCGGTATCAATAACCGGCATCAACAATCGGCCTCGACAATGTGGACATCTAACCAACATTGCCCCAAGGAGTGACCCTCACAGATCCAAACATATAATGGGCCCACGGCCTCACACAAGGGCCTAATATACAACACAATGGGTCTTACTCAAGGGTTACATGTACACAATAGGTGGGCCCTGCTCATGGGCCTAACATTCATCATAATGGGCTCATTTGTCTGTCCCTCGAATGAATCACAATCGGCCTCATCACCTGGGCCTCAATATACATCACATTGGGCCTTAGACACGGGCTGAATACACATCACGTCGGGCCTCAAATACGGGTCGCATGTTCATCACATTGGGCCTCGATAGTCAGAATCGACAATCGGCCATGACAATTCAAAATCGGTAATCGGTCATGATAATCGGCCTCGATCGGTAACCAGTCAATCGGCCACGACAAATATAATCGACAATCGGCCACGTCAATCGACAATCAGTCATGATTGGTAATCGGTCACGATAATCGACCTCGATCTGTAATCGGTCACGATAATCGGCCTCGATCGGTAACCGGTCAATCGGCCACGACAAGTAGAATCGATAATCGGCCACGTCAATCGACAATCGGCCATGATCGGTAATCGGTCACGATAATCGGCCTCGATCGGTAATTGGTCACGATAATCGGCCTCGATTAGTAATTGGTCACGACGAATCAGAATCGGCCTAAGGGAAAGTCACAATGTGGACATCTAACCATCATTGCCTAACAATGTGGCTATTTATCCAACATTGCTCCCAAGGAGTGGCCCTCATAAGGTCAAACCAAACATATATAGTGGGCCCATGGCCATACACAAGGGCCATATATATCACAATGGGTCGGCATCACATGGGCCTCAAATACATCATATGGGCCTCAACATATGGCCTCAAACATGGGCCATAAATACATCTCATCAGGCCTCGCCCATAGGCCTCAAATACATCACAATGAGCCTCACCCATGAGCTTCAAATACACAATAGGTGAGCCCTACACATAGCCTTATACACCTTATATCAATGTGCCGCACTAATGGGTCTCATACACATTAAGTGAGCTACATCAATGGGCTGCACTAATGGGCCTTATACATATCGAGTGGGCTACATCAATGGGCCGCACTAACGGGCCTCACACTCATCAAGTGGGCCGCATCCACGGGCCGCACCACATGCCAAAAAAATAAATCGTATTGAAAGATCATCTGGACCGCACTCCAAATAGCGGCGGAGATGATGATTCGAAAATCATCTGAACCATACCACAAATGGTAGTAGTGATAATGCTCTCCATCGTTAAAATCCTATAGGGCCCACTACAGAAAATCGTGGGAGCAGCTACACCCATCGTTAAACATTTATAGGACTCATCGTGATGCATTTTTGAGATTCAACTATTCATAAGTTAACATAGAGATAGATAAAGCGAAAATAAAAATATCAGCTTGATTAGGAACTGTTGTGGCCCTTAAGAAGTTCTGAACGGTGGATATCACTGTCCCCATTAATGTTCAATGGTGGGGTCTGTTTGAACTTTAGATCTGACTTGTTCTTTCGCCCATCCCGTAAAATGATATTTCCAATTAGTTGGACGGTATGGATACAACACATGCATCATGGTGGGGCCCACCGTCCAAAGCCTGGATGGTGTGGATAGAGATACATCACGATTGTGGCCCACAGAGATTGCTGCCTCATCACCGCAGCAATATAGCTGGTATACGGTACCCAGCCAAGCTGCTTTCCCTGCAGCAGGCAGGCCCCTTAGATCAAACAGATGGCCTGTGGAGATAAATACATACATCAAAGGTGGGCCCCACCACCACACGTGTCACACGTGCAGGGTGGGTCCCAACGTCCTAAAAAGGGAGGGTAGTGGATAGAACACATGCTTCAACGGTGGGTCTCACCGTCCAGTAATCTGGACGGTGATGATTTAAAACACATACGTCATTGTAGGCTCTACACGTGCAGCTGCTGCACGTGTAGAGTTACAACACATACATCATTGTAGGCCCCTCATCAGTCAACGGATGGTGCAGGTGCAACGCACCAAATGGAGGCAGACCCCACACGGACAGTTGGATGACACACATACCTAACGGTGGGGCCCACATAACTTGCTGACGTTAAGCCAGCAGCAGCTGCATGCTACGTGGGACCCACCAACCTTGCTTGGGCGGTGTGGATCTCCTCAAATGGGACCACACGTGTGGGAGTTCACGCCCCACTAGATGACGGTGGACGATGCTCATACAACACAGGGGACCCAAAGAACTTACTGACATCAGAAATTTACAGTGGCTATGTAGCTGCATGGTACACCAGCCATTCAACATCCACCGTTCATGGATTGGACGGTGTAGATGTAAAACACTAAATCAAGGTGGGCCCCATATGCGGCCATGGTGGGGTCCACGTCTAATGGGTGGACGGTAAGGATATAACATGTACCTCACGTTCAGGGCCACGGAACTGGCTGAGGTTTCACAGCAACGTCCAACTGTGGGGCCCTCAGAACTAGTGACGTCAGCTCCTCAGCATTCAGTTGCTGGTCGTCCATTAGATGGACGGACCAGATGAATCACCGACATGGGGTGGGTTCACTAGGTGGATGGTGTAGATAAAGCCCATACGTCATGGTGTGGCCACCGTCCAGGTCGGCTGGACAGTGCAGATCCAACAAATACCTCAATGTGGGCCCCACCCACACGTGTGGGGAGGGGCACGTCCTGGACCGATGGCTGCATAGAACACATACAAAAAAAAAGGTGGGTCCACACGCGTGGCCCACCTCAGCTAAGAAGAAAGTTGATATTCATTTCCCTTCAACGGTCCAGCGGCAGTTGCTGCTGGACACCTGACCGTGGACCGTCAGGATCACCACTCTCCCGTGATCTGGCCAAGCAAGATGGGTGGTCTAGATGTAACGCATACATCATGCAAGGTGGGCCCTACATGCTGTCATGGTGGGGTCCATTTCCAATGGATGGACGGTCTAGAATAAAGCACATGCATCGGGGTAGTGCCTGCAAAGGGTTCAACCGTGGGAGTCATCATCTTCACTATTTCCAGCTGTGTGGTCCACCTGAGGTCTGGATCTCCTCACCCAGGCCATAAAATGATTTGGAGAGGTAGATGGATGGTGTAGATATGATACATACCTCGTGATGGAGGCCCATTGAACTTGGTGGCAACTATCCAGCAGCCACATGTTGCTAGAATCCACTGCCCATGGTTGGACAGCATGGGTACAATACATAGATCTGGTGGGCGGCATGGTGAAACACACATTGTGGCAGGGTGCCATCATCCATGGCCTGGACGGTGGGCCATGCATTCTTCACAGCAGGCCCCACATGCTATGGATAGTCTGAAAAGTCTGTTGGGTCCCACATGGCGGCATGACATGGATCAAGTGGGCCACATGCATCACAAGAGAGGGAGATAGAGAGAGAGAGATCAGATGAGGTGGGAGGAGCTCCGCTATTATGAGCTCCTCCATGATACAATGCATAGATCAAGATGAGTCCCACCACATGTGGACCCTCAAATCACAAAAAGAAATCAAATGATAAGTAAAACACCCACCTTTTGCTTCTTCTTGGGCTCCTCCTCATCATGGCTCCAATGTGATATGATTCAACGGTCGAGATCAGTTTTGAAGGGTGAGGATGGGAGATAGGAAGGTGGGCCACACTATCTCTCTCATGGGGAGTTTGGACGTGGTTTGCTTGGAAGGAAAATGAGAAAGAGAATGAAAGAGAGAGAAATGATGGGAGAAGAGTGATGGGAGAGGGAGGAGTGGTGTGTAAGAGATAAGGCATGGGAAGTATGGGTCTCTTTGACTTTTTAGATAAGAGGAATATGCTAAGCATGGGTTGCTTTAATTAGTTGGTGGGAGAGGTATGGGTGAGTGATTTGATTGATGTGATTGATGTGATGTTGGGTAGAGATTCTTTTCTCAGGATTTACAATGCGCGGTGTCTTCTTCAAACTGAACGCAGGTCCACATCTCCTGACCTGGGTACCGCCTCGGCGTGTGAGATGCGGCATCGAATCCGCAGCGACGTCGCTATCGCACTAGTACAAGTCTCGGGTCGAGTCGACCCTAATATATGAGACACGACTCGTGATCGCAAGAAAACGTCGATAACTGATCGCGGATCGCTGAAATTCGACCGGAAAGATCGCGGGAGTTGACGGAACAGTACGGACTAGGATACGGGTCTTACAGGTCTCCATCTACCATTAAACCTGCGTCTATTTAGTGCAACCGCACGATTGGATGAGTAAAAACTCAGTGAAAATTTCCCTCAAGGATTCATGCATATCAAAATCATTCTAACATAGATTAAACCAGTATAACCATTTAATAAGATAGTAATATTATATGTACATGTACATGGATGTATGAATGTATGCTCAAGTCACAGATCTGGGGATACATATCCAACTGTCAAAATAAAAGGGTTACCCATTGTAAATTGACTACTTGGAAAAGACCATATAGATGAGTGTGCCCAAGGATGTCTAACCTCCTGAAAAAATACTCCAGATACACCCGAGGATGTTCTATTCCCGAAAAAGCCTTATATAAAAGGGTGAACGACCCATAGTGGTACAATTGCACATATACTGATGGTTAAACTCAAGTATTGGAACCTTTTGCAAACCTAACATGATGTGGCTTACATTGAGCACTTGATAAAGATCAAATGTCATGCGTGAATGTTATGCCCCATGGCGTTCATGTACATTCCTTAGATTTGACAAGGTAGCTCCTCAAATTGTAAATGTAATCAGGTCATAAGGTTCTTGACAAAAGATTGAGCATCCATCCATGAATTCAATCATGGATTTCTATAATTTCTTTAAGCTCAAAAGAGGGTTCACCAATGTGACAGGCCAATCTCAAGTAGGGTTATATCATTTAAATTATCTAAGAGCCTCTTCTATATTCCTTATAAAGGAGACGTTCCATTCATATTCTTCTTTATACCACTCATAATATAAAATGAAATGAGATTTGTAAAGTTCATGTCATGCCATTAGAAGTATATCCATAATGTAGAGGTGACAAGAGTAATTTTAATCCCATGGTTAAGCAATGTTGAATATGAATGATAGGGTTCAAGCATTACTTTGTTCAATACTTAGAACTAATTCTTGTTTACCATATTCTAAGATCTACCCATACATTAGAGTCAACTAAACTGGAAATTAAAGATTGTATAAAACAATGAAGGTAATTCTTCACAATACAATTTATAGATATATTAGTATGAAAATTTCTATTTCATATCATGACTAGTAAAGGTATACCCATAGACAAACAATCATAAATGTGGTATGAAAATTATTATAAACAACATTTTATACACATGGTTTGAATTAGAGTAACAGGGATTAAAAATTTACTTCATGATTATCAACACAAACTAGAAATAAGCATAGTGAAATCAAAATTTATGATTCTCTAAAATTCTCTACATTTGAGGTTTAAGCTAACATGAAAATTAGTGAATGAAAGAAGTAATGGGGGATATTCCTCACCTTGAGTGGGTATTTTCTCTGATTTGGAATGTTCTTATGAGGTGAGTATAAGGATCGTAAAATTCAAGTTAGTATGTGTTTAGACTTTAAATCCCAACTCACTTATAGCCTAATAGTTATATGAACCTTAACTTCTACTCACTTGTTTGGATGTGTTGAAGGAAGGAGTGTCCTTCAAGGTAAGCAATTGCAGGTAGTACGTGGATAGAATGTTACAAGATATCAGTGAGTCACTGTTAGGTTGACTTGGTTAGAATTACTACCCAACAACCTAGTTGAGTTGAGAGTTTGGGAAAAACTACCTTTTGAAGTAACTGGTTATTGGTCCTTAGATCTGTAGCAGCACTTTAGATCTCTTGCAATGACCCCTAATACTCAGCCAAGGTTAGTTTAGATTTCAACCTGATTAGGGGACTGAGTTAAGAGAGCTTCTAAATGCGGGCAGCCGAGTTGAGTCTTATACCTGAGTAGAGTCCGGTATAATTGGTGATGTAGAGTAGATTTGGACCAATTTTGCTAAATTAAAGCTTCACCCTGCAATACCGAGTTTGGCTAAGTTCACAAGTAAATGACTTGCTAACAGCTTAGAGTCAAAACTCAGTTTAGGTAGCAACCTGTTACCTGCCATAGCATGTTGATTGAGGATGTCTACGGGTAGGTTGAACGTTTCCGATCTACGACAGATAAACGTGGCAAGAGCTGAGTGACAAGCGGAGGTAGGGTGGTTGCATTGATCGAATATGAACACGACAAGCCGCTGCTGCTGCTGTTGATGGTGATCGACAGGTCTGGATAGAGTTCGAGTCTGCTTATCAAACTGAGTTTGTGAGGTTTGAATTTTAGAGAATTTGAAAGCACGGTGATGGTGGGCGTTACCTATTGGCGAGAGTAGGGCGTGCCTCAAGTGGTGAGTTGGTGCGGTGCTGACTCAGTTGGTTCGGACTGGGAAATTCTAGCAACTTCTTTCCTTCCAATCTTCCTTCTCCTCCAAATTACCTACTCTACAATAGAACGGGTTAGAACTTGGTTCTGACTTGTCTTCTACAGGGACTAACTCGAGTTGCGGTGGCAGCCCGTGACTCGTTTCAATGGTTAGTTCTCTCTCTCTCTCTCTCTCTCTCTCTCTCTCTCTCTCTCTCTCTCTCTCTCTCTCTCTCTCTCTCTCTCTCTCTCTCTCTCTCTCTCTCTCTCTCTCTCTCTCTATCTATCTATATATCTATTTATCTCTTTTCTTTGTCACTTTGCCTCGAACTTTGCCCTAAAATTTTGGCTATTTATAGCCTTTCTCCGCTTCTAGAGGTTTCCGTGCCTAATCGTGGGATTAGTTGTATCATTAACGGGAAAAGGATAGAGGAACCTGGTTTGAGGGCTTCTAAACTCTAATTTAACCATTGCATGGGTCCAGATAGTTATTCCTGATGTGTTTTTGGTGGGTTGGGCCACACAATGGATGACTAGGATGAGTGAAAGAGTTAGTTTTTAAGAAGGTGGTTCTTTTGGTCAGATTGGAGAAAATGACTCCTCAGCCATGGTGTTTTCACGCTGACCGAGTGATCTAATGATTTGGGCTATTCAGATGGTTTAAATGGCATCCAGAAGGTTTTTGGATCCCGCTCAACGGTGAATAGGAGCCGATAATCATAATTTCTCTTCTAAAGTTAAGACGGTTTGTATTATAGCGGTGTCTCGCCAAAATCCCGGTTCACTACGAGATTTTCAGGCAGCTCTAAGCTCGACATCCCGAATGGTTTGAGGGAAGTTTCCAGATGATGATACAGGGTTGGGATGCATTGCTTCCAAAAATGGAAAGATTCCTTCTGCTCCCAGCTATGGGCGGAGATATTTTCAAAAACAGCTAGCGTGGCGAGGACTCTACCGCAATGCATGGAAGATGTCTAGAATTCCTGAATGAATGGATTTGCCAACGAAGCATCATGACGTGGATTTCCTCTCTCCATCTAACATTCTTTTGTGCAACCCTGTATCAGTCTCTGATCGTGCTCACGTCAGTGCCTATCATGCTTCCACTATGGTTATGATCGGTGGACTCTGTTGAACCTAACAGATGGTCCAGATCTTGTGAGATGGGCTTCAATGGTCCCTGATGGTGGGTCATTTCATGTTAACGAATGAACGTTGTTCGTTTGAATTTCGAGCGGTAAGAAAAATGGGAGAAATCTCACTTTTCTGATCTTTATCGGGTCAGACTCCGTTTGACCTGATACCTGATTCCATGTTCAGCGAGTGTACACAGGTCTGTGTACATGCGTGGATAAAAAATGAGGCCCACGTGATGATTGGGGAAATCTCCACCATCAGTTTTTCTTCGCAAGTCAATTAATTGTCTTTGGTTGAAGATCAGCTGGATTAAAGGTTTAGATGGGATGATTGGTTTGAGTTATTATTAGCAAATGTTACACTTTCACACTTTAACATGTGATCCTTCTTGCTTAATGCATAGATCTTTAACAATAGAAGAAGCAGAGTCTATAAGGGAAAATGAGAAGTAGAAGTAAAGGAGGAGAAATAAAATTAGAGTATGAGAAGTAAAAGTAGAAGTAGAGTTCATGTAACTTTCTTCATATGTGTCTCATACAAGTGGGGATCTGAAGTCTTTCCTTATAAAAACCAATATTGTATTACCTCTTACCTCGATTATACACATGATGCATTCATCAATCCACGTCATTAATGTTTGTCGGAATATGCTTATACATATGGGTTTGAGATGGATTATGTCGATTATCCTTAAGCACCTAAGGCTAGACAAAATGTCCATTGGCAAGGGAGGAATGTGGTTCATAGTGTTATTGCACATTTTGCACTCTGGTTTGTCAATCAAGTGAGCCGTTGTGTCTGTAGTCAGTTGAGCCTTCAAAAAGTGAAGACCAAAGACACAAACAGAGCTGAACCATCAAGGAGCATGTACAGGTAAAAGAGATGCCTTAGTAACCCTAACTCTTGACCAAAACAACCCTATAACCTCTAGATGATCTTCTCCTAATTAGGAATATTAATTTGATCATCCCTTAGCCTTAGAAAACTAAGAAAAAAATGATAAAGAAGGCTAGAAGAGGTGTGAATCTGATATGTAAAAGATAGCTCAAAATAGTAGATTCCATGCCGTGTTCGATGGCATCGAGCTGCCATCAAAGACCTAACCGATAACATCAATTGAGAGTCGAGAATATCCAGCAACCAAACTGGATTTATGGCTAAAATTCTCAATGACATCGAAATCCTTTAGATGGCACGGAAACTTATATTTCGATGGCATCGATTGAGATCCTAAAATGTCAAGCAAGGTTTTATGATTTTCCCCTAACATTCTTGATGGCATCAAAGCCACTTTCATGGAATCAAAAAATAATTTTCAATGCAATCAAAAATCATACCGATACAATCAAAATAGGTTCAGAATTGTGCAACAAGAAAACATGATTTTTAGTTAGAAATCTCAATGGCAATGGGTAGCCCTTCAATGGAATTGAAGGAATCCTTGATGGCATCAATAGGACCAAAATATGCCTGTTGGAGCTCGAACTGTTTATAAAGGCGATTCGGTCCTTAGGCTTTTTTACTGGTTTTTGGAGCAACCACAAGTAAGGTGATCCCATAAGCTATCCCTCACCCTATGCCAATATTCTTATGAGTTTCAAGCAATCTCCCTTAAGATTTCAACTCTAATGAGAATTCCAACCTTATAATTCGAGATGTGAATGAGCTCCTCCATTTTCTAGAGTTTGGACTTGAGTAATCTTGGAATACCATTGTCTGAATCTTTTAGGATCTCATCTAGTTAAATCCCTTAGGAAACTGTAACAGTCCAAAATTTCATGGCCAAAGTTTATACTCGTGCCCAAGAAAACTGGGTGTTAATAATGTATAAACTTAGATGCATTTGAAAATCGTATCATATTTTTTTCATCTGGACCACATCCAGATACATTCATGAAGGTAACATTCACAAGAATAAAATTAACTGTATTGATTATATTTTATCAAAGTAAAAAGAATAATCAAGTGCCTTTTCATTGAAAGCTTATTACATTTATCGAGTTCATAGCAGAAGTATATAACTAAATCCTAAGTTGTCTTCTCATACTTTCAACATAATCTTCTTTAGGGAGAATGTTCACAAGGTCTTTAATCTGTGTGTCACCTACAGCAACTGTACGGTTGGGAGAGAGTCAACGCCCTACTCATAGTGATGGTTATCCTTTAAGATTAACAATAATTCAAGAGATTCATGAAAGTAAGATAAATTTCTGATACATCATGTACTCCACACAACAAGAGGTATTAATGCACAAGCAATCTATATGAGATACATGCCTAGCAAGTATATGTGGTGTATTACTCTTAACGATCGCCATAATGTGGAATGTGATTATAATTATCCGACTTGCCTCGCATCCCATACTACGAAGATTTGCCGACATATCCCACGTTTAACATGGTTATACGTGGTTATCTCAAGATAAACAACACACATGCCCAGGTGAATCTCGCAACCTGGATTGGAGTGACTAAGCAACATCCAACCCCCAAAAGACCGAAAAAGGAGCGACTAAGAAACATCCAATTCCCCAAACTGATGTGTCACTTATATAGAACAATTTACACATACTAACTATTGCACTCTCACCCGAGAAATATAGAATTACGTATCACCCCAGGGCTACTACCGAAACCACATTATGTCCACGACATTTAATCGATCTCTAAAGGAGGGATTCCTAACATAGTACTTGTATCAAGGAAATATAAACTGAATCATAGAGAATATAAACTGAATCATGAAGAATATAATCTGAATCATGGAGGTTTTGGAATAGCAAGACACATGCCAAAGCCTTAAAGATAGAAAACACTAAGCCAACATAGTAAAGAGAAGAGTGACGATGGTCAACTCAATAAGTGGCAATGACTAACATAAAAGAAAATGCGAGTAGTAGAGCTAACTCAAATAAATAGACACGCAACAGGGCCAACTCAATAAATTTAATAAGGCAGAGGCAAGGCTTGTATCCATGGCCTCACATAAATTCAGAGAACTCACTTGTATTTGACATCATGTCATAATCTCGAAAGGGCCAATAGTTATAATGATATTAACTAAATCAAACAATAGGATAATTTCCAGAAAACGTGTAAACATGAAAGAAAGGATAATTCATATCGTAAAAGGCATGAAAGAGGCCAGATGAAATAGGTAGAAGGCAGGATAAACCATAAAATCTTGATTTAAAGTAAAATAAAGGGGAAAGCTTTTAACTTATACAGAGAAAAAATGAATTTCACCAACTCAAATTAAAGTAAGCCTAAAGGATAAAACCCATACCTTCAGTTATTTGATATATGTTAATAAGGTCACAAGCCTCGAGAAATCCTAGAACCCACTCTCCCATTGAGTAACAACTCAGAAGTTGACTCGGCGAGTCAACTTCGCACACTACTCTCTCTCTCTCTCTCTCTCTCTCTCTCTCTCTCTCTCTCTCTCTCTCTCTTTCTTTTCTTTCTTTTTCTTTCTTTCTTTCTTTTTCTTTCTTTCTTTCTTTTTCTTCCCTTTCATTTCTCCTCTTTTCTTCTTTCTACCGTGGACAACACCCTTTTTATAGGGTGTTGCATCCTTTCCATAGCATTCCAACAGGCTCTCTCACAAAGTCGTTTTGTGCAAACTCTATGCTGCGAAAGTGCGGAAGCAACTTGCGGTTGATTTGAATTCGGGGTGGAAGGTTGTTCCATTCGAACAATCTGACAGTGTGGAAGTGTGCGGATTCCCTCTCTCCTGTGTTTAAATGGCCTGGATCAATTTCTTGATCCCAGTTTGGTCGTACATGGTGTCGGATCATCCGGGTTCCTCGTACGTACCCTCCTTGTATAATGCAGGTTACGGCAACCTCAATAGGGCCTACAATCTGGAGCCTTTACTAAATTCGGGCCTTCCATTGGGTTTCTTACGAAGATTGGACCCAGGGGAAGAGGTCAGTGATTTGGACTCAGTGTGGGCCATCGAATCCCATTTTCATCATTAGTTGGACACTGTGGATGGTTGGGGATGCTTCCTGGTCGGTTTTCGACAAGATTCAGTCGAGTCTTGGCCAGCGGCCTATTCTGCTTCAAATGGATGGTCTAGATCATCCATCTGGGTCGATCTTGATGGCCCACTGAAACATCCACAGCTCTCTATTTTCCCATCACAGCGACAAGAATTTTACCCTTTCGAAATCTCTTTGAAGCTACAAGTCAAACATTGTTTGACCGTTCTACTAGTTTGAAACATAGCAGGCGTACCTCTGCTATGAGCACCGACCATGTGAAGTGGGATCCACCTTGATGATCCAGAGAAATCTACTCCATACATCTGCTTTCCTATCTGATTTAAGGGGGGTTAGGCATAAAATTGAACTATATCCAAAGATAAAATAGGCCATATTATAGGAATGTCTATTTTGGCCATAGATTACATTGATCTAATGGCCTTCCTTTGTCATGTATTCTCACACCCCAAATCCAAAAATCAGATTCACAGTAATCCTGATCACCAAATCCGATGCCAACAGCCTCCGTAGTACCTCATTCTTGGCCCCCAGCGTACATACGCCAGGTTCCGATCTTGGAATCCTACAAGTATGATTTTTCAATGTACATTTGTCTCATAAGAAACATAACCATAAGTATACCCAAATCATAAAAGTAACATCATCATCACATATCAAAATCAAAGCTCCAGAGGACAGCTGCACGCTCCAAGCTCAACGCTGCTGCAACCTAACGCCACCTGCACGCATCTATCGTGCATAAGCTTACAAAATCTTAGAGGGTGGTGAAAGTGTGTGCACAAAATAAGTGCCAAGTATACCATAAAACTCATAAATCATACATCATCGGAATAAACAAAAATACTAACAAGATCATAAATCATACAATATCAGACTAAGCGAAAATACACTGGTAAGTCCATGAGTGCTATCAACCGTACCAAGGTTATGCGATGTAAAACATAATAAGATAATAATAGATGTTGAGGATGCAATGTAATATGCAAATCCTGATGAGCCACTATGTAACGTCTCGGAAAAAACCGTACAGAGACTCGAGTACCACCTCGATAAGAAATCACTTAGGATTAATTCCTTTAGAAATTAAGCATAAGTTAACTAACGCTATGTTAGATTAGCTGTGAAATTAGCACTGATCGCTTTAAATACGTTCTACAAGACCCAAAACTTGTGGAACTGTTAACGTTATAACGTCTTGAAACCTAGGATCAAACTCTAAACCCGTTTGCTCTCAAAAACCCTTTGAAACTTTTTATTGGATCTAGACCGTGCGTCGAAAGTCCGATATCTACAATCTTAGACCATTATGACCGCTTAGCTGGACTTGACAATCGTTTCAAAAATTAAGCCCAACTGATATTCTGAGGCTATTTCATTGAGCCGGGAGCAAGGAGTGTGAGAAAGAGTGAAATTCATAAAAAAATTAAATGTGATTTAAATAAATCTGGCACATTTCACTTGTGGGTTAAGTATAAGCATTCAGACCGTTAGAATCTGACCCAAATACACCCTCGGATCAGGAAACATTTTTCACTCAGGTCAATGTACTTGAAATCCTTGATCGAATCTCCGTGACTGCTGAATTGAAACTAGTTCGTCACGTGCAATCTAGGAACACTACCGGCTTGAAAACTTAATGTGATCAGGATCCAATATCTATGAGCTTAAGTCCGATCGCATTTGGTCAGGGGATCTCCAGAAATGCTCTTTTGGATCGGGAAAGACCCGATTTGGCTATAACCCAAGTATACTTTGGTTTAAAGTCTAAATAGGTGACTTTCTAACCTATTTAAAGACCTTAAACCCTCTCACACCCCTCCCATACGAATTTTGTAAAAATCCTACAAAGGAGGAAAGAAAAGAGAGAGATTGTGTGAAAGTGTGAGGAAAAGTCCCTGACATTCGATCCTGCTTCTACATGCGCTTAACCACCGCGTTCTAATCACTCTCCCGGTGATTCTGATGTCATTCTAGGTAAGAAAACCCTAACCTCAACCTGTTTTGGGGATTCTAGCAATACAAGTAGCGAAGTAGCTGACCTATCTTTTGAATTAGGTCTTCATATCAACATTGATGAAGCGTAGACTTTCTATTCGAATCGATACGCGTCTACGGCGAAAGGTGAGGATTCTAGATGCTTATATTGACTGATTTCAAAGATTTCAATGTCGTTTAATAGTAGATTATCAATGAGAACGCCGTTTGACATGTAGAACATGTTGTCTGTTTTCCATTTCGACGGCGTACGGAGAATATGAGATTTAGGGTATTTTAGGCATTTGTAGGAAATACTCTATACGTCTGTATTTTTCTGAAATGATTGCCATGTGTATTTATCGTGTTATGATATTAGTTAGGCGTGCATGATCTGTTTGGCAAAGAGATTCGCCCTAATGCGCTCTTTGGGTCGACATACACTATGTAGACTAAAGTGTGTAGACTAAGTGTTTGTATAAATGTTGGTATTAGTATGTATTGAGTAAATGTTGTGGTAGATTAGTCTTGAGATTGAATTCTCAATTAATATGATGATGTACATGATTTTTCTCCATGTTATTATTAAATTGATTTCCTTATATGTATGGAATACATGTGTTTGGTTGATTTGCTTACGTTGTATGTTATAACATGTTGTTAACATGCTTGGATGGTTCGTAATTTATTTCTGTTACTCTCATATGATCATTGATGTTGATTTCAAGTGCTTGGGGCTATGCTCTAGTCCAGGCAGTCGGTAATAGATTCAAGTTCGTGGTTGACTTCTATTTACCATGAAGGACGCGTCGATGAGTGTGAGTCATGCTTTGGGTTGACGGCAGTGGTTAGGCCACACGAGGTGTTTTATGCACTTCATGTCGTTCAGCTTGAGGTACGCTCGTACTAGTCGAGCTCGTCAAGTAACCCGACTGACCATTGTATATTCACCTTGTATTGGTCATAACTGCTTGAACCTAGGGTACTGAACTTACCAGTGGAAACCCTGATAACCATGGAACCTCGATCCATTAAGACTCATGAGCCGGGCATGGTGGTATGGGACACCGTAGTCGACCTGTCGGCCTACGCTGGGGCCACAAACCTCCCCGTAGTGACCAGTGAGCACCTTAGACTCGTGAGCCAATTGTGGTGGTATGGGACACTGCATTCGAGCTGTCGGCCTACACTGATTGGTGACGAGCCCTTTGTAGTGACCTCGAGCGTATTCTGACTCTATATGAGGCGACGACCCTTCCGTAGCAACAATAGTACAACTAGGCCTGTATTGATAAGGTGATGGGGGAGCGGTGTAACGAGTGCAAGCAACAGCCCTGACAGCCCTTGCAGCGACCTAGAAATATAACATCGTGTGAGATTACTAGGAGTGACGACCCTAGATAGGATCTGTGTTGGGATTGATATAAGGAAAGTACCTTAGTTTCCCAATACTCACTACAAGAAATATGGTTTTTACCTACGAAATTATTTTTCATAGGTAAAGATGACTTTTACCGATGAAAATAATTTTCGTAGGTAAAAGCCTACTTTTACCGATGAAATTTAATTACGTAGGTAAAAACCATCTTTACCTATGAAAATTTGCATAGGTAAAGGGTCTTTTGTCTTTTTCAACATACAAAACATTGAAAACTTTACTTTTACCTACGAAAGCTAACTTCATAGGTAAAACCCATATTTACCTATGAAAATATTCGTAGCTAAATGGGGTTTTGAATTTTTCAAAAAAATAAAAAAATCCAAAAATTTACTATGACCTATGAAATTAAATTTTGTAGGTAAAACCCTTATTTACCTACGAAAATATTCGTAGCGAAAGGGTCATTTGAATTTTTCAACCAAACCAAAAATCGAAAACATTGCTTTTACCTACGAAATCTAATTTCGCAGGTAAAACCCATCTTTACCTATGACAATATTCGTAGCTAGAGGGACATTTGAATTTTTCACCCACACCAAGAAATCGAAAATGTGTTTTGAATTTACTTTTACCTACGCAATCAAATTTCGTAGGTAAAACCCATATTTACCCACGAAAATATTCGTAGCTAAAGGGTCATTTGAATTTTTCTTCCACAACTTTTACCTACGAAATCTAATTTCGTAGCTTAAAGCCCTCTTTACCTACGAAATGATTTGTAGCTAAAGGAGTTTTGATTTTTAAAAAATAAAAAATGAAAAACTTTACTTTTACCTACAAGATCAAATTTCGTAGCTAAAACCCATATTCATTTATGAAAATGTTCATAGCTAAAGGGTCTTTTGAATATTTAAAAAAACCAAAAATTTAAAACCTTACTTTTACCTACAAAAATATTCGTAGCTGAAGGGTCTGTTGAATTTCAAAAAAAAAAAAAAAACCTTACTTTTACCTACGGAATCTAATTTCATAGGTAAAACCCAACATTACGTACGAAAGTATTCGTAGCTAAAGGGTCTGTTAAATTTTTGAAAAAATAAAAAAATCCAAAACATTCCTTTTACCTACGAAATATTCATAGCTAAAGGGCCTTTTAAACTTTAGTAAAAACCCATCTTTGCCTATAAAAATATTCGTGGCTAAAGGGTCAGTTACCTTTGCCTACAAAAATATTGGTAGTAGAAGCATCTTTTGAATTTTTCAAAAAAATAAAAAATCGAAAACTTTACATTTACCTAGGAAATTGAATTTCGTAGGTAAAACCCATCTTTGCCTACGACAATATTCGTAGCTAAAGGGTCTGTTAAATTTTTGAAAACCTTACTTTTTCCTACGAATTCTAATTTCGTAGGAAAAACCCACCTTGGCCTACGAAAATATTCGTAGCTAAAGCTTCTTTTGAACTTTTAAAACAACAAAAAATACAAAACTTTACATTTACCTACGAAATTAAATTTCGTAGGTAAAACCAATCTTTGCCTATGACAATATTCGTAGCTAAAGGGTCTGTTAAATCTTTCAAAAATCGAAAACCCTACTTTTCCCTACGAATTATAATGTCGTAGGGAAAACCCATCTTTGCCTACGACACTATTCGTAGCTGAAGGGTCTGTGAAATTAAAATCCAAAACCTTGCTTTTACGATAAAATGGATCTTTCCCTATGAACATTTTCGTAGCTAAAGGGTCTGCTTTTACCTACGAGTTCTAATTTCATAGGTAAAACCCATCTTTAACTTCGAAATTATTCGTAGCTAAAGGGTATTTTGAATTTCAAAAATCGAAAAGCTTACTTTTCCCTATGAAATTTAATTTTGTTGGTAAAAACCCGTATTTACCTATGAAAATATTCATAGCTACATGGTCTTTTGTATCCAAAAGCTTACTTTTCCCTATGGATTATAATTTGGTAGGTAAAACCCATTTTTACCTATGAAAATATTCATAGCTAAAGGGTCTTTCGAATTTTTGCACATTTTCATGGGATGTTGGAAATGTTGGCGGTAAGACTTTTACCGACGAAAAGTTTGTCGGTAAAAGTGTTTTTCCTAAATATTTTTTTCGACGGCTAAAAACCATCGGTAATAATGTAAAAATGTTTTAATTCTTAAATTTTTTTGTCTATAACCTAAATGTGTATATATATATATATATATATATATATATATATATAAAATTAAAAGGTAATATTTAAATAATTTGTAATATCACATGAAAAAGAATATTGAAAAGTTACAAAATTTTAAATATGTTTAAGAATAATCTTGAGAACAAAATAATGCTTTTGAAGAGAAAAATTGGCATTTTGAAAATTTTGAGAAAAAATTAAAATATGAGAAAAAATTTGAGATTTTACAAATAAAAATTCAAAATTTGTATTTTAAATATTTTTGAAATATTTTATAATAAAAATGATATTTATTTAAAAGAGTAAAAAAATATATACCTTTTGAAAAAAAAATGTTAAATTTATTTGTGAAAAATAAAATTACTAAATTATTAGGCACACCCACTAATTGAACCTTTAATAATTTTTGGACAATCTAATCAATTTAAATTAAAGAGTAAATAACTTCAGATGTTTAAATCAAATTTCACTGAAATTGTTGATCAATCTTGTTTGCCCAATATCTTTGTCATATGTTAGTAAGAATTGATGTTAGTAAGTTTTGTGAGCCCCATCATGATATCTGTCGAACATCAGCACCGTGGAATTGATGTGTCCCCTTTAGGTTATGAGATATCTCAAAAATCATCAGTAAACGAAACTCAAGTGGGTCATACCATTTAAAACTATGTGAAGACATCCTAAAAAATATAAAAGCACTTGGTGGGGCCCACATGAGTTTTGGATGCGGTTGAAACTTGGTCTGACCCCTCATCCAAGTGAGACACACATAACAAGTGGGTTGGATATGTGAATCACATTTAGGCAGGCCCAATATATCATTACAAATGTTGTAAGGAAACCTTTCTCCACTACATTTGAGTTACTTGTTACCTTTACCAGAGTAAACTCTATGGGGTCCACCATTATTTATTTATTTTATCCACTCCATTCATCCATGTTAACAGATAATTTGAGGTCTAAAGAACAAAAAGGAAGCATATCCAAAGCTCAAGTGGACCACACCACAGGAAATAGTGTGTTTGAACCTATACCATTTAAAATTTCTTGGAGGCTATAGAAGTTTTGGATCAAGCCGATGTTTGTGTTTTCTATTCATTCATATATTTTTGATATTATGAACAACATTTAACCATTTTTGGACAATCTGATCAGTCCAGATTGAAGAGTAAATTTCACTGAAATTGTTGATCAATCTTGGTATACCCAGTATCTTTTCTCATATGTAGCTTGATTGAGGTGATTAACTAGTCAAATTGAGGGTATTGATTAGTAAAATAGAGTGAATGGACCAGACATATAAAATGAGCCAAATCTTCTAGTCAAAATTGTGACCCAACTTACTGACCTCGTGAGAACTTAAGAATTAATGTTAGTAAGTTTTGTGGGGCCCATCATGATGTGTGTCGAACATCAATACCGTGGATTTGATGTGTCCCCTTTAGGTTATGAGATATCTCAAAAATAATCTGTATACAAAACTCAAGTGGGCCATACCATCTAAAACTATGTGAAGACATCCTAAAAATTTTAAAAGCACTTGGTGGGACCCACATGAGTTTTGGATGCGGCAGAAAATTGGTTTGACCCCTCATCCAAGTGGGACACACATAATGAGTGGGTTGGATATGTGAATCACATTTAGGCAGACCCTATATGATTATGAATGTTTTAAGGAAACTCGTCTCCATTATATTATGTGTTGTAGCCCACCCAAGTCATGAATTGACTTTATTTTTAAGCTCTTGGCTCAGCTAACTCATGGATTGACTTTCTCCATACCATTCAATGCTTTTCTCAGATTGTTTTAAGATATTAACTAAAAAATGGGGCAGGTCAAAAGCTTAAGTGGACTACAACGTAGGGACTGAACGTCCGTCATTAAAAATAACATTCATAAAAGTTCAGTCCACCATTAAAAATAACATTCATAGAAGTTTTGGATCAAGCTGATGTTTATGTTTTCTCTTCATTTATATCTTTTTGTTTTGGGATTTGATGATTTTTTTGTCCATCTGGATTTGGGTGTTTGGGTATCACATTTCTTCTTCTTCTTTTTTTTCCCAGCTTTGATGTTGAAATCTCTTTTATAATTCGGATTTCTCCCTTTGTTTGTGAAATTTTAATGAATCCTGTTCCTATATAAAAATAATAATAAATAAATAAATAAAAATAGAAATATTTATTCATTCTTCATGGCTATGAAGTATTTGCCCTTGTTGTAGCAGTAATTGAACTTGTGGAACATTGTCTCTCGAAGATGAATTATAGTCTCCATGTAAAAAAAATAAAAAATAGTACAATTAGCCTTACGATGATTTTAATGATGGATAACCAATCACTATTGTTTTCATGTGGTGTGGTCCACCTGATATTTGATTATGATTCATTTTTGGGCTCACATCCTATAATGAGTTGGCAAAACAAATGGATCATATAGATATACAATATATAAATCAAAGTGAGCCCACATCTACCCCATCACTTAGATGCACCATTCCATGGTGGGCCTAGGGCTTAAAAATCAAGTCAATCCGTGACTTTTTTGGGCCACACCACATACAAAAGTTGAGAGGGGTTACCCTCCATTAAAATATTCATAATCATTTGTTAGGCCCACTGAGATGTGGTTCACAAATCTAGCCCGTCCATTATCTGTGTCCCACTTGGATGAGGAGTCAGACCAAGTTTCAAATGCATAAAAATTTAAGGTGGGGCCCACCAAGTGCTTTTATATGTTTTAGGCATTTTTTCACATGATTTTAGATGGTATGGCCCACTTGTTCCCACCAAGTTGTATGCATATTTCAAAGTGGTGGTGACTCGTATTGATCATAAATGACTCTCCATATGGCTAATCTGGACCATCCAAACTGTTCTCCCAATTGTGGATAGATGATATATAGTTTTTAACACCCATCTGATTTTCCAAACCCTTTGATGTTGGATATCAAAGTTTAGGGTTGGAGAAGCTTTGTTTGTTGTAAATGGTGGCAGACTCACAAGATATAAGAGGCATTATAACTTTAAAGCCTTTAGGAAATGGGTTCTAAAAACCCTATTTTCTCTTGCCGCAGAGCTTCCCGACCCTAAAAATCTAAGAGCTCGATTCTCTCCGCCTGTGATTCTGCATATCCTTTTCAAGTGAAACTTTATGAGTTTGATCGGCCCTAGCAAAGGAGTCTACGGCTGGAATTTCAGGTACCTGCATATTTTGGGTTTTGTTTTTAGGAGAATTTTGAGGATGCTTGTATGATAAAGATGGGACTTTTGTGATTTAGTGGGGTGAGATTTCATGTTTCTGCATGTGGGTTTTGTTCTCAAGAAGATTTTGAATGGAAAAAAAAGGTGGGAATTTCGAATCTTTGAATTGGTGCTGAAATGGTCTGATTAGGGTGGAATTTCAGTGTCTGTTTTTTTTTTTTTTTTCTTTTGCAGTTGAGTTTTTGCTGAGTGGTTTTTTATTGGGTATTTAAATGAAGAAGCTGAAAAGCTCCTTTTTTACTTTATTTCTCATGAAAATGGTGGTTCTGGTGTGAGAATTTTAGGTGGGAGGTTTTCTTGTTGTGTTGAAATTGTTTCTCATTTGGCTTTTACTTTTGTGTTTGCGTTGGTTGTGTACGAAACTTCATGTGGAAATTACTGGCTTTTGGGTTATGTTAGCTTTGACAATGAGAAGAGGGTAAGAGATTTTCAGAGTGGAAGAAAGGATGAAAAGGAGAGATTTCCTGTTTTGGGTACTAACTTTGCTGGATTTGGAATTGATGGAAAGCTCCAATGCAAACCTTCTCCTTCTGTCATAAACTATGAAGGTCAGTTGGGTTCTCTTATTTTTATTTTTTATTTTCAACTCCCTTCCCTTCACGCATCATCTGTTTGCTAGGATCGTCTTGACACAGGTTTAATAATAAATTATATATGCTTGTTCGGATTGGCTTGAAATGATGAGTTTCTATGAGATTTTGAAAGCCAATTGCATGGACAAAGTCCACGGCTTGACATAAAGATTTTGTTCACCAGCCATAAGGTTCCATTTAACAACTGGCTCTGATGTGTATGTGCACCAATTAGGAACTCTACCCAATCCATGGTGGTAGTTGTTAAAGGGCACTACAAGGCTCTGTATGAACTTTCCTGTTGACTTCTTCCATGTGCTAAATTTGTAAAAAAATTATAAGAAAAAAAAATGATGGTCATAACCTTTGTTTTTAAACCCAGAAATCAGAATGTACATTAGATAGTCGAACTGGATTGAAAGCAATGTAACAGCTATTCAGCAAATGCAAAGAGCTTTACCAGGAGCATTTTGTAACAGATTTGGTCGCCATCATTGCTCTATTTTAGAACTTGGAGAACCTACAAAACAAAGTTCTTGAAAGCCACAATGTATTACAAGATCAGTTACAGGCCTCTCAGATTTGTTCTCAGGTACCTGAATCACTGGATGTAAAATGCAGTGCATCTTCAACCATAAAAGTTGGGAGTATGAAACAAATCCATGAATTCGTTAAATATTCAGACTTCAGCAGTCAAAGGAACAAAGAAAGAGGGCGTTCAGAAAGGAATGCATGTAATCTACTGGTACTTCTGTTGAGGAGACATCTGATACTTGAGAAAGGAATGCTTGCACCAGTAATGAAAGAGATCAGCTTGAGTGCTTGACTATGGATGAACCTCAAACGATACCAAAGATACTGCATTTAAGTTCATACATGAATTTACTTTTGTGGATTTTCTGTTAGTCTTTTTTTGGTAGGTAGTGAGGTAAAGGGAAGTATTTTAGCATGGGTGTGATGCCAGTTCGAATTGTTGTTATGTATGTCCAAGTATAATATAATGACTGTTTGAGATGCGTATCAATTTCATATTCCCTGCATATCAACTATCACACCCTACAAGATTACTCAAGATTTTCTCTTCATACACCAGACACAGTACGATCGAGAAATTGTTGATACAGAAAATTTTCAACATTGCATTTGTAGGTGCATATACATTGTGATGAAAATTTCCTTCAAAATCTAGCTTTTTCAATCTTAATTCTTGCAGCAAGGCGAAGGGAATTTAGATTAATACAAAAGATGTTGCTGACATCTTGGTAGTACAACAGATGTGGTTAATGACTTGCTAACTTGCACTTATTCCTGTTAAGTCTATAAAGGTGGCCTATTCATGTTTCTCTGCTGGGAAAAGACAGCTAATATCTCAAGCTGAGAAAACTGTTGCTGGCTGCATCTCACGAGACCCATTATAAATGTCGTCATTGTTATGCAGCTTGGTTGTCGCTCATGTTTCTCTCAGTGAATTCAACCCACTATGTTATATGCAGGTACCTATGGTCTCCTATATATTTGTTGTATATGATTACTTAGAACTGAATGTGCAAGCCTTCATTACTAGCTATAGTTGCTAGATCCATCTAATTGATGGATGAATGGAATGGTTTATTTTAATGTAAAACTGTCATGATATGTTCGTGTGATGTGTGGACAGTCTCTGTAGGTATTTCACACCATTTTATCATACTTATCTGCAAAATGCACTTATCCACAGTGCCTTCAAATTGATTTTGATATATTCTTTGGTGACGTCAAGATCTTATATATATGGCTTTTATCATTTATGAAAAACACGCTTATATATAGTGCTTTCAAATTGATTTTGAAACCCAACATTGTTTCAAGAAGAACCTTCATTTTGTTTCATGAACAGAGGATGGACAAGTGATGAGCTTTTTTGTTGTATTAGAAAGAAAATTTGTTAGGAGATGTCTGAGCGAGGCACATGGCATTATTATAAGTCCTATCTCTCCATATGTCACATTGGTTATATATGAAAAGATCATCAACTATCTACCCTGTTGCATATATCTTGTAGTATAAAAGAATATTTCCTACGGCTGTCAATTAAAAAGGATGCTACTTAGAGTTAACACACATGATGGTTAGGCCCATATTGGGTTGCCAGTTTTTTGGCAGTGGGGATGAGATGCTTATCCTTTAGGCTTTACTTTTTTGTTAATCTTTGCCAAAGTAATGTTCTTCATTATGGCCACCATATCTGTTTCTACAAGATATATGCAGTTGGATAACTTTTTGTCCATCTTGTCAGTTAGACAATCTGTTTTTATACATCTGTTATGCAGTTGGTTATTGCATAACAATTCATATGTAAGAACATTTAGTGATGATATGCATAGGCTGAGCATGATATGATAATTCATATAAGGGTGTGTTTGGTTGCACTAAATATCATGAAACTTTGTGATATTTTGCAGTAAATAAGACTGATTAATCATTAAATTTCATGAATGATATTTGGTTCTACCAAATGCACCTAAGCTAACATGTGCTTTAAGCTAATTAAACTATCTTTATTATAAACTAAGGCAAATGTATATACAGTTTTCTGTACCATGATTGTCATCTTTGATATCCTGTTTTTAGTTGGCCCCATGGCCAAACATCCAAGTCATTACAACAAAATGGAACATTGCTGCCGCATTTTTTGCAGCAGCCAACATTTAATGCGGGTTGTGGTTTCCACTTGTGGCAAATCAGAACATGAGCTTACTCCACATGTCATCAGTCATCAGACAGATGATCATGTAACTCTTGTTTTGTTCTTTTGTTGGAGTTCTGATTTTTTAAGAGAATAGGTAATGTTCAGATAATCTACCAGTTCTTGAAATGATCATGCATGATTTTAATGTTTCATTAGCTAATTATTTGTTAGTTTAGATTACTAATTTATTTTTATTTGAACTATGTGAATATCCTTTTCTAATTTAATGTTTTGGTAGATATTGCTGCATAAGGAATATGATATTCATTCATTAAGCATGAGCTACCATCTTTGAAACTGATTCTCTTATTAGTTTCTTCAAAGAAAGGGAGTTGCCTGTGCTAGAGTGGTTCTTCAATCATCTTTTTTTTTTTTTTTTTTTTTGTTGATTAGTTTTGGTTCTTTCATGGTTTTAAGGGAATGGCATTGTGAGTTGTTTCATGCTTTCTCGGGAACTAGATGTTCATGATCTCTCTTTTTTGGTTCTTTCATAAATCCAGATAAATAGTTCTTGGTGGAGTTTTCTAAAATTCTTTTGGGAAGTTCTTTTCTAGAGTTTTAGATAAATAATTCTCAAAAGAAGCTTACCAAAATTTTCTTCTTTTGAGTGTGGATGGTTGGAATACATGTACAATCATTAAATGTACAAATGCGTGCCTTAGATCAGATTTTTGCATCTTATTTTCTATTGTTTTTATATTTTATTTTCAGCTAAATTTTTAAAATGAATGGTGTCAATTCATAAAATTCAGACAAACGAGTGTTTGAACTATAATGATGGTTGCTGGGAAGACAAGGCTGCCAACATTACTGGTTGCAAGGTATTAAAGGGTACAATTAGCCCAGCATACAAGTTGAGATGTCTCCATGTATGCTGATAGTTGCATTGTTTCTTCAGGATACATTCCATGGAAGGGTGTGTGAGTGTCCGTTGGTTTAGGAAGTGCAGTTTAAGGGAGATGTTTATAGCAGTTGTCAAGGTAAACCTCTCTCTCGCTCTCTAGGGTATATCCTATCTCTGTATCTCACACACACTTTCTTATAAAAGAAATTGAGTTTTTAGGTTGTAGAAGGGTGTCCTATTTCATGGGATTGCTACTTGCTAGTTTTACTTCTTTTCCATTACTCTTACCACTATGTTATATGCAGGTACCTAGGGTCTCCTATATATTTGTTGTATATGATTACTTGGAACTGAATGTCAAGCCTTCATTACTAGTTATAGTTGCTAGATCCATCTAATTGATGGATGAATGGAATGGTTTATTTGAATGTAAAACTGTCATGATATGTTCGTGTGATGTGTGGACAGTCTCTGTAGGTATTTCACACCCTTTTATCATACTTATCTGCAAAATGCACTTATCCACAGTGCCTTCAAATTGATTTTGATATATTCTTTGGTGACGTCAAGATCTTATATATATGGCTTTTATCATTTATGAAAAACACGCTTATATATAGTGTTTTCAAATTGATTTTGAAACCCAACATTGTTTCAAGAAGAACCTTCATTTTGTTTCATGAACAGAGGATGGACAAGTGATGAGCTTTTTTGTTGTATTAGAAAGAAAATTTGTTAGGAGATGTCTGAGCGAGGCACATGGCATTATTATAAGTCCTATCTCTCTCCATATGTCACATTGGTTATATATGAAAAGATCATCAACTATCTACCCTGTTTCAATCTAGAAAAAGAAGAAGAAGCAGTATTTGGTCTAGCTGGATGTATCTAACAAATAAATTGGACCTTACTGATAAATTGGAATTTGTTATTTAGTAAATGTTATCTTGATGTACATGCACTATAGTTCCATTGAATTCTAAACCCTATAATTGTTCTGGTGATTATAAAGGGATCAATGGTTTGTTCCTGTTTAAAGTGGCTACGAGAAGTAAAATTGTGAATTTTCTTGTGCTGGAAATAAATAAGAAGGAAAATATTTCTTATTTCTTTTTAATTGGTGAAAGCAACTTTCATGCTTTAACAAATTTCGATCTGGTGCAGCTTGTGAAACAATGTCTAGATTTTGTTCAACAACAAGGCTTGAAGAATGTGTGAGTGCTCTTTTTTTAAGCATGGTTAATCTGGATCTTCTTACTAGATGTAACATAGACTTCTTTAATACTTCTGTGTGTTTCCTTTCTAGTCTGGTACATTGTACTTTCATAAAAGATGCATATTGAGAACTTTTATTCTAGATGAATCTCACAAGACATATGGATGCTTAGTCGTCAGCACCATCATCTAAGTTATAAATATATTCTAATGAGGTCATGGAATTCTACCTATTCTCATGTTACACTTGCATCCTACATGGATATATATGCTAGTAGATAGTTATGATAGAAAGTCTTCAATTTTTGATAGCACATTGTACTTTCATAAAAGATGCATATTGAGAACTTTTATTCTAGATGAATCTTTCAAGACATATGGATGCTTAGTCGTCAGCACCATCATCTAAGTTATATATATATTCTAATGAGGTCATGGAATTCTACCTATTCTCATGCTACACTTGCATCCTACATGAATATATATGCTAGTAGATAGTTATGATAGAAATTCTTCAATTTTTGATAGCATCTCTTTACTTAAAGCACGATACCATTTTAAGAAAAGTGAAGGTGGAAAATTTGAGACTTGGATTCAACTCGACCATGTGTGCTTGCATTCAAACCTTATTGTAGTTTTGCTTTGAAGAAAACTATGCTTGCATTGCAGTGTTTTAGATATTTTTTTCCTTTTCCTTTTTCGAAGTTGGATGTTGTATCTTAGATACCATTTCTCATTTTGGTTATTGGATTGGCATTATGAATGCAGATGGAAGGACAATCCAGTAATACAAGATTCGTGAATTCCCAGTATGGCATATACGTCTCTCATGGAAGACTTGTAGGATTTTCAACAAGGATATTTGCTCAAAGGGATATTGGTTATGATTTATTTTTCTTCTTCATTGATAAATATTTACAAACAGGTTGGTAACAAGCCCACTCTTGTCAGAGTTTCACCCTTACTGACTCATAGGCACTTGTCTCAGAGAAGAATTAGGATGTTGGCAAGGAAATATCATCCTAGAAATGATGGTATGAAGGTGTGACTGTTTCCTTTAGAGAAATACAACAAAAGTTTGAAAAATATATCATTCTGACAGCCCCTCTAAGCCTTTCTCAAATTTTCTTTCAATGGAGGTGTCATTCTTCAGGTGACGGTAGAGTTCCCACAGGATTGTATTAGACCTATTGGGAATAATGCCAGCTTGTTTATGTCAGAGGTCAGTGTCTTATGCTGATCTCTGATCCCCTCCACCACCCCCCGTTGGGTAGACATGACAGATGATGTGTGGCAGCTCATCCGTCAATGCCTTCAGGTAAATTTTAGTAAATTAAAATTTATTTTATAAAAGTTCATTTACGATTAAGTTATTATGCTCAAAATTAATAGAGCATACCCAGATGTGTGTCGGAGCTATCCGGATGAGCGGGGGTCCCTGGGAGGTGGAAACCATTATTATGACCATGATGAAGCTGTCCATTTCCTATGGACAGCATTGGGAGGGCCTGACCATTTGGACAGGCCGTATTTTGGTGTTAGCTCAAAATTAATGGAGCATACCCGGATGTGCGTCGGAGCTATCCGAATGATCGGGGGTCATCTGAATGGAAGGTGAAACTGCTGTTATGACCATGATGAAGCTGTCCATTTCCTATGGACAACATTGGAAGGGCCTGGCCATGTTGACAGGCCATGTTTATATCTGTATTTACAGGGACCTCACCCTTAACCTAAACCACACCTAATCCTATTACCTGAACCTATAACCTATTCTCAATTCCCTACAGCTATAACCTATAACTTACCTAAAACCTAAATGTGTTCTCAAATCCCTAAACCTAAACCTAAACCTAATCCTATTCTCAACTACCTAACCTAAACCTAAACCTAAAATTGAAAACCCAAAGCAAAACCCGATCCCGAACTCAAACCCGATTTCCTAAACCTAAACCTTAACCTATTCTCAAATCCCTAAACCTATAACCTATAACCTACCTATAACCTTAACCTAAAACCTAAACCTTAACCTATTCTCAAATCCCTAAATCTAAACCTACACCTAATCTTATTCTCAACTACCTAACCTAAACCTAAACCTAAACTTGAAAACCCAAAGCAAAACCCGATCTCGAACCCAAACCCGATTTCCTAAACCTAAACCTTAACCTATTCTCAATTCTCTAAACCTATAACCTATAACCTACTTATAACATTAACCTAAAACCTAAACGTTAACCTATTCTCTATTCCCTATAGCTATAACCTATAACCTACCTAAAACCTAAACCTAAAACCTAAATGTGTTCTCAAATCCTTAAACCTAAACCTACACCTAATCCTATTCTCAACTACCTAACCTAAACCTAAACCTAAACTTGAAAACCCAAAGCAAAATCCGATCCCGAACCCAAACCTGATTTCCTAAACCTAAACCTTAACCTATTCTCAAATCCCTAAACCTATAACCTATAACCTACTTATAACCTTAACCTAAAATCTAAACCTTAACCTATTCTCAAATCCCAACAGCTATAACCTATAGCCTACCTATAACCTTAACCTAAAACCTAAACCTAAACCTATTCTCAATTCCCTACAGCTATAACCTATAACCTACCTAAAACCTTAACCTAAAACCCAAATGGATTCTCAAATCCCTAAACCTAAACCTACACCTAATCCTATTCTCAACTACCGAACCTAAACCTAAACCTAAACTTGAAAACCCAAAGAAAAACACGATCCCGAACCCCAACCCGATTTCTTAAACCTAAACCTTAACCTATTCTTAAATCCCTAAACCTATAACCTATAACCTACCTAAAACCTTAACCTAAAACCTAAACCTTAACCTATTCTCAAATCCCTAAACCTAAACCTATACCTAATCCTATTCTCAACTACCTAACCTAAACCTAAACATAAACTTGAAAACCCAAAGCAAAACGCGATCCCGAACCCAAACCCGATTTCCTAAACCTAAACCTTAACCTATTCTCCAATCCCTAAACCTATAACCTATAACCTACCTATAACTTTAACCTAAAACCTAAACCTTAACCTATTTACAAATCCCTAAACCTAAACCTACACCTGATCCTATTCTCAACTACCTACCTAAAACTAAACCTAAACTTGAAAACCCAAAGCAAAACCCGATTCCGAATCCAAACCCGATTTCCCAAACCTAAACCTTAACCTATTCTCAATTCCCTAAACCTATAACCTATAACCTATCTATAACCATAACATAAAACCTAAACCTTAACCTATTCTTAATTCCCTACAGCTATAACCTATAACCTTAACCTAAAACCTAAACCTAAAACCTAAATGAGTTCTCAAATCTCTAAATCTAAACTTACACCTAATCCTATTCTCAACTACCTAACCTAAACCTAAACCTAAACTTGAAAACCCAAAGAAAAACCCGATCCCGAACCCAAACCCGATTTCCTAAACCTAAACCTTAACCTATTCTCAATTCTCTAAACCTATAACCTATAACCTACTTATAACCTTAACCTAAAACCTAAACCTTAACCTATTCTCAATTCCCTACAACTATAACCTATAACCTACCTAAAACCTAAACCTAAAACCTAAATGTGTTCTCAAATCCCAAAACCTAAACCTACACCTAATCCTATTCCCAATTACCTAACCTAAACCTAAACCTAAACTTGAAAACCCAAAGCAAAACCCGATCCCGAACCCAAACCCGATTTCTTAAACCTAAACCTTAACCTATTCTCAAATCCCTAAACCAATAACCTATAACCTACCTATAACCTTAACCTAAAAGCTAAACCTTAACCTATTCTCAATTCCCTACAGCTATAACCTATAACCTACCTAAAACCTTAACCTAAAACCTAAATGTGTTCTCAAATCCCTAAACCTAAACCTACACCTAATCCTATTCTTAACTACCTAACCTAAACCTAATCCTAAACTTGAAAACCCAAAGCAAAACCCGATCCCGAAGCCAAAGCCGATTTCCTAAACCTAAACCTTAACCTATTCTCAAATCCCTAAACCTATAACATATAACCTACCTATAACCTTAACATAAAACCTAAACCTTAACCTATTCTCAATTCCCTACAGCTATAACTTATAACCTACCTAAAACCTAAACCTAAAACCTAAATGTGTTCTCAAATCCCTAAACCTAAACCTACACCTAATCCTATTCTCAACTACCTAACCTAAACCTAAACCTAAAATTGAAAACCCAAAGCAAAACGCGATCCCGAACCCAAACCCGATTTCCTAAACCTAAACCTTAACCTATTCTCAAATCCCTAAACCTATAACATATAACCTACCTATAACCTTAACCTAAAACCTAAACCTTAACCTATTCACAAATCCCTAAACCTAAACCTACACCTAATCCTATTCTCAACTACCTAACCTAAAACTAAACCTAAACTTGAAAACCCAAAGAAAAACCCGATCCCAAATCCAAACCTGATTTCCTAAACCTAAACCTATAACCTATTCTCAATTCCCTAAACCTATAACCTATAACCTACCTATAACCATAACATAAAACCTAAACCTTAACCTATTCTTAATTCCCTATAGCTATAACCTATAACCTACCTATAACCTTAACCTAAAACCTAAACCTTAAACCTAAATGTGTTCTCAAATCCCTAAATCTAAACCTACACCTAATCCTATTCTCAACTACCTAACCTAAACCTAAACCTAAACTTGAAAACCCAAAGTAAAACCCGATCCTGAACCCAAACCCGATTTCTTAAACCTAAACCTTAACTTATTCTCAAATCCCTAAACCTATAACCTATAACCTACCTATAACCTTAACCTAAAACCTAAACCTTAACCTATTCTCAATTCCCCACAGCTATAACCTACAACCTACCTAAAACCTTAACCTAAAACCTAAATGTGTTCTCAAATCCCTAAACCTAAACCTACACCTAATCCTGTTCTTAACTACCTAACCTAAACCTAAACCTAAACTTGAAAACCCAAAGCAAAACCCGATCCCGAACCCAAACCCGATTTCCTAAACCTAAACCTTAACCTATTCTCAAATCCCTAAACCTATAACATATAACCTACCTATAATCTTAACCTAAAACCTAAACCTTAACCTATTCTCAATTCCCTACAGTTATAACCTATAACCTACCTAAAACCTTAACCTAAAACCCAAATGTGTTCTCAAATCCCTAAACCTAAACCTACACCTAATCCTATTCTCAACTACCTAACCTAAACCTAAACATAAACTTGAAAACCCAAAGCAAAACCCTATCCCGAACCCAAACCCAATTTCCTAAACCTAAACCTTAACCTATTCTCAAATCCCTAAACTTATAACCTATAAACTA
This sequence comes from Magnolia kwangsiensis, assembly GCA_037074715.1. Lineage (NCBI taxonomy): Eukaryota > Viridiplantae > Streptophyta > Magnoliopsida > Magnoliales > Magnoliaceae > Magnolia > Magnolia kwangsiensis. The sequence goes on along the minus strand of CM073576.1, from coordinate 38,449,375 downwards.
TCTATAACCTTAACCTATTCTCAATTCCCTACAGCTATAACCTATAGCCTACCTATAACCTTAACCTAAAACCTAAATGTGTTCTCAAATCCCTAAACCTAAACCTACACCTAACCCTATTCTCAACTACCTAACCTAAACCTAAACCTAAACTTGAAAACCCAAACCTAAACCCAATCCCGAACCCGAATCCGATTTCCTAAACCTAAACCTTAACCTATTCTCAATTCTCTACAGCTATAACCTATAACCTACCTATAACCTTAACCTATAACCTAAACCTAAAACTTAAATGTGTTCTCAAACCCCTAAACCTAAACCTACACCTATTCCTAATCTCAACTCCCTAACCTAATCCTAAACCTAAACTCGAAAACCCTAAGCACAACCTTATCCCGAACCCGAACCCAAAGCTATAACTTATAACCTATAACCTATAACATATAACCTTAACCTAAACCTAACCAAAACCTATAACCTCTGCCGCACGCTTACCCATCGATGCCCCACCACCTCTGCCTCTATCTTTGTGATTTTTTATATTTTATTTATGATGTTAAACTTATATGTATTTATGCATGATGTAGTTTATGTTTGGATAGATTTATTTATGTACTTTGGAGTTAAATGGCTGTGAATGTGAATATGATGAAATATATTACATGACAGGTGTATATCAGGAATTATATTGTAACAGGTGTATATCAGGTGTATTTCAAGAATTTTGTGTTGGAATATAGGGTAGGAAAAAAAAAAAAAAACTTTTACCTGCAAAACTTTTTGTAGGCAAAAGTCTCCTCCAAGTTTTTACCTACGAAAATTTTCGTAGTTAAAAGTCTCACAAATGTTTTTACCTACGAAAATATTTGTAGCTAAACGTTTTGTAAGGTATTTTTACCTACGATATCATTCGTAGTTAAACGTGTTTGTTTGGTAAATATTTTTACCTATGAAAATATGCATAGGTAAAGGAATTTTTAGCTATAAAATTAGTGGTAGGGAAACGTTTTCTAAGTATTTTAATCTACGAATATACGTTTGGGGAAAAATCATGTACCTTTTAGCTACGAAACTATTAGTAGGTAAAAAGTCTTGTTAATATTTTTAGCTACGAAATTTTTGGTAGATAAAATGTGTTTAATATTTTTGGCTATGAAATTGTTGGTAGGTAAAAAAATTTTTAAATATGTTTAGGTACAAAATTGTTGGCAGGTAAAAAGTGTTTTTAATATTTTTAGCTGCGAAAGTATTCGTAGGTAAAAAGTCTTGTAAATATTTTTAGCTATGAAATTGTTTGTAGGTAAAAAGTGTTTCAAATATTTTTGGCAACGAAAGTATTCGTAGGTAAAAAGTCATGTATATATTTTTAGCTAAGAAATTGTTGGTAGGTAAAGTGTTTTGTATGTATTTTTACCTGCAAAATAATTCGTAGGTAAAAAGTTTTGTCAATACTTTTACCAACGAAATTCAACATTGGTAAAATGTTTTTCCTACAAAAAATTTCGTCGGCAAAAGTCTTACCTTTGCCAACGAATTTTTTTTTTCGTGGGTAAAAGGTGTTCCCCTCAGGCTTTTAGCTATGAAATTGCCAATGAAAAATTTCCCTGGTAAAACTTTTTTACTACGAAATTAAGCCTTTTGCCTACGAAAATTTTCGTTGGTAAAAGTGGCATTTCTTGTAGTGACTGCTGTATGAAAGGACTAATAAAAACTCGGTAATCATATCCACATCGCACTGCATGTGTCTAGAAGATGTGGAGCACTGAGGGAAGAAAGCATGTCGCGGATGTAAGATGGTGTCGCATGAGGGAGTATGTCGGTGAGGGCATCCATTATGTCATTTTATACTTGCATTAACAGCAGTATTTAGGAATTTCTAATTGTTTGCTTTACTATTATCGCGTGATTGATTTAATAACATGTTAATCTTTACTCTATGATTCCACAGAGTTGATCACTCACTTCCATGTTACAGGACGGTGTTTGCAACATCTACCAGACTCTATCTTAGATGCAGGTTGTGAGGAGATCCAAGAGCTGGAGCCAGAATACTATGAGGACCAGGACGAGTTCTCGTATATGTAGTTCTCTGACGGCTTCGCATAGGTGGCCTGGATCAGTGAGATTTTTGCTAGTTGGACTATTATATGACGTTTGATTTTGGTTTATAATATGTATATGTGACTCAGAGATGTATTCATACTTTGGAGACAGTTCGAGATTATTTTATTTTTCATACAGTGATATATATTCTCTTCAGTCTTCCGCTTGCGTTTTATCACTGGATCTGGAGTATGAATTACAGTTTTAGTATAATCTTACTCATGTTAATGCTCTAACTCAGACAACATTGAATCATAAGCATATTTGTTGCATAAGTGATGGTCTGGAACTCGGGAGTCGGGTTTCTACACGACCCCCGATTTTCAGGGCGTTACACACTAATACCATTAACCTTATCTAGGCCATATAAGTGCAACAACATAGTAACCCAAAATGCTAAGTACTGCGGATGCAATGTGATAGGCGGTGTGAATGAAATGACCATGCTGGAATGTGAAGTCGGGATAATAGTACGTAGTATCGCAAGCTGCGGGGTCCACCATAAGGAACTTCTATCCAAACTAGTCTCATACCTAAATTTGGATAGTCCGACTCAATGTGGTAAACTCCTGATCTCAAGTTAGTCATGTGCCCAACCAAAATTCTGGCTATGCGAAGGTACACGTAATAAATAGTTACGCACTACCAGCCTGAGTGGATAGTCAATGAATGAATGAATGGATATGCAATTCCTACTCAATAATTCCACATATCAGTATGGTTGCTCTCTGAAAAAATCATCTGGGTCTATTACACTCCACATCGACTGCCTCATGCCTAGCTGCACAGCCCAGTGAGTGAAAGAGACCTCACTATCCACCTAGCCAGCAGTCTGTCAATACCTACTCGGCTTGTCGATAGCGGACCCATTTACAAGATGGTCATACTCAGCCTAGCTTATAACCCTCTCACTCGGGCGGATAAGGCCACACCCCCTCCCAACTGACCACGACACAGTGGAAGATGCGACCTACTGGTATTCGGCACTCGGGCACTCATGTTCCACTCAGTCTAGACGTTGGGGCACCTCCTGGCCTCAGAGATTCTGAGATTTTCACCCAAGGACATCCTAAGTGCCCACAGTGCTAGAATCAAGTTTTTTCGGTGTCCCATTTACCCATCCATAATATGTTTGTGGAGGCCACAACCCTGATGTCGCTAGGACTTACAATGATCAAGTCACATATATGCGAGATGCATGAGTCACACTATCCAGTCATGCAGCAATCCTGCACGTACGGCGCGATAATGTGGGCACTCCGTCTTATAAGGAGTCCTGTAAATAGTCTACCCAATGACGTATACTATAATCAAACATTACTCATATCGGGCATACATATGATGCGTATAGGAATGAATCATGGAGTTATACTAAGCATTTTATATGGTGATGAACAATCCTCATAACGAAGATGGGCCTTGATGGCTTACACACAACAACTATAAGTCAATCAATGGGCCCTAAGGAGAGTTATAATGTGGACATTTAACCAACATTATTCTTACAATGTGGACGTCAAACCAACATTGTTTCCAAGGCATGGCCCGCCATAAACATCATTACCTGCATTATAGTGAAATCACACATTACATCGGGTGCACATTCCTCGCATTGAGCCACATATTTACCACAACGGACCTAGCCATGCGGACCACAAATACATCAAGATGGGCCTAATCATATGGGATAAAAATATATTATAATGGGCCACAACATATGAGCCAGAAACACATCACAATGGGCCTTGCCAAATGGGTTAGAAATATATCACAATGGGCCTCAACCCACGGGCCCTAATACATCACAATGGGCCTCAACCCAAGGGCCCTAATACATCACAAAGGGCCTTAACCCATGGGCCCTAATACATTACATCAGGTCTCAACAAATGGGTCATGCACATCACAGCGGGCCTTATAGTGGGCCTATACATCATTATGGGCTTCATACATCATAGTTGGCCTCACAGAATAGCCCATATAATCCAACAAAATAGGTAGGCAACATGTATATTATACACATCAAGGTGGGCCTCACAAGCCAACCCTATTATCCAGAAAGACAGATGGACAGTGTGTTTACAATACACACATTAAGGTGGGCCTCAAGACAGATGGATGGCAAGGATAAAACATCTATATCATGGTGGGCCTCATACATCCTCAAACAATCATGTTGGAGGATCATTTGGCAGGATCATTTGGACCATACCACAAATAGTAATGGAGTTAATTTTCACGGTTAAATAATTCACAGGGCCCACTATAAAGTTTATTTTCCAACCAATCTAATCATAAGGTCATAAAGACCTAGATTAAGAGGGAAAATAAATCCAATATTAATCCAAAACTTCCATGGCCCCAAAGGGTTTCAATGGTAGATGTTCAAATCCAACTATTTCTTTATGGTGTGGTCCACCTGATCAAAGGCTAGACACATCATGGAGTGGCCCGCTATGATGTGTTTGAGATCCAACCAATTCATAAGTTAACATAGTGATAGATGAAGTGAAAAAAATTATCAGCTTTATTTAAAACTACAGTGGCCCTTAGAAGTTTGAACGGTGGAGGTCACTTCCCACTATTTAATATGGTGAGGCCCATTTGAATCTTAGATCTAACTCATTCCTTACCTCATATCATGAAATGATATGTCAAAATGGTTGGACGGATTGGATGCAACACATGCATCATGGTGGGTCCCGTGAATGGGAGGCGTGGATGATATAGTTGGACCCACAAAGCTTGGTGATGCCACTCTAGTAGCTATGTGTTGGAGTGAGGTACACCAGCCATCCCACAGACGGTGTGGGATACAATACACACATCAGTGGGTCCCACATGGGGCCCACCGTAACGTTTATTTGTCATCTAACGGTTGATAAGTTCACATGGACCTGGATGAAAAGGAAAAATAAATTTCATATTAATCTCAAACTCCCTTGAATCCGGAAGGATTTCAATGGCAGACGGTTCAATCCCACTGTTTTTAGTGACATGGGCCACCTGAGTTATAGGTACGGTGTTCACTCCCCAAGTGCAGGGTTGTGATGTAGTAATAAACTCGGTAAGACCGAGGTCGGAGCCCAAGGGACTGAAACTCGTACGTTATCTAAAATTAAGTATAATTAGAACTAGAATTAAGTTGAATCTAAACTAATTGTAATTTGAGGAATAATGGTGGAATAATTATTCTAAAACTTAAGAAAATTCAAAGATAGGAAACTAGGAATTTAGAGGATCCACTTGTAGGGATCAGGGAGATCTTATGCTTACCTCAAGAATCATGAAATTTAAACTGAATTGTCATTGATCTAGTTTTCAAGAGATAAAAGGCATATGAATTAAAATGGATTCTATCACCAAACCATGCCCAAGAGACTATGACAAACAATAGAATTAAACTAGTTACCAACCAATCACATGTATGAAGGTTAGGAAGGGTACCGGCATCCGACCATGCCTAGGAGAATATGGTGAACAACAGGGCTTCCTGACATCATAAACATAAAAGAAAAAGTAAATATTCAAAGCCATCGCAGACCCACTGTGATTTTAGTCACAATAAACCATTAAAGACTAAAAATATTTTCATACTAATCAAACTAAAATCAACTTCAATTCATACATTAAAATTAAATTAAAAGCATAAAATCACCCATCTCATTACAAGCTTCACCTCTTAGCCCTAGCTAAGAGGATTTAGCCCGTCATGGATGGACTAATCATCTTAAAGAGAAAAACAAAACAAATAAGAAAGAATAAAAGAATCTCTAATCCTCCTCTCTCTCTCTTCAAGCTCTGGATCTTCCTTCCAAGGTCTGAATAATTGCTCCTCACGTCCAAAACCTCCTTATATAGCTGCTGGAGTGGTGAAGATCGGACTTGAATCGGATTTGGAAAGCTATCGCATGCGCAGCGAAAGCCTTTTCGCAGCCAAGTTTAGTGCCTCGAAATACACCACTTTCCTCGCTTAATTTCTAAAGAAACACCATTTCTTAGGACATTTTTGGGTCTTCTACATGATAGACGATTCAGATCTACCATACGATCAAAGATGGTGGGCCACAACCGCCTGAAAAAGTCAGTTTTCGCAGATGTACGAAACCTTTCGCACTCTTTTCGCTGTTGTGATCGGTGGGCCCCAAAGAGGTACTTTCAGGAAAATCCACTCCAACCATTTGTTTGGTCTCTCCTTTTAAAGCGTTTAGACTAGATTTGAGGCAATTCCAGATATCAGGTGGGCCCAGAATCAATGGTTTATGGGCTGATCTATCAGTTGGGGCACTTCCATAATGATCCAATGGCTGAAATTTTACATGTACGGTTAATTTATGGCCCCCATCACGTGTATGAAGTTTCAAGTCAATCAGAGAGCGAAAACCCTGTGATCTTGCATTCTGGACCAATTTCGGGCCACTTGAGCTTCAGTTTCTCAATTTTTGTAGATATCTGGCACGTAAATTCCATCAATCTTGGTTTCTTGGGGTCCGTCTCATGCTTTGGTGAATTCGGAGCGTTAAATTCATGCATTTAGCACCCTTTTGTAGTTCATGCTTGTAAAATCACCTTGCAACATAAATACGATAAAACGGGCCATTCGACAGTATCATGCTCGTAAATTAAGGAAATAAATGGGGTCTGATATGCAATATTTGACCCTCAACACAACCCCCAACCAGCATCTTGCTAGTCCCGAGCAAGGTATGCGAAAAATAAGTTGAGAATTAGAAGACGATTCCTATGAATTCGAGTAATTTATGAAAAATAATTCGGATACTAGAATTCTAAAACTCATGAATGTTGGGCATTACTTCTGCTAGACTCAAGCACATGGTAAACTCATAATTAAGTCCAAAGTATTAATCCATCAATCAGAAAAAAAATTAATCTAAGCATTGAGTTCCATGGGTGTATAGTGTAATCTCAGCGTATCAATATTAAGATTTAATTTGTTATTCCATGATATCATTGGTAACTAACAAGAGAATTCATGATAACCAAAATTTTCCTCACAGATCATCTTTTTATTCTTTCAACTTTTGATTGTTTTAGTAAAACATAATGCTAAGAAGGGGAATCAAGTCCTTACCTATAGGGAGTAAACCTATGGTGAAGACCGTACACCCAACCCTTTTCACATATCATTCATGGGGAATTAAATCTACACTTATAGGGAGCAAACCTATAGTGAAGATTATTCATCCAAATCTTTTCAACGGTATCCTTTTTTTTTTTTTTTTTTCAATTGATCATGACAGGCAAATTTTTCAAATTGGTTTCTTCCATGCTTATTGATCACCAAATTACAGTGCAATATCAAACCGAAACCTTAATGTACAAGCGAGATGTGTTTTGTGAATCATGAATCAATCAATGTTTAAAACCTCTAATCATGGATTAATAATTCGATCTTAATTGTGAAATCTAACAGATAACTAAATTCAAGAGTCATACATTACTAACATCACGTATCTTGAAAATCTAAATTATGGATGTCTGTCAAAATCACTTTGAATTCACAGGAATTTTCAAAAAATTTTAAAAATTTTCATAATTTTTGCTCAAGACCAAGAAAACACTGATTAGGTAACCTAATCCCCCACCTCCAACCAAAAATCCACATTGTCCTCAATGTAAAAGATATAAGCATGCAATGCACATGAGAAAACGAAAGTAAAGTGATGGAAAGATAGTACCTGAATAATGAATCGAGAGAGTTTTCAAAAGATCACAGCATGGAAGCTTGTCAGCATGAGAGAGAAAGCAGAATAAAAATAATAAAAATAAAATCCTACCTATACCACTTTCGCAGGTGTTCTCGATTGCATTTAGCATATGCAACAAGCCTTTAAACCCCTAGGTTACCCCTAGTGGACGAGTTGTAGTCTCATGAGGGTTTGCACTAATGTTACCCATAAACATTGAATTGATCATGCAGTAAGGTTCCTCTTCCGGCCAATATCTTGATAAGTTTTTCAGTAAGTTCCTCGACAGGATCATCCAAAAGCCCTTTTTCCAATAGGCTTGGGAGCCCTGAAGCATGACTTTGCAGAGAGACTTATGTACCTCATGAAAAATCTTCCATTGAATTGCTAGAGGTATCCATAACATATACGATTCACCTATGACAGAAGAAGTTTCAACATTAGTATTGCATGGTGAATCAGAGACTATAAATAAATAAAGTGTAGAAAACTTCTTAAGAAGTGATGTAGTCTCAACACATTCCGAAGCTCCAAACTTCGGTTCAATTTTCAACTCCTCTTCCTTTACTAGTAGACGTTTAGGATCAGGGGAAGAGAAGGTTTCAGAATAAGAGTTCTCTCGGTCAGTGACGACTACCGAGATGTTTTCTCGCAAGGCATCTTCTTTGTCTCTTAACATGGGATAATTTGAAACTACAAAGTGTCTTAAGTAATCCCAAGAGTTAGGGAGTTCAGCTGAGTGTGACTTATTGTGGCTTGTGATGATTTGTGCAAAGAATCCATCATCCTTGAAAGTGGATGGAGGTACGCTCTCTTGCTCCAGTCCAACGCAGACAGATTGAAAATCAGTAAGTGAAGCATTGATGTGATCACTCTGTTCATTGAGATTACTCAATTGAAGCGTTGAATTGTTAAATATGTGCAGTTCAGATGGTGGCCTCAACTGAGTAGTTTCAAATTCCAGGGACGTAGCGGGCAACTCGTCCTTCTCCTGAATCGCATCATCATTCAATTTAGAGGAGTGGTCCAAACATGTTTCACAAGAGTCATGAGGGTTGGTCGTAAGGGGTTCATTCTCCACATTTAAATCAGACATGTCAGGTGAGGGGAGTGGCTCATTATGACCGACCACTTCGTGTACGTCTTGATCATTGATCTGGACCAAACTTGAGAGGGATTCCAGGGGGACTGTGGCTACACATTCAGGATCACAATCATGTTCTAGTCCAGTGCAGTGCACAGTTGGGATGAGATCGCCTTCCTCACATTATATTCCTAAACTCAGTTGAGGTTCGAATAAACTAACCTCCTCATCATTGAAATCATGTGCGTCATGTAAGGAAGGTGTGTCATCATCAATGTATTTAAAAGACACCCATGTATCTTCACCATTCTTTCGAATAGTCATCGAGATTGACTCATCGAGAAATTGAACTATATGCTCATTAACGGAATCCAACTCTTCATTCTAAATTTTAGATTCTTTCAAAAGTGAGTGCGGATCACTTTCCTTGCATTGTATTTTTGGATTGGGTTGTGGTTGGGATGAGCAAGCCTCCTCTATCTTTACAAGGTGCAACATGAGTGTTTCCACTGCACTTCGAATTTATTCAAGACAGGCCATGTCACTCTGATATGAATCCTCTTGGATCATTTCTGGTTGGTTCTCAAAGGTAGGGGATCCAAGAGAATAATCATTATAACATGTTATTGGTTCATTTCCTCAATTTTGATGTTTCCACTTATTGTAGTCATATGGATCATAGGTGGGAGAATCTAATGGTTGGTAATACTTATTATCACTCATGATACAATCACGCACTGTTTTCTTTTCATCGAATGGGTGATAATAATTCTCACAACCATAGTTATGATAACCCCAACACTCACGTACTGTTTTGTTAATCCGTAGGGTGTAATTGTTCTCCTGCATATAATCACGTAAAGACTTCTTAGCTAGTGGATCTTTATATTTTGATTGGTTCTCGATGATAGTTTTAGAAAAGTTTTGAGACATAGGTGGATTTATATCATCATCATCCCAAAATAGGTTATTTTTCTGAGCATACTGACGTTGTCACTCATGCATATACATAATGAAACCCTTAATTTGAATTTAATCCAAAGAAACATAAAAGAAGAGATCCTACAGCAGTGTGGAAAGTAAGAGGAGGAGAAGTTAGAAAGAATGTACTCGACTAGATATTCCTATATTAAGATCCTATAAAATAAAACCAAACAAGTTAGTTTTTTAAAAAGAGAAAGCCTAGGATTAGAAAATTCCTAATTAGAAGTAAACTACTTTCTAAATAAAAAGAAGAAATTCCTAAAAAAAAAAAAAGAAAATAAATTAGGAAAGTCTTAAACTAAAAAGAATAAAAGGAAATAGAGAGTAGAAATTAGAAGGAGCTTACTAACTTAGAAGTTTCTATCTTAAAATCCTACAAAACAAATAGGTTAGTTCCTAAACAAAAAACTTATAGAAAAATTCTAAAAGAAGAAACAAGGTTAAGATTCTTAAAAGAAATAAAAACTAGCTAAAAAAGAAGACAAATCCTAATATAGAAATAGAAAGGGAAAAGAAGTTAAGAAAGAAGTTACTAATTTAGAAACTATCTCAGAAGCCTACAAAACAGAAAATTGGGTTAGTTCTAAAAATCAGATAGAATGAAGAATCCAAAACTAATGAAAAATAGAAAATTTCTAAAGTTAGGAAAAGTTTCTAAAAAGGGGAATAACTAAGCTTCTAAACCTAGAATTAGAAAATTCTAAAAAGAAAGTCTAATCTAAAACTAATCCTAAAACTAATTAATTTTAGAAAACGTAGCCGTTAGTCCCCGGCAACGGCGCCAAAAACTTGTTCACTCCCCAAGTGCATGGTTGTGATGTAGTAATAAACTCGGTAAGACCGAGGTCGAATCCCAAGGGACTGAAACTCGTACGTTATCTAAAATTAAGTATAATTAGAACTAGAATAAAGTGAAATCTAAACTAATTGTAATTTGAGGAATAATGGTGGAATAATTATTCTAAAACTTAAGAAAATTCAGAGATATGAAACTAGGGATTCAGAGGATCCACTTGTAGGGATCAGGGAGATCTTATGCTTGCTTCAAGAATCATGGAATTTAAACTGAACTGTCATTAATCTAATTTTCAAGAGAAGAAAGGTATATGAATTAGAATGGATTCCATCACCAAACCATGCCCAAGAGACTATGGCAAACAATAGAATTAAACTAGTTACCAACCAATCACATGTATGAAGGTTAGGAAGGGTACCGACATCCGACCATGCCCAGGAGACTATGGTGAACAACAGGGCTTCCTGACGTCATAAACATAAAAGAAAAAGTAAATATTCAAAGCCATCGTAGACCCACTGTGATTTCAGTCACAATAAACCATTAAAGACTAAAAATATTTTCATACTAATCAAACTAAAATCAACTTCAATTTATACATTAAAATTAAATTAAAAGCATAGAATCACCCATCTCATTACAAGCTTCACCTCTTAGCCCTAGCTAAGAGGATTTGGCCCTTCATGGATGGACTAATCATCTTAAAGAGAAAAACAAAACAAGTAAATAAGAAAGAACAAAAGAATCTCTAATCCTCCTCTCTCTCTCTCTCTCTCTCTCTTCAAGCTCTGGATCTTCCTCCCAAGGTCTAAATAATTGCTCCCCACATCCAAAACCTCCTTATATAGCTGCTGGAGTGGTGAAAATTAGACTTGAATCGGATTTGGAAAGCTATCGCATGCGCAGCGAAAGCCTTTTCGCAGCCAAGTTCAGTGCCTCAAAACACGCCACTTTCCTCGCTTAATTTCCAAAGAAACACCGTCTCTTAGGACATTTTTGGGTCCTTTACATGATAGACGGTTCAGATCTACCATATGATCAAAGATGGTGGGCCACAACTGCCTGAAAAAGTCAGTTTTTGCGGATGTACGAAACCTTTCGCACTCTTTTCGCTGTTGTGATCGGTGGGCCCCAAAGAGGTACTTTTAGGAAAATCCACTCCAACCATTTGTTTGGTCTCCCCTTTTAAAGCTTCGAGACTAGATTTGAGGCAATTCCAGATATCAGGTGGGCCCAAAATCAACAGTTTATGGGCTGATCTATCAGTTGGGGCACTTTCATAGTGATCCAATGGTTAAAATTTTACGTGTACGGTTAATTTATGGCCCCCATCACGTGTATGAAGTTTCAAGTTAATCAGAGAGCGAAAACTCTGTGATCTTGCATTCTAGACTAATTTCGGGCCACTTGAGCTTCAGTTTCTCAATTTTTATAGATATCTGGCACTAAACTCCGTCGATCTTGGTTTCTTGGGGTCCGTCTCATGCTTTGGTGAATTCGGAGCGTTAAATTCATGCATTTAGCACCCTTTTGTAGTTCATGCTCGTAAAATTACCTTGCAACATAAATACGATAAAACGGGCCATTAGACAGTATCATGCTCGTAATTTCAGAAAATAAATGGGGTCTGATATGCAATATTTGACCCTCAACATACGACTGAAATTAGGGGTGGTCCATGGCTATGGGGTGGCCCACCAAATGCATAGTGTTGTTGTTTACACACATCACAGCGGGGCCCACGGCTGGGACCACGGTCCCAGCCCGTGTACAGAGCAGGATGCTTCTGGCTTCCGTTATATGAGCAGCAGCAGCAACTGCTGCCTCATCCTTTTTTAAAATTGGTTTTCCAGTGGTTTTTACCATATGAGGCCCGCATCAGGTGAATCCAACCCAACCACTGGATTCCATGACTCGAGACAGACTAAACAAGTCCAATATGTGATGTGTTTTGACAGGTAGAAACATCAAGGTGGATTTCAACAGTAACAACCACTGTTTTCAACGTTATAGCCTACAAGAAAATCATATTTGCTTCATTTTTCGGCTCAATGCCTAAAATGATCTGAAAAATAGGATGGATGGCTTGGATTGAATTCATATATTAAGGTGAGGCTTACATGAGTGACCCACCCCGAGTTTCAAAGCAAATTGATATCTTTATTCCCATCCCAGTAATGTCCAGCATCCAGGGACGCTAAACAGTATTGACATAACACATGTTAAGGTGGGCCCCACCTTCAGACGTGCTATCCAGGTGGGCCACCATATGCATGGATGGTGTGCATAAGACATACATCAATGTGGGGTCCGTCCAAGTGTGTCACGCGACCACATCATCACACACAAATAGAAAAAATGAAAGAGAGAGGGGGAGAGAGAGAGAGAGAGAGAGAGAGAGAGAGAGAGAGAGAGAAAGAGATCAAGTGATAGAGGGACCCCAGCACTATGGGCCCTCCCTTCCATGATTTACAACATACATCAAGTGGGTCCCATTGCATGTGGGCCCACCGATCAAAATTAACGGTGGAGATCCTCTCTCCGTCGAAATGCAAGGTTGAGATGACCCTATCCATGCAAGGAAAATAAACATCATGATGGAGTCCACGAAGAATGGCCCCATCATGGAATGATTATGATAATCAAAGTGGGCCATTGTCCAAATCTAGGGTCCAAAGTGAGATCCATATCATCAATCGGTAGGCCTCACTTGACCCATCATCAAAAGTGAAATCTGTAAGACCCGTATCCTAGCCTGTACTGTTCCATAGGCTTCCGCGGTCCTCCCGATCAAATTTTTGGCAACTCGTGATTTATAATCGGCAGTCGCGCGTGACCTTGAGTCATATTCCGTATTCCAGAGTCGGCTCGACCCGAGACTTATACCCTAGCAACCGCACCGTTGCCGCGGTTCTGACGCTGCGTATTACGCACCGAGGCGATACCCAGGCGAGAAGATGTGGGCCTGCGTTCAGTTCTAGAAAATGCCGTGTATTTACAATCCCAAGAGAATCTCTACAACATGTCAAATCATTCCTATCAATTACCACATCATGTCAAGTACAACTACCCCTCCCCTAAAGTCAACTCTCTCTCTTACAAACCCATCCCTTACATGTCAAGTACCCATCACCCATCACTCACACCCATCCCTCTCTCTCTCTCTCCCTCTCATTCTCTCTCTTTCATCCTCCAAGCAAGAAACCATCCATGGCTTCCATGGAGAAGCTAGGTGTGACCCACCTTCCTACCATCAAATCCAACCCTTGGATCATCATCTCAACCATTAAAAATGTCCTCTTAGAGCTCTCGAGTGCATAGGCAGAAGAAGGAATAGGCGATCAAAGGTGGGTGCTTCCTTCTTTCTTTCACTCCCTCTTTTTCTTTTGCCTTGTGGGTGATTTTCTTTTGTGTAGATCTTGACCTTTAGATCATAGTGGGTGATCTTGGACTTTCATTTTTTATTTTTATTTTTTTTATGATGTGGGACCCGCATTGATGTAGGCTTATATCAAGAGGGGCCCATAGTGGCGGGGGCCCTCCGCCATCACCGATCTCTCAATCTCTCTCTTGTTTTCTTGGTGATGGTCCACTTTGATGGACGGTGCTATGGACCCCACCTATGATGTATGTTTTTATCCATGCCATTGTCCATCCGGAGGATCCACCTTGATGATATGTCAATCCAGACCATCCGTGGGCAGCATGTCCAACTCCCTTGGACAGAGAGAAAACACAAATATCAGTTTGGTCGGTGGGGCCTGGGCTACCACGTGGACCCACCATCATGTATGCGTGATATATCCTGGCCGTCCCTCCTGGATGGGCCTGGACGAAGGAAAGTAAGGATCAGCTTGGTCGGGTGGGCCACCACGTGGCACCACCCTGATGTACATGCCTTTGCCACACCGTCCAGCAGTGGACGGTGGGGCCCTGATGTATGTATGCTAACCACGCCATCTGTCCAATTCCAGGCCAGGACGTGGGACTCCAATAGCGGTCGGCTGCTGAATTGATGTCAGCTAGCTCTGTGGGTCCATTGTTGTTGCGTCAATAGCATGTGAGGCCCAGCTGCTGTGTGGAGCCCATCCACCCGTCCATCCACTGATCCAGCTGGACGTGGATCCCATGAAGGATGTGTTGCATCCAAGCCGTCCATTACTGGGACCAACGACTACAACTGCTGTTGCAGCAACGTCAGCAGGTTCCATGGGGCCCACCTCCCTATACATCCAACCGTCCATCCATTTGACGTGCTGGGCCACGCTGGTGGACCCCATTATGTGGTATGTGTTATATCCAAACTGCACATCCATTTGTTGGTGTGGCCCAACTTATATATGGTATCCACGCCCACCATCCATCTGCATTGTACGGCCCCACCATAGTGCGTGATGTACCTGCACCGTCCGTGCAATGGCCCACCTTGCAGATGTATTATATCCAATGTCGTCCACCTATGTATGGTCCACCTAGATTGTATATATTATATAGCCTCACTGTCCGTCTATTTCCAGGACGATGAGCCACAACATGATGTATGTGTTTTATTCCGTCCATCTGGTTTGGGCCCCAGGCAGCAGGCAGCTACTGTTGTCTTGGATGCCAGTGAGTTCCGTGGACTCCAATCAATGAGCAGCATCCAAACCGTCCACTTGTTTAGACAACAGCAAGCTCCGATCAGGTGGGACCCACTTTGGTGTACATATTACGTACCCACTCCATCCCTTTTACACACCATCCATCTGATGGGTCCACCTTGGTTCATGTGTTTTAGCCACGCCGTCTAGTCCATTAGACTTACGGCCCACTTGATGTATATGGGCCTATTGGTGCGGCCCATATGATATGGCCCCCTTTGATGCATGTTTGGCCCATTGGAGTGGCCTACATGATTAAGCCCACTTGATGTATTTGAGGCCCGTGTGTAGGGCCCACCTATTGTGTATTTATGGCTCGACCCATTGTAATGTAATTTCAGCACATATGTCATGGCCCCATTGTGACATGTTTCCCGGCCCATACAATTAGGCCCATTATGAGTACCGAGGCTCATGTCATGGCCCATTGAGATGTGATAATGGCCCATGTGCAGGGTTCACCTGTTATGTACTTAAGCCCGTGCAATAAGGCCCATTGTGATGTATTCTCGGCCCATAAGATGTAGCCCAATGTGATGTATATAGGCCCAAGTATGTGGCCTCTTGTAATATATTTGTAGCCCATTTGGTGAGGCCCGATGTAGTGTATTTGGGCCCATGGGGTAAGACCCATTGTGATGTATTAGGGCCCGTGGGTTGAGGCCCATAAAGATGTACTTAGAGCTCATTGGTAAAGGCCCATTGTGATATACTTCCGGTCATTTAGCAAGGCCATTATGATGTACTCTAAGGCCCATGAGTTATGGCCCATTACAATGAATATAAGGTCCATTGGTGCGGCCCATTGATGTGGCTCACCTTGGTATATGTATGAGGCCCATCTTGATTTATTTGTGGCCGTCCATTGAGGCCCACTTAGTATATATAAGACCCAAGTGATTAGGCCCAGCTTGTTATATTTATGGGCCATTGTTGAGGCTCACCTTGATGTGTATGAGGCCGTGTTGAGGCCCATTTTTTATATGAATGTAAGGCCCATGTTGTGAGGCCCATTGTGATGTATTCAAAGCCCCATGGGTTATGACCCATTACATTGAACATAAGGCCCATTGGTGCAGCCCATTGATGTGGCTCACCTTGGTATATGTATGAGGCCCATTTTAATTTATTTGTAACCGTCCATTGAGGCTCGCCTTAGTATATATATGAGGCCTATCTCGATTCATTTGTGGCCATCCGTTGAGACCCATTTGATATATATAAGGCCCATGTGATTAGGCCTATTTTGATGGATTCTAAGGCCTATGGGTTGAGGCCCATCAGGATATATTTGGGGCCCATGGGTTGAGACTCATTGAGTGTATTTAAAGCCCAGATATTAGGCCCGATGTGATATATATAGGTCCATGTGAGTGGCCCAACTGTTATGTATTTCTGGCTCAGACGATGAGGCCTATTGTAATGTGTATTAAGCCCATGGGACGTGACCCATTGTGATATATTTACGGACCATTGGTGCGACCCATTTGATTCAGCCCATTTGATTCGATTCAGTTGAATCGGCTTGTTTGACTCGTCCATTGATTTGGCCCATTTGATTCAATCCATTTGATTCAGCCCGATGTTATATATATATTGGCCATGAGTGAGGCCCAATGTGATGTGTATATGCCCCATAAGTGAGGCCCATGATGATGTGTATTAGACCCTTTATGATACTGTGGACCCATTATACGATTGACCCTATGCGTGTCATTCCTTGGGAGCAATGTTAGTTAAAGGTCCACATTGATGGGCAATGATGGTTGGATGTCCACATTGGGACTCCCTTAAGCCTGGTTAGGCCCATTCTCATCATTCTCTAGTGGGTTAACCCAAACGAATAGGCCTCATTGATATTATTTGGGCCATCATCGATCGTCCATTTATGGACCCCGCCTTGCGTCGAGGCCGATTACCGATTTTGATTAGTCATGGTCGATTGTCTATTGATGTGGCCGATTGTCGATTCTATTTATCGTGGCCGGTTGACCGATTACCGATCGAGGCCGATTATTATGACCGATTATCAATCGTGGCCGATTGCCAATTGATGTGGCCGATTGTCAATTCTATTTGTCGTGGCCGGTTGACCGATTACCGATCGAGGCTGATTATTGTGACCGATTATTGATCGCAGCCAATTGCCAATTGATGTAGCCGATTGCCAATTCTATTTTTTATGGCCGGTTGACCGATTACCTATCGAGGCCGATTATTGTGACCGATTACCGATCGAAGCCGATTATCGTGGCTGATTGTCCATTCTGATTGTCGTGGCTGATCGTTGATTCCGATTGTCGAGGCCCAATATGATGTATATGTGGGCCGTATTTGAGGCCCGTTGTGATGTGTATCCAGCCTGTGTTTAAGGCCCAATGTGATGTATATGGGCTTATGTGATGCGACCCACTGTGATGTATTTGAGGGCTAGGCGATGGAACCCATTGTAATGTATGTTAGGCCCATGTGAAAGGCCCATCGTGATGTATATTAAACTCTTGAGTGAGGCCCATGGTGTTGTATATTTGGCCCTTGTGTGCGGCTATGAGTCCACTATATGTTAGGCTTTATGTGGGCCATTCCTTGGGGGAGAATGTTGGCTAAATGTTCACGTTGTCGATGTCGATTGTCAATGCTTGCTATTGATACCGCTTATGAGTATGTGACTGCATAGCATCATGATACATGCCCATACGCATCATCTGCATGTATGTTATGAGATATGATTGACCATTACATATGTCATAGTGCTGGTTGTTATGAGACTCCCTGATAGGTGGAGATTGTCTCACATGAGCGCATGATATGCGCAGGATTGATGCATGATTGAATCGTATGACTCATGCATCTTGTATTGTGTGTTGTGATTACTATATGTCTTAGTGACATCAGGGTCGTAGCCTCCACAGACATATCGTGGATGGCCAGATGGGATACCAAAAATTTATTCTACATGGGGTGTTATAGATATCCTTGGGTGAAAGTCCCAGAACCCTCTTGGTTCCAGAGGTTGCTCCAACATCTAGACCGAGTGGGTATATAAGCGTCGAGTGCCGATTACCAGATGGTCACGCTCTCCACTGTATCGTGGTTGGTTTGAAGGGGGTGCGGCCTTACTTGCCTGAGAGGAGGGGGCAATGCTAGGCTGAGTCTGACTAGCTCGAGGAATGGGTCCGCTATTGACGAGCCGGGCCCGATATTGGCAGGCGGATAGTGAGGTCTCTTTCACTCACCTTGTTGCGCGCGATGGATCGGTAATCTAGTTTGGAGTGTAATAGACCCCAGTGATTCCTAGAGAGGAACCATACTGATATGTGGACTTATCGAGTAGGAGTTTTATACTCATTCATTCATTCATTCACAATCCACTCGGGCTGGTGGTGCGTAACTAATTATTGTGTACCTTCATTATAGCAAGGATTTTGGTTGGGCGCGGGCACTAACCTGAGATCAGGAGTTTACCACATTGAGTCTGACTATCCAAATTTAGGTATGGGACTAGTTTGGATAGAAGTCCATTGTGACGGACCCCGTAGCCTGTGATATTACATACTATCATCCCGACTTCACACTCCAGCATGGTTATTTCATTCGCATCGCATATTGCATTACATCCACAGGCATATGGCATCTTGGGTTGCTATTTCTGCACTTATATGGCCTAGACAGATTTAGTAGGATTTGTATATTGCATTGCATTCTCAGCATCCGATATTTGGCTCTTTATGACTCCTTATCGCATAGCTGTTCTATATTGCGTATTCTGATATTGATTGACTTATAGACTTGTTCATACTTCCGCTTACTCTGTTATCGTATGATTTATATCTTGTCAGTGTTTCTGCTTATTCAGACATTATATGGTTTGTGGATTACCAGTTTTCCAGTATTGTATGATTATGGCATTGTATTGAATACTTGGCACTTACCTTGTGCACACACTTACACCACCCTCTAAGCTTTCTATAAGCTTATGCACGATAGATGCGTGCAGGTGATGTTAGGTTGCAGCAGTGTTGAGCTTGGAGCGTGTAGTGGTCTTCTGAAGCTTAAATTTCTATTTATGTATTTCCCTTTCAGTGTTGTAATCAAATGATTATATTAATGGATATATGATGATGATGTTGCCTTTGTGAATTGGGTAATCTTATGGTTATGCTTATTACTAGTTAAATGTACATTGACAAAAAAAAAAATCCTCCTTATAGGATCCCAGGATCAGAATCTGGCAAATGAATACTAGGAGCCGAGAATGGAGTACTACGGAGGCTGTCGACACCGAATTCGGTGATCGGGAATCCTATGAATTCGATTTTCGGATTTGGGGCATGACAAAAATCTAAGCCTATAGAAGCACCCCCGTTTGATCTTCTTAGTCCGATGGAATACCGACCTCCTTGTGCTTCACTTTGATGGAGGATGATGAGAGATGAACTGCAAAGATGAAGGATTTTAAGGTGGGAAGTGGGCCACACACACCTCACTTTCTCTCCTTAGAATGCATGGAGGTCCACTACTCTACTTTGGGATTTTGTTGCTTGGAAAGATGTGAAGAGAAAGAGAGAGAATGGGTGGTTGTAGGAGAGGGAGAGTGATGGGTGATGGATGTGAGGTGAGTGATGGGTGAGGTGAGAGATTTTCTTGACTTGTGGAGAAAGAAAGCATGGGTTGTTCTTATTCTTGACATGAGGTGATTGATTGATTGATTGATGGGACATGTTGTAGAGATTCTCTTGGGATTATAAATGCGTGGTGTTTTCTCAAAATAAACACGGGCCCACATCTTTTGACATGAATATCAGGTCAGTGCGTGAGTCACGGCATTAGAACCACGGTGACGGTATGGTCGCAATGGTACATGTCTCGAATTAGGCCAACTTAGATCTACAGGATACGACTTATGTTCGTTCGTAAACATCGATTATAGGTGACAAGTTTCTGAAATTCATCGAGAAGGATTGCGAGAGTCAACGGAACAGTACGGACTATCATACGGGTCGTATAGCGCTCCCCATGGAATAAAAATTTCATCCTTGAAATTTTAAACACGACACAACCAATACAGATCTCAACTAAGGGAGGAAAATCCTATCAGAACACAACATGCTAACATAATCAAATACTTAAGAGATGGAGACAATGCCTGCAAATCTCAGCCTCCTGCACCTAAAACGCCTCATCAACACTACGATGATCCAATTAGACCTCAGATCCTGATCAGAAATGATCGAAACTGAAATACTATGCAGCCTCATGATCTCAACGGTAGGGAGTTATATGAGAAATTTTCTAAGTTATTCGAACTCGGGGATCTAACCATTCTAAGTTCTCAATAATCATAGAGTGAAAGGGTAGCTATCAGCAGATATGTAATGTTATCTTCAGGTATTCCCAAGTTATGCTCTGATACCAACCTTTGTCACATCCCAAACCTGAAAATCGGATTTACAGGAATCCCGATCGCTGAACCCAGTGCCAACAACCTCCATAGTACCCCAATCTTGGCCCCCAACGTACATACATCAGGTTCCGATCCTGGGATCCTACAAGGAAGATTTTCTAATGTACATTTGTCTCATAAGAAGCATAACCATAAGTATACCCAAATCATAAAGGCAACATCATCATCACATATCCACTAATATAATCATTTGAATACAATGTTGAAAGGGAAATACATATATCGAAATCAAAGCTCCAGAGGATAGCTGCACACTCCAATCTCAATGCTGCTACAACCTAACGCCACCTACACGCATCTATCATGCATAAGCTTACAAAAGCTTAGAGGGTGGTGAAAGTATGTGCACAAGATAAGTACCAAGTATACCATAAAACCCATAAATCGTACATCATCGGAATAAGTAGAAATACTGACAAGATCATGAATCATACAATATCAGAGTAAGCGAAAATATACTGATAATTCCATGAGTGTTATCAGTCATACCAAGGCTATGCAATGCAAAACATAATAAGACAATAACAGATGCTGAGGATGCAATGCAATATGCAAATCCTGACGAGCTACGCATACCACCAACCTCATCTAGGCCATATAAGTGCAAAAACATAGTAACCCAAAATGCTAAGTATTGTGGATGTAATGTAATATGCGGCACAAATGAAATGACCATGCTGGAATGTGAAGTCAGGATGATATTGCGTAGTATCACAGGCTGCGAGGTCCAACACAAGGGACTTCTATCCAAACCAGTCTCATACCTAAATTTAGATAGTTCGACTCAAAGTGGTAAACTCCTGATCTTAGGTTAGTCGCGCCCCCAACCGAAATCCTAGCCATTCGAAGGTACACGTACAAATAGTTACGCACCACCAGCTCGAGTGGATAGTGAATGAATGAATAAATTAATATGCAATTCCTGCTCAATAAATCCACATATCAGTATGGTTACTCTCTGGGAAAATAATCGGGGTCTATTACACTCCACACTGACTGCCTCCTCCCTAGCGGCACAGCCTAGCGAGTGGAAGAGACCTCACTATCCACTTAGCCAGCAGTCTGCTAATACCCACTCGGCTCATCGATAGCGGACTCATTTACGAGATGATCATACTCAGCCTAGCTTATATCCCCCTCACTTGGGTAGATAAGGCCACACCCCCTCCTAATCGACCACGACACGGTGTGTAAGACCCGTATCTTGGTCCGTACCTTTCCATAGACTTCCGCGGTCTTACCGGTCGGATTCCGGCAACCTTCGACCCTTAAACGATATCGACGCGCGACCCTGATTCATGTGCCGACAACCCAAGTCGACTCAACCCGAGACCAATACCATAGCGACCGCACCGTCGCCGCGGTTCCGATGCCGCGACTCGCGCGCCGAGGCGATACCCTGATCAAGAGATATAGGCCAACGTTCGGTGCGAGAAAATACCGTGCGTTGCGAAAACTAAGAGAATCTCTACGATGTGTCACATCAATCATATCAATCCGATCAATCAATCACCCATCAATCCATCACATGTCAAGTACACATCACTTCCATCCCTTTTTCCAAGCAACCACAAAAGTTTCCCAAACCCATACCTCTCTTACACAAAAAGCCACAAAAGTCTTCACCACCCATACTTCTCTTACACAAAAGCCTCAAAAGTCAAGTTTTTCTTACACAAACATCACTCACCACATCCATCCATCACTCTCTCTCTCTCCCTTTACATCACTCTCTCTCTTTCTCTCTTTCTCATTTCAAAATTCCAAGCAACAAGAGTCCATACGTATGGAATTTTCCAAAATTCCCAAGCTTCAAGTGTGGCCCACCTCTTCACCCCATCGTCTCCATCTCAACCCTCCATTCTCCATCTCCTCCATTGAAGTTGAAGCTAAGGTGCCAAGGAACCTCTAGGAGCAAGAAGATCGGACGGTGGGTGCCTCTATATGGTAGATTTACTTATTTTTATGGTGGACCAAGTGAGGCCCACCGATCAATGGTGTGGATCACACTTGGGACCCTAAGATAAGGCCGATGGCCCACTTGGATCATCATGATCATTCCATGATGGGGCCATTCTCCATGGACCCCATCATGATGTTTATTTCATTTAGAAAGGTCATTTAGACCGTCCATATCGGTGGGGAATGGATCTCCACCGTTGATTTATATTTTCGATGATCCCATGTTCAAAGGGGTCCGCTTGATGTATGATTTCATGTAAGGGAGGGCCCATAATGACGAGGTCCCTCCATCACAAGCCGTGTCCCACTCTCCATGTCTCTCTCTCTCTCTTTTATTTTATTTTATTTTATTTTATTTTTTTTATGCAAAGGGGATTGTGTGGCCCACTTGTATGGATCCCACCTTGGAACATTATCTTGTTCAAGATGCATTCAGGTGTGGCCCATCATATTCGTTGTACCCCACACACCCATCAGTGGTGGTCCACTTCATCAGGGCCCACCCAATGCATGTTTTAAATAAATAAATAAAAAACCGTCCAGCTTTTGAGACGCTGGACGTTTTCAAAAAAAAAAAAAGAAAAGAAAGGGATAGAAGAAAAGAGGGACGTTTGGTGGTCCCCTTGCTTAGGCCCCACCGTGACGTATGTAATCAATCCACGCCGTCCATCCCATTCTTTGCCTAAATTCATGCGTTGGGCCAAGATTTGGAGCTGATCCAATCACCTGGTGGGCCATAGTGTCAAAATTTTCATCCTCACCTTTCAAATATATTTTCTTATTTTATTTCATTTTCTTTCATCAAAAAAATTCAAACTTTGGACTTGTTGGATTCATTGCAAGGTGTGGAATCCTATGGTCGGAGTGGATCCACTTAAAGCGGACCCCACACTAGAAAAACCACGGGAAAATAATTTTTTCCCAAAATTTATAAGAGGCAGAGCCTCTGCTTTATTGCCAGCAGGTGGCAGCGCTGCACGCCGTGCAGTGGCGGGCGGGCGTCCAGCTAGGGACCCATGGCTCCAGCAGTGGGCCCCACCTTGATGTTTGTTTGTCATCCGACCTGTTCACGAGGTGGGTCCCCTCCTCAGGTGGGCCCCCTCCAAAAATGAGACAGATCCAAAACTCAAGTGGCCCACAACACGTGAAATAGTGTGAATGGGATTCTACCGTTGAAAAGTTTTGGGGGCCCACAGAAGTTTTGGATCAAGCTAAAATTTATGTTTCCCCTTCATCCAGGTCCGAGCGACCTTATGAACGGGTCGGATGGGTTTTAAACATTACTGGGTGGGCCCCACATGGGACCCACGTTGTTGTATGTGTGGTAGTCCACCGTCCAGGCGGACGGTGGCACTCACCCTCCTTGCACACGTGCTGGCTCCACCGTCCACGGACGGTGGGGCCTTGGGTGATGTATGTGCCTTACCTGCACTGTCCACTGGATAGTGGGACCCACCATGATGCCTGTAGTGCATCCAGACAGTCCATCCACTTGATGGGACCATTTTAAGGCTTGAGCTAGTGGTGGGGTGGGCCATTCATTTATGGGCTAGGCCCATTTGATTTATCAAATGTTTATGGGCTAGGCCCATTTGATTCATTTAAGGCCTATGAACTTGGGCCCACCTGATATGAAAAGCCTATAATGTACTTCAAGGCCCATGAAATTGGACCCCTTTTGTTGAAATTTTAAAGCCACGGAAGTAGGCCATTTGATATATGCAAGACCTAGGGGTTTAGGCCCACTTTGATATGCATGCAAGCTCATGGGTTAGGCCCATTTGAATTGTTTAAGGCCTAGGCATTTAGGCCTATTTGACTCATATAAGGCCTATGGGTTGAGGCCCATTTGATCTACATGTGGGATCCCAATTGGTGTGGCCCATTGGTCTCATACTAGACTCATGAGACTATGCTCATTTAATGCAATCCAAGGCCCACGGGTTTTGACCCATTGCAATGCACATAAAACCCATTGGTGTGGCCCATTTATGTGGCCCATCTGACGAATAAAAGGCCCATAGGATATGGCCCATTTGATATATATAGGAAAAGCCCAATGGGATGAACCTAAGGTCCATTGCAATGTGTAATCCCAATACCGATTATGTAGCGATGTTTAAGAAAATCGTGCCTGGGATGAAATGTTGGTTTGACGTCCACATTTCGAGTGTAATGCTGGTTGGATGTCCACATTACGACTCTCCTTAAGGCCCGTTACTAGGCCGTATTTATCGTGTATTGGCCGTCCAGGTCCATCTGCATTGTAAGATAGTTCATTTTATTATAACATGTTTAGTACAGTTTCATGACTCATGATCATACGCATCATATGTATGCTTGACGTGAGAATTGTCTGATCATAGCATTTACCCTCGGATAGGTTGTTTATGGGCTCCCGGTTAGGCGGTGTTGCCCTACATGAGCGCACGGTATGCACAGGATTGGTTGCATGACTGGATAGCGTGATTCATGCATTTTTGCATTTGTGTGACATGGTTATTGTACGCCCTAGCGACATCCGAGCTGTAGCCTCCACAGACGCATCGTGGTTGGCAGGACTGGATACCGAAAATCTTATTCTACATGGGGTACTATAGATATCCCTGGGTGAAAGTTCCTAAACCCTTATGGTACCAAGAGGTTGCTCCAACGTCTAGACCGAGTGGGTAGATGGGCGTTGAGTGCCGATTACTAGACGGTTACGCTCTCCACTGTGTCGTGGTCGGTTGGAAGGGGGTGCGGCCTTATCCACTCGAGTGTAGGGGGCAATACTAGGCTGAGTTTGACCAGCTCGAGGAATGGGTCCGCTATCGACGAGTTGCGCCCGATATTTGGCAGACGGATAATGAGGTCTCTTCCACTTATCTTATTGTGCGCGATGTGGCGGCAATCTGGTTTAGAGTGTACTAGACCTCGGTGATATCCTCTATTTGAGCTGTATTGATGTGTGGACATATATGAGGACCTGTATGCTTGAGTTGCATTGTACATCGCATGGCCTTGGGATGGCCGCTACATTCATGTCTAGCATTTTATAGCCTTGGTATGGCTCATGATATCATGGTTCCATTTGCATATTTCGCATCACTCTGACATTGCATGTACATATTACTACCTTGTGCACACACTTTCACCACCCTCTAAGGTTTCTGTAAGCTTATGCACGACCATTGCGTGTAGGTGATGTTGGATCGCAGTAGCGCTGAGGCAGGAGCACGTTGCAGAGCGTTTGGAGTTTTTGGTTCTTTAACATTGTATTTCCCTTTATGCTCATTGTACTTGTAAAGTTTTTGATCATAGTAAAAATGTAATGGAGTTCTTGGTTGTTGTTTGTGGGTTATGCCTTTGGTTATGCTTATTAAGAATCAAACTGACCTTGAAAATCCTCCTCGTAGCATCTCAGGATCGGAACCTGGCGAATGGGAGCTAGGAGCCGAGAATGGGGTTCTACGGAGGCTGTCGGCGCCGGATTCGACGATCGAGAATTTTGTGAGCCCGATTTTTGAGTTTGAGGCGTGACAGAAGTTGGTATCAGAGCATAACTTGGGAATAACCGAGAACAACATTACATGTCTGCTATGAGTGTGGAATGACTAAGTCCCGAAGTTCGGATAGCTTCGCGACCTTCCAATTCAGACCGTTAACGTGTGTACCTTCGAGAGTTTTGAAGTTGATTGGCGCCTTCGCTCTTTCCTGTAGGATATGGCGCATGGGAGAGTTACTCGATCAACTCTCGCACCACCACCTGAGAATTCTGCTTCACCATCGGAGGCTCTAGCTTTACCCCCTGCGTCTCCCATTCCACCCTCAGAGATCCCTGCTTCCTCTCATGAGGATGACATTCCTCCACCTGAGGCCGATGAGGAGCCGACTGTGACCGTTAGTGCCTCTCAGTTACAGTAAATGTTACAGGCTGTGACAGTTGCACTCCAGGGACAGGGCAGGCGCCCAGCTGTTTCACCAGCTTAGGCAGAGCAGGAGCGCGCGAGCGCTTTACTTCATGAGTTCAGACGGCTTGATCCCCCACGTTTCCAGGGCGAGCCAGATCCGACTGCATCAGAGAGATGGCGCTCCGATGTGGAGAAGATCTTCGATACTATGTCATGTACGACCGAGCAGCGCGTCCGGCTAGCCATATTTCTCTTTCAGGGTGAGGCCGAGCATTGGTGGACCTCTGTTACCCGTGTTGCTGGACCTGATTATGTCTGGACATGGGAGGATTTTGTTGACCGATTCGAGGAGCAGTACTTCCCCGACCATATCCGTCGTCAGTGAGCTTTAGAGTTCGAGACTCTGGTGCAGGGTGACATGACCGTGGCATAGTACGCGGCCCGTTTTGTGGCACTATCACGTTTTGCACCGTATATGGTTGATGACGAGGGGCGGAAGGCCCGCCGTTTCGAGCACGGCTTACGTTACGGCCTTCGAGGTCGTGTTATTGGGCATGAGCTCCCTACTTTCCAGGCAGTAGTGCGGAGAGCTCAGATTTACGAGACTGAGTGGGCCGGTTCTCAGTCTGAGCGTGGTCAGAGGGGAGACCGGAAGAGGCAGGCTTCTTCCAGTCCTTCCCAGCAGCGTCGACCACAGTAGCAGAGGCGCACAGGTCGCCCAGCTTTCCGAACACCATCAGCACCAGCAGCACCTCCACCACTACCTCAGAGGCAGTTCACCGGCACTTGCTTCAGGTGTGGTGCGACGGGACACCGTTCATGGGAGTGTCCCAGCCCCCAGCAGCAGCAGAGAGGTCCACAGCAGAAGAGACCTCCACCGCAGCGGCAAAGACCCCCACAGCAGCAGCGACAGTAGCTTCCACCACCGAGGCCACCTCAACAGCAGCATCAGCATCAGCACCAGCCTCAGAGGCCACAGCAGCAGGCTGTAGTTCCGACCACCTCAGCGACCCCACCAGCAGCAGCAGCAGCACGTTCAGAGGGGACAGGCACCTCCCCAGCTAGCTCAGGCTAGATTTTATGCGGCTCAGCAGGATCCGCAGTCATTCGGAGGAGTCGTTGAGGGTATACTGCCAGTTTCTGCATGCATTGCATGTGTACTGTTTGATTCTGGTACATCGCATTCTTTTGTGGCCGAGAGCTTCGGTCGATCGGCTGGCTTACTGTTAGAGTCTGCTGATGAGAGCCTATCAGTGTCGACTCCCTTAGGGAGGACTGCAGTGTTAGGATAATTTTGCTCGTCATGCCCTTTTTTAGTCGGGGATACCTTTCTGCCTGCCGATCTGTTCATTTTACCGATGTCTGAGTTCGACGTCATCCTAAGCATGGATTGGCTCGCTGAGTACTATGCTATATTGGACTGCGCCGCGAGGACCATCACGTTCTGTATACCCGGCGTGCCACAGTTTCAATTCGTTGCAGAGGCCAGAGGAGAGCAGTTGTCTTGCTTGATGTCATGCGCTATAGAGGTGCCTGTTGCCTCCTGCATCGACCTTCTGCCCGTGGTTTGTGATTTTCCCTATGTGTTTCACGAGATTCCGGGATTACCGCCTCGTCGACTCACCGAGTTCCAGATCGATCTCGTGCCTGGTACCGCGCCTATTTCGAAGGCCCCATATCGTATGTCACCGTTAGAGTTACGGGAACTGCAGAAGCAGTTAGACGAGTTACGTGAGTTGAGCTTTATCCGTCCGAGCAGTTCTCCTTGGGGAGCACCGGTACTCTTCGTGAAGAAGAAGGATGGTTCGTTGAGGCTCTGCGTTGACTATCGCGAGCTCAACAAAGTCACGGTCAAGAACAAGTACCCGCTCCCTAGGATTGATGATTTGTTCGACCAGCTGCAGGGTGCACAGTTCTTTTCAAAGATTGACCTGCGTTCCAGTTATCATCAGATTCGGGTCCAAGATGAGGACATTCTGAAGACAGCATTCAGGACGCGTTACGGTCATTTTGAGTTTCAAGTCATGTCCTTCGGACTGACCAATGCACCCGCGGTCTTCATGCAGCTGATGAACGAGGTTTTTCGCCCACATCTGGATCAGTTTGTTGTAGTCTTCATCGACGACATTCTGATCTACTCGAGGACCCGTGAGGAGCATGAGCAGCACTTGGAGACTACTCTACAGACCCTCCGCGCACATCAGCTGTATGCGAAGCTAGAGAAGTGCGAGTTCTAGCAGGAGGAGGTGAAGTTCCTCGGTCACGTGATGACGAGGGAGGGTGTCGCAGTAGACCCCTCGAAGGTCGAGGCAGTGTGTCAGTGGGGCCAGCCCACAACTGCGACAGAGATCCGTAGTTTCCTTGGTTTGGCGGGCTACTACCGGCGTTTCATCTAAAGTTTTTCTCGTATTGCAGCCTCGCTGATCAGGTTGACTCGGAAGGGCGCAGAGTTTATTTGGAGTGACGCCTGCGAGCGAGCATTTATGGAGTTGAAGGACCGTCTGACGTCCGCTCCTGTCCTCACTCTTCCCTCTGGGAGTGACGGATTTATTGTATTCACTGATGCCTCGCATATCGGTTTGGGTGCTGTCCTGATGCAGCACAGGAGACCAGTGGCCTTTGCGTCTCGTCAGCTCAAGGTCCATGAGCTGAACTATCCTACGCATGACTTAGAGCTGGCTGTAGTTGTCTTCCCACTGAAGGTGTGGAGGCACTACCTTTACAGGGTTAGGTTCGAGCTCTTCACTGATCACAAGAGCTTGAAGTACCTCTTCTCGCAGTCTGAGTTAAATATGAGACAGGCGCTGGATGGAGCTCCTGAAGGACTATGATTTCGACCTCCAGTACCACCCGGGTAAGGCGAACGTGGTGGCAGATGCCCTCAGCCGTCAGCCACGAGGCTTAGTGGCGCACATGATGATTCAGGAGTGGCGAATGCTTGAGGATATTGCTGCGTATGACTTTGAGTTCGGCCTGTAGTCTTCCATTGTATAGTTATCGAGCCTGTCGATTCAAACCTCTCTTGTCGCTAGGGTGATCGAGGCTCAACAGGCTGATCAGTCGTTGCAGAGTTATATGGCTGAGGCGGCATCTGAGGGTCAGGCAGATTGACAGATCGGTACAGACGGTGGACTTCACTTCAGAGGCCGATTATGTGTCCCAGATATTTCAGAGTTACGCAGAGATCTTATGACCAAGGCACATCGATCGCGATTTTCTATCCACCCGGGCTCGACGAAGATGTACTGTGACATGAGGCAAAAGTATTTTTGAGTGGGGATGAAGCGTCAGATCACCAGTTTTGTGGCCGAGTGTGACACGTGCCAGCGTGTCAAGGCCAATCATCAGAGACCTCCTGGTCTATTGCATCCATTGAGCGTCCCGATGTGGAAGTGGGAGCACCTGTCGACTGATTTCATTATGGGTTTGTCGAGGACTCAGCGTGGTGATAACGCCATCTGGGTTGTCGTGGATCATCTGACGAAGTCAGCACATTTCCTTGCGATGCGTGCGACTTGGTCTATGGACCGGCTTGTGAGACTATTCATCGAGAAAATTGTGAGACTGTATGGCGTTCCAGTCTCGATTGTTTCTGACCGAGACTCGAGGTTCACGTCTCAGTTTTGGGAGAGCTTCTAGCGAGCAATGGGGACTGATTTGCAGATCAGCACCGCGTACCATCCGTAGACCGATGGCCAGACCGAGAGGGTCAACCAGATCCTTGAGGATATGCTTCGGGCTTGTGCGATTGACTTCGGGGTATCTGGGATGAGCATCTGCGATTGGCTGAGTTCGCATACAATAACAGCTATCAGGCGACCATCGGCATGACTCCTTTTAAGGCACTATAAGGAAGACCATGCAGATCACCGATTTGTTGGACCGAGGTTGGAGAGCGTCGTCTCCTAGGTCCCGAGCTTGTGCAGGAGACTTCAGAGGCTATAGATATCATCAGGCAGAGGATGCGCATAGCTCAGAGCCGACAGAAGAGTTCTGCTGATCGTCGGCATCGTCCCTTGGAGTTTGATGTAGGGGACCATGTATATCTCAAGGTCTCGCCCATGAAGGGCGTAGTTCGATTTGGAGCGAAGGGCAAGCTTGCCCCGAGATTCATAGGACCTTTTGAGATCACTGGGCTCGTTGGCGCCGTGGCCTATCGGCTTGCCTTGCCATCACAGTTGTCTGGCGTCCACGACGTTTTCCACGTCTCTATGTTGAGGAAGTGTGGGTCAGACATAGTTCTCGTTGTTGATTGGCAGCCGTTGGAGGTTCGTGAGGACGCTTCTTACATCGAGCAACCAGTCTGTATCCTTGATCGGAAGGAGCAGGTCCTCAGAACCAAGGTCATTCCGTTGGTGAAGGTGTAGTGGGGTCACCATTCTGTAGAGGAGGCTTCTTGGGAGCGTGAGGCTAAGATTCGAGAGCGTTACCCTCATCTCTTTGATGGTTGATCATGTGATGTATTTTGTATGCTGTCTCCGATTCTATATGATGATATTATGACGTTTCTTTTTTCATGAGTTATGCTTAGTTGCAATGCTTGTGTAAATTTTGAGGACGAAATTTTTATAAGGAGGGGAGAGCTGTAAGACCCGTATCTTGGTCCGTACCATTCCGTAGACTTCCGCGGTCTTACCGGTTGGATTTTGGCAACCTTCGACCCTTAAACGATATCGAAGCGCGACCATGATTCATGTCGCCGCGGTTCTAATGCCGTGACTCGCGCGCCGAGGCGATACCCTGATCAAGAGATATGGGCCAATGTTCGGTGCGAGAAAATGCAGCCCGTTGCGAAAACTAAGGGAATCTATACGATGTGTCATATCAATCACATCAATCCCATCAATTAATCACCCATCAATCCATCACATGTCAAGTACACATCACTTCCATCCCTTTTCCCATGCAACCACAAAAGTCTCCCAAACTCATACCTCTCTTACACAAAAAGTCACAAAAGTCTTCACCACCCATACCTCTCTTACACCAAAGCCACAAAAGTCAAAGATTTCTTACAAAAACATCACTCACCACATCCATCCATCACTCTCTCTCTCTCCCTTTACATCACTCTCTCTCTTTCTCTCTTTCTCATTTCAAAAATCCCAAGCAACAAGAGCCCCCACGTATGGAATTTCTTCAAATTCCTAAACTCCAAGTGGCCCACCTCTTCATCCCAAAATCTCTCATCTCAACCCTCCATTCTTCATCTTAACCATTGAAGTTGAAGCTAAGGTGCCAAGGAACCCCTAGGAGCGAGATGATCGGACGGTGGGTGCTTCTATAGGGTAGATTTTCTTATTTTTATGGTGGACCAAGTGAGCCCACCGATCAATGGTGTGGATCCCACTTGGAACTCTAAAATGTGGCCGATGGACCACTTGGATCATCATGATCGTTCCATGATGGGGCCATTCTCCATGGACCCCATCATGATGATTATTTCATTTAGAAAGGTCATCTAGACCGTCCATATCGGTGGGGAATGGATCTCCACTGTTGATTTACATTTTTTATGG
The DNA here is from genome assembly GCA_037074715.1 of Magnolia kwangsiensis. Lineage (NCBI taxonomy): Eukaryota > Viridiplantae > Streptophyta > Magnoliopsida > Magnoliales > Magnoliaceae > Magnolia > Magnolia kwangsiensis. The sequence continues at coordinate 38,417,222 of CM073576.1, read as the reverse complement.
TCTCATGTTCAAGGGATCCGTTTATTGTATGGTTCATTGCAAGGGAGGGCCCATAATGTCGGGGTCCCTCCATCACAAGGCGTGTCCCACTCTCCATCTCTCTCTCACTCCCTTTTTATTGCTTTTTATTTTATTTTATTTTATTTTGCGTGGCCCACTTGAATGGACCCCCCACCTTGAAGAAATTATTTAAGTCCAAGTTTTCTTCTACTGGGGCCCATCTTAAATGTTTGACCCACATCATCCAACGGTGGTGGCCCACCTAATCAGGGCCCACCACAAATGCCTTTATTTTCTTTTCTTTTCTTTTTTTTTTTTTATTTTTTTTAAGACCTACCCGTCCAGCGTCTGAGATGCTGGACGTTCCTGTGTTATAAAATAAAAAAAAAAAAAGAAAAGAAAAAGGGACTTTTAGGGTGAGCCCCCTGCATAGGCCCTCCCTTAATGAATGTATTCAATCCACGCCGCCTATTCAGTTTTCAAGGTCATTTTAGTTGTTGAGCCAAGTTATGAGGTTAATCCGATGATCAGGTGGGCCATACTTTTCGAAACGGTAGCCTTCACCATTTATATAACATTTTGAATTTTTCTTCAGGCCAAGAATATGCAACATTGGACTTATTAGACCTGTTATAGCCCGTAGAAACTAATGGACGAGGTGGATCTGATCGATGTGGGCCCCAGACATGAAAAACCCCAGAAACGGGGTTTTCCATTTAAATTGGAAATAGCATCAGAGGCATCTGCCTCTCTGACGTGCAGCAGACGTGCAGAAGGCGCTGCACGTCGGGCGGGCGGGCAGCGAACGGCCACCTACGGCTGCTGCCATGGGCCCCACATGATGTATATGGCTTATCTACGCCATTCATGAGGTGGGTCCCCTTCTCAGGTGGGCCCCCTCCAAAAATGGGACAGATCCAAAACTCAGGTGGCCCACACCACGTGAAACAGTGCAGATTGAATTCTGCCATTGAAAAATTTTTGGGGCCCACAGAAGTTTTGAATCAAGCGGAAATTTATGTCGTCCCTTCATCCAGGCCCGAGGGACCTTATGAATGGCTTGGATGGCAAATGGACATTTAGGTGGGCCCCACGTGGAGCCCACAGTGATGTATGGATTTTTATCTCCACCGTCCACTGGACGGTGGAGCCCAGGGAGAGTTTTGTGACGGTGGAGCCCTTTGGGCGTGCTGTGTGGGTGTGCATGCGTGTGGGTGTGTGCATGTATATATATACATATATACTTATATATACAATATGTATTATATGTACGTATTATACTGTTGTAATAAATATGATGGTAGGCCCTCATGTGGGCCCCACCCTTGATGCATGTGATGCATCCATACTGTCCATCCATTGATTTGTAACAGGTCTATGGGCTAGGCCCATTTGATCTATGAAATGCTTATGGGCTAGGCCCATTTGATCCATTTGGGCCTAAGAACTTAGGCCCACTTGATATGTTGCAAGTCCATGGGACTAGGCCCATTTGATGTACTCCAAGGCCCATGAAATTGGACCCCTTTTGTTGAAATTTTAAAGCCATGGAAGTAAGCCATTTGATATATGCAAGACCTAGGGGTTTAGGCCCACTTTGATATGCATGCAAGCTCATGGGTTAGGCCCATTTGAATTGTTTAAGGCCTAGGGATTTAGGCCTATTTGACTCATATAAGGCCTATGGGTTGAGGCCCATTTGATCTACATGTGGGATCCCAATTGGTGTGGCCCATTGGTCTCATACTAGACTCATGAGACTATGCTCATTTAATGCAATCCAAGGCCCACGGGTTTTGACCCATTGCAATGCACATAAGACCCATTGGTGTGGCCCATTTATGTGGCCCATCTGACGAATAAAAGGCCCATAGGATATGGCCCATTTGATATATATAGGAAAAGCCCAATGGGATGAACCTAAGGTCCATTGCAATGTGTAATCCCAATACCGATTATGTAGCGATGTTTAAGAAAATCGTGCCTGGGATGAAATATTGGTTTGACGTCCACATTTCGAGTGTAATGCTGGTTGGATGTCCACATTACGACTCTCCTTAAGGCCCGTTACTGGGTCGTATTTATCGTGTATTGACCGTCCAGGTCCATCTGCATTGTAAGATAGTTCATTTTATTATAACATGTTTAGTACAGTTTCATGACTCATGATCATACGCATCATATGTATGCTTGACGTGAGAATTGTCTGATCATAGCATTTGCCCTCAGACAGGTTGTTTATGGGCTCCCGGTTAGGCGGTGTTGCCCTACATGAGCGCACGGTATGCGCAGGATTGGTTGCATAACTGGATAGCGTGATTCATGCATTTCTACATTTGTGTGACATGGTTATTGTACGCCCTAGCGACATCAGGGCTGTAGCCTCCACAGACGCATCGTGGTTGGCAGGATTGGATACCAAAAATCTTGTTCTACATGGGGTACTATAGATATCCCTAGGTGAAAGTCCCTAAACCCTTATGGTACCAAGAGGTTGCTCCAACGTCTAGACTGAGTGGGTAGATGAGCGTTGAGTGCCGATTACCAGACGGTTACGCTCTCCACTGTGTCTTGGTCGGTTGGAAGGGGGTGCGGCCTTACCCGCCCTAGTGTAGGGGGCAATACTACGCTGAGTTTGACCAGCTCGAGGAATGGGTCCGCTATCGACGAGTCGCGCCCGATATTTGGCAGACGGATAGTGAGGTCTCTTCCACTATCTTATTGCGCGCGATGTGGCGGCAATCTGGTTTAGAGTGTACTAGACCCCGGTGATATCCTATATTTGAGCTGTATTGATGTGTGGATATAGATGAGGACCTGTATGCTTGAGTTGTATTGTACATCGCATGGCCTTGGGATGGCCGCTACATTCATGTCTGGCATTGTATAGCCTTGGTATGGCTCATGATATCATGGTTCCATTTGCATATTTCGCATTACTCTGACATTGCATGTACATATTACTACCTTGCGCACACACTTTCACCACCCTCTAAGCTTTCTGTAAGCTTATGCACGACCGTTGCGTGCAGGTGACGTTGGATCGCAGCAGCACTGAGGCAGGAGCACGTTGTAGAGCGTTTGGAGTTTTTGATTCTTTACCATTGTATTTCCCTTTATGCTCATTGTACTTGTAAAGTTTTTTATCATAGTAGAAATGTAATAGAGTTCTTGGTTGTTGTTTGTGGGTTATGCCTTTGGTTATGCTTATTAAGAATCAAACTGACCTTGAAAATCCTCCTCGTAGCATCCCAGGATCGGAACCTGGCGAATGGGAGCTAGGAGCCGAGAATGGCGTTCTACGGAGGCTGTGGGAGCCGAATTCGACGATCGAAAATTTTGTGAGCCCGGTTTTCGAGTTTAGGGCGTGACACGGTGGGAAACGTGACTTACTGGTATTCAGCACTTGAGCGCTCATGTTCCACTCGTCTAGAGGTTGGGGCACCTCTGGCCTCGGAGATTCTGAGATTTTCACCCAAGGTCATCCTAAGTGCCCAAAGTGTTAGAACTAAGTATTTTCGATCTCCCATTTAGTCATCCACGATATGCCTGTGGAGGCCACGACCCTTATGTCGCTATGGCATACAATGCTCAAGTTACATATATGTGAGATGCATGAGTCACACTATCTAGTCATGTAGCAATCCTGTGCGTACGGATGAATAATGTAGGCACTCCGTCTCATAAGAAGTCCCGTAAATAGTCTGTCCAATGTCGTATACTATGATCAAACATTCCTCATACCAAGCATACATATGATTCGTATGGGCATGATTCATGGAGTTATACTAAGCACTTTATATGGTGATGAACTATCCTCACAACGAAGATACGCCTTGATGGCCTACACAACAATTATGAGCCTATCAATGGGCCCTAAGGAGAGTTATAATGCAGACATTTAACCAATATTATTCTTACAATGTGGACGTCAAACCAACATTTCTCCTAAGGCACAACCCACCATAAACATCATTACCTGCATTATAGTGAAATCACACATTACATCAGGTGCACATTCCTCGCATTGAGCCACATATACACCACATCGGGCCTAGCCATTCCGGCCACAAATACATCAAGATGGGCCTAATCATATGCGCTGAAAATATTTTACAATGGGCCACAACATATGAGCTGGAAACACATCACAATGAGCCTTTCCAAATGGGTCAGAAATACATCACAATGAGCCTCAACCCACGGGCCCTAATACATCACAATGGGCCTCAACCCATGGGCCCCAAATACATCACAATGGGCCTCAACCCAAGGGCCCTAATACATCACAATGGGCCTTAACCGATGGGCCCTAATACATTACATCGCGTCTCATCTAATGGGCCTTGCACATCACAGCGGGTCTTATAGTGGGCCTATACATCATAATGCCCTTCATATATCATTGTTGGCCTCACAAGGTAGCCCTTATAATCCAACAAAATAGGTAGGAAACATGTATATTATTGTAGCACCCCAGATTTTTACCAACCTGGGGTTAGACATCCTTAGGCAATGGGTCAACCATAGCACCTAGGTAGCCTCTCAAAATTCAATTCCAAAGCTAGAGAAATCATTTAGAACGTAATTCTTTAGAAATTTAATGTGCTTTAGCTAGAGCTACACTAGATTACCTGTGAAATAAGCACCAACCACTTTAAATACGATCTGTAAGACCCAAAACCTCTAGAATTGTTAACGCTACGTTACCCTGAAACCTAGATTCAAACTCTAAACCCAGTTGCTCTCGGGAATGCTTTGTAACTTTGTATTGGATCTATACCACACGTTGAAAGTTCGATATCTATAATCTTAGACCATTATGACCGCCTAGTTGGACTTGACAATCATTTCAAAAATCAAGCCCAACTGATGTCCTGACACTATTTTACTGAGTTCGAAGTGAAGAGAGTGAGAAAAGGAAAAGATTTAGAAAATTAATTCAATTTTTAATAAATTCGGCAGGTGTCGCTTGCACGACATTTTTAAGCATTCTAACCGTTAGAATTCGACCAAATTTCACCCTCGGATCAGCAAAATGGGCCCTTTCATGTCATAAAACTTGTAGTCCTGATTTAGGTTCGGTAACCGTTAAATTAAAAATGGTCCGCCATGGACGATCTGAAAATCCAATCAGACTGAAAACTTAACTGATTAAAGATCCGATGCTAGTAAGCTTAATTCCGACCGCGACTGATAACAGGACCTCCAGAAATGCTCCGTTGGATCAGAAAGATTCCGATTTGGTTATAACCTAAGTATACCTTAACTTGGAGTCCATTTTCGTTATGTTTAGGCTTATAAAAGGGCCTTAAACCCTTAGCTTTCTAACCCATACGAATTTCTAACCCTAAGGAGAAAAGAGAGAAGGAAAGAGAGAGAAAGTGTGAGAGAGAGTTGGTGTTCGATCCAGGGCTTCTTCCCTGTTATTCCACGTACTCAACTATCACTTCTGCATCATTTTTCCAGCAATTCTGGTTCCATTCTTAGGTAAGAAAACCTAACCCTAATCAGTTCTAGAGGTTTGAATAACATAAGTGATGAAATAGCTAATCTATTTCATGCTACAGGTTACCTATGTGCCGTAGACAAAGACTTAGAGCCTCTGTCGAGTTTGTTGCGATTCTACGGCGTAAGGTGTAGATTTTAGACACTTAGGTTACCATTTTTCAAAGCTTTCAATGTTGTTTAATGGTAAATTGTTGACAAGGATGTTGTTTGACAGGTAGAACATGCTGTCTGTTTTTCATTTCGAATACGTACGAAGAATATGAGATTTAGGGTATTTCAGGTATTTGTAGGAAATACTGTATACGTACGTATTTTGCTGATATGATTGCCATGAGTATTTATCATGTACCTATGCTAGTTATGCGCGTATGATCTTTTTGGCCAAGAAATTCGCCCTAATGCACATTATTAGTCGACATATGCTATGTAGACTAATGTGTGTAGACTAAGTGTTTGTATAAATGTATGTATTAGTATGTATTGAGTAAATGGTGTTGTAGATTAGCGTTGAGATTGGATTCTCAACTAATTTGATGATGTACATGATTTCCTCCATGCTTGTTGTATTTGAATTGATTACCTTATGTGTGAAATACTCGTGTATGGTTAACTGCTTATGATGTATGTTATAACATGCTAATAACATGCTAGAATTACTTGTAATACAATTCTATCTCTCTCATAAGATTATTGATTTAGATTACAAGTGTTTGGGGCTATACTCTAGTCCAGGCAGTCGGTAACAGATTTAAATTCGTGGTTGGATTCTATTTACCATGAAAGACGTGTTAACGAACCCGAGTCGTGCTTTAGTTGACGGCAGTGGTTAGGCCACACGAGGTGTTTATACACTTCATGTCGTTCAGATTGAGGTGCGCTCGTACTAGTTGAGCTCGTCAAGTAACCCGACTGACCATTGTATGTTCACCTTGTATTGGTCATAACTGTGTGAACCTAGGGTACAGAACTTACCAGTGATAATCCTGAAAATCGTGGTACCTTAATCCACTAAGACTCATGAGCCAGGCATGGTGGTATGGGACACCGTGGTCGAGCTGTCGGCCTACGTTGGGGCCACGAGCCTCCCCGTAGTGACTAGTGAGCAACCCAGACTCGTGAGCTGATTATGGTGGTATGAGACACTATATTCAAGCTGTCGGCCTACACTGATAAGGTGATGGGGGAACGGTGTAACGAGTGCGTGCAACAGCCCTGGCAGCCCTTTGTAGTGACCTCGAGCGTACTCTGAGTCTACGTGAGGCGACAACCCTTCCATAGCAATAAGAATACAACTAGGCCTGTATTTATAAGGTGATGGTGGAGCAGATCAACGAGTGCATGCAATAGCCCTAACAGCCCTTGCAGCGATCTAGAAATATATCATCGTATGAGACTATTAGGAGTGACAACCCTAGACAGGATTCTTGTTGGAAATGATATAAGGGAAGTACCCTAGTATTCCAATCCTGCTATATATTATGTTATATATCTATCATAGTCTTCCGCTTGCATAATTTAACTATCTCTGGAGTATGATATGCTGTTTTGGTCTAATCCCACGCTTATTTTCTGCACTAATATGAACAACATTCATCCATCATTGAAAATGTTGCATAAGTGATGTTCTGGAACTCGGGAGTGGAGTTTATGCTCGACCCCCAATTTTTGGGATGTTACAGATGGTATCAGAGCATGATTTGAATTAAATCGGGCCTGGGTTATGGTAACACGACGCACTCTGACTTAGGAAGGGGGCGATGAAACCTAGAAACCACATTAGAATCACAAGTTTATCCAACAGGTGAGACTATACGGTAATTTAGTCCATAACGTATCTTTGGTCACGTGAAGTGACCTAAGTCGCCTCTAGGCAGTCAGTCGACGGGTTTGAGTCATTGTAAGACTCGTATCTTGGTCCGTACCTTTCCGTACACTTCCGGGGTCTTACCGGTCGAATTCCGGCGACCTTCGACCCTTAAACGATATCGACGCGTGACCCTGATTCATGTGCCGACAACCCGAGTCGACTCAACTCGAGACCAATACCATAGGGACCGTGTCGTCGTTGCGGTTCCGATGCCGCGACTCGCCCGCCAAGGCGATACCCTGGTCAAGAGATATGGGCCAACGTTCGTTGCGAGAAAATGCCACATGTTACGAAAACCAAGGGAATCTCTATGATGTGTTACATCAATCACATCAATCCCATTAATCAATCAACCCATCAATCCATCACATGTCAAAGTACACATCACTTTCATCCCTTTTCTCAAACAACCACAAAAGTCTTCACCACCCATACCTCTCTTACACAAAAAGTCACAAAAGTCTTCACCACCCATAGCTCTCTTACACAAAAGCCTCAAAAGTCAAGCTTTTCTTACACAACCATCACTCACCCATCCATCCATCACTCTCTCTCTCTCCCTTACATCACTCTCTCTCTTTCTCTCTTTCTCATTTCAAACCTCCAAGCAACTTCCAAGCTCCATACGTATGGAGTTTCTCAAACCCTCCTAAGCTCCAAGTGGCCCACCTTCCTACCCCAAAATCTCTCATCTCAACCCTCCATTCTTCATCTTAACCATTAAAGTTGAAGCTAAGGTGCCAAGGAACCTCTAGGAGCAAGAAGATCGGACGGTGGGTGCCTCTATAGGGTAGTTTTACTTGTTTTTATGGTGGACCAAGTGAGGCCCACCGATCCATGGTGTGGATCTCACTTGGGGCCCTAAGATAAGGCCAATGGCCTACTCGGATCATCATGATCATTCCATGATGGGGCCATTCTCCATGGACCCCATCATGATGTTCATTTTCTTTAGAAAGGTCATCTAGACCATCCACATTGGTAGGGAAAGGATCCCCACCGTCGATCTTCAGTTTTGATGGTCACGTGTGCAAAATGACCCACTTGATGTATGATTTCATGTAAGGGAGGGCCCATAATGTCGGGGTCCCTCCATCACAAGTTGTACCCCACTCTCCATGCCTCTCTCTCTCTTTTATTGCTTTTATTTTATTTTATTTTATTTTTATGCTATAGGATTGTGGCCCACTTGAATGGATCCCACCTTGATGTAATTATTTTCATTCAAGTGGGGCCCACCTTAGATGTTATTCCCATGCCACCCATCAGTGGTGGCCCACTTCATCAGGGCCCACCATTAAAAAAAAAATAATCATAAACCGTCCACACTGGACGTTTCAAATGAAAGAAGAGAAAAGGGAAAGAAGTAAGGGACTTTGGGTGGTCCACTTGGTTAGGCCCCACCACGATGTATTTAGGCAATCCAAGCCATCCATCCCTTTTACCATCTCATTTTAGGCGTTGAGCCATAAAATGAGATTGAACGGAGCACCTGGTGGGCCATAGCACCAAATATTGCGTCCTCACCATTCAAATGCTATTTCTTATGTTATTTCACTTTCCAAGCGTCAAAAAAAATCCAAACTCTGGACTCATTTGGACGGCCTCGGGCCACTGATCGCAATGGCCGGGGCAGATTTCATTTTAGCGGGCCCCACACGTGAAAAACCCCGGGAAAACAGTTTTTCCCAAAATTCAGAAATTCATGAGGCAGAGGGCTCTGCCTCCTGTGTCAGCGCCTGCACGCAGGCACGTGCAGCGCTGGCATGGGCGAGCAGACGGACGTGGGAAGGTGGCCCATGGCCCTATGTGTGGACCCCACTATAATGTTTATTTGATATCCAAGCCGCTCATGAGGTGAGCCGCCCTGGTAGCGGGCCCCCCTCCAAAAATGAGACAGATCCAAGACTCAGGTGGCCCACACCATTTGAAACAGTGTGAATTGAATTCTTCCGTTGAAAAGTTTTTGGGGCCCACAGAAGTTTTGGATCAAGACGAAATTTGTGTTTTTCCCTCCACTTAGGTTCACCTGACCTTGTGAGCGGTTTGGATGGCAAATAGGCATTTCTGTGGGCCCCACATGGGACCCACAATGATGTATGTGCTAAGTCCACCGTCCAGACGGACGGTGGAACCCCCCACGGCTACACCCACTTGAGCATGAGTGGCCTCCACCGTCCAGCGGACGGTGGGGCCTCTTTGTGATGTATGTGTTCTACCCACAATGTCCACTGGACAGTGGGACCCACCATGACGCACGTGATGCATCCAGACCGTCCATCCACTTAGTGAGATCATTTTAAAGCATGAGTTATTAGATGGGTGGGCCACTCATATGGGTTTGGCCCATTTGGTTTGTAACAGGCCTATGGACTAGAACCATTTGAATTTCAAAAGGCCTATGGGCTAGGCCCATTTGGTTTATGAAATGCTTATGGGCTAGGCCCATTGGATTCACTTAAGGCCTAAGATCTTAGGTCCATTTGATGTGTTGCAAGTCCATGGGACTAGGCCCATTTGATGTACTTTAAGGCCCATGTAATTGGACCCTTTTGTTGAAATTTAAAGCCCATGGAAGTAGGCCATTTGATAAATGTAAGGCCTAGGGGTTAGGCCCACTTTGATATGCATACAAGGCCTACGGATTTAGGCCATTTAATGTACCATAAGGCCTAGGGGTTTAGGCCCATTGAACTCATGTCAGGTCCATGGGTTGAGGCCCACTTGATCTACATTTTGGGCCCAATTGGTGTGGCCCATTGGTCATATTTTAGACTCATGAGACTAAGCTCATTTGATGCAATCCAGGGCCACGGGTTTTGACCCATTGCAATGCACATAAGACCCATTGGTGTGGCCCGTTTATGTGGCCCATCTGATGAATAAAAGGCCCATAGGATAGGGCCCATTTGATATATATATATATATATGAAAAGCCCAATGGGATGAACCTAAGGTCCATTGCAATGTGTAATCCCAATATCGATTATGTAGCGATGTTTAAGAAGATTTGTGCCTTGAGGGTAATGTTGGTTTGACGTCCACATTGCGAGTGTAATGCTGGTTGGATATCCACATTACGACTCTCCTCAGGGCCCATTACTGGACCGTACTTATCGTGTATAGGCTGTCCAGGTCCATCTGCATTGTGAGATAGTTCATTTTATTATATCATGTTTAGTACAGTTTCATGACTCATGATCATACGCATCATATGTATGCTTGACGTGAGAATTGTCTGATCATAGCATTTACCTTCGGACAGGTTGTTTATGGGCTCCCAATTAGGCGGTGTTGCCCTACATGAACGCACGGTATGCGCAGGATTGGTTGCATGACTGGATAGCGTGATTCATGCATTCCATATTTATGTGACATGGTTATTGTACGCCCTAGCGACATCAGGGTCGTAGCCTCCACAAACGCATCGTGGTTGGAAGGATTGGATACCGAAAATCTTATTCTACATGGGGTACTATAAATATCCCTGGGTGAAAGTCTTTAAACCCTTATGGTACCAAGAGGTTGCTCCAACGTTTAGACCGAGTGGGTAGATGACCGTTGAGTGCCGAATACCAGACGGTTACGCTCTCCACTGTGTCGTGGTCGGTTGGAAGGGGGTGCGGCCTTACCGGCCCGAGAGTAGGGGACAATACTAGGCTGAGTTTGACTAGCTCGAGGAATGGGTTCGATATCGACGAGTCGTGCCCGATATTGACAGATGGATAGTGTGGTCTCTTCCACTTACCTTATTACGCGTGATGTAGCGGTAATCTGGTTTAGAGTGTACTAGACCCCGGTGATATCCCATATTTAAGCTGTATTGATGTATGGACATAAATGAGGATCCGTATGCTTGAGTTGCATTACACATCGCATGGCCTTGGGGGGGCCGATACCATTCATGTCTTACATCGCATAAGCCTTGGTACGACTCATGATATTATAGTTCCATCAGCATATTTCGTATTACTCTATCATTCATGTTCATATTACTACCTTGCGCACACACTTTCACCACCCTCTAAGCTTTCTATAAGCTTATGCACGACCGTTGCGTGCAGGTGACGTTGGATCGCAGCAGCGCTGAGGCAGGAGCACGTTGCAGAGCATTTTGGAGTTTTTGTTCTTAACCATTGTATTTCCCTTTATGCTCATTGTACTTGTAAAGTTTTTTATCATAGTGGAAATGTAATGGAGTTCTTGGTTGTTGTTTATGGGTTATGCCTTTGGTTATGCTTATTATGAATCAACTTGATATTTAAAATCCTCCTCGTAGCATCCCAGGATCGGAACCTAGCGAATGGGAGGTAGGAGCCGAGAATGGGGTTCTATGGAGGCTGTCAGCGCCGGATTCGGCGATCGGGAATTTTGTGAGCCCGATTTCTGAGTTTGGGGCGTGACAGTCATTCCCTGAAGAATTCCAAACTTAGAGATGAATGTCCTTAGGTTGTGGATCAACTACAACCCTTACACTTAATCTCAAGCCTTAAAACCCTTTTTTTATCCAATTCCGTCAAAATTTCTCCTTTCACCACCTCATTTTTCAACTTTTTTTAAGTTCTTTCATACTAGACATAAATCCTAATGTATAAATGATGGAGAGTAATACTTAAACAAAAATTTACTATAAATAGTAAGTATATGTATAAATTAGACTTTTGACCATTCAATTTATGGAATCTCTAGAATAAATGGGTTAGTTGGATAGATTAGTGTCTCCTACTCCAAAATAATATGTTACACATCATATAACTCATTCCAGTTTGCACATTGGCCTCAAAAACACCTCAAATGGAGTCGGGAGCCAAACGGAGCACTTACAGGGGGACCCAGGGTGGGACTCACATCATTTTGGACCCAAGGGGGGGGGGGGAGGACCTCGCCGGAATGGCAAGCTGTAACGCCCCGAAAATCGGGGGTCGGGTAAAAACCCAACTCCCGAGTTCCGGAACATCACTTATGCAACATAAATAATGATAAATGCATGCTGTCTGTAGAATGGCATTAAACAAGATTGAGACTAAGCCAAAATAGCATATCATACTCTAGAGACAGTTAAATTAGCAAGGGGAAGACTATGATAGATATATAGAATATATGAACTGTTGTGAGTCTCCAGAGTGTGAACATGTTACCAGGTTAAACATATACATGTATACTCCAAAGATGAGCAAAAAGAATATACATGGGTGCAAAAATAAAGGGCAAAATACCACGTGTGCTGGTAGCTAATCAGTAACCCTGTAACCCCATTAATCAGAACCTGCATATAGGAGGGATCCTCCTCATCATCATCAAGTCCGGCTCTGCTTCGAGAGCATCGCCATCATCTGAAACTAAAATAGGGACTGGTGGGTGTCCGGAACACCATCCCGTAACATGGGAGTGAGTAGCTAACTCAGTGGAATCATAGAACAAAGATTAATATATTATCAAATCCATCATGCGATAATGATAAAGCAAACAAAATAAACATTCCTAAATACTGTGATTAATGCACAGATGAAATGACATGATGGATGCCCTCACCGACATACTCCCTCATACGGCACCATCTGTGTCCGCGACATGCTTTCTTCCCACAGTGCTCCACATCTTCCAGGCACATGCAGTGCGACGTGGATATGATTACCGAGTTGTTATTAGTCCATTTCATACAGCAGGATTGGGAAACTAGGGTACTTTCCTTATATCAATCCCAACACAGATCCTGTCTAGGGTCATCACTCCTAGTAATCTCATACGATGATATATTTCTAGGTCACTCCAAGGGCTGTCAGGGCTGTTGCACGCACTCGTTGCACCGCTCCCCCATCACCTTATCAATACAGACCTAGTTTATATCCTTAAGACTGCATCAAGACTCGTCGCCCCCATGCGGTGTCAGGATAAACTCAAGGTCACTACAAAGGGCTGTCAGGACTGTTGCTCACACTCGTTGCTCCACTCCCCCATCACCTTATCAATGTAGGCTGACAGCAAGAATATAGTGTCCCATACCACCATAATCTGCTCAGAGTAGGGTGCTCACTGGTCACTACGGGGAGGTTTGTGGCCCCAGCGTAGGCCGACAGCTCGACCACAGTGTCCCATACCACCATGCCTAGCTCATGAGTCTTTATGGATCAAGGTACCATGGTTAACAGGGTTTTCAATGGTAAGCTCAGTACCCTAGGTTCAAGCAATTATGACTCATATAAGGTGAACATACAATGGTCAGTCGGGTTACTTGACGAGTCTGACTAGCGCGAGCGCACGTTGAATCGACCGACATGAAGTGCATAAGCACTTCGTGTGGCCTAACCACTGTCGATGACTCTAGTACGACTCGGGTTCGCCATACACATCCTTCGCGGCAAATAGAATCCAACCACAAATTCTAAACTGTTATCGACTGCCTGGACTAGAGTATAGCCCCAAGCACATGTAGTGTGAATCAGTAATCATATGAAATAAATGAAATTGAAGTGCAAATAATTTCAGCATGTTATCAGCATGTTATAACGTACATCATAAGCAGTTAACCATACACGAGTATTTCACACCTAAGGTAGTCAATTCAAATACAACAAGCATGGAGGAAATCATGTGCATCATCAAAGTAGTAGAGAATCCAGTCTCAACGCTAATCCACTACACCATTTACTCAATACTTACTAATACATACATTTATACAAACACTTAGACTACTTAACTCCAACGTACTTGACATATGTTGATTTCGACGTATAATATGACAGATCCTTATATCAAGGAGTTTTCTAGTACACACAATCATATTCTTACATTCAAAACATATGGCAGGCATAAATCATATTAATTTAGGCATTTCAACAAACACTTACTTTACACACATTAGTCTACATAGCATATGTCGGCCAATATGTGCATTAGGGCGAATCTCTTCGCCAAACAAATCATACATCCATAACTAGTATAAATACACGGTAAATGCCCATGACAATCATATCGGAAAAATACGTACGTATACAATATTTCCTACAAATACCTAAAATACCCTAAATCTCATATTCTTCGTACGTATACGGAATGGAAAATGGATAGCATGTTGTACATGTCAAATAACATCCTCATCAGCAATCTACCATTAAACGACATTGAAAGCTTTGAAAAATGGTAACCTAAACGTCTATAATCTGCACCTTAAACCAGAAATGCGTATTCGTTAAGATTCAGACGATGTGTCTTCGTCAACGGTAGATACGCCACCTATGGCAAGAAACAGGTTAGCTAGAACTCTTCTATAGCTAGTCTAAGCTTTAAATCAGGTTAGAGTAAGGGTTTTCTTACCTAGAACGAAGTTGGAATCGCCAGAATAGCGATGCAGGTAGGTGGCTTTGGCACATGGGGCAGCAGGGAAGAATCCCTGGAAGAATCACCAGCTTCTCCCTCACTTTCTCTCTCTTTTCTCTCCTCTCTCCTAGGGTTTTTTCCAAATTCGTATGGGTTAGAAGGCTAAGGGTTTAAGCTCCTTTTATAAGCCCAAACATAACCAAAATAGACCTTAAGTCAAGGTATACTTGGGTTATAGCCAAATCGGGTCTTTTCCAATCTAAAAGAGCATTTCGGGAGGTCCCCTGGCCGAATGTGATCGGACTTAAGCTCATGGATACTAGATCCAGCTCACACCAAGTTTTCAGTCTGGTAGAGTTCCCAAATCGCACATGGCGGACCAGTTTCAGTTTAGCGGTCACGGAGACTCGATCGAGGATTTCAAGTACACTGACCTGAATGAGAAATGTTCCCTGATCCGAGGGTGTATTTAGGTCAGATTCCGACGGTCTGAATGCTTATACTTAACCCGCAAGCAAAGCGTGCCAGATTTATTTAAATCACATTTAATTTTCTAAAGGATTTCACTCTTTCTCATACTCCTTGCTCCAGGCTCAGTACAATAGCGACTGGACATCGGTTGGGCTTAATTTTCGAAATGATTGTCAAGTCCAACTAGGCAGTCGTAATGGTCTAAGATTGTAGACATCGAACTTTCAACGTGCAGTCTAGATCCAATATAAAGTTTTAAAGGGTTCCTGAGAATAAATCGGTTTAGAGTTTGATCCTGGATTTCAGGGTAAGATAGCGTCAATGGTTCTACAGGTTTTGGGTCTTACAGATCGTATTTAAAGTGGTTGGTGCTAATTTTGCAGGAAGTCTAGTGTAGTGCTGGCTAATTCACGTTAAATTCTAAAGAATCAGGTTCTAAATGATTTCTTTGGCTATGAAATCGAATTTTGAGAAACTACCAAGGTACTATGGTTGACCCATTACCTAAGGACGTCTAACCCCAGGTTGACAAAAATTCAGGGTGTTACACGAGCCCTCGCCGAACAGGTCAGAGGTCGGTGAGGACCTCGCCGGTCAACGGGCCAGGCTGGGTCCGGGCTTCGGGCCGACCGAGTTTGGGGCCTAGTGGGACCCAATAGTCCAGGGTTTGATTCTTCATTCATTCAAAATTTCATACTTCCTTCACAAATTGGCCCTCTAAGCTCTCCCTTCCCTCTAAACTTGTTATTTTCTCTCTCCAACCTCCCTTCCAATCATTCTTTCCTTCATTTTCTGTTATTTCTCTCATCCCTCTACTGTTCTCACCCCTACCCAGCACCTACACTCTCCATTTTCTACGGTTGGAGCTCCCAAGCTCTCCTTTGAGGCTCAAAATTGTGTGAGCTTTCAACTCATCACATTTCTTCCTTTCCCCTTCTTTGATCCCTACCTTTTGGACATATTTTCCACCTCTCTTAGATTTAGATCCGTGGGAAGCCATTAGGTTAGCCTTTTCTTCCCTTTCATCAATTTTCCATGGCTCCTTTTGAGTTCGTTTTAGCCATTTTCTCGATCTCTCCGCTTTTACCCACGGATGAGACCAAATGTAATAGCTTAGTCCATAAAGAGTGACCATCTAATGCTAGGACATCTAGAGTTTTGGACCTAGAGTTAGTACTCCTAGATTTGAAAGATCTGACGATATAGGAAATCCAATTTCAATTAGATAATCTTGACTCTAAGCGATAGAACAATCCACTGTAGTAGAAATGGTATGAAATCATTTAGTGTATAAGCTTAGACTTTGGATTATAGCTAGTGAGTTACAGACTAGTCTACTAGTTATATTAAGTAGTGTAAAGCCTGTATATGCTAAGGAATAATAGGTTAGATTTGGTTGGAGTAGAACCTCATTCCTTCGATAGATCCCCTTAATACTTATAGACTTCTGTTATAACCCTTAGGAAAGTTGTTTTAACTTAGAATCATTCACTCTCAGGGAAAGCTTATAAATCCCTCAGATTGAACTTAGAATAAACCAGCACACCCCTTAGAATTTTCCTTAGAATTGCCTTCCCAAGGACTTCTTACAATCGGGAATGCGGAGTAAAGGAACTATATATATAAGGGAAGTATTCGCGGTTTGAATCGAATTCTCAATCCTAGTGATTACGAATAAATCCAATGCTCTGATCAAGCAGAAGATCGGCATCGACTCGGATTAAGAACTAATACGCCAAATTTTCAATCCTAGCTGGACAGAAAGTCTATGTATCAAGCTCAGACCCACTACACAACCTTTCTTCCGTGTTAGCCCGACCATCTACAACCAAAAGTTATTTCTTTGCCTTTGGAAAATGTTGAGGACATATAGCCAATAGAGGTTAGACAGCTTGACGCAAGCTCACACCAGCCCTTGAACTCAATCACAATAGAGATTAGGCTTCTTTCTACAACCATAGGTACCAATGTCATATAACGCATCATTAACAAAGGAAGACCAATGTAGCGAGAGGTTGTTTCCCGTTTCATGTCAAGGATAGGCCCTAAGTTACATCTCGTTTCGATATCCAGATAGAGACATAGATTCTTGAGCCTTAAGTAGAACTAAGTTTTAAGGGGGGTAGAACGTACCGAGCCTAATCTAGTTAGAATTAGCTAACACAACCGTTGGATCAGAGTAGCGCAGCGGAAGCGTGGTTGGCCTCTTTCCCACTGACCTAGGATCGAAGAAGTTGATTTAGTTTATACGTAAGGTTAGGTCATTAAATAGGATTTGAACCTTCCTTAGGATGTTAATATTAAAGTCTTTCTAGGGACTCATTACCCTTAGCCAATTTCGAGAACAAAATTATAGATTTTTGCCAACCTGGGGTTAGACGTCCTTGGACAATGGGTCAACCATAGCACCTTGGTAGCTTCTCAAAATTCGATTCCAAAGCCAGAGAAATCATTTAGAACCTAATTCTTTAGAAATTTAATGTATTTTAGCTAGCGCTACACTAGATTACCTATGAAATAAGCACCAACTACTTTAAATACGATCTGTAAGACCCAAAACCTCTAAAATTTTTAACGCTACGTTACCCTGAAACTTAGGATCAAACTCTAAACCCAGTTACTCTCGGGAATGCTTTGTAACTTTGTATTAAATCTAGACCGTATGTCGAAAGTCCGATATCTATAATCTTAGACCATTACGACCGCCTAGTTGGACTTGACAATCATTTCAAAAATCAAGCCCAACTCATGTCCTGACACTATTTTACTGAGTTCGGAGTGAAGAGAGTGAGAAAAGGAAAAGATTTAGAAAATTAATTCAATTTTTAATAAATCTGTCAGGTGTCGCTTGTGCAACATTTTTAAGCATTCTAACCATTAGAATTCGACCAAATTTTACCCTCGGATCAGGAAAATGGGCCCTTTCATGTCACGAAACTTATAATCCTGATTTAGGTTCGGTAACCGTTGAATTGAAACTGGTCCGCCACGGACGATCTGGAAATCCGATTGGACCGAAGACTTAACTGATTAAAGATCCGATGCTAGTAATCTTAATTCCGACCGCGACTGATAACAGGACCTACAGAAATGCTTCATTGGATCAGAAAGATTCTGATTTGGTTATAACCTAAGTATACCTTAACTTGGAGTCCATTTTCGTTATGTTTGGGCTTATAAAAGGGCCTTAAACCCTTAGCTTTCTAACCCATACGAATCTCTAACCCTAAGGAGAAAAGAGAGAAGGAAACAGAGAGAAAGAGTGAGAGAGAGTTGGTGTTCGATCTAGGGCTTCTTCCCTGCCATTCCACGTACTCAAATATCACGTCTGCATCATTTTTCCAGCGATTTCAGCTCCATTCTTAGGTAAGAAAACCTAACCCTAATCAGTTCTAGAGGTTTGAATAGCGTAAGTGATGAAATATTTAATCTATTTCATGCTACAGGTTACCTTTGTGCCGTAGACAAAGACTTAGAGCCTCTGTCAAATTCGTTGTGATTCTACAGCGTACGGTGTAGATTTTAGACGCTTAGGTTACCATTTTTCAACGCTTTCAATGTCATTTAATGATAGATTATTGACAAGGATGATGTTTGACATGTAGAACATGCTGTATGTTTTTCATTTCGAATACGTACGAAGAATATGAGATTTAGGGTATTTCAGGTATTTGTAGGAAATACTGTATACGTACATATTTTGCTGATATGATTGCCATGAGTATTTATCGTGTACCTATGCTAGTTATGCGTGTATGATCTGTTTGGCGAAGAAATTTGCCCTAATGCACATTATTGGCCGACATATGCTATGTAGACTAAGTGTTTGTATAAATGTATGTATTAGTATATATTGAGTAAATAGTGTTGTAGATTAGCGTTGAGATTGGATTCTCAACTAATTTGATGATGTACATGATTTCCTCCATGCTTGTTGTATTTGAATTGATTACCTTATGTGTGAAATACTCGTGTATGGTTAACTACTTATGATGTACGTTATAACATGCTGGTAACATGCTGGAATTACTTGTATTACAATTCTGTCTCTCTCATATGATGATTGATTTAGATTACAAGTGTTTGGGGCTATACTAGTCCAGGCAGTCGGTAACAGATTTGAATTCATGATTAGATTCTATTCACCATGAAGGACGTGTTGACGAACCCAAGTCGTGCTTTGGTTGACGGCAGTGGTTAGGCCACACGAGGTGTTTATACACTTCATGTCATTCAGCTTTAGGTGCGCTCATACTAGTCGAGCTTGTCAAGTAACCCGACTGATCATTGTATGTTCACCTTGTATTAGTCATAACTGCTTGAACCTAGGGTACTGAACTTACCAGTGATAACCCTGAAAATTATGGTACCTTGATCCACTAAGACTCATGAGTCGGGCATGGTGGTATAGGACACCATGGTCGAGTTGTCGGCTTACGCTGGGGCCACGATCCTCCCCGTAGTGACCAGTGAGCAACCCAGACTCGTGAGCCGATTATGGTGGTATGGGACACTATATTCGAGCTGTCGACCTACACTGATAAAGTGATGGGGGAGCGGTGCAACGAGTGCGTACAATAGCCTTAGCAGCCCTTTGTAGTGACCTTGAGCGTACTCTAAGTCTACGTGAGGCGACGACCCTTCCGTAGCAACAAGAGTACAACTAGGCCTATATTGATAAGGTGATGGGGGAGCGGAGCAACAAGTGCATGTAACAGCCCTGGCAGCCCTTGCAGTGACCTAGAAATATATCATCGTATGAGACTACTAGGAGTGACGACCCTAGACAGGATCCTTGTTGGGAATGATATAAGGGAAGTACCCTAGTTTTCCAATCTTACTGTATGAAAAGGACTAATAACAACTCGGTAATCATATTCATATCGCACTGTATGTGCCTGAAAGATATGGAGCACTGAGGGGAGAAAGCATGCCGCGGACGTAAGATGGTGTCGCATGAGGGAGTATGTTGGCGAGGGCATCCATCATGTCATTTCATTCTTGCATTAATTACAGTATTTAGGAATGTTTGATTTGCTTGCTTTATCATTATCGCTTGATTGATTTGATAACATGTTAACCTTTGCTCTATGATTCCACTGAGTTGGTCACTTACTCCCACGTTACGGGACGGTGTTGTACACACCAACCAGTCCCTATTTAGTTTCAGATGATGGTGATGCTTGCGAAGCGGAGCAGGACTTGTTTGATGATGAGGAGGATTTCTCCTATAGGCGGTTATCAGGCGGGTCTAGGTAGACTGTGTTCTGATCGACGAAATTACAGGGAGGTTGATTAGACGCCATGACACTTGTCATTTTGTATTTTTGGAGCACTCATGTATATTCTTTTGTTCATTTTTTTGGGGTATACATGTAGATATTTAACCTGGTAACATGTTCACACTCTAGAGACTTACAACAATTTATATATGTTATATATCTATCACAGTCTTTCTCTTGCATAATTTAACTGTCTTTGGAGTATGATATGCTGTTTTGGTCTAATCTCACTCCTATTTTCTGCACTAATATGAACAACATTCATCCATCATTGAAAATATTGCATAAGTGATGTTATAGAACTCGGGAGTGGAGTTTATGCTCGACTCCCGATTTTCGGAATGTTACAATTATATACATTAAGGTGGCCCTCACATCCAACCCTATTATCCAGAAAGACGGATGGATAGTGTGTTTACGATACACACATTAAGGTGGGCCTCAAGACAGATGGATGGAAGGGATAAAACATTTATATCATGGTGGGCCTCATACATCCCCAAAAAATCATGTTAGTGGATCATTTGGACCATAGAACAAATAGTAATGGAGTTAATAATTTTAGGGTTAAATAATTCATAGGGTCCACTATAAAGTTTATTTTCCAACCAATCTAATCATAAGGTCATAGAGACCTGGGTTAAGAGGGAAAATAAATCCAATATTAATCCAAAACTTCCATGGCCCCAAAGGGTTTCAATGGAAGATGTTCAAATCCAACTATTTCTTTGTGGTGTGGTCCACCTGATCAAAGGCTAGACACATCATGGAGTGGCCCGCTGTGATGTGTTTAAGATCCAACCAATTCATAAGTTAACATAGTGATAGATGAAGTGAAAACAAATATCAGCTTTATTTAAAACTACAGTGGCCCTTAGAAGTTTGAACGGTGGAGGTCACTGCCCACTATTTAATATGGTGGGGCCCATTTGAACCTTAGATCTAACTCATTCCTTACCTCATATCATGAAACGATATGTCAAAATGGTTGGACGAATTGGATGCAACACACAGATCATGGTGGGTCCAGTAAATGGGAGGCGTGGATGATACAGGTGGACCCACAAAGCTTGGTGACGTCACTCCAGTAGATATGCGCTGGATTGAGGTACACCAACCATCCCACGGATGGTGTGGGATACAGTGTACACATCAGTGGGTCTTATGTGGGGCCCACCGTAACGTTTATTTGTCATCCAACAGTTGATAAGGTCACACGGACCTAGATGAAAAGGAAAAAAAAATTTCATATTAATCCCAAACTTCCTCGAATGTAGAAGGATTTCAATGTTAGATGGTTCAATCCCACTATTTTCAGTGACGTGGGCCACCTGAGTTACAGGTATGGCTGAAATCAGGGGTGGTCCACAGCTAGGGGTGGCCCACCAAATGCATAGTGTTGATGTTTACACACATCATAGTGGGGCCCACGGTTGGGACCATGGCCCTAGCCCGTGTACACAGTAGGATGCTGCCGGAGTCCGTTATGTCAGCAGCAGTAGCAGCTGCTGCCTCATCCTTTTTATTTATTATTATTATTATTTAAAATTAGTTTTCCCGTGATTTTTCCCATGTGGGGCCCGCATCGGGTGAATCCAACCTAACCACTGGATTCCAGGACTCAAGATGCACCAAACAAGTCCAATATGCAATGTGTTTTGGTAAGTTGAAACATCAAGGTGGATTTCAACGGTAACAACCACTGTTTTCAATGTTATGGCCCACCAGAAAATCAGATTTGCTTCATTTTTCGGGTCAATGCCTAAAATGATCTGGAAAATAGGATGGACAACTTAGATTGAATTCATATATTAAGGTGGGGCCTGCATGAGTGACCCATCCCAAGTTTCAAAGCAAACTGATATCTTTATTCCCATCCCAGTAACATCCAGCGTCCAGGGATGCTAGACGGTTTTGACACAACACATGTTAAGGCAGGCCCCACCTTCAGACGTGCTATCCAAGTGGGCCACCATATGCATGGATGATGTGAATAAGACATACATCAATGTGGGGTCCATCCAAGTGGGCCACGCAGCCACATCATCACATAAAAATAGAAAAAAATGAAACAGAGAGGGAGAGAAAGAGAGAGAGAGAGAGAGAGAGAGAGAGAGAGAGAGAGAGAGAGAGACCCCGACACTATGGGCCCTCTCTTCCATGATTTACAATATACATCAAGTGGGTCTCATTACATGTGGGCCCACTGATCAAAATTAATGGTGGAGATCCCCTCTCCGTTGAAATGCAAGGTCTAGATGACCCTATCCATGTAAGGAAAATAAACATCATGATGGGGTCCATGGAGAATGGCCCCATCATAGAATGATTATGATAATCAAAGTGGGCCATCGGCCACATTTAGGGTCTAAAGTGAGATCCATACCATCAATCGATAGGCCTCACTTAGCCCATCATCAAAAGTGAAATCTAATCCTATAGATGGACCCACCTTTGGATCTTCTTGGTCCGATGAAATGCCGATCTCCTTGTGCTTCACTTTGATGGAGGATGATGAGAAATGAACGGCTAAGATGAAGGATTTTAGGGTGGGAAGTGGGCCACACACATCTCACTTTCTCTCCTTAGAATGCATGGACGTCCACCACTCTCCTTTGGAATTTTTGTTGCTTTGAAAGATGTGAAGAGAAAGAGAGAAAATGGGTGGTTATAAGAGAGGGAGAGTGATGGGTGATGGATGTGAGGTGAGTGATGGATGTGAAGTGAGAGATTTGTTGACTTTTGGTAGTTGCTTGACTTGTGGAGAAAGAAAGCATAGGTTCTTCTTGTACTTGACATGAAGTGATTGATTGATTGATTTGAGTGATTGATTAATGGAACATGTTGTAGAGATTCTCTTGGGATTGCAAACACACAGTGTTTTCTCAAAATAAATGCGGGTCTACATCTTTTGACCTAGGTATCGGGTCGGTACATGAGTCACGGTGTTAGAACCACGGCGATGGTGTAGTTGCAATGGTACAAGTCTCAGATTAGGCCAACTCAGATGTACAGGATACGACTTAGGGTCGTTCACCAACATCAACTATAGGTCACAAGTCGCTGAAATTCGTCGAAAAGCATCGCCGGAGTCGATGGAACAGTACAGACTAGGATACAGGTCTTACATGTATGGTTCATTTATGATATATGGGCCTAATATAAAGTTTCATGCCAAAAGGATCGTGGAAGCGAGGTGCTCTGGAATCCAGGGGCCTAGGTTAATGGCATTTTTGTAATTTTTATTGTTCTAAGAGTTCTAGGAAATCTAGTGGTCCTACGTGGTTATGGCCCTATTTCTAAGAGATTCTTATTAAAGATCTTATGTCTAAATCCTGATGGATGATGGATCATACCTTGATTTAGTTCAACAGAATGTATATGTACTAATCCATGTGATTAACGGTCGGATGACTTGATTTATAGATGACATTTATTATTAAGGGTTAGATTCACCAAATCATCTAGAGGAACTTGCATACGTCAAATTACCTGATAGATGGTCTTATTTTAAATTCAATGGTCAAATGGTTGGGTCTTATGGATAGAGATCATTCTTAATGGTCTAATTTACGTTTAAAATGCGATGTAAGGTTAGGTTAGATAGATTGGTACTATATCCATGTATATAATAGGTTGTATTTTACGGTAATGCTCTAGAACTTTCAATACTCAAGTATTGAAAAGTTCAGGGCGTTACAGAAACTAATTACCCATTAGTTGTAGGAGATTCAACCCACTCATTCACCTTGTGCATCTCATTAGATCATCACAAGCAAGATGATAATTATGGAAATAAAGTCATAGAAAAAAAACAAGAACATGATCGGGGAGCATCGACAAGCTGATCGAAGCACAGGAAAGCGGAGATCAAGCTACCCAAGAGAAGTAGTGAAAGGGATTCAATTTGACAAGAAAGTGTCATGTCTAAGAATCTAGGTTTATGATCATTCCTTGTGTAGGTTGGAGTGCAAGAGTTTATGTTCAAACTCACATAGGTTCTTTCATATGACCTTTGCTTTTTCGTGGGGCATAAATTTATAGTTTCCAATCCATTAGTGGGTCCAATCACATATATTATAAAAGATGTAGCAATAAAGCAATAGTCTATACATATGTTAGTGTACTTGTGTGTGTGGGATGTGCTATATATCCACTCCTACCATTCATCTAATCATGCATACAAGTGCTCGAAGACAATCCTAAACACAAGCATGTAATGTGGTTTGGTTTTCCTACTCCACTTCCGACGAATGCACATAACTCATAAGTGTACCGAATTTCACTATCGTAGGTTTTAAATCAGGTTCACCTCTAATCTTTACAATCCTACATAAGGATTAACTCCTGAAAGAGACTTTACGTGGTTTTTTATAAGCTCAACACGAACCTTGGTCTTACATAAGAACCTATAAACATACTTTAACATCCTAAATTTTCACAGCCAGAGTTTATACTTGTGTCTAAGAAAACCATGTGTTAATTATGTATAAATTAGATGCTTTAAAAATCGTACCTTGTTTTTTTCATTTAGATCACATCCAGTTATATTCATTAAGGTAACTTTTGAAGGTCAAATATTGCATATTGGACCCCATTTATATCTTAATTTTATGAACATGATACTACTTAATGTCCTATTTTACTCATATTTGTGTTGCAAGGTGAATTTGAGAACTTGGATTGGAAAAGGTGCTAAAAGCATGGATTTGACACTCAAAGATCGCTAAGGCAAAGAATGGATCTTAGGAGATAAATATTGAAGATTTCAAGGTCCCAATATTCAAGAAAACTAAGTGGAGAAGGAACGAAGTCGAAAGAACAAGTGCAGAGTACACATTGACTGTATCATCGAGCACTATTCGATAGCATCGATGACACATGCGATGACATCTAACACAGGTCAATGACATCAAATTTATGAAGGAAAATCGAGTTGGTCACTCGAAAAATTGAAGACATTTTTCGATGATTCAAGAACTTGTTCGATTACTCGAAGCTTTGCTTGATAAGATTGAAGACCTACTCGATGACATCAAATTTTCAGTGGAATTTTGGTAAAACTCGCTGGACATTTTGGGCACCATTTTTGATTACTCGAAGCACTCCTCGATGACATTGAAGATCTGTTCAATGACATCGAAGTTCTCTTCTATGATATCGAATTTATTGAAGAAATTGAAATAACTCTCTAGACTGTTTTAGACACATTATAAATTCCTCGAACAATGCTCGATGACATCGAAGAGGCCTTCAATGGCATCGAAGGCAGGTTCGATGACATAGAAGGTCACAGAGTCCAGATAAAGCTATAAAAGCACGGAAAAAGTATGTATAAAAGACAACTTCGATGACATCGAAGCATGTTCAATGTCATTGAACGAATCGTGCGAAGTTACGTAAAGTTACGCTGAGTGCGTAAATTTGAGGTAATTTTTAGATTTTTTCAAATAAGTGAGAAAGGAGGTGTTGCACAACTATAAATATGAGTCCCTAGGGCATCCTTGAACACAATCTAGGGTTGAGGAGTGGAGAAAAAGCATGGAGAGCCGTCGTCAAGCGTTCTTCTTCTTCCTTAGTTTTTCATGCTTTCTTTTAGGGTTTTAGTTCCAATCATGACTATGGTTGGCTAAACCTCTTAGCTAGGGCTAAGAGGTGAATCTTGTCACATGATGGGATGTTTTATATTACTTTGATTCACATTTATGTTCGATCACTTTTATTCTAGTTTGATATTTAACAAATACTTTCAGTTTTTAATGATTTACTGTGACTCAAATTACAGTAGATATGTAATAGTTTTGAATACTCTTTTTGTATATTGAGATTGTGAAATTAAGAAATCCTGTTGTTCACCATCATCTCTTAGGCATGGTTGAGTGATGAAATCCCTTCTAAACTTCATGTTTCTCTTATGTTTGGTTATGAGATTAGTACATCCTATTGTGAGCCATCTTCTCGTGGGCATGGTTTTGTGATGGAATCACTTTCAGTTCTCACAACTCTCATCCATAGAGAATTAGGTCAAAGGAAGTTCAGATTTAATTTTACTGAAATATCTTCCAATTGGATAAGATGGGACCCTGATTCCAGTTGTGTCCATGAATCAAGGATAGATCTCCCTAATTGTTATAAGTGGATCCTTATAAACCCTAGTTCCCACCTTCGAATTTATAAGTTTTAATTACTTAATTTACAATTACTCTCTTAATTACTTTAGAATTAGTTTTTCATCTTCTTCTACTTCTACTTCTAGTTTCTTTCAGAATACACATGAGATTAGTCCCTGTGGATTCGACCTCAATCTCACCAAGATTATTATTGCATCGTGACCCTACACTTGAGGTTGTGAACTGTAACTATTCATGAGAATAAAATTAACTGTATAAATTATTTCATTAGAGCAAAAGAATTCAATAAATTATCAAATGCCCTCTCAACGGAAACATATTATATTATCGAATTCGTAGCGAAAATACAAAACTAAATGATGAAAACTATCTTCTTATTCATTCAATGTAATCTTTCATAGGGAGATGGTCACATACGCCTTCAATTTGTACATTATTTGCATCACCGTACAGTTGGAGAGGGTCAACGCCTTCCTTATGGTGATGGTTATCCTTTAAGATTAACAATAATTTAAGAGATTCATAAAAGTAATGTAAAGGTTCTGATACATCTATACTCCACAACTATGAGAGGTATCAATATGCGTAACAACCGACATGAGATGTATGTCTAGCATATGTCTAGCAAAGTATATGCGGTTCATCACACTCAGTGATCGCCACAATGTGGAAAATGATTTAGAATCATCCGGCTCGCCCGGCATCCCATTCTACGGATAATCACCGGCGTGTCCCACGTTTAATATGGATTTATGCGGTTATCCCAAGATGACAACACGCATGACTTAGATGAATTACGTAACACAATTCTTTCATGGAGTGACTATTTGTGACATCCAATCTCAGAAGTGATGTAACACTCATTACGAATTACTTACATCGATTTGTGCACCACTACCTAAAATTCATAGAATTATGTGTCAACCTAGGGGCTACTACCGAAAACGCATTACGTCTATAATATTTATTTAATCGCTAGAAGTGGGATTCCCAACATAATACTTACACCAAAGAGAGAAATCCATTGAATTATGGGAGCTTTAGAATTTCAAGACACATGCCTAAGCCATAAAGGTAAATAACACAAGGCTAACATAATGAATGAGATGAGTAGCAATGACTAATTCAACAAAGAAGAGAGGGGCAATGGCCAACTCAATAAAGAGGAGAGTAGCAATGGCTAACCCAACAAAGAGGAAAGTGACAATGGCCAAATCAATAAAGAGGAGAGTAACAAGGGCTAACTCAAAAAAAAATTGGTAAAGGAAAGGGCAAGGCTTGTATCCATCATCGCACATAAAAGAATGAAGATCACTTATAATTAACATCATACCATAATCCCAAAGGGTAAATAATTGTTGATGGTAAATTAAAAAATTGTAGAGAGAGAATCATAGTAACATGAGAACAGGTAAAAGGCAAGGTAATTCACATCAACTTAAATTATGGTAAGCTTAAAGGAAAAACCCTCACCTCCATTGTCAAATCGCCCTCTATGTGTTGTTGGAACTTTGTGTACACAATGTAGGATTGAATTCTAACATGATTGTAATCATTCGTATGGTTAGATCACCACATTAGATGGCTCGAGTGGATGAGATCAGGGGTTTAAAATTTGTCTTAACATCTAAGTTTATGATTAGGTTTTTAAGGGAATTAATTTAGATAAGATTTTATTACAGGGCTTTTAATAACAAAGTGAATCACTTTAATCAATAATTAGCCTTAATCAAGAATAATCAAAAATTCTGCAAGGTTTACCTATTAGGCTGACTCAATTCGACTAGGCGACTAGACAGCCTGCACCTCTTAATATGACTACTTGGAATCGCCAGAGCTTGGTCTGATGTTGCCGGTCGGTGGACTTTTTGCGGCAGCTTCCTTCTTTCTCCTTCTTCCTTCCACTTGATCTCTCTCTTTCTTTCTTTCTTTTTCTTTTCTTTCTTCTCCTCTCTCTCTTTTTCTCTCTCTTTCTTTCTCTCCCATGTACATCTTCAGGTGGATGGGCTGGGTATTTATAATGTTTTAATTGTTTCTAGACTCCTCTTGCGTCAAGCGTACACTCGATGCATCGTGTGAGAACGAACAGCACCAGTGCTGGTTTGCAGCTTCACAGGTTTAGTCCTTGTAGGATTCCTTCCTCCTACTTTCGTAAGTTGGATCAGTTTTGAATAGGCCACCGTTTGGTCGGATTGGATCATTACATAGTGCTGGGACATGAAGGTTGAAATTGACTTTTGAATGAAGAAGATGGCCTCAGTTTTAATGGCAGATCACCAGCCATAGAGTTTTCCTTCAATCTGATGATTGAGGGTGATTCAGATGGCCTCTTGCAGGCCCCATAAATCCAACATGTAGATTGTTGGTTATCACCGGCTATGTTGTGGTGGTTTTTTGCAACTTGCTATAAGAGCTTCGATAAGCTCGGTGCTGGTAACTTGTTGGAATCCTTTTGGTCTTCCTGAAATCCTTAGTAGGGGTTGGTTTCCACTCTTTATCATCTTGGATGGCACAGATTTGTAGAAAGTTCTCAGTAGAGGAGTTTTAGAGGGAGGTTTTGGAGGAATTATCATGCTCGCAGTTTACTTAGATTCGGTTACCACGAGCGGAGAGTTATACCCTTTTGGTTCGGTGGTGAAGGTAGATAGGGTCCACTTTAATGGCCCCTTATGAGATCTACTCCGTTCATCTGTTTTGTAGGTTCACAATCAGGCATGGTTGTGAATACTGAGTATATCGAAGGATTATCTTGAAGGTTCTCTTAGCGGTTATCGAAACGAACTTAATCTCAATTAACGGTCCATAGTTAATGATCCAAGCCCAATTTTGGGAGAAATGTGTAATCAGGATAGAAAAATAATTAGAAAAAATGTGGTGGTTGATGGATGGTGGGAAAAGCCTAAATCTAAAATATCACCTTTTGCATCAAAAGGAAGGAATTAACTTCGGCATTCAATAGTGTAGGATCATAGATCGGGGTCCAAATTTTGTATGATATCATAGTCATATGAGGGTAAAGGTGTGGTCCAAGTTTGAGTTGTGATGGACGGTAGGAAGTGGTTAGATCTGAAGATCTAAGTTTATACAGAGTTAGTATGCCTAAAAAGGATAACTTGGCAGATAAGTAAAAGCCTACCAAAGTGGGGTCATTATATTTTACACTTGGTCCATATGATGGCCAATCCAACTCATTCATATGGAGGAAAAATCCTACTACAACTACCTATGACCTTTCTTCACTCGATGGACACTAAAATCAATGATTAAGGGCTGATTTGTTAATTTGGCCACTTCTACAATGATCTAAGTGCTGAAATTTGACGTGTATGGTTAATTTATGATAATTAGGCTTGATATAAAATTTCACATGAAACAGATCATGAGAACCATGTGATTTGAAATTCAAGGGGATATGTTAATGGTATTTTTGTAGTTATTACTGATCTAAGACTTTTTTGAAATCTAATAGTTTTACATGGTTATATGCACATTTCTAAACAATTATTATAAAGGAACTTACATCTAAATCATTATGGATTAAGAATTATTCATGAATTCATTTAAGGAAAGGTACATATCTCAAGGAAAATGTCTTAAAACTCATTGGTTTAGAGGCTTAAGATGAGGGGTATGATCATGTAATTACCTAGGCATCTATTTCATGAAAAAACATATGGTCATCTCAAAAAAACAAATACTATTTTATAATAAACCGATTTGCAATGACTATAAAGTGGTTAGTTAATAGCTCTTTCAATAGGACAAAGGACCTTCGAAGGGATCGAACCCTGTATCAATCTCATTGAGAAAATCTGGATATATCTTTGTATGATTTTTGGACTCTTTCTTCGATCTAATCGAGTGGTCTTCGATGGGATCAAGGAGACATTTCGATGCCATTGAATGTTCCTCGATTCCATTGAAAAACTCAGATAAATAAATCATATTTTACTAGATGAATCTAAGTTACCTACTCAATTTCATTGAGTGGTCTTTAATGGGATCAAAACCCATTAATAGATTGTCAATGGGACTGAAGTCCACTAAAAAATTGTTGTTTTAGGCAATGATATCAAAGTAGGTTTGCACCTCTTATAGCCTTACTTATTATATTTCAATTAAGCTCCTGTTCGCTGCCCATTATAGGGTTGTGATGTAGTAATAAACTCCGTGAGACCGAGGTCGAATCTCAAGGGACTAAAACCTGTACGTAATCTGAAACTAACTAGAACTAGAACTAGACTAAGATGAAATCTAAATCGAATATAATTGAGGGAATAATGATAAAATATTTATCTAAAACTTAGAGAATTTAGAGGAATGAAACTAGGGTGCCAAGGATCCACTTGTAGCAATTGGGAAGTTACCTTGTATTGATTCAGGGACACAACTGGAATCAGAATCCTATCTTATCCAGTTGGTATGAAAAGATTTGTCTGATCTCTGAACTTCTCATAAATCTAATCATCAACAGATAAGATTAGTGAAGATTTGGAAGTGACTTCATCACTTAACCATGCCCAGGAGACAATGGCAAACAATAACAATTTACCAATCTCACAGCCAATCATAAGAGAATTGTGAAGGGTAGGAAGGATTTTGTCACCCTACCATGCCCATGAGACAATGGTGAACAACAAGTCTTCTTAATTTCACAATCTCAATAATGAAAAGATCATACTTGAAGCTATTACTGATCCATTGTTATTTAAGTCACAACAAACCATTAAAAACTAAAAGCATACCTTAATAATCAAACTATGCAACAAGACATGAATCAAAACAAAGCAATCATCCTAATCACGCTGCAACCTTCACCTCTTAGCGCTAGCTAAGAGGTTTATCCTAGCAACATGATTAGGCTAAATTCCTTAAACAAAAATAAAATAAAATAAAAAGAAAAAAAAACAACTCTACTCTCTCTCCCTTTTTGTGTGCTTCACATCTCCAAGCTCCCCCCTCCACGTCTACTCTCTCTCTTATATAAACACCTTAACGTTGTGGTTGGGAGTTGCGGTCACATAGGCGGACTATGCATTTCTATGTATGCACATGAGGGATTTTACGCTGATTGTTTACTGGGGCCCATTATTGATTTCAATGGAAGAATCCAAGTCGTTCAATAGATGCAGAACGAAAAACCAGTCAGAAATGATGTGGTATGGCTTGCATTCAGTGTGGCCCACAGAGCTTTTTACTTCACCTTCGATTGTCATGTTTAGTTGCTTTAAAACTGATCTTCATTAAATTTTGTCATTCTATCACCTAGGCTTAGGTGAGAGGGCCATTGGGCTCCTACTGGTTAGTCCGGATTAAACCTTTGCTGCATGATGGTGGCCCGTAACGAATGTACGCAGCCTCTGTTGCGAAACAGAGTTGATGCACATCAACTCTGAGAATTGTGATGGCCCATTGATTGATATCAGGTGGAAGATCCATACCGCCCATTGGATTCAGGGCAAAAAACTGTCCTGGGAGGGCCATTTGGGTTTGATTTCAGTGTGGCCCATAAGCCACTTTAGTCCACCGTCCATCTTCCATTTAGATGGCTGGATTACGATCCTCACTATCTTCTATATTTCTCCCACCTAGGCGAGGGTAATACCCCCCCCCCCCCCCCCCCGGACACCTTGGACGATCCAAATTGATGCTTTCAATGAGGGGTGGGCCCAACTGCATGAAACTGGAAAATGTCAATCCGTCCGTTGGACGTTTTATGTAGGAGAGACGGGCCAACCTATCTTTAATCGGGCTGACCATCCGGTGCACAGCTGGTGAGTGTACACCATGTATACACACTATTCATGCAAGGTCCACTATGATGCTTATGAGAAATCTGTGTCGTCCATCCATTTTGTCACCTCATTTAAGGCATAAAGTCTAAAATTGAAGCATATCCAGAGATCAGGTGGGCCCCACTTAAGGATTTAAGGGGCTGATCTGTCCATTGGCTCACTTCTATAGGGATCCGATGGCTCAAATTTGACATGTACGGTTCATATATAATCCTCAAGCAATGTATGAAGTTTCGAGCTGAATAGATGGTGGAAACCCTGTGATCTTTCATTATGGCTGACTTTCAAGCTACTTGAGCTTCGGTTTCTCAATTTTCTTGGATCTTTGGCATGTAAATTCGTTGGTCTTGGTCCCTTGGGGTCCGTCCCTTGCCTTGGTGACTCATGAGCCTTAAATCCATGCTTTTAGTATCTTGTTTTAGTCCAAGCTCCTAGACACACTCCTCATCACAAACATGATTAAATCAAGCCATTAAATAGTACCATGTTTGTAAATTCAGGCAATAACTGGGGTCTGATATCAACATTTGACCCTCAACACAACCCCCAACCACCATCTTGCTAGTCTCGAGCAAAGTATGTGAAAAATACGTTTCAGAATTATAAGATGATTTCTTTGCACGCAAGTGATTTTTGAAAAACTATCTAGATCCTAGAATTCTAAGATTCATGAATGTTAGGCATTACTTTCTCATGGACTCAAGCGCATGGTAAGTTACATAGTCAAGTTCAAAGTATTAATCCATCAATCAGAAAATTTCTAAACATTGAGTTCCATGGGTGTATAGTGTAATGTAATCTCAGCTTACCATCATTAAGAGATTCAATTGTCAATTTCCATGATACATTGATGATCGAATGAGCATTGAAGATAACCAAAACCTAAACCAGAACTTGCCTTACAGTTTTTTTTTCATGCTTCCAGTTTTTTATTTTTCCATCGAGAGAGGGGGGAATTGAATCCGCACCTATAGGGAGCAAACCTATGGTGAAGATCGTACACCCTTTCCTAATGACAACTATTTTTTAGTTGGATTTTCTTTTTCTTCTTTTTTCATTCTTTTCTCTCTCTCTCTTTTTCTTTTTCTATATTCTTCTTATTGAACATGATGGACAAACTCCCCAGGTTGGTTCCTTCCATGCTTACTGATCAACAGGTTACAATTCAATATCGAACTGAAACCTTAATGTGCAAGCGAGATGTGTCCTGGAAATCATGACTCAATCAATGTTTAAAACTTCTAATCATGGATTAACAGTTTGAACTTAACTATGAAATATAACAAATAACTAAATCCTAGAGTCATAAATTACCAACATCACTTATCTTGTAATTCTAAATCCAAGATGAGAATTAAAATCACTTCAAATTCACAAGAAATTCCAGAAAAATTTAAAAATTTTCACAATTTTTACTTTTGAAGACGAAGAAAACACTAATTAGGTAACCTAATCTCCCACCCCCAACCTAAAATCTACATTATCCTCAATGTAAAAGATATGAGCATACAATGCACATGGGACATCGAAAGTAAATGAGACGTGATGGAAAGATAGTACCTGGATAACAAATCGAGAGAGACTTTTCCATAGAGATCTCAGCATGAGAGCAGGTTAGCAGGAGTGAAAACAACTAACTCAAACTATCCTAAAACAATGTAGGAAGCAAATTACCCTAGTCCTATGAAAGCAGAGAAAAACTACTAAATCATGCTATAAGGTTTCTCTTCCGGCTAGTATCTTGATAAATTTCTCAGTAAGTTCCTCAACAGAATCATCCAAAAGCCCTTTTTGCAATAGGCTTGGATGCCCTGGAGCATAAAATTCTAGAGAAATTTATGTACGTCATCAAAAAAAATTCATTGAATAGCTTGAGGTATCCAAAGGATATATGATTCACCTGTAACAGAAAAAGTGTCGGTGTTAGTATCCCATGGTGAATCAGAGACTACAAGTAAATAAAATTTAGAAAACTTCTTAGGAAGTTATGTAGTCTCAATACATTCCGAAGTCTCAAATTTTGGTTCAATTTTTAGCTCCTGCTC
Organism: Magnolia kwangsiensis; assembly: GCA_037074715.1. NCBI lineage: Eukaryota > Viridiplantae > Streptophyta > Magnoliopsida > Magnoliales > Magnoliaceae > Magnolia > Magnolia kwangsiensis. The sequence goes on along the minus strand of CM073576.1, from coordinate 38,382,803 downwards.
CCTTAATGGTAAACATTCAGGATGTATGGAAGAAGGAGCTTCAGAGTAAGGGTTCTCTCGATCAGTGATGACTACCGATATGTTGTCTTGCAAGGTATTTACTACGTCTCTTATCATGGGATTGTTTGAATCTGCAAAGTGTGTCAAGCAATCATCAAAAGAGTTGGGGAATTCAGCTAAGAGTGACTTATTTTTCATATTGAAGCTTGTGATGATCTCCCTAAGGATTCCATCGTCTCTGAAAGTGAATGGACACATGCTCTCTTATTCTTGCCCTGCACAAACAGATTGAGGGTCAGTAGACGAAGTATTGATGTGAGGACTTTGTTCATTGATACTACTCAGAAGAGACATTGAATTGTTAAATTCAGATGGTGGCCTCAACTGGGTGGTTTTAATTTCTAGAGTTGTATCGAGCAACTCGTCCATCTCCCGAATCATATCATCATTCAATTTAGGGGAGTGGTCTAAACATATCTCACAAGAGATAGAATGGTCGGTTGTAAGGAGCTCATCCACTTTGAAATCAGACATTTTAGGTGAGTGGAGTAGCTCATTATGACCGCTCGCTTCGTGTACTTCATGATCATTGACCTGGACCAAACTTGAGATAAATTCCACGGGAACTAGGGCTGCACATTCATGCTTGTCATCCCAATGCTCATCATAGTGTAGTTCAGTGCAGTGCACACTTGGGATGGGATCGCTTTCTTCACTTTCTATTTTCAGATTGGGTTGAGGTTCACATAAACTAACCTCTTCCTCATCATTGAACTTGAGTATGTCATGTGAGTGAAGTGTAACATCATCATTATATTTGAAAGATACCCACGTTTCTTGCCCATTCCTTTCGACCGTCATCGAGATTGACTCTTCAGGAAATTGAACCATATGCTCATTAATGTAATTCAACTCTTAATTCTAAATTCTAGAGTTTTTCAAAAGCGAGTGAGGATTACTTTCCTCACATTGTATTTTTGGATTAGGTTGTGGTTAGGATGAATGAGCTTCCTCTATCTTATTGAGGCACGAAATAAGTGCTTCCAACGTTTTTCTAATTTTTGCAAGACACTCCATGTTATGCTAAAATGAATCCTCTTGGATCGTTTCTGGTTAGATTTCAAAGGCAGGGGATCCAAGAGAATAATCATTACAACATGTTGTTGGTTCATCTTTCTAGTTTTAATGTTTTCACTGGTTATAGTCATACTGATCACACATGAAAGAATATGATGGTTGACAATAATCCTCATTCCCATAATTATGATTATATATGGACCTATTAACCGATGGAACATAACTTTCTAGTTGGTTCTCAATGTTGGTTCTCGATGGAGAAAAATCTTGAGGTATACGTTGAATTCCAAAACCCTCAGGCATTCCCCAAAACTACTTATCCATCTCAACATAGACACGTACCCAAGCTTCCATGGTGAACCCTAATTCTGAGTTTAACTGTAGAAGAAAATTAAAAATAATTCCTACAACAGCATAGAAAGTAAGAGGAGAAGTTAAAAAGGTGTTTACTAAATAAGAAGTTCCTATGTTAAGATCCTGCAAAACAAAACAAACCAGTTAGTATCTAAGAGATAAGACCTAATCTAAAGAATAGAAAAAGTAAAGAAATTAGGACGAAGTTACCAATTTAGAAGATCTATCAACAACCTTACAAAATAGGAAAGTTAGTTCTAAAAATCAAATAGAAAGAAAAATCTAAAACTAAAGTTAGTAAAATCCTAATCTTAAACTAATTCTAAAACTAATTAATTTTAGAGAATCATAGTCGTCAGTCCCCGGCAATGGCACCAAAAACTTGTTCACTCCCTAAGTATAGGGTTGTGATGTAGTAATAAACTCGGTGAGATCGAGGTCGAATCCTAAGGGACTGAAACCTGTACGCAATTTGAAATTAACCAGAACTAGAACTAGACTAAGATGAATTCTAAATTGAATGTAATTGAGGAAATAATGATCAAATATTTATCTAAAACTTAGAGAATTCAGAGGAAGGAAATTAGGGTGCCAAGGATCCACTTGTAGCAATTGGGAAGTTACCTTGTATTGATTAAGGGACACAATTGGAATTAGAGTCCTATCTTATCTAGTTCGTAAGAAGAGATATGTCAGATCTCTGAACTTCTCATGGATCTAATCATCAACAAATAAGATTGGGGAAGATTTGGAAGTGATTCTGTCACCTAACCATGCCCAGGAGATGATGGCAAACAACAACAATTTATCAATCTCACAGCCAATCTTAAGAGAATTGTGAAGGGTAAGAAGGATTTCATCACCCTACTATGCCCACGAGACAATGGTGAACAACAAGTCTTCCTAATTTCACAATCTCAATAATGGAAAGAACATACTTAAAGCTATCACAGATACATTATAATTTAAGTTACAACAAACCATTAAAAACTAAAAGCATACCTTAATAATCAAACTAGAATCCATAAGGTTCAACAAGACATGAAACAAAATAAAGCAATCGTCCTAATCATGCTACAAGCTTCACCTCTTAGCCCTAGCTAAGCAGTTTAGCCTAGCAACTTGATTAGGCTAAATCCCTTAAACAAAAATAAAATAAATAAAAAGAAAAAGAAAAATAACTCTACTCTCTCTCCCTCATTATGTGCTTCACGTCTCCAAGCTCCCCCCTCCACGTCTCCTCTCTCTCTCTTATATAGACACCTTACTGTTGTGGCTGGGAGTTGCTATCACAGAGGCAGACTTTGCGTTTCTGCGTACGCACAGGAAGGATTTTACACTGATTGTTTAGTAGGGCCCATTTTTTATTTCGATGGAAGAATCCAAGCCATCCATTAGATGCAGAATGAAAAACCAGCCAGAAATGATGTGGTATGGCTTGCATTCGGTGTGGCCCATAGAGCTTTTTACTTCACCGTCGGTCGTCTTGTTTGGATGGTTTAAAATCGATCTTCATTAACTTCTGCCATTTTATCACCTAGGCTTGAGTAAGAGGGCCCTTGGGCTCCTACTGATCGGTCTAGATCGAACCTTCGCTGTATGATGGTGGCCCACAACGAATGTACGCAGCCTTTATTGCGAAACAGAGTCGACGCACATCAACTCTGTGAAGTGTGATGGCCCATTGATTGCTCTCAGGTGGAAGATCCACACCGCCCATTGGATTCAGGATGAAAAACCATCTGGGAAGGAAAATTTAGGTTTGATTTCAGTGTGGCCCACAAGCCGTTTTAGTCCACCGTACATCTTCCGTTTGGACGGCTGGATTGCGATCCTCACTATCTTCTATATTTCTGTGACCTAGGCGAGGGTAATATCGCCCCCTCATTGTGTGCTTCACATCTCTAAGCTCCCCCCCTCTATGTCTCCTCTCTTTATCTTATATAAACACCTTACTGTTGTGGCTGGGGAGTTGTTGTCACAGAGGCGGACTATGCTTTTCTACGTACGCACAGGAGGGATTTTACGCTGATTGTTTAGTGGGGCCCATTATTGATTTCGACAGAAGAATCTAAGCCATCCATTAGATGCAGAATGAAAAACCAATCAGTAATGATGTGGTATGGCTTACATTCAGTGTGGCCCATAGAGCTTTTTACTTCACCATCGGTTGTCTTGTTTGGACAATTTAAAACCAATCTTCATTAACTTCTGCCATTTTTTCAATTAGGCATGAGTGAGAGGGCCCTTGGGCTCCTACTGGTCGGTCCAGATTGAACCTTCGCTGCATGATGGTGGCCTACAACAAATGTACGCAGCCTCTATTGCGAAATAGAGTCCACGCATGTCAACTCTGAGAAGTGTGATGGCCCATTGATTGCTGTCAGGTGGAAGATCCACACCGCCCATTGGATTTAGGATGAAAAACCATCTAGGAAGGGTAATTTAGGTTTGATTTCAGTGTGGCCCACAAGCCGTTTTAGTCCACCGTCCATCTTTCGTTTGGACGGCTGGATTGTGATCCTCACTATCTTCTGTATTTTTGTGACCTAGGCGAGGGTAATATCCACCCCCCCTCCCCCAGAGACTTTAGACGATCCAGATTGATGCTTCGAATATGGGATGGGCCCCACTGCATGAAACCGGTGGACGTCACCACTGGACGTTTTACATAAGAGAGACGGGTCAGCCCGCCTTTGACCGGGCTGACTGTCCAGTGCACAGTCGGTGAGTGTACACCATGTATACACACTGTTCATGTAGGGTCCACTGTGTTGCTTGTGAGAAATCTATGCCGTCCATCCGTTTTGTCGCCTCATTTAAGGCGTTAAGTCTAAAATTAAAGCGTATCCAGAGATCAAGTGGGCCTCACTTAAAGATTTAAGGGGATGATCTATCCATTGGGCCGCTTCTACAGGGGATGGCTCAAATTTGACATGTATGGTTCATTTATAGTCCTCGAGTAATGTATGAAGTTTCAAGCCGAATAGATGGTGGAAACCCTCTGATCTTTCATTCTGGCCAACTTTCAGGCAACTTATGCTTTAGTTTCTCGATTTTCTCAGATATTTGGCATGTAAATCTATCAATCTTGGTCCCTTAGGGTCCGTCCCTTTCCTTAGTGACCCATGAGCATTAAATCCATGCTTTTAGCATCTAGTTTCAATCTAAGCTCCTAGACACACCCTGCATCACAAACACGATTAAATCAGGCCGTTAAACAATACCATGTTCATAAATTCAGGCAATAATATGCAATATTTGACCCTCAACAACTCCTGAGGCTAAGGGATGATCAACAATGTTTACCCATTAGGTCAGGATCATCTAGAGGTTCAATGAATTATTTTATGTTAAGGGTTAGGGTCAGCAAGGCATCACATTTACCTATTCTTTGTTATAGATGCTCATGTCCGCTTATGTCTTCGCTCTTCAGCTTTCAAGGGCTCAAACAATTACATAAAACATGGACTCATGTAATTGACAAACAAGATACATAAATCAATGCACTAATAGATTTAAAATTGATGTTGCGCATTATATTGGTTATATTTTGAGGAATCACATTCATTACATTGTATATATGCATTGAATTGAATTGAGATCTAGTACGCAACCTTGGGTTTTTTAAAATTGTCATGGTAGGTGCACTGTCATGATTCCCTACATTGTGCGCTACCCCGGAGCCCTAAAATTGTCATGGTCATTGCACCATCATGGGTTCCCATTGATGCGAATGTTGTCAGTCCCTATAATTGTCTTGGTTAATACACTGTCATGGGATATCCTTGATGCATGTTGTACGTGCTCATAAAATTGACTTGGTCAGTGCACTACCTTGGATGCCCTGGGGTTGTCCTAAAACTATCTTGGTCGATGCACAACCTTGGACAATTCCTTGTATGAACAAGTGATTGTTTGTGTTAATATCACAATACGTAAAAAGCATTTTATTGCACATTATATCTCTTAAATTGTGATTTATGTTATTATTACTGCTTTTTTCACTTCAACTTCATTTTGATATATGTATGACTTTAGCATTTTCAATAGTTGGTTGGATATAATCACACGAGTTGTCATGCTCACCGTAACTTTGACAGTTTTGTAGGTGTAAAGTTGGAGTGTTACATGCAAGATAGACAATATTGATAATTCTCATTTCTATTTAATAAGATTAGTTTAGATTTTGATTTTATTTGAACTTCAATATGATAGAGTGAGAGTAGTGAGAATTGAAAATTGAATAGTGGAAATTACATTATGAAAATTATTTTTATTTTCTTTTAGTTTGCAAGTGCATCTAGACTTTGATGACTGAAAGTGTGTATTTGAATTTGAATATAAATAAACCTCACTTAACCAACTCATATACCGTATTTCTAAGAGTGACAAAAGACTATTTTAGGCCACCACTGGCTCAGGCCAAGCTTGGGCATCCCTTGAAAAAGATGGGTCGGGCTTGGAATACGCTTGGTTTGGCTTTAACTTTTCTTATTAACACTTTTACTTAAAATCTTGACTTTCTCCTTATAAATAGATCTTATCATAGAGGGAGATGGTACCCATAGAAGTATGAGTGTCTGGACGCCTTAGGCATCACCTATGCTTGAGGGGGAGTACACTACACCCATCCTCCACGCGTGCACACACCTAAGAGCATATAGGGTTCACTTAGTGGATGTCTCTGATGATGAAAAGGCCTAGCTATATGTCCTAGAGGGGGGGGGGGGGGGGGGGGGGGGGGGGGGGGTGAATAGGACTATGCCAAATAAAAATTTATAACAGCGAAAATTAAATGAATATGATAGCCAACAAGATAACACAATAAAACACAATACAAGATAGTAAGGCAACCTCAAAATTCAGATCTTGAGAGGTTGATACAAATGTTGTTCTAAGGACAACCTTACACCAAAAACCAGAGTTTATGGTAGGACAACCTGATTTCTAGAAAGGTCTTTGTATCAAGTCTCAAACCGAAGAGGAATAGAAAAATAAATACAAACTGCACTGAAGTATAAATTGTAATCACAAATATGTATTATTCTAAGGACAACCATGCACCATAAGAATGGTAGGGAAACCTTACTAGAACAAAATAAAATCAAGCTGATAAATGAATAGCAAGAAATAAATTCTAAACTATTATAACATTCCCCACAAAGCTTGAAATAAAAGATTACAACATTCACAACCACATGTACATCCCTCAAACGAATAAATAAATATATGAAATAAAAACCATTCAACCACAACTCAAGGGATTGTAGTGGTTCGCCTGTGTGTTCACCAACTGTTATACAACAGCCACACAGAATGCTACTCCACTCCTAATATCCTCACATAGGGGATATTAGCATTTACTAACAAGGTAGGTTTTCATAGGTTCACCAAAAACTTTTACAATTGTGTCTTTTTCTGTGGGCTTACGCAATTAAAAAAAACCCCACTTCTGAGTTTTCCTGGGTCTCCTCAGATAACCAAAATAATGAGATTTTTCTGGAAAATCCCGAAAGAAATCAAAACAAAAAGGAATTTATACTTAAAAGTAAAATACCTGATTTTCTCCTTTGATGTAGCAGCCCGGAAGAACTAAGTCAGAGTAGATGAATGAATGTCCAAGTTCAATGTCCAGTACTTAATTACAAGGTTCTAGTTCTAATTGATTTTAAAATTAAACCAAAATAGAAAGGGAAATAGCAATTCCCCTTTTCAGATTAGATTCGAATACCAAAAACAAAATCAATTAAATAAAGACAAAGAAAGAGAATATTAAATAAGCACACTTAGCTTAAAATGGAGCACAGATCAATCTCTCAGAATGCTAGAATAATTAGCTTGAATTTCTTATAATTAATCTGAGATTCGTGCTCTCTTTATAGCTAAGAAAAACACGTCTTCAACTGGTCTTGAGACATCTACGACTGGTCGAACAACCAACAGAATTTCAAATAAATCGGGCGCGATAACATTTTCCGTTGCTCGACCGGTCGTGGGTACCCTACGACTGGTCGAAGGTCCCCTTTGACTAGTCGTAGGTCTCATACGACTGGTCGAAGATGCCTAAATTTTAACGTTGTACTTTGAGTCAAAGCTCCACGATCGGTCGACACTGTTCACAGGACTGGTCGAACGGTCTCAAGGACTAGTCGAAAAATAACCAGAAAATCCTAAAAATCCTCAACAATTTAGGACTAGTCAAGGAATTTCTTAGACTGGTCGAACCAGTGCTAGGACTAGTCGAACAAGGTCCAGGACTAGTCTTTAGAATAGACCAAAATTAATTATAAAAAATATATGGATTATGTATCCAAAGTGACCTACTCTAAAGGTCCACCTAAGGTCAGTTATATCTCAAAAGAGAAGTAAAGACATTCAAACTTGAATACCAGTGACCTTGAGTATAATGAAGATTGAGTTCTTGAACTTGAGATCTTCAGCTTGAAAAACTTCTAAGAACTTGAACTTAAAAGCTTCTGAGATCTTCAACTTGAATAGCTTTCGAGAACTTGAGAGCTTCTGAAATCTTCACATTCAAGTTCTTCAACTTAAACAGCTGTGCTTATCTACTCGAAGCCAATCTTGTGTCTTGAATAGATCTTTTGTTCATCACATACACAAGCTTCAAAGAAGTATCTTTGTCACCATAAATTTGACAATCACAAGAGGTTATCCACTATAGCACTTACAATCTTCCCCTTTGTCAAATTTGTGACAAAACACACTACCGAGATAGGATACATATCACAGATTATTTGATTAAAGAATCATGCACCAGTTGTTAAACTGACACATATTCATGAACCTACAAATCAATATTCAACCAACAAACAGTCCATACTCATAACTCATGCTCATATAGTCCATCACTGTACATACTCCCCCTAAGTAACATATTTCACCAATCCTACTTTAGCAAAAAAATCCAACTTTAGCAAACGTATATATCTACTCCCCCTTTTTGTCACAATATGACAAAGGAAGAATAAAGCAGATTGGAAAGGAGTAATAAACAAGGAGGTAACTAAATAAGAATGGAAACCATAGCATAAGCATTACATATAATAGATAAACTGAGCCATAAATAGTGATAGTGATAATAGCAAATCCAGTCAAGTGAACATGATATAAAGAAAGTTATTATAGACTAGAAAATAGAAAATGAACTAATCTGACCCAGATGAAAGAGCCGGGATGGAAGGATCAAGTTTGTGCATGCCCTTGTTTAAGCGCCTAAGATATTTGCACATATACTTGAATTATAAATCATGGGTAACAGACATGTTTTCCATCCTAGTATTTAGAGATTCAACCTTAGTTTCCATTGCAACCAAGCGTGCATCGAAAGCAGAAGGCGGATAATCTGGATCATTCGCAGAGTCAGAATCAAGCTCTTCAAAGATATCATCCACATTAATATCATTAGGAGGAAGATCGCCAGCATCTTCCTCATGTTCAGCTTCAGCTGCACCACCACCATCAACTTGGCCAGGAAGAAATTTTAACTTCATCTTGTTAAGATTAGAATTATTAAATATCAATTGATAGACAGGGGCTTCTCCGACCGGCATATCAACTAACATATAAGAAGCTAATACGGTCATCAAATATCCAAAGGGAATATCACTATGACCAGGATGGAGTCGAAACTGAATGATAGAATGACAAATCAAGGAAGGTAGGCAGAGATGAGCACCTCGGGCTATATTATGAAGAACACGAATCATAAAAGCAGTTAACTCAGTTTTATTGCCTGACCGAGGATACAGATTAGACATAAAAATCATGTGCAACACTCTGTATTTAGGTAACAGATACCTTAAGGGGAGCACATTTCCTTTAGGTGTCCATTGAGCATCCATATTGCATAAGTCCTTTGTTAGCATTCATTTTTTAGACTGTGAGGGTTTTTCAGATAGTGTATGAATGGGAACTCTCTCATCATTAACTGAAATTTCCATAAGAGCAGAAATCAAATGACGATCAACATCAAATGGACCTTCTCTTGTGGTAATTTTAAACGTCAGATTTTCAAGTGAATAATCACATATACATGAAAACATGGATTGGGCAATGGACTGGTATGCAGGCCCACCCCAATGCATTAAGTTATCCCAACCAACAGCTTGTAGCATGGGAAAGATATCAAAAGGAGCAGTATGATTAACATCAACAGGATGTTCAAAAATAACATTACGCAATCGGATGTCTCGAACAAAGGATGGATCATCCTCGGGAGCCCTAAGATGATGCTTAGTGAGAGATGTCGTTCTAGAAGAAGAAGGACCACAGGAAGTTATTCTTTTTCCTCTAGAACTCATTTGCAACAAGTAATTCAAGTAAAAAAAAGGAGTTGCAAAGAAAAGACAATGGGTTTTTCTAATATCAAAATTTTTAGAATAACAACCCCAAATCACAATGAAACTTGAAATAAATAGCTTCAAGAGTAAAAGAGAAATATTTGATACTCAAATCTAAAAGAAAAATGCAAATGGAGCACTTACAATGAAGATTTTAAGAGTTGGCTTTGACTAGTCGAGGTTCGGCCGGTTGGAGGAAGAAATAGAAATGAGGAAGATGAAGGATTTTCTCAAATTAAAAGGGTTTCACGAGTTCCTCGACTGGTCGTGTATTTCCACGACCGGTTGAGTACCAGCCAAAAAAAATATTTTTAAGTTTTTCAAAATATTTTGCAAAAAAAAATTAAAATCTAACCTATCAAACATATACAATATGATACAAAAATGCATAAAATATCATCCTATAATGCACATGCCAAGATCAAATTTCAATTGATTAAACCAACTTTTGTCGAGTGGTTTCGTGAAAATATCAACACGTTGATTCTCGGTAGGTATATATTCCAGAGATATAACCTTCTCTTCTACTAATTCACGAGTATAATGAAATCTAATGTCAATGTGCTTAGTACGAGAATGTTGAATAGGATTTTTCAAAATATTAATGGCACTAGAATTATCACAATATAACACCATAGAACCCTGTTTAATTCCATAGTCACTTAACATTCGCTTCATCCAAACAAGCTGCGTTACCAGCTGCGATGTATTCAGCTTCAGCAGTTGAAAGTGATATAGAACTTTGCTTCTTGCTAAACCAAGAAACTAAACAGTTTCCCATATAAAACCAACCACCACTGGTTGACTTTTTATCATCAAGATTACCAGCCCAGTCAGCATCCGAGTACCCAGCTAATTGAACGCTAGTCTCATGAGGATACCAAAGACTGAGATTCACAGTGCTTGCGACATATCACATGATCCGCTTGACAACAATCAAGTGCGATTCCTTAGGATTATACTGATATCTAGCGCAAATACCAACACTTAGTGCAATATCAGGTCTACTAGCGGTTAAATACAATAGACTACCAATCATACTCCAATAAAGTTTTGGATCAACATTTTTACCTTCAGAGTCTTTTGAAAGTTTCAGGGTAGTACTCATACGAGTATTGAAGTTCTTACCATTCTCAAATCCAAATCTTTTAATTAAATTCAAGGCATATTTAGATTGAAAAATGAATATTCCATTAGGTTGTTGCTTTACTTGCAACCCTAGGAAATAATTCAATTCCCCAACCATGCTCATTTCAAACTATGATTTCATTAAATCTGCAAACTCAATAGTCATGATAGTATAAGTAGATCCATAAATGATATCATCAACATAAATATGTACCATCAAAATATGATCATTATGTTTTTTAATGAACAGAGTTTTATCAACAGATCCCATTCGAAAATTATGGCTTAATAAAAATTTTGTTAGTTTCTCATATCATGCCCTAGGCGCTTCTTTTAATCCATAAAGTGTCTTTTTAAGCCTATACACATGATCAATATTCTTTGGATCTTCAAAACCCACCAGTTATTCCACATAAACTTCCTCATGCAGATCACTATTTAGAAATGCACTTTTCACGTCCATTTAATAAATCTTAATCTTTCTAAAACACACAATTAATATAAACAATCTGATTGATTCAAGACGTGCTACAAGTGCAAAGGTTTCATCAAAATTAATTCCTTCAATTTGAGTATAACCTTGTACCACTAGTTTGGCCTTGTTTCTAATTATATTTCCAAGCTCATCAGACTTATTTTTGAAGATCCATTTAGTTTCAATGATGTGTTTATCCTTAGGTCTTGGTACGAGATACCAAACATCATTTCTTACAAATTGGTTAAGTTCTTCTTACATTGCAACAATCCAGTTTTCATCAGCAAGAGCTTCTTTTACGTTAGATGGTTCTATTTGGGATGTAAAACGCACATAATTACATATATCTTCAAGTTGTCTTCGGGTGCGAACACCAGTGAGAGGGTTTTTTAGGATTTGTGTGGTTGGATGATCTTTAACAGTCCTTATCTCAGAATCATTCTGATTAGATGAAGTATCGGATTTATCAATTACTAGAACTTCATCATTATCCAAACTTGAGACTAGTGTGTTTAAGTGATCATCAATGACAACATTAATAGATTCTTGAATCACACCGGTTCTTTTATTCAGAACCCTATAAGCTCAACTGTTTAAGAAATATCCTAGGAAAATTCCTTCATCACACTTCATATCAACCTTTTCCAAATTTTCACAGTCTCATAAAATATAGTGTTTGCTACCAAAAACTCGAAAGTATTTGACAATAGGCTTTTTATCAAACCACAATTCATAAGCCATTTTATTATTATCTTTGCTAATGTAGACTCGGTTAATAATATAGCAAGCTGTATTGATCGCTTCAGCCCAAAGATTCTTAGAGAGCTTCATGCTATTCAACATGACATTAGCCATTTCTTGAAATACTCTATTCTTCCTTTCTACTATACCATTTTGTTGTAGAGTTTTGGGTGCTGAGAATTCATGTAATATTCCTTAGTCGCTACAGAACTTCTCAAAACCTCTATTCTCAAATTCAGATCTATGATCACTACGAATCTTATTGATTTGAGAACCTTTTTTCGTTTGAATCCTTTTGAGAACTTTTCTTACTTCTTCAAGGGTTTCTGATTTGTCCCTTAAGAAGACTACCCATGTATATCTGGTAAAGTCATCCACTATTACCAAGATATACCTTTTGCCACCTCGACTCTCCATTCTGGTAGGTCCTATGAAATCCATGTGGAGGAGTTCGAGTGGTCTTGATGTGGCATTTGAATTCACCTTTTTGTGTGAGGTTCTTGTTTGTTTGCCTATCTGACATTCACCACATATTTTATCTAATTGTCGAAGCTTGGGTAGACCTCTTATGAGTTCCCGTTTACTCAATCTATATAGATTTTGGTAATGTACATGTCCAAGACGTTTGTGCCACATATCAGTCTCGTCTGTATGGACCATGTAACATGTTTGATTAGATGATCTGGATTCGCTAACAATATAGCAGTTTTCAGACATTCTACGTCCAGTTAGTATTACAGAACCTTTATTGTTTAGAATCTCACAGCTTTGATTAGAAAACCGTACACTATGGTTATTATCGCATATTTGAGATATGCTAAGAAGGTTATGTTTTAGACTTTCAACATATAAGATATTTTTAAACACTAGTAGGTTTCAAAGTTGAATCGTACCTTGGCCTATAATCTTGCAGTTACTGCCATCACCAAAAGTGACTGACCCATCAGTTATATCATTTAGATCGGTGAATAAAGTCTTGTCGCCTATCATGTGCCTGGAGCATCCACTATCTAGGTACCACTTTGAATGGCTTGAAGCTTTGAAAGCGGTGTGGGCAACCAAGAAGGTAACCTTAGGAACTCATTTCAGTACTGTTTTGGGTTTAGGAGGATAGTTGGTCTTCTTATATCTGTTGTTGTAAGAATGACCTAAAGAGTTAGATTTTAAGAGCTCCTTGAGTAAATTAATTATCTTTTCAGCTAGAGGATTTCGTTTCTAATTAAAGCTGACATGGCTACCTTTCAATTTTTGAAAAGTTTTTAAATTTTTAGAAAAAATCTTGATAAGTACTTTTTCCTTTTGAATTTGAGGACTCTCCTTTCACAAACTTAGGAGGAGTATTCTTCTATTTAGGAGATATGATTTCTTATCATATCCCAACCCAGATCTGTCGCCACATTTTCTTGATCTGGATAATAGTTTCTCTAACTTAGGATCTCCTTGGGCATATCTCCATGTGTCCTTTAAACTCAGAAGAGTCAGATTTCAGATTTTCAATCTAGGACGTTTTAAATTTCAAATCGCATTTTGATTTTTCAAAACAATCTGAAATTTGGAATTTTTCTAAAACAAGTGACTCAAAACATTCTTTGATTTTAAAAACTTTTCTTTTTGAAATTTAAGTTTGACAGCAATTTTACAACTCTCCTTGTATAAGGCATTGTAAGCATCTTGAAGATCATCTTCATTTTCACATTCACTGTTCAGATTTTCCTCACTAGTTGAATCATCATGATCTAAAAAAGTGAACTTGGCTAGAGTCATTATGGCTTTTGTTTCATTACCCGACTCGGTTTCAGAATCTTCTGATTTAGAAGAAGCTTCAGAATCAGATGATTCATCCCATGTAGCCAACATACCCTTCTTCTTGGGTTTGTCCTTTTTAGGACATTTGTTTGATAAATGTTCATATTCTTGGCAGTTGTAACATTGACTATCTTTCAAAGAGTTCTAAGTTTTATATTTAGATTTAGATCTTTTCTTCTCATTTGATTTTTAAAAATCTACTCTTTTCTTACTTTTAAATATTTTATAAAACTTTTTTACTAAAAGAGCCATATCATCTTCAAAATCAGAATTTTCTTCAGGATTACATTTAAAAGATTTTAGAGTGATAGATTTACCTTTAGGAGCTTTAAAGTTTAACACATAAGTTTGTAAAAAACCAACTAGTTCTTCTACCCTCATATTATCTGTATCACAAAGTTCTTGGATCGTGGTTACTTTGGAGTTGAACCATTCAAAAAGAGAGCGTAGTATCTTTGCACACACTTTACTTTCTGGGATAGTATCGCCAAGACCCCACATAGAGTTTACAATGTCATTTAGTCTTGTATAAAAGTCCATAAATGTTTCATTTTCTTCCATATGAATTTCTTTAAATTTGGTTGTGAGGAGTTGGACTTTAGATTTTTTGACAATTGTAGTACCCTCGCGTGTGATTTCTAATATATCTCAGGCTTGCTTTGCAGTATCATAGGATATGATTCTTTTGAACTCATCCGGTGATAGTGCGCAAGTGATTGCACTTAGTGCCTTTGCATTGGCACTACTCTCATTTTTCTGAAGGGTGGTCCAAGAGAAATAAGGAGTTACTCTCGTTGATTTTGAACCATCGACTCCAGTCACTTCTGTGGTAAGAGGTTTTCATTCAGTCACTGTGGCTTCCCACACACTCTCATCCATTGATATAAGGAAGATCCTCATTCTAGTTTTCCAGTAGGCATAATTGGAGCCATCAAAGGGTGGAGGCCTAGTGACTGATAGGCTATCAAAATTTGACATCTTAAATAGCTTAAATCGTTAGCTCAGGAATTAAATCAAAGAAATAAGAAAAAATGAGCTATTAGGCTCTGATACCACTTGAAAAGGCCTAGCTATATGTCCTAAAGGGAGGGGGGTGAATACGACTATGCCAAATAAAAATTTATAACAGCAGAAATTAAATGAATATGATAGCCAACAAGATAACACAATAAACCACAATGCAAGATAGTAAGGCAACTTCAAAATTCAGATCTTGAGAGGTTGATACAAATGTTGTTCTAAGAACAACCTTACACCAAAAATCAGAGTTTATGGTAGGATAACCTGATTTCTAGAAAGGTTTTTGTATCAAGTCTCAAACCGAAGAGGAATAGAAAAATAAATACAAACTGCACTGAAGTATAAATTGTAATCACAAATATATATTATTCTAAGGACAACCATGCACCATAAGAATGGCACGCAACCTTACTAGAACAAAATAATATCAAGCTGATAAATGAATAGAAAGCAATAAATTCTAAACTATTACAACATTCCTCACAAAGTTTGAAATAAAAGATTACAACATTCACAACCACATGTACATCCCTCAAATGAATAAATAAAGATATGAAAAAAAACCATTCAACCACAACTCAAGGGATTATAGTGGTTCGCTTGTGTGTTCACCAACTGTTATACAACAGCCACACAGAATGCTATTCCACTCCTAATATCCTCACACAGGGGATATTAGCATTCACTAACAAGGTAGGTTTTCACAAGTTCACCAAAAACCTTTACAATTATATCTTTGTCTGTGGGCTTATACAATTAAAAAAACTCCACTTCTGAGTTTTCCTGGGTCTCCTTAGATAACCAAAATAATGAGATTTTTCTAGCAAATCCTGAAAGAAACCAAAACAGAAAGGAATTTATACTTAAAAGTAAAATACCTGATTTTCTCCTTCGATGTAGCAGCCCGGAAGAACCAAGTCAGAGTAGATGAATAAATGTCCAAGTTCAATGTCCAGTACTCAATTACAAGGTTCTAGTTCTAATTGATTTTAAAATTAAACCAAAATAGGGCTAGCCTTAATTGATTTTGATTCCAAAGAAAAGGAAATAGTAATTCATCTTTTCAGATTAGATTGGAATACCAGAAACAAAATCAATTAAATAAAGCTAAAGAAAGAGAATATTAAATAAGCACACTTAGCTTAAAATGGAACACAAATCAATCTCTCAGAATGCCAGAATAATTAGCTTGAATTTCTTATAATTAATCTGAGATTCGTGGTCTATTTATAGCTAAGAAAAACACATCTTCAACTGGTCTTGAGACATCTACGACTAGTCGAACAACCAACGGAATTTTAAATAAATCGAGCGCGATAAGATTTTCTGTTGCTCGACCGGTTGTGGGTACCCTACGACTGATCGAAGGTCCCCTTCGACTAGTCATAGGTCCCATACAACTGGTCGAAGATGCCTAAATTGTAACGTTATACTTTAATTCGAAGCACCAATCGACACTGTGCACAGGACTGGTCGAAGAATAACCAGAAAATCCCAAAAATCCTCAACAACTTAGGACTGGTCGAGAAATTTCTTGTACTGGTCGAACCAGTGGTAGGACTAGTCGAACAAGGTCCAGGACTAGTCTTAGAACAGACCAAAATTACTTATAAAAAATATATGGATTATGTATCCAAAGTGACCTACTCTAAAGGTCCACCTAAGGTCAGTTATATCCCAAAAGAGAAGTAAGGACATTGAAACTTGAATACTAGTGACCTTGAGTATAATGAAGATTGAGTTCTTGAACTTGAGATCTTCAGCTTGAAAAACTTCTGAGAACTTAAACTTCAAAGCTTCTGAGATCTTCAACTTGAATAGCTTTCGAGAACTTGAGAGCTTCTGAAATCTTCACATTCAAGTTCTTCTACTTGAATAGGTGTGCTTGTCTACTCGAAGCCAATCTTGTGTCTTGAATAGATCTTTTGTTCATCACATACACATGCTTCAAAGAAGTATCTTTTTCACCACAAATTTGACAATCACAAGGGGTTATCCACTATAGCACTTACAGATGAGACCTTAGCCCTACCAGTGGATTGACATGTTAGATATTCACTTTATCCATCTAGAATAGACAAGGGAACCTCTCATCTATCTATAATGGATAAGGGAGAGATTTCTTAGTCCGGATAATTAGTAATGACAAAAATTAAGCAGTTTCTGTGGGACTTAATCTCTATGCAGAATAGGCCCACGGATCTGTCTGTGCATGGGACATGGCGATCAGGGGTTTAGATGGCGTACCTATATGAGACATCGCCATGGAAGCCAGATAAGAATACCAGAATCCCAGAATTACTGTAGAACTCAGGATCTTCCTCTCCTTCACACCCTTGCTGCAATACAATAGATAGGACTCGAATTTTGCCGTGGTGTAGGATCGGGGACCCAGCTCTCTATTATAGAGACTGTGGAGAGAGAGTTTGAAACCCATCAAAACTCTCCCTCCAACGCTCTACATTGCCATGTCCTAGATTGACTCAAATTACCTTGTGTAACGCTATAGCATTCTACCCCAAAATACGCAGTGCTGTGCAGATAAATGTTGCAGCGCATCACCTTAAGTTAAGCCCACTGATTAACTCAATCAAACAGTCCAACCAGAGTACAATCCAAACCGTTGATCAGTAAGCCCCACTGCATAGAGTTCTTACATTCTCCCACTTGGGCCTCATTGACCAACGTCAATAATGTTATATATTTAAAATAATTTTAAAAATAAGTTTTAATATTAAGAAAATATCTGAATGGTTAACCAATGAAATAGTTGGACAATACGAGTAATGTTATTCAATCTGGTCTATTAAGACAGTCAGTATCGACACGCAGTAGTCATCACAACATTTAGTTTAGGCGAAGTGAGTCTAAACGCGATTACAAATACTTTCAATCTTAACAACATAGATTACAAACTAGAAAATGTGGTATAAGGATTACACACTTTAGTGTGATGATATGTGTCTATCCTTAAGAGGTCTTGAAGCTTTTACATGTCTTCAACGAGACACAACTGTAGTTCTACTTACTCAAAATTCGCGCATATATATTATATCAAAATCATCCCAAAAATAAAATATATAAAATGATATCTCTAAATGTCTGTGAAAATTAAAATATGCTCAACTCTCACTAACTGAAAACATCTGTGGGATCAATGACTCTCATGGATGTCACATGCTCCTGAAATGGTATGATAGGGAGCCCTTTAGTGAGCGAATCTGCAATCATCTTCTTAGTACCGATGAATTCCACGGACACTTGATAATTCTGAACTCTTTCCTTTACAACAAGGTATTTGATGTCGATATGCTTCGACCTTGATGAATGCTTATTATTACTAGAGAAGGAAATAGCAGTTGAATTATCACAAAATATTCTCAAGGGTTTCAGGATATGCTCTAGTACCCGCAAACCTGAGAAAAAAATCTGTAACCATAGTGCCTGATTAGATGCCTCATGACAGGCAATAAATGCAGCTTTCATAGTGGATGAGACTGTGGTGGATTATTTCACGCTTTCCACGACATAGTTCCTCCCACCATCCTGAAGATGTATCTTAAAATAGATCACTTAGTGTCAACGCAGCCTGCGAAATCTGCGTCTGAATATCCGACCAACTCCAACTGATCAGATCTTTTGTATGTGAGTCTGAAGTCTTTCATTCTCTGAAGATACTGTAATACTTTCTTTGCAACTATCCAAAGTTGCATTCCTGGATTAGATAGATATCTTCCCAACATTCCAGTGACAAAGGCAATGTCCAGTCGCATACAGACTTGAGCATACATGATGCTCCCTAATACTGATGCGTATAGAAATTCTTTCATTCGATTCTTTTCTAAATCATTCTTTGGACACTAAAATAGACCAAATTTGTCGCCCTTCACAATGGGTGACTTTTCTGAAGCATAATTTTACATGCCATACCTTTCAAGACCCTAGTAATATGCGCCCTCTGTGACAAGCTGAGCAGTCCAAGTGTTCAGTCACAATGAATCTCAATGTTGATAATGTAAGAAGCTTCACCAAGGTCTTTCATTTCAAACCTTTAAGATAAAAATTTCTTGGTGTCGCTCAACATCCTGGTATCACTGCTAGCCAACAGAATATCATCAACATACAAAATCATCATAACGAACTTACACCCACTGGTTTTAATGTAGATGCATTCATCTGTAGTATTTTCTACAAATCTATATGAGAAAATTACTTTATAAAACTTAAGGTACCTCTGTCGTGATGCCTGTTTCAACCCATAGATGGACTTCTTAAGTTTGCAAACCAAATATTTTAAGCCAGTAGCTATAAAACCTTCGGGCTGCAACATGTATACATTCTCATTTAGATTTTCATTAAAAAATACAGTCTTTACATTCATCTGATGTAACTCTAAATCCATATGAGCTACAAGAGCCGTTATGATCCTGAATGAGTCTTTCTTCAATACTGGTGAGAAAGTCTCCTTAAAGTCAATGCCCTCACGTTGGTTAAAACCCTTAGCAACAAGTCAGGCTTTATACCTTTTAATATTACCCTTGGAGTCCTTTTTGGTTTTAAATATCCATTTAGAACCAATCGACCTTATTTCAATAGGTAACTCTACAAGATCTCATACTTTATTGTCCTGCATAGATTTCAACTCATCTTTCATAGCATCAAACCAACGAGAAGGATCAGCACTTTATTTGACTTGTGTAAAAGATTAAAGATCCTTTTCCACCCCTATGTCAAAGTCATGCTGCTATAAGTATACGATATAATCGTCTTGATTTACAGGCCTTCTCTCTCTTTTAGATATTCTAAATGGTTCAGTTTGTCGGGTCTGATCTCGATTTTCCTCATCAGTGATTTGTATATGAGGTTCTACATGGCGCTCTGTAGTGATTGCAGAATTAACTGCATCATTAATGTCCACGTAATCTGGATTGACTATGACAGGAGTCACAATCCTTTGTTCCTTAAATACAAAATTTCTTATGTTCGTGCTCCCACTGTTTTCAGTGTCCTCAATGAATCTGGCATTCCTAGTCTCAACAATCCTGATAGAGTGGGAAGGACAGTAGAATCGATAGCCTTTTGATCTTTCTCGGTATCTAATGAAGAAACAACTTACGATTCTAGGATTAAACTTCTTTTCATGCGGGTTATAAACTTTGACCTCAACAGGACAACCCTAAACATGCAGATATCGGAGACTTAGTTTTCTCCCATTCCACAACTTAAAAGGAGTTTTTCTTACTAATTTGCTGGGAACCTTGTTTAGTATATGAATTACAGTTTTGATCACATCACCCCATAGAGATTCTGGTAATGTCGAATTGTTGACCATGCTTCGTACTATATCCATAAGGGTGCGATTACGTCTCTCAGCCACACCATTCTGCTCTGGAGTACCAGGCATAGTTTATTGAGCGACAATGCCACAATCCTGTAGGTATTTAGCGAATGGCCCTGGATTACGTCCTGATTCATCATAATTGTCATAGTATTCACCACCATGATCAGATCTGACAACTTTAATCCTTTTATCAAATTGAATTTCAACCTCAGCTTTATAAATTTTAAAAGCATACAGGGCATCTTATTTCTCACTGATAAGGTATAGGTACCCGAAACGAAAGTAGTCATTTATAAAGGTAATAAAATATTTGTGTTCACTCCATGAGGCTGTAGGGAATGGTCCACAGATATCTGTACGTATAATCTCTAATAGACCTGCACTCCTAGTTGCACCTTTCTTTCTCGTTCTAATCTGTTTCCCTTTTATGCAATCAATGCATACTTTATAGTTAGAGAAGTTTAGAGAATGTAAAATTCTTTCTCGCACAAGCCTGTCTATTCTCTCACGAGATATATGGCAAAGCTGCCTGTGCCACAACATAGAGGAATTCTCATAGTCTATCCTTCGCTTGGATCCAACTTTTTCCATGTAAGGAATTAATATTATAGACGTGAAAGGTAATCAAGTCTAACTGGTATGAGTTGTTTACTATAGAGTCAGTTCCAACTTTAACCGAATCAAAGTAAACACTAAAATTTTTATTTCCAAAGTGAAATGAATATCCCAACTTATCCAAATAGGAAATTGAAACTAAATTACGCCTTATGGATGGTACACAAAATGTATCTACTAAATTCAAAAAATAACCAAACTTCAATTTAAGCCTATAGACTCTTATTGCCTTGACACCATTGCCTATGTATACTGAGCTCTCTACATTAGTTGGTGGCCTAGCCTCTAACAATTCCTGTATAGAAGTGCATATGTGAATAGTAGTTCCTGAATATATCCACCAGGAATCCACTGACACATCAGTTAGATTAGATTCAAAACAAACAAGAACAGAATGATTATCTTTCTTTATAAGCCAATTCTAAAAACCTGTGCTGTCTTTCTTTAGATGACCCGCTTTTTTATAAAAGAAGCACGTTTTACCTTTAACCCGTTTGCGTTTAGATCCATTTCCAGATTAATTCTCATGGTTTCCAAATGGAGGACCAGAGAATCCATTATTAGAACCTTATTTTCTTTTTCTCTTACCTTTATTCCCTTGCCCTTGCCCATGACCTGAGGTTACCATGTTAACATTTTGAACTTTAACCGTCTGCCTGATTCTATCTTCTTCTTGGACACACTGAGTGATAGGTTCATCCAATCTCTACATGTCCTTCAGAGTATTATAGTTCACCGGGAACATGCCGAATTGGGGAGGTAGGTTATTCATGATCAAATGAACCAGCTGATCATCACTGAATACAAGCCCTAGAGCATGAATCTTAGAAACAACCTCGATCTGTTTTACAATGTTTCACGGATGTTGCTTTTTCCATCGTAGGACGAGCGAGTCAACTTATTCAGAAGAATGCCCAACTCAGACTTATTAGATTTCTTGAACCTTTTTCCCATTTTAGTCAGGAAAACTTTAGCCTTATCTGTTTCAGGCATGGCGCCCTTCATAGATTCAGAAATCGAATACTTAATGACTTTCAGGCATATATCATTTGACCTAAACCATGCAACTCATCGATTATATTCAGCTTCAGTGGCATTATCAGATGGTTCTGGCGATTATGGTGTTATCAGGGCAAGATGTAATTGTAGACACCCCAGTACAACTTCAATGGCATTCTTCCATTGAGCATAGTTAGACCCATTTAGGGCAGGGACTTGATGTGTATTAGTGAGAATTGAGACTAAAAAATAAGAGAAACACATATACTCACATTAGTTCATTATTTCACAAAGTAATTTCGTGATTATAAACAAAGAATATCAGGAAAATTAAATCAATTCAATTGTTAAGGGAGGCATTAACTGAATCATCCAGGATGACAATGGGCCCAACCATCTCATCCTAGTGAGAATCTGTTATATCATCATTATTCCTCTTGTGGGCAGTAATAACAACATGTTAGTGATCCTCCTGAACATGAAGCTAAGTAATGTCAGTCATGTAAATCTGAGACACTCAATACCTGTGGGTGAGATGAGTCTTTCAGCTTTACATTACCAACACCATTCACTTCACCCGTTCACATGACTGCCAAACGATAATTGTCTGTGTTTTCATTACCATATGCATGAAAAAGTGAACACAACTGTATGCAATCCTCCTTATCCCAATGTTACAAGTCTGTACTTGTAAAGTTTTCATTGATTGAGGTCACTATGGTGGCTACCATAACCAAATCCAAAACTACAAATATAGACTTTAGGATTGCTATTATAATCCTGTCTCTCTATGGATTATATCTTAATTAGTCTGATGCGGCCCACAAGATGGTCAATATTGATCATTGGAAAATATATGAACCTTAAAGTGAAAGGTGTGGATAGGTTTCATACCATATATATTTCAATGGTCTATATCAACTCTTAAGGATGGATGATGGGCCTATAATAGGGTCAGATCAGTACTCTAAGTAATTTTGATATCATTAATGAGTATCATGGACCAGTCCAGGCTTCATCATTCACAGGATGGATAGATAGAATGGACTGGATAATTTGACTGGTAAAGACTTATATGGGTGTCCATAGGTTGAT
The DNA here is from genome assembly GCA_037074715.1 of Magnolia kwangsiensis. NCBI lineage: Eukaryota > Viridiplantae > Streptophyta > Magnoliopsida > Magnoliales > Magnoliaceae > Magnolia > Magnolia kwangsiensis. The sequence goes on along the minus strand of CM073576.1, from coordinate 38,359,789 downwards.
CTGATGAGTTGAAGGTCTTAATATCATATGAAAGTTCATGATTAAATAGACAGCCTTGGTCAAATAAACAGTCCAAAATCCTCTTAAATGATTAAGATTATTTTCTTGACATTGAACTAATAGATGGCCCATATCAAAATAAAACAGAACATTACCGCGTGGACCAGATTCTGGGATCAAGGGGCCTAGAATGATATCAGGGCCCATTAATCGAAATTCTGCATCCAAATTGAACCAGTTTGGGTCCTGAATTGCAGATTTGAATGATCATCAACCGGGTCCTAAATAGCACCAGTAATCGGGTCCTGAATAACAGATCCGAATGTAGATCTGAACGACCAACAATCGGGTCCACAACAGCAGTTTCGAATGATTTGCAACCGGGTCCAGTTAGCAAATCTGTTTAAACTGAAATCGGGTCCGAGGACCCGTCCTTTCATAAGGTCGGTCTTTGACCTAATTCCAATCGCAAGGAGAAGCAGGTCGTTTTTGACCCGATGTCCGCAGCGAGGAAGAAGCAGGTTGATCTTAACCTACTAAAAGCGTCGACTGAAAAAGGAGAAAGACGAATCTCATATGTTCTACCTGTTCGCTTCAAGCAATGAGAAGAGATGGAGTTTCTCATGACTCTGCAATCATCATCGAAAACAGCGGCAGCGGCAGTGGCATTATCTATATGAGACATCTCCATGAAAGTCGAATAAGAATACTAGAATCCCAGAATTCCTGTAGAGCTTACGATCTTCCTCTCCTTCACACCCTTTCTGCAATACAATAGATGGGACTCAAATTTTGCCATGGTGTAGGATCGGGGACCCAACTCTCTATTCTAGAGACTGTGGAGAGAGAGTTTGAAACCCATCAATACTCTCCCTCCCATGCTCCACATTGCCATGTCCTAGTTCGACTCAAATTGCCTTGCGTAAGGCTATAGCATTCTACCCCAAATACACAGTGCTGCACAAATAGATTGCGCAACGCATCACCTTAAGTGAGGCCCACTGATTAACTCAATCAAACAGTCTAACCAGAGTACAATCCAAACCGTTGATCAGTAAGGCCCACTGCATAGAGTTCTTACAGTTTCTACATTAAGATACAGAATTACTTTGTAATTTTTTATGTTTGTAGAAACATATTAAAACGAGAATATTTAAGCTTAATCTAATAATCTAGAACTTTTTAAATCATTTTTATTTCTGTTTTGAAAAATCTATTGAGGCTTAGGCCTTCAAACTTGGCCCTAAAGTCCAGACTCAGGCTTGAAATCTAAGCCCGTTATCCGATTAAGGCTGGGGTAGCCAATGATGAGTGCCCCACCATGCTTTATTGGCTAGGTCCAATCATCAAGTGATTCAGCACTGGGCAGTAAAATTTGAGGGTTTAAAGACATTAGAGGGCGGTTCTAGCACATATGCATAGTTTAAAAGCTGTTTTTTAGCCCATGGGTCGTATTCTCGGCTATCAAGGCTATCAAAACCATGGAAGTTTTTTGTTTTCGTTACTGTTTCAAACATCTTATCATTATACTCTATCTTTTCTTAGGGCTAGCCCAGTATAACATCAAAGCCGCTTAGTCCGATTTGGCTCAAGGCTTAGGGAGCCAGTCCAAGCTAGGGCCAAGCGTGGTTAGCTCTTCTCCAAGGCAAATCGGGATACTCTGCTTATCACAAGCAAAAAAATCTTTCTTAATGTAATTTAATTGGACCACATCATCAAACCCTGTAATTAATGCAGCTATGCTGATGATGTGGACCAATCAGGAAAGCAGGATTTATTTTTTTTTCTTTCTTTTTTGTGACAAGCAAATGATCCAAATTCTTTGGAGACAGATGCTTGGAGTTGCCTCTACGCTTGGAATGACACGGAGGCAACGAAAATCCACTCCCTTACTTTCGTTCAACCCCCAAATAAAGCAAGTAATTTTAGGCGTCAATATACAATTTAGTCCAAAGCCACTCCATCATGTTGCACGCACCGTGCTTTGCGAGAAAGTGGACCCTAATTTAAATGTGGACATATTCTAAGAAGATATTGATTGGATGATCCTGGCCATTGATTGCACAATTTTAGGGACTTCAGTTGGGTCTTTAAGAACCAAATTCAAAAAAAACAGATAAAATTAGGTATTAGTATATTCCAATCACCCATTATATCTAGCCGGTGCTATTTATTGATCCCTGATCATGAGGTGAACCTGACTCCTCCATGTCACCTGTTATACGCTGCTGTTAAAACACTGGAGTTCTGTGAGGCCCACCGTATTCTCTGCGTGAATTGGGTGGACCATCATAAATTTATTTCACGTCCCACAAATAAGCTTCATGCAGAATTTCAGTGGACTAACCCCTGTCCATCCAGATTCAAGCAACTACAGAAACAATGTAAAACCTATTAGCATAGGCAGTATGGCCCACCTGAGTTTTGGGTCAGACTAATTTTTGGAAGGTGCGGCTGCATCGTTCCCATGATGTATGTGCCTTACATCCACGTTGTCCAACCATTATTACAAATTATTTCAGGTCATGAACGTACCATTAAAAACCTTTTAGGGCCCAGAATGTTTATTTTCCATACAATATATTGATTGATAAAATCACAAAGACTTGAATAAAAGGACCACACAAATATTAGGTTGATATAAAAAATTTGTGGCCTACGATATCAATCACCATTGTTTCAAGTAGTGTTCGAATTATCGGTATCACGTTACGTAATGCATTCTCGAGATATGGACACATATTAGTTATCGCATGGGATATATCAGTTTTATCGTGTTATGTATCGTAGTTGTTGGAAACAAGAAAAAATATTGAAAAATTGGTTGAATTTTTCGATATAACTTCGATGATTAATAAAAAAGACATTAATACACACTTATAAATTAAAACATTACAAAAATAAACAAGTACACGTAATATGTTTTCTTTGTATGGAATTCTAATCTATGCGTTGTCTAACTGAATTGATGCAAATATATTCAAAGTCTATTCATATAATTTATAAATGTAACAAAACTAGTGTAAACACAAGCAATACATTCAAAAGCAAAAAAATAATTACTAGATTAGATTACAATCGTATTTAATGCGATGTTTGAACACAAAATTTACAAATGATTTGCGAGAAAGTAGGAAATTTTGATTTTATTTTTTTCAATTTTTCACAACTCAGCACATTTCCTCCAAATCTCAAAATCGAACCTCTCAATCTATGATTTTTCATATAGACCATGAATTCGTAACAATCTGAAATTAATTTAACATGATTTACAAAATATAAGCGCATTGAAATTCAAAAATGCTTACTAGATCTAATACGTGGAAGTGTTACTTGTGTGTTTTGTATCACACTAGTGGGATACAAGATATACCGTAGGATATATTGGCCGTTGTCGTTGGTTTCAAGTGATGTAGCGAATCTGAGATTTGGATCTGCTTCATTTTTAGGATTGTGCCCGAAACTAAGCTGGCAAAACGGATAGACGATATGGATGCAATGCATATACATCACAGTGAGCCCACAGCCAGAGATCGACCAACATCCATGGGTGAATAGAATTGGATGGAATATGCACACTATTGCAGGCCCTGAGCACAACCTACGGCTAGCATCTCGTCTCTATTGTTTGCCTGTAGTGTGGCCCACCTCAACTGCGCATCGGACGATTTTAGCAGCCAGGCTTAGAATCTAGGGGCGCAACTGGTGTCCGTAGTAGACGTTACGCATATCCAACACCGTTGGCCTATGTAGCTCAACTGTTGTGGGCGCTGTGCATAACAGATCTTGTAATGACCCCATATCAGTTCTTCAAGGTATACACTCAAGCACATGAACGGTCAAGATCTCCTTGCGTCTGCCACGTGCGCCGTTGTCGACTACCTAATAACTAACTTTGGACAATGGCGTTTGCACCTGATCTTCCTTTTCTCTTTTTGGCAACGGAGGATACTCTGGCTTTACATGACGCTTGATGCACATACACTTAGAATTTGGCCAATCTAACACATTAATTCAAACTTGAACAACTAAACTATTAGCCAAATGTTGCTAGATTAAGGTATAAAATCACATTGGTCGAACTATCAAAACCGTTGATTGGTGGTCACTTGTTTTTTGAAATAAGACCATTGAATATTTTTCATTTTTAACGGTGCAATAAATACCCATCAATCCAGTAGTTAGAAGATCATATGATAGTAGTTTTTCATTTTTTATAATATGGACGGTTTATTTTGGCTTAGGTGTATGCCACGTGTGCAATTTCTTGCTAATTTACAACCGCCTGTATACCATCCATCACACACTAGCCAGATATCAGGGTATTCTCTCTATGCCAATTCGCCTACACCTAACAAAGAGCACCAACGCTGACGTGACACCATAACGTCCACTTGGACATGTTCCAGAACTGCTGTTGGCGGTTTGCCTGTGTTTATCTGCGTACGTCTACTCATTTCCACGTGTCATTGGCCATTGGCCTTCCATCCCATCCACTGCCACTTGTCGCATGTGATGCGTCAGTCTCGTGATCTGGACCAAACATTTTGTGGGACATTTGATGATGGGCTGGGAATAATAATTTCACCAATGGTATATGTTAGTATTTGCGGAAGTGTAAGCCCTCTGGATCTGACGCTCTACACAATATGGAACCTCCACAAATTCGAAGGAACAGTTTGGATCTACTAGTCTGCCTAACCACTATTGGAGCTGATGGATCTTGAAATTGCGGAAAAGTCCGCTTTAGTTAAAGTAGGAATAGGTCAGTATATCCTAGAGGGGTGGTGAATAGGACTTTTTAAAATTTTTATAAATTATTAAAGACCCTTTCCACACTGATCCTATCATAGAGTATTGATTAGGATTACTCAACCTTAACTCTACTGGCTTCCAAGGCAGATAGAAGATCCAATCACAAACTATTTAAAAGACAAACAATGTATAGATGATATTGTGATGGATATGACTGTGCGTGCATACGATGTGATCATATATAAAGACATGCAAGGCAATCACATAAATGAAAGATAATATCAAACTCAAACACAGTCATTTTATAGTGGTTCGACGACTTGTCTACTCCACTCCCGGCTTCCACACTCAACCCTTGAGTGACTGGATTTCACTAAAGAGGTTTTTCATGGTTCACATCAAACCTAAGGTTTTAAATCAAGTTCACCTTCAACCTTTACAGAGGTTTCTACTCGGTTCACCTCAAACCCTGGAGTTTTACTGGCGTACTCCTAACCAGATGTTTATACCCACATACGACAAGGGTCCACACAACGCACCCTGAGGTTTCTACTCGGTTGACCTCTAACCCTGGAGTTTTACTGGCATACTCCAAACCAGATATTTATGCCCACATAGGAAAAGGATCCACACAACGCACCCTGAGGTTTCTACTCGGTTGACCTCTAACCCTGGAGTTTTACTAGCGTACTCCAAACCAGATGTTTATGCTCTCCATAGAGAAAGGGTCCACACAATGCACCCCGCACGTACACTCCCGTCGGATGCTTCATTCGAGGACTTCAAATGGTGAGCAACACTTAAAATCCAATCCTAAAAAGGAATGATCGCAAGTGTCCTCTGGACTCTTCGTACTTACAGATAAGTTGATGAGTCCCTTTCAGCACAATGATGAAGACCTTCTACTTGTTGATGAAGAGTCTTCAGCTCCCTTGATCCGCAACATGAAGATGTATATATGCTAGGCTTAGGTTGGGTCAAGGTTATGATGGACTACCACTCTCTAAAGGTTTTCCTATAAGGAAGATAGAGAGGTTCCCATCATCTATGCATTCAAGGCATCCCAGCTCGATGATATGTTATTAAAGCAGTAGCTGAAGGATCCTTAAATGCGGAAGTTCATTCCTCAATCCACTCTATAAGATATCAACGATGAGGGTGGATTGGAAGATGAACTTCCCGAGAAAAAGGGCTTAGGTGAATGATAAGAAGGTTAAAACACTCTAAAGCACTCTCTTCTTTTCTCTCACTCAGCAATGAAGACAACTCTCTCTATTTATAGGTAAAAGGTTCCAACGAATATAAACGGTCATATTTATGACAGAGTTCGATATCATCGATTAGTCGTCGATATGATCAAGGGTATACTCTCGATTGTATCGGCTGACCTCTCGATGATAAGAACTCAATTGTCATTTCGCATTTGGAAACCTTCTGACAACTGGTCGATGGGATCGAGACACACATCGATGACATCGGATTTCGAACTCCGATTTCATCGAGTGATGGTTCGATTCTATGGATAGTTGAAAAATAAGAGACAAGTCTTGAAGAATTTCAGGATCACAGATATGATCGGGAAACCAGTCGATGTCATCGGAATTTGTACATCGATCATATCGGCGACCATTCGATGGGATCGAAAATCGTATAGATTTTACATGTAAGCTTGCTGGACGAATTATGTCCTGACTTGATCCAATCGACATGGTCTCGATATGATCGATATATGAATATCGATTTTTCGACAGGCACCCCGATCAACATTAAAAGCAACCTGAAATTCATGCTGGAGAGAATATGCGCCCCACAGTCGATATGATCGACTGACTCCCGATATAATCGATATTTAAGTTCAGATTGAATCGGACAGTCATCGATATATCGAAACAGTTGATAGTTTTCTTTAGAAAAACAGGGGCGCAGGAAAGCACTCTGTCGATATGATCGATCCACTTCAGATATGATCGATTTTTGAATATCGATGATATCGACTCGAAGGTCGATATATCGATAAATCGTCCAGAAGATTGTTTGATTGCTAGACGCTTTTTGTCCTCATTCGATTGTATCAATTGATATGTCGAGGACATCGACAGAGATGGTCGATCATATTGAAAGGGGAATCGATATAATCAACAGTGTAAGAAAAACTTAGAAAATCTTCTTTTGGATAAAAAGTTTTCTTACACATAAACCCTAAGATGTTCTAGTTCTTTTAAAGGGTTTAATCACCTGGTGTTTTAGGACATGGGATGTGAGATTATGATTTACCTTTTGGTGAGCTTCCACACATCCAGATGAGGCAGACGCTTGACATGATCTTCTTGTTAAGTGGTATCGTCCGACTGACTCAACATACAACGTAATTGACAAACCAAGGCACGTAATAGGTGCACTTTCAATCTCTCCCTTTGTCAATTACGTGACAAAATCCCCAAAACACCCTAGGAACATATCTAGACAGATATATCCTAAATTATGTCTACATGTATTAACACAATTTTACAAATTCTAAATACCCATGTACACAACAAACAAAATTCTCCCTCATATTTCAAAAACTCCCCCTTTCTTGTTGCGGCTACTCCCCCTAACACCTACAACAAAGACATACAATTTTCGCTCGGGGTGTTTTGAATTGTTCTCCTCCTTTTTGTCAGTCATTGGCAAAGGTATAAGAAGTGATTTTGACTGAAGATTGAAGCATATGGGAAAACCACAGATAGATAGATGCATATGAATGAGAACAGTATAAAGCATTCATCAATGAGCATACAGTATGAAGTTAATAGATAAGCATTCAGATCATAACCTTAAGACTGCAATAAACCAGGGAAAAAATCAAATGGCAGAAGTAAACAAACTAGATTAAGCCAAATGTAAGCTGCCCAAGATTGGAAGAAATATTCAATGCTGCCCCAGACGGCAGCAAAATAAACCAACAATAAAAAGTATTTTAGCCCAACCGTAGGCAAACACATCCAAACATAAACCAAAAAGAAAGAAAAAGAAGCTAATCATGCACCATTGAAAGTGTAGAACATCTAAAAAAGATACTGATGTTCATACACAGAAATAAGAGGGGGCATGAAGACTTGTATAAAACTGGCATCAGGGAGCAGAGTGAGATGACATCGTGTCGTCGCGTCTGCACGTTAGAAAATCCACCAGTTGTTGGACCGTGCTCTGGATTCCTTGAACCATTCGTTTTAAAACAGTGAGGCGCTCCTTCATTGAGTGCACGTCCTTCTGTATGGCCCCAATCCTATCCAGTTTCAGCCTTTTGCCATACCCGACAGTTGATGTGGATGGCGCAACATCTGGTCCAAGGGGTGCATCATCAGCCACTGCATCTTCTTCCATGGGATCTCCACCTTCTCCACCTTCCGCTTCAGCATGAATTTCTTCCTCAGTTTCCTCCTTGTATTCATGAAACCTCAGATCCATTTTCTGAAGATTTTTCTTGTTAAAAACTTTGAGGGGAAAAACTAGATCAGTTGTAGAAGGAAAGTCAATGCTCTGACAGATTCTGCTAATGATCTAGGGATATGACAGATGCAAATCTCTGGACGTGTGTATCGCATTGACAAACTAATTTACAATTAAGGTTGGAAGGCAAATATTCATCCTGATCGCGACGGAGTAGATTATCATCACCATAAGGCTTGTTAGATCCGATTTGTTAGTGCTTCTCAGATACAGATTGGTGGTGAACATTCCATGCATGACTCTGAACCGGGGCTCCATGTACCAAACTTTCAGGGCATTTCCTTGATGCCATGGGATATCTCGATTATTGCATAGGTATTTGGTTATCTTAGAGCGCACATCTAGAAAGTCAAGATCCCAGTTTGGAAGGCCTCCTGGAACCATTTAAAGATTGAGAATCCGTGCTATGGTGGCAGGAGTGATAAATACATCATCACCATCCATGGAAACTATGAAGAAAGGAGGATCAGCCACCGGGGAATGACATGCAGCAAAGAAGTTGCGTGTTCTTTCTAGTTGGCATGGTCCACCAAAATCCAAGATGAGCAGCCAACCAATTGCAGCAAACAGAGGTTCTAAGTTGTAGGACGTTAAACAATCTCTGTCTACTTTTCTCTCAAAAATCAACTTCCGATTGGCATATTTTGGTGGCTGTTGGACATTAGAAGGAGGAGGCACAGGTTGAGATGGTTCAGGAATTTCGGTTTGGGACCCACCGCGTCGTGATCTTTTCCGTGTGGGGGTCCCTCTGTCTAGGATCCTTGCTCTCTCCCTTGAGGCAAGGACCTTTTATCGAGTACCTCTTGATGATTCACCTGGACCAGATGCCACGTTTTTGTACTTTCCCATGTGGAAGAAAAGGCTATTTCAAATATTAGGAAAACGATAAAAAGTGATTCCGACAAACCAAGAGAAAGAGATTCTGATGATGGAAGAATATTACCTGGTTTGGAGTGAGATTTGGCTGGTCCTACCTGGCTTAGGATGATTGGTTAAGAGGATCGGACAGGGAAGACAATCGAATCACCCTTTGAGAAACCCTTTTTTTTTTCTCGTTTCGATCGCTTTTATCGGGCGCCATTTTTCGATCATATCGACCAACCCATCGATTGTATCGAGAAGTTGTCGATCGATTCTATCGAGACTACCCTCGATGTTATCCAAGGACACACGACTTTTCACATTCTGAACAGCTGTCGATTGTATCGATCCTTAGTCGATGAAATCGAAGAAGACCGTTACTTGCTTTGAAAGTATGTGCTATTCAGAATTTTTTCTGATTTTGACATGCTATTGTATAATTTCTAACTTAACCAGTTTATAAAAAAAATTCTATACAAATATAAGCATGATACTGTTTATATACAAAATTAAAGGTCTCCAACCTTAGATGTAACATTGAGGATTTAGCAAAAGATGCATCATTTCACAAATTATCCAGATTTTGATGCAAAATCTGAACGTGTTTTTATATGCTCAGGAATTCAGGATATAGAGTTCAGTTTTTCCTTCACTCTCCACCTTAAGACAGAAGTTTTTGTTGTGGTGACTTTTGCTATCTTACCAACTTGATCTAGTGGTTTTTTCGTTCTGTCTTCTATTTTATGTGATAAAAGGATATTTTGCATTACTCTGTTCCGATTAAGTTTATCAGTGTCATTTTGACCAGAGTTACAAGAAGTTATTTTTAAGCATTAAAACTTGTAATGTCCCATATCACCACACAAATGACAAACTGGAGACGTTCTTGTATTGCTACCTGAAGCAACAGATTTTCCAGTTTTCATTTTAATTTTCTCATACCCTAGGCCACTCTTATCTTTTCCAGGCCTTCATATCCCTAACATTCTTTCAAGTTTTTCACCATTATGAGAAAACTTATACTTTATCTCGGCAAATTTTCTGTATTTTTCTAAATCAATGGAAAGTGAGTGGTTCTCATTTTTGAGTTTTGCATTATCATCTCTTAGCAGTTCAGCTTTGTTCATGAGTTCTGATAATTCTTCTTTTAGGGATAGGTTTTCTTTTTCCAATTGATCATTATCTGTAAGATATTGTTGCAAATCATTAGACAAATGTATGTTTATTTCTAAGGTTCTGTCCAAGTCTTTCTGCAACAATTTCTTTTTGTTTTCAGTCATGCCAATTTTCTTAAGGATGTGGATGCTATGATTGTATAGTTGATTATAAGCATCCTGCAATTCATTCTACTCTTTATCTTCTTCTTCTTCAATTTCCTCATTGTCAGATAAAAAATGATTCAGTGGCTAGTTGTTCTTCTTTTCTTTCAGATTCCATGGGAATAATTGAAGTGGTGGAGACCATAAGAATTTTTAAAGGTTTCTGATCTCCATCACTTCCTGAGTCATTGTTTTCTAAATTTGACTCCTCCGTATCATCTCATGTGGCGGTCATTGCCTTGCCCTTGGTTTTTCTGTTTGGACATTCGGAAGATAGGTGACCATGTTCATGAAAGGCATAGCATTGTGGTTCTTTGGTCTGTTTACTAAATTTGCCTGCAGAAGGTTTGTAGTTCACATTTCTACCTATAGAAGAATGGCCGCGATTGTTCTAAAAGAATCTCCTGAATGTTTGTGCTAGTAAGGCCACTTTCTCATCTTCATCTTCTTTTTCGCTCTCACTGTCCTCATGTTTTGATTTCTTAGAAGTTTTTAAGACAGTGTTTTTAGATTTTTGGGGTTGTGTGAAGTGTAGTTCAAAGGTTTGTAGGGAACCTACCAGTTCTTCTACTTTCTTCTCATCAATATTCCTACACTCCTCAATTGTTGTTACCTTGGGATTAAAACGTTTTGGTAAGGATCTTAATATTTTTCTACATATTTTTGGTGCCGGAACCTTCTCTCCTAGTCCACCCATAGAGTTACAAATGATGTTTAATTTTGTGAAAAACTCCATAAATGTCTCATGCTCTTCCATCTTGAGATTTTCAAACTGTGAAGTTAAGAGTTGTAGTTTAGATCTCTTCACAGTGCTTGTACCTTCATGGGTTGTTTTCAATAAGTCCCATGCTTCTTTAGACGTCCCACACATACTTATCTGATTGAAAATATCTTGGGACACGGCACAGTAGATGGCATTCATTGCTTTTGCTTCAGCATTTCGCTGTTCTTTGTCAAACACCGTCCACTTCTTATTTGGTTTGGGTTTAGCGATTGTGGTTTCATTTTCAAGTACAATTTGTTCCGATGGTACCACATATCCTTTTTCAACTACATCCCAAACTTCATGATCTAAAGATCTCAGGAAGTAGTGCATTCTAGCCTTCCAGTAAGCATAGTTTGATCCATCAAATACTGGGGGTCTAGTGACAGATGAGCCCTCTCCTTTAGCCATATTTCTACTTCAGTCAAGATCAGTCTCTAGGCGGTGAAGCCCTTAAAGAGAGACCAGGTCTGATACCAATTGAAATTGCGGTGAAGACTGCTTTAGTTGAATTAGGAATAGGTCAGTATATCCTAGAGGGGGGTGAATAAGACTTTTTAAAATTTTTATAAATTATTAAAGACCCTTTCCACACTGATCCTATCACAGAGTATTGATTAGGATTACTCGACCTTAACTCTACTGGCTTCCAAGCCAGATAGAGGATCCAATCACAAACTATTTAAAAGACAAACAATGTATAGATGAGATTGTGATGGATATGACTGTGCGTGCATAGGATGTGATCATATATAAAGACATGCAAGGCAATCAAATAAATGAAAGATAATATCAAACTCAAACACAGTTATTTTATAGTGGTTCGACGACTTGTCTACTCCACTCCTGGCTTTCACACTCAACCCTTGAGTGACCAGATTTAACTAAGGAGGTTTTCCATGGTTCACCTCAAACTTAAGGTTTTAAATCAAGTTCACCTTCAACCTTTACAGAGGTTTGTACTCGGTTCACCTCAAACCCTTGAGTTTTACTGGCGTACTCCTAACCAGATGTTTATGCCCACATAGGACAAGGGTCCACACAACGCACCCTGAGGTTTCTACTCAGTTGACCTCTAACCCTGGAGTTTTACTGGCGTACTCCAAACCAGATATTTATGCCCACATAGGAAAAGGGTCCACACAACGCACCCTGAGGTTTCTACTCGGTTGACCTCTAACCCTGGAGTTTTACTGGCATACTCCTAATCAGATGTTTATGCTCTCCACAGAGCAAGGGTCCACACAACGCACCCCTCACGTACACTCCCGTCGAAGGCCTCATTCGAGGACTTCAAATAGTGAGCAACACTTAAAATCCAATCTTAAAAAGGAATGATCACAAGTGTCCTCTGGACTCTTAGTAATTATAGATAAGTTGATGAGTCCCTTTCAGCACAATGATGAAGACCTTCTACTTGTTGATGACGAGTCTTCAGCTCCCTTGATCCGCAACATGAAGATGTATATATGCTAGGCTTAGGTTGGGTCAAGGTTATGATGGACTACCACTCTCTAAAGGTTTTCCTATAAGGAAGATAGAGAGGTTCCTATCATTTATGCATTCAAGGCATCCCAACTCAATGATATGTCATTAAAGCAGTAGCTGAAGGATCCTTGAATGCGGAAGTTCATTCCCCAATCCACTCTATAAGATATCAACGATGAGGGTGGATTGGAGGATGAACTTCCCGAGAGAAAGGGCTTAGGAAAATGATAGGAAGGTTAAAACACTCTAAAGCACTCTTCTTTTTCTCTCGCTCAACAATGAAGACAACTCTCTCTATTTATAGGCAAAAGGTTCCAACGGATATAAACGGTCATATTTATGATAGAGTTTGATATCATCGATCAGTCGTCGATATGATCAAGCGTATACTCTCGATTGTATCGGCCAACCTCTCGATGATAAGAACTCAATTGTCATTTTGCTTTTGGAAACCTTCTGCCAACTGGTCGATGGGATCGAGACACACATCGATGATATCGAATTTCGAACTCCTATTCCATCGAGTGATGGTTCGATTCTATCGATAAATGAAAAATAATACAGCAGTCTTGAAGAATTTCAGAATCACAGATATGATCGAGGAACCAGTCGATGTCATCGGAATTTGTACATCGATCATATCGGCGGCCATTCGATGGGATCGAAAATCGTATAGATTTTACATGTAAGCTTGCTGGACGAATTATGTCCTGACTCGATCTAATCGACATGGTCTCGATATGATCGATATATAAATATCGATTTATCGACAGGCACCCCGATCAACATTAAAAGCAACCTGAAATTCATGCTGGAGAGAACATGCGCACCACAGTCGATATGATCGACTGACTCCCGATATGATCGATATTTAAGTTCAGATTGAATCAGATAGTCATCGATATATCGAAGCAGTTGATAGTTTTCTTTAGAAAAACAGGGGCGCCGAAAAGCAGTCTGTCGATACGATCGATCCACTTCAGATATAATCGATTTTCGAATATCGATGATATTGACTCGAAGGTCGATATATCGATAAATCGTCCAAAAGATTATTTGATTGTTGGACGCTTTTTGTCCTCACTCGATTGTATCGATTGATATGTCGAGGACATTGATAAAGCTGGTCGGTCATATCGAAAGGGGAATTGATATAATCGATAGTGTAAGAAAAACTTAAAAAATCTTCTTTTGGATAAAAAGTTTTCTTAGACATAAACCCTAAGATGTTCTAGCTCTTTTTAAGGGTCTAATCACCTGGTGTTTTAGAACATGGGATGTGAGGCTATGATTTACCTTTTGGTGAGCTTCCACACATCCAGATGAGGAAGACACTTGACATGATCTTCTTGTTAGGTGTTGTCGTCCGACTGACTCAACATACAACGTAATTGACAAACCAGGGCACGTAATAGGTGCACTTTCAGATCTAATCGCCCATGTGATTTTATGGTATAAATGGCCCCGAATCATGAACTATGGTTTAGATCGTCCTAAGGACAAGCTAAATGGATAAATTTCTATATACCACTATTCCTCCTTTTTACTCTCCTTATTTTTCATATCTCTTTAGACTAGAAAGTCTTATCTTATTTATATGAAAGGATAAGAGTTTGAATGAGATCAAAAATTATCCGGTCTTATCCATATCTCCCTATTTAAAACCAAATTCAAATTTGAATTTGAAATCCAACTGAAATGAAAAGGTTGGAAGAGGCCTAAACTCATGGGACCCACCCACTAATGATTGTCCACCAGTGGGCCCCACTGGCCTATGTCCAACATCTCTCACTCAATCACATTGTAGGATAAGAACAAAAATTTGTCTATCTAACTCACCTGATAACAATCAAAAACCAAACATCGGGATTAAAAGAATCAGAGGTGTGAGACCAACTGGATCATCATAATCTTTCACACGTGTTTAAATACTAAGTGACAACCTAACTAGTACTTAATAACCCAAGCTTCGCAATGCATGTCCCAGTTCGCATGACCACATAAAATAGAGTTAACTCCCGATCTAGAGTACTCGACCAACATACACACTTATCCAACTTATCGAGTTATTCTAAAAACTCGATTTTTCACGAACTTCGACTAAAATCAATTTAAAGTAATACTAAGTATATCCAATCAAGGGTCTTTCATCATAGTATACTAAAGTAGCGACACTCAATCTCATAATCCTATACACAAGAGAAGGGTAGCTAAGGACACAAAGAGTCACCTACGGGACTGGCTACCCGTACATTGCAATGATTAAAGGTTGGTCAACCTGTGGGAGTGGGTGACCGGCTTGCCGATATAAAAATATAAATCCTACATGATCTCATGATAAATGCTGATGATCTACTTACCTATTTAAAATAAGTACTCAATACTGAATAAATGGAATGTTTTATTCATTAATGAAATATTAAAGGTACTCAATACAAGCATATCACTCAAGCTTTCCTCAATCTCATCTACCTGACGTAAACCTAAAATAGATATCTAACTATAGGGTTCGTCATGCGATCAGCCATCATCTTCTTAGTAGAAATGTAGCTGAGGGCGACATTCTTATATTTCACTTGATTACGGACATAATGATACTTGATCTCAATGTGCTTGGACTTCTGGTGGTGTTTAAGGTCATTTGAGAAGTCAATGGCAGAAGTATTGTTTATCTTCAGTGATATAGGCTGACGAATGCACGGTACAACACCCAGACCTAGTAAAAATCTACGAACTCATACAAACTCTTGAACCGCAGCACAACATGTAATGTACTTAGCCTCCATAGATGAAAGAGCTATGAATGTATGTTTCTTACTCAACCATGAGATAGCTTCCCCTCCGAGTAACAAGACATATCCTGAAGTAGACTTTCCCTCTCGGCGTCATTACCCCAAGCAGCATCAGAATATTGTTTGAGCTCGAGGCTCGTGCCTTCATAGTACAACATAAGGTCTTTTGTTCCTGTGAGATAGCAAAATATACATTTGATAACTTGTCAATAAGACTACCCTGGGTTACTCTAATAACAGCTAACTATACCAACTGCATAGCTAATATCCGGTCTAGTGCAAAGCATAGCATACATTAAGCTCCCTACTACGCTTGCATAAGGGATTGAGGAAATGGCCAATTTCTTGGCTTTAGTCTAAGGACATGATTTTCTATCTAACTTAGCAGCTTTATCTATAAGGGTTTCAATAGCTTTTGAATTTTTCATCTTAAACCGCTCTAAGATTTTTTGTATATATGTAGCTTGAGACAAGCTTAAAAATTTCTTAAGCCTATCCTTGATAATTTTTACCCCAAGAATAAAGTTGGTTTCACTAAGAACTTTCATCTTAAAGTTCAAATAATGACAATCTTTAGTCAATATCAACAATTCCATGTCATTACCAGCTAGAAGGATATCGTCTACATATAGAGATGGTATCAAAAAAGATCTTTCAGACCGTTTCATGTATATAAAATGATCTTCTTCACTCATTGTGAATCCAAAAGTAGTGACGGATAAGTGGAACCTCATGTACCACTTTCTAGAAGATTGCTTCAGCCCATAAATAGATTTTAAAATTTTACAGACTTTATGTAGATGCTTTTTGTCCACATAACTCATGGGTTATTGCATGTATATCTCTTCATCCAAGTCACCATTTAAGAATACGGCCTTTACATCTATATGATGTAACGCTAAGTTTAAACTTTCGACAATGAATAAGATCATTCGGATTGAGGAGAACTTTGCAACATGTGAAAAGTCTCCTCGCAATCAATGCCTTCTTTGTCATGGCCCAAACTCAGAAGCCGGGCTCACAAAATTCTTGATCGCCGAATTCGGCGTCGACAGCCTCCGTAGTATCTTATTCTCAGCTCTCAACGTCCATTCGCCAGGTTTCGATCCTGAGATGCTACGAGGTGAAATTTCAACGTCAGTTTGATTCATAATAAGCATAACAAAAGGCATAACCCACAAACAACAACAAAAAAAGCCATCACCTTTCCATTATGATAAAAAATTTATAAGTATAGTGCGCGTAAAGGGAAATACAATGATAATAGACAAAAGCTCCAAAATGATCTGTTAAACACTCCTGCCTCGGCGCTGCTACGGTCCAACATCACCTGCACGTAATGGTCATACATAAGATTATGAAAGGCTTAGAGGGTTGTGAAACTGTGTGCGCAAGATAATAATATAATTATGCAGCATCAGAGTAATGCGCAATATGCTGATGAATCCATGAATACTATTAGTCGTACCAAGGATATGCGATGCAAGGAATAAATGATATCGGTCATACCAAGGCCATGCGATGTAAGATGCAATCAAGCATACAAATCTTTATCTAAGTCCACATCAATACAGCTCAACTTTAGAATATCATCGAGGTCTAATACACTCAAACCAAAATGTCGCCCCATCGTGCGCAACAAGGTGAGTGGAAAAGACCTCACTATTTGCCTGCCAATATCAGATTTGACTCGTTGATAGCCGACATATTCCTCGAGCTGGTCAAACTTAGCCTAGCTTTGCCCTCTCCTCTCGGGCGGGTAAGGCCGCACCCCCTCCTAACTGACCACGACACAGTAGAAAGTGTCGCCTTCTAGTAATCGGTACTAGGCGCTCATGTACCCACTCGGTCTAAACGTTGGAGCAACCTCCTGGTACCATAAGGGTTTAGAAACTTTCACTCAGAGATATCTATAGTACCCCATGTAGAACAAGATTTCTGGTATCCAATCTTGTCAACCACAATATGCCTGTGGAGGCTATAGCCCTAATGCCGCTACGACATATAATATATATGTCACACAATGCAAGATGCATGAATCATGCAGTCCAGTCATACAACAATCATGTGCGTTTTGTGCGCTCATGTGGGCATCTCCCTTTACCAGGGAGTCTCATAACAATCTGTCCAACGGCATGTGCTATGATCAATTACTCATCTCATCATAAGCATGTAGATGATGCATATGGGCATCTCTTATGATGTTATGTTGTCACATACTCATAATCAGTATCGATAACCGGCGTCGGCCTCAATAATCGACACTGATAATCAGCATCGATAATCGGCATAGGCCTCGATAATCAGCGTTGGCCTCGATAATCGGCACCAATATTCTTTCTGTGTGAAACCATTAGCAACTAATCATGCTTTGTACTTGTCCACTGTACCATCTATCTTTCTTTTAATCTTTAGTACCCACTTATTTCCTATCGCTTTACAATTGGAAGGTAGATCAACAAGATCCCAGACTTTATTCTTCTCCACGGAAGCAATCTCTTTGTCCATAGCAATCACCTAATTGGCCAAGTTAGAAGATAATAATGCATCATGATATGAATCAGGTTCATCATCATCAACCACAACGTAAGAGAATATTTACCCCTTAATATCAAAGTAACTTCGGGAAATCAATCATCTTTCACTTCGACGTAACTCAGGAGCCTGCTGAGATATTCTCTCACTCCCCTAACGAACTATAGGAGCATCATCATTTTGAGAAGAAACCAGGACATGAATGGTTCTAATCATCTGGATGTGGGGATGCTAAGTTGGTGATGGGCCAAACGAATTCCTTGGTGGTGAAAATGCTGCTAACATACGCAACGACCATGCCCACTTACTTAAGAGAAAAATCCAAAATGAGATACTTGGGAAAAGAAGAATACAAACGAACACAAAACAAATATTTCACGAAATCATATTAGATCTTGTCCATTTATTATTATATTTGATGATCGTGATTATACTTTGAATACACTGAATGGGATGCTTCATGATTCGGCTAGTTGAAATTTTAAGAGATTGAGAGAGAGGCCCCACTGTAATCTTAAATGTGAGATTTGTTATGCTTGCACATCCATCCATACAAGCACATGTGCCGACATGGAACACTTGTGCGAGATTTGATCTTTCCATAAGATGGGCCACATGGATGGCCGGTCAAAATTATTTTAACCAACAATTCACATGTCTAAATTTTGAGACAGTAAATCTAAACATGTTTCGAATTAGATGGACAGATCGGATCTTACACACGCATTCTTCGTGTTGTCATGTGCGCCTGCCTGGTTAAGGATGGATAGAACACCACACGCGTGTGGAATTAGAAAATTAAGAGTGGTAAGAATGTATTTGATGGTTGTTATTATTACACGTTTTGTGAAAATACGTCCAGAAGTGTATGTCCTAACTACATCCATTGGATTAGGATCTGGGTCACTTTCGGTGATCAATCATTGCTCTGACAGGATAGACAACTGATGGTAACAGATACATGTAAGACCCATATCATAGACCGTATTGTTCCATCGACTCCCGCGATGCTTCCCATCGAATTTCGGCAATCCGCGACCTATAATCGACGTTTGCGCACGACCGTAAATCGTATCCTATACATTTAAGTCGGCTTAATCCGAGACTTGTATCATTGCGGTTCCAATGCCGCGACTCACACACCAATTCGATACCCTGACTAAGAGATGTGAGCCGGCGTTCAGTTCGAGGAAAAATACCGCGGGTTTACAATCCCAAGAGAATCTCTACAACATGTCTTATCATGCCATCAATCAATCAATCAACCCATCAATCCATCAATCACTTCATGTCAAGTACACATCACCTTTCACCCCATCCCCAAGAAATAACCAAGTCAACTCTCTCTCACCCTATCTCTTACACACCCATACTTGTCAAAGTACACCATCACCTCACCCATCACTCACATCCATCACCATCCCTCTCTCCTTACAACTCTCTCTCTCTCTCTCTCCCTCTTTTCTCACACCCTTTCCAAGCAAGGAGAGAGCTCGCATGTCCAAGCCATTTTCAAGAGAGAAAGTGTATTGTGTGGCCTACCTTCCCATCTCAAAAGCTCTCATCCTAGCCATTCATTTCTCATCTCCACCATCAAAGTGAATTCGCTTTTATGATGAAGGGTCAAGTGAGGCCTAGATTTCACTTTTATGACGAAGGGCGGATTCCCAACGGACCAAGAAGATCAAGCGGTGGGTGTCTTCCATAGGCCTAGATTTCACTTTTATGATGAAGGGTCAAGTGAGGCCTACCGATTGATGGGTGTCTTCCATAGGCCTAGAAATCGCTTTTCAACCTGGATGTAATACCCTGAATTTTTGCCAACCTGGAGTTAGACGTCCTTAGGAAATGGGTCAACCATAACACTTTCAGAGCTCAATCCCTAAGCCAAAGAAATCGCTTTTCAACCCATTTCCTTCAAAACTCACCTTTCACCACCTCATTCTTCAAATTTTTCTAAGTACTTTTATATTAAACATGACTCCTCAAGTTTAAATAGTAAAGAACACCAACCCTAGAGTATTAATGATGAAGAACAATACCAAAGCTAAAAATTACCGTGAATAGTAAATAAATGAGTAAAATGGGTTTCGACCCTTAACCTTTTTGAATCTAACAAGATAAATAGGTTAGTTGGATAGATTAGCGTCTCCTACCCCAAAATCATATGTTATACGCTATAGAAATTCATTTCGATTTATAAACCGGCCCCAAAATTCCTCTAATGGAGTCGTGGGCCCACCCACGCTAATCTACAATGATCCAATGTGGGCCCCATATATTTTTGGGACCTATAGGGCAGGGGGAACCCAGCTCATATGGTCGGCCTCGCCGGAGATGATTTTCATCGGCGATGGCTTTGCCGATTCTGCGATGCATCGCCGGTCAAATTCCTCGGTTGGGTCCGGGCTTCAGACTGGAGGTGTTTGGGGGCTAGGGTAACCCCCAGTTATATGGTTCGTCCGTTAAAACCTCTCCGATCAGGTACTTCCTTCACAAAGTGACCCTCCAAGCTCTCATTTCTCACTAAAATGCCTAATTTTTGGTAAAAATCACCCATCCAAACTCTTCTTTCTTCCATTTCCAAACACCCTCACTCCACCCTCCAAATCTCATCTCAAACAAAAACCAATAAAGGCTACTTCCTTTAGAATTCCAACGAGAATCGACTAGCGCTGCACTAGATGGCCTATGAAATTCTCACCAATCACTTTCAATACGATTTGCTTGAGTCAAAACGTATAGGATAGGTGACGCTACAATACCATAAAACCTAGGATCAAACTCTATTCCCGATTGCCCTTGGGAGCACCTTGAAACTTTGTATCAGCTCTGGACCACACGTCGGAAGTCCGATTACCCCAGACTTAGACGAATATGACCGCCTAGTTGGACTTGACAATCACCTCGAAAATTAAGTCCAGATGATGTCCCACGACGATTTCCTTGAGTCCAGAGTGAAGAGTGTGAGAAATAAATATAATTTATGAAATCTGGCACGTTCGCTTGTGCGCTTTTTCTAAGCGTTCTGACTGTCAGAATTCAATCAAATTTCACCCTCGGATCAGGAAAAATTTTCCTTACATGTCATAGTACTTGTAGCTCCGATCGAGTTTTCATAACCGTTGAACTGAAACTGGTCCGTCACGGTCGATCTGGATATCTGCTCAGACTGAAAACTCTGCCTGACCTAGATCCAATGTCAGGGAGCTTAAGTTCGACCGCATTCAGTCACATGACCTCCAGAAATGCTCCGTTGGATCAGAACAAGCCCTCTTTGGTTACAAAATAAGTATACCTTGGCCCCAAGTCTATTTTGGTCATGTTTGGGCTTATAAAAAGGGCTTAAACCCTTGCTCTTTCATTCCATACAAATTTGGGGAGAGAAGAGAGAAAAGAGAGAGAAAGGGAGGAAGATTTGGAGCTCTCTCCTGGGAGTCTTCCCTGCTGCTCCTCGTGCCACATCCACCTTCCTGCATCACCCTCCCGGTGATTCCAACGCACTTCTAGGAAAGAAAAACCCTAACCACTTACTGTTTTGGGATTCCGTCTATTCAAATAGCAAAGTAGCTTCTACATCTTGTGCATTAGGTCGCCGCTACACTGTTGACGAAGCGTATACGTTCCGTTCGAAACAATACACGTCTAAGGCGAAAAGTGAGGATTTTAGACGCTTTGATTAGCTGATTTCAAAGCTTTCAATGTCGTTTAATAGTAGATTATCGATGGCAATGCCGTTTGACATGTACAACATGCTATCTGTTTTTCGTTTCGTAAACGTACGGTAAATATGAGATTTAGGGTATTTTAGGCATTTATAGAAAATGCTGTATACGTCCGTATTTTGCTGAAATGCTTGACATGTAAATTCATCGTGTTATGATATTATGTGTGCGTGTATAATCTGTTTGGCGAAGAGATTCGCCCTAATGAGCACTTTGGGTCGACATACGCTATGTAGACTAAAGTGTGTAGACTAAATGTTTGTATAAATGTTTGTATTAGTATGTAATGAGTAAATGGTGTTGTAAATTAGTTTTGAGAATGAATTCTCAATCCACATGATGTTGTATGTGATTTCCTACATGTTTGTTATATGATTTGATTTCCTTATATGTATAGAATACATGTGTTGGTGGATTTGCTTACTTTGTATGTTATACCATGTGTTAACATGCTTGTATGGTTGTATTTCATTTCTGTTGCTCTCATGTAATTACTGATATAGATTACAAATGCTTGGGGCTATGACTTAGTCCAGGTAGTCGGTAACGAATCAAATTCGTGGTTGGCTTCTATTTGCCACGAAGTACGCGTCGATGAACGCGAATCGTGTTTTGAGTTGGCGGCAGTGGTTAGGTCACACGAAGTGTTTTATGCACTTCATGTCGCTCAGCTTGAGATGCGCTCATACTAATCGAGCCCGTCAAGTAAACCGACTGGCCATTTTATGTTCACCATGTATGAGTCATAACTGCTTGAACCTAGGGTACTGACCTTACCATTGAAAACCCTGTCAACCATGGTACCTTGATCTATAAAGACTCATGAGCCGGGCATAGTCGTATGGGACACTGTGGTTGAGCTGTCGGCCTACGTTGGGGCCACAAACCTCCCCGTAGTGACCAGTGAGCACCTATGACTCGTGAGCAGATTATGGTGGTATGGGATACTATATTCTTGTTGTCGGCCTACACTAATCAAGTAACGAGCCCTTTGTAGTGACCACGAGCGTATTCTGAGTCTACGGGAGGCGACGACCCTTCCGTAGCGACGAGAGTACATTAGGCCTGTATTGATAAGGTGATGAGGGAGAGGTGTAACGAGTGCTAGCAACAGTCCTAGCAGCCCTTGCAGCGACCTACAAATATAACATCATATGAGATTACTAGGAGTGACGACCCTAGACAGGATCTGTGTTGGGATTGATATAAGGAAGGTACCTTAGTTTTCCAATCCTGCTGTATGAAAAGGATTAATAACAACTTAGTAATCATTATTCATATCGCATTGCATGTGCCTGGAAGATGTGGAGCACTGTGGGAAGAAAGCATGCCGCAGACACAGTTGGTGCCGCATGAGGGAGAATGTCGGTTAGGGCATCCATCATGTCATTTCATGCATGCATTAACAGCAGTATCTAAGAATGTTTGATTGATTGTTTTACTATTATCACGTGATTGATTTGAGAACCTGCTAATCTTTGCTCTATTATTCCACTAAGTTAGCTACTCACTCCCACGTTACGGGATGGTGTTCCGAACACCCACCAGACTCTTTTGTAATTGCAGATGATGGCGCTACTTGTGAAGCGGAGCCGAACTTGTATGATGCTGAGGAGGACTTCTCGTCCATGTTTTGATCGACGGGATTACAGGGAGGTTGATTAGATGCCATGATACTTGTCATTTTATATTTTTGGAGCACTCATGTATATTCTTTTCATTCTATTTTGGAGTATACATGTATTTAGTTAACCTGGTAACATGTTCACACTCTGGAGACTTACAATCATTTATATATTTTATATATCTATCACATTCTTTCGCTTGCTAATTTAACTGTCTCTGGAGTATGATATGCTGTTTTAGCTTAGTCTCAATCTTGTTTAATGCCATTCTACAGACAACATGTGTAAGACCCGTATCTTGGTCTGTACCTTTCCGTAGACTTCCGCGGTCTTACCGATCGAATTCCGGTAACCTTTGACCCTTAACCGATATCGACGCGTGACCCTGATTTATATGCCGACAACCCGAGACCAATACTATAGCGACCGCGCCGTCGTTGCGGTTCCAATGCCGCAACCCGCTCGCCGAGGCGATACCCTGGTCAAGAGATGTGGGCCAACGTTCGGTGCGAGAAAACGCCGTTAACGTGCGTACCTTCAAGAGTTTTGAAGTTGATAGGCGTCTTCACTCTTTTCTGTAGGACATGGCACCTGGGAGAGTTACCCGATCGACTCCCGTACCACCACCTGAGGATTCTGCTTCGCTATCGGAGGCTCCAGCTTTACCACCTGCGTCTCCCGTTCCACCCTCAGAGATCCCTGCTTCCTTCCCTGAGGATGACATTCCTCCACCTGAGGCCGATGCGGAGCCTACCGTGACTGTGAGTGCCTCTAAGTTACAGCAGATGTTACAGGCAGTGACAGCCGCACTCCAGGGACAGGGCAGACGCCCAGCTGTTTCACCAGCTCAGGCAAAGCAGGAGCGCGCTAGCGCCTTACTTCATGAGTTCAGACGGCTTGATCCCCCATGTTTCCAGGGTGAGCCAGATCCGACTGCAGCAGAGAGATGGCCTCCGATGTGGAGAAGATTTTTGACACCATGTCATGTACGACCTAGCAGCGTGTCCGGCTAGCAGTATTTCTCTTCCAGGGTGAGGCCGAGCATTGGTGGACCTCTGTTACCCATGTTGCGGGACCTGAGTATGTCTAGACATAGGAGGACTTTGTTGACCGATTCGAGGAGCAGTACTTCCCCGACCATATCCGTCGTCAGCGAGCCTTAAAGTTCGAGACTCTGGTGCAGGGAGACATGACTATGGCATAGTACGCGGCCCATTTTGTGGCGCTATCTAGATTTGTACCATATATGTTGGTGACGAGGGGTGGAAGGCCCGCCGCTTTGAGCACGGCTTGCGTTACGGCCTTCGAGGTCATGTTATTGGGCATGAGCTCCCTACTTTTCAGGCAGTAGTGCGGAGAGCTCAGATTTATGAGACTGAGTGGGCCGGTTCTCAATCTGATCGCGGTCAGAGGAGAGACCGGAAGAGGCAGGCTTCTTCCAGTCCTTCCCAGCAGCGTCGACCACACCAGCAGAGGCGCATAGGTCACCCAGCTTTCCGAGCACCATCAGCACCAGTAGCCCCTCCACCACCACCTCAGAGGCAGTTCACCGGCACTTGCTTCAGGTGTGGTGCGACGGGACACCGTTCATGGGAGTGTCCCAGCCCCCAGCAGCAGCAGAGAGGTCCCCAGCAGCAGAGACCTCCACCGAAACAACAGAGACCCCCACAGCAGCAGCGACAGCAGCCTCCACCACCGAAGCTACCTCAGCAGCAGCATCAGCATCATCACCAGCCTCAGAGGCCATAGTAGTAGAGGCAGTAGTTTCGACCGCCTCAGCGACCCCAACAGCAGCAACAGCATGGTCAGAGGGGACAGGCACCTCCCCAGCCAGCTCAGGCTAGATTCTATGCGGCTCAGCAGAATCCGCAGTCATTCGGAGGAGTCGTTGAGGGTATACTTCCAGTTTCTGCATGCATTGCATGAGTGTTGTTTGATTCCGGTGCATCGCACTCCTTTGTGGCCGAGAGCTTCTATCGATCGGCTGGCTTACCGTTGGAGTCTGCTGGTGAGAGCCTATCAGTATCGACTCCCTTGGGGAGTACTATAGTGTTGGGACGATTTTGCTCGTCTTGCCCCATTCTAGTTGGGTATACATTCCTACCAGCTGATTTGTTTGTTTTACCGATATCCGAGTTCGACGTCATCCTGGGCATGGATTAGCTCGCTGAGTATTATGCCATATTAGACTGCACCGCGAGGACCGTCACGTTTTGTATACCCGACGTGCCACAGTTTCAGTTCGTTGCAGAGGCCAGAGGAGAGCGGTTGTCTTGCTTGATGTCCTGCACTATAGAGGAGCCTATTGCCGCCTGCATCGACCATTTGCCCGTGGTTTGCGATTTTCTCAATGTGTTCCAGGAGATTTCGGGATTACCGCCTCGTCGACTCACCGAGTTTCAGATTGATCTCGTGCCCGGTACCGCGCCTATTTCTAAGGCCCCATATCGTATGGCACCGTTGGAGTTACGGAAACTGCAGAAGCAGTTGGACGAGTTACGTGAGTTAGGTTTTATCCGTCCGAACAGTTCACCGTGGGGAGCACCGGTACTCTTCGTGAAGAAAAAGGATGGCTCGTTGAGGCTTTGCGTTGACTACCGCGAGCTCAACAAAGTCACAATCAAGAATAAGTACCCGCTCCCTAGGATTGATGATTTATTTGACCAGCTGCAGGGTACACAGTTCTTTTCGAAGATTGACCTGCATTCCGGTTATCACCAAATTCGGGTCCGAGATGAGGACATTCCGAAGACAGCATTCAGGACGCGTTACGGTCATTTTGAGTTTCAGGTTATGTCCTTCGGACTGACCAATGCACCCACGGTCTTCATGTAGCTGATGAACGAGGTCTTCCGCCCATATCTGGATCAGTTTATTGTAGTCTTCATCAACGACATTCTGATCTACTCGAGGACCCGTGAGGAGCATGAGCAGTACTTGGAGATTACCTTGCAGACCCTCCGCGCACACCAGCTTTATGTGAAGCTGGAGAAGTGTGAGTTTTGGCAGGAGGAGGTGAAGTTCCTCGGTCACGTGGTGACGAGGGAGGGTGTCGCGGTGGACCCCTCGAAGGTTGAGGCAGTGCGTCAGTGGGGCCAGCCCACGATTGCAACAGAGATCCGTAGTTTCCTTGGTCTAGCGGGATATTATCGACGTTTCATTGAGGGCTTCTCTCGTATTGCAACCTCGCTGACCAGGTTGACTCGGAAGGGCACAGAGTTTATTTGGAGTGACGCCTGCGAGCGAGCATTTATGGAGTTAAAGGACCGTCTGACGTCCGCTCCTATCCTCACTCTTCTCTCTAGGAGTGACGGCTTTATTGTATTCACTGATGCCTCGCATATCTGTTTGGGTGCTGTCCTGATGCAGCACAGGAGACCAGTGGCCTTTGCATCTCATCGGTCAAGGTCCATGAGCTGAACTATCCTACGCATGACTTAGAGCTGGCTGCAGTTCTCTTCGCACTGAAGGTGTGGAGGCACTACCTTTATGGGGTTAGGTTCGAGCTCTTCTCTGATCACAAGAGCTTGAAGTACTTCTTCTCACAGTCTGAGTTGAATATGAGACAGAGGCGCTAGATGGAGCTCTTGAAAGACTATGATTTTGATCTCCAGTACCACCCGGGCAAGGTGAACGTGGTGGCAGATGCCCTCAGCCGTCAGCCACCAGGCCTAGTGGTGCGTATGATGATTTAGGAGTGACGGATGCTTGAGGATATCGCAGCGTATGATTTTGAGTTCGGCCTGCAGTCTTCCATTGTACAGTTATCGAGCCTGTCGATTCAACCCTCTCTTGTCGCTAGGGTGATCGAGGCTCAACAGGCTAATGAGTCGTTGAAGAGTTACATGGTTGAGGCTACATCTGAGAGTCAGACAGATTGGCAGATTGGTACAGACGGTGGACTTCGTTTCAGAGGCCGATTATGTGTCCCAGATATTCCAGAGTTAGGCAGAGATATTATGATCGAGGCACATCGATCACGATTTTCTATCCACTCGGGCTCGACGAAGATGTACCGTGACATGAGGCGACAGTATTTTTGGGCGGGGATGAAGCGCCAGATCGCCAGTTTTGTGGCCGAGTGTGACACGTGCCAGCGTGTCAAGGCCAATCATCAGAGACCTCCTGGTCTATTGCAGCCGTTGAGCGTCCCGATGTGGAAGTGGGAGCACGTGTCGACTGATTTCATTATGGGTTTGCCGAGGACTCAGCGCGGTCATGACATCATTTGGGTTGTTGTGGATCGTCTGACGAAGTCGGCACATTTCCTTGCGATGCGTACGACTTGGTCTATGGACCGGCTTGCGAGATTATTTATTGAGGAGATTGTGAGACTGCATGGCATTCCAGTCTCGATTGTTTCTCACCGAGACTCGAGGTTCACGTCTCAGTTTTAGGAGAGCTTCTAGCGTGCGATGGGGACTGATTTGCAGCTCAGCACCATGTACCATCCGCAGACCGATGGCCAGACTCAGAGGGTCAATCAGATACTTGAGGATATGCTCCGGGCCTTCGCGATTGACTTCGAGGGTAGCTGGGATGAGCATCTGCGATTGGCTGAGTTCGCGTACAATAACAGCTATCAGGCGACCATCGGCATGGCTCCTTTTGAGGCACTATATGGCAGACCATGCAGATCACCGAGTTGTTGGACCGAGGTTGGAGAGCGCCGTCTCCTAGGTCCTGAGCTTGTGCAGGAGACTTCAGAGGCTATAGATATCATCAGGCAGAGGATGCGCACAACTCAGAGCCGACAGAAGAGTTCTGCTGATCGTCGGCGTAGTCCCTTGGAGTTTGATGTAGGGGACCATGTGTATCTCAAGGTCTCACCCATGAAGGGCGTAGTTCGATTTGGAGCGAAGGGTAAGCTTGCCCCGAGATTCATAGGACCTTTTGAGATCACTGGGCGCGTTGGCGCCGTGGCCTATCGGCTTGCCTTGCCATCACAGTTGTCTGGCGTCCACAACGTTTTCCACGTCTCCATGTTGAGGAAGTGTGGGTCAGACATAGTTCCCATTATTGATTGGCAGCCGTTGGATGTTCGTGAGGACGCTTCTTACATTGAGAAGCCAGTCCATATCCTTGATAGGAAGGAGCAGGTCCTCAGAACTAAGGTCATTCCGTTGGTGAAGGTGCAGTGAGGTCACCATTCTTTAGAGGAGGCTTCTTGGGAGCGTGAGGTTGAGATTCGAGAGCGTTATCCTTATCTCTTTGATGGTTGATCATGTGATGTATTTTATATGCTATCTCCGATTCTATATGATGATGTTATGTCGCTTCTTCTTCCTGAGTAATGCTCAGTTGCGATGCTTGTGTAAATTTTGAGAATGAAATTTTTATGAGGGGAGACCTGTAAGACCTGTATCTTGGTCCGTACCTTTCTGTAGACTTCCGCGGTCTTACCGGTTGAATTCCGACAACCTTCGACCTTTAACCGATATCGACACGTGACCCTGATTCATATGCCGACAACCCGAGTCGACTCAACCCGAGACCAATACCATAGCGACCGCACCGTCGTTGCGGTTCCGATGCCACGACCCGCGCGCCGAGGCGATACCCTGGTCAAGAGATGTGAGCCAACGTTCGGTGCGAGAAAATGTCGCGCTTTGAGAAACCCAAGGGAATCTCTACGATGTGTCACATCAATCACATCAATCCCATCAAACAATTAATCCATCAAGCAATCACATGTTAAGTACACATCACTTTATTCTATTTTCCCAAGCAACCACAAAAGTCTCCCAAAACCATACCTCTCTTATACAAAAAGTCACAAAAGTCTTCACCACCCATACCTCTCTTACGCAAAAGCCTCAAAAGTCAAAGATTTCTTACACCCCCATCATTCACCACATCCATCCATCACTCTCTCTCTCGCTTTCTCTCTTTCTCATTTCAAAATTCCAAAGCAAAAGAGAGCCCATACGTTTGGAGTTTTGCAAGAATTCCTAAACTCCAAGTGGCCCACCTTCCTACTCCATCATCTCCCATCTCAACCTTTCATTCTCCATCTCCTCCATTGAAGTTGAAGCTAAGGTGCCAAGGAACCTCTATGAGCAAGAAGATCGGACGGTGGGTGCCTCTATAGGGTAGTTTCTCATTGTTTTTATGATGGGCCAAGTGAGGCCCACCGATCCATGGTGTGGATCTCACTTGGGACCATAAGATGTGGCCGATGGACCACTTGGATCATCATGATCATTCCATGATGGGGCCATTCTCCATGGACCCCATCATGATGTTTATTTCATTTTGAAAGGTCATCTAGACCGTCCATGTCGGTGGGGAATGGATCTCCATCGTTGATTTACATTTTTGATGGTCCCATGTTCAAAGGGATCCGTTTATTGTATGATTTCATTCAAAGGAGGGCTTATAGTGGCGGAGCCCTCCATCACAAGGCGTGTCCCACTCTCTATCTCTCTCTCTCTCTTTTATTTCTTTTATTTTATTTTATTTTATTTTATTTTATTTTTATGCTATATGATTGTGTGGCCCACTTGAATGGATCCCACCTTGACATTATTTTTTTTCAAGATGTATTCAAGTGGGGTCCACCATATACATTGTACCCATATCACTCATCCGTGGTGGCCCACTCCAACAGGGCCCACCACATTGCATTTCCTTTAAGGGACCAAGACCGTCCAGCGTCTGGGACGTTGGACGTTTCAAATGAAAAAGAGAAAAAGGGAAAGAAGAAGAGGAACTTTTGGTGGTCCACTTACTTAGGCCCCACTGTGATGCATTTAGACAATCCAAGCCGTCCATCCTCTTACCTACGGTATTTTAGCCATTGGGTAGGAGTTTGGGGCTGATTGGAAGACCTGGTGGGCCATAGCGTCAAAAATCGCATCCTCACCATTCAAACATCATTTTCGTATTTTATTTCACTTCCTAAGCATATAAAAATTTAAACTTCGGACTCATTTCGATTGTTACAGCCCACTGATCGCAATGGCCGGGGCGGATTTCATTTTAGTGGGCCCCACGCGTGAAAAACCATCAAAAAACAGGTTTCCCATTTTTTTTTAAGGAGGCTTACCCTCTGCCTCCCTGACATTGCAGCGCTACATGCTGCTGCGTGCAGCCGTGTAGGCGGGCGGCGGCGTCCAGCAGGGACCCACGGCTCCAGCCGTGGGCCCCACCGTAATGCTTATTTGTCATCCAATCGGTTCATGAGGCGGGTCCCATCATCAGGTGGGCCCCCTCCAAAAATGAAACTGATCCAAAACTCAGGTGGCCCACACCACGTGAAACAGTGTGAATTGAATTCTACCGTTGAAAAGTTTTTGGGGCCCACAGAAGTATTGGATCAAGCTAAAAATTATGTTTTCCCTTCATCCAGGTCTGAGTGACCTTATGAACGGGTTGGATTTCAAATAAATATTACGGTGGGCCACATTTGTGGGACCCACAGTAATGTATGTATTTCACTCACACCGTCCACAGCCCGTGGACGGTGAGACTCACCATGATGTATTGTTTCACCGACCGTCCAGCGGACGGTGGGGCCCTTTTGTATGTGTTTTACACACTCCGTCCACCTGCCTTCGATGTTGGGGCCCATTGCCAGCTGCCCGTAGTGATTTCTGTGGGACCCACCATTATATATATTTACATATGTTATATAGTTTATAATGTATATTCTATAATATGAATATAGTGGCAGGCCCTACATGGGACCCACCTCAGTTCCATTTTAATGATTAAAGAGTTGGTGCAACAGCCCTTAATGTATGAATTGATGTTGTAGTTATAATGTATGTATATTGCTATACATATTATATATGTGGGCCCAAGGTCCGTATAACCTTTTGAACATAATGGATTGCAAATAAAAAAATTGTAGTGGGCCCTAGGCCATGTGTCCCTATGAATAGTTTGGATGGAAATAAATATTTTGTAAAGCCTATGGGCTTAGGCTCACTTGATATTTAAGGCGTATGAGTTTAGGCCCAATTGATATGTTCTAAGGCCATGAGACTAGGCCATTTGATACACTGTAGGGCCCATGGGACTAAACCCATTTGATTATAAAAAGGGTCAATGGGATTAGGCCCATTGAATTTATTTGAGACCCATGAGTTAGGCCCATTTTATTTGATTAAGGCTTAGGGGTTTAGGCCCATTTGACTCATGTTAGGTCTATGGGTTGAGGCCCACTTGAATTTACATGTGGGACCCAATTGGTGTGACCCATTGGTCACATATTAGACTCATGAGACTAAGCCCATTTGATGCAAATCCTAGGCCCATGGGTTTTGACCCATTGCAATGCACATAAGACCCATTGGTGTGGCCCATCTGATGAATAAAAGGCCCATAAGATATGGCCCATTTGATATATATGTAAGGTCCAATGGGAACAACCTACGGTCCATTGCAATGTGTAAATCCATTACAGGCTAAGTACCAATGTTTACAAAGATCGTGCCTTGGAAGCAATGTTGGTTTGACGTCCACATTGCGAGTGTGATGCTGGTTGGATGTCCACATTACGACTCTCCTTGGGACCCATTACTGGGCCGTACTTATTGTGTATAGGCCGTCCAGGTCCTTCTGCATTGTAAGATAGTTCATTTTATTATAACATGTTTAGTACAGTTCCATGACTCATGATCATACGCATCATATGTATGCTTGACGTGACAATTGTCTGTTCATAGAAATTACCTTCGGGCAGGTTGTTTATGGGCTCCTGGTTAGGCGGTGTTGCCCTACATGAGCGCACGATATGTGCAGGATTTGATGCATGACTAGATAGCGTGAATCATGCATATCGCATTTGTATGATATGGATATTGTACGCCCTAAAGACATCGGGATCGTAACTTCCACAGATGTATCGTGGCTGGCAGGATTGGATACCGAAAATCTTGTTATACATGGGGTACTATAGATATCCCTGGGTGAAAGTCCCTAAACCCTTATGGTACCAAGAGGTTGCTCCAACGTCTAAACCGAGTGGGTAGATGAGCATTGAGTGCCGATTACCAGACGGTTACGCTCTCCACTGTGTCGTGGTCGGTTGGAAGGGGGTGCGGCCTTACTCGCCCTAGAGTAGGGGGCAATGCTAGGCTGAGTCTGACCAGCTCGAGGAATGGGTCTGCTATCGACGAGTCGCACCCGATATTGGTAGACGGATAGTGAGGTCTCTTCCACTTACCTTATTGCGAACAATGTGGCGGCAATCTAGTTTAGAGTGTACTAGACCCCGATGATATCCCATATTTTGAGCTGTATTGATGTGTGGATATAGATGAGGATCTGTATGCTTGAGTTGCATTGCACATCGCATGGCCTTGGGATGGCCGATACCATTCATGTCTTGCATTGCATAGCCTTGGTATGGCTCATGATATCATGGTTCCATCTGCATATTTCGCATTACTCTGACATTGCATGTTCATATTACTACCTTGCGCACATACTTTCACCACCCTCTAAGATTTCTGTAAGCTTATGCACGACTGTTGCGAGCAGGTGACGTTGGTTCACAGCAGCGCTGAGGCAGGAGCACGTTGCAGGGTGTTTTGAAGTTTTTGTCCTTTACCATTGTATTTCCCTTTATGCTCATTGTACTTGTAAAGTTTTTGATCATAGTGAAAATGTAATGGAGCACTCGGTTGTTGTTTGTGGGTTATGCCTTTGGTTATGCTTATTACGAATCAAACTGACATTGAAAATCCTCCTCGTAGTATCCCAGGATCAGAACCTGGCGAATGGGAGCTAGGAGCCGAGAATTGGGTTCTATAGAGGCTGTCGGCACCGGATTCGGTGATCGGGAATTTTGTGAGCCCAGTTTCCGAGTTTAGGGCGTGACAACATGCATTTATCATTATCTATGTTGCATAAGTGATGTTATGGAACTCGGGAGTTGGGTTTCTACCCGACCCCCAATTTTCGGGATGTTACAATGGATCTCACTTAGGACCCTAGGTGTGGCCGATGGCCCACCTTGATCCTCATGATCATTCCATGATGGGGCCATCCTCCATGGATCCCATCATGATGTTTATATTTCCTTACATAAAGAGGTCATATAGACCGTTCATTTTGGGTGGAGAGGGATCTCCACCGTTGATCTTTTATTTGGAGGGCTCATATACAATGGGACCCATTGATGTATGATTGGATGCTTAAAACGGAGGGCCCATAGTGTCGGGGTCCCTCCATCACTCGTGTCCCACTCCTTTTCTCTCTCTCCCTCTCTTGTTATTCATTTACTTTGTGTATGATGGAATGGCCATGTGGCCCACCCGAATGGACCCCACCATGATGCATGGTTTGGACCCAATCCATTTGTGGGTGGGACCCACCTCACATGTGTATATGATCCACACCACCTAACCATGTGGTGGCCCACCTAAGCAGAGCCTACCTTAAATGCATTGCTGAGCCCAAAACGTCCAGCGTCTAGACGTGAACTTGGAAAACCTGTATATTTATTTGATTATTTCTTTTGGCTTTAGAGAGGGCTACTTGTACAGGCCCCACCTTGATGTATGTTTATAATCCAAGCCGTCCATTCCCTTCCTAAGATCATTGTAGGCATTGAACTGAAAAATGGGGCCAATCCGACTTTCGAGCGGGCCATACAATAGAAAACGGTAGTTTTCACCATTTAAAAGCCACCTGATAATTATACGCACCAAAACACCTTGGATATTGGACTCGTTTGGTTGATCTCTAACCATAGAATCCAATGGCCAGAATGGATTTGGTTGATACGGACCCCACGCCTGAAAAACTGCGAGAAAACACCTTTTTCAAAAACAAATAAAAAAAAAGTAAACAGCAGTTGCTACTGCTGTTGTCAACAATGCAGGCCACGCCAGCGGCGGACGGTGGGCAGGGACCCACGGCCCTGTGCGTGGGCCCCACCTTGATGTTTATTTTCCATCTAACCTGTTCATAAGGTGGGCCACTCTCTGAAGTGGACCCACCCCAAAAATCAGCTTGATCCGGATCTCAAGTGGTCCACACCACAAGAAACAGCGGTGATTAAACTCTATCATTGAAACCTTTTTGGGCCCACGGAAGTTTTGAACCAATCTAATATTTGTCTTTCTTGTTCATCCAGGTCTTTATGACCTTATCAACAGGTTGGATGGTACGTAAACATTATGGTGGGCCCTCACGTGGAGCCCACAGTGATGCATGTGTTCCATCCCACCGTCCAAGCGGACGGTGGGGACCCACTAAATGTATGTGTTTTATCATGCCGTCCAGCATTTTGTTGGCTGGAGGACGGCTAGTGGGACCCCCCTTTCCTTATAATATATGTGTTTTATTTGCACTGTCCAAGGACAGTGACCCCACCATGATGTAGGTGCTACATCCAAACTGTTCACCCATTTTGAGAGCTCATTTTTGGCATGAGCTAAAGAATGAGTCAGATTCGTGGTTCAAGTGGGTCCCACCACTATTATTTGAAGTGAGGATCGGTTGATCCTTTGACATGGTTCATATATATATGTATGTATTTGTGGCCATTTTTAAGGCCCACCTTGGCATTCATAAGGCCATATGAGGAGGCTCATATTGATGTATTTGGGGCCCGCTTGTGTGGCCCATCTGATATACAAAAGGCCCATGTGATTCGGCCCATCTTGGTGTATTTGTGGCTCATTTTTTAAGCCCACCTTGATGGGCATGAGGCCATTGTTGAGGCTCACCTTGATGTGTATGAGGCCGTGTTGAGGCCCATTTTTGATATGAATGTAAGGCCCATGTTACGAGGCCCATTGTGATGTATTCAAAGCCCCATGGGTTATGGCTCATTACATTGAACATAAGGCCCATTGTTGCGGCCCATTGATGTGGCTCACTTTGGTATATGTATGAGGTCCATCTTGATTTATTTGTAGCCGTTCATTGAGGCTCACCTTGGTATATATATGAGGCCTACCTCGATTCATTTGTGGCCGTCTATTGAGACCCATTTGATATATATATAAGCCCCATGTGATTAGGCCTATTTTGATGGATTCTAAGGCCCATGGGTTAAGGCCCATTGTGATGTAATTAGAACCCATGGGTTAAGGCCCATTGTGATGTAATTAGAACCCATGGGTTAAGGCCCATTGTGATGTATTAGGACCTATGAGTTGAGGCCCATTATGATATATTTGAAGCCTATGGGTTAAGGCCCATTGTGCTGTATCAGGGCCCATGGGTTAAGGCCCATTATGATGTGTTTTTGGCTCATACGTTGTGACCCATTTGATATATTTTCAACCCATGTGATGAGGCCCATCTAGAGGTATTTGTGGCCTACATGGCTAGGCCCGATGTGGTGTACATGCGGCTTAAGGCGAGGAATGTGCACCCGATGTAATGTGTGATTTCACTATAATGCAAGCAATGATGTTTATGATAGGCCATGCCTTGGGAGCAATGTTGGTTTGACGTCCACATTGTAAGAATAATGTTGGTTAAATGTCCACATTATAACTCTCCCTAGGGCCCATTGATAGGCCTATACTTGTTGTGTGTAGGCCATCAAGGCCTGTCTTCATTGTGAGGATAGTTTATCACCATATAAAATGCTTAGTATAACTCCATGATTCATGCCCATACGCATCATATGTATGTCTAATATGAGAAATGTTTGATCATAGCATACGTCATTGGGCAGACCATTTATTGGACTCCTTATGAGACAGAGTGCCCCACATTTCGTGCAATACGCGCAGGATTGTTGCATGACTGGTTAGTGTGACTCATGCATCTCGCATATATGTGACTTGATCATTGTACGCCCTAGCGACATCAGGGTCGTGGCCTCCACAGGCTCATCATGGATGGCCAGATGAGACACCGAAAATGCTTGGTTCTAGCACTATGGACACGTAGGATGTCCTTGGGTGAAAATCCCAGAACCTCCTTGGTACCAGTAGATGCTCCAACGTCTAGACCGAGTGAAATATGAGCGTCGGTGCCTATACAATGAAGTCGTGTCTCCCACTGTGTCATTGTCGGTTGGAAAGGGGTGTGGCCTTATCCGCCTGAGTGAGGGGGCTATAAGCTAGGCTGAGTATGACCAGCTCATAAATGGGTCCGCTATCGACGTGTCAGATAGGTATTGGCAAACTATTGGCCAGGCAGATAATGAGGTCTCTTACGCTCACTGGGTTATACAGCTAGGGAGGAGGCAGTTGGAGTGGAGTGTAATAAAACCTGGTGATTTCTGAGAGAGGAACTGTACTGATATGTGGACTTGATATGAGGACTGACATGATATTATGACACCCCGTCACTATTGTACATGTGGGCGGGCGCACGTGATCGGACGCTGATGTGGGCAGGTGTGATGTGGGCAGGGCTGAGGCCTAGCTGAGCTACCACACTGGGCAACCTACCAACGGTTGGCAGCCTACTGTGCTAACAGGCTACTGAGTAGGAGTTACATACTCATTCATTCATCCATTCACTATCCACTCAGGCTGGCGGTGAGCAATTATTTGTTACGTGTACCTTCGTAATGGCCAGGATTTCTGTTGGGGCGCGCGACTAACTTGAGATCAGGAGTTTGTTTAACTATCCAAATTTAGGAATGGGACTGGTTTAGATAGAATTCCCTTGTGATGGACCCCGTAGCCTGTGAAACTACGTACTATCATCCCGACTTCACTCTAGCTTGGTCATTTCATTCGCATCGCATATTGCATTTCATCTACGGCATAAGACATTTTGGATTACTACGTTTTTGCACTTATATGGCTTAGAAGGACTTATTGAACAGGATCTACATATTGCATCGCATCTGTAATATATAATATTTAGCTCATTATTATCTGCATTGCGTACTCTGATATTATGTGACTCATGGACTTACCAGTATATTTCAACTTACTCTGATATCATATGATTCATGACCTTGTCATTTTTCCTACTTATCTCGATGATGTATGATTTATGGACTCTATTGTATACTCGGCACTTACCTTACACACACTTATACCACCCTCTAAGCTTTTGTAAGCTTATGCACGATAGATGCATACAGGTGGCGTTAGGTTGCAACAGCGTTGACCTTGGAGCGTGCAGCGGTTTTCAGGAGCTCTAATTTTGATATATGTATTTTCCTTTCAGCATTGTATTCAAGTGATTATATTAGTGGATATGTGATGATGATACTACCTTTATGATTTGGGTAAACTTTTGGTTATGCTCATTACAAGACAAATGTACATTGGAAAATCCTCCTTGTAGGATCCCAGGATTGGAATCTGGCGTATGTTGCGCTGGGAGCTGAGAATGAGGTACTACGGAGGCTGTCGGCACTGGATTCGGCGATCGGGATTCCTGTAAATCCGATTTTCGAGTTTTGATGCGTGACAATACATGAGGTCATGCATAGAGAGTGGGCCGATGTATGAGTCACATGTCCTAGATACATGAGGTCTTGTGTAAAGATGAATGTGGGCTTGGTAAAACTCTGTATGAGCATTATCATCAGTATGCCTTAGCACCTATAAACATGAACAAATGTACCAGCAATCCAGGGCAGTTTGTAGTCTCAACATAAAGCAAGTTGTAGAGATTTACGCCAGAACAAAAAAAATAAAATAATAAATAAATAAATAATTGAGAATTAGTGATCTAGAGATCATTAATATCATATTATTCACTGTTAATCAACAGATCATTAGTGATCGAAATGATATTAACCATGATGATTAATGTTGATGATAGGATCCATCATCAACAATGATCATTAACGGTAATGATTGGATCCATTACTAATGGTCATAATCACTAGTGATGAGAGAACTCTCTTTATATCTAAGCACTTCTTTTTTTTATGATAATGTTTATATGTGTGACATAATTATGCTTGATGTGATTAGATATAAGCCCATTTTTCATTGAAAAATAGAAAACTTAGTACTAGAATTCTCCTTAAATATATATGTTGTGCATAACCTGAGTGGGAGTTAATTCTCCTCCACCAAATGATGCATGCAACCTATAATGGAAGGTTGCACGTTATACAAATATATTCTTATAAAAGCATCAAATTCATCTTAAAAAAAGAACTTAATTGATCTACACCGCTCATTCGGATATGTGAACTTTCAGATCTTGTTAAGATATGTCGACTACTTTTATACCTTAAAATTTTGAATAACATGTAGAAATGCTGATGATTAATGTCAATACTTTAGATTATAGCTAAGTAATGATACTTAATACAATGTAAAGATAACCACCAAAGCATTAATCGATGAACAGTTCAAAGGACAACAATTCGACAATAACAACTACGAAGACTGGTCTGCGCAGTGTGAAGCCTTCTGGACAAGGACGTCGACATATCGCACACACTCAATAAGGTTCAAGAGGAACCTATATTGGCTGAAAATGAAAATTTAGGAGAACATAGGGCTGCAATGAACCGCTACAATAAGTGGCGCAAATAGAATAGTTCTGCCCGTAATGTCCTAATTAGCACTATGCACAAAGAACTCATCTCAGCGTATGAAGTGCATGACACTGCTAAAGGAATCTGGGAAGCACTAACAAATGTCTATACATAGAAGTCAAGTGAAAAAGTTCAAGCAATAGAATTAGAATTCCATGAGTATAGGATGTCGGTCGATTTTCCCATCAAAACTCATATCCGTAAGATGGAGCAAATGATATGTGCCCTTAGGAATGTTAGGTGTAAATTGAATAAAAATCAAAAGATAATAACAACGCACTGTCACGCCCCAAACTCGAAAATCTAATTCACATGAATCCCGATTGCCGAATCCGGTGCCGACAGCCTCCGTAGTGCCCCATTCTCGGCTCCTAACAATCCAATGCCAGATTCTGATCCTGGGATCCTATAAGGAGGATTTTCAGAATGAATTTTTTTTTGTAATGGAGCATAACCACAAGCATAACCAAGTCACAAAACAACATCACCACATATCCACTATATCAAAAACTTTAAGTACAATGCGGAAGGAAAATACAAGGTGATCAAAAGCTCCAAAAGGTCCTGATATGCACTCCTGCCTCAACGCTGCTACTGTCCAACGCTACCTGCACGCAACTGTCGTGCATAAGCTTACAAAAGCTTAAAGGGTGGTGTAAGTGTGTGCGGAGGGCAAGCGCTGAGTGTACAAGATCAGGTAATGCGGAAGTATGCGGTAAGTCCATGAATATACCAAGGCTATGTAATGCAAGGCATGATGCGAGATATGAATGCCATCGGCCACACCGATGCAATGCAAGGCCTACATGGCCGAATGTCATATGCGAAATGCAATCCAAGCAATTCGGTACTCATCATGTACACATATCAGTACAGTTCCTCTCTGGATATCACTGGGGTCTAATACACTTCACAGTGACTGCCACCTCCCTAGCTGCATAGTCAAGAAAGCGGAATAGACCTCACTACCCGCCTGACCAGTAGTCTGCCAATACCTACCCGGCTCATCGATAGCGGACTCATTTACGAGCTGGTTAAACTCATCCTATCTTATAGCCCCCTCACTCAGGCGGATAAGGCCACACCCCCTTCCAACCGACCACGACACAGTGGGAGACGCGGCCTACTGGTATTCGGCACTCAGGCGCTCGTGTATCCACTCGGTCTAGACGTTGGAGCATCTCCTGGTACCAAAAAGGTTCTGAGACTTTCACCCAAGGATATCCTAAGTGCCCACGGTGCTAGAATAAGTATTTTTGGTATCCAATACGGCCATCCACGATGTACCTGTGGAGCCACGGCCCTGATGTCGCTAGGGCGTGTAGTGATCAAATCACACATATGCGAGATGCATGAATCACGCCGTCAAATCATGCAGAAATCTAGCGCGTACCGCGCGATCATGTGGAGCACTCCGTCTCATAACAGGTCCCATAAATGGTCTACCAAATGGCATATGCTATGATCAGTCGCTACTTAAACCAAGCATACATATGATACGAATGAGCATGAGTCATGAGATTATACTAAGCATGTTATAAGGTGATGGATAACAACGAGCATAGGCCTATCAATGGGCCCTAAGGGGAGTTACAATGCGGACATTTAACCAACATAGTACATACAATATGGACGTCAAACCAACATTGTTTCCTAGGTACGGCCCGCCATATATATCATTACATGAACATGGGAAGTCACACATTGCAATGGACCCTAAGGTCATTCCGTTAGGCCTCGACTCATGGGCCTTAGATACATCAAATGGGCTACGTTAATGGGCCTCACCAATGAGCCTTATGTACATTGCAATGCTCCATGATCCATGGGCCTTGGAATACATCAAAGTGGGCCTCACAACTTGGGCCTTGGAATACATCAAAGTGGGCCTCACAACTTGGGCCTTAAATATATCAGATGGGCCTACAGACATGAGCTTTAAATATATCAAATGGGTCACTCCATTTGGGCCCCATGCACATCAAATGGGCTTGATCCCATGGGCTCTTTATGTATCAAATGGGCTTAGTCCCCTGGACTTTGCATATGTCAAATGGGCTTAGTCCCATAGGCTTTAGATTTGTATCAAAGTAGGCCTCAATGAATGGCCATAATTAAGTAAATTGTGGGCCCTAAACACACACCAAGGTGGGCCCATTTGAAACATAGATCTGCCTCATTTATTTTATTTTATTTTATTTTTATTTTTATTTTTTTGTCCATGTCATGAAATGATTTTTACCAAATAAATGAACGGTTTGGATGCATCACATGCACCATGGTGGATTGATTGGATAGGACCCATAAATCATGGTGGGTCCCACTGTCCAAACGGTGGACAGAGTGGATAGTCACATACATCACAGTGGAGTCCACCATCCAGACGGACGGTGGCAATATAACACATTTATCACTGTGGGCTTCCCATGTGGGGCCCACTATAATGTTTATAATCCATCCAACCCGTTTATAAGGTCACAGGGACCTGGGTGAGGATGAAAAAAATAACTTTCAGCTTGATCCAAAATTTCTGTGGACCCCAAGAAAGTTTTAAGGGTAGAATTCAATTCACACTATTTCTTGTGGTGTGGGCCACCTGAGCGTTAGATCACGCTGATTTTTGGAGGGGCGCCACGTCAGTGGGTGGGCCACCTGATGAACGGTGTGGATACAAAATATACGTCATGGTGGGGCCCGCCCGTGGAGCCGTGGACTGCCTGGCGTCCGCCTGCCAGCAGGCCGCAGGCGCTGCCTGCACCGTCTGTAGCAGCAGACGCTGCTCTCCTTCTTTCCTTTCCTTTTTTTTAAAAAAAAAACCTGATTTTCTGAGGATTTTCAGGTGTGCGGCCCACCCCAAGTAAATCTACTCCGTCCATTGTATTCCCAAGACCAAAATAGATATATCAAGACCAATAACGAACATTTTTCAGCGCGTAACAAAAATCTGAGCAGATTTCGACGGTACTGATATTGTTTTCAACACTATGGCCCACTAGATACCCCAATCAACCTCATTTTTCGGCTCAACGCTTAAAATGGGATGGGGAAAAAGATAGACGGCTTGGATTGAATACATACCTCAAGGTGGGGCCTGTACAAGTGGGCCACCTTCATTGCCTTAACCAAGGCAATTCCTCTTATACGTCCAGAGACGTCCCTGGACTCTTTGGACTCTCTGGACTTTTTTTTTTTTGTTGTGTTAAGGTGGGCCCTTCATAGGTGAGCCACCACATGGTGAGGTGGTGTGGTTTCAATACACATGTAAAGTGGACCCCACCTTTAGATGGTTTGGATCCAATACATGCCCCATTGTGGGGTCCATCCAAGTGAGCCATAGGGTCATATCATCACACAAATTTTAACAAAAGGAGAAGGGAGAGAGATAGAGAGTAAAAGAGTGGGACACGCGTGATGGAGGGACCCCGGCACTATGGGCCGTCCATTCCAATCATCCAATCATACATCAAAGGGTCCCATTGCATATGGACCATTCAAACAAAAGATCAACGGTAAAGATCCCTCCCCATCCAAAATGAACGGTCTAGATGACCTCTTAATGCACGAAAAGTAAACATCATGATGGGGTCCATGGAGAATGGGCCCATCATGGAATGATTTGATTATCAAGATGGACCATTGACCACATCTTAGGGTCCCAAATGAGATCCACACCATTGATCTGTGGGCCTCACTTGGCCCATCATAAAAATAAGTAAACTACCCTATGGAAGCACCCACCATATGATCTACTCGGCCCGTTGGAATGCCTATCTTCTAGAGCTTCACTTTGATGGTGGAGATGGGAAATGGATGGCTAAGATGAGAGATTTGGGATGGGAAGTGGGCCACACAAGGTCATTTTCTCTCCATGGGAAGGCTTGGACGTTGGAGTGCCCTCTCCTTACTTGGGAGTGGTGTGAGAAAAGAGAGAGGGAGATGGGATGTAAGGAGGAGTGATGGGGTGATGGTTGATGGATGTGAGTGATGGGTGAGGTGATGTGTTAGTTGACTTTGGTGGTTTCTTGACTTGTGGAGAAAGGAAGCATGGGTGTGTGTACTTGACATGAGAGGTGATTGATGGGATTGATGGGACATATTGTAGAGATTCTCTTAGGATTTGCAACGCGCGGTGTTTTTTCTCGAGCTGAACGCGGGTCCGCATCTCATCGTCTGGGTATCGGATCGATGCGTGAGTTACGGCGTTGGAACCGCAGCGACGGTGCGGTCGCAACGATACAAGTCTCGGATTAAGCCGGCTCAAATGTATAGGATACGACTTACGGTCATGCACAAAGTTGATTACAGGTCACGGATTGCCAGAATTTGACGAGAAGGATCGCGGAAAGTGACGGAATAGTACGGATTATGATACGGGTCTTACACGCACTATTCCTTGCCTGAGTCTTGAGCCCCAATCAAAATAATTTTGAATCATACTGATTCTATCACTATATTCAGAGACTTTTGTGATCATTTGGTACGAGAGATTGAACTAAATACAATTCAGGCAGGTTCGGCTAAGGCCTATGCAGCAGAGACCCATAAGTAGAAAGCTAATAAGAAATGGTTCAAGGCTCACAAGAAGGTGAAAAAGAATGACCAAGAATAGAAGTCCCAAACACCTCTTCCAAATCTCAAGAAGTGGAATGAAAAAAATAAGCAGAAAAAGATTAACATCATTGCTTCGTTTGTGAAAATTTAGGTCATTATGCCTGATAGTGTGTCCATAAAAAGATAGTAATTCCTATGTCACTAGTTACTTTGTATGTAAGTGTTTATTCTAAAATTCTTTTCGTTGATACTATATCTAACGAGTGAATTTTGGATTCAGGCACAATAAAGTACATGACACAGAGTCGTCGAAGACTCGAGAAATTTCGACCTGTAACCAATGAAAGTTATAAGGTGTATATGGGAAATAATGTTGTTGAAGACGTACTACAGATTGGCGTTTACCATTTCCATATGGCATAAGACAAACAATAATCCTTCGTGATACTCTTTATGCACCGGGCATACATCAGGATTTAATTTCTATTTCGACGTTATTATTTAATTGTTTTGATATTCATTTTTTCGGGACACGAGTTTCTTTAAGATTAAATAACCTCATCTTGTATGGGAAAGTTTAATTTTAGATTTATTTATTCTGGATATAGATAGTGATAATGCACCTCTTGCTTCATCTACAATGTCGAATGAAACTGTAGTATCTAAATCTCTAAAATGGCACGCAAGGTTAGGTCACATCGAAAGGAATCGTTTAACAAGACTAGTACGTTCTGGTTTATTAGATTC
This sequence comes from Magnolia kwangsiensis, assembly GCA_037074715.1. NCBI lineage: Eukaryota > Viridiplantae > Streptophyta > Magnoliopsida > Magnoliales > Magnoliaceae > Magnolia > Magnolia kwangsiensis. The sequence goes on along the minus strand of CM073576.1, from coordinate 38,315,700 downwards.
CTTATCCAAAGTTGATTTGTCATTTGTGAACATTGTGTGTCCGGAAAGACATCGAAGAAACCATTTCTTAAAGCGACTAAGTCCAAGAGTCCACTAGAGATAATCCATTCAGATATATGTGGACCCTTCAATGTACATGTCAGAAATGCATATCAATACTTTGTTACTTTCATTGACGATTACTCGCGTTATGGATATGTATATCTCATCTCACACAAATTTAAGGATTTTGATTATTTTCTTAAATATACAGCTGAGGTGGAAAATCAACTTGAGAAAATATTAAAATCCTTCGATTTAATAGAGGTGACGAGTATACATCTGAAAAAATTCAGATCTAGCGGTCCGCCTAACCACTACTGGAGCAGATGAGTCTAATCACCCCTCTAATTATACGGTATAGATAGCCCAAATCATGATCTATGGTTTAGATCGTCCTAAGAACAAACTAAATGGATAAATTTCTATGTACCACTATTCCTCCTTTTTACACTCGTTATTTTTCATATCTCTTTAGATGAGAGAGCCTTATCCTGTTTATAGGAAAGGATGGGAGTTTGGATGAGACCAGAAGTTATCTGGTCTTATCCCTATCTCTCCATCTAAAACCAAATTCAAATTTGAATTTGAAATCCAACTGAAAGGAAGAGGCCGGAAGAGGCCTAAACTCATAGGACTCACCCACCAGTGATTGCCCACCATTAGGCCCCATGGCATATGTCCAACAGTATGATTGATAATAATAGCCCATTTAACATGGGTCCCACCAAATTGAATGTCCCTATTATCGAAACGATACTAGAATTTGTGTGAGAGCTAACTATGAAGAGGATAACCACACAACTATTAGACAGATGTGGTGTTCCTGTAAAACAGCCTTTGCCAATCTGGACTGTCCAAACAATAGCCTGTAGGGATTAGTGACCCTAAATCACACTGAGCGAGCCATCCTGACCATCCATTTGAAAAGAAACCTGTTATGGGTAAAAATGAACTGATCAGACAAATGTAGGATAAGAAAGAACACAAAGCATTTAAAAGGAAGTGGCTCAACCCTGATCATATCCTCTGCAGGGCTCAATAAACATAAACCATCCGACCTTAAGGTCGAGCTCAATCTCTCCAAACCTCAAGCTCAACCTCTACTCATACGACCTCGACGTCAACCTCAGCCTGTCCGACCTCGAGGTTGACTTTGACCTATCTGACCTCGAGGTCGAGCTCGGTCTCTCTAGACCTTAAGTTTGACCTCCACCCCGTCCGAACTCAAGGTCAAGCTCAAACTTAAACTTCGACTTGGTCGATTTTCAACCATCTGTAAGATCTACTAGAAGGATTCTCCTGAATTTTCACCAAGAATCTTGAGAAGATAATTGTACAGCATCCTAGAGTTAGAATCCTAGTATGAAATGTTATTGGGTGGTAGATTCATTGTCATAATCGGTGTAGCCATTGGGGAACCTATATATATGCACCTCTGCCATGAGGAAAGATATGGACAATCCTGGTCAAAAAAAAAAACCCAGCAATTGCCTGACGTCCCATTAAACTTCGTTTGCAAGTCTGACTTTGGCATCGAAGGTCCCTCCGGCAAGCAGTATCTCCATCTTTGTATTCTCTTACAGGTGTCGAGTGGTCGAGGAAGCACATCGATTTATGCATCAATAAAACCAAAGTTTCAAACTTCAGTAAAATGAACTTTTAAGATTGTTCATTCAGTCCAACATTAGAGATATTTTCGATCTAAAGTAAATTAGTAAACAGGACTGACGGTATGGATGTAAAGAGAACGTGTTACCACTGCTTAGTAAACGAATGTAACGCACACGTGATATACTCAGAAAGGAAAATCTAGGAGCCCTTGTTCGAGACTTTGAGTCATTGACACGTTTTCCGTCAGCTTCCGTGTAGGAACGCTCGTGTATGAGTAATTATATGAATCGTGGCCGTTATATTGGCACAGTAGACAATTGTTTCCAGTTCTGACAGATGGGCCCCATTTTCGGTAATACCATCGATTTGATCTATTGTATCCCATTGTTTGTGTAGAAGGGCCAAAAACAAATATCAGAAAGAGATATCTAATAATAGACAAATATAATGACCTTGTTGAATTGAATCTGAACCGTTGCCGTATTTGTCTTCTCAACCTTCTTTAGGAAGGCCACAAATCAAGAGGTTAAGATTGTCGTATCAGGGAGACTGTTCAGACATAATCCGTATGCAGCGGGAAACGAGAACCCGTGTGTATATACGCGAAAATATGGGGACACAATACAAACTTCCTTGTGGTGTTAAAATAATAAAGGGTCATGATTCAATGATGGCCTCCAACGACGAACTCGGATTCGGTAATGACCCCTCCGGTACCCATCTCCGTACTGGTCGGTGCTGGAAATGCCTTGTGTACCACCATGATGTACGTGTGTCTTATTGACGCAGGGAAGGACGTGAGGTCGAGCACCGTCTTCCTCAAGATGATAAATATTCCGAATCCACGGAACTTTTCTAGACTCCTCACAGAAACTTCTCGAATCCACGAGGAAAGAAAGTAGAAAATAAGAATAATTTCTAATAAATTCCAAATTGATTAATGAATTTCCAAAATCGAGTTCACAACCCTTTAAATAAGGGAACCAAGCAATAAGAAAGAAATCAGACTCAAACTACAACTAAAACTCCTAGAATTCGCAACTTACTATAAATAGTAAACTTACTATTTATAGACGATCATGATGTCTACTAGTGCGCAAGGTTTTCGGCCAAAAATAGTAAGTGTCCTATTTGGCTTCACCAAACCGTTCTCCTAATTATCCTAAGCACTTTTCATGTTGGACACAACTCGTAAAGCCCAACGGATGAAAAGGTATACTCAAACTAAAACTTACTATTTATAGTAAAAACAAAATTAAAACGAGGAAACGACCGTCGATCAGTGGGTTTCTCGCAAATCCGGGCTGCGCAACCCGGCGTAGCGGGTTGGTTGGCTAAAGTAGCTCGTTCTACCCCAAAATCATATATTTTATGTCGGATAACTCATTCCGGATTGTGAGATATGCCCGATCTAAGGTCAGATGGTCCGGATCACTTCTGTCGCCGACCGTGCCTTTTCTGATCCATCTTGGCCATGAAATTGTCCGCGACCCGCTCTACATCAGTCCCCTCCACTTGAAAAGAACTCGTCCTCGAGTTCTCCTCCTGCGCTGGTTCATGATACTCGGTCAGGTCCGCAACGTTGAAAGTCCGTGAGATCGCCATGTCATCTGGAAGATCAACAACATAAGCATTGTCGTTGATCTTTCAGATGATCGGTACCAGTCCAATCTTCTTATTCTTCAGCTTGTTGTACGTCCCGGTCAGAAATCTTTCTTTTCGCAAATGGACCATTACCTGGTCGCCCACCTCGAACACCTTTTGTCGACGATGCTTGTCTGCTTGTTCCTTGTACTTTTCGTTTGAGGCATGTAGCTTAGTCTGCACCTCCGCATGAATACCCATGATCCTGTCTGTCATATGTTCTGCTGCAATACTCATGCCTGGGAGCTTGGGCAGAGGGACCAAGTCTAGTGTGTGGTGAGGTACTCGTCCCTAAATAACCTGGAACGGGAATTTTCCTGTCGAGTGGTTCACCATGTTGTTGAATGCAAACTCCGCTTGAGACAAGGCCAAATCTCACTGCTTTGGTTTCTCTCCTGAAATACATCGAAGGAGGTTTCTCAAAGTGCTATTTACAACTTCGGTCTGCCCATCAGTCTGTGGGTGGTAAGCACTGCTGAATTGAAGTCGTGTATCGAATCGAGTCCACAAAGTTCGCCAAAAGTGGCTAATGAACTTCATGTCACGATCAGAAGTAATGGTCTTAGGGACCCCGTGTAGTCGTACGACCTCCCTGAAGAATAAATTTGCCACATGTGTTGCATCAAGGGTCTTCTTGCATGGGATAAAGTGCGTCATCTTGGAGAAACGATCGACCACTACGAACACCGAATTCATGCCGCGTTGTATTCGTGGAAGACCAAGCACGAAGTCCATTGATAAATCCTCTCAAGGACCGTCAGGCACAGGTAACGGGGTGTAGAGGCCCGTATTCTGAGATTGTCCCTTGGAGGTCTGACAAATATGATAACGTTGTATGGCTCTTCCCACATCACGTACTAATTGCGGCCAGTAATACCGCTCTTCCACAAGAGCTCCTGTCTTGTCTCGCCCAAGGTGTCCACCGAGGCCACCTCCATGTAGTTCCTGAATAATCTGCTCCCTTAGAGAATTTTGGGGGATGCACAATCGATTCCCTTTGAAGAGAAAACCATCCTATATATAAAAGTCACTGGGGTGACCTTCTTGGCACTTCGACAAAGAATCTTTGAAGTCTTCATCCTCGGCATATAGCTCCTTGAGACAGTCAAAGCCGACCACCTCATTGCTCACCGTAACAAGTAGTGACGCACGACGGCTAAGTGCATCAGCCACCTTATTCTGCTGACCTGACTTATGCTTCAGAACAAACGTAAATTCCTGTAAAAATGCAACCCATCTAGCATGCACACGATTCACGTTAGTCTGACTATTAATAAACTTTAATGCCTGATGGTCGGTGTACAGAACAAACTCCCTTTGAATCAGATAATGCCGCCAATGTCGCAGTACCTGAACAACTGCGTACAACTCAAGCTCGTAAGTTGACCACTTCTTTTGGGCTTCACTGAGCTTCTCGCTATAGAAGGCTACCGGCCTGCCTTCCTGTGATAATACTCCTCCTATTCCGACATATGAAGCGTCACACTCCACCTCAAACAATTTATCGAAATTAGGAAGCACCAAGACTGGTGTTGTAGACAAACGATGCTTGATCTCATGAAAGCTCCTGTCAGCTTTATCGGTCTACTGGAACGGCCCTTTTTTCATGCAGTCTGTTATTGGTGCGACTATGGTGCTAAAATCTCGCACAAATCGATGATAGAAAGTCTTCAATCCGTGAAAACTCCTCACCTTATGAATGTTTGTCGGGATCAACCATTCCCTAATAGCTCGCACCTTTTCATCATCCGCCCGAATGCCTGTGGACGTTACAACAAATCCTAAAAATAACAGGCTGTCAGTTAAAAAGCTACACTTTTTCAAGTTGAGGTACAACTTGTTATCTTGTAGGACCTGTAGCACCTACCTGAGATGTTTCTTGTGCTCTGCCTCATCCTGGCTATATATCAATATGTCATCAAAATATACTACCACAAATCGGCCAGTGAACGGTTTTAGAACTTGATTCATCAAATGCATAAAAGTACTTGGTGCATTCGATAGGCCGAAAGGCATGATCAGCCACTCATACAACCCTTCCTTTGTCTTGAATGTCATTTTTCATTCATCACCGGGTCGAATACGAATCTGATGGTACCCGCTCTTTAGATCGAGTTTAGAGAACACTTTAGCCCCTCCTAACATATCGAGCATGTCGTCCAACCGTAGTATTGGAAACCGATATTTAATAGTAATTTTGTTAATTGCTCGGCTGTCGACACACATGCGCCAGCTTCCATCTTTATTTGGCGTTAATAATGCTGGTACAGCACATGGGCTCATACTCTCTCTCAATAGACCCTTACGGATCAATTCCTCCACTTGCCCCTGAAGTATCTCACACTCCTTCGGACTCATCCGATAATGAGGGCGATTGGGCAGGCTAGCCCCAGGGACGAGGTCTATGTGATGTTGGATGTTTCTCATGGAGGGCAATCCATCAGGCAAATCTTCAGGCCAGACTTCTTTGAATTCGTTTAGCAACAATCTTAAGCTTGAAGGGATGTTTGAGGGTTCCTCTTTCTTGCCCTTCACCACTACGGCATATACCTCGCCGGTTTCCTTGGACTCCTCCATGAAATCCCGAATGGTCAAGAGAGAACTGCCCTCCACTTTAGAGGCTTCAGGGTGGTTCTCTGGTGCCATAGGGGCAAGGATTATTTTTCGACTATCCTTGACAAATATGTAGACATTGTCTCACCCCCGATGGGTCATATCACGGTCCGACTGCCAGGGTCAACCGAGTAGCATATGGCAGGATTCCATGTCAACCACGTCACAAAGTATCTGATCCTTATAATGTTTACCAATTGAAAGTGAGATAGTGCATTGTTCAGTTACCTTGGTCTCGTTCACTTTTTTATCCAGCCAATTGAGTACGGGGAAGGATGTTTTGTCGTTGGTAGCTGCAACTTATCCACCATCACTCTTGAGACGATGTTCTCGCTACTACCACTGTCTATGATCACATCACAAACCTTTCCATTGACAGTGCATGTAAGACCCGTATCTTGGACCGTACCTTTCCGTACACTTCCGCGGTCTTACCGGTCGAATTTCGGCAACTTTCGACCCTTAACCGATATCGACGCGCGACTCTGATTCATGTGCCGACAACCTGAGTCGACTCAACTCGAGACCAATACCATAGCGACCGCGCCGTCGTTGCGGTTCCGACGTCGCGACTCGCGCGCCGAGGCGATACCCTGGTCAAGAGTTATGGGCCAACGTTCGGTGCGAGAAAATGCCGCGCGTTGCAAAAATCAGGGGAATCTCTACAATGTGTCACATCAATCACATCAATCCCATCAATCCATCACATGTCAAGTACACATCACTTCCATCCCTTTTCCCAAGCAACCACAAAAGTCTCCCAAACCCATACCTCTCTTACACAAAAAGCCACCAAAGTCTTCACCACCCATACCTCTCTTACACAAAAGCCTCAAAAGTCAAAGATTTCTTACACCCCCCATCACTCACCCATCCATCCATCACTCTCTCTCTCTCCCTTTACATCATTCTCTCTCTTTCTCTCTTTCTCAATTCAAAATTTCCAAGCAACAAAAAATTCCAAGAGTCCCACATATGGAATTTCTCAAACCCTCCTAAACTCCAAGTGGCCCACCTTCCTACCCCAAAATCTCTCATCTCAACCCTCTATTCTTTATCTTAACCATTGAAGTTGAATATAAGGTGCCAAGGAACCTCTAGGAGTGAGAAGATCGGACGGTGGGTGCCTTTATAGGGTAGATTTACTTATTTTTATGGTGGACCAAGTGAGGCCCACCGATCAATGGTGTGGATCTCACTTGGGACCCTTATTTGTGGCCAATGGAGCACTTGGATCATCATGATCATTTCATGATAGGGCCATTCTCCATGGACCCCATCATGATGTTTATTTCATTTAGAAAGGTCATCTAGACCGTCTATATCGGTGGGGAATGGATCTCCACCGTTGATTTACATTTTTGATGGTCCCTTGTTCAAAGGGGTCCGTTGATGTATGATTTCATGTAAGGGAGGGCCCATAGTGACGGGGTCCCTCCATCACAAGGCGTGTCCCACTCTCCATGTCTCTCTCTCTCTCTCTCTTATTTTATTTTATTTTATTTTTATTGCAATAGGATGGTGTGGCCCACTTGAATGGATCCCACCTTGAGAATTATTTTTATTCACATTTTATTCAAGTGGGGCCCACCTTATATGTGTACCCACGTCTAATATCCGTGGTGGCCCACTTCATCAGGGCCCACCATTTTAAAAAAAATAATAAATGATAAACCGTCCAGCGTCTGGGACGCTGGACGTTGTAAATGAAAGTTGAAAAAGAAAAGAAAAGAAAGGGATTTGGGTGGTCCCCTTGCATAGGCCCCACCCTGATGTTTATGTTGGATCCAAACCGTCCATCCTCTTACCCACGGCATTTTAGCCATTGGTAGAAGTTTGGAGCTGATCCAATCACCTGGTGGGCCATAGCGCCAAATATTGCGTCCTCACCATTCAAATGCTCTTTTCTTATGTTATTTCACTTTCCAAGCGTCAAAAAAATTCAAACTCTGGACTCATTTGGACGGCCTCGGGCCACTGATCGCAATGGCCGGGGTGGATTTCACTTTAGTGGGCCCCGCATGCGAAAAACCCTGAAAAAATGGGTTTTCGGGAATTTTAAAAAAAACAAAGCAAGAGGCATAGCCTTTGACGCCTGCTGTTGCAGGCGGGCGACCGTGCACGGACAGCCGTGCAGCCACCCACGGCTGCTGCCGTGGGCCCCACCATGATGTTCATTATCATCCAACCGGTTCACACCGTGGGCCACCCCTTTAAGTGAGTCCCTGCCAAAAATCAGCCCCATCCATGACTCAGGTGGCCCACACCATTCAAAACAGTGGGATGGAGTATTTACCATTAAAAATCTGTTTGGGGCCCACTGTAGTTTCGAATCGAGCTGAAATTTATGTTTTCCCTTCATCCAGGTCTAAGTGGCCTTATGAATGGGTTGGATTTCAATAAATATTACGGTGGGCCACATTTGTGGGACCCACATGGATGTATGTGCCAAGTCCACCGTCCAGCGGACGGTGGCACTCACTGCAGTGGCACCCCCCCCCCCCCCCCCCCCCCCTTGCTTGTGTGCCTCCACCGTCCAGCGGACGGTGGGGCCCTGTGTAATGTATATGTTTTTATCCGCACTGTCCATTGGATGGTGGGACCCACCATGATGCATGTAATGCATCCAAACCGTCCATCCACTTAGTGAGATCATTTTAATGCATGAGTTATTAGATGGGTGGGCCACTCATATGGGTTTGGCCCATTTGGTTTGTAACAGGCTTATGGGCTAGGCCCATTTGAATTTCAAAAGGGCTATGGGCTAGGCCCATTTGGTTTATGAAATGCTTATGGGCTAGGCCCATTGGATCCACTTAAGGCCTAAGATCCTAGGCCCATTTGATGTGTTGCAAATCCATGGGACTAGGCCCATTTGATGTACTTCAAGGTCCATGTAATTGGACCTTTTTGTTGAAATTTTAAAAGCCCATGGAAGTAGGCCATTTGATATATTGTAAGGCCCATGGGGCTAAATCCATTTGATTATAAAAGGGTCCATGGGATTAGGCCCACTTTGATATGCATGCAAGCTCATGGATTAGGCCCATTTGAATTGTTTAAGGCCTAGGAATTTAGGCCCATTCGACTCATATAAGGCCTCTGGGTTGAGGCCCATTGGATATACATTTGGGGGTCCAATTGGTGTGGCCCATTTGATACATACTAGACTCATGTGACTAGGTCCAATTGATGCAATCTAAGGCTCACGGGTTTTGACCCATTGCAATGAACATAAGACCCATTGATGTGGCCCATTTATGTGGCCCATCTGATGAATAAAAGGCCCATAGGATATGGCCCATTTGATATATATATATGTAAGGTCCAAGGGGGACAACATACGGTCCATTGCAATGTGTAAATCCATTACAAACTAAGTATTAATGTTTACAAAGATCGTGCCCTAGGAGCAATGTTGGTTTGACGTCCACATTGCGAGTGTAATGTTGGTTGGATGTCCACATTACGACTCTCCTTAGGGCCCATTACTGGGCCGTACTTATCGTGTATAGGCCGTCCAGGTCCATCTGCATTGTAAGATAGTTCATTTTATTATAACATGTTTAGTACAGTTTCATGACTCATGATCATACGCATCATACGTATGCTTGACGCGAGAATTGTCTGATCATAGCATTTGCCTTCGGGTAGGTTGATTATGGGCTCCCGGTTAGGCGGTGTTGCGCTACATGAGCGTACGATATGCGTAGGATTTGATGCATGACTGGATAGTGTGAATCATGCATATAGCATTTGTATGACATGGATATTGTACGCCTTAGCGACATCAGGGCCGTAGCCACCACAAACGCATCGTGGTTGGTAGGATTGGATACCGAAAATCTTATTCTACATGGGGTACTATAGATATCCCTGGGTGAAAGTCTCTAAACCCTTATGGTACCAAGAGGTTGCTCCAACGTCTAAACCGAGTGGGTAGATGAGCGCTGAGTGCCGAATACCAGTTGGCTGTGCTCTCCACTGTATCGTGGTCGGTTGGAAGGGGGTGCGGCCTTACCTGCCCGAGTGTAGGGGGCAATGCTAGGCTGAGTTTGACCAGCTCGAGGAATGGGTCCGCTATCGACGAGTCGCGCCCGATATTTAGCAAACGGATAGTGAGGTCTCTTCCACGTACCTTATTGCGCGCGATGTGGCGACAATCTGGTTTAGAGTGTACTAGACCCCGGTGATATTACATATTTTGAGCTGTATTGATATGTGAATATAGATGAGGATCTGTATGCTTGAGTTGCATCGCACATCGCATGGCCTTGGATGGCCGATACATTTATGTCTGGCATTGTATAGCCTTGGTATGGCTCATGATATCATGGTTCCATTTGCATATTCCGCATTACTCTGACATTGCATGTTCATATTCTACTTTGCGCACACACTTTCACTACCCTCTAAGCTTTCTGTAAGCTTATGCACGACCGTTGCGTGCAGGTGACGTTGGTTCGCAGCAGCGCTGAGGCAGGAGCACGTTGCTGAGCATTTTGAAGTTTTTGTTATTTACCATTGTATTTCCCTTTATGCTCATTGTACTTGTAAAGTTTTTTATCATAGTGAAAATGTAATGGAGTTCTTGGTTGTTGTTTGTGGGTTATGCCTTTGGTTATGCTTATTACGAATCAAACTGATGTTGAAAATCCTCCTCATAGCATCTCAGGATCGAAACCTGGCGAATGGGAGCTAGGAGCCGAGAATGGGGTTCTACAGAGGCTGTCGGCGCCGGATTCGGCGATCGGAAATTTTGTGAGCCCGATTTCTGAGTTTGGGGCGTGACAGTGCACCGAGTACGAAATATATTGTGCCGCTGTGGATGTAATTCCTTTCGTGGGGTATACAGTAGTCGCCTCACAACGAGAGATTCGCCACGATCCTCGCCTGTCACTTCATCGCCACCTGCTATTTTTTCAGTGGTTTGTTCATATTCATCAAAGCCATGATCTTCTTCTGCGACCTCATCTTCAGTGCCCCCTTCGTTTATAGTCAAGTGTGCTGCCGGACGTTGAGGACAAGTGTTTGATAAGTGGCCTGGTTGGCCACAGCGGTAACAATTATTCGGCCTTGGCCGAGCATAAGGATTCGGAATCCTACTCGGACTCGCTGTTGTGGGTGCTGCCCGTTGAGGTCTGGATGGTCCGCTCCCCGTATCACGGTTCACGGGTGGAGGAGGTTGAGGACGTTCTCCTACCTGATCTTTTCCTCGAGCCAGCACCGGATCCTGTGTGGGACCTGTTATAGGGGGTCGATTTGAAGGATAGGGACGAGCAGGAGCTCTTGCAAGCTGTGTTTCTGCCCTTCCTGCCAATTGAACTGCTTCATCTACGGTCCCGACTGGGTACATCTGAACTCAATCCTGAATTACCGGTCGCAACCCACCTATAAATCGTGCCACTTTCTGTGACTCAGATTCTGATAAATCGTTTCGTGTAGCCAACCGCTGGAATTCTTCAGTGTAATCTGTAACAGTTCGATTTTCTTATCGGCAATTCTGGTATTGCTGGAATAATATCTGCTCATAATCACTGGGGAGAAATCGTGAACGAAGAAGACGTCTCATCCGAGGCCATGATGCGATGGGCGCCTTGTTCTGGCGGGCTCGTGAGAGTTGCAATTGTTCCCACCATGCAGAAGCACCAGATTTTAATTTAAACGCTACCAATTTCACCCTTTTATGATCTGACACATCCATATAATCGAAATATCTCTCTACTTCGGCTAGCCAATTGAGAAAATCTTCGATACGTAATAAACCGTTAAAACTATGAAGTTCAGCCTTACGTCGATAGTCTCTTTCAGCACGATCTAGACGATCGCCTCCATGGATTGGTTGTCGATCAAAACCCTCATTAATGTCCTCGTCGCTGGAACTAGAATCATCTTGTGTAGCCCTACGATTTACCGCTGGTAGTGCTCTGCGATAATCAGGGTCACGTCGTACAACAACCACGGGTGGTGGGGCGACCATAGGTGGTGGAGCACCCCTAGGGCTCGGGGCGGAAGTAGCGCATCCGCAAGATGGTCGAGGGTTGCCTGCAGCCCTTGCATGGTCAACTGACTCTCCCGATGTAAAGCTTCCATTCTTTCCGAAAGATAACGAATCCCTGGATCACCGTCCATAGGATTTTGATTCATACCTTCGTTGTTTGCCATCGGCCCGAGGGAAAACCTCGATCTGATACCAAACTGACGCAGGGAAGGACGTGAGGTTGAGCACCGTCTTCCTCAAGATGATAAATATTCCGTATCCACGGAACTTCTCTGGACTCCTCACAAAGACTTCTCGAATCCATGAGGAAAGAAAGTAGAAAATAAGAATAATTTCTAATAAATTCCAAATTGATTAATGAATTCCCAAAATCGAGTTCACAACCCTTTAAATAAGGGAACCAAGCAATAAGAAAGAAATCAGACTCAAACTACAACTAAAACTCCTAGAATTCGCAACTTACTATAAATAGTAAACTTACTATTTATAGACGGTCATGATGTCTACTAGTGCGCAAGGTTTTCGGCCAAAAATAGTAAGTGTCTTATTTGGCTTCACCAAACCGTTCTCCTAATTATCCTAAGCACTTTTCATGTTGGACACAACTCCGAAAGCCCAACGGATGAAAAGGTATACTCAAACTAAAACTTACTATTTATACTAAAAACAAAATTAAAACGAGGAAACGACCGTCGATCAGTGGGTTTCTCGCAAATCCGGGCTGCGCAACCCGGCATAGCAGGGTTGGTTGGCTAAAGTAGCTCGTTCTACCCCAAAATCATATATTTTGTGTTGGATAACTCATTCCGGATTGTGAGATATGCCTGATCTAAGGTCAGATGGTCTGGATCACTTCTGTCGCCGACCGTGCCTTTTCTGATCCATCTTGGCCATGAAATTGTCCGCGACCCGCTCTACATCACTTATCCACACCGTCCATCCATGTTTTCAACTCATTTTAGAGTGCTACCTAAGGAAATACACAGATCTAGGCATCAGGCGGACCACACCACAGGAACAATGGTGAGCGTTCAATTACCACTTTTTCTAATGGGGTGCTCCACCTGAGATTTGTATCTACCTCTCTTTTTTTTTCTTTTTTCTTTTTTCTTTTTTTGAGGTCGGGTGCTCATGAGATAAATGAGCTAGTAAAATAGACGGATCAGCGTGGATAAAACACATACATCATAGTGGGCCCACGGAGCTTTTTCCAGCACCGACCGGCACAAGTGGGTACTGGAGGGTCACTACCGAATCCGAGTCCCCTCTCGAGAGGGTGCTAGTTACCATTGGATCAACTGTCACAAGGGAAACGAGTCATAGATCGAGACCATTAATGGGGCAAAGTGTTGGATAATATGTTGAATTAAATAGACTATAAAATCGAGAACCAAAAAGGAAAATAAATTTAGAGAAAGAAAAACTTATTGAATTGAGTCGAGGCGTGACTGATTCACTCGGCTTGAAATCGAATTTGCTCCCCTTGGACAGCGTCCCAAGTGCAACAGGTTTCCAGAGCAATCGACCTCCAGGATACAACGACTATGACCCGGTCCCAGCGGTGCACTCACTGTACACGGGCTCGAACCACTTGCAGTTTAATCCGAAAGTGCTGAGTTGACTCCGCAATGAACTCAGTAACAATGGTAAAACCGTATCAGAGAGAGTTTTATAAGGCAGGAAATTTTCGTATGTTGAAACTGGAATCGGAAGTCTTTATATAGACTCCGAAATGGTGCATAAGCACCCTTTACAAAAGGTTAGGTTCGTTGGGTTTAAACCCAACAGGGGCGACCAACCGGAAGGGAAGCATCTCTCTGGTTTAAAAACGAAAAGGCGCAAGTGCGAGTACACTCTCGCACATACAGTCCTGCAAGTACCCATACATACACACCCACGCGAGTACACTTACACCGCACCCGCACCCGCACCCGCGCCCAGCCCAGCCCGTCCCATCCCGTCGCGTCGCGCACGCGGACGCGGACACGGACTCGGACACGGCACGGCTCGGCTCGGCGCGCGCGCGCGTGTGTGGTTAATGGCATAGATTAGAGCTATTGGCATAGCCCCCCCATAGGACCAAATTCACATGCCCCCTGAAAGGGGCTCAAGCCCTAGGCAAAAGGCCTATCATATAAACAAGAAAATTTCTTTTGTCAAATCCGATGTGGGACAAAACCAACACCTCAAAAATACCAAAATTTAAATGTGGAGGGAAAACACCGAAATTTGAAAATTCAAATTTTTAATATTATTTTAAAATAAATACAACAATCCCCCACATGTTTTAAAATAAAATGCTTTCGGATTAAAGCGAAATAGTTGTGCAATGGTGCCGGTGTCACCATAGACTTGAACCGACATTAGAGTAAGCAAGACAAGTCTACAGGAATCAGGTGACACCATAGTCTTGAACCTGAATCCTTTTAATGTAGATCGCAAGTACATGCCACTCACATAACTCTTCCTCTGCAAGTGATTCTGTGGTTCGGTGCGTTTCGGCCATACACCATTACCTGGATTTCATGAGTGCTCTAGAGAATTCGCCTAGATTCTCATAGGAAGCGGCCTCCACCTCCACACCCATATAGGTGAATTCCATCAAGTGTATGCAGCAACTGTATACACCACCAAATATATGGCTATGGATCCATTAAGAGTTCTAAAAACTCATCCTTCTGCGTGGCTGCTCGCACTGTACACCATAGAAGGGGCTCATATAACTCAGTGCAATCGTCTACCTCGTGTCTTGTTGTTTACCCATTGAACCTATCTCATGGGATCTCCACTTGTATAGGTTGGGTTACCGACACTGACAGCTCATATATTAGGCTCAGCCCCATTCCCTTCGATGTATCATTGACTAACTTTTTGAATAGTCCTTTAGTCAGAGGATCTGCTAGATTCTTTTCTGACCTCACAAAGTCAATAGATATGACTCCATCACGCAACATATGTTTCACTATGTTGTGTCTGAGTCTAATATGCCTGCTTTTTCCATTATATATTTTACTTTTTGCTTTCGTTATAGCTGCTTGACAGTCACAATGAATAGACACGGCCGATACAGGCTTTGGCCACAATGGTATATCAGCTAAGAGATTTCTAAGCCATTCTGCTTCTGATCCAGCCTTTTCTAAGGCAATAAACTCGGATTCCATAGTCGACCGAGCAATACATGTCTGCTTGGTGGACTTCCAAGAGACTGCTCCTCCACCCAAAGTGAAGACATATCCACTAGTGGATTTTGTCTCATCTGAATCACTGATCCAGTTAGCATCACTATATCATTCTAATACAGTAGGATAACCATTATAATGTAAACCATATGTCATATTACCTTTTAGGTATCGCAAAATTCTAGACAATACATTCCAATGTTCTTTTTCAGGGTTATGTGTATATCTACTTAGCCTTCCTACTGCAAAAGCTATGTCAGGTCTAGTGCAGTTTGTTAGATACACGAGGCTACCAATTATTTTGGAATATTCCAATTGAGACACACTATTTTCTGTATTCTTCATGAGAGTCACACTATAATCATAAGGAGTACTGACAGGTAAATAGTCAAAATGGTTAAACTTTCTCAATATCTTCTTAATGTAATGAGATTGTGATAATATAATAACACCATTTTTCCTAGTTACTTCAATACCCAAGATTACACTTGCATCTCCTAAGTCTTTCATGTCAAACTTAGATGACAAGAATTTCTTAGTTGCATTAACTAATTTAATATTAGTTCTAAAAATAAGCATGTCATCAACATAAAGACATATAATAACATAATCATTTCCAGAAATTTTACTATATACACATCTATCTACATCATTTATATGATAACCATTTGATTTTGAAACACCATCAAATTTTTCAGGCCATTGTTTAGGAGCCTGTTTTAAACCATATAGTGATTTAATTAATCTACATACTTTATTTTCTTTACCTAATATCTTATAACCCTCAGGTTGCTCCATATATATTTCTTCTTCTAAGTCTCCATTTAGGAAAGCTGTCTTAACATCCATCTGGTGTACCACTAGTTTATATATGGAGGCTATCGCTATTAAGACTCTAATAGTTGTAATCCTAGTTACAGGGGAATATGTATCAAAATAATCTATTCCTTCCTTTTGTTTAAAGCCTTTCACTACCAACCTAGCCTTAAACTTATCGATAGTTCCATCTGTTTTAGTTTCTTTCTAAACACCCATTTGCAGCCTATTAGTTTGTTACCAGGTGGTAGATCTACAAGTTCCCAAGTATTATTAGATATAATAGATTCTAACTCATCATTTATTGCTTCCTTCCAAAAGGTTGCATCTATAGAGTTAATAGCTTATATATAAGTCGTATGATCATCTTCTACTAAGAATGTGAAAAAACCATCTCCTAGGTTAGTTTCTCTTCTAACTCTAATACTTTTTCTTGGTTGTATCTCTTCTGCTACTTTCTCGTAAGCATTTTTACTAGTAGACGCAATACCTGATTCATTAACTTTTTCTATTCCTATAGATTTAGATTTCATAGGGAATACGTTCTCAAAGAACTCTGCATCCCTAGCTTCTATAATTGTATTAGGATCTAGAATATTATCCTTAATTTTTAAAACTAGAAACCTATAGGCCGCACTGTTTTGTGCATACTCTATAAATACACAATCGGTCGTTTTAGGACCTAATTTTCTTTTCTTAGTTTCAGGCAATCCTACTTTAGCAAGACACCCCCACACTTTAATATATTTATAACTAGGAATATGATTCTTCCAAAGTTCATACGGTATTTGTTCAGAAGATTTAGATGGAATCCTGTTTAGGATATAACAAGCAGACAGAATTGCTTCTCCCCACATATTTGAGGGTAAGCCTGAACTATTTAACATGGCATTCATCATCTCTTTTAAAGTTCTGTTCTTACGTTATGCTATTCCATTTTATTCTGGTGTATAAGGAGCTGTAGTTTCGTGAATTATTCCATTCTTTTCACATAATTCTCTAAATTGAGAAGATTCAAATTCACCTCCTCTATCTGTTCTAAGTCTTTTAATTTTTATATTTAATTGATTTTCAACTTCAATTTTGTATTTATAAAAAGCATCTAAAGCTTCATCTTTGTTCCTTAATAGATATACTCTAGTGAACCTAGAGTAGTCATCTACAAAAGTTATATAATATCTTTTTCCTCTTCTAGACATGTGATTTCTAAAATCACCTAAATCACTATGTATCAACTCTAATAGAACAGATGATCTTTCTATTTGTTTAAAGGGTTTTCTAATAAATTTTGATTCTACACATGTTTCACATTTTTCAAACTCTTCATTAGATATATTAGGTAATAAACCTAATCTTTTCATTTTCTTTAAAGATGCTACATTCACATGACCTAATCTATTATGCCATAGATAAAAAGGTTCAACGATATAAACAGAACTAGATGTTTTCTTATTATCATTGGATACATTTACAATGAATAAACCATCGCTACAGTACCCCTTACCAACAAAGGTTCCATTTTTAGTCATTACAAGCTTATCTGAATGAAATACTAATTTGACACCAGCCTTATTGAGGAGCGAACCAGAGACCAAGTTTCTTCTAATGTCAGGCACATGGAGGACATCATTTAACATTAGAGTCTTTCCGGAAGTGAGTTTCAGAAGTACTTTCCCTTTCCCTACAACTGGAGACGTTCTAGCATTTCCCATGAACACCTGTTCATCATCTCCTGATACTTGGTAGGAGGTAAACATGCTACGATCCTTGCACACGTGTCTAGTTACACCAGTATCTAGCACCCACTCCAAGTTGTTTACAAGGAAGACTTCTGACACGACAGCCACTACTATGTCAGACTCATTGCCTGTTTCTGTAATATTAGCTTGCGGCTTATCTTTATTTTTCTTAAGCCTGCAGGTTTTAACATGATACCCAGGCTTTCCACAGTTGTAGCAGTTTTCCTTTTTCTTGAATTGATTGTTTGCATTCTTCTTTTTGATCCTGCATTCATTTGCATAATGTCCAGGTTTGCCACAGTTATGACAGTTGTCCTTTTTCTTATTACTTGTCCGACTTGATTCCACAAGATTCGCTTTTGAATCTATCTCATTTTTATTTCCTTTTTGGTCCCTGATTCTATTGGCCTCCTCTAATCGTATGTGTACGATAGTGGTTTCCAAAGAAACACCGTTCTTCTTATGTTTCATTCTATTTTTATATTCTTTCCAAGAGGGCGGTAACTTTTCTATTAACGCTCCTAACAGAAACACCTCATCCAACTTAATTCCTTCTGTCGATAGTTCGTGAATTAGACTTTGAAAGTCGTGAATCTGATTTGTGACAGATTTATCGTCTGTCATTTCATAGTGAAGGAAATTAGCAATTGCATGTTTCTTAGCGCCTGCATCTTTTAATATGTATTTCTTTTCTAAAGCAATCCATATATCTTTAGCAGAGGCGTAAGAAGCATACACATCATATAATTCGTTGGATAAAGAGTTTAGAATATAATTTTTGCAATTATTTTCATCTGTTACTTCATTTTGATTTGCTGGATCTATAGTAAATGATTCAGATAAAATGTATGAAACTTTCAGGGTGGTAAGAGCAAACATCAATTTCTATTTCCACCGTTTAAAGGATTGTCAAGCGAACGGTTCGATTTTGGCTAACTCAGTAGAAGCATTTACTGTTACTGTAGCCATAGTCTATGTAATTCAACACAAATTCGATTTCAAGATTGTTGGATAATATGTTGAATTAAATAGACTATAAAATCGAGAACCAAAAAGGAAAATAAATTTAGAGAAAGAAAAACTTATTGAATTGAGTCGAGGCGTGACTGAGTCACTCGGCTTGAAATCGAATTTGCTCCCCTTGGACAGCGTCCCAAGTGCAACAGGTTTCCAGAGCAATCGACCTCCAGGATACAACGACTATGACCCGGTCCCAGCGGTGCACTCACTGTACACGGGCTCGAACCACTTGCAGTTTAATCCGAAAGTGCTGAGTTGACTCAGCAATGAACTCAGTAACAATGGTAAAACCGTATCAGAGAGAGTTTTATAAGGCAGAGAATTTTCGTATGTTGAAACTGGAATCGGAAGTCTTTATATAGACTCCGAAATGGTGCATAAGCACCCTTTACAAAAGGTTAGGTCCGTTGGGTTTAAACCCAACAGGGGCGGCCAACCGGAAGGGAAGCATCTCTCTGGTTTAAAAACGAAAAGGCGCAAGTGCGAGTACACTCTCGCGCATACAGTCCTGCGAGTACCCATACATACACACCCACGCGAGTACACTTACACCGCACCCGCACCCGCACCCGCGCCCAGCCCGTCGCGTCGCGCACGCGGACACGGACTCGGCTCGGCACGGCTCGGCTCGGCTCGCGCGCGCGTGTGTGGTTAATGGCATAGATTAGAGCTATTGGCATAGCCCTCCCACAGGACCAAATTCACATGCCCCCTGAAAGGGCCTCAAGCCCTAGGCAAAAGGCCTATCATATAAACAAGAAAATTTCTTTTGTCAAATCCGATGTGGGACAAAACCAACACCTCAAAAACACCAAAATTTAAATGTGGAGGGAAAACACCGAAATTTGAAAATTCAAATTTTTAATATTATTTTTAAACAAATACAACACAGAGTACACTTCAAGCATGCAATGGAGCTGGACCGATGATCGGTCATCTCAAACTAATACCAGAAGAATGGGCTGTTAGCGTCAAAGTCCAACCGTCCAAATTCAATGTGTAAGTGTGGCCCACCTAACAGTGAAAGACCCTGATTTTTGTTATGTGGAATTTCCATGGTGCGCACTACCTAATGAGTGGTCCGGATCGCTGGTAAAAGTTCCGTCTGACGTGGAAACAAAGCCCCGAATGGGAGTCGTCATGTGGGCCCCTCGTTGAAAAAAAAAAACGCTACAGTAATTTGTTGAGGTGACGCTGGCCCCCTACAACGTTTGTAAAACACGTTGATTGTGCAAAGTGATTTGTGAGGGCCCACAGTGATGTGTTCATAGCATCCAATCCGTCCATCATATTCGCCCCATCGTGTTCTTTTCTAAATAAAAAAAGAAAAAAAAAAAGAAGGAAAACTCAGACTAATTTAAAATTAAGGTGGGCCCTAAAATGTAAAATCATGCCTTAAATTACTAAAATAATATAGTATACCAACCTGAATTTCGAAATCTGCAGAAAATTTAGCTATACATTCATCCTTGTGGATCCAATCTTCTGAATGTACTTGATGGAATATATAAAACACGGTAGATCCCCCCTCAATCGGAGATATTTTAACGGTTGGAGCCCCGCTCCAACTTTTCCCTGTGGTGTGACGTACGTTTATTTTTTTTTGCTGGCTAAATTTTCCGAAAAGATATGATCTTGAAGGGTTACAGCTTATGAAAGGATTGGATCTTTATATTTGTATAATGGTGGGCCCCATTCTCACCGCGTTGCAGAATAAGCTTATTCTGCAAACGTTGTACGGAAGTGTCGAAGTAAAATAATATAAAACAGAGCAGCCTAGAAGAGAGCCGTTTGTTTCCTGAGCCCTTCCGCTCCTCTTCTATAAAATCTCTCTCTCTCTCTCTCTCTCTCGTTCATATGTATATTTCCTTCGAATACGATCCTCGACGATGAGCAACGGTCACTCATCTTTTACCAGTTCCTCTCTTACCCTTTTCCGCCTCGTAATTTTCGGTCCTGACCTTTGGCCATATTCTCTCTTCTTCTCGTAGAGAAATCCAGAGCCAGGGTTACTTTCGTCCTTTTCTCTCTCCAATATCAACATGGGGAACGGCGAGAAGCACGTGAGGAATTTCCACCTGCATTTACCACACCTCCACCACAGCAAGAAGGAAGTGCTGAACATCCCGAAAGGATGTCTCGCGGTCTTGGTAGGGCTAGGCGAGGAGCAGGAGAGGGTTATAGTGCCGGTGATGTATTTCAATCACCCGCTCTTCATGCAGCTTCTGAAGGAGGCCGAGGACGAGTACGGGTTCGACCAGAAAGGCACCATCACTATCCCCTGCCACGTGGCTGAGTTCCGGTACGTGCAGGGAATCATCGATCAGGAGAATTCCCACCACCACCACCACCACCACGTCAGCTGTTTTAGGGCTTAGATGTTCCAAAGCAAAAGGAGAAAAAGAAAAGAAAGTGTTTTTTTTCTTTATTTTTGTTATTATAAAATTTTTAGAGGTTCTCTCGTTTTTTCTTTTTCGTTTCTTGAAGATTTGGGAATAGTATTCGTTGTAGTTTCTTTTTCTTTTTTCTTTTTTCCTTTTTCTTGTTCTCTATTTTGCTCCTGTCAATGTGAACACATGAAAGCAGACTAGGATAGGGTTAATCGCGTTGTATATGTAAAATCCAGTCCGTCCATCAGATTCTATCCTCGTTGCTAAGCGTGGCATCCAAAATTCAGGTAGATCTGCAAGTCAAATGAGCCAGAATACATAGACTAGTGGGGATGGAATACCAACCTAGGCTTGTGTGGGGCCCATGGTATGTATTTTTCATCAAAGCTGTTAGTTAGGTGTAACTGACCAGGTTGAAGAGGAACGACAAAAGTTAGCCTGATACAAAGCTCGGTCAAGCCACACCATCTGAAGCTTGGGTTTTGGAAGTAAAATTTTTTATATTGTTTCAAGATTATATGCCCATGTTAGCTCTTATAATTGGGATTGTCTATTGTATGTACTGTCTAAATAATGAATCTCATGAATAACATGGTGGATTTCAAGAGCTTGGTTGTTTTAAGCAGCCCTAAAAGTAATTGTGGTATGTCTACATGATGGGTATCACTACTAGTTGTACCAGGCTGGTAGTGATATGGCATGGTGAGATTTGATTGAAGATGACCTAATCAAGTTTTTACTAAATGAAATAACTTTAACATATGTTGGACTTAACCAAACAATTTTCGAACATACATTTTTTATCTTAATTTTTTACAGCACTCTATAGTCCAATCAAATTTCACTATTACATTAAGTTAACGAAGAAGTTTTAAACATGCTTTGATACGAGGGATCCTCTCCACCCAACATGTTGCAGCCTTGATTGATTCCATTTTTGCCAGCTCAATTTAGGTCCTGACATTGAAAATGAAATAGATACAAATCTCAGTTAAGTGCACTCCAGGATTTAGTGGTAACTGAAAGCCCATTATTAAATCATTCTTCAGAGCTCAAAGTAATATTTATTTGCTATCTAGCCTATTGATAAGGTCACACAATCCTGTATGAATGCAAGAAAAAAAATAAAGCTTGATTTAAAACTTTTGCCATACACTAAGTTTTTAATTGTCAATCACCATTTTTTCCACTGGTGTGGATTACCTGAGATCTGGTTCTCCTTCAATTTTTTTGGGTCTCATACCTAAAATGATCTTAAAATTTGGATGAACGGTGTGGATATATCACAGATACATCAACGTGGCGCCTAAGTCAGAGCCGCACCGCATCTAATCCGCTTTCTGCTTTGCCAGGGGCAGTAACCAATCCGCGTCGGCGTTGTATATGATTCCGGTCCCATGAAAACGCACAAAAGGTAATGGTGACGAAAGAGAGGTGGGGCCAGCGCATGCTGGCATCCATTCCCTTTTGCGCTCCCTCCGCGTTTCAAGAGCGCGGTGTCACCTGTAGACTGAATGGGATCGATAGTGGACAATTGTTCAAAGCCGTGAATTTTTGGCTAATTTTTGGACGTTCATTTAATTCAGAGATTTGATTTCTCTGTTGTAAGCCATCCATAGCGTATCCCACGATTTAGACGGTTTGGATCTTCATTCATTTACGTAATTTTAACAAAGCATCCGTGTGAGTAGATACCATAATCATGCTCAGTATTCCACACTTTCAATCGGCTGGAAAATTCGTTAGAGATGCGTGCACGTGCTCGTTTGCGTCCGATTACGTTTGCGGAACAAAATTGAGCCCGTGTTTCGAGACGCGAGGTCTTTTAATACTCTGGAAGAGTATGGTGGTCGATATGGAGGTACTTGGGTCTGTTCACATCGCCTGCACTAGCTCTAAATAAAACTGTCTAAAACCCCAATTTCCTATTGTCTGCGTATCAACCATCACACGTAGACAGAGTACCAAAGTGTTTTTCTCGTTGTAAGGGGAAAGATCAAAAGGCATGGGGCGATAGTTCACCTCCATAAAAACCACAACGGCTCATCTACGTATGCTTGATTGAAATCCAGACCATCCAAACCAATCGCTGAACCATTTGGGGACGTGACGTAACCCAAATATCACAGTGAACAGATGGTATCAGTCAACTACACTACCTTCTTTTTTACCACCCAATTGATAGCTGCTAATCAAGTCAATCGCTGAACCATTTGGGGACGTAACGTAACCGAAATATTACAATAAACAAATGGAATTAGTCAACTGATTTTGCGCCTTGAATTTGGAGCGCACACTGCTTTCCTCTTTAACCATCCAATTGATAGCTGCTAATCAAGTTTAAAAAATAAAATAATAATAAAAAACAAAAAACAAAACAGAACAAAAAAGTCAATACCGTTTCTAAAATGGTGGTTAATTCACATCCAGTCCTGTCTACGAGAAACTTTCAGGCTCTGACAATGTACGTTGGCTTGTACACATGGACCTAGAAATTGCGGTGGTGGCTTAAATGCAACTGAAGTCGAACTATCGGGAGGGATTAGGTGCGGCCCTTATGGTGGGGACTAGCTTATTGTATATATTCTATACCCACACCGTCTATCCTTTTTTTCAGATCATTTATGGCATGAGCCTAAAATTAAAATAGATAAAAATCTCAGGTGGACCATAACATAGGAAAGAGTTGTGATTGACCATTAAATATTTATGGGCAACAAAAGTTTTGTACGAAGCTGATATTTATTTTTCTCCATTCATCCAGGTTTCTGTGACCTTACCAACACATTGGATGGAAAATAAAATTTACAGTTGGCGTTGGAAAGTTTTTAACGGTAGCGCGTCCCATCATCACAGTTTCCTATGATATTGTTCACCTGAGACTAAGGGTCTCTTTCGTTTTTGGGCTCATGCCCTAAAATGATCCGGATAAACTGACGGAGGGCTGATATAAAATACATACATCAAGGTGGGTCCTACAGTAAGAGCCGCACCATCTCAGGTGAAGCTAGGCTGGACCTAATCCGCTCCCCTGAATTATTCAATCGTGGGACCCACTTTAGATGGCCCATGAACCAAACACTAATACCCTGAACTGATGCCCTTTTAACTTGCCAGTTGTTGGGTATCCAATAGACGGTTACAGCGAAAGTAATCCACTATCCACCTTAAGAAAATCAATACCCATTATCCAAAGGCTAGGGTCGTTCAATACATCCAAGTTGATGTATTACCCATCTAAAACGTGGGCCACAATTACGCCAGTTTAATTTGTTACATCCATGTTCATGTTCCAATTTCTCATTTCATGCGTATGAAACATCAGACTCTGCCAGAGTATCAAGTACCTCCACTTCCCATGTTGGATCTACATGTGCAACATGGGCCCATCTCTGTATTGAGTTAGCCATTGGTCTAAAAATGGGAAGTCGTGACCTAAGATGGTTAACTCGGGCTCTCTTTTTTCTCCATGTGATGAGAATGCTTTATTTTGGGTAGAATGTGGGATAGCATACCTCTTTCTAAAACTTATCTCCTCGACTCCTGATACTCTTATTCCTAACTCAGACCAATGTTTAAAAACCAGGACGGTTGGACCGGCACTGGTCCAGGCCATTTCGTTTCCTCATATTTCTTTAGTTATGATGTCAGTGTGATTTCGCATGTTGCACTGGTTAAATTTTGGTCGGACTGGGATTAGGTTACTGTAAAAAATTTTAATTCAAACAGTGACATGTCAATATATTTTTAGTGATGATTTAACATCAAAGTAATGTACAAATATTATCATTGTAATTTTACCGCCAATAAATCAAACACAGAATTAATGGTCAAATGGAGAAAGGTAAAGTAACTTGCAATCTTTGCATATTTTCTTTACATTATCGTAATAATTAATGAAATAAACAAGCCGTAAGAATGATCGCTCTTCACATGGAACTACAAAATCACATTGTTTGGACAAGATCTAACAGCACTAGATTAGCGACACAAAAGCATCCACATGGCAAGAATTATATTTTCGTAACGTGCACCAAATATATGGAGAATAACTTATTAATGAGCAAATTCTTGAGGATTCGTGGCACTTGAGTATTTTCTGGATAAAAACAAGTAACTGTTAGGGCTACATCAACTTAAAAACATGTTTGATAGCTTAATATATTGATAAGGATGCATTCAACAAAGGCAAGGCACAATCGGTTCAAGGTAACTTCCACTTTATAGCTTGCAATATGCGAAGTCGCCACGGAGGCAGTGGTTATTGTCACAACATCGCTCGGGAGCTTATAAATAGCAAAAGAAAGTTAGAAGAAAATGATCCTGCATCAAACCAAAACCCAACAACAAATCAATAATCAATCTAGCACAATGATGCTTATCTAATCCTCTGGGTCATTTATCATCTCCACCACTCATTAGCATGGAACCCTTAATTTCTAAGAATAGCTTAGTTCACTCATGCTCTAAGCTGGACCCACTTAGTCGTAGCTAGTAGCTATAATTTCCTTCCATATATGCCTATGTGCCAGATCTAAAGGAATATCGTGGTCTTAGGAACCGTCCACAGTCATACGCTAGGTTGACAGTAGTTTGTAATCTCGGCATTACCCATTCCTCCCTCATCAACGCATTGCCCTATTAAGTACCATGTTACTCACAACCAGGATGGTAATGCCACCTTTGTGGTAATTTTTGCTATTTTCTTTCCATCTTCATTTTTTTATCAACCGAAAAATTGATGCACCTTTGAAAGTCCTTGGTTTTCAAGGCCAAAAAAAAAAAAAAAAAAATTTGTTAAAGGAAGAGCCCCAATCTTCACAAATTGCTTGATTAGTACACTTAGCAGTTGGCAGAATAGATGATTGGACTTCCGACCATTCGATCATACACTGCTCTATCTCGACACCAAAGGTCAGTGGCACGGTGCTTGGTTTAAATCATATCACAAATCACATGTGTCACATGACCAAATTCCAAACCAATACCATTTTGGCATGCTCAGTGCAATAAGCGTGCAATTGTTAGTTGAATTATATAAGAATATAAGCAGATGATCCACTTGAAACAATGCTAACATCGACGAGAACTCCATCAGGCCCCGGAAGCACTTCCAATGCAGGCGGTTATAAAAGTCTTAAATATTTCTCCTTCAGCTATCCAGGAGATAAGGTCATCATTATATGTTAACTCCCTACAATATGTTAATAAGACTTTAGGCAAGGTTCATGCAAGCATACATCAACTGGCGGAATAGGAAAAGCTTTAAGTCGAGCAAGCTAAGGCTCAGGTCGAAGCCTTCAATAAAATTTTGGAGATTTTCAATGAAAGATTCCCTGAATATCGTCATTACAACATGGAGGCACCCCATTTTGAGAACGTTTGTAACATCCCAAATTTTTGATATTTTATATTTTAAATTTTTTATATATAAAAAAAATGTTAGAATTAGCTTATTTTATCATTTATTAATCTTTAACAGTTAATGTTTACCTATATGCGATTATTACCAATAAAGAACCGCACAAATTTGATTAATTAACTGTTGAAAGCTAACGAATACACTCGATCACCAAACTCTTGGGTTTAACCTTGTGACCTATTCGTTTAAGACTCATATCTAACTAACTTATCACTGACTAATCAAGACAATTGTAACTAAATAAAGACCTACTTAAAGCTAAGATAACTAGGGGCGAATCTTCATTAACAAACCAAACTGACCTAGTTACTCTATTAGCCTAAGAATAAATAGTTTAAGGTGATCGAGAGTAAATCATCATTTTAGCTAATCGTGATTAGGCCACGCTATGAACTTAGATAATTCAAACCTTAATCATCCCGCATAAGAAATCTTGTTATCCAATTCATTCTAGAAATGCCCTGCTTATCCTAATAAGCTCTAAATTGATCATTAGTGGGATACTAAACCTAAAACTATATAAAGATGTTCATCTTAGAGGGCTTAACGTCCATCGTGGGACCTCGAGCCGAGACAGCGCGTTAAATCGCTCAACTTAGGCTAGCAAAGCGAGCACATGAGATGTGTAAATGCCTTTAGGATTTTTCAGGAACTTAGTTAATTTTCTCTATCTGAATCTTGATGAAGTTGTAGCTTCAGACTGTTAGATTACCATCAAACTTAAGACACTGACGTAGGATATTATGCTGGACACATTCGTATAGTCACGACCCTGATCGACCATCAGTGACCATTGAACTAAAATAGGACCTTAACCGTTGATTGACGCATCTAAATGTCGAAATGGCCACACCCTTATGTAGATTCCCACTAAAGTAACATATTCCATGGCTTAGATCGATGTATGCAATTTCTTGTGGGCCCCATTAGTGGAAATTAATCTCCCATATGGTTAAACCCGTAACCATTGGCCATGAGGCCATTTGCACCATTTCTGGTGCTATGAAGGGAATATTTTTTGGTAGCCCTTCACCCCACGCAAATTTCTGCCCTAGAGAGGAGAGAAGAGAAGAAGAATAGAAAGAGAGAGAGAGAGAGAGAGAGAGAGAGAGAGAGAGAGAGAGAGAGAGAGAGAGAGAGAGAGAGAGTGAAGGTGGGTGACTACTTGTGATATTTAGCATCTTCTTACCATTCTCCCATTCAATAAAAGCCCTTGCATCTTCCGGATCCTCCTTCTCACCCCTTCTGTCAATAATAGGAGGTAAGGATTGAGCCATTCTTCCTAATGAAAGTCTTTTTTAGGTTAAATCATATATATCTCTCAATGGCTTTGGCATTTGATTAGTTATCGATGATTTTCCTGCAAACCCTAACCCTAGAAGTGCCACAAATTAGGAGAAATCCTCCTAAGGTGCAGAGTATTCTCCTAGGTTTTTGTTTATCAACCTTTGAGGGTGATAGACTATGATCTCTTTTGATTTAGTAGGAACCCTTGAGTCAATTATGTCCTAAATGCTTTGCCCTAGAAATCATTGATTTTGTTAGTATTGGTAGCTAACATGTATGACGAAATGCTTGCTCATTTTAATGCTTGGCTTTTTGGTGATTGATTAGGGTTTGTGATGATAATGGCATATTTCAAGGGTGCTTAATGTGTTTATAGCCTTAGGCATGTTCCTTGTATATTTTGTTGTAAGTTGAATATGAATACTTGTAAATTTCGATTGATGTTTGCCTTAAGATACATTACTTTATTAGAGGTAAGCTCGAGACCCTTGTTAATGTCAAATAAAGGTTATATCACTGATTAGTCATATTGTATAATTTAGGCTATGATAGAAAGAGGTTGAGCCCTATCTAACCTTGAAACAAGGGATGGTTGCCGAATTCGACCATCCCGACTCATGTGGCTAACCGAGTTAGAAGTTGGGCAATCGGTAATAGTTGGAACTACATGGGATACTTGCACCCGGTGTCAGTCTGTCTAGGGTTCCCCTTGAACAATTAGAATAGTCTATTGTGTGGCCTGATTACATATATGACCAGTGTTTGTAACACAATATAGAATCCAAGATACCATGTTATCAACAAATGAAGTTCATTTATAACCATTAGCGCGATATGATCTGACAATACTCGAGGGCCGAACATGGTTGTATGTGACACCGTGTTCAAGTTGTCGGCCCACGCTACGGCGATGAGCCTGCCACATTAGCAAAACATTAGGTGACGAGCCTACCATGTTAGTAAAATATTAGGTGACGAGTCTCCCCGTAGTGACTGTCAAGCACAAAAGAAAGTCATGACCCTATCTTGATGATGATGATATGCGTGGTATGCCTTCTCCACACTTAGGTCGAGTGACGACCTTTGCCCTAGTTGTGGTCGTCCCTGGGCGATTAGCCCTACTACAAATTTGATTAAGCTATAGGGACTTAAGGTAATGAAACTTAGAGTGGATTAAGGGACACTAGTGAGGAGCTAACTATTATCATAACGAACCACATAATCTTGATATAGACCCAAGATTTGATGACGGCATCCCCGCTTTACCAACTGGTTGTTTAGTCGGAACATTAATAAATACTCGGTTAATCATACATTCCATAACATTTGTTGGGTTGTGCCGCAGGCCAACCATTGCGCATATGTTGACATCCTCGCCAACGATAGTGTTGATATGGTTCCATATTGATATCGTTGATCTTAAGACATGCATACATATTTCATGTCATTCATGCATTTAAAGAAACAGAGATAGGATTTTTGTGTTTTGATATGCCATTATCGCATATGCCTGTATTTGTTTGATAATATGTGAAACTTAGGATAATAATAGCATTTAGTTGATCACTCACTCCTACCTAGGACTGTATTTTAAAACACTATCCAGGCGATATTATGGATGCAGGTACCACTGAGATCCTAGATGGGTAGTCTTAGATTGGCTTGCACCACAACTATTATGTTTTGAAGCGTTGGGAGAAAATAGAATACTTTACACTTTATATGTTTTGGGTATGTATATTATGGCTTTTATAGTCCTCATCTAGGTGAACACCACTAATGAAATTATACAATTTGAATGTTAGCCATACATTCTGTCACGCTCCAAACTCAGAAACCGGACTCATAAAATTTTTGATCGTCGAATCTGGCGCCGACAGCCTCCGTAGAACCCCATTCTCGGCTCCCAGTTCCCATTCACCAGGTTCCAATCCTGGAATGCTACGAGGAGGATTTTCAAGATCAATTTGATTCGTGATAAGCATAACCAACGGCATAACCCACAAACAACAATAAAAAAAAAAAAAACCATTACATTTCCACTATGATCAAAAACTTTACAAGTATAATGAGCATAAAGGGAAATATAATGATGATGAACAAAATCTCCAAAGTGATTTGCAAAATGCTCCTGCCTCAGCGCTATTGCGCCCTAAGGTCACCTGCACGTAACAGTAGTGTATAAGCTTATAGAAAGCTTAGAGGGTAGTGAAAGTATATGTGCAAGGTAATAATATGAACATGCAATATCAGAGTAATGCGGAATATGTGGATGGATCCATGAAAACCATTAGCCGTACCAAAGCTATGCGATGCAAGACATGAATGATATCGGCCATCCCAAGGCCATGCGATGTGAAATGCAACTCAAGCATACAAATCTTCATCTATGTCCACACATCAATACAGCTCAAATCTGGGATATCACTGGGGTCTAGTACACTCTAAACCAGATCGCCGCCTCATCGCGCGCAATAAGGTAAGTGGAAGAGACCTCACTATCCATCTACCAATATCGGGCTCGACTCGTCGATAGCGGTCCCATTCCTCGAGCTGGTCAGACTCAGCCTAGCATTGCCCCCTACACTCGGGTGGGTAAAGCCGCACCCCCTTCCAACCGACCACGACATAGTGGAGAGCGCAACCATCTAGTAATCGACACTCAACGCTCATCTACCCAATCGGTCTAGACGTTGGAGCAACCTCTTGGTACCATAAGGGTTTAGGAACTTTCACCCAGAGATATCTATAGCACCCCATGTAGAACGAGATTTCTGGTATCCAATCTTACCAACCACGATACGCCTGTGGAGTCTATAGCCCCGATGTCGCTAGAGCGTACAATAACCATATCACACAATGTGAAATGTATGAATCACACTATCAATCATGCAGCAAATTCTACGCGTATCGTGCACTCATGTAGGGCAACACCGCCTAATTGGGGTCCCATAAACAATCTACCTAAAGGCATATGCTATGATCAATCACTTCTCATATCAAGCATACATATGATGCGTATGATCATGAGTTATGGAACTATACTAAATATGTTATAAAGTAATGCACTATCCTTACAATGCAGGTAGCCTAGACGGCCGACACACAACAAGTACTGCCTATCAATGAGCCCTAGGAAGAGTCGTAATGTGGGCATCCAACCAACATTATACTCGCAATGTGGACGTCAAACCAACATTACTCCCAAGGCACAATCGTCGTAAACATCGTTACATAATCCGTATTGGGATCACACATTGCAATGGACTTTAAGTACGTCCCATTAGGCCTTAAATGCATCAAATGGGCCATATCATATGGGCCTTTTATTCATCAAATGGGCCGCTCCAATGGGCCTTATGTGCATTGCAATGGGTCATAACCTGTGGGCCTTAGATTGCATCAAATGGGCCTAATCTCATGGGTCTTATATGTAACAAATGGGCCACACCAATTGGGCCCCATTTGTACACCAAATGGACCTCGACCCATAGGCCCTAGTACATCTCAATGGGCCTTAACCCATGGGCCTTACATGTATATCAAAGTGGGCCTCAACCTTGGGCCACTAATACATCGAATGGCCCCATGACATGGGCCTTACATCCACATCAAAGTGGACCCCAATGGACAACCACAGATACATTAGTATGGGTCTCATAAACATGCCAAGGTGGGGTCCACTTGTACTATGGATCTGGCTCATTTTTTTAACTCATACTGTACAATGAGCTTTTAAATTGGATGAATGGACTTGGATGCAAACCATGCATCTTGGTGGGTCTAATACAAATGGACGGCACGGAGAGAATCACAAGCACCATTGGGTCCCACCGTCCAGCCCTGGACGGTGTGGTGAAACAAACGCACCAAGGTGGGCTCCACCGTCCATGGTGGACGGTGTGAATAAAGCACATACATCTAGTGGGCTCCACTATCCACAGCAGTGGACGGTGCAATAAAACACAAACATCACAGTTGGCTCCACCATCCGCTGGACGGTGGGAATCAACACACACATCACTGTGGGTCTCATGTGGGGCCCACCATCATGTTTATAAGCCATCCAATCCATTGATAAGGTCACCTGGACCGAGATGAATAGGCAAAATAAATTTCATCTTGATCCAAAACTTCTGTGGCCCACAGAATGGTTTCAATGACAGAGGTTCAATCCCACTGTTTTCTAAAGCGTGGACCACCTGAGTGTTGGATGGAGCTAAAACTTGGAGGGGGCCCACTACTTGGTGTAACATCCTGAAAATCGGGGGTCGAGCATAAACTCCACTCCCGAGTTCCAGAACATCACTTATGCAACATTTTCAATGATGGATGAATCTCGACTGTAATAGTGCAGAAAACATGAGTGGGATTAGACCAAAATAGCATATCATACTCCAAAGACAGTTAAATTTGCAAGCGGAAGAATGTGATAGATATATAACATATATAAACTGTTGTAAGTCTCCAGAGTGTGAACATGTTACCAGGTTAAATATCTACATGTATACTCCAAAAAAATGAACAAAAGAATATACATGAGTGCTCTAAAAATATAAAATAACAAGTGTCATGGCGTCTAATCAACCTCCCTGTAATCCCGTCGATCAGAACACAGAGGAAAAATCCTCATCATCATACAAGTTCGGCTCCGCTTCACAAGCAGCGTCATCATCTGAAAGTACAACAGGGTCTGGTGGGTGTCCAGAACACTGTCCCGTAACGTGGGAGTGAGTGGCCAACTCAGTGGAATCATAGAGCAAAGGTTAACATGTTATCAAATCAATCAAGCGATAATGATAAAGCAAGCAAATCAAACATTCCTAAATACTGTGATTAATGCAAGAATGAAATGACATGATGGATGCCCTCGCCAATATACTCCCTCATGCGACACCATCTTACGTCCGCGGCATGCTTTCTTCCCTCAGTGCTCTACATCTTCCATGCACATGCAGTGCGATATGAATATGATTACCGAGTTGTTATAAGTCCTTTTCATGCAGCAGGATTGGAAAACTAAGGTACTTCCTTATATCATTCCCAACACAGATCCTGTCTAAGGTCGTCACTCCTAGTAGTCTCATACGATGATATATTTCTAGGTCGCTGCAAGGGCTGTCAGGGCTATTGTACGCACTCGTTGCACCGCTCCCCCATCACCTTATCAATACAGGCCTAGTTGTATTCTTGTTGCTACGGAAGGGTCGTCGCCTCACGTAGACTCAAAATATGCTCGAGGTCACTACAAAGGGCTGACAGGGCTGTTACACGCACTCATTGCTCTGCTCCCCCATCACCTTATCAGTGTAGACCAACAACTCGAATATAGTGTCTCATACCACCATAATCGGCTCACGAGTCTGGGTTGCTCACTGATCACTACGGGGAGGTTTGTGGCCCCAGCATAGGCCGATAGCTCGACCATGGTGTCCCATACCACCATGTCCGGCTCATGAGTCTTAGTGGATCAAGGTACCACGGTTATAAGGGTTATCACTGGTTAGTTCAGTACCCTAAGTTCAAGCAGTTATGACCAATACAAGGTGAACATACAATGGTCAGTCGGGTTACTTGATGAGTCCGACTAGCACGAGCACACGTTGAATCGACCAACATGAAGTGCATAAGCACTTCGTGTGGCCTAACCACTGCCGACAACTCTAGTACGACTCGGGTTCATCATACACATCTTTCGTGGTGAATAGAATCCAACCACGAATCCTAATCTGTTACCGACTGCCTGGACTAGAGTATAGTCCCAAGCACATGTAATGTGAATCAGTAATCATATGAGATAAACAAAATTGAAATAACAAGTAATTCAAGCATGTTAGCAATATGTTATAAGATACAACATAAGCAATTTAACCATACACATGCATTTCATATATATAAGGTATCAATTCAACAACATACATGGAGGACATCATACACATCGTTAACATAGTTGAGAATCCTATCTCAACACTAGTCTACAACACCATTTACTAAGTACTTACTCACGCAAGCATTTATACAAATACTT
Source organism: Magnolia kwangsiensis (assembly GCA_037074715.1). NCBI lineage: Eukaryota > Viridiplantae > Streptophyta > Magnoliopsida > Magnoliales > Magnoliaceae > Magnolia > Magnolia kwangsiensis. The sequence continues at coordinate 38,281,908 of CM073576.1, read as the reverse complement.
ATACTACACAACTCCAACGTACTTGACGTATGTTGATTTCAACATATAATATGACAGATCCTAATATCAAAGAGATGTCTAATACACAACAATCATGTTCTTACATTCAACACATATGGCAGGCATAAATCATATTGATTCAGGCATTTCAACCAACACTTAGACTACACTTAATAACATACATAGCGTACGTTGGCCGAAACATGTATTAGGGCGAATGTCTTCTCCAAACAGATCATACACGCATAACTAGCATATCTGCACTGCAAATACTCATGGCAATCATATCAGCAAAATTTATATGTATACGGTATTTCCTACAAATACCTAAAATACCCTAAATCTCATATTCTTCATACGTATTCGAAATGAAAAACAGACAGCATGTTATACATGTCGAACAGCATCCTTGTCAACAATCTACCATTAAACGGCATTGAAAGCTTTGAAAAATGACAACCTAAGCGTCTAAAATCCGCACCTTACGCCGTAGAAGTGTAACGAATTCAACAGAGACTCTAAGTCTTTGTCAACGACTGATTGGCAACCTATAGTATGATTTAGGTTAGTTGCTTCACCACTTGCACCAATTAAAACCCTAGAACAGGTTAGGCTTAGGCTTACTTACATAAGAACGAAGCCGGAGTCGTCGGAAAAGCGACACGGAGGGGTAGATTAGGCACGTAGCAAAGCTAGAAAGAATCGCAGGAAGAATCACCAACTTCTCTTCCACTTTCTCTCTCTCACTCTCTAGGGTTTGGGAAATTCGTATGGGTTAGACAGCTAAGGGGTTTAAGGCCCTTTTATAAGCTAAAAACTCATAGAAATAGACTTATGGCTAAGGTATACTTATGTTATAACCAAATCGAGTCTGTTCCGATCCAACGGAGCATTTCTGGAGGTCCTGTTATCAAATGTGGTAGGACTTAAGCTCAGTACATCGGATCTCTAGTCATTTAGGTTTTCAATCCAACCGAATTTCCAGATCGTCCGTGGCGGACCAATTTCAGTTCAGCGGTTACCGAAACTCGATCAGGGCCATAGGTGCTATGACATGTAAGGGCCAACTTTCCTGATCCGATGGTGAAATTTGGTCGAATTCTAATGGTCAGAAGCTTAAAAAAATGTCACGCAAGCGACACGTGCCAGATTTATTAAAAATTGAATTAATTTTCTAAATATTTTTCTTTTCTCACTCTCTTCACTCCGGACTCAGTAAAATGGTCTCAGGATATCGGTTGGGCTTGATTTTTGAAATGATGGTCAAGTCCAACTAGGCGGTCATAATGGTCTAAGATTATAGATATCGGACTTTCGACGTGCGGTCTAGATCTAATACAAAGTTTCAAAGGGTTCCTGAGAACAAACAGATTTAGAGTTTGATCCTAGGTTTTAGGGTAAGGTAGGGTCAATGATTCTATAGGTCTGGATCTTACAGATCGTATTTAAAGTTATTGGTGCTAATTTTCCAGGAAAGCTAGTGTAGCGCTGGTTAATTCACGTTAAATTTCTAAAGAATTTGGTTCTAAATGATTTCTTTGGCTTTGGAATTGGGTTTTGAGAGGTTACCAAGGTGTTATGGTTGACCCATTGCCTAAGGACGTCTAATTCCAGGTTGGAAAAAATTCGGGGTGTTACACTTGGGGTGGCCCACCTCATGAACAGGTTGGATTTCACATATACATCATGGTGGGGCCCACGGCAGCAGCCGTGGGACGCTGACCGACCGCCCGCTGCACGCAGCTCACTGCTGCTGCAGCGCTAGAGAGGCAGAGGCGCTACCTCTTACATGTTTTATTTTATTTTTTTTTGAAAATCTTAAATTTCGAGGTTTTTCGAATGTGGGGCCCACTCCGAGCGAATCCACTCCGGGCATAGGATTCCACGGCTCGTAACAATTCCAACGAGTCTAATATTGAGTATAATTTTGATGTATAGAAATTAAAATAAAATAAAAATAATCTTTTGAATGGTAAGGATGAAATTTTCAACGCTATGGCCCACCAGATCTTCCAACCAACCCCATCACTTGGTTCAACGCCTGAAATGACCCAGGGAAGGAGATGGACGGCGTGGATTGAATACATACATCAAGGTGGGGCCTACACGAGCATCCCACTTAAATAGCCTTGAACCAAGGCTGATATTTGTGTTTTCCTTTCAACATCCAGCGTCCAGGGACGCTGGACGGCTGTGTTTTTCGAGTGGTCTACCCACGTGGACCACCAAATGATGGATGGCGTGAATACAATGCTTATAAGTGGGCCCCACTTGAAGGTAGCTTGGATAAAATGTATACTTCATGGTAGGGTCCATCTGAGCGGGCCACACAAGTACATCATCATCCAGAAAAAAAAATATGAAAAAGACAGGGAGAGAGAGGGAAAGAGAGTGGGACATGCGTGTGATGGAGGGCTCCTCCACTATGAGCCCTCCCTTCAAAAAATCATACAATCAAATGGATCCCTTTACACATGGGACCACCGAAATTGAAAGTCAACGGTGAGGATCCTTTCCCCACCAATATGGACGGTCTAGGTGACCTTCCTAATACAATGAAATAAACATCATGATGGGGTCCATGGAGAATGGCCCCATCATGGATGATCATGATGATCAAAGTGGGCCATCGGCAACAACTTAGGGTCCCAAGTGAGATCCAAACCATTGATCGGTTGGCCACACTTAGCCCATCTTAAAAACATGTAAAACTACTATTATCTAGCACCCACCGATCGATCTTCTTGCTCATATGGGTTCCTTAGTACCTTAGCTTTGATTCCAATGGAGGAGATGAGGAATGGATGGCTAGGATGGGAGATCTTGGGATGGAAAGGTGGGCCACACTTGGAGTTTGGAAGGCTTGGAGAATTCTCATACGTATGGGGTTTTGGTTGCTTGGGAATGGTTTGAAAAAAATGAGAAAGAGAGTAGTAAAGAGAGAGAGTGATGGGTGATGGATGTGGTGGTGATGGGTGTGTAAGACACTTTTTGACTTTGGTAGCCTTTTGTGTAAGAAAGGCATGGGCTTGAAAGACCTTTTTGACTTTTGTGGTTGCTTGGGTATGGGTGAAAGGTGATGTGTACTTGACATGTACTTGACATGTGATGTGATAAGATTTGATTGATTGATGGGATTGATGTGACCCATATCTCCTGACCAGGGTATCGCCTTGGTGCGTGAGTCACGACATCGGAACTGCGGCGACGGCGCGGTCGCTATGGTAAAGATCTTGGGTTGAGTCGGCTCGGGTTGACGGCGTACGAATCAAGGTCACGTACAAATATCGATTAAGGGTCGAAGGTTGCCAAAATTTGACCGGTAAGACCGTGGAAGTCTACGAAATGGTACGGACTAAGATAAGGGTCTTACACATTCCTTGTAATGACCCATATTCTAGACTAAGATGAGATCAGTTAAACTAACACACCTAAGGCCCGTATCTACCTCATACTTCAGGAAGGGCCCTATTATGAATCGACGAAATGAATGGACCGAGTAGATTTCTCAAAATATACCTGTAGACCCCACGTCCAGGTGTGTGTTCACCCCAATGCACCAGATTATCTGACATGGGCTTACACAGTTTGACCTATGAAATCTCGAAAACAGAGGGATCCGTACCGTGTACAACGTAAACGGACAGCATCCATTTGAGAGCCCTGGTGGGAGACAGCTTGGATTTGGGAGAGAGGTGGGTGATCCACCATTGATCATCTCTCATCTCTCATCTACCTCCATTCATCATCTACCTCCATTAAAATTGAAGGCAATGAGCAAAGGAACCCAAGGAGCTAATGGAGGAGTACAATAGGTGCGTGATCCACCATTGATTTTTAATTTAATGCCCCCCTTATGATAGGACCCAATTTGATTTATGTGTTGTAATCATATGAGGGGCCTGTAGTGGCGAGGTCCCTTTACTACACCTATCTCTCTCCCTCTCTCTTTTTCTCATTTTCTTTTGGTGATGTTGATGATGAGTGGCCCACTTATGACGTATATATTATATCCATACCATCCATTTTGGGACATATGGACCCCACGTGATGAATGGATTAGATCCACACCGTCCATCTGAGGACCATGTATAAGTTGGGACACCTATATGTGTGTGTGTGTGTGTGATTGGTGGGCCACGAGTACATGGACCTCACCTAGATGAAGGTATTGCATCCATTCCTTGGATGTCCAGCAGTCTCTGCTGCTGGACTGTGTAAGGGAAAACACTCTAGCAGCAAAAGACAGAGAGAGAGAAGTTAATATTTAAATAATATATATATATATATATATATATCATAGTACATTGAGGTGGGCCACACGTGTGGACCCACCATGATAGATGCCTTAGATCCCATCGTCCAGAATGTCCAGAGGGTCTGGACAGTGGGCATCTTGAATGTGTACATATATATATATATATATATATATATATATATATATATATATATATATATATATATATATATATATATATATATATATATATATATATATTACATATACATAAGGGAGAGAGAGGGGAGTGAAGTGGGGTGGCCCATGTACGTGGGACCCCTATGATGTATGGGTCTTACACACACTGGCCATCCATTCATCTGGCGAGCCGCCTTAGGTGGGCCACATGGGTGGACCCCACCCCTGATGTATCTTCACATCCATGTCGTCGGTCCGTTTTGGATGAGGATGCCACCCTGATGTATGAGTTTCATTCCATGTCGTCTAACTATTTTCCATCTCAACCGTCCATCAACTAGCATGTCATGCCAGGTACAGCCCCACCATGATGCATGTGATGTATCCCTACCTTCCATTCATTGACGACTGGCCCCACCATGATGCATGTGATGTATCCCTACTGTCTATCCATTTGGTGAGCCAGTTCTAAGGCTTGAGACTAAAAATAAGGCAGATCCAGTATCAAGTGGACCACACTATAGAAAGTAGTGGGGTTGAACACCTGTCATTTAAACCCCTTTGGGTTGTAAGGCCCTGGACCAATGTGGTATTTGTTTTCCGTCTATATCCAGGTCTTTGTGACCTTATGCACAGACTGGATGGAAAATAAATACTATGGTGGGCCCACTAGAAATTTAACTGTGGAAATCATTATCACCACTGCCATTTGTGGTATGGCCCAGATAATCCTTTGGATATGATTCATTTTTTTATGCTCTATAATGATCTTTAACAATGGATGAATGATGCATTTGATTCGGCCCATTTGATCAGCCCATTTGATTCGGCCCATTTGATTTGGCCCATTTGATCGGCCCATTTGAATCGTCTCATTGGTGCAACTCATATGATGTGGACCATTTAATGTATACGAGGCCTTTGTGTGGGCTGAATGTGATGTACATGAGGCCCATTGTGATGTGAGATTCCATCATGATGTATATAATGATGTCTTTGGCGGCCATGCCTTGGGAGCAATGATAGTTTGACGTCCACATTGTAAAATGATGGTTAAATGTCCGCATTGTAACTCTCCTTAGGGCCCATCGTTAGGCCCATACTTGTAGTGTGTAGGCCGTCTAGGACCATCTTCGTTATGAACAGAATCCATCACCATATAGCATGTTTAATATAGTTCCATAATTTATGCTCATACGCATCATATGTATGCTTGATATTATGATTGATTAATCATAGCATATGCCTTCGAGTAGATTGTTTATGGGCTCCTTGATAGACGGAGTTGCCCTGCATGAGCGCATGATATGCGCAGGATTGATGTATGACTAGATTGTGTGACTCATACATCTTGTATTATGTGATTATGATTACCGTACGCCTTAGTGACATCAAGGCTATGGCCTCCACAGGCATATCGTGGATGGCCAGATGGGATACTGAAAATCTGTTCTACATGGGGTGCTATAGATATCCCTGAGTGAAAGTTCCTAAACCATCTTGGTTCCAGAAGTTATTCCAATATCTAGACCGAGTGGATGCATAAGCACATGAGGGCCGTATATCGTTAGGTCACGTCTCTCACTATGTCATGGTTGGTTGGAAGGAGGTGCGGCCTTACCTGCCCTAGAGGAGGGGATAAAGCTAGGTTGAGTCTAACTAGCTCGAGGAATGGGTCAGCTATAGACGATCCGAACCCGATATTGGCAGGCAGATAGTGAGGTCTCTTCCACTCACCTTATTGCGCGCGATGGGGCAGCAATCTGGTTTGGAGTATAATAGACCCTGGTGATTTTTCTAAAGAGGAACCGTACTGATATGTGGACTTATTGAGCAAAAATTGCATACTCATTCATTCACTCATTCACAATCCACTCGAGCTGGTGGTGCGCAACAATATGTTACGTGTACCTTCACATGGTCAGGATTTCGGTTAGGCGCGCGACTAACCTGAGATCAAGAGTTTACCACATTGAGTCTGACTATCTAAATTTAGGTATGGGACTGGTCTGACTAGAAGTCCCTTGTGATGGACCCCGTAGCCTGCGATATTATGTACTATCATCGAAACCTCACACTCCAGCTTAGTCATTTCATTCACATCACATATTGCATCCACAGACATATGGCATTTTGGGTTATTATATTTTCTATACTTAATGGCTAGACAGTCTTAACAGGATTTACATATTGCATTGTACCATTGGCATCTGATATTTGACTCTCTATAATTATGCATTTTTATAGCCGATACGCATTGTATACTCTGATATCGTATGATTCATGATCTTGTCAGTATTTCCACATACTCTGAAATCGTATGATTCATGATTTTGTCAGTATTTTCGATATTGTATGATTATGTCATTGTATTGGATACTTAGTACATGCATCGCACACACTTACACCACCCTCTAAGCCTATGCACAATAGATGCGTGCAGGTGGCGTTAGGTTGCAGCAGTGTTGAGCTTGGAGCGTGCAGTGGTCTTCTGGAGCTTTAATTTTTGACATATGTATTTCTCTTTTAGCATTGTATTCAAATTTTTATATAAGTGGATATGTGATAATGATGTTGCCTTTTTTATTTAGGTATACTTGTGGTTATACTTATTACGAATTAAATGTACATTGAAAAATCCTCCTTACAGGATCCCAGGATCAGAATCTGACGTATGGGCGCTGGGAATCGAAAATGGGGTATTACGGAGGCTGTCGGCACCGGATTCGGCGATCAGGAATTTTTTGAGCCCGATTTCTAAGTTTGAGGCGTGACAACAAATTTGACCAAACCCTAACCCCTTTCACACCAAACCCAATCGAGCAACCAAACAGATTTTCGTTCACAAATCCTTCTGCAAACCATGCTAAGAAACCAATACAGTTTCAAACTCTTCTGCGTAGGAAATTCAAAGAGGGATATCTAGATCTGATCGGACCATCCAAAATAAGGAGGAAGGACTTTCGATCCTCTCCACGTCGAAAGGAGGGAAAGTGGGATGGAAGCCTCGGCACCCGCCGAACACGCGTACGAAATAACCGTACCATGCGAAAGTTTCTTCGCAATTGCGGATGACCAGACCACTGATCTGGTGGGCCAATCAATTCCGACAAATCAGTCTAGAGCCGAATGATCTACGAAAGGAAGACGAAAGATCTAACAGGAGAAACACTGGCCCATTCCGTTCTTCTTCCGGTTGCGCAAGTAGAGACTGTATAAGGATTTTTCCGCATTCGTGGCTGTGCAACAAGGGCTGCATAAACTGATCACAAGAAGACTCTAGAGACTCTTATGCCTATAAAACCCCTTCGCCTGACGATTGTAGAAGATATCACGGCAAGAGAGAGAGAGAGGGTAGAGAGAGAAGACAGTCGGACGCCAAGGAGAACATCCAAGAAGCTCCCGGCCCTATCAAACTCAGTACAGGTTCAAACACCTGCTCTTCCTTCCTTCTTTCTTCCTTTACTCCCTTCCTTTCTTCCCAAATATTTCCTTATCTTTTACTCCTTCAACAGCTGAGGAGGAAAAACTTCACCGTGCTAAATTAAAATCGACAAGATGAAATGATAAACTTAAATTTTGTAAAAGAAACCCAAACAAAAACTTATAATCTCGTTAAGGTTTTCACAGAATTTACTCCAACCTAACCATTCAAATTTTTGAATTAGGTTAAGGTTAAACTGTGAGACGTACCACTTGATATTTAACCTAGTGATAGGCAAAAAGTCTACTAAAGGTGAGGGATTCCTTTAAGCTTACTTTGATTTAAGTTGATATGATTTATTTCACCTTTTATATGCCTTGTTATCATGCAATTATAATTCTCCTCTTATAATTGATTTATTTATCACCAACAATTATTTATCCTTTGGAAATTATGGTTAAGGCTTGTGTTTAATTATACATATCTTTATTAATGTGGGACGATGGATACAAGCATTGCCCTTACCTTTACTAATTTTGTTGAGTTAGCCCTTGCTAATCTTCTCTTTACTGGGTTGGTCATTGCTGATCCCCTCTTTGTTGAGTTGGTCATTGCCACTCTCCTCTTTGTTAAGTTAGTCATTGTTACTCTCCTCTTTGTTGAGTTGGTCATTACCACTCTCCTCTTTATATAATTAGTCATTGCTACTCTCCTCCTTATTTTATTAACCTAGTGTTATCTATCTTTAAGGCTTGGGCATGGGTCTTGGTATCTCAAAACCCCCATGATTCAGTTTATATTCTCTTGATGCAAGTGATGTGTTGAAGGTATTACAACTAGTAATTCAATTATTATATCATGGACGTAATGCGCTCTGGGTAGAGACCCTCTTGGTCGACGCGTAATTCCTTGAGTTTGGGTAGTGGTGCACAAATCAATGTAAGTAATTCGTAATTCATGTTACATCACTTACAGGATTGGATGTCGTAAATAGTCGCTCCATGAACAAATCGTGTCACCTAATTCATCTGACTCATGTGTTATGCCACCTCGAGGTGTTCACGTAAATCCACGATAGCATTGGACATGCCAGCAAATCTCCGTGGTGTGAGAATGCGAGTCTAGACGGAGTCTTCTATAAAGTATTTCCACATTGTGATAATCACTATATATGATGAGTTGCACACACTTTGTTAGGCATGCATTCATATTTATATTAGTTGCACATATTGATACCTCTCGTAGTGATGGAGTACGTGACATATCAAAACCCTTACATTGCTTTTATGAATCTCTTGAATTATTGCTAATCTTAAAGGATAACCATCACTATGAGTAGGGCGTTGACCCTCTCCAACCATACAGATGATGTAGGTGACGTACAGGTTGAGGATCCAGAAGACCATTCCTCAATGGAAGATTTTACTAAATAGAATAGAAAAATAGTTTATAATTTATTTTATTTATACTTTCGTTATGTAACTTTGATATTGTAATAGGCTCCCATTGAGAGGGCATTTGATAAATTTATTTAATTCTTTTATTTTGGAATGATAAATACAGTTGATTTCACTCCCATGAAAAATTATATTTATGAATGTAACTGGATGTGATCTAAATGAAAAGAAAGTCAAGATGAGACTTTGAGACATTCAAATCTTTACATTATTAACACCCGGTTTCCTCGAACACAAGTATAAACTTTGGCCATGAAAATTCATGATGTTACAGTTGGTATCAGGGCATGATAATGAGATTAATTGGGCCTGAGGGAATGGACCATCATAAGCTTTATGTGACAAGGATAAGATGATGAGTTAAACAAATATACTCGATGAAATTTCCAAATGAACTAAGAAGTTAAGGAATTAGAAACCCATATACAGGCTCCCCATTGAAAATATTAAGTTAGACGTAAAATTTAAAACTATGAATCTAGGTGCCCCCATAATAAATCCCTAAAAAATTCGAATAAACTTGTTCTGAACTAAAAGTCATCCTTAAATAGGGTCACGATCAAGAAGAACAAGTTTCCCTTATAGGAATAGAGACTTTCTAATTTATTCCAAGATTTTAGTTGTAGAAAGAAGACATGTCAGAAAATTTTAAATTTTTTTCAAAAGATCACTTAGGTATCCATCAACCTTCCTCTAAAATTTTATCTCAATAGGATTTGTAAAAAATTCCATAAAAATCTAATAGTAGAAAAAATAAATAGAAATTACTACTGGACAGGAAGCTTTTATACACCCCCCAAACCGTGGAATCTTACCTCGTGAATTTTTATAGAGTGTCAAGAATAAGTCAAGGACTTGAGATCTAAATTTCAAATAGATTGGGCGTATGGATCAGAAATTAAAATTCTGGGATTGCATAACTACCTGAAGAACCTATACTTATCATACTAGGGATTTTTCCAAGACATTAGGCACACTCTAACTAGACAACCCTGTCTGCAGGAGGTATGGCTCCCAAGAGGAAGGTTACTCGAGCAAACTCCATACCCCCAGAACATACAACTGAGAATGGCGCACCTCAGGAAGTAATTATGGGAGAATCAACTCCATCTCTGTCAGCAACCCATCGAGAGGCCGCACTCCGAGGGCCACCCCCAGGACAGGCGCCCCCTAATACCCAAGCATGGGCACCGTTCTATTCCATCATGGGAAGGATAGAGACATTCATGCAGAGGACATAATAGACCGTGGACAATCTAGAACAACAGGTCCACAGTACCCTTCTAAGAAACATGGTACCTCTAACACCACCTACGAGTGTCACCCCACCAGCTCCACCTCGTGCGGAACACATAATAAGTCTTTCGTGTTAAAAAAATTCCTAAATTTATGACCCTTGAGTTCTCAGGCACCCCCGACCTGGTGGCAACCGAACATTGGGTGAAGCAAACTAAGAGGACATTAAAGACTATGACATGCCTAGAACACCTCGAGGTTTCCTTAGCCACGTTCAAATTCGGAGGAGAGGCCATCAATTTGTGGGAGGCAATAGAAAGAACCGTACCTGAAAATCATACCTGGGCCTGGGAGGAATTCCAGAGGAAGTTTTTTGAGAAATACTTCCCAAAGTCATACCGAGATGAAAAGATATCTGAATTCTTGAAACTTGCTCAAGGCTAAATAACCGTCGCCCAGTACGAGGCCAAGTTCACTGAATTGTCACAATACGTGTCGAAACTAATTGAGGATGAAGATTTCAAAATCAAACGATTTAAGGATGGCCTAGGACAATCGCTTACAAAAGTATAAAGACTATTTTTCCTGGAAATATCACGAACTGCTTGGTTTGTACTAGAAGTTAGTTGAGCATAGATTGCCAATAAAGGAAGGTTTCTTACCAGTTAAGCAACCACTGAGATGAATGACCATTGAGGTCACGGTTAAAATAAAAGAAGTCAAAACATTATTTAGGGCTAGTGTCATCAAACCCATAAGGTACACAAAATGGATTTCTAATATCTTTCCCGTAGTAAAAAAGAGTGGAAAATCAAAGTTTGCATTGAGTTTAAAAATCTAAACCAAGGAACCCCAAAAGATAAATATCTTATGCCTGTTGTTGATCAATTAATTGATTGATCAGCAACGGGTCATAGGATGATCTTTATCATAAAGAACGACATTGTGAAAACGACCTTCATATGCCCAAGAGCTATCCGCACATACTGTTGGGGAGTAATGTCATTTAGACTTAAGAATGTCGGATCAACGTACCAGAGGGCTATAAATGTGATCTTTCATGACATGATCGACCATGTGGTAGAGGTATATATTGATGATATAGTTGTAAAATCATTCTATTTTGTGGAACATTTAGCCCATCTATGCCAATCATTCAAACACATGAGGCTACATAAGTTAAAGATAAATCCTTTAAAGTATGCATTTGAGATATCAACATAGAACTTCCTTTGATTCCTAGTGCACCAAAGATTAATTAAGGTAGATTGTAATAAAACACAAGCTATTATTGAGGTTCAATCTCTAAAGAATAAAAAAGAATTGCAAAAATTCCTTAGGCAAGTTAATTATTTTCATCGTTTCATTTCAAATTTAGTAGGAAAGACAAATGTATTTTCTCCTTTGATTAAATTGAAGACATATGAAGAATTTAAATGGGAAGAATGTCATTAGGTGAATTTTGGTAAAATAAAAGAATATTTGACAAAATCACTGGTGTTAATCCCACCACAAAAAGAAAGATCTCTGAAACTATACATATCAGCAACCGAAGGATCAATTGGAACTTTGCTTGTGTAGGAAAATGATAATCAGAAGGAACAAGCCATTTATTATCTAAGTAGATAGCTAAATAATGGCGAAAAGTGATATTCGTCGATTGAGAAGTTAGGTCTTTCATTATACTTTTTGGCTATAAAGTTAAACCATTATTTTATATTCAATACAATCCATATAATTGCTTCCACTAATCTTGTAAAATATATGTTAACACAGCTTATATTGAGAGGCCAAATTGGAAAATGGATATTAGCTTTGTTGGAATTCAACTTTCATTATTTTCCTCAAAGACCAGTCAACAGACAGGCCATATTAAACTCCTTGGCCGAAGACCTAGCTCTCTTCTGGTGAGCTAGAAGGTTGGACGCCAACACCTTGATTAGTTTGACCTTAGGAGATTGAGCAAGTGGAGAAAGTTTGTCAATGATTAGTTTGATTGACAAAGCCTATCGATTCCCATAAAAAATAGACCACCAAGTCTTAAACACATTTGCGACAAAGGATGGGAGAGTAGAGCATTTAGAATGAAGGATCATATATTTTTAGTGTGGTTGGGAATCACATAATTGATTTGATGTGACAATGTTCGTAAGGAAATTGGTTGAGAGAAAGTTGACAGGAAGGAAAAGCAATGGATTGTCCATAGCCAAACTGACAGGCAAAGAGATTGGGAGAGTGTATCTTTATATCATTCTTGATGTTGTTGCTTCGGTTCACATCAGAACCACTGAATGGTATATCTCAATTCATTAGATAATTGTCCTAGATTAAATAGTGTTGTAAGACAATATCTAGGTTGGTCACATCAAAATATTTATCAGTGAACCAATTTGGACCAAAATTTCACTCCAAGAACAGATAGAATGTATGGTCAAGTCAGTCAAGTTGAAGAGAAAAGAAAATATTTAAACAATCACTGAAAGAGATAGGCTTTATAGGGCATAGACCTTCTCATGACATAGGAAGAGAATTGGTCGATAGGTTTGGTAATCTCATCATAGAGTTCAGGGAAGTACTTGCAAAGCCAAAATTGGAGAAGCCAAAAAGGACTTCATATCAACTGAGGACCTTTTATCAAGAGGTCATGAAGACCCAATAGAGATGGGAAAGAATGAAAGGAGCTAGTGCCATTTTTCACCAGCTGCAAGTGTTTCGACTAAGCCAATATACTCTTTGGTTGGTTGAACGACTTGGACACAAAATAAGAAACAACAAATGCATACTAGAAGGAAAGCATAATTCTCTTGACAGGAGACCTCACCTTCGGTCTTGGCCTCTTATACCATGTAAGAGCCATATGACATTCGGGTGTTAGAATTGTCGAAAGAATGATTGGTTAACTTAGGATGATACCCTGGATAGAATTTGAGTCTCGTAGGTGAAAGACCCGTTAGGGCATAGGCATCTAAAATGGTATGACTCATAGGACCACGTCTAAAATGGAAAGAGTTGGTTGACTGGCTCTAGAAACAAACCATTGTGATGAGAAGGGCGGGATTTGGGGTGATTGCATAGACAGATGAATGCACTCGGCAATGTCCAGTTCTTCTCATGGGGAATTATACTTAGCCTTAACCCTCTTATACTAATGAACCCATTCTGAAGAGGTTTTATGCCACAATCTAAGGGATTTGTTAAGGTGCAAATGATTCAAATCAATGGAATCACAATTGATTAAGAAGGTTTCCTTCTCGTTAACATGAAAATGTTGAAAAATATCAAAAAGGGTTGGGGAAGAAGTGGGAGGAAATGATGAACCTAAAAAAAGAACAGAATTAGAATTGGTATATTCAAAAGAGAATATTATCTCTAGGTGAGTTAAAACACGAAGCAATTCCAATATACGAAGAAGAGGAGATATGGAAGTAAAAGATGAAGCTAATGATTTCTTGGGAGCCATGACGACTGCTAAAGAAAAGGAAGGTTTAGAATTTCTCAAATCGAAAATGCGAAAGAGGAAGAAGAGAGGAGGATGGGTGTATATATGCACACCGCACTCATAATATTTATTATTGAATGATGACATGAGTGATTTTCAAGACAAAAACTGCAACAATAATACAATAATACTTTCTCTGATTGATACATGGCCGAAGCCTGCACAAGGAATGAAACAATAGAGACGTCGTTTATAGGATGTACGAATGAGGGCGTTGCTACGTGGCTTAGAAATTAATGCTCGATAATAAAGTTTCACGTTTCTCCCCATATTTGGTTGAATAAAGAGAAACATGGTGGGCAGTGTTTAGACAAGATTTGAAAGCATCAAATTACTGGCACAGAAGCAGTCATGTGACAAGCACGGTATCTTCACGGTGTGCACCAAATATATGGAGGACAACTCATTAATGAGTAAATCCTTAAGGAGTTGTGGTGCTTGGGTATTCTCTAAATAAGGACGAGTAATTGTTGTGGGTACATCAACATAAAAACATGTTCAATAACTTACTTTAGTGATAAGGGCACATTCGACAAAAGTAAGGCACGATCAAGTAAAGGTAACTGCCACTTTATAACTAACAGTATGCAAAGCCACCACGAAGGCAATGGTTATTCTCATGACATCACCCAGGAGCTTCTAAATAGTAAAAGAGAGTTCAAAGAAAAAGATTCTAACATCAATCCAAAACCCAAAAATCAATCTAGCGTAACCCTACTTATCAATCCTCTGGGACTCTTATCATCTCCACCGCCCATTTACGTTAAACCCTTAGTTTATAGGACAACTTAGTCTATCCCTGCTTTAAGCCAGACTGACTTAGTTGTAGCCAGTATATGTAATTCCCCTCCATCTATGCCTACATGTTGGATTTGAGGGAAGATCATACGCTAGTTCGACAGTAGCTTGTAATCTCGGCATTGCCCATTCATGGCTCATCAACACACTGATTGGTTAAACACCCACTGTTCGCAACCAGGACAGTGATCCTGCCTTAGTAGTAAGTTTCAATTTTATGTTTCCATCTTTATTTTTTGTTAGACTAAACAATTGTTGCACCTTTGAAAGTCCTTGGTTTTTAATGTAAAAAAAAAAAAAAAAAAAAAAAAAAGAAGAAGAAGAAGAAGAAAAAGAACTCATTAGAGGAAGAGCCTCGACATCAACAAATTGTTTGATTAGCACACTTGACAGTTGATAGATTCGATGGATGGTCTTCCGACCATTTGATCATACACTGCTTTATTTTGATACTAGGAGTTAAATGGTGTTCGGTTTAAATTAGACTGCAAATTGGTTCTAGCATGCCTGTAAACCTTACACATGTACAACGTGACCGAATTTTAGACCAACACACACCCCTATCTAAGCTCGTATAATTCATCCAAAATCACCCCCAATAATTTGAATTGACCTAGAGCTTAATCCAAACCATCCAAGCTCCAAAGAATGCCAAATTGACCTCATAGTGGTGGTAAAAGTTCAAAATATGTTAATATTTTTTCTTATTTGAAAGTTATCACTTGTCCCTAAAATCAACAACTAATCAGTCAGATGTTAGGGTTCAATCAAATATCAATACTGAAAATTCAATTTTTGTCGGCTCCTTTTCCCATCCAGAAGTTGTCGGTCGTCTTCGCAATCAATGACTAATTAGTTAAATGCTAGGGATTTAGTCAAATATAAGTAGCAAAAATCCAATTTTTTGTGGCACGTCCATTTCTCGTCCAGAAGTTGGTAGGTATTTCATCAAGCAATGATCAATCTGTCAAATATTAGGATTTGGTCAAAGATCACAAAAAAAAAAAATTTGCTTTTTATGACAATCTAATTATGATATCATTTTATCAAAAATTTATATTCTTTTTATCATCCATCTCCCTTATCGTGAATCATTTCAACCCAGACAACCAAAAATCCTTTAAAAATTTATTTTACATTTTCTCCTAACCTTTACAAAAATTACATAAAAAACTATCCCAACCATCTAAAGAGAAGATACCTTGTATCAACCATCCAATGAGAAGATACCATGTATCTAAGAGTTTTCAAGAGTGAATTACAATAAACCACATGCCACTTTACCTCTCACCTATCAAAAAAAAATAAATAAATAATAAATACATCACCTCCAATTATAAATACTCCTCATCCTTTTCATTTCCAACACAAAAGAGACACTTCCACAAAGCCTTAAAGATTAGGTGAGGATGTCTTAGGGATTGAGGGTGAAGTTCTCTACTCTCTCTGAAGACTATACTCCCACAAGTTCCAGGTGTGGAGCTTTGAAGACTAAGTGAAGACGTGGTAGAGATTAAAGGCAAGGTGCTCCCCTCTCTCTAGGACTACCCTATTATAGGTTCCATAGAGAGGTCCTAGAAGTTGGGCATGGATCGAGGAGCTCTAGTCACCATTTCTAACTGATTAGAGCATGTTAGTGTTATTCCTTCCTAGCTCACAGGCTCTACTATTTTCTTAACAAAAATCTTGTGCAGTAGAGTTAAAAATCTAAGAACTTCGATTATCTTCTCCCTCAAAGAAGTGTCAAAGTTCTTTGCTCCACTTACATATCTAGGGCCTATGCTAATATATGAACAGTTCATTTACCACTTTCTTTTTTAACATTGCTTTTACTTACTATGTTGCTATATTTTTCTTCTCATATAAACCCTATTATATGTTTATTTTATTTTTTACTTTATTCATTTACTTATTTATAAGAAATAATATATATCTATAATTCCGATAATCCTAAATCCCATAAAGTAGAGATCAGGGAAGGTTGCCTTACACATTCCTTCTTCACAACTGACGCCCTTGCAATCTACAAATATAGATGACGCAAAGTCATTCAAATCTAAATTGTTTATTTTGACCCATATGTCATCTTAATTCTACAGTGTCTAGCCTACTATAAATTCCTAGATTTTATCTATCGGTGATTCTATAAAATATCTTTCACCTCCTCCTGCCACATCTCTGCATCCAGTGCACTCTACTATTCTGTTCCACATTACCATGAGCTATTTGGGGCCCACAGTGGTTTGTGAGTGCCATCAAATATTGTACATTGAATGTTCCCTCATTCTTAGGCCTAGACTCAAAATCAAGCTTGATCCATAACTCGAATGAGTCACATGAAAGTGAACGATGGGGATATTGGGGAGAGGAATGTGGGTTCTAATTGTCCAACACAGTTATCTGTTGCATACACCCCAAACAGATTAAGGGATACTTAAACTCAAGTCATTTCAAATTTTAGGTAGGTTATCGTTGGAGTTATTCCCTAAAAAACAATGTGAACCCTAATCCACTAGCCATGTAGATGTGATAGGAATGATCTCAATTGTAGATCATGATGACTAGGTATCATTGGAGGAAATAATACTATATGCCTTAATGAATACGTAGTATCACCTTAAACATATATAGATACCAGTTAAGTGAGAAGTGATTCAATTAGTTGTCCTTGGGAACTCAAGATTGGACATAATGGTTGTTGACCAGGGAGAGTTGTGGTCTATGGATCTCAGCACCCTGTTATACCATAAACATCATATGTTCTAAAATGAAGTTATGGACAACACTCAATGAAATGTATGTCTATCTTGTGGGAGGGGACTAACTTAGTTGAGGATGAAAGTCTCAACCATTAAGGATCAATTTAGTATTTGTATGCCCTCTACCCTTATCCCATGTGAGAGTGTGAGTGTGCCATGGATAAAGGATAATGTTGGACCTTTAGGCACTTGCATCAGTAGATCCACAGGATCAAGTCGCTAGTCTAAGGGCCCATTATCCTAAACTTGGATTAGAATTAATGTTGCATAGAAATATGATTAATCCTTACACCCAGAGATTAAATGCCTCTGTCTCTCTTTAGGAGGCTATGTGTGGCCATTAAAAGTGGATGTGATTGAGTACATCTATCATCGTCCATTGATTCTCACCGAAACATAAGAAATCCATTGGTTTACCTAGTGATATGTTTATGATAAGATCTGATGAGATCAAAGACTCATTAAGTGATTTTACCATTGGGCCCAACACTTAAATGGTTTTAAATTATTTTACGAAGGCTTTCAACCATTAAAGTGTTATTTTAATCGTTGAATTATTTTAATCATACGTAATAATAACTTGATAACTTAGATCGGAATCATTGAGGGAGGCGATGGGGATATCCATCGTCGACCCCGACAAAGCCGGGCCGAAAGATGGCTGGATGGAGGTGCGAAGAAGGAATAGCAGGCAAGAACCGGAAAGATTGTTTATTGGAAACCTTCTTTTACCACACCAACAGAGGATCTCAGAGCTCGATTTGGGTGGTTCGGTGACCTGACCAATGTCTTCATCCCCACATTCCCAACCTCAGGGAGAAGCAGAGGCTATGCATTTGTTGCATTCAAGAAATGGGAGGATGCTAATCAAGCTTTGGCGCTCCTATATAACCGGTTCTTGGGCCGAAGAAGAATGGTGGTGAGCAGAGCAATCCATTGACCCCCAACCAAAACCCAGGAAGGTCAGAGAGTCAACCACAACCCGAAGTTGAAGGACAATGCACCTAAAACTCAGAACCCACCTCCAATCACAGATCACATGAGATAGATCACTGACCTCTCCATCAGAGGCAGCAGGAGAAAATCAGGAGGTCAATCCTATGTCGAGGCTACCTCCCTCCTGCTTCCACTGCCTCCAAACAGCCATAATATCAATTGTCTCCAAATGGATCTCCGACAAAGGGAGATTGGACTTGCTTCATGCTTTGATAGCCAAATCATCAAATCCAGATCTTACTACACAATCCCTGCGAGAAGGCATTCGTGACTCCAAGTTTAGATCTACTCAGGTAGAGGTTCACCAACTATCTGCAACTGCTTTCTCTCTGCAGTTTACAACCAAGGAAGTTGTCCTGGCATTCTTGCGAGATAAAATGTTACAGAACAAGCTCTCACTGATCAATGTCAGAACATGGGGACCGACAATGAGCATTCCGGACAGAGGAATTTGGATTTGAATCGAGGGCATCCCGATGCATGCCTGGTGTGAACAGACAATAGGCCAAATTGTTGAACAATTAAGGGAAGTGTTGGAGCTAGACCCCATGTCACTGACAGGTAAGAACAGCTGGTACGCCAGAGTGAAAATCTCAACCCCGTCAGATCTGGTTCCCAATAGAATGCTAAACCTCATTGTTGAAGGTAGACCATTCCAAATACTGATGCATATTGAAGTTCCCATGGTGGTAGATACTGACAGAAGTCAGGAGGTGATACGAAATGAAGCTTAAAAAGAAGGCACTAAGCAGTGGGTCATCAGATCTTTTGGGAAACAACATGCTTCTGACACTCCTGCAGATAAGAGGACTCCAACAACGATGGAGACAGTGGAAGAGGATGAGGTTCAAGGCGAGCGCACAGCACCTACTCAACCAAATGCCCCAACGGTTTCTCAACAGATCCAGTCCACCCAGACCTACCAGCACAATGAACTTAACCTGAACTGCCAGCAGGAGGTGGAACCGGTAACTGATGCCCACGCCCAAGCCCAACTCAACTTACAGCAACAGGGAGATAGTCTAACTGATGAATCAGCAATGACTCCTACTCCATAGTAAGGTAGTCTTCCCTATGTTACCTTGCTCCCTGACCTCCCTTCAAGCCTAGCCCATGTCCCCTCCCAACTTTGCATCGTGATGTCTTAATTCTTAGGGCAATATGATAGACTCAATCACCCACCTTCAACCCATTCCTAAACCCCCTGCCCCCCCTCCTTTTCACCACCCCTGCCTACTAGAGCACCCAATCCAACGTCCTACCTAAGCTCACTGAACCCTGCAATCTGACCAATCTGTTCCTCATTTCTCCCCAACCTACCCCTTGCCAAAGAATATCCATTGATGGAAATGTGATAGTTGAATGGGAAGGCTGGCTTTCAGGGGTTCCACGCCTATTCAGAGAAGATTCGCCTCTGCAGAAATCCAAACTACTGTCTAATGATCTAACAGGAATAGCTTCAGTGAATGCTGAAGAATATTATATTCTTAGAACTTAAGAACACTGAACGAAGGAGCAATCGGCTAGAATGGAGGCCATGGTTCCAGAAAGTAATTACCAGGAGGGGCACGATGCAAACTCACCTGAGACAGTAACTAGGCCAATTCCTGAGAGTAATAGCAGCTAGAAAAGCCTTCTGATTGCCTAACAGTCGGGGTAGTGTGTGACCATCATTGATGAAAATGGGTTAGCTCTATGGGTGGACATTGCTACTGGGGAGGTGACCAATGAATCAGAATTCTCAGACTCAGATACCAAAACGGATAAAGATAAGGCAATCCCGACAGCGAAAGCTAGAAGGAAAGGTAATTCCATTGCCTCTTTCTTCAAAAGAAAAAGTCAGAGAATCAGAAGTATTCGTAAATAGGCTGAGGGAAAAGGATGGGTTTCAAATGTTTAGCATCCTTTCTTAGAATGTGAGAGGGGTAGGCAATGCTCAAACTACCCGTCATCTAAGACAAATGATTAAGAAGCACAAAGTTTTAGTTCTTCTGCTCCAGGAACCGATGACCAAGGCAAACAAGAGGGACTCTGTGGCTACTAAGCTGGGATTTTCAAATCACTTGATGGAGGATGCATCGGAGGGACGAATCTGGATCCTAGTTAAACAAGGTATTCAAATCTAAACAATCTCAGCATCCAGGCAATGTGTTACATGTTTGCTTTCATATGGCACGGCTCTTCCTCTCATGATATCTGTAGTTTATGCTAGCTGCAACCAGGATCGTCCTAAGGATTTATGGGAAGAACTAAGGAGGATCTCGGCTCTCCCTCAAGGACCTTAGTTGGTGAGTGGAGATTTCAACTCCACAGTGAGCATTGACGAAAGGTTGGGGGGGGGGGGGGGGGGCTTCATTTACAGCATCCATGACTGAGTTCAATGAGTCCATCAATGACTCTTGTCTCATCGATGCAGGATACACTAGTTCTATTTTCACTTAGTGTAATAATAGGTCGGGTAGGGGCAAAGATGGGTTAGACTTGATAGAATGCTTTTTAATGTTAGGTGGTAGACCACGGTCCCTAAGTTCAGAGTCAACCACCTATCGAGGGCCTATTCGGACCACTCCCCAATCATCATGAGTTTCAAGGATGACACAGCCAATTTCCCCCGGCCTTTCCTCTTTCAAAGTATGTGGACCACCCATGAAGACTTCAAGAGGGTTGTAAGGGTAGCCTGGGAAGCTGAGGTGGTAGCTGCCCCAATGTTCAAAGTCTTCATCAAGATGAAGCTTCTAAAGAGGACCCTTAAAGAATGGAACAGATCAATTTTTGGTGATGTACACTGTAATGTGCAAAAGGGGGAGAACGAGCTATCTAGAGCTGAAACTTCCCTCCTTTCCTCCAACTCTGAAGCCAATTTGGTGCGTCTGAAATTAGCTAAGAGAGTCTCAAGTTAGCCCAACTTCAGGAAGAACTTTTTTGGAAACAGAAGTCAAGGATAAGATGGCTTCATGAAGGGGACTGGAATATCAAGTTCTTTCATGATTCGGTGAAGGACAAAAGCAGAAGATTGGGAATTGTAAGGATCAAAACTCCCTCGAGAGAGATCCTTGAAGATCGAGATGGCATTGGAAGGGTGGCTGAGGTCTACTTTAAGGATCTCTTTTCTGCTCAAGATAGGACAGATAATGAGGCCCTCCTATCATGCATCCCATCCATTGTCTCTGAGCAGATGAATACGGACCTAATGAGGCCTTTAATGATTGATGAGGTGAAAGTTGCGGCTTTATCCATTTTAATAGATAGCGCTCCCGGACCTGACAGATTTGGAGGAGCCTTTTTCTCCTCATGTTGGGATATCATTGGCAACGATATATACGAGGCAACGATGGATTTTTTCTCAGGTGGTCCCTTACTCAGAGCCTTCCAATGCACTCACATTTACCTTATTCCAAAGAAGCCTAACTCAGAAACTATGGCTGATTACCATCCCATCAACCTATGTAATGCCATTATGAAGATTTTCTCAAAGATTGTTGCTTCCAGAATGGCTTCTATCCTGTCGTCAATAATCTCTGAAGAACAAGGGACTTTTGTTAAGAGGAGATACATTACAGAGAACATCTCGATTGCGAGGGAAGTGACCCATGACTTGGACCGAAAAGTTTTTGGAGGAAACATGATACTCAAGTTAGACATGGAAAAGGCCTATGATCGGGTTGAATGGTCATTCCTTGCCCAGGTGTTGGGTAGATTTGGTTTTGACGAACGATGGATTCTTCAAGCTCAACGGTATTGGATGGGCACCTGGTTCTCGATTCTTATCAACGGTAGGCCCTCCGGTTTCTTCCCTTCATCAAGATGCTTAAGACAAGGGGACCCTCTCTCCCTCCTTGTTTATTCCGGCAGTGGAAGTGCTAAGCCGGGGATTCCGTAACCTATTCCTATCTGGAGCTTGTCATCCTTTCAAACTCCATCAAAAAAACCCCACTCTAACGCATTTATTTTTTGCAGATGACACGATTCTGTTCTTGAATGTCAGGTTAGCAAATGTGCGCACCGTCATAAAGTTCATAGACGATTATGAAGCTTTGTCCAGTCAAAAGGTGAATGCTACCAAATCTTCTTTCATTCTTTCTAAGAAGACGTTACCATCAAAAGCCCGTCGCATTGCGAATATGACAGGTTTCAAGCACGCCAGCCTGCCTTGCACCTATATGGGAATTCCTCTAACCAAAGAAAAAATTCGGGCGCCTCTCATGATGCCGCTAGTTCAAAAAGTTTTGGCTAAGATGGAGGGCTGGAAAGCGAAAATCCTCAACCCATCTGCCAGACTGACTCTCATCAAACACGTCCTCTCAAGCATCCCAATCCATGTCCTGGAAACAATGAATATCCTCAAAGCAACATGTAAGCTGCTTGAATCTGGTCTGGTAAATTTTTTCTGGGGGACTACGGAGGGAAAGAAGAAGAAACACTAGTTGAAGTGGTCAAATATTTTCTTTCCAAAGTCGAAGGGAGGGCTTGGAATCAAAAGCATGTCGGACATAATGACAGCCTGTAGGATTAAAATGAGGAGAAACCTCCTTGAGGGTAGATCCCTTTGGGCGAGATTTATGTCCACAAAATACATCAACAAATACAACCATTCCAGAGGCTCTAACTCAGCTATAAACTCAACTGTTTGGAGGGACATATCCAAATCCCTCTCTTTTGCATCTTTTCATTCCAAATGGCTCCTAGGGGAAGGAAGAGTCAATTTTTGGACTCAAAACTGGTCAGGGGATGGTTTTCTTGCTTCGCTTGCATTGGGACCCATTCCGATTCATCTTAGGGAAGCTACTATCAGCGATTTCTTTATCTCTCCAGGTAGATTTTCTTGGTTAGACTTACAGGACATTCTCCCCTCATCCACTGTTCAGCAGTTGAAGGACTGCCCTATCCCATTATCCAGCAGGGAGGATAAGTTGGCGTGGGATTTGACAACGTCTGGGATTTTCTCACTGAAGTCAGCATGGAATGGTATCCGAAATCAATGGTTGAAGGCTAATTGGGCACAGTGGGCCTGGAATGACGCTCTCCCGCCAAAAATTAGAATTTTCCTTTGAAAAGTTATGCACAGCGCCATTTCGGTGGATGCTGCTATCAAAAAATTTAGCGTGTCTATGGCTTCAAGGTGTGAATGTTGTGCTGGGGCATCTGGTCATGCTTTAGCTATCTACCCCCCTCCTCATCACATCGATCTAGGTCTTCACCATCTACCTATCCACGATTCTTTGCAACATCTGTCGGCCTTAACTAGTTCTTCAGATGTCGTTATCTCTGATAGATCGACATGGGCCCATGCTCTTCAGCCCAGATCTATCTATGACCCCACTCTGACCAGGGGCCCTGCTTTGGATGGGAGTGAGCTGCCTCTCCACGGTCCAACCTCCCCTCCCAGTTCTGCTGATTTTTCACCCTCCCAACAGTCGATGAGAAGGTTCCCTCATGCGCAACCCTCTCAACATCAGCATCAGCACCCCCCTCCCCTAATCACGGCGAAGAATTTGAATCACCTCCTTTGTTTTGGGTCTGCAGCTAGAACTGTTTAGTTGCATTTCCATAGGATATTTGATGTCCCTCTCATCCCAAAGTAGTCCATCCAGCAAAAAATTGTTTTCTGGTCGTCAAGAGCGTCGAATTCCTCTCACATAAAGCATCTGTTAGGCCTGACTCCTGTGCTTATCTCCTGGGAATTATGGCTGAGTCGCAACAACTCGTGATTTGGAGTAAAGATATCTACTCACAAGGTGATTGCTCGGGTTTCCAGTTGGTTGCAGGAGATTGGTAACCCTCTGCCTCACGATGATCACCCAACTCTCAGGGAGTCGGCCTCCATTCAAGCTCTCCATCTTAACTGCGAAAAACCGATTTCTTCTCCCCTTCCTACGGTTGTTAAATGGTTAAGACCTCTCCCGGGCTGGGTGAAGCTAAATATTGATGGTTCTTCTCGTAGTAATCCAGGCGAGTCTGGCGAAGGTGGAGTTGCGAGGGACTCCCAAGATCGGGTAATTTTTGCCTTCCACCGGAATTACGGCTATACTTCCAACACAATCGTTGAGGCTCAGGCAATGCTGGATGGTATTACTCTTTGTAGCAAACTGGGGCTCTCAAATGTAGTCGTAGAATCCGACTGGTGGAAGCTGCTGTGGATCCTGCAGCCCATTGACCTTGGAACATATGGTACAGGTTGGGAGTCATTCATTCCTTCAACCGCAGCCTCAATCTTTCTTTTCAGCACATCTACCATGAGGGTAATTCAGTGGTAGATGCGCTCTCCAGGATGGCTAGTGAAGCATGTGGCAATATGTTCTTTCAATCTCATTCGGAAATGCCAAGGAGCATCAAGGGCCTCTTAGTTCTTGACAATGCAGGGCTAGGTTGTTTGAGAGTATGACTCTAGTGTTGATTCTGTTGTTCCTTTTCTTTCTTGTTTCGTAGGTGGGGTCATCCTTCCCCTCCCTTGCCCTCCTTGTGTTGTATCTAGGTTAGTTGTCTATAGTCTTGAGGGTGTGCTAGTATGTGATAGGCGGGGCTCCTTTTTCTTTTTGTGGGAGCCAACCCGGAGAGTTGTCCAGTTTGCCCCTTTCTTTTAATAAAATTGGGTGGCGTGCTTCCACCTTAAAATTAAAAAATAAAAAATAAAAAAAAATAAAAAAAAACTTGATGGCTTAGATATGATGATGTACTATTCGATAAAAGTGGAAGCATTGGATTATGAGTAAATGTATGGACAAGGCAGTCACACACTCATGTGATAGAGGTATAGGAATATATAGAGTGGTGGAGTATCATAACTAGATGAACTCATAACAACTTCTACCCTCAAAGTCAATTAGTATCAACTGATGTAGTATTGTAACTCTGGATATATTAAATCATACCTATCCACAGAGATCACAATCATAGCGGGCTCATTGGTATGCTCAGTCACACTAAATCTAATGACATAATATACACACATGATCATATAAGGCTCACCTAACAGAGATTACACACTCACCACTCTTGTTGAAACTCTGGGAATCTACCACCGAGGCAAGGATAAGGAATATATACGTTAAATAGCTTAGAAACATATAAACTCAAGATTCCGGTCACATTCAAGACTCTTGAAATAAAAATAATAATAATAATAACCCATACCATGATAAAAACAAAGACTCATGTAACTTACAAGCTCCGGAATCAAGAAAATGCGTGTTACACGATTTCAACATTGATCACTTGGGCGAAAGCTTATGCTGTTAATACAACCAAGCCACACGTGTTTGAAAATGACAAGAAGTTATTTTAGGCAGTCTGTTACTTTCATGCGTGCGTGGCCTAACCGGTAGTTGTTGAAACTCCCTGAATTGTACCGGATCATCTTCACAGCTTTGCAGGTCAAGCTTAACGTATCACCCGTTGTATATATTTGTAGGGCCCACTGTGATTTGCACATGACATCATCCAATCCGTCCATGTGTTTTCCTTGGCACCCATAAATCAGGACCATTAAAACTCAGTCAGCTACAACACAAGGAGTTGAGATGTGGGGTCCACCATTAAAAAGCTTCTAGGTTGTGTGTTGGGCCCACTATGTTTTGTATTTGCATCAAGCGTATCCAGAAGATATGCCCAATTAGGATGAATGGACACGCCAAATTATCAGGCCATTCCAAAACAACGGAGAACATGAGGGGGGCCCACGGTAGTTTTGGATAGGAAAGTTGCCCCATGTGCACCCTTGCGAAAAAATCTGGTCAGATTGCTCTTCAGATTATCCACGTGAGCATGAAAAAACAAGTAATTGACACTATGGCCCACATTCACCATATAAGTGCGGACTATCTGAAGAATGCAACGGCTTGATTGTCGTTTCTGGAAAACAGACAATCGTGCATGCCTAATGAACGGACTAGATCTTGCGATCTTGCTCGCGTGCACCGTCGTAGCATGTATGCCATCCGCATGCACTTTTCATATCGAAGGCAGGAAAAGAGAAAATGACCACTGTAGACAAAACCTTTTACCCAGCGGTTTTTATCGCGGAATACAAACTTAAGTTACCAACTTAGACTAGCACGTGCGGACAGCGACTTTGAGGACGAAACTACCCCTCCTTTTTACCGCCGTTGCTTTTCCTCTCCCTCACTCTCTCGCTCCATTTTTTAAAAAAACTAGGACGAATACTCCACCGCTACATCTGTTGCTTGGATCGCACCGGGCTCTAGCTGGATCCCTCCCTCTCTATTCATCAACATTAGGGGTGTACACGAACCGAGCTAGGTCGGTTAGATCGCTCGACTCGAGTTGAAAAAACTTGATTCAACTCGGTTCAAAGCTAAGTTCAAGCTGAGTTGAGCTGATTTTTTGAGCTCGAAAATGAGTTCGAGCAAGCCTCAGCTCGACTCAACTTGGACAGAATCCAGCTCGAATCGGACCAGTTCAATGAATTAGTTACTCTGCCATTGATGTTGCTCACCAACTGTCTGATAAAATGACTCAACGAAATGTGGCCAGTGGCAAGGAAAGTATGTACATGAAACAAATACTTTTTTTCTCTTTGTTTTTCTTGATTTTTATATTGCTTAGAAGGTATGTGATAAAATACGTATAAAACAATTGCATTTGTTTGTAAAATAGTGGGATTTTGAAGTTGCAACTCAGGTGTTTGTGAAAATGACTCAATGGCGAACTCGGCTCGAGCTGCTGACTAAACCAAGCTGAGATGGCCAGTAAGGCTCAAGGACCGAGCCTAGCCGAGTTCGAGCTGAGGTCAGCCAGTGGCCTAGCCAAGTCGACATGAGGCCAGCTTTACTCGGTTTGATTCGATGTACACCCCTAATTAACATTATCTCATTTTTCCTGAAAATGTTCCCTCCACGGAAGACAATACGCATGACAGGTATGATATACATTTACCTAAACGGCGTAAATTTTTTGTGGGCCATTGAAATGCCGAATGAAGCTCCCATCTTGGTTTTCGGTTCATCCATGCGAAAATCATCCTATGAACATGATGGATTACAAGTAAAACATCATTGTAGGGGCATAACAAGGTTTCCACGGTGGAAACAATGTTTCTTGTGGTGTGATCCACTTGATATTTCAATATGCCACCATTTTGGGCTGAAACCCTTGCTTTAGATGGAAAAATGGATGAACGTCATGGATAGTCCACATACATTCAAGGTGCGCCCAACTCAATATTTTTAATTTTTAAATTTTTTTAATATTTTACTATTAATTTTTTAAAAAAAGTTTTTTTAGGCTAGCTTGTTAGTACACACCCATGTCAATACACACACTCCATGTTAGCCACCCCCGCTAGGAATTGATACCAGGACCTCAAGTGTTAACATGAGGTATCTCTACTCAGTCTGCCAATTGAGCTATGGATCTGGGTGTGCCGAACTTAGTTAACTCAGCACTATAAGTGCGTACTGAAAATTTTATGAACCGCTCGGTCAATTTCATTAATTGCTCAATCAAATTCACCGAAGAGAATTTCATGTAAATCTCGGTCAATTTCATTAACTGATCGGTCAAATTCAACAAAGAAAATTGTTAGGCTAGGTCAATTACATTTAAAGTTCATTCCAATTCATGTTAGCCTCACCTAATTTCAAGCTTGCCTCGCTTAAATTGATGTTTCCCTTGCTCAATTTCTCGGTTGCTTCATTGAATTTTTTTCATTGCCTTGCTCAACTCCTAGGTTGCCTTGCTCAATTTCTAGGTTCCCTTGCTCAATCCTCGCTCCAATTTCTACGTTGCCTCTCTCGCCTCGCTCAATTTCTAACTTCCCTCACTCAATTCCTAAGTTGCCTCGCTCCAATTTTGATGTTCCCTCACTCAAATCCTAGGTTGCCTCGCTCAATTTATAGCTTCTTCACTCACTTCGTAGGTTGCCTCTTTCAATTTCTAGGTTCCCTCGCACAATTTGTAGCTTCCCTCGCCTCGCTCAAATCCTAGGTTGCCTTTTACAGTATGGTCCACTTGATAGTTAGATCTATCTTATTTTTCATCCCAAGCCTTAATATGAGCTCGTAAAATATATGGACAGTTTGGATATAACACATACATCATGATGGGACCCACAAAAGTAGCATAGCAAAAATAAATAAATTTCAGTCTGCCCCGTTCAATTTCTAGTTTCCCCCACTCAATTTCCAGTTTGCCCCGCTCAATTTCTAGTTTGCCTGCTCAATTTCAATTTCTAGTTTACCCCACTCAATTTTCAGTTTGCCCCGCTCAATTTCTAGTTTGCCCCGCTCAATTTCCAGTTTACCCCGCTCAATTGAGCGTTTACCCCACTCAATTTTCAGTTTGCCCCGCTCAATTTCCAGTTTGCCCCGCTCAATTTCCAGTTTACCCCACTCAATTGAGCATTTACCCCGCTCAATTTTCAGTTTGTCTCGCTGAATTTCCAGTTTGTCCCGCTTAATTTCCAGTTTGCCCCGCTCAATTTCCAGTTTGCCCTGCTTAATTTTCAGTTTGCCCCGCTCAATTTCCAGTTTGCCACGCTTAATTTTCAGTTTTTCCCACTCAATTTTCAGTTTGCCCCGCTCAATTTTCAGTTTGCTACGCTTAATTTCCAGTTTGCCCCGCTCAATTTCTAGTTTACCCCGCTCAGTTTGCCCCACTCAATTTCCAGTTTGCCTCGCTCAATTTCCAGTTTGCCCTGTTCAATTTCCAGTTTGCCCCGCTCAATTTCCGTTTACCCCGCTCAATTTTCAGTTTATCCCGCTCAATTTCTAGTTTGCCCCTCTCAATTTCTAGTTTGCCTCGCTCAATTTCCAGTTTACCCCGCTCAATTTCCAGTTTGCCCCGCTCAATTTCCAGTTTGCCCCGCTCAAACTGAAATTTTTTTTTTCTTTTGTGAGTCCCATCATGATGTATGTGTTATATCCAAACCGTTCATATATGAGCGGGGCAAACTGAAAATTTGGTTATATGTTTTGGTTTAGGTTTAAGTTAAGGTTTAGGTTTAAGTTTAGGTTATATGTTCTAGGTTATAAGTTAAAGCTTTAGGGAATTGAGAATAGGTTAAGGTTTAGGTTTAGGGAATTGGGTTCAAGTTTGAGATCGGGTTTAGTTTGGGTTTTCAAGTTTAGGTTTAAGTTAAGGAGTTGAGATTAGGATTAGGTGTAGGTTTAGGTTTAAGGATTTGAGAATACATTTAGGTTTTAGGTTTAGGTTTAGGTTTTAGGTTTAGGTTAAGGTTATAGGTTTAGGTTAGGTTTAGGTGTAGGTTATAGGTAATAGCTTTAGGGAATTGAGAATAGGTTAAAGTTTAGGTTTAGGAAATCAGGTTCGGGTTCGGGATAATCCCTAAAAAATAAAAAGAAAAATAAAAAATAAAAAAAGTGCATTGCATTGACCCGGTCGACCCCAACTCGCTGGCTTCTTTTTCATTTTATTTTTTTTTTCCTTTTCCCTGTTGTAATCCCCGCTGGGATTTGAGTTTAGGTTATAGGTTTAGATTTAGGTTATAGGTTATAGGTTTAGGATAAGGTTTAGGTTTAGGTTTAGGTTATAGGTTTTGGGATTTGAGAATGGGTTCGGGTTAGGTTATAGGTTTTGGTTTTGGTTTAGGTTATAGGTTATAGGTTTAGGATAAGGTTTAGGTTTAGGTTTAGGTTATAGGTTTTGGGATTTGAGAATGGGTTCGAGTTTATGTTATACGTTTGGGTTTCGATTTAGGTTATAGGTTTTGAGATTTAAGAATGGGTTTGGGTTTAGGTTATAGGTTTTGGTTTGGTTTAAGTTATAAGTTTTGGTCTAGGTTATAGGTTATAGGTTTAAGATAAGGTTTAGGTTTAGGTTTAGGTTATAGGTTGTAAGACCCGTATCTTGGTCCGTACCTTTCCGTACACTTCCGCGGTCGTACCGGTCGAATTCCGGCAACTTTCGACCCTTAAACAATATCGACGCGCGACCTGGATTCTTGTACCGACAACCCGAGTCGACTCAACCCGAGACCAATACCTTAGCGACCGCACCGTCGCCGCGGTTCCGATACCGCGACTCACGCGCCGAGGCGATACCCTGATCAAGAGATATGAGCCAACGTTCGGTGCGAGAAAACGCCGCGCGTTGCAAAAATCAAGGGAATCTCAACGATGTGTCACATCAATCACATCAATCCCATCAATCAATCACCCATCAACCCATCACATGTCAAGTACACATCACCTCCATCCCTTTTCCCAAGCAACCACAAAAGTCTTCACATCCCATACCTCTCTTACACAAAAGCCAACAAAGTCTTCTCAACCCATACCTTTCTTACACAAAAAGCCACAAAAGTCAAATTTCTCTTACACCACCATCACTCACCCATCCATCCATCACTCTCTCTCTCTCCCTTTACATCACTCTCTCTCTTTCTCTCTTTCTCATTCCAAGAAAAACTACCAAGCAACAAAAATCTCAAAGAGCTCCCACGTATGGCATTTCTCCAAAGACCCTAAGCTCCAAGTGGCCCACCTTCCTACCCCAAAATCTCCAATCTCAACCCTCCATTCTTCATCCTAACCATTGAAGTTGAAGCCAAGGTGCCAAGGAACCCCTAGGAGTGAGAAGATCGGACGGTGGGTGCTTCTATAGGGTAGTTTTTATTGTTTTTATGGTGGACCAAGTGAGACTCACCGATCCATGGTGTGGATCTCACTTGGGACCCTTATTTGTGGCCGATGGACCACTTGGATCATCATGATCATTCCATGATGGGGCCAATCTCCATGGACCCCATCATGATGTTTATTTTCACTTAGAAAGGTCATCTAGACCGTCAATATCGGTGGAGAATGGATCTCCACCGTTGATTTACATTTCTAATGGTCCCATGTGCAAGGGATCCATTTATTGTATGTTTCATTGCAAGGGAGGGCCCATAAGGACGGGGACCCTCCATCACAAGCCGTGCCCACTCTCCATGTCTCTCTCTCTATTTTATTTTATTTTATTTTATTTATTGCAAAAAGGATGGTGTGGCCCACTTGAATGGATCCCATCTTGATGTATGTATTTTATTCAAGTGGGGCCCACCTTAGATGTTATTTCCATGCCGCCCATCATGTGGTGGCCCACTTCATCAGGCCCACCACAAGTGTTTTTTTATTTTTTTTTTTAAGCCAGCCGTCCAGCGTCCTAGACGCTGGACGTTTCTAAGGAAGTGAGATAAAGAAGAAAAAGAAAGGAAAAAGGGACCTTTTTGGTGGCCCACTTGTATAGGCCCCACCCTGATGTATATGTTTGATCCGAGCCGC
This sequence comes from Magnolia kwangsiensis, assembly GCA_037074715.1. Taxonomy (NCBI): domain Eukaryota; kingdom Viridiplantae; phylum Streptophyta; class Magnoliopsida; order Magnoliales; family Magnoliaceae; genus Magnolia; species Magnolia kwangsiensis. Next base: position 38,250,081 of record CM073576.1, on the reverse strand, counting down.
CCATCCCCTTACTCACTTCGATTCAACCGTCAAGAAAAGGAATGAGACTGATCCGAATATCTTGTGGGCCACAGTATGGGAAACATGGACGGTTACCATTGAAATTTTTTTCTGGTGTTTCTAGGCATCAAAAAAATTCGAACTCCGGACTCTATTTGTCGGCATCGAGCCGGTGGAGCCAATGGACGGGTTGGATTTCCTGATGGTGGGCCCTACCTGCGAAAAACCTCAGATTTTCTTTTTTCAAAAGAAAACAAAATTTTAAAAAATGAGGCAGTGCCTCTGCCTTGACCGTGCACGGCAGCAGCGCCTGCACGGTCGGCCGTGCAGTCACCCACGGCTGCTGCCGTGGGCCCCACATGATGTATATGTTTATTCTACACCGTCCATTAGGTGGGTCCCCTTCTCAGGTGGGCCCCCTCCAAATTTCAGGTCAATCCAAACTCTAGGTGGGCCACATCACAAGAAACAGTGTGAATGGGCACCCACCATTGAAACTCTTCCTGGGGTCCACAGAAGGGTTGGATCAAGCTGCAATTTTTACTGACCCTTCATACAGGTCTGAGTGACCTTATGAACGGGTTGGATTTCAAATAAACATTAAGGTGGGCCACATTTGTGGGACCCACGGTGATGTATGTGATTCATTTGCACCGTCCACGGCCCGTGGACGGTGAGACTCACCCTGTTGCAGGTGTTTTACACACGCCGTCCACCTGTCTTGATGATGGGGCCCACTACCAGCTACCCATATTATTTTCTGTGGGACCCACCATTATATCTTTATGTATATTATGTAGTTTAAATGTATATTTTATATTATGAAAATTGTAGTGGGCCCTAGACCATGTGTCCCTATGATTAGCTTGGATGGAAATAAATGTTTTGTAAGGCCCATGAGTCGGGACCCATTGAATTTCAAAAAGGGCTATGGGCTAGGCCCATTTGATGCATTTTAGGCCTAGATCTAGGCCCATTTGATGTGTTGCAAGTCCTTGGGACTAGGCCCATTGGATGTACTTCAAGGCCCATGCTCTTGGACCCTTCTGTTGAAATTTTAGAGCCCATGGAAGTAGGATATTTGATATATGGTAGGACCTATGGTACTAAACCCCTTTTTGTTTATAAAAAGGGCCCATGGGATTAGACCCACTTGATATGCATGCAAGCCCATGGAGGTAGGCCAATTGTTATATGTAAGGCCTAGGGGTTTAGGCCCACTTGACATACGTACAAGCTCATGGATTAGGCCCATTTGAATTGTTTAAGGCCTAGGGATTTGGGACCATTCGGCTCATATAAGGCCTCTTGGTTGAGGCCCATTTGATATACGTTTGAGGGCCTAATTGGTGTGGCCCATTTGATACATATTAGACTCATATGATTAGGTCCAATTGATACAATCCAAGGCCCACGGGTTTCGACCCATTGCAATGCACATAAGACCCATTGGTATGGCGCATTTATGTGGCCCATCTGTTGAATAAAAGCCCATAGGATATGGCTCATTTGATATATATATATATATATATATATATAAGATCCAATGGGGACAACCTACGGTCCATTGCAATGTGTAAATCCATCATAGACTAAGTACGATGTTCACACCGATCGTGCCTTGGGAGCAATGTTGGTTTGACGTCCACATTGCGAGCGTAATGCTGGTTGGATGTCCACATTACGACTCTCCTTAGGGCCCATCACCAGGCCGTACTTGCTGTGTCCAGGCCCATCTGCATCGTAAGATAATTCATTTTATTATAACATGTTTAGTATAACCATGATCATGCGCATCATATGTATGCTTGGTATGAGGATTGACTGATCATAGCATTTGCCTTCGGGCAGGTTGATTATGGGCTCCCGGTTAGGCGGTGTTGCCCTACATGAGCGCACGGTATGTGCAGGATTGGTTGCATGACTGGATAGCGTGATTCATGCATTCCGCATTGTGTGACATGGTTATTGCACGCCCTAGCGACATCAGGGCCGTAGCCTCCACAGACGCATCGTGGTTGGCAGGATTGGATACCGAAAATACTTGTTCTACATGGGGTACTATAGATATCCCTGGGTGAAAGTTCTTAAACCCTTATGGTACCAAGAGGTTGCTCCAACGTCTAGACCGAGTGGGTAGATGAGCGTTGAGTGCCGATTACCAGACGGTTACGCTCTCCACTGTGTCGTGGTCGGTTGGAAGGGGGTACGGCCTTACCCGCCCGAGTGTAGGGGGCAATGCTAGGCTGAGTTTGACCAGCTCGAGGAATGGGTCCGCTATCGATGAGTCGCGCCCGATATTGGCAGACGGATAGTGAGGTCTCTTCCACTTACCTTATTGCGCGCGATGTGGCGGCAATCTGGTTTAGAGTGTACTAGACCCCGGTGATATTCCATTACTATGAGCTGTATTGACGTGTGGACATTGATGAGTATCTGTATGCTTGAGTTGCATTGTACATTGCATGGCCTTGGGATGGCCGATACCATTCATGTCTTGTATTGCATAGCCTTGGTACGGCTCATGACGTTTTGGTTCCATCTGCATATTCCGCATTACTCTGACATTGCATTCATATTACTACCTTGTGCACACACTTTCACCACCCTCTAAGCTTTCTGTAAGCTTATGCACGACCGTTGCGTGCAGGTGACGTTGGACTGCAGCAGCGTTGAGGCAGGAGCGCGTTGCTGATCATTTTGGAGTTTTCTGTTATTTACCATTGTATTTCCCTTTATGCTCATTGTACTTGTAAAATTTTTGATCATAGTGGAAATGTAATGGAGTGCTTGGTTGTTGTTTGTGGGTTATGCCTTTGGTTATGCTTATTACGTATCAGACTGATGTTAAAAATCCTCCTCGTAGCATCCCAGGATCGGAACCTGGCGAATGGGAGCTAGGAGCCGAGAATGGGGTTCTACGGAGGCTGTCGGCGCCGGATTCGGCGATCGGGAATTTTGTGAGCCCGGTTTCCGAGTTTGGGGCGTGACAAAAGTTGGTATCAGAGCATAACTTGGGAATAACCGAGAACAACATTACATGTTTACTATGAGTGAAGAATGACTAAGTTCTGAAGTTCGGATAGCTTCACGACCTTCTGATTCAGACCGTTAACGTGCGTACATTCGAGAGTTTTGAAGTTGATAGGCGCTTTCGCTCTTTCCTGTAGGGTATGGCGCCTGTTACTCGATCGACTCCCGCACCACCACCTGAGGATTCTACTTCACCATCAGAGACTCCAGCTCTACCACCTGTGTCTCCCATCCCACCCTCAGAGATCCCTGATTCCTCCCATGAGGATGACATTCCTCCACCCGAGGCTGATGAGGAGCCGACTGTGACTGTGAGTGCCTCTCAGTTACAGCAGATGTTGCAGGCTGTGACAGCTGCACTACAGGGACAGGGTAGACGTCCAGCTGTTTCACTAGCTCAGGCGGAGCAGGAGCGCGCGAGCGCCGTACTTCGTGAGTTTAGACGGCATGATCCCCCTCGTTTCCAGGGCGAGCCGGATCCGAGTGCAGCCGAGAGATGGCCCTCCGATGTGGAGAAGATATTCGATACCATGTTGTGCACGACCGAGCAGCGCGTCCGGTTAGCAGTATTTCTCTTCCACGGTGAGGCCTAGCATTGGTGGACCTCTGTCGCCCGTGTCGCCGGACCTGACTATGTCTGGACATGGGAGGACTTTGTGGAGCGATTCAAGGAGCAGTACTTCCCTGACCACATCCGTCGTCAGCGAGCCTTAGAGTTCGAGACTCTGGTGCAGGGAGACATGACCGTGGCACAGTACGCGGCCCGTTTCATGGTACTATCGAGATTTGCGCCGTACATGGTTGATGATGAGGGACGGAAGGCCCGCCGTTTCGAGCACGGCCTACGTTACGGCCTTCGAGGTCGCGTTATTGGGCATGAGCTTCCTACCTTCCAGGCAGTGGTGCGGAAGGCTCAGATATACGAGACTGAGTGGGCCGGTTCTCAGTCTGATCGTGGTCAGAGGGGAGACCGGAAGAGGCAGGCTTCTTCCAGTCATTCGCAGCAGGGTCGACCACAGCAGCAGAGGCGCACTGGTCGCCCAGCTTTCCGTACACCATCAGCACCATCAGCACCTCCACCACCACCTCAGAGACAGTTCACCGGCACTTGCTTCAGGTGCGGTGCGACGGGACACCGTTCATGGGAGTGTCCCAGTCCCCAGCAGCAGCAGAGAGGTCCACAGCAGCAGAGACCTCCACCGCAGCAGCAGAGACCCCCACAGCAGCAGCGACAGCAGCAGCGACAGCAGCCTCTACCACCGAGGCCACCTCAGCAGCAGCATCAGCATCAGCACCAGCCTCAGAGGCCACAGCAGCAGAGGCAGCAGTTTCGACCACCTCAGCGACCTCAGCAGCAGCAGCAGCACGTTCAGAGGGGACAGGCACCTCCCCAGCCAGCTCAGGCTAGGTTTTATGCGGCTCAGCAGGATCCGCAGTCATCTGGGGGAGTCGTTGAGGGTATACTGCCAGTTTCTGCATGCATTGCACGTGTATTGTTTGATTCTGGTGCATCACATTCCTTTGTGGCCGAGAGCTTCTGTCGATCGGCTGGCTTACCGTTAGAGTCTGCTGGTGAGAGTCTATCAGTATCGACTCCCTTGGGGAGGACTGCAGCGTTGGGACGATTCTGTTCGTCTTGTCCCGTTCTAGTTGGGGATACCTTCCTGCCTGCTGATTTATTTGTTTTGCCAATGTCCGAGTTCGACGTCATCTTGGGCATGGATTGGCTCGCCGAGTACTATGCCATTTTGGACTGCGCCGCGAGGACCGTCACGTTTTGTATACCCGGCGTGCCACAGTTCCAGTTCGTTGCAGAGGCCAGAGGAGAGCAGTTGTCTTGTTTGATGTCGTGCGCCATAGAGGAGCATGTCGCCGTTGGCATCGACCATTTGCCGATAGTTTGCGATTTTCCCGATGTGTTCCAGGAGATTCCGGGATTACCGCCTCGTCGACTCACCGAGTTCCAGATCGATCTCGTGCCCGGTACCGCGCCTATTTCGAAGGCCCCGTATCTATGGCACCGTTGGAGTTACGGGAACTGCAGAAGCAGTTGGACGAGTTGCGTGAGCTGGGCTTTATCCGTCCGAGCAGTTCTCCGTGGGGAGCGCCGGTACTCTTCGTGAAGAAGAAGGATGGCTCGTTGAGGCTCTGCGTTGACTATCGCGAGCTCAACAAAGTCACGATCAAGAACAAGTACCCGCTCCCTAGGATTGATGATTTGTTCGACCAGCTGCAGGGTGCACAGTTCTTTTCGAAGATTGACCTGCGTTCCGGTTATCATCAGATTCGGGTCCGAGATGAGGACATTCCGAAGACGGCATTCAGGACGCGTTACGGTCATTTTGAGTTTCAGGTCATGTCCTTCGGACTGACCAATGCACCAGCGGTCTTCATGCAGCTGATGAACGAGGTATTCCGCCCATATCTGGATCAGTTTGTTGTAGTCTTCATCGACGACATTCTGATCTATTCGAGGACCCGTGAGGAGCATGAGCAGCACTTGGAGATCACTTTACAGACCCTCCGTGCACACCAGCTGTATGCGAAGCTGGAGAAGTGCGAGTTCTGGCAGGAGGAGGTGAAGTTCCTCGGTCACGTGGTGACGAGGGAGGGTGTCGCGGTGGACCCCTCGAAGGTCGAGGCAGTGCGTCAGTGGGGCCAGCCCACGACTGCGACAGAGATCCGTAGTTTCCTTGGTCTAGCGGGCTATTACCGACGTTTCATCGAGGGTTTTTCTCGTATTGCAGCCCCGCTGACCAGGTTGACTCGGAAGGGCGCAGAGTTTGTTTGGAGTGACGCCTGCGAGCGAGCATTTACGGAGTTGAAGGACCGTCTGACGTCCGCTCCTGTCCTCACTCTTCCCTCTGGGAGTGACGGCTTTATTGTATTCACCGATGCCTCGCATATCGGTTTGGGTGCTGTCCTGATGCAGCACGGGAGACCAGTGGCCTTCGCGTCTCGTCAGCTCAAGGTCTATGAGCTGAACTACCCTACACATGATCTGGAGCTGGCTGCCGTTGTCTTCGCACTGAAGGTGTGGAGGCACTACCTTTACGGGATTAGGTTCGAGCTCTTCTCTGATCACAAGAGCTTGAAGTACCTCTTCTCGCAGTCTGAGTTGAATATGAGACAGAGGCGCTGGATGGAGCTCCTGAAGGACTATGATTTCGACCTTCAGTACCACCCGGGCAAGGCGAACGTGGTGGCAGATGCCCTCAGCCGTCAGCCACGAGGCCTAGTGGCGCACATGATGATTCAGGAGTGGCGGATGCTTGAGGATATTGCTGCATATGACTTTGAGTTCGGCCTGCAGTCTTCCATTGTACAGTTATCGAGCTTGTCGATTCAACCCTCTCTTGTCGCTAGGGTGATCGAGGCTCAGCAGGCTGATGAGTCGTTGCAGAGTTATATGGCTGAGGCGGCATCTGAGGGTCAGGCAGATTGGCAGATCGGTACAGACGGTGGACTTCGCTTCAGAGGCCGATTATGTGTCCCGGATATCCCAGAGTTACGCAGAGATCTTATGACCGAGGCACATCGATCGCGATTTTCTATCCACCCGGGCTCGACGAAGATGTACCGTGACATGAGGCGACAGTATTTTTGGGCGGGGATGAAGCGCCAGATCGCCAGTTTTGTGGCCGAGTGTGACACGTGCCAGCGTGTCAAGGCCGATCATCAGAGACCTCCTGGGTTATTGCAGCCGTTGAGCATCCCGATGTGGAAGTGGGAGCACGTGTCGACTGATTTCATCATGGGTTTGCCGAGGACTCAGCGCGGTCATGACTCCATTTGGGTTGTTGTGGATCGTCTGACGAAGTCGGCACATTTCCTTGCGATGCGTGCGACTTGGTCTATGGACCGGCTTGCGAGATTGTTTATTGAGGAGATTGTGAGACTGCATGGTGTTCCAGTCTCGATCGTTTCTGACCGAGACTCGAGGTTCACGTCTCAATTTTGGGGGAGCTTCCAGCGTGCGATGGGGACTGATTTGCAGCTCAGCACCGCGTACCATCCGCAGACCGATGGCCAGACCGAGAGGGTCAATTAGATACTTGAGGACATGCTTCGGGCCTGCGCGATTGACTTCGGGGGTAGCTGGGATGAGCATCTGCGATTGGCTGAGTTTGCGTACAATAACAGCTATCAGGCGACCATCGGCATGGCTCCTTTTGAGGCACTATATGGCAGACCATGTAGATCACCGAGTTGTTGGACCGAGGTTGGAGAGCGTCGTCTCCTAGGTCCCGAGCTGGTGCAGGAGACTTCAGACGCTATCGACATCATCAGGCAGAGGATGCGCACAGCTCAGAGCCGACAGAAGAGTTCTGCTGATCGTCGGCGTCGTCCCTTGGAGTTTGATGTAGGAGACCATGTGTATCTCAAGGTCTCGCCCATGAAGGGCGTAGTTCGATTTGGAGCGAAGGGCAAGCTTGCCCCGAGATTCATAGGACCTTTTGAGATCACTGGGCGCGTCGGCGCCGTGGCCTATCGGCTTGCCTTACCATCACAGTTGTCTGGCGTCCACAACGTGTTTCACGTCTCCATGTTGAGGAAGTGTGGGTCAGACATAGTTCCCGTTATTAATTGGCAGCCGTTGGAGGTTCGTGAGGACGCTTCTTACATTGAGCAGCCAGTTCGTATCCTTGATCGGAAGGAGCAGGTCCTCAGAACCAAGGTCATTCCATTGGTGAAGGTGCAGTGGGGTCACCATTCTGTTGAGGAGGCTTCTTGGGAGCGTGAGGCTGAGATTCGAGAGCGATATCCTCATCTCTTTGATGGTTGATGATCATGTATTGTATTTTGTACGCTGTCCCTGATTCTATATGATGAAGTTATGTTTCTTATTCCTCGCGAGTTATACTTAGTTGCGACGCTTGTGTAAATTTCGAGGACGAAATTTTTATAAGGAGGGGAGAGCTGTAAGACCCGTATCTTGGTCCGTACCTTTCCGTACACTTCCGCGGTCGTATCGGTCGAATTCCGGCAACTTTCGACCCTTAAACAATATCGACGCGCGACCTGGATTCTTGTACCGACAACCCGAGTCGACTCAACCCGAGACCAATACCTTAGCGACCGCACCGTCGCCGCGGTTCCGATACCGCGACTCACGCGCCGAGGCGATACCCTGATCAAGAGATATGAGCCAACGTTCGGTGCGAGAAAACGCCGCGCGTTGCAAAAATCAAGGGAATCTCAACGATGTGTCACATCAATCACATCAATCCCATCAATCAATCACCCATCAACCCATCACATGTCAAGTACACATCACCTCCATCCCTTTTCCCAAGCAACCACAAAAGTCTTCACATCCCATACCTCTCTTACACAAAAGCCAACAAAGTCTTCTCAACCCATACCTTTCTTACACAAAAAGCCACAAAAGTCAAATTTCTCTTACACCACCATCACTCACCCATCCATCCATCACTCTCTCTCTCTCCCTTTACATCACTCTCTCTCTTTCTCTCTTTCTCATTCCAAGAAAAACTACCAAGCAACAAAAATCTCAAAGAGCTCCCACGTATGGCATTTCTCCAAAGACCCTAAGCTCCAAGTGGCCCACCTTCCTACCCCAAAATCTCCAATCTCAACCCTCCATTCTTCATCCTAACCGTTGAAGTTGAAGCCAAGGTGCCAAGGAACCCCTAGGAGTGAGAAGATCGGACGGTGGGTGCTTCTATAGGGTAGTTTTTATTGTTTTTATGGTGGACCAAGTGAGACTCACCGATCCATGGTGTGGATCTCACTTGGGACCCTTATTTGTGGCCGATGGACCACTTGGATCATCATGATCATTCCATGATGGGGCCAATCTCCATGGACCCCATCATGATGTTTATTTTCACTTAGAAAGGTCATCTAGACCGTCAATATCGGTGGAGAATGGATCTCCACCGTTGATTTACATTTCTAATGGTCCCATGTGCAAGGGATCCATTTATTGTATGTTTCATTGCAAGGGAGGGCCCATAAGGACGGGGACCCTCCATCACAAGCCGTGCCCACTCTCCATGTCTCTCTCTCTATTTTATTTTATTTTATTTTATTTATTGCAAAAAGGATGGTGTGGCCCACTTGAATGGATCCCATCTTGATGTATGTATTTTATTCAAGTGGGGCCCACCTTAGATGTTATTTCCATGCCGCCCATCATGTGGTGGCCCACTTCATCAGGCCCACCACAAGTGTTTTTTTATTTTTTTTTTTAAGCCAGCCGTCCAGCGTCCTAGACGCTGGACGTTTCTAAGGAAGTGAGATAAAGAAGAAAAAGAAAGGAAAAAGGGACCTTTTTGGTGGCCCACTTGTATAGGCCCCACCCTGATGTATATGTTTGATCCGAGCCGCCCATCCCCTTACTCACTTCGATTCAACCGTCAAGAAAAGGAATGAGACTGATCCGAATATCTTGTGGGCCACAGTATGGGAAACATGGACGGTTACCATTGAAATTTTTTTCTGGTGTTTCTAGGCATCAAAAAAATTCGAACTCCGGACTCTATTTGTCGGCATCGAGCCGGTGGAGCCAATGGACGGGTTGGATTTCCTGATGGTGGGCCCTACCTGCGAAAAACCTCAGATTTTCTTTTTTCAAAAGAAAACAAAATTTTAAAAAATGAGGCAGTGCCTCTGCCTTGACCGTGCACGGCAGCAGCGCCTGCACGGTCGGCCGTGCAGTCACCCACGGCTGCTGCCGTGGGCCCCACATGATGTATATGTTTATTCTACACCGTCCATTAGGTGGGTCCCCTTCTCAGGTGGGCCCCCTCCAAATTTCAGGTCAATCCAAACTCTAGGTGGGCCACATCACAAGAAACAGTGTGAATGGGCACCCACCATTGAAACTCTTCCTGGGGTCCACAGAAGGGTTGGATCAAGCTGCAATTTTTACTGACCCTTCATACAGGTCTGAGTGACCTTATGAACGGGTTGGATTTCAAATAAACATTAAGGTGGGCCACATTTGTGGGACCCACGGTGATGTATGTGATTCATTTGCACCGTCCACGGCCCGTGGACGGTGAGACTCACCCTGTTGCAGGTGTTTTACACACGCCGTCCACCTGTCTTGATGATGGGGCCCACTACCAGCTACCCATATTATTTTCTGTGGGACCCACCATTATATCTTTATGTATATTATGTAGTTTAAATGTATATTTTATATTATGAAAATTGTAGTGGGCCCTAGACCATGTGTCCCTATGATTAGCTTGGATGGAAATAAATGTTTTGTAAGGCCCATGAGTCGGGACCCATTGAATTTCAAAAAGGGCTATGGGCTAGGCCCATTTGATGCATTTTAGGCCTAGATCTAGGCCCATTTGATGTGTTGCAAGTCCTTGGGACTAGGCCCATTGGATGTACTTCAAGGCCCATGCTCTTGGACCCTTCTGTTGAAATTTTAGAGCCCATGGAAGTAGGATATTTGATATATGGTAGGACCTATGGTACTAAACCCCTTTTTGTTTATAAAAAGGGCCCATGGGATTAGACCCACTTGATATGCATGCAAGCCCATGGAGGTAGGCCAATTGTTATATGTAAGGCCTAGGGGTTTAGGCCCACTTGACATACGTACAAGCTCATGGATTAGGCCCATTTGAATTGTTTAAGGCCTAGGGATTTGGGACCATTCGGCTCATATAAGGCCTCTTGGTTGAGGCCCATTTGATATACGTTTGAGGGCCTAATTGGTGTGGCCCATTTGATACATATTAGACTCATATGACTAGGTCCAATTGATACAATCCAAGGCCCACGGGTTTCGACCCATTGCAATGCACATAAGACCCATTGGTATGGCGCATTTATGTGGCCCATCTGTTGAATAAAAGCCCATAGGATATGGCTCATTTGATATATATATATATATATATATATATATATATATATATATATATATATATATATATATATATATATATATATAAGATCCAATGGGGACAACCTACGGTCCATTGCAATGTGTAAATCCATCATAGACTAAGTACGATGTTCACACCGATCGTGCCTTGGGAGCAATGTTGGTTTGACGTCCACATTGCGAGCGTAATGCTGGTTGGATGTCCACATTACGACTCTCCTTAGGGCCCATCACCAGGCCGTACTTGCTGTGTCCAGGCCCATCTGCATCGTAAGATAATTCATTTTATTATAACATGTTTAGTATAACCATGATCATGCGCATCATATGTATGCTCGGTATGAGGATTGACTGATCATAGCATTTGCCTTCGGGCAGGTTGATTATGGGCTCCCGGTTAGGCGGTGTTGCCCTACATGAGCGCACGGTATGTGCAGGATTGGTTGCATGACTGGATAGCGTGATTCATGCATTCCGCATTGTGTGACATGGTTATTGCACGCCCTAGCGACATCAGGGCCGTAGCCTCCACAGACGCATCGTGGTTGGCAGGATTGGATACCGGAAATACTTGTTCTACATGGGGTACTATAGATATCCCTGGGTGAAAGTCCCTAAACCCTTATGGTACCAAGAGGTTGCTCCAACGTCTAGACCGAGCGGGTAGATGAGCGTTGAGTGCCGATTACCAGACGGTTACGCTCTCCACTGTGTCGTGGTCGGTTGGAAGGGGGTACGGCCTTACCCGCCCGAGTGTAGGGGGCAATGCTAGGCTGAGTTTGACCAGCTCGAGGAATGGGTCCGCTATCGACGAGTCGCGCCCGATATTGGCAGACGGATAGTGAGGTCTCTTCCACTTACCTTATTGCGCGCGATGTGGCGGCAATCTGGTTTAGAGTGTACTAGACCCCGGTGATATTCCATTACTATGAGCTGTATTGACGTGTGGACATTGATGAGTATCTGTATGCTTGAGTTGCATTGTACATTGCATGGCCTTGGGATGGCCGATACCATTCATGTCTTGTATTGCATAGCCTTGGTACGGCTCATGACGTTTTGGTTCCATCTGCATATTCCGCATTACTCTGACATTGCATTCATATTACTACCTTGTGCACACACTTTCACCACCCTCTAAGCTTTCTGTAAGCTTATGCACGACCGTTGCGTGCAGGTGACGTTGGACTGCAGCAGCGTTGAGGCAGGAGCGCGTTGCTGATCATTTTGGAGTTTTCTGTTATTTACCATTGTATTTCCCTTTATGCTCATTGTACTTGTAAAATTTTTGATCATAGTGGAAATGTAATGGAGTGCTTGGTTGTTGTTTGTGGGTTATGCCTTTGGTTATGCTTATTACGTATCAGACTGATGTTAAAAATCCTCCTCGTAGCATCCCAGGATCGGAACCTGGCGAATGGGAGCTAGGAGCCGAGAATGGGGTTCTACGGAGGCTGTCGGCGCCGGATTCGGCGATCGGGAATTTTGTGAGCCCGGTTTCCGAGTTTGGGGCGTGACATAGGTTTTGGGATTTGAGAATGGGTTCGAGTTAGGTTATAGGTTTTGGTTTTGGTTTAGGTTATAGGTTTTGGGATTTAGGAATAGTTTTAGGTTATAAGTATAGGTTTAGGTTAGGTTATAGGTTTTGGGATTTGAGAATGGGTTCGGGTTTAGGTTATAGGTTTTGGTTTAAGTTTTAGGTTTTAGGATTTGAGAATGGATTTAGGTTTAGATTATAGGTTTTGATTTTGGTTTAGGCTATAGGTTTAGGTTTAAGTTTGGGTTTGAGTTTTGGAATTTGAGAATGGGTTCGGGTTTAGGTTATAAGTTTTGGAATTTAAGAATGGGTTCGGATTTAGGTTATAGGTTTTATTTTTGGTTTAGGTTATAGGTTTTGAGATTTGAGAATGGGTTCGGGTTTATGTTATAGGTTTGGTTTTGGTTTAGGTTATAGGTTTTGAGATTTGAGAATGGGTTCGGGTTTAGGTTATAGGTTTTGGTTTAGGTTCTAGGTTCTGGGATTTGAGAATGGATTTGGGTTTAGGTTATAGGTTTTCGTTTAGGTTTAGGTTATAGGTTTAGGTTTAGGTTTGGGTTTGAGTTTTGGGATTTGAGAATGGGTTCAGGTTTAGGTCACAAGTTTTGGAATTTAAGAATGGGTTTGGGTTTAGGTTATAGGTTTTAGTTTTGGTTTAGGTTATAGGTTTTTGGATTTGACAATGGGTTCGGGTTTATGTTATAGGTTTGGTTTTGGTTTAGGTTATAGGTTTTGGGATTTGAGAATGGGTTCGGGTTTAGGTTATAGGTTTTGGTTTAGGTTATAGGTTCTGGGATTTGAGAATGGATTTGGGTTTAGGTTATAGGTTTTGGTTTTAGTTTTGGTTTTAGTTTAGGTTATAAGTTTAGGTTTAGGTTTGGGTTTGAGTTTTGGAATTTGAGAATGGGTTCGGGTTTAGGTTACAGGTTTGGGAATTTAAGAATGGGTTCGAGTTTAGGTTATAGGTTTTAGTTTTGGTTTAGGTCATAGGTTTTGGGATTTGAGAATGGGTTCGGGTTTATGTTATAGGTTTAGTTTTGGTTTAGGTTATAGGTTTTGAGATTTGAGAATGGGTTCGGGTTTATATTATAGGTTTGGGTTATAGGTTTGGGGATTTGAGAATGGGCTTGGGTTTAGGTTATAGGTTTTGGTTTTGGTTTAGGTTATAGGTTTTGGTCTAGGTTATAGGTTATAGGTTTAGGTTTAGGTTTAGGTTTAGGTTTAGGTTTAGGTTTAGGTTATAGGTTATAGGTTTAGGATAAGGTTTAGGTTTAGGTTATAGATTTTGGGATTTGAGAATGGGTTCGGGTTAGGTTATAGGTTTTGGTTTTGGTTTAGGTTATTGGTTTTGGGATTTGAGAATGGGTTCTTGGGCTTCATGCACTCATTTATAGCCTGTTTCATCAACTCATTTGTGTAACTGATTGACTTTTCCTTATTGCAACAGATCCTAGACTTTTGTAACTAATGCACATGCTTGTGAAGTGATGCAGATCGATAGATGGTTGTGAAGTGATTCATTGACTTGTTCTGTGATTGCAGTGATGGATTGTAGGTTTTTGTGAAGTGATGCACATTAATGGTTTTTTTTCTAAATTAATGGTTACTTTTCTTTCTTACACTCATTTGTAAACTGATTCATGCACTCATGTGAACTAGATTGTATCATGTGATTGCAGCAGATCCTAATCTAATTTGTCAACTGATTCATAGACTAAACTTCAGACAAATCTGTGAACTGGAACTCATTTGTGAACTGAACTTGAACTAGAATGCGGACTGTAGCTTGAACTGAACATTTTGTTGAAGTCCATACCATTGGAATTTTAGGTGGATGTTGCATGTGGGAGGATTGGAGCTGTTTATTTCAGATTTAAGCATCTGGTACGTCTCTTGTCAAGAATGCACATGTATAGTTATCATTGTGGTTATAGTTATTCATTATGTGACAGGTTTTCAGGTGAGATGAACGAGTTTCAAAAGAAAACAGTCTGCGATTTTGAGAAGCGATTCTCAATGTCATTTTATGTTTAAATGCATATTTCAGATTTAAGCATCCGGTACGTCTCTTGACTCAAGAATGCACATGATTGAAGTGGTCTGACCATTTGGACAGACCGTGTTTATTATTTGCTCAAAATTGATGGAGCAGACCCGGATGTGCGTCGGAACTATCCGGAAGAGCGGGGGTCACTGGAAGGTGGGAACCGCTGTTATGACCATGATGAAGCTGTCCATTTTCTATGGACAGCATTGGAAGGGCCTGGCCATTTGGACAGGCCGTGTTTATGTATTTGCTCGAAATTAATGGAGCAGATCCAGATGTGCGTCGAAGCTATCTGGAAGAGCGGGGGTCCCTCGAAGGTAGGAACCGCTGTTATGATCATGATGAAGCTATTCATTTATTATGGATGGCATTGGAAGGGCCTGGCCATTTGGACAGGTCATGTTTATATTTGTATTTACAGGTAACATACCCTTAACCTAAACCTGAACCGATTCTCAAACCCAAAAACCTATAACCAAAATCAAAACCTATAGCCTAAACCCAAACCCATTCTCAAATCCCAAAACCTATCACCTAAATTAAAACCATAACCAAAACCTATAACCTAAACTCGAACCCATTCTCAAATCCTAAAACCTAAAACCTAAACCTAAACCTTATCCTAAACCTATAACCTATAACCTAAACCAAAACCATAACCAAAACCTATAACCTAAACCCGAACCCATTCTCAAATCCTAAAACCTATAACCTAAACCAAAACCATAACCTAAACCTATAACCTAAACCCGAACCTATTCTCAAATCTAAAAACCTATAACATAAACCTAAACCTTATCCTAAACCTATAACCTATAACCTAAACCAAAACCTATAACCAAAACCAAAACCAAAACCAAAACCAAAACCTAAGACCTAAACCCGACCCATTCTCCAATCCCAAAACCTATAACCTAAACTGAAACCAAAACCTATGACCTAAACCCGAACCCATTCTCAAATCCCAAAACCTTTGACCTAAACCCGAACCCATTCTCAAATCCCCAAACCTATAACCTAAACCAAAACCAAAACCTATGACCTAAACCCGAACCCATTCTCAAATCCAAAAACCTATAACCTAAACCTATAACCTAAACCCGAACCCATTCTAAAATCTAAAAACTATAACCAAAACCAAAACCTATAACTTAAATCCGAACCGATTCTCAAATCCTGAAACCTATAACCTAAACCAAAGCCATAACCAAAACCTATAACCTAAACTCAAACCCATTCTCAAATCCAAAAACCTATAACCTAAACCTAAACATTATCCAAAACCTATAACCTATGACCTAAACCAAAACCAAAACCAAAACCAAAACCTAAGACCTAAACCCGAACCCATTCTCAAATCCTAAAACCTATAACCTAAACCAAAACCATAAAACCATAACCAAAACCTATAACCTAAACCCGAACCCATTCTCAAATATTCTAAAAACCTATAACCTAAACCTAAAACCTTATCTTAAATCTCTAACCTATAACTTAAACCAAAACCTATAACCTCAACCAAAACCTAAGACCTAAACCCGAACCCATTCTCCAATCCCAAAACCTATAACCTAAACCGAAACCAAAACCTATGACCTAAACCTGAACCCATTCTCAAATCCCAAAACCTATGACCTAAACCCGAACCCATTCTCAAATTCAAAACCTATAACCTAAACCAAAACTAAAACCAAAACCAAAACCTATAACCTAAACCTGAACCGATTCTCAAGTCCTAAAACCTATAACCTAAACCAAAACCATAACCAAAACCAAAACCTAAGACTAAATCCGAACCCATTCTCCAATACCAAAACCTATAACCTAAACCGAAACCAAAACCTATAACCTAAACTCGAACCCATTCTCAAATCCAAAACCTATAACCTAAACCAAAATTAAAACCAAAACCAAAACCTATAACCTAAACCCGAACCGATTCTCAAGTCCTAAAACCTATAACCTAAACCAAAACCATAACCAAAACCAAAACCAAAACCTAAGACCTAAACCCGAACCCATTCTCCAATCCTAAAACCTATAACCTAAACCAAAACCATAACCAAAACCAAAACCAAAACCAAAACCTAAGACCTAAACCCGAACCCATTCTCAAACCACAAAACCTATAACCTAAACCCGAACCCATTCTCAAACCCCAAAACCTATAACCTAAACCTAAACCTAAACCTTATCCTAAACCTATAACTTATAACCTAAACCAAAACCAAAACCTATAACCTAAACCCGAACCCATTATTAAATTCCAAAACCTATAACCTAAACCTAACCTTAACCTAAACCTAAACCAATAACCTATAACCTTAACCAAAACCTATAACCTTAACCAAAACCTATAACCTAAACCAATACCAAAACCTATAACCTAAACCTGAACCCATTCTCAAATCCCAAAACCTATAACCTAAACCTAAACCTAAACCTTATCCTAAACCTATAACCTATAACCTAAACCAAAACTAAAACTTATAACCTAAACCCGAATCCATTATCAAATCCCAAAACCTATAACCTAAACTTAACCTTAACCTAAACCTAAACCTATAACCTATAACCTATAACCTATAATCTTAACCAAAACCTATAACTTACCTATAACCTAAACCCGAACCCATTCTCAAATCCCAAAACCTATAACCTAAACCTAAACCTAAACCTTATCCTAAACCTATAACCTATAACCTAAACCAAAACCAAAACCTATAACCTAAACCCGAACCCATTATCAAATCCCAAAACCTATAACCTAAACCTAACCTTAACTTAAACCTAAACCTATAACCTATAACCTTAACAAAAACCTATACCCTAAACCCGAACCCATTCTTAAATCCCAAAACCTATAACCTATAACTTAAACCAAAACCAAAACTTATAACCTAAACCCGAACCCATTATCAAATTCCAAAACCTATAACCTAAACCTAACCTTAACCTAAACTTAAACTTATAACTTATAACCTTAACCAAAACGTATAACCTAAATCAATACCAAAACCTATAACTTAAACCCGAACCCATTCTCAAATCCCAAAACCAATACCAAAACCTATAACCTAAACCAAAACCAAAACCTATAACCTTAACCCAAACCCATTCTCAAATTCCAAAACCTTAACCTATAACCTAACCTAAACTTATAGTTATAACCTAAAACTATTCCCAAATCCCAAAACCTATAACCTAAACATAAACTTAAACATAAACCCGAACCCATTATTAAATCTCAAAACCTATAACCTAAACCAAAACCAAAACCTATAACTTAAACCCGAACCCATTCTCAAATCCAAAAACCTATAACATAAACCTAAACCTTAACATAAACCTATAACCTATAACCTATAACCTAAACCAAAACGTATAACCTAAACCTAAACCAAAACCTATAACCTAAACTAAAACCCATTATCAAATCCCAAAACCTATAACCTAAACCAAAACCTATAACCTAAACCCGAACCCATTCTCAAATCTAAAAACCTATAACCTAAACCTAAACCTTAACATAAACCTATAACCTAAACCAAAACCTATAACCTAAACCTAAATGAAAACCTATAGCCTAAACCAAAACCAAAACCTATAACCTAAACCGGAACCTATTATCAAATCCCAAAACCTATAACCTAAACTGAAACCAAAACCTATAACCTAAACCCCGAACCCATTCTTAAATCCCAAAACCTAAACCTATAACCTAAACTCAAATCCCTAAACCTAATCCTATAACCTAAACTCAAATCCGTAAACATTAACTTATAACCTAACCTAAACTTATACTTATAACCTAAAACTATTCACAAAACCCAAAATCTATAACCTAAACCTAAACCTAAACTTGAAAACCCAAACCTAAACCCGATCCCGAACCCGAACCTAATTTTCTAAACCTAAACTTTAACGTATTCTCAATTCCCTAAAGCTATTACCTATAACCTACACCTAAACCTAACCTAAACCTATAACCTTAACCTAAACCTAAAACCTAAACCTAAACCTAAACCTAAACCTAAAACCTAAATGTATTCTCAAATCCTTAAACCTAAACGTACACGTAATCCTAATCTCAACTCCTTAACCTAAACCTAAACTTGAAAACCCAAACTAAATCCGATTTTAAACCTGAACCCAATTCCCTAAACCTAAACCTTAACCTATTCTCAATTTCCTAAAGCTTTAACTTATAACCTAGAACCTATAACCTAAACCTAAACCTTAACCTAAACCTAAACCAAAACATATAACCAAATTTTTAGTTTGCCCCGCTCAATTTTCAGTTTGCCCCGCTCAATTTCTAGTTTGCCCAGCTTAATTTTCAGTTTGCCCCGCTCAATTTCCAGTTTGCCCCGCTCATATATGGGTGGTTTGGATATAACATATACATCATGATGGGACCCATAAAAGAAAAAAAAAATTTCAATTTACCCCGCTCAATTTCTAATTGAGCGGGGCAAACTGGAAATTGAGCGAGGCAAACTAGAAATTGAGTGGGGCAAACTGAAAATTGAGCAGGGCAAACTAGAAATTGAGCGGGGCAAACTGAATTTATTTTTTATTTTTTTTTACCATGTTACTTTTGTGGGTCCCATCATGATGTATGTGTTATATCCAAACCATCCATATATTTTACGAGCTCGTATTAAGGCTTGAGACGAAAAATAAGATAGATCTAACTATCAAGTGGACCACACCGTAAAAGGCAATGGAAAATTGAACGTCTACCATTGAAACCCTTTTAGGGGTTACAGAAGTTTTGGATCATTATGAAATTTTTTTCCCTCTTCATCCAGGTCTTTTTGACCCAATGAATGAACTTAGACGAGGAGGATTTCTCATAAACATCACAGTGGGCCCCCTAAAGGTTTCTAAAGGTTGACGCTCATTCAACACTATTTCCTGTAATATGGTACACTTGAGAACTGGATATATCTCATTTTTGGTCTCATACCATAAAATGATCTGAAAAAATATATGAATTGAGCGAGACAGCCTAGGAATTGTGCGAGGGAAGCTAGAAATCCAGTGAGGCAATATATAAATTGAGCGAAGGAACCTAGGAATTGAGCGAGACAACCTAGCAATTGAGTGATGCAACGTAGAAATTCAGCGAGGCAACTTAGGATTTGAGCGAGGTTCCCTCGCTCAATTTTAACGTAGCCAAAACCTCGCTCAATTTTTAGGTTCCCTCGCTCAATTTCTAGCTTTCCTCGCTCAAATCCTAAGTTGTCTCGCTCAATTTCTAGATTCCCTCGCCGAACTCCTATGTTACCTCGCTCAATTTCTAGCTTCCCTCCCTCAATTCATACCTTGTCCTGCTCAATTTTCAATTTACTCACTCAATTTCATATTTGCCTCGCTCAATTTTTAGTTTGACCATGAAGTGATTGAAATTGATCGTGAAGTGAATGAAATGTATTTTCGACCATTGACCTGATGGAATCTTGGAAAATAACTAGGTTGGTTGGCTAAAATAGCTTCTCCTACCCCAAAATCATATGTGGTATGTCAAGTAACTAATTTTATTTTAGAAGATATTCTTGTTAAATTAATAAAGAAAGAAATGAAAAAAAAAAAAAAAAGAGAAAAATTTATACACACACACACACACACACATATTTATAAAAACATGTATTCAAGAAAAATGTAGGTACAATAAAGTTCTCCATGCAAAAAATAAAAAGAAAAAAGAAAAAAGAAAAAAAAGTGCATAGTATTGTAGTTATGGCTACAGATTTTGGCTACGGTTATAATCCGTAGCCATAGGCTAGTCGACCGGACGGTCGACCCCAACTTGCTGTCTTCTTTTTCAATTTTTTTTTCCCCTTTCCCAGTTGTAATTCCCACTGATTTTTGTGGGTCCCATTATGAGGTGTATGTTATATCCAAACCGTCCATCTATTCGGTGAACTCTTATTAATGCTTGAAATAAAAAAATAAGACAGATCTAGCTATCAAGTGGACCACACAGTAAAAGGTAATGGGGAATTGAATGTCTACCATTGAAACCCTTTTAGGGGTTGCAGAAGTTTTGGATCATAATGGAATTTGTTTTTCCTCTTCATCCAGGCCTTTGTGACCTTATAAATAGATTGGATGGAAAATAAATGTTACGATGGGCCTTACAAAAATTTTTAACGGTGAAAATCAATTTTCCCGCTGCTCTTTGTGGTGTGGTCCATTGATTTATGGATATGATTTATTTTTTTTGGATAATGCTCCGAAATGATTTTGAAATATGGATAAACGTTGTGGATATGATAAATACATAGCTGTGGGGCCATGTAACTTTGATCTCTCCTAAGCCGTTCGTACAACTCTCAGTTGGAGGAGCGTCAGCTCTCGTCTTCGCAGTGAAAAGGAGGGGTAGTTTCGTCCTCAAAGTCGCTGTCCGCACGTGCTAGTCTAAGTTGGTAACTTAAGTTTGTATTCCGCGATAAAAACCGCTGGGTAAAAGGTTTTGTCTACAGTGGTCATTTTCTCGCAGGAAAAGTACCCGCTATGGTGCTGGTCGGTGCGTGATCCGTGACTCCCGGTACAGAGATGATGACCCCAAACTGCGATGTCCGTGACAAATCCACTCCGTCCACACGTTTTAAAAGACCACGATAAGATAGGATTCTAAAAATTAGGTTGATCTAAAATTCAAGTGGACCACACCGAAAATAGTGGGAACATCAACGTCCATCGTTGAAACTTTCCTGGAGCTGATCATGATGTTTATAAGCCATCCAAACCGTTCATAGAATTATTACCACTCAGATAAACTGTAGGAACAAATATAATCCTGATACAAAACTTCTGTCACCACCAAGTGTTCAATCCTCATTGTTTCGTGTGGTATGGCTCACCTGACTTTTGGATCTTCCTGGTTTTAGAATCCTGTTATATCATGGTCTTTCAAAATAGATGGACGAAGTGGATTTGTCATGGACATATCTATGGCCCACGTAGCTTCAGGCCCAGGGATATCTATGGTTGTATCTCCATTTTCTATCTCATTTTAAGACGTGAGGAAGCGTATCAGAATCAAGTTAAAGTAGACCTTAAAAAAACAGTGGTGATTGAATGCCACGGTTGAAAACTTCACAGCGGGCACAAAAGTTTTGGATCAACCTCTGATATTGGTGTTTTAGCTTCATTTAGATATGTGTTACCTCATTAACAAGTTCAATGGCAAATAAATTGAACCCTGTGAACTTTTAAAGATTGTCGTTCAAGTAGTGATTTTTGTAGCGTGGTCTACCTGAGATTTGGATTGCCTCATTTTTGGGCTCGTGCCCTAAAATTAGCTGAAAAATTGGATGTATGGTGTGAATAAAACACATGTCATGGTCGGGCCACAACTTTTACAGCACTGAAATGGCATAAGAGGGCTCACTGCTGAACCCGAGCTCATTTGGATCCCTACTCTTGCTTGGGTGGTAGACTCTGAGGAGTTTCAACACCCGGTCAAGGGTTCGACTGTCCATAAGTGGTGAAATTCCACTAGCGTGAGTGAGTGGGGGTCTGTGTGTGTGTGTAAAAGATAAAAATTTATAATAATTATTATTAAAAAAAAAAAAAAAAAAAAAAAAAAAAAAAAACGAGCTCATTTGTATTGTTCCCGACATTAATTGCCTAAGCCGGTGCTGTGGGCCCACCATGACGAGTGTTTTTTTTTTTCTTTTTTATTCATGTACTCGACCATCTATTTTTTCATTTCATTTTAGGGCAAGTTCAAAATTAATATAGATCCAAATCTTAGGTGGACCACATCATCACCCCATTTGGTACCTTAGATTTGTTAGTAAAGGTAAGTATTTCAAATCCAAATAGTTGTTTTTAACGTTTGGCAGCATTGGATTTGGAAGTAAATGGAATCAGAAGTATTTTAAAATTATCTTTCAGATGTGTTTTGAAATCACATTAAAAATATCTTTTCTTTTACCTTTAATGGATAGGAAAGTCACACATGTAACAAGGGTGTCTTTATGCTCTACTAATTTATTAGACACATGGCATGTTGATGATCCCCTAAAATACTTTAATTATCAACTGCAATATTAAAATCATATCAATAGAATGATTTATCAAAACATTAGATATCTACCGTTAATTAAAAACATAGCTTATATATGATCCTCACATTTGTGACTCACCAAAGCTCAAATTTTTCTCTTTTATTTAGCTTAAGTATATATTTTAACATGCTTAGTACAATTATTCTATCAATAACGCATGTATATATACAGGAGTCATGCTCACGTGCGCACTTACGCACGTGCGCACCTTTGCACACGTGTCATGGGCGTCTAATCCGAACGGTCCATGTGAGGGAAAAATTTATCCCTTGGGATTTCATGGGATTCCGCCTCATATGGACCGTTCGGATTAGACACCCATGACACGTGCAAAGGTGCGCACGAGAGCATGACTTTTTTTTAAAGAAAGATATATTTCATTAAAATCAAATATCAGCACGTACAAAGATTCGGGAATCCCAGAGAGAAAAAAGAAACTCTGGAGATACCTATCATGTCAACTGACTCTAATTGAACCTAGACCAACTTTGTTCAGGAAGATGAGGCCGCGAATGTGGCTCGGGATCTCCCCCAAAGTGTTTGCAAAGAAAGTACTTTGAGATTCGCTTCCCCTCCTTGCTAGGGCATCCGCAGGAGCGTTCCCTTCACGAAGTGTGTGAACGAAAGCAATATCGCGTGAGTGGATCAATTTTCATATTCTGGCCATCCAATAGTTCCATTTCCACCCTGGGGAGGCTAAGCCATTTAGGAATTTGATTACCAGGTTTGAGTCGGACTCAATGATGATCTAGTCTAGCCCATGATTTAGACCGTAGATATGTCATGTGCTGCTCTGAGTTCAGCAAAGGTGTTGGAGCCCATGCTATAGCCATGAGAAAATGTGAACAGAACATGACCAGACTCACTTCTGCAAATTCCCCCACCACCCAATCTCCCAGGGTTGCCAAGGGAGGATCAGTCAACATTAATTTTGGCCTAGCCGTGGGGAGGAGGGAGCCATTTGATCACCTGGAAATGAGGGAGGGGGTGGGAGATCGGAGGGAGAAGGGGCTGGGTCGTCGGATGTGGACTGTTGTGCCGGTCCCTACTTTCAGCTGAGGATTGAGCAAGCCTGTCTGCCACGTTGAAGGATGTTTTGTGGTCTTCCCTGATTTGGCCAATCCACCACAAAATTCGAGAGGTTAAGCGTCTGCTAGAGGGGTACGTTCCAGCAAACATCACCTCATTTCTCATGCACCAAATTTCCCACAGAACGACACAAGGGGCTAGGTTGTGTACCTTCGAGGAGGGGCTATTGTTGGCACGAGCTACCCACCATTGGTAGAGATGATGCTCCACAGATGGGGCATTCAGCAAGAAAATTCTAAAAATTGAGGTGACAAAATCCCACGCTGCATTTGCAATGCCCCCATCCAAAAACAGGCGGGTGATGGATTCTGTCGCCTGGGATGGCTGGCCCAATGAAGGAGAAGGAACACAGCATACACATCTTGGGGCCATCTGGATACCCCTAGTTTGAATTTGGGCCTCAACTGGGATTACTTTGAGAGAATTTTCCAAACAAGAGTGGATATTTTTGGAGGGAGGGAAGAATGCCATACCCATTTGGACCAGGGTTTGTGTGGTAGGCCATTTCTGCAGAGATCCCAAGCTGAGTGAACGGTGAATCTGCCAGAAGGAGTGAACGGCCAGAACACTTCATCAGGGTCAAGGGAAAGGCAGAATCCTGCTTGGAAGATAAAATTTGTTATGTTCTGAGGTAGGATTTTGAGGACCGCTAATGGAGGGAGAGGGCCCGCGGGGCCCAGAAATTGGTTAATCTTCATCTAACTCAAAAGGGGAGGGATCTGAATGGAGTCTATGCGATTTAGGGGACTTAAGTCGGTCCAATTTGTGGCCCAGATGTTGTTGTCCCCTCTCCTATTTTTAGCTGTAACGAATTGTCCACGCGCGGGCACAACTGGATGATCTTCTTCCAAATAGAAGAGGTCAATCGAGGTAGAGGGTGTGGGGTATTGCCAAAATTATCATATTTTTCTTTCATAAAAGAACTCCAAAGGCTGAGGTTAGTTTCATATTTGATGGACTAAGCCATTTTAAACCTGAACGCATCCATAATGTTTGATAGCTTCCGGATTCCCAGCTCGCCCTCATCTCTGGAATGGGTGATGAATCTCCAACATTGCCAATGAAGCTTGTGTTGCCCTTCTGACCAGCCCCAGAGAAAGTTAGAGAATTGTTTTTCAAGAGACGCTAATACCTGGAGCGGAAGGTGAGTGGCAGCCAAAGAGTGCACTAGAATGCTACCCAAAATGTGGCGAATCAGAACCATTCTACCGACGTGGGAGAGAAATCTGGCGTGCCATCCAGAAATCCTTGCCTCAATTTTATCTAGCAGGGGTTGGAATGCCGCAGCCTTAAGTCTGCCAATCGCGAGGGGAACACCAAGGTAATGGAATGGGGAGGAAACTTTAGCGATCCTGCTTATCCGCTCAATTGCTCTAATCCTGGCCTATGAGAGAGAGGAAGCACATACAAACGAGCTTTTAGCGAGGTTGATGGATTGGTCAAATGTTGACTGGTACTCATCGAGGAGATTCTTCAGGGCCCTAACCGAGGAGATGGAACCGTTGAGGAAGAGCAGGGTGTCATCTGTGTATAATAAATGGGGAATGATCAGGCAGTTTCTGTTCGGCTTGTAAGGACAGATGGATTGACTAGCAATCTACGTTTTCATGCTCCTACTCAGCACTTCCGTGGCGATAATAAAAAGGGCTGAGGAGAGCAGGTCTCCTTGTTTGAGACCCCTGGATGATTTGAAGAATTCAACTGCTTCGCCATTTATAAGAATAGAGAACTAGGCACTAGACCAACAACATTCAACCAGCCTAATTCACCCCTGGCTAAAACCGAATCTCAGTAATGCTTCTTGAGGAACATCCAATCAACTTTGTCATCTGCTTTTTCTATGTCAACTTTCATGACAAGATTACCACCCCTGGACTTTCTGGATGCCCTCCTTGCTAGGGCATCCGCATGACTGAATATATATATATATATATATATATATATATATATATATATATATATATATGGGAAAAGGTTCTATGCCGTCGAGCTCATGGGAACTTCCCCTGAGGTCGAGCTGTGTGGGCCCCACCGTGATGTATGTCGAACATCTACACCGTGCATTCGATGGGTCCCCTTTAAATACTGGGATATCCCAAAAATCGGCCGTATATGGAACTTAGGTGAGCCATACCATCTAAAATCATGTGAAGACATGCCTAAAACATATAAAAGCACTTGGTGGGGCCCACATAAAATTTAGATGCATCTGAAACTACGTCTGACCCTTCATCCAAGTGAGACACACATAATGGATGGGCTGGATTTTTGAACCACATCTTTGTGGACCCAACAAATGATTATGAATGTTTTAAAGGAGGGTAACACCTCTCAACTTTTGTATGTGGTGTGGCCCACACAAGTCACGAATTGACTTGATTTTTAAGCCACAGGCCCACCATGGAATAGTGCAACTGACTGATGGGGTAGATGTTCGACATGCATCACTGTGGGGCCACACAACTCGAGCTCATGGAAAATTCCCATGAGCTCGACCACATAGAACGTTTCCACACACACACACGCACACACACACACCCACACACACACACACACACACATATATATATATATATATATATATATATATATATATATATATATATATATGAAAGCTAATTTAATTGAATGTAATTAATGTAAATATACTAAATAATTCTAATGCCCTCCTAATCACAATCTCTGGAACCTAGCCATACACTCACTACAATTTTTTGCTCTCCTTTTTTCACCATACATTGCATACCACTTGTATGACAGCTAAAATATCCCATGTCTGCAATTTCTAAGATATAGACTCTAACTATGGTCCCACAATAGATTAACGGTTTAGATTGTCCTAAAAATTTCCACAATTACGATGGGACTCTTGCCGGTGACCATGGAATCACAAATTTGCAGGAGGTTTGCCAATTCCACGAGCGCTATACAATATATATCATCTACACGCGGCTGCATGTTCCAGACTTCCAGCGGCAGAGAGGTGCAATCTCCAAGCTGTCCAGGTTTCTCGTACAAAAATGAGGCTGGTAGGCTGACCAGGTGGGCCACGATGTTAGAAAAAGGTGCAGTGGCTTTGAAAACTTCAGGATTTTTTCTAAGCCGTGAGTTTGTTTCAGACATAGTGGCCCACCACATAAGCTTACTGAACAGATCTTGTTCCAAAGCATTATCGTAGTGGGAATCCAATGGACGGATTGGATTTCTCCTAACTATGTGCAATGCTTCCCCGTGTGGTTGTGTGTTTATGAACTGTCTTGTGCACGCATGTCGGATTACGAAGCTCAATTTTCCGTACAACGGATCGAGCATTTTTATCATTTATCCACTTAAACTGCCGCACCTCCACACAAAACTTTATACTCTGGCAGAGTGTGATGATGATACGCAGACAATTAGAAATTGCAAACTTGGAGTACAGGTAATTCAAATTAAACTGAGCAAATTACGGATCCCAGTTTAGATATATCATGACCCAAACCTACGGTTATTTGGTGATCTGACTACTTGATTGAAGGAAAATTATTGGTCGGTTAAAAAAATAAAAATCCAACGGTCTCATTTCAACAAGCAATTGTCCACGAACCAGATTTAGGATTCTTCAACAAATCAGATGTTAGACAGTGGGTTCCGCAATTTATTCATTTTAATTTGAGTTAAATTAGGTCGAGTATACAATTTCTGAGCACCTGCATATCAAGTGTCATAGCGCAATCGAGTAACGAATGACCCCCATAATGAAAGGAAGAGAAATTTCCAACTGTACGACCACCATATGGCCCGTTCCCGAGACCGAGCCCATCCCATTTTACTTTCCAATAGTACTCCCCAGGTGTACGGTCACCTTGCAAAAGGTCGAAAATGGCCCTGCTTTTTCCTTCAAGCGTTGACGCTCCTCAAACTCCCAGTTGTACGAATGGTTCAAAGGAGATCAACGTTACATGGGCCCATCAGTTATGTATTTATTATATCCACAATGTTCATCCATATTTTGAAATCATTTCAGAGCATTATCCAGAAAAAAAATATATCCAAAGATCAATTGGACCACACCACAAAGAGCAGCAGAAAATTGATTTTCACTGTTGAAACTTTTGTAGGGCCCACCATAACATTTACTTTCCATCCAATCTATTCATAAGGTTACAAAGACTCGGATGAATAGGAAAAACAAATTTAGTAATGATCCAAAACTTCCATAACTCCTTAAAGGGTTTCAACGGTAGACGTTCAAAGCAGAATAGTAATGTCATTTGCTGTGGTCAGACCTATAGTTATGGATAATAACCGTAGCCATTGATACCTTAATCCGTAGCAATAAGGTCCATCCGGGATGGGCGCACTGACCTGTCGACCCCCCGCGCCGCTTGCTGGCCTGTCCGGTGCGGCCACGCCAATCTGGCGGGGCCACGCCCATAGGGTGGTCCCTATGGCTACGGATAATAACCGTAGCTAAAATCCATAGCAATGGGTTCTTTATTATTTTTTATATTTTTTTAAAAAAATTTTATTTTTTAATGGGGAGAACTTTTTCTCCCTTACATTTTTCTCAAATACATAATTATGTAAATATGTATATATAAGTATATAAAAATATTTGTCTATCTCTTAATTTATTTCTTTGTCTATTTATTTAACAAGCATATCTCCTAAACTAGAATGAGTTACATAATGTACCATATACGATTTTGGGGTAGGAGAAGCTAATTTAGACAAATAACATAGTAATTTTTTGAGATTCCATCGGGTCGATGGTTAAAAATATACTTCACGGTCAATTCACTTCACTTCACGGCCATTTTTATGCACTTCGCGGTCAGTTCACTTCACTTCACCGTCATTTGCATGCATCTCACGGTCATTCCCAGCAATTCTGTGTTGATTCACGATCAATTCGATGCACTTCATGGTCAATTCACTTCACTTCACAACCATTTCCACGCACTTCGCAGTCATTTCACTTCACTTCACTATCATTTTCATGCATTTCACGGTCATTCCTAGCAATTCTGTGTTCATTCACGGTTAATTCCACGCACTTTACGGTCAATTCACTTTACTTCACGGCCATTTCCACGCACTTCGCGTTCATTTCACTTCACTTCACCGTCATTTCCATACATTTACGGTCATTCCTAATGATTCTGTGTTCATTCACGATTAATTCAACGCACTTCACGGTCAATTCACTTCACTTCACAGCCATTTTTGCGCACTTCGCGGTCATTTCACTTCACTTCACTGTCATTTCCATGCATTTCACGGTCATTCTTAGCGATTCCGTGTTCATTCACGGTCAATTCGACGCACTTCACGGTCAATTCACTTCACTTCATAGCCATTTCCACGCACTTTATGAGCATTTCACTTCACTTCACCGTCATTTCCATGCATTTCATGGTCATTCCTAGCGATTTCGTGTTCATTTATGGTCAATTCGACGCACTTCACGGTCAATTCACTTCACTTCACGGCCATTTCCACGCACTTCGCGATCATTTCATGTAACACCCTGAAAATCGGGGGTCGTGTATAAACTCAACTCCCGAGTTCCAGACCGTCACTTATGCAACAAAAATGATTATGATTCAATGTTGTCTGAGTTAAAGCATTCACATGAGTAAAAGTATACCAAAACTGCAATTCATACTCCAGATCCAGTGATAAAAGCAAGCGGAAGACTAAAGAATATATATATCACTGTAAGAAAAAATAAAGTAGATCTCGACTGTCTCTAAAGTATGAATATATCTCTGAGTCTCATATACATGTAATAACAGAAATCAAAATGTCAAAAGTAGTCCCACTGAGAAGTCCCATCAACCCAGGCCACCTAAGCAAAACCGTCGTGGTACTGCATGTATGAGAACTCGTCCTGGTCCTCATCATAGTCCGACTCTGCCTCCTGAATCGCTGCGTCACCTGCATCTAAGACAGGGTCTGGTGGGTGTTGCAAACATCATCCCGTAACGTGGGAATGAGTAGCTAACTCAGTGGAATAATAGAGCAAGGATTAACATGTTCTCAAATCAATCATGCAATAATAGTAAAGCAGTAAATCAAACATTCCTAATACTGTTGTTAATGCAATATGACATGATGGATGTCCTCACCGACGATCTCCCTCATACGGCACCATCTTACGAATGCGGCATGCAATCGTCCCACAGTGCTCCACATCTTCCAGGCACATGCAATGTAATGGTGATATAATTTCTGAGTTATTATTAGTCCATTCAAACAGCAGGATTGGGAAACTAAGGTACTTCCCTTATATCAATCCCAACACAGATCCTGTCTAGGGTCGTCACTCCTAGTAATCTCATACGATGTATATTTTGTAGGTCGCTGCAAGGGCTGTCAGGGCTGTTGCTCGCACTCGTTGCACCGCTCCCCCATCACATTATCAATACAGGCCTACTGTACTCTCACTGCTACGGAAGGGTCGTCGCCTCCCGTAGACTCAGAATACGCTCGCGGCCACTACAAAGGATTCGTCGCCTGATCAGTGTAGGCCGACAGCAAGAATATAGTGTCCCATACCACCATAATCTGCTCATGAGTCATAAGTGTTCACTGGTCACTACGGGGAGGTTTATGGCCCCAGCGTAGGCCGACAGCTCGACCACGGTGTCTCATACCACCATGCCCGGCTCATGAGTCTTCGTGGATCAAGGTACCATGGTTGACAGGGTTTACAATGGTAAGTTCAGTACCCTAGGTTCAAGCAGTTATGACTCATACAGGGTGAACATACAACGGCCAGCCGGATTACTTGACGGGCTCGACTAGCACGATCGCATCTCAAGTCGTACGACATGAAGTGCGTAAAACACCTCGCGTGGCCAAACCACTGCCGCCAACTCCAAAACACGGCTCGCGTTCATCGACGCGTCGTTCGTGACAAAGATAGGCCAACCACGAACTTGCTCGGTTGCTGATTGCCTGGACTAGGTATAGTCCCAAACATTTATGAATCCACATCAGCAAATCATGTAAGAGTATTGGAAATGAAATACAACCATGTGAGCATGTTAACACATGTCATAACATACAACTTAAGTAAATCATCCAACGCATGCATTCATACATATAATGAAATCATGCATATAGCTAACATGTAGGAAATCATTTACATCAGCATATTAATTGAGAAATCAATCTCAAACTAATTCATAACACCATTTAATTCAATACATACTAATACAAGCATTTATACAAACACTTAAACTACACACTTAAGTCTACATATAGTATGTCGACTCAAAGTGAGCATTTAGGCGAATCTCTTCGCCAAACTAATTATGCACACATTCCTAGTATCCTAATGCGACAAGAAGCCATGTCAATCACATCAGCAAAATATGGATGAAAACAGTATTTCTTACAAATGACTAAAATGCCCTAAATCTCATACTCTTCGTCTATTTACGAAACAGGAAACGGACGGCATGTTGTACATGTGAAACGGCGTTGCCGTCGATAATCTACTATTAAACGACATTGAAAGCGTTGGAAACAGTCAATCAAAGCGTCTAAAATCTGCACCTTTTCTCTTATAGGTGTATTAATTCGAACGGACCGTATACGCTTCGTATACGGCGAATAGGGAACCTAATTTACAAGATGCATCAGTTACTTCGCTATGGAAACTAAGGATCAGCAAATCAGCAAGAGTTTAGGGTATTTTCTTACCTAGAAACGTGGAGAAATCACCGGCAAAGTGATTGGAGCGTGTTGCTTAAACACGTGTAGCAGGTAGCACCAACAGCAGGAAATTCTCTCCCACTCTCTCTCACAATCTCTCACCTTTTCTCTCTCTCAACCTAGGGTTTTTTCTAAATTCGGATGGGAGAGAGGAGTGAGGGTTTCAAGCCCTTTTATAAGCCCAAACATGCCCAAAACAGGCTTGGGAACAAAGTTTACTTGATGCCTAACCAAATCAGGGCTGTTTCGGTCCAAAAGGACATTTCTGGTGGTCCCCTGGCCGAACGTGATCGGACTTAAGTTCATACATATCGGATGTCGTTCACATCCCATTTTCAGTCCAGTAGTGTACGTAGATCGCCCGTGGCGGTCCAGTTTCAGTTCAGCGGTCACCGCACGTAGATCAGGTCTACAAGTCTCATGATATGAAATAGAAATTTTTCCTGATCTGAGGGTGTAATTTGGCTGAATTCTGACAGTCAGAACGCTTAATACTGACGCGTCAAGTCGTGTGCCAGATTTGAATTTCAAATTCCAAATCTAACCCTATTCTCACTCTCTTCAGTCCAGGCTCAATGAAATAGCCTGCGAATGTCGGTTGGACTTGATTTTCGAAATGATTGTCAAGTCCAGTAAGGCGGTTCTAACGGTCTAAGATTGTAGGTATCGGACTTTCGACGCGCGGTCTAGATCCAATACAAAGTTTCAAAGAGGTCCAGAGAACAAACTGGCTTAGAGTTTGATCCGAGGTTTTAGAGTATTATAGCATCATTGGTTCTACTCGCTTTGTTCCTTGTAGAACGTATTTAAAGTGATCAGGGACTATTTCCCAGCTACTCTAGCGTTGCGCTAGCTAACTTACACTTATTTTCTAAAGGAATTAATCCTATGCAATTTCTGGTCGAGATAATACTCGAGTCCGAGTATGAATTTTTCCAGGGCGTTACATTTCACTTCACTTCACCGTCATTTCCATGCATTTCACGGTCATTCCTATCATTCACGGTCAATTCGACGCACTTCACGGTCAATTCACTTCACTTCACGGCCATTTTCATACACTTCACGGTCATTTCACTTCACTTCACCGTCATTGTTATGCATTTCACGGTCATTCCTAATGATTCTGTGTTCATTCACAGTCAATTCGACGCACTTCACGGTCAATTCACTTCACTTCACGGCCATTTCCATACACTTCGCGGTCATTTCACTTCACTTCACCGTCATTTCCATGCATTTCACAGTCATTCCTAGTGATTCCATGTTCATTCACGGTCAATTCGACGCACTTCACGGTCAATTCACTTCACTTCACGGCCATTTTCACGCACTTCGCGGTCATTTCACTTCACTTCACCATCATTTCCATGCATTTCACGGTCATTCCCAGCAATTTCGTGTTCATTCATGATCAATTTGACACACTTCACGGTCAATTCACTTCACTTCATGGCCATTTCCAAGCACTTCGCAGTCAATTCACTTAACTTCACCATCATTTCTATGCATTTCACAGTCATTTCCTGCGATTCCGTGTTCATTCACAGTCAATTCGATGCACTTCACAGTCAATTCACTTCACTTCACAGCCATTTCCACGCACTTCGTGGTCATTTCACTTCACTTCATCGTCATTTCCATGCATTTCACGGTCATTCCTAGCGATTCCGTGTTCATTTCACAGTTTAGGTTTTGGGATTTGAGAATGGGTTCGGGTTTAGGTTATAGGTTTTGGTTTCGGTTTAGGTTATAGGTTAACAGTTTAGATTAAGGTTTAGGTTTAGGTTATAGGTTTTTAGATTTGAGAATGGGTTCGGGTTTAGGCTATAGGTTTTGGTTTTGGTTTTGGTTATAGGTTTTGGGATTTGAGAATGGGTTCGGGTTTAGGTTATAGGTTTTGGTTTTGGTTTAGGTTATAGGTTTTGGTTTAGGTTATAGGTTATAGGTTTAGGTTTAGGTTTTAGGATTTGAGAATGGGTTCGGGTTTAGGTTATAAGTTTTGGTTTCGGTTTAGGTTATAGGTTAACGGTTTAGGTTAAGGTTTAGGTTTAGGTTATAGGTTTTTGGATTTAAAAATGGGTTCGGGTTTAGGCTATAGGTTTTGGTTTTAGTTTAGGTTATAGGTTTTAGTTTAGGTTATAGGTTTTGGGATTTGAGAATGGGTTCGGGTTTTGGTTATAGGTTTTGGTTTTGAGAATGGGTTCGGGTTTAGGCTATAGGTTTTGGTTTTGAGAATGGGTTCGGGTTTAGGCTATAGGTTTTGGTTTTGAGAATGGGCTCGGGTTTAGGCTATGGGTTTTGGTTTTAGTTTAGGTTATAGGTTTTGGTTTTGAGAATGGGTTCGGGTTTAAGCTATAGGTTTTGGTTTTAGTTTAGGTTATAGGTTTTGGTTTAGGTTATAGGTTTTGGGATTTGAGAATGGGTTTAGGTTTAGGTTATAGGTTTTGGTTTAGGTTATAGGTTTTGGGATTTGAGAATGGGTTCGGGTTTAGGTTATAGGTTTTGGTTTTGGTTTTGGTTATAGGTTTTGGTTTAAGTTATAGGTTATAGGTTTAGGTTTAGGTTTTAGGATTTGAGAATGGGTTCGGGTTTAGGTTATAAGTTTTGGTTTCGGTTTAGGTTATAGGTTAACGGTTTAGGTTTAGGTTATAGGTTTCTAGATTTGAGAATTGGTTCGGGTTTAGGCTATAGGTTTTGGTTTTAGTTTAGGTTATAGGTTTTGGGATTTGAGAATGGGTTCGGGTTTAGGTTATAAGTATAGGTTTAGGTTAGGTCATAGGTTAAGGTTTAGGGATTTGAGAATGGGTTTGGGTTTAGGTTCAGGTTAGAGGTTTTGGGATTTGAGAATGGGTTCAGGTTTAGGTTATAGGTTTTGGTTTTGATTTAGGGTATAGGTTTTAGGATTTGATAATGGGTTCAAGTTTAGGTTATAGGTTTTAGTTTAGGTTTAGGTTATAGGGTTTTGGATTTAAGAATGGGTTATGGTTTAGGTTTAGGAAATTGGGTTCAAGTTCGGGATTGGGTTTAAGTTTGAGTTTTCAAGTTTAGGTTTAGGTTTGGGTTTAAGTTTGGGTTTAAGATTGGGCCCCACAGTTATGTATTTATTATATCCACAACATTCATCCATATTTCGAGATCATTTCGGAGCATTATCCAAAATAAAAAATAAAAAATGGATCATTTCGAAGCCTAAACCCGAACCCATTATCAAATCTAAAAACTTATAACCTAAACCTAAACCATTAACCGATAACCTAAATCAAAACGTATAACCTAAACCAAAACTAAAACCTATAACCTAAACCCAAACCTATTATCAAATCCCAAAACCTATAACCTAAACCGAAACCAAAACCTATAACCTAAACTCGAACCCATTCTCAAATCCCAAAACACAAACCCAAACCTAAACCTAAACGTAAAACTTAAAACCTAAACCTAAGCCTATAACCTAAACTCAAATCCCTAAACCTAAACCTAAACCTAATCCTATAACCTAAACTCAAATCCCTAAACCTTAACATATAACCTAACCTAAACTTATACTTATAACCTAAAACTATTCTCAAATCTTAAAACCAATAACTTAAACCTAACCTTTCCCTAAACCAATAACCTAAACTCAATTCCCTAAGCCTAAACCTTAGCCTAAACCTAAACTCAAATCCCTAAAGCTTAACCTACGACCTAACCTAAACCTATACTTATAACCTAAACCCGAACCCATTCTCAAATCCCAAAACCTATAACCTAAACCAAAACCTATAACCTAAACCAAAACCAAAATCTATAGCCTAAACTCGAACCCATTCTCAAATCCCAAAACCTATAACCTACACCAAAACATATAACCTAAACTAAAACCAGAACCTATAACCTAAACACGAACCCATTCTCAAATCCAAAAACCTATAACCTAAACCTAAACCGTTAACCTATAACCTAAACCGAAACCAAAACTTATAACCTAAACCCGAACCCATTCTCAAATCCCAAAACCTAAACCTAAACCAAAACCTATAACCTTTGGGAGTTGAGAATAGGTTTCGGTTATAGGTTATAGGTTAAGGTTAGGGTGTAGGTTAAGGTCATTTGCTATAGGTTATAAGTTTACGTTAAAGTTTAGGTTTAGGTTTAAGTTATAGGTTTTGGGATTTGACAATAGGTTTAGGTTATAAGTATAGGTTTAGGTTAGGGTGTAAGTTAAGGTTTAAAGAAATGACCGTGAATCAACACGAAATTGCCAGGAATGACCGTAAAATGCATGGAAATGACCATGAAGTGAAGCGATTGGACAGCAAAATGCGCTGAAATGACCGTGAAATGCATGTAAATGACCGTGAAGTGAAGGAGTTTGACCGTGAAATGCCTTGAAATAATCGTGAATCAACACGAAAATGTTTGGAATGACCATGAAATGCATGAAAGTGATCATGAATTGAAGCGAAATGACTGTGAAAAGCATGCAAATGACCGAGAAGTGAAGGAGTTTGGTGAAATGCCTAAAAATGACCGTGAATCAACACGGAATTGTTTCGGACGACCATGAAATGCATGGAAGTGATCATGAATTGAAGCGAAATGACCGTGAAATGCATGGAAATGACCGTGAAGTGAAGGAGTTTGACCATGAAATGCCTCAAAATGACCGTGAATTAACACGAAATTGTTCCAGACGACCGTGAAATGCATGGAAGTGATCATGAATTGAAGCAAAATGACCATGAAATGCATGTAAATGACTGTGAAGTGAAGGAGTTTGACCGTGAAATGCCTCGAAATGACCGTGAATCAACACGGAATTATTTCGGATGACCGTGAAATGCATGGAAGTGATCATGAATTGAAGCGAAATGACCGTGAAATGCATGCAAATGACCGTGAAGTGAAGGAAGTGATTCATGGTCATTTCAAGGCATTTCTTGGTCAATTCCCTTCACTTCACGGTCATTTGCATGCATTTTGCGGTCAATTCGCTTCAATTCATGATCACTTTTATGCATTTCACGGTCATCTGAAACAACTCCGTGTTGATTCACGGTCATTTCGAGGCATTTTGCGGTCAATTCCATTCCCTTCATGGTCATTTGCAAGCATTTCGCGGTCAATTCACTTCAAACCATGATCATTCCCATGCATTTCACGATCATCCCAAACAATTTCGTGTTGATTCACGGTCATTTCGAGGCATTTCAAGGTCAATTTCCTTCACTTCATGGTCATTTACATGCATTTCACGGTCAATTCGCTTCAAACCATGATCATTCCCATGCATTTCACGGTCATCTGAAACAATTTCGTGTTGATTTATGGTCATTTCGAGGCATTTTGCGGTCAATTTCCTTCACTTCATGGTCATTTGCATGCATTTCACGGTCAATTTGCTTCAATTCATGATCACTTTCATGCATTTCACGGTCATCCGAAACAATTCTGTTTTGATTCACGGTCATTTCAAGGCATTTTGCGGTCAATTCCCTTCACTTCACAGTCATTTGCATGCATTTCGTGGTCAATTCGCTTCAAACCATGATCATTCCCATGCATTTCATGGTCATCCCAAACAATTCCGTGTTGATTCACGGTCATTTTGAGGCATTTTACGGTCAATTCCCTTCACTTCACGGTCATTTGCATGCATTTCGCGGTCAATTCACTTCAAAGAGTAGCACAAAATTGATTTTCACCGTTGAAACTTTTATAGGGCCCACCATAATATTTATTTTCAATCCAATCTATTCATAAGGTCACAAAGACCTGGATGAAGAGGAAAAACAATTTTCATAATGGGTTCGTGTTTAGGCTATAGGTTTTGGTTTTGGTTTAGGTTATAGGTTTTGGGATTTAAGAATGGGTTCGGGTTTAGGTTATAGGTTTTGGTTTTGGTTTAGGTTATAGGTTTTGGTTTAGGTTATAAGTTATAGGTTTAGGTTAAGGTTTAGGTTTAAGTTTTAGGATTTGAGAATCGGTTCGGGTTTAAGTTATAAGTTTTGGTTTCGGTTTAGGTTATAGGTTAACGGTTTAGGTTTAGGTTATAGGTTAACGGTTTAGGTTTAGGTTATAGGTTTTTGGATTTGAGAATGGGTTCGGGTTTAGGCTATAGGTTTTAGTTTTAGTTTAGGTTATAGGTTTTGGTTTAGGTTATAGGTTTTGGGATTTGAGAATGAGTTCGGGTTTAGGTTATAGGTTTTGGTTTTGAGAATGGGTTTGGGTTTAGGCTATAGGTTTTGATTTTAGTTTAGGTTATAGGTTTTGGGATTTGAGAATGGATTCGGGTTTAGGTTATAAGTTATAGGTATAGGTTAAGCTTTAGGTTTAGCTTTTGGGATTTGAGAATGGGTTCGGGTTTAAGTTATAGGTTTTGGTTATGGTTTAGGTTACAGGTTATAAGTTTTGAGATTTGAGAATGGGTTCGGGTTAGGTTATAGGTTTTGGTTTTGGTTTAGGTTATAGGTTTTGGTTTAGGTTAAGGTATAGGTTTAGGTTAGAGGTTTTGGGATTTGAGAATGGGCTCGGGTTTAGTTTATAGGTTTTGGGATTTGATAATGGGTTCGGGTTTAGGTTATAGGTTTTGGTTTTGGTTTAATATGGATTCGAAAATGCGTCGAAATGACCGTGAATCAACACGGAATAGGCGGGAATGACCGTGAAATGCATGGAAATAACCTAAACCAAAACCAAAACCTATAACATAAACCCGAACCCATTCTCAAATGCCAAAACCTATAACCTAAACCAAAACCAAAACCTATAGCCTAAACCCGAACCCATTCTCAAATCCAAAAACCTATAACTTAAATCGAAACCAAAACCTGAACCGTGAAGTGAAGGGAATTGACCGCGAAATGCCTCAAAATGACGTGAAGTGAAGGGAATTGACTGCGAAATGCCTTGAAATGACCGTAAATCAACACGAAATTGTTTGGGATGACAGTGAAATGCATGGGAATGATCATGGTTTGAAGCGAATTGACCGTAAAATGCATGCAAATGACCATGAAGTGGGGGGAATTGTCACGCCCCAAACTCGAAAACTGGGCTCACAAAATTCTCGATCACCGAATCCGGCGCCAATAGCCTCCGTAGATGTTCACTCCCCAAGTGCAGGGTTGTGATGTAGTAATAACTCGGTAAGACCGAGGTCGAATCCCAAGGGACTGAAACTTGTACGTTATCTAAAATTAACAGGAAATAGAACTAGAATGAGAAGAAATCTGAATTGAATTATAAATTGAGGAATAATTGTAAACTATTAATCTAAAACTTATAGGAGAAATCAGAGGTAAGGAAACTAGGGATTCAGAGGATCCACTTGTAGAGATCAGGGAGATCTTATGCCTGTTTCATGAATCATGGAATTTACTGAACTGCCATTGATCTAGTTTTCAAAGAGATGAAAGGAAGATGAATAAGAATGGATTCCATCACCAAACCATGCCCCAAAGACTATGGCAAACAACAGAATTAAACTACTTACCACCCAATCACATGTATGCAAGTTAGGAAGGGTACCGTCATCCAACCATGCCCAGGAGACTTTGGTGAACAACAGGGCTTCCTGACGTCATAAACATAAAGGGGAAAAGGACATGCTCCAAGCCATTGCAGACCCATTGTAATTTTATTCACAACAGACCATTAAAGACTAAACAAAACATGCCATTAATAATCAACTAAAATTAACGTTAATTAAAGAATTAAAATTAAATTAAAGACATAAAATAAAATCTTCCATCTCACCACAAGCTTCACCTCTTAGCCCTAGCTAAGAGGTTCAGCCCATCACAGACATGATGAAGCTGGACATGTTAAAAGAAAATATGAAGAAGGAAAAAAATCAAAATAACAAAATTACTTTACTCCCTCTGCCCTCGTTTTCAGCCCAAGCCTCAAGCTCTCCACCTCCTGATCTCCTTTCAAGACCTGAATGAATGCTCCCCACGTCCAAAACCTCCTTTTATAGCTGCTAGAAGGCTGGAGTCAGTGACAGAGTTGTAGCAGGACACGGAGTGCAATTTTTGCAGGCAAGTTCGGTGCCTCGAAACACGTCACTTTCCTCTCTCAAATTCCAAAGAAACACCGTCCCTTAGTACTTTCTTGAGTTCTCTACATGATAGACGGTTCAGATCTGCCATATAATCAAAAATGGTGGGCCAAAACCACCTGAAAAAGTCAGTTTTCACGGATGTGCGAAACCTTTCACACCATTTCGCTGTTGTGATCGGTGGGCCCCACAGAAGCATTTTCTGGAAAATTCACCCCGTCCATTGGATTCAGGATGAAATTTCAGTCAAGAATGGGTGGTTTTGAACGTCCATTGAAGTGGCCCAGAGAAGAAATCACAAAAGGATCAGTTTTGAACGTTGCAGGGCAGCCCTTTTGTAGCCTCTGTATCTCACACGTGTGCACGCATGGGTGAAAAGCGACAACATGATTTTGAAGTATTCAATGTCGTCTACACAGTGGATGGTTCGGATTGAGCTTATAGGGCACATGTGGGGCCCACTATCTTCCGCAAAACGGCCAGCGGCCGTTCATTCGCTGACGCTAAAACGAAGAATTCTTCCGTTGTGGCACTTGTGGGGCCCATTTCGTTAGACACTTGAGAAATCCAATCCGTCCGCCGAATTCCTCTCGGAATTTCAATAAAAAATGACTGGTTTCAGATCGATTTTGGCTTGGCCCACGGAATATTCTGTTTCGCCGTCCATCTGACGTTTGACGGTGGCAATCGCATGATAACATGCATGGGGTGAGAAGGTCAACATGGTTGTGGTCGTACCCACTTCCCGGACACCATGAACGGATCGAATTTTTAAGATCCATGATGGGTGGACCCCACTAAGATCAAATGGATGGACAACGCCTGCCGCTGCCCATTTTAGTAAGGTTTTGAAAGTGGCACGGGTCAGCGCCTGCTGACCGCGTGCATTGGTTCTGTGTGGTTCGGGAGTGCACTGTACGGTGCACTCTACTTACATAAGGTGGGCCCCTCCTTGAGTGATATACAAAATCCAATCCATCCATCCACTTTGTCATATCATTTAACCCGTCAAGACCAAATTTAAAGCATATCCAGATAACAGGTGGGCCCCAGTTCAAGATTTTATGGGCTGATATGTCCATTGGGCCACTTCTACAACGATCCAATGGCTGAAACTTGACATGTACGGTTAA
The DNA here is from genome assembly GCA_037074715.1 of Magnolia kwangsiensis. NCBI lineage: Eukaryota > Viridiplantae > Streptophyta > Magnoliopsida > Magnoliales > Magnoliaceae > Magnolia > Magnolia kwangsiensis. Next base: position 38,209,531 of record CM073576.1, on the reverse strand, counting down.
TTTGTGACATTAAGACTATGTATGAAGTTTCGAACCGAACGGATGGTGGGAAACATGTGATCTTGCATTCTGGATGAGTTTTAGACCATTTGAGCTTCAGTTCTTTGATTTTCTCGGATCCCTGGCATATAATTTCAGTCGATCTTGGTCCCCTGGAGTGTGTCCCTTGCCTTGGTGCATCTTGAGCACTAAAACTATGTTTTTAACACCCATTTCCAGTTCAAGCTCATAAAGACCCCTGCATCACAAACACGATTAAATCGGGCTATTAGACAGTACAATGTTCGTAAATTCAGGTAATAACTAAGGTCTAATATGTAATATTTGACTCTCAACACAACCCCCAACCAGCATTTTGCTAGTCCCGAGCAAATTATGCGAAAAATAAGTTGAGAATTATAGGAGAACTTTCTATGAAATCGAGTGAGATTTTGAGCAAGATGCGAGAAATTTAATATTCATGAATGTTGGAAATTGTTTTCTCTTGGACTCAACCACACATTAAACTTCATTAATCAAGTTCATAATATTAATCCATCAATTAAAATAATTCTAAACATTGAGATCCATGGATGTATAGTGTAATCTCAGCCTATTATCATTAAAATTCAATTTATTATTTCATGATAGCATTGGTAACCACAAGAGTATTCAGGACACCTAAAACCCGAACCAAACCTGCCTCAGAAATTTCGTCTTTTGATTTTTCTTTAGAAGTAATGCCAAGGATGGGGTTCAAATCCTCACCTATAGGGAGCAAACCTATGGTAAAGACCAGTCGCCCAATAATTTTTGAATGTTAACCTTGGGGAATCAAACCTTCACCTGTGGGGAGCAAACCTACGGTGAAGGTCATTTGCCCAACCCTGGGTATTTTCTTTTTCTATTGATCATGATTGGTAACTTTTTCAGGCTGGTTCCTTTCGTGCTTAGTGATTACCAAGTTAATCCTTCAATATGGAACTGAAATCTTAAAGTGAAAGCGAGATATGACATGTGAAATCATGGCTCTATCAATGTTTACAACTTCTAATTCTGAATTAAAACTTCAATCTTAACTGTGAAATCTCACAGATGCTGAATCCAAGAGTCATAAATTACTAATATTACGTATCTTATTATTCTAAATCAAGGATGTCCGTCAAAATCACTTCGAATTCACAAGAAGTTCTCAGAAAAATTTGAAAATTTTTACAAATTTTTGCTCAAGACCAAGAAAATACTGATTAGGAAGCCTAATCTCTCACCCCCAACCTCAAATCTACATTGTCCTCAATGTAAAAGATATGAGCATGCAATGCACATGGAACAATGAAAGTAAAGTGATGGAAAGATAGTACCTGGATAACGAATCAAGAGAGAGACTTTCCAAGAGATCATGGCATGGAAGCTTGTCAGCATGAGAGAAAAATCAGAACAAAAATAACAACGAATAAAATCCTACCTATACCACTTTCGCAGGTGCTCTCGATTACATTTAGCGTATGCAACAAGCCTTTAAACCCCTAGGTTACCCCTAGTGGACGAGTTGTAGTCTCGTGAGGGTTTGTAGTAATGTTACCCACAAACATTGACTATCTAACTAAACAAAAATGAAATGAAATGGAATAAAAAGACTAGATTGCCTCCCAGGAGCGTTAAATTTATCGTCTTCAGTCAGACAAATAAAGCAAACTATCCTAGTCCTATGAAAATGATAAACCTACCTATACCTCCATCAGACTAGGAGATCAATCCTGGTAATCAGGCGCAATCAGAGGCATGGACATGTCCTCTGACTCAAATGCCTCGACGAATGGCTTTAATCGATGTCCATTAACTTTAAACTCCTTGCCATTGTCGGGATCTTTTATCTCGACGGCCCCATGAGGATAAGCAGTGACAACAATGTAAGGACCGGTCCAACGAGATCGAAGCTTACCTGGAAAGAGATGTAGTCGAGAATCGTACAAAAGGACTTTCTGACCTGGCGTGAATGATTTTCGTAGAATATGTTGATCATGAAACGCCTTCATCCTGTCCTTGTAAATTCTTGAGTTTTCGTACGCATCGTTCCGGATTTCTTCAAGTTCATTTAATTGAAGTTTGCGTAACGAGCCAGCGTTGTCCAGATTGAAATTTAGATTTTTGATCGCCCAATATGCTTTATGTTCCAATTCCACAGGCAAGTGACAGGCCTTCCCATATACAAGTCTAAAGGGAGATGTTTCAATAGGAGTTTTAAAAGCAGTACGGTACGCCCACAAGGCATCGGTCAATCGAATTGACCAGTCCTTACGATCAGGGTTAACCGTTTTCTCTAGGATATGTTTGATCTCTCTATTGGGAATCTCAGCTTGTCCACTTGTCTGTGGATGGTATGGGGTGCTCACCTTATGAGAGATACCGTATTTCTTCATTAAACTCTCAAATGGTCTATTGTAGAAGTGTGAGCCCCCGTCACTAATGATGGCTCGAGGCGTTCCGAAACGCAATAGGATATTTTCTTTCAAAAATTTAATGACCGTGCGATGGTCATTTTTGCGACACGGAATTACTTCAACCCATTTAGTGACATAGTCTACGGCGAGCAAAATATATAGATTTCCAAATGATTGGGGGAATGGTCCCATGAAATCAATGCCCCAGCAATCAAATGCTTCAATAATAAGGATGGGATTCAAAGGCATCATATTTCAACGGGACAATGCTCCCAATTTTTTACAACGCTCACAAGCTTTGCAAAACTCATGAGTGTCCCTGAACATAGTGGGCCAGTAAAAGCCACACTGTAGAATCTTGGTCATGGTCTTTTTAGCAGAAAAGTGACCACCACAGGCCTGTGAGTGACAGAAGGAGATGACACTCTGATGCTCATCGTCTGGCACACATCTCCTTAAGATTTGGTCTGGGCAATATTTAAACAAATGTGGATCATCCCAGAAAAAGTTACGCACCTTGGTAAAGAATTTTTTCTTATCTTGTGATGTCCAGTGTGTCGGTATGGCACCTATGGCAAGATAATTAGCAATATCAGCGAACCAAGGTGAATGGGAGACTCTAAACAGTTGTTCATCAGGGAACATGTCATTGATATGGGTCACCTCAAGGGAATCAGAGGTATTAAGGCGAGAAAGATGATCAACCACTACGTTCTCTACTCCCTTTTTGTCTTTAATTTCCAAATCAAATTCTTGGAGTAGAAGGATCCATCGTATCAGACGGGGCTTAGAATCATTCTTAGAAAGAAGATACTTAAGTGTCACATGATCTGTGTAGATGATGATCTTGGATCCGATCAGGTATGATCTAAATTTGTCCAAAGTGAACACTACGGCTAAGAGTTCCTTTTCCGTAGTCGAGTAGTTCACTTGGGCAGGATTTAGAGTCCTACTTGCGTAGTGAATAACGTAAGGCCGCTTATCTTTTCTCTGGCCTAAAACCGCTCCAAGAGCATAATCAGAAGCGTCGCACATAAGTTCAAAAGGAAGACTCCAGTCGGGTGGCTGCATGATAGGTGCAGTGGTTAACATACCCTTAAGCTTAGTGAAAGCTTCTTGGCACTGCTCAGTCCACTCGTATGGTGTATCCTTTTGAAGAAGATTACATAAAGGACGAGAGAGGAGACTAAAGTCCTTTATGAATCGTCTATAAAAGCCTGCGTGTCCTAAGAAGGACCACACGTCTCTGATATTCTTGGGTGGAGGTAGGTTAAAAATAAGATCGATTTTTGCCTTATCTACCTCGATTCCTTTGGACGAGATGATATGTCCAAGGACAATTTCCTTTTGAACCATGAAATGGCACTTCTCCCAGTTAAGTACCAAATTTTTTTCTTCATATCTTTTCAGCACACATTTAAGACTTGCTAAGCACTCGCTGAAAGATGAACCGAAAACAGAGAAATTGTCCATGAAGACCTCTAAATATTTCCCCACCATGTCAGAAAAGATACTCATCATGCATCGCTAAAAGGTGACGGGCATTAGATAACCCGAATGGCATCCTTTTGTAAGCAAAGGTGCCATAGGGACATGTAAATGTGGTCTTTTCCTGATCTTCAGGGGCGATTTCAATCTGATTATAACCTGAATACCCGTCAAGGAAACAATAATAGGAATGACCAGCTAGCCTTTCCAGGATTTGATCAATGAAGGGCAAAGGAAAGTGGTCCTTCCTTGTGGCAGTATTCAGCTTTCTGTAGTCAATGCACATTCTCCAACCAGTGGTAACTCTGGTCGACACGAGTTCAATATTGGCATTGGCTACGATGGTGATCCTGGACTTCTTAGGAACCACCTGAGTTGGACTCACCCATTGACTATCGGATATGGGGTATATGATCCCCACATCCAATAGTTTGAGAACCTCGGCCTTAACCACTTCCTTCAAGTTTGGATTTAATCTACATTGTGATTGCCGAACAGCCTTTGCATTGTCCTCAAGATATATACGGTGAGTACAAATCGATGGGTTAATTCCCTTGAGGTCCGCTATCGTCCATCCAAGAGCTCCCTTATGCTCAATGAGAGTAGATATCAGCATACTCTCCTGTTCTTTCTCCAGGTGGGCAGAGATCACCACCGAGTATGTCTCATCTTGACCTAAATAGACATATTTTAAATCAGAGGGCAAAGGTTTTAGGTCAAGCTTCGGTGGCTTGAGGTTAGACGGTAGAGGCACTATATCGATTTGGGGCAACTCTTCAATTTGTGGCCTCCACCGGTTAACTTCAAGTACCGGTGTAGTATCAAGCATGGCACACGTCTCCCTGAGTATATCATCATCAAGATTATGGGAGTGGGCCAGGAACGTCTCTAGAGGATCAGAGGATAAGGTGAGAGGTATTCTATCTTCCACAAAAGAATCAATCATGTTAACATCGTGGAAATCGTCATCATCCTCTGAGTTGCTGCCGTTATTGAAAAAGATATTCGATTCCAATGTCAAATTTCTAAAGGACATAGTCATGACACCATTCCTGCAATTGATAATTGCATTTGAAGTGGACAGGAATGGGCGACCAAGAATGACGGGAATCTGAGTGCTCGTGTCGTTGATGGGTTCGGTGTCCAAGATGATAAAATCAACAGGGTAGTAGAATCTATCCACCTGGACCAACACATCCTCGATGATCCCTCTTGGTATATGAACAGAACGATCAGCAAGTTGTAGTGTGGTTCGAGTGGGTTTTAATTCACCCAAACCTAACTGTTGGTATACCGAGTAGGGAATCAGATTGACGCTTGCTCCTAAGTCAAGAAGTGCGTGATCAATTCGATAGTTTCCGATTACACATGATATGGTTGGGCAACCGGGATCTTTGAATTTTTGTGGCACATCTTGTTTCAGGATGACACTCACTTTCTCAGTTAAGGAGATCTTCTTTTGAATACTTTTCCGTCGTTTGGTAGTGCATAAGTCCTTTAGAAATTTAGCATATGAAGGTATTTATTTTACAACGTCGAGCAGAGGAATATTGACTTTCACTTGTTTCAACACCTCTAGGATATCCTGAGAGTTAGATAGACGTTTTGGTTCAACCAACCGTTGGGAAAACGGAGCAACTGGCTTTTCTAGAGGTTCCGGTTCAAATTTTTGTGGGGCGCCACTAGATCCATCATTGTTGTCATCTTTTGGTTCTTGAGGCTTTTCGGGCCTAACCGGAAGGGTTTTATCAATAACCTTCCCACTCCTAAGAGTGGTGATGGATTTAGCGTGCCCCATTTGATTTGAAGAGCTGGGATTACCTGTCTAGTATTGCGGTTTAGGATTGGGGATTGGTTGTGCAGGAAGCATCCCCTTTTCCATAGCCGTCATACGTGAATCTATTTTTTGCATAAAATTTGAAATTTCTTTCATGGTCCGAGCCAGCTCTTGTATGAAAATTTGAACGGATTCTTCTTGAGGTTTCCCCTGATTTGGATTTTTATTAAAGAAACCTTGAGGGGTAGCAGTTTGTCCGTTCCTCCAACTAAAATTCGGATGATTTTTCCAGCCAGGATTGTACGTATTAGAGGGTGGTCCATTGAAAGGTCTTTGATAGTTATTTACGACATTAGATTGTTCATTCAATACTTCTCGAAAGGCAGGTATTGAAGGACAATTTTCAGTAGTATGAATATTGCAATCACAGATGCCGCAAACACTTTCATTAACCTTTTCCTTCCTTCCTTCCATGGCCTCAAATTTTCTGGTGAGATTGGCCACCTTAGCGTTAAGATCATTATCCTCTTTCAAGAGATATATTCCTCCTTTTTCCCTTGAATGAATCGGCCTAGACGTAGTGTTCGTCTTTGGGTAATAGTCCCATGATTGTATTTTTTCAGCGAGACTATCGAGGTAATCTCATACCTCGTCAACATTTTTATTAATAAAATCTCCGTTACACATTGTCTCGACCATTTGGCGCATGGAAGATGTTAGTCCATCATAGAAAAAATTCGTAACGCGCCATATTTCAAAGCCATGTTGTGGGCATGCATTAACCAGATCCTTGAACCTTTCCCAACATTGGAAGAATGTTTCATCTTCCTTTTGGGCAAAGTTCATGATTGCTCTCCTGAGGGTAATTGTCTTATGATGTGGGAAAATTTTCTTTATAAATTCCCTCTGCAAATCATTCCATGTGCCAATGGACCTAGGACGCAGTGAATGTAACCACGTCTTGGCTTTTTCTTTCAAGAAAAATGGAAAGAGTTTCAGCCTAATAGTATCCTCAGATACATTAGGAAAGTATAAGGTGCCTATGATTTCATCGAACTATTTCAGATGCAAGTATGGTTCTTCAGACTCAAGCCCATGGAACTTAGAAGGAGTTGGATAACCCCTGTCTTGATGTCCATATGTCCTGTATTCGCAGGAAAAATCATGCATGAGGGCGTACTGACCCCCGCCGGTTGTAAGTAATCTCATAAAGTACGAGGCGGGGGTGCGTGATGCACCTCATTCTCATCATGTACTTCCTCAACCCTAGGTTGGGGTAGTGCTTGAGGTTGATTTTCAGCCATAACGTCCTCTAACTCAGGAGAATTCAAGTGGTGTCTAGTCCTGCGATGGACAGTCAACCCCTCAACTAATCCTCCTTTAGTCACGAGACGTCGAGTGTTGTCACGTGCCCACTGGGGCATAAAACACACTCAGCCCTCAAATTCTAACTTAAACCTAAAAGAAAGGAAGAAAAAATCTAAAAAATAAAAGGGAAAGATGGAAAGAAGTTACCAAATTTGGAGGCCTAGGTTAAGAATCTGCAAAACAAAACAAAAAAAAAATTAGTTTCTAAGAATAGAAAGTCCTAATTAAAAGTAAACTAATTTCTAGAGAAAAGAAGAAATTCCAAAGAAAGAAGAATTAGAAAGAGCTTACTAAATTAGAAGTTTCCTACAAAACAGAAAAATTGAGTTATTTCCTAAATAAAAACTTATAGAAAAATTCTAAAACAAGAAACACGGTTAGGATTCCTAAAAAGAATTAGAATTAGAATCTCACTAAAAAGAAGAAATAAATCTTAATCTAAATCTAAAATAGAAAGAAAGAATTTAAGACAGAATTTACTAATTTAGAAACTATCTTAGAAGCCTGTAAAACAAGAAAGACAAGTTAATTTCTAAAAATTAAAAAAATCTAAACCTAATCTTAAACTAATCCTAAAACTAATTAATTTTAAAAAAACGTAGCCGACAGTCCCCGGCAACGGCGCCAAAAACTTGTTCACTCCCCAAGTGCAGGGTTGTGATGTAGTAATAACTCGATAAGACCGAGGTCGAATCCCAAGGGACTGAAACTTGTACGTTATCTAAAATTAACAAGAAATAGAACTAGAATGAGATGAAATCTGAATTGAATTATAAATTGAGGAATAATTGTAAACTATTAATCTAAAACTTATAGGAGAAATCAGAGGTAAGGAAACTAGGGATTCAGAGGATCCACTTGTAGAGATCAAGGAGATCTTATGCCTGTTTCATGAATCATGGAATTTACTGAATTTCCATTGATCTAGTTTTTAAAAAGATGAAAGGAAGATGAATAAGAATGGATTCCATCACCAAACCATGCCCCAAAGACTATGGCAAACAACAGAATTAAACTACTGACCACCTAATCACATGTATGCAAGTTAGGAAGGGTACCATCATCCAACCATGCCCAGGAGACTATGGTGAACAACAGGGCTTCCTGACATCATAAACATAAAGAGGAAAAGGACATGCTCCAAGCCATTGCAGACCCACTGTAATTTTAGTCACAACAGACCATTAAAGACTAAACAAAACATGCCATTAATAATCAACTAAAATCAACGTTAATTCAAGAATTAAAATTAAATTAAAGACATAAAATAAAATCTCTCATCTCACCACAAGCTTCACCTCTTAGCCCTAGTTAAGAGGTTCAGCCCATCACAGACATGATGAAGCTGGACATGTTAAAAGAAAATATGAAGAAGGAAAAAAATAAAAATAACAAAATTACTCTACTCCCTCTGCCCTCGTTTCCAGCCCAAGCCTCAAGCTCTCCACCTCCTGATCTCCTTCTAAGACCTGAATGAATGCTCCCCACGTCCAAAACCTCCTTTTATAGCTGCTGGAAGGCTGGAGTCAGTGATAGAGTTGTAGCAAGACACGGAGTGCAATTTTCGCAGGCAAGTTCGGTGCCTCGAAACACGCCACTTTCCTCGCTTAAATTTCAAAGAAACATCGTCCCTTAGTACTTTCTTGGGTTCTCTACATGATAGATGGTTCAGATCTGCCATATGATCAAAGATGCTGGGCCAAAACTGCCTGGAAAAGTCAGTTTTCACGGATGTGCGAAACCTTTCACACCATTTCGTTGTTGTGATCGGTGGGCCCCACAGAAGCATTTTCTGGAAAATTCACCCCGTCCATTGGATTCAGGATAAAATTTCAGTCAAGAATGGATGGTTTTGAACGTCCATTGAAGTGGCCCAGAGAAGAAATCACAAAAGGATCAGTTTTGAACGTTGCAGGGCAGCCCTTTTGTGGCCTCTGTATCTCACACATGTGCACGCATGGGTGAAAAGCGACAACATGGTTTTGAAGTATTCAATGTCGTCTACACGGTGGATGGTTCGGATTGAGCTTACAGGGCACGTGTGGGGCCCACTATCTTCCACAAAACGGCCAGCGGCCGTTCATTCGCTGACGCTAAAATGAAGAATTCTTCCGCTGTGGCACTTGTGGGGCCCACTTCGTTAGACACTTGAGAAATCCAATCCATCCACCGAATTCCTCTCAGAATTTCAGTAAGAAATGACTGGTTTCAGATCGATTTTGGCTTGGCCCACGGAATATTCTGTTTCGCTGTCCATCTGACGTTTGACGGTGGCAATCGCATGATAACATGCATGGGGTGAGAAGGTCAACATGGTTGTGGTCGTACCCACTTCCCGGACACCGTGAACGAATCAGATTTTCAAGATCCATGATGGGTGGACCCCACTAAGATCAAATGGACGGACAGCGCCTGCCGCTGCCCGTTTTAGTAAGGTTTTGAAAGTGGCACGGGTCAGCGCCTGCTGACCGCGTGCATTGGTTCTGTGTGGTTCGGGAGTGCACTGTACGGTGCACTCTACTTACATAAGGTGGGCCCCTCCTTGAGTGATATACAAAATCCAATCCATCCATCCACTTTGTCATATCATTTAACCCGTCAAGACCAAATTTAAAGCATATCCAGATAACAGGTGGGCCCCAATTCAAGATTTTATGGGCTGATATTTCCATTGGACCACTTCTACAACGATCCAATGGCTGAAACTTGACATGTACGGTTAATTTGTGGCATTAAGACTATGTATGAAGTTTCGAACCGAACGGATGGTGGGAAACATGTGATCTTGCATTCTGGATGAGTTTTAGACCATTTGAGTTTCAGTTCTTTGATTTTCTCGGATCCCTGGCGTGTAATTTCAGTCGATCTTGGTCCCCTAGAGTGTGTCCCTTGCCTTGGTGCATCTTGAGCGCTAAAATCATGTTTTTAACACCCATTTCCAGTTCAAGCTCATAAAGACCCCTGCATCACAAACACGATTAAATCGGGCTATTAGACAGTACAATGTTCGTAAATCCAGGTAATAACTAAGGTCTAATATGTAATATTTGACCCTCAACAGTAAAACCCCATTCTCGGCTCCTAGTTCCCATTCGCCAGGTTCCGATCCTGGGATGCTACGATGAGGATTTCCAACGTCAGTTTGATTCGTAATAAGCATAACCAAAGGTATAACCCACAAACAACAACCAAGCACTCCATTACATTTCCACTATGATCAAAAACTTTACAAGTACAATGAGCATAAAGGGAAATACAATGGTAAAGAACAAAAACTCCAAAACGCTCAGCAATGTGCTCCTGCCTCAGCGCTGCTGCGATCCAATATCACCTACACGCAACGGTCGTGCATAAGCTTACAGAAAGCTTAAAGGGTGATGAAAGTGTATGCGCCAGGTAGTAATATGAACATGCAATGTCAGAGTAATGCGGAATATGCAGATGAATCCATAATATCATGAGCCGTACCAAGGCTTATGCGATGCAAGACATGAATGGTATCGGTCATCCCAAGGTCATGCGATGTGCAATGCAACTCAAGCATACAGATCCTCATCTATGTCCACACATCAATACAGCTCAAATATGGAATATCACCGGGGTCTAGTACACTCTAAACCAGATTGCCGCCACATCGCGCACAATAAGGTAAGTGGAAGAGACCTCGCTATCCGTCTGCCAATATCGGGCGCGACTCGTCAATAGCGAACTCATTCCTCGAGCTAGTCAAACTCAGCCTAGTAATGCCCCCTACTCTAGGGCGGGTAAGGCCGCACCCCCTTCCAACCGACCACGACACAGTGGAGAGCGTAACCGTCTAGTATTCGGCACTCAACGCTCATCTACCCACTCGGTCTAGACGTTGGAGCAACCTCTTGGTACCATAAGAGTTTAGAGACTTTCACCCAGGGATATCTATAGTACCCCATGTAGAATAAGATTTTCGGTATCCAATCCTGCCAACCGCGATGCGTCTGTGGAGACTACGACCCTGATGTTGTTAGGGCGTACAATAACCATGTCACACAAATGCGAAATGCACGATTCACGCTATCCAGTCATGCAACAATTCATGCGCATATCGTGCGCTCATGTAGGGCAATACTGCCTAACCAGGAGCCCATAAACAACCTGCCCGAAGGCATATGCTATGATCAGTCAATCCTCATATCAAGCACACATATGATGCGTATGATCATGAGTCATGGAACTGTACTAAACATGTTATAATAAAATGAACTATCTTACAATGCAGATGGACCTGGACGGCCTATACACGATAAATATGGCCCAGTAATGGCCCTAAGGAGAGTCGTAATGTGGACATCCAACCAATATTACACTCGCAATGTGGATGTCAAACCAACATTGCTCCTAAGGCACGATCTTTGTAAACCTCAGTACTTAGTCTGTAATGGATTTACACATTGCAATGGACCGTAGGTTGTCCCCATTAGGCCTTACATATATATCAAATGGGCCATATCCTATGGGCTTTTTATTCATCAGATGGGCCACATAAATGGGCCACACCAATGGGTCTTATGTGCATTGCAATGGGTCAAAACCCGTGGGCCTTGGATTGCATCAATTGGACCTAGTCACATGAGTCTAATATGTATCAAATGGGCCACACCAATTGGAGTCCCACATGTAGATCAAGTGGGCCTCAACCCATAGACCTAACATGAGTCAAATGGGCCTAAACCCCTAGGCCTTCTACAAATCAGATGGGCCTGTACTGATAGGCTTTATACAATTTAAATGGGCCTAAACTCATAGGCCTTATACAATTTAAATGGGTCTGGACCCAAGGGCCTTGGGATATATCAAATGGTCCAATCCCATGGGCCTTACGTCCACATCAAAGTGGGCCCCAATAAATGCTATAACAACGTTAAGATGGGCCTCAAAACAGGCCAAGGTGGGGTCCACTTGGACTATGGATCTGGCTCATCTTATCCTGTGCCGTACAGTAAACTCACAAATGGTTGAACGGCATGGATACAACACATAATATGGCGACTAAATATATAATATATTAATAAAACTAGCTGCTGCTGTGCAGCTCATGCTACAGCAGAGGTGGGTCCCAGGTAGGGCCCACCCTTATGATATAATATGTAATATTATAACATATATTAATATAACAATATATACTATATTAATATTATTAAAAAAAAATGCAACGTCCAGGCCCTGGACGGCCTGGACATGCACCTGCATCAAGGGAGGCCCCACACGTACACACACACCCACATGCATGCACACGTACACACACACCCAGCTGTACGCACACACGCATGCACACTCACACGCACGCACGCCCGCCCGCCCAAAGGGCTCCACCTTCACAACCTCTCCCTGGGCTAGACGGTGGAGATAAAATGCATACATCACTGTGGGCTCCACGTGGGGCCCACCTAAATGTCCATTTGCCATCCAAGCCGTTCATAAGATCATTCGGGCGTGGTTGAAGGGAAAACATAAATTCCCGCTTGATCCAACACGTCTGTGGGCCCCAAAAAGGTTTCAATGGTAAATATCCCATTTCACTTGTTTCATGTGGTGTGGGCCACCCGAGTTACATATCAGACTGCAGTTTGGAGGGGGTCCACTTGAGGAGGGGGCCCACTTGAGGAGGGGCCCACCTCATGAACGGCGTAGATGAGGCATATACATCATGGTGGGGCCCACGGCAGCAGCCGTGGGTGGCCGCTCGTTGCCCGCCCGCCCAACGTGCAGCGCCTGCTGCACGTCTGCTGCACGTCAGAGAGGCAGATGCCTCTGTTGAAATTTTTAATTTAAAAAGAAAAACTCATTTTCTGGGATTTTTCACGTCTGGGGCCCACATCAAGCTGATCCACCCCGTCCATTGAGTTCAAGGGCTCAAAACAAGTCCAATGAGTCCAAGGTTCAGGATTTTTGGATGTATAGACTCATCAGGACGTGTCTTTAAGGGTAACCGCCCAAGTTTCTGATATTATGGCCCACTGGATGATTACGTCGGCCTCATTCTTTGGCTCAGCGGTTAAAATATCCTAGGGAAAGTGGTGGATGGCGTGGATTGAACATAAACATCAGGGTGGGGCCTATACGAGGGGACCACCCCAAAAACTTCTTTTCTTCTTTACCTTACTTCTTTCTTTTGAAACGTCCAGCGTCCCAGACACTGGACGGTTATATTATTTATTTTTTTTTGATAATGGTGGGTCCTGATGAAGTGGGCCACCACTGATGGGTGGCATGGGAACAACGTCTAAGGTGGGCCCCACTTGAATAAAAATAAATATATCAAGGTGGGATCCATTCAAGTGGGCCACACAATCCTATTGCATAAACACAAAATAAAATAAAATAAAATAAATAAAAGAGAGAGAGAGACATGGAGAGTGGGACACGGCTTGTGATGGAGGGACCCCGACATTATGGGCCCTCCCTTACAATGAATCATAAATCAAGTGGGCCTTAAAGTATGAGGGACCACCGAAATCCAAACTCAACGGTGGAGATCCCTTCCCCACCAACATTGACGGTCTAAATGACCTTTGAAAAGAAAATAAACATCATGATGGGGTCCATGGAGAATGGCCCCATCATGGAATGATCATGATGATCCAAGTGGTCCATCGACCACCTTTTACGGTCCCAAGTGAGATGCGCACCATTGATCGGTGGGCCTCACTTAGCACATCATAAAAATAAGAAAAACTAGAATAATCTAGCACCCACCGTCCGATCTTCTTGCTCCTAGAGGTTCCTTGGCACCTTAGCTTTAACTTCAATGGAGGAGATGAAGAATGGAAGGTTGAGATGGGAGATGATGGGGTAGGAAGGTGGGCCACTTGGAGTTTAGGAATTCTTGTAAAATTCCAAACGTATGGGCTCTCTTTTACTTTGGGATTTTGAAATGAGAAAGAGAGAAAGAGAGAGAGAGTTGTAAAGGGAGAGAGAGAGAGTGATGGATGGATGTGGTGAATGATGGGGGTGTAAGAAATCTTTAACTTTTGAGGCTTTTGTGTAAGAGAGGTATGGGTGGTGAAGACTTTGTGGCTTTTTGTGTAAGAGAGGTATGGGTTTGGGAGACTTTTGTGGTTTCTTAGGAAAAGGGAATAAAGTGATGTGTACTTGACATGTGATGGCTTGATGGGTTGATTGATTGATGGGATTGATGTGATTGATGTGACACATCATAGAGATTCCCTTGGTTTTCGCAACGCGCGGCGTTTTCTCGCACTGAACGTTGGCCCACATCTCTTGACCAGGGTATCGCCTCGGTGCGCGAGTCGCGGTATCGGAACTGCAACGACGGCGCGGTCGCTATGGTATTGGTCTCAGGTTGAGTCGACTCAGATTTTCGGCACATGAATCAGGGTCGCGCGTCGATATCGGTTAAGGGTCGAAGATTGTCGGAATTCGACCGGTAAGACCACGGAAGTCTACGGAAAGGTACGGACCAAGATACGGGTCTGACGAGAATTGACCGTGAAATGCATAGAAATGACCGTGAATCAAAACGGAATCACCAGGATTGACCGTGAAATGCATGGAATTGATCGCAAAGTAAATGAAATGAGCGAAATTGACCGCGAACTGATTGAAATTGACCATTAAGTGAATGAAATAGATTTTTGAGCGTTGACCTGATGGAATATTGAAAAATAACCAGGTTAGTTGGCTAAAGTAGCTTCTCCTAAAGTAACTAATTTTGGTTTAGAAGATATTCTTATTAAATGAAAAAAGAAAGAAATGAAAAAAAAAAGAGAAAAAAAATTTTATATGCTTATATATACATATTTATATAAATATGTATTAGAGAAAATTGTAAGTAGAATGAAGTTCTCCATATAAAAAAAAAAAAATTCATAGAAGGGCACAGACTACAGTTATAGCTACGGTTATAATCCGTAGCTATAGGGCGCGGCCCCGCCAGATCGGCGCGCCCCCGCCGAATATGTCAGCGAGTGGCGTGGGCGTGCCAGTTTGATGCGCCCACCCCGGACAGGCACCTTTGGCTACGAATTTTTCTGGATATAGCTACGGTTATAATCAGTAGCAAATTACCTTGTATCCAATAAAATAAAAATCTGTTTTTTTTTTTTAATATCGAATCTTTATTTTTTTTGGTCTCATCATGAGGTCTATATTATATCCAAACCGTACATCTATTTGGCGAGCTCATATTAAGGCTTGAGACAGAAAATAAGACAGATCTAACTATCAAGTAGACCACACTTTAAAAGGCAGTGGGGAATTGAACGTCTACCATTAATACCCTTTTAGGGGTTATAGAAGATTTGGATCATTATGAAATTTGTTTTTCCACTTCATCCAGGTCTTTGTGACCTTATGAATAGATTGGATAGAAAATAAATGTTATGGTGGGCCCTACAAAAGTTTCAACAGTAAAAATCAATTTTCTTCTACTCTTTGTGGTGTGGTCCAGTTGATCTTTGGATATGATTTTTTTTTGGATAATGCTCCAAAATAATCTTGAAATATGGATGAACGTTGTGGATATAATAAATACATAACTGTGGGGCCTAATCTTAAACCCAAACCTAAACCTAAACATGAAACCCAAACTTAAACCCAATCCCGAACCTGAACCCGATTTCCTAAACCTAAACCATAACCCACTCTTAAATCTGAAAACCTATAAACTAAACCTAAACCAAAACCAAAACCTATAACCTAAACCCGAACCCATTATCAAATCCCAAAGCCTATAACCAAAACCAAAACCAAAACCTATAACTTAAACCCGAACCCATTCTCAAATCCCAAAACCTATAACCAAAACCTTAACCTAAACCTATAACCTATAACCTAAACCAACACCTATAACCTAAACTTAAACCTTAACCTAAACCAAAACCTTTAACATAAACCAAAACCAAAACCTATAACCTAAACCTAAACCAAAACCTTAACTTAAACCTATAACCTAAACCAAAACCAAAACCTATAACTTAAACCCGAACCCATTCTCAAATCCCTAAACCTAAACTTAAACCTTAACCTAAACCTATAACCTATAACCTAAACCAAAACCTATGACCTAAACCCGAACCCATTCTCAAATCTTAAAACCTATAACCTAAACTAAAACCAAAACCTATAGCCAAAACCCGAACCCATTCTCAAAACCAAAACCTATAACCTAAACTCGAACCCATTCTCAAATCCCAAAACCTATAACCTAAACCAAAACCTATAACCTAAACTAAAACCAAAACCTATAACCTAAACCCGAACCCATTCTCAAATCCAAAAACCTATAACCTTAACCTAAACCGTTAACCTATAACCTAAACCGAAACCAAAACTTATAACCTAAACCCCAACCCATTCTCAAATCCTAAACCTATAGCCTAAACCCGAAATGCCTCGAAATGACCGTGAATCAACACGGAATTGTTTCGAACGACCGTGAAATGCATGGAAATGATCATGGTTTGAAGTGAATTGACCACGAAATGCATGCAAATGACCGTGAAGTGAAGGGAATTGACCTCGAAATGCCTCGAAATGACCATGAATCAACACGGAATTATTTGGGATGACCGTGAAATGCATGGGAATGATCATGGTTTGAAGCGAATTGGCCGCAAAATGCTTGCAAATGACCGTGAAGTGAAGGGAATTGACCGCGAAATGCTTCGAAATAACTATGAATCAACATTGAATTGTTTGGGATGACCGTGAAATGCATGGGAATGATCATGGTTTGAAGCGAATTGACCGCGAAATGCATGCAAATGACCGTGAAGTGAAGGGAATTGACCACAAAATGCCTTGAAATGACCGTGAATCAACACGGAATTGTTTCGGATGACTGTGAAATGCATGGGAATGATCATGGTTTGAAGCGAATTGACTGCGAAATGCATGCGAATGACGGTCAAGTGAAGGGAATTGACCGCGAAATACCTCGAAATGACCATGAATCAACACGGAATTGTTTGGGATGACCGTGAAATGCATGGGAATGATCATGGTTTGAAGCGAATTGACCGCGAAATGCATGCAAATGACCGTGAAGTGAAGGGAATTGACCACAAAATGCCTTGAAATGACCGTGAATCAACACGGAATTGTTTCGGATGACTGTGAAATGCATGGGAATGATCATGGTTTGAAGCGAATTGACTGCGAAATGCATGCGAATGACGGTCAAGTGAAGGGAATTGACCGCGAAATACCTCGAAATGACCATGAATCAACACGGAATTGTTTGGGATGACCGTGAAATGCATGGGAATGATCATGGTTTGAAGCGAATAGACTGCGAAATGCATTCAAATGACCGTGAAGTAAAGGGAATTGACCGTGAAATGCCTCGAAATGACCATGAACTAACACAGAATTGTTTGGGATGACCTTGAAATGCATGGGAATGATTATGGTTTGAAGCGAATTGACCGTGAAATGCATGCAAATGACCGTGAAGTGAAGGGAATTGACCTCGAAATGCCTTGAAATGACCATGAATCAACACAGAATTGTTTCGGACGACCGTGAACTGCATGAGAATGATCATGGTTTGAAGCGAATTGACCACGAAATGCTTGCAAATGACTGTAAAGTGAAGGGAATTGACTGCGAAATGCCTCGAAATGATCGTGAATCAACACGGAATTATTTCGGATGATCGTGAAATGCATGGGAATGATCATGGTTTGAAGCGAATTGATCGCGAAATGCATGCAAATGATCGTGAAGTGAAAGGAATTGATGGCGAAATGCCTCGAAATGACCGTGAATCAACATGGAATTGTTTGGGATGAGGGTGAAATGCATGGGAATGATCATGGTTTGAAGCGAATTGACCGCGAAATGCATGCAAATGACCATGAAGTGAGGCGAATTGACGGCGAAATGCCTCGAAATGACTATCAATCAACACGGAATTGTTTGGGATGACCGTGAAATGCATGGAAATGATCATGGTTTGAAGCGAATTGACCGCGAAATGCATGCAAATGACCGTGAAGTGAGGAGAATTGACGGCAAAATGCCTCGAAATGACTGTGAATCAACACGGAATTATTTGGGATGACCATGAAATGCATGGGAATGATCATGGTTTGAAGCGAATTGACCGCGAAATGCATGCAAATGACCGTGAAGTTAAGGGAATTGACCGCGAAATGCCTCAAAATGACCGTGAATCAACACGGAATTGTTTGGGATGACCGTGAAATGCATGGGAATGATCATGGTTTGAAGCGAATTGACTGTAAAATGCACGCAAATGACTGTGAAGTGAAGGGAATTGACCGCGAAATGCCTCGAAATGACCGTGAATCAACAGGAAATTGTTTCGGATGACCGTGAAATGCATGGGAATGATCATGGTTTAAAGTGAATTGACCACGAAATGCTTGCGAATGATCGTGAAGTGAAGGGAATTGACCGCGAAATGCCTCGAAATGACTGTGAATCAATACGAAAATGTTTCGGATGACCGTGAAATGCATGGAAGTGATTATGAATTGAAGTGAAATGACCGTAAAATGCATGCAAATGAAATGAACGAAATTAACTGCTAAGTGAATGAAATATATTTTCGATCATCGAGCTGATGAAATCTTGAAAAATAACCAGATTGGTTGGTTAAAGTAGCTTCTCCTACCCCAAAATCATATAGGGTACATCAATTAACTAATTTTAGTTTAGAAGATATTCTTGTTAAATGAATAAAGAAAGAAATGGAAAAAAAGAGAAAAAAAAATTATATGCTTATATATACATATTTATATAAATATGTGTTAGAGAAAATTATAGGTAGAATAAAGTTCTCTATGTAAAAAAATATATATATACCACGAAAAAAATACAAAAATAAAAATAAAAAACATATTGCTATGGATTTTATCTACGGTTATTATCCGTAGCCATAGGAACCATTCTATGGGCGTGTCCCCGTCAGATCGGCATAGCCGTGCCGGACAGGCCAGCAAGTGGTGTGGGGGTTGTCAGTTCGGCATACCCACTCCGGTGGACTCTATTGCTACGGATTATAGTATTTATGGCTACGGTTATAATCCGCAGCCATACCATTCTACTTTGTACCGTTGAAACCCTTTCAGGGCTCACGGAAGTTTTGGATCATTACAAAATTTATTTTTCCTATTCATCCAGGTCTTTATTACCTCGTGAATAGATTGGATGGAAAATAAATGTTACGGTGGGCCCTACAAAAGTTTCAACAGTGAAAATCAATTTTCTACTGCTCTTTGTGGTGTGGTCCAGTTAATCTTTGGATATGATTTTTTTTTTTTTTGGGATAATGCTTCGATATGATCTCGAAATATGGATGAACGTTGTGGATAGAATAAATGCATAACTGTGGGGCCCATGTAATGTTGATTTCTTTTGAACCGTTCGTATAACTCGGAGTTCGATGAGCGTCAGCGCTCGTCTTGGAGCAGCGGCCGATCCGCTTGAAGGAAAAAACAGGGGCATTTTCGACCTTTGGGAAGACGTCCGTACGCTCGGAGGGTGTTTGTGGAAAGTAAAATTGGGGTGGGCTGCGCTTCGGGAATGGCCCATATATTGGTCGTACAGTTGGAAATTTCTCCGAAAGGAACCCATTCATTCTCTCAGATCATATACTAGCAAATGAGGTTTGCTCGAAGACATCCAATCAGTTGAACTACGTTAGGCCTTTACCCTTTGAATCTGGGTCATCTTCCACTGATCCCAACCGTTTATACGACGAGACTCATTTTGGATGGTGGAAATTTAGATAAAAAAAAAGCTCCCAATTGGATTATTTCAATCATTTAATAATGTCGTTCATTTGCTTTATACATGAACGGTCACCATAACTTTGGTATAATCAACGGTTTCAAAAACTCAATTAAAAAAATTCCTCTTGGGGGTCCCCATCCAAGGGAGCCCTATCAAATAAACGGCTTATATCATTGAATGACCCATATCCAACGTCTAGAATACTGATGTGTCATATTGCTATATGTGCAGTTAAATTCTAGCAAACTGAAAGTTACATGACCGATAGATGGCCATCACAATCTCCGTGAAATGATGAGTACTAAGAAGTCAAGAAGATCCCTTTGAATGGTCCTGCCGATAAGATCCCAACAAGGGCTATTATCACCACCATCAGGCATGGGCTCAAAATGGTGGACCAAATTTGAAAGCGTGCACCCATCATCAAGAATCACGCCACAAGCTAAAAATGGGGGCCCACCGTTGCACCTCACATTCTCAATTGCAATCTACATGCATTTTTCACATCTTAGAAGGTAAGCAAGGAGAGGGATAAATTTATGAATATCCATGTTCATGGCACTGTCATTGAGAGCAGTGATCCATCAGGCCCACCTACCATCATGGATTGCACGTTACAGAAAATCACACCAACCGGATGATAAAAACCATCCGTTTAAGCGCATGTGGAATGAACGATAAGACCGCTTTTACGGTCGATTTTGCGTGCCCTTAACCAGATAGCTCCGATTATTCGATCATGTTGATTTTTTTACCATCAGTGGTCCATGATATTGTTGACGCTTTGGTTTGCTTTCCGGTCGTGTGCTGTGCACAGGCGTACCAGAATCGATATACCCAACACAGCCCGGCCCCCTCTTAGGGGTGGAGTCCAACAAGCACTCGTTGCAGAGGGGGGCCTACAAGCAAGCACCCGGCCCGCCCCTTCTTCAGTAAAGCCAACCTCTTTTTCGCCGGTGATGACACGCTCTAGATCGGACTTCAATTGTTTCCATGAAGCCTTGGTTCCCTGTCGAGAGAAGACATAGGAGGAAAGTCTTCGTAGTAGGCGGAGGAATGGTGCCAACCTTGATTTCCAAGCATTTATAAGCCAAAATAAGCAGATATGTTCATATATGACCAAACTCTAAGAAGATCGGTCACTTACTCAGGTACTTGTAGAATTTAATAATGATCAGGCGATAATAGGAAGATAGAGTTCTTCATCTAAATATGGATTACTTAATGCCTCTCGCGAAAAAGGATTTTCAAAATACCAATGAAATTTATAAAGTTTTTTTCATAGCTTATTCTTTCATATCATTCTTCCATTACTACAACAGTTACGGTAATCGAAAAGTCTTTCTAAATATCATTCTCTTATCTAGATACTTCTTTTGTTATGATGGTTCTTCTTTTGTCGGCCAAGGCTTCGTTCCTCTCAGTCACCTTTTATATATTGAACAGCTCGATCATGTTTCTCTCTTTGCTCGTAATACCACAACACTCCGTCAACCATATCCTAATGTATAAAACTATATTTACACCTGCCATAACCCTGTAAAAAGTACTCCAAGTATTTTGAAAATCTTTTCATCCACTTCCTATTCATGTGATGTCATATGTCGCCCTCCTATTGGCTTTTCTAGAATGACCAAAAATAGGGTACAACAGGGGCAATGGTTGTGAATAGGTGGGCCCATGTAAGGCCTACAGAATATTTGCAATGGGCTAAGGTAGCATTGTTTGAGACAGTGGGTGCAATGTTTGAATAGCATGATGCATGTGGGAATTGGACCAAAGTCAATCCAAGCCCACTTGCTTCCTTTTTGTTGCATATTCAATTGAAAGACTTGTTCAAAATGATTGTTTTTGGACTTGTAATTTTCAACTCAAGAATCTTTCATCATTATCCATACTTGATTATCTTAATTCAGAAAAAATCCTTTAATCCCAAATTAGATGTGGGGCCAATTTGGATGAACCAACAAAATAACCGTTGGTTTAGCAGTTTCAGTGGAACACGTCCACATGGCGTTTGGGGTGGCAAAAAATTTGGAAATCCCTTAGATAATTTTGTTTCCTACCGTTTCCACCCCAAAACGATTAAATTCTTATTAAGTTATTGATAATAATTTCATAATTCGGAGAAATAGAAGACTTTTTCAAGTCCTTATCCAATGAGAAACAGATGATTTCGGAAATGCTTTCTACCATCCTCCCCCTTATAGCCAATGTTAGTAATATTGGTACTAATCGGGAATGTGAAAATATGTATTGTTATCATTGATAATATAACTGATGCCCACCCAAAACATTATCGTTGATCGAGGGAATTATTGAGGAAATGTAGAGAAAAAGGTAAAAATTTTCAATAAAATTTCATGGGATGTTAAAAGACACATGTTTACATATTTAAGAATTCAAAAATTACCAAAAAAAAAAAAAATTCATATATGATGACTTTCCATTTGATAAGAGAATAAACCACGTGATGTTATAAAAAAAAAATCAATGCAATAGTTATTGTTATACAATTCGGACACAAGGCCACACGTGTAATAAATGGCTTAATTTCATTTAAGCATGTCCGAGTATATATACGTCGAGTGTGCCAAAGTCATAATCGACTCAAATTGAACTGAACACCTTATGAGCTTTTTTTACATTGAAAATAATGACTTTTATCTCAATGATGATAGCTTTATTGCATTTGTCCACAAAAATAACGAAAGAAAGCAAAACAGGAATTAAAAGGCTTAATTCCAATTTTATTGATATGAATGAGAATTTAATATAATCAATGCATAAAGTAAATAAAGGATAAAAAGTTACCGACAATAGTTTGAGCAAGCAAGATGGCCATGGATTGGATGATCTCCATGACCTAAATAGTCATGAGAAGAAATCAGATGGTCCTGATACATTCATGGCTTTTGGTCAGTGGGATGTGACCATGAAATTACTAAGTAAGAAACTACGGATTTGAAGGGGATCTAACGAGTGGTCGTGGATATTTATCTAAACTAAGCTGACTCGCTATAGTGATACATTGGAAAGAAGCAGGAATTAAACTATGCAAAGCTAAATCAATCCAAACTTACTGCAATGTGGTGCTAGACAGGAAGTGGAAAGGCCAAAACTAAGCTATGTTAAAATATGTGTCCATGAGGGACGAATGAATGATAGGTAGCATTGAGATGAAAAGAGTTGATTGATTTAGATTGGCAAGGGACTAAAGCTCTTCTTTCTATGATACTTTAATACACTTGGGTGGGGTTATGGACTTGAGAATAGTCCCTAGGCTTTCATAATCAGAGTTCGACAAGTTGGCAACCTTGTCTTGATACATTTCTTTCCTAAAGTGTGGCTAGCTACACATACTCCTTCACATTCGAGTGTATCTCTGATTCCAAACAATTTTCTTTTCTTAATACCTCACTTCATGGTCTTACGGTATGCATGTACAATCATATCTAGCTACGTGTCTTTGGGTATCATTAGAGCTGGGTAGAAACCAACCCGATCCAGCAGATCAGAACCAAACCAAAGGCTTGAATCGGTGCGGTTCGAGTAGGATCAGGCAGATCCGACCGTTTATTGGATCGAGTTTTGATCAATGTCAATCCGGACCAATCTGATCCGATTGGATCCAATCTGGACTGGACCGGATCTATTAATAAGTAATATGTATATTTACTATTTTACCCTAACCTATATATATATATATATATATATATATATATATATATATATATATATATATATATATATATATATATATATATATACCCACACACACACACCTTCTTTAACTTTTTGCCCTACCCTCTCTACCCGCACCTGAACACCCGCCGAACCCTAAATCCCCAAAATCCCTCTCATCTCTTCCCGAACGTAGGTAGCCATCTCAATCCCGATCCGGCCACTCCAGACTCCACTCTGCAGCCTGACACACTCATCAAGCCACTCCCAATCCCGATCCTGATCTGTCTACTAATCCCAATATGACCACTCGAGTCTCCCCATTCATCAGGTAGGACCCACTCGGCCACTCCAGTTTATTTATTTATTTATTTTATTATTTTAGAAGCACAATGGCTCGCTGTGGTGGACTGTTGTGCGGTCGTGGCTCGTCGGCCAGCCATGGGCCACTGCCTGCTGGTGGTTCGTCCACCCTGGCTAGCTGCGCATTCCATTGGATGTTTAGATCTCGTCTCTACCCGAACGCAGGCAGAAACCCGAACGTATGAAGACGAGATCCACATGGATAGGTGACCCACACTGTCTGGTCATGGCTCGTCACTTGATTTTCCTTGTTGGATGTGCAGCGTTGGCGATTTTCACTTTCAACAGTTAATTCCTAGGCTGTTAGCTACTCGACTGGGATTTTTCCAAATAATCAACCAAGTCCATTTATAGCGAGATGGATGGTCCCAATCATCTGTACTAGTACGTGGTCCCCTGAAGTGAAATGGATCATCCTATATTCCTATTTGTTATTGAGATAGTCTCCAGTCCAACCCGTTTGACAATAAGTTACCGTCCATCGGCGGGTAACTTACAACATATGTCGTGTGTGCAGGACATCCAGCCCGTCCAATAGGTTGGCTCCATCATGAGGATCATCTTATATATCTAAAAATCAGCTCTATATACTTCTTAGGTGGGGCCGCATTAGAGCAAAAATGTATATCATACACTGTTTTCTATAGTTGGGCCCAACTGATGAGTGGATGGGGCTGATTACTTTTATTAACAAAACGCTATTTGAGACTTCTTTTTTAATTTATGTTATCTCACCCACATTCCTCAACCAGACCCAGTTGCAACCCATTGTAGAGTGTGTGTGTGTGTGTGTGTGTGTGTGTGTGTGTGTCTATTTTTTTATAATAAATTATTTGAAGAAATGATGAATTTTATTAAAAAGCAAAGGAACAGAAACAGAGACAACCAACGATAATGAACCTGTCATCACTAACAAGCATCAGGTGTCAAAGACCCAAATAATAATGGAACAACAAAGCAAAAATATGCCGAATATGACCATCCCTGACTAGCCACATCCATCTTTCCTACCGTTTCCACCCCAAAACGATTAAATTCTTATTAAGTTATTGATAATAATTTCATAATTAGGAGAAATAGAAGACTTTTTCAAGTCCTTATCCAATGAGAAACAGATGATTTCGGAAATGCTTTCTACCATCCTCCCCCTTATATCCAATGTTAGTAATATTGGTACTAATCGGGAATGTGAAAATATGTATTGTTATCATTGATAATATAACTGATGCCCACCCAAAACATTATCGTTGATCGAGGGAATTATTGAGGAAATGTAGAGAAAAAGGTAAAAATTTTCAATAAAATTTCATGGGATGTTAAAAGACACATGTTTACATATTTAAGAATTCAAAAATTACCAAAAAAAAAAAAATTTCATATATGATGACTTTCCATTTGATAAGAGAATAAACCACGTGATGTTATAAAAAAAAAATCAATGCAATAGTTATTGTTATACAATTCGGACACAAGGCCACACGTGTAATAAATGGCTTAATTTCATTTAAGCATGTCCGAGTATATATACGTCGAGTGTGCCAAAGTCATAATCGACTCAAATTGAACTGAACACCTTATGAGCTTTTTTTACATTGAAAATAATGACTTTTATCTCAATGATGATAGCTTTATTGCATTTGTCCACAAAAATAACGAAAGAAAGCAAAACAGGAATTAAAAGGCTTAATTCCAATTTTATTGATATGAATGAGAATTTAATATAATCAGTGCATAAAGTAAATAAAGGATAAAAAGTTACCGACAATAGTTTGAGCAAGCAAGATGGCCATGGATTGGATGATCTCCATGACCTAAATAGTCATGAGAAGAAATCAGATGGTCCTGATACATTCATGGCTTTTGGTCAGTGGGATGTGACCATGAAATTACTAAGTAAGAAACTACGGATTTGAAGGGGATCTAACGAGTGGTCGTGGATATTTATCTAAACTAAGCTGACTCGCTATAGTGATACATTGGAAAGAAGCAGGAATTAAACTATGCAAAGCTAAATCAATCCAAACTTACTGCAATGTGGTGCTAGACAGGAAGTGGAAAGGCCAAAACTAAGCTATGTTAAAATATGTGTCCATGAGGGACGAATGAATGATAGGTAGCATTGAGATGAAAAGAGTTGATTGATTTAGATTGGCAAGGGACTAAAGCTCTTCTTTCTATGATACTTTAATACACTTGGGTGGGGTTATGGACTTGAGAATAGTCCCTAGGCTTTCATAATCAGAGTTCGACAAGTTGGCAACCTTGTCTTGATACATTTCTTTCCTAAAGTGTGGCTAGCTACACATACTCCTTCACATTCGAGTGTATCTCTGATTCCAAACAATTTTCTTTTCTTAATACCTCACTTCATGGTCTTACGGTATGCATGTACAATCATATCTAGCTACGTGTCTTTGGGTATCATTAGAGCTGGGTAGAAACCAACCCGATCCAGCAGATCAGAACCAAACCAAAGGCTTGAATCGGTGCGGTTCGAGTAGGATCAGGCAGATCCGACCGTTTATTGGATCGAGTTTTGATCAATGTCAATCCGGACCAATCTGATCCGATTGGATCCAATCTGGACTGGACCGGATCTATTAATAAGTAATATGTATATTTACTATTTTACCCTAACCTATATATATATATATATATATATATATATATATATATATATATATATATATATATATATATATATATATATATATATACACACACACACACACCTTCTTTAACTTTTTGCCCTACCCTCTCTACCCGCACCTGAACACCCGCCGAACCCTAAATCCCCAAAATCCCTCTCATCTCTTCCCGAACGTAGGTAGCCATCTCAATCCCGATCCGGCCACTCCAGACTCCACTCTGCAGCCTGACACACTCATCAAGCCACTCCCAATCCCGATCCTGATCTGTCTACTAATCCCAATATGACCACTCGAGTCTCCCCATTCATCAGGTAGGACCCACTCGGCCACTCCAGTTTATTTATTTATTTATTTTATTATTTTAGAAGCACAATGGCTCGCTGTGGTGGACTGTTGTGCGGTCGTGGCTCGTCGGCCAGCCATGGGCCACTGCCTGCTGGTGGTTCGCCCACCCTGGCTAGCTGCGCGTTCCATTGGATGTTTAGATCTCGTCTCTACCCGAACGCAGGCAGAAACCCGAACGTATGAAGACGAGATCCACATGGATAGGTGACCCACACTGTCTGGTCATGGCTCGTCACTTGATTTTCCTTGTTGGATGTGCAGCGTTGGCGATTTTCACTTTCAACAGTTAATTCCTAGGCTGTTAGCTACTCGACTGGGATTTTTCCAAATAATCAACCAAGTCCATTTATAGCGAGATGGATGGTCCCAATCATCTGTACTAGTACGTGGTCCCCTGAAGTGAAATGGATCATCCTATATTCCTATTTGTTATTGAGATAGTCTCCAGTCCAACCCGTTTGACAATAAGTTACCGTCCATCGGCGGGTAACTTACAACATATGTCGTGTGTGCAGGACATCCAGCCCGTCCAATAGGTTGGCTCCATCATGAGGATCATCTTATATATCTAAAAATCAGCTCTATATACTTCTTAGGTGGGGCCGCATTAGAGCAAAAATGTATATCATACACTGTTTTCTATAGTTGGGCCCAACTGATGAGTGGATGGGGCTGATTACTTTTATTAACAAAACGCTATTTGAGACTTCTTTTTTAATTTATGTTATCTCACCCACATTCCTCAACCAGACCCAGTTGCAACCCATTGTAGAGTGTGTGTGTGTGTGTGTGTGTGTGTGTGTGTGTGTGTGTCTATTTTTTTATAATAAATTATTTGAAGAAATGATGAATTTTATTAAAAAGCAAAGGAACAGAAACAGAGACAACCAACGATAATGAACCTGTCATCACTAACAAGCATCAGGTGTCAAAGACCCAAATAATAATGGAACAACAAAGCAAAAATATGCCGAATATGACCATCCCTGACTAGCCACATCCATCTTGGACAATCACTTCTCAAGTTCCACCATATTTCCTTGAAAGCATGTCCCTTGCATTGTAGTCTCTAGAGAGGCCAAACAATCACTACAAAGGTGATGTGGGCCAACCAAGGGTAGTTTTGATAATTTTGGTTGCGATGCTAATTTGAGGGTATTTCTATAATTTTTTTTCCTTTTGTTGTTGGTTAGGTGTTAACTATTAGTTAGACAGTTACAAAGGTTGTTAATTGTTAGTTAGAGAATTAGTGGTTGTCAAAGTTAATTTTGCTTTAGTGAGGTTAGATGTAAGTATCAATTAATCTCTGAATTAGGTAACATTAAATATGATTATTTAGCAGTTTAGTAGAAGTTAGTCAGTTGTTGTAGGAGATCTATAATTCCCTGATAACAAGCATTATACAGTAGCTTTGGCTTTTTTCTAATAGAAATTGAGAGAGAATTGAGAAGAGGGTTTGCTTTTGTATGCATATGATTCATTTCTAGCTACAATGGTGTTCTTGAGAGCATCAATTGACCTATGCTTGTAGTGTATATGATGCTAGGAGGTGTTGCTTGTGAGAAAGTTCCATTTTACTTGGGTCCTTACTCTTACCTTGGTGGTAGACTCCTTGGAGTTTCAACACCGGGTCAAGGGTTCGAGTACCCATGGTGGTGAAATCCCACGGTGTGCGTGTGTGGGGTGTGTGTGTGTGTGTAAAAAAAAAAAAAAAAAAAGTTTCATTTTACTTTAATTGAATGATTTTTTGCGATTCTGAAAATTCTTTTTTGCTGGGTGTTAATAGTCATTATTGAAATGGAGTTTAGAACATAAGAAGAGAAAAATGAATAAAGACAACTAGGAGAGGTGGAGAAGCGCAAACCCACAAATCCCAACTGCCCAACTACCATGCAAATCAGATCAAAACTCTCCTTCAAATGTTGAAATTTATCAACGTTTGAGCATATAACAATTACTTTATGCATGCATGTAAGCATTACAGGACTCATACATATGTGTGCATATACAAAAATAGATACATGTGTCTGTAGATGCACAAACAAAAATAAAAACATGCACATGTGTATATCTAATCATGTTTGAGCCAAAATGTGCATGGTTTTATATTTCTATTTGTTTGTTTCTCATATAAACTAATGAAAAATTAAGTGGGGATTTGCATGATGGGTATTGTTGCACCTTCAAGTGTCTCTATAGGGGTGTGTAGATGTGCATTGGCATGTTATGTCAAATGCGTATAGTAATCATTCTCTGCATGCATGTATGTGTTATACATTGCTTTTTTGCTTATCTCATTATTGTGCATTATATACTTAGCTTAATATGTGCATTGCTTTCTTTGCTTAGATTATTATTATGACTTATGACTTGTGATTATGATTTGTGAGTTAGATAATTAGTTATCCATTTTGGGATTTCTATGTGTCCATACATAGATATAGTGTATTTTTAGTGGCATAGAAATCGCTCAAATTGTCCCATTTTAAACAGTTCAAGGTTAGATGGATAGTACGCTTTCATATAATTTATTTAAATGTTCATGCCTGATCTACAATCCATCTCTTCATTTCTCTCTAGATATGTTTCTTCCGTTTCGTATTTAATATCAAATATCTTCACATTGCTTTAGATATTTAGTATCAGAATGTAACGGAAGATCAACTTATCTGGAGAGGGATGGGGAGATGCTGTCAGATTTTCGATGCGGATGTTTAAATAGGAATATGAAAGTATTACAATTTATTTAACGTTAGATAAGTAACTAGTTTAAGATTTAGTATGACTCTGTTAGCATCATATTGTTAATGCTATATGATTTAGTATATTTCAATTATCAAAGAGAAAGTGAAGGTCTTTCCAATACCCCGGGCAGTCGGTCAATTACATCGCCGACGATCCCTGAAGATGAAGGATTGAGTCTTGAACCTAAAGAGGTGTCTGTTGATACTAGTACTACACAGTCACATATTGTGGGAAAAGTGAAAAAAAAATTTCGGTATTTTGGGACGATTTTAAAGAAGTAACCCTAAAGAACGGCACCATGAAGATACAATACAAGTACTACAAGACTTAATATACTAAACAATCAGATGATTTGACCACAACTTTGAAGAAACATATTTCGAAGTGTTATAAAAAAGTGAGAACTGTGGTAGGACAATAAACACTTTCACTTAAGCAATATGTAGTGGGTCCATCAAAGGGTACATTATCCATCTATAAGTATAATAAAGAGCTGGTGAATAAGTTGACGACCAAGTTAATTATTACTGATGAAAGACCATTTCAGATGATAGAAAGTCCTGCTTTTGTTGAACTAGTCAAGTGCCTTAACCCTAGATACGAGAAGGTCTCTCGTACAATAATAAAGAGGGTGTGTATGAAGATGTATAAAAGCGAGAAGGTCAAGTTGAAAAGAGAGTTGGAAATGATTTTTTGAATTAGCCTGACATCAAATTTATGGACAGCATTCAATCAACGAAATGGGTATATGTCACTAACTGCTAACTACGTTAATACCGAACGGAGGCTTTGCAAGAGAATAATAAACTTTCGTTATCTTGCGCCTCCTCATAGTAGCTTGATGATTTTAGACTGAATATATAAATGTCTTATGGAGTAAGGAATTGAGAAAAAGATCTCCTCAATAGATCTAGACAATGCATCTGCAAATGACAGCGTGATAACGAATTTACGCAACCAGTTTAGGGCCACCGGTGACCTGTATTTT
Organism: Magnolia kwangsiensis; assembly: GCA_037074715.1. NCBI lineage: Eukaryota > Viridiplantae > Streptophyta > Magnoliopsida > Magnoliales > Magnoliaceae > Magnolia > Magnolia kwangsiensis. The sequence continues at coordinate 38,178,943 of CM073576.1, read as the reverse complement.
TGTGGCAAGATATTTCATGTTAAGTGTTGTGCCCACATCCTAAACTTGATTGTATAAGATAGCCTTAAAACAATTGATCTCATGATCTAGAACATAAGAGTGAGCATAAAGTACATACAAGGGTCACCTTCACGATTACATACATGGAATGAGATCGTGAAGTGGTTGAATTTATCGACTTAGAGAACGATGAAGCTAAACGTCACGACACGTTGGAATTTAACTTTTGAAATGTTGGATTCAACGATAGATTTGAGACCTGCATTCTCTCATTATGCGCAGCGTGATAGTGCGTATGTTTGGTTGCCTTCTGAACATGATTGACCAAGAGCTAAATCAGTTCGTAAATTCCTTTCAGTTTTTTTACAAAAGTACGAAGAAATTTTCGGGCAGCAAGTATCCAACAATAAATATATTTCTTCTCAAACTTTAGAAGGTAAAAGATGCCTTACGCAAAAGCAGTAGTGGACTAAACTTTTTACACTTATAACTATGAGTATGCAGGTGAAGTTTAATAAGTATTAGTCTGAGTGTAGTCTAGTAATGGCTGTTGCGGTCATTCTTGATCCTCGATATAAGATGATTATGGTTGAATTCATATGTAGTAGGTTGTATAGTGTAATGGGTATCGCTGAGGTCGAAAAGATTTCTAATGCAGTCAGTGAATTGTATAATTTCTATGTGTGCGCTGCAAAAGAAAAATCTCCTCATATGGGTTCTAGTTCTATTATTGATGAACCGCAAGAAGAAACGGTAGATGATTTCATGTCTTATGTGGCATAACGAAAAAGGACTCAAATGCATACGTATGAATCTGAACTTGAAAACTATCTCAAGGAGCTACTTTTACTTGTAAATTTGAAAAGCAATGAATTTGATATTTTTGACTGGTAGAGGTAGAGATCTGGCCATTTACAATACCTTGTACTCTCGTTAATAGCACAAGACATATTATCAATTTAAATTTTAATTGTCTTCAGAATCTGCTTTTATTACGGATAGTATAGACTTAAGCAAATATAGAAGCTCACTTACACCTGAATCGGTTGAAGCGCTCATTTGTACTTAGGATTGGTTGCGTCCGATATGGGGGAAAGGGAACCCTGCTGATGAAGATTTCGATGAAGAAGATGAAATAGCGGTGAAGACCGCTTGAGTTGAAGTAGGAATATGCCAATATGTCCTAAAGGGGGGTGAATAGGATTTTTTAAAGATTTATGAGTTATATTAAAAATCCTATCACTCTAATCCTAAAAGGTATGCAATTTTCAGGATTATTCAAATGTAACTCTACTTGCTTCCAAGCCTAGTAGAGGATCCAATCACAAAACTATTCAAATTAATAAGCATGAAGCAATTATAGTCTATGATGGATGTGACTGTGTGTGTGAAGTGTGAGCAGATATGAATTCAATTAACATAATCACACAAATGATCAAGCACAAGAATCAATCACAGACACAATCATTTTTATAGTGGTTCGACTACTTGTCTACTCCACTCCCGGCTGCCACACTCAACCCTTGAGTGTATCGGATTTCACTAAGGAGGTTTCCCATGGTTCACCTCAAACCTAAGGTTTTAAATTAGGTTCACCTTCAACCTTTACAACCTACACAGAGGCTGACTGTTTATGCTCTCACGAGCAAGGGTTAACACATAGCACCCGGTTTAGGCACACTGGCCAAGGATCTTACCTTAAGACCCTAACAGAGGTTTTACACAGTTCACCTCATAACTCAAAGTTTTACTGATTCACTCCTAACCAGATGTTTATGCCCACACAGAGTAAAGGTCCACACAACGCATCCATACGTACACTCCCGTTGGAGGCCTCCTTTGAGGACTTCAAAGGGTGAGCAACACTTAAGACCCAATCCTAGAAAGGAATAATCACAAGTGTCCTCTGGACTCTAGATACTTACAGATAAGTTGATGAGTCCCTTTTAGCGCAATGATGAAGATCTCCTTCTTGTTGATGAATAGTCTTCAGCTTCCTTGATCTGTAACATAAAAGATGTACCAATTCTAGGCTTCAGGTTGGGTCAAGGTTATGATGGAATTCCACTCTCTAAAGATTTTCCTATTAGGAAGATAGAGTGATTCCAATCATCTATACATTCAAGGCATCCTAGCTTAATGATTTTCCATTAAGGTAGTAGTTGGAGGATCCTTGAATGCGAAAGTTCATTTTCCAATCCACTCTATTAAATATCAATGATGAGGGTGGATTGGAGGATGAACTTCTTGAGAGAAAGGGCTTAAGATAAATGATATGAAGTTTAAAACACTCAAAAGCACTCTCTTCTTTCTCTACCAGTAATGAAGACAAGCCTCTCTTTAAATAGACAAAAGGTTCCAACGGATATAAAACGGTCACATTTATGACACAGTTCGATATCATCGAGCAAGGTCGATATGATCAACCGTATACTCTCGATTGTATCGATGGTCCGTTTGATGATACAAACTCAATGTCATTCGCTTTTAGAAACCTTTTGCCAGTTGGTTGATAAAATCGATACAGGTGTCGATGTCATCAGATTTCGAACTCCGATTCCATTGATACTGGGATCGAGTTATCGACAGTTGAAAAACGAAAGAGACTAGCTTGAATTATTTCAGGTTCTAAAGATATGATCGGAGAACAGCCGATGTCATCGAAATTTGTATATTGATGATATCAGAGTCCGTGTCGATGGGATCGATAAATCGTATAGATTTACCTATAAGCTTGCTAGACGGTTTGTGTCCGGTCTCGATCCAATCGACCAGGTCTCGATATAATCGACATATGAATATCGATTTCTCGACTGGCCCCCCGATCAACGTTTAAAACACCCTGAAATATTTACTGGAGGAAACATGCGCTCACTGTCGATAAATCGAATGACTTCCGATATGATCGATATTTGAATTCAGATTGAATCGGACAGTCATCGATATATCGAAGCTTATAGTAGTTTTCTTTAGAAAAACAGGAGCGCTGAAAAACTGCCTGTCGATATTATAGATCCACTTTCGATGGGATCGATATTCGAATATCGATGATATCGATTGAGATTCCGATATAATGATTAATTATCCAGATGAATGTTTGATTGCTGGACTTTTTTTTTCCTCACTCGATTATATCGATTGAGATGCCGAGGACATCGACAGAGCAGGTCGATTATATCAAAATGTGAATCGATACAATCGACAGGATAAGAAAACTTAAAGATTTATCTGTTTGGTAAAAAGTTTTCTTACAATAAAACCTTAAGATGTTCTACTTAGTTTTAAGGGTTTTAATCACCTGGTGTTTTGGGACATGGGATGTAAGGCTATGATTTACCTATGGCGAGCTTCCACACATCCAGTTGAGGCAGACACTTGAATTGATCTTCCTGTTAGGCGCTGTTGTCCGACTGACTCAACTTACACCGTAATTGACAAACCAGGGCACTAGTAGGTGCACTTTCAGAGAAGAGTGAAAAGCATGATGAAATAGTACCTGCAGCTGCAATATGAGACACTTGTTTCTATTTCTGTTGGATTTGCTTAAAAGTTATATTATAATATTTGTAATTTTTTTAACAGTTATATTATAATATTATGCTTATGAGTGGATAGATATTTCTTTTTTTTCATTTATACTATTCAATTAGTTAATGTTGTTTAAAACTCTTATTATATTGTTAGATAATTGAGTTCATTCATGACTTTAACTTATTTTTTATATGTTGTCTTAACCTAACTAGATATACCCCTATAGTGTAGATATGTCATCGAAAGATGACGCATCGGAAAATATTTGAGATTATGGAGCCCAAGTCTACTCTAAGATGGTAAGATAAAGTTAAAATGTATGTTGTGTGGAAAGTAATTTGTCAACAAAATAAATCAGCTCAAATTACATTTAGCTTCTCGGGGAGGAGATGTCGCACCATGTAACAAAGCTCCTCAGAAAGTCTGAGATTTATTTAGAGTCATTCTTAACTCAAATACAAAGACTTCCTACACCCCTCACCCTACAACTACAGCCAATACAACTAACCAAAGAATATATAAAAGTACACATATTATAAATGAAGAATGGTTAAGCAGAGGAACTGGCTCTGGTTCTAGGCCTTCAACAATTAGTAGAAAAGAAGAACAAGATGGAATTTTAAGGGAATAAGAACGCGATTATAAAGAGATCGTTAAAGAAAGCTTGCAAATGGCATCCAGATCAAAGAGTACCAGACAACAACATCCACCTCCGAGACAACATGATGCTGAAGCAGGCATGAGTAAACCATCAAAGTTTCTTAAAAGTCTTACAACATTTTATAGGCAGTTGCGAATCCTGTATAAATCGGATCATAAAAGGCGTCTGAAAAAACTTCTTGCATTTATGAATAAGGACAATGGGAAGGTATCCCCACCATCCGATTCAACAAAGGTGAACGACCATTTTTTGGACACATCCAGCTCGGAGTCGGCCCAAAGTTCTCCTACAGTTGAATCCATAAAAAGATAACCGAAGGATGATTCTAGCGATGAAGGTGGAGGTGGAGGAAAGGATTACTATTACGGTTACAGACAAGGTTCATTTAGTTACATGTTAAAAAAGCATTCATTATATAGAGGGTATTGATTGTATGAAAGTTTTACCTAATCTATATGTCAGTATGTGCATATTAGGTTTATTTACTTTTGATTTTGGACGTGGTTTATTTACTTTGTTCATTTTATGTCAATATGTGCATGTTAGTTTTACTTAATTTATATGTCAGTATGTGCATGTTACCCTTAATTTCTTATTATGATTTATGAGCCACACTGTAGATAAAGCATATTTCTTAAATAATAAATATGTTAGCCATATTATCAATGGACAATGGCTATTCAAATGAAAAGATTAGATAATTATTATTATCGTCTTAGACTCTTAGTAAAACTTTTAGGCTATGCATCATTAAGACATCAATACTTAGGTCGGCAACTTTGACAGCTTACATTTCCATGAAACTATATCTTCTGTATGATTTAAGAATCACCACCATTTTGTTACAATTTTTATATTATTTTTTTTAATTAAAAAAAAATCTGAACCGATCCGAACCGTGCCCAATCCGATCCAACTCGGTTTCCCTGATTGAGTCGGACTCGGATCGGATCAAGCTAGCAGTGGTCCGGATCAGTTCGAGTCAGATGACCCGGACTTGATCCCGGATCAGATCGATTTCAGGTCAGTCCATGAAAATTTCGGACTAGGTCGAGTTTGACCCAATCCAATCTAACTCAGTCCGATGCCCAGCTCTAGATATCATTGCGGCATTAAACACGTCTTTAGAAATATGACACATATACTTCTTTTACATCTATTTTCTAAATGTCATCAAGAGAGTAGCCGCCTTTAGGTTTTTAATCATGTGTCTCTGAGCATCATAGCCCTCCTGGTATAACACGCGCCTTCAAGGGAGAGGAATTCAGGATCTTCACGATCTTCCTTTTGTGCTTCGCATGTAACTTTTCTTTGTTTCTGAACGAATATGCCAGTGTGGCGGCATCCTATCCATCGAAGTTCGGTGCAATAAGTCAAGTGTAAACAATAATAGCAAAATTTTATCCATACATGCATACATAAGCATATCATCAAGTATCCATCATCCATCCATGCAAATACACATACATACTTGCATGCATTCATGGTCGTTGTTCACTCCCCAAGTGTAGGGTTGTGATGTAGTAATAACTCGGTAAGACCGAGGTCGAATCCCAAGGGACTGAAACTGTAAGTAATCTAAAATTAAGTAGGATTTGAGCTAGAATAAGATGAATTATAAATCAAGTAGCAATTGTGAATAATTGTAGGTTAATTAATCTAAAACTAAGGAGCTATCAGAGAAGGGTAACTAGGGATTCAGAGGATCAACTTGTAGAGATCAGGGAGATCTTATGCCTGCTTCAAGAGTTATGGAATTTACTGAACTGCCATTGATCTAGTTTTCAAAGAGATGAATGGTATATGAATTAGAATGGATTCCATCACCAAATCATGCCCAAGAGACTATGACAAACAACAGAATTAAACTAACTACCAACCAATCATATGTATGAAGGTTAGGAAGGGTACTGACATCCGACCATGCCCAAGAGACTATGGTGAACAACAGGGCTTCCTGACGTCATAAACATAAAAGAGAAGAGACATGCTCAAAGCCATTGCAGACCCATTGTAATTTCAGTCATAACAGACCATTAAGAACTATAAACATTCCCATAATAATCAACTAAAATCAACGTCGATTCATGAATTAAAATTAAATTGAAAACATAAAATTAAATCTCCCATCTCACTACAAACTTCACCTCTTAGCCCTAGCTAAGAGGTTTAGCCAGACATGATGTGGGCTAGATCCAAATAAATAAAGAAAAGGAAAGGAAAAGGGAAAGAAAAACCAAAGCTCTTCTCTCTCTCTCTCTCTCTCTCTTTCTCCTGAGGTTCCAACCCAGCCAAGATCTGGATCTTCCTCCCAAGGTCTGAATGAATGCTCCCCACGTCCAAAACCTCCTTATATAGCTGCTGGAGTGGTGAAAATCGGATTTGAATCGGATTTGGAAAGCTATGCATGCCCATTGAAAGCTTTTTCGCAGCCAAGTTCGATGTCTTGAAACACGCCACTTTCCTCGCTCAAATTTCAAAGAAACATCGTCCCTTAGGATTTTATTGGGTCCTCTACATGATAGACGGTTCAGATCTGCCATATGATCAAAGATGGTGGGCCAAAACTGCCTAGAAAAGTCAATTTTCGCGGATGTGCGAAACCTTTCACACCATTTCGCTGTTGTGATCGGTGGGCCCCACAGAAGCATTTTCTAGAAAATTCACCCCGTCCATTGGATTCAGGATGAAATTTCAGTTAAGAATGGGTAGTTTTAAATGTCCATTGGCATGTCTCAGAGAAAAAATAACTAAAAGATCAGATTTGAACGCTATAAGGCAGCCCTTTTGTGGCCCCTGTATCGCACACGTGTGTACGCATGGATGCAAAAAGTCTTCATGGTTTTGTAGCTCTCGAAGCCCTCTAAAAAATGGACGGTGTGGATTATCCGTACGGGGCATGTGTGGGGTCCACTATCGACCGCTAAAAGGGCCAGCGGATGTGCTACGTAACAGAGAGTTCCGTCTCCAAAAAAGAAATTGAGATGGAACGGTCAAAGGTCGGTTTGACCATAGTGGACGTACAGTGCACGGCTAGTGCACTTGTACACGTGCACATGCTACACAAGATGGGGTCCACTATGATGTTTCTGAGAAATCCAATCCATCCATTCATTTTGTCTCCCTATTTAAAGCGTTGAGACTAGATTTAAGGCAATTCCAGATATCAGGTGGGCCTAGAATCAACGGTTTATGGGCTGATCTATCAGTTGGGGCACTTCCCGAGATCTTCAATGGCTGAAATTTTATATGTACGGTTAATTTATGGCCCTCATCTCGTGTATAAATTTTTAAGTCAATCGGATAGCGGGAACCATGTGATCTTGCATTGTACACTAATTTCAGGCCATTTGCAAGTGAACGGCTGGAATTTCTCGGGTCTCTGGTGTGCATATTTGTCGATTTTAGTCCCTGGAGTCCGTCCCTTGCCCTGGTGATTATTAGAACGTTAAATCTAAGCTTTTGACATCCTTTTTCAGTCAACTCTCCTAATCACACCCTGCAACAAAACACGATTAAAACCGGGCATTAAATGATATTATACTCGTAAATCTAAGTAATAAATGGGGTCTAATATGCACTATTTGACCCTCAACAGTCGCCTATCAATTCATTCATGTATGATACTTCCATACATGCACGACACAACCATTTATCCATTCATTGCATATATTGAGACATACATATATCATACATCAATCTATATATGCATACATAATTATAAAGTAAAATCATTATATTTTAAAAGTATGAAAAGATTTTTATTTTTCACAAGTTTTAAAACTTGAAAAATATTTTTGATTAAAAATCAACACAGCACTAGTTAAAATCTGTAAATGAAAAAAAAAAAAATTTCAATGCAATTTTTGTTGAACAATATCATTATATTTTTAAAATAAAACTTTTTTTTTTGCATTTTTCAACTTCAAATAAATTTTAAATAATTAAAAAATTTCTAAACATTGTAGAGTGGTCCAAATTCACTTTCCAACTAGATTCCTAAAAATAAATAATTTTTCTATTTTTTATTTTTTTTCTAATTTTCATAGTATTTACACAATTTTTCTCTCCTCGATTTTTTCCCAAAATGAGGAATTTGATTTTGAAAATTTGAAAAAGAGTGGTTAAAATCCACTTCCCATCCCGTTTGGAGAAAAAAAAAAATTTATCCTTTTTTTTTTCTTTTTTTTTTTACAGTACTTACATACTTTTCCCCTTCTCAAGTTTCTCCCACAATGAGAGATTTGCTTTATAAAAATTGAAGAGGTGAAGAGTGGTTGAAATCCATTTTACACTCTTGTCAATTTTTTAGTTTAAAAAAATTAAAAAATAATATTTTTAAATTTTTTTTATTTTTGCAGTATTTACATACTTTTTCCCTTGTAAATTTTCTCTTGCTTTATAAAAAATTGAAAAGGTGTGGTCGAAATCCACTTCCAAACCAGATCCCAAAAAATAAAAAAAAGAAAACAAATTTCTTTTTCTTTTTTTTTCTTTTTTAATTTCCATAGTATTTACGTACATTTTCACATTTTCTCCTTGTCGATTCAGCTTATGTGGTTCGGATCCAGAGGGCACGTGATCCTGGCCCAGCTTAAGCCATCATGACCCTGGTGTAGCTTTGCTTTGATTAGTTGGATCGGGCGAAGTAAGCCAGTCAGGTCGTTTTTCAATGGGCCTTTAAAATTCAAGGGCCGGGCATAGCTGCACCTGTGGATGAACAACACAAGCAGTCAAGGCCCAAACGTGAGTAGGATTGCCCAGCCCATTTATTGAAACCCCTGATAGGAATGGAAATGGGCCAGGAGATGCTAGGCCCGGCCCAACCCAGCACGTTAGACCTGCGGCCTTAGCCTTAGGCCAGCCGAAGCCCTTCATGGGCCTAGCACAGCAGGCCTTAGCCCGAGCCCAAAAATATGGTAGGGTGTGGGCCCAACCCAACCGAAAATTGATAAGTGCCTATTTCCCACTTGGATTTTCCTAATCTATCCATTATCAAGTGGGCCACACTTGCATAAACATCTGCATAGCTCTCTCTCTCTCTCTCTCTCTCTCTCTCTCTCTCTCTCTCTCTCTCTCTCTCTCTCTCTCTCTCTCTCTCTCTCTCTCTCTCTCTCTCTCTCTCCACATACCCCATGCCATCCGTGTGAAATGTGAGGTTTCTATTTGAGTGGAAACAATGCTTAAATATCTGCTTCAAAAATCAGGTAGCATCACTCAAGTGGGCCACAATGTACCAAATGATAGTTAAAACAATTTCCTCTAGCTGTCCTTTGTTCTGTATGCTGTGGCCTAAACATAATTACATAATCACAGTCACTATTGTTGATATTGAAGATTTTAGACATGTTCCATACCATTGAAATTCAATGCAACTGCCGCCCAAACTTTGCACTTTGGCCACTAGAATAGGTCCCACTTAATGAACGGTCCCAACATGAGGTCTTGCAAGCTGCATTTTCAAGCTCTAACGCAAGCTGCCTTCCTGTTCCGTTATTTAAAAACCCATCCAATTCAATCTAACTACGTTGGCCAGAGGTGAAATATTATCGATTATCTTCCCCTTGATACAGTGAAAGTGAAGAGAGCCATGAACTGAACTTACCTAAGAACCTCACACCTTGGCTTCTTGGGGGAACTGTTCATTTACACAGCATTTGTCTACTAAAACCACTTGCAAACACACTTACAAACAACACTGTTATCTTTTTTTGAAAATAATTTACCAAATCTGCTACAAAAGCTACTGATGTCGTGTTTGAGCTACATCTTGTCACACCACGCAAAAAAATTGTATAACCAAGTTGGGCTTCCTGCCGCACTCTTTGATCCAATCATGGAGTATTGAGTGGGCCATCGGACCCAAGTTCATTTCCTGCATGGACGACTTTACCGTGTCCATCATCTCTATATAAAAAAAGGAAGCATAACGCATGGCCACCAGTTCAAAGCCGAGGATGACATACCCATGCCAATTCCTCAACTGAGATGACTGGGTTCTGTTCCTGTTCAAAATGCTCAAAAGCCATGGTAGCAATCTGCTCCCAGCCTTTGAGGGCCTCCAATTCATATGAGCTGATTACAGCAACACAGAAATCTTCAAAATCCATCTTTCTATAAGATATCTGATCCATCTGACATGAATAGAACAAGCAACCAGTTAGGACTTTTGATTGCATGAGATATGAACAAGTTACAAATCAGCTTTAACTCAATCGAAGAATTCAAGGGTGAGATGCAAGCGAGCAGAGATAACAGAAAAAAAATAAAAATAAAAATAAATAATAAATAAGGAATAGACAGCCAACCACTAAATTTTATGATTGACCCAATTGCTGACTTTTTAAACTTCTTTTGTGCCCCCTGACTCAACATGCTTTGGAGATTCAAACTACCCAAGAAAGTCCATCTTTGTCGTCATCGTCTTCATTCATCACCACAGCCTTGTCCCAACTGAGGAAAGCTTTATGATTCCTGTTTTGCATGTGATTCCCATATATGGCCCTATATACTTGGTAAGTGAGCAGGCCTTCATTTCTCTCATCACCACCTCAATTCGAGTTCTTTTAGGTCTTCTCGTCGTACTCTTCCAGGCCCTTCAACCTTAGTCAAAGCTCCCATCCTTACTGGGCCCGTCTCAAGTTTTTTAAGCACGTGGCCAAACCATCTCGATACACTATCATTTTAGGCTACTACAAATGACCTCATTCTTGATTATATCCTTTCAAATCTTACATTTCCAACTCAAGCATCTTCATCTCTACAATGCTAATCCTATCCACATGCCACCTCTTAAATCATCCTTACGTTTCAGTGGCTACCTACTGAAGAAAATACGAAGGAATCAAAGAAAAACAAAAAACAAAAGAAACTTTGCAGATGCATTAAATGGGGAGAAAAGCTTACTACAATCATACACACGTAGGGTGAAGAGTACATGGATCACGCACTCCTTGATAAACCATGTTATGATTATTATCCAATAGAAGTCATACTGTAACAAAATGTTGAGAATGCCTGCAATCGTGATTATGATGTTGGAAATATTATAAAAGAATTGGATACCATACATAATTCAAAATGCCAGGAGCCCTTGTTTCCCTCATTGCATCAGTTGCATTACGCATGAGGGTCTATAAGGGGGCATTTGGCTAATGGTATTAGATGGGATTAGGTGGGAAGGAATTGCATTTGGTTCCGTGCAAATTCCATCTGGTGTTTGGGGAGAACAGGAAGGATTGACGAATGGTATTAGATGGGATTAGTTGGGATGGAATTGCATTTGGTTCCGTGTAAATTCCATCTGGTGTTTGGCGAGAACAGGAAGGATTGACGAATGGTATTAGATGGGGATTAGGTGGGATGGAATTGCATTTGGTCCCATGCAAAATCCATCCGGTGTTTGGGGAGAACAGGAAGGGTTGAGATTAGGTGGGATCAAAGTATCCCATATCAGTATCGGTTGGCATAACAATGCCCTCTGATACCGATACCGATACGGGGGCGTAACGGCGATACGGGGACGTAACGGCCCGTAATGGTGCAAAAAAAAAAAGCCAAAAAAATTATGAAAAAATATTGATTAAATCCGGAATATTCTAAGCATTCCACATATACATTCATTTATAAATTGGAACGTGTTTATGGTGGTGTAACGGTCCACTCTTTGGTGAGAAGTTGTATCAGACTGTCCGATGAATTTACGAACCAGACAACCTGGATTTGACTACAAAACTTATTTTAACTATCGACTATGAATGATAAATATATTAGAATGAATGTAATATGAAAAGGGCCGAATATAGTGCGTAAATAGAAAGAAATTATATAAAAAAAATATAAAATGACAACAATAATCTGTAAAATGCACATTAAAATGTTCTATTATGATTAACACATCATATTCTACCATTAAAACAACAAAACATTCAATAAAATTGAATTTTTGAATTTTTTAAAAAAATGCTGAAAATAGTGTGTAAATAGAAAAAAATTTTAAAAATATATAAAATGACAACAACAATCTGTAAAATGCACATTAACATGTTCTACTATGATTAACACATTATATTCCACCATTAAAACAACAAAACATCTAATAAAAAAATAATTTTTTGAATTTTAAAAAAGGGCCAAAAATAGTGCGTAAATAGAAAAAAATTTATAAAAAAATAAAAAATGACATCAACAATCTGTAAAATGGACATTAATATCTTATATTATTATTAACACATCATATTCTAGCATTAAAATAGTAAAACATTCAATAAAAAGTATAAATACCTATTTTTGAGGAATTTCTAGAAAATGACCCACGGAGCTTCGAATCAAGAAAATCCTTAATATAAGTTTTTTTAATCTAAAATATCAAGATAAAATTGGTCGAAAATAGCAATAGAATGATTTAGGAAGAGTTTGGAAGAAAGAAGTTTCAAAAAAAGTAAAAAAAATGGACCTTAAAAAGCCTTATATATATATAACCATTTTCTGACTGTTACACCCTGACGGTTAATGGGCAGTAACAGCCGTTACGGGGCCATTACGGCTACAAAATTGGGGGTGCCCATTACAGCCCCGTATTGCGTAACGGACACGGCCGTTACTGATACGAAACGGCCGATATGGGACACCCTGGGTGGGATGGAATTGCATTTGGTCCCATGCAAGATTTCCGTGGATTTTGAAATCCAAAACACATATGGGCCCCACATTGATGCATCAATTGCATTACGCATGAGAGTCTGTAAGGAGGCGTTTGGCGCATGGTATTAAATGGGATTAGGTGGGATGGAATTGCATTGGTCCAATGCAAATTCCATCTGCCATTTAGGGAGGACAGGAAGGGTTGGGATTAGGTGGGATGGAATTGCATTTGGTCCAATGCAAATTCCATCTGCCGTTTGGGGAGGACGAGAAGGATTGGGATTAGGTGGGATGGAATTGCATTTGGTCCCATACAAGATTTCTGTGGATTTTAAAATCCACTACACATGTGAGCCCTACATTAATGCATGTGTGTTTTATCCATGTCGTCCCTCCATATACGCCCTTTACATGTGACATTCTAGTTATATACATGTACAAGTGACCGACATCCGCTGTGAATTTGGTTCGTTAATTACAATTCCATGGTCCACCCAACAGGGTTTTGCTTAATCCAGTGCTTTTCCCATAGCAAGAATTCTATCCCAAAGGGATTGGATGGCCAAAATACCATGGTATTTCCATACATGCAATCATTGTGTAATAATGGTGTTAATCCTATCTAATACAATTCTATACCATTTAATCCCATGGATGAAACAGGCCCTAAAATGTTTTCCATGATGTTACTTGAAAAAACAGCATCAATAGATAAATGATATATTTTAGATTCATAAAATTTTGATTAAATAACTATGTTATACCATGACATGCCAAGCCATGTGGACAGTGGAAGCAATCGCAAGTTTGACTCATCAACCAACTCTCGATTGGAATTGGAAGTCACAAAAAGGTGCTCCAAGGTTTTCACTAATGGTAATGGCCAGCCTTATGGCTGTTATGATACGGGCTGTAATGGCCGCTACAGCTCCCATACAGTCAAACTTTTTTTTTCGAAAGGAAATGTTATCAGCCCTGTATCTGACCATTATGGACCTGTAACAACCGTTACAGGCCTGTTATGAGCTATTTATTTTCAGAACAGCATTACAGCCCCACATTGCATAACAAGTCGCACCGTTAGATAACCATTTTTTAAGGCAACAGAGAACTATCATTTCGAAATATTCAATGTATCTTTCTTGATAAAATAGTGTCTTGTTTGTCTCCTGCAGAGGAACATTGCACTATGGGTTGCATTACAGCCCCACATTGCATAACAAGTCGCACCGTTAGATAACCATTTTTTAAGGCAACAGAGAACTATCATTTCGAAATATTCAATGTATCTTTCTTGATAAAATATTATTTTCGAAATGATATATCTTTTTTAAGGCAACAGAGAACTATCATTTCGAAATATTCAATGTATCTTTCTTGATAAAATAGTGTCTTGTTTGTCTCCTGTAGAGGAACATTGCACTATGGGTTGCCTTCACAACATACGTGTTACCAATGTAGCACATGCCATGTTGTCAAACCGCATATGCAGTGTGTGTCTATATATATATATATATATATATATATATATATATATATATATATATATATATATATATATATATATATATATATATATATATAAAATTTAGGGCTTCCCTAAGTAATATGATAACTAATATAATAGTAATTTTACATATATAAAATTAGTTTGTGAGAAATAAAACCAATTAAAAAATGAATGAACATACATCAACATTCAATAATATAGTTAACAAAACAATCAATAAGCTATACATTTTAATGTTTATTATTTATACACTAACACTACTTACAACTTACAAGTTACAAAACAATACTAATAGTCTAATACTATAAACTTTGATCCACTTGCCATTGTGGCATTTGATCACCACCATCGTCATATCAAAGTCATCATCTTCTTCTATGCATACTTCATCTTCTTATGTTTCTTCATCGTCTATACGCACTAGCATTTCATCAATATCTACTGGTTGATCTTCAACTTGATTATCTCCTTCCTTTATCTCCTCAATCTCTTCCACCGGATGACTGCTACTGCTTGTGAAAGTACATTCTTCAGGTGTCGATCCGAATGCAGCATCTTCAACTTGGGCCCACGTCAGCTCCTCGCAAGCAAAACCGGATCATCCGTCTCTACAAGCTACTCATTATCTAGATCCAACTCATCTAAGCAGATAGGGTCATAAAAACCAGACTTTTCTCACCTGGCCTGTAATCGTTCTCGCAACTTATGATTGTATTGGATAAAGACCAAGTCGTTGAACTTCTTTTGTTCAAGAAAATTCATTTTCTTGATATGAATCTGCATGAAAGAAAATGCGTTTTCTTACTTAGACTTAGACTTATTTATAGCTTATAAGTAATAACTTTTAACTCTTGAACTATAACATTTTCCAAACTTATCGCCTCAAACGTGTTCCAGTTGTGCTCACAACTGCTAACAAAACACGTGAGTCTAAGAATCCTCATAGCCAGCTTCTTTAAAGCACGATCATTCATGTTCAGGTCCACTCTATAGAAAGCCCACTAGTTGGCAGAGAAAATTAGTTTTAATTTGATGCAGGACATGAAATTAAATATGAGGTGCAAGATTTCAAGTTTTAGATCATACCAATTCTAATCAATCACAACAAAAAAATCCATGTCCCACATACGTTCAAACATTCAACAAGAGAAATCTACAGGGGTCCAAGCATACACCCATTTAGGGCTAGATCAAGTAAATTTATAAACCAAACAATACCCAAAGGAGTGTAAAATTCATCCAACCCTGCAAAGGACTATTCCTCAATTCAAGAGACTCACCATGTTTCAAATAAGGGAAAACCTAGGGTTTGCAAAAGTTGGAAATACTTGGAATATGGGATTTTCTAGGGTTAGGGTTTGAGATTTAAGGCGAGAGAGGAGAGAAATAAAGGAGAGAGAAAAACCTAAGAAGGATTCTGCATGTGGACAGCAGGCCCACTTGGGTGCACGTGCGTGACTGCCTGGACGCACGTGTGTGGGGCCCATGAAACTGAAAAAGGCCACCTAGGGCTTGCTCGGCTAGGGGAGGCCCAGTATCACACCAAGTTTCACGACGATCCGGCTTCCGATGTGTGCGTGGTGCTCTGCCGAAGTTTCAGCCCCTCTGGTGGGACAGAATTTGAAAATCTGCTGTCGTGGGGAACTTGAGCACAAAAAAGGATAAATCTGAAGATGGGAGGGTTGTGGAAGATGGTGGATGTAAAGTGGAGGAAGTGGGGATGATTTGGGATAGTTGTGGCTTCGCACCACGATAGTTAGCCCTTCGAGGAAGGGAGGGTTTCACACCCAATCAGCTTCTTCAACTCAGAGCGGTAGAGAATAAAAAACACAGAATTTTATTCATAAACTTCAATGGAAAAAAACCTACATGGGGTTGCCTATTTATAAGAAAACTCTAAACCCCAAAAGCTACACCATGTGCGCACACTAAGACTTAAAGACGAAGTAACAAAATAACAACTAATCAACGCAATTAAAACCGTTCTTAATGTTTCTAATAGCAATAATAACCAAAACTCAAAATCCTAGATCATCTAAGGTAGTGGGCCACGATCATGAGATCTAATTGTGGGATCTACATGATGATCGGGTCCACTCCAATGATCCATAGCACAGCCTCCTAGCTAAGAGGTCCTCCATCCATAGATGTTGTCGTCAATCCAAATCGATAGTGGGGCCTTCCTCCTCCTTAAGTATGTGCGTAAGGTGGGGAGTGTACGTGTGCGCATGATGTCCCCATCAACTCTCCCCAGCCGCAAAAGTTTCGCCACTGGCGAAACAAAACGCCTGAATCGTTCCAAAATGTCAGGATCAAGTCTCTGAAGCTCCTCCTCAATAAGCCACGTACTGTATGAAGCTGGCATAACTTCCACTTGACTAGGAACTTTTGAAACCCGCCGTCCAATGTCGATATTATTTGATGGTCCAGAATATTTTCTATCTCCTCTCTGGGTATGGTAAGGGTAGGCATGGGAGGTAGAGGCTGGAAAGATAAGTCGGGAAGAGGCCATGAATCAAAGGAAAGGTCTGGGGAATCGGGATAGTTCAGTGAAAGGCTGGACAATGTATCAGTGGTCCCCTAAAATGCAATTAAATCCTCCATATTGAATGTGGAACTAATTCCCATGGAAGGTAGAAGATCTACCACGTACGCATTGAGATCGTTTGATTTTATAATTTTGAATGGTCCAGCGTTACGCACGTGTAATTTATGAATGGCTCCCTGAGGATACTGCTTTGGCTTGATGCGGACCATCACAGAGTCCCCCACATTGAATTTTTTGAATCGTTTATGTTGGTCTACAGAAATTTTGTAATGTTCAATACTAGTATTGATTTTTTGCATAATTTCTTGATGCAATGAATGAATGCGATGTGCGAAGGACTTTGCAAACTTTGTGGCCTGTGGGACGGACATAGGGACAAGATCAATAGGCTACTTAGGTTTATATGTCCCAAACTGAATAGGAACAACATCACACCAAAGTATCTTTATATGATCCAAACTGAATAGGAACAAGACAATGGTGCGAGACTGGAATGGAAGTTTCATCAACCCAAGACACTCTATAGGGTTGAGAATGGGCTTCAAGCTTCAAGCCCAGATGGCTTACAATGTTAGTTGATGTCATGTTGGCACAATTATCGCTATCCACGATCATCTTGCAACTCTTATCCTCATATTTTGCATAAGTATCGAAGATCATGTTGCCGTGCTAATCGTCGATATTCTTTGCTTGTGCAAAGGCGCAACGCATAACTACAAAGGTCCTGGACTCTTACGCTCCCTCTTCCTCATCACTAGAGGTTTTTGCTAGCTCATATTCTTCCTCCTCACCGTCACTTTATGGAGGCACTACTTTTACTTGCCCCTCAATAAGGAACACCTTGGTGCCCTCTTTCGTGCCACACTGGTGGGCAAAGTGACCAAACTCCTGACATCTAAAACACCCAGTCGTATCACTTTTGCACGAGCTAGACCTGACAACTTCTTTACCCTTATCATCATTGGGCCTAGATTGAGAACCACTGGAAGGCTTATACTGATATCCAGTGCCAGGTTTAACCCCCAGAAGGGTTGGCCTTAGCGCTAGAATCATGAGACTCAAACTGCCTTCCCGCAGATGCTTTTGAGGTATTGCTCGACCTCCAACATTACTTAATACATCTGTTTAAGAGTGTCTTTCCTTGGCGAGCAATTCTCTCCTAATGTCAGAACGAAGGCCCTTCTTAAATCAAGCAAGGGTGAGTACGGGATCCTCTTCAACTTCACATCGAGACAAGTACTCTTCAAACTTCTCAATATATTCAGCAACACTCATGGAACCTTGTCAAAGAGACTGTCATTCTTCAACCAACCTCAAGTGATAAGAGAAAGGGAGGTACTTTTCCTTAAAAGTTTCTTTCATTTCTCCCCAATAGACTATTAGGGGCTCTCTCAACCTTTCTTTCTTTCGCTCCACAATAGCCCAAAACCTTTTTGCTTGGCCCACAGCTTCATTTTGGCAAATCGGACTCGACAAGCATCCGACATGTCATACCACTCAAAATAGTGATTCATATCCACTATCCAATCTAGAAAAGCTTTAGGGTCTAAGTGGCCATCAGACATAGGGGCCTCTACTCTAACTCCCTTGAGGAGTTGCACATCTGTGTCATAATGATCATGATGTCTATCACGGTGTGGGTGCACAGGTGCTCGCCCATGACAATTCCTTTGGCCACCCTGATTCCTTTGTCTATCCTCCTGACCACCTGCTTGAGATTGGGCATCTTCCCCAATGGCGTAGTTTGCCCGGGCAGAGGTCTCTAGTTGGGTAACGCACACATTGATCTGATCCAAGCGTTAGTCAATACGTTGTTCAAAGCACTTACCCAAAGATTCAAACTGTCAGGTTATGTTGTCCATTGACTCTTATAATTGCTACATGTTTAGCATGGAGTGCAAACCAAAACTGCGACCAGTACATGTGGACATACAACCACTCACTCAACTTAAAGACCCTCTAATGCAACTATATGCATCTAAATTGGACTAAATGATCCTATAGGACTATATAAGGAAATTACGCAACGCTACTAAAGTTCCAGCAACATAACTACCCAAATAGTTTGTTAATAGAAAATTCAGCCATGAAAATTGGGAATTTTCATACAACAGAAAATTCAGCAGTCCATGTGAATGATGGGTCCTAAACAGCCCTACATGATGAGACTTGATGCAAAATAGACATGAATAGACTAAACCCTAAACATGCAATGCTTTCCCCTATGAAAAACCTAAGCTCTAATACCAAATTTGATTCAGGACAATTAACCACTTGCTCTAAAAGCTCGAACTATTAGAGTATGGCGAATTAATCCATTTATCTCATAACCCAGGCCCCACATCTCATGAGTTAGGACCTCGGCCGAACCCCCCTCGTGGACTCGTGGGCCCCAAATCACATGGGTCGCCCACCCCGAGTTTGTCCCGGCATCCCACGGGCTACCCCACTCAAGCCCGGTGTGAAAATGCCCCTGCATTAATCACCCCCGGTGAGGAGTCTCGAACAGAAGACCTCCCGCTTTGACACCAATTTGATGCATGACAATTAACCACTTGCTCTAAAAGCTCGAACTGTTAGCATATAGCAAATTAATCTCTTTATCTCATAGCCCATGCCCCACAACTTATGGGTTAGAACCTCGGCCGAACCTCCCTCGTGGGCTCGTGGGCCCCAAATCACATGGGTCACCCACCTCGAGTGTGTCCTCGTATCCCATGAGCTACCCCACTAGAGCCCGGTGTGAAATGTGCATTAATCACCCCCGATGAGGAGTCTTGAACACGAGACCTCCCCCGTGGGCCCTAAATCATATGGGTCACCCACCCTGAATGTGTCCCCGCATCCCACGGGCTACCCCACTCGAGCCCGATGTGAAAATGCCCCTGCATTACGTAGATTAAATTGTTAAAAAACTATTTGTAAGAATCTAAGAAGTTCATACTTACTGGGCAATTTCATTGTCTTATGCATGATGATTATATTCCTTAATAAATGCCCTTACTCTTTGTATAGAAGTCCAATCGAGTTGTCTTGTCGTGTTTTTCTTTATTTGGAACCATTCTTTCTGACATGTCAATAAATCTAACCATATACATAATCTGTGATTCTACCATATCGAGGGAAGCGAATAAATAGGTTAGGTTAAGGATGTAGGCAGCCGAATATAATAGAAATGACATTTGGTTTCCCTATCTTCTATCTATAATATCTAAAATGGGCTTGTAATCACGCTCTTTATAGTTAAAATGGTCCATAATTTTATTTCCCGCCCTCTCCATCACATTATATTTGTAACCCAATGGTGGCTTCTAATCTTCATCCACCAATCGCAAAACAATGACTATGGGCCTATTTGGATTCGCGTATAAGGGTGTATTGTACTGTATCCAACTACTGTTCATGTATACGTTCGATTAATTTCAAGATACATCCAAATCAACATGCCATAAATCAACGTTTGAAAAGGAGGTATTGTTCAGGCATGTATACAAATTCTTCCTCTGATCAATGTTTGGATACGACATATTAGGGCCGCATATTGTATATACATATAATATTGATAGCACTTGTACGAAGATAGCTATTTTTAAGTTCTTAAAATGGGAACCCAGGTGGGGCCCACTGTCATGTTTGTGAATAATCCTACTCATCCATCCGTTTTGTGATTTCATTTTAGTACATGTTGCCAAAATCGAACCATATCAAAAGCTCATGCGAGTGTAATCCAGGATAATTAGAAGTCCACGGTTTTTTTCTTTTTTTTTTTTTTTGTGGGGGGGGGGGGGGGGGGGGGGGGGGGGGGGGGTTAGCTTGTTAGTACACACCCATGTTAGTACACACACTCCATGTTAGCCACCCCCGCTAAGTATCAATACCAAGACCTCAAGTGTTGAAACGAGGTATCTCCACTCAGTCTACCAGTTGAGCTATGGATCTAGGTGTTTTAGATGTCCACAGTTGAAATAGGGATGGGGCCATGGAAGTTTTGATTCATGCTAATATTTTTGTTTTCAGTTCATCCCAATACGAATGACGTTATTAACAGTATGGATGGCATCTAAAATGGTAACATGTCAAAAAATGAACTCACAGAACCAATGGACGAAGAGGATTATTCACAATCATGACAGTGGGCCCCACCTAGGTTACTAGCGCAAGAACTTCCTGCAAAAGGTGTCCGCATGAAATCCGCGCGCATGGTATAATAGAGTTGATTCTCGGTATTCTGTGTGGGTCCCTCAATGAGAACATGATGAGATTACACACTAATAATGAGATTACACACTAATAATAATAATAAGTCTCCTCAATATTGTGAATATGTGCTAAAATATTCATGCTTTAAACTAAGCAGATCAGTACATAAATCAAGAAAACTAAATACGTTGTCTTGTGCATGGAAGACTGTCATTCCACATTTTCTCAGCCATCTCGTCTCTCTTCCTTGCCCACTCATCCAGTGCGCGGTCCGTCACCTAAGATAACGCTCGTCCTTCCTCCACGGTAGTTACCACTAAAGGGGATGGCGAAACGTCCTCTGTACTGTCTCCATTGTCCTCTACTGCTTCGGCCAGTCCATCTTCACTACTAACACGAATGAAATTATGAATGACACAGCAAGCTATAACAATTTTCACTTGAGTTATAAACTTGAACTGGGAGGAGTACGTATAATATAAAAGCGGCCTTTTAAAAGCCCAAAAGAACGCTCTATGAATTTTGCAATTGGGCGTGGCAATAATTAAAAAGTTTTTTTTAATTGGCAGGCTTCTTTCCAGTACGAAACTCATTCAAGTGATATCGCACACCTCGATAGGGTGCCATAAACCCAAGCGAATGTGCATATCCAGCATCAATAATATAAGGGCCCGTTTGGCCGGTCAAATTGGAAGGGATTAGATGGTAGTGGAAGGGATTGGAAGTTAAATCCCAGGAATGGCCGGGCCTGCCAAACAGAGTCGGTGATCTGATCCCAATCCCATGGATCTTCAGACAATCCACTGACAACATCGTTACCTTTAAATCCCAACCAATCCACCCTAATCCGTTCAAATTTACCTGGGACGTGTTTCGTGGGTGGGTTTGGAAGGGATGGGAAGGTTTAATCCCCGAATTGGACGGGCGTGCCAAACGGACTGGATATAGCAATACAGGATATAGCAATCCCAGGGATCTCAATACAATCCACTGACAACACCATCATTACCTAGAAATCCACGCCATCCACCCTAGTACCATTCGATCCCTTCCAATCCACCCAGCCAAACGGGCCCTAATATTTTCCTACACATTGCAAGATACGTTTCAATTATTTTTCAGACAAACTCCTATAATGTAAACAATCACCCCCTATAATGATTACCATGAGGAATAACAAAACAGTCAAGACGACGAGTTAGTGCATTTTGTAAGACATGAGCATCGGATGTGGAGTCATCTCAATTAGCAAGCACGTATACAAATTTCATATCAAAAGTATATGCAGCCGGAACATTCTGTGACAGAAATCCTTTCCTATTTCTGAAAGTTGAGCTTGATTCTTTGGGCAAATAAGCCGGGATATGGGTATCATCTAGGGCCCTGATACAGTCATATAATCAAAAGTGTGCCACATGATCAATTCATTCCTTTTGCATTGTAAAATTTTACCAATGACATCCAACATTTGTATAATATTACCTGAAAGTATGGACTCCACAAAGGGTTGTCGGATATTTCTTTGGGCGTGTGTAATCCAAGAAATTTCATATATTTTGGATATAATCCGATTATAGCATCCAACATCCTAGTAAAGTGTCTGCTTACAGTCTCACCAGATCTTGTAAATCAATGACCAATCACACGATTATGTACATTGTGACCGATAGTATGTAGAAACATTACAACCTGCTCTTCCATACTGCACCTTGATGCAGGACATGGAAAATAAACATGTTATGCAAGATCTCAGGCGTTAGATTATACTAAGTTCAGAAACAATCACAGAAAATTCCACATCCCACACAAAGCTTAAATATTCAACAAGGGGAATCGGCACGACTCCAGGCCTACACGTGCTAGGACTGGATCAGTAAAATTATGAACCAAACGACACTCAATGATAAGTAATAATCAGCTACACATGCACAGCAGTCAGTCCCTAACCCAAGGAATTCACCAATTTTAATCTAAGGAACCCTAGGGTGAAAAAAAAAAGTGCAAACAAATTAGAAAAAACATAATCTAGGGCTAGGGTTCATAAAAAACAGATATGAGAGGATAAAAGAGAATGAAAACTTGAGCCAAAAGACGATCCCGCGCATGGACAGCGAGCCTAGGGCGCTCGCACGTGCAAGGAGGCGATAATTGCAAAAAAAAACTCTCCTTAGCCCTGGTCGGCCAGGGGTATGCTCCAAAACCCCGAAGTTTCGGGTCAATCCGAACAACGACCTGTGCGTGGTACTCCGCCGAAGTTTCAACCCCCTGCAGGGCCGAAATCTGGAATTCTGCTACAAAGAAGAAATTTGGTGCAACCAAAGATGAATTTGAAATACGAAGGATGGTAGAAGATGAAAAGAGAGATGAGGGAGGATGGGGGTGAGTCGGGGTTGATGTGGCTTCACACCACAGTAGTTAGCCCTTCGAAAAGGGAGGGCTTCGCACCTACTTGAATTCTCCCACAATTCACGAAGAGAGCAGAAAAATAAAGCAGGAATTTTTATTAAGCTTGAATGAATCAAAACAACTACGAGGGGTGCCTATTTAGAGGAAAACCCTATTCCCCAAAACTCATGTTATGTGCGCAACCTATTACTTGGCGATGAAGTAAACCAAAATAAAAACCAATCAAAGAAATCTAAAGCATTCATGATGTTCTAAATAACATAAGCAAAACCTAAAATATGATCTAAATCTGACTAGTGGGCTATGATCATGAGATCCCATGATGGGCTTTTCTTAACTATCGGGCCTACTTCGACAAACCAAAACTGTCTTCTACCTAGGAGGCCTTCCCTAGACGTCGTCATCCATCCAGATAGTGGTGGTGCCCTCTGTCTTCGTGCGTACGTGCTTAGGGGGGGGCAGCGTGCATGTGCGTGCATGTGGGATGTCCCCATCACACCTCCTGGTATCAGAGAGGAGTTTCCGATCTCTCAACAATGAACATAATTCAAAAAATTGTCCTTTCCCATTCTCGGCTGCGCAAGACAATCAGCTTCGCTCTTTCTTACTATTCCATTGATAAATCTATCCCTCTCAATGTGACAATCCATGGGTTGTCTTAATACAGTAACGGCAATAATATTCAACAGCTTCCATTACACATGCAGATGTTGCAATGGCTGTTAATGCAGCAGCTATTTCATTCTCAGTCCATTCACTAGCAGAGGACCTTACATCGCTATGTTCCGCACTATTGGAAGCATGGGATTATTGGAGTAGAAAGTAATCTGAATGGGAATTACAATCAATGATATAATTTATATCTATAGCAACAGGAAATGATATCATAACATTCATTCCAAAAAATAAGTCAATTTAAGTGATGCATCTATTAACAAGTTTCTTTTAAACTTGTTGGTTTACACATCCATCATCATCGAGATATTACAAGCATGAATCTCTGTTTACAGTATATTCAAGCATGAATCTCTGTTTACAGTTATTTATTCAAGCATGAATACCTGTTTACAGTTATTTATTCAAGCATGAAAAACATGTCACTCTGATAACACACACTGATCGTCATCAATTATTTAAAGTAGGAAACAATGTCTATAAGTATATTTTAAGTTACTGATATACGTATACTTAAAATGTCTTTTGAAAAGCTATCAATGAACATCATACACTGTGATAAGCATGGGTATATCACAAGCAGAACTTCACTCACCTGATGTCCGAAATGGAGATTGTGGAGAGATGAATATTTTCCACAGAGAGCACAAAGACGTCTATTGTCTGCATCGGCACATGACGAGTTTTAGGGGTTAGGAAATGATTCAGCGATTAAAACAGATGATTAAGGAAGTGGCAGTTAAAATCGGAGCTCTGATGGTATGTCTATCATAGTACGCATACCTTGCTCTAAAAATCTACACAATGGTGAGTAAGGAAAACATATTTTAAAAGGAGGGTCATTTTAACAAAGGCCCTTCCGAATCGATTTCAACAAAAAGATAGATTGACAAATTAAGAAACAAGGGAGAGATGAGTAATACCTCTTCCACTGAGCAACCCGGATGATGCACAACCTTATGAAAACACAGAACTTCCCAAAAGCAAATGGTTTAGAAGAAGAAGAAAAACATCACGGTTGTAAACATGCAAAGCCCTTAAATCTCAAAAGAAACTCTACCACCCATATACTATAACCTACCTTTAAACAACCACATGCAACCATCATATCCAATCTTCCACACTGACAGGCGGAGATTGTATAAACCCTATGATTCGACGTCCTGAGATTTACCTGACGGTGGCGTCAATCGGCGGAATAGAGATACCTAGAAAGAGAATAGGGATTTCATAGATGGGGGTGTACACACCGACCGTATACACCCCATCGCGAAGGGACTACTTACACTCCCGACTTAGAATCCACTGATAAGATAAATCAAGTAATGGTTTCAGCGTAGTTATGTATCCAAGTATGATATGGAAGGAAGAAATAAGTACCTCCACAATTGGCTTTCAGGCGTCCGATCTGGTTTACAGAATCTCTACTTCATCCGATCCAAGATCTCGAGGAGAGTATCAACTGTATAACGAACCTCACATCTTTGGAGAAGAAACAGAGCAGCTAAATGCCCACATGCAATAGAAGGGAGATGATTTATGGCGATGCTAGTGTAGGAAATTTTTTTACTCCATAGATAGAAAAACCTTTAAAGCGATAGCTACGCTCTCGCACGAGAATACAGCGCAATCAATAGACTGCACTGCATGATGCAGTGCTATCTGAAAATAGATTACCGCCCTTTCAAATTTTTGAGTTTCTGATGTATTCGTGCGCATGGTAACCCATGGACGCGAACTCTAATTCAAGCATTGTATAATGTCAAAATTGACCTTTAATACAGTACTATACAATCCGAACTGCAAATCCAAATAGGCCCTAAGGGTTTAGAAACTTTCAATGCCTTTATCACTTGTGTATCACTTGTGTCAAAAAAAAAAAAAAGTGAAATGATGGTTTGTTGGACTAGCTTCCTTTCAGCCTTCTTTGATCAAGGCCCATTTGTCCAATCGATCGACACTACAAAGCTTCTTAGTTTTGATTGTTTTTAAATGCAATCGTTATAGTGTCAAGAATGTTGTAGTGAAATGAGTGACTGCTAGATGTAGCAACTTACACCCAATGTATTTTCTCACTTGATGGAGAAGAATGGTGTGTTTGTACATAAAAATCATGATTCTTCTAGCCCCTGCAATCACTTTTAAGAATAACCTACCCATATCTTCTAAAGTGTAGAGTGTAGAATGTAGATTAGAAATTAGAATGAATGAGGATGAAATAGAATATTAGAATGTAAGAGAGGAATAAAATGTAGTGAGAACTAGATTGTATGTATCATGTATGTACTATGTAGAATCGTAGATTCTAGAATCTAGAAAATGAATGAATGAAGATAAATACAACGAATGAATGAAGAGATGTAGAATGAATGAATGAAAAGATATAGGTAGGAATGGATGAATGAAGGAGAAGAAAAATAGGATTGGGATCTAGGATGTAAGAGAGAGAAATGTAGAATGAGGGAGTGCTTGAATCTTCCTTGAAACTTGAATCTTGATCTTCCAAGAGAGAGAGAAACTTCTCTTCTTAATTGATCTTGCTAATCTTTGTAGAGAAGTAGGAACTTGGAAGTTGAAACTTGGAACTAAGAATTATGTAAGACAGAGATTATAATGGCACTTGGAACTTACAAGTAAGAATGTAAGGAATGCGGAGAGAGAGAGAGAGAGTTTGTAGTGATAATGTTGCAAGTGGAGGAGGTTTGGCTGCCTTTTTATAGGCAAAAGGTTTTTTTTTTTTTTGCAGCAAAATAATAATAATGTGCCAACAGTCGGATTTCTAGCTATTGGTAGATATGCGATCACATATGTTGCATATGATCATATATCATCGCACATTTTGCATATGCGATCTGCATATGAATATTTGCATATGTGAATATGTGATCGCATTTCACATCACTAAGTACATGTGTGCAAGATGGGGAACGTTTCTCAGGTGTGGCTCGCCACGCACCAAGGTGTTACAACTTACATAAGCTATCAGCCAGTGATCAGCATTTGGCCAGCTTGTTGGCAGATACCATACAAGGTTGTATCAACCAATACGGGAGCATGTAACGACCAAAACTCTTTTAGGGAAAAATCTAAAAAATTATTGGTAAAATTATAATAAATAAAAAAATGTGAGGATCCCAAATATGTATTCTTTTCTTTCTTTTTTCTTTTAGGCTTTTATGGTGTAATGGTCCATTATCTGGTAAGCATGTTGTCAGGCAATGTCATCTGCACTTGCTAAAAGTCAACAAAATAGGCCTAATTGAGAACAAATCAAGCATGATATGGTGGATTAAGGCCCATGAATACAAATACAACAAAAAAGATGAAAAATGAAAATAAATAAATAAATGATGGTATACCCTTCTTATATTTTCCAAAATGGTCCTCTACTTCGGCTCATCGAATCCCACTCAAATTTTGTGGTTTGATTATCAAAATATGCCTGACCTAGTTTAAGATTAGTTTCTTAGCTTCTTTCAAGGTGGAAATGAATAAAGTAGTGGAAAAAACAAGAGAAATTTTTAATATAAAAACTTTCGTAATGGGCCCTTTGTAGCCATATCGGCCTAATGGCCATAACAATGCCAATACGGGCCGATAAGGCCCTTTTTTTCATAACAGACCAATTCACCCCTGTATCATATAACATGGGTGACAGTTTCCTTTACTTAATAACCGATGTTACGGCTTAATAACCGATATAGCCGTAACATAAAAGTTTTTTAATACCATACCATGCACATGGCCCAGCCAAATAATAAGGCATGTACAATCATTGGACAGGCCATGCATTACAATCAACCATTGCTTAGTTTCTTTCAACTGTTCATTCTTTGGCTCATAAGTGGCATACCTAATGAATGAAAAGCCCGACTTTCTAGCCATGGAATCTAGAAGCTGGATCCACAAGATGGGCAGCTTGGATCATTCCCAAGCATGCCACATCAGCATGTTTGAGAGGTGAGTGCCAAAGGAGGAAAAAAATTTACAGTCACTTAGTAGTTCTTCTTTATTTTCTCTAGATATACTAATTTGAGACAATCCATCTTCAAGTCCTAAACACATGGACACAAAGACATGCTAAATGCAGCATGGGTGAGCCGGATCTAAGTCGCTCCTAGAGTCTGATGCAATCCAAATGTAGGTAACACGTGAGAAGGAAGACCCGAATGGGTCTAGTCCAATCCACATGTGGAATTTATTTCACAAAAATATTGGTGAGTGTTAGATTAGATTAGCATAATCTTAATATATTGCAGTGTTTTGAGTAGAGGTAGCGCGTTGTGTAGTGTTTAGCCCTTTGTAGTGTGTAGCGTAAGCTACACGATACTTCTATTTGTTAATTTAAAATAGAAAAAATATGATAAATAGTAAGGAAAAAACAAAAAATATAAAATGCTTAAAAAATTTTCAAGTATAAGCATGTTCAAAACAATGTACATCGACCCATACACACACCTCAATGGGACTCATGTGTGCCACACCATGGAAAACAATGCATATCCACACCCATACACTATCCACAATGGGCCCCACATGAGCCACACCATAGAAAACAATGGATGGCACCCATACAAACACCACCGAAAATAAGAAAAGAAAATGAAAATTTTGCATACCAACCTTATCCTACAAATATTGCATGGTAACCAGCATTTTTAAAAGAAAAAAAAAATGAAAAAAATAAAATAAAATAACTAACAAATCTTCATTCTAAATGAAAAGGAACTCATTAAGGGGCAAGAACATACCTCTTGCAGGCTCAACAAGAGATTTAATCAATCAAAAATCTGAAATTTGCAACTTCATAGCCATACGAATGCGGAAGGGGGAAATCTAATTTCTCCCTCGTTTCAGCTCCAATGTTCTTCAAAATACAGCAAATAAACCTTCTTGCAAGCTCTAATGATCGGTTGAAATATCCGCTTCAATGTCCTTCTAGAACGATAGATTCGAAAAAGTGGAGGAGAAGTTGCGTTGGAGGCTACGGTTTGAAACAAGGCTTTTTAAAAACCCTCTTTCAAACTCTCTTTTTTTAACTTAAGTTTTTAAGTTATCTTTATGGCGTGAATTCAAAACATGTTTTAATAAAGAAACACCACAATTTAAAGTTAGAAACAATAAAGCAATTTTGGTTTTAATTTTACATTATAAGATTTTTTATAATATGAGTTTTACACCATGTTAAATACATACAACTTATATATATATATATATATATATATATATATATATATATAGAGAGAGAGAGAGAGAGAGAGAGAGAGAAAGTGCAATGTAGTGTACATTATGACCCCTATACCGTATGCTACAGGGGATTTATGATATTCGAGTATGCTACAAAGCATTACCGAAACAATACGCTGTGGGCGTTATTTAATACATTGATATATTGCCGGATATGGTAGATAGCATCTTGGAGATATGTATGCAGCTTTATACACAGCTACAGGTAGGCATCCTTTGTGTATAAATACAATCGCATCTCAATGAATAAGATACACGATACATGTTCCACAATGTAGCCCCTTAATCTAACATGGTATCAAAACCTCTTAGCTGATCTTTCTTTTTTTTCTGTTTTGAGTCCACTGTCCATCCCTCTCCTTACACCCTATATGATGGAGGAATAGATTCACACTCATCATCATCATACAGGTTCGACCGCCCCCTTTCTATCTTTCAAGCCCATTGCAAACCCATCCAGTGCCCATTACTGTCAATTCTGTCACCGGACCAAGTCTGTTATAGTTGCATCATGCATGAAGCATGAGGCAATGCACCAACAAATTCAAGTGCTGGAAGTGTCCGTTTCAAAATGATAGCAATTGTAAACAACTAGGAAGCGGAAGCACAAGTTCAAAGTGCGATTTGAAGTGGGAGCGGCACCTGGTTAGAAGGATTATACAAGTAAGATGCAATTATGGCATAAACAAAACAGTCAAGTCATGTTTACCTGGATAAAATTCTATCTAATAGTTCTCCACTTCACACAATCTGATAGGGGGATCATTTCATGTTACTTTCACAACCATGGATTTAATAGCAGTCACAAAGTGAGACTCGCTTGGGGAATGAAACCGGTAGCCTCACTCCTTGTCCAATTTTCTATGTATTGATTGTATCAGCTGGTATATCGGTAAAGCTAAAGCTAGGTAAACCATATGAAACGACCTGGAATACTAAAATTACCACGTATCAATGACAATAGCGTTGTTAGATGTTGCCATATCGCGATGTCCGATTTATCGCAATATTTTTTTTTACATACACTCACCCCTCCCCCACACACGCACTCACAGCCCCACACGTACATCCACCCCACACACTCTCGCACACTTGCACCCCAAGGGGTGCTCCCATAACCTTATGTTGAAACTCTAGAGAGTCCACCACTGAGGCATGGCAACTAGTGCAATTTATCACAACATATCACCACTAGCACGTTACAAAAGTCCACTGTGTTTCAACTGATACTGCAATATTTTGAAAAGTATCAACCGATGGTAGCATAAATCCCTAAGAATCAATAAAATTCAAAAAAATAAAAACCCTTTCTTGGGAAAAAAAAAAAATTTGGGGGAATCTGTTGCTCATTGTGTTTTAACAACTCCACTCAAGTTGTTTCAAATCAAAACACTAGACGTGGAGAAATGATCAGAGAGATTTCAGGCCAAAATCACAAAGGTGAGAAAAACGTGACTGTAGTGCCCCCTTCTGAAAGACGATAATGTGATTGGAGTTGTTTAAATTTGTTTTTCAACAGATTAGTTAAAAAAAGAAGTTTAAACATATCCATACATCGGTTTCATACATTGACACGGATTCAAGCAAGAAATTTCAATTTTGAAGGTGAAAAACAGAAGAAATTGGGAAAATCCAAGTTTCCCATTTTCACCCTTTAAAATCCTAATGTAAGTGCGAAAAAATATATGTTGATGAGCACAACTAATTTATAGATTGGCCTTGCTCTTTCATTTTTCTGAAAAAAAAATTAATTAATTAAATAATTTTAAAAATATTTTAATAGACATGCAGTGGGTAATCCCATGCATACTTTTACTAAATAACCGGAAATTGTTATTTAAAAAGTTCATTAACAAAATATTATTAACTAAAAATTTTCTATTAAAAACTAGAAAAAAGAAATTCTGATTGGTTACTATATAATTCATATGTAATCAGGAGGGTCATTACATATTTATATTATTTAAAAACATTACCCATTTGAAAATATTTAATTAATTAAATAAATTTAAAAATACAACTATATATATATAACCATATAATTGCATCACTCATGACCAAGAACACAGTTTTGTCCCCTAATTGACTTCTAATCACATGTCTTTTAACATCTCCTAAAGTTTCACTGAAAATTTTCACCAATTTCCAAAAGTTTCCCCAATGCTTCCCTTGGACTGATTCATTACAAGGTACAATCAATACTCTCTGATGTTTCCAATGACACTTCCACATCCAAGCATATGATACATGGTTAGATACCGATACTACAAACATTGTAGTCATCCATTCCAATAACATTTTAGTCTGTTGACTTGTTACATTGTGGACCGAAAATCAGTACAACACAAGCAAAACCAATTCATATCAGAAAAGTTTTAAAAACCATAATCATGACCTCCAATAGGAATTCCCAAGAATAAGCTCATCTTTCAACACTGAAGTATTTGATAAGCTAATATAAATGTTGTTATTCCATTTCATTTGGATGGTAAGCCCCAGAAAGTAACCATACTTCAATAATTTTGATATAGGAAACTGTGCAGAATGCATAACAGCTGCAAGAAACAGTTGAAAACAAACAAAAAAGTATGAGAAGATATAATTTTCAGATAATTACCAAAAATGATGCCCTTCGTTTTGTAGCAGCTTTAAGACTTTGCAACAATAATTATATAGAGATTAGAAGGGGGGAAAAAGAATTGACAGAGATAGCTGATTTTCAAGAACTACTAACCATAATAGGTCCCAAGAAAAACATACTCCATTGTTAGGTAGACATAATTTGCATCCTTGCATGGATCATGAAATTTGACCAGATTTTTATGCCCAGATAAAGCTTTCAAGATTTTCACCTCCCTACAAAATCTTCGGTTGATATCAATGTTGTCATCTACCAAATAAAGCTCATTTGTTTACCAAACTGTGTTCTTCCCAAAAAGAAAAGATAGTTCATAGATTCCACAAAACCAGACGGAATTACACAACCCCTGAAACATGCATAGAATAGAATTTACTGAAAGAAGAAGGATAGCATGCTAATGTTTTTTATTTCCATAATTAAAAGGAATATAAGTTGGGATAATATTTGTAGCCCACCCCAATTTGTTGGAATGAAGCTTTGATGATGATGATTTTTTTTTCCATAAGGCTAGTAGCAGTATTTATCTGCAAAAGGAAAAAAAAAAAAAAAAAACTGTAAGAAAGAATTCATCTTTTCTTCTTTTTTGAAAGGAACTGTTAAGAATGATTTTCGAAAGGAACTGTTAAGAATGATTTCCTCATTTTCAAAGACCAAAAGCAACTTGAAGAACATATTTATCCTACAACGATCCATCCCAAAAATCCAGAAACAAAAACAATATGAAACAAAACAAAAGACAATACAGATACTGAATTCGGAAGCTAAAAGCCTGAAGCATTGGTGCTCGTTGCTGCCACTATTTCCACCTCCTCTGCTTTATCTGGTAGAATGGTACATGTCTTCTAGAACTCATAGAAATGTTCTAGTTAGATCTGAACCCCTGACCTTTAGGTGAAAAAATGCCTCTGCAATAAAAGTGTACCACATGTAAAGCAAGTTCCTTTTTTTTCGGGGGGACCATTCAGTTCCAGCTTTTTGGTAAATCCCAGCATTTTATTTGGGTCAGGTGGCATCAGATTGAATGAAGAAACTCTCTTCCCCACTTTGAATTAGCCCTTCTAGAAATAGAAGTAATCATTATAATGAATCGCTTTATCAACTATCCTATTTATTCCTCTAGCTCTTATATATGTTGGACAGCATGGAATTGAGCTAGAAGCGTGTAGATTCAAAACATAACATGGTCGATTCCATCTTAGATCTCAGATTTGTATCCAATCAATCCAATAATCGGAAAGAAAATATGAAATAACTGTAAATAAATATTACCATGTGGAATTGCTCCCAAAAGGCCATAAGAAGTATCACCAAATGATTTCTGGAAAAATCACTTCTCCAAGATTTTGAATCCCATCACTGAGAACAAGAAACTAATTTTACTCAAAATATCATCATCATCTAATGGCTTCATGGCCAAGTTATAAAATCTTCCACCAAGAATAAAAGAAGCCTACTGGCCCACATTAATTACTCCCCTAAAATATCTCAATCCCGCAATAAAAGATGGACAAATAAGGGAGTTAAATGTAGTCCAAATATCACCAGAACTGTGCATACCAACAGAACAATTTTGACCGTTTATAGAGATGTACAGTATAGAGAAATCACACATTTGTACATTTGTATAATAATCCAAAAAAAGCAATGACCAATCTGAGTATGGGCTCACAAATAACTAGCAGTTGGTATATACTATATAGGCCCCGAACGAGTGTTCCGTTGGACATTTGGGGCCCATAGTATGACAATATGGTACAGCCAACCATCCAATCAACCCTGTGGACTCGACTGGTTAATGGGATGGATGGGCCTTCAAATTGGATATATTGGCCCAGTCCAATTGGACCACAAATCATGGCCTGATTAGCATTCCACACAAAATGGAGACCACCGTGAACACTATCTGATGGATCACACAGTCCTGCATCAAGTGGCAGGGCAGTGCACTGTCCAACCTTCAGAAAGAACTCGAAGAGATAAGGATGCATATGGACCCCGCAAAAATTGCAAATGTTCCAACACGTGCCTTGCAGCCTCAGTGACCAAATGAGATGACAACAGGTTTATGCACAAATCAATTCATTTGTGAATAGGGGCAGCAACCCATAAGAAATTACTGTTCCCTGCGTTTTCGCGATTGGTCAAACACAAGTCCCCTCAACTCACAGATAATACAACCTACAGATTGTCCAATTTCCAGATGGACAGATTTCAAGATATGGCCTGCATCAGCTATTCGTCCTCCATTTTGTTTGTTTAACTTGATGAGACAGGTTCCTGAGATGCAGTTGATACGAGGATATGGTGATCAGAAAGTAGGGGCACTTCTGGATCTGTTTTTTAATGCATGCGGCAAGAATTTGACTATGTGCAGCATGGTGCAACAGCTGTCTGCTTGCTGCAGCTCTTGAAATGGTGACTTTTGTTGGATAGAGACATTTGATGAGATAAGTGGGGTTTGGATATCGATCTGAAATGACCATTCAAAGGGATCTTTGGTTGTTCCCACTCTCCATCCATATAGAGAAGACAAACCCTTATCACTCGAACTTAACTAGGTTCTGGAGTTCAACAAAATTGGTATAAGTGCTTCGATCCCAAGAAAGCCACTTTTGATTATACCACGAGAAAGTATTTCCTTATTGTATACATGATACCAGTCAAACAACTAAAACTTCCTCACCTTTCCTTGCATTCCACTTTGGATAGATTTCTGACTATGATAACCTGATGCTTGAAGAAGCTTGTCATATCTTATCCAACATGACAAGATATAGATACTGATACCAATATCCAGCTGATAGTTGTAGAAATGTTAGCTGAACCTTACAGCATTAGGTCTGTCATTCTTCAATTCCCAACAATTAGTTTCACTCAGTTTATCATGCTAGAAAGACAAAGATTAACTTTGCCAAAATAAACTAAAAATGAATACAATTGAGTCAAAGTTATCAAGTTAACAACATAAAATGAATTACTATATAACCCCTAAAAAAATGAATAACTTTATAAAGTTTCGGTAAGCCCAAACATGCATACAAGGAAGCTCATGCACACACCATTCCATGTCCCAGCATGGCACCAAAGTACAAGATCCAATCCATCCACCGGAGGGGCCCCACTGTGTAAATACCCTGGCCCAAGAGTCAGCTCGATCCACTAGTGAAGTCAAGTGGGACAAAGGTTCTGGAATAATTGTACAGCCAGAAAGAACTTGGTGGAAGTTTTCTAACCTGTTCACCTGTTTCTAACAATGTAGACAACTAATGAGTTGACCAGCTTTATATTAGGGTGAGAATATCTAACGGTGGGACCCGCCTTATGAACAGGTGGGATATTCCACTGTCAGCCATGATGTGATGTCTTATGGCATGTGCATGGGGTACCTCATACTGACGTATACACTTAGCAAACCACAACAATATTATGTTATAATGAGATGCATGCATCCATATCCATGGGCTGGATCTTGAGAAATGGGCAGTCATGGAGTCACATGTGTGAATCCGAGTTCACTTCATATCCACATCTAGCTATCATAATTCAGAGGTCTCCATTTGAGTTAACTGCAGCTCCATCAGCCTTCAGCTCAGCTCAAGCCTACTACCCAGCTTAAAAATAGCAGCCGACCTCAGTATTTCCACCATCAACTTCTTCAAATGACTGTCTCAAAATTATGATCATCGTATTGGTCCAAGGCAAACTTAAAACCACAGCTGTCTTAGGGCTTTAGCAAGTTAGACTCTCTGCTTCAAGGAATATGCTTACAAATCCAAAAGTCATTTGCCTAATGGAGGGAGCACTCCCAGGCAATCAGGCCTAAGCTTTTCAAGTAGTTTCCCTTGAATCTACCAGCAATTCAAGATTTTAGGCAAGATACTTGCGCTTCTTCAGATTTTCCTCTCTTTCTTTCTTTTTTTTCTTTTTTTTTTTTGAAGATTATTCAGATTATCCATATGACCCTATTATGCACATAATATACATAAATATATACATAGAAGTTGATCCATTTACATTGAAAGCACATCTTTGCGCCTCTATATTGTGAGCCATACACAAGGCATAAGTTGGTTTTTGTATACACCCTGATCCATAGCTCAAGTGGTAGACTAAGTGAAGATACCTCGTTTCAACACTGAGGTCTTGGTATCGATTCCCTAGCAGGGGTGGCTAACACTAAAGTGTGCGCTGACAGTGGGGTGTACTATCAAGCTAACCCAAAAAAAAAGGTTTTTTTTATGAAATACAACGGAATTTTAAAGGTTTTTTTAGAAAAATATCTAGATTTAATTATGCCCTAGGATCCCAATCTTTGAGAAGCCCAGATTTCAAAACTCAAAATCTATACGATGGACAATTAGACTTTACCTGAATTGAGCAGGCCATGTAGAAAGATGAAAGATTGTCAATGCCAATCTTCCAATGTAGGAAATCTTTCCCCAATCTATCCCGGATGGAAGGAGAATGGAGAGCTTTTTATGGCATTCCCAATACTCCCTCCCTCCCTCTGCTAGTTTACTATCCTCTCCTAAGAGGGATTAGTATTACAAGGGTGTACCACTTATGGTACTCCGCCACCCTACAGTTTTACATATGCCCCACATCATTAGAATCCTATAAACTCGCCTTATACATGCATGTACTGATGAACCAATCCCTCTACAACCATGGCCATTCACCAAAGACCCATAGCCAATGCTCGTCAAGTGGTGGACCATCAAATTATCATGAAGTGTGATCGAAACAATTATGACAGTTAAACCAAAACTTCAACGGTTGAAAACCTTCATAAAGCCTTTTAAAACCTTTTAAGTGTTAAGCCCAATAGAAAAATCACTTCATGAACATCTTTTCTTTCCGATTCCACCATAAATAAACCAGTGGATCCTTTGTGGCCTATTTGGATAGCTCGAAATCGTCGGAAACGAGAGAGGGTTTCCTTCTGTGTGCATTCACGAATCCTTCAAAAATTATCCAAAAATGAGTTTTTGATGCATGGATATTTCCCCCAAAGTCTCTTAAAAAATTTCCCACCCTCCCCTGTCGGAAACACGATTTCGTTTCCCTCTGTAACGCCCCAGATTTTCAGGGGGCGAGTAAGAACTCGGCTCCCAAATTCCCGGGGGCCACGTATGCCCTAATGGGCTCCAAATTTCAATGCATTTGGGTTAATTATTAAGCAATGACGGGTTTAGCAAACTATAATCATGAGAATATTATAAAATGTAAATACGGGCCACTAAACAGATAAAATATCCAAAATACAGTACCAAGAAAATCCTACCGGGAACTAGACCCACCCAGATAAATATCCCACAATGACTAGGGCCCTAGCCCATGTCCCGCGAACATCCAACCATAAAATAGAAGAAACCGCCAAAGTCTGCGAGTGCGATCACTCCTCATCGTCCATGCGCATCCCACTCCAAGGTACCTGCATCCATACTTGATTCCGGTTGGTGTTTTAGAACACCGTCCCAGAGTGGGAGTGAGTAGCTAACTCAGTGGTACAATTAACAATAGGCATACGAATTATCATGCATAGGATACATTTAATGAACAGTAAACAACAAAGAATCCTAAACACTATTGTTAATGCAAATGCATGGTTATGATATGATGCATGCTCCTCTCAAACCAACACTCCCTCGAGCGATGACATCTCACATTCGCGAATGAACCAACACTCCCTCAAAACAACCTCAACTGCATAATCGCCACAATAATAAATGCAATACCGTGGAACATGTTAGCCAGGTTGATTACTTAAGTTCATTCATTCAGCAAGTTGGGAAAACCGGAATACCCTAATGGAGTCATTACCCCAACCCGATCGGGCGGCTCAAGGGCCGTGATCATGTGACTCTCGCGACCCTTAACCCTATATTGGAGTCATCAACTCCAAAAAGTAGTATAAACATAGACAAAATAGATTGGGACTTAAATATCCTACTCGCGGTCACTGTAGGGAGGTCGTTACCCCACCACAGGCCGACAACACAGGTACAGTGTTCCATACCACCGTTCCCGGCTCACGAGTCTAAGTGCTCAATGGAAACTACGGGGAGGCAAGTCACCCCAGCGTAAGCCGACAGCACAGGCATAGTATCGCATACCACCATCCCCGGCTCATGAGTCTTGTGGGCCGTAAATTACAATTAATAGTGGGCGCAAAGGTCTTAAGGTACTTCGGGTTCATACAAGCGTGATCAAACATGGTTAACGTATAAGGATGGCCGACCTAAGAGTCAATATGCCCCCACAAGTTGAACTATAAACTGAACGGCCTGAGACAATTTACAGCTTAACTAGTCGAGCAGGATTTACCTGTGGGCTGATCCAACGATGGGATTCCCAAATACTTTCGAGTTATCGGTCAATCCATGAGAGGACAAGTTCACATATGGATAACATAAATTCAGCAAATACAGGAATAATTTCACAAATGGCAATAAAATCCAGCATTCTAAGTATATGGATAACAACATACTAATCTTCACCAAACTACGAGGAACATATCCAACATATTCCAACAATTGTAACAAGATGGACAGCAACATGCAAAGCTCCACCCAAATTTACAGATTATGCATATCATAATCTAGCCTATACATCACATGGGTAGTCATATAACAATACACCGAAGTTTATCTTCCATAGATCAATCATGAAGCACTCAATTCAGTCGCACATCGAATGTTAAGGCAAGTAACTCAACCAGTCAACCAATTTACAACATTCCATGCCTTCACCCCAAGCATAATTAATCACAAAATCAGGAAATCAACCATCAATCAGCAATTTACAACATTTCATGCCTTCATTCCAAGCATAATTAACACCTAATCAAGAAATCAACAACCAATCAACAATATTTTGGGGAAAATTAAATATTTGTACCCTACATGAGCATGCAAATTAACAAGTCACATATTTGGGGATATTAGGACCAAACCCCTTCCCATAATTTTAACAATTCCTAGTCTATTATCCCATTCATGCAATCCAAATGAAATTTCAACAACATCCACTAACATTGCATCACACACATTCATTAAACCTACGCTAGGCACGATAATCAGCCACCTAAAGGTAATGGCCCGCACCTATTGTCAACCGGAAGCCTTTGCATGCTTCCTAATGTCGCCGG
Source organism: Magnolia kwangsiensis (assembly GCA_037074715.1). Taxonomy (NCBI): domain Eukaryota; kingdom Viridiplantae; phylum Streptophyta; class Magnoliopsida; order Magnoliales; family Magnoliaceae; genus Magnolia; species Magnolia kwangsiensis. Next base: position 38,139,731 of record CM073576.1, on the reverse strand, counting down.
GTCCACAAACTCGATGTGTCGGGCCAAGAGTTGGAAGAAAATGGTGGCAGGATGCATGCATGTAGCTAGAATTAAAGGAAACATGATTTAGAGCCTTATCTTACCTTAGATTGGCCGGAATCTCGCTCCAACAGCGATTTGGGTTGGCGTTTCCCGGCAAGAGGGAGGTGTAGGTGCTAGGATTCCCAAATTCTAAGCACCAAGATCAAATGCACACCCAAAAATCTTCTCTCTCTCTCTCTCTCTCTCTCTCTCTCTCTCTCTCTCTCTCCCCCAAAGATTTCAACTGCTGGAAATGGTGGAAATGAAAGGGGTTTGGGCATTAAATAACCAGAAATTAAGTCATTTGGCCCCGTGTTTCACTAAATGCCTCGAATGGCCTTGTGGGGCCCATATCTAGCTATTGGGGTCGTCCTAATGGCCCCCTGGCCCATCCAATTTATGGGATAGGTACCCCATGGCCCAATGAAGGGCTGGACAAAGTTTGACTACAAGTGGATGCAGGGTTTTGTCGCAATGGTCCGATTTGCGATCAACGGTCACTATTTCTCGATCGGGGGTCAGATTTGGCGGATGAGTGCTGGGAAATATCTTCAACCTATAGTGCAAATTTAGGTGGAATCCGACGGCCGAGATATCCTAATTTATTATCCTAAGTGGCGGGGCCATTTGTCTTAAAATTCAGATTTTAGGCCTCTGTTAGGGTGAGTTGCATTTTACAAGTGCTGAGTTGACAGCGTGAATCATCTATTTCCAGGCATCGTCTGAGTCTGTCATTCGCGATGGACCACAAGCCTAGTGGGACGGACATTACTCTATAATTTCGAAACTAGCGACCCACTAACGAGCGGTCTAGAGCTTGTTCGGTTAATCAAGGCACTTCTGGAATAAATTGGGTAAGGAGATTTCATGGGCACAGTTGTTGAAGTATGGATTAACTAAGTTTACAATATGGCCTATTCAAAATTAGCGAAAATGGTGATTCGGTCATTATCGCCCTAAACCGTCGGTTTTAGGCTAAAAGAGTAACTGGGTTGATTTGGTTTATTAATTAAGGTCCAACCCTTATCTGACTCGGTTTCGAGTAGATCTTTTAATTTAGTTACGATTGTCTTGATTAACCAGTTGTAGATCGGTTAGATTTGAGCCCTATATGAACAAATCATGAGGATAAACTTGATGTTTTAATGATCGGTTGGGTTCATTGGTTTTCTACGGTTGATCAATCTTATTTGTACGGTTATTTCGCATATAAGCTCTCCTCGAGCATCAATGGTCCGTAAGTGATGAGGTGGCTAGTTATTACAAAAAAAAAAAAAAAATTAAGGATTTTTGGCAAATTCAAAGTAGTGAAAATCCAGGGTGTTACAATCTACCCCCTTAAAAACAATTTCGTCCTCGAAATTGCCTAACATAATTTGGTAAAGGTACTCTGATTCTGTACGCATAAGTTTTGTTGGCTTCATGTTCATGTGTATGGTATGATGCATACTATTTATACTAGTCTGGCTTATTGTAGTCTACCCCCCTTAAAACTTTTTCACCCTAATGGTTTACTACAAATTTTATATATATATATATATATATATATATATATATATATATATATATATATATATATATATATATATATATATATATATATATATATATATTGTAATATATTGATTCACGACAACGGTTCCCCTCTATCTAGAGTAAAAATATATGTTTTTAAATGTTCAACCAACAGGGAGAGATGGTTGTAGTGCGCTTGAACCCGATACATCGATCATCTACCTGACCAGGGTAAAAGGCCCCTTCTTAGTCCTAGTGGATCTTGGTCTTCTGCTCGATCAAAGCAGTGAGTCCATTGGTAGTCGTCCAGGATTTAGAATTGGGTCAAGCTGCGAATGCTTCGCAGGTGTATACTTCCGTAACTCCGTAATCCGATCAACCTAAATGTTTAGAGAATGCCCATCATTGAAAAGTTTAAGCATTATATTTAGAAGGTTATCATCCGGGTCTTGGTCAAGGAGAGTTCTTGTTTTAATTCTTTTCTATATTAGTAATTAATAAATCTTTCACTACGCCTATGGTTAGACGATTATCCTAGAAAGGTTTTTAGGAGCCTAAGGTTTTCTCTCGGCGTTACTGTTTCGATCTTATGGCTAGTGAGTTATAAGCAAACCGCGCTTTGGTTTCGTTAACTTCAAGAGGGAAGGAAGGATCGAGAGTTCTAAAATATTTCGAGGGTTTAAAGTGCTAGCGACATAAGGAAGGCTACAGTAAAGGAAAGAGGAAGGTCATCTCCTCAACGTGGTACGAACCTTGAATTCACAAGAGAATAAGAAACTCATACATTTTACTGTAGTCCACCTCTACCATGAGCTTACAGAGTATTAAACTATGAAACTCAACCCTACTCAAGGGTCTTAATTTAACTGCACAAAAACAACTTAAACCAAATATATATATATATATATATATATATATATATATATATATATATATATATAAAATCAAATTAATCACGGGATGATTCCTAGTATGATTATAAATAATTCCTAAATAGGCACCAAATGCTAAACTTTAACAAGAAAAGACATGACTAGACTATTAGCAATCTCGAAGTTGCAGAAATTTTTGGCTTCAACCCTTCTATTATTTGTAATATATTTGTCACCTTTAGTTACTATATTATTATTATTAGTTTTTTCTATAGTAATCCATCATTATGCTTACTTTTATTTTATAAAATTTTGTTTCATTTGAAGTTCCATAAAAATTATAAAAATTCAGGAAGTACTAGTTGTCCAAAACCAATGATTTTTTGTTTATTTCACAAATACATCTACTACTCATAACGTTTTTCATACTTAAAGTAACTAAATTATTTGTAAAAATTTTATAGTGAGTCATCAGTAAGTTTAATCACATATTATAAAATTTCATATCGTTTTGAGTTGTAGAAAAATTATTAAAATTCTAGAAGTGACAGTTGTTTGAAACTAATGATTCTTTATATGATTGCAAAATGTCCCTATTTCTTGTAACGTTTTTTATACTTTAAGTACTCGAATTATTTTTAAAAAATTTATTATGATTTATCATTAAGTTTAAATCCATCCCACAAAATTTCATCTTATTTGGAAATGTAGATAAATTATTAAAATTCTAGAAGTAACCACTGCCTGAAATTGATGATTTTTCGACAGATGTCAAATTACCCTAAATTTAACTATATTAACATTTTTATTTCATTTTTAAATTTTTATATGAAACTAGACTTATTAAGCTTCAATCTAGCTTTTGAATCACCCCAATTGGAGTTATATTGAGGGACATGTGACTTTTTGAAGTTAGTCTAAAAAGCCAAAAAATCCAGTGGCCTGAGGTACTTGGCGGCGCGCTGCTATCATGGCGGTGGCGCCGCCATCCTCTGGTGGTTTTGGCAGTGTGCCGCCGATCTAGCGGTGGCTCTGCCACTTGATATTTGAAATCGGTATATCTCTCAATCCAAAATGAGTTACTCGACATGCCAGGTATAAATTTGGGGTAGGAGAAGTTGTTTTATCCAAATAACCTAGTTATTTTATGAAATTTCATAAGTTTAATGGTCAAAAGTCCATTTTATTTATATTTTTACTATTTATAGTAAATTTTAATTTAATTTTAGCTCTTCATCCTTTGAGCTTTAGGAGTTGTGTCTAATATGAAAGTACTTAGAAAGATTTGAAGAATAAAGTGGTGAAAGGTGAGATTCTTAAAGAAGATGGGTTGAAAAGAGGAGTTGAGATTTAGGGATTGGGTTTTGAGAACTTGGGAAAAGAATGGGGTGATGATTTGAGAGTGAAAAGGGTAAAAAGAGTAGAAATGGGGAAGAAATGAAGTAGAAATGGCCCCACACACATTTTGGGTCGTATTGTCTCCAATCTTCGAATTCCCAACTATAAGTGATTTAGATCACTTCTTATGGCCCAAGTCCCTTCTATACCCGAACCCTAGTCTAAGACTTCGGTGTTCAGATTAGCGGGATGGCTTACTCCTGGGGTCCTTTAACATCGCTAAGTTCGATCACTCCCTCCTAAGCCAGTAAGGCATTATGATAGACCCATTGCCCAAGGCCCAGCTTAACCCGAACCATGCTCTGATACCATCTGTAACGTCCCGGATTTTTAGGGGCCGAGTAGGAACTCGGCTCCCAAATTCCCAAGTGTCATGCATGCCCTAATGGGTTCCAGATTTCAATGCATTTGAGTTTATTATTAAGCAAATACAGGGAGGCTCGTCACCCCAGCGTAGGCCGACAACACGGGCATAGTGTCTCATACCACCATCCCCGGCTCATGAGTCTTGTGGGCCGTAAATTACAATTAATAGTGGGCGCAAAGGTCTTAGGGTACTTCGGGTTCATACAGGCGTGATCAAATATGGTTAACGTACAAGGATGGCCGACCTAAGAATCAATATGCCCCCATAAGTTGAAATATAAACTGAACGGCCTGAGACAATTTACAGCTTAACTAGTCGAGCCAGATTTACCCGTAGGCTGATCCAACGATGGGATTCCCAAATAATTCCGGGTTATCAGCCAATCCATGAGAGGACAAGTTCACAGATGAATAACATAAATTCAGCAAATTCAGAAATAATTTCACAAATGGCAACAAAATTCAGAAATAATTTCACAAATGGCAACAAAATCTAGCATTCTAAGTATATGGATAACAATACACCAATCTTCACCAAACTACGAGAATCATGTCCAACATATTCCAACAATTGTAATAAGATGGACAGCAACATGCAAAGCTCCACCCAAATTTACGGATTATGCATATCATAATCCAGCCTATACATCACATGGGCGGTCATATAACAATACACCGAAGTTTATCTTCCATAGATCAATCATGAAGCACTCAATTCAGTCGTACATCGAATGTTCAGGCAAGTAACTCAACCAATTAGCCAATTTACAACATTTCATGCTTTCACCCAAGCATAATTAATCACAAAATCAGGAAATCAACCACCAATCAGCATTTTATAATATTTCATGCCTTCATTCCAAGCATAATTAACACCTAATCAGGAAATCAATAACTAATTAGCAACATTTTGGGAAAATTAAATATTTGTACCCTACATGAGCATGCAAATTAACAAGTCATATATTTGGGGGTATTAGGGCCAAACCCCTTCCCATAATTTTAACAATTCCTAGTCGGCCCTTCCCATAATTTTAACAATTCCTAGTCTATTATCGCATTGATGCAATCCAAATGAAATTTCAGCAACATGCACTAACATTGCACCACACACATTTATTAAACCTACGCTAGGCGCGATAATCGGCTACCTAAAGGTAATGATCCGCACCTATTGTCGACCAGAAGCCTTTGCAAGCATCTTAACGTTGCCGGGTCTGCAAACTCGATGTGTTGGGCCTTAAGTTGTAAGAAAATGGCGGTAGGATGCATGCATGTAGCTATAATTAAAGGAAACATGATATGGAGCCGTATCTTGCCTTAGATTGGGCAGAATCTCGCTCCAAAGGCGATTTGAGTCAGCGTTTTCTGGCAAGAGGGAGGTGTAGGTGCTGGGATTCCCAAATCCCAAGCACCAAGATCAAATGCACACCCAAAAATCCTCTCTCTCTCTCTCTCTCTCTCTCTCTCTCTCTCTCTCTCTCAGATTTCAACTGCTGGAAATGGTGGAAATGAAAGGGGTTTGGGCATTAAATATCCAGAAATTAAGTCATTTGGCCCTATGTTTCACTAAATGCCTCTGATGGCCTTGTGGGGCCCATATCTAGCTATTGGGGTCGTCCTAATGGCCCCCTGGCCCATCTAATTTATGGGATAGGTACCCCATGGCCCAATGAAGGGCTGGGCAAAGTTTGACTGCAAGCAGATGCAGGGTTTTGTCGTAATGGTCCGATTTGCGATCAACGGTCACTATTTCTCGATCGGGGGTCAGATTTGGTGGACGAGTGCTAGGAAATATCTTCAACCTATGGTGCAAATTTGGGTGGAATCTGACGGCCAAGATATCCTAATTTACTGTCCTAAGTGGCAGGGCCATTTGTCTTAAAATTTAGATTTTAGGTCTATGCTAGGGCGAGTTGCACTTTGCAAGTGCTGACTTGACAGCGTAAATCATCTATTTTCGGACGTCATCTGAGTCTGTCATCCACGATGGACCACAAGCCTAGTGGGACGGACATTACTCTATAATTTCGAAACTAGCGGCCCACTAACGAGCGGTCTAGAGCTTGTTCGGTTAATCAAGGCACTTCTGGAATAAATTGGGTAAGAAGATTTCATGGGCACAGTTGTTGAGGTATGGATTAACTAAGTTCACAATATGGCCTATTCGAAATTAGCGAAAATGGTGATTCGGTCATGATCGCCCTAAACTGTCGGTTTTAGGCTAAAAGAGTAACTGGGTTGTTTTGGTTTATTAATTAAGATCTGACCCTTATCTGACTCGGTTTCGGGTAAATCTTTTAATTTAGTTATGATTGTCTTGATTAATCAGTGGTATATCGGTTAGATTTGGGCCCTATGTGAACAAATCATGGGGATAAACTTGATGTTTTAATGATCGGTTGGATTCATTGATTTTCTACGGTTGATAAATCTTATTTGTACGGTTCTTTATCGGTACCAGCCGCATATAAGCTCTCCTCGAGCATCAATGGTCCGTAAGTGATGACGTGGCTAGTTATTACAAAAAAAAATTAAAGGATGTTTGGTAAATTCAAAGTAGCGAAAATCCAGGGTGTTACACCCTCATTTTCCCATGCTATTTAACATGCTCGATGACACTCGATAACAACCTCCTCTAATCGACCAAAGGTGTGCATCTTTTCTTTTAATTTTTTCTTTTGTTTTCCTTCTTTTTTTTGGTCGATTTTTCATGCAAGATGACACTGGGTTTCCTTGGTTGCCACAAGTTCAGTCTCGGAAGCCATGGCCCTCCACATTAATTGTTGTGATGCAGGGCAGGTACATAATTCCTAATGGCCTTAATTTTTCTAGCCATTCTTACTGCAAACCATGGATGGGAACGAAAGAGGACCTTTAGAATCATAAAGCAATCTATGAAACCATATATGGTTAAATATCTGCCTAAATCTGGATTGACACAGCCAAATTTTGAGTTGATTCATGGGTTCTTCAACAGAGATACAAACAACATAGGGGATTGACGATTGAGCTATCCAATGACTTGCTACCATGGTGTTCTTTTTTCTTTTCCTTTCCTTTTTTTTTTAATTTCAATCCACATCGTCCTTTCACCAGTCGTGGTGATTATTAAATTAGTAATTCATAAAATGGATTACCAGTTAGTGTTTGGAATCATGATAGTAGTTAGCTTGTTTATAAATGGAATATCAGTTAGTGTTTGGAATCATGATAGTAACTAGCTTGTTTTCCCACGTGGTTGATGACAAAGTGTCAGGGATATTACTTTACTGCCTAAGAGTTAATCATTCTCTTATGGCGTGTTTGGATGTTCCCACATTTGGTGATGGATGGAGTGGAACATTTGGCTTCACACATTGGATGAGGAAGCATTTGTACTGTTCACACGCATCTATAAGTGGCCTGAATTTAAATTTCTCAGCAGCCCCCGATAAAAAAGATGCACTTGCAAAAGAGGGATGTTAATGAGGCAGATGATTCCCTTCTGGAAGAGGAAGTTATGTGATGTTCATTCACTGTCAGATCCTAAATACCTCTCCCTTAGTGTGTGTGTGTGTGCGCGCGCGCGCGTTCTCTGTTGTTGAATAGAAAGAAAAAAAAAATTTGACTTGGGAAAAAAAATGCCTGCCAATCTATGGCATTTTCCCTTTTCTCCACTCTCAGGTATCTTTTTTAGATGCTTATTCTAGTGTATATTGAACATGACCAGTCATATGTGAAGTTCTCTAAAATATATACTCCTTTCCACCAGTTGTATACGAAGTTCTTCAGTACATACACTCCATATTGTGCACAAATGTTTATGTATTCTTCATCTTCATCTTTTTTAACTGACACTATTAGAGTTGTGACTACAAAGATGTTATTACAGGCCTGGAGCTTCAATGCTCATATCTTAGAACATACAAGTTCATGCTCTGGTGATCGCTTGATGCATTTGTGAATTCATAGGATTGTGTGGAATTGGATCCTCTACTTCAAAGGGTTTATTTCTAAATTTGTACCAACGTGAAGTTCAATTACTTCTTCTTTTTTTTTGGAAAAAGCTGGGAGCACACCACCTATCACTTTGTCGATGATCCAATAAAATTTACAATATTCGGGCATGTATCACAAAAAGGATCATGTAATGCACCTATCATATACCCCAACAAAGCAATCTCTAACAAAGAAATGCACAGTAAAAGCCTCCATAAATTTACAAATTTAAAAAAAATAAAAATAAAAATATGTAGCAGCACAAAAAAAACATCACAACACCAGCTGCAAGCTCGCATCTGTGCAGAACATAGGAACAGAAACCTGCAGGCAAACCTGCGCGATTCTATCACCCCAGCCTCCACAACCTAGGATCTGCCAATATACAAACAAGCAGCCCCAAAACACAACAACACAAGAGCAGAGCTTCCATCTTCACAGCAGAGTAAGAAGCAGATCTAAGAGTTTCCCTATGGCTAACCACAACACAAAGCCCAACAAACATCACAGCTAGCCAAAAAAAACCACCCCAATGCACTGGAGCAGATCCACCTAAACAGAGAACTCAAACATATTCACGCCAACCCAAAACATCACTAACACATGCACCCAGACATTCCATATAAACCAAAATCACCCAACCATCCACGTGTCTAATTTTAACCGTTCCAAACAGCCCCATTTCCATCATCAGTGGGCCATCATTAACAGACTAACACCGACATCGCTTGCTACTGGTAGCTGCTACAAATCCCTCGTGCATACCGTTAGTCGACTAACCATCACAACAAGGCCACACCCAACAAAGGCCAACAACACCGAGGAGGCATGATATCGACACACCCTATTTTCCAACACAGACCGGCACAACATCTTGCAACAATACCGACTGTTTTTGAGCCTCAACCAGCATTTGGACAACACCATTGAAGCCTATGTTTTCTTTTATTGTAGTTCACCCACATTGACTGGATCAATGATCAATCATCACCCACCATACAACCATGTGTACCATGGAGCGGCACCAACTGTGGCTAAACAACCATACAGGCAGGTGATGACCAAGCCAAGACAGCTCCTGTCTAAAGGCCATGGGATATCGGAGCTCTCTTTTTCTTTTCTTTTTTTTTACTTAGGAGCAAAAGAAGGAATTTGACCAACCCAAGAAGTTCAGTGGCTTGAGTTTGAGATTCATATTGAAACTGAATTACGACCCATGATTCTAATTGTTCTTTGGGCTTCTCACTGACCTATTAGCTTCAGACAAGTTAAGTACTTCAAATGGCTTTAATTATTCTAATGCATTTGTTCGGGATTTTACTTTGCATGGTTCTGGACATTCTCCAATTTATGCTAGTATGGTTCTTCTGTTTTATTTGCAGTTGCCAAATTTCATTGCATCTTAAGCAACGTAGTACCACTGGCCTATCTTTAGTTTAGTTTTGAATGGCTATAATCTATCTGGCATTTTAATTAATTTTTCATTATGGCTAGTTCTCCTTTATTTTGTTACTAATCGTATGTATATTACAAGTGCACTTGTTTTTCATCTTTAGAGATCTAAAATTACTATCGACGGTGTCTAAGTTCCATTTTTATGAATTCTTTACAGTTTCTTTGTTGAAGTTGTGCAACAAGTTTACGTAAAAAAAGGGTTTTGGCCGATGCAACTGTAGGGTTGTCAAACACTAACATGTACTTTTAGAAGTTCAATGAGTTTCATTTTATGTATTCTTTATAGTTTCTTTGTTGAAGCCGTGCAATAAGTTCTATGTAAAAAAAAAAGGGGGGTTTTGGCCGATGCATCTGTAGGGTTGTCAAACACTAATGTGGTGTACTTTTAGAAGTTCATTGAGTTTCATTTTATGAATTCTTTTTAGCATCTGTATAATAAATTCTATGAAAGAAAAGCCTTTTGATTGATGCTTCTATAGGGTTATCAAACACCAGTGTGGTGATTCACATGAATCTGGGTACGTATCACCTTTTCTGTGCGTGTGTGTGTTTTGTATCAAAGTTTGCATGTTCTTAGCCCAAAGCTGCAGATTGCAACACAAGCAAGGTAAAAGCAAAAGGAGTAGAAAGGAGGGTTGCCACTTGAATGGTGTTGTTTTCAAAGACAAAACACACGTTATGCTCTAAGTCTTTTAACAACAAGAATTCTGAAAATTGATATCGAACTCCAATGCACAATATTCCATCTCAAATTCAGTTTTTGAAATTTTACCAAGATAGGCATGAAAGGTCCACACAAACCGAAGCCTACATAAATAACAACTCATCCTAAATGATAATGAGTAATTCAACGCCCTCTTGCTTTTTCTCCAATTGGTTTATTCAGATCCAATTGGCATGAATCATTCTAAATATTGGAAATATTATGGTCTGGCTTTAAATGATGATGAGTAATTTCTCCAATTGGTTTGTTCAAATTCAGTTGCCATGAATCATGCCCCAAAAATCTCCATGATTGGAAGATCCTACCATTTAAAAATTTTAAAAAAAAAAACAAAACAAAAAACAAAAACAAAAACAAAAAAATCAGCAATAACTTCACTTGGTGGTAGAGCTTAATAGATGTTGTAATTTTTGTCTCGCTTTTTTCGTGAATTCAATGTAATTGCGCCCAAGTTTAATAAATTCACCATTGCCAAACAACTACTGATGAATGCACTTTACCATGACACTGTAGATGGATAACCAACAAGACCGTAATTGAAAGGGAAGTTAGCCACAATTGCGACAGCAATTGCAACAACTGCAGCAATGATGGTGGCATATAAATATTACAATGATACGTACATCTCCTAGGAACCTTCACAACATAGCAATGTGCATAAGCTCCGCTTTATAAAAGGTGTAATTCGTAGCAATGATACATATTGCTTGAACCAACTGAGGATGTGTAGAGATAATGTTTTTTCGTTTATGCACTTTATTACGAGAGAAAAATCTACTACATGATACAAGGAGAATTAATTTGGAAGAACAAGTTGTGATGTTCTTACATACCTTTGGGCATAATGTAAGGACCCATTTGGGAGCGTGGATTTCGAACACCCTGGATTTGAAACCCTCAGGATTTCAAATCTTCTTGCTGTGTTTGGCACCCTAGATTGAGAATCAACTTTAATCCAAAAGTAGTTATTCGTAGTATATTTACAAGGGTTTGACAAAGGTTGCAATAAGCCCGCTGAAATGTATACTTTGCTACAAAATGATGAAATTCCAAGTCTTGGATGGGCCACAAGCACAAGATCACATCTGAGTGACTAACCAACCGATGGGGACATCACGCGCACACGCACGCCCCCCTACGCACGTACGCAAGGAGGAGGAGGTCCCTACCATCGATCTGGATCAATGACGACGTCCAACGAGGACCCCCTAGCTAGAGGACCGTGTTTTGGTTCCTTGGAGTGGACCCGATCGTCATGTGAATCCCACCATGGGATCTCATGATCGTGGCCCACTATTCAAGATGATCTGGTACTTTGGGTTTTGTTTATTATTGTTATTAGGAATATCATGGATAGTTTAGATTGCTTTGATTAGTTGTTATTTTTTATTACTTCATCTCCAAGTAATAGGGTGCGCATATAGCGCGAGTTTTGGGGTGTAGGATTTTATTATAAATAAGCACCCCTTGTAGCCTTTTTTCTGATTGATGATTGAATAAAATTTCTGCGTTTTCCTACTCTCCGAGTTATGAAAATCCAATTGGGTGTGAAACCCTCCCTTCTTCGAAGGGCTAATTATCATGATGTGAAGCCACAACCATCCCAATTTTCCCCCACCTTCTACCATCCATATTCCTCCTCCTACAGTCATTCCACCTGCAAATCCATCGTTATTTTACAGTCGTTCCTTCTCTATAGCAGAATTCTAGAATCTAGCCCTGCAGGAGGGTTGAAACTTTGGCGGAGCACCACGCATGGACCGTACGTTGGATTGGACCGAAACTTGAGGAGTTTGTAGTCCAACCCTAGCCGACCAGCCCCGATGAGGGGGTTTTTAGGTTTGTGGGCCCCAGGCACATGCGGACTGCCACCAGCGCACATGCGTCAGGCGTGACCTACTGTCCACACGCGCGGGCGGCCTTCAAGTTCACTCTCTTCTCTCTTTCACTCCTCTTACCTGATTTCCTTAACCATAACCCTAGATTATTTTAAACTCCCAATTTCTTTTTTTTTTCCAACCCTAGGGTTTTCAGAATTGAACTTGTGAATCCCTTGGATTGGGGAAATTATTTTTATGCATGTGTGGCTGAATCTACTCTCCTTTGAGTATTGTTTGGTCCATAATTTTAATTGATCCAACCCTAACATGTATGGACCTGGACCCGCATAGATTCCCCTTGATTGAGTGCTTAACTTTATGTGGGATGTGGAATTTTGTGTGATTGTTTTAAACTCATATGATCTAAAGCATGGAATCTTGCATATCATGTTTAAAATTTCATGTCCTATATCAAATTTGGTATCAAAGCTTAGGGTTCTTATAGGCGAATGCATTGCATATTTAGGGCCCGTTTGGCCGGGTGGATTGGAAGGGATTGAATGGTATTAGGGTGGATGACGTGGATTTCTAGGTAATGATGGTGGTGTCAATGGATTGTCTTGAGATCCATGGGATTGCTATATCCAGTCCGTTTGGCACGCCCGGCCAATCCGAGGATTAAACCTTCCCTTCCCTTCCAATCCCACCGACCAAACACGTCCCAGGAAAATTTGAATAGATTAGGGTGGATTGAATGGGATTTAAAGGTAGTGATGGAGTTGTCAGTGGATTGTCTAAAGATCCATGGGATTGGGATCAGATCACCGACTCTGTTTGGCAGGCCAGCCATTCCCGGGATTTAACTTCCAATCCCTTCCACTACCATCCAATCCCTTCCAATCCGACCGGCCAAACGGGCCCTTAGGGTTTGGTCTATTCACATTTAGTTTGCATTAACTCTCATCATAGAGACTTGTAAGATCATTTAGTCTCATTTAGAGGCAAATAGTTATGTTAGTGGGTCTTTGATTTGAGGAGTAGTTGTACGCCCACACGTACTGGTCGTAGTTTTAATTTGCACCCTACGCTAAACATGGAGCAATTGCAAGAATCAATGGACAACCTAACACGGCAGTTTGAGTAGTTGGGTAAGCGCTTAGAACAATATATTGACCATCGCCTTGAGCAAATTAACATGCGCATTACCCAATTCGAGACCTCCACCTGGGCAAACCCCACCATTGGGGAAGATGCCCAATCTCAGGCAGGTGGTCAGGAGGATAGACCAAGGAATGGAGGTGGCCAAGGAATCGGTTATGGGTGCGCACCCGTGCACCCACCCCGTGAGGGACATCAAGACCACTATGACCTCGATGCGCAACTCCTCAAAGGAGTCAGAGTAGATGCCCTCATATTTGATGGCCACTTGGACCCTAAAGCATTTCTAGATTGATTGGTAGATATGGACCACTATTTTGAGTGGTATGACATGTCGGATGCTCGTCGAGTTCAATTCGCCAAGATGAAGCTCGTGGGCCAAGCAAAGAGGTTTTGGGCTACTGTAAAGCGAAATAAAGAAAGGGCGATAGAGCTCCTAATAGTCCATTGGAGAGAAATGAAAGAAACTCTCAAGGAAAAATACCTCTCTTTTTCTTACGACATGAGGTTGGTTAAGGAATATCAGTCTCTTCAACGTGGTTCCATGAGTGTTGCTGAATACATTGAGAAGTTCGAAGAGTACTTGACCCGTTGTGAAGTTGATGAAGACCCCGTACTCACCCTCGCTCTATTTAAGATGAGCCTCCGTTTTGACATAAAGAGAGAATTGCTCGCCAAGGACAAAGACACTCTTGAACAAATATATGAAGTAGTGTTGGAAGTCGAGCAATACCTCAAAGCATTTGTGGGAAGGCGGTTTAAGTCTCGTGATTCTGACGCTAAGGCCAACCCTTCAGGGGATAAACCTAGCACTGGATATTAGTATAAGCCTTCCAGTAGCTCTCAGTCTAGGCTCAAGGATGATGAGGGTAAAGAAATTGTCGGATCTGGCTCGCGCAAAAGTGAGGCGACTAGGTGTTTAAGGTGTCAGGGGTTTGGTCACTTTGCCCACCAATGTGGCACAAAAGAGGGCACCAAGGTGTTCCTTATTAAGGGGCAAGTAGTAGTGCCCTCAGAAAGTAACGGTGAGGAGGAAGAATATGAGCCAATAGAAGCCCCTAGTGATGAGGAAAAGGAAGCGCAAGATTCTGCGACCCTTGTGATTATGCGTTATGCCTTTGCACAAGTAAAGAATACCGACGATTGGCACTGCAACACGATCTCCGATACTAACACAAAATGTGGTGATAAGAGCTCCGAGATTATCGTGGATAGCAATAGTCGTGCCAACATGGCATCAACTGGCACTGTGAGTTGTCTGGGCTTGAAACTTGAAACTCATCCTCAACCCTATAGAGTGTCTTGGGTTGATGAAACTTTCATTCTAGTCTCGCACCGTTGTCTTGTTCATATTTAGTTTGGATCATATAAAGACACATTTTGGTGTAATGTTGTTCCTATTTAGTTTGAGACATAAAAACCTAGGAAGCCTATTGATCTTGCCCCTATGTCACTATCTAATAGGCCATCAAAGTCTACAGAGTCCTTTGTGCATTACATTCATTCATTGCATCAAGAAATCAGGCGAAAGATCACTACTAGTAATGAACATTACAAATTTTATGCAGACCAGCATAAACGTTTTAAGGAATTAAATGTAGGAGACTTTGTGATGGTCCGCATCAGACCCAAGTGATACCCTCAGGGAACCATTCGTAAATTATACGCGCGTAGCGCTGGACCATTCAAAATTATAAAACAAAACGGTCTCAATGCGTATATGGTAGATCTTCCACCTTCCATGGGAATTAGATCCACATTCAATGTAGAGGATCTAGTTGCTTTTCAGGGGATCAATGATGCATTGTCCAACCTTTCGCCTAACAATCCTGAGTCCCCGGACCTGTCCCTTGATCCATGGCCTCTTCCCGACCCTTCTCCCTAGCCTCTACCTCTCATACCTACCCTTCCCATACCTAGAGAAGAAATAGAGGATATTTTGAACCATCAGATAGTATCAACGTTGGACGGCGAGTTTCAGAAGTACCTGTTTAAGTGGAAGTCACGCCCAGCTTCAGACAATAAATGGCTAACTAAGGAGGAGCTTCAGAGATTTGATCCTCACATCTTGGAGTGATTCAGGAGTTTTGTTTCGCCGGTGGCCAAATCTTCCCAGCCGGGGAGAGTTAATGGGGACATCACGTGCACATGCACGCCCTTCTACGCACGTATGCAAGGAGGGCCCTACCATCGATCTGGATCGATGACGACGTCGAAGGGACCCCCTAGCTAGGGGACTATGTTTTGGTTCCTTGGAGTGGACCCGATCGTCATATGAATCCCACCATGGGATCTCATGATCGTGGCCCAGTATTCGAGATGATCTAGTACTTTGGATTTTGTTTATTATTGTTATTAGGAATATCATGGACGGTTTAGATTGCTTTGATTAATTATTATTTTTTATTACTTCATCTCCAAGTAATAGGGTGCGCACATTGCGCGAGTTTTGGGATATAGGATTTTATTATAAATAGGCACCCCTTGTAGTCTTTTTTCTGATTGATGATTGAATAAAATTTCTGCGTTTTCCTTCTCCTATCCGAGTTGTGAAAATCCAATTGGGGGCGAAACTCTCCCTTCTTCAAAGGATTAACTACCGTGGTGCAAAGCCACACCCATCCTGATTCGCCCCCACCTTCTACCATCCATATTCCTCTTCTCCTACAGTCATTCTACCTGCAAATCCATCGTTATTTTGCAGTCGTTCCTTCTCTACAGCAAATTTCTGGAATCTGGCCCTGCAGGAGGGTTGAAACTTCAGCGGAGCACCATGCACGGACTGTACGTTGAATCAGACCGAAACTTGAGGGGTTTGTAGTCCAACCCTAGCCGACCAGCCCCAAGGAGGGGGTTTTGGGGTTCGTGGGCCCCACGCATGTGCGAACAGCCCTCAGCGCACGTGCGTTAAGCGTGGCTTGCTATCCACACGTGCGAGCGGCCTTCAGGTTCACTCTCTCCTCTCTTTCACTCCTCTCTTACCTGATTTCCCTAACTCTAACCCTAGATTGTCTTAAACTCCCAATTTCTTTGCTGTTTTTCGAACCTTAGGATTTGTCAAATTGAACTTGTGAATCTCTTGGATTGGGAAAATTATTCATGTTCATGTGTGGCTAAATCTACTCTCCAGTATTATTTGGTCTATAATTTTAATTGATCCAACCTTAGCATGTGTAGGCCTAGACCCGCATAGATTCCCCTAAATTGAGTGCTTGACTTTATGTGGGATGTAGAATTTTGTGTGATTGTTTTGAACTAGTATGATCTAAAGCCTGGAATCTTGCATATCATGTTTAAAATTTCATGTCCTGCATCACCAACGATTTTTAACCGTCGATTTACATGGACAATGTTTGGACGGTGTTGATCATCATATTACAGTAATTATAATGATGCAATTGATAATCTAATTATTTTAGGATATCATTAGTGGGTCATGTGTCCAATAGATTAATAATCTAGTGACACACGTTAAACATGCAACTCTTGGAATGATTTTAAATGTAATCCAAGCTCCCACTATGGATTTCAAACCCCCTAATTGAGGGGATTTGAAACCCACTAGGTTTTAAACCCCCACTTACTTTATAGTGCCAAACAACCCACGGGATTTGAAATCCCCCCAAATCCATGGTGCCAAACGACCCCTAAGAAATTGAGTTATTGGTTACCGATTTACCCAGACCATTAGTCGGCATTTTTCATGAGTATTGAAAGCAGTAATAGCTGTTCACCTACATTTTCTAAAGCCAATCAGCTCGCAGACATCTCAAAGATAACATCTAATTATAGTTGGAGTCCCTATTTTGAAATAAGTGATATACGACTTCATTATAAACTAAAAACAAAACATATTGCTGTTTGTATGTAACTCTTTATAAAATTCTAGGATTGCGTTGGTGCAACAAATGGAACCCATAGGCCAGCCAACCTACTCCTTTGACTTGAAATTTCTTTTTGTACTTGTTGGGTGGGAACGTTCGACATCTAACGCAAACGTATTGCAATCATCATTCACTAAAGAAGATAAACTTATTATCCCCATTGGTTAAGGATTAATTAAAAATAACAATCACTTTTTGTCTTAGTATAAAGTTTGATCATCATTCATAAGTTGTTGTTGCCTCATGATGTGGAAAAATATTATGTTGTTAATGTTAGTTATACAAACATTCTTGGTTCTATGGCTCCTTAATGTGGAGTGTGCTACCATCTAAATGAGTATAAAATAGGGCTAACTCCTCGAAACAAAAAGAAGCTATTCAATTATCAACATTCATCTTTACATTGTGCCATTGAATGCTCTTTTTGACGTGTTAAAAACATGTTTCCCTATATTGAAGTCATCACCATCGTATAAGATAAGGACACAAGTTATGATTGTATTAACTCGTTGCATACTTCACCACTTCATACAGAGAATGGGCGGTGATGAACTGGATTTTGAAGTCATCGATGATGATATTATTCAATCGGTCAATGAAGTTGAAAATGCTGATGAATCACAATATCGAGTATTTCAAACAACCGCTCAAAGAGAAATGGATGATTGGCAAGAATCAGAGATGAATTAGCAAAGAGAATGTCAATGATGAACATCCGCCTACTTTATTTTATTGTATCCTAAACACAGCTTGTTATGTAAATTTTATGCCAAAGGTGATTTGCAATTATATATGCTAAACTTTTATAATTTATTATGCATTTTTTGTACACATGTATTCTTTGAAATGGATTTGGTTTCAAGCCATTTTTTAATGTTGTCTTTCATTCATATAGTGATGCTTTGCGTGATTACATGTGATCAAATTGTTATACGTATATAAATATATTTTCTCTTCTATTAGAAATGAAAGATGGTAACAGAAAAAACGTTACACTTGGGAAAACCAAATCTAAATATATTATTTGGACTTTTCAGATAGATGCAATCCTCATTGAGCTACTATTGGTCCCGCTTGAACAAGCCTAGATCTATCTGTGGATAACATCAAGAATAGAATGAAGACATTAAAAGGTCATTTCAAGTGTTTGAAAGACCTAATAAATGCTAGTAGTTTAGGTGGGATGAAAGCATGAAAAGGGTAATAGCAATTGATGAGGAATGGAAATAATATATAAAGGTAAATAATTAATATATAAATTGATCTCATCTATTTTATGCATGCTTATGCAATTCTAATATCTAAATTTTTGCAGTCACATCCTTATGCAAAGAACTTCTAAAACAAGCGAATTCACATCATCGATGAGTTGGCTAAGGTCATTGGCAATGTTCAGGCTGATGGAAGCTTTTCCTTCACTGCCTTTGAGCGATGCACACCACTAAGCCCAAATGTAAATGATGAGGAAGCTTACAACCACTCTTTTGATGAAGAACAGACTCATTCTATGTCCAATACTCCAAAAGGTTACTCGAATACTTCCTACTCAAAAGTGCCTAGTAGAGCTTCACCCGGGCCACAATCATGGTGACAAGTTCCTGAGAAGAAAAAGAAGAAGATAACAAAAGGGTTTATGGGATCACTAGACCACCTATCAAACCAAGTAAGAAAGATGATTGAGGCATTATCACAAGAGCATGTGAATATTTCAATTACAGAAATGGCAAAGGAAGTTTGGAAGGTCTCTGACCTTATTGAATAGGAATATTTAAAAGCAAGCCTAGTTTTATCAGATAATGGTAAGTATAGACAGTGTTTCTTCACACAAAACAAATTATCTTGATGTAATTTCTTATTTATGACCATTTCAAGGTTTCCATATGGGGTAGTTGTGGAGTTTATAGATTTCTTTTTATTTATTGTTTTAATGCATGGATGATACTTTTTGGGTTATGAACTTATAAACTTGGTGATGGATGGAACATTGGCTATGTTTTTATAGGTGAATACGGTAATTGTTTTTACTCTAATGAATGGATGCTTGAGCATGTTTATGTTTATGTTTGTGAGACCCACCTATTTAGGATTTTTAAAAAATAAAAATAAAATATTTTGTGATGGAGGATCCATAAAAGTTGAATAAACTATTTATTTAATTTTACAAGTATTCAGATAAAATCAGGCCCCATTTGATTGATTCACATCAAGGTGTTCCAAAATGGTAACAGTGGCCATAACGGCCACCACCGTTACCGTTATGATACGGGCCGTAACGGCCATTATAGCCCCGTATCAGCTATTACGGCCGTTTTTTATTTTTTGAAAATTGTTGTTACGGGACCGTTACGGGGCTGTTACGGGACCGTTAAGGGTCCGTCACGGGGCTGTTATGGGACTGTTACGGTCCATTTTTCCGTAACGGCCATTAGGACCATTTCAACCCCGTAACGCTTAACGGTTATGACCGTTACCATTACGTAATAGCCGTTACCATTACGTTACGTAACCGATTTTGAATACCATGATTCACATGCAAGTTTATCTACAGCTGTAATAACAAGTCTTACACTAAAGTGGGGCCCACCGGTGTTGTATATATTTTTCCATATAATTTATTCATAGGCTTGTCAATTGCTACAATCACAGGACTTATACTTAAGTGGGGCCCATGAGTATTGAATATATTTTTTACTTTAGTTTTTACAACTTGTGTAACGAAAGGGGGCCCCGCATGATTTTTTTATAAGTTTCGTAGTGATTGCAACACCAGGTCTCATATTAAAGTAGGGTTTACATCGCATCATTAAGACTTCTACAGTTAACATTACTACCAAGAAAAAATTGTCAAGAAAATTTTATTTTGCCAAACATCTCATTTGGAAACAACATGAAATTTCTCGTGAAAAATCTATTAAAAAACAAACATTAGAAATAGTATTTCATTTCCCACGCTTTCTTGGAAACAACAATTCTCAAGAAATGTGGTTTCCTTTCCCATACTTTCCATGAATCCAAACAAGGCCTTATTAGCTCATTCGAGGATCAACAAACCCTCACAAATGCACCTAGCCACACCCACTTTTATTGGCCACATTGCCTTGTAAAGGGAGCTAAAAAACATTCAATCAAGATCCTAACCCTCACACATCCTTAAGTCCAAGGGTTAATCAAGTTCCAATGTATTATCAAGTGTGACATAGTCCAGGCAAATGGCCCCCATCTTGTGACTTAATCTCGATCCTATAAACACAGGAATTTGGAGAATGTTTTTCTATCTTTCTTCAACCCAAAGGTGGGTTCAAATAACCACATTACAAGGCTATACAAGGAAGGTTATTTAAGAGCTTCTCTATACATGGTATTTTACACCTAACAACCCATATATACAATATTCTATTCACATCTCCCCTCAAACTGATGTGGGATAATGAACCAACATCAGTTTGCCACAAAGAAACCTATGACAAGATGATGTCATTGTTTTGGTAAAAGAAATCAGCAAGTTGCAACTCTGATGTCATTGTTTTGGTAAAAGAAATCAGCAAGTTGCAACTCTGATGTCACATGAGGAAGAGAAATCATTCCAGCTGTGTATTTTTCTCTCATAAAGTAGCAGTCAACTTCAATGTGTTTAGTGCGCTCATGACATATCGAATTCGAAGCCAACTGAATCGCACTAAGATTGTCAACATATAATGGAGTCACCACAGACAAAAGGATCCCAAGTTCTATCAACAATCCCAGGAACCAAGTAATTTCACTACATGCATCTGCCATTGCACGGCATTCTGCTTCTGTGCTGGATCTAGACACCGTGGTTTGCTTTTTACACTTCCAACTAACCAATGATTGTCCTAAGAAAACACAATAACCCGTGGTGGACCGTCATGAAATGGGACATCCTGCCCAATCTGCATCAAAGCAAGCAGATAATTGTAGATCAGGTGATGATGGAAAGAGAAGCGCTTGGTTGAGGGTACCTCTAAGGTAACAAATAATGTGATGAACTGTCGTCATATGCAATGTGCAAGGAGCCTCAACAAACTGGCTAACAACATGAACTGCATATGAGATATCGGGACGAGACATAGTGAGATAGCTAGTCTTCCCACCAGCTGCCTATAGGATGTAACATCGAAGAGAAGGTCGCCATCATCTTTCCCATACTTGACATTCAATTCCAGAGGAGTCTCATGGGTCTTGTTATCTGTAAGGTTTGCAAGCTTAATCAAATCACAGGTATACTTCCATTGACTCAAGAGATAACCTTGAGTATTATGAGAAATTTCAAGACCCAAAAAATATGTTAACGGCCCCATATCCTTCATATGAAATGAGGAGTGAAGTAATAATTTGAGATCAACAATTCCTTGAGCATCACTTCCTGTGATGAGAATATCATCAACATAGACCAATAAAGCAACTAGACCTGAATCAATCTTAAGAATAAACAATGAAGAATCATATTAGCTTTGAAAAAAGCCCGCCGTGGTTAACACCTCATGGAATTTTTCAAACCATGTTCTTGGTGCTTGTTTAAGTCCTTATAAAGCTTTAAATAGCTTGCAAACTAAGCGTGGATCCTTGGATTTATGACCGGGAGGTTGCTTCAAGTAAACTTCTTCTTTGAGATGTCCATAGAGGAAAGCATTCTTGACATCGAGTTGACTAAGTTGCCAACTTTTAGAAGCACTTAGGGGCTGTTTGATTTTTAATTTCCCGGGTAAATACAGGTTAATAAGTAATTATGACTTACTTCACCTGTTTGAAATATAGGCAGGAATTACGTTGTGAAATTCAGTCCAAGATAACCATGTCATTACCTATTTACATATGTGGGCCCCATCATGATATATTTGACTTATCCACACCATCTATCCTTTTTAACGGCATATTTTAAGGCATGATCCCAAAAATGAGGCAAATCCAAAGCTCAAGTGGACCACACCTTAGGGAACAATGATCTTAAAGACGTCAACGGTTGAAAGTTGTTTTCTCCCTAGGGCCCACATTGATGTTTAATTGACATCCAACCTGTTCATAAGGTCACACAATCATGAATAAAGGGGAAACAAAAATATCAGCTTGATCCAAAACTCCTAGGGTCCTCGAGAAGCTTTCAATGATAGGAAATCAATTCTCATTGTTTCCTGTGATGTGGTCCACTTGAGCTTTGGATCTGCCTCATTTTTCGGCTCATGACCTAAAATGAGATGTCTAAAGGGATGGACGGTGTGGATAAGACACACACATCATGGAAGGCCCCACGATTTAACATTTTTTTTTTTGCCTCTGGTGAGATAAGGAGGGTTATAAATGACGGCTGCTGTCAACATCACATTGAAAATTCAACCGGAAATACAAAAGTAAATAATTATTGCCCATTTACCTAGAATTACCGCTGTAATCAGAAAATCAAACAGCCCCTTATAGCGATCGAGGAACAGACCGTATTCATTTTTCCCACTGGAGCGAATGTCTCATCATAATCAACTCCATATTCTTGTTTATAGCCCTGGGCCACAAGCCGAGCTTTGTATCGATCTAAGTTCCCATCAAATTTTAATTTCACAGTATAGACCCATTTGCTTCCTATCACTTGCTTCCCCTCAGGTAATGGAACCAGCATCCAAGTAGCAATCTCTTCGAGTGCCTGAATCTCATCATCCATGGCCTTTACCCAATACGGTTGTGTAGATGCCTGAGAATAAGAAGCAGGGACAACCAAAAAATCTAATCCAGAAAATGAGGCATGATGAGAGGCAAAAAGATTCAATCAATGGGGAGGAACAGACGGACGACTGGAACATCGTAATTGAATCTCAATGGAAGATTCAATAGTTAACTGCACAATAGGAGAAGAAGACAACTGATTAGAAGCAGGAGCATATGAGGGAGAGGATCCAAGAGAGATAGGCTCCACACGTCATTGGTAGACCTGCAAAGGAGGAGTGGGAGAAGGAAGCAGAGAATGATTGTCTTCAAAAGAAGACATGAGAAATGGAAGATGGAACAATGATAACTGAAGGAGTCGCATGGAAAACTCTATAATAAAGTAAATTTTCAAAGAATGTGACATGTCAAAACACACAAAAACGATGAGAAGATGGATCATAACAAAACCAATGCATCCAAACACTCATAACCGACTATAATCGGGATCTTTATCATGAAGGAAGAACGTGGGAGTTTTCCAGTTGGCCAAAACACTGGAAGGTAATCAATTGATCAAATACACAGCTGTTGATTTTGCTTCAGCCCAAATAAATTTTGGAACACAGGCATACTCCATTATGGTAGTTGCTACCTCAGCAATGTGCCGATTCTTTCGTTCTGCTACTCCATTTTGCTCCGGTGTGTGAGGACACGTTCGCTGATGTATAGTGTCATTTGAACTTAGAAAAGTCTCAAACTCGGAGGACATATATTCTCCCCCAGAGTCAAACCGTAGAACTTTAATTTTCTTTGCAAATTGAGTCTCCACATATGATGAAAATTGGTTGTAACATGAAAATGCTTCAGACTTGTGCTTCATGAAATAAATCCAAATGTGTCTTGAAAAGTCATCCACGAAGATAATGTAATACAACAAACCACCAGAAGTCTTGATGGGAGACGGACCGCAAACATCAGTATGAACGAGATCAAACAGATTCTAACTACGAGTGTTACTTAATGAAAAGGGCAATGTAGTAGATTTACACACTTTGCAACTAACACAGTTCATACCAATGAAAATGGGACTAATATTAATTTCTTTATTCAAAAGACCAGATCTAAATAAGAAAAGTATGTTTTTAGAATTTGGGTGCCCTAAACGACTATGCCAAAGTTTCCAGCATTTATTAGCAACAGAAATATCATTAGAAGATGGAAGGAAAAAACAACGCGACGAGACAACTCCAAGATCGAACGCCAAAGTGAATAACTGTCCTCTCTTATGGCCCTTCCCAATCAGTTTCCCTGTTTCCAGATCCTCTATGAAACAACCAGACCGAGAAAACAAAACCAAACAATTATTCTCTACTAGTTGAGCAACCGAAATCAAGTTGGCAAATAATTTAGGAACATAAAACACTTTGCAAAGGAAGAAATTGCGAGAAGAGGAAGGTGAGACTTTCAAGGACCCAATATGAGAAATAGTTAAATGGTTCTCACCCATACTGTAGATGGGACCCACACCACTATACGGAACGCAATCATTTAGACAAGAAAGATCCTCAGTCATATGATTAGAAGCCCCTGAGTCAATATACCAAAGATTTTTAGGATCAATATTACTTATCGAACTTGAAGAACCCATCTCTTGAAGGATTTGCTGAAGTTGTTTCAGGGAAAGGAGATTAGGCTGCACCAATGGGGCCACAGATGAATCTGAGTCAGGCTTTGCAAGAGAGGAAGTCAGAAATGCATGTCCACATAGCTGGTAGTGAGGAGGTACAGGAGGGCGAGTCGGGCAATTGGCTATCTCATGTCCTTCTTGTTTGCAATACTGACAAAACAGAGTACTTGGTTCAGAGGAATTCATATTTGCTTTCTTGTTGGGACAACGAGCAGCCACATGACCAAAACCATTACACTCAGAACATTTAACTTTCGACATGTCTCAAGACTTTCCTGAAAAATTGCGGGTAATGAAGGCAACATCAGGAACAACCTCTCTCATGAAAGCAAGGGTTTTTAAACGTGTTTCTTCTGCCATCACAGTTCATTAGAGCGGCTCGGGTTGGTTCAAACTCCAGACGAAGTTTATACAGAAATTGCATCAATTTACTTGTGTCACGAAGTATCTTTACTTCTCGACCACCGCAGCAGGAATAACTGGATCCATAAGTTGAATCTCATGCCAAAGGGAGGTAAGATTAGAATAGAAATCTTGTATATTCAGAGCTCCTTGTTCTAATTTTGATAGTTCATACTCTACTTGATAGCAACGGGCATGATTCGATTGTTGATAACACATTTTTAAGTACGCCCATATTGCAGATGCAGTCTCGAATGACATGAGATTAATTGCAATGTTGCTCTCAACACTGTTAAGGATCCATGTGACCACCTTCGAATTATTTGTGGTCCAAGATAGGAGTTCTCTTTCATCCTTTGGTTTGCCTATCAAACCATCCACATAGCCATAGAGGTTCTTTCCTGCTAAAAAATGTTTGAATTGAAACTGCCACAAGGAAAAAAATTTCCCATCCAACTTAACATGGATAGTTTCGATCTTATCGAAGAGATTCATGGATGCCATGAGGAAGAAAAACCACGAAGAAGAAATGTACCACGGATTTCTGGATGAGCAAGACCGGATCTGGCGAGCAAGGCCGAATCTGACGAGCAGGACCAAATCTGACAAGCAGGACGAAATCATTGATGGAGAGCAGGACCAAATCTGATGTGGATCTGGAGGTTTTTGTGGTCGTGCAGCAGGTATGGGCCGCCAGATCTGGAGATGGTAGAGGCTGGCCGCAACTAGTCAACTACAGCGGGATCTGGAGATGGTTTTTGACAGCGAGCATGCTGATGGAGCACAATGGAGATGATGGCAAGTTGCAAAGAAGATGAGAAAGCCACCAGAATCAATTGAGGAGGCTGCCGGAATCGTGGACCATCGAAAATCAATGAGGGACCACCGAAATCAAAGGAGTGCCAGTTCAGAAACCTAGCTTTGATACCATGTAAACACACAAATTTGGAGAACGTTTTTCTATCTTTCTTCAACCCGAAGGTGGGTTTAAATAACAACATTACAAGGCTATACAAGGAAGGTTATTTAAGAGCTTCTCTATACATGGTATTTTACACCTAACAACCCATATATACAATAAATTCTATTCACAGATCCTCCAATGCGAGTGCCTAATAGGTCCAACAAGAGCTTATATACATGGCATACTCACACTCCGTTGTGGGGGAGGGTAAGGCATACCGACACCAAGTTGTGCTCAATGGTGGAGACTTTCCATCCTAACCAAGTCCCCTAACACAGGATGACTATATTTTTCATCATACGATGACCATAGGTTTGTCCTAAAACATGTGATGGTCATAGGATAAAGGGTATTGAGATCCATGGACCACAATTTTCTCTTGGTCAATGATCGTTGTGTCCAATCTCGAGTTCCAAAGAACAACCAAAGGAGTCACTCTACTTCACCCATATTCATGTATGTTTAAGGTGCACCACATTAACCAAGGCATAACAATCTATCCACCTAGGACACTTGGTTATCATGATAGTCGATTGAGATCATCATCATCACATACACATGCCAGTGGATTGGGTTCATATTGGTTTTCGAGGGCACAATTCCAACCATGGTGTGTCGTAAAGCCCGTTACGAGGCCATAAAGGCCATTACGTAAAAGTAACAATGGCATACGTGGTCGTAAAGGCCGTAACGACCATTGCCGGAAAAAAAAAAAAAAAAAAAAAAAAAAAAAAAAAAAAAAAGAGACTCATAAATGCTGTTACAACCTCCATAACGGCTCGTTACGCCCCTGTAAAGGCTATAACGGTCCATTACGGGCCCGATACAGGCTCTTTGATATATTTTTTTCAACAACAACCAAAAAGGGGGGGGGGGCATAACGGCCATTACAACAAGTGTTGTCATGTGCAACCGCACAATCGCATACATTGGCTCAAATCACTTATGCCATGGTTGCATATCCATGTAGGAAGTATGCCATGGCATACTCAAGTATGCCATGTTTATGCCATGGCATAATCGCATTGATGCAGGACATGAAATTCAAATATGATGTGCGAGATTTTAAGCTTAAGATCATGTTAGTTCAAAAACAATTACACAACTTTCATATCCCACATGAAAGTCCAAACATTCAATTAAGGGGAATCTATGCGGGTCTAGGCCTACACATGTTAGGGCTGGATCAATAAAAATTATGAACCAAACGTACTCAAAGATAAGAAATAATTATCCACACATACACAGTAATCAATCCCTAATCCAAGGGATTCACTAATTTCAACTCAAGGAACCCTATGGTAAATAAAAAATGGTAAATAAATTAAGGGTAATGCAATCTAGGGTTAGGGTTTATGAAATAGGTATGAAAAGGAAAAAATAAGAGAAAACTTGAACCGGGAGACAAATCCAGCGAGCGAACAGCGGCCCGAGGCCTAACACACATGCGCACTAGCCTGGCCACACATGTGAGCGGGTCCCACACCCGGAAACCAATTCTTTCGCCCTGGTCGACCAGAGGTGAGATCCAAACCCCCAAAGTTTCAGGGCAATCCGAGCAACGGGCTATGCGCGGTGCTCTGCCGAAGTTTCAGCGCTCCTGCAGGGCTAGATTCTAAAAACTAGTTGTACGAAAATCTGCTGCAAAACTAATGGATTCGAGACAAGGATGGCTGTAGAATGTGAAATATATGGATGGAACAGCGTAGGAGCGGATGGGGATAGATGTGGCTTCGCACGATGGTATTTAGCCCTTCGAAAAGGGAAGGCTCCGCACCCACTTGAAATTTTTCACAACTTAGAAACTCAGAGAATAGAAAAAAAACTTGATGGAATTTTTATCAAACTTCAATGAATCAAAAGAACTATAAGGGGTACCTATTTATAAGAAAACTCTAGACCCCAAAACTCGCACCATGTGCGCAACCTATTACTTGGCGATGAAGTAAACCAAAATAAAAACTAATCAAAGAAATATAAAGCGTTCATGACATTCTAAATAACATAAATAATCCAAACTTAAAATATGAAATCAATCCGACTAGTGGGCCCCGATCATGAGATCTCATGATGGGCTTTACTTGATTATCGCTCTAATGAACCAAAACTCTTTCTTCTAACTAGAAGGCCCTCCCAGGACATTGTCATCGAGCCAGATCGATGGTGGGGCCCTCCCTCTCATTGCGTACATACGTAAGGGGTAGCGTGCGTGCACGTGTGCCCGTGATGTCCCCATCAATTCTCCTCGGCTGCGAAGATTTCGCCACTGGCAAAATAAAACTCCTAAACCGCTTCAGGATATCAAGATCAAGTCTCTGAACCTCCTCCTCGGTGAGTCATTGTTGTCTGAAGCTGGGCGTGACTTCTATTTAACCAGGTACTTCTGAAAACCGCCATCCAATGTTGAAACTATCTGATGGTCCAGGATATCCTCTATTTTCACCCTCGGTGTATGAAGGCTAGGTATGGGAGGTAAAGGCTGAGAAAAAAGGTCGGGAAGAGTAGGTATGTGAGGTAGAGGCTGGAAAAATGGGCCAGGACAGGTAGGTATGGGACATAGAGATAGGAAAAATGGGTGGAGAAGGGTACGTATGGGAGGTAGAGGTTGGGAAAATGGGTCAGGATGGGTAGGTATGGGATGTAGAGGCTGAGAAGATGAGTCGGGAGGGGGCCATGGATTAAGGGAAAGGTCTAGGGAATCAGGATGGTTAAACGAAAGGCTTGACAATGCATCAACGGCCCCTTGAAATGCAATCATCCACATTGAATGTGGAAGTAATTCCCATGGAGGGTGGAAGATTTACCACATACACATTAAGATTGTTTCGTTTTATAATTTTGAAGGGTCCAGCACTACACGCGTGTAACTTACAAACGGCCCTGGAGGATACCGCTCAGGCCTGATGCGGACCATCACAGAGTCCCTTATATTGAATTCCTTAAAACATTTATATTGGTCTGCAGAAAATTTGTAATGTTCATTACTAGTAGTGATATTTTGTCTGATTTCTTGATGTCATGAATGAACGTGATGCGCAAAAAACTCTGCAAGCTCTGACGGCCTATGGGATAGTGACATAGGGACAAGATCAATAGGTTTCTCAGGTTTATAACCAGTAACGACTTCATAAGAACTGAGACCTGTAGACCTATCAACAGAACTATTAAACACAAACTCAGCTATAGGTATTACGGTGTCACATGTTCCGGTGTGCTCTATATCCCTCCTAGGGGGAGACTCATCCGATAGATCATCAGGACAGACATCAAGAAACTCATCCACTACCGAAATAGCCTCAGTGGGTAACTTTACACTAGCCTCTGATGCACTCTCTCCAGCCACAAGGCCGCACATGTTGTACCCCTCAAAATAGTGGTCTTGATGTCCCTCATGGGGTAGGTGCACGTGTGCACGTCCATAACTGATTCCTTGGCCAAATTCATTCATTGGTCTATCCTCCTGGCCACTTGCCTGAGATTGGACATCCACCCCAATGGTGGGGTTTGTCCCAGCGAAGGCCTTTAGTTGGGTGTGTGCACTTCAAATTGATAAAACCGTTGGTCTATATGTTATTCTCAGTGCTTACTCAAAGACTCGATCTGCTAAGACAGTTTGTTTAATGACTCTAGCAGTTGCTCCATGTTTAGTGTAGGGTGCAAGCCAAAACCATGACCCGTACGTGTGGGCATACACCTGCTAACTCCACCTAAGGACTTTCTATGATGATTATATGCAACTAAATAGGACTAAATGATCCTATGAGACTCTATATGAGGGAAACTACGCAATGCTACTAAAATCCAGCAACATAGTTGTCAAAATAGAGGAATAACAGAAAGTTACAGTAATGTGAATTGCTAACTTCCTGCTAACAGAAATTTCAGCAACTAATATCAGGGACTACGGTCTTCTAACCGCTATATGTGAGGAACTGGATGCATGAAGGACTCAAACAAACTAACCTTAACATGTAATGTATTTTCCTATAAGAACCCTAAGCTCTGATACCAAATTTGATGCAAGACACGAAATTCAAATATGATGTGCGAGATTTCAGGCTTAAGAACACGTTAGTTCAGAAACAATTACACAACTTTCATATCCCACATGAAAGTCCAAACATTCAATTAAGGGGAATCTATGTGGGTCCAGGCCTACACATACTAGGGCTGGATCAATAAAAATTATGAACCAAACGATACTTAAAGAGAAAAAAATAATCATCCACACGTGCACAGTAATCAGTCCCTAATCCAAGGGATTCACTAATTTCAACTTAAGGAACCCTATAGTGAAAAAAAACGGCAAATAAATTAAGAGTAATACAATATAGGGTTAGGGTTTACGAAATAGGTATGAAAAGGGAAAAATAAGAGAAAACCTGAAGCAGGAGACAAATCCGACGAGCGGACAGCGGCCCAGGGCCTAACACACGTGCGCACTAGCCTGGCCGCACGTGCGAGCAGGTCCCACACCCGAAAACCGATTCTTTGGCCCTGGTCGGCCAGGGGTGGGCCCCAAACCCCCAAAGTTTCAGGGCAATCCGAGCTACGGGTTGTGTGCGATGCTCCGCCGAAGTTTCATCCCTCCTGTGAAGCCAGATTCTAGAAACTGGCTGTAGGGAAAAGATCCGCTGTAAAACTGATGAATTAGAGGCGAGGATGGCTGTAGAAGGTGAGATATATAGATAGAAGAGGGTAGGAGCGGATGGGGATAGATGTGGCTTCGCACCACGGTAGTTAGCCCTTCGAAAAGGGAGGGCTTCGCACCCACTTGAAATTTTTCACAACTTTGAAACTAAAAACTTGTAGGAATTTTTATTAAACTTGAATGAATCAAAAGAACTATCAGGGGTGCCCATTTATAAGAAAACTCTATATTCCAAAACTCGCGCCATGTGCGCAACCTATTACTTGGCGATGAAGTAAACCAAAATAAAAACTAATCAAAGAAATGTAAAGCATTCATAATATTCTAAATAACATAAATAATTAAAACCTAAAATATGAAATCAATTCGACTAGTGGGCCCCAATCATGAGATCCCATGATGGGCTTTACTTAATTATCGGGCTCACTCTAATGAACCAAAACTCCGTCTTCTAACTAGGAGTACCCTCCCAGGATGTCGTCATCTAGCCAGATCGACGGTGGGGCACTCCCTCTCCTTGCGTACATGCGTAGTGGGCGGCGTGCGTGCGCGTGTGCTCGTGATGTCCCCATCACACATCCATGGCAAAATGGCCAACAATTAAATTTCTTGTAAATTGTAATAGGTTGTAACTTGTAACTTGTATTGCATGCGCCAACTCATCAAGATTCAAGTTATCAATAAAATTTCTATGTTTGCAATTTTCAATAATTAATTCTTTCTTCGTGTAACTTGTTGATTATTTATATTTGTTTTGTTATATATAAAATAATATAATATAATTCAAAATATAAATGGCCTAATAGTCAAACTACAATGAAATAGGTAAATAAACCCAATTCAATCACTTGTAGTAATTAGACGGTTTTTCTTAATTTTTTAGAATTTTTACCTAATTTTTATCAATTTTTTATTTTTAAAATTTTAATTTTTTTTTTTTAAAAAAAAAAAAGAGGGATGATTTTACCCAACGTTTTCCTGTGCCGTATGAGGGATGCAGAATCAACAGATCATCTTTTGATCCACTGCCCATTCATAGCTTCTATCTGGGCAGATTTTCTGAGGCACTTTAAAATCAGATGGTGTTTATCGGAGTCGACGAACCTTCTCCTAAAAGACTTGCATGGCACCAGAATAGGAAAGAGAGAGACTAGGCTATGGAGGATAGCTATCCTAGCAATTTGGTGGGCTGTTTGGGCAGAAAGAAATAGCAGATGCTTTGAGAATTTGTCTAACTTGGCCGATGTAGTGTCAATAAAAGCTAAACGGCTGTTGATCGAATGGACCTCTCAAGTAGATATGTTTAGGGATTTTGACTTTCTTTTCCTTGAGGTGTAGCTTGTTTCTGCTTCCTCAGCAGTCTCTCACTTCTCTTTTGTCTTCTTTTTGTTTCCTTTTAATATAAATCGTTGTCTTTCAAAAAAAAAAAAAAAAAAAAAGCCATCAGCCTAAGCGATCACTTATACGATTATGCAATGGCATAAGCGATCAGCCCAGGCTGATGGCTTATGCGATTATATTTTGGTTACAACCCGTATCGTCAAGGAAACAGCGGTGGCCGTTATGGCCACCCTTACCGTTATGGAATACCTTGATTCCAATAGCGCATGTATATGCTGATCCAAACAAGGCATCCTGCAAGCTCCATCATTGATTGGTTACTAATAAAAAAAATTGCTTTGCTTGGGCTATCCCAACCAAATAATAAACAAACTTTTTTCTCATTGAATGTGAGCCATTGCTGATTTTTGGCCTTTTAGCATCCATTTGTATGCCACTGATAAAAGGGTTATGATCATCCAAATAGAGGCCAATTTACTGTTTGACTTGAGAAATGAACGGTTCCAATCTAGTCCATGTGTGCAGCAATGACATGGAGGCCAGGCACCTGCCACGCATCCAGAGGCACTGGATCCAGTCCCTGTACAAAGCTCTGTCAATTATTTATTTAGAAAAGGCAAAGTTCTACCTGTTTGGAAACTGAAGTTGTAAAACAAACAATGGAGCAAATTGAACTTGTCCATGATGAGAACTCAACAGGTTCAATTTGCAAAGTTGAACCCCTTAAATCCAGTGGGCTCTGTTCTTAACTCACCCCAATTTGCTATTTCTATTTCATGCAAATATGTCAAATTTCATGATCCGTAGATCCTAAATCCAACCATAATTCAGCTAGCCAGAAGTGAAGAAAATACCAATTAGAGAAGATTTGAACAGAAGACCAAAAGAAAGCATTTGGATAGCTTTTTAGTGAGCCCATGAAACTTAGCTAATGAGCCCCATAACTTGAACTAACAGATGGTGGACTGGCTCAAATTGGATTTCCTAGAACACCACAAAATGTAGAACTACTTATCCAACAACTACAATAAAAGTAGGGAATCCATGTTCTAAAATGGTACATTGTCATAGTTTGTTGCAGTTTCCATTCTTGGGTTCA
Organism: Magnolia kwangsiensis; assembly: GCA_037074715.1. Classification (NCBI taxonomy): domain Eukaryota; kingdom Viridiplantae; phylum Streptophyta; class Magnoliopsida; order Magnoliales; family Magnoliaceae; genus Magnolia; species Magnolia kwangsiensis. The sequence continues at coordinate 38,106,717 of CM073576.1, read as the reverse complement.
CCTATGGCTAATTTAGGAAAACAACTCCAACAACTGTGGCAAATTCATTAAGTATATGACACATGATTACATCTTTGGACATCAAACATGGGTTTTCAATTCTAACAAGTGGGGCCCTGGTTTGGTAATCCAGACCAATGGTGTGTTGTGTCCCACTATGAACTGACTCTGTGTCAAAATTCCCCCAATAGGACAATATTAAGCTTCTGATTTTCTCCTACAGATAAATAGCTAATAAGAGACAACAGTCCACATTCAACTAAAACAGGGTCCCAATATTGATCACTGGGAGATTTTTGGGGCTTGCTCCATCCACTATGGGACTCAGCATTTCAATGGCCTGGATTACCAAACCATGAGCCCCAATTCCCAGAATTGAAAAGCAGTGCAATAATTCCCCATTCAATCAAGCATTCCCAAATGCCAACATTGCAGAAACTGCCTAGAACAATCAAGAAACACAATCCGTCGCGGAATTCAGTTATATTTTGTATAAACTACAATTCCTCTTACACATTTAAAAAATGAAAAGAAGTTTACCGATTCAATTCAAATGTACCACTGAATTCCCTAAGCTGAAATATAGCTTCTATCAATAAGAGCTAGAGATTATCAGAGAAAAGGAATGAAACAGAATTCCGAAAAGACATACCACTGCACCTTAGCTTTGGAGATGATCTTGACAGCAATGAGCTGGCCCTTGATCTCCACTTTCTTCGCCCTGGCCGAACATGTATGCCCCCCACCCAACTTCCTTCCCCAGCTAGTACTTTGCCCTGAAATTCTTCCTGGAAACGAAGCTATTATCGAGTTGCCGCTCTGCCTCCATCCCTTCTTCCTGGATCAGGCCTTCCTTGGGCTTCAGTGGGCCTTGCTGCTTGGCTAACGACACCTTGATGTGCTTAGCCGGCGACGGTGGCGGGAACGGCCGGCGGAAGAACCGGCGGGGGTCGCCAAGGCCCACCGCTCGGGTTGAGATCGATTAGTGGGAAAAAATCGACGATCTTTTGATATTTGAATCGGGGAGGGTTTCGAAAGTAGCAGAGTTGAGGCGCGAGAGTTAGTTAAGACGGAATGTGAGCGAGTACGAGAATTTTGGTGGTACAGCAGGGCACTCAAGAAATCAAAGAGAGAGGAATGGAAGCTGCGCTGGATGTATTTGAGGTTTGAGAAGCTCGATGCAGCGATTGTTTACGACAGAGTTTCGGGTGAGGAAGATTTTGGCGTGGCGGGAGACGGGTTGGCTTCTTTTCTTGAGTTTATTTTGCCTCCGTCGCGATTCAACAAGCAGCGTGTGTCGCCACTCACGGGGCAACATATTGAAAATGGTCCCAAGGTTTCAACCTTCAAATATTCTCACTAGTATCATAAATGAACGATTCTAAAATACCGCGCTTCATTGGTATCCTAACCTTTGATTTTTAGTGCTGGATGCGAGCTTTTGAAATTTTCATGCTCTCTTTTCCTAGTGGTATTTTACTTTTTTCCACACCGGAGCAGACTTCCCCATCTGCATCACTACCCTAAATTGCCCGGAAATATTTTTGTCATTTAATTGAATTCCATCTGCTTTCGGACTGCACGAATGAAATTAACCTGCTATTATGATGAGGAAAGTTTGTTTTTACTATAAAGAAAAAAACGAACTTGTTAAAAGATGAAGGAATATATGGCTTACCTGCTTTTAGCTATTGATTATTGAGTGACTGTTTGTGTCAATCAAATACAAGGTTACACGTGTGAGCAAGATCATGTATTCTAGTTGCATGTGCAGTAAGAAAGTGTAGACATGCCCGAGTTGTACTTATTGTTTGATTGAATGCAGGTGCCCCCACGATGAGATGGAGTGATTAAAACCATATTTAGAGATTTAGCCGCCCTCTCAACCACCGATTGTGACGATGATCAGGCAATTTACATAAGGGTATGGATTAGAGAATTTCCTTATGTTCAAGACTTTTCTTTCACCAATAATTACACGCAATATTTTTCTCAAATAACAAAGATGAATAAATAAACAAAAAATGTTTAAATGATGTCAATTTTATTAATTGAGAAATGATACTCATTACAATCGATAGAGTAAAAAATAATTAAAGAAAATAAAGAGATAAATACGTTGTTGATGTCTTAAAATCTGAAAATCAACAGGTATGTCAATGCCAGTTTGATGCCATCGAAGGTTGCTCGATACCATTGGAAAAAATTCAAAAAATTCATGTTTTATCACTGTAACGTTTTGGTGTTTACTTCAATGATATCGAAGATGTTTGATGCCATCAACAATCTATCAATGCCATCAACAATCTATCAATGTCATCGAACAATCATGCAGAGTTGCGTAAGTGTGAGATTTGTTTCCTAATTCGATTATGATTCTCATAGACATTATATATATGGGTGTAATTGGTAATAGGGTATATCTCAAAGCTTCCTAATTCATTCCAAAAGGGTTTCAAGGGCTTGTAAGGGTGATTAGAGGCTTGTTCGAATTGGGTAATCTTTTATCTCTTGTAATTTCTCCTTTCATAGTGTATAATTGTCGTTTCATGCCATGGTTTTTTTTCCATAAGAGTTTTTTCACATTAAATTCGGAATGTTTGTGATTGGACTTGATTGTGCGATTGGAATACTTTCCTTGATTCATTTCTATGTGCTTCCACGGTCCCCCAACAAGTGGGATCAAAGATAAACGTTAGAACACAATTTGAATCTGAAAACATAGTATCAATGGCTTCTAATTCTAAGTTTGATGTTGAGAAATATTTCAGGAAAAATAAATTTGAACTATGAAATGTCAAGATGACCGGTTCAGCACGTATTGGACGATGTACTCCTTGAGAAGCGGTCATAATTTATGACAGATAAAGAATGGAACAGTATGGATAAGAAAGCGAGAACGTTTATCCAATTGTGTCTAACAGATGAGTTCCTCTATAATGTCATGAGAGAGAAAACTGCAGCAAGTACATAGGCGAAATTAAAGGACATTTATGCAAAGAAATCTCTTAAGAATTGCCTATAGTTGAAGCTTCATTTATTCAATCTGAAGATGTGTAACACCCCATACTTTTTGTACTCGGGTGTTACCATGAGAACCCGACTTAGTATAAATACAACCCCGATTTATGTGAACATTCACACTCTGGCCTAAATCCTACCGTCGAGATGGTGGATCAACTACGGGGTTCAAGATCTACCGTCCCACTGATATGTAGGGGAATCTAATTTTAGGTGATCATCAGATCTAGAGCTATGGATCTACCTCAAGTCAGATGGGTGGCTTATCTTAAGTTGATACCCTAATAATTCATTTTAATGTGATGTAATTGTACATATATACTATAATACAGAGTAATGTTATAATTATTCGTACGTGACATGAATTATTCAATCATGTATGTTATTTAAACTACATATAAAATAAATTGTATACCAACACATTATTATATAATTAATGTATATTGATTAACATTACATTTTATAAACTTTAACTATATATTATCGTATCATACTATGCATAGAATATATATCACTTAATAGTGGTTTTACTATGCTATATATGCATATATAATCACAAAAATATACATTATAAATATCCATGATTTTAAATAAATACTTATCTATAATTATTAATGTACTATACCAAATAAATATGTAAATATATTTTTTTTGTAAAATCTAAAATAGATAGTGGCCCTGGATGACACACTAGCTAGATGCACGGACCTCATCGCAGGTGTGGACCACATACCATCTCGAATCGTAAATGACAAATGCCTAATGGTCATACTCCTATTGATATGGCCCGCATGATCCATTGATCCGCCTTATCCTCTAGGCTACACCCAAATGTGAGCCACCAAGATGAATGAACGGTGTGGATTTAGCACAAACATCATGATGGACCCCATGTAATGGGGTACGTGTACACATTCGGTGCACACTCGCTGTGCACCAGACAACCCTGACCAGTCAGCACGAGCTGACCCATGCTTCCCCAAAACAGGGAGCTTTTCTCTCCCTCTCCGTTTGCGTCAACCGATGGACGAGCATCCGTTTGGGACGTCTGTGGCCCATCATCATCATTTGTTTGGATAATCCAGACCGTCCATCGTGTTCAGGGCTTGGGCCCCACAAAAACCCAACTCATATTGCACGTTTGGGTGCACGTGCGTGGGCACTATCTTCATTGCAAACGGGTCCCGAAAACACGATGTTTCCTAAAATGGAAACTGTTTTTCTTCTTGCCAGCTCCACAATCCGTGTCAAACGTCCTCTCTCAATCCTGACCGTCCCTTAGAGGGTTATCTCAGTCGTCCACACTATTTGCAAAGGCTAGGGTTGGGTAGAAAATCAGCAACCAAAAATCAGCTCTCCTAGCCGTTTCCTTCTCAACCAAAACCCACCACACGAAGCTTCTCTAACCTCCGTTCCAACGCATTCAGAAGCTTCATAGGGTCTGTTTAGACCATCCATAGAAGCCGGATCGAAGAAAAACATCACCATCTAAAAGACGCCATTAGGGCCCCATCGTCTTCCTCGGCAATCATTGGTCACGGAACCACTGCTGGCTGCGTTCTGGGTGACACAGGGAGGAAAGGAAGGGAAGAGGAAGAAGAAAGAAAACAGAAAAAGAAAGAAAGAAGAAGGAAATGTCGATGTGCATTTGTTGCACCGCACCACCACACCTAGAAATTTGTCCGAGTTCAGGGCGAGCTGGTCGAGTTGGGCCGAACGTCCATTTGATGGGCCTTGCATTGGTCGCTGGCGAGTTGCGTGTCTAAGCCAACTTAATCCAGACCTTGCTGGATGGGTCTGAGAGAAAGGAAACAAGAAGGAAAGAGAAGGGGGTGTGCAGTTATGGTTAAGTCGGGCGAGTCGTCGACTCGCTGCTGTGAGTACCGGTCGGGTCTTGGTCCAGCAATCTCACCGGACATGCTAGAAAGAAGGAAAAAAAATGAAAAAGGAAAGAGGGAAGAAAAGAGAGAGAGAAGCAGAGAAAGAGGGTGAGTTCAACTCGAGCTGTGCTGCACCACACACACCACGTGGGCCTCCTGGCAGCCGCCCATTCACTCATGCCCAGGTAACTATTTCACAGTGGGTAGCACCATGGTTAACAGGGCCATTTGATCTTCTTAACTAGACCCTGTTTGGCTATAAAATGGGCAGATAGATGCACAAAGGTTGGGCCTATCTTCAAACCGTCCATTGGCTGAGATCCAGTCATCAAGCTATCCTGCGAAATGGTCTGAAAGCGGCCCTTTTGTTGGACCAGGAGTTGAGCTAAACAGGGCCACGGTTGATACAAACTGGCCTCCTGATTCGGGCCACGTGAAGGGTCAAAAATCAAGCCAAAACTGCACAGTGGGCCTGGACTAAGCCTGGCCTCAGTTTGGGCACAATTTGCATAGGTTTGAGCCCAAGTTCATGAGTTGAGTAAATCCCTATATGCCCACCTAGTTGTGGTTAACCATTGGTAGGTTGAATTGCCAGAATTAGCGATTATGGATATGAACAATTAGCATCATGATTAGTAGATCATTCATTTTAAATTAGTATTGATAGTACTAACCCATAATTGTTAGTTATCATTACTCCCCTACTAGTATTATTTTAAATGAATTATAAGAATTCAATTTAAAAACTCTAAAGCCTAAGGTTAGAGTAGTGGATAAAACCCTGAATCTAAGTAACCTAAACCATAAATTATGATCCTAATTGATTAGTTATTCTCTATGACATCACTACAGGTTCCTTTGTTATGTTATTGCTATTATAAGTCACTATTAGTATCATTATTCGTGGGTTGTTAGATAATTTAATATAATATTAGCCGTTGTAATATTTCTAAAATTAATGACTAATTTATTTATTAATTTTACTCAATTATTACTCTCATTAACAATATCATTAATGGTCGCACTAATTAGAGTCCAAGTTCCATGATCAAATTCTAGAATCTAATTTTAGGACTAAACCCTAGGATGAAAACTCCAAATTCTACACTAAAACCCTAGAGGATAACCCTAGATAGTATGTAGAACTTGGATCTAATGGTACATCTTGATTCATAGTAGGATTCGATTTTAAGGGCACACGCACCTCCTAGCAATGACATAAGCGGTTCAAGACATAAGGTGATGATTCTTCCCCTTAAGCTTTTCATCTTCTCATTAGCCTAAGTTATAGTTTTTATTTAAATTTATAATTGATATCTCTCCCTTTATAATCGCATGTGTTAGCTGGTGGGAATTGAATTGCTATATTGCCTACTTAATGTTCATCCTGTATATTTGTTTATGCTTGTTGATTATTTGTGTATTGCTTATGGACTTTAAACTGGTACATTGGTGGAAAACCCCCACCTATACATGTACAACCATACTTAGGATGTAACCCGACTGGTTGTGATTAAAATGGACCTTCGACTTAGTGGTTATTGAGTGGTAGTCTAGATGGATCATTGATGTGGGCATACCATCCAGGGTTGTTGTGTCCAATAGTTTTAAATATGGTTTTTACCGTATAGTTTTAATATTCACCCTATGTGGCATATTTTGATACCCGGCCTACATGGTTTCGTTTTGATATTTTTTCTATATGGGATTGATGTTTTATATCGTACAACCATGTGATGGTAAGCCTCATGTATTGTAATATGATTGGCCACTAGTCGATGGGTTTCCATTAAACATCCTAAGATGGCAGTCTCATGAGCTGGGGATGGTAGTATGGGACCTATGCCCGAGCTGTCGGCCTATGCTGGGCTATACGCTCTCCGTAGTGACCTTGAGCTTATTTAAAAATGGTTGATTATAATCGGACTAATAATGACTTGGCTAATCATGCATACATGGCACAGACCAGCGTCTATCGTTAAGCTGTCGTTACGCTGCACTTACTATGCTTTCACTGATAACTAGCCTCGTACGATGGGCAGTCGTTACGCCGCACTTAGTCTGCTTTCGCTGACTACTCGACTCTGTCCGACTGGATATTTTTCCCAGGTCGTGATTCGCATTCCACACGGTTGATCTCGGGGCGCTGATTGAGCATTTGCATGGGCGGCGGCCCTGTCCGCACGGATGAGCATCCATGCACTTAATAAGACTGCATTTACCATGTTTTGGTTGTCTGGATGTTTCATACTATTTCTTACCTAATGCGATGGTATGTAATCTTGAGGAGAATTCATATTGAGTTAGCCACTCATCCATAAAAAATATAACCATACAAGTAGCACAGGTTGCTTAAGTGATATGCAGGTTCAGACTGATGAAGAGCCGTTATAGTGGTCAAGGACATGTGATTGTACCTATCAAGGAATCTGCGTAATCTTGCGGTTTTAGTTTACGTTTCATATGCTTTTTAATTTCTCATGTGTGTAATCTTGTATTTGTTATTGTGGAGACATTGGTTTGTATAAGTCATTATGTGCAACCACTTGTATATTTTAAATGAAATGAAAATTTTCCTTTATGTTGATTTGTTCATTCTACGCTCATCTGCTTACTCTGATAAAAAAAATGTATATTCGAATTTGACCATCCTTTAAGGTTAACACTCGAGTTTTTAGGAAACGGGTCATATACTCGGGTCCTGAAAAGTCGGAGCGTTACAAGATGGTAGAGGGGGTTGATGTTAAGGCCCACATTAGTAACTTTAATAAGATTATTTACAAATTACCGGATGTAGAAGAAACGATGAAAGATGAGGATCAAGCATGTATCCTGTTAAATTCTCTCACGACTTCGTATGAGTCATTCAGTGACTCATTGTGCATCGATAGTCCTTCAGGGAAAGGCGATGAGAAATAAAAGAGGTGACGTAGAAGCCTCTACTGATGCATTAGTTACGAGGGGGCGAAATTCTGATCAGGATGGAAAATCTTTTTAATCGATGTCCAAATCTAAGGCCATTGGCAAATGAAAGTTGAAGTGTTGAAATTGTGGGATGTCTGGGCACATGAAGAAGGATTGTATAAATTTTAAAGCTAAGAAAAGAACTCAAAGGCTTCTTCCATGGAGGCCAACACTACAAAGTTTGATGTAGGTATGAGTGGTTATGATGTGTTGTTAGTGTCCATGATTAGATACTTATACGATGAATGTAACGACAAGTAAATTTTGGATACGGGAACATCATATCACATGACTCCTCATCGGAGTTGGTCCACCAGCTATAGAGAGTGCGATGGTGGCCAGGTATCTATAGGCAATGATAACGTTTGTAATGTTGTGATTTTGGATAAGTACGTATCAATATTTTTTATGGCATGGAGCACACCTTGACCGAGGTGAGACACGTTCTTGATATGAGGAAAAAATTGATATCTCTCGGAGCACTCAATGCGCTTGAGTGGAAATTCACCAGCTTTGACTATGTCCTTAAAGTTTCAAAGGAAGCACTCGTTGACATGAAGGCACAGAGGAGCAGAAACCTTTACAGGTTGATTAGGAGTACTTCATCACGTGGAGCTGCAGTGTCTGTAGCAGATTCCACATATGCACTTATGTGGCATTCACCTTTGTCCCACATGAGCGAGCGGGGCATGAAGGTACTTTCTGACCGTTGTTTAATTCTAGCTTTTAAAAGTTTTGATTTAAATATATGTGAGCATTATATATATGATAAACATTTAAGATTATCTTTTAAATATATAAAATATGTATGTAAGGGTGTTCTTGATTATGTGCATTCTAATGTATGGGGGTGTCACTTGTGGTTTCTGGTGGAGGGTCATTATGGTTCATCACGTTCATTGACAACTATTTCAGGAAGGTATAGGTTTATTTTATAAAAAATAAATCCGATGTTTTCACCAACTTAAGCAACAGAAGGCAGTGGTGGAATAGTCACGATGAAAGGTGAAAGCGTTGAAGAGAGATAATGGTGGAAATTTTACTTATAGGGAATTCAATCAATACTGCAATGATAAAGGGATCGTGAAGCACAACACAGTGCGCCACACACTTAAGCATAACGGTGTGGCTGAGCGATGAATCAGAATCTCTTGGAGATATCCTGATGCATGATCAGTAATGCTAGGTTGGGCAAAGACCCATGGACTGAGGTCGTTAGCAGGGCTTGTGACTTGGTGAATCGGTCTCCTTTTACGGCCATTGATTGTAAGAGTCCAAATGAAATGTAGAGTGGTCAGCAAACTACTGAAAACTACGTGTATTTGGTTGTGACGCTTACTCTCATATATCATCAATTGAGAGAGATAGGTTGAACTAAAGAACAAAGAAATACATATTTGTTAGTTATGGTAACGGTGTGAAGGGGTACAAGTTGTATAATTAGATCACACGGAAAATCATCAAAAGTTATGACGTCAAATTTGATGAATGATCCTTACTTCGTAAGGAACAGTATGAGGAACTAAAAATTTTAGTGGTGGATGTTCAAGCTGAGACAAAGATGCAGACAGAGGTACAAGAGCGGGTGGAGCAACTACTTGTAAGAAGGAATCCGCTGCGGATCATAGGTTATCAGCGAGATACAAGAATGACTTTAATATCCTATTTACCTTCATTACAAATGAGAGGGACCCGTCTACTCTTCAGGAGGCTCTTGATAAGCCAGATGTCAAAAAGTGAAAGGCCGTGATGGATGATAAGAAGGACTCATTACACAAAAATAAGACGTGCAAGTTGGTGGATCTTCTCGTCGGCTAAAAAGTGATCAGGTGCAAGTGGATCTTCTAGAAGAAACAAGATAAGTACAATACAAGGTTGGTAGCGAAGGGATACGCTTAGAGGAAATATGTCAACTTCACTGAGATATTCACGCCTGTGGTAAAGTAAGTATTTATCATATTCGTATTGAAAATGGTTACCAAATATGATCTCGAGTTGGAGAAAATAAATGTAAAGACTGTCTTCCTGCATGGGGAATTGAAAGAGTAGTTCTACATGAAGTGAGCAGAAGACTTCGAAATAAAAGGGATAGAGAACAAGGTTTACAGGCTGAAAAGGCCATTGTACAACTTAAAACAATTGCCTAGATAGTGGTATAAAAACTTTGATTCTTTTATCATAAGTCAGAGGTTTATAAGGAGTGAATATAATCATTGTGTCTATTACAAGACACTGAATGATGAGAAATTCATTATTCTGGTATTGTACGTCAATGACATGCTTATCTCTAGTTACAACATGTTTGAGATTGACTTATTAAAGACTCAGTTATCAGAGATATTCGAGATGAAAGATCTATGAGTTGCAAAGAGGGTTCTCGGCATTGATATACATAGAGATAGGAAAAGAAGTAGGCTTTAATTATCTCGGAAGGAATACCTTAGAAGGTATTCGTAAAATATGGGATAGATGGGGTAAAGCTGGTAAGTGTTCCTCACGCGGCTCATTTTAAGCTTTCTTCTGAATAATGTCTTAAAATCGATGAAGAAAAGTAAGAGCTGTCTTATTCGAGTGCGGTTAGCAGCTTGATATATGTCATGGTCTGTACGAGACCAAACATTTCACATGTGGTGGGTATTGTTAACAGATACATGTCTAACCCTAAGAAGCAATATTGTGAAGTATTTAAATGGCTACTTCGATACATTCGAGATACACAGGACTATGTCTTATCTTTTGAGAAATCAGGAGCCAAGTTAGTATGTTATGTGGATTCAGATTATGCGAGCAATGTGGATACTAGAAGGTCGACTTTTGGTTACTCGTTTATGCTAGCGGGTGGAACGATCAGTTAGATGTCGAAGCTTCAATTTGTGGTAGATCTTTTCACAACCGAAGCTGAGTATATGGCAGCAACAGAGGCATTCAAGAAAGGTGTTGGTTGAGGGGGATGATAAATCAATTGGAACTTTATCAGGAGGCCATGTCGATTAATTGTGACAGCAAAAGCTCGATCAATTTGGCTAAAAATTTTATTTATCACTCATGTATTAAACATATTGATGTGCATCACCATTTTATCTAATAAGTACTTGAGGAAGAAGGCGTGACTCTAGAGAAAATTCACACGAGCGTGAATTCGACTAACACGCTCATTAAAGTACTTTCCATAGAGAAGTTTAAATTATGTGCAACTTCTCTGGGCTTAGCAAAGGTGTAGAGGAAGACAAAGTGTGCACACGAAGTGATGGTGGAGCTATGATGCAAGGTAAAATTAGAGAGGAGGAAAAATGAGCTATGAACATTTTAGATTGAAGACATGGTGAAGATTGTTGTTGATGTCTTAAAATATGAAAATCAATAAGTTTGTTGTTAACAGTTCGATGCCATCGAGCAGACTTTGATGTCATCAAAGGTTGCTCAATGTCATTAGAAAATTAAAAAATTTCATGTTTTATCACTAGAACGTTTTGGTGTTTAGTTCGATGACATCGAAGATGTTCGATACCATCGATAGTTTGACAATGCCACTTAAGGTGCCATCGAACAATCGCTCAGAGTTATGCAGAGTTGCGTAAGTGCAGGATTTGTTTCCTATTTTGATTGTGATTCTCATAGACGCTACATATATGGTTGTAATCGGGAATAAGGTGTATCTCAAAGCTTTCTAATTCATTCCAAAGGGTTTCAAGGGCTTGCAAAAGTGATTTGAGGCCGGTTTGAATCGGGTAATCTTTATATCTTGTAATTTTTGCTTTTATAGTGCATAATTTTCACTTGTGCTATGGTTTTTTTTCATAAAGATTTTTTCCACGTTAAATTTAGAGTGTTTATGATTGGACTTGATTATGCGATTGGAATACTTTTTTTGATTCATCTATGTGTGTTTTTGCAGCCCCCCAACAAAATACTTAATTTATCTATATGAACAAATGATCCAGATAAATGGTAAGCAAGATGTAAAAAGAAGGTTTGATCTCCTAATAAAGAACTTGATTCATCCAGTTAAAACTTGGGCTCATCACCCGAAAGTAGGCCGATAGTTAGTGGTCTAGGAGCTAGCGAAACAATACCCCGATAACCCTAGGGCACGTGCTACAGCATCCAGAATCACCAATATGCTATGAATGCATGATTAACCAAACCAATATTAATTCAGTTACAATCAGCCAGTTTAAATAAGCTTTAGTTCACTATGGGGGCTCGTCACCGGCGTAGGCTGACAGCTCAGGCATAGTATCCCATTCCACCATTCCTATCTCATGAGGCTATCACCTTAAGATTATTTAATGGAACCCTATCGACTAATGATCAATCATATTCAGTATATGGGGCTTACCATCGCATGGTTGCACAAAATAAAATGTCAAACCCATTTAGGATAAATACTAAAACAAAGCCACGTAGGGTGAATATCCAAAACTAAGCCACATAAGGCAATTATTAAAACTAAGCCACGTAGGGCTAATATCAGAACCACGTGATAAGAAACCGTCCTTAAAAACCATTAGACACAATAATCCTAGATGGTAGGCCCACTTTAATAATCAATTTAAACCACCACTCAATAACCACTAAGTCGAAGGTCCATTACGATCACAACCATTCGAGTTACATCCCAAGTTGGGTGTACATTCATAAGTGGAGCTTTTCCATTGATGTATCAGTTTAAGTTCCATAAGCAATCCACAAATAATCCACTAGCATGAAATAAATATGCAGGATAAACATTACGCATGTAATATATTAATTCAATTCCAACAATTAACACATGTGATTATAAAATGGAGATATCAATTATAAATTAAAATAAAAACTATAACTTAAGCTAATGGAAAAATGAAAAAGTGAAGGGGAAGAATTATCACCTTATACTTTGAATTGCTAATTAATGTTAGTAGGAAGCATGTGCGCCCTTAGAATTAAATGTTACCATGAATTGTGAAGTTATATGTGAGATGAGGTTCCTACAAAGTATTTATGGTCAAGATTATGTAACCTAGGGCTTCGGTTTACTTATTTTTTTTAGAGTTTTGATGTAAAAATAGGTCTTCATCCTATAGTTCAGTTAAATGCTTAGATTCTAGGATTTGAATCCTAGATTAGTGTTATTATTATTACTAGTATTGCACAATGGATTGAATAATTTTCATAATAAGAGTACTAATTCCATCACTATTATTAATGATGGTTCCCAAGTTCCTGTTTTAAATGTACCCACATTATCTAATATTCTTATGATGATCAAAAATCTTTTTAAATAATACAAGTAGTAATAATGGAATCTTTGTTAACGATTACATAATAAGGACTAATGCTAATAATTTTGCTAATAAGTATTATATTAGTTCCATAAGAAAAATGATAAATATTTTCTAATATTAATATTGTAACTATCATTAGTGAATCTAGTCATGATACTAGATGCTATGATCCACCATGATATTGAAATTGTACGATTAGATCTAAACCCAACATACTATCTAGGCTTAGGGTATTGACCTGAAGCTGAGATTACTTAGGTCTAAAATTTCATTCTAGAGTTTAGGTATAGGCTGGATTTTTAGGGTTTAAATGCTAATTGATTTACTTTTGTCCATACGCTAATAATATTGATAATTTCATGGTAATCTTGAACATTAAGGATGAAATTGATACAAGTTGATGTGACCTTACTAATCATTGTAATGAAAATAAATAGCATGCCCTACTATTCATGATAGTGGAAACACTTAACAATTGTAATTTTGTCTGTAGTAACTAATACTAGTATAGGTAATTTACTAATGACTGTTCATATATAATATTAATATTCTTATTAATGATAGTAATGGTAACAATGGTGATTGCAACGACTCATTTATTAACAAGTTTTGTTTGGCTTATTCTATTTAACTCTCAGTTCTAACTCGATGGGCTTGAGCTCATAGCCATCTAGGCCCAATTCAACTCCGATTTTCCTTTCATCCAATGCCAATGAGGCCTGTTTTCATATGCCTTATGTCGCATGCATTACTATCATTAGGCGACCCACAAGTAGGTGAGGACTATAAGGACCCAACCAAGTGAAAACCGGGCCCGCACCTATCTTGATTAGGCCCAACAATTGTGGCCCAACACTGGGACCCAAAACTAGGCCTGGTCTCGGCCCGGTTCAGCCCAACATCAGCTGCCCAACTGCGGCCCGAAACTGGGCCTGGACTAAGCCTGGTTCGACCCACCCTGTGTTATGAAATCAAGGCCTAGAGACTGGGCTGGGCTAAACGTCCCAGGCCTAAATCTGCACGGCCCACTGACCCTGGGCCTGTATTGGATTGAACTAAGCCCACCAAACTCGCAAGGTGAGGCCCACCTATTTGTAAACATGGGCAGATCTTGGCCTGCCATGCAGCGTGTTTCCTTGGCCCACCTGAGATCTGTTTTGAGTTTGGATTCAGTCTAATCCTCGGCCCATTGAAGGACCGATTTCGGCCCAATCTCTAGACCGGTTTCAGTCCAGAACATGGGCTGGTTTCGGCCCGTATTCCCGCTCCATTCATGGCCCAACTGCGGCCATTTTCAGTTCACAGTAGGGCTAAGAGAAGGGCCCTTTTGAAAGGGTTGTTTGAGTCCGCTTTGTTGGCTTGGCTGGGAGGCATTGCAAGGCAGACTGTGGCCCAAATGGAGGACGTTTGCAGTCCAGCTTGCAGCCCAGCTGGAGGTCTGATTCTTCTCACCTCATGGCCCATATCTCAGTCCCAGTATGGCCTGATTCCGGCGCTAATTAACAGCACATCAGCGGCCCAAAAAGACTGGCCGATTTGTTTGGCCCAGCAGCGAGTTGACACTGACAGGTTCGCACAACTGGATCTTACCTATCGCTAAATGCCACGTAATCTGAGTTGAATATCTAGGAGTAACGATCAACCATTATTAGGATGTCCCACCAAATGAATGAAATATATTAGAGTTTTAAAACTTTGGACCTGAATTCGTGGCTAAAACTGGAATGATAGTCAGGGAAGATGACGCTCATCAATGGTAGATTTCAAATGGGGGTCTATCTCCACAGAATGAAGCCAGTGGATAGTTTTGATGGGCCTCCCAATGCTTCTAGATTGTAGATTTCGAAGCTCCGTGAAGGATTGGCTAGTGGTTTTGAGGGAAGAAGAAAACTTTTAGGGGAGAGCTATTTTTTGGTTGTTGGTTTTCTACCCAAAACCTTAGCCTCTAAAAAGAGAATGGACGGTTAGAATTTCTCCGGTTTGAACGGTGGAGATGCAAAGAGAGGAGCTTACCTGGATCGCCAGTCTTGGCAGCAAAACAGACTCCATTTTCATAAATATTAGTTTTGTAAGGCCTTTTTGCACCGTAGATTGTGCCCATACACATGCACCTCAACGTGCGAGATGAGCAAGGTTTCAGTCGAGCCCAAGCCCTGAACATGATGGACAATTTGGATTATCCTAACGGGGTAAGATTGTGGGCCACTGATCAGAGAAACGGACATCCATCCATCCGCTGCCAGAAACGGTAAGAGAGAGAAGATCCCTCTGTTTTGAGAAAGCGCGGGTCAGCGCTAGTCAGTCGGGCTGGCACGTCCAGTGAGCCGTAAGTGCACTGCCTTTGTTGCACATGCTATGATTGTGTTGGGTCCACCGTAATGTATTTTCCAAATCTACTCCATCTATTTTCCTTGGAGGCCCTAATCAGGTCCTTTGGTCATGAACTAAGCAAATCAAAAGCTTAGGCGGGCCCCATAACTTGATTCGGGCCCTATTTATCGGTTTACCTCAATCTTATGACCATATTACGTTCAAACTTATCATTAATGGTTTAAAGGAAAAGAAAGGGTTCAAAGGATCCCCTAACTAGAATTGGTGGCTGGATTTGTGGATTGGATGGCCTTATATACATTACACACACACACACACACACACACACACACACACACACACACACACACACACACTTTTGACATCATTATTATTATTATTTTCTCCGTCACACGTATGCATTTTTATTCAAGTCATTGGTCCCACTCTATAAGTTAGGATTATCCATCTCATGACTTTATATTATTAAATATTTAATTATCATTATTATTCTTTTTACATGTGCATATATAGATATTGTATTTAATTATTGCTTATCATTAATATTATTACTATCTTATAGAATCGAATCATGTCGTAATGATCCACGTGTCCAATCCCATGCACATCTACTACTTAAACGGTCTTACGGTCGATTTTATAATCCGATGGTTGAGTTAGGAAAATCGGTCATTAAATCGATCAACGGAACGTTATGATCGATCTATAGTTTATCTAAGGAGTCCTAATGGAATTGTGTGGTCCGTCTTGAATAAGAACTAGGTCTTTAACTATTAAAGAGATTATTATCCTATAGAAAGTTCTATAACTACGTAACAGCCTATCTTAAGGATTAATCTAATGGAAAGATCGAATTATAGGTGAATTCCACTCCCAACGGTCAGATGACTTAATGTATGGATGAAGATCGTCCTAAATGGTCCAGATGGATAGATTGAGGACTACTGGATGATGCTGTGTAAGGTGAGTCACACATGATCCCACACACGTGTGATTAATTCGGGTTTTCAAGGTAACCCCCAAGTACTGAAAGGTACGGGGTGTTACACTATCTCAATGTACCGAAAATGGGTGTAAACATCAATTACAGTCCATCTAACTATCTTAGCACTTGGGTCATGGGCAGCTTTGGCATGCTTGGCATCATACACACATACCAACGACTGTATTTCAAACCAAACATAAGGAAACTCTACTAAAAAAGACTCAAGGACAGTTCCAAAGTGGTAGAAAATTGAATTTATAATCATTGCAGAATTGATTCTTCTGCTATGAAATTTTTAATATGAAGGGTTCAAACCAAAGGCTTCTCATTAACTATAAGGGTTCATTTGCTAGGTATAAATTGGTGTGAAGGAAAAAGTAAGGTTGTTTGGGAGGTGCGGATTAGTGTGAAATAGAATCCATTTCACACTAAATACATACTAATGACTTCTCTCCTCATGGTTGATAAATCAATTCCAATCACCACTGGTTCTTCAAACGGTTAAAAAATTAACCATTAGGCTTGGAGCTTCAAAAGCACTACATGCAAGTCTCTGTCGCTTTCCTCTTTGTCCTACACACACTCTCTCAACTCGTCCTCTCTCTCTCTCTCTCTCTCTCTCTCTCTCTCTCTCCCTTTCATAATTATCACTAGATCCCACCGTCTCACTACTTCTCTGATCATCTCTCTCTCTCATGCTTCATAGCTCATGGTAATCCCCTTTGTGAAGGGCTATTTTATATTTTAATAGATAGGTTTTATCATGTTAAAGACATGGACACTACTTTAACGTTTTAGAATTAATGGGACCACTTTTGTGTCCCATCAAATGCTTGAAATTTCCTCAATTTTGGCCAAAGTATATGTTTCAATGAGCTTATTATAATCATCATATGTACATAAAGGGTATTAAAATTGATTTACTTAATCAAAATCAAGTTCTTGTGAATATACTAGAGAATTCCAATGCAGTTCAATTATAAGCTGATGAATACAAATTTTGGATTCCAATTCACATCAATTCCATGATAATTGTGATTTAAATTCTAATTCATACAAAATATAAGCTACATAATGAGCTCTAATTCTCTCACCAGTGGATGCTCAAAACAAATGATTAATCATATGCATTATTAAAAAAATACCATATGAAATCATCCAATCAATTGGATCCTAAAGATATAATAATATACCCCATTTATAGCAGATCTTGCAATATGCATAGTCTATATTTTAAGTAGATATAATTATGTGTATTGTGGTTGAGTGCATCTCAACAACTTGTTATGCTCTACAATGTGACAAATGAACACTTCTGCAATATGACGTTAATCATCAAGTGGATAAAGATATTGCTCATTGTGCCAGACCTACATTACTGGAGTAGGCAAGGGCCACGAGTCAAATGTTTTGTATAACTAGATTGGGCGTTTATCTTTGTATTAGATGAAGGTGGTCAATATGGGATTGTTGGAGACAAAAGTTCAATTCATTGGTGTAAACACTCCACCCAAATGCAGGAAACTTGATTATAATAAGTTCGAAACATGAATGATCTCCGAATTCTCAAACCTATATCCAAACCCAATTCCAAACCTTATTCCAAGTATAAATTCAAGCTCGAAACCTTGTAAGATCCATGTTAGCCCAAACTTGAGGACCCAAAGCTTAAACAAAACCCATTACAAGCTGTAGTACCACATGGTAGGTGGCACTCTAAGTGTCACCCACCGATTGGCATAGTTGGAGCTCTATAAGGGGAGATTAGGTCAAAGGGAGAGAAAGTTGGGGGATGTTCATTTGGGGCAAGAGCTAACTTTTGGTCTCCCAAAGTGCCCCCACGTTCCATTAACTACGTACCATACCACTCCATGGGCTAATGTGGGGGTGCCATGTGCCACTATGCTCTTCTTATCTAATCACAAGCCCCTATTTAGCATGTGTTCACCCATTTAGCCCAAAATTGTACCCATGCTATCACCTCCAATTATAAAAAGCCCCGTCCCCCAAACATTCATTCTCATACTAATGGGGAGGGGGAAGAGAGATTTCTTCATCCCTTATATCATTTCTCCCTTTAGCCATTAGCAACTTAGTCCATTCTTCCACCTCCAACACCACACCCATATGCCTTCCTCCATTCTCTATATTCTCTCCTTCCATACACATCTATGCAATCTCTACCACTCTCTACACCATCTACACCCATCCATCCCATATATACCCTACGAACGCCTAACCACACACCCAAGCTTCATATCCATCCATCCACCCCTATACATTCAAAGCACCTAAATCCCCCTCCACCCATCTAGCTAATCCCAACCATCCAAACCACCCATCTAGTCAATCTAAACCATCCAAACCTCCCATCTGCCAATCTCAACTATCCAAACCACGCATCAAGCTAGTCTCTATCATCCAAACTATCCAAATGTCCACCCAACCAAAGAAAACCACACATTCATCCTCATAAGGGCAATTTCTTCTAAAGTAACAAAGTAGGGTGGGGATCGAGAGCTTAGATGATCTTAGAGGTGTACACGAGTCGAACCGAGTCGTACAGCTCAACTCAGTTCGACCACTACCTGACCCCAGCTTGAACTTGGCTTGACTCGGTTCGGTAAGCGGCTTGAGCCAGTTCGAGCTAAGTTCGAGCCAAGATCGAGCCTCTGCAACATTTTCTCAAACACATGGAGTGCACCTTCAATTTCTCAAGAAATGTAAAGTAGCAACACCAGTTTAAAGGTATTTCATCAAATACTCAGTTGGTAACATAAAAATCAAGATACAAGGGTATTTGTTTCATATCCACATCTTCCTCGCCACCAGCTGACACTTTGTTTAGTCATTTCATCAAACACTTGCTAAGCAACATCAATATCAAAATAACTAAGTCACCAAACTGGTTTGATCCGAGTTCGATTTGAGTTGGGGTTCAATCTGGGTCGAGTTGAGCTCGGACAAGCTCAAACTCGGCTTGAACTCAATTTCAAACTAAGTCGAAATGAGTTTTTTCAAGTCCAGTAACCAATTGAATTGAGTTTTTTTAAGTCCAGTCAAGCGAACTAACCGAGCTAACTTGGTCTCTTTTCCTTAAGGGTGTTGGATTCTTCCTCATTTTACTGGCATCTCCTTCAAAATTTCAACAAAGCACTTGCTCATGGTCATCTAAACTTCCGTCAACCCCCCTTGTTTTTCAAGGTGTTCTTTAGGCATATATAATGTACCTTGTCCAGTATTTCAAATCTTTCAATATCAAAAACTAAAAACATCCTAGGCCTATTTATTTCTTTTTAACAACAGTACTCAGGGTAAGAGCCTATGTGAGCATAGCCCCTCACTGCTACCCAAATTGAGCTTCTTTGTTAGCTTTGAATTTTGTACCCCACCAACTAGATAATAAAACTATCTTAAAGCTTGTTAATCATACTAAATCCCACGTATCTTACAAAGTAGGTCGAACTATCCCAAGGCCACACGAACCACTGAAAAAAGCCACATATGTCAGGATGTTAACATGTGCGGGCCTACTCAGGTGATGCATCAGGTGGGACCCAATGTGTAGATGACCTGGCACAAGAACTGGCCAATTAACTTGTCAGTTGGGCCAAACAATCACAAAACGAATGGCCGGCTTTAAAAAATTGGCATTCGTCCATATCCATTGTACGAGCATAGCTGGCCTGATTTTTTTTGCTACATCAACTTCATAGTGGGTCCCACCTGATGCACGGCCCGGATGTCCTATATGAGTGTTAGGTTGACAAGTGTGGTCTCTTGTATGGTGTGTGGGATTAACAAAAGTTTCCAGAGAGGTGATCAATCGCTGCAGTCTCATAAATTGAACAAAATCTAACCATTCCATGACAGTGTGACCCCATATGACTGTAATCCGACGGTTATAAGTAAAGAAAGCCATACTTAATCATGGCAATGAAAGTTTTGACTCAATGAGCAAAATTCAATTAATCAGATGGCCACGTCCTCTCCATTGGTGCATTATTTTCAAGGAATTTTTACTGGGAAATTCCCCTTGCAATAGGATATTAGCAAATAATTCCTTGACATTCCTTCATTAGACAAGAAATTACATTTGTCTTTTTTTTTTTCTTTATAATAAAGTGGACAATTAATAATTGTGGAGCCTGCATCTTTTGTGTTTCATACTTAATCCATCTAACATATGCACACCAACATTATTTTCAAATGAGCCAAAAATACAGTGGATTCATTCATTACCTAATCCAATTCATAAAAATAATATATATCACTCAAAATATTACAATTGAAGCTTTAGCCACCTCAATATTTTGAAAGCCGATTGTGTTTGAACCCTTGCTTGACTAGAGCTCCTGTGGGGCCCACTGTGATGTATCCATTTATCAACGCTATCCATCCATTTTCTTAAATCATTTTAAGTTATGAGCCCAAAAATAAAACAGATCCAATGCTCAATTGGACCACACCAAAATAATGAGCTTGTTTGCATGAAATGCAAGAGTCATCTCTGGTGTGGTCCACTTGACGTTGGATCTGCTTTGTTTTTTAACACGTGTATTTAAATGGCCTGAGAAAATGGATGGACAGCATGGATAAATAAATACATCACGGTGGGCCCCACAAGAGCTCTGGTCAGACGGCTTATTGTCCGAGGGGTTCGGACGCAATCCGCTTCCCTGTCATATATGCTACTGCGGACTATAATTGTAGGCAGGCAGACCTTTCAAAACAGTCCTGAAAATCGAATTGCTGATCGAAGGACCAGAATTTCTATAGCCCTACCTACTCCTAAATGATCCCAAACGCTGAAAAATGTTAGTCCCAAAACCAACGGATTTAAAGACATCCATCCATCGGCGGTGTGATCCAAGGGATGAAGAGGATGATCACCAAGAGTCGGCCACAACGCGTGGGGACCACAGCCCGAAATTACTCCTGCGAGTCGCCTTCCTTTCCCGTATTTAGAAGGTTGACCACCGCGGTAGATCGAGAAATGGCCAAACGATAGCATTTACGTAAAACGAAACAAAACCATGGATCCCCTCTCTCGATACTAACCATGAATTCGCGGAACGCGTCCAAGCCCACGTCCAGTGAATACGGAGGACGATAATTATACTCGCATGAGGACCCTTCATTCCACCGGATTAGGTGAGACCCCGGATCCACCGAGGTGGGTGGGCCCACTGTAATGTATGTGACTATATACACGCCGTCCATCCATGTTTAAAGCTCATTTTAAGGCATGATCCAATAAATGAAGCACTTCCAAATAACAAATGGACCAGGGTACATGAAACAGTAGAGATTGACCACTGAAAACTTATTGTCGGCCACAAATGCTTTAGATCAAGATGATATTTGTGTGGTCTCTTCGTATATGTGTCTGCGACCTTATCAATTGGTTGGATGGCAAATACACATTCCCTTATAATTAATAAAGTTTTTGATGGTGGGATTAATCACAACTATTTCACGCGGTATGGTCTACCTAAGATTTGAGTCAGCTTTAAATCATTATCTTAAAATAAGCTTTCAAAATGGTTGGACGGTGTGGATTTAAGGCAATATATCACTGTGATCCCCATATTCCGGGGTCCCACCCACCTCCGAATCTCACCTAATCCGCTCCCCAAGGATCCGCACATCCAGCTGCTGCCAACTTCCTTTCCGTAGTTTATCTGCCACACTGGAAGAGCACGATTATCCATAGTCATGCACATTCCCGACGCATGCGTGTCACCCATCATTGACGTTTACGAAATGTCCCATCTCTACAATATTTTTGACGGTTGAGATCATTTTAAACGTTTGCCAAATAAAAAGTAACTACACACTTGCGTGTAAAAATTACATAATCCTCTAAATTAGGATGTTTTCAAGCCATGAAAATACACGAATGAAAGGGCGAGTCTCTCGGGCGAGTTTTAAAAAAACAAAAAGAAGAGAAGAGGACGTGGCTTCTTAATCGAAATAGTACAACCCAAGAAAAAATCGTTTCCATCCGTATCATGCGCTGTATCCTTTTCACCCCCAGCTGTTAACAAGCTGGGCTCGGGTACATTTCCGTCGGTTGGGAAAGGGCCCTATCCCCGGCCGCCCGATATTCAACCCAGCCGACCTTCTTTCCTCACTCCGGTCGTGCATACATCAAATGTTGTGTGTAAATCTCCAGAGATGAAATGAAAGTCGAAAAGCCTATGGGCGATGATCACACCCAATTCCATCATCGATCTCGCTACCCTCACATTCCTCTTAATCCTCATTTTCATCTCCATCTTCTCCATCTCCTTCATCTTCCATTTCCGTCTCAAGACCCTCAACTCCTCCCAACACCTGCGGGACTTCAATTCTTTGTGGCCCGCCCGCATACTCCTTGTCTCATTCGTGCTTCTGTGGTCCCTTAGCGAACTCCTCCGCCTCTCCCTCCCTTCCAAGGTCCTCACCCTCCCACAACAGCAGTCCCTCTGCAAGGCCTACATCGTCGCTTCTCAGGGTATCTTCCAGCCCGCTTTCTTCCTCACTCTCCTATTCCTCGTCAGCGTCTCCCTCCACTGTTCCAATTACCATAATACCCTCCCCAAGGCCCTCTCCACCATCCTCCTTACCTGCCTCCCCGTCCTCTTCCTCCAGGTCTTTTTCGTCTTTTTCTCCTCCAGGGTTTCGATCTTCCGAAACTTGCCCGAAGTCTTCAGGAGGGATTCGGTAGTCCTGCGGAGGGCGGGACACACGGACAGGATATTCTGTGCCTACCCGCTCTTCAGTACGGTGGTCCTCAGCGGGTTCGGCGGGGGGTTCTTGACCTGGTTCCTGGTGGTCTGCTGGAGGGCGGTGTCGCTCGTGATCAACAAGACGCTCAGGGTTCGGATCTTCGGGCTAGCATTTTCAGTGGCCTTCTTCGTGCCCGCACAGGCAGTGTGCCTCGCGCTCTCTGTGTGGTGGAAGCCGGGTGACGCGGTATTCGAGGTACTCTCGTTCGTGGGGTTTCTCAGCGTGCTGGTGTGCGCCGTGGTGGGGGAGGGTATTTTGGTCATCCGGCCCATGGCCGATGCGCTGGTGGTTGAAGGGACGGTGCTGGGCGCTACGTCTTCAGGGAAGTTCAGGGCGGTTTGCTGACGTGGAAGGGTGTTCGGGAAATGGGTGGTGGGGATATTGCGGAATCACGTACCTACGGGTTTATTTTGTGACATTGAATTGATATTGTTTTTTCTTCTTTTTCTTTATTTATTTTCTTTCTTTTTTTCTTTTTAATTTTATTTTTCTGTTGCGGAGAGAAACTTTTGAATTGGATCGGAATGAATTACAATTGCGTTTTTGTGTATTTTATTAAAACTCTCTTATTTTATGTATTCTTTATTTTTGGAGATTTTCTCAATGTGAGTTTCTCTAGTTTTTTTTTTTCGATAGGCATACTTCCTCAAGATTTCGTTATCTTTTTTTTTTTTTACACACGCACACACACCTCCACACACTCACGCCACACGCACACACACACTGGGATTTCACCACCATGGGTACTCTAACCCTTGATCGGTGTTGAAACTCCAAGGAGTCTACCACCCGGTGTTGAAACTCAAGATTTCGTTATCTGATTTCACCTGAAGTGGTTTGTTTCGGAGGCAGGTTGTATGATGACACTGCCACCATTGACCTCCATGGTGACCCGACTCTGTGGGGGCCACCGTGATGTATACGCATGTGTTTTATCCGTGCCGTCCATTCATTTTTCCAGCTCATTTTTGGGCGTGAACCTGAAATTGGAGCTTATCAAAAGCTATAGCATGTCACCCCATGGAAAACAAAAGGGGATCGAACGCCTGCTGATGAAAACTTCTTTCACGGGGGTGAGAGTAGTATTGGATCAGCCGATATTTGTGTTTTCTAGGTCTTTGTGAGTGGGCCCTAGGTAGGTTTCAAACGTCGACGCACATTGATGTGGGACTGTAGAGTCTGTCCGGTCAGAGACACAGCTCCACCGAGATATGGCAGATCCCCGAGTGACGGGCTCACCATGATCTACTTACGTTACATACATGCTGTACATCCGTTTTGAGAGTTCATTTTAAGAGGTGATAAAAAAAAAAGCGGATACAAATCTCAGGTGGACCACACCACACGAACCAACGGTGATTGATCATTAAAAACTTATTATAGGCCACACGTTTGATCAAGATGATATTTGTGTGGTCCGTTCATCTAAGTTATTACAACCTTATCAACAGGTTGGATGGCAAATAAGCATTCTGGTGGTCACCATAAGTTTTTGATGGTGGATATTCAATCATCACTATTTCGCGTGAAATACTTTAAATTTAGATATGTTTCACATTTAGGTATCATGCCCCAAAATGAGCTTTCAAAATGGGTAGACGGCATGAATCCAAGTCACACATGTCACGGTGGGCTCCACAGTCAGGGATCCGCTGACCTCGGTGGATCCAATCGGCAGAAGCCATGGCCGCGTCACGGCAGAGGTTATGTAATCCACATCCCTGCAGCAGGTGCACGGAAATTAGGCTTCCTTTGTCAGTTTGATAATCATGCTTGGATGCATATTTTAGACAGGATTTAAGCCCAATAAATAACTATGAATGTTTTAATGGGAGGGTAACCCCTCTCAACTGTCGTGTGGCCCTCCCAAGTCATGGATTAACTTGATTTTTAAGCCTGTGGCCCACCCTGAAATGGTGCATCCGATTGATGGGATAGATGCTTGACACACATCAGGCCCACACAGTCTTGACCACCTTATAGTACCAGAAATGGTATTAGGTGGTCGAGGTCAAGCTGTGTGGGCCCCACCGTGATGTGTGTCAAATATCTATCCCCATAAGTAAGATGCACCATTCCATGTTGGGCCAGAGTGTATGCATGGGAAATGGTACCATGAGGTCGACCTTATGGTAACTTCCCATGGGGTCGACCTGTGTGAGCCCTACCGTGGTGTGATGTGTGTCGAACATCTACCCCATTAGTCATATCCACCATTCCATGCTGACCCAATGTTTAGGAAACGGTATTATGAGGTTGACCTCATTGGAACTTTCCATGAGGTCGAGCTAATGTGGGCCCATCATGGTGTGTTTTCTCATGAGGTCGAGCTATGTGGGCTCCATTGTGATGTGTGTCAAACATCAACACAGTGCATTTAATGGGCTCCCTTTAGCTTACGTGATATCTCAAAAATCAGTCTTATACGGAACTCAGGTAGGCCATACCATATAAAATCATATGAAGACATGCCTAAAACATATAAAGGCATTAGGTGCTCACCCGAGTTTTGGATGCGGTTAAAACTTGGTTTGAGCGCTCACCTAAGTGCGACACACACAATGGATGGGCTGGATTTGTGAACCACATCTCAATGGGCCAATGTTATACCCAGGGCCCTTAAATCAACTATCTCAACTTTTGTATGTGGTGTGGCCCACCCAAGTCATGAATTAACTTGATTTTTAAGCCCGTGGCCCACCATAGAATGATGCATTTGACTGATGAGGTAGAGGTTTGACACACATCACGGTGGGGCCCACACAGTTCGACCTCATGAAAAGTTCCCATGAGGTTGACCTCAAAGTATCATTTCCCACATACATAGCGAAAGGAGAGTAATGCTCACAAACAACTAGTTGGATAGTCCAACTACTTGTCTGAATTAATGCTAATTACCGTTAACTAATGATGCCCATGTAAAAGATACTTTTAAGGAGAAAGATGAGTTAATGGCTTGGGATGGCCCCACATATGGTGTTCATGTAAAATTCACCTTAGCTAAGTTACACAATGTTACACCTAGAGTTCTTAAATCAGCCCCATTAGTGGTTTAGATAGACCACATAAAAAGAATCTACAAGGAATGCTTACTCTGAAACCGTTTACCTTGATATGACCCCACTTGAATAATTTATTAGCCTTGATTTTAGCCACCAGGCTTAGAATTTGGTGTGGAATCCAAATGCTCATCAAGGTGAGCCTGGTAACAATTAAGGGTGAACGTCTCTCCAAACCTTTTCTATTCGTATTGTTGATGTGAAAAACTTGATGTGCCTCTTCCTGTACTTTCCACCTGCACAGTGATTCAGTACAAAGAGAACCCTGGCTAGAGCCGGAGAACCTCCGATGCTTCAGTCAGTAATTGGACCAGGAAGAAGGTGTTGTACGGGTGTTTTTTCTACGTATCTTTAGTCCTATAGAGTTTTGCTTTTATAGGAGTGAGAGGTCCCGGCGTAAGGGGATTCTCTCCCGGATTTCTAGGAGATTTGATTTGTTTGCCCTCTGTTTATGGATACTTTCCGATCCCGATATTATCGGGATCAGGAATCCTTCTACGAGATCTTCAAGACAGAATCTGGGATGACACCGTCTTTCCCTTGCTTGGCTTGGCCTTAACAAACTTTGATATTCTAATCAGTCTCTGCTGGCTACAAGGATGGGGCTTTCTGCCTACTGTCGGACAAAACAGAATTGATTTAGAACCGACATCCTTCCTTAATCCGATAGCCGACACTGTAACTGACCTCGCATGAGTCGATTTTATGGTCGGTCAGGTGACTTTTAGCTTTTGGGCCTTAATCGGTCCCTTTAGACGTTGTTGCCTAGTTAGTCGAGTCAACTTTATGCATCTTATGTATTTTGCCTATGGCTCCGGACTCTTTAAGTCTCGATCATGATTCATTTCCTACAAATCCGAGCTAAGTCTCTCCTTTAGGCTTTATCTTGTCTAGGTCTGACCTGCTCCCTTGGGCAGTGTCAGTAGAGTTAGTCCATTATATAACCGAGTCTCCGGACTTGTCATATTTTTTCCCAACAGTAAGCTCCCTACTCCTTGTGTCAGTTATGTCGACACTAAGGAGTAATGAGTTTCTAAGGCGGTGTGCATTGGAGACCGAGGTTATGATGGAGCATTTAATGCTTCGTTGCTAGAGGTCGCACGAGCGGACAACCGTCAGAATGTTTCATCAGCTTATGAGCGTCGGACACATGACGAGGGTGTTACTTGCATCAGTCAGCGTGCGCCACGTGTCGGGCGAGGGAGTCAAAGCAGGCTTCGATTCGACTCCTCCTTAAATGCCCTTGCCATGTGGCTCAGATATAAAAGGGGGGAGCGGGATTCGTTTTCCATTTCCGCGGGTCCTCTTCTTTTCCATTTTCCATTTTCTCCTCTCCTTTTCTCCCTGCCTGCGCTCTTGTTTCACCATTTCCTCTATTATTTTCGTCCTTCTTCCCTTTTTCATTTCCCCAACTGTGCACTTTTCGCCTCTCCAGTGAGTTTTCTTTCCCTTCCTTTCATTTTTGACTTTAAATGGCAATGCACTCTTCAAGTCCTCGGGAAGGGATTTCCAGTGATGAGGACGAAACGAGACATCTATGGAACGTCTCAGAATCGCCTTCATTGTTGATGGAGATGACGATTAGCGCCAATGAGGCTTTCCAATTCACTACTAAGGTGTCTGGGACTTCAACGGAACGTCCTGCTCCGGCAGGTCCTTCTGGTTTGATGCATGCCCCTGACAGACCCACTCCCATTTCCCTGGGGATGACCTGGAAGAAGAGGAAGAGGTTGAGGAATCCTTTGAGTCGGTTTCTCTTTGGAGATCGGCGATGACCGAGTTTGAGGAAACCACTGAGTCAGTTCCTCTGTGGAGATCGGCTCGGGTTGTTGAATCGATAGCCGAAGAAGGAGAAGCTGCCAAGGGAGGGGAGACTGGAGAAGAGCAAAAGGGTCCAGTCCCCTTGGTTTTAACTGAGGCAGATTTGGACAGAATCCGAGTCGAGTATCATGTCCCTGACTCAGTGATTCTTCGCCTCCCCCTCCTAAATGAATTGTCCGACCATCCTCCTCCTGGGATGGTCGCCATTTTTCAAGTTACTATGCAATGTGGCTTACGTCTGCCCCTTCAACCTGTTGCTCAAGATTTTCTTTCCTAACTTAGAATTGCTCCAGGACAGATAGTTCCGAATGGGTGGAGGAACTTGTTCAGATGTGCAGTGTTGTGGGCTGAGGCAGAACAACCCTCACTGACCATTGACGAGTTCCTCTATCTGTACCAAGTACGACCGAACACTCAGCAGCCCGACTGGTACTTCTTGAGCGCTTGGCGGAACAAGGGCGGCTCTTTGATAACTGACCCTCCTACCTTCAACAAGCACTGGAGAGAGGTGGTTCTGGGCATGCAGTCACTGGGAGACTGCCGAGCCTGAGCTCTTTGAACCTCGCATTCCACGGGCATTCTCTGAAGCAAGTGATTCGGCATGCCTTTTCCTTGTCTTTTCTTGTCATGATGTTTCTGAGTCTAACTGAATATGTTTTGTAAAGGTTCCGAAGAAAAGGCCGAAGCTCAGAACCAACGCTTTAATTTGGGTCAAGTAACTGTGGGCGCTAAGTCTAGAAGATCGGTCTTGAAAGACTCTTCTTCAACCAGAGCGTCTTCTTCTCTCGGGCTTAGATTTGTCCGTGACAGGTACCCTTTTGTCTGGTAACTCTGATGCATTTCTCCTGAATTTTTCTAACTTTCTGCTTTGTCTGACACAGATATGGCTGAAGCTCGGCCCCTTTTGAAACCTGCTTCCAAGGTGAAGGCCTCTCCAAGGTCGGCGCTTCTATCGGAGGCTCGACCTTTAAAGAAATCGAAGACGGCTCGGAAGGCTAGGGAGCCATCCACCTCGGTCACCCCTGCCTCAGATGTCCCGATCGTTGTTGTACTCTCTGACCTAGAAGAGAGGGCAGAAGAGATGGACGCGACCCCTGCTGAGTCTTAGGTTGCTCCTGAGCCAGGACCCGTTGCAGAGCGGGTCTTGGAGCGAGAGAGGAGCCGAGAGGGGAGACTTTAGGAGGGGAGATGGCTCAACAGGAATCTTCTCTCCTTCTGCGAGATGTGTCGGCTCTTATCCCATGGGCCATCTCTTATGGAGGAGAAAGAGATTATGCTAGCTTTTGCAACACCCCCTCGAGGCGGGTTCTTGCTCACGCGGCGAAGGTGTTACTTGAGGTAAAGTCCTTGTCGTTTTAAGGTCTTTCGTCTCAGTGACTTAGTTTTGACCTTAAGTCTTCTTGCTGCAGTTTGCCTCGTGTATGCTTAAGAGTAGCTTGGACCTCGCTAATGTTGATAAACGAGTTGCAGAGTTAGAAACACAAGCTGTGGAGTTGGAGACACAGCTTGAAGGCGCCCTAACTCGGGCCGGTATGCAGTCGGGTGACTTGAGTCTCGCCAAGAAAACTGCCGAGGATGTCAAGGTTGAGAGCGCCTGTCTGGCCTTTCTACTGAAAGAGGCCCTAGGAAGAAAGTATGCGACTTCATTTGGCTCACGCTCTATGCGAAAAGAGGCTGATTCAGGCCAAAGCCAAGGTCGAGGCCGAGGCAGCCGTTGAGCAGACCAAAGATTAAGTCAAGCAGGCTAAGGTCTAGGCTGTACAGGCTTTCCTCGAGTCCTGAGAGTTCGAGGAAGAGAGAGATATTTTGTATCAGTCGGGGTACACTGAATGTATCCTACTGATACGAGAAACTTTTTCCAATCTTGATATCTCGGGATTTGATGAAGGTGTCAGCAAACCCGCGGGCCTAGAAGCTCAGGCTATTGGGTCTGCCGACGCTGCACCTGGCGTTGAGGTCAAGCTTGAAGTGGTTCCAGAGGTTGCTCCAAGTGGCAGTAATAACTGAGTCCAAGCTTACCGCCTGAGTTAGCTCCTGATGAACTTCGGAGATCGAGTTTTGGTACCCTCATCAGCTCCATTTTTGGCACTCACACCAACTCTTCAAGCAGACCGAGCTCCAGGGTAGGCTCGAGAGTATCTTTCAGCCGAGGAAGAAGCTCGCACGTCACAACTGATCTTTCTTTTGTCTTTAACCCTTTTTACTCTAACAATGTAATGTCGAAGCAAGATATAACTCGATGTAACAAACACACTAATGAATGAATATACTTAGTTTTCTTTTATTCATTTTGACTCAGTTTACATGCTTGTCATTTTTTAGTCTTTCCAAACGCTTTATTGGGCCGAGTTAAGGGTAGTAGATATTTAGATGCTCAACATTCCACGGATGAGGCAACAATTGCCCGGTTATGTCTTCCAATCGGTATGTTCCCAGTTGGATGGTACTTGAGACGACATAAGGTCCTTCTCAATTGGGTCCCAGTGTGCATCCGCGAACTTCCTTGGTGTTGAGGAATGTTTTTTTGAGGACCATGTCATCGACTCGAAAGCGCCCAACCTTGACTTAGGCATTATAGAACCGAGCTACTTGTTGCTGCCGAGCCATCATGCGTAACCGAGCTCTTTCTCTTTGTTTGTCCACAAGATCAAGTCCAAGAGCTAGGAGTTCTTCATTTTCTTCTTCATTGAATGAGCTGACTCGGGCTGAAGGCATCCCGATCTCGACTGGGGTAACGGCTTTCGAGCCATAGGCTAGAGAGAAAGGAGTTTCTCCCATAACGGTTCGGGTCGTGGTTTGGTATGCCCATAGTATCTTTAGGAGTTCTTCGGCTCATGCACCTTTGGCTCGGTCTAGCTTGGTTCGGATATGCTGCTTGATCTTGTTAACCGCCTCAACCTGTCCGTTCGTCTGAAGATGATGGGGCGATGAATACACATTCCTGATTTTGAGATTATTGCACATCTCTTGATAGCATTTGTTGTAGAACTACTTTCCATTATCAGTTATAATAGTCTGAGGTATCCCGAACCGACAGACAATATTTTTCCATACAAAGTTTGTGATCTTCTGTTGAGTTATCTTTGCTAATGGCTCTGCCTCGGTCCACTTGGTGAAGTAGTCTACTGCCACAACAACGAACTTGGTTTGACCTTTCCCTCATAGGGAGTGGTCCGATAATGTCAATTCCCCACTACGCAAAGGGCCAATGATCGGTCATGGGAGTTAGTTCTTCAGGAGGTTGTCTCAAGATAGTCGCGAACCTTTGACACTTATCATATCTCTGGACGAGCTTACGAGCGTCGTGCTGGATAATCGCCCAATAGTATCCTTGACGTAAGACCTTGTGTGTTAGTGATCACCCTCCTGGGTGATTTCCACAGATCTCTTCATGGATTTCTCGCAATACATAGTTGACTTCGTCAGGGTTTAGGCACCGTATCAACGAAGCATAGTACCCCTTTTTATATAAAGTTTCATTAAGTATGGTATAACGGGAAGCTCGAATCTTCAACCGTCAGGCCTCGGCACGTTCTTCAGGAAATTCTCCATTGTTGAGATATCGGATGATCCATTCGAGCCAAGTGGGTTCCGAATCAACAGTAAGTATAGTCGAGCTAACTGGTTCATTGATACTTGGCTTAGCGACGTACTCTATCGAAATGGACCTGGGTATGTCGTCTTCTTCGGCAGAGGCTAGTCTTACTAATAGATTGGCTTTGGCATTTTCTGTCCGAGGGATCCGGGTGACGACATAAAGCGAAAAGGTTCCAATCAGTTCTTTAACTTTTTCTATGTACGCTTTCAGTTGTTATTTTCCTGTTTGATACACACTGGTAACTTGATTGACGACTAGCTGTGAATCGCTGAAGTCGTTGAGATGCGTAACACCTAAACTGGCCACGGGTCGGAGGTCGAGTAGTAACGCTTCATATTCTGCTGTATTGTTCGAGGCTTGAAATCCAAGTCTTAAGGCATGCTGCATGTAAGTTTGATCAGGAGTTTTCAGAACTACCCCTGCCCTACTTGCCTTAGAGTTGGAGGAGCCATCGACATATAGCTTCCAAGGAATAGGGCCGGGTGATGACGCGGGAGAAGTGGTCGTCGATATTTCAACAGGCTTAGTAGCTCGCTCAGTCATTGACTCGGCTTGTGGTGTCACTTCAGCAATGAAGTCAGTCACGGCTTGCCCTTTGATTACTACTCTCGGTTTGTATTGAATATTTAATTCGCTGAGTTCAATCGCCTACTTTGTGAGTCGGCCGGAAGCTTCTGGTTTCTATAGAATCTGATACAGTGGGAGATCGGTCATAATGACAATGGTATGAGCTTGGAAATATGGTCGAAGTCGGCCCGAGAAAACTACCAAGACTAAGGCCACTTTTTTCAGAAGTAGATATCTAGTCTCTGCCGGTAAGAGGGCTTTGCTGATGTAGTAAACTGACAGTTGCTTTCCTTCATGTTCCCATATCAGGGCCGAGCTAACTGCTGCCTTGGACACCGCGAGATATAACAGTAGAGCTTCTCCTGGCTCGGGTTTCGATAAGAGAGGCGGAGATCTAAGATAAGACTTCAATTGCTGGAACACTGCTTCGCATTCTTTTGTCCAGTCCACTGTTTGTCGTCCCTTCAATTGTTTGAAGAACGGGAGACATTTGTCAGTGGCTCGAGAGAGGAAACGTTTGAGTGCCGCTACTCGTCCAGTCAACCTTTGCATGTCTTTAATTATTTTCGGAGACTCCATATCGAGTAATGCCTTTATCTTCTCCGGATTTGCCTCGATCATTCGTTGGTTAACTAGGAATCCGAGGAACATTCCCGAGCTTACACCAAAGACACACTTACTCGGGTTCAACTTCATTTGGAACTTGCGTAATATCAGGAACATTTCTTCTAGGTTGGCTATAGGTCGGCCGCATGTACACTTTTGACGAGCATGTCATCAATGTACACTTCTATGGTCCGACCGATTAACTGAGCAAAGATTTTGTTTACTAATCTTTGATAAGTTGCTCCAACATTTTTTAAAGGGCTTCACACGGTAACAATAAAAACCTTTGTCAGTGACAGAGATAGTCTTAGATTTATCGGTTTGATGCATTACAATTTGATTATAACTAGAATAAGAATCCATAAAACTAAGAAGTTCATGCCCCGCAGTACTATCCAACAACTAATCAATTCTCGGAAGAGGAAAACTGTCCTTCGGGCAGGCTTTGTTTAGGTCAGTATAGTCAATACAGACTCGCCACTTCCCATGACTTTCTTCACAAGGACGACATTAGCTACCCACTCTAAGTAGTATATCTCTTCTATGAAATTTACCTTGAGGAGCTTGCTGACATTTTCTTCAATAACAGCATACCTCTCAGGGCCGAGTGGACGTCGCTTCTGTCGGACCGGCTGGTAGGTTGGATCGATGTTGAGTCGGTGAGTGATCACTGATGGGTCGATCCCAAGCATGTCTTCATGGCTCCATGCAAACACATCAGCGTATCTTCAGAGCAGGGCTATCAAGTTGTCTTTCAGGGGTGAGCAGAGAGACGAGCCAATTTGCATCATTTTAGATTCTTCTGTCTCATTCATAGGTACCGAGATAAGCTCTTCCACTGGTTGTCCTCGTTCATGTGTCTTAACTCGGGGATCCAGTGACTCTATCACAGATACCTCGGCAGGAGCTTTTACGGCTATTACATAACATCGTCTCACATCTTGCTGATCTCCTTTGACGACTCGTACTCCCGAATCAGTTGAAAATTTCATGGAGAGGTGATATGTACATACAACGGCCTGAAGGAGACTCAGAGAAGGTCAGCCGAGTATCGCATTATAAACGGATGACTGGTCGACTATCAGAAAGTCGACCATTACTGTCTCCTGGTGTGGAGGGTTTCCGGCCGTGAGCGGTAGTGAGATGGTTCCTTCTAGGAGTGTCTAACCTTTCGAAAATCCGATAAATGGGGTATGAACTGGCCGCAATGCCAGTTGTTCCACTCCCATTTTGTCGAACGCCTGAGTGAACAGTACTTCCACAGATGATCTGGTCGACGAGTATGCGGAACACCTTTCTGTTTGCGATAGTCAGAGTAACGACCAATGCATCATCATGGGGGTGAAGGTGCCTCGGGCATCTTCATCAGTGAATGGGATGTAATACTTCTCTCTCTTCTTTTCCTTTGTGGGCCGACCTAAGATAAAGATTTTGGACTCAGGTAGACTGATGCTCCTAACATGGTTTTTTCGAGCATTCTTTGAGTCGCCTCTACCTCGGGGACTATCGACGATAGTTCAGATTTCCTCCATAGGTCGATTTTCACTCGTGCGTTCTTCCATTGTTCCGGTTCTTTCGACATGCTCTGTGAGCCGGCCTTCCTGGATAAGCCTTTCGATGTCTTCCTTCAAGTGATAGCAATCACTTGTATTGTGCTCGTGATCTCGATGGTAATGATAGTACTTGTTTTTGCTTTGTCGGTTGGGATTGCTCCAGAGCCTATTGGGCCAGTTGATGAATCCTTCATCCTTGATTTCCATCAGCACTTGCTCTTGCCGTTTGTTGAGTGGGGTATACATGAAAAACTTTCGATCGGGTCGTTTACCTGACTTACGCTCATCTCGCGTTCGGTCGTCCTTACGCTTCTTTCCTCCAGCTGAGTCAATTTCCTTTTTGGATGACTCTTTAGCCGGTGCTTTCGCATTTTTGGTGGCTTCACGCATAATTCTTATTTCCTCGACATCCGCATACTTATCTGATCGAGTCATAAACTTAGCCAAAGTCATAGGTGGATTCTTGTTTAGGGATGCCATAAATGGCTTATCTCTAATGCTTTGCATGAGTGAATTGAGTGTTGTTTCCTCCGAATGTTTTCAAACTTGGAGCGATTCAAAGTTGAAGTGCTTAATGTAGTTTTTCAATAGCTCTCCCTCCTTTTGAACTATGTTGTTCAGATACATAGGGGGCTTTAACTTCTTCTTTCCACTAATAAAATTGGTGAGGAAGGCGTCGCTGAGATCTGCGAATGAAGCGATAGACTTCGGTTTCAGCTGCTTGAACTAAAGTCGAGCTACGTCAGCTAAGGTGAGAGAACGCTCGGCACATTACGACATCCGAAGCATCGTATAATTCCATATATGTTCGGAAGCATTCAATGTGTTCAGTTGGGTTGGTTTTACCCATGAAAGGTGTAATCTGGGAAGATGAAACCTTTCTGGTAACTGAGCCTGCATGACTTCATCAATAAACAGGGACGCTTTTGTTTCGAGTTTTATTTGATGTGCATCACGACCCTGCGTCATGTCCGCAATCTCTTCCTGTACTTCTTTCCTGAAGTCTTGAAGGTCAGCTTTCCAGGGCTCATCACTTTCTGCTATGCCCTCAACCGGAGGCTGGCTACACCTTCTTCGATCTATCTCGTGTTGGAGATCAGTGAGAGGCAGCATGACAGTCGCGGAATGAGTGGACGCTGGCTCGGGCGGACCATGAGGTTGACTTGGTTGTGGAAAGGATCGCGGAACGGTGGGTTGTGGGTCAGTAACTTGTTGCGGAACGTTCGTCGCTTGACCCTGATGAAGCTTCTACATTTGCTAATGGTACATCTATTCCAACATTTGTTTCATGAGATTTATATCGGCTCTGAGCTCCTTGACCTCCCGATCTAACCGTCCATTACCTCGGTTTTGTTGGGCATTAGTTATAACGGAGGCCGCGGGCGAGGCGCGGAACCTTGGCGGTTGTCGAGTTGATTCTGAGCCCCCTGGGCTACGCTTGCACCCGGTGCCTCATTCGGTTCTTGTTGGACTGTTCTTTTAGTTCTCGTTATTAAAACAAGTTTACAGCTTCTGGATAGAGTGTAGAAAATGACTTTTTGTACCGTTTCCCACAGACGGCACCAAACTGTTGATGCAAAAAACTTGATGTGCCTCTTCCTGTACTTCCCACCTGCACAGTGATTTAATACAAAGAGAACCTTGGCTAGAGCCGGGGAACCTCCAATGCTTAAGTCAGTAATGAGACCAGGAAGAAGGTGTTGTAGGGGTATTTTTCTGCATACCTTTAGTTCTGTAGAATTTTGCTTTTATATGAGTGAGAGATCCCGACGTAAGGGGATTCTCTCCCGGATTTCTAGGAGATTTGATTTGTTTACCATTTGTTTATGGATACTTTTCGATCTCGAGATTATCGAGATCGAGAATCCTTCTACGAGATCTTCAGGACGATATTTGGGATTACACCGTCTTTCCCTTGCTTAGCTCGGCTTCAACAGACTTTGGCATTCCAATCAGTCTCGGCTGGCTACAAGGATGAGACTTTTTGCCTAATGTTGGACAAAATAGAATCGATTTAGAACTGATGTTCTTTCTTAATCCGATACCCGACACTGTAATCGACCTTGCATGAGTCGGTTTTATGGTCGATCATGTGGCTTATAGATTTTGGGCCTTAATCGGTCCCTTTAGACGCTGCTGTCTAGTTAGCCGAGTCAACTTTATGCGTCTTATGTATTTTGCCTATGGCTCTGGACTCTTCAAGTCTCGGTCAGGATTAATTTTCTATAAATCCGAGCTAAGTCTCTCCTTTAGGCTTTATCTTGTCTCGGTCTGACCTACTCTCTTGGGCAATGTCATTAGAGTTGGTCCATTATATAATCGAGTATCCGGACTTGTCATATTTTTCTCCAACAATATGGCCCACTTAAATCACATATCATGTTTTGGCTTTGGACCTGCACATGATACACATCCAATGATCGGAGTAGATCTTGTGGCACGCATCACGTTAGGCCCTTTGGAAATATAAAGGGTAGACCTCTTGGATGGTTGCTTCCCGGACATGTCGGACGTTCCGAGATCAGTGAGGGCTTGTATCAGTGTTACCTGGTAACAAAGCCAAAGCAGTGGGGGTGCTTACCTGACCGTGAGGCCCACCTTCATGTATGCACTGTATATCCACACCATCCATCAGTTTTTGCGAATCATTCCAGTATATGATTCCAAAAATGAATTAGATCCAAATTTTAAGTGGACCACACTACAGAAAAGAGTAGACATTGAATACCCACCTTTAAAAATTTCCCAGGGCCCAACCTATTGATAAGGTCATTGTGACATGGATAAAGTGAAAAAACAAATATTACCTTGATCCAAAACTTTTATGGCCCTGGGAAGTTTATAATGGTCAATCACCACTCTTTACAGTGGGTGTGGTCCAATTGATATTTCCATTTATTTCATTTTTGGGACCATATCCTAAATTGATGTGGAAAAACTAATAGACGTCCTGGATATACAACACATACATGAAGGTGGGCCTCACGATCAGTGAAACACTCACTAGGGTGTGACCCGGGTTCCACACAAGTGACACAACACCCGATTCCTTACTCTTGCTCCAGTGGTAAACTCTCGAGAGTTTCAACAGCCGGTCAAGGGTTCGAATATCAGTAGGCGGTGAAATTCCACTAGCGCGAGTGTGTAAAGGTGTGTGTGCGTGTATTATAAAAAAAAGAAAAAAAAAAGTGACAAAACACCCCGTAATACGCCACTCGGTTTGCGCAGCGACACAATACCCAGGCCGTATTGGGCTGACGTGGCAAATTCTGTGGGCCAACTGTGTGTTATATATATCTACACGATTCATCTATATATATATATATATATATATATATATAGACATGAATAAAAAAAATAGGTAAATCAAAGCTCAATCGGCCCACACCACTTAAAAGCAGTTAGGACAATGACCCATCGTTGAAACATGACCATGATGTTTACTGTCATCTTTCCTATGGGCTAACGTCCGGCGATTAGATAACGTCTAACACTTTATGTGCATATGACATCCAAACCGTATGGTGGATTACATGGTCCAATGTTCAGCAATTAGATAATGGCAGTTAAGGGTGTACAGCGAGTTGAACCGAGTCGAGGTGTTAGGGGTGTACATCGAGTCGAACAGAGCCAAACGGTTAGGGGTGTACATCGAGTCGAACCAAGTCGAGTTGGCCTCAACTTGGCCACTATCTAACCTCAGCTCGAACTTGGCTTGGCTCGGTCCTCGAGCCTGACTGGCCAGCCCAACTCGGTTCGATCAGTAGCTCGGGCCGAGTTCGAGCCAAGATCAAGCCCAATTCCCCATTGAGGCATTTCCACATACACCTGGACTGCACCTTCGAGATCCAGCCGAGTTTGCCATTTCTGCAATTGGAAAGGAGTCACATGTGGTCATTGACATCCTAAAAGGGTTACCAGCATCGGGCAACAGCTTCCATGGTGATATCCCACTTGAAATCAGCAAGCTCTTTTGAAATTTTCATTTGGTGAACAATAATATGTCCAACTGCTATTGGATGGTGTACCGTTCAGCTGCAAGGAGGAATCCCTAACAACCTGTCCGACTGCTCAAAAATCAGAACCATCCTTCTAGATCAAAACAATTGGTCAACAACATCAATGGCAAGGTAACCGAGCCAGCAAACTAGTTTGATTTGAGTTTGATTCAAGCTAAATTCGAGCTGGATTCGATCCAGTTAAGTCGAGTTGGGGCCCACTCGAACTCAACTCGGACTCAATTTGACCTCAAAAAATTAGCTTGCCTCGACTCAAAATCAACTTCAAACCAAGTCGAATTGGCCTTTTTCGAGTCGAGTTGAGCCAGCTAACCGAGCTAGCTCGGTTATGTACACCCCTAATGGCCTAGCGGGAATCGTTACCAAAGTCATGTCACTATGTTAGATGGGCCCCACCATGATGTATGTGTTGTATCCACACCGTCCATCCATTTGAAGAGATCATTTTATATCGTGATACAAAGAATGAGGCAGATCCAAAGCTCAAGTGGACCCCCCACAGAAAACAGTGGGGATTGAATGCCTACCCTGAAAACATACGGAGGCCACAAAAGTTTTTTATCAAGCTATTATTCGTGTTTTCCATTATTCCATGTCTGTGTTAAGTCATAAACAGGTTGGATCTCAAATATATATCATGACTGGCCCAATGAAAGCTTTAACGGTAGGCGTCATTGTCCGACTCTTTCCCGTGGTAGGGTTCACTTGAGCTTTAGATCTACCTCATTCTTTGGGCTCATGCGCTGAAATGACCACTCCAAATGGATGAACAGTGTGGATACAACATACATCATCGTGGACGGACAGAACGCGGTGACATCACTTAAGTAGGAAACTCGCTACTGTTCGCTACCGCGAGCACTATTAGCATTAACTACCACCTTAAATTAGGCCTAAACAGGTACCACATGGACTCCCACCCCTGGTTTTTTTTACCGGCCTACTCTGATATGTATGTGAGATCTACTCCAACCATTAGATGTGTAATCAAGTAATATGCTTAGAGCCGATAAAGCAGGCTAATCAGTGATTCAGATAGACCACTCCAATGAGAATAAATTATGAGGGAGACATTTACCCTTGATTTTTACAAGGCCCATCATGACGAAACTGTGAAATAT
Organism: Magnolia kwangsiensis; assembly: GCA_037074715.1. Taxonomy (NCBI): domain Eukaryota; kingdom Viridiplantae; phylum Streptophyta; class Magnoliopsida; order Magnoliales; family Magnoliaceae; genus Magnolia; species Magnolia kwangsiensis. The sequence goes on along the minus strand of CM073576.1, from coordinate 38,067,154 downwards.
ATTCCAACCATAAGATGTCATGCAAAAAGTAAGCCTAATCCCAAAAATCAGGTTCATATATGATTCATGTGAGCCATGATAAAGGAAACTGTTTGGAGGGTGAACCTTTCCATGTACACTGATTCCAATTGTGTAGTCCTCTTGAACTGAGGATGGAGATGCATTTGGAGACCTTGATCTAACATGGAGTGATATACATGATGGTTGGGGTTGATTTTACATTAACACCATGACCGGGTCCACCCAAGCATGGCCTCTTTTCCATGCTAAAATGAAATTAGTCTGCAATTGAGGCATTTACTTACATTAATTAAGAAGAAAATTTCATTAAATGCATAGCTAGTTGGACGAAAATGTAATGTCCAACTAATTGTGTGTGAGCATTACTTTTAGTTATTTACATTGGATTACAACTTATTACATGAAATCAAACGACCTTAAACTGTCTCTTGACAAGTAGCCACAATTTTAACAACAGCTTTACCCTGTAATATCCAAAATTACTAACTAATTCGCAATGGCAAAAATGTTCAAAACTGCTAGCTTTATACATACCACCTGGGTCATGGCATGTGCGATGAACGCGAAAGATAAAGGTTGAACGATTCAGAGGGCAAAGAAAAAAAAAAAGGAGAGAAACGAAAGGTAAAGGCTACATGTACTTGCCTGTTACATGTAGAGAGAAAGAAGGGAACGGAGAGTCACCTGTCTCACTGCTTTCCTTATTGTGGCCCACTTAGGTCCTTAATTGGCCTATTTTTTTTAGATGATATCTCAACATGAGCCTACATAAGACGTATGAAATGTATGTCACACAACCATTAGAGTGGCCCCATAGAGAGCCTTTGTCACATGATTTCCTTAATTACACGTGACCGTAGGCTACAGGGGCTGTCTGCATTATACGTGATAAAGGAAATGGATGCAATCTATGTCGTTCCTTGTTAATTTGTAGAAATCTTTGACCGTTCTTACCCAACAAGTATATTTTTATAACAAATTTATTCTTTCTTAACCTATGCTGTGACGACTGTTCGCAAGGGTCAGAATATCTAATACTTTTGGCATTATATAGTAGAGATAGTTTACTATTATTAGGGGATTTAATAAAAAACAATCTTATTAGTATGAAATTTATATTTCGGTGCCTCTTTTAAAAATTAATTTCCGAACGTCCATCATTTTTTGATACAATTATGATTCCACTACGTTCCCTTACGTTTCTTTAACTGCTGATTGGGTGGGTGTTCAAGCAAATGGGTGGGCTACTTGGGTGGTCCCCACCATGATGTTTATGTAAAATCTATTTTGACCACTAGGTGTACCACCTCATGTTAGATCAAAGGCCAAAAAATCATACCCGGTAATTCGGGTGGACTAGATGATTGGAAACAATGTACATATCAATGATCACCCTCCAAACGGTTTCCCTTACCATCGCACACCTGAATCACAAATGGGCTTGATTTTTAGGCCCCAAGCTTGGGTAATTATATCAAATAATGAAGATAATGTAAATGATTTTTGAAAAATGTACCAAAATGGGTGGGCGGCTTGGGTGGTCCCCACCATGATATTTTTGTAAAATCCATTTCGATCATTAGGTGTACCGGCTCATGTTAGGTCAAGGACAAAAAAATCACCTCCATCCATGATTTAAGTGGACCAGGTGATTGGAAACAAAGTACAGGGCACTGATCATTTGTCCAAACAGTTTCCCTTGGTATCACTCACCTGCATCACAGACTTGATTTTTAGGCCCTAAGCCTAAATTTTAGTGTTTCATATAATGGTTAGAGTAGGTTTTATATAAGCATATGTGACCCAATGTTACCTATCGTGTGGGCCACATAAACTTTGGATCTGCTTTATTTTTGGCCCATGCACAAAAATGATATGGAAAGACAATGGACATGATAGATTTATCACAAACAATATGTGACCAAGGATTGCTTCAATAGTAGGCGTTCAATCCTCACCTTTTCTGTTCGTTTGGCCCACTTGAGCTTTGAATCAGCCTCATTTTTTAGCGCATGTCCTAAAATGATATGAAAAATCCTATAGACAAAGTGGATTGATCACAAACATAATCATGGGCCCCACTTAATGCCGGGAAACCCTTCCTATCTGGACTTAAATTGTCCAAAACTTCATTGATCCTTGATTATCATCCCAACCTAATATCCACCTTGTGGGGCCTACCTTGAGATTGTGGGAAATCCACTCCGTCCATTTGTTTTGCTAGCTCCTTTAGGGCATGGGCCCAAAAATGAGAGAGATCCAATGCTCAAAGTGAGCCCTATGATGGCCCCAAAATGTTTTAACGACGAGTTCTCAATCCCACTATTCCCTTGAAAAAAAAATAAAATTAAAAGTAAAAAAAAAATCCCACTATTCCCTAATTATGTGTTGCCTTTAATGATGGCTTCATTTTTAGACCCATGCAATAAAATGAGCCGTTAAAACCGGTGGACAGGTGAATTTCTCACAAGCATCCATGCCCCATGATTTTTTTCAATGTGGATGTTCAATCCCCACTGTTTCCTATCATGTGGCCCAGTTAAGCTATGGACCAGCCTTAGTTTTTGCCATCAACAATGCATTGCAACAATCGTTATATCATTGGTATAAAGAATTGTACAAAATGGGTATAAAGATGGCATGCATGATACCTTCGGCTCCCACTAGCCAAAATGTAGAAACAACGGGGCACAAGTCATAGTGATTGAAATTTCCTATTATTATCTATCCATGATTAAATCAATGATTCGGACTGGTTGGATTATCTAACAACCATGATATGTTTACAGATTGATAAGTGCATGTGTGCAGACCAATACACAAATTCACTTCCCTCATTATTCATTGTGGCTAAAAAACTTACATCACAGTGGGTCCCACAGAGCCCTGCGCGGTTGGATTACCATCCAGGCGGGGGTAGGACGCGATCAGCGTCTGGTGTTAGTAATTGCCTTATGGATTGTGTCCGGCTCTTGCCCTGAATGGGAAGATTTGTGTGGGGCCTTCTGATAGTGGGTGTCATTATCCCGTTGTTTTCTTTGGTGTGACCCAAATATGCTTCGATTTTGGGCTTATGCCCTAAAATGGTCTAGTAAAACAGATTTACGGCATGGATAAGCCACAGCATCATGGACTCTACCTTTCTCGTGTGTTTGCAGGCAGTGGCGTTATGAAATTAAACCATCTGGAATGGAGAAGAAAGGGAGGGTAACACTGTCACTTGGCAAAGGTAAAATCATGAAAAGGATCGGATGATAATTCATGCGGTCAACATCGGTGAGAGGACCTGTCTGTAGTTAACTCCTCCATCCATTGAGAATCTGCCAGTGGAGACCGGCCGTAGGACGTATTTCAAATAGGTAGAGGTAGGTTATGGTAAAAAGTTTAAAAGTAATAGATTTTTGGGCCATATCCAAAAAAGGCAGCGGCCATATGGAAAAATCCCTTTAAGATATCATATCCGTGAGTTTGTTTACTATTCACCCATCCCAGGGGAGAACCATCGCACAAACGTTTTTATCATTGAAAAAGGTTCAAATCCAACGTTCAGACTCCTCGCTTAATTTATTATAACTCATTATCAATTATGAAGCCAGCTTAATGTTAACCTTAAAATTCAAAAAAAGTAATAATTTAAAATTCAGGTGGACCACATCACTGGAACGTGTACAGTTACTTTTATGTAAGGTCGACCATAAATCATACCACACGGAGAATTTACGGATAACCTTCACGGGTAGAGCTCGTCTGAACGTCGAATCAAGACGAGCATGCAAGGAAACCTAGATGGCACGCAACACCGGCCCTGGCAGCTTTTCTGCAGAGCCTGAGACGAGAGAGATATGGTAAGTGTTTTAACTGTTGACATTGATGAAATTTCGCTGGGTGAACCATCTAGTCGGCTGTGACTCTTAACAGCGCACATTCATTGAATGGAAAAGGCTGCGACAAGATAGATTATGTGCCATGGAAATCGTGTCTAGTCGGCCAGTGCCGTGACATGCGTCAGCACCATCAGATAATCTGACCGTCCATCTGCGGCGCCACCATTTTTGAGCCACATGCATGAAAAACTAGCGTCATGAAATGTTTGTACGGAACTTAGATTCGGAAGGGACAGCCCTAGTACCGACTCTCCGTACCAACGTCGGCGCTAGAAAACATTTCGGAGAAGCATGATGCATTCGTTTTGTCTGCCGCGTTCATTTAATTTTAGATTTCATTTGTATGCATGAATCAAAAATGAGGTATATTCAAATGGCAGGTGGACCACACCACAGAAAACAATGAAGGTTAAACGCCACGGTTACAAGCTTCCTGATGGCCATGGAAGTAGTGGATATATTTGTGTTTTCCGTTCATACAACTTGTGTGGCCTATGTTTTTTATGGTGTGGTACACGTGAGAATAGGTTATTCTTAAATTTTGAGCTCATGCCTGTAGTGAGCTACTAAAATGGATGGACCGTGTGGATAAAATACACGCATCATGATGGTACCTAGGCGGCTGCTACTAGAGGGATGGTTTACCTAGGATATCCACAGTGATCCAATAAGATAGGATTTTAATGTTATTGAGATGAAGTCATACAAAGTCATACTTTCAAATGGGGAGTTCTCACCAGCTTTTCCTTTATTTATTTATTTTTATTTTTTTAAGATCATTCATGGGTCTGTCAATAGTATATAGTTCACAGGTCAGCCAACCTCATTTATCTTAGGCCTAGCTGTTAACGGGTCCAAAAATTAATGCCTAAGGGTCGAGCCCTGACCTCAATTGAAATGCATAGCCCAAGTCTGCCACCCACTTTAGTGCAACATATGGGTTATTCATTAAGCCACTTTTGGATATACAACTGAAAGTGCCGATAATTACTTTTGGATACAGCCATGTAGCCTTTAAAAAAACATAAGGAGAAAGAAAAAGAAAATTGCTTTTACACCTTTTCTTTCTCACGAACTCATGGGAGCTTTTAAATGAGTAATTATGTTATTTATCAAATGTGCTTATGTACTAAATAAGTAGAAGTCAATTTCAACTATTAGAGGTATAATTAGCAAAATGTTAATACTTACATTATTTACTAAACATACTTAATTATATTTATGAATAAGTAGAAATCAATATTAGCTACAAGGCATGATTAACTACTGAAGCAAAATGGGTTACAATCCAAATGCACTCTAAGTGTGCCCCATTGTCTGTGATATATGAAAAAATTTTCCTTGAAATGCTAAATGGGATGAAAGAACTTAATTGAATTCAGAGCCTGGTCTTGTTATTAAATAGGCTTAAATTTTACACATCGGCACCCTCAGGCCTAATAATCTAGCCCAAGCCCAACTCTAAGTGGGCCAGCCTGACAACCCAACCCAGTCCATTGACAACTCTAAAGAGCCCTGCCATCACCACCATTGGATTGCCAAACAAGGTGAGAATACCATGCATGCATGAGAAATCAATCCACATAAGGAGGGCAATATGTCAGATAGCTTGCGTGACTCGATCAGCTTGACCTGCCTTTGGGCTGGGCTGGGCTTGTGATGTAAGATGACGATAAGCATGTTTCTAACGCACATGAACCTAATGCACATAGATAGTAAAAAGCTAAAGGAGAAATCAATAATAATAATAATAAAAAAACAGCTTAGTATGGTCGATTAACTTTTGTGGTCAACATGTCAAAATTCCACCAAGAAATTTTAGAGTACTTGCTGGGTGATTTCTACTAGTTTAGATAGGTCAAAAGACTATTTGATGGGTCGAAATACTATTCCAAATTTCTGACTGATTGATTTCTACCAATTTAAACATGTCAACAAATCTTATCGACAGGTCAAAATGCAGTTCGACGGGTCGATAGGTCGAAAATCACATAATTTCTGGTTTAAGTCTTTAGATACTTTTTGTATGTTTTTTGGAATTTGGTTCTTTATTTTATTAGAATTCTTTGATTACATTTTAAAGATTTGTTTAGGATTATTTAAAGGGTGTTAAACTTATTTTTATTATTAATTCAATATATCAATTAGAACTTCTTAAAAATTTTATTTTTTCTCATGGATTCGAGATTTTCTCTTATGGATTCAAGAGCACCTTGTCGATTCAAGGTATTTATCGATAGAGGAAGACGATGATCAACCTCATCCTATCCTCCCTTGCGTCAGTTGGTATCAGAGTGAGGCTTTTCCTTATATCGATGACTTATAACGACGGGTCGGGCATGATCCCATGGATAGTGTTCCAAGGAGTTATTCTTTAACAATGATGGCTTTTAAGGCGGCGTAGCAAGAGTATCGGCAAATCATGCAAGGGCTGCAGGCTGTTGTCAATCACATGATGAAGGCCCTAAGACAACTCTATGTTCTTGAGGATGATCCACCCCTGATAGGCGTTGAAATTCACAATCGCGATAATCATTGAGCGGATTGTAGAATTGCACTCGAGAAGGTGGAATCCAATGACATGATTCTCCAACATCTTAGACGAGGCATTGATTGGATAGATCGGGGATCAAGAATTTAGGATGAAAGTCGATATTCATAGTTTCAATAGCCAACTCCACATCAAGGACTTCCTCTATTGGTTGTTAAAAGTTGAGAGCTTCTTCAACTATATAAAAATTCCTAAGGAGAAGAAGGTTAAATTGGTGGCATACAAGTTGAACAATGGAGTGTCGGCTTGGTGGGAGTAACTTCAACTCAAGCGGACAAGGCAGATGAAAGCACCAATTCGTACATGGTGGTGGATGAAGCAATTGTTGTGCGCATGGTTCCTTCCTCGCAATTACGATCAGGTATTGCTCCAACAATTCTAAAAAAGTCGGCAGGATAGTCTATCAGTGAGAGATTATTTAGAAAAGTACTGTTTGTTAGTGAGAGGTGACTTAGTTGAGGAGTCATAACAAGTTGACACATTTGTCAATGGCGTACATGTGGACCCTAAGGAAGAAGAGAACCAATCTAATACTTTTAAAGTGGACAACATATTGTAAACGAACAGGACTTTATCAAACACTCCAAGCAGATAGGAGTGATGGTGGCACTAGTAGAAAAGAAAGCGGATGTGGAGGCCATGATATTCATTCTAGAAGATGTAAAGCCCATGTTGCAGGAGTTCGAGTTGGTTGTGCTCAATGAACTTCCCAACGAACTATACCCTATGCAGAAGATGGGTCTTTCTCAGGTTGAGTTTGTCTTCAACAACATAAAGAATCAATCTACCAACCAAGCTCAATTTGAGATTATGTATGCCCGAATTCCTAAACATGAACTCGACTTGTTTCCATTGCCTAAACTACTTGGAATGAGTGTTGCGGCAGAGAATATGACAGTTCGAGTAGTGACTGTTTATGTTAATATCTAGGAAAAATCAGAGAAGCCTACTGAAGTGTATAAGGAAGATGCTAAAAAATGTCGGCACCCAAAGTTGAATGCTTATTGTGAACTAAGTCTGTTGAAGAACTTGAGGAAATTGAACATGAATTGTGAACCAAACTCAAGGAAGAGTTTTTTTTCTCAAGTGGTGGGCTCTGATGTACGACGAGGATCAAGCACGTTCTTCATGCACATGGACCTGAAGAAGCCTAAGGCAAAAAAAAAAAAAAAAAAAAAAACAGCTTAATTAGTTCGTGTGGTCGACCTTTGTGGTCAACATGTCGAAATTCCACCAAAAAATTCTAGATTGCTTGCTGGCTGATTTTTGCGAGTTTAAACATGTTGAAATACTGTTCGATGGGTCAAAATACTATTCCAAATTGCTTGGTGGCTAATTTATACTAGTTTAGACAGGTCGACAGATATTGTCCACAAGTCAAAATCTAGTTCAACAGGTCGATATATTAGGTTGATAGGTCGAAAATCACAGAATTTCTTATTTAAATATCTGCACACTTTTTTATGGTTTCGACCAGTCAACTCAACAGGTTGACAAACAGTAAAACTTTACATGCTTTTTAGAATTTGTTTCCTTATTTGATTAGGACTCTTTGATTACGTTTTTAGTGTTTGTTTAGAGTTATTTAAAGAGTGTTAAACTTGTTTATATTATTCATTCAATCTATCAATTAAAACTTCTTAAAAATTCTATTTCTTCTTGTGAATTCAAGATTTTCTCTTGTGGATTCAAGGTATTTATTGATCAAAGAAGACAGTGATCGACCTTATTACTTACTCCCTTGCGTCAGCTTAGGCTTAGTATGCATGGCCCGATTAAAGTTTAACTTAGGCTTGCACTTATATAATTTTAGCGCAACTTAATTTTCTATGTAAATGTTATATCATATAAATATATCATTCTAGTCCTTGGTTTCGCTACCATCCATCTTGAATGTAGAATGCTGATTTCATTCCTAAAAAATGTTTTTTTTTTTTCTTTTTTTTTTTTTGTGCACATGTGACCTACTTAATAAATGGATACATGAAGATATGAATCTTATAAAATTTTGAACAGGGTGGATGTATTCGTTTAGTGCATCCTAGATAAATTTTTTTTTTTAGATCAAGCTTAGGCCTATTATGTAATGACCATTATGGTCTCATAACTTGGGTCTTAAGTGTTGGTCGGGCCTGTCCTAATCCATTGCCACCCTTGGCCTTGGTTGCTTCGTATATTTTTAATTATGCGAGCGTACAAAAATTGATACAATGATCCAAACTAATCAATTTTGACCTTAAGCGTCAAAATAAGCAGATATGTCTAATATAAATGTATATGATCAAAATTTGAGAAGATTTGTTACTTACTTAGCTACTTGTAGAGTTTGATAATGATCATGCGATAATTAAAAGGTGGGGCTTTTTCCTCTGAAGATGGATTACTTTGTGCCTTCCACAAGAAAAGACTTTCAAATACCAGTTGTAACATCCCGAAAATCGGGGGTCGGGTAGAAACCCAACTCCCGAGTTCCAGAACATCATTTATGTAACATAGATGATGAAAAATGCATGTTGTCTGTAGAATGGCATTAAACAAGATTGAGACTAAGCCAAAATAGTATATCATACTCCTGAGACAGTTAAATTAGCAGCGAAAGAATGTGATAGATATATAAAATATATAAATGATTGTAAGTCTCCAGAGTGTGAACATATTATCAGGTTAACTAAATACATGTATACTCTAAAATAGAAAGAAAAGAATATACATGAGTGCTCCAAAAATATAAAATAACAAGTGTCATGGCATCTAATCAACCTCCTTGTAAACCCGTCGATCAAAACACGGAGGAGAAGTCCTCCTCAGCATCATACAAGTCCGGCTCCACTTCACAAGCAGCGCCATCATCTGCAATTACAACCGGGTCTGGTGGGTGTCCGGAAACATCGTCCCGTAACGTGGGAGTGAGTAGCTAACTCAGTGGAATAATAGAGCAAAGATTAGTATGTTATCAAATCAATCACGCGTTAATAGTAAAGTAAACAATCAAACATTCCTAGATACTGTTGTTAATGCATGCATGAAATGACATGATGAATGCCCTCACCGACATTCTCTCTCATGCGGCACCATCTGCGTCCGCGGCATGCTTTCTTCCCGCAGTGCTCCACATCTTTCAGGCACATGCAATGCGATATGGATAATGATTATCAAGTTATTATTAGTCCTTTTCATAAAGCAGGATTGAGAAACTAAGGTACCTTCCTTATATCAATCCCAACACAGATCCTGTCTAGAGTCGTCACTCTTAGAAATCTCATACGATGTTACATTTGTAGGTCGCTGCAAGGGCTGTCAGGGTTGTTGCTCGCACTCGTTGCACCACTCCCCTATCACCTTATCAATACAGGCCTAATGTACTCTTGTCGCTACGGAAGGGTCGTCGCTTCCCGTAGACTCAGAATACGCTCGCGGTCACTACAAAGGGCTCGTCACCTGATCAGTGTAGGCCGACAGCAAGAATATAGTGTCCCATACCACCATAATCTGCTCACGAGTCATAGGTGCTCACTGGTCACTACGGAGAGGTTTGTGGCCCCAGCGTAGGCCGACAGCTTGACCACGGTGTCCCATACCACCATGCCCGGCTCATAAGTCTTTATGGATCAAGGTATCATGGTTAACAGGGTTTCCAATGGTAAGTTTAGTACCCTAGGTTCAAGCAGTTATGACTCATACATGGTGAACATACAATGGCTAGTCGGGTTATTTGATGGGCTCGACTAGTACGAGCGCATCTTAAGTCGAATGACATGAAGTGCATGAAACATTTCGTGTGGCCTAACCACTGCCGCCAACTCAAAACACGACTCGCGTTCATCGACGCGTCCTTCGTGGTAATTAGAAGCCAACCACGAATTCAATCCGTTACCGACTGCCTGGACTATGTCATAGCCCCAAGCATTTGCATATCAACATCAATACGCATATGAGAGTAACAGAAATGAATATAAACCATACAAGTATGCTAACACATGTTATAACATACAATGTAAGCAATCAACCAACACATGTATTCCATACGTATAAGAAAATCAATTCATATAGCAAAAATGTAGGAAATCATATACAACATCATGTGGATTGAAACTTTATTCTCAAAACTAATTTACAACACCATTTACTCAATACATACTAATACAAACATTTATACAAATACTTAATTTACACACTTTAGTCTACATAGTGTATGTCGACCCAAAGTGTGCATTAGGGCGAATCTCTTCGTCAAACAGATTATGTACGTATACATAATATCATAACACGATGGATTTACATGTCAAATATTTCAGCAAAATACGGACATATACAGTATTTTCTATAAATGCCTAAAATACCCTAAATCTCATATTTACCGTACGTTTACGAAACGGAAAACGGACAACATGTTGTACATGTCAAACGGCGTTGCCGTAGATAATCTACTATTAAACGACATTGAAAGCTTTGAAATCAGTCAATCAAAGCGTCTAAAATCCTCACATTTTGCCGTAGACGTGTATCGATTCGAATAGAACGTCAATGCTTCGTCAACGACGTTCTGGCGTCCTAATGCACAAGATACATAAGCTACTTCACTATTTGAATCGAAAGGATCCTTAAAACAGTTATAGGTTAGGGTTTTCTTACCTAGAACGGAGTTGGAATCACCAGAAGAGCGATGCAGGCAGGTGGATGTGGCATGGAGCAGCGGGGAAGAATCCCAAGAGAAAGCTCCAACTTCTCTCTCACTTTCTCTCTCTTTTCTCTCTTCTCTCTCTAAATTCGTATGGAATGAAAGAGCAAGGGTTTAAGCTCTTTTTATAAGCCCAAACATGACCAAAATAGACTTGGGGCCAAGGTATACTTATTTTGTAACCAAAGTGGGTTTGTTCTGATCCAACGAAGTATTTCTGGAGGTCCTGTGACTGAATGCGGTCGGACTTAAGCTCTCTGACATTGGATCTAGGTCAGGCAGAGTTTTCAGTCCGATCGAATATCCAGATCGACCGTGGCAGATCAGTTTCAGTTCAACGGTTATGGGAACTCGATCGGAGCTACAAGTACGATGACATGTAAGGAAAATTTTTCCTGATCCGAGAGTGAAATTTGATTGAATTCTGATGGTCAGAACGCTTAGAAAAAGCGCACAAGCGAACGTGCCAGATTTCATAAATTATATTTATTTCTCACACTCTTTACTCTGGACTCAAGGAAATCGTCGTAGGACATCAGTTGGTCTTGATTTTTGAGATGAACGTCAAGTCCAACTAGGTGGTCAGGATTGTCTAAGTTCGGGGTAATCGGACTTTCGATGTGCGGTCCAAAACCGATACAAAGTTTCCAAGGTGCTCCCGAGGGCAATCGGGAATAGAGTTTGATCCTAGGTTTTACGGTATTGTAGCGTCACCTATCCTATATGTTTTGACTCTAGCAGATCGTATTGAAAGTGATTGGTGAGAATTTCATAGGCCATCTAGTGCAGCGCTAGTTGATTCTCGTTGGATTTCTAAAGGAAGTAGCCTTTATTGGTTTTGGTTTGAGATGGGATTTGGAGGGTGGAGCGAGAGTGTTTGGAAACGGAAGAAGGAAGAGTTTGGAGGGATGGTTTTTGCCAAAAATCAAGTATTTTGGAGCGAAAGGAGAGCTTGGAGGGTCACTTTGTAAAGGAAGTACTTGATTGAGGTGTTTTTAATGAACGAACCACATACCATGGGGCTACCATAGCCCCCAAACACCTCTAGCCCGAAGCCCGGACCCAATTGAGGATTTTGACCGGTGATGCATCGCGGAATCGGCGATGCCATCGCCGATGAAAATCATCTCCGGCGAGGCCGGCCATATGGGCTGGGTTCCCCCTGCCCCTTAGGTCCCAAAAATATGTGGGGCCCACGTTGGATCATTGTGGATTAGCGTGGGTGGGCCCACGACTCCATTCGAGAAATTTCGGGGCCAGTTTGCAAACCGAAATAAATTTCTGCAGTGTATAGCATATGATTTTGGGGTAGGAGACGCTAATCTATCCAACTAACCTATCTATCTTGTTAGATTTCGAAATGTTAAGGGTCGAAGCCCATTTTACTCATTTATTTACTATTCACGGTAATTTTTAACTTCGGTATTGTTCTTTATCATTAATACTCTAGGGTTGGTGTTCTTTACTATTTAAACTTGAGGTATCGTGTTTAATATGAAAGTACTTGGAGAAAGTTGAAAAATGAGGTGATGAAAGGTGAGTTTTGAAGGAAAAGGGTGAAAAGTGATTTCTTTGGCTTTAGGATTGACCTCTGAAAGTGTTATGGTTGACCCATTGCCTAAGGACGTCTAACTCCTGGTTGGCAAAAATCTGGGGTATTACAATCTACCCCCCTTAAAACACAATTTCGTCCCCAAAATTGGCTAAGGGTAATGAGTCTCTAAAGAGACTTTCGTATTGACATTCTAAGGAAGGTTCAAATTCTATTTAATGACCTAACCGTACGTATAACCTAAACCAACTGTTTTGATCCTGGGCCAGTGGGGAAGAGGCCAACTACGCTTCCGTTGCGCTACTCTAATCCAACAGTTGTATTAGATAATCCTAAGTAGATTGGGCTCAATACGTTCTACCCCCCCTTAAAACTTAGTTCTACTTAATGTTCAAGAATCTATGTCTCGATCCGTATATCGGAACGAGGTGTAACTTAATGTTCAAGAATCTACTTAATGTTCAAGAATCCATGTCTCGCTACATTGGTCTTCCTTTGCTAATGATGCGTTCTATGGCATTGGTACCTATAGTTGTAGAAAAGAACTGAAATGATGGGTGTTGCGGTTGATTTCAGGGACAGGTGTAAGCTTGCCGGTAAGATATCTAATCTCTAATGGCCATATGTCCTCAACACTTCCCAAAGGCAAAGTTATAACTTTTGGTTGTAGGTGGTCGGGCCAACACGGAAGAAAAGTTGTGTAGTGGGTCTGAGCAGAATACATAGACTTTCTGCCTAGACCACGACAGAAAATTTGTTGTATCAATTCTTAATCCTAGCCGATGCCGATCTTCTGCTTGATCAGAGCATTAGATTCATTGGCAATTACCAGGATTGAGAAGTCAATTCAAACCGCGAATACTTCGCTTATATATGCAGTTCCTTTACTCCGTGTTCCCGAATGCAATAAGTCCTTGAGAAGACAATTCTAAGGGAGTGTATTGATTTGACTTATTACTAATTCCAAGGGATTTATAAGTTCTCTCCCAGCGTGAATAGTTTCTAATCAACCAACCTCCCTAAGAGTTATTAAAGAAGCCTGTAAGTATTATGGAGATTCAATGAAAGAATGAGGTCTCACTTCAACCTAGTCAAGCCGACCAACTAAGTCTATATTTCACTTATCTTAGCAAAATCAGTCTTTTACATTCCTTAGTAAATAGTAGCCTAGTCGTAACTTATGGGTAGTGGTAATCCACTAGTTGTAATCTAAAGTCTACGCTCATAAGTGAGATGATTTGATATCATTTCTAATACACGGAATTTATTTTATCACTTAGGGTGAAAGGTCACCTAATTGGAATTGAGTTGCTCAAACCTAAACGTAACTGCGCTCGAGCACTACATATATGCTCATATCAACTAAGGAGGTCCTAGAGTTTACATCATTAATTTATTAGATTTCCTATATTGTCAGATCTTTCTAAATCTAGGAATACCAACTCTAGGTCCAAAATTCTAAGGGCCTATTTGGGCTAGTGGTATGAAGTTGTATTAAATGGATAGCGTTGCTAATCCCACTTCGAGATTAGGAATGACATATTTGGTAGGAGGGTGGGAGGGGATTAAAATCGATTCATAGGCTTTGGAAAATGAGTCTTGTGTTGGGAAGTAGGAGATGGGATTTCCAAGTCCCATGATGATAAATTTTCAAGTGTAATTTGAAAGGAGATACCGAAATTTACTTCTAATTACCTACATCCTGAGCATAGTATTAGAGATCATGGGATACACCCAATCTAGGGACAATACCGTACACATGCATTTCTTGCTACTTTTACAATTCCATTAGCCCTAATCCTACCTATTGAAGTTGGTCAAATGGGCCCTACATGTCCCAACATTCGGAGGTTGAGAAGGTTATGAGACTCAAAGGTGTGGGTTCTGTGCCCAAATGAGGGGGGTATAAAGAAGATGAAGAGTTGTAAAGAATAGTAGGAATATGAGATCATTTCACATGGTCTCGGTTACGCATGAATTATTCTACGGTAGTTATTCTCGCCCGTCGGTGAAACTTGAAATTCTAATATGGTTTCTGAATTCCATCGCCCCCTTCCTAAGTCAGAGTGCGTCAGTATGCGTTGTGTTACCATAACCCAGGTCCGGTTTAATCCAAATCATGTTCTGATACCATCTGTAACATCCTGAAAATCGGGGGTCAAGTAGAAACCCAACTCCCGAGTTCCAGAACATCACTTATGCAACATAGATGATGATAAATGCATGTTGTCTGTAGAATGGCATTAAACAAGATTGAGACTAAGCCAAAACAACATATCATACTCCAGAGACAGTTAAATTAGCAAGCGAAAGAATGTGATAGATATATAAAATATATAAATGATTATAAGTCTCCAGAGTGTGAACATGTTACCAGGTTAACTAAATACATGTATACTCCAAAGTAGAAAGAAAAGAATATACATGAGTGCTCCAAAAATATAAAATGACAAGTGTCATGGCATCTAATCAACCTCCCTGTAAACCCGTCGATCAAAACACGGAGGATAAGTCCTCCTCAGCATCATACAAGTCCGGCTCCACTTCACAAGCAGCGCCATCATCTGCAATTACAACCGGGTCTGGTGCGTGTCCGGAAACACCGTCCCATAACGTGGGAGTGAGTAGCTAATTCAGTAGAATAATAGAGCAAAGATTAACATGTTATCAAATCAATCACGCGTTAATAGTAAAGTAAATAATCAAATATTCCTAGATACTATTGTTAATGCATACATGAAATGACATGATGAATGCCCTCACCGACATTCTCTCTCATGCGGCACCATCTGCGTCCGCGGCATGCTTTCTTCCCGCAGTACTCCACATCTTCCAGGCACATGCAATGCAATATGGATAATGATTATCAAGTTGTTATTAGTCCTTTTCATACAACAGAATTGAGAAACTAAGATACCTTCCTTATATCAATCCCAACACAGATCCTGTCTAGAGTCGTCACTCCTAGAAATCTCATACGATGTTAAATTTGTAGGTCACTGCAAGGGCTGCCAGGGTTGTTGCTCGCACTCGTTGCACCGCTCCCCCATCACCTTATTAATACAGGCCTAATGTACTCTCGTCGCAATGGAAGGGTCGTCGCCTCCCGTAGACTCAGAATACGCTCGCGGTCACTACAAAGGGCTCATCACCTGATCAGTGTAGGCCGATAGCAAGAATATAGTGTCCCATACCACCATAATCTGCTCACGAGTCATAGGTGCTCACTGGTCACTACGGGGAGGTTTGTGGCCCCAGCGTAGGCCGACAGCTCGACCACGGTGTCCCATACTACCATGCCCGGCTCATAAGTCTTTATGGATCAAGGTACCATGGTTACAGTATTTTCTATAAATGCCTAAAATACCCTAAATCTTATATTTACCGTACGTTTACGAAACGAAAAATGGACAACATGTTGTACATGTCAAACGGCGTTACTGTAGATAATCTACTATTAAACGACATTGAAAGCTTTGAAATCAGTCAATCAAAGCGTCTAAAATCCTCACCTTTTGCCGTAGACGTGTATCGATTCGAATAGAACGTCAATGCTTCGTCAACGACGTTCTGGCATCCTAATGCACAAGATACATAAGCTACTTCACCATTTGAATCGAAAGGATCCTTAAAACAGTTATAGGTTAGGGTTTTCTTACCTAGAACGGAGTTGAAATCACCAGAAGAGCGATGAAGGCAGGTGGATGTGGCACGTGGAGCAGCGGGGAAGAATCCCAGGAGAAAGCTCCAACTTCTCCCTCACTTTCTCTCTCTTTTCTCTCTTCTCTCCCCAAATTCGTATGGAATGAAAGAGCAAGGGTTTAAGCTCTTTTTATAAGCCCAAACATGACCAAAATAGACTTGGGGCCAAGGTATACTTATTTTGTAACCAAAGTAGGTTTGTTCTGATCCAACGGAGCATTTCTAGAGGTCCTGTGACTGAATGCGGTCGGACTTAAGCTCCCTGACATTGGATCTAGGTCAGGCAGAGTTTGCAGTCCGATCGAATATCCAGATCGACCGTGGCGGACCAGTCTCAGTTCAACGGTTATGGAAAATCGATCGGAGCAACAAGTACTATGACATGTAAGAGAAATTTTTCCTGATCCGATGGTGAAATTTGATTGAATTCTGACGGTCAGAATTCTTAGAAAAAGCGCACAAGCGAACGTGCAAGATCTCATAAATAATATTTATTTCTCACACTCTTTACTCTGGACTCAAGAAAATCGTCGTGGGACATCAGTTGGACTTGATTTTCGAGATAAACGTTAAGTCCAACTAGGTGGTCAGGATTGTCTAAGTTCGGGGTAATCGGACTTCCGATGTGCGGTCCAGAGCCGATACAAAGTTTTCAAGGTGCTCCCGAGGGCAATCGGGAATAGAGTTTGATCCTAGGTTTTACGGTATTGTAGCGTCACCTATCCTATACGTTTTGACTCTAGCAGATCATATTGAAAGTGATTGATGAGAATTTTATAGGCCATCTAGTGCAGCGCTAGTTGATTCTCGTTGGATTTCTAAAGGAAGTAGCCTTTTTTAGTTTTGGTTTGAGATGAGATTTGAAGGGTGGAGCGAGGGTGTTTAGAAATGAAAGAAGGAAGAGTTTGGAGGGGTGATTTTTGCCAAAAATCAGGCGTTTTGGAGCGAAAGGAGAGCTTAGAGGGTCACTTTGTGAAGGAAGTACTTGATTGAGGTGTTTTTAACGAACGGCCCACATACCAGGGGGCTACCCTAGCCCCCAAACACCTCTAGCCTGAAGCTCGGACCCAAATGAGGATTTTGACCGGCGATGCATCGCGGAATCGGCGATGCCATCGCCGATGAAAATCATCTCTGACAAGGCCGAACATATGGGTTGGGTTCCCCCTGCCCACTAAGTCCCAAAAATATGTGGGGTTCACGTTGGATCATTGTGGATTAGCGTGGGTGGGCCCACGACTCTATTCGAGGCATTTCGGGGCCAGTTTGCAAACCGAAATGAATTTCTATGACGTATAACATATGATTTTGGGGTAGGAGATGCTAATCTATCCAACTAACCTATCTATCTTGTTAGATTCCAAAAGTTTAAGGGTCGAAACCCATTTTACTCATTTATTTACTATTTACGGTAATTTTTAGCTTCGGTATTGTTCTTCATCATTAATACTCTAGGGTTGGTGTTCTTTGCTTTTTAAACTTGAGGTATCGTGTTTAATATGAAAGTACTTGGAGAAAGTTGAAGAATGAGGTGGTGAAAGGTGAGTTTTGAAGGAAATGGGTTGAAAAATGATTTCTTTGGCTTCGGGATTGAGCTCTGAAAGTGTTATGGTTGACCCATTACCTAAGGACGTCTAACTCCAGGTTGGCAAAAATTCGGGGTATTACACCAGTGCAAATCAAATAAAAAAAACTTACAATCGGTCACTTAGAGGAACTGCAAGAATACGTCTCTTAAAATAACTGCTTCATATTAGAAAAAGAACAAATCCAACATATGAGTATAGACTTGGATTATAAGTAAAGATTATAGCTAAAAATTACTTCTACTTGACTACTACTACTTTTACGCTAAGATAAGTAAATTGATGCATGGATTCGTTTGTTTGGTTTTGATTGGTGTGAAATTGTTGGGCGATCATTATTTGTCATATTCCTTTGTTGTTTATAGATTTTTATTGTAGCTTATTCTTCTAAATCCTTCTTTTATTATTACAATGATTACAATAGTTCTAAATCTTTCTTTTATCTAATTCATTTTTTTGTGGCTGTTCATCTTCCACTTGGTCAAGATCTGTTTCTCTTGGTCGTCACTCACCCTTCAACCACATCTCTTTTGTCGAGCACTCACCGGCGCTCCACTCAGCTGCTCTCCGCATCTTCTTATTTTAACTGCTCGATCGAGCTTCTCGGTCATATTATGTTTCTTTGCTTCTCTCGATCGGTTAGTCTACTATTGGACACCCCTCAGCTACTTCCTGGATGTCTCTCTACCTATTGGTTTGCTTTTGAATCCGTCTCAGCTGCTCACTATCTTATCTTCCCGTCAGTTGTGATTTCGTAAAAAGCATTCCAAGTATCTTTGAAGATCTTTAGCATGCTATATCTTTTTCTTGCTACAACACGCACGTGTCCATTGTAGTTGGGTTTTTCAAGAATGATCAGAAATAGAGTACAACTTGCCTCTTATGTCACTTTACTTTTGGTCCATTCTAGTTGGGTTTTCCAAGAACGGTCAAAAATAGAGTACAACTTGCCTCTTATATTATTTAATGCAATAGATATTATTGCTCGGCCAAGTGAAAAAATTAATTCCGGTCATCTTAGTCGAACTTAGCTATTTTGATTAGAAAACATCAAAGTCATTCGACTTGGTCGAATTCAGCAATCTTTGGTGAAAAATATCAAATTCGGTCATCTTAGTTATAAAAAAAAAATAGAAAGTTCGGTAATCTTAGTTAAAAAATAGTAATTTTTGTTGTCTTAGTTGAATTCGACCATCTTGATCGAGAAATAACAAATTCAGTTGTCTTGGTCGAACTCGGCCATCTTAATCGGGAGATAGCAAATTTGACCGTCTTAGTCGAACTCGGCTATTTTAATTGAAAGACAACAAATTCGATCATCTTAATCGAGCTCGGTCGTCTTGATCAAAAAACGGCAAAGTCGATCGTGACAATAGAGACTGTCGGTCAATCCATTCCGAATAGGGCTTATGGTCAACCGAGGTAGTAATATGGCTGAGAACTTGGCTTGTTACTTTCTTAACCAATTGAATAATTTGATCATGATTCAAACAACAAGATTT
Source organism: Magnolia kwangsiensis (assembly GCA_037074715.1). Classification (NCBI taxonomy): domain Eukaryota; kingdom Viridiplantae; phylum Streptophyta; class Magnoliopsida; order Magnoliales; family Magnoliaceae; genus Magnolia; species Magnolia kwangsiensis. The sequence continues at coordinate 38,047,678 of CM073576.1, read as the reverse complement.
GACCATTGGAGGTGGTTTAGGGCTTACCTGATTTTGTCTTCTACGATACAATGAATTTCTAAGGAAGGGTTGCCCCCAAGTATACCCCGGTTTCCTTCTTTAGGAAAATCATTCTTGACTTCTCATTCCGATCACCTAAACTTAATAAATGGTGGAAGATTTTGTACTTCCTATATTAGAATAGGCGTATTCTGCTGCAGAAGAGGTACTTGTAGTGTCGGATATGGTGGTGGCGCCACGGGCGTTCTTTCTACAAAGAGAGCCATCATCTTTTTCATATTTTGAGCATGACAAGCCATCCATCTACCCAAAATTTTAGCTCAAACTTGTGATTGTTCAGCGATATGCTGAATTCTTCATTGTATATCGAGCATTCTAGTTGAGATAATCTCAATAGAATCTATTTGGCATCTTAATTTCACCTGATTTTCATACTGGATCATGTTATACCAGTATAAATATTCATACTAACTCATGTTATAGTCCCACCCGACGTACCAAAATATGTTGGTGCTCACTAAAATTGTTGTATGGCCAGTGCACAATGAATATTTATGGTAACCAAGTAGTGTATAATTTCATTGAGTGTGCCAAAAAATATTGGCTGCTCAATTTATTTTTAATTATACAGGCATACTAGAATCGATACATTGACTTAATCCAAATCGATGAACTTTGACCCAAGCACCAAAATAATCAGATACTTCAAATATGTATGTATATGACTAAATTTTGAGAATAACGGTCGCTTACTCGGCCACTTGCAAAACTTAATAACGATCAGTTAATAATTAGAGGGTGAGGTTCTTCCTCCAAAGATAGGTTGCTTTGTGCCTTATACAAGAAAGGACTTTCAAAATATTAATGTAAATTAAACAAAAGGAAAAACTCACAATCAATTACTAGGAGCAACTGAAAGAATGCGTCGTTTGAAAGAATTGCGTGATATTGGATAAAGTACAAATCCAGTGTATGAGCACAGATTTAGATTTAGATTTACAACTAAAGATTATAACTAAGAATTGTAGGTATTGGATTATCGTTACTCCTAGGATAGATTGAAATAAAAGATAAATTGATAGATAGTGTTGTGTTGGTTTTGAGATTTTTGAGATTGTTCTCTCTCTCTCTCTCTCTCTCTCTCTCTCTCTCTCTCTCTCTCTCTCTCTCTCTCTCTCGTTCTTATGCTATTTATAGATTTTTGCTATATTACTTACTTTTCTAAATCTTTCTTCTATTGTTGCAAAGGTTATGGTAGAAGAGAAGCCTATGTAGATCATTGTTTTATTTAGATCATTCTTTTGTAAATGTTCACCTTCCACTTGGTCAGGCTTTGTTTCTATTGATCATTACTCACCCTTCAACCACACATCCATGCTCTACTCAACTACTCTATGCATTTTTTTCATTTTGACCGCTCTACCAATTTTTTTGGCCACATTCTATTTCTTGACTTCTTTTATCACTCTATCTACGGTTGGATACTCCAGTGATGCTTCATAAACGTATATTAGTCATTTGATTTACTTTTGAATACCAATCAGTTGCTACTGTCTTATCATCCAGTCATCCTGTAAAAGCACTCCAAGTATTCTCCGGATCTTTTCCAATTAAGTATCCCGTCCAGTTGACAACTTGGCAAAGCTTGGTTGCAGTACAACAACCTCTTTCCTAGCATTTCCTCCTTGCCCCATGTCACGATAGGCCAGATTCTTCTAGATAAAGTAGGCCTAGTAGCCATGAGAGAACATGCGCCCAAGCCTCTATTTTAGTCCTTTCTTCCGGCTCGGATTTTCTTTAGGCTTGTTGGGTTCCTGGTTGTTTTTACTGGGTGATAAGGCCCCTTGTTGTATAGCGTATGATAGGTGGGGCAGGATTTTTATTTTTTTTCCTATTTCCCTCCTGAAGATCCTACGCTGTAATTGTGTAAAGTTTATGTCATATCATTTTTTTAAAAAAAAGGTTTTTCTAAATTAATAATAACAAAAAAAAAAAAAGTTTCCCAATAACAGGCCGAAATAGAGGACGACGGAGCCAGCCATTTAGAATCCAGCCTCATTGTAGATAAGCAGGTACAGATCCAACGAACCTAGCCATCCAATTTGTAGCAATATAGTGGAAAATATCACATACATTGGATCATATGGTAATTCGCTCGAACTCCATGTCACCTGTGATGTGAATGTCAAATCCCAAACATGCATTTGGTACGGGTCCCCACGTTCACCCAACATCCCAAGAATATACCCATGCAAAAACTCAGGTCAATCGGAGAAGTTCCCATACGCTCAAACTGCGTGTTAGCCACCCATGATGTGCACGTGGAATCCCAAACGTGCATTTGGTGCTTGTCCACACGTTCACCCTATATCCTCGGAATATCCCATGCAAAACTCAGGTCGGAGAAACCACAGGCAGCATTTTACAATCATTCCTAATGCATTCACTTGCCGTGTCCTAACTAAGTTTTGTAATTATTTGACTTTCAGGATCCCTTCATCCTTGTGGGGCCCACCTAATGACGGGTTGGATGACATAAGCACACTACAGTATACCTCAAATTCCATCCGAAAATTTTGATGGTGGGTGTGCCCCTCTCAGTATCCTCCATTGTTCTCTCTTGTGTGGTTCACCTTATTCACTGATCGGGTTGGATTTTGAGATTGAGGCCTAACATGAGGCCCGCTTGTAATTGATGGGTTGGATGGCAGTCATGCATGACGGTGGGCCCACATAGCTCGAACATGTACTGCTAGAATCGACTCCATCCTAGCAGGGATCTGTGGGGCCCACCGTGATGGATGTGTTTTATCCGCACAGTCCATCCATTTAAAAAAACCATTTTAAGGGAAGAACAAAAAAAAAGGTAGAACCAAAGCTCAAGGGGTCCACACCACAGGAAGCAGCAGTGATAATGATGTCACCTTTGAAACCTTCCTAAGGTCCATCGTGATGTTTATTTAGGGGCGTTTGGCTGGTCGGATTGGAAGTTAAATCCTGGTGGCCGGGCGTGCCAAACAGAGTCGGTGATCTGAACCCATCCCATGTATCTTCAGACAATCCAGTGACAACACCATCATTACCTTTTAATCCCATCAAATCCATCCTGATCCCTTCAAATTTACCTGGGATGTGTTTGGTTCATGGGATTCGAAGGGATGGGAAGGTTTAATACCTAGATTGGTTGGGCGTGCCAAATAAACTGGATATATATAGCAATCCAGGGATATAGCAATCCCAAGGATCTCAAGACAATCCACTGCCAACACCATCGTTACCTAGAAATCCATGCCATCCACTCTAATACCATTCAATCCCTTCCAATTCACCTGGCCAAATGGGCTCTGTTTGGCCAGTCGGATTGGAAGGGATTGGATGGTATTGAAAGGGATTGGAAGTTAAATCCCAAGATTTGCTTGGCGTGCCAAACAAAGTCGGTGATCTAATCTTAATCCCATAGGTCTTAAGACAATCCATTGACAACACCATCATTACCTTTAAATCCCATCCAATACACCTTAATCCATTCAAATTTGCATAAGACCTGTTTGGTTCGAGGGATTGGAAGGGATGAGAAGGTTTAATCCCAGGAATGGCTGGGTGGGCCAAACAGACTGGATATCAATCCAGGAATTTACCATTAGCATGTATCTCAAGACAATTTACTGGCAACACAATCATTACCTAGAAATCCATGCCATCCACCCTAATCACGTTCAATCCCTTTCAATCCACTTGGCAAAACAGGCCCTTAGCATCCAACTGTGTTCATAAGGTGACATAGACCTAGATGGTGGAAAAAATATATATAAGCTCGATCAAAAACTTCTCTCTCTCAAGAAATTCTCAACGGCAGGTGTTCAATTCCCAGTGTTTCTTGTGGTGTGGTCCACTTGAGCTTTATATCTCTTCTTTTGAGGTTCATTTCTTAAAAATGATCGGTTAAAATAAATGTACATGTAGATAAAACACATACATCACATTGGGCTCCACAGAGCCCCTGCAAGGACCGAGTCCGTTCTGGCAGGAAAGGACGCAATCAACGTCCCATTGATATAATTTTTCAAAAGTGCACCATCCATATAAGGACCTAGGGCTTGGACGACCTGGATCATTCCACGTACGTAGAAATGGCAATGGGAAAGTGGTCGGTTGATGGGTAGCCCACGTTTTTTAAGCTGTGATAAACACGGGTCCTTGCTCTTGCTCGGGTGGTAGACTCTCCGGAGTTTTGAACTCCCATTCAAGGGTTCGAGTACCCTTAGGCCCTGTTTGGCCAGGCAGATCCCAAGGTATTAGGAGGGATGGGATCAGCAATATCCTTGGATAGGCATGACGAGCCAAACAGATCCGGTGAACTTGTCCCGGGATATAAGCAATCCCATGGATCTTAAGACAATTCACTGACATAACCATCATTACCTTAAAATTGGTTCTATCCCTTGGTTGAATGGATTGGAAGATAAAACCTCAGGATATGCAGGGCGCGCCAAACAGACCCAGTGAACTTGTTCCGGAATATAAGCAATCCCATGGATCTCAAGACAATCCACTGACACCACCGTCATTACCTTAAAATCGATCCCATCCCTCCTAATACCATGGGATCTGCCCGGCCAAACAGGCCCTTAGGTGGTGGAATTCCACTAGCGTGAGTAAGTGGGGGGTGTGTGTGCGTGTGTTAAAAAAAAAAAAAAAAGTTATGATAAACACGCCCGAACTGGATTCTAATTCCAAACGCGCCTGAACTCAAGCGACAATGTAGCACGTGTGTAGAATCTGGGACGATCATCAAATGACCTATACATGTATACATCATATCGGATATCTATCCGAAACAATTATCAAGCAAGCCACAAAGCAGGCACGTTGGATGCAGATTGCAGACAGTTGTTTATCATTTTTCAACCATCCATTTCTTCAAACATGTGGCCCACCTAGTAAATGGACCGGTCAGGTTCTTTGGGTATGAAAAACTCAACATAGGTGCCACCATCTAAACATCCGTTGCCCCATGCACGTATGAAACCACGTGCACTCGTGTGGTATGTGCGTCTGTATTTGGAGCTTGAAGATGTGGTGTCTGGAATGAGAATTCCCCACACCGGCCCATGGTCAGCTCCAACCAAGGTCCACGTCCCTCTCGACATTGTTCCAAACCCAAGTAAATTACGGCCGTCCGTCCACGGGACCACGTTGCTGGTACGAAAGGCAAGAAAACTGGGGAAGGGGGGAAGAACCAGATATGGCCCATAGACCTAGAAAGAGAAAAGGTTCCGTACCACAAAAAGACGTATCCTTCTGACACAAAATATCAAAACAGTAAATTTGGTACTCTGGCGGATCATGGTAATCCCTGCACATTCACACGGAACCGTACATATCAAATATCTATCTCAATACAAACCGTCCAAATCATGGGCCCAGTAGAGATATTTATAACCCAGAAATTTAGGAACGTATTACTGAATTACCTGGCCGATTGTCTGATATTTATGGCCCCCTCTCCCTCTCTCTCTGTATGCTCTGTAGGACCCACACTGTGGTGGGTGTCAGATCTAATCCGTCCATCAGGTACACTCCATCATAGCAAATTTAAAGGTTGTAAACAACCACTTTCTCTAGGGACTTAACACTCCAACATAGCTAAAAAATCAGAGCCATTTAATTCTCAAGTGAGAGCTGCCGTTGGGAACAATGCAAAATCACAGTGGTGTGGCCAGTTTGAGTTTTGGATAAGGCTTATTTTTAAAAGTCCCTTCATCCCGGCGAGTAGAACATGATAAACGGGTCAGATGAAATATGGCGTGGGTCCCACAAACAAACCAAAAGTCAGCATCCCCTCTCGTTTCTTCCATGTGATGCGACCCACATGAGTTTTGAATCGGGTGGTTTTTCTGGGTTCCTGACCTGGAGAGGCGCACTGGACAGATGAGATGTCCCGCAGAAAGCTCGGTGGGCAGCTACGTGAGATATCTCTGTCTCAGACAGATACGTTGAATAACGAAAGTCCTAAAAGGAATCGTCCAATTCTATAATAGAAATGGATTCGAGTAGGTGAATGAACGTGGGGCTCTTTCATTTTCATACAATGTTCCCCGCCTCCAACCCTCTCTCTCTCTTCCTAAATAAAGCGGCTCTTTGACGTGTGATCTTCATATACCATACAACGATTGCAGCTTCTCAGATGATCTCCTTCCTTTCTATTTGAGAGAGCTCACACCATTCACTGCTTCTTTTTCTCTCTCATAATCAACCTCTTCCTTGGATTCATGTTGTTAACAATGGCGCACCACGGTTAGTCTCTCTCTCTCTCTCTCTCTCTCTCTCTCTCCTTTTTATATCATGTGTACAATCGTTTTGATTAGATGATTTATTTTCTGTATCCATGCAGGTGCTGATGATGATTTTCTTCAGCCCAGGAAAAGACCCAGATTGCAAAACAATCCCCTTACAGGAAAATCCAACGGCCTAGATCTCATCAGCCACCTTCCTGACGAATGCATCGTGGAGATCTTTTCCTTCCTCCCATCCCACCGAGACCGTTGCTCTTGTGCCGCCGTCTCAAGAAAATGGCTCATCTTGCAAGCCAACATGCGAAGCACAGAGTTCAAATCCAACAACTCCATTCAAAAGCCTGAGAAGAATAAAACATCGAGGTGTTTGGAAGGCATGAAAGCCAACGATACAAGGCTAGCTGCAATAGCTGTAGGAATATACCCTTCACAAGGGCTAACCCACCTTTGCATTAGGGCAACCTACCCTTCATATGGGATAACTGATTTTGGCCTTAAAATCATAGCCCAAGCATTCCCAACCCTAAAATCTCTCTCCCTCTGGGACTGTCTCAAGGTGGGCAGTGAGGGGCTTGCCTCAATTGGCAAAGGTTGCAAATGGCTAGAAAAACTCGACATAGTCAATTCTCCGTCCATCGATGATAATGGCCTTGCAACGGTCACGAAAAACTGCCCGAACCTATTAACCTTGAATCTAGATTCTTGCCCGTCAATTACCAACCGTTCCCTTCAAGCTGTAGCTAGGCACTCTTCCAATCTCGAATCGATTTCCCTGGTAAAATGCCTGCTCATCGGTGATGAAGGGATCGTTTCGATTCTTTCAAGCTTGCCCAAGTTGGCGAAGCTTAAGCTCATCTCTGTAAGAGCGACAGACGCTGTTCTTGAAGCAATAGGGCGGCATGGGAAATCTCTTAGAAGCTTGTGTCTAGAGAATGTTTGGGGTGTTAGCGAAATTGGGTTTTGCTCAATAGGAAGATTGGAGAAGGTGGAGTTCCTTTCATTGAGATCTTGCTCAGGTTTGAATGACATGGGCTTTAAGGCGATTGGAAAAGGGTTTGTCGGATTGAAGCGGATGGTAATCCGAAACTGCCAGGCATTGACTGATAATGGTCTGAAAGAGGTGGCTGAATCAGCTGCACTGCTCGAGTGTCTCAAGCTAGTGGCATGTAACAATGTTTCATCACTTGGGCTAATGGAAGTTTTCATGAACTGCAACAAGAGACTGAGGGTGCTGTCATTGGTGAAATGTGGAGGATTGAAAGAAAAAGAAGACGCACGTTCTAGAAGAGCAGTTCTCCCAAAATGTCCTCTTCTAGAGTCTGTAACACTAGACAGTTGTGTTGGTGTTGGAGACTCTTTCCTGTCATGGCTAGGAAGCGCATGTGTGCAGGTTAGGCACCTTGAGCTTATTGGGTTGAGCTTTATCACTGATAAAGGAGTCCTCAGCCTCTTAAAATCACTTGGGACTCTAAATAAGGCTTTGGTGAGTGTGGATTTAAGTGGGTGTTTGGGTGTCACAGATAGGACTGTTTTGGCCATCACAAGTGCGTTTGGAGAGAGGCTAAGTTCATTGAGATTGGATGGTTGTGATGGATTGAGTGACAGGAGTTTGGAAATGATTGCTGAGTTTTGCCTTTGTTTGAGGGAATTGGACCTTTCTAGCTGTGGCATCAGTGATGATGGGGTATTTTGCCTTGCAAAATCAAAATATCAGTGCATCGAAGTGCTCTCTCTAGCTGGTTGTACTGGGATTACAGACAACAGCTTGGGTTTTCTTGAGATGATGTGTGGGAGTTTGGTGGACCTGAATCTAAAGCAATGTCCTCAGCTTAGCAAGAGGGCCATTGATTCGGTCAAGGAGACTCTCTGGTGGTGTGATGTGTTGTATTAGAAGTTAGAACATCTAAATTATGTAAATGTCTCTTTTTTCTTCTTCTTTCCTGAGGGATTTTGCACATTCTCATTTCCTTCAATTGGGTGTATGCAAATCAATCAGGTTCGTTTAGCTCCTTTTTCTTTTTCTTTTTTGGATGAGATATGCGAGCACATTGGCGTCTGTATTGATGGCCTAAGCTGGTGTGTCAGTATGTTTTTGGTACCTTAGTGTTGCATATCTCGCAAGTAAGTTTAACTTCTATGTTGAGAGTTTGTTGTAATCAATTCGGCCATTTTTTCCTTGGGGGAATGTAAATTTCCAATCATAGTTTGAATGATTGTCTGGATACCGTTGGCTGTACAAACTAAATTTATTGGCTTTACAAAGCCTTCGGACAACTGAGAAAATCTAATTTAATAGAAGGAAGGAAAAAAGATAGCAAAACAAAGAGAAACTTTCTTTAAATTTTGAAACCATTTCACTGCTGCTTCACACTTGTTGTCATCGGATACACAATACATTTATATAGACATTTGCATCAATTGTGAAATGGCTACAGTACCCTTATTAGGTGATTCCATCATTTAATGTTCCTAAAAACTTATATAGGCTTTTCATCCTTCACAACATTTCCTTGAGAACTGATGCTATGCATTCGGAGTTCAATGGTCAACATCGATCTAAGTTTTTTAAATGTATCAGCTGCTAATGCTTTGATAAAGATGTCCGCTACTTATTCAGTGCTATGATGATACTCTAGTTTCATTGATAGTTGCTTCACTTGATCTCTCAAGAAATGATATTTTATATTAATGTGTTTACTTCTTTCATACTTTGTATGAATGCTTCAGCTCCTTTAGTATATTCCTTAGCTAAGTTGTTTTAGTATATTCAAAAAAACTGCTATAAACAAGCCATTACGTTTCACTACAAAAAATATGACTAACGTAGTGTTTTCCTGACGATAACAATAAGCCCGTGGAAAAGTAAATACCTTGTAATAACTGCGTTAGCCAAAAAAGTGGAGTATAACAACCACCACTATATTTCTTTTAAATCTTAGCCGTCCATTCATTTAAAAAGATCATTTTACGGCACAAGAAAAAAATTAAGTACGTAAATCGAAGGCCCATGTGAGTCATACCAGAGGAAATATTAATAGATATTGAGTGTCTATGATTGATACGTGGTATCTCAGTCAGTGCTTCAATTTGCCTCCTTTTTTAAATAGTGCCTAAAATAAAGTTTAGAAATGGATGGACGGAGTGGATAAATAACATATATCATCGTGAGCTCCATGAAGCCCTTGACTGGACCGTCAGCGTGAAGTACGGAAACTAATCGGCGGATGTATCCCGCACCGGCAACCTAACTTTGTGGGTTGACCTTACTAGGTTCTGTGGGTCCCATCATGAAGCATGAGTTATATCCAAACCATCCGTCCACTTGGTGAGTTAGTAGTAAGTCTTGATTTGAAAAATAAAACACATCCAACATTAAGTGGACCACAATGTAAAAATGCAATGAGGGATTTAACGCCTGCCATTGAAACCCTTTTAGGGTCACCAAAATTTTGGATCAGTATGATATATTTTATTTCTCTTCATCCAGATCGGTGTGACCTTATGAACAGAATGGATGGTAAGTAAACGTCACAGTAGGCCCTATGAATGTTTTAATGGTGAGAATCATTGTCCCCACTGCTATTTGGGGTGTGGTCCACTTGAATCTTAAATTACTCATTTTTCAAATCAAGATATAAAATGATCTCACCAAATGGATGCACGGTGTAGATATGATAAATACATCATTGTCGGCCACGTAACTTTTATTTCCTTTGAACCGTTTGTAAACTCTAAGGAGCATAAGAGACGGAAATGGATCGGCTACTCCCTGCCACCGGCTAATGGCCGATGGTTGGTGCTATGTGGGCTTCACCATGATGTATGTGTGTCATCCATGCCATCTATGGCATCTATGTATTTTTTTCATATCATTTTATGGTACGAGGTATATCTCAATTTCAAATAGACCACATTATAGGAAACACTGTTGAATGAACGCCAACCATTAAAAACATTTCAGGGGCTATAAAAGTTTTGGATCATGCTGATCTTTGTTTTTTTTTTTTTTTTTTTTTGTTTTTATCCATCATCTGGGCCTGTATGACATAATCAACATATTGGATGTCAAATAAATAGTACAGTGGGCTATAGGAGGATTTTAACGGTGGATATCCAATCACCATTATTATCGTATGGTGTAGTCCACCTGTCATTGTTGGGATCAAGATTTAAAATGATACAAAAAAATGGATGAAGCACATACGTTATGGTGGTCCCACAGAGTACCTACCACCAGCCACTGGGCTGGTGTGTGGTGGCAAAGAGAGTAGCCAATCCATTTAGGGCTGATGTTTGCGAGAAATTCCTTCCGTGGCTCGTATCTAGTACTCAAATGGTCCCAGCATGTAATAATCAAACATTCACAATTAAAATATTCATGGGCCCACATAAGTTTTGAATCGTGCTAATACTCATGTGCCCCCTGACACCAGCCAATGGCTGGTGGTCCATGCTATGTGAGCCACACTATAATGTATGTGTTCATGCCATTCATCTATTTTTATATATCAATTTACGACAAAAGTACAAAAATGAGGTATATCTAAATCTCAAGTGGACCACATTACAAGAAATAGTGTTGAATGATGGTCGGCGTTAAAAACATTTTGGGGGCCATAAAGTTTTGGATCAAGCTGATATTTGTTTTTTCTCTTCATCTGTGACTGTATGACCTAATCAACAGATTAGATGTCAAATAAACAGTATATTAGGCCATAGGTGGATTTTAATGGTTGATATCCAATCACTATTGTTTTCATGTGGTGTGGTCCACCTGAGATTTATATCCCCCTTATTTTTGCGATCAAGCAATAAAATGATCTATAAAAATGAATGAATAGATGGTATGAAACACATACATTATGGTGGGGCCCACAGAGCACTGATCACCAGCTACGGAGCTGGTGTCAGGGGGAGTAGCCAATCCGTTTCCCATGCAAACATCACTGACGAACCCACACAAGTTTCAACGGTAGGAATTTCTCTAACAACCTTTTCCTTTCGCAGGGCCATTTGAGTCTTGGATTCTGCTCACTTTTGGCCTCATAAACTGATATGAGCGCACAGAATTCCTGAAAAACGTCACGGTGGGCCCACCTAAGTTTCCAGGCTAGGAACTTCAAGGGTAAGGCTTTCGTAGGAAAGCCGCGTCCGAAACAGATGGCTAGTCCCCAGCCACTTGGCAATGGCCAGTGGTCGGTGCCATGTGGACCCAAACATGATGAATTTGTCTCATCCATGCCGTTCATCCATTTTTCAAGATAACTTTATGCTCTACCCAAAACTAAGGCAGATTAAAATCTCAAGCCGGCCACACAGTGTTTATTGAACTGTCACCATTAAAAACTTCCCGGGGCTTTAAAAGTTTTGGATCAAGTTGATATTTGTTTTTTTACCTTCAAACAGGTCCGTATGAGCTAACCTGCACCTACATCCAGGTCTGTATGACCTAATCTACAAGTTGGAAGTGAAATAAACAATACAGAGGGGCCGAAGAGGTTTTTAATGGTAGACGTGAATCACTACTGTTTTCCTATGGTGTGGTCCACCTGAGATGTTTTCTGCCTCATTTTTAACCTGGATTTTTAAATTGATGTGTAAAAATGGATGGACGGTGTGGATAAAACATACAGATCATAATGGGCCCACATAGCACCGACCATTAAAATAATGGGAATAATGATTTCCTGTGGTGTGGTCCACTTGAGATTTGGATATGATTCATTTTTCATCTGAAGCCAAAGAATGATTCATTTTTCGTCTGAAGCCAAAAAAATTATCTTTTAAAGTGGATTGACGGAGTGGATTTATCTAATGTAAAAATGTGGGCCCCACAGAGTTTACTCAGACGCTAGTGCCATCCGCTTCCCGTCTCGCCCAAATCCCCTGCTCTCTGTCTCTCTCTCTCTCTCTCTATTCCTCTCACCCAAGTCCCTCTCTTCTGTCTCTCTGTCGCCCTAATCCTCTCCCTCTCTCTCTTCATCTCTCTCTCTCTCTCTCGGCTACCTTGGACTCTCTCCACCCGCAACAACTCGATAACCCATCAGGTATCTCGATCTCTACGCTTTGCGAGGTTTTTTTTTTTTTTTTTTTACTGGTTATGGTGGGGATTTACTAGATCTAGAGCTAGGGTTTGGATTTCAGAAGATTGAAGTGAGAAGATGCTTTTTTTCCTCTTCTATTTTTCTTTGCATTCATGTGATATAGTTTCTGCTTCTCAGAATATTTCAGTATTTGGTACTTGCACTGTTTAGGGCTTGAGATATGTTTCTTTTGTCCTTCGATTCATTGCAGTTTTCTTGATTTTGTATTGTTTTAGGGCTTGAGATCTGTTTCAGTGGTTCCTAAGGCGTTTCAATCTGTTTCTATGGATAGAATTTTCCCTTTTTCATTGAGATTTGCTAGATCCAGAGATAGGGTCTGCATTTCGGAAGATTAAAATGAGAAAATGGTTTTTCTTTGTGGAATGAAATAGATCATGTTTGTCATTTACATTGTGGGACCTATGAATAGCTTAGGATACATTTGATCCATTGATATAAATGGCAAATACTGATTGGTTATTGGTTTAGTGCTGTTGCCAATTTTCACCATTGATTTTCCAGGAGCTAATCCGACATGAGGAATTATATGATTCTGGACACATGCATCTATTCTTGGGCTTTCAATTTTTGCATGTGGGACCCATCCATACATTGATCATATGGTATGTACCTTGGATGGATCATACCCAACAATATCTGATGGGACAATCCCAACAGTTTGTTTTGATAACTTGCTAAAAAAAAGTTTAGAAAAAAAAAAAAAAAAGCAATGATCTAGATTCATAGAAAAAAACCCAATGATTATATAACTTGCCATTCCGTTTCTTTGCCATAATATATTGGTCTTGAATTTCACTTTGTTTAGTCAAGCATTTGGTAATTACATATGATAGAAACATTTACGAAGACAAATGAAAAGACATGACAAGTTAAAACTGTATAAATCGTTTTATAGAAAATAGAACAAACTAAAATAAGTTTGTTCTTGTAGCTGTGTCAGTATTTCTTTTAAACAGGTGTTTAACATGGCTTAAGGATTCAGGATCCTTGGCAGTTTTTTTAAAATTGAAGGATCCATGTTCCATAAGAATCTAGTTTGGTTTAGCTGGTGGCGTTCTGCTTATCTCACACAACTTGTGGCTACACAGTCCACCCTACATGCGTGTGGGGCATCCAAGCTTTGCAACAGCTGGGTCCACCATGTAGATGAGCTGCCCAAAAGTACGACAATTTGCTCACCAGGCAGGCACGTGTACATTGAATTTGGACCATTGACAATCCTTTTCTAAACTGCTCACTATTTTCTTTCATTTGTTTCCTGCCTTATTTTTAGGCCCAGTCATCTACACACCAGGGGCCACCTGTACGAAATTGGATGTTCCACACAACTCCAAGTTGGCTTGTGTGACTACATGTACTCTAGACTTGGCAATGTTCTTGTAGAGGTGTTGGAATGCAGTGATGCCGATCCTGCAAAAATGACTAGATGTTTTGTTTCTGTGGCACCGTCGAGCGAGCTACCTTCCGAGGAAAATTTCTTGTGGATCACAAGCCAAGAAAATCCTTAATTAATTTTGACGAGGGCACTATTTTAACCCTCCAGTATAATTAACAGAGATGGCTTCCCCTCTATGCCTTGGGCAACTAAGAATAAATGCACTGATGATAAATAATAGGTCTCAAACACAGGCAGTTGGGCGAAATAGTGCATAATTTCCTACATGTCATTTGAGTATGTCATCCAACCTACCTAGTAGGTTGGCCCTACCATGAAGATCACCTAGCCCACCCAACCACACACACAAAGACCAATCCACTCATCAGGTGGTCCACATATACTTTCAACTAGACTGACATTTGTGCACTAATCGGATGGTAACTTATTGTACAACTCGCTGTGAGTGAGACCTCAATAACCAAATGCTTTTCTACTACAAACATCGGTTAGTCAAATCAGTTTGATTGGGCTGATAAAAAATTTCAAGCTTTTGGAGCAGAACATCAACTTGTGTTTCATGCGATTGAAGGTGTGTAGACTTGAATCTGATGTTAGAATTGACAAAACAATACCTTTTTTTGTATTAAAAATACATATCGTAGCTTACATTAAGGATACCGTCTCTCTGCTATTATATATTCTGCTGAATGAATGGGTTTTCTAGGTCAGCTGCATCATGCATGTACAGGTTATCCAACATAAGCTGAATCATTGAACTAAGGAACCTTTTGTATATCCCTATTATCCAACTGTTTTTCTCAAGCATCCCAGGACTAAGAGCATGATTAGGAATTGAATTGGTAAACTTGGTATTAGGTGTTATCTTCTTGTGCTCAATTCTTAATTTGTTATTTTCCAAAAAAACAACAAAAAACAAATGGGAACCCAAGGCTATTGTGCTCTTAGATAATGTACAAGGTGTCCTGTATCGGTATTGGTTGGTGTAACGGTGACCTCCAAAACTGATACGGATATGGGGGCGTAACGGCGATACGGGGGCGTAACGGCACAAAATTTTTTTTTTGCCAAAAAAATATGGATTAAATCCGGAATATTCTAAGCATTCCAAATATGCATTCATTTATAAAATGAAACATGTTTATGGGGGCGTAAAGGTCCACTCTTCGGTGAGAAGTTGTATCGGACTGTCTGATGAATTTATGAACCAGATAACCTGAATTTGACTACAAAATTCATATATTTAATTTTCTAACCATCTGCTACCAATGATAGATATATTAGAATGAATGTAATATGTAAATATCTTACATTAGGTGTGTTTGCAATTATTTTTGAGGAATTTCTTGAACATACCTGTGCAGTGTGCACGTGACTGTGATTCCTGTCTATGACCTGTCATCCTCA
Organism: Magnolia kwangsiensis; assembly: GCA_037074715.1. Lineage (NCBI taxonomy): Eukaryota > Viridiplantae > Streptophyta > Magnoliopsida > Magnoliales > Magnoliaceae > Magnolia > Magnolia kwangsiensis. Next base: position 38,032,475 of record CM073576.1, on the reverse strand, counting down.
AGTCAAGAATATTAAAAAAAATAAAATTAGTAGTGTCTGATATACTCCCTTGCAACTTGATTAAGGATTACTTGATTGGTTGTCAGGGGAGCTATTTTAAATACAAGTTCGGCAGTGTCAAGTGTGTGCATAATTGCATGGCTTCTTGTAATAATACTGTTGTGAGCTGTCTGCTGCAAAATGCAAATACTTACCTTAATACAAATATATACTCACAATTACAAGTCACCACTAAAATGAAAATTTATTTTTTTGTGGTTGCTTGACCTCCACATCATCGTCATTGTCACCATCAGGCTGAGGCTGTCCCATAGGTGTAGGTTCTGCATATCCATAATATCCAGTGTCAGAAGGAAATACTAGATCAACGAAACCAGAGGATGACTGATCCTGACTAGGTAACGACTCTGACCCTGAGTAAGGATATCCACCAGTGCCCGTCGAATAACCATACTGGTAACCATACTCAGGCTGTTAAGAATCTTGAGATTGAGAGTGCGTCTGCTGTGATGAGTAACTTGGATTTGGATCTGGATATCTATAATCATATGGATATTGATCGGGAGGGCTACTCCAACATGAATGTGATGGAACAGGCTTAGTATAACCATCATAATCATAATCTAATTGACCATAAGAATATCCATCATAATAACCAAGACCATAAGCCTGCTGATGTTCCGGACCTCCCGGACGTGGTGCACCACTAGATGTACCTCCTCCTGCTGGCTGTATCGTGACTCGGTACACTCGTAGGTTCGACCTCGTGTACCACCTCGTCGATGTTCATCGGCATTGCGATCTGTAGACGGCTGAATAGGGCATTGAGCAACACCAGAAGTGCCAGCACCAGAGGCAGGGGGTCATCGTCACCATCATCCGACACGGACACGCTACCACTGCTCGTACTCTTTTGTTGATCTTGAGCCGTTTCCGTACGTGACATAAACGCTACCCTTCTTACTGGGTCCAACACATCTGCACGACTCTCTTGTTGTGCTTTGCGTATTTCTGGGTCATCAATTTTTAATTCTTCACTATCCTCTTCAATTTGCTTTTCCCTTGTTTCCAACTAAGGTAGAAGTGGGTCATCCTCATCATAAATATTGTCCAAGTTTATTGGACAGTAGTCTCCGTCATCGGCAGCTGTAATGCTCCTATGATGTCGTCGCATTCTTAGTTTTATATTGTAGTGCATGAAGACAAGTCTATCTAATGTTCTAGTCTGCAATCTATTCCTATTCTTTGAATGAATGAGCGCAAAACAACTCCAATTCCTTTCGCAGCTAGAGGAAGATGTTGTCTTGCTCAAAACTTTTACTGCAATTTTTTGGAGAGCCTTCGTACTCTCTCCGAAATTAATCCACCTTTCGGCCGGTTGCAACTTAGATACTGCATGCTGTGCAAGAGCATCTCCAAAACTACCAAGGCGATTTTCAAATGTATCTAATTCATTCAACGCCTTTATTTGTAGATCTAAGTCAGGTTCTAATCTCTTTATCACATTTTTTAGCCCGACACGAACTTCATCATCCGCAACAAATGATTGGGCATATCTATACCTAGAATTTAAGTAATAACCTGCTGCATGAAGATCGTGATGGAGTTGTTTTGTCCATCTCCTGTCAATTATCTTCAAATAAGTCTCCTAGCTTCTACAATCACGTTGAATTGCAAGCTTTGCCTTATCCATGACATCATATAGGAAGCCCATGGTAGGTGCTTCATCAGTTTCAACAAGACGGAGTACCCTCATTAGTGGCTCCATTACCTTTAGGATCGCCTTAACCTTCTTCCAATATTTGTTATCCGGTATGGTGTTCACAACGTCGACCGGTGTCCCTGATGTCTTCTTCCCATGTTTTGTGTTGAGCCATTGTCGGGAAGCGAACATTTCACTCAACTCTCTCCTATGCTGGAATAAATTCTCTAATGTTATAAAGTTTGTTGCGAATCTAGTCGTCGCAGGCCTCAACAATTCTCGTCCTTTCATGAACTTTCTCATTATTGCGACTACTTGATTATGGTTGTAAATAAATGTCGTTACTTCATTTGCCCTTTCGACCATTTCTTTAACATTCTTCTTCTTCCCAATATCTTTCAATATAAGATCAATACAATGGGTAGCAAATGGTGACAAAAAAAGATGTTTTCTCTTATCCATCAACATATGTCCTGCATGCTTATATGATGCTTTATTATCTGTCACAATCTGCACTATATTTTTCTCTCCAATCTCATCCACAACTTTATCCATTAGTCCATTAATATAATTAGAATTTTTTGTTACTTCTGAGGCATCAATTGACTTGTGATATCTAGTTCCCAAGTGGCAGTACACCATGAAGTTGATCATGCTGCGTCTGGTTGGGCCAGTCCAACCATCGCACATGATCGTGCATTCTTTGGCTTGCCATACAGGTTTAAAGGTAGCAACGTATGTTTTCACATCCGCATACTTTGCATCTGTCCATTTCCCCCTAATCTCCTTAGCCGTGGGAGCTTTTATTCCTTCACCTGCTTTTACTGCTGCATCAATTATCACCTGCCAATACGGAGAATTGGCCGCGTTAGGAGGTATGTTGGTATGTATAAATAACTTTGCTGCTGCTCTACCTAATTTCTCAACGGAAGTTCTACTCCATATTTATTTTATTTTCTTTTGTTTAGTTGATTCTTTCCTAGACAGGATTGGATCAATAGAGGGTCTCTTAGGCTCATTTACTTCTTCATCCAAATGTATAGGGGCATCACGTGAAGATGTCTGTTGTTGGCTCCCAAATACATGTCGTAACCCACCAAACTTACCCCCCTACCCTCAGTCCCACCTGCAGAAGCAGTTGCACTTCCAGTTGCACTCCCTGTCTCACTCTCACTCCCACTGCCCCCTCCTGTATCACGCACTGACCTATGCGTGCCAAACATGCGGTGACGTTCTTCCTCTTCACGAGCTAGACGCACGCTCTCTCTCCTAGCTATAGTTAATTCCCGATCTGAATCTTCGTCAGAATCAATAATATCTTCATCACGAACGCCCATATATTCAGGACCAAACACCTCTTGTCGAGCTGCTTCTAAAATATCATCTTTCTTCTTTTGTACAGCAGCACGTTTACCCTTCGACTCATCCAGACTAGCTTGCATTAATAGCATTATCTCTTTCGGTACTCTGACACATGGCGCAACTTGACCCTTTCGATGTGCCAAATGTTGTTTGAGATGGGTAATTCCACCAGACACTATCCTATCACAATACTTGCACTTCATTTGGTGCCTAGTACCACCAACCCTCTCACAATGTTGCCATCCAATATCCTCACTTGTTGTTGGCCAGACCCAGACATTTCTTTAGGTTTAGGATATGAGTATGAGTGTATGACTTATGTTTATAAAGATAATTTTATGTTCTAACTAAACCCTAAGAAGTTCCAAAATCTGTCCAATATAAGCAAATAAAAATATAAAGTCACTAATTCGAAAATACAAAAAAAAATTTATAAAATGACATCTCAAATATGTAAAATGCACATTAACATGTTTCATTATGATTAACACATCATATGGCATGATTAAAACAACAAAATAACCATTAAAAATTGATTTTTCGAATTTTAAAAAAAGGGGCCAAAATTCATGCGTAAATAGAAAAAAATATAAAAAAAAATATAAAATGGCACCCCAAATATGTAAAATGCACATTAACATGTTTTACTATGATTAACACATCATATGGCATGATTAAAACAGCAAAATAACCATTAAAAATTGATTTTTTAAATTTTTAAAAAAAGGGCCAAAATTCATGTGTAAATAGAAAAAAATATAAAAAAATATAAAATGGCATCCCAAATATGTAAAATGCACATTAACATGTTTTACTATGATTAACACATCATATGACATCATCAAAACAACAAAACAACCATTAAAAATTGATTTTTCGAATTTTAAAAAAAGGGGCCAAAATTCATGCGTAAATAAAAAATAAAATAAAATGGCACCCCAAATATGCAAAATTCGCATTAACATGTTCTACTATGATTAACATGTCATATGGCATGATTAAAACAACAAAACAACTATTAAAAATTATTTTTTCGAATTTTAAAAAAAGGGGCTAAAATTCATGCGTAAATAGAAAAAAATATAAAATGGCACTCCAAATATGTAAAATGCACATTAACATGTTCTACTATGATTAACACATCATATAACATGATTAAAACAACAAAACAACCATTAAAAATTATTTTTTTGAATTTTAAAAAAAGGGGCCAAAATTCATGCGTAAATAAAAAAAATATAAAATGGCACCTCAAATATTTAAAATGCACATTAACATGTTCTACTATGATTAACACATCATATGACATCATTAAAACAACAAAACAACCATTAAAAATTGATTTTTCGAATTTAAAAAAAAAAGTCAAAATAAATGCGTAAATAAAAAAAAATATAAAATGACACCCCAAATCTGTAAAATGCACATTAACATGTTCTACTATGATTAATACATTATATGACATCATTAAAACAACAAAACAACAATTAAAAATTGATTTTTCGAATTTTAAAAAAAGGGCCCAAAATTCATGCGTAAATAGAAAAAAATAAAAAAAAATATTAAATGGCACCCCAAATCTGTAAAATGCACATTATCATGTTCTACTATGATTAACACATCATATGGCATGATTAAAACAACAAAACATATTAAAAAAAAAATACCTATTTTTGAAGAATTTCTGAAAAATGGCCCACCGAGTTTTGATTCAACCAAATCCGTAATATAATGTGTTTTTGTTCCAAAAACTCAGCCAAGGTTGGTCGAAATTACTATTAGAAGGAGTGAAAAACAGTTTGGAAGCAAGAAGTTTGGAAAAAACAGCAAAATCGGTACTTAAAAAGCAAAAAAAAAATGACCGTTTTTCGACCGTTACGCCCCCGTAATGGCCGATACCCCCCGTATCGGCCCCGTATCGGCTGATACGGCGCAAAAAATTGATTCGGCCGATACGGGGCCGAATCGCGTAACGGTTGCCACCGTTACCGGTACGTATCAGCCGATACGGCCGATACGTAACCGATTTGGCCCACCCTGATAATGTATGTTGCATGCAGGTGTACCTGCTTTTAGAATTGCACATGATCTCTAAAGAGGACTCCAAACATTAGTGAATGTGGAAGAATCAAAGGATGTACCTGCTATGAGGTAGGTGTTGTTTTAGTTTTTGTTTTTTTTAATTTTTTTTTTTTTTTAATTTTTACACACGCACACTCACCCCCACACACTCACGCCGGTGGGATTTCACCACCTATGGGTACTCGAACCCTTGGCTAGGTGTTGAAACTCCTAAGAATCTACCACTGGAGCAAGAGTAAGGACCCAGTACTCGAACCCTTGACCAGGTGTTTTCGTTGATGATGTTTCATTTTTTTATTTACTTATTTTTCCTTATTGAAAGTAATCTATCATGCTTGGTAGCTCTGTTTGGTACTTCGGTATATGTTTATCCATACAGACATAGTCTGTGTTTGATGAAATTATTAGGTCTCTTGCAGCATGGACTTGATGTGGGTGCTTTCAAGATAGCTGGAAAAAAGGTCTTCTTTTGTTTCTTTATTTTAAAAATCACTGTTACTTTGTGGTTAATCATAAGTAAATTGCTTGTGTAATCAGTTTCGTGCAGACATACAATTGATATATTTAATTGTTTGTATTGGTCAGTGTTGAAAGTTGGTTTTGTGATGCGTTCCTTGTAATGAAAACCATACTGGAATTACGTTTGTCTATCATTTTCTTTTCACAAGTTTAGCATACATATAAATCTGATAGAACTTGCATTGGATATCTGATTGTGTTTTTGGTTATGCAGTGTCATATTTGAATAGTTGAATCCACTTCGGAGAATAGAGGTGCACTTATCATACAGGTTGATTGACGAACAGTGTGTAGAATCGCAGCTGTCTGTTGTTAATCTTGAGAGTAATTACATGGGCAAAATTGTCCAATACTGCTGGTGTTATATGTTTTAGATGTTTTCCCCCTTGCTTTTTGTGCTAGCATCTTTGATGGTATTTGCAAGTTTGCTGCAATACAAGGCTACATCATCTTCATTATACTAACTTCATAATGGTATCTTATGTATTTACAAAGATGGCATCATAATTATGTAGTGCTGCAAATGCACTGTTTCTCTTTCCTCATGCAAACTGTTTATGTTGCCCTGCAGGATGGCAATGTCAAAATGGCAGATGCCACAACGGCAAAGACTGAAAAAGGTGGTAATTTTCTTGACTATGGGGCTATGATACTTTTTTCAGCTCTATATTACAGAACCTGATAGCCTAGTACTAAATTGATACAGGCCTAAAACACCTGTAACTCCTAGTGCCCTGAGCCCCTGACTTCTGGATCAAAAACTCTATTTGTTGGCTACCCATCCTATTCTGTCAAAAGAGCTGATGTGTTAGTATCATTTAATACCAGAGAACTACTCTTGTGAAGTAATTTTAATCTCTCAATGTGCATGGGAAATGAGATGGCCACATCTGATAAAATGAGGTAATCTGCTTCCTTTGTTCACCTGCAGAGAGGAATTCTTCAAAGGTGCTGGTGAAGTTGTTGACATCCGATTTGCATCAAATGAAGAGGGTGTCTTCGAGGGATTTGGCCATGTTTAGTTTGCCACTGGGGCAACAGCTCACAAGGTATGTATTTTGTTTTGTTTTGTTTTTTTTTTTCCTTCTTTTTTCTACTTTCTAAGTTACCTGTGTTATGTCAACATGAAACTGTTGGTAGCATAGGGTGGATTTACTGTTGTAGAGTCGTCTTGTTATTTACTCATCTAAGTTTCAGGTGTCCGGCTGCCAACTAAATTGTTATTCAAATTGCTTTGGATTTCATGGTCATCCACAACAGCCTTGCTGCTTTTGCCACATCACTCACGTTAAGGGCCATGTGTGCTGAAATTGATACGGTTTTCTTGGTGCACGCATATGCAGACACCTGGTTTTTTGTTGTTCCTTTACACGGGTAAGGTTCCTTGTTTGATTTTTGAATTATTATTATTATTTTTTTTGGTCTTCACAGGGCCAATGTTCCTTGTTTGTTTGATTAGTACCCATTAAAAAGAGACAAAGCAAAGTATATGCAAACTTTTGGTGCATGATCCACCATGGAAGGACCATGACCCGAGATACTTGCTGTGTGCCTAATCTTCAGGCTTCTCCTTTTCAAGTGAATGTGGGGGCCTGCTGGATTTCTTTACTTTACCATATCTATCTGCAGGCTACCAATTAAAGGGTTATGATTGTCCCATTTAGGAAAATTTTGGGGCGTGGTATTTTCACTGTGGGGCCCATCAGATCAATGTTCTGGATCACTGAATTGGGCACCACTTGTATAAACTAAACACCAATGATACCATGCATATGGCCTCCAGGATTAGGATCAATCTTATAATCCTTTAACATGGGGATTAGGTCTTCAGTTTATATCAGTTCGCCTCATGGTTTGGGTTCCAGGCATATTGATCTGATGGGCCCTGCTATGTATGGTCCATGCCTCCAAAATCTCCGTGTTGGGACGATCCCATTTACTTGACCATTGTCCTACAAAGAGGTGGTTAAGAAAAATGCAATTACAGTCAAGTTTAACGAGTAAAATGTCAAAGATTGGATGACTGGGCTATTCAGGTGGCGGTCCATCAACAGCAATGATCGTCAAATCAATGGTCTAGATCACGGATTCATGGAGCCTCCTTGTACAAAATTGAGGAACTGATCTGATATGTAAATATCGCATGATTGATAATACTTGGAAGAATTATTTACATGAGAAGTACAAAGATTAGTAGGATATGCTGCTGCCATGTATTGTTGGTATACATATTTGAAGTTTTAACTCAGCAATGATCTCATCATTCTTGTTAGATTCTATCAGTTATTATTTCAAAAATGCATTGCTCTAAACATGTATTAGTCAGTTTGATTTTGTTTTTGGCAGTGCATTGCTCTCATAAACATAATCTGAATGTTGATTAGATTCGTCTGTTTTGGGTGATGAATAAAGAAACTTTGCTATTCTTGTTCCAAAATGTGTTTTTCTTTTAAGGCCTCCAATGTTTGCTGACTAATGGTGTTTTATGGAAATACATTTTAATGTTTGGAATTTGGGTGATATATCTGATTTTGATTTATTTCTTTTCTTGTGTAGGCTTACCTTCTCGAATAGGTTAGTTGTTTTAGGGCTATGGAGAAATGGGTATATTTAGTTTTGGATGTATCCATTGATTAGGCAATTAATTTTTATTATATATTTTGAAAGTAATGAGAAATGCTGAAAAGTGGTGCAAGAATTAGCTGTCGAAAACGCCAATGGTTTAATTTTGTCAGAGAACAATGTTGACTGTTGCTTACCCTACGGCCCATCCGACGGCTAAAAGCCGTCGGGAAGGTCATTGCCGACGGCTTTTAGCCATTGGTGTTGCCCTGTTTTTTGGTAGTGCATGTACACCTCATCCTACACACACATCCAATACATATCTTGTTTTGTGCCACATCACTTTAAATAACAATTTGAATTATACCTCATCATCCATCATGCATCACTTACAACTCACAATCCTTATCCATCCACTAGCCAATGCATACCTAGATTTCTTCCACCTTGGCCAATGTATGCTTAACACCATCCACTATTTATAACATACACCATCTTCCACCTCACTTTTAGCACCAATAAGACCCCATAAACTTGCCACATCATCTTGCCACCTCAACCCCCAATTCTTTGTATAAGAATAAAAGCTCCTTTACACTCATACTTTTGCTACACTTAAAAATTTTTGAGATTTTAAGAGAGAGGGGGGGACCAATGTGTCCCACCATCAAACCTAGAGGGAGTAGACCACATATCATCATCCAACCGTCCATCCTTTTGAGGTGTGTACTCCATCCAATTCTCCTCATCCTTCTCTTTCTTCCTTTTGTATTTTCTTGATGTGTGTGGGGCCCACTAGTGTGGAGCCCATGTGTGCATGTATGGCTGGCCATGGTAGTCAGTAAGGTGGTTCATGTTAGTGTGACCCACCATGATATACATTATATTATCACATTTCACATGTAATCCCGTTTTCATATCTAGATAGCAACTTGTGAAAATTGTATAAATTAACAATTTTAAGATCTTAACTAAAGCTTGGTAATAACAAGAATCGCACTATAGCATAACTCTGGCCAAATTTTATGGCTATCTAATGGTCCAATCTTCCATAGCATCAATTTTACTTAGCTGTTGTCCAGAAGTGCACCGATGGTCCTGATTTGTCAAAATAGATCTCTTTTTTATTCCATTTATTGAACTCGATAGAAAGATATATTTCATTGGTTTCATAGAAAATCTAAACAGCTTTTCAATGGTTTATAATAAGCTTCGATCAAAGTTCGGACGACTATGATCTTGGTCTGATACCAAAAAGTATTTGAGAGCTTGTTGTGGCTACATATTATGTGGGCCATATCCGGAATTTCAACGGTTAGATATATTTTATATTTTTCCTTAAGTTAGTTGAAAATCATATTTACAATCCTTGTGATCAGATTCATTGTTTATAGAATTTGAAAAATTCTAGACCGAAAGATGCTTTTGTAAGGGTAAATATTGAATTGTTGTGTGTGGTCTAAATAGATCTGAGGCCCTGTATGGATGGAAATGTGTGTCTATATATATATATATATATATATATATATATATATATATATGGGAAAAGGTTCTATGCGGTCGAGCTCATGGGAACTTCCCATGAGGTCAAGTTGTGTGGGCCTCATTATGATGTGTGTTGAACATCTACCTCATCAATTAGATGCACCATTCCATGGTGGGCCTCGAGCTTAAAATTCAAGTCAATCCGTGACTTTTGTGGGCCACACCACATAAAAGTTGAGAGGGGTTACCCTTCCATTAAAATATTGATAATCATTTGTTGGGCCCACCGAGATGTGGTTTACAAATCCAGCCCATCCATTATGTGTGTCCCACTTGGATGAGGGGTCAGACCAAGTTTCAGAAGCATACAAATTTCAGGTGGGCCCCCTCAAGTGCTTTTATATGTTTTAGGCATGTCTTCACATGATTTTAATGGAATGGCCCACCTAAGTTTTCTATACGACTGATTTTTGGGATATCCCATAATTTAAAGGGGACCCATCAAATGCACGATGTTGATGTTCGACACACATTACGGTGGGACCCACACAATTCGACCTCATGGGAAGTTCCCATGAGCTTGACCACATAGAACCTTTTCCTTTTTCTTACACACATGTGTGCACACACAAAATTATGTATTCCCAAACCATCCATTAGCTTAAATTTTCCAACAGAGAATCTAATTATTAAGATTCGATCAATACATTTCATGTGCTATTTGATGTGTATGTTGTATATATGTTATCTATTACATTCATCCTCTTATTGAACCACTCGGGAGTGGGACCACTTATGATTTACGTGTTTTATTAGTTCATCCAATTTGGACACCTATGTGCACTTTTGTGTGTCTTATCTATAGTTTGTTAGTGTGTGAGGCCCACTTGCCATTAGATCTATTTCATTCCTTTTGCACCTTCTATTTGCTGGAATTTTTCTAGGTACCCAACTGTGTTACATGTAGGCCTCTTTGACACCTTGTGCTAGGGCTTACGCTTTATAGTTAAGAGTTTGACTATGAGGGATGTTTAATCCATATATCAATGGGCTGGTATGCCTTACCTTTTTGTTAGAAATGATCTCCAAATGTTTGGAAAGTGAGCCCAAAGTCGTGACAGACCCCAATGTTGAGAACTGTCTGATTATTTGTGTTTTGTACAAACTTTGGTCGTCTGTAATGGACCCCTCGCACAAGATATGTATGGGCCACCAGTTGGAACCTTTAACCTATACTAATGAATAGAGAATAATATTTTACTTGGGTTAAATCAGACCCCACATGATCGGAGAGTGGGTCCCAAAATAGGGCCAAGCATGGTTGTGCAGAAAATTAAAATACCTATGTTTGCCCCTTTACATTATGTGTGCACAATCAGTTGGTCTCATCTTATATTTTTTGAAGTCCATATATAGGAATACCAAGGGCACCTAACTTCACGCTGAAAGGTGGACCCTCGTGATCATGGGGCGTACTCAAAATTGAGCCAAAATTAATTCTGCATTATGTTTCCTGCACAGTCTCCAAGTACACATGGTTGGGCCATCATCGTAAATTGTATATACTCAACTAATGAGGCATGCCCTATAATTTTTAAATCCCATACATAGATCTACTTGTTGCCTATTTTATTTAACCATATATGCGCTCCACGTGATCATGAATCTAACTCAAAAATAGAGATGGGCATCGAGTCGAGTCGAGGTGGGGCCAAGCTCGGCTTAACTTGTCCATGATGTACTCGAGCTCCACTTGGCCTCGAGCTCAACATTAAAGTTTGGCTTGTTTGCCAAAGCTGTCGAGTCGAGTTCAAGTCGAGCTAGTGGATCGAGTTGAGTCGAGTTTACCTCGAGTCGAGCTCGAGCTTGTTGGGTTGTTGGGTGAGAGAATAATGGATTCTGTTCTTGATCCTCCTCCATTGATGAAAAATTTAAAAATCTTAAGAGAATCAAAACAAAACCCAATGAAAAAAACCAAACAAAGCTTCGAATCGGATGAAGAAACCTAGTGATGGCGGTCCGAGTGGGCGTGCAACTGACAGTGGGTAGAGAAAGAGAAGAAAGGGAAAGGGAAAGGGAAAGGGGGTGCGTGTGGTCGGGTAGAGACTCTAGGGTTTGTTTGTTTTGTTTTTTTTTTTTTTTAAGTTAAAAGTTAAAACTTATATATATATATATATATATATATATATATATATATATATATATATATATATATATATATATATATATATATATATATATATATATATATATATATATAATATTTACTAATCGAGCTGAGTTGAGCTCGAGTTTGAGCTTTGAGTTGAGTCGAGTTTGAGTTGAAATGCCCGCTGGTTGAACTTGGCTTGAACTCAACTCGAGCTTTAAATAATTAGCTTGGCTCGAATTGAATCGGCCATTCAAGCCGAGTCAATCCGAGCTGACTCGAGCCGAGTTGAGCGGGTTTTTCGAGCTAGCTCGACTCGTGAATAGCCCTACTCGAAAATGGCCCAGAACCAACCTTGAACCAAAAGTCTATTTGACATAGAGTTCATGTGGGCCACATCATTGGGGTCCACCACCTTCTCAAAACATTTAATACATCATCTAAAATATGAAAATGAACTCCCAGGTTCTAGTGGGCTCAAAACCTTAGGTGGGCCATCTAGTGTAGGCTATCCTGTATGGGCCTTGCCCTTCATGTAATGAGGCCCACCTAACATGTTTTGTAAATGGGTATTATATAATTTATAAAATGTAGTGGACAAATCTTACTGGCCAGTTGTTGTCTTAAGATATGGGTGCCCTTGGGCTCATCTAAATGAGGCAATCCTAAGGCCTAAGTGGGCCCAACACCAAGAGAAATCGTTGGGGAGAGAAGCCCACCATGGTAACCTTCCTTGAGCCTGTTGAGTAGGTCCATTGCCTACTGAGCAGTATGCCTTGCACACTACCTCTAGTTAAGTGGACCACATATCGATGCCTATTTTAGAATTCATAAATTGGATAGTTAGTATTTTTCTTGGTTTACTTGTATATGTGGCTAGTGGGCCCAATATGATGTATGGCATGAAAGATGTTAACATGTTGTCCTTATGTTTAAGTTTGTGCATTGTTTCTAGTTGATGTTGGAATGTGTAGGTCCCACTTATTTGTGGAATTAGATCCACACCATTGAAAGCCTTGAAAGCCCTATGGTTGAAAGTTTATGCCTTTGAGTTGGCCTATTGGTTCACCAAGTGGGACTCACACTTGACCTATAAGACCGAATGCCTTGCACGTAGTTTAAGGTCCATATGGGATCTACACCTTGGTGGGACAAACCTATTAATGGTTGAGATAATACGTGTGTGGTAACATGATGACGATGGTTATGTGTAATGCCCCGAATTTCAGGGATCGAGTAAGAACTCGTCTTCCAAATTCGCGGGTGCCACGTATGCCCTAATGGGCTTCAAATTTTAATGCATTTGGATTTATTTCATAAGTAGTGGGGAGTTTAGCAAACCATGAAGCATAAGTAAATTATGTTGAATATCCAAAATACAATTCCAAGAAAATCTAGGACAGAGAACTAGTCCCGCCCATACAAGTGTCCCAAAATGACTAGGGCCCTGACCCATACCCTGCGACCATCCATACATAAGCTAGAAGGAGTCAACGAACTGGAATGTAATGCCCCGACTTTTCAGGACCCAAGTACACGACCTGTTTCCTAAAAACTCGAGTGTTAACCTTAAAGGATGGTCGAATTTGAGTTTATTTTTATTTTTAACTATCAGAGTAAGCAGATGAGTATAGAATGGACAAATCATATATAATGAAAAATTTCATTTTACGTTAGGGATGTATAAGAGGTTGCCCATAATAACTTATACAAACTAATGTCCCAAACTTACAATTGCAAAGTGAAATGATATTACATATAAACAAAGCAAATTGTAACAAATCTGGAACGGTAAAACCATGTAACAACTCTTGACAATACAATCGTGCATCTTCATAGTGGTACTTTGCTCTTCATTAGTCTGAACTTGAAAATCAATTAAGCAACCTGTGCGACCTGTATGGTTGTATATTTGATGGAGTGGCCAACTTAATGTGAATTCTCCTTAAGATTACACATCGCCGCATTAGGTGAGAAATAGTATAAAACATCCAGACAGACAAATACGTACGATAACAATACATGATGGTTTGTGCCCCGAGTAAAACATCCAGTCATGCGAATCTGTATGTCATGTACGACAGCAATAGATGTTGGTCTATGCTATACATGCATGATTAACCAACCCGTTATTAGTCCAATTACAACCAGCCAATTTAAATAAGCTCACGATTACTAGGGGAGCTCACGACCCAACGTAGGTCGACGGCTCGGGTATAGTGTCCCATGACCACTATTCCCAGCCCATGAGGCTACCATCTTAGGATGTTTAATGGAAATCTGTCGACTAGTGGTCAATCATATTACAATATATGGGGCTTACCATCGCATGGTTGTATAGAAATAGTACGCCAAACCCATATAGGGAAAATACCCATGCAAAACCAACTCGGGCGAATATCAAAGCTAAAGGCACATAGGGCAAGTTATTAAAACTAAGCCACATAGGGCCGATATTAAGACAATACGATAAGAGACCATCCTTAAAAACTATTGGACACAACAACCCTTAATGGTAGGCCCACATCAATGATTAATTTAAACCACCACTTAATAACTACTAAGTCGAAGGTCCATTACGATCACAACCAGTCAAGTTACATCCCAAGTATGGGTGTACATTTATATGTGAAAATTTTCCACTAATATACCAGTTTATGTTCCATAAGCAATCCACAAATAGTTCACAGGCATGAAATAAATTTGCAGGATAAACATTAAGCATGTAATAAATCAATTCAATTCCAACAATTAACACATGTGATTACAGAATGGAGATATCATTTATAAGTTAAAATAAAACTATAACTTAAGCTAATGGGAAAATGAAAAGCTCAAGGGGAAGAATCATCACCTGATGAAATGAATCACCTTCTAGTGTCGATAAGTACTTGCGCCTTAGAACTGAACCCTACCATGAATTATAGAGTTATATAGTTAGACCCAAGCCTTATACACCTTTTATGGTTAGGGTCTTAACCTAGGATTGACATTGCCTGAGTTTTAGAGTTTTGCCCTAGGGTTTAGTCCTAGGAGTTGAATTGTAATACATGTGTAGCTTACTCGATGTAATAATATGGTTAGTTACAGTTTAACGTTAATGATACAACTAATACTAGTGACCATGGTAATACTAAGTATTACAATGGAAATAAAATAGTGTAATATATTATTAGTGATAATATTTTCGAGTGATGGATATTACACTAATATCATTAATGGCAATTTTATTTACAATAACTAATATTAGCACAACAACGTCCTGATGGCTATTATTATATTAGGTTACCTAGCATCAACCCACGATGAATAATAGTGCTAATAATTACAAAACAATTATTATGATTAACAATGTACCAATATTAGCTAACGTGACACTAACAATTGTTAAGGTGGAAATATGTAGTATGTTCTAACATCAGTATTAATCTTTTAAGAACAATAAAATAAAATACTAATATTTTAATAACGATAATTTTTTATGTGTTAACCAATATTAGTATGGATGATTTACCAAGGGTTAATTATATCTAAATTTATAAATCTTAAAATGATGCTAATAATCACAATGATAATTGAAATGATTTCAATTTGGAAAGAAAATGTGGGCTCACCTTAAGATGCAGTCTATTGAGCGTGACCCGAACTCAGTCTGACTCGGTCCCAAACTGAGTTGTCTCAATAGTGACTCGATAACCCAAACTCTCTCCCTTCTCACTTTCTTTTTTCTTTCTTCTCCTCTCCTTGCTTCCTTCCTAGGGTAATCCAGCTCGGACCAAGTCTAACCAGACCCAACTAGACTCATTTCTAGCCGAGTTAGCTCGGTCCCAGCCGAGTTGACTCGGGTTAAGTCTCATTTCCTTCTCTCTCTTTCTTCTTCTCCTTCCTTTCTTCCTCTCTTTTCTTCCTTCTTCTCCTACTATGCTAGAATATCCAGCAATGCTCAAACTAGGCCCAACATGACTGGGACATGCCCAACTCAGACCTGGCTCAACACAGCGAGTGCAAGGGCTGCACTCAACCCCCTCTTCTTCTCTTTCCTTTCTCACTCCCACGACCATCATCTGGACTCAGCCAGACTCATCCCACTCGGTCTGGACTCAGTTTACAACTGGCAATCACCATGCCTGGCTCAGTGTAGCGACACAGCAGCAACAACCCCTCTTCTCTTTTCTCTCACATTTTTCTTTCCTTAGCTGCTGCTTCTTTCTCTTCTCTGTTCTTCTTCTACTCCTTTTTTTCTTAGGCCAGCAAGAACTCTAGATTCGACCGGAGCTCACCTCGAATCGGCATGACTCAGTGTTGTGTGGCTCGAGGAAGAAGCCTCGACCGTTAATGGCGGAATCTCGTCCGTGCGATCTTCCTTCAATCCAGCTGTTGTGGACTGCTCGGATAGATGCAAGGGTGATTGTGGAATGGAGAATTTGAAGATTGAAGGAGTTTCAGGTGATGGGTTTGGATGAAGAAGCAAACACTGATTCTCTCTCTTGTTCTATTTCTTTCCTAAAAATCTAGTTTTGAAGGTTAAGATTGCTTCCTGGCGAATGGTTACGATGGAAGGAAACGAAGTCACGTGGATTGCCAGCCTGATGGTTTCTGTTTTTGGAAACGTGTGTTTGTAAGACTGTTTTGCGCTAGTCCTCGTGTGCACACCTGTGTGTAATGTCAAGTGGGACAGCTAGGGTTTTGGTCACCTCCGCGCTCTAGAGCTGATGGACGGTTTGGATTGTCCGATTGGATGATCATGGTGGCCCACGGATCAATCAAATGGTCGTTGCTCGTTTTGTTGGCAGAGAACGAAAGAAGAAGAGGAGATTTCCTCTTTTGGCAATTCATCGGGTCAACTGTGCTTGACCTGGCTTGCAAGTCCGGTGCACGGCGGGTGCATCATCCTTGGTACGCATGACACACCTCTATGGGGCCCACCGTGATATTTGTGGGGAATCCACTCCATCCATTTGGTTGGTAAGGTTCCTTATGACCCTAGATTAAGGATCAATCCAATCCTCAATGCCGGTGGGTCCTACAACTTGATTTAGGGTCCTACTTGGGGATTTCCATCGATTTACTAGCCGGATCTTCCCGAAATTGAACGTCAACAGTTAAAAGATCCTAATGGGTCATTTGTAAGTCTTTTATAATAGATTACTAACTAATTACTAATATTAACATTAATGCTTTCATCATTATTACTGTATCCTAAATTATTCATCATTTTAATTGTTTGTTTGTTTATTATTATTATTTTTGCTCCACACATGCATGTTTTCTTTTTATCATGTTGTGGGTCCCACTTTGTAGGTTATTAGGATTATACATCCCATGGCTTTATGTTCTTAAATATTTAATTATTATTATTATAATTTTCTAAGTTGTTTGTTGTGTTTGCATCTTGATCAATGCCATTCGTTTACTTGATCAGCCGCCTATAGAGCTTTGATAAGAAGGATCATATTATTTTTTGTAAGTGAGTCATGCTAAGTGAACATCCACTTATCCACCCTCGACATCCTAATGATTCGAATAATTCAACGGTTGGATTTAAACTGTAATGGATGTGAGTGTCCAAGGTAAGTCGGTATTTGTACTAAGTTAGGTTACCTAATAACACCCGAGTACTGGAAGGTACGGGGTGTTACATGGTAATACGCCCACTCCTCATCATCCATGCTAGCATCCTCTAGTGCATCCAACTTCGTCGACCCTGCATGTATGATAGGTTCTAGTTGGTGTTTTAAAACATCGTCCTAAAGTGAGAGTGAGTAGCTAACTCAGTGGTACCATTAACAATAAGTTACACAGATTATCATACGCAGGAACAAATTTAGTGAAAGACATACATTCACAGAATCCTAAATACTCTGGTTAATGCAAATACATGATTCAATGATATGATGTATGCTCTTACCATAACACTCCCTCGAGTGACAACAACTAATGATCGCGAATGACCAACACTTTCTCAGTGCGACCACGACTGTTAAATCGTCAAAGTAACCAATGCAATGTAATGTGAATGTTAGCTAAGTTGATTAATTATGTTCATTCATTGAGCAGTTTGGGGAAATCGAGATACCCTGACAGATCAATGCCCTAATCCGATCGTGCAGCTTTGGCGGCTGTGGTCGTATGACTCGCGATCCTTAGCCCATTTGGGTTTGTCACTCCTACAATTTGAATCATACGAAGGTGTTTAAAGATAATTAAAGTCTTGCTTGCGGTTACTACGGGCATAGTGTCTCATTCCACCATTCCTGACTCACGACTTTAATTGCTCATTGGTCACTATAGGGAGGCTCGTCACCCCAACGTAGGCCGACAGCTCGGGCATAATGTTTCATTCCAGCATCCCCAGCTCATGAGTCTTGTGTGCCACAATTAATGGCTGTCAGTGGGCGCAAACGGGTACAGGGTACCTGAGGTTCCAGGAGGTGTGTACAAGCATGGTTAACGTACAAGGATGACCAATCAATGGGCCAATTTGTCTCTGCGAGACGAACCATGACTGTACGGCCTGAGAGCAATGTCTCGCGTAGTCCAACTGCAGCCGACAACTCGTAGTTTGGCTAGTCAGGCCAAACTTGCCCATGAGCTGACTCAAGAAAAGGGTTGCCCAAGAAAGTTCCAATCAGCTGGCCGATTCAAAAAGGGTGCAATGTGTAAATACAATGCCAACAAGTAGAAGTCGATCTACTTGTAGTTGTGAAGGGAATCAAGCAAGTGTAATTATAATCTGCATTCAAATTCAGGGCACAAGCCATTGTTGTACATAATTCAGGGAATTCCTAACTAGGAGTTCCACGAATTTCAGTAATTCAACAATATAACTAGCTGTACATTTAAACTGCACATGTTAGTTACATTCAACAGAATTTAACCTATGAAATTAGTAAGATTGGGGATAATACACATGCAACTTCACAATTTGACAAGCAATTCAATAATACATACATCAAGGGTGTTAAGTCTCAAACACTACACCAAAACAACAAAAAAAAGATGGTCCAAAACTGTCTCAAATGACCAAAAAGTACGGTCATGAACCGTCGCATGTGCCGTCAAATTTTGACGTGTCGTATTACTGAAAGGATGGTTTTTAACCGTCATTCTTATTGACAAAAAAAAGACGGTCATGGACCGTCCTTAAAAAGGACTGTCATGGACTGTCTCTTATGAGCCTTCAAAGGACGGCCATAGATCGTCCTTTTAAAAGACGGTCATAGACCATCCTTAAAAAGGACCGTCACGGACCGTCTCTTATGAGCCTTCAAAGGACGGCCATGGACCGTCCTTTAAAAGGACTGTCATGGACCGTCTCTTATGAGCCTTCAAAGGACTGTCATAGACCGTTTCTTATGAGCCCTCAAAAGACGGCTACCCTTAAGGACATTTTCAAATTTAACCTGTTATACCTGATATACACCTGTTACACAATATTCACATTCACACTTGATATACACCTGTTATACAATATTTCATCGTATTCTTCCTGATATACACTTGTTATATGTCACACCCCAAACTCGAAAACCGGGCTCACAAAATTTTCGATTACCGAATCTGGCGCCGACAGCCTCTGTAGAACCCCATTCTCGGCT
Organism: Magnolia kwangsiensis; assembly: GCA_037074715.1. Classification (NCBI taxonomy): domain Eukaryota; kingdom Viridiplantae; phylum Streptophyta; class Magnoliopsida; order Magnoliales; family Magnoliaceae; genus Magnolia; species Magnolia kwangsiensis. The sequence continues at coordinate 38,013,016 of CM073576.1, read as the reverse complement.
CCCAGCTCTCATTCGCCAGGTTCCGATCCTGAGATACTACGAGGAGAATTTTTAAGATCAGTTTGAATCGTGATAAGCATAACCAAAGGCATAACCCACAAACAACAACCAAAAACTCCATTACATTTTCACTATGATAAAAAACTTTACAAGTATAATGAGCATAAAGGGAAATACAATGATGATGAACAAAAACTCCAAGATGATCTGCAAAGCACTCCTGCCTCAGCGCTGCTGCGCCCCAACGTCACCTGCACGCAACGGTCGTGTATAAGCTTATAGAAAGCTTAGAGGGTGGTGAAAGTGTGTGCGCAAGGTAGTAATATGATCATGTAATATTAGAGTAATGCGAAATATACTAATGGATCCATGAATAGCGTTAGCCGTACCAAGGCTATGCGATGCAAAGCATGAATGATGTCTGCCATACCAGGGCTATGCGATGCAATATGCAAGTCAAGCATATAATCCTCATCTAAGTCCACATATCAATACAGCTCAACTCTAAAATATTACCGGAGTCTAGTACACTTTAAACTAGATCACCGCCCCATCGCGCTCAATAAGGTAAGTGGAAGAGACCTCACTATCCGTCTGCCAATATCTGGCTCGGCTCGTCGATAGCGGACCCATTTTTCGAGCTGGTAAAACTCAGCCTAGCTTTGCCCCCTACTCTCGGGCGGATAAGGCCGCACCCCCTTCCAACCGATCACGACACAGTGAAAATCGCAACCGTCTGGTAATCGACACTCGATGCTCTTGTACCCACTCGGTTTAGACATTAGAGCAACCTCTTGGTACCATAAGGGTTTAAGGACTTTCACCCAGGGATATCTATAACACCCCATGTAGAATAAGATTTTCGGTATCCAATCCTGTCAACCACGATACGCCTGTGTAGGCTACGGCCCTGATGTCGCTAGGGCGTACAATAACCATGTCACACAATGCAAAATGTATGAATCACACTATTCAATCATGCAGTAAATCCTTCGCGTATCGTGCGCTCATGTAGGGCAACACCACCTAATCAGAGCCCTTAAATAATCTGCCCGAAGACATGCTATGGTCAATCACTTCTCATATCAAGCATACATATGGTGCTTATGATCGTGAGTTATGGGACTATACTAAACATGTGATAAAGTAATGAACTATCCTTACAACGCAGATGGGCTTAGACGGCCTATTCACAACAAGTACGGCCTATCAATGAGCCCTAGGGAGAGTCATTATGCGGACATTTAACCAACACTATACTTGCAATGTGAACGTCAAACCAACATTGCTCCCAAGGCACGACCGTCATAAACATTATTACATAATCTGTGCTGGGATCACACATTGCAATGGACCTTAGGTACATCCCATTGGGCCTTGAATACATCAAATGGGCCACATCAATGGGCCGCACCAATGGGCCTTATGTGCATTGCAATGGGTCATAACCCATTGGCCTTAGATTGCATCGAATGGTTCTCGACCCATGGGCCTTATATATATATCAGATGGGCCTAATCCCATAGGCCTTGAAATACATCAAAATGGGTCCAGTCCCATGGGCCTTAAAATACATCCAATGAGCCTAATCCCATGGGCCTTGGAATACATCGATATAGTCCAATTCCATGGGTCTTATAATACACCAAATGGGCCTAACCCTATGGGCCTTGGAATACATCGATATGGTCCAATCCCATGGGCCTTATAATACACCAAATGGGTTTAATCCCATGGGCCTTGGGATATATAAACTGGCCTATTGACATGGGCCTTACATCCACATCAAAGTGGGCCCCCAATGAACTACTACAACTACATTAAGATGGGCCTCAAAACAGGCCAAGGTGGGGTCCACTTGGACTATGGATCTGGCTCATCTTAGCCTCAAGTTATGAGCTTTTAAAATGGATAGACAGTTTGGATTCAACACACGTATCATAGTGGGGGTTCCACATGAGCTAAGGATCTGACTCATTCTTTAGCTCATGTAATGAGTTTCAAAATGGGTGGACGGACTGGATGCAACACATGCATCATGGTCGGCCCCACTGTCATTTGACAGTGTAAATAAAACACATGCATCAGCGGTCCACCGTCCAGGCGTACGGCGTGAATAAAACCCATATATCGTGGTGGGTTCCACCGTCCACAGCCATGGACGGGTGGATAAAATATATGCATCACCGTGGGTCCCACGTATGTGGCCCACCATAATGTTTATTTTCCATCCAGGCCGATGATAAGGTCGCACGGACCTGAAAGAGGAGGAAAAATAAATTTCACCTTGATCCAAAACTTCTGTGGCCCATAAAAGGTTTCAATGGTAGAGTTTAATCACCACTGTTGCTTGTGGTGTGGGCCACTTGAGATCTGGATCAACCTGGTTTTTGGAGGGGACCCACCTCAGGGGGTGGTCCACCTCATGGGTGGTGTGGATACAAAATATACATCATGGTGGGGCCCACGTGTGGGGCTGTGGGCCCCTGGCGTCCGCCCGCTCAAACACGTTGCAGCGGGTTACTGCAGTTGTCAGGGGCAGCAGGTGCTGCCCCCTTGGCATGTATTTTTAATTTTTTTTTAAAACGTAATTCCTGTGGTTTTTCACAGGTGGGGCCCTCATCAAGTAAATCCAACCCGTCCATCACATTCTATGGTTTAAAACAAGCCCAATAAGTCCAATATTGGACATTTTTCAGCGTATAGAAAAAAATCTAGAGAACTTTAGATGGTAGAGATCACTACTTACTAAGTTATGGCCCACCAGATGCTCCGATCAATCTCATTTTCTGGCTCAGTGCCTAAAATGAGTTGGTGTATAGGATAGACGGTGTGGATTTAATACATACATTAAGGTAAGGTATGTATGAGTGGGTTATCTCACAAGCTTGTAACCAAGCTAATATTTATGTTTTCACAGAGACGTCCGGTCCTCACCACAAAGGTGGGCTACATTCAAGTAGGCCACCACATGATGAATGGTAAAGGTACAACACACATAAGGTGGACCCCACTCATAGACGGCTTGGGTAAAATACTTACTCCATGATGGATTCCATTTAAGTGGGCCACACGGCCAAATCATCACACAAAAATATATAAAAAGAAAAGAGAGAGAGAGAGAGAGAGAGAGAGAGAGAGAGAGAGAGAGAGAGAGAGAGAGAGAGAGACGCTTGTGATGGAGGGCTCCGCCACTATGAGCCCTCCCTTGTAAGCAATCATACATCAAATGGATCCCTTTACACATGAGACCACCGAAATCTAAAATCAACGGTGGAAATCCTTTCCCCACTAATATGGACGGTCTAGATGACCTTTCTAAAGTAAGAAAATAAACATCATGATGATTCTAGTGGGCCATCGACCACATCTTAGGGTCCCAAGTGAGATCCAAACCATTGATCGGTTGGCCTCACTTGACCCATCTTAAAAATATGAAAAACTAATATTATCAAGCACCCACCGTTCGATCTTCTTGCTCCTATGAGTCCCTTAGCTCCTTAGCTTCGATTCCAACAGAAGAAATGAAGAATGAATGACTAGGATGAGAGATCTTGGAATGGAAAGGTGGGCCACACTTGGAGTTTGGAAGAGAGGGAGAGGCTCATAAGTATGGAGGTTCTCTTGCTTGGGAATGGTTTGAAAAAAAAATGAGAAAGAGAGTTGTAAAGAGAGAGGAGTGATGGGTGATGGAGTGATGGATGTGGTGGTGATGGGTGTAAGAGCCTCTTTTTGACTTTTGTGGCCATTTGTGTAAGAAAGGCATGAGAGGTGTATGAACTTTTTAACTTTTGGGGCTTGCTTGGGAAAGGGTGAAAGGTGATGTGTATTTGACATGTACTTGACATGTTGAGAGTGATGGATTGATGTGACAACTCGTAGAAATTCTCTTGAGTTTTGCAATGCACGACGTTTTCCTCGCATCGAACGTTGGCCCACATCTCCTGACCAGGGTATCGCCTCGGTGCACGAGTCGCGGCATCGGAACTGCGGCGACGGCGCGGTCGTTATGGTAAAGGTCTTGGGTTGAGTCGACTCAGATTAATGGCGTATGAATTAGGGTCGCGCGCAAATATCAGTTAAGGATCGAAGGTTGCCGAAATTTGACCAGGAAGACGCGAACGTCTATGAAATGGTACGGTCTATGATACGGGGCTTACATTATACAATATTCACTTTCATCATATATATTCACATTCACATCCATCTAAACCCAAACTATATAAATCCATCCAAACATAAACTATACATCCATCCAAATACAAACAATCTTATCCGTATTACATTCATCCACGCATAATACATATAAGTTTAACATCATAAGTAAAAAAAAAAGAAGAAAAAAATCAGCAACAATTTTCTTTTTTTGTCTTTCATCTAATAAAAAAATATTCAACCAACAAAACATTATTACTCAAAATCATGAAGAATTGCAGAAACTTCTTCAAAAAAAGTGGGCACTTTTTTAAAACAAAACTGATCATTAAAATAAAACTAATACGAGTAAATAATGCAAAAAAGTGTTTCAATTAATAGAAACAATAACAAAAATTAAAACTTTGTAAAAAAGAGCATGTGTTAAAAGGGATACATTCTTATTTGTTGCCATGTGATTGAGCTACATTATTACAACAATCGGGTTCAGGATCGAGTTTAGGTTTGGATTTTCAAGTTTAGGTTTATGTTAGGGAGTTGAGATTAGGATTAGGTTTAGGTTTAGGTTTAGGTTTAGGGATTTGAGAATACATTTCGATTTTAGGTTTAGGTTATAAGTGCGGGTTATAGGTTTAGGTTTAGGTTAGATTATAGGTTAAGGTTTAGGGAATTGAGAATAGATTAAGGTTTAGGTTTAGGAAATCGGGTTCGGATTTAGGTTTGGATTTTTAAGTTTAGGTTTAGGTTTAGGTTAGGGAGTTGAGGATTAGGTGTAGGTTTAAGTTTAGGGATTTGAAAATATGTTAAGGTTTAAGTTTAGAAAATCGGGTTTGTGTTCAAGATTGGGTTTACGTTTGGGTTTTATGTTTAGGTTTAGGTTATAGGTTATAAGTGTAGGTTTAGATTTAGGTTTAGGTTTTAAGTTTAGGTTATAAGTTTAGGTTTAGGTTTAGGTTTAGGTTATAGTTATAGATTTTGGGATTTGAGAATAGGTTTAGGCTATAAGAATAAGTTTAGGTTATAAGTATAGGTTTAGGTTTAGGTTTTATGTTTAGGTTAAGGTTATAGGTTTAGGTTTAGGTTAAGGTTTAGGGAATTGAGTTTAGGTTTAGGTTCAGGTTCAGGTTCTAGGTTTTGGGATTTAAGAATAGGTTTATGTTAAGGTTGTAGGTTTAGGGATTTGAGTTTAAGTTTAGGTTTAGTTTTAGGTTTTAGGTTTAGGTATAGGCTTAAGTTATAGGTTATAGATTATATGTTTAGGTTAAGGTTTAGGAATTCGGGTTCGGGTTCGAGTTTAGATTCGGGTTTAGGTTATAGGTTTTGGGATTTGAAAATAGTTTTAGGTTATAAGTATAGGTTGAGGTTGGGTTATAGGTCAAGGTTTACGGATTTGAGTTAAGGTTATAGTTTTAGGTTTAGGTTTAGGTTTTAGGTTTAGGTTTAGGGATTTGAGTTTAGGTTATAGGTTTAGGATTAGGTTATAGGTTTAAGTTATAGGCTTACGTTATAGGTTATAAGTTATAGGTTATATATTTAGGTTAAGGTTTAGGAATTCGGGTTTGGGTTTAGATTTGGGTTTAGGTTATAGGTTTTGGGATTTGAGAATAGTTTTAGGTTATAAGTAGAGGTTTAGGTTGGGTTGTAGGTTAAGGTTTAGGGATTTGAGTTAAGGTTATAGGTTTAGGTTTAGGGAATTCAGTTTAGGTTATAGGTTTAGGCAAATGTTAGATTAAGGTTATAGGTTTTGACATTTGGGAATAGTTTTAGGTTATAAATATAGGTTTATGTTGGTTATAGGTTAAGGTTTAAGGATTTGAGAATAGTTTTAGGTTATAATGTTGTTTTTAGGTTTAGGTATATGCTTAAGTTATAGTTTATAGGTTATATGTTTAGGTTAAGGTTTAGGAATTCGGGTTCGGGTTTAGGTTATAGGTTTTGGTTTTGGTTTAGGTTTAGGTTATAGGTTTTGGTTTAGGTTATAGGTTATAGGTTTAGGTTATAGGTTAACGTTTGGGATTTGAGAATGGGTTCGGGTTTAGGTTAAGGTTAAGGTTAGGTTATAGGTTAAGGTTTAGGTGATAGGTTTTGGTTTTGGTTTAGGTTATAGGTTAAGGTTAAGGTTTAGTTTTACGTTATAGCTTTAAGGAATTGAGAATAGGTTAAGGTTTAGGAAATCGAGTTCGGGTTTGGGATCGGGTTTAGGTTTGAGTTTTCAAGTTTAGATTTAAGTTTAGGTTAGAGAGTTGAGATTAGGATTAGGTGTAGCTTTAGGTTTAAGAATTTGATAATACATTTAGGTTTTAGGTTTAAGTTTTAGGTTTAGGTTATAAGTGATAGGTTTAGGTTTAGGTTATGTTATAGGTTAAGGTTTAGAGAATTGAGAATAGGTCAAGGTTTAGGTTTAGGAAATCGGGTTCGGGATCGGGTTTAGGTTTGGGTTTTCAAGTTTAGGTTTGGGAGTTGGGATTAGGATTAGGTGTAGGTTTAGGTTTAGGGATTTGAGAATACGTTAAGGTTTAGATTTAGGAAATCGGGTTTGGGTTCGAGATCTGGTTTACGTTTGGGTTTTAGGTTTAGGTTTAGGTTTAGGTTTAGATTATAGGTTTAGGTTATAGGTTATAAGTGTAGGTTTTAGGTTTAGGTTAAGGTTTAGGTGTAGGTTATAGGTTTTGGGATTTGAAAACAGGTTTAGGTTATAAGTATAGGTTTAGGTTTAGGTTTAAGTTTTATGTTTAGGTTAAGGTTATAGGTTTAGGTTTAGGTTTAGGTTAGGTTATAGGTTAAAGTTTAGAGAATTGAGTTTAAGTTATATGCTTAGGTTAGAGGTTAAGGTTTAGGTTTAGGTTTAGGTTATAGGTTTTGAGATTTGAAAATAGGTTTAGATTAAGGTTATAAGTTTAGGTTTAGGTTGTAGGTTTAGGTTAAGGTTTACGGATTTGAGTTTAGGTTTAAGTTAAAGGTTTAAGTTTAGTTATAAGTTAGAGATTAAGGTTAAGGAGTTGAGATTAGGATTAGGTGTAGGTTTATGTTTAGGGATTTGAGAATACATTTAGGTTTTAGGTTTAGGTTTAGGTTTAGGTTTTCGGTTATAGGTATAGGTTTTGGAATTTGAGAATAAATTTAGGTTAAGGTTATAAGTTTAGATTAAGGTTGTAAGTATATGTTATAGGTTTAGATTAAGGTTTAGATTATAAGTATAGATTTTGGGATTTGAAAATAGGTTTAGATTAAGGTTATAAGTATAGGTTTACGTTATAGGTTAAAGTTTAGGTTAGGGAGTTAAGATTATGATTAGGTGTAAGTTTAGGTTTAGGGATTTGAGAATACATTTAGGTTTAGGTTTTCGGTTATAGGTATAGGTTTTGGAATTTGAGAATAGGTTTAAGTTAAGGTTATAAGTTTAGATTAAGGTTCTAAGTATAGGTTATAGGTTTAGGTTAAGGTTTAAGTTATAAGTATATGTTTTGGAATTTGAAAATAGGTTTAGGTTAAGATTATAAGTATAGGTTTAGGTTATAGGTTAAGGTTTAGGTTTATGTTATAAGTATAGGTTTTGAGATTTGAGAAAGTATAGGTTTTGGGATTTGAGAATAGGTTTAAGTTAAAGTTATAAGTACAGGTTAAGGTTATAGGTTAAGGTTTAGGTTATAAGCTATAGCTTTTGGGATTTGAAAATAGGTTTAGGTTTAGGTTATGGGTTATAAGTTTAGGTAATTGAGAATAGGTTTAGGTTATAGGTTTAGGGTGTGGTTTAAGTTAAGGGTGTGGTCCCTACAAATACAGATATAAACACAGCCTGTTCAAATGGCCAGGCCCCTCCAATGTTGTCCATAGAAAATGGACAGCTTCATCATGATCATAACAGCGGTTCCCACCTTCCAAAGACCCCCGCTCATCCGGATAGCTCCGACGCACATCTGGGTTTGCTTCATTAATTTCAAGCAAATACATAAACACGGCCTGTCCAAATGGCCAGGCCCCTCTAATGCTGTCCATAGGAAATGGACAACTTCATCATGATCATAACAGCGGTTCCCACCTTCCAGGGACCCCCGCTCATTCGGATAGCTCCAACGCACATTCGGGTCTACTCCATCAATTTCAAGCTAATACATTTAAAAATAACATAAATATATCTAAAAGCATCTGGATACCTGGGAAAGGCTTCTCATATTTGTATTGTTGGTTACTCATCCCTTTTTCTACAAGCCATAATCGACCAACAATTTCTATCGCTACGTGTACTCTGAAACCAACACAAATATATCTGGGAAACAATATAAGAAATAAGAAAATGAATTTACCTGTACACATTATTAAATGTTTCCCTATAAGGAGGTGATATTATATCTTTGATAGCCACAACCTGTTTGACAGAGAAAAATGCAACCGATACAGTCTATTACAATTCAAAGGAGAAAAAAGATTTGTAGCTGCACCGATATTCTAGTACATTACGAACGGCTGCTTACGTATCCAAAAAGTCAGATTGGGATCAAGCCACTACATAGTTCTTTTTAATTAACCAGGTTACTAAAGGTTATAAATTTCGTATTTAACAAAGTATCATTGAATGTCGTCTCAAATCGTTTCTGGTCGGTACATTTAAAAAAATTCAAATACACAATCAATGTATATTCTTGTTACATCTCGTACTGCAACAAGAGACAACATTCTGTCAATACTTCAGTTACATTTGAAATTGAAATCCTTTAGCGACTTGGTTAATAAAAAATAAATGACAACAAGCCATAATTACACATGCATAATCTGTTCATCCATGCATGCATGCATACGTTTCATCCATCCATGCGTGCATGCATACATATACACACATACATACATGCGTTTTATCATAAAACCATGCATGATGCATCCATACAAAAAAAAAGTCAAATGGAATTTTTTTTTATATAAACAAATTTTTTTAATATCATTATAAACAAAAACTGATTTCCCACCAACAAATAGGGCTGATCACAGGACCCCTACTTGCATTCACAAGGATAGCTTCCTGTAATTGACGATTACTTTTATCTTAATCCATCATATGTATTTTCTTACAAAAATCATGCATAAAAGCAACTCATACAAAATAGTAAAAAAAGTAGGCTGGTAGAACCTAGTTCCGACCTTCTTCGTGATCGCAAGGCGTTCCTTGTTAATCAAATGATACGTAGTTTTATCCAAAACTGGATGAAGGCTAATCTGCTAAAGAAAATTCACCAAAAGTTGTTTTTATCTGAAAGACACAAAATACTCCCTCTAGGATAAGGATACACATTTGGATGTGCAATGAAGCTTGGTGATTTTTTCTTTTTACCAGATGCATCACAAACAAAATATATGTAGACACATGTAGATACAACTATTTTTTGTGTTTTATCAAATAATCCCTAAATGCAAACTTAAAATTTTATCTGATCGAGAAGTTCCACTACACGGGCTATGAAAATCATGATCAAGATGATAAAAACATAACAATTCAAACCATAAAGACTAACCACATCAGCCTCTCTAAGGACGTCTTCCATGGTAGCAGCTCTTTTCCACATCACAGGTTGCTCACCATTGGATTTCAAGAACTGCCCATAAGCTGCAAAGGAATTACAGAGAGGGACCAACAAAGAAATTCAATTTTCAGTTTGACCTTAACAAGAAATGGCAGGCAACAGTAAAATGGTAGGGCAAAAAAAAAACTAAAAGAAGAAGACGAAGAAGAAGAAGAAGAAGAAGAAAGGAAGACATGCCTGTTACAAATTTCTCAAGTCGAGTGGCCTGATACAGATCATAGTATATGAGGTTCATTTTGAAACCCTCAATCTGTTAAAGAAGAACAAATCATAGTCAAAGACTGTCTTTAATGACCTGAACAGATTCATGAAATGATAATCATGAAGCAAGTAACAATGTGTAGAACTTTTTTCTTTTCAGAAAACCATCTCAAATCCAAACTTTTTTTTCCCTTCCATGCAACAAACTAATCCATCCCTAATCCACATAAAAAATCTATGCACACAGTTTATGCCGCTGTAACTGCTAACAAATGAGAGTAGCAACCCTTGGCTGAAGTAGTTTGATGAGGAGCAGTGACAACTTGTAGCCCATATCTGTCAGGTTCAGGCCAGTGGCAGCTAAGGTTGTCACTATCAGGTTCAGGTCAGTTACTGGTGTTCCCATATCCAGATGGTAACACACATGAGGTACACAATCCAAATCTGATCTGATTTGAGTAACTCCATCAGGTCCTATCAGGTCTATTTCAAGCATGAATTAGAATTCAGAATGGGGTTCAGGTCTAAGAATCATGGTCAGGTGCGTAGTAGAAAATGCCATTTTATGGCTTTTAAATAATGAATGTAAATAATTTTTTATTTTTATTTTTATTTTTATTTTTTAAAAAAACACCATAGATTCTAGACAGAATTGCATGTGGACCCAAACCTGACCCAATAATTAATTGGTCCAGAAATCTGGATTCATACCCAATTAAATCAGGATGGACACATGCATTCACTGATCTGGATACCAACTGATAGTTTAAGTTGCAACTGTAGCTTACTCCGACTTAAAGCATATGCAAGGTTAACAAAATCTGGTCTATAGGTTGGACATTGTGACAAGCATGGAGCACCACATGTATTAGAGGAATGATCAGAATTGTATGATGATCCCAAAGTTTGCTAACACATTAGATTTTGTTAAAGTGTTTAAATCGGATCATTCCACAATAGAAGACACTAACAAAGCAAAGATGTAGGTTCAGGCAACCACGTATTTATGGGCTATGTAACAAGGAAATGGAACCTTTTAAAAAAAATTCCATGTCAACACATGCCTCTATCAATATTCATCGTGTGCTGCCACATTGGACATAACACAAAAAAAAAAAAAAAAAAAAAAAAAAAAACCCTTTCATGATTATTACAGTTGTCTTTTGTTCTTATGATACTTTTAGCATAATATTTATTGTCTAGTTTTGGGATTTTTAACATATCAGAAATCACATATGTACAATAGACCAATGAGCTTTTATTCATAAGACTTTGAACACATTGCTGCTGCTTTCCACTCAATTTTGCAAATACCAAAAGTCTAACGTAATCAGTGATCCACTTTCTCCTACAAAGCTCAAGTGTCACTGTTTACAAAGGAAGAAATCAATATTTTGACATGCAAGTACAGCCAATACCCAAAGGATAAGATATAGGAAAAGTTTTGTTAGCTAGAATTGGAGAACATAAATGAAAACCAACCTGGAATTCCAATGATACCAACAATATCGCCATGTTTGGTACCAGAATGGAATCTAGAAAATTCGGCTTCCCCAATGTCTAAGTGCCTATTGTAAGTAAATAAACAAAATCAAAATTCTTCCATAAACAAGCTATGAAATCATAAATTCTACAACAAAAGAATGAAATCTTTTTATTTGGTTGTTTATCTTGATTACAATGAAATCTTCACACACACACACACACACACACACACACACACACACACACACAAAATCCTTTGAAATGAACAATTTTGCAGGACAGGAAATAATGTCTTTCGTAGAAGTTAGGTTGGTGTAATTATGTCCGTGTTGTCTATATTTACTCAACTCCAATCCAAGTGTTTAATTACCTTTGTTTCAACAATAAGGAGGATCCTTATCTGTATGGACTGGTGCACTAGACAATGTCTCCTCAACAAGTAGTCCAGTAGCAACTGCACAATACCAATAAAACAGTTAACGGTCTATTTAATGTTTTCGGACTACAAATGCACATGAATGTCCATTTTCCATGCTACAAATGTTAATAGCAATACAACTTTCCATGCAGCCACATAGCCTGATATAGCCAAACAGGCAAAACCGTACATCAGTTGGGACCGAAAGTGGGTAGGCATGTTTTGATGCTCTTCGACATATGAGAACCACAATAGAAGCCTCTACTAATTCTTTAAACTTCAGCATTCCAACTACCAGAGCAAACATCAAACATGCAACAATGAGGATGCCATCCAAATACACATATAAACCATACAGTAAATACATGTGAATGGGATCTAGAGATTCACAATTTGATGGTAAGTAAAGCCTCATACACATCATTTATTGGCAGTCATGTTTTGTCTGTACCTGCCGTTTATATATTTTTTCTTCCATAGTTCCATGTGCCATCAAACGATATGCATAAACTGGCTTTGTTTGCCCATACCTGCAAGAATGCACCATATTAAGCCCATTCTTCAAAACAGAGAAACTTGGGAATTAAATAGAAAGAAGAAGAAAAAGAAGAAGCATCATTATGCAGATTTATACCTGCAAGGAATAACCAACAATGACAAAGAAGTTGTGGTCAGGTGGGACTGAAATCCAGTTAGTTAAGTGGATGACTGTTTTTTACTGCTTTTGTATATATATATATATATATATATATATATATATATATATATATATATATATATTAAAAAAGCATCAGTCAAAATTCAATTCCCTACCTCCACTTGAAAATCAAACGGCTGAACCACTACGCCAATGACATTATTTTTTAGTTCTTTCTATTTTTTAATGATTACAAATAAGAATATTTTTTAGTTGAAATGGGTCAGAATGGGTGTGACCAGTCAGGAGAAAGGGCCAAGGTCCAGTCTGGTTTTAAAACATTGATTATGTATGTTTGCATGGTTGGCACCTCAAGGTCTTTAGAAGTGGAGTCTGCTTGTTACATGGATATTGAAGATGCACAAAAAACAATATGTTATAAATATAGCGTTATTCGAATTGAAAGGGAAATGGCTGGCACCTCAGTGTCTTTAGAAGTGGAGTCTGCTTGTTACATGGATATTCACGATGCACAAAAAAACAATAGGTTATAAATGTAGCACTATTTGAATTGAAAGGGAAGTCTTGCAGAATTTTTAAAAAATAGAAAATAGGTAAATGGTAGAAAAATAAGGATAAGGAGATCTGAAAATTTGAATACAACATGGCACCATTGGAAAAAGTATTGGACATTATTCTGATGTTCTTGGGGCTTTGGAGATATGTTGAAAATATCTTTTGCTAAATATCATTTTTTGAAATGTCAGGAATATAGAGTTATATTTAAACACGCCACATATATCTGTCATGAGAAGTGATCCAAGCTCTCAGGAGTGCTCCTAGTTGCATCAAACACTTAGACAGTTCAAACAATTGACGTACAGGAAAGTACATAGATCAATATCATGGACTAATAACCAATTAGTTCCAATGTCCACTCCCATCCCCCCGTCCATCCCAAAGAGTTGAACTAGTTCACGAGTAATGGATGGAAGATTATTATTATTTTTCCTCATAAAAATCAGTTCGAATTCACAATATCTTGTAGCCTTAAGATTGAACAAGTGTGGACTATGGCACAGTGATCCATACCATTAGTATGATGGTTGTCATTGTCAGTGGGAGATATCCCAAAGTTTTCCCTAACTGAACAATCCTCTCTTTTGGAATAGATGAATGGTCCATATTCAAAATCAATGGGAAAACAAAGATTGGATGGTGAGCATCCTATATGGGAGATTTGGGTCACAGTCTATCACCCGCTTGTCCGAACTCAAGGCTCGAGCTTACTGAGCATATCCTCAACTTAGGAAGCATATAATTCTGTCAGTTTAATTAATCTTTTTTTAAAAATCAAAATATAGGTGACAATAAGTATATCTTATTCAAGTGCTTCATAAGGATATGAAACTTCCATTCATCAGTGCTGCAGCCACAACATGACAATAACAGCAAAATAGACCCAGAATCAATGCACAAATACTGACCTAATAGCTGGCTGAACACAAGTGGGCCCCAATGCAACACTCATGGAATAAAGCTTATTCTACCAAGACTTGTACAGGAACAGTTCTCAAGACCATTCATGTGTACAAGATTAAGTTTCACTCATTTACATCAAATTCATAGATCTCAATCTCAGAACACACTGCTAGTAGAGAATGGGAATGTATTTATGATTGTTCCCTTCTTAGAGAAAAAGAAAAGGGCATAAGATGCTACTCAAGAAGCTTTTGCACTAATTTCTTTTCCCTCTACTTTCATCCTGCAGCTCATCAATTTAAATCCCACCCAAGTGTCATAAAGACTATACAATAAAACCATTTTAAGGGTTTGAAATAAGATAAAGTTAGCAAAAACACAACATAACTATATCGAACATGACTGGGGTTGAAATGAGACTAACTCTATATAGGTCTGCTAACAAGACTGAGACATCGGGATTCATAGGCATGCGTGTTAACATGGAGCGCATGTAGAGAGCTAGGCTGTTTGTCAGATGGGCCCACTGTGAATTCCCTGGCCCAAAAATCAAGCCAAATACATGTACTCATATGATAAAAATCTAGGTATAAAAAAATATATATAAAAACATATTTAAATACGGTGGAGGTCCACTTGTTTAGATTGTGGAGAAGCTAATAGTATCAGACCACTAGACCTGATTTCTTTCAGATCCATGGAGAAGGAGAAGAGAAGTTGAGCTGACATGCATAATGATGTTTACTATATAATCAAATAGGAAGGGAGAAGCATTGTGCAATCAAACAAAAGTGATTCATGTAGTTCTCATCCTTAATCACACGTCCCGTAAAAAAGATCACTTTTATTGGAAAATAATAATCACCCATTCAATGGAGTCAACTTCCAACAAGTGGGTACTACACACCAAAGTGACATATTGGAGCAAGACCCAATCCATCCATCACACTCTGAGAAACAGAAGCTTCATTAAAGAAAAACAGAACAGAGAGAAATTGACCGCTGAGATAGCGAACTGAAACTCCATACCAAAAAGCAAAGGGACATGTATGCAAATTCTAAGTTGCAGATTAAGTCGAAAGAGTTGATATCTGCACCCGCAATGACTGATATTATCACCCATTCTTTTACTTTAGGGTCTGTTTGGATTAGTGAAATCCAAAAAGTAGATTTGGAAAGGAAAACATCACATCTAAGGAAAACCATGGAAACGAATAATAAAAAGGTTGTTTGTTATAATCAACATGATTACCATAGAGAAGTGGAAAGGTCAATGGTCAAAAGTGAGAAAATCTCTAAACAAAATGCAAAATAGGGTTACCAGGTTTTGTGTAGGAAACGGAAACCACTCTCTTTTTGTTTTATGAAACCATGTGAAGGAAAACCATTTTCCATAGGTTACTTATTGTTCCAATCAGCCCAAAACATCACATTTACAGAAAACACTTTCCTTTCTACATTTACTTTTTGGATTCCACCAATCCAAATAGGTCATTAGGTTAAAAGGCAGGCAACTTTGTGCTATTATATTACATGTAGAAACCAAATCTTTCTTAAATTGAATCATGCCTTACATCATATCATATATACCAAAGCTATAAAAAGGGGTTTGTATAATATCTAATCCTCCATTAATCTCCTGGTATTCAACTATTTTTGCACTCTAACCTATGAATCTAGGGTATTTAGATGGTTCATACCAGATAGTGTCTGAGGATTTACTGATGCAGATGAGGCAATACGGCCTCAGTTATCCACCCTCTCCATCATATTAGAAATTCTAGCAATCAAAGTAAAAGCGTAGAATTTTTTTTAATTAGAACAATTTTTTTTTTAAAAAAAATCATTTTTGAAACAAAAACCTAAATCTACTGACAGTAAGAGAAATAGAAATCAGAAATCAGAAATTTCAAGTTTAAGCTCAAAAGGAACTATTTTTTCAATAAAAAAAAAAAGGCGATAAGGAAACAGAGCTGAAAAGAAAGATAAGAGATGGAGATCACCTCTTTCTAGCGGCCACAAATCTATGAACGGCCGGATCTGCAAACCCCTATTCAATTTTCGATTCCCATCCCCAATCTGCAAACCCCACAGCAGCCTCGACAACCCAAATCGCAGCAGCTTCCTGCTCCATCTCCGGCCCGCCACCACGAACCCAACTAACCCTACCAGTCTTAGATCCAATCATGCATCAAGAACCCCATTGCCGCCACCCCAAACTCCGGCAAAATCCCAATCGCGCACCACCAGTCCCGATCACGCACCACCTGACACGATCCTGTCCAAAACCCATCATCTTCCCCAGCCGCATTCTCTCGAATGAAAGGAGAGAGAGAGAGAGAGAGAGAGAGAGAGAGGTGGCAAGAGGGGGTAGCCGAGAGAGAAAGAGGGAAACCTTCCCACGAGCAAGAAGGCGTAGCTGAGAGAGAGGGAAACCTTCCCACGAGTCCACCACAGTGAAAACCAAAACTGCGGGTTCTTTTTTGTGCGTGGACGGAGCTAGAAATAGATGATCGTGTCAGGGGTTCTGTGGGGCCCACCATTATGTATATGGTTTATCCAATCCATCCATTCATTTTAAAAGTTTTTTTTTTAGGGCATGATCCAAAAAACAAGGCAGATATAAGGCTCAAGTTGACCAGACAAATGATCAACAATAGAAACATAATATCTACTTTTTCCTATGGTGTGGTCCACCTGAGATTTGAATTTGCCTATATTTTGGGGACTACAAATTAAAATAGGATGCAAAAACGGATGGACGGCATGGATATACATCAGATCATCAAGGTAGGCCCCAAGGTAAGGGTAACACCCTGGAGGTTCTGTAAGTTGCTTGAAGATACGATTTGGATGCAGGCGGAGTCAGAGACGGTGGTCTTATAAGGAGCTCCATGGGGCCCATCATAATGGATGTGGTTTATCCACGCCTTTCATTCCTTTTAAGAGATCATTTTAGGATATGATCCAAGAAATGAGTCTTATCAAAGGTTCAAGTAGACCACACCATTGGGAAGAAAATTTCTAATGGTAAGAACTTATGCAATGCTTCCTATGGTGTGGTCCACTTGAGCCCTCAATCAGCCAACTTTTTTAGGGTTATGCCATAAAATGAGTAGTCAAAATGGATGGACGACTTAGATAAAACCATACATTGCAGTGGGCCTTAGGAAGTTTTTAATAGTAAGTGTTCAATCCCCGATGTTTCTTATGGTGTGGTCCACCTAACATTTGGATCTGCCTAATTTTTGGGACCACGTCCTAAAATGAGCTGGAAAAAAAAGATGGACAGGATGGATATTTATCAAATCATCAAGGTGGGCTCTAACATAAGGGTAACACGTAAAATACCGTGGGAATACATCCGTAATTTTTATTTGAAATCCAACCTATTCAAAGTTAAAAAAAAAAAAAAACAAACCATGAAATAAGGTAATACACAAATATCAGCTTGATGTAAAACTTTCGTGGCCCTTAAACAGTTTTTAATGGTGGGTGTCACTATCCCCACTATTTTCCAACCTATTCAAAGTTAAAAAAAACATGAAATAAGGTAATACACAAATATCAGCTTGATCTAAAACTTTCTTGGCCCTTAAACAGTTTTTAATGGTGGGTGTCACTATCCCCACTATTTTCTGTGCTGGGGGTCCACTGGAGCTTTGGATTTTTCTTTGGATATTGCCCTAAAATGATCTCTCCAAATGGATGGAACATGTGGATCATATAAGACATACATCATGGTGGGGCCCAAAATTGAGAGGTATATAAATATCAGGTGGACCACACCACATGAAAACAATAGTGATTGGATATCCATCATTAAAATCCTTGTAAGACCCACTATACCATTTATTTAGCATTCAATCTATTTATTAGGTTATACATGCCTAGATGAAGGGGAAAAACAAAAATCATCTCAATTCAAAACTTTTATGGCCTCCAATATGCTCTCCTTGTCTGTGGTGTGGTCCATTTAATCTTTGGATATGATTCATTTGTGGTCCACACACACACACACACACACACACACACACACATATATATATAGACACACACACACACACACACACACACACACATACACACACACACACACACCTAATTTCGAGTCAAGTTTCGGATCGAGTCACACACACACACACACACACACCCGAATTGGAGTCAGGTTTCGAATCGAGTCGAGTTTAACCAGATCGAGTTTCGGGTCAAGTCAGGTCGAGTTACTAGATAACTCGAACTCGTCTTGGTTTGAGTTTGGATAGGGTGAAGCCTACTCGGTTCGAACCGACTCACCCATTCGGTTTAGATTGAGTTGGGTCCGAGCGAGTCGAGTTATTCGAGTCATCTCGTGCCCAGCTCTACTACTTACTATAATAGTCTTATGTCAAATGTCTTGATTCATCAAATATCAGACATCATATCCCATCAACTACTAACTTTAATTCTAATATATGTGACCTAATGCATTTATGCTGATATGATAAATTTTAAAATATCTCAAAATATTTATTGAATATTATTATCCACTTGTATACATATGCAATGTTTCAAACACAATCCAGAATGCACGTTAGGACCAACCTGACCTGAAATTGACCACCAATGCGGGCTATTGCTTGTAGTTAAAAAAAAAAAAAAAAAAAAAAACACTATAACCACTAGGTTATGCTAATTCTCTATTTTGTGTGGATCTCAAATGAAGCAGAATTACAACCTAAAACTAACCAGAACAGTTTTAAAAGACTGATTATGACAAAAAAAAAAAAAAAACAAAACAAAAGATATCACACCTACTTTCAAATCACTATTAATTTGTGCAGCATACGACCCATTTGTAGCCTAAAACAAAACTACTTCACATGCCTTAACATGGATGCAGTCCATTTAATATCTGGATATGATTTATTTGTGTATATATCTATAAAGGCCACAAAACTTTATATCAAGATGATATTTGTTTATCCATACCATGCATTCATCCGTTTTGTCGGCTCACAGAGCACATCCAAATTTCAGCGTACTAAACTCCATGAGGTAGACCATGATTTATGTATTTGATCCACTTCGTCCATCCATTTTATCAGATAAGTTTAAGACTTTATAATCCAAAAATTAAGCACATCCAACACTAAAATGGACCACATGACAAAAAACAAGTGTGAATTGAACATCTACGATTGAAAAAATCTTAGGGGCCACATAAGTTTTGGATCAAGCTTATTTTTATGTTTTCCATTCATCCATGTCTATACGATCTTATGAACAGGTTGGATGACAAATAAACATCATTGGGGGGCCTAGTAAGGTTTCAATGGTGGAAATCATCATTCCCACTGTTTCCTGTTGTATGATCCGCTTGATCTTTTGATATGCTTCAATTTTGGGTTCAACCCCTTAAATTATTTGAAAAACGGATGAACGGCGTGGATAGACTACATAAATTCACAGTGGGCACAACATACATTGATCCAAAACTTTTGTGGGCGGCCGTTACAGATGGAGAGAGATTGCAGAGAGGGAGGGCGACCGTTGCAGACGGAGAGAGAGTGCATTTCTCTATCTTCCCCTCAAATCCCCAAATCTCTAGCAACATTGACATATTTCTCTCTCTCTCTCTCTCTCTCTCTCTCTCTCTCTCTCTCTCGCTCTCAATCTCTCTCAATCTCACTCGAATGTTTATTTTCCATACAACCTCCAAACATTTCAGGTCAATATTTCAATCAAGCGGTACTTTCTTTCTTATGATGTTTGCAGAAAATAATCAAAGACCACAAACTGTGAGAGAAGGGGCATGCACAACATCAAACATATGCTATGGGTATCAAAGAGGTAACTGATAACTGGTACTCTTTTTTTTTTCATTTATATCACCAAACGATGCAAATCCTTTCTAAGATCTTGTTTTCTTATGCTCTTTTAAAGTTGCTTCAATGCAAAGGAATATGTTCTATTGCATATGTGATTAATGTCCTGAATCTCCTGACAAATTTATACAAGTGGCATATGTCTGTTGATGTGATTGGTCCTACCATGTACATGATTCCCTAGCTATTGATAAATCCATACATCTGTCAACTTTTTTGCCTTTTTTTTTTTTTAAAAAAAATCCCTAACTGAATAAGTAATGAAAATCTCAACTAATGGAGCCACAAATAAATCAACATATATTTTTTTTACAATTTGTCAATTTTTTCACAATTTTGTTTAATTTCTTAAATTTTCTTTTTCAAAATATCATTTGTTAATATCACTTTTGTTATATAACTTTTCAATTTTTCTTGTCAAAATGCAAAATCTAATTTCCTTTTTTAAAAAAAATATATATTTTTTCAATTCGTCAAAATTTTCACAAATTTGTTTAATTTTTTAATTTTTCTTTTTCAAAATATCATTTTTTTATCGAAATCTTGTTATATAACTTTTTAAATTTTTTTGTCAAAATACAAAATCTAGTTTTCTTTTTTAAAAAATATTTATATTTTTTACAATTTGTCAATTTTTTCACAAATTTGTTTAACTTTTTAGATTTTCGTTTTCAAAATATCATTTTTTTATTGAATTTTTTTTTTTTTCAAAGTTATCAACATTATTCAAAGTTCTTAATTTTTTTTTTTTTTCAAAATGTAGATTTTTATAAAATCACAATTTTATTTTTTTTAGAAAACATTATTAATTATTTTTTCTAAGCTTCTTAACTATGTGCATTAAAGACGGTTAAGGACCGTCTCTAATACGGACGGTCTTCCACGGTCCTAGAAGATGGCTAAGGACCGTCTCTAATAGAGACAGTCAGTAACAGTCTCTAATAAAGACGGTCATTGGCAGTCTCTAATAGAGACGGTCTTTGACAGTCTCTAATAGAGACGGGTTTTCACAGGGAAATAAGACGGCTAAGGACCGTCTCTAATAGAGACAGTCAATAACAGTCTCTAATAGAGAAGGTCATTGATAGTCTCTAATAGAGACGGTCTATGACAATCTCTAATAGAGATGGTCTTTGACAGTCTCTAATAGAGACGGTTTTTGATAGGGCAATAAGACGGTTAAGGACCGTCTCTAATAGAGATGGTCTTTGACAGTCTTAGATTACAATTAAAAGACGGCCAATGACCGTCTCTAATACGGATGACCAGTGACCATCTCAGATGACCGCATATAAGATGGTCGAAGACCGTCTCTAATGCGGACGGTCTTTGACTGTCTCAGATGAGGTATATAAGATGGTCAAAGACTGTCTTAAATTATTTGTGAACGCAGAACATTTAAAGACAATATTAGGGACGGTCAAGAGCCGTCCCTAATTTTAGAGACGGTTTACGGCCGTCTCTAAAACGTCTTTAAACCAAGTAATTTTAGAGACGGTCGAGAACTGTCTCTAAATCAGTCATTTTTTTCCATTTTTCACATAGTGAAATTTCTCTCCCTGATTGGACAAATTTCATGCATAAATTCAAATTCAGCCATGTCATTATAAAATCAACAACATTCAAAGAAAAATCTCCACACATAATCACTAGAGTTCATTCTAGGTTTGATAACAGGTCACCTAGAGGTAATGATCTACACCTATCGTCGACCGGAAGTTCTTGCGGTCGCTCTAACAACGCCGGGTCCACAAATTCGATATGTCGAGGCCTTGTGCCAATGAATCGCATGTCAGGGCGTATGCATGCGACCCTAGCTAAGAAAAATGGAGGAGAGCTCGAATTTGTTACCTTAAATTAGCAACACCTCGTATCTACGCTGGTAGGGCCGAGGTTTTTGGCAAATGTTCGTGGTAGGAGTTCGGGAATTTCAATTCTCTGGCTCCCCAAGCACTCTCACTCTCCCCCCCTCTCTCTTTCTCTGTTGTTGGAATTTGTTGTGAGAGTGAGGGAGAGAGGGCTTAAAGGGTTTTATACCCTGTATTTTAGTTTAGTTGGCCCTGAGTGTCACTTATTTCCTCAAATGGTCCTTTGGGCCCACTTATGGCTTTTGGGGTTGCCTTGATGGCCTTCTGGCCCATCTAAATTATAAGATGGGTGCCCCATGGTCTGATGAGGGGCTATCCAAGGTTTGACGGTAAATGGATGCAGGGATTTAATGCAAGGGTCCGATTTACGATTAACGGTCACCGTTCCTCAATCAAAGGTCAGATTTTGCTGATGAGTGCAGGGAAATATCTTCACCCTTTGGTGTAAATTTGGATGAAATCCGACAACTGAAATGCCCTAATACTAGCTAGGTGGCAGGGCCATTTGTTTTAAAATTTCAGATTTTGAGCTAAAGATAAGGCGAGTTGCACTTAGACGGCACGAATTGTCTATTTTCAGGCGTTGTCCGAGTATGTTGCTCGTGATAGGCCATAAGCCCAATGAGGCCCATGGCCTCCCAAAGTTTCAGATTTTTCTACCCCTCCTTAAGTGATGCACGACCTGTGTAGACAGTCATCAATTACAAATGGGCAGACTAGCTCTACGTCCCGAACTTAATCAGGCTCGATCGCGTTAGTGGCTTAGTCTAGGTTAATTTATTGGTGATAGGCCCGCACATGTGATGGGCCACAAGCCCAATGAGGCCCATGGCTGCCAAATATTCGGATTTTTCTTCCCCTCCTTGAGCGATGCACGACCTTTGTAGACAGTCGTTAAGTACAAATGGGCAGACCGGCTCTACGACCCGAACATAATCAGACTTGATCGCACTAGTGTCTTCGTCTGGGTTAATTTATTGGTGATAGGCCCACACGTGTGATCAGATCGTGCAGTCCTACAACAATACACACGAGGATGCCTCATGACACTGCTCTAATTAGGCCGGGTGTTACAATCTATCCCCCTTAAAAATAAATTTCATCCTTAAAAATTGTACCTGTTCTTACTGCTTGAGCAGACTTGGACAGTGCTTACGGATCTCGGCCTCCGTCTCCCAGGTGGCTTCTTCTTCCCCGTGATGTGTCCACAACACCTTTACTAGCGGGATCACCTTGTTTCGCAACACGTGCTCCCTCTTGTCTAAAATCTGAGTGGGTTGGAGGATATACGTGGTGTTGTGCTTAACCTCCATGTGCTCCCACTGGATGACATAAATGGGGTTGGGGACGTACTTCTTTAACAAAGAGACATGGTATACATTGTACTCCCCGAAAAGTGGAGTGGGTAAGGCTAAGTGATATGTGACAGGGCCTACGCGATTGAGGATTTGGAAAGGCCCAATATATTGTGGGGCAAGTTTCCCTTTCTTGCCAAATCGTAGGACCCCTTTCATTAGTGAGATCCTTAGGAACATGTGGTCCCCTACTTCAAATTCTAGGTCCTTTCGTCTTGTATCCGCGTAACTCTTCTGCCTAGTCTGGGCTGTCAAGAGATGATGCCTAATGATTTCAAATTTTTCGATCGTTGTCTGCACCAAATCAGGCTCTATTAGGCTCTTCTTGCCAATCTCTGCCTAACAATGAGGAGCCTAACATGGGCCCCCATTTAAAGCCTTGTAAGGCGCCATGCCGATGCTAGCTTGATAGCTATTGTTGTAGGAGAACTCGTCATATGGAATGTATTCATCCCAATTGTTTAGGAAATCCAGTGCACAGGCTCACAGTATATCTTCCAGTATTTGATTCACCCATTCTATCTGCCCGTCCGTTTTTGGGTGGAAAGCAGTGCTAAACTTCAACTTTACCCCCATAGCCTCTTGTATTCAGGTCTAGAACATTGAAGTGAACTGAGTATCCTGATCTGACACGATCTCCAAAGGAATGTCATGGAGCCATATTATTTCCTTAATATATAACCTGGCTAAATCATCGGCCGAATTAGAAGCTCGGATCGGAAGGAAATGAGCTGATTTCTTTAATTGGTCTATGATCACTCAAATTGAATCATGTCCTTTCCTCATCCTGGGCAAACTAGAAATGAAGTCCATAGATATAAAGTCCCATTTTCACTCGTCAAGTGGCATGAGTTGCAGAAAGCCTGATGGTCGGCGATGATCGGCTTTGACTTGCTAGCAAATGAGGCATCGAGACACATAGTCGGCTATCTCCCTCTTCATGTTGTCCCACAAACAATTTCGGTTGAGGTCCCGGTACATTTTGGTGCTTTCTAGATGCATTGCTAATTTGGAGTTGTGGGCGGCACTTAGCAACCTTTCTTTTAGTTTAGGACGCTTTGGGATGCAAAGGCGACCATGGAATTGTAGGCCTCCATCGGAGCCGACTCTCCATTCGGATTCACTCCGGTCTCTTGCTAATTTTCTCATTCATCTTAACAATTCATCGCCCATTTGGGCTTTGATGATTTAGTTATCAACCAACGGCTGAGTGTGGACATGAGCGATGACCTCATATGGTTCTTCCATTGTTAGCTTCATTTCAAAATCACGTATGAACTCCACCATGCCCCGCTCTTCTATCATTAGTGGGGTTACAAATTCTAGCGCCCTCTTTCGGCTTAAGGCATCCGCCACCAAGTTGGCCTTGCCTGGATGATAGGAAACCTTGAATTTGAAATCCTTTAATGTTTCCATCCAACAACGTTGCCTCATATTCAAATTCCTCTGGGTGAAGATGTATTTGAGACTCTTGTGATCGCAGAAGAGATCAAATTCCTCCCCATAGAGATAATGCCTCCATAGCTTCAAGACGAAAATAACTGCCGCCAACTCGAGGTCATAAGTGGGGTAATTCTCTTCATGCTTCCTTAATTGCCGAGAGGCGTAAGCGATGACCTTGTCCCTTTGCTTAAGCATGCATCCTAATCCTACTCGAGATGCGTCAGTATAGATGGTGTACTTGACTCCTTGCTCAGGAAAAATGAGCACTGTAACCGAGGTCAACTAATCCTTCAGTTCTCGGAAGGCCACTTCTGCCCTTTCTTTCTAGGTGAACTTGATATCCTTTCTGGTGAGCTGGGACAAAGGTCGGGTTATTTTCAAGAAATCCTTGATGAATCGGCATAATACCCCGCCAATCCTAGGAAAATTCTGACTTCAGTAACCGAGCCCGATCGTTTCCAGTCTTGTACCGCTGCCACCTTGGCTAGATCCACGAAGATGCCTTCCTTAGACACGACGTGTCCCAAGAATTTGACTTCTTTCCAAAAATCACACTTCCGGAATTGAGCAAACAATTTATTTTGTTTGAGCATTTCCAGGACCACTCGCAGGTGTTCTTCATGCTCCCTATGACTCTTTGAGTATATCAGGATGTTGTTTATGAATACGATGAAGAATCAGTATAGGAAGGGTCTGAAGACTCTATTCATAAAGTCCATGAACACAGTTGGAGTGTTTGTGAGTCTGAAGGCATGACTAGGAACTCATAGGATCTAAAGCTGTTTCTGAACGCCGTTTTCGGTACGTCCTCCTTTCTAACCCATAGCTGATGGTATCCGGATTGCAAGTCAATCTTCGAGAAATACTAGGCACCTTTCAATTGATCGAACATGTCATCAATTTTAGGCAACAGGTATTTATTCCTCACGGTGACTTAGTTTAATCTTCGGTAGTCAATGCACAACCGTAAGGTGCCATCTTTCTTCTTCACAAACACAATTGGGGCTCCCCAAGGTGACACACTGGGTCGGATGAAGCCCAAGTCTAGAAGGTCAACAATTTGGATTTTAAGTTCCTCCATTTTGCACGGAGGCATACGATAGGTCGGAAGGGAGATGGGTGTGGTGCCGACACCAAATCTATGGTGAAGTCAATCTCCCTTCGGGGAGGGAGTCCCAGTATGTGCTTGAATATGTCGACGTAGTCCCGAACAATGGGTGTGCATATTAGTGAGAGTTCAACGCCGCCATTTTCTAATGAAGCATAACATAAGACTCATTGTGGATAGCTGACCTGGACTGAGAATGTAAAGGACGTGTTATCGTCTTCATAGATTGTCACCGTCCGGCCTTCGCAATCAATCTCGGCTCTCATTGCGGAGAGCCAATTCATGCCCAAGATTATATCGTAGTGAAAGACCTTTGTGGCTAGGAGATCCACAAGTGTCCTCTTACCCCCCAAATTAATGGGGCAACCTCGGCACACTAATGTAGCTTCCAAAAAAGTTCTGGTTGCCTCTATGATCCTCACTCTCAATATGAGAGTAGTGGGTAGCCTTAGATGCTTGATAGTTGTGTATGATATTAGCGACGTAGTGGACCTAGTATCCACTAGAAGGAAAATAGGGGTGCCTCGTATATGGGCTATCACTTCGAATGCTGTGGGTGTGGGCACGGCTGCATCCACACCTTCTGCTGCTAGTGCATGAACTTGAGCTTGCTGTGGCCCGTTGGGCTAGTGCGTAAGCCATGCCGGCGGCCTATACTGAGGTTGTTACGTCTCAAACTCGAAAACCAAGCTCACAAAATTTTCAATCACCGAATCCGATGCCAACAGCCTCCGTAGTACCTCATTTTCAGCTCTAAGCATCCATACTCCAGATTTCGATCCTGGGATCCTACAAGGAGGATTTTTTTTCCAATGTACATTTAACTCGTAATAAGCATAACTACAAGTTTACCGAAATCACAAAAGAAACATCATCATCACATATCCACCAATATAAAATTTGAATACAATGCTGAAAGGGAAATACATATGTTAAAATAAAATCAAAGCTCCAAAAGATAGCTGCACGCGTTAAGCTCAATGTTGCTGTAACCTAACATTATCTGCACGCATCTATTGTGCATAAGCTTTTAGAAGCTTAGAGAGTGGTGAAAGTGTGTGCACAAGGTAAGTGACAAGTATACAGTACAATGCCATAATTATACAATATTGAAAATACTGGTAAGATCATGAATCATACGATATCAGAATAAGCGAAAATACTGACAAGTCCATGAGTCAATCAATATCAGAATATGCAATATAGATCAATTATGCAAATGAGGAGTCATAAAGAGTCAAATATCAGATGCTGAGGATGCAATGCAATATATAATTCCCGATGAGTTCATGAATATCGTCAGCCGTACCTAAACCATATAAACGCAGAAACACAGTAACCCAAAATGCTATATGCCGCAGATGTAATGCAATATGTGGTGTGAATAGAATGACTATGCTGGAGTGTGAAGTCGGGATGATAGTACGTAGTATTGCAGGCTATGTGGTCCATCGTAAGGAACTTCTATCCAAACAAGTCCCATACCTAATGGATAGTCAGACTCAATGTGGTAAACTCCTGATCTCATGTTAGTCGCGCGCCCCAACTGAAATTCTGGTCATTATGAAGGTACACGTAACAAATAGTTGCGCAGCACTAGCCCGAGTGGATAGTGAATGAATGAATAAATGAGTATGCAACTCCTGCTCCACGAATCAGTAATGTACATCTCTGAGATCATCACCGGAGTCTATTACACTTTATACCATCTTTCCGCCCCTATCCGAGTGCACAATTGGGTAAGTGGAAGAGACCTCACTATCTGCCTACTAATATCGGGTTCGATTTATAGATAGCAGACCCATTCCTCGAGCTGGTCAAACTCAATCTAGATATTGCCCCCTCACTCAGGCGGGTAAGGTCAAACTCCCTCCCAACCGACTGTCATGCTCCAAACTCAGAAACTGGGGTCACAAAATTTTTGATCACCGAATCTGGAGCCGACAGCCTCCGTAGAACCCCATTCTCGACTTTCAGCGCCCATTCGCTAGGTTTCGATCCTAGGATGCTACGAGGAGGATTTTTAACATCAGTTTAATTCATAATAAGCATAACCAAAGGCATAACCCACAAACAACAACAAAAAACTCCATTACATATTCACTATGATCAAAACTTTACAAGTACAATGAGCATAAAAGGGAAATGTAATGATGATAGACTGAAAGCTCCAAAATAATTTTTCATGTGCTCAAGCCTCGGCACTGCTGCGATCCAACATCACCTATACGCAACGGTCGTGCATAAGCTTATAAAAAGCTTAGAGGGTGGTGAAAGTGTATGCGTAAGGTAGTAATATGATCATGCAATATTAGAGTAATGCAGAATATGTTGATGGATCCATGAATACTATTAGCCGTACCAAGGCTATGCGATGCGAGACATGAATGATGTCAGCCATACTAGGGCTATGCGGTGCAAGATGCAAGTCAAGCATACAATCCTCATTTAAGTCCACATATCAATACAGCTCAAATCTGGGATATCACCGGGGTCTAGTACACTCTAAACCAAATCGTCGCCCCATCGTGTGCAATAAGGTAAGTGGAAGAGACCTCATTATCCGTCTGCCAATATCGGGCTGGACTAGTCGATAGCGGACCCATTTCTCGAGCTGGTCAAACTCAGCCTAGCTTTACGCCTATTCTAGGGCGGATAAGGATGCACCCCCTTCCAATCGACCACGATATAGTGGAAAGCGGGACCATCTGGTAATCGGCACTCGACGCTCCTTTACCCACTCAGTCTAGACGTTGGAGCAACATCTTAGTACCATAAGGGTTTAAGGACTTTCACCCAGGGATATCTATAACACTTCATATAGAACAAGATTTTTGGTATCCAATCCTGCCAGCCACGATACGCCTGTAGAGGCTATGACCCTGATGTCACTAGGACGTACAGTAACCATATCACACAATGCGAATGCATGAATCACACTATCCAGTCATGCAGCAATCCTGCGCGTAACGTGCTCTCATGTAGGGCAACAACGCCTATCTGGGAGCTCCTAAACAATCTGCCCGAAGGCATATGCTATGATCAGTCACTTCTCATATCAAGCATATATATGATGCATATGATCATGAATCATGAAACTATATTCATGTGATGAAATAACGCACTATCCTTACAATGCAGATGGCCTAGACGGCCTACACACAACAAGTATGGGCCTAACGATGGGCCCTATGGAGAGTCGTAATGTGGACATTTAACCAACATTATACTTGCAATGTGGACGTCAAACCAACACTGCTCCCAAGGTGTAGCCCGTCGTGAAACATCCTTACATAAACCATGTTGGGATCACACATTGCAATGGACCTTAGGTACATCCCATTGAGCCTTAAATATATCAAATGGGCCATATCATATGGCCTTTTATTCATCAAGTGGGCCACATCAATGGGCTGCACTAATGAGCCTTATGTGCATTGCAATGGGTCATAACCCGTTGGGTCTTGAATACATCAAATGGGCCTTACATGTATATCAAAGTGGGCCTCAATCATGGGCCACAAACACATCAAATGACCCCATGACATGGGCCTTACATTCACATCAAAGTGGGCCCCAATGGACTACCACAAATACATTAAGATGGGCCTCAAAAGATGCCAAAATGGGGTCCACTTGGACTATGGATCTGGCTCATTCTTTATGCCCATGCCATAAGATGAGCTTACAAAGTGGATGGACGGTTTGGATGCAACACATGCATCATTGGTGGGTCCCACCAGCCGTCTAGCAGCCAACAGAAGGCTGGACGACATGGTAAACACATACATCTCTGTGGACTCCATCGTCCGGGCGAACGGTGGGAATAAGGCACATACATCATTGTGGGTCCCATGTGGGGCCCACCCTAATGTTTATTTCCATCTAATCTGTTGGTAAGGTCGTACAGACCTGGATGGAAAGGAAAAACAAACTTCATATTAATCTAAAATTTCTGTGGGCCCCAAAAAGGTACCGATGGTAGACACTCAATCAACATTGTTCCTCGTGGTGTGGGCCGCCTGAGGTTTAGATGCGAATAAAACTTGGAGGGGGCCCACTTCAGGGAGGGGCCCACCTCATGAACGGGTCAGATGGCAATAAACATCAAGGTGGGGCCCACGGCTGGAGCCGTGGGTTCCCTGGGGTCTGCCCACCTACAAGGTCGCAGGCGCTGTTTGCACTGGCAGCAGCAGCAGCTACTGTTAATATTTTTTTTTTTTAAAATCCTTTGTTTTTGAGGTTCTTCGAGTGTGGGGCCCGCTCCAAGTGAATCCACTCCAGCCATAGGATTCCACAGCTCGTAATAAATCCAATGAGCCCAATATTGAGTATTTTTCGATGCATAGAAATTTCAAGAAAGAGTTCAACGGTGAGAACCATCATTTGCTATGCTATAACCTGCCAGAACCTCGGATTGACTATGTTTTTCAATTCAACGCCTAAAATGAGGCAAGGAAAGAGATGGACGACGTGGATTGAATACATAAATCAAAGTAAGGTGTATATGAGTGGGCCACCCCATGATCTTGTAACCAAGCTAATATTTGTGTTTTCACAAAGACGTCCAGCGTCCCTGGACGCTGAACGGTCCTCACAACAGAGGTGAGCTTTATTCAAGTGGGCCACCACATGATGAATGGTGTGGGTACAACACATATAAGGTGGACCTCACTCATAGACGGCTTGGGTAAAATACTTATTTCATGATGGGTTCCATTCAAGTGGGCCACACGGCCAAATCATCACACAAAAACATAAAAAAAGAGGAGAGAGAGAGAGATAGAGAGTGGGACATGAGTGATGGAGGGACTCCGACATTACGGGCCCTCCTTTGTAACCAAACATACATCAAGTAGGTCCCATTACACATGGGCCCTTTAAATCTAAAATCCAACGGTGGAGATCCTTTCTCCACTAAAATAGACGGTCTAGATAACCCTAGGTATACAAGAAAAATAAACATCATGATGGGGTCCATGGAGAATGGCCCCATCATGGAATGATCATGATGATCAAAGTGGGCCATCGGCCACATCTTAGGGTCCCAAGTGAGATCCAAACCATTGATCAGTTGGTCTCACTTGGTCCATCTTAAAAATATGAAAAACTACTCTTATCAAGCACCCACCATTCGATCTTCTTGCTCCCTTGGGTTCCTTAGCTCCTTAGCTTCGATTCCAATGGAGGAGTTGAGGTTTGATGATTGAGATGGGAGATGAAGGGGTAGAAAAGATGGGCCACACTTAAAGCTTAGAAGAGCTTAGAGAAGCTCATACGTATGGAGTATTCTCTCTTGCTTGAGAATGAGTTTGAAAATGAGAGAGAGAGACTTGTAAAGGGAGAGAGAGAGTGATGGGTGATGGAGTGATGGATGTGGTGAGTGATGGGTGTAAGAGATTTTTTGACTTTTGTGACCATTTGTGTAAGAAAGGTATGGGAGTGTAAGAGATTTTTGACTTTGAGGCTTGCTTGGGAAAGAGTGAAACATGATGTGTACTTGACATGATGAGATTGATTGATGTGACAAGTCGTAGAGATTCTCTTGAGTTTTACAATGTGCGGCATTTTCCTCGCACTGAATGTTGGCCCACATCTCCTGACCAGGGTATCGCCTCGGCACGCGAGTCGCGGCATCGGAACCGCGGCGACGGCGCGGTCGCTATGGTAAAGGTCTTGGGTTGAGTCAACTCGAGTTGACGACGTGTGAATCAGGGTCGCACGTAAATACCGGTTAAGGGTCGAAGGTTGCCAGAATTCGACCGAAAAGACTGCGAAAGTCTATGGAACGGTACGATCTAGGATACGGGGCTTAAACCGACCACGACACAATAGGAGATGCAGTCTACTGGTATATGGCCCTCATACGCTCATATATATCCACTCGGTCTCGACGTTGGGGCATCCTCTGGTACTAAGAGGGTTTATGAATTTTCATCTAGGGCCATTTATGGCGGCCCGATGCTAGTAACAGATTTCTGATGTCCCATCTGGCCATCCACGATATGCCTGTGGAGGCCACGACCTTGATGTTGCTAGGGCATACAATAATCGCAATACACAATACAAGATGCATGAGTCATACAATCCAGTCATGCATCAATCTTGTGCATATCGTGCACTCATGTGAGACAATCTCCGCCTATCAAGGAGTCCCATAACAACTTGCCCAATGACATATGTAATGGTTAACTACATCTCATAATAAACATATAGATGATGTGTATAGGCCTCTACATGATGCTATGCTGTCACATACTCATAATCAGTTTCAACAACCGGCACCGATAATTGACATCGATAATCGGCCTATATAATCAGCTATGACAATTAGAATCGGCCTCGATAATCAGAATCAGTTTCGACAATCGGAATTGGCCTAACAAAGGGCCTAAGGGAAGGTCACAATGTATACATTTAACTATCATCGTCCATCAATGTGAACATTTAACTAACATCGCTCCCAAGCAGTGGCTCACATAAACATCATTACATACATTATAGTGAAATCACACATTACATCGGTCCAACATTCATCGCATTGGGCCTCACTCGAGGGCCACACATACGTCACAATGGGCCTTGGCACATGGGCTGAAAATATATCACAATGGGCTTCAACATATGGGCCGAAAGTACATCTCATTGAGCCTTACCAAATGGGCCAAAAATACATCATAATGGGCCTCATCATATAGGCTGGAAATATATCACAATGGGCCACGACATGTGGGCGAGAAATACATCACAATAGGCCATGACATATGGGCTAAAAATACATTACAATGGGCCACGACATATGGGCCAGAAATACATCATAATGGGCCACGACATATGGGTTGGAAATACATCACAATGGGCCATGACCCATGGGTTTCAAATACGCAACAGGTGGGCCCCATTACATGGGCCATAAATATATTACATCAGGCCTTGCCCATAGGCCTCGAATACATCACATTGGGCCTCGCGTATGGGCCTCGAATACATCACATTAGGCCTCACCCATGGGCCTAGAATACATCACATTGGGCCTCACTCATGGGCCTCGAATACATCATATTGGGCCACAACCCATGGGCTTCAAATACACAATAGGTGAGCCTTATACATGGGCCTCAATACATCACAAGTGGGCCTCAAATATATATCACAGGTGGGATTTTCATGTGAACGGTATGGATATACACATATCTCAAGGTGCGCCTCACCCGTCCGGCATATAGACGGAGTGAATATAGAATAGATACATCAAGGTAGCTACTCAAAGCTCCTGCCCATCCCAGTTAAATGGATGGATGGTGTAAATAAGATCATACATCATAATGGGTATCTACCGTCCAGATAGCTGGATGATGTGAACGAAGCACCTACATCATAGGTGGGTCCCATATATATGGACGGCGTGGTTAAAATGCATACATTATTGTGGGGGCCACAGATGTTGGTGTGGATGGACCACAATATTAAGGTGGTCCCACATGGACAACATGGATGATACAATACATGTATCAGGGTCGGTCCCACACATGTGGCCCACCAGAGGGATGGACAGACGGTCTAGGTCAAACCCACAGAACTTGTTGTGTCAGTCAACAACTATATAGCTAGTGTAAGGTACACTAGTCAGTCCTTTTCCACAGAGGTGGGTCCCACGTGGGGCCCACCATAGTGTTATTTTCCATCCAATTTGACCATAAGGTCCTGAAATAAGAGGAAAAACAAATTTCATAAAGATCCAAAACTTCAGTGACCCAAAAGGGTTTCAATGGTAGATGTTCAGTCACGTGGTGAGGACCACCTAAGTGCCATGAATGGCTGATTTTTGGGGGCACCCCATATATAAAGGGGACCCATCAAATGCATGGTGTTGATGTTCAATACGCATCATGGTGGGGCCCACTGACCCTACTCGCTGGGACACTGGACGCTGATAGCAATAGCGTTAGCCTCCTACTGTTTATTTTTTATTTTTTTATTTTTTATTCTAAGGATTTTTATAGGTGTGGCCCACATTAGATGATCCAGTCCGTCGGCTGGGTTTTATGGCTCATGACGGGTTTAATAAGCCCAATATTCAATATTTTTTTGACACCCAAAAACATCACAGCGGGCCCTAACAATTTATCATTATTAAAATAATATTTTTAATGGTGTGGCCTACCAAAGAATTGGATTGACTCCATTTTTTGGCTCAATGCTTAAAATGAGCTGGGAAATGGGATGGACGGTGTGGATCAGATACATATATTAAGTTGGGGTCCACGTGAATGGCCTACCAAAATTTTTTTTTGAATCAATCTGGTATCTCGTTTTTCCTTCAATGTCCAGGCCAGCAGCCTCTCCAATCTGGACGGGCGGTGTGGATACATCCATCCATCTAGGTAGGGTCCATGTTAGTATGGCCCACCAGCCTCTAGAATAAAGGCTAACATTTGTGTTTGCGTCCGTCCAGACCCAGAGTTTGGACAGCCTAAATGCAATCACATACATCAGGTGGGTCCACATGGTGGCCCACCAATCAAACTAACATTTGTGTTTTTCCCATTAGACAGCCCTGCATGACCGCCTGGTCATGCAGGCTCTGTGACGGCAGCAAGGTGGGCCCACAAGGTGGACAGTGTGGATCTAATACATCCATCAAGGCGGGCCACAAACATGGAAGAGAGAGAGAGAGAGATAAGAGAGAGACGAGTGATGGAGGGGCCCCACCACTATGGGCCCCTCTAACACATGTATCAATGCATACACCAATATGGGTCCTAAATCTTGTGGGCCCTAAATCAAAAATTAAGTTCTAGTGCTATGATCACCCAACTTTGATCTCCTCTTTCTTCTCCCGCCTATAGCCTCTAGAGCTTCAAGGGAACGATTTCAACAGTCGAGATGATCTTTGGATGGTAGAGATGGGAGGTAGGAAGGTGGGCCACACTAACTTCTTTGGGGAGCTTGGATGTTGCTTCACATGGAGTTGCTTAAAAAATGGAGAGAGAGAGATGATGGAAGAGAAGTGATGAGAGAGAGGGATGGTGAGTGATGGATGTACCTTGTTGTAAGAGAAAGTTAACTTTGGAGAGGGTGATTATACTTGGGGATGAGTGTGAGTGATGGGAGTGATCTGTACTTGATTGATGGGATTGATGAGATTGATGTGATGTTCTCCTGGGTTTGTAACGCGCGGCATTTTTCCTCGAACGACGGTGTGATAGCAAGGGCACGAGTTTCGAGTCGAGCCAATTCTGATATATGGGACACGACTCAGGATCGCGCACAAACGGGAGGACTGCAGAGGCCTACGAAATGGTACGGGCTAGGATACGAATCTTACAGAGGTACCGGCGACCTACGTAACTGTTGGGCTGGATTTACGGCTCACTGAGGGGGAGCTGGCAATGGTGGTTGGGACGGTCGGTTGATGCGCTGAGGGGGCGCATCGCCGTGGTCCCTCATCCGAGAATAGTAGAAAGCCTCTAAATGGCCCACTTTCTTGTAGTACCCGCATGTGAGATCAAGTCGGGGATAAACGGGTGGAGGAGTTACATGTTGGGGAGGCGAGCTCGGGTGTGGTTTCCTCCCTGCGGAAGAAGAAGACTGTCCTCCCATTCTGCCTTGAGAGTCAAGTTGGAGGCGAGCTCGAGAGACCCGCTCTCTGCCTTACTCATATCGTAAGGATATTTTCACCAATTCGGCATAGGTACGGATATTCGCACAACACATATTGGTGCGAATGTCGGGCCTCAGGCCTTCGTTGAAGCGCCTCATCCAGGTTTCTTCGTCGACAACTATTCGGGGGGCATAACGGGACAACTCGGTAAACTGGTTCTCGTATTCGGCTATTGACATCCCTCCTTGTAGGAGGCACAAGAACTCATTCTCCTTCTCATTTCTCTAGGTTTGTGGGAAGTACTTTTGGAAGAAGCAGGCTTCAAAATCTTCTCACGTCCAAACAAAGTTGGCAGGGACAATCCTCAACACGCCTTCCCACCATATGTCGGCCTCCTTCTCAAACAGGTAGGAGATCAACTCCACTTATTCCGCCTTGGTACAGTAGAGGGGCCGAATCGCCTTAGTGACCTGATTTAACCAAAACTTGACCTCCTCAGGACGATGTGTGCTAGCGAAGGTAGGTGGTCTGAGCCTTTGGAAATGCTCAAAGAGACTGCATGGAGCAGTAGACGACCTAGGTTGCTCTGATGATGGCATGTTTATGTGGTGGGTCATGGTTCCCACCAGAGTATCTAGGGTCTGTTGCTGCTATTGCATAACAAGCAGCATCTGCTCCATAGTGCCCATGGTTAGGGCTGTCCGGTATGTGGAGGTTGTGCCTTGAGTTGGTGGTGCTTTGGAAAGGTGGTCTGGAACGGTATTCCCCACATTAGGCTGGTCAGCTGCCCCTTAGCAGCCTTGTTACTCATTGGGGGTAGTGCGATCTCGTTCATCCATTTCGCCGAGAGATAGGCGGACTAGGCGGTCGTCACCCTGAGGCCTCATTTCCTAAAAGGCATTCTTATAAGGTTTAGTATCAGTAAATCTATGGATATAATATCCAACACAGGCGCATTCCGATAGAGATATCATATAAGTGCTAACGACCACTACTAACATTTCAAACATTACTCAAATTTAAGCAACTTCAAGCATTTCATTAGAGCAAAATTTGTCAATGATACATAGGCTGATGCATTACATGCACAAAGACAGAATGCAAAAGTCGCTGATAGATAGAAAAGCTTAAGGAAACTATGACCTAAATAAGCAAAGAAACCATAGCTAGAATTAACAACCTAAGAAGGCAACTCTTCATCACGTTACTAATCCTCCGAGTCTGGCGAAGGAAGGGATGTTCCCTCTTTCTGTATGTAGGACAGAATTGCTTTCAGGTGCGAGATTGCTTCTTGAGCCTCCTCTCTAGGTTCTCCTGGTTCTCTTCTATCCTGAACATGCAGGCGTAAAGCGCATCCAAGCTCTTGTGCTTGCTACGTGTGATGGGCGGCTCCCAGTTAGTGTCATGGGCCTCTAGTTCTCCTTCTTCCTCATCCTCTTCTTCATCTCCACTTTCCTCTTCCACTTTGTCCTTGAACTCTACAATGCGGGCCCTATGCTGCTTAGGGCCCATCTTCATGTGGTTGAGAGTTCCCTCATCGATCATCTTGATTGGGATGAGGAGTTCTTTGGGCTGCCTATGCCCATAGTTATGAGCAATCTTACATAACAATTGGATAAATGGAAGGGCATGTTTCTCTCGAGTGGATAGCATGGCCTTCATAATTTGAGTCAGCACAAGCGTGGGCAGGCAAACCTTCTCTCCCTGTCCCACTAGGTAGAAGAAGTCTACCATGAATCAGGAGCACTCCGTGCAGTTGCTAGCCCTCGGATATACGTTGTAAGTGCAAATGTGGTGGAGTAGGTGATAGTCGGGGGTCAAATCTGATGGCTTGATGCTGCTTTCTCTCCTCCACTCGACAAGCTTGCCACACAAATGGTGCGTATGGTGGCCTATTTGCTGTTTTTCCGCCAAACTATCCTCGTGAGCATGCACATTTCCATGCTCCACTCCGAGGATTCGTGCGATAATATCCATGCCAATGTGGGCCTCTTACCAGCCGAGGCTAATGCTAAACTCGAGTGGCTCGAGAGTGGGCTTCCGCATACGTGCATAAAAGGTCCGTACTAGACTATCATTGGCCCGATATTTCCCCTCAAACATTGGACCCAAACCATTCTCGAGGAGGTGGTCGAGCAACTGATGCTTGCCGAATTACTTCTCGTCTGCATGTGCCTCAAAAATAATCTTTCAGTTTCTAAACCTAACGAACTCGATGCTTGGCGGTGCCACTCGTGCGGGCAAAGCTAGAGGGTCTAAGTCTCGCTTTGACCTTTGCTCAACACTTGGCCCCGCACCACTATCCTGCTTCTTCTATGACCTCCTCTCGCGGCTTGGCCTTGCTTGGTCGAGGGCCACCCGCTTCTTTCCCATGAAAGACAAAATCATGGAAATAGAAAAAAGTAAAGAAATTACCTCAAGAAAGGCCATAGAGATAGATTTCCTCTTCCTTGTGCAAGGATGGAGCAAGGAGTGAAAGATTTTTAGAGGAAAGAGCCCTAGTTGATGGGTTTTGGGGGAAATGAGGTGTGTGGGCCCTTAATGAGAGAGAGGTTTGACTTAAACAAGGTAAGATTGGTGGTCTTTGGTTGTTGTTGGAGTAGATTAGTGGGTTTTAAAGATTGAAGATGGGTTGGAAGGAGGGTTTGAGAGCTTGGGAGAGATTGGGGTAAGGATTTGGGGGAGAATAGGTGAGGAAAGGGATGGAACCCTAGGGAGAAGCCCCTAGGGCTTTTGAAAGGTTTAAGGGAGCAAGGAGGGGGGTCTCACATGTGGGAGGGCCTATCTGAGTTTGGGGTCGACGGCGGCTCGCCGATCTGGTGGTGGCCTTGCCACACGCTGGTGGTTCTGGCGGTGGCCCACCAGCCCTTTACTGTTTTCTTGGCCTGTAGGGTCATGGCGACCCCTTTGGCGTGTCGGTTAAGTCCGCCGATCGTTGGGCACGTATATTGTGCCTAAAGGATTGATTTTTATTTTTTATTTTTAAATGTTGGTGGTGATCTTTCAAGTTGAAAAGCCATCCATTTGATGGCCCTAGTAGGCCCAGAGTCTCTCAGACTCAAGGCAAAGACGCCTTGGTCTACCAAAATCAAAACTGAAGCACATCCTACATCGGATCGGTCTATCGGGCGTGCAATGCACGTGTTTGGGACAACACAAGTTACTCTAGCAACTTGAATCCTCTACATTAGGCCGTATTGTCTCAAATATTCAAATTCCCAACTATAAGTGATTTAGATCACTTCTTATGGCCTAAGTCCCTCTTATACATGAACCCTAGGCTGATTTTTCAATGCTTAGATTTGCCGAATGACTTCGTCCTAGGGTCCTTTAATGTCTCTAAGTTCGATTGCTCCCTCTTAAGTCGATAAGGCATTATGATAGACCAATTTCCCAAGGCCCAGCTTAACCCCAAACCATACTCTGATACCAAGTTGTAATGCCCCGAATTTCAGGGGCCGTGTAGGAACCTGGCTTCCAAATTCCTGGGTGCCACGTATGCCCTAATGGGCTTTAGATTTTAATGCATTTGGATTTATTTCATAAGTATTGGGGAGTTTAGCAAACCATGAAGCATGAGTAAATCATAGAATGGAAATAAGAGCCACTAAATATGTGGAATATCCA
This sequence comes from Magnolia kwangsiensis, assembly GCA_037074715.1. Lineage (NCBI taxonomy): Eukaryota > Viridiplantae > Streptophyta > Magnoliopsida > Magnoliales > Magnoliaceae > Magnolia > Magnolia kwangsiensis. The sequence continues at coordinate 37,974,193 of CM073576.1, read as the reverse complement.
AAATACAATTCTAAGAAAATTCAGGAGAGGGAACTAGTTCCACCCATACAAGTGTCCCAAAACGACTAGGGCCCTAGCCCATACTATGCGACCGTCCATACATAAGCTAGAAAGAGTCGCCGAAGGTCTGGTAATATGCCCGATCCTCCTCATCATCTATACTGGCATCCTCCAGCGCATTTAGCTCCGTCGACCCTGCATGTATGGCAGGTTCTAATTAGTGTTTTAAAACACCATCTCAGAGTGGGAGTGAGTAATTAACTTAGTTGTACCATTAACAATAAGTTACATCGATTATCATACGCAAGAACAAATTTAGTGAAAGACATATATTTATAGAATCCTAAATACTCTGGTTAATGCAAATGCATGATTCAATGATATGTGCATGCTCTCACCACAACACTCCCTCAAGTGACAACATCTAACGATCGTAAATGACCAACACTTCCTTAGTGTGACCATGATTGCCAAATCGCCAAAGTAACCAATGCAATGTAATGTGAATGTTAGCCAAGTTGATTAATTATGTTCATTCATCTAGCAGTTTGGAAAAATCGAGATACCCTGACAGATCAATGCCCTAATCTGATCGCGCGGCTTTAGCGGTCGTGGCCGTATGGTTCTTGCAATCCTTGGCCCCTTTGGGTTTGTCACTCCCACAATTTGAATCATATGAAGGCGTTTAAGACAATTAAAGTCTTTCTCACGGTCACTATGGGGAGGCTCGTCATCCCAAAGTAAGTCGACAGCTTGAGCATAGTGTCCCATTTCACCATCCCCGGCTCATGAGTCTTGTGGGCCATAATTAATGGTTACTAGTGGGCGAAAACGGGTGCAGGGTGCCTCAGGTTTCAGGAGGCGTGTACAAACATGGTTAACTTATAAGAATGACCAACCAGTGGACCAATTTGTCCCCACGAGACGAACCACAACTGTATGACCAGAGAGCAACATCTCACGTAGTCCAAATACAGCTGACAACTCATCGTTTGGCTAGTCGGGCCAAACTTGCCCATGAATTGACCCAACAAAAGGGTTGCCCAAGAAAGTTTTGATTGGCTGGCCAATCCAAAAAGGGCGTAATGTGTAAATACAATACCAATAAGTAGAAGTTGATCTACTCGTAGTTGTGAGGAGAATTAGGCAAGTGTAATTATAGTCCGCATTCGAATTCAGGGCACAAGCCATCATTATACATAATTCAGGGAATTCCTAACTAGGAGTTTCACAAATTTCAGCAATTTAATAATATAACTAGTTGTGCACTTAAACTGCATATGTTAGTTATATGCAATAGAATTTAACCTATGAAATCAACAAGATTGGGGATAATACACATGCAACTTCATAATTTGACAAACAATTCAATCAACACATTCAAGGGTGTTAAGTCCCAAATTTCTCTCCCTGATTGGAGAAATTTCATGCATAAATTCAAATTCATCCATGTCATTATAAAATCAGTAACGTGCAAAGAAAAATCTCCATACATAATCACTAGAGTTCGCTCTAGGCATGATAACATGCCACCTAGAGGTAATGATCTGCACCTATCGTCGACTAGAAGTTCTTATGGTCGCTCTAGGGGTACAGGGTCCGCAAATTTGATATGTTGGGGCCCTGTGTCAAGGAATCGCATGTCAAGAAGCATGCATGTGACCCTAGTTAAGAAAAATCGAGGAGAACTTGAATTTGTTACCTTAAATCGGCTACACCTCGTCTCTACAGCGGTAAGGCTAAGGTTTCTGGTGAATGTTTGTGGTAGGAGTGCAAGAATTTCAATTCCCTAGCTCCCCAAGCACTCTCACTCTGCCTCTCTCTCTCTCTCTCTCTCTCTCTCTCTCTCTCTCTGTGCTGTTAGAATTTGTTGTAGTCATGAGGAAGAGAGGGCTTAAAGGGTTTTATATCATGTATTTTAGTTCAGTTGGCCCTGAGTGTCACTTATTTCCTCAAATGGTCCTTTGGGCCCACTTATGGCTTTCGGGGCTAACCTAAGGCCCTAGGCCCATCTAAATTATGAGATGGGTGCCCCATGGTCTTATGAGGGACTGTCCAAGGTTTGACAGCAAACGGATGCGAGAATTTAATGCAAGGGTTTGATTTGTGATCAACGGTCATCGTTCCTCGATCAAGGGTCAGATTTTGTAAACGAGTGTAGGAAAATATCTTCATCCTTTGGTATAAATTTAGATGAAATTCGACGACTGATATGCCCTAATACCGCCCTAAGTGGCAGGGCCATTTGTTTTAAAATTTTAGATTTTTTGCCAAAGCTAGGGCGAGTTGCACTTTACAAGTGCCGACTGGATGACGTGAATTGTGTGTTTCCAGGCGTCGTCTGAGTTTGTTGCCTGTGATGGATCATAAGCCCAATGAGGCCCATGACCTCTCAAAGTTTCAAAATTTTCTGCCCCTCCTTAAGCGATGTACGACCTGTGCGGATAGTCATCAAGTACAAATAGGCAGAGAGGCTCTATGGCCTGAACATAATCAAACTTGATTGCGTTAGTAGCTTAGTCCGGGTTAATTTATCAGTGGTAGGCCCACACGTGTGATCGGATCGTGCGATCCTGCAGCAATTCACACGTGGACGCCTCAGGACATTATTCTGATTGGGCCGGGTGTTGCATTATGATTTTAAATGATGATGATTATAGTATTATTAACTTGATGGTGGCCAAGTGGTATTGAAGATGAGCATGATGTTATTTATGTTTAACATAATTTGATTGTTTTGGGATATCATCAGTGGGCCATGTGCCCAAATAGATTTGTAGCCTAGAGGCACACATGTTGTACATGTGGGTGTCCATCCGGGTCACTTCCAGTGGACCCCGCCTTGGTATATGCCTTTTATCTATGCCTTACAGGCTACATGAGGAGCCAATGTTAGTCTAATGTGGGCTACACCACATAGACTTCCATATTTCGAAAGGAGTCTGTCATTTGGTTATCACTCTTTGTATATGATGTGCCAATTAGGGCTGATTATCTCATAATATGTTTGATAACATGTTAGTAGGGGTCTACATCGATTCGAATAGAGTCGACTGGCCTCAACTTGACTCAGCTTGACCATTAGCTAACCTTAGCTCGAACTTGGCTCGACTCAGCTCGATCCTCAAGCCTAACTGGCTAGCTCGGCTCGGTTCAGTCAGCAGCTCGGGCCAGTTCGAGCCAAGATCAAGTTGAGTTCGCCTATGCAGCATTTTCACAAACACCTAGACTGCACCTTCAAAATATCACTGTATTTAAGACAACAACAATGGTTTTGATAGGTATTTTATCAAACACCTTCCAAGAAACATAAAAATCAAGGAAAAAAGGGTATTAGTTTCATATACATACCTTCCTTGCCACCAGCCACACTTCGTTGAGTCATTTCACCAAACACTTGGTGAGCAACTTCAATATCAAAATAACGGAGTCACTAAACTGGTTCAATTTGAGTTCGATTCGAGTTGGGTTTGATTCGAATCGAGTTGAGCTGGGGTCAACTCGAACTCGGGTCGAATTCATTTTCGAGCTCAAAATATCAGCTCAACTCGACTCGAACTCAGATTCGAACTGAGTCAAATCGAGCTTTTTCGAGTCGAGTTGAGCGAGCTAACCGAGCTAGCTTGGTTCGTGTACACCTCTACATGTTAGTGTGCTTGGCCTGATAGGACACGCTAATAGCATGCTTAGTATAATGGATATTATACGCATACCTGTTGTGGATAACAATTAATCATAGCATATGCCTTTCGGCTTGAGACACTTAGGGGACTCTATATGGGACAGGGTCGCCCCACATAATCGTGTGGTATGCGCATTTTGGGTGCATGTCTTAGATGGTATGACTCATGCATTTCGCGTCTTGTATGTCACGATCACTTTACACCCTAGCGACATCAAGGTTGTAGCCTCCACAAGCATATCGTGGATGAACAGATTGGATACGAAAAATATCTGTTCTAGCATTAGTGCGTTATGAATGTCCTTACGTGAAAGTCTCTAAACCCTTGTAGTACCAATAGGATGCTTCAATGTTGAGACCGAGTGTATAACATGAGCACCTGAGTGTCAAATACCAGTAGGCTGCGTCTTCCACTTTATCGTGGTCAATTGAAAGAGTGTGACCTTATCTGCTCGAGGGTAAGGGGCTGTAAGTTAGGTTCGGTTTGACCAGCTCGTAAATGGGTCCGCTATCAACAAGTCAGTTTGACATTGGCATACCACTGACAAGAAAAATAGTGAAGTCTTTTTCACTCACTTGGTCATACGCGTGATGGGGTGGCAACTAATGTTGGATTGTACTAGACCTCGGTGTGTTTTCATATACAAATTGTACTGATATGTGGACTGGTTGAGGATTGGCCTATTTGCGTTGTATCCCTAACATATGATATTCGGCCACATAGGCCTTGCATTGCATAGCCTTAATATGGCTAATAATATTCATGGAGTAGGCAGTTTAGCCCTCCATCATCTTCAGCATACTCTGATATCTGTATTATTGTTATATGCATTGTGCACGCATACACACACTCTACTGAGCTTTGTAGGAAGCTTATGTGTGTTTGTTTACGCAGCTGGGAGTGTTAGGGTGTATCAGTAGCATTGAGCATAGAGCATGATCATGTTCTTTTGAGTTTTGATTACATCATATATTTTCCTTTTAGCATTGTACTCAAAGATTATATTAGTGGATATGTGGTGATGATGTTATTTTGTGACTTGGGTACACTTGTGATTTTGCTCCTTTACAAAAAGAAAAAAAAAACTCACCCTTTAAATCCTCTTTGTAGAATTCTAGGATCGGAACCTGGCGTCTAGGAACTTGGATCCAAGAATGGGGTACTATAGAGGCTTTCATTACTGGATTCAGTGACTGAGAATTTTGTGAGCCTAGTTCTCGAATTTGGGGTGTGACACATCGAAGTGTGTTCGATGTCATCGAACGATTCCGCCCAGATTTTTGCAGATTTGCGAATTTGTAGGATTTATTTTCGATTTTGATTAAGATTCTCTTAGAGGCTATATATTTAGGTGTAATCAAAATTGGGAGGTATCTAAGTCTTTATAATTTATTCCTAAGGTTTCAATGGCTTGTAAAGGGAGATTCGAGGCTTATTCAAATCGGGTATTCTCTCTGTCTCTTGTAATTTTTGATTTTCATAGTGCTTTATGTTGCTTTGTGCCATGATTTTTTCCCATAACGGTTTTTCCATGTTAAATTTGGAGTGTTTGCATTATGCTTGCTTGGTGTGATTATATTACTTCACTTGATCCATCTCTATGTGCTTCCACGGTCCCCTACCAATACCTACATCCATGCTAAAAACTAGTTTTTTTTTTTCAATGTATCTTTTATAATGCCCAGTTTAGAATTTTATAACTTCTTTATATTAACCAATTTCCTACACTTTAAATTTTTTTTTTTTTTTTTTTTTATTTGTAGACAAACACTTGTACATGTTGAATTGCCTTAAATTCTTTGAAGTTAACTGTCATAAACATGGAATTGCCATTGACCAGAAAATAATATATAATGTTAAAGTTCAAAGATTAAACTAAAAGAGAATCTCTATACACAAAAGAAAACTATGGGTTTCTCAATCATTTACAATATACGGCACGGTGTATGCATAGATTTGTGATAATCCTTACTTTACAAACGGCCTAAAAGACAGGCATTTATACCGAAAAATCCAAACAAAAAGTTCAACCAAAAGTACTTGTCAACGTTCTCTAAGTCATCCACATACTTCAAATATCGTGGCCCACTTACTTAGCTGGCCAATTTTCAGGACAGAACATCTCCATTGTCAGATCCACCTGATGGCAGCTTAGGTATTGAACCTGTCTGCCACATTGGTACATGTTGTGTAGAAAGGTATGCCTTGTACAAGCGTGTGGGATTTGCGTAACTCACCAAAATGAAAATGAAAAAGCTAACCAAGTACCTCAATGATAAAAAGGATTGTAAAGCAATAATACTTGAATGTCTGAGACAACTCTGAGACAACTACTAACAAACAACTATGCTCTAAATTTTTTATTTTTTTTTAAAATGCAAACACCACTCAGCACCACATCTTAACAAACGGATCAAAACTACGCTAAAAATAAAAATAAAAATAAAAAAATAAATAATAATTGCAAACACCACTCAGCCCCACATCTTTTCCATCAAAAGCTTAAGGGCTTGCCAGGTTGCCACTTAAAAAGTGACTTCATATCAATTCAGTTAATTGTGATTACGTATTAGAGAGAGATTTTAAAAAAAATAATAATAATAAATAAATAAAAACAATCTTCATAACCAACAATCATAAATTAATCAGAAATAAATAATTATGATTAAGTAAAACGGGATGAACTCATTTTCAGGCATTTTGCGAAATGCCATACCTTTCACAACATCCTTCAAATTCTTCGTAAAACTGAAATCCGTTTACAGCTTGCAAAAAAATTGCTCCGAGCCGAGTTATCCTAGCATAAAATCCGAATAAACTAAAATTTTAAATTCCATGACACACCAACGAAAAACAACTGAGATTTCTGACAACTTACCTAAAGGAAACATTAATGAAATTGCATTATTCTTTCAGAAAATCTCTGGACTGGACTGTGGACACGACATTAGAAAAATCACTTCGCAAATAAGAAAACTAATACGAACTTCGAATTCTTGAAAATCTCAATAAAATTACTCCAAACGGGTCATTGAAAAGCTCATGTTCGAATCCTCAGCCTTTGAGGAGAATCTCTCTATCTTAGGGCGTAAGAACGTGTTTTTTCACATGGGAACATCTTGAAGTCGGTACATATCATGCCATTCCTTTCGTTAGTTAGGCAACACATGCATCCATCTTGGATTTAGACCGTAGGTTTGGTTTTTCTACATGTCTATTTCTTTGTGCATGTGTGGCCACCTGATGAACAGATGGATTAGAAACATTCACATGGGAAATAGGAATTTTTATTAGTTTTTCGGTGGCCATCCAGGGCTAACCCAGTTTTCTGGGCTCAGGGTTTGGTCTGCTGTAATAGGCCCATGTTGGGCTCCTGATGGCTCAGGCATTGGTCTTGTAGTGTTGGGCCCGGTATGGGTTTAGACTGGCCGGCCTAAAACCCGGCCCATTACTACCCTAGAGTAGGTTCAACCGTGAAAGGTCTAAGGATTTGATTGGCTTTTGGACCACCGTCCATCCGGGGACTGGGGTGGCCCCCACCATGATGTTCATATGAAATCCACCACGACCAGCAGGTGCTCCACCATATGTTAGGCGTAGGGACAAAAAATCAGCCACATTCGTGATTCTAGTGGGCCACACGGTTAGAAACAATGTACAGGGAAACTCTCACCCTCTAAACTGTTTCCTTTGGTGAGGCACATCTGAATCAGTGATGGAACTGATGTTTTGTACCCAAGCCTAACTTTTGGTGTGGCATCTAATGGTTGGAGTGGATGTCATGTAATCATTTCAGTGGACCTGTAAAAATAAAGAGTGGACGGCTCTTCCCAACTGTTTCCTTTAATTCAGGCATACCAGGATTACAAGTGGATCTCGCAAACATGTCATGGTGGGCCTAGACAAAATTCAAAGGGTGGGCATACTATAAAATTACATGATTTTTTAAGAGCGTGATTTGATGTGCATATGAAATCCACCCCAACCATTAAATATTTAATCCCACATTAGGCCCATGGTAAAAAAATTAGGCTGATATGTGATTCAGGTAGGCCACACCAAAGGAAACAATAGAGAGAGATGTCCACTCTTGATTATTTTTTATAGGCCCATAGTAATGATTATCTAAAATCCATTCCAACCATTAAATGCCACACAAAATTTAGGCCCTGGCCCAAAAATAATCCCATCCATGATTCGGGTGGGTACACCATGGAAAATAGTTTAGAATGAGAGCCATGCCCTCTATTTCTAATCATGTGGTCCACCTGAATCACAAATGGTGCTTATTTGTGGTCCACCCACCTTACATCGGGTGGGATACGGATTTCCTGGGATGTTTTTGATCAATCCACTCCGTCCATGCGTTTTTATAGCTCATTCCAGGACGTCCGATAAAAAATGAGTTGGATCCGCAACTCAATCGAGTCACACAAGAGGGAAAATTGGGGAAAGAAATTTATACCGTTGAAAACTTCCTGGGCTCCACTCTGATATCTATGGGCCATCCAAACCTTTTATAAGGTCACTCTCAATAGGATAAAGTGAAATAACTGAAAAAATATCTTGATACAAAACTTTTATGTCCATAAGAATGTTTCAACGGTGCTCACCGAATCCTCATTGTTTCCTCTCTTGTGGCTCACTTGAGTTTTGGATCGACCTAATTTTTGGTCACGTGTCCTAAAATGATCTCCTAAAACGGATGAACGGAGTGTATTTTGGAGAAATATTTCGGTGGGCCCCACCCAGCATTCTTGCGCAGGAAGTTTCCGCGAAAGGCTTTCGCAGGAAATCTGCGTCCCATCGGGTGGCTCAAGGGGATCTCACGTAATCATCATGCAGGTCCTTTCCTTGCACTGCGGCGTTACTTTTGTAAAGAGATGTAATGCAGGTCCTTTCCTTGCACTGCACCCCAATGATAATTACTTGATTTAATGGAAACTTGTTGAAACTCTTCTTCAAAAATGTATCCGAACATAACTCGTAAGTATCTTTTTTTTTTTTTTTAATAGCAAAATTCCCTAAAAATATGGATTCTGGCAAATGAGTGGCAACTTACAATGGGACACTCAAGTTTTATAATGGCTGGATTTTGGGGTTTACAGTTCATCCATGTGGGGAACATTTTCGAAATGGATGGGATGGAAAATACATAACATGGCATCCCGTAAACAATTTGGAAGGCTTTTAATGGTGGGTGTCCCCACTCCAACTGTTCCCTGTGGTGTGGCTCACTTGAGTTTTTTGGATCAACCTAATTTCTAGGTACTAAGGAGAAACTAAGGGGTTACATGATGGATGGATTGGATGTCATGCACACATCTCAAATGGTACTTTTTTCTTCCTTGAGAGCATCCAGGGCCCCCTTGGTTTCCTTTAGAATCGAAATGTGTGCCATATAGGCTATTCTTCTTTTCTATCTACCATTAGTTGAATACTTTAGAACAGAGAGGAAGAATAGATACGTGTGACACTTGTATGCACTCCTGACTGAGGATGTAGACGTGGATAGGGCTGTGGATTGGTAGTTACAGCTGTCACTTGTGAGGCAACTGAGGATTTATAAATATTGCATGTTGCAAATATGACATATGTGAGGCATTTGAAGCGGATGGCGTTACATGTGCAACATGTTGTATTGTGTTTCTTATAATAAAATAAATTTAAAAATAAATATTTTTTTAAAATAAATATTTTATTATATATATAAACTTTTATTTTTTAATTACTCAATAGAACGAGCAAGAGGAGAGATTTTTTGCTTTCTAAAATAGGGATCAAATACTCGTTAACGTGATGGTGGCATTATCCATTGAAGCAAGGTTATTGCAGTGGTGGAGTGCAGCTTCATTCAGGCTGAGGAAATCAGTTGTTCAGATGCTATCTCTATGTCTAATCATATGGGAAATTTGGAAATCCTGAAATGCCACGGTATTTGAGTGTAGACCAGTGTCCTTCTCCACTGTTTTATCAAGAGTCAGATGATGGATATCGTATATAGATTCTCCTGCCCGGAATTTGCTTGCCCCTGCCTCTGACTGCCCTTTCCATCATGGGACTGGTGTTGTCTCAGCGAGCAGGAGCCCCAATGGCCAGGCCTTGCTGGTTAAATGGGAGATGCCCTCTCCTGGATGGGTAAAAGTTAATGTGAAGGGATCCGCCAAGGAATTTGGAAAGCTTTGGTGGGGGAGGTATATGCAGGGGAGACAAGTGTGAATTTCTTTTTGCCTTTTCTGCAGGTTATGAAGAGGGATCGAACACCTATGCCGAGCTGTGTGCCACCCACGATGGTCTATCCCATTGGCTCCAAAAAGGCTTCTTCCAAGTCATTGTAGAATCTGATTCACGACTGGTTATCGATATTCTTAATGGGGTCTCTCAGCCAGGCTGAAAATGGAGTTCCTGGCTTATTTGGATCAACCAGTTGAAGCTCAGAGGTCATCTTTGCATATATCTTCAGGGAAGACAATTCCCCCATTGATTCCATAGCCCAATTAGGTAGTGCCTCCCAGTCTTTCTCCTGGTTTGATCGTTTTTTTGAGCTCCCCCAACACGTTAGAGGACTTCTTTTCCTTGATAAGGTTGGGCCGAGCACAATTAGGGTAGCTTGATGTTTCCCATTTCGATTTTATGTTTTTGTGTAGTATATTATTATTATTATTATTATTATTATTATTATTATTATTATATTTGTCTTTTGCCATGATAGGATCCCCCGGCTTGATGTGTCATGGGGCTGCCTGAATGTAAATTTCAATGATATAGTGATATGAAAAGTTCCCCCTTTTTTCTTTAAAAAAAAAACTACGGATCAAATCTTCACAAGAATCATGTTTGCACCATTCACCTGTAATATGTGGGCTGCTTAGGTGCTTTTTGACTCTTTCTTAGACGCACTTTGCATGGCGCATCATTGCATGGAGCCAGGTTTTTGGTATGTGGTTTGGATCCAAAGTGAAATTAGGAGTGAAACATAGTTTAGCCAAAGGACATGTAGTTCAAACCCACCTGAGCCATGGTGCAATTCAAAGTGAATCAGGGTGGTCTGATATTTGGCACATTGGTGTTTAAAGTTTTAACTGTAGTGTTGATTGAGAATAACTGTGACATAATTTTACACACGTCATACACGTGGTGACAAGTTTGATGATTAGGACTTAGGTTATATGGGGTAGCAATTTTATAATATTAGATAATTGTTTCTGTGTAAAAGAAGACAGAAATAACTGGTCATATCCTTTCATGGAAGAGTGTGTTATTGTAACTGCGTGTTGATGTTTTGAAGAGGCAGATAGGTATCTTTCCAGAAAAGACTCCATGTACCTTCAAATTTTATATACGTGGGATATTATAGTTCGGTAGAGTCATTCATGGTCTAGCACTCTTAAATCTACCAATTTACTATCTTTTTTAAATTAATGTTTTAAGAGGCATGCATATCAATGTTAAAAACTAGAGATCTATTGAATGCTTAAAAGTGTACATTTTTTTGTTGAAATTTAGATTTGTAAATTTATTGTATGGTGAAGATAATTTCTCATTTTTTTATTTTTTTTTCTTTTTTCTTTTTTACACTTATTGTAATCAACATAAAAGGAAAACTATTCTATCTTGAGATATTGACTGTTCAAATATGGATTTGAACGCATAAATCTGATTTTATTTATCGCAACTTTTCCTTTCCTTATTTACTTTTCTCCCTTTCGCCTTGGACATATGAACACTTCACATTATCAGACGTGGGATAACTAGCAATTGATAACATGTGGGGACTGGTAGAGAAGTTAGATGATGGGACATGCAGAAAGGGTTGTGGGGGCATTTGAGGATTTAAGAATATGTGGGGCTACTTGAAGGCGACAGTGGTACATTTTGCACATGTTAGACATTTGTACACTAGCATATTGTCACATGTGGGTGACAACCGATTGATGGTGACGTGTGGGGCTAGAAGAGAAGATGGCTGAAGATATATGCATGAAACTGCAGGGTCTAAATGGTGAGGATCCACCCTAGCAGAAATGTACACCAATCCAAATCGTCCAAACTGTGGGCTTCATTATGGATGGGGAGCATCTCCTTAAATGGGGACACATGAGTAATAGGATCCATTGATCCAGGTAGATCACTATATTGACATGCTATAGCCCAAAAATAGTGGTGACCTTAGATTGATGACCATCCAAACAGTTCCAATTTATTGCACTTTTAAATGTGGACCACTGTGCATCTTTTTGGCCAACTGTTTCTTAACCATCCATTTTCAGGATGCTAATCTGATCTCTAAGGTGGTCCAATTGGTGTGAATTCTTACTTACAGCTACTTCACATGGTGGTCCACTATATAGATGATTCTGATTGCCCTAGAAATGTAGCAAACTTCATGTGTGGAAGTTAAAAACTTGTATGTACATACTTCTAAGATGACATGATGGAAAAGGGTTCAAGTTGGGTTGTAGGTTATGTGCTCATGTGGTGGCTTAGGTTTATTATCGATCCTCTACCCAACCCTCTGAATTGCACTCCAATTGTAGAAGGAATAAAGGGTAGACGTGGTTATTGAACTTTTATTCGAAAAGATGGCCAAAATACCTAACAGATCTCTGCCACGTATAAAGGGGCACACTTGGATTGAAAAGTTATTGTGCTGAGAAGCTAGAGAGTCCCAATGGGCTGGCAGCTCATTTAGAGACATGAGTGTTGAGTTTTTTCAAAATAAGAAGAAAATAAATTTTAATTTATAAAAGAAATTAGGAAAAGGGTTGTGGCTTTTGGTGATTGTTAGCGACCATTTATTTGTAAATGGTGGTGCTTTTTGGTAAAGGGAGCGTCATTTGAATTTGAAATAGGGAGATGTCATTGTTAAAAAGATACCACCATTGTTGAAAAGACATGACACCATGGAAGAAGATGTCTTTTCATGAAATGGGTCTTAAGCATCTCTTGTGATAATATATAAACCCATCTTTTGGATAATCCAAAATCATAATTTCAACAATTTCCTCTCCATCTTCTTCTTCTTCACCATTTTTGTTTTTAAAAAGTTTTTGGAAAGATACAATTTTCAGGCACTAAACTGTAAATAGTTTTCAGGCAGTAAATTGCAAACAGTTTTTAGGGGGTAAATTCTAATAGCATAGAAGTCAGGGTTGTATACTGTAAAAGTGTGTTTGGGGTGCAGTTTTTTGATTTTGCAGGCTGAAATCTACATTTCTCTGATCTTGGAGAAGAGACTTATTGTATCCTAGAGGCGAATTTGCTGTAATCTTCTTGTAAATTAGTTTAATCACCTGTAGGGTGCGAATATCGCCTTAAAGATAGCGACATCGTAACTCGCCTTAAGCTTATCTTCAAGCAATTCATTTTCTAATTTTTCAACTCAATCATAACAATTTTAAGGCGATATTATGGCTTCTTTTATAGGTCATCCTGACTTTGTTCGAATTACATCGTTCGACGGCTCAAATTTTCTTCGATGACAATCAAAGGTACATCCCTTCCTCACATCATTGAAGTTGGATCATGTGCTCACTCAAGATCTTCATTCACCACCATCTGACAATGATACGTTAGAACAAATTCAAAAGAAATAAAATTGAGAGCGTAACGATTATTTATGCAAAGGTCATATCTTTAACGCTCTTTTTGACTCGTTATACGCCGTTTACCGTTAAAAGAAGACTGTTAAAGATTTGTGGCAGGCGCTGCTCACCAAATACACATTAGAGGATGAAGGCAACAAAAAGTTACTTATAAGTCAGTTTTTAGAACTCAAAATATTATATGAAAAACTTTTCCTTGATTAAGTATATAAGTTACAAGTCATTATCCAACAAATATTGTCAATGACACTTATCTCGACAAATCCTTCAAAGTATTTACCATTATTGTTAAACTTCCACCTAAATGAAAATATATTAGAAAATCATTGAAACAGGAAAAAAAAATGTCCTTAAAGGACCTCCTAATGTTTTTTCGAATAGAAGAAGAATCTAGGCTCCATGATAAAAAAGAAAAATAAAAGGAGGCCCTGAGTAACGCTAATGTAGTCGAGAATAGTGTGGATCGAGAATCAGAGAAGCCACATTTGAAAAAAGAAGATCGGTTCAAACTTAATAACTAAGGGTTCAAAAAGAACGCATCTAAGAAGAGTCCATACTTCTTTTGCAAAATCTCTTGTCATTTTAAGAAAGACTGCCGAAAATACAAAAAGAAAATGTAAGAAAAGAAATGACAAGTCAATATGCTGGAAGACATAAATCTATTAGCCATTGTCTCTGAAGTTAATATGATAAATGAGGATGTTGAATAATGGTTAGATTATTGCGCTACTAGACATGTTTTTAAAAATTACAAAATATTCAATTCTTACAAAATAGTGGGGGATAATCAAGAACTATATATGAGGAATGCCTCCACATCCGAGGTCGTAGGAAAAAAGGGAAGGTACGTTTTAATTTAACTTCTGAAAAAGTTCTTACTATGAACGATGTGCTACATGTACCGAATTATAGCAGGAATCTTATATCAACTAGTCCACTGATTAAGTTTGGATTCATACTCTTATTTGAATATGATAAATTGATTGTGTCTAAAAATGGGATATATGTAGAGAATGAGTATATATATTTAATGGAACGTTCAAATTGAACCTTATTATTGAAAATTCTTCTTCCATTTATATGCTGGATTCATATGATGTTTGACATGCTAGATTAAGACATATTAGTAACCTTAGTATGAATAATGTGTCTAATCTTAATCTAATCTCTAAGTATACAAAACTTAATGACAAATATAGTATTTTTGTACAATCTAAAATAACTAGCAAATCCTTTCTAAGAGTGGAAAAAGTTCACAACTCCTAGACTTATTTCATAGTGACATATGTGAAATGAGCAGTTTAATAACAATAGGGGGAAAGAGATACTTTATAATCTTTATAAATGATTTTTTCCCTTATACCCTAGTATTATACCTATTGAAGAATAAAGATAAGGCATTATAAAAATTCAAAATATATAAGGCAGAAGTTGAGAACCAGTTGACCAAAAGATTAAAATCATAAGGGTCGGATAGGGGAGGAGAATATCTATCCTTAGAATTCTTAGAGTTTTTACAAAACTCACGATATAATTCATCAAAACACAGCTCCCTGTTCACCCTAACAAAATGGGATAGCAGAATGGAAAAATAAATCGGAAAAATAAATCTCTCATAGACATGGTAAACTCTATGTTAAATAATGCAGGTTTAAGTTTAGGATTTTGGAGAGAAGCCCTATTGACTGCCTATCATATTTTTAATAGGATACCTCACTCTAAGACTTTTAAGACTGTATATAAACTATGAAAGAATATGATTCCTAATATCTTATATTTCAAGGTTTGGGATTGTAGAGCCTTAGTTAGGTTTACTGATTCTAAAAGGCTTAAGATAGTGTTGAAATCTCTTGAGTGTATTTTCATAAGATATGCACAAAATAGTAAGGCTTATAGGTTTCTACTTGTAGAATCTAATTATGTGATATCGCTAAACACCATAATAGAATATAGAGATGCCGAATTTTATGAAAATTCATTCTATTTTATAACTAGAAAAGAGATAAGATTTCAAGATTCTAATACAAGCAGTATTCCTCAAATAACTGATCAAGTTATCAGTAGTCTCGATAAAGAGGACATATAACCTAGAAGGATTAAGAGGATCAAAACAGGTACATCGATCTTTTGGACTTGACTTCTACCTTCTGCTAATAAAATGAGATAAAGATAACATAACAGAGGAAACCATATGAGTATATAATATAGAAAATGATATGGTAATAATAGATGATACCTTTAGATCTCAAAATACTTTTTTATGAAAGGAATTTATAAATGATGAGATTGATTATATATTAAAAAATGAAACATGTCAACTTATGGATTTGCCCCCAGGATCAAAACTAATAAACTGTAAATAGATTTTCAAAAGAAAATTAAGAACAGATGGAACTACAAAAAAGTTTAAGGTTAGATTAGTAGCTAGAAGATTTACACAAAAAATATATATTGATTTTTTCGATACTTATATTCCAGTAGCATGGATATCAACTATCCGAATTTTAGTTATTTTAGAATTCATTTATAAGTTAGAAATCTATTAGATGGATGTAAAGACAAATTTTTTAAATGGTGACCTCGATGAAGAAGTTTATATGCAGCAACCAAAAGGTTTTATAGTTCCAGAACAGGAAAATAAATTGTGTAAATTGATCAAGTTATTATAAGGACTTAAACAGGCACCTAAGTAATGGCATGAAAAATTTAATAAAGTAATCACCTCATATGACTTTAAAATTAATGAATCCGATAAATGAGTATATTCAAAAGTCTCTGATAATAAAGAAGTAATTATATGTCTTTATATAAATGATATATTAATATTTATTACATGTTTTGAAGTTATAAATAATACTAAAATATTCTTATCATCTAGTTTTGACATGAATGATATGGGTGAAGCTAATGTGATTTTAGGTACCAAGTTATTAAGAAACAATTATGGTATAACCTTATCTCAATTACATTATATTGAAAAGATACTTAAAAAGTTTGATCACTATGATAAGAACTCAGTTTTTACTCCATTTGATTCTAATATTAAGTTAATTAAAAATGAAGGTCATAATGTATCTCAATTAGAATATTCTAAAGTGATTGGTAGTCTTATGTATGCTATAATTTCTACTCGTCTTGATATTACTTTTGTAGTAGATAAATTGAGTAGGTGTACAAGTAATCTATGTTTAGATCATTGGAATGCTGTCTTTAGAGTACTCAGATACTTGAGAAAAATAATTAACTATGGTTTATATTTTTTTATTTACCTTAGTGTACTTGAAGGGTATAGTAATGCAAGTTGGGTCACTGATTCTAATGAATCTAAGTCTACTAGTGGATGAATTTTTAAACTTAGATGAGCCACCATTTCTTGGAGATCTAAGAAGCAAACTTGTATATGTTACTTTACTATGGAATCTGAATTCATAGTTTTGACAACTAGTAGTAAAGAGCTAGAATGGTTAAGAAAGTTGTTATTAAAAATATTATTATTGGTAAGACCTTTACCACCAGTCTTTATTTATTCCAATAGTGAAGTGATACTATCAAAGACATATAACAAGACTTATAATGAAAAATCTAAACATATCAGTCTAAGACATAGTTTTGTGCGACAATTACTTGGTGACAATATTATAACAATATAGTATGTATAATTTATCCAGAATCTAGTAGACTCGTTCACCAAGAGATTGATAAGAAATGTTGTCAGTATAATATCAAGAGGGATGATAATTAAGCCAATTTCAAAGACACCAGATAAGGGAAACCCAACCTAAACTATTAGGTTCAATGAGTAAAGTACCTTAAAGGAAGTGTCTGAAGCAGCACTATACATTTTTTATCTGTCTTATTCCTAAATGTATGTATAGTATTAGGTACCTGTAATGATAAAATGAGGATGAACTGTTGCTCTTAATGAGTCCTTTCAAGGGTGCTATAGTTACAGGGGCATTCATAAGGACTCACCTATATGAGTATTGGAAGTAAGGATGCTTCCTGATGTTCGAGAGTTTTGGCTACTCTCGTCAACTTATGAATTTAGGACAGAACACAAGACCATTAATATGTTATAATTTTACAACACATGACAATTAAAATATATGTGTGTGTAACATATCCAGTTGTGTCATATAAAATACTTAGTTCAAGACCATAGTCACTAAGGATTCTGATTTAACTTTGATTTATTTATACTAAGTGAAGGTTCAAGTCCATAAGATACCTTCTCATATGTACATATTTTTCTTACATACCCTGACCTCTATATTTTGAAAAATAGTTGGGGATTGTTGGATTTTTTCAAAACAATAAGAAGATAAATTTTAATTTATAAAAGAAATTAGAAAAAGGGTTATGGCTTTTGGTGATTGTTGGTGAATGGTGGTGCCTCTTGTAAAGGGAGCATCATTTGAATTTGAAATGGAGGGATGCTATTGTTGAGCAGACACCACCATTGTTGAAAAGATACCATAAAAGAAAATGTTTTTTCATGTAAATGGTCTTAAGCATTTCTTGTGATACTATATAAATCCATCTTTGAAATAATCCGAAATCATAATTTCAACAATCTCCTCTCCATCTTCTTCTTCTTCACCATTTTCATTTTTAAAAGGTATTTGAAAAGATATAATTTTTAGACGCTAAACTGTAAATAGTTTTTAGGCAGTAAATCGCAATTAGTTTTCAAGAGGTAAATTGTAATAACACAGAAGTCAGGGTTGTATGCTGTAACAACACAGAAGTCAAGGCAAAACTCACATTTCTCTGGTCTTAGAGAAAAGACTTATTGTATTCTAGAGGCAGATTTATTATAACCCTCTTGCTAATTGGTTTAATCGCTAGTAGGGTGCGAATATTATCTTAAAGATAGCGACATTTTAACGCGCTTTAAGCCTATATTTAAATGATTTATTTTCTATTTAATTTGACTATTCAGATATGAATTTGAACGCATAAATTTAATTTTATTTATCTCAGCTCTTCCTTTCCTTCCTTATTTACTTTTCTCCTTTTTACCTTGGACATATGAAACACCACCATTGTTGAAAAGATACCATAAAAGAAAATGTTTTTTCATGAAAATGGTCTTAAGCATTTCTTGTGATACTATATAAATCCATCTTTGGAATAATCCAAAATCATAATTCCAATAATCTCCTCTCCATCTTCTTCTTCTTCACCATTTTCATTTTTAAAAGGTATTTGAAAAGATACAATTTTTAGACGCTAAACTGTAAATAGTTTTTAGGCAGTAAATCGCAATTAGTTTTCAAGAGGTAAATTGTAATAACACAGAAGTCAGGGTTGTATGCTGTAACAACACAGAAGTCAAGGCAAAACTCACATTTCTCTGGTCTTAGAGAAAAGACTTATTGTATTCTAGAGGTAGATTTATTATAACCCTCTTGCTAATTGGTTTAATCGCTAGTAGGGTGCGAATATTATCTTAAAGATAGCGACATTGTAACGTGCTTTAAGCCTATATTTAAATGATTCATTTTCTATTTAATTTGACTATTCAGATATGAATTTGAACGCATAAATTTAATTTTATTTATCTCAGCTCTTCCTTTCCTTCCTTATTTACTTTTCTCCTTTTTGCCTTGGACATATGAACACTTGACACATTATCATATGCGGGATAACAAGCAATTGATAACATGTGGGGACTTGTGGAGAAGTTAGATGATGGAACATGCAGAAAGGGCTATGAGGCATTTGAGGATTTAAGCATATATGCAGGGGCACTCGAAGACGACAGTGATAAATTTTACACATGCTAGCATATTGTCACATGTGGGTGACGACGAATTGATGGTGACACGTTGGGCTAAAAGAGAGGATGGCTGATGACACATGCATGAAACTACAGGGTCTAATTAAATGGTGAGGATCCACCCTGGCAGAAATGTACACTAATCCAAATTGTCCAAATTGTGGGCCTTATTATGGATGGTGAGCATCTCCTTAAATGGGGACACATGTCCAGAGTAATAGGAACCGTTGATCCGGGTAGGTCACTATATTGACATGCTATAGCCCAAAAATAGTGGTGACTTTAGATTCATGACTATCCAAACTGTTCCAATTTATTGCACTTTTAAATGTGGACCCCTGCGCATCTTTTTGTCTAATTGTTTCTTAACCATCCATTTTTAGGATGCTAATCTGATATTTAAGGTTGTCCAATTGCTGTGAATTCTTACTGACAGCTACTTCACATGGTGGTCCTCTATATATATGGTTCTGATTGCCCCATAAATGTAGCAAACTTCATGCGTGGAATTTAAAAACTTGTGTTTATATACTTTTAAGATGGCAAGATAGAAAAGGGTTCAAGTTGGGTGGAAGGTTTCGTGCTCATGGGATGGCTTGGGTTTATCCTTGGCCCTATACCCAACCTGCTGAGTTGCACTCCAACCGTACAAGGAATAAAGGGTAGACGTGGTTGTCGGACTTTTATTTGAAAAGATGGCCCAGTACCTGACAGATCTGTGCCTAGTATGGGGGGGCGAACGTGGATTGAAAAGTTACTGTATTGAGGAGCTAAAGAGTCCCCATGGGCTGGCAGCTCCACTTCCCATGGGAACTCCCTGCTAAATGCTCCGCCTCTTGAGGGGGCCTCATCGAACCAGAGCCCAACAGAAAATGAAAGCTTTGGACTTCTGAAGTCTGCCAAAGACCAAAACCACAAGAACAGGGAAATCTCAGCAGTCAGATCAGGCATCTTACCAATTGGGAACTAGAAGGACGATTAAAACCAAGCAATCAAGAGGCTTCTATAACTAAAGTAGGGAAGTCTGGTCCACATGATGTTTAAACTAAGTACCAGTCACCGATGGGCCCATCTCGTAAACAGTCTGGCTATTGTACATGTGTTCCATGCCTATGGTTTTTGACTGCCGCATAGATAATGCACTTTGTATTGGATGGAGTCTCTCTCTTTAATAGCCCACTGGATCTGTTATAATCCTACCCATGTTTCAAATCGTTAGGCATATATACTTAGGCCCATAGATGGTAATGCCCAGCTAGAGGTGGCAGTGGGTCAGGCCAGCCCGATGGTCAACTAGCCTGGCTCACTTTTGAGGCGTGTTCGAGCCAAGCTAAATGGGTTGTAAGTCGAGCTCGGGCTAGGAATGTGTTCCATTTATGTAAATGGACCGGGCTTGGATTGAACCCTAACCGACCCTATATCTACCACATAGGTTTTGATTTTTCAATGGATTGGGCCAGATGACCTAACAAAGCCCCAAATAAAGGAGAAAAGTCTAGATGGTTTCTTTATGGTTACAGTCGCTAGCTGGGCCCATAGTTTTAAAAACTCAAACATCTTATTATTTATTTATTTATTTATTACTTAGTGGGATTGATATGAAGGCTTAATTCGACTGCACTGGCTATTTAGTAATTAAACTAGAAATAATATATCACTACTAATAGATACTTAAAACAAATAAGTATAAAAATTAGCAAGCTAAATCATGAAGAAAACACATGGCAAGTGACTCAGTTCAAGTCGAACTGAGTCATGTTGAGTCCACCAAGTATGCCAACTGACTCGACAAGTCATGTCGAGTCAAAACTGAGTCAAGCTCACCAGTAAGTTCCATAGTGACTCGACTAGATTTTTGGCCAGTTGAGATGACTTGGTCAAGTCCCCGACTTTGACAACTATGGTTGGGCCTTGTACATACCCTTAACGTTATGGTTAGGTTTGGACTATACTCTTGCTCATTTAGCAAATAGGTCAGACTCTAGCTGCAGCTGACTCAGCTCAAAACCGACCTATTACCACCCTAGGGCCAGACCCTGGGCCACACAAGCGTAGACTACATTAAGGCCATTGAAGTCCATTGGACTTGATGGCCCTCATTTTTCCCCTGGGATCTGCCATTTTAATAGGACCCACAAGATTGCTTCGTTGGATGTGTTGTAGTTTAATCAGACATGAAACCTACATGCGTTAACAAACAGTTTGTATTATGTCAAATATGTATGATTAGGATAGTATTATGTCAAAGTTGTACTCGAATTGAGTTTGATTGAATGCTTACGACCATAGGCACCAAATCAGCCGTGAAATCGAACCTGTGAAGGTTGATCTGATTGTCCAGCCACTAATGTGCAAAAATCACATGAATTGGAATGGAAGGGTTAGTCCTTTGATAATTTTTTAGTTTTTATTTTTGCCTTGAGCTAAAGATTTTTCTTTCAACAGTAATCGTGGTTACGAGGTTTCTCAGTAATGTAATAATAGATTAATAGAATTAAAGACAGACTAAATTAATAATTTTATTAATTTGGAATGGGATGGTAAACTAAAATAAGCAGAAAAAATAAAAGATAATTATTTACCATCGTTGTGCAAACAAACATTGAGGTGCACGAGCAGCAGGATATGAGCAGTGTAATTTTTTAGGTTTGAACTCAGTTAATTGGGGATCAGACGATGAAGGTTATGAATATTTATATTACTCTTATGGTGTACTGCAATGATGTCACTGGATATTAGTAAATCTAAATTATGAATATTTATATTACTCTTAGGGTATATCACAATGATGTCACCGGATATTGGTAAATCTAAATTATGCTAAATTCCAAACTCATTGTGGTAAGGGCTGGACATAAATGGCATAAGGCTAAAACCAAGATAGAAAACATTGCATTGTGAGAGGGATTTTGTGTGTTGGCTTGGTTAGTTGTCTCGAGCTCTCTATCAAGTACTTTTTATATAGACTAGGAATGGTAGTGGCTATATCAAGGTTTCCTCATTGGCTCATATTTTTATCCCTGGAGGTTATGGGGCCATAATCTAGTTGGATTCAGATTTCTCATCGTGTTCCTTAATTTCCTTCTAATTTAAATTTCCTTCTAATTTATTAAAAATCTACTACTCAAAACTTTTGTAGTATTTATGAAAGCACTGATTATCTCTTAGAAAATTTCCTTTTTGACATAATTGTGTGAGATACCTGTGCATCTGCATTGTAAAGATATGCATTCACATAAGCATTATAAGCTTGTTGAGATGCTTGACCACATGTACCACTCATGTGACAGTCACATGTCTTTCTTGTCGTGTCTTATTTTTCCTAATCTTAGACATGGGTACAACTTTGAGTTGTTATGATTTTGATAGGTGATGTGTCACCAAAGGAAATGGGATCGGAAGATATTCTCGAATCACAAGTGAGATTTCGTTCATTCGTACTTACTGCCGACACATGACAACATTTCATTAATCCATATGACTTGCACCAAGACAAGTGTAAAAAGGATGATCCAAACTGTACACATATTAGCCCGTGAATAGAAGGGTCACCATCCAAAGAGCAGATAAAAGCCAGCGTTGGTGTATTGTTTGGGCTCGTTAGATCAGCGTTACTCTTCGGCTATGGTCCACCCTATGGATGATTGGGATAATCACCCGAGGCTTCGCAAAGAATTCATGTCTTTTCAATTCTGATAAGTGGGGCCCATGCTAGTGTAATGCAGAGACCACTGATATGTTCTGTCCCACTGAGGCTAGAGTTCAGTAATATAGACGTTAGCTTTTAGGGCACAACATAGGGCGGACCCCGAAAAATCACCTCTATGGGAGAACCCTAGAATTTCAGTTTGTGACAACGGTCACGAAGAGAAATTACAGCAAAGATCAACGTTCAACTAGATAAAAAGGTACGTTGTTGCTTTAATCTTCCAAATATGAGAACTTGAGCGGTATGGTTGGGGCCGTCAATGAGCCAGGCAGGTTTGTAAGGATTTTGGGCCCATCAGGCTCCAGGGCTTGACATATACGATCCTAAAATTTTAGCCTGTTTATCAATTGGGCTTGGTTCAAGCTGTTTAAGAGCCCATCAGCTAGGTATGGCCTGGCTGGTTTAGGGTCTTCAAGGGAATTTTGAAAATATATGATTCACACATATACAATCCTTTGTAAACGTGTGACACAGACTATTATTGTAGGGACCAGATTTTTAGGCCACAGCACATGCACGGTAGGCGACACCAAGCACTGTCTCATTCATGCTTTTGGTGGCATTTCTTAGTGCATCCTTCAGTCAGGCAAAATGCGGTATATTGGTGGGCCTCATTCCTCCACGTTTTCATTTTTAGGAATCATCCAAACATACCTTAAACACAACAAACACATGTGATAATGCTAGACTGGACAACACGATCTAAGCCAAACAGCCACCCACTGAAGTCTTCTGCCTCATGATTTCAGCAGATTTCTTCTTCACCATCATCATCTTCATGTCATCCCACTAGGGCTCAAATTCAGGGTTTTTTTAATAAATAAATAAATAAATTTACCTCTGTAAATTCTTGTAAATGGTTAATAATTAATCACCAATGTGATTCTCACTCCATTTTCAATGCAGGTTGACAGCTTGGTCTACCACGCTAAAATGGATGAGTGGGAATTTCATGCGGAACCCACTGTGTGTGTGTGGCTTATCCACGCTGTCCATCCATTCTGCCGGCTGATTTTAGATCATAAGCCCAAAAATAAGGCATATCCAAAGCTCAACTGGACCACACTATAGGAAATAGTGGAAATTGAATGCCTACCGTTAAAAACTTCTTGCGCACCTTTGGATCAAACTGATTTTTGCGTAATCCCCTTATCCATGCGTATGTGAAATTATGAATATGCATGTTATATGACAAATAAACAATCTTGTGAGCCTGGGGAAGAAAAAAATTTCAACACTGAATGTTTTATGACCACTATATTTCCCGTGGTTTCGATCACTTGAACTTTGGATCTGTTTCCTTTTTTTGGCTTATGCCCTAAAATGTTTTGGCAAAATGGATGGCATGAATATGTCACATACATCACGGTAGGGCTCACAAATTTAAGTTAGACTTTTTGGAACTAATTTGTGAGACGAAACTACTCATCGAATTTCTATCAGAGTTAAAAAGTAATAATGTAATTATATTTACATAGGAAATGAAAAAAATCAACCACTCACTCAAATGTGTTTTAATTATCTGAATTTTTGTATTATAGATGTTATGAGGAAAATCAAATTGACCTGACATATGAGATATATGACAGAGAAACATCAAAACAAACTCTCTAAACTACCGAAGTGATAAAGAAGTTAAGCTAAGCAAAGAAACCCAACAATCAAACTAAATCGATCAACTAAGTTCGCTGGTAAGGTTCATCGACAGACCTCGACCACAGATATTGATCTCAACTATGGATATCAACCTCGTCTATGGATGTCGAT
Source organism: Magnolia kwangsiensis (assembly GCA_037074715.1). Taxonomy (NCBI): domain Eukaryota; kingdom Viridiplantae; phylum Streptophyta; class Magnoliopsida; order Magnoliales; family Magnoliaceae; genus Magnolia; species Magnolia kwangsiensis. Next base: position 37,949,647 of record CM073576.1, on the reverse strand, counting down.
CTCAACCTCGACCTCGGATACTAATCTCGGATACCGACATGATCAAGCTCGAGATGAAAATATCTAGAGAGAATCTTGCGTCATATATGTGTAGGATTACCCAGCGAGATCTTAGCCGAAGATCACACCAATCGAGACACAATTTGAGATACTTGATGATAAATTCCAACTATAATATAAGTCATTCTAGTTTATCTCGCAAATCTACACAGATATGCAGGTTGCTTAGAAAACTTATATATACATTGCCATGCCTAAAGAAAAAGGTACGCATAAAAATATCTCAACTCTAGTCACACCTACTTTGGGTTCATCTAACTGACATAGGCATCAGAGGGTTCCCCGGCTGTAATTGGCAAACCAATGTCATTCTTTTTACCATTAAAGTGCAGGTACCCATAAGCTCACAAGAAGTATTACAGGATCGACCAAATTTGAGCGAAAAACAATTTGGCACTGTCTGTGGGAAACGACAACAAAGCCATTAAATAGTTGTCCAACTGATCTTCTACTTCCCCTATCTGGATGACTAAGGGAGAAGAAGGACATTGGCTATTATTTCCGAGTCAATACTAGAAGGTCAGCCTAAAAACCCTCAGGCTTTGCAATTAGGTCCCTAGCTTGACCCCCTTCCCCGGTGATTGCATGTAACACCCCGAAAATCGGGGGTCGGGTAGAAACCCAACTCCCGTGTTCCAGAACGTCACTTATGCAACATAGATAATGATAAATGCATGTTGTCTGTACAATGGCATTAAACAAGATTGAGACTAAGCCAAAACAGCATATCATACTCCAGAGACAGTTAAATTAGCAAGTGGAAGACTGTGATAAATACATAAAATATATAATTCATTTTAAGTCTCCAGAGTGTGAACATGTTACCAGGTTAAACATATACATGTATACCTCAAAATAGAAAGAAAAGAATATACATGAGTGCTCCGAAAATATAAAATGACAAGTGTTATGGCATCAACTCAACCTCCCTGTAATCCCGTCGATCAGATCACATATAAAGGAGGGATCCTCCTCATCATCATCAAGTCCGGCTCCACCTCGCAGGCCGCGCCATCATCTGCAATTATAAAAGGGTCTGGTGGTGTCCGGAACACCGTCCCGTAACGTGGGAGTGAGTAATTAACTCAATGGAATCATAGAGCAAAGATTAACATGTTATCAAATCAATCACGCGTTAATAATAAAGAAAATAATCAAACATTCCTAAATACTGTTGTTAATGCAAGCATGAAATGACATGATGGATGCCCTCACCGACATTGTAAGACCCGTATCCTAATCCGCACTGTTCCGTTGATTCCCGCGACTCTTCTCGCCAGATTCCGGCAATCCGCGACTTATGGTTGACGTTGCGCACGACCGTAAGTCGTATCCTATTCATTTGAGCCGGCTTAATCCAAGACTTGTATCGTTGCGACCGCACCGTCGCCGCGGTTCCAACGCCGCAACTCACGCACCGATCCGATACCTAGACGATGAGATACGGACCCACGTTCAGTTCGAGCAAAAACACCGCGCGTTGCAAATCCCAAGGAATCTCTACAATATGTCCCATCAATCCCATCAATCACCCATCAATCACCTCTCATGTCAAGTACACACACACCCATGCTTCCTTTCTCCACAAGTCAAGCAACCACCCAAGTCAACTAACACATCACCTCACCCATCACTCACCTCACCCATCACTCACCTCACCCATCACTCACCTCACATCACTCCATCTCTCATTAATCACACCTCTCTCTCTCATTTCTCAACACTTCAACCCAAGCAAGGGAGAGCCCCAACGTCCAAGCCTCCCCATGGAGAGAAGTGCATATGTGAGGCCCACTTTCCACTCCCAAATCTTCCATCCTAGCCATCTAATTCCCATCTCCACCATCTAAGTAAAGCTCTAGGAGACCGGCTATCCAACGGACCAAGAAGATCTAGAGGTGGGTGCTTCTATAGGGTAGATTTATGTGTTTTTATGGTGGACCAAGTGAGGCCCACCGATCAATGGTGTGGATCTCACTTGGGACCTTTATTTGTGGCCGATGGACCACTTAGATCATCATGATCGTTCCATGATGGGGCCATTCTCCATGGACCCCATCATGATGTTTATTTCATTTCAAAAAGGTCATCTAGACCGTCCATAACGGTGGAGAATGGATCTCCACCGTTGATTTACATTTTGATGGTCCTTCGTTCAAAGGGGTCCGTTGTTGTATGATTTCATGTAAGGGAGGGCCCATAATGACGGGGACCCTCCATCATAAGCCGTGTCCCACTCTCCATGTCTCTCTCTCTATTTTATTCTTTATTTTTAATTTATTTTATTTTATTTATTACAAAAGAATGGGGTGGCCCACTTGAATAGATCCCATCTGGATGCATTTATTTTATCCAAGTGGGGCCCACCTTTCACACCACTTTCATGCCGCCCATCAGGTGGTGGCCCACTTCAACAGAGCCTGCCATATATATAAAAAAAAAATAAAAATAAATAAATACATAAATTTATTTAACCGTCCAGCGTCCCAGACGCTGGACGCTGTGAAGGAAAGAAAAAGAGAGAGAAAAAGGGAAGAAGGAAAGAAGAAAAAAAAAAATGGGGTGGCCTCCTTGCATAGGCCCCACCCTGATGTTTATATCCGATCCGAGCCGCCCATTCCCTTTCCCGACTCATTTTAGGCGTTGAGCCGAAAAATGAGGATGATCAGAGCATCCAGTGGGCCATATCGTCAAAAATAGTACTATTACCATTGAAAGACGCCTTGGTCATTTTATACACCAATAAAAAGGCGGATATGGGTCTCATTCTAACTGTTTCGAGGCATAGAATACGGTGGATGGAGTGGATCTACCAGACATGGGCCCCACACCTGAAAAACCCCAAAAAATGGGTTTCCATTTTTTTTGAAAAAAAGTCACACAGCAGCAATGCTGCTGTGTCAGGGCGCTGGCCGCACGCCAGCGGGCGGGCGGACGTGGGCAGGGTCCCACGGCCTGGAGTTTGGGCCCCACCATGATGCATATTTGGTATCTGCACCGTCCATAAGGTGGCCCGTCCTCTGATGTGGGCCGTCCCCAAAAATGAGACACATCCAAAGTTCAGGTGGTCCACACCATGAGAAACAGTGTGAAATGAACCCTACCATTGAAATTGTCTTTCAGGCCCACCAGAGTTCTGGATCAAGCTGAAAATTGTTTTTTTTACCCTTCATTCGGGTCTGTGTGACCTAATAGATGGATTGGATGGATGATACACATTATAGTGGGCCCCACATGGACCCACAGTGAGGAACGAGCCTAACTCCACCGTCCGCACGGACGGTGGAGTCCATTGAATGTATGTGGAATCCACACCGTCCAGGGGACGGTGTGTGAGCGCGCGCGCGTGTGTGTGTAGGTGTGAGTGCGTGTGTGTGTGCGCGTGCAGGTGTGTGAATGCACGTGTGTGTATGCATGTGGGTGAGTGCACGTGTGTGTCTATGTGTGTGTGTGTATAATATTATATATATATATATATATATATATGATATTATATATATATATACTATAGTATATATGTGTGATGGTGGGCCTCCATTGGAACCCACCCCCCACTATGATGCATGCGCTACGTCCATACTGTTCACCTATTTTGAGAGCTCAATTCATGATATATATATATATATAAATAAATAAATAAATAAATAAAAAAAAAAAAAATGAGTTAGACCTATGATTCAAGTAGGGCCCACCTTGGTATGTGCAAAGGGCCCATGTTGGCCTATTTGTAACCATTTGTTAAGGCCCACCTTGGTGCACATCTAAGGCCATGGGGTTAAGCCCATTTGGAACATTAAAGCCCATGGGATTAAGCCCATTTGATGTACATGGGGCGCAAATGGAGTGACCCATTTAGTATGTTTAAAACTCATGAGTGTAGGCCCATCTGATATAGTTAAGGCCCAAGTTGTGAGGCCCACTTTGATGTTTTTCATGGCCCATGGGTCATGGACCATTGCAATGTACTTAAGGTTCATTGGTGAGGCCCATTAATGCAGTCATTTGATGAATGTAAGGCTCATGTGATTCGGCCCGTTTGATGTATCTATGGCCTATGGATCGAGGCCCAACGGGATGACCTTATGGTCCATTGCAATGTGTGATTTCTCATGGTTCATGTAATGACAATTATGGCGGGTCGTGCCTAAGGAACGATGTTGGTTTGACGTCCACATTGTATGTACAATGTTGGTTAAATGTCCGCATTGTAATTCTCTTTAGGGCCCATTGATAGGTCCATACCTATTACTATTCATTGCCTAATAACATGTTTAGAATAATCTCATAACTCATGCCCATACGCATCATATGTATGCTTGATATGAGAATGACTGATCATAGCATACGCCATTGGACAGACCATCTATGGGGCTCGTTAGGTGACTGAGCACCCCACATGATCGCACAGTACGCGCTGGATTGCTGCATGTTTTGACAGCGTGATTCATGCATCTCGCATACGTATGACTTGATCACTGCACGCCCTAGCAACATCAGGGCCGTAGCTCCACAGGTACATCGTGGATGGCCGTATTGGATACCGGAAATACTTATTCTAGCACTGTGGGCACTTAGGATGTCCTTGGGTGAGAGTCCCAGAACCTTGTTGGTACCAGGAGATGCTCCAACGTCTAGACCGAGTGGATACACGAGCGCCCGAGTGCCAAATACCAGTAGGCCGCGTCTCCCACTGTGTCGTGGTCGGTTGGAAGGGGGTGTGGCCTTATCCGCCTGAGTGAGAGGGCTATAAGCTAGGCTGAGTTTGACTAGCTCGCAAATGAGTCCGCTATCGACGAGCCGGGTAGGTATTGGCATACTACTGGTCAGGCGGATAGTGAGGTCTTATCCGCTTGCTTGACTGTGCAGCTAGGGAGGTGGCAGTCTCTGCATGTGTATTGGACCCCGGTGATATCCAGAGAGGAACTGTACTGGTATACGCATGTGAGGAATACCGACTTGCTTGGATTGCATTTCGCATATGACATTTGGCTATGTAGGCCTTGCATCGCATCGGTGTGGCCGATGACATTCATATCTTGCATCATGCCTTGCATTACACAGCCTTGGTATAATCATGGACTTACCGCAGGCTTCCGCATTGTTCTGACATTGTACACTTGGCGTTTGCCTTACGCACACACTTGCACCATCCTCTAAGCTTTTGAAAGCTTATGCACGATAGTTGCGTGCAGGTAGCGTTGGACGACAGCAGCGCTGAGACAGGAGTGCACATCAGGATTTTTTTTGGAGCTTTTGATCACCTTGTATTTCCCTTTCTGCATTGTACTTAAAATTGTTGTTATAGTGGATACGTGGTGATGTTGTTTTGTGACTTGGTTATGTCTGTGGTTATGCTCCTTTACAAAAAAAAATTCATTCTGAAAATCCTCCTTGTAGGATCCCAGGATCGGAATCTGGCATTAGATTATCAGAAGCCGAGAATGGGGCACTACGGAGGCTGTCGACACCGGATTCGGCAATCGGGATTCATGTGAATCCGATTTTCGGGTTTGGGGCGTGACAGACATACTCCCTCATGGGTACCATCTGCGTCCGCGGCATGCTTTCTTCCCGCAGTGCTCCACATCTTCCAGGCACATGCAATGTGATATGGAGAATGATTATCGGATTGTTATTAGTCCTTTTCATACAGTAGGATTGGGAAACTAGGGTACCTTGCTTATATCACTCCCAACACAGATCCTATCTAGGGTCGTCACTCCTAGTAATCTCATACGATGTTATATTTGTAGGTTGCTGCAAGGGCTGCCAGGGCTGTTACTCACACTCGTTGCACCTCTCCCCCATCACCTTATCAATACAGGCCTAATTATCCTTAAGACTGCATCAGGACTCGTCGCCACCATACGATGTCAGGATAAACTCAAGGTCACTACAAAGGGCTCGTCACTTGATCAGTGTAGGCTGACAACAAGAATATAGTGTCCCATACCACCATAATCTGCTCAGAGTAGGGTGCTCACTGGTCACTACGGGGAGGTTTGCAGCCCCAGCGTAGGCCGACATCTCGACCACGGTGTCCCATACCACCATGCCCGGCTCATGAGTCTTTATGGATCAAGGTACCATGGTTAACAGGGTTTTTAATGGTAAGTTCAGTATCCTAGGTTCAAGCAGTTATGACTCGTACATGGTGAACATACAATGGCCAGTCGGGTTACTTGACGGGCTCGACTAATACGAGAGCATCTCAAGCTGAACGACATGAAGTGCATGAAACACTTCGTGTGGCCTAACCACTGCCGCCAACCCAAAACACGACTCGCGTTCATCGACGCATTCTTTGTGGTACATAGAAACCAACCACGAATCCAATCCATTACCAATTACCTGGACTAGGTCATAGCCCCGAGCATTTATGCATCAATATCAGTAAGCATATGTGAGTAACAGAAATGAAAAATAACATTGTAAGCATGTTGACACATGTTATAACATACTACGTAAGCAAATCAACCAACTCATGCATTCCATAAATATAATGAAATCAATTCATATAGCCAACATGGTGGAAACCATATACGTCAGCATATTAATTGAGAAATCAATCTCAAAACTAATTCACAACACCATTTACTCAATACATACTAATATAAACATTTATACAAACACTTAGTCTACACACTTTAGCCTAAATAGCATATGTCGACTCAAAGTGCGCATTAGGGCAGATCTCTTCGCCAAACAGATCATGCACGCATTTCTAATATCATAATACGACAAATAATCATGACAATCATTTTTACAAAATACGGACGTATACAACATTTTCTATAAATGCCTAAAATACCCTAAATCTCATATTTACCGTACGTTTACGAAACGGAAAACGGATAGCATGTTGTACATGTTAAACGGCGTTGTCGTCGATAATCTACTATTAAACGACATTGAAAGCTTTGAAATCAGTCAATCAAAGCGTCTAAAATCCTCACCTTGTGTCGTAGAAGTGTATCGATTCGAATCGAACGTCAACGCTTCGTCAACGGCGTACAGGCGACCTAATGTACAAGATACATAAGCTATGTTGCTATTTGAATCGAAAGAACCCCAAAATAGCAAGTAGTTAGGGTTTTTCTTACCTAGGAGTGCGTTGGAATCTCCAAAAAAGTGATTGGAGTGCGGTGTTTTGGCATGTGCAAAAGCTGGTGCAGGTGGCAGGAGAATCTCTCCCACACTCTCTCACAATCTCTCACTTTCTCTCTCTGTTTTCCTAGGGTTTCAAGCAAATTCGGATGGGAGGGTTGTGAGAGGGTTTAAAGCCCTTATATAGGTTAAAACCTTCCCAAATTAGGCTTAGGAACAAAGTTCGCTTGAGGTATAACCAAATCTGGACTGTTTCGATCCAAAAGAGCATTTCAGCAGGTCCCCAGGCCGAACGCGGTCGGACTTAAGCTCATGCATATTGGATCTAGTACACATCAAGTTTTCAGATCGGAAGAGTTCGCAGATCGCACATGGCGGTCCAATTTCAGTTCAGCGGTCATCACACCTAGATCAGGTCTACAAGTCTCATGATATGAAAGAGAAATTTTTTCTGATCCGAGGGTGTAATTTGCCTGAATTCTGACGGTCAGAACACTTAATAATAACGCGCCAAGTCACGTGCCAGATTTGGATTAAAATTTTCAAATCTAACCCTTTTCTCACTCTCTTCACTCCATGCTCAATGAAATAGCCTCTGAACGTCGGTTGGGCTTGATTTTCGAAATGATTGTCAAGTCCAGCCAAGCGGTCATAACGGTCTAAGATTGTAGGTATCGGACTTTCGACGCGCGGTCTAGATCCGATACAAAGTTTCAAAGGGTTCCCGAGAACAAACCGGTTTAGAGTTTGATCCTGAATTTTAGGGTAACGTAGCATCAACGATTCTACAAGTTTTGGATCTTGTAGAACGTATTTAAAGCGATTTGGGATAATTTCACAGCTACTCTAGCGTAGCGCTAGCTAACTTACGCTTAATTTCTAAAGGAATTAATCCTAAGTGATTTCTTTGGCTTTGGAATTGGGTTCTGAGAGGTTACCAAGGTGTTTTGGTTGACCCATTGCCTAAGGACGTCTAATCCCAGGTTGGCAAAAAATTCAGGGTGTTACATTGCACAAAGATCCTATAATAGGGGAAGTCGGCTTGCCTATTTAGAAAATCAAGTTGAAGCTCTAACCGGCAGAATCTTTGGGATGCAGCACCCTCTCCTTGATGTCCAAAATATAGAATTAGGGGCAGCGACCAAGCAATCTCGCCCTCCTCTTATACCTCCTGAATGATATGTAGTAAAAGATCGGCCAACATGAACGCAAACCTTAGGAACAACCAAGCTCCCCAAGTCTAATCTGCGACATACCCTAGAAAAGAGAAGGCAAGTTTGAGGAAAAACTCCTGAACTTATAGCAGAGAACAAGGTCCCATGTGAGGTAGAAATGAAGGAAATCTGAGATCAACTCGGGGACATCCAACACGCATGTCGGGTTAATGCCCGTACCTCCGTGGATGCCCTGCTTGGAGAAACTGAGCCCCCATTCACGGATGACATCATGAAATCTCAACTACCATATAGGTTCTAAATACCCCAGATAACTCCCTACATAGTATTAGGGGATCCAGTCGAGAACTTAGAATCCTTCCAAGTATGGATGGTGCTTCTCCTAGTGGGGATGGCTAACAGTGACAGGTGAACTGACAGTGGGGTGTACTAACAAGCTAATAAACAAAAGCTTCATGGTGCTTTAGGACTTGTAATGTGCAGAGCATTCTCCCTGACTTTGTCAGGAGCTGCACGAAATTGGTACAGACACTTGAAGCCCAGGTCCATCAGCTCGTTCACCCAGCTTACTAAGGCCTTCATTACTCAATTCATATATGGAGAAGATAGGATAAATCCTACAACTCACATCCTCATGATAACACAGAGATATGACGAGATTCTAAGGGACTAAATTGTCCACTTTAATGTTGAAACAGTTCAGGTTTATGGTTGCATCAACTAAATAGCTCTTACCGCCATGGTGGCCTACCTCAAACATGGAAAATTCATATTCTCGATCGGTAAGAATCCCCCGATTACTCTCACTGACTTGCTCAACCGAGCTAAAAATATATATTTGAATGTGGGGGAGCTCTTCAGTGCACGAAGGGCCATTCGTGGTGGAAACAGCTCAACTAGAGACAAAGCGAAAAGAAGGGGGGAGCCTTCCTTTATTAACGCCAAGAGGAAAAAGGAAAGTGTAAGTGCCCTTATTTGTCAATTAATGTAACAGTTGAGTCAGTAAGTCAAATGAGCCCCATATGAAGAACATACAAGTTGTTGCCTCAATTGGATGGGTGATTCAGGTACGTCAAAGGTAAATTAAGCCTCACATCCCATGTCCAAAATACCTAGGTATATAATTTCCTTTAAGAATTGCATAACAACAAAGGAATTCAATGCTTGAAAACTTGGTACAAATAGGTAAAATTTCTAAGCTTTCTTCATGTCACTTCGAGTCATCGAGCTTGGGTCGATGACATCAAACACTCTAGTTTGATGACATCGATCATGGTTCAATGATATCGAAATGTGATCCTCATATGTCCAACAACCACATATATTTGGACAGAAAATTCAATTCATCGAACATACCTTCGATGAAATTGAACATGTGTATTCGATGGCATTGAAGAACTTAGAGTTTTGTCCAGTAAGCTTCTTAGAAAATATTTCGAAAATGCTCGAGGAATCGATCTAGACTTGATGTCATTGGAATTCAAACTTCGATGACATCGAACCAAGTTCGATGACATTGAAAAATGACAAGAATATGTCCAGTGAGCTTTCAAGGAAAATCTTTTAAAAAGTTTGAGGAATCGAAATGGATTCGATGACATCGAGATTCAAACTTCGATGACATCAAATCATGTTCGATGTCATCGAAGAAGGACTCAAAATCGTCCAACAAGTTCCGGTGAAAAATCATGCATAAATTTGATGACATTGTAATTCAAATTTCGATGACATCGAACCAAGTTCAATGTCATCTATCATAAGTCAATAAGTGTCCATCAAACTTTATCAGTAAAGTCCGTGTCATCGAACTGACACTCGATGTCATCGATGTCTACACTCAATGACGTCGAACCAGTTTCGATGACATTGAACGTAGACAGATTCTGACTATTATGTTACTATTGGATTTTTTGCCTTTATAATGAGGAGCTTGGTTCTGGTTGTTGCATTGAGAAAAAGAGAGCTCTGAGAGAGTTGTTGCTTACCTAACATCCTTTGCCTTTTTTCTCATGAGAGTTCATCCTTTAATCCTCTCTTAATCATTAATATTCAATAGAGTGGATTGGTGAATGAACTTCCCCATTCAAGGATCCTCCTGTAACACCCCATACTTTTCAGTACTTGAGTGTTACCATATAACTAAATGCAACTCTAGCTAAACAAACGAACACATGCATTTCAGTCTAATTCCAACAATTCAGAGTAATACCTATCCACGTAGTAAACTACCCATTTAATTGGTTCTCAAAGTGGCCCATCTCAACTGTCTAATACAACCTTGATTCATAAACCAAGTTATATGGTCATTTAGTCTCGATGACAAAAATCATCTTACCACAAAGTTGGCAGGAACATTGTGTCGCTAAAATCCCAAGGGCAATGAAAGTCCAAACCTTACCCTATCAGACATATTGAACCATGTGTTATTAGTCTTGGGTACTGAATCATCGAGAGCCACCATCTGACCAATTCACATCACAACAGTGTACAATCTAACCAGTGACCGCAAAACCCACCAATATGACCCAAATTAAGTTGTGGGCCCCATCTAGGCCTTAGATCAGCCTCACCAACGCCCCAAAGTGGGCCAGTACCTCCAGACAAGGCCTCCAAAGCATTTGAACAGAATGGATCTAAGGAGACCCTCGCAGTGGGCCTTGTACACAGTGCATGTACACCGATAATCTCCCCTGTACGAGGTGCACCAAACTACAATAACTGGTCAAAAGATCTTTGACCGAACCCATTTGAAAAAATAGAAAACTCATCCCACCATTTCAAAATTTCAAAACAGGGGGATTTTCAAACCCCAAAGTGGACTGCCCTGGCCACTTTCCGGACGATCCAACCAGTCCATTTCACTCACATGGGTCCCCTGATCAAAACCATATAGGGGTTTGGGAACGGGTGAGATGGGTTCGGACCGTCCATTCCCTTAACTTGTGGCTAGGATTCGAGGGAGAGGACCGCCCAATGGCTTCTCTTGCAAGGAAAACCTCCCACTAACCGGTGGACCCAAGCCTTCCTTGAGCACAGCTGGGATGGTCCTCTCATGGCTAAAAATGGCTAGGCAAGGCCATGTAAAATGGAACTAAGATGTTCCTCTTTTGGGTTTGAGAAGGTCGGCGACGCAACCACCATCCGCTGAGCATTAAACACAACCGTCAGCTCCTCCTCCCCCTTTTTGCCTATAAATAAGACCCGGTTGTTTCAAGAAATTCCACACCAGAAATAGAAAGAATAGAGAGTGAGAGAAAGAGAGAAAAGTGAGGAAAAGAAAAGAAAGAGAAAACAGAGAGGGAGAAAACGGAGAGGAAGAGTGTGCATCGTTGGTGAGCTTGGAGCACACTGCTCCAACTCAGTTTGTGAAAACCGGACCGACCCGAGTCAATGTGGGATCACAACATCACCACTTGAGTGAGAGAGAGATAAGGAAAGAGAAAAAAGAAGGAGAAGGAAGTGGGTGTGCGCGTGCCAACCCAAGCTTGGGTTGGATACAACTTCAACAGGTAGAACACCCTCTTCACGTTCTTAAAAATGAACTCTGAAAATAAACCCACTCATGTTTCACCCACACATATCCGTGACTAAAAACAACCTCCAGTGAAGAGCCAAGACCAGGCTTTGTTCTGAAAGGAGTGTGAATTCCGTTGGAACACCGTTTTAAGGCCAAACCATCCTAAGTTCGGTCTTGTTTTGGGGCTAGAAAATGATGTGTATATGGCCCTAGCTATGTGTTGAAACTCGGCTTAGATGCAGCCTGCAAACAAGCCACGGTATGCCTAGAAATCGGACTGATATCAGTCTAAAACTAAAGGAGAAGACAACCCTGTTTTGGGTCATTTTTGGAGGATGAAGGTGGCTGCCACCATGCCCCTAATGTTGGGGGCCTTGCACAAAACTTTAGGATCTAGCCTCCTGAAACAAACCATAATTATAGGATAATAAAGCAATGAAAATAAATCAAAGTATAAACCACATGACACTAGGGAATTTTACATGAAAAACCCTCAAAGAAGTAAAAATCACGGGACCTCGTCCAGATCAACAATCCACTATAAAGCAGAACATTATAACCAATCACAAGCACACACCGCTTGGATCAAACCTTCTTCACTCACGCAGGAGCGGATAAATAATAAAAGAATAATAGAAAAACAGTGAGATCTCACCAATCACGAGGACGTAGAAGCGCTGAGACGACGACTCCCTTCCACAAGCTTCCTCTCTCTCTTTTCTCTCACTTTCTCACCCTTTGATAACCCTAAGCCCTTTAGCAAACCCTTACAAAGCTTTAGGAAACCCTAGAATACCCTGAAATCTACTCCAATCCCGTATACACCCCTTTATATAAGAATAGAAAGATGTGTAATCAAAATAGGAAACAATTTCGACAGAATCTGTATTTTCACAATCGCATCTGCATAACTCTTTGATGATATCGATGGACTCTCGATGACAGCCATCGATATCATCTAAGGTCCTTTAATGATATCGAAACAGGAGCAAAATTGTCCAGTAACCGGGGGTAAAAATTTTGACAATTATTGATGTCATCGAGCCACTCTCGATGACAGCCTCGATATCATCTAAAGTTCATTGATGATATCGATAGGACCAAAATAATGTCTAGCGACAAGCGGAGAAAAATCCAGCGATTATCGATGATATCGAAACTGGTTCGATTTCATCGAACCCAACAATGAGGAGAAAATTTATCGAACCCAACAATGAGGAGAAAATTTCCATTAAATATTTTTCTTTTCGACCCAGGAGGAATTCACCTTCTTCAAGCTAGCCTGGTTTCTACAAACCTCAAACTTTTCCTTGAGCAAAGCATTAGTCATCATGTCTAACTCATTATCGTCCGTGTGGACTTTCTCAAGCTGTAACACCTTCTGTTCCAAAGTATCCCTGATCCAGTGATACTGAATCTCAATATGCTTCAACTTGGAGTGCTGACTTGGATTCTTGCTCAAGTGTATAGCACTTTGGCTATCGCAATAAACTACGTCCTGCTCCTGCTTCAGGCTAAGTTCTTGTAGGAACCTCTTCATCCAAAGCATCTCTTACATGCTTCTGTGATTGTAATGTATTTAGCTTCTATCATTGACAATGCTACGACCTTCTATAGCTTGTTCTGCTAAGAAACTGCTCCTCCTATAGATGTGAACATGAACTCCGATGTAGACTTCCTGAAGTTTATGTCACCTGCCATATCTGCATTTGTGTAGCCCTCTAACACAAGTTTTTCATCACCATAACATATACTCAACCTGTATGAGCCTCTTAGATACTGCAGTATCCATTTCACCGCTGCCTAATGCTCTTTACAAGGATTGACAAGATACTGGCTAATAACACCAACCGTATATGCTATGTCTAGGCATGTACATATCATAGCATACATCAAACTTCTTACTGCTGATGCGTAGGGTATCTTTTGCATCTCTTCCACCTCTACCTTCGTCTTGGGACACTGTTTGTCGCTTAATCTGAAGTGACCATCCAGTGGAGTACTGACTGACTTCGCTGCATTCATATTGAACCGCTTATGACTTTCTCAATAGACCGCTCTTGTGATAGCCAAAGCTTCCTGCTGCTTCTGTCATGAGTTATCTCCATTCCTAGGATCTATTTAGCTGACCTAAGTCTTTCATCACAAACGACTTTCCTAATTTCTGTTTCAGCCTGTTGATCTTCTTAATGTCTTTTCCCATAATGACCATGTCATCAACATATAACAGCAGAACTAAGAAATCACTATCTGAGTACTTGCGCGTGAATACACAGTGGTCCGACTCCATTCTGTCATACCCATGCTGTAACATGAATGAGTCAAACTTCTTGTACCATTGCCGTGGAGCTTGTTTCAGCCCATACAAGTTTTTCCTCAATCTACACACCATATGCTCCTTGCCATTGACTTCGAATCCCTCTGGTTGGTGCATGTAGTTCTCTTCTTCTAGGTCACCATGGAGAAAGACAGTTTTAACATATAACTGCTCTATCTCCAAATCAATGTTAGCCGCCAACCTAAGCAACACCCGTATGGATGTCATCTTCACCACTGGTGAGAATGTCTCCTCCAAGTCTATGCCTTTCCTCTAACCAAACCCTTTCACCACAAGTCTGGCCTTGAACATTGTCTGTGAATTCTTCTGCTTAATCTTCTTTCTGAATACTCACTTGTTGCTCAGAGCTTTCTTGCCCTTAGACAGTTTCACCATATCATAGGTGTGGTTCTTATGCAAGGATTCCATCTCCTCTTGCATAGCTTTCAATCACTCCTTCTTATGCTCATTGGCTAGGGCTTCAGAATATTCTTTTGGCTCTCCTCCATTAGTCAGCATAATGTACTCATGCAGTGAGCACCTCCTGGATGACTGTCTATCTCTCGATGACCTCCTCACCTGTGGCTTAACAGGTGGATCAAGTGGGGCCTGCTCCCCTGGTCCATCTTCTGAAAGAATTTCCTCATCTTCTGTACCTTGTTGTACTCCCCCGTCATCAGGCACTACGGGAGGAATAATCGGATCCATGTCCTCTAGCTCACCTGAACTAGGCTGGTTCTTCTCTGGCTTACCAATATCTTTTATACACTGATCTTCAAAGAAAATCACATCTTTGCTCCTGACGAGTTTCCTCTCGGTCAGATCCCATAATCTGTAACCGAATTTTTTATTACCGTACCTCAAGAATACACATTGTCTAATCTTTATATCGAGCTTAGACCTCTCATCCTTTGGTACGTGAACGGATGCCCTGTATCCAAATACCCTGAGATAATTGTACGATGGATCATGTTCAGTCCACACCTTCTCAGGTACTTCTCCATTCAATGAGGCTGATGGAGACCTGTTTATCAAATACACCGCCGTGTGCATTGCTTCTTCCCAAAATGTCTTGGAAAACTTTATATGGGATAACATGCATTTGATTCTCTCAACAATGGTGCGATTCATTCGCTTAGCTACACCATTATGATGGGGGTCTTGGGAACAGTCTGTTCATGCTGTATACTCAGGGACTGACAGTACTCATGAAAGTCGCCAATTTATTCACTACCATTGTTAGTACGGATGCATTCCAATGATCTACTTGTCTCTCTCTCGACCATAATATGAAATAATTTAAACAAACCAAAGACCTTATCCTTGAATTTCAAAGCATACACCTAAACCCTCCTAGATATATCATCTATAAAAGTAACAAAATACAATGTCCCACCCAAGGTTTTTATCCTCATAGGACCACAAACATCAGAATAAACCAAATCTAATGCATACACTTTATTAACATGAGAAGCAGATTTCACGAATGAAACTCTATGTTGTTTCCCTGATAAACAATCAAGACAGGTTTTGAAAGGCATACCTGTCACGTCTGGAAGAAGCCGCTTCCTTGCTAGTAGCTGAAACCCTTTTTCACTCATGTGGCTTAGAAGTTGGTGCCACATGTCAATAGCTAAATCTTCAGCTGCGTTCAACCCACCCTTGCACACACTGAGACATGCCTTATAAAGGGTACAACACTTCTTTCCTCTGGCTGCGATCAATGAACCCTTGATGAGCTTTTAACGCCCACCAGAAAATCAGCTTTCATAGCCATCATCATCCAACCTTCCCGTCGACATCAAGTTAAGGTCTGGGATGTGCCTCACATCCCTGAGAACCAATGTGCAGCCTATATCGGTCTTCACACAAATATCATCGACCCCTATGATCTTCGATATGCCAAAATTCTCCATCTTTACGGTTCCATAGTCACCTGACTTGTAGCTTATGAAGAAGTCCCTACGTGGAATCACATTAAAAGAAGCTCCCGAGTCTCACCTAGTTAGTGTCCTGACCCATAGCCATGAGACATACATCATGATCTATTGAAAGAATAATAACGACGTCGCCATCTGAAGTGACTGCAGTGGAATCTAATTCATCTTCCTTCTCCTTTCCTTTTGCTCTCTTGTCATACTTCTTACTACGACATTTATGCTTGTAGTGGCCCTTCTTCCCACAATTTCAGTATTCAACATCTTTCCTGGTACTCGACTTGCCTCTTGATTTATCTCGAGGCTCCTCGCCCTTCCTGTTCTTTCCTCTCCCCCATTCCTGTGTGACAAGGGCCACTTGTTGAGTAGACCCCTGAGACTTCCTCCTTGTCTCCTCATTGAAGAGACAGCTAGTCACCTATTCCATGGATATCTTTCCGTCTGGCACAGAGTTACTTAGAGACACTACCAATGTCTCCCAAATTGTCAAGCAATGAACTAAGCAATAACAAAGCCTGCAATTCATCATCCAGGACCATCTTCATAACGGAGAGCTGGTTCACTATATTGTTGACCTCATTCATGTGCTCAGATACAGAACCACCATCCTTGATATTCATAAGTCGCCTTATCAGGAAAATCTTATTACCAGCTATCTTCCTCTGATACAGCCTTTCTAATTTCAGCTATAAGTTAGCGGCTGAGGTTTTCGTAGACACATGGTGGAACATAGAGTCATCCAGCCATTGTCTAATAAATCCCACCGCCTTCCGGTCCAACGTCTTCCAATCATCATTA
Source organism: Magnolia kwangsiensis (assembly GCA_037074715.1). NCBI lineage: Eukaryota > Viridiplantae > Streptophyta > Magnoliopsida > Magnoliales > Magnoliaceae > Magnolia > Magnolia kwangsiensis. Next base: position 37,932,736 of record CM073576.1, on the reverse strand, counting down.
GACATATCCTTGGATTTTACTGATATGCCTAAAATTGGAAAATATAAGTCCTTACAACAAAGTAAGTCCTCCGTCTTAGCCTTCCAAATGGTCCAGTTAGAACCATTGAGGTTAATTATCCTTGATGAGCTACCTTCCATAATTTAAAATCGATCCTACCCATTCAATAAACTTAGCTCTGATACCACTTTGTTAGGGGCCTTGCACAAAACCTTAGGATCTAGCCTCCCGAAACAAACCAAAATTATGGGATAATAAAGCAGTGAAAATAAATCAAAGCATAAACCACACGACATTAGGAAATTTTACATGGAAAACCCTCAAAGAGGTAAAAACCACGGGACCTCATCTAGATTAATAATCCACTATAAAGTAGAACATTACAACTGATCACAAGCATACACCGCTTAGATTAAACCTTCTTCACTTACGTAGGAGCGGATAAACAATAATGGAAAAACAGAGAGATCTCACTGATCATAAGGACATAGAAGCGCTGAGACGACGACTCCCTTCCACAAGCTTCCTCTCTCTCTTTTCTCTCACTCTCTCACCCTTTGATAACCCTAATTCCTTTAGAAAACCCTTGCAAAGCTTTAGGAAACCCTAGAATACCCTAGAATCCACCCCAATCCCGCATACACCCCTTTATATAAGAATAGAAAGAGGTGTAATCAAAATAGAAAATAATTTCTGCAGAATCTGTATTTTTGCAATTGCATCTGTGTAACTCTTCGATGATATCAACGAACTCTCGATGACAGCCGTCGATATCATCTAAGATCCTTCAATGATATCGAAACAGTACTAAAACTGTCCAACAACCAGGGGTGAAAATTCTGACAATTATCGATGTCATCGAGCCACTCTTGATGATAGCCTCAATATCATCTAAAGTCCATCGATGATATTGATAGGACCAAAATACTGTCTAGCGACCAGTGGTGAAAAATCCAGTAATTATCGATGATATTGAAACTGGTTCGATTTCATCGAACCCAGCAATGAGGAGAAAATCCTCATCACTTGACTGATATGTGTACATGATGAGTACCGACTTTCTTGGATTACATGTCACATATGACATTCGGCTATGTAGGCCTTGCATTGCATCGGTGTGGCCGATGACATTCATATCTCGCATCGCATGGCCTTGGTATGGCCGATAGCATTCACGTCTTACATTACATAGCCTTGACATGGCTGATTCTATGGACTTACCGCATACTTCCACATTTCTCTGATACTGTATACTTGACACTTGCCTTACGCATACACTTACACCACCCTTTAAGTTTTTGTAAGCTTATGCACGACAGTTGCGTGCAGGTAACGTTGGATAGCAGCAGCGCTGAGGCAGGAGTGCGTATTAGGACCTTTTGGAGCTTTTTGATCACCTTGTATTTTTCTTTCCGCATTGTATTTAAAGTTTTTGATATAGTGGATATGTGGTGATGTTGTTTTGTGACTTGGTTATACTTGTGGTTATGCTCCATTACAAAAAAATAAAATCATTCTGAAAATCCTTCTTGTAGGATCACAGGATCGGAATCTGGCATTTGATTGTCAAGAGCCGAGAATGGGGCACTACGGAGGTTATCGACACCGGATTCGACAATTGGGATTCATGTGAATTCGATTTTCGGGTTTGGGGCGTGACAAACATAAACCTTGACCTAACCCCGATGACTTACATTGGAGCATTATTAAGTGTCGCAATTCAAGGGAGTTGAAGAATCTCCATCTTCAAGCGAGATCATTTTCATCAAGTGCAGAATGGGGCTCATCTACTTACAAGTAAGTCATTAGAGTCCAGAGATCCTGTTGATCATTCCTTGTGTAGGATTAGGTCATAGGTTGCATCTCAAACTTGCCAAGCCCTTAGTAGAGGCCTCCGACGGGAGAGTACGTTTAGGTTCTTTGTGTAGGACCTCGGCCTGTGTGGCCTAAACTTAGGTTCTTTATATAGAACCTTGGCCTATGTGGCATAAATCTAGGTTCTTTGTGTAGGACCTCGCCCTGTGTGGTCTAAACCTATGCCCTTGTGTAGGACCTTGGCCTATATGGCCTAAACCTAGGCCCTCGTGTAGGACCTTGGCCTGTGTGGCCTAAACCAAGGTGCTTTGTATAGGACTTTCGCTCTTGTGTAGCGCATAAACTGTTGAGTCCTTGTATAGGATGATTTGCCTTATGTAAGCATCCTCAGGAACCTTGTGTAGGTCCTCGTGTCAACCTTATGTAAGTTGTAACGGTTTGAGGTGAACCTGATTTGAAACTCCCGTTAGTGAAATCTGATACACTCAAGAGTTGAGTGCGTCCACCAGGAGTGGAGTAGACATATAGCCGAACCACTATATATGATTGTGTTTGGAGATTGTTGTTTGCGCATTCTTTTGATTATGTTTATCTTGAATGCTTATAATGATGCATGATTATTTGAATTATTAGAACTAATAGGAATCACATCCCACACACACTCATATACATGATCTGTCATAGACTAGTTGTTTAACTTGTTCAATCTTGAATAGCCTATTGTTTGGATCCTCCACTTGGCTTGGAAGCCTTTAGAGTTAAGATGATTGTATCTTTATTAATTGCATAATAGATCAAGCTTAGGAAAGTAGGATTATAAATTGGCATAAATTTTATAAAGTCCTATTCACCTCCCTCTAGGACACCTTGACCTATTCCATACTTCTACTATAGCGGTCTATACCGCAATTTTAGAAAGCGACCAGAGCAGTGGCCAGTGACCCAACCGACATCTGAAAAGTCACTTCCATAGGTACAGTTCCTTGAACACAATGCCAGAGTAGATACTTATGAAAGTGCGGTACAAAAGAATCTTGATATGACCAAGAAAGATGAAGCCGGACGCCGAGAAGAGTGATAAGAGGAAGTATACCGTCATTTTCATCGAGATCATAGCCATAACATAATTGAGTGTTTTGACCTAAAGGAAGAGATCGAATCCCTTATTTGGAAGGTTCATCTACGAGAGTTCTTCAACAAAGAAATGGAAGACTGACTGATTAGGTAATCAGAGCGACACGATGAGTAAAAAAACAATGAAGTGATTGGTGAAAAATACACCATATTTGGTGGACCAATTGGGGGCAGAGACTCGAATCTAACATGCCGAGCCCACGCTCAAAGCATGGCCAACAATGAAAGGGTGCACCAAGTTTACCTTACTGGCAGATCTATAGAGGAACCTAGGTTGAACTCATGCAGCCTGACTTCACAAAAGAGGATAGCTGATGACTCGGCCACCTACACGAAGACGCCTTGTTGGTCACCATGACTATGGCCAACCACAAGATGCATCGGATATTGGTTAACATCGGCAGCTCGGCCGACATTCTATTTGCCACTGCATTTGATAAAATGGGGGTCAAAAGATCCAGACTACGACTGGTCTAAACACCCTTGCTCAGCATCGCAAGGGAGAAGGTCACCTTTGGAGGAAGTATTCTACTACCTGTAACTGTCATCAAAGGTGCTAACTAGACCTCCACCATGGTCGATTTCCTCGTGGTAGACTGCCCATCAATTTACAATATGATTCTGCGTAGGACATCCTTAAACACCATGAGGGTTGTGGTATTCACTTATCACCTCGCCATAAAATTTTTGACCAAGAACGGGGCCGACCAGGTCAGGGGCAATTAACATAAGGCCCGACACTATTTCTCAACAGTGATGTGAGCGAAAGCGCGACGATAACTAGCAATACACATTACCTCCCCAGACCCACGAGAGGGAAATACTAAAAGAGGCTCGCCGGTAGAAGACCTCATCCCAATACGATTCTCTGAGTCTAACCAACTCTCTGAGTCCAACCCGTCCCACGCTATCCAGATCAGATCACTGTTCAAGCCGGAACGTCAGGCGGAGATAGTCGACTTGCTTAGACAACACATTGATGTCTTTGCTTAGTCCCACCAAGACATGCCTGGCATAGACCCAAAAATTATGGTCCATCGACTGACTGTAGACTCTGATCACAAATTAGTAAGGCAGAAACCACAAATGTTCGACCTTGAAAGGTACATGACCATCAGCGAAGAAGTCAACAAACTCCTCAAGACCAGGTTCATCGAGGATATCTACTACCCCGACTGGCTGACAAACATTGTGCTAACAAAAACGGATAGTGAAAAATAGCAAGTTTGTATTGATTATACCGACCTGAATAAGGCATGTCCAAAAGATAGCTTTTCCCTCCCAAGGATTGACTAGTTGGTAGTTGACACTGCCGGGTATGTGCTCCTCAGCTTCATGGATGCTTACTTGGGATATAATTAAATTGCCATGCACAAATACGACAAATAAAAAAATTGCTTTCATCACCGACAAAAGGACTACACTATTACTGTAACTAGGGGTGTACATCGAGTCGAAACGAGTCGAGCTGTCCTCAGCTCGACTAGGCTCAAACAGTGACTAACCTTAACTCGAACTTGGCTCGGCTCGGTCCTCGAGCCTGACTGGCCATCTCAGGCCGAGTTCAAGCCAAGATCAATCTAAGTTTGCCATTGAGGCATTTCCACAAACACCTGAACTGCAACTTCAAAATCCCAATGTTTTACAAACAGGGGTAATGGTTTTACAGGTATTTTCTCAAACACCTTCTATGTAACATAAAAATTGAAAAAAAAGAAGAAAAAAGGTATTTATTTCATATACATACCTTCCTTGCCACCGGCCAAACCTTCCTTGCTACCTTGTGTAATGCCCAGAACTTTTCAATACTCGAGTATTGAAAGTTCTCGAGCGTTTTTTGAAAATTTACTTATATGTGCATGTGTACGATACCAATCCAACAATTCTAGACATACATTCTTGCCTTGACACAAAACTAACTGTTAGGAATGACCCTCATTCATAGATCAAGCCATCTAACCTTTGATTTCCAAGCAAGACCATCCATCACATGATTTGATGTAAGTACCTTCCCACGAAGGGCACAACAAATAACTCTCTATCCATAGTAATTTAGATATATATTCCTTTACAAGAATTTCTTAGAAACGTGCCTATAACCATGTGGAGCCATTGGATTTTTCAAAACTCACAGATCAGTAATAATTACGAAAATGCCATTGACTAGACCCTTGAATTCTAGATCATGTGATTCCCATGATCCGTTCCATGTGAAATTTTATACCAGGCCTAATTATCATAAATTAGCTATACACGTTGAATTTCATCCCTTAAATCATAGTAAAGTAGTTACTTGACCTCTACATCCGTCCGTACACTTATCAAATCAAGAATATGATCCGTTCATCTTGTTTATTACCTACGAATATGCTTAATGCACCATTAGAATTACGATCTAAGAAACTTACACATGTGAAAAAGACACTCTAATCTAATGATACACCTACTTTACCCCTAATCACTCCAGAAACCCACGGTATGTCTATCCATTTACTAAACTGACCATACATGCACCTACATACATGGATAGAGTTCTAATCATCAAGTCCCCTTATTTTTAGTAGGTCATCTAACCACCCATCATGTTTGGATTTACCGAATGGGCCACCTGAATATTAGGATGAATCGGTCATTTTGAAGATCTTAGAACACAGGTTTAAACTACTGGATAATACTACAACTAGACATATATAAACGTCACATTAAAATCCCAGAGTAATATAGTCCATTAAAGTGGTATCTTAATCGTCCGTAAGTGATCAAGGCCCAAACTCAAGCATTAGAAAGAGCAGGAAAAATAATAAACGTTGGTGGAATTCCATCCCTTTTGCATGGTATAGTTAGGAGATACGAACTTCTTCGGAAGTTATAATAAGAAAGAAGGGCATAATTGTAATTATACGAACTATCCAGCCATGTTACAATCAGTTACTGTTTTCACATTGAGTATAGCCTATACGTTGACTAGCGGTAGGGCCCACTTAAGGATCAGATGTACTTCATATTTTGGGTCGTGGCATAATGTCTCTCCACAAAACAAATGAATGGAGTGGATCTTTGGAAAAACTATTAGAATAGACCCCACCTAATGCATCATTAAAATCTAAAGAAAACGGATTGCGTAGTGAGTAAGCCAGGTTATGTAGGTTTCACGTCCGTTCAACCCACGGGAAGGCATCATCTCACAAAATGTGGTGGCCCGCCCATGGCTCAGATCTGCTTCATAGTTGGGCATGTGTCACGACAACATCGGCCTACGCTAATCGACGGAGTGGATCACCCAGGACACATCATGTACAAGTGGACCTCACCTTCCCCAGACATTCCCTGAACCAAGAACCGCACGCAAGAGAGGTAACCAACCTCTCAACACGAATCCCGTTTCAACGGTGGACATTGGTTGATGGTGTGGGCCACCCAAACCTTGGATCCCCCCATATTCTAGCCCTAGGCCTAATATGATCCTGCCAAACTAAGGAATAGAGTGGATTTCTTGAAGAAGCATCACAGTGGATCCCACAATAGAAACAGTGCACGAGTATGGGATTCGCATGCCCACTGTACACCGTAATTAAGAGAGTCAAAATAGCGGACGATCGTCCGCTGGACAATGTGGGGGCCACAAACACTGCCTTCAAGGATGATCAAAACCGTTCATTGCAACTGGGGGAGAAAACCACTCGGACCATATGTGTTTCAGCATGCCATCCAGACTTCTAGTGCAAATACAGACCGACAGTGGCAATCGTTCTGGGATCAACAGCCCATCCTTTGACGAGATCAAGACCATTCAAATCTACCCCTAGGGATTTTCGACCCCATCCATGGAGTCTGTTCGGAGAACATTCTTCCCAAGGAACGCTGGTCGGAGAGTTTTCATGCTGCCAACTCTCCATGCTGCGTAAGGACTTTAGAAGTCTTCTTGCTGCGTAAATGAAGCTACGCAGGGAAGCTTTTGGGCGTCAGGTGGACTATAAATAGGACTTGCTGTCCCCCAAGGAAAGACAAGCAAGAAAGAGAAGCGTGGGAGAGAGAGAGAGAGAGAGAGAGAGAGAGAGAGAGAGAGAGAGAAGACTGCTCAGCCAAGCAACAAGGCTGCTCGCCAGGCCTGCTGCCGTCCAACAGGGAAGGAAGAAAAGAAAGGAAAGAAAGAAAGAAATAAAGAGAAAGAAAAGAGAAAGAAAAGAAAAGAGAAAGAGAAAGAAAAGAAAAGTAAGAAAGAAGAAAAGTGAAGAAGAAGGAAAGAAGGGAGAGTTGGGCCGAGTTGACTCAGTGAGTCGACTCAACCGGGGTATTTCTTTAGGCTGCCTGATTCCACTGAGTCGCTGACCACACCTGCCCGAGTCCCATCAACCACCTAGATGCGGCTTAGATCCGACCTCCCCTAACTTACTTACAGTCCATATCCTTCTTTCTTTTCCATGCTAAAATCCATTAATAAGATTCCACCACAAAAAAATAAGATGACCCCATGTTAGAATGGACCAAACGTACCCAACTTATCCAGGGTATAACATGAATTAAGTTCCTTAAGACTTACTAAACCTTATTGAGATCTAACTTAGACATTCCGAACCTGGTGAATTAGAGAAGAAAAGACGACTCAACAAACTAAGATGAGGGTTTTATCCTTTAAGCTTATAGTGATTGAAGTTGATTTATTTATCCTGCCTTTTACATGCCTTCCTGTATTTTATCTGTCTTCATACTAGTTTATCTTGGCTTCTATACATGCTTTCATGAATTTGATATTGCCTTTACATGTATCTTCTTTTATACATCAATTTAAATCTTCTATGTTATTATATGCTTCACCATCAATTATGATTTTTTTGTGCCCTTTTACGATATGAATTATCATGTATTCCATGTTTACATGTTCCTTAGGAATTATCCTATCAATTAATTTATTGGCCCTTTTGGGATTATGACATGATGTCAAATACAAAAAAAAAAAAATGAATTTATGTGAGGCCATGGTACAAGTCTTGCCCCTGCCTTATCCATTATTGAGTTGGCTTTGTCACTCGTCTCTATATATCAGTTAGCTTTGCCACTTGTCTTTATATTTGAGTTGGCTCTACCACTCTCCTTTTGTTGAGTTGACCATTGTCACTCTTCTCTTATTATGTTGGCCATTGTCACTTTTACTGAGTAGACCATTGTCACTCTTCTCTTTATTATGTTGGCCTTGTGCGGTCTATTTTTAAAGGCATAGGCATGTGTCTTGTTATTCCAGAACCCCCATAATTCAGTTTATATTCTTCATGATTCAACTATATTCTCTATAAGTGCAAGTGATGTGTTATGAGGTATCACAACTAGTGAATCAATTATCTTATCATGGACGTAATGTGTTACAGGTAGCGGCCCTCTTAGTCGGCATGTAATTCCATAGGTTGGTTGGCGTGGTGCACAATCGATGTATGTAAATCAACATACATGTTACATTAACTTTTCGAGATTGGATGTCACAATTAGTCGATCCATGAATACATCGTGTTACGTAAATTCCCTAACTGCATGTTGTGTTGCCTTGAGACGTTCGCATAAATCTATATAAGTGTTGGCCATGCCGGCGTATATCTGTAGTTATGGGATGCGGGTCGAGCCGGGTTTCCTATGAATTATATTCCACATTGTAACGATCACTACGTATGATGAGCCGCACACACTATGCTATACATACATTTCATGTAGGTTGTTTGAGCATGCTGATATCTCATGTATTAGTGGAGTACGAGACGTATCAGTACCCTTTACTTTATTTTTATGAATCTCTTGAATTATTGTTAATCTTAAAGGATAACCTTCACTATGAGTAAGGCGTTGACCCTTTCCCAACTGTACAGATGATGCAGGTGACATACAGATTGAAGACTTAGAGGACTACTTCCCTATAAAAGATTATCTTGAAATACTAAGAAGACAGTTTTACTATTTAGTTTTATACTTCTGCTGTGAACTCTGATGTTGTAATAAACGTCTCATTATGAGACCTTGATTATTCCTTTTACTTATGAAATATAATCAATGCAGTTGATTTTATTCTTGTGAATGTTACCTTCATTAATGTATTTGGATGTTACCCGAGCACAGAGACTCCGATTCTGAGTTCCCGGGTGTTAACCTAACAAAAATTTATGTGTCCTTATTCAGATTTACAGTCATTTCATACACAAATAATCAGAGTAACACATTTTAAATTAGTGGAATTAAAGCGAGGTAGAGATAGTCAAATCCAAAAATATAGGGCTACCACCCAAAAATTACAGTTATAAAAGTGGTGACCATCCATATGAGAATTATACGATCCATAATAATTGTAATAAAAATAGAAGAACAACTACCAAGCGGTAAGAAGCTAGAGATTTATTAGGCACCCCGAGTGCATCACTGAGTGGTCATATTTCTGAGTTATCTGCATATGTCAAATAGGAGACGTCAAAGTCAACATAGTGAAGAAATATCCCCAAGACTGTTACTCTGGATATTTTAGTGATTAACAGGTTCACAACGTATACATATTCATACACTCAAGCATGTTATCTTTAACGCATAGCCATTAAGAAAGTTATGCATGTTACCAACACAATCAAACACAAGTAAAGATGGCATAACAAACAAACAGTTTTCTACTATATTTGGTAAATATATTAATATTATGATGCAATAATGCATACTCACAATCCAGCACTCCCTCACACGTGACTTCCATGCCTATTTCACAAATTTCAACATTCTCTCACAAGATGTCAAATCACAACACATCCTAAGATATGCATGATTAGCCAAGTTATTATTAGTTTTAGTTCATACAATAGATTGGCGAAGTCAGGATACCGATGTAATATCACGAGTCATTATCTGGATCACATGGCTTGTTGCTATAAAAAGATATGCATGATATGCCTTGTGTGCCCTATTCAAGCGTAATTGACAGTTTGATATATGTCATGGTCTCTATGAGACTAGATATTTTACATGCAGTCGATGTTGAGAGCAAATACATGTTAAACCTCAATAAACAACTTGAGAGGCAGTGAAATGGCTATTTTATTATCTACAAAGTATATCAGACTACATCTTAACATTTAAAAATTAAAGAAAAAATTGATAGGCTATGTTAATTCAGATTATGTAGGGAATATGGACAATAGAATGTTGACTTTCAGTTACTCATTTGCATTAGCGAGTGCAGCAATTAGTTGCATGTCGAAGCTTTAATTTGTATTTTCTTTTCCACAATCGAAGTTGAGTATATGGTAGTGATGAAGGGTTTCAAGGAAGATGTTTAGTTGCGTGGAATGATGAATGAATTGGGGCTTCAATAAGAGACCCTGTTGGTTAATTGTGACATGAAAGTACGATTAACTTAACAAAGAATTTAGTTTACCATTTTAGATCTAAACATATTGAAGTTCATCATCATTTCACCTGACAAGTGCTTGAGAAATGAGGATTTACTCTTGAAAAGATGCACACGAGCGTGAATCCATATGCTTTAAAGGTAGTTCCCACAGAGAAGTTTCGATTTTTTTTCAACTTCTCTAGGTCTAACAAAGATTTGGTAAAGATTGTGCGCAAAAAGTGACAATAATAGTAAAGATATGATGGAAGCGAATAAAGATGGAGCTTGGAGTTATGGTTCATAATGATTGAAGATACTATAGAGATTGTTATCCAATGTCTTCAATCTTTACAGGAAAGAAATAGGGGATCAATTGATCGACCATCTTGGTCAATCAATCGAGTGAACTCTGAATTTCACAAATTGGTCTCTAGACAGTTTTGGATAGTCTTGATTGATCGAATTTTTAGGTTAATTGATTGAGAAAATTCAGAAAATACTTGTAAAATTCATAAATACTTTTGAGCATTTTCGATCATTCAATCATCGATCGATGCTTAGATCGATGATATGTGTAATTTTGCATAATTGCATGGTTGTTTCATATTCCGAATAAAACACTATAAATATTTGTGTAATGTAGGATAATGGTATGATTAAGAGAGCTTAAATGTTCTAAGAAGATTTTCGAAGGGAGGTTAGGGTTTTTGAAGGGTATTGCATTTGTAAGTAAATATATCTCTTGCAAATTATTTCATAGTGATTTTTTTTTTGTCGCTTTGTACCGTGATTTTCTTGTAAAAGAATTTTCATTTAAAAAAAATAAAAAAAATCATGTGTCCCTAGACATACTTTATTATGCTTATCTTTTATTTGTTTGATTCGAATTCAAAATTTTCTTCCATTGTTCCCAACAAATTGAATGCCCACCATTAAGATTTTCACAGTTTGATTTGAATTCAAAATTTGCCTCCATTGTTCTCAACAAATTGAATGCCCACTATTAAAATTTTCACGGTTTGATTCAAATTCAAAATTTACTTCCGTTGTTCCCAACAAATTGAATGCTCACCATTAAAATTTTTAGAGTTTGATTCAAATTCAAAATTTGCTTCCATTGGTCCCAACAAATTGGATGCCCACCATTAAAATTTTCATAGTTTGATTCAAATTCAAAATTTGCTTCCGTTGTTCTCAAAAAATTGAATGCCTACCATTAAAAATTTCATAGTTTGATTCGAATTCAAAATTTGCTTATGTCGTTCCCAACAAATTGAATGCCCGCCATTAAAATTTTCATAATTTGATTCAAATTCAAAATTCACTTCCGTTGTTCCTAACAAATTTAAGGCCCACCATTAAAATTTTCATAGCGGCCACAAAAGTTTTGGATCCAGGTCTTTGTGATCCGACTGACAGGTTGGATGGCAAATAAACAATAAAGCAGGCCGTATGAAGTTTTTAATAGTAGGCCTTCACTGCTGTTTTAATAACCACTGTTTTCATGTGGTGTGGTCCACCTGAGATTGACCCCGTCCCCTATAATAATGACCCAAAATAGACTGCATCATTAGTCCTATGGAGCACCTTTCAGTAGCGACAGCTATCGGCAGTCTCAGTACGCAACTCGCGTTGGTGAATATAAAGTAACCTCTTCCCAAGCTCAGACCGTATATCCTATGATTTTATTTCTTCTTCTTAGTTTTTATGGATGAGTATCTTATGATTACTTCATCAGCTTCAACCACCGAGTGTACGAATAAAGAGCGGGCCCACCGATAGCAACACCCACAACAAACCGCACCGACAAAAACAGCAACAACGATGCCAATGGCAATAAGAGTATCGTCTCAACGAGTTAATTCTCTACACGAGCAGAGCATGATCTTTTATAAGCGTGCATTTAGAAATTGTACAGGTGGCATATACTTAATTAAAATTAAATCATCCATATAGTGGGCCCACTGTATACAGATCATAGCCCTTAATAAATTGGATAATCCCATCCTTTGATTAACGCACAGATGTTTCTTGAATTTGTACCATTGAATTTTTGTCATCTTAACCATCCATTCTAGGTGCCTGCCAAATAGACTGTTGGAAGATCATTTCCTTGGAAATTTTAACATATGAGCCACCCAAAGTTGAGCACACGTTTTAGTTTTTCTGAGTGCATGCGTATGAACCAGAACAGACGGCCGGAGTACCAGTGTTCTCTACCTTTTTTCTGACCTAACTATCTTTAAGGGCCTGTTTGGTCAGTTACATCGGAAAGGATTAGGTTGGATGAGGTTAAAAAAACATAATCATTACCCATGGCTGGAATTATCCCTTGTTACCATGGAATAAGCTTTAATTTCCTGCTTTGTTTATAATACGGCAAGACATTGAAAGGATATACCCACCATCATTTGAAACTTTTGGGAATAATACACATGTGTTATATCTAAATTGTTCATTTGTTTTATAACCTCATTTTATGGCATGGGCCTAAAAATGAGGCCCATCCAAAACTTATGTAGCCCCAAAGAAGTTTTTGACGGTAAGTAATCAATCCCCATTGCTTTCTATGGGGAGGTCCACTTGAGCTTCAGATCTACCGGATTTTTTGGCCTATGTTCTAAAATGATTTCAAAAAATAGCTACACGGTGTGGATATAGCCCACACATCATAATAGGACCTACATAACTTGTTAACATTAAGTGAAATTGGCAGGACCAATACGATTCCATCTAACCTGCTTCCACGATTTTCACTCTTCCCTAACATGGAGTGGAATTGGCACATGAACAAAAGCAAATCCATTCCGCCTAAGCCCATCTAATCCAGTGGGAATGGCGCGGATTCGGTCAGGTCAGGATCAGACTTATTTCAGTCTAAGTCGTACAAGCAGTGCCTACCTTGATGCATGTATTGTATACCACGCTGTCCATCCGGCTTTTCAACTCATTTTAGGACCTGAACCTAAAAATGTAAGTAGATCCAAAGCTCACGTCGACCACACTATAAGAAACAGTGGTGCTTGAACCATATCATTAGAAACTTCCTAGGGACCGTCGTTATGTTTATTTCCCATCCAACCTGTTGATCAGGTTAAAAAGATGCGATGGAAGGGAAAATAAAAATATCAGCTTCATAGAAAACTTTTCTGGCCTACAAGAAGTTTTTAATGGTCTCTCACCAGTGTTTCCTATAGTGTGGTCCAACTGAGATTTTGATATGGTTCAAGTTTTTTCTCACTTCTTAAAATGATCTTTAAAAAAGGATGGACGGCATGGATATACATAAAATACGCTTAAGGTGGGTCCTACGCTCACGACCTGAATGAATCCGTGTGCAATTCCAATCGGTTAGTAATCATCACACCGTTTCTAATTGGTCGCTCAGCTGTACCACCTTGAAAAACGGCAAAAAAGCATTCGCTTCTTTATTTGCGAACTAACGGTTGCGAGCCCCGCGTTAGTTGCCTAAAACGTGGGGGAAAACATTCACGTACATGAAATCCACTACGTCCATCAGCTACGCCACCCTATATTTTACCTTGATCCCAGAAATCAGGTAGATTCTACACTCAGGTGATCCATCTAAAAAATTGTACCTAAAACCTATAAATTCACATGGTATGGCCCACCTGAGTTTTGGAATACTGTGTTTCTTGGTTATTGCTTTCATTCTTATGAGAAAAAATCAGATACATGGATTGGATAGTATACAAACACCACGGTGGTGGACCCAATAGTAAACTAAGGGCCCCTTTGGCCATCTGGTTTAGGTGAGATTAATTAGGATGGAATTGAAAAATTAGTGTTAAATGCATATGTAAGGTATTATCTTTAGATTGAGTGTATTCATATATTTATAATGTCATGTTTGGAAGATATGAGAGTACCTTTAATCTAACGAAATAGGATTAAAGTATGTTTGAAAAGATAACGTGAGATTATGAAAGTCATTTTGCAAACGCTCTTATCTAACGAGGAATTAATCAGATGGATCTTAATGTATGAAATTTACTATGCCTCCACATTGATTACCATATACCTGGTATGTTTAGAGGATATTCATACCATCTGTTCAGCAAGACCAAGCGTGAGTGGAACATGAACCAAAATTCACACTGGTTAGATAATCCTAACCCTTTTATTGGTGGTGAGATAAATATCAGTAACAGTTGAAATTCAAAAGCCGAATGTACATTGTTTAGATGGTTAGCATTATCTGATCTAGTTGATTTTTGGTCTATGGTCAATATATGGCAGAGGCTTTGGGATGAACCGTACCATGTCATCCAGGTATGACACATGTGCGTTAAATGAGGTGAGAGACTGGATGAGCTCCAATCTAGTGGGTGGACCATGAACTCACTGATTATTTTGGTCACGTGAACCGACGACCTAGGTAATGCCACGTGGATCTACTTTAAGGACGTTTTAATATTCAAACGAACATCATGCAATATTGATGTGGTTCTACTTCATTCTAAGTTGTGGTCCACTCCATTCTCTGTTATATTTAATTTTTCAGTTCATACTCTGAAATGATTGAAAAATAATATAAATGATGTAGATACCACCATTTATATTATGATGGGCCCTACGTAACCCTGCCCTTTCATGCTCGAACGTAGGATGCAATTTAGGCATATTTTCTGTGAAAAAAAAATATAAAAAAAAAGAAGGTAAAAACAATGGGACTCGGCTAATCTAAGGAGGACTACGAAATCTTTCCCTCTCGACCAGTAGTTTGGGCGGGAGACCCAAAGACCCTATCCTACGTTTTACGGATGATCCCCTTGTGTAATCTTAAGGAGGATTGGATGGGACAACGAATGTAATCCATCTAATCTTAGCCAATGCAGGTGGCCAAACAAGCCCTAATGGTATACATTCGATCTCAACTGTTTCCCTTTTTTTCTTAGCCTAACTGGGTTATGAATGGTCATTATTCTTATTTTAAATAGTTAATATAAGGCAACGTAACTGATGGACGGCGTGGATCTCATGAAAGCTACACTCACATAGCTCTCATGGCTCTCATTTAGAGAGAGTAACCCCTCTGGCTACCTAACTTGAGGTACGTCCCCCAAAGCGACAGGGGTGATGACATCATCCACGTGCTCTTGCTCTTCTACTTTTGAGATAGAAATGACCGCCAGCCAATGTGTAACACATCTTATGCTAGAAGATCCAAGCCGTTGGTCTACCGGGGCCCTGGATGGGCCGTACTCGAAAAACCACAACCATCCAGTCTTCTTAGAAAGCCTATTGTGTTCATTCGATAATTATCCAAAGTCGACCACACATGGGTCCTCTTGATGAATGGACTGGATGCCACACACGTGTGGCATGTTAGGATTTATCAGATATGATTTTCGAATAATTCAGGCAGTTGGAAAAAAAACGCTACGTCATTCCCAACTTCTCCACACCTTGTCGTGATATACAGTTTTTAAAAGTCTGTGCCTTTATGCTTTGATCCCAACAATCCATCAACACAGTACTTTAGTGGGGCCCACAAAGCAATACCATTAAAGCAGTCATTTATTTTTGTTTGTTTATTGTGGTTACGTCAACGTGCATGGCACCAGCTGTGACTAAAGATTCCATGCTTCCTTAGCCTTTCTTTTGTTTTTCTTTTTCTCATTAGGCCCTCGCCACCATAAGTGCTGTGCGTGTGGCCATTATCATGTGTCATCAATGTACCGGTGGATCTTTTTTACATGAAAGCTATATGTCCCAAAAATCAAGATGATCCAACCATCATGTTAGTGTATTTAGAATTATTTTTTTTTTTTTCTTTCTTTCTTTTTAATAATAATCATCTAATATTTTCTATGGCATGGCAGGTTTAATGGTTGGAGAGATGTCTGATTTGCATTATCTATTCATCAGTATGGGCCCGAATTTATACAGTACTTTAGTGGGGCCCACAAAACAATGCCATTAAAGTGGTCCTTTATTTTTGTTTGTTTTTTTAGGTTACGTCCACGCGCATGATAACAGCTGTGAAGACTTCATACTTTCTTAATCTTTCTTTCGTTTTTCTTTCTCTTTAGGCCCTTGCCCTATAAGTGATGCGCATGGGGACCATTACTGTTTGTTTTATGGCATCCAAGATAGCCGGGGGATGTTTTCACCGTAAAAGCTAAATGTCTCAAAAGTCAGGTCAATATCCGACCATCATTTTAGTCTTTCATGAATTGGGAGATTTTTTTATTTTTTATTTTTTCTTTTCCTTTCTTTTTAATGATTGTCTATTGTTTTCTAAGGCATGGCAGGTTTAATGGTTGGAGATACCTGATTTGCATTATTTACCATTAGTGTGGGGCTCATGTAATGCATGACTTAGATAGCACGGTGGGACCTACCATTGAAAATAAAACATAACTATTTAAAACCTCCAAATTCATGGTGGCTTATATGATAGTTCAATCAATCCAATTTCTGAACCATATGTAGTGGGTGGTATTGAATTTTTATGGAACATAGTAAAATTTAAGGTTTTTCAAAAAAATACAGATTTTTAATTAGCCCTAATGATTTTTGTCTTTGATAATTTCATATTTAACTCTACGATGAGTGGTTTAGATTTTACTTAAATGAAGGATTTTATCTAACACGATAGATTCTGTTGGTGATCTTCTAACGTAGGAAGTCTCTCCCCAAATTATTTGGGTTGAACCAGGGTGATGAGCTATGTCAGCCCCGAGATAAGGTTGAGGATATACACGTCCACCACCTCCACGCATGTGTGATGTAAGATGGGAGATAAGAGATGGAGCTCTCTCTCTCTAGTGTACTCTCATTTATGTGATATGATCTATTTATAAATGGGGCTAGCGTTTTAGGAGTACACTAATCATGTAACTCCAATATTCTGTTTTTTTCATGGTCCCTACATGAATAGTCTGTAAACCCACTTTATCCATATATGTCTGATCCATTATCTCCATTGCCATGGCCATCTATTAAAGGCTTTATGCCTATGCCGAGTAAGTAATGGTGACAATCAAATTATCATAAAATGAGATCAAAATACTTTTAAAGGTCAAAACAAAAGTTTAGCGATTAAAAAATATTTATAAAGAATTTTAAAACTTTTAAAGCATTAGGCCGAATGGAAAAATCACTTAATGAACTTTAATTCTTCCAATTTACATTATAAATAAGTCTTTAAGAAATCAATAGATCCCTTGTTGGTCAATACAAGGACCAATGGATCTTATAAAAATGTACTCAGCCGCATTCTTTTATTGAGCATAAGATGATCTAATAGAGTGAGCTAAAGCACATATAATATATACATTAACCTTCTCATGTCCTCAGCTCTACGGATTAGTCTGTAGATGCTAATGCACGCTTAAGTCGATCATAATCCAGGTAAATAGAACTCCAAACTAATAACTTTATTTCAATCAAGTAATAAAAGTGTTTAGTAAGTCCAGAATAGGATCCTGTATCCATGACACATTTATACTCACATGTGGGGTAGGGTCAAGGCATGCCAACTTATAGTCATGCTTGATGGTGGAAACATTTTATCCTGAGTTGTCATTAGTCCCCTTACCTAGGATAACCATATCTATCATTATTTGATGGCTATTGTTTTGACAAGAAATGAAAGCGTATGGTTTGGAGAATTATCATTCAATAATAATAAGGAAAATATAAGAACATTCATTATTATAGATTTTATTAATTCTGAGTTTCAATTAAATCCTCGTATCTTCCTTAATTCTGAAACAAAGTATAAAGAATTAATGCAAGTTTGAAAGGAGAAGCAGTTTAATGACAATTTCGGCAGCATTTCGACGTATTTTGCATCCATCGTAGCGATGGAGGAGTTGTGCGGATCCAAAATCCTTACTTTAAAACAACATACAAAAGTGTATTCTTCAGAAGATAAAGTGTGGAGAGAACCCACAAAACTGCATTGCATAACAAATCTCATGTTACATAGAGGCACACAACTCACTCTAGTTATGTGGGTTCGCAAAACTCATCTTGAGTTGCGCGGGTCCGTACAACTCATCTTTCTTTCTCTCTCTCTCTCTCTATACTTTTGGCACCTCTCTAAAACTTTTGATCTTACAAATGAAAAGAAGATGGGGTATTTATAGACTTCCGCACATGTGAACTCCCGAATATTATGCCATAGAGCCCACTTTGCATTCTCTAGGTCCAATTTCTCAAATATCACAATTATTAGTTGCGCGTACTCGTGCAACTGGGATGAGTTACGTAGGTTCGCGCAGGTCCGCGCAACTCTTCTACTTCCTCGCAACACTATTTACCGATGCTACTATTCATCCACGCTACTATTCATCTACGCTACCATTCATCGCAGTAGATTTTTCAAAGTGAAATGATAGAGAGAGGGTCACATAATGGACAGGGCTGCCTATCTTGGATCTTTGATATGCGACAAACCAAACTCCTATCAACCTATGTATTTTTTGCACCCCAATAACAATAAGCCACGAGTCTATCCTAAATTTTGGTATATGATCATAGTATAACAGGGTACTAAGATTTATGGTCCACAATACTCCCTTAACCTACTTTAGTGGATGACTATTGTCTACCAATATCAAGTTTCCAAAGACAACTAGAGAAATCGGCCATTTAATTCATATTCATGTATGTTTAAAATATTTCCACATATTACTTATAACAATTTGTCTACTTAGGATTTTAGGTCATCGTGATCTACAGCTGGGATCGACATCCACATGGCAATGGATTTTGCTCACATTTATTTTCTAGGGTACAAACTCTAACCGGTAGACCTTATTGGACAGGTTGAATGACACACACATTAGTGGGTCCCACACACAACAGCTTAAGAATAATCTTATTTGAAAATGATTCGGGCCCAAACCTAGATGATGGCCCACAAGAAAAGTAGTCAAGCAAAACTACAGGGTGGGCCAGAGCGGCTAAGCCTTAGGAAGGCTGACCCGAAAATTCAGTTCCGGGCTTGCACAAACCTGGGCTAAAACGAGTACGGCCCAAGTTTCCGCTGGGCGAGCACAGCATATCTTGATTGCGGGAGGCAGGGAGTCGTCAGCGAGTAAATGGCATTTTAGTAATTACTGTTATATGAGTGAAAATATGGTCAATCATTTCTGGCATGCATAAAGGAGGAAATGGAATCACATCCGTTGGCACTCTGCAGTGGGGCCCACCCACATAGCACCAGCGCTCTGGTTGCACACTAGTGAAAATATGGTCAATCATATCGGCCTTGAAATGAATTGCTGTGGCCTACCTATGGATGACTCGACATGAATACGTGTCCAAAACGATCCACACCGTCCATCTAACTGGCAATACTACAGATGACCCATAATACCAAAAAAATGAAAAAAATAAAAATCACAGCAACCTGCCATAACTTGAAACATGGTAGGTGGTTCATGAATCCCGACCGTCTATCCAGTGGGTCCTAGTCTTGCATGCCCATCGGCTCAGCATCTCAATAAATGGACGATCCTGGCTATTTCAGGACCGGTATTTAATTAATGGACACCAAAAAGATGAAAACGGTTATGGTGATATTCAACAGCTAAAACGGACAGCTAGCATTGTTCATTGTGTATTTTCATTATCTACAGAAACGGTCCACCAGATGAACGGTCTGGATCCACTGCTCCACCCGCCATAAGTCCCCTATTGGTTAACAAATACCCCATACGGTGTAGCCCGCTGGACCAGCCTACTAGCTATGCCTTCACTACCTTATCCTCATTAAATGGACCATCATATTTTTGAAACATCCGTTCGATGGCCATCAATGTGAAATGATGGCCCCCCAGCAATGGCTTTCTTACAATTTTGCAGTCTGATGGGTTGGACTAAACTGCACTGCAACCGGTCTACATGCTATTCATCCACATTCTTATATCTTTGGTGTATCTGGACCGTTTATTTTGTACGCCCTACAACGTGCGGCCCACTTTACAAAGTACACACAAAAGAGTATCGTGTCCATCCAATTAATAGGATGATCCCATTTGAATTTGTACAGTTAATTCATTTCTGTTCAGTGACCATTCACAGGAAACAGATCAGATAACAAGTACAACATAGTCAGTTCGTATTCTTTTCCATAGGCTGTTTGCAGAAGGGCCCACCCAATGGATGGTCTGGATTGACTGAGACTGACAACTAAATAACTGGCTACACTTAGGTCCAACACATAAGTTACATACACGTACTGGATAAGTTCTAACCTAACATGTTTGGGGCTTCCCTTACCTTGACGGTCTATTGGTGAGCCAGATATTGAATGTTTAACGTTTTCCTATGACAGTGATGTGAAAATATAGGAATTTCTAGGACCATTGCACTATGATCACTGGGATGATATGAGAGACAAGGGTTTACTTGAATCCTCGGCTGCAAAGCCAATGTCAAGCCCAATCTTCCTCTGCTTTTCACCCACCCTATAATGTAGAAACTAAGAGCTTGAAAATATGATTTGGAACCCCTTGGATCTGGAACCATGGGATTTGAAACCCCCTAGATTTAAAATTCTCTTATTGTGTTTGGCACCCTAGATTTGGAATCAGCTTTAAACCAATAGTAACTATACATGGTATATTTATGGGGGTTGAATTTAATTACTAAAACAACTTTAATATATTTAATTAGTGAAAGTACATAATATTTGACACAATGGTTGTAATAAGCCCGATGAAATATATATTTTGTCTGAAAATGATGAAATTCCTAGTCACGGATGGGCCACAAGTATAAGATCATCTCTGAGTGACTAACTAACGATTTTTAAGCGTTGATTTACATAGACAATGTTTGGAAGGCGCTGATCATCATATTAAAGTAATTATAGCGATGAATTGATAATCTAATTGTATCGGACTCCTGCCTATTAAAGCCTGGCCCCAGCCTGTCATTGGCCCAAATCGGACTAAAAATGCCTTACCTGTCTTAAGATAGGGTGAACTAATCTAAGATTAGAATAGAAGTGCTTTAGTGAGAGCATCATAAGTTTAGTACTCCTAGTTCCATTGATTCATTTGGACACTATTAAATTGATCTAAACTGTCCATTAAGTTAAGAATATATTAGAGAAGCTATCTTCCAACAAAATTACTAATCATATGATCCAATCCATCTTTGAATTAGGCCTTTTTTTTTTTCTTGGTCATCCATTTTCAAAGCCATGGATGAGATGAAGTATAGGTGTCTAATAATACTGATTCTTTTTAATTAAAAGCAATCCAAAACATACCCTAACAAATAGATGGATCAAATTGTTCAATAGACCTATTATTTTGTAAATTATGCAGACTGACTATATTAAAGATCATTGATCAAATGGCTCATGTTAGTCTGGATTATATTTGGACTCTCTTAAGTGTCCCAATGCAACTAGGAGCACTAGTGCTATGTGAGAGCACTGGGCATCTCTCAATTGATTTATTTTTTATTATTTATTTGGCATATCCCCTTTATCCACAAGTATTACATGTGTGTTTTTTTATTGTGAATGTCTTTAGTCATTTTGAATAATGGTGATCCACTTGATGATTGAATGAGCTGCGCTGAGCCACTCGTCATTGGCCGTTGTCCAGCCAGGACTGTAGGGTCGACCTAGTGGTGTGATTGTGACCCGGCCCCAACCACCCAAAGCACTAGATTACAGAACTATGGTCCCAACTGAACAAATTAAAAAGCCCAGTAGATGGTGCATATCCTCATGTGGAAGCTACTCTAACCAGTAATTCCTCACAAATGTGGACGACTAAACTGTCCAAATGTTAATACAACAGAGAGTCATGTCCTTTTAAGCAATTTAAGAAAAATAATAATAGCAATAACCCCAACAAGGAAAAGAACAAAACAAAGCACATAAATTACAATTGCCCATTCTACCCATTCCCACCAACAATAGAGCTAAAAAAATAAGAAGCTAAATAGTCACACACATTGCCAAATTAACTGCTCCAACCAACCTCAGATGCAACCATTGCTAACTTTAGACTACTTTATGTGGACCCACTTACCCCTACTTGGGACCCCATCATGCACCACAAACAGTAAGTAATGGCCCGGCGGTGCCAAGTTCGGTGTCGCTGGAGCTAACCCGTCGATGGCGTATGATCTAGAATCCTGATGGATATGATCGACGGCCAAGACCAACAACCTTTGGCTCATGGAATTAGAATGCGTCGTAAACGACGGTGCAACCATCGTCACATAAATTCCATTGGTGTCACCCTTCTTGGACTCAAATTCAATCGAAAATCTCTGCTTATAAGTGAGATTTATCCCAGGATTCACATATGTGATTCTCGGGCGGCGAATTGTCGAACTCAAATAAGGTGGAGAGAAGGTTTCTAGGCTCAATTCAGTCGGGTAAAGCACGTTGGTGAAGCTGTAGCCACTATTAGGATTACTCCCTCCAACTAAAACCCGACCGTCGGGAAGCAAATGCGCGGTAGAGTGATAAAGCCTTGGAATTTTCGACGGGTTCAAGGTCTCGAACCCACGAGCCACATTCTCAGATAGTTCAGTCCGGTAAAGGACTGGCGTGAGTACAGGATCTCTCGCCACACCCCACCCAGAGGTCCCTTTCTCCGCACCGTTGATTATAAGTACATCTCCGGTCGGTAGAATTATCATATCGCCCATCACTCGTCTCATCGGCATTTCCTCCATTTCCCATTTGGGCGAAACGTCGGTAATCTTCAACCGGCCACATGTGTTGGAAGCTGGCATGAATTTCCCTCTATTTGCATTGTAATTTGAATCCGGTAGCGCGCCACCACAGATTAAAACCTCAGCTTTCACATTCTTATCACTGAGCAGAACTGGAAGGAGAACTGAAGAGCCTGAGCTGGGGTAGTTTCTAGAGTATCCGCCGGGAATTGGTTCGAATTCTCTAACTACTTTGTGTTTTATGTAATCGAGCAAGATCGCACGGTCGTTTGCGAAAATGAAGAGATTTCCGTCTGGTGAAAGATGAACAAACGGGTAGAGATTGTTCTCCGCCGACAATCCTCTCGTTTCTCTCAGAAATGGAAGATCAAAAACTGACTGATCTGATTTCGACGTCTTGGGGATAAATTCGTAATTGAACTGGTCCCGACCGCCGACGACTATGATCTTGCCACTTGGAAGAATCTGATTCGATGCGTACCATCTCCTTACAGTTAGGCCATTATGAATTTCGAACCAATCACAATCCTTGCAGGGGGAGAAGGTCCTTATCGAACGATCTCCATCGTTGAAACCTCCGCTCTGGATCAACGTGCCATCAGGAGCCAACGCACCTGACGAGCACCATGTGTCGGTTTGGACGGTGAGTGGACGTACGTTGCGGTTGTTGGGATCGAATTCGATTGAATGGGCGTAGCAATCGGTGGTGAGCGCTTGATCGTGCGAATCGTGGCGGCATTTACCATGAGGCAATGTGATGTTGGATGGGCCGAAATCGGTTCGATCAAAGGCTATGATCATGTCGTTGGGTAAGAGGGCCATGTGCATGGCTGAAATGCCGAGATTTTTCTTCATGAGCTTCCATACTCCTTTGTTAGTACTTTCACTACTATATGAACGGCTGAAGAATGAGACTACAAGAAAGAGAGAAAAAAGTATACATGATTTCATGGCTGTTTTTCTCTGCCTTCTCTCTTTTGGGGGGGAATGCTCGTGGCCTTTAAATCAACATTAAAGTGGGCCACCCAACAAAGATACAACCAATCGATTTAGTATTCAATCAATGTATAATTGCTTTTGAAAGCGTGCTTTTTAGAGGAATGGTTATTACTCTGGAATACGGTAAAGATTCATACTCTTGCACTAATAATTTACCTACATTGAGTAGATTCCACTCAAATCAAGCCGTCCAAATATTGGGCACTAAATGAGTCATAGGTTAACAGTCTGTTTGATTGGTGGACATCTCACAGACGGCTAAAACGAGATGATTAATCTGATTTTGGGGTTATGACTTATCTACCGTGGGACCCACAATTTTGATGTACGTGTGACGCACTGTGCATTTTCCGAGTGCATGCGTATGAACCGTCACACTCTTTCAGAGTATTATTGAAGGATTATTACTCTCAAGTATGAAATATTACTTTTTTTTAATGCATGCATGATTGAAAACGAGTGGATGCGAGCACAAATTCCCTTCCCTTCTTTAAGAGAAATTTGGGACTGTGGACCCCACCTTTTATCCAGCTGTTTTGATGAAACAATACAAACTTTGTTTGAGAACTTTGACCTGCTCGTACGGACAGCGAATTTGGGGACGAAAATACCCATCCTTTCACCGAAACGGATTGGGTACTCCGCTTGCCACCAGCCAATGGCGGATGGTAGGGGGTCTGTGGGCCCCACCATGATGTATTCTTTTCATCCATGCCGTCCATATATTTTTTCAGATCATTTTATGGTATGAGACAAAAAATGAGGTATATCCAAATCTCAATTGTACCACATTACAGCAAACAGTTTTGAATGAGCGTCGACCATTAAAAACTTTTAGGGAGCCCACTGTGATATTTGTGAGAAATCCTCTCCATCTAAGTTCATTCATATAGTCACAAAGACATGAATAAAGAGGAAAAACAAATTTCACAATGATCCAAAACTTCTGTAACCCCTAAATGGGTTTCAATGTTAAACGATCAATTCCCGGCTCCCTTTTACAATGTATTCACTTGATAGTTAGATCTATCTTATTTTTCATCTCAAGCCTTAATATGATCTCGCCAAATAGATGGACGGTTTGGATATAACACTGACCTCATGATGGGACTCACAAAAGCAACACAGCTAAAAAAAAAAAAAAAAAAAAAAAACACAACATGGCTGCAGTTATGATCCGTAGCTATATTGTATCAAACATTCTAAAACTTTTTTTAGGCAAACTCGCATGCAGTTTTGGACTTTTTTGATAATATTGGAAGACAGGTGATTTTACCTATAGCTATGGATTATAACCATAGCCATAACTATAGTCTGTGCTAGTCTATGCAATTTATTTTTATTTTTATTTTTTTATTTTTTACATGGAGAACTTTATTCTACCTACAATATTCTCCAATACACATTTATATTAATATGTATATATAAGCATATAAAAAAAAAAATTTCTCTCTTTTTTTCATTTTTTTATTTATTCATTTAGCAAGAATATCTTCTAAACCAAAATTAGTTACTTGACGAACCCTATATGATTTTAGGGTAGGAGAAGCTACTTTAGCCAACCAACTTAGTTATTTTTCAAGATTCCATCAAGTCAATGGTTGAAAATCTATTTCATTCACTTTGCGGTCAATTTCATTCATTTCATTTACTTCGCGATCAATTCTATGCATTTTACAATTAATACCGGCGATTCCCCTTCACTTCATAGTCAATTCCATGCATTTCACAGTCAATTTCCTTCACTTCACAATCAATTCCGTGCATTTCACGGTCAATTCCCTTCATTTCAGGGTCAAACAGAAATTGAGCGGGGCAAACTAGAAATTTAGCGGGGTAAACATGAATTTCAGCGAGGCAAACATGAAATTGAGTGGGGCAAACATGAAATTGAGCAGGGCAAACATGAAATTGAGCAGAGCCAATGGGGTAAACATGGAATTAAGCGGGGCAAACTGAAAATTGAGTGGGGAAAATTAAAAATCGAGCGGGGCAAACATGAAATTGAGCGGGACAAACTAGAAATTGAGCAGGGCAAACATGAAATTGAGCGGGGAAAATATGAAATTGAGTAGGGCAAACTAAAAATTGAGCGGGGCAAACATGAAATTGAGCGAAAAAAATAAGAAATTAAGCGGGGTAAACTAGAAATTGAGCGGGGCAAACATAAAATTGAGCGGGGCAAACTAAAAATTGAGCGGCGCAAATATGAAATTGAGTGGGAAAACATGAAATTGAAAGGGGCAAACTAGAAATTAAGCGGGGTAAACATGAAATTGAGCGGGGCAAACCAGAAATTTTCAGTTTGCCCCGCTCAATTTCAAGTTTGCCCCATTGAATTTCTAGTTTGCCCCGCTTAATTTTTATTTTCCCCCACTCAATTTTCAGTTTACCCCGCTCAATTTCATGTTTGCCCCGCTCAATTTTCAGTTTGCCTTGCTCAATTTCTAGTTTGCCCTGCTCAATTTTCGGTCTGCTTTGCTCAATTTCTAGTTTTCCTTGTTTAATTTTCAGTTGCCCTACTCAATTTCTAGTTTGCCCCGCTGTAGACACTTAAAAATCAGCGCCCACGCTAATTTGTAGGTTGTGTTTTGATGGTGGGAGTGATTAGGCTGATTTGTGAACGTTAGAGTCATCACTAGCTGAATAATCTCAGAATCCTGCGGTGGGCTAGAACTGCGGAATACATAAGGTTGGAGAAATTCGAAAACTTTCCTACCTTAGGTTGACTCCTAGTCTGCGATCTGTGATTCCGGGTAAGGGACCTCAGTTACAAAGAGAGAAGGTGTTAGGCACCCTCTCTGCTCGTACAAATGTATGGTCTCTACTTAGTGTGGTAAAATAATCTCAAGGGATGATGAATGATGTGGTCGAGAAGGGACTATGCACATACGTGGATTTCTGATGCGGTAAGATCCGAGATTTTGGCAAGCCACAGAGCATACCTCTAACGGTGTGTCTAAAAGGGAAGATATGATGATGCTTATGCAAAGAGGTAAGAAAATGGACTAGATCACTAGAAATTTTTGATGTGACGGGATCCGATGTATGGTAAGTCACAAAGCATACATTCATTAGAGATCTAGAGAAGTAGGGGGTTGAGAAGGGAATAGATATCATTATGAATGCTTGTATGTAAAATGAATGGATCTTGGGCTTGAACTTGAATAAGCTAAGACCTGAAACGAATCATGACCAATCTGGGCTAGGCTCATGGGTTGAAAAGATTGAGAGGAAGGTTAGGGGGTGGCTTAAAAGATTAGAACTTTGAAAGCTTGAGAGCTCCTTTCCTCTCCTTCACTCTCTTCCTCACTCTCTTTCTCTCTTAAGCTTGGAGATGAGTAGTGGCTTCTTCTTAGGTGTCTTGAAATGAGAAGAGGAGGGGGCTATTTATAGCCTTCTCCAATGATTCTATGGTAATTTTTGAATTTGAGAAGGGTAAAATCTGATGTGGCAAGTGGTGATTAGTTGAGGGGAGAGAGACGCCACGTGGCGCACTCTTATTGGCTATTAGGGTTGGTAAAATGCTAAATAAGTTTAAATGGGGGGTAATTTCTTGAGAGAGTTAACTTTCGGACACCCGGACAGCTGTCTCCAGACGTTCACACGCATCTGGCAAGTTGAGGCATTTCGAGTACCGCTGGCGGTAGTCAAACTACCTCCAGTGGTAGTCTAACTACCACCCGGGCCGCTCTCGGGCCGGGCTCGAGCGTGTGGGATTTGTTTAATGCGCTGGTTCGTCCGACAGTCTCCTCTTGGAGTTTTTGTTGCTCAGATAGGTGGGCTTAGGTTTGGGTAAAGGGTTCTAGTCTAGATATATGGTACAGGAGGGGGCTATATGCGGACTGAACGGGTTGGATTACGGTTTCTAGTTGCGGATTTTAAGATTTCAGGTTGGGGTTTAAGGTTTAGATTGGGATTAAGGTTTGGTTTGAGATACGATCATGATTCCTGAATTTTCTTAGCCTTCTCGAGAAGTTAGCCTGGGTGGGGTGTCTACAGATGCCCCTCTTTGACCAAGGTTGTAAGCAACAGAAGGTCAAAGCGAGTGGACACCCCACCCTTCTGGTAAGAAAGGATAGTTATTCGAATCTGTTGCCTACCATTGTATCATTGTCAGCTGGCTGTTTGGAGAAAGATGACTTGCACATATCACGAGGGTTAAGAAAAACATTATGATTGTCCCCTCCGCATTTGTCGTAGCTTTACGGGTCACCAATCACAACCTTTTCACATCAGATTGTTAATAGTATTGGAGGGTAAGTCTGAAAAGTACGGCCTCTGCGCGTTGGTGTGGCTTTACAAGGATTCTCGTGGTTTGTCGTTCCTTTACTACGTAATCACCCTAGGAGTATTCGTTTCATTTAATCGCTAAAGTGGTTAGCTGCCCTATGCGTTGGTGCGGCCTTACGAGGAACTCACTACGCTGACTTGGACTCGACCAAATTTTACGAATATCCCGGACTAGGTATGTACAGGTAATCTTTTACCATGTAATCTTCTGATTCTGATACTTTAGTTACAATGGATTGTTGTCACTTTGAGTTTGATTTATTCTCTCTAAAGATAGATCCGGTCATTTCTACTAGCAATCGTACGACTGTCCAGATATAGAGATCAGGCCAATCATACATGTATCCTGTACGAATTTGCTTATCCTCTGAGAAAACTGGAGGAGATCGAATCTTATTTAGCTATTTGCACTGATCGTAACTAGGGAATATGGAAGATTCCTCAGTGTACTGTGCGTCGCATGCGTTTTTGAAAACTTTTTAAAAACTATCCTCTTCGGAGCTAGACTCCTTAGAGATTTTATTTGAAAATATATTTTTTGGAATTTATCCGTGCGATCTCGTAGGTGGGTGTCATTGCTCGGTTTTTATTTTGTAGAAAAGTCAGATGGCCTCCACTAATGAATTAGTGGGGTTAATGGTTTTGCATATATATATATATTGGATTTTTAGAGATGTTCATCCGATCTCATGGGTGGTTGAGATTGTCCGGTTTTTATTAACTGATAGATGACCTCTACTAATAGATTAATGGAGCATTTTATTTTTTTTTTTCTTTCTTTTTGCATATATTTCTAGCAATTTGAAAGACATGCTTTAGTTGAGATCCTCAATTTTTCTCACGAGAAATTGAACCTGTCACGAGATATTGAGAAGGATTTTTTTTTATCTTTTTGTGAGGTCATTACCCAATGGACCAAAAGGAAATCCGGATGCTTCAACTCACCCTAGGGGACAAGCCCGCTGCCCCATGCTACTTTTGGCCAGCGGCAGTCCGATTACCCCCGGTCTGTCAGATGGACCACTGATCCATTGTATGCACCGGTCCGACCAATGAATCCTCTTCCCTTATTTAAATTCAACTCTTGGGATGTCTAGGGACTCCATTGTGGTCCCTAGAAGCTATTTTTGGTGGAGTTTTCTTGATTTTTGGCGGAGTTTTCTTGATTTTTGGCTTTTGTATTTTCTTCCTTCTCATACTTTTAGGTGATCTAACCATGTATTTGAAGCTTGAGGCCTTTTTTTGCTAAATTCTGAGAGAAGGCTTTGATGGTTTTGTGTTTTTTTTTTTTTTTTTGGATCACAAGAGCCCATGATCATGACCAATGGTTTTTGTTACCAGATCCCAACCGTTGGATCTCGTTGGACCTTTATTTTTGGGCCATAGGAGTGACTGGATTTTTCTATTTTGTTTGTTTATTACACATTTTATATGTTAGAGTGGAGCCCCACCTTTTATTCTGAAAGATCTCACTTTTTTTATTTTTTTATTTTTTCTTTTTTTTTTTAATGATCTAGATCATCGGATGGGTGATTTGGGGTGCACTTGAGTGCTTTGATGGCCTAGATCCTGATGATTGTCATTTTAGTGGATGATGTATGGATGAGATTTTTCAAGTGGGCCCCACATCATGATCTTGATATGTCCAGATACATTTATTTGAATATGTGGTCCCCAAGATGGATTTGTGAAGGTGGGCCTGAATAATGGACATGTGAAAAAAATAAAAAAAGGGCCTTTGAAAATGGATCCTTAAAAATGGGCCTTGGAGATAGGCTTGAACATGGGCTTTGGAATGGGCTTGAAAATGGGCCTTTGACTTTTACTTTTTAGACTAGGGTGTGTTATCCTTTACGGTGAGAGGGATACTTACCTGTGAACCTTATTTGTGCAGTATGTCTCGCCGTAGTAGGAATGAGGCCGGTCCTTCTCACCAGTCGGCCAATCCTTGCTACGTGCCTCGAGAGGGTCAACACCTTTCTGATATAGCTCGAGTGGGTGGCGTGCCTTCGATCTTGAGGGGACGAGGGGTCAGGACACATTAGCCTGATTGGTTCCATGATCCATAGCCATTGTTCTTTAAGGTGTTGGAGCGCACTCCATTTGCCCACCTATTTCGGGTTCGTCTGAGCAAGACAAACATGTCTCTTTTATCTGCTTTGGCCGAACGATGGCACCTCGATACCCATACCTTCCAGTTACCTTTTGGGGAGTGGGGCATCACTCCTTATGACATATACACGCAGCTGGGTCTTTGATACGATGGAGGGTCTGTTCCTTTCGAGGAAGATCTTTCGGTACCTTTCGAGGATGATTGGATAGAGTTGTTAGGGATGATGCTAGATGCCACAGATTTTTTTGGTCATCGATTCAAACTATTTTGGCTATAATCAAACTTTTTCAGGCGCATTCCTGAGACTGAGGGCGCGACCATGATAAAGGCCCATGCTCTGATTTTGTACACCATGGGAGCAATGATCTTCTACTACGGGAATAAGCTAGTGAGTTCCCATCTATTATTTCTTGTGGCTGATATCACTTTTCCCATGCCGTACAATTGGAATGCAGCTCTCCTTGCCCATTTGTACCAAGGGCTGGACAAAGCTAGCCATTGCATCAGCCGATTTTTGACTGATTTTTATCCAGTCATTGAGGTACTTTTTACATATCCCTTCTGCCTCATTCTCTTTAGGGATGGTCTGGTGCGCCTTTTTTTATTGTAGTCTTGCGCAGGTCTACTTTTTTTTATCATTTTTCCCATCTAGCGCCTACTTTAATCGATCATTCGCCTCCATTTCCTTGCATGATGCTGTGGTATAAGGATAACCGCAGCCGTATACGCATGTTCTCTGATCTTTCCTGGAGGTCGAACATCGACGCCCTTGTCCCTTATAATTTGAGTGATTACCCTGCCCTGTGTTGCCCAATGTGTTACTTTCTTTTTGCTTATCTTTCTCCCCTTAATCTTTCTCTTTTCCTACAGTTTCGCACCAGGTTGTATCTCCGATCGAATGTAGCGCTTACTCCTGGGGCTCAAGAGGCTTTTTAGGACTCATGACGCCATTGCATTCTGGAGGATCCTTGCATGGTGAAGTGGTATCTTAGAGAGAAGCTCTTCTGGAAGCTGACTGGTAGCCCATTGGTTCCACTTAGCCCACTGTCCGGTCTGTCTGATTGGAGGTCAGTGCTTGAGTGGGAGTTGACCATTGCTTTGGAGGGTTTTGATGCCAGCGCCTTTGTTGACCCAGAGAGAGAGAGTATAGCTCCTGGTGCAAGCAGCATTGTATTGGTCCAATTTTATAGCCTGGCTATGCTCTAGGTAGCGACGCACGTTTTGCTGGAGGAGGGATTTTGGGGCCTCACTTTCATCGCAAAGATACAGATGCATATCTCCCTATATCATGTGATCATGTATCATTAGCTGTGTAATCCCCTATTTATATGAAACTTCAGTTGCTCAATGTTACTTTCTTAGATTATTTCTTGATCATTTTTGCAATCTCATTGAGCACATGGATGTACGTTCCATGGTCCTGGCCCTTCTAAAGTAGATCCTTCCCTGATTTCGCTCGAAAGTGGGCCCGGACAGTAGTCCAACTTCCGTCGGCGGTAGTCAGACTACCACCGCTGACTTTTTCCTTCTCGTTCTATGCTTTCAGTGTTGTATCAATGCGAGAATGTCAGATCTGACAGCGGTTCTTAGAGTACCGTGGGCAGTAATCGGATTACTGCCTCCGTTCATCTTTTCTTCCAGCGTGTACCCTTCTTCTCTGTTCATTCCTTCTGCCCTTTTTTGGACATTTTCATCCATTCCTGGCCATCCGATCATTCCCTCTGTCCTACCTTCCCTCCTTCTCTTTGTCTCTTCCTCCTTGTCCCCTTCGTTCTTTTATCCTTTTCTTTTATTTTTTGGAGTTATTATGGTTGACCATGATGAGGGTTTTTGTGGGTTCATAGATGGTGGAGAGGTTGGTGGGTTCATAAATGGTGGAGGGGATTCATTTATAAATGGATTGGTGGAGTTTAGTAGAGGAGTAATAGGCTCTTTTGGGGAGATCAATGTTATTTATGACATAGCTCCTATCACCATTAATAGAGGATGCAAAGTTAGGTTGGATGGGATGGAAGGTTTCGGTGGATCTACACTAGATGGGCCATTGGGGTTCGTGGATGTTGATGTGATGAGGATGGATGGATTTGATGGTGAGGATGATGTGATGATAGTGTCGGATGGTTTGGTCGGTGGATCAATGGTTGTAGGCGGCGTAGATGATAGTATGGTGATAGTGGATGGTGTAGATGGGATGGATTGGGTCCTAATGGGTGGCGATCCGCACTTTGGCGGCTTGAGCAGTTTGGATTTGGCAAGTGATGGACTTTCTTGCAGATGGCCTGGGTCAGATTTTTTGTGCGAATTTTGAGGCAATGATGAGACGATCAGCTACTGTCGGGACCTAGGGTACAGATCCTGTCAACTATTGGGTACTCTAGGCACTGCAGCTCTAGGGGCTTGTGCATTTCAGACTCCTTTTGATATGGCGATTGTCGGTGGGTTAGGCCCACTTGTTGCAGCTTTTCAGGACACTTTGCTGGATGCGATGGGCGAGTCTGGCTTCTTCCGTCATCATGAGATAGACCTGTTGGACGAGGGGATGCGCGTTTTTTACGATTTGCCTATGGATCTTGGATTCCAGATTGTAGAGGGTGTGTCTGTCTGGACTTGTCGATTGCAGCCTCGTGGAACCTGTTCTGAGCGATTGAGAGCTTGACTGAGTCTAAGATCTTTAAGCTGAGTTCCTTGGGCTTCCGAGAGGCCCTCCACTTTCCCCAGGTTCTAGATTGGTGACTATTGAGTGCGGCTTTGTATGATTGGATTCTGTCGTTAAATCTGTTTTCCTTTAATGATCTGGAGCTGGGTCCATCACTGGAGGATTTTTTGTGTTTGTTTGGTCTTCCTCTCACCCGGGAGCCTTATGTTCCCTCGTCTGAGCCTGTTCGTTCTGCCGATCTAGTCTCATGGTTTGGTTTTCTTGCCGCTTTTCTAATTGCAGACGGTAGGGTAGATGAGCTCTCATTAGAGCTTTTGTATGACCGTGTTCTACCGCCCGTGGAGGTACTGGGTCAAATCGCCAGCTTCAGTGCTTGAAGCATTGATATTATGTGTCTTGGATGAGTTACTTTTTTTAGGTTGGCTGCAGTCATCGCTAGTGGTTTTACTGGACGTATTCCACCGCGTTCTGTTCCACATGAGTATTATTTTTGTGGTGTTAACGAAGCTCTTTTTGGGGCTAACCGAGTGTTTGCTCGGACACACTCGTATCCTACGGGGCTATTGCTCGTTCCTTCAGGTATTCTTCGACCTTTTCTTTACTCTGTTTTGGATTATTATTTGCTTTAAATCTGATCTTGACCTGTGCCTTCTTACAAGTATGGTTATAGGAGCACTTGTATATGACTCCTCTGCTTTTACGGTCGGGTTCCCGTCGTGGTAATGTGCTATCTTTGTTGCTTGATGGCCTTCCCCTTGGTGCTGAGGCCACTGAGTCGCTATACCACTACATGCTCTCTCAGTTGCGAGGGTGGGAGATTAGTTGGGAGGCTCCCTAGCTCTGTCGCTCACCTTTGATTTGTAGCACCGCCCGCACTCCTTTATTGTTGTTAAGCCTCCGAGGATACTGCTCTTACCATCCCGTGCGATTCCTTTGTCAGTTCAATTTCTGGCAAGATATTCTGGACTTCGCTTTTTTTGGATTCAGGCATGCCCCTCTTCCATCTGATTAGACCACTTTGTATAAACGAGACTGGATTTTCTTGCAGGGATCTTTAGATGCGACGATTTCAGGAGCTTGAGTCTTAGGCTCGTCTTTTGGCCATAGTGTTGTACTAGCAATGGGTGGCGGAGCAGTCACTTTATCATCAGGTCCTTGGCTATCATCTGGCGGACAAGACTGCTAAGCGAGATATGGTGGGCGATACTGCTTCATCATCTTCATGTGTTGACCACTCGTTCGATGTCACGGCCTAAACTCAAAAATTGGGCTCAGAAAATTCTCGATCGCCGAATCCGGCACCGAAAGCCTCCGTAGTACCCCATTCTCGGCTCCTAGTACCCATATACCAGGTTTCGATCCTTGGATGCTACAAGGAGGATTTCTGTAACGCCCCGAAAAAATCCGTACTTGAACTCGAGTACCAACTCGACCAGAAACGCGTAGGATTAATTCCTTTAGAAAATGAGCGTAAGTTAGCTAGCGCAACGCTAGAGAAGCTGTGAAATCATCCCTGATTGCTTTAAATACGTTCTACAAGACCCAAAACGAGTAGAACTAATGACACTATAATACTTTGAAACCTCGGATCAAACTCTAAACCGGTTTGTTCAAAGGACCCCTTTGAAACTTTGTATTGGATCTAGACCACGCCTCGAAAGTCCGATACCTACAATCTTAGACCGTTATAATCGCCTAGCTGGACTTGACAATCATTTCGAAAATCAAGTCCAACTGACATTCAGAGGCTATTTCATTGAGCCTGGAGTGAAGAGAGTGAGAATAGGATAGATTTGGAATTTTGAAATTCAAATCTGGCACACGACTTGGCGCGTTATTATTAAGCGTTCTGACCATCAAAATTCAGCCAAATTACACCCTCGGATCAGGAAAAATTTCTCTTTCATATCATGAGACTTGTAGACTTGATCTACGTGCGATGACCGCTGAACTGAAACTGGACCGCCACGTGCGATCTACGAACACTACTGGTCTGAAAATGGGATGTGAGTGACATCCGACGTGCATGAGCTTAAGTCCGATCGCGTTCGGCCAGGGGACCTCTCGAAATGTCTTTTTGGACCGAAACAGCCCCGATTTGGTTAGGCATCAAGTAAACATTGTTCCCAAGCCTGTTTTGGGAATGTTTTAGGTTATAAAAGGGCCTTAAACCCTCACTTCTCTCACCCATCCGAATTTGCTAGAAACCCTAGCTGGTGTGAGAGAAAAAGTGAGAGATTGTGAGAGAGAGTGGGAGAGATCTTCCCGCTGCTTGCACTACCTGTTGCACGTGCTTAAGCAACGCACCTCAATCACTTTTCCGGTGATTCCGCTGCATTTCTAGGTAAGGAAACACCCTAAATACTTGTTGATTCAAGGTTCCGTTGATTTCTTAGCAAAATAACTTATACATCTTGTGAAATAGGTAGCCTGTTCACCGTAGACGAAGCGTACACGCTCCGTTCGAATCGGTTCACCTCTAAGGAAAAGGTGCGGATTCTAGACGCTTTGATTGGTTGATTTCAATGCTTTCAATGTCGTTTAATAGTAGATTATCGACGGCAACGCCGTTTGACATGTACAACATGCTGTCCGTTTCCTGTTTCGTAAGCAGACGAAAAATATGAGATTTAGGGCATTTTAGTCATTTGTAGGAAATACTGTTTTCATTCATATTTTGCTGATATGATTGACATGGATCTTTGTCACATTAGGATATTAGGAATGCGTGCATAATCAGTTTGGCGAAGAGATTCGCCCAAATGCGCACTTTGAGTCGACATACTATATGTAGACTTAAGTGTGTAGACTAAGTGTTTGTATAAATGTTTGTATTAGTATGTATTGAATTAAATGGTGTTATGAATTAGTTTGAGATTAAATTCTCAAATAATATGCTGATGTAAATGATTTCCTACATGTTGGCTATATGCATGATTTTATTATATGTATGAAATACATGTGTTAGATGATTTACTTAAGTTGTATGTTATAACATGTGTTAACATGCTCACATTGTTGTATTTCATTTCCATTACTCTTATATGATTGCTGATGTGGATTCATAAATGTTTGGGACTATACCTAGTCCAGGCAGTCGGTAACCGAGTAAATTCGTGGTTGGCTTATCTTTGCCACGAACGACGCGTCGATGAACGTGAGTCTTGTTTTGGAGTTGGCGGCAGTGGTTACGCCACGCGAAGTGTTTTATGCACTTCATGTCTCTCAGCTTGAGATGCGGTCGTACTAGTCGAGCCCGTCAAGTAACCCGATTGGCCATTGTATGTTCACCTTGTATGAGTCATAACTGCTTGAACCTAGGGTACTGAACTTACCATTGTAAACCCTATTAACCATGGTACCTTGATCCATAAAGACTCATGAGCCGGGCATGGTGGTATGGGACACCGTGGTCGAGCTGTCGGCCTACGCTGGGGCCACAAACCTCCCCGTAGTGACCAGTGAGTACCTATGACTCGTGAGTAGATTATGGTGGTATGAGACATATATTCTTGCTGCCGGCCTACACTGATCAGGCGACGAGCCCTTTGTAGTGACCGCGAGTGTATTCTGAGTCTACGGGAGGCGACGACCCTTCCGTAGCAATGAGAGTACAGTAGGCCTGTATTGATAAGGTGATGGGGGAGCGGTGCAACGAGTGCGAGCAACAGCCCTGACAGCCCTTACAGCGACCTACAAAATATACATCGTATGAGATTACTAGGAGTGACGACCCTAGACAGGATCTGTGTTGGGATTGATATAAGGGAAGTACTTTAGTTTCCCAATCCTGCTGTATGAATGGACTAATAATAACTCGGTAATCATATCACCATCACATTGCATGTGCCTGGAAGATGTGGAGCACTGTGGGAAGAAAGCATGCCGCGGGCATAAGATGGTGCCGTATGAGGGAGATCGTCGGTGAGGGCATCCATCATGTCACATCATATTGCATTAACAACAGTATTAGGAATGTTTGATTTACTGCTTTACTATTATCACATGATTGATTTGAGAACATGTTAATCTTTGCTCTATTATTCCACTGAGTTAGCTACTCACTCCCACATTACGGGATGGTGTTTGTAACACCCACCAGACCCTTTCTTAGATGCACGTGAGGCAGCGATTCAGGAGGCAGAGCCGGATTATGATGAGGACCAAGACGAGTTCTCATATATGCAGTACCACGACGGCTTTGCTTAGGTGGCTTGGATTGGCGGGACTTTTCAGTGGGACTATTTTTGACATTTTGATTCTGTTTATTTACATGTATATGAGACTCAGAGATATATTCATACTTTGGAGATAGTTGAGATCTATTTTGTTTTCCATATAGTGATATGTATATCCTTTAGTCTTCCGCTTGCTTTTATCACTGAATCTGGAGTATGAATTGCAGTTTTGGTATACTTTTACTTATGTGAATTCTTTAACTCAGACAACATTGAATCATAATCATTTTTGTTGCATAAGTGACGATCTGGAACTCGGGAGTTGGGTTTATACACGACCCCTAATTTTCAGGGTGTTATAATTTCAAATACCATTTGAATTGTAATGAGCATAACCAAGCATAACCCACGAACAATAACCACAAGAAAACTAACACAAAATCCACTATGATCAAAAACTTTGAGTACAAGGCGTATGAAAGGAAAAATACAAGATAGTGCTAATAACAAAACTCCAAAGCTCGGTTGCACGCTCCAACTGCGATGAAGCTACGGCTGCATCCTGGCATCACCTGCACGCATCAATCGTACATAAGCTTATAGAAAGCTTAGAGGGCTGTGTAAGTGTGTACGTAATATGAGCGTGCTCAGAATGCAAGGTCAGAATAATGCGGTAATGTGCTGATGAGTACATGAATGCAATCAGCCATACCAAGGATATGTGGTGCAAGATATGAATGCTATCGGCCATGACACGGCCATACGAT
Organism: Magnolia kwangsiensis; assembly: GCA_037074715.1. Lineage (NCBI taxonomy): Eukaryota > Viridiplantae > Streptophyta > Magnoliopsida > Magnoliales > Magnoliaceae > Magnolia > Magnolia kwangsiensis. Next base: position 37,894,743 of record CM073576.1, on the reverse strand, counting down.
GCGAGATGCAACTCAAGCATGTCAATCCTCATCATATATCAGTAAAGTTCTCATTCTGGATAATCACCGGGGTTTAGTGCACTTTAAATGGCACTACCGCTCTCCCAGCCGCACAGTCCAAGTGAGCGTAAGAAACTTCACTATCCGCCTGGCCAATAGTTTACCAATACCTACCTGACACGTCGATAGTGGACCCATTCACGAGCTGGTCAGACTCAGCCTAGTGTTGCCCCTACCCTCGGGTGAGTAAGGCCACACCCCTTTCCAACCGACCATGACACAATGAGAGACGTGGCCTCCTAGTAATCGGCCCTCATGCGCTCATACATCCACTCGGTCTTGACATTGGAGTCATCCTCTGGTACCATCGGGTTCAGGGACTTTCACCCAGGGACATCTATGGCGCCCCAATTGCTTAGAACAAGGTTTCCGATATCCAACCAGCCACCCACGGTGTGACTGTGGAGGCTATGGCCCTGATGTCGCTAAGGCACATCACAATCACACAAATGCAAGTGCATGTATCTCACTATCAGTCATGCAACCATCCTGCGTGAAGCACGCGCTCATATAGAACAACTCCGCCTATCAAGGAGCGCGTAAACAATCTGCCTGAAGGCATATGCTATGATCAGTCATTCCTTATCTCAAGCATACATATGATGTGATGATCATGAATCATGGGGCGGCACTAAACTTATGATATGATAATGAGCTCTGCTCAAAACGAAGATGCACCTAAACGGCCTGCAGACTACAAATATGGGCCTATCAATGGGCCTTAGGAAAAGTGATGATGCGGACATTTAACCGACATCATCCATATAATGTGGACATCAAACCACCATTGTTCCCAAAGCACGTATCATTATAAACATCATTATATATACCACGGAGAAATCACATATTGCAATGAACCTAAATTCATCTCATTAGGCCTTAAGTACATTAAATGGGTAGATAACGTCATGACCGCGCTAAGTCCTTGGCAAACTTATGATAAAATCGGTAGATACATGCTCTCACTTCCACATCATGACACTCAACGGCTGCAATAGATCAGGGGGTCTCCGATGATCGGCCTTGACACGCTGGCATGTGTCACACTCGGCCACCAAACTAGCAATCTGGCGCTTCATCCCCGCCCAAAAATACTGTCTCCTCATATCATGATACATCTTCGTCGAGCCAGGGTGGATAGAAAATTGCAATCGATGTGCCTCGGTCATAAGATCTCTACGCAACTTAGGAATATCCGGGACACATAACCAGCCTCTGAAGCGAAGTCCACATCAGAACCAATCTGCCAATCTGTCTGACTCTCAGATGCTGCCTCTGCTCAGTAATCATGTAACGACTCATCTGCCTGTTGAGCCTCGATCACCTTTGCGACAAGAGAGGGTTAAATCGACAGACTCAATAGCTGAACGATAGAAGACTGCAGACCAAAATCAAAGTCGTACTCTGCTATATCCTCTAGCATCCTCCACTCCTGAATCATCATATGTGCCACTAGGCCTCGTGGCTGACGACTGAGGACATCTGCCACCACGTTCGCCTTTCCTGGGTGGTACTGGAGGTCAAAATCATAATCCTTCAGAAGCTCCATCTAGCGTCTCTGCTTCATGTTCAGCTTGGACTGAGAGAATAGATACTTCAAGCTCTTGTGGTTTAGGGTGAAGAGAAAGAACCTAACCCCATAGAGATAATGTCTCCACACCTTCAGTGCGAAGACGACTGCTGCCAGCTCCAAATCGTGTGTGGGGTAGTTCAGCTCATGGACCTTGAGCTGACGAGACGCGAAGGCTACCAGTCTGCCGTGCTGCATCAGGACAGCATCCAATTCAATACGTGAGGCATCGGTAAATACAACAAATCCATCACTCCCAGAGAGAAGAGTGAGGACAAGAGAGGACGTCAAACGATCCTTCAGCTCCACGAATGCCTGCTCACATGCGTCAGTCCAAACAAATTCTGCACCCTTGCGAGTCAACCTGGTCATTGGGGCAGCAATACGGGAGAAGCCCTCAATGAAACACCGATAATATCCCGCTAACCCAAGAAAACTGCGGATCTCGAATGCAGTAGTGGGCTGGCCCCACTGACGCACTGCCTCAACCTTCGAGGGGTCCACTGCGACACCCTCCCTCGTCCCCACGTGACCGAGGAACCTCACTTCCTCCTGCCAAAACTCGCACTTCTCCAACTTCGTATACAGCTGGTGGGCACGTAGGGCTGCAAAGCGATCTCCAAATGTTGCATATAGTCCTCATGGGTCCTCGAATAGATTAGAATGTCGTCGATGAAGACCAAAACAAACTGATCGAGATATGAACGAAAGACCTCGTTCATCAACTGCATGAAGACCGCGGGTGCATTGGTCAGTCCGAAGGACATGACCTGAAACTCAAAATGACCATAATGCGTCTTAAAAGCTGTCTTCGGGATGTCCTCCTATCGAATCTGAATCTGATGATAACCGAAATGCAGGTCAATCTTTGAAAAGAACTGTGCACCCTACAGCTGGTCAAACAAGTCATCTATCCTCAGGAGTAGGTACTTGTTCTTAATCGTGACCCGGTTGAGTTCGTGATAATCGACGCATAGCCTCAACGAGCCATCCTTCTTCTTGACGAAGAGTACCGGCGCTCCCCACGGAGAACTACTCGGACTAATGAATCCTAACTCACGCAACTCATCCAACTATCGCTGTAGCTCACGCAACTCCATCGGTGCCATACGGTACGGGGCCTTCGATATAGGCGCGGTACCAGGCACAAGGTCAATATGGAACTCAATATGACGACGAGGCGGTAACCCCAGAATCTCCTGGAACACGTCATAGAAATCACAAACAATAGGCAACTGATCAATACATGTTGCAACAGGCTCCTCAACGACGAAGGACATCAAGCATGACATGGCTATCCTCTGGGCTCGGCGATGAACTGAAACTTCGGCAAGCCTGGTATGCAGAACGTGACTGTCCTCGCGGAACAATCCAAGATGATGTAGTACTCGGCAAGTCAATCCATGCCCAAAATAACGTCGAAGTCTGACATCGGTAGCATGTACAAGTTAGCAGGAAAAAAGATATCACCAACCAAAATAGGGCAAGACGAACAAAAATGGCCTAATACTGTGGTCTTTCCTAAGGACGTCGATATGATCAATCCCTCACTAGCAAACTCTGTCGGCAATCCAGTCGATCGACAGAAATCCTCAGACATGAATGAGTGCGAAGCACTAGAATCAAACAGTACATGTGCGATGCATGAAGAAACTGAAAGCATAACCTCAATGACCCCTCCAGATGACTGCAGGTCCTGCTGAGCAGTATAGAATCTAGCCTGAGCTGGCTGAGGAGATGCCTGTCTCCTCTGAGGTCCCTGGTGTTGCTACTGCCTCTGCGGTGGCCTGTACTGCTGTCTCTGCTGCTGCTGGGGCCTCGGCGGCTGAGGTGTCTGCAGTCGCTACTGCGCTGAAGGATGCTGATGAGGTCGCTGCTATGCTGGAGGCTGTTGTGGCCCTCTCGACTGCTGGAGATGAGGGTGTGGGCACTCAGACAAGCGGTGCCCTGTACCACCACATCCAAAATAAGCCCCTGTAAATAGCTGCTGGGGTAGAGATGGAGGTGCTGCATGGGCTGCTGGTGCTCTAGCAGGTGGGTGACTCCTATACCTCTGTGGTCGTCGATGCTGCTGAGAGGTACTAGAGGGGGGCCTGCCTCTTCCGATTTTATCCTCTCTTCTGATCTCGATCGCTTTGTGAGCTGACCCACTCAGTCTCGTAAATCTGAGCCCTCCGTACTACTACCTGAAAATTCTGGAGCTCATGCCCAATAACATGGCCTCGAAGACCGTAACGTAAGCCTTTCTCGAAACGGCGGGCCTTCCACCCCTCGTCATCAACCATATACTGCGTAAACCTCGACAACGCCACACAATAGGCCATGTTCTATGCCACAGTCATGTCCCCCTGCACCAGAGTCTCGAACTCCAATGCTCTCTAACGGCGAATGTGGTCAGAAAAATACTGCTCCTCGAATCGATCAATAAAGTCCTCCCATGTCCATACATAATCAGGTCCTGCAACGCGGGTAACAGAGGTCCACTAGTGTTCTACCTCACCCTGAAGAAGGAATATTACCAACTGGACTCGCTGCTCGGTCGTACATGACATAGTATCGAAGATCTTCTCCACATCGGAGCGCCACCTCTTGGCTACAGTCGAATCTGGCTCACCCTGAAAACGCGGAGGATCGAGCTGTCTAAACTCACGAAGAAGAGCACTCGCGCACTCCTGCTCTGCCTGAGCTGGTGAAACAACTAGGTGCCTGCCCTGTCCCTAGAGTGTGGCTGTCACAGCTTGTAACATCTCCTGTAACTGAGAGGCACTCACAAGTACAGTCGGCTCCGCATCGGCCTCAGGTGGAGGAATGTCATCCCAAGCAGGGGAGTAGGGATCTCTGGCGGTGGAACGGGAGGCGCAGGTGGTAGAGCTGGAGCCTCAGGTGGTGGATCGGAGTGTGCTCGGGTCGCTCTCCTGGGCGGCATGTCTTATAGAAAAGAATAATAATGCCAATCAACCTTAAGAATCGCGCGTTGGGAAACTAAATCGTAAGGTTGCGCGCTCGGAACCTAATTGTCCTAAACCCATAGCAAACATGTGATGTTGTTCTCGGTTATTCCCAAGTTATGCTCTGATACAAACTTCTGTCACACCCCAAACTCAGAAACCGGGCTCAGAAAATTCTAGATCACCGAATCTGGCGCTGATAGCCTCCGTAGTACCCTATTCTCGGCTCCCGACACTCATATACCAGGTTCTGATACTAGAATACTACAAGGAGGATTTCTAATATCCATTTGAATCGTAATGAGCATAACCAAGCATAACCCACGAACAATAACCACAAGAACACCAACACAAAATATACTATGATAAAAAACTTTGAGTACAAGGCGTATGAAAGGAAAAATACAAGATAGTGCTAATAACAAAACTCCAAAGCTCGGATGCACGCTCCAACTGCGATGAAGCTACGGCTACATGCTGGCGTCACCTGCACACATCAATCGTGTAGAAGCTTATAGAAAGCTTAGAGGGCGGTGTAAGTGTGTGCGCAATATGAGTGTGCTCAGAATGTAAGGTCAGAATAATGTAGTAATTGCTAATGAGTACATGAATGCAATCAGCCATACCAAGGCTATGCGGTGTAAGATATGAATGCTATCAGCTATGACACGGCCATGCGATGCGAGATGTAACTCAAGCATGCCAATCCTCATCATATATCAGTACAGTTCTCATTCTGAATAATCATCTGGGTTTAGTACACTCCAAATGGCACTGTCGCTCTTCCAGCCGCACAGTCCAAGTGAGCGTAAAAAACCTCACTATTCGCCTGGCCAATAGTCTGTCAATACCTAACTGGTATGTCGATAGCGGATCCATTCACGAGCTGGTCAGACTCAGCCTAGTGTTGCCCCTACCCTCGTGCGAATTAGGCCACATCCCTTTCCAACCGACCACGACATAGTGGGAGACGTGGCCTCCTGGTAATCGGCCCTTATGCGCTCATACATCCACTCGATCTCGACGTTGGAGTCATCCTCTGGTACCATCGGGTTCAGGAACTTTCAACCAAGGACATTTATGATGCCCCAATTGCTTAGAACAAGGTTTCTGGTATCCAACCAGCCACCCACGGTGTGACTGTGGAGGCTATGGCCCTAATGTCGTTAGGGCATATCACAATCACACAAATGCAAGTGCATGTATCACACTATCAGTCATGCAACCATCCTGCGTTAAGCACGCGCTCATATAGAGCAACTCCGCCTATCAAGGAGCCCGTAAACAGTCTGTCCGAAGGCATATGCTATGATTAATCATTCCTCATCTCAAGCATACATATGATGCGTATGATCATGAATCATGGGGCGACACTAAACTTACGATATGATAATGGGCTCTGCTCAAAACGAAGATGCACCTAAACGGCCTGCAGACTACAAATATAGGCCTATCAATGGCCTTAGGAAAAGTGATGATGCGGACATTTAACCGACATCATCCATACAATGTGGACGTCAAACTATCATTGTTTACAAGGCACGTCTCATTATAAACATCATTATATATACCACGGAGAAATCATGCATTGCAATGAACCTAAATTCATCTCATAGGGCCTTAAGTACATTAAATGGGCCGTATCACATGGGCCTGCAAGTAGGCCGTATCAATGGGCCTTATATTTATTAAATGGGCCGTATCAATGGGCCTTAGGTACTTTGCAATGGGTCATCACCCATGGGCCTTAGAATGCATTAAAATAAGCCCAATCACATAAGCTTTATGTGTATCAAATGGGCCTAATCACATAGGCCTTATATATATCAAAGTGGGCCTCAACATTAGGCCTATATACATGCCAAGATGGGCCTAAATACTTGAGCCCATATATCAGAGTGGGCCTCAATAATTGGCCTAAAAATACATCATGATGGGCCTAAACACATCAGCCCATATGCAACTAAGTGGGCCTCAATAATGGGCCTAAAATACATCAAGATGGGCCTAAATACATGGGCCTATATTTACCAAGTGAGCCTCATGTGAGGCCCGCCATAATGTTTATTTTCCTATCCAATTTATTGATAAGGTCACATGAATAGGGGCCCACCAAAATGTCCATTTTCCAGCCAACCTATTGATATGGTCACATGGACCAAGGGCCCACTGTAATGTTTATTTTTCAGCCAACCTGTTGAGGAGGTCCTACGGATAAGAGGGGGCACATCATAATATTTATTTACATCCAATCTGTTCAGAGGTCACAGAGACCAGGGGCCCACCATAACGTTTATTTCCATCCAACCTATTCATAAGGTCACATGGACCAGGGAGGGGGCTGGGGCCCATTGGAATGTTTATTTATCATCTGACCTATTGATGAGGTCACGTGGGCCAGGGAGGGCCCACAATGATGTTTCTTTGTCATCCAACCGGTTCATGAGGTCACGGTCAGGGGCCCACCATAGGTGGTTCACAAATCCAGCCCACTCATTATGTGTGTCCCACCTGGCTGAGGGTTCAGACCAAGTTTCAGCCACATCCAAAATTCAGGTAGGCCCCACCAAGTGCTTTTATATGTTTTAGGCATGCCTTCACATGATTTAGATGGTATGGCCCACCTGAGTTCCGTTTATGGCTGATTTTTGAGAACACCCTATAGATAAAGGGGACCCATCAAATGTATGGTGTTGATGCTCAAAATGCATCACGTGGGGCCCACAACTGGGACCCGTGGGTCAGCCCAGATCGGCCGCCTGCCTAGCGCAGGTGCTGCTGCCTCCTCTCCTTTCTTTTTTTTTTAAAAAATGAGATATTCCGTAGTTTTTGGTAGATGGGGCCCACCTTTGATAAATCTGACCCATCCACTCACTCCAACGGCTTAAGACAAGCCAAAAGAGTCCAATATACGGTATAATCTGACGAGAAAAAGAGATCAAGGTGTGTTTTAATGGCAAACACCACTATTTCCTATGGTATGGCCTGCCAGAGAATGGGATTGGCTTCATTTCTCGGTTCAATGGCTAAAATGAGCTGGGAAACATAATGGACAGCTCGGATTATATACATACACCAAAGAGGGATCCGCATGAGCGACCCACCCCAAAAGCATATATATATATATATATATATATATATATATATATTTAAGCTTGTCAGTATACGCCCTTGCCAGTACTCCTCTCCATGTAGCCAACCCACATGTCTAGAGTCCAGGGATGCTGGACGACGTGGATAAACACCGACATTAGGGTGGGCCCCACTTGTACGTGGCCCACACATTAAGGTGGGTCCCACATGAACGTGGCCCACCTTTTAGATTAACATGATATTTGTGTTTTTCCTTCATCTTGACCGTCTAATTAACCCATTGCAAGATGGGCATTACGATCAGGCGGCTAAGATCACCTTGCACATGGTGGCCACAAGAAATCACATTAAAGAAAGAGAAAGAGAGAGAAAGAGAAGAATACAGGACTCGGTGCGTGAGTCACGGCGAAGGCGCGATCGCTATGATACAAGTTTCAGTTCGAGCCAGCTTCGGTATACAGGACTCGGCTCAGGATTGCGCGCAAACGTCGAAAATGGATCGAAGATTACAGAAATTTGACCAAAAGGACCGCAGAAGAATACAAAACGGTACGATATAGAATACGGGTCTTACATTCGAGGCCTTCAAGGAGTGGCCTTTCATCGATCCGTCCTTTTCACTCGTTAAGCATGGTCACCTAATCTCTGAGATCACCATCCTTTGTCATACATGCAAGGATATGACCTGTTGATTGGCAGTGGGGCAATGGTATGATGAGAGCATGTTCGTGGTGCATCGCCTAGTCAGGGATGAGGCCTTCTACCTGTGTATAGAGATAGAGAGGCTTAAGTAGAAATTGTCGATGTACGAGGGATAGGAGCTTACCTAGGGTCCCTGGTTTCGATTATCTGCTTGTCCTATATGCATGGAAAGAATTTTTTATGTTTTTATTTTTTGTGAAAGAAAGTAGTGTACTTGTAAAAAGATTTAAAAGAAAGAAAAATTTTATTTGTATCAAATTTGCCAGTGTTTTACTTGTGTTTGGATTTTGCACTTTGGATGATCGGGATCAGAATATTGGGCTCAACCCACATTGTATGCAGTAGCCTAGATTGTGCACCTGGGATCTTGGTTCCCTGACAGGCTGTCTGGGATCACATCCCTTGAATTTGAGCAGAGTTTGATAGAGTACTGATGTGAAGTTGATCTTTCCTTGTATCTCGTTGCGGTGTTTGCTGTCTTAGTTTCTTTTATTCCCACACTTTTATTTTTATATTTTTTTCTCTAGCTATTTTTTGCCCGTAGTGCCCTTTCAGGTTTTCACTACGTCTGGTTTTTTTTGTCATTTTTTCCCATGGCGTCCTTTCAAATTTTCACTACGCCTCAGGTTTTTGATCTTGCATGCCCCTTGGCAGCTGTGTTGTTCTTACCCTTGGCGCCTTTTCAGGCTTTCACCAAGTCCATTACATACCTGTTGTTTTTACTCAAGGCGCCCTTTTGGGTTTTCACCTTAGCCTTTTTACTTTGGCATGCTTTTTTTTTCTTCTTTTTTTTTTAAAAAATTTTTGGAGTGCTAGGAGTGATGGAGAGACTTCCTTCATAGTCGGCCGACTGGTTACCTTTCCATATTTTTTGAGTACAATCATAAGCTACTTTTGGTTGGATTATTTGGGGATGTGGGATGGACTTCTTCTCTTCCCTTTCCTGGTCTTCTTTTTAAGATTTTCTTTTTTCTTTTTCTCTTTCTTTTTTCTTTCTCCTTTTTTTTTCTTTTCTCTTTTTTTTTTTGTGCCTTTGTTTCCTCTTCCTTTTATGGGAGAAATGACAGGTGTTTCTGAGGGGAGAGGTGGCGAATATGTTTATTTTTGATGAAAAAGTGATGGGTACAGCTTTGCGATTGTAATCATTGACAAATATGGTTACCCGTGATAGATTTTCACATTATCGATGTTGATGGGCTTGGGAAGATCTTCTCCTATCAGATTAGTGAGCCGAAAAATGCCTCCTGGGAGTACTTTCCAAATGATCAGTGGTCCGTCCCACGAGGGTTTGAACTTTCCTCTGGGATCTGGTAAGTGAGGTGGTAGGATGCGCTTCATGACCATATTATTGACTTTGAAACTCCTCTTCTGAACCCTCTTGTTGTATGCCTGAGCAATCCTTCTTTGATAACATTAGGAGTGGCTTAATGCTCGCATACACTTTTCGTCTACTAGATGTAGTTGATCGTACCTTAGTTGGTGTCACTCACCTTCCTCGACTTTGCTTTCTAGTAGTATCCGGAGTGATGAGATTTTGATTTCGACTGGTAGTACTGCTTCCATTCCATATACGAGTTCATATGGAGTTACGCCTGTAGCAGACTGTACAAACGTCTGATAGGCCCAGAGTGCATAAGGAAGCATTTCTGGCCAGTCGCGATGTCTTCACCATTTTCTTCAGTATGTGGATGATAGTTTTATTTGTAGCTTTGACCCCACTATTCATTTAAGGATGGTAGGGGCTTGACCGATGGCATTGAATCTTGAACTTGTTGAGGAAACCTTTTATTGATGAATGGAGTTCCGTTATCAGAAATTATGGCCTTTTCTGATGGCCTGAGGGACCCCATAACGGCTAATGATGTTGTTCTTCACAAACTTTACCACATGGAATGCTGTGATGGTGGTGTATGATACTCCCTCTATTCACTTGGTAAAGTAATCTACCGCCACCAGGATGTATTCATGCCCGTTTGAAGCTTTGGGGCTGATCTTGCCGATGATGTCCAGCCCCCATATAGAGAAGGGCCATGGTGTTGTCAAGTTGTAGAGTTCGGAAGCAAGTGCATGGATCCGGTTTGCACACTCTTGACACTTGGAGCACTTTCTGACGTGTTTACAACAATCTGTCTCTATCATAAGCCAATAGTAGCCGAGTCGTGGGATCTTTTTCCATCATGTGTGGGCTGCATAGTCCTTCATGGATTTCTATCATGATTTGTGTTGCCTCTATCTCACCCACACAGTGGAGAAGGACTTGGTTGAAGGATCGCTTGTAGAGGATGCCCCTAGCGATCACGAACTACACTGCTAGCCATTGTATAGTTCGACGATCGGTCAGTGTTGCTCCTTCCGGGTATTTCTAATGTTAGAGGTATTCCTTGATGTCTATGTACCACGGTTGATCATTCGCGGTCGGTTCACCCTCGTCAATCTGTAGGCAAAATGTGGGTTCCTCTTGGAGTTCGACAGTAAGTTCCCATTCAGCAGCTCCTTTCAGGATTTTCAACATTGAGGCAAGGGTGGACAAAGCGTCTGCGAACTAGTTCCTAGCTTGGGGCATATAAGAGAATCTGACCTCTTCGAATTCCTCGATTAGATTTTCCAAGTAGACATGATATAGTATCAGCTTTTCATCCTTAGTTTTCCAAATGCCATTTGTCTGATTGATGATGAGTTACAAGTCCTCGAAGACTCGTAACTTCTTTACATTGAGGATGATGACTTCTCTTAGTCCGTCTATGCATGCTTCATATTCTGCTACGTTATTAGTGCACTAGAATGCAAATCATCTGGATATGGGAATTGGGACATCTTCGGGAGAGTAGAGTATAGCACCTACTCCACTCCCTTTTGAATTTATGGCCCCATCGAAGAAGAGTGTCCATTCGCGTACCTTTCTTTCTTCTTCTTCTTCTTCGATTAGGAGGATGTCCTCATCAGGAAAGAAGGTCTTCAGCGGTTGGTAGTCAGGCAGAGAGTGTGTTGCTAAGTGATCGGCCAGTGCTTGCCCCTTGATTACTTTCTGAGTAACATATGTGATGTCGAACTCTGAAAGCAGTAGTTGCTATTTTGTGATCCTGCCAGTTAGTGTTGGTTTCTCGAACAAGTATTTCAACGGGTCCATACGAGCAAGTAGAAGGATTGGGTGAGCGATCTTATACTATTGTAATCGTTGTGTGGCGCAGACTAGGACGAAGCACGTTTTCTCTAAGCCGGAGTACTTGGCTTCATAACTTGTGAACCATCGGCTTAGGTAGTAGATCGCTTACTCCTTTCTTCCTGTGTCATCGTGTTAGCCGAGAACTCATCCGATTGCTTCTGTCGCGACCGAGAATTATAGCAGTAACGGTCTTCCCGGAGTAGGTGGATGAGCACTGAAGGTTTTAGTAGATACTTTTTGATCCTGTCGAAGGCCGCTTGACAGTCGTCATTCCATTTCTTCAGCGAGTTCTTCTGCAGAAGTTTGAATATGGGTTCACAGATGGGCGTGAGCTGTGTAATGAATTGGCTGATATACTAAATTCGTCCGAGAACCCCGAATTTCCTTTTCAGTCTTGGGCGGTGGCATTTCGATGATTGCCTTAGTCTTGGTTTTTTCTACCCAAATACCATCTTTGCTGACGATGAAGCCTAACAGCTTACCTCCGGTTGCATCAAAGACACATTTTTATGGGTTGAGGTAGAGCTTGAACTTTTCTAGCCTGTTAAAGAGCTTCTTAAGGTCTTCAAAATGTCCTTCAATCGTGCGAGATTTAACGATCATATCATCTACATATACCTCCATTTCCTTGTTTATCATGTCGCGGAACAAGGCAGTCATGACTCGCTGATATGCAGCTCTTGTGTTCTTTAACCCGAAGGGCATAGCCCGGTAGTAAAAAGTTCCCTATGGTGTGATGAAAGAAGTCTTCTCTCAATCTTCAATGGCCATCTTGATCTGATTGTAAACTGAGAAGCCGTCCATGAAGGAGAAGATCTTATGTCCAGCAGTGTTGTCCACCAGCGTATCGATATGAGGCAGAGAGAAGTCGTCTTTAGGACTTACTTTGTTGAGATCCCTAAAGTCAATGCACATCCTGACTTTTTCATCCTTTTTCGGGACTGGTACGATATTTGTGAGCCATTTCGGGTAGTTGGAGACCACCAGGAATCCCACGTTGTATTGCTTGATGACTTCATCACGGACTTTCAAGGCCCACTCTGGCTTCATTCTCCGCAACTTTTGCTTGATAGGCTTCATGCCTAGCTTTGTAGGCAAGCGGTGTACTACCAAATCTTCATCGACCCCTGACATGTCCTCGTAAGAGAAAGCAAAGTTGGACAACCTCAGCCTCATGAATTTCATCATCCTTTGCTTGTATTTTAGAGACGACGATCTTTTGATGCGCACCTCTCTAGAGAGTTCCGCTGATCCCAAGTTTATAATTTCGAAGTCGTCTGCCACAACGTTAGCTTTTGTTTCGAACCTTTCGAGAGAGTCCTCAAGTTCGAGAGTTGTATCATCATTTCCCTCATCCAGTGCTTCATCCAAACCCATGAGTTCAAAGTCCAACTCTAGATCGAAATTGTACGAGTCAACCTTGAACTCAGGTGTCGTTTGTGTAGTGTTTGGCACGCTGATTTTTGAAAGCTTTTCTATTATTTTTAGATTTTGAAGATTTTCTGATGTTTTGTGGTTTTGAGAAATATTTATTTTTTTTTGTATTTTTAGGAATATGTGATGTTTTTATGTTTTGACAATTTTTTAATTTTTTTTGTGTTGCTAAGGGATCCCGAACAAGACAGTGTTGTAAACCATGATTGGTCATGTCTTAATTCGGGGCACCAACTGTTATTTACATTGTCATTTTTTTGGGACCGACATCCATGGATGGCCTACCGGCTGATTCAATCGTTAGGGGGGTAGCCGTCCATTCTGGCTCTTTCCTCCTTTCAATCCTGATGTTTTGCTCCGTAAGTTCTTATGGGTCACCTATCTTAATGACCATGATGTTTGTTGGACTGCACTTGGAGTCAGAATCTGATTCGATCTCTTTGCCCAACGGTTGGAGCTCTTCTGGTTCTTCAGATTTATCTTGCGATGGAACCTTGACGTCTGTCTAGTCAAGGGAAGGCCACTTCCCTTTGTCGATCCAATGGATGGGTTGCTTCTGCCCCCTGTGCCGCTGAGCTAGTGGTGGGGATGTGTCCCCTTGACTGTGGGTGGGGATGGATGCCTCCTCGTTCTTGCCTATGCCTTTTGTAATGGGCACTCCCGGTTCTGGGTTCCATGTGGGTGCCCCTGCTTCCTTGCCCCTAGCCTCATGTGATGGGTCTGAGGGTTCTGCCCCTAATGTTGGAGGTGTTTTTGATGCCCTGAGGATCTTGTCCAACCTTATTGGTGGCAAGATGGACTCTTAGTTGGAACGTTTCGTGAGATTAAGCCGTTGGAGGTGATCCCCAAGAGGGATCTCAGGATCGGAATCTGGCGTATGAACACTAGGAGTCGAGAATGGGGTACTATGGAGGCTGTCGGCACCGGATTCGGCAATCGAGATTCCTGTGAATCTAATTTCTAGGTTTAGGGCGTGACAGAAGTTGGTATCAGAGCATAACTTGGGAATACCTGAAGATAACATGACATATCTGTTAATAGCTACCATGCACTATGTGATTGTTGAGAACTTAGAATGATTAGATCCCCAAGTTCAGATAACGTAGATATTTTCTGATATAGCTCCCTATCGTTGAGATTGTGAGGCTGCATAATTTCGATCATTTCTGATATAGGATCCGAGGTTCAGTAGGATCATCATAATGCTGGCGATGCGTCTTGGGAAGGCGAGGTTGATATTAGAGAGCGCTCTATCTTCATCCTTTTGTAGAATGATTTAGCCTTAGCACATATACTTGATGATGTTTCCTCTTCCCTAGTCTGTTCTGTAAATTTTGAGGATGAAATTTTTATTAGGAGGGGAGAGCTGTAAGACCCGTATCCTAGACCATATCGTTCGGTAGACTTTCGCGGTCTTTCCGGTCGAATTCTAGCAACCTCGACCCTTAACCGGCATTTGCGCGTGATCCTGATTCACACTCCGTTAACTCAAGTCGACTCAACCTGAGACTTGTACCCTAGCGACCGTGTCGTCGCCGCAGTTCCGATGCTGCGTCTCGCGCGCCGAGGCGATACCGGGGCTAGGAGATGTGGGCCCGCGTTCAGTTCGAGGAAACGCCGCACATTTGTAAACTCAAGAAAATCTTTCAAATCAATCACATCACATCACATCAATCAAGTACCACATCACATCTCATGTCAAAGTACAACCCCATCCCCAAGCAATCCCAAAGTCAAACTCTCTCTTACACAAAGTACACCTACCACATCACTCACCCATCTCTCTCTTTTAATCTCTTTCTCTCACTCCCTCTCCCTTATTCTCTCCAAGCAACCATCCATGGCTTCCATGGGAGAGAAATTAGTGTGGCCCACCTTCCTACCTTCCATTTCTACCGTCCAAGTCCGATCTCAACCGTTGAAGTTCATCCATTCAAGCTCTAGATCTCATTGGCGGAAGAAGGAAGAAGAGATCTTGAGGTGGATGCTTTTCTCTCTCTCTCTCTCTCTCTCTCTCTCTCTCTCTCTCTCTCTCTCCCTACTTGTGATGGTGTGTGGCCCACTTGAACCAGACCGTTTGATCATGAGGCCCACTTGCTGCTGGATTTCAAAGGCCTAGGATGAAGGGAATCATAAACATCTGCCTGATTTGCGGACCCCACGCTATGTACGTGTAAAATCGACACCGTCCAGGCCGTCAGGCCATGTGATATATGTGTTCCACCCCATGCTGGTCATCAGCCATGGGGCACGCATCATTTTTGTGAGAGATCTAAACCATCTATCTACTGCACACAGCAGCTGCTGTCTCACACAGCAAGTTCAGTGCATCCGATCATGAGGTACGTATTGTACCAGGCCGTCCATCCAGCAGCATGTGGCTATTGTCCTCACGGCAACAGTCCTGTGGGTCTCACCTGGTTGTGTCAGTCGTATGCGTAGACCCCACCGAGATGAATATATTTTGTATCCCCACCGTCCAATCTGCTGGGCGGTGGGATTCCACCATTGATGTAAGTATTTTATATACCTTCCATTTGTATTAGATGTAGGCCCACCCCACACGTGTGACATGTGTGGGGATGGGACCTACCTTGACGTATTGACGCCACCACGTTATGTGGGCCACACCATGTGGTATTTGTTCAATCCACACCGTTCAGATAATTTAGATGGTGGTGGAGTGATTGGATGGTGCACAGCTACCACTGTGATGGATGTGAATAATCCGCACCATCCGTCCAGAATAGGAAGGACGCTGGTCTGGACGGTGGCCACACCATGACGTATGGGTTTTATGTGCACCGTCCACCTTGTGGACCCACCCCACGCTTGTGATTCATCTGGGCCGTCCATCTGATGGACGGCCAGCAATTGAATGCTAATGTGCCGACGTCACAAGTTCTGTGGGCCCCATAGCTAGACGTTGCTGTGATAACGTCAGCCAGTTCCGTGGCCCTGAACACGAGGTACATGTTATATCCTTATCGTCCACCCATTAGACATGGCCCCTACCATGGTAGTGTGTGGGGCCACCTTGATTTCATGTGTCATGATCCTCATCATCCGTACATCAGACATGGTCCCATTTGATGGACGTGTGTACCCACATCGTCCATCCATTGACACAGATTCAAATCTTAGGTGAAAACCACCTTATATGCACCGTCCGCCTCGTGGACGTTGCTGGACAACTGTCCAGCAGCCATGGCACCATGACATATGTGTTATATCGTACCGTCCATCCAAGTGCTGCCAACCCTGCACATGTCACACGTGCAGGTGGTGGGACCTACCTTAATGTAAGTATTCTTCATCCACATCGTCCAAACATTTGGGACGTGGAGCCCACCATGCTGTATGGATTTCATTTGTGCCATTCATGTGGGGCTTCCTTGATGTTTGTGGTCTATCTAGACCGTCTGTACATGGCCCCATGTGATGTAAATGTTTCCCCTAAGCCGTCCATGTGGGGGTAGGGCCCACCTTGCTATATGTAATTCGCCAGCACCATCCATCTGGACGGTACTATTTGAAGATCCCCATGATGTGTGGTTTCATCCGGGCCACCCATTTCTAGTAGGACCCATCTGGATGCTGCCCCTTTTGAATTAATTATAATAATATATTATATTACGTTATATGTGGTGGGCCCCATGTGGGACCCACCTGATATTGCATTAGATTGGCTGGTGTATGGCGTCAGTAAATTCGTGGGACCCACTTTATATGTATATGCATATCATCTGCACCGTCCATCTGGACGGTATCATGTACTACCCCACCATGATGAATGTTGTATCTGCTCTGTCCGTGTAGTGGCTCACTTAAATGTGTTTGTTATATCCAAAACCATTTATCTGTTTGGAGACGGTGGAGCCCGCTGCTATCTGACTTCAGCAGGTTATGTGGCCCCACCACGATGTTATGTGTGGTATCAAACCGTCTACCCATTTGTCAAGCTCATCTTAAGGCTTGGGACAGAAATGAAGCAGATCCATTTAGCAGGTGGACCACACTGTAGAAATCAGTGGTAGGTTGAACGTCAATGATTACATCCTTTAGGGATCACAAAGGTTCTGGATCAATGTGATATTTATTTTTCCTCTTAGTTCAACCCTTTATGCGGGGCCCATTGTAAATTTCCAAGGTCCATTGTGAGTGTTCGAGGCCCACTCTTATATGTGTTACATGAAATATCCATCCATTGTGCCTAGTTCATGGGCCCCTGTTTGAGGCCCATTTAATGTATATGACGCCCATTTGATGCATATATGATCCATATGTTGAGGCCCAATATCATGTAATTGCAGCCCATTTGTTGATACCCAATATAATGTATTTGAAGCCCATGTAATGCAGCCCGATTTAGTACACATGAGGCCCATCAGTGCGGCCTATTTGATGTACATAAAGCCCGTTGCGCGTCTCATACAATGCGGCCCCTGTGACGTGACCCGCTTGACATAAGAGGCTTATTGAGATGTATTCGATGCCCAAGTGCAAGGCCCACCTGTTGTGTATTCGAGGCCCGATGAGATGCATTTTGACCCAATATGACGAGGCCTATGTGATGTAAATAAGGCCCATCGTGATTGTACTCAAGACCATAGGCCCATTATATGTTCGGCCCTATGTAGGCCACTCCTTGGGAGTGATGTTGGTTAAATGACCACATTGATGGGCAATGATAGTTTAATGTCCACATTGTGACCTTCCCTTAGGCCCTGTTAAGCTCATTCTTACCGATTCTGATTATCATGACCGATTTTTTATTCCAATTGACGTGATCGATTTGTTGATTCTGATTATCGATCAATTTCGATTGTCATGACCGATTGCTGATTCTGATTGATGTGACCGATTTGTTGATTCCGATTATCAATCAATTCTGATTGTCATGACCGATAGCTGATTATCGATCGAGGCTAAGTACCGATTCTGATGGCCGATTGGCGATTATCGATTAAAGTCGATTATCGATCGAGGACAATTATCGATTCTGATTTGTCGTGGCCGATTGTCAAATTATCGATCGAGACCGATTACCGATTATGATTTGTCATGATCGATTGTTGATTATCGATTGAGGCCGATTACTGATTCTGATTTGTCGTGGTCGATTGCTGATTATCGATCGAGGCCGATTACCGATTCTAATTTGTCGTGGCCAATTGCCGATTATCGATCGAGGCTAATTATCAATCGAGGCCGATTCTGAATGTCGATTCCGACTGTTGAAGCCGACCTCGATTGTCGAGGTCAATTTCAATTGCCAAGACCGATCGTCGAGACCTATATGATGTACATGTGACTCGTGGTTAAGGCCCATTATGGTGTATTCAAGGCCCATGGATAAGGCTCGTTGTGATATATTCATAGCCTATGGACAAGGCCCATTGTGATATGTATTAGGCCCATGAGTAGGGTCTACCTGTTGCGTAGATGTGGCCCTTAAGTAAGGCCCATTGTGTTGTATATTAGGCCTTTGTGTGAGGCCGTGGGCCCATTATATGTTTGCCTCTATGTGGCCATTCCTTGAGGGCAATGTTGGTTAAATGTCCACATTGTCGAGGCCGATTGTTGATGCCGGTTATTGATACTGATTATGAGTATGTAACAGTATTGTATCATAATACATACCCATACGCATCATCTACATGTTTGTTATGAGATGTGATTGACCATTGCATATGCTATAGGGCAGGTCGTTCATAGGGCTCCTTGATAGGCGAAGATGCCCCACATGAGAGCATGACATGCACAGGATTGACGCATGATTGGACTATGTAACTCATGCATCTCGCATTTATGTGACATGACCATCATACGCCCTAGCGATATCAGGGCCATAACTCCACAGGTATTTCGTGGATGGCCAGGTGGGACACCGAAAATCTGTTCTATATGGGGTACTATAGATATCCTTGGGTAAAAGTCTCAGAACCTTCTTGGTTCCAGAGGTTGCTCCAACGTTTAGACCGAGTGGATGCATGAGCGCATGAGGGCCATATACCGTTAGGCCGCATCTCCCACTATGTCGTGGTCGGTTGGAATGAGGTACAACCTTACCTGCCTGAGAGGAGGGGGCAATGCTAGGCTGAGTCTGACCAACTTGATGAATGGGTCCCCTATCGACGAGCCGAGCCCGATATTGGCAGGTGGATAGTGAGGTCTCTTCCACTCACCTTGTTGCGCGCGATAGGGCGGTAATCTGGTTTGGAGTGTAATAGACCCCGGTGATTTTCAAGAGAGGAACCGTACTGATATGTGGACTTATTGAGTAGGAGTTGCATGCTCATTCATTCATTCACTATCCACTCGGGCTGGTGGTGCACAACCAATTGTTGTGTACCTTCGTTATGATAAGAATTTCGGTTGGTCGCGTGACTAACCTGAGATCAGGAGTTTACCACATTGAGTTTGACTATCCAAATTTAGGTATGAGATTGGTTAGGATAGAAATCCCATGTGGTGGACCCCATAGCCTACGATACTACGTACTATTATCCCGACTTTACATTCCCGCATGGTCATTTCATCCGCATCGCATATTGCATTACATCCGCATGCATATGACATTTTGAGTTGTTATGTTTTTACACTTATATGGCCTAGACAGACTTAGCAGGATTTGTATATTGTATTACATCCTCGGCATCTGATATTTGGCTCTTTATGACTCCTTACTGCATAGCTATTTTATATTGCGTATTCTGATATTGATTGACTTATGAATTTATCCATACTTCTGCTTATTCTGTTATTGTATGATTTATGATCTTGTCAGTATTTCTGCTTATTTTGATAATGTATGATTTATGAATTACTAGTAATTTAGGTATTGTATGATGATGGTATTGTATTGAATACTTGACACTTACTTTGTACACACACTTACACCACCCTCTAAGCTTTCTATAAGCTTATGCACGATAGATGCATGTAGGTGATGTTAGGTTGCAGCCATGTTGAGGTTAGAGCGTGCAGCGGTCTTCTAGAGCTTGATTTTCGATTTATGTATTTTTCCTTCAGCATTGTACTCAAATGATTATATTAGTGGATATGTGATGATGATGTTGCTTTTGTGATTTAGGTAATCTTGTGGTTATGCTTATTACGATTTAAAAATAAAAAATAAAAAAATTCTCCTTATAGGATCCCAGGATCAAAATCTGGCGTATGAACGCTAGGAGTCGAGAATGAGGTACTATAGAGGCTGTCGGCACCAGATTCAGCAATCGAAATTCCTGTGAATCTGATTTTCGAGTTTGGGGCGTGACAAGTCATCATTCCCCACAAACTGTCCCAGCCTTGATGAACTTGATAGATATGCACTTGATGGTTAACCCTTTTTTGACCTTTCGGCTTGAGTTTTTAGTGTCGGTTGATATCTCAATCCTTGTCTCTGTATGTTAGCACGCACCGGCTTTACTACCATACCTTTCTCATGAAACTCGATACGGTAGTTTAGGATTAATCGCTCAATGGGGGGATGACATATTCAGCTGCGATAGGGCACGAATTAATGATTAAGTTCACAATTTTAAATTTGAAACTATGATACGATACGTCACCCTTTGCATGCTGAATTTTAATCACTAGGATGTCAGTTTTTGGGATATTGATCGCCACCGGTAGGATGGTTTCTAGCTCGGCCAATACTGAAATGATTCGATTTCCCGAAGGGAATTTAACCCTTTGATGAAGGATAGATGGAATGGCCCCAACAACATGAAGCCATGACCGCCCCAAAAAAAGGTTAAATGAGGCAGGGATATCAATGACCTAGAACATGACAAGTGACATGTTAGGTCTGATTTGTATTTCAACGTTGATTTCCGCCTCGACCTGCCTTCGGGAGTTATCGAAGGCTCTGATGCTCATGGTGCTAACCCGAAAGAAGACGGTTCTATCCCTAAACATTCGGCAGTCCTCAAAGGACAAACATTTAGGCTTGATTCGTTGTCTATGAGTATGAGTGGGACTTTGAAATTCTCATAACGAACAACTATATTTAATGAGCGCCCACATTTGTGACCTTCGGGTGACAACTCCTAATTAGAGAAAATGATGGCTCGTGGTGCAAAGAGTTGTCCGATCATACTTGCCACCATTTCAGGAGGTACGCCAGGGGAGATATGTACCTCATTCAATGTTTTCGCAAAGATTTCTCGATGCGATCTTGACGTACATAAGAGTTCCTAGATGGATATTTGTGCGGGAGTGGATTTGAATTGGGCTGTTATGTCATAAGCAGCATTCATTTTGCAGGTGGTTCCCGATAAAGTTCCCCGATTTTTTTTTGGGTTCTAGTTATCCCTCCTGAAATACCTCCCATTGTTGCCCACTTCAGCGCATTTTGAGTACTGTCATTGAACTGCTTTTGGGTTGTAAGAGGGAACCATTCTTCCTTCCAGGTATATCATTGGTTCTTAAGGCTGAGAGATTATGGCTGGAACTACTTGTGATGGACTTGATAGTTTCTCATGGGGTGCTACTGAGTCTTGAACGGTTTTAGAAATGAAATTTTATTCCCCCTTTTGAGGTGTGGGAGGGGTCCTTTGGGCATGTGCTAGTTTGTGAGGCATTAGAAAACTTGGTGTTTGAACCAGAGGTGCCACTTGTAAGGTTAGCGAAGCTAGATCGGGGAGGTCTATTGGAAGAGTGAGGGTTTCAGAATCTGACCTGTTTGGATCTGCTGAGGTTGGGGCTGAAAGTGCCCCTTTGGGGCCGTGGTGTTGAGGATGTGACCTGGTGAGTGTTGGGGGTACCCCTTGAGGAATGAGAGGTTGAGACTTGTTGGGTGTTGCCTCTAGGTAGATGAGAGGTTGCATTGTAGATGCTGCTTCAAGGAATATGAGAGGTTGAGTTGTTGATGCCCCCTTGAGGAATACTTGTGGCTCAGGCGGTGGCACTTATTGGTGTCCCCATGTTTGATTTGTTATGTCGGGTATAATTACTTGTATGGAATGATGTGGAGAGAAGTACCTATGACACCCTCCCTTAATATGATTGACGGTAGAAGTGTTAGGTATGCTGGGTCCCGCTTGATGTGATGGCAGAGGATTTTGAAAAATGTTGGCTTGAGCCGTATTGTTAGCCTGCGGGGTGATAGCAATCTTCTAGCTTTTGATTAAATCTTAGACCGCATGTGTAAGACCCGTATCTTAGTCCGTACCATTCCATAGACTTCGCGGTCTTACCGGTCGAATTTCGGCAACCTTCGACCCTTAATCGATATTAACGCGCGACCCTGAGTCATATGACGTCAACCTATTTAGACTCGACCCGAGTTCTGTACCATAGCGACTACGTCGTCGCTGCGGTTTCGATGCCGCGACTCGCGTGCCAAGGCGATACCCTGGTCAAGAGTTGTAGACCGACGTTCGGTGCGAGGAAACGCCACGTGTTACGAAATCCAAGAGAATCTCTATGATGTATCACATCAATCACATCAATCCATCAATCAATCAATCCATCACATGTCAAGTACACATCACCTTTCACCCATTCTCAAGCAACCACAAAAGTCAAGATTTTCTTATAAAGCCCATACCTCTCTTACACAAAAGGCTACAAAAGTCAAAAAGGTCTTACACACCCATCACCACCACATCCATCACTCCATCACCCACCACTCTCTCTCCCTTTACAACTCCTCTCTTTCTCATTTGTAAAAAAATGCAAGCAATACCTCCATACGTATGAGCATTCTCCAAGTCTCTCCCTCTCTTCCAAAAACTCCAAGGTGGCCCACTTTCCTACCCCATCATCTCCTATCTCAACCCTCCATTCCTCATCTCATCCATTAAAGTTGAAGCTAAGGTACTAAGGAACCCCTAGGAGTAAGAAGATCGGACGGTGGGTGCTAGATGATAGTAGTTTTTGCATGTTTTAAAGATGGGCCATCTGAGGCCAACCGATCAATGGTTTGGATCTCACTTGGGACGCTAAGATGTGGCCGATGGCCCACTTGATCATCATGATCATTCCATGATGGGGCCATTCTCCATAGACCCCATCATGATGTTTATTTTTATTTTCTTTAGGAAGGTCATCTAGACCGTCCATATTGGTGGGAAAAGGATCCCCACCGTTGATTTTGATTTAGATGGTCCCATGTGTTCAAGGGACCCATTTGATTATATAATTTCTTCAAGGGAGGGCTCATAGTGGTGGAGCCCTCCATCATAATCGTGTCCCACCCTCTATCTCTCTCTCTCTCTTCTTCT
The DNA here is from genome assembly GCA_037074715.1 of Magnolia kwangsiensis. Taxonomy (NCBI): domain Eukaryota; kingdom Viridiplantae; phylum Streptophyta; class Magnoliopsida; order Magnoliales; family Magnoliaceae; genus Magnolia; species Magnolia kwangsiensis. The sequence continues at coordinate 37,871,538 of CM073576.1, read as the reverse complement.
TCTTTTTTATTATATTGTGTTTGTGTGACCACTTGAATGGACCCCACCTTGAAGTATTTATTTTGTCCAAGCGTTCTTCAAGTGGGGCCCACCTTATATGCTGTAACTACATCATCTATCAATGGTGGCCCACTTCAAAAGGGCCCACCACAATGTGTTTTTTGAGGACTGAACCGTCCAGCGTCTAGGACGCTGGACGTCCCTACATGAGAAAAAAAAGAAAAGAAAAAGAGAAGGGTGCTTTTGGGGTGAGCCATCTGCATAGGCCCTACCTTGATGAATGTATTAAATCCACGCCGTCCACCTCATTTCCTGGGCCATTTTAGGCATTGAGCCAAAGTATGAGGTCAACCTGATGATCAGGCGGGCCATACTTTTCAAAACGGTGGTTTTTTACCTTTTATATAACATTTTAAATTTTTCTTTAGGCTAAAAATGTCCAACCTTGGACTCATTGGGCTTGTTTTGAGCCACTGAACACAATGGACGGGGTAGATCTGCTAGATGTGGGCCCCAAATGCGAAAAACTCCGAAATATGGGTTTTCCCAAAATTTTAAGAAAAAGAGGTACAGAGGCAAGCCTCTGCCTCTGACGCTGCAGCAGCAGCACGCGCTGCGTGCAACGGCGACAGTGCAGCCACCCACGACTGCTGTCGTGGGCCCCACCATGATTTATATGTTTTATCCATGCCGTTCATATGGTGGCCCACCCCCTGAGGTGGGCCCCCTCCAAAAATGAGGCCGATCCGACGCTCGGGTGGCCCACACCATAGGAAATAATGTGAATGAACAGGTACCATTGAAACCCATTCTGGGGTCCACAGGAGTTTCAGATCAAGTTGAAATTTGTGTTTTCCCTTCACACAGGTCCGTGTGACCTTATGAGCGGTCTGGATAGCATTATAAACATTTCAGTGGGCCCCACATAGGACCCACAGTGTCGTACGGTCTTATATCCACCGTCCAGGCGGACGGTGGAAGCCCACCTTGTTATTTGTGTTTTTCCTTCACCGTCCAGCGGACGGTGGAGCTGGAGCCCACTGTGATGTGTTCTATCCGCACCGTCCATCCCTGGACGGTGGGCCCCACCATGTTTTATGTGTTACATCCACACCATTCATTTGGAACGGTGGGACTTACCCCTGACCATGGGCCCTATGAACAGTTTGGATTGCAAATAAACATCATGTTGGGCCCAGTTTGGATGGAAATAAACATCATGTTGGGCCTAGTTAAGATGGAAAATAAACATTTTGTTAGGCCCATGGGATTGGACCCATTTGATGCATTTTAAAGCCCATGGAAGTAGGCCCATTTGATTTGTATAAGACCTATGGGTTAGGCCCATTTGATATATATAAGGCCTAGGGGTTTAGGCCCACTTTAATATACATGTAAGGCCTATGGGTTAAGGCCCATTTGACATACATATGGGTCCAATTGGTGTGGCCCATCTGTTTCATATAAGACCTATAAGTTTAGGCCCATTTGAATTATATAAGGCCGACAGGATTAGGCCCATTTGATATGTATAAGGCTCTTGAGATTGGGCCCATTTGATGCAATCTAAGGCTCACGAGTTTTGATCCATTGCAATGCACATAAGACCCATTGGTGTGGCCCATTTATGTGGCCCATCTGATGAATAAAAGGCCCATAAGATATGGCCCATTTGATATATATGTAAGGCCCAATGGGATGAACCTAAGGTCCATTGCAATGTGTAATCCCAACACAGATTAAGTAGCGATGTTTACAAAGACCGTGCCTTGGGGGCAATGTTGGTTTGACGTCCACATTGCGAGTGTAATGTTGGTTGGATGTTCACATCACGACTCTCCTTAGGGCCCATTGTTAGGCCGTACTTTCTGTGTATAGGCCGTCTAGGCCCATCTGCGTTGTAAGAATGGTTCATCACTTATTTGCATGTTTAGTATAGTTTCATGACTCATGATCATACGCATCATATGTATGCTTGATATGAGAATTGCCTGATCATAGCATATGCCTTCGGGCAGGTTGTTTATGGGCTCCCGGTTAGGCAGTATTGCCCTACATGAGCGCACGACATGCGCAGGATTTGATGCATGACTGGATAGCGTGAATCATGCATATCGCATTTGTATGACATGGATATTGTACGCCCTAGCGACATCAGGGTCGTAGCTTCCACAGACATATTGTGGTTGACAGGATTGGATACTGAAAATCTCGTTCTACATGGGGTGCTATAGATATCCCTAGGTGAAAGTCCCTAAACCCTTATGGTACCAAGAGGTTGCTCCAACGTCTAGATCGAGTGGGTAGATGAGCGTTGAGTGCCGATTACCAGACGGTTGCGCTCTCCACTGTGTCGTGGTCGGTTGGAAGAAGGTGCGGCTTTACCCTCCCGAGTGTAGGGGGCAATGCTAGGCTGAGTCTGACCAACTCGAGGAATGGGTCTCCTATCGACAAGTCGCGCTAGATATTGGTAGACGGATAGTGAGGTCTTTTCCACTTACCTTATTGCACGTGATGAGGCGGCGATCTAGTTTAGAGTGTACTAGACCCTCGTGATATCCCAGATTTGAGCAGTATTGAAGTGTGGACATAGATGAGGATTTGTATGCTTGAGTTGCATTTCACATCGCATGGCCTTGGGATGGCCGATATCATTCATGTCTTGCATTGCATAGCTTTGGTACAGCTAATGGTTTTCATGGATCCATCTGCATTTCTTCATTACTCTGATACTGCATGGTCATATTACTACCTTCCGCACACACTTTCACCACCCTCTAAGCTTTTTATAAGCTTATGCACGACCATTGCATGCAGGTGACGTTGGCTCGCAGCAGCGCTGAGGCAGGAGCACGTTGCAGATCATTTTGGAGTTTTTATTCTTACCATTGTATTTCCCTTTATGCTCATTGTACTTATAAAGTTTTTGATCATAGTGAAAATCTAATGGAGTTCTTGGTTGTTGTTTGTGGGTTATGCCTTTGGTTATGCTTATTATGAATCAAACTGACATTGAAATCCTCCTCGTACCATCCCAGGATCGAAACTTGGCGAATGGGAGCTGGGAGCCGAGAATGGGGTTCTACGGAGGCTGTCGACGCCGGATTCGGCGATCAAAAATTTTGTGAGCCCGGTCTCCGAGTTTGGGGCGTGACAGCATGTTTCAAAGTGAAACAGCAGTTCTTCAGGTGGTCAGGAGCTTGGTGATATGCACAGTATTGGTTTTCGTTATAACCAGGAAGCAAGGGATTAGGTGGAAGTTGAGGCTAGAGAAGTGTAAGAAGTTACTTTTGTATTAACATTGTCAGAACCTGACTATATGTTTATGCTAAATGAGTGAACTTTCTACCTAACATTGCCTATCTGTATGGGCCTTGCACATTTCTCTTAAGCTGTTGCGGTTGTTGTTGAGGCGGCTTTGCCTGATATCCTTGTTGGGCTTGTTGTAGTTGGTACTACCTATTCGAGTGTGGCTGGTATTGCCTATCTTACTGTGGCTCCGGTTATGGAGCATACTGGTTGCCTTGAGTGTTGGTAATGATATTGTTAACCTCCGTAGTGTGTTGCACAGGAGCAGTGCCGTTTTCATTCCCGTATCCAGTGAGTTTCCCCTCGACTTTGTTTCTTCCGATTGTAGGGGCCTCATGTGGCCATGGGGAGATGGTTCCAACTCTGATCCCGGTTTTCACTTGTTCTCCAACTCGGATGAGCTGAGAGAAGTTTACATAGGGATACGAGATTAGATATCCTGAAATATTGAGATTTGCTGAATGTACGATTATGGATATTTGTTCTTCATCATCGATGGAGTTTCTCATTCGAGTTTCTATGGTTCGCCATTGCCCTACGTATGTTGATAGGGAATCATCACTTTTTTATCTTAAGGCAATCAAGTCAGACCTTCTTGGAGTCATGTTCAAGTTATATAAAAATCTATCAATGGATGCTTGAGAAATCCTTTCCCAGGTTCTGATTTGATTACTGTCCAACGAGGTGTACCAATCCAAAGCGTCACCCTTGAGAGATTTCTGGAAGAGCCGGATCAAGGCTCCATCGTTTCCTTCTATCTTATTGAGTTCTCCACAAAAGGCTTTTAGATATGCTGTGGGGCACCCACTACTGTCATACCTTTTAAATTTGGGTACCTCGAAGTTTGAAGGTACTCGGGCGTCTGGGAAGGGACGAAGATCCCTAAACTTGGTGGATGAGTGATCCACTCCTTATTGCCTCTGGAGTTGATTTTGTGCCATTTGTAACTGTTCTCGTAATTCCTCAATTTCAGACTTACCTTGTGGCGGATATCTTGTCCCTTGCTGTAGGGCTTATACTGCTTCCTCTTCATATGGATCGAGAATGGGGGGTTACTGGAAAGAAGATGGACTCCCAGTGGCGGGAGGTAACTAAAATTGAACACCACTCCCTTTCGGAGGGTGTGATGTTGGAAATGGCTCCTACCTGGGGTATCTGTCAATTCCGAAATGTTACTCCCATTAGGGGGAGTGAGTTGGACTCGAAATTGGCCTCCTTCGTTGTCATCCATCAGTTCTTGTCTTTGGTTCCCATTAGGGGGAACTTGTGTTGTAACCTAAATTATTGTAATGTACTAAGTAGAGAGGTGCGGGAGGGTTGCTCCCGTTTATTGGTTGTAATTGATCTTGTGCTAACTCTTCTAGGAGAGAGAACATGTGATTTGCTGGAGGAATGAGGGAGAAGGCGAAAGGGGTTTAACGGAGTGAACTGTTTTGTACACTAAGCTGGGTTGCCTATGTATTTGGTGTGATACTTGGCACTAAATGAAGTAGTAACTCTTATGTGATTGTATTGGCCTGTGGGTCTGTTGGAGCTACTGGTAATAACGCGGGTGTTGGTGTAAGTGAGAGTACCGATGTTTCGGGAGCTAGTTGAGCTGCCGGCTCTTCTTCATGGGTAGCTTGAGAGGTCACGGCTGCGTGGGAACGAGTGGTCATGGTTCGAATATGTGCCCAAGATAATGTAAGCCAAAGATTTTTTTTTTTTTTTGTATAAATGCAGTGATGATATCTCTTGAGATTAAAGTACCACACACTTTCGAGTTGGGTCTTAGCTAGTGCGAGCTAGCACTTCCCCAGTGGAGTCGTCATTCTGTAGACATTGAAAAATCGATGCCCATGCTAATTTGTAGGTTGTGTTTTGATGGTGGGGGTGATTAGGCTGATTTTTGAATGTTGGAGTCGCCACTAGCCGAATAATCTCAGAATCCCGCGGTTGGCTAGAACTGTGGAATACATAAGGTTGGAGAAATCCAAAAACTTTCCTACCTTAGGTTAACTCCTAGTCTGCGATCTAGGATTTCGGGTAAGGGACCTCAGTTATAAAGAGGGAAGGTGTTTGACACCCTCTCTGCTCGTACAAATATACGATGTCTACTTAGTGTTGTAAAACAATCTCAAAGGATGATGGATGTTGTGGTCGAGAAGGGACTAGACACATACATGGATTTCTGATGCGGCAATATTCAAGATTTCGGTAAGCTACAGATCATATGTCCAACAGCGTGTCTAGAGGGAGGATATGATGATGCTTATGCAAAGAGGTAAGAAAATTGACTAGATTACTAAGAATTTCTGATGTGACGGGATCCGATGTACGACAAGTCATAGAGCATACGTTCACTAGAGATCTAAAGAAGCAGAGGGGTTGAGAATGGAATAGATGTCATGATGAATGCTTGCATATAAAATGAATGGATCTTGAGCTTGATTTTTAATAAGCTAAGACCTGAATCGAACCATGACCAATCTGGGCTATGCTCATGGGTTGGAAAGATTAAGAGGAAGGTTAGGAGGTGGCTTAAAAGATCAGAACTTTGAAGGCTTGGGAGCTCCTTCGCTCTCCTTTACTCTCTTCCTCACTCTCTTTCTCTCTTACTCTCTTAAGCTTAGAGATGAGGAGTGACTTCTTCTTGGGTGTCTTGAAATGAGAAGAGGAGAGGGCTATTTATAGCATTCTCCAATAGTTCTATCGTAATTTTCGAGTCGAGAGGGGTAAAATATGTTGCAAGTGGTATTGGTTGAGGGGAGAGAGATGCCACGTGGCGCACTCTCATTAGCTATTAGGGTTGTTAGAATGGTAAATAAGCTCGGATGGGGGGTAATTTCTTGAGAGAGTTGACTTTCAGACACCAGGACAGCTATCTCCAGATGTTCGCATGCGTCCAGCGAGTGGAGACACTCTGAGTACCTCCGGCCTGGGTCGGGCTCGAGCGTTTGAGCTTTGTTTGATGCGCTGGTTCGTCCGACGGTCTCCTCTTGGGGTTTTTGCGACTCAGATAGGTGGGCTAAAGGGTTCTAGTCTGGATATATGGTATAAGAGGGGACTATATGCGGACTGAACGGTTTGGATTACGGTTTTTGGTTGCAGATTTTGAGATTTCTGGTTAGGGTTTAAGGTTTAGGCTGGGATTAGGGTTCAGTTTGGGATACGATCATGATTCCTGGATTGTCTTAGCCTTCTCGAGAAGTTAGCCTGGGCGGGGTATCTACACCCACTAAATTTCCAGTTTGCACTGCTTAATTTCTAGTTTTCCTTGCTCAATTTTTGGTTTACCTCGCTCATTTTCTAGTTTGCCCTGCTGAATTTCATGTTTGCTTCGCTCAATTTTCAGTTTCCCCAGCTCAATTTCCAGTTTGCCCTGCTCAATTTTCAGTTTGCCCTGCTAAATTTCTAGTTTGCCTTGCTCAATTTCATGTTTTTCATGTTCACCCCGCTCAAAAGAAATCAAAGTTACATGGGCCCCACAGTTATGTATTTATTATATCCACAACGTTCATCCATATTTCGAGATCATTTGGGAGCATTATCAAAAAAGAAAAAAGAAAAAAAAAATCATATCTAAAGATCGACTGGACTACACCACAAAGAGCAGCGAGAAAATTGATTTTCACCGTTAAAAATTATGCAGGGCCCACCATAACATATATTTTCCATCCAATCTATTCATAAGGTCACAAAGACCTGGATGAAGAGGAAAAACAAATTTCATGATGATCGAAAACTTATGACCCGTAAAAGGGTTTCAATAGTAGACGTTCAATCCTCCACTGCCTTTTACAGTGTGGTCCACTTGATAGCTAGATTTGTCTTATTTTTTATCTCAAGCCTTAATACAAGCTCGTCAATTAGATGGACGGTTTGGATATAACACATACCTCATAATGGGACCCACAAAATGTCATAGGGATTACAAAAAAAGAAGAAAAAAAGAAGCTAGCAGTTAGGGCTATTGGGACCTTATATCTACGGATTATAACCGTAGCCCCTACTTTTCCACGTATCCTTCAATATATCGAAGGTCTTTTGATATTATTGAAAAAGTCCAAAACTATCCAGTGAGTTTGCCTAAAAAATTCTACAATTTTCGACACACTATGGCTATGGATTATAACCGTGGCCATAACCGTAGCAGACTACCGCAGGCAGCAATGCCGCGGCAATCTGTGTTTTTTTTTTTTTCTTTGCTGTGTTGCTTTTGTGGGTCCCATCATGAGGTCTATGTTACATCCAAACCGTCCATCTATTTGGCGAGATAATATTAAGGCTTGAGACGAAAAATAAGATATATCTAACTATCAAGTGGACCACACTGTAAAAGGCAGTGGGGAATTGAACGTCCACCATTGAAACCCTTTTAGGGGTTACAGAAGTTTTGGATCATTATGAAATTTGTTTTTCCTCTTCATCCAGGTCTTTGTGACCCTATGAATGAACTTAGATGGGGAGGATTTGTCACAAACATCACAGTGGGCCTCCTAAAAGTTTTTAATGGTCGACGCTCATTCAACATTGTTTCCTGTAATGTGGTACACTTGAGATTTGGATATACCTCATTTTTTTGTCTCATGCTATAAAATGATCTGAAAAAATATATCGATGGCATGGATGAAAAGCATACATCGTGGTGGCAGGCGGAGTACCCAATCCGTTTCCGTGAATGGAGGGGTATTTTCGTCATCAAATTTGCTATCCGTATAGGCAGGTTTAAGTTCCAAACAAAGGTTGCATTGTTTCATAGAAACAGCTGGATAAAAGGTCGGGTCCACAGTCCCAAATTTCTCCTTCTTTAATAGGCTCATTTGTATTCTTCTTTTTTTATTTTAGAAAGTATATATCTTTTCCGAGACATGCATGTGCGGAAGGCTCTGAAGATAGTTTACCATCGTTTTGAAGATGGTGGTGGCTCATCTCTTCTCATGTGGCATTCATGTAGGCTATCCAGACCATCAAAATTGTGGTGTATCTGAAGTCACGCTGATAAATCAATCCCAACCATCTAATGATGGGTAATAAAAATGAATGGTTGAAAGTAACACTGTGAGTGTTTCAACTTCTAAGAGCAAAGATGTTTTCTATTGTATTATCAGTATCAACTTTTTGGCTGTGCTACATTAATAATTAGGTTTGTAATTTGGACGCTCTGGATTGTCGTAAAAAGTATAGTATGTGTAGGATTGAAAAGTCACTGTCATTTTTAAGTAGTTGTGAACTATTACACGGCTGCATGTGGACTCTGGAATGTCTACGACCTTTGCGTGGTCCACGCACGGATAAGATAGGATGTCACGTAGCTGACGGGAGGTGGAGGAGAGAACGGGACTCCTAGCGGCAGCGCACGGCGGAGGAGGTAATGGACGTTCGCGGTATCTAGGAATATAAATCAAGTGGTCCCACGTGGTATTCTTATACAGACCATTGGTAATTTCTTTTCTCGGGCGAGCGTTGCCCACCTAAAGGTCTGATCCTGTGAAAGGATCATGACGGTAGGGCACACCTAATGAACGGAGAAGATATCAAAACAGATTATGTCGTGAAATATCCTCTGCAATATGTAGAAAATAAAAAACAACCGGAGCATCTCATCACCCTCGACTATGCCTGAACCATATTACGTTTCGATGTGATATATCTTAAATGTCAAAACTTGTTTTTATCGTTTCTGACATGATACTAAAGAAAAATCATAATTTGTTATTTAAAAATTTTAAAATCATTAAAGTGGTAAAATGAAAATTTTAAATTTTTATAATTCTTCAAACCAAAATTTTAACTGACTACAAGTGTACGACGATAGGCGAGGATGATGTGTTAGCGGGGAAACAGGGTGTTATTCTTACCGTAGGGCCTCCCTTGATGAGATGTATATTTACACCGGTCATCTTCTTTTTAAACCTATTTTAGGACACGCTACCAAGCATTAAGAATATCTAAATCTTAGGTGGACCACATCACAAGAAACAATAATGAATGAAGCACTTTAATCATGTATGTAACATTTATTTATTTTTTTGACATCCAACCGGTTGATAAGGTTAATCAAAACTGGATGAAAGGAAAATATATAGATTATCTATATCAAGAGATTTTGTGGCTTACAATAATATTTTAATTATCATTCATCACTTTTTTCAGTTGTGTGGCCTATTAGAGATTGGAATCTTTTTAAGTTTTTAAGATAGTGTAATTAAATTAGATGAAAAAACAGATGGAAGGCATGAATATGAAACTGATTCATCAAGGTAGGTCCCACGCGGTAATTCGCTCTATATACAACATCGCCACATCGTGTACTTACTTTTGCTCGGGTGGTAGACTCTCAGAGGTTTCAACTCCCGGTCATGGTTTCGAGTACCGTAAACGGCGAAATTCCACTAGCGTGAGTGCGTGGAGTTGTGTGTGCATGTAGAAAATAATAAAAAAAAACATCGCCACATCTCCACTTTGACCGCGCTATTTCCGTCGGCAGGCCCATCCGATCTCTGTATTCACAGGACGCGACTTTTGTGTCCCTGGACACTAGAAGTTCCTGCGGTCCGAAGCTATGTGGCACCCACAGATATGCCCTTGGTAAATCCATCCCGTCCATTCGTTTTTTGAGATCACAATAAGAAAGTAACATAAAAATGAGTAGATCCAAAACTTATGTGGGTCACACCACACGAAAAATATGGGATTGAACACACACCATTGCAAACTTTGTGGGGGCCAAAGAAGTTTTGTATCAGGATGATATTCTTTTGTACAGTGTATCTGAGTGTAAGAACCCAATGAACGGTTTGGATGGCATATAAACATCATGTTCACATGTCACATCCGTATTCGCATGCATGGAGAGGCTTTGTATAACGAAAACTACAAAAATAAAATAAATAAAAGAAGTTAAGGCTTTTAATGCTATTGCTTTTAGCTAAAGCATTTCTCGGATGGGGGAAGACTCTGCACGTACATAAATAGAGTAGAGTTGTTTCGTTCGTTTCCTTTCATTTTCAAATAAACTAAACTTTGATTTTCAAATAAACTAAACTTTGATGCTATGGAAGAGAATGATAGATGATATGCAGGTACTTAGAAATTACCTATACAGTACTTACGTAGCATACAATTAATAAAATTAACCAGAATTAACACTTAATTTACATCTTTCGAATAAAATGAAAATATACGGAATTATCTGACTTAGAGACAGTAAATTCTACATTTTACAATTTTCCAGTTCAATTTTAGTTAATTTATGCCACGTGTACAATTTCCGAGATCGTGAGTATCAAGCGCAATGCTCCACCGGAGTATCAAATCACCTCCTCTTTTCTAGTGGTGGTAAAAGAGCTCCGTATAACTCACACGAACCTTTGCACGCATCAAAACGGGAGCTTATTTAGTACGGCCCTGACAGTGGGGTCCACCTTCGTATATGTGTAGTATATCCAAGCTGTCCATCCAACACGCATCAAAACGGGAGGTTATTTAGTACGGCCCTGACAGTGGGGTCCACCTTCGTATATGTGTGGTATATCCAAGCTGTCCATCCAACACACATCAAAACGGAAGGTTAAATAGTACGGCCCTGACAGTTATGGATGCGGACTAGATACTGACAATGTCAGTAGCTAAATGACGTCACCAAGTTCTGTGGGGCCTAACATGATGCATGCGTGATATCTACACCGTCCATCTATTTGAAGAGATCATTTTAGGGAACGAGCCAAAGAATGAGCCAGATCCAAAGCTCAAGTGGAACCCACGATAGAAAACAGCGGGAACAGTGACATCCACCGTTCAAAACTTCTCAAGGTCCGTAGAAGTTTCCGATCAAGTTTATATTTGTTTTTTCACTTCATCTAACTTTATGTTAACTTATGAATTGCTTGGATATCAAAAATACATCATACCGGGCCTTATAAAATTTTCAACGGTGACTGTCGCTGCCCCACTGGTTTCTGTGGTTGGGTCCACTTGAAACTTTAGATCTACTTCATTATTTTTTTCGTGCCATAAAACGAACTTCCAAATGGATGGACGGTATGGATACAACGCATACATCATGGTGGGGTCCACAGAGCTTGGTGACGTCACTTCAGTAGCGATTTGGCTACTGACATTGTCAGTATCTAATCCGTCCCATGGTTATTGGACCGCCCTGATTTTCGCGGGACGCAATTTCACCGTGATGTCCACCTTACGTAGGGATAATATTTTAACTTTGGAACACGCGCTGCGTGTAAAGGTGCATGTGAAGAAGGACGAGCGTGGGACCACAGAACATGGGAACATGGAGAATGATACGGCGAACCTTGGAACATGTAAATGGCACATTGCACGTGCCACATAACATAGCAATGAACTGTCCATCGAGTTTTCAAACATACATGCCATACAATCCTAGCCATTGAAATTCTGCACATGTGGACCATTAATCATTTTGGTTTTGACCAAGGATTTGATAATCCAATCTATTTCTTTTTCTTAAATATATGCCATCCGAAGTACGGTCCATTAGATGGAAGGTTCCGATTGGTAGGCTACACTGCCACGTGTACTGTAGAGGGATGGCATGCGGCTTCCAGCGATACCGGATCTACAATATCATTTCCGTGTAGTTAATTTCCTTCGTTTGGTTGCGGTGATAGAGATCATGCGGTTCGAATCCAGCTCATAGGTGACTGGATGTGCATATGCCTACAGACGTTTAGAAGCTCCACGCGCGCACTCTCCATACACATATTTCTCCGCAGCAAATATACTAACCTGGCAAGCATGTCAGTAATCTGAGCCGTCTATAAGATGCCACTCACTATGAAAATGAAAGATTGTCAAGTTCCTTACACTATACATTAATTATGTTGTAGGGGTGACCCACCTGACGGATGGACCAGCTTGGCCTGGAGTATAGTCATCCTCACGGTGGGATGGACCTTATGAACTGATCAGATGTCTGAGTAACCTCTCATTCTGCTACATGTGCGTGGTGTAGAGGTGCGTGTGGAGAGGATGAATGTAGGGCTAGCAATTCCCTTTTTGTGATATGGTACGTTGAGCACTCGAGCGGTTGTGCACATGCGTGGTACTCTGCGCGGAAAGGTCTGACCTAAAGCTGAGCAGATGCCTCATGTTTTTATTATGATGAAGAACCGAAATTTCCTACCACATGCTTTCTACGCAGTAGTTAAACAGGTAAAATGCCCGCGATCTGTGGGACCAACGGGCTGTACATGTAAATAAAAAACGATTGCGTATTAAGTACGCTATAGCAAACTCTGTGGGACCCACGGGTGGTTATGTGTCTTATCAACCCCACTCATCCGTTTTATCATCTCATTTTAAGGCCTGTTTGAGTTTTCAGGAGGATGGTAAATACCTGGAAAAAAAAATAATTATTTCCCTTTGTAGTTCCCGCACTCTTTTCCGTAGCTGATTCAACGGTGACTTTTTGATGGCTAAAATGACAAATATTATAAAACATTTATGGGTCTCACCATGATGTATATCATATATCCACACCGTTCATCCATTATGTCAGATAAATTTGTGATATAAGCCAAAAACTGAGATCTATTCAATGCTCAAGTAAACCACGCAATAGAAATATGTGAATTAAATACTTACAGTTAAAAACTTCATGTGGCCATTGTTTCTTTTGGTACGGGTCAATTAAGTGTTAGATCTAATTCATTTTTCTTCTAATATCTCAAAATGTTGTGATAAAATGAATGAACGGAATAGAAAAATCAAATACATTAAAATGAGGTCCTAAAATGCCCGCTATTACTTTTGGACTGATTTCCAAAAAGTGAAATAACCGTGAATATTCAAGCATGTGAAATGGTAATAATCACTCATTTCTTAGGTATTTATCATTTCCAGGTGAAACGATGAAAATCAAAGAGGGGCCTAGGATATCAGGCCAAAATTGAAGAATATCAGAAGCCTAAGTGGACCACAATAGAGGAAACAGTGGGAATAGTGACATCCACCGTTGAAACCTTCATAGAGCCCACAGCCATATTTATTTGTTATCCAATCTGTTCATAAGGTAAGCAAATATGGGCGAAGCGAAAGTACAAATACCAGCTTCAAACACCGTTGAAACCTTTCTACGGCCCATGGTGATGTTTATTTGTCATCCAACCTTTTCGTAAGGTCAAGCAGATACGGACGAAGGAAGAGCAGAAATAACAGCTTGATTCAAAACTTCATTGGCTTAGAAGTTTTCAACGGTTGGTGTTGAATTCACACTTTTTTTCCCATGGTGTGGTCCCCCCGAGCTGTAGATATGTTTCACTTTTGGATTCCTGTCTTAGAATGAGCTGGAAAAATGAATGGATGGTAGGGATAAGACACATACATGATGGTGGGCCCCACAGACCTGGAAAATTGAGTTGCTCTGCACGCAATCCCCTATCATGTAAATCCATTCCATGCATCAGGTGAGAACTGAGAACCCATATTTTAACGGTATATATACAGTATAAGTTTATGCAGTTTTGGCTGACACAATCTCCTGTTGGCATACCATCTCCGGTTTCCTATGGTGTGGCCCACCGGGGTTGTGAATGTAGCTAATGCTATTACCCGTGGCCTCGAATCGTGGCCAGAATCTCACATAAACCACGTTATACGTTCCACCGACAGTTATTTTAGTTGGCTATTTGGCTACTAGCCCAACACCTGCCTGTATCAAAGCTCCGTAGGTCCCATCATGATGTATGTATTTTATCCACGCGGTCTATCCAATTTTCAGTTTATTTTAGGACACGGCTATAAAATTAAGGCGGATTTAAATCTCAGGTGGACCACACCACACAAATACAGTATTTATTAAACGTCCACCGTGAAAAAATTCGTAAGATCTACTGTGATAATTATTTTCAGTCCATAATGTTCATAAGGCCATGCAGAAGAGTTAAAGGTTGATCTAAAACTACTGTAACCCCAATAAGTTCTCAACGGTATACATTCAATTGCCACCATTTCCTATGGTATGGTCCACTTGAGACTTGGATTTGACACATTTTTCACATCATGCCCAAAAATAAGTTGGAAAATAAATGAATGAAAAAGGGATAAAACACATACATCAATTGTAGTTGGCCCACTGAGCTTTCACATCGGCAAGTTGGCTTGGGCTTCTCTAGCCAAACCACGTCAGTTGTTTTACACGCCGCGCAAAACACGTGTTGGGAGCACATTGCGTGGAGCTCTAGACACCGCTGACCTCAGTGGTGTGTAGACGTCACCTAATAAATGATTTTCGGTTAAAACTTTCCTAGAATCCCATCCCATGATATTTATTTGTCATGCAACTAACTCAAGAGGTAACAAGACCTAAATGAATGGAGAAGATGTTGTCCTCTAGGAGTTTTCAATGTAGATGTTCAATTCCACCTCTTCCTGTTGTGTAGTCCACTTGAGCTTCGGATATATCTCATTTTTAAGCACATGCTCTATAATAATATTTTTAAATGGATGGACAGTGTGGATGCAACACGTACATCATGGTGGGTCCCACAGGACTTGGTGACGTAAACACACCGGGGAGGTCGGTGGTACGTGGTACACTACGCAATCCGTTTCTGTGTCGTCGAGGATCTCGGTCCGTGAAGGAGCTAACGGCATGCTCGGGCCGAAATTTTGTACGGTACCGCTTGGGCTTCCAGGATCAAGACGGGCCACGGTTCAATGGTTCAAACCGTTGATATGACGAAACCCATAATGGATGGTATATGCATAAAGTCCCCTAGAAGTAAAAAAATCCCAACCCCTTTAATAGATGGCCCAAAAGACATGCGGTTCGAATGAAATTAAGTCAAGATATTCTACAGTTAGAATATCCAAGTCTAGGGTAATTTTTGTACATGGGCAATCCCCAGTGAGACATATCATATCAACGGTTTGGATCATTGGAACGTTAGCCAATTTGTACCAATTTAAAATTCAAACGTCCAGTCCAAACTCTCATACATTGTATAATACATGTTGACAGTGAAATCACAAGGGGTGCATCGCTCGAGTGAAATTTGTAAGTGTACTGACCTCACACGTGGAAACGAAACAGAATTATGGGACATCGGACCCGATAATCAGGCGATCTGCACTATTTAGATTCCAATTCCTGAAAATCAGTTCGATCTATTGGACGGTTTGAAACATTGATAAATTTATGTCAGCGATTCATAAGTTATTTACACGTGTGACTCGTCCAGGCAGGGTTCTGTGGGGCCCACCGTAATGTAAGTGTTTTATACACGCCGTTCATCGCTTTTATCAGGTCATTTTAAGGTACAATCTTAAAAATGAAGTACATCCAAAGCTCCACCGGACCACGCCAAAGGAAGCTGCCGTGATAATGACACCCACCATTGAAAACTTTCTAAGAGCCACCGTGATGTTTTTTTGGCCATCCAACCTATTCATAAGGTCATGTAGACGTGAAAAAACAAATATCAGCTTGATCCGAAACTTCTCTAGATCCCGAGAAGTTTTTAATAGCGAATGATCAATCCCCACTTTGTGGTCCACTGGAGCTTTGTACATACTTCATTTTTAGGATCATATCTTAAAATGACCTGATAAAGGCGATGAATGATGTGGATAAAACAATTAAATCACAATGGACCCCACAAATCCCTGCCTGGACGGATTACCAAAGGGGGGTATGGCGCAATTCACGTCCTTAAGATATGCCCTAATAAGTTTTTAATGATAGGATTGTCAATCACCACGGTTTCTTATGGTATGGTCTACCCAATAACCAGATCTACTTAATTTTTCGGGATAAAAATGAGTGTATATTTTTATGTGTTTGAGACCAAAATGAGTGATTTTGGGCCCGCAAAAATTATTTAAGTTAAAGTGTGAAGTTTGGCTAACCTAGATAGAACTCGACGGTGCCACCATGAGGACCATTGTGCCACCATAAAAATGAAAATTTTTCTAAGTTTTAGGTAGATTTATTGTAATCCTCTCGTAAATAGTTTAATACTGGTAAGGGTCAGATATTCCCTTAATGATAGTAACATTGTAATGCACCTTAAGTATATCTTTAATTATTTTTTAGTTGTTTTTATCTCTTCAATATGCCCATTCTTTCAATAATAAAGGGCTTCAACTCAAAACTCAACCGAGTTAACTTACCAAGATTTCAAGTCAAGCTATTAGGAACTATTTAGTTGAATCAATCTTTACTTGACAAGATTTTTCGAGCCATCTCACTGACCCAGTTGACTCAATGCCAAGCTCATTCACTCACTTGCGAAAGGTTATATTAGTTGGAATTTGTCATACATGTTATTTGTTTGTGTGTGTGTGTGTGTGTGTGTCGGGCATGCCAAAGCTAATAGGCTCAACTAGAATTGAACACATTGTGACCCCAAACACTGAAATAGTCGGGTTATGATTGAATACGTGAAAATCAACCTAATTACTTAGCCACCAATTGTACAGAATCAAGCAATTGGTGATGTTGCGCAGCACGCCAACAACGCAGTGGGCCGAGATCCAATCTCAGGCCTCACCCACAAACGATAAACGGACAAACGATAAACGGAAAGAAATATAAACTAGAAACAGATCAAAGTAATCCAAACAAACCACAAGACAAGATATACGTGGAAAAACTCCAAACTAGGGTAAAAAACCACGGATGCAAACTTTCACTATGAAGAAACAAAGATTATAAGGTAAAATACTAACCTCTCCCTTGGAAGAATATAGAAAACCCTTAGCCTACACCTTTAGAAATATTTTCTAATATTTCTCATCTCATGCATACCCTAGAAAAACCCTAGGAACCCCTATTTATATTTTAGGCAACTTCCCTTCCGCATCCCGGTTGCGAAAGGACTCAAATCCGCAGTTTCGCGGAACAAACTGCGTAACCTACGACCGGTCCTGGCTCCGCTACGACCGATCGTAGGCCCCTACAACCAGTCGTAGCTCTCCTACGACCAGTCCTAGGCCCCGAAAAAAAAATAGCACAACTCGCTGGACTTTGAGTCGTGCTAGGGCTGAACCCACGACCGGTCGAGCGCCTCCCACGACCAGTCGTGGTTCCCCCACGACCGGTCGAACACGCCCCACGATCGGTCATAGACGTCCTACGACCGGTCGAAGGCGGCCCAATTGTGGCTCCACATTCTCAACAATCTTTCACTTGGAGACACATTGCCATAAACCTTCGTCTTCTTCATCCGGAGTGCACCACCTCCCCGTCTTCAAGCCTGAAGACCAAACAAAGCTGAACAGAACTTCAGCTTCTCTCTTGTGACTACCTTGGTCAACATATCTGCAGGATTCTCACTTGTATGAATCTTCTCCAGAATAATCGATCCATCTTCCAGTAACGAATGTATGAAGTGATATCTGATGACAATATGCTTGGTCCTTGAATGAAAGGCTAAATTCTTAGCCAAGTGTATTTCACTCTGACTGTCACTATACAGCTTGCAATCTACTTGCTTCTTACCCAACTCTTCCATAAAA
Organism: Magnolia kwangsiensis; assembly: GCA_037074715.1. NCBI lineage: Eukaryota > Viridiplantae > Streptophyta > Magnoliopsida > Magnoliales > Magnoliaceae > Magnolia > Magnolia kwangsiensis. The sequence continues at coordinate 37,853,748 of CM073576.1, read as the reverse complement.
CCTTGCATCCACACCATCTCCTTGCATGCTTCTATAGTCGCAACATATTCTGCTTCTGTCGTACTGATAGATACTATCTTCTGTAACTGAGAGACCCAATTGACTGCAGCACTACCCAGAGTAAAGACATAACCTGTAGTGCTTCTTCTGCTGTCGATATCTCCTGCCAAATCTGAATTCACGTAGCCTTGCAGTTTGATTTTCGATCCACCATAACACAGTCCTACATCCTTAGTACCCACAAGGTATCTGATGATCCACTTCACAGCTTCCCAATGTTCCTTCCCAGGATTGTTCATGAACCTGCTAACAACTCCCACTGCTTGAGTAATGTCTGGCCTCGTGCTCACCATAGCATACATGAGACTCCCAATCGCTGATGCGTATGGGACTTTGGCCATGTAGTCCCGTTCTTCCTACGTCTTTGCACCTTGCTCCTTAGATATCTTAAAGTGGTTGGCTAATGGAGTGCTAACCGGCTTAACACCTCTCATATTGAATCGATCAAGTACCTTGGCTATGTACTCTGCCTGTGACAAAATCAGTTTCTTGTTTTCCCTGTCACGCTTTATCCTCATGCCTAGGATTTATTTTGCACCTCCTAAATCTTTCATGGCAAATTCTTTAGACAGTTGTCTTTTGATATCTGAGATGTCCTTCATGCTTGAACCGACAACAAGCATATCATCAACATACAAAAGAAGGATGATATATGACGTATCAAACTTCTTCAAGTAACAACAGTGGTCTGCATGACATTTCTTAAAACCGTTTCCCGACATGAAACTATCAAACTTCTTGTACCACTGCCTCGGGGCCTGCTTCAGGCCATATAGACTTTTCTTCAGTCTGCACACCTTGTTCTCATTACCTGGTGCCACGTATACTGTCGGCTGATGCATATATATTTCTTCTTCAAGATCTCCATGAAGAAAGACTGTCTTAACATCTAGCTGCTCTAGATATAAGTTCTCTGTAGCCACTATACTCAAGACCATGCGAATCTTAGACATTTTCACTATCGGTGAAAATATTTCAGTGAAATCGATACCTGCCTTCTGTTGAAAACCTTTTACAACCAGTCTCGCCTTGTACCGTTTCGAACCATCATGCTCCTCCTTCAGTCTGTAAACCTACTTGTTATGAAGAGCTTTCTTACCCTTAGGTAAAGTGACTAGCTCCCATGTACGATTAGACTCAAGAGAGTCCATCTCCTCATCCATGGCTTGCTCCCACTTAACCCGTATATTTGACTGTAATGCCTCTTCAAAACATTCTGGCTCACCATTATCTGTCAGCAGTAGATAATGTAAGGAGGGTGAGTATCGGACCGTGGGTCTCCTCTCCCGAGTAGACCTCCTCACAACCAGTGTCTGTGGCTCTGCCTCATGATGCTCCTGTGCATGATTATCCTGTGGCGCTGTAACACCCATGTCCGGTAACTCTTCCAACTCCACGAATTTCTTTTTCTCGACCTTATTTTTCTACACACTATCCTTACACACTGTCCTTATGCATCACTTTTTCATTGAAGACTACGTCCTTGCTTCTGATGATTTTTCTGTTTTCTGCATCCTAAAACCTGTAGCCAAAATCATCTTGCCCGTAGCCTATAAACGTGCACCTCTTGGACTTCGTATCCAGATTGTTTCTGTGTTCTGCATCAATGTGAACATATGAAGTGCAACCGAACACTCTGAGATGTGTAAAGTTCACTTCTTTCTCAGTCCACGTTTCTTCTGGTAGCCCACCATCCAATGGTGCTGAGGGACTTTTATTGATAAGATATACGGCAGTATTTACATCATCTGCCCAAAAGGTCTTGGGCAACCCTGCATGTAACCTCATGCTCCTGGCGCGCTCAAGGATGGTCCTGTTAATGCACTCAACCACACCATTCTGTTGTGGTGTCCTTAGAATCGTTTTCTAATGTTTGATTATACTTGTTGCACAATACTCCTCAAACCTCTTATCACAATACTCTCTCCCATTATCAGATCTGAGACACTTTACTGTTTTACCTGTCTCATTTTCTACCATAACTTTCCACTTCTTAAACGCATCAAATACATTAGATTTATGCTTTAAGAAATAAACCCACAGTTTTCTACTAGCATCATCAATAAAGGAAACAAAATAACGTGAGCCACCAAGAGATGATACCCGTGCCGGTCCCCACACGTCAATGTGTACAAGCTCCAATAGATGCTTCTTTGGAGCGTCCTGTCTTCTTGAAGCTTACCCTCTTCTGCTTGCCATATATGCAGTCCTCGTAGAATTCCAAGTCAAGAGACTTCAGCCCTGGTAGCTTCCCTTTTGACAACAACACTTTCATCCCTTTCTCACTCATATGTCCCAGCCTCTGATGCCATAACTGCCCATTCACTCCAGTTGACGCGACTGCGAGTGAACTATACGATCCTTAAGTCACGTACAAAGTGCCTTCCTTTTTGCCTCGAGATATCACCAAGGCACATTTTGTGATCTTACAGGAATTACTGGTGAATGTCGTCATATAACCGGTATCGGCCAACTTCCCCACTGAGATCAGATTCCTTCTCAAACTCGGTATATGTCTGACATCCTTCAGTTTCAAAACCGTTCCGTCTTTCTGATTGACCTGAACGTCCCCCTTTCCAACAATACTGCATGACTCATCATCACTCAGGTAGACTCTCCCAAAGTCACCTGACACATAATCACGTAGAACTTCCTTACATGAAGTAGCATGAAACGAAGCACCCGAGTCTATAACCCATGACTCATCCATCGCATCAAGAGACAAGATCAACGCCTCTGTGTCTCTCTCCTCAGACAGATTCATTGAATCCTTCTTGTTTCTTGATTGCCCTGCAATCACGTTTCATGTACCCCTTCTTGCCGCAATGCCAACACCCGTCTTTGTCTTTTGGTCCCTTAGACTTCTTCCTTGACTTAGAACGCCCGTGTTTATTGGCTCCTCTGTTTCGCGATCTTCCTCTTCCTTCAACGTTTAGAGCATTCCCTGAATCCCCTGAAACTCCTGATGCCTTCCTTCTAGATTCTTCGCTGAGAATTAGACCGACCATATCATCAAATTTCAGCTTTGTCGCCCCTGAAGAATTGCTCACAGCAATCACCAAACCATCCCAACTGTCTGGCAGACTGGATAAGATCAATAGCATCCTGACCTCATCATCAAAAATGATGCTAACGGATTCCAACTGGCTTGTGACTGTATTGAACTTGTTTAGATGTTCAGCCACGCTCCCACTATCTGACATCTTCATGTTGAATAGCTGTTTCATAAGATAAACCTTGTTGGATGCTGAGGGCTTTTCATACATGGTGGCTAGGGCTTCCATTAATTCTTTTGTCGTTTTCATCTTGGATATGTTGAAGGCGACGCTCTTAGACAAAGAGAGTCAGATCATTCCTAAAGCCTTCCTATCCAGTAAAAACCATTCATCATCTGTCATCTTTTCTGGTTTCTTCTCTTTTCCTTCTAGAGGAACGTAGAGGTCCTTCTGATACAGATAATCCTCCATCTGCATCTCCCAGAAGCTAAAGTTTGAACCATCATACTTCTCAATTCTAATTTTTCCATCTTCTACCATCGCTCCTAATAGAACTAATAGTGTTTTCTGATTGTGTGGTCCACCTAAGATTTATTTCAGGCTCATTTTTTGGGATCGTACACAAAATGATGTTATGAAATGTATGGACGGCATGGATGAAACAAATCGATCATGGTGGGGCCCATAGAGCGATACCAGGTCCAAGCATGAGTTATAAATGTGGCTGAAACTGGGTCTGACCCCTCATCCAAGTGGGACACACATAATGAGCTTGATCCGAAACTTCTCCAACTACTTATAATGAGCTTGACCCCTCATCCAATCTGTTTTTAATGGTGGAAGTGCAATGCCCAATTTGTAGTCCACTCAAGCCTTGTTCCTGCCTAATATTTTGCATGATACTTTATAATGATATGAGAAAAAATATTAGGTCATAGGGCTCTATAGGACCTATAAAAATATATGTTTTATATCATAGCCGTCCATCTATTTTGAAATATTATTATAGGGCTCTATAGGGCCTATAAAAATATATGTTTTATATTTAAGCTGTCCTTCTATTTTGAAATATTATTATAGGTCATGAAACTAAAAATTAGGTATATTAAAGGCTAAAGTGGACCACACGAACATGGAGATTAAATCACATGTGCTTCTTATGGTGTGGTCCTCTTGGGCCTTCAATATACTTTATTTTTGAGATCATCTACTAAAATTATTTATTAAAATTAATGAATGGAATGGATAAATAAAATACATCATGGTAGGTCCCACAGAGTTTTGGATAGGACATTCATGTCCGTCTTACTCCATTTACGCCCAAAATTGGGAAACAGATTGGCTACTCCCCCAGCCACCATCACCGTGGCTGGTGGTCAGTGCTTTGTGGGCCCCACCATGATGTATGTGTTTCATCCATTCTGTTCATCCATTTTTAAAGATCATTTTATCGCTTGATCCTAAAAATGAGAGGGATATAAATCTCAGGTGGACTACACCATACGAAAACAATAGTGATTGGATATCCACCGTTAAAATCCTCCGAAGGCCCATTATACTGTTTATTTGACATCCAACATGTTAATTAGGTCATACAGGCCTAGATGAAGGGAAAAAACAAAAATCAGCTTGATCCAAGACTTTTACGCCCCCAAAATATTTGTAATGGTTGACGCTTATTCAACACTGTTTCCTATAATGTGGTCCACTTGAGATTGGGATATACCCCATTTTTGGTCTCATATCATAAAATGATCTGTAAAAATAGATGGACGACATGGATGCAATACATACATCATGGTGGGTCCCACAGAGCACCGACCACCGTTTCGGGCATGTGCTCAAAACAGAGCCGCGCGCCCAATTTTTTTCTTTTTCATTTCTCTCTCTCTCTCTCTCTCTCTCTCTCTCTCTCCCGATCTTGCTCTAGCTCTCTCATCTTCCTCCCTCTCTCTATTCGTTCCCCAATCTCTCTCTCTCTCTCTCTCTCTCTCTCTCTCTCTGTTCCCCAATCCGTCTCTTGCAGTCCGTTGTCGAACGCCCTACCCACACACACCCTCTCTCTCTCCCTCTCTCTCTCTCTCTCTGAAGCTCGGTTGAAGGTCATTCACGACTGTGAGGTATCTCTCTCTCTCTCTCTCTCTCTCTCTCAATCTCAATATCGATTTAGGGATTTGGGGATTTAGGGATTTAGGACATGTTTCGGCAGTGGGATTAGAAGGGATTAGGTGGGATGGATTACAATTGGTCCTGTGCCTAACACTAGTTCCACAAACATGTGTAAGATCTCAGTCGTTCATTTGGTAGGTGGTCCAGTGGTGAATGTGTGTATGTCCACATTCAACTGGACTACCTGATGAACTAACCATCCATATTTTATTTTATTTTTTTACGGTAGTGAACATTCCCATGATGGCCCACCTTGTGAAAGACCAAGATCTCACGCCATTTCCCCATGAGGGTTTAAGTTGAGCCTGCAGTTGCAAATTGGTGAATGCTGTTGACAAAGAGGAGAAATGATCAGATACATTGTCTACAAATTTTGCTAGTTGTCTACATTGTTGCTCAGTCATTAGATGCAATCGCCAAATGAAATGATTTTCTAAGTAGTAGTTGGGCTACGTTCAAAGACTTTATATGGGAGGGTGGGGCAGATCTGGTCTATCTGTTGTGGAGACTTAGGCTGCAGGTTTTTTATTTGTTTGTTTGTTTAGGGTATCTAGATAATGTAGGGTGAAGGATATTAGCTGGCGGAGGGTGAGCATGGGGCCCGAGAAGTGGGTGAGTAGGAATTGTCTCCTTGCTGCTGGTTTATAAGGAGGCGTAGAAGCTGAAGTTTTCTGCATTTTGAGTGGATGCTTGGCATGCTATGATTTTTTTGAATATTATTCCTTGTTGTATAGTGTTGAGTAACATTTCGTTGAATATTATTCCTTGCTTGCTAGGCTACAAGCAAGAAAATCGTGAAAGCCGATGTGTATGTTGCAGGCATGTTGATGTTGTTTCTTCTTTTATTTTTATTCCACTTTATCTTAGGAGTGTAGATATTTGGCACTAAATACTCCATTGCATTATTGCGGCAGCATGTGATGTCCATAGAATTGAAAGATATCTTTGTTATCTCAGGAGTTTCTTCAGGTGAATACTCTATTGAATCTGTTTGATATTGCTGAAGAATGATGCATGTGAGAGGGATCTAGGGATGATTTAGAAAATCATCTGATACAATTTTTTATCTTCTTGAGTCCTTTGGTTTTGGTCCAAAATGAAATGGGCCACCATGCCAAAACAGGATCAAAACCAACTGATATAGGGTGAGTTGTATGGCTCCAGTCCTCTGGCAAGAAAGAAATGCCTCCCCTTTAACATTAAACATGTGGAGAAATATTGTAAGATTGAAAGAAAATATTTTGCAATAATGGTTTTGAATTAGAAGTCAGTATGACTAATGAGAGTGCTGATTGTCTGGCGAAGTTAGTAAGTCTGTATTATGAAGAATGGCTGGACAGTTTCCAAACATTTTTTTGGGTTCTGTTAAAGTCTCCTGCTTGTACTTTTACTACTTGATTCGGTTGTGCATCCAATCAAAGCTTAAATAGGTATAAAATATTGGAAGTAATAGGTACAGTTCTATTGATGGCATGCTTACTATTTAACATTAATCACTTGAAATCCTTGTTTACCATGTATTGATCGATTCAGTGATGTTGAATATGTTTCCTTTTCCTTCCATCTGTTTTTATTTTCGTAAATGAGAAGTGTCAACCTAACTTCAATCCATGCTCAGTAGATTAAATCTTTGTGAGTGAAAATGGTGTTAGCCCTATGCTTTTGGGGGTGTAAAATAATGTAAGAACATCATTAAATTGGCTCCAGTTGAAAGTCTAATAAATTTATTTTTCGACCAGCCTAACATCATGTAATTCTAATACTATTTGAATGACTTAGATCTATTTGGTTCTTTGGCGGAAAGCTTTTAGCCCTTTAGTGAAATTGGTGGGAGCTTCTTTGATGGTTTTGTTCATCTTTTCTGGTACAAAGGTGGAAGCAGATGGATCAAATCACAAGCAGATGGATCAAATCACAAGTATAAGCCCTTTGTATGCAAACAAAGTGGGTCTTTTTCACAATCCAAGGTAATCTTTTTTTATTTTTTTCTTTTATAGACCCCATACTACAAGTAGAGTAACATTGTAACCATGGATATGCCATTGATGGGAAGCCATGTAACATCCTTCCATAGTCCATGGTTCCACTTTGTTATTGGAGTTGTGGTCTGCTATAATTTATATTAACAGTTGCTAACTTATGGATGGATGTCTGTTTGATTGTTTTCGTTTGCACATCAATATCAAGTACAAAAACAATAAAGACAATAGTATCTTATCATTAATCTCACATCCTGCTAGCCTTTTTCTAGCAATATGCCTTCAATTACGTGAACCATCTCGTTCTGTGGGATCTTCAACCTCTTGGCTTGACTGGTAATGATCTTATTTAGATGGCTGCTTGTGGGCATGTTTGGGTGTTCATAGTTCCCATGTTTAACATGATGCACTAGTATCCAGTCTTGGATGAGATAACATCTTCCTCTTCCTGCTCTTATCTCAGCCATACTTTTGGGAGGGAAAAGCGGAAAATGATAGCCTGTTTAGTGCGGTTGTCATTTTTTGTGTCATACCAAATCCTTAGCCTGAAAATCTTTCATATTCAGTTGATCGAGAATTGTTGTATTTTTTAATGTCTTTTTTCTTTTCCTGAGCCACATTGTTTATGATCTATAGCACTGATGTCAGTTTCTTTAGTTCATTTAGTTGAAGTGTCCATTTTAGTTGATTGTAGGGTATAGGTAGGATTTTGAAGGGTCTTATTTTTTCATGGTATCCCTTTAAATATGTTCTAAACTTAATAGACGGTCTAGATCTATCTCTTAAATTGTCCAAGTTACCCAATGCAACTAAAATCGTGTAATTCACAGTGCTCCAAAAGAGCATTGAATCATTTCTTAAACTTAGAAACCCCACCTATTTAGTAGCCTTTTAAATCTATCATCCAAGAAAAACTAACCACCCCATCTATTTTCAAGTACTTTAAATGAAAAAAACAACCATTCATTTCTAAATTAGTGGACCTCTTATCTTTATAAATAGCCATTTCTTCCTTTATTTCATCGTTCAGCTGTCCAAACATACATACAAGAAAGAGAGAGATGGAATGTTTATAATAATATTTAAAAAAAATAGGTTTATATAAAAAAATTTTCCATTTGATTTGTTTTGTATGGATGCATCATGCATGGTTTTATTATACAACACATGTATGTATAAAATAAATTATTTTTTCCAAACAGGGCATTTATGATAAAATAAATTATTTATTCCAAACAGGACATTTATCAAAGGAGCACTATCAGGTGATATTTAATAGATTTTCATTATAAATAGATTAAGAGCCAATGATAATTATAAGTAGACTTGCAGCCAAAAATATAGAATTTGATTTTTTTCAAAACATGAAAAGACTAATCAATCCTACTTCTTGTAACTTCAGCCACTGCTTCAAATGGAGGGACTGCACAAAGATTTATTTAGGGAGACTACTGATGGTGAACTAGCAGCTGCAACAAATATGAGAGTTATAAAGGTGAAAAGAAACATAAGGCGGTCGGTAAGATAAGATGCATGATTTTCCTTTTCAACTGTTAGTCATAGATTAACAGTACTTGTTTCAATTTTCTTGGATGGATGATGAATGTATTTGGGAATGTCAATGAAAATAAAAAACTTATAATATATATATATGTTATCAATGGAGGATACCTTGTTTAAGGGGAGATGAAATTCTTGTAGCTTATGGTATGGTGCCCCAATATTAGTTATATGTTACTAGTATGTAGTAGATAATACTAGGTTTAATAGTAGATAATACTAGAGAATCCCTAAACCTAAACCTACACCTAATCCTAAGCTACTCCTTAACCTAAACCTAAACTTGAAAACCCAAACCTAAATTCGTACACAAACCCGAACTCGAACCCAATTTCCTAAACCTAAACCTTAACCTATTCTCAATTTCCTAAACCGTAACCTATAACCTAACCTAAACCTAAGCCTATAACCTACACTTATAACCTAAACCTAAACCTATAACCTAAACCTATAACCTTAACCTAAACATAAAACCTAAACCCAAACCTGATCTCGAACCCAAATCTGAATCCCTAAACCCTTAGCCTAAACCTAAAACCCAAACGTAAACCCGATCTTGAACCCAAACTTGATTTCCTATATCTAAACCTCCTATATCTAAACCTTATCATATTCTCAAATCCCTAAACTTAAACCTACACCTAATCCTAATCTCAACTCCCTAACCTAAACCTAGACCTAAACTTGAAAACCTAAACCTAAACCCGATCTCGAACCCGAATCTGAATCCCTAAACGCTTAGCCTAAACCTAAAACTCAAACATAAACCTGATCTCGAACCCGAACCCAATTTCTTAGACCTAAACCTTAATGTATTCTCAAATCCCTAAACCTAAACCTACACCTAATCCTAATCTCAACTCCCTAACCTAAATCTAAACCTAAACTTGAAAACCTAAAACTAAACCCGAACCCGAACCCGAACCCGATCCCGATTTCCTAAACCTAAACTTATGACCTTAACCTAAATCTATTCTCAAATCCCAAAACCTGTAACCTAAACCTTAACCTTAACCTAAACCTATATCCTATAACCTAAACCAAAACCTAAACCTATAACCTATAACCTAAACCTAAACCTAAACCTAAACCTATAACCTTAACCTAAATATAAAACCTAAACTTATATTTATAACTTAAACCTATTCTTATAACCTAAACCTATTCTCAAATCCCAAAACCTATAACCTAAACCTAAACCTACACTTATAACTTATAACCTAAGCCTAAACTTAAAACCCAAACGTAAACCCGATCTCGAACCCGAACCTGATTTCCTAAACCTAAACCTTAACGTATTCTCAAATCCCTAAACCTAAACCTACACCTAATCCTAATCTCAACTCCCTAACCAAAACCTAAACCAAAACTTGAAAACCCAAAACTAAACCGGAACCTGAACTCGATCCCAATTTCCTAAACCAAAACTTATGACCTTAACCTAAACCTATTCTCAAATCCCAAAACCTATAACCTATAACCTATAACCTAAACCAAAACTTAAAACCAAAACTAAAATCAAAACCTATAACCTAAACCCGAACCCATTCTCAAATCCCAAAACCTATAACCTAAACTTAAACCTTAACCTATAACCTATAACCTATTACCTAAACCAAAATTAAAACCTATAACCTAAACCCGAACCTGAATTCCTAAACCTTAACCTAAATATATAACCTATAACCTATAACTTAAGCTTATACCCAAACCTAAAACCTTACTTATAACCTAAAACTATTCTCAAATCCTTAAACCTTAACCTATAACCTAACCTAAACCTATACTTATAACCTAAAACTATTCTCAAATCCCAAAACCTATAACCTAAACCCAAATCCAAACTCGAATTCCTAAACCTTAACCTAAAAATATAACCTATAACCTATAACCTAAGCCTATAACTTAAACCTAAACCTAAACCTATAACCTAATCCTAAACCTATAACCTAAACTCAAATCCATAAACCTTAACCTAAACCTATAACCTTAACTCAAATCCGTAAATCTTAACCTATAACCTAACCTAAACCTATACTTATAACTTAAAATTATTCTCAAATCCCAAAACCTATAACCTAAACCCGAATCCAAACCTAAACCCAAATCCAAATTCCTAAACCTTAACCTAAACATATAACCTATAACCTAAGCCTATACCTAAACCTAAAACTTAAAGCTAAAGCTAAAGCTAAACTTAAAACCTAAAACCTATAACCTAAACCTAAAACCTAAATGTATTATTAAATCCCTAAACCTAGACCTACACCTAATCCTAATCTCAACTCCCTAACCTAAACCTAAACCTAAACTTGAAAACCCAAACCTAAACCCAGTCCTGAACCCGAACCTGATTTCCCAAACCTAAAACCTTAACCTATTCTCAATTCCCTAAACTATAGCTTATAACCTAAACCTAAACCTAAAACCTAAATGTATTCTCAAATCCCTAAACTTAAACCTACACCTAATCCTAATCTCAACTGCCTAACCTAACTTAAACTTAAACTTGAAAACCCAAACTTAAGCCCTATCCCGAACCCGAACCCGAACCCCATTTCCTAAACCTAAACCTTAACCTATTCTCAACTCCCTAAACCTAAACCTTAAAACCTAAACCTAAACCTAAATCTATAACCTAAAAACTAAACCTAAAACCTCAATGTATTTTCAAATCCCTAAACCTAAACCTACACCTAACCCTAATCTCAACTCCCTAACCTAAACCTAAACCTAAACTTGAAAATGCAAACCTAAACCCGAACCTGAATTCCTAAACCTAAACCTTAACCTATTCTCAATTTCCTAAACCTATAGCTTATAACCTAAACCTAAATCTTAACCTAAACCTAAACCTAAACCTATAACCTAAACCTAAATATATTCTCAAATCCCTAAACCTAAACCTACACCTAATCCTAATCTCAACTCCCTAACCTAAACTTGAAAACCCAAACCTAAACCCGATCCTGAACCTGAACCCGATTTCCTAAACCAAACCTTAACCTATTCTCAATTCCCTAAACCTATAACTTATAACCTAAACCTAAACCTAAACCTATAACCTTAACCTAAACCAAAACCTATGACCTAAAACCTTAACCTATAACCTATAACCTAAAGTTATAACCTATAACCTAACCTTAACCTATAACGCAAAACCTAAACCTAAACCTAAAACTGAAATGTATTATCAAATCCCTAACCTAAATCTACACCTAATCCTAATCTGAACTCCCTAACTTAAACCTAAACCTAAAATTGAAAACCCAAACCCAAACCTAAACCCGATCCCGAACCCGAACCCGATTTCCTAAACCTAAACCTTAACCTATTCTCAATTCCCTAAACCTTAACCTATAACCTAACCTAAACCTAAACCTATAACCTGCACTTATAACCTAAACCTAAGCCTAAACTTAAAGCAGAAATGTATTCTCAAATCCTTAAACCTAAACCTACACCTAATCTTAATCTCAACTCCCTAACCTAAACTTAAACCTAAACTTGAAAATCCAAACCTAAACCTGAACCCGAACCCGAACCCGATATCCTAAGCCTAAACCTTAATCTTTAACCTATTCTTAATTCCTTAAAGCTATAACCTATATACTATAACCTATAACCTAAACCTAAACCTATAACCTAAACCTAAACCTTTACTTAAACCTAAACCAAAACTTATAACCTAAACTTATAACCTATAACCTAACCTTAACCTAAACCTAAAACCTAAACCTAAACCTATAACCTATAACCTAAACCTCAACCTAAAACCTAAATGTACTCTCAAATCTCTAAACCTAGACCTACACCTAATCCTAATCTCAACTCCCTAACCTAAACCTAAACTTAAACTTGAAAACCCAAACCTAAACCCGATCCCGAACCCGAACCTTATTTCCTAAACCTAAAACCTTAACCTATTCTCAATTCCCTAAACTATAGCTTATAACATAAACCTAAACATAGGCCTAAACCTAACCTAAACCTATAACCCATAACCTATAACCTAAGCCTAAAACCTAAACCTAAACCTAAAATAGAAATGTATTCTCAAATCCTTAAACCTAAACCTACACCTAATCCTCATCTCAACTCCCTAACCTAAACCTAAACCTAAACTTGAAAACCCTAACCTAAACCTGATCCTGAACCCGAACCCGATTTCCTAAACCTAAACCCTTAACCTATTCTCAATTCCCTAAACCTTAACCTGTAACCTAACCTACACCTAAACCTATAACCTGCACTCATAACCTAAACCTATAACCTAAACCTAAGCGTAAAACCTAAACCTAAACCTAAAACCAAAATGTATTCTTAAATCCTTAAACCTAAACCTACACCTAATCCTAATCTCAACTCCCTAACCTAAACCTAAACCTAAACTTGAAAATGTAAACCTAAACCCAAACCCGAACCCAATTTCCTAAACCTAAACCTTAACCTATTCTCAATTCCCTAAACCTATAGCTTATAACCTAAACCTAAACCTTAATCTATAACCTATAACCTAAACCTAAACCTAAAACCTAAATGTATTCTCAAATCCCTAAACCTAAACCTACACCTAATCCTAATCTCAACTCTCTAACCTAAACCTAAACCTAAACTTGAAAACCCAAACCTAAATCCGATCTCGAACGCGAACCTGATTTCCTATACCTAAACCTTAACCTATTCTCAATTCCCTAAACCTATAGCTTATAACGTAAACCTAAATCTTAACCTAAACCAAAACTTATGACCTAAAACCTTAACCTATAACCTAAACTTATAACCTATAACCTAACCTTAACTTAAACCTAAAACTAAACCGTAACCTATAACCTAAAACCTAAACCTAAACCTAAAATATAAATGTACTCTCAAATCCCTAACCTAAATCTACACCTAATCCTAATCTCAACTCCTTATCCTAAACCTAAACCTATACTTGAAAACCCAAACCTAAACCCGATCCCGAACCCGAACCCGATTTTCTAAACCTAAACCTTAACCTATTCTCAATTCCATAAACCTTAACCTATAACTTAACCTAAACCTAAACCTATAACCTGCACCTATAACCTAAACCTAAACCTAAAACATAAATGTATTCTCAAATCCTTAAACCTAAACCTACACCTAATCCTAATCTCAACTCCCTAACCTAAACTTGAAAACCCAAACGTAAACCCGATCCCGAGCCCAAACACGATTTCTTAAACCTAAACCTTAACCTTTAACTAATCTCAACTCCCTAACCTAAACTTAAACATAAACTTGAAAACCTAAACCTATAACAAATCCCGAACCTGAACCCGATTTCCTAAACCTAAACCGATTTCCTAAACCTAAAACTTTAACCTATAACCTAAACCTAAACTTATAACCTATAACCTATAACCTAAGCTTAACCTAAACCTAAAACCTAAACCTTAACCTAAAACCTAAAACCTAAACCTAAAACCTAAATGTATTCTCAAATCCCTAAACCTAAACCTATACCTAATCCTAATCTCAACTCCCTAACCCAAACCTAAACCCAATCCCAAACCCGAACCCGAATTCCTAAACCTAAACCAATTTCATAAACCTAAAACTTTAACCTATAACCTATAACCTAAACTTATAACCTATAACCTAACCTTAACCTAAACCTAAAACCTAAACCTTAAGCTATAACCTAAAACCTAAACCTAAACCTAAAACCTAAATGTATTCTCAAATCTGTAAACCTAAACCTAAACCTAATCCTAATCTCAACTCCCTAACCTAAACATAAACCTAAACTTGAAAAGCTAAACCTAAATCCGATCCCAAATCCGAGCCCAATTTCCTAAACCTAAACCTTAACCTATTCTCAATTCCCTAAACCTATAGCTTATAACCTAAACCTAAATCTAAACCTTAACTTAAACTAATAACCTAAACCTAAACCTAAACCTAAACCTATAACCTAAACCTAAACCTATAACCTAAATGTATTCTCAAATCCCTAAACCTAAACCTACACCTAATCCTAATCTCAACTCCCTAACCTAAACGTAAACCTAAACTTGAAAACCCAAACCTAAACTTGAACCCAAACCCGATTTCCTCAACCTAAACCTTAACCTATTCTCAATTCCCTAAACCTATAGCTTATAAACTAAACCTAAACCTAAACCCAAACCTATAACCTTTAACCTAAACCAAAACCTATGACTTAAAACCTTAACCTATAACCTATAACCTAAACTTATAACCTATAATCTAACCTTAACCTAAACCTAAAACTTAAACCTTTACCTATAAAGTAAAACCTAAACCTAAACCTAAAACCTAAATGTATTCTCAAATCCCTAAACCTAAATCTACACCTAATCCTAATCTCAACTCCCTAACATAAACCTAAACCTAAACTTGAAAACCCAAACTTAAACCCGATCTCGAACCTGAACTCGATTTCCTAAACCTAAACCTTAACCTTTTCTCAATTCCCTAAACCTTAACCTATAACCTAACCTAAACCTAAACTTATAACTTGTACTTATAACCTGAACCTAAACCTATAAGAAAAAAAAATGTGAATGAAGTTTTTGCAATTCTTCATGATTCTGAATTATAATGTTTTGTTGGTTGAATTTTTTTTTATTAGATGAAAGACAAAAAGAAAATTGTTGCTGATTTACTTTTTTTATTTATGATGTTAATGTATTTATGCGTGGATGAATGTAATGTGGAAGATTGTTTATGTTTGGATGGATGTAGTTTATGTTTGGATGAATGTAGTTTATGTTTGGATGGATTTATGGAGTTTGGGTTTAGATGGATGTGAATGTGAATATGATGAAATATATTATATAACAGGCGTATATCAGGAAGAATAAGATGTTGTAACAGGTGTATATAACAAGTGTATATTAGGAAGAATATGATATTGTAACAGGTGTATATTGTTTGTGTTTGGATGGATGTAGTTTATGATTGGATGGATTTAGTAGTTTGGGTTTAGATGGATGTGAATGTGAATATGATGAAATATATTACATAACAGGTGTACATCGGGAAGAATATGATGTTGTAACAGGTGTATATAACAGGTGTATATTAGGAAGAATATGATATGAACAGGTGTATATGCAAATACGAGATGGCTGAAGACCGTCCTTTTTAGGTCCATAAGAGATGGTCCATGACCGTCCTTTTCAGAGTCATAAGAGATGGTTCATGACCGTCCGTTTAAAAGACGGTCATAGACCATCCTTTTCTGGTTCATAAGAGACGGTCCATGACTATCTTTTTTAGGTTCATACGAGATGGTCTATAACCGTCCTTTTTATTGATGATCATGAGCAGTCCTTTTGACGGACGGTCATAGATCGTCTTTTTAAGCTTCATTATAAGTCCTCTAGTACCTACCTTTATAGACGGTCTATGACCGTTCTTCTTTAGAGACGGTTTATGACCGTCCTTTAAAAAATACAACACGTCAAAATTTGACGGCCGTTGCGACAGTCTAGGACCATCCTTTTTGGCCTTTTGAGATAATTTTTTACTGTCATTTTTTAGCTGTTTTGGCGTAGTGTCATATAGGACCCACATTTATGCATTGGTTCAATCCACACTGTCCATTCCATTCCCCAGCTCATTTTAGACATTGAACCGATATATGAAGCCAATCTGATTCTCTGACGGGCCATAGCATGAAAAACAGTAGTTTTTACCCTTAAAATCTAGCTTGATGTTTCTACCCTCTAAAAACACATTGCATATTGGGCTTGTTTAGTCTGTCTTGGGTCGTGGGATGCGGTGGTTGGGTTGGATTTACCTATGTGGGCCCCACCTAGGAAAAACCACAAGAAAACCCCCTTATTTTTTTAATATAATATATATATCAAATAGCAGCATCTGCTGCTGCTGCTGACAGATGCGCAGTGCCGTGCGCCTGTTACGTAGGCGAATGGATGGGCAGGACCATTGGGTCGCAGCCCTGGGCCCCACCGTGGTGTGTGCCGAACATCCATACCGTGCATTTGATGGGCCCTTTAGGGAAGTGGGCCCCCTCCAAAAATCAGCCCTATATGGACCTTAGGTGGCCCACACGGTAGGAAGCAGAAGCAGTGGGATTGAACGGTTGCCATTAAAACCCTGTTTGGGTTCACAAACATTTTGGATCTACATGAGATTTGTTTTTCTTCTTAATCTAGGTCTTTATGGCCTTATCAATGGGGGAGATGGAAAATAAATGTGAAAATGGAATGGCTAGTGTAGCTTGCACTAGCTATATAGCTGCTGTACTCAGCAGCCCTGTGAGTGTCATCATGAGGTTTGTGTTCACCCTCACCATTCGGCCATTTTGTTTTTTTAAAGATGAGGTGGGGTCCACCTTGATTTATTTATCCACACCACATGGGCCCCATTCGTTGCTCATGTACAACCGTTAATTCATGTGGGGCCTACCATGATGGATGTGTTTCATCTAGTAGCCCTCCCACGCACACATGTTTATATATATAAGTATGATATATTATTACATAATATAATATTTTATAATAAATGCTATGGTGGGCCACTCCTACGTGTGGACCCACCATGTTTTCATGCACTAGATCAGCACCGTCCAGAGCACCTAGGGTCTGGACGGTGGCTTTTTTTGGTAATTCATGTAGGATATGTATATTATAATATAATATATTATATTATATTATATTATAGCATATTATATTATATTATATGTACGTATACTTCAGCTAACATCTGCAGCTTGTAAGTCCCACCAGGTTCGTGCACATCAAGCCGTCCATCCATCTGCCCCACCTTGACACTTGTGTTGCATATCAACCGTTCATCCATTTATAGCTAGGACGGATAGGAGCTTTGAGTAGCTACCTTGATGCATGTGTTGCATCCATTGGTCCAACCATTTTAAAAGCCCGTCTTATGGCTTGAGGCAAAAAAGGGACAGATTTATTTATCTAGTGGCCACTGATAATAGTGGTGGGTTGAATGTCTACCATTGAAACCCCTCTGCCTAGGGGTTTTGGATGAACAAAAAAATTATTTATTTACTTTTATTAGGTTTGTGTGATCTTATCAACTATTTAGATAGAAATTAATTATTATGGTGGGCGTTGGGAATTTTCAATGGTGGAAATCATTATCACCACTTATATCTGAAGTGCGGTCCAGATAATCTTTCGATATGACTTATTCTTTTTGGTTGTGTTCTAAGATAATCTTTAGCATATAGATGAATGGTGTAGATGGAGAGGCCCATGGACATAGTCCACTTGATGAATATAAGGCCCATTAGTGCGGCCATTGATGTAGCCCAGTTGATATATATGAAGCCCATTGGAGAGGCCCATGGACACGGTCCACTTGATGAACATAAGGCCCATTAGTGTGGCCATTGATGTAGCCTAGTTGATATATATGAAGCCCATTGGAGAGGCCCATGGACACGGTCCACTTGATGAATATAAGGCCCATTGGTGGGGCCCATGGGCGCGGTCCACTTGATGTATATGAGGCCCATTGGTGCGGCTCATGTGATGTATATTAGGCCTTTGTGTGAGGTCATGGGCCCACTTTATGTTTGACTCTATGTGGGCCACTACTTGGGAGTAATGTTTGTTAGATGTCCACATTGATGGTTAATGATGGTTGGATGTCCACATTGTGACCTTCCCTAAAGCCTTGTTAAGTTCATTCTCATCATTCTCTTAATGGGTTAACCCTAATCAGTGGGCCCCATTCACATAGACGGATGGCTCCGTGCTATCGAATTTGATATAACGATGACTCAGGGCCAATCTTTACATTATGGTTAATTGACTGTTCATCGATGGACCTCGCCTTGTTTATATGCTGATTTGTCGAGGCCGATTGTATAGGACGATTCTAATTTATCGAGGCCGATCGTATAAATCGATTCTGATTGTTGAGGCCAATTTTGATTTGTCGAGGCCAATTGTATAGGCTGATTCCGATAGTCGAGGCTGAGTATCGAGGCCGATTTTGATGGTCGGCGCCGAGGGTTGAGGCTAATTCCAATTTCGATTGTCGAGGCCGATTAACGAGGCCCATGGTTGATTCCG
Organism: Magnolia kwangsiensis; assembly: GCA_037074715.1. Taxonomy (NCBI): domain Eukaryota; kingdom Viridiplantae; phylum Streptophyta; class Magnoliopsida; order Magnoliales; family Magnoliaceae; genus Magnolia; species Magnolia kwangsiensis. The sequence continues at coordinate 37,834,914 of CM073576.1, read as the reverse complement.
ATTGTCGAGGCTCATTATGATGTATATGCGACCCGTAGTTGAGGCCCATTGTGATGTATTTGACGCCCATGGGCAAGGCCTATTGTGATGTATTCATGGCCCATGGGTAAGGCCCATTGTGATGTATTCATGGCCTATGTGCAAGGCCCATTGTGATATGTATTAGGCCCATGATGCATGACCCATTTGATGTATTCGAGACCCATGTGTAGGGCTCACATGTCATGTATTTAAGGCCCATGAGCCGGGCCCACCTGTTGTGTATATGTTGCCCTTGAGTAAGGCTCATGGTGTTGTATATTAGGTCCTTGTGTGATGCCATGGGTCTATTGTATGTTTGGCTCTATATGGGTCATTTCTTGGAGGCAATGTTGGTTAAATGTCCACTGTCGATGCCAGTTATTGATACCGATTATGAGTATGTGACAGCATAGCATCATGATACATGCCCATACGCATCACGTACAGTTTGTTATGAGATGTGGTTGACCATTGCATATGTCATTAGGCAGGTTGTTATGAGACTCCCTGATAGGTGGAGGTTATCTCACATGAGCGCACGGTATGCGCAGGAGTGATGTGTGACTGGATTGTATGACTCATGCATCTTGCATTATGTGTTGTGATTACTGTACGCCCTAGCGACATTAGGGTCGTAGCCTCCACAGTCATATCGTGGATGGCTAGATGGGACACCGAAAATGTTTGGTTCGAGCATCGGGCTGTCATAGATGGCCCTGGGTGAAAATTTCTAAAACCCTCTTGGTACCAGAGGACGCCCCAACGTCGAGACCGAGTAGATATACATAAGCGCCCGAGTGCCAAATACTGTAAGTGCTATAGTTTATAGCCCCTTGTTAGTGTCAAATTTGTGGTGACAAAGACACTGCTTTGAAGCTATATATGTGATGAACAAAAGATCCATTTAAGACATGAAGAGTCATGATGGTATTCTAATAAGATTAGCTTCGATAGACAAGCAAAGCTTTCAAGTTCAAGATCTCAGAAGCTTTCAAGTTCAAGATCTTAGGCTTAATTATACTCAAAGGTCACTTATCTTCAAGTTTCAATGTCCTTGCTTCACTATTGAGGTATGACTGACCTTAGGTTGACCTTCAGAGTAGGCCATTTTGGATACGTAATCCATATATATTTTATAAGTGAATTTAGTCTGTTCTAAGACTAGTCCTGGACCTTGTTCGACTAGTCCTAGTACTGGTTCGATTAGTCCAAGAAATTTCATGTTCAGTCCTAAGTTGTTGAAGATTTTTAGAATTTTTTGATCACTCTACGACTAGTCTCGGAGACTGTTCGACCAGTCATATGAATAGTGTTGACTGGTTCTTCAACTAGTCGTATAACTATGATTCAAAGTACAACATTAAAAATCATCTGTCTATGACCAGTCGTATGCAATCTATGACTAGTTGAAGGGGACTTACGAACTGTCGTAGGGACCTACGACCAGTCGTGAAATTGTCAGATCTTATCGTGCCCGAATTTTCAAATATTTATTAGTTTTTCGACCAGTCGTAGATGTCCTAAGACCAGTCGAAGACATATTTTGCTCAGCTATAAATAGAGCACGAATCTCAGAATAATTAAGACAATTCAAGCTAATTAATTCGGCCTTTTGAGAGATAAGTCTGTGCTCCATTTTAAGCTAAGTGTGCATATTTAATATTCTCTTTCTTTAGCTTTATTAATTGATTTTATTTTTTGTATTCCAATCTAATCTGAAAAGAGGAATTGCTATTTTCCTTTCTTTGGAATCAAAATCAATTAAAGTTACCCCATTTTTGTTTAATTTAAAATCAATTAGAACTAGAACCATTATAATGTGAGTATTGGACATTGAACTTAGACATTCAATCATCTACTTTGACTTGGTTCTTCAGTGTTGCTACAATGAAGGAGAAAATCAGGTATTTTACATTTAATTGTAAATTCCTTTCTGTTTTAGTTTCTTTTGGGATTTACCAAAAAATCTCATTGTATTGGTTATTTGAGGAGAGTCAGGAAAACCCAGAAGTGGAGTTTATTTTTTTTAATTGTGTAAGCCCACAGAGAAGACATAATTGTGAAGGTTTTGGGTGAACCTGTGAAAACCTACTTTGATAGTGAACGCTAATATCCCCTGCGTGAGGATATTAGGAGTGGAGTAGTATTCTGTGTGGATGTTGTTTAACAGTTGGTGAACACACAGGCGATCCATTATAATCCCTTGTGTTTGGTGGTTGAATAGTTTATATTTCATATCTTTAATTATTCATTTGTGGGTTGTATATGTGGATGTGAATGTTGTAATCATTTATTTCAAGCATTGTGAGAATGTTGTAATAGTTTAGAATTTATTTCTTGCTATTCCTTTATCAATTTCTTTATTTATTCTAATAAGGTTGCCCTGCCATTTTTATGGTGTATGGTTATCCCTAGAATAATATATATATTTGAGACTACATTTTATTCTTTAATGCAGTTTGTATTTATTTTTCTATTCCTCTTCTGTAAGACCCGTATCTTAGTCCGTACCGTTCCGTAAACTTCCGCGGTCTTACCGGTCGAATTTCGGTAACCTTCGACTCTTAACCGATATCGACGCGCGACCCTGATTCATATGACGTCAACCTGTTTTGACTCGACCTGAGTTCTGTACCATAGCGACCGCGCCGTCGCTACGGTTCCAATGCCGCGACTCGCGCGCCGAGGCGATACCCTGGTCAAGAGATGTGGGCCAACGTTTGGTGCGAGGAAAACGCCACGTGTTGCGAAATTCAAGAGAATCTCTACGATGTGTTACATCAATCACATCAATCCCATCAATTAATCATCCATCAATCCATCACATGTCAAGTACATGTCAAGTACACATCACTCTCACCCCTTTTCCCAAGCAACTACAAAAGTCTTCCAATGCCATACCTCTCTTATACAAAAGGCCACAAAAGTAAAAAAAGTGGCTCTAACACACCCATCACCACATCCATCACTCCATCACCCATCATTCCATCTCTCTCCACAACTCTCTCTCTTTCTCATTTGTAAAAATCTCCAAGCAAAAAGAGATCCCACGTATGCAATTCTCCCTCTCCTTCTAAAGCTCCAAGTGGCCCACTTTCCTACCCCATCATCTCCCATCCTAACCATCCATTCCCCATCTCCTCCATGGAAGTCTAAGCTAAGGTGCTAAGGAACCCCTAGGAGCAAGAAGATCGGACGGTGGGTGCCTTTATAGGGTAGTTTTTCTTATTTTTATGATAGGCCAAGTGAGGCCCACCGATCCATGGTGTGGATCTCACTTGGGACCCTAAGATGTGGTCGATGGACCACTTGGATCATCATGATCATTCCATGATGGGGCCATTCTCCATGGACCCCATCACGATGTTTATTTCTTTAGAAAGGTCATCTAGACCATCCATATTGGTGGGGAAAGGATCCCCACCGTTAATTTTAAAATTTGGTGGTCCCATGTGTTAAAGGACCCATCCGATTGTATAATTTCTTCAAGGGAGGGCTCATAGTGGCGGAGCCCTCCATCACAAAGCATGTCCCACTCTCCATGTCTCTCTCCCTTTTTATTTCTTTTTATTTTGTTTTATTTTATTTTATGTAATAGGGTTGTGTGGCCCACTTGAATGGACCCTACCTTGAGATATTTATTTTGTTCAAGTTTTAATTCAAGTGGGGCCCACCTTATATGTTGTACCCACATCACCCATCAGTGGTGGCCCACTTCATCAGGGCCCACCACAATGTATTTTTAAAAGAACCAAACCGTCCAGCGTCTGGGACGCTGGACATTCCTGTAAAAAAAAAAGGGAAAGAAGAAAAGAAGGAAGCCTTTGGGTGGTCCACTTGCTTAGGCCCCACCGTGATGTATATATTCAATCCACGCCGTCCATCTCATTCCCTGGGATGTTTTAACCGTCGAGCCGAAGAATGAGGATGACGTGATCAACTGGTGGGCTATAACATAAGAAACTTTGGTGGTTACCGTTAGAAGTATTTCCTGGTGTTTTTAATCAACCAAAAATTTTGAACTTTGGACTCATTTCGCCCGTTATGAGCCGTAGAATCCCATGATTGGAGCGGATCCACTTGGAGAGGGCCCCACACTCGAAAATCCTCAAAAATCCTTAATTTTTCAAAAAAAAAAATAAACAACAGCAGCTTGGTTGCTGCTGCTGTCAGATAGAAGAGAGGACACTGGCGCGTCCTGCGCTTTGGCCTGGTGGATTCCAGGGGCCCACGGCCCTGCATGTGGGCCCCACCGTGATGTTTATTTATTATCCAACCTGCTCATGAGGTGGGCCACCCCAGTAGTGGGCCCCCCTCTAAAAATGAGACCGATCCAAAACTCAGGTGGCCCACACCACATGAAACAGTGGGATTGAACCCCTACCATTGGGACCCCTCTCATGGGTCACAGAAGTTTCAGATCAATCTGAGATTTATGTTTTCTCTTCCTCCAGGTCCAAGTGACCTTATGAACGGTTTGGATGGCACTTAAACATTACAGTGGGCCCCACATGGGACCCACAATGATGTATGTGTTTTAAGTCCACCGTCCAGTGGACGGTGGCGCCCAACTTGATGTTGTATTGTCTCCACCGTCCAGCGGACGGTGGAACCCTCCGTGATGCATGTGTCATCCCCACTGTCCAGCGGTAGTGGGACCCGCCATGATGCACGTGATGCATCCAGACCGTCCATCCACTTAGTGAGATCATTTTAAGGCATGAGTTGCTGATTGGGTGGGCCACTCATGTATGGGTTAGGCCCATTTGATTTATAACAGGCCTATGGGCTAGGCCCATTTGAATTACAAAAGGCCTATGGGTTAGGCCCATTTGATTTATGAAAGGCCTATGGGTTAGGCCCATTTGATTCATATAAGGCCTATAGACTTGGGCCCACTTGATATGTAAAGCCTATGGGCTTAGGCCCACTTGATATTTAAGGCCTATGGGTTTAGGCCCACTTGATATGTTCCAAGGCCATGGGACTAGGTCCATTTGATATATTTTAAGGCCCATGGGACTAAACCCATTTGACTTATATAAGGCCTAGGGGTTTAGGCCCATTTGAATTATATAAGGCCGACAGGATTAGGCCCATTTGATATGTATAAGGCTCTCGAGATTGGGCCCATTTGATGCATTCTAAGGCCCACGGGTTATGACCCATTGCAATGCACTTAAGGCCCATTGGTGCGGTCCATGGAGGTGGCCCACTTAATGAATATAAGGCCCATAGTATATGGCCCATTTGATATATTTAAGGCCCAATGGGATGTACCTAAGGTCCATTGCAATGTGTGATCCCAACCTGATTTATATAAGGATATTCTTCACAGACTATGCCTTGGGAGCAATGTTGGTTTGACGTCCACATTGCGAGTGTAATGCTGGTTGGATGTCCACATTACGACTCTCCTTAGGACCCATTGTTAGGCCCGTACTTATTGTGTATAAGCAGCTCAGGCCTACTTACATTGTAAGGATAGTTCATCTCATTATAACATGTTTAATATAGCTTCATGACTAATGATCATACGCATCATATGTATGCTTGACATGAGAATTGACTGATCATAGCATATGCCTTCGGGTAGGTTATTTATGGGCTCCTGGTTAGGCGGTGTTGCCCTACATGAGCGCACGATATGCGCAGAATTTGTTGCATGACTGGATAGCGTGATTCATGCATTTTGCATTTGTGTGACATGGTTATTGTACGCCCTAGCGATATCAGGGCCGTAGTCTCCACAGACGCATTGTGGTTGACAGGATTGGATACTGAAAATCTTGTTCTACATGGGGTGCTATAGATATCCCTAAGTGAAAGTCTCTAAACCCTTGTGGTACCAAGAGGTTGCTCCAACATCTAGACCGAGTGGGTAGATGAGTGTTGAGTGTCGATTACCAGACGGTTGCGGTCTCCACTGTGTCGTGGTCGGTTGGAAGGAGGTGCGGCCTTACCCGCCCGAGTGTAGGGGACAATGCTAGGCTGAGTCTGACCAGCTCGAGGAATGGGTCCGCTATCGACGAGTCACGCCCAATATTGGTAGAAGGATAGTGAGGTCTTTTTCACTTACCTTATTGCGCGCGATGTGGCAGAAATCTGGTTTAGAGTGTACTAGACCCTGGTGATATCCCATATTTGAGCTGTATTGATGTGTGGACATAGATGAGGATCTGTATGCTTGAGTTGCATTGCACATCGTATGGCCTTGGGATGGCCGATACCATTCATGTCTTGCATCGCATAGCCTTGGTACGGCTTATGATATTATGGATCCATCTGCATATTCCGCATTACTCTGACATTGCATATTCATATTACTACCTTGCGCACATACTTTCACCACCCTCTAAGCTTTCTATAAGCTTATGCATGATTGTTGCGTGCAGGTGACGTTAGTTCGCAGCAGCGCTGAGGTAGGAGCACGTTACAGATCGTTTTGGAGTTTTTGTTCCTTACCATTGTATTTCCCTTTATGCTCATTGTACTTGTAAAGTTTTTTATCATAGTGGAAATGTAATGGAGTTCTTGGTTGTTGTTTGTGGGTTATGCATTTGGCTATGCTTATTACGAATCAAACTGACGTTGGAAATCGTTCTCATAGCATCCCAGGATCGGAACCTGGCGAATGGACGCTAGGAGCCGAGAATGGGGTTCTACGGAGGCTGTCGGCACCGGATTCGGTGATTGAAAATTTTGTGAGCCCGATTTCCGAGTTTGGGGCATGACATTTTCGGTTTGAGATTTGATACAAAGACCTTTCTAGAAATAAGGTTGTCCTACTATAAACTCTGGTTTTTGGTGTAAGGTTGTCCTTAGACCAACATTTGTATCAACCTCTCAAGATCTGAATTTTGAGGTTTCTTTTCATTCTTATATTGTGGTTTGTTTATATCATTTGTTGGCTATTATATTTATTTAATTTTCGCTGTTATAAGTTTTATTTGGCATAGTCCTATTCACCCTCCCTTTAGGAAATATAGTTAGGCCTTTTCAAGTGGTATCAGAGCCTAATAGGTCATTTTTAATTCTTAATTCTTGGATTTATTTCCAGAGCTAACGATTTAAGCTATTGAAGATGTCAAATTTTGATAGCCTATCAATCACTAGGCCACCAACCTTTGATGGCTCCAACTATGCTTATTAGAAAGCCAGGATGAGGATCTTCCTCAAATCCATGGATGAAAGTGTGTGGCTAGCCACTGTGAATGGTTGGAACCCTCCTACCACTGAAGTAACTGGAGTTGATGGTTTAAATCTATGAGAGTAACACCTTATTTCTCTTGGACTACACTTCAAAAAAGTGAGAGTAGTGCAAATGCTAAAGCACTAATTGCAATCACTTGCGCACTATTACCGGATGAATTTAAAAGAATTATATCCTGTGATTCTACCAAACAAGCTTGGGATATATTAGAAATGACACACGAGGGTACATCAATTGTCAAGAAATCGAAAGTTCAAATCCTTACAACCAAATTTGAAGAAATTCATGTGGAGGAAAATGAAACATTTATAGACTTTTATCCACGATTAAATGACATTGTAAACTCTATGTGGGGTCTTGGTGATAAAATCCCAGAAAGTAAAGTGTGTGTAAAAATACTACGCTCACTTCCTGAACAGTTTAACTCTAAAGTAACCGCGATCCAGGAACTTCGTGATACGGACAATATGAGGGTTGAGGAATTAATTGGTTCTTTACAAACCTATGAGTTAACTTTTAAAGCTCCAAAAGGAAAATCGATTGCTCTTAAAACTTCTAAAAATAATTTTCAAGAAAATTTTATTTTAGATAGCTCTGAAGATGATATGGCCCTTTTGGTGAAAAAGTTTTATAAAATCTTCAAAAGTAAAAAGAGAGTCGATTTTCAAAAAAGAAATGATAAGAAAAGATCTAAATCTAAATATAAAACTTGAAAATCTTTGAAAGATAGTCAATGTTACAACTGCCAAGAATATGAACATTTGGCTAACAAGTGTCCTAAAAAGGACAAACCTAAGAAGAAGGGTATGTTGGCTACTTGGGATGAATCCTCTGATTCTGAAGCTTCTTCTGAATCTGAAGATTTTGAAACTGAGTCGGGCAATGAAGTGAAAGCCCTTATGACTATAGCGAAATTCACATTTTCAGATAATGATTCAACAAGTGAAGAAAATCTGAACAGTGAATGTGAAAATGAAGATGATCTTCAAGATGCCTATAATGCCCTATATAAGGAGAGTTATAAAATTGTAATAAACTGAAACTTCAAAAAGAGAAATTTTCTAAACTTAAAGAATCTTATGAATCTCTTGTTTTAGAAAAGTCTCATATTTCAGACTGTTTTGAAAAGATAAAATGTGATTTGGATTTTAAAACCTCCCAAGTTGAAAATCTTAAATCTGAAAACGACCAACTAAAACATGAAGTCTCTTCTCACTTGAGTTTAAAGGAAACTTGGAAATATGCCCAAGGTGATTCTAAATTAGAAAAACTCTTATCAGGATCGAGAAAATGTGGCGATTGATCCGGTCTGGGTTATGATAAGAATGTTTCTTCTAAACCGAAAAATACACCTCCTAAGTTTATAAAGGGAGAGACATTAAACTCAAAAGGGAAAGGACAAGTGTTTTCTAAAGACCTTAAATCTATTTAGCAACCTAAAGAAAATTATTTCAACTATAAGAAGTATAACCAAAATTCTTTGGCTAAAAAGATAGTTGATTTACTTAAGGAGCTTCTAAAGTCTAACTCAATAGGTCATACTTATCATTCTTACAATCAAAAGAAGACTAGCTATCCACCTAAACCCAAAATGGTTATGAAATGGATTCCAAAGGTCACTTGCTTGGTTGCCCACACCACTTTCAAAGCTTCAAGCCATTCAAAGTGGTACCTATATAGTGGATGCTCCAGGCATATGACAGGTGATAAGGCCTTTATTCACCGATCTAAAAGATATGACTGATGGTTCAGTCACATTTGGTGATGGCAGTAACTGTAAAATTATGGGCCAAGGTACGTGATGTTTTAATTTAAATGATTTTAAACTCACAAGTATACGAATCATATGTAGATATGGTACGTATTACGAGATCGTTCCCACGGGGACTGGTTGTCACAATTTTAAATTTAAGACTCTTCTTAACTAATCCAACAAATATTTAAAATAGTGATTAGATAAACTTAACAAAAATTAATGGAAAAGTGACCAAAAATAATAAGAAAAATTCAATCGAGGAGAAGACTAGGACTTTTGAATCCACCCCTAATTATCCTAACCCTTGTTTTGCCTGTTGATTCACCCTAATTCAGATTGATATAAATTTAATAAACAAAGCACACCCTATGTCCTTGGTCGGGCACACAAAATGTATAATCCTTTAAAGCATATGGATCACATCTTTCCATCTGTGGTTAGGCATGAAGAGATGTAGATTCCTGTTTCTTCCTCTATAGGAAACCTGTTCATGGTCAAACACAAGCACCTAGTTAAGATTCCAAACAACATCCATATCTAAACTTTGGTCGAGCTCATATAATGGAGAAGCATGAAAAATACAATTAAGCACAATAGAGAAAGAAACAAATCAATCAGATTAAAAAAAATTCAATATGGAGAAGAGTTATTCAAATTAAGGGCTTCATCTCAGCCCTAGCTAAGAGTTTAGCAATCCATAAAATTAATTATAATGAAGGAAAAATAAAATTTAAACAGTAAAAACATCTCTCTTCTTCCTTCCTCTCTCTCTCTCTTCCTTCTCTCTCTGGATCTTCCCAAGGTCTGAATGATTGCTCCCCACGTCCAAAACCTCCTTATATAGTTGCTGGAGTGGTGAAAATCGGATTTGAATTAGATTTGAAAAGTTATCGCATGCGCAGTGAAAGCCTTTTTGTAGCCAAGTTCGGGGCTTCAAAAATTACCACTTTCCTCGTTCAATTTCCAAAGAAACACTATCTCTTAGGACTTTTTTGGGTCCTCTACATGATAGACGGTTCAAATCTGCCATATGATCAAAGATGGTGGGCCACAACTGCCTGGAAAAGTCAATTTTGGTGGATGTGCGAAACCTTTCACACTTTGAACGCTGCGTAGCTCAGTGGGCCCCACAGAGGTGTTTTTAGGGAAATTCATCCCATCCATTAGATTCAGGATGAAATTTCAGTCAAGAATGGATGGTTTTGAAGGTCCATTGATGCGTCCCATAGAAGAAATCACAAAAAGATCAGATTTGAATGTTGCAGGGCAGTCCTTTTGTGGCATCTGTATCGCACACGTGTGCATATATGGATGCAAAAAGTCAGCATGATTTTGTAGCTCTCGAGGCCCTCTACATGGTGGACGGCTCAGATCTTCTGTACAGAGCATTTTTGGGGCCCACTATCGTCCATAAAAATGGACTTTCCGTCCATTCGCTACAGCCAAAAACGGCAACTGCCGTTTTGAAAAGATGCGGGTCAGCACTTGCGCTGACCAAAGAGATGGTGCGGTGCACGGTGGGCATGTGTACATTATGTACACACGCTGTACGTATGGGGTCCAGTGTGATACTTATCAGAAATCCACTCCGATCATATGTTTTGTCTCCCTATTTAAGGCGTTGACTCCAAATTTGATGCAGTTCCAGATATCAGACGGGCCACAAATTGGAGATTAATTGGCTGATCTGTCCGTTGGCCCACTTTTCGAGATCTTCAATGCCTGAAATTTAATATGTATGGTTAATTTATGGTACCCATCACATGTATGAAGTTTCGAGTCAATCGGATGGCGGGAACCATGTGATCTTGCATTTTGGACCATTTTCGGGCTCCTTTAATGCGAACGGCTTGATTTTCTTGGATCCCTAGCGTGTAAATTTGTTGATTTTGGTCCTCTGGAATCCATCCCTTGCTCTGGTAACCTCGGAGCGGCAAATCCCTGCTTTTAATATCAATTTTCAATCCATGCTCTTGATTTCATCCTGCAATAAAAATACAATTAAAATATGGCATTAAACATTATCTTGTATGTCAAATAAGGTAATAATTGGGGTCTGATATGGAATATTTGACCCTCATCACAACCCCCAACTAGCATTTTTCTAGTCCCGAGCAAAACATGTGAAAATAATTCCAGAAATGAAGGATAATTCCTGTAAACCCGAGTGACTTATGAACAGATAGTTGAGATGCAAAAATTCTAGGATTATGAATGGTGAGTTGAATTTTCTCCTGGAGTCAAACTGATGGTAAAATTCAAAATCAAGTTCACAATATTAATCCATCAATTAGAACATTCTAAACATCGAGTTCCATGAGTGTATAGGGTAATCTCGGCTCACAATCATTAAGAGATCCAATTGTCAATTTCATGATAGCATTAACAACAGATTTCATGACAACTGAAGCCAACACTTGCCTTACAGATTAACTTTTCATTCTATCAGCCTTTGATTCTTTTATAAACAGTAATGCCAAGGAGGGGAATCAAATCCTCACTAATAGGGAGCAAACCTATGGTGAAAACTTGTCACCTAACTTTTTTTTTTCTAGCTATCAACCATGGGAGATCGAATCTACACCTATAGGGAGCAAACCTATGGTGAAGATTATGCGACTTACCCTTTTAATTCTTCTTTACTACACATGAAATTTTATTTTGGCTGGTTCCTTTCATGCTTTGTGATTACCAAGTTAATCATTCAATATTGAACTGGAACCTTAATGTGTAAGTGAGATGTGATATGCGAAATCATGACTCAATTAATGTTTAAAGCTTCTAATCACGAGATAACAATTCAAACTTAATTGTGAAAATGTAACAGATGGCTAAATCCAAGAGTAATAAAGTACCAAAATTCTGTATCTTGTAATTTTAAAATCACGACTATCCTTCAAAATCACTTCGAATTCACAAGAAATTCTAAAAAAATTAAAAATTTTCACAATTTTGCTCAAGACCAAGAAAATACTGATTAGGTAAACCAAGAAAATACTGATTAGGTAACCTAATCTCCCACCCCCAACCTAAAATCTACATTATCCTTAATGTAAAAGATGTAGGCATGCAATGCACATGAGGCAACGAAAGTAAAAGAAGAGTGATGGAAAGATACTACCTGGACGAAAGAATCAAGAGGCTTTCCAGAGATATCAACCTAAAAGCGAGTCAGCACAAGAGAGAAATCAACAAAAGCAAAATAACAAAAATAAAATCACAAAAAAAAAAATCCTACCTATACCACTTTCGCAGGTGCTCTTGATTGCATTTAGCGTATGCAATAAGCCTTTAAACCCCTAGGTTGCCCCTAGTGGACGAGTTGTAGTCTCGTGAGGGTTTGCAGTAATGTTACCCACAAACATTAAACTAACTATTTAGGAAAAGGAAATAGAAAGAAAAGCTGGGTTGCCTCCCAGGAGCGCTAAGTTTAACGTTTTCAGCCAGACAAACAACATCTCGATTAACCAATCTCAAAATTTTTGGGAACAACTTGAACTGTGCTATTGGAAGTGGGGTAAATATCCAACAATTTATGCACCACCGCTCGAACATCCTTTTTCATGTTAGGATTAAACCTCATTTTTATTTCACGCAACATTTTTGTACTTTCTTCAAGAACAGTATGATGCATACACATAGTGGGGCTTACTCCTTCCATATCTTCTATCATCCACCCAATAGCTGCCTTATATTCTCTAAGTACTTTAAGCAACTTGCTCTCGTGTTCCTTCTTGAGATTAGAAGCTTTGAGGATACGCAGGGTCTCGGAAGGACCTAAAAATACATACTCGAGATTTTCAGATAATTGTTTAAGGTCAGGATCAGGTGGTTTCTCAACAGACGGAACCAGTTTAGACTTAGAGGGTAGAAGAGGTTCTATTTTAGCTTTCCATTTTGAAGTCTCCATTATAGGAGTAGAATCGAGCAATGCATTGACTTCTTCGATGGAACTTTTCATGTTAAAATCCATTCCAAAATGTGCTAAGAAAGTCTCAAGTGCGTCTTCGGAAGACTGAATGAAAGTTTCTTGCACTAGACTCTCAATCATGTCCACTTCAAATAAATCATCCGAGTTTGCTAGTTGTTTTCCAGCATTGAAAACATTGAGCTTTATCTTCATGTTACCAAAAGACAACTTCATGACTCCATCCCTACAATTTATGATAGCATTGGATGTGGCTAAGAATGGACGTCCAAGAATAACTGAAATTTGACTAGTAGGATTCTGGACAGGCTGAGTATCTAGAATGATGAAATCCACTGAAAAATAAAAATTATCAACTTGGATTAGCACATCCTCAATAATACCACGGGTCACCTTGACAGATCTATCAGCTGGTTGTAGTGTGATTTTAGTGGGTTTCAGCTCACCCAGTCCTAGTTGCTCGTATACAGAATATGGCAATAAATTAACACTCGCCCCTAAATCAAGCAATGCCTTCTCAATTTTATGATCTCCTATGACGCAAGAAATGGTAGGAGCTCCTGGATCCCTAAATTTAGGAGGGGTGTTGTTTTGAATCATGAAGCTGAGTTGCTCTGCAAGGAAGACCTTCTTGCGAACATGCATCTTATGCTTTTGAGTGCATAAATCTTTAAGAAACTTAGCGTAAGCAGGGACTTGCTTGATAACATCAAGCAATGGAATGTAAATTTACACTTGCTTAAACATGTCCAATATCTCATTAAAGTTATTTTCTTTCTTAACTGGTACCAGACGTTGAGGAAAATGTGCTTTAGGCACATAAGATGGCACATGAGTAGTTCCTAGAGGGTCAGAGTACTTTTGGACTTTGGATGCACTAATATGTCTCTCCGCTTCATTTTGATCTTCTGATTTAGAATTTGACTCTCCCCTAGGCATCTCTACTCTGTTCTCAATCTATTTACCAGACCTAAGGGTAATGATTGATTTGGCTTGCTCATGATATTATTCTTGATTTGAGTTAGAGCCAATCTCATACTGTAACTTTGGATTTGCCACAGGTTACTAGGAAGCTTGCCCTTCTCTCTCTCACTCAATGTGGCAGCAAGTTGACCCAATTGTACTTCCAGCTTGGCAATAGATTGTACATTTATATGTAAGCTTTGCTGGTTAGTTAGGAAATTTTGTTGGGTATCTTTTTGAAATTGAAGTGAACTCTGTATAAAAAGATTGAGTGTATCCTCAAGAGATGATTTCCTAGATTGTGGAGGTACTTGTTAATACTAAGGAAACTGCTGAGGTTGTTGACTGCCAACTTGTGGATAAGGTTGCATAGGTGGATTTTCAGATGGTCCTCCTTGTTGTGGTCCTTTTGTCCAAGAAAAATTTGGATGCCTAGCCCACCCTGGGTTGTAAGTGTCTGAGTAAGGATCATTCTTGGGTCTCCGAAAGGTGTTCATAACATGTACTTGTTCAGAAAGAAATTTCAGGAATGCTACACCATATGGACACGACTGCGTAGGATGGCCAGGACTAGACAATATGGCACATGACTCGATTTGAGTTGTTTGTGGAGGTCCATTATTCAACATCAGAGCATCAACTTTCTGTGTTAGGCTATCAATTTTAGCATAAAGATCTTGCATGACTCCTATCTCATATGTACCACCTTTCTTTGGTAGTTGGGGACTTTTTTTCACCTCTATTTGAGTAGTCTCATTGTTGGAAATTTTCACACAAGGTTTCAAAAAAATTCCACGCTTCGACATCACTTTTGGTCATGAATGACCCTCCACCGGTGGCATCAACCATGTGACGGTTTTGGAGTGTCAAACCGTCATAGAAGTATTGAACTTGTGGCCATTTTTCAAAACCATGATGTGGACATTTAAGGAGCAAGTCCTTCCATCTTTCCCAACATTCATGAAAGTGCTCTCCCTCTTTTTGCGTGAAATTAGTGATTTCTCTACGGAGAGCATTCGTTTTGTGAATTGGGAAGAACTTGTTTAAGAACTTCTTAGACAGTTGGTCCCATGTAGTGATAGACCCAACTCCTAGAGATTTCAACCATGCTTTCACCTTATCCTTCAAAGAAAAAGGAAGAAGGCGCAAACGGATCGAATCGTCTGAAAAGTTTTAGAACCTAAATGTCGAGAAAATGTCTAGAAACTCTTTTCCGTGATGATATGGATCCTCTTTGTCTAAATCATAAAAAGATGGTAACAACTGTATGACCCTTGGTTTAAGTTCAAAGTGTGCTGCAGTGATGGCTGGCAACACTATGAATGAAGGCGCATTAAATTAGACAGGAGCTGAATAATCTCTAAGCGCTTTAATTCCATTCTTGTCCGTCATTTCAAATAGGATATTTCTGAATCTTCTATGAAAGGTTCTTTCTATTTCAGGATCAAAGGGTGCTAGTTCTATGTTCAGAGATCTACGCCGTAGTATAAACTGAATAACCGAAATGTAGGAAAGAAAACTAAACTAAACTAAGATGCAACTTAAGAGAAATAAAACTAGAACTAAAAATTATGAATTCCTAAAAACAAGAGAAAGCTATGTAAACAAGAATTGGAAGAAAGAACCCGAAAAAGGAGATGATGGATGTCTGAAGATTTGGTAGCTTCTCCTTTTGAAGATAATCTTATTTAACAGCTTTCTTCTTCAATTCTTGTAAAAATAAAAATAAAAATAAATTAAATTTCCTTAAATATGCTAGAAAAAATCCTAAGCAACGGTTAGTTTCTAAAAAGGAAAAAATTTCTAAAACTAGAAAATAGAAAGCTACTTGAAAGAAGAATTTAAATCTAAAATTAGAAAAGAGAAAATTTCTAAAAAGGAAAGCCCTAATTCTAAAAATAAAAATTAGAAACAGTAGAGAATTTAGAAAGGGATTACCAAATTTCAAGTCAGGACCCTACAAAGCAGGAAATAGGTTAGTTTTTAAAATAAATAAATAAAAAAATTTCACCTAAAGTTAGTAAAATCCCAAGGCTATGAATTATGATAAGAGAGAATCCTAAATCCAATTTGGATAGAAATAGTACCCGACAACGGCGCCAAAAACTTAATGTTTTAATTTAAATCAATCTGATTTAAATGATTTTAAACTCGCAAGTATACGAATCAGATGTAGATATGGTACATATTACGGGATCGTTTCCATGAGGACTGGTTGTCACAATTTTAAATTTAAGACTCTTCTTAACTAATCCAACAAATATTTAAACTTGTGATTAGATAAACTTAACAAAAATTAATGGAAAAGTAACCAAAAGCAATAAGGAAAATTTAATCGAGGAGAAGACTAGGACTTTCGAATCCACCCCTAATTATCTTAACCCTTATTTTTCCTGTTGATTCACCCTAATTCAGATTGATATAAATTTAATAAACAAAGTACACCCTATGTCCTTAGTCGGACACACAAAATATATAATCCTTTAAAGCATATGGATCATATCTTTTCATCCATGGTCAGGCATGAAGAGATGTAGATTCCTGTTTCTTCCTCTGTAGGAAACCTGTTCATGGTCAGACACAATCACCTAGTTAAGATTCCAAACAACATCCATATCTAGACTTTAGTCAAGCTCATAGAATGGAGAAGCATGAAAATTACAATTAAGCACACTAGAGAAAGAAACAAATCAATCAGATTAAAATAAATTCAATATGGAGAAGAGTTATTCAAATTAGGGACTTCATCTCAGCCCTAACTAAGAACATCTCTCTTCTTCCTTCTTCTCTCTCTCTCTCTCTCTCTCTCTCTCTCTCTCTCTCTCTCTCTCTCTCTCTCTCTCTTCTCTTTCTTCTCTTTCTGGATCTTCCCAAGGTCTGAATAAATGCTCCCCACATCCAAAACCTCCTTATATAATTGCTGGAGTGGTGAAAATCATATTTGGAAAGCTATCGCATACGCAGCAAAAGCCTTTTAACAGCCAAGTTCGAGGCTTCAAAAATCACCACTTTCCTCGCTCAATTTTCAAAGAAACATCGTCTCTTTGGACTTTTTTGGGTCCTCTACATGATAGACGGTTCAGATCTGCCATATGATCAAAGATGGTGGGCTACAACTGCCTGAAAAAGTCAGTTTTCATGGATGTGCGAAACCTTTCGCACTTTGAACGCTGCGTATCTCAGTGGGCCCTACAAAGGTGTTTTCAGGGAAATTCACCCATTCCATTGGATTCAGGATGAAATTTCAGTCAAGAATGGGTGGTTTTGAAGGTCCATTGACCCGTCCCAGAAAAGAAATCACAAAAAGATCAGATTTGAATGTTGCAGGGCAGTCCTTTTGTGGCATCTGTATTGCACACGTGTGCATGTATGGATGAAAAAAGTCAGCATGCTTTTGTAGCTCTCGAGGCCCTTTACACGGTGGGCTGCTCAGATCTTCCGTACGAAGCATTTTTGGGGCCCACTATCGTCTGTAAAAATGGACTTTTCATCCACTCGTGGCAGCTAAAAACGGCAACTGCCGTTTTGGAAAGATACGGGTCAGTGCTTGCGCTGACCAAAGAGATGGTGCGGTGCATGGTGGGCATGTGTGTACACTAGGTCTAGTGTGATGCTTGTCAGAAATCCACTCTGACCATATGTTTTGTCTCCCTATTTAAGGCGTTGACTCCAAATTTGAAGCAGTTCAAGATATCAGGCGGGCCACAAATTGGAGATTAATGAGCTGATCTATCCGTTGGCCCACTTCCCGAGATCTTCAATGGTTAAAATTTAATATGTACGGTTAATTTATGATCCCCATCACATGTATGAAGTTTCGAGTCAATCGGATGGCGGGAACCATGTGATCTTGCATTCTGGACCATTTTCGGGCTCGTTTAATGCGAATGGCTTGATTTTCTTGGATCCCTAGCGTGTAAATCCATTGATCTTGGTCCTCTGGAATCCGTCCCTTGCTCTGGTGACTTCGATGCATCAAATCTCTGCTTTTAATATCATTTTTCAATTCATACTCTTGATTTCATCCTGCAATAAAAATACAATTAAAATATGGTATTAAGCATTATCTTGTACGTTAAATCAAGTAATAATCGGGGTCTAATATGCAATATTTGATCCTCATCAGTACAGTTCAACTTTATAACCTTCCGTTATTTAAAAATGTCTTACATGTTGAAGGACTAAAACATAATTTGTTAAGCATATCTCAAATATGCGATAATAACCATAGTGTTCAGTTTTCTAGTCAAAGCTATGAGATTCTAAACAACAAGGGTTCTATAATACTAACTGGACATAGAACATTTAAAAACTGCTATATTGTTAGCGAATCCAGCTCATTTAATCAAACATGTTACATGGTCTATATAGACGAGACTGAATTGTGGCACACTACCGAAATTTATATAAATTGAGCAAACAGAAACTTATAAGAGGTCTACCCAAACTTCAAAAATTAGATAAGATATGTGGTGAATACCAGTTTGAAAAACAAACAAAGAACTCACACAAAAAGGTGAATTCCAATACCACATCAAGACCACTCGAACTTCTCCACATGGATCTGATAGGACCTACCAGAACGGAGAATCAAGGCGACAAAAGGTATATCTTGGTAATAGTAGATGACTTTACCAGATATACATGAGTAGTCTTCTTAAGGGATGAATCAGAAATCCTTGAAGAAGTAAGAAAAGTTCTCAAAAGGATTCAAACTGAAAAAGGTTCTTAAATCAGTAAAATTCGTAGTGATCATGGATCTGAATTTGAGAATAGCGGTTTTGAGAAGTTTTGTAGCGACCAAGGAATATTACATGAATTCTCAGCGCTCAAAAATCCACAACAAAATGGTATAGTGGAAAGGAAAAATAGAGTGCTTTAAGAAATGGCTAATGTCATGTTAAATAGCATGAAACTCTCTAAGAATCTTTGGGTTAAAGAAGTCCATGCAACTTTCTATATTATTAACCGAGTTTACACTAGTAAAGGTAATAATAAAACGGCTTACGAAATGTGGTTTGATAAAAATCCTACTGTCAAATACTTTTAAGTTTTTGGCAGCAAGTACTATATTTTACGAGATCGTGAATATCTAGGAAAATTTGATACGAAAAGTGATGAAGAGATCTTTCTAAAGTATTCTTTAAACAGTCGTGCTTATAGGGTTCTGAACAAAAGGACCGGTGTGATTCAAGAGTCCATCAATGTGGTCATTGATGATCACTTAAACACACCAGTCTCAAGTTCAGATAATGATGAAGTTCTTGTAATTGATAAACCTGATACTTCATCTAATCAGACTGATTCTGAACTAAGGACTGTTAAAGATCATCCAACTACTCAAATTCTTAAAAACCCTCTCACTGATGTTTATACTCATAGAAAACTTGAGGATATATGTAATTACGTATGTTTTACTTCCTAGATAGAACCATCTAGCGTAAAAAAATCTCTTACTGATGAAAACTTAATTGTTGCGATGCAAGAAGAACTTAACTAATTTGTAAGAAATGATGTTTAGTATCTCGTACCTAAACCCAAAGATAAACACATCATTGGAACAAAATGGATTTTCAAAAATAAGTCTGACGAGCTTGGAAATATAATTAGAAACAAGGCTAGGCTAGTGGTATAAGGTTACACTTAAATTGAGGGTATTGATTTTGATGAAACCTTTGCACCAGTAGCACGTCGTGAATCAATCAAACTGTTTATATCCATTGCATGTTTTAAAAAGATTAAGATTTATCAAATGGATGTGAAAAGTGCTTTCTTAAATGGTGATTTACATGAGGAAGTCTATGTTGAACAACCGATGGGTTTTGAAAATTCTAAAAATGTTGATCATGTGTATCGCCTTAAAAAGACACTTTACGGATTAAAACAAGCTCCTAAGGCATGGTATGAGAAACTAACAAAGTTTCTATTAAGCCATAATTTTCAAATGGGATCTGTTGATAAAACTCTATTTAAGAAAAAACATAATGTTCATATTTTAATGGTACAGATTTATGTTGATGATATCATTTATGGATATACTTGTACTGATATGACTACTGAGTTTCACAGTTTGAAATGAGCATGGTTGGGGAATTGAATTATTTCCTAGGGTTGCAAGTAAAGCAACAACCTGATGGAATATTCATTTCTCAATCTAAATATGTGTCGAATTTAATTAAGAGATTTGGATTTGAGAATGGTAAGAACTTCGATATTCATATGAGTACTACCTTGAAACTCTCAAAAGATTCTGCAGGTAAAAATGTTGATTCGAAATTATATCGGAGCATGATTGGAAGTCTATTGTATTTAACTACTAGTAGACTTGATATTGCACTAAGTGTTGGTATTTGTGTTAGATATCAGTCTAATCCTAAAGAATCACACTTGATTGTTGTCAAGCGGATTATGCGATATGTTGCAAGTACTGTTAATCTCGGTCTATGGTATCCACATGAGACTAGTGTTCAATTTGCTGGGTACTCGGATGCTGATTGGGCTGGTAATCATAATGATAGAAAATCAACCAGTGGTAGTTGATTTTATATCTGAAACTATTTAGTTTTTTGGTTTAGCAAGAGACAAAGTTTTATATCATTTTCAACAGCTAAAGCTAAATACATCGCAGCTGGTAATGCGTGTACACAGCTTGTTTGGATGAATCAAATGCTAAATGATTATGGAATTAAACAAGATTTTATGTTATTATATTGTGATAATTCCAGTGCCATAAATATGTCAAAAAATCATTTTCAACATTCTCGTACTAAGCACATTGACATTAAATTTCATTATATCTGTGAATTAGTAGAAGAAAAGGTTATATCTTTGGAATATATACCTACCGACAATCAACGTGCTGATATTTTTACTAAAACTCTCGACAAAAGCAGGTTTAACCAAATGAAATTTGATCTTTGCATGTGCATTTTAAGATGATAATTTATGTATTTTTGTATCATATTGTATATTCTTGCTAGTTTAGATTTCATTTTTGGCAAATCATGCAGAAAATTTTATAAAACTCAAAGAAAAATTGTATTTTTGGCTAGTTCTCAACCGATCGTGAATATACATGATCAGTCGTGGTACGACCGGTCGTGTACATCCATGACCAGTCGAGAAACTCGTGAAATCACTTTAATTTGGGGAAAACACTTTATCTTCCTCATTTCTTTTTCACTCACTAACAAGCCGACGTCTGACTAGTTGAAGCCAACCTTCGAAATCTTCATGGTTAGTGCTCCATTTGCATTTTTCTTGTACATTTGTTCTAAATTACTTCTATTTCTCTCTTGAAGTTATCTATTTCGAATTTCGTTGTGATTTGAGGTTTTTCTTTTGAAAAATCTGATTTGAGAAAATTCGCTTCTCAATCTTTTACAACTCCTTATTTTCTTGAAATCCTCATTACAAATGACATCTAGGGGGGAGAAAAATAGCTTTCCATGGTCCTTTTCTTCCAGATCGACCTCTATCACTAAGCATCATCTTAGGGCTCCCGAGGATGATCCATCCTTTGTTCAAGACATTAGATTGCGTAATGTTATTGTTGAACATCCTGTTGATATTAATCATACTGCTCCTTTTTATATCCTTCCTATGATCCAAGTTGTAGGTTGGGTTAACTTATTGCATTGGGGTGGGCCAGCATACCGGTTCATTGCCCAGTCCATGTTTGCTTGCATATGTGAATTTTTACTGAAAAATCTAACGTTTAAAATTGATACAAGAGAAGGACCATTTGACGTTGATCGTCACTTAATTTCAGCTCTTATAGAAATTTCTGTGAATGATGAGGGAATTCTCATTCATACATTGTTTAAAAAACCCTCATAGACTGAAAAATGCATGCTAACTAAGGATTTATGCAATTTGGATGTTCAATGGACGCATAAAGGAAATGTACTCCCCTCAAGATTTTTGTTACCCAAATATAGAGATATTCATAGGATCTTTATGTCCAACTTGTATCCTCGATAGGGTAATAAAAATGAGTTAACGGCATTCATGGTTTGTGTTCTTCATAATATTACCAGAGCTGTTAATATTTACTTACTATCCTTGATTTGTCACTCTATCATTCAGTTTAAACTCCATCCTGATTATAGTGATATCCCTTTTGGCTATTGGATAACTGTATTGGCTACGCATATGTTAGTTGATATGCCAGTTGGAGAAGCCCCTATCCATCATCTGATATTTAACAACTCTAATATCAATAAGATGAGCTGGAATTTCTTCCTGGCCAAAGAGATAGTGTTGGTGAGGCTGAAGCTGAACATGAGGAAGATACTGGTGATCTTCCTCCTGATGATATTAATATGGATGATATTTTTGAAGAATTTGATTCTGACTCTGCAAATGATCCAGATTTTGAGCCTTCTGCTTTTGATGCACGTTTACATGTATTGGAAACTAAGGTTGAGAATATCAATGTTACGATGAAAAACATGACTGTTACCCATGATTTACAATTCAAGTATATGCACAAGTATCTTAGGCGCTTGAATAAGGGCATGCATCAACTTGATCCTTCCATCCCTGCTCCTTCATTTGGTTTAGATTAGCTCTTTTAAGTTTTTTGGTCTGTAATAACTATCTTACTATTGTGCTCACTTAATCGGATTTGGTAATGTAGCTTTAGTTGACTTAGCTCAGTTTATGAATTATGTGTGTTGCTTATGCTATGTTCTCATATCTTCTCTTACCTCCTATTTATCTCCTTACTTATTACTCCTTAGTCATCTGTTCTTTGCTTCCTTTGGCATATTGTGACAAAAAGGGGAGGAATGGATAATGATTCTTATGCTTCTCGTGTTGGATTGGATTGGATTGCCTATGAGGAGTGAGTAGCATTGCGCATATTTTTTTTGATATATGTTACTGAGGGGGAGTATGTGGAGTATGTGATTGTACGTGCAGAGGTGGACTGTATGTTGAATATTGATTTGTAGGTTCATGAATGTGTGCCAGTTGATAATAACTGATGCATGATTCTTTAATCAGATATTTTGTGTTATGTATCATATCTTGGAAATGTGTTTTGTCACTAATTTGACAAAGGAGGAGATTATAAGTACCATCGTTTATAGCCCCTTGTTATTGTCAAATTTGTGGTGACAAAGACACTGCTTTGAAGCTGTATATATGATAAACAAAAGATCCATTCAAGACATGAAGAGTCATGATGATAATCTAATAAGATCAGCTTCGATAGACAAGCAAAGCTTTGAAGTTCAAGATCCCAAGCTTAATTATACTCAAAGGTCACTTGTCTTCAAGTTTCAATGTCCTTGCTTCACTATTGAGGTATGACTGACCTTAGGTTGACCTTTAGAGTAGGCCATTTTGGATACATAATCCATATATATTTTATAAGTAAATTTGGTTTGTTCTAAGACTAGTCCTGGACCTTGTTCGACTAGTCCTAGCACTAGTTCCACCAGTCCAAAAAACTCCACGACCAGTTCCAAGTTATTGAAGATTTTAAAAATTTTTTGGTCACTCTACGACCAGTCTTAGAGACTGTTCGACCAGTCGTGTGAACAGTGTCAACTGGTTCTTCGACTAGTTGTATATCTTCGATTTAAAGTACAGCGTTAAAAATCATCTGTCTACGGTCAGTCGTATGCAACCTACGACCAGTCGAAGGGGACCTACGACCAGTCGTGAAATCGTCAGATCTTATCGCGCCCGAATTTTTAAATATTTGTTGGTTCTTCGACTAGTCGTAGAGGTCCTAAGACCAGTCGAAGATGTGTTTTACTCAGCTATAAATAGAGCATGAATCTCAGAATAATTAAGACAATTCAAACTAATTAATTCGACCTTCTAAGAGATAAGTCTGTGCTCCATTTTAAGCTAAGTGTGCGTATTTAATATTCTCTTTCTTTAGCTTTATTAATTGATTTTGTTTCTTGTATTCCAATCTAATCTGAAAAGAAGAATTGCTATTTCCCTTTCTTTGGAATCAAAATCAATTAAAGCTACCCCATTTTGGTTTAATTTAAAATCAATTAGAACTAGAACCATTGTAATGTGAGTATTGGACATTGAACTTGGACATTCAATCATCTACTCTGACTCGGTTCTTCGGTGCTGCTACAACGAAGGAGAAAATCAGGTATTTTACATTTAATTATAAATTCCTTTCTGTTTTGGTTTCTTTTGGGATTTGCTAAAAAAATCTCATTGTATTGGTTATCTGAGGAGAGTTAAGAAAACTTAGAAGAGGTTTTTTTTTAAAAAAAAATTGTGTAAGCCCACAGAGAAAGACACAATTGTGAAAGTTTTGGGTGAACCTGTGAAAACCTACTTTGATAGTGAACGTTAATATCCCCTGTATGAGGATATTAGGAGTGGAGTAGCATTCTGTGTGGCTGTTGTTAACAGTTGGTGAACACACAGGCGAACCACTATAATCCATTGTGTTTGGTGGTTGAATGGTTTATATTTCATATCTTTAATTATTCATTTGTGGGATGTATATGTGGATGTGAATGTTGTAATCATTAATTTCAGGCATTATGGGAATGTTGTAATAGTTTAGAATTTATTTCTTGTTATTCCTTTATCAATTTCTTTATTTGTTCTAGTAAGGTTGCTCTGCTATTTTATGGTGCATGGTTGTCCCTAGAACAATATATATATATTTGAGATTGCATTTTATTCTTCGGTGTAGTTTGTATTTATTTTTCTATTCCTCTTCGGTTTGAGATTTGATACAAAGACCTATCTAGAAATAAGGTTGCCCTAGTAATTCTTGGCATTTGCTATTGGCTATTTATGACTCCTCATTTGCATAGTTATCCTATATTGCGTATTCTGATATTGATTGACTTATTATCTTGTCAGTATTTCTATTTACTCTGATAATTTCTACTCTTGTCAGTATATCTGCTTACTCTAATAATTCATGATCTTGTCAGTATTTCTGCTAATTCCAATATTGTACGATTTATGAATTACCAGTAATTCTGATGCTTCATGATGATGGCATTGTATTAAATACTTGACACTTACCTTGTGCACACACTTACACCACCCTTCAAGCTTTTTATAAGCTTATGTATGATAGATGTGTGCAGGTGATGTTAAGTTGCAGCAGTGTTGAGCCTGGAGCATGCAGCGATCTTCTGGAGCTTGATTTTTGATTTACGTATTTTCCATTCAGCATTGTACTTAAATGATTATATTAGTGGATATGTGATGATGATGTTGCCTGTATGAATTGGGTAATCTTGAGATTATGCTTATTACAAGTTAAATGTACATTAAAAAAATCCTCCTCGTAGGATTCCAGGATCGAAATTTGGCATATGGACGCTAGGAGCCGAAAATAGGGTACTACGGAGGCTATCAGCACCGGATTCGGTGATCAGGATTCCTGTGAATTTAATTTTCAGGTTTGGGGCGTGACATTCCAAGTCAACTCGACTTGAAACTTGTACCCTCATAACAATGCCGTCGTCGTAATTCCAACGCTGCATCTCGCGTGCCGATGCGATACCCAGGCTAGGAGTTGTGAGCTTGCGTATATTTCGAGGAAATGCTATGCGTTAGAAATCTTGAGAGAATCTCTACAACCCATCACTCGATCCCATTCCCAAGTACACAAGCCATTCTCTAAGTCAATTTTCTCTTACACAACCCATCACCTATCGCCCATCACCCATTCCTCTCTCCTTACATCTTTCTCTCTCATTCTTTCTACCATTTTTCCAAGCAACCCCAAGGAGAGAAATGTCAAAGGGAGAGGAGAAGCTAGGTGTAGCCCACTTCCAACCTGTCACGCCCCAAACTCAGAAACCAAGCTCATAAAATTTTCGATCGCCGAATCTGGCGCCGACAGCCTCTGTATAACCCCATTCTCGGCTCCCAGCTCCCATTCTCCAGGTTCCGATACTGGGATACTACGAGGAGGATTTTCAACGTCAGTTTGATTCGTAATAAGCATAACCAAAGACATAACCCACAAACAACAACCAAGAACTCCATTACATTTCCACTATGATCAAAAACTTTACAAGTACAATGAGTATAAAGGGAAATACAATGATGAAGAATAAAAACTCCAAAATGATCTGCCAAGCACTCCTGCCTCAGCGCTGCTATGCCCCAATGTCACCTTCACGTAACGGTCGTGCATAAGCTTATAGAAAGCTTAGAGGGTAGTGAAAGTGTGTGCGCAAGGTAGTAATATGATCATGCAGTATCAGAGTAATGCAGAATATGCAGATGGATCCATAAATATCATGAGCCGTACCAAGGCTATGCGATGTAAGACATGAATGATATCGGCCATCTCAAGCCATGCGATGTGAAATGCAACTCAAGCATACAGATCCTCATCTATGTCCACACATCAATACAGCTCAAATCTAGGATATCACCGGGGTCTAGTACACTCTAAACCAGATCACCGCCTCATCGCGCGTAATAAGGTAATGGAAGAGACCTCACTATCCATCTGCCAATATCGAGCACGACTCGTCGATAGCGGACCCATTCCTCGAGCTGGTCAAACTCAGTCTAGCATTACCCCCTACACTCGGGCGGGTAAGGCCGTACCCCCTTCCAACCGACCACGACACAGTGGAGAGCGCAACCGTCTGGTAATCGACACTCAACGCTCATCTACCCACTCGGTCTAGATGTTGGAGCAACCTTTTGGTACCATAATGGTTTAGGGACTTTCACCCAGGGATATCTATAGCACCCCATATAAAATAAGATTTTCGGTATCCAATCCTGCCAACCACGATCTTTCTGTGGAGGCAACGGCCCCAATGTCACCAGGGCGTACAATAACCATGTCACACAAATGTGAAATGTATGAATCACCCTATCCATTCATGCAACAAATCCTGCGCATATCGTGTGCTCATGTAGGGCAACACTGCCTAACCGGGAGCCCATAAACAACCTGTCTGAAGGCATATGCTATGATCAGTCAATTCTCATATCAAGCATACATATGATGCGTATGATCATAAGTCATGAAACTATACTAAACATGTAAATAAGTGATGAATCATTCTTACAACGCGGATGGGCCTAGACGGCCTATACACAATAAGTACTGCCTATCAAAGGGGACCTAGGGAGAGTCGTAATGTGGACATCCAACCAACATTACACTTGCAATGTGGACGTCGAACCAACATTGCTCCCAAGGTACGACCGTTGCAAACATCGTTACATAATCCGTGTTGGGCTCACACATTGCAATGGACCTTAGGTACATCCCATTGGGCCTTAAATACATCGAATGGGCCATATCATATGAGCCTTTTACTCATCAAATGAGCCACATAAATGGACCACACCAATGGGCCTTAAATGCATTACAATGGGTCATAACCCATGGGCCTCAGAGTACGTCATAGCAGGTCTAATCACATGGCCTTAAGTGTCTTAAATGGGCCTAATCTCATGGGCTTTATATATACCAAATGGGCCTGAATCATAGGCCTTATATAGAAAAAGTGGGCCTAAACCCGTAGGCCTTATATAAATCAAATGGGCCTAAATCATAGGCCTTATATAGATCAAGTGGGTCTGGTCCCAAGGGCCTTGGGATATATCAAATGGTCCAATCCCATGGGCCTAACATCCACATCAAAGTGGGCCCCAACAAGCTGTCACAATTACATTAAGATGGACCTCAAATCATGCCAAGATGGGGTCCACTTGGACTGTGGATCTGGCTCATTCTTTGACTCATTGCATAAAATGATCTTTAAAATGGATGGACAGATTAGATGCAACACCTGCATCAATGGTGGGGGCCCACATGAAGGCCCACCATCATGTACATTACGTAATATAATATAATACATATATATATATATATATATATATATATATATATATATATATATATATATACACACACACACACACACGCTGCACATAGGCACACCGCACATCAGTGGGCTCCACCATCCGTTGGACGGTGGAAAATAAGGCACATACATCACGCTGGGCTCCACCGTCTGTTGGACGGTGGAATGAAACACATACTACACGGTGGGCTCCACGTGGGGCCCACTGTAATGTTTATTCCTCATCCAAACTATTCATGAGGTCAGGAGGACCTGAATGAAGGGAAAAAACACAAATTCCATCTTGATCCAAAACTTCTGTGGCCCACAGGAGGGTTTCAATGGAAGAGGTCCAATCCCACTATTTTCTACAGCGTGGGCCGCTCGAGCGTTGGATGTTGTTGAAACTTGGAAGACAGCCCACCGCCCTAAGGGCCCACAAAATGGACGGTGCGGACATACAAAAAATACATCAGGGTGGGGCCCACGGCTGGGCCGTGGGGCTGATCGTCCGCCCGCCCCCCCGTTGCACGCAGCAGCCTGCTGCTGCTGCTGCTGTCAGAGAGGAAGAGGCAGAGCCTCTTGCCTTTGTTTTCAAAAATTGGTAAAAACCCATTTTTTTGGGCTTTTTTGAGTGTGGGGTCCGCTCTAAGCAAATCCACTCCGTCCATGGGATTCCTCAGCTCGCAATGAATCCAACGAGTCTAAAGTTTGAATTTTTTTTATGATTAGAAAATGAAATAAAATAAGAAAAAGATCCTTGAATGGTAATGATGCATTCTTCGATGCTATGGCCCACCAGATCTTCCAATCAACCCTAACTCTTGGCTCAATGCCTAAAAAGAGATGGGTAAGAGAATGGATGGCTTGGATTTCATACTTACATCAAGGTGGGGACTATACTAGTGGCTCACCCCCCCAAAAAAAACTCCTTTTCTTTTTTTTCTTTTTTTTTCTTTACAGGGACGTCCAGCGTCCCAGACGCTGGACAGTTTGGTCCTTGAAGAAATACATTATGGTGGGCCCTGATTAGGTGGGCCACCACTGATGGATGATGAGGGTACAACATATAAGGTGGGCCCCACTTGAAGAAAGTTGAACAAAATAAAGATTCTTCAAGGTGGGGTCCATTCAAGTGGGCCACACAAATACAATATAATAAAAAAGAAAATGAAGTAGAGAGAGAGAGATAGAGGGTGAGACACGCTTGTGATGGAGGGCTCCGCCACTATGAGCCCTCTCTTATATGAAATCATACATCAATGGATTCCTCTACGCATGAGATCACCGAAATTGAAAATCAACGGTGGAGATCCGTTCCCCACCGATATGAACGGTCTAGATGACCTTCCTTTGTAATGAAATAAACATCATGATGGGGTCCATGGAGAATGGCCCCATCATGGAATGATCATGATGATCCTAGTGGGCCATCGGCCACATCTTAGGGTCCCAAGTGAGATCCAAACCATTGATCGGTTGGCCTCACTTGGCCCATCTCAAAAATAGGAAAAACTACTATGATCATGCACCCACCGTCCGATCTTCTTGCTCCTAGGGGTTCCTTAGCACCTTAGCTTGGATTTCAATGGAGGAGATGAGTAATGGAGGGTTGAGATGAGAGATGATGGGGTAGGAAAGTGGGCCACCTTGGAGTTTTGGGAATGCTTGGAGAGCTCTCATACGTATGGATTTTTTTTGCTTAAGAGAAGGAGATGAGAAATGAGAAAGAGAGAGAGTTATAAAGAGAGAGAGACAGAGTGATGGATGGATGTGGTGAGTGATGGTTGTGTAAGAAAATCTTGACTTTTGTGGCCTTTTGTGTAAGAAAGGCATGGGAGGTGTAAGAACTTTTTGACCTTGATGGCTTTTGGTGTAAGATAGGTATGGGCTTTGTAAGAGATTCTTGACTTTTTTGGTTGCTTCGGAATGGGTGAAAGGTGATGTGTACTTGACATGTACTTGACATGTGATGGATTGATTGATGGGATTGATGTGACATCTCGTAGAGATTCTCTTGGGTTTTGCAACGCGCGGCATTTTCTTCGCACCAAACATTGGCCCACATCTCTTGACCAGGGTATCGCCTCGGTGCGCAAGTCACGGCATCGGAACCGCAGCGATGGCGCGGTCGCCATGGTATTGGTCTTGGGTTGAGTCGATACAGGTTAACGGCATATGAATCAGGGTCGCGCGTCAATATCGGTTAAGGGTCGAAGGTTGCCGAAATTCGACCGGTAAGACCACAGAAGTTTATAGAATGGTACGGACTAAGATACGAGTCTTACACAACCCCCCTCAATCCTCACCATCCAACCCTTTTATTCTCATCATCCTCTATTAAAGAGGAATCTTAGGAGCTCCAGAGATCAAGGTGCCTAGAAGATCCAACGATGGGTGTTCGTAGCTCTAGATCATGATTTTAATTTAGGGCCTACTTATGATGGGACCCACTTTGATGTATGTGTTGTCATCTAAGAGGAGCTCATAGTGGCGGGGTCCCTCAACTACCCCGTTCTCTCTCTCTCTCTCTCTCTCTCTCTCTCTCTCTCTCTCTCTTTCCCATCTTGTGGCCCACCATGATGTATATATATGTGTGTGTGTATATATATATATATATATATATATATATATATATATATATATTTATATATATATTTATTTATTTATTTATCCAGATAGGTAGCTATCCATCTAAGGGCTCACCTTGCTGCCCATTTCGAGTGGGCTTGGATGAAGGAAAAATCAAGTATCATCTTGTGTTAGAAGCTAGTGGGCCACGCATGTGGACCCACCTTGTCACATCTGTTGTATTCATCGTCCAGATAGGCTGGACGGTGGGGCTTGCCATGATGTATGTGTATCATCCTGACCATCCAGATGTTTGAAGAGTGCTGGACACACCAGGTGCAAACACCTTATTCTGGCCATGGGCGGCATGATGTATGTGTTTTATCCACATTGGCCATCAGCAGTGGGGCCTTCCTTGATGGCACGTGGTGTCCAAACATGTGAACTCACCATGATTGTCATACCCTAAACCCAAAGATCAGATTCACAGGAATCCCAATCGCTGAACCTGGTGCCGACAGCTTCCGTAGTACCCCATTATTGGCCCCAGCATACATACGCCAGGTTTCGATCCCGGGATCCTACAAGGAGGATTTTTTTCTAACGTATATTTGTCTCATAAGAAGCATAACCACAAGTATACCCAAATCATATAGGCAACATCATCATCACATATCCACTAATATAATCGTTTGAATACAATACTGAAAGGGAAATACATATGTCAAAACCAATGCTCTAGAAAACAGCTGCATGCTCCAAGCTCAAAGCTGCTGCAACCTAACGCCACCTACACGCATCTATCGTGTATAAGCTTATAGAAAGCTTAGAAGGTGGTGAAAGTATGTGCACAAGGTAAGTGCCAAGTATGCAATACAATATCATAAATCATACAATGGAATAACCAAAAATACTGACAAGATATGATATTAGAGTAAGCGAAAATATACTGGTAAGTCCATGAGTGTTATCAGCTATACCAAGGCTATACAATGCAAAACATAATAAGATAATAATAGATGCTGAGGATGCAATGCAATATGTAAATCCTGATGAACTACGAATACTATCAACCTCATTTAGGCCATATAAGTATAAAAATATAGTAACCTAAAATGCTAAGTACTGCGAATGCAATGTAGTATGCTGTGCGAATGAAATGACCATGTTAGAATGTGAAGTTGGGTTGACAGTACGTATTATCGCAGGCTACGGGGTCCACTACAAGGACTTCTATCCAGAACAGTCCCATACCTAAATTTAGATAGTCAAACTCATTGTGGTAAACTCCTAATCTCATATTAGTCACGCACCCAATCGAAATCCTGGCCATGAGAAGGCGCACGTAACAAATAGTTACGCACCACCGGCCCGAGTGAATAGTGAATAAATGAAAGAATGGATATGCGATTCTTGCTCAATAAGTCTACATATCAGTACGGTTGCTCTCTGGGGAAATCACCGGGATCTATTATACTTCACTCCGACTGCCTCCTCCCTAGTTGCATGGCCCAGTAAGTGGAAGAGACCTCACTATCTGCCTAGCTAGCAGTCTACCAATACCTACCTGGCTCGTCGATATCAGACCCATTTATGAGCTAGTCATACTCAACCTAGCTTATAGCCCCCTCACTCGGGCGGATAAGAACACACCCCCTTCCAACCGACCACGACACAGTGGGAGACATGACCTCATGATATAGGCACCGACGCTCATATTCCACTCGGTTTAGACATTGGAGCATTTTCTGGTACTAAGGAGGTTCTAAAATTTTCATCTAAGGACATCCTACGTGCCCACAGTGCTAGAACCAAGCATTTTTGGTGTCCCATCTGGCCATCCACGATGTATCTGTAAAGGCCATGACCCTGATGTCGCTAGGGCATACAATGATCAAGTCACATATATGCGAGATGCATGAGTCATACTATCCAGCCATGCTGCAATCCTGCGCGTATGACGTGATAATGTGGGCACTCCGTCTCATAGGGAGTCCCATAAATAGTCTGTCCAATGGCGTATGCTATGATCAAACATTCCTTATATCAGACATACATATGATGCGTATGGGCATGAATCTTGGAGTTATACTAAGCATTTTATGAACTATCTTCACAACGAAGATGGGCCTAGACAACCTACGCATAACAAGTACGGGGCTATCAATGGACCATAGGGAGAAGTACAATGCAGACATTTTGTAACACCTCGTATTTTTCATTACTCAGGTATTACTATGTAGATCTGATATTAGTGGCACATGTGTGGGAACATACTAAGTTTACACTACACATCACCACCCGACATTTTAAAATCCATCCATCTTGACCAATTGATTTGGACCGTGACGACAATGGACCCTTAAATGTCAAGATCAGCACATGAACACAATTATACATCAATCTCAATGTCTAGGGCACTTTTCACCCATAGGTCTAGTCATCCAACTGATTGACTTTTAAGATGGACACTTACATCAATAGGAGAAACCTATTTTCGTATTACCATACCTTGAATAGGTAAATCTAATAACCTACCTTGGATCTAGAAGTTTGAATCACGAGACCCCACTGCTTATCGTACCCTCAATATCCTACCAATCAATCTAACGCTTCATTCCTCTAACCCAACCATCGATTACAGAAATCAACCTTTAGGTTGTAATTAGATGACCCTGGAAACTGTTAAAACCGTTCAATGGGGGACCTTGACTTTATTAAAAGGGACCCAATATACCAAACGCATCGATCATTAGGCTTACAACACCTAAGTTAACAACCCACTACTTGACCACCCGCATCCCCAACTTTTTATGACTAAAAACATGGTTAAAAGTAAACTTAAATAGGCCTAAAGACCTTTAGAAATTTGATGATCAAATGGAGTAACAATCTGGCCGTTAGATTGCTAATGATCAATACGTAAGACAAGATCACTTGGTATGGCCCACCTGTGCTTTAGAGATCAGTTTGATCTTTGGCCAGATGTCATAGTTGGAACTTTAGAATTGATTGGTTGGTGTGAATTCCACAAAATATAAATGTGGACCCCACATCTGAGTTATACATGTGCATAAATTTTGTGCACATGCAGTGCATCGAATTTGAATTTGGGTCAAATCGGGTGTTGACCCGAGCAAAACCAAAAAAGGAGAGAAATCTCTCCTATTCCCGCCCGACGCTAGTTCGAATGGGACCATCCATCTAATGGTGTGACTGGATGATTTTTAGAATACGAAAACATGATCCAAGCCGTTCATCTGATAGATAGAGTCCCATTTACCCTAACCCCAGAGTTATCTGGGATTGAAAGTTCCCTATGCCAGCTCGATCAGCGTCGGAACCGGTATTGCCAAGAAAAGACCCTGACAAAGGAGATGAAGCCACGTGTACCACCCCTCTGGAAAATCTGGCCATTGGAAACTATTGAACGCCCACCACGCATGCAGCTGAGGCCTCGTCACCCCTACCATTTCCAGATATGGCTCCCTACTCAGCAAAAAGCAAAGAGAATATTATCCATTCTTGACAACCTTCAATCACAACCATCACTCGTTCTGTGGAAGGTTCTCATGGACGATCCTGGACGTCGGTCTTAGGGCATTTGAAAATCTCGTAGCTAAATGAGAATATCCTGAGAAACTAACGAGATTGGGATTTGGCGCAAACCACCTTCGTGCGGCTAATCCCACTTACCACATGGCATCCCTTCACCGTTGATAGTGGCCCAAAAGCCTGATGGACATCATCTAAACCACTTGAACGTTCCTGATCAAGGGATCAACAGTCCCACTCAAAGATGCCACTGTCAGTCGTCCATCTTCCTCAAACAGACTGAGAGACCCATTTTTCATGATAATAACTATCAATCAGATCCAAGCCGCTCATCGTGTGGCCCAACCCATTTAAGGTCCATCTAAAACAATTTTAGGGACCCATACATACAACAGGAAGAATAGGAGAATCTCGATGATGAGTTCCTCTTGGCAGCGATGTGTTACAGCACGCTAATCATTGGGATTAGCTGTGGACATTTCTAGAAATGGAAACGCCTATAAAGGGCCTGGAATTAGGGCGACTCCCAAGACAGTTAGCAAAGGAAAAGAAAGGAAATAGAAAGAGAGAGGGAGAGAGAGGGAGAGAGCGCCGCTCGTGTGGGTCGCTAGTTCAATAGAAACTTGACTCAGCCGAGTCGCTCAGTTCTGAGAGAAAGCTGAGAGAAGGGAGAGAAAAATGAAAGAGAAGAAGAAGAAGATAGTGAGGAAGAATAGAGAGGGATTGGTGGGGAAACGGCTGCTAGAATTGGTTTGCAGCTACCATTTTGACTCGTCCCGAGCCAACTGAGTTCGCACCTCCAACTACCGTCCAGCTGCTTCATCTGCTGAGAAGCCAGTTATCCCAAATCATCTGTCAGCACCCGAACGGTATCCCGAGTCAGGTAATTCTCGTCGCTCCTCCCTCTATTAATGGCGAACTCCTCAACTCGGCTGACTGCATTCACAGCCACCTCAACCCGGTTTCGAGCTGAGTGACTCAGCTACTCGCCCAAGGTGAAAACCTTATCCAACTCCATGGCTGTGGTCGGTTTACCCCAGTTCAACCACACCATTGAGTATTTCGGATCGCTTTCGAGCACTGCTAGAGTATTTCACCAAATCGTTGAATGGGTCATCTGAGTCGAGTCATTACTGAGTTATAAACTTGTGTCTGTTTCAGGGAAAACCCTGACTCAGATCATCCGAGAAGACAATCCGTCCCAACCTCTTTATCCCATCAGGTAATACAAAAATTCGTCTTAACTTTTTTTAAGGTGGTCACTACATTCCACTCGGCACCGAGTTAACTCGTCCTATTTTTCGAGTGACTCGGTGATGACTCACTAAACCTCGACATGGCCTGTCCAGGTATCACTCGCGGCAACTCTCTTGGAGGAACAACAATCCCCTCAGTAAAGATAAACTACTAGCACATGAATTCTAAACACTGATGTGATTGGTCGTTGTGAGTTAAGATCTCATAAATCCACCCTATAAGGACACCAAAGTAAGGAAGAGACTCATCTGAGGTGAGGGATATCCCATATGGCCTCACCATTTTATGGAATTCTAAAATAAGTGTAAAAAGATATTATAATTGTGCAAATAGTAGTTGTGTTTCTTCAACTTTGAATTGACATGACTAAACATGTGGGAATGCCTCAATTTATGATACGTTGACATGTCTTATAAAAATTGCTTTAAGATCATCGTGCCATATTTGGAATTGCTTATGTACCCATACATTCCTACTTGATGCATATTTATTATCCCACATTTGTAATTACTTGAGTACATATATATACATCTTCTAGTTACATTAATTGAAAGAGTTCTTGCTTCCACTACAATGATAAACTTGCTCCATTTCTCATCATATGTGTTAGAACTGTTATAATTTGATACATATGAATATCTCTTTTCTCAAGATGTGTAGTAATTCTATTACTATCCTAATGTGTTTGAAATGTCATATTTGGGCCTTCCTTTGGACCTTGGGAAAGTAAATGAATTTATATGGAGCTCATAGTTGAATGATAGATATCCTATTAAAGGACTACAAGGCTTAATCATGCTTATGAGAGTAATCTTGTTAATCCCATGGAATGTGCATGAGCATCATGGTACATAACATTCACACATGACATATGAGCTTTTCTGAGTGTTCGATGTAAGTCACACTCTGATTGAATTCCTGAAGGCTCTAGCACTTCAGTTAAACTCACAGAGCATGTGCATTTGTACCACTTTGGGTGCTCTTTCTTTACATGAGGATTTTTCGGGATTAGACTCTCCTCGGGTGTACCCTGTGTATTTTTTCAGGAGATATTGTAACATCCCGAAAATCGAGGGTCGGGTAGAAACCCAACTCCCGAGTTCCAAAATATTATTTATGCAATATAGATAATGTTAGATGCATGTTGTCTATAAAAAGGCATTAAACAAGATTGAGATTAATCCAAAACATTATATCACACTCCAGAGACAGTTAAATTAACAAGCGGAAGACTGTGATACATACATATAATATATAATTGATTGTAAGTCTCCAGAGTGTGAACATGTTACCAGGTTAAACATATACATGTATACCTCAAAATAGAAAGAAAGAATATACATGAGTGCTCTGAAAATATAAAATGACAAGTGTCATGGCATCTAATGAATCTCCCTGTAATCCCGTCGTTCTGAACACGCATAAAGGAGGGATCCTCATCATCATCAAGTCCGACTCCGCCTCGCAGGCCGCGCCATCATCTGCAATCATAATAGGGACTGGTGGGTGTCCGGAAACACCATCCCGTAACGTGGGAGTGAGTGATCAACTCAGTGGAATAATAGAGTAGAGATTAGCATGTTCTCAAATCAATCATGCGATAATACTAAAGCAATTAATCAAACATTCCTAAATACTGTTGTTAATGCAATATGACATGACATGATGGATGCCCTCACTGACGATCTCCCTCATACGGCACCATCTTACGCCCGCGGCATGCTTTCTTCCCACAGTGCTCCACATCTTCCAGGCACATGCAATGTGATGGTGATATGATTACCAAGTTATTATTAGTCCTTTTCATACAGCAGGATTGGGAAACTAGGGTACCTTGCTTATATCAATCCCAACACAGATCCTGTCTAGGGTCGTCACTCCTAGAAATCTCATACGATGTTATATTTGTAAGTCGCTGCAAGGGCTTCCAGGGCTGTTGCTCACACTCGTTGCACCTCTCCCCCATCACCTTATCAATACAGGCCTAATTATCCTTAAGACTACATCAGGACTCGTCACCCCTATGCGGTGTCAGGATAAACTCAAGGTCACTACAAAGGGCTCGTCACCTGATCAGTGTAGGCCGACCGCAAGAATATAGTGTCCCATACCACCATAATCTGCTCAGAGTAGGGTGCTCACTGGTCACTATGGGGAGGTTTGTGGCTCCAGCGTAGGCCGACATCTTGACCACGGTGTCCCATACCACCATGCCCAGCTCATGAGTCTTTATGGATCAAGGTACCATGGTCAATAGGGTTTCCAACGGTAAGTTCAGTACCCTAGGTTCAAGAAGTTATGACTCATACATGGTGAACATACAATGGCCAGTCGGGTTACTTGACGGGCTCGACTAGCACGAGCACATCTCAAGCTGAACGACATGAAGTGCATAAAACATTTCGTGTGGCCTAACCACTGCCGCCAACCCAAAACATGACTCGCGTTCATCGACGCGTCCTTCGTGGAAAATAGAAACCAACCACGAATTCGATCCATTACCGACTGCCTGGACTAGGTCATAGCCCCAAACATTTACAAACAACATCAGTAAGCATATGAGAGTAGTAGGAATGAATATAAACAATACAAGCATGTTGACACGTATTGTAACATACAACTTAAGCAAATAATCCCACACATGCATTTCATATAAACAATGAAATCAATACATATAGCCAACATGATGGAAATCGTTTACATCAGCATATTACTTGAGAATTCCATCTTAAAAATCATACACAACACCATTTTCTCAATACATACTAATACAAACATTTATACAAACACTTAGACTACACACTTTAGTCTACATAGCGTATGTCGACTCAAAGTGCGCATTTGGGCGAATCTCTTCGCCAAACTGATTATGCACGCATTCCGAATATCCTATTACGACAAAAATCCAAGTCAATTATTTCAGCAAAATATGGATGTTTACAGTATTTCCTACAAATGACTAAAATGCCCTAAATCTCATATTTTTCATATGTTTACGAAACGGGAAACGGACAGCATGTTGTACATGTCAAACGGCGTTGCCGTCGATAATCTACTATTAAACGACATTGAAAGCATTGAAAGAGCCAATCAAAGTGTCTAAAATTCGCACCTTTTACCCTAGATGTGTATCGATTCGAACGGAGCGTATACGCTTCGTCTACGGCGAACAGGCGACCTAATACACAAGCTACATAAGCTACATCGCTAATGAATCGAAGGAAACTCCAAATCAACAAGTGGTTAGGATTCTTCCTTACCTATAGGTGTGTCGGAATCACCAACAAAGTGATTGGGATGCGTAGCTTAGCACGTGTAGCACGTGCAACAAGTCGCAGGAAGATCACTCCCACACTCTCTCAAAATCTCTCACTTTCTTTCTTTCCCAATCTAGGGTTCTTAGCAAATTCGGATAGGAGAGATATGAGAGGGTTTAAAGCCCTTTTATAATCTCAAACCTTCCCAAATTAGGCTTGGGAACAAAGTAAACTTAAGTTATAACCAAAACGGAGCTGTTTCGATCCAAAAGGGTAGTTCGGGAGGTCCCCTGGCCAAATGTGATCGGACTTAAGCTCATGGTCTCTAGATGTTGTACACACCCCATTTTCAGTCTGGTAGAGTTCGTAGATCGCACTTGGTGGCCCATTTTCAGTTCAGCGGTTATCACACCTAGATCAGGTCTACAAGTCTCATGATATGAAAGAAAAATTTTTCCTGATCCGAGGGTGTAATTTGGCTAAATTCTAATGGCCAGAACGCTTAATAATAATGCGCCAAGTCACGTGCCAGATTTGAATTAAAATTTTTAAATCTAACCCCTTTCTCACTCTCTTCACTCCAGGCTCAATGAAATAGCCTCTGAACGTCGGTTGGGTTTGATTTTTGAATGGATTGTCAAGTCCAGCTTAGCGGTCATAATGGTCTAAGATTGTAGGTATCGGACTTTCGACGCGCGGTCTAAATCCAATACAAAGTTTCAAAGGGTTCCTGAGAGCAAACCAGTTTAGAGTTTGATCCTAGGTTTTTAGATATTATAGCGTCATTGATTCTTTAAGTTTTGGGTCTTGTAGAACGTATTTAAAGTGGTCCAAGTTAATTCTACTGAGTATTCAGTTTGGTACTCAACCAAATTCTACCCTAATTATGGCAGAATACGGTCCTAGGGCCATTCTATCCCCCATTTTGGGAACTTCTAGGTATCATATTATTTTTATTATTTTTTTGAAGGTTCATCATCAATTTTACCCTAACTCCACTAAATTTCATGAGATTTTAAGTTGTAGAAAAATTCTAAAAATTACAGAAGCAGCAGTTGTCCAACAAGTGATTATCAAAAAATTACTCACAATGACCTACTTTAAACCATATTAAATATTTTATTATATTTTTTTACATATTTTAATATAAAACTAGACTCATTTAGCTTCAATCTAATTTTTGAATCACCTAAATCGGAGTTATAACAAAGGAGATATGATTTTTCAAAGTCGGAAGAAACGCGCAGAAAAAAAGGTGCAGAATCCTACTGTACGGACGAGTTCGGTAATGCATCGCCAAACCAGCAATGCCATCACCGCTCGTTGACCTGTTTGGGGTGATTTCACCATCTGATATTTGAAATGGGTGTATTTTAGAACCTGGGATGAGTTATTTGACATGCAATATATGATTTTGGGGTAGGAGAAACTGATCTATCCAAATAGTCTACTTATTTAGTAAGATTCCAAAAGGTTAATGGTTAAAAACTCTTTTTATTTATTTATTTACTATTTATAGTACTTTTTATCTTAAGTATTGATCAACATCACCTAAACTTTAAGATTTGTGTCTAATATGAAATCTCCTAGAAAATTTTGAAGGATAAAGTAGTGAAAGGTGAGATTTTTGAAGGAAATAGGGATTTGAGACTTTTGAATTGAGTTTTGAAAAGTTAATCAAGTGTTAGGATTGATTCATTTCCTAAGGACGTTTAATTCCAGGTTGGGCAAAAATCTGGGGTGTTACAGATATCCTTGGGCACACTCACCTTCATGGCCTTTTCCAGGTAGTTAACCTACCGCGGGCGGTCTACATGGTCTATTCCGGGCAACTAGTTCTCCTTGGGCGTACCTATGAGTATTTTTTCGGGTGACCAGTTCGCCTTGGGCGATCCCTTTATTTTGACAGCTAGATGTGCATCCCCAGATCTGTGACTTGAGCATACATTCATACATCCATATATGTACATCCGAGTTTATATCATCCTCATTGTGATTGAATATGATTGGCTTAAACTGTTTTAGAATAACATGTATGCATGAATCCTTGCGGGAAGTTCCCACTGAGTTTTCACTCACCCAATAGTGCGGTTGCACCAAATAGATGTAGGTATGACGGAGGGAAATGATGCTCTAGCGACACACCAAGGACGGCTGAGGTGGACTGTGGAGAGGAAGAGTTCTATGTACATGTTGTTGAGCCATTGGAGCTCGACAGATAATTTAGGATTTACTCACTTTCATATTTCAGATTTTGTATTTTGCTTGAATTGTAATAAAATATTTTCCCTGTTGTGGGATTTCATTTTCTTTCGTTTACTTGTATTAAACTTTTTCATTGTAATTACTCTTGGTATCATTAGTTTATGAAATATTTCCTTAGTCCATGTTATGAAATTCGCCGCTATTTAAATGTATGATAGTTCACTTCATAGCGTAACCCTCGGGTTCTCGTACTCGAGCGACTATCCTCGGGTTTCGAGAATCAGGGTGTTACAAGATGGTATCAGAGCCAGGTTTAGACAAACCTTGCCTATGAGAAAGAATCGTATATCAACCTTGAATGCCTTAAGTTAGGGTGATGGAATTAAATGTTGGAACTTAGGTAAATCTCCCCTAGACTTAAGGAAATTTCAAGAACGTAGAAGACAAAACTTAGGTCCCACTTGAAATTATTTAACCACTTGGATGCATGTGTAGCTCCCTTAGAACTAGGAAGGTTGGACAATGTAGATAAATGAAATTTAGGTTCCCTTGAGAATTGATAAGATAGCAACTTGAATTCATTTAGAATTCCCTTAAAGTTAGGATCAATTTCGAAAATCGAAGGCAAAATTTTAGGCTCCTTTGAAAATCTTAGATGTAGTTGTTGGAACTTAGAAACCAAACTTAGATTCCCTTCGAAAAATTATTTGGCTAACCACTCAAACCTATATAGAAATCCTCTAGATTTAGAGAGAGTTTCAGAAAATAGAAACCTAAATTTAAGTCCCCTTGAACTCATTAGGGTAGACATTCGAACTTGATTGGAATTACTTGAGAAATTGCGAACATAGAAACACAGAACTTTAGGCCTCGTAGGAAAGTTCAAGTTTAACTGTTTGAACATAGAAATTAAATTTAGATTCTCAGTACTGGATCCCATAATCACATTAGGTTTCATAGATGTAGACTCACTCATGTCAACACAGAACTTTAGGCCCCATAGGAAAGTTCAAGTTTAACTGTTTGAACATAGAAATTAAATTTAGATTCTCAGTACTGGATCCCATAATCACATTAGGTTTCATAGATGTACACTCACTCATGTTAACGCCCTTACTTCAACTACATTAAGCTGTAAACATCTTGTTCTTTAACTAACAAATATTTCTATCCATAACAACATTACTAGTCTAATAGCTATCCTATAAAACTTGACTTTCAATTCAAGTAGGCACACTGATTCCACGTTGCTACACAAATTGAATTCCATTATAATATCTTTCTTAAGTACAATAAACTGAAAATATCGTCAATTGAATAATCGTAATCTTTTATTTATGAAACTGTGATTATTAAACGTGAGTTGTTAGTTTCATTTCATAAGGATCATTCACTTGATTTTAACTAATTAGTTGATGACTCATTTTAGTCTAATTATTATTTTATATGCCATCTAAAGTGAGAACCACTATGCATGTTTTAGATTGCACATGACATGTTTTACAATTTTTGAATACCTGTGTATCATTCACCACTAGAGTATCAAAGGTGTCTTCATATCCACCATGAAGTAGGCATTTGAATTCTGACTTTCCACTATCCTTTGTAACGTTGAGATGAAGCTTGTCAATTGAATACTATAATCATTGGATATTTTCATTACAACTGCGCAAAAAATGTCTATCCCGTTTGGTTGTCTAAATATAGAAATCAAACTTAGTTCCCCATAGAAAACTTTTAGGGAAGACATTTGGATGTATTTAGAGTTCCCTTAGAATTAATGGAAAATTTGAACATAGTGACCCAAATTGTAGGCCCCTTAGGAAATTTCAGATTTAGTTATTTGAACTTAGAAATTAAATTTAAGTTCCCTTTGGAATTGATAGGATACCCACTTGAATTTATCTAGAATTCCTTTATAGTAAGGAGAATTGTGAACTTTGAGACTTAAAATTTTTAAGATCTGTAGAAAATTGTTTGAATAACAAAACCTAAAAACAAGACCTAGGTCCCCACCGTAGACTACCCTGATAATTATCGAACTTAGAAATTTGACTTAGGTATCATGGGAAGAAAAATGCCCACTATGATGCGATTAAGATCATCGAGAACATTTTTAGAAATCTAGGATTTGAATTTGTTAGAAATAACATTTTCTGCAATTCCACCACATAAAATTTGTTTAAGGTGAAGTTATAGAATTGTAAGTAAATTTTCGACCCTAAGTCGAGCTTATGAGGACTAAATTTGAGAGTCTGGATAAAATTTAGCAAATTTCAAACTCAAGTCTCCATGTAAGAATTCTGGTCCGAAAATTTTTTAAGTTGTACATTTACTAGAGTGCGCAGTGGAAGCGTGATGGTCGTTTGTGTCTATTCACGTAGATTTCAGGCACTCTCATTGCTAATTTAGATGATCACATGATAGTCCCTGGAAGTCTAGAATAATCGGGATCACAAGTTGATGGAACCATATTTAAGCGAAGTTGCGCTGTTTGATCCAAATTCCTTATCCTAGCAAATTCAAATGATCTTAATGCCCTGATCAGGCAGAAGATCGAGAGTTACCAGGATTAGGAAGTGATATTGTGAGTCATGTGCTCTGCGTAGGCGAAGGATTAATGTATCAGGCTCAAACTCACCACAACCATCCATTTGTGTAAACTTGAATACTGGAAATAGAAAACCGTATTGTGCCTTAAGGATAACCTTACCACTTGTACCGTAATAATCGGGATGCACTATTGAATCTCGTGCACGAGATTCTTCTTTAAGGGGGGTAGATTGTAACGACCGCAGTTCTGATAGATAGTGACATGCATTTGTACACATGATCAACATTTATAAGAAAGTAATGAATGCTTAGAATCACTATGACTCATGTTGTCAATGATCCTAAGAATATTAGAAGCACTGAATTTAAAGGACGAAATTCCCTTTAAGGGGGGTAGATTGTAACACCTCGTATTTTTCATTACTCGGGTATTACTGTGTAGATCTGATATTAGTTACACGTGTGGGAACATACTAAGTTTACACTACACATCACCACCCGACATTTTAAAATCCATCCATCTTGACCAATTGATTTGGACCGTGATGACAATGGACCCTTAAATGTCAAGATCAGCACATGAACACAATTATACATCAATCTCAATGTCTAGGGCACTTTTCACCCATAGGTCTAGTCATCCAACTGATTGACTTTTAAGATGGACCCTTACATCAATAGGAGAAACTTATTTTCATATTTCCATCCCTTGAATAGGTAAATCTAATAACCTACCTTGGATCTAGAAGTCTGAATCACGAGACCCCACTGCTTATCGTACCCTCAATATCCTGCCAATCAATCCAATGCTTCATTCCTCTAACCCAACCATCGATTACAGAAATCAACCTTTAGGTTGTAATTAGACGACCCTGGAAACTGTTAAAACCGTTCAATGGGGGACCTTGACTTTATTAAAAGGGACCCAACATACCAAACGCATCGATCATTAGGCTTACAACACCTAAGTTAACAACCCACTACTTGACCACCCGCATCCCCAACTTTTTATCACTAAATAAATGGTTAAAAGTTAACTTAA
This sequence comes from Magnolia kwangsiensis, assembly GCA_037074715.1. Taxonomy (NCBI): domain Eukaryota; kingdom Viridiplantae; phylum Streptophyta; class Magnoliopsida; order Magnoliales; family Magnoliaceae; genus Magnolia; species Magnolia kwangsiensis. The sequence goes on along the minus strand of CM073576.1, from coordinate 37,790,764 downwards.
ATAGGCCTAGAGAACTTTAGAAATTTGATGATCAAATGGATTAACAATCTGGCCGTTAGATTGCTAATGATCAATACGTAAGACAAGATCACTTGGTATGGCCCACCTGTGCTTTAGAGATCTGTTTGATCTTTGGTCAGATGTCTTAGTTGGAACTTTAGAATTGATTGGTCGGTGTGGATTCCACAAAATATAAAAGTGGACCCCACATCTGAGTTATGCATGTGCATAAGTTTTGTGCACATGCAGTGCATCGGATCCGAATTTGGGTCAAATCGGGTGTTGAGCCGAGCAAAACCAAAAAAGGAGAGAAATCTCTCCCATTCCCGCCTGACGCTAGTTCGAATGGGACCGTCTGTCTAATGGTGTGACCGGACGATTTTTAGAATACGAAAACATGATCCAGGCCGTTCATCTGATAGATAGGGTCCCATTTACCCTAACCCCGAAGTTATCTGGGATTGAAAGTTCCCTATGCCAGCTCGGTCAGCGTCGGAACTGGTATAGCCAAGAAAAGTCCCTGACGAAGGAGATGAAGCCACGTGTACCGACCTTCTGGCAAATCTGGCCGTTGGAAACTATTGAACGCCCGCCACGCATGCAGCTGAGGCCTCGTCACCCCTACCATTTCCAAATATGGCTCGCTACTTAGTAAAAAGTGGAGAGAATATTATCCATTCTTGGCAACCTTCAACTGCAACCATCACTCGTTCTCTGGAAGGTTCTCTTAGACGATCCTGGACGTCAGTCTTAGGGTGTTTGAAAATCTCGTAACTAAATGAGAATATCCCGAGAAACTAACGAGATTGGGATTTGGCGCAAACCACCTTCGTGCGGCTAATCCCACTTACCACATGGCATCCCTTCACCGTTGATAGTGGCCCAAAAGCCTGATGGACATCATCTAAACCACCTGAACATTCCTGATCAAGGGATCAACCGTCCCACTCGAAGATGCCATTGTCAGCCTCCATCTTCCTCGAACAGACTGAGAGACACATTTTTCATAATAATAACTATCAATCAGATCCAAACCGCTCATCGTGTGGCCCAACCCATTTAAGGTCCTTCTAAAACAATTTTAGGGACCCATACACACGACAGGACGAATAGGAGAATCCCAATGATGAGTTCCTCTTGGCAGCTATGTGTTACAGTACGCTAATCACTGGGATTAGCTGTGGACATTTCTAGAAACGGAAACGCCTATAAAGGGCCTGGAATTAGGGCGACTCCCAAGACAGTTAGCAAAGGAAAAGAAAGGAAATAGAAAGAGAGAGGGAGAGAGAGTGAGAGAGCGCCGCTTGTGTGGGTCGCTGGTTCAATAGTAACTTGACTCAGCCAAGTCGCTCAGTTCTGAGAGAAAGCTGAGAGAAGGGAGAGAAAAATGAAAGAGAAGAAGAAGATAGTGAGGAAGAATAGAGAGGGATTGGTGGGGAAACGGCTGCTAGAATTGGTTTGCAGCTGCCGTTTCGACTCGTCCCGAGCCAACTGAGTTCGCACCTCCAACCACCGTCCAGCTGCTTCATCTGTTGAGAAGCCAGTTATCCCAAACCATCTGTCAGCACCCGAACGGTATCCCGAGTCAGGTAATTCTCGTCGCTCCTCTCTCTATTAATGGTGAACTCGTCAACTTGACTGACTGCATTCACAGCCACCTCAACCCGGTTTCGAGCTGAGTGACTCAGCTACTCGCCCAAGGTGAAAACCTTATCCGACTCCATGGCTGTGTTCGGTTTACCCCAGTTCAACCACACCATTGAGTATTTCGGATCCATTTCGACCACTGCTAGAGTATTTCACCAAATCGTTGAATGGGTCATCTGAGTTGAGTCATTACTGAGTTTTAAACTTGTCTCTGTTTCAGGGAAAACCCTGACTCAGATCATCCGAGAAGACAATCTGTCCCAACCTCTTTATCCCATTAGGTAACACAAAAATTCATCCTAACTTTTTTTAAGGTGGTCACTACATTCCACTCGGCACCGAGTTAACTCGTCCTGTTTTTCGAGTGACTCGGTGACGACTCACTAAACCTCGACATGGCCTGTCTAGGTATCACTCACGACAACTCTCTTAGAGGAACAACAATCCCCTCAGTAAAGATAAACTACTAGCACATGAATTCTATACACTGATGTGATTGGTCATTGTGAGTTAAGATCTCATAAATCCACCCTATAAGGACACCAAAGCAAGGAAGAGACTCATCTGAGGTGAGGGATATCCCACATGGCTTCACCATTTCATGGAATTCTAAAATAAGTGTAGAAAGATATTATAATTGTGCAAATAGTAGTTGTGTTTCTTTAACTTTGAATTGACATGAATAAACATGTGGGAATGCCTCAATTTATGATACGTTGACATGTCTTATAAAAATTGCTTTAAGATCACCATGCCATATTTGGAATTGCTTATGTACCCATACATTCCTACTTGATGCATATTTATTATGCCACATTTGTAATTACTTGAGTACATATATATACATCTTCTAGTTACATTAATTGAAAGAGTTCTTGCTTCCACTACAATGATAAGCTTGCTCCATTTCTCATCATATGTGCTAGAACTGTTATAATTTGATACATATGAATATCTCTTTTCTCAAGATGTGTAGTAATTCTATTACTATCCTAATGTGTTTGAAATGTCATATTTGGACCTTCCTTTGGACCTTGGGAAAGTAAATGAATTTATATGGAGCTCATTGTTGAATGCTAGATATCCTATTAAAGGACTACAAGGCTTAATCATGCTTATGAGAGTAATCTTGTTAATCCTATGGAATGTGCATGAGCATCATTGTACATAACATTCACACATGACATATGAGCTTTTCCGAGTGCGCGATGTAAGTCACACTCTGATTGAATTCTTGAAGGCTCTAGCACTTCGGTTAAACTCACAGAGCATGTGCATTTGTACCACTTTGGGTGCTCTTTCTTTACATGAGGCTTTTTCGGGATTAGACTCTCCTCGGGCGTACCCTGTATATTTTTTCAGGAGATATCCTTGGGCGCACTCACCTTCATGGCCTTTTCCAGGTAGTTAACCTACTGCGGGCGGTCTGCATGGTCTATTCCGGGCAACTAGTTCTCCTTGGGCGTACCTATTAGTATTTTTTCGGGTGACTAGTTCGCCTTGGGCGACCCCTTTATTTTGACAGCTGGATGTGCATTCCCAGATCTGTGACTTGAGCATACATTCATACATCCATATATGTACATCCGAGTTTATATCATCCTCATTGTGATTGAATATGATTGGCTTAAACTGTTTTAGAATAACATGTATGCATGAATCCTTGCGAGAAGTTTCCACTGAGTTTTCACTCACCCAATAGTGCGGTTGCACCAAATAGATGTAGGTATGACGGAGGGAAATGGTGCTCTAGCGACACACCAAGGACGGCTGAGGTGGACTGTGGAGAGGAAGAGTTCTATGTATATGTTGTTGAGCCGTTGGAGCTCGACAGATAATTTAGGATTTACTCGCTTTCATATTTCAGATTTTGTATTTTTCTTGAATTGTAATAAAATATTTCCCCTGTTGTAGGATTTCATGTTGCTTTCATTTACTTATATTAAACTTTTTCATTGTAATTACTCTTGGTATCATTAGTGTATGAAATATTTTCTTAGTCCATGTTATGAAATTCGCCACTATTTAAATGTATGATAGTCCACTTCGTAGCGTAACCCTCGGGTTCTCGTACTCGAGCGACTATCCTCGGGTTTCGAGAATCAGGGTGTTACACATTTAACCAACATTATCCTTACAATGTGGACGTTAAACCAATATTGCTTCCAAGGCATGACCCGCCACAAAGGTCAACACATATACCACGGTGGAATCACATTATAATGGGCCTCAACCCATGGACTCTAAATACATCACAATGGGCCTCAACCCATGGGCCCTATACACATCACAGTGGGTCTCAACCCACGGGCCTTTATACATCACAATGGGTCTCAACCCATGGGCCCTAATACATCACCATGGACCTTACCAAATGGGCCAGAAATATTTCACAATGGGCCTCTACCCATGGGCTACAAATACATCACAATGGGCCTGAACCTATAGGCCCCAAATATATCACAATGGGCCTCCTAAATGGGCGATAAATACGCAACAAGTAGGCCCTACACTTGGGCCTCATACACGTAAAGTGGGTTGCATCAATGAGCCGCACCAAGGGGCCTTATAAGCATCACAATGGCCTACAATTACATCAAGGTGGGCCTCACAAATAGGCTATAAAATACATCAAGGCGGGCCTCATACAACAGGTGGACCTTATATATCGAGTGGGCCTGATGGGGCAGCCCCAAGTCTAATAAAATAGATATACTGCGTGGTTGAAACACATCCATCATGGTGCACCCCAAAACACACACACACAGGTGGGCCTCATCCCAAAAATATGGATGGGCAGCGTGGTAGACTTAAGCATCAAGGTGGGCCACTGCACAGACGGTGCATACCCAACACTACATCATGGTGGGGCAATACACAACACTATCCAAACATGGCCCAAGTAAATCAGCTCTATCCGGCTATTGTCCAGCACCATCCAGCGCCATCTGGATAGTGTGGATGAAATAAATACATCATGGCGGTGTCCACCATCCCATGGACAGAACGGATATACAGCACACCATCAAGGTGGGTCCTATCATCCCGTGGATGGTATAAATGAAACACATACATTGTGGGGATCCACAGAACTACACAGCAGGTGGGCTCCGCCTTTTGGACGATTTGGATGCAACACATGCATAATGGTGGACCTCATAGGGATAGATGGCGTGAGAGGACACATACATTACTAGGGACCCACTGTCCAGTGGTTTGGACGGTGAGGTAAGAACACATACACCATTAGGTGGGTCCCACCGTCCAATGTTGTGGATGGTGCGGACAGAGCACATACACCATGGTGGTTTTCACCATCCACGGCTGTGGACGGTGTTAGTAAAACACATACATCACTAGTGGGTTCCACGTGGGGCCCACCATAATGTTTAAATGTCATCCAACCTGTTGATAAGGTCATGGTGACCTGGATGGAAGGAAAAACAAATTTCCTATTGACCTAAAAATTCCATGGTGACCCAAAAAGGGTTCCAATGGCAGCCGTTAGACCTCACTGTTTCCTGTGATGTGGGCCACCTGAGTCCTAGATCAGGCTAATTTTTGGAGTGGGTCCACTTCAGGGAGTGGCCCACCCGATGAACGGTGTGGATATCAAATATACATCATGGTGGGGCCTATAATGAGGCCCATGGACAATGTCCAAGCAGCGGACGTTGCTTGCTGCAGCGTCTCTAGACGCTAACAGCAACAACGTCCCTATTATATATTTTTTTGTGTTTTTTTGAAAATCTGAATTTCTGTGGTTTTTCACAGGTAGGGTCTGTATCAGTTGAATCCAGTCCAACCAATGGATTCTATAGCCCATGACAAATCCATCAAGCTTAATATTGGGCATGTTTTGGGGGTATACAAAGATTAAAGTGAATTTAAATGGTGAAAATCATTATTTTCAAAGGTATGGCCCGCTTGATTATCAGATCGGCTTTATTTTTTGACTCAACGCCTAAAATGAGCTAGGGATTAGAATGGATGGCGTGGATTGAATACATACATCAAGGTGGAGCCTACACCAGTGGCCCACCCCAAATGCTTTACACCAAGCTAATATTTGTGTTTCCCATTAACGTCCAGCGTCCAGGGACGCTTAACGGTTTGGCCATGTAAAGGTGGGCCTGCTCAGGTGGGCCACCAAATGATGGATGATGTGGGTACAACATATATGAAATGGGCCTCACCTACATATAGCTTAGACAAAATACATGCTTCATGGTGGGGCCCATCCTGGTGGGCCACACCGCCACATCAACACATAAAGAAAATAAATGAAAAAGAGGGAGAGAGAGAAAGAGAGAGTTCGAGAGTGAGACACGTGTGATGGAGGGCTCCGCCACTATGAGCCCTCCCTTGCAAGTAATTATACATCAAGTGGGTCCCATTACACGTGGGCCCATCAAATCAAAAATCAACGGTGGAGATCCTTTCACCACCAAATGTAAGGTCTAGATGACCCTATCTATACAAGAAAAATGAATATCATGATGGGGTCCATGGAGAATGGCCCCATCATGGAATGATCATGAGGATCAAGGTGGTCCATTGACCACATCAAAGGTCCAAAGTGAGATCCATACCATCGATCGGTAAGCCTCACTTAGCTCATCATAAGAATATGAAAATCTAGCCTATAGAAGCACCCACCCTAGATCTCTTCTTCCGCCAATGCATGCTAGAGCTTCAAATGAATAATTTCAACGGTTGAGATGGTTTTTGGAGGGTGAGATTGGACGATATGAAGGTGGGCCACACTAGCTTCACCTCTTGGATGCCATGGACGTTTGGTGCTTTGGAGGAGAATGAGAGAGAAATGTAAGAGAGAAGGGTTATAAGGAGTGAGAGGGATGGGTGTGATGGGTGAAAAGGTGAGTGATGAGTGATGTGTATTTGACATGTGAGGGATGGGTTGCTTTAACTTTGGGGTTACTTGGGGATGGGATTTTGCACTTGATAAGAGAGGTGATTGATGGGATTGATTTGACACATTATAGAGATTCTCCTGGGATTGTAAACGCTTGGTATTTTCTTAAAATAAATGTGGGCCCACATCTTTTGACATGGGTATCGAGTTAGTGCGTGAGTCGTGGCGTTGGAACCACGGCGACGATGCAGTCGCAATGGTACACGTCTCAGATTAAGAAGAGTTAAATATATAGGAGACGACTTCGGGTCGTGCGCAAACGTTGATCATGGGTCGCAGGTTGCTGGAATTCGACAGGAAGGATCGCGAGAGTCGACAAAACAGTACATGATAGAATACGGGTCTTACAATGATGTAGATGTTATATCTCTACCGTCCATTTACTAGACAGTGGATTCCACCCTGATACAGGCCTGGACGCTGGAGTGCATAAATACCAGCTTAATTCAAAATTTCTGCATGTGTGTATCCACACCTCCATCAGTTTGAGGCATGGGAACCACCCCACTCATGTGGCACATGTGGGGATGGGACCTACCTTGATGTATTTGTTCTATTTCCACACCGTCCATTGCTTGGATGGGGAGAACCCATCCCACGTGAGGTCTATATCTAGACCGTCCGTTAAATGGACGTCTAGAAGTTTGAATGCATGATGTTAAAAATAATAATAATTATAATAATAATAATTATTATTATTATATATGTATGTATATGTATATATATATATATATATATATATATATATATATATATAAAGAGAGAGAGAGAGAAGTGGGGTGGCCCGCCTCCACCATGTGGGGTCCACTGATGTATGGGTCACATCCCACCATCCAATACATGGACGATGGGGACCATCATGATGTAAATGTTTTATTTTCACCATCCACTTAGACGGTGGATTCCTTCATGTTGTATGTGTTTTATCTGCACCGTCCAAGATGGGATGGTGAGCCCTCATATGATGTATGTTTTTATCCACACCGTCCATCTGGACGGGTGGTGTGGGGCGCATTGAAATGTATGTGTTTCTCCAACCATCCATCCAATAAGCGAGCTCGTCTTAAGGCCTTAGACTAAAAAATAAGGCAGATTTGCCTATCAGGCGGACCACACTGCAAATATCAGAGGGGGGTTGAACGACTACCATTGAAATCCTTTTGGGATCACAGAAGTTCTGGATCAATATGATATTTGTTTTTCCTCTTGATTCAAGTCCTTATGACCATATGAATAGATTGGATGGAAAATAAACGTTATGGTGGGCCCTGTAGGATTTTAACGGTGGAAATCATTATCTCCACTACTAGTTGTAGTATGGTCTAGATGATCTTTCAATACGATTCATTTTTTTGAGAATGTGTGCGGCCCACCTAATGTTTATGAGGCCTATTAGTGCGACCCATTGATGTAGCCCACTTGATATATATGAGGCCATATGGTGTGTCCCAGTTGATGTTTATGAGGCCCATTGGTGTGGCCTGTTGATGTAGTCCACTTGTTGTATATGAGGCCCATTGGAGCGGCCCGTTGATGCCGCCCACTTGATATTTATGAGGCCCATTAGTGCGGTCCGTTGATGCAACCTACTTGATATATATGAGGCCCATTGGTGTGGCCCACTTAATGTTTATGAGGCCCATTGGTGTGGCCTAATTGATGTTTATGAGGCCCATTGATGTGGCCCACTTGATGTATATAAGGCCCATTGGTGTAGCCCACTTGATGTTTATGAAGCCCATTAGTACGGCCCACTTGATGAGGCCCATTAGTGATGCAGCCTACTTGACATTTATGAGGCCCATTGGTGCGGCCTATTGATGTGGCCCACTTTATGTATATGAGGCCCATTGGTGCGGCCCGTTGATGCGGCCCACTTGATGTAGATACGGCCCATATGATGAGGCCTGAAGTGTTGTATATGAAACCCATGTGATGCAACCCATTATGATATGTGAGGCCCATATGACAAGACCCATTACGATTATATGAGGCCCATTGAGATTATATGTGGCCCATTATATTGTGTATGAGGCCCTTGTGTGAGGCCATGGGCCCACTACATGTTTGGCCCTATGAAGGCCACTCCTTGGGAGCAATGTTGGTTAAATGTCCACATTGACGGACAATGATAGTTAAATGTTCACATTGTGACATTCCCTTAGGCCCTTTGTTAGGCCGATTATCGATGTTGATTATCGGTGGGTTATCGATACTGATTATGAGTATGTGACAGCATTGCATCATGATACATGTCCATACACATCACTGAAATGTTTGTTATGATATGTGGTTAACCATTGCATATGCCATAGAGCAGGTTATTTATGGGACTCCCTGATGGGCGGAGTCATCCCATATGAGCGCACGGTATGCGTAAGATTGATGCATGATTGGATTGTGTGACTCATGAATTTTATATTTTATGATATGACCACTGTATGCCCTAGCGACATCAGGACTGTAGCCTCCACAGGCATATCGTGGATGGCCAAATGGAACACCGAAAATCTTTTTCTACATGGAGTTCCATAGATATCTATGGGTGAAAGTCCCTAAACCCTCTAGGTACCAAAGGACGCTCCAATGCCTAGACCAAGTGGGTACATGAGCGCTCAGGTGCTAAATACAAGTAGGCTGTGTTTTCCACTATGTTGTGGTCAGTTGAAAGGGGGTGTAGCCTTACTTGTCCGAGGGAGTAGGCATAACTAGGCTGAGTTTGACCAGATTATAAATGGGTCCATTATCAATGTGCCTGTTTGATATTGGCTGACTATTGGGTAGGTGGATAATAAGGTCTCTTCCACTTACCCAGTTGTGTGGGCGACCAACCTGAGGTTAGGAGTTTACCATATTGAGTCTAACTATCCAAATTTAAGTATGAGACTAGTTTGGATAGAAGTCTCTTGTCATAAGCCCTATAGCCTGCGATACTACGTAATATCATCCCGACTTCACACTTCATTTTAGTCATTTCATTCGCATCGAATATTGCATTGCATCCCTAGCGCATATCATTTGGTTTATTATGCTTCTGTTTTGCATGGCCTAGATATGACTGACGGAATTCGTGGACTCGTCGGGATTTACATATTTCATTTCTTCCTCGGTATATGATATTGGCTTATTATGTTTTTGCATCGCATAGCCTGAATAAGGCTGATGGTATTTATGAACTTACCAGCATGTTTTCACATTACTCTGATATTGCATACTTGACACTTACTTTGCGCACACACTAACACCACCCTTTAAGCTTTTTATTAGCTTATGCACGATAGATGTGTGTAGGTGATGTTAGGTCGCAGCAGTGTTGAGCTTGGAGCATGTAACTTTCTTCTAGAGCTTTGATTTTCGATATATGTATTTCCCTTTCAGCACTGTATTCAACTGTTTATATTAGTAGATATGTGATGATGATGTTGCCTTTGTGATTTGAATAAACTTGTGGTTATATTTATTACGAGATAAATGTACGTTGAAAAATCCTCCTTGTAGGATCCTAGGATCAAAATCTGGCATACGGGTGTTGGGAGCCAAGAATGAAGTAATACGGAGGCTATCGGCATCGAATTCGGCGATCAAAAATTTTATGAGCCCGATTTCTGAGTTTGGGACATGACATCTACGATCAGCCTTTCTGATTCATCTTGCTCCTCTTGATCATTCTTCCTGAATAGGGAGCTTTTATTCAATCTGACGTCACGTCTAGTGATGACTTTGCATGTGACCTTGTCGAATAACCTGTAACCTTTCACACCAACACTATAGACAACAAAGATGTACTTTTTACTTTATAGTCTAGCCTATCTATCTCAATTAACAGTACATGAGAGTAAGTCTCACAACCAAATAAGTGCAAATCTGAGTAGTCCATCTTATGACCACTCCAAACTTCTTTTAAAATTTTACATTCAATTGTAGTAAAAGGAGACTAGTTCACCAAATGGCAAGCCCTGTTAACATCCTCAGTTCATAAGTCCTTGCCCAACCCAACATTACTTAACATGTATCAAGCCCTTTCCAAGAGAGTCTGATTCATCCATTCAACTACACCGTTTTGTTTGGAGATATCACGCACCGTGTTGTGCCTAATAATCCCTTTATCTTTATAATATTCATTAAACTCGGAGAAAGTAAATTCTCTACCATTATTAGTCCTTAAAACTTTTATTTTTCTCCTTGATTATTTTTCCATCATTGTCTTCCATTGTCTAAATATGGTGAAAATTTTAAATTTACATTTCATGAAGTAAATCCAAACTTTCCAAGAGTAGTCGTCAATGAATGAGACAAACTCTAACAGAAACCTCTAGTGATGGCCCCCATACGTAAGAGTGCACAAAATCAAGCACTCTTATCATATATATAATGTTCGCATATATCTAAATCAGAATTATTAAAAACTAGAATCAAACATTGATCAGAAAGTACCATCATGCTCCTCTCGCTCATGTGGCCCAGATGAGCATGTCACATACGTGTAGGCATAAAATCTGTAACATTCGCTGCTACTCCACCTATTGAAGTTCTTTTGATCAACCTGTAGAGGTTTTCACGCCTTTGCACTCTCATAACCACAAGTGCCCCATTTAAAACTTTAAGGACATCATTAAGACCGATGAACTTGCACCCTATAGCCTCCTATGTACCAAGAGAAATCAAACTCTTCTTCATATCAGGAACATGCATGATGTGAGTTAATGTATGCTCCATCCCATCAAACATCTTGATGTGCATTGTACCAATGCCACAACATTACAGACATTGTCATTACCCATAAAGACCTGTCAAGCATCGCACTCACTGTAACTGGTGAACCAACTTGGATGAGGAGTCATGTGATATGAAGCTCTTGTGTTAAGGATCCACTCATCTCTATGATCATCGTGCAAGTATCTGATCATAGACATAGACAACACCTCACATATGTCTATTTCTTCATCAGATGTGATAATATTAACATGCTTGGAAGAAGCTTCTGAGTTTTCTTTATTCGCTTTAAGATTTGTACAATCTTTCTTCATGTGTCCAGTCATCCCATAATTCTAACACTTTAATTTTTATTTACCCTTGCGTTTGGATTTGTATCTAAGTCTTGAAGATCCTATAACTCGCTCAATATTCCCCCCTCTCATAAGCAATGCATAAGAAGATGTCCCTATACCACCGCTTATCTTTCTCATGGCCTTCCCTTGAAGGGATGAGATAACGGTGTCCACACTCAGGGACTCATTACTAGTGCGTAATGAGTCCCTGAATGATTCATACGATGCTAGAAGAGAATTCAACAACATACATGCCTGATCTTCATGTTTAACCACTTCATTCATGTCCAGCAACTTACAATCAATTTATTAAAAGTATTGATGTGGGCCTCTACATCTCCACCTTCTAGCATCCTGAAGTTGAATAATTGCAACTTTAAGTGTGGGTGATTCTCAGTGGACTTTTTAACATAAAAGTCCTTTAACTTTACCGACAAACTCGTTGAGGTTTTCTCCTTCAAGACATTATAGAGGACCTCATCCGTGAGACACAAACGAATAGAGGATAAGGTGTTTTTATCAAGAGTATATCAATCTTCTTCACTCATAAATGGTGGTCGCTCCTCAAGAGCTTTATCTTCACCTTACTTAGTTAATAGGCTAATCATCTTAAACTTCCATAACTCAAAATTATTTTTCCATGAGTACTTCTTAATATCATACTTAGTATTTCCCATTAAGACTAATCCTTCAGATGCAAGCCTGTGTCCTAACATTATCTCTGATACCACTTGTTGGGGGAACGATGGAATCACACAAAGATGAATCAAGGATAACAATCCAATAACACTAAGCAAACACAAAGAGAACACATCAATTTAATGTGGAAAAACCCTTTTAGGAAAAAACCATGACACAGAGGGATAGTTGATCACTATAAAAGAAGAAATTACAAAGAGAAAGAGCTTACCCGATTCAAATAACCTCAAATTTTACCCTTACTATACCATTGAAACCCTAGGACTATTTAAAAACCCTTAGAATACCTTCCAATCCCCTTTACACTCATATATATTGTAACACCCCGGATTTTGGCCAATCTAGGATTTGACGTTCTTAGGCAGTGGGTCAATTAAAACACCTGAAAAATCGTTCAGAACCCAATTCCATAGCCAAAGAAACCACTTAGGATTAATTCCTTTAGAAATTAAGCGTAAGTTAGCTAGTGCAACGTTAGAGTAGCTGGGAAACAGTCCCTGATCACTTTAAATACGTTCTACAAGACCCAAATCGAGTAGAACGTATGACTCTATAATACTCTATAACCTCGGATCAAACTCTAAGCAGGTTTGTTCTCTGGACCACCTTAAAATTTTGTATTGGATCTAGACCGCGCGTCGAAAGTTCGATGCCTACTATCTTAGACCGTTAGGACCGCCTAGCCGGACTTGACAATCATTTCGAAAATTAAGTCCAACCGATAATCACAGGCTATTTCATTGAGCCCGGACTGAAGAGAGTGCGAATAGGGACAGAATTGGAATTTGAAATTCAAATCTGGCACACGACTTGGCGTGTCAGTATTAAGCTTTCTGACCGTCAGAATTCAGCCAAATTACACCCTCGGATCAGGAAAAATTTCTATTTCATATCATGAGATTTGCAGGCCTGATCTACGTGCGGTGACCGCTGAACTGAAACTGGACCGCCACGTGCGATTTGCGAACCCTGCCGGACTGAAAACTTAATGTATGCTAGATCCAGTATGCATGAGCTTAAGTCCGACCACATTCAGCCAGGGGACCACCAGAAATGTCCTTTTGGACTGAAACAGCCCCGATTTGGTTACCCCTCAAGTGAAACTTGTTCCCGAGCCTATTTTGGGCAAGTTTGGGCTTATAAAAAGGGATGAAACCCTTACTCCTCTCTCCCATCCGAATTTGTAAAAAAGCTCTAGATTGGGAGAGAGAAAAGGTGAGAGTTTGTGAGAGAAGGTGGGAGAGAATTCCCTGCTACTTGTGTCACGTGCTGCAAGTGGTTAAGCCACGTGCTCTAATCACCTGGCCAATGATTCCTCCACTTTTTCAGGTATGAAATAACCCTAGAAAGTTGCTGATTTGAGGTTTACTAGGATTCATAGCTTGTTAGCTGACGTAACTCGTGAATTAGGTTCTCTTATCGCTGTAGACGAAGCGTATATGCTCCGTTCGAATTTACACATCCATAAGAGACAAGGTACGGATTTTAGACACTTTGATTGACTGTTTCCAACGCTTTCAATGTCGTTTAATAGTAGATTATCGACGGCAACACCGTTTGACATGTACAACATGCTGTCCGTTTCCTGTTTCGTAAACCGACGGAGAATATGAGATTTAGGGCATTTTAGTCATTTGTAGGAAGTACTGATTTCATTCATATTTTGCTGATGTCATTGACATAATTTGTTGTCGCATTAGAATGTTAGGAATGCGTGCACAATTAGTTTGGTGAAGAGATTCGCCTAAATGCGCACTTCGGGTCGACATACTATATGTAGACTTAAGTGTGTAGTGTAAGTGTTTGTATTAATGCTTATATTAGTATGTATTGAATGAAATGATGTTATGGATTAGTTTGAGATTGGTTTCTCAATTGATATGCTGATGTGAATGATTTCTTACATGTTAGCCATATGCATGATTTCATTATATGAATGAAATGCATGTGCTTGATGATTCACGTAAGGTGTATGTTATAACATGTGCTTGGTGATTTCATTATGATTTAGTTTGAGATTGAATTCTCAATTAATTTGCTGATGGAAATGATTTTCTATATGTTGGTGATATGCATAATTTCATTATATGTGTGAAAGGCATGTATCAGGTGATTTTCTTAAGTTATATGTTACATGCATAATTTCATTATATGTGTGAAAGGCATGTATCAGGTGATTTGCTTAAGTTGTATGTTACAACATGTGTTAACATGCTCATATGGTGGTATTTCATTTTCAATTCTTTCACATGCTTTGCTGATGTGATTCCACATGTTTGGGACTGTACTTAGTCCAGGCAGTCGGTAACCGAACGAATTTGTGGTTGGCTTATCTTTGCCACGAACGACGCGTCGATGAACGCGAGTCGTGTTTTGGAGTTGGCGGCAGTGGTTAGACCACACGAAGTGTTTTACACACTTCATGTCGTTCAACTTGAGATGCGATCGTGTTAGTCGAGCCTGTCAAGTAACTCGACTGGCCGTTGTATGTTCACCCTGCATGAGTCATAACTGCTTGAACCTAGGGTACTGAACTTACCATTGTAAACCCTGTTAACCATGGTACCTTGATCCATGAAGACTCATGAGCTGGGCATGGTGGTATGGGACACCGTGATCGAGCTGTCGGCCTACGCTGGGGCCACAAAACTCCCCGTAGTGACCAGTGAGCACCTAGTCTCGTGACCAGATTATGGTGGTATGGGACACTATATTCTTGTTGTCGGCCTACATTGATAAGGTGATAGGGGAGCGGTGCAACGAGTGCGAGCAACAGCCCTGGCAGCCCTTTGTAGTGACCGCGAGCGTATTCTGAGTCTACGGGAGGCGATGACCCTTCCGTAGCAGTAGAGTACAGTAGGCCTGTATTGATAAGGTGATGGGGGAGCGGTGCAACGAGTGCGAGCAACAGCCCTGACAGCCCTTGCAGCGACCTACAAAATATACATCGTATGAGATTACTAGGAGTGACGACCCTAGACAGGATCTGTGTTGGGATTGATATAAGGGAGGTACCTTAGTTTCCCAATCTTGCTGTTTGAATGGACTAATAACAACTCGAAAATCATATCACCATTACATTGCATGTGCCTGGAAGATGTGGAGCACTTTAGGGAGTGTGGCATGCCGCAGTCGTAAGATGGTGCCGTATGAGGGAGATCGTCGGTGAGGGCATACATCACGTCACGTCATATTGCATTAACAATAGTATTAGGATTGCTTGATTTATTGCTTTACTATTATCGCATGATTGATTTGAGAACATGTTAATCCTTGCTCTATTATTCCTCTGAGTTAGCTACTCACTCCCACGTTACGGGACGGTGTTCCTGGACACCCACCAGACCTTTTTGTGATTGCAGATGATGGCGCGGCCTGCGAGGCGGAGCCGAACTTGATGATGTTGATGATGAGGAGGATCCCTCCTTTATGCGTATTCTGATTGACGGGATTACAGGGAGGTTGATTAGATACCTTGACACTCGTCATTTTATATTTTCAGAGCACTCATGTATATTCCTTTTATTTACTTTTAGAGTATACATGTATGTATATAACTTGGTAATGTGTTCACACTCTGGAGACATACAACAGTTTATATATGTTATACCTACTATCACAGTCTTCCGCTTGTGACTTTAACTGTCTCTGGAGTATGATATGCTGTTCTGGCTTAATCTCACTCATGTTTAATACATTATCACATACAACATTCAATCATACATATCCATGTTGCATAAATAACATTTTGAAACTCGGGAGTTGGGTTTTTGCTCGACCCCCCCGATTTTCGGGATGTTACATATATAGCCTTGAAAAGAATCCCAAATGAAATATGAAACAAATCCTGTAATTTTATAGTTTTGCGAAAAATCTCCGCAGAGTCTGTCGATGGCATCGAAGCTATGTCGATGGCATCGAACTAGCACCTCAACTGTATAGAGCTAAAAATGATTTTCTGAAAATTCTCGATGGCATCGAAAAGTGCCCAGTTAGTCCAGCAACCAACTGAAGAAAATTCAGAAAATATTGACAAGATCGATAACTGTTTGATGTCGTCGAAGGTGACATTGAATATGTTGTTGATGGCATTGACCAACCCTATATTTGACTCGATTTAAGACATCAAATACAATGATCTCCACCATGTCTTCAATCATCAAATAGGTAGCTTCTTGTACTCTCTTCTTATCTCTGCCTTGCATCATAGATCCATCAACGCTTCTCGTACATACTCTATTTTCCTTTTACATCATCGCCAAGCCCAGAGAAATTGGACAGAACTTGAACTTCTTTGTAGGAACAACCTTGGTGAGCATGTCCACCAAATTTATGCTAGTATGAATCTTCTACAAAATCATGCCTCCTTCTTCAAGCACCTGTTGGATAAAGTGGTGACGAACATTAATTTTGTGGGGTTATGTTTTATAATTTTGAATGGTAGATAACTATTTTAATATTTATTGCTACAATATTATTTAATGTAATTACTAAATATCAAGTCAACTCAACTAAAGATTCCTTCCGGTCTTTGGGCTGACTTGACCAGACGAAACATCTAGTAGGTTTTGAACTATGGATAGCACACATGTATATATATCCAAGCTATTCATCCCGCATTGTACACTGTTAACATCCTCAATAACTATCAGGCCTACCAAAAATCTGTCTAATTTATACTGTTGGAGTTTGTCTTAACCATCCATTTTTCTTATACATGTGTGATGTGCCTCATCACTCGATGAATATTAATTTTTGGGGCCAGGTCATGTTAATTGTCCACACACACTACGTTATGAATGGCCTATAGATCAATTACATGCATGTCATTCACTATGGGAACCAGGACCATGCGTTAAAATTGTCATGCCTAGTCCCACATTCTATCAAGACGCTCCCCAAAACGCCCTCTCACATGGGTATCCCAATCAATTGATAACCAGGCTAGATTTTTCCTAAGGTGTGGAGACCACGCTTACCATTCCTCACATTAGAAATTCCATGTACTCTTGCACGAGAGATGTTTGATACTCTAGTTGTGAGACAGTTCATGCACTCTTGGAATGTATCTTATTAGCGGTACTTGTTTGTTGAATTAGGGCCATTGATTATTGTTCACTTGGACCATCTATCATATCATATGGTGATTAATCAGTCATTTTGAACATTAGTTCAGCTTAATCGTTGATTTGTGATTGACAAAAGGTGGGGCCTATGATGTACGTTGTTTAATTCAAGTTGCATGTCAGCCACATATTCCTTTGGAGGGCACACATATGAAAACATCAGAAAATGCAAGAGTATTAAAGCTTTTCTCATCTTGAGAAACCTTAACGATTCTGATATCTAAATTTATGTTATTAACTACTTTTTTGTCATTCAGTGATGATTTGGTTGTGGCTACGAGATTCCTCGGATTGGGTGGTCCCAAAAACTATATATACAGGCATTGGGTTGCTGTCAATCCAACTAGGAATACAATAAAAGTGATGAATTAATCAATCATTAAAACTGTGCATCTATTGGGGGGGGGGGGGGGGGGGGGGAAGAGAGAGAGAGAGAGAGAGGAGACCATGATTGTCACGCTGAGCCAGGCTATAGTCCTCTGAGCCTTAGCCCAGCCCTGGCCTTAATTATGCTGGGAAGGCCCTAGCATTTTCTTCACCCTACTAGGTTGGTCTTATGAAAGAGAAGGGAAAGACCAGTGATTAAAATAAAAGTTTGAAATAGTACAACCCAAACAGTAAGAGAATTTTTGAATCTATGATAAGTCCCATCATATAAGCGATTTTCACCGATGGTATATGATCTTGTATCTAATAATTGTTGTACCTTATTTCTAACCATTCTTGGGAAGCTCAATTGAAAATGACATCCATTACGGTAAGGGAAAGATATAACATGATAAAAATCTTTTAAGGATGCTTAAAGTGCTTTTTAGAGAATAAGTAATAATAGGGTGATAAGCCAGGGAGTGGTTGAAAAATATTAAAATGAAAACCAAGGGGCCGAGAGGCATTCAAGAAGTGTGGCCGAGAGGTGTCCAATCATACACCGAGCGGCTGAGAAAACTTAGGAAACAGAATACGGCTCGAAAGCTCGATCGAGTGATCAAAACGACAAGATACGAAGAGTGGTCGAGTGAAGCATGGGTGAGCGACTGACAAAAGAGATATGTGGCCAATATATGGTGGAAGGGTGAGTGACGACCGAGACAAACACAACTGGACTAAGCAGAAGAGGAATGGTCACAAAAGGACGTAGATAAGAGATGGATCTAGAAAAACTTTTCGATTTCCTTAACTGTTGTAGTAATGGAAGAAGGATTTGGAAGAATAAACTACAACGGAACTTTATAAATAGTAAAGGAATTTAACACACCTAACCTACATATCTAAAAAAAAGTAAAAAAAAAAAAAAAATCTACTAACCAACCAACAACAATCAATCAAATTTATCAATTTATCTTTTATTTTAGTTTATCCTAAGAGTAGCGCTAATTCTTAGCCATAATCTTTAGTTGTAATCCAAGTCTATGCTCATATGATGGATTTATTCTTTATCTAATATCAAACTGTTCTTTCAAGAGACACATCCTTGCAATTGCTCCTAGTGATCGATTGTGACTTTTTCCTTTTATTTGATTTACACTGGTATTCGAAAAGTCCTTTCTTAAGGAAGGCACAAAGTAAACCATCTTCTGTAACACCCCGTATTTTCTATATTCAGGTGTTACTATGGAGATCTAAATAACTTTATACACGTGTGAGAACACATACAATTTACACCACACACCTCCATCCAAAAATTCTCAATCTATCTATCTTGACTATTAGATTCAGACTATGACAACCACAACTTATTTGCAAGGTACTTTGAGTTAACCCTTGACCTTTCAACCTAAGTTTACATCAAAAATGATAATCCAACCCATAATCTAAAAGAATTTTCTACTTGAAGTGAGTGACAACATACATGAGAAACATCTATAGATACAGTTACAAACATAAACTAATCTCTCAACTTTGATCCTAAATCAACTTAAACTATCTTCACCCTGACCACGGAATAGGGCCAACTGTGAAATCGGCATTAAGATTAACCTACGAACTCAAACATACATTGATCCAATCGTCAAGTATATTCGTTATCTATAGATTGAACCATCCATCATCAATAAAAAACCCTTGATCATCAAACCCGTCATTCATCAGGCCACAATAACTACGATTTATAATCCACACTCAATCATCACCTGAACACTTTAAGTAAACCAGATGATCAGCTACAAATTCTAACTCGGATTAAACTGGAAAACTCTACTGTCGATAATCAAGCCATTCAACTATTAGATCGCTTAACATCACTATTTAAAATCCCTAATTTCATACTGTAGCTACTCCTGAATGAATGTAATCGTCATGGAATTGGTGGCATAGATCACTAAATACATCTATTGTTAGGCTCGCGTCACTCGATATAGAAATCCAGCACTAACCATCATATCAAGTTATTGGACCATTGAATCCACCACTAATTATCGTTTAAACAAATCCCAAAAATCTTGTACTTTAGTGTGCATCAGACTTGGAACAAATCCAACCGTTGAAAAACACTCAAATCACGTAATGTGGCCCACCTGAACCTTGGATTTGCCTCATCTTTGGTCAAAGGCCTCTAATGAGACTTCCAAAGTGAATGAGTGGATTAGATCTCACAAAAAAATCACAGTGGACCCCACTTTTAACTTGAGTACACACGAGCATTACATACACTTGATGTGCACCATACGTAGAGTTTGACCCGACGGTTTCCCGAAGAAGGAAAACTTCTTGATTCTTTCTCCATTTTCTCTGCCAAAGCTATTTAAACAGGTTGGTTTTGTGCATGATATGTGGCCCATCTTATAATACATCATCAAGATCTGAACCAGTCATCTAGTTCAGAGGGTCGGTCTGATCAGAACCCTGGTCCTTGCACTCGTTGGAACTCATATGTGTGCGCACAGATTCGATCACAAACAACTAGGATTCGAACGTACATTGGATGTTTGATCCAGATTAGGCCGCTATTCCAATCCATATCATTGATCTAAACTGTCCATCATATAGCCCAGGAGACTTCAAATAAAAACCAAGAACTTTCTGCTCCTAGCTGATCATGTACTTATGCACAATCTCGGGCAAAAAGTGAGTTGCGTGCGGTGTATTTCCCAAAACGTGGTAGCACACATGCTCTCCATCCTTAGATCCTAACCACTCATGCCTAAGTTAATCCCAGTCCTCCATTCACACCACACTCTAGGGCTTCCTTCACAATCAAAGACCCGTCGTAACTTAAAAACTAAAGAATTTACTAAGTTTTCATCACTGTCCGTCCAAAACATGGGTCCCATAGTGTCTTTTTAATCAAATCTACACCATTCATACGAATCAGATAAGAGGAATAGCCATTGAGATGTAATCCTCCATCATCAATGTAAGGCCTGTATCCTAGTCCGTACCGTTCCGTAGGCTTCAACGGTCATTCCGGTCGAATTCTAGTAACCCTCGACCTTTCTCCAACGTTTATGCACGATCCTATGCTGAGACCTGCATACCGAAGTCGGCTTGACCTGAAACTTGTATCTTAGCAACCGCGCCATCGTCGCGGTTCCAACGTTATGACTCACGCACCGATCTAATACCTGGGTTAGAAGATGGAGATCCACGTTCATTTTGAGGAAAACACAGCGCATTATGAATTTCAAAGGAATCTCTACAACATGTCTCATCAATCAATCAATCAATCATGTCAAGTACAAGCCATACCCCAAGTACAACAACTCATCCCTTCCCATTCTTAAAGTCAACTCTCTCTCTCTCTCTCTCTCTCTCTCTCTCTCTCTCTCTCTCTCTCTCTCCACCCATCCCTTTCTTACAACCCCATCACTCCACCCATCACCCATTACACATCATCCCATCCCTTTTCACCAATCACTTCCCTCTCTCTCTCTCATTCTCTCTTCATTCCCAAGCAAAAAAAAATTCATATGTCCAAGCCTCTCCAAGCTCTCCCAAAACAACAAGTGTGGTCCACCCTCTCATCCCTCATCCCCACCATCGAAACTCCATCATCCACCGTTAAAAGTTAAGCATAGGAGCTAAGGAGGCTAAGGGAGTAAGAAGAAAGCCAATAGGTGGGTAATCTAACCGTCAATTTTATTATTTGAGGGCCCACATATGGTGGGACCCATCTTGATGTATGCTTTGTATTTAGGAAGGGCCCATAGTGGCGGGGTCCCTCCCCTTCTCACCGATCTCTTTCCCTCTCTCTCTCTTTTGTAATGGGTGTGGCCCACTAGATCCACACCGATCGTGGACCTTCCATGATGGATGTATTTTGTCAACGTCGTCCATCTGTTTTATCCAAGCCATCCAGTGGCCTGGATGTCATGCCCCAAACTCGAAAATCGGAATCACAGGAATCCCGATCGCCGAATCCGGTACCAACAGCCTCCGTAGTATCCCATTCTCGGCTCCTAGCATCCATATATTAGATTCTGATCCTGGGATTCTACAAGGAGAATTTTTTTTTGTATATTTATCTCGTAAAGCATAACCACAAGATTACCCAATTCACAAAGGCAACATTATCATCACATATCCACTAATATAAACATTTGAGTACAATGGTGAAAGGGAAATATATAAATCAAAAATCAAGCTCCAGAAGACCACTGAACTCTCCAAGCTCAACACTGCTGCAACCTAGCATCACCTGCACGCATCTATCGTGCATAAGCTTATAGAAAGCTTAGAGGGTAGTGTAAGTGTGTGCACAAAGTAAGTGCCAAGTATTCAGTACAATGTCATAATCATACAATACCAAAAATACTGATAATCCATAAATCGTCCAATGTCGGAATATGCAGAAATGCTGATAAGATCAGAATTATCCGAGTAAATAGAAGTACTAATGACGCAGGGATGAACGTGATGAGGTCGAACACCGTCTTCCTCAAGGATAACTACTCCGAATCCACGGAGCTTCTCTGGACTCCTCACAGAGACTTCTCGAATCCACGAGGAAAGAAAGCAAGAGAATAGGAATAAACTCTAATAAATTCGAAATTAATTGATCAAAAAATAAAAATGAGTTTACACCCCTTTAAATAAGGGAACCAAGCAACATGAAAGAAATCAGACTCATACTACGACTAAAACTCCTAGAATTCGCAACTTACTATAAATAGTAAACTTACTATTTATAGACGGTCATGATGTCTACTAGTGCGCAAGGTTTTCGGCCAAAAATAGTAAGTGTCCTATTTGGCTTCACCAAACCGTTCTCTTAATTATCCTAAGCACTTTTAATGTTGGACACAACTCCTAAAGCCCAACGGATGAAAAGTTATACTCAAACTAAAACTTACTATTTATAGTAAAAACAAAATTAAAACGAGGAAATGACCGTCGATCAGGGGGTTTTTCGCAAATCCGGGCTGCGCAACCCAGCATAGCAAGATTGGTTGGCTAAAGTAGCTCGTTCTACCCCAAAATCATATATTTTACGTCGGATAACTCATTTCGGATTGTGAGATACGCCCGATCTAAGGTCCGATGGTCCGGATCACTTCTGTCGCCGACCGTGCCTTTTCTGATCCATCTTGGCCATGAAATTGTCCGCGACCTGCTCTACATCAACTAACAAAGTCATAAATCACACGATAAAAGAGTAAGCGGAGATACTGACAAGTGCATGAGTCATACAATATTAAAATACACAATAAAAATCAGTTATGTAAATGAGGAGTCATTGAGAGCCAAATAGCAGATGCAGATGATACAATGCAATATAGATTCCTAATGAGTAACACAAACAACGTTAGTCGTACCATATGCCGCAGATGTAATGCAACATGCAGTGTGAATGGAATGACCATGCTGGAGTGTAAAGTCAAGATAATAGTATGTAGTATCTCAAGCTATGGGATCCATCACAAGGGACTTCTATCCAAACCAGTCTCATACCTAAATTTGGATAGTCAGACTCAACATGGTAAATTTCTGATCTCAGGTTAGTCACGCGCCCAACCGAAATCCTTACCATAATGAAAGTACATAATAATTAGTTGCGCACCACCAGCTCGAGTGGATAGTGAATAAATGAGCATGCAACTCCTACTCAATAAGTCTACATATCAGTACGATTCATCTCTGGGATCATCACCGGGGTTTAGAACACTCCAAAAGGCACTGTCGTTCTCCCAGCTACACAGTCCAAGTGAGCATAAGAAACCTCACTATTCGCCTAGCCAATAGTCTGCCAATATCTATCCAGCACGTCGATAGCGGACCCATTCACGAGCTGGTCAAACTCAGCCTAGTAATGCCCCCTACCCTCGAGCAGGTAAGGCCACACCCCCTCCCAACTGACCACGACACAGTGGGAGATGCGGCCTACTGGTATACGGCCCTCATGCGCTCATATATATCCACTCGGTCTCGACGTTGGGGCGTCTCCTGGCCACGGAGGTTTAAGGATTTTCACCCAGGGACATCTATGGCATCCGTATGCTAGAACTAAACATTTTTGGTGTCCCATCTGGCCATTCATGATATGCCTGTGGAGGCTACGACCCTGATGTCGCTAGGGCATACAGTAATCATAACACACGATGCAAGATGCATGAGTCACACAATTCAGTCATACATCAATCATGCGCATACTGTGCGCTCATGTGAGATAACCTCCGCCTATCAAGGAGTCTCATAACAACATGCTAAATGACATATGCAATGATCAATCACATCTCATAACAAACATGCAGATGATGTGTATGGGCATGTATCATGATGTTATGTTGTCACATACTCATAATCAGTATCAATAACTGACATCAACAATTAGCCTCGACAATGTGGACATTTAACCAGCATTGCCCCCAAGTAATGGCCCCCATAGAGCCTAATATATAGTGGACTCATGGCCCTACACGAGGGCCAAATATATGACACCATAAGCCCCACTTAAGAGCTTAATACACACTACGAGGGGTCTTCCACATGTACATTACAATAGGCCTCATCACATAAGCCTCATATACATCACATTGGGCCTAAAACACGAGCCGAATACACATGACAGCGGGCCTCAAATACGGGCCGCATATACATCATATTAGACCCCGATAATCGAAATCATCAATTGACCACAACGAATCAGAATCTGTAATCGTCCATTAGAATCGGTAATAGACTTCGATCGATAATCAACAATCGGCCATCAGAATCGGTAATCGGCCTTGATCGATAATCGGCAATCGGCCATTAGAATCAGTAATTGACCTCGATCGATAATCAACAATCGGCCATCGGTAATCGACCTCGATCGATAATCGGTAATCGACCTTGATCGACAATCGACCATGACAAAACAGAATTGGTAATCAACCTTGATCGATAATCGAAAATCTACTACGACAAAACAGAATCGGCAAATCGGTCAGGATAATCGGCCTAGATTGCTAATTGGTCATGATAATTGGCCTAAGAAAGGGCTTGAAGGAAGGTCACAATGTAGACATCAAACCATCATTGCCCATCAATGTGGCCATTAAACCATCATTGCTCCTAGGGCATGGCCCGCCATAACCATTATTACATACATCATGGAGTAATCACACATCGCAATAGACCTCATATACATCATGTTCAATCTCATAGAAAGGTCCCCACATACGTCTCATTGGGCCTCACTCGTGGCCCTTATATACATTATAGTGGGCCTCAACCTATGGGCCGTCAAATACATCAAGTGGATCGCATCCATGGGCCGCACCAATGGGCCTCATCTATATCGAGTCGACCATATCACATGGGCCACACCAGTGGGCCTCATAAAATTCATATATATCAAGTGGAGGGTGTCTACGGGCCACACCAATGGGTTCATATACCTCAATTGGGCTGCATCAATGGGCCGCACTAATGGGCCTAATGTAAGTGGGTCGCATCATTGGGCCGTACTAATGTACCCCATAAATATATCAAGGTAGGCCTCACAGATGGGTCACAAGTATATCAGGGTGGGCACCTCGAATGGACCACACAATACATCAAAGTGAACTTGACGGATGGGCCACAAAGTACATCAAAGTGGGCCCAACAAATGGGCCACAAAATACTTTAAAGTGGGCCCGACAAATGGGCCACAAAATACTTTAAAGTGGGCCCAACAAATGGGCCACAAAATACATCAAGGTGGGCTTGACAGATGGGCCACAAAAATGCAACAATGTGGGCTTGACAAATGGGCCATAAATACATCTCGGTAGGGCCCACCATATCGTATATTCTCCATCCAATCTGGTCATTAGGTCATAAAGACCTGGATCAAGAAGAAAAATAAATGTCATATTAATCCAAAACTTCTATGACCCAAAAAGGATTTCAATGGTGGACGTTCAATCTCCTGTTGCTTATGGGGTGTGGTTCATTTGATGGATGGACGGTGTGGATCACAAATGCATCATGGTGTGCCCCACATAGCCCGTCAAATGGACAGCGTGGAAATAACACATACATCATGGTATCCCATAGAGCTGGCTGGCGTCAACCAGCAGCTATGTGACTGCACTGTCCAGATGGGCAGTTAGAATATAACACATGTCATGGTGGGCTACGGATGTACGGTAGGATGAAACCCACATATCGCAGTGGGCCCACATGGATGGACGGTGAGATATAACGCATTCCTCATGGTCCAAACCCACATAACTTACTAACGTGTATTGCAGCTATCCGCTGTGTGAAACCCACAAAGCTCCCTGACGTGATGCAGCAGTTAAAGCTACTGGCCCACCGTCCCAAAAGATGGACGGCTGGGATAAAGTACATACAATCAAGGTGGGCCCCATTGCTGGAAAAACAGATGGACGGTGTGAATTCAACTCATCAAAGCAGATCTCACCGTCCAGACCTAATGGACGGTGTGGATTATACATCAAGGTGGGTAATGTCCTTGATGGACGGCCTGGCCACAACACCTTCATCAGGGGTTCAACACGTGTGGATAAAAATAAATAATTTAAGGTGGGCCACGTCCAGACCGTGAGACTGTCTGAATACAACACTTACATGGGCCACGTCCATGGTAATGGACGATGTGGATATACTTCAATACGGGTCCAGCACTGTTCACAGGCTGCTGGACGGCGTGGACTCAACACACACATCAGGTCAGGCCCCACCGTCAAGATGAAGGGACGGTGGATAGTACACCCACATCAGTGGGTCCCACCGTCATTATGGACGGTTTACATGTAATACATACCTCATGGTGGTTCCCACATGTGGGCCATAGCTGCTAGGTAGTGTGGATAAAACACTTACATCATGGTTAATCCCATCATCCCTGTTGGATGGTGAGGATGCCACACGTGTGGTTAGGCTCCACCGTCCAGACCCAGGACGGTGGATGGCATGAATTGAAACATATACATCAACGTGGGGTCCACTGTATGGACGGCTGGCGAAGCCATACACCTTGGTGGCCACTGAAAGCTCCTGCTCATCCAGTTAAATGAATGGACGGTGTGGGAATAATATAGACTTTGTGGTGGGGACCCCACCAAATATATAACACATTTTATTATAATACTAAAGGAAGGGGGTCTCCAGCACACTTACTGACATCTTAGCATCAGCAGCTACAGATGTGTGTGCTGCGTTAGCTGATCCACTCCCCGGATGGTGGGTCCCATGTATAGCACGTCAAGATGGTGGGCCCCACATTAAATCAAGCTGCTATTTGTATTTCTTTTATCTAAGGCTGCTGGACCATCCAACCAACCACTGGACGCCAGTAAGGTGGGATCCATGGGTAGATGGTCTGGATCTAAGATTAGGTGGGACATAGGTCATCACAAAAGAGAGGGATAGAGGTAGAGAGAGAAGTCGGGGTAGCAGAGGGGCCCCGCCACTATGGGCCCCTCTTTAATGCAAATCATACATCAAGATGGATCCCACCATAAGTGAGCCCTTAAATCACAAACTCAAAACATAAGATCACCCACCTTTTGCTTCTTCTTGGGCTCCTCCTCATTATAGCTCCAATGGGACAAGATTCAACGGCCGAGATCATTTTTGAAGGGTGGGGATGGGAGATGGGAAGGTGGACCACACAAGCTCTATCCATGGATCTTGGAGCTTGGACATTTTGGCTTTCATGGATTGCTTGAGAATTTATTTGAAAAGAGAGAGAGAGAGAGAGAGAGAGAGAGAGAGAGAGAGGTGATGTAATAAATGGAGGGTGTGGTACTTGTTGACTTATTGGTAAGAAAGGAATGGGATGAGTATAGGTGTTGTTGACTTTAGGTGAGAGAGGGATGGGTAGGGTATGGGTTTATTTGACTTGATTGATTGATGGATTGATGTGACGTGTAGTAGAGATTCTCTCAAAATTCACGATGCGCGGCGTTTTCCTTGAACTGAACACGGGCCCACATCTGTTGGCCCAGGTATCGCATCGGCGTGTGAGATGCGGTGTCGGAACAACGACGATGGCATGATCACAAGGGCACAAGTCTCGAGTCAAGCCGACTCTGGAATACGGGTTATGACTCAAGGTGGCGCGCAACTGCCGATAATAGGTCGCAGGTTTCTGAAATTGATCGGGAGGACCGCGAAAGCCTACAGAACGGTACGGTCTAGAATACGGGCCTTACACTGGATGATGAGAAAACACAAATATCAGACCCATCAGGTGGGCCATGTACATGTGGGACCCACCATGGTTTCTGTGTTGTATCCACACTGTCCAGTGTCCAAGGACACTGGACGTGACTCCACAGTGAAGTGTGAAGTGACGTAGTGTGTGTGGGTAATAGTAAGGTGTGAACTGATGTGGTGTGTGGCTAACAGTGATGTGTGGACTGCTCATATAAGCCCCACCTTGATGTATGAAACCAATCCAAGCCATCCATCCTATTTCTTAGCTCATTTTAGGCGTTGAGCTGAAAAATGAAGCACATCCGACAATCTGGAGGGCCATAGTATAGAAAACAATGGCTTTACCGTTAAAATTTACTCTGATATTTTTGTATGCTAAAACATACTGCATATTGGGCTTGATTGGTCTATCATGAGGCATGGAATGCAATGGCTGGAGTGGATTTGCCTAATGCGGCCCCACCTAGGAAAAACCTCAAATTTTCATTTTTTTTAAAAAAATAAATAAAATAATAGCAGTAGATGCTGCTGCCACTGACAACCCAAGGACGTGCAGCAGTGTGCTGCTGTGTGGGTGCTAGAGGTAGGGGTCCCAACTGTGGGCCCCACCATGATGTGTGTTGTCATCAACACTGTGCATTTGGGTGGTCCCCCCTAAAATCAGTCGTATACAAACTCAGGTGTCCCACTTCATGAGGAAAAGTGAGATTAAGCGTCTGACATTGAAACCCTTTTTGGATTGTCACAGAAGTTTTGGATCGTTATGAATTTTTTTTTTCATCTTCATCTGGGTCTGCGTGACCTTATTAACAGATTGGGTGGAAAATAAACGTTATGGTGGGCCCTACATGGGACCCACTGATGTGTGTGCTCCACACCTTCCATCAGTGTGGTCCCCACCATGAGTTATGTGTCTTATCTATCCTGTCCATCCCTATCGGACCCACCATGATGCATGTGCTACATCTAAACCATCCAACCACTTTGAAAGATAATTTTAAGGCTTGAGACTAAAAATAAGACAGATCTAGGATTAGGTAGATCACATTTCAAGAAACAGTGGGTTTGAACGTCCACCATTAAAACCCTTGGACTACAGGGTTTGGACCAATACGATATTTATTTTTCCCTCTTAATCCAGGTCTTTAAGACCTTATGATTAGATTGGGTGGAAAATAAACCTTATGGTGGGCCCCTATGAATTATTTAAATAGTGAAAATTATCTCTACTGTTACTTAGGGTATATTCCAAATGATCCTTCAATATGATTCTTTTGGGTATGTGATGAGGCCCATCATGATGTTTTTATGGCCCGTTGTTGAGGCCCACCTTGATATATATGAGGCCCATGTGATGCATCCCATTTGATGTATTTGGAGCCCTTAGGTCGAGGCCCAACTGGATGTTCATAAGGCCCATTGCAATGTGCAATTCCACCATGGTTTATGTAATGATGGTCATGACAAGGCGTGCCTTGGGAGTAATGATCATTCGATGTATAAATTGTACAGATGATGTTGGTTAAATGTTTGCATTGTCACTCTCCCTAGGGCCCATTGATAGGCCCATACTTGTAGTGTGTAGGCCGTCTAGGCCCATCTTTATTATGAATAAAATCCATCACCATATAACATATTTAGTATAGATCCATGATTCATGCTCATACACATCATATGTATGCTTGATATGAGGAGTGACTGATCATAGCATATGTCTTCGGATAGATTATTTATGGGCTCCCTGATAGGCGGAGTTGCCCTTCATGAGCACGTGGTATGCACAGGATTATTGTATGTCTGGTAGAGTGATTCATGTACTTACATTTGTGTGAATGTGATTATTGTATACCTTAGTAACGTCAAGGCTATAGCCTCCACAGACACATCGTCGATGGCTGGATTGTATACTGAAAATACTGTTTATAACATCAGAGTGTCATAGATGTCCCTAGGTGAAAATTCCTAAACCTGATGGTACCAGAAGATCACTTCAACGTCAAGACTAAGTGGATGCATGAGCGCATGAGGGCCATATACCAATAGGCCGCGTCTCCCACTATATTGTAGTTGGTTGGAAATGGGTGTGACCTTACCCGCCTGAGTGAGGGGGTAATTTCTAGGTTGAGTTTAACCAGCTTGAGGAATGGGTCCGCTATTAACGAGTCGGGCCCGATATTTACATGTAGATAGTGAGGTCTCTTCCACTCTCCTAGTTATGCATTCGGATAGGGGCGGCAAGCTGCTGTAGAGCGTACTAGACCCTGGTGATTATCTAGAATGAGAACTGTACTGATATTTGATGAGTTGTATGAGGATTTGGATGAGGATTGGCATGCTTGAGTTACATCTCGCATCGCATGGTCTTGATATGGCCGATATAGCATTTATATCTTCTGACGCATTGCCTTGGTATAGCTGATTACATTCATGTACTCATCAGCATGATTTCGTATTACTCTGGCATTGCATTCTGAGCACGTTCATATTATGCCCACACTTACACTGCCCTCTAAGCTTCTATAAGCTTATGCACGATTGATGTGTGCAGGTGATGTCGGAATGCAGCCGCAGTCTCGCTGTAATTGGAGCATATAGTCAAGCTTCAGGAGTTTTTATTATTATCACTATCTTGTATTTCCCTTCACACGCATTGTACTCAAAGTTTTTGATCATAGTGGATTGTGTGATGGTGTTCTTGTGGTTATTATTCGTAGGTTATGCTTATGGTTATACTCATTACGAATCAAATCATGTTTGAAATCTTCCTTGTAGGATCCTAGGATCGAAACCTAGTGTATGGGTCATGGGAGCCGAGAATGGGATACTATGGAGGCTATCAGCGCCGTATTCAGCGATCGAAAATTTTGTGAGTCCGGTTTCCGAGTTTGGGGTGTGACAATCAACCATCTCATCTTCCTCAATCAATCAAGAAACCCATCATCGACTAGTGGATCTCATCCTTTAATCAGAAGC
The DNA here is from genome assembly GCA_037074715.1 of Magnolia kwangsiensis. NCBI lineage: Eukaryota > Viridiplantae > Streptophyta > Magnoliopsida > Magnoliales > Magnoliaceae > Magnolia > Magnolia kwangsiensis. Next base: position 37,759,748 of record CM073576.1, on the reverse strand, counting down.
CTTAATCTAGTGGCTCACAACACCTTATGACCATTCATCACAGTAGATTACAACTATTCAAACCAAGTCTATTAAGATTAACTGATAACTTGGTAAAGAAACCGATCACACAACTTGGATTAGAACTATATTCATAATTAATCCTAGGGAATTAGTAGCCGACCTTTTTAGGCTCTTGTCAAGATATAACTAGCCTCTTTCCTTTTAGGGCATCCATTACTAAAAATAGCAACTAATAGAAAGAAAGTTAGGGCGTCGTTCCTTTTGCCACACTCATCGGAATCGACTCAGTTTGAGTCATTGTGAGTTCGGGTTGAGTCCAACGCCCCATTTGGGTTCTCCTAACATGGAGAGAGGAGAAATAAAGGAGAACAATAAGAATGAGAAGGTGAAAGAGAGGGGAAGTGTGGTCCGGGTTGCTGCCGAGTTGAGTAGACTCGACGTGCTGTGATCGAGTCGGACCTGTGTTGTCAAGTTGAGAAGAACCAAAAAGGGAGAAGAAAGAAAGAAAGAAAGATAGAGAAGAAGGAAATTGAGGGAGGGTGTTGTCTACTCAACTTCAATCTTGGGTTTCTCTCATCAGTTAGGTCACATCCAGACCAACCGAGTTGGCCAATGTCACGCCCCAAACTCGAAAAATGGGCTCACAAAATTCTCGATTGCTGAATCCTGTGCCGACAGCTTCCGTAGTGCCCCATTCTCGAATCCCGGCACTCACATGCTAGATTCCGATCATAGGATCCTACAAGGAAGATTTTTAATATGATTTTTTTTTATAATGGAGTATAACCACAAGCATAACTAAGTCATAAAGGTAACATCATCATCACATATCCACTAATATAATCATTGGAATACAATGCTGAAAGGAAAATACATATATCGAAATTAAAGCTCCAGAAGATAGTTGCACGCTCCAAGCTCAATGCTACTGGAACCTAATGCCACCTGCATGCATCTATCGTGTATAAGCTTATAGAAAGCTTAGAGGGTGGTGAAAGTGTGTTTAAGGTAATTGCCAAGTATATAATAAAGTCCATAAATCATACATCATCGTGATAAGCAAAAATACTGACAGGATCATGAATCATACGATATCAGAGTAAGCAAAAATATACTGGTAAGTTCATGAGTGCCATCAGCCGTACCAAGGCTATGTGATGTAAAACATAATGAGATAATAATAAATGATGAGGATACAATGCAATATGCAAATCCTGACGAGCCATGAATACTATCAACCTCATCTAGGACATATAAGTGTAAAAACATAGTAACCCAAAATGCTAAGTACTGTTGATGCAATGTAATATGCTGTGCGAATGAAATGACCATGCTGGAATATGAAGTCGGGATGTGGGTACGTAGTATAATAGGCTACGGGGTCCCCCACAAGGGACTTCTATCCAAACCAGTCCTATACCTAAATTTGGATAGTCTGACTCAATGTGGTAAACTCCTGATCTCAGGTTAGTCGTGTGTCCAACCGAAATCTTAGCCATGCAAACGTACACATAACAAATAGTTACACACCACCAACCTGAGTAGATAGTGAATGAATGAATGAATGGATATGCAATTCCTGCTCAATAAGTCCACATATCAGTATGGTTGCTCTTTGGAATATCACCGGGGTCTATTACACTCCACACCGACTGCCTCCTCCCTAGCTGTACAGCCTCATGAGTAGAAGAGACCTCACTATCTGCCTATCTAGCAGTTTGCCAATACCTACTCGGCTCATCGATAGTAGACCCATTTACTAGCTGGTCATACTCAGCCTAGCTTATAGCCCCCTCACTCGAGCGGATAAGGCCACAACCCCTCCCAACTGACCATAACACAGTGAGAGATACAGCTTACTGGTATTCGGTACTCAGTCACTCATGTTCCACTCGGTCTAAACATTGGGACACCTCCTGGCCTCGGAGATTCTGAGATTTTCATCCAAAGACATCCTAAGTGCCCATAGTGCTAGAACCAAGTATTTTCAGTGTCCTATTTAGCCATCCACGATGTGCCTGTGGAGGCCACAACCCTGATGTTGTTAGGGCGTACAATGATCAATTCACATATATGCAAGAAGCATGAGCCACACTATCTAATCATGCAGCAATCCTACGCGTACAACGCAATAATGTGGACACTCTGTCTTATAAGGAGTCCCGTAAATAGTCTGCCCAATGGCGTATGCAATGATTAGTCACTACTTATATCAAGCATACATATGATGCATATGGCATGAGTTATGGAATTATACTAAGCATGTTATAAAGTAATGAACTATCCTTACAATGTAGATGGGCCTAGACGACCTATACTCAACAAGTATGGGCCTATCAATGGGCCCTAAGGAGAGTTACAACGTGGAAGTTTAACCAACATTGTACTTATAATGTGGGCGTTAAACCATCATTGCTCCCAAGGCATAGCCCGCTATAAAGATCAACACATAAACCACGGTGGAATCACATTACAATGGGCCTTATGTACATCCCATTGGGCCTCGACCCATGTGCCTGCAATACATCAATTGGGCCTCATAACATGGCCTCATATATATCAAGGTGAGCCTCAATGAACGGCCACAAATGAATCAAGATGGGCCTCATACATATACCAAGGTGGGCCTCAATGGACGGCCACAAATGAATCAAGATGGGCCTCATACATATACCAAGGTGGGCCTCAATGGATGGCCATAAATGAATCAAGATGGGCCTTATACATAGACCAAGGTGGGGTCCACATACATGGCCCACCAATTAAATGGACAGTTTGGATATAACACAAACACCAAAGGTGGGGCCTACCAGCCGTCCAGCAAATGCCTGGACGACATTGATGAAACACATACATGATGGTTTCCACCGTCCACTGCCATGGACGGTGTAAGAGTAAAACACATACATCATTGTGGGTCCCACGTGGGGCCCACCATAATGTCTATATGCCATCTAACCTGATGATAAGGTCACGCTGACCTGGATGAAAGGAAACATAAATTTCATAAAGACCCAAAACTTCTGTAACCATCAAAATGGTTTCAATGGCAGCTGTTAAATTCACCACTGTTTCCTATGACGTGGGCCACCTGAGTGTTATATACAGCTGATTCTAGGGATGGCCCACTGCCCTGAGGGGGCCTACAAAATGGACGGTGTTGATACTCAAAACACATCATGATGGGGCCCATGTATGGGACCCACGTCCCTGTTGTCCGCCTGCGCAACAGCAGGCGCTACCTGCTTATATATATATATATATATATATATATATATATATATATATATATATATATATATATATATATATATATATATATATATATATATATATATTTCTTTTCTTTGAAAAATGGGATTTCTTAGGTTTTTTATACGTAGGGCCTACATCAAGAGGATGCACTCCACCCAATGGCTCATATGGCTCAAAACAAGCCAAAAAGCCCAATATTTGATATATTTTGGGGTACAACAACATCAGAGTGCATTTTAATGGTGAAAACTATTATTTCCTATGTTATGGCTCGTTAGAAAACTGAATTAAATTCATTTTTCGGCTCAATGCCTAAAATGACTTGAGGAATGGAATGGATGGCTTGGATTAAATACATACATCAAGGTGGGGCCTATATAAGCAGTCCACCCAAGTTTCTAAAAAAATATCAATGTATGTAGTACACTACATCGTCGGTTCACACTTTAAGGCAACCATGTCCAGCACCGCTGGATGCTGGACAGTTTGCGTAGCATATTTTTTTAAAAAAGGTAGGCCCCACCCACAGATGTGCTGCCAGGGTGGGCCACCAAATGGTTAAATGGTGTGCATAAGACACGCATCAAGGTGGGGTCCTTTAGATGAACAGTTTGACATCTCGTAACTCATCAAGTGGGCCACAAAATAAGGAATGAGAGAAAGAGAGAGATCAAGTGATGGAGGGACACCGCCACTATAGGCCTTCCCTTCCATAATTTACAACATACATCGAGTGGGTCCCATTTCATATGGGCCCACTGATCAAAATCAATGGTGGAGATCCATTCTCCACCGAAATGAAAGGTATAGATGACCATTTTTTCAAACTTAGAAAGTAAACATCATGATGGGTTCCATGGAGAATGGCCTCATCATGGAATGACCATGGTAATCAAGGTGGGCCATCGGCCACATCTTAGGGTCCAAGTGAGATCCATACCATTGATCGGTAGGCCTCACTTGGCCCATCATGAAAATATGAAAACTAGCCTATAGAAGCACCCACCGGTTGATTTTCTTGGTCTGATGGAAAGTCAATCTCCTTGTGCTTCTCTTTGATGGAGGGTGATGAGGTTTGAAGGGCTAGGATGAAGGTTCTTGGGGTGGGAAGTGGGCCACACAAAACACCTTTTGTCTCTTTTAGAAATGTTGGACGTCCACTCTCTTGCTAGCTTAGAATGTGCGTTGAGAAATGAGAGAGAGAGAGGGTTGTAAGGAGAGAGAGTGATGGGTGGTGGATGTGAGGTAAGTGGCGAATGTGAAGTGAGTGATGGGAGAGATTGGTTGACTTGGTGGTTACTTGACTTGTGGAGAAAGAGAGTATGGGTGCTCTTGCACTTGACATGAGGTGATTGATTGATTGATGTGATGGGTTGTAGAGATTCTCTTGGGATTGCAAATATGCGGTGTTTTCTTCTAAATAAACGTCGGCCTACATCTCCCTGCCAGGGTATCGGATCGGTATACAAGACGCGGCGTCGGAATTGCGGCGACTGTGCAGTCGCAATGGTACAAGTCTCAAATTTAGCTGACTCAAATCTACAGGATACAACTTAGGGTCATGCACAAACATCGATTATAGGTCACAGATTGCCGAAATTTGACGGAAAGGATCGTGGGAGTCGACGGAACAGTACGGATTAGGATACGGGTCTTATAGCAGAGTTTTGAGTTGAATTAGGCTGGGCCTAGTGAGCCGGATCTGAGGCCAAACTCCTTGCTGACTGACTTAGAAAGTATGAAGGAAAGAAAGGAGAAAAGAAAGAAGAAAGGCAGGAAGAAATAAGAAAGAGAAGGGAATCGACAGTTTATGATTGTGTATCAAGTTGCTACCATTGTCAACTCATTGTCAAGACATTGATTACAGCTGGGTCGACTCGCTATGTCATGAGAAATGGTCAGGGTTGTCGGGCTGAGTAGAGTAGAAGAATAAAGATGAAGAAGGGATCCATGATGCAAATGTTTTGAGGACGAGTGCTTGACTCACTGCCGAGTGTTAATGGATCAACTCACTAAGTCAGATGGTCTTGTTGGCTAGTTTATGACCAGTCGCTGTTAAACATCTCAAAAAAAAGTGGAAGAAAGAAAGAAGGAAAAAGGAAAATAGTGAGAGAGAGAGGAGTAAAGAAGAAAGAGAATGGAGAAAGAGGAAGAGAAAGAAGGAGAAATAACGGAAGAGAGAAGAGCAAGAGAAGTAGCGGGAGAGCTAAGTCACTCTGAGTCGACTCAGCTGGCCCCCGAATCCAGCCAATCTTGGCCAACGGTGGGGTCGTTTCCATCCTACTAGCTAAAATTTGATCCTAATGTGTGCGTGCATGTTCCATCAAACGTTGAAAGGTGGAAATGACTTGAGAGGTGAGAAATATCCCCCGTTGCTTCTTTCATTCACTCATTTCCATGTTAGCTTAAATCTCTAATGTAGAATCATAAATATTGATTTCATTCTTCTGATTCTTAGTTTGGGTGGATATTCATGAAGCAACTTTTTAATCTCTATTGCTCTAACTCCATATTTATTAACCATGGATATAGAATGTTGTCTTAAGATTTCCATACCACATTTATGATTGTTTGATTGTGGGTACACTTCTACTAGTCATGATATGAAATAGAGAATTTCCTATTAATTTAGTTATAAATGGTATAATGAGGAATTACCTTCATTGCTTCTTACGTACATTCACTAGTTTCCATCTTAGTTTAAATCTAATGTGTAAATAATTTTAGTATATTGTGAATATTAATTTATTCCTTTCATTCCTATTTTGTGTTGATGATCATGAGGTAATACTTTAATTCCTATTACTCTAATCCCACATTAATTGATCATGTGTATTGAATTTAGTCTTACATCCTCTATGTTACATTAGTGATTGCTTAATTATAAGCATACTTCTATTAATCATGTCATGAGCCTTGAAATTTCATTTCGTCTTATATTGTAAATTGTATAATGAAGAATATGTGTGGAATGTCTTCTTTTGTAAGAAATGTCAAATGAACTTTTAATTGCTTTTATTAGGTTAATCATACTTGATCTTGACATGCCGCATTTGTGGGCCCTTATTTGAGCTTATAGAAATTATACAGACCCATGTTGAACTCATGGTTGAATGTTTAATCTTTTGCTAAGAATCTTAAGATTTGATTATGTTTACAATTTGATAAGCAATCTTGTCAAATTTAAGGAATGTACATGGATACCATGGTGCATAACATCCACACATGACATGTGAGCTTTACCGAGTGCTCGATGTAAGCCACGTTCTGCTAGGTTTACTAAGATTTCTATTACTTAAGTTAAACCCTTAGAATACGTGCATTTGTACCACTATGGGCAGCTCATTCTTTACATGAGGCTTTTTTGGATTTTTAGACCTCCTCGGGTGTTTCTTAAATATTTTTTCAGGAGGCTAAACTTCCTTGGGCGCACTCACTTACATAGTCTTTTTCAAGTAGTCAGTCTACCGCGGGTGACCTTTTCTTTTGACAGTTGGATGTGCATCCCCAGATTTATGACTTATACATTCATTCATCCATGCATATGTACATATGATATTATAGTCTTTATGAAATGGATATGTTGGTTTAAACTACGATGGAATGCTTTAATATGCATGAATCTTTGAGGGAAATTTCCACTGAGTTTATCACTTATCCTATCGTGCGGTTATACCAAATAAATGCAGGTCTGATGATGGAAGGAGACCCCTTTGATGGGATCCCAGGAACGACTGAAGAGGAGTTCAACGAGGAAGGACTCTATGTGAATGTAGTTAAGCCGTTGGAGCTCAACTGATATCTTAGGATTTACTTACTTTCATATTTCAGACTTTACATCTTGCTTACATTTTGAGGATTGTAATTAAAATTCCCCGTTGAGGGATTTCACTTTACTTCCATTTACTTGTATTAAACTTCTTTGTTATTACTCTTGATATTCTTAGTTAATACAGTAGTTATCTTACTTTATGTTATAAGTGTTGAGGCATAAAAAAGATGAAAGGATTAAAGCGAGAGAAGATTGAAAAGTAAAGTAATAGAAAGGAACATGAAAGAAGAAAGAGAAGTGTCTTTGAGGCTGGTTGCGCGGGTCCGCGCAAGAGATATTTGTTGTGTGGCTCTGCGCAACCAGATATCAATTGCGCGAGTCTGCGTAACCTAAATATTAGTAACGCGGGTTTGCGTAACTGGTTTCAGGAAATGATTTTTCTGAGCGGTGAAGAATGATACAAGGTGGATCCCATGGCGCTAAAATCGAGTACCACACATGCAAGGGCCTATAAATACCCCCTCTCCTCCTTCATTTGGACCGATTGAAGATTTTTGAGAGGAAGTAGAGCAAGGAGGAAGATCGAAGGTGAGAGAGAGAGACAGTGGCTTGCGCGGGTCCGCGTAACCAACATCAATTACGCAGGTCCAAAGATAAAGGGCCATTATGCTGCTGAAATATTTGAAGCCTTTAAGTCCCTTCTGTTCAAGATTAAAGAAGGATAATCAACAGAAGAGAATATTCCTCCTAGTCCTAGGAGATGATTAAAATCATTAACGTTATGCTGTCGGATTTAATATTTGACTATGACAGTTAAACTTATAATAATTACTTTATTATAAAGTAATCTATCTTAGAATCAAGGGACACTTAAGGAATGTAAATGAACTCAGTATTAATAAAGTGTGATGATAGTTTTAAATACTCTTTCTCTATTGTGTTTAAATAAGATAGCCTCCCAAATCATATGCATTTGTTTCTTGCTCAAAACAAAATAGGAATTCTACTAGGGACTTTTTATCTTATTCAACATTAGCAGTGAAATGGTTATGAAACTTTCATCATAGTTTGGCATCTTTCAGACACCAAAATAGTGACTCTTAGTGGGAACATCCTGCCCTTCATTTGTACAATAGATTATTTAATTCTTTAACCACTAATTGCAATTATGTTTCGTGTTCGAAGGTTTTTGCATCGATTATAACTTACTACTCATGGCAACTTCTGTAAGAAAAGTGAACTTCTGATTCACTCCGACTGGGTTCGTGATAGAATACACACCGAATTAAATTCTGAAGCAACAAACTCAAATCCCTACAACTAAAAACGGCATGACCTGAGTGACAGTTGGGGTAGCATCTGCTTCGCTTAAACCATTGGGAGGCGATGAAGGCTGGACTACTGTAACGTCTCGCAAGACAAGGACACGAAATGCAAGAAGCCTTAGAATGAATGCGTTTTCACTAAAAGTCAGAGAGCCAATAACGACTTTGGGTATTTCAAGGGTCAGATGGACAAGGGAACAGAAAGGTAAAACGCCAATAACAAGTTCGCCAGTATTTGCATTACCCCAGGCAAATTCGCCGTTGTTTGTATCACCTCAATCGACCGATGGCATCGAAAGTAGGGAGAAGTTAAATTCAACCAATATGGAAACAACAAAGGATCATGTAGACGGGATGGTAGAAGCGCAAAGAGCAGTAGTTAATGAGTGCAGAAACCTCAAAGAGGCTTTAGCAAGCCTTGCACATGATGTAGCACGAATAGCGGCTCTCCCAATGACAAGCATAGTGAATAAAAAAGAAAGTCAATATGAAAACTCTCAATTATAAGGGGCGAAATCACAGGGGCCTATTCCGGACACAAGGGCCATAACGCGAAATAAGGCAAGGCAAATTGTTGAAGAAGTTGTTAAAATAGAAAGGGAACGTGGAACTACTGGCCCTTTTAGGTATAAAACACCGTATCCAAGAGTGGTAGATGATGTTCCCTTTCCAACCAATTTCAGGCATCCATATTTTTAAAAGTTCGATGGAGAAGGATCTCCAGAGGAACATTTAATGCACTTTGTTATCATCATGGGAAAATTTTCTACAATACCACAGTATTGCTTATGGTTGTTTGCGTCATCACTGACAGATAAGGCATTCCAAGGTATTCTAGCTTGGCTCCAGGGTCAATCCGCACTTGGGAGCAAATGTAAGATGCTTTTGTGTCCAATTTTTATCTCCCAGCACGAGATGTCAGTATTGCTAAATTGACCTCTGTACGACAAACCGAAAGCGAATCAGTAGGGAGGTTTATAGACAGATGGAAGACATTGGAAACTTCATGTAAACAGCTATAAGAAGAAAACGAACAAGTCAAGATGTGTCTAAACTCTATGAAGATAGAATTCATAGTTAGACTTACCAGTGCTGACATTAGAACTTTTCGTGACTTGGCCACTAAGACTTATAGTTTAGAATTGATAAATCGAATAGTGCCAGCATTTGCCATGATACAGCTCAGGGGGCTCGCAGCAAGATAACAGTAAATACTATCAATCATGATAAGCAGCGTAATAATGTAAGAGATTTAAAGAAAGCATAACTAAAATGAAAAGAAGGATCGATTCAGTTAAGAAGGTACAAAAAGCCCAAGGCACTCGATTCACATGAAGGGTTTGCATTCGATAAAGAAGATATCGTTCCAATGTTGGATTAGCTATTGAAGACCGGCATAATAAAATTACCAGAACCCAAATGCCCTGAAGAGGTGATAAGAATTGGAGAATGAAATTTTTGTCGCTATCATCGTTTGACGGGACATCCAACGGAGAATTGTCATACATTGAAATGTATGATACAACGAATGATGAACAGAGATGAAATAATAATTGGAAAGAAAACAAGTGAGAGGACTATGAAAAGTATGAGTTTTAATTGAGAAGAATACACCGACATAAACCACAGGAGAGGAATGAAAATTCCTATTAGGGTCGGCCAGGAGAAGCGAAGAAAATTTCAAGACATGGGGGCAAAGTCATCAGTAAATATGATTACAATTGAGCAGCTAGCAGAAGAAAATCTTAAAATAGTCGAGCACCTTTAGGTAGCTCCGAAGCAGATGGAGGATGGGGGGCAACCGACGACAGACAGTTTGCAAGAGATAAATTTGGGTATGAAAGAAGAACTACAGAACAAGTTCATTAGCGCCGAGATGTATTCGCCTGGACATATGCAGAGATGCCTGACTTAGAGCCTTTTATAGCATTGCATCGACTAAATATTTCTAAGGAGAAAGGGCCGATTAAACAAGCTCAAAGGCGATTTCATTCGAATCTGGTCCCCCTGATTGAAGAACAGGTCAAAAAATTGATAAAGGGGGTTTATTAGAGAGGTCAAATACTCCAAGTGGATATCAAACATTGTCCCAGTAAGAAAGAAAAATGGACAAGTCAGGGTGTGCGTCGACTTTAGAGACCTGATCGAAGCCTGTCTAAAAGATGATTTTTCGCTCTCAATAACTGAATTATTGATTGATAGTACAACTCAGTATGTTGTCATGTTCTTTATGGATGGTTATGCAGGATATAATCAGATTCAAATGACCCCTGAAGACGAGGAAGCAACGGTATTTAGGACTTCGCAAAGAATTTTCTGTTATAAGGTTATGCCATTCGAACTCAAAAATGTCAAGGCAACATATCAGAGAGTAATGCAAAATATTTTTTAAAATATGATGCACAAGCACATTGAATGTTATGTCAACGATTTGGTATTCAGATTGGGAAGCCATCAGGAACATCACGAACACTTAGCATCGATTTTTCGTTGACTTAAAAAGAAACAATTGAAGATGAATCCTGCTAAATGCACATTTGGCATGTTCTCTGGTAAATTTCTTAGTTTTGTTGTCTGGCATAGGGGCATTGAGATTGATCAAGGGAAAGTTAGGGCTATTCAAGATGTGCCGCCACCGAAAATATTGAAAGAATTAAAAAGTTTATAGGGAAAATTGGCATACATTCGCCATTTCATTTCGAATTTGGTAGGGAGGTGTCAGCCATTTTCCCATCTAATGAAAAAGGATACAGAATTTATATTAGATCAAGCCTGCAGAACGCGTTCGATTCGATAAAGGAATTGCTGAGACAACCACCAGTATTAGCAATCCCAGTGAAAGGAAAACCACTTATTTTGTATATATCTGCAGCTGAACATTCTTTAGGAGCTTTGTTGGCACAGCTAAATGAATATGGAAAAGAAATTGCTCTTTACTATTTGAGCCAGACCATAATGGGGGCCAAATGCAATTACTTCCCAATTGAGAAAGAATGTTTGGTGTTAATATTTGTAGTACAAAAGTTGAGACATTATTGTTTATCTTATCATATAACGCTAATTTCGAGGGTCAACTCGATAAAATTTTTGATGACAAGACCGATGTTGTCCGAAAGATTAGCCAAATGGATGCTGTTACTTTTATAGTATACTATTACGTAAGAACCAACAAAAGCAGTAAAAGGGTAGGCAATGGCGGATTTCTTTGCAGCGCACCCTGTAGTAGAATCTGAGGCCATTAGTGAGGATTTTCCAAATGAGCAAGTTATGTTAGTTGAATTGCAAAATCCATGGCAGATGTATTTTGATGGTGCTTCTCGAGCATCAGGAGCGGGGGCAAGAGTGATATTCATTACTCCACAAGGTGACTTATTACCTTATTCCTTTACAATGGGGACTGTATGTACGAACAATGAGGTTGAATACAGAGCCCTGATTATTGGAATGGAAATGGCTAAAGAAATGAAGATAAGAACACTACAAATCTTTGGGGATTCTAAATTGATTATAAATCAATTGACAATTGAATTCGAGATAAGAAAGCAAGAGCTTTTACCATACTATCGAAAGGCACAACAGTTATTAGAACAGTTTTCCCATGTTAAAATCAAGCATATCCCTCGATCAAAAAATGTGAGAGCGGATGCTTTGGCCAGCTTAGCAGCGGCTCTATCTTGTCCAAATCAAAGCCCTCTTCAAGTGACTCTAAAAGAAAGAAGATTTTTACCGTCATCGGAAGTTATTGAAGAAATTACCGAAAGTCTTCCCGTATCGTGTCTAGATATCACAACAAATAATTGGCGTTAGCCTTTCATAGATTATCTTAAGTATAATATCCTACAGGAAAAACCTACGCAAAGACAGAAAATTAGGCAACGGTCAAGCAGATTCATTATATGCAGTGAAGTATTGTACCAAAAATCTTACAATAGAACGTTGTTGTATTGCTTAGACAAACAACAAGCAGACCAAACATTACAAGAAGCACACTCTGGAGAATGTGGAGAACATCAAGCTAGCCAGAATTTATTCCATAGAATCCATCGAATGGGGTATTATTGGTCCACCATGTTCAAAGATGTGATAGATTATGCAAAGCAATATCATGAATATCAGATTCATGGAGATGTTATACACGTTCCTCCAAAAGACCTACAATAGTCAATTGCTTCTTGGTCCTTCTCTGATTGGGGGCTTGACGTTATTGGCCCTATCAATCTGCCTTCAACCAAAGGGAAGCAATATATTTTGGTAGCGACAAATTACTTTTCTAAGTGGACCGAAGCAGTTGCATTGCGTAGTGTTAAAGAGAAAGATGTAATCAATTTCATCAGACACGCAATAATATACCATCATGGTATTCCACAGAAAATTGTAATAGACAACGGTACTCCTTTTAAAAAGAAAGGCATGAAAAAGTTGTGTCAGAAATTCAGCATTCACCATTCATTCTCAACGCCTTATTATCCACTGGCCAATGGATTAGTAGAAAGGTTTAATAAAACAATAGTCAAAATACTGAAGAAGGCAGTGACAGGGAACAAACGTGATTGGGACAAAAGGTTACAAGAAGCATTATGGGCATATAGAACTACTCACCGGACAACAACAAGATCAACACCATTTTCACTAATCTATGATATGGAAGCAGTGATCCCAATTGAAATACAATTAGCGTCACTAAGAGTGGCAGTACACCAGTCTATAACTGATGATGAAAATGCTAAAATAAGGTTAAAAGAGCTGGATCTACTTGATGAGAAATGTCTGGCTACCCAACAATGATTGCAAATGTATCAAGCAAGAATATCAGCCGCCTTTAACAAATGAGTCAAGTATCGCTCTTTCAAAAAAGGGGATATGGTGTTAATGTTGAAAAGATCTATCGTGGTCACTCGTCGAACAAGGAGCAAGTTTGAACCTAAATGGGACGACCCTTACATAATAAAAGAAGTATACTCCAATGGAGCATATCGAGTTGTGGATCGAGACGGGCAAGGAATCAGTATACCAGTTAATGCTCACCTCCTTAAGAGATGTCGTCCATAAATATACTACTAATTTTGATCCAGAATATCATTAGAATAATGATTCTCTATCAAAAGGGGGCAAATGAATGAATAAAGAAAAAGTTCATGAGCATATCAAGACCATGTAATAGTGAATGTTGCAAAAGGAAAGTGACCATCACCATCATTAAGCGAGCCGTACAAAATTCTGCCTGAAATTGATACTGTCACCAAATTGGTATGTTATAAACAACACAGACAGATGGATGGGTATAATTGAAGATATTGGCAGAAGTGGTGATGTGTCAATTTCAGTCAGAGATGTCTATCATTCTCATAGCAACTGATCATACCTATCATTGTCTTTTAAGGCATTTTACGGCAGCTTAGTAAAGCCAATGGCCAATCGCGCATACCTATCATACCTATCATTGTCTTTTAAGACCTATCAAGATCGTCATTCGGCAGCGGTGAGAAGCCAGTGGCCCTAAAAAGCCCATGAAGGCCATAGTATGCATACCCATGCGGGTAGCTGACGGAGCCAGTAATCAAAAGCTTAAAAGGCCAGAAGTCCTCAATGGTCAACCATGTGTAACCCTCATGTTGTTTGTATAGCTTTCCGGCAGCGTCATGGGGAATAGAGAAAAATGCCCTCCCGTGAATGGGCTTGACCTTGCATATGAAGAAAATGAGGGCTGCAGTATGAGCTTTAAATAAGCCAACCATGCGTAAGACCCCCCAGATCTACGATTTGATTTCAATACTAACTCATGAGGAAGGACTTAAAACTACTTATTGACGGACTGGCCACCCTAGATTTGGTACCCCAAAGGTCACCTTGTGCGCCCTGTGAACTCTAGAGAGTTACTGCGGCCAACCCTGTACATAATTTCAACTGAGTTCATGGCCCCGGTAGCTTCACTGGGCCCCTCTGATAGATCGCGGTTTGTGAACTCCCTAGGCTGTGAGAAGTCCAGTGAACTCCTAAGAGTTATAAAGGCCATCACGTGAGACCGAGCTCCACTACTCAAGAGCTTAAACTGTGTGTAACTGACTGAATTGAAATTTAGTACTGCCAAATAAAATAAAAATTATATAGGAAATTTCACACTAACAAGCATAAGATGTTAAGTGTTGTAATTAGTTCTTTATTAGATGTTATGTTAAGATTATTGCACAAATAAATATGCTTGAAATTTTTCATGAATTAGAAATTTATAAATACTTCAATGATTGTTGATAATGTGAGTTAGGAATATATATAAAATCATTGCATGTAAATAAATATATATCTATAGAATATTAAGATTACAAGAATATATGGCCATGTATTCTTATAGCGGAAGTATGGTAAGATATGTCAATCATTTGATATAGTAACAGGAATCACGAAGTTACATACGCAAAATAAAATCACAATTGTATTAAGTCAGAGCAAAATGTTCAAATGTTTTATGTCTTTTAGTTTAAAGTCAAATATTTTAGAATATATTTATCCTCCCAAAGAAGATGAGTCTTCAATAATAATGTGTTTATCCTTCTGAGATGGATGATAATGTTCTAACGTTTTCTGCTTTTCTGATGAAGGAGAATTATCGCGTAATATCTATAAAGGTGGAGGAAGGTAGAACTGTGAAGGATTATCATTCTTGGTAGTAAATTCATGACTCCTGAGCATTCATCAGAGGAGTACCGAAAGCTATCCACCCTTCAAGAACATCAGCAGGCCTTGCTTCATCAATGGCATTTTTTAAAGAGATCCTTGTACCAAATTGATCTGGAAAAGGGGGTGGACTCATTTCTTTGAAATAACTGATACCCAAATCTTTCTGATAGTCCCTGAGGCAAGGAGGAGGAATCCACATTTCATGATCTACTACATGATAATTATTTATTAAGTAATGCTGATGAGCTCACCATCGCATCCACCAGTAAGAAGTGTTAACCAAATAATTGTAGCTAGGAATTATGAAATGTGAGCCGGTTTGAATGATCAAGAGTTGCTTCCATATCAAGGCCCAATTATATAGCCCAATGCCATAACTTCTCATCACTCTTGTGATAATGTCACGAGTCTTAAGAATGGTTTGATCAAAACCAAATTGGCGAGCAAACCTACTGGGGTAATATGGTTCGCACTAGAATATACTACCTTTTCTCCATGGAAGAGTGCTGGATCTGATGGAAATAAGGAAGGAATGTTCATTGAAGGAAAATGGAATCATCATCAATCGCACCCATATCTTCAGGATAGTTGGTCAATGGAAATTGGTGAAAGTCAATAGGGTCCTTGCTGTTTATTCTTCTCGAAATCCATCCGCTTGATTCCTTGATCATATTTCTTTGTTAAAAATGTTGAAGGGGAAGCCGATCATGGTTTGAATATGCCCTTCCAGAGTCGACAAATGTCCAAGGAAAGTATACCCCTTGCCAACCTATGAAGAAATGCCAAGGAGCACAGACAGGAAAAGCTTTAGGAATAGAATCTTTTGAACCATAAATAACGTCTCCGAAAGTACGATAGAGAGAACACAAAACCAGAGGAGCTAGCAAATATTTTTGGCCTTCTACCATTACTCCTGCGACCACAAAAAATGAAGGCCTATTGGTATCCGCTTGATCGGAATCAAGGAATATCACCAAGCTCAACCAGTAAACAAGAAAGGCGGCTAATTCACAGGAAGGGCTATATTCCACAGAATGTTCTGTGTTCTTACGAATATCCTTAAGTTCTAAGTGATTGTGACTTGCAAAGCTGTCAAAATATAGATGCAATATCTCAGAAAAATCATGTAAAGAATGGGATTATGAAGAAGAGAAGTTGAGAGAAAAGGAATATACCACAGTTTTCGGGAAAAATGAGCCAACCCTTTAAGAGAGGAAATGCGATAAGGATGAGGGAAGGTAGTCAATGCACTGAAGAGTTCAAGGGTAATTTTAGAAATTTTAGAAATACCTATAGATGCAAGAGCAAGAGCAAGCTCTTCATTAGAGGGTATATACGCGTCGAAGATATCACCCATGATGGGAAGACCTTCTATGCAAAATAGATCCCATAAAGTGAGGCTCATTTCACCAAGGGGAAGATGAAATGAGTTGGTGATTGGAGACCGGCGATCAAGAAAGCATCTGAGAATAGTAGCATCTGCACGAAAATGTTCCTATGTAGCTATGATTGAGTCAGAAAGCATAATTTGCTCTAGTATGGCAGTATGTTTCCGAACGACAGCGCAGGCCCAAGTACTATAAAAATCGCGGATAGACAATTGGCCGGCGATTGTAAATCTCCCTGTATTCCATGGTAATTTCTCAAGAAAGAAGAGTTGTTGAGCTGTTTTGAAGTAGTGGAAAGGAGAAGGTTGAGGAGGATCATAATGAGGACGCAATAATCTCATGTTGTGAATTCTACCCACTCTCTGACAAAGTCCATTCTCTCCTAGATATCCTGTCAGCATTCTCGGTTCTCTCGTAAGCTAGTCCTTCACTGAGATGAAGGAATTTTTTGGATCAGAGGGTTCACAGTGTAGGATCAACCAGTGATGCTATAAATTCATAGGGATAATGGTTTGATTACTGGTGAAAGGGTTATAGAGATCTAAGGGTTCTTTATTTATTTCTACATGTTTTCAAGAATAAGGAAGGGGTTGCTTCCACTTAGAAGAGGATGGACGATTCTTTCTTCTAGAAGAGGAGGTTAAAGAACGGGCCATGGTGAGAAGAAGTTTCAAATCTTGAAAATATTTGGAGGGAAGGAAACCAAATGTTAAAAGTTCAGTCTTGGTTGCGCGGACTCGCGCAATCAAGGTCGGTTATGCGGGTTTCCACAAGGACCAGAATGTAACACCTAGTCCATTCTGTACTATTTTCCATGTATATGTGCATGATGATCGATGCCCTTAGCTAGACCTAGATTGGTCGCTCATAGTACACACCCAACTGACTGAAACTCAAAGACCTCAAAACCTATCTCATATTGACCGCCCCATCGCTGCGATTATGGAGGTACCACCTGTGCGTCGATATGATACTCTGTTAGTGAGATACGCTTTGAAGAATAATGAGTGTATCATGTGCGCATGGCGCAAAGTATTTCATTCCACACATATGCACAGCACATGTACATGCCACACATGGGTGAGAGAATCTCTACCCATGTGTGTGATGTCACACACCCATACCTCTTCTCTCTCATGTGCATGAAAAGTTAACTCTCTTCCATGCCACACCTCATGTATGATGTCATCACACCATGCCATCCCATGGTCTTTTAATCCACCATTAACTACTAATCATGAATTAATTTTCATAATCCTAGGCTAAGCTAATATTAATCACATTAGCCTAACTTAACCAAAATTTTATTCATTTTTTTATAAATACCCCTCTATCCCTTAGCATTTCACCATTTTCCATGGAGAGAGAGAGAGAGAGAAGAGTGATCTTGGTGGGTCATCAACTCCATCAATCCCATCCCTTCCATCCATCTCAACCATCCATCTAATTCATCAAAGTGAGTACACCCACCCTCTCGTCTCTCATCCCGACCATCAAAACTCTGTCATCCACCGTTGAAAGATAATTATAGGAGCTAAGGAGCTCAAGGGATCAAGGAAAAGGCCTAGAGGTGGGTGATCCATCATTAATTTCTAATTTAATGGCCCACCTATGTTGGGACTCAATTTGATTTTTGTAATGTAATCATATGAGGGGCCCATAGTGGCGAGGTTCCCTCCACTCCACCGATCTCTCTCTCTCTATTTCTCTCTATTTCTCTCACTCACTCTCTCTCTATTTCCATTGTGATGTTGTGGATCCAACCAATATGTGTTATATCTACCCCGTCCATCAACATCAGACGGTGTGACCCACCCTATTGCAGGTGATGATCCACACCATCCACTGTTTAGATGGATCCAATACCTTTCTTTTTATATATGTATGATATATATACAATATAATATTATATATATATATATATAATATAAGATATATATATATATATATATATATATATATATATATATATATCATATTCATATATACATGCATGGTGGGCCACGTCCATGTGGGACCCGCCATGATGCCTATGATATTCCACACCATCCAGCATTCAAAGACGCTAGACGTGGCTCAACAGAGAAGGGTGAACTGGCTTGGGGTGCGGAAAACAGGGGAGAGTGAACTAACGTTGGGGTGTACTCTTCCACTAAGCTTGGGGGTGGGCCACTCATGCAAGCCCACCTTGATGCATGTACTTAATCTAAGCCATCCATCCTCTTCCTCAGATCATTTTAGGCATTGAGCTGAAAAATAAATTGAATCTGAGTTCCTAGCGGCCCATAGCATTGAGAATAATAATCTTTACTGTTGAAATACACCTCGATACTTCTGCACACTGAAATATACCCAATATTAGGCTTGATAGGTGTGTAGGGAGACATGGAAACTAATGGCCGGGTATGATTTCCCTGATGTAGGCCCCACATATGCAAAACCTCAAGAAAACCCAAATAAATAATAATAATAATAATAATAATAATAATAATAATAATAATAATGCAGCTGACGCTGCTACTGTCAGAGGCGTAGGCAGCGCCTGCTGCGGACGGATGGCCTAGCAGGGACTACGGTCCCATCCGTGGGCCCCACCATGATGAGTGTCGATCATCCACTTCGTGCATTGAGTGGGCCCCTAGGGCAGTGGCCCCCCTCCCAAAAATCAGCCGCTATAGGGACTCAGGTGGCCCACGTTACATGAAACAGAGGTGATTGACGCCTACCACTGAAACCCTTTTGGGTTGCAGAAGTTTCGAATCAAATATGAAATTTGTTTTTCCTATTCATTCAAGCCCTGTGACCTTATCAACAGTTTAGATTGCATATAAACATTACAGTGAGCCCTAGGTCCACGTCACCTTATCAGCAGGTTAGGTGGAAAATAAACATTATGGTGGGCCCCTAGTCCGTGTGACCTCATCAACAGGTTGGGTGGAAAATAAATATTACGGTGGGCCCTGGTCACGTGTGACCTTATCAATGGGTTGGATGGAAAACAAATATTATGGTGGGCCCCCATGAATGTGTGACCTTGTCAATAGGTTGGATGGAAAATAAACATTATGGTGGGCCCCACATGGGACCCACTTACGTATGTATGGTAATCCACACCTTCCATTAGTGTCGGCCCCACCATGAGGTATGTACTTCATCTATGCCATCCTTCCCTTCCATCCCTATGGGACCCACCATGATGCATGTGTTGCATCCAAACCGTCCAACCATTTTGAAAGCCTGTCTCACTGCTTGAGACTAAAAACGAGGCAAATCTTGGTATCAAGTGGACCACACTACAGTAAAGTGAGGATTGAATGGCTACCATTGAAATCCTTTGGGACCCTATGATCAGATTGGATGGGAAATAAATATTATGGCAGGCCTTGGGAATTCTAATGGTGGAAATCCTTATCACCACTTGTATTTGGGTGTGGCCCATTTGATATTCATGTGGCACATGTGGTGTAGCCCACTTACCATACTTATGGCCCATTGTTGATGTCCACCTTGATTTGTATGAGGCTCGTCGTTGAGGCCTCCTTAATAGATATGAGGCCCATGTTATGAGTCCCATTGTGACGTATGCAAGGCCCATGTGATTAGGCCCAACTTGATGCATTTGTGGCCCGCCCACTGAGGCTCAACTTGATGCATTTGAGACCCATGGTATGAGGCCCATTTAACGTATTGGAGGCCCATGGGTCGAGGCCCAATGAGGTGTACATAAGGCCCATTGTAGTGTGATTCCACCATGGTATATGTTTTAACCTTTATAGCGGGCTATGCCTTGGGAGCGATAATGGTTTGATGTCCACACTTAAGGATAATGTTGGTTAAATGTCTGCATTATGACTCTCCCTAGGGCCTATTGATAGGCCCATACCTGTAATGTGTAGGCCATCTAGGCCCATCTTCGTTATAAATAGAGCCCATCACCACATAACTTGTTTAGTATAGATTCACGATTCATGATTATATGCATCATATGTATGCCTGATATGTGGACTCATTAATCAGGAGTTACATACTCATTCATTCACTATCCACTCGGGCTGATGGTGTGTAACTATTTGTTATGTATACCTTCGCAATGGCCAGGATTTCGGTTAGGGCACGCGACTAACCTGAGATCAGGAGTTTACCACATTGAGTTTGACTATCCAAATTAGGTATGAGACTAGTTTAGATAGAAGTCCCTTGTGATGGACCCCGTAGCCTGTGATACTACGTATTATCATCCCAACTTCACATTCCAGCATGGTCATTCTATTCACACTGCATATTGCATTACATCCACGCCATACGGAATTTTGGGTTACTGTGCTTCTGCATTTAGATACGGCTGACAGTATTTGTGAACTCATCAGGAATTGTATATTGCATATGATATTTGACTCTTCATGACTCCTCATTTACATATCTGATCTGTATTGTGTACTCTGATATTGTATGATTATGGCATGATAATATGATGATGACGATGTGATTACAAATGCATGTAATATAGTTATGGTCGTGGTATAGGAGAAATGAAAACATGACTTGGTGATGCTGGTAGCATTAACTCGGAGTATTACTATGATGCATATGCATTACATTGACATTAATATCATACCTTACGTGCTACATTCCTTTCACATGTATAATTTCCTCGTGGCATATTTATCTTGCTTGCATGTAGGACACACTGTATACATGTGTATACTCACTAGGCTTTTTGCCTAAGCTTCTTATTTCTCATTTTTTTTCAGGGTTAGAGTAGCTTGGAAGACTTTTCTTTCTTGATGCAATGCATCTATTTTTTGATTTGGCAATGTTAATGTTGTGTACCTTTTGGAAAGCATTATACTTATAACCATCAGGATTTTTATTAGAGAGTGTTGCTTGGTAATTTAATCATGGATCTTTATGCTCAGGTATTATTATATATATAAAAATAAAAAAAATCCTCCAAAATCTTCCTTGTGGTGCACCGAACTTGAGACTTGGTGTAAGACCCGTATCCTAGTCCGTACTGTTCCATCGACTGCCGCGATCCTTCCCATCGAATTTTGGCAATCCGCAACCAGTAATCGATGTTTGCGCGTGACCCTAAGTCGTATCCCATAGATTTGAGTCAGCTTAATCCGAGACTTATACCATTGCGACCGCATAGTCACCGCGGTTTCAATGCCATGACTCGTGCACCGATCCGATACCCAGACGAGGAGATGTTGGCCCACGTTCAGTTCAAGGAAAAACACTGCGCATTTTTTAATCTCACCAAAATCTCTACAACATGTCAAATCAATCCCATCAATCACCTCTCATGTCAAGTACAAAGCATCTATGCTTCCTTTCTCCACAAGTTAAGCAACCACAAAGTCAACCCATCTCTCACCTCACCCATCACTCACCTCACCCATCACTCACATCCATCACTCTCTCTCCTTACATCCCATCTCTCTCTCTCTCTTTCTCTACACCATTTTCCAAGCAACAAAGGAGAGAAAGAGAGGTGGACGGCCATGGCTTTCCCAAGTGAGAAAATTATGATTTTTGGTGGCCCACTTTTCCATCCCAAAACCTCCATCCTAGCCATTCACACCTCATCTTCTACCATCAAAGTGAAGCACAAGGAGGTTGGCGTTCCAACGGACCGAGAAGATAGAACGGTGGGTGCTTTAATAGGTTAGTTTTTCATGTTTTTAAGATGGGCCAAGTGAGGCCTACCAATCAATGGTATAGATCTCACTTTGGACCCTAAGATGTGGCCGATGGCCCACCTTAATTATCGATATCATTCCATGATGGGGCCATTCTTCATGGACCCCATCATGATATTTAATTCTAGTTTGAAAGAGGTCATCTAGACCATTCATTTTGGGTGGAGAAAGGATCTCCACCGTAGATCTTTGATTAATGGGTCCATATGCAATGGACCCACTTGATGTATGAATTGGATGCTTGAAACGGAGGGCCCATAGTGTCGGGGTCCCTCCATCACACGCGTGTCCCTCTTGCTCCATCTCTCTCTCTCCCTCTCTATTTCCTTTTTTATGTGTGATCATGACATGGTTGTGTGGCCCACTTGGATGGACCCCACCTTGAGGTAAGTATTTTATCCAAGTCGTCTATGAGTGGGGCCCATCTTATATGTATTACACTCACAACATCCATCATGTGGTGGCCCACCTAAATAGGGCCCACCTTGAATATATTGGTACGCCCAAAAACGTCCAGCGTCTGGATGTTGCTATAAAGAAAACACAAATATGAGGTTTTTCTAAGTATTGGAGAAGGGCCACTCACATAGGCCCCACCTTGATGTATGTATTCAATCCACTCCATTCATTCCATTCTTCAGATCATTTTAGGCGTTGAGCCTAAAAATGATGCTGATCCAAATTTCAGGCGGGCCATAGCATAGCAAACAGTGTGTTTGCCATTGAAATCCACTCTGATAACTTGATGCGATAAAAAATATGCAATATTGGACTGGTTTGGATGGCCTTGAGCCACGGAGTGCAATGGAGGGGTTGGATTTGCTTGATCTAGGCCCCACACCTGAAAAATCGTGAAAATTGCATTTTATAAAAAAAAAAAAAAAAATTAAAGCTAAGCAACAGGCGTTACTGCTACCAGAGGCACAGGCAGCGTCCGCGCACGTGACGGGCGGCCAAGAGGCAAGGACCCACGACTCCCGCTGTGGGCCCCACCATGATACATATGTGTCATCAAGGCCATTCATTAGGTGGGCCCCTACCTTAAGTAGGCCCCACCCAAAAATCAGCTTGATTCAGATCTCAGGTGGCCCACACCACAAGAAACAACAGTGATTGAACTCTACCATTAAAACCCTTTTTGGGCCCACGGAAGTTTTGAATCAATCTGATATTTGTTTTTCCTATTCATCCAGGTCTTTATAACCTTATCAACAGGTTGGATGGTAAATAAACATTATGGTGGACCCCACGTAGGACCACAATGATGTATGTATTTTATTTCCACCGTCCACGGACGGTGGAAACCACCACTGTGTATGTGGGACGGTGAGACCACCTTGTTGTATATGTTTTATCCACCTCGCCCGACCGTGGATCCCTCCACCCTGCTGCATGTGCTGTATCTAACACATGGGTTCCACCTTGGTGATGTGCTGGACCCCACCTTGATGAGATCCATATTCCAAGTCGTCCATTACATCGGATGTTGGAGTGTTATATATATATATATATATATATATATATATATATATATATATATATATATATATATATATATATATATATATATATATTATGTATATATATAATATATTATATATTATATGTTATGGAAGCCCCACGTGTCCCCCACCTTGATGGATATGACGAATACCCACCATTCATTTGGGTGGCCTACCATGTTATATGTGTTCCACAGTCCATTCATTTCATCTGGACAAAAATCCCATTATGATGTACTTAGAGCTCATTGGTAAGAGCCCATTGTGATATACTTCCGGCAATTTAGCAAGGCCATTATGATGTACTCTATGACCCATGAGTTATGGCCCATTACAATGAATCTAAGGCCCATTGGTGCAGCCCATTGATGTGGCTCACCTTGGTATATGTATGAGGCCCATATTGATTTATTTATGGCTGTCCATTTGTAACATCCTGAAAATCGGGGGTCGGGTAATACCCAACTCCCGAGTTCCAAAACGTCACGTATGCAACATAGATAATGATGAATGCATGTTGTCTGTAGAATGGCATTAAAAAAGATTGGGACTAAGCCAAAACAGCATATCATACTCTAGAGACAGTTAAATTAGCAAGCGGAAGACTGTGATAAATATATAAAATATATAAATGATTATAAGTCTCCAGAGTGTGAACATGTTACCAGGTTAATGTGTGATTTCACTATAATGTAGGCAATGATGTTTATGGCAGGTCGTGCCTTGGGAGCAATGTTGGTTTGACGTCCACATTGTAAGAATAATGTTGGTTAAATGTCCACATTATAACTCTCCCTAGGGCCCATTGATAGGCCCATACTTGTTGTGTGTAAGCCATCAAGGCCCGTCTTCGTTGTGAGGATAGTTTATCACCATATAAAATGCTTAGTATAACTCCATGATTCATGCCCATACGCATCATATGTATGCCTGATATGAGAAATTTTTGATCATAGCATACGCTATTGGGCAGACCATTTACGGGACTCGTTATGAGACGGAGTGCCCTACATCATCGCGCTGTATGCGCTGGATTGCTGCATGATTTGATGGTGTGATTCATGCATCTCGCATTTATGTATCATGATCACTGCACGCCCTAGCGACATCAGGGCTATGACCTCCACAGGTACATAGTGGATGGCTAGATGGGATACCAAAAATAATTGGTTCTAGCACTATGGGGCACGTAGGATGTCCTTGGGTGAAAATTCCAGAACCTACGAGGCCAAGAGTAGCCCCAACGTCTAGATCGAGTGGAACATGAGCGTCCGAGTGCCGAATACCAGTAAGTCACATCTCCCACTGTGTCGTGGTCGGTTGGGAGGGGGTGTGGCCTTACCCTCCCGAGGGAGGAGGCTATAAGCTAGGCTGAGTATGACCAGCTCGTAAATGGGTCCGCTATCGACGAGTCGGGTAGGTATTGGCAGACTGCTGGCTAGGCGGATAGTGAGGTCTCTTCCACTCGCAGGGCTATACAGCTAGGGAGGAGGCAGTCAGTGTGGAGTGTAATAGACCCCGGTGATTTTTCAGAGAGGAACCGTACTAATATGTGGACTTGATATGAGGACTGACATGATATTATGACACCTCGTCACTGTAGCACATGTGGGCGGGCACACGTGGGCGGGCGCTGATGTGGGCGGGGCTGAGGCCTGGGCGAGCTACCAGCGGTTGGCAGGCTACTGTACTAACATGCTACTGAGCAGAAGCTGCATATTCATTCATTTATCCATTCACTATCCACTCGGGCTGGTGGTGCGTAACTATTTATTACATGTACCTTCACAATGGCCAAGATTTCGGTTGGGGCGGGTGACTAACCTAAGATCAGGAGTTTACCACATTATGTTTGACTATCCAAATCTAGGTATGGGACTGGTTTGGATAGAATTCCCTTGTGATGGACCCCGTAGCCTGCGATACTACGTACTATCATCCCAACTTCACATTCTAGCATGGTCATTTCATTCGCACCGCATAATACATTGCATCTGCAGTACTTAGCATTTTTTGTTACTATGTTGTTGCACATATATGGCCTAGACGGACTTAGCAGGATTTAAATATTGCATTGTACTCTCGATATCTGACATTTGGCTCTCGTGACTCCTCGTTCACATAGTTGATTTGTCTTTCTAGTATTTTTGATATTGTATGATTTATGGGCTTATCATTATTTTCTCTTACTCTGATATCGTATGATTCATAACCTTATCATTTTTTCTGTTTATCTCAATGATTTATGATTTATGGACTCTACTGTATACTCGGCACTTCCTTACACACACTTACACCACCCTCTAAGCTTTTGTAAGCTTATGCACGATAGATGTGTACAAGTGGCATTAGGTTATAGCAGCATTGAGCTTGGAGCGTGCAACGGTTTTTAGGAGCTCTGATTTTGATATATGTATTTTCCTTTCAGCACTGTATTCAAGTGATTATATTAGTGGATATGTGATGATGATGTTGCCTTTATGATTTGGGTAAACTTGTGGTTATGTTTATTACAAGACAAAATGTACATTGGAAAATCCTCCTTGTAGGATCCCAGAATCAGAATCTGGCATATGTTGCGCTGGGAGCTGAGAATGAGGTACTACAGAGGCTGTCGGTATTGGATTCGACGATCGAAATTCCTGTGAATCTGATTTTCGAGTTTGGGGCGTGACACTTGGTGTACGGAAGTCGAGTGCTGGATTCAGGGCATCACGGAAGCTGTCCCTCCCCGAGTTTGGGGTGCGTCAGAAGTTGGTATAAGAGCATAAGATTTGGGATCAATTATGAGCAAAGTCCGCAAGTGGAAAACATAGAAGAACTTAAACTAGGTTTCCTAGTGTCGTTGATCAAGAACCTAGATGCTATTAGTACCCCTGATTTGTATAAATCTAGAGACATGAATCTAGGATTCCCGGTTTAAGAACCTAGTCAAAACAGGATCCTCTATTTGAGAACATAGAGAATATATTTAGTACCCTTGCATGAGGGAGATAGCCATGAGCAATACCCTTTAGAGTTTGATGGATGATTGTTTGATATATATATGGTGATATATATGTTTGGATTCCATGTTATGAGTTTGATAGTGTGCTTGGAACTAGAAATTTCGAGGATGAAATTTTTATTAGGAGGGTAGATTGTAACACCTGGCCATTCCGTACTATTTTCTATGCATATGTGCATGATGATCGATGCCCTTAGCTAAACCTGAATTGGCCGTTCATAGTACACACCCAACTGACCGGAACCCGAAGACCTCAAAACCTATCTCATATTGACCGCCCCGTCGCCGCGATCGTGGAGGTACCACCCGTGCATCAATATGATACTCCGTTAGTGAGATACGTCGTGAAGAATAATAAGTGTATCATGTGCGTATGGCACCATGTATTTCATTCCACACATGTGCACAACACATGTCATGCACACATGTACATGCCACATGGGTGAGAGAATCTCTACCCATGTGTGTGATGTCACACACCCATACCTCTTCTCTCTCATGTGCATGAAATGTCAACTCTCTTCCATACCACACCTCATGCGTGACATCATCACACCATGTCATCCCATGCCCCTTTAATCTACCATTAACTACTAATCATGAATTAATTTTCATAATCCTAGGCTAAACTAATATTAATCACATTATCGTAACTTAACCAAAAATTTATCCATTTCTTTATAAATACCCCTCTATCCCTTAACATTTCACCATTTTCCATGGAGAGAGAGAGAGAGAGAGAGAGAGAGAGAGAGAGAGAGAGAGAGAGAAAGAGAGAGAAGAGTGATCTTGGTGGGGTCATCAACTCTATCAATCTCATCCCTTCCATCCATCTGAACCATCCATCTCATTCATCAAAATGAGTACACCCACCCTCTCATCTCTCATCCCCACCATCAAAACTCCATCATCCATGGAGAAGGCTTAGAAGTGGGTGATCCATCGTTAATTTCTAATTTAATGGCCCACCTATGTAGGGACTAAAATTTGATTTATGTAATGTAATCATATGAGGGGCTCATAGTGGCGGGATTCCCTCCACTCCACCGATCTCTCTCTCTATTTCTCTCTATTTCTCTCACTCACTCACTCTCTCTCTTTCCATTGTGATGGTGTAGATCGTACCAATATGTGTTATATCTACCCTGTCCATCAACATCAGACGGTGTGGCCCACCCTATTATAGGTGATGATCCACACCATCCACTGTTTAGATGGATCCAATACCTTTCTTTTTATATATGTATGATATATATATACAGTATAATATACATTATATATATATAATATAATAAATATATATATATATATATATATATATATATATATATATATATATAT
Organism: Magnolia kwangsiensis; assembly: GCA_037074715.1. Classification (NCBI taxonomy): domain Eukaryota; kingdom Viridiplantae; phylum Streptophyta; class Magnoliopsida; order Magnoliales; family Magnoliaceae; genus Magnolia; species Magnolia kwangsiensis. The sequence continues at coordinate 37,731,775 of CM073576.1, read as the reverse complement.
ATATAACATATTCATATATACATGCATGGTGGGCCACGTCCATGTGGTACCCACCATGATGCCTATGATATTCCACACCGTCCAGCGTCCAGAGACGCTGGATGTGGCTCAAAAGAGAAGGGTGAACTGGCTTGGGGTGCGGCAAACAGGGGAGTGTAAACTGACGTTGGGGTGTACTCTTCCACTAAGCTTGGAGGTGGGCCACTCATGCAAGCCCCACCTTGATGCATGTACTTAATCCAAGTCGTCCATCCTCTTCCTCAGATCATTTTAGGCGTTGAGTCAAAAAATAAATTGAATCTGAGTTCCTAACGGCCCATAACATTGAGAATAATAATCTTTGTCATTGAAATATACCTCGATACTTCTGCACACCAAAATATGCCCAATATTGGGCTTGATAGGTGTGTAGGGAGACATGGAAACCAATGGCCAAGTCCGATTTCCCTGATGCGGCGCCCACATATACAAAACCTCAAGAAAACCCTAATAAAATAATAATAATAATAATAATAATAATAATAATAATGCAGTTGACGCTGCTGCTATCAAAGGCGTAGGCAGCGCTTACTGCGGATGGACGGCTTCGCAGGGACCCACAGTCCACCATGATAAGTGTCGATCATCCACTCCAGGTATTGCGTGGGCTCCTAGGGCAGTGGCCCCCCTCCCAAAAATCAGCCATTACAGGGACTTAGGTGGCCCACATTATAGGAAACAAAGGTGATTAACGCCTACCATTGAAACCCTTTTGGGTTGCAGAAGTTTCGGATTAAATATGAAATTTGTTTTTCCTATTCATTCGGGCCCTGTGACCTTATCAACAGTTTGGATTACATATAACATTATAGTGGGCCCCAGATCCACGTCACCTTATCAGCAGGTTGGGTGGAAAATAAACATTATGGTGGGCCCCTGGTCCGTGTGACCTCATCAACAGGTTGGGTGGAAAATAAATATTACGGTGGGCCCTGGTCACATGTGACTTTATCAATGGGTTGGATGGAAAACAAACATTATGGTGGGCCCCCATGAATGTGTGACCTTGTCAACAGGCTAGATGGAAAATAAACATTATGGTGGGCCCCACATGGGATTCACTTACATATGTATGGTAATCCACACCCTCTATTATTGTGGGCCCTACCATGAGGTATGCACTTCATCTATGTCATCCATCCCTTCCATCCCTATGGGACCCACCATGATGCATGTGTTGCACCCAAACCGTCCAATCATTTTGAAAGCCTGTCTCACGGCATGAGACTAAAAATGAGGCAGATCTTGGTATCAGGTGGACCACACTACAGTAAAGTGAGGATTGAACGGCTACCATTGAAATCCTTTCGAACCCTATGATCAGATTGGATGGGAAATAAATATTATGGCGGGCCTTGGGAATTCTAATGGTGGAAATCCTTATCACCACTTGTATTTGGGTGTGGCCCATTTGATATTCACGTGACCCATGTGGTGTGGCCCACTTACCATACTTATGGCCCATTGTTGAGGCCCACCTTGATTTGTATGAGGCCCGTCGTTAAGGATGCCTTAATAGATATGAGGCCCATGTTATGAGGCCCATTGTGACGTATGCAAGGCCCATGTGATTAGGCCCAACTTGATGCATTTGTGGCTCACCCACTGAGGCCCACTTTGATATATATGAGACCCATGGTATGAGGCCCATTTGACGTATTGGAGGCCCATGGGTCGAGGCCCAATAAGGTGTACATAAGGCCCATTGTAGTGTGATTCCACCATGGTATATATGTTGACCTTTTTAACGGGCTATGCCTTGGGAGAGATGATGGTTTGATGTTTACATTATAATTGGTTAAATGTCCGCATTATGACTCTCCCTAGGGCCCATTGATAGGGCCATACTTATAATGTGTAGGCCGCCTAGGCCCATCTTCATTATAAACAGAGCCCATCACCACATAACTTGTTTATCATGATCATACACATCATATGTATGCCTAATATGAGGAGTGACTGATCATAGCATATGCTTTCGGGTAAATTATTTATGAGCTCCCTGATAGGCAAAGTTGCCCCACATGAGCGTGCGGTACACACAAGATTATTGCATGTCTGGTAGGGTGATTCATGCACTTGCATTTGTGTGATTATGATTATTGGATGCCCTAGCGACATCAGAGTCATAGCCTCCACAGACACATCGTGGGTGGCTGGATTGGATACTAAAAATATTATTTTTAGCATCAGGGCACCATAGATGTCCCTGAGTGAAAATTTCTAAACCCGATGGTACCAATGGATGACTCCAACGTCAAGATCGAGTGGATATATGAGCGCACGAGGGTCAAATACCAAGAGGCCGTGTCTCTCACTGTATTGTGGTCGGTTGGAAAGGGGTGTGTCCTTACTCGCCCGAAGGTAAGGGCCAATACTAGGCTGAGTCTGACCAGCTCGTGAATGGGTCCGCTATCGACGTGTCGAATAGGTATTAGCAGACTATTGGCCAGGAGGATAGTGAGGTTTCTTACGCACACTTGGACTATGCGGCTGGGAGAGTAGCAGTGCCTTTTGGAGTGTATTAAACCTCGATGATTATCCAGAATGAGAACTGTACTGATATTGATGACCTTTATGAGGATTTGGATGAGGATTGGTATGCTTGAGTTACATCAAGCATCGCATGGTCTTGACATGGCCTATAGAATTCATATCTTACACCGCATAGCCTTGGTACGGCTGATTGCATTCATGTACTCATCAGCATGTTTTCGCATTACTCTGACCTTACATTCTGAGCATGCTCATATTACGCACACACTTACACCGACCTCTAAGCTTTCTATAAGCTTATGCACGATTGATGCATGCAGGTGACACCAGGACGCAGCCAAGCATAGTAGCAGCAGGAGCGTGTAGTCGAGCTTTTGGAGTTTCTGTTATTTGCATTATCTTGTATTTCCTTTCAAATGCATTGTACTCAAAGTTTTTAATCATAGTGGATTTTGTGATGGTGTTCTTGTAGTTATTGTTCATGGGTTATGCTCATTACGAATCAAATTGATGATTAGAAATCCTCCTTGTAGCATCCCAGGATCGGAACCTGGTGTATGAGTGCCGGGAGCCGAGAATGGGGTATTACGGAGGCTGTCAGCGCCGAATTCGACAATCGTGAATTTTATGAGCCCCATTTCCAAGTTTGGGGCGTGAAGTTCGTTGCGTGGAAAAATCGCAAAGGAGTAGAAATTCGCTACAGTGCAAGTATGTGGAAAGTGACTGAAGGATTGTGGTATTTATACTCAAGGGGTCGAGTGTGGTACATGGGTCTCTGATTGCGCGGACCCACGCAGACACCTTCAGGATAAGTATTTTGATCATTTTTCTTTGGTTCTAGGGAAACAAAGAAAGGATCAAGGGGGCATCTGTTGAGGCATAAAAAATGATGAAAGGATTAAAGCAAGAGAAGATTGGAAAGTAAAGTAATAAAAAGGAACATGAAAGAAGAAAGAGAAGTGTCTTTGAGTTTGGTTGCTTCGGTCTGCGCAAGAGCTATCTATTGCGTGGCTTTGCCCAACCAGATATCAGTTGTGCGAGTCTGCGCAACCTGAATATTAGTTACGCGGTTTGCGTAACTGGTTTCAGGAAATGATTTTTCTGAGCAGTGAAGAATGATGTAAGGTGGATCCCATGGTGCTAAAATTGAGGTACCACACGTGCGAGGGCCTATAAATATCCCCTCACATCCTTCATTTGGACTGATTGAAGATTTTCGAGAGTAAACAGAGTAAGGAGGAAGATCGAAGGTGAGAGAGAGAGACGGTGGCTTGCATGGGTCCGCGCAACCAGACTGCCCTGCAGTCTGTGAAGATAAAGGGCCGTTATGCTGTTGAAATATTTGAAGCCTTCAAGTCCCTTCTGTTGAAGATTAAAGAAGGACAATCAACAGAAGAGAATATTCTTCCTAAGTCCTAAGAGATGACTGAAATCACTGACGTTATGCTACCAGATTTAATATTTGACTATGACAGTTGAACTTATAATAATTCCTTTATTATAAAGTAATCTATCTTAGAATCAAGGGACACTTAAGGGATGTAAATGAACTCAGTATCAATAAAGTGTGATGATAGTTTTAAATACTCTTTCTTTGTTATGTTTAAAGAAGATAGCCTCCTAAATCAAACGCATTTGTTTCTTGTTCGAAACAATAAGATTTGTTACTAATTAGATGTATGATAGTCCACTTCATGACATAACTCTCAAGTTCTCGTACTCGAGCACTCATCCTCGAGATATAAGAACTAAGGTGTTACATCTTCAGAGGAAGAACCCCACCCTCTGATATCGCCTGGTCATTATAAACTTTTGTAAGTGACAGAGTATGCGACCGATTTTCTCATAATCAAGTTATATAAGTTCATATTGGACGTATCTACTTATTTTGGTACTTGGGGTTAAAGTTGATCTGTTTGGTTCGAGCTGTTGTATTGATTCTAGCACGCCTGCAGAACAAAAAATAAATTGAGCGACTAACATTTTTGGCATGCCCGGTGGGACTATAACATAAGCTAGTATGATTATTCGTATTAGTATAGCACGAGCCAACATGAAAGTCAAGTGAAAGAAATATTTTCAATGAATCCTATTAAGATTATGTTGGCTTTAATGCTCGATATGTAACGAGGAATTCAGAATCTCACCAAACAATCACAAGTTTGATATGGAATTTTAAGCAGATGGATAGTCTGTCATTTCGAAAATATGAATTGAATGATGACGCTCTTTGCCGAAAGAACACTCATGGCACCAGCACCACAACTGACACTATAGGTACATCGTCCTCAACGAAATACAGCTCTTCTATTGTAGGAAGTACGAAATCTTCTGCCACCTACTAAGTTTAGTGGACTGTAATGGGAGGTCAAGAATGTTGTTCTTGAAGTAGTAAATCAAGTTATACCTAAGGGGCAACTCTTCCTTGAGAATTCATCGTATCATGGAAGACAAACCTAGGTAGGCCCTGTATCACCTCCAATGGTTGAATCAAACAGTTCAGGAAGTAGCAGGTCAAGTTTTAGGCCATATTACTACCTTGCTCAACCATAAGCCCTATTCGAAATGGATTGACCGACATTCTCCCTTATCATAGCCGACTTTTCCGTTTTTCGATTAAGATGGTCAAGTTCAATGAAGGCATATGAATTTATTGCCTCTTGATCAAGAAGGGTGAATTCAACCAAGACGTTTGAATTTGTCATTTTTCAACTAATATGACTGAATTCGACCAAGATGGCCGAATTTGCCCTTTTTGACCAAGATGTTCGAGTTTGACCAAGGTGGTCGAATTTGATATTTTTCGACCAAGACAACCGAATTTGTCATCTTTCGACCAAGATGGTTCAATTCAACTAAGATGTCCAAATTTGTCATTTTTCGACCATGATGGTTGAATTTTCTATTTTTCGACCAAGATTGCCGAATTTAACCAAGATGGCCGAATTTATTGTTTTTTCGACCATGGTGGTCAAATTTTCTATTTTTCAACCAAGATTGCTAAATTTGACCAAGATGGCCAAATTTGCCATTTTTCGACCAAGTCGGCTGAGTTCGGCAAAGTTGATCAACTTTGATATTTTCCTATCAAGACGGCCGAGTTCGACCATCTTGGTTGTAACGCCCGTGAAAAATTCATACTTGGGCTCGAGTACCAACTCGACTCGAAATTGCGTAGAATTAATTCTTATGGAAATTAAGCGTAAGTTAACTAGCGCAACGCTGGAGTAGCTGGGAAATAGTCCCTGATCACTTTAAATACGTTCTACAAGACCTAAATCGAGTAGAACCAACGACTCTATAATACTCTATAACCTCGTACCAAACTCTAAGCAGGTTTGTTCTCTGGACCACTTTGAATCTTTGTATTGGATCTAGACCGCGCGTCGAAAGTCCGATACCTCCTATCTTAGACCGTTAGAACCGCCTAGCTGAACTTGACAATCATGTCGAAAATCAAGTCAAACCGATAATCACAGGCTATTTCATTGAGCCCGGACCGAAGAGAGTGCGAATAGGGACAGGAATGGAATTTTAAATTCAAATCTGGCACACGACTTGACGCGTCAATATTAAGCGTTCTGACCGTCAGAATTCAGCCAAATTACACCCTCGGATCAGGAAAAAATTTTATTTTATATCATGAGACTTTCAGCCCTGATCTATGTGCGGTGACCGTTGAACTGAAACTGGTCCGCCACGCACGATCTGCGAATCCTGCCAGACTGAAAACTTAATACGTGCTAGATCTGGTATGCATGAGCTTAAGTCCGATCGCATTCAGTCAGGGGACCACCAGAAAGCATCTTTTGGACCGAAACAGCCCCGAAATGGATATGCACTAAGTGAACTTTGTACCGGAGCCTATTTTTGGCAATTTTGGGCTTATAAAAGGGGTTGAAACCCTCACTCCTCTCTCCCATCCGAATTTGAGAGAAACCCTAGATTTGGAGGGAGAAAAGGTGAGAGTTTGAGAGAGTGTGTAGAAGGGATTTTTCCCGTCTTCGTGCCATCTGTTGCTAATGCCTAAGCAACACCTCCTGATCACCAAGCGGGTGATTCTTCCGCGTTTTCAGGTATGAAACAACCCTAGAAGTTGCTGATTTAAGGTTTACTTAGATTCGTAGCATGCTAGCTAACATAACTCGTAAGTCAGGTTCTCTTATTGCCGTAGACGAAGCGTATACGCTCCGTTCAAATTTACGCATCCATAAGAGATAAGGTGAGGATTTTAGACGCTTTGATTGACGGTTTCCAACGCTTTCAATGTCGTTTAATAGTAGATTATCGACGGCATCGCCGTTTGACATGTACAACATGCTATCCGTTTCCTGTTTCGTAAATCAACGAAGAATATGAGATTTAGGGCATTTTAGTCATTTGTAGGAAGTACTGATTACATTCATATTTTGCTGATGTGATTGACATGGTTTGTTGCCGCATTAGAAAGTTAGGAATACGTGCATAATTAGTTTGGCGAAGAGATTCGCCTAATTGCGCACTTCGGGTCGACATACTATATGTAGACTTAAGTGTGTAGTGTATGTGTTTGTATAAATGTTTGTATTAGTATGTATTGAATTAAATGATGTTATGAAATAGTTTGAGATTGATTTCTCAATTAATATGCTGACCTAAATGATTTCCTACATGTTGACTATATGCATGATTTCATTACATGCATGAAATATATGTGCTTGAAGATTTACCTAAGTTGTATGTTATAACATGTGTTAACATGCTCACATGATTGTATTTCAATTCCAATACTCCTACATAAATTGCTGATGTGATTCCATAATTGTTTGGGACTAGACTTAGTCCAGGCAGTCGGTAACCGAGCGAATTCGTGGCTGGCTGGTCTTGGCCACGAACGACGCGTCGATGAACGCGAGCCGTGTTTGGAGTTGGCGGTAGTGGTTAGGCCACACGAAGTGTTTTACGCACTTCATGTCGTTCAACTTGAGATACGATCGCACTAGTCGAGCCCGTCAAGTAACCCGACTGGCCGATGTATGTTCACCTTGTATGAGTCATAACTGCTTGAACCTAGGGTACTGAACTTACCATTGTAAACCCTGTTAACCATAGTACCTTGATCCACAAAGACTCATGAGCCGGGCATGGTGGTATGGGACACCGTGGTCGAGCTGTCGGCCTACGCTGGGGCCACAAACCTCCCCGTAGTGACCAGTGAGCACCTAGTCTCGTGAGCAGATTATGGTGGTATGGGACACTATATTCTAGCTGTCGGCCTACACTGATCAGGCGACGAGTCCTTTGTAGTGACCGCGAGCGTATTCTGAGTCTACGGGAGGCGACGACCCTTCAGTAGCAGTAGAGTACAGTAGGCCTATATTGATAAGGTGATGGGGGAGCGGTGCAACGAGTGCGAGCAATAGCCCTGACAGCCCTTGCAGCGACCTACAAAATATACATCGTATAAGATTACTAGGAGTGACGACCCTAGACAGGATCTGTGTTGGGATTGATATAAGGGAAGTACCTTAGTTTCCCAATCTTGCTGTTTGAATGGACTAATAACAACTCGAAAATCATTTCACCATACCATTGCATGTGCCTAGAAGATGTGGAGCACTTGAGGGTCGATTGCATGCCGCGGTCGTAAGATGGTGCCGTATGAGGGAGATCGTCGGTGAGGGCATACATCACGTCATGTCATCTTGCATTAACAACAGTATTAGGATTGTCTGATTTACTGCTTTACTATTATCGCATGATTGATTTGTGAACATGCTAATCTTTGCTCTATGATTCCACTGAGTTGATCACTCACTCCCACGTTACGGGATGGTGTTTGCGACACCCACCAGACCTTGTTGTAGATGCAGGTGATGCTGAGATCCAGGAGGTAGAGCCAGACTTTGACGAGGACCAGGACGAGTTCTCGTACATGCAGTATCATGATGGCTTTGCGTAGGTGACCTGGGTTGACGGGACTTCAGTGGGACTATTTTGAACATTTGATTTTGTTCATGTATATGTATATGAGACTCAGAGATGTATTCATACTTTAGAGACAGATGAGATCTACTTTATTTTCCATACAGTGATATATATATATTGTTTAGTCTTCCGCTTGCTTTTATCACTGGATCTGGAGTATGAATTGCAGTTTTGGTATACTTTTACTCATGTGAATGCTTTAAATCAGACAACATTGAATCATAATCATTTTTGTTGCATAAGTGACGGTCTGAAACTCGGGAGTTGAGTTTATACACGACCCCCGATTTTCAGGGTGTTACATTGGTTGAAATTGATGTTTTTACATAACCGACTAGTTAAATTTATTGCGCCAAATAACGAATCAAATGAGCATTCACCTTTTACCAAAGGCGAAGCGACATGGGGAGTAATGTTGTACCTTATTTCTTACCATTCTTGAAAAATCTAATATAACATGTTAAAAATCTTCAAGGATGTTTGAGTGCTTTTTATAAAATCACAGCTAAAATGATGATAAGACATGAGCAGTTGAGAGGTATTCAAAAGAAAACCAAGTGCCGGAGAGGCAGCTAAGAGGTGTGGCCGAGAGGTATCCAACAATAGACTGAGTGGCCAAAAGGTGTCCAACAAGGGACCAAGCAGCTGAGAGAACTTCGGAAACAAAATGCGGCCAAGAAGCTTGGTCAAGTGGTCCAAATGAAAAGATGCGGAGAGTGGTCAAGTGGAGTATAGGCAAGTGACTGACAAAAGAGATGTGGCCGATATGTGGTTGAAGGGTGTGTGATGACCAAGAGGAACACAGCTTGACCGAGCAGAAGAGGAATAATCACACACACAAAAAATCTAGATAAGAGAAGGATCTAGAAAGACTTTTTGACTTCATAACCATTACAGTAATTGAAAAATAATTTGGAAGAACAAGTTGCAATAGAACTTTATAAATAGTAGAGGAATTCAACACAACCAACTTAAATTTCTCAAAAAAAATAATAATAATAAAAATAAATAAATAACAAATAACAATCAATCAAATCTATCAATTTATCTTTTATCTCGATTTATCCTATGAGTAGCAGTAATTCTTAGCCATAATCTTTAGTTATAATCCAAATCTATACTCATACATTAGATTTGTTCTCTATCTAATATCAAGCAGTTCTTTCAAGCAACATATTCTTGTAGTTGCTCCTAATGACTGATTGTAAGTTTTTCCTTTTGTTTGATTTGCACTGATATTCTGAAAGTTCTTTCTTATGAAAGGTAAAGGAAGAACCTCACCTTCCGAAATCTCTTGATCATTATAAACTTCTGCAAATAGCTGAGTAAATGATTGATCTTCTCACAATCTGAGCATATAACATATCTGCTTATTTTGACATTTGGGTCAAAGTTAATCTGTTTGGATCGAACCGTTATATCGATTTTGACACGCTCACACATCAGAAAACAAATCGAGTGATCAACCATAAGTATTGTTAAATTTTACATTATATTACAATAGCTTATAAATATATTTAAATTGTGCATTCTTTATGTATAATAATAACATACTTAATGAATAAACCGGAGCCATTCATAATTGAACTGGACACTTGTTGTAGATTTTAAGGGTGCTGATTCAAGCAGGTCATGACTGTGGCCCCACCTTGATGTCCGTGTTGTGCATCCACACTGCACCGCCTATCCTTTTCCTAGCTTATTTTAGGAAGTGGGCCTAAAACTGAAGCATATCCACATCTCAGATGGACGACATCATAAGAAACCATGAAGACTGAGCTGTTACTAGAGCTAGGCATCAAGTCGAGTCGGACAAAGTTAGGGCTGACTCGACTCAATCCAGTTTTGAAATAGGCCTGACCTAAACTCGATCTGACTCGATAACGAATCCAACATCCCTGACTTGATCCATGTTCGGTCTAGCCTGGACTGATCCGGACTGAGTCCGATCCGATCCGAAGTACCGAGCCCGGTCGAGTTGGGACCGACTTGGATTGAGAGATGAGGGAGGGAGGAGTGGAGAGGAGAGAGAGAGGAGGAGGAGGGTAATGGTGGTGAGTGTTCGCCGGGCTTGGAAAAGGAGGAGGATGAGGGAGGGAGAGAGAGAGGTTGGGATCGGATTCGGGTAGGGTTAGAGAGTCAGGTCGAGTTGGGTTTTGGGTCGAGTCGAGTCTAACTGGATCAAGTTTTGGGTTGAGTTGGGTCAAGTTATTGGGTAACTCAAACTCGACTCAGTTTGAGTTTAAATTGGGCGAAGCTTACTTGGTTCAGACTGACTCACCTATTCAGTTTAGGTCGAGTCGGATCGGAACAAGTCGAACGAGTCGAGTTAGCTGGATCAAGTCGTCGCGTGCCCACCTTTAGCTGTTACCATCAAAAACTTCCTTGTGCCCGCTACAGATGCCATTCAACCACTTGGTAAGGTCAACCAGACCTAGACAAAAGGAAAATACAAATATCAACTTTATACAGGAGGAAAATACAAATATCAGCTTCATCCAAAACTTGTATAGCTCACGAAAAGTTTTTAATAGTCAATAACCACTATTTCTTGTGGGGTGGTCCACCTGACATTTGGATCAGCTTTAGTTTTGGGCCAACGTCCTGAAATGAGCTGGAATAACGGGTGGACGGTGTGAATATACAACACATACATCAAGGTGGGCCCCACAGTCACGACCTGATTGAATCTGCCACCAGATTGTAAGGGCGCCCATTCATGGTGCCAAGTTTAGGGCCGAACATGAGAGAGAGAGAGAGAGAGAGAGAGAGAGAGTACATGTCTGACGTATGAATACAAACGCCATGTATTGCAACGACTTCCATGACCATTGACCAAACTTCTACAGCTGGTAGCGAATTTTCCTATTTGATAGTCCAGCAGGTGCGACAATTCATACACGGGCAAACATTTTACACTTCATGCCTTATTTCAAATTAAACCGACTAAATTACGGAACCCACTCTTGCTAAATCAGAATCTCAGAATCAGGTTGGTTCAACAATGTTAGCATCCGATTCGTACACAATTGTCTGTTGAAATAGGACCGTTGGATATTTTAAAATTTTAAACGTCTAATAAATATGCAACAATTCAATATGCTTCATGATACATCTAAAAATGGGACCCATAATCTGAACAGTTTAATTTGAATTACTTGAACCCTAAGTATGCAATTTCTAAATGATCGTTTAAGTGCCTGTGTACCATCTGTACAGCACAAATCTGCAAGAGTATCAAAGCTTTTCTTTCTTTGATTTTCAAGCCAACGGTGATTAGCTGGCAGCCAAAGGCATCCCATTGGTTTTGCATGGCTTTTTAGACCTAAACAGCCTTTGCATTTTAGGAGCAGAGTGGGGCCATGTCTCAATGGACCATGCCACTTTCCACGTCACTTTCCCACAGTATGTCGTCCACGCCATGACACTTCAGGTGTTTACTGCAGGCGTGTTGGAGAGGGGAGCGGATTGCCTTTGACCCTGGGCACAGAGATATCTTGACCATAATTAATGGGAAGATCCACGCTATCCCCCATAAAAGTCAAGCTCGATTACCACCAACGGTCCCGATCATCCTAAAACCAATCCCCAGTGAAGCGTTACATCAGAAAATGCGACCACCCCACTGAGTCCGAATGCATCGTTTCGAGGTTACAACTACCAGAATCAAAGCAGTGAAACAGAAAATCCAAACGGAACACAATTAGATGGGGGCACGGGACGACTCCATCTGCTTAACTCAATTCGTACAACTTATTTAGATTTGACTTGAGAAAAAATTAAATGGGTGAGTCAGTCTGAACCGATTAGGCTTCGCCCAATCTGAACTCAAATCGAATTGAGTTCGAGTTATCTAGTAACTCGACTCAAAACTTGATCCGTTTAGACTCGACTCGATCCGGTTAGACTCGACTCGATCCGAAACCTGACTCGATCCGACTCTCTAACCCTACCAGCCACACCTACCCCGACCTGATCCTAAACCTTCTCCCTCCCTCCCTCATCCTCCTCTTCCAAGCCTGACAAGCACCCACCACCATCACCCTCCTCTTCCTCCTCTCTCTCATCTCCACTCGCTCTCTCCCTCCTCTTCTTCCAAACCCAGCGACTACCCACCACCATCACCTTCCTCCTCCTCCTCTCTCTTGTCCACTCCTCTCTCATCTCTCAATTCGACTCGGTGCCAACTCGACCCGACTTGGTAATTCTGATCGAATCGGACTCAGTTTGGATCAGTCCAAGCCAGACCGAACTCAGATTGAGACTTGGTATGGAGTTAGATCGAGTTCGGGTCAAGCTTATTTCAAAACCGGATCAAGTCGATTCAACACTAACTCGGTCCAACTCAACTCGATGCCCAACTCTAATCATGATTGACAAATCACCGAAGCAATTTTTATATATCCCTCGCAGAGTCAATCACGATCACAATCATCAGATTACAAGATGACAAATCAAATTCATTTATCAAATCTCAAAAATAGCACTTTTAATAACAAGTGGTCTCGATCATAGCCACCACTTACAAGAGGATGGACTAGATCCCTCGAATGTTTTCAATAAAAACCAGCATTTAGAGAACCCACGGTGGAAGTGACTAAGCAAGTTGGACTTATTCACAAAATCATTTGTAATAAAACTTCCACGGATCATCACTCCTCAGGGAGGCGACTCTTAAAAATTCAAAAAATGGTTTCAAGAGCATCAGGTGTCCGAGGCTCTAAAATGTCTTTCGTACCTTGGAGTGGGGGCCATCACAAAATCAAATAAGATATAATGAATAGTGATTTCCCGGAGCTATTAGATCCACATGGACACAAAGTACGATCGATTTGAACTTAAGTGTCGGACAATACTATTGGTCTAAACTCAAGTGTCGAAACTGTCGTGCCAAATGCTAATGCAAAGATAGATGATATCTAAGATTGAACAAAAGAAATCGTCAAAACAATGAAAACAACGAATTGTAACCTAAGTGTTAAAACCAAAAAATTGCACGTAAAAGGGTCACCCGCACATACCTAGGTGTGTATGCATGCGGAACTTGATCGAGTCTAGGTCGGCTTAGTGAATTCCCTAAAAGGCCACAAAAAGCGCAAGGTATCTAATTACTTTAACAATCAAGTGATACAGGTACTCCTTGTGTAATTTGGGAAACAATGGACATTCAATTTCCAGTCAGTAAAGAGATCCTCTAAGGCTGCAGAAAGCGTAGGGACACTATTGAACTTGACTATTCTTATGTTAGTATCAATCATGTGTGAAAGGGTTGCGATTGGTTACCCATAATGCCGTAAAAATGTAAGGACAATCATAACAATTTTTTCAAACCCTCATGATATGTGCGAGTTATATATATCTAGGTAACCTACTGGTGCAAACACAAAGGCAAGCAATGAATCCAAACCACATTAATGACTAACTAGTAAAGGTGGGGTATTCACTAGCTTTGGCATTCAGTTGCACACAACCTCTACCAAAGAGGAGCATTTGTAGACACCCTCCCCAAGTTGACAAGCTAATCGGATTGGATTGACCCAATTCAAATGGAACTCAGTGGTTAAACCTTAACCCTACATGCCTAAACCCTAGGAACCCAAACCATAAATTGAAACCCTAGATCTCGTTCACACTCCATCCAACTTAGTCAACCTAATTATCTTAGTCAACTCAGTCCAACCCAGTCAAACATAATCAACCTAGTTAATCTAGTCAACCCAATTAGCCTAAAACCAAGTCGGATTCAAGTCCAAAATCAAACCTAGTCTAGGCGCATTTCAAGCTTAAACCTAGGTCCATTAGTGCTTAGGACTATAATAAAGAAAAACTAAGTGAACCAGAGGCAATACATCACCCCAAGAGCACCCTTACAAAATTTGAGGCCGATCTATGATCTCGATGGCGACAAGGGTTTTGCTAGCCACTTGGTAGCTCCCCTGTCTTAGTAAGGAGTCCCCACACATGTAGGGGAGCTCACCTGACAAAGTTGGGAGCCACGTGTGTCTCTAGTGGCGCCTTGGGTGCCGGCAGCCACGTGGTAGGATTCCTGTCTGGTAGGAGAACCCCAACACGGGTGAAGTATCTTCTTTTGCAACCTTCAATCATGTGGCAATGAGAAAAGACTCCGATGCCCCTCCCTAACACCAAAATTACAACACATGCCATCTAATCCAATTATTGAGATGTTGGTACGTGGTAATCTCAAATCCAAACCAACCCTGAACTTGCTTAAAATTACACAAAATAAAAAAAAAAAAAAAAAAAAAAAAAAAAAAAAAAAAAGAGTTTGGGATCTATAAAGCCCCATTCCCTTCTCATTTTGGACATTTTTATCCATTTAGAAACCCCTAAATCATTATTTAAGCCCCTTAGCCTAGCCATTCCATATCTTGACCAAATAGAGGATAAAGCCATAGGAGTGAGTCCAACACAGGTCAAGCATAGCTGAGCCCAATTTATACCTCCTTAGCCAACAAGACCCTAATCCCAGCCGCTTAACTCCATCCTTGCAACACAACCATCCATCCTATCATCCAATTTTCAATCAACTTCGTTTAATCCTGGCATTAGCTTGATACTTCTTTTCCCTTCTCAACCCCCCTGCTTATATCATTCAACCCTCCTGCTTATATCATCCATAGCATTCTCACCTAGTCAACTCGAATATATACTCTGAGGCTTGTCGAGTTCCTTAGATCTTGTGCATCAAAAACTCGAGTTGACTAGCTATTCCGCTTGACAAGTGAGTTAGGATAAATTTATCTAGATGGTGCATTAAATACTTCTACACGCACTATATAGATAGTGCTCAAGTATTAATCATAATTGTCAAGTATTCGTTTGATCATGTGAAGTAGATATTATATGCTTACACAAGTAGCGTGGGTGCATAACACCTCCCATTTTAAGCGAAGTTTCTTATCCCCAATTCTTAATTGTAAATCAAGAAGTCATTCTTAAGATTGAGCACCTTCAAATCTTCTTTCCCAGACATTTCTATAAGGTCCAGCCAAATGTAGAAAGAGACCAGCTAATTAGCTGCGACTCCAGTTAAATATTATATCCTATAGTACTCCTCACGCAAATTAAGCCTTTAGAAAAGGTACCCATAGGAACCAATTCCATTCCGCCCCGGATCCTAGCATCCACAGGGACCAATTCACGTGGACGGTTGTTATTTTGCGTCATGCATAGGTGGGTCATGTGCATGGGTGGCTCGTTTCCTGATCAGAAAGTGTACGAGACTACACGTCAGCTAATGTACGCGCCATCACATATGCCGGGGTGGCAAAGCGGGTGAAATATCCTAGCCATTCATCAGGTGGACCACCATTTTCGCATTTTACTGTGCAAAAGTAAAGGTAGGTGTGCCATGATATTTGAAATAAGCAAATGGGTTAGACAACTTGGGCTAATTTTTCACAACCGTATATTTTTCTCGGTTAATTATGGCCCACCTGACAAGTGGACCGACCTGATTCTTGAAGTGGGGAATCTAAATAGTGGTACCCTTCTGATGGATGGCTTGGCTATTGCACCTGCCCCGCACGCTGGCATACGTGTAACGTCTACACGCGTGTGGGCTTAGCAAAGCTCAGGATTAAAAATAAATAAATTGGCAAAGTTGTGCCATTGTTTGGAGATCCAGACCGTTTATTTGATAATCCCTACCGTGGATTAGACTATGCTCTTTAGACTCTTTGATGGGCCAGTCCTAACCCTTTGATTTGTAGTCTTAACCCGCCCGAGTTGCATTCCTAATGTCAAGCTCCCAATAACACTTAGGGCCTGTTTGGGCGGGCAGATTGGATGGGATTGGAAGGTAAATTCTGGGATTAGACTGGCGTGCCAAACAGACACAGGATCCTAATCCCAAGATATAGCAATCTCATGAATCTTAAGACAATCCACTGACATCACCATCATTTCCTTTAAATCACATCTAATCTACCCTTATCCCTTCAAAATTGACTGGGATGTGTTTGGTTTGAGGGATTGAAAGGGATGAAAGGTTTACTCCCGGGATTGGCTGGGCGTGACAAACAGACCGGATATAGCAATCCCATAGATCTTGCAACAATCCATTGACACAGCTATCATTACCTTGAATTCCATGCAATCCACTCTAATACCATCCAATCCCATCAAATCTGCCCAGCCAAACAGGCCCTCAGGAGTTGAAATGAGCCAGCCACTCAGCCCAACCCTTGAGGACCCGATCTGGGCTTGAAATTTAGGCCCAGTACCAGGCCAGCCTGAGCACAGGTGAATGATGAATGGCCTGGTCTAATCATCAAGTAAGCCACATTATACAGAAAGTATGGACGGTTTAAAGACGCTTAGAAGTGAATCCCATTCAACATATGTGTATTTTAGATCTATTCACTGGATCTTGACCATGCTCCAATGATCCAAATCGTTCATACAATACGACTCTTCGTTATACCCCAAAAGAAATTCCTACAATGGAATATTTTCAAACATTTGATCATTTAACTCTTTTTCTTATATAGCCAACTCCACCCTGGGCCAGCTTAATGTGGCCTGGACCAAGCCTAAGGTTTAGACGACTAGGGCAAACCATTGCTGGCCCATTGCTGCCCTGAATGACCTTAGGACTTAACTATCGTCTTTTGGCCCGACTCGGCCATTATTTCGACTGTCTCAGGTTGTTTCGGGCTGATGTGGGCCAATCAGCCATATTAATCATATTTAGTTATCAACACCAGCTATAAAATGTTCAAAATTAGTACTGTACTTGTTTGAGAAGCTCCTGTGGAAGACAACCTTCACCTACAGCCGGCTGTACACTAACTAATCGTGAAAACCCCATTTTTCTTGCCAACATACCACTTGCGTAGGACATCCTTACCATGCAAATGGTAGACCCCACAACGAAGATCACCTAGCACAAAAATAAGACAGGTCAGCTCATCAGGTGGGCCGCACCGTTGTAATCAATTCACAACTGCAGTCCTCCCAATGGAATAGTGTTTTTTTTTCCCCATTTTCAAAGGGGAGGGATTTGATGCTGGATGGGATCATTGAAACATGACCTGGGTCCAAAGTGTATTTATACTGAACATGTGATATGATTGAGAATTATGTCTTTTAACCGTCCCTTATTTGTGTATATATAACAGTGGCCCACTTGATGATTGGACCTTGATCAGTTGGCTGGGTCGGATTAGGCCATTCACCATTTGTCTGGGCCTAGATTTCAAGCTCGATCCCAGCTGGGCAACTTGGCCCATTGCCACCCCTATTCCCAAACAGTACTTAATAACGCTAGTAAAATGCTAACCTGTGACATATGTGCATGGTAACATGGACCATTCAAATCTTAAGCCTCATTATCTGTTGATCATAGCTCAAAACTCACACTGACTAGATTATCCACACTAATACATATGATAAATTTCTTTTACATAGGATCCAAAACTACGCACCCGTGATGCAACCATATTGAAAATCAATCTATATCATTTAAATCATAAAAGATATGTATGAAAATACAATCAATCTATATATATATATATATATATATATATATATATTCAAAATCTAAATCTATCCTACTATGTATAGTGCATTTATTTAAAAAATATTTTTAAATTATTTTCTATAATTTCAAAAATATATGTTTACATTATTTTCTATAAGCAAAAAATAATTTTACTTTTGAAAATAAATAAATGAATGTTGTTGATATTAAAATCAACATACACTCATAAATACACAAATATAAGGCATAAATATCATTTGGTTAATGTATTTTTTTAATAAAAAAAATATTTTTATTTGTTGATTGATGTTTTTAATTAAAAAATAATATTTTTTCAAGAATTTTGACAATCTTTAAATCAGCCTCTAAGCACTCTCATGTGATTTTTCCGCACTTTAAGTCCAAGTTAAATGAAAGAAATTGAAAAAAAAAATAAAATTGGATTTTATTTTGTCTAAATTTAAAAATCAAAGGTTAAAATTTATGATAGAGTATACAAAACATGCAAAATAATGAAATACTTACAGTACCAAACTTCATTCTTTATATTCTAAGTAATTTAAACAATAATAGTAATAATAATTTGAATTAGCAAAAACTCATCAACGAAGTTTTTAGTACCACATGCTCATTGATCTTAATTTCCAAAATCAAAATTTCTTTTTTGTCCAAACAAATGAGAAGGATAAGCTACAATCCCCTTAATAATGTAATTCCAACAAAAAGTTTTAAATAATAACTTTTTTTTTTCTCCTGTTTTTTTTTAAAAGGAAACCAATGCAAGTGCAACATTGTTGATACAGTGTATCAGAGAACTTATAAATGTAAGAACTGTATTTAGTGGGCTTCACTGATCAATGGTTTGGATTGACATACAGTTGGACTAGATGATTGAGTAGACCAGTGAGCCCCACTTCAGATGATGCGCTGCGCAATCTATCTACGCAGCTCTGCGTACTAGGGCTGAAATGTATCTTACGCAAACAACAGTTTGAGTTGAATTGGGATACTACAATTTAGAGCAGGGGAGGGAGAGTTTTGATGGGTTTCAAACTCTCTCTCCACAATCTCTATAAAAGAAAGCTGAGTCCCTGATCCTGCACCAATAGCAGAAATTTGAATCCCATCTACTGATTTGCAAAAAGGGTGTGAAGGATAGGAAGATCTTAAGTTCTATCTATATTCTAGTATTCTTATCCAGCTTCCATGGCGGCATCTTATCTAGGTATACTATCTGAGCTCTTAATCCCCATGTCCCATACATACACAGATCCGTGAGCCTATTCCGCATATAGATAAGTCCCACAGTTGGTACAATAAAAACTATATTTTCAAAATATTGCATTGCATCGGTGCATGGTCAATACACTCAAATATATTATAACATATTAATTGTAGTGAAAAGTGTTTCAGTTACAACCCGTTTTCATCTTAGAGCCTCGAGATATCGATAGGATTGACTTGCATGGATGGACAACTTGCAATATACATGCCTTGACAAGAACACGTGTGACACACACTTGCAAAATCCAATCAATCCATTCTATGATCCAAACAAGAAGATGCATTGACCCCATCATCAAGACTGAATGATCATTTTCTCTGACGTACATATGCCATGTAACCTAATAATCTCTAATAGCCATGTGTGGCACACTTGTAGAGGGCATCTTTATTATGCAATTGATGGCCCATCTTAAGGTTAGTTAACAAGGTTAGCTCATCATGAAAATTTGACACCCCAAAAATCAAATAGATCCCACTGTTACGTAGGCCACCCTGCGACTTTAGAGATTTTGGATGTTGTCTGTTGTTTTCGGTCGTGTGGTTAGTTGAGCCTAATCTTGGGACATCCTATCATCATGATTAGGTCGCGAATTGGATGGATCACAGACAACGCAGTGGGCCCAGATAGGAAATAATGCATAAGCAAGTAAATTAATTGAATAACATGAGCTCATGCCGCCATAATGTGGGCCCCATATTGTGAATCTAGAGGTTTTTGGGTGGTCGTCCATTTTTCTCTATGTTGTGGCCCAGTTAATGATTATACATGCATGACATTTTCAGAAATATCATCATCATGGTGGGACACACTTTATGGAGGATGTGTCAATGGATTGGGTTAGGACTGAGCCAAGCCTGGGCCGCATTATTCATCGTAGGCCCGAGGCTAACCTGTGCCTATGACCATCCAAAATAATCCAGCTAAAGCCCTGCCCAAAACGTTTGTGCTAGGTGTAGGCCCAAGCCCGAGTGTTTCTTAGGTGGACAGTAAGCTACAAAACAATTATGAATTAAGATTACAAACCCTAATGGGTTAGACCAGACTGGACTTGGCTGGGAGCTGAGGGAGGTGGATTCGACATTAGTGAACTCACTACTGAAATGATGTCACCACGTACGTTATGTGGGCCCGTCATGATTTATGTGTTGTATTCAACGCCGTCCATTTATTTGGAGATATCATTTTAGGTCATGAGCGAAAGAACAAGACGAAAGAACAAGACAGATTCAGAGCTCAAGTGAATCCAAGCACAGAAAACACCTTTGAAACCTTCCTAGGACTTTATCTGAGATCTAACCTGATTATAAGTTAACACACGGCCATGGAATAAGGCAAAACACAAATATCAGCCTGATCAAAAACTTTTGTGACCTCAATCAGTTTTTAAGGGTAGTCATTCAATCCCTGCTGTTTTTTGTAGTGAGGGCTCACTTGATTTGGATCTGCCTTATTGTTTGTCTCATGCTCTAAAATGATCTCTCCAAATGGATGGATAGTGTGGATACAACACATACATCATAGTAGGGCCCACAAAACGTGGTGACGTCACTTCAGTAGCGAGTCTGGCTACTGTCAGGCTCAGTAGCTGACAGGCTGCTGTACACAGTACAAATCCAGCATGATTTAGAAACGGGCTCGAATTTTAAGCCCAAGTCCAACCCTCAGGCCTGGTATTCTAGCCCAAGTCCAGCCTGAGAGCTTGACGGGCAGCCCGGCACTTGGATCAGTCTTACTTGGATCACCTAATTAAAACAACAGGATGGGGCTTGAAGTAGAAGATTATGAAATTCACCCAAAAATCTCTAATCACGTGGTGGCCCACATGATGTCGGGATAGAATTTATTTGTAAGGCATCTCAATTTCAAAGTGGGGAGACCCTTTTAGATGGTTTAGATGCTTTGGAAACAACAGTGGCCCCACACCCACCATCATTTACGGAATAAACTCTACAAAAGTTGTAGTTTTTCTCCTGTATATAAAGAGTTACTTGCCTGTAGTTGAAACTTATTCATCAGGTGGGCCACACTATCGGGAAAAAATGGACAGCCATCCAAAAATCTTCAAATGGGACCCACATTATGGGTGGAATAGCATGATTTTTGGAATGTCCCACTTTTATTATTGGGTGATCATTTGGACAAATTTAATATGCTACACATATACATTGGTGGACCCCACCAACAACATGTGTGGCATAAGGTTATTCTGGAACATTGAAGGGGATCTGCCTCCAAAATTAATTTAATAGTTATGCCTCCAAAATTAATTTAATAGTTATGCTTGCATGACTACACCGTCCATCAAGTGGTCCACCACATTCCCACCATGGATCCCAAAAATAATTATAATCCAAGACTTAGGTGGTCATATCAAAGGGAATGGTGTAAATCATGCCTAACATCTCTAAATTCACCTTGTGTGGCCCACGTGAGTGATAGAATTTCCTGATTTTCAGAGCACTTGTTGGTCTTTGTGGGACACGTCAGATGGATGGATTGGATAGCATATATACTCCAGTGGACCCTACACACAACTTAAACTATTTTAATGGTGATAATTCCCAGCTCAACTGTTCTCCATGGTGTGGCCCATCTGAGCTTTGAATAGCCTGAGTTCTGGAACCTGCTCGTAATCGAGGGTGGCGCACCTGATGGATTTGATCCACGTCCGCAAAAGTTACGCCGGTGCCCATGCAGAAGTCTCCGGCTCGGTGGACACCTCTTAAGGTGTGCCTTATCAAAGGTTCGATCCTTTTGGGGGCGGGGGATACCAGATTTCTCAATGAATCCACTCCGTTCATCAGGTTATGTTCTCTATGTTAAGCTTCAATCATAAAATTC
Source organism: Magnolia kwangsiensis (assembly GCA_037074715.1). Classification (NCBI taxonomy): domain Eukaryota; kingdom Viridiplantae; phylum Streptophyta; class Magnoliopsida; order Magnoliales; family Magnoliaceae; genus Magnolia; species Magnolia kwangsiensis. The sequence goes on along the minus strand of CM073576.1, from coordinate 37,709,639 downwards.
AGCTAGATCCACCACCTAGATGGGCCACATTATATGGAACAATGGGAATGGGATGCATACCATAGGCTTGTGTATGGGGCTACCATAATGTGTATCTTCCATCATATATGTTAATCAAGTGTAGCACAACATGATAAAGAGAAGACACAAAAATCATCCGGATAAAAACTTCAAGTGGGCTATGGTGTGTGAACTTTGCAGTTTTGGAAGCAATTTTTACATGGTTAATGATACCAGACCTCATGGTTGAAATGAGGTATCTTTCATCCAGTCTACCACTTGACCGATGGATAAGGGTGTAAAAATTTTTACATTGTTAATGTTTTTTTTATTTTTTATTTTAACACACACACACACACACGCTTACAAACGCGCACACACACCCCACACATGCATGTCATGGGATTTCATCACGGGTGGGTACTTGAACCCTTGACCCGGTGTTGAAACTCCTGGGAGTCTACCACCCGGGTAAAAGTAAGGACCCTCCATGGTTAATGTTGGTGTGGCCATATGAATGTTTAATAACTTTCACCTAAAAGATGCAATGAATTTTACATATATAAAATGAGAGACCCAAGATAGGTTAGGTGTTTTAAGCATAGTTTTAACAACCAAAAAGAGTGTAATTAAGTTGGTAGGTGTTGCCAATTATTTTGTATGGTGTGGTCTAACAAATAGGTAGGTTGAACTTACTTTTTCAAGTATCCCATCATTAACACTCAAATCCATAGCTCGAGTGGTCAAATGCGTTGAGATACCTCGTTTCAACACTTTAGGGGTCTTGGTATCGATCTCTAGTGGGGGTGGCTAACCGTGGAGTGTGCGTACAGACATGGGTGTATACTAACCAAAAAAATAAAGAAACATAGGTCCATCCATCTATGATCTAAAAAATGAAGGAGATTCAAATCTCAAATAGACTATTAATTGATTATTGAAAACTTTTGGATGGCATTATAAACATTCTGGTGGACTCCATGAAGTTTTTAATGGTTGGGATTCAATTAAAATTGTTTCGTGTCGTGTGGTCCACGTAAGATTTGGGCATGCTTCATTTTTAGTTTTATGTCGAAAATGATCTTTGAAAATGGTTGGACGGTGTGGATTTAAGGAACATGCATCACGGTAAGCCCCACAGTAAAAGGTCCCACCCACTTCGGTGGTCACACAGTCTCACCTAATCCGCTCCCGAATTTATGAGGGTTCGGACAATTTGGAAATATTGTTTTTGTGGAGGGCATTTTAGTCACGCAGAAGTCATGAAATAATGGAGGATTAAAATAAATATAAAATTCTTAATATATATATATATATATATATATATATAAAAATTGCCTGTAATTTGTGAGAAGAGCAGGAATAGGGTAGAGCCATCTAACCACACCACATGGGCAGGTAAATTTATCAATCAGGACCTTTGATCTGGTGTGCTCCACCATGGATGGAAAATATTAAAAGACAACCATTGATTTGACGATCCGATCAATTTGAGCTGTGACCTTCAAAGCAAAAGCAAGAAAGAAAATTAGTCTATGATCAGCTTTTTTAAATGTTGAATACTCAAATAAAGTCAAAGCTATGATTCTATGATGTGAGATTTTTTAAAAGAAGGGCCGTCCATGATTGGGCCCACCAGATGGGTTACTGATTGACGTGTAATCCTGACATTTCTACTGTGGACAGATGGCTCCATCAGGGAAGCGGATTGGCTGGTGTGCCACACACCACCAACCTAGCTCGTGTGGGTACGTGTTTTGCCAAGACGATCCTAAGAACAGTCCAAAGGAGATCCAAGTTCCGTGACCCCAACAATAATGTATTTATCACATACACGCTGTTCATCTACATTTCCAGATCATTTCATAGCATGAATCTAAAAATAACTGGACCATATCACAAATAACAGTGGTATAATGATTCTCACCGTTAAAATATACATGACCCACCATAACTTTAATTTTCCATCCAATTGGTTCATAAGGTCACACGGCCTGGACGAAGTGAAGAAATAAATATTATATTGATCAAAATTTTTTGTGACCGCAAAAGAGTTTCAATGGTAGGTGTTCAATCCCACTACTTTTTACATTGTGGTCCACTTGATTTTGGATTTGTCTTATTTTTCAGTTCAAGCCTTACAATGAACTCTCCAAGTGGAAGTGAATTGGCAGGTGTACCACACATAGAGGTGGGCATTGGGTCGAGTTGGACAATGTTAGGTTCAACTTGACTCAATCTGTTTTGCAAACCCCTTGACCCGAACTCGATCTGACTCGGGACCGAGTCCAGTAAGCCTTACTCGATCCAAACTGATTTTTGGCTGGGTTGACCCGAACTGAGTCTGATTCGGCTAAAGAAACCGAGTCAGTTCGAGTTGGGTACGATTAAGATCAGATCTTTTTTTGTTTTAATTTTAAAAAATCAAAAAATATAAAAAAATCAAAAAAATTATATATAAAAAAGAAGAAATTAAGGATAATAAATAAATAAATACCTAAAAATTCAAGCTCAAGAATGGACTGGGTGGCCGGACCGGTGCTGTTGTGCAAACGAGTGGAGGAGAGAGAGAGAGAGAGAGAGAGAGAGAGAGAGAGAGAGAGAGAGAGAGAGAGAGAGAGAGAGAGGAGGAGGAGGAGGAGGAGGAGGAGGAGGAGCTCAAAGTCGGATGAGTGGAGGAGAGAGAGAGAGGAAGGGACGTCAAGATCGAGTCGGGTGTGGCTGCCGACTGCTAGGGTTAGGGTAGAGGGGGGAATAGGTGTAGGTGTGTGTGTGTGTGTGTGTGTGTGTGTGTAGTACCCAATTCTAGTCCGAATTGGGTTTCAGATCGGATCGGATTTTGGATTGGATCGAATTGGATTACAACGTAACTCAAACTCGACTCGGTCAGGATTCGAATCAGGTGGGTCTACTCGATTCGAACCTGACCTTGGCATTCAGTTCGGGTCGAGTCGGATCAGCCGGATTGAGTTGTTCTGCCCAGCTCTAACCACACACCAGCTATATAACTGGTGTATTGACGTCGGCAAGTTTTGTGAGTCCCATCATGAGGTATGTGTTATATTTAAACCGTTCATCTATTTGACAAGCTCGTTTTAAGGCTTGAGCTGAAAAATAAGATAGATCTAAAAATCAATTGGACCACACTACAAAAAGTAATGAGGGATTGAACGTCTACTATTGAAACCCTTTTGGAGGGTCACAGAAGTTTTGGATCAATATGAAATTTGTTTTTCCTCTTCATCCATGTATTTTTGACCTTATTAACAAATTGGATGGAAAATAAACATTATGGTGGGCCCTATGAAATTTTTAACAGTGAAAATCATTATCCTCGTTGCTATTTTTGGTGTGGTTCATTTGAGCTTTGGATATGATTTATTTTTGCCTAATGTTCTAAAATGATCTCGAAAAATGGATGAATAGTGTGGATATAATAAATACATCATTGTGGGGCCCATGTAACTTTGATCGCATTTAAACCGTTCGTACAACTTGGAGCTCGAAGAGCGTCGGCACTCGTCTTCACTTAACACATATCTACACCAACATATAGCTGGTGTGTGATACACCAGCCAATCGGCTTCCCTCCAAGTGGAGGGAAGGTTTGGATAATACTCATATATCATAATGGGACCCACATAACTTAGTGATGTCAACACACCATGTATGATACACCAGCCAATCCGCTTATGGGACGTCAACACACCATGTATGGTACACCACTCAATTCGCTTATGAGAAGATTTGTTGGTGTACCGCATACTATTGGCCTAGCTGGTATGTTTCATGCAAAGACCACTGTCGATGCCCCTCGAGCTCCGAGTTCTAGAATGGTTCAAGGAGATCAAAGTTACATGGGCCCACAATGATGTATTTATTATATCCACACCATTCACACATTTGGCGCAATCATTTTAAAGCAGTAGATAAAAATGAATCATATCCAAAGCTCAAATGAGCCACACCAAAAATAGTAGTGAGGATAATGATTTTCATAGTTAAAAAATTCATAGGGCCCACCACAACGTTTATTTTCCATCCAATCTGTTAATAAGGTCAAAAATACATGGATGAAGTAGAAAAGTAAAATTCATATTGATCCAAAACTTCTATGATTCCAAAAGGGTTTCAGTGGTAAACGGTCAATCCCCCATTGCTTTTCGCAGTGTGGTCTACTTCATCTTTGGATCTGTCATATTTTTTGGAGAAAGCCCTAATACGAGCTCTCCAAATGGAAGGACAGGTTTGGATATAACACATACATCATGATGGGACCCACGAAATTTTGTGACGACAATCCTCTAGCCAGTTCGGTGGTGTGTGGTACACCAACTAAACCGCTTTGAGTATGTAAATAATTGGGGTGTACACGAACCGAGTTAGCTCGGTTAGCTCGCTCGACTCGACTCGAAAAAGCACGATTCAACTCAGTTTGAAACTGAGTTCGAGCTAAGTCGAGTTGATTTTTTAAGCTCGAAAGAATTTTGAACCAAGTTCGAGCTTGCCCGAGCTCAACTTAACTTGGATCAAACTCCAACTCAAATTGAACTTAGATTGAACTAGTTCTGTGACTCGGTTTCTTTGATATTGATGTCGCTCACCAAGTGTTTGATGAAATGACTCAACAAAGTATCGGCTAGTGGCAAGGAAGGTATATATATGAAATAAATACCATCTTCCCTTGATTTTGATGTTGCCTATAAGGTGTTTGATGAAATACTTGTTGTTGTTTTACATATTGTGAGAAATTGAAAGTGCCCTGCATATGTTTGTGAAAATGCTATAGAAGCTCGATTTTGGCTTGAACTCGGCTCAAACTAACCTGAGTTGCTGATTGAACCGAGTCGAGCTAGCCATTCAAGCTCGAGGAGCGAGTTGAGCTGAGTTTGAGCTGGGTCAGCTAGTGGCCGAGATGAGTCGAGCTGAGGCCAGCTTGACTTGGTGTACACCCCTAGTAAATAGCCAACCCAACTACATTTCAGTGCCATGCAAACCTATACATACGAGGTTCATGGTTTAAAGAAAAGTTACAATAGAAAGGGCAACGTTAATACGTGGAAGGTCGGGCAGTTTATCTAAACTGTCCATCTGAGTAATTCGTATATGTGGACCGCATTTTGTTTAAAATCACGCCAAGTGGGCTATCCTACAAGTAGAGACAATGGCTATAAAATGGATGGTTGAAATGAAAACTATTAACATTCAATGTTCACCACAGAGAATTATGACCATCTAAAAAAATAACCCACTTGGCAGACGGTTGGATCTATTGCTACACCTGCAATAGATCAGTAGATTAGGATTAACATTGCACATGCCAATGAAATGATTGGGGAGGCAATTTGCCAATGACCGGGGGTTATGGGAAACCCCATAACCTAAGGAGCAGATTAGGTGTTAACAGAGTAACATGGTAGTGGGTGTTTCTTTGACTGTGGGGCTCACCTTTATGTATATTTTGTATATCCATGTCATTCATCTATTTATCAGATCATTTTATGAAGTAATCCCACAAATAAAGTAGATCCAATTGTTAGGTGGACCACACAACAGGAAATAATGGTGATTGAGCATTAAATACTTAGGGCACAAAAGTTTTGGAACAAGCTGATGTTTATGTTTTACCTTCATCTAGGTCTGTGTGACCTTGCCAACAGGTTGGGATGACAAATAAACATTATGGTGGGCCCTACGAAGTTTTTAATGGTGAGTTATTAATGATCATTATTTCCTATGTTGTGGCCCACTAAGATTCGGTTCTGCTTATTTTATGGGCTCATACTGTAAAATAGTCTGGAAAAACAGATGGAAAGTGTGGATATAGAACACATATAACAAGGTGGGCCCCAGGGTTAAGAAAACACCTGTTATAGTCTTTTTCGGGTAACACCAGATCCGATCCCTGTAACCCTAAGCTTTCTGAGGCTATCGTGTTGTATGTTATATACGCTCTTTCCATCTGTTTTACCCAATCAAATGTTGGGGAGATCTAAAAATTAAGTGGGCCACACTGTTTGCTGTGTGCACAATTTAATCAAATACAAGACCATAAATTCAATTAAACACGAGACCATACTTGTAATCAAGTGCTTGTATTTAAATGATAATGTTTAATTGAATGTTGGTGACCCCATACATAAATGAATACATAGGACTTAATTTGAAAATCCAGCTATTGAGTTAGCCGCCGATTATGATTAGCAATCAGGCGGTTCGCAAAAGGATATGGGTAAGTCCTCTATGATGGATTCTTTTTGCCATACGACTTTAGGACTTTTCTTTCATCAATTGTTATAATTAATATTTCTAAAATAGATAATAAATAAAAAGATAGCTAAAATAATGTTAATTTTATTAACATCTAAATGAAGTTTATTACAATTGATATAGTATCATAATAAACATAGAGAAATAAGCCAATGAGAGATAAATACCCGATCTTTGTAAGAATAGATGATCGAGGCGGATGATTAGTAGGATGTAAGAAAGATGATTGCCTAAGTAAAAAACTTAGTTGATCAGGATCCATCAACTTAGGGTGTTGGATATTTAATCTAATCCTATGGTATTGAAGTGTTGGCGCTGGACAATAGTAATATATGTTAAGACTTGGGTATGTTATGCTAGGATAAAAGTAAACATAGATGTAAAATAGATAGATTTTTGTTTAGTGTGGGCCTCGAGTTTTTCATTGTGTGCTCCTTTTAGTACTAGTTGTCAATGCTACAAAATTCTCATTGGGTTTCCTTCTTTGTCTAGGATCCTTCACTTTTATGACATACATTCTAAACATGAAGACCTGTGTAGATTTTGAACCATGGGTTTTTAGATCTCCTCTTTTATATAGACACCCTATTTTGAAATATTTATTTAAGATCTAATCAGGGAAACGTCTACCATTGACCCCGAAGCTCATATCAATCATTTCTATTCATGCATTTAAATGACCCAATCAAACCACCTTCTGCAAGACCCTGAACTCTCTCTCCCTTTTTATCATGGTCTTGGTGGGGTCAAGTCCTCTCATTCTCTTAATTCTAATTGATGTATGGACAAGAACCCAATCGGCTTAGTGTTCATCGTCTTCTTGTTTAGGTTTGAATCATAGTCGGATTTACCTGAATATCAATCTAATCTTTAGATATTCGAAATCTTCATGATCACCATAAATCTTTTGAATGTCTCTAGGAAGATATCTCATTTTAAAAGGACTGTGAGAGATGACCTTATTGAGTGAATAATAACTAGATCCGTGATAGGATTCTTTCCCTCATTGGGACTTTATAGATGCGTCAAACACACTACCTTATTAATTGGCTCGATAATCATACCCATGTGGTAAGCAACATTTTTCTTGTAAAAGGTAAGTGTAAGGGTCTGTGTTATTGCATTAATAATAGTGTGCGTATCGCAGAGGATAAGATCAACTAAAGATATCTTCAGGTGTGAGTATGATTTCAGCCAGCATTAATCTCATATTGTTAACATGTGGCGACTTCTTATTGGTCCACGTCAGTGCACCAAAATTAAGTAGAAATAATCCTCCCCCCCCCCCCCCCCCCAACACACACACATGCAATAGGATGTTTGACGTTCTTGTTTTGGCGGCCATTCTAAGATGTGATACGTGGCGGTATGGGGTTGACGCTTGTCCATTGTGCAAGTTAATGCAAGTGTCGAAAATTACCTGACAAGATTGTCATCTCTTATTATGGATGCAAAGCCCAATGGTTCATTTTGCTTTTATAAGATTATGTTTTCATCGCAATCATTCTTCCACTACTTTTTGATCGATTTCTTTCTTCTCCAGTGATCTTACTTCATGGATTTTTCTTCTAAAGATTCCCAACTTGAATTTAAATCACCCACCATGGATGTTCCAGCCCTTGACCTAATCAACCCCATTATTGGGTGTCTAGCTGAGTACATTCTTCTAGATATACTAACTCACTATGAGGTCTGTCCACTTAATCAATACCTTCTTGGTTTGGCCTTCTACTCAACGCGAACTGTGGATTTCTCTTTACTTATTCATTTCTTTCCTTTATATCTATAAGAGAAACTTCTTTAGCATGCTCCTTCTTTAAACCAATCTCGATGGAACCCAACTAGTTCCCGCTATTGATTATAGCCTCGTCCCACTCTTGACTGCATCGCTTGACTAAACCATGTTGAATCAGCATTTGGAGAAACATCATGAGGATCTTCAATTGCATTCAACTTTCCCGAATTGAGACAACGGTACCATGCATCCTACCTTATAGTGATAGTTGTCTGCTTCTGGAGTTTCTTTACCAATAGCTTCCATTTTTCTCATGAGTTCATGAACCCACCATCCTTTAAGTCTGCGCACTCATAGGTCTTCCTGCCTTGGGTGAGGATGTTGAGCTGTTAAGCTCATGGTCATCCTTCTCCTTCATTAATCAAAAGACCAACGTCATGTACAGTTCCTATTTGTAGGAGGAAATGGGTAAGGCTTGGTGTCACATCAGGTACATTGTGCCTTTTTTTATGCAGTTGTTGTCACGCGCCGAACTCCAAAATCAGACTCACAAAATTTTCGATTGCCGAATCTGGCGCTGATAGCTTCGTAGTACCCTATTCTCAACTTTTGGCACCCATACACCAGGTTCCGATCCTGGGATCCTATAAGGAGGATTTCAAACATGATTTTGATTCAGTATAAGCATAACCATAAGCATAACCCATGAACAATAACCACAAGAACACCATCACAAAATCTACTATGATAAAAAAAATTTTTAAGTACAATGCGTATGAAGAAAAATACAAGATAATGATAATAAAAAAAACTCCAAAAGCTTGACTGTACGCTCCAACTGTGATGAGGCTACGGGTACATCAAGGTATCACCTGCACGCATCAATCGTGTATAAGCTTATAAAAAGCTTAGAGGGTAGTGTAAGTGTGTGCGTAGTATGAAAGTGTTCAGAATACAATGTCAGAGTAATGCAAAATCATACTGATGGATACATAAATGCAATCAGCCGTACCGAGGCTATGCGGTGCAAGTATGAATGCTATCGGCCATATCAAGACTATGTAATGTGAGATGTAACTCAAGCATGTCAATCCTCATCCACATGTCAATGTAACTCCTCACTAGAGTATCAAATATCAGTGTGGTTCTCACTTTAGATAATCACCGGGGTTTAGTACACTTCAAGTGGCACTGCCCCCTTCCCAGACACGCAGTCCAAGTGAGCATAAGAAACCTCACTATCCACCTGGCCAATAATCTGCCAATATCTATCCAGTACGTCGATAATGGACCCATTCACGAGCTGGTCAAACTTAGCCTAGTAATGCCCCCCACCCTCGGACGAGTAAGGCCACACCACTTTCCAACCGACCACGACATAGTGGGAGATGCGGCCTCCTGATATTCGGCCTTCGTGTGCTCATATATCCACTCGATCTTGATGTTGGATTCATCCTTTGGTACCATCGGGTTTAGAAATTTTTACCTAAGGACATCTATAGCGCCCCGATGCTAGAAACAGTATTTTCGGTATCCAATCCGACCACCCACGATGTGTCTATGAAGGTCACAACTCTGATGTCACTAGGATGCACAGTAATCATAATCACAAAAATGTAAATGTGCATGAGTCACACAGTTCAATCATGCATTAATCTTGCACATACCATATGCGCATATGGGGGTAACCCCACCTATTCGGAAGTCTCAAAATTATCTGCACTATGGCATTTGCAATGACCAATCACATCTCATAACAAACATACAGATGATGCGTATGGAAATGTATCATGATGTTATACTGTCACAATCTCCTAATCAGCAACGATTGCCGGTATCGGCAATCGGCATCGATAATCAACCTCGGCGCGAGGCGGGGTCCATAGATAGACGACCGATGATGAACCTATTAAAATCAATGAGGCCCAAGCATTTGGGTTAACCCACGAGAGAATGATGAAAATGGGCCTAACAAGGCCTGAGGAAAGGTCACAATGTGGATGTCTAACCATCATTGCCCATCAATGTGGACCTTTAATCAACATTGCTCCCAACGAATGACGCTCATAGGGTCAATCGTATAATGGGTCCATGGTCTCATACAAGGGTCTAATACACATTATCATAGGCCTTGCTTATGAGGCATATACACATCACATTGGGCCTCACTCATGGGCTAATATATATATATATATATATATATATATATATATATATATATATATATATATATATATATATATATATATATAACATTGGCCGTATTAAATGGGCCGAAGAAAATGGGCCGAGTCGAATGGGCCGAGTCGAATGGGCCGAGTTGAATGGCCCGATCAAATGGCCAAGTCGAATGAGCCTAGTCGATTGGGCCAATCAAATGGGTCAATACAAATGGGCTGAGTCAATTGGGCCAATCAAATAGGCCGATACAAATGGGCTAAGTCGATTGGGCCGATCAAATGGGTTGATACAAATGGGCCGAGTCGATTAGGCCGATTAAATGGGTTGATACAGATGGGCCGAGTCGATTGGGCCAAATATATCACAATGGGCCTCTACTCATGGCTCAAAAAACATCACAATAGGCCTTAACCCATAGGCCCCAAATACATCACAATGGGCCCCAAATACTTCATATTGGGCTTCTTAAATACAACAAGTGGGTTGCACTACTTGGGCCGCACCATTCATCCATCTATAGAGATCATTTTAGAGCATTATCCAACTAATGAATCAGATCATAAGATCATCTGGAGCATACCATAAATAACAGTGGTGATAATGATTTTCACTGTTAAAATTTAGAGGGGCCCACCGTAGCGTTTATTTTCCATCCAGTCGGTCATAAGGGTTTCAATGGTCCAAAACTTCTATAACCCAAAAAGGATTTCAGTGGCAGGTGTTCCACTCCACTATTCCTACAATGTGGTCCACTTGATATTAGATCTGTCTTATTTTTCTTCTCAAGCCTTAATGCAAGCTAGCTAAATGGATGGATAGCATAGATGTATGACATACATCAGCAGTGGGTCTCATCCGTCCAGCGTATTGGACAGTGTGGTAAAGCCCATACATCACGGTGGTCTCCACATGGCATCGTCCAGATGGATGGTGTAGATACTGAATACATGAATCAAGGCGGGCCCCACCCCACACGTGTAGTATGTGTGGGTGGGTCCCACGTCCAGAAATAGCTGGACGGTTAGGACGGTACACATACAAAACGGTGGGTCCCCACCTTGGATGGACGATGTGGATAAGGTTCATACGTCATGTGTGGTGGGTCCCTCATAGATTGGTGATGTCAGGTGTAAGGTACACTAGCCAATCCGTTCAGCCAGGTGGGTCCCACGTACGTGGTCCACCGACTATACATATGTCATCCAAACTGTTCGTCAGGTGGGTCCCACGTGAGAGGGTGGCCCACCAGATATTTATTATAATATATTTCTTATATTATATATATCATACACACACACATTACATATACAAAGATGAAGTGTCTGCCCACCGTCCAGATCCATCTGGACAGTGCAGATTGCCTATGATAAAGGTGGGTCCCACGCGAAGGGGTGGCCCACCGTAACAGATAATAATAATATATTAAATGATGTAATATTATATATATATATATATATATATATATATATATATATATATATATATATATATATATATATATATATGCACATGTGTATGTATGAGGGGGAGTAAGCTAGGTGCCAGCGTCCAGGCTATCTGGACGTTGGATGGATGGCTGGAGTGGCTACAACATTGTGGGCCATCTCCGCATGTGCAACACATGGAGTGGCCCCCACTCCCTGCTATCATATGATGGAGACGTACATCAAGGTGGGGTTCACACATGTGTCCCACATCAGATCTAGATCAATCTAATACTTGTGTTTTCTTTCATTTAGGTCCGTCCAAACGGACTACCATGTGGGCCACTCGGTGGATGACATGGATAAAATACATACTTCATGATGGGCCACACATACCCACATCCAAACAAGAGAGAGAGAGAGGAAGAGAGAGAGAAAGAAATAGAAACAGTGAGATAGAGGGACCCGCCACTATGGCCCCTCTCTACATTACATACATCAATGTGGATCCCACAACAAGTGGGCCCTAAACTTGAAATCAACGGTGGATCACCCACCTATCAACCTCTTACGTTAGCTCCTTGGACTTGTATGCTCCTTGCCTTCAACTTTGATGGAGGTTGATGGTGATTGGAAGGTTGAGATGAGAGATGAGAATGTGGGCTACACTTAACATTTGGGAGAGAGGAGCTTGGACATTGGAGCTCTCATGGGATTTGGGAAATTGCTAGAGAATAAGAGAGAAAGGAGTGATGGGATGATATGGGATGGGTGTTGTAAGGAAAGGAGATGGAGAGGTAAGGTTTAGTCTGAAAGTTGAAAAAAGAGGGATGGGTAGGGAGAGAGAGAGAGAGAGAGAGAGAGAGAGAGAGAGACACGAGTAATGGAGGGACCCCGACACTATGGGCCCTCCCTTCCATGCATTCAATCGTATATCAAGTGGGTCCCAATACATGTGGGCCCACCAAATCAAAAATCAACGGTGGAGATTACTTCTCCACTAAAATGGAAGGTCTAGATGACCCTTATCAAACTAGAAAGTAAACATCATGATGGGATCCATGGAGAATGACCCCATCATGGAATGATCATGTAAATCATAATGGGCCATCGACCACATATAGGGTCCAAACTAGGGTCCATGGGGAATGACCCATCATCAAAAGAATGAAATTTAAGCCTATAGAAGCACCCACCCTTCAATCTTCTTGGTCTGATGGAACGTCGAACTCCTTGTGCCTCTCTTTGATAGAAGATGATGAGAAATGAAGGGCTAGGATGAAGGATCTTGGGGTAAAAAGTGGGCCACACACATCACACTTTCTCTCCTTGGAAATGCTTGGACGTCCACCATTTTTGTTGCTTGAAAAATGTGAAGAGAAAGCGAGAAAGAGGGTGGTTATAAGAGAGAGTTGATGGGTGAGTGAGTGATGGGTGATGTGTACTTAACATGTAAGGGATGCGTTGCTTTGACTTTGGAGTTTCTTAGGGATGGGGTGTGAGGTGATGTGTACTTAACATGTACTTGACCCTTGATGAAATTGATTGATTAATTATGTGATTGATAGGACATGTGTCGTAGAGATTCCCTTGAAATTACAAACGCGCGGTGTTTTTCTCTAACTGAACGCGGGCCCATATCTCCTAGCCTAGGTATCGCCTCGGTGTATGAGACGCGGCATCGGAACCATAGCAACGGTGCGGTTGCAATGGTACAAGTTTCGGATTGAGCTGACTCAGATCTACAGGATACGAATCAAGGTTGCACGCAACTACCGATAATAGATCGCGGGTTACCGGAATTCGACTGAGAGGACCATGGAAGCCTACGGAACAGTACGGGCTAGGATACGGGCCTCACAGTTGTGCCACTTTATTTTGTGTTTCATGGTTGACTAAATAACCAAAGAGTATAGTAAGATGGCCAATTCATTGGCCTCTAGTTATAACCTAGCCCTTATTCCCTTTGTTTTTTCTTATCTTTACCGCACCCTTTATAACTTGGTAACCAAGAACTTGCATCATTGTGCTGGTCTCTTGCATCTTCTCCAATTATGGGTTAGTGAATATTTTCCTCTACTTCGTCTTACACCTTCTGAAGAACCCCTTCTCGATCTCCCACATATGGCTACCATTTCTTAATCTACTACTAGATTGAAGAATGCTCATTCTAGGATCATTTACAATTCTTCCTGGTCAATTTAAAGAAACTTTTGGATGTGTACTTCTTTTCTTTCTTTGGTATGACTCATGGTTCGAACTAGTTTAGGTGCATAAGGCATGGTCCTTTCAATGACGACACCAGTGAAATGTTGTGTCGTTTGTTGGCCAGCTTCCTGATTTTCATGGATCTCCCAAACAGTGGGGCCCTTCTAGTCCACAATCTCAATGTTAAGACATATGTCAAATATTACCCAACTACCTTATGTGCACACCAATTTAATTTAGTCCAGGGTATTCCTCTTCCTTTGTGTTATTCCTTAATGAATGTGCTGCTACTTTTGAGGAGAACTTTCCACCATTGGGATAAGCTTCAGCCCATTTGGGACGAGTTTAAGGGCACTGCTAGCAGGATCCTTTTTCTTGCCCCAATATTGCTTCATCCTTATGTGGTTCTCGACTTTTGCACTTGGTGAAAATTGTATTGGGATTCCAAGTACCTGCTTTTACAGGTGATTGACTTGGTACACCTTTTTTCTCATGATCCTCTTATTTCTTATCCTATAGAACTAGTCATTTTAGTTAGTCATGGTGCAACCACTCGCATTATAGTCGCTGCAACAGGGGCGCGGCTTGTTTTTGAAGGTATTGCCGTCATGGTGCAATTGCTCGCCACGCCCATCATTTGGTGGTTCTACCACTACTACTCATACTTCATGTGTGCCAGACACTTTAAGCAATTGTCTGGTGGGTCGTCAAACTAATCAAGTGGGAGGCCCTCTATGTAGAGGTACTAAGAGGAAGAAATGACTGATGATTAAATGCCCTATTAAAAAAGGATTTAACTTGGTTGACCACCCATTGATCAAGGTCTTTATTCAAGAAAGGACGGTCGTTGAAGCCTTTACTATTCTGTTAAGTGCTCTAATTGTCCAGCCAACTGCAAACCCCATTACTCTTGCTACCCTAAGAGGTAATCACCGTTCTTGGGGTTTTTCCTCCTTTTCTTTTCTAAGATATTTGTCCCCTTGTCCCTCATCTCTTTCTTTCACAATATCGATCAAAAGAGACGAAAAGGAAGAGGAAGACCTCGTTCCTCTTTTCAAGTGGTGTTGAGTTTGACCAACCACTCCTTCCTCTGTTCCTCAAGTATCTCCTATCATTGAAGAGATAAAGGAAAAAAATAAGGGAAAGAAAAATAAGGATAAGTTGATGTGTTTGGCGTAGGTCCTTGAGTTCTGAGCTCTTCTTCCATTGCTCCTTTTATAGAATGTCGAGGTAGTGAAACCCTTGTTAGGGTTTTCTTATTGCTTCTGGATCATTCGTGCTCACGTCGTTGGATTTTTGGATAATAAAATTTCCTTAATAGATCTATAACCTCCTAACTAAGAAGGTCTTAGAAAAGTTTGATATTGTTGGATCTCAAATTTCTACTCATATATGTAGATGCTCCCCTATAGAACTCGTGCTACCCAAGGGGCATCCAACTTTGAGATCTATCATGATCATTCATCCAAGTAACCTGGTCTAGATCACTCAGTTCTTGACCATGAGAGTAGGATTTAAAACCTACTATGGATCTGTTATCGGCAATAGGCCAGATCTTTCAAGTTAAGATCTCTTATTCTTTTGGTTCTAATGGGACCATGACCATTAGAACGGATCACCCAGTAGGGCATCTAGGTGTTCTCTCTGTATCTTTCAATCTTTTTTATGAGTGTTCTAGACTTGTCCGATGCTAATCCATTATCAAGTATATCATATCCTTCTTCAAGCCTCATTAGTGCTCTTCTTATTTCGATTGAAACGTGGCTCTAGACCTTATTGGGCTGATGTGCATGTTTCCTTTGATTCGGGCTAGGTTCGCTTGAATGTTGGTCCGATCTTTAGACTTTCAAAATGTTCTCGAATATTACAGCCTCTCCAAATGTTTTTGAGAATATTTTTCATTTTAGAAGGATTGTGAGAAACAACCTCACCAAGATTATCATCGTTAGATTCATGATAGATCCATTTTCTTAGTGAGTGTCTTATAGATGTGGTGGGCACGTTGCCTCATTAATGGGCATGATAATTATGGCCACATGACATGTGTTGATTCGTTTTCTTAAAGGCGAATTGTTGAGCGTCGAATATTGTATATTTTCTCCTATTTATATCTTAGTTTTATGAACATGATAGTGCTTAATATAGTATTTTATACATATTTGTATTACAAGGTGAATCTGAGAGCTTGGATTGAAATGAATATTAAAAGCATGAATTTGATGCTTAAGAATCACAAAAGTAAAGGATGGATCTTAAGAGACCAAGATTGAAGAATTCACAAGCTAAAGATCAAAGGAAATCAAGTAAGGAATGAAGAAAATTGAAGATTTGAAGTGAATTTGTGTGATTCTCGACTAGCCTAAGCTTTGGCTCGACTAGTCTAAGAAACTTCGACTCGAATTCCAGTAACATCATGTTTTAAATTTGCGCGATCGTTGACTAGTCGAAGATTGTTCTCGACTAGTCAAAGATGATCGTCGATCAGTTGAAGATTGCCTTCAACTCGTCTAAGGTTACGCAAATTTTGTGCGGACTGCGTAAATTTGAGACGGTTTTCGGACTTTTTCAACTCGGTGCAAAAGTTGGAGTTCCCCAATTATAAATAGGAGTTTATGGGATGTTCTAAAGCATCTTTTAGGGTTTAAGAATGGAGCAAAATGGTGTAGCCACCATCTGATAGTTTTTATTTCTTCTTCCTTAGTTTGTTTTTATGTTTTTCTTAAGAGTTGTTAGTCTAATCATGTCTATGTTGACTAAATCTCTTAGATAAGACTAAGAGGTGAAACTTGTAGCATGATTAGGATATTTACTTTGTTTTGATTTTTATTTATGTTGAACTTCATTTAATTCTAGTATGAATTTAAGGAATATTTTTAATTTTCTATGGTTTGTTGTGACTCAAATTACAATAGATGCTGCGATAACTTTAAATATCTTCTCTTCTCATTTGAGATTGTTGGATTGGTAAATCTTGTTGTTTACTATAGTCTCCTGAGCATGGTTGCTGATGAAACCATTTCCAATCTTCACAATACTCTTCCATTGAGGATAGATCAATGAGAAGTTTGGAGATTTGATCATCTCTCTCTTTCTAATTGAATAAGATAGGACTCTGATTCTAATTGGAACTCTTGAATCAAGTAAAATAACATCCTAATAGCTACAAGTGGATCCTTGACACCTTAGTTCTTACATTTAAATTCACAAGTTTCAATTAAAAATTCACAATTACTCTTTCAAATAATTTCAGATTTAGTTTTAGATTTTCTTCTAATTTTGCTTCTAGTTACTTTCATAATACGCACGAGTTTAATCCTTGTGGATTTGACCTTGGTCTTATTGAGATTATTACTACATCGCGACCCTACTCTTCGGGGTTGTAAACACGAGCGCAGAGATTCATGCCTTTACATTAATAACCAAATGTGTATCACCAAAGGAAGACTAAACGAAGATACTCTTAAGTGAGAGTAGATTTCATGCTGGTTGCGGTCACGTGGGGTCAACACGTGGTGGCCTTTAATTGGTTTATCTTTGGGCAACAAAATGGTTGTAAACACTGAGCACGTTACCACATTAACAACTATGGCATGCGATATTTCACTCTCCAATTAGGCTAACATTGATTCAAAGATATCTTGAAGTGCAATTATAATTAATTTCCACCTGCATCCATCCCATAATATCGACACATGGTGATTTCTTAATGATCTATGTTAGTGTACATCAAATTTTGGTGTAAACAAACATTACAGAAAACAGGTTCACGTCAGTGTGTCAAAATTTGTTGTAAACAAAGGCCAGATAGGAAACAATGGGGGATGGAAAAGTGCACTGTTGAAACCTTCCCCTGACCTACCATTATGCTCATATGCTGGCATTTTTCATTCCCAGCTGTTTCCTGTGGTGTGGCCACTAAGTATTGTATCTACATGGATCGAATTCTCAAAATGAGACAGTGAAAGGGACGGGTGGGCCAGATATAAACCAGTCATCATGGTGGGCCCCACAGAGGTTATAATTTCCGGAGGATTCCTGTAACCCCATGTCACATGCAAGTCACGTCAATCTATCAGTGCCCCCTGACCATCCATCAAATACCAACTTCATTGTCCACTTTATCACCAAGATTGCATGAAAACATGAGCCAACATTTCAAGCCCAAGTTGACCGGCATTAACTTCGTAGCACTGCGGAGTCCCCTAACCCGCTTCCCTGACCGTGGGGCCCACCTTGATGTATCTGATGTATATCTATGCCGTCCATCTGGTTTTTCAGATCATTTCAAGGCATGTAACCAAATATAAAAGAATTTCCAAATTCAAGTACAACACACCCTGGGAAACAGTGGTCATTGAACACCCATGATAAAAGAAAAAAAAAAAACTACCTATGGCCCACCATACTGTTTATGTGCCACCAACCTGTTGATATGGTCACACAAATATAGATGTAGGGAAAATACAAATATCAGCTTGATCCAAATCTTTTGTGGTCCACAATAAGTTTTTAATGGTCACTAACCACTGTTTCCTGTGGTGTGGTACAGTTAAGAGTTGGATCTGCTTCATTTTTGGCTTCATACACTAAAATGAGCTTAAAAAACGGATGGACGGCATGGATATACAACATATACATGAAGTTAGATCCCACAGTCAGGGAAACACCCACTAGTGTTACCTAATCCGCTCCAAAGGCGATGTGGCCCAAACATGTCAGAGAGGAGAGCGAGCAAAAGTCCGGCCGCCCCACTAGCCATTCATATACGAGAGATGATACAGTACATCCATGTAATCAGAATGTGGTGGGACCATCTCTCTACACCACGCGCCCGTGATAAGATGACGTGAAATAAGGTGTTTCCATATGCAGGGCCTTAGTATAGATGATTTGTCTCAAAATCACGTCTATCGATAAATCCTCCATCTGATACATGGACCCAGATTGTGTGCCACCACCACACACATAGGGGCTCTTAGTGGCCACTATGGTGTATGGGTTTCATCCACACCGTCCATCCATTTTTCCATGTTATTTAAAATATAAGCTAAAAAAATGAGGCAGATACAACGCTCAATTGGACCACACAGTGGGGACTAATTTCCTACTGTTGAAATTCTCTTAGGGGCACAGAAGTTTTGGATCAAGCTGATATTTGTGTTTAGAGGTCTATGTGACCTCCTGAACAGGTTGGATGGTGAAAAAAAATAAATCATGATGGGTGTTATTATCACAGTTACTTCATGTAGTGTTGTCCACTTGAGCCTTGGATCTGCCTATGAGTGGGCCTGATCAATACATCACCCTGCTCCATGTCATGTGGAGAGATAGCTCTACGGTATACCGGTTCCTCCATCTCTAATGTATCATCTCCCTTCCAAGGTCTCACGTATCATCTAATGTATAAACTAATACAAATATATATATATATATATATATATATATATATATATATATATATATATATATATATATATATGGGCAATTCATTGAGTGTAAGACTTTTATAAGGTGGGCATATTTGATTAATGGTTTTGATCTTTAGATAATGTGATCGGGCATACTAATGGCCCCACTAAACTTATGATCATCTCAAATCAAATACATATTTAGGTTACAGATTGTATGCTATTGATGTATAGATCGATCCATTATTTTGCAAAGCTAAGTCTAACATTGAACACCACATTACATTAAACATACCCTTAATTGCATTGATTAGGTGATATTAACCTTAATTTTAAGAGTCATGGTAATTACAAACAGTGGCCAAGGAAAATCAACCAATAAAGAACAGTTGAAGGGCAAAATTCTCCAAATGATGGCTAGAAGCATCTAGATGGTGTAATTTTCTGCATGCCAGGACATGATTGATGAACATTACAGAACTGGTGCCACGTGTATTGAGCACTTGGATACACTATATAATTTTATTTATTTATTTATTTATTTTAAAAAAGTCCCCTCTTATCTAGTCTACATTGACCCATGCGACAAGCATTGTAAGAGAAAAATGTTCCACCCACTTTAATAACTTTGTAGCTCAGCCCTAAGTCTTTAAGTCTTTTCAAGAATTATAAAAAGCAATGGCCACCCAATTTGAAGACTTATAAATGGGTTCTGAATCAATGTGGGCCCCTCACGTGAGAGTGCGGAACATGTGTTATAGATCATTGACACATAGCAAATGATGCAAAAGTCTAAACCATTCATTAGGTAGGTTACACTATGAATACGACCTGTACTAATAAACAATATTAGTCCTAGGTAAGGTAGGTCAAGCTTGTTGAAGAAGAAGAAAAAAAAAAGTCTAACAGTGGGTTGGAGGCAATTCATGTCCTTGTGTCACCGGACTTGGACTATTGATACTGTGAGCCCCACCATGATGTATGTGTTTATTTATCCATGTCATTCATCCGATATACTTCAAACTCGTCTTTTGGGCTTGGTCGGTGTTGTGGGCTCCACCATGATATGGATGTATGTGTTTTATCCATGATGTCGATCCATTTTTCAGCTCATTTTAGGACATGAGCCGAAAAAAGAGGTAGGTCTGGCCGGATAGAACCATGATGATTAGACTTGCACCATTAAAAACTGCTTGGGGGCACACAAGTTTTGGGTCAAGCTCATATGTGTGTTTCCCTTTATCCCTATCTTTGTGACCTAATCAATAGGTTAGATGGCAAATAAACATTACAATGGGCCAAAAAGCACCATTGTTTTTAATGTGTGGTCCACCTAAGATTTGGATATGCTTAAATGGATGGACCACATGATTAAAACACATATCATTGTGGGGCCCACAACACCGAGTCTTAGTACTCGAATGGTCACTACCATATCTGAGTCTCTTTGTGTGCGGAGTAGAACATGATTTGAGGCGGAAGGCACTCATTTTAGTGATTCAGGCCATCTATGAAGTAGGGCCCACGGCCATCTATAAGTGTGGTCCACTTGAGATTCGGATTTGCTTCATTTT
Source organism: Magnolia kwangsiensis (assembly GCA_037074715.1). Lineage (NCBI taxonomy): Eukaryota > Viridiplantae > Streptophyta > Magnoliopsida > Magnoliales > Magnoliaceae > Magnolia > Magnolia kwangsiensis. The sequence continues at coordinate 37,688,839 of CM073576.1, read as the reverse complement.
TGGGCTCATATGCTAAAATGAATAGAGAAAATGGATAGACGGCATGGATAAAACACATACATCATAGTGGGGTCCACAGAACCGAAAAATGGGAGTCTCCACAGGAAAGGCTCGTCATTAAATCAAGAAATAAAAAGGTTTTAAGACAGTACATTCATGTGACAAAGTAGCAATCATTCATAGAAAGTTGTGGCTACGAAACTTTGATGAGGAGCATCAAACAAAGACGTTTGTACCTAAAAAAAGAGGGCAGACCGACCACTAGGTCCGATGCGCAACTTTTATATGTTTCAAAGTCAAAAAAGATGCATTTTCCCGATGCAACAGCATCTAATCCGCTCTCTTTTCATGCACTGGCGCCACTCCCCTCTCCACAAAGATTACTTCAATCACTATGTGATGATAGGCTGTGTTTGGCTCGCATCCTAAGAAAATATGATTTCCAATTTCCATATGAGAATCTCTAAATTGATCTTAAACAGTCATTTATTTCTAATACAACAAAGAATGTCCATTTCTAAGATGTTGAAAGTTTCATTTGGCAGCATGGAAACCTGCACTCACGACAAATGATATTGCGACTTCTTTTGTGTTGGCATAGCACCTACTAGAGAGGCTTTTTGGATGGGAAAGCTCTTCCTTCAACTTTGCTATGAAGTTTTATTTCCAATTTCTCTTAATGTCTTTGTAGAATATTCTACAATAATTGCTTCTTGAAAGTTTTAGGGTCCGTTTGTTTTTCCAATTACAATGGTAAATGGTTGGAAATAAGTATTGATCACTTACTTTTGACATTGTGTAATGACATCATCTGTATTTGACTGCAATGATAACATTTCTATCTTTATTTATTTTACACGGACATTACTATAAAAATGATAATTTTATAATGTAAAAATATACTGAGTATAATTTTCTTAACCTAATTCATGTATAAGTGTATCTGACTCTTTGTTTATAAGTCATAATTCTTATTTAAATAAATACCATGAAATGATAATGATAGCTTATTTGCTTCGTATTACAAAAGTAAATAGGTTATTATTAATTTCAATTCATGTTTGCAAAGAAATGGAATCTGGAGAGTATTTACTGCTTAAAAATTGATCTAAAATAACTGAATTAATTTTATGATCCCCATAGCGACGTGTATGACTTAATCATGCTGCCCGTCCTTTACCAAAACATTTTAGGGTTGAGCCAAAAAATAGGTAGATCTAAAGCTCAAGTGAGCCACACTACAGAAAATGGTGGTCTTAAAAACATTTACCTTTGAAAGTTATTTCCTTCCTAGGGCCCTTGTTGATGTTTTTTTTTTTTTGGGTAATCTAAGTTGCTAGTGAGGCCACAAAGACATGAATAAAAAGAAAACACACATCAGCTTGATCCAAAACTTCAAGGCCCCTAAAAGTTCTCAACATTAAGTGGTCAATTCCCACACTTTCTCGTTGTGTATTCCACTTGAGCTTTGGATTGACCTCATTTTTCGGCTCATGCCCTAAAATAATTTGGCAGCAGGATGGATTGCATGGATAAGTCACATACATCACGTTGGGCCCCATACCATTTATGCTTTTTGCCTCAGGTTTAGCATAACGCTATATTAAAAAAGTCTGCCGGACAACATCACACTGGGAAGTATGGTGCAAATACAAAAGTAAATAATCATCATTTATTTACAGGAGATTTGATAAATCAAACACCCCCTTAATGTAAGGGCTGCATCTCTGACAACTTTAGGCTATTCCACTGAGATGGCTAAATTATATCTAAGAGCAATCTGACTAGGACTATGGCGCCAATAATGGGAACAGACTGCGGCTTGATGTCACAACCGCAGTCTCATTTTATGACATGACCTCAAAAAACAATGGAGATCCAAAACTTAAGTGGACCATCTACCACAGGAAACAGGGATGGAGACATCCACCGTTGAAAAAACTTCATAGGGCCCATCGTGATGTTTAGCAGCCATGCAAACCGTCAATTAATTGATTTCCACTTGAATGAATGAAGTGAAAACACAAATATAATCCTAAACAAAAACTTCTATGGCCCCACTAAGGTTTCCACGGTGGCCATTCAATTATCAGTCATATGGCCCACTTGAGTTTTGAATCTCCCCTATGTTTGGGCTTATGACCTAAAATGAACTGACCAAACCGATTAATCAAGTGGATATAATACAAAGATTCGTCGTGAGCCGCACAAAACTTTGAGTTATCGTCATTATTATTTTAGAGTTTTACCACTAAATTCCTCAAGAATTGACATTTTACCAAATAATGCCTCGTCGAGTAGAAATCACAAGGAGGTGCCTTTTGAGGCAGGAAATCCGAATGCCCTTTTAATTTTTCGTTAAAAAAGTGTAAGTCTAGGCTTGTGGGGCCCATGTTGTATATGTATAACATCCAAGCCATCCAACATATCCACACCACCATGATAACGGCTAGATAGAACAAAAAATCAGGCGGATCAAATCATCAGCTGGGCTACTTGAATTTGGATGTTTTTAGTGATGTAAATTATTTTTATGGACTGACCCACCTTATGATTGGATCAGCCATATTTTTGGTTTGCCTAATAATTATGTTGGTGTGCATCTTTTGGATGGATGGGATTTAGACACATGCCACGTGGACCCCATAAATTTGATTTCTCCACTTTTTAAAGAAGAATAAAAAAAGGGACAAGGGCAGTAATGCAATTTTTCGTTTGAAAAAGCACGGTACGGGAATATCATTTCCATAGGCACAATTTTGTAAAATCCATATTCTAGAGGAATTTTATGGTAAAATTGCCTCTCTCTCTCTCTCTCACTCATTTCATTTTATTTTATTTTATTTTTAGTAATTATATAAAACCATGAAGCAAAAGCCATCACAAGACAAGGCTCGACAGCATCCTATGCAAAACAAGGGAAAAGGGGAAAAAAAAATAAAAAAATAAAATAAAATTACAATAGGCAGATAGGAAAAACCGATAACGAATAAGACCAGTACAAACATGACCCCACCCAAAGGCATTGCCTTTAAAAGCCTCCTTTGATTGCCATGTGAGGATGAAGCAGAAATTTTCATCCAAACATGCAGACTAGGCTTGGAAAGAATTCATTTGTCTTGCTAACCAATTCCTCCATATGGGGTTTTGGCTGCCTAATACAAGCATCTCCATGACATCAAGGTTGAGAATAATCGCATGTATTTGAATCGGGTCCAGTCGGGTCTAGTGTAGAGATATTCGCGTTGGGTTCGAGCTGGACACCTTGGGTTGGAAGTTAAGTTAGGTCAGGTTATGGGTTGAGTAGGGTCCTCTGGAAGTTGGGTGAGGTGTGGCGTGGCTTGACCCTCAATCCAAACCCAACTGACCCAAGTTGCTCCCCTAGCTGAAAGTGGCATTGCAGCACCAAAAATCAACTTATTTTCGCTCATGGGTTCCTCTTGTTGAGGGTTGGGAGCGGCCCTTTATGTGGAGCCCACCTTGATGTATGTATTCTATATCCACACTGTCCATCTGTTTTGCCAGACCTTTTTAGGGCTTGATCACAAAAAATGAAGCAGATCCAATTCTCAGGTTGACCATACCATAAGAATCAGTGGTGATTAACCTTTAATGGGCTACAAAAGTTTATGATCAAGATGATATTTGTTTTTTCCATTCATTCAGGTTTATGTGACCTTTTCAACACGTTGGATAGAAAATAAACATTACTGAATCATTACAGTGGGACCTAATAAGCTTTTAACGGTAGGACATTCAATCACCACTGTTTCCTATAGTATGGTCCACCTGAGATTTGGATCTTCTTCATTTTTGAGCTCATCTCCTAAAGTGATCTGGAAAAACAGATGGACGGTATTGATGTAGAATACATACATCAAGGTGGACCCCACAGTAAGGAACGCACCGTCTTAGGTGATGCCGGCCGGGCCACACCTAATCTGCTCCCGTGAGGGGCCACCTTGAGAGTCCTGTACTTGCCGTGTGTATGGAGATAGGAAACATCCATCCCCATGTAAATGCATAATTAGGGTTTCGATAAATCTCCACTACTAACCCACAGTCATTGTTGAATATACTAGTTGAACTGGGCCAGACATTAGAATGGTGGGTCCTTCAACAGGCCATCGGCTGCAACCAATATTGATTAAATGGTCCACCGAACATGCCACCTACAGTATCTGTGAAATGGTCATCGATGCAATCTAATTTCGGGCTGACAGGATTAGAAACATTTAAATTATAATTGTGTTGAAAATACATATAGTAGACAGCCAAACAGTGTTTGTTCCAGTGTGGATTTTAAGCAATGGCTGATCCAAGGAGTGACCATTCTAATGGATGGCTCTGATCAATGAGAACATTCACAAAAATGTAATGGAAAGACAGTGGTTGCGGTATTTCTTATACATGAAGACAGCCATTGGCAAGGGACAATAACATAAAATACATGGATTGGTGAATCCTCACGTCTAAATAATGAATAGGGAACGTATTTGGTACTCTGACAGAATATGATGCTTGATATACAGGCACTGAGAATTTGTACATTTGGCATACACTTGCTGAAATCATAGAGGTGCCACTATGTAGATGCCCTGCCCCCATCAGGTTGGTCCACTTGTGAGTTGAGCAACAGTTTTTGAAACAATGTACTGCTAAAGAAAACTTGTAGAAAGTCTTCTAAACTGTCCAACTACTTCTAACATTGGGGCCCACATGCTGAGTGGATCATTATTATTCTGTGGGACACCATATACGTAGACCCACCTGCTGGACGGCTTGGAAATTGCGCCTGTCTGTAAGGCTATGCAACAATCATTCAGTAGATAGCTAAAATTGCATCATTTCACCCTACTGTGAGAGAACACAACTTGGACAAGCTTGTGGGGCACACAATCCCATCACGACCTACAGCTTGGACAGCTTAGATTGAAGCATATGCCATACACTGGATGGGTATTGTTATTGGTAAAATGAAGCTAAATAAATGTACGAGACAAATAATCTAAGTAGCCAGACTCAATAATTATGTATTGCTTGAGGGCGAGAAAATCACCGTGACTTTTGATGTCAGCTACTTTCTATCTTGGCCTCAATTGTCACTTTGTCCCACAGGTACCGACCTTAGGTACTAACCTCAGTCTTAAGGGACAATCTCAACCATAGATCTCAACCTCTAATAGAAAGAAGAATTCTCTCCGTATACGGGTGGGATTATCTCTCGAGATTTTCGTCGATAATCACGCCAATTGAGATAAAGTCGGATATATTCTTGAAGTTAGAATCCTACTCCAATATAACATCTCCAGCATATCCATCAAACCAACTTGGATAACACTCCTTACATTGAACAATAGAAACAAATACACCAATTATACACCTAGTGTGAGTCTGTATGCTTTATTTAAGCATCGGACGATATCTGACCTTAATCGGCGCCCCCAGTGTATTTTCTTGTACCTTTATTAATTTGCAAGTACTTAGCGGATCGCAAGAGGTAAGATAGGATTTCTCTTGTTCTCCATTAAATTGAAGGTAGAAGTTGGGCTAACAAGGATAACTTAACCAAATTTAAGCATCAACATGTATGGTAGGTGAAGATACTGAAATGATATATACATCCGGTGGTTTTTACACACTCACCCTTTCCCAATATAAAAAACATTCTGCCAAATAACCAAAAATAAAAAATAAAAATTTGTAATGCATTGGGGCATTGATTTTGAGCCAGCCAATGGCCAGCAGCACTCATATGATAGGTGGGGCCCACCATGGTAAGCACATGCCCCAAAACCTCCATCATCCAATCATCAGAGACATCCAATTAAAGACATGCAAACTAGGTTGTAACGAGCATTAATTATCCAATGGATAGTTAGTTGATACTCTGGCTTTGTATGATGCTTGATCTGTGGGCGCATCTGGCGATTCAAACAATGCTAACCCCTGATTAATGGACACTTATTTTGAAATGAGACTATTGGATATTCTTCATTTTTAACCGTCCAATATACATGCAGCAATATAATAATTATATAACTAGATAACAATATGATACATCAGCACCATAATAGTACTTCAAAACAGTTTGAGAGAATGTACTACTCTAGCAATGGAGAGGACCATAGATATCAGTTTTTTTCAAGAAGAAAAGCCCAAAACACACGAGCTAACCTGACAGATGCGGATTGAAGCCAGTTTTCAAATTTGAAAGAGCTGAACAGAACAAATGGGGTGCGGCCAAAATGCAAAAGGGCAATGAATGCAGCATTAATGGAAGTGAGGGAGTGAAAATGAGGTGGGGATCAAATGACGTTTGTGGATGTCAGTGTTTGGACGAAAATATCCCTAACCCTATCCATCTACACCTAGTTCTTCCATCCCATCCATCCATCAACTCTTCTCACGTGTCATCACATCAGCACGAAAATCAACCACACGTGTCCTCTTTATCTCTCCTCTCTCTCAACCATCTTTCCCAACAAGCTGCTTTCTCTGTATCTGTTCTGGAGAGTGAGAAAAAAATGCAATGGGAAGATGGAAATAAGAAATAAAGAAAAACCCATTTCAGTTTTAGGGCTAGTAGGGTTTGTAGTAGTAGGATGAAGGCGGGGAGGAAACCATCTCCTTTTTATATTGTGTGTTTGTGGGTTTTGGGAAATAGGGCTTTACAAGGCTTGTGGGTTTCTATTGTAAACAGTAAAAAGAAGAAGAATAGATTTGATATGTCACCACTACAAGAGAGAGAGAATGGGAAGAAAGAAAGAGGGATATTGTAATAAAGAAATCAGCACAATAGATTTGATTCTACAACGATCATTTTCCAAATTTAGTGCAACATCAGCCCCACCTAATCTCATCCTCAGCCATGCATGAAGGCATCTAGAGATTTAAAATTAAACAAAAAAAATGTAAATAAGAAGATTAGCACATTGAAATTGAAGAGAGAAAAAAGCAAATAAAATGGTTTCATCGAAACCCTAAAAAAACCAACAACAACAAAAACATCAGCGGAAGAAAGGAAGCAGCTTTAGCGTATAAAAGTACCATGGCATGTAATGAATTACTTCCCTGTAACTTCTTTATGAAACCTGATTTCTGCAAGAGAGAGAAATAATGATGAAGGCATCATGAATAAACCGTCTGCCTAAGAGAGAGATATGATGAAGGCATCATGAAGAAATCGTCTACCTAAGGAGACTGACAAAAACAAAAATTAGAAAAGGAGGAGAAATAGAGGTAAAAGGAGGTAATGATGAAAGCCTTTTTCATATCCGTCAGAACTTCAACAAAAACAATTAAAAATAAAAACAGTCAAAACCCACATCATTACACCAATCTGCAATTTCCTGGTAAGATACTGGACACTGCCCTCAAAACCCAACAACAGAAAATCCCACCAAATAAACTCGAAAATGACATTTACACCCTATTTTTAAAAACCTCCATCCCTTTAGATTCCGATTAGGGTCTGTCATCAAAAAAAGAAGGCCTGAATGTAAATATCAAAAACCAAGATTTTAGAGAAGATAAAAACCCAATAAAGAAAAAGAAAAGGCCCACCTTGGTAACATACATAAGGGTTGATCTGAAGAAGATGGACGGCATGCAAGGAAGCTGAAAATTGGGGGGAATGAAGCCTGGTCCGACGACACCAACATGGTTCCATCCATCCATCCGTCTATCGATGCCTAGATTAATGGATCAGATCAGATCAGATCATAGAAGGAGGATGTGGTGACCTCGAGCCAGACAACATTCCCCTCAAAAGGAAAAGCTTCCCAATCTCTCTCTCTCTCTCTCTCTCTCTCTCTCTCTCTCTCTCTCTCTCTCTCTCTCTCTCTCTCTCTCTCTCTCTCTCTCTCTCTCTCTCTCTCCCAAGAGTCGCGGCTTCCTTCAAGGGGAAGAGGCGAAGAGGAATGAAAGGAATGATGAATATATGGGGAGAGAAAGAGGGGAGATAGGGAGAGAGAAGAAAAGGCGGGGGGAAAGGTGAGATAAAGACAAAAGGGGGCAGCAGGCCCGACCCTACAGCTGGGTTGCAGAAATGACCACGACCCCATGCACTTACTCCTCCTTCCCCCTTTTCTCTTCCCCTCCTTCCTTTCTCACCTCACGTGATCTCCTTCCCTTTCTTTATTACATGATGGAGATTTTTTTGCCTAGCCATCAAGAGTGGGACTTATCATATCAACGGTTTGGATCACTAGATCATGGGTACTACTTGCACAAAACTGAGCATAGATGGGCCATTATCAGAACCGCCCATCTTCTCAGTGCTAGCAAATAAGGTAGTGTGCGATTCGCGATCGAATGGTGATGTCGTGCCCTGCTGTGGTGCAACATGCTGAGTTATCTAATGATCAGAACCGTCCATGTTGTGGGAGCTTATGCGGAAGAGACTGTGAATTTGGAATAAGAAATTTACAATGATTTACATTCAACTCTTGAAATCAAAGGCTTGGATCATCATTGAAGCGTGATTATGGAATAATAGATTTTTATGGCAGTGTGAATGGTTCAAATCATTGGACCGACTTAGCATGTAGGCCCCCCATTAGGAATCCAGAGTGGTGATAGAGGCAAAACGAAGCAACCATTGCTTTCCAAAGATGACCTTTGCGTCTGATTTTTGGAGTTGTGTGTGAGCCATGTTAAATCAGATCAAAGGAAAATAATTTACAAAATAAATCAGTGAAGATTTGGAACCCCACACCTGTTTTGAGAAGTGACAAATCAATAACACACCTGTCTACGAGTTTGAATTACCGTCGGGGCAAGGCATGAACGCAATCACTCTTTTCCAAATTGTTTATGTCACTTGATTGATTTGATTGGTATAGTAGGCTCTTGACACGCTATTTCAAAATATAATATGGAGCATATAATTTTCTTTAGTGTAATTATGTTATAAAAAATCTAACACTGCTACCACTCTTTCTTCGCATGCCCATTGAAATAAGAATAACACGGTTCATTACCACAATGTTGGTATGCTCAATTAATTGATTTTCAAGCCACTTTTCCTTCCAAACAGGCCTCATGTGCATGTATAGGCTAGAACATATAATGGAGCGCTCTTGGCTCCAAAGAAATGCCCAACACTTCAAACTCTTCCTTATCCAATGTGGAATAAAATTTTTACACTTGAACAAAAAAAAAAAGGCTCATTTAAATCACAAGTCATTTTGCTTCAGTTAGTTGTACCTTGAGTGGCTTATTTGGTTGTTGTTTTGTCATTAGATAATTATTTTTGGTAAACAACATACTTAAAAGTAGAAAAGTAATGCTTAATCTCCAACATCAAATAAATAAATTTTAATTTTTTTCATTAATCTCCCTTTATCCTTTTCCTCTCCTCTTTTAATTTTTGTATTGCCTTTAATATCCATTGTTCATCATGTGTGTCAACTTTGATATGGATTGTTCATTGTGTGGGCCCAACTTGACCATGTCTTCAATGTGAACTATCCATCGTGTAGGGCCTACCTTTAATGTGGACCATCTAATAATTGGTGCCCAACTTTGAAGAGGGTCATCCATCATGCGGGGTTGCCTTAGATGCATATCATTCATCATTAGGAGCTAACCTTTGATGTGGACTGTGCATTATGTGCAGCCCACCTTGATGTGGGTCATCCATCACATGGAGCCTGCCATCATTATTAATCATCCTTCACATGGGGCCCACCTTCATTGTCCATTGCCCATTATGTGAACCCCACCTTTGATGTCAACCATCCATAGTGTAAGCCCCACCTTCAAAGTGGGTTGTCCTTCATGCGGTCTACATTCGATGTGGTTGTTCATCATCAGGGGCTAATCATTGATGTGGATCGTCCATGATGTGGGACCCACCTTGACATGGGTCATCCATCATGTGGGTCCCACCATCAATTTTAATCGTCCCTCATACAGGGCCACCAACAATGTCCATGGCCCATCATGTGGAATCCACTTTGATGTGGACCATCCATCCTATGGACCCCACTTTCGAAGTAGGTTGTCCATCATTTTTTTGGGCCCACCTCGAATGTGTGCAATTCACTATGAGGGAACAACCTTTAATGTTAACCACTTATTTTGTGAGGCCCACCTTAATATGGGTCATCCATCATAGGTGCCACCATCAATGTTGATTTTCCATCATATGGCGCCCACCTTTGACGTGGACTGTCCATCGTGTGGGCCATCCATCATGTGGAGTCATCCATCATTTCGAGAGATAAGAAAGAGAGGGGAGGGGGAGGGGAGAGAGAACAAAATTTTGCTTATGGTCATAAGAAAATTTAAGCCTGTTCATCCCCATTGTCATCATTTACTGCAAGAACCAATCAGAATGAGTTAAGTATAATTGGGACGAATCCGCGTGGTGCATTTAAATATCTACGAAAATATACAAAGAGGAATCTACGATCATACAGCTGAAGGCATCAAATGATGTCATAACATTGCTTAAGCGGCCGATGGAAGAGTGATCATGTAGAAGTGGTTATAGGATAGATGGCAAGAGTAGGAGTAAAGAAGGCCATGTAGAGTTGAACGGTTATATCAACCGTTAAAATGTGAGAAGGATTTAGATAGCCAGGGTAAAGCTATAAATAGTAAATGAATTCAGTAAGAAAGAGGTCTCACACTAACTTAATCAAACCAAAACATTATCTTTCAATTACTCATCAATTACATTTCTTAGTGTAATCACTCTAGTTTCCTACCAAGTAAATTATATTTCCTAGTATAATCATTTACTTTCCACTCATTGTTTATATTTCATAGTGTAATCCGTAGGGTTAATCAAGTTGTTAGTTATCTTAGTTGTAATTTGTGTCTACGCAGCCATTCTTTGTGACCGACTATAAGGTCTCTTTTATCTGTACTGAAAAGTCCTTTCGTATGGAAGGCAAAGGTGTAACCCATCATCAGAGGATGAACCCTACCCTCTGAATATCGCTTGATCCTATTTTACACACTGAGTGAGTGGATGAATAAGTGGTTGAACTGATCCAATCTTGGTCACATGCATATCTCAGCGCTTGGGGTCATAGTTGTTTGGTTTGAATCGAGCTACAGATTCAATTATGGTACGCTTGGATTCAAACTGTCAAAAAAATGAGCAATAAGTTTTTAGCATGCCCAGTAGGATGGAAAGAACTACTTGGCTATCAGAAATATTCATTGTGCATTGAAGTAAACTTGCCTATTAGAATTGTGAATAGAAAGAGCAATCGAATTGCTTAGGTCGAACCCTCCACACTAACTGCACTACTCCAATCGAGGATGTGTCAGTTCAAGTGGCCCCTGAAATATTGAATCTGGATAATAGCACGACACTCAGTACCGGGAACCAAGAAGGGGCGTCGACCTCTCAGACCATTTCTTTAGAAGAAATAACGGTCACACCCTGGGATGTGCATCTAAGTATCGAGCATGTTCAGGAATACAGAAGGGCCTAAGTTGAGCAATTCCAATTCAAACCGAGAACACTAATAGATACATGGCCAGCTAGATTGATGCCATGCATCGATTGATGGCAATGATGACTGAATGAACACCAATGGTAGTGTAGTATAATTTTGAGAAAAGTGCTATCGGCAACGTGACTTAGCCACCATCTACGCCTCCTCCTCAGAGGAATCTGCCACCAATTCTAATTCAGGAGATGCAGAGTGTTCAGCCTCCTCCTGAATTTAAACTACTAGAGTGGGAGGCTAGGAATTTCATTCCTAAAATTCAGAATCAGGGTTTACTGAGAGGATATAACCCCCAACGCATTTTGGCTACTGGGAAATGGTGCCTACATATCCTTTCTTCATGATGTTTGGTCGGGTCATCTTTCTCTCGCCTCTAGATGTCCAAATCTCTTCTCTCTCTCCTTTTATCTGAATTACAAATTGGAGGATTACATCTCTAGAGATGACTTCCAACCAACCCCATCCCTCTCCCCCCTTCCCTTCTATCGCGGCCAAGGAATTAAGCGATCTTTGCAATCGGTTTGAGAGGACCTTTATGAATCTGTTGTTCTAAGAGCGTTCAAACCAATTTGGTAGATCCACCACTGACAGTTGAACCTTAGCGAATGGATCATGACCAAATCATGCAAATGGTGTAGTAAGTTGCAGATCAAGTACTAGGTTGCAATACTATTCTGTTCTACATAAGCCTTACCTTGAATGGATCGATCGACAGTATCCATTGCCATAAAATTATCAGCCATATTTTTTCTTATTTTCAGGTGACCCCAGTCAGTCGACCATCGAGCATGTTGGTTGATTCACTATGCATTGTGGGGAGTTAATGAACGATGACAATCACGAAGTACAATTATTCGGTCATTCACTAACAACCGCGACCTTCACAGGATATTTCAATCTATTGCCAAATTCAATTTAAACTTGGAAAGAAATTAAAGAAAAATTCCATGCTTAGTTTTTATCTAAGAATAGGGAAATAACTATGGCAGATCTCGCCCATTTCTGATAATCATTAAGAAAAACCTATGAGAGCTATATTACCCAATTTAAAAGGGTAAAAAGCAGATGTAAGGTTGTTATGATTGAAGCTGAATTTGTGTAGCTTGCACCAGATGGGCTCGAGTATAAACTTTGTAAGAAGTTCATTGGGACAAAGTTCATAGACCTATATGACTTGATTAGGAAGGTCTTTAGGTGCAAAGAACTCTTGCATGAAGGTGTTGGGCAAAAGAACTCATCAATTGAGACATATTACCACATCCCAAATTACAAGGTCATGATTGCCGAAGTAGTAGCCAAGAAGCCACTCATATGTTTAGCATTGGTCAAGGCGGAATCGACTGCATCGACCACATAAAAAGCTAAAAAAATTTATACTTTTGATATCACATGGGCTAATGAGATATTCAAAATTCTGTTGGCTGGAAAGTTTATCAAGATTCCCATAAATCATAAGATACCTTCGGCCGATTAATTATAGAAATTGGAATACTATAAATGGTACGAAAGTCGTTCCCATTCAATTAACAAATGTGTTATATTTAGGAACATAGTCCAAGACAATATCGACCGTGGCCTATTGAAATTCCCTAAAAGGTCTAGAAGGTGATGTTGATTGATACAGATCCATTCTAGCCCAATCTCGATGTTAATATAGTTACGATAAAACTGTGAAGGGTTAATCGACTGCGACTGGTTGATCTTGGCCCAACTAACTGTGAAAGCACACCGCAACAGTTAGGGAAAGGGAGACATCATCTTTCCCACTTGGTCACAAATCAGTCGAACGCAATTCGACAACACGGTTGAGGCTCACAACTGTATAACCAATGTGACAGAAGGACCATTTCGAGATGTGGCGATCCTCAGGTTGTAAGGCTGATAGATGGCTTTGAACACTGAAGGTAGTAGTCATTATCAGCAGTAAGGGGTGACTTCACCCTTTATTCATTACTCTCAAGGCAAGATGACAAATCAAAGAACAGTTAAACCTCCAACAACTCAGAAGGGAGTCTAGAAGTGGGTCATGCATCTTAAATTTTCAACAGTGCTAGATGCATTGACTCGAACTCAAAATTTATGTTGACAAAGGCGTAGAGTAACCATGAGGAGAGAATCGGCAAAAGCCAAAGAGCTACTCCGATCAAGAGTAGTACAACCGTGACAATTTTGACGAATCCCTTTGTCTGAAGAACAGGTGATTGTTAAAACAGTTGAAGCAGTTCTACCTCCTATGTTGCGTGAACAAGATGCTAACATTTTCGAATAACCATGTGAATGAATAGGGCCGAAAGAAAAAGTTTATTGTGATAATCTATCCAATATTTCAGTGATGAATGTTTCCAAGGGGATAAGTGGCTGGTGAATGAACTACTAGCAACTGCCAAAGAAATATAGGTGGTCTCATCGACAACCACATCATCTGGCATTGTGGCCAATGAGAGCATTGTGCATATTCAAAATCCCAATACTCAGAAGAACTTAGAAACATTGAGGGGGCAGTGTCCAAGTGCAAGGATTATGTTTGGAACATTGCCACCCTTCGTGTTCCATTGTAATGTGTTATTCACCTTAGCTTCCAATTTCTAGGCTAAATCGGCTTAGCCAAGTAGGATGGAAAACAATGTGGAGTTTAACCCTCTTGTGGTAATGTAACATGCTTCTTTTCCATTAGAGGAAGAAATTAAAGGGAAACTTGGATTTGATGAAACACCACAAGTGAGTAAATTTACGATGGAATAAAAAACCATATCGAAAATGGTAGTCATAAAAAGACCCACTCACGATAAGCCATTGTATATATTTTCTCATCTAAAAGGTTGTCCAATCACCAGGATTCTGGTCAACAGTAGGACTATTGTTAATCTCCTACCATTAAGAATGATGCCAAATTTTGGGAAGACAGCGAGCGATTTGATCCCGTCTAAGGTCATAGTCAGTAATTTCATTGGTCACATTACAAATACTCATGTGGTCATGCTAGTCGACTTGACTGTCGGGACTAAAATAGTGTTGGCCCCATTTTTTGTAGTCGATACCTCATCTAGCTACAATGCTCTACTTGGCAAAGATTGGATTCACTCATTTGCATATATTCATCTATGCACCAATTCATAATTTTCTGGAAACAAGATTGTGTCGAATTGGTTTTGGCCAATAATAAACCCTTCTTTCCACTTCGAATATAAATGAAGCTTATTACTATGGCAAAGAGATGGGGCCAATCCAATTCACTATAAGAAATAAGTACGATTGACCGACTAGAATATCTGTAAAAAAGAATTCAGATAGTACTGGGCAAGATATCATATAAGTGATCCGTCTGGTCGATAATTTACTAAAGGACATTATTCCTTTTTGGTCGGTCCTACATTGTACCATCGAAGAGATCCCATGATTGGTAAACCAAAAGATAGCCAGTGTCGGGCTAATTTCATGTCCATAATAAGAAGGCTTGAAAAAAATCTTGAAAGATGTCAATGACGGTTATCTTGTGAACATGGCCGATGTAGATGCCTGAATCGAGGAGAGGACAAGAAGCTTAGGGAGGCACCTAATAAGCTGGAAGATTATCAGGCTCAAGTTTAAGATCCCCTAATGGACGTGAACCTAGGGACTGAGCAAGACCCAAAGTCTACGTTTATCATTAATCTTCTTAAGCCCCAAGAAAAATGAAATTGACCAAATTGCTTAAAGAAATTAATGATTGGTTCACATGGGATTACCATGAGATGCTAGGGCTCGACCGAGGTTTGGTTGAACATAAACTACCTATAAAATAAGGGTATTGACCACATAAACAGTCACCCAGATGCATGACAACGGAAGTAACTAATAAAATAAAGGAAGAGATTGAACGGTTATTGAAGGTTAGTTTCATCAACCCCATTAAATATGCTGACTAGATCTCAAACGTAGTCCCAGTCATAAACAAGAATGGCAAGTTGTAGGTTTGCATTGACTTCTGAAATTTAAACCTAGCAATGCCAAAGGACGAATATCCAATGTCGGTGGTTGATCAAATGATTGATAGGGCTGTTAGGCATCGAGTTGTGTCCTTCATGGATGGCCATTTAGGTGGACGATATGCTGAAAATGACATTTAGGTGTTTAAGCCCTCTAGGGACTTACAGTTAGGTGGTAATGCCCTTTGGGCTTAAAAATGTGGGGATGTAGAGGGCGATGAATGCCATATTTCATGATATGATCAGCCGGTTTATGAACGTTTATGTTGAAGATGTAGTAGTAAAGTCGGTCGACATGGATAGCCATGTTGCTCAATTGCGTAAATCATTCGAACAGATGAGACTCCTTAAGTTAAAAATGAATCCCCTTACTTGTGCTTGTGATCTCAGTTAGTAATTTCCTGGGATTCTTGGTACATTAGCAAGGGATCGAGGTTGATCAGAACAAGGCTTGAGCAATTATAAATGCTCACCCACCAAGGAACAAACTAAAGCTAAAATTATTCTTGGGGCAGGTTAACTTCATGCAAAGGTTTATATATAACTATGCAGGGAAGACCAATATATTTTTTTCCATTGGTAAAATTGATGCAAGGGCTTGAATTTAAATGGAAAGCAGAGCATTAACATCTGTTGCAGCATTGGCAGAATCAGTCGGAGCTCCCCTAGCACGGGACGATGATGACCGGAAAGAGCGTATGGTTTATTCTCCAAGCTGAATACTCCTCGATACCAAGAGATGTTATTCCACTATAGAAAAGTTGCGCTTATCATTGTACTTTGCATCTACTAAATTAAGACATTATTTGTTGGCCAAAAGAGTGATGTAATGGTAATAACTGATTTAGTAAAATACATGTTGATTTGGCTGATTTTGAATGGATAAATTAGTAAATGGGTGTTGGCTTTATCTAAATTTTGATCTTTATTATGTTCCCCAAAAACCAGTATAGGGTCAGGCCATAATCAATTTATTAGCCGACCATCCATCTGACTTGGAAGATCAAATTTCTCCAGGTGTTTTAGATTTATATTGCATATAGTTGACCCCATGGAGGTTGATATTAGACGGATCAAAGATATATAAAGCATCAGCAACTAGAATTATCTTAATTGCACCAAATGGAAATCAACAGGAATTTGCATTCCAATTGGAGTTTGAGTGCACTAATAATCAGGCCGAGTATGAAGCCATGATAATTAGCTTGGAATTATTGATAGAATTTGGTGCAATAAGCATGATAATTATGGGCGATTCAAAATTAGTCATTAACCAAATGTCATGGCTTTTTAAATATACTAGCACAACCCTTTTACCATATGATGCCTTGGCATCTCAGATGATACACAGTTTTGAGGAAGTGGAGCTAATGCATATTACTAGATATCATAATATGAACTCTAATGAAATAGTGCAGTTAATAGCAAGTCTCGATGTCTTGAGGGGATCATCCAAAAGAATGATTACTGTCCAGAGGAGGTCTCTACTATCAATTTTTGAAAGGGAAATTATCATGCAGATATGCTAGGTAGAGTTAGAAGAAGAGGATTGGAGATCCCATCTTCTGGGTTACCTTAGGAGCCTACACACAAAGGTCGCCAAGGACGTGAGGAAATCAGCTATTAATTATTTCATGATTGATAATGAATTATACCCAAAAACGATCAATGGAGTGTTACATAAATGTTTGTCCAAAATGTAAAGCCTTATTGACAATGGGTGAAGTCCACGAAGGGATATGTAAAGCCCACCAAGAATGAAGAAAAATGAGGCTTATACTTAGGTATTATGGGTATTTTTTTAAACCAACAATGATGGCTAACTACATCCGATATGCCAAAGATTGTGACACTTGTCAAAATAACGGGTCAATTTAACACGTGCTCACAACTGAAATCCATTTAATCATTAAGCCTTGTCCTTTTCAAGGATGGGTGATCGATCTAATAGGTCCGATCCGCTTACTTTTGACATGTATGGATTCATTTATCATCGTGACTATCGATTATTTCACTAAATGGGTAGAGACAAAGCCCATGAAAGGGGTCAGCCATAGAGAAATCATAAAATTTATCGAATTTAGAATTATCCATCGGTTCGGGGTTCTAAAGTCAATCACCATGGACTAAGGTTCAACATTTTCAGTAAAAACGATGACGCAAGCATTGCTAGAGTATGAGAATAAGAAGAAAATTAAAATGTTCTAAGGAGAAAGGAAGCATAGAATGAAAGAATAATTGAAATAAAGCTTATATCAATTGAGGTGGTAGAGCATTTATTAGGGCATCATTATAAATTTACTTGGTACAATGCAAATATATGTGTCGTAACGGGGTTTGGCTCTTATTTTGAAAAAGGGTGGTTATGACTTATGTGTGAGGATGTATCAGCCAGAGATGGTTACCATGATGTCACCCCATGTATAAGGGTATTGCTGCATTAATGAAGCATCAGACATTACTTTTACTTTTTTCCAAAGGTGAAGCGATGTAGGGAATAATGTTAATCTCCATTATTGCCATTTCACAGCTGGAGTGTATTAAACACTACCACAACATTACTTAAGTGGTCGATGAAAGAGCGATTGTGTAGACACAGTTACAAGACATATGGCAAAAGCATGAGCAAAGAAGGTCATGTAATGTTAAACGGTTATAACAACTATCAGAATATGAGAATGATCTAGATAACCAAGGTAAAGGTATAAATAGTAGAGGAATTCAGCAAGAAAGAGGTCTCACATCAACCCGATTAAACCAAAATATAATCTTTTAATTATCCTTTCAATTACCCGTCAATTGCATTTCTTAGTGTAATAACTCTATTTTCTAGCCAAGTAAAATACATTGCCTAGTGTAATCATTTACTTTTTGCTCATTATTTACATTTCATAATATAACCCTTAGCGTTAATCAAGTAATTGGTAATCTTAGTCATAATTTGGGTTTATGCAGCCAGTCTCTGCGGCCGACCATAAGAATCATTTCCTCATTTCTCTTTTACCTATAATGAAAAGTCCTTTTGTATAGAAGGCAAAGGTGTAACCCATCATCAGAGGATGAACCCTACCCTTAGAATATCGCATAATCCTATTTTACACTCTAAGTGAGTGGCATAAGCAACTGATCTCATCCAATCTTGGTCACATATTGCGTATATGCCTATCTCGGTGCTTGGGTTCATAGTTGTTCGGTTTGAATTGAATCGCAAATTCAATTCTGGCATGCCCACATTCAAACTATCGAAAAATACAAGCAACAAAATTAACAAGCTACGTTAAGCTACTTGCCAAACTATTTTTTTGTTAAATAAGTAGTTTGTTTATTGCTATAAGAAAAAAAAAAGATATATCCAAACAAGTCCATAGTTTTTTGTTTTTTTGAAAAAACTCCAACAAACCATATGTAAATTTTATTCTTAGTGTTTTATGTTCATTTTCACAGATGGACAATCAGTATCATCCATTCATTGTAAGTTTCTTAGGATGGAAAATACAATGTAGGATCTACAATATGAATGGTCCTACATTAAATCATCTGTGCATGTTTTCTCTAATGGGGCAACAATGATATTCACCTATGTTACAACATGGGCAAAATATAGTAGAGTATGTTAAGTTTATCATTGTTTATTAAAGTAAATTTTACAAAAACAAACTACTTATTATAAAATTTACATTCTAATACATTAAAAAAGGTTTTCAATAACTGTAACATCCCGAAAATTGGGGGTCAGGTAGAAACCCAACTCCCGAGTTTCAAAATGTTATTTATGAAACATAGATAATGTTAAATGCATGTTGTCTTTAAAAAGGCATTAAACAAGATTGGGATTAAGCCAGAACAGCATATCATACTCCAGAGACAGTTAAATTAACAAGCGAAAGACTGTGATACATACGTATAATATATAATTGATGGGAAGTCTCCAGAGTGTGAACATGTTACCAGGTTAAACATATACATGTATACCTCAAAATAGAAAGAAAAAATATGCATGAGTGCTCTGAAAATATAAAATGACAAGTGTCATTGTATCTAATCAATCTCCCTGTAATCCTGTCGATCAGAACACACATAAAGGAGGGATCCTCCTCATCATCATCAAGTCTGGCTCTGCCTCGCAGGCCGCGCCATCATCTGTAATCATAATAGGGACTGGTGGGTGTCCGAAAATATCATCCCGTAACGTGAGAGTGAGTAGCTAACTCAGTGGAATAATAGAGCAAAAATTAGCATGTTCTCAAATCAATCACGCGATAATAGTAATGCAATAAATCAAACATTCCTAATACTGTTATTAATGCAATATGACGTGACATGATGGATGCCCTCACCGACGATCTCCCTCATACGGCACCATCTTACGCCCGCGGCATGCTTTCTTCCCACAGTGCTCCACATCTTCCAGGTACATGCAATGTGATGGTGATATGATTACCAAGTTATTATTAGTCCATTCATACAGCAGGATTGAAAAACTAAGGTATTTCCCTTATATCAATCCCAAAACAGATCCTATCTAGGGTCGTCACTCCTAGTAAACTCATACGATGTATATTTTGTAGGTCGCTGTAAGGGCTGCCAAGGCTTTTGCTCGCACTCGTTGCACCGCTCCCCAATCACCTTATCAATATAGGCCTACTGTACTCTCATTGCTACGCAAGGGTCGTCGCCTCCCATAGACTCAGAATATGCTCGTGGTCACTACAAAGGGCTCGTCGCCTAATTAGTGTAGGCCGACAGTAAGAATATAGTGTCTCATACCACCATAATCTGCTCACGAGTCATAGGTGCTCACTGGTCACTACGGGAAGGTTTGTGGCCCCAGCGTAGGCCGACAACTCGACCATGGTGTCCCATACCATCATGCCCTGCTCATGAGTCTTTGTGGATCAAGGTACCATGGTTGACAGGGTTTTCAATGGTAAGTTCAGTACCCTAGGTTCAAGCAGTTATGACACATACATGGTGAACATACAATGGCCAGTCGGGTTACTTGACGGGCTCGACTAGCACGAACGCATCTCAAGCTGAGCGACATAAAGTGCATAAAACACTTTGCGTGGCCTAACCACTGCCGCCAACTCCAAAACACGACTCGCGTTCATCGACGCGTCGTTCGTGGCAAAGATAAGCCAACCACGAATTTATTCGGTTACCGACTGCCTGGACTAAGTATAGCCCCAATCATTTGTGAATCCACTTCATCGATCATATAAGAGTAATGAAAATGAAATACAACAATATGAGCATGTTAACACATGTTATAACATACAACTTAAGTAAATCATCTAACACATGCATTTCATACATATAATGAAATCATACATATAGTCGACACGAAGGAAATCATTTACATCAGCGTATTATTTGAGAATTCAATCTCAAACTAATTCACAACACTATTCAATTCAATACATACTAATACAAACATTTATACAAACACTTAGTCTACACACTTAAGTCTATATAGTGTATGTCAACTCAAAGTGCGCATTTGGGCGAATCTCTTCGCCAAACAGATTATGCACGCATTCCTAGTATCCTAAGGCGACAAAAAGCCATGTCAATCATTTTAGCAAAATATGGATGTTTACAGTATTTTCTACAAATGACCAAAATACCCTAAATCTCATATTTTTCGTCTGCTTACGAAACATGAAACGGATAGCATGTTGTACATGTCAAACGGCGTTGCTGTCAATAATCTACTATTAAACGACATTGAAAGCATTGAAAACAGCCAATCAAAGCGTCTAAAATCCGCACCTTTTATCCTAAAAGTGTATTGATTCGAACGGAGCGTGTACGCTTCGTCTACGGCGAACAGGCAACCTATTTCACAAGATGTATAAGCTACCATGCTAAGGAACCGAAGGAACCTTAAATCAGTAAGTGTTTGGGGTCTTTTCTTACCTAGAAATGCGGCGGAATCACCGAAAAAGTGATTGAGGTGCGTTGCTTAAGCACGTGCAACAGTTAGTGTAAGCAGCAGGAAATTCTCTCACACACTCTCTCACAATCTCTCACCTTTTCTCTCACACCAGCTAGGGTTTCTAGCAAATTCGGATGGGTGAGAGAAGTGAGGGTTTAAGCCCCTTTTATAACATAAAGCATGCCCAAAACAGGCTTGGAAACAATGTTTACTTGATGCCTAACCAAATTGGGGCTGTTTCGGTCAAAAAAGATATTTCTAGAGGTCCCCTGGTCGAACGCGGTCGGACTTAAGCTCATGCATACTGGATCTAGCACACATCAAGTTTTCAGATCGAAAGAGTTCGCAGATCGCACGTGGTGGTCCAATTTCAGTTCAGCGGTCATCGCACTTAGATCAGGTCTACAAGTCTCATGATATGAAAGAGAAATTTTTTCTGATCCGAGGGTGTAATTTGGCTGAATTCTGACGGTCAGAACACTTAATAATAACGCGCCAAGTCATGTGCCAGATTTGGATTAAAATTTTCAAATCAAACCCTATTCTCACTCTCTTCACTCCAGGCTCAATGAAATAGCCTCTGAACGTCGGTTGGCCTTGATTTTCGACATGATTGTCAAGTCGAACAAGGCGGTCATAATTGTCTAAGATTGTAAGTATCAGACTTTCGACGCGCGGTCTAGATCCAATACAAAGTTTTAAAGAGTTCCTAAGAGCAAACGGGTTTAGAGTTTGATCCTAGGTTTCAGGGTATTATAGCACCATTGATTATACAAGTTTTGGGTCTTGTAGAACGTATTTAAAGCGGTCAGGGACAATTTCACAGCTACTCCAGCGTAGCGCTAGTTAACTTACGCTTAATTTCTAAAGGAATTAATCCTAAGTGATTTCTTTGGCTATGGAATTGGGTTCTGAGTGATTTCTCAGGTGTTTTAGTTGACCCATTGCCTAAGGACGTCTAATCTAAGGTTGAAAAAAATCTGGGGTGTTACAATCTACCCCCCTTAAAATACAATTTCATCCCCGAAATTGGTGAAGGATAAGGAGTATCTAGCAAGACTTTTGTCTTGCCATTCTAAGGAAGGGTCAATCCTATTTAATGACCTAACCGTACGTATAACCTAAATCAAATGTTTCGTTCCTAGGCCAGTGGAGAAGAGGCCAACCACATTTCCGCTGCGCCACTCTGATCGAACGGTTGCATTGGCTGACCTAACTGGATTGGACTCAATACGTTATACCCCCCTTATAACTTAGTTCTACTTAAGGTTCAAGAATCTATGCATCGATCCGTATATCGGAATAAGGCGCAACTTAGGGGCTATCCTTGACATAAAATGGAAACAACCTCTCACTACATTGGTCTTTCTTTATTAGCGATGCGTTCTATGACATTAGTACCTATGGTTGTAGAAATAGGCCTACTCTCTATTGGCTAGATGTCCTTAACATTTTCTAAAGGTAAAGCAATAACTTTTGGTTGTAGATGGTCGGGCTAACACGGAAGAAAAGTTGTGTGGTAGGTCTGAGCCGGATACATAGACTTTCTGTCTAGCTAGGACAGAAGATTTATTGTATTAATTCTTAATTCGATGCCGATCTTCTGCTTGATCAGAGCATTGGATTTATTGGTAACCACTAGGATTAAGAAGTCGATTCAAACCGCGAATACATCGTTTACGTGCAGTTCCTTTGTTCCGCGTTCTCGAATGCAATAAGCCCTTGGGGAAGGCAATTCTAAGGGGTGTGTTGGTTTATTCTAAGTTTAATCTTAGGGATGTAGAAGTTTTCCCTGAGAATGAATAGTTCTAAGGTAAATAAGCCTCCTGAGAGTTACTAAAGGCGCTTAGGAATGTTATGAGGATCTACCTAAGGAAGGGAGTCCCATTCCAACCAAATCTAACCTACTATTCCTTAGCATATACAGGCTTTACACTACTTAAGGTAACTAGTAGACTAGTCTGTAATCTACAGCCTAAGCTTATACGCTAAATGGTTTCTTACCATTTCTCATACAGGGAATTGTTCTATCGCTTAGGGTCAAGATTATCTAAATGGAATTGGATTTCCTATGTCATCAGATCCTTCAAATCTAGGAGTGCAAACACTAGGTCCAAAACTCCAAGGGCCTATGTGGCCAGTAGCATTAAGTTGTATTAAATGAAACTGCATTCCTAGTCCCATGGCGGGATTGGAAGTGGCATGCTTGGTAGGAGGGTGGGGTGGGATAAAAACTAATTTTGTAGGCTTAATCCCGGGATTTACAACATGGCAGTGGAAACCACAGGATACACCCAATCTAGGGACAATACCTTACAGCGAAGGAAACGGCATGCACTTCATTTGACAAATTATGTCACAATATATGGAATAAAGTTCCACATGAATTATGACAGGAACGCATTCGGCTATATTAAGCTCAAAACATTACGCAAACACATTTCTACCTATGACATCACTCGACCCAATAACAACAAAACACAGAAATCCTTAAAATGGTAATCAAATAAGTGAAGAACGTGGAGAAATGGGATGGGTAAGCAGGTTTCCATAAGTCTGAGGATCAAATAAAAGGGACATGAGAGAGAGGACGATGGAAAGGGAGAAAAAGGCTAAAATAGCCTTAACAATAGCCATGGAAAGCGGAGGAAATGCGGAGAAATAGTTGCCCAAATGGACTGAAACGAATCTAAGCCCTGTAGAGGGATGCATCAAGCTCCCAAAGGCTGAATTTTCAAAGGAAAAAAGAGAACTATAAAGGAAAATGGAGCTCCACACGATTTCAGCCTTGCATGAAGGTTGTGGGAGCTTCAAACGACGAGATCGGAGAAGGAGAGGGTTACTAATCACAATGGAAGGATGGACAGGCGTTGTTTTTGGCAGAAAGAAGGATTGAAAGTGATTTGACACGGAAGTTGAAAGGGTGGCAGCAAGAAAAATGAAAATGGAGGCTTGAGAGGGGCTGTTTGTGAAGGAAGTATGCTTTTTAGGGGGTTTCAAGGCGCGGCCCACATATAGGAGACCTCCCCTACCCCTTCTAGGGTGTCCGCCCAAAGCACGACCCAAATGGGGCCCATTGTACGGCGATGACATCACCGACCGGCCACCAATTCGGCCAGTGGGACTACATGGGTTGGGTCCCCCTACCCTAGGGACCCCAAATATATATGGGCCCCATCCCAGATCATTGTATTTTGACCTAGGGAGGCCCAAACTTCCCTCCGGGGCCAATCTATAAACCAGAATACGTTTACCCATCATGTAACATATGATTTTGGGGTAGGAGGAGCTAATACATCCAATTTTAGGGTAGGAGGATCTAATACATCCAACTAACCCATTATTTATAAAAGATTTCAAATTTGGAATGGCCAAAAGGCTAATTTTCACGTATTTTTACTATTCATTGTAAAATTTTTCCTAAGTATGATTTTATATCATTTTCACATTAGGATTAATTCCTAACATGAAAATACTGAGAAAGAATTGAAGAATGGAGCGGTGAGAGGAAGAATTTTGAAGGAATGAGGTGAAATGGGGTTTTTAAGCCCTAGCGATTGAATGTAAGGGTTGTGATTGCCCCACAGCCTAAGGATTCATATTTTCAAGTTTAGAACCTTCTAGAGAACGTCTCAACCCGCCTACTTACAACATAGGAGCTACTTAGGTCGCTTCACGTGACCCTAGATGCGTTACGGACTCGATCGAATGATCGACTTGAGTAGACTTCGCCTGTTGGCGAAACTGCGATCCTACGAGTGTTTCTAGACTTTCCTCGCATCCACCTAAGTTAAAGGAGCGATAGCGTACATCGCGTGACCATAACCCAGGCCCGGTTTAATCCAAATCATGCTTTGATACCATCTGTAACATTCCGAAAATCGGGGGTGAGGTAGAAACCCAACTCCCGAGTTCTAAAATATTATTTATGCAACATAGATAATGTTAAATGCATGTTGTCTTTAAAAAGACATTAAACAAGATTGGGATTAAGCCAGAACAATATATCATACTCCAGAGATAGTTAAATTAATAAGCGGAAGACTGTGATATATACATATAATATATAATTGTTGGGAAGTCTCCAGAGTGTGAACATGTTACCAGGTTAAACATATACATGTTTACCTCAAAATAGAAAGAAAGAATATACATGAGTGCTCTGAAAATATAAAATGACAAGTGTCATGGCATCTAATCAATCTCCCTGTAATCCCGTCGATCAGAACACGCATAAAGGAGGGATTCTCCTCCTCATCATCAAGTCTGGCTCTGCCTCGCAGGCCGCGCCATCATCTACAATCACAATAGGGACTGGTGGGTATCCAAAAATACCATCCCGTAACGTGGGAGTGAGTAGCTAACTCAGTGGAATAATAGAGAAAATTAGCATGTTCTCAAATCAATCACGCGATAATAGTTAAGCAATAAATCAAGTATTCCTAATACTGTTGTTAATGCAATATGACGTGACATGATGGATGCCCTCATCGACAATCTCCCTCATACGGCACCATCTTACGCCCGCGGCATGCTTTCTTCCCACAGTGCTCCACATCTTCCAGGCACATGCAATATGATGGTGATATGATTACCAAGTTATTATTAGTCCATTCATACAGCAGGATTGGGAAACTAAGGTACTTCCCTTATATCAATCCCAAAACAGATCCTATCTAGGGTCGTCACTCCTAGTAAACTCATACGATGTATATTTTGTAGGTCGCTGTAAGGGCTGCCAGGGCTGTTGCTCACACTCGTTGCACCGCTCCCCCATCACCTTATCAATACAGGCCTACTGTACTCTTATTGCTACGGAAAGGTTGTCGCCTCCCGTAGACTCAGAATACGCTCGCGGTCACTACAAAGGGCTCGTCGCCTGATCAGTGTAGGCTGACAGCAAGAATATAGTGTCCCATACCACCATAATCTACTTATGAGTCATAGGTGCTCACTGGTCACTATGGGGAGGTTTGTGGCCCCAACGTAGGCCGACAGCTCAACCACGGTATCCCATACCACCATGCCCGGCTCATGAGTCTTTGTGGATCAAGGTACCATGGTTGATAGGGTTTTCAATGGTAAGTTCAGTACCCTAGGTTCAAGCAGTTATGACACATACATGGTGAACATACAATGGCCAGTCGGGTTACTTGACGGGCTCGACTAGCACGAGCGCATCTCAAGCTGAGCGACATGAAGTGCATAAAACACTTCGCGTGGCCTAACCACTGCCGCCAACTCCAAAACACGACTCGCGTTCATCGACGCGTCGTTCGTGGCAAAGATAAGCCAACCACGAATTGATTCGGTTACCGACTGCCTGGACTAAGTATAGCCCCAATCATTTGTGAATCCACTTCATCGATCATATAAGAGTAATGGAAATGAAATACAACAATATAAGCATGTTAACACATGTTATAACATACAACTTAAGTAAATCATCTAACACATGCATTTCATACATATAATGAAATCATACATATAGCCGACACGAAGGAAATCATTTACATCAGCGTATTATTTGAGAATTCAATCTCAAACTAATTCACAACACCATTCAATTCAATACATACTAATACAAACATTTATACAAACACTTAGTCTACACACTTAAGTCTACATAGTGTATGTCGACTCAAAGTGCACATTTGGGCGAATCTTTTCGCCAAACAGATTATGCACGCATTCCTAGTATCCTAAGGCGACAAAAAGCCATGTCAATCATTTTAGCAAAATATGGATGTTTATAGTATTTCCTACAAATGACCAAAATACCTTAAATCTCATATTTTTCGTCTGCTTACGAAACATGAAACGGATAGCATGTTGTACATGTCAAATGGCATTGCTGTCGATAATCTACTATTAAACGACATTGAAAGCGTTGAAAACAGCCAATCAAAGCGTCTAAAATCCGCACCTTTTATCCTAGAAGTGTATTGATTCGAACGGATCGTGTACGCTTCGTCTACGGCGAACAGGCAACCTATTTCATAAGATGTATAAGCTACCATGCTAAGGAACCAAAGGAACCTTAAATCAGTAAGTGTTTGGGGTCTTTTCTTACCTAGAAATGCGGCGGAATCACCGAAAAAGTGATTGAGGTGCGTTGCTTAAGCACGTGCAACAAGTAGTGTAAGCAGCAGAAAATTCTCTCACACTCTCTCTCACAATCTCTCACCTTTTCTCTCACACCAGCTAGGGTTTCTAGAAAATTTGGATGGGTGAGAGAAGTCAGGGTTTAAGCCCCTTTTATAACCTAAAACATGCCCAAAATAGGCTTGGGAACAATGTTTACTTGATGCCTAACCAAATCGGGGCTGTTTCAGTTAAAAAAGATATTTCTGGAGGTCCCTTGGCCGAACGCGGTCGGACTTAAGCTCATGCATACTGGATCTAGCACACATCAAGTTTTCAAACCGAAAGAGTTCGCAGATCGCACGTGGCGGTCCAATTTCAGTTCAGCGGTCATCGCACATAGATCAGGTCTACAAGTCTCATGATATGAAAGAGAAATTTTTCGTGATCCAATGGTGTAATTTGGCTGAATTTTGACGGTCAGAACGCTTAATAATAACGCGCCAAGTCACGTGCTAGATTTGGATTAAAATTTCCAAATCTAACCTTATTCTCACTCTCTTCACTCCACGCTCATTGAAATAGCCTCTGAACGTCGGTTGGCCTTGATTTTCGAAACGATTGTCAAGTCCAATAAGGAGGTCATAATTGTCTAAGATTGTAGGTATCGGACTTTCGATGCGCGGTCTAGATCCAATATAAAGTTTCAAAGAGTTCATGAGAGAAAACGGGTTTAGAGTTTGATCGTATGTTTTGAGGGTATTATAGCACCATTGATTATACAAGTTTTGGGTCTTGTAGAACGTATTTAAAGCGGTCAGGGACAATTTCACAACTACTCCAGCGTAGCGCTAGCTAACTTACGCTTAATTTCTAAAGGAATTAATCCTAAGTGATTTCTTTGGCTATGGAATTGGGTTCTGAGCGATTTCTCAGGTGTTTTAGTTGACCCATTGCCTAAGGACGTCTAATCCCAGGTTGGTAAAAATTCGGGGTGTTATAATAACCTATTCCATTAATTTAAGTGATTATCACTAGACTACATTCTTTTAGATTTCTTAACAAAAGATGGGGTGCGTCTTGCAAGCAAAGGGGTCGGGGGCTCAGGTCATCCCTACCATGATGTTTATGTGAAATCCACCCCCAACAACTAGGTGTGTTGCCCCATGTTAGGCTGATAGTCCAAAATCAGACCATTCCATGATTTTGGTGGACCACACAATTGGAAACAATGTATAATGCAACCTCACCCTACAAACTATTTCCCTTAATTTTTTCCACCTGAATCACGAATGGGCCTAATGTTTAGGCCTCCAGCCTAAAATTTTGTACCGCATCTAATGGTTGAAGTGATTTCATATAATCATTATGGCAAGCCCTATAAATATCAATGGTGGACATCTCTCTCCCAACTATTTCCTTTGTTGTTGTATCTAATATTGGATTGAATTTCTTATATTCATCATGGCGAGCCCAATGAAAACTAAGGGTGGATGCCTCTTCAAGTTGTTTCATTTGTTATGACCTAACTGAATCACATGTTAGCTTGATTTTTTAGCTCTAGGCCTATTGTGGGATTAATGATCTAGTGCTCGAAGTGGATCTCAGATAAACATTATAGTGGACCCATAAAAAATTAAGGGTGAGCCTCCCATAAATTCCCTTTAAATCTCTATTTTTTTTAAAACAATTGAGAGAGGGACACCATGTAATGAATGTGCATTAAAAAATATATATTAAAATAAAATTTAATTTTTAAAATTTAAAATTTGAGAGATATAGAGAAACATCGAATCTCTCCTTTATCCCTCATACATCTCCCTTTCTGAAAGGATTTCTCCTTCTTAAGGAGACATGAATGGGAGAGAGTCCTACTTGAACAAAAATAAACAAAAGAAAACTTATGCAGAGAAGAGAGAGAGAGCGAGAGAGAGAGAGAGAGAGAGGCAAATTTTAGAGAAGAGCCTGATCTAGGTTGGTCCCTGTTGTTATTTTCTAATTTTGCCTGTGTTAATCATTGTTAAATCATATATCGTGATGATGGATGATTTGGATTAGCCATCCGTCCATCGGCTGCACTTAAATAATCTAACTAGAAATATCTTATCCTCTGTGCAATAGCTTTGGGATCCCAACGCAGGAAATTATTTCTTGCAATATGTACATGGATGATTCGATCTGTCCATTTGATTTTTAAGATCAAAATATACAAGGATCTCAAGAACCAGGCCTAACTGATCATCCAATGGATCATATTAATTGTCAATGGATTGATGGATCTTCTTTTATTTTAGTAGTTTAAGTTATATCTATCAGTTAAATACCATGAACGGTTTGGATAAACAATTCTTTTATTGAATTGATGTAATTAGAAGATATAGTGGAAAGGTACAATTCTTTATGTAAGTATTACAACATGGTGTAGAGAATCGTATTAGGCTATCTTAGTACATGTAATTAGATCCACAGCGATTGTTATATTTCGAAGGTCTAAATATGTTGAGACCCAAAATTTCAAATCAATCAGACCTTCATATGGGCCACATTAATCTGAGGAAATTCTAGATAATGAATATATAAGCACCCCACCTGAGGCTGACAGGATGATTAAAATTGGACGGTTCCAATAAATGGAAAAACTCCATCCCCAAACCCTGTTAGTGCACTCAATTTTGCACCTTAGTTTGTCAATCACGTCAGTCATTGTGCTGTAAAGTTGGTTGAGCCTTTGGAAAGTGAAGACCAAAGACATAGAGGAACAAAAGCATCAAGGCGACAAGAACAGATAAATGGGTGGCCTTGGTGACCCTAACCCTTAACCCAAAACAATCATATAGCCTCTAGATGATCTTGACCTAATATGAATATTAATTTGATAATCTCTTAACCTTAGGAGACCAAGAAAAACATGATGAAGAAGGCTAGAAGGGGTACAGATCTACCTGGTAAAAGATAGCCAATAAAATAA
The DNA here is from genome assembly GCA_037074715.1 of Magnolia kwangsiensis. NCBI lineage: Eukaryota > Viridiplantae > Streptophyta > Magnoliopsida > Magnoliales > Magnoliaceae > Magnolia > Magnolia kwangsiensis. The sequence continues at coordinate 37,658,410 of CM073576.1, read as the reverse complement.
AACAGTAGATTTGAGGGTATGTTCGATGGCGTTAACAAGACTCTTCGATGGAATCGAAGGGGAATCAGGGAAGTCCAACAGCCAATCTGGAAATTTGGCTAGAATTCTTTGATGGCATCGAAGGACCTTCGATGACATTGACAGGACTCTTCGATGGAATCGAAGGACATTTGATGGAATTGATAGGAATGTTTTTGCCCATTTTTTCCTGTTTTCTTATCGTTGGAGCTCATACTTTTTATAAAAGGCAGTTGGTTCTTGGGCATTTTTATGGGTTTTTGGAGTAACGAGAGGTAGGGTGATTCTATTTACATATCCCTCATCCCTAGCCTCTACTTCATTGAGTTTCAAGCTATCTCCTTTGAGATTATAGCTCTAATGAGGATTCCAACCTCAACATTGAGATGTGCTTGAACTCCTCCATTTTCTAGAGATTGGACTCTAGAATTTTTGATAAATCATAATCCAACTCTTTTAGGAGACCCATCTAGTTGAATCCCCTAAGATAAACAACTACCCATTAGTTGTAGGAGATTCAACCCACTCCCATCACCTTGGTAATCTTGAAGAAACATCAAATGCAAGGACATAGAGAGCTGAAGCCTTGGCGAAGCAGCGATAATATGATCAAGGGAGCATCGAGGAACTGATTGAAGCACGTGAGAGAAGAGATCAAGCAACCCAAGAGGAACTACAAAAAGGGACTCAATCCAGCAAGTATGTAACACCTTGTACTTTTTAGTACTCAAGTGTTACTGAGTAATCAAACTTAGAATGAGTACAAATCTAATTCATTTAAATGTTCACACGTTCTAGTCCAAATCTGACCATTAGGAGCGATATTCAACTCTAGAACAAGTTATACATTCGTTGATTCTTTGAGACAGATCCCTACATCACAAAGACACTCTATTTTTAGGATTTCAATCACCTTAATATGACAATTGCTCTGACGAATAAATCAAACGGTCCAATATGTATCATAGAAGGCCCTAATCTTGGATCATCTTAAAAACTGGGACTCGAATCATCAAATGATACCCATTTAGGCACATAAACTAAGCATCATGACATTAAACTCGCCCCATCTTTGACCTAAAGACATAACAGTCATATCCAAGATGAGTGGATGGAGCAGATTCCATTAAATAATTTTGGAACCCAATTCATCGGGTTTATAGTTCAACAAGCCCACGACATTTAAATTCACAACTCACTACATGATCATCATTATCCCAACTTCTGGTAGTTGAACTTACCATAGAAATTCACTTAAATAGGCCTAGAGACCTTTAGAAATCCAATGATTGAATGGAGAGACAGTCTGACTGTTAGATTGTTGATAATCAACACATAAAGAATAATAATAATAATACGTAGTAACTAAAAGAAAAAAACTAAATCATAAGTTCAAACCACCTAACAACATCAATCCGACAAACCCTTCATGACAAAAATACTTGAACTAGCCCTATTGGAGATCTGACGGTGCAGATCTCTTTGATCATCAGGTGGGACCCACTTTTTAATCACGCACATGCACAGAACCATGTACACTTGCTATACATGGGATCGAGTTTTGGGTCAAACAAGGTTTGACCCAATAGAAATTAAAAAGCAAAGAAATCTTAAACTTCTCCCGCCTGACGTGCATTCAAAATGGGCCGTCGATTTGATGGTATAAACCACCATCCATCTGAACCTTATAGCCAAATCCAAACCGTCCATTTGCTGGAAAGGGTCCCATCGACCACAATGTTGAGGGTCAAATATTGTATATTAGACCCCAGTTATTGCCTGGATTTATGTCACGCCCCAAACTCGAAAACCGAGCTCACAAAATTCCCGATCGCCGAATTCGGCGCCGACAGCCTCCATAGAACCCCATTCTCGGCTCCTAGCTCCCATTCGCCAGGTTCCGATCCTGGGATGCTACGAGGAGGATTTTCAACATCAGTTTGATTCGTAATAAGCATAACCAAAGGCATAACCCACAAACAATAACCAAGAACTCCATTACATTTCCACTATGATCAAAAACTTTACAAGTACAATAAGCATAAAGGGAAATACAGTGGTGTAGAACAAAAACTCCAAAACACTCTGCAACGTACTCCTGCCTCAGCGCTGCTGCGATCCAACATCACCTGCACGCAACGGTCGTGCATAAGCTTACAGAAAGCTTAGAGGGTGGTGAAAGTATGTGCGCAAAGTAGTAATATGACCATGCAATGTCAGAGTAAAGTGGAATATGCAGATGGATCTATAATATCATGAGCCATACCAAGGCTTATGCGATGCAAGACATGAATGGTATCGGCCATCCCAAGGCCATGCGATGTGCAATGTAGCTCAAGCATACAGATCCTCATCTATGTCCACATATCAATACAGCTCAAAATATGAAATATCACCGGGGTCTAGTACAATCTAAACCAGATTGCCGCCACATCGCGCACAATAAGGTAAGTGGAAGAGACCACACTATCCGTCTGCTAATATCGGGCGTGACTCGTCGATAGCGGACCCATTCCTCGAGCTGGTCAAACTCAGCCTAGCATTACCCCCTACTCTCGGGCGGGTAAGGCCGCACCCCCTTCCAACCGACCACGACACAGTGGAGAGCGTAACCGTCTGGTAATCGGTACTCAACGCTCATCTACCCACTCGGTCTAGACGTTGGAGCAACCTCTTGGTACCATAAGGGTTTAGGGACTTTCACCCACGGATATCTATAGTACCCCGTGTAGAATAAGATTTCCGGTATCCAATCCTGCCAACCACGATCTGTCTGTGGAGGCTACGACCCCGATGTCGCTAAGGCGTACAATAACCATGTCACACAAATGCAGAATGCATGAATCACGCTATCCAGTCATGCAACCAATCCTGCACATATCGTGCGCTCATGTTTATTTTACATCCGACCTGTTGATAAGGTCATGTAGCAAGGGGCCCACCAAAATGTTTATTTTCCATTCAAACCTGTTGATAAGGTCATATAGACCCAGGGCCCACCGAAATGTATATTTTCTACCCAACCTGGGTCCACTGTACTATTTATTTGCATCCAAACTATTCATTGAATCACATGGCCTAGGGCCCACTGTAATGTTTATTGCCATCCAAACCTGTTCACAACGTCACGTGGCCAGGGGCCCACGTGATGGACGGCGTGGACACAATACATACATCTGAGTGGGGGCCACCGTCCACTGCCGTGGACGGACGGCGTGAGTAAAACACTTGCATCACAGTGGGTGTCATCACCCACTGTTGTGTACGGTATGTTAAGCACACATACCACAGTGGGTCCCATGTAGGGCCCACCAAAGTGTTTATTTGCAATCTAACCCGTCCATTACGTGTGTCCCACCTGTTTGAGGGTTCACACCAAGTTTTAGCCACATTCAAGATTCAGGTAGGCCCCACCAAGTGTTTTTATATGATTTAGGCATGTCTTCACATGATTTGGATGGTATGGCCCACCTGAGTTCAGTTTGTGGATGATTTTTGGAGTCAACGCACCATTCAAGGGGACCTATTAAACGAACGGTATAGATGTAAAACATACATCATGGTGGAGTCTACAAGTGGGCCAATGTGGCCACCCTTTTTAACGTGGACGTCTCTGGACGTCATGGCACAAAGTCATGCCAAAAAAGAAAATTATTTTTTTTATCCTAGGTGGGACCCACATTAACCAGATATACCTCATCCATTGCATGTGTTCCACAAAATTAGGCGTCCAAACCAAGTTTCAGCCACGTCCAAATTTCAGATAGGCCCCACCAAATGCTTTTGTATGTTTCAGGCATGTCTTCACATGATTTTAGATGGTATGGCCCACCTGAGTTCCGGATTGGTCCCAAATTTTGGCTCAACGCCTAAATTAATTTGAGGAAGATGGTGGAAGGCTTGGATTAAATACATGCATTAAGTTGGGGCTTGCAAGAGTGGCTCACCATTTCCCTTCTTTTCCTTTCTTTTTTTTTTTCCCTTTCTATTGAAACGTCCAGCGTCCCAGACGCTGGACGGTCTTTTGTTATTTTTTTTTTAGTGTGGGCCCTGATGGAGTGGGCCACCACTGATGGGTGCCATGGGCTCAATGTCCAAGGTGGGCCCCACTTGAATAAAAATTACATCAAGGTGGGATCCATTCAAGTGGGCCACACCATCCTATTGCAATAAAATAAAATAAAATAGAATAAAATAAAATAAAATAAAAGAGAGAGAGAGAGACATGGAGAGTGGGACACGACTTGTGATGGAGGGACCCTGTCATTGTGGACCCTCCCTTACATGAAATCATACATCAACGGACCCTTTGAACAAGGGACCATAAAAAATGTAAATCAACGGTGGAGATCCATTCCCCACCGATATGGACGGTCTAGATGACCTTTCTAAGTGAAATAAATATCATGATGATCCAAGTGGTCCATTGGCCACAAATAAGGGTCCCAAGTGAGATCCGCACCATTGATCGGTGGGCCTCACTTGGTCCACCATAAAAATAAGGAAAACTACCCTATAGAGGCACCCACCGTCCGATCATCTCGCTCCTAGAGGTTCCTTGGCACCTTAGTTTCAACTTCAATGGTTAAGATGAAGAATGGAGGGTTGAGATGAGAGATTTTGGGGTAGGAAGGTGGGCCACTTGGAGCTTAGGAATTTGGAGAAATTCCATACGTAGGGGCTCTTGTTGCTTGGGATTTTTGAAATGAGAAAGAGAGAAAGAGAGAGAGTGATGTAAAGGGAGAGAGAGAGAGAGTGATGGATGGATGGGTGAGTGATGGTTGTGTAAGAAAAGCTTGACTTTTGAGGCTTTTGTGTAAGAGAGATATTGGAGATGAAGACTTTTGTGGCTTTTTGTGTAAGAGAGGTATGGGTGATGAAGACTTTTGTGGTTGCTTGGAAAAATGGAATAGAGTGATGTGTACTTGACATGTGATGGATTGATGGGTGATTGATTGATGGGATTGATGTGATTGATGTGACACATCGTAGAGATTTCCTTAATTTTCGCAACGCGTGGTGTTTTCTTGCACCGAACGTTGGCCCATAACTCTTGACAAGGGTATCGCCTCGGCGCGCGAGTCACGGTATCGGAACCGCGGCGACGGTGCGGTCGCTATGGTATTGGTCTCGGGTTGAGTCGACTCGGGTTGTCGGCACATGAATCAGGGTCGCGCGTCGATATCGTTTAGGGGTCGAAAGTTACCGGAATTCGACCGGTAAGACCGCGGAAGTGTACGAAAAGGTACGGATCAAGAAACGGGTCTTACAATTTACGAACATGGTACTGTTTAACGGGCCAATTTAATCGTATTTGTGCTGCAAGGTGTATTTACGAGCTTGGACTAAAACACGGTGCTAAAAGTACAGATTTAACACTCTGAAGTCACCAAGGCAAGGGACGGACCCCAAGGGACTAAGATCGATAGATTTTCACGCTAGGGATCCAAGAAAATTGAGAAATTGAAGCTTAAGTAGCCCGAACGACGTCCAAAATGCAAGATCACAGGGTTCCTACCATCTATTCAGCTCAAAACTCTATATGTGGCCTGAGTATCATAATTTAACCGTACACGTCAAAAATCATCCATTGGATCGCTATGGAAGAGGCCCAACGGATAGATTAGTCCCTTAAATCCTTAAGTGGGGCCCACCTGATCTCTGGATATGCTTCAATTTTGGACTCAATGCCTTAATTGAGGTGAAAAAATAGATGGACGGAGAGGATTTCTCATAAACATCACGATGGACTCTACCTTGAGGGTGTGCGTGTGCGCAACACACTTACACACGTCGTGCACCAGAAATCAGAAACGGGTCAGCGCACGCTGAACTGTCTTCCTCTCTCCTTTGCGAAAGAATGGATAACGTCTTTATGTTGTCCATTAGTTTTTCACTAGTGGGCCCCACTCTTCCTCCTTTTGCAAGATCTGGACTGTCCATTCACTCCAGAGTATATGCGTGACCATCGCCTCGGTGTCAGTTTTACCTCATGCAAGCTATTGACAGATCCTAGCTGTTAAACGTAGGATGAATGACGGAGCAGAAGATCCTATGAGACACCCCGAATTCAATCCAAAAACCGCCATACCCAAATGGTTTTTAGATTAAATTCTAATTTACGGAGCAGATTTCCCTGCTGACATTAACCATGGGCCCACCAGCCATCATAGCGCTAGATGCACAAGCTCTATTTTGCAAAGTGGCTTGCGGATAGTTCTTGTGGGCCACCACCGTGCCCCAACAATCTGATCCGGACCGTTTATCAGACCTAAAAGGTCCCACTTACCATGGCCTAGGTGTCCAAAGTCCAAAAGAGGATAGAGAGAATGATCTCCAACCCTTCGACAGACAACGGACGACAGAAACGACGAATCAGTGGGCCGCGATAACAGACATCCAAAACTGACATTCCCAACTGAATTCCCTTGTAGAGTGCAATGGACGATGTGGATTTCCCAACCAATGATGAATGTGGACCCCACCGTCAGACAACACAAGTTGGCATGCGTGCGTAGGCTCTGTTTACGCATGAGCCCAAATTTTCTTCACCGTCTTTGTGATGCGAAAGCTCCCATCCACTGACCTTCACAGTTATAAAGAGAAGAGAGAAGAGAGAAGGGGATTCATCTTGGAGGCTTGGGTTAGACGTGGAACAGGGAGAGAGTAGTGTTTGTTTTCCTTTCTTTTTCTTTTTATTTTGTATTTGTTTAGGGGATCCAGCCCATTCATGTTGGGCTGAACCTCTTAGCTGGGGCTAAGAGGTGAAGCTTGTCGCATGATGGGGTTGATTCTGTGACTTTGATTCATGCCATGAACTATGTTGATTCTATTTTTGAATAATAGGAATATTTGTAGTTTTTAATAGTTTATTGTGACTTATATTACAGTAGATCTGTGATGGCTTGAGTATTTCCTTTTCCTTTTTATGTTTATGATGTCAGGAAGCCCTGTTGTTCTCCATCATCTCCTGAACATGGTCGGATGATGATACCCATCCTGACATTTATACATCACTCAGATTGGCTGTGAATTGGTTTAATTCTGTTATTTGCTTTGTCTCATGGGCATAGTTTTGTGATGAAATTCATTCTAAGTTACACTCATCCGATCTCTTAAAAACTAGATTAAATGAAGTTCATAATTGATTTACAGGTTATATCTTCCAACTGGATGAAGATGGGACTCGAAGTCCAGTTGAGTTCATGAATCAAGCGTAGATCTCTTCGATTTCCGCAAGTGGATCCTTAGCACCCTAGTTTCCTACCTTTAAATTTCACCAGTTTTAGATTAATATTTTCACCATTATTCTCTAATTTTCTCTAATTTAGATTTCATCTTAGTCTAGCTCTAGCTCTGGTTATTTTCAGATTACGTACGGGTTCTAGTCCCATGGGATTCAACCCCAGTCTCACCGAGTTTATTACTACATCACAACCCTACACTTGGGGAGTGAACACACAACCATGGCAAAATCCATGGACGACACTTGTTCACTCCCCAAGTGCAGGGTTGTGATGTAGTAGTAAACTCGGTAAGACCGAGGTCGAATCCTAAGGGACTGAAACTTGTACGTTATCTAAAACTAACTAGAACTAGAACTAGTATGAAATGTAATATAAATCAAATAGAAATTAAGGGAATAATGATGGAATAATTATCAAAAACTTAGGAAAAATCAGAGATAGGAAACTAGGGATTCACAGGATCTACTTGTAGACATCAGGAAGATCTTATGCCTGCTTCAAGAATCATGGAATTTACTGAACCGTCGTTGATATAATTTCAAAGAGATGAAAGGTATATGAATTAGAATGGATTCCATCACCAAACCATGCCCAAGAGACTATGACAAATAACAGAATTAAACTAATTATCAATCAATCAACAATGAATGAAGGTTAGGAAGGGTATCGACATCCAACCATGCCTAGGAGACGATGGTGAACAACAGGGCTTCTTGACATCATAAACATAAAAAGAGAAGGAACATGCTCAAAGCCATCGCAGACCCATTGTAATTTCAGTAACAACAGACCATTCAAAGCTAAAAATATTCCGTTAAAATCAAACTAAAATCAACATCATTTAGTCTTAAATGAATTGCACAAGCAACAAATCTCCCATCACGCTACAAGCTTCACCTCTTAGCCCAAGCTAAGAGGTTTAACCGAGCATGACTAGGCTGAACATCTCAAAAGAAATATAAAAACAGAGCAAGAAATAAATATATAAAATTTGAATTACTCCTTCTCTGCCTGTTCCCACGTCCCAAGCTTCAAGCTCCGATCCCTTCCTTCCTTCCTTCCTTATATAGTTGCTGAATACGGTGGCTGGAAGTTTCCGTACCCATAGACGGTGCATGGCTTTTACGCAGAGCAACACATTCGCAGCAAAAGAAAAACACATCCTGTCGTTGTGCTGATGTTGGGGCCCTGATCAGATCTTTCAAAGAAATCCACGCCGTCCATTAGTTTCCCCTCGAAAGACCGGTCGGGATTGGTTGGTTTTGGACTGATTCCGGAGTGGCCCACGTAATCGGTAAAGCCACCATCTATCTTCCGTTTTAGAGGCTGGATGTCGCTCCTCATGATCTTTTGGAGTTCTGTCACCTAGGCAGTGTTAAGAAGCTCCATAGGGAGCTGATGGACGGTCCAGATTGGACCATTGAGACCGGAAGGTGGTCCACAAGGATCACCCGCAAGCTCTGCTGCGGAACAGAGTTCGCGTAGACGCTTGCTGTGATGGTCGGTGGGCCCCATAGTGTTGTTTCAATGAAATCAACTCTGTCCATTGGTTTCAAGACAAAAAACCATCCGAAAAGGAGTGTATTTGGAGTTGATTTGGTGTGGTCCACTTAATCTTTTATTCCGCCGTCCATCCTGCTTTCAACGGCCAGGATCTTCCAATAGCTTACATGGGGTAAAACCGACGCCTAGGTGAGGCTAATATCACCCTTCTGTACGCAATAGACGGGTCAGATCTTCAAGATACATGATGGGTGGGCCCTACTACTGCAAAACGGATGACACTCATCTGGACGGCTTACGCAGAGAGAGAGAGAGACGGGTCAGGCTGGAGCCTTCGCACACGATGTACACCCACCACAGCGTGGGGTCCACCGTAATGTCTGTATGGAATCTGATCTGTCCATCCACTTTGTCATATCATTTTAGTGGTTGAGACCAAAATTTAAGCATGTCCAAGGATCATGTGGACCCCAGTTTAACAATCTGTGGGCTGATCTGGTTATTGGGCCACTTCCACAGGGATCCAACAGCTGAAATTTGACATGTACGGTTAAATTATGGCCCTTAGGCCATGCATGAAGTTTTGAGCCAAACGGATGGTGGAACCTCGTGATCTTGCATTCTGGACTATTTTTGGGCCACTTGAGCTTCAGTTTCTTGATTTTCTTGGGTCCCTAGCGTGTAATTTCGTCTATCTTGGCCCCCTGGAGTCCGTTCCTTGCCTTTGGTGTCATCAAAGCGTTAAATCTATACTTAAAGCACCCTTTTTCAGTCCATGCTCGTAAATACACTCTGCATCATAAACACGATAAAACGGGCCATTAAACAGTATCATACTCGTAAATCCTGGTAATAACTGGGGTCTAATATGCAATATTTGACCCTCAACACAACCCCCAACCAGCATTTTACTAGTCTCGAGTAAAGTATGTGAAAAATAAGTTGAGAATTACAGGACAATTTCTATGAACTCAAGTGATATTTTTGAAAAACGATTCAGATACGAGAAATCTAAGATTCATGAATGTTGGGAATTACTTTTTTTCTGGACTCAAGCACACAGTAACTTCATAATCAAGTTCAAAGTATTAATTTATCAATTAAAAAAATTTTAAACATTGAGATCCATGGGTGTATAGTGTATTCTCGGCTTATCATTATTAAGAGATCCAATCATCAATTTCATGATATCATTGGTAACTAACAAGAGAACTCATGAAAACCAAAACCTTATCGAAAATGTGCCTCATAGATCATTCTTTTTCTTGCTTTCAGCCTTTGATTTTTCTATTAAAAGTAATGCCAAGGAGGAGACTTAAGTCTTCGCCTATAGGGAGCAAACCTATGACGAAGACCGTACACCTGACTCTTTTTACATATCATTCAAATGGTATGAAATCTACACCTATAGGGAGCAAACCTATGGTGAAGATTATTCGCCCAAATCTTTCCAAAGGTATCTTTTTTTTTTCATATCGATCCTGTTAGGCAAATGTTCTAGGATAGTTCCTTTCATACTTTAATGATTACTAAATTAACCCTTCAATATCAGACTGAAATCTTAATGTGAATTCCAGATGTGACATGAAATTATGGCTCAATCAATGTTTGAACTTCTAATCATGGATTAACAATTCAAACTTAACTGTGAAATCTAACAGATACTGAATCCAAGAGTCATAAATCCAACATTACGTATCTTACACTTTTTAATCCAAGATAGTCGTCAAAATCACATTGAATTCATAAAAATTTTCACAATTTTTGCTCAAGACCAAGAAAACACTGATTAAGAAACCTAATCTCCCACCCCCAACGAAAAATCTACGTTGTCCTCAATGTAAAAGATATATGAGCATGCAATGCACATGAGACAACGAAAGTAAATGAGAAGTGATGGGAAGATAGTACCTGGATAACGAATCAAGAGAGAGACTTTCCAAGAGATCGTAACATCGAAGTTGGTTAGCACGAGAGAGAAAGTAAAACAAAAATAACAAAAATAAAATCCTCCCTATACCAGTAAAATAAAAATAACAAAAATAAAATCCTCCCTATACCACTTTTGTAGGTGCTCTCAATTGCATTTAGCATATGCAACAAGCCTTTAAATTTTTAGGTTACCCCTAGTGGACGAGTTGTAGTCTCGTGAGGGTTTGCAGTAATGTTACCCACAAACATTGAACTAACTAACTAAACAAAAAATAAAAAGTTGGGTTGCCTCCTAGGAGCGCTAAGTTTACCGTCTTCAGCCAGACAAATAAAGCAGACTACCCTAGTCCTATGAAAGTGATAAACCTACCTATCCCTCATCAGACTAGGAGATCAATCCTAATAAACAGGAGTAGTTAGAGGCATGGACATGTCCTCTGAATCAAATTTCTTGACAAATGGTTTTAATTGATGTCCATTTACTTTAAAATCCTTGCCATTGTCGGGATCTCTTATCTCGACGGCCCCATGAGGATAGGTAGTAACAACAATGTAAGGGCAGGTCCAACGAGATCGAAGCTTGCCCGAAAAGAGATGTAGTCGAGAGTCGTACAAAAGGACTTTCTGACCTGGCGTGAATGATTTTCGTAGAATATGTTGGTCATAAAACGCCTTCATCTTGTCCTTGTAAATTCTTAAATTCTCATACGCATCGTTCCGGATTTCTTCAAGTTCATTTAACTAAAGTTTGCGTAGCGAGCCAGCGTTGTCTAGATTAAAATTCAGATTTTTGATCGCCCAGTATGCTTTATGTTCCAACTCCACCGAAAAGTGACAAGACTTCCCATAGACAAGTTTAAAGGGAGATGTTCCAATAGGGGTTTTAAAAGCAGTACGGTATGCCCATAAGGCATCGGTCAATTAGATTGACCAATCCTTACGATCAGGGTTAACCGTTTTTTCTAGGATATGTTTGATCACCCTATTAGAAATCTTAGCTTGCCCACGTATCTGTGGATGGTATGGGGTGCTTCTCTTATGAGAGATACCTTATTTCTTCATTAAGCTCTCGAATGGTCTATTACAAAAGTGTGAGCCCCCATCACTAATGTGGCTTGAGGCGTCTCGAACCGTGACAGGATGTTTTCTTTTAAAAATTTAATGACTGTGTGATGGTCATTGTTGCGGCATGGAATTGCTTTGATCCATTTAGTGACATAATCTACGGCGAGAAAAATATACAAATTTCCAAAGGATTGGGGGAAAGGTTCCATGAAATCAATGCCCCAGCAATCAAATGCTTATATGATAAGGATGGGATTCAAGGGCATCATATTTCGATGGAACAATGCTCCCAATTTTTGATAACGCTCACAAGCCTTGCAAAACTCATGAGTGTCCCTGAACATGGTGGGCCAATAAAAGCCACACTATAGAATTTTGGCCGTGGTCTTTTTTACAGAAAAGTGACCACCACAGGCCTGTGAGTGATAGAAGGAGATGACACTCTGATGCTCTTCATCTGGCACATATCTCCTTAGGATTTGGTCTGTGAAATATTTAAACAAATATGGATCGTCCTAGAAAAAGTTGCACACCTTGGTAAAGAATTTCTTCTTATCTTGTGAAGTCCAGTGTGTTGATATGGAACCTATAGTAAGATAATTAACAATATCAGCGAACCAAGGTGAATGGGAGACTCTGAACAGTTGTTCATCAGGGAACATGTCATTGATATGGGTTGCCTCAAGGGAATCAGAGGTATTAAGGCGAGAAAGGTGATTGGCCACTACGTTCTCTACTCCCTTTTTATCTTTAATTTTTAAATCAAATTCTTGGAGTAGAAGGATCCATCTTATCAAGCGGGGCTTAGAATCATTCTTAGAAAGAAGATACTTAAGTGCCGCATGATCTGTGTAGATAATGATCTTAGATCCGATCAGGTAGGACCTAAATTTGTCAAATGTGAATACTACGGCTACGAGTCCTTTTCCGTAGTAGAGTAGTTCACTTGGGCAGGATTTAGACTCCTACTTGTGTAATGAATGATGTAAGCCCGCTTATCTTTTCTCTGACCTAGAACTGCTCCAAGAGCATAATAAGAGGCATCACACATAAGTTCAAAAGGAAGACTCCAGTCGAGTGGCTGCATGATAGGTGTAGTGGTTAACATGCCCTTAAGTTTAGTAAAAGCTTGTTGGCATTGCTCAGTCCACTCGTATGGTGCATCCTTTTGAAGAAGATTACATAAAGGACGAGAGAGGAGACTAAATTCCTTTATAAATTTCTTGTAAAATCCTGCGTGTCCTAAGAAGGATCGCACGTCTCAGATGTTCTTGGGTGGAGGTAGGTTAGAGATAAGATCATTTTTTACCTTATCTACCTCAATTCCCTTGGATGAGATGATATGCCTAAGGACAATTCCCTTCTGAACCATGAAATGACACTTCTCCCAATTAAGTACCAGATTCTTTTCTTCACATCTTTTTAGTACACATTTAAGACTCTCTAAGCATTCGTTGAAAGATGAACTGAAAATAGAGAAATCGTCCATGAAGACCTCTAAATATTTTTCCACCATGTCAGAAAAGATACTCATCATACATTGCTGAAAGGTGGCAGGGGCATTACATAACCAGAATGGCATCCTTCTGTTAGCAAAGGTGCCATAGGGACATGTAAATGTGGTCTTTTCCTAGTCCTCAGGGGCAATTTCAATCTGATTATAACCTGAATACCCGTCAAGGAAACAATAATAGGAATGACCAGCTGACCTTTACAAGATTTGATCGATGAAGGGCAAAGGAAAGTGGTCCTTCCTTGTGACGGTATTCAGCTTCATGTAGTCAATGCACATTCTTCAACCAGTAGTAACTCTGGTCAGCACGAGTTCATTATTGGCATTGGCTACGATGGTGATCCCGGACTTCTTAGGAACTACCTGAGTTGGACTCACCCATTGACTATCGGATATAGGGTATATGATACCCACATCCAATAGTTTGAGAACCGCGGCTTTAACCACTTCTTTCATGTTTGGATTTAGTCTATGTTGTGATTGCCGAGCGGTCTTCGCATTATCCTCAAGATATATGTGGTGAGTACAAATCGAGGGATCGATTCCCTTGAGGTCCGCGATCGTCCATCCTAGAGCTCCCTTATGCTCAAGGAGAGTACCTATGAGCATACTCTCCTGCTCTTTGTCCAGGTGGGCAGAGATCACCACCGGGTATGTCTTATCTTGACCTAAATAGTCATATTTTAAATCAGAGGGTAAAGGTTTTAGGTCAAGCTTCGGTGGCTTGAGGTTAGATGGTAGAGGCACTACATCAGTTTGGGGCAACTCTTCAAATTGTGGCCTCCACTGGTTAACTTCAAGTACCGGTGCAGTATCAAGCATGACACACATGTCCCTAATTGTATCATCATCAAGATCATGGGAGTGGACCAGGCACGTCTCTAGAGGATCAGAGGATAAGGTAAGAGGCATTCTATCTTCCACGAAAGAATCAATCATGTTAATGTCATAGAAATCGTTATCATCCTCTGAGTTGCTGCCATTATTGAAAAAGATATTTGACTCCAATGTCAAATTTTCAAAAGACATAGTCATGACACCATTCCTGCAATTGATAATTACATTTGAAGTGGAAAAGAATGGGCGACCAAGAATGATGGGAATCTGAGTGCTCATGTCATTGATGGGTTTGGTGTCCAAGATGATAAAATCTACAGGGGAGTAAAATCTATCAACCTTGATCAACACATCCTCGATTATCTCTCTTGGTAAATGAACAGAGCGATCAACAAGTTGTAGTATGGTCCGGGTAGGTTTTAATTCACCCAAACCTAACTGTTGGTATACCATGTAGGGAATCAGATTGACGCTCGCTCCTAAGTCAAGAAGTGCGTGATCAATTCGATAGTTTTCGATTACACATAATATAACACCTTGAAATTCGGGGGTCGAGCATAACTCAACTCCCAAGTTTCAAAACATCACTTATGCAACATAAATAATGATGGATGTATGTTGTCTGTATTAACGCATAAAATATGAAGTAGATTAATCCAGATCAGCAGACATAATTCAGGGATAGATAGAAAATGCAAGATGAGGACTTAAGTACATATATAATTCAAAAATAATCTCCAAAAGATGCGTGCTTTGCCCAGGGCAATAAGTACATCTATGTATCAAAATACATATATCAAATTGTGCAAAATTAACATATGCATATCCCAGAATCCCCGCCATCCAGGAAAAGGCTCACATGAACCCGCCTGAGAACTGCATGAATGAGAAAGCCTCCTCGTCCTCGTCGAACTCCGGCTCCGCCTCGTAGGCATTACCATCACCTGCAGCTAAGTCAGAGCCTGGTTGGTGTTTAAGCACCATCCCAGAACATGAGAGTGAGTGATCAACTCAGTGTAGCTATACAACAAAGGTTAACATGTTATCAATTCAATCAAGTAGTAATGATAAAGCAGTACAATCAAACATGTCCTAAATACTCTTGTTAATGTGAGAATGAATGAGATAATGATGCATGCCCTCACCATAAACTCCCTTTGCGATCTTCATCTGACGGTCGCGCATGTCAATCACTTCCTTAGTGCTCTTACACCAACACCGATAGCACATGCAGTGCGATGATATGAGTATAATTATCAAGTTCTTATTAGTCCTTTTCATACAGCGGGATTGAGAAGCTAAGACACCTCCCTTATAGTAATTCCCAAACATTGATACATTCTAGGGTCGTCAGTCCTAGAAAATCTCATACGATGTACGGTTCTCGATCACCGTAAAGGGCTCGTCACCAATCAATATAGGTCTAGTTATATCCTAAATACTGCAACAAGACTCATCGCCCTTATGCAGTGTTAGGATATACTCGAGGTCACTACAGAGGGCTCGTCACCAATCAATGTAGGCCAACAGCATGAATATAGTATCCCATACCACCATAATCGACTCATGAGAGTAAGGTGCTCACTGGTCACTACGGGGAGACTCGTCGCCCTAGCATAGGCCGACAGCTCGACCACGGTGTCCCATACCACCATGTTCGGCTCATGAGTCTCAGGGAATCATGGTACCAAGGTTAACGGGAGTTTCACTAGTGAGTTCGGTGTCTTAGATTCAAATAGTAGCGACTAAACACGGTGAACAAACACGGTCAATCGGGTTAGTTAATAAGCCCAACTAGGCCAAATGCATGTTAAGTTGAATGACATGGAATGCATAAGCACTCCGTGTGGCCTAACCACTGTCGAACATTCCAAGCACGACTCGGATTTGTTAAACTCATCCTGCGTGGTGAAAATGACCTCAACCACCATTTGAAGAATGATTACCGATTACCTGGACTGTAGTACAGCCCCAATCACGTACAAGCTCAAAAATAGGCATTTGATTCATATCCTACCATCATATGGACATTTATGAAATATAACTTGAATGTAAATATAATACATGGAGGAAATCATACACATGGTGAACATGAATAATCTAGGTTACACAATTTATGGAGGAAATCATACACACAGTTAAGGTGATTGAGATTCATATCTCAACAACCTAAAAAGCCACACTTGACTAACTACTAACTCTTCAAGCATTTAAACAAACACTTAAACTACACTATTCAATATACATCACGTTTGTCGACTCCATTACATATTAGGGCGAGTCCTTTCATCAAGGAGTTACCGCATACATATCAAGCATGTATCAACGACAAATAATCATGAAAATCATAATAACAATTTTCATATGTATACGAGTATTCTAACATATACATAAAATATGTTATTTATAACATAGATTATACATATTCGTAAATTGAAACAGATAACACATTTGGCATGTGGAATAGCATTCACATCATAAATAAATCATTATCTAACATTGAAAGTCTTGAAAATCATAACCTAAGCATATATAGTCCGCACCTTAAACAAAAAAATGCGTATTAGATGTGATTCAGATGATAAGTCTTCGTCAATGGTGGATATGCTACCTATGACATGAAATATGTTAGCTATAACTTCACTATAGCTATTCTAAGCTTCAAAATAGCTCAGGGTTTGATTAACTTGCTCAAGAACAGAATCAGAATCGCCGGAAGAATGATTCAGATACGCAGATTTGATACGTAGATGAACTATGAAGAATCTCATAGAGAATCAACAGGTTCTCTCTTACTTTCTCTCTCTTTTCTCTCTCTTGAATAGCCAGGGTTTAGGAAATTCGTATGAAATTTGGGAATGGGAGTTTAAGGCCCTTTTATAAGCCTAAAGTCGATAAAAACAGCCTTATGGCCAAGGTATACTTAGGTTATAACCAAATAGGGCTCTTTCTGATCCAACGGAGCACTTTTGGAGGTCCTCTTATCAAATGCGGTCGAACTTTAGGTCACTAATATTGGATCTTAAGCACGTTAAGTTTTCAGTCCAATCGAGTTTTCAAATCATCCGTGGCGGACTAGTTTCAATTCAACGGTTACCGAAATTTGATCAGAGCTATAAGTGCTATGACATATATGGGTCACCTTTCCTGCTCTGAGGGTGAATTTGGGTCAAAATCTAACGGTCAGAACGCTTAGAAATATCGCGCAAGCGACACGTCTTAGATTACTTAAAATCATATTTAATTTTTAAAAAATCTTCAATTTCTCACTCTCTTCACTCCGGACTTAAGAAAATGGTCTCAGGACATCATTTGGGCTTGATTTTCGAGGTGATAGTTAAGTCCAACTAGGCGATCATAATGGTCTAAGTTCATCGATATCAGACTTTCGACGTGCGGTCTAGATCTAATACGAAGTTACAAAGTATTCCCGGGAGCAACTGGGTTTAGAGTTGGATCCTAAATTTTAGGACAATATAGCGTCAACGATTCTATATGTTTTGGGTCTTACAGATCATATTAAAAGTTAGTGGTGCTAATTTCACATGTAATCTAGTTTAGCGCTAGCTAATACACATTAAATTTTTAAGGGTTTTAGTTCTAAATGATTCCTACTGGAGGTGGTACTCGGGTCTAAGTACGGATTTTTCTAAAACGTTACAATCTACCCCCCTAAGAAAAAAATTTCATTCTCAAAATTCATACCTTCTCATACTCCTCAAGGATCTGGGGGTAATTCTTCCTAACTTCAGCTTCAGTCTCCCAAGTAGCTTCTTCTTCACTATGATGCATCTACAAAACTTTCACTATTGGGAGAACCTTGCTACGCAATACCTGCTCCTTCCTATCTAAAATACGTGTCGGGCGCAGTTCATAAGTGACACCCTCGCTCAACTGCACCTGCTCCCAACTGATAATATGCGAAGGATCGGGAATGTACTTCTTCAACATGGATACATAAAACATGTTATGCACGCCTGCGAGTGGTGTGGGCAAAGTAAGGCGATACGCTACTGCTCCCACTCGATCAAGTATCTGAAATGAGCCAATAAATCTCGATGTGAGCTTCCCTTTCTTACCAAACCTAAGAACTCCTCGCATAAGGGAAACCTTA
This sequence comes from Magnolia kwangsiensis, assembly GCA_037074715.1. Taxonomy (NCBI): domain Eukaryota; kingdom Viridiplantae; phylum Streptophyta; class Magnoliopsida; order Magnoliales; family Magnoliaceae; genus Magnolia; species Magnolia kwangsiensis. The sequence continues at coordinate 37,640,181 of CM073576.1, read as the reverse complement.
AGGAATACATGGTCCCCAACATCGAACTTAAGCGGTCGCCGCCTCATATCGACGTAGCTCTTCTGCCTGCTCTGTGCGGAGAGCAGTCGACGTCGAATAATGTCAATCTTCTGTGAAGTCTCCTGAACCAACTCTGGGCCAATCAGAGTCTTCTCACCCACTTCTGCCCAACAATGCGGCGCTCTACATGGGCGACCATATAATGCCTCATAGGGAGCCATACCAATACTCACCTGGAAGCTGTTGTTATACACGAACTCTGTATAAGGAAGACAGTCATCCCAACTTTCCTTGAAGTCCAACGCACAAGCTCGCAACATATCTTCTAAAATCTAATTCACGCACTCCGACTGCCCGTATGTCTGCGGATGGAACGTGGTACTGAACTTCAACTTTACACCCATCGCTTCCTAGATATGGGTCTAGAAGATAGTTGTGAATCGGGTGTCTCGATCAGACACAATCTTTAAGGGAACTCCATGCAGGCGTACAATCTCCTTAATGTACAATTTAGCCAACTCGTCTGTAGAATTTGTGACTCCGATCGGTAGGAAATGATCTAACTTCGTCAACCTATCAACGATCACCCAAATAGAGTCATGTCCCTTCCTCGTCTTCAGCAGTTCAGAAATAAAATTCATAGAAATGAAGTCCCCCTCCATTCAGCTATAGGCTTGGGCTGAAGCAATCCAGGAGGTCGGCGATGCTCTTCCTTAACTTGCTGACACACGAGACAATGGGATACGAACTCAGCAATGTCGACCTTCATATTATCCCACCAGTACGATCTTTTCATATTCTGATACATCTTCGTGCTACCTGGATGCATCGCAAGCCTCGAACTGTGGGTCGACTCAAGAATCTCTTGTCTCAAGTTAGGTATGTTTAGAACGCACAGGTGGCCTCGATATCGCAAGCCCCCATCCGTATCAATAGTCCACTCAGAGTCCTTATCAGTACCAACCCGCTCCTTCATCTTCACCAGAAGCTCATCGCCTGCCTGAGCCTCAATAATGCGGCTATCTACGAGGGCTTGTACATGAACATGTGTGACGACTTCATACGGATCTTCCACTATGAGTTTTTGCTCAAAGTCTCGCACGAACTCTACCATATCCCATTCTGCAATAATAAGCGGAGCTGCAAATTCTATAGTTTTCTTGCTGCTCAATGCATCTGCCACAAGGTTTGCCTTGCCCGGATGGTAGGAAACCTTGAAATTAAAGTCTTTCAAGGTCTCCATCCATCGGCGCTGTCTCATATTCAAATCTCGTTATGAGAATATATATCTAAGGCTCCTGTGGTCGTAAAAGAGCTTGAACTCTTCTCCGTAGAGGTAATGCCTCCAGAGCTTTAATGTGAAAATTACAGCTGCTAACTCTAGGTTGTGTGCAGGGTAATTCTTCTCGTGCTTCCTTAATTATCTCGAGGCATACGAAATCACCCTGTCCTTCTGCAAAAGGACACAACCCAAACTAAAACGAGACGTGTCAGTATAAATCATATACTTAACCCCTTGCTCTGACAATATTAGCACAGGGGTGGACGTCAACTTATCCTTCAGCTCCTGAAAAGCTGCTTCAGCCTTTTCATTCTAGGCAAACTTCAAGTCTTTTCGTGTCAATTGAGACAACGGTCTGACAATCTTGGAAAAGTCCCAAATGAATCGTCGATAGTAACCTGCCAAACTAAGAAAACGCCTTACCTCAGTAACTGAACTGGGCTGCTTCCAATCCTGAACCGCCGTAACCTTAGTGAGGTCAACAGCAATGCCTTCCTTGGACACCACATGTCCCAGGAACTTAACTTCTTCCTTCCATAAGTCGCATTTCTTATACTGCACGAACAACCGACTTTCCCTGAGAGTAGTCAATACCATTCTCAGGTGCTCCTCGTGCTCCTCCCGACTCGTGGAGTGTATCAAAATGTCATCGATAAAGACAATGACGAACTGGAATAGAAATGGCCGAAACACTCTGTTCATCAGATCCATGAACACGGCCGGAGCATTCATGAGTCCAAAAGACATCACAAGAAACTCATAATGACAAAACTAGTCCTGAACGCAATCTTTTGTACCTCCTCACCCCTGACGCGCAACTGATGATACCTAGACTGTAAATCTATCTTTAAGAAATAACGTGCCCCCTTCAGCTGATCGAATAGATCATCAATCCTGGGTAAGGGATACTTATTCTTCACTGTCACCTGATTCAGCCTGCGATAATCAATACATAACCGCAGGAAACCGTCTTTCTTCTTCACAAACAAGAAAGGCGCTCCCCAAGGTGACACACTCGGTCGAATAAAGCCTGCCTCAAGAAAAATATCAATCTGTCTCCTCAACTCCATCTCACATGGAGGCATACGATATGTCGGCAGAAAAATAGGTATCGCACCGAGCACAAGATCGATAGTGAAGTCAATCTCGCGCCGAGGGGGAAGCCCTGGAATCTTCTCAAACACATTAGAGAAATAAAAAACTATTGGTATAACTTCTAACGTCGGAACATCAGAACTCTCTAACATGGAAGCGTAACTGCTAACACGACAGGACCAACTGACCTGAACTGGAAAAGAGAAGGCCGTGCCCTCAGGTCCGTAGACTGTTACAACTCTGACTTCACAATCAATCTCTGCTCTCATCTTCACGAGCCAGTCAATCCCAAATATAACATCATAATGACACAGTGGGGTGACAATCAGGTCGACGACCATTGTCCTACTACCCAAATCTATCGAGCAAGACTCACAGGTTCGAGTAATATCTGAAGTAGTCCCTATAGTTATCGTGAGTCTCACTCCCTTCGCAGGAGCCGTAACCAAACATAGCCACTTGATCGCAGCACAAGAGATGATCGAAACAGTGGACCCAGTGTCCACTAATAAGAAGATAGGCGTACTTAGGATGTGAGCAGGAACCTCGAATGATGTCAGTGCTGAATCTGCCTCGGTCGCCTTAGCTATGAGTGCATGAACCCGAGCTTGCTCGGGGCGATGCGGTGAAGGAACCATGGGCCGTTATGGCAGCTTGAAATGAGGTGCTAGAGGTCTGAAGGAAGGATGAGCTGGTGCTGATCGAATGGGTGATGCTAAAATAGCCTGAGGCATCGCATGGCCGATCCTTTGAGGTGGCGAGAAACTACTATCTCGCATCCTGGAAAAGCAAGATATCTCAGCGTGGCCAGGATTCTTACAATAAGTGCACCACACATCACGACACCTCACATGGGCAGGAGATGCAAAAAATTCCTGTGGTGAATCGATACAAGTCCTCTTACCGAGGAAAGGCCTACTCGGGAAATCAGTTCGCGGCCTGAGAACCATAGGTGCATGTGTGCGAGACAACCTCTCCCCGTCCTGCTCTGCTGACAAGGACATGCTCACTAACTCTGTATAAGAAGAAATGCTCGCACAATACATCTTCGATCGAATCTCAGGTCGTAAAGCCTCAGAAAAATCTCGCATCCTCAACGGCTGATCACCCAGAATTAAAGGAGCATACCTGCCCAACTCATTAAACCGATTCTAGTACTCAGTCACCGACATGCCTCCCTAACGAAGGTGAAGGAACTCACTCTCCTTCTTGTGTCAGTAAGTGACCGAAAAATACTTCTCATGGAAACGAGCCTCAAATGCCGCCCACGTCCACTCAAATCCCTCCACAACTATGCGGAGAATGCTGTCCCACCATAAGTTAGCCTCCTTCTTAAACATGAAGGTGGCAAGCTCAACCTGCTCCACTTCGGAACAGTGTAACGGTTCAAGCATCTTAAAGATGCGGTCGATCCAATATTCAGCCTCGTCGGTTCTGTGAGTACCCGAAAATGTAGGAGGCTTTAAGCGCTGAAATCGCTCGAAAGTGCCGCTCGCACTAGTATTCCCAACTGGGTGTAGAGGCGAGGCAGGTGGAGTCGCCCCCATCGACTGAGTAAAGATACTAGCCATGGAGGATAAGAATTGCTGCTGCTGCATCAACAACATCATCTGCTCTAGCCTATTAGGAGGTAGAGTGGACTGTGATGTAGAAGGCATCGATGCAGACGCACGGTTCTGCTCGGAAATCGCAGGTGTGATAGGAGGCACCACAGAAGGTGTCACAGGAGGCGGCCCAGTGGCAGGGCCAGAAGCCAGCTAAGAACTCGGCATGGGATCAGAACAAGATGGGCTCAAATGGGGGTCTATATGAGTATTGCACAGGACAAGTGCCCCATTTAGCGAATCACCCAAAGAGAGACGAGCCAAAGATCTCAAGCCCTTAGGTGGCATACCCTACACACAACAGAGGGTAGCAACCAATGAGATTAGGCATTCACACAGTCCATCCATAGTATTAATTTCACAAGCTAAAGAAACAACATGCATTTTATTAACAAAATTATCACAATCATGATGTATAACATTACATGAATCGCGACAGAGAAAGCATGTGAGCAAACAACTAAGCTTCAAATACTAAATAACTATCAAACAACCAAACCACTACCAAACCACACATAAAAATAAGCAACAATAAACAAACAACAACTACAGATAGCCTATTCATCAAAATTTGATGATGGAGAAGGGGCACCCTTATCCTTCAGGCAGCAAAGGATAGTCTTCAGCGTGCGGGTTACTTTCTTAAACCTATGCTTCACGAGGCCCCGTAAATCCATAATATCCTATCGAAGAGTGGCCTGGACCTCCTCAAGCCTAACCAAACGGGCTTCTCTATCAACCCTATCAGAATCATGCTCCTGAGTCGCAGGAGGACTCTCATCAGTATCTTAAGCCTCCTCTTCCTCTTCGTCCTGCACTTCTTCCTCTACCTCTGCCCCATCTTATTCTTCACTTTCCTCTCCTTCTTCGCTCTCAGACTCATCCTCGCTCTCATCAAGCTGGGCTTGTCATTGTCGAGCCCCGATCTTCATCTGGTTGAGAGTGGTTTCGGTGATGTAATGGACCGGCGCTGGCAATTCCGCTCCAAGTCTGTAGCCAAACTCAAGTGCAATCTTGCATATGAGTCGGCTAAAGGGGAGCGACTCAGTCGTTCTTCTTGATCGCACGATAAGGATGATCTGTCGCAGGACAAACGTAGGCATGCACAACTTCACTCCCTGTCCCACTTGGTATAAGAAATCCACCATGAGACGCGTGCACTCACTGTGATTACTCCACCTGGGATAGACATTGAACGTGTAGATATGGTGAAGCAAACAAAAATCACTTGACATATGGTCGCAAGAGACTCTTGTTATGCTGTCACTCAACTAAACGATCATATAGAAACCTGGTGCAGCGATCCCTCTCACGAACACTATTTAGATTCCTCTCACTAGCATGTACCTCACCAAGTGGTACATTCAGGAGTTGAGCTATCAACCTAACATTGATTGTGGCTTCTCAGTCTATGTCGAAGGGGATCTTGAACTGCAAGGGCTCCAGCGTAGGCTCTTGAATGTGAGCATAGAAGGCTCGAACAGTGCTCAAATTTTCATGTGATTCACCTTCAAATAGCAGACCCCACCCGGTTGTTTCCAGATGCTCGAACAACAAGTACTCGCCAAAGAGTCGCCCATCAACATGCGCTTAAAAAAGAACCCTACAGTCCTCGTAGACGCCATGAGCCAACTCGGCCAACAACGATCTTCCAAATGGAGCATGGGGATCAAAATTCAGCTTCGTCTGCACTTCTCTCCCAACACTTGATGTAACGCCCGTGAAAAATCCGTACTTGGGCTCGAGTACCAACTCGACCCGAAATCGCGTAGAAATAATTTCCATGGAAATTAAGCGTAAGTTAGCTAGCGCAACGCTAGAGTAGCTGGGAAATAGTCCCTGATCACTTTAAATACGTTCTGCAAGACCCAAATCGAGTAGAACAAACAACTCTACAATACTCTATAACCTCGGATCAAACTTTAAGCGGGTTTGTTCTCTGGACCACATTGAAATTTTGTATTGGATTTAGACCGCGCGTCGAAGGTCCGATACCTCCTATCTTAGACCGTTAGAACCGCCCAGCTGGACTTGACAATCATCTCGAAAATCAAGTCAAACCGATAATCACAGACGATTTCGTTGAACCCGGACTGAAGCGACCGCGAATAGGGACGGATTTGGAATTTCAAATTCAAATCTGGCACACGACTTGACGCGTCAGTATTAAGCGTTCTGACCGTCAGAATTCATCCAGTTTACACCCTCGGATCAGGAAAATTTTTTATTTATTATCATGAGACTTTCAGCCCTGATCTATGTGCGGTGACCGTTGAACTGAAACTGGTCCGCCACGTGCGATCTGCGAACCCTGCCAGACTGAAAACTTAATACGAGCTACATCTGGTACACATGAGCTTAAGTCTGATCGCAATCGACCAGGGGACCACCAGAAAGCAGTTTTTGGACTGAAACAGCCCCGAAATGGATAGGCACCAAGTAAACTTCGTCCCGGAGCCTATTTTTGGCGTTTTTAAGCTTATAAAAGGGGTTGAAACCCTCATTTCTCCCTTCCATCCGAAAATCCCAAACCCTAGAGAAAAGGAGAGAGAGTTTGAGAGAAAGAGAGGAAGGGAATTTTCCCGCTTCCGAGCCGCCGACTGCTAGTGCTTCAGCACTTCTTCCCAATCACCTGGCTGGTGATTTCTCCCCTTTTTCAGGTATAAAATAACCCCAAAAAACTTGCTGATTTAGGGTTTACTTAGATTCATGGCATGTTAGCTAACATATTCCATAAATCAGGCTCTCCTACTGCCGTAGACGAAGCGTACACGCTCCGTTCAAAATCCCGCAACCGTAAGAGACTAGGTGGGGATTTTAGACGCTTTGATTGACGGTTTACAACGCTTTCAATGTCGTTTAATAGTAGATTATCGACGGCATCGCCGTTTGACATGTACAACATGTTCTCCGTTTCCTGTTTCGTAAATTAACGAAGAATATGAGATTTAGGGCATTTTAGTCATTTGTAGGAAGTACGGTCTACATGCATACTTTGCTGACGTGATTGACATGGTTTATCGCCGCATTAGGGAGTTAGGAATGCTTGCATAATCAGTTTGGCGAAGAGATTCGCCAAGTTGCGCACTTTGGGTCGACATACTATATGTGGACTTAAGTGTGTAGTGTATGTGTTTGTATAAATGCTTGTATTAGTATGTATTGAATTAAATGATGTTATGTAGTAATTTGAGATTGATTTCTTGATTAATATGCTGACCTAAATGATTTCCTACATGTTTACTTTATGCATGATTGCATTACATGCATAGAAGGTATGCCATGAAGATTTTGTTAAGTTGAATGTTATAACATGTGTTAACATGCTCGCATGATGTATTTCAATTCCAATACCTTTGCATATAGTGCTAATATGATTCCATGGATGTATGGGACTAGACTTAGTCCAGGCAGTCGGTAACCGAGCGAATTCGTGGCTGACTGGTCATAGCCACGAACGACGCGTCGATGAACGGGATTCGTGTTTAGAGTTGGCGGCAGTGGTTAGGCCACGCGAAGTGTTTTATGCACTTCATGTCGTTCAACTTGAGATGCGATCGCGCTAGTCGAGCCCGTCAAGTAACCCGACTGGCCGATGTATGTTCACCTTGTATGTGTCATAACTGCTTGAACCTAGGGTACTGAACTTACCACTGAAAATCCTGTTAACCATGGTACCTTGATCCACGAAGACTCATGAGCCGGGCATGGTGGTATGGGACACCGTGGTCGAGTTGTCGGCCTACGCTGGGGCCACAAACCTCCCCGTAGTGACCAGTGAGCACCTTGACTCGTGAGCAGATTATGGTGGTATGAGACACTATATTCTAGCTGTCGGCCTACACTGATCAGGTGACGAGCCCTTTGTAGTGACCGCGAGCGTATTCTGAGTCCACGGGAGGCGACGACCCTTCCGTTGCAGTAGAGTACAGTAGGCCTGTATTGATAAGGTGATGGGGGAGCGGTGCAACGAGTGCGAGCAACAGCCCTGACAGCCCTTGTAGTGACCTACGAAATATACATCGTATGAGATTACTAGGAGTGACGACCCTAGACAGGATCTGTGTTGGGATTGATACAAGGGAAGTACCTTAGTTTTCCAATCCTGCTGTTTGAATGGACTAATAACAACTTGAAAATCATATCACCATAGCATTACATGTGCCTGGAAGATGTGGAGCACTCTAGGGAGTGTGGAATGGCGCGGTCGTAAGATGTTGCCGCATGAGGGTGATCGTCGGTGAGGGCATACATCACGTCATATCATCTTGCATTAACAACAGTATTAGGATTGTCTGATTTACTGCTTTACTATTATCGCGTGATTGAATTGTGAACATGCTAATCTTTGCTCTATGATTCCACTGAGTTGATCACTCATTCCCACGTTACGGGATGGTGTTTGCAACACCCACCAGACCCTGTTGTAGATGCAGGTGAGGACGAGATCCAGGAGGTGGAGCCAGAGATTGACGAGGACCAGGATGAGTTCTCGTATATGCAGTATCACGACGGCTTCCCGTAGGCGACCTAGATTGAGGGGACTTCAGTGGGACTATTTTGAACATTATTCTTTTGTTTATGTACATGTATATGAGACTCAGAGATGTAGTCATACTTCGGACATAGATGAGATTTACTTTGTTTTTCCATACAGTGATATATATATTGTTTAGTCTTCCGCTTGCTTTTATCACTGGATCTGAAGTATGATTTGCAGTTTTGGTATACTTTTACTCATGTGAATGCTTTAAATCAGACAACATTGAATCATAACCATTTTTGTTGCATAAGTGACGGTCTGGAACTCGGGAGTTGAGTTTATACACGACCCCCGATTTTCAGGGTGTTACACTTGAACTCGCGGTAACTCCTCTAGGCCTTTTCGAACGATCGGGGCGACTAGGCCCAGCCTCATCCATAGGGGCACGCTTCTTTCCCATCAGAGAAAGGATGGTAGAAATGAAAAATAGAGCCGTAACAAGCTCCAAGAAATCCATGGAAAGTATAGAAAATGAAGGAAAGAGTTGAGATCTTTGGGTTTCCATGAATTTGGGCGTGATAAGGGAGTGTAAAAGTTTAAAGAAAGGGAGTTTTGAAGAAAGAAAAGATCCAAATAAGATGGGTTGGGGGCTAACATAATTTTGGAGCTTAAATGAGGGATTTGAGAGCTTAAATCAAGGAAATGAAAGGATTAGATGATAGGTATGGCTGAGCATGGTGAAGGGATGAAGGATTTAATGAAAAATGAAAGGAGTGATTGGAAGGATGATTTGAAAGAGATTAGGGCGGTTTTGAAGAAAAAAGGAAAGCTTGGGAGGGAGGTTTGTGAAAGAAGTGCTTATTTGGGAATGAAATAGGGGTCGAACACTACACCAGTGGGTTCCACTAGGCCCCACGTGCCATTAGTCCGATCCAGATAGGCCCGCCGTTCGGCTAGGCCTCGCCGGGCACTGACCAAACCGGTGAGGCCTCACCCTTTGGGCGAGGACCTCCCCACTCCCTGGGTCCAAAAAAGTTAGGGTCCCACCTTAGGACCCCCTGAAAGTGGTTCGTTTGGCCCCCTCTTTCGATTTGAGCCATTTCGGATCATTTCGAAACTAATCTGATCTCTATTCGTATTTATCGATTTCTAACGGCTGGAATGAAATGAAACACCGTCTATACCCATTAATTGACGGTCTAAACTTAATTTGGGATCGTCGTGTGTGATCAGGAGTGTGCAAGGACTCGATCTCGGTGATCATTTTCAGTAAACTTTCGCTAATCGACACATATGGGGTCTTAAACCTGTTTTTAAATTTTCTCATCATCGATAAATGTAGGCCGACAGCACGAATATAGTGTCCCATACCACCATAATCAGCTCAAGAGATTAAGGTGCTCACTGGTCACTACGAGGAGGCTCGTCGCCCTAACGTAGGTCGACAGCTCGACCACGGTGTCCCATACCACCATGTTCGGCTCATGAGTCTTAGGGGATCATGGTACTAAGGTTAACGGGAGTTTCACTAGTGAGTTGGGTGTCTTAGATTCAAACAGTAGCGACCAAACATGGTGAACAAATATCGATCAATCGGGTTAGTTGATAAGTCCAACTAGGCCAAGCGCACGTTGAGTTGAACGATATGGAATGCATAAGCACTCCGTGTGGCCTAACCACTGTTGAACATCCCAAGAACGACTCAGATTCGTTAAACTCATCCTGCGTGGCAAAAATGATCTCAACCCCCATTTGAAGAACGATTACCGATTACCTGGACTGTAGTACAGCCCCAATCATGTACAAGCTCAAAAACAGGCATTTGATTCATATCCTACCATCATATGGACATTTATGAAATATAACTTGAATGTAAATACAATACTTGGAGGAAATCATACACATGGTGAACATGAATAATCTAGGTTACACAATTTATGAAAAAATCATACATACAGTTAAGGTCATTGAGATTCATATCTCAACAACCTAAAAAGCCACACTTGACTAACTACTAACTCATTCAAGTATTTAAACAAACACTTAAACTACATTATTCAACATACATCACGTATGTCGACTCCATTACATATTAAGGCGAGTCCTTTCGTCAAGGAGTTGCCGCGTACATATCAAGCATGTATCAACGACAAATAATCATGGCAATCATAATAACAATTTTCATACGTATACGGGTATTCTAACATATACATGAAATATGCTATTTATAATATAGATTATACATATTCGTAAAATGAAACAGATAGCACATTTGGCATGTGAAACAGCATTCATGTCATGAATAAATCATTATCTAACATTGAAAGTCTTGAAAACCATAACCTAAGCATATATAGTCCACACCTTAAACCAGAAAATGAGTATTAGATGTGATTCAGACGATAAGTCTTCGTCAACGGCGGATACGCTACCTATGGCATGAAATAGGTTAGCTATAACTTCACTACAGCTATTCTAAGCTTCAAAATAGGTTAGGGTTTGATTAACTTACCCAAGAATGGAATCAGAATCGCCAGAAGAACGATTCAGATACGCGGATTTGATACATAGATAAACTGGGAAGAATCCCACAGAGAATCAACAGGTTCTTTCTTACTTTCTCTCATTTTTCTCTCTTAAATAGATATGGTTTAGGAAATTCGTATGGAATTTGGGAATGGGGGTTTAAGGCCCTTTTATAAGCCTAAAGTCGACGAAAAGAGCCTTATGGCCAAGGTATACTTAGGTTATAACCAAATTGGGCTTTTTTTGATCCAACGGAGCACTTCTCGAGGTCCTCTTATCAAATGCGGTCGGACTTAAGCTCACTAATATTGGATCTTAAGCAAGTTAAGTTTTCAGTCCAATCGGGTTTCTAGATCGTCCGTGGCAGACCAGTTTCAATTCAACGATTACCGAAATTCGATCAGAGATATAAGTGCTATGACATATATGGGCCACCTTTCCTGATCCGAGGGTGAATTTGGGTCAAAATCTAACGGTCAGAATGCTTAGAAATATTGTGCAAACAACACGTCTCAGATTACTTAAAATCATATTTAATTTTTTAAAAATCTTCATTTTCTTACTCTCTTCACTCCGAATTTAAGAAAATGGTCTCAGGACATCGTTTGGGCTTGATTTTTGAGGTGATAATCAAGTCCAACTAGGCGGTCATAATAATCTAAGTTTATCGATATCAGACTTTCAACGTGCGGTCTAGATGCAATACGAAGTTACAAAGTATTCCCAGGAGTAACTGGGTTTAGAGTTGGATCCTAGATTTCAGGACAATATAGTGTCAATGATTCTATAGGTTTTGGGTCTTACAGATTGTATTAAAAGTTAGTAGTGCTAATTTCACATGTAATCTAGTTTAGTGCTAGCTAATACACATAAATTTCTAAGGGTTTTAGTTCTAAATGATTCCTACTAGAGGTAGTACTCGGGTCTAAGTACGTATTTTTCTAAGATGTTACACATGATATGGTTGGGCTACAGGGATCTTTGAATTTCTGCGGCACATTTTGTTTTAGGATGACACTCACTTTCTCAGTTAATGAAATATTCTTTTGAACATTTTGCTATCGTTTGGTCATGCATAAGTCCTTTAGAAATTTAGCGTATAAAGGTATCTGTTTTATAACATCAAGTAGAGGAATGTTGACTTTCACTTGTTTCAACACCTCTAGGATATCTTGAGAGTTAGAGAGACGTTTTAGTGCAACCAACCATTGAGGGAACGGAGCAACTGGCTTCTCTAGAGGTTTCGGTTCTAATTTTTGTGGGGCATCACTAGATCCATCATTGTTGTCCTCTTCTGGTTCTTAAGGCTTTTCGGGCCTAACCAGAAGGGTTTTATCAATAGTCTTCCCACTCCTAAGAGTGGTGATGGATTTAGCGTGCTCCATCTAATTTGAAGAGCTTGAGTCACTAACTTCATGTTGCGGTTTAGGATTGAGAAGAGGTTGAGCTGGGAAGCTCCCCTTACTCCCAATCGTATTTTCAGCCTTAAGTCCTTGTACCGATTTTGTAAGGTCTTGAAGGGCTTGTAGTATACCCTGATTGAAAAGCTCTTGCTTTTGAAAGTGTTTTAGAACAAAATCCTCTTGAGGTTTCTCTTGAGTTGGAACTTGATTTAGGAAACCTTGAGGTGTAGCGGTTTGTCCATTCCTCTAACTAAAATTGGGATAATTTTTTCAACTAGGATTATACGTGTTAGAGGTCTGTCCATTGAAAGGTCTTTGATAGTTATTTACGGCATTGGATTGTTCATTCAACACTTCTCAAAAGGCAGGTATTGTAGGATAATTTTTAGTTGTATGAATGTTGTAATCACAGATGCCGCAAACACTTGCATTAACCTTATCCTTCTTCCCTTCCATGGCCTTGAATTTCTGTATGAGTGTAGTCACTTTATACTTGAGATCATCCTCTTCTTTCAAGAGATACACTCCACCTTTCTCCTTATATTGAGTTGACCTAGACGTGGTGTTCGAATTCGGGTAATAGTCTCATGTTTGTGTTTTTTCAACAAGATTATTGAGGTAATCCCATACCTCGTCAATATTTTTATTAATGATTTCTCCATTACACATTGTCTCGACCATTTGGCGCATGGAAGATGTCAGTCTATCGTAGAAAAAATTTGTAATGCGCCACATTTCAAAGCCGTGTTGTGGGCATGAACTGACCAAATCCTTGAACCTTTCCCAACATTGGAAGAATGTTTCATCTTCCTTTTAGGCAAAGTAATGTTTCATCTTCTTTTTGGGCAAAGTTCATGATTGCTTTTCTGAGGGTAATCGTTTTATGATGTGGGAAAAATTTCTTTATGAATTCCCTCTGCATGTCATTCCCTGTGCCAATGGATCTAGGACGCAGTGAATGTAACCACATCTTAGTCTTCTCTTTTAAGGAAAATGGAAAGAGTTTCAGCCTAATTGTATCCTCAGATACATTAAGAAAGTATAAGGTGGCTATAATCTCATCGAACTCTTTTAGATGTAGATACGGTTCTTCAAATTCGAGCCCATGGAACTTAGGAAGGAGTTGGATAACCCCTGTCTTAATGTCCATCTGCCCTGTATTCACAGGAAAAATCATACATAAGGGCGTACTCACCCCCGCCGGTTATAAATAATATCATAACGTACGAGATGAGGGCGCTTGATGCACATCATTCTCATCTTGTACTTTCTCAACCCTAGGTTGGGGTAGTGTTTGAGGTTGATTTGCAGCCATAACCTCAATTAACTTAGGGAAATTCGAGCTGTATCTAGTCCTACGATGGACAGTCAACCCCTCAACTAATCCTCCATCGGTTAAGAGACGTTGAGTGTTGTCATGGGCCCACTTAGGCATGAAACACTTGCAGCCCTTGATTTAAATTCTAAACCTAGACCTAAGAAAGGAAATAAAACTCTAAAAAGAAGAGAGGGTTGGAGAAAAGTTACAAAATTGGAGTCCCTAAGCCAAAAACCTGCAAAACAAAACAAAATAAGTTAGTTTCTTAAAAAAAAATAGAACAATTTCTAAAAAGAAAAATAGAAACCAAACAGAATAAAATAAAATAAAATAAACAAAAGATAAAATAAATTAGAAAAATTACTAGACAAAACATAATCTAGAAATAGAGGGTTAGAAAAACTAGAAAATTAAAAAGTTGTTACCAATTTAGAAAGTATATATTAGAATCCGACAAAACAGGAAAAATAGGTCAATTTCTAGAAATCAGGAAAACCTAAACATAAAAAAATAAAAATCCAAGGTTAGAATAATCCTAATCTTAAACTAATCCCAAAACTAATTAATTTCTGAAAATCATAGCCGTCAGTCCCCGGCAACGGCGCCAAAAAACTTGTTCACTCCCCAAGTGCAGGGTTGTGATGTAGTAATAAACTCGGTAAGACCGAGGTCGAATCCCAAGGGACTGAAACTTGTACGTTATCTAAAACTAACTAGAACTAGAAGTAGAACTAGTATGAGATGTAATCTAAATCAAATAAAAATTAAGGGAATAATGATGGAATAATTATCAAAAACTTAGGAGAAATCAGAGATAGGAAACTAGGGATTCAGAGGATCCACTTGTAGACATCAGGGAGATCTTATGCCTGCTTCAAGAATCATGAAATTTACTGAACTACTGTTAATATAATTTCAAAGAGATGAAAGGTATATGAATTAGAATGGATTCCATCACCAAACCATGCCCAAGAGACTATGGCAAACAACAGAATTAAACTAATTACCAACCAATCAACAATGCATGAAGGTTAGGAAGGGTACCAACATCCAACCATGCCCAAGAGACGATGGTGAACAACAGGGCTTCCTGACATCATAAACATAAAAAGAGAAGGAACATGCTCAAAGACATCGCAGACCCATTGTAATTTCAGTCACAACAGACCATTAAAAAATAAAAACATTCCTTTAAAATCAAACTAAAATCAACATCATTCAGTCTTAAATGAATTGCACGAGTAATAAATCTCCCATCACGCTACAAGCTTCACCTCTTAGCCCTAGCTAAGAGGTTTAGCCGAGCATGACTAGGCTGAACATCTCAAAAGAAATATAAAAATAGAACAAGAAATAAATAAATAAAATTTGAATTACTCCTCCTTCTCTGCCTCTTCCCACATCCCAAGCTTCAAGATTCGATCCCTTCCTTCCTTCCTTCCTTCCTTATATAGTTGCTGAAGACAGTGGCTGGAAGTTTTCGTACCCATAGACGATGCGTGGCTTTTACGCAAAGCAACACGTTCGCAACAAAAGAAAAACAGGTCCTGCCATTGTGCTGATGTTGGGGCCATGATCTGATCTTTCAAAGAAATCCACGTCGTCCATTGGTTTCCCCTCGAAAGACCGGTCGGGATTAGTCAGTTTTGGAATGATTCTGGTGTGGCCCACATAATCGGTAAAGCCACCGTCTATCTTCCGTTTTAGAGGCTGGATGTCGCTCCTGGTGATCTTTTGGAGTTCTGCCACCTAAGCAGTGTTAAGAAGCTCCATAGGGAGCTGATGGACGGTCTGGATTGGAACATTGTGGTGGCCCACAAGGATCACCCGCAAGCTCTGCTGCAGAACAGAGTTCGCGTAGACGCTCGCTGTGATGGTCGGTGGGCCCCATAGTGTTGTTTCAATGAAATCAACTCCGTCCATTGGTTTCAGAACGGAGAACCATCCGAAAAGGAGTGTATTTGGAGTTGATTTGGTATGGTCCACTTGATCTTTTATTCCACCGTCCATCCTGCTTTCAATGGCCAGGATCTTTCAATAGCTTGCATGGGGTAAAACCGACGCCTAGGTGAGTCTAATATCGCCCCTCTGTACACAATAGACGGGTCGGATCTTCAAGATACATGTTGGGTGGGCCCTACTACTAAAAAATGGATGACACTCGTCCATCCGCTGGACGGCTTACGCAGAGAGAGAGAGAGACAGGTCAGCGCACGCTGACCCGTCTCGTGATTTCGGTGTGCGGCTGGAGCCTTCGCACACGATGTACACGCACCATAGCGTGGGGTCCACCGCAATGTCTGTATGAAATCAGCCCCGTCCATCCACTTTGTCATATCATTTTAGTGGTTGAGACCAAAATTTAAGCATGTCCAAGGATCATGTGGGCCCCAGTTTAACAATCTGTGGGCTGATTTGGCTATTGGGCCACTTCCACAGGGATCCAACAGCTGAAATTCGACGTGTACAGTTAAATTATGGCCCTTAGGCCATGCATGAAGTTTTGAGCCGAACGGATGGTGGAACCCCGTGATCTTGCATTTTGGATGATTTTTGGGCCCCTTGAGCTTCAGTTTCTCAGTTTTCTTGGGTCCCTAGCATGCAATTCCGTCGATCTTGGCCCCCTGGAGTCCGTCCCTTGCCTTTGGTGTCATCGGAGCGTTAAATCTATGCTTAAAGCACCCTTTTTCAGTCCATGCTCATAAATACACTCTGCATCACAAACACCATAAAATGGGCCATTAAACAGTATCATACTCGTAAATCCAGGTAATAACTGGGGTCTAATATGCGATATTTGACCCTCAACAACACCTGCCTACGTGAGCTGAAGCAAGGATTGATCCATCATCTGCACAAAGGAGTGCTGACGGGGTGAGAAAATCCACGTCCTCTGCGTTGTTGGCGAATCTGATCGTTCGGAATGGTCGGTTGTCGCCCACGCACGCGAGAGAGTCCCTGTCATGCCACCTATTTATGGAAACAACTCCTCCCATAGCTGAAAGCTGAAAAAAAATCTTTTTGCTTATAAGAAAGAACCATCTCGACCAATCATTGGCCTCTGGAAGCTTCTCTCAAGCGGATCCAAGGTGTTGAGATTAGGGTTGTCCAGAAAATCTCGTAAGGAAGCCGAGATTTTGACGAGTCACAGCTATAACTCGAACTTACTCCACTTTAGCAAGAAATATAACCAATGGCCCATCTGTCACCATGTGATGGACCCCACAAGCCTTTTGAGTGTAATCCAAACCAACTAAATATCTCCAATCGTATTATCAGCGGACCATTACAAAATTACCATTAATCATGGGTCATCTTCTCCAATCTGACCTTCGAATCAACCTTCTATAGACCTGACCCATTCTTAAATCTAAGCCGTCTATCGTGTGGTCCACCCCATTTAAAGTCCATCAGGGATGAATGTATAAACTCGTGCACAAATCCAGTCAATAGAGAGACGACTGATGATGGGTCTCTTAACACCTCTTTCATTAAAAGTGCATTAACCCATCTTATTAGCCGTTGAAGCATCTGGAAATAGAATGGCTATATATAGTCATGTGTTAGGACAAATCCTAAGGAGAGGAAAAAGAAGAGAAATAGAAAGAGAGGGTGAAAGAGTGTCTCTCACCGCGGGAGCATGCTGTACGATCAGTTGCAACTTGACTTAGTTGGGTGACCCGTCTGTAGTAAAGAGGTTAGAGAGTGAGAGGTAAGATTGTGAGAGAAGGAGAAGGAATAGAGAGAAAAAAGAGAAGATAGAAAGAGAGAAGTTAGATAAAGAGAAAACAGGGGAGTCTGAGAGAGGAAGCAGTAACTGGAACGAGTTTCCAGTCACTGTCCAACTCAACAACCTCAATCGGCAACTAGAATCAGGTTTGGGAGCCGAGTCCAGAATCTAAACATTGGTCTGGTGTGAGGTTCGACTCATCTCACTGTCTTCAACAACTGAGAATGCCCTCACCCAGCTGCTGCTCCGCCAATGCGCTACTAGGACCGGGTCGAATTGGCGTTAACTCGTTCCAACCCGATCGTCCTGGCCTGAACTTCTAAAGCCTGGATGAGTCCTCGAGGCTAGTCATCTCTCGATATTAACACTTTGATGTGGTTCGACTCGTGGTGGGACTGAACCAGGCTCCTCTGCACCATTGTATAAGACCACCCCTGCAAGAGGTATAACCCAAAACCACTACCGGCCAACCCCATTGCAAACAGTCCGTAATGAGTTAACTCAGTAGCAACTTATTGAAATCTCGGAATAACCTATCTAGGTGTCATTCACAGTAGCTCACCTTGAAGAATAGCCACTCCTCAAATAGGTATAACGCCTAAAAAGCCCCTGTAAGCTCCATTTTAAGCAACTCGTTAACGAGTTAACTCAATGTTCAGACCAGACTCCAACTCGGTCAGCTATGAGAGCTGGGACTTAAAGTTTCTATTTCACTAATAATGGAAGACAAATTCCATCCAGATTTAAGGCTGAAAAACTCACAAGCTTCAAGTGAAACTTCTCCCAACTTGATCATGAGCTGACTCGTCCGGTTTCCTCAACCGAGACAACTCGGTAGCAACTCATTGTTAACTACCATCTTCCAAACAGGAAGTACCTGAGATTGTCTGCCTTGAAGGACAACCTTTCCTTCTATTAATCCAAAAAAGATCACCATGCATGTTTCATAGGAACATTTCAAATAAGAAAATACCCTAAGGTGAGGGATATCCCACATGGGTTCCTCATTTCATTGAATTCTAAAATGTTTTAAGCTTAAATGTATAAAGACATTATGATTGTGTAAACACTAGTTGTTTCCTTTAAGCTTGAATTGACATGGATAATCATGTGGGAATGCCTTAAATCGTGTTGTTCTAATTTGCCTCATAAGAGTTAAAGTACATTCATTATGCCACATTTGAAATTACTTAAGTACATGTATATTTCTACTAGTTGCATTAAATTTAAGAATTCTTGCTTCAATTCCAATGATAAGTTTACTCCATGGATTAGATTTGTTATAATTTAATCCTAATGAAGTTTTAGAATAACACTAATAGTAATTTAATTCTTTAGTTTCCCATATGGATGTGATGAACCCAAGTTAGTACACTAAATTCCCTTACTCAGGCCCACATTTGATAACTATGTAATTAGAATTTAGCCATACATTCTCTATGATATTAAAGTAATTGCTTGATTTTGGGAATAATCCTATCGTTAGTGAAAAGGGTCATAATGTTACATTTCATCCTATTTTACAAATGGTGGTTATGTGTGGGATGTTATCTTTCATAGGAAATGTAGAGTAAATTCTTACTAAGTTAACAAGTTTGAAATGTCATATTTATGAGCCTCATTTGGACTTAGAGAAAGGAAATGATTTATGTTGAGCCTTTGCTTGGATGATGATATTCTATTTAAGACCTCAAGCTTTGATTATGTTATGAGAGAAATCTTGTTAATCCTATGGAGTGTACCTGAGTTTAATGGTGCATGACATCCACGCATGACATGAGCTTTTCCGAGTGCTCAATGTAAACCACACTTTGTTTGATATACTGAAAATTTCATAGCTTCAGTTAAACTCACAGTGCATGTGCATTTGTGACACTTTGGGCGCTCTTTCTTTACATGAGGCTTTTTCGGGATTAGACACTCCTCGGGTGTACCTCGTGTATTTTTCCAGGAGATATCCTTGGGCGCACTCACCCGCATGGTCTTTTTCGGGTGACTAGTTCTCCTTGGGCGTACCTTTGTATATTTTTTCTGGTAGCTAGTTCTCCTTGGGTGACCTTTTATTTTGATAGCAGGATGTACATCCGTAGATCTGTGACTTGAACATACATACACTCAGACATTCATTTATAATTTCATGATTAGTCTCCTTGTAATTTGAATATGTGATCTAAACTGTTTTAGAATAACATGATATGTATGAATCAGTGTGGGAAATTCTTACTGAGGCCTCATTTGTTAAATCTGAAGTCTAAATCCTAAATCTAAAATTTGAAGCTGAATCTGAAATCTGAAGCCTGAATATGAAATCTGAAGTCAAAAAACTTGTTTGATAATTATGGATGAAGTCTGAAAATTAAGTACGGAATTTAAAACAATCTATTTGTTAACAAACATCTGAAATGTTTGAAATATGTTAATTTGACACATTTGCCCCTATCTTCTATTTGGAAATGTTTTACACCTGATGCAGATTTCCTGCTAACTTTAATCTCCTTTAAACCGTTTGTACAACTCAGAGCTCAATGTCATCAGCGTTATATAGCTACGGTTTCCTCTCGTGTGGCTCACTTGAGTCTTGGATCCACCTCTTTTTTTGTCGCTTGTACTAAAATTAGCTTGCAAAACAAATGAACGGAGTATATTTTCTAAAAACATGGTGGTGGCCCCACCCAGCATCTTTGCGCTGGAACTTCCCGCAAACGACTTTCGTAGAAAATCCATGTCCATCCAATCTGCGCTCGGTGTACCACTTGAAAAATCGATTGATTCCTTCATGTGGACTTGAGTCCTAAGCTCATTGACTGGACTTGAACTATGCCCTGACCCAGTGTAACAAGTACTCAACCGGTGCACTTAGCTACAGACCTGAATCACCAAATCAAGAAAGAACCTCTCTAGTGAACCATAGATGAAGAACTACACCAATTTCAAGGTTTTATAACTGTGAATTAAAAGCCTAACATGCGTTGGTCTACTCTTATTTCTATCATTTCATTCAAATTGGGCTCATTGTTGGCATCAAAGTCAATAAAAGCCTACGTTTGAAAATCCTAACACTTCAATTAGAGGGCATCAACCAGTCAGTTACAAAATAAATTAATCAACGGTCCATACCTAATAGGGAAATTAATGGAGATCCAATGAACATGATACCCAATAGGAAAATTAATCAGTTACATGCCATCCATACCGTTCATAACATCATTCCTACTGGAATGAATTGAAAACACAAATATTAGCATGATTCTAAACTTCAGTGGCCCCATAAATATTTCAAATGTGGACGTTTAGTTATCACGTTTTTGGCCCACCTGAGCATTGGATGCGTTTCATCTTTGGCCTCATGTCCTAAAATGAACTCACAAAATGGATGGAGGGTGAGGATTTCTCACAAACATCCCACCTGCATTCCCAGCGCAGGAACTTCCCACGGAAGGCTTTCGTAGGGGATTCGCGTCCTGGACTAGACGAAAACAGAGCTGCTACTCCCCCAGCCACCGTGGTTGGTGCTCTATTAGCCCCTCCATGATGTATGTGTTTCATCCATTTCATTCATCCATTTTTACAGATCATTTTAGTGATTCACGCTAAAAATTAGAGGGATATAAATCTCAGGTGGACCACACCATAGGAAAACAATAATGATTGAATATTCATCATTAAAATCCTCCTAAGGCCTACTATACTATTTATTTGAAATCCAATCTTTTTATTAGGTCATAAGTCTTGTATCCTCCTCATTTTTAGTTGTATGTATTAAAATGAGCTAAAAAAGTGGATGGACGGGTTAGATTTCACAAGAAATCCTCGTCTGGCTGGTGCCGTGTTCAACGAGGATGCGGACTGTGTACTACCCCCGCCCGTCCCTGGCTCCGAATGGGCAGTTCTGTGGGCGGGCCCACTATAATGTATATGTACATCCAAACTATAAATCCCTTTTCTCAGATTATTTTAAGGCATGAACACAAAAATGAGGTAGATCCAACGCTCAAGTGGACCACACCAAATAATAATCTTGGTTGCATTAAAATGCACCAGTTGCATTAAATGCAAGAGTCATCTGTGATGTGGTCCATTTGATCGTTGGATCTGCCTCATTGTTATTTTGATGCCTTAAAATAATATGAGAAAAGGGATGGAGGGTTTGGATGTATAGATACATCACGGTGGGCCCAAAGTGTGCGTTCATCACAACTTACATGATTATCGCAATCCATCCATCTTACACGTGGGTAGCATGCGTACTAATTTGGACTGTCCATCTCATGGACTTCATTGTGATTCATGCATAAATCCAAAATCATTCTGCTTTGCGACCGTTAATCATCGGGATTTCTCGTCAAATCTGGTCTGCGGTCATTTTCTTCTTAAATATTCATTTGATCAACATACGTAGGATGGTTCGGATGCTTCTATGAACTTAATTCTTGATAAATGAACCAAGAAAGGCCCCATAATTAGAACGGTTTAGATTGATTTTGCGAATACGTTAACTGTACGACATTGATTTGAAAAATCTTTATGAGTTGTGCCAAACGCATATGTTGTGTATCCGTGTTCTTTCGAGATTAGACCACAGCTCAATAGGAAGCAGATTGCATCCTGTCTCCTCCTGGACCAAAATCGATCCAGATAGGGACTCTGTGGACCCCACCATTATGTATGTTATTTATCTATGCGCTTCATAAAATTTTAAATATCATTTAATACTACTAGAGAGAAAAAGAGGCTGATCCAAAGGATCAGGTGGACCACGCCACAGTTTTCAGCAGTGATGATGATGCTTACCGTTGAAATATTCCTAGGGTTTATCATGATGTGTATTTTCCATCCAAGCTGTTCATAAGTTCAAAAAAACCATGGATGAAGGGAAAACATAAATTTCAGCTTGATCTAAAACTTCTGTGGTCCCCAAAGAGTTTTTAACGGTTATGTTCCATCTCCATTGTATGGACCACTTGATCCTTGAAGTGAAAATACAAACATTAGCTTGATCTAAAACTTCTCTAGCTCTCAAGAAGTTTTTCACGGTGGATGTTCAATCCCCACTTTATGATCCAATTAATCATTGGACTTGCTTCTTTTATTGGATCATATCTTAAATTATCTAAAAAAGTTGATGGATAGTGTGGATCAAACACATAAATCATGGTGGGGCATAAAGAAGTTTCACAGGTTAAAGGTTGATTTTGTATTTTGCAAATAAATGGAAAGAAAAAATTTCCATAGTAACTTGAAAAGGGGTACTTTTGGAAGAAAAAAAAATTTTATTTTATGAAAAATCACGGAGCGCATTCCGCATTCACCATTAAGCTAGACTCCTATCACGGAAAGAATTTAGTGAAAAACCACTTATCGCTTTCCGTCTTCCGTGTTAACAACACATTAACGAACACCACTAAACAAGAAAATTTTTCTCCATTCCGTATTAAGTGTAAAGATTCAGCGTTATCAAACACGGCCTGAGTTTTCACTGACCCAATTGTGCAGTTGCAGCAAATAGTTGCATGAATGAGGACAGGTGGAGACCTCTACGATGGATTTCCAGGGATGGCTGAGGTGGAGTTTGGCAAGGAAGAGTTCTATGTGAATGTTGTCAAGCCATTAGAGCTCTAGGATTTACTTGCTTTTGTACTTCAGATTTTGTATTTAGCTTGAATTGTAATAAGAATTCCCTACTATGAGATTTCATTTTTCCCTTTACTTGTATTGAACTCCCTTGTTGTTTCTCTTAATATTCTTAGCTTATGTAGCAGTTACCACACTTTGTGTCATAAGAATTACCATTTATTAGTTATATGATGGTCCATTTTATAACGTAATACTCGGGTTCTCAATGAGGAGCGGCTATCCTCAAATTATGAGAACTAGGGTGTTACAAAGTAAGTGTTATTATTATGAGTCCATAGGTTAGCCTCCTTCCTTTTGAAGGATTGAGCCTAAGAGTTTGCTATCCACAATCTCGACTAGGTTCTTGTGTAGGACCTTGACCTGTGTAGCATAAATCCTTGGTTCTTGTGTAGGACCTAGGTTGTTGGTAGTCTGAGAAATAACCAACTCAAGTCCTTGTGTAGGTCTCTGACAGGAGAATACATGTCGGGTTCTTGTGTATGACCTTTGTCCTTGTGTAGGACATAAACTAGGTTCAGGATTAGGATCTTAACCTGTGTAGGTTCATGTGTAAGACCTTTGTCCTCATGTAGGACCTTTGTCCTCGTGTAGTATATAAACTTAGGTTCAGGTTTAAGACCTTGGCCTGTGTGGCCTAAACCTAGGTTCTTGTGTAAGACTTTTGTCCTTGTGTAGGACATAAACTGTCAGGTTCTTGTGCAGAAGCTTGGCCTGTGTGGCCTAAATTGTTGGATTCGAGATTAGGACCCTTGTCCTTATGTAGGACATAAAGTCTAGGTTCTTGTTTAGGACATTTGCTCTTATGCAGGGCATAAATTGTAGAATCCTTGTGAAGGGCTGTAAAGGTTTGAGGTGAACCTGATTTAAAACCTCTGATAGTGTAATTCGGTACACTCATGGGTTGAGTGCGTCTATCGGGATTGGAGTAAGCACGTAGTCGAACCACTATATATGATCATGTTTGGGATTGTCTTTGCATATTTATTTAATTATGCTTATGTGTTAATTATTATGCATGATTAGATGAATACTTAGGATTGATAGAAATCACATTCCACACACTCATATACACTATCTTTATAGGTTAGTTGCTTTACTTACATATCTAGTGTAGCCTATGTGATTGGACCCTCAATTGGCTTGGAAGCCTTAAAGTTATATTGCCTAATTTAGTTTAATTGCAAATTACCTTAAGTAAGGCATTTAAGATTTTAAATTGGCATAATTTTTAAAGAGGTCCTAATCACCCCCCCCCCCCCCCCATAAGACATAGCTTATATTTTATAGATCCACCATATTCTGTAATTAAATGCATTGCGGCCCATTACCACAATTTCAAACCCCAAATCCAAACCCCTAGTCCAAACTCTAGGTTTGAAAAACCCTAGACACCTAAATCCTAAGAGTCCCAAAACCTAACTCACTGAGTTAACTCGTCAAGTTAACTCACCAAGTCATTCTAAGTCAACCTGATGAATAAAACCTAGTCAAATCACACGGTCAACCCAACCCCTAAGAAAACCCAAAATCAAGTTCAAAATCAAAGCCCACAGGCCCAGTAGGGTCCACAGCCTAGACAATAAGATAGCCTCACAGTAGGAGGAGCTTCCTTGCATGTGTGGGAAAACTCTTGCTAAAGAACGAGGAAAGCAATGCCTTGGGTGGTGGCCTGGCTACCGCCCGACACGTGGCACCTCCTCTACTTTAACAAGGAGCTCCTCACGAGTGTCAGACTCTTGCTCCTATGCATGTTCAAAAAATACCTCTATACCCCTCTCTTGAGCCCAAAATCACACTTTTCCTAAGAATCTAGCCATCCGGATTGTGCCATGTGGCAATATGGAATCTCAACTAATCGACCCTAGACATAACAGGAATTATGATAAAATCATGTTTAGGAGCTATAAATTCCTTGCTCCCTCCATTTTCATCATTGAATCTCATTCAGAGAAACCAACAAGCTCGCCTCCTTAGCCATCCCAACAATCCCATCTCTCCACCAAGGAGAGTGAGAATGGAAGAAAGAGTCTAGCCCTGGTCTAAGCCTCTCGAGCTAACCAAGTCTAATCCAAGCCACTCAATCTAGCCCTTACAACATTACCGTCCATCCAACCATCTAACTTCAAATCAACATCTTGTAACCTAGCATTCGTATTGTGCAACACCTACTCCCTTTTCAAACTCCCCAGCTCATCAGATCATTCATCCTACATTACACCATATCCCTCACCTAATCAATTCGAGCATATGCTCGGTGGCTTGCCGATATAATCAAATCATTCCCATTAGAACCCTAGTCAATTAGTTTACACTTTGGCAAGTGGAGGAATTAGGGCAAATTTATCTAGCTTGAACTAGAGCTTGTCATAGGCCTCACATCAGACATGGCATTGCCGCATCACATAATCACCATATATTGCATCGCATACATAGCACTCTTTAACCAACCAATATAAACATATGTTATGCAGCTTGCCGATATAATCAACTCCTACCCATTAGAAACTTCTGTTGACTAGTCAATTGCCTTGGTAATTGGAGGAATTATGACATATTTATCTAGCCCAATCTATAGCTTGTCATAGGCATTTCATTTAACACAACATTACACATATTGTCACATCATCGACATATAAGAACCAGAACAATCCTTAAAGATAATTTAATCCCGTAAAGTGGAGACCATATGTTTATACAGACAAAGTGGGATGCCTAATACCTTCCCTCTCTATAAACATGATCCTTACCCTGAATGTCTAAACGCCAATCAAAGAGTCATCTTAGAGTGGAGAATCTTCGGATCCTCTTTCCTAGGGTTTCTATGGTGTCTCACTGACTGTAGAAATGAAGTAATTGGATACTGGAAACTCTAGTCAAATATAACACCCTTTCAAACATACAAGCACAAAAGCCCCTAAAAGAGGCAACTCATTGAAGTCACGAGTCAATTTCGTTTGGGATCCAACGTCCACTGAATCATGTAATGTCGACTAGTTCAGAGCACTAAATGTGTGAGATCTGATTCGATCTAGACCATATATCAAATTCCTAAGATTAGACTACACTAACATCCAGGTTATCAAAGCGATCTGACCATCTAGTGGGCAACATTGATTGGACGGTGTCTATTATCCAAAATTTTTATATATTTGAATTAGTGGATCATCAGTGGTCATATCAAGTGATCAATGGACTTCCCTCACTTTATTAATCAAGAGAGGGCCAATGATTGGTGGGGATATGTCCAACAAGCTTAATTGGATATTAAATCACTAATTATGAAAAAACCCCAATTTATCGATTTGGTTTGTCAAAAACAATTCAAATCTAACTTCTATTGATTTTACCTTCAATTGAAATCGATTTGATCGAAAGGGTTGAAATTTTTCTAAAAGCTGAATGTTCAAACTTAGATTCATGTCAATTCGATCAACAAACCATCGACTGGAGTCAATTCAATCAACGACGCATCGATTTGATCGATAGTGATGTCGATCTGATCGAGAGACACCTAAAACATATATGTTTGATTCCAGGATTAGGAATCCAAAATTGCATACCATTAAAATTTTAGATTTGATTAAATTAAGCATGTCCAGACCATTATTTGTCACATGATAGTGGTAAGCTAATTTGATGAGATCAAGTGAGACCCATATTAGCCTATGATAAATGAAAAACATGTGTTAAGTGTTGGGTCTAAAAGAATTTAATTTGATAGAATGTAATCCTTCTTGTGGACGCCACTATGGGAACTTAATCAATTAAAGGTAGGTCCCACCATGTGAATTAAATTTTTCAGCAAATAATTTTTATTATATAATTATTAGGAGTTTAAATTTGATCCAATCTGAGTATTTTATGGAATCACTTTCCCCGAATCCAAGTAAGTAATCCCAATGTGTTTCCCTCCAATAAAACTAAAACAGGTTGATTGTTATTTATCTAATTTGTTTTGATATACTATTTGATGATTGATTTAGTTTAAAGCTAATTTGTCAATGTATGTTCACATGTTAATTTGTTAATGCATGTTCATATGTATAGATGTTTAACTTCTTATGGTTTTACACTAATTACCATTGATATATATATGATGGAAAATATATTGTATTATAGATCATTAAAAAATGGGAAAGCGTAATCATCATCCATGTCATAGCATATGCATACTGATCTTAGGGGACCTTCCTAAAAGAAATTTCAATCATGGTAGAATCATTACCGGACGCAGACCATGCCCATACCTACCGAAAGGTGGAAGCTTGCCCAAGTGGTGGATGTGGGTTGACAATCATCCAACCTAAGTAGATAGATGATTATCCCATCTGATACATTCATGTATCATTTGCATTTATACTACCATGCATTTTGTATTTTCCATGCTATTTTAATTTTTATGTGCACGAACTATGTTGGGTTTTCTCAGTAGGACTGGCTAGATTATGTTTTACTAATGGAAAAACCATATAGATGTAATGGAGGTCAATGTGTTGGCTCAAGAATAAGGTGTTGTTGAGCTAGTGAACAATTCACATGACATGTGGCCTTACCTAATGGAAGATAAATTGATCACTTTGGATCGTCCTAATTGTTAATTTAGTGTTATTTTATTATTTTTGGAACAATTATGATATGTTGTTTAAGATGATAATGTTATAATTATGAGTTTTGGACATGATTATTTGATTTAATTAATAATTCTAAACATATGAATGAGACCCCAAATGGGTGGGTCTTCAACTAAGGTTAAGATAGCTGAGCTTGAATAGATGTTTAGATTTTTGGATGTATGACATGTGTGGAATGGGACTTAGATTTTTTACGTTAATAATGTCAGATTTGTTAGAAATCCTCTGGCTCGAAGAGATTCTTTAGATCTAATGGGAGTGGAAGGTGAAGGCTTGGATGTTGGATCTTTTCGTATGTGTCTCATGTCATCGAAAGTAGGTCTGCTACTTCACTAATGAAGCAAGGTGTCTAAAGGAACAACCTTCTTCTTGCCAAGAATCGACACTATAAATCATGTCGTTGATGGAACCTGAACTTCCTTTTTTTTCTTACTCTTTGTGATGATCACTGTATCTCTTTGTGTGGGATGAATTTATTTATTTTGTTTTTAAGCTATTTCTCTATGGTATATAACTAAGAGAGGTTGTTGCGCAGTTACATAACTTCTTCAAAAAATATGCAGGTAGTCACCAAGTAACCACCACACACATCTATCTCATCTAGAGGGAACCTGGGGCCTTTGGGAGGTGGCAGAGTTGGGAGAGACGAATCAAGGAAATTCCTTTTTGGATTTGCTCACGGCTACAACATTGGCACAAATAAGAGGGTTGAGTCCAAAGCCATCTTGGACGCTCTCACGCTGGCATATCCTCTGGGCTACTCTTAAAATCTAGGTACCTAGCGATTCCATGGTTGTGGCGAAGGCCCTTTCTAATCCTACTAATGCCTACTAGCTGATCTGGTACTAGAAGGCAAGATTCTCCCTCCTCTCCCACTCCCTTCAACTACAAATTGCCCATACGCCAAGAGAAGCGAACTTGGTCGATGCGGTTTGGCTCGTCTTGGGAGTGAGTCCCAGTCCAATACCACTTTTCTATCTCGAGATGCCCTTCTAGGTGCCATCAAAGGTCTCCTATTCCTCGATAAAGTCAGTCTAGGTTCATTATGCTTGGCCTAAGCTAGGTTGTTCTGTCTTTGCTTCTTTCAGTCCATATGATAGGAGGGCCCATTCCCTTTCTTTTATCGGCCCTTCCTGAATTTGTAAGCCGTTCTTGGCTTGTTCCTAATTTATACAAATAGTCTCTTTTTCCAAAAAAAAAAAGAGAAAAAAGTAACCACCACACACATCTATCTCCAAGCTAGGTGGGGCTCACTTGGATGAAATATGTTACATGTCCCTCTTAGACAAGTCGGGCATCAACCCAATTCATGATCATATTTCAAACTACAAAAGAAGAGGTCTTCATATTATGAAATGTATTGTGCGACCAATGAAGTGCATAACTTCAAGAGAGAATAACTATACTTAATTTTCATCAATTGGAATAATGAATCTCATCTTCCACAATACTAACCTGCCCCAGACTTGTCTCGGTTATACCGGACTAGATATACTAACTTCTTGGGGATACTCTCAACCCAGGTGATTTTCTAGTACTTGTTTGCAGCCATGAGTGAGAACATGTTGAGGGACATATTGGTCGGTGATAAACTCATCTTGCTCGCACACATAAACATGTAAGGTGTAAAACCAAACAATCTTCTCATGGTGCTCATACTTATCAAAATTGGCCTAAGCGCTTTCTCAGACATGCTCTATTATACCCTTTTCTTTATGGCTTTGGAAATGAGCTAGAATAATAGCATTAAGCCTAAATTTCAAAGCATAGCCAACAATCATAAGGGCATAACACCCACGCACCAGTTTCCTCAAATGTAGGTGTTTTCAGTCATCTCTAGCACATGTTGTATGAAAAGCATGCTATAATAGAGCTTCTAAAAAGGAGTATGTCAACCTCTACACCATACAGATCCTAATAGAACTATCATCCACGGGCTTAGTCTGAGCCACTCAAATTAGTTGCTCTCATAAGCATCTAGACAAAGTCTAACATCTGACTTATTCAGGTGCATGACCCAAGTGGGAACGGTCACACTCAGTCCTTAGAGGACCTCATCTTAAACCTAATTTGAGTTTATGTGTTACTAATAGAATAGTTGTAGTTTCATGATCACACATCTCATCTTTCTCACAATCATGCACCAAGGTGATTGTTGTGTGAGATACACAACCTCTATCTAGTGACGTATCTCAATCCACGTCTCACAAAGAAGGACATGATGAACATGTATGCTATCAACATGTCCTTGGAAGAACAAACAATATACATAGATCCAAATATAAACAATATGCCATAGAAAAAACTAACAAAATGTCCACGTCATAAAATCATATCCTATAAAAACCCAGACTCCTTACGTGAGTCTGAAAAACATCTTAGGCGATCAGCTTGGTTAGTGAATCAACAACCATCTCACAATTAGGTACATGCCGCATGGTAATCTTTTTCATCACCACCATATCTTGAACATAGTGATAATGAATATGGATGTGTTTTGACTTAGCATAATATTTGGGATCATTCGCATAAGTAATAGTTGATATGCTATGACAATGCAATGTGATAGGGAGATCAGCATGTGGTACACATATCAAATGTCGAAGAAATCTCTTCAACAATACAATTTCCTGAATGGTAGAGAAATTCGCAATATACTCCGACTCCATGGTATAAAGCATGATACATGGCTGCTTCTTACTAATCCAAGAGATGGCCGCACCACCAAATAAGAACGTGTATCCAGAAGTAGATTTATGCTCATTAAAATTGCTACCCTAGTTTGCATCATAGTATCCTCCTGGGTGAAGATTTGAACACTAGTAACATAACATGTTTATCTTTAGTCCCATGTAACTATTAGAATATTCTCTTGTTGGCCTCCAATGAGCCAATTATGGGTTACTTTGATAGTAACTCACTAAGCCCATTCCAAAACTGATATCTAGTCAATTACATATCATGACATACATCAGATTGCCAACTACACTAACATATGGAAATCGTACCATTTTAGCTTTTTCTACATCCGTTTCAGGGTAGATATTTAGACTAAGTCCATAACACACCCTTCTCGACAAAAGTGTAAATGGGTTTGCAACCGTGTATTCGAAAGCACTCAAGCACTTTTTTATGTAAGTCTCTTGAGAGATACCAAGAAGTCTTCTAGTGCAATTCTTATGGATCTTAATTCGCACAAAAGATATCTCACCCATGTCCTTCATCACAAAATTGAAGGATAACCCACTTTTGAGTAGCGACTAACATTTCCTTATCATTTTCAGCTCAAAGAATGTCTTTAACATATAGAGAAAAGGTTATAAAACTCTATCCAAACTATTTAACATACACACAATGGTATTCCTTGATCATCGTAAACTCATATGATGTGACAGCTTAATGAAATCTCATATATCACTGCCTAAATGATCGCTTGAAGCTAGAAATGGACTTTTTAAGGAGGCAGACTTTGCACTCTTATCCCTTGACCTTGAAATTCATATGTTGATGCATGTAGATTTCATCAACTAGGTCTCTATTAAGAAATGATGTCTTAGCATCTATCTGATAGAGATCAAAATATAAATGTGTGACAATATCTAGAATAAGGCAGATCGAGATGAGTTTCACCACGGGAGAAAATGTCTCCTTACAATCCACGCCCTTAATCTGCATGTAACTCTTAGATACTAGTCGGGCCTTGAACTTTTTTATCACTCCATTTGCCTATCGCTTGACTTTTAGGACTCATTTAGCCCCAAAAATCTTGTGTGCAGTCAGAAGATCAACAAGTTTCCAGACTTGGTTCTTCTCATGGATCAGATCTTATCTTCCATATCTTTTATCCACTCTTTCACAACAGGAAATGACAACGCCTATTCGTATAAGTCAGGTTCATCATTATTTGGAGAAGCAACCATGAATGAATCCCCTTCGATTTTAAAATGATGATAGAATTTCGATCCACAAATGCTCCTCAATTTAGGTTCGTGATCTAAGCCAATCTGGGCCTCATGTGGTATACTCTCACAATGCAAAAGATCCCTTCCACTATCCTTAGTGATTAGATCAGTTGGACCAACAAGTGGATGATCAATAACCTCGCCTTCGCCGAGCTACCGATGGGTGATTGGCACGAAGTCAGGTTCTGAGCTTGTCATCTCAAAGTACTCATGAGTGTCCTGAGATATTTTCTTCCTTGAGAAATCATCCTCAATGAAATTGACATCTCTTGACTCTATTTGAATCATTCCTTCATTATCTCGTTCATGTATCATAACATAATCCTTATAATGCTTAGGGTATCAGATGAAAATGCACTTCAGGGATCTTTAATCTAACTTTTCAATTTTCTTAGATGGAAGATGAACGAAACTAGTTGATCCCAAGGGCATAGATGAGTCAAGTCTAGTTTTCTTCTACACCACAATTCATAGGGGGTCATAGGAATTGACTTAGAGGGTACTCGATTGAGGATGTAGGTAGCAGTTAGCAATGCATCCCCCAAGAATTTGAGAGAAAGATTGGCTTACGCCGTCATCGATCTTACCATGTTGAGCAATATTCTATTCATTCTCTCTGCAACACCATTTTGTTGTGAAGTGTAAGAAACATTCTGGTGCCTACGAATACCTTCTTATTCATAAAGCCTTGAAAAGTGCTTAGACAAATATTCTCATCAGTGGCCTGTCCGTAAAGTCTTAATCCTTTTATCAAACTGGTTCTCGATTTCAAGCATGTACTTTTTGAAGCATTCTAATGCTTTAGATCTATGTAATATCAAGTACACATGACCATACCAAGTATAATCGTCTATATATATGATGAAGTAGGATTGTCTATAGAGGGTCCTAACATTAAGGGGTCCACGGATGTCAGAGTGGATTAGCTCTAAAGGAGTTGAAGTGAATATTACTTTTTTGAATGGTTTCCTAATTAACTTTCAAGTCAAATAAAGCTCATAGGTAGGAAGAACTATGTTTTTAAGCTGACCTACGAGGCCTTCTCTAGGAAGTCTATGCATTCTATCCTGATTTATATGACCTAATCTATCATGCCAAATGTGCGGGTTAATGTCTGCTAAAGTAAAAAAGGTATGTACATTATAATCATATAAATCATCAAAATCAAGTACTAATAAACCATCATAAACATAATTGTGTCCATAATAAGAAGAGTCTAAAAAGATGTCCACCACATCTGAACAAAAAGTAGAAGAAAAATCAAGTCATACTAATGAACTATTGAAAGCATAGAAAGTAAATTGTACCTAACATCGGGTACATAGAGTACGTCATAGAGGAGTATAGTGTATCACTTCCGTAAGTGATTTTGGAATGATCCAACTCCTTGTACATCCTTAGAGAAACTATTTCCTATTTAGATTCTCCGGTTACCAGCTGGGCACCTCCGGTACCCCCAAGAACCCCATTTGATCCCTAGCCATGTGCTACGTTTCTCCTTAACACTGCCAAAAAATTGAGCAAAGGCTATGGAAGTTGAAAGCATTTAGCTATGGAATAAATCCGTAGCAAATTTACTACAGATTTTTTCCATAGCTAAATCCTAGCTAATCCGTAGCTAAATCATAACTCCTCACCTAGACCATATTAAACATAGATGATTCTTATGGGGCTCCATGGGGTCATCTAAGCCGTCCATTAGTTTTGATATATAATTTTAGTAGATGAGCTCAAAAATTAAATAAATTAAATGTCTAAGTGGACCACACCATAAGAAACAATAAAAATTAAGTATCTACTGTTAATATATTGTGTGGTTTTCTTACAAATTCGATTTGACTGGTTTTTTTACTAACATTTAAAATAATAATTTAAAATTAATGGACGGAGTGGATATGTAAAATACATATCCGGTGGGCCCCACGGTCCTAAAATTCAAGTCCCAAAGGGGCTATCCGTCAGCGCCCCATGGGAATTGGGTTTTGGAATGTACGTACAGTATAGTACACTCTTATAGTACTGATTAAACTCAATTAGGCCCACCGTGAATGTAATTGTCTAATTCACTCCGTCCATCTATTTTTTCAGATCATTTTAGTTGTTGATACCAAAATTGAGATATATAAAAAACAAAAGTGAATACATACCATAGGAAACTGTGGGAATAATGATTTCTACCGTTGAAACATTTCTATGGCCCTCCTAATGTTTATTTGTCATCCAACCTGTTCATAATATCACAAAGACATGGAAGAAGTGAAAGCACAAATATCATATTGATCTAAAAATTCTATGGCCCACCACGAAATTTTCAATGGTAGATGTTGAATTCACACTGTTTCCGGTGGTGTGGTACATTTAAGCTTTAGATATGCTTCATTTTTAAGATAAAGGCCTAAAATTATCTTCTAAAATGTATGGATGGAGTGGATAAAATTCAAGAAATATTGTGGGACCCACAGAGTTTAGTCAGTACGCTAAGTGTACTGAGTTAGTACGTGTGCAATCCACTTCAAAACTCCCTCCCCAAACCGAGCTTCCGCCATTTTCTCCTGCGCTCGAAACCCATCTCTCTCTCACAGTCAGCCACTCTCTTTCCCTTGCCCTCTCTCGATCTCCCGCTCTCCCTCACCCTCTCTCCCTGTCTATTGGCCGCATTCCCCCATCTCTGTTGTCAAAACCCCCTTTCACCGCAAGAAGGGGAAGAAGAAGGAGAAGGAGAAGGAGAAGAATGATGGTAAGTTTCTCTCTCTCTGTTTCTGAAATCTGTGGTGATTTTTTTTTATTTACACACGCACACACACCCCCACACACTCATGCCACACACGCACACACCCTACACACACACGCCGTGGGATTTCACCACTGTGGTGATTGAATGCCCACCATTAAATCTGTGGTGATTTTTTTTATTTATTTATTATTATTATTATTATTATTATTATTATTATTATTTTAGATTTTGATATTTGGAACATTGGAGGGATGTGATACTCTTGTTATAGGTGATAGATAACCAACAACTCACTGGTGCAAGGCATAACATCCCGGTGGATGGTTAGATCAGATGGAAGCCAATACACAAAATATCCCAACCCATAACCCCCATGATCATGTCAACAAAATAGAAAACCAAAATTAAAAGAAACCAATGCAGAGGAAGCTGGAAAGAGGTATGGTAGCTACCCATTGTTAGACCTCAGTAATGCAAATACAGAGTATTGTAAACCTAATATTCAGCTACCTTATGTAACGCCCGTGAAAAATCCATACTTGGGCTCGAGTACCAACTCGACCCGAAATTTGCGTAGAATTAATTCTTTTAGAAAATATGACTAAGTTAGCTAGCGCAACGCTGGAGTAGCTGGGAAATAGTCCCTGATCACTTTAAATACGTTCTACAAGACCCAAATCGAGTAGAACCAACGACTCTATAATACTCTATAACCTCGGACCAAACTCTAAGCAGGTTTGTTCTCTGGACCACTTTGAATCTTTGTATTGGATCTAGACCGCGCGTCGAAAGTCCGATACCTCCTATCTTAGACCGTTAGAACCGCCTAGCTGGACTTGACACCCATTCCAAAAATTAAGTCAAACCAATAATCACAGGCTATTTCATTGAGCCCGGACCGAAGAGAGTGCGAATAGGGACATAGTTGGAATTTCAAATTCAAATCTGGCACACGACTTGACGCGTCAGTATTGAGCGTTTTGACCGTCAGAATTCATCCAAATTACACCCTCGGATCAGGAGAAATTTCTATTTTATATCATGAGACTTTTAGCCCTGATCTACGTGCGGTGACCGCTTAACTGAAACTGGTCCGCCACGTGCGATCTGCGAACCCTGCCGGACTGAAAACTTAATACGTGATAGATCTGGTATGCAAGAGCTTAAGTCCAATCGCATTCGACCAGGGGACCACCAGAAAGCATCTTTTGGACCGAAACAGCCCCGAATTGGATATGCACTAAGTAAACTTTGTACCGGAGGCTGTTTTTGGCGTTTTTAAGCT
This sequence comes from Magnolia kwangsiensis, assembly GCA_037074715.1. Lineage (NCBI taxonomy): Eukaryota > Viridiplantae > Streptophyta > Magnoliopsida > Magnoliales > Magnoliaceae > Magnolia > Magnolia kwangsiensis. The sequence goes on along the minus strand of CM073576.1, from coordinate 37,604,494 downwards.
TATAAAAGGGGTTGAAACCCTCACTTCTCTCTCCCATCCGAAATTACAAGAAACCATAGATTGAGAGAGAGAAAAGGTGAGAGTTTGTGAGTGAGAGTGGGATAGATTTTTCCAGTCTTCGAGCCACCTGTTGCTAGTGCCTAAGCAACACCTCCTGATCACCAAGCCGGTGATTCTTCCGCGTTTTCAGGTAATAACTAACCCTAAAAGTTGCTGATTTGGGGATCACTAAGATCCATAGCTTTTTAACCAATAGATCTTGTAAAACAGGTTCTCTTACTGCCGTTGACGAAGCGTATACGCTCCGTTCAAAACAACACGTCTACAAGAGACTAGGTGAGGATTTTAGACGCTTTGATTGACGGTTTCCAATGCTTCCAATGTCGTTTAATAGTAGATTATCGACGGCATCGTCGTTTGACATGTACAACATGCTTCCGTTTCCTGTTTCGTAAATTAACAAAGAATATGAGATTTAGGGCATTTTAGTCATTTATAGGAAGTACAGTTTACATTCATATTTTTCTGATGTGATTGACATGGTTTGTTGTCGCATTAGGAAGTTATGAATATGAGCATAATTAGTTTGGCGAAGAGATTCGCCTAATTGCGCACTTCGGGTCGACATACTATATGTAGACTTAAGTGTGTAGTGTATGTATTTGTATGAATGCTTGTATTAGTATGTGTTGAATTAAATGATGTTATGAGATAGTTTGAGATTGATTTCTCAATTAACATGCTGACTTAAATGATTTCCTACATGTTGATTATATGCATGATTTCATTACATGCATGAAATATATGTGCTTGAAGATTTACTTAAGTTGAATGTTATAACATGTGTTAACATGCTCACATGATTGTATTTCAATTCCAATATTCCTATATAAGCTGCTGATGTGATTCCATAATTGTTTGGGACTATACTTAGTCCAGGCAGTCGGTAACCGATCGAATTCGTGGCTGGCTGGTCTTAGCCACGAATGACGCGTCGATGAACGCGAGTCGTGTTTGAAGTTGGCAGCAGTGGTTAGGCCACGCGAAGTGTTTTACGCACTTCATGTCGTTCGACTTGAGATGCGATCGCGTTAGTCGAGCCCGTCAAGTAACCCGACTGGCCGATGTATGTTCACCCTGTATGAGTCATAACTGCTTGAACCTAGGGTACTGAACTTACCATTGTAAACCCTGTTAACCATGGTACCTTGATCCACGAAGACTCATGAGCCGGGCATGGTGGTATGGGACACCGTGGTCGAGCTGTCGACCTACGATGGGGCCACAAACCTCCCCGTAGTGACCAGTGAGCACCTAGTCTCGTGAGCAGATTATGGTGGTATGGGACACTATATTCTAGCTGTCGGCCTACACTGATCAGGCAACGAGTCCTTTGTAGTGACCGCGAGAGTATTCTGAGTCTACGGGAGGCGACGACCCTTCAGTAGCAGTAGAGTACAGTAGGCCTGTATTGATAAGGTGATGGGGGAGCAGTGCAACGAGTGCGAGCAACATCCCTGGCAGCCCTTACAGCGACCTACAAAATATACATCGTATGAGATTACTAGGAGTGACGACCCTAGACAGGATCTGTGTTGGGATTGATACAAGGGAAGTACCTTAGTTTCCCAATCCTGCTGTTTGAATGGACTAATAACAACTCGAAAATCATATCACCATAACATTGCATGTGCCTGGAAGATGTGGAGCACTCTAGGGAGTGTGGCATGTCGCGGTCGTAAGATGTTGCCGTATGAGGAAGATCGTCGGTGAGGGCATACATCACGTCATGTCATCTTGCATTAGCAACAGTATTAGGATTATCTGATTTACTGCTTTACTATTATCGCATGATTGATTTGTGAACATGCTAATCTTTGCTTTATGATTCCACTGAGTTGATCACTCATTCCCACGTTACGGGATGGTGTTTGCAACACCCACCAGACCCTGTTGTAGATGCAGGTGAGGCTGAGATCCAGGAGGCAGAGCCAGACTTCGACGAGGACCAGGACGAGTTCTCGTACATGCAGTATTATGATGGCTTTGCGTAGGTGACCTGGGTTGATGGGACTTCAGTGGGACTATTTTGAACATTACATTTTGTTCATGTCTATGTATATGAGACTCAGAGATGTATTCATACCTTAGAGACAGATGAGATCTACTTTATTTTTCCATACAGTGATATATATATTGTTTAGTCTTCCGCTTGCTTTTATCACTGGATCTGAAGTATGAATTGCAGTTTTGGTATACTTTTACTCATGTGAATGCTTTAAATCAGACAACATTGAATCATAATCATTTTTGTTGCATAAGTGACGGTCTGGAACTCGGGAGTTGAGTTTATACATGACCCTCGATTTTCAGGGCGTTACACCTTACCTTACACTAAAGACTCTCTATCGCAGACCTCAATAACTTGTCCCCAATAATCTGTCTCAGCTTCCTAATAAACTCATCACGACTTATCTTTCTCCTCTTAAATTCATCATAGTGAAGATTGACCGAGTTCATATCTTTAGGAGGAATTTTTCTTGAGATTGCAGCAAACAACATAGGGAAAGGCATCTAAGGTAATTTAGGAGTCTTGGGTGCTCTTGAACCAAAACCCCCAGCCTTTTCTTGATATTGCTTAACGGAAGCCAAAAATTGATGAGATTCCACTACCAAATTAATAGGCGGCGCATCTTGCAATTGTCTATACGAAGAGGAGTAAAATGTGTAATCCCTGACATGTCAGATTTGCATTCTTTACCGACCAACAAGTCTTCGATGCTAGGAGGCACCCTGAAACTGAGAGTATATTCTGGATATATGTGCATATTCATATAAGTTTTTCATATTATGTAATGCTTTGGGTTTTGAAGATTATCTACGCCGCTATCAAAGTTTTCACTGTTGGGCTGAAATTGTTCAGATCCAGGATGAACAAGTTCCATATTCCCCATTATAACACGACACAACACCATATGTCATATACCGTTTTCGTCAACATCAGAATACCTGACATTGGAGCAGTTCACCGGGGTAAGATGAATGCCAGTGCCATAGACGGGCTTGAATTTTGGCTTTACATTGTGCCCAAACCCATTAAGCATGATCCCTGTTAAAGCTTCTTTTCAAGCACCAAGCCAAGAGTAGCGAACATTTGCATTTCCACGGAAACTTTTGGTGATCTCAACCTTCTTCTGAAAAAGCTGCAACCGAGTTTGCCCCGAATTGCTTAGTGAAGCATGGTAAATTCTGACAATGCTGTCCGCATCAATGAATTGGCTTAAACCTACAATGAGCATGCTCTTCACGACATCATAGTCTCTTCCACCACTAACCAGTTTGACTAAGCTGCCATGAAAATATTCAAAACCAGGATTTTGCAGAGTAGGAAATGTAAATGGTTCATTTTCTCCAATGACTTCGTTAATTTCTACATCTGGTTTATCACCAGAAGTGTAATCCTATTCTAGCTCATAAAAGTTGCTAGAGGGTTTTGGTTTTTCTTCTATTTTAAGCCGCTTCACATGAGGAACATCACATTCCTCTGACTTTGAACTATCAGTGGCACTTATTGCAATCTCAAGTTGCACCTTGATTTCGCGTGTCCCATTTGGTTCCGGATTTGCATTTGGTTGTTCCCTTCCACCATAAGATCCATGGTAGCCATGAAACTCATTAATATCAGAGTATAATTCTGGAAAGAAGCAGGCATTATATTCATCAATCCAAGCTATATGCAGCTGTAAAGCTATTTCAAAATCGATCTGAAGCATGTGTAAGAAATCAAACAATAAGCGACAGCCCTGCAACGTCAGTTTAGCAATTGCCTTCTTTGTTCTGAAATCTTTCCTTAGTAAAGTAATGACTTCCTCTAGAAAATCATTCCACTCATCATTCCGATAGAAAAGTAAACACTGCGGTAACCCGCTTTTCATAAACTTCGAATAGTTCTTAAGCACAGATTTCCTGAAACGGCACCTGCAGTCATTTTTGCAGCCACCAGATCTCACCCTCTTGCAATGCCTCTCTGAGGGCTGGTCCAAGGTAGTCCTCTGCAATACTGACTTGCGAGCAACAAGAGTGAAATGCACTGTGCATTGTGTTGCTCGCTTTCTCTTCAGATCAATCAGACCTCCTCTTCCACTATCCGACACCTTTGCATTTTGTGGTTCCATTTTTAACTAAAGAACTAATCCCTATCCAAATACTAATATTTATGCACAGATGTGACTCCACAAGATATTCACATTAATATACAATCCTCCTTAAGGTATACTCCAGGAAAACCATGGCGAAGAAGATAGCGTGCAAGGTGACCCTGTAAATATACAAAAATTATTATTTTTTTTCTTTTCTTTTTTTTTTTCATTGCAATTTTATTTTTTTATGACTATAGATATTGTTTCATGTTTATAAAAAAAAAAAAAAAGATTAATATTGTAAATCAGTTTAATAGTGCATCCAAACGCACCCTACGAGAGGTAGAGAAAGGACACTAATCTTTGAACTTGAAGGCAATCCTATGCCTGCCCCCAAATACTATTGGTGGACGAGAGGGGGTAAAAAACTGATCAGTGGGGGATTATCCTTCAATATAGAGTAATTTTGAGACTCAAAAAGTCAGGGAGGATTCACTTTCAAGGGAAAGTTAGTGAGAAGTTTCAACCTCTGCAACCAATCTTCCTGGATCCTCGAGGGTTTTTTATTTTTTTTTCTAGAACACATGCCAACAAGAAAAGTGTGTGGAACATCTAATCAGTGCATAATGGTGGCATGTGCCATGAAGAAGACCAAAAGTAAAAATCAAGCTGGTTTATCCATCAGGAGTGGCCACATGGGTATGCCGATTGCAGAATTTTGGCATTTTTTTCTCCAAAATTGTCCATTCTATTCTTGGGGTGGCCAACTTGATGAATGGATCAGCCTAATTTTCATGTTGTTAGGTGCATCATGTATGCAATTGTATCTATATATAGGTATTACATATGTAAATAACTGTGATACACATAGTAGAATATGCATATGGGTGTTCCCTGACAGATATCTACATATCTAGTCTAAGCATGCATACAGCTGTATACACTAATCTTGATGGGTGCACTTACATCTTCATGGTGGGACCCATGAAATAGCTAGGTTGGCACATGTGCCTCATGGGGATGAGAAGTGGACTAGTGGACCTTTACCAGGCATATGTATCTTCTGTGTAAGTAAGAGAGACAAACAAGCACTTAGTCATTGTACTTCAAAATGTTTAAGGTTTATTGCATGAGTCTCATCCATGAAAGCTGCTACTAAAAGGTTGCATGATGTGAAACCAAGGGCATGGCATGTGCAATGCACATGGACCAAGGAATAGAGAAAGAAAAGGTCACACAATAGATGTATGGACGTCACATTCATCACAGTGGACTCACAGAGCCTTTCTTACATGGTCTCTTTAATGAGATGCTTCACGTGGGTTACAATGAGAAGTGGAAAAGTCAGTGTGGGATACACACATTAGAAAAAGTGAAAGGAAGCTGGTACAATCTGTGTCCCTTGTGTGGTGAAGTCTTTAACTGGTACAATCCATCATTTAGCTTGATATATTAGAAATGCATGCGAGACTTTTCATCTATGCAAGTGGTTTAAGATTTTACTTATAAATTATATTATTAATTTATTGTAAAAATACAATGATTGCAAACTCCTTAATACATTATATTTGGTAGATAATATCTGTATGGGTCGAATCATCTGATAGTACTTCCATCATTTCCAACTTTGAATTGGATGGTGCATTAGGCTAATTTTCAACTTTAATTTTTGGTAAGGTGCAGGTTGAAAATGGACCCCTTGGTTAATCAAGATTCGACTGTAATGAATAGGGAGTAGATGACACTAAGTTTTCCAGACCCACGTTTTATTTCTGGAATAAGAAGTTTCTCAAAGTTTGCACAAGAAAACCTTCCTGGTAGAGAATCCGTTCCTTGTCCTTGCACCACTTACAGATGTACATGTTTTCCAGTTTTTTTATGATGATATGGAAATACATCTAATGAAAAATGGATTCGACCCAAGCTATACGGTTTGGAACATGCATGGGGAGCATGTATCACCTAAGTGTACCGTACGTGAATCAAGTTCGCAACAATACCATAGTGTCCCGAACTTAAATGAGGTTCACAACATGATAATTCAAGAACTTGGTGGTAATAACCTAGATGAAGTTGTACAGGATGAGCCGAATGTGACCCCTGTAGTTGAAGGTGTCTTTGGAGAAAATGAAACCAATGATTTTGAAGCAAATTTACGAGACGCAATGACTAAGCTATACCCTGGGGCCCAAGATTTCACCATGCTGACTTTCATTGTACAACTTTTCAAATTAAAGGTGAATCATGGATGGAGTGAAAAAAGCTCTACAGAGCTTCTTCAACTACTAAAGAAGGTGTTACCTTCCGGTAACAAGGCCCCAACTAATACCTACGAAGCGAATAAGATCATTACAAACTTAGGTCTTAATTATGTGTAAATCCATGCTTGTCCAAATGACTGCATCTTATACTGGAGAGAGAACAAGATGAAAACCATTTGTCCAAATTGTAAAACTCCTAGGTACAAGAATGAAATGGATTCTGAGAAAAAATGATCTCAAATACCTAAGAAGGTGTTAAGGTATTTTTCATTAACACAAAGGCTACAAAGAATATTCAGTGTGCCATGGTTGGCGAAAGAAATGTCTTGTCACTCAACCAGGAAATTTCAATATGAAAAGATGGAGCATCCGGCCGATTTTATTGCATGGAAGAATATTGATGACAAGTATACAGATTTTTCATCTGAGCCTCGCAATGTTCGATTAGGTTTGTCTACAGATGGGTTTAATCCATTCGGCGCTTTCAGTATGTCGCATAGTTCATGGCCTGTTATGTGTGTGACGTACAACCTTCAACCAAAGCTTTGCATGAAACCTCAGTTTACTATGTTGACTTTGCTCATTGAGGGACCGCGACAACCAGGAAAGGATATTAATGTTTATTTACAGCCATTGATTGATGAATTGTAAAAGTTATGGCGAGAAGGGGTCACGACGTTCGATGCATACCATGAAAATAAATTCAACATGTGTGTTGTTCTACTTTGGACAATCCATGACTTTCCAGCATATGGTAATGTTTCTGGTTGTAAGACAAAGGGTAAGTATGGTTGTCCTGTATGTGGTCCCAACACAGATTCTTTGTGACTCAAATATGGAAAGAAACATGTTTATATGGGCCACAGACGATGGTTGCCAATGTCAGAATAGGCTAGGAAGGACACAAGTGTTGGCACGTTCAACAAGAAGGTGGAGATACGACATCAACCGATTCGTCTGGATGGGATTGAGGTCAAAAGACAAACTGTAAACTTGAATATGCAGTGAGGGAAGACTGGGAAGAATAATATAAGGGGTATTGATGGAGGCCGACAAGAGCTAGCGGATGATGTTGAATCACTGTGGTTCTTCAAACGGTCTATATTATTTGATCTGGAGTATTAAAAAGATATTTTCGTGTGTCACAACCTTGATGTCATGCATATTGAGAAAAATATATGTGAAATCCTTCTTGCCTTGATGTTGAACACGCTTGGTAAAACCAAGGATGATGCTGATGCACGCATGGACCTGAAAAAATTAGGAATTAAGAAGCGTCTATGGCTGAAAAAGAACAATGGCAAGGTGATTTAGAAACAAGGTTCTTTTTGTCTAAGAAAAGAAGAGAAAAAACTTTTCATCCAGACTTTGCATGAGTTGCGTGTTCTGATCGGTTTTAGTGTGAATTGGAAGACCATTGTAAAGGAAGATTGTGTGGATTTAAAGGGAATAAAGTCTCATTCTTACCATGTGTTGATATAACATCTGCTCCCAGTTCTCATCCAGCATGCATTCAAGGATAGGAAGATCATTCGTCCTATAATTACAAGCTTTTGCACATTCTTTAATGCCTTGTGCTTGACAACCGTAGACCTTCAAACACTCCTTACTCTCAAGAGGGGCATGGCGAGGACGTTATGTCAGCTTGAAACTATATGCCCGCCATCGATATTTGTCATTATGATGCATTTATCGATCCATTTGGCTTACGAGGCTCGCATATGTAGTCCTGTATACTATCGATGGATGTATCCATTTGAATGATACGCTGTGAGCTTAATAAGAATAAATCGGCTTAACATCTACATTTTCATGTATATATAATGTATCATTAACTTTGTCAGGTTCATGAAGACATTCAAGGCCTATGTTCATAACAAGACACGACCTGAGGGTTGTATTGTAAAGCAGTACATCCAAGAGGAGACAGTTATATTCTGCAACCAATATAAAGGAAAACAGAAAATAAGCCTACTGGAAAAGCTGGAAAAATGGTTTAATGGAGTCATTCCAGGACTACGTAAATTGAAAGATATCATTGATGATGACCTTAATGATGACGACGTTGGTCCAGTAGGTTCGGGTCAAAGTGTTATCATAGTGGGTATCGAATACGAATAAGCTCGTACATGGGTACTGAAGAGTCATCCTAGGTACGACGAGTGGGAAGGGTATGTACAATAAACTAATATATATGTATGTATCTATATATATATATATATATATATATATATATATATATATATATATATATATATATATATATATATATATATATATATATATATATATATATATATATATATATATATATATATATATATATATATATATATATATCTTCCTTATTTTATGCGATTTCAATATAACAATGTTATCGAATATCGCGCAGGAAACATAAAGATTTCTTACAGCGATGTTATAAGAGGACCAACAGGGTGCCTAGTGAGGACGAATTCATATCTTGGTTGAAGAGGCAACTAGAGTTCATTGAATCTGACGATAATGAATTTAAAGATGTAGTGAGAGGACCTCTAGATTTTTCTATGCAATATAATAAATATTGTATTAATGGTTTCCTCTTTGTCACTAAGGACTATGAGGAGAATAAAATGAACCAAAACAGTGGGGTTAGAACAGAGGGCATGACAACCTTCCGATCAAGTGCTAAGGATATCAATACAGTGGATGAAAATCAACCTTACTATGGAGTCCTTCGTCGAATTATCCAATTGGAGTACCGAACAGGGTACAAGCTCGTCATATTTAAGTGTGATTGGGTGAAAGTGACACATCATGGTGTTTCTTTTGATGTCGAAGCGAATTTGAAATTAGTAAATTTTTCTAATCTTTACAGTTCAGAAAAAGTCGGTGACGAGCCCTTCATTCTTGCAGATCATGCCACACAAGTTTTCTACTCCAGAGATCCAAAAAATCCTGACTGGCATGTGGTCTTAGAGGTTTCAAAAAAAATTTTGTCGAAGAAGAGACGTGCGTTCTATCGGAACAATTAAAGGCTATAAGTAATGCCGATGCAGGACCTGATCTCACCTCATTAGCAATGGTTGATGAGTTGATATTCAATGAATCTGAAGATATCAGTGTTGTGGTCGAGAAAACAAAGAAAGAAAATGATCAAAGAGAATCTACTGATTTGTTTGTATTTTCTAAGCATATAACAAAATGATATTTATTGGAGGAAATCTAATCAAGGTTTGGATAATATAGTGAATTTTTTGTACTTTATCTATGATCTAAATAATTTCTTAACCATTAGCTATTTTTTTTCTTTTCTTTTCATATTAAGGAAGAAATAGGCACATGGATTCACAACCAGAAGTATTGGGGGCGCAGGTGCTTAGGAGTACAGATTCAAGCAACACCAAAGGTAATAAGATATTTCTCCTTAATTATATATGTAAGTTTCCTTTCTCTTATATATTGACGGTAATCAATGATGTGTATATATAACTGTTATTCTTTTTATGTAATTGTGTCAGCTTCTTCTTCATCCAAAAAGAGAGGCATTACTAGGGGGTCTCTTTACTTGTACAACTTGATAGGAAAAAAGTCATAAAGACGAATGAATTTGGGCAACCAAATGAGGACTGTTCCAATCACAGAGACTTTGCATCGTATGTCGGTGTCCTCACCCGTTCTCATATCCCGATCATATACTCGGACTTTCGCTAAGTGCCTCATGAACAAATTCATATGGTCATAGAAAGATTGTCACAGCTTTATGAGTTTGAGGGTCAAAGTTGGGGTATAAGTCTTGATTACGTTACAAAACGCATCAATGAAGCATGAAGGAATTACAAGAGAAGATTGACTGTAAAATATATTAACAACAAGGATCTTATTGTTGTGAGAGATGGTCCTACCCCCCCAAGTATCCCTATAGAGGATTGGAGGGTCTTCGTGGATCAACGTAGTACCGAAGAATTCAAGAGGGTAAGCGCAAGGAATAAAGTCAATCGGGCCAAGCTAAAAGGACCCGCGTGTCTTGAGAGGCACAACATGGCTGTTACTCGCCATAAGATGGTATGCATTTAAAAATAGATATTATAGTTTAAAATTGAATTTAAATTTGAATTATCATTCATCTAAATCTATTAATGATGTGTATTTGAATGATATGTAATGTGGCAAAGGCGATGGAGAAGAATCTTACCTCTAATGTCGAGATAAGCCGATGTGAAGTCTTCTTAAGAGCCCATACCTGAAAGGACAAAGTTGTCCAGTATCCTGACCTTTCTGTAAGTGCATCCCTCGTACCACTAACTAGTATCCTTATGAAAAGCCTATGTATAACTTCGAATTATATTGCATTTATTTATATTTTTTCACAGGAAAAAGTAGATGAGCTCTATAGTAGCAATCTTACTTCTAGGATGACCAGCATGGATGATGCCCTTACAGAGGTACTAATAAAATTTAAAAATTACTAAGTTTTATGGTAATTATGAATATCCTAATAACTTGATTTATAATATTTTACAGTTGGCTGGTTCTGACAATAGAGGGCGAATATGGGGTCTAGGTTGCTCAATAAGCAAACTAAGACTGAAGAAGTCAGCCCCTGCTCGTTTAAAGGTAGAGCATGTGACAAAAGAAAAAGAGAGCGTAACTCAAGAGTTATTTCAGGTGAAGAAAAAATTGGATGATATGACTCAAGATATAGTTGAGATGAAGAAAACATTAGGCAATATGGAGAAAGAGGGACACTATACTCGAAATCTCTCATCACCAATAGTCATTAAATCTACTCAGGCATCGTCAGTATGCAAGTATAAATTTTTTACTATATTGAGGTTATAATTATATTATAAATTCTAACAATACCAATGTCATTTTATGTGTAAATGTAGCCGGATATTATATATATCGGTAAGAGATGAGACTTGCTTGGTTTTGAAAAATGTGGTGTAGTTGCTCATGGTGAAGTACACGAAGTTAATCCAAATGCAACTGTCCATTGCCAACCATTGGAGATGGAGCTTTTGTTGTTGTCCTGACTGAGGTTATACAACCTCACGCTCCTTTGTGGAAAGAAGATGGGTTCACATCTACACTTGGAGAGGCTGGTCTAGGATCATTTATGCAATGGGGGAAAGAGGCTTTGAGAATCCTATAATTTGAACAATGTTGGTACTCTATAATTGAACATGTGTAGTGTGTGCATTTTAAATTAATTTTGAGCGTGTAGTTTGCATTTTGAACTAATTATGAACTAATTTGGCACTTGTTTTTTTTTAAAAAAAATAATTGAATGAATTTTGTACTCTATATTTGAACGTATTTATAGTCTTAGGCTCCATTTGGTCATCACATTAGTATTTATGAAAATATTTAAAAAAAAAAAAAAAAACTAAATGGAGCCTAAGCCCTTTTTTAACTCCACCAATGCAATTCCTTGCATTGCCGGTCCCAAGCCCGGGTAAAGGAGGAGGGAGAAGGGCTTTAGAATGAGATTGTTAACTATGGAGGAGATCCTGAAAATACATTATCTCTGGTTTTATTGTTTTACTTGTACATTTTTGTATTGATTACTCAAGCATGACGGTTATGTGCATTCTTTCAGGTGGATGTTGCATGTGGGAGGATTGGAGCTGCGTATTTTAGATTCAAGCATCTGGTAAGTCTCTTGTTAAGAATGCACATGTGTAGTTATCATTGTAGATATAGTTATTCATTATGATAGTTATTCATTATGTGACAAGTTTTCAGGTGAGATGAATGAGTTTTAAAAGAAAACAGTCTGCGGTTTTGAGAAGTGATTCCCAATACCATTTTATGTTTAAATGCATATTTCAGATTCAAGCATTTGGTACGTCACTTGACTCAAGAATGCACATGGTTGGAGTGGTCTGGCCATTTGGACAGACCATGTTTATGTATTTGCTCAAAATTGATGGAGCAGACTCGGATGTGTATCGAAGCTATCCGGAAGAGCGGGGAACCCTGAAAGGTGGGAACTGCTGTTATGACCATGATGAAGCTGTCCATTTTCTAAGGACAGCATTGGTGGGGCCTGTCCAATTGGATAGGCCGTGTTTATGTATTTTCTTGAAATTAATGGAGCAGACCCAGATGTGCGTCGGAGCTATCCGGAAGAGCAGGGGTCCCTGGAAGGTGAGAACCGCTGTTATGACCATGATGAAGCTGTACATTTTCTATAGACGGCATTAAAAGGGCCTAAAAATTTGGACAGACCATGTTTATATTTATATTTGCAGGTACCATACCCTTAACCCAAACCCAAACCGATACTCAAACCCAAAAACCTATAACCTAAACCAAAACCAAAACCAAAACCTATAACGTAAACTAAAACTAAAACCTATGACCTAAACCCGGACCCATTCTCAAATCCCAAAACCTACAACTTAAACCCGAACCCATTCTCAAATCCCAAAACCTATAACCAAAACCAAAATCAAAACCTATAAACTAAACCCGAACCCATTCTCAAATCCTAAAACCTATAACCTAAACCTAAACCTAAACCTATAACCTAAACCTGAACCCATTCTAAAATCCCAAAACCTATAACCTAAACCAAAACCAAAACCAAAACCTATAACCTAAACCCGATCCGATTCTCAAATCCTAAAACCTATAACCTAAACCAAAACCATAACAAAAACCTATAACCTAAACCCGAACACATTCTCAAATCCAAAAACTAATAACCTAAACCTAAACCTTATCCTAAACCTATAACCTATAACCTAAACCAAAACCATACCTAAGACCTAAACACGAACCCATTCTCCAATCCCAAAACCTATAACCTAAACCAAATCCAAAACTAACCTAAACCCGAGCCGATTCTCAAATCCTAAAACCTATAACCTAAACCAAAACCTATGACCTAAACCTGAACTCATTCTCAAATCCCAAAACCTATGACCTAAACCTGAACTCATTCTCAAATCCCAAAACCTATGACCTAAACCCGAACCCATTCTGAAATCCCAAAACCTATAACCTAAACTTAAACCTACCATTCTAAAATCCCAAAACCTATAACCAAAACCAAAACCTATAACCAAAACCCGAACCCATTCTCAAATCCTATAACCTATAACCTAAACCTAAACCTTATCCTAAACCTATAACCTATAACCTAAAGAAAAACCTATAACCTAAACCAAAACCAAAACCTATAACCTAAACCAAATCCGAAAACCTATAACCTAAACTAAAACCAAAACCAAAACCTATAACCTATAACCTAAACCCGAACCCATTCTCAAATCCCAAAACCTATGACCTAAACCCGAACCCATTCTCAAATCCCAAAACCTATAACCAAAACTTATGACCTAAACTCGAACCCATTCTCAAATCCTAAAACCTATAACCTAAACCAAAACCATAACCAAAACCTATAACCTAAACTCGAACCCATTCTCAAATCCAAAAACCTATAACCTAAACCTAAACCTTATCCTAAACCTATAACCTATAACCTAAACCAAAGCCTATAACCTAAACCAAAACCAAAACCAAAACCAAAACCAAAACCTAAGACCTAAACCTGAACCCATTCTCCAAACCCAAAACCTATAACCTAAACCAAAACCAAAACCAAAACCTATAACCTAAACCTGAGCCGATTCTCAAATCCTAAATCCTATAACCTAAACCAAAACCTATGACCTAAACCCGAACCCATTCTCAAATCCCAAAACCTATGACCTAAACCCGAACCCATTCTCAAATCCCAAAACCAATGACCTAAACTCGAACCCATTCCCAAATCCCAAAACCTATAACCTAAACCTAAACCTATAACCTAAACCCGAACCCATTCTAAAATCACAAAACCTATAACCAAAACCAAAACCAAAACTAAAATCTATAACCTAAACCTAAACCTTATCCTAAACCTATAACCTATAACTTAAACCAAAACCTATAACCTAAACCAAAAAAAAAATCAAAACCAAAACCTAAGACCTAAACTCGAACCCATTCTCCAATCCCAAAACCTATAACCTAAACCAAAACCTATAACCTAAACCCGAACCGATTCTCAAATCCTAAAACCTATAACCTAAGCCAAAACCTATCACCTAAACCCGAACCCATTCTTAAATCCCAAAACCTATGACCTAAACCCGAACCCATTCTCAAATCCCAGAACCTATAACATAAACCTAAACCTATAACCTAAACCCGAACCCATTCTAAAATCTCAAAACCTATAACCTAAACCAAAACCTATAACCAAAACTCGAACCCATTCTCAAATCTTAAAACCTATAACCTAAACCTAAACCTTATCCTAAACCTATAACCTATAACCTAAAGCAAATCCTATAACCTAAACCAAAATCAAAACCTATAACCTAAACTAAATCCCAAAACCTATAACCTAAACTAAAACCAAAACCATAACCAAAACCTATAACCTAAACCCAAACCCATTCTCAAATCCAAAAACCTATAAACTAAACCTAAACCTTATCCTAAGCCTATAACCTATAACCTAAAGCAAAACCTATAACCTAAACCAAAACCAAAACCTATAACCTAAAGAAAATCCCAAAACCTATAACCTAAACTAAAACTAAAACTAAAACCTATAACCTATAACCTAAACCCGAACCCATTCTCAAATCCCAAAACCAATGACCTAAACCCGAACCCATTCTCAAATATCAAAACCTATAACCTAAACTAAAACCAAAACCTATGACCAAAACCCGAACCCATTCTCAAATCCAAAAACCTATAACCTAAACCCGAACCCATTCTAAAATTCCAAAACCTTTAACCTAAACCAAAAACAAAATAAAAACCTATAACCTAAACCCGAACCGATTCTCAAATCCTAAAACCTATAACCTAAACCAAAACCTATGACCTAAACCCAAACCCATTCACAAATCCCAAAACCTATGACCTAAACCCGAACCCATTCTCAAATCCCAAAACCTATAACCTAAACCCGAACCCATTCTAAAATCCCAAAACCTATAACCTAAAACAAAACCAAAACCAAAACTTATAACTTAAACAAAAACCCATTCTCAAATCCTAAAACCTAAAACCTAAACCTAAACCTAATCCTAAACGTATAACCTATAACCTAAAGTAAAACCTATAACCAAAACCAAAACTAAAACCTATAACCTAAACCAAATCCTAAAACCTATAACCTAAACTAAAACCAAAACCAAAACCTATAACCTTTAATGTAAACCCGAACCCATTCTCAAATCTCAAAACCTATAACCTAAACCAAAACCAAAACCAAAACCAAAACCTAAGACCTAAACTCGAACCCATTCTCCAATCCCAAAACCTATAACCTAAACCAAAACCAAAACCAAAACCTACAACCTAAACCCGAACCGATTCTCAAATCCTAAAACCTATAACCTAAACTAAAACCATAACCAAAACCTATAACCTAAACCCGAACCCATTCTCAAATCCAAAAACCTATAACCTAAACCTAAACCTTATCCTAAACCTATAACATATAACCTAAACCAAAACCTATAACCTAAACCAAAACAAAAACCAAAACCAAAACCAAAACCTAAGACCTAAACCCGAACCCATTCTCCAATCCCAAAACTTATAACCTAAACCAAAACTAAAACCAAAACCTATAACCTAAACCCGAACCGATTCCCAAATCCTAAAACCTATAACCTAAACCAAAACCTATAACCTAAACCCGAACCCATTCTCAAATCCAGAAACCTATAACCTAAACCTAAACCTAATCCTCAGCCTATAACCTATAACCTAAACCAAAACCTATAACCTAAACCAAAACCAAAACTAAAACCAAAACCTAAGACCTAAACTCGAACCCATTCTCCAATCCCAAAACCTATAACCTAAACCAAAACCAAAACCAATACCTATAACCTAAACCCGAACCGATTCTCAAATCCTAAAACCTTTAACCAAAACCAAAACCTATGACCTAAACCCGAACCTATTCTCAAGTCCCAAATCCGATGACCTAAACCCGAACCCATTCTCAAATCCCAAAACCTATAACCTAAACCTAAACCTATAACCTAAACCCGAACCCATTCTAAAATCTCAAAACCTATAACCTAAACCAAAACCAAAACCAAAACCTATAACCTAAACCCGAACCCATTCTCAAATCCTAAAACCTATAACCTAAACCTAAACCTTATCCTAAACCTATAACCCATAACCTAAAGAAAAACCTATAACCTAAACCAAAACCAAAACCTATAACCTAAACCAAATCCCAAAACCTATAACCTAAACTAAAACCAAAACTAAAACCTATAACCTATAACCTAAACCCAAACCCATTATCAAATCAAAAACCTATAACCTAAACCTAAACCTTATCCTAAACCTATATCCTATAACCTAAACTAAAACCTATAACCTAAACCAAAACCAAAACCAAAACCAAAGACCTAAACCCGAACCCATTCTCAAATCTCAAAACCTATAACCTAAACCAAAACCAAAACCAAAACCTATGACCTAAACCCGAACCCATTCTCAAATCCTATAACCTAAACCTAAACTTAAACCTTATACTGAACCTATAACCTATAACCAAAACTAAAACCTATAACCAAAACCAAAACCAAAACCTATAACCTATAACCTAAACTAAAACCAAAACCAAAACCTATAACCTATAACCTAAACCCGAACCCATTCTCAAATTTCAAAACCTATAACCTAAACCTAAACCTAAACCTTATCCTAAACCTATAATTGATAACCTAAACTAAAACGTATAACCTAAACTAAAACCAAAACCAAAACCAAAACCTAAGAGCCAAACTCGAACCCATTCTCCAATCCCAAAACCTATAACCTAAACCAAAACCAAAACCTACAACCTAAACCCGAACTGATTCTCAAATCCTAAAACCTATAACCTAAACTAAAACCTTAACCAAAACCTATAACCTAAACCCGAACCCATTCTCAAATCCCAAAATTTATAACCTAAACCTAAACCTATAACCTAAACCCGAACACATTCTAAAATCCCAAAACCTATAACCTAAAGCAAAACCAAAACCAAAACCTATAACCTAAACCCAAACCCATTTTCAAATCCTAAAACCTATAACCCAAACCCAAACCTTATCCTAAACCTATAACCTATAACCTAAACCAAAACAAAAACCTATAACCTAAACCAAAACCAAAACCTATAACCTAAACCAAATCCCAAAACCTATAACCTAAACTAAAACCAAAACCAAAACAATTAACCTATAACCTAAACCCGAACCCATTATCAAATCTCAAAACCTATAACTTAAACCTAAACCTAAACCTTATCCTAAACCTATAACTTATAACCTAAACCAAAACCTGTAACTTAAACCAAAACCAAAACCAAAGCCAAAACCTAAGACCTAAACCCGAACCCATTCTCCAATCCCAAAACCTATAACCAAAACCAAAGCCTACAACCTAAACCCAAACTGATTCTCAAATCCTAAAACCTATAACCTAAACTAAAACCATAAACAAAACCTATAACCTAAACCAGAACCCATTCTCAAATCCAAAAACCTATAACCTAAACCTAAACCATATCCTAAACCTATAACCTATAACCAAAACCAAAACCAAAACCAAAACCAAAACCCGAACCTATTCTTCAATCTCAAAACCTATAACCTAAACCAAAACCAAAACCAAAACCTATAACCTAAACTCGAACCGATTCTCAAATCCTAAAACCTATAACCTAAACCCGAACCCATTCTCAAATTCAAAAACCTATAACCTAAATCTAAACCTTATCCTAAACCTATAACCTATAACTTAAACCAAAACTTATAACCTAAACCAAAACTAAAACCAAAACCAAAACCAAAACCTAAGACCTAAACCTGAACCCATTCTCCAATCCCAAAACCTATAACCTAAACCAAAACCAAAACCAAAACCAAAACCAAAACCTATAACCTAAACCTGAACCGATTCTCAAATCCTAAAACCTATAACCTAAACCCAAACCCATTCTCAAATCCCAAAACCTATGACCTAAACCCGAACCCATTCGCAAATCCCAAAACCTATAACAAAACCTAAACCTATAACCTAAACCCGAACCCATTCTAAAATCTCAAAACCTATAACCTAAACCAAAACCAAAACCTATAACCTAAACCCGAACCCATTCTCAAATCCTAAAACCTATAACCTAAACCTAAACCCTATCCTAAACCTATAACCTATAACCTAATGCAAATCCTTTAACCTAAACCAAAACCAAAACCTATAACCTAAACCAAATCCCAAAACCTATAACCTAAACTAAAACCAAAACCAAAACCTATAACCTATAACCTAAACCCGAACCCATTCTCAAATCCCAAAACCTATAACCTAAACCTAAACCTGAACCTTATCCTAAACCTATAACCTATAACCTAAACCAAAACCTATAACCAAAACCAAAACCAAAACCTAAGACCAAAACCCAAACCCATTCTCCAATCCCAAAACCTATAACCTAAAGCAAAACCAAAACCAAAACCTATAAACTAAACCCGAACCGATTCTCAAATCCTAAAACCTATAACCTAAACTAAAATCATAACCAAAACCTATAACCTAAACCCGAACCCATTTTCAAATCCAAAAACATATAACCTAAACCTAAACCTATAATCTATAACCTAAACCAAAACCTATAACCAAAACCAAAACTGAAACCAAAACCAAAACCAAAACCTAAGACCTAAACCCGAACCCATTCTCCAATCCCAAAACCTATAACCTAAACCAAAACCAAAACTAAAACCTATAACCTAAACCCGAACCCATTCTCAAATCCTAAAACCTATAACCTAAACCAAAACCTATAACCTAAACCCGAACCCATTCTCAAATCCAAAAACCTATAACCTAAACCTAAACCTATAACCTATAACCTAAACCAAAACCTATAACCTAAACCAAAACCAAAACCTAAGACCCAAACCTGAACCCATTCTCCAATCCCAAAACCAATAACCTAAACTAAAACCAAAACCTATGACCTAAACCCGAACCCATTCTCAAATCTCAAAACCTATAACCTAAACCTAAACCAAAATCAAAACCTACAACCTAAACCCGAACCCATTCTCAAATCCTAAAACCTATAACCTAAACCTAAACCTTATCCTAAACCTATATCCTATAACCAAAACCAAAACCAAAACCTATAACCTAAACCAAATCCTAAAACCTATAACCTAAACTAAAACTAAAACCAAAACCTATAACCTATAACCTAAACCCGAACCCATTCTCAAATCCCAAAACCTATAACCTAAACCTAAACCTAAACCTTATCTTAAACCTATAACCTATAACCAAAACCAAAACCTATAACCTAAACCAAAACCAAAACCAAAACCTAAGACCTAAACTCGAACCCATTCTCCAATCCCAAAACCTATAACCTAAACCAAAACCAAAACCAAAACCTATAACCTAAACCCAAACCGATTCTCAAATCCTAAAACCTATAACCTAAACCTGAACCCTTTTTCAAATCCAAAAACCTACAACCTAAACCTAAACCTTATCCTAAACCTATAATCTATAACCTAAACCAAAACCAAAACTAAAACTAAAACGTAAGACCTAAACCCGAACCCATTCTCCAATCCCAAAACCTATAACCTAACCAAAACCAAAACCTTGTCTTTCTGTCTTTACATGATGCACTTCTTTCACTTTATCTTTCTTTTTTCCAATGGACATTCTAATTTATGTATAACATGACTGTTTGTAGGATGGTGGAATATACGAAGCTGTTGAAATTTCAGGGTGAAGTCGAGCACATTTCTCTAATGAAGCCAAAGATTTGTATTTTCAGCATTATTGTAATTGTAATTGTAATTAATTGAATGAATTGGATTGTAATTAATTGTAATTGATTGAATGAAGGATTGTAATTTGATTATAATTAAATGAATGAATGAGTGATTGTAATTGAATGAATAAATGGTTGTACAGGTGGTTATTGAATGAACAAATGATTATATATAATTTTGTAAGGTACAAAATAGCTACGGCTATTGACCGTAGCCATTAATCTGATAGGTGTAGCCTTTTTAATTTAGGCATATTGTTACGGACATTCAATTACAAATAATATTCGTAGCCATTAATCTGACAGGTGTAACCTTTTTAATTTAGGCATATTGCTACGGACTTTAGCTACGAATAATATCCATAGCCATAAATATGACAAGTGTAGCCTTTTCAATTTAGGCATATTGCTACAGGCTTTTAGCTACAAATAATATCCGTAATAGTCTGAAGTTTTTGCTACAGATAAAATTGCTATGGATTTTAACTATAGCTATTGTACTCTATAGCTACGGATTAGATCTGCAGCCATAGGTTTTGGACCTATTGTTATGGCACCTATGGCAACGGGCACACTACGAATAAAAACTGTAGCCATAGGTCTATGGCTACGGTTTTTATCCGTAGTCTTTGCTCAATTTTTTGGTAGTGTAATCAAAACCCAATTATGGTCAAATGTATGAGCAATCAAAACCCTAATACATACAAAAGCACGAGTGAAAGGATCAAAGTCAGCTTATACCTTCTTCAACTCATAGCTTTCTCGAGTGAAGTGATAAAGAGTCTCATAGTTGTAACACTTTGCCTTGAACATGTCTTTCTTACTACCCCTTTTACCTCTCTTATGTTTTCCACCATGCGACTTCTATACATACACTTCTTCTTCCTAGTTATTCACTTAGGAGTTATGGCCCTTGCGTTTATGTTGGTGTCTTTTACCATTGGCATTGTTGGCCTTTGTGATCTATCCAAAAGGATGGCAAGCCCAAGTGCAGGGTTGTGATATAGTTTTAATTTGGTGAGACCAAGAACGAATCCACATGGACTTATGTTTGTGCATTCTCTAAAACACTTTAAAACTAGAATTAAATGCAAAACTAAATACAGAATTGGATAATAAGAAGTAATGATGTAATTGATCAAAGTAAAGAGGAAAATCAATCGAATTAAAACATTAGTGCCAAGGATTCACTTATAACTATTCTTAATGTCTAATTCACTTTATTCAATTAGATAACTTAACTAAAATCATAGTCTTATCTTATCCAATTAGATAATAGAGTGGTTAATTCATCATTCACAAACTAAAATATATCCAAACATTGATTTAGTTCCAACATAAGACACCAAAGTACTGATCACAGGGAAGTCAAAGCATCTATCGTGCCCTTAGCCTAAGATAGATCAATGGATTTTACAAATCAATCTCTTGCAAAATAGATAAGCAATCAATCTTAGCCTTCTTAAGCATCTAAAGTATCCGGAATCAACAATGGATCAAAGTAAACTAAAATCAAAACTTTATTCAAACCAATATCAATGAATTGTTCAACATTCAAACCAAATAACTTGAATCGAAGTAAACTAAGGCATTCAAAACCCACTACAAGCTTCACCTCTTAGCCTTAACAAGAGATTTAGCCATCCATAAACATGATTGAATAGAACTTTAAGAAAAACATGAAAAAAAAACTTAGAATTGAAATATTAGAGAGGAAGAACAGATCCATATATGCTCCACTACTCCTTTCTCTCCTCCCAAATCCTAAATTTTACTTAGAACAGCCTAAATCACCCCCCAATAGACTTGATTCACACCAACTTCAAACCAACTTAAAAAATTTATACTTTGTTATGCTTTGGTCGCATCGATTGTAGCCTTGGGTTGCACTAAAAATCACTTCAGTTGCACCGAATTTGATTCTTGATTTCAACCAAATTTACTGAAAATTCTTCTGAAATCTCTATCTCCCTCAAGTCATAATGAACCTCCGTTGGTGACACTGAACCTAACTTCAGTCGGACCGAATGTCGAATTGAATTACATATGAAAATCACATTTATTGATGGACTATTCCGTGCACTTACAATCAGATTGAGCCAACCTTAGGTGAGATGGAATAGTCTGTTATTTCTATTAATGGACTTTGTGATTTTTGTAGACTTTTCTCTCTCATTTGCACTTAGTTTTCATGAATCTTTGGCACTTGAATTCTTCATTAATGACTTTCAAATCTCCAATACTTCACTTAGTCATTCTTCAAGCATTAAACTTCACTTCAACTATCATTTTCATCTTTAGCTCTCCAAATCACCTCGCATAGCAAACCATATGTAATTATATTAAATAAGAACACCTTACACATAAAACCAATGCACAATAAAGGAGAAATATACAATATTAACACTCAACACACCCCAACCAACGTTTTGCTTGTCTCGAGCATAATATGCGATAAGCTAACTTTAAAACCCAAACTTCAAACTCTCTTAGAAAACTATCATTTTGTATATAATTTAATAAATATGTAAATAGAATTCAGAGATACAATGATAAAATATCATTAGTCCAAAACCTAATATCACTAGTAAACCATTAAACTAAGTTCTTTATCAACAATACCTTTAAACATCAAGTTCCTTGTTTGCATAGTGAATTTCAACTTTTAATCCATAAAAGTCAGCCTTCCCTCCATGATGTTAGCTATGATGATTACTTCAAAGTGGTTAGATCAACATAAGTCATTGATTCCAAACCTATCTCCTTTTCAGTTATTTTTCCAACTTTTAAGTTTTCATTGTTAGCTTTTACATTATCATCTTTCTTCTTCTTTTATTCTCTTTCCTTTTTTCATTAAGCACATGCAAAAGGTAGCCCTTTTTTATTCTTGTTCTTTTTCATCTTTTTATATCAAGGTAGATAAGGATCGTCATGCTTAGTTCCTAATACTTTTGAGTAATCATCAAGCTAAACACTAGGAATTCAAGTTAACCTTAAAGAATATGAGTCAGATGTGAATTATGAACTAGACTCAATTGATGTTTAAATCTTCCAATCAATCAATTCATTAAAGTAACTTATTCAAAAATCTACTAATCAACTAAATTCTAGATTTTTAAAAAAATTACTTTATATCTCATCATACTACATATATCCAAGTACACAGAAAATCAATCTTCAAAAAGAGTTTTGAAATTTGAGAATTAATTTATTTTTTTTAAATGCTCAAAAACTAAGAAAATGCTGATGATTCACCATATCTCTCCCCTCCCCCTAAAATCTACATTATCCTCAATGTAAAAGGATATGCAATGCATCATAATATGCGACAATGAAAATAGAAAAGTGAGTAAGAGAGAGTACCTGAGAAAGTTCAAAGGAATGACATGAATTCTTCAACATTTAAAGGGGTGCCCAGGTCACTTAACAAACACAAACAAACATAAGAAAACATAAAACTCTAACCTAATCTAAGAAAGAAAGAAATGAATTGAGGGACCTCCATCACACTAGAAGGTCAGTTCTGGTAGATAGGATCTTTCAGAGGAATGAACATATCCTCTGAGTCAAATTTCTCAATAAATGGCTTAAGGTGATGACTGTTCACTTTGAAAATGTTTCCATTTGTCAGATTCCTTATCCCAACAACCCCGTGAGGATAAATCATTATAACTGTAAAGGGGTTGGTCCAACGAGATCTCAATTTTTTGGAAAAAAAGACGTAATCTCAAATTATAGAGAAAGACTTTCTGATGTGGTTTAAAAAAAAATTGAAGGATATTCTTGTCATGGAACACCTTCATCATGTCATTGTATATTCAAGAATTCTCGTAAGCCCCATTCTGGATTTCTTTAAGTTCATTTAATTGTAATTTATGCAATGAGCCAACTTTGTTGAGATTAAAATTGAAATTCTTTGTAACCAAATACACCTTATGTTCTAACTTCTCATGCAAGTGACAAGCTTTCCTATAGACAAGTCTATAAGGCGACATGTCAATAAGAGTTTTATATGCCATATGGTAAGCCCACAACACATCAGTTAGTCAAAGTTACCAATCCTTACAATCCAGGTTTACCATTTTCTCCAAAATATATTTAATCTCCCTATTCGATATTTCAACTTGGCCGCTCATCTATGGGTGATAGGAGGTGCTCACTTTATGCTAAATACTATATTTCTTTATTAATGTTTCGAATGACTTATTGCAAAAGTGAGGTCTTTCATCACTAATTCTGAGTCGAGGCATTTCGAACCTAGATAATATGTTTTCTTTTATAAACTTAATGATCATGCGATGGTGATTATTTCGGCATGGAATTGCCTCAACCCATTTGGAAACATAATTAACGGCAAAGAGAATATAAAGATTTTTAAAATATGGGGGAACAATCCCATGAAATCAATGCCCCAACAATCAAATTCTTCAATGGGATTCAGTGGCATCATATTTCGAAGAGATATCCCACCTAATTTCTAACATTTCTCATAGCTTTATAAAAGTCATTCGTTTCCTAGAACATAGTGGGCTAGTAAAAGCCATACTGTAGAATTTTTATTGTGATTTTCTTAGTCAAAAAGTGGCCACCACACTCATAAGAGTGATAAAAGGAGATGGCACTATGTTTTTCATGATCAGGAATACATCTCCTTATGTTTTGATTAGGAAAATATTTGAAAAAGATAAGGATCATCCTGGAAGAACTTACGTACCTCTATAAAGAAATTCTTCTTATCTAATGTAGTCTAATGAGTAGGAATTTACCTGTTGCAAGATAATTGGCAATGACAGCATACCAAGGTGATTGGGAGACTTTAAAGAGTTGTTTATTAGAGAACATGTCATTGATGGGTATCGTCTCCATGTAATCAGATAGAATAAGCCATGAGAGATGGCCAACCATTACATTTTGTACTCTCATCTTGTGTCAGATTTCTAAATCAAACACTTAAAGTAGAAGGATCTATCTTAGCAAACGAGTCTTAACATCCTTCTTAGAAAGAAAGTACTTTAGTGTCGCATAGTCAGTAAAAATGTTTATCTTATATCCGATCAAGTATGACCTAAACTTATCCAAGCCAAACACTACGATTAAGAGTTCATTTTCTATAGTGGAGTAGTTCACCTGGATGGGGTTTAGAGTTCTACTTGCATAGTAGATGAGATACGTGTTGAGGGATAAAAAATATTCCATTGAAGTGGTCAGAGAATTTCATGGTGCAGATCTTTCCCATGGTCATTCACTCTGTATTTTGGTAAAAATCAGTCTCTGAGGGTATTTTGGTAAAAATCAGTCTCCAGGGGTATTTTGGGTATTTTGGCAAAAATCAATATCTGGGGTAGTTTAGGTATTTTGGTAAAAATCAATATCCGAGATAGTTTAGGTATTTTGAAAAAAAATCCATGTTCGGAGTAGTTTAGATATTTTGGTAAAAATCCATGTCCGAGGGTAGTTTAGGTATTTCAATAAAAGGGAGTAAAGACGATATTTTGGTAAAAAAAAGGATGCACAGGTGTCATTTTAATGAAGAAGTGGTTGTACACCACCATTTAAAGGAGAACTTGATAGACACCGTTGTTTAAGAGAAGAAGATGGACATTATGTGAAGAGAAAAGCGGTGGTGATTACCACTATGTAAGGGAGTGGGGCCTATAAATACCCCTCCTCATGCCTCATTTGGGGGTTTTTGATCAGTTGGTGGGTCAGAAAGGGAGAGAGAAGAAAGGTGAGAGAGGAAGAGAAGAAAGGCTTTACACCAGCCCACGCAACGAAAGTTTCTTGCGAGGACCCACGCAACTGAAGTTGCTTACACGGTCTCACACAATCTCTTAGAGATAAGGCCTCTATGCCACTTTTATAGGGGGTTTTTCCAAATGTAAAACCCTTGCACCACTTTTCAAGGGGACTTTATCCTGAAGTTGTTTGTGTGGAACCATGCAATGGAAGTGGAGAAAAACTCCTCTGTGCAACTTTAAGAGGAATGCTTGTCCTGATACTAGGTTCCAATGCCATTTTGAATGGAGCTTTGTCTTAAAGGATTGCTTTCCAATTCCACTTCTTATGGAGGGATTTCTTAAGGCTTGGCTCCAAATGCCACTCCCCATGGAGGATTAGTCCTAAGACAAGGCTTATGTTGTCTTAACAGATGACCTATGTGCCACCTCATGTGGACTTTGTCTTGATGGAAGCCTTTTGTCCTAAACTAAACCTTATACACTCTATATTCATTATTTACGCCTGTATACTCCTACCTTCAGAAAGATGGCCCCCACATCTTCAGAAGTTAAGTATCAAAGAATTCACAGAGAAGGTCCACATTTCAAGGGATGGTGATCGCTCCACATTTTAAGGGATTCAAGGAAGAATGAACGGAAGGATGATCGGAACTAATCTCAACAGTCAGATCAAGGGCTTCAAGCCCGAACAACCCATCTACCCTAAAGATGTGATCAAAAAGCGTCGAAATGATACTGAAATTGCCATCGAGCTGTCTTATCTTCATTTCTTTGATTGACTGTGCTCTGTTTTTAGAATCAAGGGAATCTGAGGATGTAAATGAACTTAGAATAAATGTGATCATTGTTCTCTCATTGAATTCTTTGCTATAATTGAATAAATCCCCCAAATCGAAACGCATTTGTTTCCTTGTCGAAACAATAGGGATTCTTCTCTTTTCTTTGGCCTAATACTGCCCCAATCACATAATTGTTAACGTCACACATGATTACAAAAGGTATTCTCCAATCGGGTACTTACATGATAGGGTGCTTGTCAACACGTCTTGAGCTTTGTGAAAGCTTTTTGACATTTTTCACTCCACTCGAAATGAGTTTTCTTTTAAAGAAGGTTGCACAAAGGATGAGAGATGAGACTAAAGTCCTTTAAGAACCTTCGATAAAATCTAGCATGTTTTAAGTAGGATCATACATCACGTATACTCTTGAGTGGTGGTATCCGGTAGGTTAGAAATTAAGTCAATGTTAGCTTTATCCACTTCAATTCCATCGGACGATATGATGTGTCTAAGGACTATTCCCTTATAAACCATAAAGTGATTTTTTTTTCTAATTCAGCACAAGGTTCTTTTCTTCACATCTCCTCAGCATTAATTCTAAGTGCTTAAGACACTCATTGAAGGAACAACCAAAAATGGAGAAATTGTCTATAAAGACCTATAAAAATTACCCCATGTTATAAAAAATACTCAACATACATCGCTAAAATGTGGCGGAGACATTACACAATCCGATGGCATTCTCCGATAGGAGAAATTACCAAAGGGACATGTAAATGCAGTCTTTTCCTAGTCCTCAAGGGCTCTCTATCTAATTATAGTCTGAATACTCGTCTAGGAAACAATAATAGGAATGACCTGCTAATCTTTTCAAAATCTAGTTAACAAAGGGCAATGGAAAAGTGGTCCTTCCTTGTGACAATATTCAGCTTCCGGTAGTTAATGCACATTCTCCAACTAGTAGTGACTCTAATTGGCATGATTTCATTATTTGTACTAGTTACGATGGTAATTCTAGATTTCTTGTGCACCACTTGGGTTAGACTCACCCATTGGCTATCGGATATAGGGTATATAATACCCATATCCAACAAATTTAACACCTTAACTATAAGACCCATACCTCGATTAATTAACTATACGTTTCAACTTTGGCATCAGCATGTTTTGGACAGACCAGATCGACGAGTTTCGATCGTGACCATATTTTAGTACAGCAATACCCTGAGACTTGTACCCTAGTGACCACGCAAGCGCTATTATTCCAACGTCACATGGCATGCCCCATTGCCACACCCAGATTAGAACTTATAGTTTGGTGCAAGTTAAGGTGGGCCATACAATGCATGAATGGCACAGGCCCCACTTGCATAAATTCCTAGATTGTCCAATCAATTAACCCATCACCTCTCTCTCCCCATTAATCAAAGAAGCCCATACCCTTGACCATGTTACCCATGCCTAGCAACACACGCTGCTTGGTTTTGGGAAGGCCACCGAGTGGGTCCACTCATGTGTACCATCATGATGTATATATCTCATCCATGTCGTCCATCCGATTCCTCATCTCATTGTATGTATTATGCCCAAAATTGAAGTTGATACATATCTCAAGTGGGCCACACCATAACGAACAGAGGGCTGAAAGCCCCCACGTCAGGTGCTACCCATGTGATGTGGGGGAGTGGGTTCCACTTCGGATTATTCTAGGCCTTGGGCCTTGAAATGAGACCGATCCAGATCTTAGGTGATCCACACTGCAAGGATCCTATAGAGGGTGGACCTCCTTGGATTTGGACCTCTTTGGACTTAAAATCCCTAGTTTTGGGCATCTCTTAGATTTGGAATCCCTGGTTTTGGACATCCCTTGGATTTTAAGTTCTCTGAGATCTATGATCATTGGATTCAGAATTCCTCGGCTATGTTTAGAACCCTAGATTCAAAATCCCTATAATCCATAGGTAACTATTCATAATATATTTTTAAGGGTTTGAATTTAATTATTAAATCAACTTTAATGTCTACTTAATGTATGCATGTAATACCTTATGATTGTAATAAATCACTTGAAATATATAATTTTCCTGGAAATGATGAAATCCCAAGACTCGAATGGGCCACAAGCACAGGATCACATCCTAGTGACTAACCAACGATTTATAACCGACAATTTATGTGGGTAATGTTCAGACGGTATAGATAATCCTATAAAAGTGTAATACCCCAAACTTTTCGATACCCGAGTATTTAAAGTTCTCAAGTACTATCATAAAATTTAACTTATTATGTACATGTGTACAATACCAATCTAACTATCTTAACCTTACATTTATTCTCCAACAAGAATCCGATCGTTAGGAATAATCTCCATCCATAAATCGAGCAATTTGATCATTGATTATAGCCTAAATACTCAACATGCTTCGCTAAAATGTTATAAAAAATACTCAACATGCTTCGCTAAAATGTGGTAGAGACATTACACAATCCGATGGAATTCTCCAATAGGAGAAATTGCCAAAGGGACATGTAAATGCAGTCTTTTCCCAGTCCTAAAGGGCTCTCTATCTGATTATAGCCTGAATACCCATCTAAGAAACAATAATAGGAATGACCAGCTAATCTTTTCAAAATCTGATTAACAAAGGGCAAAGGAAAAGTGGTCCTTCCTTGTGACAATATTTAGCTTCCAGTAGTCAATGCACATTTTCCAACTAGTAGTAACTCTAATTGGCATGAGTTCATTATCTGTATTAGCTATAATGGTAATTTCAGACTTCTTGTGCACCACTTGAGTTGGACTCACCCATTAGTTATTGGATATAGGGTATATAATACCCATATCCAACAAATTTAACACGCTGACTATAAGACCCATACCTTGATTAATTAATTGTACGCTTCAACTTTGGCATCAACATGTTCTGTACAGACCACATCGACGAGTTTCAATCATGACCATATTTTAGTATCGCAATACCCTAAGACTAGTACCCTAGTGACCATGCAAGCACTATAATTTCAATGTCACATGGTATGCCCCATTACGACACCCAGATTAGCAGTTATAGTTTGGTGCAACCAAAGGTGGGCCACACAATGCATGAATGGCACAGGCCCCACTTGCATAAATTCCTAAATTGTCCAATCAATCAACCCATCACCTCTCACTCCCCATTAATCAAAGAAGCCCATACCCTTAACCATGTTACCCATGCCTAGTAGCACACACTACTTGGTTTTGGGAAGGCCACCGAGTGGGTCCACTCATGGGTCCCATCATGATGTATATATCTCATCCATGTCGTGCATCCGATTCCCCATATCATTGCAGGTATTAAGCCCAAAATTGAAGTCGATACATATCTCAGGTGGGCCACACCACAACGAACAGAGGGCTGAAAGCCCCCACGTCAGGTGCTACTCATGTGACGTGGGGGAGTGGGTTCTATGTCGGATCATTCTAGGCCTTGGGCCCTAAAATGAGACCGATCCAGATCTTAGTTGATCCACACTGCAGGGATCCTATGGAGAGTGGACCTCCTTGGATTTGGACCTCTTTGGATTAAAAGTATAGTCTTATCTAACACTTTATTTTGGATGACAGGTATAACACAACGACTTTTCTCCCGACCAACGTGATTGTCTACTTCACACCTAATGGATTTCCACCAGAAAAAAAGTTAAATAAATCACGATCAAGGATAGACAATGCTAGGTAATGTCCGAAGTAGTTTTCACTTCACCAGTAACGCAGCCAAACAATGAAGGATGGATGGTGGGTGTTAAAGCACAAAAGTGTACAAAGTCTCCATCATGCTTCGATTTTAAGAGATGAGAAGATATCAAAGATAAGGAAGAAAGAAGAAAGAAGATTAGAAAGAAAAGATACGTAAAGAAGAATGAGGTAAAGAGTAGGAATTCATGTGTTTGCATCCGTTCATGCAAGCTATGACCGATTGTGCGAGGTCGTGCCAATGGTATAGGATGTCGCACGCACCTGCATAACATCAGATTGACAAGTGTGTTGAGACCTTTGCGCCGACTCGTACAAACCGTGATTAGTTGTGCAGACCTAAGCAAAAGGGTATAGTGTATTGCGCGTACAAGGACAATGATGATTAGATCAAGCCGACAGATACGGTTGAGATCCGGTGAAAGGTGAGCCCATGGCATGCATATCAAGAGTTTACACGTATGGAGGTCTAAAGAACGAAACATAGTGATTTCTGACAAATGAAGTGTTCAATTTTCTTTTACAAGGAATATCATCCTACCAAGTACAGATAACAGTACATTTGAAGTGTGCAGAAAATAGAAAATTTACCAACAGATATTAACCAGCCTTCACTAGTAGAACATGTTACTAAGGGCCCTAATATTTCCAACAGCAACTACCGTGAACAACAGTAAACCTTGAGGAAAGCCTTCAGCTGAGAAGTTAAGTTCGATTGAATCAGGCGTTGATCGCCAACAAGTAGATGAATCAATTAATGAATTAACGAAATCATCGATCAATAGAGAACCCCGAGGGCATCTTCACAACTTATTAGAGTAGAAGAGTGAGTCAAATTTACCATTTGAAAAGCCCTAAAGTGAAGTTGTTCAACTCTCATACGAATCAGCTATTTGAAAGTCTTAAGAGAGTAGCAGCAGATATTGCCAAAGAAAGAAAGAAAAACGATGGATTGTCAAAGGTATAGAGTGGAAATTTCGCTAAAGAGAACATCGGTGATCTTACAAATAAGAAAGTAAAGAAAGGGTTCAAACAATTCAAGGACTAAGGGAAACATATAGTCGAAGAAGGACGATATACTGCTTATGAGGAATCAATAGCTAGCTGCAGAAGCAATCAAACTTCCATGGTTACGGTATTCAAAGGAAATAAAGCAACGAAGAAAAGAATATTCTACAGGAGATGATTGACAATAGTAAAATTGTCATAAAAGAAATATGAAATCAAAGAGAGAGTAGTGACATATGATCCCAAAGGAAAAAAATCACTTGATAGAAGAATCACAACGTTTTGACCAAGAAGATTTACAATGTTTTGACTAAGAATATTTATAGCGTTTTGACTCAGAAGATTCATGGCACAATTATTTAGGGGGCAAGATAAGCAGAGTCTCAGAATGCCAACAAAGTCTCAGAATGCCAAAATCTCATAATCTCAAATGAGGTAATTGTTAATTCTCAAAGATGATAATTGTTTATATCAATTTTTGCAGGTTAAAGTTGGGGCAAAAGCAAGCATTGATGATTGTTATCAAGCATTGGCGATTGTCACCGACAATTCGAGGAGCAAAAGGATTGCAAAAGAAAAAATCATGTACTCTCCCTTATGCGAATGAATAAAAGTGCAAATTTTCAAGTAAAGCTTCTCAAGCATATAAGACATTTCAAGATTCGATTGAAGAAGCTTGCCACTTAGAAATGATCATTACAAGGGTTTCTAACTTTTATACAAACCAGTTGACTTCAAATTTCAAAAGAAATTCAGGAGATACAGTTGAAGAAGAAAGAAAGTGAAAGGGCAAGGAAAATAAAGAAAGAATTTGCACAACATAAGATTGTGGATGTATTCACATGAAAAAGATGTACTTCCTATGTTGAATATCGAACGAAAAATTGTTGTATCTTGAAGAACAAGTTACAAAAGATGGTTGATAAAGGCGAAATCGTTAAGGTAAACAACTTAAAAGAAGAAATAACAGTACATAGGCCTGATTAGTTCGAGACTAAGAGCAAAGCTAATCTTTGTATATATATATATATATATATATATATATATATATATATATATATATATGAGATGGTGTGGCGTCAGTATATTTGTTAAAGGTCGCAACATCATGATTTTGATTAAGAAGATTTTTAGAGCAATGCTTCCTAATCAAAAGGGGGCAAGACAGGTGAGTAAAAACTGTGAAATATATTTCTCACCATAGAATGTATTTCTTTTGTGTATATGAATAAAATGCAAGCTTTTAAGCATATCAAGTCATCGCCAAATGAAAAGCCTGTCAAGCATTGATAATTGTTGCCAAGTGTTGACGATTGTTACCAAGCATTGATGATTGCTGCTAAGCATTGACGATCACTACCAAGCATTGACGATCGCAGTCAAGCATTGACGATTGTCACCGACGCCAAAGATTTCTGTCAAAATTGGTAAGTATCAATGATTATCGCCCAAATTAGCAACTATCACTGTCGCCATCAATCGCTTATCAAAATTGCTATCATCACTAAACTGATACACTATTTCAAACATAATATGAATGTTCTCAGAACATTATTAGCAGCTGCAAAATATCAATTATTAATCCACCATCTTTTGCCAGTGGAATAAACTATACAGCCAACCACATATAAATTGATGACAGTGATGGTTTTTTATCATTTAAGGCAGCCTAGCCAAGCCTGTACAGCCAACTATCCAAAAGACCTATTATTTTTACCATTCGGGCAGTCGCGAGAAGCCAGTAACCCTTAAAAGCCCATGAAGGCCATCGTATGCATACCTATGCGGGCTGTGGATGAAGCCAATGACCAAAAGCCTAAAAGGATAAAAAGTCCTTAATGGCTAGTCACACGTAACCCCCATGCTACCTATATAGCTTCCGGCAGTGTTACGGGGAATGAAGGAAAATGCCCTCCCATGATTGGGCTCGACCTTGCAGGCAAAGAAAAAGTGAGCCATAGTGTGAGCTCTTTGGCTATGTCCATAGATAGGCCAACCATGCATAAGACCCCCCAGATCTTTGGCTTAATTTTAGTACTAACTCATGAAGAAGGGCATAAACCTACTCATTGATGGACTGATGGCCCTGGATTTGATACCTCAAAGGTAGCCTTGTGAGCCCCATGAACTCTAGAGAGTTACTGCGGCCAACCCTGTGTATAAATCCAACCAAGTTCACGGCCCCGATAGCTTCACTGGGCCCCTTTGATGGATCGAGTTTGTGAACTCACCAAGTAGTGAGAAGTCCAGTGAACTCCTAAGAGTTAAAGAGACTATCTTGTGAGACTCGACTCCACTAATCAAGAGTCTAAAAAACTACATGGGCTCCAACTACTTATGAGCTTAAACTGTGTATTTCTCCAAATATTGAAGAGCCTAAACTGTGTATAGGTGTCAGTCCAGTAGTGTCAGTCCAGTAGTATCAGTTCAATAGTGTCAGTCCAGTAGTGTCAGTCCAGTAGTGTCAGTCTAGTAGTGTCAGTTTAGTAAAGTCCAATCAAGCCAAGTCCAGTCAAGTCTGGTCGAGTCAATTTTAGTTCAGTTAAGTCTTATACAGTCAAAGTATGGACAATCAAAAGTACACTAGCACCACTGCTCAAAAAGCATAAACTAAGTTTAGTATTCAAAATGTTGCAGATACATATTTCACTTTAGATATGCTCAAATATGCAATTGCCTCATAAAAATTTTAAATATTGAGTAAACAAGATGCAAAAATGTGTTTCTCTTGAATTAGGTTTAAATTACGGCAACGACAAATGCCTTCTTGATAAAGAAAGATATTATCGCACAAGATTCTCAAAGGCGACAGAGAATAAACTAGTGAAGAATCATCATCCTCTTCCGAACAATCTAAAGATTATATTCTTTGGATTGCAGCAAAGATTATCCATCCTTCAAGGGTATTAGCAGGCTTTACTTTGAAAATATTATCTTCTGAAGAAATCTCTATTCGAAGATTGACTTGGAAAGGGGGCATGATATATTTCTCTAAAGTAAATCATGCCTTGGTCTTTCTGATAAACTCTTATGGATGGTGAAGAAATTCATATGCCAATGCGGTAACTTCTCATTGTTCTAGTAATGATATCATAAGACTCCAAGTATCAGATCTGATGGAGACAAAGAATAAACGAAATCATCTTTAGTAACTTTTATAGCCTTCAAAAAATTATTAAATGAAAATTGACAGAAGTCTTGTCTATTTTTCAGAATTAGCAAAGATCCAAGGAAAAGTCTATGAAGAAATGCTAAGGAGTACAAGCCAAAAAAGGCTCAGCGATTGAACCTTTGGAGTTGAAAATGACATCTCCAAGAGTACGATATAAAGAATACAAATAATATAATGCGAAGCACGATGACAGAGCGAATATCACAATCAACCTAAAGAGAGAAGAAGCTTTCAATACATTTAAACAATTATCAATGCTTCATAAAGCTAAATTGAAAAATTATAATGTCTTAAGATACTAATTTCAATCAATTTGGTAGGAAAGACTATTATTCGGAAGCTTGGATTATGCAGATTATTAATAAAGGAAACAATGAAGAAAGATTGTTGCAGCAGGAGCAGCATTAAAGAACAACCCCTTAGCCATAAAGTTTAAAGAAAGAGCCATTCATGTTGACCAAAGAGACCGTTGCAGCAGCAGCGGTGTTGAAAGATAGTTCTCTAATCAAGTTTCTCAAATATGAAGTCACCACAACTATTACAGTAACGGGCTTTGATGAAAAAAAGAATTTTATCCTCTCTAGTGAAGCATTCACTCGACACTGCTGGCAGCGCGATCATTCAAGTCTTTTGTTCGAGCGTAATTATTCAAATCTTCTATTTAAATGCAATCATTCAACTCTTCCGTTCAAACGCAATCATTCAAGTTTTCCGTTTGAATGCGATAACTCGATCTTCTGGTCAAGTATATCATTCAGTCTTCCATGCAAGCATGATCATCCAATCATCCTTCAGTTGCAAATCATTTAGTTCTTTGGTCGGAAGAAGATTGATCCTCCATTTGATTTCATAATCAAATGGAGGATCGAGGGGGCATCTGTTAAAGCACAAAAAATATTCCATTGAAGTGGTTAGAGAATTTCATGGTGCAGATCTTTCCCATGGTCATTCACTTTGTATTTTGGTAAAAATCAGTCTTTGGGGGTATTTTGGTATTTTGGAAAAATTCAATATTGGGGTAGTTTACGTATTTTGGTAAAAATCAATATCCGGGATAGTTTGGGTATTTTAGTAAAAATCCATGTTCAGGGGTAGTTTAGGAATTTTGGTTAAAATTCATGTCCGAGGTTAGTTTAGGTATTTCAGTAAAAGGGAGTAAATAGCGTATTTTGGTAAAAAAGGGTTCATAAATATCGTTTTAATGAAAAAGTGGTTGTACACCACCGTTTAAAGGAGACCTTTGTGGACACCGTTGTTTAAGAGAAGAAGATGGACATTATGTGAATAGAAAAGTGGTAGTGATTACCACTATGTAAGGGAGTGGGGCCTATAAATACCCCTCCTCATGCCTCATTTAGGGGTTTTTGATCATTTGGTGGGCCAAAAAGGAAGAGAGAAGCAAGGTGAGAGAGGGAGAGAAGAAAGGCTTTGTACCAGCCAGTGCAACGGAAGTTTCTTACTCGAACCCGCGCAACTGAAGTTGCTTGTGCGGTCTCACACAATCTCTTGGAGATAAGGCCTTTATGCCACTTTTAAAGGGGTTTTTCCAAATGTTAAACCCTTGTGCCACTTTTCAAGGGGACATTATCCTGAAGTTTTTTGCACGGAACCGCACAATAGAAGTAGTTTGCATGAAACGCGTAATGGAAGTTGTTTGTGCGGAACCCCGCAATGGAAGTGGAGAAAAACTCCTCTGCGCCACTTTAAGAGGAATGCTTGTCCTGATACAAAGTTCCAATGCCATTTTGAATGGATCTTTGTCTTAAAGGATTGGCTTCCAACGCGACTTCTTATGGAGGGATGTCTTAGGGCTTAGCTTCCAATGCCACTCCCCATGGGGGATTGTCCTAAGACAAGGCTTATGTTGTCTTAACAGATAGCCTATGTGCCACCTCATGTGGACATTGTCTTGATGGAAGCCTTTTATCCCAAAGTAAACCTCATACACTCTATGTTCCTTATTTAAGCCTGTATACTCCTACCTTCAGACAGACGGTGCCCACACCTTCGGAAGTTAAGTATCAAGGAATTCACAAAGAAGGGAGAGAAAGGAGAGTATGATGGAAGGTCCACATTTCAAGGGATTGTGATCGCTCCACATTTCAAGGGATTCAAGGAAGAATGAACGAAAGGATGATTGGAACTGATCTTAACGGTCAAATCAAGGGCTTCAAGCCCACACAACCCATCTCCCCAAGAGATGTGATCAAAAAGCATTGAAATGCTGCTAAAATCGCCATTGGGCTATCTTATCTTCATTATTTTGATTGATTGTGCTCTGTTTTTAGAATCAAGGGAATCCGAGGATGTAAATGAACTTAGAATAAATGTGATCATTGTTCTCTCATTGAATTCTTTGCTATCATTGAATAAATTCCCCAAATTGAAACGCATTTTTTTCCTTGTCAAAACAATAGGGATTCTTCTCTTTTCTTTGGCCTAATACTGCCCCAATCACATAATTGTTAACGTCACACATGATTACAAAAGGTATTCTCCAATCGGGTACTTACATGATAGGGTGCTTGTCAACATGTCTTGAGCTTTGTGAAAGCTTTTTGACATTTTTCACTCCACTCGAAATGAGTTTTCTTTTAAAGAAGGTTGCACAAAGGATGAGAGATGAGACTAAAGTCCTTTAAGAACCTTCGATAAAATCTAGCATGTTTTAAGTAGGATCATACATCACGTATACTCTTGAGTGGTGGTATCCGGTAGGTTAGAAATTAAGTCAATGTTAGCTTTATCCACTTCAATTCCATTGGACGATATGATGTGTCTAAGGACTATTCCCTTATAAACCATAAAGTGATTTTTTTTTCTAATTCAGCACAAGGTTCTTTTCTTCACATCTCCTCAGCACTAATTCTAAGTGCTTAAGACACTCATTGAAGGAACAACCAAAAATGGA
This sequence comes from Magnolia kwangsiensis, assembly GCA_037074715.1. Classification (NCBI taxonomy): domain Eukaryota; kingdom Viridiplantae; phylum Streptophyta; class Magnoliopsida; order Magnoliales; family Magnoliaceae; genus Magnolia; species Magnolia kwangsiensis. The sequence continues at coordinate 37,566,889 of CM073576.1, read as the reverse complement.
GAAATTGTCCATAAAGACCTATAAAAATTACCCCATGTTATAAAAAATACTCAACATACATCGTTAAAATGTGGCAGAGACATTACACAATCCAATGGCATTCTCCAATAGGAGAAATTACCAAAGGGACATGTAAATGCAGTCTTTTCCTAGTCCTAAAGTGCTCTCTATCTGATTATAGTCTGAATACTCGTCTAGGAAACAATAATAGGAATGACCTGCTAATCTTTTCAAAATCTAGTTAACAAAGGGCAATGGAAAAGTGGTCCTTCCTTGTGACAATATTCAGCTTCCGGTAGTCAATGCACATTCTCCAACCAGTAGTGACTCTAATTGGCATGATTTCATTATTTGTACTAGTTACGATGGTAATTCCAGATTTCTTGTGCACCACTTGGGTTGGACTCACCCATTGGCTATCGGATATAGGGTATATAATACCCATATCCAACAAATTTAACACCTTAACTATAAGACCCATACCTCGATTAATTAACTATGCGTTTCAACTTTGGCATCAGCATGTTTTGGACAGACCAGATCGACGAGTTTCGATCGTGACCATATTTTAGTACAGCAATACCCTGAGACTTGTACCCTAGTGACCACGCAAGCGCTATTATTCCAACGTCACATGGCATGCCCCATTACAACACCCAGATTAGAACTTATAGCTTAGTGCAACCTAAGGTGGGCCATACAATGCATGAATGGCACAGGCCCCACTTGCAAAAATTCCTAGATTGTCCAATCAATTAACCCATCACCTCTATCTCCCCATTAATCAAAGAAGCCCATACCCTTGGCCATGTTACCCATGCCTAGCAACACACGCTGCTTGGTTTTGGGAAGGCCACCGAGTGGGTCCACTCATGCGTACCATCATGATGTATATATCTCATCCATGTCGTCCATCTGATTCCTCATATCATTGTATGTATTATGCCCAAAATTGAAGTTGATACATATCTCAAGTGGGCCACACCATAACGAACAGAGGGCTGAAAGCCCCCACGTCAGGTGCTACCCATGTGATGTGGGGGAGTGGGTTCCACTTCGGATCATTCTAGGCCTTGGGCCTTGAAATGAGACCGATCCAATTCTTAGGTGATCCACACTGCAAGGATCCTATGGAGGGTGGACCTCCTTGGATTTGGACCTCTTTGGACTTAAAATCCCTAGTTTTGGGCATCTCTTAGATTTAGAATCCCTGGTTTTGGACATCCCTTGGATTTTAAGTTCTCTGAGATCTATGATCACTGGATTCGGAATTCCTCGGCTATGTTTAGAACCCTAGATTCAAAATCCCTATAATCCATAGGTAACTATTCATAATATACTTTCAAGGGTTTGAATTTAATTATTAAATCAACTTTAATGTCTACTTAGTGTATGCATGTAATACCTTATGATTGTAATAAATCACTTGAAATATATAATTTTCCTGAAAATGTTGAAATCCCAAGACTCGAATGGGCCACAAGCACAAGATCACATCCTAGTGACTAACCAACGATTTGTAACCGACAATTTATGTGGGTAATGTTCAGACGGTATAGATCATCCTATAAAAGTGTAATACCCCGAACTTTTCGATACCGGAGTATTTAAAGTTCTCAAGTATTATCATAAAATTTAACTTATTATATACATGTGTACAATACCAATCAACTATCTTAACCTTACATCTATTCTCCAACAAGAATCCGATTGTTAGGAATAATCTCCATCCATAGATCAAGCAATTTGATCGTTGATTTTCAGATAGGATCATCACATACCTAAATATTCTCACTTGTCCATCACAATCAACCACTCAGTCAAATATGCACTGATAGATAGAGACATCTAACCGTCCACTTTGATTCTAGACCACCCGATTCTAGTAAACTAGCTACTTGATTTCTACATCCGTTTGTACACACATCAAGTTAAAATTATGATTCATTCGTCTTATTCATCACCTATGAATATACTTAACCTACCATCAGAATTACAATCTGAAAAACTTATACATGTGAACAAGACACTTAAATTTAATGATATGCATGCTTTACCCCCTAATTACTCTAGAAACCCACCTTGTGTTCTTTCGTTTACAAAACTGATCAAACATATACTTATATACACTGTTAGAGTACTAAGCATCAAGTTTTCTATTTTTAACATGTCATCTAACTATCCATTATGTTGTTTGATATATGTACATTTTCTTAATTATTTTGGTGAATAATTCTTTATTCATAATGATTTAGATATAATTTCTTTTATAAGAATTACTTGGAAACATGCCTACAACTATGTAGAACTATTAAATTTTTTAAAACTCTCATATCAACAATAATTATGAAAATGTCATTAACCTAGACCCCTGAATTCTAGATCACATGGTTCCCATAATTCATTTGAAGCGAAATTTTACTTCATGCCTATGTATCATAAATTAACTATACATGTCAAATTTTAGCCCTTAGATCATTGTAAAAGTGACCCAATTGACAAATCAGCCTCTTAACCCTTGATTTTGGTGTCCATCGAGTGAAGAAGTCTCATGGGTAGTCATAGTAGGATATTTCCCTTCATATGAAAGACTTAGATTTTCTATCATATGAACCAAGTGTGAAATATAAAGACTCTACTTTGGTAAACTTTTCCTTAGACGTGAAGTTATCTTGTCAAGGCTTAAAAACTCCTTATAAATCTGGATCTTTCGATTTAATTAGTTACTTTCATTCATCACAACTCAAATTTGAACCATACTCTGGTCTCATATGACTATGAGGTTATACAAAATTTAGACCCTGATTTATGATCCTACACCGTTGAATGTTGAAGCTAGTTCATTCTTTTTAGTACAAAAGGTAAAATTGTACATTGAGGCTTTTTCCACCATCAATCAACCACTAAATTTTATCCAACCGTTTTCCTATCCTAACTACCATTTATCCCAAAATTGGGCCCTAATCATTAAGTGTGAACCATTAATTGAGATCAAGTTCATTTTGGTACCTATTAGGAGAATTCTCAAAATAGGTCAATCTAGATTTTGGATCACCAAGAAAATCATATACCCTGGCTCTACTCGACAACCCTGACACAATGGACAAATTAGATTTAAAGAAAGATCGTCAGAAAAAAGAAAAATTGGAGAAACTCAATCCAAGTGGGATGTGAAACACACGCCCACTCCTTTTAAAAAGTAGGAGTGTACGTTCCCCTCTCCTCTCACATGCCCAAGATCCCAATGCCCAAGGAGAGAGAGAGAGAGAGAGAGAGAGAGAGAGAGAGAGAGAGAATAAGAATGAGAATGAGAAACTTAGATGCCCTCTTCCTTCTACTTATGTATGGTGTCTCCCTCTTACTCAAGTGATATTGTGATCCATGTGGAAGCTTTTTATATAAAAGCTTTCCTATATGGATATTTACCTAGGGTTTAAATCTAAGGCTAAGGTGAGAGATTCCTTTAAGCTTATATTAACTTGAGTTAGTTTGATTTATTATGTTCCCTAACATGCTTTAAATCCTCCCTACAAATAATTAATTTACCACCATTAATTATTTATTCTTTGAAAATAATGATTAAGTTGTGATGTTAATTATGCATGATTTTTCTGAATTTATGTGAGGGATTCCTTTAAAGCTTACTTTGATTTAAGTTAATATGATTTTACCTTTTTACATGTTCTTATGTTACTATGATTCTCTCCCTACAATTGTTTAATTTAACACCAACAATTATTTACCCTTTGGAATTATGGTATGATGTTAATTACGAGTGGTCTTCATTATTTTATGTGGGGCGATGGATACAAGCCTTGCCCTTGACTTTACCAATTTTATTGAGTTAGCCCTTACTACTCTCCTCTTTGTAGAGTTGGCCATTGCTACTCTCCTCCTTATTTTATTAGCCTTGTGTTATCTACTTTTATAGCTTGGGCATATGTCTTGGAATTCCAAAGCTCCCATGATTCAATTGATTTCCTCTTTGGTGCAAGTATTATGTTAAAAATCTCACTTCTAGCGATCAAATAAATATCGTGGACGTAATGCGGTTCGAGTAACGGTCTCTAGGCTGACACGTAATTTCATGAATTTTGAGTAGTAGTGCACAAATTGATGTAAATAATTCACAATGTGTGTTACATCACTTCTGAAATTAGCTGTCACAAATAGTCGCTCCATGAACAAATTATGTCATATAATTCATCCAAGTCATGTATTGTGTTATCTTGGGATAACTGCATAAATCCACGTTAACGTGGGACATGCCAACGAATCTCCGTAGAATGGGATGCGGGGTGAGCCGAAAAAATCTAAATCATTTTACACATTATGGGAATCACTAAGTATGATGAACAACATATACTTTGTTAGGAATGCATCTCATGCAGGTTTCTTGCGCATATTGATACCCCTCGTAATTGTGGAGTACAGGATATATCAGAACCCTTGCATTACTTTTATGAATCTCTTAAATTAATGATAATCTTAAAAGATAACCATCACTATGAGTAGGGCATTGACCCTCTCTAACCATACAGATGATGTAGATGATGCATAAATTAAAGACCTAGAGGACCATTTTCCTATGAAAGATTATACTAAATAAATAAGAAGATAGTTTTATGATTTAGTTTTATATTTTCGCTGCAAACTCGATAATTTAATAAGCTCCCATTGAGAGGGTATTTAATAATTTGTTAAATTCTTTTACTCTAATGAAATAATGATTGATTGAATACAATCAATCTTATTCTCATGAATAGTTACCTTTATTAATGTAACTGAATGTGATCTAAATAAAAAAAAAAAAGTGCAATTTTGAAGCATCCAATTCATTTAATTATTAACACCCTGTTTTCTCAGGCACAAACATAAACTCTGGCTGTGAAAATTTAGGATGTTACGAAAAGTAATTATAGTCATGTCGTTGATAATATAATTGTTTTGGGATATCATCAATGGGCCATGAGCCTAATAGATTGGTAGCTTTGTGGCATACATGTTGCACATGTAGGTGTCCATCTAGATCATTCCCAGTTGGCCACGCCTTAGTGTATGTGTTTTATGTGTTTTATCTATGCCGTACATCCTATTAGTAGAATTTTTTTATAGACATGCTACATGAAGAGAAGATGTTAGTCTAATGTAGGCTACACCACATAAATGTCTATATTTCGAGTGGGGCCTATCGTTTGGGTCTCTCTCTCAGTATATAATATGCCAATTAAGGCCGATTATCACATGATATGTCTGATAATATGATTGTGTACTTGGCCTGATAGGACACACTGATAACATGTTTAGTGTAATGGATATCATGCCTAGTTATATGCCCAAATATATCATTTCTAAGCCTATTGTGGATAATGATTATTTATAGTATATGTCATTCAGCTTGAAACACTTAGGGGACTCTATATGAGATGAGATCACTCCATAGGATTGCGTGGTATGCGTAGGTTTGGTGCATGACTTAGATAATATGACTCATACATTTCGCATCATGTATGTCACAATTACTTTTATACCCTAACAACAGCGGAGTTGTGGCCTTCACATGCATACCATGGATGGTCACATTGCATATCAAAAATATGTGTTAAAAAAGTAATTGTGACATACCATGGATGGTATACATGTGGAGGTCATGCATACCATCCATGGCATCCATGACATTGCATACCATGCCTCAAGGTTAAAGCATCCTACCGGTATCATAAGATTTCGAGCGTTATGGATGTCCTTTTGTGAAAGTCCCTAAATCTTATGATATCAGTAGGATGCTCTAAAGTCGAGACCAAATGGATAACATGAGCGCCCGAATGCCAAATACTAAAAGGTACGACCCCCCCGTAGGGGGTTATAAGGTAGGTTGAGTGTTCTGCTATCGATGAGCCTAGTGGGAATTGACATGCCACTAATGAGGTGAATAATGAAGTCTTTTTCACTCACTTAGTCATGCACATGATGGGTGGCAGCTAGTGTTAGAGCGTACTAGACCCCGGTGATGCTTCCGATTACGAACTGTTCTGATATGTGGACTGGTTGAGGATTGACATGTTTGCATTGCTTCTCTAACATATGGCACTAAGCCATATAGGCCTTACATTGCATAGCCTTGGTATGGCTAACAAAATTCATGACTTGGCAGCTTGGCCCTCTATCATTTTTCACTTACTCTAATATATGTATTATTGTTATATGCATTATGCATGCACACACGCACTCCACTGAGCTTTGTACGAGGCTTATACGCATTTGTTTGCGCTTTAGGTGATGCTATTATGAATCAGCAGCATTGAGCTTGGAGCATGAGCCTGATATTTTAAATTTTGGTTATATTTTGTATTTTCATTTCAATATTATACTTAAAGATTATTTAGTGGACATGTGATGATGATGTTTTTGTGACTGTGTAAACTTATGGTTATTCCTTTATATATAAAAAAAAATATCACCATGAAATCCTCCTTGTATGATCCCAGGATCGGAACCTAGTGTATGGAAGCTAGGAGCCGAGAATAGGATACTACGAAGGTTGTTGACATGAAATTCGATGGCCAGAAATATAGTAAGCTCGGTTCCTGAGTTTATAGCATGACATCAACCTTAACCACTTTTTTCATATATGGATTTAGACTGTGTTATAGTTGTATAAATGTTTTTGTATTATCTTCAAAGTGGATGCAGTGAGTAAAAATCAGATGGTCAATTCTCTTGAGGTCTGCAATAGTCCATCTAAGGGCTCCCTTATGTTCTTTGAGAGTAGAAATCAACATACTATTCAACTTATTTTTATGTTCTAACTTTAATGGCCCTTTCAGGCCAGGACTGTCAGTAACGATTCTCCTAGCAAAAGAAAAGATATAACTTGTTATTTACATGAACATTCGTCTCTTATTTCATCAAGTCCCCTATCAGAACACGTCAGAACTCACTCCAATTTTCATGATTTTAATCCTATCTTGATTACATCTCACTCCCTCACTGCTTATGTCTCATATTGACCCAAATGGGCATATTTAAGATCAATAAGCAAATGTTTTAGGTCAAGCTTTAGTGCCTTGACACTAGATGGTAGCGGTTTTGAGTTGGTTAAGGATAATCATTCAAATGCAGGTATTCATTGGTTAGTTTCAAGTACCAGCATCGCATTAAGTAATACATCCATCTCTAGGATCATATCATCATTTAAATCGATAGAGTGGGCCAAGCACACCTCTAGAGTGTCAGAGTGCAAAGTCAAAAGAGACTTGTCTTCCACGAATAAATCAATCAGGTTGATTTTGTAGACATCATCACCATCCTCTTGTTGCTTGCACATATTGAACACATTTAGCTTAAGTGTCATATTTCTAAAAGACAGCTTCATAATCACATTCCTATAATTAATTATAGTGTTTGATGTGGCTAAGAATGAGTGACCAAGGATAATAGGAATTTGAGTGCTAACATCAGCAACTGGATGCGTGTCCAAAATAATGAAGTCCATTGGATAATAGAATTTATCGACTTGGACAAACACATCCTCTATCATCCCTCTTTTTATAAGAATCGAGCGATCAACTAATTAGAGTGTGGTCTTGGTAAGTTTTAATTCACTTAGGCCAAGTTGTTTGTAAACTGGGGGGAGAATTAAATTCATATTTGCCCACAAATCTAGTAAACCATGCTCAATTCGATGGTTCCCAATCACACATGAGATGGTTGGGCCATCGAGATCCTTGTATTTTTGGCGCATATCCTATTTAGTGATGGAACTCACTTTCTCTGTCGAGAATATATATTTATGAACATTGTATCGTTTCTTGGCCATATAAAATTCCTTAAGAAATTTGGCATATGACGGGATTTGTTTTATGGCATCCAACAAAGGAATGTTGATTTTCACTTATTTAAGAACCTCTAAGATATCTTAAGTGTTGGGTAGAGGTTTGGATAGATCAGCTATTGTGGGAGTGGACCCACCTACTTATACTCTTTTTTTAGTTCTTTCGCATGTGGGGTGTTGCTAGTCTCATCTTCACCTTTAGATTCTTCCAAGAACTTAAGCTTCTCAGCCCTTTTCGGAATGCTTTTATCAATCATTTTTCCATTTTTAAGAGTAGTGATGGACTTAGATTGCTCCACGTGTTAAGTCGAAGAACTAGGGTCACTAATTTTACATTGAGGTTTTTGGTTAAGTAGAGGTTGGGTCGAAAGAGTCCCCTTTTCCCTAACAATTGATCGTGACTCTAATCTTCGAATGGCAGATGAAAATATCCCTAATGATGTTTTTAATGTGTTGGAATGTTTGCATGGTATTTTGCCTAAATTGCTCATATTCGTTCATGAACTTTTACAACATGGTCCTCTTGGGTTATCTTAGGCATTAGAAATGGGATAAGGATCAAAGGTAGAGAGGGCCTTGAGGATTTTTATCAGCATTAGTCATTGGTCCATTCCTCTAACGAAGATTCAGGTAGTTCTACCAACTAAAATTGTACATGTTTGAGATTGGATCATTGAAAGTCCTTTAATAATTGTTCATGGCATTGCATTGCTCATGTAACAACTCTTGGAATGCAAAAATTGTAGGGCATTCCTACGTTAAGTGTATGTTACTTGCGTAAATACCGCAAACAATTTCAATGGTCTCCTCGGGTTTAACTGTTCCCACCTTCTTCAAATTCATGGCCTCAACTTTTCTTGTGAGGTTGGTCACCCTAGCATTGACCTCATCTTCTTCCCCTGAGACATAAATTTCCCCCTTTTCCTTGGACTCAGTCAACTTTGGATGGGTCGACTTGGCTGAGGTATCTTAGGATTGCACATTTTCAGGTAACATGGTAAAATAATCCCACACGTCATCAGGATCCTTATACTTGAATTCCCATTACACATCATCTCTATGAATTGGTGCATGGGTAAAGTCACTCCATCATAGAAAAATCTTATGGCCCGCCAAATTTCATTGCAATGATGTGGGAAAGCACTTAGAAGATTCTTAAACCTCTCCCAATATTGTAAGAAGGTTTCTTCCTCTTTCTGTGAGAAGTTCATGATGGTCCTTCTAAGAGTGTTGGTCTTATGAACCGGGAAGAACTTTTAAGAAACTCCTAGGTCATCTCAGTCCATCTCCCAATCAATGTCGGCCTCAGGGAGTGAAGTCATAACTTGGCCTTTTCTTTTAATGAAGAAGGGAACAATTTTAGCCTTAGAGTATCATCTGGCACATTGTTGAAGTGTAATGTTACTATGATCTTAACAAACTCCTTGAGATGCAGATATGGACTCTAAGAATTTAGTCCATGGAATTTCAAAAGTAGTTTGATCACTCCCTGTGTAATCCACGTTTCCTGTATTATGTGAAAAAATCATGCAAGAAGGGGTGCTCGTCTTGGCTGGTTGTAAATAATCACGTAAGGTTCTAACTAATGGATTATCATGTACATCTTTCTCATCATGTTGTTCATCGGCATGCTGATGTGGTTGATTCTCAACCATGTTCTCAATCAATTAGAAGATCTCAAGTGTTTTCTAACATGGCAATGGATGGATAGTCTTTTAACTATTCCTCCTTCACTTAAGAAATGGAGAGTGTTACTATGAACCCACTTGGGCATGAACCACTCAAAGCCTAATTCTAAACCTAAACCTACTTCTACAAAAATAAAAGCTTATACAGAAAAGTAAGAAATCTAAAATAAAGCAAGAGGGTTGGAAGGATGGTACTCAATTGACGATTCTATGTTAGATTTTATGAAACAAACAACCAATGTTAGTGTCTAAAATTATAAGAAAAACCCTAATCTAGAAACACAAAGAAAACTAATCCTAATCTTACAAAAATTTTAACCCTAAAGTATTTAAGAAAAACATAGCCAAAGTCCCCAGCAATGGTGACAAAAAATTGATTTATCTAAAAGGATATGATAACCCTAAGTACAGGGCTACAATGTAGTTTTAACTCGGTGAGACCAAGATCGAATCCACATGGATTTATATTTGTGTGTTCTCTTAAAAAGTTTAAAACTCGAATTAAATCTAAAAATAACTATGGAATTAGATTATAAGAAGTAATGATGTAATTGAGTAAAGTAAAAAAGAAAAATCAATAAAAGCAAAACACTTAAAGTGCCAAGGATCCACTATAGTCATCTTAATGTCTAATTCACTTGATTCAACTTGATAATTATAACACCTCTTACTTTTTGTACTCAGGTGTTACCATGAGAATCAAATTTAGTATAGACACAACCTAATGTATCTGAATGTTTGGCCTCATCTTAGCTTGAATTGACAGTTTGAGAGTAATCTTTGTCTATTAACCAACCTATCCATCCACAAATTTCCAAGATGGGCCATCATGTCATCCCAAAATCGAACATACACGATTGATCTTGGGTCATGAATCGCAAGATCTGTCGTCCACTACACCTTTGGCGACTCAATGATCAATCCATAGCTAAAACCATGCAATCCAACTGATGAATACTTAGGTAACCGTCTAATACCACCTAAGATTCCCTTAGGAACCCGAATGTGGGTTGATCACTGCCAGTCTGTGCTTGTTGACTCGGTTAGCTTCTTTGAGTCGGATTGGGTTGTTGCCAAGTCGAGTGGCCTCAACTCGGCTTGGAATCACAGTTCGAGATGGAGGTCTAGATTGAATTCGGTTTGGGGTTTGGTCATACTGTTGCTAAAATTCCAGCAGGAGATGAGAAAAAGAAGGAAAGAAAGAAAGAAAATAGAGAGAGAGAGAGAGGCAAGAGAGGGAGAGTGTCAGTTGAGACCGAGTTGAGTTGGGTCACTAGATCACTTCAACTCGTTGAGTCACACCGCCCTTAGGTCAATTTTAGCCTAGTTGTGGGGCTGAACGTTGCATTAGCAAAATCCCCAGAGAGAAGAGAGAGAGAGAGAGAGAGAGAGAGAGAGAGAGAGAGAGAGAGAGAGAGAGAGAGAGAGAGAACTAAGGGAGAAGGAGAGGTGTCGGTGGTTGTGTTAAGCTGAGTCAACTCGAGTGTCGAATTGAGTTGATTCAACTTGAACCAACTAGGTACGTCTTTTCCTCTCACTTTGCAATGAAATCCTAGTTAGTAGTTTGGTTGGTTAATAGATTTCCTAATCTCAACTAAGATGTAGCCTAACATAACATTTTGGTTTTATGTTGTTCGAATGGGGAGCAACTCAAGCTTATGGGTCGAACCGAGTCAACTAATGTAAGTCAGCTTTCTCTCCCAAAGTAAATCGTTGATTTATTATTATTATTGGTGTTACTGTAGTTATTGCAATTATTAAATGTGGTTAACCATTATTAGGTTAATTTGGCTAGTATTAGTTATTATAGATATTAGATATTAACATTTATCATGTTATTCCTATTTTGTCATTAGTAGGTTAGTTATTTTAAGAATAATGTTGTTAGTATTAATAGACAATTATTACTTATTTCAAATTCATTCTATTATTATTATAAACTAATTATAGGAGTTAAATTTTAAACTTTGAACCAAAGTCTAAGATTAGATTAATGGATAACAAGTTCTAAAAATCGGGGCATTACAAAGTGGTATCAGAGCGAGTCTAAATAAACCAAACCTTGGGTAAAAAAAATTTAAAAAATAAATAATAATAATAATAACACGACTTATATGATTTCAAATGCTCTAAAGTTGCATTGATGAAACTAGAGAGTTAAAACTAGGTTTCATTTCCTTAGCCTTAGGGTATCTTGTGAACCTAGAAATCAAAACTTTAGGCTCCCTTGAAATTTTTAGAGTTATGCATTTGAACTTGGAAGCGGAAACCTAGGCTCTTGCTAAATTCAGGAACTAAACTTAGGTACTGTAAGAAAACAAATACCCACCACATTGTATATTAGATTGAACATAAGCATCTCAAAACTTAAGAATCCATATTAGGAATTTTAATTTAAATTTGCATAATGCTTAGTTAATCAGAGTGCGCAGTGAAAGCACAATAAGCCACATACACTTACCCCTTATGAAAATAGAAAAAAAAAAAAGAAAAAACTATACGATATTCCACATGAAACCTGAATAAACGGGTTCATGGACCGATGGAATTATATTTAAGTGAAGTGTAAGTGGTTTGATCCTACTTCTAAATCCTTGCAAAGCCTAATGACCTCAATGCCCGGATCAAGCAGAATGTTAAGATTTACCAGGGTTAGGAATGGATGCCAAGGAACTCACTGCCTTAATTAGGCAGAAGATCATTGTATCAGGCTCATACCAACCATAACCATTTGTTTGTGTTAACCCAAATACCGAAAACATAAAACTACTAATCTTCTTTTAGATGATGTGGAACTGTCATCGTGAACTTCAAACATACACACACAAATATATAAATATAGAATAGTAGTAAAACTTTTCTTTAAGTCATGTGAACAAACCATTGATCATGGTTAGTACCGAAAGAAATGGGGATGAGTATGATCGAATCTCGTGGGCAAGATTCTTCTTTAATGGGAGGTAGATTGTAACAACCCCAGTCCTAGTAGACAGTCCTGAACACTTGTGCATACAAACATACCTCACAGGGAAGGTAGTGAGTGATAAGAGACATGGTAAAATAGATTGTCCTCGTCCCATTTAAGGTAGAAGTATTAAATTTCAGGAATGAAATTCTCTTTAAGGAGGGTAAATTGTAACATCTCGTACTTTTTGCACTCAAGTGTTACCATGAGAATCAAATTTAGTATAGACACAACCTAATATATCTAAATGTTCGGCCTCATCCTAGCTTGAACTGACAGTTGAGAGTAATCTTTGTCCATTAACCAACATATCCATCCACAAATTTCTAAGATGGGCCATCATGTCATCCCAAAATCGAACATACACTGGCAATCTTGGGTCATGAATCACGAGATTTGCCATCCACTACACCTTTGGCAACCCAATGATCAATCCGCACCTAAAACCATGCAATCCAGCTAATGAATACTTAGGTAACTATTTAATCCCACCTAAGATTCCCTTAGGAATCGGAAGTGTCACTAATGACCAAGTTAAAAATTGATCTGACCGTAGATTGATCATTACCAACCATAAATTAGTGCATCCATCCATTGATTTTTGATATGGACCATCACGCCACCCAATGGACCTACTTTTAGATTTTTAATCTCCTTGACAAACGAATCAAACCATCCATTGCCTATGCTTAAAACTCTAGATCATTGAATCCATCAATCCTTAGCATTAGAAAGGGGACATGAATGATACAAGATTGTGCTGTAGATATTAGGCCTACTGTTAATGGTGATCTTCATCCGTAGATTAACGTATCCATTTGTTAAATTCTCAAGATGAGTCATCACGTCACAAGAGAAGTCCATCTTAGTGTTTCAATCACCTTGATAGACAGATCTAACAATCCATTGTCAATATCAAACTCTGGATTATCAAATTCGCAGTCCATCAGGCCATACGTCTAAGGAAATATAATTTATTTTACTTATAACCAAAACACATGAGTAAAGCATTACGTTTCCTCTACATTATGTAGGGAAGGTTTAAGGATGTTGAAAAGACAAGTATGGACATGATCTAATCGTTGGATCGTCAAGTATCACTACATAGAATGCAAAACTATCAGCTTAGGCCCACTGGGGCTATGGACTGCCTCATATCTAGATTAGTGGCCCATATTAAGCTATTTGGGCTGGTTGACAAGTTAAATTATGTGAAAACATCTTGGTGGACCACTAACGATCTATGTTAAGATAATCTGGCTATCAAATCTTCATATATTGCAAGATAACCCCTTTATTTTAAAGTATGGCCTACCTGAGTTTTGGGATCAACCTAATCTTTGGTCAGGGGTCATATTTGGACCCATGGGGTTTGATAGACAGACCAGATTTCACTTAACATTACCATGGGCTGCACAAACCACTAATCAAACACGAACTTGGTGTGTATGGGCCACCTAAGCCATGAATCTGCCTCATTCTTTGGACTGGGCCCTAATATGGGCTGACAAAACAGATGAACAGAGTGGACTAGTTGAAATCCTCATGGTGGACCCCACTTCACATGGTGCATGTGCACAGCAAGTGCACACTCGCTGTGCACTGGAACGAGGGTGCTAGTCAAACTCGGTTGACCCTTCAGCTACAAAAGAGGAAGGAAATTCCCTTCCTTTTAAATTTTCTCCCATTGAAACAGATGGACATGTAATGTCCATTCTTGTCTAATTGTGGCCCACCATTACCACCCAAATGCACGATCCGAACTATCTATCTTGTAGGGTATTTGAATACGTCCAAAACCCCCAAAGTTTTACATCCAGGTTCCCACGTGCAACCGCACAATCACGGGCGCAAGTAGGCCGTGTGCAACCAATCCCTTTCCAAAAATAGAAAGTTTCTGTTTTTCTTGCCTTTACATGTTGGTGATCCACGTGAAACTTCTTCATGCGATCCCATCCCTTCACCTCAGCAAATCCCAGCCCTTCAAAGCATGGCTTCCTCAACCGACTTGAGCTTTCACCACCCGTAGCAAGTGAAAACCAATCCCATCATAAGAGCCCTAACAACCGTTCTTTTAGAGGGTCCCATAGTGATCATGGGACCCATCCACACCGTTCATGTGCTACTGATTATCTTCCTCGTATGACTGAAAATCCATCATCTTAAGTAGGCCCCATTTTTGGATCAGAAACGTCCAACATGTGGCCCATATCACTCAAATATTATTAATACCAGATGATTGTGTCCATACAACTAGGTTCATGAATAAATCTGCGACAGACTGAACTCTTGTTCTAGTCAGAATCACAAAATCGCGACTAATCCTAAGATTAGTAGCCTATGTTTTCAGATTTTCTAGGGCTTATAAAGGCTCCTTTAGGGCAGCCCTTGTTCACACGAAAGAAAAGAAAAGAGAAGAAAGAGTAGAGAGGAGTGGAGACTCGCCTGCCATTGCTGCACTGAGCAGGGTTGATTCAGTAACTAAGTTCGGGCCGAGTCTCACGTTGAGCCCAACCTTTGCTAGAAACAACAAGGATAGAAGGAGAAAGGAAGGAGGAGAAGAATGAGAAATTAGGGATAGACAGAGGTGCGGTGTTGCATTTTCATTGAGTGCAAGAGCGCTCGCATGGGCTACTATCTGAGTATCGGACCTGCTAACTCTTTGCGTCTAGTCCAAGCGTTCCTGGAACTTCAATTTTTTTTTAAAAAAAAAAAGAAGGAAAGAGAAAACCAAAGAAAATGAGAGATAGAGAGAGGGAGAGAGAGACCGTGAGGAGGCTGCTGTTGTTGAGTCAGCCAGATTCGACTCACTGGGTTGGGTTGACCAGACCCACTGCTAGACGTCCTATCAAAAAGAAAAGAGGAGAATCCGAAGAAAAGAAAGGGAGGAAGAAAGGAAGAAGGAAAAGGGAAGGAAAGAGAGCGAAGGTTGTTATTTGGTCGAGTCAACTCAGTTGGAACCGAGTTTAGTCGAGTCGAGTTGAGTTGAGTTTGGGTCTGTCTAGGCCATTACTGGACATTCTAGTAGGAAACAAAGAAAAAATAGTAGAAGAAGAAAAGGGATAGGAGAAAGAGAGAAGAGAGAGAAAGGAAGAGAAGGAGAGTTGTTCCTTACATCTGAGTCTCGATTGAGTTGACTCGGTCAGTTTCGGCTGAGTTTGGGTCAAGTCGCCAGGATAGGATCTCAAGTCGAGGTAAATCATAACTCACTCCATTCATTTTCATTAAGTGTATTGACCATAGAAGCCAGGTATTAACTACTTTCCTTGATGTTTTAATTAAGTTGTGGTCACATGTTTACCAACTAGATTTAACTCAATCGGACCTCAATCATGCTATGTAACGGGCCACGCAACTAGATTACTTGATCTAGGTGAGGACTCACCCTTTGAGCTTCCCACTTGAATTCATCGATCTAGTCATAGATGATGCTCTAATTTCTTACAGTTAGTAGCTCATAAGTTATTGCATAATTTATCTCACTATGTGAATATGCCAACCTATTGCACAATTAACTCATGTGACATATAATTGATAAATCTCCTTAATTCTATCTAGCATGAATAATTTGATTGTTGCATGTTACATCTAATTACAAAAATTACTACATGATACTACTTGTGATACTTGATAGACTAAATATAACTCGTTGTAGTCTCACCATCTTGTGGTCCATATTTGACTTATGCGACTTGAATCACACTTTTCCTTATATGGCTTGTATCACATATTTGCCTTACGTGGCTTGAACTGTATATTTTCCCTCGTGGTTTTAATGGATTATTAGTGCCCTTTTGTGGCTTGTTGGTTTTCTAGTCATCTTGCGGTGTCTAGTTGTATTGTGAATTTTGAGTGAAGCGGGCGTTCGATTAGCGATTTCCTAGCCATCTTGCAGTGTTCATGTACTATATGATTTTTGGGTGGTCTAAAGTTTATATGTTGCTTGTCTTTTCATCTTGCAATGTTCAGTCGTACAATGATTTTCAGATAGAGCGGGTGTTCGCTTAACGATTTCCTAGCCATCTTGCAATGTTCAGTACGATATGATTTTCGGATGAAGTAGACGTTTATATGTTATTCTCTCTTCATCTTGCGGTGTTCAGTCGTTTTGTGATTTTCGAGTGGAGCGAGCATTCGCTTAGCGATTTTCTAACCATCTTGTGGTGTTCACATACGATATGATTTTTGGGTGGTCTAAAATTTGTATGTTGCTTGTCTTTTCATCTTGTGGTGTTCAGTCGTACAATGATTTTCGGATAGAGCGGGTGTTCGCTTAGCGATTTCTTAACCATCTTGCATTGTTCAATACGATATGATTTTTGGATGAAGTAGATGTTTGTATGTTATTCTCTCTTCATCTTACGGTGTTCGGTCGTATTGTGATTTCCTGGGTGGAGTGGGTGTTCGCTTAGCAATTTCCTAGTCATCTTGCGGTGTTCACGTACAATATGATTTTCTAAGAAAGTAAAGGTTTGGAGCTTAGTTTTCTAATCATTTTATGGACTTTGTAAGATTGATTATTTGAATAACTGAATACGTCCCCATGCATTACGATTTATATTTCATTTTCTTAAGGTTGAGATTATGTTAACTAGCTTATTTCTGCATATATGATCATGATATTAATTTGCATTGTTTAATATGTCTCTCCTTATATATTGTGGCTTATGCTGGATTATGAATAATGAGTGTGTAATCTTAGAGGGTGTTCCTCACTGCGATAGTCATTGACGTTATCAAAATGTAACAGTTGAAGCAGGTGTAAAGCGAGCCAACACTGTGCACTAGGTTGCTAGAGCAGATCGGGTAGCTACGGAGCTAGATTGGGTCCCTGCGACCCCATATTGAGCTCCACCATTAGATGATAGATTTCTATTTTTTTATTAATGAACTTTGTATTTGGGATTGTATAAGTCCTATATGGGCTTTACATTTAGAATTTTGTGTTGATCGAAATGTTTTTATTCAATGCATGGTTTACTCTAGCTACATTGCTGTTAACTCTGATCAATGATAAGCGATTCAAATTTACATTGAATTTTATAGGCTAACACTCGGGTTTTTGAAGAATGAGTCATATACTCGGGTTCCAGAAACCGAGGCGTTATAATAACTTAACCGAAATCGAAGTCCTATCCTATCTAGCCGTATAATAGAACGATTAATTCATCATTCACAAAACCTAAATAGATCAAAACTTCAATTGATTCAGTTCCCACATAAGGCACCAAAGTACTGATCGTAGGGAATTTAAAGCATCTATTATGCCTTTAGTCTAAGATTAATCAATGAATTTTACAGATCAATCACTTGTAAAATGGATGAGCAATCAATCTTAGCCTTCTAAGCATCCAAAGTGCCCAAAGTCGACAATGGATCAAAGTAAATTAAAGTTGAAACTTTATTCAAACCAATATTAATGAGTTATTTAACATTCAAACCAAATAACTTAAATTGAAGTAAACTAGAACATTAGAAACCTACTACAAGTTTCACCTCTTATACCTAGCTAAGATATTTATCCAACCATACATATGATTGAACTAAAATCTAAGAAAACCATTTAAAAAGAAAAAACTTAGAACTAAAATATTAGAATGGAAGAACGACTCCATAGATGTTTTGTTACTCCTTGTTCACTCTCCCAAACCATAAATCATACTTAGAATATCCTAAATCATCACCTAAAATAGACTTGATTCGCACTGACTTCAAAAAATCACACTTTATTACAGATCGGTCACACCGAACATCACTTCGATCGAACCGAATTCTCCACTCTTTTCTCTCTCATTTGCACTTGGTGTTCTTATATCTTTGGCACTTGAATTTTTCATTAATGACCTCCAAATCTCTAATCTTTCACTTGGTCATTCTTCAATAATTAAATCTTCACTTCAATCATCTTTTTTATCTTTATCTCTCCAAATCATCTCCCATAGCAAAACACATAATTATATCAAATAAGCACAGTTATACATATAAAACCAATGCACAATGAGGGAGAAATATACAATATTTCACACTCAATACTTTATAAATAATAAGATTTCATGTTTACATGTAGATTGGCATTCAGCTTCCAACTGTAGATAATGTGATAATTGGGGAAAAGTTTTTATGCCCTTATTGTGCATTAGAATGAGCTTCATTTATTCTCAGGAATCTATAAGAGTGCACAATACTGCTAGGATCTATTGTTCATCTATAAGCACATTTCATATCACTTTCAAGTTATGAATCATTGCTAAAATATGACTAAGATGTTGAATCATTGGGACATTAGGAGCCATCTTGTATGTGTCAAATTTAAGAGTTAAATATCTTAATCTAGTAGCAGTGGTGCCAGCGTATGCAAGAGCGAAGGCATTCCACATTTCCTGAGCTATGAAATATCACTCGAACTCGTCAATGAGGTCATTGTGCATGCTTCTTAGTATAGTAAAACACATGCACCGATCCCTCTTTAACAAATTCTAGAATTCTTCTTAATGGAGCCGGTGATGAACAACATTGCCCTCTTTAAGCGAGTCCATGCTCGTAGTTAGGGTTTTCAAAACCCCTTGCTCATCTAAAAGATATTGAATTTTATGATGCCAATTATTATAATTATTTTCATTTGCGTCAAAATCGATCATTGTGGTCAAAATCAAATGTAAATGGCAACCTTAGTCAAAATCGGCCAAAATTGACAATCTTGGTTCAAAACATTCATTTTAGGTCGGAATCACCTGCTTTGGTCAAAAACCACCATTTTTTTTTTCAAAATCACCTGCTTTGGTCGAAAATGATCATTTTGGTCGAAATCATGTGCTTTGGTCCAAAACGGCCATTTTTTGTCGAAATTACCCACTTTGGTCGAAAACAACAATTTTGGTCGAAATCACTCATCTCTTCCAAACAAGTGTCGAATGGGTTGCAAACAAGGTATAAAGATAAACATCATTATTCTCTTTACCATGATTTAATAGAGTTTTTGTGAATCTTCAACAGTCCCCATTCTATGATTCCAATAGATATATATTTGATGCAATTTAAAATCATTAAACCTCATTCTATTAACCTATTGAGTTGAGTAGATATGATGCAAGACAATTAACCACTTGCTCTAAAAGCTCAAACTGTTAGAGTATGGAGAATTAATCCCTTTATCTTATAGCCCAAGCCCCACATCGCATGGGTTAGGACCTCGGCCAAACCCCCTTCGTGGGCCCCAAATCACATGGGTCGCCCACCCTGAGTGTGACCCAACATCGCACGGGCTACCCCACTCGAGCCTGGTGTGAAATGCATATTAATCACCCTTGGTAAGGAGTCTTGAACACCAGACCTCCTTCGTGGGCCGCACCCACCCCAAGTGTGCCCCTGCATCCCACAAGCGACCCCACTCGAGTCTGATGTGAAAATGCCCCTGCATTAATCACCCCCAGTTAGGAGTCTCGAACACGAGACCTCCTACTCTGATATCAAATTTGATGCAGGACATGAAAATTAAATATGATATACGGGATTTCAGGCTTAATATCACGTTAGTTCAGAAACAATTACACAAATTCCATATCCCACATGAAAGTCCAAACATTCAATTAAGGAGAATCTATACGGGTTCAGGCCTACACATGATAGGGCTGGATCAATAAAAATTATGAACCAAACGATACTCAAAGATAAGAAATAATGATCCACACATGCATAGTAATTAGTCCCTAATCAAAGAGATTCAGAAATTCCAATTTGGGGAACCTTAGGGTAAGAAAATGGGTATAAAATTGGAGATTTGAGTAATTTAAGGTTAGGTTTAGGAATTTTGGGTGAAAGCGGAGTAAAAGAGAGGAGAGAGATGAACCAGAGAAGTACTGCATGCATGGACAACAATAATGGCCTAGAGGCACGTCCGTGTGATCTCGGCCGCATGTGTGTGGGGCCCACTATTCAGTAAAAGGCCACCTTGGCCCTAGTCGGCCAAGGGTGGACTCCAAAATCCTCAAATCTTAGCTCGATCCAATATATGGTTTGTGCGTATACTACAAGAAAAATAGGCAAAGGCGACGGCCAAAAATCATAGCAAAAGCCCTTTTACTATGGATATGATCCATAGCACATCCATCGCTATTGGTGGGGTAGCTAAAGGTATAGCTACGAATTATATCTGTAGCAATAGATACCAATAGCTATGGGTTATATCCGTAGTAATAGATACCAATAGCTACGGATTATATCCGTAGGAATAGATACCAATAGTTACGGATTATATCCATAGCAATACCTTTAGCTACCCCAACAATAGCGACGGACATTCTATGAATGATATCTATAGCAAAAGGGATTTAATCCATAGCAATGGACACCAATAGCACCAATAATATCTGTAGCAATAGATACCAATAGTTACAGACGAAAGCCGTAGCTATAGTATGGATTATATTCATAGCTATTTTTAAAAAATTTATAATAATACGACCTGTTTGCATTGCAAGAACCTGCTGTGATTGATAACTCATCTAAGCTTAATGTTGATAGAAACAATACATAAAATGCAATCAGAACAAAATGATGCATTTATTATAAATAGCAATCAAATATACAATGCATCCTACATTTACATTTTTAAATAAACAATACTTCACTTTGCTCAACCTATCATAATAATTACAACTAAGGCGTGCCCTCATTGTAAGAAACAAATACACTCCAACACAGTAAACACCCTCCATATGCATTCAATAATGCTCACGTTTTTACAAAATTTTCTTCCTTTAGACAGTCAATTTGAGCAAATGTAGAAGATAGAACTGCTTCTTTCCTTGAAACTGTAGATGTAACTTCTGTGGACCTCGACACAAGATCACTTTCAAGTTCTGAAACCCTTCCTTTGAGAAAATGAATTTCATCCTCCACTGACTTCTTTAGCTTGTTAGCCTGTATAAAATAGCATTTGTAGACACAATTAAACAAGTATGCCTTTGTACAAATCTCAAAAGGAAGAAAGATAAAATATATATATAAAAAAAAAAAAACACTTATATATGAAGAAATAAAAAATGTACCTACAAATCTTCTAAACTATGGCAAAATCCAATATGAGTAATGTTTTCAAACCTATGATGGACTTTTAAACTCAAAACCTAGGTTTAGGTTACGGTTATAGATTTAGGTTTAGGTTTTAGGTTTAGGTTATAGGTTATAGGTTATATCTTTAGGGAATTAAAAATAGGTTAAGGTTTAGGTTTAGGAAATCATGTTCGGGTTCGGGATCGGGTTTAGGTTTGGGTTTTCAAGTTTAGGTTTAGGTTTAAGTTAGGGAGTTGAGATTAGGATTATATGTAGGTTTAGGTTTAGGTTAAGGAGTTGAGATTAGGATTAGGTGTAGGTTTAGGTTTAGAGATTTGAGAATACATTTAGGTTTTAGGTTTAGGTTTAGGTTTTAGGTTATAGGTTTAGGTTTAGGTTTTAGGTTTAGGTTAAGGTTAGGTTATAGGTTATAAGTTTAGGTTCCAGGTTATAGGTTAAGGTTTAGGTTATAGGTTTGGTTTAGGTTAAGGTTATAGGTTTAGGTTTAGGTTTTAGGTTTAGGTTTAGGAAATCAGGTTCGGGTTCAGGATCGGGTTTACGTTTGGGTTTTCAAGTTTAGGTTTAGGTTTAGGTTAGGGAGTTGAGATTAGGATTAGGTGTAGGTTTAGGTTTAGGGATTTGAGAATACATTTAGGTTTTAGGTTTTAGGTTTAGGTTTAGGTTTTAGGTTTAGGTTAGGTTATCAGATATAAGTTTAGGTTATAGGTTATAGGTTAAGGTTTAGTTTATAGGTTTTGGTTTAGGTTAAGGTTATAGGTTTAGGTTTAGGTTTAAGTTATAGGTTTAGGTTATAGGTTCAAGTTTAGGTTATATGTTATAGGTTATAAGTTATAGCTTTAAGGAATTGAGAATAGGTTAAGGTTAATTTAGGTTTAGGAAATTGGGTTCGGGTTTGGGTTTTCAAGTTTAGGTTTAGGTTTAGGTTAGGGAGTTGAGATTAGGATTAGGTGTAGGTTTAGGTTTAGGGATTTGAGAATACATTTAGGTTTTAGGTTTTAGTTTATAGGTTTAGGTTATAGGTTTAGGTTTAGGTTTTAGGTTTAGGTTAAGGTTAGGTCATACGTTATAAGTTTAGGTTATAGGTTATAGGTTATAGGTTATAGGTTAAGGTTTAGGTTATAGGTTTGGTTTAGGTTAAAGTTATAGGTTTTAGTTTAGGTTTAGGTTTAGGTTTTAGGTTTAGGTCAGGTTAGGTTTAGGTTTAGGTTATAGGTTATAAGTTATAAATTTAGGGAATTGATTATAGGTTAAGGTTTAGGTTTAGGAAATCGGGTTCGGGTTCATGTTCGGGATTGGGTTTAGGTTTGGATTTTCAATTTTAGGTTTAGGTTAAGTAGTTGAGATTAGGATTAGGTGTAGGTTTAGGTTTAAGGATTTGAGAATACATTTAGGTTTTAGGTTTAGGTTTAGGTTTAAGTTTTAGGTTTAGTTTAAGGTTATAGTTTATAGGTTTAGGTTTAGGTTTAGGTTTAGGTTAAGGTTATAGGTTTAGGTTAAACGTTTAGATGAGGTTTAGGTTATAGGTTATAGGTTATAGCATTAAGGAATTGAGAATAGGTTAACGTTTAGGTTTAGAAAATTGGGTTCGGGTTCGGGATCGGGTTTAAGTTTGGATTTTCAAGTTTAGGTTTAGGTTAAGGAGTTGAGATTAGGATTAGGTGTAGGTTTAGGTTTAAGGATTTGAGATTACATTTAGGTTTTAGGTTTAGATTTAGGTTTTAGGTTTAGGTTAAGGTTATAGGCTTAGGTTAGGTTTAGGTGTAGGTTATAGGTTATAGCTTTAGGGAATTGAGAATAGGTTAAGGTTTAGGTTTAGGAAATCAAGCTCGGGTTCGGGATCGGGTTTAGGTTTAGGTTTTTAAGTTTAAGTTTAGGTTTAGGTTAGGGAGTTGAGATTAGGATTAGGTACAGGTTTAGGTTTAGGGATTTGAGAATACATTTAGGTTTTAAGTTTAGGTTTAGGTTTTAGGTTTAGGTTAAGGTCAGGTTATCGATTATAAGTTTAGGTTATAGGTTATAAGTTATAGGTTAAGGTTTAGTTTATTGGTTTTGGTTTAGGTTAAGGTTATAGGTTTAGGTTTAAGTTAAGGTTTAGGTTTAGGTTATAGGTTTAGGATATTTGTTATAGGCTATAGGTTATAGCTTTAAGGAATTGAGAATAGGTTAAGGTTTAGGTTTAGAAAATCAGGTTCGGGTTTGGGATCGGGTTTAGGTTTGCGTTTTCAAGTTTAGGTTTAGGTTTAGGTTAGGGAGTTGAGATTAGGATTAGATGTAGGTTTAGGTTGTAGGGATTTGTGAATACATTTAGGTTTTAGGTTTAGGTTTAGGTTTTAGTTTATACGTTTAGGTTAAAGGTTTAGGTTTTAGGTTATAGGTTTAGGTTAAGGTTATAGGTTTTGGTTTAGGTTTAGGTTTAGGTTTTAGGTTTAGGTTAGGTTTAGGTTATCGATTTTGGTTAGGTTTAGGTTTAGGTTATAGGTTATAGGTTATAGCTTTAGGGAATTGAGAATAGTTTAAGGTTTAGGTTTAGGAAATCGAGTTCGGGTTCGGGATCGGGTTTAGGATCAAGTTTAGGTTATAGGTTTAGGTTTAGGTTTGTTGATTATAGGTTTAGGTTATAGGTTTAAGTTTAGGTTAGGTTATTGGTTATAGGTTTAAGTTTAGGTTATAGGTTATAAGTTATAGGTTAAAGTTTAGGTTATAGGTTAAGGTTTAGGTTTAAGTTATAGGTTTAGGGTGTGGTTTAGGTTAAGGGTGTGGTCCATGCAAATACAGATATAAACACGGCTTGTCCAAATGGTTAAGCCCCTCCAACAGAGATTCCCACCTTCCAGGGACCCTCGCTCATCCGGATAACTCCGATGCACATCCGAGTCTGCTCCATTAATTTCAAGCAAATACATAAACACGGCCTGTCCAAATGGCCAGACCCCTCCAATGCTGTACATAGGAAATAGACAACTTCATCATAGTCATAACAACGGTTCCCACCTTCCAGGGACCCCCACTCAACATTCGGATAGCTTCGACGTACATCTGGATCTTCTTCATCAATTTCGAGATAATATATAAACATGGGCCTATCCAAATGGCCAGGCCACTTCATCAATGAATCATATAATATGAAGGAAAGAAGACTCACCAATTTAGATAGCAAGGAGAGAAAGTGTGAGTGCTTGGAATGTCACCCTTTCTTTAAATAATGGATGCATATTCCACAATACAATCTGAGAATGAGTAGGTTTTTTAGTTTCTCCAACAATACATATGGGCACAGATTTACAAATAAAGATTTTAAAGATTGTAAAATAGAGTAAATGATTATATTAACTTCCAAGTATCGATTAAGAAGAAAAATGTAAATGATGATGGGAAAGAAATCTCAATATATTAAATTATTGAAGGACAATGAGACATACCAAGACTACAGGTGCCCAAAGTAAGATAATTGCACCAATGTTGTAGCTAGCTGCATTGATAGAATAAAAAAAATTATACGAATGAAATGAAAAAAAGCCAGGATATCATGGACCAAGAAGAAGATGAGTACCCTCAAGAAAAAACTCATGCCAAGCATATTTAATGCGACGAACTTTCATTATGTCTATGGTTTGCTTCACCAAAGGTTTTATCTGCACTAGCAGGACAAATTACTAAACAACACTAATAATGAAACCTCTATTAATGCAATTAACATTTCTAAAGGAAATTTAAAAATAAATAAATAAATAAAGTTTAAATCTGCCTTATAAATTGTACTTACCAATAGTTGGAATTGTGGTAACAATCTCCCCCAACTTGAGCTTGAGTCTATTTTCTATTACAATTAGCGCAATCAATACGAACTTACAACAATAGGTACCATTTACCATGAACTAAAACCATATATTATCCATACCTTAATTGGACTCACTAGAAGGGTAATCTTTCAATGATGGCCCACTGCTTCTAATAATCACTATAGGGGTAAGAAAATTACAAATAGTAAGACTCATGAGATAACATATGTACAAATAGTGACAAGGCTAGCTGGTAATGACAGGAGGCTAAGACATCTTCAGGGCTTTCTGCTCTCGTTATTGGATTTTATATTGCTGATTATACTTTTGATATTTTGTCTAGTAATTTGCACCAAAGACAC
Organism: Magnolia kwangsiensis; assembly: GCA_037074715.1. Lineage (NCBI taxonomy): Eukaryota > Viridiplantae > Streptophyta > Magnoliopsida > Magnoliales > Magnoliaceae > Magnolia > Magnolia kwangsiensis. The sequence goes on along the minus strand of CM073576.1, from coordinate 37,541,189 downwards.
ACGGCAACAATATCATGCCATTTATTTCAGGAAATGAAGGATATAAGTTTTGATTTCATGCTTCTTAAAGAAGTTTATTATAAGATCATCGACTTCGCCATCTGCTTCGGATTAGAATGTGTTGATTTATGTTTTTTGAAAGCTGTGAACTCTGTGTACAGCTTGAAATTTATGCCACCCAATACTGCTCTTCTCCCATTAAGTACGACAATTTCAAGGATGATAATCAGTAGCCCTCTCAAAGTGTTTATTCATTTCATCCACAAGACAAGCAAGACAAAAGCGAAAGCATTGTTTCAACTTACGAAAGTAAGCCCTCTGCATTTGAGCCTCTTTGGGCAGATATTTTCATATATTATAAACAAAGATTTGCTGGATGTGGATAGTGTAGATGCTGACTACATATTGCATCAAAAGGGTGAGGTGTTTTTTTTTAAAAAATGTAGCTTCACTCTTTCTGATGAGGAGTTTTTACTACTCTTGCCTGCTTCTTTGTCATACTTGACTTCAATCACAGTGAAATTCGGAAAGTAGTATGTGAAACACTTCAGAAGTATTCCTTTCTTTTATTCGAGGATCCTTTTTTATGGTTTCTCAAATTGGAAGAGTTATATCTCTGGTGACACGTTTCAGGAAGAGTATAATGAATTTATACCAAAGTTTATAGAGGCGTTTCTTATCATTTGCACCAGTAGCCTACTTGGAAAAACAATCCATTTGTTGCGGTACTACTTCAACTTAAATGGGAACACAATGAGTAATAAGAAATGGATGAAAATATTTAATTCTTTGTACCCACGTTTCAGCATGCATAATGAGCTGCTAGATTATGATCTCAGTGAGATTGATGTTCAGTCTCCTAAACAGTTGTTAAACTTCAAAAATGGCATTATTGCAAAGATATCTTTATCAAGGATGATATCGTTTCCTCATGACAAAACAGTTCAATTTCCTCCAGTGGAAATAGATTTAAGCTTGAAAGAGATGCCTTTGGAAATAGAATATAATGATAGACTTGAACTCACAAAACTGAGATTTATGAACATAATGGTCAGTGCTTTGGATAAAATTGTCAAAACATTTCCTCTAAGACCTGGTGACTCTAAACATTTGAATGGTTCAGACTACTCTCAGTTCTTCAGATGCTTGGAAGGCTCATATGTTGGATATAAATGCCATTTTGACACGTGGGGTCAACCTCTAGCATGGCATGTTCATGGGTTTGTATCAAGCATATCATACATGACTTAATGGAAAGAATTAAGAATGATCAACATTGGGGACAAAGATTCCAAGGATCCTTACTACCTAACGTCAAGAAGGCTATACAACTATCTTCAATTATAACCACGACACTACTACATGGCTAAAAGAGATTACTAACGCCCAACAATAACAACATGCTTGAAGTCCATGGCTGAGAAGACACCGTAACATCCTCAGAAACTCCTAGGTAATAAACGCCTATCTTGCATCAAACTACAACAAACAAGAATCCAAACACAAATTTACCTCAAACAAAATTAATGACTTGACTGGAGACAACAATACACCTCAACTTTTCCTCAAGTCTCAATCATGAATTGTTTAATCTATGCAAGATTCATGGTTTAGGTTTAGGTTTAAGTTATAGGTTTAGGTTTAGGTGTAGGTTATATGTGGGTTATAGTTTTAGGTTTAGGTGTAGGTTATAGGTGGGTTATAGTTTTAGTTTTAGGTTTAGGTGTAGGTTATCGGTGGGTTATAGGTTTAGGTTTAGGTTATAGTTTTAGGAATTCAGGTTCGAGTTTAGGTTCAGGTTTAGGGATTTGAGAATAGGTTTAGGTTATAGGTTTAGGTTTAGGGATTTGAGAATAGGTTTAGGTTTAGGTTTAGATTTAGGTTATAGATTATAGGTTTAGGTTATAAGTTTAGGTTTAGGTGTAGGTTATAGGTAGGTTAGGTTATAGGTTTGGGTTTGGGTTTAGGTTTAGGTTATAAGTTTAGGAATGATCAAGTACTTTTAATTGCATTAGTTCAGTTAGACAGTCTAATCAATTGACCTAAACTCTCTATAAGTGATCATGGCTAATGGAGTACTAAGATTCACAACTCGCAACTCTCCCTCCACCAGTGGATGATGAGTCCAATCTTAAGCTCTCGAAGATAATCAAAAGAATCCCTCTCATTAACTAATTCATATATATCATGATTATAATATAGACTTGACAAAAAAATGAAAAATAAAAAAAAAATTCCAGAGAATGATGGTTGTATAAATTTCAATTCCTTGTATCCTTAACTCATTCCTTGGGAACTAAATTTCAATTTCATTGATGGATGCAGGGAAATATGCTCAAGTTACAAATAATCCAGAGAATGATGGTTGTATAAATGTTGCTCTGCTTGTCTAACACTACATGAAAAATGAAAAAAAAAAAAAAAAAAAAAAAAAAAAAAAAAAAAAAGGACGGATTTTGAGACGGTTGTGGACCGTCTCTAAAATTCTTTGGTTTAAAGACGATTTAGAGACGGCTGTAAACCATCTCTAAAATTTTAAACGGCTCTTGACTGTCCCTAATATTGTCTTAAAATATTGAACGTCCACAAATCATTTAAGACGATCGAAGACTCTCTTATATGCGGTCATCTGAGACGGTCACTGGCCGTCTGCATTAGAGACGGTCATTGACCGTCTTTTACTCGTAATATGAGACGGTTAAAGATCGTCTCTATTAAAGATGATCCTTAGCTGTCTTATAGCCTTGGCAAAGACCATCTCTATTAGAGACTGTCACCTTAGCTATGTTATAACGGTCATTTGAGATTGTCAAAGACTGTTTGCATTAGAGACGGTCCTTAACCGCCTCTAATGCTAAGAAAAATATAGCTAAGCAGCTTAGAAAAAATAATGAATTTTGAAAAAAAAAAAAATAGTTAAGAAGCTTAGAAAATATTATGAATTTCAAAAAAAAAAAAAAAAAAAAAAAAAAAAAGATAAGAAGCTTAAAAAAAAATAATTAACAATGTTTAAAAAATAAAAATCTGATTTTATAAAAATCAGGATTTTGAAAAACAAAATTAAGAACTTTGAATAAGAAGCTTAGAAAAAATAATTACGAAGCTAGAAAAAATAATTAAGAACCAAAAAATTATGAATTTTGAAAAAAAAAAAATATATAGTTAAGAAGCTTAGAAAAAATAATTAAGAATAAAAAAATTAAACAAAATTGTGAAAAATTTGACAAAAATAGTTAAGAAGCTTAGAAAAAATTTAAAAAACAAAAATAGTTAAGAAGCTCAGAAAATAATTAAGAACCAAAAAATTAAACAAAAAATATTTAAGAAGCTTAGAAAATAATTAAGAAAAATTTAAACAAAAAATAGTTAAGAAGCTTAGAAAATAATTAAGAAAAAATTAAACAAAAAATAGTTAAGAAGCTTAGAAAAATAGTTAAGAAGCTTAGAAAATAATTAAGAAGCTTAAAAAATAATTAAGAAGCTTAAAAAATAATTAAGAACCAAAAATAGTTAAGAAGCTTAGAAAATAATTAAGAACCAAAAATAGTTAAGAAGCACCAAAAATAATTAAGAAGCTTAAAAAATAATTAAGAAGCTTAGAAAAATAATTAAGAAGCTTAGAAAATAATTTTAAAAAAATTAAACAAAAAATAGTCAAGAAGGTTAGAAAATAATTAAGAACCAAAAAATTAAACAAAAATAATTAAGAAGCTTAGAAAAAATAATTAAGAACCAAAAAATAATGAATTTTGAAAAAAAAAAAAAAATAGTTAAGAAGCTTAGAAAAAATAATTAACAATGTTTTAAAAAAAAAAAAAAAAAAAAAAAAAAAAACTGATTTTATAAAAATCTAGATTTTGAAAAAAAAAAATAAGAACTTTGAATAATGTTGATAACTTTGAAAAAAAAAAAATAAATTTTGATAAAAAATAATATTTTGAAAAAATATATAAAAAAATTAAACAAAATTATGAAAAAATTGACAAATTGTATATATATATATATATATATATATATATATATATATTAAAAAAGAAAACTAGATTTTGTATTTTGACAAAAAATAAAAATAAAAATTAAAAGTTATATAACAAGATTTCAATAAAAAAAATGATATTTTGAAAAAGAAAATTTAAAAAATTAAACAAAATTGTGAAAAACTTGACAAATTGTAAAAAGTTATATATTTTAAAAAAGAAAACTAGATTTTGTATTTTGATAAGAAAAAGTAAAAATTTATATAACAAAAGTGAGATTTAAAAAATGATATTTTGAAAAAGAAAATTTTAAAAATTAAACAAAAGTGTGAAAAATTGATAAATTGTAAAAAAATATTTTTTAAAAAAAGAAAACTAGATTTTGTATTTTGACAAGAAAAATCAAATTGTTAGATTTCAATAAAAAAAAATGATATTTTGAAAAAGAAAATTTAAAAAATTAAACAAAATTGTGAAAAAATTGACAAATTGTAAAAAAATATATTTTTTAAAAAAGAAAACTAGATTTTGTATTTTGACCAAAAAAATTGAAAAGTTAGATAACAAAAGTGAGATTTTGATGATGTGTCATATATCCTTACCGCCTATACGTTTCTCCAACCCATTTTTGGGCCGGGTATAAAAAAATTGTGCAGATTTAAATCTTAAGTGGACCACACCACTGGAAAGAATGATAATATAGTACTTCACCATTAAAAATTGTAAAGAGCCCATCGTAAGGTTTTAGTAATGTTTATTTGCAATCCAACTTGTTGATAATGTAAAGAAGATCTAGATGAAGGTAAACTATAAAGATCAAATTGATCCAAAACTTTTGTGGCCTGCAAAAGGTTTTTAATGGTTATTCATCATATTGTTTTGATTGGTATGGCCTACCCAAGATTATTTAGTTCTTATGATTTGAAATCATATCATAAAATATGATGTAAAAATATATGGATAGTTTTGATATACATAAAATATATCAAGGTGGGCCCTACACGGTTAGAGTAACACCCATGAAAGAGTTACCTAAATAGTGAAATGGTACTATAAGGTCACCTCATGGGAACTTCCCATGAGGTTAATCTATGTGTGCCCCACCATGATGTGTGTAGAACATCAACACCATGCATTTGATGTGTCCCCTTTAAGTCCAAAAATTAGTCATATACAAAACTCAGGTGGGCCATAGCATCTAAAACTATGTGAAGACATCCCTAAAACATATAAAAGCATTTGGTGGGACCCACATGAGTTTTGGATGTATATGAAACTTGGTCTGACTCCTCATCCAAGTGGAACACACATAATGAATGGCCTGGATCTATGAACCACATCTAGGTGGGCCCAATAAATGATTATGAATGTTTTAATGGGAGGGTAACCCTCTCAACTATAGTATGTGGTGTGATGCACCCAACTCATGGATTGACTTTATTTTTAAGCTTGTGGCCCACCATGGAATGGTGCATCTAACTAACGGGGCAGATCCAAAGTTCACGTGGACGCACCATAGAAAAGAGTGGGATAGTGACACCCACTATTAAAACCTTTTTAGGGCCCGCCGTGATGTTTATTTCAAATCCAACCTATTTATAAGTTAATACAGACATGGAATAAGGGAAAACATATATATTATTTTGGTTGAAAACTTCTACGACCCAAAGTAAGGTTTTAATGGTAGGCATTCAATCCCCACTATTTTTTGTGATGGGGTCCACTCGAACTTTGAATCTGCCTTCCAAAATTTTTCAATGGTAGACGTTCAATTTATACTTATAACCTAAAAATAAACAGTACAATAAGCCTTAGGAGGATTTTAACGATGGATATCCAATTACTATTGATTTCATGTGGTGTGGTGCACCTGAGATTTCTGTGGTGGGGTCTGCTATAGATTTTTATCTGTCTCATTCTTTGGCTCATGATGTAAAATGATATCTCAAAATGGATGGACGGTGTGGATATAAAAATACATCATAGTGGGCCCACAAAACTTGGCAGATGTTGGTTGGTGCTCTATAGGTCCCACCATAATGTATGTGTTTCATCCATGCCATCCTGAGTTTTGAAGGTATGTTTAGCTATTGCTGCAGTTTTGAATGGTAGACGTCCAACCATCTTGATTTTTCTCATTTTGTGGTCCACCAGAGACTTAATTAGGGCTAATTTTTGGGGATCAAGCCCAAAAATATGTTGATAAATGGATGGACGGCTTGGATGAAACATATCCATCATGGTGAGGCCCATAGAGCCCTCCCCTTTCCAATGATATGTTTACCATTTTTTCTTCTGTACAAAACTGTGAGTTTTGTACAAAATGTAAAACAGTGGTGACTAGTTAATGAAAACAGTGGCAATGATATGGAGTTATCCAGACCATTCAAATAATCCTTCTAGTTGTAAATGTTTAATATTTATAATTTTCTTAGATAATACAATCTTAACCATCTAGAAAATGGTCCCTCTTGCATATACGGATGTTAACAGATTGTTTGTTATAAAAGATGGTAAACACACACTATTTTGGATTTCAAAGGTTTATCTTATTTAGAAGAGGAATTGCAAGCGCCATTTTCTCTTTTCCATTTTCAAGCAGCGCATCCCATCTCGCAAGCGTCATTTGCTCTTTTCCATTTTCAAGCAGTGCATCCCATCTCGCAAGCGTCATTTGCTCTTTTCCATTTTCAAGCAGCGCATCCCAGCCCTCAAGAGCTTCTCCCATTTTCAAGTAGCAGCATCCCATCGCCATCGAGCAACAGCATCTTCCATCGCCATTGAGTAGCGTCTTCAAATAGGTGAGCTTCTCTTTCCTCACCGATCGGAGCCACCATGATGTGTTTTATGTGGCCCCACTATGATGTGTGCCTTAGATTTTCTCATAGAATGGATGTTTTCTCTAATAAAAGGAACCATCTCTCTCTCTTTCTCACTCAAAAGGAGAGATCGGGACCATTAGAAAAGGGAAGTTTGGGCAGAACTTGCCCACTAATGAAATCTTTCTAGAACCTACCTGGTCAAGGGTTTTGATCATCATTATAACTGATGGTGGGCCCCCAATAGGTATGGTGATCTGACTCGTCTCAGACTGGTTGTGTTTAATTGGGAAGAGGATGAACAAAAGAGGACTTGACATTTGAAATCTGACTAGGTTGAGGCGGGTCTAAATATGGAAATGTTTGTTTGTTGCGACTGATTGACAGAAACTGGATGGATTGTGATATTTGTTAGAGTTTTGTGATCAATACTGTAAGAGAGTCGCTTGTTGGGGTTGTTTGGTCAATTTGAAAATGGGATGATATTGCTCATGAGGAATTATATGATGCATGGTTTCCGTTTCTATCAGGTGGGACTCATTTTTTGGTAATCTAGAATATTATCTACTGTATCCTACCATTGATGAGTTGTGTACCAGATATATACTCAATAGGACATTTTCACCTTTTGATTTCTTGATATGTATTGATGGTTAAGAAGAGAAATGCAACAATCATCCAATTCAAACTGAAAAAAGATAAAAAAAAAAAGTCTCATGATTGGTCACTGGGATCTTCTAATTTGGAAGTCTTTTGGGTCATGATCCATTCACAATGGCATGCAACATAGCAAGCTTTGGGCCATACAAAACCATAAGCCCTACTTGTCAGAACTGAAAGTCCATGTATGTTGTGCAAAGATGCAGATTCTGCATTATATTATGTATCTGTTTATTTTGCTAAGTAGTTACATTTAAAAAAATAAAAATAAAATAAACAACTTGAGAGAGAGAGAGAGGAACTTAGCCCAGGTCACAACTAAAGATCGTGAGTTTGGAGGAATTATATGCTTGTCAAAATTGAAAATCCTTATATATTGTCCAAGGATGTGGGCTGTGCATCGTATCATTCCTCTATTTATTGTGCCAAGGTATGAATTTTCTATTTACCAACTTTGAATGAAGGGGCTGCCATACTTCCTTTAATCCCTACAGTTGTTAGAGAACTACCTAAGATGAAATTTCTAGCTATTTGATAGACATAAAAGAAATGAACATGACAGTGGTCCACACTGAGCGAGAAAAGGTAAAAGATTGGATTGCTAGCATTTTCTAATCTCAAACACATGATCCTATATTTGTGGGAACATGGATCTCAATTCCATCTTATGGTTCCCACCATCAATTGAACTGAGACCCAGCTGAGTTGGGTCCTTTTTTTTTTAATTAGTTAAAAGGTATGGTGTTGTGAAGTGAAAATAGTGATAGGAAAGTGTAATTGTGTCAGTTTGGTGGATACACAGTGGAGTAAAAGAGAGACAACACTAGTGCAGTGAGAGGAGCAGGTGTCCGGTTGCCAACTAAATTGTTATTCAAACTGCTTTGGATTTCATGCTCATCCACAACAGCCTTTCTGGTTTTGCTACATCACTCACGTTAAGGGTCATGCGTGTTGTAATTGATATGGTTTTCTTAGTGCATGCATATGCAGTCGCTTAGTTTTTTGTTGTTCCGTCACATTGGAAAGGTTCCTTGTTTGATTTTTTATTTTTATTTTTTTTGTTGTTGTTATCTTCACAGGGCTAAGGTTCCTTGTTTGTTTGATTAGAATACCCATTAAAAAGAGACAACACAAAGTATATGAAAAAAATGCTCTGCATTTGCTCCCTCTATATGCTCGTAGGTGTATTATGCTCGCATCAGTGGTTTCTACTTAATTTTCCCTGCAATCAGTTGTTTGCATTATTGTAATACTAATATCACATGGGCAGAATAGTCAATCATCCTAGTTGGGTTAGCATATGAAAATGGAAGATGCTCTGTAAGATGTCATGAGCATTTTCATGCTAGTCTCTTGCTATTTTCTTATTACCATGTCCAAGAAAATGTAGTCCTTAGGAGAAGCTCTGCATTCTACTGAGCCTCAATTTCCTTGTCTTTGTCATCCTCTGCGACATTTTTTCAGGCCTTTCTACTCACAACCGACTTTTACTACTGCAGTGGTACATGCTGTAGTCAATCCTTCTATCAGATCTGCCGAAGTTTCTCTAAGAGGTATGATAAAATGCTTGGGGTGGAGAGGTTGTACAGTAATATTAGAGATTTTCAGCTTGTAAAGTGGGCCTGGTGATTCAATCATTGAAATGTTATTTGACAGGCCTCGCCATCAATGGCCTGTGCACCAAAAATCCCAAGATTGGAAGAACCATTTGCATAGAATTTAAGTAAGACCATACCACCATATGAATGGACCATACTCATTTTCATCCCAGGTGATATTTATGAATGCCGCACTCCTTGTGCATGTCTTTGATGTTACACAAAAGCAACATGACAGTGGAAGATAAAAGAACATGGTACCTTATATATAAGGTATCAATTGGTGATTTCTCCTTGGAAATGGTGGCCCAATTGCACTGGCTAGATCAAGGCGCTTGATATGTGGGAACTCAAAAATTGTGCAGTTGGCTGTATTAACCGCACAATCGCTTACTCATAGTCCCAAGATTGGGATGAGTTGAACAATCCTAACCTTTGATTCGCGGACATTTGTACGTTGAAATTGGGATTATGCGAATTTTGTCATTATTTTTTATGTTTCTATTTATTGGGCATTCACTGATATTGCAGTTTTAGGCAAAGTTGATGTTTATGGATGATGTTTGTTTTGGTTGCAGTCCCATGTTTAAAATGTTATGATGAGTTCTGTGATTTCTTTTATTGATAATATTAGTGAGTTGTAAGCTACTGCAATATGGGATTTTAAATGTTATGATGAGTTCCGTGATATTTTATTTTTTTTCTATGATGCCAGTGCATGCCATTCCAACCCCAGCAGCTGGCAGTTTACATCGTCCTAAAGCATCAAATGCGTACACATTGCACCTAAGATGAATGGTGTTAAGGAATCTGAACCCTCTAAAAGGTGTAGTGGACTCCCTATAAAGGGGCGCAAAGCACCTCTGAACAAATGCAAACTCTTAAATTTCATGAAGTTGTTGTTTCCTGGGCGCAAGCCGCTACAAAGGCAATGGTGAGCTTGAAAATGTATTTCAAGTGTCACAAGCAGGTATTTCAGTTGTAGCTAGCCATAAGTTTTCTTTAGGTCGAAGCAGTGGGATCTATGTTATTAACTGGCTATCTTCGAGTTGAAGTCATTGATAGTTGGAACTATTATTGTATGACTACAACTAGTGACTGTAATCAAATTATTGGCTGCATTATCATTTCAACCAAAGAAAATTATTTTTTTTTTCATTGTTTTATTTGTCAGTTGACTCAAGATGAAAATTTCTAGTATTTTCATTCTTTTGGCTACATGAATGGATTACCAACCTTCTTAGCTTTCATATTATAGTAATCATGTATAATTGGAGCCAACAACACTAATTTATAATTTGAACTATAGATATGCGCATGTGTTTGTATTTGCAAGTTTGTAAATGTTGGTTCAGAATTGTATTCTAGTCATTTCTACATATTTAGACATTTAAACTCATTTTTTCAAATTAAGCAACCTTGGTTTGGTGAAATCTAGTTAGTTTGTAATTTTGTGTCAATGTTTGTACTTGTCTTCTTCATTTTTCCTCTCTTGACATTCCCTTAACATGCTTTTTATCAAATTTGTAGGACTCTCCCAAGAACAGAGATTTCCTAGGTGCATTTTGGGACAAGGCAACATGTAAAAGATTTCTGCATTCAAAGTCAAGTGCCTGAGTCAGAAGCAAATTCCTCCCTTTAACCAAGATAGACGATTATTTGTGCATTCACTAATTAGGTAGGGTTGTGCATATCTTTTTCTACATATTTCATTCTTAAAATTGTGTTAATGCTGTTTTGGTGGCCATCAAGCCTAATCTTTGGCTGACCTTTGGGCATTTTGGTTGAAAACAAAGCAATGAAGACATGATGGTAGAATAACCAGTTGTTGAAGAGGACAAATGGTGGGGCATTTCTTGTATTCTTAGAGATGATATATATATATATATATATATATATATATATATATATATATATATATATATATATATATATATATATATTCTAACCAAAATTTTATTAGAAAGAATGAAAGCCAGGGGCTATACACCGGAAGATACATTTCCTCAGGTGCTTTATTTTTTCTTGAAATTGTTCAAAGTAACTGTCAATGGTTATCAAACTGAAATAAATTTATTTTCTTGCTAAAATAATGGCATTTTTTGGATGGCATTCTTAATAAATTTAATTTTCTCCTTTTTTCGCATGCCAAAATGATAATATTTCACATCTTTTTTCCTAATTTTTGCCTCTATTTACCACTCTATGTAAATGGATTGATCTGATTTCCTTGTTTTTGATTTGTGTTTTTTATTTTTTCTTCCTTCCTTGAAATTGATGAGATTTTTACCTTTTCATAGGGTTGATATGATTAAAACTCACATCTTTCTTGAATTTTTCCTATGGGAAAGGTCTTAAGTGTACCACCAAAGTCCTACAATACATAGAACTGGACACCTTGCTATGGCGGTTTTGTGAACTAAATGTTGTTAATGATTATGTCCACCCACTTTATTTAAATATATATCTTAATCTTACTTTTTTTGCTGGTATGTTCCTTTGTACTTGCAACCTTATTAGAATCTGTGACATGTCTAGCAATGTTACAAAAACTCCTATATTCTGTTTCAACCAAATATGCTTGCTTGTCACACATGCCAACACACTTATTTGGATAAGATCTATCTTTTTTTTTTTGGTTATTTTTTGTTTATCGTTTAATTACCATTGCCTTAGTTCCTCTTATAGTTGACAGTTTACTGTTAGTGTAGTTTTAATTCATATGTACTACACTAAAAAACTTTCTTAATATTTTACACTTGAATGATCTAATACTTACAAATGGGTTTGCTAGAGCTGCAAAAACTTTCTCCACAAGCTTCATCCTTTTCTAAGTTATTTTCATTGTGCACATTGCAACCTGATTCCATAATGTTCTTTGCTTCAAATCTAGCTTCTAATCATAGGGTAGATTTGAAATACCTCAGGAATCTGGAGCTGGTAGAAAGATTTTACATGAAATTGTGATTCAATAATCTACTTTCCATTATTTTGTACATTCCAAATTGTACCAGTGAAAATTTGATTGTGATGCAACTGTTAAGGACACTCAAAGAGATGGAGGAGAGTACATCATCACTCCTTGCATTGATAGTACAAACCTTGTGAAATCCACATACAAACCCTCATGCATGAAATCCACCAATGCATATGGTCAGTAACTCTTTCTTTCTTTTTTCTTTTTTCTTTTTATGAAAGACAATTCAAGAAGTTAATATATATAGTGACAAAGGCATGACTGTTTGTGGCTGATTAGCATGCCAGATTCCCAGGATTAACTGATTCTTTCATTCCTGATGATGAAACCAATATATTTTAGTGTTAGATGCAAATTATATATGACATGGCAGGTTGAAATGCTGCTTGCATAAGATAGGTGGCATGAGGATCTGAACAAGCATACCAGATGAAAAAGAACTGAATCACCTGCAATAAGCCTCTTTGCACTTACACACTCCATCCAGTTGTAAGAAGATGTTGCTTGGGCTGACCTGCATTAGAAATGGAATTAACAAATGGTGGGCTAGTTACAAGTTTCAATTCCTAGAGTTGCTCTCTTATATATAGCATAGATGTATATTATGCTTGAAATAGTCCATTAAATACATTAAAGAGTAGAACAAAGATATTAGATGAAGAACCCAACAAAACAAATCCATGATAACAAATCCTTCTTTCAAATTTGAGGCTTTGTTCTGTTCCGTTTCTTCAAGTTTGCTATTTTTTGATGACTACAAACTGTCAACATCAAAGTAGCACATGAGTGACATCTAGGCTAATCTTCGAGTGGGCCGTTATGGGTATCTTTGTCGATTGTGTATTATTAGGATAGTCTGATCATGAACCATTGACATATGCATACGTGCATGGCCCACTGAAGAACTAGGCCAACCTGAACAATTGCACTCGCGATTAGGCAATTGCATTACTCTATCATTCATGGCTTGTTTTTCATCTTCTTTTGTGGGGTTGAATCTTTTCATATATTTTATCAGCCAAATCCAGAAGTTTGTGATTGGGGCTCGACAATGAAGAAAAGTGGTAGTGAAACCACACCCAAAAAGCCTCAAATTGGAACACCATCGCCATTACCACACCCAAAATCTGTCTTTAAAATATGTATGTCCTTTTGAACCTTCCCTAATTGCACAAGTGGCTAAACCATCTCTGTATGTTATACATAATTTGTCATCTAGTAGTTTCTGTAAATGAAAATAAGAGGATTGATCTTAACAATATGGTCATCATGCACATAGACAAAATGCTTGCAATGAATGTTTATGAGTACTTGGTAATTTTAGAGTCCTTGGTTAGGGTTTGGGCTGAAAGTATGAGTGTTGGAGCCGACGCTTTCAGAGTCCGAACTCATTTTTTTGAAAAATAGAAAAATGGGAATATTAGTAAATATGGATTTTCTTATTAAGAAGAAAATGGAAGATGGATTGAAAAAACATAAAAGAGATTTTTTTTATTCATTTTTACTTCAAGAGAGAGATGGAGAGGTGAGAGTGGGGAAACATCGGTGGCTTAATTAAAAAGAACTACGTAGTGGCTTGATCCCAATCTGACTTTTTGGATACGTAGGTAGCCATTCGTAATATACTAAAATATCAGTGCACTCACAAATCTTTTTTCTCCTTTGAATTGTAACAGACTGTATCGGTTGTATTTTTCTTTGTCATACAGGTTGTGGCTATCAAAGATATAATATCACCTCCTTATAGGGAAACATTTATGATGTGTATAGGTAAATTTATTTTTTCTTATTCATTATATTGTTTCCCAGTTATATTTTTGTTGGTTTCAGAGTACAGGTAGTGATAGAAATTGTTGGTCGATTATGGCTTGTAGACAAAGGGATGAGTAACCAACAATACAAATATGGGAGGCCTTCCCCAGGTATCCAAATGCTTTTAGATATATTTATATTGTTTTTAAATGTATTAGCTTGAAAATGATGGAGCAGACACGGATGTGCGTCGGAGCTATCCGGATGAGCGGGGGTCCTTGGAAGGTAGGAACCGCTGTTATGACCATGATGAAGCTGTCCATTTTCTATGGACAACATTGAAGGGGCCTGGCCATTTGGACAGGCCGTGTTTATATATTTACTCAAAATTAATGGAGCAGACCCGGATGTGCGTCGGAGTTATCTGGATGAGCGGGGGTCCTTGGAAGGTGGAAACCGCTGTTATGACCATGGTGAAGCTGTCCATTTCCCATGGATAGCATTGGAAGAACCTGGCCATTTGGACAGGCCATGTTTATATCTGTATTTATAGAGACCACACCCTTAACCTAAACCACAGCCTAAACCTATAACCTAAACCTATTCTCAAATCCCAAAAGCTATACTTATAACCTATAGCTTATAACCTAAACCTATAACTTTAACCTAAACCAAAACTTATGACCTAAAACCTTAACCTATAACCTATAACCTAAACTTAAACCTATAACCTAACCTTAACCTAAACTTAAAACCGTAACCTATAACCTAAACTTAAAACCTAAATGTATTCTCAAATTCCTAAACCTAAACCTACACCTAATCCTAATCTCAACTCCCTAACCTAAACCTAAACCTAAATTTGAAAACCCAAACCTGATTTCCTAAACCTAAACCTGAACTTAAACCTATAACTTCTAACCTAAACCTAAACCTTAACTTAAACCTATAACCTTAACCTAAACTAAAACCTATGACCTAAAACCTTAACCTATAACCTATAACCTAAACTTAAACCTATAACCTAACCTTAACCTAAACCTAAAACCGTAACCTATAACCTAAAAACTAAACCTAAACCTAAACCTAAAACCTAAATGTATTCTCAAATCCCTAAACCTAAACCTTCACTTAATCCTAATCTCAACTCCCTAACCTAAACTTAAACCTAAACTTGAAAACCCAAACCTAAATCCGAACCTGATTTCCTAAACCTAAACCTTAACCTATTCTCAATTCCTTAAACCTATAGCTTATAAACTAAACCTAAACCTAAACCTATAACCTATAACCTAAAACCTAAACCTAAACCTAAAACCTAAATGTATTCTCAAATCCCTAAACCTAAACCTACACCTAATCCTAATCTCAACTCTCTAACCTAAACCTAAACCTAAACTTGAAAACCCAAACCTAAACCCGATCCCGAACCCGAACCCGATTTCATAAACCTAAACCTTAACCTATTCTCAATTCCCTAAACCTATAGCTTATAACCTAAACCTATAACCTTAACCTAAACCAAAACCTATGACCTAAAACCTTAACTTATAACCTATGACCTAAACTTAAACCTATAACCTAACCTTAACCTAAACTTAAAACCGTAACCTATAACTTAAAACCTAAACCTAAACCTAAAACCTAAATGTATTCTCAAATCCCTAAACCTAAACCTTAACTTATTCTTAATTCCCTAAACCTATAGCTTATAATAACCTAACCTATAACCTTAACTTAAAACAAAACCTATGACCTAAAACCTTAACCTATAACCTATAACCTATAACCTAACCTTAACCTTAACCTAAACCTAAAACCTAAACCTTAACCTATAACCTATAACCTGAACGTAAACCTAAAACCTAAATGTATTCTCAAATCCCTAAACCTAAACCTACACCTAATCCTAATCTCAACTCCCTAACCTAAACGTAAACTTAAACTTAAAAACCTAAACCTAAACCCGAACCCAAACCCAATTTCCTAAACCTAAACCTTAAGATATTCTCAATTCCCTAAACCTATAGCTTATAAACTAAACCTAGACCTTAACTTAAACCTAAACCTAAACCTATAACTTATAACCTAAACCTAAACCTGTAAGACCCGTATTCTAGTTCGTACTGTTTCGTCGACTCCCGCGATCCTTCTGTCGAATTCCAGCAACATTCGACCCTTAACCGATATTTGCGCGCGACCCTGATTCACACGCCGTCAACTTGAGTCGACTCAACCTAAGACTGGCACCTTAGCGATCGCGTCATCGCCCCGGTTTTGATGTCGCGACTCGCGCGTCAATTCGATACTCTGGCTAGGAGATGCGGGCTAGTGTTTGATGCAAGGAAAACACCGCGCATACGAATTTTGAGAGAATCTCTATGACTAGTCACATCAATCCATCAATCAATCAATCCCAACTTATCAAGTACATGTCAAGTACACATCACCTCTCACCCTTCCCCAAGTAACCCTTAAAGTCAAAAGTTTCTTACAAGCCCATACTTTTCTTACACCAAAAACTCCAAAAATCAAAAAGTTCTTACACCCATCACTCACTACATCCATCACTCCATCACCCATCTATCTCTCTCTCTCTTTGCAACCCTCTCTCTCTCTCATTTTTCAAACCACTTTCCAAGCAAGAGAGAGAGTACCACACGTCCAAGCTCTTTCATGTGAGAGAGAAGTGATTTTTTATGGCCCAATTTTCCATCCCGTAACCTTCATCCTAGCCATTCAAACCTCATCTCCCTCCATCAAAGTGAAGCACAAGGAGATCGACTTTTCAACTGACCAAGAAGATCGACGGTGGGTGCTCTATTAGGCCTAAATTTTTTTTCTTTGATGAAGGGCCAAGTGAGCCCTACCGATTAATGGTATGGATCTCATTTTGGACCTAGGTGTGGTCGATGGCCCACCTTGATGCTCATGATCATTGCATGATGGGGCCATTCTCCATGGACTCCATCATGATGTTTATTTTCCTTGCATGCATAGGGTCATCTAGACCGTCTATTTTAGTGGAGAAGGGATCTCTACCGTTGGATTTCGATTCAATGGGCCCACATGTAATGGGACCCACTTGATTTATGTTGTGGATCATGGAAGGGAGGGCCCATAGTGCCGAGGTCCCTTCATCACACGTGTCCCACTCTCTATCTCTCTCTCCCTCTCTATTTCATTTTTTTATGTGACCATGATATGGTTGTGTGGCCCACTTGGATGGACCCCACCCTGAGGCATGTATTTTATCCAAGTCATCTATGAGTGGGGCCCACTTTATAAGTGTTGTGTCCACCCCCATTCATCATTTGGTGGCCCACGTGGGCAGCCCACTTGAAAGGCAACTGTCCAGCGTCCCTGGACGCTAGACATTGGTTCAAGGCTATTTAGGTGAGCTATTCGTGTAGGCCCCACATTGATAAATGTATTCAATCCACGCCATTCATCCTATTCCTTGGCTCATTTTAGGCGTTGAGCCGAAAAATGAGGCCAATCAGATAATCAAGCGGGCCATAGCATAGAAAACTTTGTTTCCTACCGTTCAAAGCTATTAGGACCCACTTTGTTGTTTTTACACACCAAAAATGCCGAACATTAGATTTGTTTGGTGTGTTTTGAGTCCTAGAATCGAATGGGTGGAGTGGATTCTCAAGATGCGGGCCCCACAGGTGAAATACATCAGAAAAACAAAAAAAAAATGAAAAAAATGCATGCAACAGGCGCTTTTGTTGTCAGCGCGCGCAGGCCTGCTGCACTGACAGACGGGTAGCGACCCACGGCTCCAACCGTGGGCCCCAACATAGTGCTTATTTGTCATCCAAACCGTTCATTTGATGGGGCCCTCCCTAAAGTAGGCCCCCTCCAAAGATCAGCCCGATCTGAGGTTCAGATGGCCCACATTATAGGAAACAGCGGTGATTTAATGTTTATCATTGAAACCCTTTTGGGTGATCATGGAAGTTTTGGGTCTGTATGAAATTTATTTTTCGCATTCATCAGGGTCCGCGCGACCTTATCCATAAGTTGGATGGAAAGAAAATGTTATAGTCGGCCCCACGTGGAACCCACCCTATCATTACAAGTGGATCGGTTGGCATGCCTCACACCAGCAGCAACCGGTGTGTTGACGTCAGCAAGTCTTGGTGGGCCAAACCTTGTGGACGTGGTGTATTTGCACCGTCCAGTTCTGGACGGTGGGCAACACCTTAATGTATTTAATATATCCTCACCGTCCATCCCTGGACGTGGATCCCACCTTATGGCATGTGTTGTATATACACACCGTTCATCAGCTGGACAAGCAGAGGGTGACCGTCCATCAGGTGACCATTTGTTGGTGGTCCCACATCAGCCAATCAGAGGGTCTGATAACGAGGTATGTGTTTTATCATGCGATATTACCATAATATATTATGATATTATATATACATATATATCTGTTATATATATAACATATATGGTTATGGTGGGTGCATCAATTGGTATTTCCCACACCAGTTATGTGCCTGCCATGTTGCAGCCAACACGTTGTGGGGCACCCCAACGTGATGTGCGGGTATTATCCACTCCGTCCAATCTAGACGGGTGAGACCCACCCCATATATGCTTCATCAATGTCGTCCATTCTTATGGGACCCACCATGATGCATGGGTTGTATCCAAACCTTCCAACCATTTTGAAAGCCTATTTTAGGGCTTGAGACTAAGAATAAGACAGATTTATAGTTCAGGTGGACCCCACCTTGGTATATGTATGAGGCTCATCTTGACCTATTTTGTGGCCATCCATTGAGGCCCACCTTGGTATATGTATGAGGCCCACTTTGATGTATTTTTTTGGCCCATCTGTCGGGCCCACTTTGATGTATTAGGGCCCATGGGTTGAGGCCCATTGTGATATATATTTTCGGCCCATTTAGTAAAGCTCATTGTGATGTGTTAGGGCCCATGGGTTGAGGCTCATTATGATGTATTAGGGCCCATGGGTTAAAGTCCATTATGATGTATTCTAAGGCCCATTGGTTATGGTCCATTGCAATGTACATAAGGCCCAATCGGTGTGGTCCATTGATGTGGTCCACTTAATGAATATAGGGCCCATGTGATATGGCTCATTTGATGTATTTAAGGTCCAACGAGATGTACTTATGGTCCATTGTAATGTGTGATTCCTCCATGGTTTGTGTAATGATGTTTATAGTGGGTCATGCCTTGGGAGCAATAATGGTTAGATGTCCACATTGATGTGCAATGATGGTTAGATGCCCTCATTGTAACCTTTTCACAGGCTTTGTTAGGCTCATTCGCACCATTTTCTAAGTAGGTAAACCCAAATAAGCGGGTCCCATTCACCATAGACGGATGGCTCCGTGCTATCAGATTTGATATAACCACAGTCGTAGGTTGATCTTTATATTATGGTTGATCAGTTGTTCATCTATGGACCTCGCCTTGTTTATATGTGGACTGTCGGTGCCGATTATCGATGTTAATTATCGGTACCGATTATCAAGGCCAATTCTGATTGTCGAGGCCGATTTCAATTGTCAAGGCCGATTGTCAAGACCTATATAATGTACATACGACCTTTAGTTGAGGCCCATTGTGACTCATATTAAGCCCATGATGCATGGCCCATTTGATGTGTATTAAACCCTTGAGTAAGGCCCATCGTGTTGTATATTAGGCCTTTGTGTGAGGCCGTGAGCCCATTATATGTTTGGCTCTATGTGGCCATTCCTTGGGGGCAATGTTGGTTGAATGTCTACATTGTCGAGGCCGATTGTTGATGTCAGTTATTGATACCGATTATGAGTATGTGACAGCATAACATCATAATACATGCTC
Organism: Magnolia kwangsiensis; assembly: GCA_037074715.1. Classification (NCBI taxonomy): domain Eukaryota; kingdom Viridiplantae; phylum Streptophyta; class Magnoliopsida; order Magnoliales; family Magnoliaceae; genus Magnolia; species Magnolia kwangsiensis. The sequence goes on along the minus strand of CM073576.1, from coordinate 37,521,553 downwards.
ATACGCATCATCTGTATGTTTATTATGAGATGTGATTGACCACTGTATATGTCATAAGGCAAGTTGTTCATGGGGCTCCCTGATAGGCGGAGTTGCCCCACATGAGATCATGGCATGCGCAGAATTGATGCATGATTGGACTGTGTAACTTATGCATCTCACATTTGTGTGACATGACCACCGTACGCCCTAGCGACATCAGGGTCGTAGCCTCCACACGTATTTCGTAGATGGGTAGATGAGACACCGAAAATTGGTTCGAGCATCGGACTGCCATAAATGGCCCTGAGTGAAAATTCGTAAACCCTCTTAGTTCCAAAGGTTACTCCAACATCTAGAATGAGTAGATGCATGAGCGCATGAGGACCGTATACCGTTAGGCCACGTCTCCCACTGTGTCATGGTTGGTTGGAAAGGGGTACGGCCTTACCTATCCGAGAGGAGGGGCCAATGTTAGGCTGAGTCTGACCAGCTCGAGGAATGGGTCCACTATCGACGAGCCGAGCCCGATATTGGCAGGTGGATAGTGAGGTCTCTTTCACTCACCTTATTGTGCGCGATGGGGCGACAATCTGGTTTTGAGTGTAATAGACCTCGATGATTTTTCTAGAGAGTAACCGTACTGATATATAGACTTATTGAGCAGAAATTGCATATTCATTCATTCATTATCCACTTGGGCTGGTGGTGCATAATTATTTATTATATGTACCTTCGCATGGCAAGGATTTCGGTTGGGCGCATGACAAACCTGAGACCAGGAGTTTACCACATTAAGTCTGACTATCCAAATTTAGGTATGGGACTGGTTTGGATAGAAGTCCCATGTGATAGACCCCGTAGCCTGCGATACTACATACTATCATCTCGACCTCACACTCCAGCTTGGTCATTTCATTCGCATCGCATATTACATCCGCATTCATATAGCATTTTGGGTCATTATGTTTCTATACTTATACGGCGTAGACGGGCTTAACAGGATTTACATATTGCATTGTACCCTTAGCATCTCATATTTGGCTCTTTATGACTCCTCATTTACATAGTTGATATGTATTGCGTACTCTGATATCGTATGATTCATGATCTTGTCATTATTTTCGCTTAACTTAACATCGTATGATTCATGATCTTGTCATTATTTTCGCTTACCTTAACATCGTATAATTCATGCTCTTGTCATTATTTTCGCTTACCTTGACATCGTATGATTCATGATCTTGTCATTATTTTCGCTTACCTTGATATCATATGATTCATGATCTTGTTATTATTTCCTCTTATTCCGATGATGTATGATTTATGAGCTTTATGGTATTCTTGGCACTTATCTTACGCACACACTTTCACCACCCTCAAAGCTTTCTATAAGCTTATGCACGATAGATGCGTACAGGTGGCGTCAGGTTATAGCAGTGTTGAGCTTGAAGTGTACAACGGACTTTTGGAGCTTTAATTTTTGACATATGTATTTTTCTTGCAGCACTGTATTCAAATATTTATATTAGTGGATATGTGATGATGATGATGTTGCCTTCGTGATTTGGGTAAACTTATGGTTATGCTTGTTATGAAACAAATGTACGTTAAAAATCCTCCTTATAGGATTCCAGAATCAGAATCTGGAGTATGGACGTCGGAAGTCGAGAATGGGGTACTACGGAAGCTATTGGCTTCGAATTCGATAATCGAAATTCCTGTGAATCCAATTTCTGAGTTTGGGACATGACAAAACCTAATCTCTAAATGTATTCTCAAATCCCTAAACCTAAACCTATACCTAATCCTAATCTCAACTCCCTAACATAAACCTAAACATAAACTTGAAAACCCAAACCTAAACTCGATCGCGAACCCAAACCCGATTTCCTAAACCTGAACCTTAACCTATTCTCAATTCCCTAAACCTATAGCTTATAACCTAAACCTATAACCTTAACCTAAACCAAATCCTATGACCTAAAACCTTAACTTATAACCTATAACATAAACTTAAACCCATAACCTAACTTTAACCTAAACTTAAAACCTAAACATAAACCTAAAACCTAAACCTCAACCTAAAACCTAAATGTGTTCTTAAATCCCTAAACCTAAACCTACTCCTAATCCTAATCTCAACTCCCTAACCTAAACCAAAACTTGAAAATCCAAACCTAAACCCGATCCTGAACCCGAACTCGATTTCCTAAACCTAAACCTTAACTTATTCTCAATTCCTTAAACCTATAGCTTATAACCTAAACCTAAACCTTAACCTAAGCCTAAACCTAAACCTAAACATAAACCTATAACCTTAACCTAAACCAAAACCTATGACCTAAAACCTAAACTTATAACCTATAACCTAACCTTAACCTAAACCTAAAACCTAAACCTTAACCTATAACCTATAACCTAAACCTAAGCCTAAAACCTAAATGTATTCTCAAATCCCTAAACCTAAACCTACACATAATCCTAATCTCAACTCCCTAACCTAAACCTAAACCTAAACTTGAAAACCCAAACCTAAACCCGATCCCGAACCCGAAGCCGATTTCCTAAACCTAAACCTTAACATATTCTCAATTCCCTAAACCTATAGCTTATAACCTAAACCTAAACCTTAACCTAAACCTAAACCTAAACCTTAACTTATAACCTTAATCTAAACCAAAACCTATGACCTAAAACCTTAACCTATAACCTATAACCTATAACCTTAACCTAAACCTAAAACTTAAAAAAAAACCTATAACTTATAACCTAAACCTAAACCTAAAACCTAAATGTATTCTCAAATTCCTAAACTTAAACTTACACATAATCCTAATCTCAACTCCTTAACGTAAGCCTAAACCTAAACTAGAAAACCCAATCCTAAACCCGAACCCGATTTCTAAAACCTAAACCTTAACCTATTCTCAATTCCCTAAACCTATAGCTTATAACCTAAACCTAAACATATAACCTTAACCTAAACCAAAACCTATGACCTAAAGCCTTAACCTATAACCTATAACCTAAACTTATAATCTATAACCTAACCTTAACCTAAACCTAAAACCTAAACCTTAACCTATAACCTATAACCTAAACCTAAACCTAAAACTTAAATGTATTCTCAAATCCCTAAACCTAAACCTACACCTAATCCTAATCTCAACACCCTAACCTAAACCTAAACCTAAACTTGAAAATCCAAACCTAAACCTGATCCCGAACCTGAACCCAAACTCGATTTCCTAAACCTAAACCTTAAGCTATAACCTAACCTAAACCTAAACCTATAACCTAAACCTAAGCCTAAAACCTAAAACTGAAATGTATTCTCAAATCCTTAAACCTAAACCTAATCCTAATCTCAATTCCCTAACCTAAACTTGAAAACCCAAACCTAAACCCGATCCCGAACCTGAACCCAATTTCCTAAACCTAAACCTTAACCTATTCTTAATTCCCTAAAGCTATAACCTATAACCTAAAGCTAAACCTTAACCTAAACCTATAACCTAAACCTTAACCTAAACCTAAACCAAAACCTATAACCTAAACCTTAACCTATAACCTATAACCTAAACTTATAACTTATTACCTAACCTTAACCTAAATCTAAAACTTAAACCTATAACTTAAAACCTAAACCTAAAACCAAAATGTATTCTCAAATCCCTAAAGTTATACCTACACCTAATCCTAATCTCAAGTCCCTAACCTAAACCTAAACCTAAACTCGAAAACCCAAACCTAAACCCGTTCCTGAACCTAATTATTGTAATAATGTAGCCCAATCACATGGCAACAAACAAGAATGTATCCTTTTTAACACATGCCCCTTTTTACAAAACTTTAATTTTTGTTGTTGTTTCTATTAATTGAAACACTTTTTTGCATTATTTGCTTACATTAGTTTTATTTTAATGATCAATTTTATTTTAAAAAAGTGCCCACTTTTTTGGAAGAAGTTTCTGCAATTCTTCATGATTTTGAATTATAATGTTTTGTTAGTTGAATATTTTTTTATTAGATGAAAGACAAAAAGAAAATTGTTGCTGATTTTTTTTCTTTTTTTATTTATGATGTTAAACTTATATGTATCATGCGTGGATGAATGTAATGAGGATTAGATTATTTGTGTTTGGATGGATGTAGTTTATGTTTGGATGAATATAATTTATGTTTGGATGGATTTACGTAGTTTGGGTTTAGATGGATGTAAATGTGAATATAATGAAATATATTATATAACAGGTGTAATCAGGAAGAATACGATAAAATATATTGTAACAAGTCAAATTTGAAAATGTCCTTTTAAGGGTGATAAGAGATGGCTGATAGCAATCCTTTTTAAGGACGGTCTATGACCGTCCTTGGAAGGCTCATAAGAGACGGTTTATAGCAGTCCTGACCGTCCTTTTAAAGGACGGTCCATGGCCATCCTTTGAAGGCTCTTAAGAGACGGTCTATGACAGTCCTTTTTAAGGACGGTCCACAACCGTCCTTTTAAATGATGGTCCATGGCCGTCCTTTGAAGGCTTTTAAGAGATGGTCTATGACAGTCCTTTTTAAGGACGGTCCATGACCGTCCTTTCTTTAAAGGCTCATAAGAGACGGTCCATGACCGTCCTTTTTTCGTCAATAAGAATGACGGTTTTCAACCGTCCTTTAAGTAATACGACATGTCAAAATTTGACAGCCCATGCCACGGTCCATGACTGTCCTTTTTTGGTCATTTGAGACGGTTTTGGACCGTCCTTTTTTTGTTGTTTTAGCAGTGTAAGATCCTTACTATGCACAGCAAGTGACTTGTGAACGGGTCTCTTGACACTCTTTGGGGTAACTTGCCTTGGAAAACTCTCTCGATACATTATGTGGATAAAAGACTTAAACAATTACATGTTTCTTTTAGTGTATATGGAGAAATGCTAAAATCGTTCATGAGGGGAGAGAATAAAGAGGTGAATTGCAACACATACCAAAGTGGAACATGCGTGCAAGATATCCGTACATGTATGCTAAATATAGGTGGTTGGTGGTTTCTTTCTTAACCATCCATTTTCCTCAAGCAAGTATGGCCACCTGATGACTTGATTTATGACCCAAGGCATGGTAACCATTGGCCCTGCCTAATGATTGTCAGACAAATGTACCACATGTGCACATGTCCTGCTATTCACTTCTTCCATCTCTCTGTGTGAATAGCCATGGCATTTCTCCATGGTAGATTTATACCCCATATTCATGTTTGTGACTTTGCACATGTTCCTAAGGAATCAAACAACACGATTCATTTTTACAGTTATTTGTATATTCATTTTTTTTTTCTTTGGATTGCCAGCCATTGATAATTTCTGGTAAAGATGCTAATATCAAATGTGAACATTTAAACAAAGTTCTACCCATGTGCATAGACACGGACAGTTATCTTGAAGTTCTGTAAATGATGTAAAGAAGGACAATGCTGGTTCTGAGTATTTGTGAAATAACTATTATTGTTTGGTGTCTATACCCACAAAAGCAAGAACATAATTTAATTGTTCTCTTTTTTTATTTAATAGCTTCATGCATTTGAGTTATATCCCAAAAGTCACAAGGTTACATCAGGTGATTCACTTGCCAAATCCATATGAGTGGAAAGTCCTTCAGAGTAAAATCATATTCAGGTTGATATTGTCCAAGGAAAAATACTTACTTGTCCGGTTCTGCTCCCATAACAAGCTTCTTAATTACATGTCTTGACACAAGCTCTACAATTCCTTTCTAAACTTCTTCAGTCTCAATCAAAAAAACGCTTGCCTTCACCTGAAAAGAAGTTGCCTTCCATGAGTTGCCTCCAACAAAAGGTGTACATACTACGTTCTTCAAAATAATAATTATAATAATAATAACAATAACAATAACAATAACAATAATAATGATGAAATTGTGTAGGAACTACAGAAAATATCATGGTGTTTGGCAGAGATGCATAATACAAGTACACCTTGGTCAACGAAATATACAATGCTCAATCAAATTCAAGGTTTTGTTTGGCCCATCAAATTGCATGAGCAGGACTTAACTTCAAGCAATTCAAATCATTCATGGTGAGTGGGAGATACACAAAAAATCTTTCCCTTTAAATGATCGTAACCGTTTGATGTGGGCCCTGCTAAATATAGACCAAAAATCATAGTTCTCTATTTTCATCAGATGGCTAGGATCATCTAAAAGGGGACTTCTTAAGGCATGGCCAATCCCATGATTGGTCCCACCAAATGAACAACTTAAGTTACTCAAAGGTGGGTGCCACCCACCTGGTTTAGCATCACATTATGCCTCGTTCTTCTCTAGAGCTAATTAAAAGAAATCCTTAATGTCCACATAGTTGCTAAAATCATTAGGAAAATTATAATGTTCTTCAATATGCATGACTCCAAAAACCTCCTAACCAAAACTTTTAAAGACAGTAGATCTCTAACATACATTTTGGTTGTCACCTTGTTGAACAGGCTATTAATTACTAATATCCTAGAAAATGTGTTGATAGCAAAGACTGTAAAAATCTCCCGTGTGAACATTACATCATCAAAGTCATGCTCAAGTGTCGGGATTTTCTCCACATAGGCCATGAAACTCAATCCAAGTCGTTGTGGATTAAAAAATAAAATAAACAAACAAACAACCAAACTGAGCATGGTACTAATGGACTGGAGATGACATATGTGATGTAAGCCTGATCAGACTTCTCTTTTCATTTTCATAATCGATCAAATAACCATTTTCACATTGCATCAATCTCATCCTATACCGAGTCTACTCATCCAAGTCAACTCGGTTTTGGACCCAGATAAGACAATTAAGGATCCCAATCTAGAAAAGAGATGGGACTTGGTCCAAATATGATGTTTCTATGGGTTTGTGTTTTTCATTTTCCGTGAAAATGGACAAAAGAACATCGGTGTAAGAAGGGTTGTAGCTGTGTGGAGATTAGTTTTGACAGGAAGGTTTCGACTTCTTAACGGTGTGAATTTGTTGAGAAACATCATCGGCATAATATTTCTGAGGACACTTGGTAACAGATTCTACCATTTACCAGATGCATACATAAGGATCTTGAAGGATATGACCCTAAAGGTGCTTGGCCTATTCTCATTGATGAATTTATTGAGCATATGTACAGAATAACTTAATCCAACAGTTGCAGCACACCGAACATTTTCAATGATTATGGTGAAATAGAAACACAACCATGCATGCGTAGTTCATATGTTGGACTGAGAGTGCTTCCTGGTATGAAGAGGAAATCTCTTGCCGCTGTCGATGGAAATGAAGCACTGAACTCAACAATATCTAAACTATGTTTTCTTGCTGGGAAAAAAAGAGAGATAAAAAGAGAATATTGGAATAGAGAATTTTTAAAAAATGTTCTCTCAAGTAGAAACAATATCTGGGGAAGGAGATTCCGACTATCTTAATTGGGTGCCTCAAAGTCGGCCCTAAACTATGCTGGCAGTTTACCATCATTTTAGGATAGTGATCATATGATTTCTCATCCAGCCATTTCAACAAACATATAGCATACCATTTCAAATTAACTCTCCAATCATGTATATATTACTGAAGATTAAAAAAAAAATCTCATCCAGCCATTTCAACAAACATATAACATGTCATTTCATCAAACAGTTAGTGTATATCAAATCTGAAAGACAGGAAAAGAGATACAAATAGAAGAAGATATCAAACCTATGGAGAGGAGCTTCATGGCACGTGTTTCTTCGGGTAGGAGATTCACGGTTACTTCAATCGAGAGAGAGAGAGAGAGAGAGAGAGAGAGAGAGAGAGAGAGAGAGAGAGAAGAGGGCGTTCACGACCTGTGTTTCTTAACGGCTGATGCATTAGAGAGAGAGGGAGGAGAATGAGAGTGATGGAGCAAAGATCGGGAGGGAGAGAGAGGATTAGGGCTGATTAGGGAACGGAGAGAGAGATAGAGAGAGAGAGAGAGAGAGAGAGAGAGAAGAGGGCATTCACGGTTGATGCATTGGAGAGAGGGAGGAGAATGAGAGAGATGAAGGAAGGATCGGGAGGGAGTGAGAGGATTAGGGAAAGAAGAGCTTTCCCAAAGCTCTGATTAGGGAATGCAGAGAGAGAGAGAGAGAGAGAGAGAGAGAGAGACTGAAAGACAGGTTTGGGCATGGCTCTGTTTGAGCGCGCACCCAAATTTGGTGTTTTACTTAATGGACGGATGAGAAGATGTGATCAGGGGATCCGTGGGGCCCATCATGACATTTCGTTAATCCATTCCGTTCCATAATTTTAATAAATTATTTTACTTTATGACGGAAAATTTCAGGTATATTGAAGGCCAAAGTAGACCACACCATAAGAAGCAATGGTAATTTAATATTAATGTTTCCTACCGTGTGGTCCACTTAAGCCTTATATCTAGCTGATTTTTTTTTTTCGTTCACTAAAGTAATATTTAAAAATATATAGACGGCTCAGATAGAACATGTAGTTTTTCTTAGGGCTCATAGAGCCCCTTACAACACTATTAATTATTAATGTTGTATCAACCTTTTAGGTACAGATTAAACCCATAGCAATCATAGCTAAGGTTTATGTCCTAGTAACAAAGTAATGTGGTCTGAATCCTTTGTCCCTTTTTTTGGTAGTGGTGGTGCTCCACCGAAGTTTCAACCCTCCTGTAGGGCCAGATTCTAAAATTCTGCTATGAGGAGGAGAATTGTCGTAATAGATGATAGGGTGAGATGAGAAGAAGAGATGGTAGAAGATGGGTAGTAAAGATGGCGATAGATAGGGGCGAATTAGGATAGATGTGGCTTCGCACCACAGTAGTTAACCCTTCAATGAAGGGAGGGCTTCGCACCAATTAGGCTTCACAACTCAAAGAGTAGAAAAATGCAGAATTCTTATTAATCTTCAATGAATCAAAAGAACTATAAGGGATGCCTATTTATAAGAAAACTCTATACCCCAAAACTCGTGTCACGTGCATAACCTATTACTTGGTAATGAAGTAAACTAAAATAAAAATCAAACAAAGAAATCTAAAGCATTCATGATATTCTAAATAATATCAATAAGCAAGACCTAAAATATGAGATCAATCCGACTAGTGAGCCACGATCATGAGATCCCATGTTGGGCTTTACTTTACTATCGGGTCTATTCTTTTGAACCAAACTTTATTTTATAACTAGGAGACCCTCCTTGGACGTCGTCATCAAGCTAGATCGACGGTGGGGCCCTCCTTCGTATGTACGTGCATAGAGGGTGGTGTGTTTGCCCGTTTGCGCATGATGTCTCCATCAATTCTCCCCGACTGTGAAGATTTCACTACTGGCAAAATAAAATTCCTAATCCGCCCCAAGATGTCAGGATCAAGTCTATGAAGCTCCTCCTCAGTGAGCCACATGCTATCTAAAGCTGGTCGTGACTTCCATTTAACCAAGTACTTCTGAAACCTGCCATCTAACATGGATATTATCTAATGGTTTAGAATATCCTATATTTCTTCTCTAGGTGTGAGACGGGTAGGTATGGGAGGTAGAGGCTAAGAAAATGGGTCGAGAAGCATGTGTATAGGATGTAGTAGCTGAGAAGATGGGTTAGAATAGGTAGGTATGGGAGGTAGAGGGTGAGAAAATGGGTCGATACAGGTAGGTATGGGAGGTAGAGGTTAGAAAAATGGGTTGGGAGGGGTAAGTATAAGACGTAGTAGTTAGGAAGATGGGTCGGGATGGGTAGGTATGGGAAGTAGAGGCTGAAAAAATAGGTTGTGAGGGAGCCATGGATCAAGAGAAAGGTCTGATGAATCAGGATGGTTAGGTAAAAGGTTGGACAATACATCAATAGCCCCTTGAAATACAACTAGATCCTCTACATTGAATGTGGAACTAATTGCCATGGAGGGTGAAATATTTGCCACATACGCATTGAGACCGTTTCATTTTATAATTTTGACAGGTCCAGCGCTACGTGTATGTAACTTACGAACAGCCCCTGGAGGACACCGCTCAGGCCTGATGAAGACCATCACAAAGTCCCTTATATTAAATTCCTTGAAACATTTATGCTGGTCTGCAGAAAAATTATAATGTTCATTACTAGTAGTGATCTTCTACCAGATTTCTTGATGTCATGAATAAATTTTATGTACAAAAGACTTTGCAGGCTTTAACGGCCTATTGGAAAGTGACATAGTGATAAGATCAATAGGTTTCTCAGGTTTATAACCAATAACGACTTCATAAGGATTGAGACCTGTGGACCAATCGATAGAACTATTAAATGCAAACTCGGCTATAGGTATTACGGTATCCCATATTCTGGTGTGCTCTATATCCCTCTTAGGGGCAGACTCATCCGGTAGATCATTAGGAAAGACATCATGAAACTCATCCACTACTGGAATGGCCTCAGTAGGTAACTCTACACTAGCCTCTGATGCATTCTCTCTAGCCACAAGGTTGCACATGTTGTACCCCTCAAAATAATGGTCTTGATGTCCCTCATGGGGTGGGGGTACGGGTGCACGCCCATGACTAATTCCTTAGCCACCTCTATTCATTGGTGTATCCTCCTAACCACGTGCCTAAGATTGGTCATCTTCCCTAATGGTGGGGTTTGCCCTGAGGAAGGTCTCTATTTGGTCAATGCGTTGATCTATACTTCGTTCCAAGCACTTACCCCAAGACTCGATCTGCTGGAATAGCTTATTTAGTGACTCTAATAGTTATTTCATGTTTAGTAGCCAAAAACATGACTTGTACGTGTGGACATACAACTTGCTAACTCCACTTAAGACTTTCTATGACGACTATATGGGACCAAATGACCCTATGAGACTCTATATGAGGGGACTATGTAGTGTTACTAAAATTCAGTAATATAGTTGACAAATAAGGGACTATGGACTCCTAAAAGCTACTTGTGATGGACTGGATGCATGAAGGACTCAACAACTAACCCTTAAACAAGTAATGTATTCCCCTATAAGAACCCTAAGCTCTGATACCAAATTTGATGCAGGATAATTAACCACTTGCTCTAAAAGCTCAAACCGTTAGAGTATGACGAATTAATCATTTTATCTCATAGCCCAAGCCCCACATCGCATGGGTTAAGACCTCAGCCGAACCCCCTTCATGGGCCCCAAATCACATGGGCCGCCCACCTCGAGTGTGTCCCCGCAACCCACGGGCTACGCCACTTGAGCCTGGTGTGAAATGTACATTAATCACCCCCGGTAAGGAGTCTTGAACACGAGACTTCCTCTGTGGGCTGCACCCACCTTGAGTGTGCTCCTACATCCCACAAACAAACCCACTCGAGCCCGATGTGAAAATACCCCTGCATTAAGATAACTATTCTGATTAGTCTTATTCTCAGCAAGAATCCATAACCAGTTTCATTCATGTCTCATCCTTACATGAGGCAATCAAATATCTTACATAGAAAACTCTCTATTTTGAAGATTGTATCTCTTGTAAAGAATAGCTTGGGGAGTTTCTCTAGTTCAATGATCGAACTACTCACCTTTTTCTTAAGGTAAGCATTTGTCATGGCTTTGAAGCAAGCAACAGGCATGGCTATTTTCTCTAGCCCTTGGGAAGGGCAATATCATGATATATGAAGATGCACCACTCTTGCTCTGATACTAATGTTAGAAATCCTCTAAATCAAAGAGATTCCTTAGATCTAACAACAAAAGAAGGTGAAGGCTCAGATGTTGGATCTTTCCGGATGCATCTCACGTTTCTGAAAGTAGATCTACTACTTCACTGATGAAGGTGTCTAAAGGAATAACCTTCTTCTTGCCAAGAATCCATATTATGAATCATGGTTAATAGAACCTGAACTTCCGTCTCTTTGTGATGATCACTGACTCTGTTCGTATGGGTTGAAAATCTCTAATTTTCAAGTGATTTCTTCATGGTTATATAACCAAGAGAGGTCGTTATGTAGTTACATAACTACTTCAACAAATGGGCAAGTAGTTACCTAGTAACTGCCACACACATCTATCTCCAAGCTAGGTGGGATCCACTTGGACGAAATATGTTACAAGATTTATATCTCTATGTAAATATAATGGATGCTTTAGGTATACTTAGTGTACAAGTCATGACATGGATCTCGTGTCTAAAATGTATACTCAGTATCTGAAATTTGGGTCGTAACATGCAACCCTTGATTTTTTATGGTGTGCAAAATGATATGTATGTGAGAGCTACTTTGACCCATAGATGTGTAATCTCACATTAGGCCTAAGGCAAAAGAGAAAAGTTGACTTATAATTCAGATGGGCCACACCAAAGAAAATGGTTGGGAGAGAGATCTACCTTTTGCCCACTATATTGATTATATGAAATATACTCCAACCATTAGATGCCACACCAAAATTTAGGCTTGCGGCCTAAACAATAGGCCCATTCATGATTCAGGTGGGCCATACCATGGGAAATACTTTGGAGGGTGAGGGTTTCCTTGTCCATTGTAATGTTTCCAATCACATAGTCCATTAGAATCATGGATGAAACTGATTTATGGGCCCCGGCCTAGCATGGGATTACACACCTAACTATGAAGGTAGATTTCATATAAATATTACAGTAAGACCAACCCAAACCACTAGCCCCTTTGCTCGTTGTCAAGGTGGATTTCATATAAATATTACCAAAAGACCAACTCAAACCACTAGCCCCTTTGCTCACATGGCCAAATGTCAACTTTCGGTAAAAAGAAAACTAAAGAAAAGCTACCCCGGTGATAATTACTTAAATTATTCATGTAACTTACTGAGAATCTTTTAGAAAGAGGTACCAAAATGTAAATTCTATATTAAGTACATTTTTTTTTTTTTTTTTTTTTTGTAAAAATTCCTTTATTAAATGAAAGCATTTGAGTTCATCCACTAGAGAAATTATCCTTTAGCTCTTTGGAAACTTAAGAGGGGTTTTGAATTTGCTTTGGGTGAAAGCAATTATGTTTATAATGTTGGTACTAATAAATTATCATTAAAAATTGGTTTTTTTTTTTTTTTTTTTGTTTGGGTCATGAAAAAAGTAATTAATGTAGAGCGAGTTATAGATACATTCGTAGCATACTTGGATCAAAAGAAGCTCAAACGATAGTAGAAGTAGTCTGTCATAACTTGCCCAGTCCTACATAGAAGCCCTAAGCGTGTTTAATTCGAAGAAATCTATCCGAATATGGTGAAATTGTCATCTGAACTATGGATTGTAAATCATCCATAACTTTTGATTCAAACATCTTCGCAAAATACATGACTTATAAATCTTTATCTAATGATGCTTTCGAGGCCAACCATCCCGCTACGTCAATCAGACTCATTCACTTCGCCAAAAAATGCACCCCTCCAACTCAACACTGCAATTTTAGCAAATATTTACTATTTTTAAAATTTTCTTTTTTCATCGTATCTCCTTATTGTTGTAGTTTTAAGATTTTCGTCTTTTTAGAAATTACTTGCAATAATGTCGGGAATGCTCATGTAAAGTTTATTTGGACTTTTTTTTTGGCAAATTAGACTTTAGAAGAGTTTTGTTATTTCTAATAACTAAAACTTTTGTTATTTCAGGTAACTTCTAAATGAATTAAAGTTTTGTACAAGTGATGTAATTGGAAAGACTTAATATCCTCACTCAATACAATTTACATTGATTGTTTTGATTATTTGAGGAAAATAGTAATCTTTCATATTATTATTTCAAGCTCTTCCATTCCATATGTCATTAGTTCCCTAATTCGATAAATTGTTTTTTTTTAATTTAAAATAAAAAAAAAAAAAAAAAAAAAAGGAAGAAGATAAAATTAAGAATTAGAGGCCATGAAATTTCATTTCCCACCTTTTCATGACGTAACTACAAACTTAGTTCCATACTGATGAAATCCCTTAATTTTCCAAGAACCAGACCTAAATGACCCTAGAAAGGTTTCCCATACAATCCAAATCATGGACTTTCACTGACATTGGATGAGCTTTGGCAATTGGCAGAATAGCAAACGATCTTTGGGGAATCGTAAGGACAAACTTTATAGGCAGAATGAAATGATTGAAATTATACAGTCAGTTGACTTGCGGTTGTCCTCTATCTTCAATGGACCTATGATTTGTGCGAACGTGCATTTATGTCAGCAAATGAGTTTCCACCGTTCGATTAAATAGGGTCAAAAGTACAATGTATACTAAATGGGCCACATATTAAAAATTACACTGTTTGGATGATCCTAACCGTTTAACCGGTGGCAACAAATTGATATTTATAGACAAAAATCAGAAATAGCTCATATTGTGACGAAAAGACTTATTTGATAGATAAAAATTTTGGTTAGTGCCCAAAAAACGGTAGGGCCCACATGATGCACGGTTTTGATCATCATGATAACATGATATGAGAACAGTGACGGTGTTGGATCTCTTCCCACAGCAAGAGATGTTACGCGGGATCAACGGTTCAGGTATCCTAACCTTTGGTATGATGGCCCCACAACGGATGGACCATGCAATGATAATCACATTCAATTAAAGAATGTGCTCAATATCCAATGGCTAGGATCTTCCTGACATTGATCTTTTGTTCGACGGTGGCATCCGTGAAAATCTGATTAAGTGTCATCTCATCTGGGCCCACATCTAAAAATGGTCATGGAGCATGGTTGTGAATCTGACCATCAATATGTATTTTGAATGTGGACTACTGAAACAAAGTCTTCAATGGCTCAGATTCAACTCCACAAATTAAGTTTTACGATTGTTCTTTCAGCTTGGTTATTGAACAATGGACCACTTAAACTAAATCCCAAAAGATAGACGGTTCTGATCATAGAAAAATCACGGCATGTGGGCCCCATTTGGCGACAGATACTGTGGAGTAAGGAATGGGAAGGAAAAACAACAACTAGAAACCGAGGAGAGAGGGTCAAAGGAGTAGTTGAGTAATTGAGCGACTCGATAACAGAAAACCCGATAAATATAAATAAATAAATTTAAAGCGATCTGAGAGCTTTTTACACGCAATTTGATGATAATTTAATTAATTATTTAAATATATGAAAGTCTGGGGTGAGGTTGGGTCATTCAGTCCAGGGATCTCATCCACTACCTCAGGAGGAACAGCACTTCGGTGCCTTTATATCAGATACCGTACACGTGGCAGAATATTATCATGATCTGAACTCTAAAACCTGTTGTTTCCACCATATATTGACCATTTATTTAAAATGGCTCCGATTGGATATCTTTAGTGTCTAATAAATTCACTATCTCTTAATGAAAGTGAGACAGTGCTGGATTTTGGCCTCCAGCGTACATGTCTATCCAAACGGTTTTTAAGAAGAGTTTGATTTTCTGTATATCGCATTTTTATTATTTGACCCGTTAAATTAACGGTCTGGATCTTAAATAAAGGTGCCATGTGTGCGGAAATGTTGTGTAGGCACGCACCTGTGGTGCGTATGGAGGCACTGTCTACGGTCCCATCGATTACCGCGTCCTTTTTACGCAGGGGAGAGGATCGAGATGACCGACAGATAGGGTCAGATCAAAGGTCTTACTTACTGCCTTCTCCCACGTCTCTCGCCCAATTCCTCGCCGATTTTTTTGGGTTATTTTACGTTCTCTCTCCCGAGCAGAGACCATACATATGCATGTACTGCCAAACAAGTACCCCAGTTCAAGCCGTTCAGATGGTAGGGGACAAGTCAGGGTTAAAAGAAAAACATTACATTGTAACCGTCCATTTTGTGACCAGTAATTGATGGCTAAGATAAAAACAGTTAATGCTTCAAATTCAAAAGAAGATGATATTCTGATTTTTTAGCATATGACACACGAAGAAAGTACATCGACCTGGACGGTGTGGATTTCGGTACATATATTCAACTTATGAAGCGGCAGTATGCATATACATGAATTTCCATACTCTCGCATCGTACGTTTATACTGATTAAATTTGAAAGCGATTTGCGCGAGTAGAGATTGAAGAGGTAATCTGCGGAGGTAGATGATACGGTAGAACCGGGAGAAACGGAATATGGTAGAGGTGCTCTAGTCACCGAACGTTTGGGAGGGAGATGTATTGATCGGGACCGTCCATCAAGTTATTTATATCATTAATTGGTGGTTTTACATAATTAATCTTTTACCAATAACTTCTTTGATTTATACCGTTCCCTTGGGGCTACCTTCCAGATGGAAAGTATAATCATTGCCATCCATAGCAGGAGGAGCTAGATGGTCGGCCCTGATCGATAGATAATCCTGCCCGGTACCGTGCTCAGTTGGGTCTACCATACCTTAGCATCTACCCATGGTTACAAGTACCGACTTCGCATGGGACGCGGATTAGGTGAGCCCGAGTTTATAGCTTAGCTGGTGCCTCCCTGACCGTGGGGCCACCTTGATGTATGCATTTGTATATCCACTCCGTCCATCCGTTTTTTCAGCTCATTTCAGGGCGTGGTCCCGAAAATGAAGCACATTGTAATCTCAAATGGAACATATGAAAGAAAACATTAGTCAACGAACACCCACCATTAAAAAATTCCCAGGGCCCACCGTAAAGTTTATTTTCCATCCAACCTGTTGATAAGGTTACAAAGACCAGGATGAAGGGAAAATGCAAATATCAGCTTGATCCAAAACTTTTGTAGCCCTCGAGAAGTTTTTAATGGTCAATGAACACTTTTTCTTGTGGTGTGGTCCACTTGAGATTTGAATCTCTTTAAATTTTTCGACCATGCTCTAAAATGATTGGGAAAAACTGATGGGCGTAGTGGATATGCAACACATACATCAAGGTACGCCCCACGGTCAGGGACTCACCTCCGTGAATCCGCGCCCGCATTGTAAAGATCGGGGACTTTCAGTAGTTGGGGCCCACCATACACGTGCCAAGGTCTGCTCGGTCCACTGATCAGTTCGTGCACATGGGTACGTTAGAAATAGATGCTGACTTTTTTTTCTAACCGTCCAAAATAGGTCCAAACCAAAATAGAGTGATGAGAACGACCAGACGCCGCATGGGAAATGGCTGTCAGCAGAAAACGAAGCCAACTGGCTGCTTGCTAACATTTCTATGAAATGCAGCCATCATTTTTACAGTTTTACCATTTAAAGATGGAGAGTTTTCAGCCTTTCAGTGTCAGCGATGGTGGGCCCTCCTTCTGATCTGCGGTCGGTCTTCACCTGCAACTACTGTCATGTATCATAAGTCGCTGATTATTTTGTCACGTACACCTCTTCTTCGTACGAACAAAATACGCCACCCTTTTTAATTACCAAGATGCCCTCATCCGCAGGGCACTGTTTCTGTCGTGAAAATGACTTGGATTACCCCTCTTCCCATGATGTCATTGTATGAAAATTACTATATTGTCCCTGCATGAAGTCCTTCCCATGCAGCCCATCTTTCCCGCCAACGGATTCGGATTGCGTCCTTCAGCTGCCAGGACAGACTCGGTCGCGGCCGATACGCTATGTGGGGCCCACTGTGATGTATGTGTTTTATCCATGCCGTTGTTCCATTTTTTCCAGATCAGTTAAAGTCATAGGCTCCAAAATGAGGTAGATCGAAGATTCAAGTGGGCCACACCATAAGAAGCAGTAGTGATAGTAACACCCACCGTTAAAACTTTCCTAGGGTCCAACGTGATGTTTTTTTTCCATCCAACCCGTTGATAATGTCACACGGACATGGATGAAGGGAAAATGCAAATATTAGGTTGATCAAAACTTCCATGGCTGCCAAGAAGTTTTTAACGGTGGACGTTCAATCTCCGCTCTGTAGTCAACTTGAACATAGATCTGGCTCATTTTTTAACATATTCTAGAATGATCTGGAAAAATGGATGGACCCCATGGATAAAACAACCACATCATGGTGGGTCCCACAGAGGCGAGGCAGGATACAATCCGAACCCCCCCCCCCCCCCCCCCCCCCCGGTCTATGACGTGGATTAGGCACTGAACTCGACAGTACCGCGAGTCTCCCTACTGAAAGTACGTCACCAAGTTCAATGAACCCTAACATGATGTATGTGTTGTATCCACACTGCCCATCCATTTTAATTACTTCCTGAGTCAAAGAATGAGGTAGATCCAAATCTTAAGTGAACCCATCGTAGAAAACAGTAGATATTAAACGTGTATCATTAAAAATTTATTTGGGCCACATAAGTTTTAAATCAAGTTGATATTTGCGTTTTCCCTTATTTCATGTCTTTGTTAACTTATAAACAAGTTGATCCAAAGAATGAGATATATCTAAATCTTAAGTAGACGCCATAATAGAAAACAGCCGATGTTAAACATGTATCATTAAAACTTTATTTGGGCTACATTAGTTTTATATCAAGCTGATATTTGTGTTTCCTTTGTTTCATGTCTTTGTTAATTTATAAACAAGTTGAATCACAAATAAATATTATGATAGGCCCTGGGAATGTTTCTTCGGTTGGTGCCACTGTTCTATCACTATTTTCTATGGTAGGTCTACTTGAACCTTGGATCTGGCTCAGGCCCTAAAATGATCTCTCTAAATCGATGGATGGTGTGGATACAACACACGCATCATGGTGGGGCCCAAAAAATGTGGTGACGTGGGGTTCACTACCTAATCAGCGTCCATGCCGCGTGCGTAAGATATCCCAACCATACAAATGATAGGACCCACCATGTGGCATGGACTGGTCATCAGGTTAGCTACACCTATGGAATCAATGGACAAACCATAGGGACCCACCTAACGAGTGTATCGGCCTGGTTTTTTTTTAGAAGGGTTTCCCGTGGTTCCTGTAGCTTATCTGACCTATTGCCTGAAGGATGGGCAGATGGCATTCAGCCAGCTGTAGATGATCAGTTACTCATCCTTGTGGGGCTGCTGGTGTACTGACATGTAGACAAAGCCCATGGTTGGCCAGGACGCGGATTCTGTACTACCTCAGTACGCTGCAGTGCACTGAGTTAGTAAACTCTCTTGGCCCACTCTAGATGTGTGTGTCTTATCCATGCGGTCCATCCTTTTTTCCAGCTTATTTTAAGACATGATGTCAAAATTGAAGCATATTAAAGTCTCAATTGGGCCACACCATAGGAAACAGTATGGAATGAATGTCTACCATCGAGAACTTCTTGGGTGCTACGTAAGTTTTGGATCAAGCTGATATTTGTGTTTTCCTTCATCCATGTTCGTGTAACCCTATGAACAGGTTGGTTGGATGACAAATAAACATCACTGTAGGCGTAAGAAGTTTTCAACTGTTTCCTGTGGTGCGGCCTACTTTGATATTTGGATATGATTCAATTTTAGGTTAATACCCTAAAATGAGCCTGTAAAATGGATGAATGGCTTGAATAAGACACATAACCCTACGGTTAGCCCCATAGAATTTATGAATTACTCAGTGCCCAATACCCTACCGGTTGGCCCGCGGACTGCAAAATGTATGCTCGCACGAGCGCGCAGTCAGTATAGCTCACGTGTCTAAGGTTCAACTCTCTAGCAAATGCACTATGCTGCTGAGATTCTTTTACTTTTTACACCGCATCGTCTTGCCGCAAGCATGAAATTTCTGCTTTCCTGCATCATGCAATTTCTATTCACATCGGTGCTGAAGTTGCCAGCATTGTTGCATTAAATGCAGTGTGATAATGTGGTCTAACAAATTGCATTAATTTTTTGTTTGTAGTAAGCAAATGATTCGGATTATTCACATTATGCTAGAGCAGATGATGCAATGCAGGATAATCTAAATTATACGAAGTTTGTCAAGTTATAGTGAGATGGTGTGGTGAAATATACTTGGAATTTAAGATGGTTGATAGCACACACAGTTTTATGGTGTGTGCACATGTGAGATGCTTCTAAATTGACAGTGGCAGGACATGAGTGCTTAAACATAGATGTTTTTCATGTAGAATATTTTATGCATGTGATGCATTTGTAAGGGATATTATGTTCATGCATGTCTGTGTTAGAATATATGTTATTTTAGTCAAATGATTTGTAAATTTTTTAGTTTAATATTTTATTATTGTGCATAAATAAATTTGTATATGATTGGGATGTAAGACTTTTATAAAATAGGCTACTTGATCAATGGTTTGATCTACCAAAAGGATGGATAATTTGATTGGAATGTCCCAATGGACTCCACTAAAGTCATGGTAATATTAAAAATGCAAAGGGATAGTACATTCTTTACATGGCATTTATCAGACTTGGAAACACTTAGTTTGGAGTTATAAATGAGGAAGATTATCGATGAGTTTTTAATAAATAATTAAATAATGCCTACTTCACACTTTATATAAGTATTGAATGGGTCCCCATACCTAGATACGATCATGGAAGCTGTTATGGGGAGATCCGAGCCCATGATAAAACGCCAAATCGAACACCAGTCTGAGCCGACTCACTGTCATGACGTCCGAGGCACGACCCGTCCGACCTGATACGAGCATCCCGTGAAGAGCCGAGCACATGTAAAGTCCGAGGCGATGGGAGCCTTGGAGAATAGAGCCTCCCGCTTCGGTTTGGACCAGCAAGATCGGCTCAGATCTATAAGGTCAGATCGGATATGAAGGTCGCTCGGATCTGGGAACCGCCCTTGTCCAACCGAACAAGCGCAGACGCAGACGGTCGGACGAGACAATCCGAGCAAATACTCGGAGGCGTATATTCTATGGGACAAACATAAAAACTGTCATAACTAAACGTGGCCGATAACTTCGCTCGTAGATACGCACTACTCGCCTGATATGCTGCACGATTAGCAGATTGCAGGCAGTATCTCCATGGTCCGAGAATCCCCCTGATCGTGCCGAGATTGTCGGATTCAAGCCATACCATAGGCAAGTATAAATAGCACACGACACCATGTCTACAGGTACGCAAGAGCAAACGCCCTCTCCTCTACTCTCTACTTAGACCCAGATTTTCTTGTCCTGACTTAGGCATCGGAGGATCCCCCGGCCTAGCCAGGGTCACCTTTGCCCGTTCTCTTGGCGCAGGTTCAGAGGTGATACGTTGAAGTTAAGAAGACGTAGAGAAAGGGCCGACCAGATTTAGACAAAAATATTTTTTGGCGCCGTCTGTGGGAATCAGAGACTAAAAGTCAGGTTCTCATATTCCTTCTAAGCAATGGCGAGGAAAAAGAAGGCTGCAGTTGTGGAACCGGAGCCGAACGAACGAACTCGATCATCATCGTCACTTCACGCTGAATCCGTCCCAGGGCTTTCCCAACGTTCTCGCAATCGGTCAAGTAAATATCGCGCGATGCAAAACGAAATTCAGGCCCTGCGCGACGAGATAAATAGAATGAAACGGCAGAGGGAGCCAGAGTCACGTCCGGTTCATGAAAACCCCATTCTCGAGCCGGTGGGTTTGTTCGTGGAGACTCTTTCTGTACCGAGGAGTGTGAGACCTAAAGCTCCTCAGCATTCGGGGGTGCCGCGTTTGGGTCAAAATCCTCCTGCGGCGCGTGCTGAAGGATCCGCGCGGAATGCCACTACTCGAGCCCCTACTCCCATCCATTCAGCCACCTCTGCTCTGGCACTCACAAATCTTCACAATCAATTAGAACGGAGGAGAGAAAGAAGAACTCCGGAGATCGAGGACGCCCCAGAGGTCATCGCGAAAAATAAAGATCTTTGGGAAGTACGATTTGCAGAACTTAATGACAAGTTCTTGACATTGGAGAAAAAGCAACAACAATCAACGGTTCCTGCTACGATCCAAGCAATGATGGAAGAGACCGAGCCTCCCTTCACCTCCACCATCATGACTGAGGTGATGCCGCAGAGGTTTCGGATGCCTCCTGTCATCCAGTATTTGGGATCTGGGGACCCATTCAAACATCTGGAAGCCTACCGATTGTGGATGCAAATCTAGACTGCAACGGACGCAATGATGTGTAGAGGGTTTTTCATCACCCTTACGGGGTCCGCTCGGATTTGGTATCGTCAGCTTAAACCAAACTCCGTGGGCTCTTTCACGGAATTAAGTCGACTATTCCTTACGCAGTTCATAAGCGGTAAGAGAAGTCAGAAGCCCAACACTCACCTGCTCACCATCAAGCAAGCTCCGAAAGAATCGTTGAAAGACTACATCGCTCGTTTCAATGAAGAAGCATTACAGGTCGAGGACTATGATGACAAGATGACACTTGCTGCTATTCTAAGTGGACTAAAGGAAGGAAAGTTCATTTTTTCTATCGGAAAGAATCCGCCGAGAACACTAGCAAACTTCATAGTGAAGGCTCAGAAGTATACCAATGCTGAGGAGTTCACTAATGCTCGTAAATGTACGCAAGTAGCAGACCCGATAAACAAAGGAAAGAGGCGTAGGAATGAAGAGTCCCAGCCAAATAGCAAAGAGGCGGACGACCGCGCTTCTTGCGATCGCCGGCGAGCCGCAAGCCAGAAGGAAAATTCTGTTCTTATACTCCTCTTAATACGTTTGTCGAGCAAATCTTGTAGAATCCGAGGAGATAAGCTGCTTAACTGGCCAGTTTGCATGAGGGCTGACACAGAGCATCGGGACAAGAGGAAATTCTGCCGCTTTCACCGGGATCACTGCCACAACATGGACGATTACGTAGACCTAAAAGACGAGATTGAATCCCTCATCTGCAAGGGACACCTACGTCGATATACTAAAAAAGAGAAGTTTGTTTGGAGACAGGAACGACCGCGAGAATAGCCAAACAACCCCCCAAAAGAACCCGCTGAAATTCGTACCATCTTTGGGGGCTCCACTGGGGGAGGAGATTCGAACAGGACTCGAAAAGCTCATTCCCGAAGATCCGAGCTGGAACACCACGTTCACCTGACGGAACGTCCCAGCAAGGAACTCCGAGTTACTCCATGCAACCTGAATTTCACGGAAGATAACGCACGCTAGATCTAGCATCCGCACGATGACGCACTAGTGGTCACGATGACCATAGCCAATCGTATTTTGGTCGACACCGAAAGTTCAACGGATGTAATGCACTCTGAAGCGTTCGAAAAGATAAGAATTCCACGGTCACGACTCCAGCCTGTGAAGACTCCCCTATACTACTTTGCTGGAGAGAGAGAGTAATCTCTGAAGGAGCCATTTTCCTCCCAGTAACAGCGGGAGAAGGGCAGCATCAAGTCAGACTTCTGATGGACTTTTTGATTGTCAATGTTCCTTCTATCCACAATGTGATCCTGGGCCGACCCTCCCTCAACGCGATGAAGGCGGTCGTCTCAACTTACCATTTGATGATGAAATTTTCAGCTGAAGGTAGGATCGGTTATCTCCGAGGTGACCAACATGAGGCCCGAAGGTGTTATGCGATAGCAGTTAGAAAATGAGCTGCCAAGCAGGCGCTCGTCGTGGATGCCTTGGATCCCCGAGGGCCGACAGGAAGCTCATCAGTCGAAGATCTGGAAAAAGTACCCCTCGATGAATCTGACCTGAGTAAAATTGTTCAGCTCGAGTCATCGTTGAATTCTGAGCAGAGGAACGCGTTGTTGGACTTCTTGAAGCAGCACCAAGATGTCTTCGCATGGTCACACGCAGATATGTCAGGGATCTCTCCTGACGTGCTGGTTCATAGATTGAATGTGGACCCAGATCATAAGTCAGTGAAGCAAAAAAGAAGGTCGTTCGATGCTGAACGATATGAAGCCATTGCCTAGGAGGTCTCCTTCCTGCTCGATGCGGGTTTTATAGAAGAGGTATATTACCCTGACTGGATAGCGAATGTCGTGCTCATCAGGAAATTCAATGGAAAGTAGAGGGTCTGTGTAGATTACTCAAATCTGAATAAGGCATGCCCTAAAGACAGCTTCCCGTTATCTCAGATCGATCAACTGGTGGACAGCACGGCCGGACATGAGTTACTCTCATTTTTAGACGCCTATTCCGGGTACAACCAGACCACTATGTATCCCCCAGACAGGCAGAAGACTACCTTTGTCACGAACAAAGGGCTCTACTGTTACCGGGTCATGCCATTCAGCCTGAAAAATGCTGAGGTAACATATCAGAGACTGGTAAATCAGATGTTCGCCAAACAGATTGGGTGCACCATGGAAGTGTATGTCGACGACATGCTAGTAAAAAGTACCAGAGCCTACGACCATCTTACCGACCTCGGAGAAACGTTCAACGTCCTCCAAGAGTACCAGATGAAGTTGAATCCCGCTAAGTGTGCATTCAGATTTGAATTAGGAAAGTTTCTTGATTTTCAAGTTAGTCAACGAGGTATCGAGGCCAACCCGGATAAGATCAAGGCTCTCCTCGACATGAACTCACCTCGAACCACTAAAGAAATACAGTGTCTCACGGGAAGAGTTGCAGCGCTCGGACGCTTCATATCCAGGGCTACAGACAAATGCCTTTTCTTCTTCTAGCAGCTAAAGGGCCACAAGAAGGCGGAGTAGACACCGAAATGCGAACAAGCCTTTCAGCAGTTAAAACAGTATTTGGGTTCACCGCCTCTCTTATCTAAGCCTGAAGAAGGGGAACCCTTGTTCCTCTACCTCGCGGTTTCAGCTTCAGCTGTCAGCTCGGCTCTGATCAAAGAAGTCGGAAACAAGCAATACCCTGTATACTATGTGAGCAAAGTCATGGTACCAGCGGAGACAAGATATCAATCCTTGAAAAAACTGGTGCTTTGTCTCGCCGTCTCAGCTAGAAGATTGCGGCCATACTTCCACGCTCATTTCATAGTTGTGTTGACCGACTCTCCTCTGAGGCAGATCCTTCAGAGACCTGAAGTTTTGGGTCGGATGACCAAATGGGCTGTTGAGCTCAGAGAGTTTGACATTCAATTCCACCCTAGGGCAGCAATCAAGGGTCAAGCTGTAGCTAACTTCATCATCGAGTTCACAACTCCGAGTGAGGAACAAGTCAGTAAGGAAGTCGAAATGACACCGCCCATCCCGTTGAGCGACCAAGAGGCAGTGTCGGATCCAGGATGGGTCCTTTATGTCGATGGGTCGTCTAACGTCAAAGGAGCAGGAGCCGGTGTCGTCCTGGTTGCACCCGATTCAACGACAATCCAATACGCAATCAGACTTGGGTTTTAAAGCTTCTAACAACGAGGCGGAATATGAAGTGTTGTTAGCTGGATTCAGGCTGGTGGCAAGCCTCGGTGTTCAAACTCTACAAGTCCATTATGATTCGTAGCTGGTAGTAAATCATATTTCTTCGGAGTATGAAGCCAAAGAAGTCAGAATGATCGCTTACCTCGAAGAGGCAAGAAAATTGATCAAGAAATTCTGGAGTAGCACCATCCGGCAGATCCCTAGAACTAAGAACGCATGGGCCGATGCCCTAGCAAGACTCACCTCGGCCTCTGAAGGAAAGATCCCACATTTTTTTCCCTTCGAATTCATTGAGCATCCGAACATTGGCCAGTCGAAGAAGGGCAATCCTGTTCAGTCCATTCCAAGTTGGATGGACCAGATTTTTAATTATCTATCGTCCAACAAAATTCCCTCGGACAAGCTAGAGGCGAGGCGACTTAGGGTCAGAGCGGCCCGGTACGTTATATTGGACAGAGTGTTGTATAAGAAGAGGCATTCCCCGCCTTACCTTAGATGTCTCCGACTTGATGAGGCCGACTACTTGATTCGGGAGATTCGCGAGGGAATCTGTGGAAACCACTCTGGCAGTCGAGCCTTAGCTATGAAGATACTTCGTCAAGGGTATTTCTGGCCAAATCTTAAACAGGACTCGAAGGATTTTGTTCGAAAGTGTGATAAATGTCAACGTTTTGCAGCCGTGCCGAGGCAACCGGCAGAAGAAATGACTCCCATGAGTGGGTCGTGGCCGTTCGCCCAATGGGGGATCGACATCATCGGTCTTTTGCTTACACGGAAGGGACAAGTCAAGTTTACCATAGTTACAGTCGACTACTTCACCAAGTGGGCCAAGGCCGAGCCTGTTGTGAAGATCACCGAGAAAAAAGTGATTAATTTTGTATGGAAAAATATCATCTACCAGTTCGGAATCCCACAAACCATCGTATTTGATAATGGCCGACAATTTGATAATGACAAGTTCAGTGGTATGTGTCAGGGACTTGGTATCATGAATGCTTATTCATCGCCTCGGCACCCGCAGTCAAATGGACAAGTGGAAGTGGTCAACAAGATCATCAAACACCATCTCAAAACAAAGCTAGAGAAGGCAAAGGGTAACTGGGTCGAGGAGATCCCCTTCATCCTTTGGGCTTACAGGACCACAACCCAGACCTCAACGGGTGAAACCCCATTTTCGTTATCATACGGCTTGGAGGCAATGGTGCCAGTAGAAATCGGACTCCCTACGGCACGAGTGAAGAACTTCGAAGAGAATCAAAATTTTGAGCAGATCGCCGCTAATCTGGATTTACTTGAAGAAGTTAGAGATATTTTCAAGCTCTGAGCAGCGGTTCAACATCAACAAATAGCGCGTTTCTACAACTCGAAAGTCAAAATCAGGCATTTTCACCCTGGGAACTTAGTCCTCCATTGGGTCTTCCAGAACACAGTCGAACCGGGAGCAGGAGCACTCAGACCTAACTGGAAAGGACCATATCGCGTGGTCCGATCTGCCAAATCATGCTCGTATTACTTGAAAAAGCTCGAAGGCCTTCAGCTCCCTCATCCTTGGAACGTTGAGCACCTGAAGATCTACTGCCCATGATGAACTAGCCTTTAAGGCTCCTAATAAAGTATACGCCTCCGAGCGACTAGCCTTTAAGGCTTTTAATAAAAGTTTCAATTCTACTTCATGAATGTCTACTCAATTGCCTTATCGATACGAGCACGAACTTAATAATCCGATCCTTTAAAGAAAGGGTCGGAACCTAATCCTACAAAGGTTCAACAAGGCATTCCCTTGAGGGAGAGAGCCTAATAATGACCCGACTCTCCAATGGAGAACTCGACTCATCACAAGACAGAATGAAAGGTCCTTGTCGGACAAGCGACGAGTCGAGTACCCTAAAAGATCAGACTCCACCAAAACTTAGGCCGAGGGGGCTCGAAGAGCCAACTAAATGATAATGAAAGGGCTGGACCCATAAAGAGGTTAGCTCGGAAACATCCCAGAACAAGTCAATGCAATGAAAAAAATCCTTAAATACCAAAGAAATGTTTCTCATTCAGTAAATCCCCCTCGGAGGAGAAAAAAATACATCAACAGTTTAAAAATAAAAATAATAATAAAACATTAGGTCTTCACGCGGGAGGAGACGCTTGGGCGTCGGGGGCTTGATCCGAGCGAGCGACTTCGGCAGGGGCGTCTTCATGGTCTTTAGGCAGAAGAGGATCAAGATCGAGGTCTGGGTAAAAACCCAGGACTGCTTCGATACAAGCATCGAAACCGCGGTTGTAAAACGTAGCAGCTTCGGTGTCCCTCTCCTTAGAGGTCTTGAAGTCTTCAATCGTGGTGGTAACTGTCGCTGCCAGAGAGACCTCATCCTTGGCTCACTGAGCCTCCACAGCCTGAGCGATGGCTCAGGTCTGCTCTTCAGCCGCCTTAGTCTTAGTGCGTTCCAAGGCCTCACCCAGCTAAGTGGTCTCCACAGCCAAGGAATCTGCGTGAGCTCTGGCGCGGGTCAGCTCGGTGATCACTGCATCGCTGCTGGCTTTGAGGTTATTCGCCTTCTCCTGCAGTAGTAACTCCTTAGCCTCTAGGTCGACCACAACCTCTTGCAGTCGACTCCCTCTGTCCCTCTCGTCTGAAAGCTGTCGGCGTAGCTCACTCTTCTCGGACTTCAAGAGGGCGAATTTATCTCGTAAGACCGTCATCTCAGCCTTAAGGGCCTCAAGTTCAATCTCCCTCCTCTGATGCTCCCGCACTCTCTCTAGAACCAAATGCAACTTCGGGACAATCTGAATAGAAAATGAGAATAAGTATCTAAGAAAATATATACAATGAAAATACGAAGGAAAGAGAGGGTCCTCTCGGAGACGTACCTGTAACACACGGTAGTTATATCGTTCAGAAAGGAGTCATCTAACCTACCGAGGTTTCGAGCTATATCCTCCTTGGGAGCATGTTTGGAGGCCCACGAAGCCAAACAGGCCATATGGTAGCCCGGATCGAACCTCCTACCACTCGTCCCCACCTGGCGCAAGCCCACAGCCTCCTCCGCCCCTACCCTACTACCGGCCGAGTTTTGACCCTCAGTGCAGGCACCTCCCCTGACCTTGGGGGGGAGAAGCACGTTGTCGGCCATTCTAATGGCCTCCTCCCATTTAGAAGAAGAAGTGATAGTAATGGGGGGCTCAGGAGCTGCGGTAGGAGCCTCCGTGGTGGGGGGAACGGGGGTGGAAGAAGCAAAGCTCGGAACGGCTGGGGTGCCAACCATGGTTGTATGGCAAGCACTGGGGGAGGAGCTACCATCGGGCCCCTGGTCGGGCCGAAAGACACCAGAAGCGGAGCTGCCGGAGGAGTTATGACCGCACTAGGGAGCACCGGAGTCGGTGTTGCACCCAATGTCTGTGGGTGAGAAAGCACCGTAAATGTCGACCCGATAAGCCTCGGAGCGGGGGTTGCAAAGATCAGTGCGGCAGCCGATTCGCCCTCACGAGGGGGGACCTGCTTCTTCCGAGTGATCTTCACCCGGGGGGCATCCCTCAACAACTCGGCCACTGTCGGAGCCGCCTTCCTCTTCCGAGAGCCAGACGCCTCGGCCATGCATGTGAGAGAAATGACAGTGTCAGCGACTAAGTAGACAAGACTGGGCTCATCAGAAATATTGGGACAACTTACTGAAAGACATGGGCAAGGGCTGTGACTTGCAAAGCCCAGACCAATGAAGATTGTCCACTGTGATCAGGTCAGTCCAGGAGCGAAGCCCCTCCGATCGTGCCTTAACCTTCACAATGCGGTTCTTCTGAGCCGAGTCGAGGAGTGGCAGCCCCTTCTGAAAACCTACAAAAGGAAACGGAGAGCTTTACTTCAATTGAAGCAAATGAAAACAAGGCCAGCGGAACAGATACTAGTTAAAGTCCGACCTGATTTTGTGAAGTGGGTGAATTGAAGATAACTTCACTCGCAGATACTGGTTAAAGGCGAGTATAGAAACTGCCATAACTGAACGTGGCCGATAACTTCACTCGCAGATACGCACTACTCGCCTGATGCGTTGCATGATCAGCAGATTGCAGGCAGTATCTCCATGATCCGAGAATCCCCCTGATCATGCCGAGATTGTCAGATCCAAGCCATACCATAGGCAAGTATAAATAGCACACGACATCATGTCTACAGGTACGCAAGAGCAAACACTCTCTCCTCTACTCTCTACTTAGACCCAGATTCCCTTGTCTTGACTTAGGCATCGGAGGGTCCCCCGGCCTAGCCAGGGTCACCTTTGCCTGTTCTCTTGGCGCAGATTCCAGAGGTGGTACGTTGAAGTTAGGAAGACGTGGAGGAAGGGTCGACCAGATTTAGACATCAACAGAAGCAATTCTCTCCTATCCCCTAGATCCCTTTAAAGATGTAGGGCACATAAGATTTGATTTGTCTAACTCAATAATTTCTCATATGACTTCTCCACCAAGTATGTAGTTACAATTTATTTATCTTAAATTTCATATTTAATGCATAGATCAATCTCTTATTCCTTGATTGATAATACATACTATACATCCAATTGCTAGAGTTCTCTAACATCTTTTTATCTTAAAGAAATGAAGTAGGATGAGTTCCATCTTAAAAATATTAATTTTTTAAAAAAATAGCTAGTTCAATGTGAAATGCACTATAAGGGCTAATTTGCACAATTATTGATATATTTAGAATACTGTCATGGCTAATTAAATGACTTATGCCATGAGTTACTTTGCATGGTGTGATTGTTGAAAGTACAACAAGTCTCTATTATGGGATATTATCCCTTATTATTATTATTATTATCTCCACACTTGAGTAGGTGTATGTATTTTTCTTTTTTTCTTTTTTCTTTTTTCTTTTTTTCTTTTTTTCTTTTTATTTAAACCTTTGTTGTTAAATGTGCATATGTTCACATTAACCAAATTTACGAAGTTAGTTGAATTTAGCATGTAATGTTGGTTTATACCAATCAAGTCGATCAAGGCTCGACTGTTTATTTTGATTCACAAATGTATTTGTATAAGCTTTTTAAGTGAACCATGGTAAGTTTAAAACTTGTCTTTTAATCTCTCCGAAGCCTAAGCTTGAAATCTAGGCCGGTGGTTGGGGTATTATTACCTGAACCAGATGAATAGTTTGGCCCTCTGGCCCAACCGAATGGCCTGGTCCAATAATTAAGTAGGGCATTGATATACATAAAGGATGGACAGTCTATAGATATCTATTAGTTGTTCCTAACTTAATGACATTGGGTTGGATCCATGGTCATGATTCAATTATACAAAACTCACCTTAGTCGTTGGTCTTCAACAAAGGTTTTGACATCACACTACAACATTGTAGTATATGCATTTGAGCCAAACATGATGCAGTTCACCCAAATAAATAGATGAGACAAGGTTTGGTTCAAACATGTGAAGTGTACAAACGGTGTCGGACCAAACGTAATGAAGTGGGCCAATATAGTCAACCAACAACGGTCATTTGATTGTGATAAAATTCACCGATAGTAAAGTTCTGCTCTTGGTTTCTCTAGGCCGATGATTCATGGAAAGTTTTTAACTGCAGACTACTTTTAAAAAAGCTGTGGTCACAAGGCTTTTAGATTTAGGTCCCCTTTGTTGAATCTGAAGTCTATAGCCTGAAACTAAAATCTAAAATTTGAAGTTAAAAAACTTGTTAGGTAATTATGGTTGAACTCTGAAAATTAAGTACTGAATTTGAAACAACTAATTTATTAACAAACATTTGAAATGTCTGAAATAAGTTAATTTGACACATTGCCCTATCTCATATTTGGAAATGTTTTACATTATAAAGAAATTATTTTTTATTAAATAAAAATAAAATTATTCTATTTAATTCAAATAAACTAAAGTACTTAATAGAAAAATTAAAATATCATTATTCATAAAAATAGAAAAAAAAATTAATGATTTACATATATAAGTGTAGTAGCAATTTCTTCTCGCATAATGGTCTGTTCAAAATCTCCTAATACTCCTACTTCAGGCATATAATTTTCTGATTCGATATTTATATCCAAAAGAACATTTTCATCATTGTATTGTTGAAAGAGTAAATTGGAGATGGATTCTTTTCTGATGTAGTTGTGTAGTGTCACGCATGTAATAACTATGTATCTTTGCGTCAGGAAGGAATATGGTGTCTTTTGCTTCAAAATTGCAAAACGCGCCTTCAACATGCTAAAAGACCTTTCAATTATATTCTATAACTTTGTATGCATATATAATTAAAAACCTCCTCTTTACTAATAGGCCGCCCACCACTACGAAAGTCACCCAACCAATACCGAACATTATGGTATGGTTCCATAAATCCTCGATCTTGTGTGAATATAAATAGCATCAACCAAAATTATTTAAAAAATAACAATTAGATAAAAACCTTTTAATAAATTTACTTACAATTTTTAAAAGAAAAATGAAAAATAAAGTATTCAAAGGTTAAAAATATATGATATTAGATGCAACCAAATAATTTATATTTACTCATAATCTTAAGTAACAAATTGAATAAATGACTAGATCAAAATAGATAGAAAAGACAAAAAATCAAGAAAATCAAATCAATCTTCAAAAATAGAGAGAATGTAATACTTGTCAAAGAGAAATATTTCTAATCTTCTATAAAGAAGCTAAAGAAATAATTGATAGAAGATTAAAAATATTTCTAATCTTCTCCATTGCATAATCAATTATTTCTAGTAGTGTGGTCCACTAGAGATTTAGAATTGCCTCAATTTTGGGATAAAAATCATTAAATGAGCTAAAAAAATGGATGAGAGGCATAGATATACAACAAATTCATTAAGGCAGGCCCACATGGTAATGGTATGCCAAGCTATTTCAAAAAGCTCATCCAATTTGATTTGGTTTAGCTTGGATTGCCTTGGCCTTAAAGAGGGATATGAGACAGGCCAAGGCCTATTTAACTCAACTCGTTAAAAAACAAAATAAGGTTGAGCAACATATAGCTCAGCTTGACCCGCTCATATGTCTTACACGTCATTTGCACTCGTTTGCCAAGAATTACTGGATTGAAAGGATAAAGAATGACTCATATCACCTCCCGCTCCCACTTGATATGCGAGTAGAGCTTGCCTCCATCTCTCTCTCTATGAAAAATTCCTTCCCATCTCCCTCTTGAATAGAATACACTCTTAAATTATTGGTTTAAGATTAGTTATATTTTGTTAAACATATGTTTCTATAAATTTAATAATAGTGAATATATATTACACTTCTGAATTTATTGATCTTTAAATTACATGTATTGTTCGTATATTGTTTTTAAACTTTTAGTTGTTACTATAGCATGACTCAATTCTATTAATTTTCTCACCTCGACTGGATCCATGCTATTTGAATAGTAGGGCCAAGTTGAGCTAAGCATGTTGAGCTCGAAGGCTAAGCTGAGCTGAGGTGCTCAACTTAGCGGAACTTGACTCAACTCAACTTGTTGTACAACTCTAAATTTATTGGGTAACACCTAATCAACTACTGATTTGGTAATGCCGGTGCATGTGAGAAAAAGCTCCATGGGCCTCACTATGGTATATCTCTTATCCATACTGTTCATCCATTTTTCAAATCCTTTATAGCATAAGTTGGAAAATAAGATTGATACAAATCTCAAGTGGACTACTCCAAGAATCAGTGGTTATTGAACATCCACCATTAAAACCTTTTTAATAGCACACAAGTTTTGGATCAAGTTAATATTTGTGTTTTCCCTTCATCCAGGTATACGTCACATAAAGGTTGGATGGAAAATAAACCAGTGAGCTCAAGAACCTTTTAATGGTGGGCATTCAATCACCACTGTTTCTTGCAGTACGATGACCCGAGAATTGGATCTACATCATTTTTTGTTTTCTACCCTAAAATGATCTCGCAAAATGAATGGACGGTGTGGAAAGGACACATACGTCATGGTGGACCCACGAAGATTTTCCATCACCGACAAGAACTAGGGGCGGGCATCTAGCCAAGCCGAGTCGAGTCGAGGTGGGCCAAACTCGACTCAGCTTGTCCATGCTATACTCGAGTTTGAGCTCGAGCTTGGCCTTGAGCT
This sequence comes from Magnolia kwangsiensis, assembly GCA_037074715.1. NCBI lineage: Eukaryota > Viridiplantae > Streptophyta > Magnoliopsida > Magnoliales > Magnoliaceae > Magnolia > Magnolia kwangsiensis. The sequence goes on along the minus strand of CM073576.1, from coordinate 37,488,350 downwards.
CAACATTGAAGCTTGGCTTGTTTGTCAAATCTGTCAAGTCGAGTTCGAGTCGAGCTAGTGGTTCGATTCAAGTCGAGTTTACCTCAAGTCGAGCTCGAGCTTGTTAGGTGAGAGACTAATGGATTCTGTTCTTGATCATCCTCCATTGATTTAGAAGAGAAGCTACATAATAAAAAAAATAAATTAAAGAGGCGTTTTACATGACGCTCCACCAAGTGAAATTCATTTTTAGTTTCGCCCGGCAACCGAAACCGGGTGTAGTACATCTTTCAGCAGTCCAGAAAATTCATTTGTGTGGGCCCTGTCATAGAAGAACCATGGGCCAAAAGCATCCTTAATTGTATGTTCTGAATTACCCATCAACAAGGCCATACTTTCCATTTGATAGGATTTTGAACGGACCTGGGACCACAAAAAAGTGGGACCCACCTGTATTGTTGCTACTCAGACAAAAGCATAGTTTTCATTACCTTGTAGATGATCTGAGGACTTGTAGCTCACAATATACTCTGAAAGGATATGTCTATTCATGAGTGTTCCATACAATATATGTTGCAAAAATGTTGTTTTAATAAAATATATTTTTATAATAAAAATAATATATAATATTAAAAGTGTTTAAAAAAACTACTTTTTGGATTTTTGGGAATAGTCCCACATGGGAAAGGGAGAAGAAAGATTTATGGTTTAAATGAAAAGAGGGGAGTACCTTAATATTTGCTCACATAGTCTAAGGACCATGGGACTTGCCTGTTCCAGTGTGAAGCACTAGAACACTGTGCACGTGCACACGCTAGGTCTCAGTCTCGGTCATGGGCTCGATGCGAGGGCGTAGGCATGTGAGGCAGTGTGGCTGTAGAGGCGCTAGTGACACACTTTTCACTTCGCACGTGTGCAAGTCATGGTGCGACTAAGTGGCTAAGGCAGATGGCTGGGTGATGGAGAGACTAGAAGACTGAATGAGAATCTTCCAGAATATATAGAAGGCTGAAAAAAAACTGTTGCAGAAAATCTGTAACAGCTGTGTAATAATTGCAGGGTCCAACTGAAACTGCTGCATGGCTAGCCTAACAGCTAAAAAATGGCTAACTGCTGTCTCACAACAGTCAGTATGCAGCAGCTTAATGGCCCATGCACAATAGTTAGAAAATGGCCATAAAATGGCTAGTTTTCTCTAACAGTCAGAAAACGGTCATGGAATTTATTTCCCTGGACCATAACCCCCAGCCACCATAGCCTATAAAAGGAGGTCCTACTATATAGGTTTCTAAACCATCTCACAACCCAATCCAGCACTTCTATACGAAACTGAGACAACCCAATAATCCTCTCTCTATACTCCAGTAATTCCAGCAAGATAGCAACGGTTAAACCATTACAAGAAGAACAGACCAACGGTGTGGTCTAGAACGGTTCAACTGAACCAATGGCTGAAGACTTGACCAGTGCAGTGGTCTGAAATAATTTTTCTTTCTTTTCTTTATTTTGGGATTTTTCCTTTTTTATGTATTTCTACCATACTGTGTAACAGAGTTCCATTAGTGGGCCTTCATGTTTGCTGAACGCAGACCCACATCAGGCTCGTCATATCCTAGAAGTGGTTTGCCTGTAACCTATCAGCATACTCAATTCACTTGAGTAGGGGAAAATAACGCTTTAAGGACAGCGTTTCAGACGTGCTTCAGCCTGTCCTTAGATCAGATCATTTTTATTTTTTTGGTTTCCACATTATACAAAAATTATATTAATCTGTATAAATTCTCAACAATCTTAAAGCGTTATTTTAGATGGAATCCGACAGCGTTTCATCCATAAAGTTAATGAATCAAGACTTGATACATCTTGATCGGTTCGATGGAACCAATTTTAAAAGATGGCAAGACAAGCTGAAATTTCTCCTGACGGAGCTAAAGATCTACTACATAATAGATCCAAATTTGCAAGTGCTACCTGAAGCAACAGACAAAGACACACCTGAACAGATGTCTGCACGCGCCAAATGAGCTGAAGACGAACTCTTGTGTTGTGGACACATCCTAAACGTGCTCTCCGACCGCCTATACAATCTGTACCAATAGACATCATCAGCCAAGGAGATCTGGGCCGCTCTAGAGTTCAAGTACAAAGCTGAAGAAGAAGAGACCAACAAATTTTTTATCACCAGGTATTTTGACTTCAGCATGGTAAATAATAAACTGCTGCTGTCCCAAATCCAAGAACTGCAGCTAATATTAACAAAATCAAAGCGATAAAGATTGATCTTCCTGAATCATTACAAGTTAGGGATATAATCGTTAAATTGCCACCAATGTGGAAAGACTATAGAAAGAAGTTGTTGCATAAAACCAAGGACTACACACTGTAACAAATCTAGAAATACCTAAGGATTGAGGAAGAATCTCGTAACCGTGACAAAAAGAATGATAACGGGAATGCCTCGTCCAAGGTACATGCAGTAGTAAACGCCAATAACAAGAATCCTGAAAAGGACGATTCTCTTAAACCTAATAAAGGAATATTTAAAAAAAACACCCAAAAGAAGAATGAAAAGTTCAAAGGCCCTTACCATGTCTGTGGAAAAATCGAGTATTATGCTCGAGTATGCCGATATCGCAAATCTAAAAAAGAGGCAAGTGCAGTAGAAGAAGGCGATATCGTGGCTATGATCACTGAGGTGAATACCATCTAAGGCAAAGTTCCAGAGTGGTGGTATGATACTGCAACTATAGAAAATGTGTGCTATGACAAATCTGCCTTAAAAATCTATGATGAATTGACCGATGGTCAAGAAGTCCAAATGGGTAATGAAGTCCGATCGAAGGTCGTCGGCAAAGGAACTGTCGAACTGATATTCACCTCTAGAAAGAAAGTGATTCTGACTATTGTACTGCACGTCCTAGACATGAGGTGAAACTTAGTTTCTGAGGATCTTCTGGGAAAACCAGGTATAAGGGTGGTGTACGAGTCAGGAAAACTGATTCTGTATAAGAATGAGAATTTTGTCAGAAAGGGATATGCTTGTAACGGAATGGTTAAGTTTTCTCTGAATGAAAGTAGCACTTCTGCATATATGGTTGAATCCGATGGACTGTGGCATGATAGACTAACTCATATAGGGTATAGTACCTTGAAGTTTATGGCTAAGAATGGTTTAATCTCATACACAGATAATGAAACTGATAAATGTGAAGTGTGCATACGATCCAAAATGACGAAGAAATCTTTTCCAAGTGTTGATAGATCATCTCAAATATTAGATCTTGTGCACAGTGATATCCGTGAGTTAAACGGCATTCTTACTCGTGGACGTAAACGATACTTCATAACCTTTATAGATGATTGCTCTAGATATGTGTATGTTTATCTGTTAAAGAGAAAAGATAAAGCATTGAACATGTTTAAAATATATAAAGCAGAAGTAGAGAATCAACTAAATAAGAAGATAAAAATTCTCCGTAGCGATAGAGGAGGAGAATACTTCTCGAATGAATTCGATAACTTCTGTGAAGAATATGGACTGGTACATCAATGTACAGTGCCATACACACCTCAACAAAACGGAATAGCTGAAAGGAAGAATAGAACATTAGTAGAAATGGTCAACTTAATGCTAATAAGAGCAAAGTTACCACTAAGTCTATAGGGTGAGGCACTGCTTACAGCATGCCATATAATAAACAGAATTTTGTTTAAAAAATATAAAATATCTCCATATGAAACATGGAGAGGTAGAAAACCTCACCTAGGATATCTTAAAGTGTGGGAGTGTCTTGCATACTGCAGAATCTCTAATCCAAAAAGAACCAAGTTAAGACCAAGAGCAATTAAGTGCACCTTCGTAGGGTATGCACAAAATAGTAAAGCTTATAGACTTTTTGACATGGAGTCTAATACAATAATAGAATCAAAAGATGTTGAATTCTTCGAACATTCATTATCCTTGGAGTCAAAGGATAATGAAATCTAAACTCCTAATAGAGAACCATATAGCACAGCTCCACAGATAGTGGAAGCTCCTATTGAACCCTGTAGGAGTCAAAGAACAAGAATAGAGAAGAGTCTAGGAGATGACTACATATACTCACAACGCATAATTTTTCATTTGGTAGAAGCAGATAGATAAAATGTTATTAGACAAATACTTATAGTAATGACTATAGAAGATGATCTTAAAACATATAAAGAGGGTGTATCTGAAAGTGCACCTATTATGTGCCCTGGTTTGTCAATTACGTTGTAAGTTGAGTCAGTCGGACGACAGCACTTAACAAGAAGATCAAGTCAAGCGTCTGCCTCATCTAAATGTGTGGAAGCTTGCCTAAAAGTAAATCATAGCCTCACATCCATTGTCCCAAAACACCAGGTGATTAAACCCTTAAAAAGAACTAGAACATCTTAGGGTTTATGTGAAAGAAAATTTTTTATCAAAAAGAAAATCTTCTAAGTTTTTCTTACACTGTCGATTATATCGATTCCCCTTTCGATATGATCGACCAGCTCTGTCGATGTCCTCGGCATATCAATCGATACAATCGAGTGAGGACAAAACGCGTCCAGCAATCAAACAATCTTCTGGACGATTTATCGATATATCAACCTTCGAGTCGATATCATCGATATTCGAAAATCGATCATATCTGAAGTATATCGATCATATCGACAGACTGCTTTTCGGCGCCCTTGTTTTTTTAAAGAAAACTAACATATGCTTTGATATATCGATGACTGTCCGATTCAATCTGAACTCAAATATCGATCATATCGGGAGTCAGTCGATCATATCGACTGTGGGGCACATGTTCTCGTGCCTGTCGATAAATCGATATTCATATATCAATCATATCGAGACCAAGTCGATTGGATCGAGTCAGGACATAATTCGTCCAGCAAGCTTACATGTAAATCTATACGATTTATCGATCCCATCGAAAAGGTCACCGATATGATCAATGTACAAATTTCGATGACATCGACTGTTTCTCCGATCATATCTGTGATCCTGAAATTCTTCAAGGCTTCTCTCTTATTTTTCACCTATCGATAGATCGAACCATCACTCGATGGAATCGAAGTTCGAAATCCGATATCATCGATGTGTGTCTCGATCCTATCGACCAGTTGGCAGAAGGTTTCCAAAAGCGAAATGACAATTGAGTTCTTATCATCGAGAGGTCGGCCGATACAATCGAGAGTATACGCTCGATCATATCGACGACTGCTCGATGATATCGAACTCTGTCATAAATATGACCGTTTATATCCGTTGGAACCTTTTGCCTATAAATAGAGAGAGTTGTCTTCATTGCTGGTAGAGAAAGTAGAGAGTGCTTTAGAGTTTTTTAACCTTCCTATCATTTACCTAATCCCTTTCTCACAGGAAGTTCATCCTCCAATCCACCCTCATCATTGATATCTCATAGAGTGGATTAGGGAATGAACTTCCGCATTAAAGGATCCTTCAGCTACTACCTTAATGACATATCATTAAGCTGGGATGCCTTGAATGCATAGATGATGGGAACCTCTCTATCTTCCTTATAGAAAAATCTTCAGAGAGTGGTATTCCATCATAGCCTTGACCCAACCTAAGCCTAGCATATATACATCTTTGTGTTGTGGATCAAGGGAGCTGAAGATTCTTCATCAATAAGAAGGAGATCTTCATCATTACGCTGAAAGGGACTCATCAACTTATCTGTAAGTACTAAGAGTCCAGAGGACACTTACAATCATTCCTTTTTAGAATTGAGTTTTAAGTGTTGCTCACCATTTGAAGTCCTCGAAAGAGGCCTCCGACGGGAGTGTACGTGCGGGGTGCGTTGTGTGGACCCTTGATCTGTGGAGAGTATAAACATCTGGTTAGGAGTACGCCAGTAAAACTTCAGAGTTTGAGGTGAACCGAGTAGAAACCTCAAGGTGCGTTGTGTGGACCTTTGTCCTGTGTGGGCATAAACATCTGGTTAGGAGTACGCTAGCAAAACTCCAGGGTTTGAGGTGAACCGAGTAGAAACCTCTGTAAAGGTTGAAGGTGAACCTAATTTAAAACCTTAGGTTTGAGGTGAACCATGGGAAACCTCCTTAGTGAAATCCGATCACTCAAGGGTTGAGTGTGGAAGCCGGGAGTGGAGTAGACAAGTCGTCAAACCACTATAAAATGACTGTGTTTGAGTTTGATATTATTTTTCATTTTTGTGATTGCCTTGCATGTCTTTATATATGATCACATCCTATGCACACACAGTCATATCCATCACAATCTCATCTATACATTGTTTGTCTTTTAAATAGTTTGTGATTGGATCCTCTATCAGGCTTGGAAATCAGTAGAGTTAAGGTTGAGTAATCTTAATTAATACTCTGTGATAGGATTAGTGTGATAAGGATTTTTAATAATTTATATAAACTTTAAAAAGTCCTATTCACCCCCCCTCTAGAATATACTGACCTATTCCTACTTCAACTAAAGCGGTCTTCACCGCAATTTCAGTATCCTTTAGAGACTCAGCTTTTTGGAAAGAAGCTATAAATGATGAAATGGAATTTATACTATCAAATCAAACATGCGAACTAGTAAACTTACCTCCAGGTTCTAGACCCATAGGTTGTAATTAAGTGGGTATTTAGGAAGAAATATTACACTGATGGGACTATCCAAATCTTTAAAGCTAGACTAGTAGCTAAGAGTTTTAAATAAAAAGAAAAGATAGATTACTTTGACACATACTCACCTGTAACTACGATAACATCCATTAAGATATTATTTACACTAGCTTCCATACATCATCTTCATATCCACCAAATGGATGTAAAGACTGCATTCATGAATGCTGACCTCAATGAGGAGGTATACATGTAACAACCTGAAGGTTTCGTTCTACTAGGAAATGAAAACAAAGTATGTAGATTAGTCGAATCATTATATGGATTAAAACAAGCACCAAAATAGTGGCATGAGAAGTTTGATTCCAAAATATTATCTCATGGTTTCATGCATAATGTAGCTGACAAATGCATATATTCTAAAGTAGATGGTAATTATATCATTATTAGCTGTCTGTATGTTGATGACATGTTAATAATAAGTAATAAAATGGAAGGTGTGAGTGAAACAAAGAAGTTTCTTTCTTCCATATTTAAAATGAAGGATCTTGTACAAGTTGATACCATCCTATGTATCAAAGTTAAAAAATATTGTAGGGGTTATGCTTTGTGTCAATCTTATTATATTAAGAAGATACTAAACAAGTTTAACCATCTAAATATAAAGGAAGCAAAAACCTCATTTGATCCAAGTATCAAGCTAAAAGAAAATACTGGAATAACAGTTGCACAATTAGAATATGCGAGTGCTATAGGAAGTCTTATGTATGTTATGCAATGCACTAGACCTGATATGGCATATGCTGAGAGTAAACTTAGTAGGTTTACTAGTAACCCCAGTACTGAACACTGGAATGTAATCAGTAGAGTCCTTGGTTACTTATAAGCAACCAAAGACTTAGGACTATTTTATTCAGAGTTTCCTGCCGTATTGGAAGGATATACCGATGCGAACTGGATATCGAGTGCAGGGAACAACAGGTCTACTATAAGGTGGGTATTCACCTTAGGAGGTGCAGTTGTATCTTGGAGATCTAAGAAATAGACTTGCATAACGTACTCGATTATGAAGTCTGAATTCATAGCTCTGGCTGCAACAGGCAAAGAGGCTAAGTGGCTAAGGGATCTTTTATTAAAAAAAATTTTTGTGTAAAGTCTATATCAGCTTTATCACTACATTGTGATAGTGAAGCCACATTAGCTAGAGCCTATAACGACACTTATAATGATAAGTCTAGACATATCAGTCTTCGACATGATTATGTCAGACAGTTGATTCGAGATGGAATCATTGGTATTTCATATGTAAAATGAAGCAATAACATAGCAGATCCTTTTATTAAACCTCTACTGATAGAGGTAGTAAATGCTACATCTAGAGGGATGGAGTTGAAACTCTTCAACCAAAGTTCCACCAGTGATGGTAACCCAACCTAAAGTCAGAAAATCTCTAATCTTGGGTTTAATGGGTAAGAATAAGTCACTAATATGTGAAAAGTTTTCAGCACTAAATTATATATCCTCATCCATAATAGATAAGTGCTGAGCATTACGAAAGAGGGTTGAGTCTTAAAACTCTTAATGAAATCCAGTCTTTAGGACAAGTGTCTTATAGTAACGGAGACACTGGAAGGATTTCACCTATATGAACGTAGAGATGGTGCTGTTTCTCATGTGAGTTAGGAGTTTTCTCTCGGGATTGTTCACGAATTAGGGTAAGCACATGGCCATTAATTATGTTAAGCAAGATTGTGAAAACTCTAACAACACATAGCGAATATGTGTGTGGTTTCTCTAACTCTGTTATCTAGGAATAACTAGTTCAAAGCTGCGGCTACCAATCATTTCGATAGAGTTTAGAGATACTTACACTAAAGAAAGATTAAAATAGAAAGATATCTTTCTTTATGCATATAAGCTGATTATTCTGACAGAAATGTTTAACCAAGAAAATATATTTTATAAAATCAAGTGGGGGATTGTTGCAAAAATGTTGTTTTAATAAAATATATTTTTATAATCAAAATAATATATAATATTAAAAGTGTTTAAAAAAAACTACTTTTTGAATTTTTGGGAATAGTCCCACATGGGAAAGGGAGAAGAAAGTTTTGTGGTTTAACTGAAAAGAGGGCAGTACCTTAATATTTTCTCACATAGTCTAAGGACCATGGGACCACTGGAACACTGCGCACGCGTACTCGCACATGCTCGCGCTCACGCTTGGGCTCGGGCTCAGTCTCGGTCTCGGTCTCAGTCACGGGATCAGTGTAAGGGCGTGGGCATGTGAGGTAGTGTGGTTGTAGAGGCGCTAGTGGTGCACTTTACACTTCGCAAGTGCGCATCGTGTCACAGAGGGTCGCTCCCTTCGCGAACCGAAGCGAGACATGTGCGAGTCGCAGTGCGACTAAGTGGCTAAGGCAGATGGCTAGGTGTTGGAGAGACTAGATGACTGAATGAGAATCCTCCAAAATATATAGAGGGCTGAAAAAAGAGCTGTTGCAGAAAATCTGTAACAGTTATGCAATAAGTGTAGGGTCCAGTTGAAACTGCTGCATGGCTAGCCCAACAGCTAGAAAATGGCTAGCTGCTGTCTCACAGCAGTCAGCATGCAGCAGCTTAATGACTCATACATAACAGTCAGAAAACGACCATAAAACGGCTAGTTTTCTCCAACAGCCAGAAAACTGTAATGGGATTTATTTCCCTAGACCATAACCCCCAGCCACCATAGCCTATAAAAGGAGGCCCTGGATAAGTTTCCAAACCATCTCACAACCCAATCCAGCACTTGCATACGAAACTGAGACAACCCACTAATCCTCTCTCTATACTCCAATAATTCCAGCAAGATAGCAACGGTTAAACCATTGCAAGAAGAACAGACCAACGGTGTGGTCTAGAACGGTTCAACTAAACCAGTGGCTGAAGACTTGACCAGTGTAGTGGTCTGAAACAATTTTTCTTCCTTTTCTTTATTCTGGGATTTTTCCTTTTTTATGTGTTTCTGCCAAACTATTTAATAGAGTTCCATTAGTGGGCCTTCGTGTTTGCTGAATGCAGACCTACATCAGGCTCGTCATATCCTAGAAGTGGTTTGCCTGTAACCTTATCAGCATACTCAATTCACTTGAGTAGGGGCAAATAACGCTTTAAGGACAATGTTTTAGACGTGCTTCATCCTGTCCTTAGATCAGATAATTTTTATTTTTTCGGTTTCCACATTATACAAAAATTATATTAATCTATATAAATTCTCAACAATATACCATTTTGGATTCAAGAGATTATCAACACCAACATCAAACTCTTCACTGTTGGGGTGAAAGTAAAGAGATCCCACTTCAACTTTCTCTGCATTCCCTACAACTTTAATATATTTATTAATCGATCCGAGTCAAGCTCGAGTTCGAGCTTCGAGTCGAGTCAAGTTCGAGTCGAGTCGAGTTGAAATGCCCCCTAGTCAAACTCGGCTTGAACTCAACTCCAGCTTTAAATAATTAGCTTGACTTGGCTCGAATTGACTATTCAAGCCGAGTCAATCCGAGCTGACTTGAACCAAGTCGAGTGAGTTTTTCGAGCTAGCTCGACTCGTGAACAGCCCTAACAAGAACCGAGCTCGGTACGGGAGCGGTCACTACCGAAGCCGAGTTCGATCTAACGTGCTCATGACGCATATGCACCCAAAAACCAGGCCATTAGGGCAATCGTAACCATTTAATTTTTGGTTTGAATGTGAACTGTTGGTCAACCCTTTTTAACGATCTAAATTTTTTTCCTTAAATCAAGTGGTTAAGATTTCGACTGCATTAGATCCATAATACATTCCACAGGAAGAACCGCTTAGATAAGACACACTTGTTTCTTTTCACACATAGCGTGCCCAGTACGATTGGCGTGGTGGGGTGGCCGGTCCCAAAGGCAAATGGATTGGCTACTCCCCCTGACACCAGCCCTGTAGCTGATGGTCGGTGCTCTGTGGGCCCCACCATGATGTATGTATTTCATCCATTACATTCATCCATTTTTTAAGATGATTTTAGGGATATCTTAAAAAAATGAGAGGTATATAAATCTCAGGTGAACCACACCACATGAAAACAATAGTGATTGGAAATCCATCATTAAAATCCTCCTAAGGCCTACTGTATTGTTTATTTGACATCCAATATGTTTATTAGGTCATACAGGCCTAGATGAAGGGGAAAAATAAAAATCATCTTGATCCAAAACTTTTATGACCTCCAAAATGTTTTTAATGGTTAACGCTCATTCAACACTGTTTCTTCTAATGTGGTCCATTTCAGATTGTGATATACCTCATTTTTGGTCTCATGCAGTAAAATGATATTTAAAAATATATGTACAGCACGGATGAAATACGTACATCATGGTGGGGCCATAGAGCACCGACCACTATCCATTGGCTGGTGTCAGGGGGAGTAGCCAATCCGTTCCCCTCCCAAAGATGCCCGCATCAAAGCCGAAAGGACAAAGGCCGCATCGGGAGAATAAGAAAATGACGAAAATGTCCTTGATCGTCGAAATGAAGTTGCACGAGTAGGTATGGCACAACTGAATCTCGGGCCCAACTTCATTTTTGTTCCTTCAAATCGTCAACTTCTCCTTGTCCTCTTCCCAATTAAAATATTACACCCCCACCTGCTGCTATAATATACTAAGGGGCATCTGGGTCATCATCTTTCAGTGATCCAAACCGTTCATATGATGGCCCTCACCTCATATATGTGATAAGCCAAAAGAATAAGAACTCTTAATATTGGAGTATTTTGATCTTTTGATGGTTGACTCTTTTCCTTCAAATATGGACGGTCTACCTAACTTTTGAATAATCAAACGGTTAGATATGGTTTGGGACTTTGGATGTCCTCCACCAACAGTGAGGCCCATCATATAAACGGGTGCCAACCATCAGAAAGAGGTCCCTGTTTTAGCTGGGTCACATTCTATCAAAACCCATGATTTTGCATCATCTTATCTAGTAGTCACGTTGCCTGCACGTATGCGGTTCCCAATCATCCAAATCATGGGCCCGAGGAGCAATGGCACGGAAGGTGAGCTAATGGGAGGATCTCGACCGTCCAAAGAAAATGAAAATAAGATACTTATCCGTCGACAAGGGGGCCCATATTTAGGATCGCAGAGAATAGGAGTGCAAGAATGCCACGTGTAAGGTTCAGTGCTGGGCTGCATTGAGGCCCAGTGATAGAAGTCCAGCCCAACTCTCTTATCTCACACGCTTTCGCCACAATCTACTAACTATCGCAATTTGTCGACCGTACACGTGGCAGTGGGTATAGAAATCTAGACCACCTTCCTCTAAGGCGTAAGTACAGCCATCAAAACACACTAATTGAATGATCCTAACCGTCCAATTGGTGGGCATTAAATGGGCCAACAAAAGGAAAACAGACAGCTATTGTGATCTTTGGGATGTGATCCATCAAAAATGGACCCCACGATGCGGACAGTGCATCCAACCGTCGGCAGATGAGTTTCATTGATTTACACGCATCCATTTATCATGTTGGGAACAGAAACGGTACACTTGCACGAGATGGGTGTCTTTAAGATTTCAAATCAATCAAGTTGGGTGTAGATATCAATTCGACTTGCCAAACACTGTCAACAACACGTTAATGTCATTTCCTGATCATCCAACGCATGTTGTCGCAATTAAATAAAGGACGGGTTCTCAACGCGTGAAACCCATGTGCTTGTGGGGCCTGTATATGTAAATCCACACCGTCCATCATGTTATATCCTTAATTCTATTAGTAGTTCCTCCGGCAAAAAAAAATAAAAAATAAAATCAGTGAGATCCTCAGGTGGACTACATAATGGGTATGGGATGCCAACCATAGGCTAGTGTGTGGGGCCACCATGCTGTGTATCTTTCATCAAAGCCGCTCATCATGTGTAACAAACCAATATGAAGTGAAAATTCAAAAAACACGCTAACCCAAATATCACGCAGGCCATATTGAGTAAACTTAGAGGTTTTAGATTCATTTTTTACATTGTTCCTGTGGTTTCTCCCACCAGAGACTTTTATCATTCCGATCTTTTGTATGTGTGGTTCAGATAAAGATTCTCACGTGATGGACGGAGTAGAATCACGTTAAAACACGGTGGGCTTCTGAGAGCTTGAATGTTTTTTACGCAGCCGTGTAAAACAAGTCTAGTAGACGATTCCGGTCCATTAATTAAGTAACTGACCATACACGTAAAAATAATAATAATAATAATAATATTGTAATAATAATAATAATAATTTAATTAAAAAAACAACTTCCTTTTTCTCTTGGTTTCTTTTCCTAGCAGGATTCCATGACTTCTCTTATTAAAATCTCACCAAATCAACGTCGATTTCCCATTCCCCATGCTCGTATTATTTTAATCGTACCACTGTTCACATACAACGGTGCACGTGAACTTTCACATTCAAATCCGTTTCTTCTTCTTCTTTTCTTCTTTTCTCCTCTCATACTTACTTTTCTATTGACTCTAGAAAATCTGATCCATGGAAGAGTTAAGTTGGACGGTCCATTCTGCTTAAATGATCACTCAATATGTAATTATTGGCCCACCTAATGAGTTGGGTTGGAGGCATTTTAACCACACTTGTTTGTACGGTGCGGCCCACCTTAGGCACGGCTTAGATATTATGTACAAGTGGCACGTTATTAGGAAAGAAAACGTTGTGTGTGAGAGTTCACATACAACGTTGTTTGAGACTCTCCTTGTATTGTCAGCTATAAATAGGTTTTACCTATTACACCTAAGAAGGGGAGTAGGAGTAGTTGAAAAGGAGAAAGGGAAGGCGTCATTTCATCTTAGCTTTTCACCACTCCAGCAACGTTTCATGACTTTGGGTATGACTGAGAAAGCTGCGTGCACGCTCGGAGAACCCAACCACTAGAGAAAAAAAGGAAATCCTACGTTACCGTCCAAATGCACCTCCACCCGCTATTTTGGGTTGGGCGGTTATTTAATACTATAGGAGAGTGATGTTTGATGACTCGGATTAGGTACGGATATAGTGGTTGGATTTGATGCATGACAGACATATGTTGTAAGTGGGGTGGGTCCAAAGACTTATTTTATATACACAATCGAATAACTTTCTAACATATTTTGCATCCTACCGCTGACTCCTGCTGGGAATAGGTAGCAGCTTTGAGTGCCCACTCTGATGTCCTCATTATCTATCATTTTTTTCCCATCATTTTAGGGTATAAATCCAAAAAATGAGGCAGTTCCATGGCTCAAGTGGACTACTCAATGGGGATTAAAATCTTCCTGTGTGGAAAACATTTTCCAGCCACAAAAGTTTAGATGGAGCTGATATTTATGTCCTCTTCATTCAGATCTATGTAACTTTATTAATAGGTTTGATGGGAAATAAACATGATAGTGGGCCCTAGAAAAGTTTCAACGTCGAGAATCATTTTCAGCGCTACTTCCTGTGATGTGGTCCATTTGAGCCTTGGATATATCTACCTCATTTTTGGGTTTTTATACTAAAATAATACAAAAAAAAATAATAAAAAAATAAAAATAAAAATGAATGGAAGATGTGGATAAAACCCATATATCACGGTGGCCACTAGGGGTGTACACAAACCGAGCTAGCTCGGTTAGCTCGCTCGACTCGACTCAAAAAAGCTCGATTCGACTTGGTTCGAAGTTGAGTTCGAGCCGAGTCGAGCTGATTTTTTTAGCTCGAAATTGAGTTCGAACCGAGTTCGAGCTGGCCTAGCTTAACTCGACTCGAATCAAATCCTGCTTGAATCTATCTTGAATTGAACTCAAATCAAACTAGTTCGGTGACTCGATTACTTTACTATTGATGTTGCTCACCAGATATTTGACGAGATGACTCAACAAAGTGTGGTTGGTGGTAAGGAAGGTATGTATATGAAACAAATACCCTTTTTTCTTTAATTTTTATGTTGCTTAATTAGAAGGTGTTTGATAAAATGCCTGTAAAACCATTGCTTCTATTTTACATACAGTGAAATTTTGAAGTTGCAGTCTAGGTGTTTATAAAAATGCCTTAATGGTGAAATTGGCTCAAACTCGACTGTTGACCAAATTGAGCCGAGCTGGCTAGTCAAGCTCGAAGACCGAGCTGAGCCGAGCCAAGTTCGAGTTGAGGTCAGCTAGTGGTCGAGCCGAGTCGAGCTGAGGTCAGCTCAACTTGCTTCGACTCGATATACAAACCTAGTGGCCACTCAAAGCTGTTGCCTGTTCCCAACTGGAGAGGGGTTTGGGTAGGACGCAATCACGCCTCACTAACAAGGCCTGGTCTAATCAAATCTCACCATATTGTATCCGTAGTGCCTAGCTTGAAACAAGTGACGACCGTAACCCATTAGAGACGTTGATACGTAGGCATTAACAATTACATACACTAATCCAGATTAAACCAACTAAGATTCAATTGGTCGAGTGGCTCTAACCTCTGATTCATGGACACTTTTGTGAGGATTAAAAAGCCAATAATAATGATCCTGTTTGCAAGACTCCCAATCCATTACAGACGAAATGGAGGGCTTATATTGAATCTCATTGTTCAAATGGATGGCGGCTGATTCCTTTGTCAATTTTGAGATTCACAAACCTTGAGCTGTTAGATCTTCCCAATGGTAATCTGATCGTTGATCTGATAATAGATATTGATCTTTTAAACTTGTTTGTTAAGATAAGACCATTAAATATTTTTATTTTTATCCGGCCAATAGATGTCCACCAATCCAATAGTTCGATAATCAAATTGGTACTCATAATCTACTGTTTAAGTTAATTAGTTGCATGCCACATATGTGATGATTTCTGCAGAATTTTTAGGTGTGTGTGTATCATCCATCACCATTGCCAGAGTATCCAATTTTTTAAAAAAATATTATTATTATTATTATTATTATTTTGAATAGGGCCGTTTATACTAATGTTGGGGCTCGTCCTTTGTAGATCTAGCATGGGTTTTAGACTTGGATGTCTCATGCAACTCATCTGAGTTGACTGGGACTCGGTCAGAATTGATTCGGTTTGATATGACGACGAGTCAGCCCGGACTCCGGTGCATCAGGCTATTTCACCCCAGACTAAGCGAGGCATGACTCAACTCGAGATTGTATGAGTTAGTCCGAGTTGCCGTTTGTTTTCCCATGTGATCCAGGCTATTATGTAACTTCTTTAATACGGGCATGGCCCACGATTCTTTAAGATTGCGGATCCTATCATTCAAATATTTAGATATTCTTATGGACCATTAAAATATTTTCTATTAACATTCTATTTTGAGAGGGAGTAGAGATGGTGCGGCCCTTACCATGGTGCTCACCTTGATGTGTGTATTCTATATCCACCCTGTCCATCCGTTTTTCCATATCATTTTAGGGCATTATCAAAAAAATGAAGCAAATCCAATTATCAGGTAGACCATAAAAACTTCTTACGCATAGCTTAATGTTTCCACAATGTTTATTTTCCATCCAACCAGTTGATAAGGTCACATAAGTGCAGATGAAGGGGAAAAAACAAATATCAACTTGATCCAAAAATTGTGGACCATAAATGGTCAATCACCACTGTTTCTTATGGTATGGTCCATCTGATAATTCGATTTGCTTCATTTTCTCGATAATGCACTAAAATAATCTGTAAAAATGGATGGATGGGGTGGATACACACATCAAGGTGGACCCTATGGTAAGTGCTGCACCATCTTGGGGGAGGCCCGCGTCTCAACTAATCCTCTCCCATTTTTAGGAGGACAATTGAATGACAGAAAACATCTATCTTGGAGAATGGGATCCATCATCCAAAGTAGTGGCCAGAAGATTAGTGGTGTGGATCCCCGAACTTGGGCCCAATTTATGTGGACCTTGCATAAGGAGAGTATTCACATTTTGATGCATTGTCATTTTATAATGCATCCTTAAGTATCGGTAGAAAAGCTCTATGTACGGCGTAGATAAAACACATACAACACGGTGGGTAACATGGTGGGCTCTATGGAGCTTTTCTACCACCTACCTGGGATGTGTTGTGGTCACCACCCAATCCTAGTCCATGGGTAGAGCTAGGGCTGGAAGTTGGGCGGGTTTAACCTGACTGGCCCATGACCGACCTAACATTGGGTTGGGTTTGGGTAGGATGTATCAGGTTTGGTCTTAGGCTTGGGCCATAAAAACACCAACCCGATAAAACTTGGATTGAGGTCTCGGGTTACCCCACCCAACCCAAACCCGATTAATATATTAGTTCCTTATAAATTAATTATAATTATAAGTGCCAATTATTTGCGTTAAAGGCAGAATAAATCACAATGACGTCAGGTTTCATTGATCCACATCATTTTCGATGACTCAAGCTAACAAGATACGCCAGATTTCTCTCCCAAATAGATTGCTTGATACACTATATGACTTTTAAAGGAGTAGTTATCCTATATTTTAGCTTATTTGTTTAGCAAGATGAACTTCTTTACCAGAAATAACTACATATATAATTAATAAAATTATAGGTATAAAAAATAAGACGTGTATTGAAAATGTAATGGACTAACAATGTAATAATGAAAATATTAGCATACATCTACCCGACCAACTTGATCGAGCCAGCTTGGGTTGGGCTTGGGTCGAGAATTCCCAACCCGAGGTTGGGTTGGGTGGGTTAGGGTTGAGGTATAGGAACCTTGGGTTGGGATAGGGTTGAGCACCAACCCGACCTAACCCGCTAGACTTTCAGCCATAGGTAGAGCTAGGCATCGAGTCAAGTCGGACCGAGTTAGGGTTGACTTGACTCAATCCAATTTTGAAATAGACTTGACCAGAACTCGACTTGACTTGGTACCGAGTCCAGCATGCCCAACCCAATTCGAGTCCATATTTGGCCTGGACTAATCTATATCGAGTTTGACCCAATCATAGGTATCGAGTCAAGCCGGGTGCAGCGAGTATCCATGGGCTAAAATCACAACTCAAAACTTAGATGTATCTGACGGAATTGCAACCTCTCCAACATCCAAGATGTCAAATCTGTATATATATATATATATATATATATATATATATATATATATATATATATATATATATATATATATATATATATATATATATATATATATATATATTATGTATGAGTTGAATTTCGGATCGAGTCGAATCAATATCGAGTTAGATTTTGGGTCGAGTCGAGTCAAACTACCAGGTGACCCGAACTCGACTCAGTTTGAGTTCAGATTGGATGAAGTCTACTCAATTCGGATCAACTCACCCATTCGGTTCGAGTCAGGTTGAGTTGGGTCAAAACGAGTAGGACGAGTGAGCCGTCCCTTCCTAGCTCTATCCATAGGGCACACTGCCTAGCATCTGGATAGCAATATGCCATAAACAGAGCTGTCAGTGGGTCGGGTTAGCCTATTGGGTTCTTGGGCTCAGCCCACTTAGGGGTAGCTTGGGTTGAAATACCAGGCCCAAAGGCTCAACCTAGGCCTAAATTTTAAGCCCCTTCACTAATCAAGCAGGTCTCAGGCCGTGCACAAGAGCCTGTCAACCAGACCTGAGCCCGCCTAGCCTATGTAAGGTTTCCAAGACATACTTGTCGATATCACGAATGATTATACATGCCAAATGGACTGCCCAATTCCTGCACCAAGGAGGGTGGTCATGCTCAGGCTCAAGCTATATTTGGGCCCAGGACAAGTATAACATATATGGTGGGCCCGCTCCTATTCGGTTGGCCAATCATGGGCGTGGGCTGATCTTGGACTAGATTTTACTGTGTGCTGGGCTTGGACGAACCTTAGCCCAGCCCATTGACAGCCCTAGAATTTGGACGCCAAATTGCAATTTGGTCTGTGTGTTTGGCGAGTACCATACAAAATGCAATTTGGTTTGTTATTAAATGCACATAATATGAGGGATCACAAGATGTATTCTTCTGATCAATGGCCAATGAAATAGATTTAAGAATCCCTTTGATGGGATGATCCTAACCATCTGATTTATAGCCAGGAAAATGGTGCTCCAAATTAATTATTCTAAGATCACTGTTTGATCATTGGTATAGAACACCTTTCTCTGATCATAATCCTCAAAAGTCACTTTGATAAGGTGATTCCAACCATTCCATCAATGGACTGGAAAATGGACGGTCCAAAAATATTATACTAGAAAATGTCTAATCATTGATCTAAACGGTCTATCATGTAGGCCTCACATTCGATTGACAATAACTCTCAAGAACCACTTAAACCATGTGATGCTAGCCACTCGATCAATGGTCAAAATTGATATTAAAAAAAAAAAAAAACTAATCATTTATCTAGATTATCTTTAATGTAGACCCACTTTTGATTGGATGTAAGTCTCCAGAACAACTTCATCGGATGGTTCTAACCATTTGACCAATCTCAACTCTCTCAAACAAACATGATCATAAAATAAGCTGAATAAATTATAGTACATGTCGAGAAATTCAAGATAAGTTGATAGCACACTTATAAATGCACATGTGCACATGTGATACATGTGCAATATTTTTTTAATGAGTAAAGATTGATTGTGATACATATGTACATATGGAGTCATGCTTGATTCTTGAACTTAGACATGTGGCATATTGAAACATGTCATCCATGTCCTATGCATGGATAAAAAGGATCCTCATGTGTGGAGGTGTACACAAGTTGATATGAGTCGAGCTTGGCACAACTTGACTCGGCTCAGCCACTTGCTAACCTCAACTCGATCCTTGAGCCTAATTGGCCAATTAAGCTCATTTCGATCAGCAACTTGGGCTAGTTTGAGCTGAGTTCGAGCCAAGTTCGAGCCGATTTTGCCTATGCAACATTTTCACAAACACATGAACTGCACTTTCAAAATTTTGCATTATATAAAATAGCAGTAATGGATTTACAGGTATTTCATCAAACACCTTGTAAACAACATAAAAATCAAGAAAAAAAAAAGTATTAGTTTCATATGCGTACCTTCCTTGCCACTAACCACACTTCATTGAGTCATTTCATCAAATACTTGGTGAGCAACGACAATATCAAAGTAACCGAGTCACTGAACTGAATCGATCCGAGTTCGATTTGAGTTGGGTTCGATTCAGGTCAAGTTGAGCTTGGGCAAGCTCAAACTCGGTTTGAAATATTTTTTAGCTCGAAAAATCAGTTTGAACTCAATTTCGAACCAAGTCGAATCGATCTTTTTCGAGTCAAGTCAAGCGAGTTACCGAGCTAACCCTACTCATGTAAAGCCCTACTCATATGTACTAAAGCTATAAAGCGTACTAGGTCCTTGCTCTTGCCCCCTAGGCTTATAATTGTTTCAACACGAGGGGGTTCAAGTACCCATAAGTGATGAAATTCCACTACAACATGAGTGTGGGGTGTGTAAAAAAAGAAAATAAAAAAGAATTTAATTTTATTTTATTTTTTTAAAGCTATAAAGTGTCTAGCCTGAGGAGAATTAATAACTATCCTAAGACACCCTGCAAAACCCAACCCAGCTGTATCAGTTGGGGTATTAAATGCTTATCCCAACCAACCCAAGACTCAAACCTAAACAAAAGTCAAGCAAAAGAGCCAAAGAAAAATCGTCACATGCATGTATTTGGTGTGTGGCCCATAGTGGAAAAGATAAAAATCACCATTTAACATGATCTTTACATTAATGAGGTTAATACCATAAATGCATGTGGCGAATTGCAATTCAAATACAATTTAGCTAAATACTAATTAGAAGATATTTGAAAAGTAATTAATTAATATGAATCATATATTTTACTAAATGTTATGGGTAAAAATGGACTAATTAAAGAGAAGATGTCAACTCAAATATTTTTACGGGACACGAGGTCAGCCAGCGCCGGTCATGACCAATGACCTCCTCAATGGCCAAGGAAGAAAGGTTGGCAGGTCCGCCATCTTCCCAATGATAAGGAGAGGCTTAAAGCTTATTCGAGTACCTAGGTTAGGTCGGCATATTACTCCTAGGTCAGGTTGGCATATGCTCACAAGTTAGGTTGGCCAAGACCACTTCAGCCTTAGCAGGTTAGGTTGGTAATGAACCTTAGCCTCGACCATTTACTTCAACCTTTTCAGGGTTTAACTATTTGATCTTATCTTCACAAAAAATCACACGAAATAGTTGAGAGACATCCGCTGGACGTGCGCTTATAATTCAGGAAACGTCTCCACACATGTAATCAACTCTTGCCATATAAATAAATGGCCTATTTACGGTGAAAGGTATACAAAATCTCTCACCCAAAATCTCCCAATACTACTAGACCCAAATTCTTAGCCTGACTTTGGTACCAAAGGGTCCTTGCTCTAGCTAGAGTCTCCTTTGTCTTTTTCACGTGCAGGTATTCGAAGGTCTAACATTAGTGGAGCAGATTTTTGCATCAACACCTACCATGATGTTTATTTACCAGTCCACATGTGCAAAAGGTCAAACAAACTAGAATGAAGGGAAAAAGCGAATATCAAATTGATCGTAAACTTCTTTGACCCTAAGAAGTTTTCAGTTGCAGACATTTAATCCCACTGCCTTTTTTCGGTGTGGACCACTTGAGATTTGAATTTATCTCATTTTTCGGCTCAAGCCTCAAACGATCTCATCAAATGGATGGATGGTTTTGATATAACACAAGCATCACGTTGGGGCCATAGAACTTGGTGACTTCAACACACATCATGCAATTTGCTTCCCCGTTAGTGAGGTCGCTCGGTATGTAAGATCTATCCATAGGGTTGTTAATGGGCCTGGCCTGGGTAGTTTTCGGCTCGAATTTTAAAACTTTCTGGGCCATGTTGGTCGGACAGATTCTAAATTCTATTTGTCGGGCCTAAGCCTGACCTGTCGACACCCCTGCGCGTCCGAGAAAGCAGATTAGGTGGTAAAAGCATGTTACCCTTACCATGGGGCCCACCTTGATGATGTGTTATACATCCATGCCATCCATCCGTTTCTCCAGCCTATTTTAGGATCTATTATAAAACGTGTTCCAAAAAGTTAAACAGATCCAGATCTCATGTGGACCACACCAAACAGTGGTGTTCGAGTGCCTCACCGTTAAAATTTCCAAAGGGCCCATCATAAAGTTTTTGTAATGTTTATTTTCCATCCAACCTATTGATAATATCATGAGGATTTATATGAAGGGAAAATACAATGATCAGATTGATCCAAAATTTTTGTCTCACAAAAAAGTTTTTAATAGTCATTCGTCACTGTTTTTAATAGTGCGGTCTATCTGAAATTTGTATTTTCTTAAGGTTTGGTATCACAGTTCTAAAATTAGATAGAAAAACAAATGAACGACATGGATATACAATAAATACATCAAGGTGGCCCCGTATTGTTAGGGCAACACCCGCTGAGCTGTTAGCACTTTTTCAGGCTATAATGGCAGTGAGTAGAAGCGAAGGCTGCTGACTGCCGGTAAAGCTCCCCTATAGCGACGGTAAACAAAACTACCGGGAAAGCTTGATGAAGGCAGGAAAATGAATTAGTGTCGCCTCCTTTTTTGGTGCATGTCTGATCACAGACAGAGACTTTGCTGACAGTTTTTGGTACCTTTACCAGCAGCCAAAACCGCCAGTGAAGGTATAATTTGTTGTAGTGATCACTCTACCTCTTTGGATTCATCTACCTCTTTGGAATCCACACATTGTACATGTGAAATGCACCATGTCCATTAGACAGTAACCTTACGTATACAAACATGCTAAACCTAAGCATGAGGGAAAAAAAAATTAAATGAGCCACGACAATGGGAAAAATATAAAATTACTTCCAAAACTTCTAAGTTGAAGTGTTTAGCCTGCCTGAGTTTTGGACGAGGCTGGTTTTTTATATGTTCTCTTCATCCTAGTGATCCGCACCCGACAAATGCATTTGATGAAAAATACACACCATGCTGGCACCACACAAAATCCTATGGCTGGGTAATGTCCTTTTTTTTTTTTTCCTGTGGTGTGGGCCACCTGAATAGTGGACCTAGATGAGTTTAGGCCCCATGACCTATCATCTAGAAGCTCACCTGATGGATGGGAAGACAACATGGTCTGCCCCAAAGAGCTTTTGATGTGCTTTGCGAAAGGATTTTTGGACATAGGTGGCAATGGGCCGAGCTGCCCAGCCCGTGGCCAGTACTTGGGCCTGTTAACTTAGCCTGAGGACGGGGCATCAGCCCAAGGGAGCCCGTTGCATATCGGAACTTGTAGCCATATGAATGTTTCAACTGTGGTCGTTTAATCCTTACTTTTCTTAGGCCTGACTCATTTTTCGTCACGTACTCAAATGAACTCATAAATCAAATGTACGGTATGGATTTCTCACAAACATCACTTCGTGCCCCACCAGGAAGAACTTCCTGGGTAAGGCTTTGGCAGGAAATACCCGATCCGGACCCACCAAGGTCCGACCAGATGTGTAGGGCCCACCGTGATATATCTGTTTATCCTTGCCGTTTATTATTTTTCTCAGATCATGTTAATTTACAGGACAAAAATGTGGCAGATTTAACGCTAAAGTGGATCACACCCAATAGTAAGTTTGTTTGCATTAAATGCAAGAATCATCTCTGGTGTGATCAACTAGAGCGTTAGATCTGCCTCATTTTTCAAAAAATGTGAAAATGATCTGATAAAATGTATGAACGGCGTGGATAAACTGATAAATCATGGTGGGCCCCCACACCCATCTGGTCGGACCTTGCTAGGTCCGAGCGGGTTCGTACGCAATCCGCTTTCCCTCTTCTTTCCCATTCCCAAGTCCCTCTCTAAGAAGGCTTCCTTCTCTGTATTTTTTATAGATTCTCTCAGTCAGGGAAGGAAGAAGGAAAAGGCTCCGGAGAAAACGGTCTGCAGAAAATATTCTCTCTTCCAAACACAATGAAGACTCTTTCTCTCTCAAAACATCTATTCCTGCAAAACGATGAAGAGCAAGGATAACATCTCTGTAAAGCCCTCTCTCCCACATGACATTCTCGTGGAAATCCTCACCAGACTCCCCATCGAAAGCCTCCTTCGATTCAGGTGCGTATGCAAGCTCTGGTTCAACCTAATCTACGATCCATCTTTTGCCGATGCTCATCCCCGCAAATTCATCATACCACTGCAGTATTTTTCCTTATTAAATCACTACACTCTCAACACGTCGAAGATGAAACTGAAAGAATTGCAATGAGACCCAGATGGTATAGGCAGTATTTCAAGGTTGTTGGGCTTTTGCAATGGTCTACTACTTATAGAGACCACATACATTATTACTGGAGTTACATTTCAGATTGCCAACCTTGTCACTAAGCGGTGTGTATTGATTCCCTTTCCGCCTAATGTACGTGTTAATTCAGTCGGTCCGTCTTTGGGGTTTGGCCTACGACGGTGCCGCCTTTAGGAAATTTGAGGTTGTATTTTATAGTGATTAGTAAATGTGTGTACTCACTCTAGGAAAGAAGGCTCTATCATGGAGAGATATTGGCATTCTACATCCTTACGATCTCGATTGGTCCTATGATCCTATTTTTGCTGATGGACATCTATTTTGGCTGACAATGGATGGTTTTCAGGTCCAGCCAGTGGGACGCATAGTTACTATGGATGTTGCGAGGGAAGTTGTCTATGATATCGCAACCCCTAGGTGCGATGGTATGTACCCTGATCAAGAGCTTGTTCTTTATGAGATGGATGGTTCTCTTTGTTTTGCCTCTCAGATGCACTTTCCCTTCAGTTTCAAGATATGGGTTTTGAAGGATTTGGAGAAAGGAGAGTGGATGGAAAGATATAGCATTGATACTGGATTAGATGAACTTAATTATGTTACCGGCGACAAACGTTTGCACAGACACAATTGTGAACTGGTGTGTAAGGTTATTTTCTGCTGTAGAAAGGATTTGTCGCAGTACGATGTGAATCAGTGGCAGAGTTTTGTGTATGAGTCCATTTCATGGTGGGTACCTTCCGGGCAGCATGTTAACACTCTTGTGTCTTGGGAAGCATGTAATGAAGAGGATTGAATTGCTTAGGTAATTGTTTTCCCTAAGCTTTAATGATTTCTGCTTGCTTGATGGCCCAACATGAGAAGATGATCTCATGTTGATAACTGTCCATCTATTGAGTGCCTTTCTTATGGACCATGACCCAAAAAGTATGCTGAAAGAAATATTCAAATTCTCATTTTGTGGAGTTGAATATGAGCCACTGATGTTTTTATTTCAAATGGTCTAATGTTACCGATGGTCATATTCATCTTGTCATGAATTTCAGATCATTGTATCAAGAGTTTTGTTAAGCCCATAAGGATGTACAAGGCAGCTCATGTACATACCACATATGGGCTCTCATGGCACATAGAGACCCATTAGAGAGGTACTGCTACATTGATGCCCCGTCCCAAGAATCAGGGTGGCCCACTGGTCAGGTGGGGCCACAATTCATGAAATGCATCTGATGGTGGTAAACTTGGCTACAGTTTTCTTAGATGTTGACCTGTTTTTGATATCGTGGCCCAATTGCTGAATGGTTGGGCAAGAACGTCTATAAAGTGAGACCTTCCTGTTGGATGGCCTGGATATTGGTCCGTCCGCTGCGCTGGCCCTCGTGGTGTGTTGTATATGAGCTGCCTTGTATACTTTTGTGGGATTAGCAAGGCTCTGATTGAGGGTAACTACAAGAGTATGGACTTATACTGAAAACGACAGAGCTCTTTTGTGACTAAACAAGCATCATTTCATGATTTTTGGAAGTTCTACTAATAACATAAATTCCAATGTTTATGAATTATCTTTGTTTTGCCCATAGAGAAACACAGCCTTAGTTGTTCCTTAACTTCTCTGTAATTTTCTTTGTTTTATTGCTTACAAAAAATTGAGTTCTTTCCTTATTTACTTTGTGATTGAGCTTAGAATCACATTTACCTCCATGTGCTAGACTATGGTTTTACGGTTTTCCCCATGTCCCTTTCTTTTGTTTAATAAACTGGTAGATGGGTCATATGGCACGATGAATGTGTAGAGAGAAGATGTCGTTGACAGGACATGGGAGGGGAGATTGAGAAGTGGTTGAAAACGGGGAGTTATTTGGTACTCTGGTAGAGTGTGATGGTTGATACTTAGGCATTTTGAATTTGTACACTTGGCATGCATTATAACTCAATTAAAATGATGGGGCACACTTTAGGTAGATCATCATCCAAATTTCAAATTGAGTTAATGATCCTAACCTCTAATTAATAAGCATTTGTTGGTTGATTTTGGACCATTGACCGTTTTCAATTTGATTGTTCATTAAGTATTGACTAGTCAGCCACTAATGGAAACAAATCAATGTAATTTCTCTTTAAGAGACATCTACAAAATTAGGGCCTCCAATTTGTACAGTTTAGTTTCAATTCATTATATACATGTACAATTTCTTAATCTTGCTCATCAACTGTCATTCTCTGCCAGAGCATCAGAGTTACCTTATTTTGGAAAGCACGAGAGAGTCGTTTAACTGAATTACCTAAATGCCTTACTTTTAATCCAAAACCCTTCCTATGCTCTTTAATAATACAAAATTTTAGCCATCTGGAAAACTAATTGTATGGAATACTAATGAGGTCGGAGGATGCATCAGGCTTCTCAATTGCATGGCCTGCATGTAACCTTTGTCTTTGACTCCAACCTTTAATCACCTGTTAGGGGCTATTGCCAAAATAAAACATTATCACACTCTGCTTTAATGTAATAGAGAGTGAATCATATAGGAATCACTCCTACCATGTATGCATTGAACATCCTGGGGAATTGGTTTTGTCACTTGTATCAGGTCAATCTTGGTGTTTACTGTTCTTGGAGACATTCTGAAACACTTCCATGAACTAAATGCCATAACTTTGATCACTTTTATTAAGGGGCTTTGTATGGAAGATAAATAACATAGGCGGCTTTTCTTCCCAATGATGGCAAGGATGTGGTATTGTCATGTATGGGCTTTGTCAAAGAGGAAGGAATGGCACTTCGGTTGCTTTGGGGAATGTAGAAGGCTGAAAAATGTAAGCTAAACACTAGCATGATCATCATTAGTATCTGCAAATATGGGTTGGGTGGTACAGGAGTCTATGAAAGAAGTCGGCTTAGCAAGGGAGCTAATTCTACATTTTCACTCTAAAAGGAAGGTTTTCTACATAAAGTAATTTCCAAAGACCTTTCCACTCTGATCAGAGAGGTAATGCCTTCCATCATCTTGCCATTCTTACGCTTCATCAGGGATTTTGATCGCAATTGGGTGTGTTGGGAACTACCATGGGAGAATTAAGCTCCTTTGCAAGTGGATGAGGAAAAGACATACAATCCTGTTGATTTTTTATTTTTTCCCATGTGAGAAAGAACATGCTTATGGGAAAATTGATCCTTCTTGGTGATGATAAATGGCACACTAAAATGATTTTTAAAAGGAGGCAAGGCAATCCATTATCACCCTGTCTTACATTGTGGCAGAAGGTTTGATTCTTACATCTTTTTGAAGTTGAGAGCCTAGGGCCCTTGGTTTACTGAAAGCATTCAAGATTTGGGAGCCAAAAGTCACTATTTTGCACTTGTTGCACTCACACACTTGTCCTTTGTGAGCTGTTGACTGACCTTTGATGATTCTAAATTTAATTTGAGGTCTGTGATTGGATATGTGGAATCCAAAGGGAAAAGAAACTAGATTCTCTCAACAAGATAACAGTGGTTGTTTAAAGTAATCATTAACCTTTATCCACTATCAAAATTCTCTAGTACAAGATACATAGTGATCATTGTTCTTTTTTTTTTTCCTGAAAGGTCAGTGATCATTGTCTAATGAATTTATCTCTCTAAAAAAAAAACCTTGTCTAATGAATTTCAGGTTTTCTACTTGCTATCCAAACAACAACCCTCAAAATGGAATCCCTTTTACAAAAGTGTTGAATCATTAGATAATCGTACTTTTCCATATCCACACTCGAATTCCTCAAATCCAAACAAGCAAGGGTAAAGAAAGTAGTGTTCGAAGGGACAAATCATTAGAAGTAGTGCATGGGGTTAAAAAGGGAAATGAGCAAGGTGTGCCAAATCCAGTACATAATGGTATCGGTGGACCCCAATACACATTATAGGGTTTTGATGGGGTGATCCTGTAAAAGTGAAATGCAATGGCCATTATGGGCATAACAGTCAAAGACACCCATAAAAGTCGAAAAACAGCCATGTGTGTGTGTGCGCGCGTGCCCACGCGCGCGTGTTTTATGAAGGTAACACTACCAGGGATTGAACCCGGAATCACTCACACAATACACTATCTCTACCAGCTCATCTAACAAGTGGGAGACATTAATAGTTTTTTTTTCTTCAGGAGCTTGCTTTTCACCTAAAGCATAGTGACATTATTAGTTACTTATATGGTCTCTGGGTTCAACAAGATCAGACAACATTATGTAGCAGATGATAACTTCAGTCATCCTCTATTACATGCTATTGTGTAGGTTCAGCTGATTAGCGACTATTCCTAGTATATGCCTTATGTTGTCTATTTATTTTATGGGACAAGATCAGGTTTGCCAAAGATGTCATCCAAAGAACATTATATGTGGGAGTCAAACAAATACATGTGGCTGAGCAGACACTTTGGGTGGATAGAGTAATTACACTTGTGGAAAGTCATTTTTACTGACCGCTATTAAACCAGGATCCACAATCATTTTGTAGGGGATTCTGATCTATCTTATTACTAGTGTTCAGTAATTCAGTCAATTTCATCGAATCAACTTAATCAACTTATCGTTAGTGCAGTCATTAGCACCGTTCCTTGGTGCCTGAACATTGGTCATCATCATGGGTATGTCCCCATTTCACAGTGGGACCCATGATGTGGTCTACATTGACATACATGTGTGCCATGATATATCCAATGAGTTACAAATCCATTGAGGAACGCTGGAAAATACATCAGTCTGTTTTTGCTCTTCATATAACTTTTCAAGAATCCATCAAACATCTCATGGCCTTTCTTGCCTATTGCTGTAAATGAATTTACTTGCAGTTGCCTTTTGGCTTTGAAAATTTTAAAGTGCCAAGCTCTGTTTTACATGTGTTTGATTTAGTTGTTTTTATAATGGTTTTCTTTTCTTTTGTAGGATGGAAAGGAGTGACACCAAAGGCTGACAGGACCCTGAATCCATTAGGGGTCTCAAAAATTCTTCCTGAACTTTTCAAGTTGAGCATATTTTCTTACTTGTTTTTTCTTCCATGTCGATTTTCTGCTCGTGTAACACTGCTATCTTTAAGATGCAATGGATCTCTCAGATTGGATCTTTTCTTTTTGTGGATTTTCAGGTGATTTTACGGGTGCCCTTATGCTTATCCAGGAGGACTGAGTTTCTCCAAAGGGTGGCAATCAGCTGGTAACCTGTCCAGCCACCGGTAAGGCTGACTCTGGGTTTTATAAGCTTGAGTTGGGCCTGGGTTGGTTGCTTAGGCCCATCCCTCGGTTCCTGTGCCCTCCCTCCCTCCTTTAGGCACTCACGCACGCACACTCAGATGATGATTAATATTATTATTCTCTTCATAGGTTGTGGTTAGAGTTGGGCATCGAGTCTGAGTCAGACTGAGTTAGGGCTGATCTGACGCAATCCGGTTTTGAAATAGACCTGATTTGAACTTGACCCGACTCGGTACCGAGTCTAGCATGCCTGACCTGATCTGAGTCTAGGTCTGGCCCAAACTAATCTGGACCAAGTCCGACCCAATCACAAGTACCAAGTCGGGTCGAGTCGGGTCGGGTGCATCGGGTATCCACAGGCTGAAATCACAATTCAAAATGTAGGTGCCCTTGTCAGAATTGCAGCCTCTCCATCAGTTACACAGAATCTCATATCTAAGTTTATACACACACACACGAGTCAAGTTTCGGATCAAGCCGAGTCAATATTGAGTTGGATTTGTGGTCGAGTTGAGTCGAGTTACTAGGTGACCCGAACTTGACTCGGTTTGAGCTTGGATCGGACAAAATCCACTCTATTCGGATCAATTCACCCACTCGGTTCAGATCGAGTCGAACGAGTCGTGTCGTCCAGTGCCCAACTCTGGATGTGGTTGGGTTTACGAGGAACTAGTTTGCAAGTACAAATAGCCAGTAACTAAGGGATCATGAAACTCTTGTAATTCCTAATATATCTTAATGAAAAAGCACTAAGTGCATGTATCAGAAACAGTTGAAAGCAAAGATTTTTTTTTGTGACATTTCATTGGGTCATATCAGTCGAGCCTTAATTCATTTGGTCAGGTTACATTTTAATACCAGCATAGTATAATATAACTAAAAAAGTGGCACATGCAACACACATGTAGAGAGCAAGTGGTTTCTAAGACGTGAGGGAGGAGTGGGGGTGCAATTTAAAAAAGTGAGTTATTAAGAAAAATGTATAATAGTTCAAAATTCATAGTCTAAGCGATCCTAACCTCTGACTAGATAGATTTTGTTGATTAACAGATGCCTTAAATCTGAAAAGTTCGACTTGCCCGAAGAAAGTTCAGCTCAAAGTCTAGCAATAATGTATTTTAGAATTTTCGATATCTTTGACTAGTTGAAGGATGGGTTTGACCAATCGATGGTGCCCTTCGACTAGCCCAAGCCCTGCTTCGACCAATTGAAAGTTACGCAGACTGTGCGCAGATTGCGTAAATTTAAAGCCGTTTCCGGACTATTTCAAGTCGGCGTGTGTTTACTTGCCTCCAAGTGCAGAGGTTCGTAAGTAATATCCTGTGAATACAGGATCAATCCCACAGGGAGATGATTTATGAGAATGAAAAAATTAAATGCAAAACTAAGTAATGGAAACTAAACAGATGAAATGATTTTGAAAGTTTTGAAGCTATGGAATTCAATTGAATTAAAACAACACCCAAGCTTCAAAGTTCCACACATGAATTAATGATCAATAAATTATGATGACTTTGATAATATAACCAGGATTCGAGTACTATGGTCGGCCTAATCGAAAAATAAAACAGTTTAAATATTTTTAGTAAATGATATAAAAGATTAGAAAGTCATGGATTAACATTATTAACATATATTCTCAAGTCCCAGTGATTTTAAGTATTCAATATCCATGAGATAATGAATTAAATAATGTAGCAGATTGAGAATATCTCCCATCTATGAAATCTAATTAATCCAAGTTAAGCCTATCTATCAATATGAATCTCACATGATGGAAACGTATGTATCTCACATGAGGATCAAAAACCTAAACTTAGATAATCGATAACATGCATACACCATTCAATTCATCATTAAAAAAATTAATCATTATAATTTATAAAATTATTAAACCAATGTGCTTCCCTTCTAACTTGGGCCAGATGGAACTCAAAAAAATATAATTAAATTGCAAAATAGAAAATCAACAAGAAAACAAGAAAATAAATTAATAAATATCTAAAAAGAACATGTAAAGATTTAAAAATCCTAGAAAAAATTATAGATCTTGCCCTTGAATGCTCTTAATGATGCTTAAGAATGCCCTGAGAAGCCTTACAAGTGGGGAACTCTCTCCTTCAAACCGACTTAAAAAATTTAGAAACCGCCTTAAATTTTCTCACTCCACATAGGTTTTGCGTAAACCCTTCAATGACATTGAACTGCGTTCGATGTCATCTAAGATTGACTTCGATGCCATTTAAGACTGACTTCGATGCCATCTAACTGGTTTCGATATCATCGAAGACTGCATCCAATTTGTCCAGCAACCAAACTTGATTTTTCTGTAATTCTTTGATGTCATCTAAGACTCCTTCGATGTCATCGAAACTAGTTCGATGTCATCGAAAGCTCAGATCCTGCTAATTTCTACACTTCATTCCTTTTCCACTTAGTTTTCTTGAATCTTAGGGTCTTGAAATATTCAATATTGGTCTTTAAAGGTTCATTATTTGCCTTGGTGATTATTAAGCATCAAATCCATGCTTTTAACATTCTTTTCAATATAAGCTCTTAAACTCACCTTGTAACACAAACATGTATAAAATATACCATTAAGCAGTATAATGTTCATAAAACCAAGATATAGATGGGAAAAAATATTCAATATTCGACACTCAACACACCCCCAACTAGCATTTTGCTAGTCCCGAGCAAAATAAGTGAAGAAAAATAAAAATAAAAATAATTCTAGAAAAATTAAAACGAAAATAAAAATTCTAGCTACACCACTTTCATAGGTAATCTCAATTGCATTTAGCATATGCAACAAGCCTTTAAACTCTTAGGTTTCCTCTAGTGGACAAGTTATAGTCTTGTGAGGGTTTCTAGAAATGTTATCCATAAATATTGAAAACATGAAAAATAGTTCAAAACTCGGACATTTATGCAATTATACCTTTATTCATTATATGAATTCCAAAACAAAGCAACACTTGTCCTAAGTCTGAAGTTAATTAGAATCTCAATTTTCTAATCCGTTACATTATTTAGTCCAGAGAGCTAATCAAATTTTAAAATAATTATGATCCAATATACTTAGGTGCTCGGTGACACTAGTCTAACTATGAGAAATATGCATGTTCCCTATCCTATCTCGTTTCAATCATCTCAATAATATGAAATCTCTAGTTATCTCATTTCCTTCAAGTCCTTTCTTCTTTTATCATCATATCCTCATTATTATAGACCACCCTTAGATGAAGATTCTCATTGGGTTTGCTTCATAACCTAAGGTACTATAATTGTAATGGTAACAACAATGAATACTTAGGTATCCTTATTCCGGATTACTGACACGATTGTTTTGGTCATTACATTCATGCTCTATAATAAAATTTTCTTTTTTCCATCACTATTTTTTTTCTTTTCAATATTCTCTGTTTTAAGCATATATCAATGGTACTAGTTCATTCAACCTTGTTTGAATCAAAATTTGTTATTCTAGTTTACATATCATATTCATCACTTAGTTTAGCTAGGGTGTATTGTGAATTCAATACATCAAATTACAACTCGTTTTAAACTAGTGATTATATAATCGAACTTAAGTCTATAATTTTCAGTCATCAGAATTTTGACTACTATCTGTTGGGAGTTTTGACCTGCGGAATCACACAGATATAGATCTAGAATAGCAATCCAATGGCACCAAGCACACAAGAGAACACAAAGAACACCTAGATTTAACGTGAAAAATCCTTTTGGGAAAAAACCACGTCACAAAGCGACAGATCTCCACTATGAAAACAGAAATTACAAAGAGAAAGGACTTACCCGATTCGAACAACCTCGAATCTCACCCTTGCTACACCCTTTAGAAACCCTGGAACCCCTTTAAAAACTTTCTCATACCTAGAAAAGCCCTAAAAACACCTATTTATAGTTTAGGCAACTTCCCTTTCGTATCCTGGTTGTGAAAGGACTCAAATCCGCAGTTTTGCGCAAAATCGCGAAACAAACTGCGTGACTTACGACCGGTCCTAGCTATCCTACGACTGTCGTAAACCCCTACGACCAGTCATAGCTTTCCTACGACCAGTCCTAAACTCCGAAAAAAAACAGCACAACTTGCTGGACTTCGAGTCGTGCCAGGGCTCGAACCCACGACCGGTCGAGCACCTCCCACGACCAGTCGTGGCTCCCCCACGACCGATTGAGCAACATGAAAACTTGAAGATTGAAGGCCTCTCCTCAACAATCTCCACCAAGTCTTCATTCTTCAATCGTCTAGCTCCTTGACCTCTTCTCTTATTTCTGCATCTCATCATAGCTTAAGATCACATTAGCCAATCAGTGCTAATTAAGGATCTAATAGATACCTGCATACCGTCGGTGTGAATATTTCTGAGAAGCCGATCCCTTGTCTCTGAGCATAACCCTTCATACCAACCTCGCCCTGTATCTATGCTGTATCCTCCTGAAGATCCACCTACATCCAACCGCTCTCCGGTCCACTGGAAGCTCTACCCGCTCCCAGATGTCGGTCTGGTACAACGAATCCATCACATCACCCACAGTCACCTTTCACTTTTCAGCAACAGGCTCACCTAGAGCCATCTGAATAGAAGATGAATATCCTGCAATATAGGAGTCGTCCATGTACCTCGCCGATGTCCTGCGATCATGCCGTGTGATTCTTCACACAGGTGGCTGCTCCACCTGCTCTGTATCCCTGTTTGCGCGTCTCAGCCTTCCTGCCCTGCCCTGCCCGCTCATGTGGCCATGTCCAACATGCCACACACGTGCAGAGGTGGAATCCGCTACATCCACCGTAGCTCCACCTTTTGAAGTGTTCCCGATCAACTTGTACAAGTTACCAAGTCGTTGCGCTTTCATGATTACCCGTTCCCCCTTTGATACTTTAAGAGCACCATCAATACCTGTGTACTTGCATCCTTTTGCCTTAAGCACACCAAGAGAAATCAGATTCTGCTTCAAATCAGGAACATGCCTCACATCTGTCAAGGTACGCTCCACCCCATCAAACATCCTGATGCGCACAGAACCAACAGCCACAACATTATAGGAAATATCATTGCCCATAAAAATCTGTCCACCATCGCACTCCCTGTAGCTGATGAACCAACACCGATAAGGAGTCATGTGAAAAGATGCCCCTGTGTTTAGCATCCACTCATCCTTACGATCATCGTATGACCGTCTGAGCGAAAACATAGATAAAACATCACCATCACATCCACTCGATCCATCTGACGTGACAACATTTGCCTCCCTGCATGAAGCCTTAGAATCTTCTCTCTTCGATTTAGGATTTTCACAATCTCTCTTCACATGTCCTTCTTTCCCATAATTCCAGCACTTTACCTTTCCCTTGTCCTTGCCCTTGGATTTGGATCTAGAACCAGAAGAACCTGTACCTTGTCCAGAATTCCTACCCACTGTAAACAGTGCACAGAAGACGGATCTAGACATCCTCTAACTTCGCCCATAGCTTAGCCGCAGTTTTCACCCTCATGACATTGTAGAGAACCTCATCCGTGAGACATAAACAGATCGATGATAAAGCCTTCTTATCAAGAGTATTCCATTCATCATCAGTCATAGTAGACTTTCGCTCCTCAAGAGCACCATCCTCGCCTTGCTTGGTTAACAGGCTAATCATCTTAACCTTCCATAACTCAAAATTATTTTTTCCTGAATACTTTTCAAACTCATACCTGGCACTCGCCATTATTACTAATCCCTCAGATTCCTAAACTCGATGGTACCAGAGGATGACTCCAATGTCAAGACCGAGTGGATATATGAGCGCACGAGGGCCAAATACCAGGAGGCCGCTTCTCCCATTGTGTCGTGATCGGTTGGAAAGGGATGTGACCTTACTCGCTCGAGGGTAGGGGCAATACTAGGCTGAGTCTGACCAGCTCGTGAATGAATCCGCTATCGACGTGCCAGATAGGTATTGACAGACTATTGGCCAGGCGGATAGTGAAGTTTATTACGCTCACTTGGACTGTGCGGCTGGAAGAGTGGCAGTGCCTTTTGGAGTGTACTAAACCCCGATGATTATCCAGAATGAGAACTGTACTGATATATGATGAGGAGTGACATGCTTGAGTTGCATCTCGCATCACATGGTCTTGATATGGCCGTTAGCATTCATATCTTGCACCACATAGCCTTGGTACGGCTGATTGCATTCATGTACTCATTAGCATATTTTCGCATTACTTTGATCTTGCATTCTGAGCACGCTTTTATTGCGTACACACTTATACTGCTCTCTAAGATTTCTATAAGCTTATGCACGATCGATGCATGCAAGTGACGCTAGGACGCAGCCGTAGTCTTGTTGTAGTTGGAGCATACAGTCCGTAGTTTGGAGCACATAGTCGAGCTTTTGGAGTTTCTATTATTTTCATTATCTTGTATTTTCCTTCTGACGCATTGTACTCAAAGTTTTTTTCATTATATTGGATTTTGTGATGGTGTTCTTGTGGTTATTGTTCATGGGTTATGCTTGGTTATGCTCATTACGATTCAAATTGATGATTAGAAATCCTTCTTGTAGCATCTCAGGATCAGAACTTGATAAATGGGTGCCGGAAGCCGAGAATGGGATTCTACGGAGGCTATCGGCGCCGGATTCGACGATCGAGAATTTTATGAGCCCGGTTTTCGAGTTTAGGGCGGGACAACTAACCTTCTCAATTGAGCTCAAAAGTATTCCAACATCAAAGAGCTCTTCAGCTCTCACAAAGCCACTTGGAGTGTTGAGAGCTCGACCAAGGAAAAGAAGTGCAAAGAAAAGCTCCCTCCCGGCATTAACAATAAGAGGAGAAGGGACGATGAGCAGGCGAAACAATGCCCGAGCCGACTACCTAAGAGTAAGTTCTGGTCTTACACCCCTATGAATGCTATGCCCAAGATGATGACATGAGAGCATGTTCTGGTATTATACCCCTATGAATGCTACGCCTAAGCAGGTCCTCTTGGAAGTTTACGACAAAAGGATCTTAAACTGGCCGAATCGGATGATGTATGATGTCGACAAGTGAGACAAGCAAAAATACTGTCACTTTCACCGCGACCACGGTCATACAACTAGTGACTGTTTTAACCTCAAGGAGGAGATCAAAGCCCTCATCCATGCCGGACACATGCTGGAGTACGTATGCAAGAGGGAAGAGCGGTTAAATCAAAGGACCGAGGAACATGGAGATCGGAACGACAACAATGCCATGGGTGAATTCCACACCATCTTTGGTGGGCCTGCGGGAGGAGGAGATTCGAACTGAGCTCATAAGGCTCATGCCCGAAGCATCAACCACGATGGCCTGGAACACCATATCCACCTCACTTCCTGACCTCCGAAAGAGAAGAAGATGGTTCCCTGCGAACTGACCTTAACCGAAGAGAATGCTTAAGGAGTCCAACACCCCGTTGATGATGCCCTAGTGGTGACCATGACTATAGTTAACCGCAAGGTGTTTTGAATTTTAGTGGACACCAATAGCTCGGTCGACATCCTCTTCACTATTGCCTTCGATAAAATAGAGACCGGAAGATCCTGACTCTAACCCGTCTAAACCCCTCTTCTCGAATTCGCCAGAGAAAAGGTCACTTTTGAAGGATCCATACTCCTCCCAATCACCGTGGGAGGGACAAAACCAGACGACGATAATGATAGACTTTCTTGTGGTTGACTGTTTTTTTTGTTTACGATGTCATCCTCGGACGACCGTCCCTCAACGCCACCTCATAATGAAGTTTCCAACTAAGCACGACGTCGACTTATCACCTCATAATGAAGTTTCCAACCGAGCATGGTGTCGGGCAAGTCAGAGGAGACCAACACAAAGCTCGCCAATGTTACTCCATAGCTTTGAGAACAGGTGCGCTGCGCCATGCCATGACCGTCACTTCCCTCAACCTCCGAGAAGAGTCCCTCGAGAGAGGCACTGTAACATCCCGAATTTTCACGGCTAGAGTTTTTAGTCGTGCCCGAGAAAATTGGGTATTAATAATGTAAAACTTGGATGCTTTGAAAATTGCACCATATTTTGTTCATTTAAATCACATCCAAATACATTTCTGAAGGTAGCATTCACAAGAACAAAATTAATTGTCACTATTATTAAAAGAATTCAATAAAATATTGAGGGCCTATTTGGATACGTGTTTTAAGATGTATTCTATTGTATTAGAAGTTATGATTTAACGTTTACCTTGTTTGGATTGGAGTGAATAGGAGTTGAATCCCATGCGCGTGAATACAAACTCCAACCAAAATTTTGAACCGACGGTAGAGTATTGTCAGTGGGTTCTGTTGTCATCAATACTTCGTATTCATTGCGCTGTATTCGATAACGGATGAAAATTTGAAATTTGTATAATTACAAGATGTCTGGTACCTATGCGGTGTAAGATCGAGACCGTTCATTTGGTACATTTTAACGTGAAAATCATCTGGGCTAGAAATCAGAAAGTTTCATACGTCAAATAGGCCACTCGACCCAATTAAGATTGTACAATACGCAGACATAATACGTCATATCCAAATATTGATTTGTATAACGTATTGTATACTATGCCAAACAATACCTCCTATCCAAACATTGATTAGTATCTGATTGATTTGGATGTATTCTGAAAACCGTCCAATGTATACATGAACAGTACCTAAATACAATACAATATAATACAATACTATACGCGAATCCAAACAGGCCCCAAGTGCCCTCTTTATAGGAATTTATTACAATATCAAAGTTTGTAGCAGAAGTATAAAACTAAATAGTAAAACTATCTTCGAATTCTTCCAGCATAGTCTTTTATATGGAGATGGTTTTCTAAGCCTTCAATCTATATATCACCTGCATTATCTATACAGTTGGGAGAAAGTCAATGCCCGACCCATAGTGATGGTAATCCTTTAAGATTAACATTAATTTAAGAGATTCGTAAAAGTAATGTGAGAGTTTTGATACATCCCGTACTCCACTAATACGAAGGTATCAACAAGCACAAACAACCTACATGAGATGCATGCCTAGTAAAGTATGTGGGGTTCATCATACGTAGTGATCATCACAATGTGGAGTATAATTTATAGAAAATCCAACTTGACCCGCATCTCATAACTATGGATATTCGTCGGCATGACCAACGTTACCGTGGATTTACATGAACTCAAGGCGCACAACACATGAGCTACGTGAATTACGTGACACGACTTGATCATAGAGCGACTATTTGCGACATCCAATTCGGGGTGATGTGACACTACATATGCAAATTACACACATCGATTTGTACACCACTACCCAAAGGCCCATGGAATTACGTGATGACCAAGAGAGTCTCTACCCAGAGCGTATTACGTCCATGATAGAATATATGAATCACTAGTTGTGATACATTTTACACATCACTTGCACTTATAAAAAAATAGATTGAATTATGAGAGTTCTGGAATATCAAGACACATGCCTAAGCCTTAAAGACAAATAGTACAAGGCCAATAAAATAAGGAGAAGAGTGATAATGGCCAACTCAGCAAAGATAAACGTGGTAATGACCAACATAATATAGAGGAGAATAATAATGGCTAACTCAACAAAAAGGGGAGTGGTAAGGGCCAACTCAATAAATTGATAAAGGCAAGGGCAAGGCTGGTATCCATGGCCCCATATAAATTCATAAAGATCTCATGTAAACAACATTATACTATAATCTCAAAGGATAAATAATTGATGGTAAAATACTTAATTGCAGGGAAAACTTAAAGTAATATAAAGGCATGTAATAAGCATGATAAAATATTATGAAGACATGTATCAGGTAGGATAAAATAACATGAAGGCATGTAAAAGGCAAGATATAACAACTTAAATTAATGTAAGCTTAAATGAATAAAATCCTCACCTTAGATTATCTGATGTCTGATAGTAAGGTTAAAGGCCTTGAGTAATCCTAGGATCAGAACCACTCTCTTATCCTAACTTTCATGAATTGAATGATAGGGTTAGTGCCTATTTTATAACATTATTATATCTCACCCAAGTTTAATGGTCTTGAAAGGTGTGGATTACATTCTATTCTTCGTTGTGAGAGGAATTATATCCTACCTTTATTGTAGTGAAGGGATAAGAGAATCTAAAAAGAAAAGGAAGAACTGGGTTGGACCCGAACTCAATTCGAGCTGCAATCCAGGGGATTTGTGAGGCTGACTGTGTCTCTTCCTCTCCAGTTTCTTTCTCTCTCTTTCTTTCTTCCTTCTTGCTTTTGCTGAACGTATCTAGCGCCTAGGGTTTCCTTTTATACTATTTGTGAATTCTAGAAGGTGCGTGCCTAAAGGGCAAGTTGGCGGGTGCATAAAGTGTCTTCCGCGCTTTGCGGTCTCTCTCTCTCTGTGGAAAATGGTGGACGCCATTCTCCTCTTCTTTTCTTCCTCCCTACTGACGTTGGTGGGCTGGAACTCCCCCTCACTCTTCTTTTCTCTCCTTTCTTTCTCTTATTTTCTTCCTTACAGACGACAGATCACTGGAGTTGGAGCTCTCTCTCTCTCTCTCTCTCATGTCTCATTTCTTTCTCTCTTCTTTGTTCTTTTTTTTCCTTATTTCTCTAAGACTGGGCGAGAGGGCCCTTTTATAATTGCATAGGGAGTCTTCCAGACTCTTCTTGCGAAGTCTTTCGCAAATCAGGTTTACGCAGCCCATTTCTTGCATAGTGGAAATGTAGGAGCTACTTGCGTGCGACAGATATTGTAAGGATCAACGATTAGGTCTTTTTTATCTGTCTTCTTGGGAATGATCGGGGTTCCCCTTCGAAGTGACTGGACGGTCTGGATTGATCTTAAGATTTGATGGTGAGACATACATCATGCAAAGATACCCGGACGTTCCGGGTTTCCTGCGTTTGCTGCGGGCGAGCTGCTTGTGCGTAATAAATGGGGTCCACAATCACGAGCATCTGGGAAATCCACTCCATCCATTGGTTTTGTTGTGAAATCTTGCCCTAGGGGAAGATGTTTTCGATTTGAGTTTGGCATGGCCCGTCGAGTTAAACTCGCTGTTATGGTTCAAACACAGTAGACCAGTGGGAACAATCCCTGGTTCGTTTTCGGTGTGGTTTTGCTTGTCTTTGGTTGGAGGTCTCATCCGCTTCTGATGGATGGCTCGGAACATCCCATTGGATGATCAAGGTGGCCCACAATGCATCTCCATGGTCGGCCTTTGATGGAAACGAGGGAGGAGAGAGAGACTCCCTCTTAATTTCAAATCCCCATCGGGTCAAACCGTGTTTGACCCGACCTTACATTCGGTGCATAGTAGGTGCACCACTGTGGTGTACACACCTCTCTCATGTGGGGCCCATCATGATGTAGTGTAAGATCTACACTGTCCATTCATTTTTTCCATCTAATTTAAGGGGTTTATCCCAAAGTTAAGGCATATCCAAAGATCAGGTGGCCCATATTTGAATGAATATCTGTTTTAGCCACTGATCACGCTGGTCCAGCGGTGAAACTTTATCATGTATAGTTCATTAATGATACCTAGGCCTGGTATAAACTTTCATGCCAAAAGGATCGTGGGAACCATGTGAACTGTAATTTAGGGCCTAGGTTAGTGGCATTTTATAATTACTGCAAATATGGGTGTTTTGGAAAATCTAATGGTTTTACATGGTTATGAGAACATTTTTAAGTAATTCTTACAAAAGAACTTATGCCTAAATCATCATGGATGAAGGGTTATTCATTGATCTAGTTAGTGGAACTTTCATGTATTAAACTATGTGATCAATGGTCGGATGACTTAATTTGTGGGTGGGGATTGTTCTCAAGGATTAGATACATGTCAAGGTATAGATGTAAGGTTAGGATAATTAGGTTGGTATCGTATGCATGTATGTCTTTCATTAAATTTTGTGGTAACTCTTGAGAACTTTCAATACTCGAGTATTGAAAAGTTCTGGGTGTTACAGGCACTCCTATGGAAGACCTCGTGGCCATTCCCCTTTGCGAGACTGATCCGACCCGGATTGTGCAGGTTGGTTCATCACTATCCCCAAGCGCTCGGGATGAGATCATGAACCTTCTATGGTGTCATGCTGACGTCTTCATGTGGTCGCATCAGGACATACTCGACATCAGCTCGGACGTAATGGTCCATAAGCTCAATGTTGACCCCAACCACTGATCGGTGAGGTAGAAATAGCGAGCCTTCCAACCGGAACGATATGCCATCATTGGGGAGGAAGTCGGCAACCTCCTGGAAGCTGGATTTATCGAGGAGGTCTACTACCCTGATTGGATGACCAACGTCATCTTGGTGAAATAATCCAATGGGAAATGGTGGACCTAAATAAGGCCTATCCCAAGGATAGTTTCCCTCTCTCGAGGATTAACCAGCTGATCGATAATATAGCAGGGCACGAGCTCTTAAGCTTCATGAATGCATATTTGGGCTATAACCAGATCGCCATGCACCCATACGATAAGCAGAAGATAACTTTCGTCACTGACAATGGGCTTT
The DNA here is from genome assembly GCA_037074715.1 of Magnolia kwangsiensis. Taxonomy (NCBI): domain Eukaryota; kingdom Viridiplantae; phylum Streptophyta; class Magnoliopsida; order Magnoliales; family Magnoliaceae; genus Magnolia; species Magnolia kwangsiensis. The sequence continues at coordinate 37,446,704 of CM073576.1, read as the reverse complement.
ACTGCTACAAGGATATGCCCTTCGAGTTGAAAAATGCTAGGGCCATGTACCAGCGGCTCTTCAACAAAATGTTTGCTCGACAGATCAGATACTCCACGGAGGTTTATGTCGATGACATGCTTGTCAAGAGCATCAAAGCGGCGGGTCATGCTTCCAACCTCAAGAAGATGTTTGCAATACTTTGAAAATACCGAATGAAGTTTAACCCGAGCAAATCACCTTTAGCGTTAGTTCAGGAAAGTTCCTCAGCTTCCCGGTAAGCTAGAGGGGAATCGAGGTAAACCCCGACAAAATTAGAGCTTTGCTAGAAATGAGCTCACTTACAACAATGAAAGAGATTCAGTGCCTCACTGGCAAGGTCGCCACCCTTAATCGCTTTGTTTCCCAGGCTACCGACAAGTGCCTTCCGTTCTTCTAACGGTTGAAAGCTAAAAATAAGACAAAATGAAATAAGGATTGTGAGCAAGTGTTTCAATGGCTCAAGCAGTACTTGGGCTCGCCACCCCTACTCTCAAAAACCCAAGCAAGGGGAGTCACTGTTACTTTATCTCGTAGTCTTGCCGCAACAGTCAGCTCAGCCCTCATCTGAGAGCAAGGTGAGAAAAAACTCTTTGTTTTGGTCCTAGCCGAGACCAGGTACCCCGACATCGAGAAGCTCGCCCTAGCTTTGATTGTGTTGTCTCGTCGCCTCCACCCATACTTCCAGGCCTACATAATTATATTCCTAACCAATCAACCTCTCTGCCAAGTGCTCTAAAAACCTGAGGTGTCGGGAAGGCTCACGAAATGGGAAATCAAGATCAGTGAGTTTGACATCAAATACTAGCCTTAGAATGCCATTAAGGGCTAAGCAGACACCGACTTCATTCCTGAATTCATTGATGGACAAGACCTGAAAGCTTCAACCGATCCGAACAGTGAAGCCGACCAATAGGTCTGGACGTTATACATCAACAGTTCTTCCAATTTTAAAGGCAACGAGGCAGGGATAGTCCTCGAGGCACCCGACCAGACCTGCATGCAATATGCCTTGAGATTTGGATTCCAAATGTCGAATAATGTGGTGAAATATGAAGCATTACTCGCCAGACTCAAGTTGGTGGCAACAATGGAGGCCTAGACTCTAAAAGTTCACAAAAATTTACAACTCATTGTTAACCAGGTTGTCAATGAATATCAAGTCAAGGAAGAAAAAATGATCGCTTATCTCCAGAAACCTCGGGAACTCATCAGTAAATTCCGAAAATGTGAAATCATCCTAGTCCCTAGGATAGAAAACTCCAAGGCAGATGCATTGGCAAAGTTGGCCACGATGATCAAAGATGACATCACAAAATCAATTCCTGTTGAATTCCTGTCAGATTCGAGCATCAGCAAGCCCAACTAAGAGATGGCTTGCCCTGTCATCTCGACCCTGAGCTGGATAGACCCAATCACTGAGTATCTTCGAGAAGGCAAGTTACTCGAAGATAAGCTTGAGGCACGCAGGGACCAAGCCAGGTCAGCCTGGTATACCATGGTGGGAGACTGTAGGACCCGTATCTTGGTCCGTACCTTTCCGTAGACTTCCACGGTCTTACCGGTCGAATTCCGGCAACCTTCGACCCTTAACCGATATCGACGCGCGACCCTAATTCATGTGCAGACAACCTGAGTCGACTCAACCCGAGACTAATACCATAGCGACCGCACTGTCGTTGCGGTTCCGATGCCGCGACTCACGCGCCGAGGCGATACCTTGGTCAAGAGATGTGGGCCAACGTTTGGTGCGAGAAAACGCCGCGCGTTGTGAAACCCAAGGGAATCTCTATGATGTGTCACATCAATCACATCAATTCCATTAATCAATCAACCCATCAATCCATCACATGTCAAGTACACATCACTTTCATTTCTTTTCCCAAGAAATCACAAAAGTCTCCCAAACCCATACCTCTCTTATACAAAAAGCCACAAAAGTCTTCACTGCCCATACCTCTCTTACACAAAAGCCTCAAAAGTCAAGCTTTTCTTACACAACCATCACTCACCACATCCATCCATCACTCTCTGTCTCTCCCTTTACAACTCTCTCTCTCTTTCTCTCTTTCTCATTTCAAAAATCCCAAAGCCAAAGAGATCCCATGTATGGAATTTTGCAAGAACTCCTAAGCTCCAAGTGGCCCACCTTCCTACCCCATCATCTCCCATCTTAACCCTCCATTCCTCATCTCATCCATTAGGATTGAAGCTAAGGTGCCAAGGAACCCCTAGGAGCAAGAAGATCGGACGGTGGGTGCCTCTTTAGGGTAGTTTTTCTCATTTTTATGATGGGCCAAGTGAGGCCCACCGATCAATGGTGTGGACCTCACTTAGGACCCTAATATGTGGCCGATGGACCACTTGGATCATCATGATCATTCCATGATGGGGCCATTCTCCATGGACCCCATCATGATATTTATTTCATTTAGAAAGTATAAGACCCGTATCATAATCCGTACTGTTCCGTCGCTTCCCGCGATCCTTCTCATCAAATTCCGGCAATCAGCGACCTGTAGTTGACATTGCGCACGACCGTAAGTCATATCCTATTCATTTGAGCCGGCTTAATCCGACTTGTATCATTGCAACCGCACCGTCGTCGCGGTTCCAACGCCGCAACTCACGCACCGATCCGATACCCAGACGATGAGATGCGGACCCGCGTTCAGTTCGAGGAAAAACACCACGTGTTGCAAATCCCAAGAGAATCTTTACAAAGTGTCAAATCAATCCCATCAATCAATCACCCATCAATCACTTTATGTCAAGTACAAACACCCATGCTTCCTTTCTCCACAAGTCAAGCAACTACCTAAGTCAACTAACACATCACCTCACCCATCACTCACATCCACCAACCATCACCCCATCACTCACCTCACATCTCCCTACATCTCATCTCTCTCTCTCTCTCTCTCTCTCTCTCTCTCTCTCTTTTCTCACACCAAACCCAAGCAACCAAGAGAGCATCCCACGTCCAAAATTTTTCTAAGAGAAAGTGTGATTTTGGTGGCCCACTTTCCATCCCAAATCTCCCATCCTAGCCATCCATTTCCCATCTCCACCATCAAAGTGAAGCTCTAGGAGACCGGCTATCCAACGGACCAAGAAGATCAAGTGGTGGGTGTTTCCATAAGTTAGATTTTTATCTTTCTATGATGGGCTAAGTGAAGCCCACCGATCAATGGTGTGGATCTCATTTTGGGACCCTAAATGTGGCCAATGGCCCACTTTGATTTCAAGATCAATCCATGATGGGGCCATTCTCCATGGACCCCATCATGATGTTTAATTTCTTTACATAAATGGTCATCTAGACCATCCATTTCGGTGGAGAAAGGATCTCCACAGTTGATCTTTTACTTGGATGACCCATATGCAATGGGACCCTTTGATGTATGATTGGATGGTTGCAACGGAGGGCCCATAGTATCGGGGTCCCCCATCACACGTGTGTCCCACTTTTCTCTCTCTCTCTCCCTCTCATTATTTATTTATTTTTCTTGAATGTTGATGAGGCCATGTGGCCCACTTGAATGAGCCCTACATGAGATATGTATTTTATCCAAGCCCTCCATGAGTGGGGCCCATCTTAGATGCATCACCCATTTTGTGGTGGCCCACCTACAAAAAAAAAATTAAGAAAAGAAAAGAAATGGAACGTCCAGCGTCTGGACGCTGGACGTGGAAGGAAAACACAGATAGTGGCTTGATTTTTTTTGTAAGCCATTGGACTGCATCACTCAAGTAGGTCCCACATTGATGTATGTACACAATCCGAACCGTCCATCCTCTTCCCCGACTTATTTTAGGCGTTGAGCCGAAAAATAAGGATGATCTGGGTATCTAGTGGGCCATGGTTTCAAAAATATTACCATTACCATTGAAATCTTACCAGATCCTTATTACACGCTGAAAAATGGCCGATATTGGTCTTGATAGACTCGTTATGGGCTGGGGAATCCAATGGCTGGATTGGATCTATTTGAAGTGGGACCTACACAGGAAAAACCACAAGAAATCGATTTTCAAAAAAAAACAAAACAGCAAAAGAGGCAGCAGACGCTGCTGCTGCAGAGGCGCAGGCAGCGCCTGTGGCAGGACGGTGGGCGGACGCAAGGGGTCCCACGGCTGACCGTGTGGACCCCACCTTGAAGTTTATTTGCCATCCAACCCGTTCACCAGGTAGGCTCCCAGATCAGTGGGCCGCCCTCAAAGTTTCAGACAAATCCAAAGCTCAGGCGGCCCACACCATAAGAAACAGTGTGAATTAAATTCTACCATTGAAACTTATTTTGGGGCTTACAGCAGTTGTGAATCAAGCTGATATTTATTTTTACCCTTCATTCAGGTTTGTGTGACCTACTGGACGGGTCGGATGGCATGTAAGTATTATGGTGGGCCCCACATGGGACCCACAGTGATGTACGTGCCTGACTCCACCGTCCGCACGGACGGTGAAGCCCACTGAATGTATGTTGTATCCATACCAGAGGACGATGTGTGAGTGCGCATGTGAGTGTGTATGTATATGTGTGAGTGCACGTGTGTGTGTATGCAGGTGTGTGAGTGCACGTGTGTGTGTGTGTGTATGCATGTGTGTGAGTGCACGTGTGTGTGTATGCGTGGGTGTGTGTGTGCATATGTGTGTGTGTGTGTGTGTGTGTGTGTGTGTATATATATATATATATATATATATCTATAATATTATATTACATATGATATTGTGTATATATATATATATATATATATATATATATATATATATATATATATATATATATTGTATTATATATGTGTGATGGTGGGCCTCCATGTGGACCCACCCCCCCACTATGATGCATGTGCTACATCCATACTGTCCACCTATTTTGAGAGCTCATTTCATGATATGAGCTAAAAAAATGAGGCAGATCTATGTTTCAAATGGGCCCACCTTGGTGTGTGTTTAGGGCCCACAATTTACTTAATTATGGTCATTCATTGAGACCTACTTTGGTACATATCCAAAGCCTATGGGACTAAGCCCATTTGACATATGCAAGGTCCATGGGACTAAGCCCATTTGATACATAAAGAGCCCATGGGATCAAGCCCATTTGATGTGTATGGGGCGCAAATGGAGTGGCCCATTTGACATATTTAAGGCTCATGTGTAGGCCCATCTGACATATTTCAAGGCTCAAAGTGGCAAGTTGTGAGGCCACTTTGATGTATTTTAAGGCCCATGGATTATTGACCATTGCAATGTACATAAGGCTCATTGGTGAGGCCCATTAATGCAACCCATTTGGTGAATGTGAGGCCCATGTAATACGACCCATTTGATATATCTAAGGCCCAGGGATCGAGGCCCAACGGATGTCCTTAGGGTCCATTGCAATGTATGTTTCTCATGGTTCGTGAAATGGTATTTATGGCAAGCTGTGCCTAGGAAACAATGTTGGTTAAATGTCCGCATTGTAACTCTCTTTAGGGCCCATTGATAGGTCCATACCCGTGGCTATTCATTGCCTTATAACATGCTTAGTATAATCTCATGACTCATGCCCATACGCATCATATGTATGTTTGATATGAGTAATGACTGATCATAGCATACGCCATTAGGCAGACCATTTACGGGACTCGTTATGTGACTGAGTGCCCCACATGATCGCGCAGTACGCACTGGATTGCTGCATATTTTGACAGCGTGATTCATGCATCTCGCATACGTGTGACTTGATCACTGCACGCCCCAGCGACATCAGGGCCGTGGCTCCACAGGTACATCGTGGGTGGCCGTATTGGATACCGAAAATACTTATTCTAGCACTATAGGCACTTAGGATGTCCTTGGGTGAAAGTCCCAGAACCTTTTTGATACCAGGAGATGCTTCAACGTCTAGACCGAGTGGATACACGAGCGCCCGAGTGCCGAATACCAGTAGGCCGCATCTCCCACTGTGTCGTGGTCGGTTGGAAGGGGGTGTGGCCTTATCCGCCTGAGTGAGGGGGCTATAAGCTAGGCTGAGTTTGACCAGCTCGCAAATGAGTCCGCTATCGACGAGCCGGGTAGGTATTGACAGACTACTGGTCAGGAGGATAGTGAGGTCTTTTCCGCTTGTTTGACTGCGCAGCTAGGGAGGTGGTAGTCACTGCGAAGTGTATTAGACTCCGGTGATATCCAGAGAGGAACTATACTGATATACGTACTTGAGGAGTACCGACTTGCTTGGATTGCATTTCGTATATGACATTCGGCTATATAGGCCTTGCATTGTATCGGTGTGGCCGATGACATTCATATCTCATCGCATAGCTTTGGCATGGTTGATTTTATGGACTTACAACATACTTCCGCATTGTTCTGATACTGCACACTTAGCGTTTGCCTTACGCACACACTAACATCACCCTTTAAGCTTTTGTAAGCTTATGCATGATAGTTACGTCCAGGTAGCGTTGGACGGCAGCAGCGCAGAGACAGGAGTGTATATCAGGACCTTTTGGAGCTTTTGATCACCTTGTATTTCCCTTTCTGCATTGTACTTAAAGTTTTTGATATAGTGGATATGTGGTGATGTTGTTTTGTGACTTGGTTATACTCCATTACAAAAAAAATTTCATTCCGAAAATCCTCCTTGTAAGATCCCAGGATCGAAATCTGGCATTAGATTGTCAGGAGCCGAGAATGGGGCACTACGGAGGCTGTCGGCACCGGATTCGGCAATCGGAATTTATGTGAATCTAATTTTTTTGGATTTGGGGCATGACAGAAAGGGTCATCTAGACCGTCCATATCGGTGGGGAATGGATCTCCACCGTTGATTTGCATTTTTGATGATCCCATGTTCAAAGGGATCCTTTTATTGTATGATTTCATTCAAGGGAGGGCTCATAGTGGCGGAGCCCTCCATCACAAGGCGTGTCCCACTCTTCATGTCTCTCTCTCTCTTCTATTTTTTTAATTTAATTTAATTTTATTTTATTTTTTATGCAATAAGATTGTGTGGCCCACTTGAATGGATCCCACCTTGGCATTATTTTTTTTAGATTTATTCAAGTGGGGCCCACCATGTGCGTTGTACACTCATCACCCATCAGTGGTGGCCCACTTCATCAGGGCCCACCATTATCAAAAAAAAATAAAAGACTAAAAACCGTCCAGCGCCTGGGACGCTGGACGTTTCAAAGGAAAGAAGAAAAAGGAAAGAAGTAAAAGAGAAGCTTTTGGTGGCCCACTTGCTTAGGCCCCATCATGATGTATTTGAACAATCCAAGCCGTCCATCCTCTTACCTACAATATTTTAGCCGTTGGGTAGAAGTTTGGGGCTGATTGGAAGACCTGGTGGGCCATAGCATCAAAGAATGTACCACTACCATTTAAGGATCTATTTTCTTATTTTATTCATTTTCTATCATCAAAAAAATTTGAACTTTGGACTCTTTTTGTCTGTTGCGAGTTGTAGAACGCTATGGCTGGAGTGAATTTTCAGGAAGCGGGCCCCACGCGTGATTTTTGGCAAAAATTGAAATTTAATGAGAGAGAGGAGGAGTGAGGCAGCATGAAGCTGCTGCCGCTGTCAGGCCAGCGCAGGCGCTGCCTGCGCTGTCGCAACGTCGGGCGGGCGACGCCGACCCACGGCCTCCAGCCGTGGGCCCCACCTTGATGTATATGCCTTTCCACACCGTTCATCGGGTGGGCCACCCCCTAAAGTGGCCGCCCTCCAAAGATCAGCCTGATCCAATACTCAGGTGGCCCACATCATAGGAAACAGTGTGAATGAACGTCTTCCATTGAAATCTATTTGGGGCCCACAGAAGTTTTGAATCAAGCTGAAATTTATGTTGTCCCTTCATCCAGGCCCGAGGGACCTTATGAACGGACTGGATGACATCTAAACAATTCGGTGGGCCCCACATGGGACCCACGATAATGCATGTGTATCAAGTCCACCGTCCAGTGGACGGTGGCACCCACTGTAATGTATTACTCTCCCACCGTCCAGCGGATGGTGGGGCCCTTGGAATATATGAGTGGTCCTCACTGTCCAGCGACAGTGGGACCCACCATGATGCACGTGATGCATCCAGGCCGTCCATCCCCTTGGTGGGATCATTTTTTTAAAGCCTGATGCTATTGGATGGGTGGGCCACTCACATGGGTTAGGCCATTTGATTTGTAACAGGCCTATGGGCTAAGCCCATTTGAATTTCAAAAGGGCTATGGGCTAGGCCCATTTGGTTTATGAAATGCTTATGGGCTAGGCCCATTGGATTCATTTAGGGCCTAAGAACTTAGGCCCATTTGATGTATTGCAAGTCCATGGGACTAGGCCCATTTGATGTACTTCAAAGCCCATGTAATTGGACCCTTTTGTTGAAATTTTAAAAGCCCATGGAAGTAGGCCATTTGATATATTGTAAGGCCCATGGGACTAAACCCATTTGATTATAAAAGGGTCCATGGGATTAGGCCCACTAGATTTATTTGAGACCCATGAGTTAGGCTCATTTTATTTGATTAAGGCCTAGGGGTTTAGGCCCATTTGACTCATGTTAGGCCTATGGGTTGAGTCCCTTTTTATGTACATGTGGGGGCCCAATTGGTGTGGCCCATTGGTCACATATTAGACGCATGAGACTAAGCTCATTTGATGCAATCCAAGGCCCACGGATTTTGACCCATTGCAATACACATGAGACCCATTGGTATGACCCATTTATGTGGCCCATCTAATGAATAGAAGGCCCATAAGATATGGCCCATTTGATATATATATAAGGTCCAATGGGAAGAACCTACGGTCCATTGCAATGTGTAAATCCATTACAGACTAAGTACCGATGTTTACAAGATCATTCCTTGGAAGTAATGTTGGTTTGACGTCCACATTGCGAGTGTGATGTTAGTTGGATGTCCACATTACGACTCTCCTTAGGGCCCATTACTGGGCCGTACTTGCTGTGTTTCGGCCGTCTAGGCCCATCTGCGTCGTAAGGGTAGTTCATCACTCATTTACATGTTTAGTACAGTTTCATGACCCATGATCATACGCATCATATGTATGCTTGATATGAGTATTGACTGATCATAGCATATGCCTTCGGGCAGGTTGTTTATGGGCTCCCGGTTAGGCGGTGTCGCCCTACATGAGCGCACGATATGCGCAGGATTTGTTGCATGATTGGATAGCGTGAATCATGCATTTTGCATTTGTGTGACATGGTTATTATTATGCCCTAGCGACATCAGGGCCGTAGCCTCCACAGACGCACCGTGGTTGGCAGGATTGGATACCGAAAATCTCGTTCTACATGAGGTACTATAGATATCCCTGGGTGAAACTCCCTAAACCCTTATGGTACCAAGAGGTTGCTCCAACGTCTAGACCGAGTGGGTAGATGAGCGCTGAGTACCGAATACCAGTTAGATGTGCTCTCCACTGTGTCGTGGTGGGTTAGAAGGGGGTGCGGCCTTATCCGCCCGAGTGTAGGGGGCAATGCTAGGCTGAGTTTGACCAGCTCGAGGAATGGGTCCGCTATCGACGAGTCGCGCCCGATATTGGCAGACGGATAGTGTGGTATCTTCCACTTATCTTATTGCACGCAATGTGGCGGCAATCTGGTTTAGAGTGTACTAGACCCCAGTGATATCTCATATTTGAGCTGTATTGATGTATGGACATAGATGAGGATCTGTATGCTTGAGTTGCATTGCACATCGCATGGCCTTGGGGTGGCCGATACCATTCATGTCTTATATCGCATAAGCCTTGGTACGGCTCATGATATTATGGATTTATCTGCATATTCCGCATTACTCTGATATTGTATGATCATATTACTACCTTGCGCACACACTTTCACTACCCTCTAAGCTTTCTATAAGCTTATGCACGACCGTTGGGTGCAGGTGATGTTGGTTTGCAGCAGCGCTGAGGCAGGAGCACGTTGCAGAGCGTTTTGGAGTTTTTTTGTTCTTTACCATTGTATTTTTCTTTATGCTCATTGTACTTGTAAAGTTTTTGATCATAGTGGAAATGTAATGGAGTTTTTGGTTGTTGTTTGTGGGTTATGCCTTTGGTTATGCTTATTACAAATCAAACTGACATTGAAAATCCTCCTCGTAGCATCCCAGGATCGGAACCTGGCGAATGGGAGCTAGGAGCCGAGAATGGGGTTCTACGGAGGCTGTCGGCGCCGGATTCGGCGATCGAAAATTTTGTGAGCCCGGTTTTCGAGTTTAGGGCGTGACAGAGATAGTGTACAAAAAAGGCTTTTCTTTACCATATTTGAGGTGTCTACAACCTAAGGAGATCGAGTACATCTTGAAAGAAATATATGGAGGAATTTGTGGCAACCATTCTGCCAACCGAACCCTTGCCCATAAGGTCATCTAAAAAGGGTACTTCTGGCCAACCATACGGGAAGATGCCAAGCTGTATACTCGATGTTGTGATAAGTTTCAAAGATTCGCAGCAATATCTCGTTAACTACCTGAGCTGCTGACCCACATGATCGGACCGTGGTTGTTCGCCCAATGGGGGATAGACATCATCGTCCCATTGCTGATGGGCAAAGGTCATACTAAGTTCGTCGTTATCGCAGTCGACTACTTCACCAAATGGACCGAGGCCAAACTGGCCAAGATTACCGAACAAAAGATCACTGACTTCGTCTAGAAAAATACCATATGCCAATATAGATCCCACATACGATCGTCTTAGATAACGATAAGCTGTTCACTAACAATTGATTCCGAGCTCAAAATTCGTAATGCTCATTCATCACCTCAGTATCCTTAGGCCAATGGTTAGGTAGAAGCAGTCAACAAGATCATCAAGAACCACCTCACAACAAAGCTTGAAAAGGATAAAGGGGCTTGGGCCGAGGAGCTTCCTTATGTTCTCTGGGTATACCGAACTACTGCTTAGACATCTACAGGAGAAACTCCCTTCTCCTTAGCCTTCGGGGTAGAGGTCGTTGTCTCAGTTGAGATAGGGCTGCCTATTGCATGAATTCAATCATACGAGGAATCTCAGAACGCCGAGAAAATGACTTTGAGCCTTGACCTACTCGAAGAGGAGAGGGAGCAAGCGTAACTGAAAACTGCAACTCACTAGTAGCAGGTTGCCCAATTCTATAACTCCTGAGTGAAGGTGCGAAGGTTTTGGGTGGAGAACCTAGTCCTCTAAAGAACCTTCCAAAATACGAAGGAGCCTGGTTCAGGGACCTTAGGGCCAAACTGGGTAGGACCTTATGAGATAACAAGTACGACCTGACCAAGGACATATCGACTTGAGAATATAGATGGCGACCTCTACCGCACCCATGAAATACGGAACACCTAAAGATCTACTATCCGTAAAGACCGACCAGGTATCAAATCGTAAAAAAATGACCCACGAAATCAAAACGTCTTGTCTACTTGTATTACAAAATCTATGATAAAAAATTCCTGAGCTTAGAGATTTCAAAATTCTACTTGTTGTTAGCTACTCAAACTACATGGTCTACTACAAGGATTTCCCATAGTACAAGGGAAAATAATCCTCTTGTCAAGCTGCTCGCCTTGTTGTGAATAGGTCGGTGCAGCGATCTCTTCTTGTGTTCTAGAAGGGTAGGGCTTCCCTAAAGAAAAGGGAAGAACTCCTCCCAAACACTTCGGCTAGCTGAGCTTCAGGTCCTCTAAGCCCGGCTTATGATTAAGTCAATTATTTTAAAGACCGACGACCTATCTACTCAGACCATTATGTCTGATCTGATACTATCTGCCCTACGTACTAATCATGTTATGATCGAGTTATCAACTACGGGCTTGTAAGCTCAGTTGTTACATGCGCAGTTAACAGGAAATCATACCAAAAAGGAATAACATAACTCTTCAAATTTTTTTTTTCCATTGATGAAATTTCGAAGTACAAAAAGGAGAACTACAGGTATGGGGGTGGGGCGAGGTCAATCAGTTCGAGAAGGCTGCTCAGGTTGGGCTGCTTCATAAGGGGGATCTTGGGAAGACCCTTCATCCAGACCACTTAGGTCGAGCTCAGGATATTTTCCCTTGACCTCTTCAAGGCACTTATCATAACCGAGGTTATAATAAGTCTCTACAAGGTCATCCATCTCTTTAGAGGCTTTATACTCCACCGCAGCAGCATAAGCTGACAAAATAGATGCTCCCACTTTGGCCAATTTTGCCTCTGACCTTGCGGCCTTGGCCTCTGCTTCAGTCCTTCCCTCCTCAAACTTGGTGAGGCATGTCCTCATCCCCTCCAGCTCGGTCCACGTCGAGCTCTCACTATAACAGCCCGAACATTTCAATACCGAGTATTGAAAGTTCTTAAGTGTTACTAAGCAATTTAATGTAATATGTACATTTGTATGATACCAATTTAACTATCCTAATCTTACATCTATACCCTAACGTGAAACTAATCATTGAAAATGATCTCCATTCAATAGATCAAGCCATTTGACCATTAATTTTAAGACAAGACCATCCATCATGTGATTTGACGTAAGTACTTTTCCTTGAATGAAATGATGAATATCTCCCTATCCATAATGATCTAGATGAAAGTCTGTTTGTAAGAATTATTTAGAAAGGCGCATGCTACCACGTAGAACCATTAGATTTCACAAAACTCTTAGACGAACCATAATTACGAAAATGCCTTTAACCTAGACCCCTGAGTTCTAGATCACATGGTTCCCACTATTCATTTGATGCAAAATTTTATACCTTGCCTATGTATCATAAATTAACCATGCATGTCAAATTTCAGCCCTTAGATCATTGTAAAAGTGATTTGATTGTCAGATCAGCCCCTTAACTGTTGATTTTGGTGTCCATCGAGCGAAGAAAGGTTATGAGTAGTCGTAGTAGAATGTTTCCCTCCATCTATATCTATATGATCTTATGAGCAACTTGGATGATAAATAAACATCACAGTAGGGTCTAGAAAAGTTTCAACGGTAGGGATCATAATGACCACTGTTACATGTCGTGTGACCCACTTGATCTTATGATATGCTTCAACTTTAGGCTCAACCCTTAAATTAGATGGAAAAACAGATGGATGGAATAGATTCCTCTAAAGACATCACTGTGGACCCCACCTTGATTAGTGTGTGCACACAGCACAATCACACCCGCAATACACCGAATTGTAAGCGTGGTCAAACTAGGTTCGACCCGTTTTCTCCGTAAAAGAGAGAGTCCTCTCTAGCAAACTTCGTACCACAGTGAAATTCAAACGGATGCTGCTGGTATCACCCATGGGCCACCAAAATTGACCCATATGATAGATCTGAACCGTATATCAGACTTGGACGGACGGTCCAATTAAGGTCTAGAAGAAAACGTACCAGAAGGAAAGCAGAAATAGACCTCCATCAGTTAGGACGTTAAGGAGATCACAATAGGAATAAATCAATGGGCCACCCAGAACCAATCCAAACCTCACCCTCGTGGATCAAAATTTCCAGACAAAGCTAATGGAAGGATTGGATTTTCCAGATGCCCGAGATCGTGGGCCCCACCAAGTAGCCCAGACGGGTCTATTCCGCAACCGATGTAAACGAAGAAAGAGGCCGATGCATTCGAACTTCCGTACGCAAGATAATCGGAATCGAACTCGTGGCCACGAACCGAATCGTTCAGGCTACAGAAAGGTGGGACCCGATCCCTCCCATGTCGGCTGTTGTGGTTGGAAACGAAAACCAAGATATCATGCTGCCTTCGATCGTGCTGCGCATAAAAACAGGGCTGTGCGAATGCGACATGATACACGGCGTAGGAATTACACACCGGTCTACGCAAGAGATTTTCAGGCGTCTTAAAGCTATAAAAACCTCTCCCATTCAATAGTGGGAGAGAACAGTTAAGGAAAATAGACAGAGAGATTGAGAGGAAGTTTTTTTTTAAGAAAGAAAGATCGAGAGAGAGTTTTCTCTGCTGGGCGTACTTGCAAGAAAGAAAGGAAAGGGAAAGAAAAATAAAGAAAGGAAAGGAAAAGAAAAAGAAAGAAAGGGAAGAAAAAGAAAAGAAAAAGAAAAAAAGAAAGAAAAATAAAGGAGAGAGAGAGAGAGAGAGAGAGAGAGAGAGAGAGAGAGAGAGAGAGAGAGAGAGAGAGAGAGAGAGAGAGAGATTGTGTGCTGAGTAGACTTGCTGGGTCCTAGACTAAGTCAGGGCCAGATTTGAGTCGGGCGTAAGGTGAGGATTTTTATTTCTTTAGGCTTACAGTAATTTAAGTTGATATGAATTATCCTACCTTTTACCTCTTTTAATGTTACTATGATTTTCTCACTATTTTTATTTAATTTATCATCAACAATTATTGGTTCTTTTTGGATTATGGCATGATGTTAATTATAAGTGATCTTTTTGAATTTATATGGGGTAATGGATACAAGCCTTGTCCTTGCCTTTATCAATTTATTGAGTTAACCCTTGCCACTCTCCTCTTTATTGAGTTGGTCATTACCACTCTCTTTATTATTGAGTTGGCCATTGCCACTTGTTTATTTGTTAAGTTAGCCATTGCTACTCTTCTTTTATTGAGTTGACCATTGTTACTCTCCTCTTTATTATATTGGTCAGTGCCACTTTGATCTTTATTGAGTTTATCATTGTCACTCTTCTCTTTATTATATTGATCTTGTGTTATTTATCTTTAAGGCTTGGGTATGTTTCTTGATATTTTAGAACCTCCATGATTCAGTTTACGTTTTCTATTAATGCAAATGATGTGTTAAGAGGTATCACAACAAGTGATTCAAATATTCTATCATGAACGTAATACACTATGGGTAGAGACCCTCTTGGTCGACGCGTAATTCCATAGATTTTGGGTAGTGGTACACAAATCGATATGCGTAATTCACAAATGCAGTGTCAATCACTTCTGGGATTAGATGTCATAAATAGTTACTCCATGAAAAAATCGTGTCACGTAATTCATTCGACTCATGTATTGTGTCACCTTAAGGTGTTCACGTAAATCAATGGTAGCATCAGTCATGCTGACAAATATTCATAGACATGGGATGCGAGTCGAGTCGAATTTTCTATAAATTGTATTCCACATTGTGATGATCACTATGTATGATGAGCTGCACACGCTTTGTTAGGTATGCATATCATGTAGGTTGTTTGTGCATGTTGATACCCTCGTATGAGTGGAGTACGGGACGTATCAAAACCCTTACATTACTATTATGAATCTTTTGAATTATTGTTAATCTTAAAGGATAACCATCACTATGAGTAGGGCATTGATCCTCTCCAACTATATATATGATGTAGGTGATGTACAAATTGAAGACTTAGAGTACCATATCCCTATGGAAGATTATGCTAAAAGAATAAGAAAATAGTTTTATGATTTACTTTTATACTTTCACTGCGAACTCGATACATATAATGAGCTCCCATTGAGAGGGCATTTGCTTATTTTTTACTCTGATGAAATAATCAATATGGTCGATTTTATTCTCATGAATGTTACCTTTAAGAATGTATCTGGATGTGATCCAAATGGAAAAATAATAATAAGGTGCGATTTTTAACGCATCCAATTTATACATTATTAATACCCAGTTTTCTCGGGCACGAGTATAAACTCTAGCAATGAAAATTCAGGATGTTGCACTCACTCTTTCAAGCCTCTTTCAGCTTGATATACGCTGAGATCTCGCCCTTCCGGGCCTCCTCCAGCTAGAACCTTAAAGCAGCCTGCTCCTTCCTAAACTTCTTTCGGGTCTCCTCCAAGGAAGCCCTCAGAACAGATTGCTCCTCCGTGGACTTCGTCAGGGCTTCACAGAGGGCCTCGACCTCTTCGATCTTCAACTTGAGACTGACCTCGACCTCTTCGATCTTCAACTTGAGACTGACCTCAGCTTGCTCGCACTCCTCTACGACCTGCGCCATTGAACGACGAACCGATGTGATAGTAGGGACGAGCTGGAAAATAAAGCTTGTTATGACAACAACAGTAAAGAAAAAACAATGATAAAGAAGAGAAACTGACCTTGTAGCACATTGCCGTCAGGTCGCCCAATACCATCTAAGGATGGGCATTGATCATTTTAGTGATTTCATCCTCTGAGGCGTGCTTATTTGTCCACTTGGCCATGTCATTCATGTAGTAACCAGTAGGGAAGGAGCTCTGCTTTTCAGCCTCATTCGCAGGTTGGGCCGAGGTTCCACCCTCATCAGCTCGGACTTTATCCATTGTAAGTTGAAGACCCTCAGCAACGGGAATCTCTCCCTGAGCTGGGGGAGATTCCAAGTCTACCACCTCCGGAGTCGTTGACTGAGGAGGATTACCAGAAGAGGAGATGCCCTGAGCTCCCTCACTTGGAATAGTTGGGAGTGGCTTCTCGGTCTTGGCCGGGGCAGCCGAGGATAATTGTTCAACCGCAGGCTGCTCCACTTGGGGCTCCGACCTTACCCCCAGGGCTGTGAAAAACCCTGCGTATTTCGCAGGAGGCATGATTGCTCTTCTTTTTGCAAATGGCTTCTTTTGAGCCACCTCAATGATGGGGGCGCCTACATGCTTTTGGCAGGGCGCAAGGT
This sequence comes from Magnolia kwangsiensis, assembly GCA_037074715.1. NCBI lineage: Eukaryota > Viridiplantae > Streptophyta > Magnoliopsida > Magnoliales > Magnoliaceae > Magnolia > Magnolia kwangsiensis. The sequence continues at coordinate 37,430,113 of CM073576.1, read as the reverse complement.
GTAAGGCCCATATCCTGGACTGTACTGTTTCGTAGACTTTCGTGATCCTCCTCATCGAATTCCAACAACCTGCGACGCTTATATAGCATTTGTGCATGACTCTGAGTGACACCCTGTCAACCTGAGTCGACTCAACTCAAGATTTGTACCCTAGCGATCATGCTGTCGCTACGGTTCTAACGCTGCGTCTTGTGCGCCAATGCGATACCTAGGCCAGGAGATGTGGACCCGCATTTATTTTGAGGAAAATACTGTCCAAAAGAATCTCTACCAAATATCAAATCAATCAATTAATGTACAAGTCAAGTACATATCCCATCACACCCATCCCTCTTTCACCCAAAGTCAACACAACCATACCTTTCAAGTACACCCATCACCCATCACACCCATCCCTCTCTCACCCAAAGTCAACACAAAGATACTTCTCAAGTACACCCATCACCCATCACTCTCTCCTTACTTCCCCCCTCCCCCCTCCCCCCCCCCCCCCCCCCCCCTCTCTCTCTCTCTCTTTCTCCACCCATTCTCCTAAGCAACTCAAGGAGATGAAACGTTGAAGGGAGAGGAGAAGCTAAGTGTGGCCCACCTCCTATCCCCCCTCAATCCTCTCCATCCAACCCTTATATTCTCATCCTCCTCCATCAAAGATGAAGCTTAGGAGCTCGGGAAATCAAGGATCCTAGAAGATCAAATGGTGGATATTCATAGCATTAGATCTTGATTTTGATGTAAGGCCCACTTGTGATGGGACCCATTTTGATGTATGTGTTCTAGCAAGAGGAGCCCATAGTGGTGGGGTCCCTTCACTATGCCGTCTCTCTCTCTCTCTCTCTCTCTCTCTCTCTCTCTCTCTCGTGTTGGGTGTAGCCCACTTGATCCATGTCGTACAAGTTGTGTGGGTCCACATGATGTATGCTTTTCATCCATGCCATCCAACCATCCATTGTTTTGGACGGTGGGGCCCTGACATGTGTTCCATCCACGCCGTCCATCTTGGACACTGGATGAAGGGAAATACAAATAACAGCTTGTTCCATAGCGTGGGGTCCACCTTGATGATGTGCTGCATCCAACACATGGACCCACCCCGCGGTAGTGTTGCACCCACCACCGTCTAGTCCCTGGACGGTGGGACTAATTGTGATGTATATGTTCCATCCCCACCGTCCATTGCTTGGATGTGGGGCCACCTTGATGTGTGTGTGGGGGGTCCACACCGTCCATGGAGACCCACTGTGACATGTGTTAAATGCACACCGTCCATCCAGGGGCCCACATGATGTGTGTATGTATCCAGCATCCAGACCGTCTGTCCAATGCGCCCGGATGCTGGAGCAGGACGGTGATGTACATAAGTATGTATACACACACACACACACACACACACACATATATATATATATATATATGTGTGTGTGTGTGTGTATGTATGTAGTGGGTGCGCCACACCATGTGTACCCACATGATTTAGGTATGGTTTTCACCATCGTCCAACAATGGACGGTGGGGCCACTGATGTATGTGTCATGATGCACGTGTTTCATCCGTGCCATCTAGTTAATGGACGTGGGACCCACCTTCCCTTATACGTTACATCCAAATCGTATATGTGGGGGTCCTACCATGATGGATGGGTTGTATCCTTACCGTCCAATCTCTGGACGGTGGGAAGTAGATTGGCTGGAATATCCCCCACGAGCAGCATAATTGCTCTGTTATGTCAGCAGGTTATGTGGGTCCCACATGATGTATGTTTTATTTGTGCACCATCTAGCTATCTCGATGGTGGGACCTACCTGGCACATGTGGCATCAACACCATCCAACAGTGGATGGTAGATCCCTTGGTGTATGTATTTCATCCTACGCCGTTCGGTTGGAGAGATCATTTTAAGGCATGATCCAAGGTGGGCCAGCGGGCAGAGATTTGCCCAGCCACTGCTGGCCAACATGATGTATCTGTTTTGTCTGCCCCATCCTGCACTGGGTGGACATTTGGTGGCCGACCCACCTCCAGGATGGCCCACATCTATTGGGGCCCACTATGATGTTTGCATTATATTCACACAACCATGGGGCTGGCCCAGATTTTGACAGTCCAGTAGGGCCTGTTGTAATATATGTGCATTATATCCACTCCATCCATGTAGTTCGTGGCCCACCTGGATGGGTCCCACCCTCTGATGTGTTTTATCTAGGCTGTCCATTGTTAGATGCCCAACAGGTCTAAAAATTTGGTGGGCTGGCTGCCGATGTTGTTGTATGTGCTATATACATGCTATCCATCCCTTTTCTCAAGGATGTGGGCCCCACGTGATGCATATGTTTGATCCAAACGGCCCAATCTGATGTATATAAGGCCCATTTGGCAAGGCCCAATGTGATGTATATGAGACCAATATGATGAGGCCCGATGTGGTGTATTTGAGGCCCATGTGATGCGGCCAATTGTGATGTGTATTAGGTAATTGTGATGCGTTTTAGGCCCATGTGATGCTTTCCATTGTGATGTATTTAAGGCCCATGTGATGTGGCCCATTGTAATGTATTTGACCCATTGAGATGTATATGAGGCCCATACAATGCGGTCCACTTGATGTATATGAGGCCCATGTGATGCAGCCCATTGTGATATGTGAGGCCCATTATGTTATATGTGAGGCCTTTATGTAAGGCCATGGGCCCCATTATATGTTTTGCTTTATGTGGGCCACTCCTTGGGAGTAATGTTGGTTAAATGTCTACATTGATGAGCGATGATGGTTAAATGTCCACATTGTGACATTCCCTTAGGCCTTTGTTAGGCCCATTCTCATTATTTTGGGTCAACCTAAATCATTGGGTCCCATTGATGTTGCATGGTTCATCATCGTTGTAGACGGATGGCTCCGTGTTGCCAGATTTAGCATATCCATAGTCGAGGGCCGATCTTTATATTTTGGTTTAGATCGGTTGTTCATCTACGGATCCCGCCTTGCATATAGGCTGATTATCGATGCCGATTATTGAGGCTGATTATTGGTGCCGGTTATCGATGCCGATTATGAGTATGTGATAGCATAGCATCATGATACATGCCCATACGCATTATCTGTATATTTGTTATGAGATATGGTTGACCATTGCATATGTCATAGGGTGAATTGTTATGGGACTCCCTGATAGAAGGAGTTGCCCGTATGAGCACACTGTATGCGTAGGATTACTGCATGACTGGATGGTATGACCCATATATCTCGCATTTTATGATATGACCACCGTACTCCCTAGCGACATTAGGGTCGTGGCCTCCACAGGCATATCGTGGATAGACAGATGGGACACCAAAAATATTTGGTTCTAGCATACGGGTACCATAAATGTCCCTGGGTGAAAATTTTTAAACCCCTAAGGCCAGAAGATGTTCCAACGTCTAGACCAAGTGGATATACATGAGCGCATGAGGGTTGTATACCAGTAGGTCACGTCTCCCATTATGTCGTGGTCGATTGGAAGGGGGTGTGACCTTACCTGCCTGAGTGAGGGAGTAATATCTAGGTTGCGTTTAACCAGCTTGAGGAATGGGTCTGTTGTCATCGAGCTGGGCCTGATATTGGCAGGCGGATAGTGAGATCTCTTCCACTTGCCCAGTTATACACTTGGATAGGGGTGGCAAGCTGTCGTAAAGTGTACTAGACCTCGGTGATAATCTCAGAAATGTACGGTTCTGATATGTGGACCTATTGAGCAGGATTTGTATACTCAGCATTTTATTCATTCATTCATTCATTATCCACTCGGGCTGGTGGTGCGCAACTAATTGTTATGTGTACCTTCGTAATGGCTAGAATTTTGGTTGGGGCGCGTGACCAACTTGAGATCAGGAGTTTACCACATTAAGTTTGTCTATCCAAATTTAGGTATGGGACTGGTTTGGATAGAAGTCCCTTGTGATGGATGTCGTAGCCTGTGATACTACATACTATCATCTCGACTTTACACTCTAGCTTAGTCATTTCATTCGCACCATATATTGCATTGCATCCTCAGCACATAGTATTTGGTTTACTATGCTTCTGTATTGCATAGCCTGGATAAGGTTGATGGTATTTATGGACTTACCAGCATGTTTCTGCATTGCTTTGATATCGTATACTTGGCACTTACCTTGTGCACACACTTACACCACTCTCTAAGCTTTTGATAAGCTTATGTACGATAGATGTGTAGGTGGTGTTAGGTCGCAGCAGCATTGAGCTTGGAGCGTGCAGCTGTCTTTTGGAGCTTTGATTTTCGATATATGTATATTTCCCTTTCAGCACTATATTCAAATGTTTATATTAGTGGATATGTGATGATGATGTTGCCCTTTGTGATTTGGATAAACTTTTGGTTATGCTTCTTACGAAATAAATGTACTTTGGAAAAAAATCTTCCTTATAGGATCCCAGGATTGGAATCTTGAGTATTGGGCACTAGGGGCCAAGAATGGGGTACTACAGAGGCTGTCGGCACAGGATTCGGCGATCGAGAATTTTGTGAGCCTGATTTTTGAGTTTGTGGTGTGACACAAGGGATCACACATTCCTGCACAAACGACAAAGGCCGATCAGAAATGAGATATGAAAGGTCAAAGTTCATAATTCAGTGTGTTTACCTCTCGAGATGGATGGGGCGAGACCGGACTGATGGAGGAGCTTAGGAGTGATTGGCACTTTCTAAGATCTCTTGGAAGCATCTACCAATCTCACGTGAGAAATCTGATTACTCTCCGAATCAGTTACTCCTGCGGGCTTCTTAGGCAGAACTGTAAAAAAGATGCTACAGTTAGAAGCAAAATGAAGTGAATGCAAATGACAAAGTTAACTGTTCGAATATACCCGACTTGGGGTGGCAACGTGGGTCGGAACCTGAGGCTGCAGCCTAGCAGTCGCCAGAGCTTCCCAGTCTCCAGACGCCCAAAACCACATGTCCTTTCATTTTTTATTGGAGAACGGGTTCTCAATGATTAGGGGTGTACACCGTGTCGAACCGAGTTGAGCTGGCCTCAGCTCGACTCGGCTCGGCCACTAGCTGACCCTTGCTCGAACTAGTCTCGGCTCAGTCCTCGACCATGACTGGCCAACTCGGCTCGATTTAGTCATTATCTCAAACCAGTTCGAGCCGAGTTCAAGCCAAAATTGAGCCTTTATGGCATTTTCACAAACACATGCTTTACACTTTCGATTTATCACTGTATGTAAAACAACAGCAGCTATTTACAAGTATTTAATCAAAACACCTTGTAGGCAACATTAAAATCACGAAAAAATGGTATTTGTTTCTTATACATACCTTCCTTGCCACTAGATGATACTTCGTTGAGTCATTTTATGAGCAACATCAATATCAAAGTAACCAAGTCATAGAACTAGTTTGATCCGAGTTCGATTCGAGTTGGGGTTCAATCTAAGTTGAGTCAAGCTCAGGAAAGCTTAAACTCGGTTCGAAATTTTTTCGAGCTAAAAAAATCAGCTCGACTCGACTCGAACCCAGCTTCGAACAAATTCGAATCGAGCTTTTTCGAGTCGAGTCGAACGAGCTAACCGAGCTAACTCAATTTGTGTACACCCCTATCTGTGATGAGGACCTTGCCCTTGTCTGGCCAGGCTAAGAAGTAGTACTAACCCGTGTGCTTCGGGTTGGCCTTCTCCTGGTATAGATAGAGAAATTTGTTGGTGATCAGCTCGGTTTGTCCAAGTTTAAACCATAAAATGAAGGCCCCCAACAATGCCCTCTAGGAATTGGGGATTATTTGACTAGGGGCCAACCTCAAACGGGGCACGACCTCCCTAACAATTCGGTGGAGGGGAATCTTGAGGCCGCACTGCAAGGCGACCAGATACACGGCCACCTCGCTCTCGCCTGCTCAAAATATCACCAAGTCAGGTATGTGGTACTCTGACCTGATCTTCACAATGTTGAATTAATTCAATCTTGACCTGAACAGGTCAATCTCCTTAGACCCATCTGTAGGGGACCGAGCTACCTCTCCCTCCGCTGGAGCAAATCCTGCCTTAGCTTCTACGAGCCGCTCTGTTGAGAGCTAGACTGACACCCTCATAGTTGGGGCCGGTATGAGCTCCTTATCGACCAGTAATGGGATCAGAGATGGTGGATCATTAGAAGCCCTCGGTTGAGAGTCCTAACTCTCCAGCTCAGAATCACCCTAGAAGGCCATGGGCTCATCCCAATCATCTGATATATCAAACATTCTCGGTCAGAAAATGGTCGAAAATCGAAAATGAGAAGGAAAATGAAAGAAAAGGGATAAATGAAGAAGATCATAAGAAGTAGAGCTCGTCGAAGGAGAAGATTTCTGATTTACCAAAAATCGCCAAGTCTGGGAAGTCGGGAAGAGGTAGGAAAAGCAAATGGGTAGAATGACTAGGGTTCTCTCCTTTTTATAGGCTGCTCAACCTCAGGCATTAATTGCCTGCATTTAATACACTAGTCGAAGAGGCTTCTCGGCACGTGCATGCAGCCACGTGGAGATCTCCCACTCACCCGACGACCCGACTTCTCAAGTAATGTTACGCGTCCATGTCCCATAAGTCAAGAGTCAAAAAGGTGCCCTACCAATGCACCCCGCCTTGAGCGCATCATACCATCATTGCAGATCATCCTCGATCTCTGTGCCTGCACCCCCGCTCTGCATTAATTACGAACTGACTTGATGTTGAGGAAAAAATATTACATATTATCCCCCATTTATATTTTGATTTTATGAACATGATAGTGTTTAATGTTCTATTTTACTCATATTTATGTTGTAAGGTGAATTTAAGAGTTTAGATTGAAAATGGTGCTAAAAACATGGATTTGATACTCAAGAATCACCAAGGCACGGGATGGATCTTAAGAGACCAAGATTGAAGAATCCACATGCCAAAGATCCAAGAAAATCGAGTGATGAATGAAGAGAATCAAAGATTTAAAGTGAAGAAAATGAATCAAGAAATCGTCCTGAAAAAGCATATTCTGAAACTCTGGGTCATTTTGTGAAATTTTGCAAAGTGAAGTCTATTTTGAAAAACTACGCAGAGTAAAATCTATTTTAGCAAATTATGTAAATTTGAGGCGGTTTATAGAATTTTCCAACTAGGTGCGAAAGTTGGAGATCCACAACTATAAATAGGACTCCCTAGGATGTTCTCAGTTACCTTCTAGGATTTAAGGAGTGGAGCAAAAGGGTGAAGAAGCCGTCGCCAAGAGTTTATCTTCTTCTTCCTTAGTTGTTTTCATGTTTTTCTTAAGAGACTTTGGTCCAATCATGTCTATGGTTGGCTAAACCTTTTAAATAGGGCTAAGAGGTGAAGCTTGTAGCGTAATGAGACGTTTCTCTTGCTTTAATTCATGTTTATGTTGAACCTTCTTTAATTCTAATTTGACTTTAAAGGAATACTTTCAATTTTTAATGATTTATTGTAACTTAAATTACAGTAGATCTGCAATAGCTTTGAATATCTTCTTTTCCTTACTTTGAGATTGTGGGATTGGTAAATCCTGTTGTCGGTCATCTTCCATGGGAATGGTTTGGTGATGGAATCCCTTCCAAGTATTACAATTCTCCTCCTTTGAGAATTAGATCAATGAAAGTTCAGATTTGATTTTATTGATATATCTTCTAATTGGATAGGATAGGACTCCAATTCCAATTGTGTTACTTGAATCAAGAGGGCTCCCTGATCACTACAAGTGGATCCTTGGCACCCTAGTTCCTACTTTTAAATTCTTAGTTTAATTACTCTATTCACAATTACTCTCTCAAATATTTAAGAATTAGTTTCACATCTTTTTCTAGTTCTACTTCTAATTAATTTTAGAAACGTACAAGTTTCAATCCCTATGGATTCGACCTTGGTCTTATCGAGATTATTACTACATCGCGACCTTACAGTTAGGGTTGTGAACAAGTTTTTGGCGTCGTTGTTGGGGATTGACGGTTGCATTTTCTGAATTTGATTAGTTTTTGAATTAGGTTAAGATTATGATTTATTTACTTTCTATTTTTAGGTCAGGGTTCTTTCTAGTTTACTTTTAAAAACCTACTTTTCTTTCTATTTCCAGATTTAGAAACTTTCCTTTTTTTTAAAAAAAAACTAACTTTTCTTTCTATTTCTAAATTTAGAAACTAACTTAGCTTTCTATTTCTAGGTTTAGAAACTTTCCTTTTTTGTTTTTAGAAACTAATTTACTTTCCTTTTTCTAGGATAGAAACTTTCCTAATTTGTTTTAAGAAACTAATTTTTTAGAAACTTTCTTAATCTATTTTTGGAAACTAATTTCCTTTCCTTTTTCTTTTTTTTTAGAAACTACTTTACTTTATATTTTTAAAAACTTTCCTTCTCTTTTTTTTGAAATAGGTTGCTTTCTTAGTTCCTTTTTAGAAACTAATTCACTTTCCTTTTTCTTCTGTAGGATTCTAATATAAAAACTTCTAATTTGGTAACTTCATTCTAAATCTCCCTCTCTTTCTATTTCTAGATTTCTATTTTCTTTTTAGGTTTAGGTTAGATTCTGAAATTGAGGTTTGAGAGTGTTTCATGCCAAAGTGGGTCTGTGATAACACTTGATGTCTCCTAAGTGAAGGAGGATTGGTTGAGGGGTTATCTATCCATCACAGGATTAAACACCACTCGAGATCCATAGAATTAACTGAAGTTATGGCTGCCACCAGCCAATCAACCATCAAATCCTCCTCAACCTAGGGTTGAGGAAATTCAGGATGAGAATGAGGTGCATCAAGCACCCCCACGTACTTTACGAGACTATTTACAACCGGTGGGAGTGAGCACACCATCATGCATGGTTTTTTCAAAAAATACGAGACATATAGATATCAAGATAGGGGTGATCCAACTCCTTCTAAAATTTCATAGACTTGAATCTGAAAATCCATATTTACACATGAAAGAGTTTGATGATATCATAACCACTTTATATTTTCTTAACGTGTCTGAGGACACAGTCAAGATGAAACTGTTTCCTTTCTCCATGAAAGAGAAAGCTAAGACGTGTTTACATTCATTACGTTCATGATTTATTGGCAAATGAAATGACATGACAAGGGAGTTCATAAAGAAAAAATTTTCCATATCAAAAAATGAACACCCTTAGAAAATTGATCATGAACTTCGGCCAAAAGGAAAATGAAAAATTCTTCCAATGTTGGGAGCAATTCAAGGATCTTGTCAACTCATGCCCATAACATGGTTTCAAAACTTGGTAAATAACAAGTTTCTTTTATGATGGGCTGACTTTTTCCATGCACCAAATGGTCAAGATAATGTGCAATGGGGAATTCATGAACAAAGAGGTCAATGATGTATGAGATTATTTTGAAAAGCCTGCCAAAAACACACAATCATGGGACATCTCCCCAAAATCTAGCACCACTTCTAGGCCTACTCAATCAAAGGAGGAATTTATCTTCTGAAAGAAGATGATGATATAAATGCTAAAGTGGCTAATCTCGCAAGAAAACTCGAAGCCATGGAACTAACTAAGGATAAGGCTACGGAAACTGTTTGCATTATTTGTGCTTGTCACATTCACCCAATTGAAAATTGTCCAACAATATCTGCTTTTCAAGAGGTACTAAACGAGCAATCTAATGATGTAAATAATTACCAAAGACCTTTCAGTGGATCTCTTTCAAATACATACAATCCTAGTTCGAGGAATAATCCAAATTTCATTTGCAAGAATGGACAAACTACTACTCCTTAAGGATTCCCTAATCAAATTCTAAATTAAGGGAAACCTCAAGAGGATCCGGTTCTTAAGCATCTTTAAAATCAAGAGTGTTTCAATCAGGGTATGCTACAAGCCTTTCAAGACCTTACGAAGGCCATACAAGAGCTTGAGACAAAAAATGTGATTGGAGAAAAGGGAAACCTTCTAGCTCAACCTCTTCTCAATCCAAATTAGCAATATGAAGTCAGCGACCCGAGCTCTTCAAATTAAATGGAGTAAGTCAAGTCTATCACCACTCTTAGGAGTGGAAAAATAATTGACAAATCTATTCCGGTAAGGACTGAAAAGTTTAAGGACCCGAAAATAGATGAAACTAATAGACCTAGCAACACTCCACATGAGTTAGAACCGGAACCTCAAGGCAAGCCGATTGCTCCATTTTTTCAATGGTTGATTGCACCAAAACCTCTTTTTAACTCTTAGGACATTCTTAAGGTGTTGAAACAAGTGAATGTCAACATTCCACTACTGGATGTCATTAAACAAATACATTCATATGCTAAATTTTTGAAAGACTCGTGTACGACCAAAAGGCGGCAAAATAGTCAAAAGAAAATCTTTTTAACAGTGTCATCCTAAAGTAATATGTGCCACAAAAGTATAAAGATCCTAATAGCCTAACCATTGCTTGTGTAATTGGGAATTACCGAATTGAGCATGTTAGACCCATGTCCTAGCGTCCGTTCTGTTCCGTAAGATTCGCAGTCCTCCCGGTCAAATTCTAGCAACACGCGACCTTTCGATTGCGTTTACGCATGACCCTACGTCACATCTTGTAAACCCGAGTCGGATCGACCCGAGACCCATGTCATTGCGACCGCACCGTTGCCGCGGTTCTAATGCCATGTCTCGTGCGCCGATGTAAGACCCGTATCTTAGCCCGTACTATTCCATATGCCTCCGCGGTCCTTCCGATCAAATTTCGGCAACCTTCGACCTTTTCTGACATTTGCGCGCGATCCCGAGTCAGATCCCGTATTTCAGAGTCGGCTCAACTCGAGACTTGTACCTTGACGACCGCACCGTCGCCACGGTTCCGATGCCGCGTCCCGCTCGCCGAGGCGATACCCAGGCTAGGAGTTGTGGGCCCGCGTTCAGTTTAAGAAAAATACCGCGCGTTGCTAATCCCAAGAAAATCCATCACATCAATCACATCATTTGTCAAAAGTACATCCATCCCTAAGTACAACTACCCATCCCCAAAAGTCAACTTTTCCATCACCTCACCCATCTCTCTCCCCATCACTCCATCACTCCCTTACCCATCCCTCTCTCTCTCTCTCTTCACATCACATCTCTCATTTCTCTCTCTTTCATTCTCTCTCTCATTTTTCCTCCCAAGCCACCCACGTCCAAGCTCCCCATGAGAGAGCTAGTGTGGCCCACCTTTCTACCATCTAATCCCACCCTCTAAAATCGATCTCAACCGTTGAAATTGTACCTTTGGAGCTCTATCATGCATTGGCGGAAGAAGGAAGGGGAAATCAAAGGTGGGTGCATCTTTAGGTTAGATTTCTCCATTTTTGTATAATGTGGGTGCTTCCTTCTCTCTATTTTCTCCCTCTCTTTTAACATTTTGGTGTGGTGATGTGGCCATGTGGCCCACCCGGATGTACCCCACCTTCATGTATGTGATATCTAAGCCGTCCATCAAATGGGCCCCACGGCCATCCAAGACAAATGGGCCCTACTTATTGGTGATGGGAAAACATAAATATCATGTCGATCCAATAGGTGGGCCATGTCCATGTGGGACCCACCATGCTGCATGTATTATATACAGAGTGTCCAGCGTCCAAAGACGCTGGACGTTACCTGAAAGTGAAGCGTGAACTGGTAATGGTGCACTGACGTGCTAGCCACACAAATATCAACGTGGTTCAATAGACTTAGGTGGACCACTCATGCAGGCCCCACTTTAATGTATGTTTACAATCCAAGCCGTTTACCCTACTTCCCATATCATTTTAGGCGTTGAGCCGAAATTTGAGACCGATCTGATTCTCGTGCGGGCCATACCATAGGGAACAATGGTATTACTGTTAAAACCCACCATGATCCTTCTATACGGCAAAAATACATTGCATATTGGTCTCTTTTGGTCAATTTTGGGCCATAGAATCAAATGGCCGGATTGGATTTTTTTTATGAGGGCCCCACCTATGAAATTCCTTAGGAAATTAAAAAAGAAAAAGAAAAAAGGGAATGACGCTGCTGCTACCAGCGTCCAGAGGACGCTGTAGCGAGCAGCATCTTGCCACTTCTAACGGCCTGGACCGTGGGCCCCACTATAGGCCCCACCATGATGTATGCTAAACATCCACACCTTGCATTTGATGAGTCCCCTTTGGTAACGGGATCCTCCAAAATATCAACCGTTTACAGTTCTCAGGTGGCCCACACAATCTTCAATCATGTGAAGGTATGTTAAATCATATAAAAGCATTTTCTGGGGTCCACCTGAGGTTTGGATGCACCTGAAACTTGGCCTAACCCCTTAATCTACTGGGACACACATAAGAGATGGGTTGGATTTGTAAACTACAGATTGGTGGGCCTCACGTGGGACCCACCCCATTGAAATGGATAGGCTAGTGTATAGCCGCTATATAGCCACTGTGTTGACGTCATGAGGCCTGTTATGTACAGACCGTCCATCCATAGGGCCACCCTGCACGTGTTGAACGTGCAGGGCATGGGCCATATTTGATGTACGTGACTTGCATCCATGTAGTCCACCTGGGACCCTTCATGATGTGTATGTGCCATCTGCACCGTCCATCAGGACGGTGCTATGTAGGCCTTCTGAGATGTATGTATGTGCACATAGGTGCTGATCATGACGTAAAATCAACACCGTTCATCTGGACGGTGGGCATTTTACATGTGTATATTATATTATAATATCTCATATTACATTCTGGACAGTGGGCATTATAGATATGTGTATATTATATTATATTATAATATATCATATTATATCATGTTATATTATATTATATTATAATATATATTTATATATATGGATATATAATATATGTGTTATCCACACTGTCCATATGCCAGACGGTTGGGGCCCACCTTGTTTGTACTGTGTCTGCGCCGTCTAGACATTTGGACGGTGCTGTGACACCATGATTTATGTGTGTTTTATCTGTGTCGTCCATCCGTGCAGGACCCACATGGCACATATGCTTCATCTATACCGCCATAAAGATGGGACCCACCTGCTGTGATGCTGTCAGTAAGTTGTGGGGGTTGATCCACACCGCCCATCTGCATGGACCCCACATGCTGTGTGGGGCCTTCCTTGATGAATGGGTCATGTTTGCACCTTCCAATACCCATTGGATGGTGGGGCCCACTTTAATATATGTGTGTTTTATCTCAGCCGTCCATTACATGGACCCGCTGATATCCATGTTACATCTAAACCGTCCACCCAGTTGATGAGATTTATCAAATGGACCACACTGTAGAAATCAGTGGAGATTGAACGTTCACCATTAAAATCCTTTTTTGATTAGAGAAGTTCTGGATCAATATAATATCTGTCCTTTTCCTCTTAATCCAGGTCCTTGTGACCTTATGACCTGTTTGGATGGAGGATAACGTTATGGTGGGCCCTACCTTGATGGCACGTGTGGTCCACCTTGTATGTATGATCTGTATTCCTAGGTCGTCCATCCATGGATCCGGATCCCTGCTGATGTATATGTTTTATAGGCCTACCAGTTGTATGTATTTGAGGCCCATGTGTAGGGCCCACCCGTTATGTATGTAAGGCCCGTGGAAGTAGCCCGATGAGATGTATTTATGGCCCTTGTGCCAAGGCTTATGGCAATGTCTATGCAGCCCACGAGTTAAGGCCCATTATGATGTATTTTCTGCCCATGTCCGGGGTCCACCTGTTTGTATTGCTAGGCCCAGACACATGGCATTTGATGCATACGAGGCCCAAGCAGTGTGGCCCACTTGTTGTATACGAGGGCCACATAGGAGGCCCATGGTGATGCACTTACGTCCCATTTGATGAAGCCCATTGTGATAGGTTAAGGCCCATGGGTAAGGCCCACTTGATGTATATGATGACCCATTGGTGCGGCCCATTGATACGGCCCAACATGATGTATTTTTGGCTCATATGCAGGGCCCACCTATTTATATCTTTGGCCCAAGTGGTGGGGCTCACCTATTGTGTATTTATGGACCATTAGCGAGGCCCATTGTAATGTAATTCTGACCCATACGTTGTGGCCCATATGATGTATTCGAGGCCATGCGATGTGGCCCACAATGATGTGTATTAGGCCTTCGTACGAGGCCATGGGCCCACTTTATGTTCACCTCTATATGGGCCATCCCTTAGGGGCAATGTTGGTTAAATGTCCACATTGATGGGTGATGATGGTTGAATGTTCACATTGTGACCCTTCCCTTAGGCCTAGTTCGGTCGATTATCGAGGCCGATTACCGACCGATCCTGATTTGTCGTAGCCAATTACCGATTATCGATCGAGGCTGATTACCGATTCTGAATTGTCGCGACCAATTGCCGATTATTGATCAAGGCCGATTACCGATTCTGATGGCCGATTGTCGATTATCGATCGAGGCTGATTATCGATCAAGGCCGATTACCTATTTTGATTTGTCGTGGCCAATTGTCGATTGACGTGGCCGATTGCCGACTCTGCTTAACGTGGCCGACTACTGATTCTGCTTGTCATGACCGATTGACCGATTCTGATTATCAAGGCCGATTTTTGATCAAGGCCAATTATCGTGGCCGATTGTCGATTTCGATTGTCGTGGCTGATCGCTGATTTCGATTGTTGAGGCCCAATGTGATGTATATGTGGCCCGTATTTGAGGCCCGTTATGATGTGTATCCAACCCGTGTTTAAGGCCCAATGTGACGTATATAAGGCTTATATGATGAGGCCCACTGTGATGCATCTGAGGGCTAGGCGATGGAACTCATTGTAATGTATGTTAGGCCCATGTGAAAGGCCCATCGTGATGTGTATTAAACTCTTGAGTGAGGCCCATGGTGTTGTATTTTTAGCCCTTGTGTAAGGCCATGAGTCCACTGTATTTTAGGCTCTATATGGGCCATTCCTTAGGGGCAATGTTGGTTAAATGTTCACATTATCGAGGTTAATTATTGATATCGGTTATTGACACCGATTATGAGTATGAGACAGCATAGCATCATAACACATACGCATCATCTGCATGCTTGTTATGAGATGTGATTGACCATTGCATATGCCATAGGGCAGGTTATTCATAGGGCTCCCTGATAGGCGAAGTTACCTCACATGAGCACACGGTATGCGCAGGGTTGACGCGTGATTGTTTTGTGTGACTCATGCATCTTGCATTGTGTGCTGTGATTACTGTATGCCCTATCGAGATCAGGGCCGTAGCCTCCACAGGCATATCGTGGATGGCTAGATGGGACACCGAAAATCTGTTCTACATGGGGTGCTATAGATATCCCTGGGTGAAAGTCTCTAAACCCTCTTGGTTCCAGAGGTTGCTCCAACGTCTACACCGAGTGGGTAGATGAGCGCCAAGTACCGATTACCAGATGGCTGCGCTCTCCACTGTGTCGTGGTCAGTTGGAAGGAGGTGCGGCCTTACCTGCCCGAGAGGAGGGGGCAATGCTAGGCTGAGTCTGACCAGCTCGAGGAATGGGTTCGCTATCGACGAGCCGGGCCTGATATTGGCAGGCGGATAGTGAGGTCTCTTCCACTCACCTTGTTGCGCGCGATGGGGCGGTAATCTGGTTTAGAGTGTAATAGACCCCGGTGAATTTTCAGAGAGGAACCGTACTGATATGTGGACTTATTGAGTAGGAGATGCATGCTCATTCATTCATCCATTCACTATCCACTCGGGCTGGTGGTGCGCAGCTAATTGTTGTGTACCTTCGTTATGGCATGGATTTCGGTTAGGTGCGCGACTAACCTGAGATCAGGAGTTTACCACGTCGAGCCTGACTATCCAAATTTAGGTATGGGACTGGTTTGGATAGAAGTCCATTGTGGTGGACCCCATAGCCTGCGATACTACGTACTATCATCCCGACTTCACACTCCACCATGATTATTTCATTCGCATTGCATATTGTATTACATTCTCGGCATCTGATATCTGACTCTTTATGACTCCTTATCGCATAGTTGTTCTATATTGCGTATTCTGATATTGATTAACTTATAGACTTGTCCATACTTCCGCTTACTCCGTTATCGTATGATTTATATCTTGTCAGTATTTCTGCTTACTCTGATAATTCCTGCTCTTGTTAGTGTTTCTGCTTATTTAGACATTGTATGATTATAGCATTGTATTGAATACTTGGCACTTACCTTGTGCACACACTTACACCACCCTTTAAGCTTTCTATAAGCTTATGTACGATAGATGCGTGCAGGTGATGTTAGATTGTAGCAGTGTTGAGCTTGGAGCGTGCAGTGGTCTTTTGAAGCTTGATTTTTATTTATATATTTCCCTTTCAGTATTGTACTCAAACGATTATATTAGTGGATATGTGATGATGATGTTGCCTTTGTGAATTGGGTAATCTTGTGGTTATGCTTATTAGTAGTTATATGTACAAAAAAATCCCCTTGTAGGATCCCAGGATCGGAATCTGACATATGAATACTAGGAGCCGAGAATGGGGTACTACGGAGGCTGTCAGCACCAGATTCGGTAATCGGGATTCTATGAATCCAATTCCCGGGTTTTGGGGCGTGACAGCCGATCCAACACTTAGATCATAAGATGTGCACTGCACATGATCATGGCCGTGTACCGCACGTTGTGGGGCCATTCCAGTTAGTGCATTTTTCTAAAGCAATCATGATGTTGATGTCATCCTCTTACTTGTAATCATACTTTTCTCTTCCGAAGCTCTTACACCTCTTACAAATCTTATTATTACCTTACAAAAGCAATCATCTCCCTAACCTATCTCTTACAAGCCATGATTACTTTTCTTCCCCATGCCCTTGCAAGTCATCATTCCTAGCCTAACCTATCCCTCTCTTTCTCTCTCTTATCTCTCTTTCCCTTCCTTTCTTCCTCATTTTCATTTTTTCCATTGTAAGAGAGAAGAGAGCTCCCCAAAACTCCAGCAACCTTAAGCTCCCTAATCCCCCATATCCAACCCTCCAAACTTCATCTCAACCATTAAAATCCCTCCCTTGAAGATAAGCAGACCCATTGGTTATAGAAGGATAAGAAGGAGATCAAGATTTGGAGGTGGGTGCTATTTTTAGAGTAGATCTTCTTGCATAGGATCATGTAGGACCCACCCATCAATGGTGGAGATCCTACTTGATCCTTTGGATGTGGCCAATAGCCTATCCTTAATGCATGCATGATCCATGGTGGGTCCATACTCAATGGACCCCACCATGATATTTTCTTCTCGAATCCATGCCTTTAAGGGTCGTCTAGACCCCTCATTTGTAATCCCCACCTCAGATTTTTATTGTGATTATGATGGGCCCATGCATGTGCATGGAGGAGCTCATAGTGGCGGAGCTCCTCCCATCTTCGTCGTTTCTCTCTTTGTCTCTCTCTTTCTCTCTCACCATTTCTTTTATGGTGATGATGATGTGTGTGTGGCCCACCTAGTGTTGTCCAAACTTCGGGCATCCACACATCCAGATTTTTAGGACACCATGCTGCCCATTTTAGGGCCGATCTGGATGGAGAAAAACGCGTGGGACAGCCCGACTTTCTGGATGTATGGCCCACCCACATGGACCCCATTAATGTATGTATTTTATCCATGTCAGCCCTCCATGGGGCCCATCTTGCTTGACCATCCAGATCACAGGATGCACCGTAAAGTATCTGTCTTATCTATGCTGCCCGTCCATGGGACGCATGATGCATGTGTTTTTCCCATGCCGTCCGGCAGGGGCATGGGGCCTATCGTGACGTGTGGGTTTTATCCCCACCGTTCGTCCATTTGATGGGGTGTGGACCCCACCCTTGTGGCCCACCTTGAAGTATGTATTACATATCTACACCGTTCGTTCGTTTTCAGGACGGTGGGACGTCTGAGCAGCATGTAGCTGCTATTGGCGCTAGCAGTTTTGGGGCCTAATCATGAGGCATGTATTATATCCAACCGCCCATCCATCTGACAATTCGTGGGGCCAACCCCACACGTGTGACATGTATGGGGTGGGACCCACCGTGATGTATGCAATTTATATCTAGACCGTCCATTCACTGGACAACCAACAGCTAAGTTGCCTTTGCCATCAGCAAGTTCTGTGGGCTGGACGAGGTATGTGTCATCTCCATACGTCCTCCATTTGGTAGATGTGTGGGGCCCACCCCACACGTGCTGCACATGTGGGATGGGACCCACCTTGATGTACGTATGTATTATATCCACCGTCCTGGGCAGATCGTGGACCCCATTGTAATGTATGGGTCTTATACACACAATCCAACCATTTTGGTGTGGGCCCACCCCACATGTGTGGCATGTGTGGGGGTGGGACCCACCTTAGTATATGTATTTTATATCGACACTGTCCATCTGGACGGTGTGCTACGTGAAGCCCAACCATGATGTATGTATTTCTCCAAGCTATTCGCCGCGGCCCACCTTGATGATGTGTCGTGTATCACATCATCCATGTGCTATGAGGGCCGACCATGATGTATGCGTTTCACCACACCGTCCAGGGCAACGCTGTATATCCAAGCTGCCCATCCATTTTTCCTGGATTATGGGCTGCCCCATTGGGCCTATTTTGGTGGTACAACAGGCCCCACCTTGAGGTATGCATTATAGGCAATTTGTCCACCTAATTTTTTGGACCATATGGGCTGGTCAATTAGGCCCACTATGATGTATGTGATGCACTCACTACCCATCCCTTGTGCCGAACCCATGGGCCCTTATGTGTGGCCCAATATGATGTACATGAGGCCCATGAGTGAGGCCCAATGGGATGTGTATGAGGCCTTTGCGTGAGGCCCATTGTGACATATATTGGGCCTTTGTGTAAGGCCCACTGTGATGTATATTAGGTTCTTATGTGAGGCCCATTATGTTGTATGTGAGGCCCTTGTGTGAGGCCATGGGCTCTCTATATGATTAGCCCTATGTGGGCTGCTCCTTGGGAGCAATGTTGGTTAAATGTCCACATTGATGGGCAATGATGGTTAAATGTCCACATTATGACCTTCCCTCAGGCCTTGTTAAGCCCATTCTCATCATTCTCTTAGTGGATTAACAGAAATCATTGGACCCCATCGATGTTGCATAGTCCATCATCACCGTAGATGGATGGATCCGTGTTATCGGATTTGGTATATCCATGGTCGAGGGCCGATCTTTATGCTATGGTTTAGATCGGCGGTTTATCTATGGATCCTGCCTTACATTTAGGCTGATTATCAATGTCGATTAACGATGCCAATTATTGATGTCGATTATGAGTATGTGACAGTACAACATCATGATACATGTCCATACGCTTCATCTGCATGCTTGACATGAGATATGGTTGATCATTGCATATGACATTGGGCAGGTTATTCATGGGACTCCCTGATAGGTGAAGTTGTCCCACATGAGAGCACAACATACGCATGATTAATGCATGACTGGACTGTGTGACTCATGCATCTTGCATTGTGTGATTATGATTACTGTACGCCCTAACGACATCAGGGCTGTAGCCTCTGCAGATACAGCGTGGATGACAGGATACCAATAATACTGTTTAAGCATGGGGGCGCGTAGGATGTCCTAGGGTGAAAGTCTCAAAACCCTTATGGTACCATTGAGAATGCTCCAATGCTTAGACCGAGTGGATGTATGAGCGCTTAAGGACTAAATATCAGGAGGTCGCTTCTCCTATTGTGTCATGATCAGTTAGAAAGGGGTGTGGCCTTACCTGCCCGAGGGGAGGGGGCAATGCTAGGCTGAGTCTGACCAGCTTGTAAATGAGTCCACTACCAACGTACCGTATAGATATTGACAGATTGCTAATCAGGCGAGTAGTGAGGTCTCTTCCGCTTGCACGATTGCGCATCTAGTGTAGGGCAACAATGTGGTGTATAGTGTATTAGACCCCGATGATATCCTAGAGATGAGTTGTATGATTATGTGGATTTTGATGAGGACTGGTATGCTTAAGTTGTATCTCGCATTGCATGGCCTTGGTATGGCTGATAGTATTCATACCTTACATCACATCATAACCTTGGTATAGTCGATAACATTCATGCCTTGCATCACATTTTAACCTTGGTGTAAGTGATAACATTCATGGGTTATGCTATGGTTATGCTTATTGTGAAACAATCTTATGTTGAAACTCCTCCTGTAGGATCCCAAGATCGGAACTTGGCATATGGGTGTCAGGAGCCGAGAATGGGGTACTATGGATGCTGTCAGCTCCGAATTCAGCGATCGAGAATTTTGTGAGCTTAATTTTTGAGTTTGGGGCATGACATGAGTTGGTATTAGAGCATAACTCGGGAATAATTCGGGACAACATGACAAGTTTGCTACGAGCTTAGGACGAATAGGTCCCGAGTGCATATCTTTCTGATTTGGTTCCTTAACGTTTGAGCCTTCGAAAGTTTTCAAGGCTAATAGACGCCTTTGTTCTTTGTTGTAGATCATGCTGCTTAAACGAGGCATGCGAGGTACCCAAGGCACCTGAGGCACCCGAGCAACCCGAGTGGCCCTCGCTCCACCACTTGAGGCGCCTGTTCTTCCGCCCGAGGTTCTTATTCTGCCTCTCACAGTTCCCATTCCCCCGCTTGAGCATTTTATTCCCGCACCCGAGTCTCTTGCATATCCGACACCTTCGTCAGGGACTGGTGCAACCCTTACCGTGTCAGATGATGCCAGTCAGTTGGGACAAATGATCCAAGCTTTGACCGCCACCCTTCAAGGGCAGGGTAGGTGTCCCGTCAAGACTTTAGAGCAGGCGGAGCAAGAGTGCGCTAGTGCCTTATTATGAGACTTCCTTCATCTTGATCCCCTGCAGTTCCAGGGTGAGTCTGATCTGATAGTAATAGAGAGATGACGCTTCCAAGTGGAGAAGATGTTTGAGACATTGAGATGCATGACCCAGCAGCGGGTCACACAGGTGGTGGATATTCTTAAGGGTGAGGACAAGCACTGGTGGACCTCCGTCGCCTGCGCCACAAGAACTGACTTCGTTTGGACATGGGAGGATTTCATTGACTGGTTCTACTGACAGTACTTCCTCGACTCTATTCAACGGAAATGAGTGTTGGAGTTCGAGACCCTACTGCAGGGAGACATGACCGTGGCTCAGTAAGCGGCTCATTTTGTGGCGCAATTGAGGTTCGCTCCATACTTAATCAATGTTGAAGAGCAGAAGGCCCGCAGTTTCGAGAACGGCTTGAGTAACGGTCTCCAAGGTTGTGTTGTTAGGCATGAGCTCCATACTTTTTAGGCGATGGTGCGGAGAGTACAGATTTATGAGACTGAGTGGGCCGGCACTCGAAGTGATCAGGGTCAGAGGAGGGCTCCTTCCGATGGTTTTCAGCAGTAGCAACGATAACAACAGAGGCGTGTGACTCGCTGAGCACCAGTTGCACCAGCCATACCTCTAGTAGCACCCCAGAGGTCGTTCGTAGGGACTTGTTTTGGTGCAATGGAGTTGGAAACCGTATACAGGAGTTCCCTTGCCCTCAGCTGCAGCAACCGAGAGCACCTCAACAACCTCCACTGCAGCAGCAACGATTGCAACAACAGCTCCTACCCCCGAGGCCCCTTCATCAGCAGTAACATTAGCCCCCTAGACCACAGCAGCCAAGGCAGCAGTTTTGGCCGCAACCAGTAGCCAACAACAACAACAATAGAGACCTCAGAGGGGACAGACACCTCCCCAGCTAGTTCAGGCTAGATTCTATGTAGTTCAGCAGGAGCCGCAGTCCTCTGGAGAAGTTCTGAAGGGTATTCTTCCTATCTTTGCATGCATTTCTTGAGTTTTGTTTGATTCTGGTGCATCTCATTCTTTCATGTCCGAGGATTTCTACCATTTAACTAGATTGCCAACAGAGTCTGCTTGTAAGGGATTGACCATGTCGACGCCCTTGGGGAAGACTACAATGTCTTGCTGATGTTGTTTGTCTTGCCCTGTCTTGATCAGGGAGACCTTCTTGCCCGGTGATTTGTTCGTATTGTCGATGTCAGAGTTTGATGTCATCTTGGGCATGGATTGGCTTACCGAGTACTATGCTGTCTTGGACTGTTCCGCGAGAACAGTCACGTTCTATATACCTAGCTTGTTGTAGTTCCAGTTCGTTTCCAAGCCCAGAGGAGAGTAGTTATCATGTTTGATGTCATGTGCAGTAGAGGAGCCCGTCGTAGTAGGCATTGAGCAGTTGCCAGTGGTTTGCGATTTCCTCGATATATTTAAGGAGATTCTGGGATTGCCTCCACGCCAACATATTGAGTTTCAGATTGACCTTGTGCATGGTACTGTGCCTATCTTGAAGGTCCCATATCGTATGACCCCGATGGAGTTGCAAGAGCTACAGTAGTAGTTGGACGAGTTGCGAGAGTTGGGATTCATTCGTCTGAGCAGATCACTGTGAGGAGTACCGGTACTATTCGTCAGGAAGAGGAATGGCTCATTGAGGTTCTATGTGGATTATCGCAAGCTCAACAGGGTCACGATTAAGAACAAGTATCCGCTCCTGAAGATAGATGATTTGTTTAATCAGCTGCAGGGTGCACAGTTCTTCTCAAAGATTGACTTGCGGTCCGATTACCATTAGATTCAGGTCCGAGAAGAGGACATCCCAAAGATAACTTTTAAGACACGCTACGGTCACTTTGAGTTTTAAGTCATGTCCTTTGGACTGACCAATGCGCCTATGGTCTTCATGCAGTTGATGAACAAGATTTTTCGGCCTTATCTTGATCAGTTTGTTGTGGTCTTCATCGACGACATTCTTATTTATTCGAGGACCCGCGAGGACCACGAGCAGCATTTGGAGATTATGTTACAAACCCTCCATAACATCAGCTGTATGCATAGTTGGAGAAGTGTGAGTTGTAGGAGGAGGTAAAGTTTCTTAGTCATGTGGTGACAAGGGAGGGTGTCGCAGTGGACCCCTCGAAGATTGATGCAGTGTATCAGTGAGGCCAGCCCACTAACGCGTCCGAGATCTGCAGCTTTCTTAGCTTGACTGGATATTATCGACAGTTTGTCGAGGGATTCTCCCATATTACAACACCAATGACGAGGTTAACCCGAAAGGGCATAGAGTTTGTGTGGAGTGATGATTGTAAGTGAGCATTTGTGGAGTTGAATGACCGCCTCACATCCACTCTTGTCCTCACTCTTCCCTTTGGGAGTGATGGATTTGTCGTATTTACCGATGCTTCGCGAGTTGGTTTGGGTGTTGTCCTGATGCAACATGGAAAGCCGGTGACTTATGCATCTTGACAGCTCAAGGTTTATGAGTTGAACTACCCCACGCATGATTTGGAGCTGGCAACAGTTGTCTTCGCACTGAAGGTGTGAAGGCACTATCTTTATGGGGTCAGGTTCGAGCTCTTCTTCGACCATAAGAGCTTGAAGTACTTATTCTCTTAGTTTGAGCTGAAAATGAGGCAGAGACGTTGGATGAAGCTCCTGAAGGATTATAATTTTAATCTTCAGTACCACCCCGGCAAGGTGAATGTGGTGATTGATGCCCTTAGCCGTCAGCCACGAGGCCTGGTAGCGCACATGATGATTCAGGAGTGGAAGATGCTTAGGATGTGTCAGCATTCGACTTCGAGTTTGGCTTACAGTCTTCTATTGTACAGTTATCGAGCTTATCAATTCAGCCCTCTCTTGTCGCAAGAGTGATTGAAGCTCAGTAGGGAGACGAGTCGTTATAGAGTTATTGGGCAAAGGCAGCATCTGAGAGTCAGATAGATTGACAGATTGGTTCTGATGGTGGACTTCGTTTCAGAGGCCGATTGTGTGTCTCGAATGTTCCAAAGTTGCGTAGAGATCTTATGACTGAGGCACATCAATCGCGGTTTTCTATCCACTCTGGCTCGACGAAGATGTATCGTGATATGAGGCGTTAGTATTTTTAGGCAGGGATGAAGCATCATATCGCTAGTTTTGCGGCCGAGTGTGACACATGTCAGCGTGTCAAGGTCGATCATCAAAGACCCCCTGGTCCATTACAGCCATTGAGCATCCCGGCATGGAAGTGGGAGCATTTATCCATCAATTTTATCATGGGCTTACTGAGGACTCAGCACAGTCATGATGTCATCTAGGTTGTCATGGATCATCTGATTGTCGTGGATTATTTATTGATGAGATCGTGAGATTGCACAGTGTTCTGGTTTCAATCGTTTCTGACCGAGACCCAAAGTTCACGTCTCAGTTTTGGAGGAGCTTCTAGAAAGCGATGGGGTCTGCCTTGCAGTTTAGCACAACGTATCATTCGTAAACTAATGGGTAGACCGAGAGAGTCAACCAGATCCTTGAGGATATGCTTATAACTTGCATGATCGACTTCTCGAGTAGCTGGGATGAGCATTTGCACTTGGCTAAGTTTGCGTATAATAATGTTATCAGGAGACTATTGGTATGGCTCCCTTTGAAGCTTTGTATGACAGACCGTGTAAATCTCCTAGTTGTTAGGCCGAGGTTGAAGCGCACCGTTTCCTAGGCCTCGAGCTTGTGCAACAAACATCAGAGGTTATTGATATTATTAGGCAGAGGATGCGCACATCTCAGAGTCTTCAGAAGAGTTTTGTTGATTGTTAGTGTTGTCCCTTAGAGTTTGCAGTTGGGGATAGAGTGTATCTCAAGGTCTCGTCCATGAAGGGCGTGGTTCAATTTAGAGCGAAGGGCAAGCTTTTCCTGAGGTTTATTAGATATTTTGAGATCACTGGGCATATTGGCAATGTGGTGTCATGCCCTAAACTCAGAAACCGGGCTCACGAAATTTTCGATCGCTGAATCCGATGCTGACAGCCTCCGTAATACCCCATTCTCGGCTCCTAGCGCCCATACACCAAGGTTTGATCCTAGGATCCTATAAGGAGGATTTTTCAATGTACATTTATCTTGTAAGAAGCATAACCATAAGTATACCCAAATCACAAAGGCAACATCATCATCACATATCCACTAATATAAACATTTGAATACAATGCTGAAAAGGAAATACATATGTCAAAATTAAAACTCCAGGAGTCCGCTACATGCTCCAAGTTCAACGCTGTTGCGACCTAACGCTACCTACATGCATTTATCATACATAAGCTTATAAAAAGCTTAGAGGGTGGTGAAAGTGTATATGATGCACATGCCAAGAAAATACATATTAGAGTAAGTGAAAATACTAGCAATTCTTAAATCGTACAATATCAGAGTAATGCGAAAATATGCTGGTAAGTCTAAAAATATCATCAGCCTTATCCAGGCTATGCGATATAAAAACATAGTAGACCAATATTATATGCTGAGGAAGCAATGTAGATCAGTTATGCAATGTGGAGACATAAAAAGCCAAATATCAGATACTGAGTCCACAAATACCGTCAAGCTTAATTAAGTTATGCGATACAGAAGCACAGTAAACTGAATGTTATGTGTTAAGGATGCAATGCAATATGCAATGCGAATGAAATGACCACGCCGGAGTGTGAACTTAGGATGATAGTACGTAGTATCACAAGCTACGGGGTCCATCACAAGGACTTCTATCCAAACCAATCCCATACCTAAATTTGGATAGTCAGACTCAATGTGGTAAACTCCTGATCTCAGGTTAGTCGCATGTCCCATTCAAAATCCTGGCCATTGCGAAGGTACACATAACAAATAGTTACGCGCCACTAGCCCGAGTGGATAGTGAATGAATGGATGAATGAGTATGCAATTCTTACTTAATAAGTCCACATAACAATACCGTACATCTTTGGAATTATCACTAGGGTCTAGTACACTTCAAACCAGTTTGCCATCCCATCGCGTGCAACCAGGTGAGTGGAAGAGACCTCACTATCTGCTTGGCTAGTAGTCAGCCAATACCTACCCGGCACGTCGATAGCAGACCCATTTATGAGCTGGTCAAACTCAGCCTAGTTTTTCCCACTACGAATTGGGTGGATAAGGCCACACCCCCTTCTAACCGACCATGACACAGTGGAAGACGTGGCCTATTGGTATTCGGCATTGGGGTGCTCATGTAATCCACTCAATTTAGACGTTGGAGCGTTCTCTGGTACCTAGAGGGTTTAGAAATTTTCACCCAGGGCCATCTATGACGGCCCGATGTTAGTAATAGATTTTTGGTGTCCCATCTGGCCATCCACGACATACCTGTGGAAGCTACGACCCTGATGTCATTAGAGCGAATAGTAATCACAACATACAATGCAAGATGCATGAATTATATAATCCAGTCATGCATCAATCCTGCGCATACCATGCACTCATGTGAGACAATCTTCGCCTATCAAGGATTCATAACAATCTGCCCAATGACATATGCAATGGTCAACCAGATCTCATAACAAACATGCAGATGATGCGTATGGGTATGTATCATGATGTTATGCTATTACATACTTATAATTGGTATCGACAACCGGCACTGATAATTGGGCTCGATAATCAGAATCGACCTTGATAATCAGAATCGGCCTCGATAATCGGCCTAATAAAGGGCCTAAGGGAAGGGTCACAATATGGACATTTAACCATCATTGCCCATCAATGTGGACATTTAACCAACATTGCTCCTAAGGAGTGGACCACGTAGAGCCTAATATATAATGGGCCCATGGCCTCACATAAGGGCCCAATACACATCCCATTGACCGCACATAAAGGCCTCATGTACAATATAATGGGCCTTACGCAAGAGCTTAATATACATCACAATGGGTCTCACTCAAGGGCTTAATACAATCAGGATAAGCCTCACTCATCGGCCATATATAAATCTCATTGGGCCGCAATACACGGGCCTCAAATATATCTTAATGGGCCACGACCCATGAGCCTCAATATACATTATAATGGGCCGTAACCCATGGGCCCCATATATGTTAGTTGGGCCACAATACATGGGCCAGAAAATACATCTCATTGGGCCTCACATATGGACCACACATACATCACACCGGGCCTTATCAAATGGGCCTCATATACATCAAGTGGGCCACATCAATGGGCCGCACAAATGGATGTGTAAATATACAATACATGCATCAATGGTAGGCCCTTGGACAGTGCGAATATAGAATAAGTACACCAAGGTGGGCCCTATCACCTGGGCCTAATATATATAATAGGTGGGCCTTCCACATGGGCCAAAAATACATTACATCAGGCCTTGCCCATGGGCTTCGTATACATCATAATGGGCCACAACCCATGGGCTTCAAATACACAATAGGTGGGCCCTACATATGGGCCTCAATACATCGCAAGTGGGCCTTAAATATACATCACAAGTGGGATTTCCATGTGAACGGTATGGATATACACACATCTCAAGGTGGGCCCCACCCGTCTGCCATATGGACAGAGTGAATATAGAATAGATACATCAAAGTGAGCCTTACACGCTGTAGGTGGGCTTGCAGATGAACGACCTGCATGAAACACATACATCACGGTGTACCTGGCATGACAGCACCGTCTAAACATCGTCCATGTAAATCAACACTTTCCAAATGTCATCTAGCACCGTCCAACACAATCTGGACGGTGCGGATGAAATAAATACATCACGGTTGGCCCTCAGCACCGTTCAAAAATGGACAATGTGGGCATAAAATACATATGTCATGGTAGGGCCCCACCACACACTTGCAGCACGTGTGGGTGGGTCCCACACACAGATAAAATGGATGGAGAGTGTGAATAGAATATGCATATCAAGAGGACCCCACCCATCACCGTCCAATCTGGGTGGACGGCTAGATCAAATGCACTTTCAAGGTGGGTCCGATGGAACTGTCCAGATGTTGCCAGAACAGATGGACGGTGTGGGGTTTCACACATGCAAGGTGAGACCCTGATCTGGACAGTGTGATGACCCACCGTTCAAAGATACTGGATAGTGTGGGTTCCATACATCAAGGTGGGTCCCACATGGGGCCCACCATCAATAATATTAATATTATATATATTATATAATATATAATATAACATATTGTCCAGATGGATGGTTTGGATAGTGATACACGTTATAAGGGGCCCACCGTCTAGAGATCTAGACAGTGTGGGATGTAACACGTACATCAGCGGGACCCACAAAATTATTGCCATCAGGACAACAGCCAAGTGCTGCTGAATGGACGGTCTGGTACAACACATACCTCATGATCGGATGCACAGAACTTACTGTGTGAGATAGCAGCTGCTGCGTATAGCAAATGGACGATTTAGATCTCACACATAAATAATGTGGGCCTCATGGCTGCATTACACGGCCTTAAGGCCTAGACAGTGTGGATTTCACACGTATATTGTGTGGGGTCCACAAATCAAGTTGATGTTTGTGATTCGCTTCATCCAGGGCCTGCCGAAATCCAGTAGTAAGTGGGCCTCATGATCGAACTGTTTGGTTTAGGTGGGCCATGCTCCATCAAAAAAAGGGAGAGAGAGAGAGAGAGAGAGAGAGAGAGAGAGAGAGAGAGAGAGAGAGAGAGAACATTGGAGATGGGAGGGACCCCGCCACTATGGGTCCCTCTTTGATACATGACATACATCAAGATGGATCCCACCACAAGTGGGCCCTCAAATACACAATAATCAACAGTTGAAAATTTATAAAATCACCCACCATTGATCTTCTTGAACTTCTCCTTATCTTAGATTTAATGGGACATGATTTAACGGTTGAGATTGATTATGGAGGGTGGGATTGGGTGGTAAGAAGTGGGCCACACCTAGCTCTATCCATAGAGCTTGGAGCTTGGACGTGGGTTGCTTGCTTGAAAAATGGAGAAAATGATAGAGAGGATAAATGGGTGTGAGTGATGGAGTGATGGGGAGAGGGATGAGTGGAGTGATGGAAAGTTAACTTTTAGAGGTTGCTTTTTGTACTTGGGGATGGGATAGAGTAACGGGTTGAGTGATGGGTGTACTTTTGACAAGTGAGGTGATTGATGTGATGGATTCTCTTGGGATTACAAAACATGGTGTTTTTCTTGAATTGAACGTGGACCCACATCTCCTGGCCCGGGTATCACCTCGACAGGCAAGACACGACAATGGCCTCGTCGCAAGGGTACAAGTCTCGGGTTGAGTTGACTCTAGAATATAGGATACGACTTAGGGTCACACGCAAATGCTATCTACGCATTGCGGGTTACTGAAATTTGACCGGGAGGACTATGAAAGCCTACAGAACAGTACAGGCTAGGATACGGGTCTAACACGTGGCCTATAGGCTTGCCTTACCTTTTGAGTTGTTTGACATATACAACGTTTTTCATGTTTCTATGTTATGGAAGTGTGGGTCAGACACCGTTTTCGTGATTGATTGGCAGCCGCTTGAGGTCCGTGAGGATGTTTCCTACATTGAGCAACCGATTCACATCCTTGATCAGAAGGAGCAGGTCCTCCGGACCAAGTTCATTCCTCTGGTAAAGGTTTAGTGGGGTTATAATTCTATTGAGGAGGCATGTTGGGAGCGCGAGGCTGAGATTAGAGAGCGTCATCCCCTTTTTATGTAGATTGATTGTTCTTGTATTATGCTTTGCATTGCATTAATTGTGTTGATATATATGTCGATGATGTCATGCCTTCTCTTCCTTTACCTTGTCCTGCATGATAGTAAATTTTGAAAATGAAATTTTTATTAGGAGAGGAGAGTTGTCAGGCCCATGTCATATTGTTCATTCTGTTTCGTAAGATCCAGCGGTCCTCCCGATCAAATTCTGGCAACCCGCGACCTTTTGATTACATTTTCCCATAAACCTAAGTCACATCCTGTAAACCCGAGTTGGCTCGACCCAGGACTCATGCCATTGCGACCGCGCCGTCGCCGTATCTTGTGCGCTACTCCGACACTTAAATCATAAGATGTGGACCGTGCATGATCATGGCCGTAGTTCGCATGTTGTGAGGCCATTCCAGTTAGTGCATTTTTCAAGAGCAATCATGATGTTGATGTCATCCTCTTATATGTAATCATGCTTTTCTCTTCCCAAGCTCATACACCTCTTACAAATCTCATTATTACCTTACAAAAGTAATCGTCTCCTTATCCTATCTCTTATAAGCCATGATTACTTTTCTTCCCCATGATCTTGCAAGTCATCATTCCTAGCCTAACCTATCCCTCTCTCTCTCTCTCTCTCATCTCTTTTTCCTTCCCTTTCTTCCTCATTTTTATTTTTTTTTCATTGCAAGAGAGAAGAGAGCTCCCTAAAAATCTAGCAACCTCAAGCTCCCTAATCCCCCATATCCAACCTTGCAAACCTCATCTTAACCATTAAAATCCCTCCCTTGAAGATAAGAAGACCCATTGGTGGTAGAAGGATAAGAAGGAGATTAAGATTTGGACGTGGGTGCCGTTTTTAGAGTAGATCTTCCATCCTTTCTTTGATTTTCTTACATAGGATCATGTAGGACCCACCAATCAAATGGTGGAGATCCTACTTGATCCTTTGGATGTAGCTAATAGCCCATCCTTGATGCATGCATGATCCATGATGAGTCCATTCTCCATGGACCCCATCATGATGTTTTCTTCTTCAATCCATGCCTTTAAGGGTCATCTAGACCCCTTATTTACATGGTGGGGATGACATCCCCACCTCAGATTTTTATTATGATTATGATGGGCCCATGCATGTATGGGACCCATCTTGATGTATCCATGTGCATGGAGGAGCTCATAGTGTCGAAGCTCTTCCCATCTCCGCCATTTCTCTCTCTCTCTCTCTCTCTCTCCCTTTCTTTTATGGTGATAATGATGTGTGTGTGGCCCACCTAATGTTGCTGTCTAAAGTTGGGGCGTAAGCCCCATGTCCTAGACCGTACCATTTCTTAGGCTTCCACGGTCTTCCCGGTCGAATTCCAGCAACCTTTGACCCTTAACGGGTATTTGTGAGCAACCCTGCATCACACACCATCAACCCTAGTCGACTCAAACCGAGACTTGTACCCTTGCGACCACGCCGTCGTCACGGTTTCGATGCCATGACTCACACACTAATCCGATACCCTGGTTAGGAGATGTGGGCCAGTGTTCGATGCGAGGAAAATGTCGCATGTATAAATTTTGAGAGAATCTCTACAACTTGTCACATCAATCAATCAATCCCATCATGTCAAGTACATGTCAAGTACACATCACCTCACACCCATCCCCAAGCAACCCTAAAGTCAAAAATTTTCTTACAAGCCCATACTTTTCTTACACCATTTACCACAAAAGTCAAAAAGGCTCTTACACACCCATCACTCACCACATCCATCACCCATCAGTCCACCTCTCTCTTTACAACCCTCTCTCTCCTTCATTTTCAAATCTCATTCCAAGCAAATCTAAAAAAAAAAAACCCATACATCCAAGTCTCTCCCAAACTCTTCCAAGTAACAAGTGTGGCCCACTTCCTACCCTTTCATCTTCCATCTCAATCGTCCAAACCTCATCTCCTCCGTTAGAATCAAAGCTAAGGAGCAAAGGAAGCCTATGGTACAAGAAGAAGCCGGTGGGTGATCTTAGAGTTATCTTTTATTCTTTCTTTGATTTAAGGGTCCACATATGCGGGATCCACCTTGATGTATGTTTTGTAACAAAGAGGGATCCCATAGTGGCAGGGCCCCTCCATCCTCGCCGTTGTCTCTCTATCTCTCTCTTGTTGTGTGGATCCCACTATGATGTATGATCCACACCATCCCATCCGTAAGGCCCACCTTGCTGACCACCTTTCGGTGGGCTTGGATGTAAGGGGGAAACATAAATATTAGCTTGTTCCCAAAAGTTAGGTGGGCCACGTCCCTACGTGGGACCCACCATGAGGCTTGTGTTATATTCACACTGTCCAGCGTCCAAAGATGCTAGACGTGTGCTGACATTGATGTGTGAACTGCAGTGGGTGCTGGCAGGGGGTGCTGGCGGTGGAGTCCATGGGACCCACTCCCATCCACCCTCCAAAGAATGGGCCACACCATGATATATGTGCCTTATCCAAACCGTCCACCATTCTAGACGGTGGGCCATGTCCTTGTAAGGCCTACTTCTACACCCTGATCCATAGCTCGCTGACAGACTGAGTGGAGGTCCCTAGTTTCAATGGTGGGCCCCAACTCACGTGGCAGACAGAGTGAAAGATACCTCATTTCAAACACTGAGATCATGGTATCGATCCTTATGAAGGTGGCTAACATGGAGTGTGTACTGGCATGGAGTGTGTATGGACGGAGGGGTCCATGGGACCCACCCACATTACCCATCCATTTTGGTGGGCCACATGATGTATGTGTTTTATCCAAACCGTTCATTGCACCTGGACCATGGGACCCACTGTCCGTGTGGGGCCCATTTTCAACACCCAGATCCATAGTTCAACTAGCAGACAGAGTGAAAGATACCTTGTTTAATGCTGAGGTCTTGGCAGAGGGAGGTTGCTAGTGAAGTGTGAACGGACGTGGGGTCCATGGGACCCACTCCCACCATCCATCCAATTTGGCGGGCCACACCATGATGCATGTGTTATGAACAAACCGTCCACCATCACTGGACGGTGGGCATCACACCCCACGTGTGGGGCCACCTTGGTGTACGCATGTGTCCGTCCAGGATGGTATGTGTATGATATTAATATATTATATTATATAATGTTAATACATGATATGATATATTATATATTATAATATAATATAGCATATATGCATTTAACGTTGTGGTGGGATCCACCGATGCTACTTTCAAAAAGCAACAGAAGCTGCATGTGTTATACATACATATATATATATATATATATATATATATATATATATATATATATATATATATATATATATATATATATATATATATATATATATATATATATATTATATTTCAAATACATAAGGGTGGGCCCTATGTGGGACCACCACTGTTTTCTTAAATACAGTAAAGGGCATCCCTATTAGACATCATCAGGTCTGTAGGACCACTACTGTACTCAGCAACAAGTGGACTCCACCTCTAGTTGATATGCATGGCAGCAAGTCTCGTGGGTCCCACCTTTTCCATCCACGTCGTCTACCTATGGGACCCACCATGATGCATGTGTTGTGTACAAACCGTCCAACCATTTTAAAATATCATTTTATGGCATGAGCAAGGGATGGGTCAAATCTAAAGTTCAAGTGGGACCCACCGTTTAAATAGTGGATAGTAACATCCACCGTTCATGTAACACCCCAAATTTTACCAACCTGAATTTAGACGTCCTTAGGCAATGGGTCAACCATAACACCTTGGTAACCTCTCAGAACTCATTCCAAAGCCAAAGAAACCATTTAGGACTAATTTTTTTAGAAATTTAACATGAATTAACTAGCGCTACACTAGATTTCCTGCGAAATTATCACCAACCACTTTAAATACGATCTGTAAGACCCAAAACCTATAGACTTGTTACTGCTATGTTACCCTAAAATGTAGAATCAATCTCTAAACCCAGTTGCCCTCAAGATCATTTGGAAACTTTGAATCGGACCTAGACCGCACGTCGAAAGTATGATAGCGATGAACCTAGACCATTATAACCGCCTAGTTGGACTTGACTATCACTTAGAAAATCAAGCCCAAATGATGTCCTGAGACCATTTCCTTGAGTCCGGAGTGAAGAGAGTGAGAAAATGAAAATTTTTAAAAAAATAAATATAATTTTAAGTAATCTGGATAGTTTCGCTTGCACGTTATTTCTAAGCGTTCTGACCGTTAGATTTCGACCTAAATTCACCCTCGGATCAGGATAGGTGGCCCATACATGTCATAGCACTTGTAGCTCTGATTGAATTTTTATGACCGTTGAATTGAAACTGGTCTGCCACGGTTGATCTGGAAACTCTACCGGACTGAAAACTTAGATTGACCTAGATCCAATATTAGAGAGCTTAAGTCCGACCGCATTTAGTAATAGGACCTCCAAAAGTGCTGTGTTGGATCGGAACAGACTTGATTTGGTTATAACCTAAGTATACCTTGGCCCCAGGGCTATTTTCATCGCTTTTGGTCTTATAAAAAGGCCTTAAACCCTCTCTCACAAATCCCATACGAATTCCAAACCCTAACTAAGAAAGAGAGAGAAAGAGAGAGAGAGAGTAGGAGATTCACCCAGGGATTCTACCCTGCCACTCCATGTGTTTCAACACCACTACCTTATCGCTATTACGGCATTTCTAATTCCATTCTTGGATTAGAAATCCTAACCCTAACCTATTTTGGAGCTTAAAATAGTTAAGTGTTGTTGTAACTAACATATATTCATGCCTTAGGTTGCCTATACACCGTTGACGTAGACTTATCATCTAAATCATATCCGTTATACATTTTCTGGTTTAAGGTGCGGACTATATACGTTTAGGTTATGGTTTTCAAGACTTTCAATGTCGGTTAATGATAGATTACTGACGTGGATGTTATTTCACATGAAGAACATCCTATCCGTTTTCTGTTTCGATTAAATACGAAGATTATAGAATTTTGTGTATTCCATGTATTCATAGAAAATACCGTATACGTATGAAATTTGAAAGTATATTTGCCATGATTTATTGTTGTGTGTTTATGCTAGTTATGAATGTAACAACGTCTCGATGAAAGGATTCACCCTAATACATGTTTCGGCCAACATACGCTATGTATGTTATTAAGTGTAGTCTAAGTGTTTGTTGAAATGACTAAATAAATATGGATTTATGATTTATGCCTGTCATATGTATTGAATGTAAGAACATGATTGTTGTGTATTAGACATCTTCTTAATATAAGGATCTGTCATATTATATGTTGAAATCAACATACGTCATGTATGTTGGAGTTGTGTAGTCTAAGTGTTAGATAAAAATGCCTGTGTGAGAAATTGGGTGACGGACTAAATTTAATAAGGTTGTTGAGATAAGATTCTCGACTACCTTAGCCATATACATGAATTCCTTCAAAGTAACTGTAACTTGTATGGCGTGGTTTGTGTAGAATACATATGTGTTGGATGACATGCTATATGTGTTTCATTGTACTTTCAAATGTTACCTATGTTTATATTGGTTATCAAATGCTGTAGGATTATCTTATCACATGTACATACTGCTTACATCAGATTATGTTTGGGGCTATTGAATAGTCCAGGAAATTGGTAACCGGACTTGAGTTCGTGGTTGAGTTATATTCGCCACACAGAACCTATTTGACGAACCCGAGCAGTGCTTTGCTTGTCGACAGTGGTTAGGTCACACAAGGTGCTTATGCACTTCATGTCGATCAACTTAACAGGCGCTCATACTAGTCAAACTCATCAAGTAACGTGATTAGCCCGATGTATGTTAACCATGTATGGACGCTACTGCTTGAACCTAGGGTACCAAACTTACTAATGAAAATCCCCTCTAACCTTGGTACCTCGATCCGCTAAGACTCATGAGCCGATTATGGTGGTATGGGACACTATATTTGAGCTGTCGGCCTACACTGGGGCCACGAGCCTCCCCATAGTGACCAGTGAGCAACCCAGACTCGTGAGCCGATTATGGTGGTATGAGACACTATATTCAAGCTGTCGGCTTACATTGTTTGGTGATGGGGGAGTGGTGTAACGATTGTGTGTAACAGCCCTGACAGCCCTTGTAGTGACCATGAGCGTACTCTGAGTCTACGTGGGGGCGATGACCCTTCCATAGTAACAAGAGTACAAGTTAGGCCTGTATCAATTTGGTGATGGGGGAGTGGTATAACGATTGCATGTAATAGCCCTGATAGCCCTTGCAGCAACCTAGAACCGTAACATCATATGAGATATTCTCGGACTGACGACCTGAGAATGGATCATCATTTGGGTAATGATACAAGGGAGGTACCTTAGCTTCCCAATCCTACAGTATGAAAAGGACTAATAAGAACTTGGTAAACATGCTCATATCATCGCACTACATGTGCTATCGGTGTTGGTGAAAGAGCACTGAGGAAGTGATTGATATGCGCGACCGTAAGATGAAGATCGCCGAGGGAGATTGTGGCGAGGGCATGCATCATTCCCTCATATCATTCTTGTATTAACAAGAGTATCTAGGATATGTTTAATTGTATTGTTTTATCATTACTGCTTGATTGAATTGATAACATATTAACCTTTGTTGTATAGTTTCTACTGAGTTGATCACTCACTCCTACATTTCGAGACGGTGTTTACAATACCAACTAGTTCCTGTTTTAGTTTCAGATGGTGGTAATGCTTGCGAGGCAGAGCCCGTCCTTTTGGCGATGAGGATGGTTTCTCCTATAAGCAGTTCTCATGCGGGTTCATATGAACATGCCCTAATTGATGGGGATTCAGGGCTATGTTGGTAGTGATTTATCACTTTTTGATATATTTATTTGGAGACACGTCTTGTAATTATGACCTGGCAGAGCATACATATCTTGGGGACTTAAGTTGATTTATATATGTATTTCCATCTTCCACTAGTGTTTTCAAACTATCCCTAAATTATGTTTGCAGTTTTGGCTTAATCTACCTCATGTTTTATGCCATAATATAGATAACATTCACCCATCATCAACAATGCTGCATAAGTGATGTTCTGGAACTCGGGAGCTGAGCTTTTACTCGACCCTCGATTTTCAGGACGTTACAGTTCAAACTTCTAAAGGTCGTGGTAGTTCCAATTTAGTTTATATTTGTTTTCATTTTATCTATCTCTATGTTAACTTGTGGACATGTTTGATCTTAAATACATAAGGGTGGGCCCGATCTGATATACATTTGACCCATGTGACTTGGCCCATTTGGCTAGGCCCGATGTGATGTACTTGGGGCCCAATTGGTTAGACCGATGTGATATACGAGGCCCGTTGTTGAGGCCCACCTTGATATATATGAGGCCCATATGATTAGCCCCATTAAGATGTAGTTAAGGCCCATCCATTAAGATGTAGTTATGGCCTATCCATTAAGACCCACCTGATATACATAAGGCCCGTGCTATACGGCCCATTTGTTACATCTAAGGCCCATGGGTCGAGGCCCAATTGGATGTACAAAAGTCCATTACAATGTGTGACTCTACCATAGTTTGTGTAATGATGTTTATAACAGCCGTGCCTTAGGAGCAATGTTAGTTTGACGTCCACATTGTAAGAATAATATTAGTTAAATGTCTGCATTATAATTCTCCCTAGGGCCCATTGTTAGGCCCATACTCGTAGGCCGTCTAGGCCCATCTCTGTTATGAATAACATCCATTACCACATAACATGTTAAGCATAGTTTCATGATTCATGATCATACGCATCATATGTATGCTTGATATGAGAAGTGACTGATCATAGTATATGCCTTCGGGCAGATTGTTTAAGGACTCCTGGTTAGGCGGTGTTTCCCTACATGATCGCACGATATGCGCAGGATTACCGCATGACTGGATAATATGATTCATGCATTTCGCATTGCGTGATATGGTTATTGTATACCCTAGCGACATCAGGGCCATAGCCGCCACAGGTATATCATGGTTGGCAGGATTGAATATCAAAAATCTTATTCTACATGGGGTGTTTGTGTAATGATGTTTATAACAGCCGTGCCTTAGGAGCAATGTTAGTTTGACGTCCACATTGTAAGAATAATATTAGTTAAATGTCCGCATTATAATTCTCCCTAGGGCCCATTGTTAGGCCCATACTCATAGGCCGTCTAGGCCCATCTCTGTTATGAATAACATCCATTACCACATAACATGTTAAGCATAGTTCCATGATTCATGATCATACGCATCATATGTATGCTTAATATGAGAAGTGACTGATCATAGTATATGCCTTCGGGCAGATTGTTTAAGGACTCCTGGTTAGGCGGTGTTTTCCTACATGAGCGCACGATATGCACAGGATTACCGCATGACTGGATAGTATGATTCATGAATTTCGCATTGTGTGATATGGTTATTGTATACCCTA
This sequence comes from Magnolia kwangsiensis, assembly GCA_037074715.1. NCBI lineage: Eukaryota > Viridiplantae > Streptophyta > Magnoliopsida > Magnoliales > Magnoliaceae > Magnolia > Magnolia kwangsiensis. Next base: position 37,392,137 of record CM073576.1, on the reverse strand, counting down.
GCGACATCAGGGCCATAGCTGCTACAGGTATATCATGGTTGGCAGGATTGAATATCAAAAATCTTATTCTACATGGGGTGTTATAGATATCCATAGGTGAAAGTCCCTAAATCCTTATGGTACCAAGAGATTGCTCCAATGTCTAGACCGAGTGGGTGTATGAGCGCCAAGTACCGATTACCAGAAGGCCGCGCTTTTCACTGTGTCGTGGTCGGTTGGAAGAGGGTGCAGCCTTACCCACCAGAGAGGAGGGGGCAAAGCTAGGCTGAGTTTGACCAGTTCGAGGAATGGGTCTGTTATCGACAAGCTGAGCCCGATATTGGTAGGTGAATAGTGAGGTCTCTTCCACTTACTTTATTGCGTGCGATGGGGTGGCGATCTGGTTTAGAGTGTACTAGACCCTGATGATATTATAGAATTGAACTATATTGATATGTGGACTTAGATGAAGATTTGTATACTTGAGTTACATTTCACATCACATGGCCTTGGTATGGCCGACATCATTCATGCCTTGCATCGTATGGCCTTGGTACGACCAATAGTATTCATGGATCCATCAGCATATTCTGCATTACTATGATATTGCATTACTACCTTGCGCACACACTTTCACCACCCTCTAAGCTTTCCATAAGCTTATACACGACTATTGCGTGCAGGTGACGTTAGGGCGCTGCAGTGCTGAGGCAGGAGCGCTTTGCAGATCATCTTGGAGCTTTTGTTCATCATCATTATATTTTCCTTTTATGCTCATTGTACTTGTAAAGTTTTTTATCATAGTAAAAATGTAATGGAGTTTTTGGTTGTTATTTATGGGTTATGCTTATCACAAATCAAACTGATATTGAAAATCCTCCTCGTAGCATCCCAGGATTGGAACCTTGCGAATGGGCACTGGGAGCCGAGAATGGGGTTCTACGGAGGCTGTCGGTGCCAGATTCGGCGATTGAAAATTTTATGAGTCCAGTTTCCGAGTTTGGGGCGTGACATGGGGCATCCACACATCCATATTTTTAGGACACCTTGCTGCCCATTTTCGGGCCAATTTGGATGAAGAAAAACACATGGGACAGCCCGACTTTCTGGATGTATGGCCCACCCACATAGACCCCATTAATGTATGTATTTTATCCATGCCAGCCATCCATGGGGCCCACCTTACTGGACTATCGAAATCACAATATGCACTATAAAGTATCTGTCTTATCCATGCTGCCCATCCATGGGACGCATGATGCATGTGTTTTTCCCATGCCGTCCAGCATGGGCATGGGGCCTAACATGACGTGTGGGTTTTATCCCCACTGTCTGTCCATCTGATGGGGTGTGGACCCCACCCTCGTGGCCAACCTTGAAGTATGTATTACATATCTACACTGTTCATCCATTTTCAGGACGGTGGGATGTCCCAGTAGCATGTAGTTGCTGTTGGTGCCAGCAGTTTTGGGGCCTAATCATGAGGCATGTATTATATCCAACCATCTATCCATCTTAGGGCTCACCCCACACGTGTAGCACGTGTGGGGTTAGGACCCACCATGATGTATGTAATTTTTATTTGGGTCGTCCATTTACTGGATGGCCAGCAGCTAAGCTGCCTTTGCCATCAGCAAGTTTTGTGGGTTGGACGAGCTATGTGTTATATCCATACATCCTCCATTTGGAAGATGTGTGGGGCCCACCCCACACGTGCTGCACGTGTGGGATGGGACCCACCTTGATGTATGTATGTATTATATCCACGTGATGGGACCCACCTTGATGTACGTATGTATTATATCCACCATCCTAGGAAGATCGTGGACCCCACTATAATGTATGTGTCTTATACACACCGTCCAACCATTTTGGCATGGGCCCACCCCACATGTGTAGCATGTGTGGGGTTAGGACCCACCTTAATATATGTATTTTGTATCAACATCGTCCAGCTGGACGGTGTGCTACGTGAAGCCCAACCATGATGTATGTATTTCTCCATGCTATCTGTCGCAGCCCACCTTGATGATGTGTTGTGTATCATGTCGTCCATGTGATATGAGGGCCGACCGTGATGTATGCATTTCTCCACGCCATCCAGGGCAGCGGCTCACTCTAATGAACACGCTGTATATCCAAGTTACCCATACATTTTTCTTGGATTATGGGCTACCCCATTGGGCTTAATTTCGTGGTACAACATGCCCACCTTGAGGTATGCATTGTAGGCAATCTGTCCATCTAATTTTTTGGACTATATGGGCTGGTCCAATAGGCCCACTATGATGTATGTGATGCACTCACTACCCATCCCTTATGCCTAACCCATGGGCCCTTATGTGTGGCCCAATATGATGTATTTGCGGCCCTTTGGTAAGGCCCATTATGATGTACATGAGGCCCATGAGTGAGGCCCAATGGGATGTGTATGAGGCCTTTGTGTGAGGCCCATTGTGACATATATTGGGCCTTTGTACTGTGATGTATATTAGGTTCTTATGTGAGGCCCATTATGTTGTATGTGAGGCCTTTGTGTGAGGCCATGGGCCCTCTATATGATTGGCCCTATGTGGGCTGCTCTTTGGGAGCAATGTTGGTTAAATGTCCACATTGATGGGTAATGATGGTTAAATGTCCACATTATGACCTTCCCTCAGGCTTTGTTAAGCCCATTCTCATCATTCTCTTAGTGGGTTAATAAAAATCATTGGACCCTATCAATGTTGCATAATCCATCATCACCGTAGACGGATGGATCTGTGTTATCGGATTTGGTATATCCACGGCCGAGGGCCGATCTTTATGCTATGGTTTACATCAGCGATTCATCTGTGGATCCTACCTTGCATTTAGGTTGATTATCGAAGCCGATTAACGACACCAATTATCGATGTCGATTATGAGTATATGACAGTACAACATCATGATACATGTCCATACGCTTCATCTACATGCTTGACATGAGATGTGGTTGATCATTGCATATGACATTGGGCAGGTTGTTCATGGGACTCCCTGATAGGCGAAGTTGTCCCACATAAGCGCATGGCATGCACAGGATTGATGCATAACTGAAATGTGTGACTCATTCATCTTGCATTATGTAATTATGATTACTGTACGCCCTAGCGGCATCAGAGTTGTACCCTTTGTAGATATAGTGTGGATGGTAGGATACCGAAAATACTGTTTAAGCATGGGGGCGTGTAGGATGTCCTAGGGTGAAAGTCTCAAAACCCTTATAGTATCATGGAGGATGCTCCAATGCCTAAACCGAGTAGATGTATGAGCGCATGAGGGCTAAATACTAGGATGTCGAGTCTCGTACTGTGTAGTAATCAGTTTATAGGGGGTACGGCCTTATCCACCCGAGGGGAAGGGGCAATGCTAGACTGAGTCTGATTAGCTCATAAATGGGTCCGCTACCGATGTGCCGGGTAGATATTGGCAGACTGCTAGTAAGGTAGGTAGTGAGGTCTCTTCCGCTTGCACGGTTGCATGTCCAGTGTAGGATGATGATGTGGTGTATAGTGTATTAGACCCTGGTGATATCCTAGAGATGAGTTGTATGATTATGTAGATTTTGATGAGGATTGGTATGCTTGAGTTGCATCTCGCATCGCATGGCCTTGGTATGACTCATAGTAGTCATTCCTTGCATCACATCATAACCTTGGTATAGCCGATAGCATTCATGCATTGCATCGCATCATAGCCTTGGTATAGTCGATAGCATTCATATCTTGCATCGCATAGCCTTGGTATGGTTGTTAGCATTCATGGATTCACCAGCATATTTCTCTTTACTCTAATATTACATTCTGAGCACGCTTATATTGCGCACACACTTTCACTACCCTCTAAGCTTTCTATAAACTTATGCACGATATATGCGTGCAGGTGACACGAGAACGCAGTCATAACTGAGCAGGAGTAGGAGCGTGACGCGGAACATCAGGAGTTTTTGGTTATTATTATCATTATATTTCCCTTTATGCACCTTGTACTCAAAATTTTTTATCTTAGTGAATTTTGTGATGGTGTTCTTGTGGTTATTATTCATGGGTTATATTACAGTTATGCTTATTGTGAAACAATCTTATGCTAAAAGTCCACCTTGTAGGATCATAGGATCAGAACTTGACATATGGATGTCGGGAGTCGAAAATGGAGTACTACGGAGGCTATCGGTACCGGATTCGGCGATAGAAAATTTTTAGAGCTTGGTTTCCGAGTTTGGGGCATGACAGAGCATGCACTTCTTGACTTAGGAGTGAGCATAAATCTAATTCATACTCGGTATACGAACAACTGGGTCTAGGTGTATTAAAACTCACCCAGACCACATTACAATTTGTGAATCGCTTAGTTCATGTACCGAGAGTGGTAATGTAACACCCTGAAAATCGGGGGTCGTGTATAAACTCAACTCCCGAGTTCCAGACCGTCACTTATGCAACAAAAATGATTATGATTCAATGTTGTCTGATTTAAAGCATTCACATGAGTAAAAGTATACCAAAACTGCAATTCATATTTCAGATCCAGTGATAAAAGCAAGCGGAAGACTAAACAATATATATATCACTGTATGGAAAAACAAAGTAAATCTCATCTGTCTCTAAAGTATGAATACATCTCTGAGTCTCATATACATATACATGAACAAAAGTAAATGTCCAAAATAGTCTCACTGAAGTCCCATCGATCCAGGTCGCCTACGCGAAGCCATCGTGATACTGCATGTACGAGAACTCGTCCTGATCCTCGTCAAAGTCTGGCTCCACCTCCTGGATCTCAGCCTCACCTGCATCTACAACAGGGTCTGGTGGGTGTTGCAAACACCATCCCGTAAGTGATCAACTCAGTGGAATCATAAAGCAAAGATTAGCATGTTCACAAATCAATCATGCGATAATAGTAAAGCAGTAAATCAGACAATCCTAATACTGTTGTTAATGCAAGATGATATGACGTGATGTATGCCCTCACCGACGATCTCCCTCATACGGCAACATCTTACGACCGCGGCATGCCACACTCCCTAGAGTGCTCCACATCTTCCAAGCACATGCAATGCTATGGTGATATGATTTCTAAGTTGTTATTAGTCCATTCAAACAGCAGGATTGGGAAACTAAGGTACTTCCCTTGTATCAATCCCAACACAGATCCTGTCTAGGGTCGTCACTCCTAGTAATCTCATACGATGTATATTTCGTAGGTCACTACAAGGGTTGCCAGGGCTGTTGCTCGCACTCATTGCACCGCTCCCCCATCACCTTATCAATACAGGCCTACCGTACTCTACTGCAAAGGAAGGGTCGTCGCCTCCCGTGGACTCAGAATACGCTCGCGGTCACTACAAAGGACTCGTCGCCTGATCAGTGTAGGCCGACAGCTAGAATATAGTGTCCCATACCACCATCATCTGCTCACGAGTCTAGGTGCTCACTGGTCACTACGGGGAGGTTTGTGGCCCCAGCGTAGACCGACAGCTCGACCACGGTGTCCCATACCACCATGCCCGGCTCATGAGTCTTCGTGGATCAAGGTACCATGGTTTACAGGGTTTACAATGGTAAGTTCAGTAGCCTAGGTTCAAGCAATTATGACTCATACAAGGTGAACATACATCGGCCAGTCGGGTTACTTGACGGGCTCGACTAGCGCGATCGCATCTCAAGTCGAACGACATGAAGTGCGTAAAACACTTCGCGTGGCCTAACCACTGCCGCCAACTCCAAATACGAATCACGTTCATCGACGCGTCGTTCGTGGCTATGACCAGTCAGCCACGAATTCGCTCGGTTACCGACTGCCTGAACTAAGTCTAGTCCCAAGCACTTATGGAATCACATCAGCAATATATGTAAAAGTATTGGAATTGAAATACAATCATGTGAGCATGTTAACACATGTTATAACATTCAACTTAAGCGAATCTTCAAGCACATATATTCCATGCATGTAATGAAATCATGCATTTAGTCAACATGTAGAAAATCATTTAGGTCAGCATATTAATTAAGAAATCAATCAAAAACTATCACATAACATCTTTTAATTCAATACATACTAATACAAGCATTTATACAAACACATACACTACACACTTAAGTCTACATATAGTATGTCGACCCAAAGTGCGCAACTAGGCGAATCTCTTCGCCAAACTAATTATGCACGCATTCCTAACTTCCTAATGCGACAACAAACCATGTCAATCACATCAGCAAAATATGAATGTAAATAGTACTTCCTACAAATGACTAAAATGCCCTAAATCTCATATTCTTTGTTAATTTACGAAACGAGAAACGGAGAGCATTTTGTACATGTCAAACGGCGATGCCGTCAAGAATCTACTATTAAACGACATTGAAAGCGTTGGGAACCGTCAATCAAAGCGTCTAAAATCCTCACCTTATGTCTTGTAAACATGTGAATTGAAACGGAGCGTATACGCTTCGTCTACGGCGAATAAGGAACCTAATACACGAGATCCATAAGCTACATCACTATGGAAACAAGAAAAACTCAAATCAGCAACTATTTAGGGTATTTACTTACCTAGAATCACGGTGAAATTGCCGGGAAAGCGGTAGACGTGTGTTGCTTGAGCACGTGCAACACGTAGCACAAGTGGCAGGAAGAACTCTCCCACTCTCTCACAATCTCTCACCTTTTTCTCTCTCCCAAGTTAGGATTTCTCTCAAATTCGGATGGGAGAGAGGAGTGAGGGTTTCAATCCCTTTTATAGCCTAAAACATGTCCAAAATAGGCTTGGGAACAATGTTTACTTGGTGCCTAACCAAATCGGGGCCGTTTCGGTCCAAAGGAGCATTTCTGATGGTCCCCTGGCCAAATACGGTCGGACTTAAGCTCATGCATACTGGATCTAGCACACATCCAGTTTTCAGACCGGTAGGGTTCGCAGATCGCACGTGGCGGACCAGTTTCAGTTTAACGGTCATCACGCCAAGATCAGGCCTATAAGTCTCGTGATATGTAATAGATATTTTTCTTGATCCAAGGGTGTAATTTGGCTGTATTCTGACGGTCAGAACGCTCAATACTGATGCGTCAATTCGTGTGCCAGATTTAAATTTCAAATTCCAATTCTAACCCTATTCTCACTCTCTTCGGTCCAGGCTCAATGAAATAGCCTGTGATTATCGGTTCGACTTGATTTTCGGAATGAGTGTCAAGTCCAGCTAGGCGGTTCTAACGGTCTAAGATAGGAGGTATCGGACTTTCGACGTGCGGTCTAGATCCAATACAAAGATTCAAAGTGGTCCAGAGAACAAACCTGCTTAGAGTTTGGTCCGAGGTTTTAGAGCATTATAGCACCATTGGTTCCACTCGCTTTGGGCCTTGTAGAACGTATTTAAAGTGATCAGGGACCATTTCCCAGCTATTCTAACGTTGCACTAGCTAACCTAGTCATATTTTCTAAAGGAATGAATTTTACGCAATTTCGGGTCGAGTTGGTACTCGAGCCCAAGTACGGGTTTTTCACGGGCGTTACAATCTACCCCCCTTAACAAATGATTTCGTCCTCGAAATTTTGTACCTTTTCGTACTCCTCGAGAAGCTGTGGGTAGTTCTTTCTGATCTCGCCTTCTGTCTCCCAGGTAGCCTCCTTCTCAGAGTGATGCGTCCATATTACCTTCACAAGGGGAATCACCTTGCTACGCAGTACCTGCTCCTTCCTGTCTAGGATACGTGTCGGTCGCAGGATATATGTAACATCCTCTCCTAACTGCACCTGCTCCCATCTGATGATATGGGAAGGATCAGCAATGTACTTCTTCAGCATAGAAACATGAAATACGTTGTGAACGCTCGCGAGAGGCGTGGGTAAAGCCAATCGGTAAGCCACCGCTCCCACACGATCGAGGATCTGGAATGGGCCAATGAATCGCGGTGCCAGCTTCCCCTTCTTCCCGAACCGAAGGACTCCCTTCATAGGGGAAACTCGCAAAAACACATGATCCCCAACTGTGAACTCTAGTGGCCTCCGTCTCGTATCGGCGTAACTCTTCTGTCTGCTCTGCGCTGTAAGGAGCCGACGTCGAATAATATCAATCTTCTCTGACGTCACCTGCACTAACTCTGGGCCAATCAAGCTACGCTCACCGACCTCTAACCAGCAATGCGGTGCGCGACAAGGTCGCCCATACAGCGCCTCATAAGGTGCCATACCGATACTCACCTGAAAACTGTTGTTGTACGCAAACTCCGCATATGCAAGACAATCATCCCAACTGTCCTTGAAGTCCAATGCGCAAGCTCGCAACATGTCCTCCAAGATCTGGTTCACCTGCTCTGTCTATCCGTCTGTCTGTGGGTGGAAGACAGTACTGAACTTCAACTTTACACCCATAGCCTCCTGAATGCGAGTCCAAAAAATGGAAATGAACCGCGTGTCTCTGTCCGACACGATCTCCAGCGGAACTCCATGCAGACGCACAATCTCTCTGATGTACAATCTAGCCAGCTCGTCTGCAGAGTTCGTAACTCTGATCGGTAGGAAGTGCGCCGACTTCGTCAGACGGTCGACGATCACCCAAATGGAATCATGTCCCTTTCTCGTCTTCGGCAACCCAGAAATGAAGTCCATGGAAATGAAATCCCACTTCCACTCTGCAATCGGCATAGGCTGCAAAAGTCCAGGTGGTCGGTGATGCTCTACCTTCACCTGCTGACAAGTGAGACAACGGGACACGAACTCAGCTATGTGGGTCTTCATACCTTCCCACCAATACGTCCTCTTCACGTCACGATACATCTTTGTGCTGCCTGGATGCATCGCGAGTCTAGTAGAATGCGCAGCCTCGAGAATCTCTCGTCTCAAGTCAGGGACATCTGGGACGCATAGACGGCCACGGTAACGTAAGCCCCCATCCATACCAACTCGCCAGTCAGCGTCAGCATCATCACTGGCCTGCTCTCGAAGCTCAGTAAGATGCACATCGTCCCCCTGCGCCTCGATGACTCGGTCATCGATCTGAGATCGCACCTGTACATGTGCGATGAACTCAAACGGCTCCTCTACGGTGAGTTTCTGCTCAAAGTCTCGCAAAAACTCAATCATATCCCACTCGGCAACCATCAGCGGAGCTGCAAACTCTATCGCCTTCTTGCGGCTCAACGCATCAGCCACAAGGTTCGCCTTCCCAGGATGGTAAGAGACTTCAAACTTGAAGTCCTTCAACGTCTCCATCCATCGCCGCTGCCTCATATTCAAGTCTCGTTGTGTGAATATGTACTTGAGGCTCTTGTGGTCGCAAAAGAGCTCGAACTCCTCTCCATAGAGGTAATGTCTCTAGAGTCTCAGTGCGAATATAACGGTTGCCAACTCTACGTCGTGTGTAGGGTGATTCTCCTCGTGTTTCCTTAATTGTCTCGAGGCATACGAAATTACCCTGTCCCTCTGCATAAGGACACAACCCAAACCAACGCTAGACGCGTCAGTATATATAGTGTATCTAACCCCTTGCTCTGGCAATACTAGCACAAGGGCAGACGTAAGTCTGTCCTTCAGCTCCTGAAAAGCTGACTCCGCCTTGTCATTCCAGGCGAACTTCACGTCCTTCCGTGTCAATTGAGATAAGGGTCTCACGATCTTCGAGAAGTCCTGTATGAAGCGCCGATAGTAGCTAGCGAGACCCAAGAAGCTCCTCACCTCAGTGACAGAACCAAGCTGCTCCCAGTCCTGCACCGCAGCTACCTTAGACAGGTCAACTGCCATGCCATCCTTGGATACCACGTGTCCCAGAAACTTCACCTCCTGCTTCCAGAAGTCGCACTTCTTGAACTGTACGAACAACTGATGCTGTCTGAGCGTATCCAGGACCAAACGTAAGTGCTCCTCATGCTCCTCTCGACTCCTAGAGTACACCAAAATGTCGTCAATGAAGACAACGACGAATCGATAGAGGAAAGGTCGAAATACCCGGTTCATCAGATCCATGAACACGGCCGGTGCGTTCGTGAGACCGAACGACATCACGAGGAACTCATAGTAGCCAAAACTAGTCCTGAATGCTGTCTTCTGCACGTCTTCATCCCTGACGCGCAACTGATGATATCCCGACTGAAGATCAATCTTCGAGAAGTACTGCGCCCCTCTCAACTGATCAAACAAGTCATCGATCCTGGGTAAAGGGTACTTGTTCTTCACTGTGAGCTGGTTCAGCCTGCAATAGTCAATACACAGTCGCATCAAACCGTCCTTCTTCCTTACGAATAGGACCGGTGCTCCCTAAGGAGACACACTAGGCCGTATGAGGCCAATCTCTAGCAAACCATTAATCTGCGTCCTCAACTCTTCCATCTCACATGGTGCCATGCGATACGTCGGCAGTGAGACGGGCGTAGAACCAGGAACCAGATCGATAGTGAAATCGATCTCTCGTCGAGGCGGCAAACCATGGATCTTCCTGAACAGATCCCCGAACTCGGAAAAGACTGGCACATGCTCGAGTACCTGGGCACCAGCGTCGCGCAATAAATTGGCGTAACTAAGTATGAGGAAAGGGAGATTTACCCGCACTGAAAATGTGAAAGGCGTGCCCTCAGGCTCGTACACCGTCACTATATGAGTCTCGCAGTCAATCTCGGCCCTCGCTGCAGCCAACCAATCCATGCCAAGAATGACGTTGAGATAAACGAGCGAGGGATCGACGACAAGATCAAGAGCCATCGTCCTGCCTCCCAGATCAACTAAACAACCCTCATACATCTGGGTAACATCCTAATAATCCCCATGAGCTGCAAAGACTCGCACGCTATCCATAGTGATAGTCTGTAACCCAAGACGCCTGACTACGGCACCGATATCGAAGAAATCGTGGAACCAGTGTCCACCATCACAAGAATGGGAGTACCTCCAATATGGGCCGTGACCTCGAAGGCTGAATGCTGGAAAGTCGGCGTCGCAGCTGCCTCAGCTGTCAATGCATGAACCCGAGCCTATTGTGGCCGGTTCGGCCGCTGTGTCAAGGGCCGTGGAGGCTGTCTGATCTGCGATACCGTAGGTCTGAATGTAGGATGCGCAGGAGCTGACCGTATAGGCGGTGCTGATAATGCCTGTGGACGTGCACGGTCGATCTTCTGCGGCGGCGAGAACCCACTGTCCCGCATCTGAGAAAAACAGCTCTGCGCCAAGTGACCTGTCCTCCCACAGTATGTACATGTCAAATCAGGGCCCCGAAACGGTGGTACAGGCGCTGTAGTCCTAGCAGGGGGATCAATGCGAGGCTTCTTGCCCGCAAGGGGCCTGTCTGGCAAGTCTGGTCGTGGCCTAGAAGCAACAGGGCCACGAGATTGCGCAAGTCGATCCACGTCCTGCTCTGCCCGCATAGACATGTGAATCAACTCCGCATAAGAGGGAATGGTCAAACAGCACATCTTCGACCGAATATCCGGTCGCAAATCCTCTAGAAAGCGCCGTATGCGCATCTGCTCATCAGCCAAAATCGTCGGGACGTATCTGCCAACTCCGTGAACCGGTGTTCATACTCTGTAACTGTCATAGCTGCCTGTCTGAGACGGAGAAACTCATTCTCCCTGTCGTGCCTGTAAGTCTGGGGATAATACTTCTCATGGAAGCGGAACTCAAATGCTGCCCACGTCCATACAAAGTCGGCGGCAATGGTCCGCAGTATGCTATCCCACCACAGGCTGGCCTCTCTCTCAACAGGAATGTAGCAAGCTCTACCTGCTCGGCCTCAGTGCAATGAAGCATCCGTAAAATCTTCGACACACGGTCGAGCCAGTACTCAGCCTCCTCGGGTCTGTGAGAACCCGTGAAAGTAGGAGGCCGCAAGCGCTGAAACCGCTCCAATAGGCCCCGTGTATCGACGGAATTTCCCGCAGGGTAAGCAAGCGGCGCAGGATGAGCCATGCCCTCATCCTGGGCATATGTATAAGCATCCTCAACTGGATGCGCAGGTGGTGCAGGTGGTGTAGATGGAGCCGCACCCCCACCCTGGGCTAATGTCCCCACGATGGTAGTCAGAAGCTACTGCTGCTGCAGCATCATAGCCATCATCTGCTCGAATCTGTCAGGAGGTGGAGCAGGCTGTGGCAGATGCTGTGTCGAAGTAGATGTACGATATGGCTCTCTGACTGACGGTGTAAAAGGCGGTGGTCCAACTGTAAGACCAGCGGCAGGCTGAGACGATCGAACTGCCTCAGGAATAGGGCCCAAAGCAGGGTCCGTATGAGTGTCAGACTGCGAAGGAGTCTGATCCATATGCTCAGTCAGTGCAAGCTGAACCATGCTCTGCGTAGCCTTAGGCGGCATTCCCTATATTCAAAATAGGGCGCAACCTTGTCAGTCTTAATAGCACAATTACACCGCAATCATTTACACAAGGAGTCAAAGGCATTCCATGCATTTCATTTAATCAAAATTATCACAATACAGGGGATATATCCTTACAAGCATCACGACGAGAAATACATGGGAACTAAGATAGTTAAAATTGCAACAGCAACATAAGCAAAGCACTAGCCCTAACAGGCTCACACTGATAAAGCAGGAAATGACTAACTACTGACAACTACATCAAGGTCGCATCGCTAGTCTGAGTCTGGGGACGGAGGAGGAGCACCCTTATCCCGTAAGCAATACATGATCGCCTTCAAGGTACGAGTCACCTTGCCGAGTTTCTTCTTTGTAACGGCCTTGGCATCCTCGACTTCAGCGCGAAGTTCCTGCACTTCCGTTCGTAAAGCGGTCTGACTCTCCTCCATCCGAGCAATGCGATCGTCGATAGTAGCCTGCGCAGAAGGAGGAGGGCTCTCATCAGTATCCTGAGCCTCCTCTTCCTGAGTTTCTTCCTGAACCTCTACTCTAGGTTCTTCTTCGCTTTGATTTTTCTCATCATCAAAGTCATATTCGCTGTCCTCCTCGAGCTGATTTTCACGGTACTGCGACCCAATCTTCATCTTGACCATAGTCGACTCATCAATGGTATGAATCAATACTGGCAATTCTGGCCCAAGTCTGTAGGCAAACTCAAGCGCAATCTTGCAAATCAGTCGGCCAAAGGGAAGCGATTCGGATGTTCTTCTTGACCTGGCTATGAGGATTATACCCAAACATGAAGGAAGTGGTTAAGGTCGAGGTTCTTAAGCCATTAGTATCTGTATCATATACCCAATATCTGATGGTCAATGGGTAAGTCCAACTCAGGTGGTTCATAAAAAGTCAGGAATCACCATCGTAGCTAATGCTGACAATGAACTCATGCCAACTAGGATCATTATCGGTTTGAGAATGTGCATTGACTACAAGAAGTTGAATACCGTCACAAGAAAAGACTACTTTCCTTTACCCTTCAACAATTAAATTTTGGAAAGGCTAGCTGGTCATTCTTATTATTGTTTCCTTGATGGATATTCGGATTACAATCAGATCGAGATAGCCCTTGAAGATCAGGAAAAGATAACATTTACATGTCCTTACGATACCTTTGCTTACTGAAGGATGCCAGTCGGACTATGTAATGCTCCTACGACTTTTTAGTGATATATGTTGAGTATTTTTTTCAAATATGGTGGGGCAATATGTAGAGGTTTTCATGAATGACTTCTCGGTATTTTGTCCATCCTTCAGTGAATGTTTAGAAAATTTAAAAAATGTGCTAAAGCGATGTAAGGAAAAGAATTTGGTACTTAATTAGGAGAAGTGTCACTTCATATTCATAAGGGAATTGTCCTGGGACATATCATCTCTTCCAAAGGAATAGAGGTAGATAAGGCTACGATTGATCTTATCTCTAACTTACCTCCACCCAAGAACATACGTGACGTGCGATCCTTCTTAGGACACGCCAAATTTTACAGAAGATTCGTAAAAGACTTTAGTCACCTCTCTCGTTCTTTATGTAATCTACTTCAAAAGGATGTACCATACGAGTGGATTGAACAATGTCAGGAAGCTTTTTCTAAGCTCAAGGGTATGTTAACCACCGCACCTATCATACAGCCACCTGATTGGAGCATACCTTTTGAAGTTATGTGCAATGGTCCGACTATGCTCTTAGGGCGGTATTAAGTCAGAGAAAAGATAAGAAGCCCTACATTATACATTATGTAAGGATAACTTTAAATCCAGCCCAAGTAAATTACATTACTATGGAAAATGAACTCTTAGTCATAGTATTCGTTTTAGACAAATTTAGGTCCTACCTGATTGGATCCAAGATCATCATCTACACGGATCATGCGGCTCTCAAGTATCTTCTTTTTAAGAAGGATGTTAAGCCTCGCTTGATAAGTTGGATCCTTCTACTCCAAGAATTTGATTTAGAAATAAAAGATAAAATGAGAGTAGCAAATGTAATGGCTGACCACCTTTCCTGCCTCGATATCTCTGATTCCCTTGAGAAAACACATATAAATGGCATGTTATTTGACAAATAATTGTTTAAACTCTCTCAATCACCTTGGTTCGCAGATATTGCTAATTATCTTGCCACAGGTTCCACGTCGACACATTGGACTGTACAAGATAAAAAGAAATTCTTTGCCGAGTTACGCAAATTCTTCTAGGATGATCTGTATTTATTCAAATATTATGCAAACCAAATCTTAAGGAGATGTGTGTCAGACAATGAACAACAAAGTGTCATCTCATTTTATCACTCTCAAGCTTGTGATGGTAACTTTTCTGCTAAAAAGACCGTGACCAAAATTCTGCAGTATGACTTTTTTTGGCCCAATATGATCAGGGATACTCATGAGTTTTTTAAAGCTTGTGAGTGTTGTTAAAAATTGGGAGCATTGTCCCATAGAAATACAATGTCTTTAAACCTTATTCTTATCATAGAAGCATTTGATTGTTGGAGAATCGATTTCATGGGACCATTCTCCCAGTCCTTTGAAAATTTATATAATTTTCTAGCATTATATTATGTCACTAAATGGGTCGAAGTGATCCCATGTCGGAACAATAACCATCAAACCATCATTAAATTCTTAAAAGAAAACATCCTTTTTTCGATTCGGAACGCCTCGAGCCATCATTAGTGATGAAGGATCACACTTTTGCAATAGGTAATTGCAAATTTAATGAAGAATATGACATCTCTCATAAAGTGAGCACTCCATACCACCCATAAACAAGTGGGCAAGCTGATATTTCTAATAGAAAAATTAAACACATACTGGAAAAAATGATTAACCCTAACCACAAGGATTGGTCAATCCGCTTGACCGATGTTTATGGGTTTACTATACTGCATTTGAGACTCCTATTGGAATGTATCCCTTTAGACTTGTCTATGGGAAGGCTTGTCACTTACCTATGGAGTTGGAACATAGGGTCGACTGGGCGATTAAAAATCTAAACTTTATTGGACAACATTGGCTCACTGCGCAAACTTCAATTGAATGAACTTGAAAAAATCTGGAACGATGTATACGAGAACTCGAGAATTTACAAGGACAGAATGAAGGTGTTTCATGATCAACACATTTTTCAGAAATCATTCACACCAGGTCAGAAGGTCCTTTTGTACAATTCTCGAATACATCTCTTTCCGGGTAAACTCAGATCTCGTTGGACTGACCCTTTCACTATTACTAATGTCTATCCTCATAGGGTCGTTGAGATTTGGAATCCAAACAATGACAATGATTTCAAAGTGAACGGACACCGTTTAAAGCCATTTGTTAAAAAATTTGATTCAGAGGACATGTCCATATCTCTAAATGATCTTATTTATTAGGATTGACCTCCTAGTCTGACAGAGGTGTAGTTAGGTTTACTGCTTTTTGTTGTTTAGAATAGTTTATTTTCCACTGTTTTAGAATAGTTTTCTTAATATCTGTTCGAATATTTTGTGCTAACCCATCTTCGTACTGAGATCATTGGAAAAGCCTTAAAATTCCTTCTTCTTGTACTCTTCCCTTTTCTTTTCGTTGCCTCTCCTTCGTTACATGCTTGTTTCTTTTACATTGAGGACAATGCAGGTTTTAGGTTGGGGATGGGGGATTAGGTTACCTAATCAGTTGTTCTCCTAGTCTTTGAGTAAAAATTATAAAAAAAAGTACATAAAATTAATTTTTTTTAAAAAAAATAGAAGTATACGATGTTTAATGTTGACAATTTATATCCCTTGAATTCAGTTATTTGGAGATTTCAAAGTTAAGTTTGAGTTATTAATCCATGAGTAGCAATTTTGAACATTGATCGAGTCATGATTTCACATGCCACATCTAGCAGTCACATTAAAGCTTTAGTCAACATTGAATTGTTAACTTGATGATTATTTAGCATGAAAGGAACCCACCTGGGGAATTTGTCCATCATGTTTAAAAATAATAATAATAATAATAACAACAATAATAATAATAATACCCAGCTAAAAAATAATTATCTTCGAAAAGGCCACCTATTAAAGATCTTTAAAAATATTAACATAGCATGAAATCCGTCTATGGAAAAATCAAAAGGTATAAGAATAAAAGAGGGAACTAAAAGATGAATTGTAAGGCAATTTTCAGTTTAGGTTTTGGTTGTCCTGAATGCTCTTTTAATTATCAATATTATCCTGAAAGTGAAGAATTGAACATTCGATTATGATAAGTCTAAACTTCATTATACACTCATGGAACTCAATGTTTGGAATTGTTTGAATTGGATGACTAATGCTTTGAACTTCATTATGAAACTTACTGAGTGCTAGAGTTTAGGAAAAGGTAATGCACAACATCGATGTATTTTAGAATTCTATTATCTTGATTTTATTTTTTAAAAAAAAACTACTTAAGTTTATAGAAATTATCCTATAGTTCTCAAAATACTTTTCGCATACTTTGCTCGGGACTAACAAAATTCTAGTTGAGGATTGTGTTAAGGGTCAAATATTGCATATTATCTCCCATTTATATCTTGGTTTTATGAACATGATAATGCTTAATGTTATATTTTACTCATGTTTGTATTGTAAGGTGAATTTAAGAGCTTGAATTGAAAATTGTGCTAAAAGCATGGATTTGATGCTTAAGAATCACCATGGCAAGGGATGGATCTTAAGAGACAAAGATTGAAGAATTCACATTTCAAAGATTCAAGAAAACCAAGTGAGGAATGAAGAGAATCAAAGATTTGAAGTGAAGAAAAGGAATCCTGAAATCGTCCTTAAAAAGCATATTCTGAAACTCTGGGTCATTTGTGAAATTGCGTAGAGCGAAGTCTATTTTGAAAAAATGAGCAGAGTGAAGTCTATTTTAGTAAACTGCGTAAATTTGAGGTGGTTTCTAGAGTTTTCAACTAGGTGTGAAAGTTGGAGTTCAACAACTATAAATAGGACTCCTTAGGATGTTCCTAGGCATCTTCTAGGATTTAAGGAGTGGAGCAAAAGAGTGGAGAAGTTGTCGCCAAGAGTTTTTCTTCTTCTTCCTTAGTTGTTTTAATGTTTTTCTTAAGAGATTTTGATCCAATCATGTTTATGGTTAGCTAAACCTCTTACCTAGGGCTAAGAGATGAAGCTTGTAGTGTGATGGGATGTTTCTCTTACTTTAATTCATGTTTATGTTAAACCTTCTTTGATTCTAATTCGACTTTAAATGAATACTTTCAGTTTTTAATGATTTATTATAACTTAAATTACAGTAGATCTGCAATAACTTTAAGTATCTTCTTTTCCTTACTTGAAGATTGTTGGATTGGTAAATCATGTTGTCAGCCATCGTCCCATTAGCATAGTTTAGTGATGGAATCCCTTCTAAGTATCACAATTCTCTTCCTTTTAGAATTAGACCAATTAAAGTTTAGATTTAGTTTTATTGATATATCTTCCAATTGGATAGGATAAAACTTTAATTCCAATTGTGTTACTTGAATCAAGTAAGAGGGCTCCCGGATCACTACAAGTGGATCCTTGCACCCTAGTTCCCACCTTTAAATTCTTAGTTTTAATTACTTAATTCACAATTACTCTCTTAATTACTTCAGAATTAGTTTTACATCTTCTTCTAGTTCTACTTATAGTTAATTTTAGAAATGTACAAGATCAATTCATGTGGATTCGACCTCGGTCTTACCGAGAATATTACTACATCGCGACCCTACACTTCGGGTTATAAACACTTGACCTCCCATGCGCAAGATATCATTAATCTGACCTCAATACACCGACTTACTTTCCGAGCTCACACGGTGAGCTCGGAAGTAGAGAGCTACTGTTATGGATAAAAATGAATTGGTTAGAAGTATGAGGTCGGCTTAGACATTCGTGCGCTTCACGTGGTTGACCAGTGCCAGTCATGACCAAAGAGCTCCTTAACAGACAGAAAGTGATAATTCTACTTTGGAAAAGTGCGAGCACCGAGCTCTCCCACTATTCCATCCATTTCTGAACTCCTGTTTAGGTCTTCCAGAGAAGCCCCCGAAGCATGATCCCATCCAAAACTAAATGCATGCCGATTGGAGACCTGCGAGGGAGTTTTTACACATTATTGTAAGATGAAGAGGATGGTCACCCCCGATGTCATCCATATTTTACTAAGGGAGCTCGATCTCAGTGCTCGGACACAACCTTCACGGGCAAGCCGATAACCTGATCAAGGCATGAGGATTCAGTACTAAAGACCTATACGAACTGTAAATATTGAGGGGAAGTTCGACCACAACCCACCGGAGAGCCGAGGTCAAGGAACTCCTCAGGACAACTGTGTAGGTCGGCTCGGATGCTCAACCTTGGTTTCTTGTTATACGTGTCTGCATCAACAATTATTTATACATAGAACAGAACAAGTACATGACACTTTAATATCTAAATCAATCACAACTTCTATAACGTACTGCAATACGCTCAGCCTAAATGATCAAACAGTCGGATTATCCAACCTATTGATCACATGGGCCCACCTGGTAAAAGTCTTACATAACCACCTAATGAATAACCCAACTTGAATTTTGCAAAAATCTACTAACATTTTGTACATCCTGAACTTCATAAATTCTTCTTGAAATAATAAGAAAAGAGAGATCAAAAGGTCCTATTGTTACTTCAAAAGCATCATTATCCTGACCGATTGGGCCAGCTATACAAATCCTGTCGCACTATTTCACCATCTTGTGAGGATTGATGGTAAAGGTCTTGCTCGGGGCAAAGTTCTCTTATGCACTTGCAGGCTTTTGTAACGCTAATTTAAACATTTTCCTATATAAGATGCAATTAAATGGTTGGGTAGAAGTAATTAATTTTTTCCCTATCATTAATATTCATGTGCACTGCAAATACCCGTATAGTCGCATGTAATTGACCAATTTTCAAATCACATCATATACAATTCTATTAAACAGTCTTTGAAAAAAAAAAAAAAAAAAACAAAACAAAACAAAACAAAATTAAACAGAAAAAGAGAGAGGAAACACTAGTTAACCGCGAAACAGATGGTACGGATTCTCAATCCAATTCAGACATGAGACGATTTTAGCTTGGACCCATACATGTAATGATGAGGCCCACTTGTGTACTACATGGTTACAATCCAAACCCGATAGTGAATAATGGACCAAAAATGGGTGGCCGACAATTATCCACTTGGCAGAAAATCTGTACAAAAGATCACTACACGTGGCTTACAAATTACAGGCAAGATGTGACACATGTCGCAATCACAGGACACATGGCTTCCCAAGCAAAGGCCCACTCAAGAAATGAGATGAATGAGTTGCCAAATGGCATCCTCATCAAAGGCGGCGGTCATACGTGTCCAAATACATCCCACTGTTGGATTGATGTGGAGAGAATGTTCATCTCATCCATATTTTCAGGAAAGCAATTTCACTGAAATTGGAAGCTGCGGATGAGACAAAACTGACGTTGCTAACATCGGATGGAAACGTCCCAGGGCGGCCCTCCCTCACGACCGCTTCTTGGTTTGCCTCACTGCCACTCCAAAATATCGTGACATATCGGCTATCTAGCAGGATCGCGGCGATATTTTAGCGAAAATTAACAAAATGCCATTTTTCAATATTATCGTGATAATATACCTATATTAACATGAAATTTATTTAAAATTTTGAACAGTCATTAATAATTATTTATTTACAATTCTAAAATTATTTATTGATTTATAATAGAGATTTTTACCCAAAAAACCGTCTTAAATATTTATTTAGATTCATGGAAAATATAGGATAAGGAAAAAGCGTTTTTGAAAAAGCTTATTTTTAAAAAATTATGAAAAAGGAAACATTGGTTTTGTTATTTATTTTCTAATAAGATTTTCAAGAAAATTTTAATTTATTATTATTTTATTATTTGATAAATTAATATATATATATATATATATATATATATATATATATATATATATAAAGAAAAAAATTCTACGCAATCGCTAGTATGTGCCAGATCATCATATGGGAACATGTTAGATGCCACATGAATAGTGGCATATGTGGTGCTGGAAGCTGATTTGTGGCACATACAGTATATATGAGGTGGTTGAAGTTGCAGTCGCAAATGTGCCACAGGTCACGGATTAGGATATGGGATATGCAGGGACTTGAAATTACACGTGCACTATTAGCATGTGTCATATTTTTTAGAGCAATTGAAGATGAACGATGACAAAGGGGCAGATGTGGAGTGCTTTTCACGTGTAGGGCACAAGCAAAGATAAATGGTCATATATGTGGCACGTTTGCACATATGGACGCAAGAGAAGATGGATGGTGTCAGGTGTGGCACGTTAGGATATGTGGGGGGCTTTACATATATAAGGTGTAAGAAAATATGAATGGTGACACATGCAATATATTTGCACGTATGGCATAGTGGCATGTGTAGGACACAACTAAAGATGGAAAAAAAAATGGCACATCAGGGCATGTGACACATGTTTACACACATTTTTAAACAGCTACGTATACTAATAAGATGTCACTATGATGCTTAATAATGACAACATTGTACTTGCACTTAAAGTATCTTTCGCTTCTTTTTTTCAACAATACACTTACACTTTCTGTTATAAATGGGTGGCATAAAACCATACACATGCTTTTAAGGGAACAAAGCGCCAAATAACACGTAGCACTAATTTGTCTGGCATGATATTAAGGAAGCGAACTTAGCATATTTATAAAAGATCTATTGAGGCATAGATCCTACCACAAATTCAGATATGTTGGTAAGGTTATCTCTCACAATTCTTTCAAAATAAGAAATCTTTTTAGAGACATTTGGATTTTTCGTGATAATTATGAAAATTCTAAATATCTGTAACGTCTCGAAAAAATTGGTACAAGGATCCGACTACCACCTTAGGCGGGACTACCCAAGGACCACATTCTTTCGAATATTTTAGGTAAAAATTAGTTAAGTATTAATCTAAATAATCAGTGGATTAAGCTCGGGCCACCATTTTCACAAATGAGAAGGTCTAAAACTACTAATACTACTGACTCAACGTCACTTAAACACCTACGAGAAATCCCAAGAGTTTGTCGCTCTCGGGAGTACATTGGAACTCCGTATCGAACCGAGACTGCACGTCGAAGGTCTGATGACCGCGAAACTATAGGAATATGTTCATCCTACTAGGCTTGACAACCATCATGGGAATCAAGTCCAAATAGTGCCTAGAAACGTACAACATAAGCCATGAGTAAAGTATGTGAAAAATGCAAACACCTTTAGAAAACGAACCAAAACTTAAGTGAATTGGGCCGTACACTCTTACGCGAAATTGAAGATTTCAAACCATCAGTTTCTGACCAAACTTCACCCATGGGGAAAGAAAATTTCTCTACACATATCTGTGTAACTGTGGCCCCGATTGAGTAAGTATGACCGTTGATCTAACACGGTTCTCCACGGTTGATCGGCTTATCCGATCACACCGAAATCATGTCCTGGCATGGATCCATTGTAAGAGAGCATACCTTATGACATAGGAGAGTAGTGTGCCTTCCTAGGAGCCCTATTTGTCATGCCCCAAACTCGAAAACTGGGCTTACAAAATTCTCGATCGCCGAATCTGGCGCCGACAGCCTCCGTATAACCCCATTCTCGGCTCCCAGCTCCCATTCGCCAGGTTCCGATCCTGGGAAGCTACGAGGAGGATTTTCAAGATCAGTTTGAATCGTGTTAAGTATAACCCACAAACAACAACCAAAAACTCCATTACATTTTCACTATGATAAAAAACTTTACAAGTACAATGAGCATAAAGGAAAATACAATGATGATGGACAAAAAGCTCCAAAATAATCTGCCACGTGCTCAAGCCTCAGCGTTGCTGCGATTCAACGTCACCTGCACACAATAGTCGTACATAAGCTTATAAAAAGCTTAGAGGGTGGTGAAAGTGTGTGCGCAAGGTAGTAATATAATCATGCAATATCAGAGTAATGCGGAATATGCTGATGAATCCATGAATACTGTAGGCCATACTAAGGCCATGCGGTGTAAAGCATGAATGATGTTGGCCATACCAAGGCCATGCGATGTGAAATGCAACTCAAGCATACAGTCCTCATCAAAGTCCACATATCGATACAATTCAAATTTGGGATATCACCGGGGTCTAATACACTCTAAACCAGATCGCCGCCCCATCGTGGACAATAAGGTAAGTAGAAGAGACCTCACTATCCGCCTGTCAATATCGGGCCCGGCTCGTCAATAGCGGACCCATTCCTCGAGCTGGTCAGACTCAACCTAGCTTTGCCCCTTACTCTCGGGCGGGTAAGGCTGCACCCCCTTCCAATCGACCACGACACAGTGGAGAGTGCAACCATTTGATAATCGACACTCAATGCTCATCTGCCCACTCGGTTTAGACGTTGGAGTAACCTCTTGGTACCATAAGGGTTTAGAAACTTTCACCTAGGGATATCTATAGCACCCCGTGTAGAATAAGATTTTCGATATCCAATCCTGCCAATCATGATACACCTGTGGAGGATATGGTCCTGATGTCACATGTCACGTAAATGCGAGATGCATGAGTTATACTATACAATCATGTAACAATCTCGTGCGCACCATGCGCTCATGTGGGACACTTCGTCTCATAAGGAGTCCCGTAAATGTCTCGGCCCGACGGCTTATGCGATGATCAAACATTCCTCATATCAAGCATACATATGATGCATATGAGCATGATAATGAAATTATACTAAGCATGTTACAAAGTAATGAATGATCCTTACAACGCAGATAGGCCTAGACGGCCTACACACAACAATTACGGCCTATCAATGGCCCTAGGGAGAGTCATAATGCGGATATTTAACCAACACTATACTTGCAATGTGGACGTCAAACCACCATTGCTCCCAAGCCATAACCCGTAGTAAACATCATTACACAAACCATGTTGGGTTCACACATTTTAATGGACCTTAGGTACATCCTATTGGGTCCTCATTACATCAAATGGGATACATTAGTGGGCCTTGCGTTCATCAAATGGGCCGCGTTACTGGGCTTCACCAATGGCCTTAGGTACATTGCAATGGGTCATAACCCATGGGCCTCAGAGTACATCATAATGGGTCTAATCACATGGGCCTTATGTGTCTTAAATGGGCCCAATCCCATGGGCTTTATACATATCAAATGGGCCTAATCATATAGGCCTTATATAAATCAAATGGGCCTAAACCCATAGGCCTTATATATCAAATGGTCCTAAATCTATAGGCCTTATAAATCAAATGGGCCCAAACCCATAGGCCTTATATGTCAAATGGGTCTAAATCCATAAGCCCTATATATCAAATGGGCCCAAATCCATAGGCCTTATATAAATTAAATGGGGCTAAACCCATAGGCCTTATATGTCAAATGGGTCACACCCAAACATAGGTGGCCCACTTGATCATAGATCGGTCTCATTCTTCAACTCATGCCTTAAAATGATCTTTCCAAGTGGATGGACGGTCTGGATGCATCACATGCATCATGGCGGGTCCCACTGTCGCTGGACAGTGCATACAAAACACATGCATCACAGAGGGCGGACGGTGGGAATCAAGCACATATATCATGTGGGCTCCACCGTCCGCCTGGACGGTGGGAATAAAACCCAAACATTTCTGTGGGTCCCAAGTGAGGCCCACCACAATGTTTATATGCTATCCGACCCGTTGACAAGGTCACACGGACCTGAGTGAAAGGAAAACACAAATTTCATCTTGATCCAAAACTTTTGTAGCCCACAGAAGGGTTCCAATGGCAGAGGTTCAATCTCACTATTTCCTGTAGTGTGGGCCTCTCAAGTTGTGAATGGGGCTGAAATTCGGAGAGGGCCCACTACTGGGGGTGGCCCACCGTATAAACGGCTTGGATAGCAAATAAGCATCGTGGTGGGGCCCACAAGTGGGGCCGTGGGCCCCTGGCGTCCGCCGCTACATGCAGGACGCTCATGCGTCCTCTCTGTCTGACAGCAGCAACAACAACAATGCTGCTATTGTTGTTTTATTTATTTTTTTTTAAAAAAAAAACATTAGTTTTCATGGTTTTTTAGAGGTAGGGCCCACATCAACTGAATCCAACCCGCCTATTGCATTTTGTGGCGTAAGACCTTCCAAACGAGTCCAATATTCGGTGTTTTTCCGGCGAATAAAATCGTCAGGGTGACTTTTAATGGTAGAAATCACCATTTTATAGGTTATGGCCCGCCTGAAGATCAGATAAACCTCGTTTTTCGGCTCAACGCCTAAAATGTTCCAGGGAATGAGGTGGATGGCGTGGATTGAATACATTCATCAAGGTGGGGCCTATGTGAGTGGGTCACCCCAAAAGTTTGAAAACATGCCAATATGAATGCCTTTATCCAACCCACGTCCAGCGTCCAGGGACACTAGACGTTGCATATAAACATATTGGAGGTGGGCCCTGCTTATGGTGGGCCACCTCATGGAAGATAGTGTGGGTACAATAGATTTAAGGTGGGCCCCACTTAAGGATAGCTTGGATAAAATCAATACTTCATGTTGGGGTTCATTCAAGTGGGCCACACAAACACATCATTATCTCAAACAAAAAAAATGAAAAGGAGAGGGAGAGAAAGAGGAAGAGAGTGAGACACACGTGTCATGGAGGGCTCCGCCACTATGAGCCCTCCCTTGTAAGAAATCATACAATTAAATGGATCCCTTCACATGGGTCCACCAAAATCAAAAATCAATGGTGGAGATCCTTTCTCCACTAATATGGACGGTCTAGATGACCTTCCTAATGCAATGAAATAAACATCATGATGGGGTCCATGGAGAATGGCCCCATCATGGAATGATCATGATGATCGAAGTGGGCCATCGGCCACATCTTAGGGTCCCAAGTGAGATCCAAACCATTGATTTGTTGGTCTCACTTGGCCCAACTTAAAAACATGAAAAATTACTATTATCATGCACCCACCATTCGATCTTTTTGCTCTTATGGGTTCCTTAGCTCCTTAGCTCCTTAGCTTCTATTTCAATGGATGAGATGAGGTTTGGATGGTTGAGATGGAAGATGAAGGGGTAGGAAAGGTGGGCCACACTTGGAGCTTTGAAAGAGAAGGAGAGGCTTGGACGTTGGATGCTTTTCTTGCTTGGGAATGTTTTTTTAAAAAAAAAAAAATGAGAAAGAGAGAGAGTTGTAAAGGTAGAGAGAGAGTGATGGGTGATGGAGTGATAGATGTGGTGGTGATGAGTGTGTAAGACACCTTTTTGACTTTTATGGCCATTTCTATAAGAAAGGCATGGACTTTGTAAGAAACTTTTGACTTTTGTAGCTTGCTTGGGAAAGGATGAAAAGTGATGTGTACTTGACATGTGCTTGACATGTGATGTGATGGGATTGATTGATTGATGGGATTGATGTGACAACTCGTAAAGATTCTCGTGGGTTTCGCAACGTGCTTCGTTTTTCTCACACCGAACGTTGGCCCACATCTCCTGACCAGGGTATCGCCTCGGCGCACGAGTCACGGCATCGGAACCGCAGTCACGGCGTGGTCGCTATGGTAAAGATCTTGGGTTGAGTCGACTTGGGTTGACGGTTTACGAATCAGGGTCGCGCGTAAATATCGGTTAAGGGTCGAAGGTTGCCGAAATTCGACCGGTAAGACCGCGGAAGTCTAGGATACAGGGCTTATACTGTTTGTCAGAAACAGTCGCCCAAAGGGTATAAACTATGTATATAGTGGCCTTAAGGCCATTCGCATCACTTCTGGGCTTATAAATAGCCCTTATTTCACCCCACCTCTCTCATATACGAATTTTTCCAAAACCTTAAGGGAGAGAGAGGAGAAAAAAAGAAAGAAAAAGAAGAGAGAAGAGGGAGTTTGGGAGATTGCTACAGGAATCCTGTCCCACGATTCCACACACCAAATCTCCGCCTCGTTGCGCTACTAAACCTGTTCGGTTACGATTTTGGGTAAGAAACCCTAACTCTAATCTCGTAGTGGAAATCCAGGATAGTCATTTTTCAATCTAGCTAACCAGATTCGTCATTTAGGTACCTGACGTTCCATTTTCAGAAACATAAAGTTTGGACCGAGTCAGAATCGAGCATCCCGACAAAAGGCGCGGACTATAAACGGTTAGGTTACGGTTATCAATGCTTTCATGTCAGCTAATGATTTTTGTCTGACTTGATTGTTGTCGTATTGTCTTAGAGATGCCAATTTCTATATAATATACATGTATGAACTGTGTTGGGCAAAAGATGCATCCCATGTGTTTGTTGAAATATTTGAATAATATTTAAACATGAATTGTGCTTGTCATGATTACTGATCTAGGATTCATCATTTTCATATGCATGCTGCCCTCTCTATGTAAGAAATTGCTAAAATATATATTATAACTAGCCTAGTCTATATATTTGGTGAAGTGTAGTCTAAGTGTTTGATGAATTGTCTGAACGAGAAATTGTTGATGATTTGTATTTATTATAAGTATTAAGAAGGGATTCTTAATTGCCTTATGCATATGTATAGTTACTTTCATGTATTCATATTTGCCTCTATATAAATTATTAATAAAATGCAAGTGTTTGGCAACATGATCAATGTGTTTGATGAAATGCTCAAATGAGGAATTCACTTAGATTGTTTGTTAAATGTTGAGATGATTGTCACATATGTTTCTTTGCTGATTCTGAGTAAGATTAGGGCTACAATGTAACCCAGACAATCAGTAATAGTCCTTGCTCGGGGGGCTGAATTAATCTTGCCACATTGAGTATACTCGATGAATCCGGGTCGTACGACGATTATCGACTGTGGTTATGCCATGAGGAGCACTTATGCGCTCCATGTCAAGTAAGTCAGCGTGTGCCCGTACCAATCGAACTTGCCTAATAACCCAATTGGCATTTTGTGTGTTTATCATGTATGGACATTACTACTTGAATCTAAGGAACCCCTCACCAATGTAAAGGCTCACTTTAACCATGGTACCACGATCCGCTAAGACTCATGAGCCGAGCATGGTGGTATGGGACACTGCGTTCGAGTTGTCGGCCTACGCTAGGGTGACGAGCCTCCCCATAGTGACCAATGAACAACTAAAATTCGTGAGCTGAGCATGGTGGTATAAGACAATGTGTTGTGCTGTCGGCCTACGCTGAGGTGATAAGCCTCCCGTAGTGACCGCAAGTATAAACTCTTGAACTTGCCTATCGACTGCTTTTCATTAGGAGTGATGACCCTATAACTTGCTTATTGTATGTGCTTCACTAGGAATGACGAACCTAGATGGATTCTTCGATTCGGTCCAATGATATAAAGGGAGGTACGCTAGATTTCCAAACTTGTTGTATGAATAGGCATTAAGTATTTGGCTAACACGACCATGCATCGCATTGCATTAGTCAGGATGTGCTTTAAGGGTGATGCAGTTGCACCGTTTTGAGAAAGTGTTGTCATATGTGAAATAGGTTGTCAGAGTCGCTTGTGAGGGAGCTTCGATGTGATGACATACATCATTACTTGCACTTCATTCCTGCATTAAAAAGAGTTGTTAGGAAGTGATTGCTACGATTTCCTTATCATTACTGCTTGATTGACTTGATAACATGTTAACTTTTGTCTTATAGTACCACTGAGTCGGCCACTCACTCCCACTCTAGGATGGTGTTTTAAAACACCAACCAGACTCTAATGTAGATGCAGGTGCTGATGACATCTATGCTATGAAGCAAGACTTTATGGATGAGGAGGTGGAATTCTCATACTTTCAGCACTCTCAGGCGAGTCGATGTAGACGTCTTGCCGATGCACAGGGACCACTAGGATACTGGCTTAGTTGGACACTTTACTTTTTCATATTGATTAGCTTGAAACAATTCATGAATATATTAAACCTGGTTATGTACTCATACTCTAGCAGTTTTTGAAACACCTACATGTTTAAATATATATGTTTAAGACTTTCGCTTGCTTAATTTAACTATATCTGGAGTATGATGTGATGTTTAGTATAATCCCACACATGCTTAACTCATTAATATGGAAGGAATCTAAAAATCATCATCCATACTGCATAAGTGATGTTCTGAATCTCGAGAGTAGAGCTTTTGTAAGGCCCATATCTTATACTGTACCGTTCTATAGGCTTCCCTGATCCTCCCGATCGAATTCCAGCAACCCTTAACCTGTATCTGACATTTATGCGCGATCCTAAGTCGAGTCCTGCAAACTAGAGTCGGCTTGACCCGAGACTTGTACCCTAGCGACCGTGCCGTCACCAAGGTTCCGATGGCGCATCTAGCGCACCGGTCCTATACCCAGGCCAAGAGATGTGGGCCCGCGTTCAGTTGGAGAAAAATGTCGCGTGTTGCAAAACCCAAGAGAATCTCTACCCAATGTCGCATCAATCGATCAATTAATCCCATCAAGGGTCACATGCATGTTAAGTACACATCACCACACACCCCATCCCCAAGTAACCCCATAAGTCAACAATCCCTTGCACAACTCATACCCCTCTTACAAAAACTACCCCAAAAGTCAACAAATCTCTTACACACCCATCGCTCACCTCACCCATCACTCCATCACCCATCCCTCTCTCTCCTTATAACCCTCTCTCTCTCTCTCACATTTCTCAAACCCATTTTTCAAGCAACCAAAGAGTCCCACGTCCAAGCTCTCCCAAATCTCTATAAGAGGGTTTTGTGTGTGGCATACTTCCTACCCTCTCATCTCCAATCTCAACCATCAAAACTTCATCACCTTCCGTTGAAATCAAAGCCAAACCGATTACCTTTCCAAGGAGCCAAGAAGAAGTGGACGGTGGGTGATCTTAGACCCACATTTTCATTCTTTTTATATTTTTCTCTTGTGATTTAAGGGCCCACATATGGTGGGACCCACCTTGATGTATGCTTGTATCCAAGAGGGGCCCATAGTGGTGGAGCCCCTCTGTCATCGTCGATCTCTCTCTCTCTCTCTGTCTCCTTTTTTGCTGCTAGACTATGTAAGGGAAAACACTCTAGGAGTTAAAAAAAAAAAGAGGAGTAAATATTTAAATTATATATATATTATAGTACGTTGAGATTGGCCACACGTGTGGACACACCATCATATATGCAATGAATCCCTACCATCCAGAATGTCCAGAGAGTCTAGACGGTGGGTACTTTATGTTATGAATATATATATTATATTATTATATGTTTTTTTATATATTATACTATATTATATTATACATATATATATGAATGTGTATATTTTATACACACACACACACACACACACACACACACACATATATATATATATATATATATATATATATATATATATATATATATATATATATATATATATATATATATAAGAGAGGGAAGTGGGGTGGCCCATATATGTGGGACCCGTGTAATGTATGGGTCTTCTACCACACCATCCATCCAATCATTTGGCGAGCTCGTCTTGCACCACACTGTCCATCCATTCATCTGGCGAGCTCTTCTTGCACCACACCGTCCATCCATTTGACGTAGTTGTGGGCCCCACTCTGATGGGTATTTTCCATCCAAACTGTCCATCCACTTTGTAGATTTTAGACCGTTCATCTGCTGGACAGTCAGCGCCCCAACCATGATGGATATTTTCCATCCCAACCGTTTATTCATTGGTGGGCAGCCACGTATCTGGACCCCACCTTGATATATGTGATTCATCCAAACCATCCATACATTTGGTGAGCTCGTCCTTGGGCTTGAGAAGAAAAATAAGACAGATCTAGTATCAAGTGGGTGACACTACAGAAGATAATGGAGTTGCATGTCTACCATTGAAACCCCTTTGGGTTTCACCAGTTTTGAATAAATATGATATTTATTTTTCCTCCCTATTTAGGTCTTTGTGACCTTATGAACAGTATGGATGGGAAATAAATACTATGGTGGGCCCACTGGAATTTAATAGTAGAAATCATCATCACCACTATTAGGTGTGGTATGGTCCATTTTTTTGTAATAGTGCTCTAAAATGATCTCTAGCAATAGGTGAATCGTGTGGTTGGTTTCGGCCCATTTGACGTATATGGGCCCATTGGTGTGGCCCATTCGATGTATATGAGGCCTAATGAGATGTATGTGAGGCCTTTGTTTGGGCCGAATGTGATGTATATAAGGCCCATTGCGATGTGAGATTCCACCATGATGTATGTGATGATGTTTTTGGCGGTCATGCCTTGGGAGCAATGATGATTTGACGTCCACATTATAAGAGCAATGATGGTTAAATGTCCACATTGTAACTCTCCCTAGGGCCCATTGTTAGACCCATACTTGTAATGTGTAGGCCGTCTGGGCCCATCTTCGTTATGAATAGAATCCATCACCATATAACATGTTTAGTATAGTTTCATGATTCATGCTCATAAGCATCATATGTATGCTTAATATGAGGAGTGACTGATCATAGCATATGCCTTCAGGAAGATTGTTTATGGGCCCCCTAATAGATGAAGTTGTGATAAATGCAGGATTGTTGCATGACTGAATAGCGTGATTCATGCATTTCGTATTATGTGACATGGTTACTATACTCCCTAGCGACATCTGGGCCATAGCCTCCACAGCCATATTGTGGTTGGCAAGACTGGACACTGAAAATCTTATTTTACATGGGGTGCTATAGATATCCCTAAGTGAAGTCTCTAAACTCTTATGGTACCAAGAGGTTGCTTTAACGTCTAAACCGAGTAGATACATGAGCGTCGAGTGGTGAATACCAGAAGGCCGCACTTTTCACTGTATCATGGTCGGTTGGAAGGGGGTGCGGCCTTACCTCCCCGAGAGGAGGGGGCAAAGCTAGGCTGAGTTTGACTAGCTCAAGGAATGGATCCGTTATCGACGAGCCGGGCCTAATATTGGCAGGCGAATAGTGAGGTCTCTTCCACTCATCTTGTTGCACGCGATGGGGCAACAATCCGATTTGGAGTGCACTAGATCCCAGTGATATTCAAGATTTGAGTTGTATTGATATGTGGACTTAGATGAGGATTGGTGTGCTTAGATTGCATCTTGCATCACATGGCCTTAGTATGGCCGACAACATTCATGCCTTGCATCGAATGGCCTTGGTATGGGAAACACCATCCATGCCTTGCATCGCATGGCCTTGGTACGACCAATAGTATTCATGAATTCATCAACATATTCTACATTACTCTGATACTGCATAATTGTATTACTATAATGCACACACACTTTCACCACCCTCTAAGCTTTCCGTAAGCTTATGCACGACCGTTGCGTGCAGGTGACGTTGGACCGCAACAGTGTTGAGATAGGAGCGCATAAAAGATAATCTTGGATCAGGGGACGCATCAAATCCACGGTGTTGATGTTCGACACACATCACGATGTGGCCCACAAAACTTATTAACATTAATTCTTAGGTTCTCACGAGGTCACTAAGTTGGGTCACAATTTTGACCAGAATATTTAGCCCATTTTACATGTCTGGTCCATTTCACTCTATTTTACTGATCAATACCCTCAATTTGAGCAGTTACTCGCCTCAATCGGTTTACATATGAGAAAGATATTAGGCATACAAGATTGATCACACAAGTTCAGTGAAATTTGATTTAAACATCTCAAGTTATTTATTCTTCAATTTGAACTGATTAGATTGTCCAAAAATGATTAAAGGTTCAATTAGTGGATGTGCCTAATAATTTAGTAATTTTATTTTTCATAGATAAATTTTAATTTCCATTTAAAAATAACATTTTTTTTCAAAATGTATATATTTTTACTCTTTTAACAAAATATCATTTTTATTATAAAATATTTCAACAAAAATTTATAATACAAATAAAAAAATTTTATTTTTAAATTCTCAAAAAAATTCTCATATTATAATTTTTTTCTCAAAAATTATAAAATGCCGATTTTTTTTTTCTTCAAAAGCATAATTTTGTTCTCAAAATTTTTCTCAAACTTTCTTAAAAATTTTATCCTTCTCAATATTCTGTTTCATGTAACATTACAAATCATTTAAATATTACCTTTTAATTATATTTAAAAAAAAATTCCCCTCGTATGATTTAAAAACTATGCACACACACACACACACACATACATTTTTACTAACAAAAATTTTTAAAAAGTAAAACATTTTTACATTATTACTGACGGTTTTTAGCCATTAAGAAAAAGACTTACCAACGAACATTTTCGTCGGTAAAAGATTAATTGCAAGAGATAAAACATTTTTACCAACGAAAATTTTTATCGGTAAAAGTCTTACCGCTAAATTTTCCAACACAGCGGCAAAGTTTTGAGGTGAAATTTTCTAGGTTAAAATTACAACACTTCCAGCGACAAATATTTTCGTCGTTAAAAATATTATTGGGGACGGTTTTGGTTCGTCGCTGAAAGTCAGGGCAAAATTTATCATGTTATTAGTCAGAGCACTTTTGGCGATGAACTGTTTCATCGCTAAAAATATTATTAGAAATGGTTTTGGTTCGTTGTTAAAAGTCAAGGCGAAATTTTCCACGTTACAATCTACAACACTTTTGGCGACGAACAGTTTCATCGCTTAAAATATTATTGGCGATGGTTATAGTTCGTCAGTAAAGTCAGGGCACCACTTTTGGCGATGATGATTTTCGTCGCTAAAAATATTATTGGCAACAATTTTGTTTCGTCGCTAAAAGTCAGGGTGAAATTTGTCACTTTTGGCGACGAACAGTTTCGTCGCTAAAAATATTATTAGTGACTGTTTTGGTTCGTCGCTAAAAGTCAGGGCGAAATTTTCCAAGAACTTTGGGTGACGAACAGTTTTGTCACTAAAAATATTATTGGCGATGGCTTTGGTACATCGGTAAAAGTCAGGGCAAAAATTGTCTAAAATAAAATTACACCACTTTTGGCGATGACGATTTTCATCGCTAAAAATATTATTGGTGAGGGTTTTGTGTCGTCGCTAAAAGTCGAGGTGAAAATTTCCACATTACTATTTACAACACTTTTGGCGATGAATAGTTTCGTTGCTAAAAATATTATTAGCGACAATTTTGATTCGTCGCTAAAAGTAGAGGCGAAATTTTCCCACTTACGATTTACAGCACTTTTGGCGACAAACATTTTCATTACTAAAAATATTATTGGAGACAGTTTTGGTTCGTTGGTAAAAGTCAGGGCTCACAACACTTTTGGAGATGAAAATATTCGTCGCTAAAAGTCACATCCATGATTTTTAGCTACGAAAATTTTCGTAGCTAAAAGTAATCTATTTGATTTTTTTGAAAAAAAATTTTGTACCCTTTAGCGACGAAAATTTTCGTAGCTAGAAGTAATCCATTCAATTTTTTTTAAAAAATTGTTTGCTGCTATTAGCGACAAAAATTTTCATCGCTAAAGGTCTCATCCACGATTTTTAGCTATGAAAATTTTCGTAGGTAAAAGTAATCCATTCGAATTTTTTGAAAAATTATTTTACAGCCTTTGGCAATGAAAATTTTCCTTGCTAAAAGTCTCATCCATGATTTTTAGCTATGAAAATTTTTTGGAGCCTTTAGCGACAAAAATTTTTGTTGCTAAAAGTCTCATCCATGATTTTTAGCTACGAAAATTTTCATCGCTAAAAACCCTCTTTCTTGTAGTGCTAGCGACAGGTCCAATTAGCTGTATTTCTTCTCCAGGGTGAGGCTGAGCACTGGTGGGCATCAGTCTCCTAAGCAGCAAGCACCAATTTTGAGTGGACTTGAGAAGACTTTGTTGATCGGTTTGACCGACAGTATTTTCCTGAGCACATTCGATAATAGTGAGCATTGAAATTTGAGGCCCTGGTGCAGGATGATATGATAGTGGCTCAGTATGCGGCTCATTTTGTAGCGCTGTCCATATTTACGCTGTACTTAGTAGATGATGAGGAGCGGAGAGCCTACCATTTTGAGGGAGGCTTGCGTTACATCTTCGAGGCCGTGTTATTGGGGATGAGCTCTCAACTTTTGAGGAGGTGGCATAGAAGGTCCAGATCTTTAAGGCCGAGTGGGCCGATTCTCAAAGTGATCGTGGTCAGAGGAGAGAATGGAAGAGGTAGCCTCCCTCCGGTGACTCCCACTAGCGTCAACCATTGAAGAGCGGCACTAGTCACCTAGCCTTCCGAGTGCCAGTAGCACCTCCAGCACCACCTACGAGGCAGTTCACCGGCACCTATTTTGGGTGTGGTGTGACGGGCACCGTATGTGGGAGTATCCCCGCCTCCAGCAGCAGTAGTAGCCAAGAGATTCACAGAAGCCTCCACCACAAAAGCAGAAGAGAGCCCCACATCAGTAGTGACAACAACCCCTACCACAGAGGCCCCTTCAGCTGCAGCATCAGCACCAGCCTCTGAGGTCGTAACAGCAAAGGCAGCAATTTCGATCACCTTAGAGAAACTAGCAGCAGCAACACGCTCAGAAGGGATAGGCACCTCCCCATCTGACTCATACTAGGTTCTACACTGCTCAGCAGGACCCGCAGTCATCTGGAGGAGTCATCGAGGGTATACTTTTAGTCTCTGCATGTATTGTACGTGTGCTGTTTAATTCTGGTGCATCGCATTCTTTTGTGGCCGAGAGTTTCTGCCGATCGACTGGTTTTCCATTGGAGTCTGCTAGTAAGGGCCTGTCAGTATTAATTTTCTTGGGGAAGACTGCAGTGTTGGGCTAATTTTTCTCGTCTTACCCCGTTCTAGTTGGGGATATCCTTTTCCCTGCTGATTTGTTTGCATTACCAATCACTACTAAAAAAATTGGCAAAGGCTACGAACTATGAGGATCTTTTGCTACGGCTTTAAACTGTAGCTATATTACTACAGTTTTAATCCATAGCTAAAAGGCTACATAGTCCCACAACAGGACCTATGGAGCCCAATTTACCTAAGCCGTCCATCCAATTT
This sequence comes from Magnolia kwangsiensis, assembly GCA_037074715.1. Lineage (NCBI taxonomy): Eukaryota > Viridiplantae > Streptophyta > Magnoliopsida > Magnoliales > Magnoliaceae > Magnolia > Magnolia kwangsiensis. Next base: position 37,356,761 of record CM073576.1, on the reverse strand, counting down.
GAAACCTGATTACTGACATGAGCCTAAAAAATGAGGCAGATCGAAGGCTCAAGTGGACCACATCATAGGAAACAGTGTAGATTAAGTGCCTGTTGTTGGTTTGTGGTGAGGTCCACTTGGGCTTTTGACCTGCCTTATTTTTGGTATTATGCCCTAAAAATAACTCATAAAATGAATGGATGGCATGGATAAACCACATACATCATGATGGGCCACACGGAGTGCCTGCTAGCACTGTCCATCTCCAACTTCATTTTACGCACAAAAGAGAGATGCCCACACCTAAAAAAATAGCCCCCCATGCCCAAATCAGAGAAACCCTAACCTTTGAATGCCCTCTCTCTCACGCCTCTTCCTCCCTCTCAATCTCTTTTTCATGCCTTTTCCTCCATCTCAATCTCTCTCAACCTCTTCCTACCTCTCAATCTATCTCCCGCCTCTCCCTTTCTCTCCAATCCCAGTAACAACCCTTGCTTCCTATTGCGTCCATCTATCTTTTATTTTTCTTTCTTTGATTTTTTCTTTTTCTCTTCTCATTTCAAGTTTTCTGATGCCCTAATCGATTTCTTTTTCTCTTCTTTTTCTCTTCTCATTTCAGGTTTTCTGATGCCCTATTAGCGACCCTATTTTTGTACATAGAGAAGCAGAGGCAAGCATTATGCTTCTCTGATTTCAACAACCTCTGATCATATCCCATGAGATTTCTATGTATTTTTCTAGAAAGAGGCTTGAAATTTTCACAAGGTATGAGATTTCATCGATTCCGATTACTATCTCTCTTCATATCTTCAATCTTAGATCCATTTTTTGATATTTCTCTTCAGATCTGCGTATGTGATTTGATTAGTTGTTGGTATTTCATTCATTTTTTTTCCTTGAATTTTGTTGAGATGGTTAGCTTTGGATTCTCAATTGCATAAACCTCCTTGGATCTGTTCATTTGATTGGGTTTTCCCTTCTGATTCTTCTGATATTTTTTTTTTAGATTTTTCTTCTCCTTTTATGAATGTGTGTTTTGTTAGATTTGGAGATATGGGTGTCTCTGGATTTATTTATTTATTTATTATTATTATTATTATTATTTTAGATTTTAGGGAATTGATGCTTTCCATTAACATGAGGGCTGTTTCTTAACTTAGAAAGCTATAGCATTTTGTTGTCATGTCGTTCATATATTGCATGTCGTTGTTTCTCTGAACATATGTATGTAATGTAACTGGTCATAAATCGACCTTCAGTTAAGTCTGTGCAACAAGTGATAGATGAAGATGGCTCTATCAAAGACTCTATGGTGTGTTCTCTACCAAAGTATAGAACTAAATTGCAATCCATTTAGTTCTAGGTTGTTGCAGCTTCATCTTCCCATGAATCAATACATTTTTTTATTTTTTCTATTTTAGGTTCTGCTTGTTCAAAGTAAGTGCTTTCAACAGTACTGTATCAATTTTAAACAATCTTACTCAACAACATGTTTTCTTCTTCTTTTGTTGGTCCTTATAAAATTTGAAGATCTCGCTGAACTTTAATCAAGCTTTTAGGTGTCTAGTAAAAAATGAATTACCATCTTTAAATTGAGTTGACTCAGCAAGTTCTCCAAGTAAACATTTTTAAATACCACCCATGCATTTAAGTTTTATGGTGCTTAATTCAAATAAGTTTTATGAAGTGCCATCACCTTCTCACATATGCCAAACATACAAGGTGATTGGCATTGTTGATCAACTGGGTCACTACATGATGGATTTTAGTCCAAAAGATGGTGGTTGTACATCATTCATTATATAAGTTGCAACTCCTTTCTCATTGATATGTTTCAGAGCAAAGAAATAACCTTATATGGATCATTAAGAAGTTGCTAAGATGAAATATGTAGTAGTTTTGCCTATCCAAACTACAAAAATGGATTGATTTTTCCAAAGAGGTAACCATTTCCAAGTATTTACTCGTAAGTCAATCAACTTAAAGAGCTTTCTTTAGTTGCAGATATAAAGCTTGTTTGATTGCAATTATGTTATGGCATGGCTTTTGTATAAGCTGTATTCCAGATTAGTTTCATTTAAGATGTGTTTGGAGACATGCCACACACAAACGAAAACAATGGATGAGCTAAAAATATTAGAAATTTTTCTAGAACTTTTATTTGTTTGTGTGCATGTGTGGCCTATATGATATTCAATCAACCTGTCAACTGAACTGTCTACACGACTCTCAATGGATACATGACTCAGATAGTATAATGTATGTGTTTATGCATTCTCCATCTTTCTGAGACCTTGACATTTCATCTTTCCATATCATCCCAACAGTCATCTAGAAAAGTAGCAGAGAATGTTATTCGGCTTCCTCGTGTAGATGAGTGAGTAAACAAGACAGTTATGGCAGTGAATCGAGCTACCACTACTGCTAGAGTTGTTGCAATCAACTTTTGCTTGACTTCTATTTGGTGTGGGTTGCATGATGAGTGAAATCAGGTGTCCTTCATGAGTGAAACACATTCCATTTTTAAGTGTTACCTGTAGTTTATGGTGTGGGTCGCATGATGGTTTGGGTCTTTCCAGGGCTGGATCTTCAACACCCAGACCAAAAATACAATCAGCCAGAGTGATTTCTAGATATTACCTGTAATTAGAAATATTAATGCTTAATTCTCAAGAATCAGTTTGCAATATGGAGCCCATGGAATCAATCTTGTGGTCTTTAATTTCATTGGTGTTTACTTGTTATTAGTCTTTAGGGTGCGAATGAGTCATGATATCAGTAAATGTTTTTGCTGCAGAGGCTACTGATTTTCTATATTTTTTCTTTTGTTTCTGCCTAGTCTGGAATGATATTGTTAACTCTTATTGCACAGAATCACTAATAAATTGTCCTCTTTTCTTCTTCTTTTTTTTCCTTTCTATGCATGCTTTCTCTATTCAATTCAAGGTTGTTGTAAATATTAGTCTTTTCTTTGTTGTTTACTTTTTGAAGATGATGTAGTTGATTGTCCGATAGTCTTGGGTTTTGATTCTAGTATTAGATATTTATTTACTTTCTTGATTATATGGTTCATGCAATTGAATGGCTTCTCTATTTCTTTTTTGTTCCTTTTTTCATTTTGGCAGGGTGTATTGGAGAGCATAACCTGGAGATAAGAAGTTGAAATTAAATTGTCCATAGCCTTTACCCAGTTTTCTAGTCTTATAAGATCCATGGAATTGCAACATCCCGAGATCAAGATCCCGTGTCTGTTTGGCACGCCTTCTCAATCCGGGATCTATCTTCCAATCCCATACAAGCTGCCTGGCCAAACAGGCCCTTAAATACTTCCTAAGGTCATAAGAATCCCTCGTTTTGTGATTTTTGAATTATTTTTTTTAAGGTGTGTTTTTGGATTTGTTGTCATATACACAATAACGTTTGTATATGTCTCTAGTCGTTTGCATTGCGGTATTAAAGTCAACCTTGGGAGGTGCTTCCATCTGTAGCGAGGTTTATTGTTTATGGTGTGGTTTGCACCCTTAAAAATTGTGGTGAAACAAGCCATGCTAACCATGAAAACTTGTTTGATTGGTTACAAGTGTAGTTGACTGTAAATGAGTAGTAATTATTTACATTTTCATTATGCATGAATTAAAATAATTTGCATTATGGCATGTTATATAAGTTTTGGATTTTAAAAAAAAAGGTCTAGTGCAATGTTTATTTGTTATCCAACATGTTGATTTATGTTAGATAGATCTAGATGAAGGGAAAACAAAAATATCATCTTAATCCAAAACTTTATTGCCCTAATAAGTTTTTAATGGTGGGTGTTCAATTACCATCTTTCCTTTGGTGTAGTCTACTTGAGATTTGAATCTACCTCATTTTTTGACAATTAGGTAGAAAAATGGATTGACTGTTGATGCGAATGCTAATAGGTTCAAATGTAACCATGTTGATGCGAATTCTAACAGGTTCAAATGTAACCATGTGCCGTATGTAACATTCGATCAATTTCCCCTTAAGATTCAACAAAAAGAGAGAGAAAGAAGGAGGGAGAAGGGATTTAGAATGAGATCGTTAACTATGGAGGAGATCCTGAAAATGCAGTATCTCTGGTTTTATGGTTTTACTTGTACATTCGTATATTAATTACTCAAGCATGACGGTTATGTGCATTCTTTCAGGTGGATGTTGCATGTGGGAGGATTGGAGTTGCATATTTAAGATTCAAGCATCTGGTACATCTCTTGTCAAGAATGCACAGTAGTTCATCAAATAATACATTATGTGATTATATTACATTTATTTGTTGCAAATGTGAATGGTATTATATTTGCGAATGTGAATGAAAATAAATAACTTATAATATATATATATATATATATATATATATATATATATATATATATATATATATATATATATATATATATATATATATATATATATATATATATATATATATATATATATATATATATATATATATATATATATATATATATATATGTTATCAATGGAGGATACCGTGATTAAGGGGACATGAAATTCTTGTACTTTAGGGTATGGTGCCCCAATATTAGTTGTATGTTACTAGTATGTAGTAGATAATACTAGGTTCAATATTTTTATATGTGGCTAAATTTTTTATCTCAACTACTTATAACCTAAACCTAAACTTGAAAACTCAAACCTAAACCTGATCCCAAACCCGATTTCCTAAACCAAAACCTAAACCTATAACCTATAACCTAAACCAAAACTTAAAACCTAAATGTATTCTAGAATCCCTAAACCTAAACCTACACCTAATCCTAATATCAACTCCCTAACCTAAACCCAAACCTAAACTTGAAAACCCAAACCAAAACACGAACCCAAACCCGATTTTCTAAACCTAAACCTAAAACTTAAATGTATTCTCAAATCCCTAAACCTAAACCTACACCTAATCCTAATCTCAACTCCCTAACCTAAACCTTGGAAACCCAAACCTAAACTCAATCCCGAACCCAAACCCGATTTTCTAAACCTAAACCTAAACCTATAACCTATACCCTAAACCTAAACCTAAAACTTAAATGTATTCTAGAATCCCAAAACCTAAACCTACACCTAATCCTAATCTCAACTCCCTAACCTAAACCTAAACCTAAACCTAAACTTGAAAACCCAAACCCGAACCATATTTTCTAAACCTAAACCAAAACCTAAACCTAAAACCTAAAACCTAAACCTAAAACCTTAGTGTATTCTCAAATCCCTAAACCTAAACCTAAACCTAATCTTAATCTCAACTCCCTAACCTAAACCTAAACCTAAACTTAAAAACCCAAACCTAAACCCGATCCCAAACCCGAACCCGATTTCCTAAACTTAAACCTAAACCTATAACCTAAAACCTGAACCTAAACCTAAACCTAAAACCTAAATATATTCTAGAATCCCTAAACCTAAACCTACACCTAATCCTAATCTCAACTCCCTAACCTAAAATTAAAACTAAACTTAAAAACTCAAACCTAAACCCGATCCCGAATCCGATTTCCTAAACCTACACCTACACTAATAACCTAAAACCTAAACCTAAACCTAAAACCTAAATGTATTCTAGAATCCCTAAACCTAAACTACACTTAATCCTAATCTCAACTCCCTAACCTAAACCTAAACCTAAACTTGAAAACCCAAACCTAAACCCAATCACGAACCCGAACCCGATTTCCTAAACCTCAACCTAAACCTATAACCTATAACCTAAACCTAAACCTAAAACCTAATTGTATTCTAGAATCCCTAAACCTAAACCTACACCTAATCCTAATCTCAACTCCCTAACCTAAAATTAAAACTAAACTTAAAAACTCAAACCTAAACCCGATCCCGAATCCGATTTCCTAAACCTACACCTACACTAATAACCTAAAACCTAAACCTAAACCTAAAACCTAAATGTATTCTAGAATCCCTAAACCTAAACTACACTTAATCCTAATCTCAACTCCCTAACCTAAACCTAAACCTAAACTTGAAAACCCAAACCTAAACCCAATCACGAACCCGAACCCGATTTCCTAAACCTCAACCTAAACCTATAACCTATAACCTAAACCTAAACCTAAAACCTAATTGTATTCTAGAATCCCTAAACCTAAACCTACACCTAATCCTAATCTCAACTCGCTAACCTAAACCTAAACCTAAACTTGAAAACCCAAACCTAAACCCGATCCCGAACCCGATCTCCTAGACCTAAACCTAAACTAATAACCCATAACCGAAACCTAAACCTAAACCTAAAACCTAAATGTATTCTAGAATCCCTAAACCTAAACTTACACCTAATCCTAATCTCAACTCCCTAACCTAAACCTGAACCTAAGCTTGAAATTCCAAACCTAAACCCGACCTTGAACCCGATTTCCTAAACCTATAACCTAAAACCTAAACCTAAACCTAAAACCTAAATATATTCTCAAATCCCTAAACCTAAACCTACACCTAATCCTAATCTCAACTCCCTAACCTAAACCTAAACCTAAACTTGAAAACCCCAACCTAAACCTGATCCCGAACCTGATTTCCTAAATCTAAACCTAAACCTAAACCTAGAACCTAGAACCTATACCTAAACCTAAAACCTAAATGTATTCTTAAATCCCTAAACCTAAACCTACACCTAATCCTAATCTCAACTCCCTAGCCTAAATCTAAACCTAAACTTGAAAACTCAAACCTAAATCCAATCCCGAATCCGATTTCTTAAACTTACACCTAAACCTATAACCTAAAACCTAAATGTATTCTCAAATCCCTAAACTTAAACCTACACCTAATCCTAGTCTCAACTCCCTAACCTAAACATAAACCTAAACTTGAAAACTCAAACCTAAACCCGATTCCGAACCCGATTTTCTAAACCTCAACCTTAACCTATTCTCAATTCCCTAAAGATATAACCTATAACTTATAAACTAGAACCTAAACCTAAACCTAACCGAAACTTGTAACCTAAAACTAAACCTGCAACCTTAACCTAAACGTAAAACCTAAACCTAAAACTAAACCTAAAACGTAAATGTATTCTCAAATCCCTAAACCTAAACTTAAACCTAAACCTATAACCTACAACATTAACATAAACTTATAACCTAAACCTATAACTTACAACATTAACATAAACCTATACTTATAACATAAACCTATTCTCAAATCCTAAAACCTATAACCTAAACCTAAACCTTCAGTTGAAAACTTCAGCAAGTCTTTTATAGCTATGGTATTAGAAATAAGTGGATGTGTTAGAAAACTTCAGACAGGTCTTTCATAGCTATAGATTTGTTCAATTGATTGTGGCCTGACTAGAGGACTAACCTGATTCTTGGGATACGAAATCTACAGTTTACCCTTCTGATGGATGGCTTGGATATTACACCAGTCTGACATGCTGGCATGTGGCAGTGTGTGCATTAGCTCACTTACACATGCTGGTGAGTTTAGCAAACCTCTTTCCCTTCCTCAGGGGGGCTATACCAAGAAGGTGCACATTTCTAGCAAGCGGTGAACCTGCTACTTCTGAACATCATTAGATTATTTTCTGATGGTGATCTTTTTCTATACAACGTGATGCACTGTATACCCTAAAAACTATTTAGAACTCGAGGCATTGCCACTAATCACTAGTATGTCCTACTTGTAATTGACAAGCAAATGGAGATTTTGTTTTCATGATGGTGAGCTCTGCTTGCACTTTTTTCAAGTCATAGATAATTGTGGTCGATATCTGTTCCACTTGGGAAGTGGGTACCTATAGCTACCGATGGTCCTCCTTGCAGAAATCGTTCAGATGTTTATTTTGGCCCTACAAACCATATGGTGAGACCATTCCTTTTGTGTCAATTTCATTCCTCTCTTTGAGTTTTTATTAATTCATTAAGAAAAAAAATGGTTATACATGATACATTTCTTTCACTTTTTCTTTCTTTTCCCCAATGGTCATTCTGATTTATGAATGCCATGACTATTTGTAAGATGATAGAATATACAAAGCTGTTGCAGGAAGTGACTTTGTCATTACTAGATTTGCATTTCGAGACAACTCTTCAAAGTACTACATAAATGACCGTGGAAGTAATTTTACAGAAGTTACTAAGAAATTGAAAGGAAAAGGAGTGGACTTGGACAACAATTAGTTTTTGATTCTTCAGGTGGGTAATGGACTGATGGCAGAAAAAGGCTTATTTACTTGTGAAAAAAATATCATACCGTCAAAATATATCTTCTCTTTCAATTCTTTAACATTAAAATTTCAGGGTGAAGTCGAGCAAATTTCTCTAATGAAGCCAAAGATTTATATTTTTAGTATTATTGTAATTGTAATTGATTGTAATTGTAATTATAATTGATTAAACGAAGGATTGTAATTGAATAAATGAATGATTGCAATTGATTGTAATTGAATGAATGAATGATTGTAATTGATTGTAATGCAATGAATGAATGATTATGCAGGTGGTAATTGAATGAACAAATGATTATATATTTTTTTTTAATATAAAAAATAGCTACGGATATTGACCGTAGCCGGTAATCTGACAATTGTATCCATTATTAAATTTGGCAAATTGCTACGGACTTTTAACTACAAATAATAACCGTAGCTGTTTGTAGTTTTCGCTACAATTATAATTACTACGGATCATATCTGTAGCTATTCTGATCTATAGCTTCGGATTAAATCCGTAGCCATAGGTTCAAGACCTATTGTTACAGTGCCTACGACTACGGTCGTGCTACGGACTAAAACCGTAGCCATAGGTCTATGGCTATGGCTTTTATCCGTAGCCATTACCCAGTTTTTTGGTAGTGGATGTCCAAGTTCAATGTCATCCTGGGCATGGATTGGCTTACCGAGTACCACGTCATATTGGACTGATCTGCGAGGACAGCCACATTTTGTATACCCAGCTTGCTACAGTTCTAGTTCATTGCCGAACCCAGAGGAGAGTGTAACACCCTGAAAATCGGGGGTCGTGTATAAACTCAACTCCCGAGTTCCAGACCGTCACTTATGCAACAAAAATGATTATGATTCAATGTTGTCTGATTTAAAGCATTCACATGAGTAAAAGTATACCAAAACTGCAATTCATACTTCAGATCCAGTGATAAAAGCAAGCGGAAGACTAAACAATATATATATCATTGTATGGAAAAACAAAGTAAATCTCATCTGTCTCCAAAGTATGACTACATCTCTAAGTCTCATATAATATACATGAACAAAATAAATATCCAAAATAGTCCCACTAAAATCTCATCGATCCAGGTCGCCTACGCGAATCCATCGTGATACTGCATGTACGAGAACTCGTCCTGGTCCTCGTCAAAGTTTGGCTCCACCTCCTGGATCTCAGCCTCACCTGCATCTACAACAGGGTCTGGTGGGTGTTGCAAACACCATCCCGTAACGTGGGAGTGAGTGATCAACTCAGTGGAATCATAGAGCAAAGATTAGCATGTTCACAATTCAATCATGCGATAATAGTAAAGCAGTAAATCAGACATTCCTAATACTGTTGTTAATGCAAGATGACATGACGTGATGTATGCCCTCACCAACGATCTCCCTCATACGGCAACATCTTACGACCAAGGCATGCCACACTCCCTAGAGTGCTCCACATCTTCCAGGCACATGCAATGCTATGGTGATATGATTTCCAAGTTGTTATTAGTCCATTCAAACAGCAGGATTGGGAAACTAAGGTACTTCCCTTGTATCAATCCCAACACAGATCCTGTCTAGGGTCGTCACTCCTAGTAATCTCATACGATGTATATTTCGTAGGTCTAAGCAAGGGCTACCAGGGCTGTTGCTCGCACTCGTTGCACCGCTCCCCCATCACCTTATCAATACAGGTCTACTGCACTCTACTGCAACGGAAGGGTCGTCGCCTCCCGTGGACTCAGAATACGCTCGCGGTCACTACAAAGGACTCATCGCCTGATCAGTGTAGGCCGACAGCTAGAATATAGTGTCCCATACCACCATAATCTGCTCACGAGTCTAGGTGCTCAGTGGTCACTACGGGGAGGTTTGTGGCCCCAGCGTAGGCCGACAGCTCGACCACGGTGTCCCATACCACCATGCCCGGCTCATGAGTCTTTGTGGATCAAGGTACCATGGTTAACAGGGTTTACAATGGTAAGTTCAGTACCCTAGGTTCAAGCAATTATGACTCATACAAGGTGAACATACATCGGCCAGTCGGGTTGCTTGACGGGCTCGACTAGCGCGATCGCATCTCAAGTCGAACGACATGAAGTGCGTAAAACACTTCGCGTGGCCTAACCACTGCCGCCAACTCTAAACACGAATCACGTTCATCGACGCGTCGTTCGTGGCTATAACCAGTCAGCCACGAATTCGCTCGGTTACCGACTGCCTGGACTAAGTCTAGTCCCAAGCACTTATGGAATTACATCAGCAATATATGTAAAAGTATTGGAATTAAAATACAATCATGTGAGCATGTTAACACATGTTATAACATTCAACTCAAGCAAACCTTCAAGCACATATATTCCATGCATGTAATAAAATCATGCATTTAGTCAACATGTAGAAAATCATTTAGGTCAGCATATTAATTGAGAAATCAATCACAAACTATCACATAACATCATTTAATTCAATACATACTAATACAAGCATTTATACAAACACCTACACTACACACTTAAGTCTACATATAGTATGTCGACCCAAAGTGCGTAACTAGGCGAATCTCTTGGCCAAACTAATTATGCATTCGTAACTTCCTAATGCGACAACAAACCATGTCAATCACATCAGCAAAATATGAATGTAAACAGTACTTCCTACAAATGACTAAAATGCCCTAAATCTCATATTCTTCGTTAGTTTACGAAATGGGAAACGGAGAGCATTTTGTACATGTCAAACGGCGATGCCGTCAAGAATCTACTATTAAACGACATTGAAAGCGTTGGGAACCGTCAATCAAAGCGTCTAAAATCCTCACCTTATGTCTTGTAGACTCAGGAATTGAAACGGAGCGTATACGATTCGTCTACGGCGAATAAGGAACCTAATACACGAGATTCATAAGCTACATCGCTATGGAAACGAGGGAAACTCAAATCAACAACTATTTAGGGTATTTACTTACCTAGAATCGGGGTGAAATCGCCGGGAAAGCGGTAGAGGTGTGTTGCTTAAGCACGTGCAACGCGTAGTACAAGTGGCAGGAAGAACTCTCCCACTCTCTCACAATCTCTCACCTTTTTCTCTCTCCGAAGCTAGGGTTTCTCTCAAATTCAGATGGGAGAGAGGAGTGAGGGTTTCAACCCCTTTTATAGCCTAAAACATGCCCAAAATAGGCTTCGGAACAATGTTTACTTGGTGCCTAACCAAATCGGGGCCGTTTCGGTCCAAAAGAGCATTTCTGATGGTCCCCTGGCCAAATGCAGTCGGACTTAAGCTCATGCATACTGGATCTAGCACACATCCAGTTTTCAGACCGATAGGGTTCCCAGATCGCACGTGGCGGTCCAGTTTCAGTTTAACGGTCATCGCACCAAGATCAGGCCTATAAGTCTCGTGATATGTAATAGATATTTTTCCTGATCCAAGGGTGTAATTTGGCTGTATTCTGACGGTCAGAATGCTTAATACTGATGCGTCAAATCGTGTGCCAGATTTAAATTTCAAATTCCAATTCTAACCCTATTCTCACTCTCTTCGGTCCGGGCTCAATGAAATAGCCTGTGATTATCGGTTTGACTTGATTTTCGGAATGAGTGTCAAGTCCAGCTAGGCGGTTCTAACGGTCTAAGATAGGAGGTATCGGACTTTCGACGTGCGGTCTAGATCCAATACAAAGATTCAAAGTGGTCTAGAAAACAAACCTGCTTAGAGTTTGGTTCGAGGTTTTAGAGCATTATAGCACCATTGGTTCCACTCGCTTTGGGCCTTGTAGAACGTATTTAAAGTGATCAGGGACCATTTCCCAGCTATTCTAATGTTGCACTAGCTAACCTAGTCATATTTTCTAAAGGAATGAATTCTACGCAATTTCGGGTCAAGTTGGTACTCGAGCCCAAGTATGGATTTTTCACGGGCGTTACAATCTACTCCCCGTAACAAATGATTTCGTCCTCGAAATTTTATACCTTTTCGTACTCCTCGAGAAGCTGTGAGTAGTTCTTTCTGATCTTGGCTTCTGTCTCCCAGGTAGCCTCCTCCTCAGAGTGATGCGTCCATAATACCTTCACAAGGGGAATCACCTTGCTACGGAGTACCTGCTCCTTCCTGTCTAGGATACGTGTCGGTCGCAGGATATATGTAACGTCCTCTCCTAACTGCACCTACTCCCATCTGATGATATGGGAAGGATTAGCAACGTACTTCTTCAGCATAGAAACATGAAATACGTTGTGAACGCTCGCGAGAGGCGTGGGTAAAGCCAATCGGTAAGCCACCGCTCCCACACGATCGAGGATCTGGAATGGGCCAATGAATAGCTGTGCCAGCTTCCCCTTCTTCCCGAACCGAAGGACTCCCTTCATAGGGGAAACTCACAAAAATACATGATCCCCAACTCTGAACTCTAGTGGCCGCCGTCTTGTATCGGCGTAGCTCTTCTGTCTGCTCTGCGCTGTAAGAAGCCGACGTCGAATAATATCAATCTTCTCTGACGTCGCCTGCACTAACTCTGGGCCAATCAAGCTACGCTCACCGACCTCTAACCAGCAATGCGGTGCGCGACAAGGTCGCCCATACAACGCCTCATAAGGTGCCATACTGATACTCGCCTGGAAGCTATTGTTGTACGCAAACTCCGCATATGCAAGACAATCATCCCAACTGTCCTTGAAGTCTAATGCGCAAGCTCGCAACATATCCTCCAAGATCTGGTTCACTCGCTCTGTCTGTCCGTCCGTCTGTGGGTGGAAGGCAGTACTGAACTTCAACTTCACACCCATAGCCTCCTGAATGCGGGTCCAGAAGATAGAAGTGAACCGCGTGTCTCTGTCCGACACGATCTCCAACAGAACTCCATGCAGACACACGATCTCTCTGATGTACAATCTAGCCAGCTCGTCTGCAGAGTTCGTAACTCTGATCGGTAGGAAGTGTGCCGACTTTGTCAATCGGTCGACGATCACCCAAATGGAATCATGTCCCTTTCTCGTCTTCGGCAACCCAGAAATGAAGTCTATGGAAATGAAATCCTACTTCCACTTTGCAATCGGCATCGGCTGCAAAAGTCCAGGTGGTCGGCGATGCTCTGCCTTCACCTGCTGACAAGTGAGATAACGGGACACGAACTCAGCTATGTGGGTCTTCATACCTTCTCACCAATACGTCCTCTTCACGTCACGATACATCTTTGTGCTGCCTGGATGCATCGCGAGTCTAGTAGAATGCGCAGCCTCGAGAATCTCTCGTCTCAAGTCAGGGACATCTGGGACGCATAGACGGCCACGGTAACGTAAGCCCCCATCCATACCAACTCGCCAGTCAGCGTCAGCATCATCACTGGCCTGCTCTCGAAGCTCAGTAAGATGCGCACCGTCCCCCCGCGCCTCGATGACTCGGTCATCGATCTGAGATCGCACCTGTACGTGTGCGATGAACTCAAACGGCTCCTCTACGGTGAGTTTCTGCTCAAAGTCTCGCAAAAACTCAACCATATCCCACTCGGCAACCATCAGCGGAGCCGCAAACTCTATCGCCTTCTTGCGGCTCAACGCGTCAGCCACAAGGTTAGCCTTCCCAGGATGGTAAGAGACTTCAAACTTGAAGTCCTTCAACGTCTCTATCCATCGCCGCTGCCTCATATTCAAGTCTCGCTGCGTGAATATGTACTTGAGGCTCTTGTGGTCGCAAAAGAGCTCGAACTCCTCTCCGTAGAGGTAATGTCTCCAGAGTCTCAGTGCGAATATAACGGCTGCCAACTCTACGTCGTGTGTTGGGTAATTCTCCTCGTGCTTCCTTAATTGTCTCGAGGCATACGAAATTACCCTGTCCCTCTACATAAGGACACAACCCAAACCAACGCTAGATGTGTCAGTGTATATAGTGTATCTAACCCCTTGCTCTGGCAATACTAGCACAGGAGCGGACGTAAGTCTGTCCTTCAGCTCCTGAAAATCTGACTCCGCCTAATCATTCCAGGCGAACTTCACGTCCTTCCGTGTCAACTGAGATAGGGGTCTCGCGATCTTCGAGAAGTCCTGTATGAAGCGCCGATAGTAGCCAGCGAGACCCAAGAAACTCCTCACCTCAGTGACAGAACCAGGCTGCTCCCAGTCCTGCACCGCAGCTACCTTAGACAAGTCAACTGCCATGCCATCCTTGGACACTACATGTCCCAGAAACTTCACCTCCTGCTTTCAGAAGTCGCACTTCTTGTACTGTGTAAAAAACTGATGTTGTCTGAGCGTATCCAAGACCAAACGAAAGTGCTCCTCATGCTCCTCTCGACTCCTAGAGTACACCAAAATGTCGTCAATGAATACAACGACGAATCGATAGTGGAAAGGCCGAAATACCCAGTTCATCAGATCCATGAACACGGCTGGTGCGTTCGTGAGACCGAACGACATCACGAGTAACTCGTAGTGGACAAAACTGGTCCTGAATGCTGTCTTCTGCACGTCTTCATCCCTGACGCGCAGCTGATGATATCCTGACTGAAGATCAATCTTCGAGAAGTACTGCACTCCTCTCAACTGATCAAACAAGTCATCGATTCTGGGTAAAGAGTACTTGTTCTTCACCGTGAGCTGGTTCAGCTTGCGATAATCAATACACAATCGCATCGAACTGTCCTTCTTCCTCACGAATAGGACCGGTGCTCCCTAAGGAGACACACTAGGCCGTATAAGGCCAAGCTCTAGCAAACCATCAATCTGCGTCCTCAACTCCTCCATCTCACATGGTGCCATGCGATACGTCGGCAGTGAGACGGGCGTAGAACCAGGAACCAGATCGATAGTGAAATCGATCTCACGTCGGGGCGGCAAACCAGGGATCTTCCTGAACAAATCCCCGAACTCGGAATCGACTGGCACATGCTCAAGTACCTGAGCCCCAGCGTCGCGCAATAAAGTGGCGTAGCTAAGTATGCGGAAAGGAAGATTTATCCGCACTGAAAACGTGAAAGGCGTGCCCTCAGGCTCGTACACCGTCACCATACGAGCCTCGCAGTCAATCTCGGCTCTCGCTGCAGTCAACCAGTCCATGCCAAGAATGACGTCGAGATAGACCAGCGAGGGATCGACGACAAGATCAAGAGTCATCGTCCTGCCTCCCAGATCAACTAAACAACCCTCACACATCTGGGTGACATCCGAATAATCCCCATGAGCTGCAAAGACTCGCACGCTATCCATAGTGATAGTCTGTAACCCAAGACGCCTGACTACGGCACGCGATATTAAAGAAATCGTGGAACCAGTGTCCACCATCACAAGAACGGGAGTACCTCCAATATGGGCAGTGACCTCGAAGGCTGAATGCTGGGAAGTCGGCGTCGCAGCTGCCTCAGCTGTCAATGCATGAACCCGAGCCTGTTGTGGCCGGTTCGGCCGCTGTGTCAAGGGTCGTGGAGGCTGTCTGATCTATGATACCGGAGGTCTGAATGTAGGATGCGTAGGAGCTGACCGTATAGGCGGTGCTGATAACGCTTATGGACGTGCACGGTTGATCTTCTGCAGCGGCGAGAACCCACTGTCCCGCATCCTCGAAAAGCAGCTCTGCGCCAAGTGGCCTGTCCTCCCACAGTATGTACATGTCAAATCAGGGCGCCGAAACGGTGGTACAGGCGTCGTAGTCCTAGTAGGAGGATCAATGCGAGGCCTCTTTCCCACGAGGGGCCTGTCCTGCATGTCTGGTCGGGGCCTAGAAGCAACCGGGCCACGAGATCACGCAAGTCGATCCACATCCTGCTCTGCCCGCATGGACATGTGAATCAACTCCACATAAGAAGGAATGCTAACACAGCACATCTTCGACCGAATATCCGGTCGCAAACCCTCCAGAAAGAGCCATATGTGCATCTGCTCATCAGCCAAAATCGTCGGGACGTACCTGCCCAACTCCGTGAACCGATGCTCATACTCTGTAACTGTCATCGCTGCCTGTCTGAGGCGGAGAAACTCATTCTCCCTATCGTGCCTGTAAGTCTGGGGATAATACTTCTCATGGAAGCGGAACTCAAATGCTGCCCACGTCCATACAAAGTCTGCGGCAACGGTCCGCAGTACGCTATCCCACCACATGCTGGCCTCTCTCTCAAACAGGAAGGTAGCCAGCTCTACCTGCTCGGCCTCGGTGCAATGCAACATCCGCAAAATCTTCGACACTCGGTCGAGCCAGTACTCAGTCTCCTCGGGTCTGTGAGAACCCGTGAAAGTAGGAGGCCGCAAGCGCTAAAATCGCTCCAATAGGCCCCGTGTATCGGCGGGATTCCCCGCAAGGTAAGCAGGCAGCGCAGGATGAGCCATGCCCTCATCCTGGGCGTATGTATAAGCATCCTCAACTGGATGCGTAGGTGGTGCAGGTGGTGTAGATGGAGCCGCACCCCCACCCTGGGCTAATGTCCCCACGATGGTAGTCAGAAGCTGCTGCTGCTGCAGCATCATAGCCATCATCTGCTCGAATCTGTCAGGGGGTGGAGCAGGCTGTGGCGGATGCTGTATGGAAGTTGATGCTTGATAAGGCTCTCTGACCGACGGTATAAATGGCGGTGGTCCATCTGTAGGACCAGCGGCAGACTGAGACGATCGAACTGCCTCAGGAATCGGGCTCAAAGTAGGGTCCGCATGAGTGTCAGACTGCGAAGGAGTCTGATCCATATGCTCAGTCAATTCAAGCCGAACCGTGCTCCGCGTAACCTTAGGCGGCATTCCCTATATTCAAAATAGGGCGTAACCTTGTCAGTCTTAATAGCATAAATACACCGCAATCATTCTCATAAAGAGTCAAAGGCATTCCATGCATTTCAATTAATCAAAATTGTCACAATACAAGGGATATATCCTTACAAGCATCACGAAGAGAAATACATGGGAACTAAGACAGTTAAAATTGCAACAGCAACGTAAGCAAAGAACTAGCCCTAACAGGCTTACACACATAAAGCAGGAAATGACTAACTACTGATATTAACATCAAAGATCGCATCGCTAGTCGGAGTCTGGGGACGGAGGAGGAGCACCCTTATCCTGTAAGCAACACAGGATCGCCTTCAAGGTGTGAGTCACCTTACCAAATTTCTTCTTTGTAACGGCCTTGGCATCCGTGACTTCTGCGCGAAGTTCTTGGACTTCCCTTCGCAAAGCAGTCTGACTCTCCTCCATCCGAGCAATGCGATCATCGATAGTAGCCTACGCAGAAGGAGGAGGGCTCTCATCTGTATCCTGAGCCTCCTCTTCTGCCTCTTCCTGAGCTTCTTCCTGAACCTCTGCTCTAGGTACTTCTTCGCTTTGATCTTCCTCATCATCAAAGTCATCCTCACTATCCCTTTCAAGTTGATTTTCACGGTATTGTGACCCAATCTTCATCTTGACCATAGTCGACTCATCAATGGTATGAATCGATACCGGCAATTCCGGCCCAAGTCTATAGGCAAACTCAAGCGCAATCTTGCAAATCAGTCGGCCAAAGGGAAGTGATTCGGATGTTCTCCTTGACCTGGCTATGAGGATTATTTGCCGTAAGATGAAAGTAGCCATGCATACATTCTCTCCCTGGGCCACCAGATACAGGAAATCAACCATAAGGCGTGTACATTCAATGCGATTCGTCGACCTGGGATAAACATTGAACGTGTAGATATGGTGCAGCAGGCGCAAATCATCAGACATGTACGTCGCCTTAAGACTATTATTAGGCTGCCACGGAACCAACTTACCGCACAGAAACCTGGTGCGGCAATCTCGTTCACGCCTAATCCTCAGGTTCTTCTCACTAGGATGAACATCACCTAGAGGTACGTTCAGAAATCGCGCAATCAGTCGCACATCAATCGTAGCCATCCGATCTCTACCAAAAGGAATTTTAAACTGCAATGGCTCCAAGGTAGGACTCTAGATACTAGCGTAGAAGGCATGAACGGTGCTCACATTAGCACGAGCGCGAGCTTCAAAGATCGGACCCCAATGCGCAGCTTCAATGCGTTCGAACAACAGATATTCGCCGAATAGTCGTCCATCTACGTCCGCCTCAAATAACACTTTACGATCAGTGTATTGGCCATGAAGCATCTCTGATAAAATTACTCGCCCAAGGTGTGCATGGGGATCCAAATCCCGCTTTGAACGGCACTCCAGGACTGCAGCTGGACCTGCGGCGGTGCTTGAACTTGCGGCACCACCCCGCGGTCTTCTCGATTGAGCAGGACGGTTTGGCCTAGCCTCGTCTGTTGCGGTTTTTCTCTTACCCATCAAAGATATGATGGATGAGAGTGATAAAAGGCCTAAAATGGCTTCCACGAAAGCCATGGAAAATGGTGAAAATGCGAAGAAATGGCTGTCCAATCTGAAAAAAGGAAATCTAGACGTCGTAGAGGGACGCTTCAAGATTCCCAAGGCTATATTTTCAAGGAGAAATGCAAACGAAAAAGTGGAATGGAACACCTCACGATTTCAGCTCGATTTGGAGGTTTTTGGAGCTCCAAATGGTGAAATCTTCAAGAGGAAGGGCTGCCAACTCCCAATAAGTGATGGATGACGGTCGGTTTTGGCCAAGGAGGGATCTAGGAGTGATTTGGGACCACAAACTTTGGAGATAGTTGCTGGAAATCGAAAATAGGGCTAAGGGGAGGGCTATTTGTGAAGGAGGGGGGTGTTTTAGGGGTTTTCGTGGGACGGGAGGTATATGGGGATGATGTGCACCCCATTTAAGGGGGTGCGCCCAAAATTTAGCACCAACGGGCCCCACCGGTCGGCGATGCATCGCCCGCCAACTTCCCAGTTGGCTGGTGGGACCACATGGGTCTGGTCCCCCATGGTCCAGGGACCCCAAAAACGTGTGGTCCACCTCCTGGTTCATTGTATTTTGACCTATATGAGCCCAAACATGTGTTCGGGGCTTTCTGGGACCACTCCGCAATCCTGAATACCAAACCCTATGATGCAGCATATGAATTTGAGGTAGAAGGAGCTAGTACATCCATATAGATCCTTAGTTACTAAAGAAAGTGAAGTTGGAATGGCCTTATGGCCATTTTTCATGAAATTTTACTATTCACTGTACAATTTTGTGAAAGTACTCATTTGTGTTATTTTCACCTTAGGTTTGATACCTAACATGAAATGGATAAGAAAGAAGTGAATATCGGAGTGTTTAGAGGAGGAATTTTGAAGATTTTTGGCGAAACGGGGTTTTTAAGCCCTGGCGGTTGATTACAGGAGTCGTGGTCATCCCACGGCCCAAGGATTCACTTTTTCGATTTAAAATCGCTCATAGGACGTCTCAACCCGACTTCCTACAACTTAGAGGCTATTCGGGTTGCTTTACGCGACCCGAGATGCGTTACAGACTCGATTTTACGATCGATTCTAATAGACTTCGCCTATCGGTGAATCTGCGATCCTAGAAGTGTTTCTAGACCCTTCTCGCACCCACCTAAGTCAAAGGAAGCGACAGCGTACATCGCGAGACCATAACCCAGCCCAGTATACTCTCATTCATGCTCTGATACCAACTTGTAACACCCTAAAAATCGGGGGTCGTGTATAAACTCAACTCCCGAGTTCCAGACCGTCACTTATGCAACAAAAATGATTATGATTCAATGTTGTCTGATTTAAAGCATTCACATGAGTAAAAGTATACCAAAAATGCAATTCATACTTCAGATCCAGTGATAAAAGCAAGCGGAAGACTAAACAATATATATATCATTGTATGGAAAAATAAAGTAAATCTCATCTGTCTCCAAAGTATGACTACATCTCTAAGTCTCATATAATATACATGAACAAAATAAATATCCAAAATAGTCCCACTAAAATCTCATCGATCCAGGTCGCCTACGCGAAGCCATCGTGATACTGCATGTACGAGAACTCGTCCTGGTCCTCGTCAAAGTTTGGCTCCACCTCCTGGATCTCAGCCTCACCTGCATCTACAACAGGGTCTGGTGGGTGTTGCAAACACCATCCCGTAACGTGGGAGTGAGTGATCAACTCAGTGGAATCATAGAGCAAAGATTAGCATGTTCACAATTCAATCATGCGATAATAGTAAAGCAGTAAATCAGACATTCCTAATACTGTTGTTAATGCAAGATGACATGACGTGATGTATGCCCTCACCAACGATCTCCCTCATACGGCAACATCTTACGACCGCGGCATGCCACACTCCCTAGAGTGCTCCACATCTTCCAGGCACATGCAATGCTATGGTGATATGAATTCCAAGTTGTTATTAGTCCATTCAAACAGCAGGATTGGGAAACTAAGGTACTTCCCTTGTATCAATCCCAACACAGATCCTGTCTAGGGTCGTCACTCCTAGTAATCTCATATGATGTATATTTCGTAGGTCTCTGCAAGGGCTACCAGGGCTGTTGCTCGCACTCGTTGCACCGCTCCCCCATCACCTTATCAATACAGGTCTACTGCACTCTACTGCAACGGAAGGGTCATCGCCTCCCGTGGACTCAGAATACGCTCGCGGTCACTACAAAGGACTCATCGCCTGATCAGTGTAGGCCGACAGCTAGAATATAGTGTCCCATACCACCATAATCTGCTCACGAGTCTAGGTGCTCAGTGGTCACTACGGGGAGGTTTGTGGCCCCAGCGTAGGCCGACAGCTCGACCACGGTGTCCCATACCACCATGCCCGGCTCATGAGTCTTTGTGGATCAAGGTACCATGGTTAACAGGGTTTACAATGGTAAGTTCAGTACCCTAGGTTCAAGCAATTATGACTCATACAAGGTGAACATACATCGGCCAGTCGGGTTGCTTGACGGGCTCGACTAGCGCGATCGCATCTCAAGTCGAACGACATGAAGTGCGTAAAACACTTCGCGTGGCCTAACCACTGCCGCCAACTCTAAACACGAATCACGTTCATCGACGCGTCGTTCGTGGCTATGACCAGTCAGCCACGAATTCGCTCGGTTACCGACTGCCTGGACTAAGTCTAGTCCCAAGCACTTATGGAATCACATCAGCAATATATGTAAAAGTATTGGAATTAAAATACAATCATGTGAGCATGTTAACACATGTTATAACATTCAACTCAAGCAAACCTTCAAGCACATATATTCCATGCATGTAATAAAATCATGCATTTAGTCAACATGTAGAAAATCATTTAGGTCAGCATATTAATTGAGAAATCAATCACAAACTATCACATAACATCATTTAATTCAATACATACTAATACAAGCATTTATACAAACACCTACACTACACACTTAAGTCTACATATAGTATGTCGACCCAAAGTGCGTAACTAGGCGAATCTCTTCGCCAAACTAATTATGCGTTCGTAACTTCCTAATGCGACAACAAACCATGTCAATCACATCAGCAAAATATGAATGTAAACAGTACTTCCTACAAATGACTAAAATGCCCTAAATCTCATATTCTTCGTTAGTTTACGAAATGGGAAACGGAGAGCATTTTGTACATGTCAAACGGCGATGCCGTCAAGAATCTACTATTAAACGACATTGAAAGCGTTGGGAACCGTCAATCAAAGCGTCTAAAATCCTCACCTTATGTCTTGTAGACTCAGGAATTGAAACGGAGCGTATACGATTCGTCTACGGCGAATAAGGAACCTAATACACGAGATTCATAAGCTACATCGCTATGGAAACGAGGGAAACTCAAATCAACAACTATTTAGGGTATTTACTTACCTAGAATCGGGGTGAAATCGCCGGGAAAGCGGTAGAGGTGTGTTGCTTAAGCACGTGCAACGCGTAGTACAAGTGGCAGGAAGAACTCTCCCACTCTCTCACAATCTCTCACCTTTTTCTCTCTCCGAAGCTAGGGTTTCTCTCAAATTCGGATGGGAGAGAGGAGTGAGGGTTTCAACCCCTTTTATAGCCTAAAACATGCCCAAAATAGGCTTCGGAACAATGTTTACTTGGTGCCTAACCAAATCGGGGCCGTTTCGGTCCAAAAGAGCATTTCTGATGGTCCCCTGGCCAAATGCAGTCGGACTTAAGCTCATGCATACTGGATCTAGCACACATCCAGTTTTCAGACCGATAGGGTTCCCAGATCGCACGTGGCGGTCCAGTTTCAGTTTAACGGTCATCGCACCAAGATCAAGCCTATAAGTCTCGTGAAATGTAATAGATATTTTTCCTGATCCAAGGGTGTAATTTGGCTGTATTCTGACGGTCAGAATGCTTAATACTGATGCGTCAAATCGTGTGCCAGATTTAAATTTCAAATTCCAATTCTAACCCTATTCTCACTCTCTTCGGTCCGGGCTCAATGAAATAGCCTGTGATTATCGGTTTGACTTGATTTTCGGAATGAGTGTCAAGTCCAGCTAGGCGGTTCTAACGGTCTAAGATAGGAGGTATCGGACTTTCGACGTGCGGTCTAGATCCAATACAAAGATTCAAAGTGGTCTAGAAAACAAACCTGCTTAGAGTTTCGTTCGAGGTTTTAGAGCATTATAGCACCATTGGTTCCACTCGCTTTGGGCCTTGTAGAACGTATTTAAAGTGATCAGGGACCATTTCCCAGCTATTCTAATGTTGCACTAGCTAACCTAGTCATATTTTCTAAAGGAATGAATTCTACGCAATTTCGGGTCAAGTTGGTACTCGAGCCCAAGTATGGATTTTTCACGGGCGTTACAATCTACCCCCCATAACAAATGATTTCGTCCTCGAAATTTTATACCTTTTCGTACTCCTCGAGAAGCTGTGAGTAGTTCTTTCTGATCTTGGCTTCTGTCTCCCAGGTAGCCTCCTCCTCAGAGTGATGCGTCCATAATGTGAGCAGTTCTTTCTGATCTTGGCTTCTGTCTCCCAGGTAGCCTCCTCCTCAGAGTGATGCGTCCATAATACCTTCACAAGGGGAATCACCTTGCTACGGAGTACCTGCTCCTTCCTGTCTAGGATACGTGTCGGTCGCAGGATATATGTAACGTCCTCTCCTAACTGCACCTACTCCCATCTGATGATATGGGAAGGATTAGCAACGTACTTCTTCAGCATAGAAACATGAAATACGTTGTGAACGCTCGCGAGAGGCGTGGGTAAAGCCAATCGGTAAGCCACCGCTCCCACACGATCAAGGATCTGGAATGGGCCAATGAATAGCGGTGCCAGCTTCCCCTTCTTCCCGAACCGAAGGACTCCCTTCATAGGGAAAACTCGCAAAAATACATGATCCCCAACTCTGAACTCTAGTGGCCGTCGTCTTGTATCGGCGTAGCTCTTCTGTCTGCTCTGCGCTGTAAGAAGCCGACGTCGAATAATATCAATCTTCTCTGACGTCGCCTGCACTAACTCTGGGCCAATCAAGCTACGCTCACCGACCTCTAACCAGCAATGCGGTGCGCGACAAGGTCGCCCATACAACGCCTCATAAGGTGCCATACTGATACTCGCCTGGAAGCTATTGTTGTACACAAACTCCGCATATGCAAGACAATCATCCCAACTGTCCTTGAAGTCTAATGCGCAAGCTCGCAACATATCCTCCAAGATCTGGTTCACTCGCTCTGTCTGTCCGTCCGTCTGTGGGTGGAAGGCAGTACTGAACTTCAACTTCACACCCATAGCCTCCTGAATGCGGGTCCAGAAGATAGAAGTGAACCGCGTGTCTCTGTCCGACACGATCTCCAACGGAACTCCATGCAGACACACGATCTCTCTGATGTACAATCTAGCCAGCTCGTCTGCAGAGTTCGTAACTCTGATCGGTAGGAAGTGTGCCGACTTTGTCAATCGGTCGACGATCACCCAAATGGAATCATGTCCCTTTCTCGTCTTCGGCAACCCAGAAATGAAGTCTATGGAAATGAAATCCCACTTCCACTTTGCAATCGGCATCGGCTGCAAAAGTCCAGGTGGTCGGCGATGCTCTGCCTTCACCTGCTGACAAGTGAGATAACGGGACACGAACTCAGCTATGTGGGTCTTCATACCTTCTCACCAATACGTCCTCTTCACGTCACGATACATCTTTGTGCTGCCTGGATGCATCGCGAGTCTAGTAGAATGCGCAGCCTCGAGAATCTCTCGTCTCAAGTCAGGGACATCTGGGACGCATAGACGGCCACGGTAACGTAAGCCCCCATCCATACCAACTCGCCAGTCAGCGTCAGCATCATCACTGGCCTGCTCTCGAAGCTCAGTAAGATGCGCACCGTCCCCCCGCGCCTCGATGACTCGGTCATCGATCTGAGATCGCACCTGTACGTGTGCGATGAACTCAAACGGCTCCTCTACGGTGAGTTTCTGCTCAAAGTCTCGCAAAAACTCAACCATATCCCACTCGGCAACCATCAGCGGAGCCGCAAACTCTATCGCCTTCTTGCGGCTCAACGCGTCAGCCACAAGGTTAGCCTTCCCAGGATGGTAAGAGACTTCAAACTTGAAGTCCTTCAACGTCTCTATCCATCGCCGCTGCCTCATATTCAAGTCTCGCTGCGTGAATATGTACTTGAGGCTCTTGTGGTCGCAAAAGAGCTCGAACTCCTCTCCGTAGAGGTAATGTCTCCAGAGTCTCAGTGCGAATATAACGGCTGCCAACTCTACGTCGTGTGTTGGGTAATTCTCCTCGTGCTTCCTTAATTGTCTCGAGGCATACGAAATTACCCTGTCCCTCTACATAAGGACACAACCCAAACCAACGCTAGATGTGTCAGTGTATATAGTGTATCTAACCCCTTGCTCTGGCAATACTAGCACAGGAGCGGACGTAAGTCTGTCCTTCAGCTCCTGAAAAGCTGACTCCGCCTAATCATTCCAGGCGAACTTCACGTCCTTCCGTGTCAACTGAGATAGGGGTCTCGCGATCTTCGAGAAGTCCTGTATGAAGCACCGATAGTAGATCACAGCCTCACCTGCATCTACAACAGGGTCTGGTGGGTGTTGCAAATACCATCCCGTAACGTGGGAGTGAGTGATCAACTCAGTGGAATCATAGAGCAAAGATTAGCATGTTCACAATTCAATCATGTGATAATAGTAAAGCAGTAAATCAGACATTCCTAATACTGTTGTTAATGCAAGATGACATGACGTGATGTATGCCCTCACCGATGATCTCCCTCATACGGCAACATCTTACGACCGCGGCATGCCACACTCCCTAGAGTGGTCCACATCTTCCAGGAACATGCAATGCTATGGTGATATGATTTCCAAGTTGTTATTAGTCCATTCAAACAGCAGGATTAGGAAACTAAGGTACTTCCCTTGTATCAATCCCAACACAGATCCTGTCTAGGGTCGTCACTCCTAGTAATCTCATACGATGTATATTTCGTAGGTCTCTGTATGGGCTGTCAGGGCTGTTGCTCGCACTCGTTGCACCGCTCCCCCATCACCTTATCAATACAGGCCTACTGTACTCTACTGCAACGGAAGGGTCGTCGCCTCCCGTGGACTCAGAATACGCTCGCAGTCACTACAAAGGACTCGTCGCCTGATCAGTGTAGGCCGACAGCTAGAATATAGTGTCCCATACCACCATAATATGTTCACGAGTCTAGGTGCTCACTGGTCACTACGGGGAGATTTGTGGCCCCAGCGTAGGCCGACAGCTCGACCACGGTGTCCCATACCACCATGCCCGGCTCATGAGTCTTAGTGGATCAAGGTACCATGGTTAACAGGGTTTACAATGGTAAGTTCAGTACCCTAGGTTCAAGCAGTTATGACTCATACAAGGTGAACATACATCGGCCAGTCGGGTTGCTTGACGGGCTCGACTAGCACGATCGCATCTCAAGTCGAACGACATGAAGTGCGTAAAACACTTCGCGTGGCCTAACCACTGCCGCCAACTCTAAACACGAATCACGTTCATTGACGCGTCGTTCGTGGCTATGACCAGTCAGCCACGAATTCGCTCGGTTACCGACTGCCTGGACTAAGTCTAGTCCCAAGCACTTATGGAATCACATCAGCAATATATGTAAAAGTATTGGAATTGAAATACAATCATGTGAGCATGTTAACACATGTTATAACATTCAACTCAAGCAAACCTTCAAGCACATATATTCCATGCATGTAATAAAATCATGCATTTAGTCAACATGTAGAAAATCATTTAGGTTAGCATATTAATTGAGAAATCAATCACAAACTATCACATAACATCATTTAATTCAATACATACTAATACAAGCATTTATACAAACACCTACACTACACACTTAAGTCTACATATAGTATGTCGACCCAAAGTGCGCAACTAGGCGAATCTCTTCGCCAAACTAATTATGCATGCATTCCTAACTTCCTAATGCGACAACAAACCATGTCAATCACATCAGCAAAATATGAATGTAAACAGTACTTCCTACAAATGACTAAAATGCCCTAAATCTCATATTCTTCGTTAGTTTACGAAATGGGAAACGGAGAGCATTTTGTACATGTCAAACGGCGATGCCGTCAAGAATCTACTATTAAAATCCTCACCTTATGTCTTGTAGACTCGGGAATTGAAACGGAGCGTATACGCTTCGTCTACGGCGAATAAGGAACCTAATACACGAGATTCATAAGCTACATCGCTATGGAAACGAGGAAAACTCAAATCAACAAATATTTAGGGTATTTACTTAACTAGAATCGCGGTGAAATCGCCGGGAAAGCGGTAGAGGTGTGTTGCTTAAGCACGTGCAACGCGTAGTACAAGTGGCAGGAAGAACTCTCCCACTCTCTCACAATCTCTCATCTTTTTCTCTCTCCCAAGATAGGGTTTCTCTCAAATTCGGATGGGAGAGAGGAGTGAGGGTTTCAACCCCTTTTATAGCTTAAAACATGCCCAAAATAGGCTTCGGAACAATGTTTACTTGGTGCCTAACCAAATCGGGGCCGTTTCGGTCCAAAAGAGCATTTCTGATGGTCCCCTGGCCAAATGCGGTCGGACTTAAGCTCATGCATACTGGATCTAGCACACATCCAGTTTTCAGACCGGTAGGGTTCCCAGATCGTACGTGGCGGTCCAGTTTCAGTTTAACGGTCATCGCACCAAGATCAGGCCTATAAGTCTCGTGATATGTAATAGATATTTTTCCTGATCCAAGGGTGTAATTTGGCTGTATTCTGACGGTCAGAATGCTTAATACTGATGCGTCAAATCGTGTGTCAGATTTGAATTTCAAATTCCAATTCTAACCCTATTCTCACTCTCTTCGGTCCGGGCTCAATGAAATAGCCTGTGATTATCGGTTTGACTTGATTTTCGGAATGAGTGTCAAGTTCAGCTAGGCGGTTCTAACGGTCTAAGATAGGAGGTATCGGACTTTCGACGTGCGGTCTAGATCCAATACAAAGATTCAAAGTGGTCCAGAGAACAAACCTGCTTAGAGTTTGGTTCGAGGTTTTAGAGCATTATAGCACCATTGGTTCCACTCGCTTTGGGCCTTGTAGAACGTATTTAAAGTGATCAGGGACCATTTCTCAGCTATTCTAACGTTGCACTAGCTAACCTAGTCATATTTTCTAAAGGAATGAATTCTACGCAATTTCGGGTCAAGTTGGTACTCGAGCCCAAGTATGGATTTTTCACGGGCGTTAAAGAGAGCCATTGTCTTGTATGATGTCGTGTGCCATAGAGGATCCCATAGCAGTGAGCATCGACCAGTTGTCTGTGGTTGCGATTTTCCCACTATGTTCCAGGAGATTCTGGAATTACCGCCTCACCGCTACACTGAGTTTTAGATTGATCTAGTGCCCAATACCGTGCCTATTTTGAAGGCCCCGTATCATATGATACCATTGGAGTTGCGGGAACTATAGAAGCAGTTGCACGAGTTGCATGAGTTAGGCTTTATCTGTCCGAGCAGTTCGTCATGGGGAGCTCTAGTACTCATCGTGAAGAAGAAGGATGGCTCGTTGAGGCTCTGCATAGACTGCCGTGAGCTCAACAAAGTCACAATCAAGAACAAGTACCCACTCCTGAGGATTAATGATTTGTTTGATCAGCTACAGGGTGCACAGTTCTTATAACTCCCTAAATTTTGAGAGTCGAGCAAAGCTCCACTCCCGATATCCTGCACATCACTTATGCAACATGGATAATGATGTTTAGATTCCGTCCATATTAATGAGTTATACATGAGTGAGATTATACTAAAAATAGCATATCACACTCCAAAGATAATTTAATTAAGCAAACGGAAGTCTAAGGTATATGTAATTAAGTAAATATTTCACAACCTCCAGAGTATGATGATGTAACTGGGCTCAATATGTACATGTATTGTTGTAAAATGTACAAAATAAGAAAATTTAAGATGTCCAACTAAGCCAATTTTCCCAGCATTCCCCACGTATCGGCAAGAAATCTACATAGACCCACCTAAAAGCTAACAGTATGAGAACTTCTCCTCCTCATCCATGAAGTCCTGCTCCGTTGCATAGACTTCATCATCACCTGCATCAAAACCAGAATCTGGTTAGTGTTTTAAAACACTGTCCCAATGTGGGAATGAGTGGCCAACTCAGTAGTACTATGAGGTAAAGGTCAACATGTTATTAATTGCTTGCCTCCAAGTGCAGAGGTTCGTAAGTAGTCTCCCGTAAATACAGGGTCGAACCCACAAGGAGATGAATTATGAGAAGGAAAAAATCAAAAGTAAAACAAACTAAGTAATAAAAACTAAACTGGTGATTTGATTTTGAGATTTTTGAATGGATATCTTTCAACTGAATAAAATAACACCCAAGCTTCAAAGTTCCACACATAGGTTAATGTTCCAAAATCATGATGACTTTGATAACACAAGTAGGATCTGAGCACTATGGTCAGCCTAATCAGAAAATAAAACAGTTTAAATATTTTAATAAGTGATATGAAATATTAGAAAATCATAGATTTGCACCATTGATATATATCTTCAAGCGTCAGTGATTTTAAGAATTCAATATCAATGAGATAATGAAAATTAAAGAAATATAACACGTTGAGAACCTCCCCAATTTAGAAAATTTGATTGATTTGAAGTAAGCCTATCCATTAATATGGATCTCATATAATATAAACATATGGATCTCACAAGAGGATAAAAAATAAAACTTAAATAATAGATAACATGCATACACCATTCTTCTCATCATAAAAACAATCAATCATCATAATCTTAAAGAATTATTAAACCCATGTGCTTCCCTTCTAGTTTGAGCTAAAAGGAACTTATAAAAACATAATTAAAATAAGAAAGAAAAAAAAATGAAATAAATACAAATAGAAAAGATCTAAAAAAAACTTATAAAGCTCTAATAACATTAAAAACTCTTTAAAAACTTTAAATTTTGCTTTGGGATGCCTTGAATGATACTTAAGAATGCCTTAG
Source organism: Magnolia kwangsiensis (assembly GCA_037074715.1). NCBI lineage: Eukaryota > Viridiplantae > Streptophyta > Magnoliopsida > Magnoliales > Magnoliaceae > Magnolia > Magnolia kwangsiensis. Next base: position 37,327,216 of record CM073576.1, on the reverse strand, counting down.
GAAGCCCTATTTATAAGTAGGGAACTCCAATTTTTGTTCAAAGTTGAAAAACTCTAGAAATCGCCTCAAATATACACAGTTTTCCAAAATACACTTATCGTTGCACAGTTTATTTAAAATAGATTTTCTGCTGCGCAGTTTTCCAAAATATACCTCAGGGCTTCAGAATACACTTTTTTAGGACGATTTTAGGATTCTTCACTTCATATCTTCGATTTTCTTCATTTTTCACTTGATTTTCTTGGATCTTTAGCATGTGAATACTTCAATCTTGGTCTTATAAGATTCATCCCTTGCCTTCATGATTCTTGAGCATCAATTCCATGATTTTTAGCACCCTTTTTCAATCTAAGCTCTTAAATTCACCTTGTAACACATATATGAGTAAAATAGAACATTATGTTGATTCATGTTCATAAAACCAAGATGTAAATGGAGAAAATTATGCAATATTTGAGTCCCAACACATCCCCCAACCAGCATTTTACTAGTCCCGAGCAAAATAAGCGAAGAAAAATAAAAATAAAAATAAAAATTAATTCTAGAAACAAAATTAAAATGAAAATAAAATTCTAACTACACTACTTTCGCAGGTAATCTCGATTGCATTTAACATATACAATAAGCCTTTAAACCCCAAGGTTTCCCCTAGTGAACGAGTTATAGTCGCGTTAGGGTTTCTAGAAATGTTACTCACATACATTGAAAACATGAAAAATAGTTCAACACTCAGAAATTTATACAATATGAATTTCAAAACAAAACAATACATACCCTAAGTCTGAGTTAGTTAGAATCTCAATTTTCTAATCCATTACATCCTTGAGTTCATAGACCTAATTAAAATTTAAAATAATTATGATCTAATATCCTTAGGTGCTCCGTGACACTAGTCTAACTTTGAAAAATATGCATGTTCCCTATCTTAACTCCTTTCAATCATTATAAGAATATGAAATCTCTAGTTATCTCATTTTCTTCATGACATTTCTTCTTTTATCATCATATCCTTATTATTATAAACCACCCTTAGATGAAGATTCTTATCGGGTTTGCTTCATAACATAAGGTATCATACTTGTAATGGTAACAGTAATGGATACTTAGGTATCCTTACTCCGGATTACTGACACGATTGCTACGGTAATTGCATTCATGCTTTATAATAAATTTTTCTTTTTCCATCATTTTTTTTCCTTTGAATATTCTCTTTTTTAAGCATATATCAATGGTACTAGTTCATTCAGCCTTGTTTGAATCAAAATTTGTTATTTTAGTTCACATATCATATTCCTCACTTAGTTAGCTAAGGTGTACTGTGAATTCAGTACATCAAATTACAACTCACTTTAAACTAGTGATTAGATAATTAAACTCAAGTCTATAATTTTCAGTTATCATATTTCTGACTATTATCAACCTAGACTAAGTATTAACTTTACTTTTGGAATTCGCAAAATGTCATGTTCACATTCTTGTATATAAAAATACTATTTTGAAAATGTTGAAAAAAATTTCTCCATAAACTAAAAAAAAAATAAACTTAAACCTGACTGAAACCCAAAAATAATAAAAATAATAATAAATAAACTGAAATTCAAAAAAAAAAAAAAAAAACCTTCACATGGATGACTATCCACACCCCCAACCTAAAATATACATTGTCCTCAATGTAATGATAATGTAATGCAGAGAACAATAAAAATAAAAGAAAGGGTGGATAGTACCTACCATGAAAAACTCACCTGCTATGTGACACTAAAAAGAATTAAATATAATACAAATCCTATAGAAATGCTCCGTCAGACTAGGAGCATCATTTTGAATATTCTAGCTCATGAAGAGGAAATGACTCAACTCCCAAATGAAAGTTTTCCACATAAGGCTTCAATCTCTGACCATTAACCTTATACACATTGTCATTACGTGGATTCTCAATTTCAACAACCCCATGAGTATAAACATTCTTCACAATGAAGGGGTCTGTCCATCTTAATCTTAACTTTTTCAAAAAGAACTAGAGATAATAATTGTACAATAGGACCTTTTGCTGAGGTTTAAAATTCTTCCTCAAGATATTTTTGTCATGAAAAGTTTTGATCCTCTCTTTATAGAATTTAGAATTTTCATAGAAATCTCTCCTCAGCTCCTCAAATTCATTCAACTCTAATTTCCTTTGTCCACTTGCTTGGTCTATATCAAAGTTTAATTTCTTTATTGCTGTCACGCTCTAGACTTGGTAACCGGACTCACAAGGAACCCGATGGCCGGTTCTGCCCGCAACAGCCTCTGTAGTACCCCGTTCTCGGCTCCTAAGACTGGTTCCGATCCTAGGATCCTACAAGGAGGATTTTCATAACAATATAATCATTCCAATACGAGCATACCAAGATCACAGCAAGTATATCTAAGAAGAATAAAGGCACACATTGCAAAATCCACTAAAAATTTGAACTTTAACAATCATCCATAAGGTCCAAAAGGACATACATGAGATAATAGGAAAAGAGAGAAATGTTAGTAACACTAAAGTCCTCAAATGCTCAGCTCTACTCCACGCTCTACTGCTACGACGCCTGCCTAGAATCTCCTGCACGCATCAATCATGCATAAGCTTATATAAGCTTAAAGGGTGGTGTAAGTGCGTGACGTGGTGCACAGAAGAATAATATGAGATGCAAGAAGGGAAACATGCTCAATGAGAATATCACTAGCCTTACCAAGGCTTATTATGAATACGATGCGATAAGTACTAGATGTCATACCAAGGCAATGCATGAAGGCGCTTACACAGCTAATGCTAATGCGATGCAAGTAATGCCAGTGCTCATATCCCAACCATAAGTCAAGTATATTTCCAAATATAAGAAAATCACAGGGGTCCATTACACTGCTGAATGACTGCCGCTCTACAGAAACTGCACAGTCAAACGAGTGTAAGAGACCTCACTGTCTGCCTGTGAACAGCCAATCAACAGTAAGGCCTGACGGTAGCGGATTCATTTACGAGCTGCTCAGACTCAGCCTAGCAATGCCCCCTACACACCAGGCAGGTAAGGCCACACCCCTATCCAACTGACTACACGACAGTGGGAGTCGCGGCCTAACGGTATAAGACCCTCATGCACTCATGTATTCCACCTGGTCACGGCGTTCGATCGGATCCTTGGTACCATGAAAGTTTTAGGAATTTCACCCATGGGCATCCTATGCACCCGGTATGCTCAACAAATATTTTCAGTGTCCACACATATGGCCATCCATGAATATCTCTGTGGAGTCAGGGCCCCGATGAAACAAGGGCGGATATCTACATGCTATGCAATGTCAGATGCATGAATCACACGCTCATCCATGCATCAATTCCAAGCACCCATCGTGCTCCAGAGGGGAAAACTCCACCCCTCGGGAAGATACCAACATGTCCTACTCAATGGCACAACTATGGCCAATCATACATCAACCAAGCACGCATATGATACGTATGAGAGTGGGTCATGAAATGAATAGGGGTGTCAATGGGGTGAAGATGAACTCTCTACCTACCCGTGAAGGGTCTGGGTACATAACCAATTCCTCATACGGAATACAACCTCTAATGGGGCCCTATTTACATGGGGTAGCCCACGAGACTAAGGAGGACAATGATATAGGCCTAAATACATGAAACGGACCTAGCAAGGGTCTATGGTGGGCCTTTAGCCACCCATATAAGCCCAATGGCCTACCTTAGGGCCACCAATGTGGACATCCAACCATAATTGGTCCTCAAGAGGTAGCTCATCTCTAATTGATCACGGATCAAGGCCAAAGGCCCACACAACATTAGAAATAAGAAATGGACAGCCATAATCATACCCCAAACACTCATGTTAGGCTTCAGAAAGGGCTGCCCAAGGCCTATCCAAAGCATGATTCTAAGGGAAACACACATAGCCCAACCCATAAATTCCACTATGGACCCATAAGAGAAAGGTTAGGGCCCAACATTAAGGTCACTAATCCCATATATTGTAGTGGCCTAGTAGGCAGCCCATTGTTCAAACCAAATGGACAAATGTCATGCTTTTAGTCAAGTAAGTTGGGCCTACAACTCGGCCCAAGTATAAAGTTGATTTGGTGGGCAACCAAGGGCCCATCTACTTGTGTAATTTTGGCCCACTAGCCCAACACAATAGTATAGTAAAAATGGACCAAGAGTTCAATGGGCCTATCTAGAAAGTTTCAACCCAATTGGGCCTAAAGAGTTCAACCACTAGCTACATTCACGGACCCAATTGACTCCAACTGTGGTGAGACTCAAAAGTGCATTTATTTCCAACATTCAAGGGACTAAAGGTGTAAATTATTTTCTCTAATATCATTACAATATGGTGGGATATACAACACATCTAGGTAGACCCACAAGGCAGGCTGGACACCCCAGCCTAGTGGGACACTCCCGGCCACACCACGGTCAGCTCAAATGTCCTTTGGGCCTAAAATTTTGTAGGGTGACACTTCCATAGGTGGAACACACTCCTACAAAATTTTAGAATTTTTAAATATTTTTAGGTATTTTAATTAATCTAAATAATACAGTCTGTCCAGAAAATCGAACAGACCAGGACATCTCAACCTAGTGGTCCAGTCCGGCCTTCGCTACGGTGTTGCACAGGGGTCCATTAGCCCTGAAATTTGGTAGGTGGATCCCCACCATGGGTGGACCACTTTCCTATAAAATTTCATGATTTTAGGATACCCAAAAGTATTTTAATTAATTTGAAACATACAATCTATCTAGGGTGGAATATTGCTGGAATATAACTGTGCTGAATTTAGGCCATCCAATGGGTAGGTTTTGGGCCTCTAAAATTCTTAAAATTTAGACCCAAGGTCCCTCATCAGGCCTACAACAAGGGGGGACCTAGAAATATCGCCCACCTTCTTAGAAAGTATTTATGAGTTAAGGCTTTTATTAGATTATATTGTTGGACTGCACAGCAGAAAATTAAAGTAGTGTTGTCCCTGATTTGAACACCCAAAAATGGTGGGCCCAAGTTCTCAAAAAATTTAGAAAAATTAATTATAACCTCCCCATACAAGTATAATAAAAGGGAGGGTCCACAAAAGTGGCCCACCATTACAAAAATTATTTTATATTTATGGATTTCTAACTATACAAGTTGCTGGACAGTCCAGAAACTCTAGACTGCCCACCCCACTTGGGCCACTCCTTTGGGACCTCAATCAAGGTCAGATGGAGGTAAAATTTAGAATACATATAGGTGGGGTCCCCACCTTTAAGAAAAGTATATCAAATAGGTAGAAACAGTCTCCCAATCAGTCTAAAAATCTGACCCAAAACAAACTAAAAACTGTCCAGAAAATTTCTGGACAGCAGCATGCACATGAAATAAAATGATTATAGGAACCGAAATAAGGGGAAATATCCCAATGAAATTTGAGTTGTGGTCCACCTCAGTGGGCCCCACAAATATCCAGACCTAATCCATACTAAAAAAGCCATTGCATCTATCCAAAAAGGAGCAAATGGGACACCTATGTTCATAGAGTAGACAGACATGGACATCCACTCTCTTTGGATGGTCTAGATACTTCCAGGCCACAAGGTGGGCACACACATCTGTGAATAATAGATCAATAAACAAAGAGTAAGAATCGGCCACAAGGGAAGGGACTCCACCTCATTCAGGCCCTTCCCTTCATCACAAACCACACATCACAGTATATTGATGGGATTACAAGATCTACCCATGCATGCATCTTTAAATCAAAATCCAATGGTGGAGATGTCATCACCACTAAGGATCAAGGGTCTAGATGACCTAAGGATCTTTCAAACTAAGAAAAGAAATCATGGTGGGGTCCATGGAGAATGGCCCCACCCATGGACCCCACCCATGAGTAATGCATGAACAAAAGGATGGGCCAATGGCCACATCCAAGAAGACATGAGGCCTTGGTAGGCCCCACATACTTCAAGCATGAGGTGAAGAAGAGAAATAAGAGAAAAAAATGGAGATCTTAAGGTTTTAAGTATATGCACACCCACCTATAAGGTCTTTAAGCAAACACCTCCAAGATGGTCTTCAAGCTCCAAGGTACATGGATCTAAGGTTGAGATCTTATTTCAATGATTAGATGGAGGATCTATGAGTGAAAGGGAGCTAGAAAAATGAGAAAAATTTGTTGGAGAAGAAGAGAAGAGAGAGGGAGAGAGAGAGAGAAAGAGAAATGAGAGAAAAGAGAGGGAGAGTATGAAAATTTGTTAGAAAAGAGAGAGAGAGAGAGAGAGAGAGAGAGAGAGAGAGAAAGAGAGAGTAATCATGAGCTCTCTCTCTTAGATAGGAAAATCTATCATAAAAAATAGGGTGGTATAAACAAAGTTCATAGACTTATAGGTTTGGGGTAGGGATGGGTAGTGTGTGGGTGGTGGGTGGTGTAGGATACGAGGGGTTTAGGTAGTGTAAGGGTGGTGTGTATTGGAATTTGCACAAAAGAGGATGGCCACCTTGAAAAATGTGTCCTCCACACTAGGTGGGCCACATGATTATGCTCAAAGGCTATAAATGAGATGCACACTTATGATCCACACGTTGGATGGACGCACAAGACGCCGCATTGGTACCGCAACGATGATGCGGTCGCAATGGCATAAGTCTTGGGTCAATCCGAGTCGGGTTTACGTGATTAGACTTAAGGATGACTGCAAACACTATTTGAGGGTCGCTGGTCACCTAAATTCGATCGGTAAGACCACGGGACCAAAATGAACTAAATGCATACTTACACACACATGTACACATGCGAACTCAGGTCAGATCTCACAACCCTCCCCACCAATAAAGAAATTTCATCCTCGAAATTGACCAATCCATGACAAGAAAAGACAAAACACCACCATCATATAACAATTATCATATAAGGAAGGCAATACAAACAATCACACACATATATATATATATCAATCATCAAATAAATGGGGATAACGCTTTCTAATCTTGGCCTAGCGTTCCCAAGACGTCTCAGCCTCCGAATGATGACCCCATTGCACTTTCACTAAGGGAATGACCCTGGTCCTGAGGACCTGCTCCTTCTGATCAAGAATACAAATCGGTTGCTCAATGTAAGAATCATTCTCATGGACCTCAAGTGGCTGCCAATCAATCACAGGAATAGTGTCTGACCTACATTGCCACAACATAGAAACATAGAACATGTCGTGGATTGCAGGAAACTAAGGATGTAAGGCAAGCCTATAGGCCACAGCGCCTACGCGATCGGTAATCTCAAAAGGTCCAATAAATCTTGGAGCAAGCTTGCCCTTCACACCAAAGTGAACCATGCCCTTCATAGGCAAGACCTTGAGATACACCATGTCTCTGACTGTGAACTCAAGGGGTCGACGCCGCCCATCAGCAAAACTCTTCTGTCGGCTCTGAGTTGTGCGCATCCTCTACCTGATAACATCAATAGCCTCCGACGTCTACAACACAAGCTCGGGACCTAAGAGACGACGCTCTCTAACCTCAGTCCAACAACTAGGAGATCTGCACGGTCTGCTATAAAGTGCCTCAAAAGGAGTCATGCCGATAGTCACTTGATAATTATTATTGTATGCAAACTCGGTGAGGCCCATATGCTCATCCCAACTGCCCCCAAAGTCGATCACACAAGCCCTGAGCATATCCTCAAGGAAATGGTTAACCCTTTCGATCTGCCCATCCGTCTGTGAATGATAAGCGATGCTAAGATGCAAATGAACCCCAATGCCTACTGAAAACTCCTCCAAAACTAAGTCGTAAACCTGGAGTCTTGGTCTGAAACAATCGAAACTGGGACGCCGTGCAGTCTTACATCTCCTCAATGAATATCCTCGCCAACCGGTCCATGAACCAGGAAACACGTACTAGAATGAAATGAGCTGACTTCGTCAGATGATCGACGATAACCCAGATGGTATTGTGACCATGCTGAGTCCTCAGTAAACCTGTGATAAAGTCTATCGATACGTGCTCCCACTTCCACTCTGGAATGTTCAACGGGTGCAAGGGACTAAGGGGTCTTTGATGATAGGCCTTGACACGCTGGCATGTGTCACACTCGACCACAAAACTCACAATCCGGTGCTTCATCCCCTTCCAGAAGTACTGCCTCCTCATATCACGATACATCTTCGTGGAGCTCGGGTGGATAGTAAGTCTCGATCGGTGTGCCTCAGTCATCACATCACGATGCAACTCTGGTATGTCCGGGACACACAACCAACCTTTGAAGCATAATCCACCATTGGAACCAATCTGCCAGTCTGACTGCTCCACGGATGTGGCCTCTGCTCGATACTCCTGAAGTGACTCGTCCGTCTGCTGAGCTTCGATTACCCTAGCCATTAAAGAGGGTTGAATCGATAAACTCGAAAGCTGAACAATTGAAGACTGCAGGCCGAACTCAAAGTCATATTCTGAAACATCCTCGAGCATATGTCATTCTTACACCATCATCTGTGCCACCAAGCCTCATGGCTGACGGCTGAGCGCATCCGCCACCACATTTGCTTTGCCCGAGTGGTACTAAAGGTCAAAATCATAGTCTTTCAGTAACTCCATCCATTGCCTTTGTCGCAAGTTCAACTTGGATTGTGAAAATAGATACTTCAAGCTCTTATGATCCGAGAAGAGCTCGAACCTTACCTCATATAGATAATGCCACCACGCCTTCAACGCGAAGACAACTATTGTAAGCTCCAAATCACGAGTGGGTTAGTTCAGCTCGTGAACCTTGAGCTGGCGCGAGGCATACGCCACTGGCTTCCCGTGCTGCATTAGTACAACACCCAAGCCAAATCTAGAGGCATCAGTAAAAATAACAAAACCCTCACTCCCATCAAGAAGAGTGAGAAAAGGAGTGGACGTGAGGCGGTCCTTCAACTCTGTAAATGCCTTCTTGCAGGCATCACTCTAGATGAACTCGATGCCTTTCCACGTCAACTGGGTCAGCGGTGCTTTAATATGAGAGAAACCCTCGATAAATCGTCGATAATATCCTACTAGACCAAGAAAGCTGCGAATCTCAGACACATTTGTAGGCTGGCCCCACTGACGCACTGCATCAACCTTTGAGGAGTCCACGGCGACACCCTCCCTCGTTACCACATGATCGAGGAACTTTATCTCCTCCTGCCAAAACTAACACTTCTCCAGCTTCGCATACAGCTTGTGGGCACGGAGGGTTTCAAGCACAATCTACGGGTGCTAAGCATGGTCCTCTCGAGTCCTCGAATATACAAGAATATCATCAATGAATACCACCGCGAACTGATCGAGGAACGGCTGAAAAACCTCATTCATCAGCTGCATGAATACGGCAGGCACGTTGGTCAGCCCAAACGACATGACCCGAAACTTGAAGTGACCATAACCCGGCCCAAGTATAAAGTTGATTTGGTGGGTAAGCAAGGGTGCATCTACTTATGTAAATATGTCCCATTATCCCAAAACAATAGTATGGTAAAAATGGCCAATGTGTTCAACGGGCCTATCTAGAAAGTTCCAGTCCAATTGGGCCTAAAGAATTCAACCACTAGCAACATTCACAGACCCAATTGACTCCAATAGTGGTGGGCCTCAAACGTGTATTTATTAAGCCCAACATTTAAGGGACTAAAGGTATAAATTATTCCCTCTAAGATCATTAAAATGTGGTGGGATATACAACACATCTAGGTGGTCCCACAAGGCACGCTGGACACCCCAGTCTGGGAGTCCCTGCCTAGTGGGCCACTCCTGGCCGCACCACGGTCAGCTCAAATGTCCGTTGGGACTAAAATTTTGTAGGGTGCCACTTCCATTGGTGGAACACACCCAGAAGAAATTTTAGAATTTTTGGATATTTCTAAATATTTTAATTAATCTAAACAATACAGTCTGTCCAGAAAATTAGACAGACCTGGATGTCCCAACGTGGTGGGTCAGTTCGGCCCTCGCTGCGGTGTGTACAGGGGTCTATTGGCCCTAAAATTTGGTAGGTGGATCCCACCATGGGTGGAACACTTCATTGTAAAATTTCATGATTTTAGGATACCCACAAGTATTTTAATTAATTTGAAAAAGATAATTTATCCAAGGTGGAATATTGTTGGAATATAACTGTGCTGAATTTAGGCAATCCAATGGGTGGGTTTTGGGCCTCTAAAATTCCTGAAATTTGGACCCAAGGTCTCTCATCAGGCCTAAAATAAGGTTGGACCTAGAAATATGGCCCACCTTCTTAGAAAGTATTTATGAATTAAGGCTTTTATCAGATTATATTGCTGGACTGCACAGTAGAAAATTAAAGTAATGTTGTCCCTGATTTGAACACCCCAAAGGGGTACGCCTAAGTTCTCAAAAGATTAGAGAAAATTAATTCTAACCTCCCCATACAAGTGTACTATAAGTAAAGGTTCACAAAAGTGGTCCACCGTTACAAAAACTATTTTATATTTATGGATTTGTAACTGTACATGTTGTTGGACAATCCAGAAAATCTAGACTGCCCACCCCACTTGGGCCACTCCTTTGGGACCTCAATCAAGGTCAGATGGAGGTAAAATTTGGGGTACATCTATTTGGAGTCCCCACCTTCAAGAAAAGTATATTAAATGGGTAGAAACAGTCCCCTAATCAGTCCAAAAAACTGACCCAAAACAAGCCAAAAACTATCCAGAAAATTTCTAGACAGCAGTATGCACATGAAATAAAATGAGCATAGGAACCAAAATAAGGGGAATTCTCTCCATAAAATTTGAGTTATGGTCCACCTCAGTGGGCCCCACAAATATTCAGACCTAATCCATGCCATAAAATCCATTACATGTATCCAAAAAGGAGCAAATGGGACACCTATGTTCATAGAGTGGACAGACATGGACATCCACTCTCTTTGGATGGTCTAGATACTTCCAGGCCACAACGTAGCCACAGACATCTATGAATAATAGATCAACAAAATAAGAGTAAGAATCGACCACAAGGGAAGGGACTCCACCTCATTGAGGCCCTTCCCTTCATCACAAACCACACATCAACTATATTGATGGGATTACAAGATCTACCCATGCATGCATCTTCAAATCAAAATCCAATGGTGGAGATGTCATCTCCACCAAGGATCAAGGGTCTAGATGACCTTAGGATCCTTCAAACCGAGAAAAGAAAATATGGTGGGGTCCATGGAGAATGACCCCACCCAAGAGTAATGCATGCACAAAAGGATGGGCTAATGGCCACATCCAAGAAGACATGGGGCCTCCACCATCATTTGGTCGGCCCAACATGCTTCAAGCATGAGGTGAACAAGAGAAATAAGAGGAGGGAATGGATATCCAAAGGTTCTAAGTACATTCACACCCACCTATAAGGTCTTCAAGCAAACACCTCCAAGATGATCTTCAAACTCCAAGGTACATGGATCTAAGGTTGATATCTTATTTCACTGGTTAGATGGGGGGATCTATGAGTGAAAGGGAGCTAAAAAAATTTGAAAAAATTTATTGGAGAAGAAGAGAAGAGAGAGGGAGAGAGAGAGAGAGAGAGAGTAGAGAGAAATGAGAGGGAGAGTATCGAAATTTGCTAGAAGAGAGAGAGAGAGAGAGAGAGAGAGAGAGAGAGAGAGAGAGTAATCATGAGCTCTCTCTCTTGGATAAGGAAACCCATCATGAAAAATAGGGTGATATAAATAAAGTTCATAGACTTATAGGTTTGGGGTAGGGATGGGTAGTGTGTGGGTGGTGGGTGGTGTAGGATATGGGGGTTTAGCCAGTGTATGGGTGGTGTGTGTTGGAATTTGCATAAAAGAGGGTGGCTACCTTGAAAAATGTGCCCTCTACACTAGGTGGGTCGCATGATCATGCTCAAAGGCTATAAATGAGATGCACACAACTTATGATCCACACGTCGGATGGACGCACAAGACGCCGCGTTAAAACCGCGATGACGATGCGGTCACAATGGTATAGGTCTTGGGTCAATCCGAGTCGGATATATGTGACCGGACTTAAGGATGACCATAAACACTATCTGAGGGTCGCGGGTCACCTAGATTCAACTAATAAAATACGAGAGCAAAATGAACTAAATGCATACTCACATACACACATGCACACATGCGAACTCAGGTCGGATCTCACAATTACCCAGTAGGCTCTATGTTCCAATTCCACAGGCAAGTGGCAAGCCTTCCCATACACCAATCTTTCTGGAGACATTCCAATCGGGCTCTTATAAGCAGTCCTTTAAGCCCATAAAGCGTCGGATAGTTTGAGGGACCAATCCTTCCTATCTGGCCTTATAGTTTTCTCTAAAATGTGTTTGATTTTTCGAATAGAAATCTCAGTTTGCACACTCGTTTGTGGATGGTATAGGGTGCTCACTTTATGCTTGATGTCATATTTCTTCATCAAAGCCTCAAATGTCCTATTGCAAAAGTGAGACCCGTCATCACTAATGATGGCCTTTGGAGTTCCAATTCTAGAAAAAATATTTTTCTTAAGGAATCGTATGACCACTTTGTTGTCATTGGTCCTACTTGGAACTACCTCAATCCACTTTGAAACATATTCCACACCAACCAATATATAAAGAAATCCAAAAGAAGATGGAAATAGGCCCATAAAATTACTACCCCAATAATAAAAAATCTTCAATGGTAAAATTAAGGATAAAGGCATCATGTTGTGTAGGCACACTCTTCCCAACCTTTGACATCTATCACAAGCAACACAGAAAGCATGAGTTTCTTAAAACATAGTGGGCCAATAAAAATCACACTGCAGGATTTTTGCAATGGTTTTCTTAGCAGAAAAATGGTCACCACATGCTTCCATGTAATAAAAGGAAATAACACTCTGAACTTCATGCTCTGGGACACAACGTCTAAAAATCTGATCAGTCCCATATTTATATAAATACGGCTCATCTCAGAAGAAGTTCCTAACCTCGATTTCAAAATGCTTCCTATCTTGTGACTTTTAATGATATGACATTTTTTTCGTTACAAGATAGTTCACTATACCCACATACCAAGGTAATTTTGAGATCATAAATAATTGTTCATTAGAAAAAGTGCCCTGGATATATATTTCCTCATTGGAATCATCTAATACCAATCTAGAAAGGTGATCGGTTAGTTCATTTTCTACTCATTTTTTATCTTTTACCTCTAAGTCAAATTCTTGGAGTAGGAGGATTCATCTCGAAAGTCTCAGCTTTGCATCCTTCTTAGATAAAAAAAATATTTCAGAGCCGAATGGTCCGTAAAAATGACCACTCTGGATCCCAACAAGTAGGACTTAAACTTATCTAAAGTAAAAACTACTATAAGTAATTCTTTTTTCAGTTGTTAAGTAGTTCACTTGGGCTTATTTTAGAGTTCTACTTACATAGTGAATAATGTAGGGTTGTTTATCTTTCCTTTGGCCCAAAACATCCCCTATGGCATAATCACTTGCATCGCATATTAGTTCAAAAAGAAGTGTCCAATATGGTGGACACATGACAGGTGTAGGGTAAGAGATGATTTAATTTTATTAAAGGCACTTGCACACTCATCTGTCCACTTAAATAGAACATCTTTTTGAAGAAGATTAGTCAAGGGTCTAGTAATGGCACAAAGTCCTTGATGAATCTTTGATAAAAATCAGCATACCCTATAAGTGATTTAATATCTCTAACAATTCGGGGGATAGGTAGATTAGCTATAATGACATTTCTCCCAATTTAAGACAAGGTGTTTCTCTTCATACTTAGACAAGACAAGAGATAAATTGTTGAAGCATTCCTCAAAACTACTCCCAAATATAGAGAATACGTCCATGAAAACCTCGAGAAACTTCCCAACCATATTTGAAAAAAATACTTAACATACACCATAGGAAAGTTGTTGGGGCATTACACAATCCAAATGGCATCCATTTGAAAGCAAACTTGTCAAATGGACAAGTGAACGTGGTTTTCTCTTGATCTTCCAAGGCTATCTCTATTTTGTTATCTTCAGAATATCCATCAAGAAAACTATAGAAGGAGTAACCTGCTACCCTCTCTAAAATTGATCAATGAATGGTAGAGGAAAATGGTCCTTCTTTGTGACCTGGTTTAATTTTCTATATTCAATGCAAACACGCCAACCAGTGGTGACACGTGTTGGTATGAGTTCATTATTACAATTCTGTACAATAGTTATTCCAGATTTCTTTAGGACTACTTGAGTTAGACTCACCCAAACACTATTGGATATTAGGTAGATGATTCTCACATCCAATAATTTGATCACCTCATTTTTTATAACTTTCATCATGTTTGGATTAAGACGCCTTTGAGGTTATCTAATTAGTTTAGCGTCCTCATCAAGGTAAATCTGATGGGTGCATATGGAAGGGCTTATACCCTTGATATCAGAAATAGTCCAGCCCAAGGCTCCTTTATGGTCCCTTAAAACTTTCAACAATTTAATCTCTTGATCCTTCTCTAAAAATGAATAGATCACCACAGGATAATTTTATTTTCACTTAAGTCTACATAATTAAGCTCATTTGGTAGTGGTTTTAAATCAAGCTTTGGAACATTAGTTGGTGATGGCAGAGTTTGTGAGTCCTCGATAGATAGGATTTGAGTTCGCGGTCTCCATTAGTACATACCAATGTCTTGTGTGGTAGTGCTCTCATTATCATCACAAATTTCAGTAAACACTTTTTCTAAATCAGAATTTTTCTAAACCCCAATGACTTGAATCAATTCCTTAGTCCGCTAGGTTTCAATTCCTCTTCTTCTATCAAGAAGTCCATGAAATTTAGCTCATGGATCTCATTATGATCAATGGGCTGCTTACATAGATTGAAAATATTTAGCTCTAGAGTCATGTTACCAAAAGACAAGTTCATCATTCCATTCTTGTAATTTATGATTGCATTTGAAGTTGCTAGGAATGGGTGACCTAAAATGATGGGAACTTGAGCGCTAGTATTTACACATGGTTCAGTGTCTAGTACAATAAAATCCACGGGGAAGTAGAATTTTTCACTTAGACTAGCACGTCCTCTAAAATTTTCCTTGGTACCTTAATAGAGCGGCCAACGAGTTAGAGTGTAATCATGGTTGGTTTAAGCTCACCTAACCCCATTTGTTTGTAAACTGAATAAGGTACTAAGTTGACACTTGCACCCAAATCTAACAAAGCATGCTCAATTTAGAAATTCCTGATAATACAAGGAATAATGGGACTTCCCAGGTCTTTATATTTAGGTATATCCCTTTATTGAATGATAACACTCACTTTCAAATAAGGAAAGTCTTTTTGTGCACATTTAATTTCCTCTTTATAGTGTACAAGTCCTTGAGATATTTAACATATGATGGAATTTATCTAATGGCATTAAGCAGAGGAATATTGACAGTAACCTTTTGGAGCACATCCAACACCTCTTGATATTTCATGGGGACAGTTGGATTTCGAAGTCTATATGGGAACGGAATTGGAGGCTCATATGACTTAGTCTCTTTATCCTTTTGTTGTTGTGACTCTTGAACCATAGCTGGTTTATCATTTTCTTGAAACAGTGGCTCATCCTCTGTTATTTCTACCGGTTACATTATCTTATTATCGACCTCTTTTTCACTTCTCAAGGTAATGATGGCCTTAACTTGTTCATGATGTAGCTCACTTGGATTTGAGTCTCCAATGAAATGTGTGTTTTTAGGGTTTGGCATAGGTTGAGAAGGAAGTGTGCCTTTTTCCCTAGCATTTAGTTGAGTCTCAATCCTAGCCACAACTATCTTTAATTCCTGATTTGATTGGATTAGAGACTGATTCATTTGAACTTGAAAGTTCATGAATGCAGTCAATGCATCCTCCACAGATGATCGCTTTGGTGGGTGCACATATAGTACATTGTTAAGTACCCAAAAGAAGTTGTTTTGTGGAGCCATGTGGAGCCATTTGAGGTGCATTGGGAACATTAATTTGTGGTTCATTCCTCTAACTAAGATTAGGATGGTTATGCCAATTTGAATTATACGTGTTTTTCATTGGTTACATAACTGACCTTTGGTAGTTATTTATAGCATTTGCTTGATCATGCTCATACGTGATATTTTGTCCAACTAAGATTATTAGACAATCCTTTGCGTCATTGTCTCTACCACCACAAATGCTATAAAAATTACCTAAGTATTTGCTTTAACCATATCGACCTTCCTAGTTTTCAAGGTTTCGACCTTTCTAACTAATGTAGCGAATTTTGCATTAAGGTCATCTTCCTTTCTTAGGACATACATCCTCGCTTTCTCTCTAGAAATGATTCTAGTTTGGTTTGATTTAACAGAGACATCTCATGCCTACGTATTCTTTGCTAACACATCTAGAAAATATCAAGCTTCATTATGATCTTTGTCAAGAAAGGTTCCACCACACATCATCTCTATGAACTGACGGGTATCCATGGTCAGTCCATTTCGAAAAGCATCAATCATGTGTCATGGTTCATAACCATGATGTGGACAAGTAATTAGAATGTCTTTGAAGCACTCCCAAGTTTGAAAAAATAGTTCATTCCCCTTTTGGGAGAATGACATGATTTTTTATTTTAGTGCATTTGTTTTGTGCTTGAGAAAGAACTTTTTCAAAAACTCTCTACTTAATGCTTGCCATGAAGTAATGGTATTAGATCTTATAGAGTTGATCCATGCTTTGGCCAGATCCTTTAGAGAAATTGAGAATAACCTAAATTTAAGTACATACATATTGCCATTATTTACTTATAACATTGCAATTACTTCCTCAAAGTCCTTGAGGTACAAGTAGGAGCTTTCAGAATCCAAGCCATGAAATTTAGGAATTAATTGAATCACACTTGGTTTAAAATCAATATTCCCTGTGTGAGCAGGGAACACTATGCAAGCTGGTAAAGTTGATCTCTCTGGGTGTAAATGTTCATGTAAAGTCCGTGGTTGGTTTAACACATTCTTATGAACTTCATTTTTACCCTCAAGAGGAGGATTAGGTTAATTTTCTCTATTTAGATTTATAGTTAGATCTGACAGATTTGGATTTGGATTATCAACTGCATCTGTCATGGAATCCAAGTGATGTTGAGTGCCTCTTCTAAGTGAATGATCAAGGCCTGTAACTAGTCCGCCTTCAAAGGAGAGTCGATTGTTTTGATCCCTACTCCAATGGGACATAAAACATCCACACCACACAACAAATACCACTAATTCAAATAGCAAGTATGATACTTAAAATAAAAATAAAAACTTAACCAACAACCGAAGTGGCAGGGCAGACCATGAGGGTTCAATCCACAAAGAAAATTAAATCAACAACCCAAGCGTCAGGGCTAACCATGAGGGTTCAATCCACAAAGTAAAATAAATCAACAACCCAGGCGGCAGAGTCAACCATGAGGGTTTAGTCCATGAAAATAATAATAAATAAATAAATCAATCAACAAAAGTAAAATTAATGTAGAAATTAAACTATGTTAATCTGAAAAATAAATTCAGCAGATGATCTTTGTTATCAAACAGCAACTATAGGACAACCATAGCACTTGGTTGATAAAATTCCAAGCAGGTCAACCTTATATCATAGTTAGTGCTTGAAAGACCAAACTGAATTTACTTTCAAAGAAAAAGAAAAAAAAAATCTACAAAAAACTTGGAGGGTTTAAAAGAGAACTTACCTTAAAAGAAAACTTACCTTAGCTATCTTACACAGATCTGATCTATCTCAGTCTCTCCCTAGCAACGACGCCAAAAACTTGATTGCTTGCCTCCAAGTGTAGAGGTTCGTAAGTAGTATCCTGTAAATACAGGGTCAATCCCACAAGGAGATGAATTATAAGAAGGAAAAAATCAAATGCAAAACAATCTAAGTAATAAAAACTAAACTGATGATTTGATTTTAGAATTTTTGAATGGATATAATTCAACTGAATAAAATAACACCCAAGCTTCAAAGTTCCACACATAGATTAATGTTCCAAAATCATGATGACTTGGATAACACAACTAGGTTCTGAGCACTATGGTCAGCCTAATCGGAAAATAAAATAGTTTAAATATTTTAATAAGTGATATAAAATATTAAAAAATCATGGATTTGCACCACTGATATATATTCTCAAGCGTTAGTGATTTTAAGAATTCAATATCAATGAGATAATGAAAATCAAAGAAATATAACAGGTTGAAAACCTCTCCTATTTAAGAAATCTGATTGATATAGGATAAGCCTATCCATCAATGTGGATCTCGTATGATGGAAACATATGAATCTCACAAGAAGATAAAAAATAAAACCTAAATAATAGATAACATGCATACATCATTCTTCTCATCATTAAAACAATCAAGCATCATAATCTTAAAGAATTATTAAACCCATGTGCTTTTCTTCTAGTTTGGGCTAGAAGGAACTTAGAAAAACATAATTAAAATAAGAAAGAAAGAAAAATAAGAAGAAAGAAATAAATGCAAATAGAAAAGATCTAAAAAAATAACTCATAAAACTCTAATAAAATTAAAAACTCTTTAAAAACCCTAAATTTTACTTTAGGATGCCTTTAATGATGCATAGGAATGCCCTAGGAAGCCCTATATATGAGTGGGGAACTCCAATTTTCGTACAAAGTTGAAAAACCCTAGAAACCCCTCAAATATATGCAATTTTCTAAAATAGACTTATTGCTACACAGTTTGTTTAAAATAGATTTCCTGCTGCGCAGTTTTTTAAAATAGACCTTAGAGCTTAAGAATACACTTTATCAAGACGATTTCAGGATTCTTCACTTCAAATCTTTGATTTTCTTCATTCTTTACTCAGTTTTGTTAGATCTTTGGCGTGTGAATTCTTCAATCTTGATCTCCTAAGATCCATCCCTTGCCTTCATGATTCTTGAGCATCAAATCCATTCTTTTGAGCACCCTTTTTCAATCTAAGCTCTTAAATTCACCTTGCAACACATACGTGAGTAAAAAAGAACATTAAGCTGATTCATGTTCATAAAACCAAGATGTAAATGAGGAAAATTATGAAATATTTAAGTCTCAACAGTAATCAAGTCAATCAAGAAGTAATGATAAAATAATACAACAATCACTTCCTAACTACTCTTTTTAGTGCAGGAATGGAGTGTAGTAATGATGCATGCCCTCGCACAAAGCTCCCTCACAATCGACTTCGATAACCTCATTCACGCATGACAACCTCCCTAAAGTGCACTTTCTCGTCAAAGCACATGTAATGCAGTGTATGGTCATGTTAGCCAAGTATTTAATTAAGCTCATTCACACAGCAGATTCGGAAAGCTAAGGTGCCTTCCTTTTATATCATTAACCTAAATGAAGGATCCATCTAGGATGGTCAATCTTATTTAACCACATACAATAGGCAAGTTGTAGGGCATCACCCCTAATGAAAAGCAGAAAATAGGTAAATTCAAAAGTTTATTTCTGCGGTCACTACGGGAAGGCTTGTCACCTCGACGTAGGCCGACAGCTCGAACACAATGTCCCATAACACCATACTCGGCTCACTAGTTTGGGTTGCTCATTGGTCACTATAGGGAGGCTAGTCATCCCAGCGTAGGTCGATAGCTTGACCACGGTGTCCCATACCACCATACCCGGCTCATGAGTCTTAGCAGATTTTGGTACCATGGTTGAAAAGGGTTTTACACTGGTGGGGGTATCTTAGATTAAAGCAGTGGCATCCATACATGGTGAACATATAATAGGGCAATCGGTTTGTTAGGGATGTTCGATTGGTACGGGCATATATCGATTAAATCGACATGGAGCACATAAGCACCGCGTGTGGCCTAACCACTACCGACAATCCACGTGCGACCCGGATTTATCGAACTTTCCAAATGTGGCGCATCTAATTAGGCTACTTGGACAGGGACTGTTACTGATTTCCTGGGCTACATTATAGCCTCAATCTTACTCAGATGCAGCAGATAAATACACGTGATAATCATTTCAGCATTTGACAACCAATCCAAGTAAATACTTCATTTGGACATTTTATCAAACACCTTAATCATGTTACCAAACACTTGTATTTTATCCATAAATTGTGTAGAGGCAAATAAGATTTGTATGAAAGAAATTATGTGTACATACAAGGTAATACAAAATCCTATCTTCATACTCGTAATAAGTACAAATCATCAACAATTTCTCATTCAAACAATTCATCAAACACTTAGACTACACTATACCAAATATATAGACTAGGTTAGTTGCAACATACAATTTAGCAATTCCTGGTACAGAGAGATAAGCACGCATATGACAATGATGAATCCTAGATTAGTAATCATAGCAAGCACAAATCATGTTCACATGCTCATTCCAATGTTTCAACAAACATACAGAATGCACCTTTTGTTCAACATAGTTTATACATGTATATCATATCGAAAATGGCATATCTAAGGCAACATGGCAGCAATCAAGTTAGACATAAATCATTAGCTGACATTGAAAGCATTGAAAACCATAAGCAAAATGTTTATAGTCCGCATGTTTTGTCGAAATACTCGATTTGAACGCGGTTCAAATTCTATGTTCCTGAAAATGGAACGATGGGTACCTAAATTATGCAATCTGTTAGCTAGGTTGACAACGGACTATTCTAGATCTTAACTACGGCATTAAGGTTTGTATTTCTTACCCAAATCATGGCTGAAATAGATCGTGTAGTGTAATAGGAAGGCGATTCTGTGCGTGGAGTTGTAGGAGAGAAACACCGCAATAATCTCCCATAGTCTCTCTCCTCTCCTTCCTCTTTTCTCTTCCTTTTCTCTCTTCTCTCTCTTAGGGTTAGAAAAATTCATATTTTGATAGAAATGGGGTGGTTTAAGGGCTATGAATAGGACCAGAACTGATGCAAATGGCCCTAGGGCCATTATATACTTAATTTATATCCAAAGGATGACTGTTTTGGACAAACAGGGCTCATAGGAAGGCCCACTACTCACCTATGTCACAGGATGAGTTCTGTGACAATAGATCTATGCCAAGATGTGATTCCGGTGCGATCGGACATGCCGATAGACCGTGAAGGACCCGTGTCAAATCAACGGTCAAACTTGCTCGATCAGGGCCACAAGTATACGAATATGTGCAGGGAAATTATCTATTCCGATGGATGAAGTTATGTTAGAAACTGATGGTCTAAAATCCTCAATTTCATGCGTGAGCGAATGGCCCAATTCACTTAAGTTTTAATACATTTTCTAAAGATATTCGCATTTCTCACACACTTCACTCAGGGCTCAAGTTGTGCATTTATAGATAGTATCCATTCTCGATTCCCACGATGGTCGTCAAGCCTAGAAGAACGGACATAATCCTATAGTTTTGCGGTCATCGGACTCTTGACATGCGGTATAGGTCCGATACAGAGTTTCAATGTACTCCCGAGAGCGACAGACTTTAGGGATGTATCCTAGCTCTTTAAGGGATGTTGCGTTAGTAGTATTAATGGTTTTATGTCTTGTCATTTGTGAAGATGATGGTCTAAGCTAAATCCACCGATTATTTATTTAGTACTTAACTAAATTTCACCTAAATTATACTATGGGATGCGGTCCTCGAGTAACTCTATGTTTTTTTGGCACTTTTAGTTAGTATATTATTTTAATTATTTTTTTTAATAGTTCATATCAAGTCTAATCTATCTCTACCAAATTTTATTGGATTTTATACTTTAGAAAAATTCTAAAAATTCTGGAAGTAACAGCTTTCCGAACTAATAATTTTTGGACAGTTGTCACATTAACCTAGATTTAACTTTATTAAAATTTTTATTTTTATTTTTTACTTATTTTTATATGAAACTAGACTTTATTAAGCTTTGATTTGGCTTCAAGCTTCAATCTGGCTTTTGAATCACCCAAATCAGAGTTATATTGAGGGAGATATGACTTTTTGAAGTCGGCCTGAAAACGCAGAAAATTTCAACAAGGATCCTCCAAAATTCGATGTACCGGAGGCGCACCGCTGACCGGGTGGTGGCGTCATGCCTCTCTGGTGGTCCTGGTGGTGATTCTACCACTCGATTCTTAAAACAAGTGTATCTCTCAAACTAGAGTGAGTTATTCGACATGCAATATATGATTTTGGGGTAGGAGAAGCTAAGCTATTCAAATAAGTTGGTTATTTCTCAAGATTCCATCATGTTAATGGTATAAATTCTATTGTATTTGTAAATTTACTATTTATAATAAATTTTAATATAATTATAGTTCTTCATCCTTTAAACTTTAGGATTTGTGTCAAATATGAAAGGACTTAAAAAATTTTGAAGAATAAGGTGGTGAAAGGTGAGATTTTGATGGAGATGGGTTAAAATGGGATTTGAGACTTTGGAATTGAGTTTTGAGAAGTCGATAAGATGTTATGATAGACCCATTGCCCAAGGACGTCCATCTCCAAGTTGGAAAAAATTCAGGATGTTACAATCTACCCCCCTAAAAATGATTTCATCCCTGAAATTAGCTAAGACTTCTATTAAGTTCGTATTCAACGAGCACATTTGTGGATACACTGACCTCGGTTATTGTAATTCAACTTGTACCCATTGTTAGGCCTATTCTTTAGTGATATAATTTTTTTATATAGAAATTGGTTTAATAGTTGAACCCTAATTACTTTCCTTTAATGACTTTATTATTGACATTTTAAGGAAGATTCAAATCCTATTTAGTGACCTAACCTTACGTATAATCTAGATCAATTTCTTTCGATCCTGGGCCAGTGGGCTATTAGCCCACCAAGCTTCCATTGCGCCCTCTGATCAAATGGATGTATAACCCGACATAAATAGATTGGGCTCATAATATTCTACCTGCCTTAAAATTATTTCTACTCTCAAGGCTCCTGGATCTATGTCTCGGTCCGTATGTCGGAACAAGGTGTAATTTAGGACCTATCTTTGATATGAAATGGGAAGTGATCTCTCAATACATTAGTCTTCCTTTCATCGATGATGTGTACTATAGTATTGGTACCTATGGTCATAGAAAGGATTTAAAACTGATGGGTGTTGTGATTAATTCCAAGGACGGGTGTGAGTTTATGGTAAGATGCCTAATTCTATCAAAGAATGACTTTTACCACTGTCTCGACTTACCCTCTTTAATCACGTCTAGTTTAATGCTGTAAGATAATCATACATTATTGTGCATAAGGAATTTGGACAAAATAGGTTAATAGGCAGACTATCTTTCTAAATTCATATACATAATAAGTATGTCAGAATAGTCTGTAATTTAGGACCTAATTCCTAACTGTCTATTGCCCATTTGAAAATTTTCTTGAGCTAAAAAAATATCCCTATTGGTTATATGTTCTTAACACTTCTTAAAGAAAAAGTAATAAACTTTTGGTTGTAAGTGGTCGGGCCAACACGGAAGGAAGGTTGTATAGTGGGTCTGAGCTGGATACATAGACCTTCTACCTGGTTATGATAGAAAATTTATCGTATCAGTTCTTAATCCTAGTTGATCCCAATCTTCTACTTGATTAGAGCATTGATTTAATTAGTAATTACCATGATTGAGAATTCAATTCAAACTGTGAATACTTCGCTTATAAATAGTTTCTCTACTCCGTGTTCTCGATTGTAATAAGTCTTTGGGAAGGCAATTCTAAGGGGTGTATTGATTTGACCTAACATTAAATCCAAGGAATATATAAGTTTTCTCTGAGCATTAATAGTTTCTAAGTCAAAACAACCTTCCTAAGAGTTATTAAAGAAACCTATGAGTATCGAGGGGATCCAACGAAGGAATGGGGTCTCAATCCAACCTAATCAAGCCAACTAACTAAGTCTATCTTTCAATTACCTTAGCATAATCAGTCTTTTACATTCCTTAGTATAACCAGTAGCCTAGTCTTAACTTAGGACTAGTGGTAATCCAATAGTTATGATCCAAGGTCTACCCTCATACGCTAGATGATTTCATATCATTTCTAATATAAGAAATTATTTTATCGCTTAGAGTCAAAAGTTGTCTGATTGGAATCGAGTTGCCTGAACATGAATTTAACTACACTTGAGCACTTCACATATGACCATACCAGCTAAGGAGATCCTAGGGTTCATGTTATTAATTTATTGGATTTCCTATACTGTCAGATTTTTTGAAATCTAGAAGTACCTATTTTAGATCCCAAAACTCTAAATGTCCCAACATTTGATGGTCATTGTGGTTTATATAATCCTCATTCCCAAGGTCCTTATTCTCCTTGAGCTTCTGCTTCAAGTAAGCCTGGTTCTCTTCAATCTTGGCCATGTGGGCTTCTAAGGCGGCCCGGTCATGGCGGTCCTCATGTGCAGTAGGAGGTCCCCCATTTGAGCCTTAGGCCTCCTTTTCTTCTTCTTGCTCCACTTCTCTGTTGTCCACCTCTTCATCACTACCTCCCTCTTCTTCACTACCTTCTTCTTCTTCAGTTTCTTCTTTTATCTCATCCCCATATTCATCAATCCTTTCTTGGCGTTGCCTAGGACCTATTCCCATAGTGTTGAGTGTAGTCTCATTAATGAAGTGGATAAGGGCAAGATTATCCATATGGGTCTGAATCTGAAATTGAGGGCAATCTTGTAAATAAGTTAGTCAAAAGGGAGTGAGGCGTCTCCCTGAGCAGATCGTGCAATATTGATTATCTGAGTTAAGGCGAGAATAGGTAGGCACACTTTTTCTCCCTATATAACCCTGTACAAGAAGTCCACCATGAACCTAGTACATTATGTGCAGTTGCTCAATCTAAGATACACGTTATACGTGCATATATGGTGGAGCAGGTGAAAATCCTCTGTCATACTAGTCGATGTGAGGCTATTCCCTCGCCTCCACTCATTAAGTCGACCACAAAGGAAACGTGTGCAGCGATTTCTCTCCTGTTCACTAGCGAGGTTCGCCTCATTGTCATGTACAACTCCATGTTCAATTCCCATGATTTGTGCCATAACATCTACATCGACTTTGGCCTGAGTTCTTCCCAACAGCATGATAAACTGGAGGGGCACCAGAGTTGAGTCCTGTTTGTGAGGATAAAAAGCTCGTATGATGCCTTCACTTGCATGAGTTTTTCCTTCGAATATAGGACCCCACCTATTCTCCAAAAGGAGATTGATCATGGGATATAACCTAAATAATTTCTCATCAACATTAGCTTCAAACATAATTTTATGACTACGGAACTTATCGAGTTCAACGCCTGCTGGTAGAGACCTTTCTATCGGGACTCGAGGGTCGAGATCCCGTTTCGACCTTTGCTCGGTGCTCGCCTTCTTCCTATAACGGCTTGAACGACTAGGCCCGGCCTCATCCAGGGCTACTCTCTTCTTCCCCATAAGGGAAAGGAGTGTTAAGATAGAGAAAATAACAGTGACAAGCTCAAAGAGAGCCATGGAGGTGGAAAGGCTTTGGGAATGGAGTGGACTTGAAGGTGTTAAAGTCATGAGACACAAAACTATAGGTTTTGTGCCCAAATGAGTGGAAATAAAGAAGATGGAGAGTTGCAAGAGATAGGTTTAGGGAAATGGTGGTAGATGAGTGTAGGATATGGAAGAAATGGGAGATGTGAATGTATAGGGAAGATGATTTGAGAGAGAATGAGAGTTATTAGAAGGTTTAGGGGTGTTTTTGGGGTAGGAATGTGATGAAATGAGCAAAGGGGGCAAAGAGGGGGTTAAGTGGGAGGTCCCACACGTAGGAGAGGCCCCACATGGGTCGGCCGATAGTGGTGCGCCGCGATGCCACCGCGCCCCACTGTGGAGGTGAGCGGTGCGCCGCCATCCAGGTGGTGCCCTGTGCCCCTCTAGGGTGTCCGGTGATGGCTCCAACTCCCCCTCCCAAGGTGTTGTATGGGTGCGTGGGACCCCCTGGGCTCTACCGAATCTTATGCATTGGGGTTTTAGGCCCGCACGGTATGCTTTCACAATTCATCGCGCACATATTCGCACCCTTTGGATCTGTTCTAGGCTTAGAATTCATCGTCTAACAATTTAAACTCATCGATTGATGGCCCAGAGGTGATTTGGGTCAATGCACGTGGTCCAAGTCCCTCAGGTATATGTTAGGCACTAACCTACGGCGTTTGGTTTCACCCGTCGATGAAACTTGGGATCCTAATGTGGTTTCTAGATTCCATTGCTCCCTTTTTAAGTCAAAGTGCGTCAGAGTGCATCGTGTTACCTATAACTCAGGTCAATTTAATCCAAATTATGCTCTGATACATCTTGTAATGTCCTGAATTTCGAGAGTCGAGCAAAGCTCCACTCCCAAGATCCAGCACATCACTTATGCAACATGGATAATGATGTTCAAATTTTATCCATATTAATGAGTTGCATGAGTGGGATTATACTAAAAACAACATATCATACTCCAAAGATAATTTAATTAAGCAAACGAAAGTCTGAGGTATATGTATTTAAGTAAGTATTTCACAACCTCCAGAGTATGATGATGTAACCCAGCTCAATATGTACATGTATTGTTAAAAAATGTACAAAATGTGAAAATTTAAGATGTCCAACAAAGATAATTTTCTCAGTGTTCCCCACGTATCAGTATGAAGTCTACATAGACCCGCCTGAAAGCTGACAGTAGCAGAACTTCTCCTCCTCGTCCGTGAAGTCCTACTCCATCGCATAGACTTCATCATCACCTGCATCTAAACCAGTATCTAGTTTGGTGTTTTAAAACACCGTCCCATAATGGGAATGAGAGGCCAATTCAGTGGTACTATAAGGCAAAGGTAAATACGTTATTAAGTCAATTAAGAAGTAATGATAAAGCAATACAACAATCACTTCCTAACTACTCTTGTTAATGCAGGAATGGAGTGCAGTAATGATGCATGCCCTCGTACAAAGCTCCCTCACAAGCGACTTTGACAACCTTATTCGCACATGACAACCTCCCTAAAGTGCACTTCCTCACCAAAGCACATGCAATGCGGTATATAGTCATATTAGCGAAGTACTTAATTAGGCTCATTCACATAGTAGATTTGGGAAGCTAAGGTACCTCTCTTTTTCTATCATTAACCCAAACGAAGGATCCATCTAGGGTCGTCAATCCTAGTTAACCACATACGATAGGCAAGTTATAGGGCATCATCCCTAATGAAAAGTAGTCGATAGGTAAATTCAAAAGTTTTTACTCGCGGTCACTACGGGAAGGCTCGTCACCTCAGCGTAAGCTGACAGCTCGAAGACCATATCTCAAAACAGATGCAAATGATCCCATGGCCATGGTATACTTAATTTATATCTAAAGGGTGACTATTTTTTACAAACAAAGCCCATAGGAAGTCTCACTACTCACCTCCGTCACAGGGTAAGTTCCTTGACAGTAGATCTATGCCAGGATGTGATTCTGGTGCGATCGGACAAGCCGATCGACTATGGAAGACCCGTGTCAGATCAACAGTCGAACTTGCTCGATGGGAGCTACAAGTATACGGATATGTGCAGAAAAATTTCCTTTTCCCATGGGTGAAGTAGGGTCAGAAACTGACTGTCCAAAATCCTCAATTTTGTGCATGAACAAATGGCCCAATTCACTTAAGTTTCAATACATTTTCTAAAGATATTCGCATTTCTCACACACTTTGCTCAGGCCTCAAGTTGTACATTTCTGGATTGTATCTAGGATCGATTCCCACAATGGTCGTCAATCCCAGATGGACGGACATAATCCTATAGTTTCGTGATCATCGGACTCTCGATGTGCGGTCTAGATCCGATACGAAGTTTCAATGTACTCCTGAGAGTGACAGACTCTTGGGATTTCTCCTAGGTCTTTAAGGGATGTTATATCAGTAGTATTAATGTTTTTGAGTCTTTTCATTTATGAAGATGGTGGTTCAAACTAAATCCACCAATTATTTAGTTTAGTACTCAACTAAATTTCACCTAAGTTATACTACAGGATGCAGTCCTCGGGTAACTTTATGATTTTTGGCACTTTTAGTTAGTTTATTATTTTTATTATTTTTCAGTAGTTCATCATCAAGTACACTTTATCTTCACCAAATTTCATTAGATTTTGTGTTCTAAAAAAATTCTAAAAATTCTAGAAGTAGCTATATTAAAATTTTTATTTTATTTTTTACTTATTTTTATATGAAACTAGACTTATCAAGCTTCAATTTGGCTTTTGAATCACCTAAATTGGATTTATATTGAGGGAGATATGAATTTTTGAAGTCATCTTGAAAATGCAAAAAATTTCAGCGAGGGTCCACCGAAACTCGGTGCACCGGTGGTGCCGCGCCACTCTGGTGGTCCTAGTGGTGATTTTGCCACTTGATTCTTGAAACGAGTGTATCTCACTAAAAAAATTGAGTTATTTGACATGAAATATATGATTTTGGGGCAGGAGAAGCTAATCTATCAAAATAACCTAGTTATTTCCTAATATTCCATCAGTTTAATGGTATAAAGTATAATTTATTTATAAATTTACTATTTATATTAAATTTTAGTATAATTATAATTCTTCATCCTTTGAGCTTTAGGATTTGTGTCTAATATAAAAGTACTTAGAAACATTTGAAGAATAAGGTGATGAAAGGTGAGCTTTTGAAGGAGATGGGTTGAAAGGGGATTTGAGACTTTGGGATTGAGTTTTGAGAAGTCGATATAGTGTTATGATAAAATCATTGCCCAAGGACATCCATCTCCAAGTTAGGAAAAATTTGGAACATTACAGTTCTTTTTGAAGATTGACCTACATTTCAGTTATCATCAGATTCGGGTCCGAGAGGTGGACATCCCAAAGATGGCTTTCATGACACACTATAGTCATTTTGAGTTCCAGATCATGTCCTTCGAACTGACCAATGCACCCGTGGTATTCATGCATTTGATGAACGAGGTCTTTCACCCATATCTCTATCAGTTTGTTATGGTGTTCATCGACGACAGCCTAATTTATTCGAGGACCCGTGAGGAGCATGTTCAGCATCTGGAGGTTTCCTTGCAGACCCTCTGTGCACACCAGTTATATGTGAAGCTGAAGAAGTGCGAGTTCTGGCAAGAGGAGGTAAAGTTCCTCAGTCACGTGGTGACGAGGGAGGGAGTCGCAGTGGACCCCTCGAAGATTGATGTTGTGCGTCAGTGGAGCCAGCCCACGAACATGTCTGAGATCTATAATTTTCTTGGTTTGGTGGGCTACTACTGGCATTTCATTGAGGGCTTCTCTCATATTACAACCCCACTAACTAGGTTAACGTGGAAGGGCATAGAGTTTATTTGGAGTGACACCTGTGAGCGAGCATTTATGGAGTTCAAGGACCGCCTCACGTCCGCTCCTGTCCTCACCTTCCCTCTAGGAGAAATGGATTTATTATATTTACTGATGCCTCACATATTAGTTTGGGTGTTGTCCTGATGCAGCATGGGAAACCTGTGGCCTTTGTGTCTCGTCAGCTCAAGGTCCATAAGCTAAACTACCCCACACATGATTTGGAGATGGCTACAATTATCTTCGCACTGAAGGTGTGGAGGCACTATCTCTATGGGGTTAGGTTCGAGCTCTTCTCCGATCACAAGAGCTTAAAGTACCTCTTCTCGTAGTCTGAGTTGAACATGAGGAAAAGAAGCTGGATGGAGCTTCTGAAGAACTATAATTTCGATCTTCAGTGCCACCCGGGTAAGGCGAACGTGGTGGTAGATGCCCTCAGCCGTCAACCACGAGGCCTGGTGGCGCATGTGATGGTCCAAGAGTGGAGGATGCTTGAGGATATAGCAGAGTATGATTTTGAGTTTGGTCTGCAGTCATCTATCGTGTAGTTATCGAGCCTATCGATTCAACCCTCTCTTGTCACAAGGGTGATTGAGGCTCAACAGGCTGATGATTCATTGCAGAGTTATATGATTGAGGCGACATCTGAGAGTCAGGAAGATTGGAAGATTGGTGCAGAAGGTGGACTTCGACTCAGAAGCCGATTATGCATGTCGGATATTCCTGAGTTGCGTAGAAATCTTATGACCAAGGCACATCGATCGTGATTTTCTATCCATCGTGGCTCAATGAAGATGTACCGTGATATGAGGTGACAGTATTTTTGGGTAAGGATGAAGTGTTAGAACATCAATTTTGGGGCTGAGTGTGACACATGCCAACGTGTCAAGGCCGATCATGAGAGACCCCCGGGTCCATTGCAGCCATTGAGTGTCCCAATGTGGAAGTAGGAGAACGTATCGACAGATTTCATTATGGCCTTGTAGAGGACTCAGCACAGTCATGATGTCATCTGGGTTGTTGTGGATCGTCTGACGAAGTCGGCACATTCTCTTGTGATGCGTGTGTTTTAGTCGATAGACCAGCTTGCAAGGTTATTTCTCGAGGAAATTGTGAGACTGCATGGCATTCTAGTCTCGATCGTTTCTGACCGAGACCCAAGGTTCACGTCTCAGTTTTAAGAAATCTTTCAGAGAGCAAGGGAGACTAATTTACAGCTCGACACCGCGTAACATCCACAGACCGATGGCCAAACCGAAAGGGTTAACCAAATCCTTGAGGATTGCTTCGGGCCTGCGTAATTGATTTCGGCGATAGATAGGATGAGCATCTGCGATTGGCTGAGTTCGCATACAACAATAGTAATCAGGAGACCAATGGCATGGCTCCGTTTGAAGCACTATATGGCAGACCGTACAGATCACTAAGTTGTTAGACCGAGGTTAGAGAGCGTAATCTCCTAAGTCCCGAGCTTGTGCAGCAGACGTTAGAGGCTATCGATATCACCAGGCAGTGGATGCGCAAAGTTCAGAGTCAGCAGAAGAGTTTTATTGATCATCGGCGTCACCCTTTGGAGTTTGTTGTAGGGGACCATGTGTATCTCAAGGTCTCACCCATGAAGGGCATAGTTCGATTTGGAGAAAAGGGCAAGCTTGCCCCAAGATTCATGAGACCTTTTGAGATCACTAGGCACGTTGGTGTTATGGCCTATCGGCTTACCTTGTCATCTCAGTTGTCTAGCGTCCACAACATTTTCTGTCTCTATGCTGGGAAAGTGTGGGTCAGACATAGTTCCTGTTATTGATTGTCAGCCACTAGAGGTTCTGGAAGACACTTCTTACATTGAGCAGCCAGTTCATATCCTTGATCGGAAGGAGCAAGTCCTCCGGACCAAGGTCATTCCGTTGATGAAGTTTCAGTGAGGTCACCATTTTGTTGACGAGGCTTCTTGGGAGCGCGAGGTCAAGATTCAAGAGCGTTGTCCCCATCTCTTTGACGATTGATTATGTGTTGTATTTTGTATGCTGTCTCCGATTCTATATGATAATGTTATATTTCTTCTTTCTCATGAATTTTGTCTAATTGCGATGATTGTATAAATTTTGAGGATAAAATTTTTATTAGGTGGGGAGAGCTGTAAGGCCCATATCTTAGACTGTACAGTTTCGTAGGCTTCCACAATCCCCCCAATCAAATTCTGGCAACGATCGACCTGTATCCGACTTTTGTACGTAATCCTAAGCCAAGTCTTATAAACTAGAGTCGGCTCGACCCGAGACTTGTACCCTAGCGACTGTGTCGTCACCGCGGTTTCGATGCCGCATCTCATGTACCAGTCCAATACCCAATCCAGGAGATGTGGGCCCACGTTCAATTCAAAGAAAACCCCACATGTTATAAAACCTAAGAGAATCACTACCCAATATCGCATCAATCATTCAATCAATCCCATCAAGGGTCAAGTGCATGTCAAGTACACATCACCACACACCCCATCCCCAAGAAACCCTATAAGTTAACAATCCCTTACACAACTCATATCCCTCTTACACAAACCACCCCAAAAGTTAACAAATCTCTTACACACCCATCAATCACCTCACCCGTCACTCCATCACCCATCCCTTTCTCTCATTTCTCAAACCCATTTTCCAAGCAACCAAAGAGTCCCATGTCCAAGCTCTCCCAAATCTCCATGATAGGGTTTTGTGTGTGGCCCACTTCTTACCCTCTCATCTCCCATCTCAACCATCAAAATTTCATCACCTTCTGTTGAAATTAAAGCCAAAGCGATTACCTTTCTAAGGAGCCAGGAAAAAGTGGATGGTGGATGATCTTGGACCCACATTTTCATTCTTTTTATATTTTTCTTTTGTGATTTAAGGGCCCACATATGGTGGGACCTACCTTGATGTATGCTTGTATCTAAGAGGGGCCCATAGTGCAGGGACCCCTCCGTCATTGTTGATCTCTCTCCCTCTCTTTCTTTGTCTCCTTTTCTTTTGGTGATGTTGATGATAAGAGTGGCCTGCTTATGACATCTATATTATATCCATATCGTCCATTTTGAGACGTCTGGACCCCACCGTGATGAATGGATTAGATCTACATCATCCATCTGAGGACCATGTATAAGCGGGGCCACCTCTATATATATGTGGTTGGTGGGCCACGAGTACGTGAACCCCATGTTGATGAAGGTATTGCATCCATACCTTGGGCGTCCAGCAGTCTCTATTGCTAGACTATGTAAGAGAAAACACTCTAGCATCTAAAAAAAGAGAGGGTTAATATTTAAATATTATAATATATATATATATATATATATATATATTATAGTATGTTGAGGTGGGCCACATGTGTAGACCCACCATCATATATGCAATGAATCCCTACCGTCCAGAACTTCAAGAGAGTTCAAAAATCTTGTTCTACATGGGATGCTATAGATATCCCTGGGTGAAAGTCCCTAAACCCTTATAGTACCATGTGGTTACTCCAACACCTAGACCGAATGGATACATAAGCGTCGAGTGTCAAATACAGAAGGCCACTCTTTCCACTATGCTGTAGTCGGTTGGAAGGGGGTGCAGCCTTACCCGTCTGAGAGGAGGGGATAAAGTTAGGATGAGTTTGACCAGCTCAAGGAATGGGTCCGCTATCTACGAGCTGGGCCCGATATTGACAGGTGAATAGTGAGGTCACTTTCACTTACCTTGTTACGCATGATGGGGTGACAATCTGGTTTGAAGTGCACTAGACCCCAGTGATATTCCAGAGTTGAGCTATATTGATATGTGGACTTAGATGAGAATTGGTGTGCTTGGATTGCATCTCGCATCGCATGGCTTTAGTATGGCTGACAGCATTCATGCCTTGCATCGCATGGCCTTGGTATGGCTGACAACATTCATGCCTTGCATCACATGACCTTAGTACTATAAGTGCAGTCGTCACATGCTCCTTTGGTTATCAAATTTTATGGTGCCAAAACCTTTATCCCTATCTTTGTCTTGCGTTTCGCAAGTGCTTCAAGTCAAGTACATTGATCAGCTACAAGTTAAGTCAAGCCATGTACTTTGTCAACATCTGTAAGCGTATATGTTCAAAGCTACTTCGATAAAGATTACAAGACTAAAGTACACTTCAAGTCCCAAGTGCAACTCAAGATGAAGTTTGAGTTTAAGCTTTTGCATATCTCAAGACTAAGCTACATCAAGTGCGAGAGCTCAAGCTTGATAAGGTTCAAAGGTCTACCTTCGTTGAATGAATGAAGTTCAATGTTCATACTTCATGTTCCAGATATAATAGACCTTAGATTGACCTTAGGGTAGGTCATTTTGAATACATAATTCAAACTATATTGTTATATATGATTTTGGTCTATTCTAAGACTAGTCCTGGACCTTGTTCGACTAGTCCTAGTATTACCTCGACCAGTCCTAGATATTTCAAGACTAGTCGTAAGTTGTTACAAATTTTTAAAAATTTCTGGTTAAGCTACGACCAGTCCTAGAGACTGTTCGACCGATCGTGTGAATAGTGTCGACTTGACCTACGACCAGTCCTAGAGACTGTTCGACCGGTCATGTGAATAGTGTCGACCTGACCTACGACCAGTCCTGTATCTACGATTCAAACTCTAGCGATGTATTTGGGGTTCCTTCGACCGGTCATGAAGGTTCACGACCGGTCATAGAGGGCCTACGACCAGTCGTAGACAACCTATGACCAGTCGAAGAACGGTTATATCCAATCGCGCCCATATATTCAAAAATTCGTTCTGTTATGACCAGTCATAGTGTCCTCAAGACCACTCATAGATGAGGTTTCTGCTACTATAAATTGAGCACGAATTTTAAAGTTTTATATAGAAATTTAAGTAAAATCAAGGATCCACTCTGAGATAAGTTTGTGTTCATTTTAAGCTACTTTGTGCATAATTAATATTCCTTTTGTTAGCTTATTATTATTTGATTTTGATCTGCATTCCAATCTGATTTGAAAAGGAGAAAATTTTGTAATTCCTTCTTCTTTAAATTAAAATTAAATACAGCTAGCCCATTTGGTTTAACTTAAAATCAATTAGAACTTAGAACAATTTTAAAGTGAGTATTGGACTTTGAACTTCTGCATTCAATCATCTACTCCGATTGGTTCTTCCAGGCTACTATGAAAGGAGAAATTCAGGTATTTTACATTTATTGTAATTTACATTTCTTTTTGGTTTATTTTGAGATTGAGCCAAAAAAATCTCATTGTGTGGTTATCTGAGGAGAGCCAGAAAACTCAGACAGAGGGGTTTTTGAATTATGTAAGCCCA
Source organism: Magnolia kwangsiensis (assembly GCA_037074715.1). NCBI lineage: Eukaryota > Viridiplantae > Streptophyta > Magnoliopsida > Magnoliales > Magnoliaceae > Magnolia > Magnolia kwangsiensis. Next base: position 37,292,585 of record CM073576.1, on the reverse strand, counting down.
AGTCAAAAAGACACAATTGTGAAGGTTTTAAGTGAACCTGTGAAACCTATTTTGATAGTGAACACTAATATCCCCTGTGTAAGGATATTAGGAGTGGAGTAGCAATCTGTGTGGCTATTTTATAACAGTTGGTGTACACACAGGTGAACCACTATAACTCTATGTTTTGTGGATGTATGATTGATTCTTTCTATCTTTTATCATTCATAACTGTGGAATGTGCATGTGGATGTGAATGTTGTAATTTTTTTATTTCAAGCACAGTGAGGAATGTTGTAATAATTTAGATTTAAATTTCTGTAATTTATTTCAATTCCTTGCTATTTATTTATTCCTCTTTGGTTTGAGTTTTTAATACAAAGGATGTTCTAAAAATAAGGTTATCCTACCATAAACCCTTAGTTTTTATGGTGTAAGGTTGTCCTTAGAACTGAATTTGTATCAACCTCTCAATACTAGTATATTGAGGTTGTTTTTATTTCAGCTTTTAGAATTGAATTATTTCTATTTGGCTATCTCTTGGTTTTATTCCACTGTAATTCTTTTAATTTGGCATAATCCTATTCACCCCCCCCCCCCCCCCCTCCCCCTCCCCTCTAGGACATATAGCTAGGCCATTTCAAGTACGACCAATAGTATTCATGGATTCATCAGCACATTTCACATTACTTTAATACTATATAATTGTATTACTACATTGCACACACACTTTCACCACCCTCTAAGCTTTCTATAAGCTTATGCATGACCATTACGTGCAGGTGACGTTGGACAGTAGCAGTGCTCAGACAAGAGTGCATAGCAGATCATCTTGGAGCTTTTGTCTATCATCATTGTATTTCCCTTTATGCGCACCGTACTTATAAATTTTTTATCATAGTGAAAATATGATGGAGTTTTGGGTTGTTGTTTGTGGGTTATGCCTTTGGTTATGTTTATTAGGAATCAAACTGAGGTTAAAAATTCTCCTTGTAGGATCACAGGATCGGAACCTGGTAAATGGGTATCAGGAACTGAGAACGGGGTACTACAAAGGCTGTTGCATCGGATTGGGCGATCAAAAATTTTGTGAGCCCAATTTTTGAGTTTGGGGTGTGACAGCTTTACTCGAACCTCAAAATTCAGGGCATTACAAGTTGGTATTAGAGCATGATTTGAATTAAACTGGACCTGGGTTATAGGTAACATGACACACTCTGACTTTGGAAGGGAGCAATGGAATTTAGAGACCACATTGGGATCCCAAAGTTTTATCGATGGGCGAGACTAAACGATGTAGTTTAGTCCACAATGTATCTTAGACCACGTGAATTGACCCAAGTCGCCTCTAGGCCGTCAGCCAGCGGGTTTGGGTAGTTAGTTAACAATTTCAAACCTGAAACAGATCTAAGTGGCACGAATACGTGCGTGCTGGATCACAAAGAACAGGTCCTACGGGCCTAAGGACCCAAATCAGGGAGTTCGATGGGGTCCAAGGGGTCCCACTGACCAAAATACATCACCAGAAGGGGGTGGCCACCGCCCCATGGCAGAGACACCACCGGTCGAGCCAGACAGGCGCGGTGACACCGCCCGATCGGTGGTGCACCGCCGGCCGATCCAATAAGGCACGGCAGTGCCACGGGATAGGCGGCGCGTCGCCGTCGACCAACCATGATGGATCCCTTCCACGTGTGGGGGGCCCCTTTAAATGCTCCTATCACCCCATTTCCCTCACTTTACCCATTTCCAACCCTTCAAACCCCTCCAAACTCTTCAAAAATTCTCTCTCTTGAATCTTCATTTTCATACATTCAAAACCCCCATTTTCTCTACATCCTACAACCCTCCGCCACTATTTCTCTTAAACTATCCTTTACATCTTCTCATCTCCCTTATTCTCACTCATTTGAGCATAAAACTCTCCTTTTTGTGTCTCATAACCCCCATACCTTCAAATCCACTCCATCCTCAAAGTATTTCCATCTCCATGGCACTTTTTGAGATCGTGACCGCCATCTTCTCCATTTCAACGCTCCTTTCCCTTATGGGAAAGAAGTGAGCGGCCTTGGATAAGGCCGAGCCAAGTCGTCCAAGTCGCTCTAAAAAGAAGGCAAGTGCTAAGACAAGTGCAAGCGCCGAGTGAAGGTCAAAACAAGACCTCGACCCTCGAATCCCGATAGAGAAGTCTCTACTGACGAGCGCCGAACTCAGTAAGTTTTGAAATCATAATGTTGTTTTCAAAACTCACGTCCATGGGAAGTTATTTGGGATATAACTAGTGATCGACCTCCTCCTGAAGAATGGGTGGGGTCCCATATTTGAAGGAAAAACACATACTAGTGAAGGCACCGTACGAGCCTTCTATACACACATAAGGGACCCAACTCTTGAGCCTCTCCAGTTTACCATCCCGTTAGGGAGAACTGAGACCAGGGTCGATATGGATGTCATGGCCCATATCATGGGAATAGAGTATGGTGTGGTGCATGCTAGCGATACTAATCTCACAAGTGGACGGGAGAGAGATTGCTGCACTCGCTTCCTTTGTGGCCAACTAGTTGATTGGACGTGAGGGAACAGTCTCACATCAACACATATGATGGAAGATTTCCGCCTACTCCACCATATATGCACGTACAACGTATATCCTAGATCGAGCAACCACATGGAATGCACTAGATTTATTGTGGACTTCCTGTACCAAGTTGGACAGGGAGAAAAGGTGTGCCTGCCTACTCTCGCCTTGACTTAAATAATTAATACGACACAGTCTACTCGAGGGGATGCCTCCCTCCCATTTGGCCAACTCATCTGCAAGATCGCCCGCAACTTCGAATTCAAGCTCCACATGGACAACCTCGCCCCTATCCATTTCATCAATGAGACTACCCTCAACAACATAAAAATAGGTCCCAGCAACGCCAATCTAGAATTGAAGAATTCAGGGATGAGATAGAAGAAAAGACCGAAGAAGAGAAAGACAGTGAAGAAGAGGAAGACAGTGAAGAAGAGGAATAGGAGGAAGAAGGGGAGACCCAGGACTCAGACGGGGGGCCGCCCACTGCTCGTGATGATAGCCAGGACTGGGCCACCCTAGATGCCTGCATGGATAAGATCGAGAAAAACCAGGCCTACCTAAAATAAAAGTTCAAGGAAAACCAGGCCTACCTGAAGAAGAAGTTTAAGAGGATATCTCATACCCTTAAGCCTCTTCTGTGATGCATGCAGGATAAGGGAGCACCTCCGGCTTTGCCAGAGATGGAGGATTAGTAATATAGCTTGTAGTAGCTTTCCTTGCTTTTTGTAGTAGCCTTAGATAAGCTTAGTTTGGGTTCTAGGATTGGTAAGAGTTGAAGCCTTTTATAATGTGCTTTCATGTATTTCCTGTCATAGTACATATAATGCCGCATCATATGTAACTATGATGAATTTTGCTAAATGTAATGCATGAAGCTATTTTTGTTTAGAAATGTGTAGAATGTTTGGAAAAAGTGGATGATGTTATCCTGATCCTATAAATGTTGTACCCTATGTTGTATATACGGAATGCCTCCTAGAAGTACTCCGAACATTACACATCTCCCACCTGGTGGTTAGTTGATGGGGGCCCCTCTCCCAAGTGATAGCCAAACAGACCCTAGTTTGGATCCGAGTAGCGAGACATTATCGGATTCATAACCGGCCACTGGCCCCACAAATGGGCCAACACTAAGTGCACCAGCGGTTCTAGGTCAGAACCGTGTGCTTCGTTGACGCCACACATGCCTCAGGCGGCCTCTCCCCCTGATAGGTTGGAGCAGATGATGCTCCTAATGTAACAACAACAATAGGTTCTGGCAACTATAGCAGGGGCCATCACACAAAACATGAATGTGGCCCCGTCAATGCCACACATACAGCCTACGGGGACTATGACTACAAGTGGCCCATTTGAGAGCTTTCAGTGCCTCCGTCCTCCCACTTTTGCAAGTACTCATAAACCTGAGGAGGCCAAGTACTAGTTGGATCACATCTCTAAGATGTTGAGGCCGTTACACTATACCAAGGTGGAACAGGTTGAGCTAGTCACATACATGTTTGAGAAGAAAGCTAGCCCGTGGTGGGACAGTGTCCTTCGAATCGTTCCCATGGGATTTACGTGGACATGGGACGAATTCGAGGTATGATTCCATAAGAAGTATTTCCCCCTCACTAACCATAATGAAAAGGAAGGCGAATTCCCCCACCTCCAATAAGGGGAATAACAATGGCAGAATACGAGAACTGCTTCACAGAGTTGGCTAGATATGCTCCTTTGATTTTGTCAAACGAGCCGATGAGAATGCGATGATTTTCAGAAGGGTTACGAGCTGACATCTACACCAAGAAGTTTTACACTAGCATTCCCAACTATGATGAGCTAGTGAACATGTCCCTGCGAGTTGAGCAAGATGGTGAACGAGTGTCTCGAAGATGCATGCCAATGGGCCCAAGGCCTAGGCCTGAATTACAAAACCGATCGTTTCTCAGCAAGAGGCTGCGTGTGAACTTGCCTCCCAGACCAATGGCTTTGCTGGCTCAACAGAGGCGGTCTGATCTTTGGTGTACTTATTATAATAAAGCGGGTCATACTGACCCCATTTATTTTACTAAGATGAAGGATAACGACTACACGCCACCTCAGAGTGTCAATCGCTAGCCACCACATGTTGTTTCGACTCCACTTCTACGATCTGTAACACCGGCACAACTATTCAACTGACCTCATGTATCTCAAAATATGCCACATCAACGACCTATGATAGCACCGCTTGACCACCCGCAACAAGCTCACGTACATGCACTCGCAACCGAAGCATCTGAATCAATAGTTGCAGTGTCGTTAGCCTTTGAAGTCACTACCCACGTCCAAGGTACACCAGTAATTCTATTAGTGGACATCAGGTCCACTGTTTTAATAATAGCATGCTCTACAATCAAGTTATTAGGGTTGGACACTACCCCTATGGTTGGGGTGAGAGTCATCGTCGCAGAAGGAACCTTCAAAGATTCCACTAAGCTTTGTAAGAGTTGCCCGATAGATTTAGGGAGCAGTGTGGTGTGCATTAACCTGATTTTGACCAAGATATATCATTACAACGTCTTCCTCGGTATGGATTGGCTCATCGAAATGAAGGCAGAGATTGGCTGTGAAACCATATTAGTGACAGCCCATGGGCCCGAGGGCATGACCTTCATATTCTCATTCGGGTCAGTTGGCCCTACCACATTAGTTATTATGCTTCCCTATTGGAGAATTATGATGGTCCGTCACTTGGGGATACGACAGTGGTCTAAAATTTCACGTACATGTTTAGAACGATCCCTGGACTACCTCCTCAGTGCGAGATCGACTTTACAATCAACCTTGTGCCAGATGCGATGCTTATCTCCTTATCGACGTACCGCATGCCTCCATGTGAAATGGAGGAATTGAGGAAGCAAATTGATGATTTAATGGACTCAAATTTTATACGGCCGAGTGTATCTCCTTTGGGAGTGCCCATGTTGTTTGTGAAAAAGAAGGATGAATCATTGTGGTTGTGTATAGATTATCGCAGGCTAAATCACGTCACGGTAAAGAACAAGTTTCCTCTGCCTAGGATAGATGACCTGTTTGACCAGTTGAAGGGGGCACAGTATTAATCTAAGATAGACGTACAGTCCGAGTATCAGCAGTAGCACGTCAGGAATGAAGACGTGTAAAAAATAGCTTTCAGGACCATCTTCGGACACTACAAATTCCTCGTGATACCGTTTGGACTTACAAATGCACCGGCCATATTCATGGATCTCATAAACTGGGTATTTTGATCATATCTTTACCGATTCATCATCATATTTATAGATGACATTTTAATATACTCAAAGAGTCGAAAGAATCACGAAGAACACCTGTGAATAGTCCTTGATACTCTTAGGCAGAATCAGTTATTTGCACAGTACCGAAAATGCGACTTCTAGAAGGAAGAAGTCAAGTTCTTAGGACACGTAATTTTCAAGGAAGGAATCATCGTGGACCTTGCCAAGGTGACCATGATACAAGACTGGGAGCAACCTGGCTCAGTTACAGAAGTGAAGAGTTTTCTCAAACTTTCCCGGTATTATCGTCGAATCATTAAAGATTTCTCCAAAATAGCCCGACCGTTGTCTCAACTTACTCGGAAAGATCTTAAGTTTTCTTGGAATGAGAAAGCAGAGACAGCCTTTTAAGAATTAAAGGACAAGTTAACGTCTGCACCCTTGCTAGTACTACTAGAGCAAGGGGTCAAATACACTATTTACATCGACGCCTCTCGAATCAGTTTGGTGTGTGTACTTATGCAGAAGGATAGGGTGATCGCCTATTCCTCACGACAGTTGAGGAAACACAAAGAAAACTGCCCCACTCATAACCTAGAATTGGCGGCATTTATTTTTGCATTAAAGCTTAGGAGATATTACCTTTACGGTGAGGAGTTCGAGCTCTTTTACAACAACAAGAGCCTCAATTACATCTTTACACAGAAGGACTTGAATATAAGGCAACGATGTTGGATAGAGACTTTGAAAGACTTTAAGTTTGAAGTCTCTTACCATCCTGGCAAGGCCAACCTAGTGGACGATGCATTGAGCTGCAAGAAAACTATAGAATTTGCTGCCCCCACTAATGATAGAAGAGTAGAATATGGTGGAATTCGTGCGAGATTTTTGAACAGAAGCTGACAGTTGAGAAGCCATTCGAGGGTGTCAAACACTTCCTTGTGCAGTCACTTATTGATGACTAAATCATCATAGCTCAGCAAGAAGATGAGTTGTTGGTGAAGATGAAAGAGCGTACAAGTGACCATGAAGAATCAAAATGGAGGATTGGCTTAGATGGAGGTTTGAGATATCGTGGCTGCCTATGTGTCCCGAGCCTCCACGACTTGAGGAGAGAAGTTCTAGAGGTTACTTACAATTCAAAGTTAGTGATACATCCGGGTAGTATAAAGATGTATCGAGACGTGAAACGTTCATATTGGTGGGACAACATGAAGGCCCAAATAGAAAAAATTTTATCCCGATGCCTCACGTGCTATCAATTCAAGGCCGAGCACCACCGACCCCCTAGTTTACTTCAGCCTATGCCATAGCAGAGTGAAAGTGAGATTTCATATCTATGAATTTCATTTTCGAGTTACCAAAGACGAGAAAGGAGCTTGACTCTGTTTGGGTGATTGTAGACAGGTTGACAAAATCGGCCCATTTCCTTCCGATTAGAGTTTCTAATTTAGCAGATGATCTAGTCAAGCTGTACATCAAGAAGATAGTATGACTACATGGAGTTCCTATAGAGATTGTATCAGACCAAGACACATGATTCACCTCTATTTTTTGGACTCGAACCCAAGAAGCAATGGGAGTGAAACTGAAGTTCAGTACCGCGTTCCACCCACAGACCGATGGGCAGATGGAGCGGGTAAATCAAATACTTGAGGATGTGTTACGAGCGTGTGTACTTAACTTCAAGGATAGCTAGGATGACTGTCTCCCTTATGCCAAGTTTGCTTGTAACAACATCTTCTAAGCAAGCATTGACATGGCTCCTTACGAAGCCTTGTATGGACGCCCATGTCGAGCTCCACATTATCAGGTGGAAGTTGGCAAGAAAAGCTTGGTTGGCCCAGATTTAGTTCAAGCGACCTTAGAAAAGATTGATATCATCACGTGTCGACTCTTTACGGCCCAGAGTAAGAAGAAATGTTACGCTAATACAAGATGGAGAGAGTTCGAATTTGAAGTTGGGGACCATGTATTCCTTTTAGTTTCTCCAAGGCAAGGAGTACTTCATTTTGACATGAAAGGAAAACTCACATCGAGATTCATTAGCCCGTTTCAGATTTTAGACTGAGTGGGTGTGGTAGCATACCGTCTTACCCTGCCCACACCACTCGCAGGCATGCATAATGTATTTCATGTATCGATGATGAAGAAATATGTTCTTGACCCTACCCATATTATCAAGTGGGAGCAAGTGCAACTAAGAGAAGACACTACTTATGTATTGCGGCCCATGTATGTTCTAGATAAGAAGGAATAAGTGTTGCGTAGCAAGGTTATCCCACTCATGAAAGTGCTACGGACACACCACTCCAAGGAGGAGGCTACTCGGGAAATAGAAGTTGAAGTCCATAAGAACTACCCACAGATCCTCGAGGAGTACGAAAAAGTATTAATTTTGGGGATGAAATTTTTTTTTAAGGGGGGTTGCTTGTAACATCTTAGAAAAATCCGTACAAGGACCCGAGTACCATCTCAGGTAAGACTACCCAAGGACCGCATCCTGTCAAATATTTTAGAAAAAAATTAATTAAGTGCTAATCTAAATAATCAGTGGATTAAGCTTAGGGCACCATTTTCTCAAATGAGAAGGCCTAAAACTATTAATACCACTGACTCAACGTCACTTAAAGACCTAGGAGAAATCCTAAGAGCCTGTCGCTCTCGAGAGTACATTGAAACTCCGTATCAGACCGAGACCACACGTTGAGGGTCTAATGACCGCGAAACTATAGGACTATGTCCGTCCTACTCGCTTGACAACCATCACTAGAATGAAGACCAGATAGTGCCCAGAAACGTACAACATGAGCCGTGCGTAAAGTTTTTGAAAAGTGCAAATACCTTTAGAAAATGAACCAAAACTTAAGTGAATTGGGTTGTTCACTCTTACGCAAAATTGAGAATTTCAGACCGTCAGTTTCTGACCAAACATCATCCATGGGAAAAGGAAATTTCTCTGCACATATCCATGTAACTGTGGCCCCGATTGAGTAAGTATGACCGTTGATTTGACACATGTTCTCCACGGTCGATCTGTTCATCCGTTAGCACCGAAATCATGGCCTGTCATGGATCCATTGTAAGAGAACATACCCTATGACGTAGGTGGCTAGTGGGCCTCCCTAGGAGCCCTATTTGTCAAAAACAGTCGCCCAAAGGGTATAAACTATGTATATAGTGGCCCTGGAGCCATTTGCATCACTTCTAGGCTTATAAATAACCCTTATTTCACCCCACCTCTCTCATATACGAATTTCTCCAAAACCCTAAGGAAGAGAGGAGAAAAGAAGAAAAAAAAGGGAAGAGAGAAGAGAGAGTTTGGGAGATTGCTACAGGAAGCCTCTTCCATGATTCCACGCACCAAATCTCCGCCCCATTGCGCTACCAAACCTGTTCGATTACGATTTTAGATAAGAAACCCTAACCCTAATCTCGTAGTAGAAATCCAAGATAGTCATTCGCCAATCTAGCTAACCAGATTTGTCATTTAAGTACTTGACATTCTGTTTTTGAAAACATAGAGTTTGGACCGAGTCCGAATCGAGCATCCCGACAAAAGGTACGGACTATAAACGCTTAGGTTGCGGTCATCAATGCTTTCATGTCAGCTAATAATTTATGTCTAATTTGATGGCTGTCGTATTGTCATAGATACACTGATTTCTGTATAATATACATGTATGAACTGAGTTGAGAAAAAGATGCATCCCATGTGTTTGTTGAAATGTTTGAATGAACATTTAAACATGAATTATGCTTGTCATGATTACTGATCTAGGATTCATCATTGTCATATGCATGTTGCCCTCTCTGTGTAAGGAATTACTAAAATATATGTTGTAACTCGCCTAATCTATATATTTGGTGTAGTATAGTTTAAGTGTTTGATGAATTATCTGAATGAAAAATTGTTGATGATTTGTATTTATTACGAGTATTAAGATAGGATTCTTAATTGCCTTCTGCATATGTATAGTTTCTTTCATGTATTCATATTTACCTCTACGCAAATTATTGATAAAATGCAAGTGTTTAGTAACATGATCAATGTGTTTAATGAAATGCTCAAATGAGGAATTCACTTGGATTGTTTGTTAAATGTTAAGATGATTATCACATGTGTTTATTTGTTGCATCTAAGTAAGATTGGGGCTACAACGTAGCTCAAGCAATCGGTAACAGTCTCTATTCAGGGGGCCAAATTAGTCTCGCCACATTGAGTATACTCGATGAATCCGGGTCACACAACGATTGCCAATAGTAGTTAGGCCACGAAGAGCACTTATGCTCTCCATGTCGAGTAAGTTAGCGTGTGCTCGTACCAATCGAACTTGCCTAATAAACCGATCAGCCTTTTATGTGTTTACCATGTATGGACACTACTGCTTGAATCTAAGGTACCCCTCACCAATGTAAAGGCCCACTTTAACCATAGTACCATGATCCGCTAAGACTCATGAGCCAGGCATGATAGTATGGGACACCGTGTTCGAGCTGTCGACCTACACTGGGATGACGAGCCTCACCATAATGACCAGTGAGCAACTAAGACTTGTGAGCCAGGCATGGTGGTATGGGACACCGTGTTCGTGTCGTCGTCCTACGCTAAGGTGATGAGCCTCTCATAGTGACCGCGAGTATAAAATCTTAAACTTGCCTATCGATTGCTTTTCATTAGGAGTGATGACCCTACAACTTGCCTATTGTATCTGCTTCACTAGGAGTGACGAACCAAGATGGATCCTTCAATTCGGGCCAATGATATAATGGGAGGTACCCTAGCTTCCCAAACCTGTTGTATGAATAGGCTTAATTTAGTACTTGGCTAACACGACCATGCATCGCATTGCATTAGTCAGGATGTGCTTTAAAGGCAATGAAGTTGCACCATTTTAAGGAAGTGTTGTTATATATAAAATAGGTTACTAGAGTCGCTTGTGAGGGAGCTTCGATGTGAGGGCATGCATCATTACTTACACTTCATTTCTGCATTAAAAAGAGTAGTTAGGAAGTGATTGCTACGATTGTCTTATCATTACTGCTTGATTGACTTGATAACATGTTAACTTTTTCCTTATAGTACCACTGAGTTGGCCACTCACTCTCACTCTAGGACAGTGTTTTAAAACACCAACTAGACTCTAATTTAGATGCAGGTGTTAATGACGTTTATGCTATGGAGCGGGACTTTATGGATGAGGAGGAGGAATTCTCCTACTTTCAGCTCTCGGGTGGGTCGATGTAGACCTCGTGCCAATACACAGGGACCAACTGGGATATCTGGCTTAGTTGGACACTTTACATTTTCATATTTTGATCATCTTGAAATAATTCATGTATATATTAAACCCGATTATTTACTCATACTCTAAAGGTTTGTGAAACACCCACATGTTTAAATATATATGTTTCAGACTTTCGCTTGCTTAATTTAATTATATCTGGAGTATGATGTGATGTTTAGTATAATCTCACGCATGCATGACTCATTAATATGGAAGGAATCTGAATATCATCATCCATAATGCATAAGTGATGTTCTGAATCTCGGGAGTAGAGCTTTGCTTGACCCTTGAAAGTCAGGGCGTTACAATATCCGAAGATTAGACCAATATTTGATCGGATTAGAACCAATGGATTGGGGCCTTACTTGGATTTGATGGGACCAGTTCCAATAGTTCCATGAATATTCAAGGTCATGATAGGAGATCTTTGGAGATGGCTATGATTGAGCCACAATTAAATGCAAAAAAGCCTTGAAAACTACTAAAATTGTTGCAATCAAGCAGGCAAGAGATATAAAAAGGGTTTAAGATCTATGAAGATCTCTTATGGGAAAAGCATATAAAAAACCATAGTTATGAAGGATCCTAAACCAATAAGAAAACACAGCGAGGGTTTTACCTCCTCTAGAAGATATAAAAGGAGAACACGTTGAAAAGCTCCGGGCCCACACCCAACATAATCTTTCTACATAGTCTCTACCTTTACCCCCACGCTCAACGCAATCTATCTACATAGTCTCTTCCTTTACCTTTCTTTTCATAAGCTATCCCAGTCATAGCTTATATCGCTACTGTCCAGCGTCACTGTTGTAGTACTGTAAGAGTAGAACAAATGTCCACAACCTTCCATTGTTAGATTCTGATCAATTAAGTTTTTACTTGAAAGATCAAGCACCCTGCTTACATCTTGCCGACCATTTGCCTAGATCGTTTGTTCATACAAACAAGTCATGTATTTATCTTTCATTTGTGTTTTTCTCTAGTTTATTTGACACTTTGTCGATTCTAATGAGCATCATTTATGAATCAATAAAATCAATATAGCCTTAGCCCCTTTCTATATTATTTATCCATATTTACTCCTTTGATAAATATATTAGTTACAATTACTAATGAAAGAACAAGTTCTTAAGACACAAGCAACAAAAAATCCATCGGGGAGGACTAACCCCTATCCTTTCATAAATCATTTGATCGTTGTTATAATTGGTGGCCAACGAGGGCCGTTGGATCCTAAAATCTAGTTTTAATCAATCCACCTCAATGCAGGGGCACCAACATTCAATTAGACATTGAGTCAAGTATGATTCTTGTACACCCGCACTTCCTAATCACACACGTAAACCAAATACAAGACCTTGTTCACACGTGTGGCCTAGTGTTTGATTGAATTACGCGAATAACATGTGTGATGGATGGTAGCATATTTGGTATTAACCCTTGAAAAATCCATTTTCTTTCATCGTAAGAAAATACTTTCTTAGGGTAAAGGTGAGAAAATAAATTTGTTTATTTTCCAACAAAGAAAGTGAGAAATTGTGTTTCCCACAAATTCCCACAAATAAAGGCTCGACAAACAATAGAAAGTGAATTTCACAACAAACAATGTTTCCTTTCCTTTCCATGAATTCAAAAAGGCCTTCAAATTCTAAATATGCTAAATCATGGTTCTTATTTATAGGCGGGGAGTAAAATTATATTTTTACCTCATTCATTCTTAAGCAAGCCCCCGAGAGGGAAGGTTTAGTTAATCCATGATTTATGTTTCATCTTTCTTTTCCTTTTTTGTTTGTTTTGAGAAAGATACGACTTGGACGTTTTCGGGATGCCCCTAACCATCCTAGTCATCATGGATATATTTTCCCAACACATCTATATATAAACATTGGTTCATCAATAATACGCAAGTAAGCACTTCAAATTGTTGGTTCATCGCCAGAGATGAGCCTCTCACGTGAGCTACAACCAAATTTACAACCAAATCGCCTTATATATTTCACAGTTTCTCTTATGTTCTTTATAGTGTGGTCAATTATTTTCAGTCATTCTTATATAATCAAGTTTAGAATATGGGTACAACATCTGACCTGGAATATTTTTCCATCAAAAAAAAAATTTCTAATTGCCTTGCATTGTTACGTAGACATGAAATTATACTGTCATTTATTGAATCATTATTCAAAGTTTTTTGCAGAAATTTTCTTCTCAAATCCATAGTCTTGTAAATAACTGTGAATGCAATCTGAAATAAGTAAACTAGTATGAGGCGTAGAAAGGTGACGAAAGTTTAAAATTCTCTTACAGAGTTTTTGATTTTTATCTAGGTAGTGTGTGGTTAATGAAATGTATACTTTTATTTGACCGGATGTCTATTGAGACACAAATATTGCATATTTTCTCCAATTATATCTTGGTTTTATGAACATGATAATGCTTAATGGTATATTTTATACATGTTCCTGTTGCAAGGTGAGTTTAAGAACTTAGATTTTAAATAATGTTAAAAGCATTGATTTGATGCTCAAGAATCACCAAGGTAAATAATTAACATTTGGAGACCAAGATTGAAGATTTCAAGACCCCAAGAGTCAAGAAAACCAAGTGAAAAAGGAAGGAAGTACAGAAATTCACAGGATCTGAGTAGATGACATCGAACTAGTTTCGATAACATCTAAGCCAGTCTTCGATGACATCAAATGAGTTTCGATGACATCGAAGAATTACAAAAAAAAAAAAAATGAGTTTAGTTGCTGGACAAATCGGATACAGTCTTCGATGACATCGAAGTCAGTCTTAGATGACATCGAAAGTAGTTCGATGTCAGAAGGATTTATAAAGAGTCTACGTGAAGTGAGAAAATTTGAGGTGGTATCCGGATTTTTCAAGTCGGTTTAATGGAGGGAGTTCCCCACTTATAAATAGGGCTTCCTAGGGCATTCCTAAACATCATTCAGAGTATTCAAGGCCAAGATATAGGGTATTTTCTAGAATTTTTATATTTTACAAGTTTTTTTAAGATCTTTATTAATTTATTTTCTTGCTTTCTTATTATTTTTCTATTTTACAATTTAGTTATATTTTTCTAGTTCCCTCTAGCCCAAGCTAGAAGGGAAGCACAATGGTTTAATGATTTTATAAATTATGATGATTGATTGTTTTTAATGATGAGATGAATGGTGTATGCATGTTATCAATTATCTAGGTTTAGATTTTTTATCCTTAAGTGAGATTGATATGTTTCCATCATGTGAGATCTATATTGGTGAATAGGTTTAACCTGGATCAATTAGATTTCGATGTTCTTAACCTACTGCATTATTTGATTCATTATCTCATGGATATTGAATGCTGAAAATCACTGGCACTTGAAAACATATGTTAATGGTGTTAATCCATGATTCTCTAATCTTTTATATCATTTATTAAAAATATTTAAACTGTTTTATTTTTTGATTAGGCCGACCGTAGTGCTCGGATCCTAATTATGTTATCAAGTCATCATAATTTATTGATCATTAACCTATTGTGGAACTTTGAAGCTTGGGTGTTGTTTTAATTCAATTGAATTTCATACCTTCAAAACTTTCAAAATTATTTCATCTGTTTAGTTTTCATTACTTAGTTTTACATTTGATTTTCTCATTCTCATAAATCATCTCCCTGTGGGATCGACCCGGTATTCATAAGATATTACTTACGAACCTCTGCACTTGGAGGCAAATAAACAACGCGGTCCATAAATTAGACGTCAAACTTATTCTGGAGACTAAAGCCAAAACTTCTTTCAGTTTCATCTTCTCATTTTTATATATCTTTATGCAGTGTCTTTGCACAATGACACAGGAGACCTTCTTAGCTTGAGGGTTAAGGAATTGACAGAAAGACATAAACACTTTACATTTCATCATTCTGAAAGGTTTTTTTTCAACAATCACTAATCTAACATACCACTATTTCAGCTTTTCTTTTTTAAACTTATGAGTGGAAATTATACCTTACAAATCATCCCTTTCTATTCAGTAAATGATGGCAATTGTTGGCCTGGAGGTGGGAGTTTTGGTATCTTAGAATAGTTTTGTTTATCTGTTTAAATGTGTTGTTGATCCACCTAGATTCTTAATGTACAGTGACTTGCAATCAATACACTTGATCTTTAACACACCATTAACCATGACTTCTTCAAATTCATCCCACACTATTGATCTTTTCTTTCATCTATCTACAGTTGAAGATGTGTCTCCCTCTACAACAACAGGAGATGTGGCTGATGCACACACATCGGAGGTATCCGGGGCTTCCTCCTCACTAGTCATCTATAAAATAAAGTTTTTGATATGTCATAATCTTCACCACACCACTCTATAAAATTGTAAGATGCAATGCTTACCGACACCTAGACGAGCATACTTACCTAACTATCTAAATCAGTCACTCATTCAAGGTTAGATCGATTGTATTGCCTTTATTTTTCCAATTTAAATGTCACGCCACAATTCCAGCAGTATCTCCACTTAACTATCTAAAATATATTCATCTTATATTTAATTCTCATGTTAAGCATCAACACAAAGTGTGGATATTTAGCAGCAAAAATAAATGCTAGAATATATCTAAAGAGAAAAAGAAGAGACGAAACGGGAATAGGGATATGCATTCAAATTAGAATAAATGAATATATTACAATCTATCTAACCCTGAACTGTCCAAAAATTGGACAATTTTAGAATTTCTATATCTCCAAGAACACACTATATCTATGTTTGGCAATATAGAAATTCTCAAATGCATAACCGATTATATATACTTATTCCTAACAATCTATTTAGAAAAATTCAACAAACACAATCTCATATTTTAATAAATTAAAAATAATTTAACTAAAAAATAACTTAACAAATTAACACTTACATCTATTTAACCAAAAAATTCTCACAATTCTCACAGTTTAACAAATTAAAAATAATTTAACTAAAAAATAACTTACCAATTATAAATTAACGAATTAACACTAACAGTTTCATATATCCAATAAACACAATCTCATAATTTAACAAATTAAAAATAATTTAACTAAAAAATAACTTAACAAATTAACAATCTCAAAATTCTCACAATTTAACAAATTAAAAACAATTTAACTAAAAAACAACTTAGCTAACAAATTAACACTTACAGTTTCATCTATCCAACAAACACGATCTCATAATTTAACAAATTAAAAATAATTTAACTAAAAAACAACTTAACAAATTAACACTTACATCTATCTAACAAAAATAATTTCACAATTCTCACAATTTAACAAATTAAAAATATTTTAACTTAACAACAACTTAACAATTACAAATTAACACTTACATGTAACCATCCAACCTCCCAACCAAATCATCCATACATCATACTACAGGATGCATCTATCCATCAATCCAACCATCCAACCTCCCAACAGTCTCATACATCCATCTATCAAATAAGCAATTAAACAAGTAGTAGTTATATATATATATATATATATATATATATATATATATATATATATATATATATATATATATATTGTGTGTGTGTAGATAATATATTGTCTGACTCAATTCGACAGCCACCGGGCTAGTGGTTGGGCGGCGTCTGACCGTCTGAGTGGACCAGAGCCACATGGCCAGTGCTCAGGTGGGGTCTGATCGTCTGATTTGGCCATAGCAATCGGGCCAGTGGTGGGGTGGGGTTCGCTAATCGAACGGACGCTACTCGCAACTTGCCACACCTCGATCGGAGGCAATGTGAGGAGATGATGAGAGGAGTAGAGTAGAGTAGAGTAGCTTTCAGTTGCCGGTCATCCGAATGGACACTGGAGAATCAAGAAAGAGAGAGAGAGAGGAGAGGAGAGTGGTCGTTGGTCGGGCGCTGGAGAATAACGAGAAAGAAGGAGATGTGTAACACCCTGAACTTTTCAATACCTGAGTATTGAGAGTTCTCGAGTGTTACCATTAAATTTAACATAATATGTACATGCGTACGATACCAATCTAACCATCCTAACCTTACATTTATTCCCTGACACGAATCTAACCGTTGGAAAACAAGATCAACCATCAAGAAATTCAACGTATGTATCTTCCCTTAAATGAATTCGTAAATAACTCTTTACCCATAATGATTCAAATGTAAGTTCGTTTGTAAGAAATGTTTAGAAAGGTGCATACAAACATGTAGAACCATTATATTTCACAAAACTCGTAGATCAACAACAATTATAAAAATGCCATTAGCCTAGACCTTGAATTCTAGATCACAAGATTCTCGCAATCCTTTTAATGAGAAACCTTATACCATGCTTAATTATCATAAATAAACCATACATGGCAAATTATGGCCCTTGGATCAGAAAGATCAATGGCTAAAATAGATATCCACTCGAATATGGTCCACCTAAGAACAACGTACAGAAAAGAACGAAAAACAAAAGAAAGAAAGAGGAAAGAAATAAGAAGAAGAAGAACTAGAGAGGATACTAACTGAGTTAACTCGATGGAACCACCAAGTCCAGATCCGAGATTAGGCCTACAAATTTTTGAGGTTAGTCAGGCTATTTGACCTCTCTTGTGATACAGGGGTAGATTGTAAACTGAGCAGAAGTATTCGCTGAATTATGGGTTTCATCGTAGAATATAGTTGGTAAGCAAGAAATCAAGTCTAAAGTATGTCTATAAATATCTAACAACATTGAAGATGATTTGAATGAAACAAGTGAGGGTTTTATTCCTTTAAGCTTAAGTAATTTAAGTTGATATGCGTTATCTTGCCTTTTACATATTGTTGTTTCGTGATTCTATGATTCTCTCTCTGCAATTATCCAATTTACCATCAACACTTGTTTACCCTTTTGGGAATTATACTATAATGTTAATTACCAATGATCTTTATGAATGTATGTGGGACCATGGATACAAGCCTTGTCATTGCCTTTATCAATTTGTTTAGTTAGCCATTACTACTCTTCTCTTTATTGAGTTAGCCATTGCCACTCTCTTGTCATTGAGTTGGCCATTACCACTCTTCTATTTATTGAGTTAGCCATTACTACTCTCCTTTTATTGAGTTGACCATTGTCAGTCTCCTCTTTGTGAGTTAGTCATTGCTACTCGTTTCTTTACTTTACTAGCCTTGTGTTATTTACCTTTAAGGCTTGGGCATGTGTCTTGATATTCCAGAACCCCCATGATTCCGCTTTTGTTCTCTATAAGTGCAAGTGATGTGTTAAGAGGTATCACAACTAGTGATGCAAATATTTTATCATAGATGTAATCTGCTTTGGGTAAAGACCCGCTTGGTCGATACGTAATTCCATGAGTTTTTAGGTAGTAGTGCACAAATTGATGTAAGTAATTCACAATGCGTATTACATTACTTCTGGGATTTGATGTCGCAAATAGTCGCTCCATAAAAAAATCGCGTCACATATTTTATCCGACTCATATGTTGTGTCGCCTTGAGGTATTCACGTAAATCCATGATAGCATTGGCCATACCGGCGAATATCAGTAGTTATGGGTGGTGGGTCAAGTCGGATTTGTTATGAATTATATTCCACATTATGATTATCACTAAGTATGATGAGCCGTACACACTTTGTTAGGCATGCATTCATATATGTATTAGTTGCGCATACTGATACATCTTGCAGTGGTGGAGTACATGACATATCAGAACCCTTACATTACTTTTATGAATCTCTTGAATTATTGTTAATCTTAAAGGATAACCATCATTATGAGTAAGGCATTGGCCCTCTTCAATCGTACAAATGAAGCAGGTGATGTACAGATTGAAGATCTAGAGGACCATCTCCCTATGAAAGATTATACTAAATGAATAAGAAGATAGTTTCATGATTTAGTTTTATATTTTCATTGCAAACTCGATAATGAAATAAGCTCTCATTCAGAGGGCATTTGATTATTTACTGAATGCTTTTACTCAAATGAAATAATCAATATAGTTAATTTTATTCTTATGAATGTTACCTTCATGAATGTATTTGGATGTGATCCAAATGAAAAAAAAATATATGGTGTAATTTTTTAAGCATCCAGTTTATACATTATTAACACAGTTTTCTTGGACACAAGTATAAACTTTGATCGTGAAAATTCGAGATGTTACAGTTGGTATCAGAGCATGAGAATGAGATTAACTGGGCCTGTGAGAATGGACCATCATAAACTTTTTATGACTAGGATATAATCATGAATTAGATACCTATACTTAGAATTATTTCCTAAAGCAGTTAGGAAGTTGAAGAATTATAAACCTATATTTAGGTTCCCCATTAGAAATATTTAAACTAGACATGAAATTTAGAAACTATGAATCTCGATATCCCCGAAATAAATCCTTCAAAATTCTAAATAAACTTATTCTGAACTAAACATTCATCCTTAAACAAAGTCACAATCAAGAATAACAAACTTCCCTTGTGAGAATAGAGATTTTCTAATTTTTCCAAAATTTTTGTCTACTTTAGAGAAATTCTGATATATTATGAAACATCTACTGGTTGCAGATAGAAGAAACATCAGAAAATTTTGAAAAATTTTCAATAGTTCACTTAGGTCTCCGTCAACCTTCCTCTAAAATTTCATCTCGATTGGACCTATATAAAATTATGTAAACATTTGACAGTAGTGAAAATCAGCAGAAATTGCTATCGGACAGCAAGCTTTTATACACCTCATGAGGGTGAAACACACCCAAAATATGGAATCTTGACTCGTAAAATTTTTTGGAGTCTCAAGAATAAGTTAGGGGGTTAAGCTCCAAATTTCAAATAAATTGGACACAAGAATCATGAATTAAAATTCTAAGAGTGGCAAGATGTCTATATAAAATGATTTTTGAGATTTACAATGTTCATATAAAGGATGATACTAAAGCTTAGGTTCTACAATGAAAGAATAATTAGTGCCTATCATTTATAAAACCTAGGATGCTCTTACTGTGAAACAAAAATTTCATGGTATTCCCCAAAGATTTAGAATGATTGAAACCATAGGTTTACGGAACCATAATCCGGTAAGGCATAAGCAAGTTGATCTAATTACCAAATCTCGGGGTTGAGATTTTTGTTTATGGGGGGTAGGCTGTAGTGTCCCGAGTTCATGTAGCCAATTATACGCACACTTAGACATATATATTTACCTTATGAGTAAAACATTGAAGACTTAAGCATAATGGACCAGTAAGAATGATGGAAGAAATTAAATTTCGGGTAGTGCATTAGATAATCAGAGTACGCAGTAAAAATGTAATGGGCCACATAAACTTATCCTTTTATGAGAATATAAGGTTTCGTGATACTACCCACGAGTCTAAAAACAATTGGGATCATGGACTGATGGAACCATGTTTAAGTGAAATTTATACAGTTTGACTCAAATTCTAAGTCCTATAAAAAATGATCCCAATGCCCTGATCAAGAAAATGGTCAAGACTTAATAGAATTATGAATTGATACTGTAGATCTTTTATACTACGCAGGCAAAGGATCTATGTATCGAGATCAAACCCACTACCACCATCTATTCGTGTTATCTCGAACACAGGAAGTAGGGAATTGTATTATGCTTTAAATAACAAAGAACTATCATTAAAGGTTAAATTTGGTTAGATCTTAGATGAGTCAAAGTAGACCTTAGACGAGTCGAAACAACAGCATTTCAGCCTATAAATATAGGCCTTCTCTCAATCCAAAATTATCAATACATGCTAAGAAAATCCTCCATTTAGAAAGATAAAGTTTCCACTATCATCAAGCTATTGCATGGTATTTTATATTTTGTTTATATAACTTTTGTGTTTAAATTCTTTGATCTCTTTTCATGAATCATATGTTTTAAAGAGAGTAATCACTCTTCTTTTGAGATCTAAGGGATTCAAACAAGTAGCTTATAGTTTGAATTAATTTAAAATCAATTTAGAACCTAGAACCCTTGTTTGTGTTGTTGGACATTGAATATTCTACTTCAAGCAAAGCGGTTCTACGAGCTACATTAAGAACGTATTCAAAAAGAAGATAAGTATCATTTTATATCTTTGTATTTTAGCTTCTTTGAGATATCTAAAAAATCTCATGTATTGGTTTTGACTGAGATAGTGTAACACCCCGGATTTTTTCCAACCTGGGGTTAGACATCCTTAGGTAATGGGTCAACCATAGCACCTTGGTAGCTTTTCAAAATTCGATTCCAAAGCCAGAGAAATCATTTAGAACCTAATTCTTTAGAAATTTGACGTGAATTAGCCAGCACTACACTAGATTTCTTGTAAAATTAGCACCAACCACTTTAAATACGATCTGGAAGACCTAAAACCTATAAAATCATTGACGCTACGTTACCCTAAAACTTAGGATCAAACTCTAAACTTGTTTGCTCTCAGGAACCCTTTAAAACTTTGTATTGGATCTAGACCACCCGTCGAAAGTCCGATAGCGATAATCTTAGACAATTACGACCGCCTAGTTGGACTTGACAATCATTTCAAAAATCAAGCCCAACCGATATTTTGAGACCATTTTACTGAGTCCGTAGTGAAGAGAGTGAGAAAAGTAAAATATTTAGAAAATTAATTCAATTTAAATAAATCTGGCACATGTCGCTTGTGTGATATTTTTTAAGCGTTCTGACCGTCGGAATTTGACCCAAATACACCCTCGGATCAGGGAACATTTCCCACTCAGGTCAGTATACTTGGAATCCCTGATCGAGTCTCCGTGACCGCTGAACTGGAACTGGTCCACCACATGAGATCTGGGAACACAACCGGACTGAAAACTTAATGTGATCAGGATCCAACATTCATAAGCTTAAGTCTGACCGCATTCAGTCAGGGGACCTCCAGAAACGTCCTTTTGGATCGAAAAAGACCCGATTTGGCTGTAACCCAAGTATACCTTGACTTGGAGTCTGTTTTGTTTATGTTTGGGCTTATAAAAGGGCCTTAAGCCCTTAGCCTTCTAACCCATACGAATTTGGGAAAAACCCTAGGAGAGAGGAGAGAAAAGAGAGAGAAAGTGAGGGAGAAGTTGGGGATTCCTCCTAGGATCCTTCCCTGCTGCTCCAAATGCCATAGTCATCCACCTACATCACTATTCTGGCGATTCTGACTTCATTCTAGGTAAGAAAACCCTAACCTCAACCTAATTTAGGGATTCCTTCGATACAAATAGCAACGTAGCTGATGTATCTTGTGCTATAGGTCATCATACAGGCGTTGATGAAGCGTAGAGTTTCTATTCGATTCGTTACGCTTCTACAGTGAAAGGTGCGGATTTTAGACGCTTAGATTATCTATTTTCAAAGCTTTCAATGCCGTTTAATGGTAGATTGCTGATCAGGATACTGTTTGACATGTAGAACATGCTGTTTGCTTTTCATTTCGAATACATACGAAGAATATGAGATTTAGGGTATTTTAGGTATTTGTAGGAAATACTGTATACGTACATATTTTGCCGGTATGATGGTCATGAGTATTTACTGTGTACCTATACTAGTTATACGTGTATGATCTGTTTGGCAAAGAGATTCGCCCTAATGCACTTATTGGCCGACATATGCTATGTAGACTAATGTGTGTAGACTAAGTGTTTGTTGAAATGCCTAAATCAATATGATTTATGCCTGCCATATGTTTTGAATGTAAGAACATGATTGTTGTGTATTAGACAACTCCTTGATATAAGGATCTGTCATATTATATGTTGGAATCAACATACATCAAGTACGTTGGAGTTGAGTAGTCTAAGTGTTTGTATAAATGTATGTATTAGTAAGTATTGAGTAAATGGTATTGTAGATTAGCGTTGAGACTGGATTCTCAACTACTTTGATGATGCACATGATTTCCTCCATGCTTGTTGTATTTGAATTGGTTACCTTATGTGTGAAATACTCGTGTATGGTTAACTGCTTATGTTGTATGTTACAACATGCTGATAACATGCTGGAATTACTTGTATTTCAAATTTTATCTCTCTCATATGATTATTGATTTAGATTACATGTGCTTGGGGCTATACTCTAGTCCAGGCAGTCGGTAACAGTTTAGAATTCGTGGCTGGATTCTATTTGCCACGAAGGATATGTATGACAAACCTGAGTCGTACTAGAGTCGTCGGCAGTGGTTAAGCCACACGAAGTGCTTGTGCACTTCATGTCGGTCGATTCAACGTGCGCTCGTGTTAGTCGAACTCATCAAGTAACCCGACTAACCATTGTATGTTCACCTTGTATTCATCATAACTGCTTGAACCTAGGGTACTGAACTTACCAGTGATAACCCTGATAACCATGGTACCTTATCTAAGACTCATGAGCCGGGCATGGTAGTATGGGACACCGTGGTCGAGCTGTCGGCCTACGCTGGGGCCACAAACCTCCCCATAGTGACCAGTGAGCACCCTACTCTGAGCAGATTATGGTGATATGGGACACTATATTCTTGCTATCGGCCTACATTAATAAGGTGATGGGGGAGTGGAGCAACGAGTGCGAGCAACAGCCCTGGCAGCCCTTTGTAGTGACCTTGAGTTTATCCTGACACTGCATGGGGGCGACGAGTTCTGATGCAGTCTTAAGGATATAAACTAGGCCTGTATTGATAAGGTGATGGGGGAGCGGAGCAATGAGTGCATGCAACAGCCCTGACAGCCCTTGCAGCGACCTAAAAATATATCATCGTATGAGAATACTAGGAGTGACGACCCTAGACAGGATCCTTGTTGGGAATGATATAAGGGAAGTACCCTAGTTTCTCAATCCTACTGTATGAAAAGGACTAATAACAACTCGGTAATCATATTCATATCGCACTGCATGTGCCTGGAAGATGTGGAGCACTGAGGAAAGAAAGCATGCCGCGGACGTAAGATGGTGTCGCATGAGGGAGTATGTCGGTGAGGGCATCCATCATGTCATTTCATGCTTGCATTAATCACAGTGTTTAAGAATGTTTGATTGATTGCTTTACCATTATCACGTGATTGATTTGATAACATGCTAATCTTTGCTCTATGATTCCACTGAGTTAGCTACTCACTCCCACGTTACGGGACGGTGTTGTACACACCAACCAGTTCCTATTTCAGTTTCTGATAATGGCGATGCTTGTGAAGCAAAGCCGGACTTGGTGATGATGAGGAGGATCCCTCCTATATGCAGGTTTTGATCGACGGTTCTATTTTGGAGTATAGATGTATTTAGTTAACCTGGTAACATGTTCACACTCTGGAGACCTACAACAGTTCATATATTCTATATATCTATCACATTCTTTCGCTTGCTAATTTAACTGTCTCTGGAGTATGATATGCTGTTTTGGCTTAATCCACCTCATGTTTTATGTACTATTGTTGCCGACATTCATCCAGCATTGAAAATGGTGCATAAGTGATGTTCTGAAACTCGGGAGTGGAGTTTATGCTCGACCCCCGATTTTTGAGCTGTTACAGATAGCTAGAAAATCACATCATGGGGTTTTATTTGTGATAGCCTGTCATGCCCCAGACTTGGTAATCGGACTCACAAGAAACCCGATGGCCTGTTCTGGCCGCAACAGCCTCCATCGTACCCCATTCTCAGCTCCTGAGGCAGGTTCCGATCCTGGGATCCTACAAGGAGGATTTTCATAACAATATAATCATTTCTAATACGAGCATACCCAAGATCACAATAAGTAAATCTGAGAATGACAAAGGCACACATCACAAAATTCACTATAAATTTGAACTTTTACAATTTTCCTTCAGGTCCAAAAGGACATACATAAGATAACAGAAGAAAAAAGGAAGAGAATCTTCAACACTGGGTCCTCGGATCGCACATCTATCCAAGCTCCTCTACTAAGACACCAACTTAGGATCTCCTGTATAAGTGCTATGATTTCATATCCCTTTGGTTGTCAAATTTTTTGGTGCCAAAACCTATATCTATGTCTTGTATATCTTTTGTTTCATGTTTGAGACTATTCTTTACTTCAAGACATCGCATTTCAAGACAAGATCTTAAATGAAGAAGTTTTCAACTCATGGATGAAGAATTCAAGTTTGCATGTTCAAGATTCAATCAAGTTCAAGTATTCAAGTTTGCATGTTCAAGATTCAATCGAGTTCAAGTTTTCAAGTTTGCATGTTCAAGATTCAATCAAGTTCAAGTATGTTAGAAGATTTTGTCAAGTAAAGATCAAACTCAAGAAGGCCTACTACAAGATTTGTATATTCTCAAGCTTCTCTTAAAGGTCATCTGAGTGTATAGACTTTCAATGTCCATCTCACTTTTAAGGTTTGTTTGACCTTAGATTGACCTTAGGATGGGCTTTAGTGTATGTCATTCTGGATACATAATTCATATATTTTAATATGATTGCTTGGGCTGTTCTAAGACCAGTCCTAGGGACTTCAAGACCAATCCTAGTTCTGCTACGACCAGTCTTAAGTTTTTCAGGACCAATCCTAGGTTGTTGAAGATTTTTAGATCTTTCTAGTTGTCCTGCGACCAGTCCTGGACATCTTACGACCAGTCCTGTGAGTTTTACGACTCATCCTTCGACCAGTCGTAGCCCTACGACTCAAACTCCAGCAACCAAATTGAGGGTCCTACGACCGATCGTAGGTGTCCCACGACCAGTCGTAGGTGGCCCACGACCAGTCGTAGACCACTCAGGACCGGTCGTGGGACCGTAAAATCTTATCCCGCGAAAATCTTTAAAAATCTTTGAAGCTACGACCAGTCCTAGGATCCTAAGACCAGTCGTAGATGGGATTTTTTAGGCTATAAATAGAGCACGAACTTCAGAGTTTTAGCAATTCAATTCAATTCTATTCAAGCAATCTTTAGGCTATTCTTTGAGATAAGTTTTTATTTATTTTAAGTTACTTTGTGCTTATTTAATATTCCTTTTGCTAGCTTATTTTTTATTTAATTTTGATCTACATTCCAATCTTGTTAGAAAAGGGGAATTTCTGATATTCCTTCTTCTCGAATTCAAAATCAAATAGAACTAGCCCTTTTGATTCAAAATCAATTAGACATAGAACCATTCTTAAAGTGAGTATTGGACTTTGAACGTTGAATCGAACTTCTACTCCGATTGGTTCTACCGGGCTTCTTCAAAAGGTGATTTAGGTATTTTACATTTTTGTAATTTACTTTCTTTGGTTTTGTTTGAGATTTGCCAAAAAAATCTCATTGTATTGGTTATCTGAGGAGAGCCAGAAAACTCAGATTGTAGGAGTTTTTGGATTGTGTAAGTCCGAGATCAAAGACACAATTGTGAAGGTTTTAGGTGAACCTGTGAAACCTATTTTGATAGTGCATGCTAATATTCCCTGTGTGAGGATATTAGGAGTGGAGTGGCATTCTGTGTGGCTGTTGGATAACACTTGGTGTACACACAGGCGAACCACTATATATCGTTGTGTTGTGGATGTGCATTATTCTTTTATTCTTTTATTCATTCAGTTTTGTGGTTTGTATTCGTGGATGAATGTTGTAATCTTTTTATTCCAAGCAAGTGTGGAGAATGTTGTAATAACTTAGGATTTATTTCTACAAGTTATTTTGATTTCCTTACTTTTTATCCCTCATTGGTTTGTGATACAAAGGACGTTCTAGAAATAAGGTTGTCCTACCTTAAACCTTTGGTTTTTGGTGTAAGGTTGTCCTTAGAACTGATAAAGTATCATTCTCTTTATTTTAGGCTTTTGAGATTTCTTTAAATTCAGCATTGTGCTTTATTTCTTTTATTATTCCGCCATTATTAGTTTTATTTGGCATTGCCCTATTCACCTCCCCTCTAGGGCATATAGCTAGGCCCTTTCATCCTACACGCATCAATCGTGCATAAGCTTATAGCAAGCTTAGAGGGTGGTGAAAGTGTGTGACAATGGTGCTCAGAAGAAGATAGAGAATGCAAAAGGGAGTCACGATCAATACTAATACTACGAGCCTTACCAAGGCTATCATGAACACAAGAAACTACAACAAAGCAGTATGATAATGTAGGAATCCATACCAAGGCTATATAGTGCAATGAGTAATGTAATGCAATGAGTACTGGGCGTCACGCCAAGGTGATGCATTATGAGGCTTACATAGCTGATGCAAATGCAATGCGAAGTAATGTCAGTGCTCATATCCAATACACATATCAAGTACATTTCCATCATAAGGAAATCATCGGGGTCTATTACACTGCTGGATGACTACCGCTCTATAGACCCCGCACAGTCAAATGAGCATAAGAGACCTCACTACCCGCCTGTGGACAGCCAATCACTAGCAAGGCCTGAAGGTAGCGGACCCATTCATGAGCTAGTCAGACTCAGCCTAGTAATGCCCTCTTATATCAGGCGAGTAAGCCACACCCCTATCTAACCGACTACACGATAGTAGGAGTCATGGCCTAACAGTATAAGGCCCTCGTGCGCTCATATATTTCACCCGATCACGATGCTGGAGCAGATCCTTGGTACCATGTAAGTTTTAGAAATTTCACCCATGGGCATCCTATGTACTCGGTATGCTCAAGTAACATTTTCGGTGTCTAAACATGGCCATCTACGATGTATCTGTGGAGGCTACAACCCTGATGAAGCAAGGGTGATAATGCTCATATGTTATGCAATGCCAGATGCATGAATCACACAATCAACCATGCATCAATCCCAAGCATCCAACGTACTCGAGAGGGGATACTACGTCCCTCGGGGAAAGTATCATGCAATGTCTAATGACACAATATGACCACACACACATAGTTTCAACCAAGCATACAATGATGTACATGGTCATGAGGATGAATTCAGTCACACTACAGGATGATATACAATGTATATTACATTCCTCCTATCCAAGAAGGAACCAAGACCAGGTACTTAGACAATATCTTTAAGGAATCCAACTTCTAGTGGAGGCCCTTTTTGCCTTGCGTAGCCCACGATACTAAGTGTAGATCTGCAGATCTAAGTAATATAGAAATGAGCTTAGCAAGAATCTAAGATGAGTATCCAATCACTCTTAAATACAACCGGGCCTAGAGGGGTTTATAATGGAGACATTTAACCATCATTCCCCAAAAAGGCATATCAACCATGAATGATGTGGATAGAAGGCCCAAGGCCTACATTAAAGATAAAAATAAATGTAACCAACCATATACATATATATTCCTCATAATAGGCCATAAAAAGATAAAATATCACTTTTAACAACATGGGCCCCAAGAGAGCAATTTAGGCCCAAGGCTCAATTCCTAATGGCCATAGAATTCATGCATTGAGTCAGACTTAGTAGGCACCACGCGAACACAATATACGACTAAATAAGTTTAATTTTGGATAAAATGGGCCCAACTACATCAGCCCAATAGCTTAGCAATTTAAGTGGGCAATCAAGGGCCCAATACTATCATTGTCTTAGCCCACAAGTCCATCAAAATGGTAGAAGTTGGCCCAATATATGGTTGGGCCAAGCTGGGATGACCCTACCCACTCTAGGTCCATGGGATGCACAAAAAAAAAAAATCTGATCTAAGATGGGGTCCTCATCTGATCACTAAAGGTGACCCAAAAGAATGTACTGATTAAGCCCAAAGATTATAAGAAAGCATAAGCATGTAACATGTACACAAGTTCTCAATATGGTGGGCCCCACAGCCAAATAAATTTTTAACGATAAAATTTTACATTTAAGGCCCTTTGATAAACTTTTAGCCAGTTTAACTTCCTAGACTTGCTAAGGTCCAGAAATCAGTTAACTATGTGAAGATAATCTCATGAAAGCCAACTATATTCGCTGAGGGACCCCACCAAATGGAGAGTGCGTATATATTATGAAAAGATCAAGTGAGCCTGATACTGGATTGTGAGTCCAACAGTAACCCAAGATAGAGAGTGCATCCATAATCGGGCGATCCAAGGCTTAGATGGCTTGGACCAAACATGCGTTAGGTAGGTTCCACATACACACACATTAAGCCCTAAAAAAAATGGCCTAAGGTCTATAGTAGGCCTTTAACCATCCATAGAAAAACCCATGGGCCTACCTTAGGATCACCTAGGAGGACGTTCAACCTCAACTGGCTTCCAAGAGGTAGCCCGCCACTACTCATATAATATAAGGTCTAAAACCCACGCAATGCATAGCCTAATGGGCCATACACCAAGCCCAACTTATAGGCCAGATAGTGGACCCTCAAGTAAGGTTTGGGCCCAACCACAAAGGTCATAATTCCACATATTGTGGTGGGCTTCATGGGCAGCCCAGTAATTCACTTACATGGGCAAGTTTTACATTTAACACAAGTGAGTTGGGCGTCACTTTTAGCCCAAGTACAGGGTCAATTTAATGGGCAGCCAAGAGCCCAACTTCTTCTATATTATTACCTTTAAGCCCATCATAATAGATGGGAGAGTATAGCCCCAAGAACAATGGGCCTATCCAAAAGAATTGAGTCCAAAAGGCCTAATCACTACCAGAAAAGGGGCGGCCATACATATACTATATTACATAATGGGCCCTAAGAAATTGGCTCAAAACAAAAGTCATCTAATTCATACATTATGGTGGACTTGAGGTCAGCCCATAAGCTCAAGAATACACAAGGGTAAGGCCTATACTGACATTGTGGGCCTTGTCACATCAGCCCAAAGACTTAACAAGGCCCACCACAATATACATTTATGTGGGCCTTGCAAGTTAGCCCATAATTAAGCATTTTATGAGGGTATCAAGGCTAATAAATACACATGATCAGCTTATAAATGGCCCATTGGGCCCATCAAGCAATAAGGTCAGCCCCTGCATAGTCTTGGGCTCAAGAAATAGGTTTCTAGACCAAATGTCCCATAAAACTATCAAAAATCTGGTTAAGGCTAGCCCATATTATCACTTCAAAGATGAGCCTTAAGAGGCACTAATTACACCCAAAAAAAATGTCTAAGGAAGAAAAATAAGGAGTGTGTACAACAATCTCTCAAATCTGGTGTGCTACAATAGTTCCTAAACAATCAACTATGTAGCAAATTTTGGGCCCCTTACTGGAATTCCAGCCCACCCATTTCCTGAGCCTGCTGGAGTCTAAAAAATTATTTAATTTAGATGAGTTACTAACCCATGGTGATCCACATATATCATAGTGGGCCCCACCAGATAAAAGAGATATATATACAACACTTACTTCAAGTGCTCTATGCCATTAGAATGCAGGCCTTGCAACCCAAAGAAGGGGCGTGCCTGGGTATTTGGCCCAAAACTGATGCAAATTGCAGGCCACACCACGGTTGATACAGAGGATCGATGGCC
This sequence comes from Magnolia kwangsiensis, assembly GCA_037074715.1. Classification (NCBI taxonomy): domain Eukaryota; kingdom Viridiplantae; phylum Streptophyta; class Magnoliopsida; order Magnoliales; family Magnoliaceae; genus Magnolia; species Magnolia kwangsiensis. The sequence continues at coordinate 37,262,137 of CM073576.1, read as the reverse complement.
TTAAAAATTTATAAGGTGGTCCTTCCATGGGTGAGTCAGACCCTCATAAAATTTTATAATTTTTGGACATCTAAAAATATTTTAATTAATTCAAATAAAACAATCTGTCCTGAAACTCAGACTGATCTAGACACCATATTATAGTGGGCCGGTCCAGCCACCACCATGGTGTGTAAAGGTGTCCAATGGATCCAAAACTTTTTAGGTATGTCCTAACATGAGTTTAACACATTTCTATAAATTTTTACAATTTTTATACACTCAAAAGTATTTTAATAAATTTTAAGAATATAATCTGTCCAGAGTGAACTATTGTTAGAATGTAACTGTTCGGAATTTGGGCCATCCAAATGGGTAGGTTATGAGCCTTAAAAATTCTTGAAATTTGGACCCAATATCTCTCATCAAGCATACATCAATATGGGGATTATAAATATGGCCCACCTTCTAAGAAAAATATTTTTAAAATTTTATTTTTATGGAACTATACTGCTGGAATGTACAGCAGAATTTTTCTAGAAGTCCACTATGTTGGCCCACCCGTTTGGACGCCCAAATGGGGTCCATTGGCCCTAAAAATTTTCAAGTAGGTCCTACCATGGGTGGGTCACCTTTCTAAAAAATTTTAGAATTTTTGAGGTAGTATAAATATTTATTTTATTTCATACAAATTATGGACAGTAAGGTCCAGATTTTATTTTCCTACTGCAGCAATGCTGCTGTCCCTGACTTGTGTACCCCATTAGAGTGGGCCCAAGTCTGCCAGAATTTGAAGAAATGCAAGGCCAACATCCCTATATAAGTATACAACAAGCTGGGGTCTACAAAGGTGACCCACCATTTCAAAAACTAGTTGACATTTATGTTTTTCCAGTAAGCAAAGTGGCTAGACAGTCTAGAAATCTGGACCGTCCAACCTCCTTGGCCCACCCTTTTGGGTGATCAAACAGGGACGGATGAGGTTAAAAATTTTCATACTTATAAGTGGGGTCTACACCTCCAAAAATAATCAAAAAGTGGAGGTAAAACATCCTCCAAATCAGCCCATAAACTATGCCAAAAATAGTCCAGAAATTTTCTGGACAACAAGGTTTATTTGAAAACAACTGATCATAGCTACTAAATAAAGGGAGAAATACCCCACAAAATTTGTGTTGAGGTGGACCCCATAAACTTCTAGACAAAAATCCCCTTCACAAAACCCATTGCATGCATTCAAATAGGAGCAAATAGGGTGTCAACGTCTAAGGAATGGACAGTCATGGGCGTCCACCTTGCTTGGATGGTCTGGATATTTCGGTGTCAATAAGTTGGCCACACATGTCAAGAAATCAACAATAAAATAATAGAAAATAAAGATAATCCAGCCACAAGAAAGAAAAATGACATGCATCAAAGGAAGATGACATGATGGGGTCTATAGAGAATGGCCCCATCCATGGTCATGCATGCAAGGAAATGGGCCATTGGCCTCAATCATGGAGACATGGGGGACCTCCATCATCACTTGATGGGTCCCACAAGTTCCTAAGGAAGATGAATGAGAATTTAAGAGCACCCACCTCAAAGTTTATCCTTCTTCCACACTTGAGTTCTATAGCTCCAATGGTGAAGTTTTAATGGTTGGGATAGGTTTTTGAGGGTTAGATTGAGAGAGATCTAGCTTGGAAGGGGCTGGAGGAATGGATTTTCATGGACATCTAAGGACTTTCTCTTGGTTTGCTAAAGGAGAGAAATGAAGGAAATGAGAAGAAGATGGAGTGTTGTAGAGAACTCATCATAGCAATGTAAGGAAATCATTGCTTTTTAGGAAGAAAGCTCATGATGACTTTTTGGGAAGAAAATCCATGATGACTTTTTAGGAAGAAAATCCATGATTGCTAGGGAGTAGGGTGGTAGAATTCCTAAGTATATGCTTTCTAGAGAAGTACACCTAGGAGGGGCCCACCATGGAAAATATACAAACCAGGTGGGTCCCATCGGAATGCAATCAACGGTCCAAATAATGAGCGGCCCATAACTTTTGATGGACATGTCGAATTTAAGTATGAGACACGACATTGGAACCGCAGTGACGATGCAGTCGCAATAGCATAGGTCTCGGGTCAATCTGAGTCGGATCTATGTGACTGAACTCAAGGATGACCGCAAACACTATTCGAGGGTCGTGGGCCGCCAAAATTTGACCGGTAGGATCGTGGGACCAAAATAAATGAAATACATGCTTACATATGCACACATGTGAACTTAGGTCTGGTCTCACATAGCCCTTCTAAAATCACAATTGTATAGGTTTTAAGGTGAACCTGTGAAAATTTTGTTTATTAGTGAACACCAATATCATGTGGGTTGTGATTATTGGGAGTGGAGTAAGTGTGACTGTTTGAGAATAGTTGGTGTACACACCAAACCACTATAACTCCTAGTGTTTATGGTGAATGATTTAAGTCTTATATATATGGTGAATGATAGTAATGTATTCATGCATATGTCATGAAAGCTTGTAATAGATAGCTCTTTTTTCTCTTACTTAGTTTGCGATCTTAATCCTTATAAACGTTCTTGAAATCAGGTTGTCCTGCCTAAAACTTTATTTTTAGTGTAAGGTTGTTCTATGAACTAAGTTTGAATCAATTTCTCAAATACTACTGATATTGAGATCTGTGATTTGTTCTAATTTATTTATTATTTTAGTTCTTTAATTTTGTATTTGGCATAATCCTATTCAACCCCCCCCCCCCCCCCTCTGAGACTGTTAGTTCGCCTCTTTCAAGTGGTAGCAGAGCTAAGTTGCTCATATTTTTGGATTAAGTTCCTTGAGTTTAAAGATCTAAAGCTTTCATTATGTCAAATTTCGATAGCTTGTCTATTAATAGGCCACCACCTTTTGATTGCTCTAACTATGCATATTAGAAAGCAAGAATGAGGATTTTCTTAAATTTTTAAATGAAAGCATGTGGCAAGCCACGGTAACCAAATGGAAACCACCCTTGTCTGAAGTTCTAGGCAGTGATGGAACAAAGCCCATGAAAGAAACTCCATTTTATTTATGAGTGGCACCTCAAAAAAATGAAAGCAGTGCAAATGCTAAGGCCTTAAATGTCATTACTTGTGCTCTATCACCTGATGAATTCAAGAGAATCATTTCATGTCATACAGCTAAACAAGCCTGGGATATTCTTAAAATGACGCATGAAGAAACTATTATAGTCAAGAAATCTAAAGTTCAAATCCTCACTACAAATTTTGAGAAAATTCGTATGGAAGAAAATGAAACCGTCATAGACTTCTATACAAAATTAAATGATATAGTAAATTCCATGTGAGGTTTAGGAGATGGAATCCCAGAAAGCAAGGTCTGTGCTAAAATACTGCGATCTCCTCTTAAGAGGTTTAATTCCAAAGTAACTGTCATTCAGGAACTAAGAGACACTGATTTAATGAAGGTTAATAAGTTAGTTGGCTCTGTCTAAATGTATGAGTTAAATTTTAAAGCTCCTAAAGGTAAGTCCATTGCTCTTAAAACATCTAAATCTATTTCAAAAGATAACTGCGTTAATTCTGATATTAAAGATACAGAAGATGATGTGGCTTTACTTTTTAAGAAATTTTACAGAATTTTCAAAAATAAGAAGAGATCTGATTTTTAAAAATCGCCGGATAAAAAAAAGGAAAATTCTAAAACCTAAAAATCTATAAAAGACAATCAATGTTTCAACTGTCATGAATATGGGCATTTGGCAAATAAATGTCCCAAAAGGGATAAATCAAAAAGAAAGGGGCATGATAACTACTTGGGATCATCCGGCTCTAAAAGTTCTTCTGAGTTAGATGAATCAGAACAAGAAATTTCAAATGTAGTAAAAGCCCGAATAACTATAGCTAGAGTCACCTCCTCAAATAGCTGCAACTTATCTGATTATGATAATCTTAGGTGTGACCCTGAAAATGAGAATGAAGATAATCTTTAAGACACATACAATGCCCTATACCAGGAAAGTTGCAAAATTGTTGTCAAACTAAAAATTCAAAAGGAAAAATCTTAAAGTAAAAGATGAACTTGAAAATTTTATTTTGGAAAAATCTCATCTTTTTTATTGTTTTGAAAATGCAAAACTTGATTTAAATTTCAAAACATCAGAGTTAGAAAAACTCAAAATTAAAAATGAGAATCTAAAACTCGAAGTTTCTTCTCTTTTGAGTTCTAAGGATACTTGAAGATATGCCCATGGATACCCTAAGTTGGAAAAACTATTAACTGCTTTCAGAAAATGTGGTGATAAATCGGATTTGAGCTATATCAAAGATAGTTCACTGAAAAATAAAAATGCATCTCCTATATTTATGAAAGGAGAATCCTCAAACTCAAAAGGTAAGAATTTGAGAAATTATAGTTAAAATAGTTTCAATTTTTCAAAATCTTTTCAAGCTTCTAAGATTAATTCTAATGTCATTAGCTATAGAAATCATAGATATAATCCTTTAGCTGAAAAAATAGTGGACTTACTCAAAGAGCTTCTTAAATCTAACTCAAATGAAATTAGAGTTAATAGATAGAGAAATTTTAACTCCCATAAACAGAGAAAAACCATTGAAACTCATAAACCCAAAACTATAATGAAATGGGTTTCAAAAGTTACTTGTCTTGTTGCCCACACTTCCTTTAAAGCTTCTAGCCATTCAAAATGGTACCTGGACAGTGGATGTTTAAGACATATGACAAGTGACAAAGAAATATTCACCCATTTCAAAGAAATGAATGACGGTTCAGTTACTTTTAGTAATGGAAGCAACTGCAGAATTATAGGTCAAGGTACTGTTCAACTCTCTAATCTTCCTCCTTTGGAAAATGTTTTATATGTTGAAGGTCTTAAGCACAATCTCTTAAGTATATCTCAAATTTGTGATAACAAACACAGCGTAAAATTTACTAATCACGGATGCAAGATTACAAATGAGAAAGGTTGTGTGATATTAAATGGTCGTAGGACTTCTGAAAATTATTATATAATCAATTAGTCATGTTCTCCTAACTTTTCATGTTACATGGTCCAAACAAACAAAATAGAACTACGGCATAAATGTCTTGGACATGTAAACTACCAAAATCTTTATAGATTGAGAAAAATAGATCTTATTCGAGGTCTACTCAAATTAAAAAGGATAGAAAAGATATGTGGCGTATGTCAAATTAGCAAGCAAATTAGAAGTAGTCACAAGAAAGTGAACTCCTTAGCCACAACCAAACCTCTTGAACTTCTCCATATAGATTTGTTTGGACCAACAAGAACGAAGCGTAGAGGTGGAAAGAAGTACTTTCTAGTTATCGTTGATGATTTTACCAGATTTACTTGGGTAGCCTTCATGAGAGAGACATCTGAGACTCTCGATGAAGTCAAAAGAATACTAAAACAAATTCAGACTAAACAAGAAGTAACGTAATCAAGATCAAAAGTGATCATAGTAATGAATTCAAAAATAGCAATTTTGAGAAATATTGTATAGATCATGGCATATCACATGAGTTCTCTGCACTTAAAACACCTCAACAGAATGGGGTTGAAGAAAGGAAGAATAGAGTGCTGTAAGAAATGGCCAATGTTATGTTAAATAGTATGAATTTACCAAAAAACTTGTGGGCTGAAGCTATTAATACCACATGCTACATTATAAATCTTGTGTATATAAGAAAATTAAAAGATAAAACGGCCTATAAGTTATGGTTCAATAAGAAACCTATTATCAAATACTTTCGAATTTTTGAAAGTAAGTGTTTCATATTATGTGACCAGGAAAATATTGGGAAGTTTGAAGCCAAGAGTGATGAATATTCTTGGTTTATGCTCTGAATAGTTGAGCATATCATGTTCTTAATAAAAAAAATATGAGTAATTCAGGAAGCTATTAGGGTCTATTTGGATCACCCGGACCCGACATACTGCATTGTTTTAAGTTGAATAAATACAATATGTCGCGTTTAAATTGGATTTAAAATCCATGACAATACATGGCATGCAAATACAGCGCAGAACTAGAATCGCATGGACACACGGTTTGGACGTACATCACAAGGACATCGGGCAGTGCAGCGATGTCATTGCACTACACCGCCTCTCACAGCAGAGAACTCTCTCAAACCTCTGTGTGCTTCGCGCATCTATCTCATCTTCCTGAGCCATCTTTCTTCTTCTTCGTCGTTTTCAAACCTCTTGTAAAAGGAATAGATGGGTTTACGGCCATGTCTTAGACGTAGACGCAGTTACTTGCTTCGTCTTCTTCGCATATGTTTTCATTATGGACAGAATATTGTTCCCATTCTACTTTCAAATTTCTTGTTGAATTCAGATTATTTTACAGAATTTTATGATGACCATTGATGCAGAATCTTTAGACTATGTTTTCTTTGCTTCATCTGGTAATCGAATCTTTAATTTTCAGTAATTATGTAATGGGCGAGTCTGTGTTGTGTCTATGTGAATGCAAAACCTCAATTAATTACCCATTGTTTCGTGTGAATGGCATCTGAGCCATTGAAAAGGTTGGCCCTATCTTAGAGATCACTAGGTGACGAAATCCAGGCGGTGGATAGACCAAATAAAAGAAGGCCCACCTAATAAGTAAATTAGACCGTTATTGTGGGTGCATAGTCTAGAAATGGGGTGCCAAACACCGTCATAATCTAGATGGTGGATTGACTCATTCTGTATGTTAATCTATATAAGTTGATTGACGGTTTAGATTAAATCCTTAACTTGTGATGGGGCCTACATAGATATTACGTGATGGTCGATGGTGTAATGAGTGTATGTGGTGAAGACAAGGTCCACATAGATCATTCCTTCAACAAACATTGAACATGCATACATCCATTGATTACATATGCAAAGTCAGTCCTTCCTAAATAGTCTGATCAAAAATGAAAAGGGTACTCGATACAATGTACATCCACTGTTGTACTACTGTTGTATTGTATAACAATGAAATACAATCCTATTCGTCAATCCAAACAGGCCCTTAATGTTGTAATTGTCGATCACCTGATCATACCCTTACCAAGTCCAGATGATGATGAAGTCAACTTTATTGAGAAACTTAACTCTTTATCCAATCCTGTTAATGCTAAACTAAGATCAGTCAAAGACCATCCTACTGATCTGATATTAGGTAACCCTCTTACTTGGGTTCGAACAAGAAAATAATTAGTGAATATTTGTAACTATGTGTGCTTCACTTCTCAAATTGAACAGGCTAATGTAAAAGAAGCACTTACCGATGAAAATTGAACTATGGTCATGCAAGAAGAGTTAAATCAATTTGTAAAAAATGATGTTTAGGATTTGGTTTCCAGACCATCTGATAAACATATAATTGGAACCAAATGGTTTTTCAAGAACAAATCTGATGAAATGGAAAATATAATTAGAAATAAGGATAGACTAGTTGTACAAGGTGTAAGTGCTATGTTGTATATCAAGCAACCTGTATTGTCAAATTTTGTAGTGACAAACCACTTTGGAATGATGGACTTGTTCATGATAGAAAGTTTATGTCACGCCCCAAACTTAGAAATCGGGCTCATAAAATTGTCGATCGCCAAATCCAGTGCCGACAGCCTTCATAGAACCCCATTCTCGGCTTCTAATGCCGATACACCAGATTTCGATCCCGGGATCCTATAAGGAGGATTTTCCAACATACATTTATCTCGTAAAAAGCATAACCACAAGTTTACCCAAATCACAAAGGTAACATCATCATCACATATCCACTAATATAAATAGTTGAATACAATGCTAAAAGGGAAATACATATATCAATAATCAAAGCTACGGGGCTTGGGTGGTCCTATAGGGTATGGTGGAAAGCATCATTATCAAATAGGGGCCCAACGGATTGGGATAGCCTAATCAAGGAAAAGATGGGTAATATAATCATCAATGGGGGCCCAACGGTTTGGGTTAGCCTATTAAGGGGAGATGAGAATGGGCCTAACAATGGGCCCTAGGGAGAGTTACAATGTGGACATTAAACCATCATTGCTCCCAAGGCATGGCCCATTTAATATCAACCAGGAACATGGATGGGAATCATAAATATCATTACATGCATCCTGGTGGAATCACACTTCACAATGGGCCTCATATACATCACCCTGGGCCTCACACAAGGGCTTTATATACATCGCACTGGCCCTCACTCGTGGGCTTCATATAGATCACATTGGGTCTCATACTTAGGCCTCAAATGCATCACAAATGTCTAATACACATCACAATGGGCTGCACCACATGGGCCTAATATACATCAAAATGCGTTGCATTACACAGGTTCCATATACCTCAAGTGGGTTGCATCACGTGGGCCTCATATAATCATAATGGGCCTCATATCTGGGCCTCAAATTTATCACAATAGGCCATATTACATGGGCTTCATATACAACACATCGGGCCTCACTCATGGGCCACATATAAATCATAATGGGCCTCATCATATGGGCCACATAAATACACCACAATGGGCCTCGCCAAATGGGCCATAAATACACCACAATGGACCTTGCCAAATGGACCATTAGTACATCTTATTTTGGGCCTCATCAAATGGGCCTCATACACATCAGATTGGGCCTCACACAAAGTTCCTAATAAACATCATGATGGGCCTCACTCATGGGCCACATATACATCATAATAGGCCTCGCTCATGGGCCACATATGCATCATAATGGGCCACAACCCATGAGCTTCAAACATATCACAATGGGCCTCTCATTCGGTCTCAATATACATCACATCAAGGTCACATATACATCATAATAGGCCTCATCACTCGGGCCAGATATACATCACGACGGGCCTCACACAAGGCCACATATATATATCACAATAGGCCTCGTCACTTACAGCCATAATGGGCCCCACATATGGCCATATGGGCCTCATATACAGCCATAATGGCCTCACATACATCAAGTGGGCCCTGAATACAGCAGATGGGCCCTATATACACTGTAAGTGGGCCCTACGTATACATCAGATGGGCCTCACCAAATAGAAGGCGCATATACAATACATACATCACAATTGGGTCCCACCGTCCACGTATTGGATAGTGTGGATAAAACATATACATTACGATGTGGTCCACCGTCAAATGGACGATTAGGATGAAACACATACCTCATGTCCAGACCCATAGAACTTGTTGATGTGAATACAGTAGCTATATAGCTATGTAACGTACACCAACCAATCTTCTTCACATAGGTGGGACCCACCATAACGTTTATTTTCCATCCAATCTGATCATAAGGTTACAAAGACCTGAATTAAGAGGAAAAATAAATTTCATATAAATCCAAAACTTCTGTGACCCAAAAAGGGTTTCAATGGTAGACGTTCAATCTCCTGCTGTTTTGCAGTGTGGTCCGTCTGATTGATGGTTTGGATCTAACACACGTATCACGGTGGGTCCCTTCTAGATGGACGGCCAAGATGAAATAATATATCAGGAGGGACCCACAGAACTTGTTGATGTCAGACAGTAGCTATCCGCTGCTAGCAGCAGACGGACGGTCAGGATATATATTCAAGGTGGGTCCCACGTCGACAGACAGAGTGGATCAAAACCCATACATCATGGTGGAATCCCACCGTCTAGCATATTGAATGGTGGGGATATACAATACATGCATATGTGGGTTCCACATTCCTGGACAGTGGTGACCCCACACGTGCAGAGTGGGTCCCACCATCCCAAGGACAGACGACGTTGGATATAACACATATCTCATGATCAGACCCACCTAATTGGGCTGCTGGTTCACCGTCCTTAAATGGACGGTTAGGATGAAATACATACCTCATGAGGGTCCCACAGACCTTGCTGACGTCATCTGCAGTAGCGGCTATAGCTGCTGGAGAGATACTCCAATCAATCCACTTAAATGGTGTGGATTTCACACACTAGTGGGCTCCACCATCCATGGACGGTGGATGGCATGGATGAAAGACATGCATCAAGTGGGTCCACAGGTGTGGCCCACCAGCTAGATGAAGCTAATATTTGCGTTTTACCTCGTCCAGGCCTACTAGACTTCCAGTGAATGGATGGCCTGGATGAGGCACATGGGCCTGCTGCCACTGTTGGTCTGGGCAATGTGGACACCGTTCACACCTCAAGGTGGGTCCCAAGCGCATGTGGCCCACCTGATTTAGATCAAACTAATATTTGTGTTTTCCCTTCGTTTGGACCGGCCAGTCACACAGGCCACAATGAGGCAGCAAGTTGGGGTCAACGGTGGACAGTAGTGTTGTCTCACGGTCTGGGCAGCATGGATAAAACCTATTCATCAAGTGGGCCACAAGATGGGAGAGAGAAAGAGAGAAAGAGAGAGAGAGAGAGAGAGAGAGAGAGAGAGAGAATGTGAGGCAGGGGAGCTCTGCCACTATGAGCTCCCCTAGAGCTTACAACATATATATTAAGTAGGTCCCACCACATGTGGGCCTCAAATCAAAAATCAAGATCTAGTGCTATGAACACCCACCGATGGTCTTTTTCTTTAGCTCCATGGACTTTTAAGCTCCTTGGCTTCAATTTTGATGGAGGATGATGAAGATTGAAGGGCTAGGATGAGAGATGAGGGGGGTAGGAAAGTGAGCCTTGATCTTGGATTCTCTTTTCTGTCCTTGGGATTTTCTCTCATTGAAGCTTGAAAAAATGGTGGAGAATGAGATGGGATGGTGGTGTAAGAGAGAGATGGGTGTGTGTGTAAGAAAGGGATGGGTGGAGAGAGAGAGAGAGAGAGAGAGAGAGAGAGAGTTGACTTTGGGGATGGCTTGTGTAAGAGAGAGATGGGTTGTGTACTTGACTTGTGATTGATTGATTAATGTGATAGATGGTAGAGATTCTCTTGGGATTCGTAATGCGCGACATTTTCTTCAAAATAAATGAAGGCCCATAACTCCTGGACTGGGTATCGTATCGGTGCGCAAGATGAAGCGTTGGAACTATGGTGACGGCGCGGTCGCTAGGGTACAAGTTTCGAGTTAAGCCAACTTAGATATACGGGATGCGACTCAAGGTCATGCGCAAATGTTGTCGACAGGTCGCTGGTTACCAAAAATTATCAGGGAGGATCACGAAAGTCTAAGGAATTGTACAGTCTAGGATACGGGCCTTACAATTCACCTTCATATGAAGATATGTTACAAGCCATGAAGACTATTTTATCTACATCAACTTCATGTCCAACATCAACTTCAAGTTCAAGACCAAGTTCAATTACATGTTCAAGTTCTAGACCAAGTTCAAGTGCTACTTCAAATGCAAGATCAAGTTCAAGTACACTTCACAGTCAAGAAAAAGATCAAGTTTCAAGTATACAAGTTCAAGCTTCAAATACTTCAAAAAGAAGATCTACTAGATCTATCAAAGCTACAAGTTTAATGTTCAACATTTCAGGTATAAATGACCCTAGAGAGACCTTAGGTTTAGGTCATTCAAATTATACATTTAATTTAAGTCATTGTGTTTATTATAGGCTTTACTTCGACTAATCCTAGTCAATGTTCGACTAGTCTAGGCTCTAGCTTGACCAGTCCAGGGTTTTTCTCAACCAATTCAGGATTTATTTGAAATTTTTAGATTTTTCTGGTAAGGTCACGACCAGTCGAGCACCTTGCTTGACCAGTCATGGAGACTAGCTCGACTCGAACTCCAGCAACCATTTTGAGCCCCACTCGACTAGTCGAGGGTCAGTTTTATCCGATCGCGACAAAATTATTAAAATTCGGTTGCTCCTAGGACCAGTTGACGCTGACCTTAAACCAGTTGAGGGAACCATTTTTCAGCCTATAAATAGAGGACTTTTCTCATCTTTTTTCATTCAATTCAAGCCACCACTTTGAGAGATAAGTCCCCATGATTATCAAGCTATTGTACGGTAATTTAAGATTCTTTTTATAGCTTTTTTATTTATAATTTTTTGATCTCTTGCTACTTCAATCTGATTTGATAGCAGAGAATTCTGATCTACCCCTTTTGAGATCCAAGAAATTGAATCAAAGTAGACCAAGGTTAGATTAATTTAAAATTCATTTTGACCTAGAACCCTTCCATATGTGTGATTGGACAATAGACATCTTGATCTTCAAAGAAGCGGTTCTACCAAGCTACATCAAAAGAGAATCTTCAGATAAGTATTTGATTTATAGCTTTTAATTTTTGAGATTGCCAGAAAATCTCTATTGTGGTTTTGACTGAGATAGCTAGAAAATCTCAGCGTGGGATTTTTAATTGTTGTAGCCCATTGAAGATACAATTGTAAAGGTTTTAAGGTAAACCTTGGAAAACCTTCTTTCATAGTGAAAGCCAATATCACATGTGTTGTGATTATTGGGAGTGGAGTAGGTGTGGCTGTTTTAGAACAGTTAGTGTACACATCGAACCACTATAATTCTTGGATTTTGGTGAATGATGATTATGAGACCTGACCTGAGTTCGCATGTGTGCATGTGTGTGTGAGTATGCATCTCGTTCATTTTGGTCCCGCGGTCCTACCGATCAAATTTTGGCAACCTGTGACCCTTAGGTAGTGTTTGCGGTCATCTTTGAGTTCGGTCATGTAGACCCGACTTGGATTAACCCAAGACCTATGCCATGTACGGTAATTTCCCATGCAATCCATGACATCATCACCTAGAAAACCTAGCCCCCATAGCTAGCCTAGGCTCTAGTTCCTAGACCCTTAGCACATTGCTTTCTCCTCCCAAACTCATCATGAGTTTCTCTTACCAAGGTAATCTGCCTTCTCTTTTCTAGAAAACTCATCATTTCCCTCTTGCTACATCTCTCTCTCTCTCTCTCTCTCTCTCTCTCTCTCTCTCTCTCTCTCTCTCTCTCTCTCTCTTCTCTCTTTTCTTTTCATTTTCTCTCCTTCTCCTTGCTAGAACACCCAAAATGTTCCACCTTGGAAGAAAATTTCAGCACCTTCTCTTTCATCTCCCTCCTCATTTAACCCTCTACTTTCAATCCTAACCTTATATCCATGATCCTTAGAGCCTAAGGAGTCTAATGCTACAGGAATCTTGAAGATCCATTAAGGTGGGTGCACTTAGCTTAGGAATTTTCTGATTTTCTTGTGATAGATTCACCTTCATCTCATCCTTAGGCACTTTTGGGGCCCATCAAGTGATGATGGAGGTCCCACATGTCTCCATGATCGTGGTCAATGGCCCATTCTTTCGCATGCATGTTCCATGGATGGGGCCATTCTCCATGGACCCCATCATGGCATTTTTTCTTTGATGCATGTCTTTTAAGGGTCATCTAGACCATAGATTTTAGTGGAAAAGTCATCCGTACCATTAGATTGATTCCTAGCTCCATGCATGTGCTAGATCTAGATTGTATATGATCTAATGGGTGACATAAATGTGTTGTAATGGAGAGAGGGCCTCAATAGTGATGGAGACCCTCTCTTGTGGTCGGATCTTCATTTTTTTCACTTATTCTATCTTTCATTTCTGATGTATGTGGACCACTTAGGGGCCATAGAATATCCAGACCGTCAAAGAAAGGTAAACTCCCATGGTTGTCCATTCCTTGGACGTTAACACCCTATTTGCTCCATACCGGATGCATGCAATGGGTTTTATGAATGGAGAATTTAGTCTGAATATTTGTAGGACCCACTAAGGTGGACCACAACACTGATTTCATGGGGTGATTCCCCTTATTTTGGTTCCCATGCTCAGTTTATTTCATGCATATGTTATTGTCCAGAAATTTTCTGGACTGTTTTGGGATAGTTTTTGGGTCAAGATTATGGACTGATAAGAAGGATATTTCACCCCCATTGATAGCTGATTCTTAGAGGTGTAGACCCCACCTTGATGAGTGTTGAATCCCACCTCCATCCACCCTTGATTGATCACCTAAAAGGGGGGGCCAAGAGGTTAGATAGTCTAGATTTTCTGGACTGTCTAGCCACCCTGCATGTTGTAAAAACATAAATATCAGCTTGTTTCTAAAATGGTGGGCCACCATTATGGACCCCACCTTGTTGTATACTTGTGCAAGGATGTTGACCCTATATTTTCCTAAATTTTGACAAACCGGGGCCCACTCTAATGGGGTGCAAAAGTCAGGGCAGTAGCATTGTTCTAGCAGGAATTATTTCTAGACCTTGCTATGCACTTGTATAAAAGAAAATTTTTAGAAATATTTATAGCCTTCCCCTTCATCCATTTTGTGGCCCACCTTATAGGGGCCCATCACAAGTGCATGTGGGCAACCTAGATCGTCAAATTTTAGGAGTTTCTGGGGCCCACCTTGGTGTTGTAATGGGCCAGTCGTCCCACCCTTGGGACACCCAAGGATGGGCTGGTCGTACCATGTGTGAGGCCCACCTTGATGTATGTGTTTCTCCAAGTCGTGCTCCATTATGTGGCCACCCTTGGATGTGGTCCATCCCCTTGAGGGGCGTCCACAAGTGAGGCCCACCTTGGGGTTTGTATAGGGCCAGCTGTCTAGGCCCTCTTAGGACGCCCAAGCCCACCTGGGACGTCTAGAACTTTCTAGGTGCTGCTGGACTGTAAGTCCAGCGGCAAACCCACCTTGTTATATGTGTTATTTTCACTCAGTTCATCTGGTGGGGCCCACTATGATATGTGTGGGTCACTATGGGTCAGTAACCCATCTAAATAAATTAATTTCTGGATTCCAGCAGGCCCAAGAAGTGGGTGGGCTGGAATTCCAGCAAGGGGCCCAAATTTCTTGCATAGTTAAATTTTTTTTGGAGCTGTTGTGGCCCACCAGACTTAAGGGAGTGCTAACCACACTCTTTTCCTTCTTTCCTTAGACATTTTGGGCTAAATGAGTACCCCCTTGAGGCCCACCTTTGTAGTGATCTTGTGGGCTAGTATTAACCAAATTTTTTTAGATAGTTTAATAGGCTCAAATGGGCTGGAAACCTCTTCCTTGAGCCCAAGTTTGTGCAAGGGCTGACCTTATTGATTCACGGGCCTAATGGGTTGTCCATAAGTTGATCATGTGTATCAATGATCCTCGATGCCCTCATGAAGTGCTTAATTATGGGCTGACTTACAAGGCCCACATTGATGCATATTGTGGAGGGTCTTGCTAAGTCTTTGGGCCGATGTGGTAAGGTCCACATTCTCAGTTTAGGCCTTGCCCATATGTATTCTTGGGTTTATGGGTTACCCTCTAAGTCCACCACAATGCATATATTCGATGGCTTCTATTTTTGGGCCATAGTTTGCCCTTTGGGGCCATGATATTATGAGAGGGTTTTGGGCCATTTCCTTAGGGCCCATTATATGATATGATATGATATATATATATATATATATATATATATAGCTACCCTTTTGTGTTGGTATTTAGGCCTTGTGGACTGAGTCCCTCTAGATAGGCCCATTGATCTTGGGCTTATACTCTCCTATCTATTGTGATGGGCTTAAGGGCAATAATATAATATGCAAGAAGTTGGGCCATTGGATGCCCACTAAATTGACCTTGTACTTAGGCTAAAAAGTGAGGCCCAACTTACTTGTGTTAAATATGAAATTTGCCCATGTCGATGAATTACTGGGCTACCCATGAAGCCCACCATAATATATGGATTTATGACCTTTATTTTGGGCTCAAACCTTACTTGAGGGCCCACTATATGGCCTATGAGTTGGCTTGGTGTATGGCCCATTGAGTCATACATTGCTTGGGCCTTAGACCCTACATTATATGCGTAGTGGGCTACCTTGTTGGAACCCAGTTGAGGTTGGATGTCCTCCTTGGTGGCCCTAAGGTAGGCCCATAAGGGCCTTTATAGGTGGTTGAAGGCCTACCTTGGACCTTGTTAGGCCCGTTTCCTTTTTGAGGCCTTAGGACTCCCCTAGCTTATGGGTTATTCCAAACCGTTAGGCTCCCACTAAGAGAACTTCATTCTCCTTAGAGTACTTGTCTATATTTATATCTTGTCATTGCCCCTCCTCGAGAAAGAGGAATATATATTCTACAGGTAGCGCACTTACATTATTGTGACCCATATGCATCATCTGTGTGTATTGATTGCATTGTGTGGTGGTCATAGAGGGATGGAGTTTCTCCCCTTATGCACATTGAGTGCCTGAAGCTGGTGCATGATCTGTATGTGTGACTCATGTATTAGCATTGCATTTCATGATGAACCGCCCTTACTTCATCGGGGCCTTGCCTCCACAAGGATATTCATGGATAGCCGTATGAGTGGACACTGAAAATGATACTTAAGCATACTGGGTGCATAGGATATCTATGGGTGAAATTTCTAAAATTTCCATGGTACAAAGGGACTGCCCCAACGCCATGGTCGAGTGGAAACTATGAGCGAATGAGGGCCTTATACCGGTAGGTCGTGACTCTCATTGTCGTGTAGTGGGTTGGGTAGGGATGTGGCCTTATCTGCCTGTGAGGGAGGGCATTATTAGGCTGAGTCTGACCAGCTCGTGAAATGGGTCCGCTGTCATCGAGCCCTATTTGGTTATCCACAAGCGAGTAGTGAGGTCTCTTACGCTTGTTTGACTATGCGGGTCTGTAGAGCGGCAGTCATTTTGCAGTGTAATGGACCACGGTGATTTCCTTATGATTGAAAATGTATTTGACATATGGTTTGAATATGAACATAGTATTACTTGCATCGCATTAGTACTGGCTGCATAAGCCCCTTCATGCATTGCCTTGGTATGGTAACCAATACTCATTGCATCATATTCATGATAAGCCTTAGTAAGGCTAGTAATATCTTCATTGAGCATGTTTCTCTTCTTACATCTCTCACTATTCTTCTGTACACCATTGTCACATACTTACACCATCCTCGAAGCTTCTATAAGCTTATGCACGATTGATGTGTGCAAGAGATCCTAGGCAGGTGTCATAGCGACAGAGCGTGGAGTAGAGTTAAGCTTAAGGACTGCAGTGTTGCTGACTGTTCGCTCTTCTCCTATTATCTTATGTATGTCCTTTTGGACCTTTTACAAGCTTGTAAAAGTTCAAATTCATAGTGAATTTTGTGATGTGTGCCTTTGTTATTCTTAGATATACTTATTATGATATTGGGTATGCTCGTATTGAAAATGTTATATTATTATGAAAATCCTCCTCGTAGCATCCCAGGATCGGAACCTATCTCAGGAGCTGAGAATGGGGTATTATGGAGGATGTTGTGGCTAGAATCGGCCATCGGGTCCCTTGTGAGTCCGGTTACCGAGTCTGGGGCGTGACAATGATGTATGTGATTTATGTGTGGTGAATGCTTGTATTTATTTCATGTACTTGTGGTGAATGTTATAATAGTTAGATTTGTTTCAATTGCTTCTTGTATTAGTTTGAGTTTTTTATCCTTACTTAGTTCAAGAAATCAGGTTGTCCTACCATAAACTTTGGTTTTTAGTGTAAGGTTGTCCTTTGAATAACATTTCTATCAACCTCTCAATACTATTGCAATTGAGGTTGTTATTTATTTCAGCTATCTACATTTATATTCCGTATTTATTTTTATTTTGGCATAATCCTATTCACCCCCCCCCCCCCCCCTCTAGGACTGAGAGCTCGCCCTTTTCACAAGGCTACACTCAGATAAAAGGAATTGACTATGATGAAACCTTTGCACTAGTTGCTTGCCTTGAATCCATTAGATTATTTATATCAATTGCATGCTATAAAAAATTTAAGATATATCAAATGGATGTTAAAAGTGTGTTTTAAAATTGTGATTTATATGAAGAGGTTTATGTTGAATAACCTAAGGGTTTTGAGGACCTTAAACTATCAGATCATGTATATTGTCTTAAAAAGGTTCTATACCATTTGCATATCTCATGACAATCCATTGTAACATTGTTATTCCATCGATTGAGGCACCTGATACAGTCCTACCTTTTGATAACACAAATATTCACAAGATGAACTTGGAGTACCTCCCCGGTCAAAGAGATGAAGACGATGTCAAAGAAGAAAAAACACCAATGCCTAAGGACACATCCTTGGATGATATTTTTACAGAACTAGAATCTGACAATGAACCTGATCCTGATTTTTAGCCTTCTCAGGTTGATGATCGACTTCGATCTTTAGAGGAGAAGGTTGCTAAGTTAAAGGTATCACAGGACAATTTGGCTGAAAGCCATAAATATTCAATGAAGTATATGCATAAATACTTTCATCACATTAATAAAGGACTTCACCAGGTTAACCTATCCATACCTCCTCCATCCTCTTCTGGTTCTAATTAGGTTGATTTTTTTTCTTTCACGTTGGGCTGTATAACTTTTAACTATGTGTGTTTAACTTGTTAACTCGTGGAACATACTCTCTTTTTATGCTCTCTTAATGTTTTCTTTACTCCAATGATGAACTTAATTATAATGATTATCTCGTGGTTCGGTTATGATTATCTAGTTCTTATTCTAATGATTCAGTTATATGTAATATGTTCACATTATTACTCTTTCCTTTGTCAATTTGTGACAAAAAGGGAGAGAAAATACTATTTTGATGTGACAGATTAACGGTTGAACTGTTAATTAGAATAATGGATGCAAGGAAAATGTCGATATTTATTGGAGTTGTGAGTATATGTTATAATACAGGTATAATACAAGGTACAAAGCAGAGAGAAGCTCACATTAAGGGGGAGTAGCAGAGGAAGAAATTTCAGCTACATCATTTTGTGATTGTTGTACTAAGTGTTTTGTCACAAATTTGACAAAGGGGGAGATTATCAGTGTTGTGCACACTCTTGTTTGTCAAATTTCAATGAGACAAAACATCTTAAGAGATGAAAAGTTCACCTTCAAGTACTAGCCATGAAGTTGAAAATGCAAGCTTAAGTACAAGTCGTGAAGATGGATCGTTCGAGCTAAAGTGTATTCAAGTTCTACTGCATTTCTAGTAGAAGATCAAGCTCCACCTTCGACTGCACTTCAAGTAGAAGATCAACTGAGTACTATTGAAGTTTCAAGTAGAAGATTCGAGGTTTATACTTTAATGTCCAGTTTTTTCAGGTATAATTTACCCTAGAAAGACCTTAGACTTAGGTGCTTTCAAATGATAAACTTATATGGATTTTTATACTTTAGTTAGGCTTTAGTTCGATTAGTCTAAGCCTTGGTTCAACTAGTCTAAGTTGTAGCTCAACCAGTTTAAGATTATCTCTGACTAGTTCAAGTTTAAATTCAAAAATTCAGATATTTCTGGTGGTTTCTTGACCAGTCGAGCAACTGCTCGACCAGTCAAAGAGACACCTTCGACCAGTCGAGGGTGCTCGACTCGAAGTCTAACGACTAATTGTTAGCACCATTGACCAGTCGAACAAGATCTTCGACCAATCGAAAGACAGTTTTATCTGATCATGCCCAAAATTTAAAATTTGGTTAGATCTTAGACAAGTCGAAATAGACCTTAGACGAGTCGAAGCAACAACATTTCAGCATATAAACAGAGGTCTTCTCTCAATTCGAAATTACTAATCCAAACTAAGAAAAGCCTCTATTTAGAAAGAGAAAAGTCCCCACTATCATCAAGCTATTGCACGGTATTTTATATTTTGTTTATGTAGCTTTTGTGTTTAAATTCCTTGATCTCTTTTCATAATTAATATGTTTTAAAGAGAATAATCGCTCTTCTTTTAAGATCTAAGGGATTTAAACAAGTATCTTATGGTTTAAATTAATTTTAAATCAATTTAGAACCTAGAACCCTTGTTTGTGTTGTTAGGCATTGAACATTCTACTTTAAGTAAAGCGGTTCTACGAGCTACATTAAGAACGTCTTCAAAGAGAAGATAAGTATTATTCTATATCTTTGTATTTTAATTTCTTTGAGATTTCTAGAAATCTCATGTATTGGTTTTGACTGAGATAGCCAGAAATCTCAGTGCGGGGTTTTTTTTTATGATAGCCCTTCTAAAATCACAACTGTATAGGTTTTAAGGCGAACCTGTGAAAACTTTGTTTATTAGTAAACCCCAATATCACATGAGTTGTGATTATTGGGAGTGGAGTAAGTGTGGTTATTTGAGAACAGTTGGTGTATACACTGAACCACTATAACTCTTGGTGTTTGTGGTGAATGATTTAAGTTTTGTATATGTGGTGAATAATTGTAATGTATTTATGCATATATGGTGAATGTTTGTAATAGATAGCTCTTTTATCTCTTGCTTAGTTTGTGATCTTAATCCTTACAAACATTCATGAAATCAGGTTGTCCTACCTAAAACTTTATTTTTGGTGTAAGATTGTCCTACGAACTAAGTTTGAATCAATTTCTCAAATATTACTGCTATTGAGATATGAAAGTGCCCTAGTTTGTCTAGTTTGTCAATTAACGTGAGTGTTGAGTCAGTAAGACAAGTGAGCCCCATAGGAAGATCATTCAAGCATCTGCCTCAACTGGATGTGTGCCCCGAACTCGTCAAAGGTAAACTTAGCCTCACATCCCATGACCCAAAACACCCAGGTATATAAATTTCTTAAAAGAGGATAGAACAACATAGGTTTTAAAGTATGAAAGCTATTTTGCAAAATCAGGAAAGTCTTTAAGTTTTCTGCTTTTACTGATATATCGAGACCACCTTGATGAGATCGAACACCAGTTATCGATGTCCTTGGAATACAATCGATATCATCGAATTGAGGACTACTTGTGTCTAGCAACCAAACTGATCTCTGGACTAAATTATCAATGAATCAATGAAACATTCGATATCGTCGACATTCAAATTTTGAGATCATCGAGACGGATCGATATAATCAAATTCTGGCCTATTTGTGTCCAGCAAGCTTCTAAGGTAAATCATACATCATCGATAACTTGATAAAAGCCTTGATATCCTCGGAATTCAAACTCTAATGATATCGATGAACCTTCGATGTTATCGATTTCAGACCAAAATATCCAGAAAGCTTTTTAGGAAAAACCTCTCTAAATGATTCGAGGTACCGAGACTCCTTGGATAATATCGATATTCAAATATCGATCATATCGAACCTAGGTCGTTTTCATCGAATTCGGACAATGGAGTGCCCAGCGAGCTTATAGGAAAATCCGTTATAAAATATCGATGAATCGAACTAGGTATCGATATCATCGACATTTAAATATCGAAGATATCGTAGGAGGATTGATAATATCGAAGCCTGCTATCTCAATTCTTAGCATGCTCTCTTGTTTTTCATTATTGAGGAATCAAACCACGGGTCGATGAAATTGGAGTTCGAAATTCGATAAAATCAAAGCATGTTCAATATGATCGATCTGTGTATAAGATATTCAACTATAATTGTCAGAAGAGTTCATATCATCAATCTATCCTTCGATGTCTTCGAAAGTATACGTTTGATGATATCAAAGATGGATTGATGATATTGAACTCTATCAAAAAATCTGACTATTTTATTACCGTTGGATCTCTTTGGCTATTTAAGGAGAGCTTGTTATTGGCCGCTGGAGTGAGAAAAATAGAGAGAGCCTTGAGAGAGTCCCGCATACTACTTACCCTAAGCTCTTTTTCTCATGGGAGTTCATCCTCCAACCCACCCTCATCATTGATATTCAATAAAGTGGATTGGGGAATGAACTTCCGCATTCAGTGATCATCCAGCTACACCTTAATGGCAAAACGTTGAGCTGGGATACCTTGAATGCTTAAATGCTTGGAGTCACTCCATCTATAAATAGGAAAACATTTAATAGAGTGGGATTCCAACATAACCTTGACCCAACCCGTCGCCATACATTGGAGCATCATAAGTGTTACGGATCAAGGGAGCTGAAGATTCTTCATTATTAAAGGATGAGATCTTCATCAACGTGCTTAATGGAGCTCATTTACTTATTTGTAAATCATTAGAGTCCAGAGACCCTACTGATCATTCCCTTGTGTAGGATTGGGTCACAGGTGATTCTCACCTATTTCATCTCCTCATAGGAGGCCTCCGAAGGGAGAATACGTGGGAGTGTTGTGTGTTGACCATTGTTCTTGGTGAGCATAAACTTAGGTCCTTAGTGTAGGTCCTTCGCTTGTGTGGCCTAAAACCCTAGGTGTTATGTGTTGACCTTTGCTCTTGTGTAAGGTATAAACTTTAGGTTCCTTGTGTGGATCCTTGGTCTGTGTGGCCTTAAACCCTAGATTCCTTATGTGGATCCTGTGCTCATGTGTAGAGCACAAAACTCGAGTGTTGTCTGTTGACCCTTGCTCCTGTGTGAGGCGTAAACTAGTGTCTCGTGGAAACATGTCTAGGTTCCTTGTGTAGGTCCTAGAGTCGACCTTGTTTAGGTTGTGAATGTTAGAGGTGAACCTAATTTAAAACCTTCGTTAGTAAGATCCGGTACACTTAAGGGTTGAGTGCATCCATCGGAAGTGGAGTAAGCACGTAGCCGAACCACTATAAAACGACTGTGTTTGGGATCTTTATTTGCGCATTACTCTTATATGTTTTCTCTGAATGTTTTCATAAGCATGTTAACATGATTATTTAGAATCGATAAGAATCACATCCCACAAACACTCACAATCGTATTGTTTATTCATCATAGGCTGAGGCTACATATTGTTCAAATACTTGGAAGTCTTATGATTAGATCCTATATTTGGCTTGGAAGCCATTAGAGTTAAATTGAAAATATCATGATAGGAGTTTGTTAAATTAGGATTATGATAATTAAATTACCCCCCCCCCCCCCCCCCCCCCTTAGGACTATTAGCTCACCTCTTCTAGTTCATACTGAACGGGACCCATTAATGATTCACGATGGGTAAATCTGGACCATCACCCACTTCTGACAATAAGTGTAACACTCCGGATTTTGGCTAACCTGGAATTAGACGTCCTTAGGCAATGGGTCAACTAAAACACCTGGAGAATCGCTCAGAACCCAATTCCATAGCCAAAGAAACCACTTAAGATTAATTCCTTTAGAAACTAAGCATAAGTTAGCTAGCGCAACGCTAGAGTAGCTGGGAAACAGTCCCTGATCACTTTAAATACGTTCTACAAGACCCAAATCGAGTAGAACCAATGACTCTATAATACTCTATAACCTTGGATCAAACTCTAAGCCGGTTTGTTCTCTGAACCTCTTTGAAACTTTGTATTGGATCTAAACCGCGCGTCGAAAGTCCGATACCTACTATCTTAGACCGTTAGGACCATCTAGCTGGACTTGACAATCATTTCAAAAATCAAGTCTAACCGACATTCGCAGGCTATTTCGTTGAGCCTGGACCGAAAAGAGTGAGAATAGGGCTAGATTTGGAATTTGAAATTCAAATCTGGCACACGACTTGACGCGTCAGTATTAAGTGTTCTGACCGTCAGAATTCAGCCAAATTACACCCTCGGGTCAAGAAAAATTTCTATTTCATATCATGAGACTTGCAGACCTGATCTACGTGCGGTGACTGCTGAACTGAAACTGGACTGTCACGTGCGATCTGCGAACCCTGCCGGACTGAAAACTTGATGTATGCTAGATCCAGTATGCATGAGCTTAAGTCCGACCGCATTTGGCCAGGGGACCTCCAGAAATGCTCTTTTGGACCGAAACAGCCCCGATTTAGATAAACCTCAAGTGAACTTTGTTCCTGAGCCTATTTCGGGCATTTTTGTGCTTATAAAAGGGGTTGAAACCCTCACTCCTCTCTCCCATACGAATTTGAGAAAAATCCTAGATTGAGAGAGAGAAAAGGTACAGTTTGTGAGAGAGAGTAGGAGAGGATTTTCCTGTTGTTGCCCTGCCTGCTGCACGTGCTTAGGCGACGCACTCCAATCACTTTCCCGGCAATTCCAACGCACTTTTAGGTAAGAAAAACCCTAACCACTTGCTAATTTAAGCTTCCGTCAATTTTATTAGCGATGTAGCTTATGTAGCTTGTGTATTAGGTCGCCTGATCGCCGTAGACGAAGCGTATACACTCCGTTCGAAACGATACATATATGAAGTGAAAGGTGCAGATTTTAGACGCTTTGATTGACTGTTTCCAACGCTTTCAATGTCGTTTAATAGTAGATTATCGATGGCAACGCCGTTTGACATGTACAACATGCTGTCCGTTTCTTATTTCGTAAACCGACGAAGAGTATGAGATTTAGGGCATTTTAGTCATTTGTAGGAAGTACTATTTTCATTCATAATTTTCTGACGTGATTGACATGGCTTCTTGTCGCATTAGAATACTAGGAATGCGTGCATAATTAGTTTGGCGAAGAGATTCGCCAAAATGCGCACTTTGAGTCGACATACTATATGTAGACTTAAGTATGCAGTTTAAGTGTTTATATAAATGCTTGTATTAGTATGTATTGAATTAAATGGTGTTATGATTTAGTTTGAGATTGATTTCTCAATTAATATGCTGATGTAAATGATTTCCTACATGTTATATATATGCATGATTTCATTATATGTATGAAATGCATATGCTTGATGTTTCACTTAAGTGGTATGTTATAACATGTGCTTGATGATTTTCTTATGATTTAGTTTGAGATTGAATTCTCAATTAATATGCTGATGGAGATGATTTCCTATATGTTGGCGATATGCATAATTTCATTATATGTGTGAAAGACATGTGCAAGATGATTTACTTAAGTTGTACGTTATAACATGTGTTAACATGCTCACATGTTTGTATTCCATTTCCAATACTCTTACCTGATTGCTGTTGTGGATTCATAATTGTTTGGGACTATACTTAGTCCAGGCAGTCGGTAACAGAGAAAATTCGTGGCTAGTTGGTATTTGCCACGAAGGACGCGTCGATGAACACGAGTCGTGTTTGGAGTTGGCGGCAGTAGTTAGGCCACGCGAAGTGTTTCACGCACTTCATGTCGTTCGACTTGCGATGCGCTCGTGCTAGTCGAGCCCGTCAAGTAACCCGACTGGCTGTTGTATGTTCACCCTGCATGAGTCATAACTGCTTGAACCTAGGGTACTGAACTTACCATTGTAAACCCTGTTAACCATGGTACCTTGATCCACGAAGACTCATGAGCTGGGCATGGTGGTATGGGACACCGTGGTCGAGCTGTCGGCCTACGCTGGGGCCACAAACCTCCCCGTAGTGACCAGTGAGCACCTAGTCTCGTGAGCAGATTATGGTGGTATGGGACACTATATTCTTGCTGTCGGCCTACACTGATCAGGCGACGAGTCCTTTGTAGTGACCGCGAGCGTATTCTGAGTCTACGGGAGGCGACGACCCTTCCGTAGCAGTAGAGTACAGTAGGCCTGTATTGATAAGGTGATGGGGGAGCGGAGCAATAAGTGTGTGCAACAGCCCAGGCAGCCCTTGCAGCGACCTACAAAATATATATCGTATGAGATTACTAGGAGTGACGACCCTAGACAGGATCTGTGTTGGGATTGATATAAGGAAAGTACCTTAGTTTCCCAATCCTGCTGTTTGAATGGACTAATAACAACTCGAAAATCATATCACCATTACATTGCATGTGCCTGGAAGATGTGGAGCATTTGAGGGACGATTGCATGCCGCGGTCGTAAGATGGTGCCGTATGAGAGAGATCGTCGGTGAGGGCATACATCACGTCATGTCATATTGCATTAACTACAGTATTAGGATTGTTTGATTTACTGCTTTACTATTAGCGCATGATTGATTTGATAACATGCTAATCTCTGCTCTCTTATCCCACTGAGTTGATCATCACTCCCACGTTACGGGATGGTGTTTTCGGACACCTACCAGTCCCTATTGTGATTGCAGATGATGGCGCGGCCTGCGAGGCGGAGCTGGACTTGATGATGATGAGGAGGATTCCTCCTTTATGCGTGATCTGATTGACGGGATTACAGGGAGGTTGATTAGATGCCTTGACACTTGTCATTTTATATTTTTAACGCACTCATGTATATTCGTTTTGTTTATTTTTGGAGTATACATGTATGTATATAACCTAGTAACATGTTCACACTCTGGAGACATACGACATTTTATATATGTTATACATACTATCACAGTCTTCCGCTTGTTAATTTAACTGTTTCTAGAGAATGATATGTTGTTCTGGCGTAATCCCACTCATGTTTAATACATTAATACAGACAACATTCAATCATACATATTTATGTTGCATAAATAACATTTTGGAACTCTGGAGTTGGGTTTTTACTCGACCCCCCGATTTTTGGGATTTTACAATAAGTCCTCATACGCCAATGCTTCTCTAGCCAAAACGTGAAATCACACACCGTCCCACCTTCGTCCGAATCCAAAGAATCTCACATGTTAATCTTGCGAAAACAAGAAGTGTCACGCACAACAAGGTCTCCGAAACTTCCGAATTCTCCCAACCAAGGAAGGAAACAAGAAAACAAGGAGACTTGCTAACAGATTTCACGTAGCGGCACTCGCCGCATGAAGGATGGGTTCACGGAAACCCACTGACAGATGGCATCCGGACCATTAAACCCATAACCCGGATGGCATAAGACGACCAATCCACACCGTTTAAAGGTTTCGATCGAAAAGAAATTGGTTGGAACAAGATCCACCATTAGAACAGATCTTGCCATCTTGACCAGACATGGAACAATGATCGTTGTCCTAATGCTGCCTCGGCAACTCAACCGTCGATCTGATGACCCCAAGACAGGCTGTAACCTCAGAAAACATACATCTAGGAAGATCGGACGAATCCGATGACAATAACATGGATCCACCGTGTACAAGATACGTTGGCCAAGCGAAACAGTACATTTTCTTTTTACGCAAGGCGCTAACGCACGAAGTCGGCCAATCAAACCAATCAAGCAAGTTTACACAGGGAGTTTCTAGAGCCTCCTATGAGGCATATAAAACCCCGACTAAGAACAAGTACAGAAAAGAAAGGAAAAGAAAAGAAAGAAAGAGGAGAGAAAGAAGAAGAAGAAGTAGAGTGGATATTAACCGAGTTAACTCGATGGAGCCACCGAGTCCAAATCCAAGATTAGGCCTATGAACTTTGAAGTTAGTAAATCTATTTGACCTCTCTTGTGATACAGGGGCGTATTGTAAACTGAACAAAAGTATTCGCTGAATTACGGGTTTCATCCTAGAATAAAGTTGGTAAGTAAGAAATCAAGTCTAAAGTATATCTACAAACATCTAAGAACGTTAAAGACGATTTGAATAAAACAGGTGAGGGTTTTATTCCTTTAAGCTTACAATATTTTAAGTTGATATAAATTTGTTCAATTTACCATTAACATTTATTTACCCCTTCGGGAATTATGGTATGATGTTAATTACCAGTGATCTTTATGAATCTGTTCAGGGCTATAAATACAAGTCTTGCCCTTGCCTTTATCAATTTGTTGAGTTAGCCCTTGCTACTCTTCTCTTTATTAAGTTAGTCATTGCTACTCTCTTATCATTGAGTTGGCCATTATCACTCTTCTATTTGTTGAGTTAGCCATTGCTACTCTCCTTTTATTGAGTTGTGCATTGTTATTCTCCTCTTTGTGATTAGTCATTGTTATTCTCCTTTTATTGAGTTGACCATTGTCATTCTCCTCTTTATGAGTTAGTCATTGCTACTCTCTTCTTTACTTTACTAGTCTTGTGCTATTTACCTTTAAGGTTTGGGCATATGTCTTGATATTCTAAAACCCCCATGATTTGACTTTCGTTCTTTATAAGTGCAAGTGATGTGTTAAGAGGTATCACAACGAGTGATTCAAATATTTTATCATGGACGTAATGCGCTCTGGGTAGAGACCTTCTTGATCAACACATAATTCCATGAGTTTTGGGTAGTAGTGTACAAATCAATGTAAGTATTTCGCAATGCGTGTTACATTACTTCTAAGATTGGATGTCGCAAATACTCACTACATGAACAAATCATGTCACGTAATTCTTCCGACTCATGTGTTGTGCAGCCTCGAGGTGTTCATGTAAATCGACGATAGTGTTGGCCATATCAGTGAATATCCATAGTTATGAGATACGGGTCGTGTTAAGTTTGATATGAATTATATTCCACATTGTGATGATCAATATGTATAATGAGCTGCACATACTTTGTTAGGCATGCATTTATATATATATATATATATATATATATATATATATGTTAGTATATTGATACCTCTCGTAGTAGTGGAGTATGTGACGTATCAGAACTCTTACATTTCTTTTATGAATCTCTTGAATTATTGTTAATCTTAAAAGATGACTATTACTATGAGTATGGTGTTGACCCTCTCCAGTCGTACAGATGATGTAGGCAATGTACAAATTGAAGATCTAGAAGACTATCTCCTTATGAAAGATTATATTGAATGAATAAAAAGATAGTTTCATGATTTAGTTTTATATTTTCGCTACGATCAATAATATAAGAAGCTTTCATTGAGAGAGCATTTGATTATTTACTGAATTCTTTTACTCTTATGAAATAATTAATACAGTCGATTTTATTCTCGTGAACGTTACCTTCATGAATGTATCTGAATGTGATCCAAATGAAAAAATAAGGTATGATTTTTTAAGCATATAGTTTCTACATTATTAACACTTGATTTTCTCAAACACGAATATAAACTCTGGTTGTGAAAATTTAGGATGTTACAGTAAAAGTGGTCACCGATCGACAATCAAATGCTAGAGAACGACGAGAGAGATATGAGAGGAGAGACCATAAGGTCGGGTGGGACTCAGGCTCTAGATATGCTGAGAGGGTGTTAGGGTTTTCTTTTTTTTTAACAAGTTTGGGGCAACCGGGTTTATATACCTGGTCAAAATTTCAATTCGAGATGAACTGAACTGATCTGAATCGAGTCAAGTTTAAGCTCAAGATCGAGTCAAGTCGAGCTCAGTCCAACTCAGATTCAACTCAAATTTTTTTTAACTCAATAAAACGGACTCAGCTCAACTCAAAATAGTTTCAATTCAAGTCAAGTCAAGCTTTTTCGAGTCGAGTTGACCCAGTTAACCGATTTAGGTCGGTTCGTGTAAACAGCTCTACCTACCTACCTACGAGTCCTTACGAGGAGACTTTTCACCCACACGGTCATCGAGTGAATACGATAAGTAGCTATTCTAGAATATCACTAACTTGCACGATTTTTTTTTGGATAAAATCTCCTTTATAGTTCTTAAAATTTTCCTGATAACATCCTGAGAGTGCCATATTATGAAAATCCCTCGATAAATTAACATACGGAGAAACCTGCCTGGCCGATATTGTATTTTCGCAGGAGATGTGACTTTGGAGTAGTAGGACACGTTAGCCGGACACCTGTATTTAATTTCACGCGGACTCTTCGCCTCAGTTGATGTGACTTCTCACGTGTCAAATCCGGATTGGTACAAATTATCTACACGGCCATTCCACAGATGCCGCGTGTGCAATTGAGCTCACATACGAAGAAAAAAGGCGGTAGAATGTCCGGCTGCTCCAGGTGTCAACATCCCATTGGATGAGACTGACATCTGGCATCAGATATGTCAGACGCAACCGGTATGGTGGGGCGAGACGCCTCTTCTAAAAAAGTCTAGGCGTCGGCATTAGCCAGCCGTGTACGTTCGTTCCGCTTAATACGGAGTATCGAAGAGACCGTGCTCATGCAGTCAAGCACCGTAAATCTGCCATGTATCTAACTAATCCGGACCTCCGAAAGAGTGTGACCCAAAAATAAGACTTATAGGACGACCGTTGAATCTTTTCAGTAAGCAATTTCTTAAACAGAGACTATTTTAATTTTAACCGTCCATTTATATCCCGCAACTGATCAATCACTTAGTTAATTGAGTATGATTTATTATTATTATTATTATGAACTGTCTAAGATGGGGACCACGATTTGGATGGTTTAGATTGAGGTAGGTCTATTCTACGAAAATAGTAGCTACTTGGATGCATGTATGTACCGAGCACCAAGCTATTCTCATCTAGAGTAATAAAGAAAAAACAATACAGAAAGGTAGGCGACGTGATATGACCAAAATACAACTGAGGCGAAGAGTACCCGTACGTATATTCCTGAAGTACATAACTAACGGCCGGAATTCCCATCCACAGGAACTCTGTGGGATCCACCCAGTTGTATCTTTGCCATCCACTCCGTCCACGCGGTGAGCCCCACGATGTTTAGATCTGGGAGGTAAAAATGAGCTTGATCCAAGCTCAGGTGGGCCAACATGCGCTAGGAAACATTTTAGATGGTGTGTGGGTCCTGCCGTTTAGGGCCACAACACTGCTCTCTTGGTATGTCCGTATTCAATCCTTTGGGGTTGTTCGGCAAACATAGGTAGTCTCATCAATCGTGTCAAACGTGGAGCAGGTGTTCCATATGTTGGCTGTACGTCAGGCCAGCCCCATGGGAAACGGATTGGCTACTCGCCCTGCCCCTCGCTCAGTGGCCGGTGGTCGGTGCTCTGCGGGTCCCACTATGAATTATGTATTTTATGCCTGCCGTTCTTCCAATTTTACAGATCATTTTAGGGTCAGGTGGAAAAAATAAGATAGATATAAATCCCAGGTGGACCACACCACAGGAAAACAATAGTGATTGAATATCCACCATTTAAATTCTCTTAAGGCCCAATGTACTGTTTATTTGACATCCAATCTCTTGATTAGGTCATACAGACCTAGATAAATGGGACAAGACAAATAGCGGGTTGATCCAAAACTTTTATGGCCCCCAAAAAGCTTTTAATGGTCAACACTCATTCAACACGTTTCTTACCATGTGATCCACTTGACATTGGGATATATCTCAATTTTTAGCTCATATAATAAAATTATGTAGAAAAATAGATGGACGGCATGGATAAAACATATACCTCATGGTGGGGCCACAGAGCACCGACCATCAGCCATCGGCTAGCGGCAGGGTAGTAGCCAATCCGTTTCCAGCCCCATGATGCCAGGAGCGGCCCCGGCCTCACCTAACACGGTGCGGCCCTGACCTAGGGCCACCTTGATGTATATCTTGTATATCTATGGTCTCCGTCCCTTGTTTTCAGGTCATCTTAGGGCATTTCCAAATCTCACTAGATCAGCGGGGGAACAGTGTTGATTGAACGCCATTATAAGGAAAAACTTCCTCGGGCCCACCGAAATGCCCAGAGTAATGTTTATTTACCATATAATCAGATGATGAGATCTCAAAGGCTTAGATTATGGATTAAAACAAATATAACCTTGATTCAAAACTTTTGTAGCTCACGAGAAGCACCATTTTGATAATTAACATCATTACAATCACACTATTTATACTCGAGTGTGTATGGAATACTTTGAATATCTTAATCTTTAAAACTTCAAGTAAAAATACTACACGCACCATATACACATACTTATATATATATATATATATATATATATATATATATATATATATATATATATATATATATATATATATAACACAATTTCTTTTCTCATCTTAGATACGGGACTAAAGAAAAAATATGGAATTTTAAACAGTATTTTGATGGCAAAATGAGAATTTAGAGTATTTGATTTTTTTTTTCAAAAACTAAATTTCAACACCATTCATGATAACTATCGCAGATCTAGAACACGTGCGCATCTTGCTCGTGAAAGATCGACAGCTACAGGGAAAAAAGAAAAATGTGCGTTAAAAGAAAGATCCCTAGGTTAGCCCGTCTTGGTACGTAGGTAGCGACAGGCGCGTATTGCAGCAGCGTCTCATGCAAGCGCCATGAGATATCTACGTTCGCGGGCCGCAAGGGAAAGCTTCCACACGCCATCTCATCTCATCTCATTCGAGAGTACCATGTAACTTACCGACAAATACAATTCCGCATGCGCAGCCCACGATTCATCAATCCAAGCCATTCATTCGATGGGCCCCACAATAAAGTAAGAATACCCCAAAAAATCTTCCATATTCAATAATCCTAACCCTTGGATATTGTCCCTGCCTTCATTAGATGTTGAACCAATGATATCCTTCCTCGCTTGCTCGATATTTCTATCGAAGCGTTCAGACCATCCAATTCCTAGATCTCGAGGCTATTCACCCATCCAAAGTGGGCCCGATCAAATGAACGGTTTGGATCATCAAACTATCATCCCCATGTGCTATAAATCCGCGAACAAGTCAAGACAAGACTTGATAATCCATCTCCCATTGGATTGCGTGGCCCACCCATCAATCTAAATCCCACACTCAAACAAACTAAGGACTATACACCTTCGAATCTTATATTATATATAATCCCAAAGAAGCCCACAAGTTTCTGAGAGCTTAATAAACGAAGCTTGAAATAGAGAAACGAGATTGCCTGAGCAGGGACTGACTACCATACCACTCTCCATGAAGGAGAGGGAGAGTATAGAGATTCAGTGCTCCTCAGAATCAAAATCAGATGATTCCTTCATTGGGTTTAGAAAGAAGAGGATGAAGAATAAGAGGAGATTCAGTGATGAGCAGATCAGGTCGTTGGAATCCATGTTCGAGGAGGAGACGAAGCTAGAGCCACGGAAGAAAGTCCAACTGGCGAGGGAGCTTGGGCTGCAGCCGCGCCAGGTGGCGATATGGTTCCAGAACAAGCGAGCCAGGTGGAAGTCGAAGCAGCTGGAGCGGGAGTACAGGGAGCTGAGGGCGAATTACGACGCTCTGGAGTCGAGTTTCGAGTCGCTTAAAGAGGAGAAACGATGCCTGCTGAAGCAGGTCTGTGCGTGCTCTTCTTTCTCTATGGAATTCTGTAGTTTTGAAACTCGCTGAGTTGATTGAAACTCAGCTGGGTCGACTCGTTTTCTAGAAGTTTTTTTTTTTGGTCTTTTTTTAGAAGATAAGAGGATCTTCATTTCCTTTAAAAGGACACGTGGCCTAGAAAATACAAGTGGGGCCCACACCGGAGATGGGTCATTTTTAGATTAGATTTTTGTGATTCATTTTCAATGTGTTAATTTATAAAATTATATGTATAAATACTTATTTTAACGGAGTTGATATTAACACTCAACCTAATTGATGGTGGCCGACTTTTCTTTTCTTGCTGCTAACAGTAATGCAGTAGTACTCCCCCTGCTACCAGCCAATGGCTGATGGTCATTGCTCTGTGGGCCCTGCCATGATGTATGTGTTTCATCCATGCCGTCCATCTATTTTTATAGATCATTTTAGGATGTGAGAAAAAAATTGAGTTATATCCTAATCTCGAATGGACCACATTATAGGTAACAGTGTTGAATTAACATCGACCATTAACAATTTTTTGTGGGCCATAAAAGTTTTGGATCATGCTGATCTATGTTTTTTCCCTTCATCTAGGTCTTTATGACCTAATCAACATATTGGATTCCAAATAAATATTACAGTGGACGTGAGGGGGATTTTAATGGTGGATATCCAATCACTATTGTTTTCATGTGGTGTGGTCCATATATATTCATATACCTTCATTTTGTGAGATAGATCCTAAAATTATCTTTTAAAACGGATGAACGGAATGGATGAAAGATATAGATCATGGTGGGGCCCACAGAGCACCGACCATCAGCCACTGGGTTGGTGGCAGGGGGAGTAGCCAATCCGTTTCCAATGCAGTAGTACAACTTTGTACTACTACGTCTCTAGAATTATTGAGAAGGAGAAATTCATGTGATAGTTCAACACCATTTTGAAGATGTTGGTGACTCATTTTCCTCACATGTGGTACTATCTATGGCTATCCAAGCCATTCAAATTGTGAAGGAAATCAAATTGATTATGTGATACTAAGTTCCTAATCATCCAATTGGTGGTATTAAACGGATATTTAAGAGTAAGGAAGTGAGGAATCCAAATTCAAAAAGCAAAATCAAATGGTTAGGATGTAACTTCTGGTTTATGCTCTATCAACAAATGGTTCGCTGGTTCGGACAGTCTGGATTGTCTTAAAATTATGACATGTGGACCGTATATAGGAGTCATCCCATTCTGAAATGGTGGTAAACTATCACAAGAATCTACGTAATGAAAATTGACATTTTCAATAATTAATTAGGTAGGTGGAAATGGTGGGTCCGGATTAGGGGTGAAACCGGGGTAACAGCTTAGTGGGTGGATCCCTGAACGTGGGCCCACCTTTTTCTTCTTTTTTTTTTTGTATATCCACTCCGTCCATGAGTTTTTCCAGCTCATTTTAGGGCATGGTCCAAAAAATAAAGCAGATTCTAATCTCAAGTGGACCACACCCAGGAAACAATGGTCACCTACAATTAAAACATTTCCTAGGGCCACTGTAATGTTTATTTTCCATTAAAGCTGTTGATAACGCCACACAGACTAGGATGAAGGGAAAATAAAAATATCAAGTTGATACGAAACTTTTGTGGCCCACAAAAACTTTCTAATTATCAATGACCAGTCTCCTGCGGTGTGGTCCACTTGACATTTGGGTCAGCTTCATTTTTGGGACCTTGTCCTAAAATGAGATGGAAAAACTAATCGACGAAGTGGATATACAACATATAAATCAAGGTGGCCCTACATTCATTGACTCACCCTATGAGTTGTTGTCCCATGCCATCCCAATTAGTTAAACACATGTTAGAGTTGGCCTCTAACAAGGGGATGAGTTTTCATCCCAGGTTACATCTTAGATGAAGATCCGAATTGTTCATGCTCTCAGTACAGCCTTCCAGAAGCCATAACCTTTTAATCATGCCTCATTGATTAAAAATTGTTGGGTGCAGAAGTGACACCTAGTTGTGATTTAGACATGAATCAAACAATCATGGAAATAGAAAATTCAGGTATGCATAGAGAACACAACAATTTATATGAAAAAATTCCTGTGGTAAAAAATCATAACAACAAACAATTCACCATGAAAACAAAATTACAAGAAAGGAACAAATTACAATCAAACTCTAAAGTAGAAAATTCTATATCTCATTTCTTCAAACCTTAAGTTATCTCTAGAGCAATCATACGTTAATCCTAATCACACAATAACTCAGTTTATATAAAACAATTCCAAAATTAGAAATAAAAATATGCCCTTATACCGAAGTCGCATGCACTGTTGTTCAAACCTTCGATCGACCGATCGTTCAACGCCACAAGTTCAGTTCAATATAACTTGCTCAAAAATATCCAACGAGCTAACTTATTTTTTGGAATTTTCTCGATTAATTGAGATTCCATGTTCGATTGATCGAATATGTCCAAAACTATTTACAGATAACTGAAAAATTCAGAATTTTCTCAATCTGATCGAAACTTCCATCAATCGGAATCTAATGTTTCAGTATAGGTTGAAGGCACCAATTTCAACAAAAACTCTTATCATGTGTTTAAATACTCAGCAAGAATGCTAAAGAAATAGTCATTGTGAAGTGATACTAAAAACTTTCTGATGCAATCATGAAAAACCCAATCCAAAATAGAGGATAACAAAAGCACTTCTTGAGTTAATCAGATATTGAATTTTTTGAACCAGGTGCAACACAAACTGTCAGAACTACATGCTAA
The DNA here is from genome assembly GCA_037074715.1 of Magnolia kwangsiensis. Lineage (NCBI taxonomy): Eukaryota > Viridiplantae > Streptophyta > Magnoliopsida > Magnoliales > Magnoliaceae > Magnolia > Magnolia kwangsiensis. Next base: position 37,226,620 of record CM073576.1, on the reverse strand, counting down.
CATTTTCTTCTTATGTTGCAGTGTCAAAAGCTGGGTGCCATGCTAGAAAAGGACCAAGAGGTGAACAGGCAGTGCAGCTCGGACTCACTAAGGAATGGCGACAATGCCGACTACAACGACCGAGAAACCACATTGGGTGAATATGAAGTGAAGCCCAGCTTGTTGCTAGAGGAGGGATCAGATGTTAGATTGATAGCATGTTCAGACCATGAAAACTCTGTATCCTGCGAGCAAACTAGGCCAGAAGAACTGCAACTTCCAAGCATGGGAGAGCCTGTGAGCAGCTCACTAACATTGCCTGAGTGGAATGATTTCGATTCCTGCTGTTTCTCTGATCAGTCTTGTAGCAGTTACCAACTGTGGGATTTATGGCATTGAAGGAAATTATAAATCACATGAGAAGTTGGCGAACAGGTTCGAAACTTTTCATTGGATTTTCCACTTGAGATGTCAAGATAATGGAAACAACATTACAAACAGATATGTAATGAGACGCGAGTGGACGTGTTTGTTTTGTGATAGAGAACAGTGAGGCGAATGGACGATGAACAGAGTCATGTATATGTATTGAACCTTGACATGAAGTGGTCCAGACCAGGTTTTGTGGCACCATGTAGAATAGTGTTTGTAGACTCTCATACCAAGTTTTCAAGTTCTGTCAAATCTTGGACTGAATGGTTTTTTAAATACATGTACAAATGCAAGAACCTTAGACCAAAGGTGCTACTTCTCTAGCCAAGTATCTAATGGCCATCGACAGGTTCACCCAGCACGCCGAGTCCTTGGACATGGCTGTTGGGCTCGCGGCCTAGACACCTGAGCTTATCAGGTCAGTTCAAGATTAAAAAATCATGGTTGATTTATCAGAATGCGAAGCTTTACATCAACTTCATCTATTGATCAGATTCAGACAACAACACGTGTTATGTATCATTATATAGAAATGTGGGTCTACTTGAGCCTTGTATTATTGGGTCAGGTTCAAGGTGACAATGACTCAGCACTGGGCCCCATCGCTGTCTTCACCAACCACCGTTCCCATGGTCCCATTATAACCATCATTTTTGTGTTATTTGTTGTTATTGTTACATTTGAATACAGTTAAATTACAAGAAAAACTTTGATACTCTGGCAGCGGGTGGTTGATGATACGCAGGCACTTAAAAACTGCATACGTATCCTGCAATCGTTAGGACCGGACGCTCATACTTATCTCGAGGGGAAGCTCGTCAATTGAATTCCATACGTTCGGTCAGCTTCTCGCTCTGCCGTGCGCTCCCCCACTTCGTTTATGGGCTATTGATGTCAACACAAACAATAATCAGCTGTACGAATTCAACAGATAAATCATCATAGACCATAGAGTACAATAACTCAATTATTATTCTTTTATATTTATGATATATTTATAAAATGTTTTATGATTGGACGGTTTAATTTGAGTTAGGTATATGCGGTACAAATGCAAGTGCTACTCTGGCAGAGTATCAACTACTCTTTCATTTCTTGCACGTATAGACCGTGTAGGTAAAATGAATTGAAAATTTTCATGTGTGAACGGTAGAATCCACCAACGTGCCAACAATGACCACCCTAATGAAAGGGCCGTAGGAAATCACTGTGTTTCAATGATCCTAATCATTGAATTCTTCCATTACGTGTCGTTTTGATTTTCTTTTCCAACTCAACCTCCTTGTAAACTCTAATATATGTGTGTGTAGAGAGGGAGAAAGGACGAGGATTGCGTACCAACCCCGCCCGCCCCTAGCTCCGAATGGGCAGGTCTGTGGGCGAGCCCACCGTGATGTATCTGTACATCCAAACCGTCAATCCTTTTTCTTATATTATTTTAAGGCATGCATACAAAAATAAGGCATATCCAACTATCAAATGGACCACACCAAATAATAAGCTTGGTTGCATTAAAATGCACAAAGCATTAAATGTCAGTTGCATTAAATGCAAGAATCATCTTTGTTGTAGTCCATTTGAGTGTTAGATATGCCTCATTTTTGTTTTTATGTCTTAAATTAATATGAGGAAAGGGATTGGCGGTTTGGATGTACAAATACATCATGGTGGGCCCATCCAAAGACCTGCCCATTCGGAGCTAGGGACAGGCGGGGGTAGTACGCAATCCGCGTCCATGAGAAATACTCACCTGCACATCTCTTTAGATGAGCATATGTACGCACCTGGGCATAAGGTCTGATCGGTCGACATGATGCGGCACTTCATCAACTTTCAGCCTGTAGCAATTTTTATTTTTTTTTCATTTCATCCTTTAATTTGCTTCTCTTTGCTATAGCCCACCAAAGTTTTGGATCAGCCTGAAATTTGAGCTTAGGGTTTCATTAGTTGCAGCATCGCATGTACTGTTTAAATTTTGTGCCCATGACAGGTGCTGCTCACATGAAACGGTGCATATGTAGAGAGAGATGAATGTTCCCTGCCCACTTTGTTACGTGAGCACTTTTGCACACGTTTCTTAGGCATAGAATTTGAAGATGCGGCACTCCTCGCAAGCCCAAATTTCAGCCTGATATAAAAGTCTGATGGGACATGGCAAAAGGAAATAGTTTCCTCCCTTGCTTTGTATTTCCCTTTGCTATGCCTACCAGAGTTTTGAATTAGGCTGAAAATTCAGACCATAGAGTTTCAAGGGGTACCGCATCACATGTACCGTTCGTATTACGTGACCATTCAGATCAATTGTAAGACTTCATCCCATAAATCAGCCCCATACAAAAGTGGGCACACCACCTGGAACAGTGGGATAGGACACACCATTGAAATCTTCCTGGGACCTACCGGAGCCTTGGATAAAGCCGACATTTTGGTTGCTGCCTTCATCCTCCCACTGCTCACCTCATGAACGGATTGGATGTCATATCAACATCACAGTGGGCCCTTGGAAAATTCCACTGGTGGGTCTTTATTCCCACATGTGCCTATTGTGGGTACCACTTGAGTTTTGGATGGGCATGACTTTAAGGCTTACCTTCTAAAATGGTCGCCCACTGCCCATGTGATAAGATAGATTGGATGTCACAGATACATCACGGTGGGCACCACAGAAATGCTCAAGAGGGTCGCAGCAGCAATATGGCAAACTATTCACCTTTCAATCCTGGTAATAGTCTAATTATGGTCAGACTATAAAAAAAATTGCAATAGACGAATGGTTTGGATTGGAAGCTTGCAACAGATCTACCAACTGTAGATCACAGCTAAGGTCCACCGAACTAGTCAGATGTAAGAAGTGTGAAATCCCAATCATATGGGATATGATTATCAATTTCAATTACGAAAGCTGATAGAAGCGCCCAGCTCTATCACAATCTAAAAGTAAAGAATGGTAAATGAAGTCCAATACACATAACATCATTGCGCACCCGGCCTAGAAATCAGACAAGGCCACCTTTTGTTCCGTTAGTTCTATTTATCTTTTATTTATTTTACTGGGTGGGGCAGATAGGATGCAACTCCGTTGGTTGGGTAAGGTTGAAGATCAACCCAAGACCACTCCAACCTCAAGAGGGCCCAACCCCCAATCTGAATCCCCTCTATACCCACCGAATCTAATCCAATCCAAATTTAAATCAGGTAGGCATTTTTTTCAATTCAACCCCAACCCATGGATCTTGACAACAGGACCCAACGACCTTCAACTCAGGTTGGGTTAGTTGGCTTTGGGTAGACCCAAACACAAGCTGCAGCTTAGCCACGGGGTCCAACCAATGAATGGCATGGATAATGCAAGACTACAAAGGCCAAAGGTTTAGCAGAGATGTGTCACGGTAAGAAGCATAGTCCATCAAATCTAGCAGCAAGTGGTACCAGTCTTGCAAGAAGCATTGCCAGTTAAATCTAGCAGGAAATGGCTCTGAGATGGCACACCATGTCAAGGAAATTTCATCAGCTTCTGCTGCATGTCAGGCTTTACATTCCCTCTATAAGAGATTTGCCTGCCGGACAAACCGTTAGCAGTAGTGCCTAAAATCTGGGAAATATAAGGTAAACCACCCAAAGAAAATGTACCCAGTAAATTTTTTTTTTAAATGTTGATCCAGTTTCTTTTTTGATAGGTAAGCATGGCTCCAACCCCACACACCTCAAAGCTGAAATGCACCATCCGCCAATAAACCGCATGCTCAAACCCAAATCAAGATATTGATCAGATGAGATGCTAGTATGTTGAATATGGACCATTCACTCTCTTTTTTTTTTCTTCTTTTTTTTTGTTATAGAAGGCTTTTCTTTCCATTCAGGGATGAACACCTGAGGATTGGACAAGCTGCCTTTTAAGCATATTCAACTTTTTGGTGAATTGTACCAGAAAAACGTTCTCACAGTGTCTCACGCAGTCACCATAGCAAGCATCCTGCTAGTAAATGCAAGTGGGGAGGTGGTGCATGTGGGTAAAAGCAAACTTCTCTAGTATAGGAGATATGATTGCACAATTGCAGGTAGAAAATATCCACAAGGCACAGATGACACATTTGCACATGGTGAAAGATTTAACATAATCAAAGCAGTTAATTAATGGTCTGAACAGAAATCAAGCAGGAAACTAAATAAACAGGGGTTGGCAACAGCCCATGTTGAAAATCCCAATCCATATATTTCCAATCCTCTTCAGAAATTCATTTCTAGAAGCAAAAATCTTATGTCCGACATCTAATGTTTCCTACCTCGATAATCAGTAGATTTACTTGATCTTCTTCTTTGGCCTCAACTGAAAATCCAAAATGCCAACAGAGAAACTGAGTTATTATCACATCAAATCATACAGAAGTAACAATACAGGATGAATGGGAGAACATTGAGACAGACCTGATTGCTGTGGCCACACTTCTTCTTCCTGCAGTTCACAGCCCTCGGATGCAGGCGTGCATAACATCTGACCAGCAAAAAACAATATCGTCAATATCATAAGTTCATGCAAATTGGGTAGCCTCAAATGTGATAATTGCAGCGCATGTGCACAACAGCACAGGCAAAACTCAGCTTTTATTTGAACAACATAAATTTATTTATTTTTATCACGAGGTGAGGCTGCAATGATGAGCAAACCTCCTGTCATTTCTTGCATTACAGAAAGGTCAATGTGTCTGCATGTGAAGCATACTGAGAGACAATATTAGATCTTCCCAGCAGAGGATTTTAGTCACACAAATGAGAGGGTGAAACAAGATTATAACATAGATACTAGGAGCATTCAGAATGACTTGATATACCCTATAATCACTATAAAACCTTGAAAATGAATTAGTAAAGCATACAGTGCAAGCTAAGCACCCTGATAACAACCCGTTGAAATTAAAACCCTTTCCACATGCTCGAGAAATATGTAGGGGCAATATATTAAACAGTCGGTGAAGACCAAACATAACTTTTCTTTGAAATGTTAAGAGTATAATTATATTTATATCAACATGATAGATCATAAAGAATGGTGGACAATTGTATTTTATACTTAACAAAAATATATTTTATACCAAGAATACCTCTCAAAAATATTATACTAACAAATGTCCCAATGTGCAGGAAGCCTTTCCAAGCGCCCAACAGGTATGTGGCATCATTACATTAAACAGACAGAGCAGCCTAAGACAACTGTATCAGCATGTCCCTATCAAGTAGGTACTCTTGCTAGACTACATTGCTCCATTAGAAAATGAAAATTGGGGCATGCTCCCCCGGAGGAACCAAAACAACTGAATGATAAGGTCTAGCATGGCATACAGTCAGGTTGATCGGTGTATGGAAAAATCATCTAAACCCAATGGAGGAAAAAAGAAATTTTGTTTAAGTTCACACAAAGTGACAAGGACATTGTATTTTATAGTCTTTTTTTTAAAAAACTTACATATGCGTATCCCAAACCCTTAAACACAGCTCGGTACATAATCTTGAACTTTCAGGCCCTGTCTTACCTTTGGAATACTTAGATATGCACACTTCTATTTTCTAGTTTTCCATTTTTTAAGATACTATTTTGCATACTTCTAAAACTATATTATTCTATTAAATGTATATGCACAGAGATGTGACAGCAAATCTCACTTTCAAAACCCCACAATTGCCCAACAAAAAAAAAACATGCATGTAGGTGTCCAATGTACAAAGATTTCAGGCCATTTTGGGCAGCCCATTAGTTGCAGACTTGCAGTTGTTAGGTTATTTCACCCTCCCAAACATGGTGAGTGTACAAAAGCATGACCTCTTGCAAAACAGATTGTTCCATCTTCTTTTTTTCTTTCTTTTTTGATGAATAAGAAAAGAGGGTTCTATCTCTCACCCAAAAATACATAGACACCAATTGGAATTTTTTTTCAATATTTTGTTGTATATTTCTGAAACTAATAAAACATTCAAGTGTTCTATGCCACTGTGGCAACTGATATTCGAACTAAAACAGATTAGACAAATGATGGTGCAAAAACTTGAATGCTTACAAAATTACTCTTACAAGTCAAGATGCATTCAAACTAGGGCAACGAACCAGAAACATGACTTTTAAGGAGAAAATTTTACATAGGGGTTTTTTTAGCAAAATGGCCACATGGTTTGACCGATGCTAGCCTTTAACCCCATTGTCCATTTGCCTGTTTATGAGGCACTATGACAGGATTTGAACCTTTTCAGGGACGAAAATGCCACTGGTGCAAGGTTAGCATGCGCACGACATTAGAGTACTAAAGCCATTAAGAGGCCTCTTTCCAAAAGGGTGGAGTGGGCCCCACAAAATCAGAATTAGGCCCACTCCATGGAAGATGATCCAATCCACTCATATTATTTGGGGGATCCTGGACCCACAGATAGCATTAAGTTGAGTTTGATTGAAGCCTTTTGTGGCCCACAAAATGCATTAATGTGGGGCGCTCATTCACATATATTTCTACTGTTGTGGTCCACTTGTGATGAGGTTTTCCCCCATTCTTGGGCCCATGATTGAAATTGAATCCCCATTCAAATGGAGTACATGGATTTTACTCACAACAACTCTTGGGCTCCACAGAAGCTATCCATATGGCCTCTTATGGGGTTTCTATGGGGCCAAGACGCCCTCAAGGAACCATTTTGGATTTTCCAAATTCTTTTTCCGGAGAGGGGACCACCAATGCCTCTGACATTAAGAAGGTAGTTGTGTAGGGCGAGCACACTCTCCGGAGACTCTTCAGCAAACCTCTGGCGTACTTTTCTCATCTTGCAGGAATTACAACTGTTAGGGAAGAAATCGCCATTGTCTTTATACTCTCTAACTTTTCCATTCTCCGATGATCACCATACCTTCAGTGGGGACAGCACTACAATGGCGACCTTCCAGGGACTATCAACATAAGGGTATAGGTGTAACATGTATTTTTTATTTTGTTGAACTACGATGGAGTTATACATCTCACAATGGTGATTCACTGTAAATTCACATCCGTGATCCGTAATTGATGACAACGACGCTCCCATTCAAAATGCACAGCGGCGATCCTATTGAAAATGCTCAATGGCGATCCGCAACAGATGACAACAACGATCCTTGTGTATTTTGACAGCGATCCCACTGTAAAATCTCAACAGAGATCCACAACAGATGAAAATGGAGATCTGTAACGAATGACAACAGAACTCCTTGTGTGTGACAACAAAGATCCTTATGGATTTCAACAGAGATCCGTATCATACGAAAACAGAAATCCTTCTGGATTTCAATAGCGATCCTTTTGTAAATTCTAAATGGAGATCCCTAACAAATGACAACGGAGATCCTTGCTGCTTTCAAGGAAGATCTGTAACATACAGCAGTGGAGATCCATAACAAATGACAATGGAGATTTGTAACGAAAAGAGTTTTCGGTCCCACAACGAAAGTGAAGGGTCCCAAAGTTGGGGCCACCGAAAGTTTGCCAAAAACTGTGATGGTCCCACACAGGTAGCAGCAACATCCGTTCAGTGGTCCCAACTTTGGAACCACCAAACGGATGGGGCCTCTATTGGATGTTGGCCCAACATTTCGATTTTCAGACAACATCTATGGGGCCCACCACCTGTTATTTCTGAAATCCTCTCCATCCATTCGATTGGGTTTCTCATTTAAGGCATCGGCCAAAGAATTGAAGGAAAAAACATTAAGGGTGGACCACACCAAAGGAAACATTTCAGATTGAATGGCTACCATTATCGACGTTTGGAGGCAATAGAGGCTTCGGATCAAGATGAAATTAATGCCTTCTGTGCCTTCTGTGGGACTAGGACTGGCCGAATCAAATTATCGAATTGGATCTCCCGTAGTAGGCCCATTTGTGGTTTGAAGGAGCCCACTCCATGCTTTCGGAAAGCTCCATTTTAACTTCCACAGCACTCAACTGTCATACACATGCCAGCCATACAACAAGGGCATTTTGGTCCCTAGAAAGTTTTAAAAAAAGTGTCAGAGTGCCAAAAAATAAGGGCTTGGAAAGTGGAGTCAATGGCTATCATTGGTCAAACCATGAGGCCATTTTGATTTTTTTATTTTTTTTAACATTTTACATATTCCTTAAAGAAGTTGAGAGTTACAAGTGCTCAACTTCATTAAAAGAATCCCAACAAATTGCATTCCTATTCAGGAAGTCATCAACTTCTTAAAGAAACCCTAACAAAGTGAAGTCCTATACATGACCACCCCAGCCTATAACTTCTGTAAACATAAATATAAAAATAAAATAAATAAATAAAACCTACAGCCCTCAGCTTCTTTAAGAAACCCTAACAAAGTTAACTCCTATTCATGACCACCCCAGCCTACAACTGTATTTAAATAAAAATAAAAAAAAACTAAAGTCCTCAGCTTCTCTAAGAAACCCAAACAGATTGAAATTCACCACCACCAGTCCTCGCCTTCTTTAAGAAACTCAAAACATTCCTCAACTTCTTTACAAAACCCTAAGGGGTTGTTTGGAAGCCTGTAAATGGGGCTAACCGTAAATGATTTACAGGTAAATGGCTTACAGTGTGTTTGGATGCTGAAAAAAGTATGTAAATGATTTACAGACTGTAAACCATTTACAGCTTTCAGCCCCATTTGATTTATGGGCAAAAAGCTGTGACTTCATTTACAGGCTCCACATTCACAGCCTAATGGCTATAAACAGAAAGATTGGCTCCCCATTTACAGGGCATACAAACACAGATAATCATTTACCTGCAAATCATTAAAAGCTTACAGCAAAACAAAACAGGCTTCAAATGATTTACACCTGTAAATCATTTACCAATTACAACCCCCAACAGATTGAAATCCTCCACCACAACAAGTACCACCATGGCCTATCTCTACAGTGGCCTACCAGATCAACAGTCTCAAATCACCATGCGTATGCCACATGCACAGTGATTAGGTACGGTGCATCGAAATTCAATCACACATGCAGCAAAAGCATAATAGCATTTCTCAATATCCAACAGAGGTTATTACATCATTGTTACAAATCTGTGACATTTTTCCCCGAACTCAAACTCACAAAACAATTTTTTGGGAGAATTTTTTTTAACAGAGTATAAGATGAGCACTAAATTCATAAATAATGTTTCTAAATCCATCATTTATATAAATAAATAAATAATTTAAAATTTAAAAAAAAAAAAAAAAAAAAAAAAAAAAACACACAAGAATAAAAGAAAGATGAGATCCTTTCAAGGCTTCTAAGTGAATAGGAAAAGAAACAAAGAGAAAAACTTACTTCCGGCAAATCATCTTATCTTGATTATATTTCCTGGCCAAAGCCATCAGAGAAGGCTCTATGATCCCACCACGAAGCCTCAGAACAAGATGCAGAGTCGATTCTACAACAGCAACCAAAGCATTAATATAACAGCAATAGACAGACGGATCGAAATCAGATGAAAGAATCTAACCACCTTTCTGGATATTGTAGTCGGCAAGTGTACGGCCATCTTCGAGCTGCTTCCCAGCGAAAATCAGACGCTGCTGATCGGGTGGGATTCCTAAAGACAAACGGAAAAATAAAAATTAAAGAAAAAAAAAATATTTGGAAATGAAAAAAAAAAAAAAAAAAAGAGGATCCAAAGAAATGGAAATTAGGGTTAGAATGTGAGAAATATACCTTCCTTGTCCTGGATCTTGGCCTTGACATTGTCGATGGTGTCACTCGATTCAACCTCTAGGGTTATTGTCTTTCCCGTTAGGGTTTTCACGAATATCTGCATCTTCTTCTCTTCTTCTTTTTCGCGCCTCCTTTCCCTCGCGGAGGGGTTTTGCTCTGTTGATCTTATATATCGAACGACCGAAGCTAGGGTTTCTCTAGCGATTAGAGTTGAGAAAGCACATAGCTACTCGCGGGAAACCTACTCTCCCTACACGTGCAATGTGGTGCTTGTGTGAAAGAGCTCCACCCCTAGTAATCAGGCCCGCCCTGTGATCAGATGGAGGATGTAGACAGGCCCGGTTGTCTTACAAGATGGGTCACACCTAATGAATGGCGTCAATCTCCCATAATCATACCGGGGAGGGTAGGATCCTCACGTGTTGCTAGATGTTCGACCAGGCCGAGATGACCATGCACGGGCTTCGGCCCAATTTGCCCACATTTGGGCTTGTGCCGGGAGCCCTACTATGGCCCAGAATCAGGCTTGTCGGCAGGAAGCCATCCAGCCCACATACAGCGTTAGGAGTACTCAATGAACAATCGTGACCGTCCAATCAATTGCTTGCAAAACAATCATGAAATCAATTTCTCGCAGCAGCGACGATCTCAAAGGAGAGCAGCACCATTGAATCAAAGGGAAAGATGGGCCCTTTAGATGTTTGATATTTCTCAGAGGGTTGGTTTCTAGCCCACTGGATAAACAGACGGATCGGATCCAAAAGGCCCATAAATGGTAATATGCAGAGTTCATCTTTCTTTTTGGTAGGAAATAAAAATAAGTTTTATAACCAATAATCATTAATCATCTCTTACTATAATCACGAGGGCTACAAACTTCCTTTCTTTCACGGCTCTCTTGATACTACAAGGCGTAGCTCGAACTCAGCTTCGCTCAGTCCTCGAGCCTTATTGGCTAACTTGGCTCAGTTCAATCAACAGCTAAAGCTAGTTCGAGCCTATGCAACATTTTCTCAAACACATAAAGCACATCTTCAATTTTTCACATAATGCAAAATAATAACAGTAGTATATAGGTATTTCATCAAACATGCGAACAACATTAAAATCTTGATTTGAGGACAGTTTTATAATGTAAAGTTTTTTTTATATAGCAATTTGTTTCGTATCCATTCCTTTGCAAAGAATGTATGCCCCGAAACAATACTTCATTGAGTCATTTCATCAAACACTTGGTGAGCAACATCAATATCAAAATAACTGAGTTATCAAGTCAATTTGATCCGAGTTGATTCGAGTTGAGGTTCGATCCGAGTTGAGTCGAGCTCGGGCAAGCTCAAACTCAGCTTCGAACCGAGTTGAATCGAGCTTTTTCGAGTCAAGGTGAGCGAATTCATCGAGCTAACTCGGTTCGTGTACAACTCTATATAACGTCCTGAATTTTCACTATTTTGGATTTTCAAAAAAAAAATCCCTTAATTTTTTTAAACTAACTTATATTATCGCCTACTGACCATTAACAATCAATGTTAGTTTATACACAGGTGTTACCAATAAAGAACCGTACAAATCTGATTAATCAATCGTAGGAAGCTAACGAATCATGTCGATCACTTAAATACCGAGTTTAGCCATATGATTTGTTTACATAAGGCCGAAATTTAGTCGACCTATCACTGATTAATTGAGATAACCGTAACTAAATAAAGATCTATCCAAAACTGAGACAAGTAAGGATCATATCTTAATTAACAAACTAAATCAATCAAGTTACCCCTTTAGCCTAAAAACCAACGCTTTAGGGTTACTAAGATCGAATTGTCATTTTTGCTAATTATAAATAAGTCACACTATAAACGTAGTTAATCTAAACCCTAATAATTGCACACAAGAAATCTTGATACCTAATTCATTACAGAAATGCCTCAATTTTCCGAATAAGTTCTATACTGCTCGCTGGGCTTAACGTCCATCGTAGGTGGAGAATTAAGATAGTACCCAGAACTGCGCAACTTAGGCCAAAGTCCAAGTGCTTGAAATGCGCAAATACCCTAGGCTGAAGCTTGAAACTTAAGTAAAATAGACTTTCCGCTCTTTCGCGAAGTTGTAGCTTTCCGACCGTTAGAACTCGATGTATGAGTTAAGGATATTCTCCTGCTCATATCCGTATAGCCGCGGCTCCTATCGATCACTAACGACCGTCCATCGAAAGTAGGGCCCTCACGGTTGATCGAGGAGTCCGATCGTCGCCCAATTCTGATAAACTATAGATCCTATAGTGGGGCACCTTTCCCTGACATGGATGAGCCAGTGGGCCCCCGGAGAGACCTTATAAGTGGGAAACAATCTCCCTTGGGGTTAATATAATAGATAAAGGGCCAATATGGCCATTTGCACCACTTCTAACACTATATAAGGGCTTCATTTGGGCACCCCCTTCTCCCATACGAATTTCATACCTTAGCATGGGTGAGAGAGAAGAGACAGAGATAGAGAGAAAAGAAAGAGAAAGAGAATGGAGAGTGTGTGTTTAAGTGAAGAAAATCTTGATGCTTGTAGGGTTAGTACTCCTTCAACCAAACTTTTGGCTATTACCAAACCTCTACCAAATTCGCCCGTGTCAAGAATCGGAGGTAAAATTTATATCTTACCCTTCGATTAAGCAACCTAGTGTAGATTTATAGTCATTAATTGTGTTTTTCTTGATTTTGATTTAGGAATTGATAATTCTTTCCCAAATCCCTAACCCTATGAGCTTAAAATAAGAGATTTCTTCTTAAAGGTGTGAACCATTATTTTTAGGTTTCCATTTATCGACTCTTAAGGATCTCAGTTAATGATGTCTTATGTTGAATGGGTTGTAATAGTTAGCATATTCATATTTAATGTTTAATTGTATTATATGTTATTGGTTGGATATGGATGCTCACATGTTCGATGAAATGTCTAAGTGGTAGAATGTGTTAATGTTCACATGCTCGATTTATTGCCTAAGTGATTGTATTACTTTATGCATGCCCACATGTTTGATTTAATGCTTTAGTGAATGTAATACCCCATGGATGCTCATGTGTTCAATGAAATGCCTAAGTAGTTGCATAGTGAAATTTACGTTATAATTGTTGATATGAAGTTTAGTCCATAGAAATATTTAAGATTGTTAAAATGTTAGATCAGTCGATAAATCATCCAAATCAAGGGGTAGCCCAAGTTAAGGTGGCCACCTTAGGCTTATTCGATCGACTCGGTTTGAACACAGATGACCGACAGTATCTGGATTACACGAGTTGCTTGCACCCAATGCCGGTTGTGTCGTGGTTTTCCCAGGTCAATCAAATTAGTCCACTAGCCGACTGATCATATATGTTCACAATGTATGACACGATTAAATGGAATCTAAGATACTCCGTTCCCAATGGATGTGTTCATTTATAACCGTTGATGCGATACAATCCCATAAAGACTCATGAGCTGGGCATGATGGTATGAGATACCGTGTCCGACCTGTCGGCCTACGCTAGGGTGACGAGTCTCCCCGTAGTGATTAGTGAGTAACTAAGACTTATGAACCGAGCATGGTGGTATGGAACACCGTGTCCAAGCTGTCAGCCTATGCTGGGGTGACGGGTCTCCCCATAGTGACCAGTGAGCACTGATGGAGGTGATAGACCATTGTTCGAACGACCCCCGTCAAATTACTCAGCCGATGGTTGCGTGCTAGAGTACCGTTCAAACGACTCTAGTGTAAATGGCATTGGGTGACAAGCCCTTTCATTTATCTGTTTTTGGTTTTATGTGACAAGCCCACACCTCGAAACTGAGTGATCATACTTGGTTTTGGTGACAACTTATACCAAGTTGATCTTTATATATTTATGTATCATATCGTACCTTTGGAATTGTTGATTTATGAGATAAACGGGTGACACCTGAATTTGAATCAAGGAACATTGGTAAGGAGTCGCTACGTGCGGCAACGAGCTGTGGTCCGGATAAGGACTCATAATATACCGTCAATATCCTAGCTTTAACAATATGCTGGATGAATAGAACTTAATAATTACTCGCCTAACATGATCATTCATTGTATCGCATTAGTTTAGAATGTGGCGAAACAGACGTTGAAGTTACATGTTGAGAAGTGTTACCATTTGCAAACCAGGTAGTCGGAGTCGCATGTGAGGGAGTGTTACTTGGAAAGGGCGTGCATCATGGCTTATCTTCATATACACATTTAACAAGAGTATTTGAGAATTGTTTAATTTCTTATTTATCATTAACTGCGCTTATTATGTTGATAACATGTGTAACTTAGAACTAATGGAACCATTGAGTTAGCTACTCACTTCCACTTGGGACGGTGTTTTAAAACACCAACCAGGTATATCATTGATGCGAGTACTGGTAAGACCTTAGACATGTAGACTTATATCGATTTGTACCAATGCCATTATGCTTTGAAGAATTAGGCGTAAATTGAAAGCTTTATACTTTAATCATATTGGGTATATATATTGTGGCTTGTATAACCCACATTTTGGGTAATCAACACGATTGGAATTATATTTTTGCTCTTAGCCATATATTTATTGACAATTGTTATCTTTACATCGCTTTGAATTCGCTACTTTGAATTGTGTTACTCTCATTATCTGTGTGTGAAATGAATTCGAATCTGAAAAAGGACACATGTGCGTTTTCATTTGAGTTAATACCCGGAAACTTGGTATCAGGGTCTTTGTACTCGGGTGCCGATTTTCAGGGCGTTACAAGTTGGTATCAGAGCAAAGTATTGAGATAACCAAGACCTTGGGAATGAGGACTATACAAACCATAATAACTTAGTGTTGAGACACTTAAATTTTGAGGTTTGAACTTAAAAGAAGATTTTCCTAGTTTTAGGAGTATTCGATACTATAGGAAATATAGTAAACAGAGGACGATGAACCAAGGACTAAATTCCCTGCTTGGTTGTATTTTAAAACTCAAAACTTAGAAACTGAATTCTAGGATAAAATTACATTTTGTTGGCTGATTTTGAACTTAAACTTTGAAATGATGAACAATAGAATCAAATTCTCGATTTTGTGATGCTTTCGAACCCAAATATAAAAACATGAACATAAAGGCTCACTCGGTTAATTTTATCACATAGGAAGTGTTTAAATGCGTGTATTCCGACTTGGAATGAGTAAATTTGATAAATCGTTGCTTGAGTGAGCAAGATTCAATGTAGGAGTTCAAAGACTCGGTAGGATGAGTGACCTAGGCTTGATAGAAACTCGACCACGAAATACAAAGTTAACGTTTTACAGAATATGGATAGTGGGTCTCTATTCCTCGAAATAATAGCTAAGGGTTGTTTGGCACCATGGATTTGGAGGGATTTTAGGGGATTTTAATTCCCCTGGTTGTTTAACACCATAAGGGGGCACTTGGTGCAGGGTGTTATATGGAATTAGGTGGGATGGAATTGCATTCCCATGTAGAATTTTTCTGATTTTGAAATTCACTACACATGTGGGCCCTACATTAATGCATGCAATTGTCCATGCCATCCATTCATACTCTCGTTTTGGTTTTGGCGGGCCAAGTCGTCTCCGCCTTGAGCTTGAGAGACTTCTGGCGTACCTAGACCACCAAATGAATGGCCCCTTGAATCCAAAAAGGACCGCCGTCAACGTGAAGTCAACCCTCTCTTTCAAATCTATTTTTTCCATGAGAAGTTCCCTCTCCAAGCTAGTTTTCTAAATCTCATTCCCTCTCATACCCATTAACCTTTAAGATCTCCCCTTCCAACCCATATCCTTTCAAAATCTCACCTTCCACCACTTTATTCTTCTAATTTTTTTAAGTGTTTTTCATATTAGACACAACTCTTAAAGCTCAAAAGATGAAGAGCTATAATTAAACTAAAATTTACTATAAATAGTAAAAATGTAAATAAAATGAATTTTTGACAATTAACGTTATGTAATCTCACAAAATAAACTAGTTTTTTGGATAAAATAGCTCCTCTTCCGCAAAAATCATATATGACATGTCGAGTAACTCATCCCGGATTGCGAGATACAATGATTTCAAAGAAAAGAGTGGCGGGTCCACGCCAAATTGGATCGACCCAGTGCGCCACCGCCGATTCCAGACAAAAATCCGGCAGCGCCACCGCTGAAATTTTCTGCATTTTTGGGTTGACTTCAAAAATTCATGTCTCATTCGTTATAACTCCAATTTAGGTGATTCAAAAGCCAGATTGAAGCTTGATGAGTATATTTTTATATAAAAATAAGTAAAAATTAAAATAAAAATTTTAATATAATAAATTTTAGGATGTTTTGACAACTATTTAAAAATTATTAATTTCGGACAGCTTTTACTTCTAGAATTTTAATAATTTATTTACAACTCCAAATAATATAAAATTTTTGTAGGATGACTTTAAACTTAATGGTGAAATATTATAAAAATTTTACAAATAATTCAGTTACCAAAAGTATAAGAAACCTTATAAGAAATAGAGACATTTTGTAATCATACAAACAATCGTTAGTTTCAGACAAATATTACTTTTAGAATTTTAATATTTTTTTTACAATTCCAAATGAAATAAAATATTGTAGAGTGAGTTTAAACTTAATGATAAACTATCATAAAAAAAAATTAATAATTTAATTACTAAATATATTAGAAATGTTACAAGAAATAGAGACATTTTGAAATCATATAAAATTCATTGGTTTTGGACAACCATTACTTGTAGAAATTTTTATAATTTTTGTAGAGCTTAAAATGAAATAAAATTTTATGAGATAAATGTTAGGTTAATTATGGATTATTAAAAAATTATAAAAATAATTTAGTAACTAAATGTGACAAAGATGTTATGAACAATAAATGGATTGAAACTAAAAATTTCTGCAACTTCGAGTTGTCGATAAACCGGACATATCTTTTTTATATTTGAGTTTTAGAAATTTGTGTCTTTTTAGAAATTATTTCTAATCACACCAGAAATCATCCTGTATAATTAAATTAGATTATTTTAGTATATTTTTATACTTCAAATAATTTATAATACGGTTGAACTACGACTCTAAAGTAGAGTTGAGTTTGATTGTTTAATACTCTCTAAGTTCGTATTTAGGGTGAACTTCACTAAAATAATATGATTTCCTTATTCATTTGTAAATTCAAGGTTCATACCAAATTGAGGAAACGATATTCTTCCTCTTTCATTTTTCATGCCCTTCTTAATGTCATTAGTCATTCAAACCTCTGAAATACCTTAGAACTCTCGATTCTTCATTTCCTCTTAAAATTAACGAAATCGGAGAATGGTTTACTTATAACCCACCAGCCATAGGATTGAGATGGTAACATAGAGATACAATCTTAGGCCCTTGAAATTTTTTTAAGGATAATCGTTTGACCATAGGCATAGTGAAAGATTTATTAATCACTAATTTAAACATTAATTAAGACGAGAACTCTCTTTGTACAAGACCCGAATGACAACCTTATAAATAGGAGATTTTAACTTTCCAATGATGTGTGATTTTTTCTAAACATTTAGTTTGATCAGACTACGAAATTACGAGATCATATACTTGCAAAGTATTCGCTGCTTGACCCAATTCTCAATCCTAGGTGACTACCAACAGACTCACTTCTTTGACCGAGCAGAAGACCAAGATCCACCAGACCTAGGAAGGGATACAAGGAGCTTTCTACCTTGGTCAGGTAGATGAGCTACGTATTGGATTCAAGTCCATTACAACCGTCTCTCTATGTTGGCCGAACACAAAAACTACAAAAAAAAAAAACTAAAAATTTTATTCTAGATAAAGGGGAATAGTCGTCACGAATACAATTCTTTTGAAAAAATTGAAGTGAATTGAGGGTAAAAACTTTTAAGGGGAGTAGATTACAATAAGTTATGCTAGTGTATTTAGCCTACACCCTAACACACATATGAACACGAAATTAGTAAAACTTAGGTGTACAAATTAGAATATCTTTACTTAATAACATTAGGTAATTTCGGGGATGAAATTATTTTTAAGGGGGGTAAATTGTAATGTCCTGGATTTTCACTGTTTTGAATTTTCAAAAAAAAAAAACCCTTGAATTTTTTTTATAACTAACTTATCGCTTACTGACCATTAACACTCAATGTTAGTTTATACATAGGTGTTACCAGTAAAGAATCGTACAAATCCGATCAATCAACTATAAGAAGCTAACGAATCCTACCGATTACTTAAACACCGAGTTTAGCCATATGATTTGTTTACATGGGGCCCAAATCTAGTCGACCCATCACTGACTAATTGAGACAACCGTAACTAAATAAAGATCTACCCAACGCTGAGACAAGTAGGGGTCAGATCTTAATTAACAAACCAAATCAATCTAATTACCCATTTAACCTAAAAACCAACAATTTAGGGTTATTAAGACTGAATCACTATTTTCGTTAATTATAAACAGGTTATACTACGAATGTAGTTAATTTAAACGCTAATAATTGCACACAAGAAATCTTGATACCTAATTCATTATAGAAATGCTCCGATTTTCTAAACAAGCTCTAAATCATTCGTTAGTGGGCCACTAATTCCGAAACTATAGAATAATATCAGTCTCGCTAGGCTTGACGTCCATCGTGGGTGGAGAATTAAGATAGTACCCAGAATTAAGCAACTTGGGTAAGAGGCCGAGTGCTTGCAATGCGCAAATACCTATGTTGAAACCTGAAACTTAAGTGAAATAGATTTTTCGCTCTTTTACGAAGTTATGGCTTTTCGACCGTTAGATCACAACCAAACTCGAGGTATGAGTTAAGGATATTTCCCTGCTCATATCCGTATAGTCGCAGCCCCGATCGATCACCAACGACCGTCCATCATAAGTGAGGCCCCCACGGTTGATCGAAGAGTTCAATTGCAGCACGATTCTGACAAAATATAGATCCTATAGTGGGGTACCTTTCCCCTAACATAGATGAGCCAGTGGGCCCCCAGAGAAACCCCATAAGTGGGAAATAACCTCCCTTAGGGTTAATATAATAGATAAAGGGCCAATAGGGCCAGTTGCACCACTTCTGGCACCATATAAGGGCCTCATTTGGGCACCCCCATCTCTCATACGAATTTCATACCCTAACTTGGGTGAGGGAGAAGAGAAAGAGAAAGAAAGTGATAGAGAGAAAAGAAAGAGAAAGAGATTGACGAGTGTGTGTGTTTGAGTGATGAAAATCTTGGTGCTTGTAAGGTTAGTACTCCTTCAATCATACCTTTGGCTATTACCAAACCTCCACCAAATCCACCCATGCTAAGAATTAGAGGTAAATTTTATATCTTACCCTTCGATCAAACAACCTAGTGTAGATTTCTGGTCATTAATTGTGTTTTTCTTGATTTTGATTTATGAATTGATGATTCTTCTCCAAATCCCTAACCCTAGGAGCTTAAAATAGGAGATTTCTTCTTAAAGGTGCGGACCATTATTTCTAAGTTTCCATTTATCGACCATTGAGGGTCTCAATTAATGATGTCTTGTATTAAATGGGTTATAATAGCTAGCATGTTCATATTTCATGTTTGATTATATTATATGTTATTGGTTAGATATAGATGCTCACATGTTCGATGAAATGTCCAAGTGGTAGAATGTGTTGATTTATTAATGTTCACATGCTCGATTTATTGCCTAAGTGATTGTATTACTTTATGCATGCCCAAATGTTTGATTTAATGCTTTAATGAATGTAATACCCTATACATGCTCATGTGTTTGATGAAATGCCTAAGTAGTTGCGTAGTGAAATTTATGTTATAATTGTTGATATAAAGTTTAGTCCATAGAAACACTTAAGATTGCTAAGATGTTAAGTCAGTCGGTAAATCACCCAAATTAAGGGGTGACCTAAGTTAAGGCGGCCACCCTAGGCTTATTCGATTGACCTGGGTTAAACACGGATGACCGACGGTAACTGAACTACACGGGCTGCTTGCACCCAATGCCGGTTGTGTCGTGGTTCTCCTAGGTCAATCAAATTAATCCACTAGCCGATTGATCATGTATGTTCACAATATATGACATGGCTAAATAGAATCTAGGATACCATGTTCCCAATGGATATGTCCATTTATAACCATCAGTGCGATACGATCCCACTAAGACTCATGAGCCGGGCATGGTGGTATGAGACACTGTGTCCTTACTGTCAGCCTACGCTGAGGTGATGAGCCTCCTCGTAGTGACCAGTGAGCAACTAAGACTCATGAGTCAGACATGGTGGTATAGGACACCGTATTCAAGTTGTCGGCCTATGTTAGGGTGACGAGTCTCCCCATATTGACTAGTGAGCATTGATGGAGGTGATAGACCATTATTCAAACGGCTCTCGTCAAATTACTCGACCAATGGTTGCATGTTAGAGTATCGTTCGAACGACTCGGGCATGAATGAAATTGTGTGACGAGACCTTTCCTTTATGTGTTTTTGATTTTATGTGACAAGCCCGCGCCTCGGAACTGAGTGATCATACTTAGTTTGAGTGACGACCCATACCAGGTTGATCTTCATATATTTATGTATCATACAGTACCTTTAGATTGTTAATTTATGAGATAAACGGGTGATACTTAAATTTGGATCAAGGGACACTGGCAAAGAGTCGCTACGTGCGGCAACGAGTCATGTGATCCGGATAAGGACTCGTGATATAACATCGGTATCATAGTTTCGCCAATATGCTGGATGAATGAAACTTAATAATTATTCGGCTAACGTGATCATTTATCGCATCGCATTAGTTTAAAATGTGGTGAAACAGGCGTTAAAGTCGCATATTAACGAAGTGTTGTCATTTGCGAACTAGGTGGTTAGAGTCGCGTGTGAGGGAGTGTTGCTTGGAAAGGGCATGCATCATTTTATATCTTCATATGCATATTTAATAAGCGTATTTAGAAATTGTTTGATTTCTTGTTTATCATTAACTACGTTGATTGTGTCGATAACATATGTAACTTAGAACTAATGAAACCACTGAGTTAGCTACTCACTTTCACCTGAGACGGTGTTTTAAAACACCAACCAGACATATCATTGATGCACGTACTAATGAGACCTCAGACATGTAGACTTGTATCGGGTTGTAACAACGCCGTTATGTTCTGAAGAATTGAGTGTAAACTGAAAGCTTTACACTTTAATTATCTTGGGTATATATATTGTGACTTGTATAACCCCTATTTTGAACAATCACCACGATTGAAATTGTATTTTTACTCTTAACCCTATGTTTATTGACTATTGTTATCTCTATCTCGTTTTGAATTCGTTATTTTGAATTGCACTACTCTAATTATCTGTGTGTAAAATGAATTCGAATATGAAAGAGGACACATGTGCGTTTTCATTTGGGTCAACACCTGGGAACTCGAAATCAGGGTCTCTATACTTGGGTGTCGATTTTAGGAGCGTTACACTCTAATAGTGATTAGCTAAATGAAATGAACTCATTTCCAGGCATCTATTGAACAGGCCCTAATGGGCTAGCCTTTGGAAATGCTCGATCCAGCCCAACCCAACCTGGCCTTGGAGGGCTTGGCCTTGGGCCAGAAAGTTAGCCCGAGGGCCAAACCTGGATGGGCCAGTGCAATTGATGATTAGCCTAACCCAGTCCAATCATCAAATGGGCCAACATAATACAATAAGAATGGATGGGCCTGATGACACTTGTAAGTGATTCCCGTTCATAACATGTTTCCTATGTTGGCCAAGACATTTATACTATGGAACTCATGTCGATGGAGGACTTCCAAAATTAAGTCCTTTTAAGGACTAATTTCAACCATTATTGATCATTTAAATCTTTTCATTTACATAGAGCTGTACACGAGTCGAATTGAGTCAAGCTTAGCATAACTCGACTCAGCTCAGCCAATAGCTAACTCTATAGCTCGAACTCAGCTTGGCTTGGTCCTCGAGCTTGACTGGTCAGTTCAACGGTTCGGTTAGTAGCTCAAGCTAATTCGAGCCGAGTTCAAGTTAGCGTGACATTTTCTCAAACAAATAATAGTGCATCTTCAATTTTTCACATAATGCAAAACAATAAAAACAGTTTACAGGTATTTCATCAAACACTCGGCGGATAGAAAAATCAAGATATAAGGGTAGTTTTATAATGGAAAGTTTTTATTTTTTGTATTGATTTGTTTCAGATCCGTTATTTCTTCACCACAAGCTGATCCCATGGAGAATATATGAACCTGAAATAACACTTCATTGAATCATTTCATCAAACACTTGGTGAGGAATGTCAATATCAAAATAACCAAGCCACCAAGCCTATTTGATCCAAGCCGATTCGAGTTGAGGTTCGATCCTAGTCGAGTCAAGCTCTCAAAAAAATTTTGTGCTCTCAGAACCAACTCAACTCAGTCCAAATTCAATTTCGAGTTGATACGAGTCGAGCATTTATGAGTCGAGTCAACGACTCACGTACAGCACCACATTTACACGGCTGACCCTGGCCTAGACAGGCCTTGTAGGGCCAGGGCCTCTCCAGCCCAACGAAGTCCAGGGCAGGGCTTAGAAGACTAGAACCAGGCGGGGCCATTGCCACCAATACCTTCCAAGGAAGGCGAGAAAATCTTACAAGCTAGGATTTCCGAATGCAATCATGGTGAGGCAGTGAATCCAGACGACTCACCCCCAATGGACAATCCCAGCCACCAGTTTCTAGTAACCATTAATCATCAAGAAATATGCTGTCCATTTAAAAGCCCCAGTTCACGTTGTCTGGGCAATCCGTTTCAGCATGACTTTTCAATCTCATGGGCCATCTGGATCCACCACCCACTATAAGCTTGTTTTTGCAAAAATGTTATAAAGCAGCCATTTCCACCCAAAAATCTTATTTCTATTAGGAAAAGTTGGAAATCATGATTTTCAGCACACTTCTCACCTTAGAGAAACTCACCCAATATGTCGAATGCTGCTACTATTTTCACAGCAATCCAATGCAACTTTTGCAGACCAGCTGCTTGCCAATCAAACATTTCAAAGCCCTCCAAATGCAACTTCAGCTATCAGCGGCTTCATGAAATCCAGAACAAGGTGTACTACTCCAAGCAGCCAGTTTGTCTTTTTGTTTAGATGGGAAGGCAACTGGAGGATGTTAAGGCGTGTCCAAAATTTTAGAGCAATCCCAGATCCAGAAAATGGAGAAACAATATAACCCAAATCATGGACCCACCAGATGAACAGTCTGGATCATAGATGGGTGAACCAAAACCATAACAAAATGCTTACCTTAATGAGAGAGAGAGAGAGAGAGAGAGAGAGAGAGAGAGAGAGCACCCCATGAGAGAGGAAAAAAGAAGAAAAGAGCGCCCCATGATCGGGCCAACCACATGTAGGAGTAAGCAAGATCGCAACACACAACCATATTCAAAAACCCAAATCAAGAGGTGGTTCAAATCTAAATCCACTACTGCAGATTAATTCCACAAACAAAGGTATTGATAGGACTGAGAATATCCAATGTGAACAGGTCCCTTGGATAATAAGAACCAACAAGTGTTAGGAAATAGACCTAGAAAAGAGATGTTCCTTTTCCTTTCTTGTCCCCGCCAATTTCAAAGTGCTTGCATCGCTGAAAGTGCAAAAAATGCAATGTTACCAATTTGAAACATAAGTCACTTGTATGTATAATGAGATTTCCGATGAGTGACCTTTTGTCCATTTGAACCATGTATAACAGGTATTTCTAGATGAATGGCCCAGATAATTATTACATGGTGGGTGGGACTAAGGGTGAGAAGATAAGCCAAAAAAGTGCTAACAAACCATTTCCTTGCACACAAAATACATTTGGTTAAACTGATGGGAAATATATAACTTTGAGTTTATTTGTCATGATTAATCGATCTAATTTGCTGCAAAATATCATAAAATTTGATGATATTTGGTGCAACCAAACACAAAAACAATAAATAAATAAATAGCAAACAAAAAGTAAAATCAAAAGGTATCTAATGAACCAATCAAAACAATAAATTTACTTTTCTAATTTCAGCAAAATATCCCAATTGTAATTAAGATAACAGGCCTCCACAAAGTTGACAGAACTGCAAAATTCATTAAACTAAATTGGGAAACCATAAGGCCCTGTATGGTTGCCACTTAAAAATCAGTTCTTCCCAGTTTAGTTAATTGTACTCAATCTCCAATACATAATTAAGATTAACTAAAACAAGACGGACTCATTTTTAAGGGCCTAAGGGTGTGTTTGGATGGGACGTGTATTGGGTACTATCCCCGCCCGTCCCTAGCTAGGAACAGACAGGGGTCTTAAGAGCCCACTGTAATGTACGGGTTTTATCCACACCGTCCATCCATGTTTCCATATCATCTTGGGGTACAAGCCCAAAAATGAGGCAGTTACAAGGCTCAAGTGGACCACACAGTGGGGATTAAACAGTTACCGTTGAAATCTTTTTTGGGGCCACAGAAATTTTGGATCAAGCCGATATTTGTTTTTTCCCTTCACGCAAGTCTTTATGACCTAATGAACAGGTTGGACGGCAATTAACCATCACAGTGAGCCCTAGGAAGGTTTCAACAGTGGATGTCATTATCACTGCTGCTTCCGATGGTGTGATCCACCTGAGCCTTGGATCTACCGTATTTTTGGGCTTGTACCCAACAATGATATGGCAAAATGGATTGACGGTGTGGATAAAACCCATACATCACAGTGACCCCTTAGAGCCCTTGTCCATTCCTAGCTAGGGAGTAGGTATAGGCGGGGTGTAACCGATCTGCGTCCATTTGGATGCACTATCCAATAGAATTGCAAGTATCGGTCTAATGTGCTGGAAATGACCAACTTGTAATTACTTTCAATAGCATTAACATTATAGGATTGGGCTTGGAATGGCTGTTACATTACTTGCAAGCTAGACTTCAAAGGAATATGACAGCAGTTTTAGAGTTCTTCATCATTAGGAATGCTGGGGAACTGTTGTTACAATCTTACAATTTGGTTATTTCGCCTTTTCTAAATCAACAGCTTGCAATGCCAGTTTACTTGTGCATCAAATTGCAACCCAGATAATTGCAAAAGCTGGACCTCGCACCATGATCTAATGTTGCTTGTGTGCATGACCAGGGCAGGCTCATCAGCTGGGACACAAGTGTGGCCCAAAAGTCAGGCCAATCCAGTCATCAAGCGGGCCAGGCATGTATGATGAGTGTGGAAATTGGTCTTTTTTTTTTTTTACCATACATTTTCCAATTCAATTGTGGTCCATGTGACCAGACAGATTTTCAGGTCGCAGCCCAAATCTCACATAGAGTCGTGTTGCAAGGGAAGGATTCAACTTCCTGCTGTATTAGCTTTTGCAGGGGCTCATCAGCCCATAAATAAGGTGACAGAAAAAACAAAATAAATCTTCAATTGAAAGGTTCACTCCATGAGATTGGCATTTTGGATATTTTCTGTCCATATCAAATAGTTCTGTGACCATTCATCATACTGAAAGAATGCAGGGGTACTTTGTAAATCAGGTCAATGCCTAAAGTCAAGTAAACACTTCACCTTGATGGGATGCTGGGAGACATGTTTGCAGCTCTGGCACTGTAGCCTTAGCACAATCTTCTTTGTTGTCTTGGCCTGAAAAACCCAGAATCATGTCAAAAATGCATTCACGTTGTATCCATGGATAATCTAATCCCATAATCTATAAATTGTAGACTTGCCTTTTTGTGGAAAACAGGCTTCGTCTGTCCTCCATAACCTGATTGCTTCCGATCATACCGTCTCTTGCCTGCCCGATCAAGTAAAATTAGCTAGAACACACAAATAGGCAATGACTGAGAGTCCAATCAAGACGAGTTGGGTAATGCTCATATAACTTGCCTTGGACAGCAAGGCTATCCTTTCCTTTCTTGTACTGAGTAACCTTGTGTAAGGTGTGCTTCCGGCATTCTTTGTTCTTGCAATATGTTTTCTTTGTTTTAGGAACATTCACCTATGTCAGGAATATGAATCATTAAAAATGGGAACATGTTCTAGCATGACAAATAAAGATTGCAGAAGGCACGCTTTCATCTCCATCAGTGGCAGCCCGAGGTCAATGATCAGGGCTACACAAGCCGAGAATAAAAGGGATTCTCTTCCCAAGATGTCAATCCAAGGTAAAATGGATCATGGGTCACACTGGGATTTGGGGTACGAGAACAGGTCGATGGTCCATGGTTCACTACTTCAATACGTGGTACCCTAGGGATACAAACTAGAAGGGATTCTCTTCCCAATATGCCCATCCAAGGTTACATGGATCTGTCGTAAAATATGTTGGAAATACCAAAAATTAAAAAAATAAAAGTAAATTTTTTTTTTTGTTTCACCAAGCTGAATCACGTAAAAAATTACGTTGTCCTAAAAGCGTGATTCGCCCCCTTATCAATTGCTAATGGGTTATAAGCAAATTGCTTCTAGGATAAGATAAGCCTATCTAGATCCTACGTATAACAATCACGAAGGGTACACTTAGGAACTATTTAACGCAACTGATCTTCTAATAGACTCAAACAGCGGACGTATTTGCAGTATTCTTGGCTAGAGATGTTTTCGGTGAGATCTGATGGATGACGAGAAATCTGTTGGAGTTGATTGGCTTTTGGACCGGAATGGTCCAGTTTATATAGGCACCAGGGTAGTGAACCGTTGCTAGGTGGCCATCAATGGTTCAGAACGTTTGAAAAACGTTTTTAACTGTTGATCATTAATTTAGGCCATTTCAGATTGTTGGATCGAAAAATCTGACTGATGGATCATCAAGGCCCGTCTGTTTTCGGACCGTTATGGCTTTTAAGGCTGCTAGATGTTCTCGAAACGGCTGACTGTTCGGATTAATAATCCGACCATTTTTTGTAGCCTATAAAACTCAGGCCCATATCAGGCCACTCACACGTGCAAAGTGCGCCAACTAGTACCATTACAGCCACACTGCCCATGCCTGCGCGCGGGCGCGTTTCAGTGCGTACCCGAGCATCTCAATCTCCAAAACTCCAAGTAAGAATACTACACACCTCCACATATAAACCATAAAATTTCTTTTCTCATTTCCGATGTGTGATAAAAGCAAAAACCGCACTTTTTCATTTGAAAATTCTCAAAATTGTTTTGGCGGCAAAACAAAAATTTTAAAAATTTGACTTTTCAAAAACCAAATTTCAACAATCCCCCACTGGTTTTTTAAAAAAAACGAGCTGAAAAATTTTTGCAAGAGATAAAGATATAACTATGATGCATAAAGAAAGATATCTCACAATTTGAATCTTTCTTTAGTGTGAGTATTTTAAAGTTTTGTCGAAATTCATGGTTGCCGCAACATTGAACCAGTTATTCCATAATGACATAACCAAAAATACTACACACATAATAGTTTCTGCGTTATGTGAGTTCTTTTACATTACTCGCTTAGCACTTTTAATGGCCATGTGCTTATCCTGTTTTGTAAACGATCCCAAGAGAACTCTAACTCTTATGAGAAGCGACACTACTTCTACTTTCGCATAGGTGAAATCCTTTCAGTGTTTTCGTTACTTAAAACACTTGTCTTATTTGACTGGATTTCATTAAGAGTTTCAAGACTCAGCCCTCTTGTTATAACAGCTAGCACTTTCTATACTGGATGAAGTTATTTTT
This sequence comes from Magnolia kwangsiensis, assembly GCA_037074715.1. Classification (NCBI taxonomy): domain Eukaryota; kingdom Viridiplantae; phylum Streptophyta; class Magnoliopsida; order Magnoliales; family Magnoliaceae; genus Magnolia; species Magnolia kwangsiensis. Next base: position 37,198,786 of record CM073576.1, on the reverse strand, counting down.
TACATTTAGTATTGAAACTTTCCACATATCGGTGATTTTTTATTACCCATTGAACCCAATCTTTAGAGATTTTTTAACTTTGAGTTGGGTTTCTATTACTGGTGGAACTTTGAAGAGTTTCAACCCCATCCCTCTATATGTTGTCCTTACTACCTCTCTCATCAGAGGTTTAGTAAAGGGATCAATCAAGTTATTACTTGACTTCACAAATGACATCACAATGATTCCATCTTAAATCAATTGCCTTATATAACCATTTCTCAAACTTGTGTCTGGACTTCCCATTATATGTACCGTTGTAAGCTCTCGCTAGAGTGACTTCATTATCGCAATGAAGTGAAACAGCCGGTATAGGCCTCGCATAGAACAAAATTTCTAATAGAAGATCCCTCAACCACTCAGCCTCTATGCCTGTTGCAGCCAATACTATGAATCAGATTCCGTTGTTGAGTGCATTATGCAAGTTAGTTTCTTGGATCCCCAAGATACAGCTGGACCTCTTAAGGTGAATATCCACCCTGTTGTGGACTTGTTGTCTCCTGCACTTGATATACAACTTGCATCAATATATCCTTCCAACATGACTAGAAATTCTAAGTAAAATAGCCTTAGTTCTTTGGTTCTTTTAGATAACATAGAACTCTACTTATAGCTTTCCAGTGTTATACACTTGGATTGCTAGTAAACCTACTTAATTTACTCTTGTGCATTGCATAGCATACATAAGGCTGCCTATAGCACTGGCATACTCTATTTGTGCAACTGTTCTTCCATTATTTTCCTTCAATTTGATAATTGAATCAAATGGGATTTTTGCCTTTTTGATTTTCAAGTGGTTAAACTTGTTCAATATCTTCTCAGTATAATGAGACTGGCACAATGCATAATCTTCACTATGCTTTTTAATTTTGATAACTAATATAGTATCCACTTGTCCAAGATCATTTTGAAAACGGAGGAGAGAAGCCTCTTTGTTTCGGTTACACCTTCTATTTTGTTGTTAATTATTAACATATCATCTACATATAAACATATGATTACGATATAATCATTATAAACTTTTAAGTATATGCATTTATCAACAATGTTATGTACAAAACCATAAGACAGTACTTTAAAATCAAACTTATTATGCCACTGTTTTGGTGCTTGTTTTAATCCACACAAAGACTTAACAAGTCTACATACTTTTCTTTCATTGCCTGGTAGAACAAACCCTTCTGGTTGCTCCATGTATACCTCCTCATCAAGGTCACCATTCAGGAATGTTGTCTTCACGTCCATTTGATAGATATGAATATGATGTATGAATGTTAATGCGAATAAAATCATAATTGACGTTATTCTAGCCACTAGTGAATATGTGTCAAAATAATTGATTCCTTCTTTATGTTAGAAACCCTTAAGGGTCGTTTGGCACCATGGATTGGAGGGGATTTGAGGGGGCTTCAAATCCCCTAGTTGATTGGCAGCATAAAGTAACTGGGGGTTTCAAATCCAGGGGATTTCAAATCCCCTCTTTGAGGGGGTTTGCAATCCACAATGAGAGCTTGGATTATACCTAAAATCATTTCAATAGTTGCAGGTGTTACATGTGTGTCACTATATTATCATTCTATTGGGCACATGGCCCACTAATGATGATCAGCACCGTCTAAACATTGTCCATGTTAATCAACGACTAAAAATCGTCGGTTAGTCACTCAAACATGATCTTGTGCTTGTGGCCCATCCGAGACTTGGAGTTTCATCATTTTCGGGCAAAGCATATATTTCAGTGGGCTTACACAACCATTGTGTCAAAAATTACATATCTCACTAATTAGAGATATTAAAGTTGATTTAGTAATTAAATTCAAACCCCTGTAAATATACCATGCATAGGTACTTTTGGATTAAAGTTGATTCACACTCCAGGGTGCCAAACACACTGGGAGGATTGCAAATCCAAGGCGTTTCAAATCCTGGGGGTTCCGAATCCAGGGGGTTCCAAATCCACGCTCCCAAATAAGCCCTTAGCAACTGATCTTGCTTTAAAGGTTTGTATTGTACCATCAGTGCCAAAAGGCCGTTATGTAAAGGTAATGGTGGCAACCGTTACACATTACGGGGTCGTAACGGCCATTACAGCCGTTATGGAAAAACATTTACCCATAATTGTTGTTAACGGCATGGTACATCCCCTATAAGGTCATAATAGCCCCGTAATGATCTATTACAGGACATATAGGTTTTTCATACTTTTTAATCAATATTACGGGGCAGATACAAGTTTTTTGGAGGTTTTTTCAATTTTTTTAAAGGAAAAAAAAAAGAGAAAAAAAAAAAAAAAGAGAGAGACCATAACGGCCGTTACAGGGCCGTAACAGTCATTATGCCTCGTATCGTAAAGGTAACGGTGGTGGCCGTTACGGCCACAATTATCGTTACGAAACACCGTAGTTTAGAACCTAGAGGTAAATCCACCAGTTCCCATGTTTGGTTTAATATAATCGAATCCATTTCATCATTAATGGCTTTTTTCCAAAAAAAAAGAGTCTCTTGAAGTCATAACTTCACTAAATTTTTAGGTTTATCTTCTATAGTTAAAACCATAGGTATTTTCCTAATGACTCTCTCTATCACCCTTTATAAGATGAAAAGAGGAACGCTGAGAGTCTATTTGATCAGGATTAAGACTCTTCTCTATTCTAGCTCTTTGACTCCTACGAGGTTCACTTGAAGTTTCAACTTTTTGTTGTGTTCCTTCTATAGTTTTATTAGGAGATTGAATCTCATAATTCGTTTTCTCTATGAATAAAGAGCTCTCAAAGAACCGAACATCTCTAGATTCTATGATTACATTAGAATCTAAGTCCAAAAGTCTATAAGCCTTACTATTTTGTGCATATCCTACCAAGACGCACTTGATAGCTCTTGATCCTAACTTAGTTCTTTTGGGTTCAGGAGTTGAGCAATACACAAGACACCCCCACACTCTAAGATACCCTATATTAGGTTTCCTTCCTTTCCATATTTCGTATGAAGAGGTCTTGGTTTTCTTGGATGAGATTCTATTTAGAACGTGGCATGCAGCTAATACCGCTTCTCCCCATAGGTTTAATAGTAACTTTGCTTATATTAGCATTGAGTTGACCATTTCAACTAAAGTCCTATTTTTTCTCTCGGCTACACCATTTTGTTGTGGTGTATAGAGTGTTGTGCACTGGTGTACTATGACGTGTTCTTCACAATAGGTAGAATATTCATTAGAAAAATATTCTCCTCCTTTGTCACTACGAAGGATTTTAATCTTTTTAACTAACTGATTTTCTACTTCGGATTTATAGATAATGAATGCATTAAATGCTTCATCTTTTGATTTTAACAGATACACACATATCTTAAATAATCATATATAAATGTTATAAAGTACCTCTTGCCTCCTCGAGTAAGAATGCCATTTAGTTCACATAAGTCAGTATGCACTAGGTCTAATATTTGAGATGATCTCTTAACACTTGGGAATGGTTTCTTAGTTATTTTAGACCGTATGCATACTTCACATTTATCATTATCACTATCATTGTATGATATTAAGTCATTCTTAGCTATGAGTTTTATAGTACTATAGCCAATATGTGATGACCTACCATGCCACAATATTACAAACTCAATTATGTAAGCAGAAGAATTCTTTTCATCAAAAAAAGTTTAATCATCTCATTACGAGCATAACCTTTCCTCACAAAGTTCTCATTCTTTGACAAGATCAACTTGCCAAATTCAAACACAACCCTTATTCCAGGTTTGCTCAAAAGGTTCCCTAAGACTAAATTCCTCCTAATGTCTGGGACATGTAGTACATTGGTCAGGATAACCTTCTTTCCAGAGGTAAAAAATAATTTCACGGTTCCTTTGCCGACGACCGTCGATCGACCTTCATTTCTCATTTGAACCTCTTGACCATTAGTCACATTTTCATAGGTTTCGAAGGCAGATCTGTCGTTGCATACATGGACTGTGGCACCTATATCATATCACCAATCGGGGACTTTCTCTTGAACTATGTTCACTTCTGTGACCATTGCTACAATGTCATCGTCTACTGCATTAGCCTCTTTCTTAGGCTTTTTGCGGTCCCTACAAACTAGAGCGAAATGTCCAGTCTTGCCGCAGACATAACAAGAACCCTTGGGTTTGCCCTTTTTTTTTTGGGGGGGGGGGGGGGGGGGCGGTTCTTGAATTTCCCTTGATCTTTGTTGGGTTTTAGGGAATCATTTTTCTCAAAGTTATTGTTCTGGGATGGTTTTTCTACTACATTCACCTTGGATGAGGATGCAACATTAGCGTCATCCCTCGTCTTCATCTCAGTTACAAGATTCTTCCTCAATACGAAGATGCTTTTAAATTTGTTCCAGGGTGAACTATTCGGATTTATGCAGTAGTTTCTTGAAGTAATCTTTCCAGCTTTGAGACAATTTGGCAATAATAGCTCCAACTTGGAAAGATTCAAGTAGGTCTATTTTCAAAGCTTTTATTTTGTTTACAATTAATTATAATTCATGGATTTGTGCCACTAGGAGCTTATTGTCTATCATCGTTAAATCGAAGTACCCAGCGATTAAGAATTTTTGTGTTCCTTCTTCTTCAGCCTTGTACTTGTATTCCGCTGCACTCCGAATTTCTTTTGTTGAGGTGGTTCTTGTGTACAGATTGTACAACTAATCAAAGAGCATGTTGAGAATATGGTCGCGATATAGCAGTTCGTCTTCTTTTCGCTTGATTCTAGCAGCAATCTGATCTGGAATGTTGGCATCCATCGCTTCTAGTAGAGGTTGGAGATGGTCCAGGATGTAGAAAAAAAAATTTTCATTTTGTTTTTTCTAAAAACCAATGGGAGATAGTTGAAATTTGGTTTTTGAAAAATTAAAATTTCAAAATTTTTGTTTTGCCACCAAAACGATTTTAAAATTTTTCAAATGAAAAAGTGTGGTTTTTGCTTTTGTCTCACATCGAAAATGAGAAAAGAAATCTTATGATTTATATGTGGATGTGTGTGAGATTGATGCTCGGGTTGTGTGTTCCAGTGCGTAGCACTAGAACACATGCACGCTAGTCTCGGGCATGGCCACGGGAGTGAGCGAGGGTGTGGGCAGTGTGGTTGTAGTGGCGCTAGTTGGCTACCCTGGTGCCTATGTAAACTAGACCATTCTGGTCCAAAAACCGATCAACTCCAACATCTCTCCTCATCCATCAGATCTCACAGAAAACATCTTCATCCAAGAATACTGCAAATACGTCCGCTATTTGAGTCTGTCAAAAGATCAGCTGCGTTGAATAGTTCCCAAGTGGACCCTTTATGATTGTTGCACGCAGAATCTAGATAGGCTTGTCTTATCCTAGAAGCAATTCACCTATAACCCATCAGTAATTGATAAGGGGGCGAATCACGCTTTTAAGGACTGTGTAATTTTTTTACGTGATTTAGCTTGGTGAAACAAAAGAAATAATTTACTTATTTTTTTTTTTTAATTTTCGGTATTTCTAACATAATCGTTTTGCGGCAAAACGAAAATTCCAAAATTTTGATTTTTCAAAAACCATATTTCAACAAGATCATGGGTCGCACTGGTATTTGAGGTATGGGAACAGGCCCATGGTTCATGGCTCACAACTTCAATACGTGGTACCCTAGGGATACAATCACATGGGTCGCTTTAGTACATACACTCGGTATATGCAATATAGTTTTAAGTATGCGTTAATAATGTAATTTGTGAGAGAGACCTATGTTGGTTTAGAACCATTTTAAAATGGTGGTGACTCTTCAACTGTACACATGGCATAGTTGTAAGGAAATCCAGACCCTCGAGGTCACTGAAACAACTGTGGATGGAGCATAACCTAAACATTTCAAGATAATATTAAATTATTAACCAATTGATTTTTCCCTTCGACTTTGCATCACTCAATATTTTACTTTTAACTATCCATTTGATAGTCATCAATTGGATGGTTAGGATTGTTTTTCCAATGTGATTTTAGAGATATGTTGCATCCTGAATCGGACTCACAATTTCAAAGGTTAGTGTCATGTATGAGGATTGAGTCGCCACTGAAGTAGGAGTCTAGGTTGTTATTATTATAAAGCCAGAATACACCATGGTGTGCCGTAAAGGTAGTCATGGGGCCGTAAAGGCTGTTACGTAAAGGTAACGGTGGCAACCGTTAAACGTTATGGGGTCGTAACGGCCTTAACAACCGTTATAGAAAAAAATGACCTGTAATTGCTGTTAATGGCACGTTATATCCCCTATGAAGGCCATAATTGTCCTGTAATGGTATATTACGAGACATATATAGGTTTTTCATACTTTTTAATTAACATTACGAGGCAGATACATATTTTTCGGGGGCTTTTTAATAAATAAAAAAATAAAAAAGAGAGACTGTAACGACCGTTATGGGGCCGTAACAGCCGTTATGGCCCGGATCGTAAAGGTGGTGGCCGTTACGACCACCGTTACCGTAACGGAACACCCTGGAATACACAATATGATAATGCATGCATGCTATTGCACAAATCCAACTATAAATCTCTACATTCTAACTAAAAATTTTAATTACAGCTTAATCAAGTAGAATAATAATACAAGGTTGGTAAAAATAGTGATCCAGATAGCAAATGACCATAAAATGAATTACGAAATTGGGAACGTAAAACTTGGGGGTGTTGCCGATTTACTACATCGCCCCGTTTCCCTCCAACATGTCAGGCTCACTTGAAGGATACAAAACATGACATGTAAAATGTTGCATTTGGGCTGCCTTTTCCCCTCCGTTAGGTCAACTTCAAAGGGTTTCTTCTGATGGGGATCTTAGGACTGAACAATTCCCAAAACAGTTGGGGAATACAAGTCACTGCCCTTCATTAGTAAACAACAAAGGTAAAGGACAAACATGCATAAATTTATAACACAAAAGGCATATAGTGATGTTGTATCATGGTTTAAAGTCCCATTATAATGGGCCATGGGCAAGGGGCCCAAACCTTTATGGGCCAATTTAGGGCAGCCATTATATCACTCATCTTTTTAAATAACTACCAAAAATGCACATGCAATACATGGGAACATATAAATTGATATTTTAATGTTGTTAGGAGTTAAGGTCTGATTGTGGCACATATTACATTGGATTGATCACGTGACATTATTGTTTTATTCAAAGAGAACTGTTCACATACAATGATGTATGATAACTTAAACATATACTGCTTTTCCCTAATTTTAAATATTTAAATAAATTTAATAAGGAACATTTGGACTCTTGGATTTTTCCTCAACCACCTTTCTTCATCATAAGGCTTGTAATTTGCCTGATCATCGAATCAACATTGTTTTGGTCCAAAGAAAGTTCGCAGCGTACGCTACCTGATGAATGGCCAGGATGTCTGATACATGTGCCATCTGACAGTGAGAACTAAGCAACAAGGTATTTGGTAATGGTAACGGCCGGCTGTTGCCATTACAATATAGGCCACAACGGCCATTACAGCCCCAGTAATTACCGTTACGACCCTGTAATGGTCGAAATTTCTTTAAAAAAGGGGGGGAAACGTATATGGATATTGAAAATTTTCAGAAAAATATGAGGATCCGAAATATGTATTCTTATCTAGTTTTTAACGTGTATCTAATGGTGTAACAAGCCATTCTTTAGTAAGAATGTTGTCTCGGTTTCTTGATGTTATTGACCCAAGACTAACTCTAAAACAATAAAACTCTCATATTTAGGCTTCTCAATAAATTTCAATATATAATGAAGATTATAAGTCTGCATATGGATGATGATTAGTTGATGGCACAATATAGGTTGTTACCTAATCACTATTTAGGCTCCGACACATGTCAAGCATGATTTGGTGCATTAGGGCCCATTACATACAAGCACTGTTTGAATTATCGGTATCGTTACAAGTTTCGTTGACCGAGGATACGGAAACAATATCAATATTGTCGATAATATTGTCCATAACCGGAAATGCGCAAGGTGTTCCGTAATGGTAACGGTGGCCGTAACGGCCATCACTGTTACCTTTTCGATATGGGGCATAATGGCTGTTATGGCCCCGTAACGGCCGTTACGGTCTCTCTTTTTTATTTTTTTAAATATTGAAAAAACCCCTGAAAAACTTGTATCAGCCCCGTAATGTTGATTAAAAAGTATGAAAAACTTACATATGTCCCGTAATAGACCATTACGGGGCTATTATACCCTTTATAGGGGATGTAACGTGCCGTTAACGACAATTACGGGTCATTTTTTTCCATAACATCTGTTACGGCCGTTACGACCCCGTAACGTGTAACGGTTGCCACCGTTACCTTTACGTAACGGCCTTTACTGCACACAATGGAAATGCGGTGAAACATGGGAAAACTGTGAAATTTTTCAGTGAAACTTCAGGAGATGCTTCTTTTTTTTTTTTAAGCAACTTCATAAAAAGGAGAACAGGAACAACATCAGGAGGAAAGGAAAAAAAAAAAACAAAACAAAACCAAAAAGAAAAAAGAAAAAAAAAAGAACAACAAAACGGGAAAAAAAGCCGAGATGGCAAGCCGCCTCTAACAACCTAGAAAAGATAAATCAAAAGAAATTAAAAAAAAGAAAAAAAAAGAAAAAAAAAAAAAAGAAAAAGCAAAAGGAATGCATATAAAATAAGTTTCATTTAATGGGCGGCTTAAAAGCATGTGTTGATGTAAGAGGTTAGTCCAACCATCCCATCTATCCATCCGACAATCATACCCTTCATCCAAACATCCATCAGTATTTTAGAATATTGACAATACGATACTTCCAAACAATTACTGCTTTCGCTATTTCCAAACATGGTTTACTCAACTTCAATTCATTAATCCCACCCAATTTTTTTGATCCTCAAAATAATCGTAAGCTTCCTTCATGTTTGACATGAATAAAGAAGCGGAAAATGAGAGAGAAGTTAAAAATAAAATGTTCAAAATGGGCCATTTATAGTCATATTGCCTTCTAAAGGCGTATTGGGCCCATATTGGTGGCCATTACAAGTGTATCAGCCACTACAGGCCTATACAGTCCTTTAAAAAAAAAAAAAACCGAACTGATTCACCCCCCTATCGCATAACTGGTATTCAACAACAGCTAATGGTTGGTTGTTCAACTATTTACATTTCAGGCCATAATAGTTTTTTCTTTTTTAAAAAAAATAAAATAAATAATAATAATATTTAAAGAAAAGATACTCAAAAATGATAGGATTCCAGATATGTATTCTTTTTTATGGTTTTGAATGTGTTTATGATGGTCTAACAAGCCATTCTTTGGTAAGAATGCTATCTCAGGTTGCCTGATGATTTTATTAACTTAAGAGGCTGAGACTGACTTAAAATTCCTTCATCTAATTTAGATGAATAGTATCAGGCAGACCTAGAACTCAAATGCCCTCGAAATGGCCCGAAATTCACGCAATCTGTGCAACTCATCCCACTAATGCATATCCCCAACCATTTGAAACCATTTTCCTCAAGAAATTTGAGGAAAAAATAAAATTTAAATTCAAATGAATAGTATCAGACAACTTTAGGACACACTAAAATGCCAGCAAAACGGTCTGAAATTCATGCAATCTGTGAAACTTATCCCACTAATGCATATCGCTGACCATTTTAACACCATTTTTCTCAATAAGGTTTAGGGAAGTGTTTTTAAAGGTTTGAGGAAAAAAATAAAAAATTAAATTCGGATGAATAGGGTCAGGCTAATCTAGGACCACTCAAATACTCCCAAAACGGCCTAAAATTCATGCAATTGTGGAACTTATCCCACCAACGCATATCCCTATTCATTTCGACAGCCTAATAGAACAATTTGAACTATCCATTAAGTCCACAACACATTTCATGGGCTTTTGCCTTCACATGATGGCCCATGTAATGTGCGTTGGACATAATGAACGGTCTAGATCAGTGAATTGGACTGTCTAGATTAGTGGACTGGACTATTAGATTGGTGGACATTTATTGGATGGTGAAGAATGAAAAATATCCAATGCTTCATTTCAACAAGTGTCTACAAATCAGTGGTTAGGATCATTCAAACAATCTGATTTTGGGATCGTGACTTAGCAATAACAATTCGCACAATTTAATCGATGCCTTTTTAGGCTCTTTTATTGTGAAAAGAGAGAGAGAGAGAGAGAGAGAGAGAGAGAGAGAGAGAGAGAGAGAGAGAGAGAGAGAGAGAGAGAGATGTTGGCAGTTAGCATGGTGCAGATGAGACGAACAGTTCAAAAGTAAGGATTTTTTCCTTTGGAAAATATTTTTTTGGAGTTTTTTTCCGACCACTGTAAACACTGCGCCATTATGCCATTATGTTAGACCGAAACGGCCGTTGTGGAACCATTATGCTCCATTTTTTTTTTTAAAAACGGGCCATTACAACTCTGTAATGCCCAACAGCCTGAACCATTACCATTATGTAATGGTCGTCTAGTGTTGTAAGTATCGGTATTGCTATAAGTTTCGTTGGCTGGGGATATGGAAAACAATATTAAAATCGTCAATAATATCGCCGTTAACCGGAAATGCAGGGAAACATGGGGAAAACGGTGAAATTTTTCAGTGAAACTTCAAGAGATGCTTAAATACACATATTTGCATATCTAGTAACCAAAAAATTACAAAAATGTTGCATACGTAATAAGTTTCCATTTAATGGGGGCCAAAAAGCATGTGTTCTCGTAGGAAATCAATTTAACCTTCCCATCCATCCATCTAACCTTCCAGCCTTCCATCCAAACATCTATTGATATTTCAGAATATCGACAACACACGATATTTCTATGAGAAATCATCAACAAGAGCAAAGGAAATGAAAGATTGTGGTCTCAATATCACCTATGTTGCGATAATGATAATATCACGATATTATCAGTATTATCGTCAACAAAGTGAACACTGCTTGTAACCATGTGCCCATTAAAAAAAAATAAATGGAATTTTTTTAATGAACAGATTTTTTGGCGATATTGAAACATTGGTAATATTATTGAAATATCATCGATATACTAGCAATACAAGTGACACTCGGAATGAACACGGTCGAAAATATCGGCAATACATTAGCGATATTGATACATAAGCAATACAAGCACCACCTAAAATTTACACAGTTGAAAATATTGGCGATGCATTGGTGATACTACGCGATACATCACCAATACCTGAAATTTTTAATACTACCAGAGTTATCAATATCGCTGCCAGTGTTATCAGTATTGTTAAGCTGGAGATACAGATAATATCGGAGATATTTAGATAATATCGGGGATACTTCGAACAATGTGGCCATTATGTAACCATTTTTCTATACCGTGGTAACAAGGGTGACCGTTTCCTTTATGTAGCAGCCTTTACAGCTATAACATAACTGTTTTTCAATACCACGCTTGGCAATGCATGGCAGTTTTCATGAGGCCCACATTCTATCAAAACCCTGAAAAAAGAATAATGCAACACTAATCCCTAAGCATGGAAAGACTTAATGGAAAAGACTCGAAAAAAATCCATTTATATTAGACTACTAATAGGTGGAATCACCTTTCAGTCTCCAGATATATCGTATGATTGCGAATGTCAAAGAACCAAAAATCAACTGGTAGCAATCCTAACCATTAATTGGAGGACATGTTTTCACTGGGCATGGACATGGTGGGTCCATCAATTTAACATTTTGGATCTTTGAAAGACAAGACCCACCCATACAGGGTGCTGACTTCATGATAACACCTTGATTTTTTGGGCGAGATCATCTTCAATGTGGGACCTACCTGGTGGGCATCTTGGATATCGTACTGGTATGTATGCTCCGCTGCCATACTTGGTGTCATGCATCTTCAAGGTGGGACCCACACCTGGTAGGGCATCTTGGATACTATACCTATATGTATGTTGTTGCTGGCACATGCTATGGTGTGTGCATGGTATCCCTCTGTGGGTGTCAGTCCCACCTAACACATCTCATTGTAACTAACAATCCATGATACATCCCATAGTTTATAAACCAAAACAGGTAGTTAAGAACATATTGTAGCAAATCTCTCTTAAGCAATGGGAGATTTTCCAAGCTCAGACACATGAATAAGAGATCCATCAATACCAATACAACACCTGATGTGCGGCACACGTGTTTGAGATCCAAGACATCTATCAGTTGGGTCACACTGTGTACATAGTCTAGTCAAAAAAACAGGTGAGTTGACTCATCAAGCAGGCAACTACGCTTAGAACTGACAGGTGGATCAGAAAATTCAAAGAAAAGAGTTAAAGCTATCAAGGCATAAATGCCACTCTCTTGAATCAGACAGTGCACTTCCTCTCTCTCTCTTTAAGATACCGTTGGCTGTCACTGAGAAATTGGAGAAAATTCAGAGAGATATTCTTTGGGAGAGAAAGGAAGAGGGGCATAAGTTCCATCTTGGCAAATGGGATGATGAGCAAAAGCCAAAAAAGAGAGGCGGTCTCAGGTTGGGCAAGATAAGGGAGAAAAACTTGGCTCTTCTTGGTAAATGGTGGTGGAGATTTGGAGAAGAGAGGGATGCTTTGCAGAGAGTTTGCTTAGGATAATTTGGATTGACCGTGAACCACATTGTGACAAATTAAAATGTCTACTAAGTGTAGGTGAATCAAACAATGTGAAAACTGACCTATGCAAAAAGCATGAAAAAAGGTGTAATTAACTCAACTTCACATCAAAGACCAAGAGATGGTGTACATGCAGTATGGATAACAAACAGGGCCAACATACAAATAAGGTCAGTCCATTCAGATTAGTGAGCCCCGAACATGGTCCAATCAGATCATGGACCCAACACATGAGCATATTCATCCATGTACTATTGACATGGGTGCATTATTCACCCATATGCACGCATGGGCTAGCATGTTCAACATAGTCAGTTTCCTATTTTTAATCAAGTCATTAGTTAGTTTCATTTAATTTAGTACAACTTGTTCAGCAAGGCTGGTATTGGGAACTAAAGATAAGGTTTTTTCTTTTAAAGGCAGGAATTAGAGATGAGTTAGGAAAGCTGTTAGCAAACAATCTACATACGTCAGCCACACATATGGCACGGTCTGTATGAATTTTTATAAACAGGAACCAGCTTGTTCTGCTTCCCATGATTTGAGATTAAAAAGAGTCATCTATCTACTATATTCTAGTGGTCTGATACTCCTATAAGGCTGCTCTAAGTATCTTCTATAGACCCTTTACCTGTCTCGGACTATCTATGACACAACCAAAACGAAAATAACGAGCTCTGAATTAGGACCTATCTTTATTCGACAATCATCCCGCAAAATCTTCTTCAAATTTGATAAATTGAGCCCAATTGAGAAAGTAAAACATGCTAAGATAAAATTCCAGCAAGTATTGCTGGGGATGGAGCAACACATGCTTTCAAACCTTCACAGAATAATTTTTCCTTTGAAATAACCATCATTCGTCCATAAAATAATATTTGCATGCTTATATACTTCTCCTCAAAGCAAAAGGAAACCCTAATACAATCTTAAACATCCCATTACTTCTAAAATCCTAAACACCCATTTCAATTAGATATTAAAAATGACCAAAATATCCCTGAATCCCATCACAACAATACATGCTTTGTCTAAATTGGCCATAACTCAAATGATATTATAATTGCATAAGCTTGGGCTTGTTTGAAAGATAAGTCAACAATGTTTTAAACTAGAAGCATCATTTGATAACCAAAAACTGACCCGCAAAATAAGTGAAATACTCAAAGGGAAACATGTTTGACAAGTCATACACTAACTCTAATTTTGACAACTAAATAATAAATCCTATCGACTTGTGGACCCCACAGTCGATAGGACAATTGGACCATTGGTCCAAAACTGTCATCAGATCAATCTTGACTTTTGGAAGGGTCCATGTCTTCAATCTGGACAATTGGATGGTTGAGATCCTCAATCTGGATAGCTGGATGGTGAAATCTTTAGTCAGGACACTCAGATGGGCCTGATCTTTGGTAAACCACCTACTAGACCACTTTGTAGACCCTGATTGGATGATTTGATCATGTTGCATCATTCTCATGTGCTATCATGCTTTTATTCTATCTTGTTTCAATACCTCCATGACATTGGAAGTTGGTTGCAGTACTTTGTGACACATAGAGTTCAAATTTGCAGTTCACTCAATTCATAGCATCGATTCGCTAGTTACTATATACACAAACCCAATTCATCCACTTCATGGTTGTAATTAGTCTTGCCCGAAAAGCCATTTCAAGTAGTTTTATGTCTAATATTCAAATCTTCTTGAGCCAACCTTTCAAAAGAAAACAGAAAAAGAAAAAGAAACTTCTTAAGCCCAACTTTCAACCTGTCTTATGAATTCAAATCATGAAACCCCAAAAGATAATAGAAGGTTTAAGTGAATTTATGTGAACTTCAGTGAATTTGAGAGTAATGAATAAGCCTAATTTGATTAGCTCAATAAGGAAATGTCTACTCTCCACCATAAATGTAGAATTATAAAAACATAGGAGGATATCCAGTCAACTTGAGATGATAGAATTTTATACCATAGATGTGGGACATGTGTATGATGATCCAAACCATTCATTTGCCATAGACCTCAACAAGTGGACCAAAGACCAAAAAACTGCAATTTCAAACAATCCAATTCCTAACCATGCAGAAAAAAAAAAGAAGGAAAAGTGTTTTGCCTCTGCACAAATAGCACATCTCATCACTAATGAACAACGAAATTTCATACTGTAGATGGGGCACATGTGTATGATGATCCAAACCGTTCGATTTTCATAAAATTCAACAAATGGATCATAGACCAAAACCTGCAATAAACGCACGATCTTAATCATGCAAAAAGGGGCACTTCACTTCTGCACTGTTAGTGTTTTCCGATCACTAATGAACGATGAAATTTTATACCGCAGATGGGGCACATGTGTATGATGATCCAAACCGTTCGTTGTCGTAAACCTCAATAAATGGACCATAGATCAAAAACCTACAATAATCGAACAATCCTAACCATGTAAAAAAAAAAAAAAGTGTACTGTGCCTCTGAACACTTACGAATTTCTGATCAGTAATCAACGGTTTGGGTCATCGTACATATATGCCACATGTCATCAACGGAAAATGGACCAATAGACAATGCTTAGCCAGGATCAATGGCGGGCCATCATCTGTACATGTGGGACCTAACTTCTCTAGTCATCCAGACCGTTGATCTGTCGACCCGACCATGAAGTCTCATCTACAAACTGAAAAAATACATCAAACTCCAACTCCACTCAACGATTGTGTATCAGCAACCAAAAGACGATAATAACCCCGACCAGAAAGAAGCGAGATCCTCACAATCAGGGTTAGTATCGTCCACAACGTTCTCCAGGAATCAGATTCGTATAAATATAAAATTAAAAATTAATTTTTTAAAAAAAAAAAAAAGAAGAAGAAGAAGAAGAAGATAAAGACACTGCAAAAATGTAATATTTTAAAATGAGACGAGAATTTTCGATGAGACGAATATACCATTTTTGCCCTTTGGGTGAGAGACGCTACTGTCTGCAATCGATCCTCAGGAAGCGGCGCGAGATTCAGGTTAAAGGCAGACTTCGTAATAGACAGAAGGGAAGTTACATGACACTCGGTATGCATATGACGCTTGATACGCAGGACCCCAGAAATTGCACACGTGGTAATATTAACACAAATAAAACCGACTAGATTGTGCAGAGCACTATCTCCAAGTAATAACCCTAAGATTTGAGAGGTTGAATAATCCTAACCTCTGATTCGTAGACGCTTGCTTGTGAAAATAGGACCCTTAGATTTTTTTTCACTGTCAACCGTCCAATAAACGTTCACCAATGCGACAGTCAGATGATCAAATAAGCTTAGTTTTTGGTTTCGATACACAGACACTGGGTGCCATAATTTGGGCGGTTTAATTTGATTAGTTGTATGCCTCCGATTTCTGAGTCATTTTTAAGTGCCTGCGTATCATCTTTTACACTCTCCCTGAGTATCAAAGTTTTTCTCATACACAGTTGGACTCGGGCTGTCAACGAGCCGGGCCTGGAGTAGGTCCTGGCCCAGACTTCGAATTGTTTCGGGCCGGCTTTTGGGTCGGCCCTATTCAAAATTCTAATTTTAACAGGCTGTGCCCGGCTTGTTGATACCCCTAAGTTGGACGCCCATAAAATTAGTGCTAAATATGGGCTGGCTTTGTCTAACGGGCCTTGATGCCCAATGGCCTTAGTTTAGGGCCCTGAGATATTTTCAAGATACTGTACAAAGTATCTAAATCAAGGGAGCCACTCAATCAGATTGATGGGATGAATGGCCACATGTTCGCTCGCATTCAAAAGATCAGAATATTTTTCATTTTATCCCTCCATTATATGTCCCGCCCATCTAAAGTGGACCCCTAATTTGGATGGCTCTAATTGGGTAACGTGACTTACGATCCCATGATGAACCATAGACATTGCCAAAGTATCAAAGTTTTTCTCTTGTTGTCTATCTGTTGCTCATAATTCAGCTGGTTAAGTACGTGTGCGTGTGCGTGTATGATTAGGTAGGAGTGTCAAAATTTCCTTGACTCAAAGATATTAACTAAATTGGTTGGTCCCTCTGTACCGAGATAGATAGACCGGAGACTGGACCAAAACCTAGAGTTCTCTCAATTACAGACTTGTTAATTTAATACGCGTCCTACCTAGCCGATTTAAGCGGGGATTGATGTAGAGCGGGTCGCGAACAATTTCATACCCAAGATGGATCAAAGAAGGCTCGATCGGAAGCAAAAGTCATCAAGACCATCAGAACCTTAAAGCAGTCATATCTCGCAAACTTAAATGAGTTACTTGACATATCATATATGATTTTGGGGTAGGACGAGCTACTTTAGCCAACCAACTTGGCAAAGTCAGGTTGCCCACGCCGAATTTGCGAGATTCCATCATATTGACGGTCAAATTCCTATTTTACTATAAATAATAAGTTTTAGTTTGATTATAACTCTTCATCCGTCAGGCTTAAGGAGTTGTGCCTAACATGAAAAGTGTTTAGAAAAATTAGAAGAATAACTTGGTTAAGCCACATAGAATACTTACTATAAATAGAAAATTTACTATTTATAGTAAGTTACGAATTTTAGGGAGTTTTAGTTAGAGTTTAATTCTTAAACTTATTCAAGTCTTGGTATACCTATTTAAAGGGTTGTAGACTCATTTATTTCATCCATCAATATTCAACAGGCTTCTTTCATATCTTTTAAAGTTATTTATATTTCTTTTCCTCGTGGCTTTGAGAAGTCTCTGTGAGGAGTCAAGAGAAGCTCTATGGATTTGGAGTAGTTATCCTTTGAGGAAGGGGTTAGCCCTCACAAATGAATTCTTTTTTGCCTTCTACCCATGATTATGAAATCTGTCAATTTAAGGACTTTTTATTTCATTAGTGCTTTAACGTGGAATTTGTAACAACTTGAAATTTTGAGTGTAAGTTTACTCATACGTAAGAATATATGATTACACTTATTCAACACTACACTTGTAAATTCGTTGATTTTAACCATATATCTGTGGTTTAATTTGAATATAAACCGTAAGGAGTAATTTTTGACTATTGATTAATAGGACTGTAGACATTGAAAAATCGGCACTCACGATGATTTGGTATTGTATGGCTTTTAGTTAGGGGTGGGAGACAAGTTGATTGTAGATCTAGGAGTCACCACTAGCTGAAAAATCTCAAAATCCCTCGGTCGGCTAGAACTACGAAATACGTAAGGTAAGGAAAATCCGAAGACTTCCCTGCCTTAAATTGACTCCTGGTCTACGATTCAGAATTCTAGGTAAGGGACCTTGGTTACAGAGAGGGAAGGTGTTAGGTACCCTCTCTGCCCGTACAAAACTTACGGTCTCTACTTTGTGTGGTAAAACAATCTCAAGGGATGAATGGTGTAATCGAGATAGGACTAGGCACACATGTAGATTTTTGATACGGCAAGATCCGAGATTTCGGCAAGCCACAGAGCGTACGTGTAACAGTGTGTCTAGAAGGCGGATGTGATGATGCTTTATGTAAAGAGGAAAGAAAAATGGACTAGATCACTTGGAATTTCTGATGTGACAGGATCCGATGTACAGTAAGTCACAGGGCATACGTTCATTAGAGATCTAGAGAAGCAGGGGGTTGAGAAGGGAGTAGATGTCATGATAAATGCTTGTATATAGAACAAATGGATCCTTGGCTTGATTTCTGAGTAGGTTAGGATATGGGTTGAACCATGATCAACTGGGCTAGATTGGAGGTTAGGATGGTTGAGAAAGTAGGGAGTGGGCTAAAGGGATAACCGAAAAATCTGGACTTGGAGGCTTGGAGGCACCTCCTCACCCTCACTCTCTTCCTCTCCCTCTCCCTCTCCTTCACACTTAGGCTTGGAAGTGAAGACTTGATGATGAAAATGTGAAGAGGAGAGGGCTATTTATAGCCTTTTCCAATGGCATTGCTATAATTGCTGAGTTTGAGAGAGGTAAAAGATGACATAACAGCATTTGAGTGGTTGAAGAGAGAGGAATGCCACATGGCATGCTCTCATTAGCTGTTGGGGTTGGTAAAAAGGTAAATAGTGAAGGCTGGAGGGTAAATTTGGAGAAAAGTTAACTTTTGGGCGCTGGGACAGCTATCCACACACGGGACGGGAGCGGCGACATTCGAAGTACCACAGGAAATGGTCAGACTACCGCTCACGGCAATCAGACTACCGCTCGCGGTAGTTAGACTATCTCCCGGGCTGCGTTCGGGTTGGGTTTGCATATGTGGGCTTCGTTGATCTCTCTCTCGGGTTCTAGTGGCTTGGATAGGTGGATTTGGATTCGATTAAAGGGTTCTTGCCATGGTATAGGGTATAGGTGGGGCTGTATGTGTGATAAATGGTTTGGATCACGTTTTTGATGTGTGAATTGGGAGTTTAAGGGTTTTTTTTGGGTCAGGGTTCGGTTTAGGCTGGGATTAGGGTTTGGTTTAAGGTGTGATCATAGTTCTTAGATAGTCTTAGCCTTCTCAAGATACATCCTAGGTGGGGTGTCAACATATGTGCCTCTTTGACCAAGGTTGCGAGCAACTGAAGGTCAAAGCGAGTGGACACCCCACCCTTCTGGTTAAAAAAAAGGTAGTGACTCGAATCTGTTGCCTGCCATGGTATCATTGTCAGTTGACTGTTTGAAAAAGAGATGACTTACACATATCATGAGGGTTAAGAAAAATGTTGTGATTGCCTCCTGCACATTCGTCACAGCTTTACAGATCACCAATCACAACCCTTTCACATCAGATTGTTGATAGCATTGGAGAGTGAGTCTGAAAAGTAAGGGCCTCTGTGTATTCGTCGTGGCTTTATGAGGATTCTCGTACTGTTTAGTTTGTCGTTCCTTTGCTATGTAATCACCTTAGGAGTATTCGGTCTCTTTGATTGTCAAAGTGGTTAGCTACCCTATACATTGGTGCGGCCTTACGGGGAACTCATTACGTCGACTTGGACTCAATCAAAATTTTCAAACATCCCGGACTAGGTATGTGCAGGTAATTTATTGCCATGCAGTCTGCTGATTCTGATACTTTGGTTACAATGGATTGTTGTCACTTCGAGTTTGATGGTTCTTTCCAGAGATAGATCCACTCATTTTTACTAGCATTTGTACGACTGTCCAGATATAGAGATCGGGTCAGTCGTACATGTATCATGTACGGATTCAATCGTCCTTCGGAGAAACCGGAAGAGATCAAATCTTATTTAGCTGTTTGCATTGACGCAACTGGAGAATATGGAAGATTCCTCAGTGTACTGCGCGTTGCATGCGTTTTTAAAAACTTTATTTGAAAGTTATTCCCTTTAGAGCTAAACTCCTTGGAAATTTTATTTGAAAATATATTTTTTAGATTTTTTAGAAAATATCCATTCGATTTCGCAGGTGGGTGTTGTCGTTCGGTTTTTATTTGTAGAAAAGTCAGATGGCCTCCACTAATAAATTAATGGGGCTAATGGTTTGGAATATTTTTAAATTTTTTAAAGATCCATCCGATCTCATAGGAGGGCGTCGTCGTCTGATTTTTATTGTACAAGTTAAGTAAACAGTCGCGTTGCCCCCACTGATGAGCTGGTGGGGCTAATAGTTTTTATTTAAGGTATTTTTAAAATTTTTGAAACATCCGTCCGATCTCCCAAGAGGGCGTCGTCGTCCAATTTTTATTGTACAGTTTGGATCGAATAGCCAGATGGCCTCCACTAATGAATTAATGGGGCAATTGGAGAATATGGGCCTGATTTGGACATGTGGGCCTAGGACTATGGGCCTTAAAATTGAGCTTGCAAAGTGGGTCTTGCTTTGGATATGCGGGCCTAGGAAATGGGCTTAAAAACATGGGCCTTGAACCATGGGCCTTTGGACAATGGGCTTGGTGGGCTTTTGACATGTGGGCCTTGTGAACTTTAAACTTGTGGGCCTTGTTGGTTTTGAAATGTGAGCCTCCAGGGCTTTGAACTTGTGGGCCTTGTGGGCTTTGTGAGCTTTGAAATGTGGACCTTTAGGGGCTTTGAACTTGTGGGCCTTGTGGATTTTGAAATGTGGGCCTCTGGGGCTTTGAACTTGTGGATCTCCGACTTTATTGTCTGCTTGTCCTGTATATGTATGAATGCTTTTGTTTTTATTTTTTAAAAAAAATTTGTAAAGAAAGGAAAGCGACGTATAAAAAGACTTTTTTTTAAAGAAATGGAATTTTTTGTTTGTGCCAAATTTGTTGGTGTTTTCTTGTGTTTGGATTTGTGCTTTGGATGGTGGAATCAAAATATTGAACTTGGCCCACATCGAATTTGGTATTTTGAGTTGTTTATTACGGATCCCAATTCCCTAAGAGTAGCACATACTAGGATCATGCCCCTTGGATTTGGGTAGAGTCTAACAGAATTTCGATCCGGGACATCTTTTCCTTATGCTTCTTCACTTTGTTTATTGCCTTGGCTTCTCCTGTTCTTGTACTTTTTATTTTCTTTTTTTTCTTTTCTAGCCATTTTTGCCTGTAGCGCTTTTTCAGGTTTTCACCACGACCGGCTTTCTCATCATTTTTGCCCATGACGTCCTTTCGGATTTACACCATGTCCCGAGTTTTTGATCTTACCTGCTCCTTGGCAGCTGTGGCGTTTTTTACCCTTGATACCTTTTCAGGTTTTCACCAAGTCTGCTATATGCCCGCTGTTTTTACTCGAGACGCCCTTTTGGGTTTTCACTTCCTCCGTTTTGCTTAGGCATGTTACTTTTTCTTTTGATTTCTCTTTTTTTTTGTACAAAGCCGGGAGGCTAGACTCCATTCATTGCCGGCCGACTAGTGAGCTGTCTGACTTTGTCTTTAATCACGATTATGAAGATGTTGACATTGGGTTAAACTATCCTGAAAGGAAATGGGTTGGTGAATTGTGTTCTCACTCATTGGGTTCGACTCTTTTTTTCTTTTCTTTTTTTCTTTTTTTTGGATTGCCCGCTTTATTCGGCCATTTTTTTAATTTTTCTTTTTTTGTCCCTTTTTTAAACCCTTTATTTTTTTGGAACACTTATTAGAGGGAATGAATGATGATGGAATGTACTTCAGGATGCTAACCTTTTGTCGTTTGACTTTAGCTTTACGATTGTGGTTGTTGACATAGTCAGGTAGGATTACCTATGATAGATATTCACGTTGTCGGCATTGATAAGCTCTGGAAGATCTTTGCCCCTAATGATGGTGAGACGAAGGGCACCTTCGGGAAAAACCTCGCGGATGATCAGCGGACCGTCTCAGGATGACCTTTCTTTCAGACTTGCTTGTCGTTGGTCCTAGTGATCGTCGTACGCTTATGTTTGCAGGATGCAGTTGGTTGCATCGAGCTTATCATTAATTATTTTTCTTGACTTCTTTCTTCATTTGTACCGATGATGTAGGATATTGTTGTCGCCTACTTTTGTCTGTCACGAGAATGCACTCATGACCATTAGATGCCTTCAGGTTCATTCTTTAGATGATGTCCACACCCCATCATGAAAAAAGGTTAAGGTGTTGCTAGGTTATAAAGATTCGAAGCATGCACATGGATCCGTTATGCGAGCTTCGAATACTTGAAGCACTTCCTGACATGCTGCAATAGTTTATCTCCATCGTTCATCAGTAGGACTACATCGTGGACTTCAGACATGATCTTGACAGCTTTGCTTGATGGGCTTGACTTCAGGCTTCATAGAAGATGACATATGACTAGCTTTTCATTCGATCTAGGTAAGGCTCCATAGGATAACCCAAAGTTAGATAGCCCCGGGTCTCAGGAATTCTGTCATTGTCTACTTGTATTCAAGAGGTGAGAATCTCTTGATGCGTACTGTTCTAGGGAGCTTAAAGGATCCCAAGTTCATAATTTCAAAATCATCCGTGACAACATTGGCCTTTGCCTCAAACTTTCGGAGGGAATCCTCTAGCTCGAGAGTTGGATCATCATTTTCCTCATCCTAAGCTTCATCTAAATCCATGAGTTTGAAGTCTCCAGATCGAAATCATATGAGTCAACTTCAAACTTGGGTATTGTAACAGACACATTTGACACATTATTGCTTGTGAGTTTTGAAAGATTTTCTACAGTTTTTGTGTTTTGAGAAATTTATGTTGTTTTTGGATTTTGGAAAATATATGATTTTTTGGCATTTTGACAAGTATCTGATTTTTTTTTGGCATTTTGAAAATATCTAGTGTTTTTGGCTTTTGGGAATTTTCTAATTTTTTTTTACAAGTATCTGATTTTTTTTAGCATTTCAAAAATATCTAATGTTGATTTTTAAGAATTTTCTAATTTTTTTTGACAAGTATTTGATTTTTTTTTGGCATTTCGAAAATATCTAATGTTTTTGGCTTTTTGAAATTTTTTTGATTTTTTTTTTAGAACGACGACGATGTGAACCAGGGATTGCCTGATACAGCTTTGAGGAGCTAAACGTTACTTTTATTGTGTCGTCTTGGGGACTGTGAACCAGCTATTGCCCTGCACTCCCTCCCCTTAGGAGGCAGGGCCAGATAGAGCAGTAGGTGGGCCCTCATTGTCGTGATGAGTTTAGAATTGGGCTTTGAGTTGGTGTTGAATATCACATTCCTCAACTCATCTTCGATGCATTGTGAGTCTTTGCATATTTTCAGCTCAGGTGGGACCCAGACTGTTGTGCAATCAATCAGGAAAATTTCTTGCCCCTTGCCCAAGTCATTTTCAAATAGCCTAGTTGGGCTCATTTTTCTCATTTAATCCTCCACAGTGGATCTTTGCCTGCTAACTGGATAAATGATCCCTTCTCTGATGGATTTGATTGATGCATGGATGAAGGGATCATCTCCTTTTGCCGATCTTGCCCTCCTCCGATACATTTGTGCTTTGCTATCTCATCCTTAGGAGGCTGATATCTCAGTCGTGTCATGCCTGCATTTTCTTAATATTCGAGCTGATGGCAAAAATGTCGGTGCTCGACTGGAGGGAAGACATAGTTTGATCCAATAGTTTGATCCAACGGGACATCTAGAGGTATGTAATTCACAGTCTCGAGCTTGAGACCATGGTATGGGATATCCTCATCAGAGCATTGTATGTCTATGATCAGGATATCTAGCTCTTGATGGTTGACTGTTTCTATCAGAAAGATTTGTTCAGGATCATCCAAAACAATCAGCGCCTTGTCTCTGAAAATGTTTTTGGCCTTTTGATAAAGAGTCAAAGAGAGAGCCTTGACTCTATGGATCCAAGACCGATTAGGGAGGAGATGAAATGAAGTTGTGATGTCAAAGACCTGAAAAGTGATAGTTGATGTTTTGGGGCTAATAAAGATCTTGACATTAATCTCTTCATTGACCTTTCTCCTAGAGGCGGGAACTATTCGTCCTAGACTCTTCTCTTGAAGGATCGAAGACTGAGTAGAGCCAAACAAATCCCTTTGAGTACCAGAATATCTTTCTTGAAAAGTTACCGCGTGATTGAAGCTGGGCCATAATTTTGCTAGGGCATGTGGTATGTTGATCGGGGAAGGAGTATTTTCTTGGATCACGAGGGTTGGAGTAGGGGCTGAATAGGCAGGTGATGCCCCTTGTGAGACAAAGAATATATGGACTGGATTGATTGGTGGTGGCTCCTGTAGTCTTGGGGGCATGGAGATTGGACTGGATGGAGATGCCCCTTGCATATTTAAGAGTGAAGAGATTGGACTAGTAGGGTGTGCCCCTTGTAGACTTGGGGGTATAGAGACTGGACCGGATGGAGATGCCCCTTGCATATTTGAGAGTGAAGAGATTGGACTGGCAGGGTGTGCCCCTTGTAGACTTGGGGGCATGGAGACTGGACCTACTGGAGATGCCCCTTGCATATTTGAGAGCGAAGAGATTGGACTAGCAGGGTGTGCCCCTTGTAGACTTGGGGGTATTGTTGTTGTGCTGACAGTGATTGAATAGATACATTGGACTGGATTGACCGGGAGTGGCTCTCCTTAACTGATATTATTAGTAGAGGTTCCTGATGAACTAGGACATACTTGATAAGGTGGCGGGGGATTGGTGGTGGCAACAACAGGAGAGGTAACCACAATTGTTTGGTTATCAATCAGATCTTGGACCGCAGGTTTCATGGTGAAACAACGGTCCATTGTGTGGCCTCGAGAATGATGGTATGCACAGTACTCATTCTCATTATAGTTTGGCGGCAGAGGGTTTGGTGGGGACCTAGACAGTAGCAGAGTAAGTATTTGCCTTTGGACTAACATGGCTAGTGTCTCACTTTAAGTTTGGGCTATTAGTGTAAACTGCCAAGGTTCTTGGGCCATCCTCATCTGCTGACCATGATTGGGGTACTGAGGAATCTCCCTTTACTGTTGTTGTTGCTATTGTCTTTCTTGAGGAATGAATTGAGCACTTTAGGTAGAGGCGACGAAGTTGTCTTCTTCTGTTGGATGGAGGTCAGGAACATTTCTATTACTATTCTCGTATCCAGTAGACCTTAATTCCTTCCACTATCCATTGTACTGGGGAGGCTTAATGAGGCCACCAAGGGGAGATCCTCCCAACCCTTATTCCGACTTCGACTCGTTCCCCAGTATGGATAAGTTGGGTAAAGTTGGTATATGGATACGAGACGAGGTATCTCGAGATGCTCGAGTTTGCCGAATTGATTATCATATAGATTTTCTCCTCATCATCAATGGATGTTTTCATTTTAGCGGTCATTGCCCACCACCGTCTAACATAAGCTGACAATGACTCATCATTCCTCTGCCTTAGGGTAGCAAGATCCGCCGTTTTGGGTGCTACATTAAGATTGTACACAAAACAATCAATGAAAGCTTGAGAAAGTTGTTCCCAAGTCTTAATTCGATGGTAGTTTAATGACGTGTACCAATCTAACGCATCGCCTTTCAAGGATTTTTGAAACAACCGGATCAATGCTCCGTCATTACCTACCATAGTATTAAGCTCTCCACAGAATGCTCTTAAATGGTCCATAGGACACCCCGTACCATCATACCTTTTGAATTTTGATACCTTAAAGTCTTGAAGTATCACTATATCAGGAAAGGGACAAAGATCTCTGAACTTGGTAAATGAGAGATCCACCCCCTATTACTGCCTTTGTAGTTTCCTCTGCACCTCTCGTAATTGCTCCCGGAGCTCTTCGATTTCAGAGAGATTGGTAGAGGGGGGTTTTACCCCCTGTAATTGATTGGATCTCCTATTACGAAGAAGATGTTGGAACTGGCTGGGATTCCTGACTGTGGGAGATTATATTTGATAGCGGTTTTCATTAGTGAGAGGCTGTTGGAAAGGATTCTCAGTTGTGGAAAATTGGCCTTGAAGGTGACTCCCATTATGGGAAGGATGCTGAAAAGTTGAGATGACTAGGGCACTAGGTGATGACACTTGCATGGTTTGGACAGTCTCTTTTTGAACACATTGGGCAAGAAGGGCCTATAAAGCCTTAAAATTTTGGGTTATTTCGTCCATGGTTGAGGTGAATGCAGTATTATCAGCCATGAATTCAGGTCATCTAGGGTGCCTTTTAGGCTAATGGTTTCTTCTTTTTAGTTTGTCATGGAAACTTTGGATTAGATGAGCATGGGGTGAGTGAAAGCCTTGAATGGGTGCAAGCCAAAGATCAATCCTCATTTTTTTTTAATGCAAGGTATAAATGTAAATGTAGAATATCCCCTAAGATTATATTACCACATTATTTCGAGTCGGGTCTCAGCTAGTAGGAACTAGCAAATCCCCAGTGGAGTCGCCATTCTGTAAACACTGAAAAATCGACACCCATGCTGATTTAGTATTGTATGGCTTTTGGTTAGGGGTGGGATGACAGGCTGATTGTAGATGTTGGAATCGCCACTAGCCGAAAAATCTCGAAATCCCGCGGTCAGCTAAAACTACGAAATACATAAGGTGAGGGAAATCCAAAGACTTCCCTACCTTAAATTGACTCCTGGTCTACGATCCGAGATTTCAGGTAAGGGACCTCGGTTACAGAGAGGGAAGGTGTTAGGCACCCTCTCTGCCCGTATAAAGGTACGGTCTCTACTTTGTGTTGTAAAACAATCTCAAGGAATGAATGGTGTTGTCGAGATAGGACTAGGCACACATGTAGATTCCTGATACGACAAGATCTGAGATTTCGGCAAGCCATAGAACATATGCCCAATGGTGTGTCTAGAAGGCGAATGTGATGATGCTTTATGCAAAGAGGTAAGAAAAATGGACTAAATCACTAGAAATTTCTGATGTGACAGTATCCGATGTATGACAAGTCACAAAGCATACGTTCAGTAGAGATCTATAGAAGCAAGGGGTTGAGAAAAGAGTAGATGTCATGATGAATGCTTGTATATATAACAAATGAATCCTTAGCTTGATTTCTAAGTAGGCTACGATATGGGTTGAACCATGATCAACTGGGCTAGGTTGGAGGTTAGGATGGTTGGGAAAGCAGGGAGTGGGCTAAGGGGATAACCGAAAAATCTGGACTTAGAGGCTTGGGGGCACCTCCTCACCCTCACTCTCTTCCTCTCCCTCTCCCTCTCCTTCACACTTAGGCTTGAAAGTGAAGACTTGATGATGGAAATGTGAAGAGGAGAGTGCTATTTATAGCCTTCTCTAATGCATTACTATAATTGCTGAGTTTGAGAGGGGTAAAAGATGACATGGCAGCATGTGAGTAGTTGAGGAGAGAGGAATGTCACATGACATGTTCTCATTAGCTGTTGGGGTTGGTAAAAAGGTAAATAGTGAAGGCTGGAGGGATAAATTCGGAGGAAAGTTAACTTTTGGAGGCTGGGATAGCTGTCCACATGCAGGCCGCGAGCGACGGCATTTGAAGTACCGCAGGAGGTAGTCGGAATACCGCCCGCGGTAGTCAGACTACCTCCCGGGCTGCGTTCGGGTGGGGTTTGCACATGTGGACTTCCTTGATCTCTCTTTCGGGTTCCAATGGATTGGATAGGTGGATTTGGGTTCGGTTAAAGGGTTCTTGCCATGATATAGGGTATAGGTGGGGGTGTATGTGTGATGAATGGTTTGGATCATATTTTCGATTTGCGGATTGAGAGTTTAAGGGTTTTTTTAGGTTAGGGTTTAGTTTAGGCTGGGATTAGGGTTTGGTTTAAGGTGTGATCATGGTTCCTGGATAGTCTTAACCTTCTCAAGATACATCCTGGGTGGGGTGTTTACAAATGCCCCTTTTTGACCGAGGTTGCGAGCAACCGAAGGTCAAAGCGAATAGACACCCCACCCTTCTAGTCAGAAAAAAGGGTAGTGGACAGCCCACTCTTTTTAGGATATATCAGGACCCCCAAATGACTCGGATCAATGGATCAGCCGGACGTTGCAAAGTCACCATGACCGATGGGTCATCTTCCTTAAACAGTCAATGAAACCCATCCTCTTAATCTCGAGTCCTTTCACAAATTTGAGAGGTCCATCATGTGGCCCACCCCCTCTAATGTCCATCAGAGTTTTGATCAGGGGCCCATGCACAAGATCAGAAGCAAGGGAAGACCCTGATGATGAACATTTTTAGCTATTTTGTGATAAACAACACACTAACCTTCGTGATTAGTTGTAGAAGCGTCCAGAAATGGTAAGGCTATAAATAGCCATTTTATTAAGGCGAATCCCAAGGAAGAAAGGGAAAGGAATAGTAAGAGAGAGAGGGAAAGAGATTAGGCACCGCTGGAGTGAGTTGCATGTCATGTAGCAACTCGACTAAGTTGAGTCGTTCGTCTACTGTGAAGAAGAGAGAGAGAGAGGAGGAAGATAGTGAGAGAGAAAGAAGAAGGGAGAGAGAGAGGAGCTGTGTAAGACCCGTATCTTAGTCCGTACCGTTCCGTAAACTTCCGCGGTCTTACCGGTCGAATTTCGGCAACCTTCAACCCTTAACCGATATCGACGCGCGACCCTGATTCATATGACGTCAACCTGTTTCGACTCGACCTGAGTTCTGTACCATAGCGACCGCGCCGTCGCTGCGGTTCCAATACCGCGACTCGCGCGCCGAGGCGATACCCAGGTCAAGAGATGTGGGCCAACGTTCGGTGCGAGGAAAACGCCGCGCGTTGTGAAACCTAAAAGAATCTCTACGATGTGTCACATCAATCACATCAATCCCATCAATCAATCATCCATTAATCCATCACATGTCAAGTACATGTCAAGTACACATCACTCTCACCCCTTTTCCCAAGCAACCACAAAAGTCTTCCAAACCCATGCCTCTTTTACACAAAAGGCCTCAAAAGTCAAAAAGTGGCTCTTACACACCCATCACCACATCCATCACTCCATCACCCATCATTCCATCTCTCTCTACAACTCTCTCTCTTTCTCATTTGCAAAAATCTCCAAGCAAAAAGAGATCCCACGTATGAAATTCTCCCTTTCCTTCTAAAGCTCCAAGTGGCCCACTTTCCTACCCCACCGTCTCTCATCTCAACCCTCCATTCCTCATCTCATCCATTGAAGTTGAAGCTAAGGTGCCAAGGAACCCCTAGGAGCAAGAAGATCGGACGGTGGGTGCTAGATTATGGTAGTTTTTTATATTTTTGAGATGGGCCAAGTGAGGCCAACCGATCAATGGTTTGGATCTCACTTGGGACCCTAAGTTGTGGCCGATGGACCACTTTGATCATCATGATCATCCATAGTGGGGCCATTCTCCATGGACCCCATCATGATGTTTATTTTATTGCATTTAAAGGTCATTTAGACCGTTCATATCGGTGGGGAACGGATCTCCACCGTTGATTGTCAATTTCGGTGATCCCATGCATAGAGGGATCCATTGATGTATGATTTCATATAAGGGAGGGCTCATAGTGGCGGACCCCTCCATCACAAAGCGTGTCCCACTCTATCTCTCTCTCTCTCTCTTTTCTTTTAATTATTTGTTTTGTGTGATGAAATGGCCTTATGACCTACTTGGATGGACCCCACTATGGAGCATGTATTGAATCCAAACCATCTAAAGGAGGGGCCCACTTTACACATGTATTCTAACCTCACCACATTACCATGTGGTGGCCCACCTAAACAAGGCCACCCTAAATGTATTTGATAAGGCCATTACAAAAAAAAAAAGAAAAAGGGAAAACGTCCAGGGACATTACTGGACGCTGGAAGAAAAGAAAAATAAAGAGGAGCCTTTTTGGGAGGACCACTAGTATAGGCCCCACCTTAAGATAAGCATTCAATCCAAGCTGTTCATCCTCTCGCCCATATCATTTTAACCGTTGGGCTAAAATGTGAAGCTGATCCGACTTTCAGGCGGGCCATACCTTAGAAAATAGTGATATCCACCGTTTAAAGTCCCCGAGATTTCTTCCACGCGCCGAAACAGGCCCAAGTTTGGACTCTGTTTGTCAGTATCGGGCCGGTGAATGCAATGGACGGGGTGGATCCAGTTGATGCGGGCCCCAAATGCTTAAAACCCCCAAAAAAAAAAGGTTTCAATTATTTTTTTTTAAAAAATACCAAAGAGGCAGAGCCTCTGTTTCTCTGGCGAGCAGTAGTGGCTGCACGTTGCTGCGTGCAGCCGAACGACGGGCAGGCGTCCCAGTAGCTGGGAACCCACGGCCCCAGCCGTGGGCCCCACCATGATGTTCTTTTACCATCCAACCGGTCCACATTGTGGGCCACCTCCTGAAGTGGGCCCCTACCAAAAAAATCAGCTCCATCCATGACTTGGGTGGCCCACACCGAAGGAAAAAGTGGGATTGAACCTCTACCATTGAAACTTACTTATGGGCCCACAGAAGTTTTGGATCAAGCTGAAATTTTATTTTTCCCTTTCACCCAGGACCGTGTGACCTTATGAGCGGTCTGGATGGCATAATAAACAGTTAGGTGGGCCCCACGTGGAGCCCACATTGATGAATGTATTTTTACCCACCGTCCAGGTGGACGGTGGTACCCACCTTGATGTTTGTGTTTCACCCGCTGTGGTGCATGGGTGCATGCGTGTGGGTGTGTGTATGTGTGGGATTACTCATGTGTGTGCCTATATATATATATATTATATTGTATATTATATATATTTGTATATACTATATATATATATTATATTATATTATGTAATGTACATGATGGTGGGCCTTCATGTGGGTCCCCACCATTGACGCAGGTGCTGCATCTAATCCGTCCATCCATTTGAAAAGCCATTTTATGGCATGGGAGTAAAGAATGAGTTAGATCCATAGCCTAAGTGGACCCCACCTTGGCATGTTTGAGGCCCATCTTAAGGTGTTTGTGGTAGTCCATTAAGGCCCACTTTGATGTATATCTTAGGCCCATGCAATGGGGCCATTTGGTGTATTCCAAGGCCCATGGGATTGGACCCATTTGATGCATTTTTAAAGCCCATGGAAGTAGCCCCATTTGATTCGTAGAAGGCCTATGGGTTAGGCCCATTTAATTATATAAGGCCTATGGGTTAGGCCCATTTGATATATACAAGGCCTAGGGGTTTAGGCCCACTTTGATATGCATGCAAGGCCTAAGGGTTAAGGCCCATTTGACATACATATGGGGTTCAATTGGTGTGGCCCATTCATTACCTTTAAGACCCATGAGTTAAGCTCATTTGATGCAATCCAAGGCCCATGGGTTTTGACCCATTACAATGTACATAAGACCCATTGGTGTGGCCCATTTATGTGGCCCATCTGATGAATAAAAGGCCCATAAGATATGGCCCATTTGATATATATATGTAAGGCCCAATGGGATGAACCTAAGGTCCATTGCATTGTGTAATCCCAATACAGACTAAGTAGCGATGTTTACGAAGATCGTGCCTTGGGAGTAATGTTGGTTTGACATCCACATTGCGAGTGTAATATTGGTTAGATGTCCACATTACGACTCTCCTTAGGGCCCATTGCTGGGCCGTACTTGCTGTGTATAGGCCGTTCAGGCCCATCTGCATTGTAAGGATAGTTCATATAATTATTACATGTTTAGTATAGTTCCATGACTCATGATCATATGCATAATATGTATGCTTGATATGAGAGTGACTGATCATAGCATATGCCTTCGGGCAGATTGTTTATGGGACCCCGATTAGGCGGTGTTGTCCTGCATGAGCGCACGATACGTGCAAGGATTTTATGCATGATTGGATAGTGTGATTCATGCATCTCGCATCGTGTGATATGGTTACTGTACGCCCTAGCAACATCGGGGTCGTAGCCACCACAGACGCATCTTGGTTGGCAGGATTGGATATCGAAAATCTTGTTCTACATGGGGTGCTATAGATATCTCTGGGTGAAAGTCCCTAAACCCTAATGGTACCAAGAGATTGCTCCAACGTCTAGACCGAGTGGGTAGATGAGCGTTGAGTGCCGATTACCAGACGGTTGCGCTCTCCACTATGTTGTGGTCGGTTGAAAGGAGGTGCGGCCTTACCCGCCTGAGAGTAGGAGGCAATGCTAGGCTGAGTTTGACCAGCTTGAGGAATGAGTCCGCTATTGGCAGACGGATAGTGAGGTCTCTTCCACTTACCTTATTGCACATGATGTGGCGACAATTTGATTTAGAGTGTACTAGACCCCGGTGATATCCCATATTTGAGCTGTATTGATGTGTGGACATAGATGAGGATCTGTATGCTTGAGTCGCATTGCACATCGCATGGCCTTGGGATGGCCGATACCATTCATGTCTTGCATCGCATAGCCTTGGTACGACTCATGATATTATGGATCCATCTGCATATTCCGCATTACTCTGCCATTGCATGTTCATATTACTACCTTGCGCACACACTTTCACCACCCTCTAAGCTTTCTATCAGCTTATGCACGACCGTTGCGTGCAGGTGACGTTGGTTCGCAGCAGAGCTGAGGCAGGAGCACGTTGCAGATCGTTTTGAAGTTTTACGATTGTATTTCCCTTTATGCTCATTGTACTTGTAAAGTTTTTGATTATAGTGAAAATATAATGGAGTTCTTGGTTGTTGTTTGTGGGTTATGCCTTTGGTTATGCTTATTACGAATCAAACTGATGTTGAAAATCCTCCTTGTAGCATCTCAGGCTGACAAGCTATGGTTGCGAGTTTCCAGCCGTCCATCCGAAGCCGACCCAACTCACTGCAGGCCCTGTTCGACCAGCTCGAATCCTCAGCTCAATCAGGCCAGAATCATCCAAAAACGGCAACCATAATCGAGTCAGGGAGATGAGTGTCTGATTTCGATGAACTCAGAGCAACACACGTCATATCCAAACCCCTTTCAGCATCCAAACAACGTCCCTGATCAGGTGTCCACGTCTGTTCTCTCATAGTTTTGAGAGTTTTACACCAACTCGACCGATCGAGTTCTCATACACTCCCAACTCGATCACGAGTTGGCACGACTCAGATCCATACTTCAGGATAAAAACCCTGATTTAGATCAGAGGTTGAGATCGGTTTGCCTCAAGCACTATCAAGCACCTCGAACCGGTCTCAACTGTTTTTATAGCACCACACCTAACTCATCGAAAGAATTGACTGGGTCGAGTCATTACTAAGTTGGTGACTCATCTATGTTTCAGGTCAAACCCTGACTCAGATTGGACCTGGGAAAAAGCCCATCCTAGGTAAACTGAAACCTTGTTTAAGGGTGACTCGAACTTGCCCGATTGAGGGTTGATTCAGTCAAGCATGTCCAACTGAATCAACACTACATTTCACTCAGTAATGAGTTGACTCAGCCAGTTTCCCAACTGAGTTAAGCTAACTCCAATGTTGGAATCATCTGTGGATGATTTGGGAAGCATCATATCCAAGGGATCATTAATCTAACCCTATAGTTAGTAGATTTCTTAAAACTAACTCAACTAGTTGTTAGTTGAAAATCCCAACCGAGTCGGTTCACTGTCCAACCTAGCCGCCATTACTTGGCGGGTCACAGTTGAATCTACACCATGCTGATTAATTCGGATTTGAGTCGCCAAGTTAAGCTACTAAGTCGAGACCAATTTTTGTTGTTTTATTACTGAGTTAACTCAGTGGCTTCTCATCGAGTCCATTGTTTATAGATAATTGATTACTAGCAATTTCATTAGCATTTTGACCAGGTTGTAGACACACAAGTAACAAATAGGATTGACTCGATCGGGTTGCATTCATGCTATCTAGTGGGCCACACGCAACTAGGTTACTTGATAGAGGTGAGGACTCACCCTTTGAGCTTCCCACCTAATTTCATCAATCAGAACATAGACGATGATATGATTTCTCTCCTTAAGTTATTTGCCTCATTATGTGAATATGCTAATTTGTTGCGTACCTGATTGCTGTTTTAAATAATGAACATATCTCTTTAATTATAGTAAGCATAGATGATTGATGATAACATTCTATCTTTAGTTGTACATTGTTAATTAACTATATGTTTGTTGTTTACATTGAGTGATGTAATGAATGAAACCTATCATGAACTCACCATCTTACGGTCCATGTTTGACTTATGCAACTTGGATCGCACATCTACCTTACATAGCTTAGATCATGCTTTGCCTTACATGGCTTGGACCGCATATTTGCCTTATGTGGCTTGGATCGTTTAGTTGTCCTTTATGGCCTTGATGGAACATTGGTGGCCTTTTGTGGCTAGTTGATTCTCTCTTCATCTTGCAGTGTTCAATCGTATGGTGATCTCCGGATGGAGTGGGTGTTCGCTTAGCGATTTCCTAGCCATCTTGCGGTGTTCACGTACAATATGATTTTCAGGTGGAGTAGAGTTTTGTATGTTGGTTTTCTAGTCATCTTACGGTGTTCAGTCGTACTGTGATTTTCGGATGGAGCGGGTGTTCGCTTAGCGATTTTCTAGCCATCTTGCGATGTTCATGTACGATATGATTTTTAGGTGGTCTAGAGTTTGTATGTTGCTTGTCTCTTCATCTTGCAGTGTTCAGTGGTATTGTGATTTTCGGGTGAAGCGGGTGTTCACTTAGCGATTTCCTAGCCATCTTGTGGTGTTCACGTGCGATACGATTTCCAGGTGAAGTAGATGTTTGATGTTGGTCTCTCTTCATCTTGTGGTGTTTAGTCGTATTATGATTTCCCGGTGGAGTGGGTGTTTGCTTAGCGAATTCCTAGCCATCTTGCGGTGTTCACGTACGATATGATTTCTAGGTGAAGTAGAGGTTTGAAGCTTGGTTTTTTAGTCATTTTATGGAGTTTGTAAGGTTGATTATTTGACTATCTAGACACGTCCCCTTGCATTGTGATTTCTATTACATTTCATTAATGTTGAGATTATGTTGACTAGCTTATTTCTAAATATATGATCATGACTTTAAATTGCATTGTTTAATATGTCTCTCCTCATATAATATAATTTGTGCTGGATTATGGATGATGAGTGTGTAATCTTAGAAGGTGCTCCTCACTGCGATAGCCATTGATGCTATCAAACTGTCACAGTTTATGCAGGTGTAGAGCGAATCGATGATGTTCACTGGGTCGCTAAAGCAGATCGAGTAGATGAGTTAGAAAGGTTCCCTGCGGCTCATATTGAGCTCCACCATTAGATGATAGATTTCTATTTTTAATTAATGAACTTTACTATTTGAGGATTGTATAAGTCCTATATGGGCACTACATTTGAATTTTTATTATAGTTGGAATGTTTTTATACAATGCATGGTTTACTCTAGGTACGTTTGCCGCTAACTCTGATTAATGATAAGCGGTTCAAATTTACACTGAGTTTTAAAGGCTAACACTCAGGTTTTTGGAGAACAAGTCATATACTCGGGTTCTGAAAACTGGGGCGTTATAGCCATCCAAATGTCTAAATGAACCATTCATTAGGGAGATCATACATCAAAACTACTGGTTAACTTTTACATAGGATGTCGGTAAACATTGTTTTGAATTATGGGTAGATGTAAACCATTAGAAATGCATCGTAGCCATCCTCGTGAGATCAAGGCTCAAACTTTAGTCGTTTGATATAGAACACAAAATGACAGACCATAATAAAATTTCACCTTAGTTGGATGGTCCAACTAAAAGATATGCAAGACCGAAGTTTTAGTTGAAAGATGAGGAAGTGAGATAGTCATTCTCTGACATGTCTCTACGTACAGAGACTTGAGTTATTTTTAAAAAATTGGAAACCACGCTTTATGTGTTAAATCATCATCCACGCCATATAGTATGTGGCCCACTTAAGATTCTGATCTACTCCATATCTGATCCCATGGGCCAACGTGACCTGATAAAATCGATGAACAGAAGTGATTTTGTAAATGTATATCAAAAGTGGAACCTTTAAGAACTGGCGGTCAGCTGCATTCGTGTGAGCAGGTGATTCAAAGGGTAACTCATGTTTCTGTTTTCCTCTTTATTTCTCAATTAGACACGGGATCTCATGCATGATCTAAGAGAGAATCCTCCCTTAAATCCCAACCATCCATATGGGACGTTCTCCATCATCCCTGGAGCCCAATTAAATCGAAATACTACTGAGGTAGTTTTTACATGTGTTTTCTCGTTGGTGGAATGAGAACTTGGGGGTCAGACTTGGAAGAATTGAATCTTGATCGCTTAAGATCATCAAATCATGTAGAAACAGTTCTAGAATCCTAATGGAATCTAACCAATTCAAAGATAGCAGCTGGATAATGTCTCTTGCGACAACACATGAAAACACCTGCAAGAGATTTTTTTGTGCAAACCCATTGTCTCGAACCTTTGAATTGTGGGGCCCGCGAGCTCCACTGGACCCATCTGGTCAATTTAGGAAGCCCCGTTCTAAAAAGATATGTTTTAGCTTGAGACTTGTAATTGGAGTCTTTATTAGCTTCTCCACCTTGACAATACTCATGTGATTTGGTTATATCATAATCTTGAAATCAATAATGGTTACTAGGTGGGCTTCACTAATTGTAACATATTTATAGAATTGCAGTTAGATCCGATGTGGGAAAAACCACCTATCACTCCCCAAACTCGAAAACTGGGCTCACAAAATTTATGATCGCCGAATCCGGCGCCAATAGCTTCCGTAAAACCCCATTCTCGGCTCCCGGCACCCATTTATCAGGTTTCGATCCTAGGATTCTACAAGGAAGATTTTCGACGTGAGTTTGATTCGTAATAAGCATAACCAAAGGCATAACCCACAAACAACAACCAAAAACTCCATCACATTTTCACTATGATAAAAAAAACTTATAAGTACAATACTTATAAAGGAAAATACAATGATGATAGACGAAAAGCTCCAAGATGATCTGTTATAGGCTCCTGCCTCAGCACTACTGTGATCCAACATCACTTGCACGCAACGATCGTGCATAAGCTTACGAAAAGCTTACAGGGTGGCGAAAGTGTGTGCGCAATGTAGTAATACAATTATACAATATCAGAGTAATGCGAGATATACTGATGAACACATGAATACTATTGGTCGTACCAAGGCTATGC
The DNA here is from genome assembly GCA_037074715.1 of Magnolia kwangsiensis. Classification (NCBI taxonomy): domain Eukaryota; kingdom Viridiplantae; phylum Streptophyta; class Magnoliopsida; order Magnoliales; family Magnoliaceae; genus Magnolia; species Magnolia kwangsiensis. The sequence continues at coordinate 37,161,685 of CM073576.1, read as the reverse complement.
AATGCAAGACATGATGTCAGCCATACCAAGGCCATGCGATGCGAGATACAACTCAAGCATATCAATCCTCATCTAAGTCCATATACCAATACAACTCAACTTTGAAATATCACCGGGGTTTAGTATACCCCAGACCAGATTGCCACCCCATTGCGCGTAACAAAGTGAGTGAAAGAGACCTCACTATCTGCATGCTAATATCAGGCTCGACTCATCGATAGCGGACCCATTCCTTGAGTTGGTCAAACTCAGCCTAGCTTTACCCCCTCGTCTCGGGCGGGTAAGGCTGCACCCCCTTCTAATCGATCACGACATAACGGAAAACATGACCTCCTGATATTCGGCACTCGGCGCTCATGCATCCACTCGGTCTAGACATTGGAGCAACCTTCTGGTATCATAAAGGTTTATGAAATTTTACCCAGGGACATCTATAGCACCTCATGTAGAATCAGATTTCTGGTGTCTAATCCTACCAACCACAATACGCCTATGGAGGCTATAGCCTTGATGTCACTAAGGTGTACAATAGTCATGTGACACAATGCGAGATGCATGAATCACACTATCTAGTCATGCAACAATCTAGCGCGTATCTCGCGCTCATATGGGCAACTCCCCTTATCAGGGAGTCTCATAACAATTTGCCTAATGTCATGTGCTATGATCAATTATTCCTCATATCAAGCATACACATAATGCGTATGGGCATGAATTATGGAGCTATACTAAGCATATTATATGATGATTATGTCTTCTCCCTTATATCAAGGTTGGGCATAAGCAGCTTACCCATAATCCTAGGGATTCAGAAAGGGTTCCTTCACCATACTATTGCATGGCCCACTAGATGCCCTAGGGGGCCCAAATGAGTCCTAGATGGACTCCAAAATCAAAGAAGTAATCCCACTAACAACGAATGGGGGCCTAACATATTGGGATAACCCAATGAGAATAGATGGAGCATGTAAATGAGGCCCAATAATTAGGGTTAACCCACTTAGAGAATGATGTGAATGAGCCTAACAAGGCCTAAGGGAAGGTCACAATGAGGACATTTAACCATCATTTTCCATCAATATGGACATCTAACTAACATTGCTCCTAAGGAGTGACCCACACAAGGGATTCATACACAACATAACGGCACACATACATCACAATGGGCCTCGAATACATCACAATGGGCCTCGCCCATGAGTCTCAAATATTTCACAATGGGCCTCGTCCCATGGACCTCCAACCTATCACAATAGGCCTCATCAAAATGGGCCGTAAATGCATCACCATTGGCCTCACACGTGGGCCTCATATACAACAAATGGCCCATGTATCTGGGCCTAACAATATAAATAGGTGGGCCCCGCCCATGGGCACATCATGATGGGCCTCATGGATGGGCTGTATCAATGGTCCTCAAGTGGGTTTGGACCATACCAAAATCATTTCAATAGGGTGTAACATGTGTATCACTATACACTATCAATCTATGGGGCACATGGCCCATTAATGAGGACCAGCACTGTCCAAAAATTGTCCATATAAATCAACACCATCCAAACTTTGTCTATGTGTATCAGTACCATCCAAATATTGCCCAGTAGCGGGTCCCACCATCAGGATGGCTGAGACGTACATATACATCATGCAGGTCCCATGGAACTTGCTGACGCCAATCAACAGGTGGGTCCCACCATCAGGACAGCTTGGATGCACATATACAACACGTGGGAGTTCCACATATAGCATATAACACCCTGAAAATCGGGGGTCGTGTGTAAACTCAACTCCTGAGTTCCAGACCGTCACTTATGCAACAAAAATGGTTATGATTCAATGTTGTCTGATTTAAAGCATTCACATGAGTAAAAGTATACCAAAACTGCAATTCATACTTCAGATCCAGTGATAAAAGCAAGCGGAAGACTAAACAATATATATATCACTGTATGGAAAAACAAAGTAAATATCATCTGTGTCCGAAGTATGACTACATCTCTGAGTCTCATATACATGTACATAAACAAAAGAATAATGTTCAAAATAGTCCCACTGAAGTCCCCTCGATCCAGGTCGCCTACGGGAAGCCGTCGTGATACTGCATATACGAGAACTCATCCTGGTCCTCGTCAATCTCTGGCTCCACCTCCTGGATCTCGTCCTCACCTGCATCTACAACAGGGTCTGGTGGGTGTTGCAAACACCATCCCGTAACGTGGGAATGAGTGATCAACTCAGTGGAATCATAGAGCAAAGATTAGCATGTTCACAATTCAATCACGCGATAATAGTAAAGCAGTAAATCAGACAATCCTAATACTGTTGTTAATGCAAGATGATGTGACGTGATGTATGCCCTCACCGACGATCACCCTCATGCGGCAACATCTTACGACCGCGGCATGCCACACTCCCTAGAGTGCTCCACATCTTCCAGGCACATGCAATGCTATGGTGATATGATTTTCAAGTTGTTATTAGTCCATTCAAACAGCAGGATTGGGAAACTAAGGTACTTCCCTTGTATCAATCCCAACACGGATCCTATCTAGGGTCGTCACTCCTAGTAATCTCATACGATGTGTATTTCGTAGGTCACTGCAAGGGCTGCCAGGGCTGTTGCTCGCACTCGTTGCACCGCTCCCCCATCACCTTATCAATACAGGCCTACCGTACTCTACTGCAACGGAAGGGTCGTCGCCTCCCGTGGACTCAGAATACGCTCGCGGTCACTACAAAGGGCTCGTCGCCTGATCAGTGTAGGCCGATAGCTAGAATATAGTGTCCCATACCACCATAATCTGCTCACGAGTTTAGGTGCTCACTGGTCACTACGGGGAGGTTTGTGGCCCCAGCGTAGGCCGACAGCTCGACCACGGTGTCCCATACCACCATGCCCGGCTCATGAGTCTTCATGGATCAAGGTACCATGGTTAACAAGGTTTACAATGGTAAGTTCAGTACCCTAGGTTCAAGCAGTTATGACACATACAAGGTGAACATACATCGGCCAGTCGGGTTACTTGACGGGCTCGACTAGCGCGATCGCATCTCAAGTCGAACGACATGAAGTGCGTAAAACACTTCGCGTAGCCTAACCACTGCCGCCAATTCTAAACACGAATCACGTTCATCGACGCGTCGTTCGTGGCTATGACCAGTCAGCCACGAATTCGCTCGATTACCGATTGCCTGGACTAAGTCAAGTCCCACACATCTATGGAATTATATTAACAATATATGTAAAGGTATTAGAATTTAAATACAATCATGTGAACATGTTAACACATGTTATAACATTCAACTTAAGCAAATCTTCAAGGCATACTTTCCATGCATGTAATGCAATCATGCATAAGGTCATCATGTAGGAAATCATTTAGGTCAGCATATTAATCAAGAAATCAATCTCAAACTACTACATAACATCATTTAATTCAATACATACTAATACAAGCATTTATACAAACACATACACTACACACTTAAGTCTACATATAGTATGTCGACCCAAAGTGCGCAACTAGGCGAATCTCTTCGCCAAACTGATTATGCAAGCATTCCTAACTCCCTAATGCGGCAACAAACCATGTCAATCACGTCAGCAAAATATGCATGTAGACCGTACTTCCTACAAATGACTAAAATGCCCTAAATCTCATATTCTTCGTTAATTTACGAAACAGGAAACGGAGAGCATGTTGTACATGTCAAACGGAGATGCCGTCGATAATCTACTATTAAACGACATTAAAAGCGTTGTAAACCGTCAATCAAAGCGTCTAAAATCCTCACCTAGTCTCTTACGGTTGCGGGATTTTGAACGGAGCGTGTACGCTTCGTCTACGGCAGTAGGAGAACCTGATTTATGGAATACGTTAGCTAACATGCTATGAATCTAGGTAAGCCCTAAATCAGCAAGTTCTAGGGTTATTTTATACCTGAAAAAGTGAAGAAATCACCAGTCAGGTGATTGGGAAGAGTTGGTGAAGCAGCAGCAATCGGCGGCTCGGAAGCGGGAAAAATCCCTTCCAATCTCTCTCTCAAACTCTCTCTCCTTTTCCTAGGGTTTGCAATTTTCGGATGGGAGAGAGAAATGAGGGTTTCAACCCCTTTTATAAGCTTAAAAACGCCGGAAATAGGCTCCGGAACGAAGTTTACTTGGTGCCTATCCATTTCGGGGCTGTTTCGGTCCGAAAACTGCTTTCTGGTGGTCCCCTGGTCGATTGCGATCGGACTTAAGCTCATGTGTACCAGATGTAGCTCGTATTAAGTTTTCAGTCAGGCAGGTTTCGCAGATCGCACGTGGCGGACCAGTTTCAGTTCAGCGGTCACCGCACGTAGATCAGGGCTGAAAGTCTCATGATAATAAATAGAAATTTTTCCTGATCCGAGGGTGTAATCTGGATGAATTCTGACGGTCAGAACGCTTAATACTGACGCGTCAAGTCGTGTGTCAGATTTGAATTTGAAATTCCAAATCCGTCCCTATTCGCGGTCGCTTCAGTCCGGGTTCAATGAAATAGTCTGTGATTATCGGTTTGACTTGATTTTCGAGATGAGTGTCAAGTCCAGTTGGGCGGTTCTAACGGTCTAAGATAGGAGGTATCGGACCTTCGACGCGCGGTCTAAATCCAATACAAAATTTCAATGTGGTCCAGAGAACAAACCCGCTTAGAGTTTGATCCGAGGTTATAGAGTATTGTAGAGTTGTTTGTTCTACTCGATTTGGGTCTTGCAGAACGTATTTAAAGTGATTAGGGACTATTTCCCAGCTACTCTAGCGTTGCGCTAGCTAACTTACGCTTAATTTCCATGGAAATTATTTCTACGCGATTTTGGGTCGAGTTGGTCCTCGAGCCCAAGTACGGATTTTTCACGGGCGTTACATAGTAGCTGTATGGTTGGTTGAGGGACCCAGCCAATTCGTTCCCCATACTAGGTGGGTCCCACGTGGGGCCCACCATAATATAATATTATATATATATATATATATATATATATATATATATATATATATATATATATATATAATATACATATATCGTGGGGCACCCCACCTAGACCGTCCAGATGGACGGCTGGGGAAAGCACGCACCCCACGGGTGCCCACCATCTGAACAGCTCATGTGGGTCCACGTGGTGTGGCCCACACATGATATATATATATATATATTATATTTATATATTATTATTATTATTATTATTATTTTGCTAAGCAGCAACTAGCGTCCAGATAGATGGACGTTGGATGAAATATATAGAGCACCCATTGTCCAAGCCATGGACGATGAGGATCCACACGTGCATCATGGTGAGGTGCACCATGCTATGAACAGTGTGGATGTAAACCATCCTTATGGTTAGGGCGGTACAACGCCGTCCAAATAATTCAGTACCGTTTAGATCATCTGGACGATGTGGATGAAACGAATAGATCATGGTGTAGTCCACTGCACCATGGACGGTGTGGATCAGATCATGCATCAAGGTGGGCCACTAGCCATCACACGAAGAGAAAGAAAGAGAGAGAGAGAGAGAAAGAGATACCGATGATAATGGAGGGGCCCCACCACTAAAGGCCCCTCTTGATACAAAGTATACATCAAGGTGGGTCCCACCATATGTGGGCCCTTAAATCATAAAAAGTCTAAAAAAGAAAATGTGGGTCCAAGATCACCCACCATCCACTTCTTATTGGCCCAATGGAATTTTGAACTCCTTGGTTTCGATCTTGATGGAAGATAATGAAAAATGGAGGGTTGAGATGGGAGATGAGAAGGTAGGAAGTGGGCCACACTAGAGCTTCTCCATGAGAGCTTGGGAAGCTTGGATGTGGGATATTTTTGGTTGCTTAGAAATGGGTTTGAGAAATGAGAGAGAGAGGGTTGTAAGGAGAGAGAGAGAGAGAGAGAGAGAGAGAGAGAGAGAGAGAGAGAGAGAGATGGTTGATGGAGTGATGGATGGGAGAGAGGGGTTGGTTGTGTAAGAAATTGTTGACTTTAGGGGTAGCTTGTGTAAGACAGGAATGGGTTGTGATGTAGCACTTGACTTGTACTTGACCCTTGATGGGATTGATTGACTGATTAATGTGACATTTTAGGTAGAGATTCTCTCGGAATTACAAATGTGCGGTGTTTTCCTCGAACTGAACGCGGGCCCACATCTCCTAGCCTCGGTATCGCCTCAGTCCGCGAGATGTGGCATCGGAACCGCGGCAATGGCGCAGTCATTGGGGTACAAGTCTCAGGTTGAGTTGACTCGGGTTGACAGCGTGTGACTCAGGATCGTGCGCAAGTGCCGGTTATAGGTCGCAGGTCACCGGCATTCGACAGGGAGGATCGTAGGAATCTAAGGAATGGTACGGACTATGATACAGGTCTTACCCTACCAAATTAGAACAAAAGATCTTCATCCACGGAAGTGTGCGTAACTCATTCACGTTGTATAGCGAAGTGTCGCTATGCAATGCTACCTTTCACACATGAGTTCTTTAAATTCTATATAATACTTCTACCCAGAGATAGACGTTCTAGTATCAAAACTAGATCGAATGAAGAGAAAGATAAAAGAAAAACTGATAGAGAGAGAGAGAGAGAGAGAGAGAGAGAGAGAGAGAGAGAGAGAGAGACCAAAAAGGAAAGGATTGGGAGAGGGAGAAATCGATTGTCTCGCTATGCCTTGAAAGTGACCCTCCGAGTTGGAATTCAAGTCCAGAATCAAGCCGAGTCCAGCATTATCAGAGACTGCATAGCTGCTAAGTCAAACTGAGTCGACTCGGTAGATCTAACAGAGTTTCTCATCGAGCTAAGTTGTTAGCTCAGGTCCCAGTCAAGTATGATTTGAGACTTTTTAAGGGTGAAGTCAAATCGAGTCAACTTAGCTAAGAAACTCGCTGAGTCACAAATGCGAGCCTAGATCTGAGTTAAATTCCATGACCTTCACAGGTAAGTTGGCTCGTTAGATATGACTTAGTGACTTTCTATAAAAGTTAAGTTTTCACTTAGTCATTTGCTTCCAAACCTTTATTCAACTTTAAAATATATGTAGATTATAGCCTAGTAGAATTAAGTTAACTCAACAAGGAGTATCGTTGAAATTCAGGCTTTGTCGAGCAAAGAACAGTTGTTGAACGCCCAAACTCTAATTCAGAATCATCTCCACTAGATACAGGTAAGTGATCCCAACATGTTTCCTCTACATTATATTTAAAGTAGTAGTTTAATTACTATGTTGAGTGTATTTCTTTGTATTGGCCATTTTATTGTATTTGTTTAAGATTGAAATTCTATTGATATAACATGATGATATATGTGACAACATGATAAAATGATGCATCGATCATTCTCATTCATTCATGTCATGCATAGTGCACCTGCATTGACTCTTGGGGGCACGCCCTGGAAGACATGTAGGTATTTACATTATCGAGTGACCTAGGGGACCATCCTTGGATGCCCACAATATGTGGAAGCCTACCAAGATGGTGGAAGCTTGCTCAAAAAGGAAAGATGCAGCTTGATGGAATCCAACTAAAGCAAGTGGATGATCTACCCGCTTGATGCATTCATGCATCCATGCATCTCATAACATTCATACATTTCTATTTTAATTATGACATGCATGAACCATGATGGGTTCACTCACTAGCCTGGCTAGTGTTCACACCCCAAGTATAGGGTTGTGATGTAGTAATAATCTCACTAAGACCGAGGTTGAATCCACAGGGATTGAACCTTGCACGCAATCTGAAAGTAACTAAAACTATAAATAGAAGAAGTAATTTAAATCAAGTGAATGTAAGAGAAGAATTGTGAAATCTTAATCTAAAACTTGTAGAATTCGCCAAGGATCCACTTGTAGAGATGAGGGAGATCTACCTTACATTGATTCAAGGACACAACTGGAATCAGAGTCCTATCCTATCCAATTTATAAGAAGAGATTTGTCAGATCTCATAACTTCTCATGGATCTAATCATTAATAGATAAGAGTAGTGAAGATTTGGAAGTGATCCCATCACCTAACCATGTCCAGGAGACTATGGCAAATAACAACAATTTACCAAACCTACAACCAATCATAAGAGAATCGTGAAAGTTAGGAAAAGTTCCATCACCCAGCCATGCCCATGAGACAATGGTGAACAACAGGGTTCCCAAGTTCACAATCTCAATACTTGAAAAGAGAATATCTCAAGCTATTGCAGATCTATTGTAATTTGAGTCACAACAAACTATTAAAACTAAAAACATTCCTTATAATCAAAGTAGAATCTTTGAGAGTTCAATAAACATAAATTAAAGAAAAGCTAACATTCCAATCATGATACAAGCTTCACCTCTTCGCCCTAGCTAAGAGGTTTAGCAAGACATGATCAAGCTAAAACCCAGAAAAAGAAGAAAACAAGCTCCAAGATGCCTCCACGGCTGCGCCAGATCCACGTCCCAAAGATGATTGCCAACTGATTTCCTTCCCCCTCTACGGCCCTCTCTCTCTTCTCTTTATAGGAAACCGAACGCGGTGGATGACTGACTTATGCAGAGAAGACTTGGTGGCTTTTTTCGCAGCTACTTTTGCAGCCGTGTGCGAAAATAAAAATTGACACTTCTTGAAATGATTATATCTCAGCAAAATGAAGCCTGCTGCCTGATCTGATCTGTTCAGTCAGCTTGGGGTCAGTTATACCTTGGGAGGAATCTGGACCGTCCAGATGAAGGGACCGATCATCCTCATGATCATCGAACAACCATAAAGTACGTGCGTGCGTAAACAGGGCATGCAGACTGAGCTACGATGTTGGTGGGGCCCATGATCAGCTTTGTGTGAGAGATCAACATCGTCCATCAGCTTCATGGCGGAAATTTGGAAGGATGGACAGTGTTTGGCTGTCTTTTGATGCGGCCTACCAGATCGATCATACAGTGAATATTTCACCATTCAACAAGCAAAAGAATGGCCTCTGGCGAGCTTCAGACCAAACTTTCCTTGGGTGCGGTTGATTAACCCTTATGAGTGGAGTGGACGGCTCGGATTGCCCGTCCGAGTCGAGATGATGACCCACAAAGAGATGACCGTAACTCTATTTTGAGCTTCTGCAGTGTCAAAAACAGAACTCCCATTTTTGTTTGAAATTTGTTGGTCAAAGACAACTTGACCGACTTTGGTGGATCGGTGCACTGCTAGTGCACATGTATATTATGCACACCCATCTCAGATGGGGGTGCACATGTGATGTTTGTGAGAGATCCATTCCAATTCATTTGCTTTGCCACTCCCTTTAAGGAGTTGAGACTAAACTTGAGGCATAACCGGTATCCAGTGGGCCCCAAATCGAAGGTTTTGTGGGCTAATCTAACCATTGGACCATTTCCACAGGGATCTGAGGTTTGGAATTTGACGTGTACGGTTAATTTATAGTCCTCGGGCTATATATGAAGTTTCGAGCCGAACGGATGGTGGAAACCCTGTGATCTTGCCTTCTAGCTGACTTTCAGGCCACTTGAACTTCTGTTTCTTGATTTTCTCAAATTTCTGGCATGTAAATCCATTGATCTTGGTCCCTTAGGGTTCCATCTATTGCCTTAGTGAATTCTGAGCATTAAATCCATGCTTTTAGTACCCTGTTTCAGTCCAAGCTTGTAAATACACCTTGCATCACAAACACGATTAAATTGGGCCGTTAAACAGTACCATGTTCGTAAATCTAAGAAATAACTGGGGTTAACTAGGGTCTGATATATAATATTTGACCCTCAACACAACCCCCAACCATCATCTTGCCAATTCTGAGCAAAGTATACGAAAAATACATTAAGAATTACAGGAGGATTTTTATAAACTCGAGTGATTTTTGAAAAACAATCCAGATCCTAGAATTGCAAGTTTCATGAATGTTGGGCATTACTTTCTCTTGGACTCAAGCGCACGATAAATCTTATAGTCAAGTTCAAAGTATTAATCCATCAATCAGAAAAAATTCTAAACATTGAGTTCCATGGGTGTATAGTGTAATCCCGACTTATTATTATTAAGATATCTAATCGTCAATTTCCATGATAAATTGACATTCAAAAAAACATTCAGGATAATCAAAATATAAACCAGAACTTCCCTTACAGTTTTTCTTTTTCATTCTTTCAACTTTTGATTTTTCCATCGAGGGGGAGGGGAATTAAATTTGCACCTATAGGGAGCAAACCTATGGTGAAGATTGTACACCCAACCCTTTCCTGATGACAACCATTTTTTAGCTGGGTATTCTTTTTCTTCTTTTTTCATTCTTTTCTTTCTCTCTTTTTTTTTTCTTTTTTTTTTCAAAAACTTCCTTTTCTTTTTCTATATTCTTCTTATTGAACATGATGGACAAATTCCCCAGGTTGGTTCCTTCCATGCTTAATGATTGCCAAGTTACAATTCAATATCGAACTAAAACCTTAATGTGCAAGTGAGATGTGTCCTGTGAAACCATGACTCAATCAATGTTTAAAACTTCTAATCATGGATTAATAATGTAAACTTAACTGTGAAATCTAACAGATAACTGAACCCAAGAGTCATAAATTACCAACATTACGTATCTTGTAATTCTAAAATCATGACTATCCTTCAAAATCACTTCGAATTCACAAGAAATTTTTAAAAAAAAATTTGAAATTTTTTAACAAATTTATGCTCAAGACCAAGAAAACACTGATTAGGTTACCTAATCTCCCACCCCCAACCTAAAATCTACATTGTCCTCAATGTAAAATATATGAGCATGTAATGCACATAAGACAACTAAAGTAAAGGAAAAGTGATGGAAAGATAGTACCTGAATGAAGAAATCAAGAGGTTTTTACACAAAGATCTCAGCATGGAAGCGAGTCAGCAAGAGAGTGAAAAGAACTAACCTAAAATGATGTAAAAAGTAAACCAACCTAATGATATAAAATCGTCTAATATAGAATAGCATAAAGCAAACTACCTTAGTCCTATGAAAGCAGGGGAAAAGCTACTCGGTCATGCCGCAAGGTTCCTCTTCCGACCAATATCTTGATAAATTTCTCAGTAGGTTTCTCAACAGGATCATCTAAAAGCCCTTTTTGTAATAGGTTTGGATATCCTGGAGCATGAATGTCCAGAGAAATTTATGTACCTCAACAAAAAATTGTGGTTCAATCGCTTGACGTATCCAAAGTATATATGATTCACTTGTAATAGAAAAAGTGTCAAAGTTAGTATCCCATGGTGAATCAGAGACTACAAGTAAATAAAATTCAGAAAAATTTTTAGCAAGTGATTTAGTCTCAAAACAGTCCGAAGTTTTAGACTCTAGGTTCAATTCTCAGCTCCTCCTTTAATGGTAAGCGTTTAAGATCTATGAAGGGAAGGATTTTAGAGTAAGGGTTCCCTCGGTCCGTGACAACCATCAAGGTATTGTTTTGCAAGGTATCCACTATTTCTTTTATCATAGGATCATTTAAATTTACAAAGTGTGCCAAGCAATCTTCCAAAGAGTTGAGAAATTCCATATTGAAATCTATAATGAGATGCTCGAGGACTCTATTGTCTTTAAAAGTAGATGGAGGGACGCTCTTTTGCTCTAGCCCTATACAGATAGATTGAGGGTCAATAGATGAAGTATTGATGTGAGGAGTCTGTTCATTGATACTACTCAGAAGAGGCATTGAATCGTTAAAACTTGATAGCTCAAATGGTGGCCTTAACTGGGTGGGTTCAAATTTCAGACATATCGAGCAACTCGTCCATATCCCTAATCATATCATCATTCAATTCAAGGGAGTGGTCCAAACATGTCTCACAAGAGTTAGAAGGGTTGGTTAAAAGGGGCTCATCCTCCACATTTAAATCAGGCATGTCAGATGAGTAGAGTAGATCCTTATGACCGATCACTTCATGTACTTCTTGATCACCGTCTTGGACCAAACTTGAGATTAATTCCAGGAAAATTTGGGTTACATATTCATGATCACCATCCCAATACCCATCATCATCCAATTCAGTGTAGTATACACTTAGGATGAGTTCACATTTCTCACATTCTATTCCTATATTAGGTTGAGGTTCACATAAACTAACCTCTTCCTTATCATTGAACTCGAGCGTGCCATGTGAGTGAAGTGTGTCATCACATTATATTTGAAAGATACCCACGTCTCTTGATCATTCTTTTGAATTGTCATTGAGATCAACTCTTCAGAAAATTGAATCATATGCTTATTAACGTAACCTAATTCTTTATTCTAAATTCCAGAGTTCTTCAAAAGTAAGTGAGGATCACTTTCCTCACATTGTATTTCTGGATTGGGTAGTGGTTGGGATGAACGAGCTTCCTCTATCTTTTCAAGGTACGAATTAAGTGCTTCCAACATTTTTATAATTTTCGTGAGACACTTCATGTTATGCTGAAATAAATTCTCTTGGATCGTTTCTGGTTGGATCTCAAAGGTAGGGTATCCAAGAGAATAATCATTATAACATGTTATTGGTTCATCTTCCCAGTTTTGATGTTTTCACTGATTATAGTCATACTGATCATATGTGGGAGAATATGATGGGTGATAATAATCCTCATTCCCATAATTATGATCGTATAAGGACTTATTAACTGATGGAGCATAATATTCTAGTCGATTCTCAATGAAAGTTTGAGAAAAATCTTGAGGTATAGGTCGAATTCCACAACCATTAGGCATTCTCCAATATCTCTTATCCATCTCAGCATATAGACGTACCCACGCTTACATGGTGAAATCTTAACTCTGAATCTAATCTTAGAAAAAAATCCTATAGTAATATAGAGAGAAAGAGGAGAAGTTAGAAAGAAGTTACTCGATTAGAGATTCCTATGTTAAGATCCTGCAAAAGAAAACAAAAGAAATTAGTTTTTTAAAAATAAAATTAGAAAGTTAGTTCCTAAAAAATAAATTAGGAACATTCTAAAACTAGAATTAGATAGTTTCTAAAATAGAAAATCTAAACCTAAAATTAGAAAGGGATTACCAAATTAGAATATGTCAGGCTCCTATAAAACAGGAAACAGATTAGTTTCTAAAATCAGAAAAAACTAAACCTAAAGTTAGAAAAATCATAATCTTAAACTAATCCTATAACTAGTTAATTTTAGAAATACATAACCGCCAGTCTCAACAACGGCTCCAAAAACTTGTTCACACCCCAAGTATAGGGTTGTGATGTAGTAATAATCTCGGTAAGACCGAGGTCAAATCCACAAGGACTGAACCTTGTACGCAATTTGAAAGTAACCAGAGTTAAAACTAAAAGAAGACGTAATCTAAATCAAGTGAACGTAAGAGAAGAATTATGAAATCTTATTCTAAAAATTATGAAACTCAAAGATAGGGGACTAGGGTGCCAAAGATCCACTTGTAGAGATCAGGGAGATCTACCTTGCATTGATTCAAGGACACAACTGGAATCAAGTCCTATCCTATCCAATTTGTAGGAAGAGATTTGTCAGATATCTGAACTTTTCATAGATCTAATTATCAATAGATAAGAGTGGTGAAGATTTGGAAGTGATCCCATTACCTAACCATGCCTAGGAGACTATGGAAAACAACAGTAATTTACTAGACTGTAACGCCCCGAATTCTGATGGTCGAGTAATGCTCAACTCTCGAGATCCAGTGCATCACTTATGCAACATAGATAATGATGTTTAGATGTGGTCCATTTTAATTTATTAAACATGAGTGGGATTACACTAAAACAACATATCATACTCTAGAGATAAATAAAATTTAGCAAGTGGAAGATTGAAACACACATATATATAAGTATGTAAGGGTGTCGTAACCTCCAGAGTATGAATATGATACCGGGCTGAATATAAACATGTATTGTTTTAAAGTTTATAAAATATCAAAATGTACATGTCCAACTAATCCATGTATCCCTATAATCCTGTCGAATCAGCATGAGGTCTACATAGACCCGCCTGATAGCTGAACATAGAAGAATTCCTCCTCCTCATCTACGAAGTCCATTTCAGTTGCATAGACTTCGTCCTCACCTACAACTATAACTGAGTCTGGTTGGTGTTTTAAAACACCGTCCCAGAGTGGGAGTGAGTGATCAACTCAGTGGTACTATAAGGAAAAGGTTAACATGTTTCAATTCAATTAAGCAGTAATGATAAAATAATACAACAATCACTTCCTAGCTACTCATGTTAATACAGGGGTGGTGTATAATAATGATGCATGCCCTCGCATAAAGCTCCCTTAAAAGTAACTCCAACAATCAAGTTCGCACATGACAAACTCCCTAAAGGTACAACTTCCTCGCCAAAGCACATGTAATGCGGTGCATGATCGTGTTAGCCGAGTACTTAATTAAGCTTATTCATATAGTAGATTTGGAAAGCTAAGGTTCCTCCTCTACATCATTAACCCAAATGGAGATCCATTTAGGGTCGTCAATCCTAGTTAATCACATACGATAGGCAAGTTATAGGGCATCACCTTTAATGAAAAGTAGTGTATAGGTAAATTAAAAAAATAGTTTATACTTGCGGTCACCACAGGGAGGCTCGTCACCTCAGTGTAGGTTGATGGCTTAAATACGGTGTCCTATACCACCATATTCAGCTCACGAGTTTGGGTTGTTCACTGGTCACTATGGGAAGGCTCGTTACCCTAGCGCAGGCCGACAGCTCGACCACGGTGTCTCATAACACCATGCTCGGCTCATGAGTCTTAGCGGATCGTGGTATCATGGTTGAAACGGGCTTTTATATTGGTAAGTGGTACCTTCGATTCAAGCAGTGATGTCCATACATGGTAAACACACAATAGGCCAATCAGTATGTTTGACAAGCTCAATTGGTACAAGCACACGTAAGCTTGTCGACATGGAGCACGTATACACCCCTTGTGGCCTAACCACTGCTGACAATTGTTATGCGACTCAGATTCATCGAACGTGTCCAGTATGGCGAGACTAGCTTGACCACTCAAACGAAAATTGTTACTGACTACCTGGACTATATTGTAGTCCTAATCTTACTTAGATGTAGCATGTAAATATATGTGATAACCATATCAGCATTTAACAAATAATTCAAGTGAATTCCTCATTTAAGCATTTCATCAAACACATTGAACACGTTACCAAATACTTGCATTTTATCCATAAATTGCATAACGAAAAATATGGTTACATGAAGGAAACTATACATATGATTAAGAAAATTGAGAATCCTATCTTAATACGCTTAATAAATACAATTCATTAACATTTTTTCATTCAGACATTTTATCAAATACTTAGGTTACATTTCACCAAATACATAGACTAGGTTAGTTACACCATGTGTTTTAGCAAATCCTTATACAAAGAGGTCAGCATGTATATAATAACGATGAATCCTAGATCAGTAGACATGGCAAACACAAATCATATTTTCAAGTTCATTCAAACATTTCAACAAACACATGAGATGCATATTTTGTTCAACATAGTTCACACATATATATTGTATCGAAAACGGTGTAACTAAGATCGTATCGTAGCAATCAAGTCAGACATAAATCATTGCTGACATTGAAAGCATTGAAAACCATAACCTAAATGTTTATAGTCCACACCTTTCATTGAAATACTCGATTTGGATGCGGTTCGAATTCTACGTTCTCGAAAACGGAACGACGAGCACCTAAGGAATGAAATAAGTTAGCTATTTCGTCGATTACTCTGTTTGGATTCCTAAATCAAGATTAGGGTTAGGATTTTTTACCCAAATCGTAGTTGGAATGGTTCATGTAGCAATGGTGGGGAGGTGAAACAGCACGTGAAGTCGTGGGGAAGAATCACAACAATGATCTCCCCAAACTTTCTCTCCTCTCCTCACTCTTTTCTCTTCTTTTCTCTCTTCTCTCTCCTAGAGTTAGAGAAATTCGTATGAAGTAGAAATGGGGTGGTTTAAGGGCTTTATATAGGCCCAGAACTGGTGTAAATGGCCCCTGAGCCATGGTATAGTTGGTTAACATCCAAAGGGTGACTTTTTTTGACGAATGGGGTTCATCTGGAGGTCCACTACTCACTTACAGCGTAGGGTAAGTTCCCTGACGATGGATCTATGCCAGGATATGGTTTCAACGCGATTGGATAGGCCGATCGACCATGAAGGACCTGTATCAGATCAACGGTCGTTATCACTCAATCAGGGCCATAAGTATACAAATATGTGCAGGAAAATTTCTCTGATCCATGGGTGAAGTTTAGTCGGAAACCGACAGTTTAAAATCTTTAATTTTGTCTGCAAGCCAATGACCCAATTTACTTTAGTTTCATTACATTTTCTAAAGATATTTGCGTTTCTCACACACTTTGCTCAGGGCTCAAGTTGTGCGTTTGTGGACACTATTTGGGTTCGATTCCCACGATGGTTGTCAAGCCCAATAAGACAGTCATAACCCTATAGTTCGCGGTCATCAGACTTTCGACGTGTGGTCCAGGTCTGATACGTAGTTTCAATGTGCTCTCGAGAGCAACATGCTTTTGAAATTTTTCCTAAGTTTTTATGTCGTGTTGAGTCAGTGATTTTGATAATTTTGAGTTTTGCCATTTATATAAATAGTGGTTTAAGCTAAATCCACTGATTAATTTAGTTTAATACTTAATTAATTTTTGTGTAATTTCTACAGAATACGGTCCTTCGGAATATCTGCCTGAGGTGGTACTCGGGTCTTTGTACGAATTTTTCGAGATGTTACAATCTACCCCCCTTAAAGAAAAATTTTATCCCCAAAATTAGTACCTTTTCGTACTCCTCGAGGATCTGTGGATAAATCTTATAGACCTTGACCTTGGCTTTTGTTTCCCAGGTAACCTCTTCTTTAGTGTTGTGTGTCCACAATACTTTCACAAGTGGGATAACCTTGCTGCGAACACCTGTTCCTTCCTATCAAGAATTCGTGTTGGTCGAAGTACATAGGTAGCATATTAACTTAGCTGCATCTATTCCAACTTGATAATGTGAGTAGGATCAGGAACGTATTTCTTTAGCATCGATACGTGAAATATGTTATGCATGCATAAGAGTGGTGTGGGCAAGGCAAGGTGGTATGCTACCACACCCACTCGGTCTAGAATCTGGAATAGACCAATAAATCACGGCGTAAGCTTCTCTTTCTTGCCAAACTGGAGGACTCCCTTCATGGGAGAAAACTTAAGAAATACATGGTCCCCAACTTTGAATTCCAGCTGCCGCCATCTTATATCAGTGTAACTCTTCTTTCTGCTCTGGGCTGCAAGAAGTCGACGCCTAATAATATCAATCTTCTCTGAGGTTGCCTGTACTAAATTTGAGTCAACCAAACTCTTCTCGCTAACTTCTGCCCTACAATGTGGTGCTCGACATGGACGCCCATACAAGGCTTCTTAAGGAGCCATACCAATGCTTGCTTGGAAGCTGTTGTTATAAGCGAACGCAATATAGGGGAGACAGTCATCCCAACTGTCCTTAAAATCGAGCATACACGCTCGCAACATATATTCTAATATCTAATTTACCCGTTCCATCTGCCCATTGGTATGTCGGTGGAACGTGGTACTGAACTTCAGTTTCACTCTCATTGCTTCCTGAATTCGAGTCCAAAAAATGGACGTGAATCGCGTGTCTCGATCCGACACAATCTCCATAGGCACTCCATATAGCTGTACAATCTCCTTAATGTACAGCTTGGGTAAATCATCTGCTGAGTTTGAAACTCTAATCGCGAGGAAATGAGCCAATTTTGTCAATCGGTCCACAATCACCCAAATGGAGTGATGCCCCCTTTTTGTCTTCAGTAACTCAGAAATGAAATCCGTAGATATGAAATCCCATTTCTATTCAGCTATGAGCATGGGCTGAAGTAATCTACGAGGTCGGCGATGTTCGGCCTTGACCTGCTGGCACGTGAAACAACGGGACACATAATCTGCTTGTGGGCCTTCATGTTGTCCCACCAGTACGAACACTTCATGTTTTGATACATCTTTGTACTGCCAGGTTGCATCGCCATCCTTAAATTGTGAGCGACTTCTAGGACTTCCCTTCTCAAGTCATGGAGATTCGGGACACACAGGCCGCCACGATATCGTAAACCCCCGTCCGAGCCAACTCTTCATTTGGATTCTTCACAGTCACTTGCTCGCTCTCTCATTTTCACCAACAGTTCATCTTCTTTCTTAGCCATAATGATTCGGTCATCAATAAGTAGTTGTACGTGGATATGTATGACTCTATCGAACGGTTCCTCTACTGTAAGCTTCTGCTCGAAGTCTCACACAAACTCTACCATATTTCATTCTTCTATCATCAGTGGAGCTATAAATTCTATTGTCTTCTTACGGCTCAACACGTCAGCCACAAGGTTATCCTTTCCAGGATGGTAGGAAACCTCAAACTTGAAGTCTTTCAAGGTTTCAATCCAACGTCGTTGTCTCATGTTTAGGTCTCTCTGCGTGAAGATGTACTTGAGGCTCTTGTGGTCGCAAAAAAGGTCAAACTCCTCTCCGTAAAGGTAATGTCTCTAGAGCTTTTATGCGAAGATGACAGCTATCAATTCCAGGTCGTGAGTGGGGTAATTTTCTTCTTATTTCCTCAACTGTCGTGAAGCATAGGCGATCACCTTATCCTTTTGCATAAGTATATAACCCAAACCAACTTGAGATGCGTCGGTGTATATAGTATATCTAATTCCTTGCTCTAACAATACTAGCAAGGGTGCGGATGTTAGCTCGTCCGTTAATTCCTAAAAGGCTGCTTCTGCTTTCTTGTTCCAGGAAAACTTAAGATCCTTCTAAGTGAGTTGAGACAACGACCTGACTATCTTAGAAAATCTTTAATGAATCGGCGATAGTAGCCGGCAAGTCCGAGGAAACTCCTCACTTCTGTAACTAAGTCGGGCTGCTTCCAGTCTTGTACCGCGGCTACCTTGGCAAGGTCCACGAAAATTCCTTCCTTAGACACCACGTGTCCCAGAAAATTAACTTTCACTTTCCAGAAGTAGTCCAGTATTGTATAAATAATTGATTCTTCGTAAGAGTATCGAAGACTACTCGCAGGTGTTCTTCGTGATTATTTCAACTCATGGATTATATTAAGATGTCATCTATAAACATGATGACAAATCGGTACATATACGGCTAAAACACCTGGTTCATGAGGTCCATGAACATGGCTGGTGTGTTTGTAAGTCTGAACGGCATCATGAGAAATTCGTAGTGCCCAAAACTGGTTTTGAATGCTGTTTTCTGCACGTCTTTATTTCTTACGTGCAACTGATGGTACCCGGACTGTAGGTCAATTTTAGAGAAATACTGTGCTCCTTTCAGCTGATCAAACAAGTCATCTATCCTGGGTAGACGGTACTTGTTCTTGATGGTGACGTGATTCAGTTTGCAATAATTAATACACAATCATAGCGATCTGTCCTTCTTTACAAATAACACAGGTGCTCCCTATAGAGATACGCTAGGTTGTATGAAACTTGAATTCAATAAATCATCAATCTGTGTCCTCAACTCTTCTATTTCATATGGAGGCATGCGATACGTCGGTAAAGAGATAAGTGTCGCACCCGATACTAGGTCGATGAAAAAATCGATCTCGTGCTGAGGAGGTAGCCCAGGGAACACATCCGTGAAGTCTTGTACTACTGGCGTGTTCTCAAGTGTCGGACCTCCAACATTTTTCAGTAAGGAAACATAACAACGGATGCGGAAAGGGCAACTAACCTGAACTGAGAAAGTAAAGGTTGTGCCCTCAGGCCCATATGCTGTTACTAATCTGGTTTCACAATCAATCTTTGCCTTCATTTCAGTGAGCCAATCCATGCCGAGGATGATGTCGTAATGATATATCATAGTGAAAATTGGGTCAATGCACACCACTTTGCTTCCTAAGTCTACTAAGTAACTCTTACACAGCTTAGTGGCATCAGTAAAAGTTCCTGCTGCTGCGATAACTCTCATCCTAACCATAGGGGTAGTATTCAACCCCAAATGCTTGACTATAGAGTATGATATCATCAAAATAGTGGACCCGGTGTCCACTAACAGAAATACAGGTATACCTTAAATGTGGGTAGTGACTTCAAAGGCTAAAGGCACTGCAGTTACTGACTCAGATGCTTCAGTTGTAAGTGCATGTATATGCGCTTATTGAGAACGATTGGGTTGCGCTGCCATAGGACATTGAGGCGGCCTATTTCGAGGTATAGGTGGTTGATAAAATGACTGTGCTAGCGGTGCTGATCATAGAGGTGGGGGTGATATAACTTGCGGTGGCTGGCGGTCGATCTTCTGAGACAACGTAAAACCATTGTCCCTCATCTTAGTAAAGAAAAAGGACTCGTTATGGCTCGTCTTCTTACAGTAGATGCACCAAAGAGCTGATCGCTTCTGCTGGGTCAGTGAAGCCATTAGCCTGGGAGGCAAATCTATACGTGGCTTCTTGCCAAGGAATGGTCGGTTTGACAATTCACGCCTCGGCCTCGGGCCCATGGGCATACGTGTCCAGGACAATCTGTCTCCATCCTGCTCAGCTCATAGGGACATATTCACTAGCTCAGCATAGTTTGGAATGCTAGTGCAATACATCTTAGTGTAGATATTAGGCCGTAAACCCTTTGAAAATCGTTGCATTCTCATCGGCTTGTCTACTACGATTAATGGAGCATATCTGGCCAACTCTGTGAAACAGTTCTCGTATTCAGCTACGGTCATTCTCCCTTTTTGGAGATGAAGAAATTCACCCTCCTTTTCATTACGGTAAGTGAGGGAGAAATACTTTTCGTGAAAATGAGTTTTAAACGCGTCCCACGTCTACACGTATCTTGAGAGAACGGTTCTTAGGATGCTGTCCCACCAAAGACTAGCCACCTTCTCGAACATGTAAGTAACCAGCTCCACTTGCTTTGCCTTAGTATAGTGTTATGACTTTAGCATCTTAGATATATGATCCAACTAATACTCTGCCTCCTCGGGTCAGTGTGTACCTACAAATGTGGGAGGGCGGAAGCGTTGAAAGTGCTCGAAAAGGCCACTGACAGTCATAGTCCTAGTGGGCTACATTGGTGGCATCAGTGAGACCAATGGACCCTATAATAGTGGCCAAAACTGTTGTTGTTGTTGTATTAAGAGTATCATCTGCTCCAACCTATTAGGGGTAGGAACCACATGAGGCATATGTGGCGTCGATGTAGACGCACGGTTCTGTTCCAGAAACGGTGGTGCACAAGGTGTTAGCCTATTGGTGGGGGCAGTGGCTGGCTGTGAATCCGACATTGTCTCAATATCCGAGCCCAAACTGGGGTCTGTATGGCTATTGCTCAAGGGAGGCACCCTGTTAGTCGATCCGCCAAGTGCAAGACGTGCTATATTCCGAGTGTTTTTAGGAGGCATCCCCCATATACAACATAGGGTGCAACGTATGTAAGATTTAGAATAATATTACTCACTTTTTCAAACATTCTACATATTTCAAATCAAAAGATGTTTCACGCATTTCATTTAACTAAAATTGTCACGATACATATGATGTAGCATTACATGGATCATGACAGAGGATGCATGTAAGCTATGTTTAACAAAAGTTTTAACACTGACTATTCTAACATCCAACCAAGCTAACCAGGGCTATTGTAAAGAAAATAGAAAGATAACTACAACACATAACTAGTCCGCTGACTCTGGCGAAGGTGGAGGCGCACCCTTATCTTGTATACAACACAAGAGGGTCTTCAAGGTGCATGAGATTCTCTTGAATTTCTGTTTTAGATAAGTCTGGTTCTCCTTGACCTCCTGTCTTAGGGCGGCCTGGTTCTCTTCAATCTTGGTCATGTCGGCTTCTACGGTGGCTCGATCATGGTGTTTTTCATGTGTAGTAGTAAGAGGTCCCCCATCTGAATCTTGGCCACGTGGGCTTCTAAGCCGGCTCGATCATGGTGGTCTTCATGTGTAGTAAGAGGTCCCTCATCTGAATCTTGGGCCTCCCCTTCTTCTTCCTGCTCTTCCTCTTCACTTCCCTCTTCCCAACTGCCTTCTTCCTCACTACCTTCATCCTCACTGCCTTCCTCTATTTCATTTCCTTCGTCATCTTCACTACTTTCTTCTTCTATTTCATTCCCATACTCATCGAGTCAGGCTTGACGTTGCCTAAGGTCGATACCCATATTGTGGAGTGTAGTCTCATTGATGAAGTGGATGGGTGCAAGATTATCCATATTTAGTCTGAAACCGAAATTACGAGCAATCTTTCAGATAAGTCGGCCGAATGGGCGTGAGGCATCACCCTGAGTAGAGCGTGCGGTCCTGATTATTTGTGACAGGGTGAAAGTAGGTTGACACAACTTGTCTCCTTGTCCAGCTCTGTACAGAAAGTCTACCATCAAACGAGTGCATTATGTAAGGTTACTCTACCTAGGATACATGTTGTACGTGCATATGTGGTGGAGTAGGCAGAAGTCTGCTGTCATTTTAGTCGATGGGAGGCTATTGTCTTGTCTCCAATGAGACAATCGGCCACAAAGAAACTGCGTGCGGTAATCTCTTTCTCGTCTACTAGTGAGATGAGTTGCACTTGCATGTACCACACCACGCTCAATTCCCATGATGCGGGCCATCAAATCTACATTGACTATGGCCTCCTGCCTCCCTAAAGGGATAGTAAATTGAAGCAGCTCTAGTAGTGGTTTTTGTATGTAGGCATAGAAGGCTCATATGATGCCTTCACTTGCATGGGCCTTCCCTTCAAACATGGGACCCCACCCGGTCTCCAATAGGAGGTTAATCACTGGATATAGTTCAAATAATTTTTCATCGACATGTGCTTCAAATACAACTTTGCGGTCACGAAACTTACCAAGTATAGTGCCCGTTGGTAGAGATCTTTTGAGTGAGATTTGAGGATCGAGATCCTGTTTCGTTCTTCGCTCTCTCGGTGCTCATGCTAGCCTCGGTACTTTCCTTCTTCCTTGAGCGGCTTAGACAGCTAGGTTTGGCCTTATCTGGGGCCGCACTTCTCTTTTCTATAAGGGAAAGGAGCATTGAGATTGAGAAGATGGCGGTGACAAGCTCAAAGAGAGCCATGGAAGTGGAAAAGCTTGGAGAGTGAGGTGGATTTGAGGATATGGGACTCGCAAGTGCACCAAGGGGCGTGCACCCACTATGCACTGAGACGAGAAGCCCAGTCAAACACCTTTGAATTGAGCTAAACTGAGAAAGGAGGAATTCCTTCCTCCTTTCTTACCCGAGCTCCGTTTAAACAGATAGTGTACGTTTTCGTCCAATTGTGGCCCACCATCAAAGATCACCTTGATGATCTAAATCGTCCATCTTGTAGAACACTTAAAGCTGACCAAAACTATGTTGGTCACACATCTTGAAGCACCCATATGTGGCCGCAATTGCTGGCACAAAGAGTGTTGTATACAACCATTTTTGCCAAAAATGGAAAAAATTCCATCTTTCTCTACTTTCCATGCTGGCAATCTGTGTGCCTTTGTGTTTGTCCATCTTAGCCATCCATTTAGACAAATCTCAGCCCTTACTTCACCCTGGTTTAGGGCTTCCTTAGCAAACCAAAAACCATGACCAGTTTTGGTTTTCGCTAGCCGTATTTGGAAGTTATTGCTATCTAGTTTTAATCTAGGTTATCCATTCTCCATCCAACAGCTTTGGGAGGCTTAGGGCTTCAAGAAAAGGTCATATATAGCAAGAGAGCTGATACTCCAATCCTGACAGTCGCACCTGAGAAAGAATCGACCGTTTCCTCCTTCTTTCGAACCCACCACCCAAATGAACCTAGAGATTCATTTTCTTACTCCTACAAGCACCACATGGAAGGTTTAGACCCTCTAGTAGTCTCATTTCGAAGGAAGGTGGCTCGCATTTGAATCCACCATTAACGCCCATGTCTTCTTCCCTACCATTATACCGCATTGAGTCATCCCAATTCGAGTCTGTTCAAACCTGGTTATGTTCGAACTCGCTGCTGGACATCCCTGGAAAAGAAAGAATAAGAAAGAAGAGAAAGAGAACAGAAGAAAAAGAGGAGGCAGTGGTGGTGCAAGTCAGCTGTTGCACTCGCGCCGAGTCAGGCCTCGTCCGAGTTCGAGGCAGACCATGCTAGACATCCAGTTATCCTCACTGGATGTTCAATAGATAAAAGAAAAGAAAGAGAAGGGAGAAAGGAGAAGAGACGCTGGTCCCTTCCACAGGTGATGCTGCATTGAGTTAGAGTGACTCGAACTGGGTTGTTGGACTGTTTGAATCCAGAACTAGTCGGGTCGATAGACAAAGAAGTTGGAAGGAGAAGAAAGGAAAATAATAATAATAATAATAAAGAAGGAAAGGAGGAGGGAGAAAGGGACATAGGGAGAGTGAAGGTCGGGGTAGACTCCGAATCTGGCAAGGCCTAGTCCGAGGCAGCCACTTGACTCGCTACCTAGACTCGTCAGGCCGCCTGTCACACCCCACAGGGAGAAACAGAGGGAGAAAGAGAGAGCAGGGGAGGGAAGTTGAGGAGAAAAGGGAGGAGAAGGAGAAGGTTGTTTAGCCATACCGAGTCAACTCACTAAGTCAGGGGCTGACCCAAATCTCGAACCATTTTGGGACCTTGCTCAGTCAGTAGACTTGCTGGATAGGTCTAAGAAAGAAAAAAACATAGCAACGAGAAGAAAGAGAGGAGTGAGAGTAGAGTTGTTATCATGTCGGCATTGGGTCAACTCTATTGGAACTCGAACCATGTTTAGGCCGAGTCTGGGTTGAGCTAGGTATGGGTGGACTGAGTTTCGGCTCAATCTGGCTCTTTCCTGAGTGAAAAAGAGAAGAAAGAAGAAGATGAGTAGAGAAAAAGAGAGTAAAGTGTGGAGGCAAGGTATTGCTAATTTTGGTTCAAGTTAAGAGGTGAAGTTCGTCTCCAAGCCACATTAGATCACGTCGAGTCAAGCTGCTGAATTGACTAGTGCAAGTCAACTTTTCTCCCCAAAGCATATTATTTTGGTTTATTATTATCGTCGATATTACCATAATTATTGAAATTATTAAGCATGATTAACCATTGATTGATTTTTCATACTAGTATTATATATTATAAACAAAACTATGATTATTAGACATATATATTTTATTTACTATCCTTAAATATTATCATGAATAAATTCATTATTGATAGCTATTATTATTAACACTAGAAAATATTATCACTTTCATTATGAGATTAGTATAATTCTTGTTCATATGATTATTATTATTAGTCATTATCATATTATTATTAGTAAATATTCTATTTTTATTACCTCTATTATTTAATAGATTATTAGTCATTATAAGAACATTAGATATTGTTGGTATATTTAAATATCAACTTGTGAATCATTATTATTAATATTGATGGATTAATACTTCTATTATGAATATTATTTTATCCGTTGTACAAAAATAAATAAATTTAAAATTTAAATTCTAGAATAAGACTATAACTAAACTGTAGGATAAGACTCTAACTAAATTGTATGATAAGACTCTAACCCTAAGTAATCCAAAACCTAGGTTATAATCTTAACCACAGGTGGTTTGTAGAAATTCGATCTAACCGCATGATTTCATAATTCGTGGTAGGATTCGACTCTATGGGCGCACACATTCCCTAGCAACTTGCATATGTGATTCGACTCATAAGGTGATGACTTCTTCCCCTTAATCTTTCCACTTCCTAATTAGTCAAAGGGATAGTTTTTGTTGAATTGTAGTTGTTATCTTATAACTTGCGATTACTTACATTAATTATTGAATCTCAATGGTTAGCTTACATTTGAATTACAGTTGATAGCTTGTTACTTGCATGTTAGTTTCCATCTAAACTCCAATTGATAGCTTATATATTTAATTTATGATTTATTGTGATAGTTATAGACTTAATGATTAATATATATTTTGCATATTGTTACCATACATTTTTATATGTCAATGAATTGTTGTAAGTCACTTGGAACTCATTTCACCACACCTATTAGTGGAAAATTTTCACTTATGTATGTGAGCCCACACTTAGGATGTAACGAGATAGAACGTGTTAGAGATGGACCATTCACTTTAAGGTTATTTGGGATGTGGAATACCAATGTGGGTCTACCATCCATAAGTTGTCTTGCCTACATGGCCTTGGAAATGATTTCTTTACCACTCTGATTTAACATTGCCCTACATAACTTCTTTACCGTTTCGATTTAATATTTATTTTGTGCAACATTTTACCATTTCGATTTGAGTATTTGTCCCATGATTTGATATTTGCCCTGCGTGGCTTCAATGGTTCATTCCCATATAACCATGCAATGGTAATTCCCACGTATTGAATTTGATTGACCACTAGTCGATGAGCATCCATTGAACATCCTAAGGTAGGAAATCTCATAAGCCAGGGATGGTGGGAATGAGATACTATGCCCGAGCTGTCGGCCTACGCTGGGTGACGAGCTCCCCGCAGTAACCCTTGAGTTACTTAAATTGGCTGATTGTAATTGGAATAATAATGGTTTGACTAATCATGCATTCATAGCATACCAACAATGATGAGTGACTAATTCTAGAAGCTATAGCACATGCCCTTAGGCTTAATGAGATATCATTTCGCTAGCTCCCAGACCATCGACTATCGACCTATGTACGTGATGGATGATGACTTGGTCATTATTAGAGCTGGGTAGAATCTGGACCGATCTGATGGATTTGATCCGATCCGATCTTAACTGAAGACCAGGATCGAGTCGGATCGAGTTGGCCCACTCAAATCTGACCGCACATCGGATCGAGTTCGGATCAGTGGTCAATCTAAACCGATCCGATCCGATGAAATCCGGTTAGGTCTATGTAGGAGAGTCCTTGGTGCATGATGTAGAGATCTTCTTCTCCTTAAGAGAACTCCAACACAACCGCCATGGGCGAAAAAATAAAAATAAAATAAAGAAAGGTGTAACCTTTTTGGCTCTCTTTACAACAAAATGATTAGATCTGTTGCAGATTTTTTGCCCCCTGTTTTATCTTTCTCTCTGTCGCTGTCTCCTGCAAAAACTTGATACTCTGACAGAGTGTAATGGATGATACATAGTACTCACAAATTATTAAAATTGCACATATATATTATGTACAGTTAATTTAATTAAACCATCTAAAATATATATATCCTAGCTTAGATTTATCTTGAACCAAAATTTCCCTTATTTGATGATTTGATAAACAGATTAGTGGATATTTATTAGATGGCCAGAAATGAGAATGCCAACGAAGTTCACGAATCAGAGAGAGGATTATCCAACCAATTTCATTTATTCGAGTTTATCTAAGTATCAGTCGATTCCATAGTTTAGTCGGTTTTATTTTGAGTTAATACATACTATCTGTATTAATTTTAAGTGTCTGCATATCAATCTTCATAGGCAGTTAGAGTATCAAATAACTCTCTTAAAAACCGTGATGACATGACTGGGTATGGACGTGGATTTCTTGCGAAAGCCTTTCGTATGAAGTTCCTACATTGTAAACTTAGGTGGGGCCCATCGTGATGTTTTTCAAGAATCCGCTCTGTCCATCCATTTTTTAAGCTCATTTTAGGAGAGTATACCAAAATTGAGTAGGATCCAAGACTCAAGTGAGCAATGACTCACTATTAGAATTTTTTTAATTTTTAAAAATTTTCTAAAAAAAATAGAAGGACTGATCCGAACCATACCCAATCTGATCCAACTTGGTTTCCCTAACCGAGTCGGACTCGGATCGAATTAGGCTAGCAATGTACCAGATCGGATCGAGTAAAATGACCCGGACTCAGTCCTGGATCGGATCGAGTTTGGGTTCGTCCATGAAAATTTCGGACCAAGTCGAGTTGGAGCCAATTTGGTCCGACTCGACTCGATGCCCAGCTCTAGTCATTATGTTGTACATGATGTACGCAATAGGGCTGAAAGTTGGGTGGGTTCAACCCGACCGACCCATGACCGACCCGACATTGGGTTGGGCTCGGGCAGGATATTTCGGGTTCGATCTTAAACTTGGGCTATACAAACACCAACCCGATAAAACTTGGGTTAGGATCGAGTTAAGGTCTTGGGTTGCTCGACCAAACCCGAACCCGAACCCGAACCCGATTAATATATAAATTACTTATAAATTATAATTGAGTGTAGATCGTTTGTGTTGAAGGCATACTAGTGATGTCGAGTCTCATTTGTCCACCTCATTTCCAAGGACTCTAGCTAACAAGATATGCCAGATTTCTCTCTCCCAAATAGACTTTATGTTATGCTACATGACTTTTAAAGGAGCAGTTATCTTATATTTTAGCTTATTTTTTAAAGGAAAAAAATGAAGTTCTTTATAATGAATAATCACATATATAATTAATAAAATTATAGATATAAAAAATAAGTTCTATATTGGAATATAATAAACTAATGTAATAACGAAAATATTAGCATGTATATACCCAACCAACCCGATTAACCTGACCGAGCTCGCTTGGGTTGGGCTTGGGTTGAGAATTCCCAACCTGAGATTGGGTTGGGTTGGGTTAGGGTTGAGGTATAGGAACCTTGGGTTGAGTTAGGTTTGAGCACCAACCCGCCCGACTTTCATCCCTAGTACGCACGTGATATACTACGCTGGTGATCAGTCATATGCATGGGTGACAAGCCCAAGTCCGATTGAATGAGCATCCCCAGGTCGATGTGCATTCACACATACATGCATTTAAATAAGACTGTATCATGTATTATTTTGAATGCCTTATTTTTTTTAAACTATGCTTAGCTAAGGCAGCGACGTGTAATCTTAAGGAGAATTCACATTGAGTTGACCACTCATTCATCGAATATATAACTGTACAGGAAATACAGGTGACTTAAAAGATACTTATGTTCAGAGTAATAAAGAGTAGGATGTAATTATCAGGAATGTATGGCTATATCTGCCAGGAGAAGCTGCGCGATCTTGCGACTCAAGTTTATATGCATTTTATTATTTTTCATGTATAAATTATGTAATTCTTATATTTGTTAATATAGAGACATTAGTTTGTATAAGTCATTATTGGCAACCGCTCATATATTCTGGATGTAAATGTAAATTTTTCTGTATGTTTGATTTGTCCATCTTCCACTAAACTGCCAACTCTGAAAGAAAAAGAAAAGAAAAGAAAAAACCTGAATTTGACTGTCTTTAAAGGTTAACACTCGGGTTTTTGGAGAACGAGTCATATACTCGAGTTTTGAAAACTTGAGGCGTTATAGTAGGGAGCTTGATGAACTTACTTTCTAATAGATTTTTCAATATCTCATCCAACTTAGAGATGTTAAAAGTATAATTTATTTGAGTCCCGGTGACCATCTTTCTTATATTAGTACCGACCGAGGTTTTATTCTCAACCTTTTTTCAATGCTGGATAGTCGAATGAATGTGTGCCAATTATCTCAGCAATGGTCATTTCATAGCACGCGTCATACTCTTCTTTCAGTCATGCAGGTATTACATCTTCCATGACTAGATTGCAGTTAGGGTCCTTGTAATAGGTTCCCTTAGATGAACTCATTCGTTGTTGTTCTTCCTAGAGGATTCGCTCATATCTGGTGGCCCTAATCGATAGCTCGAACAAGTCTTCAAAGTAAGCCCCTTCGAAATCCTTTTGAAGCTCAAAGTGCATACCTTTTAAGGCCAATTTAGCAAACTTAGCCTCGATCAAGATAACTGGGCAGTGGTTCTTAGCACCCTTAAAGCGGAGTAATAAATTATTTGCTCGACTCATCAACTGATTACCTCAAACGAGAGAGATCATCCATAGACACCTTCGGCTTGGCTTGATTGAACTGCATATGAAACTTTTCTTTGATCTCCTGCCCAAGTTTGTACCGAATTCGATGGTAGGTTGATATACCATGTGAACTGCCCAAGTTCCCTTTAGTGGATTTCTGAACAAACAGAGTTTCAGGAAATCATTTTGGGATGCTTCTCCACATTGTATGGTAAACTGACTTATGTATTTAATGGTGGAGGTCTCATTATCCCCTGAAAGCATAATAAATTCTGGGAATTTGAAACCTCTAAAAAATTCATAATATAGGTCGAGTTAATCAGGATACAATTTTCTATAAGTCAGTCGAGGCAATCATCGGCCATTTGGATTATTCCCGTATTCCTGGATGAGTCTTATTACATCTTCTTAGGTAATTGGTTGTTGGGGGACTTGTTATTGTTACAGGGCCTGGTACCTTTATTGTTGGAAGGATCAAAGTCATGTGTCGCACCAAGTACACGTATAGGGATTGATGTTACTGGCAGTTGCCCGCCAAGCACTTCAAGCCTCTGGTGATCATTATGGGGCAAAGGTGGCAAGTAGAGTTGGACCCTGAGTGCCTCTGTCCTATGAGGTCTTAGATATATCGAGATTTCAATTAAGGATTGCCCCTAAGCGTGGCACAGTCTTGTATAGTTTGTGGTAGACGGGGATCGTGACCGAGGGTTGCTCCCCCCGAGCATTTTGGTCCTATACAAGCCACTATGCAGTTGGGACATGATCGAAGGTTGTCCTACAAACCCTTGTGCTTTGCTTTGTCCCTGGTAAAAGGTCTGCAGATCTTGTGTTGATCCTTAAAGGTACGCGGCCCTTAGGGCTCCATTATAGTAGGTCTATCCATTCTGAGGTTGGCCTTAAAGTGGGTCGGCCATTCAGCCATGCAATAGTGATACCTCAATTGTCTGGCCAACAAGGTTGCTTGGTTCGAATGGGGTGTATCTCCCAGGAATATGGTAACTTTGTCGGGCGAGAGCTTCTGGCTGATTAAAATTGTGGTCGTTTTGCTCTTCCTCTACTACCAGTGAGGGTGGTAGAAGTTGGTCTTATGGCTCATTTTGGCTAGCTCTATTCGAGATCTTAGCCGTTGTTCCGTCTCATCTCTATCGGGATAGATAAGGGAGAACATCTTTGAAGCACTCTGAATCTCCGAATATATCTCTCAGTATGTCTCTCGCTTAATTCTGCTCGTGACTCAACATCCTTAATGATATGTTGCATACACTTCATCATTTGCTCAAGGAATGCAACAAAGTCGCATGGGGTGTGCTGAGAGGATGTTCTTGCATCAACATCACCCATAAACTCGTGATGTTGAGCCGGATCTTGCTATTCCTCGATGACATCATCCACAGAACTAGTCTTCTTCAATTTTAGTGGCATATCATCTTGATTGAGAAATACACATACTGTTGGGTCCCATCGGGTGTGCTAGAAAGGAAGCGTTGCTATCAATTCAACCAGTTAAGGCTACTTGTGTGACTAAGGGCTTGGATAGGTAGTACGTGTATGTGTATAATTGCACGGGTGTGCTAGAGTCTACTTGACTTAGGGCGTGTTTGGCCGGCTGGATTAGATGGGCTTAGGTGGGATGGAATTGCATCTGGTCGTGTGCCAATTCCACTCCATGTTTGGGAAGAGTGGAATTAGGTTACGTGGAATCGTATTGGGTCCTGTGCCGATTTCACACAATTATAGCAAGTTGTGTAGGTCCCACCATGATGTGTGGGCTATATCCATACCGTCCACTCATTTTTTGAGATCATTTTAGAGCATGGGCCAAAAAATCAGATAGATCTAAAGCACAAGTGGACCCCACCATAGAAAGCAATAGGGATTAAATACTTACCATTGAAAACTTCTTTGGGGCCATATAAGTTTTAGATCTATCTCATTTTTAAGCACATGCCATAAAATAAGGTTACAAAATAAATGAACTGTTTAGATATAACTTATGTGTGTTATTCTCATTGTTTTAAATGATGGTGGGTATATCCTTTCAATGCACCACTGTATTATAAATAAAGTAGGGAATTAAGTTTATCCCATGGTATGAGGGAACAACCCCTGCCATGGGTAATAATTATGTTTTTGGAATCCCATCCCTCCTAATACTTCCCAATGCAACTGGCCAAACACACCCTTAAGGATATTGATTGAATTGGCCAATACCTTTGTGTTGAGATGAATAGATCAGAGATTGAACTGGAACCCAGAGTCCTCTATATCACTGACTTGTTGATTTAATGCGTGCCATACTCAGGAGATTTGAGTAAGAGAAGGGGTTAGACCTCATGAATGACTTATTTTTTCCTTCTACCAGTGATTACAAAATCGACCGGTTTAAGAACTTTCTATTTCACCAGTTCTTTAACATGATATTCCTCAATCATGGTAGAAGATTTGCACATAACAAAATAAAGACTAGTATAAATACAATCGATCTTTATTAACATATTAGACATGTTACAACCGTCGTGCTTTACAATTTAATGGAAGCAAGAAGCACAATAAATACCTAATGGGCCTATCGGAACAGATGATCGAAGCATATGGTGAACAAGATATGACTGGGGTATGAACAACTGAATCAAAACTCAGAGGGACATGGGGATTTGACAACTTAAGTCTATAGATATTTAATCTACTCCTAAGATAAACGTACTACAGTGGGAGCCGCCAGGTAGTAGTGAACTAAGATAGGGAAAGTAAAACAAGCATGAATATAAAGTAGATATGTAGATAAATGTATTTGGCGTGGGGCCTTGAGATTTTCTTTGGGTGCTCATTTTATAGCTTTCTCGAAGAGGTAAATACCCCTTGATGGGCTTCTGGGTCCTTAGGAATTATTCGTGTGGATTTTCTGAACAAGTAATTCTTTCTTCGTAGATCTAGGAACTTTTAAATATGAAGATATTCAAAACGCTCATCTTGAATGGGTCTTAGATTTCCACTCCTATACGTAGATGATCCCATATAGGACCTTCTTGGTTCGATCAAGAGAGTATCTTTCGCTTAATCACTATCGTTTGCTGTGGTGATCTAATGTAGATCACATAGTCTTTGACGAGAGTAGGATGTGACACCCGATATCGATCTATTATCGGATTAGGTTTGGATATACTTCCCCATTATTTTGATTTCGATAGGGTCATGATTACGGATCTAACCCAGATGATGTTTATGTTCCTCCTGATCATGGCCCAATCCTAGGCTAGATTCATTTAGAGATTAGCCTAATGTATGGATCTTCGGAATCCTCTGTATCGTTGCTAGCTTTGCGAACGTTTATGGGGAAATATCTCATTTTGGAAGGACTGTAGGATATGGCTTTATAGACGAGATCACTTCTAGTTGTGAGATGCGATGCATTCGTCTAGTGAGTCTTTTTATAGCCATGTCCAGCATGTCCCTCATTTAATGGGCACACTAATTGTGGCCGTGTGGCATTCGGTAGTTCGTCCCTTTAAAGGGCCTAATAAGAGTCTATACTATTGCAATAATGATAAAATGCATAATGACGAAAGAATATCATACAGAAATCTTTCCCCGATGCAAGTACGGTTTTGACTATGCCAAAAATGTAGTGTCTTCATGTGACATCTTTTTATTAGCCCACCACGATGCCGACAAAGGATATAAACACTAGTGTCCTTATTTTATTGGTAAAGGCACATTTGGTTGCACCAAATATCATGAAATTTCTTGATATTTTGAATATCACAAAATTTCGTAATATTTGGCCCAACCAAATGTGGCCTTAAAGATATCATAAAAATATCCACGTATCTAGAATGACTCGGTTTTGATTTGTTCAAATTTGGTCTCATGCTTTAGGAAATGTTTGGATTGCAAATCACATCACTTATGTATTATTAAAGTGCAATGATTACAAATTACAGTACTAGAATCTAGAAGGAGGTAATTTGATTGGCATTTTTTGAAATAAAAATGTTAAAATTATAATGATAATACTTTTATATTATCCAAATATTAAATTATAAAGGAAAAGTATTTGAATAGAAGATTTTCATTACAATATAATGTAAGATTATAATATTATAAATTCATTTGTTTCTCTTATAATATTTGCATTTACCTATCAAATTAAATGTTTAAACAAACATTATAAAATTGTAATGATGAAGCTTTTACAATACATTACTGGCGTAAATTGTAATATGAATAGCCCTCAGTCATCCAAACACCCAATAGCCACTCTCTGATGTCACGCGCATAAAAAAATTCCCAAATTGTAAGATTCTAGCATCTAATCTTAGACGTGCATTGTTGGACACTGATGGAAAGCTAGGCATGGGAAGTTTTTACATGGACCATCCCCTATGTGAGGCCAGTTTGCCTTTGGCCAGCCTAGAAATATAAGCCGTCACAAGTTCACAGCCACAGGTACGAGGGAAAATGCACCAGTGCAGCGGGCCGGATCCAGCCCGCTATAGTCTGGTCCTTGGCTGTGGCTTATGGCCTGGGCTTGGTCATGAGATTTCAGACTGGCAACTAATAAGACTGGGCCTTGGCCTTCATCATCTGCGATTTGAGATTCAATGGCTAACTGGTGTTTTTAAACCACACTTGCACTTTTAATGGGAACAGCTAACAAGTATCTTGAAGCCGTCCTGACACTAGGCTTGGATTTCAAGCCCAAACCTAGTCTTCAGGCCAAGTTTAATATCTAGGGTGTTAACCCTAAAAGCCAGCCTAGTTCTGAACGTGGGCATAAGTATCAGGCTCATGGGCAATGCTTTATATGGCTTGGTCTAGCCAGTTTTGGCCTGGTCATGAAACTCAGTAAACATACGGTTTAACCCTCCCAAAAACAAACCGTTGATTTGGTGGACCCCATATGTCTGTGGGTGGCCCACAATACTCTCCAATTGGAACATCCTGATCCTTTGACTTTTTGGTCTTCTTCGGTTGAAAATATAGACTAGCTCCCCTTTTTTAAATTCCTAGCCATCTATTTTCAGACCATTGAGGGAAGGGTCTTGGATCTTCCATTCTTGGGCCCATCAAATCAACATCAGGGCCCCAGCACCATGACCTCGCATGTGCGAAGTTGGGAGCCTTAGCTAGCACAACCATAAGTCGGGTCTGATTTGTACAAACTGAAAACCCGAACTTCTAAGCCCAAAGATTGCAAAACATCTACAAGTAAATAGGCCACCACTGATGTTTGTGGAAGCCCTAGGACCATTGATAGGGTGGGCCAAGCTGAGGTCTGTCAAAGTCCCACGTTTGGTGATTTCATGGAACTATGCCTGGCCCACCTGGCTATCTAACCATCTCTGTAGCCCAGCCCAATGCTCCAATTCAATAAGTGGTGCGGTTGTATTATTGGGACTTTGTGGCTTCAGGTCCAGGTCCAGTCCAGTCAGTTATGTGTAGAGCTGGGCATCTAGTCGAGTCGGACTGAGTTAGGGCTGACCTGAATCGATCCGATTTTTAAATAGGCCTCACTCAAACTCGACCTAACTTGGTACGAGTCCAGCATGCCTAACTCAATTCGAGTCCGGGTCTGGCCTAGACTACCCGGTCACAAGTACCGACTGACCTGGTCACTAGTACCGAGTCGTGTTGGGTGCAACAGGTATCCACGGGCTAAAATCGCAACTCAAAACTTAACTCACCAGAATTGCAACCTCTCCATCAACTCAAAACCTAGCGTTTTTTTATTTAAATTTTTTAATATATACATAAGTCGAATTTTGGATAGAGTCTAGTGACTACCGAGTTGAATTTCGGGTCGATTCAAGTTACCAAGTGACTTAAACTCAACTCAGTTTGAGTTCGGATTGGATGAAGTCAACTTGATTCGGATCAACTCACCCACTTGGTTCAGATCGAGTCGGATCCGAATGAGTCGAGTTTGCCAAGTCGAGCCGCATCCCGTGCCCAGCTCTAGTTATGTGGGTGCAAAACTCATGCATTGGCCTAGACTGCAGGACATGTATCAGCCCAAATCCAGTCCAAAGCAGGCCAGGCCTGGTCCAGGCATAAGTTCGATCCACCCATACGTGTATGACATCTAAGAACCAATCAACTGTCACATGTGTAGGACATCTGACCCATCCAAAAGGTGGGGTCACCATGGTGACTACAGACCTCGAAAGTTAGCGGATCATGGGTTGCAGGAACAAGTTTCCAAGTTAATTCACAAGGTCACTAATGGGCCGTATGAAGGTCTGTCCAAGCCCATCCTGCAAAATAAGACTTAGGCCCACCATGAATATTAAGCTGGATTTGAGGGAAACTTAGCAAATAAGAAAGAACCGCTCACATTCAATATTTAAATTCAATTGTCAGGATCATCCGACGTATTTTCATGCCGGTTCCTCAATGTTGTACTCATTGATGAGGGGTCAAGATCACAGGTATGTGTGCTCCAAGGTTGCCAACGGACGCGGATTGCGTACTACCCCTTCCCACCCCTAGCTCCGAAAGGGCAGTTCTGTGGGCAGTCCCACCGTGATGTATCTGTACATCCAAGCCGTCTATTCCTTTTCTCAGATTATTTTAAAGCATGAACACAAAAATGAGGCAGATCCAACGCTCAACTGGCCCACACCAAATAATAATCTTGGTTGCATTAAAATGCACGAAGCATTAAATGTCAGTTGCATGAAATGCAACAGTCATCTGTAGTGTGGTCCAGTTGATCGTTGGACCTCATTTTTGTTTTGATAATTAAAATAATACGAGAAAAGGGATATACGGCTTGGATGTACAGATACGGCCCGCCAATAGAACTGCCCGTTCGAAGCCAGGGACAGGCGGGATAGTATGCAATCCGTGTCCGTTGCCAACGGCTTCATCTAGCGTGAAGAACACATTGTCTAATATGGACGCAGATTGCGTCCTACCCCAATCCGTCCGGGTAGGGCTTTGTGAGGCCCACAGTGATGTAAGTGGTTTATCCATGCCATTCATCCCTTTTCTCGTATCATTTTAACGTGTGATCCTAAAAATGAAGAAGGCCCACAACTCCAGTGGACCACACCAAAGGAAACTGCATTGATGATGGCATCCACCGTTAAAACCTTTCTAAGGGCCACCGTGATATTTTTTTACCATCCAACCTATTAATAAGGTTATGTAGACGTGGATAAAGTGAAAATACAAATATCAGCTTGATCCAAAACTTCTCCAGCTTCCAAGAAGTTTTTAGTGGTGGACATTCAATCCCCACTTTGTGGTCCACTTAATACTCATATCTTAAAATAATATGCTAAAAACGATGAATGACGTGGGTAAAACACGTACATCATAGTGGGCCCACAGAGCTCTGCCTGGACAGATTATCGCCCGAGCGAGGGTAGGACTCAATCCGCGTCCGTCTAATATACACCATGTTTGAGAACTTTGTTATCGCTAGATTTTTGCCAATGCATGCAATCAACCTCTTTATTTATTTATTTATTTATTTTTATTTTTATTTTATTTTTTAACACACGCACACACACCCCCAGAGACTCACACCAGTGGGATTTTACCACCTATGGATACTCGAACCCTTGATCGGCGTTGAAACTCCAGAGAGTCTACCACTAGAGCAAGAGTAAGGATCCAACATGGTGGTGAATCAACCTTCGAGATATGCATATCGATGGACAATGGGGGTGCCGGTGACTCATATGGATCCCGGTGCATAAGTTAGGTTGGTATGTAAGACTCTTATCAGGTGGGTCACACATGATCATCATATTTGACCGTTGCATTATTCAAATTGAGTGATTTAGTGGGCCTCATTACAGTTGTGATCATTGTATATAAGTTTGGGATAGGGCGTTTGAATTGTTGTCTCTATACTCGGTTATTAAGCCAGATATGAAATTTTATTTTTTTGTATAAATAGATGTCTTGGTCTCCTCACCAATATAACTGAGAAAACTCTGTCCCATTGAGAGGTTCTCCTAAAAATGTGATGCGTGAAAAATCAAGATTTCTTCCAGTGGAATGTCTTCCCAATCATATATGCTTTTAGTTTATGGTTTGAATTTCCATCGGCTGATATATAAACGATCGATAAATTCCACGATACAGGTGTATTGTTTGGTATCAAAGCAACCTATCGATCACGTAGATTTGAAAACCCGTGTTTTTTATTTTGGTCGCCCATGCAACCAGCGTGCGCTGGTTGTGAGATGATGGTCGTAGGGCCATGCCATGGTCGTCGTAGCGCGCACAACCAGGAGCCCTGTTTTGAGCGCTGGTAGACATGACTAAATGGAAGGACATGTACCATCCGTAGCCATGGCCATGGCATTGTCTTCCCTATCCGCCCTGGCCATCAGCTTCAGCGGCAACAACTGCATCTATGGATCAGACCTGGATGGCCATTGATACCGGCGACCTCCGATCGAATCAGCAGTAGGATTTTCGAACGAACTTGCCATCGATTTCGATTTCGGTAGCCATGGCAGGTCGCTGCAACTCGATGGGTTTTTTCTGCTTTCGCTGATCCGATGGAAGAAGCAGAACCCATCTCTAAACACAACCATCAGAGGTGCGTTTCAGAGGGAACGGCAGCGTCACGATTTGGGGTCGGCAGCCTGTGATTCCGGCATCGCTGGCGATCGATGGCCTGAGGAAATCCATGTCTGCCCTCTCCATTCAGAGCTACAGCCGATCACAGCCATGGATCCCGACCCTGTTTCGTGAAACTCTGCACCGCTGTAGATGAAAACACACATTCAGACGGCGATTCTGGAACGTTATCGTCGGCCGTGGTGCTAACGTCCGGCTCGTGGTGACGGAGAGGGCTTTGGAAGGTGGGGCTGTGGCTAGGGATTTTCCCTGCCATAACATGATGGCGGCTAGGGTTTTCCCACAATGTAGAGGATGATGCGGGTAGGTTTTCTGCAGCGGAAACAGGCTTCTGCGTGAGTCGCTGTATTGTTGGATGCCCTGTTTTGATTGGGCCAGGCCTTGGTCTTTTTTAGCAAGTTGGACCATTTCCAGCTGTCTATATACTCGCTTTCTGGGCTCGTTTGAGCATATCCCAGGTCCATTTCAGGGCCCGCTTTGTAGGTTTTATTTGGGTTGTTGTTGGGCTACTTGTATATGGGCTAGATTTTAGGACTATTTTCAGTGTGTTTTAGACCTATTCTTTGCCTAACCAATGCCCATTTTCAAGGCTATATTGGGCCCTGATCTGACCCTCCTCTATACTCATCCTAGGCCCAACTCACAGGCCTAAAACCTTGTATCATTTTTGGACCTTTAGGGGCCTACTTTATATATCCAGGCCCACTGTCCAAGATGATGAGTTAAACCATTGCATTAATTATACTTGGGCTAATTCAAAATAAATGAAACCTATATAAATAAGCAATTGATGGTTGGTAGGATCCATTTATTAGATGGCCTTGATAATTCAGTAAATATAGTTAAATGTATTATTTAGTTCTGATATGACTCAAATAGGGCCATTACCCATATGTTTGATACTGATATTGAGTTTGACCATTAAAAATTTAATCCAACCATTCTTTTAGAACTTTCAAGCCTACGGGCGGTCAACATCAGTCATATATATTGGGCCAAATCAGAATTGCTTCAAAATGGTTTATTATGGGTAGGACTATATAACAATCTTTGAGTCTGAGAGTCGAGATTAGAGCTGTTTGTATTAGCCACCAAACTGACCTCAATCGACGAATTTTTTTTGCTTTCAGACTTCAATTTATGGAATTCAGTGACC
Source organism: Magnolia kwangsiensis (assembly GCA_037074715.1). NCBI lineage: Eukaryota > Viridiplantae > Streptophyta > Magnoliopsida > Magnoliales > Magnoliaceae > Magnolia > Magnolia kwangsiensis. The sequence continues at coordinate 37,122,104 of CM073576.1, read as the reverse complement.
ATTCATATTAGGATTGCATTTAGTTATGTTCATTTCCATAGCGAGCGGTGGTCAGAATAAAGAGGTATCATTACTTGGCAGGATATGAGTGGGGTGAAGTGATTGGTGATGGTGAAATAACTTTAATATATTCATTTTGCCCAAAGGCGATAGACGTTTTAGATTTATTCCACCAGCATTGGTCAGCTTTATGTTTAATAGAGCCTTCTGTATGTCGTAATGTTGCCCAAAGGAAGAGTCGCGATGATACGCTGGGCTTTTGCTAGAATTTGATGACTATGGCCCATCATTATTCTGGGTCATTTAATTGAAGGCCCAAATTAATTGAATGTTAATACATGCATGATGTTTATGGTTTATATTCATGTAATATTATGTGGGACTTGTTCATTCATTGATGTGAGTGTTATGCTTTTTTATGTCCAGACATGATTGTTTCCAATGTTCCAAACCGATATAATTTCATACCTTTGCTTACTGGGTCTAACTTTATGAAGGAAGCACTATTTAGAAAATCGTTCTTCAGATCCTGTAGAGGATTGAACACAATTTAAAAAATGGGTTGTTTCTAAGGAGAAGAATCAAGTTTTACTGTTTTGAATCTAATTTAGTTGATATGTCCACAGACTCCTGTTGGATAGACTCTGGTGCAACTATTCACTTATATAATTCCACGCAGGATATGCTCAAAAGCCGGACACCAATCGATACAGAAAGATCGGTTTATATGGAGAATGACATTAGAGCAGACGTGGAAGCTATTGGAGTCTGCGAGCTTAGGTTATCATCAGAACACTTTCTTGATCTAGTAGATACTGTTTGTGTGCATTCTATAAGGCCTAATTTGATTTTCATTTTCCATTTAGACAAATTTGGTTATGAGTTTAAATTTGAAAATAAAAAATTAAGTATGATTTGGTTATGATTGGTTCTGATACTTTAGTCAATAACCTTTATCAGCTAGATTTGGGTATTTCACATGTTTACAATATTAACTCATCACATGAAAATACTAAAGGTATTAAGCGAATGTTAGATTGTGAAAATTTCTCCGTGTTGTGGCACAGACGATTAGGCCATATCTCTCATGAGAGATTGGAAAGACTTGTGCATGAAGAAATTCTTCACTCTTTAGACTTCTTAGACTTTGGGGTCTGCATAGATTGCATTAAAGGTAAACAGACTAGAACCAAGAAAAAGGGTGCCACTAGGAGTGTAGGATTATTAGAAGTTATTCATACAGACATCTGTGGACCGTTCCCTTCAATATCTTAGAATGGGTAGAAGTATTTTATCACTTTTATAGATGACTACTCTCGTTATGGGTACTTACACCTTATTAACGATAAATCAAATGCCCTAGATATATTTAAGATATATAAGGTTGAAGTTGAGAATTAGCTCGATAGGAAGATCAAAGTCGTCAGATCTGACCGTGTTGGTGAATACTATGGAAGGTATGAAAAATATAGGTATAATCTAGAGTCATTCGCTAGATACCTATAAGATTGTGGCATCATCACCCAGTATACCATGCTTGGTACTCCAGAGTAGAATGGTGTAGCGGAAAGGCGAAATCGCACCATAAAGGACATGATGCGGTCTATGATTAGTAATTCAACTTGCCAGAATCTTTGTGGGGTGATGCGTTAAAAACGACTATGTATATCCTTAATAGAGTCCCTAGTAAGGTTGTAATGAAAACTCCATATGAATTATGGACAAGGAGAAAGCTTAGTTTATGTTATTTTCATGTATGGGGTTGTCCTACAGAAGCCAAACCGTATAACCTGCATAAAAGAAAGCTTGACCGTAGAATGGTTAGTTGTTTCTTTATTGGATACCCAGAAAGATCAAAAGGATTCAGATTCTATTGTTCATCCGATTTCATGAGAGTCATTGAGACTTCGAATGCTAGGTTTATTGAGAATATTGAAGATAGTGGGAGCACGAGCTTAAGAAACATTGTGTTTGAGGAAGAACGGATTGTGATTCTCACCACAATCATTCAGAGTAGCGTGGTCGTCCGTCCAACAACGAACCCTTAAGATCCTTATGGATGATCATGTAGAGTCTTAAATACAACTCATTGATGAGGAAACAAAACCCAATTCAAAATAATGAGCCTTTAAGACGATCACATAGAGAGAGAAGATCTGCGATTCCTGACGATTATAACGTCTATATGCAGAAGCATGACTTTGACATCGGGGCTGAAAAAGATCCTGTATCTTTTTCGCAAGTTGAACAAAGTGCCAATTTTTCTCAATGGTTTGATGCCATGAAGGATGAATTGAAATTCATGAAGGACAACAAAATCTGAGACCTTATTGAATTGCCTAAAGGGATTAGGTCGATTGGTTGTAAGTGAGTATTTAAAACTAAATAGGACTCTAAGGACAATATCGAAATGTATAAAGCCAAACTAGTTGTAAAGGGTTTTAGTCAGCGTGAGGGCAATGACTTTAAGGAGACTTTCTCACACGTATCCAAGAAAGACTCCTTTAGGATCATTATGGCTCTTGTGGCTCATATGGATTTAGAGTTACATCAAATGGACATGAAAACAGTATTTCTAAGTGGAGACCTAAGGGCATGTTTGGGCGGTGGGATTAGAAGGGATTAGGTGGGATGGGATTCAAAAAACATAATTATTAACCATTGCAGGGATTATCCCTTGTTGCCATGGGATAAGATTAATGCCATGCTCTGTTGGTAATATGGTGGTACATTGAATGGATATACCCACCATCATTTGAAATTATTGAGAATAACACACGCGTTATATCTAAACTGTTCATTTGTTTTGTAACCTCATTTTATGATATGGGCCTAAAAATGAGTAGATCCAAAACTTATATGGCCCCAAAGAAGTTTTTAACAGTAAGTATTCAATCTCTGTTGCTTTCTATGGTGGGGTCCACTCGAGCTTTAGATTTATCTAATTTTTTGGCCAATGCTCTAAAATAATCTCGAAAAACGGGTGGACAGTGTGGATATAGCCCATACATCATGGTGGGACCTACACAACTTGCTAACATTGAGTGAAATTGGCACGGGACCCAATGCAATTCCATCTAATCTAATTCTAAGCTTTTCCATTCTTCCCAAACATGGAGTGGAATTGACACAGGACTAGATGAATCCCATCCCACCTAATCCGTTCTAATCTCACTACCCAAACATGCCCTAAGTGAGAATGTATATATGTTACAACTAGAAGGTTTCAAAGCCAAAGGCTCAGAACATCTGGTCTACAAGCTTAAGAAGTTCATTTATGAGTTGAAACAGGCATCACGACAGTGGTACCTAAAATTTCATGAAGTTATTTCCTCATATGGTTTCATTGAAAACACTGTTGATGAGTGTATACATGTGAAAATTAGTGGGAGTAAGTTTATTAGGGTGGCTGTATTTATAGGGTCCTTCAGCAATTCTGAAACCGTCGTGTTTTAATAGGTTATGTTAGAAAGCTCCTGTGTTAAATGGTAAACTGCTCCCAAAAGTGTCATCGAGTCCATCTCAGTCGGCGTAATTTTTAGCCGAGATCAGGTCGGGCTCTCCTTTTTCGAATCTGGGGCGTAATCCTTTTCGGGTTACTTGTACCGCCTTGGTGGTAGTTGGTTGGGTCAGCTCGAAATGTGGAGGAATTCGACTCTCGATTAAGCTCCTTGCCTTGTAGGTTCTTTGCTTGTGTTGTAGATGCTCCTGACGAGATAAACTTTCCCCCACCGAGCTCGGTCCATGGATAACTCAACTTGGGGGCTCATTTGCGTGCCATGGGAATTGCTTGTTTTGTCTTTGAGCCCTATGTTTTGATAGCTTAGCTCAGAAATCCATCCTAGACCTTTGATTATCTTAGTTCAGAGGCACTTCTCTCGTAGTTAGTTGTTCGTTCTTTTCGTGTGATGGACCAGTTCAATTTTCCCCACAACAAACTTCATAAACATTTATTGTATGTGAATGGTGCACGTGCTTGCCCGTCAAAACCGATCACTAGTAGGGGAGCTTATTATTAGCAAATGTCATACCTTGCTCAATTGTAGATCTAATGATGTCTAAAGAGATATTATCCTTAAAAAATTCTATGTATCTACATCTTTAATTAAGACAAAAAAAATTGTAGAAAAGAATTTTCATTTCTATTGCACATGATAAGAAAGGAGGGGCAGAATTTTGCACGCAATTAATTATTGAAATTGCTAAAGTACACATTATTAAGGCCCATTTGGACAATTGATGGCTAAAAACTGTTTTGATTTAATGCGTGTATGTGTGTTTGGATGCACTTTTGCTTACCCCGGTTGATCCCCACTCTAAAAACTAACATGTCAAAAACAAATCAGATTAATTTTTATAAAATCTGTTGGGGATTTTGTCTTACAGAATCACATAGATCTAGATCTAGAATAGCAATCCAATGACACCAAGCACACACAAGAGCACAGATTTAACGTGGAAAACCCTTGCGGGAAAAAATCACGGCACAAAGCGACAGATCTCTACTATGAAAATAGAAATTACAAAGAGAGAGGACTTACCCAATTCGAACAACCTCGAATCTCACCCTTGCTACACCCTTTAAAAACCCTAAAATCCTTTTAAGAACCCTTGAAACCCCTTTAGAAAGCCTTAGCATACCCTCTCATTCACCCAATCCCGGATACACCCCTTTATATAGGAATAGAAAGAGGTATAATCCAAATAGGAAACAAAATTCACAAAATCTGCATCTCCACAATCGCATCTGCGGAACTCTTCGATGATATCGAAGGTCTCGATAACAACATCGATATCATCTAAAGGTCTCTCGATATCATCGAAGACGGACCAAAACTGTCCAGCGACTAGTGGTGAAAATTCTGTGAATTATCGATGTCATCGAGCTACTCTCGATGATAGCCTCGATATCATCGAAAACCTTGTCGATATCATCGACAGACCAACAGACAGATTTAAGACATCTGTCCATAACAAAGCTGACTTTTAAATTCAACGCATAGTCGCTTTTGTGAAAAATCCCTTATGCATAAGTTAACAATATGGTAAGAAAATATATATTGTGGAAAAACAGAGAAGAAATCGCAGTAATCTTATTCATTTGGTCTTGTGCGTCCAAGGAGAGGTAGCATGACTCAAAATAAACCATGGGCTATAATTTAAAAATGACTCTTAAACCAATAGTTCCACTGCTGTAATTTTCAAACTCAGATAGCTGGTGGACTTTTGATAGACAGTCAAAATGAAAACAGTTAATTGTGATTAACAAACACATGCTTATTAATAAGCGGTCAGTATCATTAAATCAATCCAAATTTTGAATAGTGACTTGTCTAAAGTGGGTCCCACGACTTGGTTTAATTGAATAAGCCTAGGTTGTGTATACAATTTCAAAGTGCTTGATTATTAACAATCACACTCTTCCAGAGTATCAAATAACTTCTCTTTCCAGGATGCAATTATTTTCATCTAATCTACCACCGAGGGCCACTCTACCAGAATATCAAATAACTTCTCTTTCTATGATGCAATGTAACTAGTTTCATCCAATCTACAACTAAGGGCCACTTTGGATACCACCAAATAAGTTACTTTTAACTTATGGTAGTAAACTTACAAGAGTTTCAGCATGAGATCACGTGTTAGAGTACCAATTGTGGTGAAAAATGGTGTGGTGGTGTAAGCACGTGTGTAAAAAAAAAAGTGATTTACTTTTTTCACTTAAGTTAGATGGGTAAGAATTATTATAAAAATAACCTGTGCATCTTAATAAGTTTTTATTTTTATTTAATTATTTTTATATGTATTACTTTTTCACTTTTTTCTCTCTCACTATTCATATCAAACGAGGCCCCACATGATGGACTGTTCACATCAAATGTGGGGCTCACAGAAGGATGGTCCACATCAAAGGTAGACACCACATAATGGATGATTCCATATTAATATGGGCCCATGTAATGAATGGTTGAAATCAAAGGTAGGCCTATAATGATAAATGGCCCACTTCAAAAGCGGGCCGGTATGATTGATAGCCCGTTTCAAAGGTAGGGCCTACATGGTGGATGGTCTATATCAGGGGTGTGCTCCACATGATAGGCAGTGGATATTGAAGTTGGGCCCCACATGATGGATGACTCATATCGAGGTGGCCTCACCTTATAGACGGTCCACATCAAAGGTCGACTTGTAATGATGAATGACCCACATCCAAGAAGAGCCTCGCATGATGAATGGCAACCCACATTGAAGGTGGGGCCCTGTAGACACTGAAAATCGGCCCCATGCTGATTTTATATTTGTAAGGGTTGATTGGGGGGGGGGGGGGGGGAGGGTGACAGGTTGGTTATGGATATTGGAGTTACCACTGGCCAAAAAATCTCAAAATCCCGCGGTCGGCTAGAACCACGGAATATGTAAGGTGGGGAAAAAATCTTAAGATTTTTCTACCTTAAATTGACTCCTGATCTGTGATCCGAGATTTTAGGTAAGTGACCTCGGTTACAAAGAAGGAAGGTGTTAGGCACCCTCTTTACTCGTACAAACGTACGGTCTTTACTTTGTGTGGTAAAACAATCTCAAGGGATAGATGATGTGGTCGGGATTGGACTAGGCACACACATGGATTTCTGATGCGACAAGATTCGAGATTTCAGCAAGCCACAGAGCATATGTCTAACGGAGTGTCTAGAAGGCGGATGTGATAATGCTTATGCAAAGACTAAAAAATGGAATAGATCACTAGGAATTTTTGATGTGACGGGATCCGGTGTATGGCAAGCCATAGAGTATATGTTCACTAGAGATCTAGAGAAGTAAGGGGGTTGAGAATGGAGTAAATGTCATGATGAATGCTTGTATGTAAATGGATCCTTAGCTTGATCTTGAGTAGTCTAGGATGTAGGTTGAATTATGATCAACAGGGCTAGGTTGAGAGGTTAGGATGGCTGGAAAGGCAAGGAGTGGGCTAAGAAGATGACTGAAAAATCTGAACTTTGAGGTTTGGGGCACCTCCTCACCCTCACTCTCTTCCTCTCTCCCTCTAACTCTCACTCTCACTTAAGCTCGGAAGTGAGGAGTTGTTGATGAAAATTGTGAAGAGGATAGGGCTATTTATAGCCTTCTCCAATGACATTTCTATAATTGGTGGGTTTGAGAGGGGTAAAAGGTGAGGTGGCAAGTTATGGTTGGTTGTGGAGAGAGAAACGACACATGACATTCTCTCCTTGGTCATGAGGGGCGGTAAAAAGGTAAATAGTGAAGGCTGGGGGTAATTTCTAAGGAAAGTTAACTTTTGGGCATTGGAATAGCTGTCCACACGCAGGCTGCGAGGGGCGGCATTCGGAGTACTGCAGGCGGCAGTCAAACTACCGCTCACGGCAGTCAGACTGCCGCCCGGGCTTCATTTTAGATGGGCTCGCCTGTGCGGGCTTTGTACATTGTGCGGGTTCACCTGGAAGTCTCCTTTGGAGTTTTTGGTTCAGAAAAGTGGGTCTTGGTCAAGGTATAGGGTATAGGCGGGGCTGCATGTGTGCTGAATAATTTGGATCATGGTTTTGGGGTTGTGGATTGGGGACTTTTTGGTCAAGGTTCGGTTTGGACTATGATTCTGGTTCAAGGTATGATCATGGTTCCCAGATGGTCTTAGCCTTCTCAAGAAGTAGCTTGGGTGGGGTGTCTACAGATGCCCCTCTTTGACCGAGGTTGCGAGCAACCGAAGGTCAAAGCGAGTGGACACCCCACCCTTTTTGTAAAAAAAAGGTAGTGACTTGAATCTGTTGCCTGCCATGGTATCATTGTCAGTCGACTGTTTGAAAAAGAGATGACTTATACATATTACAAGGGTTGAGAAAAATGTTGTGATTGCCTCCTGTACATTCGTCGTGGTTTTACGGATCACCAATCACAACCCTTTCACATCAGATTCTTAATAGTATTGGAGAGTAAGTCTGAAAAGTAAGGGCCTCTAAGCATTTATTGCAGCTTTACGAGGATTCTCATACTGTTTAGTTTGTCGTTCCTTTGCTACGTAATCACCCTAGGAGTATTCGGTCTGTTTGATTGTCAAAGTGGTTAGTTGCCCTACGCGTTGGTGCGGCCTTACGGGAAACTCACTACGCCAACTTAGACTTAATCAAATTTTTTGAATATCCCAGACTAGGTATGTGCGAGTAATCTTTTGCCATGCAGTCTGTTGATTCTGATACTTTGGTTACAATGGATTGTTGTCACTTCAATTTTGATGGTTCTTTCTAGAGATGGATCCACTCATTTTATTAGCATTCGTACGACTGTCCAGATATAGAGATCGGGCCAATCATACATGTATCATGTAAGGATTTGATTGTCCTTTAAGAAAACTGGAAGAGATCAAATCTTATTTAGTTATGTGCACTGACTGCAACTGGAGAATATGGAAGATTCCTCAATGAACTGGGAGTCGCATGCGTAGTTGAAAACTTTGTTTAAAAGCTATTTCCTTTGGAGCTAGACTCCTTGGAGATTTTATTTAAAAATATATGTTTTAGATTTTTTAGAAAGAATCCATTTAATTTCGCGGGTGAGCGTCATCATTCGATTTTTATTATAACAAAGTCATATGGCCTCCACTAATAAATTAATGCGGCTTGATGAGTTGGAAGAAATGTCCTTCTTGAGGCTATACTTTCTGGGGATTTGTTTTTTGGCAATTTGGCAACTTCGAAACTTTTTAGAATTTCTGAAAATTTTGGAGATTTTTTGGAATTTTGGATTTTTTGGAGATTTTTGAAAACTTTTCCTTTTTTTTTTTGAAAATTTTTGGAGATTTTGAAATTTTGGATTTTTGGGTTTTGGATTTTTTGGAGATTTTTGAAATTTTTTTTTTTTTTAGAAATTTTAGGAGATTTTGGAATTTTGAATTTTTTGGGATTTTTTAGATTTTTTTTTATTATTTTAGTTTTGGGTTTTGAGAGTTGTTTTGGTAATTTTGAAAATTTGAGGTTGTTTTGGTAATGAAAACTTGGGGCTGTTTTAGTAAATTTTAAAAAACTCATTTTTTGAATATTATCCACCGGTCAGAGGGTGGGATCGGTCACTTACATCAGTCCTTGGGGGACAGCCCGCTGCCCCATGCTCGCTTTCGGTCAGGCGGCGGTCCGGCATTTGGACCGTTGGTCTGCCGGGTGTGCTGGTTCGTCCGGTGTGACCTTCTCCCTATTCGAATCCAACACTTGGGATGTCCAGGGACCTCATTTGTCACCCTTGGAGCTTTCTTGGAGAGATCTTTGTTGGTTTCTTGAGTTTTAGTTTGCATTTTCTTCCTTTCCCCCAATTTCAAGTAATCTTGGCCCTTAAGTTCTTGCTGAATCTTGTAGGACCGCTCATTTGATGGGTTGGATCTTTCCTTGGGTGTGAAGAGGGCCATGATCGGGACCGTTGGGCCATCCTGATTGGATCTGATCCGTTGGATCTTGTTGGACTGATTTGTTTTGGGCCAAGTGGTGGCTGGACTATTATCATGCTGTATGTTTTTTTTCATTTTTTTTGTTGTTGGAGTGGGGTGTGATAAGAAAAGGGGCCCAACCCTTTATTCATTTTAATTTTTTTTGAGTTTTGTGTTTATTTTTTGAAAGTGTTGGTGATGATCTGGACCGTTGGATGGATGATCTAGGGCCCACTTGGATGTGTTGGTGCCATGGATTTTGATAGTTGGCCATTCTTGGTGAATGATGAATGGGTGAGATTTTTGAAGTGGGCCTGACGTCATGCTTCTGAATGGTCCAGATACATGGATTGGTGGTGGATGGTGGTTTTTTGAAAATGGTCCCTATAAAGAAGTTTTTTTGGAAAATAGGCCTTGAGATGGACCTCTTGAAATGGGCCTTGGGGAATGGGCCTTGATACGGGCCTTCAGATGGGCTTTTGAAATGGGCCTCTAGATGGGCCTTTAGATGAGCTTTTGAAAATGGGCCTATGAAATGGACCTCTAGATGGGCTTTTTGAAATGGGCCTTGGACTTTTGAAATGGGCTTTTTGAAATGGGCCTCCAGATGGGCCTCTAGATGGGCTTTTAAAAATGGGCCTATGAAATGGGCTTTTTAAAATGGGCCCCCAGATGGGCTTTGAAATGGGCCTCTAGATGGGCTTTTTGAAATGGGCCTTGGGCTTTTGGAAATGGGCTCTAGATGGGCTTTTGAAATGGGCCTATGAATGGGATACTTGTGTGCTTTACATGTGTAGCATGCCTCGTCATGGTAAAAATGAAGCTAATTCCTCTCGTCAGTCGGTCGATCCATATTATGTGCCGCGAGAGGGCCGACATTTGTCTGACATAGTCCAGGAATGTGGTGCGCCCGCAGTCTTGAGAGGACGTGGGGTCAGGGCACACTGGCCTGATTGATTCCATGATCCACAACCGTTGTTCTTCGAGGTCTCAGAGTGCACCCCATTTGCTTACCTGTTCTGAATTTGTCTGAGAAGGACAAACATGTCTCTCTTGTTTGCTTTGACTGAGTGGTGGCACCCTGAGACCCATACCTTTCAGCTGCCTTTTGAAGAGTGGGGCATTACCCCATACGACATATACATGCAGCTGGGCCTTCGATATAAGGGGAGATTCGTCCCCTTCGAGGATGATCTACCGGTGCCCACTGAAGAAGATTGGATGGGATTATTGGGGATGATGCCAGATGCAGCGGATTTTACCGGTCTCCATTTCAAACTTCTCCGGCTATCGTTGAATTTCACCAGACGCATCCCCAAGACCAAATCAGCGGTTGTGGTGAAGGCGCATACCCTGATCTTGTACACTATGAGTGTGATGATTTTCTGCCGCGGGAATGAGCTGGAGAGTTCCCGCCTGTTGTTCTTCGTGACAGACATCACCTTCCCCACGCTGTACAACTGAATGTGGTTCTTTTGGCTCATTTGTATGAGGGGCTGGACAAGGCCAACCGTTACATCAGCCGATCCTTGACTAGCTTTTACCTGGTCATTGAGGAATTTTTTTGATCTCCATCTCTACAGTATTCTCCCTGGGGATGATCTGGTTTGTCCTTTCTGATCGTAATTTTGCACAGGTCTGCTTTTTCGACCACTTTCCCCATTTGGCCCCCACTTTGATCGATCATTCGCTTCCATTTCCTCGTATGATGCTGTGGTACAAGGATAACTGTAGCCATACGTGCTTACTTTTTGACCTTGCCTGGAGGTCGAATATTGATGCCCTTATTTCAAGCGATGTGAGTGATCTGCCCTTTTCTCGCATTGCCCATGTGTTGCTTTTCTGCTCAGCCCTTGACTTTCCTTTTTTGCAGTTCCATACTAGGCTGTACCTCCGATCGAATGCGGCACTTACTCCTAGAGCTCAGGAGGCTTTTCAGGCCTCGCGTCGACGTCACATTCTGGAGGATCACGTGTGACGAAATGGTACCTGGGGGAGAGACTTTTTTGGCAGTCCACTGGTAGTCCTATAGTGCCATTTAACCCGCCGTCCGGTCCTTTTGATTGGAGATCGGTGCCCAAGAGAGAGCTAACTGCTGCATTGGAGGGTTATGATGCCAGTGCCTTCGTTGATCCGGCTAGGGAGTACAACTCCTGGTGTGAGCAGTACGGTATCGGCCCGATCTTGCAGCTCGATTATGCTCCTGGTGGTGGCATACGTTTTACTAGAGGAGGGATCTTGGGGCCCCACTTTCATCGCCAAGATACTGACGCTTATCTTCCCGATGATGACTAGTTCATTATATCATGCCACCTTGTATCCTTAGATATGTAATTTTCATGTATATATAAAATCTTAGTTGGCCAACATTGCTCCCTTTTGATCATTGCTTTTGATCACCTTTGCAATCCTAATGGAGTGTATGGATGTTCGTTCCAGGGTCCGGGCTTTCCGAAGTGGACCCTGCCCAAAATTCGCTCGAAAGTGGGCCCAGGCGACAGTTGGACTGCCGCAGGCAGTAGTCTGACTGCCACCCTCTGAATTTTTTCCTCCCGTTCTGTCCTGTCAGTACTGCAGCGATGCAAAAATATCAGTTCTGAGGGTGGTGATTGGAGTACTACGGACGGTAATCTTAGTGCCACCTCCGTTCATCTTTTCTTCTAGCGAGTACCCTTCTTCTCTGTTCATTCCCTTTGCCCCTTTTCGGATATTCCCTTCTATCCCTGTTCGTCCGATCATCTTCTTTATTCATTCCCTTTTGTCCCTTTCTCTTTGTCCTCTTTTTTCTTTTGTCCTCTTCTTCCTGTTGCTCTTTCCTTCTTTTGGACTGATTATGGCTGGCCATGATGGGGGTATTGATGGGTTCATGAGTGGTGAGGAGGTAGGTGGGTCCAATAATGGTGGAGGGGACCCATTTATGGATGAGTTAATGGAGGTTGGCGGGAGAGTAATGGGTCCTTTTGGGGAGATCAATGCCATTTATGGCATTACTCCTACCACCATTAATGGAGGATGTGAGGTTGGGTTGAGAGGTTTTGATGAGTTTGATGGATCCATGCTAGATGGGCCACCAGGATTTATGGATACTAGGACGGATGGTTTGGGTGGTGAGGATAGTGGAGAGGTGGTAGGAGACGACTTGATTGATGTAATGATGTCCATGGGTGGTGTAGGTGGTAGCATGGTGATGGTGGATGGTACGGATTAGATTCTGATAGATGATGGGCCCTATTTTGGTGGCCCAAATGGTTTGAATTTGGCGGGTGATGATTTTTTTACAAATGGCTTGACTCAGATTTTTGGTACGGATATCGAGGCAGTATTGGGACAAGTAGTTGCAGTCCAGGCTTAGGGTATCGGTCTTATCAGCCATTGGGAGATTTTGGATGCTGAGACTCCTGGGGCTTGTATATTTCAGACAGCTCCTAATGTGGCGGTCGTTGGCGGCTCCAGCCCGCTTGCTGTGACTTTTCAGGACACCTTATGTGATGCGATGGGTGATGATGGCTTCTTTCAGCACCATGAGATAGACCTGTTGGACGAGGGGATGCCCATTTTTGATGATTTTCCTGTCGACCCAGGGATTCAAATTGTGGAGGGCATGCCTGTTCAGACCTATCGATTACAGCCATGTGCCACCTGCTCTGAGTGACTGCACTTCTGGATAGAGAGCTTGACCGAGTTTGAGATCTTCGAGCTGAGTTCTTTGGGCTTCCGGGAGGTTCTCTACTTTCACCGAGTTCACTTAAATTGGTGGCTCGTGAGTGCGGCGTTGTATGACTGAGTTCCTTCTTTCCTTCAACGATCTGGAGTTGGGCCCTTCACTGGAGGAGTTCTCATGCCTGTCTGGTCTTCCTCTCACCCGGGAGCCCTACATTCCTTCATCTGAGCCAGTTCGTCCTTCAGATTTGTCTCCTGGTTCGGGTTTCACACTGCTCTGCCTACTGCGGAGGGCTGTGTTGATAAGCTCTCTCTTGCGGTACTGTTTGATCGTTATGCTACTTCTCGAGGTGCCCCTGGATCAGATCGCCAACTTCAGTGTTTGAATGCGCTGATATTTTGTGTCCTGGCTGAGCTGCTCTTCTCGGGTTGGTGGCAGTCTTCATTGGTGGCCTTGTTGGATGTCTTCCACCGGGTTCTCCATCGTATGAGCATTACCTCTGTGGTGCTGGCAGAGCTCTTTTTAGGGCTGACTGAGTGGTCCCTTGGGCGTACTCGTATGCTTCGGGGTTGCTGCTCGTTTCTTCAGGTACTTCCCATTTTCCCCTTTCCTTTGCCTGACGTGGTTATCTACTTGCGACCTGAGCTTGACTTGTATTTTCTTGCAGGTTTGGTTGTGGTAGCATTTGTTCATGACTACTCAGCTTTTATGGCTGGATTCCCATCGTGGAGATGTACTGTGCTTGCTTTTTGACAACCTTCCGCTTGGTGCCGAAGCTATGGAGTCGCTTTATCACTGTATGCTCACTCAGCTTTGAGGGTGGGAGGTAAGCTGGGAGGCTACTTAGCTTTGCCGTTCACCGTTGATCTGTAGTGCAGTTCGCACTCCTCTTTTGTTGTTCGGCCTATAAGGGTATTGTTCCTACCATCCTGTGTAGTTTCTTCGACAGTTTGGCTTTTAGCAGGACATTTCAGAGTTCGCCTTCTCTGGGTTTGGGCACGCCTCTCTTCCATCTGATTTGACTGCTCTGTATAGACCAGTCTGGATTTCGTGGCAGGGGTCCTTGGACGCAACGATGCTGGATCTTGAGTCTTGGGCTCCTCCCTTGGCGATAGTACCGTATCAGTGATGGGCGATAGAGCAGTCGCTTTATCGTCAAGTCCCAGGCTGGCACTTGGCGGATGAGGCCGTTGAATTAGGACATGGTGGGTGACACTGCTTCCTCCTCCTCTTGCGTTGTTGATTCGTTCGAAGCATTTGAGGACCGCTCCTTCATTGATCCATCTTTCTTGTTGGCCACACATGGTCACTTGATCTCTGAGATCGCTGTCCTCCGCCACACATGTGAGGACATGGCTCGTCGGTTGGCAGTGGGGCGGTGGTATGATGAGAGTATGCTTGCGACGCACCACCTGGAGAGGGATGAGGCCTTCTACCTGTTCATGGAGATATAGAGACTTAGGTAGAGGTTGTCGATGTACGAGAGATAGGAGCTTACTTGTGGTTCCCAACATTGATCAACTGCTTTGTTATGCATGAAACCTTTATTTTTTGTGCTTTGGCTTTTATGAAAGGAAAACAATGCACTTGTAAAATTTTTTTAAAGGAATGAAAAGAAAATTTTGTTCGTGCTAAATTTGCCAATGTTCGCTTGTGTTTGGATTTGTGGTTTGGATAATTAGGATGAGAATCTCGGGCTCAGCTCACGTTGTATGCAGTATTCTAGATTGTGTCCTTAGGGTCTTGGTTCCTTGAGAGGGTGTCCGGGATCGCATTCCGTGGATTCGAGCACAGTTTGATAGAGTACTGATCTGAGGTCGATCTTTCCTTGTATCTCGTTGTGGCGCTTGCTGATTCGGCTTCTTTTGTACCTGCACTTTTATTTGATTTCTCTTTTTTTATTTCTTACTATTTTTTACCCGTAGCGCCTTTTCAGGTTTTCACTACGTCCAGCTCTCCCCGTCATTTTTGCCCATAGCGTCCTTTTGAATTTTCACTACGTGCCAGGTTTTTGATCTTACCTGCCCCTTGGTAGCTGTGCTGTTTTTACCCTTGATGCCCTTTCAGGTTTTCACTAAGTCCGCTACATGCCCGTTATTTTTGTTCAAGCCGCCCTTTCAGATTTTCAATTCGCCCCTTTTTGCTTGGGCATGCCCCTTGCTTTTTTTTTTTGTCGTCTTATACTTTTTTTTTTGGAGTGCCAGGGGTGACTGACGAGATAGAGAGACTTCCTTCGTAGCCGGTCAACTGGTTACCTGCCAATCCTTTGTCTTTGGGTACAATCGTAAGCTGCATGAAGGTTTTAAGAATGGATTTTTTTCGGGATTCTTTTGAGACTTTTTTGTTTCTTTTTCCTTCTTTTCCCTTCTTTTTTTACTTTTTTCTTTTCTTTCTTTCTTTTTTCTTTTGGTTTTTTTTTTCTGCTTGCTTTTTCCTTTGTGGGAGGGATGATTGGTGAGAGGTGGTGGATATATATTTTAATTTTTTTTTGTGGGGAAGTGATGGATGTAGCTTCATGATTATAATCATTGACAAAGTCAGGTAGGGTTACCCATGATAGACTTTTGTGTTGTCGCCGTTGATGGGCTCAGGAAGATCCTCTCCCCTCAAGTTGGCGAGCCGAAGAGCGCCTCTTGGGAGTATTTCTCAGATGATCAGCGGTCCTTTCCATGAGGGTTTGAACTTTCCTCTAGGGTCTGGTAGGTGGGGCGGTAGGATACGCTTCATGGCCATGTCGCCGACTTTGAAACTTCGCTTGCGGACCCTTTTGTTGTAAGCTCGAGCTATCCTTCTTCGATAACATTGGGAGTGGCTTAGCGCACATGCGCTTTTCATCTGCCAGATGTAGTTGATTATATCTTGTTTGTTGCCACTCGCCTTCCTCGACTTCACTTTCTAGCAGTATCCGGAGTGATGAGATTTCGATCTCAACTGGTAATACTGCTTCCATTCCGTATGTGAGCTCATATGGGGTTGCGCCTGTAGTAGACCGTACAGACGTCCGATAGGCCCAAAGTGTATAAGGCAACATTTCTGACCAATCGCAATATGTTTTCACCATTTTCTCTAGTATATGGATGATAGTTTTGTTGGCTCCGACCCCACCATTTATTTGAGGGCGGTAAGGGTTCTACCGATGACGTTGGATCTTGAACTTATCGAGGAAATCGTCCATCTTTTTATTAACGAACGAAGTACCGTTGTCAGTAATAATGGCCTGAGGGACCTCATAATGGCTGATGATGTTGTTCTTCATAAACTTGACCACATGAGACGTTGCGATGGTAGTGTAGGACACTGCCTCTATCCATTTGGTGAAGTAGTCTACCGCCAGCAAGATGTATTCATGGCCATTTGAAGCTTTAAGGCTGATCTTGCCGATGATGTCTAACCCCCATATAGAGAAGAGCCATGGTATCGTCAGGTTGTAGAGTTCGAAAGCGGGCGCGTGGATCTGATTTGTATGTTCCTGACACTTGAAATATTTTCTGATGTGCTTGCAGCAATCTGTCTCCATCATAAGCCAATAATAGCCAAGTCGTAAGATCTTCTTTGCCATCATGTTCTTATTAATGTTCAGACTGCATAGTTCTTCGTGGATTTCTGACATGACGCGCGTTGCTTCTGTTTCACCCACGCAGCGGAGAAGGACTTGATTGAAGGATCGCTTGTAAAGGATGCCGCCGGTAATCACGAACTATGCCGCCAACCGTTGTATGGTGCGACGATATGTCATCGTTGCTCCTTCCAGGTATTTCTGATGCTCGAGATATTCCTTGATGTCTGTGTACCACGACCGATCATTCGAGGGTGGCTCAGCTCTGTCGATCTATAGGCAGAATGTAGGTTCCTCTTGCAGTTCGATAGTGAGTTCCTATTCAGCAACTCCTTTCAGAATTTCTAGCATCGAGGAGAGGATGACCAAAGCGTCAGCAAACTGATTCTTGACCCGAGGCATGTAAGAGAATGAGATCTCTTCAAACTCTTCGATTAAATTCTCTAGATAGATGTGGTATGGGATCAGCTTTTCATCATTAGTCTTCCAGTCGCCGTTCGTCTGATTAATGATGAGTTGCGAGTCCCCGAAAACTCATAACTTCTTTACATTGAAGATTATGGCCTCTCTTAGACCGACGATACATGCTTTGTACTCAGCTACGTTGTTAGTGCATTGGAATACTAGCCTCCTGGATATGGGAAATGGGACGTCTTCGGGAGAGTAAAGTATGATGCCCCCCACTCCCTTTCGAGTTTGCAGCTCCGTCAAAGAAGAGTGTCCACTCTCCTGCCTTTCTTTCCTCTTCTTCCTCGACCAGGAGGATGTCCTCATCAGGGAAGAAGGTCTTCAGTGGTTGATAGTCAGGCAGAGAATGTGCTGCTAGATGATCGGCCAGTGCTTGCCCCTTGAATGCCTTCTGAGTGACATAGGTGATGTCGAACTCAGAGAGCAATAATTGCCATTTTACGATCTTACCTGTCAGTACTGGCTTTTCGAACAAGTACTTCAATGGGTCCATGCGAGTGAGCAGGAGGACCGGATGGGTGACCATATATTATCGTAGTCGTTGGGTTGCCCAGAATAGGGTGAGGCATGTCTTCTCTAAGCTGGAGTATTTAGCTTCATAGCTCGTGAATCGCCTACTCAGATAGTAAATCGCTTGCTCTTTTCTTCTTGTATCATCGTGTTGACCAAGGACGCATCTGATTGCTTCTGTTGCGACGGAGATGTATAGTAACAACGGTCGACCTGGAGTAGGTGGCATGAGCACCAGAGGATTTAGCAGGTATCTTTTGATCTTGTTGAAGGCCGCTTGACAGTCGTCGTCCCATTCTTTTGGTGAGTTCTTCCGCAGGAGCTTGAATATGGGCTCGCAGATCGGAGTGAGCTGTGCGATGAATCGGCTGATATACTGGATCCGCCCCAGGAAGCTCCGAATTTCTTTTTCAGTCTTGGGCGGAGGCATGTTGATGATTGCCTTAGTCTTACTTTTATCTACCCGAATACCTTCTTCGCTGACAATGAAGCCTAGCAACTTGCCTCCGATCGCACCGAAGGCACATTTTTGAGGGTTGAGTTAGAGCTTGAACTTCTCTAGCCTGTCGAAGAGCTTCTTGAGATCCTTGAAGTGTCCTTCGATCATGCAAGACTTGACGATCATGTCGTCCACATAGACTTCCATTTCCTTGTTTATCATGTTGTGAAATAAGGCAGTCATGACTTGCTGATATGTAGCTCTTGCGTTCTTCAGTCCGAAGGGCATAACTCTATAATAGAAAGTTTTTCATGGTGTGATGATGGAGGTCTTCTCACGATCCTCGATGGCCAACTTGAACTGATTATAGCCTGAGAAGCCATCCATGAAGGAGAAGATCTTGTGTCTAGCAATGTTATCTACCAGCGTGTCGATGTGAGGCAGAGAAAAGTCATCTTTAGGGCTGGCTTTGTTGAGGTCCTTAAAGTCAATGCACATCTTGACTTTCTCATCTTTCTTTGGAACTGGTACAATGTTTGCGAGCCATTCCGGATAGTTGGAGACTACCAGGAATCACGCGTTGTATTACTTGATGACTTCATCACGGACCTTCAGGGCCCATTCTGGCTTCATTCTCCACAGCTTTTGCTTGACAGGCTTCATGTCTGGCTTTGTTGGTAGATGGTGCACCACCAGATCCTCATCTAATCCTGACATGTCCTCGTATGAGAAGGCAAAGTTGGACAACCTTGGTTTTAGAAACTCCATCATCCTCTGCTTCCGGGAGGAGTGATCGTCCGATGCGCACCTCTCTGGGAGATTCCTCCAATCCTAAGTTCACAATTTTGAAGTCATCTGCTACAACATTGACCTTTGTTTCAAATTTTTTGAGAGAGTCCTTGAATTCAAGAGCTGTATCATCATTTCCCTTATTCGGGGCTTCATCTAAACCCATAAGCTCGAAGTCCAACTCGAGATCGAAATCATACGAGTCGACCTCAAACTCCTGCGATATGTGTGAGATATTTGACATAGTGGTTTTTGAAAGTTTTTCTATTGTTTTGGTATTTTGTAAATTTTCTGATGTTTTATGGTTTTGAGAAATATTTGATTTTTTTTCTACTTTTGGAAATATGTGGTGTTTTTGTGTTTTGAAAATTTTCTTATTTTTTTGTGTCGCCTGGGGGTCCCGAACAGGACAGTGTTGCGAACCAAGATTGGTCCTGTCTTAAATCGGGATACCAATTGTTATTTACATTGGCCTTTTTTTTGTGGTCGGCATCTATGGAGGTTTCACCAACCGATTTGATTATTAGGGGGACAACTGTCTATAGTGGTTCTTTCCTCCTTCCAATCCAGCTGTCCTGACTTGTGTGTTCCTGTGGGTCATCTGTCTTGATGACCATGATGTCCACTAGGCTGGGCTTGGAGTCGGAATCTGATTTGATTTCTTCACCCAGGAGTTGGAGTTCTTCTGGTTCCTCTGGCCCCTCTTACAATGGGACCTTGATGCCTATCCAGTCGAGGGCGGGCCACTTCCCCTTGTCAATCCAGTGGATGGGCTGCTTCTACCCCTTGTGTCGCTGAGCTGGTGGCGGCGACGTGTCCCCTTGACTATTAATGGAAATGGGTGTTTCCTTGTTCTTGCCTGTATACCCTTCAAGGGGCACTCCTGGTTCTAGGTCTTGTGTGGGCGGATCATTTTCCATGCCCCTTGTCTCTTGTGGTGAGTCTGAAGGATCTGCCCCTAGCATTATATGTGCTCTTGATGCCTTGAGAATTCTGTCCCATCTTATTGGTGGCCAAACGGACTCCGGATGAGAATGTTCAGAGAGTCAGAGCCGCTGAAGGTGATCCTCAAGGGAAACCACTGTGTCATCACATACTGTCCTAGCCTTGATGAACCTGATAGGTGTACACTTAAAAGATTGACCCTTTTTGGGCCTTTCAATTTGATCCTCTAGTTTCGGCTGATATCCCAGTCCCTGTCTCTGTACGTTAGCACGTGCTGGCTTTACTACCATGCCCTTCTCATAGAAGTCGGTACGGTAATTCCAGATTAGTCATTCAACGGGGGAAATGACATGTTCAGCAGTGAGAGGGCGAGGATTGGTGATTGAATTTACAACTTCAAACTCGAATCTGTTAATGATACATCACCCTTCACGTGCTAGATGTCGATCACAGGGATGTCAGTTTCTAGGACATTAACTGTTACTAGTAGAACAGTTTCTGGTTTGACCAACACTGAGATGATTCGATTTTTCGAAGGGAATTTAATCCTTTGATGGAGGGTTGAGGGAATGGCTCCAACAGCATGGAGCCACGGCCGCCCCAACAGAAGGTTAAATGAGGCAGAGATGTCAATGACTTAGAATATGACAAGGGTTAGGTCTGGTCCGATTTGTAGCTCAATGTCAATTTCTGCCTCGACCTGTCTTCGAGAATTATCGAAAGCTCTGACACTCATGGTGCTGGGCCGAAAGGAAGACGGTTCTATCCCTAACTATTTGACAGTCCTTAGAGGGTAAACGTTGAGACTGGATCCATTATCAATGAGTATGAGTGAGATCTTGAAATTCTTGTGGCGGGCTACTATGTTTAATGAGTGCCCGTGTTTGCGACCCTCATGTAGTAATTCCTCATCGGAGAAAGTGATAGCTCGTGGTGCAAGTTATTGTCCAATCATACTTGCCACCATTTCAGGGGATACGTCAGGGGAGATATGGACATCATTCAAGGTCTTCACAAAGATTTCTCGATGCGATCTTGATGTGCATAAGAGCTCTTAGATGGATATCTGTGCAGGAATGGTTTTGAGTTGGGCTGCTATGTCATAAGGAGCGTCGGTTTTATAGGTGGTTCTTGACAAAGCTCCCTAGGTTTCTTTTGGGTTCTGGTTATCTTTCCTGAAGTACCTCCCATTGTTGCCCACTTCGGTGCATTCTGGGTACTGCCATGGGACTGCCTTCAGGTTGTAAGATGGAACCATTCTTCTTTCCAAGTATATTAGTGGTTCCTGAGGCTGAGGGGTTGCGGCTGAAGCAGTTTGTGGTAGACTTGGTGGTTTCTCTTGAGGTACCACCGAGTTTTGGCGAGATTTGACACTAAAGTTTTCTTCCTTCATTTGATGTGTGGGAGGGGTCCTCTAGCCATGTACCAGTTGGTGAGGCATCAGGAATTTTGAAACCTGAACCGGGGGTACCCCTTGCAAGGTTAATGATGCCAGATCAGGGAGACTTATTGGGAGAATGATAGGTTCATAATTCGACCTTTTTGGATGTATTGGTGCGGAGTGTGCCCCTTGGGGGTGTCACGCCCTAAACCCGGAAATCGGATTCATACGAATCCCGATCGTCGAATCCGGTATCGACAGCCTCCGTAGTACCCCATTCTTGGCTCCTAGCATTCATATGCCAGATTTCGATCCTGGAATCATAAAAGGAGGATTTTTTTTGTGTGTGTACATTTAACTAGTAATTAGCATAACCACAAGATTACCCAATTCACAAAGGTAACATCATCATCACATATCCACTAATATAATCATTTGATTACAACACTAAAAGGGAAATACATAAATAGAAAATCAAGCTCTAGAAGACCATTGCACGCTCCAAGCTCAACACTGCTGCAACCTAACATCACCTGCACGCATCTATCGTGCATAAGCTTATAGAAAGCTTAGAGGGTGGTGTAAGTGTGTGCACAAGGAAAGTGTCAAGTATTCAATACAATGCCATAATCATACAATGTTTGAATAAGCAGAAACACTGACAAGAGAAGAAATAATCAGAGTAAGCAGAAATACTGACAAGATATAAATCATACGATAACAGAGTAAGCGGAAGTATGGATAAGTTTTTAAGTCGGTCAATATCAGAATACGCAATATAGAACAACTATGCGATAAGGAGTCATAAAGAGCCAAATATCAGATGCCGAGGATGCAATGCAATACACAAATCCTACTAAGTCTGTCTAGGCCATATAAGTGCAGAAACATAGCAACCCAAAATGCCATATGCATGCAGATGTAATGCAATATGCGATGCGAATGAAATGACCATGCTGAAGTGTGAAGTCGGGATGATAGTACATTGTATCGCAGGCTACGGGGTCCACCATAAGGGACTTCTATCCAAACCAGTCCCATACCTAAATTTGGATAGTCAGACTCAACGTGGTAAACTCTTGATCTCAGGTTAGTCGCGCGCCCAATCGAAATCCTTACCATAACAAAGGTATATAATAATTTGTTGCGCACCACCATCCCGAGTGGATAGTGAATGAATGAACGAATGAGCATACAACTCCTACTCAATAAGTTCACATATCAGTACGGTTCCTCTCTGAAAAATTACCGAGGTCTATTACACTCCAAACCAGATTGCCACCCCATCACGTACAACAAGGTGAGTGGAAGAGACCTCACTATCCGCCTGCCAATATCGAGCCCGACTCGTCAATAGCGGACCCATTCCTAGAGCTGGTCAGACTCAGTCTAGCATTGCCCCCTCCTCTCGGAAAGGTAAGGCCGCACCCCCTTCCAACAGACCACGATACAGTGGAGAGCGCAGCCCTCTAGTAATCGGCACTCTGCGCTCATCTATCCACTCGGTCTAGATGTTGGAGCAACCTCTGGAACAAAGAGGATTTAGGAACTTTCACCCAGGGATATCTATAGCACCCCATGTAGAACAGATTTTTGGTGTCCCATCTGACCATCCACGATATGCCTGTGGAGGCTACGACCCTGATGTCGCTAGGGCATACAATAATCACAGCACACAATGCAAGATGCATGAGTCATACAATCCAGTCATGCATCTATCCTGTGCATACCGCATGCTCATATGAGATAACCTCCGCCTACCAGGGAGTCTCATAACAACCTGCCCAATGACACATGCAATGGTCAACCACATCTCATAACAACATGCAGATAATGCGTATGAGCATGTATCATGATGCTATACAGTCACATACTCGTAATCGGTATTAATAATCGACATCGACAATCGACCTCGACAATGTGGACATTTAACCAACATTACTCCCGAGGACTGACCCTCATAGATCCTAATATATAGTGGACACATGGTCTCACACAAGGGCCAAATATACAACACCATGGGCCTTGCCCAAGGGCCACAGATACATCACAATGGGCCTCAACTACGGGTCGCATATACATCATATAGGTCTTGACAATCGGCCTTGGCAATCGAAATCGGAATCGGAGTAGGCCTTAGTAATCAGAATCTGTCATGATAGCCAAAATTGATCCATACTCAAAATTGGCAAATCGATCATATCACTCAGAATCACAATCGGTCACGATAATCGGGATCGATCGATAGTCAGAATCGACAAATCGGTCACGTTAATCGACCAGTAATCAGCAGATAAACAAAATGGGGTCCATAAATGATCAGCTGATCAACTATAGTATAAAGATCAGCACTCGGCCATGGTTATATCAAATTCGATAGCACGGAGCCATCCGCCTACGGTGAATGAGGCCCACTTATTTGGGTTAACTCACTAAGGGAATGATGAGAATTGGCCTAACAAGGCCTAAGAGAAGGTCACAATGTGGACATTAAACCATCATTGCCTATGAATGTAGCCATTAAACCAACATCGCTCCCAAAGAGTGGCTCACATAGAGCCAAACATAAAATGAGCCCATGGCCTCACATAAAGGCCTAATGTACATCGCAAGGGCCTCATACAACTACCATGAGCTGTATCAATGGGTCGCACCAATGGGCCTCATATACACAACAGGTGGGCCTTGCTCATGGGCCATAAACACACAATAGGTGGACCCTACACGTGGGCCTCAAATACATTACATGGGCCTCACTAAATGGGCCACATAAATATATCAAGGTAGGCCTCACAGATGGGTCACAAGTATATCAAAGTGGGCCTCATAACATGGGCCTCGTATATATCAGAGTGGGCTGAATCAATCATATGGGCTAAATCAATCAAATGGGCCGACACAAGCGTGCCAATCAAATATGCGGATTCAAATGGGCCGAGTCAAATGAGCTAATTCAAATAGGCCGAATCAACGGGCCAATTATGCCTCGGTGGGCCACAATATATGGGCCACACCAAATGGGCTACACGGACATTACAATAGGCCTTACCCATGGGCCACAAAGTCATCATAGTGGGTTTAATCTCCTGGGCCTCAATTACATCATACTGGGCTACAACCCATGGGCCTTAAACACATTACGGTGGTCTCAATAATGGGCCTCATACACATCAAGGTGGGCCTCAAATAACGGACCTTAAATACATCACAATGGGCCTCAACCCATGGGCCCTTATACATCACAATGAGCCTCAACCCATGAGCCCTTGTACATCACAATGGGCCTTACCAAATGGGCCTCGAATACGCAATAGGTGGGCCCTACACATGGGCCTTATACAGCACATCGGGCCTCATACACGTCACAATGGGCCACATCACGGTGGGCCACATACATCATAATGGGCCGCATCACATGGGTCTAATATACATCGCATAGGTCGTAATCGCATCAAGGTGGGCTCGTACTAATGGACGACATGGATGAAATACGTTCAACATGGTGGACCCCATCCGCTACCCAAAATAGACGGATGGTACGGATATAAACCATACGCATCATGGTGATGGGGTCCACGTCCTAGCTAGACCGGATGGCGTGGTTAAAAAAGGTGCATCAAGGTGGCCATACACCCATCAAAATGGACAAACGGTGTGGCTATAGGATACATACAATCAAGGTGAGCCTGTCCTTAAAATGATCTGGAAAACTAGATAGACGGCATAGATGTGCAATACATACATCACGACGGATCTCGCAAATGACCGACATGGATGCAAAATAGATGGATGGCATGGAATACACCACATAAATTGAGTGGGCCCCATGGAACTTGCTGACGTCAATACCTCAGCTGTCAAGTTGGTGTGAGGTACTCCAGTCAATCTGTATCCATCGTCCATGGATTGGACGGTGTGGACGAAGTACATTAAATCAAGGTGGGCCCCACACGCTGCTATGGTGGGGCCACGTCCAACGAATGGACGAGGTGGAGAAACACATACATCATGGTGAAATCCCACCGTCCTTGTACTGGACGGTGAGGATACAACACTTACATCATGGTGTGGTCCACGGATGACGTGGATGACACACTTACATCAGGGTGGGGTCCACACACGTGGCCCACCAGAGAATTGAATATGCTTCATTTGTCCAGAGTACTGCTGCTGCACGTGCAACAACAGCTGATATAGGCCACTAGCCCACCGTCAAATCAGATGGACGGTGGGGATTCAAAATGGATGGATGGCCTAATATGAACATGCATCAAGGTAGCCCATATGTTGGATAGCACCTACATCAGGATGGTCCATCGTCCTTAATGGAAGGTGTGAATACGATACATGCAATCAAAGTAGGTCCCACAGAACCTACTGACGGTGTGGATTAAATCCATACATCATGGTGTGTCCCACAGCAGCAGCCAAACATTGTCCAGCACTGTCCAGCGCTATCTGGACGGCGTGGATGAAACGAATACACCATGGTGGTCCCATGCAGCACCGTCCAGATGGACGGTGTGCATAAACAACACATACATCAAAAGGGAGCCCCATCCAGCAGGACGTACCTAGTGGATGGCTGGATAGAGCAGATGAATGGCGTAGGTACAAAACATATACATAGGAGGTGGCCTGGACATAAAACACATACATCTAGGTGGGCTCCACCGTCCACAGCAGTGGACGGTGTGAATAGAAACATACATCACTGTGGGTCCCACGTAGGGCCCATCATAATGTTTATATGCCATCCAATCCGTTGATAAGGTCACGTGGACCCAGATGAACAGGAAAAACAAATTTCATAATGTTCCAAAACTTCTGTGACCCTGAAAAGGGGTTTCAATGGTAGATGTTCAATTATACTGTTTCATATGATGTGGGCCACCTGGGATTCAGATTGGGCTGATCTTTGGAGGGAGCCCACTTCAAACAGAGGCCCACTGAATGAACGACATGGATGACAAACATACATCTTAATGGGACCCACAGCTGGGGCCGTGAGGCCCAGCCCGCCCGTCCGCCAGCGTCCAGCGCAGGACGCTCCAGTCCTGTGGTGTCAGCGGCAGCAGCAGGTGCTGCTGCCTTTTTTTTTTTTTTTTTTTTTTTGAAATCAGTATTACTATGATTTTTCCCATGTGGGGCCCTGATCTGAAAAATCTAACCCATTCATTGGATTCTATGGCCCATGGTCTACCTAATGAGACCAATATGCGATGTATTTTTGGCAAATAGAAGAAACAGGGTGAGTTTTAAGGGTGATAATACTATTTTCTTTGGTATGGCCCGCTTGATTATCAGATCAGTCTCATTTTTTGGTTCAACGGCTAAAATGATCTGAGGAAGAGGACGAATGGGTTGGATTAAGTACATGCATCAAGGTGGGGCCCGCATGAGCTGCCCACCCCAACTTTCTCCCTTTTTTTTGTTTGGTTAGCTGTTAGTACACGCCCATTACAGTACACACACTCCATGTTAGCCACGCCCATCCAGCGCCCAGGGATGCTGGACGACATGGATAAACACATGCATCGTGGTGGGTCCCACATGGGACGTAGTCAATACATCAAGGTGGGTCCCACATGAACGTGGCCCACCTGATTTGGATCAATTTGATGCTTGTCCATTCCCACCATCCAGATCCTCTAAGAGAGGTAGCAAAGTGGGTCGGTCCCCATGTTTGGACGGCCATAGGGTCCATGTGATGGACGGTTTGGACACCACTCATCGAAGGGGCCACAAAGTAAAGGAAGGAGAGAGAGAGAAAGAGAGAGAAGCACCCACCTATCCTTCTTCTTCCTCCCTAGCCTTCCAATGCTCCAAAAGTGCTCCGTCAACGGTGGAGATGATGATCCAAAGGTGGAGATGGGAGATAGGGTGGTAGGGAGTGGGCCACACAAGCTCTATCCATGGAGCTTGGAGCTTGGACGTTTTTGGCTTTCATGGGTTGCTTGAGAATTGGTTTGAAAAAGGTAGAGAGAGAGGTGATGTAATAAATGAAGGGTATGGTGCTTGTTGACTTGTTGGTAAGAAAGGAATGAGATGAGTATGGGTGTTGTTGACTTTGAGTGAGAGAAGGATGGGTAAGGTATGGGTTTATTTACCTTGATTGATAGATGGATTGATGTGACATGATGTAGAGATTCTCTTGGGTTTTGCAACGCGGGACATTTTTTCTCGAACTGAACGCGGGCCCACATCTTCTGGCTAGGGTATCGTCTCGGCGCGCGAGACGCGGCATCGAAACCGTAGCGACAGCGCGGTCGCACTGGTACAAGTCTCGGGTCGAGTCGACTCAGATTGACAGGACTCGAGTTAGGATTGTGCGTAAATATCGGATAAAGGTCGAAGGTTGCCGAAATTCAATCGGGAAGATCGTGGAACCCTATGGAACGGTACTGTTTAGGATACGGGTCTTACAGGGGGATAGAATGCTGCAAGTATGACCTGTTAGATGCGGTTTCGAGGGTTATGAGTGGCTGAACTGCTGGTGCTGCTTCTAGGAATATGGGGAGTTGTGTTGCCGGTGCTGCTTCAAGGACTAGTTGTGGCCCCGGTGTTGGCGTATGTTGGTGCCCCTATGTCCAATTTATTGTATCGGTCATGATTGCTTGTATGGAATGATGCGGAGAGGGGTACATAGATTACCCTTCTTCAATGTGGTTGACAGTAGAGGTGCTATATGTACTGGGCCCTGCTTGATGGGATGACAGGGGATTTTGGAGGATGTTGGCCTGAGTCACATTATTAGCCTGTGGGGCGATCGCAATCTTCTGGCTTTCGATCAAATCTTGGACCGCATGTTTCAAAGCGAAGCAGTAGTCCGTGAAATGGCCGGGAGCCTGATGATATGCACAATATTGATTTTCATTGTATCTAAGCGACAGGGGGTTAAGGGGAAGTTGTGGTTGGAACGGTGTCAGGAGTTGCTCTTGCATTAATATTGTCAGAACCTAACTTTATGTTTGTGTTAAAGGGGTGAACTTCCTTCCTAACATTGTCTGTTTGTATGGACCTGGTGCATTCCCCCAAGGCTGTTGCTATTGTTGTTGAGACGAGTGTCCCTGATATCCCTGTTGGGCCTGTTGTGGTTGGTATTGCCTGTTTGATTGTGTTTGGTATTGCCTGTCTTGCTGTGGCTCCGGTTGCGGAGTGTACTGATTGTCCTGAGTGTTAGTGATGATATTGTTAACCTCTATGGTGCGCTGTGCGGAAGCAGTGCCATTTTCATTCCCATATCCTACAGGTTTCTACTCGACTTTGTTTCTTTTGATTGAGGGGGTCGGGTGTGGCCATGGGTAAATGGTTCCGGCTCTGATCCCAGCTTCCAATTATTCTCCGACTCATATGAGTTGGGAGAAGTTTACATACGGATACGAGATTAAATATTCCGAAATGCTGGAGTTTGCTGAATGCACAATCATGGATATCTTCTCCTCGTCATAGATGGGGTTTCTCATTCTAGCCGCCATGGCTCGCCATTGTCTTACGTATGCTGACAATGATTCGTCACTTTTTTATCTCAGGGTAACTAAGTCAGACCTTGTTGGAGCCATGTTTAGATTGTATGAGAATCTGTCAATGAATGCCTGAGAGAGTTTTTCCCAGGTTCTGATTTGATGGCTGTCCAACGAGGTGTACCAATCCAAAGCGTCGCCCTTAAGGGACTTTTGGAAGAGCCGTATCAAGGTTCCATCATTCCCTACTATCGATTGAGTTCCCCACAAAATACTTTTAGGTGTGCTGTGGGGCATCTTCTACCGTCATACCTTTTGAATTTTGGTACCTCAAAGTTCGGAGGTACCCGGGCATCTAAGAAGGGACAAAGTCCCTAAACTTGGTGGACGAGTGATCCACTCCTTGCTGTCTCTAGAGCTGATTTTATACAATTTGTAATTGTTCTCGTAGTTCCTCAATTTCTGACTTTCCTTGTTGCGGGTATCTTGTCCCTTACCGTAGGGCTTGTGTTGTTTCTTCTTCATATGGATCGAGGATGGGGTGTTATTGGAAAGAAGATGGACTCCCGGTAGCAGGAGGTAACTGGAATTGAACACCACTCCCTTTTGGAGGAGGGTGTGATGTTCAGAAATGGCTCTCGCCTGGGGTATCTGCCAATTTCAGAATGTTACTCCCGTTAGGGGGAGTGAGTTGGACTCAAAATTAGCCCCCTTCGTGGGCATCCGTCAGTTCTTGTCAGTGGTTCCTGTTAGGAGGAACCTGTATTGTAACCTGATTGTTGTGATGTATTGAGTAAAGATGTGCGGGAGGGTTGCTCCCATTTGCTGGTTGCTTTTGATCTTGTGCCAACTCTTATGGGAGAGAGAGTACGAGATTTGATGGAGGAACGAGGGAGAAGGCATATGGAGTCTGAGGGAGTGAACTGTTTTGTACACTAGGCTGGGTTGCCTATGTGTTTGGTGTGACATTTGACACTAGGCGGTGTAGCAGCTCTTGTACTGCTCGTAGACTCTGGGTCATATCTTGCATGGTGGTGTTGGCTTGCGGGTCTACCGGAGCTGCTGGCGATGGTAGTGCGGGTGCTGGTGTAGGTACAGGTGTTGATCTTTCGGGAGCTAGCTGAGCCACCAGTTCTTTGTCATGGGTAGCTTGAGAGGTCATGACTGTGCGGGATCGGGTGGTCATGGTTTAGACCTACGCCTAAACAGGTGCAAGCCAAAGACTTTTTTTTTAAAATTTTTTTTGCATGAATGTAAATGATGATTTCCCTTGAGATTAGAAGACCACACGCTTTCGAGTTGGGTCTCAGCTAGTGCGAGCTAGATCATCCCTAGCGGAGTCACCATTCTTTAGACACTGAAAATCGACGCCCACGCAGGTTTTGTATTTGTAAGGGTTGATTAGGGGGTGACAGGTTTATTATGAATATTAGAGTCGTCACTAGCTAAAAAATTTCAAAATTCCGCGGTCGGCTAGAACCACAGAATACGTAAGGTGGGAGAAATCCTAAGATTTTCCTACCTTAAATTGACTCCTGGTCTGCGATCCGGGATTCTAGGTAAGGGACCTTGGTTACAAAGAGGGAAGGTGTTAGACACCCTCTCTGCCCGTACAAACATACGGTCTCTACTTTGTGTGGTAAAATAATCTCAAGGGATAGATGATGTGGTCGGGATTGGACTAGGCACACACGTGGATTTCTGATACGACAAGATCTGATATTTCGGTAAGCCACAGAGCATACGTCTAATGACGTGTCTAGAAGGCGGATGTGATGATGCTTATGTAAAGACTAAAAAATGGACTAGATTATTAGGAATTTCTGATGTGACAGGATCCGGTGTACGGAAAGCCATAGATCATTCGTTCACTAGAGATCTAGAGAAATAAGGGGGTTGAGAAGGGAATAGATGTCATGATGAATGCTTGTATGTAGATGGATCCTTGGCTTGATCTTGAGTAGGCTAGGATGTAAGTTGAACCATAATCAAACGGGCTAGGTTGGGAGGTTAGGATGGTTGGGAAGGCAAGGAGTGGGCTAAGAAGATGGCTGAAAAATTTGGACTTTGAGGCTTGGGAGCACCTCCTCACCCTCACTCTCTTCCTCTCTCACTCCCACTCTCGCTCTCACTTAAGCTTGGAAGTGAGGAGTTGTTGATGAAAATTGTGAAGAGGAGAGGGCTATTTATAGCCTTCTCCAATGGTATTGCTGTAATTGGTGGGTTTGAGAGGGGTAAAAGGTGAGGTGGCAAGTTATAGTTGGTTGTGGAGAGAGAAATGCCACATGATACTCTCTCATTGGCCATGAGGGGCGGTAAAAAGGTAAATAATGAAGGCTGGAGGATAATTTCGAAGGAAAGTTGACTTTTGGGCGCATGAACAACTATCCACATGCGTGCCGCGAGAGGCGGCATTCGGAGTACCTCAGGCGGCAGTTAGACTACCACCTGCAACAGTCAGACTACCACCTGGGCTTCGTTAGGGCCGGGCTCACGCGTGCGGGCTTTGTACATTGTGCGGGTTCTCCTGAAAGTCTCCTTATGGAGTTTTTGGTACAGAAAAGTGGGTTTCGGCTTGGGTAAAGGGGGTCCTGGTTAGGGTATAGGGTATGGGCGGGGCTGCATGTGTGCTAAATGGTTTGGATCGTGGTTTTGAGTTGCATATTGGGGACTTTTTGGTCAGGGTTCGGGCTGCGATTTTGGTTCAAGGTATGATCATGGTTTCCGGATGGTCTTAGCCTTCTTAAGAAGTAGCCTGGGTAAGGTGTTTGCAGGCCCACATGATGGATAGTCCATGTTGAAGGTGGGGCCCACATGATGGATAGTCCACGTTAAAGGTGGGCTACACATGACGGGCAATTAATAACAATGGGCCCTACAAGATGGATGATCCACATCAAGGGTTGGCCTTAATGAGGAATGGCTCATATCCAAGGTGGGCCCACATGATGGACGGCCCACATCAGAGGTGGAGCCCACATGATAGGCGATGAATATTGAAAGTAGGCTTCACATGATAAACAATAACATTGATGGTTAGCCCTACATGATGGATGACCAGCATCAAAGGTAGGCACTACGTAATGGACGATGTGCATCAAAGATCGACCCCTAATGATGAATGACCCACATCCATGGTGGATGGACGACCATCATCAAAGGTGGAGCCCACACAATGAACGATCCACATCAAAGGTTGGCTCCACATGGTGGATAGTAGATGCGAGGGATGCCAAACAAGCTTGAGGGATAAATACTTGTGATGTTGGAAAACAAGTATGCTTTTCTAATTTTTAGTTGATAAGTATGTTGTTTACCAAACACACTTATCCACTGAATAAGTAGCTTATCTAAAGTAACTTATAATCTAAATGCCACCTATATATAAGAGCATACTCGGATATCACTAAATATGTTACTTTGAACTTATATTAAGTAATAAAGTTACTTTTTTTTTTTTAAACTTTTGTTAGTTTGGTAACCATTATTATAAAAGTAACTTGTGTCCTAAAAGTTGTTTCTCCTTTTTTTTTTTTGTTATTATTATTATTATTTTTTTATAACATGTTATTTTTTCTCTCAGGGTCTATATCAAAGGAGGCTCTCCAAATATCCACATTAAAGGAGGCCTCACATGATGGACTATTTACATTAAAGGTTAATCCCACATGGTTGATGACCTCATATTAACATGGGCCTACGCAATGGATGGTCCATATCAAAGGTTGACCCATAGTGATAAATAGCCCACATCCAAAGTGGGCTACTATGATAGACGACTCACTTCAAAAGTGAAGCCTACATGATGGATGTTTCACAAGAAAGGTAGGCTCCAGATGATGGGTAGTGGACATTGAAACTAGGCCCCACATGATGGATGACCCATATTGAAGGGGCGTCACATGATGGACGGCTCACATCAAAGGTCAGCCCCCAATAAAGAATGGTTCGCATCCATGATGAGCCCCACAAGATGGGCAACCCACATTAAAGGTGGGGCCCACATGATGAGAAATTAATAATGGTGGGCCCCATATGATGGATGATCTAAATCAAGGTGGGCCCCACATGATGGACAATAACATTGATGGTGGGCCCCACATGATAATGATCAAGATTAAAGATGGGCGCTACATAATGAATGAGGCACATTAAAGGTCAACCCATAATGATGAATGGTCACATCTAAGGTGGGCCCCGCATGATGGCCAACTTGCATCAAAGCGTGCACAATGAATAGTCCACATCAAAAGTTTGCCCCACATTATAGATAGTGGATGTGAGGAGGACCAAACTAAGGGAGAAATACTTCTTATGTTAGAAATTAAATATACTTTTTTACTATTTGGTTTACAAGTACATTATTTATCAAACATACCATGACTAAAAACCAAAGTGAGCTAGAAACCAAGATGAGCCACCTATGGCGTAAGTATCTTATCTAAAGTAACCTCAGATCCACACGCCCCCTAAAACCTATTGTATGTGTCGGCATGGCTTCTCTTTACCCCAACAGATGAATGTTGTCACTCCCAATGCCTACATCATAGAAGTCCATCTTCTAACAACATTCCCATTAAAATAAGAAAATAAACGATAGCTTTCTAGTTGGAACTATTTATCACATTTGACTTCCAAGTCAACAAAAGACGCATTTGATTAGGAGTGAAAGATTAAATAATTTCCTTTGATTAAAAAAAGAAAGACGCATGCTAAGCACAAGCACACACTTGGGTCTGTCCACCTAAGCAAATCTGTATTTGCACTGCCCAAAATAACTTCAGTGGCCATCTTTAGGTGGGTCCCTTTCTTAGATGGACCACCATAGTTATTTATTTATCTTTATTCTAGCACATAGATTGATTCAACCCACTTAATTATTTTGTCCATTAATAATAAAATTTGATCAAGAAAAACTAAAATATGTGGTCTGAAAACAGTATTTTAGATATAATATTCTGACCCAAAAGACGCGCATTGACCAATATACACTCTTGTTTTTTTTGGTCTAGCACATAGATTGGTCCAACCCACTTAATTATTGTGACCTTTAATAATAAAAGTCGACCAAGAAAAACTAAAATATGTGGTCTGAAAACAATATTTTAGATACAACATTCTGACCCAAAAGGTGCGCATAGACCAATATACACCATGCATACCGATCTTCAATAATAAACCAAATTGAACCGGTAAAAGGTGCGCAAGATATACGGCACATGTGCATGTGATGTAGCCTGTGCAGGGGCCTGTGTCAGCATGTGACATGGTCATTATCTCTAGTGGCACGACATCGAATGAGAGAAAGATGCGATGTGTTTCATTCTATGCTCGGTAGATTTTCGATGGAGACGTTAAGGCATGCTAAAGAGGAATTTAATAAAATAAAATAAATCTTAACATCTAATGAAGAACACTAAAGAAAGGAATTTAAAAAAGCTATAGATAAAATTGAATTTTCATGCAACTAATGATTCTTAACATGCAATTATCGGACTTCATTTGCTTGCAGTATCTGATATCTATGACTGTCTAATTGTCCAGAGCTTAGGCCATCAGTCAAAACAGTTTGTGTCATCAAATTCAGTGGTACTTGTGTGCCATGGCTCACCAGATGGACGATGTTGATCACCACATACGTGGGCCACTTTTATGAAGAAAGATACCATCTATTCGTCCTTATGTATGTATCTAACGCCCTGGTTATTTGGGCTGTGGTCTGAGACGAGGGTTCAACTTGTGAATTGTTTGAAAATATCACAACTGTTAAAAGATATTACTCCAATTAATCAATCTGGGCCTTGGCTATAAATAAGTACTTGAGACTCCGGCCATAACACCCGGATCATGGTTCAAGTGGTAGGCTGAGTGAAAGATACCTCATTTCAACACTGAGGTCTTGGCATGCGATTCCCCAGTGGGGTGGCTAACAGTGAAGTGTGATCCGACGGTGGGTGTACTAACAAGCTAACAAAAGTTTTTTTTTTAAAAAGTGCAGTTCCACCCTTACTGTAATGGAGGACTTTTGGGGAAACCCCATAACTAAAATGGTGAAACCATTATTCAAAAGGTTGCTTAAATAAGGGAGGTTTGTTCATTCCACACTAGTGTCGTGGCCATCCACACACAGACAAACGTGTTAATATGGAACATGTGTGTGAGATCTGAGCTTGGGTTAAGGTTGAGGTATTGCTATTGCATGGCTGAATGGCTGAAAGTCGGACAGGTTGGGTTAGGGTTGAGGTATAGGAACCTTGGGTTAGGTTAAGGTTGAGCACTAACCCAACCCGCCCCGCCCCGCCCCGCCCCGCCCGACTTTCAGCCCTATGAATCATGCTTGCAACTTACATATTTTCTAGATGTGGCCCAGTTAAATTTTGGTGTGTCAGGAGTTTCTCTATGTCCCTTAATCCTGGTCCACCTAACGAATGGGTTTGATGAAGTCTCTGTGGAAGTGGACCCCACATTCCATCTAAGTCACTATGGGGTGTCTCCTCCCTAACTTTCCCCATTGCTCCTCTTGGTGTGGCCCACCTAAGTTATGAGTCATGCTAGATTTTGGAATCTAGATGTAACATTGGGGAGCACATCTAATGAATGGGTTAGATGGAACTCACACATCACAAGTGACCCCACACAGCTCAAACACATTGTAATTTGGAGCGGATTAGGTGAGTCCTGTACCTCACCCAAGACGGTGTGGCCCTTAACATGGGACCCACCTTGATGTATGTATTCTGTATCCATGGGATCCATCCATTTTTCCAGATCATGTATTCCCACCTTGATGTATGTATTCTGTATCCATGCGATCCATCCATTTTTCCATATCATTCTAGCGCGTTATAAAAAAAATGAAGCAGATCCAATAATCAAGTGGACCATACCATAGGAAACCGTTATGATTAAGCCTTCTACCATTAAAAACTTCTTAGGACGCACCTTAACGTTTCCTTAGTGTTTATTTGCCATCCAATCTATTGATAGGGCACATAATCCTGGATAAAGGAGACCAAAAAAAAAAAAACAAATATCATCTTGATCCAACACTTTCATGGCTCATTAATGGTCAATCGCCACTGTTTCCTATGGTATGGTTCACCTGATAATCATATCTGCTTCATTTTTAGGATAATGTTTTAAAATGATCCAAAAAAAATGAATGGACAGCATGGATACAGAATACGTACATGAATGTAGGCCCCACAATAGGAGCCCGCACCATCTTGGGTGAGCATGGGGTCTCACCTAATCTGCTCCCATAGTAATAACCCTAGGTTCCAACGCATCTGATCATTCCTTCCCTTTTTATATAGGGGTATTTCAGTGCTTGGCCAGGTGGTGACTTTTAGCACTAGACCGCTAATCTAGGGTGAATAATTAATATATAGCAAGGGTACCTAATTAAATAAATATTTAATTAATCTTAATTCTAGCCTTTTTTAGCATCTAATCTTTGATTAGGGTATATATACTAAAACCATTTGTTGGCAGCTTTTCTACTGTATTATGATTTTGTTATAGGGAAAAAGCTAGTGATGTTTTAAGGTATATATGCACGTCTCATGTTGTTCTTAAAATAATCCATGCCTATCCTTTCAAATCAAGCCCCACCAAATGCTCTCTCAAGATCAGATATCTTCCTGATATGTACCCTTCTCAAAGTTACGATTCGTTGTGGCAACTTTTCCATGTGTGTGGTCCACTGCCCCTGAGCTTCTCAAGGACCACGGATCCAAAGCAACACATTCTCTTGTAACTCGTTCAAAGATCCTCAATGAAAAGTTGGGTGTCTTTAGACTATGGTAATAATGAAATTTCTCAATTGCATTGCAATCTAGTCTCATCTACATGTGGACAACCTAACTTATATTGAATTTTTACAATGTTTAGTTGCACTTAATCCTAACTTAGCTGAGGAACTTGTTTTGGGCCACTTAAAAATGGGTTTATCTCATTTTAGTTAATCGAAAGAAATATGATATCTAGTACATAATTGTGATAAACTAAAATGGGATGTGGACGACCTAACTTATATTTCATTTTTACATTTCATTTAGTTGCAAATATTAATCCTAGCTTTTCTATGGAACTTGTTTTGGAGCCACTTAAAAATTGATTCATTTCATTTTAGTCAATTGTACTTAGATATTAGATATAATGATTTTTGGTTATTGAAAAGAAATATAATCTCTAGTACATTATTACAATTGAATAGCTGTAGGCAAATCTAGATAACCATCCATCAAGATTCTACGGTCAATGGCTCATCTCATGGATGGGCCACAATGCCAACTTTCTTAACCATTTAATTAGTGGGTTGCATTTAGATTATGAAAGTTACGGGTGAACTACCTATAAATTGTTCATTGATCGGATGGCCAGTATCATTTCATCATCGCAATTTTCAGGTCTGTCCCATTGATGGGACATCACAATATACCCAATTGAACCATAGATTGGATTACGATCCTCAATCTACGGTCTGGATTTACTGTAAAAGATGTCATTAGAGAGTAATTAGACACTGTTTTAATGCTTTCTCTTGAGTTCTCTCTTCATCTGATGAGAATATTGCTGTCTAGAGGCAAGTTGGTGACATATGCTTTTGAACCTCAAAAGCTAAAATAGACCCATGTGTGGAACCAATGCTGGATCAACAAAGACCGGTCGTCCACACACCATGGCATCTTTAAGATGTGCTCTTCAGTTCAAGATCTAGGGGAATGATAGAAGCGTAATCAATCAGTACTAGCTGTTGAGGCTTCCCTGCTGTACACGTGGCATATACTTGAAATCCGAACTGCCCAAATGGTGGGACCCGCTGTAGATTGGCTGCATGCTCAAAAGCAGTTGATGAATGGACATGCTTATTAAACTTGGACGTTTTACTTCATTTCATTTTTACCGTCCATTCCTTACACATGCACTAATCCGCCAAGTTCAGACAATATTTCCAGTGAAACTAATGGTCACAAATCCATCCATAGTGGGCCATACTATTTTAACGGTGCAGTTACATGGTACATGCCACGTGTACGCCCAGTATCATAACTGTGGTACATTGACCACAACCTACCATTTTTCCGGGATCTTATGAAACAACATAACAAGCATAAAACATGTTTTGAAGGCTTAAAATAAAGGGAAAGGTGACGAATTAAAAGGAGAATTTTAAGTAGCTAAGAATCAGTGGGCCATACAAATACATGGGGTTTTGATTCGTGTAGGGTAGCTTTTTTTTTTTTTTTTTTTTCCCAAGCTTTAAGAGGGTGGTGTGGTAGATATGAGATTTGCTTTTAAAAGATCCAGTTTAGGACAATCATAAGAGAATAATGTTGATTATGAACAAAAAAGAGGAAATATATATGATTTGTTAAACCGAGGATATGCACAGTATACTTGGGTTTTTGTTTGTACAGGTGGGCCCATGATGATCGTGATCATCGGCCCGATGGCCCCCAATTTAGATGGACCATCACATGAATTTCATAGACTGGAAAATCCTAGCCCTCCAACATTGGGCTTTTTTTAAATTTTTTTAATAATGGTTTGATATCGACTATTCCTAGGGCCATCATCGGGTACCCGAACCTGTGGGACCTGATTGGTTCAGTTTTTCAGATCCATTTAAAAATGGGGTCGGGTTGGGACCACGATTTTGTACCTGGATTTAAAATTGGGATTTTGTTGGATTCGTTCGGGTCCACCATCTCAGGTCTTGTTAAAATCGAATCCGGGTATGGTACGACCCGGCCAGTTGACAGCCTTAACAAGTGGCTGTAATTTTCTTTCGGGGAAATTGACAAAAAACTGCCTAAAATGCAGATTTCATGCTCGGGTACGTTGATAAAAACAAGGCACAAATTTAAGCAATTATCAGTGGAGCACAACAGTGGCGCAGGTGGTGTTCGGAAAAAGGCTGGCTATATCAGGTTGGCTCCATAACGTTTAGATTAAATTGTTATATTTTGTTTTAAAACAATAATAAAATTTGAATTTTCAAATTTTTGATGTTTTCCCTCCAAATTTGAAAAGTTGAAGTACTTTTGAGTTGTGGGTTTTTTCCCACATCGGATTTGACAAAGTAAACTATCTTCTATATAAGATAATATTTTTACTTAGGGCTTGAGCCTCTTTCAGGGGGCATGTAAATTTGGTCCTGTGGGGGGCTATGTCAATAGCTCTAATCTATACCATTGACCACACACGCGCACGCACGTCGAGCTGAGTCCGTGTGCGTGTGCGAGAAGGACGGGACGGGCTGGGTGTGAGCGTGGGCGCGGGTGGGGGTGTGGTGTAAGTATACTCGCATGGGTGTGTGTGTATGAGTACTCGCATGAATTTATGTGCGAGAGTGTACTCGCACTTGAACCTTTTCATTTTAAACCAGAGATATGCATCCCTTCCGGTTGGTCGCCCCTGTTGGGTTTAAACCCAACGGACCTAACCTTTTGTAAAGGGTGTTTATGCACCATTTTGGAGTATATATAAAGACTTCCGATTCCAGTTTCAAATATACGAAAAATACTATCTTATAAAAACTCCCTCTGATACAGTTTTAAGCATTTTACTGAGTTCATTGCTGAGTCAACTCAGAACTTTCGGATTAAACTGCAAGTGATTCGAGCCTATGTATAGTGAGTGCACTGCTGGGACCGGGTCATAGTCGTTGTATCTTGGAGGTCGATTACTCTGGAAACCTATTGCACTTGGGACGCTGTCCAAGGGGAGCAAATTCGATTTCAAGCCGAGTGACTCAGTCACGCCTCGACTCAATTCAATAAGTTTTTCTATCTCAAAATTTTATTTTATTTTTTGGTTCTCGATTTTAATAGTTTATTTAATTCAACCAAATTTTCAACAATCTTGAAATCGAAATTGTTGAATTACTTAGACTATGGCTATAATAACAGTAAATGCTTCTACTGAGTTAGCCAAAATCGAACCGTTCGCTGGACAATCTTTTAAACAGTGGAAAAAGAAATTGATGTTCGCTCTAACCACCTTAAAAGTTTCATACATTTTAGCTGAATCATTTAGTATAGATTTAGCAAATCAAAATGAAGTAACAGATAAAAATAATTGTAAAAATTATATTCTAAACTCTTTATCTAACAAACTATATGATGTGTATGCTTCTTACGCGTCTGCTAAAGACATATGGACTGTTTTGAAAAAGAAATACATATTGGAAGATGCAGGCGCTAAGAAACATGCAATTGCTAATTTCCTTCATTATGAAATGACAGACGATAGATCTGTTACAAATCAGATTCATAATTTTTAAAGTCTAGTTCACGAATTATCGACAGAAGAAATTAAGTTGGATGAAATGTTTCTGTCGGGAGCGTTAATAGAAAAGTTATCGCCCTCCTGAAAAGAATATAAGAATAGATTGAAACATAAAAAGAACGGTGTTTCTTTGAAAATCACTATTGTACACATACGAATAGAGGAGGTCAATAGAATCAGGGACCAAAAAGAAAATAAAAATGAGATAGATTCAAAAGCGAATCTTGTGGAATCAAGTCGGGCAAATAATAAAAAAAATGACAACTGTCATAACTGTGGCAAACTTGGACATTATGCAAATGAATGCAGGCTCAAAAAGAAGAATGCAAACAATTAATTCAAGAAAAAAAAAATTGCTATAACTGTGGAAACCCTGAGCATCATGTTAAAACATGCAGGCTTAAGAAAAACAAATATAAGCCGCAGACTAATCTTACAGAAACAGGAAATGAGTCTGACATGGTAGTAGCTGTGGTATCAGAAGTCTTCCTTGTAAATAACTTGGAGTGGGTGCTAGACACTGGTACAACTAGGTACGTGTGCAAGGATCGTAGCATATTTTTCTCCTACCAAGTATTAGGAGATGATGAACAAGTGTTTATGGGTAATACTAGAACGTCTCCAGTTGTAGGGAAAGAGAAAGTACTTCTGAAACTCACTTCTGGAAAGACTCTAATATTAAATGATGTCCTACATGTGCCTGAAATTAGAAGAAACTTGGTCTCTGGTTCGCTCCTCAATAAGGTTGGTGTCAAGTTAGTTTTTGATTCAGATAAGCTTGTAATGACTAAAAATGGAACCTTTGTTGGTAAGGGGTATTGTAGCAATGGTTTATTCATTGTAAATGTATCCAATGATAATAAAAAAACATCTAATTCTGTTTATATCGTTGAACCTTTTTTTCTATGGTATAGTAGATTAGGTCATGTGAATGTGACATCTTTAAAGAAAATGAAAAGATTAGGTTTATTACCTAATATATCTAATGAAGAGTTTGAAAAATGTGAAACATGTATAGAATCAAAATTCATTAGAAAACTCTTTAAACAAATAGAAAGATCATCTGTTCTATTAGAGTTGATACACAGTGACTTAAGTGATTTTAGAAATCACATGTTTAGAGGTAGAAAAAGATACTATATAACTTTTGTAGATGACTACTCTAGGTTCACTAAAGTATATCTGTTAAGGAACAAAGATGAAACTTTAGTTTTTTTTTTTTAAATTCAAAATTGAAGTTGAAAATCAGTTAAATATAAAAATTAAAAGACTTAAACCAGATAGAGGAAGTGGATATTAATCTTCTCAATTTAGAGAATTATGTGAAAAGAATGGAATAGTTCACGAAACTACAGCTCTTTATACACTAGAACAGAATGAAATAGTAGAACATAAGAATTGAACTCTAAAAGAGATGATGAATGCCATGTTAAACAGTTCAGGCTTACTCTCAAATATGTGGGGAGAAGCAATTCTATCTACTTGTTATATCCTAAATAGAATTCCTTCTAAATCTTCTGAACAAACACTATATGAACTTTGGAAGAATCATGTTTCTAGTTATAAATACATTAAAGTGTGTTAAAAAAAAGAAGAAAATAAAGTATGTAGATTAATTAAATCACTATATGGTTTAAAACAGGCTCCTAAACAATGATATGAAAAATTTGATGGTATTTTAAAATCAAATGGTTATCATATAAATAATATAGATAAATATGTATATAGCAAAATTTCTGGAAATGATTATATTATTATATACCTTTATGTTGATGACATGGTTATTTTTGTAACTAATATTAAATTAGTTAATGTAACTAAGAAATTCTTATCATCTAAGTTTGACATGAAAGACTTAGGAGAGGCTAGTGTGATCTTGGGTATTGAAGTAACCATAAAAAATGGTATTATTATATTATCACAATCTCATTACATTGAGAAGATATTGAGAAAGTTTAACCATTTTGACTGTTTATCTGTCAGTACTCCTTATGATTATAGTCTCTCATGAAGAATACAGAAAATAGTGTGTCTCAATTGAAATATTTCAGAATAATTGATAGCCTCATGTATCTAACAAACTGCACTAGACCAGATATAGCTTTTGTAGTAGGAAGACTAAGTAGATATACACATAACCCTGAAAAAGTGTATTGGAATGCCTTGTCTAGGATTTCGAGATACTTAAAAGGCAGTATAGCTTATGGTTTACATTATAATGGTTATCCTACTGTATTAGAAGGATATAGTGATACTAGCTGGATCAGTGATTCAGATGAGACGAAATCCACAAGTGGATATGTCTTCACTTTTGGTGGATGAGTAGTCTCTTGGAAGTCTACCAAGCAGACATGTATCGCTCGGTCGACTATAAAATTCGAGTTTATTACCTTAGAAAAGGCTGGATCAGAAGCCGAATGACTTAAAAATCTCTTAGCTGATATACCATTGTGGTCAAAGTCTGTATCGGCCGTGTCTATTCATTGTGACTGTCAAGCAGCTATAGCGAGAGTAAAGAGTAAAATATATAATGAAAAGAACAGACATATTAGACTCAGACACAACATTGTGAAACACATGTTGCATGATGGAGTCATATCTATTGACTTTGCGAGGTCAGAAAAGAATCTAGCAGATCCTCTGACCAAAGGACTATCTAAAAAGTTAGTCAATGATACATCGAAGGGAATGAGGCTGAGCCTAATATATGAGCTACCAGTGTCGGCAACCCAATCTATACAAGTGGAGATCCCATGAGATAGGTTTAATGGGTAAAAAATAAGACACGAGGTAGACGATTGCACTGAGTTGTATGAGCCCCTTTTATAGTGTACAGTGCGAGCAACAACGCAGAAGGATGAGTTTTTTTAGAACTCATAATGGATCCATACCCATATATTTGGTGGTGTATACAGTTGTTGCATACACTTGATGGAATTCACCTATATGGGTGTGGAAGTGGAAGTCGCTTCCTATGAGAATCTAAGCGAATTCTCTAGAGCACTCATGAAATTCATGTAATGGTATTTGGCCGAAATGTACCGAATCGTATAATCACTTGCAGAGGAAGAGTTGTGTGAGTGACACGTACTTACGATTTACATTAAAAGGATTCAGGTTCAAAACTATGGTGTCACCTGATTCCTGTAGACCTGTCTTACTTACTCTAATGTCGGTTCAAGTCTATGGTGACACGGGCACCATTGCACAACTATTACGCTTTAATTCGAAAGAGTTTTATTTTAAAACATGTGGAGAATTGTTATATTTTATTTTAAAATAATAATAAAATTTAAATTTTTAAATTTTCGGTGTTTTCCCTCCAAGTTTAAAAAGTTGAAGTACTTTTGAGTTGTGAGTTTTGTCCCACATCGGATTTGACAAAGTAAACTATCTTATATATAAGATAGTATTTTTGCCTAGGGCTTGAGTCTCTTTCAGGGGGCATGTGAATTTGGTCCTGTGGGAGGGGCGGGGGGCTATGCCGTGCCATGACGTGCCGAGCCGAGCCAAGTCCAAGTCCGAGTCTGAGTCCATATCCATGTGCATGTGGGCGTGCCTGACGCGACGTGACGGGACAGGACGAGTTGGGCATGGACGTGGGCGCGGGTTGGGTGTGGTGTAAGTGTACTCGCATGGGTGTGTGTGTATGGGTACTCGCAGGACTTTATGTGCGAGAGTATACTCGCACTTGCGCCTTTACGTTTTAAATTAGAGAGATGCATCCCTTCCGATTGGTCGTCCCTGTTGGGTTTAAACCCAATGGACCTAACCTTTTGTTAAAGGGTGCTTATGCATCATTTCGGAGTCTATATAAAGACTTTCGATTCCAATTTTAAATATACGAAAAATACCCTGT
Organism: Magnolia kwangsiensis; assembly: GCA_037074715.1. Classification (NCBI taxonomy): domain Eukaryota; kingdom Viridiplantae; phylum Streptophyta; class Magnoliopsida; order Magnoliales; family Magnoliaceae; genus Magnolia; species Magnolia kwangsiensis. Next base: position 37,078,314 of record CM073576.1, on the reverse strand, counting down.
GTTATAAAAACTCTCTCTGATACAATTTTAAGTATTTTACTCAGTTCATTGCTGAGTCAACTCAGAACTTTCGGATTAAACTGCAAGTGGTTCGAGCCCGTGTACAGTGAGTGCACCACTGGGACCGGGTCATAGTCGTTGTATCCTGGAGGTCGATTGCTCTGGAAACCTGTTGCACTTGGGACGTTGTCCAAGGGGAGCAAATTCGATTTCAAGCCGAGTGACGCAGTCACGCCTCGACTCAATTTAATAAGTTTTTCTATCTCAAAATTTTTTTTTTTTATTTTTTTTTGGGTTCTCGATTTTTATAGTCTATTTAATTCAACCAATTTTCTAACATAAATCCACTCCCACAACAAGGTTCATCACCCCTATTTAGAGTTGAATACCAGTCAAGCTTGGCACAGCTTAGCTCTGCTTGGCCAATAGCTAACCTTACCTCAAACTCGGCTTGGCTCAATCTATAAGCCTGACTAGCCAAGTCGACTTAGATTAGTTAGCAGCTCGGGACAATTTGAGCCAAGTTCAAGCATGTGCGACATTTTCTCAAGCACATATAATGCATCTTTAATTTCTCACATAATACAAAACATTAACAACACTTTACAAGTATTTCATCAAAATCAAGATAGGAGGATAGTATTATAATGCAAAGCTTTTTTTTTGTAGTGAATTATTTCATATCCATTCTTTCCTCCTACGAGAATGTATGCACAAAGCACTCGGTGAGCAACATCAATATCAAAATAATTGAGTCATCGATCTGATTTGATCCAAGCTCTGGCAAGCTCGAGTTCGGATCAAAATTTTTCTGACCTCTAAAAATCAGCTCAACTCGATGTAAATTCAATTTCCAGCTGAGGCTAGTTGAGCTTTTCCGAGTTGAGTCAGGCGAGCAGTTCGTTCTAACGCAACTTGTGTACACCTCTACCCCTATTATGACTAGGTCCCAAATCACAGTTCCATCCATTACTCAGGTTAACCACAAGATTGGAAACAATGTAGGGGCCAACACACCCTCATTTTGTTTTCATTAATATGGCTCACTTGAATCTTGAATGGGGATGAATTTTAGCCTTCGGCATGCAATTTTCGTGTGGCATCTAATGATTGGAGTGAATTTTATATAATCATAATAATACCCCCGTGAAACTCACTCAGAGGTAAAAACCTCTCCCTCCCAACTATTTACTTTAGTGTGGGCCACCAAAATCACAAGTCAGCCTGATTTCTTACCCTAGAATTAATGTGTGATGGCACATCCAATGGTTGGAGTGGATTTCATATACAAGTCATGTTCGGTGTGTAAAAAATCAAGGGGACATTATTAAAAAGCGATATTTACGCTAAAAAAGGAAGTTTTTAGGGATGGATTCACAGGGACAAAAATTTAGGTTCAAATGTGATTTACGTTGGCCACATACCTCCACCCTTGATTTCTACAAGGCCCACCGTGATGATTATATAAAATCATCTCCAACCATTAAATGCTTCATTAAAATTAGTCTTAAGGCCCAAAAAACGAGGCAGGACTATCCTTAATTTAGGTGAGCCACACTAAGAGAAACAGTCTTAAGGGTGAGCATTGCTTCATACACTAATTTCAATAAAATGGTCCACTTAAATCTTGAATGGATCTAAGTTTTAGATCTTGAGCCCAGCTGGGAGTGACACACCTGGTAGTCCAGGTGGGTTTTTGATAAACATTATGGTGGGGCCCACTAGAGCTGCCACCGCGTTCTGTCACAACCACTTAACGGCGGTTAATTTTGTTTAACGAAGGTACGGGTGACAATTATATTAATAAGGTAGCTTATTTAAAACCTTTTTGAAGGTTGGGTAGTTTTCTGTAAAATTCTCCTTTCTTTTTATTATTCATCTATCTGTTCTCCATCCACCAATTGGATGGTTAATATAATCCCATTGAGAAGGCTTTTGATATATATAGTCTCTTCACGCTTGGGCTCAGTGGCCAAGTCTAGATCAATGAACCATGGTCCCCACTTGAATAAGCTGAAGATATGGGCTTCTTTCATTAAAGGTTGAGATATTATCCCCATGGAACAAACGCGTTCCACCATATGGGATTCTTTCATTAAGGAGATCAGGCCACCCAAAATCGTGACCTCACCTTGTTTCATGATGCATTGAGCTGTCTTTGATGGTGCAGCTTCTCATCCTGTAGACCTAAACATGATGATGGGCCAATGCAAAAACGGCACCGATCGGATGGACCTAACGGCTCGGTGAGACCATCTACAAACAGACCATTAAAATGTAATTCTCCAAGTGTTCAAATTCAACGTAAAAATGCCACTCATCCAACGGTTAGAATTATCCAACTGGCGTGAAATTTGAAACATGGCCCATCCATTATGAGGTCAATTGAATGTACGGTTCTGATCACCATGAGTGGGCCCGTTGTAATAAAGATTGAAACGGTCACAGATAAGAGTACTCTGGCAGGCTTCTATTTTTCATTCGTGGATGATTAAAATATAGGTACGCTTGATTAATTTAGTGGGAGTACCAAAGTTTATGGCTTTTTATTATTTATTTTTAATTCAAAATAAAGATTCCATAAAGAAAATATTCGGATCTGGTTTGACCATCTGGTTGTTGGTAGAAGAACATGTTTGACGGCTCGGGAGCATCCCTCGTGCAACTTTGAGTAAATCTGACCGTCCATGACCAACTGATGGGGACCACCTTGAGGGACCATGACGTGGGCGGATCATATTGGGAGCCGCCTCCTCCTCACTCTTTGTAGGCCGTGTTAATCATGGGACCAAAATGCCCTGAGAATTTCTCTACATATAAGTACGGTTTTTTATTTTTTATTTTTTATTTTTACTCTGGGGACCTTTCGTCACCCACACACGTGGACAAAGCAGCTGATGTATATGCCATGTGTGTGCCAGCATGACACATTGACATTAGATCCGATCCGTTTGGAGTATACTACTGCTCTCGCCTAATCATTTGGGACTGATTGGTTACTATCCGAGCCTCCCACAGCTCGTGTCAGGCTGGGGCTATAAGGGGCTTCTGTGATGTATGATTTTTATCCGCACCATTAATCCAACGTAATATTTATTTGTCATTCAATTTATTTATATGACCCATTGGAGTTTCTTATACAGCTGATTTTTGAAATATTCCATAATTTAAAGGGGACCCATCAAATGCACGATGTTGATGTTGGACTGTCACGCTTCAAACTCAAAAATCGGTCTCATAAAATTTTCGATCGTCGAATCCGGCGCCCACAGCCTCCATAAAACTCCATTCTCGGCTCCTATATCCCATTCACCAGGTTCCGATCCTGTGATGATATGAGGAGGATTTTCAACGTCAGTTTGATTTGTAATAAGCATAACCAATGGCATAACCCAGAAACAACAACCAAGTACTCCATTACATTTTCACTATGATCAAAAACTTTACAAGTACAATGAGCATAAAGGGAAATACAATGGTAAAGAACAAAAACTCCAAAACGCTCTACAATGTGCTCCTGCCTCAGGGTTGCTGCGATCCAACGTCACCTACACGCAACGGTCGTGCATAAGCTTACAGAAAGCTTAGAGGGTGGTGAAAGTGTGTGCGCAAGGTAGTAATATGAACATGCAATGTCGGAGTAATGCGGAATATGCAGATGGACCCATAATATCATGAGTCGTACCAAGGCTTATGCGATGCAAGACATGAATGGTATCGGCCATCCCAAGGCCATGCGATGTACAATGCAACTCAAGCATACAGATTCTCATCTATGTCCACACATCAATACAGCTCAAATATGGAATATCACCGGGGTCTAGTACACTCTAAACCAGATTGCCGCCACGTCGCGCGCAATAAGGTAAGTGGAAGAGAACACACTATCCGTCTGCCAATATCGGGCGCGACTCGTCGATAGCGGACCCATTCCTCGAGCTGGTCAGACTCAGCCTAGCATTGCCCCCTACACTCGGACGGATAAGGCCGCACCCCCTTCCAACCGACCACGACACAGTGGAGAGCGTAACCGTCTGGTAATCGGCACTCAACGCTCATCTATCCACTCGGTCTAGACGTTGGAGCAACCTCTTGGTACCATAAGGGTTTAAGGACTTTCACCCAGGAATATCTATAGTACTCCATGTAGAACAAGATTTTCGGTATCCAATCCTGCCAACCACAATGCGTCTGTGGAGGCTACGGCCCTGATGTTGCTAGGGCGTACAATAACCATATCACGCAAATGCGAAATGCATGATTCACGCTATCCAGTCATGCAACAAATCCTGCGCATATCGTGCGCTCATGTAGGGCAACACCGCCTAACCAGGAGCCCATAACAACCTGCCCGAAGGCATATGCTATGATCAGACAATCCTCATATCAAGCATACATATGATGTGTATGATCATGAGTCATGAAACTATACTAAACATGTAAATGAGTGATGAATCGTTCATACAACGCGGATGGGCCTAGACGGCCTATACACAGCAAGTACGACCCAGTAATGGGCCCTAAGGAGAGTCGTAATGTGGACATCCAACCAACATTACACTCGCAATGTGGACGTCAAACCAACATTGCTCCCAAGGCACGATCGTCGCAAATATCGCTACATAATCCATGTTGGGCTCACACAGTGCAATGGACTTTAGGTACATCCCATTGGACCTTAAATACATCAAATGGGCTCTATTATATGGGCCTTTTATTCATCAATGGGTCACATCAATGGGCCACACCAATGGGTCTTAAGTGCATTGCAATGGGTCAAAACCCGTGGGCCTTGGATTGCATCAATTGGGCCTAGCCTCATAAGTTTAATATATAACAAGTTGGCCACACCCATTGGACCCCCACATGTGCATCAAATGGGCCTCAACCCATAGGCCTTCTATGAGTCAAATGGGCCTAAATCCTTAGGCCTTAAACAAATCAAATGGGCCTAACCCATGAGCTTTCAATAAATAAAATGGGTCTAACCCATAGGCCTTCAAATAGGTTAAATGGGCCTTTCCCAAACGTAAGTGGCCCACCCAATCATCACTCAAGCCAAAAATGATCTCACTAAGTGGATGGACGGTCAGAATGCATCACATGCATCATGGCAGGTCCCACTGTCCAGTGGACAGTGCGGATAGAGCACATACATCACAAGGGCCCCACCGTTCGCTGGACGGTGGAGGCAGTACATATATGAGGTGGGCGCCACCGTGGTGGGTGCCACCGTCCGCCTGGACGGTGGTCTGAGATACATACAACATTATGGGTCCCATGTGGGGCCCACTGTAATATTTATTTGGCATCCAACCCATTGATAAGGTCGAACAGACCTGTTTGAAGGAAAACTAAAAATTTCAGCTTGGTTCAAAACGTCTGTGGGCCCCAAAAAGGATTCCAATGGCAGAAATTCAATTCCACTGTTTCCTGTGGTGTGGGCCACCCGAGTTCTGGATCGAACCGAAATTTGGAGGGGGCCCACTTGAGGATGGGACCCACCTCATGAACAGATTAGATGACAAACAAACATTTCGGTGGGGCCCACACGCAGGGCCGTGGGCCCCTGCGTCCGTCCGCCCGTCCGTGCATGCTCAGGCAACGCCGGCTGCCTTCTGACGGTGGCAGGGCTGCTGCCACCCCTTTTTTTTTTTTCTTTCTCTTTTCTTTTTTTTTTTTTAAAATTCATATGTGGGGCCCACCAATGAGAAATCCGCTTCGCCCACTTGATTCTAGGGCCCAAACAGGCCATACCAATCTCATCTTTGGCACTGATTTGGAGTGTAGAAACAACAAAATGGGCACTAATAGTCTTGGAAGAGTAAAAGTACCATTTTCTCTAGTACGGCCCGCCTGATCATTGGATTGAACTCATTCTTTGGCTCAACGCCTAAAATGATGAGGGAAAGAGGATGGACGGCCTGGATTGAACCAAAACATCAAGGTGGGGCCTATACAAGTGGGTCACACCCAAAGCTAGTATTTGGGTTTTCCTTTATCCAGGGACGTCCAGCGTCCCAGATGCTGGACGGTCTGACCATTTGCTAAAGAGGTGGGCCCTATCTAGATGCTTTGAGGTGGGCCCTGTTTAGGTGGGCCACCTCATGGCTACCCACACACATACAAGGTGGGCCCCACCTAAAAATGGAAATGAGTCCAATACATGCATTCTAGTGGGATCTTTTCAAGTGGGCCACATAACCATAAATAGTAAAATAAATAAAATAAAAATAAAATAAATGAAAAGAGAAGGGAGAGAGATGGAAAGTGGGACACGCGTGTGATGGAGGGACCTCGATACTATGGGCCCTCCCTTGCAATGAATCATACAATCAAATGGGTCATTTAGCGCATGAGACCATCAAAACTTAAAATCAACGGTGGGGATCCTTTCCCCATCGATATGGATGGTTTAGATGACCTTTTTGTAATGAAATAAACATCATGATGGGGTCCATGGAGAATGGCCCCATCATGGAATGATCATGATGATCCAAGTGGTCCATCGGCCACAACTTAGGGTCCCAAGTGAGATTCACACCATGGATCGGTGGGCCTCACTTGGCCCATCATAAAAACAAGAAAAACTATCCTATAGAGGCACCCACCGTCAGATCTTCTTGCTCCTAGGGGTTCCTTGGCACCTTAGCTTCAACTTCAATGGATGAGATGAGGAATAGAGGGTTGAGATGGGAGATGATGGGGTAGGAAGGTGGGCCACTTGGAGCTTAGGAGAGTTTGGAAAACTCCATACGTATGGAGCTTGGAATTTTTACTTAGAGATTTGAAATGAGAAAGAGAGAGAGAGAGAGTTGTAAAGGGAGAGAGAGAGAGTGATGGATGTATGTGGTGAGTGATGGTTGTGTAAGAAAAGCTTGACTTTTGAGGCTTTTGTGTAAGAGAGGTATGGGAGGTGTAAGAAAAGCTTGACTTTTGTGGCTTTTTGTGTAAAAGAGGTATGGGTTTGGGAGACTTTTGTAGTTACTTGGGAAAAGAGATGAAAGTGATGTGTACTTGACATGTGATGGCTTGATGGATTGATTGATTGATGGGATTGATGTGATTGATGTGACACATCATAGAGATTTCCTTGGGTTTAACAACGCGCGGCGTTTTCTTGCACTGAACGTTAGCCCACATCTCTTGACCAGGGTATCGCCTCAGCGCGCGAGTCGTGGCATGGAAACCGCAACGACGACGCAGTCGGTATGGTATTGGTCTCGGGTTGAGTCAACTCGGGTTGTCGGTATATGAATCAGGGTCGCGCGTCGATATCGGTTAAGGGTCGAAGGTCGCCGGAATTCGACCGGTAAGACCGCGGAAGTCTACGAAAAGGTACGGACCAAGATACATGTCTTACAGCTCTCCCCTCCCTATAAAAATTTCATCCTCAAAATTTACACAAGCATCGCAACTAAGCATTACTCGCGAGGAATAAGAAACATAATGTCATCATATAGAATCAGGGGCAGTATACAAAATACAATACAAGATCAATCATCAAAGAAATGAGGATAACGCTCTCGAATCTCAGCCTCACGCTCCCAAGAAGCCTCCTCTACAGAATGGTGACCCCACTGCACCTCCACCAACGGAATGACCTTAGTTCTGAGGACCTGCTCCTTCCGATCAAGGATACGGACTGGCTGCTCAATGTAAGAAGCGTCCTCACGAACCTCTAACGATTACCAATCAATAACGGGAATTATGTCTGACCCACACTTCCTCAACATGGAGAAGTGGAAAACGTCGTGGACGCCAGACAACTATGATGGCAAGGCAAGCCGATAGGCCACGGCGCCAACGCGCCCAGTGATCTCAAAAGGTCCTATGAATCTCGGGGCAAGCTTGCCCTTCGCTCCAAATCGAACTAAGCCCTTCATGGGCGAGACCTTGAGATACACATGGTCCCCTACATCAAACTCTAAGAGACAACGCCGACGATCAGCAAAACTCTTCTGTCGGCTCTGAGCTGTGCGCATCCTCTGCCTGATGATGTCAATAGCCTCTGAAGTCTCCTGCACAAGCTCGGGACCTAGGAGACGGCGCTCTCCAACCTCGGTCCAACAACTCGGTGATCTACATGGTCTGCCATATAGTGCCTCAAAAGGAGCCATGCCGATGGTCGCCTGATAGCTGTTATTGTACGCGAACTCAGCCAATCGCAGATGCTCATCCCAGCTACCTCCGAAGTCAATCGCGCAGGCCCGAAGTATATCCTCAAGTATCTGATTGACCCTCTCGGTCTGGCCATCGGTCTGTGGATGGTACGCGGTGCTGAGCTGTAAATCAGTCCCCATCGCTGGCTGGAAGCTCCCCCAAAACTGAGACGTGGACCTCGAGTCTCGATCAGAAACGATCGAGACTGGAACGCCATGCAGTCTCACAATCTCCTCAATAAATAATCTCGCAAGCCGGTCCATAGACCAAGTCGCACGCATCGCAAGGAAGTGTGCCGACTTCGTTAGACGATCCACAACAACCCAAATGACGTCATGACCGCGCTGAGTCCTTGGCAAACCCATAATGAAATCAGTCGGCACGTGCTCTCACTTCCACATCGGGACGCTCAATGGCTGCAATAGACCAGGAGGTCTCTGATGATCGGCCTTAACACGCTGGCACATGTCACACTCGGCTACAAAACTGGCGATCTGGCGCTTCATCACTGCCCAAAAATACTGTCGCCTCATGTCACGGTACATCTTCGTCGAACCTGGGTGGATAGAAAACCGCGATCGATGTGTCTCGGTCGTAAGATCTCTGCGTAACTCTGTAATATTCGGGACACATAATCGGCCTCTTAAACGAAGTCCACCGTCTGTACCAATCTGCCAATCTGTCTGACCCTCAAATGTAGCCTCAATCATATAACTCTGCAACGACTCATCATCCTGCTGAGCCTCGATCACCCTAGCGACAAGAGAGGGTTGAATCGACAGGCTCGATAACTGTACGATGGAAGACTGCAGGCCGAACTCAAAGTCATACGCTGAAATATCCTCAAGCATCCGCTACTCCTGAATCATCATATGCGCCACTAGGCCTCGTGGCTGACGGCTGAGGGCATCTGCCACCACGTTCGCCTTATCCGGGTGGTACTGGAGATCAAAATCATAGTCTTTCAGGAGCTCCATCCAGCGCCTCTGTCTCATATTCAACTCAGACTGCGAGAAGAGGTACTTCAAGCTCTTGTGATCAGAGAAGAGCTCGAACCTAACCCCATAGAGATAGTGCCTCCACACCTTCAGTGCAAAGACAACTACAGCCAGCTCTAAGTCATGCGTAGGATAGTTCAGCTCATGGACCTTGAGCTGACGAGACGCAAAGGCCACTGGTCTCCCGTGCTGCATCAGGACAGCACCCAAACCGATATGCGAGGCATCAGTGAATACAATAAATCCGTCACTCCCAGAGGGAAGAGTGAGGACAGGAGCGGAGGTCAGAAGGTCCTTCAACTCCATAAATGCTCGCTCGCAGGCGTCACTCCAAATAAACTCTGCGCCCTTCCGAGTCAACCTGGTCAGCGGGGCTGCAATACGAGAAAAACCCTCGATGAAACGTCGGTAATAACCCGCCAAACTAAGGAAACTACGGATCTCAGTCGCAGTCGTGGGCTGTCCCCACTGACGCACTGCCTCGACCTTCGAGGGGTCCACTGCGACACCCTCCCATGTCACCACGTGACCGAGAAACTTCACCTCCTCCTGCCAGAACTCGCACTTCTCCAGCTTCGCATAAAGCTGGTGTGCGCGGAGAGTCTGAAAGGTAATCTCCAAGTGCTTCTCATGCTCCTCACGGGTCCTCGAGTAGATCAGAATGTCGTCGATGAAGACAATAACAAACTGATCCAGGTATGGGCGGAAGACCTCGTTCATCAGCTGCATGAAGACCGCGGGTGCATTACTCAGTCCGAAGGACATGACCTGAAACTCAAAATGACCGTAACGCGTCCTGAATGCCGTCTTCGGAATGTCCCTATCTCGGACCCGAATCTGATGTAACCAGAACGCAGGTCAATCTTTGAAAAGAACTGTGCACCCTGCAGCTGATCGAACAAATTATCAATCCTATGGAGCGGGTACTTGTTCTTGATCGTGACTTTGTTGAGCTTGCGATAGTCAACGCAGAGCCTCAACGAGCCATCCTTCTTCTTCACGAAGAGTACCGGCGCCCCCCACGGCGAACTGCTTGGACGGATAAAACTCAACTCTCGCAACTCGTCCAATTGCTTCTACAGTTCCCGTAACTCTAATGGTGTCATACGATACGGGGCCTTCGAAATAGGCGCGGAACCAGGCACGAGGTCAATCTGGAACTCTGTGAGTCGACGAGGCGGTAATCCCGGAATCTCCTGAAACACATCGGGAAAATCGTAAACCACGGGCAAATGGTCGATGCAAGCGGCAACAGGCTCCTCTATGGCGCAAGACATCAAACAAGACAACCGCTCTCCTCTGGACTCTTCAACGAACTCGAACTGCGGCATGCCTGGTATACAAAACGTGACGGTCCTCGCGGCGCAGTCCAAAATGACATAATACTCAGCGAGTCAATCCATGCCTAGGATGACGTCGAACTCAGACATCGGCAAAACGAACAGATCGGCAGGCAGAAAGGTATCCCCAACTAGAACGGGGCAAGACGAACAAAATCATCCCAACATTACAGTCCTCCCCAAGGGAGTCGATACTGATAGGCTCTCACCAGCAGACTCCAACGGTAAGCCAGCCGATCGACAGAAGCTCTCGGCCACAAAAGAGTGCGATGCACCGGAATCAAACAGCACACGTGAAATGCATGCAGAAACTGGAAGTATACCCTCAACAACTCCACCAGATGACTGCGGATCCTGCTGAGCCACATAGAATTTAGCTTGAGCTGGCTGGGGAGGTGCCTGTCCTCTCTGAGCGTGCTGCTGCTGCTGATGGGGTCGCTGAGGCGGTCGAAACTGCTGCCTCTGCTGCTGTAGCCTCTGAGGCTGGTGCTGATACTGAGGTGGCCTAGGTGGTGGGGGCTGCTGTCGCTGCTGCTGTGGGGGTCTCTGCTGCTGCTGTGATGGCTGCTGGAGAGCCTTCTGCTGTTATGGACCTCTCTGCTGCTGCTGGCGGCTGGGACACTCCCATGAACGGTGTCCCGTCGCACCGCACCTAAAGCAAGTGCCGGTGAACTGCCTCTGAGGTGGTGGTGGAGGTGCTGCTGGTACTGATGGTGCTCAGAAAGCTGGGCGACCTGTGCGCCTCTGCTGCTGTGGTCGACGCTGCTGGGAATCACTGGAATAAGCCTGCCTCTTCCGGTCTCTCCTCTGACCACGATCAGACTGAGAACCGGCCCACTTAGTCTCATAAATCTGAGCTCTCCGCACCACTGCCTGGAAGATAGGGAGCTCATGCCCAATAATACGACCTCGAAGGCCGTAACGTAAGCCGTGCTCGAAACGGTGGGCCTTCCGCCCCTCGTCATCAACCATATACAGTGCAAATCGCGACAGTGCCACAAAACGGGTCGCGTACTGTGACACAGTCATATCTCCCTGCACCAGAGTCTCGAACTCTAAAGCTCGCTAACGACGGATATTGTCGGGGAAGTACTGCTCCTCGAATCGGTCAACAAAGTCCTCCCATGTCCAGACATACTTAGGTCCAGCAACATGGGTAACAGAGGTCCACCAATGCTTGGCCTCACCCTAGAAGAGAAATACTGCTAACCGGACGCGCTGCTCAGTCTTACATGACATGGTATCAAAAATCTTCTCCACATCGGAGCGTTATCTCTCTGCTGCAGTCGGATCTAGCTCACCCTGGAAACGTGGGGGATCAAGCCGTCTGAACTCACGAAGTAAGGCGCTCGCGCGCTCCAGCTCTGCCTGAGCTGGTGAAACAACTAGGCGCCTGCCCTGTCCCTGGAGTACGGCTGTCACAGCCTGTAACATCTGCTGTAACTGAGAGGCACTCACAGTCACATTCGGCTCCGTATCGGTCTCAGGTGGAGGAATGTCATACTCTGGGAAGGGAGTAGGGATCTCTAAGGGTGGAACGGGAGACGCAGGTGGTAAAGCTGGAGCCTTCGATGGTGAAGTGGAATCCTCAGGTGGTGGTGCGGGAGTCGATCGGGTAACTCTCCCAGGCGCCATGTCCTGCAGGAAAGAGCGAAGGCGCCTATCAACTTCAAAACTCTCGAAGGTTCGCACGTTAACGGTCTGTATTGGAAGGTCATGAAGCTATCCGAACTTCGGGACTTAGCCATTCTTCACTCAGAGCAGACATGTAATGTTGTTCTTGGTTATTCCCAAGTTATGCTCTGATACCAACTTCTGTCACGCCCCAAACTCGAAAACCGAGCTCACAAAATTTTCGATCGCCGAATCCGGTGCGGATAGCCTCCGTAGAACCCCATTCTCGGCTCCTAGCTCCCATTCGCCAGGTTCCGATCCTGGGATGCTACGAGGAGGATTTTCAACATCAGTTTGATTTGTAATAAGCATAACCAATGGCATAACCCACAAACAACAACCAAGTACTCCATTACATTTTCACTATGATAAAAAACTTTACAAGTACAATGAGCATAAAGGAAAATACAATGGTAAAGAACAAAAACTCCAAAACGCTCTACAACGTGCTCCTGCCTCAGCGCTGCTGTGATCTAACGTCACCTGCACGCAACGGTCGTGCATAAGCTTACAGAAAGCTTAGAGGGTGGTCAAAGTGTGTGCGCAAGGTAGTAATATGAACATGCAATGTCGGAGTAATGCGAAATATGTAGATGGACCCATAATATTATGAGCCGTACCAAGGCTTATACGATGCAAGACATGAATGGTATCGGCCATCCCAAGGCCATGTGATGTACAATGCAACTCAAGCATACAGATTCTCATCTATGTCCATACATCAATATAGCTCAAATATGGGATATCACTGGGGTCTAGTACACTCTAAACCAGATTGCCGCCATGTCGTGCGCAATAAGGTAAGTGGAAGAGACCACACTATCCATCTGCCAATATCAGGCGTGACTTGTCGATAGCGGACCCATTCCTCGAGCTGGTCAGACTCAGCCTAGCATTGCCCCCTACACTCGGACGGGTAAGGCCGCACCCCCTTCCAACTAACCACGACAAAGTGGAGAGCGTAACCGTCTGGTAATCGGCACTCAACGCTCATCTACCCACTCGGTCTAGGCGTTGGAGTAACCTCTTACTACAATAAGGGTTTAGGGACTTTCACCCAGGGATATCTATAGTACCCCATGTAGAACAAGATTTTCGGTATCCAATCCTGCCAACCACGATGCATCTGTGGAGGCTACGGCCCTGATGTTGCTAGGGCGTACAATAACCATGTCACGCAAATGCGAAATACATGATTCACGCTATCCAGTCATGCAACAAATCCTGCGCATATCGTGCGCTCATGTAGGGCAACACCGCCTAACCAGGAGCCCATAACAACCTGTCCGAAGGCATATGCTATGATCAGACAATCCTCATATTAAGCATACATATGATGTGTATGATCATGAGTCATGAAACTATACTAAACATGTAAATGAGTGATGAATCGTTCATACAACGCGGATGGGCCTAGACGGCCTATACACAGCAAGTACGGCCCAATAATGGGCCCTAAGGAGAGTCGTAATGTAGACATCCAACCAACATTACACTCGCAATGTGGACGTCAAACCAACATTGCTCCCAAGGCACGATCGTCGCAAATATCGCTACATAATCCATATTGGGCTCACACATTGCAATGAACTTCAGGTACATCCCATTAGACCTTAAATACATCAAATGGGCTTTATTATATGGGCCTTTTATTCATCAATGGGTCACATCAATGGGCCACACCAATGGGTCTTAAGTGCATTGCAATGGGTCAAAACCCGTGGGCCTTGGATTGCATAATTGGGCCTAGCCTCATAAGTTTAATATATAAAAAGTTGGCCACACCCATTGGACCCCCACATGTGCATCAAATGGGCCTCAACCCATAGGCCTTCTATGAGTCAAATGGGCCTAAATCCTTAGGCCTTAAACAAATCAAATGGGCCTAACCCATGAGCTTTCAATAAATAAAATGGGTCCAACCCATAGGCCTTCAAATAGGTTAAATGGGCCTTTCCCAAACGTAGGTGGCCCACCCAATCATCACTCAAGCCAAAAATGATCTCACCAAGTGGATGGACGGTTAGAATGCATCACATGCATCATGGCAGGTCCCACTGTCCAGTGGACAGTGCGGATAGAGCACATACATCACAAGGGCCCCACCGTCCGCTGGACGGTGGAGGCAGTACATACATGCGGTGGGCGCCACCGTGGTGGGTGCCACCGTCCGCCTGGACGGTGGTCTGAGATACATACAACATTATGGGTCCCATGTGGGGCCCACTGTAATATTTATTTGGCATCCAACCCATTGATAAGGTCGAACAGACCTGTTTGAAGGAAAAATAAAAATTTCAGCTTGGTTCAAAATGTCAGTGGGCCCCAAAAAGGATTCCAATGGCAGAAATTCAATTCCACTGTTTCCTGTGGTGTGGGCCACCCGAGTTCTGGATCGAACCGAAATTTGGAGGGGGCCCACTTGAGGATGGGACCCACCTCATGAACAGATTGGATGACAAACAAACATTTCGGTGGGGCCCACACGCAGGGCCGTGGGCCCCTGCGTCCGTTCGCCCGTCCGTGCGTGCGCAGGCAACGCTTGCTGCCTTCTGACAGTGGCAGGGCTGCTGCCACCCCCCTTTTTTTTTCTTTCTCTTTTCATTTTTTTTAAAAAATTCATATGTGGGGCCCACCGATGAGAAATCCACTCCGCCCACTTGATTCTAGGGCCCAAACAGGCCATACCAATCTCATCTTTGGCACTGATTTGGAGTGTAGAAACAACAAAATGGGCACTAATAGTCTTGGAAGAGTAAAAGTATCATTTTCTCTGGTATGGCCTGCCTGATCATTGGATTGAACTCATTCTTTGGCTCAACGCCTAAAATGATGAGGAAAAGAGGATGGACGGCCTGGATTGAACCAAAACATCAAGGTGGGGCCTATACAAGTGGGTCACACCCAAAGCTAGTATTTGGGTTTTCCTTTATCCAGGGACGTCCAACGTCCCAGACGTTGGACGGTCTGACCATTTGCCAAAGAGGTGGGCCCTGTTTAGGTGGGCCACCTCATGGCTACCCACACACATATAAGGTGGGCCCCACCTAAAAATGGAAATGGGTCCAATACATGTATTCTAGTGGGATCTTTTCAAGTGGGCCACATAACCATAAATAGTAAAATAAATAAAATAAAAATAAAATAAATGAAAAGAGAAGGGAGAGAGATAGAAAGTGGGACACGCGTCTGATGGAGGGACCCCGATACTATGGGCCCTCCCTTGCAATGAATCATACAATCAAATGGGTCATTTAGCGCATGAGACCATCAAAACTTAAAATCAACGGTGGGGATCCTTTCCCCACCGATATGGATGGTCTAGATGACCTTTTTGTAATGAAATAAACATCATGATGGGGTCCATGGAGAATGGCCCCATCATGGAATGATCATGATGATCCAAGTGGTCCATCGGCCACAACTTAGGGTCCCAAGTGAGATCCACACCATGGATCGATGGGCCTCACTTGGCCCATCATAAAAATAAGAAAAACTATCCTATAGAGGCACCCACCGTCCGATCTTCTTGCTCTTAGGGGTTCCTTGGCACCTTAGCTTTAACTTCAATGGATGAAATGAGGAATAGAGGGTTGAGATGGGAGATGATGGGGTAGGAAGGTGGACCACTTGGAGCTTAGGAGAGTTTGGAAAACTCCATACGTATGGAGCTTGAAATTTTTGCTTGGAGATTTGAAATGAGAAAGAGAGAAAGAGAGAGAGTTGTAAAGGGAGAGAGAGAGAGTGATGGATGGATGTGGTGAGTGATGGTTGTGTAAGAAAAGCTTGACTTTTGAGGCTTTTGTGTAAGAGAGGTATGGGAGGTGTAAGAAAAGCTTGACTTTTGTGTCTTTTTGTGTAAGAGAGGTATGGGTTTGGGAGACTTTTGTGGTTGCTTAGGAAAAGGGATGAAAGTGATGTGTACTTGACATGTGATGGCTTGATGGATCGATTGATTGATGGGATTGATGTGATTGATGTGACACATCGTACAGATTCCCTTTGGTTTCGCAATGCGTGGTATTTTCTCGCACCGAACGTTGGCTCACATCTCTTGACCAGGGTATTGCCTCGGCGCGCGAGTCGCGGCATCGGAACCGCAACGACGGCGCGGTCGCTATGGTATTGGTCTCGGGTTGAGTCGACTCGGGTTGTCGGTATATGAATCACGCGTCGATATCGGTTAAGGGTCGAAGGTCACCGGAATTCGACCGGTAAGACCGCGGAAGTCTACGGAAAGGTACGGACTAAGATACGGGTCTTACATGGGCATACATCATAGTGGGGCCTACACAGCTCAGGGGAGTTCCCATGAGCATGACGGTGTGTGTGTGTGTGTGTGTGTGTGTGTGTGTGTGTGTGTGTGTGTGAAATGGTTTCATGCGGTCAACTTCATAAGAACTTCTCTTCAGGTTGAGCTATGTGGGTAGCATTGTAATGTGTGCCAAACATCAACACCATGCATTTGATAGGTCCCCTTTAAATTATGAGAAATGCCAAAAATCAGTTGTATATGCAACTTAGGTGAGCCATACCATCTAAAATTATATGAAGACATGCCTAAAACATATAAAAGCACTTGCTGGGGCCCATCTAAATTTTTGGATGTGTCTGAAACTTGGTCTGACCACTCATCCAAGTGAGACACACATAATGGATGGGCTGGATTATATGGGGTGGGAATAAGAACTTAGTGGGGGACGCTATTAACGTGAGCTCACCTCGATGCATGTATTATATATCTATGTTGTTTATTTATTTTGTAGGATCATTTTAGCATAGTCTCAAAAATAAGATAGATCTAAATCTCAAGTGGATCACACCATGAGAAAACATTAGTAATTGAATGCTCACCCTTGAAAACTTACTAGGCCCAATATAATGTTTATTTGCGATTCAACTTATTGATAAGGTGGATCCTTACTCTTCCTCCCAGGAGTTTCAACACCCGGTCAAGTGTTCGAGTATCCATAGGTGGTGAAATCTGTGAGTGCCCGCGGGTGTAACTTGTTGATAAGGTCACACAGGTTATGATAAAGGGAAAGCACAGATAGCGTACAGAAGTGAAATTCGTGAGCGTGTGGGGGTATAACTTGTTGATAAGGCCACACAGATCATGATAAAGGGAAAGCACAAATACCAGTTTAATCATCACAATTAGTCTTTTTAACGTGTGGAATTTATCTGGGACCCAAAATAATTCATATTTTAGATCCACACCGTCTATCAAGTTTTACAGATCATTCTATAGCATGAGCCCAAAAAAGAGGGATGTTCAAAGTTCAAGTGAATCACATAAAAAAACAGCGAGAATTAAATGAATACCGTTGAAACCTTTCCAGTATCTGTTGTAAGGTTTATTTGTCATCTAAATCTCTGGATCTGCCTAGTTCTTTCTCATTCTACAAACAAAATATATTATGATGGGCATATAGAATTTTCACGTGTCAACGCCTCTAGTTTTCTTCTCTCCATCCGGAATGTGAAGCACCACGAGAGTGGATTCGATGAGACCCAGCCTCTCCCAAGAGAGTGCGACACTTACCGTGGTACCCACCTTGACGCGTGTGTTCTATATCTAACCCGTTTATCCATTTTTAAATATCATTTCAAGTCATTATCTAAAAATGAAGCAGATCCACTTATAAGGTGAACCATACCATAGGAAACAGCCGTACTTGGCTATTAACGGGCCACCTAAGTTTTGGATCAAGCTAATATTTGTTTTTCCTCATCCAAGCTTATGTGAAGCTATCAACAGATTGGATGGCAAATAAAAACTACGGAGACAATAAGGTGAGCCGTAAGAAGTTTTTAACGGTAGGGTGTCCAATCCCCACTGTTTGGTGGAGTATGGTCCACTTAATAATTAGATCTTCTTAATTTTTTTGGATCATGCTCTGAATGATAGGATGAAAAATGGATGGAGAGAGTGGATAAAAAATATACACATCAAGGTGGGCCCCACAGTAAGGGTTACACCATCTTGGTTCATGTTGGGGTCTCACCTAATCCGCTCCCCAGCACCACACAACAAGCAACAAAATTTTTTGCCATGTGAAATTTACAAGGGCAGCACGATGATGTATTTCTTTGATCCATACTGTCCATCCATTTTTTTAGATTATTCTAGGATATGAGCCCAAAAACAATGCAAATCCAAAGCTAAAGTGGACCACAGTACTAAAAAGGTAGTAGTTGAAGGCTTTAATAAAGCTGATATTTGTATTTTAACTTCATCCAGGTACGTGTGATCTTATTAACAAGTCTGATAGAAAATATAGGTCCTTGCTCTTACTTGGGTGGTAGACTCCTTTGAGTTTCAACACCGGGTTAAGGGCTCGAGTACCCATGGTGGTGAAATCCCACACTGTGTGTGCATGTGGCGTGCGTGTGTGTAAAAAAAAAAGTTTGATAGACAATATGTACACTATAATTTCGTAAATTTAAGAATGATCGGACAATGCATCAAAGATGGGATGGGAATAGACTAATCTAAATTGAAATTTGTACTTGATTGAGATGACATCTCCACATACCAAATGTCGTAGTCCTCCACACCTTACATTTTTAGAAAAGCGTTGGTATGATAAATAAGCTTCAAATGTGTGTAAGCTTGGAGACCAATTATGTTTAAATAGTAACAAGAGGAAGGAGTTTGTAACCCATCGAAACTCCTCTTCAAAAGCTCCACATGAATTTAACAATCATAGTCCAACTAGAACACCATGTGTAACACAGTGTAGTGCACCACCCTTACACAAATCAAAGACTGATCACATCTGTAGTGGGGTTCACCAGTATGCTTGATCATGACATCCAACCCTTAGGGTGATCTATACCGTTGATCAATTAGGCCCACCTAATAGAAATTCTTACATTCTCTGACTTGGGTCATATTGTTTAATGGCAATATTTAATTTTGAAAACATTTCATAAAAACATTTAAATTTTGAAGAAAATATCTGAATGGTTAACTAATGCAATTGTTCAATAATATGACAACGCTTTTACAATATAGTCCATCAAGTCTACTAGTATTAGATAATGTTATCCCTCATAACATTCAATCTTGGCGAATTGAGACTAGGCTCAGTTACGAATACCACCAACTTTAATGACATAAACCGTGGATAAGGAAGTACGGTATGAGGATTACGTACATAGTATGATCATGTGCCTATCCTCAAAAGGTCTTAGAGCTTTCAAATGTCTCCAATTAGACAAAACTTTAGTTCCACTTGGAACAAATTGTACATAATTAAAGAGAAGTATAAATAAGCTTTATAACTGTAGAACCCCACCTCGGGCTGATAACCTTAATTGAACATGAACTCTAATCCATACCTTCAACCATGATCTAAACCCTAATCTAAGCCCTAAAACCCTAGAAACTGACCCCTAAAATTGGTCTCAAACCCAAAATTTAGGAAAACTCTTACTCTTAGAGTTAACCCATTGAGTCAATTCACTTAGTCAACCCACATAGCCTACCCAGTCAACTCACCTTGTCAAACTAAGTTCATAACTCAGTTTGGCCTAAGTGTGGATGTTGGAGAGGATTTCTTAAGGATGGGAGATCGACTCTCTCTTCCGCTGGTTGCTTCACTTGAGGGTTTTTGTTTGGGAGCATGAGGGTGTTATATTTGACCAGAGTCGCCACTAACCAATTATTACGATTCGATTAGATCCTATATAAATGTTTAAGATTGAGAACCCGAAAATCCTTAAACCTTAGATGAATTGTGAGTTTGTGTTCTAGAGATTTGAGTAAGGGACAGCGATTATAAAGAGAGAATGTGTTAGAAACCCACTCTGCCCGTACAAGTGTTAAGTTTTTACTTTACAATATTTGATTAATTTATGAAGAATGGGATTAGTTCTCGCATGCAGAAAAGATAATGCGATGTAATAGCATTGGTGATTGATCGATTCAAATTTCAAATGAACAAGATCTGATTATATCAGCTAGCTACGGAGCATACTTTTGAAATGATCGAGTGTAGGGTACAAAGTATGTAGAAATGAAATGTATGAGATGCTTAATGTTGTATTGATGTTTATGATAAAGTGACGACCAACTCGCTAAGGTTTTTGGTGGGCCAGTTTTGATTATATTAGTAAGCTGCAGAGCATATGCCCGCCAATCATATGCAAGAAAATAATGAAATGTAATAATACACACACACACACACACACACACACACACACACACACACACACACACACACACACACACACACACACACACACACACACACATATATATATATATATATATATATATATGTACCAAAATAATGGCTAATTGGCTAAGGTTTCTACTGGAACTGCTCCGATTATATCGGTAAGCCTCGGAGTATGGCTTGCTAGTTATCTGCGAGGAAATGATAAAATACAATGCAATATTAATGTATATGTGGAGTAAGGGGGTTGAGAAGGGAATGAGTGTTGAACGATGTTAATACTTTGATTCGATGAAATGAATGACTTATATTTGAACTTAGGTGGCTTAGGAGACTTGGACTCTAACTAGGTTAGGCTATACCAGGGCTGGGCTCTCTCTCCTCACTCTTACTCTCATTGGTGGAGGAGTGGATCAGGGTCTAACGGATGTAATGGGGGGCTTCCTCTAAATTCTTGATGCTTCCAGATGTAGTGGGTTTTTGAGATGCTTGAAAGGGGGGGGAGGGTATTTATAGCCTCCAAACTCAGATTTTTGGTAATTATTGATAATCCTAGGGGTAAAAGGTGGTTGAAGGGTTAGGATTAGAGATCTCCACATGACATCATCTCTTGGATTGGATGGGGTGGTAAAAGGGTAATTTTGGATAAGGAGATGGGTATTAGAGTAAATACACCTCAACCGTACACTTAAGGCGTATTTGATTTTCTGGCTCAACTTTAATTACCTTCTAAATGAGTAATCATCATTTACCAAGGTAATTATTGCATCTTTCCCAATGTTGATTTGATTAATTATTTTTTAATATCTTAAAATGAGAAATTTGTAAAATAAATATGGGGCCCACTATAATGTGTGTGGCTTATCCACATTGCCCATTCATTATGCTAATTGAATTTAAGGCATGCGTCCAAAAATTAAGCAGATCCAAAGCTCAAGTGGGCCACACCACATGAAATTGTCAGAATAAAATGCCTACCATTAAAAACTTTTTGGGGCCCTTAGAAGTTTTAGATCAAGCTTAGATTTATGTTTTTCACTTATCCATGTTTATGTAACCCTATGAACGGGTTAGATGGATAATAAACCTCAACGTGTGCCCAGTAAAAGAATAAACTTTCAACGGCGGGCAAATTAAGTCCATTGTTTCCTTTCATGTGGACCAATTAAGCATTAGATCTTCCTTATTTTTCAGCTCATGTCCTAAAATATTCTAATAAAATAGATGGACGACAAGGATATATCATATACATTATGGTGGGGCCCATGGATTTAAGTCAACATTTTTAGACCGGTTTTCTAGGTGGAATTATTCACTCATTTTCAAACAAGTGAAAAAGTAATTAAAAGTATTTATAGCCTCCAAACTCAAATTTTTAGTAATCATTAGTAATCCTAGGGGTAAAGGGTGGTTGAAGGGTTAGGATTAGAAATCTCCACATGACATCATCTCTTGGATTGGATGGGGTGGTAAAAGGATAATTTTGGATAAGGAGATGGGCATTAGAGTAAATACACTTCAATCATACACCTAGGGCCTGTTTGATTTTCTAGCTCAACTATAATTACCTTGTAAATGAGTAATAATCATTTACCAAGGTAATTACTGTATCTTTCCCAATGCTGACTTGACCGATTGGTTTTTGATATCTTAAATCGAGAAATTTGCAATATAAATATGGGGCCCACTGTAATGTGTGTGGCTTATCCACACTGCCCATTCATTATGCCAATTGAATTTAAGGCATGCGCCCAAAAATTAAGCAGATCCAAAGCTCAAGTGGACCACACCACATGAAATTGTGAGAATAGAATGCCTACCATTAAAAACTTTTTGGGGCCCTTAGAAGTTTTAGATCAAGCTTAGATTTATGTTTTTCACTTATCCATGTCTATGTAACCCTATGAACGGGTTAGATGGATAATAAACCTCAACGTGTACCAATTAAAAGAATCAACTTTCTACGGTGGGCAAATTAAGTCCATTGTTTCCTTTCATGTGGACCAATTAAGCATTAGATCTTCCTTATTTTTCAGCTCATGTCCTAAAATATTCTAATAAAATAGATGGATGACAAGGATATATCATATACATTACGGTGGGGCCCATGGATTTAAGTCAACATTTTTGGACCGATTTTCTAGGTGGAATTACTCACTCATTTTCAAACAAGTGAAAAAGTAATTAAAAGTATTTATATCCTCCAAACTCAAATTTTTAGTAATCATTAGTAATCCTAGGAATAAAGGATGGTTGAAGGGTTAGTATTATAGATCTCCACATGGCATCATCTCTTGGATTGGATGGGGTGGTAAAAGGGTAATTTTGGGTAAGGAGATGGGCATTAGAGTAAATACACTTCAACCGTACACCTAGGGCCTGTTTGATTTTCTAGCTCAACTATAATTACCTTGCAAATGAGTAATAATCATTTACCAAGGTAATTACCGCATCTTTCCCAATGCTGACTTGACTGATTGTTTTTTAATATCTTAAATCGAGAAATTTACAAAATAAATATGGGGCCCACTGTAATGTGTGTGGCTTATCCACACTGCCCATTCATTATGCTAATTGAATTTAAGGCATGCACCTAAAAATTAAGCAGATCTATAGCTCAAGTGGACCACACCACATGAAATTATGAGAATAGAATGCCTACCATTAAAATTTTTTTGGGGCCCTTAGAAGCTTTAAATCAAGCTTAAATTTATGTTTTTCACTTATCCATGTCTATGTAACCCTATGAACAGGTTAGATGGATAATAAACCTCAACGTGTACCCAGTAAAAGAATCAACTTTCAACGGTGGGCAAATTAAGTCCATTACCTCCTTTCATGTGTACCAATTGAGGATTGGATATTCCTTATTTTTTGGCTCATGTCCTAAAATATTCTAATAAAATAGATGGACGACAAGGATATATCATATACATTACGGTGGGGCCCATGGATTTAAGTCAACATTTTTAGAACGGTTTTCTAGGTGGAATTTCTCACTCATTTTCAAACAAGTGAAAAAGTAATAATTACTTATTTACCAAGAGTATAGGAATTTACCAGTATCATGGAAAATCAAACAGGCCCTTAGGATTTGAAAAATGGAGATTCCATATGCTTGAGGGATGCCACCCTAAAGAGGGGGAGTGATACGTGGCCGAGGACAAGTTGGTAGCCACCAATCCCCACTTGAACTCCCTTCTTTGGCAGATAACCTCCTCTAAACGTGTGAAGTTTCTACTATGAAGGTTGCTACTTTGAGATTTTACATATTTCTCCGATTGGGCTTACTTTTGGGCTTAACTATGTGAGTTAATTAGGCTGTTGAATTGGGTAGGCTAACGGGTGAGTTGACTCGTTGAGTTGAGTCAAGGTTCCTAGGGTTTAGGGTTAGGCTGACTGGGTTGACTGGGTTGAGTCTATGGTTTGTGATTGGAGTTCCTAGGGTTTAGCATTCTAAGGTTTAAGGTTTAAGATTGGAGTTTGGTTGACCATTCATTGGTTTAAACTTAATCAGCTTATCAACCTGGGGTGGAGTGTTTACAAATGCCCCTCTTTGATAGAGGTTGTGCGCAATTGAATGCTAAAGCAAGTGGACACTCCACATTTTTCAGTCAGTCATGAATTACGATATGGATTCATAGTCTACCTTTGTGTTTGTGTCAACTGGTTGCTTGGAAATAGATAACTTGCACATATCGCAAGGGTTTGAAGAAAATGTTGTGATTGTCCCTATGTGGGCCGCCAATCGCAATCATTTCACTCCTAATCGGTACTAACATCGAAAAGGTATAGTAGAGCCCATGTACTTTCTACAGCCTTACGAGGATACTGACCCGTAATGGAATATCTATTGCTTCCCAGATCACCCCATGATTACTTGTTTAGCTTGATCGTCAAAGTGGTTAGCCACCCCGCACTTTCTGTGGCCTTACAGGGAACTCACTATACCAACTTCGACTCGATCACATTCTATAAGCATCCACGCTTAGGTATGTGTGGGTGATCTTTTTCATACAATCTTCTGGTTTTGACACTTAAGTTACAATTTGTCTTTTTTGTCATTTGGATGATTTCTTCTAACTAGTCTCGACCTATCATCTCTTCATAGCATTAGCATTTGATACGATGGAATTGATACTGGAGCTCAGTCTGATCGTACTTTGATGTGTATTCAGATTTGATATTCTTAGGTGAAACCACGAGATAACGAATCTTATTTGGTTTTGCGATGACTCCCACCTAGAGATAAGAAGATCTCTTAGTGCCTCGGAAGTTTGATGCTTTACTTTGAATATGTTTTATAATTTTAAAGTCACCCCACTCGAAGGAGTGATACTTTTGGGGGGTGGGGGGGTGTCTATTTGAAAATGACTTATTAGTTGTTTCCACTGGGGATGCCTATGGGATTTCAAGTATGCTAGTTTTTATTAAAAATATGTGAGGGGCTAGTGCGTATGATGGTTATGATTCGAATTGACTTGGCTGGGGATTATAAATTTTTAGGATTTTGTACTTTATTACTTGGATTTTGGTTGTCACAATTGGGACTTGAGATATGTTGGGGATGGTTTATTGGATGCAAGTTAGATTGATGGTTATAATCAATAGTCCAATTCAGCACTGATGATTAATCAGTTTTATTTTCTCAGAAGGTTATCAGACTTGATTATTTTTGGCCTAAGCTGGATCGTTGGTTGTGATTAACTCCGACTTTTATTATGGATGGTACAGATCTGTCTATGGATGGTAGTCAGGATTATGATATGCAACTAATTGTGTCCATCGTACCATGCATTTGCGGTCAATATTTTGATCCATGATCGATTCCATCGTCCCACTGTTTGTAGTCAAGATTCTGATCATGATCAATCAGATCTGTCATCCTGCTGTTTGTTGTCAAGATTCTGATAATGATCGATCAGATCCATCATCCCCAGTTTGCGGTTAAGATTCTTATCCATGATCAATCAGATTCATCATCTAGCTAGTTTTGCGGTAAAGATTTCGACTTATGATCAATCAAATCTGTTGTCCCGTAGTTTTATGGTTAAGATTTAAATCTATGATTGATCAGATCTGTCGTCTCGCGATTTTATGGTCAAGATTTCGATTCATGATTGATCGGATCCGTCGTCCAACGGTTCTGCGATTAGGATTCCGATCTACGATCGACTGGATCCATTATCTCATGGTTTTGTGGTAAAGATTTTGATCCATGATCGATCAGATCCATCGTTCCACTGTTTTGTAGTTAAGATTCCGATCATGATCGATCAGATCCGTCGGCCTGCAGTTTGCTGTCAAGATTCCGATTATGATCGATCATATTTGTTGTCTTATGGTATGTGGTCAAGATTTTGACCCATGATTGATCGAATCCATTGTCCTGCTAGTTTTGCAGTCAAGATTTTGATTTATAATCGATCGGATCTGTCGTCTCATGGGTTGTGACTCTCTGGGGAAGTGTTATTGACAATTTTAAAAGATGATTTGGTCCATCAGATTGTGAGCTGATAGTCGTGATTGATGCCAGTTTTTATTGGGAGTGTTTTGAGATTTTAAAAATGATCCGGTTCATCGGATCATGAATTGATGGTCGCGATCGATGCTGGTGTTTATTGGAAGTGTTTTTAAGATTTTGAAAATGATCCAATCCATCAGATTGTGAATTGATGGTTATGATCTACGTTGGTTTTTATTAAAAATATTCTTAGAAATTTTAAAAATGATCTAGTCTATTGGATTGTAAATTAATGATCACGATTGATGTTGATTTTTATTGGAAATATGTTGAGCTTTTTTAAATGATCCGGTCTATCAGATCGCAAATCAACGGTCGTGATCGATGCTAGTTTTATTGGGAGTGTTTTTTAGTTTTTGGAAATGATCCAATCCATCGGATCATGAATTAACGCTCGCAATTGACGCTGGTTTTTATTAAAAAATTCTTGGAAATTTTAAAAATGATCCGATCAATTGAATCGCAAATCAATGACCGTGATCAATGCTGATTTTTATTGAAAATATCTTGAGCCTTTTGAAATGATTTGGTCCATCAGATAGCGAATTGACGGTCGGGATCGATGCTTGTTTTTATTGAAAGATTTTACAAAGTTTTAAAAATGATCTGGTCTATCGAATCGTAAATTAACAATTACGATCAATGCCAATTTTTATTGGGAAATATATTTTCAAAGATTTTGAGATGGATCTAGTCCATCAGATTATGTATCGACGGTCGTAATCAATGCTGGTTTTTACTGGGAATATTTTTTTTTTGTGAAACTTGAAAATGCATGGAATTTTCTTTCTCCTTCTCATCATGTTTCCAATTTCTCATGAGTTACTGGATTTTGAATTAAAATTTGAATTTTCCCACCATTTTCATCATTTACTCTCTTTCTCTCTTTCATCACTTCATTATAGATAATCTGTGCAAGATTTTTTACAAGGAGGTCTTCCCAAGGTCCCTCTCTTCCCAAGGGGAGAGAGTTAGGCCAAGTCTCATCACCAAGAGGGGCACTGGTGGCAAGTTGGTTACCACCGATCCCCCCTTTACACCTTGGTTTCTTCTAAGTGTCGGGTAATAGAGTGTGGCTTCCTCTTCTATATATTTCAGGACAATAGCTCATCCAATGGCTGCATCTTCATAATTTTTCTTTTTCTTTCTTTATTTCTTTTCTCCCTTTTAAGCTCTCTGTGGTGCTCTCTTGGTGTGAGGAGATAACTGTAAAGGTAAGGGTCATTTATGTTTTCACTTCCTTCCATTTATCCTATCTTTATTCATTTGTTCTCATGTTTTCTTTTTTTCTTTTTCTCCCATAGGTGCTTCTTTAAGGCTTTGAGTGTGGTGCAAAGTGATGGACAACAAGAATAATTCAGGGCTCAGGTGGTGCATGGAGTTGCACTTTCAAGGCCTTCCACTAATGCTTTCTTTCATGTACATTAAGCTACATGTAAGGGGTGTTATTTCTTTGGGAGCCTTTTGTGTTATGTAAAGAATATATCGAAAATGATTCCTTGGGCCCCATATGTATTTGGGTAGGCACAAGCTCCATTTCGGTTCCCCTTTTCATGTTATATTTTCTCATGCCTCTATGCTTTTCTTTTCTTCTCTTTTTGGGCCCATTGAGATGGAATGGCCCACATCAGATTTTTAACTCTAAAAAATCTTTGTGGTGGCCCAAATGTCCTTTGGGAATCCTATGGACAAGAGAGAATGATCCACACTAAATTTTTTACGTTTAAATGGGTTGAGATTCCATGTTGGGCCCAAGTGAGGCATGTGACCCATTCTTCTTTAAGGATTATTAGGTTTGCTTGCTCCTTTTGTGTTTTGGGGCTTAAGTTCCTTGGGCTAAGATAGCTATACCCTTTTGCTTTCTTTGGTGAGCCTTGAATAGTTTTTGTGGTCCATGTCAATGTTAGTCAAGGGCTTAGCTTTTTGATCCATATGTAAGACTCCCGGTTCTTTTCACAAGTTCACTTTGGGAAGATTGTCCACTTAAAAACCTCTTTCGGGCGTTGACTTGGAAATCTCGAATTCATTTGTATGTGTAAGCATGTTACTTTGCCGTTCTTGTTTGTAGATGGATCATAACTAGTCCATAGGAAACCCTTTGCAAGTGCGGGAAATGGGGCATCCTTGATCTCTCCTCTTGACTTTCTTTTGGGAGGGATTCATGGATTCTTTAGTGCTTTGATGGAGTTGCATTGGGCCTCTCTCAAGTGCCCCACTAGTAGACCTCGTTCCTTTTATCGTTGCCATACATTTTTTAAAGGGATTAGTCTTATGGTGTGGCACTTGACAAGGTTCACCATTGGTATTGAGATGAGTTCATTGTGATTTAGAGTGCCTCATTATTCACCTTAAGACCACATATGGGCTCCTACTTGAGGCTTGTACCTTGAATTGGCTTTCATGTTTCTCATTGGGTTACCTTGTCCTTATTGCCTATCTTGAAGTGGGTCATGGGACAAGCTCGTGTGAAGCATTTTTTAGACTAGTCGTGTCTTGTGGATCCTTTCCCATATCCTGCTTTAAGCTAGTCATTCAGAGATTAAAAAGAAGATGGCATGAGACACTTACCTCGACCTGATTTTATGTAGATATGCCTTGTTGGTCCCGCGACCAGACTAGTACCTCATCCTTGTCCGATGTCGATCCCGTCCACATTCCCCATGAGAATAATCATCTTTCATCTGGGGCTTGCCCTGACATTTCCATTAGGGGATAGGGAGATCGTGAGAACTGGGAGGAGTGGTTCCTCGAGCCACAGCTGTAACTGGGTGCTATTCTGGAAGCTTCTTCCTTTGCAGGCTTCTTGACTCTTCGATTTCCCTAGGCTAATAGGATGCTGGTGGTTGCCCTCTGTGAGCATTTGTGGGACAACACTCACACCTTTCAGTTACCCTTAGGTGAGTGGGGGATTGCCCCATTAGATGTTTTTATGCATGTGGGCCTCCCATCCTACGGTACACGCATGGTGAATGACAAGACCTTGCTAGTCATTACTGATGACGATTGGATGAACCTCATTGACACCATTCCTCCAAGCTCAGAGTTTTATTATAATCAGTTGAAGCTCCACTGGTTGACGACCACCTTTGCTCACATTATCTCGGATGATGATCAGATGACCGTTTTTAAGGCCATAGCCATGGTAATTTTTCTCTTGGGATCCCTCATATTCTATCATGACAATGAGAGGATGAATCCAAGATTTGTCTTCTTGTTGGAGGACTTATTGTTCCCTTACAACTGGAACATGGTTCTACTAGCTCGTATGTATCATGGCTTGGATAAGGTCAGTCATGATAGCTGTTCTTTGACAATATTTTGATCGATTATTGAGGTAATAACCATTTCTCTAGCCCGGATCTCTTAATCCTTTGGATGACGATTATGCTCATTTCATTTTTTGTTTGATCTCCATACCTATCTTTATGACCATTTTTCCTCATCTGACACTGCCATTGAGGGATATCACAGTTCTGAGTGATGTCATATGCTTATCTTCATATGTTCTTGACCTTATCGGTCAAGATGGCATTCGAGGCATCTTGCCCACATCACCTACTTTTTGATCCAGACACCTACAAATGGTATCTAGGCAAGCGACTGTTCGGTCAACTTACCAAGGTGCTTGTTAGGTAGCATTTCGGCTTCTTCAATTTGTAGGCAGAATGTCAGAACTTCTTATAATTCAACTATGAGTTTCCATTGTGCTGCTCCCTTAAAAATGTTTAACATAGATGCCAACATAGTTAGGGCATAAGTAAATTGGTTCTTGGCACGTGACATGTATGTAAAAGTGAATTTATGGAATTCGTTGATGAGATTTTCGAAATAAACGTGGCATGGAATCATCTTTTCATTATTCGTCTTCCAAAATTACCGTTCATTTGATTAGTAATGAGCTGAGAGTCATCGAAGACTCTTTTTTTTTTTTTTCACCTCCAAAATGATTGCTTCTTTTAAGCTTTTTATACATGTCTCGGACTCGGCTATGTTGTTCATACATCTAAAGGCTAGCCTTCTCGAAATAGGGATGGGGACATCATCTGGAGAGTAGAGGATTGCCCCTACTCTGCTTCTTTTAGTGTTAGCTGCATCGTTGAAGTATAATGTACATTCATCTGCCTTTAGTCCTTCTCCCTCAAGGAATAGGATGTCTTCACCGAGGAAGGTCTTCAATGGCTGGTAGTTAGGCAGAGAGTGTGCTGCGAGATGGTCAGCCAACGTTTGCCCTTTAATTACTTTCTGAGTGACATAGGTGATGCTGAACTCTTAAAGCAATAATTGCCATTTTACGATTCTTCCTATTAGAGCCAATTTCTCTAACATGCACTGCAATGGATTCATTCATGTGAGCAGGAGGATTAGATAAGCGATCATGTATTGGCATATGCGTTTAGTGGCTCATACAAGGGCGAAGCATGTCTTTTCGATCAAATAGTATTAGGATTCACAATCAGTGAATCGATGATCGAGATAGTAAGTCATTCACTCCTTTCTTCTTATGTCGTCATGTTGGTCAAGGATGCACTCGATGACGTATGCGGCTTCTGAGATATATAGTTGTATGGGACATCTAGGCACCGATAAGATTAGCATTGGTGGGTCAAGAAGATACTTCTTGATTCTGTCGAAGGCCTTTTGACAATCCCCTTTTCATTCCTTTGCCATGTTCTTACGGAGCAGCTTGAATATGAGCTCACATATGGGCGTAAACTAGGTAATGAAGCGACTAATATACTGGACTCTGCCTAAAAAAACTCTAAATTTCATTCTCATTTTTTGGAGGTGCCATCTCAAGAATTGTTTTTGTCTTTGATTTTTCGACTCAGATGCCATCCTCATTAACAACGAAACCAAGCATATTGTTCCTGGTTGCCCCAAAGATACACTTTTATGGATTAAGGCGGAGCTTAAAATTTTTCACTCGGTCAAAGAGTGTTTTGAGGTCTTTAAAGTGCCCCTTGATGCTTTGGGACTTGACGATCATATCATTCCCGTAGAATTTTAACTCTTTATTTATAATGTCATGGAATAATCCTTTCATGGCTCGTTGGTAAATTGCTCCTGCATTTTTCAACCCGAATGGCATGACTCGATAATAAAAGGTTTCCCACAACATAATAAAGGATGTCTTTTCATGGTCTTTCGTGGCCATTTTGATTTGGTTGTAGCCAGAGAAATTTTTCATAAAAGAGAAGATTTTGTATCCTGCTGTATTGTTAACCAGGGTGTCGATGTGGGGCAGTGGTTAGTCATCCTTCGAATTGACTTTTTGTTGAGGTCGTGGAAGTCGATGCACCTTCGGACCTTGTCGTCTTTCTAAGGGACGGGAACGATGTTGGCAAGCCATTTCAGATAGTTGGATACTACCACGAAACAGACATTGTATTGCTTGATTACTTCCTCCCGTACTTTCAGGATCGAATCTAGTCACATTCTCCTCAACTTATATTTGACCGGCTTGATTTTAGGCTTCGTGGGTAGACAGTGTACCACCAGATCTTCATCAAGTTCAAACATGTTTTTGTAAGAGAAGGAAAAATTTGATAACCGCGGTTTTAAAAACTTAATCATCCTCTTCTTGTGGCTCGAAGACAGATTT
Organism: Magnolia kwangsiensis; assembly: GCA_037074715.1. Classification (NCBI taxonomy): domain Eukaryota; kingdom Viridiplantae; phylum Streptophyta; class Magnoliopsida; order Magnoliales; family Magnoliaceae; genus Magnolia; species Magnolia kwangsiensis. Next base: position 37,046,827 of record CM073576.1, on the reverse strand, counting down.
TCCAATGCATACTTCTTGGGGATTCTCAAGAGTTCTAAGATTAACCACCTCGAAATCATTAGGTGAAACATTGGTTTTTGAATAGAACTTATTTAGGAGATTTTCAAGTTCAAAAGTCAAGCCATCATTTTCCTCATCCTTGACCTATTCCAAACCCATAAGTTTGAAGTCTTATTCTATGTCAAAGTCATAGATGTTAACTTTGGCTTCATGTAGCTCTTCAGATGAGTCAAACACTTTATTACATGTGCTTTTTGAAAAAAATTCTAATTTTTGGGTATTTTGAATTTTTTTTTAATGCTTTTGGTTTTTGTAAGGTTTCTACTATTTTTGGGCTTTGAGGATTTTTTGTTATTTTTAGGTTTTGGTGATTTTCTATTGGTTTTTAGTTTTGAGAATTTTCTATTGTTTTTTAGTTTTGAGGATTATCTATTATTTTTTGGGTTTGAGGGTTTTCTATTATTTTTTATTTTTGAGGATTTTTCAAAATTTTGTGTTTTAAATTTATCAAACAACGAGCAAGTAGGCATTTCGAGCCACTATCTATCATGGTATTACCTAGGGTTCGAATATTATCTATTTACAGGGACTCTTTTTTTCCAGACCAACACTGTGAGAAGATTGACTAGCCAATTCAAACGTCATGGGGGTGGTGAACCAATTGGAGCCCTGCACTCCCACCCCTTGAGAGGCAGAGTTTGGGATGTAGTGGAATATTTTTTTTATTGTGCCCAATCATCATGATGTGAAGGGGGCTAGGTTCTGACTTGGTGTCAAATTCATCTGGCCTTCATTCCTTATGTCGTAGAGTTCTTCAAGTTGTTACAACTCCAGTGGGACCACTGTCATGGTCCAATCAAGAGGGGGTAGCTCTTACCCTTTGCTTATATGTTTCTTGGGAAACTCAGTGAGTGTAAGAGTATTATCGTGATCTTGTGGGTCGAAATCTAGATCTTGACATGGATGGATGACTTCGACGTTGACTAATTGGATTGATGTAAAAGGGAGGGGATGGCTTATCTCTTGGCCCTTCAGCCTCGTCTTAGGATATGTTTCCTCTGGTTTCTCTAGTAAAGGAGACTCATATCTCGGTCCTACCTTTCCTGCTCAATCTTGAACCTCAATTATCTTAGTGGTATCTTGGTGTTCAAGATAGTAGTTCAAGATTTGACGGTCGGCTAGAGGGAAAATATAGTTTGATTTTAAAGGACATGTCATTGAAATATGATATACTACTTTGAACTGAAAGCTTTAATAGGGGTTGTGTTTGTCTAGTTGTTATGCGTAAATGACTGGGATGTTAGGTTCCCCTAGATGATTTTTTTTTTTCGGTGCAAAATGAATCTGCCAGAATGCAGAGTACCTTATTCTCAAGGATGTACTTAACCCTTTGGTGAAGAATTGATGGAATGACCCCAACTTAATGAAGCTAAGGTCGTTCGAGGAGAAGATTGAATGATGAACGATGTCCAAAACCTAAAAATAGATGATGGATATATCTGCGCTAATTCACAGTTTAAGATCAACCTCTCCTTGTGCTTGTCTTCGGGAATTATTGAATACTCTCACATTCATATTACTTGTCCTGAACATATATGGTTTTAGTCCCAAATACAAGGCATTTTGAAGTTGGATAACGTTCAAACTTGAACTATTATCAATCAGTACCAGCAGGATGCTGTAGTCCTTATGATAGACGGTTATATTTAATGACCTTGCATGGTCACGACCTTCTTATGCTAACTTGTCATCTAAGAAAGTGATGGCTTGGGGTGCAAGGAGTTGCATATCATGTGTGCGACCATTTTAGGTGGAGCCTCCCGAGAGATGTGCACATCATTTAGAGTTTTAATAAAAATCTCCTAGTGTGCTTGCTATGTACAAAGGAGTTCCCAAATGGGTATATGGGCCGTGATGGTTTTAAACTGGCCCACTACATCATATGCGGTATCGACCTTGTGTACCAATTCGACCGAAGGTCCTTTAGGATCTCATCTGAGTCATTCTTTTTGAAAGCATCTCCCATTAGGATATATGTTTCCCACCTCAGAGCATTCTGGGTAATGGCAAGGGACTGCCTTATTGTCTAATATCGGTTTCATCCTTCCTTAAAGAACCAAAGGAGGCGAAGATTCTAGAGGGGATAGAGGGTTAGCGATAGAAGACATGTTGTTTGATTGGGGAGCTCGCGGTGCCCATAGGAGTACCAAGATTTGTGCAGGAGTGCGTTCCTGGATTGTCTGGTGTTGAGGGTCAAATACTACATATTAGACCCCATTTATTACTTGGATTTACGAACATAATGCCGTTTAACGCCCGGTTTTAATCGTGTTTCGTTGCAGGGTGTGATTAGGAGAGTTGACTGAAAAAGAGTATTAAAAGTACTGATTTGATGCTCCAGAGGCACCAAGGCAAGCGACGGACCCCAGGGGACTGAGATCGACGGAATTACACGCCAGAAATCTGTAAAATTGAAGGAACTGAAACTCAAGTGGCCTGAAGGACGTCCAAAATGCAAGATCACAGGGTTCCCGCCATCCGATTGTCCTGAAACTTCATATATGGGATGAGAGCCATAAATTAACCATACACGTCAAATTTCAGCTATTGAAGATCTCTGGAAGTGGGCCAACAGACTGATCAGGCCCTTAATTCATTAAGTGGGGCCCACCTGATATCTGGAACTGCCTCAAAATTCTTATCAACGGTCAAAATAATATGAGAAAGAGTATGGACGGTGTAGATTTCTCGTAAACATTACGGTGGGCCCTGTGTACAAGGTGTGTGCACATTGCACACATGCACGTACACGTGCATGGGAATCGACGCAGGCGGGTCAGCAGCGCTGACCCGTACCTTCCTAAAACAGCGAACGCTGTTTCCGTTTCAAACGGACGATGTCCATTTTTACGGACTGATGTGGGCCCCACACATTGCCTGTACGGAAGATCTGATCCGTCCATCGTGTAGAGGGGCCTGAAAACTACAAAACCTTGCTGAAAGTTCACTTCCATGCGTGCACACGTGTGAGGTACAGGGGTCACAAAAGATTAGTTCTGCGACGTTCAAATCTGATCTTGTTGTAATTTCTTCTCTGGGTCGCGTCAATGGACATTCAAAACCACCTATTCTTGACTAAAATTTCATCCTGAATCCAATGGATGTGGTGGATTTTTCAAAAAATGCTTCTGTGGGGCCCACCGATCACAACAGCGAAATGGTGTGAAAGGTTTCGCACATTCGCGAAAACTGACTTTTCTAGGCGGTTTTGGCCCACCATCTTTGATCATATGGCAGATTTGAACCGTCTATTATGCAGAGGACCCAAGAAAGTACTAAAGGACGGTGTTTCTTTGAAATTTGAGCGAGAAAAGTGGCGTGTTTCGAGGCACCGAACTTGACTGCGAAAAAGCTTTCAATAGGCATGCATAGCTTTCCAAATCCGATTCAAATCCGATTTTTACCACTTCAGCTGCTATATAAGGAGGTTTTGGACGTGGGGAGCATTCATTCAAGGCTAGGAAGGAAGAAAAAGAGAGACGTGGAGGCTTGGGTTTGGACGTGGATTAGAGAGAAGAGAGAGAAACAGAGGTTTTTGGTTTTCTTTCTTATTTATTATTTTTTCTTTTTCTTCTTTCTTTTGTTTTCATTTAGGAGATCCAGCCATCCATGTCTGGCTAAACCTCCTAGCTAGGGCTAGGAGGTGAAGCTTGTAATGAGATGGGAGATTTGATTTTATTTTAATTTTAATTCATGAATTGACGTTGATTTTAGTTAATTATTATGGGAATGTTTTAGGTTTTTAATGGTCTATTGTGACTGAAATTACAATGGGTCTGCAATGGCTTTGAATATTTCCGTTCTCTTTAATGTTTATGATGTCAGGAAGCCCTGTTGTTCACCATAGTCTCCTGGCCATGGTTGGATGTCGGTACCATTCCTAACTTTCATACATGTGATTGGGTGGTAATTAGTTTAATTCTGTTGTTTGCCATAGTCTTTTGGGCATGGTTTGGTGATGGAATCCATTCTAATTCATCTTCCTTTCATCTCTTTGAAAACTAGATCAACGGCAGTTCAGTAATTTCCATAATTTTTGATGCATGCATAAGTTCTCCCTGATCTCTACAAGTGGATCCTCTAAATCCCTAGTTTCCTTATCTCTGATTTCCTAAGCTTTAGATAATAATTTCACAATTATTTCTCAAATCACAAATAGTTTAGATTTCACCTTATTCTAGTTCTAGTTCTAGTTAATTTTAGATAACGTACAAGTTTCAGTCCCTTGGGATTCGACCTCGGTCTTACCGAGTTATTACTACATCACAACCCTGCACTTGGGGAGTGAACAAGTTTTTGGCGCCGTTGCCGGGGACTGTCGGCTACGTTTTTCTGAAATTAATTAGTTTTAGGATTAGATTTTCTTTTTAGAAATTTTTAATTCTAGGTTTAGAAGCTTAGTTATTTTCCTTATTAGAAAATTTTCCTAACTTTAGAAACTTTCTATTCTTCATTCTATCTGATTTTTAGAACTAACTCAATTTTTCTATTTTGTAGGAAGCTTCTAATTTAGTAAGCTCTTTCTAATTCTTCTTTCTTTGGAATTTCTTCTTTTCCCTAGAAATTAGTTTACTTTTAATTAGAACTTTCTACTCTTAGAAACTAACTTATTTTGTTTTGTTTTGCAGATTCTTAACCTAGGCCTCCAAATTTGGTAACTTCTTTCCATCTTTCCCTTTTTCTAGATTTCTTCTTTCTTTCTCTTAGGTTTAAGTTAGAATTTGAGGGCTGAGTGTGTTTTATGCCCCATTGGGCACGCGACAACACTCGACGTCTCGTGACTGAAGGAGGATTAGTTGAGGGGTTGACTGTCCATCGCAGGACTAGACACCACTTGAATTCTCCTGAGTTAGAAGACGTTATGGCTGAAAATCAACCTTAAGCACTACCCCAACCAAGGGTTGAGGAAGTATATGATGAGAATGAGGTGCATCAGGCACCCCCGCCTCGTACTTTACGAGATTATTTACAACCGGCGGGGGTGAGTACGCCCTCATGCATGATTTTTCCTGAGAATACAGGACATATGGACATCAAGCTAGGAGTTATCCAACTCCTTCCTAAGTTCCATGGGCTTGAGTCTGAAGAACCATATTTGCATCTGAAAGAGTTCGATGAAATCATAGGCACCTTATACTTTCCTAATGTATCTGAGGATACTATTAGGCTGAAACTCTTTCCATTTTCCTTGAAAGAAAAAGCCAAGATGTGGTTACATTCACTGCGTCCTAGATCCATTGGCACATGGAATGATATGCAGAGGGAATTTATAAAGAAAATTTTCCCACATCATAAGACAATTACCCTCAGGAGAGCAATCATGAACTTTGCCCAAAAGGAAGATGAAATATTCTTCCAACGTTGGGAAAGGTTCAAGGATCTGGTTAATGCATGCCCACAACATGGCTTTGAAATATGGCGCATTACGAATTTTTTCTATGATGGGCTAACATCTTCCATGCGCCAAATGGTCGAGACAATGTGTAATGGAGATTTTATTAATAAAAATGTCGACGAGCTATGAGATTACCTCGATAGTCTCGCGAAAAAAACACAATCATGGGACTATTACCCAAGGACGAACACTACGTCTAGGCCGACTCATTCAAGGGAAAAAGGAGGAATATATCTCCTAAAAGAGGATAATGATCTTAACGCTAAGGTGGCCAATCTCACCAAAAAATTTGAGGCCATGGAAGGAAGGAAGGAAAAGGTTAATGAAAGTGTTTGCGGCATCTGTGATTGCGACATTCATACTACTGAAAATTGTCCTTCAATACCTGCCTTTCGAGAAGTATTGAATGAACAATCTAATGCCGTAAATAACTATCAAAGACCTTTCAATGGACCACCCTCTAATACGTACAATCCTGGCTGGAAAAATCATCCGAATTTTAGTTGGAGGAACGGACAAACTGCTACCCCTCAAGGTTTCTTCAATCAAAATCCAAATCAGGGAAAACCTCAAGAAGAATCGATTCAAATTTCCATACAAGAGCTGGCTCGGACAATGCAAGGAATTTCAGATTTTATGCAAAAAATAGATTCACGTATGACGGCTATGAAAAAAGGGATGCTTCCTGCACAACCAATCCCTAATCCGAAACTGCAATACGAGACAGGTGATCCCAGCTCTTCAAATCAAATGGGACACGATAAATCCATCACCACTCTTAGGAGTGGGAAGGTTATTGATAAAACCCTTCCGGTGAGGCCCGAAAAGCCTCAAGAACCAGAAGAGGACAACAATGATGGATCTAGTGGCGCCCCCCAAAAATTTGAACCGAAACCTCTAGAAAAGCCAGTTGCTCCGTTTCCCCAACGGTTGGTTGAACCAAAACGTCTATCTAACTCTCAGGATATCCTAGAGGTATTGAAACAAGTGAAAGTCAACATTCCTCTGCTTGACGTTGTAAAACAGATACCTTCATATGCTAAATTTCTAAAGGACTTATGCACTACTAAACGACGGAAAAGTGTTCAAAAGAAGATCTCCTTGACTGAAAAAGTGAGTGTCATCCTGAAACAAGATGTCCCGCAAAAATTCAAAGATCCCGGTTACCCAACCATATCATGTGTGATCGGGAACTATCGAATTGATCACGCACTTCTTGACTTAGGAGCAAGCGTCAATCTGATTCCTTACTCGGTATACCAATAGTTAGGTTTGGGTGAATTAAAACCCACTCGAACCACACTACAACTTGCTGATCGTTCTATTCATATACCAAGAGGGATCATCGAGGATGTGTTGGTCCAGGTGGATAGATTCTACTACCCTGTTGATTTTATCATCTTGGACACCGAACCCATCAATGACACGAGCACTCAGATTCCCGTCATTCTTGGTCGCCCATTCCTGTCCACTTCAAATGCAATTATCAATTGCAGGAATGGTGTCATGACTATGTCCTTTGGAAATTTGACATTGGAATCGAATATCTTTTTCAATAACGGCAGCAACTCAGAGGATGATGACGATTTCCACGATGTTAACATGATTGATTCTTTTGTGGAAGATAGAACGCCTCTCACCTTATCCTCTGATCTTCTCGAGACGTGCCTGGCCCACTCCCATGATCTTGATGATGATATAATTAGGGAGACGTGTGCCATGCTTGATACTGCACCGGTACTTAAAGTTAACCGGTGGAGGCCACACATTGAAGAATTGCCCCAAACTTATGTAGTGCCTCTACCGTCTAACCTCAAGCCACCGAAGCTTGACCTAAAACCTTTGCCCTCTGATTTAAAATATATCTATTTAGGTCAAGATGAGACATACCCGGTGGTGATCTCTGCCCGCCTGGAGAAAGAACAGGAGAGTATGCTGATATCTACTCTCATTGAGTATAAGGGAGCTCTTGGATGGACGATAGCGGACCTCATGGGAATTAACCCATCGATTTGTACTCACCGTATATATCTTGAGGACAATGCAAAGGCTGTTCGGCAATCACAACGTAGACTAAATCCAAACATGAAGGAAGTGGTTAAGGCCGAGGTTCTCAAACTATTGGAAGTGGGGATCATTTACCCCATATCCGATAGTCAATGGGTGAGTCCAACTCAGGTGGTTCCTAAGAAGTCCGGGATCACCATCGTAGCCAATGCCAATAATGAACTCGTGCCAACCAGAGTTACTACTGGTTGGAGAATGTGCATTGACTACAGAAAGCTGAATACCATCACAAGAAAAGACCACTTTCCTTTGCCCTTCATTGATCAAATCCTGAAAAGGCTAGCTGGTCATTTCTATTATTGTTTCCTTGATGGGTATTCAGGTTATAATCAGATTGAAATCGCCCCTGAGGATCAGGAAAAGACCACATTTACATGTCCCTATGACACCTTTGCTTACAGAAGGATGCCATTCGGGTTATGTAATGCCCCTGCCACCTTTCAGCGATGCATGACGAGTATCTTTTCTGACATGGTGGGAAAATATTTAGAGGTCTTCATGGACGATTTCTCTATTTTTGGTTCATCTTTCAGCGAATGCTTAGCAAGTCTTAAATGTGTGCTGAAAAGATGTGAAGAAAAAAATTTGGTACTTAACTGGGAGAAGTGCCATTTTATGGTTCAAAAGGGAATTGTCCTTGGACATATCATCTCGTCCAAAGGAATCGAGGTAGATAAGGAAAAAATCGATCTTATCTCTAACCTACCTCCACCCAAGAACATCAGAGATGTGCGATCCTTCTTAGGACACGCAGGCTTTTACAGACAATTCTTAAAGGATTTTAGTCTCCTCTCTCGTCCTTTATGTAATCTTCTTCAAAAGGATACACCATACGAGTGGACTGAGCAGTGCTAAGAAGCTTTCACTAAGCTTAAGGGCATGTTAACCACTGTACCTATCATGCAGCCACCTGACTGGAGTCTTCCTTTTGAACTTATGTGCGACGCCTCTGATTATGCTCTTGGAGTGGTTCTAGGCCAGAGAAAAGATAAGCGGCCTTACGTTATTCACTACGCAAGTAGGACTCTAAATCCTGCCCAAGTGAACTACTCGACTACGGAAAAGGAACTCTTGGCCGTAGTGTTCGCCTTGGACAAATTTAGGTCCTACCTGATCGGATCCAAGATCATTATCTACATACATCACGCGACACTTAAGTATCTTATTTCTAAGAATGATTCTAAGCCCCGCCTGATACGATGGATCCTTCTACTCCAAGAATTCGATTTGAAAATTAAAGACAAAAAGGGAGTAGAGAATGTAATGGCCGATCATCTTTCTCGCCTTAATACCTCTAATTCTCTTAAGGCGACCCATATCAATGACATGTTCCTTGATGAACAACTGTTTAAAGTCTCCCATTCACCTTGGTTCGCTGATATTACTAATTATCTTGCTACAGGTGCCATACCGACACACTGGACGTCACAAGATAAAAAGAAATTCTTTACCAAGGTGTGTAACTTTTTCTGGGACGATCCATATTTGTTTAAATATTGCCCAGACCAACTCTTAAGGAGATGCGTACCAGACGATGAGCATCAGAGTGTCATCTCCTTCTGTCATTCACAGGCCTGTGGTGGTCACTTTTTTGCTAAAAAGACTACGGCCAAGATTTTACAGTGTGGCTTCTACTGGCCCACTATGTTCAGGGACACTCATGAGTTTTGCAAGGCTTGTGAGCGTTGTCAGAAATTGGGAGCATTGTCCCGTCGAAATATGATGCCCTTGAATCCCATCCTTATTATAGAAGCATTTGATTGTTGGGGCATTGATTTCATGGGACCATTCCCCCAATCATTTGGAAATCTGTATATTTTGCTCGCCGTAGACTATGTCACTAAATGGGTCGAAGCAATTCCGTGCCGCAAAAATGACCATCGCACGGTCATTAAATTTTTGAAAGAAAATATCCTGTCGCGGTTCGGAACACCTCGAGCCATCATTAGTGACGGGGGCTCACACTTCTGTAATAGACCATTCGAGAGTTTAATGAAGAAATACGGTATCTCGCATAAGGTGAGCACCCCATACCATCCACACACAAGTGGACAAGCTGAGATTTTCAATAGAGAGATCAAACATATCCTAGAGAAAATGGTTAACCATGATCGTAAGGACTGGTCAATTCGATTGACTGATGCCTTATGAGCGTACCGTACTGCTTTTAAAACTCCTATTGGAACATCTCCCTTTAGACTTGTCTATGGAAAGGCTTGTCACTTGCCGGTGGAATTGGAACATAAAGCATACTGGGCGATCAAAAATCTGAATTTCAATCTGGACAACGCTGGTTCGCTACGCAAACTTCAATTAAATGAACTTGAAGAAATCCGAAACGATGCGTACGAAAACTCGAGAATTTACAAGGACAGGATGAAGGCGTTTCATGATTAACATATTCTACAGAAATCATTCACGCCAGGTCAGAAAGTCCTCTTATATGACTCTCGACTACATCTCTTTCCGGGTAAGCTTCGATCTTGTTGGACCGGCCCTTACATTGTTGTTACTGCTTATCCTCATGGGGCTGTCAAGATAAAAGATCTTGACAATGGCAAGGAGTTTAAAGTTAATGGACATCGATTAAAGCCATTCGTCAAGGCATTTGAGTCAGAGGACATGTCCATGCCTCTGATTGCTCCTGTTTACCAGGACTGATCTCCTAGTCTGATGGAGGTATAGGTAGGTTTATCGCTTTCATAGGTCTAGGGTAGTTTGCTTTATTTGTCTGGCTGAAGACGGTAAATTTAGCGCTCCTGGGAGGCAACCCAGTCTTTTTATTCCATTTCATTTTATTTTTGTTTAGTTAGATAGTCAATGTTTGTGGGTAACATTACTGCAAACCCTCACGAGACTACAACTCGTCCACTAGGGGTAACCTAGGGGTTTAAAGGCTTGTTGCATATGCTAAATGCAATCGAGAGCACCTGCGAAAGTGGTATAGATAGGATTTTATTTTTGTTAATTTTATTTTATTTTCTCTCTTGTGCTAATCTGCTCTCTCCCAGCGATCTCTTGAAAAAAAACTCTCTTGATTCGTTATTCAGGTACTATCTTCCCATCACTTCTCATTTACTTTTGTTGTCCCATGTGCATTGCATGTTTATATCTTTTACATTGAGGACAATGTAGATTTTAGGTTGGGGGTGGGGGATTAGGTAACCTAATCAGTATTTTCTTGGTCTTGAGCAACAATTGTGAAAAATTTTTAAATTTTTCTGATTTTGACGAATATCCTTGATTTAGAATTGTGAGATATATGATGTTGGTAATTTATAACTCTTGGATTTAGCTACTTGATAGATTCCACAGTTGAGTTTGAATTATCAATCCATGATTAGAGATTTTAAACATTGATTGAGTCATGGTTTCACATGTCACATCTCGCTTTCATATTAAGGTTTCAGTTTGATATTGAATGGTTAATTTGGTAATCACTAAGCATGAAAGGAACTAGCCTGAAATATCTTGTCATCAGGGTATAAAAATTGAACAGGTTGGGCAATTAATCTTCACCATGGGTTTGCTCCCTATAGGTGAAGGTTTGATTCCCCACAGTTAAACATTCAAAAAAAAAAAAAAAAAATTATTAGGTAATTGGTCTTTTGCCATAGGTTTGCTCCCTATTGGTAAGGATTTGATTCCTCTTTTTGGCATGACTATTAATGGAAAAATAAAAAGTTGAAAAGATCAAAAGATGAAATTTATAAGGCAAGTTTGGTTATCATGAATTCTCTTGCTGGTTACCAATGAGATCCTGAAATAACAAATTCAATCTGAATGTGATTAGCTGAGATTACACTATACATCCATGGATCTCAAAGTTTAAAATTTTTCTAATTGATGATTAATGTTGTACACTTGATTATGAAGTCTACCGTGCGCTTGAGCTCAGGAGAAAACAATTTCTAACATTCATGAATATTAAATTTCTCGTATTTTGTTCAAAATCTCATTCGATTTCATAGAAAGTTCTCCTATAATTCTCAACTTATTTTTCGCATACTTTGCTCGGGACTAGCAAAATGCTAGTTAGGGGTTGTGTTGAGGGTCAAATACTACATATTAGACCCCATTTATTACTTGAATTTACGAACATAATGCCGTTTAACGCCCGATTTTAATCGTGTTTCGTTGCAGGGTGTGATTAGGAGAGTTGACTGAAAAAGAGTATTAAAAGTACTGATTTGATGCTCCAGAGGCACCAAGGTAAGGGATGGACCCCAGGGGACTGAGATCGACGGAATTACACGCCAGAAATCTTCAAAATTGAAGGAACTGAAACTCAAGTGGCCTGAAGGACGTACAAAATGCAAGATCACAGGGTTCTCGCCATCCGATTGTCCTGAAACTTCATATATGGGATGAGAGCCATAAATTAACCGTACACGTCAAATTTCAGCTATTGAAGATCTCTAAAAGTGGGCCAACAGACTGATCAGCCCCTTAATTCATTAAGTGGGGTGCACCTGATAACTGGAACTGCCTCAAAATTCTTATCAACGGTCAAAATAATATGAGAAAGAGTATGGACGGTGTAGATTTCTCGTAAACATTACGGTGGGCCCTGTGTACAAGGTGTGTGCACATTGCACACATGCACGTACACGTGCATGGGAATCGACGCAGGCAGGTTAGCAGCGCTGACCCGCACCTTCCTAAAACAGCGAACGCTATTTCCGTTTCAAACGGACACTGTCCATTTTTATGGACTGATGTGGGCCCCACCCATTGCCTGTACGGAATATCTGATTCGTCCATCGTGTAGAGGGGCCTGAAAACTACAAAACCTTGCTGAAAGTTCACTTCCATACGTGCACACGTGTGAGGTACAGGGGTTACAAAAGATTAGTTCTGCGATGTTCAAATTTGATCTTGTTGTAATTTTTTCTCTGGGTCGCGTCAATGGACATTCAAAACCACCTATTCTTGACTAAAATTTTGTCCTAAATCCAATGGATGGGGTGGATTTTCCAGAAAATGATTCTGTGGGGCCCACCGATCACAACGGCGAAATGGTGCGAAAGGTTTCGCACATCCGTAAAAATTGACTTTTCTAGGCGGTTTTGGCCCACCATCTTTGATCATATGGCAGATCTGAACCGTCTATCATGTAGAGGACCCAAGAAAGTACTAAGGGACAGTGTTTCTTTGAAATTTGAGCGAGGAAAGTGGCGTGTTTCGAGGCACCGAACTTGACTGCGAAAAAGCTTTCAATGGGCATGCATAACTTTCCAAATCCGATTCAAATCCGATTTTCACCACTTCAGCAGCTATATAAGGAGGTTTTGGACGTGGGGAGCATTCATTCAAGGCTAGGAAGGAAGAAAAAGAGAGACGTGGAGGCTTGGGTTTGGACGTGGATTAGAGAGAAGAGAGAGAAACAGAGGTTTTTGGTTTTCTTTCTTATTTATTATTTTTTCTTTTTCTTCTTCTTTCTTTTATTTTCATTTAGGAGATCCAGCCAGCCATGTCTGGCTAAACCTCCTAGCTAGGGCTAGGAGGTGAAGCTTGTAGTGAGATGGGAGATTTGATTTTATTTTAATTTTAATTCATGAATTGACGTTGATTTTAGTTAATTATTATGGGAATGTTTTAGGTTTTTAATGGTCTATTGTGACTGAAATTACAATGGGTCTGCAATGGCTTTGAATATTTCCGTTCTCTTTAATGTTTATGATGTCAGGAAGCCCTATTGTTCACCATAGTCTCCTGGCCATGGTTGGATGTCGGTACCATTCCTAACTTTCATACATGTGATTGGGTGGTAATTAGTTTAATTCTGTTGTTTGCCATAGTCTTTTGGGCATGGTTTGGTGATGGAATCCATTCTAATTCATCTTCCTTTCATCTCTTTGAAAACTACATCAATGGCAGTTCAGTAATTTTCATAATTTTTGATGCAAGCATAAGTTCTCCCTGATCTCTACAAGTGGATCCTCTAAATCCCTAGTTTCCTTATCTCTGATTTCCTAAGCTTTAGATAATAATTTCATAATTATTTCTCAAATCACATATAGTTTAGATTTCACCTTATTCTAGTTCTAGTTCTAGTTAATTTTAGATAACGTACAAGTTTCAGTCCCTTGGGATTCGACCTCGGTCTTACCGAGTTATTACTACATCACAACCCTGCACTTGGGGAGTGAACATCTGGCCAGATCTGGTGAGTTCGTGCAATATGCAGGACGAGGGAGGACGTCGTTCCTGTGCAGTAACGAGTAGATATTATGGGACCTAACTGGGGATGGGGGATGGAGCCTTCCCCATAAGGATCACTGACTGGTAGGCCCTTGACTAGTGCTGACGTATGTATTCTTCCTTGTAGGACCAATGGTTGATCCCATGTTTGTTACATGTGATGAGTAGGATCAGGATGTGGTTCAGGGGCCTTTCCTTGGAGGAAAAAAGGAGGCGGGTGTAACGCCCCTTGCAAAATAAGGAGAATTCTTTGAAAATATTTGGGGAGTAGTCTCCCTAGATGACATTGATGATAGGGTGTTGGAAGTCTTTTGGCCTACTTGGTGTTGCGGTAGAGGATTTTGGAGTATGTTGTTGTTGTTGTTGTTAGTAGAAATTGTTTTAGGGGGTGACCATGATCTTATTCTGATCGATCAAATTTCAGACTACGTGTTTCAAGGAGAAATAACATTGTGGCGTGACCCCGCCCTAGTGGAATACAGAATACTCATTCTCCTTGTAATTTGTAGACAATGGGCTTGGTGGTGGTGTAGGCTGGAGAGGTGCCAAGAGTTGCCTTTGGATGAGTGTGGCCAAAATATCCGTGTATGACTAGGCCAAGGGTATAAATTACCTAGGCACCTGTGCCACACCTGTTTTCCCATTTTGGTTTATGTAAGGTAGATTCCACTTGGGTTGTTGCTGTTGAGGTTGGGGTTGTTGATCGTGGAGGGGAGCACTTGACATCCATTGTGCGGAAGCAATGTCATTGCTAGTTTTCATTTGGCAATGAGTGACCATGTCTTTATTTCTAAATCCGTATTTGCCTATCTTTTCTTCAGGTGTCACTTTTTGTGTTGAGATAGACTGGTGGGGCCATGGTGCAATTTTCTAGTTCTTATTCTGGCTTCCACATTTTCTCCTGCAAGGATCAGCTGAGTAAAATTATCATATGGGTATGAAATTAGGTACCCTGATATACTTGGATTGGCTGAATGGACAATCATAGATACTCGTTCTTCTTTATCAATGGGTGTTTTCATTTGTGTAGCCATGGCTCTCCATCGCCCTACATAACTGAGGGCTACTAAGTCTGACCTTCAAGGTGTTACATTTAGATTATATGTGAAAAGATCTATAAATGCTTGGGAAAATTATTCGCAGGTTCTAATCTTATGATAGTCAAGAGATGTGCAATAATTTAATACATTACCCCTTAGGGATTTTTGGAACAAACGGAACAATGCTTCGTCATCTCCTACCCCGACATTAAGTTCACCACATGAAACCTTTTAATGAACGGTTGGGCATCCTATGCCATCATATCGTTGAAATTTAGGTACCTCAAACTTTGTAGGTACCCTGACATCGAGGAATGGGCAAAGATCCCTTAATTTTGTGGATGGGAGTTCCATAGCATGTTGTTTTTTAAGCTTATTTCGCATGACCCTTAGTTGATTCTCGAAGTGTTCTTGAAGTCGATCGAGTTCGTTTGGTTGGGCCAAAGGAGGTCGTGCCCCTTTCGACATTTGGTTAGCCTCTTCTTCATAATGGTCAACTTCTTCGATATTCTTGTGGTCCTTGATTGGAGGGGTTTAATGCATGGTGGGTGAGGGAATTAGAATGCGGTCCCACTAAGAGGGCAAGCTTGGTTGGACAAATCTTCATGAATAGTAGGTACTTGTTTTGGTTAACTAGGTTGAAATTGAAATAAAATTCCATTGGGGGATGGTTATTAGAATTGATTGGACTGTGATTGACTGGAATGTACTGGTTGATTCCAGTTAGGGGGAGGAACGTGGACAGGAAATTGGCCATTTGTCAATGCCTTTCGTTGTCTCCCATCAAGGGGAAGGTGTGTTGGAGTTTGAATAGCTGTGATTGATGAGTTTTGAAAGTGAACCCGATTTTCGTTCAGGTGAATGCGTTGGAATTGATTGACAGTTGGGTATGAC
Organism: Magnolia kwangsiensis; assembly: GCA_037074715.1. Classification (NCBI taxonomy): domain Eukaryota; kingdom Viridiplantae; phylum Streptophyta; class Magnoliopsida; order Magnoliales; family Magnoliaceae; genus Magnolia; species Magnolia kwangsiensis. The sequence continues at coordinate 37,031,167 of CM073576.1, read as the reverse complement.
ATACCTACATGAATGCTAGGTGGTCAGATGTTATGGATGAGTGGTGCAATTTCTCCGTGAATACGATTCACAATGTCCTTTAACTTGTTTAATTTGCAGGCGAGATCGGTTGTCGTGGGCGTGGATGTGGTCAATTGAGAGGCTTGCGGCCTCCCGAATTTAGAGGAGTTAGATGATTTTCATCGTTAGTTGACATTGCTACTTGTGCACGGGTTCGAATGATGCTTTGATAGGTACATGATGATTGTGCAGGGCGACGATTCCACAACTGATTTATGGGCACAATGGTTACATAATGGACTGCTACTTCCTTACAGTGGGTTTACTTTCTAATCTTTTTTTTTTCTTTTTTTTTGGTATTTTCTTTTTCATTTTTTTTCATCCTTTTATTTTTCTGATTTTTTTAATGTTTTTTTTTCTTTTTCTTTTTATAAAAGCCAAACACACAGAACGTAAATGAAAGAAAATACAGCAGGACCAGTGCACATTGAAATAACAGGAATGTAAATAGACTAGTGTGAACTGGATTGTAGCAAAATAAATGGACTAGTGACAACTGCAATGCTGGATGCTCGCTAGAAAGTAAAGGGATCGGTTTGCACTGTAATGCAGGATGCAAATAGGGAGATAAGGCAAACTAGTATACATTGAAACGCAAGATGCTCACAAGAAAGTAAAGGGACCATTTTGCACTAGAATGCTGGATGTGGGGAGGAAAGTAAAGCGGACCAATATAGATTGGAATGTAGGATGCTCACGAGAAAGCAAAAGAGACCAGTTTACATTGGAATGCAGGCAGAAGGTAAAGCAGACAAGTATAAACTTAAATACAAGATGCAAGCAAGAAAATAAAAGGGTCTAATTTGCACTGGAATGTGGGAAGAAAAGTAAATGAAGCCGTATACACTGTACTATTAGCAAGTTAGTGTGTTAGTGTGAGACTAATATTTATTAGAATGTTAGAAAGAACGATACGAAAAGTAAACAAGACTGGTACTCACTAGAGTGTAGAAAAGTAAATGTGTTGAATTTATAGAATCCCTAAATTTTAAAAAATTTCGTGTTTCAAGTTAGGCCTAGGCTAGTTACTAGTAGTCCCCGGCAGTGTTGCCATTCTGTGAACACCTCCCCCTCATGTAAGTACAGCGATGCCCTCACTTCATTGGCTTTTGTATTGATTTATTAGTGTAGCTAGAATATGGTATTGACTTACGTGCAAAAATGTATTTGGTTCGGAATCGCCACTAGCTAAATGAAACTCAAAATATATGGCCGACTAGAAATCATAAAATCGTTTAGGGGTTTAGGAATCTCACGATTCCCTAACTCAAGTAACTCCCTCAGTTGGTCTGCGACTGCAGATTTCAAGTAAGCGCCTTGGTGACCGAAAATGAAGGGATTAGGCATCCTTTTCCACCCACACAATGTGCAGTATTTATTTCACAAGATTTTACAATTTTTGGGGATTCAACAAAATTTTGGCATTATGCAATATTTAGTCATGCTTCACATAACCGATAAGGGTTGGACGGAAAAAATAAGAAAAAAGAAACTATTTAGCCTTACATCGCAGAGCCAAGTGGCCCCAGGTAGGCAAATAAAGCAAAATTGTAGTGAGTACAATGAAATGCAAACTGAACTTACTTTGTGGAGCTAAATAACACTAGGTAAGTAAATAAAATAAAAATACAATAAATAAGATGAAGTACAAACTAGCCTTGCTTTGCAAGATTTAAGATCATGGGCATGCAAATAAAGTAGAAGTAAAATAAAATAAGAAAATTAATGTAGAATGAGATAGAAGAAAATATGAATGTAGTTGATACACTTGGAATGTTTGGAGTGGAATGCGACTTAAATGGATGTAGACAAACTCTTAGCTTTAATGGCTTCTTTGATGACCTTCTTTGGTCTACTATGTTGGGAATCATGTCGGCTTCTTAAAAATCTTTAAGGTACCTCGAGTGGCACCTCCGGATAAACTCTAACCTTTAGACCCTCTTTGTATTTTCTTATCTCTGTTTTTACTCTCTGTTTCTTTCTCTTTCACTCTTTCCCTCTTTATCTCACTTTCCTCCGTTTTGTATTTTCTCCTCCCTTGTCGCAACGAGCTTCTTATATAGATATTGGTAGCTGTAATTTGCCATTAAAAATTTTAAAATGGCAGCAATTTTTTCTAAATTGCGTTATGGGTGCCGGCTATTTAAGTTATAAAATAATATATTATATATTGTACGTCTCACATAAAGTAAAGATATATATATATATATATATATATATATATATATATATATATATATATATATATATATATATATATATATATATATATATATGGGAAAAGGTTCTATGTGGTCGAGCTGTGTGGGCCCCACCGTGATGTGTGTCAAACATCGACACTGTGCATTTGATGGGTCCCCTTTAAATTATGGGATATCCAAAAAATCAGCTGTATATGGAACTCAGGTGGGCCATACCATCTAAAATCATGTGAAGACATGCCTAAAACATATAAAAGCACTTTATAGGGCCCACCTGAAATTTGGATGCATTTGAAACTTGGTCTGACCCCTCATCTAAGTGGGACACATATAATGGATGGGCTGGATTTGTGAACCATCTCGGTGGGCCCAACAAATGATATTGAATATTTTAATGGAGGGTAACCCCTATCAACTTTTATATATGGTGTGGCCCACACAAATCACGGATTGACTTGATTTTTAAGCCCTAGGCCTACCATGGAATGGTGCATTTGAATGATGGGGTAGATGTTAGACATGCATCACGGTGAGGCTCACACAACTCGACCTCATGGGAAGTTCCCATGAGCTTGACCGCATTTGAAACTTGAAAGTACGCCTGTTCGGTATATGAAATTAGTTGTCTGTAATTTGACCGTTTGTCCATTTTCGATGATCTTGGGCTTATTAGAAATGTTGCTTGATGAAATTTTCAATGGAACTGAAATCACTTCAATTAGATCCCGGTTAACTAGTTTAAAGTGCAACAAGAGTTTCTACGGTTATAGTTGCTTGACAATACGTGATTTTCGTAAACGGGCCAGATCTTCCTCATTATAACATGGATTTAAGGAAACTTAAGTTTGTTAGGAAGATCATTTGACTACCTTTTTTAATAAACCATAAATCAATTTGATCGTTCAAAATTTGCTTTCGATAACGCCATGACCACTTTATGTATAAGAACAATCATACTTTCCTCGATTTCGAAGATGTAACCTTTCATACTTCAACACAACATTATCCGTGAATACTAAGTAATGAAGAGAGTGATCCTTGGGCAGAGAGAGAGAGTTCATTTTATTATTTTTTCGTACATCGATTGATACGTACAAAAAGTTTTTAGGGTTCTAGAGTTCGGATGCATGACCATGATTGAATCACTATTGGATTTCGCCCTAGCCAATCGGGTCCATTGGTTATCTCCGGGACATGTCAAGGATGCTCCTTATTTGATCCGTTCAGATTTTCAATGATTTCTAAGCTAATATGAGATAAGTTTATTGAAGTCAAGATGGAGCTCAAAGAGTGGCTTATCCTTGTTTTAGGTGGGGATTCTATGATGCCATCAGCTGAAATGATGGGACTCATCTCCAGATAAAAAATGTACATACATTGCTACTAGAGTTGTACATGAGTCGAACTGAGTTGAGCTTGACCCAGCTCAGCCAGCAGGCTACCCCAGCTTGAACTCAGCTCGGCTCGATCTTTGAGCTTGACTGGTTAGCTCGACTTGGCTCACTTAATAGCTTGGGCCAGCTCGAGCCAAGCTTGAGTTCGATCTTTAGAGCCAAGTTCGAGCTCGAGCCTATGAGCCTGAGTTCGAGTTTAGGTTTCAAGATTTTTAATATATATAATATATAACATATATTATAATATAATTTATTTAAATATATAAATATTTAGAAAATATTTATATTAAGTGAACCCGATTCGAGTTGAATCCAGTCAAGCTTCAAGCTGAGTTAAACTCATTCTAGCTCGGACTCAGCTTGAAATTTTTTCAAGCTAAAAAAATCAACTCAACTCAACTCAAATCCAATTTCGAGTTGACTCGAACTCAGTTGAGTTGAGCTTTTCTAAGTTGAATTGGGCGATGTAATTGGGCTAACTCAGTTCGTGTACAGCTCTAAATTATTGCCATACTAAACAGTCTGAAATCCGTGAGACCCATTGCAAATGGGCTAACCCTAAAGTTAGATTAGCTGGGCCGCTGGATCCTTGACTGTCTGGCCCACGGTGATGTATGTGCCTTACATCCACACGTCCATCCGTTCTGACAGCTCATTTTCGGGCACGATGCCAAATACGAAGCAGATCTAAATCTCAGGTGGAATACACCATGGAAACGGTGGTGATTGACCAATAAAAACTTCTCATGGGCGACAACAGTTTTGGATCACGCGACACTTGTCCGATCGCTTCATCCAGGTCTTTGTGCCCTTATCAACAGGTTGGATGGCAAATAAACATTCATTGGCCCTCAAGAAGTTTTTAATGGTATATATTCAATCACCACTGTTTCCTGTGGCGTGGTCCACCTAAGATTTGGATATACTTCATTTTTGGGATCATGCCCTACAATGAGCTGTCACAAAGGATGGACGGCGTGGATGTATGGCACATACATCACGGTGGTTCCCGTAATCATGGATTCAACGAAGCCGGGCCCCATTGGCTGGACCATTCTAACCTCCGGTTCGTAGGCCTGGGATACCTTTCTCGCCGACCGTCCATTACAGACTCACCAAATGAGTAATTAGTATCCGTCGAGTAAGACTTGGAAAGTGTGGTTTTAGCAACATATATGCCACGTGTCCGATTAATTTTTTTTAACCACCGTGTATGAACCATTGCCCTTGGCCAGAGAATGAAAGTTACTCTACATTTGCCTCCATCCATGGCTCTGCTCTTGTCTTCACGGCACGCGTGCGTAGATGCACGTGCAGACCAGACCCTCGTGGGCCCCAATGGGCACTAGTGAACATAATCGGGGCGCGATCATCCGTTCAATTTTAACGGAAGGAATGAAACGAGTAAGATGGTCTCGCCAGGGTGACTTTTGTACCATTCACCATTCATACAAGGGACCAAGGAATTGGAGGGCGTGGATTGGGTGAGGCAGGGGTAACAGCCCAGTCGGTCAGGCCCTGACCGTGGGGTCCACACAGTAGGGTTTGAATTACCACTATAAAATACTTATGGGGACCAAAAAAGTTTTGGATCAAGTAGCTATTTGCGTTTTTCCTTCATCCAGGCCTGTGCACCTTATCAATATATCCCGCGGATGGCAAAAAGGCGTTACAGTTTGCCAGAGGAAGTTTTTAACGATGACTGTTTAATTATCAATATTTTCTTATGGTGTGGTCCACTAGATGTTTAGATCTGACTCATTTTTGGGACAATACCCTAAAATAAGCTGAAAAATCAGATGGACAATATAGAAATATAACACATACATCAAGGTGAACCCCTGTAAGTGATATATTTTCTAGCTCCTTTGTTTATCAAATCTTATAGTGCTAAAATCTCTTGGAATCTGTGTCTTGTATAGCTCATTTACAAATTCAACACATTACATCTTATGTACAATATCAAAGGTTTTTATTTCAAGAACTTCAAATGCAAGATTACATATTCATATTCAAGTATAACACCAAGTGTGAATTCAATCTTTCAAGCTTTAATAGTTCAAGTTTTAAAAGTTTCGTCCAAGTCAAGACAAAGTTCTTTACTTTGAACCTCAAGTTCATGCTTCAATGTTAGTCATATTTAAGTTTCAAAAGTCTCAAGTTCAAGCTTCATCATCTCAAGCTTCGTGAACTTCAAAGAACGACTATCAACTGAAGCAAAAAAAGATTCAATGTTCATACATCATGTATAAGGTATGAATGACCCTAGATTGACCATAGGATAGGTCATTCTGGTAATTGTTGATGATTTTACCAGATTTACATGGATAGTCTTCTTAAGAGACAAATCAGAAATTCTCGATGAAGTAAAAAGGATACTTAAATGTATCCAAACGGAAAAAAGATCTCAAGTCTATAAGATTCGTAGTAATCATGGATCAGAATTTAAAAATAGTAGTTTTGCGAAGTTTTGTAGTGATTAGGGAATTTCATATAAATTCTTTGTGCACAAAACACCACAACAAAATGGTATAGTAGAAAGAAAAAATAAAGTGCTTCAAGAAATGATAAATGTAATAATTAATAGTATGAAGTTCTGTAAAAATTTTTGGGACGAAGTCATAAATACTGCTTGTTATATAATTAAATGAGTTTATACTAAAAAATTAAATGGTAAAATGGCTTATGAAATATAGTTTGATAAGAAGCCTACTGTCAAATACTTTCGAGTTTTTGACAGCAAGTGATATATTTTATGTGACCAAGAAAATCTGGGTAAGTTTGACACCAAAAGTGATGAAGGGATATTTTTAGAGTATGCTCTAAATAGTCGTGCGTATCGTGTTCTTAATAAGAGGATTGGTGTAATTCAAGTGTCTATTAATGTGATTATTGATGATCATTTAAATACATCTGTCTCAAGTTCAGAAAATGATGAAGTTCTTCTAATTGATAAACCAGACTCTTCATCAAGTCAACATAACATCGAACTGAGGACAGTTAAAGACCATCCAACTAATCAGATTCTTGAAAACTCCCTCACTGGTGTGCGCACTCATAAACAGTTAGAAGATATGTGTAATTACGTGTGCTTTACATCTTAGATGGAACCGACTAATGTAAAAGAAACTCTTACTGACGAAAACTGGATAGTTGCGATGTAAGAAGAGCTCAATCAATTTGTTAGAAATGATGTTTGGTACTTAGTTCTTAGACCGAAAGATAAACACATTATCATAATAAAATAAATTTTTAAAAATAAGTCTGATGAACTTGATAATATTATTAAAAATAAGGCTAGGCTGGTTGTACAAGAATACACTCAAATTAAAGGCATCAATTATGATGAAACCTTTGCCCCAATAGCTCGTCTTGAATCAATCAGACTATATATATCTATTGCATGCTTTAGAAAGTTTAAAATATACCCAATGGATGTAAAGAGTGTTTTCTTAAATGACGATTTGTATGAAGAAGTATATGTTGAACAACCTATGGGTTTTGAAGACCCTAAGAATGCAGATCATGTATACCGCATAAAGAAGGCCCTTTACAGTTTAAAACAAGCTCCCAGGGCATGGTACGAAAAATTGACTAAGTTTTTACTAAATCATAACTTTATAATGAGAAGTGTTGATAAGACATTGTTTGTAAAGAAACATAATGATCACATTTTAATGGTGTAAATTTATTTTGATGATATTATATATGGATCTACCTGTACTAACATGACTGTTGAGTTTGCAGATCTTATGAAATCTAAGTTCGAAATGAGTATGGTTAGAGAATTAAATTATTTTTTAGGGTTACAAGTTAAATAGCAACCTGATGGTTTATTTATCTCTCAAACTAAATATGCTTTGAACTCGGTTAAAAAGTTCAGATTTGAGAATGTGAAAATTTTTGATACTCTTATGAGTACTACCCTAAAACTCTTAAAAGACTCTACAGGTAAGAGTGTGGATCCTAAGCTATATCGCAGTATTATAGGAAGTTTACTTTATTTAACAACGATCCGACCTAATATTGCATTTAGCGTAGGAATTTACGCTAGATGTCAATCTGACCCTAAAGGGTCACATTTAATTGCTGTTAAGCACATTTTGTGATATGTCGCTAGTTCAGCTAATCTTGGTCTCTAGTATCTATATGATACTAGTGTTTAATTAACTGGTTACACTGATACTGATTGGGCTGGTAACATTGATGATCGAAAATCAACCAGTGGTGGTTGTTTTTATGTAGGGAACTGTTTAGTTTCTTGGCAAAGCAAAAAATAAAGTTTTGTATCGCTCTCAACTACTGAGGCTGAATACATTGCGGCAGGTAATGCATGTGCTCAGCTTGTATGGAAGAAAAGAATGCTAAGCGACTATGGAATTGCGTAAGATTATATGGTTTTATATTGTGATAATTCCAGTGCAATTAATATATCTAAAAACCCAATCCAGTATTCACAAACCAATCATATTGACATTAGATATCACTACATTCGTGAATTAGTGGAAGAAAAGATAATTTCTTTGGAATATATTTCGACCGAGAATCAACTAGCTGATATATTCACAAAATCACTCGATAAAAGCAGGTTTTCTAAATTGAAATTTGATCTTGGTATGTGCAATTTGAATTAATTATTTATGCATTTTTGTATCATAATGTACATTTTTGTTATTTTAAATGTTTAAAATTTTAAATTTTATGAAAATTGCATATTTTAGGCTGTGCACGAACAGTCGAGTACATACTCGATCAGTCATGGCACGACCGGTTGAGCATGTACTCGACCATCTGTGTAGCACGGGTTTGATGCTTTATTTGGGAGAAAAATCACTTTTTTCTTATTTTGAGTGTCTTCTCCAACAACTCCTAAGTCGACCGGTCGAACCCATCTCCTATTTCTTCAAGGTTAGTGCATGGTTTTCATTTTCCTTGTAAAATCATGTTCTTTGCACTCCCTTTTCATCATTGGTATGGTTTATTTTTTAATTCATAGTAGTTTTGGAGGTTTTCTTCTCAAAAATCTGATCTAGTGAAAACCCTTTCTACCTCTTTTATAATCTCTTTGTTCTTTGTTATCTTTGATACATATGGATGGTAAAGCTAAGAAGAAAGGATCTCGTGGTCCTTCTACTTCTCGGTCAACTCTTATAACAGTGCGACACCTTCGATCACCCGAAGATGATCCCTCTTATATACGGGGTATTAGATTGTGCAATGTTATAATTGAAAGACTATTAATGTTGATCATTTAGCTCTATTTGATATCCTTCCTCTCCTTTAGTCTGTAGGATGGGATAAAATACTGCATTAGGGTGGGCTAACATACCGCTCTATTGCGCAAGTTATGTATGATTGTATTATTGATTTTTCTACTGAAAATTTGACATTTACTATCTCGACCAGAGAAGGTCCAATTGATGTGGACCATCACCTTATTTCTGGATTGATAGATTTACCTGTCAATGATAACGGTATTCCCATTAACTCTCTAGTAGTAAAACCATCTGAAATTGAGAAACATATGCTTACTAGAGATTTATGCAATATAGATGCGGAATGGAATACTGTTGGAAATGCACTTGCCTCAAAGTACTTGTTATCCAGATATAGAGTCCTTCATAGGATATTTATTTCAAATGTTTATCCTCGTTCTGGTAATAAAACCAACTCACTACGTTCATGGTCCGTATTCTTCATTCCATCATATCTGGTATATTTTTATCTTCTTTCTTTGATTTGTCATTGCATTATTTAGTTCTGTTTGCATCTAGGACACAGTGACATTCCCTTCGCGTATCTTATGACTGTGTTGGCCACACATAGTTTAGTGGCTATGCCTGTACGAGAAGCTACCATTCAACAACTCTAATATTAACAAAATGAATTTGAAGTTGGCCCTTGGCCAAGTCAATGTGGGTGTTGGAGGAGCTGATGCCTCAAATGAAGAAGAATGTGATTTGCCTTTAGATGACATCAATATGGATGATATTTTTGATGAGATCGAATCCGACTTAACAGATGATTATGATTACCAGACATCTGACTTTGATGCACGATTGAGCTCACTTGAGGAGAAGGTTGAAAACATGAATATGTCTCATGATTCACAATTCAAATATATGTGTAAATATCTTAGGCGCCTTAACAAGGGACTTCATTAACTTGATCCTACCATACCTGCTCCTTCTTCGGGTTCCGATTAGTCTTTAAATATCTAGTTTGTAATAACTTTTAAGATAGTTGGATTTCTTTTATTTTCTGGGTTGAACATATTTGATCATGCTTGAACAATGCTTGTTTATGGATTTACTATCTTATCTATCTTGTTCATTTATTCTTCATTACTCTTCTTATTCTTGCTTATTTATCTACTTTCTCTCTCATTTATTGGTTCCTTCCTTTGTTATGTTGTGACAAAAAGGAAGAGAATTTTATCATGCTTATGATATGTGGCATGTGGTGGATTATAGATTGTAGATTTTGGATGGATGTGTGGAAAGGTAGCCATCCATTATTTTTGTAAGGGGGAGTATGGTTGGGGGAGTAGATGCAATTTGTTTTGACCGTTTATAACTGGTGCATAATTCTTTAACCATGTTGTAACTGGTTTATATTGATAATTGATGCATGATTCTTTATTGTGCATATTATGCTTATTTTAAATGAAGTGTATTTTTTCATAAATTTAACAAAGGGGGAGATTGTAAGTGTTATATTTTCTAGTTCCTTTGATTGTTAAATCTTATAGTGCCAAAACCTCTTAGAATCTGTGTCTTGTGTAGCTCATTTACAAATTCAAGACATTACATCTCATGTACAAGATTAAAGGTCTTTACTTCAATAACTTCAAATGCAAGATTACATATTCATGTTCTAGTACAACACCAAGTGTGAATTCAACTTTTCAAGCTTCAATAGTTCAAGTTTTAAAAGCTTCGTCCAAATCAAGATAAAGTTCTTTACTTTGAACCTCAAGCTCAAGCTTCAATGTTAGTCATATTCAAGCTTCAAAAGTCTCAAGTTTAAGCTTCACCATCTCAAGTTTCGTGAACTTCAAAGAATGACTATTAACTGAAGCAAAAGAAGATTCAATGTTTATACATCATATATAAGGTATGAATGACCTTAGATTGACCATATGATAGGTCATTTTGAATACATAATTTAATTGGGTCATTTTATAAGTGCATAGTTTATTTTTCGACTAGTCTTCTACTAAGTTCGACTAGTCCTAGCACTGGCTCGACCAATCTAAGAAATTCTTGGTCAGTCCTAAGGTTATTATTTATTTTTGAAATTTTTTATTATTGCCTCGACCAGTCCTAGAGACTGCTTGATCGGTCGTGTGAACAGTACTCGACCAGTCTGGCAGGCTCGACTCAAAGTCTAGCAATTAAATTGAGTCCCACATGACCAGTCGTGGACAGGACTCAATCAGTTATAGAGGCCACTCGACTGGTCGAGTAGGTCCTTCAACCAGTTGTGGAACGATCTGATCTTATTGCACCCAAATTTTCAAAAGTTTGTTGGTCCTTCGACCAGTTGAATTGACCTCAGGAACACTCGTAGATACGATTTTTACACTTAAAAATAAAGTATGAATTTCAGAGTTTGGTATATAATTCAAGCAAAATCAATACACCACTCTGAGAGATAAGTTAATGATATTCTTAAGCTATTTAGAGCTCATTTCATATTCTCTTAATTAACTTTTTGTATTTGATGTTGTATTTTGCATTCCAATTATATTTGAAAGAGGGATTGAAGTATTCTCATTTCTTAGAATTAAAATCAAATCGAGCTAGCCCAACTTGATTTAATTTTAAAATCATTTAGAACCTATAACCATTTCATAATTGAGTATGAACATTGAACTTCTACGTTGAACTTCTGCTCTGATTTGGTTCTACTGGGCTGCATCAAAGGAGAATATCCAGATAAGTCTATTTACTTTTTTTGTAAATTTTTGTTTTGGTTTTTGAGATTGTGCTAGGAAAATCTCTGATTTATCTGAGGTGATCTAGAAAACTCAGAGTGTGGTATTTTTGAATTGTGTAAGCTCACTTGAAAGACAAAATCGTGAGAGTTTTAGGTGAACCTTGAAAAACCTATTTTCATAGTGAACGCTAATATCCACTGTGTGAGGATATTAGGAGTGGAGTAGTTGTTTGACTGTTTTTTCTAAACAGTTAGTGTACACACAAGTAAACCACTATAATTTTTAGTCTTGTGGTGATTGATCGAATATTTCATTTTATGGATGTTGTAATTTTCCTTTATATATTTGTGGAGAATGTTGTAATTTCTTTTATGCAAGTGTGAGAATGTTGTAATAGCTTAGTTATTTCCTTTGCTATTTATTTCTTTATTCTTCTGTATCGGTTTGAGATTTTGATACATAGACCGTTCTAGGAATCAGGTTGTCCTACCATAAGCCGTCGGTTTTTGGTGTAAGGTTGTCCTTGGAACAACATCTGTATTTACCTCTCAATACTTGTACACTTAAGGTTGTATTATATTTTTGCATTATGGATTATTTAAATGGTATCTTTATTTATATTCATTTTAATTTCGCACTTAATTTTTAATTTACATAGTCCTATTCACCCCCCCCCCCCCCCCCCCCCCCCCGCCCCTCCCCTCAAGGACTCTTAGCTCAGCCTCTTCGGTTGTATTACATTTTTGCATTGTGGATTATTTAAATGGTATCTTTATTTATATTCATTTTAATTTCGCACTTAATTTTTAATTTGCATAGTCCTATTCACCCCCCCCCCCCCCTCTCAAGGACTTTTAGCTCAGCCTCTTCAAACCCCATGAGTCAGGGCCTCACCAACTAAGTTGTTACCTCTGCCTCACCTTATTTGCACCTAGAATTGGAGAGCCCATGCTTGTTTGTTCGTTTTTATTTATTTATTTATTTATTTATTTTAACACGCATTCACTTATACATGTACATGCACACTATCGCAGGTTGAGGTGTACATGAACCGAGCTAGCTTGGTTAGCTCACTCGACTTGACTCGAAAAAGCTCGATTCGACTCGATTCGAAGTTGAGTCTCAACTGAGTCAAGCTGATTTTTTGAGCTTAAAAATAAGTTCGAGCTAAGTTCGAGCTAGCCTCAACTCGACTCGACTCGGATCGAACCCAGCCCAAATCGAACTCGGATCGAACTAGTTTAGTGATTCGATTATTTTTGATATTGATGTTGCTCACCAAGTGTTTCATGAAATGACTCAAAGAAGTGTGATTGGTGGCAAGGAAGGTATGTATATGAAACCAATACCCTTCTTTTTCTTGATTTTTATGTTGCTTAGAAGGTGTTTGATAAAATATCTGTAAAACTATTGTTGTTGTCTTAAATACAATGAGATTTTGAAAGTGCAGTCCAAGTGTTTGTGAAAATGCTCCATAGGTGAACTCGGCTCAATCTTGACTCGAACTTGGCTCGATTTGCCCTCAGTTGTTGGCTGAACTGAGCCAAGCTAGCTAATCAGGCTCGAGGATCGAGCATAGCCAAGTTCAAGCTGAGGTCAGCTAGTGGCTGAGCCGAGTCTCGACTCGGTTCAACTCTATGTACACCCCTAACAGCAGGATTTACTGCAATTGGTTCTCCAATCGGGAAGTGGATTGGCTGGTGTACCACACACTAGCTATATAGTTGGTGTACTGACGTCAGCAAGTTCCTTGGGTTCCATAATGAGGTATGTGCTATATCGAAAATGTCTATCTATTTGGCAAGCTTGTTTTAAGGCTTGAGTTGACAAATAAGACACGTGTAAAGATCAAGTGGACCACACTATAAAAAGCAGTGGGGATTGAACGTCTACCATTGAAACCCTTTTGGAGTCACAAAACTTTTGGATAAATATGAAATTTGTTTTTCCTATTCATCCATGTATTTTTTTACCTTATAAATAAATTTAATGAAAAATGAACATTATGGTGGGCCTTACAATTTTTTAAAAAGTGACAATCGTTATGATTACTGCTATTTTTATAGTTTATTTGAGCTTTGGACATGATCCATTTTTTGTCTAATGATTTAAAATGATCTTGAAAAATGGATGAACAGCGTGGATATAATAAATACATCATTGTGAGGCCCATGTAACTTTGATCTCCTTTGAACCGTTCATACAACTCGGAGCTCGAAGAGCGTCGGCGCTAGTCTTCGCATGGATACCAGCTATATAGCTGGTGTGTGGTACACCAGCCAATCTGCTTCCGTCCGACCAACCTTGAAACTGTACGCGGATTAAATCCAAAGTGATGTCACCGTGTTTCTTGGTCACATCACTTTGTGGAGACCATCTTAGGGGATGAGTCAGAAAATGAGACAGATCCAATATTAAAGTGGATCCCACCATAGAAAACGATGAGGACAGTAACATCCACCGTTGAAACCCTCCGGGCGCCACTATGATATGTATTTGAGATCCAACTGGTTTACGCGTTAATAAAAGCATTGGATAAGGAAAAATACAAATATTAACTTTTTCGAAAACTTTTGCAACCTAAAGAAGCTTTTAGTTGTAGGCTATCATTCTCCGCTGTTTTATGTGGTGGGATCTACTTTATCTTTTGATTTGCTCATTCCTTGGATCATGTCTTAAAATGATCTGTCCGGATGGATGAACGGTATGGGTAAAACACATACACCATGGCCCTACAAACGTAGCGATGCCACTTCCGTTGTGAGACGGGTGCCGTGGAGTTCAGTATCATTCGTTGACTCTCGTAAGTCTACCACTGATGCGTGAGTTGTTCTCGCCGAATGGATGAACAGTGTGGATACCACAACACATACATCATGGGCCTCACAAAACGCAGTGATGTCACTTCAGTTGCGAGACTGGTGCTGCGGAGTTCAGTATCATTCGTTGACTCTTGAAGAGCTACTACCGAGGCATGAGTTGCTCCCGTTGGGGCCAAACGCACACAGTAATCGTGCTGATATTTATACAGTGAAAAACTTATTCACACTAACAGCGATTGATGCTTTTTTTTTTTTTTTTTTGGGTTAGCTTGGTAGTACACACCCATATCAGTACACACACTCCATGTTAGCCACCCCCGCTAGGGATCGATACCAAGACCTTTGAAACGAGGTATCTCTACGTTATCTGCGTGTGATGCTTGATATGTGGGCATTTAAATGTTTTTAGAAATTGAATAAGTAGCATACAATTATTTAAAATTAAGACGAACCACGTCACATTTATTTTGTCACATTTATTTTGATTATTTTACCATCGGATTGGTGGATTTTATTGAACGGTTAAAATGAAAAAAAAAAATCCAATATTTCCTATACCGCGACTTGAAACAGTGGGCTCGTTGAATTTATACAAGTTACGAGTACCTGCGTATCAAGCGTCATACTCTGACAGAGTATCAAACAACTTTTAATGGTTATAAGGTCACTATCGTAATTTCGGAGTCCCTGAACCGTCACTGCCGCTTTCCCATCCAAAAACCTACGCGCGAGCCACGAGGCAGAGAAATCCGGCGGGCGTACTCCCCGCGTTGCAGACGTGTGGACACCCCACCCGTTAATCAGGTAGACCCACCTGGGCCTTGCCCCGTCTAAAAAGCAGAACAGCAAGTTGGACAATCATTCAATTCTTTTTTTTTTTTTTTAACCGCCACAAATTCTACCAATGGGCCTGATCTTACCCACGTGTGGCACACGTGCCGCCGAAACAGCCCTTCTTCAAACGTCTACATCAGAGCACATTAATAACTGCCAGCAGCTTCGGTACGCGGGCAAGTCGAGTTGTCATGGTCGTGCATGGGAAAAGCTCTCGGGACGAACATGGCACAGGGCCATGTGCGTCCCTACCGTTCGCCATATGCATATGCCCGAAAAGCCATGCCACACCTTCATGTAGATCATGTGCATCGCCCCCATCAAAACCCGGCAACATGGCGCCACGGCTCCCTCCCACGTGTCCTTTACCCAGCCCCACGTCCTGCACACGGCCGTGCTTTTCCGTTACTCCGTTGAGCCATCACCTCACACCCTACCGACACACGTGCTAATACAGCACATGTGCTGACGTACCGAGTCATCAGATCCATTTAAGAGGTACGCCCACCACAGGGATCAGCTGTCATAAAAATCAGGCGGGTTGTCTTGTTAGGTGGGGACGCACCACTTGCTCAAGGTATGGCCCATCTAGTAAATAAATGAGCTGATTTTCTTGAAATGTCATGTTCTAGGTGGGGCCCACCAATACGGGTACCATGTTAGAGTGAAAGATGTTCATGTACCATAAGTTCTGTTAGCGTGACCTGTCAGTGAACGGTTCTATTTTACAATTTGACCCACCGGACCCGTCTAATTTTGTGGGGCTCTATTTACGCGCTGAGGTCAACTGATGAACGGCACCGATCTCATATAAAACGCTTTTATTGGCACGTGTGAGCAGGCTGGATTGGGATCCAGCTATTGCGAGTAGGCGTTTTACTTCTGTGGCGTTACACACGTACTGGCGGCGGCCCCCACAGCCTTTTCCGTTATACGGAACGACGCTTAACGGTTACACTCCCTATTACTCGCTCTCTTTCTTCCCTCTCTCGTCTATATAAACCTTCACCGCTCATCTTCTCCTTCAAACATCTCTTCTTCCTACCCTTTCATCTTCCGCATGGAAACAGCAGCAGATACCTTTTGGCTTCTAGCCATCGCGGCGAAATGCGAAACCTATACATCTCGGAACGTGTTATGGCTCTCACTCATCCTCGTCCTAGCATGGCTGGCCACTGCCGTCCTCCACTGGGCCCATCCCGGAGGCCCAGCTTGGGGAAGACACTTCTGGAAGAAACCTAAGCCCAACAACAAGCCCATCCCGGGGCCCAGAGGCTTCCCTCTCATCGGCAGCATGCATCTGATGGCGAGGCTCGCTCACCGCCAGCTCGCTTCCGTGGCTGATAGCTGCAACGCCAGACGTCTCATGGCCTTCAGCCTCGGGGAGACACGTGTCATCATCACGTCCGATCCTGAAGTGGCGAAGGAGATCCTCAACAGCTCCGTCTTTGCAGACCGGCCCGTGAAGGAGTCTGCCTACAGCCTGATGTTTCACCGCGCGATAGGATTCGCTCCTTACGGCGTGTACTGGCGCACCCTGAGGCGAATCGCGGCCACTCATCTGTTCTGCCCGAAGCAGATCAGCGGCTCGGAATCTCAGCGGTTCGAAATAGCCTCCCAGATGGTAGCGGCCTTCCGTCGCAACGGAAAGGTCACGGTGCGGCAGGTTCTGAAACGGGCGTCTTTGAACAACATGATGTGTTCTGTATTCGGACGGAAGTACGAGCTCTGTTCTGTGAATAAAGAAACAGAGGAACTGAGCGGTCTAGTCGAAGAAGGCTACGATCTCTTGGGGAAGCTGAACTGGTCTGACCATCTCCCTTTCCTAGCCGGGTTCGACCCCCAGAAAATCCGGTTCCGATGCGCCAACCTCGTCCCGAAGGTGAACCAGTTCGTGAACCGTATTATCCAAGAGCACAGGGCTCAAACCGGGTCGAGAAACCGGGATTTCGTTGACGTTTTGCTGTCGCTGCAAGGTAGCGACCAGTTGTCGGATCCTGACATGGTAGCCGTACTTTGGGTAAGCAACTAAGCATAGGCAACTCGTAGGCGGGAATCCCGACGCAAAATATTCTTGAAATCCATTTTCAAGTTTTGCGTCAGCATCCCCGCCACCGTCCATGTTTTTAGCTTTTAATTAATTTATTTATTTTTTATAAATATTTATCTAATATTTTTATTTTTTATTTACTCATAGGAAATGATATTTAGAGGTACGGATACGGTGGCGGTTTTGATTGAGTGGATTTTGGCGCGTATAATTCTGCATCCCGAAGTCCAAGCCAAGATTCATGAAGAGCTCGACACGGTCGTCGGGAAACAACGCCCAGTGACGGAATCTGACATCCCGGCGTTGGTCTACCTGCAGGCCGTGATCAAGGAAGTTCTAAGGCTCCACCCGCCGGGCCCACTCCTGTCGTGGGCCCGTCTGGCAATCACCGACACGGTCGTTGATGGGCGAAACGTGCCAGCTGGGACTACGGCCATGGTAAACATGTGGGCCATCACACGGGACCCAGCCGTGTGGGCACAGCCCATGAGCTTCATTCCCGAGAGGTTCCTATCGAAGGACGCTGACGTGGAATTCTCTGTGATGGGGTCTGACCTGCGGCTCGCGCCTTTTGGTTCGGGCAGGAGGGTGTGCCCTGGCAAGGCCCTCGGCCTGACCACGGTCAACTTCTGGGTCGCGACTCTGTTGCACGAGTTCGACTGGATGGAATCGGAGCAAAACCCATTGACTCTGTCGGAGGTGCTTCGACTCTCCTGCGAGATGTCACACCCTCTCACTGCGAACGTGCGCACACGGCTTAGATGAGCACTGATGGCCCGATATGTAACTTAGGTGGGCCCGATCTGTAACTTAGGTGTGCAGGAGCGTCGATCCTCCGTGGATACTCTATGTCGGTTGTTCACAGTAGTTTTTTTTTTTTTCTTCGGTTTTACCCTTTGTTGTTTCAGGTCTGGTACTTGTTAGCTACTGTAAAAATGAAATACAAATTTATATTTACTGTCAGATCGTCGTGAGATATTTTTTACAAGCATCAAGCCCTTTTTCGTATTTTCACTTGGATTCTATTTACTGTGGGCTGTGAAGCGTGGAGATACGCTTGCCAAGCGATTCGGGCGATGAGATATGGAATATGTTGATTGCAGCGCATCTGCTGAACTGTGCCGAGCTTGATGATTAGAACATTGTTACTCTGGAAATGAGCGACTTTCCATGCGTGTGTTGGGAGGAAGAGTCCTTCCAATTAGAGGGTCCCACTTTAGATGAGGCTTAATTCAGATCTTTAATATTGTATGTAACTTTATAAATTCTTTTTATATGTTATTTAAATTTGCAGCCGTAGTTTTCATTTGAACTGTCGATCCAGTGACCGTCAGTGGGACAAATCTTAGATTTGAGTTCTGGAATGTACCGCATCCACAACGTGGCCAACGATCCTTTTTTTACAAATATTAATATTATGAGGGAAAAAAGAGTACATGCGAAGTACGTATCTGGCCCACGTGATGAGTGGGTGGGATGACTTTTACATAATGCGTTGTGTATGTTGAAACAAACCGGTTGTGCTGGATGTATATCAACCACACATTATAAGTAGGCAGTATCGTCCAGCTACGTCTGTTAAACCTCTGTACCGTGCAAGGCTGTAAGAATTTGATTAGGTGAGCCTACAATGGTTGATGAGGTGTGTTTAAGTGCTCAATGGTTCAAAATTGATTGAATTTACTGACCGTTGTATATTTAGACACAGCATATTGGTGGGCCCCAGAGTTGTGATGATGGTATGCTTGAATTGTGCTATGTATGACAATATTTACATGGACTCTTACATTGCAGTGATTTTTGGAGGAATTTTTATGGATTAAAATACTCAAGCATCATTCTTCCATATCAGGGTTTTAGGAGGGTGCAAGGTGTGGAAATTAAGTTTCATTGTTGTCTGTCAACCTAGCAGATATAGCTTCCCATTCGGGCATATGATTTAGAATAAGTATGATATTTGAGATTATTGCAACAATAATACTTAATTCAATGTATTGAATTTTATCTTGAAAAATTCATTTTGTTTTGCTACTTTTGGACCTAGAAATCCAACAAGTGGTATCTAAGTGATTTCAATTCTCAGTTTCTGATTTTTTCTCAGTAATGTGATTGAATTCCGTTTGGTGCTTGAATCGATCATGCCAAGTATTTTGAATGAGTCGAGTAGAATCAAGTTTCAACGCAAACGGAATCTTGAACTGGGAAATCCAACCTTCTAAATTTCACCATATTGCCAATAGTGTAAATTGAAATATGGATTGTTTGAAAACAAGTGGATACATCTAGATTTTTTTTTTTTCATAATAGTTTGTTTATCTTTATATGATTTGTAGTGTGCATATTGATTCGGTCAGTGGCTTAGCTTAAAGATGTTTTTATGATTTCAAATTTATCACATGATTATACACCTTGTGCGAAGTAGTTGATTTTAGATCATTATTAGTTATGTTCTTCTGTCCAATGACCGATTTCAAATTTCCTTTTGACTCAAACCACCTGAATTTATTGGCATCTTAATGCATGATGTGGATCTAGTAGATGCCATTATTATATATATATATATATATATAGAGAGAGAGAGAGAGAGAGAGAGAGAGAGAGAGAGAGAGATGCTCACCTACACACGTGTACTTTTGCACACTTGTTATGGGCATCTAATCTGAACGGTCCATGTGATGCGGAATCCCATGAAACCCTAAAGGACAAATTTTCATCCTGATCTAAAATTCTAGTGGGCCATAGCAAAGAGAAATGCAAATTAAGGAAGGAAAATGTTTTCTTTTTTCATAGCCCATTAAAGTTTTGGATTAAAGTAAAAGTTGGGCCCGAGGGGTTTCATGAGGTGTTGCTTCATGTGGACTGTTCAAATTTTGGAGTCACCTCACATGTGATGTGTTCTAAAAAAAGTTCACACGAGTTCCGTGTGAACTGGTGTGCAGCTGGGCATTCGATCATATATATATATATATATATATATAGGTATCTTTCAAAAGATGCGCAGAGAGAGATTAGGGAAATTTTAAATTATATAGAAGGTGACCCAAATGGGGCCTATTGGCCTTGTCAACGTTTCTCCCCCATCCAAGTCCATGAACATAAAGGGGGAAGGTGTGCACAAGCACACCTCTCTCTCTCTCTCTCTCTCTCTCTCTCTCTCTCTCTCCTCCTTATTTTTCTCCATGCCACGTTAGCCCTCTCTTTTTATTGGTTAGAGATTTCAATTTGGAATCTTTCAAAACCTTTACAAAATAACAAAATTAGGATTTTTTTTAGAGATCCAAAAATATGTAAAATTTCCCTTGATCATGATTCATATTTCCTTACCAATCCACCCCGTTTAATGTTTGTCATGTTGCATGGATATGATAATTTATTCAAATTTGTCAATTTGTGCATGGATTACACCATGCGACCCATTGGAGATGTGAGACCCACCATTGGCTTGATAAGGATTGAACCCCATTATAATATCACGAAAATTTCATGCATGAGTAGGTTTTTGAATTTAGAGGATGAAATTCTTATAAGAGTGGTAGAATGTAAAATTATGAAAATTTTTGCATGAGTAAATACATGAGCAAGTAGAAAATTTCATTTTAAGGATATGGAGGTGAACATGCATGTCCACAAGACTAACATATACTCTGTAATGAACTTCGTGTTGAAAATCAATGATTTTTTGAAAAAAATAAAAATTCAAAATTTCAAATTTCGAAAATTTTCCGCCTAGACGCTTTTTAAAATATTTTGAATTAAAAGTGCGGTGTGTGTGTTTTGTCCCACATCGAAAATGGTTGAGAAACTTTTTCGGTTTATATGAGATGTTGTGTAGAGTATTCTTACTTGGAGCTTTTGGAGAAGGAGATACACGGGTTGCGTGGCACTGGAACACACGCACACACGCGCGCGCGCTCGGGCTCGGGCACGGGCATGGGCGAGGGCGTGGGTAGTGTGGCTGTAGTGGCGCTAGATGGCGCACTTTGCACTATCGTGATTGCTGCGTTAAAATTGTTCCACAGTGGACCTATCGTGATTGCTGTACGCTAGATCCAGATAAGGCTTGTCTTATCCTGGAAGCAATTCGCCTGTAACCCATCAGCAGTTTATAACGGGGCGAATCACGCTTTAAGGACCGTATTTTATACGTGATTCAACCGATCAAATTTTTTTTTATTTTATCTTAATATCTCGGTGTATCCAAACTCGGATTCTCTTAACAATCTTAAAGCGTGATTCGATGAACACCGAAAGTGTTGCATCAATCAAATTGATGAACCATGATCTGATCTGATTGGACCGATTCGATGGTTCAAATTTCACTAGATGACAGGATAAGATAAAATTCCTGTTGACCGCGCTGAAGATCTTCTACATCCTGGACCCAACTCTCCAGCCTCTGCCTGAAGCAAAGGACACAGACACTCCTGAACAGATTGCTGCTAGGATCAAGCGACAAGAAGATGAACTGCTGTGTCGTGGCCACATCCTCAATGCCCTCTCTGATCGGTTGTACGATTTGTACATGGGGACCACATCAGCTAAAGAAATTTATAGCGCGCTGGAATACAAATACAAGGCTGAAGAGGAAGGTACACAAAAATTCCTAATTGTCAGGTATTTTGACTTCACGATGGTAGACAATCTACCGCTGCTTGCCCAAATCCAGGAACTACAACTTATTGTACATAAAATAAAAGTCATAAAAATTGATATTCCTGAATCCTTTCAAGTCGGAGCTATAATCGCAGAATTGCCTCCAAGTTGGAAAGATTTTAGAAAGAAACTACTACATAAATCTGAAGAGTTTACACTAGAACAAATCCAAAAGCATCTTCGTATTGAAGAAGAATCTCGTAACCGAGACAAAAAGGATAACACTAATGGTACATCCTCATCCAAAGTGAACGCAGTAGAAAGGACATCTCAAAATAATACCTATGAGAAAGCTGATTCCCTTAAACCTAATAAATATCAAGGAAAATTCAAGAAAATTCAAAAGACGAAAAACGACAAACCTAAGGGAGCCTGTTATGTCTGCGGCAAGACCAGGCATTTCGTCAGAGTCTGTAGGGACCGAAAAAAGCCTAAGAAAGAAGTTAATGTAGTAGACGATGAAATCATAGCCATGGTCACAGAAGTGAACCTAGTTCAAGAGAAAATTCTTAGTTGGTGGTATGATACAGGTGCCACTGTTCATGTATGCAATGATCGATCTACCTTCAAAACATATGAAGACGAGACCAATGGTCAGGAGGTTCAAATGGGAAATGAAGGACGATCGAAAGTCGTAAGCAGAGGAACCATGGAATTACTCTTTACCTCTGGAAAGAAGATAATTCTGACCAACGTACTGCATGTCCCAGACATAAGGAGGAATCTTGTCTCAGGGGATCTCTTAAGCAAGCCTGGGATTAGGGTTGTGTTTGAATCAGGTAAGCTGATCTTGTCTAAGAACGGAAACTTTATGGGTAAGGGATACGCTTGTAATGGGATGATCAAATTATCTTTGAATGAAAAGAGTACTTCTGCTTACTTGATTGAGTCTGTAACGCTATGACATGGTAGACTAGCCCATATTGGCTATAGTACCATAAAACTCATGGCTAAGAACGGCCTAATATCATATAATGATAGTGACAAAGATAAATGTGAAGTATGCATACGATCTAAAATAATCAAGAAACCATTCCTTAGTGTTGAGAGATCATCTCAAATCTTAGACCTAGTGCATACTGACATATGTGAACTAAATGACGTTCTTACCCGTGGAGGTAAAAGGTACTTTATAACATTTATAGATGATTGTTCAAGATATGTATATGTATATCTATTAAAATCGAAAGATTAAGCATTTAATGTATTAAAAGTTTATAAATCTGAAGTAGAAAATCAATTAGACAAAAATATTAAAATCCTTCGTAGTGACCGAGGAGGAGAATATTTCTCTAATAACTTTTCTAACTATTGTGAAGAACACGGCATAATAACATCAGTGTATAGCACCATATACACCACAACAAAATGGTGTAGCAGAGAGAAAAAATAGGACATTAGTAGAAATGGTCAACTCAATGCTAATACAAGCACAATTGCCATTAAACCTATGGGGAGAAGCACTGTTAGCTGCATGTCATATTTTAAATCAAGTATCATCTAAGAAAATCAAGACTTCTCCATACGAAATATGGAAATGAAAAAAACCAAACAAAAGGTATCTTAGAGTGTGGGGGTGTCTTGCATACTGCAGAACACCAGAACCTAAAAGAACTAAGTTAGATCCAAGGGCTATCAATTGCGTCCTTGTAGGATATGCACAACATAGTAAGGCCTATAGACTTTTAAACTTAGACTCCAATGTAATCATAGATTCTAAAGATGTAGAGTTCTTTGAGAATTCCGTATTCACGGAGAAAAAGAATGTTGAGATTCAATCTCCTAATGAAACTATAAAAGAAACACATATAGAAGAAAATACACCAAGTGAACCTCGTAGGAGTCAAAGAACAAAAGTAGAAAAAAGTCTTGATACTGATCAAATAGACTCTCAGCGACTCTCCTTTCATCTGGTTGAAGGTGATAGAGAGAAGGTGATTATGAAAATACCTGTGGTTTTAACTATAGAAGATGAACCTAAAACATTCAGTGAAGCTATGACTTCAAGAGACTTTGCTTTCTGAAAAGAAGCCGTTAATGATGAAATGGATTCTATATGTCTAACCAAACATGGAAATTAGTAGATCTACCTCCATATTCTAAACCAATAGGTTGTAAGTGTGTATTTAAGAAGAAACATCACACAGATGGTACAATTCAAACCTTTAAGGCAAGATTAGTTGCTAAAGGTTTCAGACAGAAAGAAGGAATCGATTATTTTGACACTTATTCTCCGGTAGCTCGAATAACATCAATTAGGATCTTATTCGCTTTAGCATCCATACATCATCTTCATATCCATCAAATGGACATGAAAACAATATTTCTGAATGGTGATCTCGATGAGGAGGTCTACATGGAACAATTAGAAGGGTTTTTTCTACTAGAAAATGAAAGAAAAGTGTGTAGACTTGTTAAGTCTTTGTATGGATTAAAACAAGCACCAAAACAGTGGCATGATAAATTTGATTCTAAAGTTTTGTCTTATGGTTTTGAACATAATATTGCTGTTAAATGCATATATTCAAAAGTATGTAATGATTATATTGTAATCGTATACTTGTATGTAGATGATATATTAATAATCAGTAACAAAATGGAAGGTGTAATTGAAACAAAAAATTTTCTCTCTCATTTTTCAAAATGAAGGATCTTGGACAAGTGGATACCATATTAGGTATCAAAGTTAAAAAATATAGTGGGGGTTTTGCATTATACCAGTCTTATTATATTGAGAAAGTAATAAATAAGTTTAATCACTTGAAAATTAAAGAGGCAAAAACCCCGTTTGATTCAAGTATCAAGTTAAAAGAAAATAGTAGAAGAGCAGTTGCACAACTAGAGTATGCTAGTGCTATAGGCAGTCTTATGTATGCAATATAATGCACAAGACTGGATATAGCATACGCTGTGAGTAAACTAAGTAGGTTTACGAGTAATCCAAGTGTTGAACATTGGAAAGCAATAAGTAGAGTTCTAGGTTATCTTAAAGAAACCAAAGAACTAGGGCTATTTTACTCAGAATTTTCAGCAGTATTGGAAGGATATATCGATGCAAGTTGGAATCGAGTGCAGGGTACAACAAGTCCACTATAGGGTGGATATTCACCCTAGGAGGTGCAGCTGTATCTTGGGGATCCAAGAAATAAATTTGCATAATGCACTCAACTATGGAATCTGAGTTCATAGCTCTAGCTGCTACAGGCAAAGAGGCTGAGTGGTTAAGGGATCTTCTATTAGAAATCTCATTCTATGCGAAACCTATACTGGCTGTTTCACTTCATTGTGATAGTGAAGCCACTCTAGCAAGAACCTATAGCGGTACCTATAATGGAAAGTTCAGATACATAAGTTTGCGACATGACTATGTAAGGCAATTGATTCAAGATGGAATCATTGCGATCTCATATGTGAAGTCAAGTAATAACTTGGCTGATCCTTTTACTAAATCTCTAACGAGAGAGGTAGTAAGGACAACATCTAGAGGGATGAGGTTGAAACTCTTTACTTAAGTTTCACTAGTGAAAAAAATCCAACCCTAAATTAGAAAATCTCTAAATATTGGGTTTAATGGGTAATAACAATTCACTGATAAATGAAAAGTTTCAGCACTAAAGAAAATAATGACCTTATCCAGGATGATAGTGCTGGCCGTTATAAAAGAGGGATGAGTATTAAACTCTTAATGAAGTCCAGTCAAATAGGGCAAGTGTTTTAATGGAAACACTGGAAGGATTTCACCTATATGAACGTAGAAGTGGTGTCGCTTCTCATGAGAGTTAGAGTTATCTCGGTATCGTTCATGAAACAGGATAAGCACATGGTCATTAAAAGTGCTAAGCGAGATTATAAAGGAATATCTAATGTACGAGCTATTATGTGTGTGGTATTTTCGGTTATATCATATAAGAATAACTGGTTTAATGCTGCGGCAACCAGAAATTTTGAAATAACTTTAAAATACTTACACTAAGGAAAGATTCAAATCGCAAGATATCTTTCTTTATGCATAATAACTGTTATTCTTTCAGAATTTTCAATGTTTTAAAAAAATCAGTGGGGGATTGTTGAAAATCAATGGTTTTTGGAAAAAATAAAAATTCAAATTTTCAAATTTCGGGATTTTCCCACCTAAACGCTTTTTGAAATATTTTGAATTAAAAGTGCGGTGTGTGTGTTTTGTCCCACATCGGAAATGGTTGAGAAACTTTTTTGGTTTTTATGAGATGTTGTGTAGAGTATTCTTACTTGGAGCTTTTGGAGAAGGAGATACACGGGTTGCATGTTCCAGTGCGTAGCACTGGAACATACGCACGCACGCGCTCTGGCTCGGAATCTGGCACGGCCGTGGGCGTGGGCGAGGGCGAGGGCGTGGACAGTGTGACTGTAGTGGAGCTAGATGGCGCACTTTGCACTTCGCACGTGCGCATCGTGTCGCAGAGTGGTCGCTCCTTCGCGACCTTACGCAAACCGGCACGAGACGGTGCGATCGCAATGCGATGGGTCTGGTCAGTGCCTTAGGGCGGTGCGGATCTGAAATGAGCCTAGGTTTTATAGGTGACTAAGAACGGTCGGATCTTAAATCTGAAATGTTCAGCGGTTTTAGAAAGTGACTCTATGCCTTGAAAGCCAAACGGTCCAAAAACGGACAACTCATGATGATCCAACAGTCAGATCCTTTGATCTGATGACCAGAAACGTCTGTGATTAATGGACAACGGACAGAAATATTTTTCAAACGTTCTGGACCTTTTATTGTAGCCTAACAACGGTCCACTACCGAATGCCTATATAAACTGGACCATTCCAATCCGAAATCATCAACTGAACACACCCCTCTTCTATCAGATCAAATACAAAAAATATCTCTATAATAGAATACTGTTATCATCTCCACCGTCCAAGTCTGCCAGAAGAGATCTACTGCGTTAAAATTGTTCCACAGTGGACCTATCGTGATTGCTGCATGCTAGATCCAGATAAGGCTTGTCTTATCCTGGAAGCAATTCGCTTGTAACCCATCAGCAGTTTATAAGGAGACGAATCACACTTTAAGGACATCGTATTTTATACGTGATTCAGCCGATCAATTTTTTTTTATTTTATCTTAATATCTCGGTATCCAAACTCGAATTCTCTTAACACTTCGAACCCTCATATATCTTCTTGCACGTGAGTTCACTAAACCAACCGTTGAAATTACTCATCATTGCTAGATAAAGAGATTTAATTTACTTTGATTTTGGACCGTCCAATCATACTAAATCAATTTTGAGATTTTCATACCCACCCATACACACCTCCGATCAAGAATCTAATTTGTTTACGCTACTCGTCATCTATGTATAGGCATAATTTACGGTCAGAATCACTATCTAAGGATCCTAACCCGTGTAGATCGACACATACATGTAACTATACATCCCAAGCTTTGCATATCATAATCTACTCAATCAATCAATAATCCAAATCATTAAAAAAAAAAAAAAAAAACTCTCCGTGGACTATCCATCTGTTTTATTTCCATATAGATCCTTACATCATCAAGAAATGGATTAAGGAGTCCATCTAAGCCGTTATGCTTGATCATCTTCAAATCTAAACCTACCATCTTAACCCTAGTGCAATAAGTAGTGTTTACCATTGTTAAAATGTAGATCCAACGATTACATGTACGCCAACGAACATCTTAAGTGTCCTATGTTGTACACGTTCCTACCTAACACCGAAACCTCAACAAACCTATTTCTAGGATCCCCATATTAATGAAATTTCAAACAATGCTTCTACTAAATTGAACCATACATCTTACCTTGACATCAGATTTACAAGCTCCACCATGCATCGAATTTCGCACCATATCCACGGGATGACCCACCGAAAATGACTACCATTATGACCTCCGAATAATCCCCGACAAATCTAATTTCTTATATTTCACATCAGTCACGCCTAGATCTATTTTTGAGAACCTAAATTACTCAGAAAAAATCCTAAGGATTTCCCAATTTCGAAAAACTATAAAATACTTAGTAAATGTGGGTACACACCCTATATAGTGAATCTCCACCTAATAGAACACAAATATGACTATTCAACCAAAAAATTACTCGTACACCTATGCGCACCTACGCGTTGGACACCCAAAGAACCTACGCGCTGGACAAAGAACCTTGTGGACACCTCAACTTGTGATTTTTGGGACAATTTGACTATTGGATTCAAATTCGACCGTTCTTAACCATTGAATTTAGAAAAGTGATTTAAAATGATTATCCTCGTTGATCCAGACTACATATTTGAAGTTTGGCCACCTCTAATGGATCCAAACGTCCATTATAGAGTAACCTATGATCAAAACCATTTATCTAGGTGGACCTTAGGGAAGTTTCAACTATGAGCGTCTCTTCACCACTATTTTAAACTGTGCAGCCCACCTAAGCTACGGATCTACCTCATTTTCAAACTCATAATCAATTATGATCTGATCAAACTAATAAATGAAATGGATTTTCTCAACAGACATCACAATTGATGTAGAGCGGGTCGCGGACAATTTCATGGCCAAGATGGATCAGAAAAGGCACGGTCGGCGACAGAAGTGATCCGGACCATCGGACCTTAGATCGGGCGTATCTCACAATCCGGAATGAGTTATCCGATGTAAAATATATGATTTTGGCGTAGAACGAGCTACTTTAGCCAACCAACTCCGCTACGCCGGGTTGTGCAGCCCGGATTTGCGAAAAACCCCCTGATCGACGGTCATTTCCTCGTTTTAATTTTGTTTTTACTATAAATAGTAAGTTTTAGTTTGAGTATAACTTTTCATCCGTTGGGCTTCAGGAGTTGTGTCCAACATGAAAAGTGCTTAGGATAATTAGGAGAACGGTTTGGTGAAGCCAAATAGGACACTTACTATTTTTAGCCGAAAACCTTGCGCACTAGTAGACATCATGACCGTCTAATAAATAGTAAGTTTACTATTTATAGTAAGTTGCGAATTCTAGGAGTTTTAGTTGTAGTATGAGTCTGATTTCTTTCATGTTGCTTGGTTCCCTTATTTAAAGGGTTGTGAACTCGATTTTATTTTTTCATCAATTAATTTCGAATTTATTAGAGTTTATTCCTATTCTCTTGCTTTCTTTCCTCGTGGATTCGAGAAGTCTCTGTGAGGAGTCCAGAGAAGCTCCGTGGATTCGGAGTAGTTATCCTTGAGGAAGACGGTGTTCGACCTCATCACGTTCATCCCTGCGTCAATTTGGTATCAGAGCCAGGTTTTTCCTCGGGCCGATGACAAACAACGAAGGTATGAATCAAAATCCTGTGGACGGTAATCTAGAGATTCGTTATCTTTCGGAAAGAACGGAAGCTTTCCATCGGGAGAGTCAGTTGACCATGCAAGGGCTGCAGGCAACCCTCGACCGTCTTGCGGATGCGCTACTTCCGCCCCGAGCCCTAGGCGGTGCTCCACCACCTATGGTCGCCCCACCATCCGTGGTTGCTGTACGACGTGACCCTGATTATCGCAGAGCACTACCAGCGGTAAATCGTAGGGCTACACCAGATGATTCTAGTTCCAGCGACGAGGACATTAATGAGGGTTTTGATCGACGACCAATCCATGGAGGCGATCGTCTAGATCGTGCTGAAAGAGACTATCGAGGTAAGGCTGAACTTCCTAGTTTTAACGGTTTATTACGTATCGAAGATTTTCTCGATTGACTAGCCGAAGTAGAGAGATATTTCGATTATATGGATGTGCCAGATCATAAAAGGGTGAAATTGGTAGCGTTTAAATTAAAATCTGGTGCTTCTGCATGGTGGGAACAATTGCAACTCTCACGAGCCCGCCAGAACAAGGCGCCCATCGCATCATGGCCTCAGATGAGACGTCTTCTTCGTTCACGATTTCTCCCCAGTGATTATGAGCAGATATTATTTCAGCAATACCAGAATTGCCGACAAGGAAGTCGAGCTGTTACAGATTACACTGAAGAATTCCAGCGGTTGGCTACACGAAACGATTTGTCAGAATCTGAGTCACAGAAAGTGGCACGATTTATAGGTGGTTGCGACCGGTAATTTAGGATCGAGTTCAGATGTACCCAGTCGAGACCGTAAATGAAGTAGTTCAATTGACAGGAAGGGCAGAAACACATCTTGCAAGAGCTTCTGATCGTCCCTATCCTTCAAATTGACCCCCTATGATAGGTCCCACACAGGATCCAATGCTGGCTCGAGGAAAAGATCCGATAGGAGAACGTCCTCAACCTCCTCCACCCGCGAACCGTGATACGGGGAGCGGACCATCCAGACCTCAACGGGCAGCACCCACAACAGCGGGCCCGAGTAGGATTCCGAATCCTTATGCTCGACCAAGGCCGAACAATTGTTACCGCTGTAGCCAACCAGGCTACTTATCAAACACTTGTCCTCAACGTCCGGCAGCACACTTGACTATAAATGAAGGGGGCACTGAAGATGAGGCCACAGAAGAAGATTATGGCTTTGATGAATATGAACAAACCACTGAAGAAATAGCAGGTGGCGATGAAGTGACAGGCGAGGATCGTGGCGAATCTCTCGTTGTGAGGCGACTACTGTATACCCCACGAAAAGAATTACATCCACAGCGGCACAATCTATTTTGTACTCGGTGCACTGTAAACGGAAAGGTCTGTGATGTGATCATAAACAGTGGTAGCAGCGAAAACATCGTCTCAAGAGTGATGGTGGATAAGTTGCAGCTACCAACAACGAAACATCCTTCCTCGTACTCAATTGGCTGGATAAAAAAAGTGAACGAGACCAAGGTAACTGAACAATGCACTATTTCGTTTTCAATTGGTAAACATTATAAGGATTAGATACTTTGTGACGTGGTTGACATGGAAGCCTGCCATATACTACTCGGTCGACCCTGGCAGTCAGACCGTGATGCGACCCATCGGGGGCGA
This sequence comes from Magnolia kwangsiensis, assembly GCA_037074715.1. Lineage (NCBI taxonomy): Eukaryota > Viridiplantae > Streptophyta > Magnoliopsida > Magnoliales > Magnoliaceae > Magnolia > Magnolia kwangsiensis. Next base: position 37,000,251 of record CM073576.1, on the reverse strand, counting down.
GACAATGTCTACATATTCGTCAAGGATAGTTAAAAAACAATCCTTGCCCCTATGGCACCAGAGAACCACCCTAAAGCCTCTAAAGTGGAGGGGAGTTCTCTCTTGACCATTCGCGATTTCATGGAGGAGTCCAAGGAAACCGGCGAGGTATATGCCGTAGTGGTGAAGGGCGAGAAAGAGGAACCCTTAAACATCCCTCCAAGCTTAAGACTGTTACTAAACGAATTCAAAGAAGTCTGGCCTGAAGATTTACCTGATGAATTACCCCCCATGAGAGACATCCAACATCACATAGACCTCGTCCCTGGGGTTAGCCTGCCCAATCGCCCTCATTATCGGATGAGTCCGAAGGAGTGTGAGATACTTCAGGGGCAAGTGGAGGAATTGATTCGTAAGGGTCTATTGAGAGAGAGCATGTGTCCATGTGCTGTACCAGCATTATTAACGCCAAAAAAAGATGGAAGGTGACGCATGTGTGTCAACAGCCGAGCAATTAACAAAATTACTATTAAGTATCGGTTTCCAATACCACGGTTGGACGACATGCTCGATATGTTAGGAGGGGCTAAAGTGTTCTCTAAACTTAATCTAAAGAGCGGGTACCATCAGATTCGTATTCGACCCGGTGATGAATGGAAAACGGCATTCAAGACAAATGAAGGGTTGTATGAGTGGCTGGTCATGCCTTTCGGCCTATCGAACGCACCAAGTACTTTTATGCGTTTGATGAATCAAGTTCTAAAACCGTTCACTGGCCGATTTGTGGTAGTATATTTTGATGACATATTGATATATAGCCAGGATGAGGCGGAGCACAAGAAACATCTCAGGCAGGTGCTGCAGGTCCTACAAGATAACAAGCTGTACCTCAACTTGAGAAAGTGTAGCTTTTTAACTGACAGCCTGTTGTTTTTAGGATTTGTTGTAACGTCCACAGGCATTCGGGTGGACGATGAAAATGTGCGAGCTATTAGGGAATGGCCGATCCCGACAAACATTCATGAGGTGAGGAGTTTTCACGGATTAGCGACTTTCTATCATCGATTTGTGCGAGATGTTAGCACCATAGTCGCGCCAATAACAGACTGCATGAAAAAAGGGCCATTCCAGTGGACCGATAAAGCTGACAAGAGCTTTCATGAGATCGAGCATCGTTTGTCTACAACACCGGTCTTGGTGCTTCCTAATTTCGATAAATTATTTGAGGTGGAGTGTGACGCTTCATATGTCGGAATAGGAGGAGTATTATCACAGGAAGGCAGGCCGGTAGCCTTCTATAGCGAGAAGCTCAGTGAAGCCCGAAAGAAGTGGTCGACTTACGAGCTTGAGTTGTACGCAGTTGTTCAGGCGCTGCGACATTGGCGACATTATCTGATTCAAAGGGAGTTTGTTCTATACACCGACCATCAGGAATTAAAGTTTATTAATAGTCAGACTAACGTGAATCGTGTGCATGCTAGATGGGTTGCATTTTTACAGGAATTTACGTTTGTTCTGAAGCATAAGTCAGGTCAGCAGAATAAGGTGGCTGATGCACTTAGCCGTCGTGCGTCATTACTTGTTACGGTGAGCAATGAGGTGGTCGGCTTTGACTGTCTCAAGGAGCTATATGCCGAGGATGAAGACTTTAAAGATTCTTGGTTGAAGTGCCAAGAAGGTCACCCCAGTGACTTTCATATACAGGATGATTTTCTCTTCAAAGGAAATCGATTGTGCATCCCCCAAAGTTCTCTAAGGGAGCAGATTATTCAGGAACTACATGGAGGTGGCCTCGGTGGACACCTTGGACGAGACAAGACGCGAACTCTTGTGGAAGAGCGGTATTATTGGCCGCAATTAGTACGTGATGTGGGAAGAGCCGTACAACATTGTCATATTTTTCAGACCTCTAAGGGATAATCTCAGAATACGGGCCTCTACACCCCGTTACCTATGCGTGACGGTCCTTGGGAGGATTTATCAATAGACTTCGTGCTTGGTCTTCCACGAACACAACACGGCATGGATTCGGTGTTCGTAGTGGTCGATCGTTTCTCCAAGATGGCGCACTTTATCCCATGCGAGAAGACCCTTGATGCAACACATGTGGCGAATTTATTCTTCAGGGAGGTCGTACGGCTACACGGGATCCCTAAGACCATTACTTCTGATCGTGACACGAAGTTCATTAGCCACTTTTGGCGGACTTTGTGGACTCGATTCGATACACGACTTCAATTCAGCAGTGCTTACCACCCACAGACTGATGGGCAGACCGAAGTTGTGAATCGCACTTTGGGAAACCTCCTTCGATGCATTTCAGGAGAGAAACCGAAGCAGTGGGATTTGGCCTTGTCTCAAGCGGAGTTTGCATTCAACAACATGGTGAACCGGTCGACAGGAAAGTCCCCGTTCCAGGTTATTTACGGACGAGTACCTCGCCACACACTAGACTTGGTCCCTCTACCCAAGCTCCCAGGCATGAGTATTGCAGCAGAACATATGACAGACAGGATCATGGGTATTCATGTGGAGGTGCAGACTAAGCTACATGCCTAGAACGAAAAGTACAAGGAACAAGCGGACAAGCATCGTTGACAAAAGGTGTTCGAGGTGGGCGACCAGGTAATGGTCCATTTGCGAAAAGAAAGATTTTCGACCGGGACGTACAACAAGCTGAAGAATAAGAAGATTGGACCGGTACCGATCATCCGCAAGATCAATGACAATGCTTATGTTGTTGATCTTCTAGATGATATGGCGATCTCATGGACTTTCAACGTTGCGGACCTGACTGAGTATCATGAACCAGTGCAGGATGAGAACTCGAGGACGAGTTCTTTTCAAGTGGAGGGGACTGATGTAGAGTGGGTCACGGACAATTTCATGGCCAAGATGGATCAGAAAAGGCACGGTCGGCGACAGAAGTGATCCGGACCATCGGACCTTAGATCGGGCGTATCTCACAATCCGGAATGAGTTATCCGACGTAAAATGTATGATTTTGGGGTAGAACGAGCTACTTTAGCCAACCAACCCGCTACGTCGGGTTGCGCAGCCCAGATTTGCAAAAACCCCCTGATCGACGGTCATTTCCTCATTTTAATTTTATTTTTACTATAAATAGTAAGTTTTAGTTTGAGTATAACTTTTCATCCGTTGGGCTTTAGGAGTTGTGTCCAACACGAAAAGTGCTTAGGATAATTAGGAGAACGGTTTGGTGAAGCCAAATAGGACACTTACTATTTTTGGCCGAAAACCTTGCGCACTAGTAGACATCATGACTGTCTATAAATAGTAAGTTTACTATTTATAGTAAGTTGCGAATTCTAGGAGTTTTAGTTGTAGTATGAGTCTGATTTCTTTCATGTTGCTTGGTTCCCTTATTTAAAGGGGTGTAAACTCGTTTTTATTTTTTCATCAATTAATTTTGAATTTATTAGAGTTTATTCCTATTCTCTTGCTTTCTTTCCTCGTGGATTCGAGAAGTCTCTGTGAGGAGTCCAGAGAAGCTCCGTGGATTCGGAGTAGTTATCCTTGAGGAAGACGGTGTTCGACCTCATCACGTTCATCCCTGCGTCAACAATGAACGCCACCTCGCTCCATAAGCAACTCATGTTCACGGGTAAAAATCAGAAACAATCCTTTCACATTCAAACCAGTTTCAAAATAGGATCTTCTCTGTTTCTTTCGCTCGAAGCATCACATACGATCAAGTGAATCCATTCAACTAATCTAGACTATCCATTAAGATGTTTCCAACCGTTCAACTAGGCGCACATTTATCGTCAGATAATTGAAAATAACTTCCAGCATTCGAAGACAAACACACAAGGTCAAGAAGACCGTCACTATTGTTCGGAGACTGGATCCTCAATCTAGGTCGTTCAATCATCAGTTATAGATCTTAGAATCCCAGATGGATTCCAAGAGGCCCATGAGTAGAGTTGGCAGAATCTGACCCGATCCGGTGGATCTGACTCAATCTGAACCGAATTGAAGGGCTTAATCAATGTGGATAGAGTAAGACTACTGAAATCCGATCGTACATCGGATCGAGCTCGGATCGTGGTCAATCCAGACCAATCCAATCTGAAATTCGAACGAACCCTAACCCCTTTTTCTCTACCCAATGAGGCGCCGCACCCACCCATCTCTCCTCCTTTCTCTCTCTCTTTCTCTCCTGATTTCCCTGCTCTCCTTCCTTCTCTCCTCCTTTCTCTCCTTTTTTCACTCCCGGTTTCCCACATCTCCTTCTTTCTCTCCTCTTTTCTGTAAGGCCCATATCTTAGACAGTACCGTTTCGTAGACTCTCACAGTCATCTCGGTTGAATTTTGGTAACTCGCGACGTGTAATCTGTGTTTGGGCGCGACCCTAAGTCGCATCCTGAATATCTGAGACGACTCGACCCAAGACTTGTATCCTTGTGACCACGCCGTCGCCGCTGTTCTAACGCCGCGTCTCGCGCGCCGATCCAATACCCAAGTTAGGAGATATGGGTTCGTGTTTATTTCTAAGAAAACGCTGCGCGTTACGAATTTTAAGAGAATCTCTACTAAACATCACATCAATCCATCAATCAATCAAGTACAAGCAACCTAACCGATCCCTCTCTTACTCCACCTTACCCAAAGTCAACTCTCTCTCTCTCTCTCTCCACCCATCCCTCTCTCACCCAAAATTCAACCCAACCCATCCTTCTTCTTACACACCCATCCCTCTCTCCTTACATCACCCTTCTCTCTCTCTCTCTCTCTCTCTCTCATTTCTCTCTCATTCCAAGTAACTCTTAAAGAGAGCCAACCGTCCAAGCATTCTAAGGAGAGAAAGAAACTAGGAGTGGCCCACTTCCTTACCCGTGTCTCCACCATCCAATCTTTATCTTCCTCCGTTAAAGAGCAAGCTTAGGAGCCAAAGAGTCCAGGGAGCCTATAAGCTTTGCAATCGGTGGGTGATCTACCGTTGATTTCATTTGAGGGTCCACTTGTGGTGGGACCCATCTTGATGTATGCATGAGCATGGAGCAGCTCATAGTGGTGGAGCTCCTCCCATCCCCACCGTCTCCCTCTCTCTCTCTCTCTCTCTCTCTCTCTCTCTCTCTCCTTCCCTCTTTATGTGATGATGTGTGTGGCCCACCTATGTTATGGTATGATGATCCAGACCATCCGATTGCGAGACCCACCTTGCTGCCCATCTGCCTGGACAGATCTGGATGAAGGAAAATACAAATATCGGCTTGATGCAAAATGTGGGCCCACTTTGATGGCACGTGTGGCCCACACATACGTGGGACCCACCTGCCGTGGAGACGTGCAGCTGTATAGTCATTGTAAATCAAGACCATCCAGGTCATGTGGGTCCTACGTGATGTGAGTACCCCATCTACACCATCCGTCAAGCAAGTTTCCATGTCCTGGACGTTAGCTACAAGCATGTGACAAAATAGTAATAAATATATACAGATATATAAAATATAATATAATATATGTATATGAAATATATCTGGTGAGCCCCACGTGGGACCTACCTACTGATTTAAAGTGGATTGGCTAGCTTGGCCGCACACCAGTTATATAGCTAGTATATTAATGTCAGTAAGTGGGGTTGAGATCTAGACCGTCCGCCCATTTTCGCTGGTGGGCTACGTGTGTGGACCCCACCATGATGCATGCATTATATCCCACTGTCCATCATCTGGATAGTGGGCTAGTTCACCCGCAAGCTATATAACTGCTATAAGCGTTAGCAGTTCTGTAGGCACCATGATGTATGTGGTTCCCAGGTGTCCATCTATATGAGGTGTGGGCCCACCCCACACATGTGACACGTATAAGATGAGACCCACCTTGATGTCTGTATTTTGTATCCCCACCATCCAAAGATCTCTGGACGGTGCTGTGGGGACCCATTATGATATATGTGGTTTATATCCACGTCGTCCATTGTTTTGGGGATGTGGGACCTACCCACATGTGTTGCATGTGTGGGGTGGGCCCTACCTTGATAATGTGTTGTATGCCTTGCCATCCAGCTGTTTTTCATCCATGCCACCCATCTGTTTTCTAAGGTGAGACCCACCTTAATGTATGTGATGTACATTAGCACCGTCCATCTGGACATACCGTGGGACACACCATGATGTATATATTGTATATCTATGCCGTTCATTTGTGCGGCCCGCCGTGATGTATGGTTTGTATATTTATGTCGATCATTGGCGTGGCCCATTGATGCGACCCACTCGATGTATATAAGGCCCATTGGTGCGGCCCATTGATGCGACCCACTAGATGTATATAAGGCCCATTGGTGCGGCCCATTGGTGCAGCCCATTTGATGTATATGAGGCCCATTGGTTCGACCCATTGATGCGACCCACTTGATGTATATGAGGCACAATGGTGCGACCCACTTAATGTATATGAGGCACATTGGTGCGACCCATTGATGTAGCCCACTTGATGTATATGAGGCACAATGGTGCGACCCACTTAATGTACCCATTGATGTAGCCCACTTGATGTATATGAGGCACATTGGTGCGACCCGTTAATACGGCCCACTTGATGTTTATGAGGCCAATTGGTACAGCCCGTTGATGGGGCCCATTTCATGTATGTGAGGCCCAAGTGTTGCAGTCCATTTGATGTATATGAGGCCCATTGTTGCGGCCTGATGTGATGTATTTATGGCCCATGTACCAAGGCCCATTGTGATGTATATGCAGTTCATGAGTGAGGCCCGATGTGATGTATTTATGGCCCATGTGCCAAGGCCAATTATGATGTATTTATGGCCATGAGTGAGGCCTGATGTGATGTATTTATGGCCCATGTCCCAAGGCCCATTAAGATGTATATGCGGCCCATAAGTGAGGCCTATAGTGATGTGTATTAAGCTCTTGTGTGAGGCCATGGGCCCACTATACATTTGGCTTTATGTGGGCCATTCCTTGGGAGCAATGTTGGTTAAATGTCCACATTGATGGGCAATGATGGTTAAATGTCCACATTGTGACCTTCCCTTACGCCCTTTGTTTGGCCAATTGTCGAGGCTGATTATCGATGCCGATTATGAGTATGTGACAGCATAGCATCATGATGCATGCCTATACACATAATTCACATGTTTGTTATGAGACGTGATTGACCAGTGCATATACCATAGGGCAGGTTGTTTATGAAACTCCGTGAGAGACGAAATTGCCCACATGAGCACACGGTATATGCAGGATTGCTGCATGATTGGATGGTATGACTCATACATCTTGCATTTTATGATATGACCACCATACACTCTAGCGACATCAGGGTCATGCCTTCCACATGCATACCATGGATGGCCAAATGGGACACCAAAAATATTTAGTTTTATCATACGGGCGCCATAGATGTCTCTGGGTGAAAATCTTTAAACCTCTATAGCCAGGAGACGCCTCAACGTCTAGACCGAGTAGATATATATGAGTGTATGAGGGCCATATACCAGTAGACCATGTCTTCCATTGTGTCGTGGTCAGTTGGGAGTGGGTGTGACCTTACCCGCCTAAGTGAAGGGACAATATCTAGGTTGAGTTTGACCAGCTTGAGGAATGTGTTCGCTATCGATGAGCCAAGCCTAATATTGGCGAGGAGATAGTGAGGTCTCTTCCACTTACCCAGTTGTGCGCTCGGACAGGGGCAGCATGCTGACGTAGAGTGTAATAGACCTCGGTGATGATACCAGAGATGTACGGTACTGATATGTCAACTTATCAAGTAGGAGTTGTATACTTATTCATTCATTTATACATTCACTATACAATTGGGACTGGTGGTGTGTAACTAATTGATATGTGTGTACCTTCACAATGGCCAAGATTTTAGTTGGGACGCGCGACCAACTTGAGATCAGGAGTTTACCACATTGAGTCTATCTATCCAAATTTAGGTATGGAATTGGTTTGGATAGAAGTCCCTTGTGGTGGACCCCGTAGCCTATGATACTACGTACTATCATCCCGACTTCACACTCTAGCTTGGTCATTTATTCACACCACATATTGCATTACATCTGCGACATATGGTAGTCTGGGTTTCTATGTTTCTGTATTTATATGGCCTAGATGAGGTTGACGGTATTCGTGAACTCGTAAGGATTTACATATTGCATTGCATCCTCAGTATATGATATTTGGTTTACTGTGTCTTGCATTGTAGAGCTGTTCTACGTTACTTCTTTAGTGCATGATATTGGCTTATTATGTTTTTGCATCGCATAGCCTGGAAGGTTGATGGTATTTATAGACTTACCAGCATGTTTCCGCATTACTCTATTATTGTACGATTTATGGATTGCCAGTATCTCCACTTACTCTGATATTTATATGCTTGGTACGTGCATCATATACAAGTCACCACCCTTTAAGCTTTCTATAAGCTTATGCATGATAATTTCGTGCAGGTGGCGTTAGGTCGCAGCAGCGTTGAGCTTGGAGCATGCAGCTGTCTTCTGGAGCTTCGATTTTTGATATATGTATTTCCCTTTCAGTACTGTATTCAACTATTTATATTAGTAGCTATGTGATGATGACGTTGCCTTTATGATTTGGGTATACTTGTAGTTATGCTTCTTACGGGATAAATGTATGTTGGAAAATCCCCCTTATAGGGTCTCAGGATCAAAATCTGGCGTATAGGCGTTGGGAGGTGAGAATGGGGTACTACGGAGGCTGTTGGCACTGGATTCGGCGATCGAGAATTTTGTGAGCCCCGTTTGTGAGTTTGGGGCATGACAGAAGTTGGTATCAGAGCATAACTTAAAAATATTGAGGATAACATCACATATCTACTAATAGCTACCCTACACTCTATGATTATTGAGAACTTAGAATGATTAGATCCCCGAGTTTGAATAACTTAGAGACTTTCCAACATAGGTCGGTACCATTGAGATTGTGGCTGCATAGTATTCCAGTCTCGATCATTTTTTATCAGAATTCGAGGATCAGTGAGGTCATCATAATGCTAATGAGGCATCTTGGGAGCAAGAGGTTGAGATTCGTCAGCGTTATCCCCATCTCTTAGGTGTTTGATTATGTTTTTTATGTTGTGTTCTGATTATATCTATAATGATAAGATTTTCCTCCCTTAGTGAGTTGTGTATTAGTTGTATTGTGATTTAAATTTTGAGGATGAAATTTTTATTAGGAGGAGAGAGCTGTAAGGCTTGTATCCTAGACCGTATCTTCCGTAGAATCTCACGGTCCTCCCGATCAAATTTTGGTAACCCTTGACGTGTAATCCGTGTTTGCACGTGACCCTAAGTCGCATCTCAAATATTTCAGTTGATTACACCCGAGACTTGTACCCTTGCAACCGCGCCGTCGCCGCGGTTCCAATGCCTCGTCTCGTGTGCAGATTCGATACTTAGGCTAGGAGATGTGAGCCCGCGTTTATTTTGAGGAAAAGGTCACTCGTTGCGAATTACGAGAGAATCTCTACCAAACATCACATCAATCCATTAATCAATCAATCAAGTACAAGCAACCCAGCCCATCCCTCTCTTACACCACCTTACCCAAAGTTAACTCTCTCTCTCTCCACCCATCCCTCTCTCACCCAAAATTCAACCCAACCCATCCCTCTTCTTACACACCCATCCCTCTCCCCTTACATCACCCCTTTCTCTCTCATTTCTCTCTCATTCCAAGCAACTCCTAAAGAGAGCCAACCGTCCAAGCCTTCTAAGGAAGGAAAGAAACTAGGAGTGGCCCACTTCCATACCCCAATCTTCACCATTCAATCTTCATCTTCCTTCGTTAAAGAGCAAGCTTAGGAGCCAAGGAGTCCAGGGAGCCTAAAAGCTTTGCAATCGGTGGGCGATCATTCGTTGATTTCATTTGAGGGCTCACTTGTGGTGGGACCCATCTTGATGTATGCATGAGCATGGAGGAGCTCATAGTGGCGGAGCTCCTCCCATCCCCACCGTTTTCTCTCTCTCTCTCTCTTTCTCTCTCTCTCTCTCCTTCCCTCTCTTTGTGATGATGTGTGTGGCCCACCTGTGTTATAGTATGATGATCCAGACCATCCGATTGTGGGACACACCTTGCTGCCCATCTGGCCGGATAGATCTAGATAAAGGAAAATATAAATATCGGCTTGATGTGAAACGTGGGCCCACCTTGATGACATGTGTGGCCCACACATGTGTGGGACCCACCTGCCATGGAGACGTGCAACTATAAATCAAGACCGTCCAGGTCATGTGAGTCCCACCTGATGTGAGTACCCCATCTACACCGTCTGTCAGGCAAGTGTCCATGCCCTAGACGTTGATAAATTAGTAATAAATATATAAAATATTATATAATATAATATATGTATATGATATATATCTGGTGGGCCCCACATGGGACCCACCTGCTGATTTAAAGCAAATTGGCTGGCCTGTCCGCACACCAGCTATATAGCTGGTATATTAGCGTTAACAAGTGGGGCTGAGATCCAGACCATCCACCCATTTTCGCTGGTGGGCCACGTGTGTGGACCCCACCATGATGCATGCGTTATATCCCACTGTCCATTATCTAGATGGTGGTCTAGTTCACCCGCCATTTATATAGTTGTTATAGGCGTCAGCAGTTCTGTAGGCACTGTGATGTATGTGTTTCTCAGTTGTCCATCTATACGAGGTGTGGGCCCACCCCACGCATGTGACACATGCAGGATGGGACCCACCTTGATGTCTGTATTTTGTATCCCCACCGTTCAAAGATCACTAGACGGTGCTGTGGGAACCTATTATGATATTTGTGGTTTATATCCACGTCGTCCATTCTTTTGGGGATGTGGACCCACCCACATGTGTTGCACTTGTGGGGTGGGCCCTACCTTGATGATGTGTTGTATGCCTCGTCGTCCAACTATTTTTCACCCACGCCACCCATTTATTTTCTAAGGTGAGACCCACCTTAATGTATGCATTGTACATTAGCACCATCCATTTGGACGTACCGTGGGACGCACTGTGATGTATATATTGTACATCTATGCCATCCATTTATGAAGCCCGTCGTGATGTATGGTTTGTATATCTATGCCGACCATTAGCATGGCCCATTGATGCGACTCACTCAATGTATATAAGAACCATTGGTGCGGCCTATTGATGCAACCTAGTCGATGTATATAAGGCCCATTGGTACGGCTCATTGGTGTAGCCCACTTGATGTATATGAGGCACATTAGTGCGACCCATTGATGCGGCCCACTTGATGTTTATGAGGCCCATTGGTGCGGCCCATTGATGCAGACCATTTGATGGATATGAGACCATATGATGCGACTCATTTGATGTATGTGAGGCCTATGTGTTACGGTCCATTTGATGTATATGAGACCCATTATTGTAGCTCGATGTGATGTATTTATGACCCATGTACCGAGGCTCATTGTGATGTATATGCAGCCCATGAGTGAGGCTTGATGTGATGTATTTAGGGCCCTTGTGCCGAGGCCCATTGTAATGTACATGCGGCCCATGAGTGAGGCCTGATGTGATGTATTTATGGGCCATGTCTCAGGGCCCATTGAGATGTATATGCTGCCATGAATGAGGCCTATAGTGATGTGTATTAGGCCCTTGTGTGAGGTCATGAGCCCATTATATGTTTGGCTCTATGTGGGCCATTCCTTGGAAGCCATGTTGGTTAAATGTCCACATTGATGGGCAATGATGGTTAAATGTCTACATTATGACCTTCCTTAAGCCTTTTGTTATGCCAATTATCGAGGCCGACTATTGAGGTCGATTATCGATACTGATAATGAGTATGTGATAGCAAAACATCATGATACGTGCACATACGCTTCTTTCGCATATTTATTATGAGACATGATTGACCATTGCATATGACATAGGGCAAGTTGTGTATGGAACTCCCTAAGAGACTGAGTTACTCACATGAGCGCACGGTATATGTAAGATTGCTGCATGACTGGATGGTATGACTTATGCATCTTGTATTTTGTGATATAACCACCGTATGCCCTAGTGACATTAAGGCTGTGGCCTCCACAACATATCTTAGATAGCCAGGTGGGATACCAAAAATGTTTAGTTCTATCATACGGGCGCAATAGATGTCCCTGGGTGAAAATTTCTAAACTTTCGTGGCCAGGAGAAACCCCAACGTCTAAACCGAGTAGATATATATGAGCGCATGAGAGCTATATACCAGTAGGCCTCGTTTCTCACTGTGTCATGATTGGTTGGGGGGTGTGACCTTACCCGCCTGAGTGAGGGAAAAATATCTATGTAACACCCTGGATTTTGGCCAATCTGGGATTTGACGTCCTTAGGCAGTGGGTCAATTAAAACACCTGGAAAATCGTTCAGAACCCAATTCCATAGCCAAAGAAACTACTTAGGATTAATTCCTTTAGAAATTAAGTGTAAGTTAGCTAGCGCAACGCTGGAGTAGTTGGGAAATAGTCCCTGATCACTTTAAATACGTTCTACAAGAGCCAAATTGAGTAGAACCAATGACTCTATAATACTCTATAACCTCGGACCAAACTCTAAGCAGGTTTGTTCTCTGGATCACTTTGAAATTTTGTATTGGATCTAGACCGCTTCTCGAAAGTTCGATACCTCCTATCTTAGACCGTTAGAACTGCCTAGCTGGACTTGACACTCACTTCAAAAATCAAGTCAAACCGATAATCACAGGCTATTTCATTGAGCCCGGACCGAAGAGAGTGCGAATAGGGACATAGTTGGAATTTCAAATTCAAATCTGGCACACGACTTGACGCGTTAGTATTGAGCGTTCTGATCGTCAGAATTCATCCAGATTACACCCTCGGATCAGGAGAAATTTTTATTTTATATCATGAGACTTTCAGCCCTGATCTACGTGCGGTGACCGCTGAACTGAAACTGGCCTGCCACGTGCGATCTACGAACCCTGCCGGACTGAAAACTTAATACGTGCTAGATCTGGTACGCATGAGCTTAAGTCCGATCGCATTCGATTAGGGGACCACCAGAAAGCATCTTTTGGACTGAAACAGCCCCGAATTGGATATGCACTAAGTAAACTTCGTTCCCGAGCCTATTTTTGACGTTTTTAAGCTTATAAAAGGGGTTGAAACCCTCATTCCTCTCTCCCATCTGAAATTGCAAAAATCCCTAGATTAGGAGAGAGAAAAGGTGAGAGTTTGTGAGAGAGAGTAGGAGAGAATTTCTTGCTGCTCGTGCCACCTGCTGCAAGTGCCTAAGCAACGCACTCCAATCACTTTCCCGGCGATTCCAACGCACTTCTAGGTGAGAAAAACCTTCAACACTTACTGATTTAAGCTTCTGTCAATTCCATTAGTGATGTAGCTTATGTAGCTTGTGTATTAGGTTCCTTATTCGCCGTAGACGAAGCGTATACGCTCCGTTCAAATTGATACGCTTCTAGGAGAAAAAGGTGCGGATTTTAGACGCTTTGATTGACTGTTTCCAAAGCTTTCAATGTCGTTTAATAGTAGATTATCGACGGCAACACCGTTTGACATGTACAACATGCTGTCCGTTTCCTATTTTGTAAATCAACGAAGAATATGAGTTTTAGGGCATTTTAGTCATTTGTAGGAAGTAAAGATTTCATTCATATTTTGCTGATGTGATTGACATGATTTGTTGTTGCATTAGAATGTTAGGAATGAATGCATAATTAGTTTGGCGAAGAGATTCTCCTAAATGCGTACTTCGGGTCAACATACTATATGTAGACTTAAGTGTGTAGTGTAAGTGTTTGTATAAATGTTTGTATTAGTATGTATTGAATTAAATGATGTTATGAATTAGTTTGAGATGGATTTCTCAATTAATATACTGACGTAAATGATTTCCTACATGTTGACTATATGCATGATTTCATTATATGCATGAAATGCATGTGCTTGATGATTCACGTAAGTTGTATGTTATATCATGTGCTTGGTGATTTCATTATGATTTAGTTTGAGATTGAATTCTCAATAAATTTGCTGATGAAAATGATTTCCTATATGTTGGCGATATACATAATTTCATTATATGTATGAAAGGCATATATCAGGTGATTTGCTTAAGTTGTATGTTACAACATGTGTTAACATGCCCATATGATTGTATTTCATTTCCAATACTTTCACATGCTTTGCTGATGTGATTCCACGTGTTTGGGACTATACTTAGTCCAAGCAGTCGGTAACCGAGCGAATTCGTGGTTAGCTTATCTTCGCCATGAACGACGCGTCGATGAACGCGAGCCGTGTTTTGGAGTTGGCGGCAGTGGTTAGGCCACACGAAGTATTTTATGCCCTTCATGTCGTTCGACTTGAGATGCGATCGCGCTAGTCGAGCCCGTCAAGTAACCCGACTGGCCGTTGTATATTCACCCTGCATGAGTCATAACTGCTTGAACCTAGGGTACTGAACTTACCATTGTAAACCCTGTTAACCATGGTACCTTGATCCACGAAGACTCATGAGCCGGGCATGGTGGTATGGGACACCGTGGTCGACCTGTCGGCCTACGCTGGGGCCACAAACCTCCCCGTAGTGTCCAGTGAGCACCTATGACTCGTAAGCAGATTATGGTGGTACGGGACACTATATTCTTGCTGTCGGCCTACATTGATAAGGTGATGGGGGAGCGGTGCAACGAGTGCGAGCAACAGCCCTGACAGCCCTTTGTAGTGACCGCGAACGTATTCTGAGTCTACGGGAGGCGACGACCCTTCCGTAGCAGTAGAGTACAGTAGGCCTGTATTGATAAGGTGATGGGAGAGTGGTGCAACGTGTGCGTGCAACAGCCCTGGCAGCCCTTGCAGCGACCTACAAAATATACATCGTATGAGATTACTAGGAGTGACGACCCTAGACAGGATCTGTGTTGAGATTGATATAAGGGAAGTACCTTAGTTTCCCAATCCTGCTGTTTGAATGGACTAATAACAACTCGAAAATCATATCACCATACCATTGCATGTTCCTGGAAGATATGGAGCACTTGAGGGTCGATTGCATGCCGCGGTCGTAAGATGGTGCCGTATGAGGGAGATCGTCGGTGAGGGCATACATCACGTCATATCATATTGCATTAACAACAGTTTTAGGATTATTTGATTTACTGCTTTACTATTATCGCATGATTGATTTGAGAACATGTTAATCCTTGCTCTATTATTCCACTGAGTTAGCTACTCACTCCCACGTTACGGGATGGTGTTTTCGGACACCCACCAGACCCTTTTGTGATTGCAAATGATGGCGCGGCCTGCGAGGCGGATCCGGACTTGATGATGATGAGGAGGATCCCTCCTTTATGCGTGTTCTGATCGACGTGATTACAGGGAGGTTGATTAGATGTCTTGACACTTGTCATTTTATATTTTCAGAGCACTCATGTATATACTTTCTTTCTATTTTGAGGTATATATGTATATGTTTAACCTGGTAACATGTTCACACTCAAGAGACACACAACAGTTTATATATGTTATACATACTATCACAGACTTTCGCTGGTAAATTTAACTGTCTCTGGAGTATGATATGCTGTTCTGGATTAATCCCACTCATGTTTAATACATTATCACAGACAACATTCAATCATATATATCTATGTTGCATAAATAACATTTTGGAACTCGGGAGTTGGATTTTTGCTCGACCCCCTGATTTTCGGGATGTTACAATCTATATTGAGTTTGACCAGATTGAGGAATGGGTCTGCTATCGACGAGCCAGGTCCGATATTGGTAGGCAGATAGTGAGGTCTCTTTCACTTACACAATTGTGTGCTCAGATAGGGGCGACAAGCTGGCGTAAAGTGTAATAGACCCCGATGATGATACTAGAGATGTACAGTACTGATATGTGGACTTATCAAGTAGGAGTTGCATACTTATTCATTCATTCACTATCTATTTAGGACAGGTGGTGCGTAACTAATTGATATGTGTACCTTCATAATGGTTAGGATGTCGGTTGGGACGCATGACCAACCTAAGGTTAGGAGTTTACCACATTGAGTCTATCTATCTAAATTTAAGCATGTGACTGGTTTAGATAGAGGTTCCTTGTGATGATGGATCCCATAGCCTGCGATACTACGTATTATCATCCCGACTTCACACTCCAGCTTAGTCATTTCATTCGCACCACATATTGCATTACATCCGTGGCATATGATATTCTGGGTTGCTATGTTTCTGCATTTATATGGCCTAGATGAGGTTAACGGTATTCGTGGACTTGTAAGGAATTGCATATTGTATTGTATCCTTAGTATATGATATTTGGCTTACTGTGTCTAACATTACAGAGCTGTTCTACGTTGCTTCTTCAGTATATGATATTAGATTATCATGTTTTTGCATCGCATAGCTTGGATAAGGCTTATGGTATTTATAGACTTACCAGCATGTTTCTGCTTTACTCTGTTATTGTACGATTTATGGATTATCAGTATCTCCGCTTACTCTGATATTTATATGCTTGGTACATGCATCGCACACAGTTCACCACCCTCTAAGCTTTCTATAAGAGTATGCATGATAGATGTGTGCAGGTGGCGTTAGGTCACAGTAGTGTTGAGCTTGGAGTGTGTAGATGTCTTTTGGAGCTTTGATTTTTGATATATGTATTTCCCTTTCAGCACTGTATTCAACTGTTTATATTAGTGGATATGTGATGATGATGTTACCTTTGTGATTTGGGTATACTTGTGGTTATACTTCTTACGGGATAAATGTACGTTGGAAAATCCTTCTTGTAAGATCTCAGGATTGAAATCTGACATATAGGTGCTGGGAGCCGAGACTGGGGTACTACGAAGAATGTTGGCACCGGATTTCACGATCGGGAGTTTTGTGAGCCCAGTTTCTAATTTGGAGTGTGACAGAAGGTGGTATCAGAGCATAACTTGGGAATACCTGAGGATAACATCACATATCTGCTGATAGTTACCCTACACTTTATGATTGTTGAGAACTCAGAATGATTAGATCAACGAGTTTGAATAACTTAGAGGCTTGCCGACATAGCTCCCTACCGTTGAGATTGCGAGGCTGCATAGTATCCAATCTCGATCGTTTCTGACTGGAATCTGGAGATCAGTGAGGTCATCATAGTGATAATAAGGTGTCTTGGGAGCAAAAGGCTAAGATTCGTGGGCGTTATCCCCATCTCTTAGGTGTTTGATTATGTTGTTATGTTGTGTTCTTATTATATCTATAATGATAAGATTTCCCTCCCTTATGAAAGTGCCCTGGTTTGTCGATTAGTGTGATTGTTGAGTCAGGTAGACAGAGAAGCTCCATAGGAAGATCAATCAACCGTCTGCCTCAATTGGATGTGGGCCTCAACTCGCCACAGGTAATTCTTAGCCTCACATCCCATGTCCTAAAACACCAGGTATTTAAAATCTCCTAAAATTGATTAAAATATCATAGGGTTTTTAGATTAGAAAACTTTTTCAAACTGCAGAAAATCTCTAAGCTTTCCACCTTTGTCGATTTATCGACAGGGGGTTCAATGAAATCGAACCTTGCTATCAATGTCCTTGAAGCTCACTCGATCATATCGAAATGAGGACATAAGATGTCCAGCAACCGCATATACCTCTGGCCGGAATTATCAATGTATTAATAGCCATATAGATATCATTGAAATTTGAATATCAAGTCTATCGAAGTTGACTCGATAATATCGACATCATATATGTTGTGTCCAATGTTCTGCTGAGGCAAATCATAAAGTCCTCGATATATCGAAGTACTCCTCGATATTCTCAGAATTCAAATTTTGATGATATCGGAAGTCCTTCGATGATACTGGATTGGACATTCTGTTTTCTAACAATATTCTCAGGTTGTTCTATCTTGGATCGAGGGTCACTCGATAGAATCGATATTCAAATATCGATGATATCAAGCCTGGATCGATTATATCGAGAATGGACATAAACTGTCTAACAAGCTTAACTGAAAAATCCTTTAAATTTATCGATGCATCGACACGACTATCGATATCATCGACATTCAAATTTCGATGATATCGAGTGTGCCTCGATCATTCTTTTAACTGGAAATATTTTAATGGCATCTAGCTCTCATTTTCAAATGTCGGGAAATCGAACCTCGTGTTGATGAAACCTAAGTTTGAAATCCAATGACATCGACGCACATTTAATTTCTTTGAC
This sequence comes from Magnolia kwangsiensis, assembly GCA_037074715.1. Taxonomy (NCBI): domain Eukaryota; kingdom Viridiplantae; phylum Streptophyta; class Magnoliopsida; order Magnoliales; family Magnoliaceae; genus Magnolia; species Magnolia kwangsiensis. The sequence continues at coordinate 36,982,051 of CM073576.1, read as the reverse complement.
CAGCTGACAAAAGGTTTCAAAAGTGTTTGACAATTGAGTTTGTGTCATCGAGCGGCCAGTCGATGCAATCGAGAGTATATGCTAGATGAAAACGAGCCTGATTGATGATATTGAACTCTCTCATAAATGTGACCGTTTTATATCCGTTGGAACCTTTTACCTATTTATAGAGAGCTTATCTTCAGTTGCTGGCAGAGAGAAAATAAAGAGTGCTTTTGTGTGTTTAACCCTAGATCATATACCCTAAGCCCATGCCTTCTCTCTCATGGGAGTTCATCCTCTAATCCACCCTCATCATTGACATTCAATAGAGTGGATTGGGGAATGAACTTCCGCATTCATGGATCCTCTAGCTACCATCTTAATGACAAATCATTAAGCTGGGATGCCTTGAATGCATAAATGATTGGAATCGCTCTATCTCCCTTATAGGAAAATATTTGAGAGTAGAATTCCATCATTACCTTGACCCAACCCGTCGCCATGTATTGGTACATCTTCTGAGTTGTGGTTCAAGGAAGCAACAGAAGATTCTTCATCATCAAAGGAGGAGATCTTCGACAACGTGCTAAATGAGATTTATTTACTTATCTGTAAGTCATTAGAGTCCAGAGGACCCTTATGATCATTCCTTTGTAGGATTGGGTCTAAGGTGTTTCTCAGCCCTTGTAAGCCCTCGTAGGAGGCCTCTGGCAAGAGTGTAAATGGTGAGTGCTTTGTATTGACCCTTGCTCTGTGGAAAGCATAAGCTTTTAGGTCCTTATAGTAGGTCCTTAGCCAGTGTGCCTAAAAGTGGGTGCTTTGTATTGACCTTTGCTTGTAGGAGCATAAACAAGTGAGGTTCCTTAAGTGGATCCTTGGCTAGTGTGCCTAAAATTGGGTGCTATGTGTTGACCCTTGCTTGTGGGAGCATAAACTGTCAGCCTAGGTGTAGGTTGTACTGGTTAGAGGTGAACCTGTTGTGAAACCTCCTTAGTGAAATCCGGTACATTCAAGGGTTGAGTGTGTTTACCGGGAGTAGAGTAGACAAGTAGTCGAACCACTATAAAAAATGACCGTGATAGTGATTGCTATTCTCTTTTATTCCATATGTGATTATATGCTTTCATAATTGATTATCTAAGATCACATTTCATACACACAATCACATCCATCATAACCTTTGATTCGCATCTTGTTTATCTTTCTAGTTGTATGATTGAATCTTCTACCGGGCTTAGAAGCCAGTAGAGTTACTCTTAATTAATCCTAATGAATGGTTGCTATTAGGATTAGAGTGATAAGATTTTAAATTGTTATAAAATATTAAAAAGTCTTATTCACCCTCCTCTAGGACATATTGGCATATTCTTACTTCAACTAAAGCCGTCATTACTGTAATTTTACCTTGGTGAACTTTGTATTGATTGTATTGTAGTTTAAATTTTGAGGATAAAATTTTTATTAGGAGGGGAGAACTGTAAGGCTCGTATCCTAGACCGTACCATTCCATAGAGTCTCACGGTCCTCCTAGTTGAATTCTGGAAACCCGCGACATGTAATTAGTGTTTGCGCGTGACCCTAAGTCGCATCCTGAATATCTTAGTCGACTCGACCTGAGACTTGTACCCTTACAACCACGCCGTCACCGCGTCTCGCGCGCCGATCCGATACCCATGCTAGGAGATGTGGGCCCACGTTTATTTCGAGAAAAACACCGCCCGTTGTGAATTACAAGAGAATCTCTACCAAACATCATATCAATCTATCAATCAATTAATCAATTAAGTACATGCAACCCAACCCATCCTTTTCTTACACCACCTTACCTAAAGTCAACTCTCTCTCTCTCTCTCTCTCTCTCTCTCTCTCTCTCTCTCTCCACCCATCCCTCTCTCACCCAAAATTCAACCCAACCCATCCCTCTTCTTACACACCCATCCCTCACTCCTTACATCACCCCCTCTCTCTCTCTCTCTCTCTCTCTCTCTCTCTCTCTCTCTCTCTCTCTTTCTCATTTCTCTCTCATTCTAAGCAACTCCTAAAGAGAGCCAACTGTCCAAGCCTTCCAAGAAGAGAAAGAAACTAGGAGTGGCTCACTTCTGTACCCTAATCTCCACCATTAAAGCTTCATCTTCCTTCGTCAAAGAGTAAACTTATGAGTTAAGGAGACCAGAGAGCCTAGAAGCTTTGCAATCGGTGGGTAATCCACCATCGATTTCATTTGAGGGCCCACTTGTGGTGGGACCCATCTTGATATATGTATGAGCATAGAGGAGCATATAGTGGCGGAGGTCCTCGCATCCCCACCATTTCTCTCTCTCTCTCTCTCTCTCTCTCTCTCTCTCTCTCTCTCCTTCCCTCTATTTGTGATGATGTGTGTGGACCACCTGTGTTATGGTATGATGATTTAGATCGTCCAATTGCGAGACTCACCTTGTTGCCCATCCGCCCGGTCAGATTTGGATGAAGGAAAATACAAATATCGGCTTGATGCGAAACGTGAGCAACCTTGATGGCTGGTGTGGCCCACACATACGTGGGACCCACCTTCCGTGGAGATGTGCCATTGTATAGTTATTGAAAATCAAGACCGTCCAGGTCATGTGGGTCCCACGTGATGTGAGTACCCCATCTACACCGTTCGTCAGGCAGGTTTCGATGCTCTGGAAGTTAGCTGTAAGCATTTGATAAACTAGTAATAAATATATATAGATATATAAAATATTATATAATATAATATATGTATACGATATATATATATTCATATATATCTGGTGGGCCCCACGTGGGACCCATCTGTTGATTAAAACGGATTGGCTAGCTTGGCCACACACCAGCTATATAGTTGGTATATTAACATCAGCAAGTGGGTTTGAGATCCAGACCGTCCGTCCATTTTCATTGGTGGGCCACGTGTGTGGACCCCACCATGATGTATGCATTATATCCCACCATCCATCATCTGGACGGTGGGCCAGTTCACCCACCAGCTATATAGCTGTTATAGGCGTCAACAGTTTTATAGGCACCATGATGTATGTGTTTCTCAGTTGTCCATCTATATGAGGTGTGGGCCCACCCCACACGTGTGACACGTGTAGGATGGGACCCACCTTGATGTCTGTATTTTGTATCCACGGTGCTGTCGGGACTCATTATGATATATGTGGTTTATATCCACGTTGTCCTACCTTAATGATGTGTTGTATGCCTCACCATCCAGCTGTTTTTCATCCACGCCGACCATCTATTTTCTAAGGTGAGACCCACCTTAATGTATGCATTGTACATTAGCACCGTCCATCTGGATGTACCGTGGGACACACGATGATGTATATATTGTATATTTATGCCGTCCATTTGTGCAGCTCGCCATGATGTATGTTTTGTATATCTATGCCGACCATTGGCGTGGCCCATTGATGCGATCCACTTGATGTATATAAGGCCCATTAGTGTGGCCCATTGATGCGACCCACTCGATGTATATAAGGCTCATTAGTGCGGCCCATTTGATGTATATGAGGCCCATTGGTGCGACCCACTTGATGTATATGAGGAACATTGGTGCGACCCATTGATGCAGCTCACTTGATGTATATGAGACACATTGGTGTGACCCATTGATGTAGCCCACTTGATGTATATGAGGCACATTGGAGCGACCCGTTGATGCGGCCCACTTGATGTTTATGAGTCCCATTGGTGCAGCCCATTGATGAGGCCCATTTGATGTATATGAGACCCATATGATGTAGCCCATTTGATGTATGTGAAGCCCATGTGTTTTGTCCCATGTATTGCGGTCCATTTAATGTATATGAGACCCATATGATGTAGCCCATTTGATGTATGTGAAGCCCATGTGTTTTGTCCCATGTATTGCGGTCCATTTAATGTATATGAGGCCTATTGTTGCGGCCCGATGTGATGTATTTATGACCCATGTGCCGAGACCCATTGTGATGTATATGTGGCCCATGAGTGAGGCTAGATGTGATGTATTTATGGCCTATGTCCCAAGGCCCATTGAGATGTATATGAAGCCCATGAGTGAGGCCCATAGTGATGTGTATTAGGCACTTGTGCGAGGCCATGGGCTCACTATACATTTGGCTCTATGTGGGCCATTCCTTAGGAGCAATGTTGGTTAAATGTTCACATTGATGGGCAATGATGGTTAAATGTCCACATTGTGACCTTCCCTTAGGCCCTTTGTTAGGACGATTATCGAGACTGTTTATCGATGCTGATTATTAATACTGATTATGAGTATGTGACAGCATAACATCATGATACATGCCCATTTGCATCATCTGCATGTTTGTTATGAGACGTGATTGACTATTGCATATACTATAGGGCAGGTTGTTTATGAAACTCCGTGAGAGATGGAGTTGCCCACATGAGCACATTGTATGCAAAGGATTACTGCATGACTAGATGGTATGACTCATGCATTTTACATTTTGTGATGTGACCACCGTATGCCCTAGCGATATCATGGTCGTGGCCTCCACAAGCATATCATGGATGGCCAGATGGGACACTGAAAATATTTGGTTCTAGCTTACGGGCGTTATAGATGTCCTTGGATGAAAATTCCTAAACCTCCGTGGCCAGGAAACGCCCTAACGTCTATACTAAGTGAATATATATGAGCGCATGAGGCCCGTATACCAGTAAACCATGTCTCCTACGTGTCATGGTCAGTTGGGATGGGGTGTGACCTTACCTACCTGAGTGAGGGGGCAATATCTAGGTTGAGTTTGACTAGCTTGAGGAATGGGTCTGACATCGACGAGCCGGGCCAGATATTGGCTGGCGGATAGTGAGGTCTCTTCTAATTACCCAGTTGTGTTCTTGGATAGGGGAGTCAAGCTGGCGTAGAGTGTAATAGACCCTGGTGATGATCTCAAAGATGTACGGTACTGATATGTGGACTTATTAAGTAGGAGTTGCATACTCATTCATTCATTATCCACTCGGGACTGGTGGTGAGTAACTAATTGATATGTGAGCCTTCACAATGGAGAGGATTTTGGTTGGGGCGTGTGACCAACCTGATGTCAGGAGTTTACCACATTGACTCTATCTATCCAAATTTAGGTATGTGACTGGTTTGGATAGAAGTCCCTTGTGTTGGACCCCGTTTCCTATGATACTACTTACTATCATCTCGACTTCATACTCCATCTTGGTCCTTTTATTCACATTACATATTGCATTACATCCGCGGTATATGGTATTCTAGGTTGCTATGTTTCTGTATTTATATGGGCTAGATGAGGTTAACGGTATTCGTGGACTCGTAATGATTTACATATTGCATTGCATCCTCAGTATATGATATTTGGCTTACCGTGTCTCGCATTGTAGAGGTGTTTTACGTTACTTTGTCAGTATATGATATTGACTTATTATGTTTTTGCATCGCATAGCCTGGATAAGGCTGATGGTATTCATAGACTTACTAGCATGTTTCTGCATTACTCTGTTATTTTATAAGCTTATGTATGATAGATGCGTGCAGGTGACATTAGGTCAAAAATTTTGTGAGCCCTGTTTCCAAGTTTGGGGCGTGACATTTTCGCTCCCTCTCTCTCCTTAGACTCAACTCGATTCGGTTTCCTAGACCAAGTCGGACTCAGTTCGGGTCAGGCCAGCAAGGATTCGAATCGGATTGAGTCAACCCTGCTAGACTCGGTCCTGGATTTGATTGAGTTCGGGTTAGGTTCTTGAAAAATTGGATCGAGTCAAGTTGGACCCAATCTAGTCCGACTCGACTCGATGCTCACCTCTACCTACGAGCGTCGAATATTCCTTTTCATTTTCCATAGTAATTTATGCCAACATGTTGTAATCTTTTAGTTGCTAACCCATTGAGAAATTCATTATGAAGCTTAAATTTCTTTATTCTGCAAGTTTCCTAGGGTTTATCTACATTGATCATCGCCTTCATATTGAAGAAAGAATCAATGGCTTCAAATTTTCCATTAAAACCTAACCTTCTTCCTCAATCGAAAACCTTAGCCACACAATCAAATAAGATATTGATCAGAGATCTAAAACATCCAGTAGATGGGCCACATGACCAACACTCCATTAGTGAAAATCAATCAGAGATCACACACACCGATTGAAAGAAAAAAATCATTTCTTTTATGCATAAAAAACATGTTGTTTTCACGTGACCTGGTTTCGATGTTGACTTGATGCACCTAATCCAAAACTCCTTACAAGTAGGATTTCAAAACACTTGAGAGATTATAAAAACCCCATTGCTATGATGAATAAATGAACATAACAAATCAACAAAGAAGAAGAGAAATAGGGAAAGATAAAGAAACATGAGAATCGACTCAAACTAAGTCAACTCAGTTAAATCGAGTTAGGAGTTTGGTTTAGTCCAGAACCAGTGCTGGAGAAAAGAAGAAGAAAAAGGAAAAGAAGAGGAAAGAAAAAGGAAAAACATAAATAAAAGAAAGAAAGAAAGAATAAAGAAATAAAGAAGAGAAGAACGGGTTCAACAAGTCAAATCGAGTTGCCCCATTGAGTCGACTCGCTGGTTGTTAGGGCTGAGTCAGGTTGCAGTTAAGACGTTGCGTTTAAGGTAAGTTATTCCCTCATAATCTTTGTAATATGAAAGTTGATCCAATTTTCTCCTTCATCAATTTTTTTTCTAACTTATTCATTGACTAGTTGAGTTAGGGTAAAATTAACCGAGTTTAAGCCGAGTTAATTAAACTAAGTACAAGTCGATTCAGGTATGAGCAGGGTCCAGTCACTATGAATAGGGAATAATCACGGTCCAGATCATGTAAACATTGAAACATGTGGGTGATGCACTACTTATTTGATTTCTTTTCTATTCAAGTTTGTCTCAATACTTTCGTGTATTCCTTCATTATTTGAGTGATCCTCTACTTGTTTGATTTTCTTTTGATTCCTTACATATATCTTCCTTCTTGGTTGAGTTTTCTCCTTATTGTGCATTTCACGATCCTTGGTATGGGATCTTCCCTACTTTCAAATTTACATTCTTATGTATTTGCGATACTCCTTTATTTATTCGGGTCTAGCCTTCTTACCTCAAATCTATTCCTTATCACTTTAAACATGTACTTAATTAGGAATAATCATTTTTCTCTATTTTGACTCGAATGTGTACCCCTCAAGTTTGCATTATTTATTTTCTAAAGTGATGATGTATGTCCTTACTTTTATACAATTGATTGTAGACCTATTGTCATCTTGCTTGAATTTTAATTTATATCGTTGAATTTTCTTGACTTTATCTTGTGTATTTGTACCTTGTATTGTTCTAAAACTATTGACACATTCTAACATGTATATCTCACATTGCATGTTGATTCTTGTATCTATATGCCTTATGATTGTACTACTTGAACCGGTATATTTGGATTTGCTTGAATTGCATTGAAAAATATAACGTTCTTGATGATTGCATTGCTTGTCTTATCATGTGGCACATTAAAATTATAGTGATGATGAAATGGAGATTATATTGATGTTGATGTTTGATTAGAGGAATTACCGAGTAGGGGTTCCCTTGGCCTGTATGGCAAGGATGATGTTGATGTTTAATTTAGGGTATCATTGAGCGGGGGTTCCATTGGCTTGTATGGCAAGGATGATGTTGATGTTTGATTTGGGGGGTCAACGAGTGGGGATTTCCTGGCCTATATGACAAGGATGGTGTTGATATTTAATTCCCGGGGGGGGGGGGGGGGGGGGGGGTGATCATCAAGCAGGGGTTTCAATGGCTTATATGGCAACGATGATGTTGATGTGTGATTGGAGGATCATCGAGCGTGGGTTCCCTAGGAGATCATACCTAGGATGATATGCACTGAATAACTCTTGCATCATGACATCATATACATCATGCTTATCTTCTAACATGGCATTATATTCCATTATATATGATTACCTTATCTTTATCATGTTTATTTTGAATTCATGACATCCTTAAACCTTAGCTTGAGTTGTACTTTCATTATCTATATTTTATCTCGACAATTTATATTATTAACCCATGCTTTTCTTTACATTCTCAAGTTTATATCTAACTTATGGTGGATATGATCTTATTGGGCTTCTAGCTCACCAAACTAAAAATAGTTACAAGTTTACATGATGAGAGATGAACTAAAGATGAAGAGTATTTGGATGGATACTTCCACCAAAGTCTAGGCTTAGGACATTTTATTTTATTTTGAGATTTATAATGAATTAAGAATGAAAAGTGAGAGTAAATGATGATATTAGCAGAATTGTAGTGAAAGTTGAATTTTGAATTTGAAATTAAAATTTAGGTCCAATTATTATGTTTAGGATGATTAAATCATGATTTGGTTTTGGATGAATGATTATTTAAATATTAATGTGAATGTATGAAACTTACTTCACATCCTAAAACTCGATATTTGAGTTACCGTGCTTGGGTTTCGATTTTCGAAGATGACACCCATAACCGCTCGACTACTAGATCAACATGTGGGGCTTAAAATTCACACTTATGGTAGCCCTTTGTACAATCTTCATAATGTTAGCAGATTGATGCCTACTTTAACCCAAAATTTTCTCCCATTTAATATGTAATTCGAGATGGTTTAATCGCATTGGACAGATCCTGTTCAGAAATGGCCAAAACGATCATAACTGTTAACAAGATGTTTTGAATGGATCTAATTCATTTCATATCGGATTCTATTGAAATTTATTTCATAGTTCAATCCACACATTTTGAAAACATTCATTAGCTCAAATTGACCAAACTATGGGTCAATCATGGAGATTTGATCAAAACGATCCATAAAAAACAAACCTGATCATTATGGAGATATACATAACGTACTTGGATTTTCAACTTACATTACAAGTGGGCCCATATGAAAATAAAATTGGTTGGTTAAATTAAAGAAAATAATTACAATTACTTCACATTCTTATATTAAGTCTTTCTTAAGCCCAGGTTTAGGCCGTTACTCGTGCTTTAGGAGTTAATACTGACTATTGATAAAAGAAAAGAAAATTTCTAAAAATAAAGTTCAAATAAAATTCACTCACTATTAACGGCTAACATCAGGCATATCTTGGGCCAATCGAACTTCTTAAGGATGGTCCATTGAGGTTAGGACCATGGAGTGATCCTTGAGTGTAAAATTTAAAGGTTGGAACTACATACGTTAATTATCAAAGTGACCTCAATTGATGATTCTTTTTATTATTTTAGACTATGTATATAAAATTTGAGAATTCTTTATATGAATTTAGGGTTGCATTAGGTTATATTTCTGTCCATAGATAACAATGATAAAAAAAGGTCATTGGGTGGTAGGATATGAGCTATGTGGCATGATTGGTGCTTGTAATGTAAGTTTAAGATATAAATCTCATTTAAAGGTGTTAGGCATCTTAGATTGATATAACTAATATTGATTAGATTCATGTTCACTGGAGCTATTTGTATGTTGTGATTTCACCCAAACGAGGAGTCAAGATGATATGTATAATACCCCAAAAATTTACACGCTCGTGTATATACACGAGTATTTATCCTCGAGTACATCTCGATTGAAACCGTGCTTTCAGGAGAATGACACTCGGACTTGCATCTTCACATACTTAAACTATCGTACACCTTGCAACAACTCTTGAAACTCATTATGCCTTCATATACTCAATCATCGTTAAATCGACCATTGGAATAGTCATATGTCACTAGATTAAGACATCCAACCGTTCACTCCACTTTTGGATTGCCCGATCATGGTAAGCCAACTTTATGATCATTACATCCATTCATATGCACATCCATCCAAAATTCCGACCCATTCATCTTATCTACGACCTAACTGACCTAACTATAGGCTTATCTAACCGTTGAGATCACTATTTAAGGACTCTGCTCACAAGTACTTGCATAACACATACCCTCCCATTCATCCCATACTTAGGTACCATCACACACCCGCCTGGTCATTAATCCAACTGTTGAGAACACCTAGCCAAATTAAACTAATTTAACATTCACTTTCCTAATTGTACATCTCGTCATCATAATTTTGGCAACCAACCATCAACCATCCAATCGAGATATTCATGGGACAATAACATTTCTAGATCTAATTAGCTTCCTTATGTTTTCAATCTATCTCAGTAGGATGAAAGCATAAATGGTATTCAAGACGTATCAACACCCCATCAGACCTAAAAGAAGTTTCAATGGAGGGCATTTTTTCCATCCGTATGGCCCACTTAGGCCTTTAATTTATCTAATTTTAGCCCATTTCCTATAACGATTTAGCAAAAATGATAAACGGATTAGATTTGTCACAAATATCTTTGTGGGGTCCACATACCCCCACCATATATTAAAAAAAAAAACTCATCAACGTGCAATGCATGGCAGCACACTGCACACCCTCTTCGTGAAATCAGAACCTAACTCCTCTGTCCTTCGTCCTCTTTCCTTCTCTCTCCTCTACAAACCGTACATTCTTGTAGGACCGACCATTGATCTAGATCATTCATTAGCCACCCAGGAGTCTTCAATGGCCAGAGTTCAATCCTCACTATTTACTGATGTGCAACCCACCGATCGATCCAAAAAGATGACAACCTAAGTGTACGGTTATGATGTAGTTTTAACTCGATGAGACCGAGATCGAATCTTAAAGACTTATATTTTTACGTTCTCAAAACACTTTAGAACTAGAACTAGAACTAAAACTGAAATTAACTATGAAACTTGACTTATAAGAAGCAATGATGGAAATCTAAGTAACGTAGAGATATAATAGAGCACCTAATTGAAAATTCATAAAATAAAATAAAATTGAACTTCAATTGATTTAGTTCCCACATGAAGCACTAAGTTATTGATCATGGAGAATTTAAAGCATCTATCGTGCCCTATTCTACTATAAATCCATGAATTTTATATATCAATCCCTTACAAAATAGAAAATCCAACAATTTTATCATTCATAACATCCAAAGTACCCAAAGTTTTTTTTTTCCAAAGTACTCAAAGTTAACAATGGATCAAAGTAAACTAAAACTAAACCTTTATTCAAACTAAAATCACGGAATTGTTCGTCATTCAAACCAATAAATTTGAATCAAAGTAAAGTAAAACATTAAAAATAACTATAAGCTTCACCTCTTAGCCATAACTAAGACATTTTGCCAACCATTATCATAGTCGAACTAAACTCAAACAAAAACATAAAAAAAAAAAGTAATAACTTAGAAGTGAAAGATGGAACAAGCCTAGGTGATTTGATAATTATACCCCTCATCATAATCCTTTAAACCAATGAGTTCTAAGTCATCTTATTTGAGAGTAACACTTTAATGAGGATTCTAACCTCCACCTTAAAGATGCATTTGAACTACTATATTTTCTAGAGGTTAGACTCAACATTTATAGGCATACCACTGTCTCAATCCTCTAGAAGACCCATGTAGGTGAATCCCCTAGGACTTACAACTTCCCATTAGTTGTACAAGATTCAACCAACCTCCCATCACCTTGGTCACCTCAAAGGAGCACTACATGTAAGGTGTTTGATCTTGAAGCTGAAACCTTAGCAAAACATCAATATCATGATCAGGAGAACAAAAAGGAGAGTTAATTGAAGCATGGGAGAGCATCGATCAAGTAACCCAAGATGACGCTATATAAGACACTCAATCCGACAAGTTGTCAATTATAAAAGTCTGTATACTCTCTCTCCATGTGTAAGATTGATGGTAAGAAATTGTGACCCAAACTCAACTAGGTTCTTGTGCAGGACCTTGGCTCTTATGTAAGGCCTAAACCAAGTCCGTGTATGGGTCACTAGACACTGATGTGTACGTATTAGTATCCATGGGAGCCTCTGTCGAGATTAAGTGTATATCCTTATATTAGGATCAAGGTTGTTGGTTAGTCAATAGAAAATTAACTGAAGATAAGAAGAAATTCTTTACCAAGGTGCGTAACTTTTTCTGGGACGATCCATATTTATTTAAATATTGTCCAGACCAAATCCTAAGAAGATGTGTACCAGACGATGAGCATCAGAGTGTCATCTCCTTCTGTCACTCACAAGCCTGTGGTGGTCACTTTTTTGCTAAAAAGACCACGGCCAAGATTCTGCAGTGTGGCTTCTATTGGCCCACTATGTTCAGGGACACTCATGAGTTTTGCAAGGCTTGTGAGCATTGTAAAAAATTGGGAGCATTGTCCTGTCGAAATATGATGCCCTTGAATCACATCCTTATTATAGAAGCATTTAATTGATGGGGCATTGATTTCATGGGACCTTTCCTCCAATCCTTTGGAAATTTATATATTTTACTCGCCGTAGATTATGTTACTAAATGGGTTGAAGCAATTTCGTGCCGCAACAATGACCATCGCACGGTCATCAAATTTTTAAAAGAAAACATCCTGTAACGGTTCGGAACGCCTCGAGCCATCATTGGCGACAGGGGCTCACACTTTTGTAATAGACTATTTGAGAGCTTAATGAAGAAATACGGTATCTCTCATAAGGTAAGCACCCCATACCATCCACAGACAAGTGGGCAAGTTGAGACTTTCAATTGGGAGATCAAACATATCATGGAGAAAACAGTTAACTCTAACTGTAAGGATTGGTCAATCCGATTGACCGATGCCTTATGGGCGTACCGTACTGCTTTTAAAACCCCTATTGAAACATCTCCCTTTAGACTTGTCTATGGGAAGGCTTGTCACTTGCTGGTGGAGTTAGAACATAAAGCATACTAGGCGATCAAAAATCTGAATTTCAATTTGGACAATGTCGCTCGCTACACAAACTTCAATTAAATGAACTTGAAGAAATCCGGAAGATGCGTACGAGAACTCGAGAATTTACAAGGACAGGATGAAGGCGTTTCATGATCAACATATTCTATGGAAATCATTCACGCCAGGTCAGAAAGTCCTTTTGTACGATTCTCGACTACATCTCTTTCCGGGTAAGCTTCTATCTCGTTGGACCGGGCCTTACATTGTTGTTACTGCTTATCCTCATGGGGCCATCGAGATAAGAGATTTTGACAATGTAAGGAGTTTAAAGTAAATGGACATCGATTAAAACTATTTGTCGAGAAATTTGATTCAGAGGACATGTCCATGCCTCTGACTGCACCTGTTTACCAGGATTGATCTCCTAGTCTGATGGAGGTATAGGTAGGTTTATCGCTTTCATAGAACTAGGGTAGTTTGCTTTATTTTTCTGGCTGAAGACGGTAAACTTAGCGCTCCCGGGAGGCAACCCATCTTTTCATTTCCTTTCATTTTTCTAGTTCAATGTTTGTGGGTAACATTACTGCAAACCCTCACGAGACTACAACTCGTCCACTAGGGGTAACCTAGGGGTTTAAAGGCTTGTTGCATACGCTAAATGCAATCGAGAGCACCTGCGAAAGTGGTATAAGTAGAATTTTTTTATTTTTGTTGGTTTCACTCTCGTACTAACCTGCTCTCTCCCAGCGATCTCTTGAAAAATCTCTCTCGATTCGTTATCTAGGTACTATCTTCCCATCATTTCTCATTTACTTTCGTTGTCTCATGTGCATCGCATGGTCATATATCTTTTACATTGAGGATAATGTAGATTTCTGGTTGGGGGTGGGAGATTAGGTAACCTAATCAGTGTTTTCTTAGTCTTGAGCAGAAATTGTGAAAAAATTTAAAATTTTTTTCTGAAAATTCCTGTGAATTTGAAGTGATTTTGACAGATATCCCTAATTTAGATTTTCAAGATTCGGAATGTTGATAATTTATGACTCTTGGATTCAGTAGTTGTTAGATTTCATAATTAAGTTTAAATTATTAATCTAAGATTAGAAGTTCAAACATTGATTGAGCCATGATTTCACATGTCACGTCTCGCTTTCACATTAAGGTTTCAGTCTGATATGGAATGGTTAACTTGGTAATCACTAAGCATGAAAGGAACCAGCTTGAAAAATTTGCTCGTAATGATTTATGAAAAAAGAAAAAAAAAACTTTGGAAAGAGTTGGGCGAATAATCTTCACCATAGGTTTGCTCCCTATAGGTGGGGATTTGATTTCCCATGGATGATATGTGAAAAGGGTTGGGTGTACAGTCTTCACCATAGGTTTGCTCCCTATAGGTAACGACTTGATTCCTCTCCTTGGCGTTACGTTTAATAGAAAAATCAAACGCTGAAAGAAAGAAAAACAATGATCTATGAGGCATGTTTCAGCTGGTTGTCATGAGTTCTCTTGTTGGTTACTAATGATATCATGAAATTGACGATTGGATCTCTTAATGTTACTAAGCCGAGATTACACTATATGCTCATGGATCTTAATGTTTAGAAATTTTCTAATTAGTGGATTAATATTTTGAACTAGACTAGGAAGTTTACCATGCGCTCGAGTCCAGGAGTAAGTAATGCCCAACATCCATGAATCTTAGAATTCTAATGCTTGGATTATTTTTCAAATATCACTCGGGTTTACAGAATCTCTTATATCAATCTCAACTTAATTTTTGCATACCTTACTCGGGACTAGCAAGATGCTGGTTGGGGGTTATGTTGAGGGTCAAATATTGCATATTAGACCCCAGATATTGTCTGGATTTACGAACATAATATTGTTTAACGGCCGATTTAATAGTTTTTATGTTGCTGGTTGATTTTACAAGCATGTGACTGAAAAGGGTGCTAAAATTATGAATTTAACGATCTGAAGACACCAAGGTTAGGTACAGACCCCAGGAGACCAAAATCGATGAAATTACACCTCAAGGATCCGCGAAAATTGAGAAATTGAAGCTCAAGTAGCCCGAAAATCATCCAGAATGCAAGATCACGGGGTTCCAACCATCCGTTCGACTCAAAACTTGATACATGGTCTGAGGGCCATAAATTAACTGTACACATCAATTTTCACCCATTGGAACCCTATAGAAGTGGCCAAACAGACAAATCAGCCCATGAATCTGTGATTTGGGACCCACTTGAGACTTGGATACGCTTCGAAATTGGTATCGACGGCTTAATTGAGGTGACAAAATAGATGGACGGAGAGGATGTCTCATATACATCAAGATGGGACCCATTTTGCATAGTGTGTGTGCACAACACACATGCATGGGACGAGTACCAAAAATCAAGAAATCGGTCAGTGCATGCTTACCGATGTTTTTTTTAATCTCTTTTCGAAAACATGCAGGGACGGTCCCTGTCCGATTGGGTTTCTTTAGTGGATCCCACCTATCGTGCAAATGGATGATCTGATCCTTCCATATGATCTATAGTGGGGCCATAACTCACGCCTAGGTGATGGAATTCTATAGGACAACTTAGATCGCTTTTTAACCGTTTAAACACAGAATGAACAGTGTGTGGATTTGATACAATGGGCCACTTCAAACTCGACAAAGACCACACCTTCCAGGATGAATTTTTTCCAGGAACTCAATGGACGTGGTGGATTTCATTTCTGACGTCAAGAAGTGGGCCCCACTAACCTCAGCGCGAGAATTGCGATGCCTCTGTTCCGCAACAGAGGTTGCGGTTGATCGCTGTGGGCCCCACTCATCATCCTTTGAGTGAATCAGTACCATCCATGGTGCAGAGGGTCTCGATCTAGTCAAAACCATGTTAACTTTGTGCATTCATGCACGCACACGTGTTGGTTTCAACGGTCACAAAACGGACAGCCTGTACTGATTGCATTGTAATTTCTACCGTTGGCTGCGTCAAAAACATTCCAAATCCGATTATTTTCAGCTGAAATCTTACTGCAAACACAATAGACGGAGTGGATTTTCTGTCCAGTTCTGATCTTGGGCCCCACCTATCATCAGCGCAAGGACTGTGCGCAGGTTTTGCGTTCGTAAGAATCGACCGCTGTGGGCCACTGTGCGATCAAAGGGACGATCAGATCGATGATCTGATTCATCCAGAAGATTTTGATGGGGGTCCTAATTTCGTTCATGAAGAAAAATTAGAAATCTGGGACTAGCAGCCACCACAAATTCGAGCTGACGCAAGCTGGTTTCTAAGACCTACTGCACCAAAACAGCGACTTGCGATCTTGGCTGCGTAAAAGCCATGCAACATTACCAACTCTGGCAGCTTCTCACCGACCGACGGCTGTCTATAAAAAGGAGGCGTGTGGGAGAGTGGGGGATTCAATTGATACACGGAGATTGGAAGTGGAGCAAGGAAGAGAGAGAGACAGGGAGTGTTAATATTTTTATTTGTTTATTCACTGTTTTTCATGAATTTAGAGGATAGCTTAAACATGGTTGGCTAAACCTCTTAACTAGGGCTAAGAGGTGAAGCTTTTAGTGAGATGGGAGAGTTTATTTTATGATTTTTGTTTAATTTATGAACTGAATTATTGTTGATGTTAGTTTAATTAATGAGAATGTTTTTAGTCTTTAATGGTCTGTTGTGAATGAAATTACAGTGGGTGTACGATGGCTTTGAATATTTTCTTTTTCTTTTTATATTTATGACGTCAGGAAGCCCTATTGTTCACCATCGTCTCCTGCGCATGGTCGGATGACAGTACCCTTCCTAACTTTCATAGCATGTGATTGGTTGGTAATTAGTTTAATTCTGTTGTTTGCCATAGTCTCTTGGGCATGGTTTGGTAATGGAATCCATTCTAATTCATATACCTTTCATCTCTTTAAAACTATATCAACGACAGTTCAATTAATTTCCATGGTTCTTAACGCAGGCGTAAGATCTCCCTGATCCCTACAAGTGGATCCTCTGAATCCCTAGTTTCCTTTCCCTGAATTCTTTAAAGTTTTAGATAATCATTTCATCATTATTCTTCAAATTACAATTAGTTTAGATTTCACCTTATTCTAGTTCTAGTTCTAATTGTACTTAATTTTAGATAACGTACAAGTTTCAGTCCCTTGGGATTCGACCTCGGTCTTACCGAGTTTATTACTAAATCACAACCCTGTACTTGGGAAGTGAACATGTATGTTTAATTATATGTATGCATAATTAAATGGATGTTAGCAGTTGATAGTTAGCACATTCTACACACACATTTACACTTTCATGTTTATAAACTAGTTGGTAAATTGGTATATCATCTGTAGTCTATATGATTGGACCCTCTATTGGCTTAAAAGCCTTAAGAGTTAATTGCCTAACTTATCTTAATTTGTATATTAGCTTAAGTAGGCAATTATGGCTTAAAAGATGAGAATTTTAATTAGTCCTAATCACCCCTGCTCTAGGACATAACTTTCATTCCTTAGCTCTATCAAGCTTTTGCACATGCAGTCATGGTAATCCCATTGCCCCACTGGTGAATTTTCAGCAATTTCACATGAGTATACAAGTACGCAAATAAAACTGATATGCAACCCAAAAGGGGGCATGTGTACATATAAACCATGCCCTAAACTCAGTCCATTCTTGGGTGCTTTCCCTCAGGATCCGAAGGAGCTAGATCCTCAGGGATATCCAAATGAAAAGCCTACTCCAACTCGCGTAAGAACAAAATTGCCTGATCTCTCCAGCTGAAGTCTCTCTCTCTCTCTCTCTCTCTCTCTCTCTCTCTCTCTCTCTCTCTACAGGGAGCCTCTCACCCCTAAGATGAGAAGTTATACACTCTTGACTATCTACAATCTTCGAAAGAATGGCCATTTGAGAAATGAGGGCCCTGTAAAGAGCCATAATCAACCATGACCAACAACGGTGGAAGTAGAAGCATCATCAGTGCCAGGAACCTGTGGAATCTGCCTTAATGCCAACATGTCATCCTACTCATCCTCTCCATGTAAGAGCTAGCCAGGTTGATACCAACAAAACTGTGTATAATAATCTAATGCCAGTATTGTATCATCGCAATAATAAGAGAATGGGTAGTGAGTCTCAGGATGTGAGCAAACAAACTACCTCACCAAGTATCATGTGTAGCCTGAAAAAATGGCCCACTAAAACATTGAACATACGAATGACTTATGGCCCATCTCAAGAAAATCATAGCCCCAACTATTCTAGATATGCATCAAGATTGGGCCCAACACATCATCCTCATCAAAGAATGTTATGATCTAACCCTTGCTTCAAAATAAGTCCAACTTGACCATTTGGACCGATTAAAACCATTCATATTTATTATGAAGGATTGAATCATTCAAAAATCTTTGTAATAAGTCTAATCTTGACCATCTGGACCCGAACACAAGGGGATCACATCCTATAGGTGGGAACTTATTTCAAGAAAATCTAAAAATTTTTAAAAAACCAAAAAAGACACGTTTGATACCTCACAACTGGACATGGGTACCAATACATAAGTAATAATTGAATTGGGGGACTTTCTAAATTTTTAAATTTCTCAAAAACATATGAAAAATATGGGATACTTGGCTTGAACCTTCAGTGTTAACCCGGATATCTTGGATCATATATTGAATAATAATTGAGATGTCTTTATAACATTTCAATGACAAAAAGGCCATATCTCAGCTAAAGTATTAAGCTTGAAGCCTCGTATGGCCGATAAATAATTTAAAAAGGCTCTAGTTAGAAACACCTATTAAAAACTAGTATAGATAACTTGGGACATCTATAAAGCCACAAAATGTGTAGGCACCTGCCCGTTACCCATACTTGCCTCTAGGTGACTCTAGAGGTCTATACATGCATTGTACTAAAACTAATTCAAATTAAATGGTTATCCTCATAAGGTCGTAAAAAGCACAGGGGTTCTAACCACTCTTAAATCTAAATCAATAAATAGCACATTCGATGAATACACAATAGTCACGACATGAAGAGGTTGCGATTTCATAGCCCGTAAAGTCGTAGAAAGCATAAGGGAAAATTGCAATGTCTTCCACAACTCTCAAGAGCCATTCGAATTCATCATCAACCAAATGATTATTTTAATCAAGATACTATGGCCAACTGAGGCACGATCACACTATCATAAGTAGTTGGGGTGTCCACTTACTTCAGTATTCGGTTGTGAGAAACCTTTACCAAAGAGGGGCATCTATAAACACTCCACCCTAGGGAAGGATATATCATTAGTTATTCATCAGCTGATGGCCACCTGGTGCCACAAATCTTACATGTGGATTTCTTGGCAGATTTATGATAGATCCGGCATGTAAAATTTTACCAAGTGTCCGTTGACTGACCATTAGCTGATGGTTTTCAAGCCTATATAAATAGACACCCACTCCTTGTCCAGGAAGAGGTAGAGATGGCAGAATTAATGTTCTAAATTTTTTTTAGTTTTTTATTAGCTTCCACTCATCGACAACAAGAACATTCTGTTGCCTAGGCTCCCCGATAGTAGTTATACATATGCCTAGGTTATGTCTTAACAATCTAACTATATAAAGTCAACCCTTTCATGTCAAGAGTAGAGTGAGGATTAGTGACATCCGATCATCCCTTTTTTGATTCAAGAAAGGGTGTCTAAATTTCCTCTTCTCTTTCTCACATTTCAATCAGGCTCAGAACGTGGTCCATTTCGTACATTTCCTTTTCTGTAAATAATATTTACTTTTCTTTTACTGCATTTTCTTTTTATTGACTTTATTTCTTATCCTGTTTGCCTGCCCAAGGCCTCATTTCTATGAAGCAGGGCTAGGATCTATTTACTTTTACTTTTCTTTGGCCCACCCGACCCTCTCATAGGGTTGTGTAGCATGGCCATATTACTAACCTTTCTTACAGATATATGATTTCACTAAAAACTTCACGTCCCTTTAATTATATACCGCATGCAATTGTGGGTGAGAAAAGGTGCCTAGCCCCTTATTCTCTCATAACCAAGACCTTTACCTAGATCCCCAGGATCGCAGGCCAATTATAGGATTCATTTAGGTTGAAAGATTTTTGTGATTCTTCAGCCTTACCAGGCAAGTTTACGGCTCTATGTTGAGTATGAAATATTGCATATTCCCCTATTTATACCTTGGTTTTATAAACATGATAGTGCTTAATCGATTTAATTATGCATGTTTTCATGTGCGAAGTAATTTCGAGAGCCTAAAGGTGAAATTGATGCTAAAAGAAAGATTTATGTTCAAAAGAT
Organism: Magnolia kwangsiensis; assembly: GCA_037074715.1. Taxonomy (NCBI): domain Eukaryota; kingdom Viridiplantae; phylum Streptophyta; class Magnoliopsida; order Magnoliales; family Magnoliaceae; genus Magnolia; species Magnolia kwangsiensis. The sequence goes on along the minus strand of CM073576.1, from coordinate 36,961,953 downwards.
TACTAAAAGAATATTTGGAGACTTGAAAATCATTAATGAAGAATTCACATACCAAAGATTCAAGAAAATCAAGTAAGGAATGAAGAGAATCAAAGATTTGAAGTGAAGAAAATGAATGCTTAAATTGTCCTTAAAAGGCATATTCTAAAACTATGAGTCTATTTTTGAAAACTGTGCAGAGTGCGTAAATTTGAGGCAGTTTAAACTCTGAGCATATTTTGAGAAACTGCACAGAGTGCATAAATTTGAGGTGGTTTCTAGATTTTTTCAACTCGGTGCGAAAGTTGGAGTTCCATAACTATAAGTAGGACAACATAAGATACTCCAAAGCATCTTCTAGGGTTTTGAAAGGTCTTAACGAGCATACACAAAGGTAGAGCAGCTGCCAAAGAGTTTTTTTTTCTTCCCTAATTTATTTTTCATGCATTATTTAAGAGATTTGGTTTCAATCATGTTTATGGTTGATTAAACCTCTTAGCTAAGGCTAAGAGGTAAAGCTTGTAGCGTGTTTGGATGTTTATTTTGCTTTGATTCTTTTTCTTATTAAACTTCATTGATTTATAGTTTGATATTAAGGGAATATTTTCATTTTTCTATGATTTATTGTGACTTAAATTACAATAGATGCTATAATAGATTTGGATATCTTCTTTTTCCATTTTGAGATACTGAGATTGGTAAATCCTGTCGTTTACTATTGTCTCCTGATCTTGGTAGGGTAATGAAATCCCTTCCAATTATCACAATTCTTCTCCATTGAGAATCAGGTCAATGAAAAATTTTATATTTGATTTAAATTCCTTTATCTTCTAATTGGATAGGATAAGACTCCAATTCCAATTGTGTTCCTTGAATCAAGTAAGGTAACATCTTGATAGCTATAAGTGGATCTTTGACACCTTAGATCCCACCTTTAATTGATAGTTTAAACATTATTCATAATTACTCTCTTTTATTTCAAAATTCAAATTTAGATCTTCATTTAGTTCTAGTTCTAGTTCTTTTCAGAATACGCATAAGTTTAGTCCCTGTGGATTCGACCTCGTTCTCATGAGTTATTATTACATCGCGACCCTACACTTGAGGTTGTGAACACTCTGGCCAACCATGAACTGTTACCTTGCTAAATTGGCAAGTGATGACTTCAACCATTTCAAACATATTTTCTTAAATACCTTGGAAGGGCATTGCATGGCCAAGGAAGCTAAGATGAACTAAATTGTCACGCCCCAAACCCGAAAATCGGATTCACATGAATCCCGATTGCCGAATCCGGTGTCGACAGCCTCCGTAGTGCCCCATTCTCGGCTTCTGATAATCTAATGTCAGATTCCAATCCTGGGATCCTACAAGGAGGATTTTTAGAATGAATTTTTTTTTTGTAAAGGAGCATAACCACAGACATAACCAAGTCACAAAACAATATCACCACATATCCACTATAACAAAAATTTTAAGTACAATGCAGAAAGGGAAATACAAGGTGATCAAAAAGCTCCAAAAGGTCCTGATGTGCACTCCTGTCTCAGCGCTGCTGTCGTCCAATGCTACCTGCACGCAACTATCGTGCATAAGCTTACAAAGGCTTAGAGGGTGGTGTAAGTGTGTGCGTAAGGCAAACGCCAAGTGCACAGTATCAGGACAATGCGAAAGTATGTGGTAAGTCCATAAATGTACCAAGGCTGTGTAATGCAAGGCATGATGCGAGATATGAATGCCATCGGCCACACCGATGCAATGCAAGGCCTATGTAGCCGAATGTCATATGCGAAATGCAATCCAAGCAAGTCGGTACTTCTCAAGTACGTATATCAGTACAGTTCCTCTCTGGATATCACCGGGGTCTAATACACTTCGCAGAGACTGCCACCTCCCTAGCTGCACAGTCAAGCAAGCGGATAAGACCTCACTATCCGCCTGACCAGTAGTATGCCAATACCTACCCGGCTCGTCGATAGCGGACTCATTTGCGAGCTAGTCAAACTCAGCCTAGCTTATAGCCCTCTCACTCAGGCGGATAAGGCCACACCCCCTTCCAACCGACCCCGACACAGTGGGAGACGCGGCCTGCTGGTATTCGGCACTCGGGCGCTCGTATATCCACTCGGTCTAGACGTTGGAGCATCTCCTGGTACCAAAAAGGTTATGGGACTCTCACCCAAGGACATCCTAAGTGCCCACAGTGCTAGAATATGCATTTCCGGTATCCCATACGGCCATCCACGATGTACCTGTGGAGCCATGGCCCTGATGTCGCTAGGGCGTGCAGTGATCAAGTCATACGTATGCGAGATGCATGAATCACGCTGTCAGAACATGCAGCAATCCAGTGCGTACTGCGCGATCATGTGGGGTGCTCAGTCACCTAACGAGCCCCATAGATGGTCTGCCCAATGGCGTATGCTATGATCAGTCATTACTCATATCAAGCATACATATGATGCGTATGGGCATGAGTCATGAGATTATTCTAAACATGTTATTAGGCAATGAATAGTAACAGGTATGGACCTATCAATGGGCCCTAAAGAGAATTACAATGCGGACATTTAGCCAACATCGTACATACAATGTGGACGTCAAACCAACATTGTTTCCCAGGCACGGTTTGCCATAAATATCATTTCACGAACCATGAGAAACGTACATTGCAATGGACCCTAAGGACATCCGTTAGGCGTTGATTCCCGGGCCTTAGATATATTCAAATGGGTCGTATTAAATGGGCCTCACATTCACTAAATGGTTTGCATTAATGGGCCTCACTAATGAGCCTTATGTACATTGCAATGGTCCACGATCCATGGGCCTTGAAATACATTAAAGTGGTCTCACAACTTGGGCTTTAAACATGCTAGATGGGCCTATGCACATAAATATATCAACTAGGCTACTCCCTTTGTGCCCCATACACATCAAATGGGCTTGTTCCCAGGGGCTTTATATAGAGTAGGTGGGCCGGATCCCATGGGTATTGCATATGTCAAATGGGCCCAAACCCATGGGCATTATAATGCCAGATGAGCTTAATCCCGTAGCCCTTATATGTACCAAATGGGTGACCATTTAGTCCTCATATATATACCAAGGTAGGCCTCAATGAATGGCCAAAGTTAAATCAATAAAGGGCCCTATACACGTGTCATGGTGGCCCATTTGAACCATAGATCTGTCTCATTTTGGCCCATGCCATAAAATAATTTTATAAAAACGAATAAATGGACGGTTTAGATGCAACATATGCATCGTGGCGGGGGTCACATGAAGGCCCACCAAAACTTTAATATACTATATAATACATATACAGTATATATACATAGGTAAGTATATATATGTATATATATATATATATATATACACCATATTATAGGAAATATATATAATATTGTATATACACACACCTACATGCACACGCACATGTGCACTCACACATGCATACACACATGCACACACACACGCGTACACACCCACGTACGCCCACACACATATTGTATTGGGCTCCACCGTCCGTACGGACGGTGGAATTCAGCCACATACATCGCTGTGGGTCCCATGTGGGCCACCATAATGTTTACTTTCCATTCAGCCGGTTGGTAAGATCACAAGGCCTGGATGAAGGGAAGAAAACAAATATCATCGTGATCCAAAACTCCTGTGGCCACCAAAAGTTTCAGTGGTGAGCACTCAATCAATACTGTTTCTTATGGTGTGGGCCACCTGAGCGTCATCTCGGCCTGATATTTGGAGGGGGGTACGTCAGGGGGCTGGCCCACCTAATGAATGGGTTGGATGGTGAAACGGTCATCAAGGTGGGGCCCACGGCCCTAGCCGTGGGTCGGCCTCGTCCGCCCGCCGCTGGAAAGTGCAGGACGCCAAGCGTCCTGCGTTAGGTCAGAGGCAGCAGCGCCTCTGCTGCTTCTTTTTAAAAAAAAAAGGTTTGGAAGGAAAGTGATTTTTCCGCAGTTTTTGGCCTGTGGGGCCCGTGAAAATGAAATCTACTCCGGCCATTACGATCAGTGGCCCGAGGCCGTCCAAATGAGTCCAGAGTTTGAATTTTTTTGATGCATGGAAGTGAAATAAACTAAGAAAGTGATATTTGAATGGTAAAGGTGCGACCTTTGACGCTATGGCCCACCAGGTGATTGGATCAGCTCCAAACTTCTACCCAACGGCTACAATGCCGTGGGTAAGAGGATGGGCGGCTCAGATCGGATATAAGCATCAGGGTGGGGCCTATGCAAGGAGGCCACCCAATTTTTTTTCTTTTTTTTCTTTCCTTCTTCCCTTTTTCTTTTTCTTTTTCTTTTTCTTCACAGCGTCCAGCGTCTGGGACGCTAGACGGTCAAATAAATTTATTATTATTTTTTTTTATATATGGTAGGCCCTGATGAAGTGGGCCACCACCTGATGGGCGGCATGGAAATGGTGTGAAAGGTGGGCCCCACTTGGATAACATAAATACATCAAGATGGGATCTATTCAAGTGGGCCATCCCATCCTTTTGTAATGAATAAAATAAAATAAATTAAAATAAAAATAAGATAGAGAGAGAGACATGGAGAGTGGGACACGGCTTATGATGGAGGGTCCCCGTCATTATGGGCCCTCCCTTACATGAAATCATACAACAACGGGCCCCTTTGAACGAAGGACCATCAAAAATGTAAATCAACGGTGGAGATCCATTCTCCACCGTTATGGACGGTCTAGATGACCTTTTTGAAATGAAAGAAACATCATGATGGGGTGCATGGAGAATGGCCCCATCATGGAACGATCATGATGATCCAAGTGGTCCATCGGCCACAGATAAAGGTCCCAAGTGAGATCCACACCATTGATCGGTGGGCCTCACTTGGTCCACCATAAAAACACATAAATCTACCCTATAGAAGCACCCACCTCTAGATCTTCTTGGTCCGTTGGATAGCCGGTCTCCTAGAGCTTTACTTAGATGGTGGAGATGGGAATTAGATGGCTAGGATGGGAGATTTGGGAGTGGAAAGTGGGCCTCACATATGCACTTCTCTCCATGGGGAGGCTTGGACGTTGGATGCTCTCCCTTGCTTAGGTTGGAGTGTTGAGAAATGAGAGAGAGAGAGGTGTGATTAATGAGAGATGGAGTGATGTGAGGTGAGTGATGGGTGAAGTGAGTGATGGGTGAAGTGATGTGTTAGTTGACTTGGGTGGTTGCTTGACTTGTGGAGAAAGGAAGCATGGGTGTGTGTGTACTTGACATGAGAGGTGATTGATGGGTGATTGATGGGATTGATGGGACATATTGTAGAGATTCCTTGGGATTTGCAACGCGCGGTGTTGTTGCTCGAACTGAACGTGGGTCCGTATCTCATCGTCTGGGTATCAGATCGGTGCGTGAGTTGCGGCGTTGGAACCGCGGCGACGGTGCGGTCGCAACGATACAAGTCTTGGATTAAACCGGCTCAAATGAATAGGATACGACTTACGGTCGTGCGCAACGTCAACCATAAGTCGCAGATTGCCGGAATCTGACGAGAAGGGTCGCGGGAATCAACGGAACAGTGCGAATTAGGATACGGGTCTTACATAAATAGACCATATACATAGAGTCGTCGTAACACATAAAAGATCAACTGCACGCCGTAATGAAAACACCATCTAATGAATGAAAATCTTCTATTGCATGTCAGATATCTAGTACTCTTCATGCACGTAAGGGGGAGGGTGTTCACAGTCGAATAAAGCCAAAATGAGTTCACTTCTATAAAAATTAACTTGTGAGCGTTGAGACTCAAATATTTCATATTTCCTCCCATTTATATCTTAGTTTTATGAACATAATAATGCTTACTGGTATATTTTATACATGTTTGTGTTGTAAGGTGAGTTTAAGAGCTTAGATTAAAAAGAATGTTAAAAGCATGGATTTGATGCTCAAGAATCACTAAGGTAAAGAATGGATCTTTAAAGACCAAGATTGAAGATTTCAAGACCCCAAGAGTCAAGAAAACCAAGTGAAAAAGGAAGAAAGTGTAGAAATTCGTAGGATCTGAGTTTAGATGACATCGAACTAGTTTCGATGACGTCGAAGACAGTCTTTGATGACATCAAAGAATTATAGAAAAATTGAGTTTGGTTGCTGGACAAACTGGATGCATTCTTAGATGACATCGAACTAGTTTTGATGATATCGAATCCAGTCTTCGATGACATCGAAGCGATACACGTTGTCTAAGAGGATTGCATAAATTTGAGGCGGTTTTGTGAATCTATTCGAGTTAGGCTATAAATAGAGGTTTCCTATAGACTTTTGAGAGATATCTAGGGTTTTTAGAGAATATATCTAATTTTTTTCAGAGAGCTCTCAAGTTTTATAGTTTTAGAAATTATTTTTCTTTATAAGTTTTTAGATCTTTATCAATTTTTTCTTACTTTCTTGTTGCTTTCTATTTTTCATTTAGTTATGTTTTTCTAGTTCCCTCTAGCCCAAGGTAGAAGGGAAGCACCTAGGTTTAATGATTCTTCAAGTTATGATGATCGATTCTTCTTCTTTTTTTTTCTTTTTTATGATGAGATGTATGGTGTACGCATGTTATCAATTATCTAGGTTTAGGTTTTTGATCCATTATGTGAACTCCATATGGTTAATGCTTAGGCTTAACCTGGATCGATTAGATTTCTTAGATAAGAGATATTCTCGACCCGCTACATTATTTGATTCATTATCTCATGGATATTGAATACTTAAAATCACTGGTACTTGAGAATATATGTTAATGGTGCTAATCCATGATTCTCTAATCTCTTATATCATTAACTATAAAAATTTAAACTATTTTATTTTTCAATTAGGCAAAACATAGTGCTCAGATCCTAATTGTGTTATCAAAGTCATCATGATTTATGGATTATTAACCTATGTGTGGAACTTTGAAGCTTGATTTTTTTTTTTTCTAATTTAATTGAATTCCATTTAAAAATCATACCTTCAAAACTTTCAAAGTCATTGCATTCATTTAGTTTCTATTACTTAGTTTTGCTTTTGATTTTTTTCATTCTCTTAAACCATCTCTCTGTGGGATCGACCTTGTATTTATAGAATACTACTTATGAACCTCTGCACTTGGAGGCAAACAAACAAGTTTTTGGGCTTCGATGTCATCGAAGGCTATTCAATGACATCGAAACGATACACGATGTCTACGCGGATTGTGTAAATTTAAGGTGGTTTTATGAATCTATCCAAGCTAGGCTATAAGTGAAGGTTTCCTAAAGACTTTTGTGAGATATCTAAGGTTTTTAAAGAGCATATCTAGGTTTTTTTAGAGAGCTCTTAAGTTTCATAGTGTTAAAAATTATTTTTCTTTACAAGTTTTTAAATCTTTATTAATTTTTTCTTACTTTCTTGTTGCTTTCTATTTGCCATTTAGTTATATTTTTCTAGTTCCTTCTAGCCCAAGATAGAAGGAAAGCACCTTGGTTTAATGATTCTTTAAGTCATGATGATTGATTTTTATTTTTATTTTTAATTATAATGATGAGATGAATGGTGTATGCATGTTATCAATTATCTATGTTTAGGTTTTTGATCCATCATGTGAGATCCATATGGTGGATGCTTAGGCTTAACCTGAATCAATTAGATTTCTTAGATGGGAGATATTTTTGATCTGCTACATTATTTGATTCATTATCTCATGGATATTGAATGATTAAAATCACTGGCACTTGAGAATATATGTTAATAGTGCTAATCCATGAATCTCTAATCTCTTATATCATTTACAAAAAATATTTAAAATATTTTATTTTCTGATTAGGCAGACCATTGTGCTCGGATCCTAATTGTGTTATCAAAGTCATCATGATTTATGGATTATTAACCTATGTGTGGAACCTTGAAGCTTGTGTATTGTTTCTAATTTAATCAAATTCTATTTAAAAGTCATACCTTAAAAAATTTTAAAATCACTGCATCCATTTAGTTTCCATTAATTAGTTACTTTTGCATTTGATTTTTTTTCATTCTCTTAAACCATCTCTCTGTGGGATCGACCCTGTATTCATAGGATACTACTTATGAACCTCTACGCTTGGAGGCAAACAAATAAGTTTTTGGCGCCGTTGCGCAGGGAACATTGATTTTAAACTAGGTGTGATTCAATTAATTCCTAAATTTCATGGCTTGGATTCTGAAAGCCCCTACTTGTCCATTAAGGACTTTAAGGAAGTAATTGTAACATTACGAGTAAATAATGACAATAGGGATGCATTCAAACTTAGGTTATTCTCATTTTCTCTAAAGAATTGGGCCAAAGCATGACTCAACTCTTTAAGATCTCATACCATCACTACATGGCAAGCTTTAAGTAGAGAGTTTTTGAAAAAATTCTTTCCTAAGCACAAAACAAATACACTGAAATAGGAAATCATGTCATTCTCCCAAAAGGAGAATGAACTATTTTTTCAAGCTTGGAAGTACTTCAAAGACCTTCTACTCACTTGCCCATATCATGGTTATGAACCATGGCACTTGATTGATGTGTTTTAAAAGGAGCTCACCATGGATTCCCATCAGTTGATAGAGGTGATGTGTGTTGGAACTTTTCTTAACAAAGATCATAATGAGACTTGGGATTTTTTAGACATGTTAGCAGAGAATACTCAGACATGGGATGTCTTTACTAAACCGGACCAAACTAGACCCATTCTTAGAGAGAAAGTGGGGATGTACGTCCTAAGAGAGGAAGACGACCTTAATGTAAAATTCACTGCATTGACTAGAAAGGTCGAAACCTTGGAAATTAGGAAGCTTGATGTGATTAAAGCAAACACCTCCTTAGGTAATTTTTGTAGCATTTGTGGTGGTGCCGACCATAACACAAAGGAATGTCCAACAATCCTAGTTGTATAAGGTATCATGCATGATCATGGGCAAGCAAATGCTATAAATAACTACCAATGACCAGTTGTGCAACCAATGAGAAAAACATACAATCCAAATTAGCGTAACCATCCTAATCTTAGTTGGAGGAGTGGATAACAAATTAATGTTCCTAATGCACTTCAAGGGCCTTCACAAAATAACTTCTTTGGGGCACCGACAATGCACCATATGTGCTCCTACCAAAGCGATCATCTGTAGAGGATGCATTGACCGCATTCATGAACTCGCAAGCTCAAATGAATCAGTCTCTAATCGAATCAAATTAGGAATTAAAGATGGTCATGGCTAGGATTGAGACTTAACTAAATGCTAGGGAAAAAGGCACACTTTCTTCTTAACCCGTGCCAAACCCTAGAAATACACATTTCATTAGAGACACAAATCTAAGTGAGCCACATCATAAACAAACTAAGGGCATCATTACTTTGAGAAGTGAAAAAAAGGTCGATAGCAAAGTAATGTAATTGGTAGAAATACTGAAGGATGAGCTGCCATTTTAAGAGAATGATGAACCGGTTATGGTTTAAGAGCCACAACAACAAAAAGATAAAAAGAGTAAGTCACATGAGCCTCTAGTTTCATTTTTATTTAGACTTTAGAACCCGATTATCCCCATGAAATATCAAAAGGTGTTGGTTATGCTCCAAAAGGTTACTGTCAATATTTCTCTACTTGATGTCAATAGACAAATTCTATCATATGCTAAATATCTCAAGGACATGTGCACTGTGAATAGGAAATTAAATGTGCACAAGAAAGCCTTCCTCACTAAGAAAGTGAGCACTATCATTCAGAAAAGGGCCGTACCCAAATATAAAGACCTCAGAAGTCCCACTATTCCTTGTACTATTGAGAATTTCCAAATTGAGCATGCTTTACTAGATTTGGGTGTAAGTGTTAATTTAGTACCTTATTCGGATTACCAACAAATGGGGTTAGGTGAGCTTAAACTAACCACAATTACACTTCAACTCACTGACCGCTCTATTAAGGTACCATGGGAAATTTTAGAGGACATGTTAGTCCAAGTGGAGAAATTCTACTTCGCCGTGGATTTTATTGTACTAGACATTGAATAATGTGTAAATGCTAGCGCTCAAGTTTCCATTATTTTAGGCCTCCCATTCCTAGCAACTTCAAATGCAATTATCAATTGTAGGAATGGAATGATGAAGTTGTCTTTTGGTAACATGACCTTAGAGCTCAATATTTTCAATCTATGTAAGCAGTCCATAGACAATAATGAGATCTATGAACTAAATTTTATAGACTGCTTGATAGAGGAAGAAGAATTGGAACCTAGCCTATCTAAGGAATTGATTAAAGTCTTTGGGGACTTGAAAATTTTTGATTTTAAAAAAGTGCTTGCTGAGATTTGTGATGATAATGAGAGCACTACCACCTAGGACATTGGTATATACCGATGGAGACCGTGCACTCAAATCCTGTCTATTAAGGACTTGCAATGTAGAGGCCTGAGTTTTTGAAACCCGAGTATATGACTCATTCCCAAAAACTTGAGTGTTAACCTCTAAAGATACAATTTCCACGTATATATTTCTTTTCTTCCTTCTTTTCAAAGTGAACATTTAGGCGGAATAGGAACAAATTGAACACAAATGGAATCTTCATACAAATTCAAATATATTAACGGTTGCCCATAATGACTTATTGTAAGGCCCGTATCCTAGACCATACCGTTCTGTAGGCTTCAGCGACGGTCGAATTTCAGTGACCCGCGACACGTAGATAGCATTTGCGCACGACCTTAAGTCGCATCCTATATATCAGAGTCGGCTTGACTCGAAACTTATACCCTAGCGACAACACCATCGCCAAGGTTCCAATGCCGCATCTTCCATGCTGATGTGATACCCAAGCTAGGAGATGTGGGCCTGCATTTATTTCAAAGAAAACGCCACACGTTGTGAATTTTGAGAGAATATCTACAACCCATCACATCAATCAATCAATCACAAGTCAAGTACACAACCCATCCTTCTCTTATCAACAAGGCATGACACTCATCTCTCTCCCATTCCCAATGTTAACTGTCTCTCTCCACCCATCACTTCCTTACACCCATCACCCATCACTCCACCTTTTCATCTCATCACTTCTCTCTCTCTCATTTCTCTCTCCACTCCCAAGCAAGTAAGAGAGCCAACGTCCAAGCTATTCTAAAGAGCCAAGTGTGGCCCACTTTCTACCCCCACATCTCACCATCCAACCATCCAAACTTCATCATCCTCCATCAAAGAAGGAGCTTAGGAGAATAACATTCCAAGGAGCTAAAGAAGAAGGCCAATTGGTGGGTGATCATACCAAAGGACCTTGATTTGTATGTAGGGCCCACTTGTGGTGGGACCCATCTTGATGTTTGTGTTGTAACAAAGAGGGGCCCATAGAGGTGGGGTCCCTCAAATGTGTCGATCTCTCTCTCTCTCTCTCTCTCTCTCTCTCTCTCTCTCTCTCTCTCTTTTGTGACAGAATGTGGCCCACTCGATCTAGACCGTCCATGTGTTGGGCCCCATCCCGCTGCCATGGGTGAAGTAAGAACACAAATATCAGTTGATCCAAAGCTTGGGTGGACCACACTCTCGTGGACCACATCTTGCCACACGTGTGGACCCACCATGATGATGTGTTGATCCACATTGTCCATTAAAGACATGATGGTGGGACTCACGCAGCCATGTAGCTATTGTATTGCGTTAGCAAGTGGGACCCATACAGCTAGGAAGTTGTTGTACTGCACGTCAGCAAGCTATGTCGGTCCGACCTGGAATTTGGATCTATCCAATTCTCTTTGAATGGGTACGTGGGACCCACCCCACACGTGTTGCACATGTGGGGGTGGGACCCACCAGATGATGTATGTGTTTTATTCATCCGTCCATCTGGATGGTGGCAGGTGATGCGGCCCACCTTGATGCATTTATGGACCATCCATGAGGCCCACCTTGATGTATTTGTGGCCCATTCATTAAGGCTCACCTTGATGCAATTGTAGCCCATTTGATGAGGCCCGATGTGATATATATTGGCCTATATGATGAAGCCCACTTGATGTATATGCTACCCATTAGTGCAGCCCATGGATGCGGCCCACCTTGATGTATTTGTAGTCCATTCATGAGGTCCACCTTGATATATTTGTGCCCCATTTCGATATGTAAGGCCTTTATGCAGGGCCCATTGCAATTGTTCGGGGCCCATTTTTATATGTGTTACATACACTATCCATCCATTGTGCCTAGCTCATAGGCCCCTGTTTGAGGCCCAAAGTGATGTATATGAGGCCTTTGAATAGGGTCCAATATGATGTGTGTGTATGGCCCATATAATGTGGCCCGCTTGACGTATATGAGGCCCATTGTAGAAGCCCATTTGATGTATATGAGGCCCACGAGTAAGGCCTAATGTGATGTATGAGAGGCCCATGGATGTGGCCCATTGTGATATATTTGAGGCCCATGAAAGTGGCCCAATGTGATGCATGTGAGGCCCATAAGTGAGGCCAATGCGATGCATGTGAGACTCTTGTGTGAGGCCCAAAGCAATGTATATGAGGACCAATGTGATGTGTGATTTCACCATGATGTATGTAATAATATTTATGATGGGTTGTGCCTACGGAGCAATGATGGTTAAATATCCATGTTGTAACTCTCCGTAGGGCCCATTGTTAGGCCCATTCTCACCTCCCCTTGGTGGGCTAACCCAAACCGTTAGGTCCCCATGATCGTTAGGCCCATTCTTGATATTAGTAGGCCATCTAGGCCCATCCTTGATATGAGGACAGTGCATCATCATCATTTAACATGCTTAGTATAGCTTCACAATCTATGCCCATGCTATCATATGTATGATTGATATAAGGAGTGATTAATCATAGCACATGCAATTGAGCAGATTATTATGGGACTCCCTGATAGGAGTTGCTCCACATGAGCGCGTGGTATGCATAGGATTGTTGCATGACTAGATAGTATGATTCATGCATCTCGCATTTGTATGATATGATTTATGTATGCCCTAATGACATCAGGGCCATAGTCTCTACAGGCATATTGTGGATGATAGGATTAGACACCAGAAATATTGTTACCAGCATCAGGGTGTCATAGATGTCCCCGAGTTAAAATCCTTAAACTTAATGGTACCAGAGGATACATGAGCGCACGAGGGTGAACATCAGGAGTTTGCGTCTCTACAATGTCCTGAATTTTTGATATTTTGAATTTATAAAAATCCTTAAAAATTTTCGATATAATTATCCCACATTGTCACTTATAGGCCCTTGACGCTAGAAGTGAGCTTATACATGGGTGGTACTGGTAAAGAATTGTACAAATTTAATAAATCAACTGTAGAAAGCCAATGAACCTACCCGATCACTTAAGTATTAAGTTTAGCCTTGTGATTTGTTCACATGTCCCAAATCTAACCGACTTACCACTAACTAATCAAAACGACCACAACTAAATTAAAGATCTACCCAAATTCGAGACAACTTGGGGTCGGATGGTAATTAACTAATCCAAGTGACCCAATTATCCATATAGCCTATGAACCAATAGTTTAGAGTGATTATGACTAAATTTTTATTTTTACTAATCCTGAATATGCCACACTATGAACATAGTTAATCCAAACCCTAATCATTACACGTAAAAAATCTTGCTACCTAATTCATTCTAGAAATGCCTTGATTTTTCAAATGAGCTCTGGACCTCTCATTAATGGCCCACTAGTTTCGAAATTATAGGCTAATGTCCATCTTACTGTGCTTAATGTCCATCGCAAGACATCCAGCCGAGATCGTGACTCGAATTGCTCAACTTGGACTTACAAGGTCAGTGCATGAGTTGTGCGAACATTCTTTAAACTAACTAAGAATATAAGTCACTTATCTGCGTTCGGTCTTTGCCCAAGGTGTGGCTTTCAGACTGTTAGATTATGACCAAATATGGGGCAACAACCTAGAGTAATGTCCTACATAAATTCATATAGTCGCAGGCCCAATCGATAGTCGGTGACCGTTGAACTGAATTTCGACCCTACCCGTCGTTTGACGCATCCAAATGATAGGCCTTTTGTGTCTATGAGTAGATCATCACTAGGGCCAACTATCCAATGGTGGGTGTCGACTCCTACGCCCTGCAGTAGCCCCAAAATGGTAGAAAAACACTCCCCTAGGGCTAGTATAGTAAAAAACCCATCCCTCAGGGCCATTTATCCCAAATCTGACACTATATAAAGGCCTTATTTGGGCACCCCCTCCTCCCATACAAATTTCATCCCCTAAAGCAAGAGAAAAAAAGGGAGAGAGGAAGAAGAGAAAGAGGAGAAAGGAGAAGTAAAGAGCTTGGGGTGTGAGTGTCGGTGCACATCCACCCTATCATCCTCTCTCTTGTCACCTTGTCGTAACCAGAGCCATCGTTGAAGCTCTCTCGGCAATGATTGGAGGTAAGTGTTGAATGTCACTTGTAATCTAGGGTTTTAATAGTTATTTGTCCTTAATCTCACAAGCTTATATGCCTGTTTAGGTCTTTCAACGAATTTCTCAAAACTCTAACCTTAGGAGCACTATGAGTTGGGTGGAACATCACAATGTACGGATTATAAATGCTTAGGTTACGATTTATCAATGCTTTCATTATAGTTAATGATTTATGATTGCTAATGTGGGATCTGTTGTTGTTTTAAATATACTTATTTCTCTATCTAATGAATTGACGAATTATAAGTTGTAGTTGACGTTGTCTATGTGTTTGATGAAATGTCTAAATGAATAGTTTATCAAGATTGCTTATCGAATGTTAACCCATATGTTATGAATGTCTGTTAACATGATTTGGATAGGAATAGGGCTGCGAGTGTAGTCCAGGTAACCTGTAAACTTTCATATTTGGGTGGCCAAATTGGGTTAACCACCTTGGGTAAATGTTCACTCCCCAAGTGCAGGATTGTGATGTAGTAATAACTCGGTAAGACCGAGGTCGAATCCCAAGGGACTGAAACTTGTACGTTATTTAAAACTAACTAGAACTAGAACTAGGCTAAGATGAATTCTAAATCAATTAGCAATGGTGGAATACTTGTAGAATAATTAATCTAAAACTTAGGAAACAAATCAGAGATAGAAAACTAGGGATTCAGAGGATCCACTTGTAGAGATCAGGGAGAACTTATGCTTGCATCAGAAATCATGGAAATTACTGAACTGCCGTTGATCTAGTTTTCAAAGAGATGAAAGGTGTATGAATTAGAATGGATTCCATCACCAAACCATGCCCAAAAGACTATGGCAAACAACAGAATTAAACTAATTACCACCCAATCACATGTATGAAAGTTAGGAAGGGTACCGACATCCAACCATGCCCAGGAGACTATGGTGAACAACAGGGCTTCCTGACATCATAAACATTAAAGAGAACGGAAATATTCAAAACCATTGCAGACCCATTGTAATTTCAGTCACAACAGACCATTAAAAACCTAAAACATTCCCATAATAATTAACTAAAATCAACGTCAATTCATGCATTAAATAAATAAATAAAACATAAATTAAGAACCTCCCATCTCACTACAAGCTTCACCTCCTAGCCCTAGCTAGGAAGTTTAGCCACACATAGTCAGGCTAATTCCAAATAAATAAAGAGAAAAGAAAAAAATAAAGAATTCCTCTCACTTTCTCTTTGCTCCACGTTCGGCCCAAGCTTTTCCAGCCCCTTTCACGTCTCGCACTCCCTCTCTTTATAGCTGTGAAGGGTGTTAGGAAGGCCTTGCCGCTGGTTCGGAGAACCGACTTTGGTGGAGTCGGTGGACTGCGTAAAAAGTTACGCAGTAACAGCCTATTGCAGAAAAACCTAAACTGAGTTGCGTTCAGCTCAGATTTTTAGGCAGAAACCGTCCATGATCCGTTTTCTTTCCATGACTGGGGTAAAGCCCCCCTTCCAGACCCATTGGACGGTTCAGATCATTCGTCCGACCACAGACGGTGGCCTACGACTGCTCGTAAATCCCGGCTGCGCCGGTTTCGACCGCGTAACACGTCCTGCGTAATAGGCTTACGCAACGGCGTTGGTGGGGCCTAGGATCGGTAATTTTTGCAAAATCCACTCCGTCCATTAAATGTAGGATGAAAAATCGGTCAAGAAAAATTGATTTTGATTGTCTGATAATGTGGCCCACCAGATTTCCTTTCTTGCCATCCATTCTACTCTTGAATAGTATTTTCCTCTGTACGCGCGCATGGAGTTGGAAGAACTTCCTTTGTACGGTCGGGTTGGCCTCCTGCAACGAATGGACGGTCCGGATTGATGACCTGATCAAAGGCGGTGGCCCACCAACTCGTCTGCAGGCTCTGTTGCGAAACAGAGCCTGCGTATTTGGCTCCGCAATCGCTGGTTTGCCCGTGGTCGATGTCAGTGAGGATATCCATAGCGTCCATTGAGATCTACGTGAAAAATCGGGCAGGAATAACCGATTTCGAATCAAATACGGTGTGGCCCATGAGTAATTTTGTTGCACCGTCGATCTTCTATTTTAACTGCTGAATTCATCTCTCTGTTGTCTTCCGGAATTTCGCCACCTAGACTTTAGTAACATGGGCCTTGGGAATATGATGGACGGGTTGGATTGTCTATTGGGACAATGGGTGGACCCCACAACTGAAAAACGGACGGACAGCGTGAAGATGCTGTCCGTTTTTTTTTTTTGAATTTTTAAAGAAGACACAGTCTTCTGCTTGTTTGACCAGACTGCATGGTCCGGTGCATTTCACATGGTCGTGCACTACATGCACGTCTACCCTCGTGTGGTGTCCACTTCGATGTTCTTGAGAAATCCGATCCGACCATTCACTCTGTCATATCATTTACGCCGTCGATACCAATTTCAAAGCATATCCAAGTCTCAGGTGGGCCCCAAATCACAGATTCATGGCCTGATCTATCCGTTGGGCCACTTCCACAAGGTTTCATCTGCTGAAATTCATCGTGTACGGTTACTTTATGGTCCCCAGGCCACGTATGAAGTTTCGTGTTAATCTGATGGTGGTAACCCTGTGGTCTTGCATTCTGGACCAATTTCGGCCATTTAAACTTCAGTTTCTCGATTTTCTTGGGGTTTCTGTCGTGTAAATCTATCGATCATGCTCCCCTTGGGTCCGTCTCTTGCCTTGGTGATCATCAGAGCGTTAAATCCAAGCTTTTTACATCCTTTTCCAACTTAAGCTCCTAAATTCAACCTGCCACAGAAACACGATTAAATCGGCCTTTAAACAGTATCTTTTATGTAAATTCAGGTAATAAATGGGGTCTAATATGTAATATTTGACCCTCAACACAACCCCCAACCAGCATCTTGCTAGTCCCGAGCAAATTATGCAAAAAATAAGTTGAGAATTATAGGAGAACTTTCTATGAAATCGAGTGAGATTTTGAACAGGATACGAGAAATTTAATATTCATGAATGTTAGAAATTGTTTTCTCCTGAGCTCAAGCACACGGTAGACTTCATAATCAAGTGTAAAGCATTAATCCATCAATTAAAAAAAAATTTAAAACATTGAGATTCATGGATGCATAGTCTAATCTCGGCTTATCATCATTAAGAGATCCAATCGTCAATTTCATGATATCATTAGTAACCAACAAGAAAATTCATGACAACCAAAACCTCACCCAAAACTTGCCTCATAGATTAGCCTATTAACTTGTGATTTTTCTGTTTAAAGTAATGCCAAGGAAGGGGAATCAAATCCTCACCTATAGGGAGCAAACCTATGGTGAAGATCGTACACCTGACTCTTTTTCACATATCATTCATGGGGAATTAGCTCTACACCTATAGGGAGCAAACCTATGGTAAAGATTAATTATCTAACCTTTCCAATTTTTATACCATGATGGCAAGATATTTCAGGCTGGTTCCTTTCGTTCTTAGTGATTACCACGTTAATCCTTCGATATGGAACTGAAATCTTAATGTGTAAGCAAGACGTGGCCTGAAATCATGATTCAATCAATGTTTAAAATCTCTAATCATGGATTGATAATTCACTTAACTATGAAATCTAACAGATACGGAATCCAAGAGTCATAAATCCACCATTATGTAACTTGAAAATCTAAATTAGGGATATCTGTCAAAATCACTTCGAATTTGTAAAAATTTTCAGAAATTTTTTTTTTTTAAAAAAAATTTCACAATTTTTGCTCAAGACCAAGAAAATACTGATTAGGAAACCTAATCTAATCTCCCACCCCCAACCTAAAATCTACATTGTCCTCAATGTAAAAGATATGAGCATGCAATGCACATGGAACAACGAAAGTAAATGAGAAGTGATGGGAAGATAGTACCTGAATAACGAATCAAGAGAGTTTCCAATAGATCACAGCATGGAAGCTTGTCAGCATGAGAGAGAAAGCAGAACAAAAATAATGAAAATAAAATCCTACCTATACCACTTTCGCAGGTGCTCTCGATTGCATTTAGCGTATGCAACGAGCCTTTAAACCCCTAGGTTACCCCTAGTGGACGAGTTGTAGTCTCGTGAGGGTTTGCAGTAATGTTACCCATAAACATTGAATCATCTACTAAAGAATGAAAAGGAAATAAAAAAAAAACTGGGTTGCCTCCCAGAAGCGCTAAATTTACCGTCTTCAGCCAGACAAATAAAGCAACAATCCTAGATCTATGAAAGCGATAAACCTACCTATACCTCCATCAGACTATGAGATCAGTCCTGGTAAACAGGAGAAATCAGAGGCATGGACATGTCCTCTGAATCAAATGTCTCAACAAATGGCTTTAATCGATGTCCATTTACTTTAAACTCCTTGCCATTATCGGGATCTCTTATCTCGACGGCCCCATGAGGATAAGCAGTGACAACAATGTAAGGGCCGGTCCAACGAGATCGAAGCTTACCCGGAAAGAGATGTAGTCGAGAGTCATACAAGAGGACTTTCTGACCAGGCATGAATGATTTTCGTAGAATATGTTGATCATGAAACGCCTTCATCCTGTCCTTGTAAATTCTCGAGTTCTCATATGCATCGTTCCGGATTTCTTCAAGTTCATTCAACTGAAGTTTGCGTAGCGAGCCAGCGTTGTCCAGATTGAAATTCAGATTTTTGATCGCCCAGTATGCTTTATGTTCCAATTCCACAGGCAAGTGATAGGCTTTCCCATAGACAAGTCTAAAGGGAGATGTTCCAATAGGAGTTTTGAAAGTAGTATGGTACGCCCATAAGGCATCGGTCAATCGGATTGACCAGTCTTTACGATCAGGGTTAACCGTTTTCTCTAGGATATATTTGATCTCCCTATTGGAAATTTCAGCTTGTCCACTTGTCTGTGGATGGTATGGGATACTCACCTTATGCGAGATACCGTATTTCTTCATTAAACTCTCCAATGATCTATTGCAGAAGTGTGAGCCCCCGTCACTAATGATGACTCGAGGTGTTCTGAACCGCGACAGGATATTTTCTTTCAAAAATTTAATGACCATGCGATGGTCATTTTTGCGGCACGGAATTGCTTCAACCCATTTAGTGACATAGTCTACGGCGAGCAAAATATACAGATTTCCAAATGATTGGGGGAATGGTCCCATGAAATCAATGCCCCAACAATCAAATGCTTCTATAATGAGGATGGGATTCAAGGGCATCATATTTCGACGGGACAATGCTCCCAATTTCTGACAACGCTCACAAGCTTTGCAAAACTCATGAGTATCCCTGAACATAGTGGGCCAGTAAAAGCCACACTGTAGAATCTTGGCCGTGGTCTTTTTAGCAGAAAAGTGACCATCACAGGCCTGTGAGTGACAGAAGGAGATGACACTCTGATGCTCATCGTCTGGTACACATCTCCTTAAGATTTGGTCTGGGCAATATTTAAACAAATGTGGATCATCCCAGAAAAAGTTACGCACCTTGGTAAAGAATTTCTTTTTATCTTGTGACGTCCAGTGTGTCGGTATGGCACCTGTAGCAAGATAATTAGCAATATCAGCAAACTAAGGTGAATGAGAGACTCTAAACAGTTGTTCATCAGGGAACATGTCATTGATATGGGTCGTCTCAAGGAAATCAGAGGTATTAAGGCGAGAAAGATGATCGGCCACTACGTTCTCTACTCCTTTTTTGTCTTTAATTTTCAAATCGAATTCTTGGAGTAGAAGGATCCATCGTATCAGGCGAGGTTTAGAATCATTCTTAGAAAGAAGAAACTTAAGTGCCGCGTGATCTGTGTAGATGATGATCTTGGATCCGATCAGGTAGGACCTAAATTTGTCCAAGGCGAACACTACGGCCAAGAGTTCCTTTTCCGTAGTCGAGTAGTTCACTTGGGCAGGATTTAGAGTCCTACTTGCGTAGTGAAAAAACGTAAGGCCACTTATCTTTTCTCTGGCCTAGAACCGCTCCAAGAGCATAATCAGAGGCGTTGCATATAAGTTCAAAAGGAAGACTCCAGTCAGGTGGCTGCATGATAGGTGCAGTGGTTAACATGTCGTTAAGCTTAGTGAAAGCTTCTTGGCACTGCTCAGTCCACTCGTATGGTGTATCCTTTTGAAGAAGATTACATAAAGGACGAGAGAGGAGACTAAAGTCCTTTATGAATCGTCTGTAAAAGCCTGCGTGTCCTAAGAAGGATCGCACGTCTCTGATATTCTTGGGTGGAGATAGGTTAGAGATAAGATCAATTTTTGCCTTGTCTACCTCGATTCCTTTGGACGAGATGATATGCCCAAGGATAATTCCCTTTTGAACCATAAAATGACACTTCTCCCAGTTAAGTACCAAGTTCTTTTCTTCACATCTTTTCAGCACACATTTAAGACTTGCTAAGCATTCGCTGAAAGATGAACCAAAAACAGAGAAATCGTCCATGAAGACCTCTAAATATTTCCCCACCATGTCAGAAAAGATACTCGTCATGCATCGCTGAAAGGTGGCAGGGGCATTACATAACCCGAATGACATCCTTCTGTAAGCAAAGGTGCCATAGGGACATGTAAATGTGGTCTTTTCCTAATCCTCAGGGGCGATTTCAATCTGATTATAACCTGAATACCCGTCAAGAAAACAATAATAGGAATGACCAGCTAGCTTTTTCAGGATTTGATCAATGAAGGGCAAAGGAAAGTGGTCTTTCTTTGTGACGGTATTCAGCTTTCTGTAGTCAATGCACATTCTCCAACCAGTAGTAACTCTGGTCGGCACGAGTTCATTATTGGCATTGGCTACGATGGTGATCCCGGACTTCTTAGGAACTACCTGAGTTGGACTCACCCATTGACTATCGGATATGGGGTATACGATCCCCACATCCAATAGTTTGAGAACCTCGGCCTTAACCACTTCCTTCATGTTTGGATTTAATCTACATTGTGATTGTCGAACAGCCTTTGCATTGTCCTCAAGATAAATACGGTGAGTACAAATCGATGGGTTAATTCCCTTGAGGTCCGCTATCGTCCATCCAAGAGCTCCCTTATGCTCAATGAGAGTAGATATCAACATACTCTCCTGTTCTTTCTCCAGGTGGGCAGAGATCACCACCGGATATGTCTCATCTTGACCTAAATAGACATATTTTAAATCAGAGGGCAAAGGTTTTAGGTCAAGCTTCGGTGGCTTGAGGTTAGACGGTAGAGGCACTACATCAGTTTGGGGCAATTCTTCAATTTGTGGCCTCCACCGGTTAACTTCAAGTACCGGTGCAGTATCAACACGGCACACGTCTCCCTAATTATATCATCATCAAGATCATGGGAGTGGGCTAGGCACGTGTCTAGAGGATCAGAGGATAAGGTGAGAGGTATTCTATCTTCCACAAAAGAATCAATCATATTAACATCGTGGAAATCGTCATCATCCTCTGAGTTGCTGCCGTTATTGAAAAAGATATTCGATTCCAATGTCAAATTTTCAAAGGACATAGTCATGACACCATTCCTGCAATTGATAATTGCATTTGAAGTAGACAGGAATGGGCGACCAAGAATGATGGGAATCTGAGTGCTCGTGTCATTGATGGGTTCAGTGTCCAAGATGATAAAATCAACAGGGTAGTATAATCTATCCACCTGGACCAACACATCCTCGATGATCCCTCTTGGTATACGAACAGAACGATCAGCAAGTTGTAGTGTGGTTCGAGTGAATTTTAATTCACCCAAACCTAACTGTTGGTATACCGAATAGGGAATCAGATTGACGCTCGCTCCTAAGTCAAGAAGTGCGTGATCAATTCGATAGTTCCCGATTACACATGATATGGTTGGGCAACGGGGATCTTTGAATTTTTACGGCACATCTTGTTTCAGGATGACACTCACTTTCTCAGTCAAGGAGATCTTCGTTTGAACATTTTTCCGTCGTTTGGTAGTGCATAAATCCTTTAGAAATTTAGCATATGAAGGAATCTGTTTTACAACGTCAAGCAGAGGAATGTTGACTTTCACTTGTTTCAACACCTCTAGAATATCCTGAGAGTTAGATAGACGTTTTGGTTCAACCAACCGTTGGGAAAACGGAGCAACAGGCTTTTCTAGAAGTTCCGGTTCAAATTTTTGTGGGGCGCCACTAGATCCATCATTGTTGTCCTCTTCTGGTTCTTGAGGCTTTTCGGGCCTAACCGGAAGGGTTTTATCAATAACCTTCCCACTCCTAAGAGTGGTGATGGATTTAGCGTGCCCCATTTGATTTGAAGAGCTGGGATCACCTGTCTCTTATTGCGGTTTCGGATTAGGGAGTGATTATGCAGGGGGCATCCCTTTTTCCATAGCCGTCATACGTGAATCTATTTTTTGCATAAAATCTGAAATTCCTTGCATTATCCGCGCCAGCTCTTATATGGAAATTTGAACCGATTCTTCTTGAGATTTTTCCTGATTTGGATTTTGATTGAAGAAACCTTGAGGGGTAGCAGTTTGTCCGTTCCTCCAACTAAAATTCGGGTGATTTTCCAGCCGGGATTGTAAGTATTAGAGGGTGGTCTATTGAAAGGTCTTTGATAGTTATTTACGACATTAGATTGTTCATTCAATACTTCTCGAAAGGCAGGTATTGAGGATAATTTTCAGTAGTATGAATGTTGCAATCACAGATGCCACAAACACTTTCATTAACCTTTTCCTTCCTTCCTTCCATGGCCTCAAATTTTCTGGTGAGATTGGCCACCTTAGCGTTAAGATCATTATCCTCTTTCAGGAGATATATTCCTCCTTTTTTCCTTGAATGAGTCGGCCTAGACGTAGTGTTCGTCCTTGGGTAATAGTCCCATGATTATGTTTTTTCAGCGAGACTATCGAGGTAATCCCATACCCCGTCGACATTTTTATTAATAAAATCTCCGTTACACATTGTCTCGACCATTTGGTGCATGGAAGATGTTAACCCATCATAGAAAAAATTCGTAATGCGCCATATTTCAAAGCCATGTTGTGGGCATGCATTAACCAGATCCTTGAACCTTTCCCAACATTAGAAGAATGTTTCATCTTCCTTTTGGGCAAAGTTCATGATTGCTCTCCTGAGGGTAATTGTTTTATGATGTGGGAAAAATTTCTTTATAAATTCCCTCAGCATATCATTCCATGTGCCAATGGAACGAGGACGCAGTGAATGTAACCACATCTTGGCTTTTTCTTTCAAGGAAAATGGAAAGAGTTTCAGCCTAATAGTATCCTCAGATACATTAGGAAAGTATAAGGTGCCTATGATTTCATCGAACTCTTTTAGATGCAAGTATGGTTCTTCAGATTCAAGCGCATGGAACTTAGGAAGGAGTTGGATAACCCCTGGCTTGATGTCCATATGTCCTGTATCTCAGGAAAAATCATTCATGAGGGCGTACTCACCCCTGCCGGTTGTAAATAATCTCATAAAGTACGAGGCGGGGGTGTCTGATGCACCTTATTCTCATCATGTACTTCCTCAACCCTTTGTTGGGGTAGTGCTTGAGGTTGATTTTCAGCCATAACGTCTTCTAACTCAGGAGAATTCAAGTGGTTTCTAGTCCTGCGATGGACAGTCAACCCCTCAACTAATCCTCCTTCAGTCACGAGACGTCGAGTGTTGTCGCGTGCGCAATGGGGCATAAAACACACTCAGCCCTCAAATTCTAACTTAAACCTAAAAAAAAGGAAGAAGAAATCTAGAAAATAAAAGGGAAAGATGGAAAGAGGTTACCAAAGTTGGAGTCCTAGGTTAAGAATCTGCAAAACAAAACAAAATAAGTTAGTTTCTAAGAATAGAAAGTTCTAATTAAAAGTAAACTAATTTCTAGAGAAAGGAAAAAAAAAGAAAAAATTAGAAAGAGCTTACTAAATTAGAAGTTTCCTACAAAACAGAAAAATTGAGTTAGTTCTAAAAATCAGATAGAAGGAAGAATAGCAAATTTCTAAAGTTAGGAAAATTTTCTAATAAGAAAAATAATTAAGCTTCTAAACCTAGAATTAAAAATTTCTAAAAAGAAAATCTAATCCTAAACTAATCCTAAAACTAATTAATTTCAGAAAAACGTAGCCGACAGTCCCCGACAACGGCGCCAAAAACTTGTCCACTCCCCAAGTGCAGGGTTGTGATGTAGTAATAACTCGGTAAGACTGAGGTCGAATCCCAAGGGACTGAAACTTGTACGTTATCTAAAACTAACTAGAACTAGAACTAGGCTAAGATGAATTCTAAATCAATTAGCAATGGTGGAATACTTGTAGAATAATTAATCTAAAACTTAGGAAACAAATCAGAGATAGGAAACTAGGGATTCAGAGGATCCACTTATAGAGATCAGGGAGAACTTATGCTTGCATCAAAAATCATGAAAATTACTGAACTGCCGTTGATCTAGTTTTCAAAGAGATGAAAGGTGTATGAATTAGAATGGATTCCATCACCAAACCATGCCCAAAAGACTATGGCAAATAGCAGAATTAAACTAATTATCACCCAATCACATGTATGAAAGTTAGGAAGGGTACCGACAGCCAACCATGCCCAGGAGACTATGGTGAACAACAGGGCTTCCTGACATCATAAACATTAAAGAAAACGAAAATATTCAAAGCCATTGCAGACCCATTGTAATTTCAGTCACAACAGACCATTAAAACCCTAAAACATTCCCATAATAATTAACTAAAATCAACGTCAATTCATGCATTAAATAAATAAATAAAACATAAATTAAGAACCTCCCATCTCACTACAAGCTTCACCTCCTAGCCCTAGCTAGGAGGTTTAGCCACACATAGTCAGGCTAATTCCAAATAAATAAAGAGAAAAGCAAAAAACAAAGAATTCCTCTCACTTTCTCTTTGCTCCACATCCGGCCCAAGCTTTTCCAGCCCCTTTCACGTCTCGCACTCCCTCTCTTTATAGCTGTGAAGGGTGTTAGGAAGGCCTTGCCACTGGTTCGGAGAACTAACTTTGGTGGAGTCGGTGGACTGCGTAAAAAGTTACGCAGTAACAGCCTATTGCAGAAAAACCCAAACTGAGTTGCGTTCAGCTCAGATTTTTAGGCAGAAACCGTCCATGATCCGTTTTCTTTCCATGACTGGGGTAAAGCCCCCCTTCTAGACCCATTGGACGGTTCAGATCATTCGTCCGATCACAGACGGTGGCCTACGACTGCTCGCAAATCCCGACTGCGTCGGTTTCGACCGCGTAACACGTCCTACGTAACAGGCTTACGCAAGGGCGTTGGTGGGGCCCAGGATCGGTAATTTTTGTAAAATCCACTCCGTCCATTAAATGTAGGACGAAAAATCGGTCAAGAAAAATTGATTTTGATTGTCTGATAATGTGGCCCACCAGATTTCCTTTCTTGCCATCCATTCTGCTCTTGAATAGTATTTTCCTCTGTACGCGCGCATGGAGTTGGAAGAACTTCCTTTGTACGGTCGGGTTGGCCTCCTGCAACGAATGGACGGTCCGGATTGATGACCTGATCAAAGGCGGTGGCCCACCAACTCGTCTGCAGGCTCTGTTGCGAAACAGAGCCTGCGTATTTGGCTCCGCAATCGCTAGTTTGCCCGTGGTCGATGTCAGTGAGGATATCCATAGCGTCCATTGAGATCTACGCGAAAAATCAGGCAGGAATAACCGGTTTCGAATCAAATACGGTGTGGCCCATGAGTAATTTTGTTGCATCGTCGATCTTCTATTTTAACTGCTGAATTCATCTCTTTGTTGTCTTCCGGAATTCCGCCACCTAGGCTTTAGTAACATGGGCCTTGGGAATATGATGGATGGGTTGGATTGTCTATTGGGACAATGGGTGGACCCCACAACTGAAAAACGGACGAACAGCGTGAAGACGCTGTCCGTTTTTTTTTTTTTTTGAATTTTTAAAGAAGACACAGTCTCCTGCTTGTTTGACCGGACTGCATGGTCCGGTGCATTTCACATGGTCGTGCACTACATGCACGTCTACCCTCGTGTGGTGCCCACTTCGATGTTCTTGAGAAATTCGATCCGACCATTCACTCTGTCATATCATTTACGCCGTCGATACCAATTTCAAAGCATATCCAAGTCTCAGGTGGGCCCCAAATCACAGATTCATGGCCTGATCTATCCGTTGGGCAACTTCCACAAGGTTTCATCTGCTGAAATTCATCGTGTACGGTTACTTTATGGTCCCCAGGCCACGTATGAAGTTTCGTGTTAATCTGATGGTGGTAACCCTGTGGTCTTGCATTCTGGACCAATTTCGGCCATTTGAACTTCAGTTTCTCGATTTTCTCGGGTTTCTGACGTGTAAATCTATCGATCATGCTCCCCTTGGGTCCGTCTCTTGCCTTGGTGATCATCAGAGCGTTAAATCCAAGCTTTTTACATCCTTTTCCAACTTAAGCTCCTAAATTCAACCTGCCGCAGAAACACGATTAAATCAGCCTTTAAACAGTATCTTATACGTAAATCCAGGTAATAAATGGGGTCTAATATGTAATATTTGACCCTTAATAGTAAATTCGAAAGACATGGGTTGGACATTGACTATCGACAGTGGCTAAGCCACAAGGGGCACTCACACGCTCCATTCTGGTTATGTTAGTGTGTGCTCGTACTAATCAAAATTACTTGAAGAACCAGTTGACCTATTGTAAGTTCACCATGAATAAGCGCAATTTTTTAAATCTAAGGTACCCACCTCACTATTGTAAAGATCCACCTTTAACCATGGTACCATGATCCTTAAAACTCGTGAGCAAGGCATGGTAATATGGGACACCGTGCCCATGCTGTCTGCTTACGCTGGGGTGACGAGCCTCCCCATAGTGACCGTGAGCACCACTTCTTATAACTTGCCTATTGTATGTATTTATCTAGGAGTAACGAACCTAGACGGATCAAGAACATGGGAGTAGGACCGCTACAGTCGTCCAATGCCTAGTGATTCGGTTAGGATTAATATTTAAAAGGGAGGTATCCTAACTTCCCAAAATTACTGAATGAATGGGCATAATTAATCACTCAGCTAACATAATCATTCATCGCATTGCATTAGTTAGAATGTGGCAAAAAATGCATTGGAGTCACACGTTTAAGGAAGTGTTGTCATGTGTGAAACAGGTGGTCGGAGTCGCTTGTTAAGGGAGTGTCGATGGGTGAAGGCATGTATCATTACATAAACTCCATTCTCGTATTAAAAAGAGTAGTTAGAAAGTAATTGCCTTATCATTATTGTATTGATTAACTTGATAACATGTGTAACTTTTGCTTTATGGAATCACTGAGTTGATCACTCACTCTCACTCTGGGACGGTATTTTAAAACACCAACCAGACACTAGTGTAGATGCAGGTATTGATGATGCCGATAGATTGGAGTAGGCTTTCTTGGACGAGGAGGAGAAATTCTTCTATTTCTAGCTCTCGGATGGGCCGATGTAGGCCATGTACAGTTGGACAGGGAGCGCTAAGCATATGGGCTTAGTTGGATGTTGCATTACCACATTTTTTTTTATTATTTTTTTTGAACTGTATATATATACCTTAAACCCAGCCATGGACCCATACTATGGAAGGAACTTCACGATATATGTATATTTTTGGTTTACACATCTCGCACTTAACTTGGAGTATGGTAAGTTGTTTAGTATAATTCTATTCATGCTCAAATGCCCAATGTGAAAGAAATCAGGATATTAGCTTACTGCAAAACGTAGTGATGTTCAGCATCTCGGGAGTCGAGCTTTTCTCGACCCTTAAAATTCAGGGCGTTAGAAGTTGGTATCAAGGCATGGTTTAGGATTAAACTGGAGCGTGAGCTGTGGACTCAACATAATGCATTCACTGACATAGATGGGAGCACAAAGACCTAGCTAACATAGATGGGAGCGCTAAGACTTAGTGATGTTAAACTCTAGGACCAAACCCTTAGTCGTCTTGAGTAATTGGACTTTACTTCAGAAAATTGACCTTAAAAAGGTTTGAATTAAGGGAGAATAATCACAATGAGGGGAGAGTCAGGGTCTAGGAAACACTGAGAGGTGTTTTGGCCTGTACTTAGGACGAGCTACTTTAGCCAACCAACCATGCCGAATTTGCAAGATTCCATCATATCAACGGCCAAATTCCATGTTTAATTTAGTTTTTACTATAAATAGTAAGTTTTAGTTTGATTATAACTCTCCATCCATTGGGCTTTAGGAGTACTATTTATAGTTAGTTACGAATTTCTAGGAGTTTTAGTTATAGTTTGCTTCTGAATTCTCTCTCATTGCTTGGTACCCCTATTTAAAGGGTTGTGAACTCATTTATCTCATTAATCAATTAAATTTTACATTGATTAGAATTTGTTTCTATTTTCTTGTTTACCTTCCTCGTGGATTCGAGAAGTCTCTATGAGGAGTCTAGAGAAGCTCCGTGGATTCGAAGTAGTTATCCTTGAGGAAGACGGTGATCGACCTCACCACATTCATCCCTGTGTCATTTTTTGAAGCTCATACTTTCTTCTGTTATGTATTTTTTTTTATCAAGACATACAACAGGAATAGCATAACATGAATGATATTAACATCACTTTAACGTTTTATTCTTTTGAATTTATGTAATGCATTTGTGCATTCCATGTACTTGCAAACATTACTTAGCCAAATAAAAAAATTGGGTTGTCCTCTTATGTCATTTACAAATGTTAGATATTAGTCCACTGAAATACTACTAACCACAATACACACACACACACACACACACACACACACACACACACACACACACACACAAAAGAAACTTTCCAAGTCACATCCTAAGAGCAAGAGTCCAGAACCTGGGCGGGCCTAATAAACTTGGCATGGAGCTAGGTAGAGTTGAAATGACTTGAGCCCAAGTCTAACCATGCCAATACCAAATCCAGCACATAAGCCAAACTAAGTAAGGCCAAGCTCTGCCTAAAACCAGGTCAGGCTCATATGGCTAAACAGACCACAAATGGTGCCACAAACATGGTCACATCTCTATCATCACCCATAAACAGAGCCTCACCCATCACAACAACCCACCATTAAAAAAAATATAAAAATTCATCACAACAACACCAACCATCAGCCCTCTTCTCCAATTTAACACCAACCCCACCACCACCACCATCATCATTATCATCACCACAACAACAGACCACAAAACAATATATATATATATATATATATATATATATATATATATATATATATATATATATATATATATATATATATATATATATATATATATATATATATATATATAAACTAATAGCAGCAGCAGCCATGGCTGCCATCGCCGGGCATGGTGGCCGCCGCACGATCGGCGTCCCACTGCCAAAATGGTCAGAGAGCCGCGGTGCTGCGGCGGGATCGGCGTCCCATTGCAAAAACAGCCAGAGAGCAACGGTGCCATCGCGGGATCGGTGTCCCACCACCTAAATAGCTAGAGAGCCACAATGCTGCAGCGGGATCTGTGGGCCGCCGCCGATCAGCCTGTTTTCCAAAGGCTCTCACGGGGTGAGACTCTCAGTCTCTTGCAATTTCACCCAAAAAAATCATTTCAGTGGTTGTAGGTGTAACCTGTGTGTCTCTACCCACCATCATTCTGGTGGGCACGTGGCCCACTAATGATGATCAGCACCATCTAAATACTGCCCATTCAAATCAGCACCATCCAAACATTGTCCAACATCATCCAAACATTGTTCATGTAAATCAACAATTCAGAATCGTTGGTTAGTCACTCATACATGATCTTGTGCTTATGGCCCACCTGAGATTTGAAATTTCATCATTTTTAGGTAGACAATATATTTCAGCAGGCTTATCATAACCATTGTGTCAAAAATTACATGTCTCACTAATTAGAGATATTAAAATTAATTTAGTAATTAAATTCAAACTCCTGTAAATATACCATGCACAGGTACTTTTGAATTAAAGTTGATTCACACTATAGGGTGCCAAACACACATCAACTAGATGCATTAAGCGGGATTAAGATGGATGGAATTGTAAAAGTTACAATAAATGCATCTGTAAGGCATTGTCCTTGGATTAGGTGTTTCCCATGTTGGATTGGTGCATGTTTTCTAATAATATGTTTGGAATGTCTATATAAATAAATAATTAAATCACAGGATTTACTTTCAAATTGCACTTGAATTGAACCTGGATGAAGCAAAAATCCATCATCCATGGGATTGGTAGTCCCAACTCACACTTTCCAACATAGGGCTCATTTTTCAAAGCCTACAAAGGTAATTTTAATCCCATCTCACACTCCTTCCGAACATGTCACTTCTAATTTTAATGTGGGATTAGTAATGCAATCCCATTTAATACAACTTAGTACCACTGTCCAAACATGCCCTTAGGGGGTGTTTGGCACATGGTATTTGATGAGAATAGGTAGGATAGAATTGCATTTAGTCCCATGGAATTGCATTTAATCCCATGCATGAAGTCCATGCATTTTGAAATCTGCTACACATGTGGGCCCCACATTGAGGCATTCGTTTAACCATGCCATCCATCCATATACACCATTTACATGTGACATTCTGATTGTATATGTCTACAAATGAACAACATCCGTTGTGAATTTGGTCTGTTGATTACAATTTCCATGGTCCATCAAACATGATTTAGCTTAATCCGATCTTTTCCATGGTAAGATTTATTTTTTTAAAATCCCGAACATGGGATTGGATGGCTATAATACCATGGTATTTTTAGACATGCAATCATTGTGAAATAATGATATTAATCCCGTCTAATACAGTTCAACACTATTCAATTCCACTGACCAAACAGGCCCTTAGGCTTCCAAATCCCACCCCATTTCCTCCCTATTCCACTCACCTCTCTCAAATACAGGGGCTTTGTGCGGCCACTGTCATGTATGGATCGTATCCATGCTGTTCATTTAGTTTTTTCAGATTATTTTACGGTATAAGCCAGACAAATAGATGACTAAAGTTAACCACACAGTGAGGACTAAACTCCCACCACTAAAAACATTTTGAGGTATATGTGGAAAATGGCATGTCAAAGAATGCACTCTACGTGTTCCATAATATGGGGAGGTGTAGATGTAGGCCTATTTTGAGATCTTGTAATAGTCTCTTGAGTAATTTGGTTATGAGCCGTGAAGCCCGTGTAGCGATTCATGTGTATGATCAGATAATTCGGGTTGGGATCATGCCTAATGTTTTCACTTTTACAATGATGGTGAATGCTTGGTTTAAGAATGAGATGATGCATAAAGCAGTTGAGTTTGTTGCAGGTGTGGAAAACAAGGTGGGTTTGAGCCAAATGTGGTTACTTATAACTTATTGATTGATGGATATCATAAACAATTATTGTTAAAAAAAAAAATCTTTTTTTTTTTTTTAAAAGGAAAAATATTTTACCCTTTGCTTACCACTTTTTCCACATGATTGGTTGAGCATGCAACTCGAGTTTGGTATTATTCCTTCAAGATGCTTTCCAGAAACTTTGGCTATTGAAAATTCCCTCCAAGCCACACCATATATGTATATTGACAGGACCATATTTCCACTATGGAGTTCTGTTCTAAGATTTTTATTTGATTGGCTTTTCATTTCGATTACCATTAATAGCAATATAGCTTTGTCACAATGCCAAAGTGACGACACCCCACTGGTTTGAGCCAAACAGTCTGATGGGCTAGGTTGCTTGCTCTAATTCACTGAGCATTAATCGACTCCTCTTGTCTTTTATCTATATAAGGTACCCACACATTCTTTTCACAAGATACAATAGGACCTCATTCACAAGATCAGTAAGCATAGTTTTGTTGTATTTTTTTAGTAAGCCTTTTGTTTTCTGCCCTTCTCCACTTCAGTCCACTCAATTAATCAATTCTCAAACCCTACTCCTGATGGCCATAGGATCAAAACCGTAACATACAAATACAATCTTAGGCCCTTGGAAACCTTTCTAAGATAATCATTCGACCATAGGCATAATGAAATATTTATTAATCACTAATTTGGACATGAATTAAAACCAGAACTCTCTTTGAGAAAGACCTGAATGACAACCTAAAAATAGGAGATTTGAACTTTCTAATTATGTGTGATATTCCCTAAGCATTTATGTTTATCAAACTATGAAATTATGGGACCATACACTTGTGAAGTATTCACGGCTTGAACCGATTCCCAATCCTAAGTGATTACCAATGGACTCACTACTTTGACCAAGCAAATGACTAAGATCCATTAGGATTAGGAAGGGATACAACGAGTTATCTTCCCTGGTCAGGCAGACAATCGACGTATCAGATTTGAGCCTACCACAACCATTTTTTCGTATTAGCTTGTTCATGAAGAGCATAATGTACCTTAGGTAAAATTTATTGTCAAACACATAGTGCGATAATAATGATTTTGACATCTCTTTTCGAACCTCATAGGTGGAAATTTTTAAGGGGGGTAGACTACAATAAGACAAACTGTTAGAGTTAGTATATATATACCTAAACACATATATGAGCGTAAAATCAACCGAACTCAGGCGTATGAATTAGAATATCTTTACCCATTTACATTAGACAATTTCAGGGATGAAATTATTTTTAACGGGGGTAGATTATAACGTCTTGAATTTTTAATAGTTTGAATTTACAAAAATCCTTGAAAATTTTCAATATAATTATCCCACATTGTCACTTATTTGCCCTTGACGCTCGAAGTGAGCCTATACATGGATAGTATCGGTAAAGAATTGCACAAATTCAATAAATCAATCATAGAAAGCTAATGAACCCGCCCGATCACTTAAGTATCAAGTTTAGCCTCGTGATTTGTTCACATATGGCCCAAACTGACCGACCTATCACTAACTAATTAAAATGACCACAACTAAATTAAAGATCTACCTAAATTTGAGACAACTTTGGGTCAGATCGTAATTAACAAATCAAAGTGATCCAATTATCTATATAGCCTACGAACCAACGGTTTAGAGTAATTATGACTGAATCACCATTTTCCCTAATTGTGAATAGGCCACAATATGAACATAGTTAATCCAAACCCTAATCATTGCGTATAAAAAATCTTGCTACCTAATTAATTCCAGAAATGCATTGATTTTCCAAACGAGCTCTGAACCGCTCATTAGTGTGCCACTAGTTTTGAAATTATAAAGTAATATCTGTCTTACTGGGCTTCACATCCATAGACATCTAGTCGAGATTGTGACTCGGATCCCTCAACTTGGTGTTAAAACGTTGGTGCATGAGTTGTGTGAATATTTTTTAAACTAACCAAAAACTTAAGTCCCTTATCTGTGTTCGGTCTTAGCCCAAGTTGTGGCTTTCAGATAGTTAGATATTGACCAAATTTGGGGCAACAACCTAGAGTAATGTCCTACATAAATCCGTAAAGTCACGGGCCCGATCGGTAGTTGGTGACTGTTGAACTGAATTCTGATCCTACCTGTCGATCGACGCATCCAAATGACAGGCCGATTGTGTCTATGAGTAGATCATTGCTAGGGCCAACTATCCAACGGTGGGTGTCGACTCCTACGCCCCATAGTAGCCTCAAAATGGTAGAAAAATACTCCCCTAGGGCTAGTATAGTAAAAAACCCATCCCTTAGCCATTTACACCAAATATGACACTATATAAAGGCTTTATTTGGGCATCCCCTCCTCCCATACTAATTTCATGCCCTAGAGCAAGAGAAAAAAGGGAGAGAGGGAGAAGAGAAAGAAGAGAAAGGAGAAGTAAAGAGCTTGGGGTGTAAGTGTCGGTGCACATCCACCCTTTCATCCTATCTATAGTCGCCTCGTCATAACCGGAGCCATCGTCGGAGCTCTCTCGGTAATGATTGGGGGTTAAGTGTTGAATGCCACTTGTAATCTAGGGTTTCAATAGTTATTTATCCCTAATCTCATAAGCTTGTATACTTATTTAGGTCTTTCAACGAATTTCTCAAAACTTTAATGCTAGGAACACCATGAGTTGGGAGAAACATCACAAGGTGCGGAACCACTGAGTTGATCACTTACTCCCACTCTGGGATGGTGTTTTAAAATATCAACCAGACGCTAGTGTAGATGCAGGTACTGTTGATGTCGATACATTGAAGCAGGCTTTCTTGGATGACGAGGAGGAATTCTCTTATTTCCAGCTCTCGAATGGGCTGATGTAGGCTATGTACCATTAGACAGGGAACGCTGGGCATGTGGGCTGAGTTGGATGTTACATTACCACATTTTGTTAATTTTTTTTTAGAATTGTATATATATACCTTAAACCCAACCATGGACCAATACTCTGGAAGGAACTTCACGATATATGTATATTTTAGGTTTATACATCTGCTGTAGCATCTCAGAAAAATCCTTACAAACGCACGAGTATCACCTCAGGCAGAAATACCTAAGGATCGTATCCCGTAGAAATTTAGGCAAAAATAGGTTAGGTGCAAAACTATATAATTAGTGGATTTAGCTCGAACCACCATTTACCTAAATGGCAAGACCCAAAACCTAACTCAACACTACTTAAAAACCTAGGAGAAATCTTGTGAGCCTGTCACTCTCGAGAGTACAATGAAACTCCGTATCGGACCTAGACCGCACGTCAAAAGTCCAATGACCGTGAAACAATAGGGTTATATCCATCCTACTGGGCTTGACAACCATCGCGGGAATCGAGCCCAAATGGTGTCTAGAAACGTATAACTTGAGTCTTGAGTAAAGTGTGTGGAAAACACGAATATCTTAAAAAAATGTAATGAAACTTAAGTAATTTGGGTCATTCGCTTACGTGCGAAATTGAAGATTTTGGACCGTCAGTTTCTAACAAAACTTCACCCATATAAAAGGGAAATTTTACTGCACAAATCCATATACTTGTAGCTCCGATCGAGTAAGTTCGACCATTGATCTAACACGGGTCCTTCAAGGTCGATTAGCCTATCCAATCATGCTAAAATCACATCCTGGCATAGATCCATTATCAGGGAACTTACCCTATGCCCTAAGTGAATAATGGGCCTCCCTATGTGCCCTGTTTGTCGAAAACATACGCCCTTTGATTATAAACTAAGTATACCTGGGTCCTTGGGCCACTTGTATCACTTTTGGGCATATATATAGCCTTTATTTCACCCCATTTCTATTCCATACGAATTTCTCCAAACCCTAGGAGAGAGAAGAGAGAAAAGAAGAGAAAGAAGGAAAGAGAGGAGAGAGATTTTGGGAGATCATTGCTGGGATTCCTTCCCATAACTCCACGCACTGAATCACCTCCCTATTTCGCTACATGATCCATTTCAGCTACAATTTGTGTAAGAAAACCTAACCCTAATCTTGATTTAGAAATCCAGAAAGCGTAATCGATGGACTAGCTAACCTATTTTGTTGTTTAGGTGCCCGACATTCTATTTTTGGGAACGGAGAATTCGAACCGCGTCTGAATCGAGTATTCTGACGAAAGGTGCAAGCCATAAACATTTAGGTTATGGTTTTTAATGCTTTCAATGTCAGCTAATGATTTATATCTGACTTGATTGCTGCCATATGACCTTATTTATGCCATTTTCGATGAAATAAACATGTACGAACTATGTAGAATGAAATATGCATCCTATGTGTTTGTTGAAATGTTTGAATGAACTTGTAAACGTGATATGTGATTGCCATGATTACTAATCTAAGGTTCATGTTAGTCATATTCATGATGACCTCTTTGTGTAAGGAATTGATATAATGTACGTTGTAACTAATCTAGTCTAAGTATTTGGTTATGTGTAGTCTAAGTGTTTGATAACTTGTCTGAATGAGATATTGTTGATGAATTGTATTTAATAAGGGTATTGAATAGGATTCTCAATTACCTTATCCTTATGTATATTTTTCTTCTTGAAATCCTAATTTCGTCTATATGATTTATAGATAAAATGCAAGTGTTAGGTAATATGATCAATGTGTTTGATGAAATGCTTAAATGAGGAATTTATTAGGATTGTTTATTAAATGTTGACATGATTATCACATGTGTCTATCTATTGCATCTGAGTAAGATTGGGGCTACAATGTAGCCTAGGCAATTGGTAACAGTCCTCGTTTGAGTGGTCGAATTAGTCTCGCCACATTGGGTAATTCGACGAATCTATGTCGCATGATGACTGTCGACAATGGTTAGGCCACGAGGAGTGCTTATGCGCTCCATGTCGATTAAGTCAGCGTGTGTTTATAGCAATCGAACCTACTTAATAAACTGATTGGCCTATTATGTATTTATCATGTATGGATACTACTGCTTGAATCTAAGGTACCCCTTCCAATGTGAAAGCTCTCTTTAACCATGGTACCACAATCTGTTAAGACTCATGAGCCGAGAATAGTGGTATGGGACAACATGGTCGAGCTGTCGGCCTATGCTGGGGTGACGAGCCTCCCCGTAGTGACCAGTGAGCAACTCAAACTCATGAATTGGGTATGGTGGTATGGGACACCGTGTTTGAGCTGTTGGCCTACGCCGAAGTGATTAGCCACCCCATAGTGACCGCGAGTATAAACTTTGAATTTTCCTATCAACTGATTTTCATTAGGAGTGATTCCCTACAATTTTTCCATCGTATGCAATCAACTAAGATTAACGACCCTAGATGGATTCTTTAGTTCGGGTCAATGAAACAAGGGGAGGTACCGTAGCTTCCCAAATCTGTAGAATGAATAGGCTTAATTAAGTACTTAGCTAACATGACCATGCACCGCATTGCATGTGCTTTGGTGAGGAAGTTGCACTTTAGGGAGTTTGTCATGTATGAAATTAGTTTTCGGAGTCGCTTGTGAGGGAGCTTTGTACGAGGGCATGCATCATTACTGCACACCATTCCTTCATGAAAAAGAGTAACTAGGAAGTGATTGTTGTATTGCGTTATCATTACTGCTTAATTGACTTGATAACGTGTTAACCTTTGCCTTATAGTACCACTGAGTTGATCACTCACTCTCACCCTAGGACGGTGTTTTAAAACACTAACCAGACTTTAGTTCAGATGTAGGTGATGATGAAGCATATGTAGCGAAGTTGGACTTCATAAATGAGGAGGAAGAATTCTCCTACGTTTAGCTCTTAGGTGGGTTTATGTAGACCTCATTCTAATTTGTCAGGATTACAGGCACATATGGATTAGTGGGACATTTCATAATTTGATATATATATTTTTTTATTTTGAAACAATACATGTATATATTTAGCCCGATTACATAATCAGGTTACGAAACACTTATCATTTAAATATATATGTTTCAGTATTCCGCTTGCTTAATTAAATTATATATGGAGTATGATATACTGTTTTAGTATAATCCCACTCATGTTTAACTCATTAATATGTATAAAATCTGAACATCATTATCCATGTTGCAAAAGTGATGTGCTGGATTTCAGCACTAGAGCTTTGCTCGACCCTCGAAATCCAGGGCGTTACATCTGCTTTAATCACACTTAACCTAGAGTATGGTACGTTGTTTAGTATAATTCTATGCATGTTCAAATGCCCAATGTGGAAGAAATCAAGATATTAGCTTTCGTAAAACAAAAGTGATGTTCGGAATCTCGGGAGTCGAGCTTTGCTCGACCCTCGAAATTCAGTGTGTTATAGTCTCCCA
Source organism: Magnolia kwangsiensis (assembly GCA_037074715.1). Lineage (NCBI taxonomy): Eukaryota > Viridiplantae > Streptophyta > Magnoliopsida > Magnoliales > Magnoliaceae > Magnolia > Magnolia kwangsiensis. The sequence continues at coordinate 36,923,851 of CM073576.1, read as the reverse complement.
CTGTCTCATGGTCGGTTGGAAGGGGACGTAGTCTTATCCGCCTGAGGGTAGGGGGCATTGCTAAGTGGAGTATGACCAGCTCGTAAATGGGTTCGCTATCGATGTGCCGGATAGGTATTGACAGGCTATTGGCCAAGCAAATAGTGAGGTTTCTTACACTCACTTGGATTGCACGCATGAGAAAGGGGCAGTGTTATTGAGAGTGTACTAAACATTGGTGATTATCAGGTATGAAAATTGTACTGATATATGATGCTCTAGTGATGAGCTACATTGATATGTGGATTCGAATGAGGATTGGTATGCTTGAGTTGTCTCTTGCATTGCATGGCCTTAGTATGGCTGATAACATTCATGCCTTGCATCGCATAGCCTTGGTACGGCTGTTAGTATTGATGGACTTATCAGTATGATTCTGCATTACTTTGATATAACATTTTAAGCACGCTTTTATTACGCATACACTCTCACCACCCTCTAAGCTTTTTATAAGCTTATATACGATTGATGCGTGTAGGTGACACTAGGATGCTACAACAGCAATGAGATTGGAGCATGCAGCAGACTTTTGGAGCTTACAATTCTATTAATATATTTCCCTTTATGCACATTGTACCTTAAAGTTTTTTATCATATTGAATTTTTTATGGTGTTCTTATAGTTATTGTTCGTAGTTTATGCCATGGTTATACTTATGATAGAACAAATTCATGTTGTAAATCCTCCTTTTATGATCCCGAGATCAGAACCCAGTATATGGGTGTCAGGAGCCGAGAATAGGGTACCACGGAGGCTATTGGCATCGGATTTGGCGATCAAGAATTTTGTGAGCCCGGTTTTTAAGTTTGGGGCGTGACACTTATACAGACCAATGTCTCTATGCTTAACAAATATAAGAATTACACAATTTAATACATGAGAAATAATAAAGTGCATACAAACTTAAGCCGCAAGATCGCGCAACTACACTTCGCAGATACAGCCATGCGCCCCTCATAAGTGTACCCTACCCTTTATCAATTTTGACATGGATATTATTTAAGTCACCTGTACTACCTATATGGTTATATATTTGATGAATGAGTAGCTAGCTCAGTGTGAATTCTCCTCAAGATTACACACTGCCGTATTAGGTAAGCATGGTTATAAATAAAAAAATATTCAAAACAATACAAGATGCAGTCTTATTAAATGCATGGATGCGTGAGTGTACATCAACTGGGGATGCCCATCCAGTTAGCTTTTGGGTGAAACCCATAATGTGACCGATCACTAGTGAAAGTACATCGTACATATGTAGTGTCAAACTCACTTAAGGTGAGTCGATAGTCGGTAGTCTGGGAGCTAGCGAAATGATACTATGACTAAGGGCACATGCTATAACATCTAGAATTAGTCATTCGTCATCGCCCGTATGCTATGAATGCATGATTAGTTAAACCATTATTATTCCAATTATAACCAGCCAATTTAAGAAAGCTCAAAGGTCACTACGGGGGGTTCATCACCTAGTATAGGCTGACAACTTGGGCATAGTGTCCCATTTCACCATCCCCGGTTCATGAGACATCCACCTCAGGATGTTTAATGGAAGCCCATCGACTACTTGTAAATTATAATATAGTATATGGGGCTTACCATCACATGGTTGCATAAAAATAATACATCGAGCCCACATAGGAAAAATACCAAAATAAAGCCACATGGGAAAATATCAAAACTATGTGATAAAAGACCATATTCAAAAACCACTTAGACACAACAACCCATGGATGGTAGGCCCACATCAATATTTTATTTAAACCATCATTCAAGTAACTACTAAGTGGAAGGTCCATTATAATCACAATCAATAAGTTACATCCCAAGTCTGGATGTACATCCATAAGTGGGGTTTCCCCACGATGTACCAATTCAAATTTCATAAGCAATCCACAAGCATGAGAAAATGTACAAGCGCAACATATCGATGTTCATACATGATAAATATTGAGCACATAATCTAGAATTCAATTCTAATAACTGGTATAAATAATTATGAGATAGAGATATTATCAACCAAAATTAAAGATAAACTATCACTTAAGGTAATGGAAAAATAGAAAGCTCTAGGGGAAGAAATCATCACCTTACGAGTCGAATCGCCAACTAATGTTGCTAGGAAGCGCGTGCACCCTTAGAATCGAATCCTACCATAAATTGTGAAGTTATACGTGAGATCAATGTTCTACAAAGTATTTATGGTTGTGATTAATATAACCTAGGGCTTGAATTACTTATTTTTAGGGTTTTGATGTAGAACTAGGTTTTCATCTTAGAGTTCAGTCCTAGACTTAGGTTCTAGGATTTGAATTGTAGTTGGTGTACAATAAATTACAATGTTAATTTAATAATTAGAAAATAATTATTAACCTTAATGTTACAATTAATATTAACTAACATAGTAATAATAATTATTATGATAATAATAAATACTATGATATTCTATTAAGGATATTATTTAAGAGAGTTAAATAAAATACTACTATTTGATAATTATAATTTTGTTTATAATAGCTAGTTTTAGCATAAATAATCTACTAATGTCTAATCATATATAATAGTAGCAATCCCAATAATAAGAGTGGTAACAATTATTAACATATCAAAACATGTTTAGCTTGAGAAGAAAATGTTGACTCACCTATGTCGACTTTGTTTGATGCACAAGTTTAATTTTCTCCCAACTCGAGCAGCTTAACTCGGTGAGTTTCAGCCGAGTCGACTCGGTAGCATGTATCAACTCCCGCTCCTCTTCTTTCCTTTCTTCCTTTCTTCTTCTCCTTTTTGTACTAAGCTAACATTGAACTTAGCTTGATCGAGTCCCAAACGAGCTAGTGACTCAACTGAGTCAGCGGGCTGACTCGGCATCAGCTGGCTATAGGCCATACTAAGGTCTCTCCTTATCTGGAAATAACTAGGTAAGAGAGGAGTCGACTCACCGAGTTGACTTGGTTCGAACTCGGTTGGGAGAGTTACCTGGAGAGTGGTGTTTGTGTTAGGATTTAGCCTGAGAAAGTCAATAGTCAGGGCCAATCTACCATCTGTGGACAACCCTATAACAATGACATTCAAGTTAGCCCTTGTGACTCAAGACGAGTTGACTCAGTTTTAAATCTGACTTTTAAATCGTTCTTAGCGAGTTAGCACTGTGATAGCCATTGGATGAAACCAGTGGCAGCTATACCAGCTGCTCATTTGGCTAGTTGAAGCATAACCAACGGGTAGAGCTGGTCTGGAGAGTCTGCTGTCGTGAATGTTCATGGGTTAGTTTTGCTCGCGGGGTGGCCCATCCACTCTCTCAGCCTTTGTTCCTATCGGAACTTAGACTCGGCTGAGATGAGGTTCGACTCGGTGACTCGGAGGGCCGACCCAACTAGGTTGTTGCCATGAATAAGCAAACCCAGTCGATTAATCGTCCAGCGAGTCAGGCACTATGGTGCAGCCTCGGGTCGACCGTATCGACTCAACGTAGCAGGACAATGTTCACGCTCTCTCCCTTTCCTCTCCTAATTTCCCTTTCTCTTCCTCTTTTCTTTCTCTCCCTACTATTCTAGACCTAGGGCGGCTGGGTCACCATAAGTTGAGTTAACTCAGATGTCTAATGTGGTGCGGCACCACAACCCTTCACCGATTTTCTCTCCCTCTATCTTCTCATGTTCTCTCTCTCTCTCTTTCTCTCTCTCTCTCTCTCTCTCTCTCTCTCTCTCTCTCTCTCTCTCTCCTGGTTGCTCGGTGGGAATCACGAGAAAATGGCTCCTATTCATAGACTTAGGGTTCGTTTACACCGTTACAGCGAACAGTCAAGAAAGGTATGATCGCACTTACGACCTCATCTTTGATCCTTGCATGCATGGGTTTGATCCACCATGAAGGATGAATTCCCATCAATGTGGCCCACTAGAAAAGCCACTTAGATCTGTAAATGGGGCACATGTCATGACGGTGGGTTCTTAGGTTGGATGGGGAAGATTGGCCACCTGCAATGGTGTTTTTCTTTCTTGGGCCTATAATGGTGTAACACCCTGAAAATCGGGGGTCGTGTGTAAACTCAACTCCCGAGTTCCAGACCGTCACTTATGCAACAAAAATGGTTATGATTCCATGTTGTCTGATTTAAAGCATTCACATGAGTAAAAGTATACCAAAACTGCAATTCATACTTCAGATCCAGTGATAAAAGCAAGCGAAAGACTAAACAAGATATATATCACTGTATGGAAAAACAAAGTAATCTCAACTGTCTCCAAAGTATGACTACATCTCTGAGTCTCATATACATGTACATAACAAAAGAATAATGTTCAAAAAGAAAAGTCCCACTGATGTCCCCTCGATCCAGGTCGCCTACGGGAAGCCGTCATGATACTGCATATACGAGAACTCATCCTGGTCCTCGTCATCATCTAGCTCCACCTCCTGGATCTCGTCATCACCTGCAACTACAACAGGGTCTGGTGGGTGTTGCAAACACCATCCCGTAACGTGGGAATGAGTGATCAACTCAGTGGAATCATAGAGCAAAGATTAGCATGTTCACAATTCAATCACGCGATAATAGTAAAGCAGTAAATCAGACAAGTCCTAATACTGTTGTTAATGCAAGATGATATGACGTGATGTATGCCCTCACCGACGATCACCCTCATACGGCAACATCTTACGGCCGCGGCATGCCACACTCCCTAGAGTGCTCCACATCTTCCAGGCACATGCAATGCTATGGTGATATGATTACCAAGTTGTTATTAGTCCATTCAAACAGCAGGATTGGGAAACTAAGGTACCTCCCTTGTATCAATCCCAACACGGATCCTGTCTAGGGTCGTCACTCCTAGTAATCTCATACGATGTACATTTCGTAGGTCACTGCAAGGGCTGCCAGGGCTGTTGCTCGCACTCGTTGCACCGCTCCCCCATCACCTTATCAATACAGGCCTACTGTACTCTACTGCACGGAAGGGTCGTCGCCTCCCGTGAACTCAGAATACGCTCGCGGTCACTACAAAGGGCTCGTCGCCTGATCAGTGTAGGCCGACAGCTAGAATATAGTGTCCCATACCACCATAATCTGCTCACGAGTCAAGGTGCTCATTGGTCACTACGGGGAGGTTTGTGGCCCCAGCGTAGGCCGACAGCTCGACCACGGTGTCCCATACCACCATGCCCGGCTCATGAGTCTTCGTGGATCAAGGTACCACGGTTAATAGGGTTTTCAATGGTAAGTTCAGTACCCTAGGTTCAAGCAGTTATGATACATACAAGGTGAACAAACATCGGCCAGTCGGGTTACTTGACGGGCTCGACTAGCGCGATCGCATCTCGAATTGAACGACATGAAGTGCGTAAAACACTTCGCGTGGCCTAACCACTGCCGCCAACTCTCAACACGAATCACATTCATCGACGCGTCGTTCGTGGCTATGACCAGTCAGCCACGAATTCGCTCGGTTACCGACTGCCTGGACTAAGTCAAGTCCCACACATCTATGGAATTACATTAACACTATAAAAAGGTATTGGAATTGAAATACATCATGTGAGCATGTTAGCACATGTTATAACATTCAACTTAAGCAAATCTTCAAGGCATACTTCCCATGCATATTCAACTTAAGCAAATCCTCAAGCACATACATTCCATGCATGTAATGAAATCATGCATTTTGTTAACATGTAGAAAATCATTTAGGTCAGCATAATAATTGAAAAATCAATCACAAACTATCAAATAACATCATTTAATTCAATACATACTAATACAAGCATTTATACAAACACATACACTACACACTTAAGTCTACATATAGTATGTCGACCCAAAGTGTGCAACTAGGCGAATCTCTTCGCCAAACTAATTATGCACGCTTTCCTAACTTCCTAATGCGACAACAAACCATGTCAATCACATCAGCAAAATATGAATGCAAACAGTACTTCCTACAAATGACTAAAATGCCCTAAATCTCATATTCTTCGTTAGCTTACGAAACGGGAAACGGAGAGCATTTTGTACATGTCAAACGGCGATGCCGTCAAGAATCTACTATTAAACGACATTGAAAGCATTGGGAACCGTCAATCAAAGCGTCTAAAATCCTCACCTAGTGTCTTGTAGACTCGGGAATTGAAGCGGAGTGTATATGCTTCGTCTACGGCGAGTAAGGAGCCTAATACATAAGATCCATAAGCTACATCGCTATGGAAACAAGGAAAACTCAAATCAACATCTATTTAGGGTTTTTACTTACCTAGGATTGCGGTGGATTCGCCGGGAAAGCGGTAGAGGAGTGTTGCTTAAGCATGTGCAACACGTAGCTCAAGTGGCGGGAAGAACTCTCCCACTCTCTCACAATCTCTCACTCTTTTTCTCTCTCCCAAGCTAGGGCTTCTCTCAAATTCGGATGGGAGAGAGGAGTGAGGGTTTCAACCCCTTTTATAGCCTAAAACATTCCCAAAATAGGCTTGGGAACAATGTTTACTTGGTGCCTAACCAAATCGGGGCCGTTTCGGTCCAAAAGGGCATTTCTGGAGGTCCCCAGGCCAGATGCGGTCGGACTTAAGCTCATGCATACTAGATCTAGCATACATCCAGTTTTCAGACCGGTTGGGTTCCCAGATCGCACGTGGCGGCCCAGTTTCAGTTTAACGGTCACCGCACCAAGATCAGGCCTATAAGTCTCGTGATATATAATAGATATTTTTCCTGATCCAAGGGTGTAATTTGGCTGTATTCTGACGGTCAGAATGCTTAATACTGATGCGTCAAATTTGTGTGCCAGATTTGAATTTGAAATTCCAACTATGTCCCTATTCACACTCTCTTCGGTCCGGGCCCAATGAAATAGCCTGTGATCATCGGTTTGACTTGATTTTTGGAATGAGTGTCAAGCCCAGCTAGACGGTCCTAACGGTCTAAGATAGGAGGTATCGGACTTTCGACGCGCGGTCTAGATCCAATACAAAGTTTCAAGGAGGTCCCGAGAACAAACCGGCTTAGAGTTTGATCCGAGGCTTTAGAGCATTATAGCACCCTTGGTTCCACTCGCTTCGGGCCTCGTAGAACGTATTTAAAGCGATCAGGGACCATTTCCCAGCTATTCCAACGTTGCACTAGCTAACCTAGTCACATTTTCTAAAGGAATGAATTCTACGCAATTTCGGGTCGAGTTGGTACTCGAGCCCAAGTATGGATTTTTCACGGGCGTTACAAATGGTAATCTGAACTGTTTGGATGGGCCAGATGGGACCCGTAATCAGTGTGGGGTCCACTTTTTGATTTACATTTCATTCAAGTGCAACATCTCACAAGATAATCCGCCACACCTTCCTTCTCACATGGAGGGGAATTTCTCGACTATCTATGGACCTACCCTAGCTTGGGCGGTCGTGATGATCCTATGGAGCACAGGGATTGGCTGGGATCGCGCCAGTAGGACTTTCTGAAAGTAAGAATGTCTCTCATGCTTTTTCCGTCTCTTAGTCGAGTGTTTGCCCATTTCTGGCACCGAAAGAGATGTTGAGATGCGTCCTTAATGGACGACTGAGATTGAAGGCAGGTTGTTGCCTTGGATTGCTAAGATGGTAGTGAAGTCAAATGTGGATTTCTGGTTCGAAATGTGTGACATGCAGCCATGTTGTGCCATAGTTTGTGTGCCTGTGCGAGTGTTTCGACGGGTGAAACCACCCTTCCTAAGTTCGGGACCTTCATCCAGTCGTGATGAATGGTCCAAATCTCTTGATTCGATGGTATAGATGGGCCATTGATTAAGGACAACGGACGATGTCTGCATGCAGGGAAAATAAAGGAAGAGGAGGATTTCCTCTTTGGATGAGAGGCATCGGGTCAAAACCAATTTGACCGTGCCTCTCGTCTGGTGTGTTGTGGTTATTTGCCCACTATGGTAAACATCCCACCCATTGTGGGGTCCACAATGATGTTGGACAAAATCCATTCTGTCCATTTGGGGGGGGGGGGTCCTCATCAGGTCCTCTGACCAAAAGTCGTGTAGATTAAAAATTCAAGTGGGCCATACATTTTGATTGAAGTGTCCAATCATGGATCTTTACCAATCCAAGGGTCAGATCATCCTGAATTTAAATATCAATGGTCAAAAAGGGTCCTAAGGGTCATCTGTGCATTCAGGACCATCTGTTTCATCTGTTGACAATACCCTTCCCGCTATTAAAGTTTACAATAATATTATTTGCATTATTATACTATTATTACGTATTTTATCTTTGTACATTATTATTATATGTGTATACATGGATATTTATTTATTTATTTATCTTTATTACCAATAGTATTTTACGTAGGACCTGCCTTTGATTAGAGTCATCAACGGTTTGAATCACGTCTTGTTAAATCATGAGTCCAAATCTTGGGCATGGCTACTACTTGGGCAGTTTATGGGTAATTTTATAACCCGATGGTCGATTTATTGGAATTAATCATTGGATTGATCAATAGAAGCATTGTAGATCTTATGAGCAACGATGGATCCATGGTTTCTCTAACAATGCAATGGTCCATCTTAAATAATAATGGTTGGATCACTTGATCTATAGATGGGGATCACTTACAACGGTCCTAAACTAGTTTAGGTGCTTCTGAATAGTCATCATTACCATCTAATAATCGGGTTCACATGATTTAGTGTTGGATTGTTGAATGGGATGCCACGTACTTGATGGACGATGGATCTTTAGGCATAGGTCCTGAAATCGATGTTTCTGAAATCGTGATGGATTATTTTGAAAATCAATCAGATGGATGGCTTGTTATATGAATGAAAGTTGTACTAGACGGTTGAGGTGGATTGCATGAGAGTCATTGGATGGTGACGTGTAAGGCAAGTTATGTGTGTTCGCACATACGTGTAAAATAATTTAGATCTCCAGGGTAGCAACCGAGTACTGAAAAGTACGGGGTGTTACATGCGACCTCTGCCATCACCAACCAATGCTCCAAAGCTTGATATAAAACCACTACCAAATGAGCTTAGTATGTATACTTGGGTGAAAATGAAACTTATCTTGTGGTGATCTCTTCATTTTTAGACAAGGATCAAGAGATTAAATTATTGAATGTTCTAAGGGACCATAAAGGAGCCTTGGGCTAGACCATTTCGGACATTAAGGGTATATGCCCTTCCATATGCACTCATCGGATTCACCTCGATGAGGATGCCAAACCAATTAGACAACCTCAAAGTCGTCTCAATCTAAACATGATGGAAGTTGTAAAAAATGAGGTGATTAAATTGTTGGATGTGGGAATCATCTACCCAATATCCAATAGTATTTAGGTGAGTCTAATCTAAGTAGTTCCAAAGAAATATGGAATAACTATCATGCAAAATTTTAATAATGAACTAATACAAACACGTTCCACCACAGGTTGGCGTATTTGTATTAACTATAGAAAATTGAATACAGTCACAAAGAAGGATCATTTCCCTCTACCATTAATTGATCGAGTTTTAGAGAAGGTAGCAGGTCACACATTCTATAGCTTCCTTGATGAATTTTTCAGATATAACCAAATAGAGATAGCCTTGGAAGACCAATAGAAAACCACGTTCACTTTTTCATTTGACACGTTCGCTTTCAAATGGGTGTCATTTGGATTATGCAATGCCCCAACAACTTTCCAACGGTGTATGTTAAATATTTTTTCAAATATAATTAAGAATTTTCTTAAAGTTTTCATGGATGACTTCTCTATATTTAGGAGTAGTTTTAAGGAATGCCTCAACAATTTATCTCTTGTCTTATCTAGGTGTGAAGAGAAGCACCTTGTTTTAAATTAGGAGAAGCATCATTTCATGGTTCAAAAGGGAATTGTTTTGGGCCTTTTTATCTCCAAAAATGGAATCGAGGTAGATTGCTCAAAACTGGACATTATTTCTAATCTACATATTCCCGATCTATTAGAGATATTAGATCACTTATAGGGCATGCTGGTTTTTATAGAAGATTTATCAAGGACTTTAGTGTCATTATTAGACTCTTGATTAATCTTCTTTAAAAGGATGTTCCATTTAAGTGGACAGATGAGTGTGCAATTTCTTTTAATAAAATTAAATTATCCCATACCACTACACCTATTATACATCCACCAGATTGGACACTTCCTTTTGAACTAATGTGCAATATAAGTGATTATGCTATATGGGCTGTTTTGGGCTAAAGGAAAGATAAATGGCCCTACGTTATTCACTATGCGAGTAGAACTCTAAACTCAACTCAAGTGAACACTCAACAACTGAAAAGGAGTTACTTGCAGTAGTTTTTTCTTTTGATAAGTTTAAGTCTTATTTGTTGGGATCTAAAGTGGTCATTTTCACAGACCACTCAGCTTTGAAATATTTGCTATCTATGAAGGATGCAAAGCAGAGACTTTTGAAATGGATCCTTCTACTCCAAGAATTTGACTTAAAGATAAAAGATAAGAAAGGAGTAGAGAATGTTGTGGCTGATTAACTTTTCAAATTGGTGTTAGATGATTCCACCGAGGCAACGTATATCCAGGACACTTTTCCTGATGAACAATTATTTGCGATCTTCAAATTGCGTTGGTATGCAGATATAGTGAACTATCTTATGACGGGAAAATGTCATATCATTGGAAGTCACAAGATAGGAAGCGTTTTAAAATCGAAGTTAGGAATTTCTTCTGGGATGACTTGTATTTATATAAATATGGGACTGATCAAATTTTTAGACATTGTGCCCTAGAAAATGAAGTTCAGAGAATTATTTCCTTTTGCCATATGGAAGCATGTAGTGGCCATTTTTCTACTAATAAAGCCATTACAAAAATCCTTCAGTATGGATTTTACTAGCCCACCATATTTAAAGACACTCATGCTTTCTGTGTTGCTTGTGATAGATGTCAAAGATTGAGAAGAGTGTCCCAGCATAACATGATGCCTTTATACCCTATTTTACCATTGGAGATTTTTATTCTTAGGGTATTGATTTTATAAGCCCATTTTCATCTTCTTTTAGATTTATTTATATATTGGTTGGTGTGTACTATGTTTCTAAGGGGATTGAGGTAGTTCTAAGTAGGAATAATGACAATAAAGTGGTCATACGATTCTTCAAGAAAAATATATTTTTTTAGATTTGGAACTCCAAAGGTCGTCATTAGTGATGACGAGTCTCACTTTTGAAATAGGATATTTAAGGCTTTGATAAAGAAATATGATATCAAACATAAAGTGAGCACCCCATACAACTCATAAATGAGTGAGCAAGCTGAGATTTCTAATAGAGAAATTAAACACATTTAGGAGAAAACTATTAGGCCAGATAGGAAGGATTGGTCCATTAGACTATCCGGCGCTTTATGGGCTTATAGGACTGCTTATAAGACACCGATTGAAATGTCCCCATACATATTGATGTATGAGAAAGCTTTCTACTTACTTGTGAATTGGAACATAGAGCATACTTGGCAATAAAGAAGTTAAACTTTGACATGGACCAAGCAAGTGGACAAAGAAAATTAGAGTTGAATGAATTAGAGGAGCTAAGGAGAGACTCCTATGAAAACTCTAAAATCTATAAAGAGAGGACCAAAGCTTTTCATGACAAAAACATCCGAAGGAAGAATTTTAAACTTCGGCAGAAGGTCCTATTGTACAATTCCTATCTCCAGTTCTTTTCGAAAAGTTAAGATCAAGATGGTCGGGGCTGTTGAAATTAAGAATCCACATAATAATAATGTGTACAAGGTTAATGGTCAAATATTAAGGCCTTATATTGAAAACTTTCATTTGGGAGAGGAGTCTGTCACTCTTCATGAGCCAGAATATTTAGATTCATGCTCCTAGTTTGACGGAGCATTTGTGTAGGATTCATATAATATTCATTTTTTTAGCGTCACCTTGCAAGTGAGTTCTTCATGGCAGGTGTTATCCATCCTTTCTTTTATTTTTATTATTCTCATATTTTCTCCGTTACTTGTATCATTACATTTGAGACAATGTAGATTTTAGGTTGGGGATGTAGATAGTCATCCATGTAAGTTTATATTTTAGGAATAATAGAGTCTATTTTAGATAATTTTTTATTTATTTTTAGCTTATGATAAAAAAATTTCTACAAGAATGTGAACATGATTTTATGCAAATTCCAAGGGCAAAGTTAATACTTAGTATAGGTTGATAGTAGTCAGAGTTCTGGTAACTGAAAATTATAGACTTGAGTTTGATTATCTAATCACTAGTTTAGAGCGAGTTGTTATTTGATGTACTGAATTCACAATACACCCTAGCTAACTAAGTGAAGAATATGATATGTGAACTAGACTAACAAATTTTGATTCAAATAAGGTTGAATGAACTAGTACCATTGACATATGTTTAAAACAGAGAATATTGAAGAAAAAAAAGAAAACAAATGATGAAATTTTTTTTATTATTATATAACTTAATGTAATGACCATAACAATCGTGTCAGTAATCTGAAGTAAGGATACCTAAATATTCAGTATTATTACCATTACAATTATGATACCTTAGATTATGAAGCAAACCTGGTAGGAATCTTCATCTAAGGGTGGTTTATAATAATGAGGATATAATGATAAAAGAAAAAATGGCATAAAGGAAATGAGATAACTAGAGATTTCGTATTCTTAGGATGATTGAAAAGAGTTAGGATAGGGAACATGCATATTTCTCAAAGTTGGACTAGTGTCATCGAGCACCTAAGTATATTGGATCATAACTATTTTAAATTTTAATTAGGACTCTGAACTGAAGGATGTAATAGATTAAGAAATTGAGATTCTAACTAACTCCAGACTTAGGACAAGTGTTGTTTTATTTTGGAATTTATATGATGAATGGAGGCATAATTGTATAAATTTCTGAGTTTTGAACTATTTTCCATGTTTTCAATGTTTATGGGTAACATTTCTAAAAACTTTCTTGAGACTATAACTTGTCCATTAAGGGAAACCTAGGGGTTTAGAGGCTCGTTGCGTATGATAAATGCAATCAAGATTACTTGCGAAAGTGTTGTACTTAAAATTTATTTTTTTTTTTAAATTTTGTTTCTAAAATTACTTTTTATTCTTATTTTTTATTTAAAAATTTTCTTTGCTTATTTTGCTTGAGACTAGCAAAATGTTAGTTGGGGGGTGTGTTGAGATTCAAATATTGCATATTTTACCCCATTTATATCTTGGTTTTATGAACATGATAGTGCTTAATAGTATATGTTATACATGTTTATATTGCAAGGTGAGTTTAAGAGCATAGATTGAAAAGAATGTTAAAAGTATGGATTTGATGCTCAAGAATCACCAAGGCAAAGAATGGATCTTTGGAGACAAAAATTGAAGAATTCAAGACCCCAATAGTTAAGAAAACCAAGTGAAAAAGGAAAGAAGTGCAGAAATTCACAAGATCTGAGCTTAGATGAATTATAAAAAAATTAAGTTTGGTTGCTCAACAAACTGGATGCATTCTTAGATGACATCGAACTAGTTTCGATGACATTGAAACGATATGCGATGTCTGCACAGATTACGTAAATTTGAGGCGATTTTGCGAATATATTCGAGCTAGGCTATAAATAGAGGTTTCCCAAAGCCTTTTTGGAGATATACAGGGTCTTTAGAGAGCATATCTAGGTTTTTTTAAAGAGTTCTCATGTTTTATAGTTTTAGAAATTATTTTTTTACAACTTTTTAGATCTTTATTAATTTTTTCTTTCTTGTTACTTTCTATTTGCCATTTAGTTATCTTTTTCTAGTTTCCTCTAGCACAAGCTAGAAGGGAAACACCTGGGTTTACTGATTCTTTAAGTCATGATGATTGATTCTTTTTCTTTTATTATTATTTTTATGATGAGATGAATGGTGTACACATGTTATCAATTATCTAGGTTTAAGTTTTTGATCCATCATGTGAGATCCAGATGGTAGATGCTTAGGCTTAACCTGGATCAATTAGATTTCTTAGATGGGAGATATTCTAGACCTGCTACATTAGTTGATTCATTATCTCATGGATATTGAATACTTAAAATCACTGGTGCTTAAGAATATATGTTAATGGTGCTAATCCATGATTCTCTAATCACTTATATCATTTACTAAAAATATTTGAATTATTTTATTTTTCGATTAGGCTGACCATAGTGCTCGGATCCTAATTGTGTTATCAAAGTCATCATGATTTATGGATTATTAACCTATGTGTGGAACTTTGAAGCTTGGGTGTTGTTTTTAATTTAATTGAATTTCATGTAAAATTTATACCTTCAAAACTTTCAAAATCATTGCATCTGTTTAGTTTCCATTACTTAGTATTGCATTTGAATTTTTTTCATTCTCCTAAACCCATCTCTCTATGGGATCGACCCTATATTCACAGGATACAACTTGTGAACCTCTGCACTCGGAGGTAAACAAACAGTGAAGCTTATAATCATTAAGAAAATATCTGAGAGTTCATAATGGAGTTTCCTAGTGTAGTTTGGAAAATACATGCATTGGGCTTAAAGATTGCAGAAGAGTCCTTGGTCTTTTTTTAATCTAAACTCTCTCCATCCTCAATTTGGTCCATTCCAAATCAACTATAATATTCAAATAAAGAACTGGACATTGAACGAGCTAATTTCTTAATGCGTTGAAAAGTAAAAGAGACTTAGTAGGTTGGAAGAGACACATATGATCACCTTGTAACATGTAAATAAGAAAAGAAAAGAAAAACTAAGAAATGACCTTCAAGTATAACAGTTGGCAATCATCTTCAACTAGAGGTTCAATCTAAGAAAATGTAGGGTAACAATGATGTATGTTTCTTATGTAAGAAACTAGGCTATCAAATGAAAGAATGCCCAATATTTTAAGAAATAGCTCATAAAAACGGGTAAGAACATTGCATTGGTCTGTTTCGAATAAAATCTAGTTGATGTGTCAATAGATTTATGTGCTTCCATTCACCTATGTAATTCCATGCATGATATATTACAAAATCATAGATGAATTAATGTTGAAAGAAATCGATTTACATGGCAATGACATAAGGACAGATGTGGAGGCAATTGGAGTTTATAAGCTTAAGTTAGTGTCAGGTTGTATATTAGATCTACTTGATATAGCCTTTCATAAGAGGTAATTTAGTTTCCATTTCTCATTTACACATATGAGATAATGTGTTTAAATTTAAAATAAAGAACTTAGTATTTATTATGATTCGAATGTAATTGACAGTGATACTTTAATTATTAAGCTTTACCAACTAGACTTGAATGCCCCACATGTTGCAACCTTAATTTTAACTTTTTTCATGAAAGCAAGAGTGAAACTAAGTGAAGCTTAGAGAATTTATATATATATATATATATATATATATATATATATATATATATATCATGACATAATTGATTAGGCTATATTTCTTATGAGATGATGAAAGGCTTGTGTAGGAAAGAATTCTTCACTTTTTAGACTTTTCAAACTTTAGGATCTGCATTAACTTCCCAAGATGCACTAGGGAACGTATGTAGATATCATTATATATTTTTTCCAAGAGTCCTATGCTCCTAGTGTCACACTAGGAAGTATTTCATCTCCTCCATAAATGATTACTCTTATTGTGGGTATACTTTATAAATGAAAATTTTGATATCCTAGATAAATTTAAGATCTATAAAGCTCAAGTTGATAATTAATTCAATAGAAATATTAAAATCATTAGATCTAACCATAGTTGTCAATACCATAAAAAGTATCATGAATCCAGGTATGATCAAGATTCATTCACTAAATACTTATAGGATTATTGCATTGTTACTTAGTGTACCGTGCCTAAGACACCCAAGAAAAATGATATAGTTGAAAGTGTAATCACACCCTAAAGGTCATAATAATGTGCAATATGATTAATAATTCAAAATTATTAGAATCTCTATGGGGTAACACCATCAAATTGTAATCCATACTCTTAATCGAGTCCTAATTAATGTGGTACTGAAAATCCCATTTGAATTGTGGACTAGTAGTAAGCCCATTTTATGATATCTTCATGTATGGATTGCCCTATTGAATATAAGATTTTTAATTGACAAGAAAAATAATTTTAATACATCTTCATGTACGGATTGCCCTGTTAAATATAATATTTTTAATTCACAAGAAAAATATTTTGACATAAGATAGATAATTATTAAATACCTAGAAAGATTAAAAGGTTTCAAAATCTATTATCTTTCTCACTCTATTAATATTATTGAAGCGAAAAATATTTAGTTTATTAAGGGCACTAAAAATAATAGGAGTGTTATCTTTACCGAATAAATTAATGCAATGAAGGGTGAATTAAAATTTATAAAAGATAACAAAGTTTGAAATTTTATTTTATTACTTAAAGGGATTAAGTCAATTGGTTGAAAACGAGATTCTAAGGGTAATATGAAAAGATATAAAGACATATTTATTGGTATAAATTTTAATTAACACAACTGCATTGATTTTAATGAGACTTTATCTCTAGTACTACGAAAAATGTTATTCTACTTATAATAAATTGTGGAACCCTAGCCATGTGGGGGAGCGGGCTAACCCACTGTGGCTCTTTTCTCTAGGCGTTT
The DNA here is from genome assembly GCA_037074715.1 of Magnolia kwangsiensis. Classification (NCBI taxonomy): domain Eukaryota; kingdom Viridiplantae; phylum Streptophyta; class Magnoliopsida; order Magnoliales; family Magnoliaceae; genus Magnolia; species Magnolia kwangsiensis. Next base: position 36,907,192 of record CM073576.1, on the reverse strand, counting down.
ATGCCCGTTTGGATGTTGATGGGGGTTGTATTGACTCTCGAATGGTAAAATGTTTGTTTTGAAGTCATCACTAACTAAGTATAGCATAAGATTTATGACCGTTAAAAAATGTAGAATCTCTTACGGAATGAAAGATCTGAAGATCTCTTAATTCCTGAAGATCTCTTGATTCCTGTGACTCCTCTGGTTAGTCTGTCGTCAAAGATCCTAAGGGCTTCGATGATGAAAAAGGGAGGGGTTAGGCACCCTTCTCCATTCGAATCGAGTGTAGTCTCTACTTACTGAATTTTAGTTTTCCCAAAGATTTGGGTGAATTTTGAGTTAACTACATCCAAGATCTAAGTAGACAAATGCTGGAGCAAAAAAAACATAAAAATAGAAAGAAATGAGAATGTGGTGTTATGCTATGGTGGGATGTTGATATGAACTTGTGGATATGTGAGAATAGGAGGGAAGCCAAGTATTCTTATATGAAAAGAGCTAACCAGGTGTCCTTGATTCTAACTATACTTCACTGATCGTCAAACTCTTTAGAAACTGACATCCTTCTAGCATGGAGAAGAAGGCATCTCCAAGCCCTTAGAATCCTCTTCAGCACTCAAAAAATATTTCTTAGACCTAGTCTTAAGACAACCAAGAGTTGTGTCACTAGATCTCCTTGTAGTCAAGATTATTGCAAATGAGGGAGGAGAGCTTGATATTTATAGAAGTGACCGGTGGGAATTTAATTCCCCCAAGTGTTGACATGGCCTATTTGCACACTTTTTGAGGTCCTTAGAGTGATAAGAGCCATCACAAGCTTATATGGACCTTTTAGATCAGCAAAAATCTGATTCTCACTTATGTCGCACATTTTTTTAGGCAAATTTGTCGACTTAGTTTCCACGAGGACCCCACTATCAGTTCGAATCATTGTCACGTGGCCAATGGGAATCTAATTTTTACCAATTAATTTTGGCCAAACCATCAGTTTTCTCCAGATGGACTTGGATACCCTTTTGGTGTAATTTATCACCATTTGTGATTTCCTTTAGGTCAATCATATGTTGATTCTGAAAGTCTATTGCGATTGTGTGAAGTATTATCTACGTTCTTGGGTAGGGTGTCTATATAAATAAAGGACTTCACACTCACATATAGAATATTTGATCATTTAAAATTGATTGGATATTGAAATATAGTTTCCACTTCAAGTTTTTGGTTTATAGGTTATGAAATAAATATTAAAACCATCGATAATATATGTGACAATTCAACCGTAATTAACTTCTTCAACAAAATAAAAATTCATCCAGGTCAAAGCACATCAACATAAAGTATCTTATTGTAAAGAAGATAACACGAAATTGTCAAGTGTATGTAGAACTCATCTACCCAAAGTAAATGATAGTGAATCAATTCATCAAAGTCTCTTCTATAAACTATATAAGAAACATATGTCTTCTATGGGTGTTGTCGATCTTAGATAAATATTTGATTAGTAGAAGTTTCAGTTTGTTCTAATTTATATACAAACATATAAAAATCTCATTTATCTTAATAATTTTTCTATTTTAGACACCCCACCCAGGCTAGCAGCTTGATAAGGCATGGATGATCCTTAAGAATTGAACCTAAACCCCATATCCTACCCCAAACCTTAGCCAATCCAAACCTAAGTTACCCACTATCCAAAAAAAGCCAAAAAGCCTAAAAATCTAAAAAGCCCAAAAAGCCATACCCAGATCCCAAAATAAAGCCCACCAGCTAGAGTTCAGAGTCAATGGTGGCCGAGCGGTAATCGAACTATCACTGGTGGTAATCGGATTACATACTCTCTCGACAAATGTGCCTTCTGAGCACATAGCTGATCCTCCCTCCCAAAGTCAACTCTTCTATACAATTACCCCTAGAATTCACCTTATTTACCATCCTATCAAAGCCTAATGACTAATGAGAGAGTGTCATGTGGCATTACCTTCCCCTTAACCAATCTCAAGTCGTCACATAATCATTCACCCTTCAAAGCCCTTAGAATTACTAAAATGTTATCTCAAAAGGCTATAAATAGCCTTCACTTCCTCATTTTTCATGACCAAGATAACCAAGATCGCCAGAGACAGAGAAAGAGAGAGTAAGCAAGTGAGAATGAGGAGCACTTGAGCCTTCAAGTTTTCATCCTTCTAGCCTCTTCACTCAACCTTAGCTTCATACACCCACTCAAGCTAAACCTGGTCATAGTATTTTAAAAATTCAAGTTTTTCAAGTGCAAGCCAAAGATCATACAATCATCACTAGCATTCATAGTCCATCGATTGCATCATCACTTCCCTTCCCACCCCCCTTGCTCTTCTAGACTACCATTAAATGTATGCTCTGTGACTTGTTAGAACTCTGGATCCTGTCACATTAGAAACTCATAGTAGCCTAGTCCACATTCCATCATCATCATCCATTTAAAACTCCTCTAGACATTCTTTGGCGTATGCTCTGTAGGTTGCCAAATTTCCTGATCTTTCCACATTAAAAATCCAAGTTTGACTAATCCAATCTAATCTTATCATTCCATCCCTTAAGACTATCTTACCACACAAAGTAGAGATCGTACATCCGTACGGGCAGAGAGGGTACCTAACACCTTCCCTCTTTGTAACCGAGGTCCCTTACTCAAAATCTCAAATCACAGATCAGGAGTCAATTTAAAGCAAGAAAGTCTCTGGATTCTCTAGTTTTACATATTCTATAGGTTCTATCCAACTGGAGGATTTTAAGTTAAGTGGCTAGTGGTGACTCCAAGTCTATTGTATCATAAAGCCAAATTAGCCTAATCACCCAATCATGCCAAATCAACAACAAAATCAACGTGGGTGCCAATTTCCCAACATTCATAGCTATACGGTTTATTTTTATTTTTATTTTACTTCTCCTTCAGTGTGTATATTTTTTTGAGTAAGCAGAATTTTAAGTTTCATTAGAGACTATAGACACCTCGCCCGAAGCGAGATTAAAACTATCCCTTGACTTCAGTCAAGCTTTGATAAAGCATGTCCATATGGCTCGCCACTCGTCATATGGCTACATGAGTTGGGTAGGATATGGCCAAGCGGTCCTAAAAGCGGTGAATAGACCAGATTTGTAGATTTATGGGTCAACCCATTTGATCCCAACTAAATTGTTAGGACCCTTCGAGAGCTCAAATGTATTCCATTATGATGAATCCACCTCTGACTAGTTAGAAGGGCCTTATAAGCCTGAATTGGCCAGCCAAAGAAGGGCCCTGACAAGACTCGAAAATGAACAACGAATCAGATGGACAGGCCCATAACTCATTTAAATTAGATGTCAGTCGATCGTCCGATGTGTCCCAAAGTCATAAATCAATCAAAACACATTTCTTAGACTCTAATGGTACTAAAAATATGTGAAAGTCAAATCAAGGGAGTCCTAGATACCTCCTGAACATGACCTTTGGACTTGATCAGCTGGCACTGGGCTAGGAAAATTTGTAAAGCTGGGACACTCATTGTAACTCCCATAAGCCCTAGGACCGACAATACACTTCCGTTGTTGCATGAAAAAGGAAAATTCAAATAAAGGCTCTTAAAGGACTAAGTGTAGAATGTATCAATAAAGCATGATAATGATGACCTTATCAGTAAAAAAGGTCTATAATGCTAAAAAGGCACCTAAGGGCCTAACAATGACCTATCACCAACCAACCTAAGACCTATTTAAAGATAACAACAAGCCATTCGAGAGGTAAAGGGTTAAGAGCTGAAAACGATAGGAGCCGTTGGAGTATCCCTAACTAGCTGAAGAGTGCACAGAATTGAGCTAAGATCCGCCCTAAACTCCTGTCATCTCTTAAAAGGCCAAAGTGTGTCATTATTGTCATGCCCTGTAATTCGGGTACCGAAGTATAGTTGCTCAAGACCCGAATCACAAGCCTACAAACTACATTATTTTGAATATTACCCAACATTTACCACCATTCAATTCTAAACACAATTAAATCCTTAAATAAATGAAAATTCTAATATATTGAATTCAAACCAACATATAGTTCACTATTTAATCTCCACAGGTTCCTAATTTAACAAAAGTCAATAATCAAACCAAACTTAATGCATTTAAATAACTACTAATCAAATTTAAAATATTTTATTACATTGACAACTTGGAAAATCAAATTAAGCCTAATACGCTAGGAGAAATGAATAGTAGAGACTTGCACGCTCAAAGTACTCTAGTTCGATATTTGAAATAGATAGTTAGAGTGGGGTGAACAAAACAACTTTGTGGGATTACATCCCTCCAATCCTTATAATTTTTGGATTAACAAATAAATAATATAGACATGAAAAAACTCAAAATCAACATTCGCACCATGCATGTGGTGTTGTACATTAAAAAGAAATTGTGTACTGTGACTTTTAAGGAATCCAAGGCAGGGCACTGTGTTCATTTTCGAACGTCAAGGGCAAAACACTTGACATATACTTTTAGGACTTCCTAGACAGAGAATTATGTTCATTTTTTTATCTCAAGGCAATGCAACCCATGCAATCATTCAACATGTCATGAATAGAACAGATATAACTCATATAATCTTTCTGTGATCTTAATATAACTTAAACATGTTCACCATTTTATTATCGCATCTCATCTTTAACTCAAAATAGAATATAAATATATGAAATTTAGAATGCAATCATGGTTCAAATGTAATGTTAAATACTTTCATAATATAATTATGGTTCAAATATAATGGGTCCTTACCCATGCTTCAATAGTAGACTCACAAGAGTTTGAACACGAGGTTATGGGTTTGAGTACCCACTGTGGTGAAATCCTACTGTGGTGTGAGTAGGGCTGTACACGAACCGGGCTAGCCCGGTTAACTCGCTCGACTCAGCCCAACCCGGAACTTAGTTCGGTCCGGGACCGACCATTTCTTCAGCTCGAAACTGAGTTCGGGCCGAGTTCGAACAAGTCCCAGTTTGGCCCTACCCGGCCCGACTCGGCTATATATATATATATATATATATATATATATATATATATATCCTAAAGCCTTACCCTAACCATTTGAGACAGAAAAGTGAGAACGTTGTCCGACCCATGAACTTCTTGTAAGGTCTGAAACTGGCCCGAACTCGCCCAATTACTGACCAGGCCGAGTTCGGGCTGGACATGTTGGCCCGGTGACCGAGTCGGGCTAAGTTCGAGCTAGGTTTGGCTGATGACTGGGCCGTGCTGGGTTGAGCCCAATTCGACTCAGTTCAGCCTGATGTACACCCCTATGTGTGAGTGCATGGGTGTGTGTGGGGTGTGAGTATGTGTGAAAAAAAAATATACCCTAAAAACAATTCAACTAATCATTACACAAATTTTAGGGTAGACTTAGAATAATAGTATAAACAAAATATTATAAACATTAGAAGGATTCCCCACCAAAATTAGGCATGAGATGGTCGATATTAAGACTAGTAATTATGTGCACGAAATCAAAATTTAATCCCACTTAAACTTAGTTGGACCCAAATTGACTTAATGTGACTTAGTGCAACTCAGTAAGGTTTCAACATGGATCAGTGGTTCTCAGCGTGGAATGCGGTGATTCCTTAGCCCCTGATCTAGGGTTCTTAAGCTCTTACACCAAAGCACAATAATTCAATGAATTAACTCAATGACGGTGGGTTAACTTGGCGAGTTGACCCAACTATCAACTCTCTCTCTATCTTTCTCATTTCTTTCTTCTTTCTCCTTCTTCTCTTCTATGATCTTCCTCCTAGAAAGTCCAGCAAGGGACGCTGGAGTACGCGACTTGTTGCGGTGACTGATAACTTTACTCTTCTTTCTTTCTCAATTTCTCAAATTATTTTCTCAGTTTTTAATCTCTATCTCTAAATCAACAGGGATTTTTAATATCCTTATGCCTCTTGATGCTTTCGAAATCCAGTTTTTATAAGGGATTAGTGTTGAGCGATTACAGGTGCCAAACATGATGTTTCACAATTAATATAATGGGTTATGACTTCTGCACATTTTTATAAACCTTGATCAACAACTTAGGATCTTACGTTGCTCATGTGGGCCACACAGGGTCATCTTTGATTCGTAATCGAAGGTCCACATATTTGAATACTGATATGTTCTTAATGATGAAGATAACTCAATTTTTAATGGTGGATTTTCTTCATCACTTAACTATTCATTTTGATTCATCTGGACAATCAAGATTAGGTTTAGGAAGCTTATTGTCCCATCTTTTAGAAGGTTGGGATCTAGTAGGATGGTGGGTCTGAGAGTAGAAGATCTTCATTGTTGTACGCTTAAGGAATAGAAAACACGGGATAAATGAGGGGGAAAACTTTGATTTCGATTGGATCTTAGTCACAAAATGTGCTAGAGCACTAATCTTTGTTTGATGAGGAGTGGTGTTTGCATATTGAATGACCCAAATTGATCATCAGTTTGCTTGGTTATAGTCATGCTATTTGCTAAGAAAAATAGGAAGAACCCTATTTTGAATGGGCTTTTGATTGTTGGTGTGGCTAGGTGAGGTCCATTATGATATTTGGGAGAAATCCACTCTGTTCATCAAGTTCACTAGATCACATTAAGACATGAGCTAGAAGATGAGACAAATTTGAAACTCAAGTGAGCCACATGATATAAAAATAATGGGGATGAATGTTGGCTATTAGGCCTTACTAAGCTTTCGATGATCGGTTGAATCATGCTGGTGAGCTCCTTTACGATGGACAATTTAGAGAGAAGGGGAGAAAATAATAGGGGGTTGGTTTCTTTACAATGCACATCACAACGCATGTTGCCAATTATTTTATTTTATTTTTTATTTTTTATTTTTTTAACAATAGATTTGCGGGCCCCTCTCAAAAAGACTGAGGAAGGTCCCCATCATCTAATTGATTTAGGGGGGGTTAGCAGATGGTGCAGGTCAAAAAATGAGGCAGATTGATGGTCAAGTGACCACACAAAAGGGATAATTTGAGAGTTTGTGATGTATAGTTGCATGTATATGCATACATGCATACAAGTTGGGTCCTTAGGTCAAGATCTCAATGGTAGATTAAGCATGTATATAGGTGATGGTAATTTGAATGCATCAAATTCATGAATAGATATGTGTATGAGTAGCTGGAAGTCAGTTTATCATGATTGGAAAATCTGAAAGTGAGATAAACGGTTGGATGACATCCCTTAGTGATGGGTAGCTATTACAATGGTTGATTTGATGACTAATCGAGTATAAAAAGATATGTTAGGCCTCAAAGGTTGTTGCAAAGTATATGTAGGTCTCAGTGTGTTTAGATGTGCACAAGTCCAAGTGTCATTATCCCAAAAGTATGAATTCTCATTAGGATGTATATCAGGATAAGAACTCGTGTACCTACATGAGCGCAAAAATTTCTGAGGTGTTATAGTTACTCTATACAACTGAAAGTACAAATGATCAAATCAGAAGAACATACTAAAGTTAATTAATAGAGTTGGAATCAGGGACATCCTTTTGTAAAAAAAGGGTGCCTGATTTTTTCTTTTCCTTCCATTTTATATATTCTTAAGACATCCACCACATTTTTATACACACATTATCTTTGCGTTTCTCTTTCTATTAAAATATATTTTTTTTTTACTTTTTATTTTACCTACATAGGATCCCGATCCGCTACAAAATATGTCCTAATGTAATAATATTGAATCTTTGTTGAATAGAAAAAATGAGAACTATATAATCCCATAAAGTAGAGACCATGTCTACATGGGTCGAAAGTGGTGCTTAACTGCTTCCTTTTATATACCCAGAATCTACGATACAAATCAATCACGAGAGTCACGTTGGTCAGAGAATTTAGTGATTTCTTGATTCATGAGAAATTTTGCTATTTCTAACCGCCTGCAAATTCTCAAGTTCATTTGGTTAGTGGCGGTTCTCGTTAAATTGTCTAAATTTAAGACGCACCCCATAACATTGTATAATTAAAGAACATAAGCATTTCAAATCAAACCAATCAAAAGCCATAGCTCTGAGTGTGTCTACTCATGCGGGGCCATTCATAGAGATATATAAAGCTCTAAATGAAGATATGTAGACTACTTAAATATAGGCACATATGACCACGTTATGCATACAGTTTTCATGTCACATATCTGTCTTTGATGTATGTCTTTGATATTACTTATATGCATAATCGTAATCCGTCTCACTTCGAAAAGATTAAATGTTATGATGACTACCATGATCTAATAGTGGTTTTGATGGACGAGGCCATAGATGTGTTGCTTATCTAACAGTGGTTATTTCAAAATATAGTAGGTACACATTAGGAAGTTTAAAATAAATATGTTTTATAAATATTTATTTAAAAAAATATTTTGACATTGATCATTATAAGCCAAACTGAGAGAATATAAGACTTTTAGTATGTGAGCATCATTACGACACAAGTGAGGGAATTTAAGATTTGTATTATATGAGTCTACATGAGCAATGGTTCAAATTAATCAAACTAATTGATCATTGGATATTTGGATTTATGATACCAGTGAGACCCATAATAGTTATAATTATGTCAGATACATACGGGGTGGTGCGTTTAGAATGTATTATGTATGCATTAGATACATGAGGGGTGGCGCGCTTGAAATATATTAGGTATGCATTACAGTTTATACAGACATTGACTGTAAGGCCCGTATCCTAGTCCGTACCGTTCCTGAGACTCACGCGGTCCTCCCTGTCAAATTCTTGCGACCCGCAACCTATAATAGGCATTTACGCTTGACCTTAAGTCACATCCTATAAATCTGAGTCGACTTGACTCAAAACTTGTATCATCGCGACAGCACCGTCGTCGCAGTTCCAACGCCGCGTCTTGCGCACTGATGCAATACCCAAGCCGGGAGATGTGGGCCCGCGTTTGTTTTGAGGAAAATGTCACGCAAGAGAATCTCTACCAAATGTTAAATCAATCAATCAATGTACAAATCAAATACATATCCCATCATTCTCATCCCTCTTTCACCCAAAAGTCAACCCAACCATACCTTTCAAGTACACCCATCACCCGTCACTCCATCCATCACCCATCCCTCTCTCTTACACTACTCCTCTTTCTCTCTCATTTCTCACTCCACTCCAAGCTTCCCAAGGAGAGGAAACGTCCAAGCTCTCCATGAGAAGAGCCATGTATGGCCCACTTCCTATTCCCAAATCTCTCATCCTAGCCCTTCAATCTTCATCTTTCACCATCAAAGGAAAATCCTAGGAGCTAAGGAGTCCATGGAGACTAGAAGAAGCAGAATTAGTGAGTGTTTTATAGGCCTAGATTTCATGTTTTAATGATGGGCCAAGTGGGGCCTACTAATTGATGGTATGGATCTCACTTTAGACCCTAGGTGTGGCCGATGGCCCACCATAATTCACATGATCATTCCATGATGGGACCATTCTTCATGGACCTCATCATGATATTTATTTTTCCTAGTATGTAAAGGGTCATCTAGACCTTGCATCTTGGTGGAGAAGGAATCTCCACCGTTGATTTTGATTGGTGAGCCCACATGTAATGGGACCACTTAATGTATGGAAGGGTGGGCCCATAGTATTGGCGTTCCTTCATCACACGACTCTCTCTCTCTCTCTCTCTCTCTCTCTCTTCCCTATTTATGGCCCACCATGATGCAAGTATTTTATGCATGTCGTGCATTTAGTGGACCACGCTGCTATCCAAGCGAGGCCCATGTCGTTGCCACGTCTGAGGCCCACCACTGGCTGTCCGTTTGGATCAGCTTGGGTGATGAGAAAACATAAATATCAGCTTTCTTCCAAGCTGGTGGGCCACACGTGGGACCCACCATGCTGCATCTGTTTCATTCCACTGTCCAATCCAGACGGTGAGGCCTTGATTTGGTGCGCGTGTGGCATCCACACCGTCCAGCTGGAACGGTGGGATCCACCATGATTTATATATTATATCCATGCTGCCCAACGGCCGTGGGCCCCACCCACGAGGGACCCACCATGTCATGTGTCTTATTCCCACCGTCCATCTGGACGGTGAGATTTTCATGATGTATATGCCTTACATCTAGGCCATTAAAAATATATAAATATAAATATTATAATAGTATTGTATATTATACAATATATGATGGTGGGCCCCACGTGGTACCCACCTAGATCAGAAGCAGATTCGTTGGTGTACACTAGCCAGCAACCAGCTATATAGCTGTTGAAAAGTCAGTAAGTTCCGTGGGCCACAACCATGATGTATGTGATGATCCACACTGTACAGATATTTGGACGGTGGACCGCACAGTGATGTATGGGTCTTATCCACACCGTCCAACATCTTAGATGGCTGGGACCCACCCCGTATATGTTCTATCTACACCATCCATCTAGCTGGACAGTGGGACCCACCCCGTATGTGTTCTATCTACACCGTCCACCTGGCTGGACGTTGGGACCCACACGTGTGGAGTCCAACACCGTCCAGCAGGGACGGAGGACCCCACCGAGATACATGTGTTTCATCAAGGCTGTCCATCAACATTTCATTAACGTCGTCCATCTGTATTGCATCCAAACCGCTCATCTGTGGGGCCCATACATGATGTATGTATTATATGTAAATTGTCCATCCAATTGGCAAGCTTGTCTTAAAGCCCGAGGCTAAAAATGAGGTAGATCTATCAGTAATACCACACTGCAGAAAATAATGAAGAGTTGAACGCCTACCATTGAAATCCTTTTGGATCACCGAAGTTCAGGATCAATATGATATTTATTTTTCCTCTTAATTCAGGTCTTTGTGACCTTATGAACAGATTGGATGGAAAATAAATGTTATGGTGGGCCCTGAGAATTTTAAACTGCAAAAATCATTGTCTCCACTGTTATTTATGGTATGGTCCAGATGATCTTCTGTAAGACCTGTATCCTAGACCGTACCGTTCCATAGACCTTCGCGGTCTTACAGGTCGAATTCCAACAACCTTCGACCCTTAACCGATAGTTACGCGCGACCTTGATTCATATGACGTCAACCCGTATCGACTCAACCTGATATCGTTACCATAGCGACCGCGTCGTCACCGCGGTTCCGATGCCGTGACTCGCACGCCGAGGCGATACCCTAGTCAAGAGTTGTAGGCCGACGTTCGGTGCGAGAAAAATGCCACGAGTTGCGGAACCCAAGAGAATCTCTACGATGTGTCACATCAATCCATTAATCAATCAATCCATCAATCCATCACATGTCAAGTACATGTCAAGTATACATCACCTTTCACCCATTCCCAAGCAACCATAAAAGTCAAGGATTTCTTACAAAGTCCATACCTCTCTTACACAAAAGGCCACAAAAGTCAAGAATCTCTTACACCTCCCATGCCTTTCTTACACAAAAAGCCTCAAAAGTCAAGGTTTTCTTACACAACCATCATTCACCACATCCATCCATCACCCATCTCTCTCTACAACACTCTCTCTCTTTCTCATTTCTCATCTCATTCTCCTAAGCAAAGCTCCATACGTATGAGAGCTCTCCAAGCACTCCTAAAATTCTAAGTGTGGCCCACCTTTCCTACCCCACCATCTCCCATCTCCTCCATTGAAATCAAAGCTAAGGTGCTAAGGAACCCCTTGGAGCAAGAAGATCGGACGGTGTGTGCCTTTATAGGGTAGTTTTTCTTATTTTTATGATGGGCCAAGTGAGGCCCACCGATCCATGGTGTGGATATCACTTGGGACCCTAAGGTGTGGCTGATGGCCCACTAGGATCATCATAATCGTTCCATGATGGGGCCATTCTCCATGGACCCCATCATGATGTTTATTTCTTAGAAAGGTCATCTAGACCGTCCATTTTGGTGGAGAAAGGATCTCCACCGTTGATTGTAGATTTTGGTGGTCCCACATGCTTTAGGACCCATTTGATTGTATGATTCATTGCAAGGGAGGGCCCATAGTATCGGGGTCCCTCCATCACAAGCGGGTCCCACTCTCTATCTCTCTCTCTCTCTTTCATGTCTTTTTTTTCTTTATATGGTTGTGTGGCCCACTTGAATAGACCTCACCATGAGGCATGTACTCTATCCATGCCATCTTCAAGTGGGGTCCACCTTATATGTTGCACCCACACCATCCATCAATGGTGGCCCACCTAAACAAGGCCCACCATAATGTTTTTTTTTAGACCAAACCGTCCAGCGTCTGGGACGCTGGACGTCCTTGTACAAGTACAAAAAAAAAAAAAAAAAAAAGAGAAGAAGAAATAGAGCTTTTAGAGTGGCCCACCTGCATAGGCCCCACCTTGATGTACGGGAACAATCTAAGCCGTCCATCTTATTCCTTGTATTATTTTAACCGTTGAGCCGAAGAATGAGGCTGACGTGATCAACCAGTGGGCCATAACATAGAGACTTTGGTGGTTACCGTTAAATGTATTTCCTGGTGTTTTTAATTATCCAAAAAATTTGAACTCCGGACACATTTCGCCTGTTGCGAGCCACTGAACGCAATGGCCGGGGCGAATTTTTTTAAAGAGGGCCCCACGTGCGAAAAACCCCAGAAAAATGGGTTTTTCCAAAATTTGCAAGAGGCAGAGCCTCTGCCTCCCTCTGACAGCGGCAGCCGCTGCACGCTGCTGCTTGCAGCGTTAGGCTGGCGGGCGGACAGCCACCCACGGCCCCTGCCATGGGCCCCACCATGATGTATATGTTAGATCCATGCCGTTTATGTGGTGGGCCCCCTCCAAATTTCGGCCCTATCCAATGCTCAGGTGGCCCACACCGTAGGAAACAGCGGCGATTGAACTCTACCATTGAAACCTCCTTTAGGGCCCACGGAAGTTTTGAATCAATCTGATATTTGTTTTTCTTGTTCATCCAGGTCTTTGTGACCTTATCAACAGGTTAGATGGTAAATAAGCATTATGTAGGGCCCCACATGGGACCCACAGTGATGTATGTGTGTTAGCCACCGTCCAGGGAGACGGTGGAAGCCCAACGTGATGTTTGTGTTTTACCTCCACCGTCCAGCGGACGGTGGAGCCCACCTTACTCACGTGTTGATACACCACCCCCCTCCCCTGGCTGAACTACAAATAAATATCTCAGTGGGCCTTCCCTTGGCCCACTTGCCAGATGATAAATAAACATTTCAATGGGCCCAAGGTCCACGTGACCTTATGAAAAGATTGGATGGCAAATAGATATTACAGTGGACCCCGCCATGATGCATGTGATGCATCCAGACCGTCCATCCACTTGGTGAGATCATTTAAGGCATGAGTTAAAGTTTGGGTGGGCCGCCTATGATTGGGTTAGGCCCATTTGATTTATAAAAAGGGCCCATGGGATTAGGCCCATTTGACTTATAAGAAGGCCCATGGAATTAGGCCCATTTGATGTATTTTAAAGCCCATGGGAGTAGGCCCATTTGATATGTATAAGGCCCTTGGGTCGAGAACCATTGATGCATTCTAAGGCCCACGGGTTATGACCCATTGCAATGTACTTAAGGCCCATTGATGCGGCCTATGGATGTGGCCCACTTAATGAATATAAGGCCCATAGGATATGACCCATTTGATATATTTAAGACCCAATGGGATGTACCTAAGGTCCATTGCAATGTGTGATCCCAACCTGATTTATATAAGGATATTCTCTACGGACTATGCCTTGGGAGCAATGTTGGTTTGACGTCCACATTGCGAGTATAATGCTGGTTGGATGTCCGCATTGTCACTCTCCCTAAGGCCCACTAATAGGCCATACTTGTAGTATGTAGGCCATCTAGGCTCATCTTCATTATGATCAGGGCCCATCTGTTTATATTTTGGCCCATGTGATAGGGCCCTCCTTGTAGTGTGTTGCTCGCACCGTTCATTCACGTGGCCCCGACGTGATGTACGTGTTTTATCTAAGTTGTCCAATAATGGGCCCCTTTGGAATAAATAGGGCTCAACCCATTGTGATGTATTCAAGGCCCTGGGTTATGGCCCATTACAATGTATGTAAGGCCCAATTGGCGTGGTCTATTAGATATATACATGAGGCCCATGTGAGTAGGCCTACCTTGATGTACCTTGTGGCCCATCCGTTAGGCCACTTTGATTTATTTGTGGCTGTCATTGAGGCCCACCTTGGTATATATAAAACCCGTTGGAAAGGCCCATGGACACAGTCCACTTGATGAATATGAGGCCCATTAGTACGGCCGTTGATGTAGCCCAGTTGATATATATGAAGTCCATTGGTGCGGCCCATGGGCGGGGCCCACCCGTTTGTATTGTCAGGCCCATGTTTAAGACCAATGTCTGAGGCCCATTGTAATATATATGCTGCCTGTGCATGGGGCCCATAGTGATGTATATGCGGCCCAGAGATGAGGCCCATTTGTACGGCTCATTGATGAAGCCACTTGATGTGAATAAGGCCCATGTATAGGGCTCACCTATTGTGTATTTGGAGCTCATGGGCGAGGCCCATTGTGATGTATTCGATGCCCATGGGACATGACCCATTGTGATGTATTTGAAATCCAGATATGAGGCTCAATATGATATGTATATTAGGCCTTATGTGAGGCCGTGGGCCGCTATATGTTTTACTCCATGGCAGCAATGTTGGTTGAATATCCACACTGATGGGCAATGACGGTTAGAGGTCCTCATTGTGACCTTCCCTTACACCTTGTTAGGCCCATTCTTTTCATAGGTTAACCCAAATAAATTGGCCCCATTCACCACAGACGGATGACTCCATGCTATTGGATTTGGTATAACCACGGCCAAGAGTCGATCTTTACATTATGGTTCATTGTTATCTATCTATGGACCCCGCCTTGTATATATGTGGGTGGTCGGTGCCGACTATCAATATTGATTATCGGTGCTGATTATTGTGGCCGATTATAGATCGAGGCCAATCATCGTGGCCGATTGTGGATCCCGATTGTGATGTACATTCTGCCCGCGTTTGAGGCCCATTGTGATATGTTTATGGCCTATGGGCAAGGCCCATTGTGATATGTTTATGGCCTATGGGCAAGGCCCATTGTGATATGTATTAGGTCATGATATATGGCCCATTTGATATATTTAAGACCCATGTGTAGGGTCCACATGCCATGGATTCAGGGCCAATGAGCAGGGCCCACCTGTTGTGTACATGTAACCCTTGAGTAAGGCCCATTATGTGAGGCCGTGGGCCCATTATATGTTTAGATCTATGTGGGTCATTCCTTGGGGCAATGTTGGTTAAACGTCCACATTGTCGAGGCTAATTTTTTATACCGACTATGAGTATGTGACAGCATAGCATCATGATACATGCCCATACGCATCATCTGCATGTTGTTATGAGATGTGATTGACCATTGCATATGTCATTGGGCAGGATGATATGAGACTCCCTGATAGGCGGAGGTTATCTCACATGAGCGCACGATATGCGCAGGATTGGTGCATGACTGGATTGTATGACTCATGCATCTTGCATTGTGTGTTGTGATTACTGTATGCCCTAGCGACATCAGGGTTGTAGCCTCCACATGCATATCATAGATGGCCAGATGGGACACCGAAAATGTTTAGTTCGAGCATCGGGCTGCTATAGATGGCCCTGGGTGAAAATCCCTAAGCACCCTCTTAGTTTCAGAGGATGCTCCAACGTCTATACCGAGTAGGTAGATAAGCGTTGAGTGTCGATTACCAGATGGCTGCGCTCTCCACTGTGTCATGGTCGGTTGGAAGGGGGTGTGGCCTTACTCGTCCGAGGGAGTAGGCATTGCTAAGCTGAGTTTGACCAGCTCGAGGAATAGGTCCGCTATCGGCGAGCTGGCTAGGTATTGGCAGACTACTGATAGGCGAATAGTGATGTCTCTTTCACTTACCCAGTTATGCGCTTGATTGGGGCAGCAGGTGGTGTGAAGTGTAATAGACCCCGGTGTTTTTTCCAGAGAGGAACCGTACTGATATGAGGACTGACATCATATTATGACACCCCGTCACTATTGTGCATATGGGCAGGCGCACATGGGCAGACGCTGATGTGGGCGGGTGTGATGTGGGAGGGGGTGAGGCCTGGGCGAGCTACCACACTGGGTGAGCTACCAGCGGTTGGCAGGCTACTATGCTGACAGGCTACTGAGTAGGAGTTGCATATTCATTCATTCATCCATTCACTATCCACTCGGGCTGGTGGTGCGCAACTAATTGTTGTGTATCTTCGTTATAGTAAGGATTTCGGTTGGGCGCGCGACTAACCTGAGATCAGGAGTTTACCACGTTGAGTCAGACTATCCAAATTTAGGTATGGGACTGGTTTGGATAGAGGTTCCTTGTGGTGGACCCCGTAGCCTGCGATACTACGTACTATCATACCGACATCACACTCCAGCATGGTCATTCCATTAGCACCATATACTGCATATTTCATTACATTCTCGACATGTGGCATTATGGGTTGTTATGTTTCTGTATTCTTGTGACTTAGATGAGAGTGATGATATTTGTTAGCTCTTTCGAATTGTGTATTACATTATATCCTTGTCATTTGACATTTGATTATCTATGACTCATCATTTGCATAGCTGTCCTATATTACGTATTCTGATATTGATTAACTTATGGACTTGTTCATACTTCCACTTATTCTATTATCGCATGATTATAATCTCTACAGTATTTCTGTTTACGCTGATAATTCCTGCTCTTATCAGTGTTTCTGCTTATTCAGTCATTGTATGGGTTATGGATTAATAGCTTTCCAATATTGTATGATTATGATATTGTATTGAATACTTGGCACTTATCTCGTGCACACACTTACACCACCCTCTAAGCTTTCTATAAGCTTATGCACGATAGATGCGTGCAGGTGATGTTAGGTTGCAGCAGCTTTGAGCTTGGAGCGTGCAACTATTTTCTGGAGCTTTGACTTTAACATATATTTTTCCCTTTCAGCATTGTATTCAAATGATTATATTAGTGGATATGTGATGATGATGTTGCCTTTATGATTTGGGTAAACTTGTGGTTATGCTTATTACTAGTTAAATGTACACAAAAATAATAATAATAATAATAATAATAAAATCCTCCTTGTATGATCCCAGGATCAGAAATCTAGCATACGAATGCTAGGAGCCGAGAATGGGGTACTACGGAGGCTGTCGGCACCGGATTCGGCGATCGGGATTCCTGTGAATCCGATTTTCGAGTTTGGGACGTGACATCTTCCGATATGATTCATTTTTTTGGGTAATGTTCTAAAATGATCTTTAAAAATAAATGCATGGTGTAGATAATTCACCTAGAACAGTGGGCCTGACGTGATGTATATAAGGCCCATTAGTGTGGCCCATTGATGCGGCCAACTTAATGTGTATGAGGCTCATTGATGCGGCCAACTTGATATATATGAGGCCCATTGGCACGGCCCATCAATGCGGCCCACTTGATGTACATGAGGCCCATTGATGCGGCCCACTTGATATATATGAGGCCCATTGGCACGGCCCATTGATGTGTCCCACTTGATGTATATAAGGCCCATTGGCATGGCCCATTGATGTGGCCCACTTGATTATATGAGGCTCATTGGTGCGACCCATTGATGCGGCCCACTTGATGTATATGAGGTCCATTATGATGTATCTATGACCCATATGATGAGGACCATTATGATGTATATGTGGCCCATAAGTGAGGCCCAATGTGTTGTATATGAGGCCCATGCGATGCGGCCCACTTAATGAAATGCAGCCCACATATGAGGCCTATTGTGATATATATTAGGCCCTTGTGTGAGGCCATGGGCCCACTATACGTTCGACTCTATGTGGGCCATTCCTTGGGAGCAATGTTGGTTAAATGTCCACATTGATGGGCAATGATGGTTAAATGTCCACATTGTGACCTTCCCTTAGGCCCTTTGTTAGGCCGATTGTTGATACCGATTATGAGTATGTGACAGCATAACATCATGATACATGTCCATATGCATCATTTATATTCTTGTTGTGAGGAATGATTGATCATAGCATTGTCATTGAGCTGAGTTATTTAGGGGACTCCTTAAGAGACTAAGTTGCCCTACATGATCGTGCAGTACGCGCAAGTTTAATGCATGACTGGATGATATTATTCATGCATCTTGCATTTATGTGACATGATCACTTAGTGCCCTAGCGATATCTGGGTTATGCCCTCCACAGGTTCATCATTGATAGTCAGATGGGATACCGAAAATATTTAATTCTAGCATTGTGGGCACATAGGATGTCCTTGGGTGAGAGTCTCAGAATCCTCTGGTACCGAAGAAGACTCCAACGTCTAGACCGAGTGGATACATGAGCGCTTGGATGTCGAATACCAGTAGATGACATCATCCACTATGTCGTGGTCTGTTGGAAGGGTGTGTGGCCTTAACCGCCTGAGTGAGGGGGTTGTAAGCTAGGCTGAGTTTGACTAGCTCCCAAAACAGTCTACTATCGACGAGCCAGGTTGTCACACCCCAAACTCAAAAACCAAGCTCACAAAATTCCTGATCGTCAAATCTGGCACCGACAGCCTCCGTAGTACCCCATTCTCGGCTTCCAGTGCCCACACATCAGATTCTGATCCTCGGATCCTACAAGAATGATTTTAAACCTACATTTATCTCATAAGAAGCATAACCACAAGTTTACCCAAACCACAAAGGCAACATCATCATCACATATCCACTAATATAAATATTGCATATAGTGCTGAAAGAGAAATTATAAGACCCATATCCCAACCTGCACCATTCCATAGGCTTCCACGATCCTCCCAGTCGAATTTCGGCAACCCGCGATCTGTTATCGGCAGTTGCGCGTGACCCTGAGTCATATCACATAGATCTGAGTCGGCTTGACCTGAGACCTTTACCCTAGCGACCGTGCCATCACCATAGTTTCGATGCCCCGTCTCGCGTGCCGAGGCGATTCCCAGGTCAGGAGATGTGGGCCCGCGTTCAGTTCAAGGAAAAACACCGCGCATTTGTAAATGGAAGAAAGATTTCAAATCATGCCCCATCAATTCCATCAATCACACCTCATGTTAAGTACACTTCACCCCATTCCAAGCAACCCCTAAAGTCAACACTCTCTTACACAAAGTACACCCATCACTCACCTTTTCACTCATCACAACCATCTCTCTCTCTCTCTCTCTCTCTCTCTCTCTCTCTCTCTCTCTCTCTCTCTCTCTCTCATTTCTCAAACCTATCTCCCAAGCAATCCACGTCCAATTATCTCTATGAGAGAAGCCATCACTACAAGAAAAATGGGAAAAGGCTACGGCCAAAAACCATAGCAAAAGGACTTTTGCTACGGATATGATCCGTAGCACGTCCGTCGCTATTGGTGGTGTAGCTACGAACAATATCCATAGCAATAGATACCAATAGCTACTGACTATATCCATAGCAATAGATACCAATAGCTATGGATTATATCCACAACAATAGATACCAATAGCTACGAATTATGTCCGTAGTAATATCTTTAGCTACTCCACCAATAGCGACGGACGTGTTACAGCTTATATCCGTAGCAAAAAGGATTTTAGCCGTAATAATAAATACCAATAGCACTAATATTATCCGTAGCAATAGATACCAATAGCTACGGACAAAAGTTGTAGCTATAGCTACGATTATATTCATAGTTATTTAAAAAAAAAAAAAATTGTAATAATACGACCTATTTTCATTGCAAGAACCTGTTGTGATTGATAACTCACCTAAGCTTAATGCTGATAGAAATAATGCATAAAATGTAATCAGAAAAAGAAATAGATGCATTTATTACAAATAACAATCAAATCATACAATGCATCCTACATTCACATTTCTAAATAAACAGTATGATCTAGACTCAACCTATCATAAGAATTATAACTAAGGCGTGCCTTGATCTGCAATAAATAAATACACTCCAATATAATAAACACCCTCCATATGCATTCAATAATGCTCCCATTTTTACAGAATTTTTTTCCTTCAGACGATCAATTTCAGCAAATGCAGAAGATAGAGTTTCTTCTTTCCTTGAAACTATGGATGTAACTTTTGTGGACTTCAACATAAGATCACTTTTAAGTTCTGAAACCCTTCCCTTGAGAAAATAAATTTCATCCTCCACTGACTTCTTTAGCTTGTCAGCCTATATAAAACAGCATTTATAGACACAATCAAACAAGCATACCTTTGTACACATCTTAAAAGGAAGAAAGATAAAAAAAACACTTATGAAGAAATAAAAAATGTACCTACAAATCTTCTAAACAATGGCAAAATCCAACATGAGTAATGTGTTCAAACCTAAGATGAACTTTTAAACTCAAAACCTAGGTTTAGGTTAAGGTTATAGGTTTAAGTTTAGGTTTTAGGTTTAGGTTAGGTTTAGGTTATAAGTGATAGGTTATAACTTATAGCTTTAGGGAATTAAAAATAGTTTAAGGTTTAGGTTTAGGAAATCAGGTTCGGGTTCGGGATCGGGTTTAGGTTTGGGTTTTTAAGTTTAAATTTAGGTTTAGGTTAGGGAGTTGAGATTAGGATTAGGTGTAGGTTTAGGTTTAGGTTAGGGAGTTGAATTAGGATTAGGTGTAGGCTTAGGTTTAGGTTAGGGAGTTAAGATTAGGATTAGGTGTAGGTTTAGGTTTAAGGATTTGAGAATACATTTAGGTTTTAGGTTTAGGTTTAGGTTTAGATTTTAGGTTTAGGTTAAGGTTAGGTTATAGGTTAAGGTTATAGATTTTGGTTTATGTTAAGGTTATAGGTTTAGGTTTAGGTTTAGGAAATTGGGTTCGGGTTTGAGATCAGGTTTAGTTTGGGTTTTCAAGTTTAGGTTTACGTTAAGGAGTTGAGATTAGGATTAGGTGTAGGTTTAGGTTTAAGGATTTGAGAATACATTTAGGTTTTAGTTTAGGTTTAGGTTATAGGTTTAGGTGTAGGTTATAGGTTATAGGTTATAGCTTTAAGGAATTGAGAATAGGTTAAGGTTTAGGTTTAGGAAATCGGGTTTAGGTTTGGGTTTTCAAGTTTAGGTTTATTTTAAGTAGTTGAGATTAGGATTAGGTATAGGTTTAGATTTAAGAATTTGAGAATACATTTAGGTTTTAGGTTTAGGTTTAGGTTTAAGTTATAGTTTATAAGTATAGGTTTATGTTTAGGTTAAGGTTTGGGTTTAATTTATAGGTATAGGTTTTGAGATTTGAGAATAGGTTTAGGTTAAGGGATTTGAGAATACATTTAGGTTTTAGGTTTAGGTTTAGGTTAGGTTTAGGTTATAGGTTATAGGTTATAGCTTTAGGGAATTGAGAATAGGTTAAGGTTTAGGTTTAGGAAATCGAGTTCGGGATCGGGATCGGGTTTAGGTTTTGGTTTTCAAGTCTAGGTTTAGGTTAAGTAGTTGAGATTAGGATTAGGTGTAGGTTTAGGTTTAGGAATTTGAAAATACATTTAGGTTTTAGGTTTAGGTTTAGGTTTTAGGTTTAGGATATAGGTTTAGCTTAGGTTTAGGTTATAGGTTATAGCTTTAGGGAATTAAGAATAGGTTAAGGTTTAGGTTTAGGAAATCGGGTTCGGGTTCGAGATCGGGTTTAGGTTTAGGTTTTCAAGTTTAGGTTTAGGTTAAGTAGTTGAGATTAGGATTAGGTATAGGTTTAGGTTTAGGAATTTGAGAATATATTTAGGTTTTAGGTTTATGTTTAGGTTTAGGTTTTAGGTTTTAAGTTTAGGTTAGGTTTAGGTTATAGGTTATAGGTTATAGTTTTAGGGAATTGAGAATAGGTTAAGGTTTAGGTTTAGGAAATCAGGTTCAGGTTTAGGTTTTAGGTTTAGGTTTAGGTTAGGTTTAGGTTATAGGTTATTAGTTATAGTTTTAGGGAATTGAGAATAGGTTAAGGTTTAGGTTTAGAAAATCAGGTTCGGGTTTAGGATCGGGTTTAGGTTTGGGTTTTCAAGTTTAGGTTTAGGTTAAGTAGTTGAGATTAGGATTAGGTGTAGGTTTAGGTTTAGGAATTTGAGAATACATTTAGGTCTTAGGTTTAGGTTTTGGTTTTGGTTTAGGTTATAGGTTTTAGTTTAGGTTATAGGTTATAGGTTTTGGATAAGGTTTAGGTTTAGGTCTAGGTTATAGGTTTTGGAATTTGCGAATAGTTTTAGGTTATAAGTATAGGTTTAGGTTAGGTTATAAGTTTTGGGATTTGATAATGGGTTCGGGTTTAGATTATAGGTTTTGGTTTTGGTTTAGGTTATATATTTTGGTTTAGGTTATATGTTATAAGTTTAGGTTTAGGTTTAGGTTTAGGTTATAGGTTTTGGGATTTGAGAATGGGTTCGGGTTTAGGTTATAGGTTTTGGTTTTGGTTTAGGTTATAGGTTTTGGGATTTGGGAATGGGTTTGGGTTTAGGTTATAGGTTATAAGTTTAGGATAAGGTTTAGGTTTAGTTTTAGGTTATAGGTTTTGAATTTTGGGAATAGTTTTAGGTTATAAGTATAGGTTTAGGTTAGGTTATAGGTTTTGAGATTTGAGAATGAGTTCGGGTTTAGGTAATAGGTTTTGGTTTTGGTTTAGGTTATAGATTTTGGTTAAGGTTATAGGTTATAGGTTTAGGTTTAGGTTAAGGTTAGGTTTAGGTTATTGGTTTTGAGATTTGAGAATAGTTTTAGGTTATAAGTATAGGTTTAGGTTAGGCTATAGGTTTTGGGATTTGATAATAGGTTCGAGTTTAGGTTATAGGTTTTGGTTTTGGTTATATGGTTTAGGTTATAAGTTATAGATTTAGGATAAGGTTTAGGTTTAGGTTTAGGTTATAGGTTTTGGAATTTGAGAAGGGGTTCGGGTTTAGGTTATAGGTTTTAGTTTTGGTTTAGGTTATAGGTTTTGGGATTTGAGAATGGGTTTGAGTTTAGGTTATAGGTTTTGGTTTTGGTTAAGGTTATAGGTTATAGGTTTAGGTTTAGGTTTAGGTTAGGTTTAAGTTATAGGTTTGGGGATTTAGGAATAGTTTTAGGTTATAAGTATAGGTTTAGGTTAGGTTATAAGTTTTGGGATTTGAGAATGGGTTCGGGTTTAGGTTATAGGTATTGGTTTTGGTTTAGGTTAGAGGTTTTGGTTAAGGTTATAGGTTATAGGTTTAGGTTTAGGTTAAGGTTAGGTTTAGGTTATAGGTTTTGGGATTTGGGAATAGTTTTAGGTTATAAGTATAGGTTTAGGTTAGGTTATAGGTTTTGGGATTTGATGAGTTTTGGTTATAGGTTTTGATTTTGGTTTAGGTTATAGGTTATAGGTTTAGGATAAGGTTTTGGTTTAGGTTTAGGTTATAGGTTTTGGGATTTGAGAATGGGATTGGGTTTAGGTTATAGGTTTTGGTTTAGGTTTAGGTTTATGTTATAAGTTTTGGTTAAGGTTATAAGTTATAGGTTTGGGTTTAGGTTAAGGTTAGGTTTAGATTATAGGTTTTGGGATTTGGGAATAGTTTTAGGTTATGAGTATAGGTTTAGGTTAGGTTATAGGTTAAGGTTTAGGGATAGGTTTTAGGTTTTAGGATTTGAGAATGGGTTCGGGTTTAGATCATAGGTTATGGTATTGGTTAAGGTTATAGGTTTTGGGATTTAAGAATAGGTTCGGGTTTAGGTTATAGGTTTTGGTTTTGGTTTAGGTTATAGGTTTTGGTTTAGGTTAAGGTTAGGTTTAGGTTATAGGTTTTAGGATTTGGGAATAGTTTTAGGTTATAAGTATAGGTTTAGGTTAGGTTATAGGTTTTGGGATTTGATAATGGGTTCGGGTTTAGGTTATAGGTTTTGGTTTTGGTTTAGATTATAGGTTTTGGTTTACGTTATAGGTTATAGGTTATAGGTTATAGGTTTAGGATAAGGTTTAGGTTTAGGTTTAGGTTTTAGATTTTGGGATTTGAGAATGGGTTCGGGTTTAAGTTATAGGTTTTGGTTTTGGTTTAGGTTATAAGTTTTGGTTAAGGTTTTAGGTTATAGGTTTGGGTTTAGGTTAAGGTTAGGTTTAGGTTATAGGTTTTGAGATTTGGGAATAGTTTTAGGTTATAAGTATAGGTTTAGGTTAGGTTATAGGTTAAGGTTTAGGGATAGGTTATAGGTTTTGGGATTTGAGAATGGGTTCGGGTTTAGATCATAGATTTTGGTATTGGTTTAGGGTATAGGTTTTGGGATTTGAGAATAGGTTCGGGTTTAGGTTATAGGTTTTGATTTTGGTTTAGGTTATAGGTTTTGGTTTAAGTTATAGGTTATAGGTTTAGGTTTAGGTTATGGTTAGGTTTAGGTTATAGGTTTTGGGATTTGAGAATGGGTTTGGGTTTATGTTATAAGTTTTGGTTTTAGTTTAGGTTATAGGTTTTTGAATTTAAGAATCAGTTCGAGTTTAGGTTAAGGGTGTGGTCCCTGCAAATACAAATATAAACACGGCCTCTCCAAATGGTCAGGCCCTTCTAATGTCATCCATAGGAAATGGACAGCTTCATCATGGTCATAACAGCGGTTCTCACCTTCCAGGGACCCCCGCTCTTTCGGATAGCTCCGATGCACATCTGGATCTGCTCTATTAATTTCAAGCAAATACATAAACACGGCCTATCCAAATGGCCAGGCCCCTCCAATGTCGTCCATAGAAAATGGACAACTTCATCATGGTCATAACAGCGGTTTTCACCTTCCAGGGACCCCCGCTCTTCCCGATAGCTCCGACACACATCCGGGTCTACTCCATTAATTTCGAGCAAATACATAAACACGACCTGTCCAAATGGCCAGGCCCCTCTAATCATGTGCATTCTTGAGTCAAGAGACGTATTAGATGCTTGAATCTGAAATATGCATTTACTATCCATGACGACTATACTGTTAAGATCAATCCTCTTAGTTGCGCTCCCCTAGGTGTGGATTTTGATAAGGATTGCGCTCATATGCTACTTCATAGATCATATTCCGAGATAAAAGGTGTTAATTATATAAAAAATTATAATTCAAAAACAGACAATAAAGAGCACAAATTCTTATTATAAAGGTTATATTTAGAGTTAAACTTACCGTCATTGTCATGTTGAAACCGTTCCTTGAATATGGGGACGTCTCTTATTGATCTAAAAGAGTCAATTACAATTAAAAGAAAGAAAGAAAGAAGAAAAGAAAAGAAGGCAAGCAGGTAATTAAATACTCAAATGCAACCAAAAAGAAAAATATAAACTTATCCTGAAGTGACACCTACACCAACCTGCAACAACGGAAACCAGAGCAGTCCCAAATGTGTACTTAGCAATCGAGGCATCAAAAAAATGTAAGAGTACCTTTGGGGTGAGAACCAGCCAGTGTAGCTTTAACAGATGATCCTGCAACACCCAAAACCAGATCCTACAAATAAGAGTACCTCTAGCATCGGCATCTTGCTATTTAAATGATTTTAAGATAGCGAGAGTAAAACCATTTACCCTTGAAGTAACTTACAGCCTAATTGTTATCAACACCGCATCTGTCTATTTCTAGAAAGAAAATAGAAATCAAAGAAATGATGCTCATAATAGAGCTCCAAACTTTTCACCTGCATCTGTCATTACATATATAGGATAAAGGTCTACAACTTGATTGCTATCAACACCGCTAAGCATCTAGGCGGCATTATTTTTCTACAAAAAAAGTAGATCAATGAAAAACATATATACCCAAGAGCATGGCATCCACCATTAAAAACAGTATGAGAAATTAGACCCATTAGCCTACACTTCCTTCCACCACCATAAACCAAATTGACTTTTCTCTGAACCTTGAAAAACTAGCATATACATAAGAGAGATGAAGCCAAACAGTAAAAAATACCAATTTAAAATGCTACTAGCAAAGTAGAATGGGAAATGTACCAATCACTTTCATAGAGAATGACAATATCTGCAGTGGCAAGGTTGATACCCAGACTAATGTATCAAGTAAATGCAATTTTGTTTGAGATGATGCATAACAGAAAAAGACCAACAAGTTTCTTTCTCACCCAAAAAATAGACCATTTTTTTCAAAAAGAAAAAAATAAATAAATCTAAAATGGGTCTTTTCTCTATTTTGCCTACTCTTGAGAGGATTTGTGATAAAATGAATGAGAACCATTTCGGATTTATTTTTTAAAAAAAAAAGGTGAATGCACACACTCATAGTCTCTTTCCAACTACATTCATAACTAGAATTTGGTGAGTGTTCTAATGCAAAAAAAACAATTCATTGACCAAGGAATGACAAACATAAGGGTAAAAAAAGTGTCCTACAATCTGATTGTAGCTTAGATTGGGAAAACATGTTTTTAAAGATCCTTGTGCTAATAAAGTTCCTGTCAAACAAGAAAAGACCATCCACAAGAAAATGTATAAATTGAAGAGACGTGTCTTTCGTATGCTATCAAATGAAACTAATATAAAAAATAAATGAAATTCGCTTGAAGATTTTGAGATAGAAATTACATTTTTTTCTGCTGCAGCAAGACAAGTTACATAAGAGTGTTGGCAGAGTGTATTGGTGCATGTCCCATTAGACAAATGATAGGAAAATATATTTTGGAGCTTTGGGGACCGCAAACTTCCTCAGCTTCTCAATTGGCCATTCTTTTCTTTTAGCTTGAGATAGGAAAGAAAAAAAAAACATCTTTATATGAGCCGCATACAGGATTGTTGGGTGCACAGAAATGGACAAGCATCAATGCAAAAAAATTTAAAGAAGTGAAGTCCCCTGTTACATAGGAAAAACCAGAAATGAGTAGATCTAATCATAATAGTCATGTTGAGCACAGGACTTCTCCTTAGCCAAGGTTTTCGGATATAAAGGTAAAGAGACCACACACATAAGCTAAATCTCTACATTGATGGTGACACACACACACACACACACACACATGAATTTCAAAGAGATTTTGACCTGATAAGCCCAAATAAATCAGCAAAAAACTTAAGCTCATATCCAGTCCTAGGCCCCACTCCTTAAAATTTGATGATACCTGAAATAAAGGAAGCTTAACTTGAAGACTCAAGCATGCTTTATATATTCTTGGGTATGTGACCTGCTGTGGATGGACCACACTTCCCAACCCTCCCAAATTGAAAACTGAATGTGGACCATTGCCGCATTTCTAGGATAAGGAAATGGAAAAAACAAAATTAAAAATTAAAAACTGAAAATGAGAATCCAATGCCTATCACAGAGTTATTATGAGGATTACACATCATCAGAAGAACGCAGTAATGGCCCACTTTCTTATAGTGACATTGCACATTTTAACAAGAATTCATGGATTTTGGCAAAAAATGAAAGCAAATTTCCTTGTCACAACAGCTTTATTAGTTGTCCACTAAGGCTTTATTTAGTTCTAGCCATTAAAAAAATTCCTACCATGTTATTAAAAAAACATAAGGCTTTATTTAGCTCCAGCCATTAAAAAATTGATTTTTGGAATCTATAGTATACGTACAATTCTGCAATTCAATCAGTCCAGATTTGACTCCTTTTAGAGGCTGTTTGATAGTCTAATACTACTAACTGAATATATATATATATATATAATATCAAAGCCCCATAAATTATATAAATATAAATAAATGTTATATATCAATTTCCTTCTTAAATCAATTTTAATCTATGGTTTCATGCCAAAATAATCAAACACCTTATCAATACAATCAAAATCATACAAGAGTGAGTCAGTCTTTGAGGTGATTAGGAGGCAACTACATAACTCAATTCAAAAAGTGTCTCCCATTTTGACCTAACCTTAAGAAAGCTACAAAAGATTTAAACAGAAACAGATACACAAATGCAAAATAAGGTAAGATCCCACTTTGTGTATCTCATACATGCATAAAAAGAAAGGAAGAAAGAAAATGCTAAGAGAAAGCTCATTGACAAAGACTTCCAAGAATAAATGGCAGTAATCCAGTCTTCGTTTACAAATTAGCTAATCTTTAATAAAGACTTCTTACCTCCAAAAGAAGAAATTCAAATTCAAATAGTTTCAATTATATGCAAAGATAGCCAAGAGCAGCATTGCCACAAAATCTATACATTGAAGAGCTTTCAAGCATCAAGAAATAAGAAGGCTTGGTCTCTCTCACTGTCATTTCCACAATATGAAGATCGTGTTGACTGATATAAACCGATGTCCTTTGAGGGGCGAACTCCTCCATCCCATGGCCATTATAAGTAGCATACAAGTAAGTGAAATCACTTCTTTTGCATACAAGTGAAAATGGAGAAAATGGAAGAATGTAAAGGTGTCTAACTTGAGAAGATGGCCCTTTGTATTATAGAGGTTTAGTGCAACTGACCTGGGTTTTCCGCATCTGTTGTTTTGAATTTGCTTGGGTACTGCATGCAGCTCCCACCTATAAAGAGAATAAGGGATATTGATGTACTTCTCATTAAAAAAATTGATATTTAGAAAATACAATAAAAGTAAAAATAACTCTACATAAAAGCACGATAATGATGAAACCCTGTAGTGTAGTCAAAAAGAGCAATTGGTGCATCTAGATCATGCAGTGAACAAAGAGTAGAAAATTACACCCAAGGTTAGGAATTACACCAAATTTATTTGGTTTTCAAACCTTCAAACACCCCCGCACATGGGTTTCTTTGTTTTTTTTTCATCAGCATGTTATTGTGGGCAGCACCACTCAATGACTTAGATTTAGCACATGTGAGCACAAGACATCATATGTCTATGCACAAATGCTCAGTCGTTGAGAATGAATCCTAAACTTTAATTTTATTTTTTTTACATCTTCTATTTAGGATTGAACCAAGGTGTTAGTGAGAAAACGAACAGCCACCTGATAAAAATCACTTCATGAAGGAGAGGGACAACCCAAATCCACGATGCGGCCACCTACAGTGAGGAATCCGAATACAGTACAGACTATTGGAAATCCTCTAAAGATCGAGCAATCCACAAAGGTCTTGAGTGTCAATCAAACCCAATCTCAATACGAGCAAGAGAAGGGAAATCCCTTTCCTCATCTTTTCTCTCCTTTTCTTTACTTTGAAGGGGAAAAAAAATAATTTTCACTTCAAAAACCCAAAAAGACCTCTTACAATCTTTCAAACATAGTATTTATAAAACAACCCTAACTAATTCTGGTAATTGGTGTGCGGCTCACATTTTTTTTTGTGCTACTCGCAATTAGTCCTAAACTAATCAAAACTAACAACCTTATAAACCCCTTGCTAAAAAAATAATAATAACAAAGAAAGGAAATGACTAAAACAACCCGACAAAAGCTCAAGATACAAAGAAACAAAATCCAGCCATAATTACAAATTCCGGTTCCTTCGCAGCTTTTGCTCCAGCCGCATCCTCCGTGAGTTCTCCTTCCTCAACCTTTATCAAATAATAAAATGACTAACTAAAAAAGATGAAAAGAACTTGAAAGTATGCATCCCAACGGTATCATATTATATGATACTCAACCAATAGAAAATTATGTTCTTTCTTCTTATTATCATTTGACCCAGCAATGGTACCCATGTGTTGCGAGTTCTGGTAACCCATGGATTCCATGAGCCGCAACTTCAGATGGGCCATGCCCAAATATATACTTTATCAGGTGATTCACAGCAACAAATGAAAATGGCCAATAAGACCAACGTTCAAATTCGACAGTTAGGATCATTCAATGGTGGATACCCAACGGGTAACTCCCATCCACCATGGGCCACACTTGATGGCGGGCCCCATGAGTAGTAGCATGTGCTAACAGTATATATTTCCCTCATCAAGATACTAATAGTATACATTTCCCTCATCAAGATTACCTTGACCACTACTGAAGAAAGCTGCCACTTTGGTGCAGACTGATCCTCGGAGTCAACCCTATCCGCCTGAAATCAAAGCAGAATCCAATAAAAACCAAAATTTAAAAAGAAAAAAAATGAAAAAGAAAAGGAAACACAAGATAGAAAAAGGAAGGAAGAGCAGAGTCTACAGGTCTGATGAGACCCCGTCGACGGACTCCATTGGGACCGGCAAAGTATTGTGGCCTGTTGGTAGTCAATCCAGCACATCGGATGCCTCTAGGATCTCGAAGGCATTCTGTGATCTGTTCCAAAGGAGTTTCAAAATTAGGAGGAATTTTATGCAGAAATAGACAGAGAGAGAGTTCTAGAGAGAGAAAGAGAGACCTCCCACTGCTGTCTATGGAGCTCTTCGATCTCTTTATGAAGCTCTTCTGCGGTTTTCTCCACCGTTGTGCTTCCCGTCCTTCCCTTTCCCTTTCTTCTCTCTCTCTTCTCCCTTCTTCAGGGATTTTTCCTTAGCTATTATCCTTGCCGCTTGGCCCTAACAAAAATGGGATGATTGAGAGAAAGGGAGAGAGGGAAGGAGAAAGGGTTTAGGGCATAAAGAGGGGAATCGGTTTTGGGCGGAGAGAGAGAGTGAGAGAGAGAGGAATTGAAGGGTTCCGCGTATTCATTTGGGCGCGCGGCTCTATTTTGAGTTCGCGCCAATTATATTGGGCGTAGATTAGGTACCTACGTGGGGTCCACCATAATGTATAGGGTTTATCTGTTTCGTCCATTTATTTTTATAAATAAATTTATGTAATAATTCAAAAATTGAGATATATTGAACGCCTAACTAGACCACACCAAAGACATCACATGTGATTTAATCTCTACTATTTCCTCTCGTGTGGTCCATTTGAGCCATAAAAATACCTCATTTTTTTGGATGATACCTAAAATTATATTTAAAAACAGATGAAAGGATTAGATAGAACACATATATTGTGGTGGGACTCAAAAAGTTCCTTACAGGACCGTCAATTTTCAGTGGTGTAGCAACCTTTCTGCTACAAATATAATCTGTAGCAATATAGCTACGGTTTATATCCGTAGCTAAAAATCTATATTGTCAGTATCCTTTGCCCATTTTTTTGGTAGTGCATGTGTGGCCCACCTTGCTACCTCCCACCTCCACCATCTAATGATCATCTCCACTGTTAAAAGGCATCCCTTGGAGCTCTAGGATGCGTTGATGGAAGAAGAGGTCCAAGAAGAATAAAGGAGAGTGATTTTATTTATTAATTTATGATTTGAAGGCCCATACATGTGGGACCCATCTTGATGTATGCATGTATAGGGAGGGCCCATAGTGGCGAGGTCCCTCCCCTCTCACGATCATCTCTCTCTCTTTCTCTCTCTCTCTTGTCATGTGGCCCACCTGATGGTGTGGTGTCCACACCGTCTAGCAAGGGACGGTGGGACACACCGGACGTATATGTTTTATCCACACTGTCCAGCATTTTTTGGATGGTGGGGACCCCTGATTGATGTAGGCCTTCTATATCCTGGACTTACGTCCGTTCATGGGATGTGGACCCCACTGATGTTTGTATTCCATCCATGTCGTCCATCACATGGACCCAGTACACGCGCGGCATCCATGGGTGACACGATGTATGTATTTCACTGGACACTGGATGAAACTGACCGGCAGAATAAAGTAAGAATAAAATAGGTATATAATATAAAATAAATAATTTATATATAATTATATGATATATACATACCATATATATCTGGTGGGCCCATGTGGGACCTACATGTTGAGTGAGTAGATTGGCTGGCCTACCACACACACCAGCTATATTATTGACGGGAGACGTCAATAAGCTTGTGGGACCCACTATTCTTTTGTTAATCCACATCGTCCATCTAGACGGTGCGGTATGAGGTACACCATGATGTGTGCTTCTCCACACTGTCCATCAGAAGGTGGGACCCACCATGATATGTGTGTTTTATCAACACCGTCCAACCCTCTGCTGAGGACATTGGATGACAGTGCAGGGAGGGTGCGAATGGGTCCCACACGTGGTGCACGTGCCTGAAATCCAGGCCGTGCAGACCCTGTGGGCATACCGTGATGTATGTGCCTTACCTACACCGTACAGCTTTGTGTACTCCACTATGATGTACGTGGTGTCCCACGTGTGATGTAAGTGTTTTATCCCAGCCGTCAATCATCTGGATGGTGAGATACCACCACGATGTATCTGTTCTATTACACACCGTCCAGCCATTTTCAGATGACAGGTGGGAACCATAGTAATGTATTTGTTATATTTACACCCACCATGTGGCCCACCTGGATGATGTATTGTTCTCACGCCCCAAACTCGGAAATCGGGCTCACAAAATTTCCGATCGCCGAATCTGACACCGACAACCTCCTTAGAACCCCATTCTTGGCTCCCAGATCCCATTCGCCAGGTTCCCATCCTGGGATGCTACGAGGAGGATTTTCAAGATCAATTTGATTCGTGATAAGCATAACCAATGACATAACCCACAAACAACAACCAAAAACTCCATACATTTCCACTATGATAAAAAACTTTACAAGTACAATGAGCATAAAGGGAAATACAATGATGATGAACAAAATCTCCAAAGTGATCTGCAAGCGCTCCTGCCTCAGGAATGTTGCACCCCAACGTCACCTGCACGCAACGATCGTGCATAAGCTTATAGAAATCTTAGAGGGTGGTGAGAGTGTTTGCACAATATAGTAATGAATTATCAGAGTAATGCGAAATATGCAGATGGATCCATAAATATCATGAGCCGTACCAAGGCTATGCGATGCAAGATGCAAGTCAAGCATACAATCCTCATTTAAGTCGACATGTCAATACAGCTCAACTATAGGATATCACCGGAGTCTAGTACACTCTAAATCAGATCGCCGCCACATCGTGTGCAATAAGGTAAGTGAAAGAGACCTCACTATCCGTCTGTTAATATCGGGCTCGACTCATCGATAGCAGACCCATTCCTCGAGCTGGTCAAACTCAGCCTAGCTTTGTCCCCTACTCTCAGGTGGGTAAGGTCGCACCCCCTTCCAACCGACCACGACACAGTGGAGAGTGCAACCATCTGGTAATTGACACTCAACGCTCATCTACCCACTCGGTCTAGACATTGGAGCAACCTCTTGGTACCATAAGGGTTTAGGGACTTTCAGCTAGGGATATCTATAGCACCCCATATAGAATAAGATTTCTGGTATCCAATTCTGCCAACCACGATACGTTTGTGGAGGCTACAGCCCCGATGTCACTAGGGCGTACAGTAACCATGTCACACAATGTAAAATGTATGAATCACACTATCCAATCATGCATCAAATCCTGCACGAATCGTGCGCTCATATAGGGCAACACCGCCTAACCGGGAACCCATAAATAACCTGTCCGAAGGCATATGCTATGATCAGTCACCTCTCATATCAAGCCTACATATGATGCGTATGATCATGAGTCATGGAACTATACTAAACAGATAATAAAGTAATAACTATCCTTACAATGCAGATGGGCCTAAATGGCCTACACCCAACAAGTACGGGCCTTTTAATGGGCCCTAGGGAGAGTCGTAATGCGGGCATCTAACCAACATTACACTTGTAATGTGAACGTCAAACCAACATTGCTCCCAAGGCACGATCGTCGTAAATATCGTTACATAATCCATGTTGGGATCACACATTACAATGGACTTAGGTACATCCCATTAGGCCTTAAATACATTAAATGAGCCATATCATATGTGCCTTTGTTCATCAAGTGGGTCACATCAATGGGCCGCACCAATGGGCCTTTTGTGCATTACAATGGGTCATAACCCATGGGCCTTAGGAGGCATCACAATGGTTCTCGACCCATGGGCCTTATACATATCAAATGGGTCTAACCCCATGGGCCTTAAAACACATCAATTGGGTCTAATCCCATGGACCGTAAATTACAACAAATGGGCCTTATCCCATGGTCCTTATAGGTAACAAATGGGCCATACCAATTGGGCCCCATATTGTACATCAAATAGGCCTCAACCCATGGGTCCTAGTACATCTCAATGGGCCTTAACCCCATGGGCCTTGAAATTCATCAAAATGGGTCCAATCCCATGGGCTTAGAGGCCCACTGTAATGTTTATTTGTCTTTCAACTGGTAAGGGGCCCACTGAAATGTTTATTTGCCATTCAAACTTGCAAAGGGGCCCACTGTAATTTTTATTTTCTAGCCAACCTGTTGATGAGGTCACCCGGATAGGGAGCCCACCATAATATTTATTTTCTATCCACCTGCTGATAGGTCACACAGACCTGGGGTGGGGCTGGTCCCACCGTCCAGAGGTGGACGGTGTAGATATAACACATACTCATTGTGGGTCCCACCGTCCAGGGGTGGACGGTGTGGACAGAACACAATCAGGGTGGGCTCCACCGTCCGCCTGGACGGTGGAGGTAAAACACATGCATCACTGTGGGTTCCCATGTGGGGCCCACTATAATGTTTAAATGTCATCCAAACCGTTCATAAGGTCACTCAGACCTGGATGAAGAGAAAACACAAATTTCGGATTGATTCAAAACTTCTGTGGCCCATAATAGGGACTTCAATGGTAGAGGTTCAATCCCACTGTTTCCTGCGGTGTGAGCCACTCGAGCGTCAGATTGGCCTCATTTTTGGAGGGGGCCTACTTCAGGGAGGGGCCCACCATATGAACGGCGTGGATATTACATATACATCATGGTGCGGCCCACGGTAGGGGCCGTGGGATGCTGCTTGTTCGCCCGCCTACAGCGCCGGTAGCGCTGACAGCTGCAGCACCTCCTTTCCTTCTTCTTTTTTTAGAAAAAAAACCTAATTTTTGTGGTTTTTCAAAGGTGGGGCCCACATGTAGAAAATCGATCCTAGCAATGGGATTCTATGGCTTACAACAGACTAAATGAGTCCAAAGTTTGAGATTTTTGGGTGCATAGGAACTTCAGGCTATGTTTCAACGGTAACCACCGCAGGTTCCTATGCTATGGCCCACCAGATGCTCGAATCAGCCTCATTCTTTTACTCAACGGGTGACATGATCCAGGAAATGAGGTGGACGGTGTGGATTGAACACATATAACAAGGTGGGGCCTACACCCATGGCCCACCCCAAGGCTTGAAACAAGCTCAAATTTGTGCTTTCCATTCATTCGTCCAGCGTCCAGGGACGCTGGACAGTTGCCCATTTCAAGTGGGTTGCACACGTGGACCACCAAATGATGGGTGGTGTGGATACAATACATATAAGGTAGGCCCCACTTGGAGATGGTTGGATAGAATACATGCCTCATGATGGGGGTCCATTCAAGTGGGCCACACAACCATAACATGATTTCATAAGATAATGAAATAGAGAAGGAAAGAGAGAAATAGAGAGTGGGACACGCTTGAGATGGAGGGCTCCGCCACTATGAGCCCTCCCTTGCATTCAATCGTACATCGAGTGGGCCCTAATACAAGTGGGCCCACTAATTAAAAGATCAACGGTGGAGATCTTTCTCCACCAATATGGACGGTCTAGATGACCTTTTGATGCAAGGAAATAAACATCATGATGGGGTCCATGGAGAATGGCCCCATCATGGAATGATCATGATGATCCTAGTGGGCCATCAGCCACATCTTAGGGTCCCAAGTGAGATCCAAACCATTGATTGGTTGGCCTCACTTGGCCCATCTTAAAAACATGAAAAACTATCATCATCAAGCACCCACCGTTCGATCTTCTTGCTCCTAAGGGTTCCTTAGCACCTTAGCTTCGATTCTAATGGATGAGATGAGGTATGGATGGCTAGGATGAGAGATCTTGGGATAGAAAGGTGGGTCACACTTGGAGTTTTGGAAGAGACGGAGAGGCTTGGAGAGCTCATACGTATGGAGTCTTTTGTTGCTTGGAATGAAGCTTGAGAAATGAGAGAGACTTGTAAAAGGAGAGAGAGAGATAGATGGGTGATGGAGTGATGGATGTGGTGGTGATAGGTGTAAGAACTTTTTTACTTTTGTGGCCTTTTGTGTAAGAAAGGCATAGGATTTGTAAGAAACTTTTAACTTTTGTGGCTTATTTGGGAAAGGGTGAAAGGTGATGTGTACTTTACATGTACTTGACATGTGATGTGATGAGATTGATTGATTGATGGGATTGATGTGACATCTCGTAGAGATTCTCTTAGGTTTTGCAACGCGAGGTGTTTTCTTCGCACCGAACATCGGCCTACATCTCCTGACTAGGGTATCGCCTCGGAGCGCGAGTCGCGGCATCAAAACAGCAGCGATGGCGCGGTCGCTATGGTAAAGATCTTGGGTAAAGTTGACTTGGGTTAACGGCATACGAATCAGAGTCGCACGTAAATATTCGTTAAGGGTCAAAGGTTGTAGGAATTCGACCGGTAAGACCGCGGAAGTCTACGGAATGGTACGGACTAAGATACGGGTCTTACAATTGTACATCCAGACTCGCCCCATCCTGGCCATCCAAATCATTGGCCAGCCATGAGGTATGTGCTTTAATTCCTCACCATCCATCCAACTGTTGTGGGATTCCACGGTCATGCATGTGTCCGTCCAGCACTCCCAATCCATATGATATTTAAATATTTTATATATATATATATATATATATATATATATATATATATATATATATATATATATATATTATATTTATATCATGTATACAACACAGATGGACACCACGGGAGCTGTGTGATTCATCCATACTGTGTATCCGTGGGCCACACATGATAGTTGTGTTTTATCCCTGCCGCATTACAGCCGTGGGACCCACACACATGTGGACTCCACCACGAAGTATGTATTCAATCATATCGTCCAAACGGTGGCCCCACATCAGCAAAGAGCTACTGACTGCTCTGTGGGCCTGATCATGTGATATGCATTCCATCCGCCCCTCCATAGGCACACGTGTGGGGGGCCACATAGATGTATGTATTTTAAATCTACACTATCCATCCATGTAGGGCCACTGTGATGTATGTGTTTCATCCTACCGATCATATGTGGCCCACCATGACATGTGTTATATCCAACTGTTCATCTGGATAGTGGGCCGACAGGTCACACCAGCTATATGGCTGTTGTATCGATGTCAGCAAGCCATGGGGTCCACCTTAATAATTTGTTGGACAATGTTTAGACCGTGCTTATCATCATATGTGGGCCATGTGCCCCATAGAATGATAATGTACGGTGATACACATGTTACACCTGTAATTATCAAAGTGATTTTTGGTGTGGTCCAAGCCTACTTAAGGCCCATGGGTGAGGCCCAATGTGATGTATTTGAGGCCAAGGTACGTGGCCCATTTGATGTATATGAGACCCATGTGTAGTGCCCGCCTGCCGTGTATATGAGGCTCATGTGCAGGGCCCACATGTCGTGTATATGAGACCCATTAATGCGGTCCACTTGATGTATATTTGAGGCCCATTCAGAAGTATTTGAGGCCCATGTGCAGGGCCCATCTGTCATGTATTTTCAGCCCATATGTTGTGTCCATTGTGATATATTTCTGGCCCATATGTTGTGGCCCATTGTGATGTATTCCAGCCCAAATGATGCGGCCTATTGCGATGTATTTGTGGCCCATTCAGCAAGTCCCACCTGTGATGTATATTTGTGGCCATGGTGTTATATATTAGGCCCCTAGGTAAGGCCATGGGCCCATTATATGTTTAGCCCTATGAAGGTCACTCCTTGGGAGCAATGTTGGTTAAATATCCAAATTGATGGGCAATGATGGTTTAATGTCCACATTATGACCTTCCCTTAGGCCTGGTTAGGCCATTCTCATCATTCTTCAGTGGGTTAACCCAAACGAATGGGCCCCGTTGATATTGCTTGAACCATCATCTACCATACATCTATGGACCCCACCTTGTATCGAGATTGATTACCGATTTCGATTGTCGAGGTTGATTCTGATTGTCGAGGCCAATTCTAACTGTCATGGCCGATTGTCGATTTCAAACATCGAGGCTGATTATCGATTCGAATTGTCATGATTGATTGTCGATTAGCGATCGAGGCCAATTCTCATGACCAATTATCGATTTCGATTGACGTGATCAATTTACCAATTTTGATTATCGCTCAATCTCGATTGTTGTGACTGATTGCCAATTCTGATTGACGTGACCGGTTTGTCGATTCTGATTATCGATCGATTCTAATTGTCATGACCGATTGCCAATTCCGATTGTCATGACCGATTGCCGATGTCGATTGACGTGACCAGTTTGCTGATTCTGATTATCGATCGATTTTGATTATCACGACCGGTTGCCGATTCTGATCGACGTGACCAATTTTCTGACTCTGATTACCAATCAATTCTGATTAACGTGACCGATTGCTGATTCCAATTATCATGACCGATTATCGATTCTGATTGACGTGACTGATTTACTGATTCTTATTACCGATTGATTCCGATTATCGTGGATGATTTCGATTCTGATTGTCGTGGCCGATTGTCGATTCTGATTATCGTGGCCGATTGATCGATTAGCGATCGAAGCCGATTATCGTGATCGATTACAAATTTTGAGTTTTGAGGCCGATTATCGATCAATTTCGATTGTCATGGCCAATTGACGATTCTGATTGTCGTGACCGATTCCGATTACTGAGGCCTACTTCGATTTCGAGTTCGATTGTTGAGGCCGATTTTGATTGCCAAAGCTGATTTCTGAGACCTATATGATGTATATGCGACCCGTAGTTGAGGCCCATTATGATGTATCTGTAATCCTTGGACAAGGCCCACTGTATTATATATTAGGCCTTTGTGTGTGGCCGTTTGCCCATTATGTGTTTGGCCCTATGAGAGTCATTCCTTGGAGCAATGTTGGTTAGATGTCCACATCATCGAGCTCGATTATTGATGCCAGTTATTGATACCGATTATGAGTATGTGGCAGCATAGCATCATAATACATACGCATCATCTGCATGTTTGTTATGAGATGTGATTGACCATCGCATATGCCATAGGAAACGTTATTCATGGGGCTCCTGGATAGGCAGGGTTGCCCCACTTAAGTGCACGGTATGCGCAGGATTTATGCATGATTGCACTATATGACTCATGCATCTCGCATTTGTGTGACATGACCACCGTATGCCCTAGCGACATCAGGGTTGTAGCCTCCACAAGCATATCGTGGATTGTTAAATGGGACACTTGAAATCTATTCTACATGGGGTGCTATAGATATCTTTTGGTGAAAGTCCCAAAACCCTCTTGGTTCTAAAGGTTGCTCCAACGTCTAGATCGAGTGGATGCATGAGCGCATGAGGGTCATATACAGTTAGGCCGCGTCTCCCATTGTGTCGTGGTCAGTTAGAAGGGGGTGCAGCCTTACCTGTCCAAGAGGAGGGGACAATGCTAGGCTGAGTCTGAATAGCTCGAGGAATGGATCCGCTATTGACGAGCCGGGCCCAATATTGGCAGGCGGATAGTGAGGTCTCTTCCACTTACCTTATTGGGCGCGATGGGGTGACAATCTAGTTTGGAGTGTAATAGACCCTGGTGATTTCCCAGAGAGGAACCGTACTGATATGTGGACTTATTGAGTAGGAGTTGCATGCTCATTCATTCATTCATTCATTATCCACTCGGGCTAGTGATTCGCAACTAATTGTTGTGTACCTTTGTTATGGCAAGGATTTCGGTTGGACGCGCAACTAACCTAAGATCAGGAGTTTACCACGTTGAGTCTGACTATCCAAATTTAGGTATGGGACTAGTTTGGATAGAAGTCCCTTATGGTGGACCCCGTAGCCTGTGATACTACGTACTATCATCCCAACTTCACACTCCAGCTTAGTCATTTCATTCGCATCATATATTGTATTGCATCCTCAGCACATAACATTTAGCTTACTTTATCTCCACATTGCATAGCTGATCTATATTGCTTCCTCAGTATATGATATTTGTTTATTATATTTTTGCATTGCATAGCCTGCATAAGGCTGATAGTGTTTATGGACCTATCAGTATGTTTTCGCATTACTCTGATATTATATGATTTATAAGTTTGTCAGTATTTTCACTTACTCTAATTTATCTGATGTTACTTACTTGACACTTACCTTGTGCACACACTTTCATCACCCACTAAGTTTTCTATAAGCTTATGCACGATAGATGCGTGCAAGTGGCATTAAGTTGTAGCAGCATTGAGCTTAGAGCGTGCAGTGAACTTATGGAGCTTTAATTTTTGACATATGTATTTCCCTTTCAGCACTGTATTCAACTGTTTATATTAGTGGATATGTGATGTTGATGTTGCCTTTATGATTTGGGTATACTTGTGGTTATGCTTATTACGAGATAAATGTATACTAAAAAACCATCCTTGCAGGATCCCAGGATCGGAATCTATCGTATAGGCGCTGAGAGGCAAGAATGGGGTACTAGAGAGGGTGTTTGCACTGGATTCGGCGATCGGGGTTCTTATGAGTCCGATCTCCATGTTTAGGGTGTGACAGAAATACATATGTCAAAAATTAAAGCTCCAGAAGATCACTGCATGCTCCAAGCTCATTGTTGCTACAACCTAATGCCACTTGCACGCATCTATTGTGCATAAGTTTATAGAAAGCTTAGAGAGTGTTGAAAGTGTGTGCGATGCATGTGTCAAGCATATAAATATTAGAGTAAGTGAAAATACTGTCAATCCATAAATCGTACAATATCGGAGTAATGTGGAAACATGTTGGTAAGTCTACAAATACCATCAGCCTTATCCAGGATATGTGATGCGAAAAGATAATAAGTCAATACCATATAATGTGGAAGCAACGTAGATCAGCTATGCAATGTGGAGACATAGTAAGCCAAATATCATATACTGAGAATGCAATGCAATATGCAAATCTTGATGAGTCCACAAATACCATTAGGATCATCTAAGCCATATAGATACAAAAATATAGCAACCCAAAATGTCATATACCGCGGATGTAATGTAATATGCGGTGTGAACGAAATGACCAAGCTGGAGTGTGAAGTTGGGATGATAGTATGTAGTATTGTAGGCTATGAGATCCATCACAAGGGACTTCTATCCAAACTAGTCTCATACCTAAATTTAGATAGTCAGACTCAATGTGGTAGACTCCTAATCTCAGGTTAGTCGTGTGCCCCAACCGAAATCCTAGCCATTGCGAAGGTAAACAATAATTAGTTGCATACCAACAGCCCAAGTAAATAGTGAATGAATGAATGAATGAGTAAAATGCTAAGTATACAACACCTGCTCAACAAGTCCACATATTAGTACTACATATCTCTAGGATCATCACCGGAGTCTAGTACACTCCAAGCTGCCTACTGCCCCGACCGGCCGCACAACCCAGTGAGTGGAAAAGACCTCACTACCTACCTACCAGTAGTATATCATTGCCTACCCGGCTTGTCGATAGCAGACCCATTTGGGAGCTGGTCAAACTCAGCCTAGCTTACAGCCCCTTCACTCGGGCAGATAAGGTCACACCCCATCCCAACCGACTACGACACAATGGGAGATGCGGCCTACTGGTATTTGATACTCGGGCGCTCATGTATCCACTCAGTTTAGACGTTGAGGAATCTCCTGGCCTCGGAGGTTTAGGGACTTTCACCCACAGACATCCAACGTGCCCAGATGCTCGAACTAAACATTTTTGATATCCCATCTGACCATCCATGACATGCCTATGGAGGTCACAGTCCTAATGTCGCTAGGGCATAGAGTAATCACAATCACAAAATGCAAGATGCATGAGTCATACAGTCCAATCATGCGTCAATCATATGCATACTGTGCGCTCATGTGGGATAACTCCACCTATCAGGGAGTCCCATAAACCACCTGCACTATGGCATATGCAATAGTCAATCACATCTCATAATAAACATGCAGATGAGCATATGGACAAGTATCATGATGTTATGTTGTCATATACTCATAATCGGTATCAATAACCAGCACCAATAATCAATATTGATAATCGGCATCGACAATCAGCCTCAACAATCGGCCCTGACAGTCGGCCTCGACAGTTGGTCTCGATAATCAGCCTAACAAAGGGGCCTAAGGGAAGGTCACAATGTGGACATTTAACTATCATTACCCATCAACGTGAACATTTAACCAACATTGCTCCCAAGGAGTGGCCCTCATGGAGCCAAACATATAGTGGGCCCATGGCCTCACACAAAGGCCTAATATATATCGCAATGGGCCTCATATAAGGGTTATATACACATCACTATGGGTTGCACCACATAGTCCTAACACACGTCACAGTGGGCCACATCACATGGGCTAAATATGCATCATGATGGGCCGTATCACATGGGCCTCGAATACATCAAAATGGGCCTCACTCATGGGCCTCCCTCAGATACATAACACGGGCCACAACCCATCAGCCTAATGCACTTCATAATGGACCTCATTAAATGGGCTACAATTACATCATACTGGGCCTCATCAAATGGGCCACAAATACATCAATGTGAGGTCCACTACACGGACGATGGAGATTAAATTCAACACATTACATGTGTGATCAGCACACCATAACAAGTGGGGTCCACGTCCTAGCTAGACAGTTTAGTCACAACACAAACCTCAAGATTCAGGACCCCCAGGACTTGCAGACGTCAATACAACAGTTATATTCCTAGTGGGGTCCACATAGATGGACGGTTTGATGAACACATACATAAAGGTGGGTCCCACCATCCCACCTATCTGGACAGTGTGGATTACCACATAAATCATGCAGGCCCCACAAAATTTAGTGACATCGTAACAACAACTATATAGCTGGTGTGTGGTAGACTAGCCAATCTAATCCCCATCATCCATTCCATGGACGGTGGAGATACATAACACAAATCTCATGGTGGGTCCCACAATCCAAGGTCTGGATGGTGCAGATACCACACATACGTTAAGGGCAGGTCCCATGGATGGATAGTGTATGTACAACACATACATCATGGGAATCCCACCGTCCAAGGGTTTGGACGGTGGATGGGATGGATGAAACATATACATCAAGTGGGGCCACGTGGTGTGGCCCACCAGATATAATATATATATATATATATATATATATATATATATATATATATATATACACACACACACACACACACACACATATATATATATATATCATATATTATATATTATTTTATTTATTTATTTTAAATACTTACCAATGCCAATACAGATGGATGGACGGTATGGATATAACCCATACATTATTACAAGGTAGGCCCCACATGCTGCCATGGTGGGGTCCACGTCAAATGGTTGGATGGCCATGATAAGATGCATACATCAGGTGGGTCCCATCGTCCTTTGCTGGATGGTGTGGACACCACATGCATCATGTGTGGATTCCACGTGGGGCCACCACATGTAATAGATGAAACACATAAATTGTGGTGGGGTCCAAAGGACCAAGCTGATATTTTATTTTCCTTACATCCAGGCCTACTGCTGGACAGCATGCTAGACAGTACACCTGGCCCATCTGACCCATGGTCTCTCTAAATGGACGGTGAGGATGTAGTGTACATACATCAAGGTATGTGGGGTCCATGTGAGTGAGTCACCCCACAATCAACGAGATCAAGCTGATATTTGTGTTTTTCCTTCATTCAGGTCCGTCGAAATGGACTGTGTCAGACCCATATCCTAGCCCGTACCATTCCGTATGCCTTCGTGGTCCTCTCGGTCAAATTTCAGTGACTCGCGATCTGTAATCGGTGTCTGCGTGCAATCCTAAGACGGATCCTATCGGTCTGAGTCTGCTCGACCCGAGACTTAAATCATTATGACCGCGCCGTCGCTACGTATTACGTGGCGAGTCGGTACCCAGGCCAGGTGATGTGCGCCCGCATTCAGTTCAAGGAAAAACGCCACGCGTTACAATCCCTTGAAAATCCATCACATCAATCACTTCATTTGTCAAAGTACACCCATCAAGTCAAGTACCCTATCCCATCCCCCAAGTACATAACACCATCCCCAAAGTCAACCTTTTTATCCCATCACTCCTTTCCCATCATCTCTCTCTCTTTCATTCACTCTCTCTCATTTTTCCTCCCAAGCAATCCATGTCCATGAGAGCTCCATGAGAGAACCTTGTGTGGCCCACTTCATACCTCCCATCTCCACCATCTAAAGAACATCTTGACTGTTGAAATTGTCTCCTTGGTGCTCTAGATTATGTTGACGGAAGAAGGAAGAAGAAATCAAAGGTGGGTGCTTCTTTCTCTCTCACTCTCTCTATCCATTTGATGAAGTGGGCCCCACTCCTTTTTTTTATAGACAGTGGGACCCCATCGTGGAGTGCTCCCCCAGGTCCATAGCTTAACTGGCAGACTGAGTGAAGATACTTCGTTTCAGCACTAGAGGCCTAGGTTTCGATCCCTAGTAAGGGCGACTAGCATGGAGAGTGGGTTCTGACGTCAGCAAACCGGTGATATGGGCCCCACCACATGATGCATATGTGGCATCAAACTGTCCATAGATGAGAGGCCCACCATCAATCGTCCGTCCAGCGTCCAGAGACGCTGGACGTGAATGGGAACAAAATAAAATAAAATATATTGGCTTCATTCCAAACTTTTTGGTGGGTCGCTCATGCGAGCCCCACCTTGATGAATGAATGTAATCCAAGCCGTCTATTCCATTCCCCAGCTCATTTTAAGCGTTGAGCAGAAATTTGAGACCAATCCGATTCTCGGGTGGGCCATACCATAGGAAATAGTGTAATTACAGTTAAAACTCACCTTGATTCTTCTTTTGGCCAAAAACACGTCGTATATTGGTCTCATTCGACTGAGCATGGGCCGTGGAATCTAATGGCTGGGTTAGATTCTCCTGATGCAGGCCCCACCTATGAAAAACAGTAAAAATTCATTTAAAAAAAAACATACGAGACAGCAGGAGCTGCCATTGATGCCAGAGGACGCGTGGCAGCGTCCTGC
Source organism: Magnolia kwangsiensis (assembly GCA_037074715.1). Lineage (NCBI taxonomy): Eukaryota > Viridiplantae > Streptophyta > Magnoliopsida > Magnoliales > Magnoliaceae > Magnolia > Magnolia kwangsiensis. Next base: position 36,862,229 of record CM073576.1, on the reverse strand, counting down.
TGCGTTTGATGGACGGGCAGGGACCATGGTCCCAGCCGTGGGCCCCACTTTGATGTGTGTAGAAAATCCACTCCGTCCATTCGGTAGGTCCCCTTTGGAACAGTGGGCACCCCAAAAATCAGTAGTATACATAACTCAGGTGGCCCACGTCATAGGAAACAGTGATATTGAACGTTTACCTTTACAACCCTTTTGGGCGTCCCAGAAGTTTTGGATCCATATGAGATTTGTTTTTCCCCCTGATTCAAGTCTCCGTGACCTTATGAACGGATCGGATGGAGAATAAACGTTATGGTGGGCCCGACGTGGGACCCACCTTTTTGGTTGTGGATTGGCTGGGCTACAGCAGCATATCGCTGCTGTGGGACACCACTGTAATGTATGCGTCTTACATCCTGACCGTCCATCTATCCTGATGGTGGGACCCCACCTGGATGTATGTATTCTTTGGCCACGCAGTCCATCCGTGTGGACTTCGCATGAGGTGTGGGATCTATCTGCACCGTCGATCCATCTCCTGCTGGTGGAGCCCACATGGGGGTATTTGTTATATCCTAAACCGTCTAGGAATGTAGACCCATCCTGATGCATGTATTTCATGCACACCGTCCACCACGTGAGGCCAACCCTACACGTGTCACACGTGCAGGTGGTAGGATCCACTTTGATGAATGGGTTCTATATGCACACCGTCCAGAGATCTCTGGACGGTGCTGCGGCACCTACCATGATATATCTTTACGTCCATGTCGTCCACATGTTTTAGACAGGCCATGCGAGCCACCCCACACGTGCTGTACGTGTGAGGGGTGGGGTCCACCTTAATATATGTATTTTGTACCCGCACCGTCCATCTCAGTGCTGCGTGGATCCATCATGATTATGATGTATGTATTTTATCAACTCTATTCATGTGTTTTTGGCAGCTATGGGCCCACCCCACATGTGGTGTATGTGTGGGGGGTGGGGCCCACCTCGTTTGTATATGTGTTGCATTCAACACCATCCATTTGCAGCCAACCATGATGTATGTGGCTTACATCCACACTGTTCGTCCATTTTGGGCTATGTGAACCCCCACCTTGATCTATGTGATTTATATCCACACCGTCCGTTTGGTCGGTAGTGTAGGGCGCACCATAATGTATCTGTCTTATCTCCGCAGCCCAACCTACCTTGTGATGTATCGTATATTCACATCATTCATTCATTTGGCCCCCACGTGGTGTACGTATTTAATGCTAGTTGTCCATCTGGTGGGGCCCATTTGGAATATGTAAGGCCCACTCATGATGTATATTTGTGGCCCACCTAATGTATATAAGGCCCATTGGTGCGGCCTAACTATGAGGCCCATCATGATGTGTGTTTGGCCTATGTGCGAGGCCCACCTGTTTGTATTTTGGCCCCTATGACAGGGCCCACTTACCTTGTAATCTAAGGCCCATGTGATAGGGCCTACCTTGTAATGTGATGTTCGCACCGTCCATTCATGTGGCCCCCACGTGATGTACGTGTTTTATCTAAGTTGTACATTGATGGGCCCATTTGAAATGAGTAGGGCCCAACCCACTAAGATGTATTTGAGGCCCAGGTACGTGGCCCATTAGATGTATATGAGACCCATGTGTAGGGTCCACATACTATATATTTGAGGCCCATGTGCAAGGCCCACCTATTATGTATCTATGGCCTTTGTCGAGGCCCAATATGATGTTTTTATGGCCCACCTTTGATGTGTTTATGGCCCATCCATGAGGCCCACCTTGACGTATTTGTGGCCCATCTGTGAGGCCCCCTTGATGTATTCGTGACCCACCCATGAGGCCCACCTTGATGTGTATGAAGCCCGTTGTTGAGGCCCACCTTGAAATATAAGACCCATGTGATGAGGCCTATCTTGATGTACCTGTGGCCCGTCCGTTGAGGCCCATCTTAACATATACTCAGCCCATTTGATTTGGTCGTTGTTACAGCCCATTGTAATGTATTTATGGCCCATGGTTTAAGACCCATTGTGATGTATTAGGGCTCATGGGTTGAGGCCCATTTTGATATATTTTCGGCCCATTTGATAAGGTCCATTGTGATTATTTGAGGCCCATGGGACGTAGTCCATTGTGACGTATTTCCAACCCATTTGGCAATGCCCATGGTGATATATTCAAGGCCCATAGTTGAGGTCTAGTGCGATGTATGTATGACCCATTAAGTTGTGTATGAACCCCTTGTATGGGCCACTATTTGGGAGTAATGTGGGTTGAATGTCCATATTAATGGGCAATGATGGTTAAATGTCTACATTGTGACATTCCCTTAAGCCTTATTAGGCCATTCTCAACGATGTCGATTGCCAATACCGATCCTCGAGGCTGATTTTCGATCGATTCTGATTGTCGTGGCCGATTATCGATTCCGATTGTCGAGGCCTAATGTGATGAATATGTGACCCGTATTTAAGGCCCGTTGTGATGTGTATCCAGCCGGTTTAAGGCCAATATGATATTTTTATGGCCCACCTTAATATATTAGTGCAGCCCATTGATGCAGCCTACTTGATGTGAATGAGGCCCATGTGCAGGGCCCACCTATGAAATGTATATTAGGCCCATGTGAACGGCCCATAGTGATGTATTTGTGGCCCAGTTGATAAGGCCCATAGCTATGTATTTGCGACCCAGTTGATAAGACCCATTGTGATGTATTTGTGGACCGTATAACAAGGCCTGTCATAATGTATATGTAACCCTTGTATGAGGCCCATGTGAGAGACCCATCGTGGTGTGTATTAAGTTCTTGAGTGGGACCCATAGTGTTGTATATTGGCCCTTGCATGAGGCCATGAGTCCACTATATGTTAGGCTCTATGTAGGCCATTCTTCCTTGGGGCAATGTTGGTTAAATGTTCACATTATCGAAGCTGATTGTTGAGGCCGATTATTGACACCGATTATGAGTGTGTGATAACATAGCATCATGATACATGCTCATACGCATCATTTGCATGTTTGTTATGAGATGGGGTTGACCATTGCATATGACATTGGGTAGGTTATGAGACTCCCTGATAGGTGGAGGTTATCTCACATGAGTGCATAGTATGCACATGATTGATGCATGATTGGATTGTATGACTCATGCATCTTGCATTGTGTGTGTGATTATAGTACGCCCTAGCGACATCAGGGTTGTAGCCTCCACAAGCATATCGTGGATGGACAGATGGGATACCGAAAATGTTTGGTTCGAGCATACGAGCGTCGTATATGTCCCTGGGTGAAAATCTCTAAACCTCTGTGGCTAGGAGACGCCCCAACATCGAGAATGAGTGGATATATATGAGCGCATGAGGACAGTATACCAGTAGGCCGCGTCTCCCACTGTGTCGTGGTCGGTTGGGAGGGGGTGTGGCCTTACCCACCCGAGGGTAGGAGGCATTACTAGGCTGAGTTTAACCAGCTCGTGAATGGGTCCGCTATCGACGTGCCGGATAGGTATTGGCAGACTATTAGTCAGGCAGATAGTGAGGTTTCTTACGCTTACTTGGACTGTATGGTTGGGAGAGCGGCAGTGCCATTTGAAGTGTACTAAACCCCAGTGACGATCCCAGGGATGAACCATACTGATATGTGGATTTAGTGAGCAGGAGTTGCATACTCATTCATTCATTCACTATCCACTCGGGCTGGTGGTGCGCAACTATTTGTTACGTATACCTTCACAATGGTCAGGATTTCAGTGGAGGCGCGCGACTAACCTGAGATCAGGAGTTTATCACATTGAGTCTGACTATCCAAACTTAGGGATGGGACTGGTTTGGATAGAAGTCTCTTGTGATGGACCCCATAGCCTGCGATACTACATACTATCATCCCAACTTCACACTCCAGCATGGTCATTCCATTCACACCATATTGCATTACATCTGCAGCACATTGATATTTTGGGTTACCGTGTTTTTGTATTTATGTGGTCTAGACACGACCGACATTATTCGTGAACTCATTAAGAATTGTATATTACATTGCATCAGCAACATCTGATACTTGACTCTTTATGATTCCTCATTTGCATAGCTAATTTGTATTGCATACTCTGATATTGTATAACTCATGAACTTATAGTATTCTTGCTTAATCTATTATTGTATGATTTATGATCTTATCAGTATTTCTACTTATTCCGATATTGTACGATTCATGATCTTATCAGTAATTCCGATATTATATGATTATGGTATCATTTTGAATTCTTGGCACTTACTTGTGCACACACTTACACCACCCTCTAAGCTTTCTATAAGCTTATGCACGATAGATGCGTGCAGGTGATGTTAGGTTGCAGCAGTGTTGAGCACGGAGCGTGCAGTGGTCTTCTGGAGCTTAATCTTCGATTTATGTATTTCTCTTTCAGCATTGTACTTAAAGGATTATATTAGTGGATATGTGATGATGATGTTGCCTTTGTGAATTAGGTAATCTTGTGGTTATGCTTATTACGACTTAAATGTACATTGGAAAAGAAAATTCTCCTTGTAGGATCTCAAGATTGGAATCTGGCATATGGATGCTAAGAGCTGGGAATGGGGTGCTGTGGAGGCTATCGGTATCGGATTCAACGATCGGGATTCCTGTAAATCTGATTTTCGGGTTTGGGGCGTGATAGACTGTTGGGTGGGCCCACTCGGTGGACGGTATGGATAAAATACATTCATCATGGTAGGCCGCAAAATATGAAAGAAAGAGATAGAGAGAGATCGGTGAGATGGTGGGACCCCGCCGCTATGGGTCCCTCAAGGTTACAAAACAACATCAAAGGGGGATCCCAAATAGGATCTACACCTTCAATCGGTGGGCCCCACTTAATCCATCACAAAAAGAACAATCTAAACCTATAAACACCCACCTTTAGATCTCCTCTTCCTTCTTCCGCCAGTGCGATCTAGAGCTCCAAGGGGTTCGATTCAACGGTCGAGATGGACTTTGGATGGTGGAGATGGGAGGTAGGAAGTGGGCCACACAAATCTCTCTCATAGATCTTTGACGGTTAGAGTTTTCTCCTCTCCTTAAGGTTTCTTGAAGATGGAGAGAAAATGAGAGAGAGAGAGAGAGAGAGAGAGAGAGAGAGGTGATGGGATGAAAAGCGATGGGTGATGGGTGTGTAAGAGATGGAATGGAAAGGTTAACTTTGGGAATGGGAGAGGGATGGGTTGCTTGTACTTAAGTTGTACTTGTGATAGAATATGTACTTGATTGATTGATGTGACGGGTTGTAGAGATTCTCTCAGAATTTGCAACACGCGGCATTTTCTTGAAATGAACGCGGGCCCACATCTTCTGGTATGGACATTGGATCGATGAGCGAGTCACGACGATGGAACTGCGGCGACAGCGCGATCACTAAGATACATGGAATACGAGATACAACTCAGGATCGCGCACAACTACTATCTATGCAGCGAGTGTCGCCGAAATTCGATCGGGAGGACCACAAAAGCCTACAGAACGATACGGGCTAGGATACGAGTCTTACACGGGTAGGTAGGGCTGAAAGTTAGGCAGGTTCAACCCGACCGACCCGTGACCGACCCGACAATGGGTTGGGCTTGGGCAAGATGTATAGGGTTTGGTCTCGGGCTTGGGCCATACAAATGTCAACCCAATAAAACTCGTGTTGGGCTTAGGTTGAGGTCTCAGGTTACTCTACCCAACCCGAATCCGATTAATATATAAGTTCCTTATAAAATAATTATAATTGATTGCGGATCATCTATGTTGAGGGTAGAGGAAATTCCAATGTCGTTAGGTTTCATTGGTCCACATCATTTCTAATGACTCAAGCTAACAAGATACACTGGATTTCTCCCTCCCAAATAGATTGCTTGATATACAATATGACTTTTAAAGGAGTAGTTATCCTATATTTTAGCTTGTTTGTTTAGAAAAAAATGTTCTTTATGATAAATAACTACATATATAATTAATACAATTATAGGTATAAAAAATAAAACTTGTATTGAAAATATAATAGACTAATGTAATAATGAAAATATTAACATATATTTATCGACCAACCCGGCCAACCCGACCGGAACCGTTTGGGTTAGGCTTGGGTTGAGAATTCCCAACTCGAGCTTGAGTTGGGTTGGGTTAGGGTTAAGGTATAGGAACCTTGGGTTGGGCTAGCCCTACAGGTAGGTATTGGCAGACTACTAGTTAGGCGGATAATGAGGTCTTTTCCACTCGCTGGTTGTACAGTTAGGGAGGCAGCAGCCATTGTGGAGTGAACTATACCTCAGTGATATCACAGAGATGAGTTATACTGTTATGTGGACTTATTAAGCAGGCGTTGCATCTCAGCATTTTACCCATTCACTTATTCATTCACTATCCACTCGGGCTGGTGGTGTGCAACTAATTATTTTGTGTACCTTCGCAATGGCCAGGATTTCGGTTGGGGCGCACGACTAACCTGAGATCAGAAATTTACCACATCGAGTCTAACTATCCAAATTTAGGTATGAGACTAGTTTGGATAGAAGTCCCTTGTGATGGACACTATAGCCTGCAATATTACGTACTATCATCCTGACTTCACGCTCTATCTTGGTCATTTCATTTGCATCGCGTATTGCATGGCATCCTCAACAGATAACATTTGGTTTACTATGCTTTTGTATTTCATAACCTAATTAAGGTTGACAGTATTTGTGGACTCGGTATCTGATATTTGGCTTACTATGTCTTCGCATTGTATAGCTGATCTACATTGCTTCCTCAGTATATGATATTAACTTATTATGTTTTTGCATTGCATAACCTGGATAAGTCTGATGGTATTTATGGACTTACCAGCATGTTTCCACATTACTCTAATATTGCATACTTGGCACTTACCTTACACACACACTTACACTGCCCTCTAAGCTTTTTATAAGCTTATGTATGATACATGCATGCAGGTGGCATTAGGTCGCAGTAGCATTTAGCTTGGAGTATGCAGCTGTCTTATAGAGCTTTGATTTTCGATATATATATTTCCCTTTCAGAACTGTATTCAACTGTTTATATTAGTGGATATGTGATGATGATGTTGCCTTTGTTATTTAGGTAAACTCGTGGTTATGCTTCTTACGAGATAAATGTACGTTGAAAAAATTCTTCTTGTACGATCCTAGGATCGGAATCTGGCGTATATGCGCTGAAAGCCGAGAATAGGATACTACGGAGGCTGTCGGCACCGGATTCGGTGATTAAAAATTTTATGAGTCCGGTTTTCAAATTTGAGGCATGATATTGACTATTTAATGGTTGGAGACTTTTGAAAGAGTAGTTACGATCGTTTAGAATACTACAATACTCATTCTTATAAATAAAGTTTTGATATCTTTGCCTATACACACGTATATAAAAGATCTTCTTCCATATTAGGCTTTTAGAAAAGTGTAAGATGCAGAAGATCAAGTTTCCTCATCATCCATCAATTTACAAGATGTGGCTTCCCATTTAGATACATGATTTAAATTAAATATGAAATCTAAATTTAATATAATAGAAATTATTAGCTTTATTTATTGAATTGGATTTTTGAAAAGTCACTTTTGTTGCACTGCATCTCGACCTAAAACCCAGCGGAGTCCCCTTGGAGGGTCCCTTTTCTGAGAGAACCAAACACACGTCAGAAATTGGGGCAACCTACACGTGGCACAGATCCTAGCCATTCACAAAGTGATGGCCCATTCCACAATGTGACATGCTATATACCAAAAATGGGTGTTATGCTCATGCAGTGACATGAACATAGCTAAAATTGGGTAGGACGTTCAACAGTGCATTAAATTTGGATTGTTTCACTTCTTTCCTAGCTTTTTATTCTTATAATACAAGTTTGACTTGCTTCATCAGTGGAGAAACATTATTTTTTAGTGATGGAATATTCATGGTGTATCTTTTTGGATAAATGGCACAGATCTTGTTAGGGGACCACAGAAGCACACAGATGAATCGAATGGAGTAATCCAAGCACAATCATAAGGACTTCAAATTTATCATGGAAATACCCTTTCGAGAAATAAATCGAATGGAGTAATCCAAGCACAATCATAAGGACTTCAAATTTATCATGGAAATACCCTTTCGAGAAATAACAACAGTACAAAGTAACAAATCACACTATGAAAGTAGGAAATTACAAGAGAAAGAGATTACACGGTTCGAACCGGCCTTCAATCTCTCCATACAAGCCCCTTGAAACCCTAGGAACAAATTTGAAAACTCTAATATTAATCCCTAATCCTAATTACACACATATTTAAATCCTTTAGGAGAATCACAATTGGAATAGGAAAGAAATCGACAAGAAATTCTGAAAAAATTTCGCACTTATACAATTCTGTATATTTCTTAGACAACTGTTTGATGGCACCTTTGATGGGACTTTGATAGTATCAACTAAACCGTCGATGGCATTGAACCCACATCGATGGCATCGAACTAATGCCAAAATGTTCCAACGATGAAATATGAAAATTTTAAATTTTTTTGATGGTATCGAGTACCCTTCAATGGTATTTGAACACTCTTTGATGACATTGACGAGGTCACCCAAAGTATCCACAAACTAAACACATAAATTCTGAATTTTCTCAATAGCATCAAGTTGACTTCCATGGCATTGAAACAAACGGTTGAATTACATATTTAAGACATCAATCCACGGATCTCTGTCACATGTGCATCTCAGTCACATGTGCCTTATTCCCATATCTCTAACTCGTGTTCCTCTTATCACGAGGTCACTCCTTGAGTCACGGCCCTAACACATATTCCTTTTATCATGAATCACGAAGTGCTGGATTGTGATGTAAGTGTGCATGTGCCATGTCTCCCATCTGACACTGACGTACGGCTATCCGGGCCTTCCAAATTGTGGGTCCATCATGAATGGACCATGTCTCTTGATCAGTCAACCCTCACCAATAGCCATCCAATTAATGGATGCCAAATGGATGGTTAAAACTTAAAACGGTAAAAGGAATTTTTACTGCAAAATTACTCAGCAGTTGTGGGGCACATGCCATGTCTATGACATCCAATCCGTCCAACATATGTACCCGACAATGATGATTGGACGTACCAAAATTTATTACCAATCAAATCATCATATGGTATGGCCCACCTTGTGATTGGATCGTCCACGTTTTTGGTTCATACGGCTATTATTGTAGGTTGCATTTATTTGGCAGATTGAATGTCATTAACATATCACGTGAGTCCTACAGTGCCCCACTTACCTACTTTATAAAAGAAAATTTACGAGGATGTTTTAGTTATTTTATCCTTTGTAAAAGCACCTTCTAGAATTAATTTTAGCCATATATGGTAACTCAAGAGTTAAAAAGTTATTTTGAGGGATAAATTGGGAAATAGCAAAGGATAGGGCTAATCTGACTACATGTAATCATGTGGAGGGAATGCCTACAACTAACCGAGCAAAACATGGGAGAGACTATGCATAAGATCTGCCTTGTCCACCGGCTGTTTTACATATTTTCATCACTAGTCTTGAAAATCGGCCAAATTTGGAATAGGTAGGCCACGCTACATTAAGGGCCTGTTTGGCCAGTGGTATTAAGTTGTAATAAATGGGATTGCATTGTTAATTTCACTTTAAAATTGAGAATGGCATGTTTGGAAGGAGCGTGAGATGGGATTAAAATTAACTTTATAGGCTTTGGAAAATGAACGTAGTCTTGAAAAGTGTGAAATGAGATTATAAATTCCATGGATGATGAATTTTTTCCTTCATCCAAGTTCAATTCAAGTATAATTTGAAAGTAAATCTCAGGATTTACTTTTCAATGCATATGTTCCAAACATGATATTAGAAAATATGGGATACACCCAATTCAGGGACAATACCTTATCCATGCATTTATTGTTACTTTTACAATTCCATCCACCTTAATCCCACCTAATGCAATTGTGACGCAGGGAAGGACGTGAGGTCGAGCACCGTCTTCCTCAAGATGATAAATATTCCGAATCCACGGAACTTCTCTGGACTCCTCACAGAGACTTCTCGAATCCACGAGGAAAGGAAGTAGAAAATAAGAATAATTTCTAATAAATTCGAAATTGATTAATGAATTCCCAAAATCGAGTTCACAACCCTTTAAATAAGGGAACCAAGCAATAAGAAAGAAATCAGACTCAAACTACAACTAAAACTCCTAGCATTCGCAACTTACTATAAATAGTAAACTTACTATTTATAGACGGTCATGATGTCTACTAGTGCACAAGGTTTTCGGCTAAAAATAGTAAGTGTCCTATTTGGCTTCACCAAACTGTTCTCCTAATTATCCTAAGCACTTTTCATGTTGGACACAACTCCTAAAGCCCAACGGATGAAAAGTTATACTCAAACTAAAACTTACTATTTATAGTAAAAACAAAATTAAAACGAGGAAACGACCGTCGATCAGGGGGTTTCTCGCAAATCCGGGCTGCGCAACCCGGCATAGCAGGGTTGGTTGGCTAAAGTAGCTCGTTCTACCCCAAAATCATATATTTTACGTCAGATAACTCATTCCGGATTGTGAGATACGCCCGATCTAAGGTCCGATGGTCCGGATCACTTCTGTCGCCGACCGTGCCTTTTCTGATCCATCTTGGCCATGAAATTGTCCACGACCCGCTCTACGTCAAATTGGCCAAACAAGCCCTAAACAATGTTAAAATCATGCCTCAAATGGTTAAATTCACACGCAGTGTAGCCCTCATGAGTCTTTGAATGTCTCAATTTATTTATTTTTTTCTACCAGTTGCATGTTAGGTGAGTTAATTAGATGGTGTACACATGCCATGGTAGACCCTACACACAATTTTAACAGTTTTAGGAAACTAATTCAGTGGGCAGGACTTTCTAGGGCCCATTATGATGTATGTGTGGTATCAACACTTTGTGTCCATTTTATTAGTTCATTTAAACTATGATCTAAAATTTGAAGCATATCTTACTTTAATCTAGTGGTAGACTCTCAAGAGTTTCAACACTTGATCAAGGATTCAAGTATCCGTAGGTGGTGAAATCTCACTATAGAAGACACACAGTACTTTGTATACTTTTTAATTTGAAAATTTTAAAAAGAGCTAGCAAAACAAATGAACACGTGCACTCTATATAAATCCTACCACCACAAGGTTTGTTGTAACAGGTCACCAAGCAATCCCCATCCATGATTTTAGATCCTGTTTGGAACATGGTATTAGGTGATATGACATTGCATCTGGTTCCATATAAATTGCATTTGGTATTTGAAAATTCTATGGAGGATTAGATTGATGCAAGTATCTGTATTAAAAGTGGATATTGCGGAATTTTTCACCCTTTATATATGACATTTGAGTTGCATATATATATATATATAAGTGGCCGACATCAGTTGTAAATTTGATGCTTTGATTATACTTCCGCATCCACCAAATGTAAGTTTCACTTGAAAAGCTAATTTTTTGGAGGAAAATTTTAATAGCATTTTTATACATGCAATCATTGTGGATTAACAATGTTAATTCTGTGTAATGCAATTCCATAGCATATAATACCGCGAGCCAACTTCCCATCTCAGCTGTTCGTGGCAGTGAAGCCCAGCCCACCTGTCGGTGTCCATCCGATATTTTTGTGCCTGGACTAAAAGGGCGCGGTGGATCCCTGGTTCCACAGAGGTGAGTGGGATCCCTGACCGTGGGGCCATTTTGATATATTTGTATTATATTCACGCCGTTCATCCAATTTGGAAACTCATTTCACAAAATGATCCAAAAATGAAGTAGATCCTAACCTCAGGCGGACCATTACACAGGAAACAGTGGTAACCGTCCATTAAAAACATCTCATAGGCCACAAAAGTTTTGGGTCAAGCTGATATTTGTGTGGTCTATTCTTCAAGGTCTTTTTGACATTATCAACAGATTGGAAAATTAACATTCTAGGGACCCCTGTGAAGTTTTTAATGGTGGGGATTCAACGACTAGTGTTTCTTGTGATATGCTACACCTAAGGTTTAGATCTGCTTTATATTTTAGATCGTGCCCTAAAATTAGTTTCGAAAAGGATGGATGGTGTGGATGTAAGACATATACATCAAAGTGGGCCCCACAGTTAGGAAACCACCAACCTGGTGCCCGGGAGGGTGCAGCCGTTGAATGCGGATTTCTGCAAAAGCCCACACACCATGATGTTTGTTAGAAATCCACCCGGCACATCCGTTTTGCAAGCTCATTTAAAGACATGAGATCGAAAATGAAGTAAATGCCTACAGTTGAAACCTTCATGGACTTCACGTTATGAAATACAACATTCAAACCGTTTATAAAGTCATTCTCACAGCAATGAAGTGAAAACACACAATTTAGTATGATATAAAACTTTTATGGCCTGTTTGGCCCGACATACTGGATGAAACTGGATGGAATTAAGTGGGATATGATCCTAATTTCCATCCAACCGTCTGTTTGGAAGGTAAATGTTACTCTAGTGCAGTATACTTCGTAAATTGCACCGGCTTTCCCAGGGAATCTTGAAATCCCTCCTTCAGTCTTTGCCCATCCCTCGATACAACATGGGGTATTGGATGCGACCACAAGCAACTTAATAGGCGGCCCACCATGATGTATAACTTCGATCTATACTGTATGTACGTAAGGTCCATTTGCTATAGAGAATTGGACCAAAATAAAGATAAATCCAAGGCTTCAATGGACCACACCGTGAGAAGTAGCGATGCTAAAGACGCATACCGTTGAAAAACGCATAATATATTCAACATATTTTGCATTTCCAAACACTCTTACAAGTTTACAACCAACGAATGGCCGAATCCCATCACTCCTCCAAACGGAAAACCCATATCATCACACAGGCTTTTGTAATCCACTGAGTCTTAGACAACCATCGACAGACACAGTCTTCTCGTTGCCTTAAAACTATTTTCATTATGTCTAATCAACTCCAATGCAATATCCCAAACTGCCCCTTATGGCCACGATAATGTTTCAATGTACCCGGTGAATCGCCCGTGTTTCCTCTCGTGTAGCTTACTTGAGATTTGTATCCACCTCATCTTGTGTCATATGACTTAAACTGTTATTGCAAAACGGATGGACGGGGTGTATTTCTTACAAACGTCCAGCGCGCCCACCGTGCTTCTCTTACGACAGGACCTACTGCCAAAAGCCTCGGAAACGGATTGGCACTCCCCCTGTCACCAAGCCCGTGGCTGGTGGTTGGTTCTATATAAGCCCCATTGTGATGTATGTGTTTCATCCGTTCTGTACATCATTTCTTTAGATCATTTTAGAAATTATACCAAAAATTAGAAGGATATAAATTTCAAGTAGACCACACCACATCAAAAAATTAGAAGGATATAAATTTCAAGTGGACCACACCACAGAAAAAAATTAGAAGGATATATCCACCATTAAAATCCTCCTAAAGTCCACTATACTGTTTATTTGGCATTCAATTTATTAATTAGGTCATACAGCTCATATGAAAGTAAAAAATTAAAGATTAGCTTGATCCAAAACTTTTATAACCCTTGGAAAGTTTTAAATGACCAACGTTCATTCAATATTATTTCCCGTATCGTGAGGTCATCTCTCTTATTTTTTGTCTCGTATCATAGAATTATCTATAGAAATAGATGTAAGCTATAAATGAAACACATGCATCAAGGTAGGGCTTACGGAGCACTGACGACAAGCCATTGGCTGGTGGCTGGGGGAATAGCCGATCCTTTCCCGAAAGCCTCGTCCCCAACCGTTGGTGGGCAGGTTGAATCTCACTCTCCCTTCCACGTCAACGAGCAGGCAAACCCCCGCGTGACCGTGACCCAGCAAAAGTCACACAGCCGTTTTCGCATCCGTTATGCTCAGATATTCGAACAGTCTGTGTTGCCGTACAATCTGCCAGGTGTCGGGTGCAGAGTCACTGCTATCCTTTAAACGGTGTGGGACCAACACGCAAGTCTAATCTCATCGGAAGTTCTAGTCAACGGTTGGAACTGTTTTATGATGGAAAGGCTGTAAAAGCAGACGGAGCGTGGGTTGCGTCCGGCCGCTGCCACTGCCAGTACGGAGTCGGTCGTGCTAGTGGCTGTGGGCTCACCGATGATGTATGCGTTTTAGCCACGCCGTCCATTTTAACATATCATTTTAAGGCATGAGCCCAGAAATAACGCAGATCCCATGCTTAAGTGAGCCACGCCACATGAATCAGTCGGATTGAATGCCTGCTGTCGAAAACTTCTCAACGGCCAGAGAAGTTTTTAATCTAGCTGATATTTGTGGTTACCTATTGTACAGGTCCATGTGACTTTATGAACAGGATGGATGATAAATACACATCATGGGTGGGCCCTATGAAGGTTTCAGTGATAGCATAATTATCACCCTTGTTTTCTATAGTGTGGCCAACTTGAGCCTTAGATCTACATCTTTTTTGTGCTCATGCCTTAAAATATTCTGTTAAAATGAATGGACGGCGTGGATAAAACACATACATCACAGTGGGCCTACAGAGTTCCTGCCAGGAGACTGAGTCCCTTCCCGCAATAGGATGCAATATGCGTCCAAGCAAAGAATACAGACCAAAGATGACGCGGATTAGCCACTGACAGTTTGAGTAGCGAGACTCGCTACTGAAGCGACGTTACCAAGTTCTGTGGATCCCAAAATGATGTATGTTTTGTATCCACACCGTCCATCCATTTGGAGAGACCATGGTATGGTATGAGCTAATGAATTAGTGAGATCCAAATCTCGAGTGGACCTCACCACAGAAAAAAGTGAGGAGACTATCGTCCACCATCAAAAACTTTTAAGGGCCACAAAAGTATCCGATCCAGCTGATATTTGTGTTTCCATTATCTAATGTCTTTTTTAACTTATGAACTAGATGGATCTCAAATAAACATCACGATGGACCTTAGGAAGGTTTCAATGGTGGCCGTCACTCTCTCCACCGTTTTCTATGGTGGGGGTCCACTAAAGATTTGGATCTGCCTCATTCTTTATATAATGCCTTAAAATGATCTCTCCAAATGGATGAACGGCGTGGATACAACACATCCATCATGGTGGGACCCACAGAACTTGGTTACGTCTAGCGAGTCTCCCTACTTAACCTTTCATTAGCTGATCCGCGTCCCACCAAACATGTACAGTCATTGCATGTGGGTCCCATCCATTAGGTTGGCCTAACGGTGCCGGTGTTATCCTAAATTTAAATCTCGTCCGCTCAAAAGGTGGCCCCTACATGGGAAACAGATGATGAATGGTTATGTGGGTTTGAAAAGAGTTTAATTATTAAATTAAGGGTTGAACTATTTCAATCTGAGTTTTTCTTTAATCTACTAGCAATCATTCTACCCATCCATCCATCCATCCATCCATACATCCATCCATCGTTGAATCTTGACCATACAAGACACGGCAAGTAATCATATTAACCAGGGCCATCCATTAGGTGATGTCTACTATGGATAGAAAATGGTTTGACATATGTAGACGGCATCATCCTACTGTCTGACAGGTGTTTTTGTTTTTCGTTGATAATCATGGCCATCTATGACACGCTATACACAGTTGGGGAGTAGATTAGGTGAGACCCGGCCTCACCCAAGACACTTCGGCCCTTATCATAAGCTACCTTGATGTATGTATTTTATATTCACACTATTCATTTGCTTTTACATTCAATTTTAAGCCATTATTCAAAAAATACAAAAAAAAAATCTAATAATCAAGTGGACCATGCCATAGGAATTTGTAATGATTGGCTATTAATCAACCATAAAAGTTTTTGAATAAGCTAATACTTGCTTTTTCCCCTTTATCTAGGCTTATGTGACCTTATTAACGAATTGGATGGAAAATAAACACTAGGAAAACATTAAGCTGTAGCCTACGAAGCTTTTAGTGGTAAGGTGTTCAATCACCACTGTTTCCTAGCTTATAGTCCACTAGATATTTGGATCTTCTTCATTTTTAGGACCATGCTCTAAAATGGCCTAAAAAAACAGATGAACATTGTGTTGTATTTATTTTAAAATAATATTAAAAATTTGAATTTTCAAATTTCGGTGTTTTCCCTACACATTTAAATTTTGGTGTTTTTGAGGTGTTGGTTTTGTCCCACATCGAATTTGACAAGAGAAATTCTCTTGTTTATATGATAGACTTTTTGCCTAGGGCTTGAGCCCCTTTCAGGGGGCATGTGAATTTGGTCTTGTGGGGGGGCTATGCCAATAGCTCTAATCTATGCCATTAACCACGCGCGCGCGCGCGCGCCGAGCCGAGTCCGAGTCCGCGTCCGCGTGCGCGACGCGACGAGACGGGACGGGCTGGGCTGGGCGCGGGTGCGGGTGCGGGTGCGGGTGCGGTGTAAGTATACTCGCGTGGGTGTGTGTGTATGGGTACTCGCAGGACTGTATGTGCGAGAGTGTACTCGCACTTGCGCCTTTTCGTTTTTAAACCAGAGAGATGCTTCCCTTCCGGTTGGTCGCCCCTGTTGGGTTTAAACCCAACGGACCTAACCTTTTGTAAAGGGTGCTTATGCACCATTTCGAAGTCTATATAAAGACTTCTGATTCCAGTTTCAACATACGAAAAATTTCCTGCCTTATAAAACTCTCTCTGATACGGTTTTGTTACTGAGTTCATTGCTGAGTCAACTCAGCACTTTCGAATTAAACTGCAAGTGGTTCGAGCCCGTGTACAGTGAGTGCACCGCTGGGACCGGGTCATAGTCGTTGTATCCTGGAGGTCGATTGCTCTGGAAACCTGTTGCACTTGGGACGCTGTCCAAGGGGAGCAAATTCGATTTCAAGCCGAGTGACTCAGTCACGCCTCGACTCAATTCAATAAGTTTTTCTTTCTCTAAATTTATTTTCCTTTTTTGGTTCTCGATTTTTATAGTCTATTTAATTCAACATTTTATCCAACAATCTTGAAATCGAAATTTGTGTTGAATTACATAGACTATGGCTACAGTAACAGTAAATGCTTCTAATGAGTTAGCCAAAATCGAACCGTTCGCTGGACAATCCTTTAAACGGTGGAAACAGAAATTGATGTTCGCTCTTACCACCCTGAAAGTTTCATACATTTTATCTGAATCATTTACTATAGATCCAGCAAATCAAAATGAAGTAACAGATGAAAATAATTGCAAAAATTATATTCTAAACTCTTTATCCAACGAATTATATGATGTGTATGCTTCTTACGCCTCTGCTAAAGATATATGGATTGCTTTAGAAAAGAAATACATATTAGAAGATGCAGGCGCTAAGAAACATGCAATTGCTAATTTCCTTCACTATGAAATGACAGACGATAAATCTGTCACAAATCAGATTCACGACTTTCAAAGTCTAATTCACGAACTATCGACAGAAGGAATTAAGTTGGATGAGGTGTTTCTGTCAGGAGCGTTAATAGAAAAGTTACCGCCCTCCTGGAAAGAATATAAAAATAGAATGAAACATAAGAAGAACGGTGTTTCTTTGGAAACCACTATCGTACACATACGAATAGAGGAGGCCAATAGAATCAGGGACCAAAAAGGAAATAAAAATGAGATAGATTCAAAAGCGAATCTTGTGGAATCAAGTCGGACAAATAATAAGAAAAAGGGCAACTGTCATAACTGTGGCAAACCTGGACATTATGCAAATGAATGCAGGCTTAAAAAGAAGAATGCAAACAATCAATTCAAGAAAAAGGAAAACTGCTACAACTGTGGAAAGCCTGGGCATCATGTTAAAACCTACAGGCTTAAGAAAAATAAAGATAAGCCGCAAGCTAATCTTACAGAAACAGGCAATGAGTCTGACATAGTAGTGGCTGTGGTGTCAGAAGTCTTCCTTGTAAACAACTTGGAGTGGGTGCTAGATACTGGTGCAACTAGACACGTGTGCAAGGATCGTAGCATGTTTACCTCCTACCAAGTATCAGGAGATGATGAACAGGTGTTCATGGGAAATGCTAGAACGTCTCCAGTTGTAGGGAAAGGGAAAGTACTTCTGAAACTCACTTCTGGAAAGACTCTAATGTTAAATGATGTCCTCCATGTGTCTGACATTAGAAGAAACTTGGTCTCTGGTTCGCTCCTCAATAAGGCTGGTGTCAAATTAGTATTTGATTCAGATAAGCTTGTAATGACTAAAAATGGAACCTTTGTTGGTAAGGGGTACGGTAGCGATGGTTTATTCATTGTAAATGTATCCAATGATAATAAGAAAACATCTAGTTCTGTTTATATCGTTGAACCTTTTTATTTATGGCATAATAGATTAGGTCATGTGAATGTAGCATCTTTAAAGAAAATGAAAAGATTAGGTTTATTACCTAATATATCTAATGAAGAGTTTGAAAAATGTGAAACATGTGTAGAATCAAAATTTATTAGAAAACCCTTTAAACAAATAGAAAGATCATCTGTTCTAGTAGAGTTGATACATAGTGATTTAGGTGATTTTAGAAATCACATGTCTAGAGGAGGAAAAAGATATTATATAACTTTTGTAGATGACTACTCTAGGTTCACTAGATTATATCTATTAAGGAACAAAGATGAAGCTTTAGATGCTTTTTCTAAATACAAAATTGAGGTTGAAAATCAATTAAATATAAAAATTAAAAGACTTAGAACAGATAGAGGAGGTGAATATGAATCTTCTCAATTTAGAGAATTATGTGAAAAGAATGGAATAATTCACGAAACTACAGCTCCTTATACACCAGAACAAAATGGAATAGCAGAACGTAAGAACAGAACTCTAAAAGAAATTATGAATGCCATGTTAAATAGTTCAGGCTTACCCTCAAATATGTGGGGAGAAGCAATTCTGTCTGCTTGTTATATCCTAAACAGGATTCCATCTAAATCTTCTGAACAAACACCATATGAACTTTGAAAGAATCATATTCCTAGTTATAAATATGTTAAAGTGTGGGGGTGTCTTGCTAAAGTAGGATTGCCTGAAACTAAGAAAAGAAAATTAGGTCCTAAAACGACCGATTGTGTATTTATAGGGTATGCACAAAACAGTGCGGCCTATAGGTTTCTAGTTTTAAAAACTAAGGATAATATTCTAGATCCCAATACAATTATAGAAGCTAGGGATGCAGAGTTCTTTGAGAACGTATTCCCTATGAAATTTAAATCTATAGGAATAGAAAAAGTTAATGAATCAGATATTGCATCTACTAGTAAAAATGCTTACGAGAAAGTAGTAGAAGAGATACAACCAAGAAAAAGTATTAGAGTTAGAAAAGAAACTAACCTAGGAGATGGTTTTTTCACATTCTTAGTAGAAGATGATCCTACAACTTATATAGAAGCTATTAACTCTCCAGATGCAACCTTTTGAAAGGAAGCAATAAATGATGAGTTAGAATCTATTATATCAAATAATACTTGGGAACTTGTAGACCTATCACTTGGTAACAAACCAATAGGCTGCAAATGGGTGTTTAGAAAGAAACTAAAACCAGATAGAACTATCGATAAGTTTAAGGCTAGGTTGGTAGCGAAAGGCTTTAAACAAAAGGAAGGAATAGATTATTTTGATACATATTCCCCTGTAACTAAGATTACAACTATTAGAGTCTTAATAGCGATAGCCTCCATATATAAACTAGTGGTACATCAGATGGATGTTAAGACTGCTTTCCTAAATGGAGACTTAGAAGAAGAAATATATATGGAGCAACCTGAGGGTTATAAGATATTAGGTAAAGAAAATAAAGTATGTAGACTAATTAAATCACTATATGGTTTAAAACAGGCTCTTAAACAATGGCATGAAAAATTTGATGGTGTTTTAAAATCAAATGGTTATCATATAAATGATGTAGATAGATGTGTATATAGTAAAATTTCTGAAAATGATTATGTTATCATATGTCTTTATGTTGATGACATGCTTATTTTTGGAACTAATATTAAATTAGTTAATGCAACTAAGAAATTCTTGTCATCTAAGTTTGACATGAAAGACTTAGGAGAGGCAAGTATAATATTGGGTATTGAAGTAACCAGGAAAAATGGTGTTATTATATTATCACAATCTCATTACATTGAGAAGATATTGAGAAAGTTTAACCATTTTGACTGTTTACCTGTCAGTACTCCTTATGATTATAGTGTGACTCTCATGAAGAATACAGAAAATAGTGTGTCTCAATTAGAATATTCCAGAATAATTGGTAGTCTCATGTATCTAACAAACTGCACTAGACCTGACATAGCTTTTGCAGTAGGAAGGCTAAGTAGATATACACATAACCCTGGAAAAGAACATTGGAATGCATTGTCTAAAATTTTGCGATACCTAAAAGGTAATATGACATATGGTTTACATTATAATGGTTATCCTACTGTATTAGAAGGATATAGTGATGCTAACTGGATCAGTGATTCAGATGAGACAAAATCCACTAGTGGATATGTCTTCACTTTGGGTGGAGGAGCAGTCTCTTGGAAGTCCACCAAGCAGACATGTATTGCTCGGTCGACTATGGAATCCGAATTTATTGCCTTAGGAAAGGCTGGATCAGAAGCTGAATGGCTTAAAAATCTCTTAGCTGATATACCATTGTGGTCAAAGCCTGTATCGGCCGTATCTATTCATTGTGACTGTCAAGCAGCTATAGCGAAAGCAAAAAGTAAAATATATAATGGAAAAAGCATGCATATTAGACTCAGACACAACATAGTGAAACATATGTTGCGTGATGGAGTCATATCTATTGACTTTGTGAGGTCAGAAAAGAATCTAGCAGATCCTCTGACTAAAGGACTATCCAAAAAGTTAGTCAATGATACATCGAAGGGAATGGGGCTGAGCCTAATATATGAGCTGCCAGTGTCGGTAACCCAACCTATACAAGTGGAGATCCCATGAGATAGGTTCAATGGGTAAACAACAAGACACGAGGTAGACGATTGCACTGAGTTATATGAGCCCCTTCTATGGTGTACAGTGCGAGCAGCAACGCAGAAGGATGAGTTTTTAGAACTCTTAATGGATCCATAGCCATATATTTGGTGGTGTATACAGTTGCTGCATACACTTGATGGAATTCACCTATATGGGTGTGGAGGTGGAGGCCGCTTCCTATGAGAATCTAGGCGAATTCTCTAGAGCACTCATGAAATCCAGGTAATGGTGTATGGCCGAAACGCACCGAACCACAGAATCACTTGCAGAGGAAGAGTTGTGTGAGTGGCATGTACTTGCGATCTACATTAAAAGGATTCAGGTTCAAGACTATGGTGTCACCTGATTCCTGTAGACCTATCTTGCTTACTCTAATGTCGGTTCAAGTCTATGGTGACACCGACACCATTGCACAACTATTTCGCTTTAATCCGAAAGCATTTTATTTTAAAACATGTGGGGGATTGTTGTATTTATTTTAAAATAATATTAAAAATTTGAATTTTCAAATTTCGGTGTTTTCCCTCCACATTTAAATTTTGGTGTTTTTGAGGTGTTGGTTTTGTCCCACATCGGATTTGACAAGAGAAATTCTCTTGTTTATATGATAGACTTTTTGCCTAGGGCTTGAGCCCCTTTCAGGGGGCATGTGAATTTGGTCTTGTGGGGGAGCTATGCCAATAGCTCTAATCTATGCCATTAACCACACACGCGCGCGCTCGCGCGCCGAGCCGAGTCGTGCCGTGCTGAGCCGAGCCGAGCCGAGTCCGAGTCCGAGTCCGCGTCCGCGTGCGCGACGCGACGGGACGGGACGGGCTGGGCTGGGCGCGGGTGCGGGTGCGGTGTAAGTGTACTCGCGTGGGTGTGTGTGTATGGGTACTCGCAGGACTGTATGTGTGAGAGTGTACTCACACTTGCGCCTTTTCGTTTTTAAACTAGAGAGATGCTTCCCTTCCGGTTGGTCGCCCCCGTTGGGTTTAAACCCAACGGACCTAACCTTTTGTAAAGGGTGCTTATGCACCATTTCGAAGTCTATATAAAGACTTCTGATTCCAGTTTCAACATACGAAAAATTTCCTGCCTTATAAAACTCTCTCTGATACGGTTTTGTTACTGAGTTCATTGCTGAGTCAACTCAGCACTTTCGAATTAAACTGCAAGTGGTTCGAGCCCGTGTACAGTGAGTGCACCGCTGGGACCGGGTCATAGTCGTTGTATCCTGGAGGTCGATTGCTCTGGAAACCTGTTGCACTTGGGACGCTGTCCAAGGGGAGCAAATTCGATTTCAAGCCGAGTGACTCAGTCACGCCTCGACTCAATTCAATAAGTTTTTCTTTCTCTAAATTTATTTTTCTTTTTTGGTTCTCGATTTTTATAGTCTATTTAATTCAACATTTTATCCAACACATTGTAGATATAGAATACATATATTAAGGTGAGGTCCACCATGAGGGTCGCACCGTCTTAGGTGAGGCTTGGTCCCACCTAATCCACTCGTGGTAAGTGAGGGGCAAGTGCATTCTAAAATCACTATTTCAAAATTTGCCCCGCAGAAGCACTTTATAAACTCCACTTATTCCGTACTGTTACAGCACCGTGTCACGATATTTCACTGCCTATCACATTTTAATTGAATATGATTTAGCCACATCATCGCACATTGCATTTAATGCATCAGTGGTGTCGATGTCAGTGATGAAAATGCACAAAAACAGGAACTTCCAAAGAGAGGTTTGGAATCCATCTTATTTATGTTGGTATGACGTGCTCATAAAAGCCTATTTCAATGTTTCATTTGTCTCATTAATGGATTATGAATGTAATGTTTTCATTTGTCTCATTAATTGGTTAATAATGGAATGTTTTCTTTTGTCTCATTAATTGATTATTATTGAAATGTTTTCTTTTGTCTCATTAATGATGTGGAATTAAGGAAACATGTGGATATGCTTTAAAGTGTAGGGCTTTTTTTACTATCCTAATGAAAGATTAGTTTGGTCACCAACATCATCTTAGGTATGGGAACAAGTGACGAGTTGGAGTTGTGATGGATGGTTTCTACTGTCACTCACATTAGAAGTTGGCATTAAATCTATGGGTTAGGAGACCATAATCCATGAAATAAATTAATGTTTTTATTTTTATTTTCACACCCACGCATGTCATAGTGAGGATTTCACCACCTATGCGTCTCAAACCCAAGACCTCTTTGAAGCTAACTCCTTATAAATAAATCTTATTCCAAAAAGGAAAAAAAGGCTTGGACATCATCAACCATTAGACATTTGGTAAGAGTAAGAAAAAGAGAAGGGATCCACCATTAGACATTTGGAGAGAGTTAAAAAAAGAGAAATATCATCCGTAATGACTAGACGATTTAAAAGAGAAGGTTAGTCCTTCTAAATGAGGAATCTTGAGCTAAGGGCTTTTCTTTCAATAGTAATCATGAGCTTTAAGTTAATCAATATTAGCCTAATTTTAGACTCTTAAGATAGGTCAAATCGTATCCTTGCTAAAATTAAACTCTTAAGATAGTTACAAAGTTATTAAGGGTTACGAGATCAAATCGTATCCTTGCTAGACTTGAATTCCTCGTCATGTCTTTAAATTCCTTCCATTTTGAGAGGTGTCAGCTTTTTAAACCTTAATTTTTGTGAAAACATTGATTATCTATGGGGGAGGTACTCCACTTTGGCAAGATTACGTAAAATGATTATGGAGCATATTTAGATTGCCAAAGACTTCCTATCTCAAAATTACGTGAAATGATTGTGGAGCATATTTAGATTGCGAAAGAATTTCCATCTCGGTGTGTCTTTATAAACTAGTTGATTACATCTGTTGCTTCAACTATGTGTGCCACTCATGTGAGAACCAGTGTCCTTTGTTGCAGTATCTTAACTACGAGGATGCATACCGCCCCGAGCCAATCTGCTTTTGGCCTTGCAGAAGGATACGGGCCAAAGATATACCCTAGGCGTAGAGAGAATTTTATTGGTCGATCATTTTTATGTTGTGCCAAATGGTGGCGACATCTCATTCGTTTGCGTATGAACAGGTGTAAAATGAATGTACCGCATTTATGTAACGTCGTTTCTTGTAGGTCAGTGGTAGGTACCGTGCATTTTCTGTCTGGAAAAGGGCACCGACATGAAAATCTCGTGAAAACGGCCTGGGGAGAACTGATCATGACCTATGAAACAGTAGTGTAAGGAGGACTGACCACGTGTAACGGACAATCTTTCACCGGTAACATGCCACCTCTTTTCTTTTCTTTTTTTGGGTTAGCAGGTGGCAGGTAACATGCCACCTGCGTAGGACATGTGTATCATGAAAATATTAGGCTCCATCATGAAGATCTTCTAAGACGAAGATCAGGCTTTTTTCACATATAGGTGAGCCACACAATTTTAATCAATAAACAGCCAACTATCCAACTCGATATACAGATGGCGCACCTAGTGATCGGACAAGCGTCAATTTGGACAAGGCCGATTCTCATGGTGGCCCACCTGGTTGGTGGACAAGTCTCTATTTTTATTTTTACGTTAGGTGGACCATAAGGTAAAATGAAAAAATAAAAAAATCGATTTCTTTTGTGTACTTGGAGCCTACCCGAGTAGTAGTGAAACAAACGGGCTAGAGAAAAGCTTTTAGCCGTAAATTAGACTGCAGTAATATTGTCTCTTATTCTCTTTTTCTTTTTTTTCTTTTTTTTTTCGTTTTCTACTACACATATTTCATATATGCACGTATGCCTACTTATGGAATCTGCTTATGGATGCTGGACACAAATCAAGCAGCTTGAAAGCTCAGCTTAAATTGATTTGAAAAGGTTTAAATTGATTTTAAAAAGCTAAGCTTAGATTGGCTCAAATAAAAGTTTAAACAAAATCACCTCGCTTAAAAAAACAAAACCAAGCTCAACTACAACATTATTAGCTCAGCTTAGCTTGAAGATGGGCTTCATTCATCTAGTTTAAATCGACTTGATTCAGCTTGTACTTTGTATGCATTCTGTTTTTTTATGGTGTCATCCACTTGAGCTTTCGTTGTGTTTCAATTTTGAGATCATGTCCCAAAATGGCATGTAAAAACGGAGAGATAGCAACAATAATATATATACATGAATATACACTAATTCTTGTGGTCTGGTCCATTTAAGCTTTGGATATGATTCAATTTTAGAGCATGTCCAAAAATAATATGTAAAAATAGATGGATGGTGTGAATAATATATATATATATATATATATATATATATATAATGGTGGGCCTACAAAGTTTACTCAGTATACTAAGATTCAAATTGGCTGCTGAGCTCAAAAAGATTTGTTCATTGTTATTGTCCTATAGAGAATATTAAACTTTATGATATTTTTTAGTGTTATTATTTTTGTATTAGTCTGTGTTAATGTTATTTTTGTTAGGTTAACTTTATATATTATATATATATTTATTTAACAAAAATAAAAATAAAAAACCCAAGCTAATCCATGCTTGAACTTGGCGTAGTTCAGCTTAGTATAACTTGGATATTTGGACCAAATCTAACCAAGCTCAAGATCAAGCTCATATAATATGGGTCAAACCAAGCTTAAACAGTAAAGATGGGCTCAAAGCTTGGCTCATGTAAAGCTCGAACAAGGGGTGTTATATAAACAAGCCAAACCAAAGTTGTATCAAACTCGGTTCGGGCCAGCTCGTGTACAGCTCTACTTATGGACTTCTATGGCTCTATGCCTGTACAGTTAGCAAGCCCCTATGTAGATAGAAGAGGGTGCTGATTAGGAGACCAGTACAATGCGGCCCTGCCAGTGGGGCCCTGCGTTGATGTATGTAGTGTATATTCATGTTGCCCATCTACTTTTTCAGCCCATTTTAGGGTACGAGCCTAAAAATTAAGTAGAACTAAATCTTAGGCGGACCACACCATAGGAAATAGTGGTGATTGACCATCAAAAACTTCTTGTGAGCTATAAATTATTATTATTATTATTTTTTTTTTTTATCAAGCTGATGTTTCCTTTAACCTTTATCTAGGTCTGTGTGACCTTATCAACCTGTTGGAGACAAATACAAATTATTGCGGGCCTATCGATTTTTTAATGGTGGGTGTTCAATAGCCACTGTTTCGTATGGTGTGCCCATAAGAAGTTTTTAATGGTCAATCACCATTGTTTCCTGTGGTGTGGCCCTAGGGAGTTTTTAATGGTGGGCCTTAGGGAATTTTTAATGGTGGGCGTTCAATCACCACTGTTTCCAGTGGTATGGCACCATAAGAAGTTTTTCATAGTCAATCGCCACTGTTTCCTGTGGTGTGGTCGACATGAGATTTGGATCTGCATAATTTTTGGTCTCATGCCCTAAAATGAGCTGGAAAAATGGATGCACGGCATGGATATAAAATACATACATCAAAGTGGGCCCACAGTCAGGGCCGCTCCTAATCCGCTCCAAATAGAAGAAAGCTTGGATGTAGCACTCGTGTGCCACGTACTTTCCTAAATATTTAATCCGGTAGGAAAATGATAAAGTCACAAAATAAAGAAACAGACAGCAGCCAGTGTGTGATGGGGCCCACCTCTTGCTACTCAGGACATATTTCTTTCTTAACCAGCTCCAAAATTGTTCTTGCATCCGGACAGCCCTTTGTTAGGCCGAACTAAAGCGAAATTACCATTCTCGTGTTTGATTTTTATGGAAGGACAGTACTGTGGTGTGTGGCCCACCAACAATCATAATAAATGCATTTGAGGCATCTTGCAGAAGACAAATCCCAACTTAGGATATTCGGGCCGTCGAACTTGAGACAGGTCATTGTCCACATATAGTTTCACCCCACAAAAAGAAAAAAATAGACTAGCACCCGTCCAGACATCAAAGCATTTCCAAAGATAGGAAGGGTAGCTCGACACCGGTGCAACATATCAAGGTCACCTTTGCTTCTTCCACACCCAAATCTCAGGAATTTAAATCCTCCATCCAAACTGTGAAAAGGATACCACTTGTTGTTGTGGTGCATAGTCCAAATACCACAATAGTCATATCCATATCGATCAGTGATCCTAACCATTGGATCGACTCTTGTTGAGTGTAGACCATTTCTAAGAATTTCTATAAGGTAAGCTTATTGATCAACGGTTTCGATTTTCTTAAGGGTTACATATTATGATCGGTTATATTGGTGGACCACACTAAAGTTGTGATTAAACTAAAATCGTGCTGGATGATGCTTTACAACTGTGTTACAGACACATTGCTTTATTTAAATTAAGAATGCTAAATTCATTTGAAGAGTAAGGGAGAGGAATTTCTATAGATTTCAAAATAATTCCCCTCCATAATTATTTAAACATGACGCAGGGAAGAACGTGATGAGGTCGATCACCGTCTTCCTCAAGGATAACTATTCTGAATCCACGGAGCTTCTCTGGACTCCTCAAAGAGACTTTTCGAATCCACGAGGAAAGAAAGCAGGAAAATAGAAATAAATTCTAATAAAATTTGAAATTAATTGATGAATGAAATAAAACGAGTTCACATCCCTTTAAATAAGGAAACCAAGCAATAGCAAAAAAATCAGACTCAAACTACAACTAAAACTCCTAGAATCCGCGACTTACTATAAATAGTAAACTTACTATTTATAGACGGTCGTGATGTCTACTAGTGCGCAAGGTTTTCGGCCAAAAATAGTTAGTGTCCTATTTGGCTTCACCAAACCATTCTCCTAATTATCCTAAGTACTTTTCATGTTGGACACAACTCGTAAAGCCTAACGGATAAAGAGCTATAAGCAAACTAAAACTTACTATTTATAGTAAAAATGAAATTAAAACAAGGAAACAACCGTAGATCAGGGGGTTTCTCGCAAATTCGGGCTGCGCAACCCGGCATAGCAGGGCTGATTGGTTAAATTAGCTCGTTCTACCCCAAAATCATATATTTTACTTCAGATAACTCATTCCAGATTGTGAGATACGCCCGATATAAGGTTTGATGGTCCGGATCAATTCTGTTGTCAACCATGCCTTTTCTAATCCATCTTGGCTATGAAATTGTCCGTGACCCGCTCTACATTAAAACACCACCTGGATACTTCTTAAACTATTTTCTTATCCTATGCTTCTCTAAATGTGTAAGTTGCCGAAGATTTTCATTTCCAATGCATTCTACATCCTTTCAGTTCAGCAAATTATAGTTTATACCATCAACCATCTTCCTTTTTTACCATCCAATCAAAATGGCTTTTGGGAAAAAGCCCATCCAGTAAGATTCTTTTGTTTAGATGGGGAGTAAAAAATATTAGGTGGGCATGCAAGATAAATGCTCCAGTGCTCTCAAAAAGTTAAGAGTGCTTCTAGTTGCATTAGGATATTCCAGTCCATTGATCTGGACCATCCATTAGATCTAGCACGCACTTCATCGTCATCCACAACGGTGAGGTCATTTCCATAAAGATCCACCCAACAAACAATTTCCACCATGTATTTGTTGGAGCCCACCATGGATTGATGATCATTTCAAATATTCACTTTTGTCAGGTGATTATGACCATGGCATCCATGGTTGAGTAATATATAGCTAGCCACCTTGTAGACGAATCACAGTACTAACCATTCATATGGCATATAGACCACTCATATTTTTTAGACATTCATTTGATAGCCATGAAATGAATGGATGATATTTCCTGATATATATGATTTTAAAGCTTCAGCCGTCCACAATATTATTTCTCATAATTTGGATGGTAGACGTACATAAACGCAATGTGCGAGCAGTCAACCATCATTGGAGTAGCTAACTTTTTACAACTTCTCCTCCTCTCTCCTTCACATGAGGTGGGGGATTAATGGCTAACAAAGACAGTAAAAAATAAAATAAAATAAAATAAATCATAAGTAAATTGGGTGAACGAAAAAGATGAGTGGTTGAGAGAGGAGGAAAAGACCTGGCGCATCAAGATTTGTTCTATCAATTCTCCACGATCTTTTCAAGTATTAGTTTAAGAACTTCGATCTCTTATGTTCTAACATTTATTATTATTATTATATTTGAAAATAACTTCAATCAAAACAAAAATATCCTGACTGTTATGTTATTAAAAAAAAAAAAAAAACTTTTCTATAATCATCAGCAACTCGAAATTGAATCAGTTTCCATCCTAACCATTCAACAGCTATTTCATCCCCGTTATCCATTGAGCTTGCTTTGAATAATCCAACTTAGATTTTTAACTAATCCAGCACTTCAACAAGTGCTTGAGTTAGAGATATTTGGAGAGTCAACAAAATCCATATTTTTTAATTGCAAAGAGTTGAAAGATTGAAGAATTTTTAGACCTTCAAAAAGTGTTCGGTTATGGAAATGTGAAGTGATTGGATGTGAATAAAGAAGATTTAAACTTTTGTGAACAGCGATGAGTTGAATGCGTTGTAAGTGTCTTCTTTTCTTTCCACGTGCATTGCATGTGCCACATCTGCTAGTCACTGTTGATAAATGAATTATGGCGTAAGCATGACCCGAGTAGTAGCCAATGGAATGAAATTATCGATAAAACTTGTTATTGGAAGAGCATGCAATACCTGAGCTTTACTGGCAGTGTGTCACATCCACTCCATCCACCATTCACGATGGCTCAATTTAGGACCTGATTCCAAAAAATCAAGCTGATCCAAAACTTAGGTGGGCCATGCCACGAGAAACCCAAGTTAGTTTGCTGGTAGAGAGACATTCTGAAAATCAGCCTGATGGAAAGCTCAGGCCACGTGAATTTAGTGAGGCCTGTAATATAAGTATTAATTTGTTGGTTGGACTAAGTTTTTACATAAATGATCTTGACCATCCATTTTATAGGCTTTTTCATTGGATGGTTAGGACGATCCGATAGGTGTTTTTTTTTAGCCGTGAAATGTTTGCTGGACCTAATGGTTGGTCAGTATCTTTTGATTGGAGCATTCAACTGTCCGAATTGAACTCGAAACTGATGGTTGGACACCATGTGATTATTTCCCTTCAAGACCTTAAAATATAACTGATTTTTACCCTTTGATCTGATCCAGAGGAATTGAAGGTCTTGCTCATCATCTAACTCACCTTATGGGGACAGTCAAAACCGTTGATTTGATGGGCCCAGCTACGGATAAGGGATTCCCCTGAAATTCTCCGGATTGAAAGATTTTAACCCTTTTGATATTTGGCTTCTTCCATCGAATGTGAACGTTGGGATGCTTTTTTCTATTAAACTTCTATTCATGGGCATCACTTGAGTTGGGGTCGTCCAATCATGCAGATTTCCAAAAAATCCTTCATCTTGGATGAGGACCATCATATGAAAGGTTTAGATCACCACACAACCGACCATACATGTGGAAAATCCTATGTGCCAACAAAATATAAGGTTGCTAATGAGCTCGACATATGAATTCATGGATTGACTACTAATGTAGAACGTATTGTTGGGGGCCTTGCACAAAACCTTAGGATTTAGCCGCCCGAACAAACCAAAATTATGGGATAATAATGCAATGAAATAAATCAAAGCAACAATCACATGTCACACAAGAGATTTTTACGTAGAAAACCTTTAAAGAGGTAAAAACCATCCAGATCAACAATCCACTATAAAAGTAGAACGTTACAACCTTCTTCACTCTCGCAGGAGCGGATAAACAATAAAAGAATAAAAAGAAAACTAAGAGATCTCACCGATCACAAGGACGTAGAAGTGTTGAGACGACGGCTCCCTTCCACAAGCTTCCTCTCTCTCTTTTTTTTTTTCTCTCTCACACCATAAGCCCTTTTAGGAAACCCTCTTGTGCTTTTCTTCACACTACACAATACCCTAGAAAATTCTAGGAACTCCTTTTTATAGTTTTAGGAAACTCCTTTCCGTATCCCTGTTACGAAAGGACTCAAATCCGCAATTTCACGCAAAAACTGCGTAACCTAAGACTGGTCCTAGCCGCCTACGACTGGTCGTAGACTGCGGAGAAAATTAATAACAACTCGCTGGACATTGAGTCGTGTCAGGGCTCGAACCTACGACCGGTCGAGCGCCTCCCACGACCAGTCGAGCAGCGCGATGAAACCTTCCAAAATTTCAACCACTGCACTGTCTCTCCTCTGTACTGAGGAAGAAAATCTCATCAAATCTCTCCCTTTCCGACTCAGGAGGAATTCACCTTCTTCAAGAAAGCCAGGTTTCTACAAACTTCAAACTTGCCCTTGAACAAAGCCTTGGTCATCATGTCTGACCCATTATCGTCCATGTGGACTTTCTCAAGCTGTAACACTTTCTGTTCCAAAGTATCCCTGATCCAGTGATACCAAATCTCTATGTGCTTCGACTTGAAATGCTGACTTGGATTCTTGCTCAAGTGTATAGCATTTTGACTATTGCAATAGACCACGTGCTTCTCCTGCTTCAGGCTAAGTTCCTATACGAACCTCTTCATCCAAAGCATCTCTTTACATGCCTTTGTGACTGTAATGTACTCGGCCTCTGTCGTCGACAATGCTACGACCTTCTTAGCTTGCGTGAACATGAACCCCGATGTAGACTTCCTGGAGTCCATGTCGCCTGGCATATCTGCATCTGTGTAGCCCTCTAGCACAGGTTTATCGTCACCATAGCATAGGCTCAACCTAGATGAGCCTCTTAGATACCACAGTATCCACTTCACCGCTCCCCAATGTTCTTTGCCAGGATTGGCAAGATACCGGCTGACAACACCAACCACATATGCTATATCTGGGCATGTACACACCATAGCATACATCAAACTTCCTACAGTAGATGCGTAGGGTATCTTCTGCATCTCTTCCACCTCTGCCTTCGTCTTGGGACACTGCTTGTCGCTCAATCTGAAGTAACCATCCAGTGGAGTACTGACCGGCTTCGCTGCATTCATATTGAACCGCTCTAAGACTTTCTCAATATACCGCTCTTGTGACAGCTAAAGTTTCTTACTGCTTCTGTCACGGGTTATCTCCATTCCTAGGATCTGTTTAGCCGGGCCCAAGTCTTTCATCGCAAACGACTTGCCCAACTCCTGTTTCAGCCTGTCGATCTTCTTGATGTCTTTTCCTAAGATGAGCATGTCATCAACGTATAAGAGCAGAACTAAGAAATCACCATCTGAAAACTTGCGCTTGAACACACAGTGGTCCGACTTCGTTCTGTCATACCCATGCTGTAACATAAACGAATCAAACTTCTTGTACCATTGTCGTGTAGCTTATTTCAGCCCATATAAGCTCTTCCTCAGCCTACACACCATATGCTCATTGCCCTTGACTTTGAACCCCTTTGGTTGGTGCATGTAGATCTCTTCTTCTAGGTCACCATGGAGAAAAGCAGTTTTAACGTCCAACTGCTCTATCTCTAAATCCATGCTAGCCACTAACCCAAGCAACACCTGTATGGATGTCATCTTCACCACTGGTGAGAATATCTCCTCGAAGTCTATGCCTTTCTTCTGACCGAACCTTTTTACCACAAGTCTGGCCTTGAACCTCGTCTGTGAATTCTTCTGCTCAACCTTCTTTCTGAACACCCACTTGTTGCTTAGAGCTTTCTTGCCCTTAGACAGTTTCATCATGTCATAGGTGTGGTTCTTATACAAGGATTTCATCTCCTCTTGCATAGCTTTCAACTACTCCCTCTTATGTTTATCGGCTAGGGCCTCAGAATAATCTTCTGACTCTCCCCCATCAGTCAGCATAATGTACTCATGCGGTGAGTACCTCTTGGACGGCTGTCTGTCCCTAAATGACCTCCTCACCTGTGGCTCAACAGGTGGATCAAGTGGGGGCTGCTCCCCTGGTACATCTTCTGTAGAAACTCCCTCATCCTCTGCACCTTGTTGTACTCCCCTGTCATCAGGCACCACGGGAGGAATAACTGGATCCATGTCCTCTAGCTCACTTGAACTAAGCTGGTTCTTCTCTGGCTTACCAATGTCTTCAATGCACTGATCTTTAAAGAAAACCACATCTCTGCTCCTGACGAGCTTCTTCTCGGTCGGATCCCACAATCTGTAACCAAACTTTTCATCACCGTACCCTAGGAACACACAATGCCCGATCTTCATATCGAGCTTGGACCTCTCGTTCCTTGGTACGTGAATGGATGCCCTGCATCCAAATACCTTGAGATGACTGTACGATGGATCTTGTCCAGTCCATACCTTCTCGGGTACTTCTCCATTCAACGAGGCTGATGGAGACCTGTTTATCAGATACACCGCTGTGTGCATTACTTTTCCCCATAACGTCTTGGGCAACTTCGCATGGGATATCATGCATCTGATTCTCTCAACAATGGTGCAATTCATTCACTCAGGTACACCATTATGCTGGAGGGTCTTGGAAACCGTCTATTCATGCCGTATACCTAGGGACTTGCAGTAGTCATGAAAGTCGCCGATGTACTCACCACCATTATCAGTGCATGAAACAACTTAAACACACCAAAGACCTCGTCCTTAGATTTTAATGCATAAATCCAAACCCTCCTAGATGCATCATTTATAAAAATAACAAAATACAATGCCCCACCCAAGGTTTTTGTCCTCATAGGACCACACACATCAGAATAAACTAAATCTAATGCATACACTTTATTAACATGAGAAACAGTTTTAACGAATGAAACTTTATGTTGTTTTCCTGATAAACAATCAAGACAGGTTTTGAGAAGTATACATGTCACGTCTGCAATGAGTCGCTTCCTCGCTGGTAGCTAAAGCCCTTTTTCACTCATGTGGCCTAGATGCCTGTGCCACATGTCAATAGTTGAATCTTTCACTGCGTTCAACCCACCCTTGCATACACTGACACTTGCCTTGTATAGGGTGCAACACTTCTTTCCTCTGGCTGCGATCAACGAATCCTTGATGAGCTTCCAACACCCACCAACAAACCGGCTTTTATAGCCATCATCATCCAACCTTCCCGTCGACATCAAGTTGAGGCGAAGGTCTGGGATATGCCTCACATCCCTGAGAACTAACGTGCAGCCCACATCGGTCTTCACATAAATATCACCAACTCCCACGATCTTTGATATGCCAGAATTTCTCATCTTCACGGTTCCATAGTCACCTGACTTGTAGCTTGTGAAGAAATCCCTACGTGGAGTCGCATGAAAAGAAGCTCCTGAGTCAATCACCCAGTCGATGTCCTGACTTATAGTCGTGAGACATACATCGTGATCTGCTTAAAGAATAATAACAATGTCGTCATCTGAAGCGACCGCATTAGAATCAAATTCATCTTCCTTCTCCTTTCCTTTTCCTTTCTTGTCATTTTTAGCCTTACGACATTCATGCTTATAGTGTCCCTTCTTGCCACAATTCCAGCATTCAACCTCTTTTCTATTACTCGATTTGCCTCTTGATTTTTCTCGGGCCTTCACGCCCTTCCTGTTCTTTCCTCTCCCCCATTCCTGTGTCACAAGTGCCTCTTGCTGAGTAGACCCCTGAGACTTCCTCCTTGTCTCTTCATTGAAGAGACAACTAGTAACCTGTTACATGGATATCTTTCCGTCTGGCGCGGAGTTACTTAGAGACACCACCAATGTCTCACAACTGTCAGGCAACGAACTAAGCAATAGTAAAGCCTGCAATTCATCATCCAGGACCATCTTCATATAGGAGAGTTGGTTCACTATATTGCTGACCTCATTCATGTGCTCGGCCACAGAACCACCATCCTTAAACTTGAGATTCACAAGCCGCCTTATCAGAAAAATCTTATTACCGGCTGTCTTCCTCTTGTACAGCCCTTTTAGTTTCAACCATAGGCTAGCGGCTGAGGTTTCCGTAGACACATGGTCGAATACAGAATCATCCAGCCATTGTCTAATAAACTCCACCGTCTTCCGATCCAACTTCTTCCAATCATCATCAGACATATCCTTGAATTTTGCTGATATGCCTAAAATTGAAGAATATAGATCCTTGCAATAAAGCAAGTCCTCCATCTTATCCTTCCATATGGTCCAGTTAGAACCTTGAGCCACCTTCCATAATTCCAAACCGATCCTACCCGTTCAATGAACTTAGCACTCTGATACCACTTTGTTGGGGGCCTTGCACAAAACCTTAGGATCTAGCTGCCCGAACAAACCAAAATTATGGGATAATAATACAATGAAATAAATCAAAGCAACAATCACACGCCACACAAGAGATTTTTTCGTGAAAAACCCTCAAAGAGGTAAAAACCACGGGACCTCATCCAAATCAACAATCTACTATGAAAGTAGAACGTTACAACCTTCTTCACTCTCGCAGGAGCGGATAAACAATAAGAGAATAAAAAGAAAAGTGAGAGATCTTACCGATCACGAGGACGTAGAAGCGCTGAGACGACGGCTCCCTTTCACAATCTTCCTCTCTCTCTTTTTTTTCTCTCTCTCTCACACCTTAAGCCCTTTTACGAAACCCTCTTGTGCTTTTCTTCACACCACATAATACCCTAGAAAACCCTAGGAACCCCTTTTTATAATTTTAGGAAACTCCTTTCCGCATCCCTGTTGTGAAAGGACTCAAATCCGCAATTTCACACAAAAACTGCATAACCTATGACTGGTCCTAAAAATTTCAGGACTGGTCCTAGCCACCTACGACTGGTCGTAGCTCATGGAGAAAATTAGCAACAACTCGTTGGACTTTGAGTCGTGCCAGGATTCGAACCTACGACCGGTCGAGCGCCTCCCACGACCGGTCGAAGACCACCTATGACTGGTCGAGCAGCGCAATGAAACCCTCCGAAATTTCAACCACTGCACCGTCTCTCCACTATACTGAGGAGGAAAACCCCATCACGTATCACATATACATTCCTAGTATGGTTGGACCAAAGAAGGAGAACAGTAAATTGACCATAACTTTTGATCTGAGCATCATTACAGCACGCGTAACCTATCAATCTTTACTGAAACCTGTCATTCAATGTGAACCGACCCTCGTGTCTATCCGTTTCGTCATAAAATGCACACTTTTAGCTCAAAAAAGTAAATTAAAGGTAAATTTACTATTTTTAGTAATTCTAAATTTTTTAATATTATCTTATTTTTAGAGTTATAGATTTCTTTTTTTTTTCTTTTTTTTTAGAAATAACTTATAATAATGTTAGGACTCTTCTAGCAAAAATTTATTTGAATTTTTTTTTTTTTAGAAATTAGGCTTTAGAATAATTTTATTATAATTAGGATTTTTATCAGAGTTAGAATTTTATTTTTTTTGGTAATTACGAATTTGTGTTTATTTTCTTTATTAATGGTGTGACAAGGCTAAACACATGAGACAATTATTAATCAATTTATTTTAAATTTTATTGGAATTTTTTGCTATTTTGTATCTTTCATTGATGATTTGAAAAATATCTGTGAAGTGTCTCCATGGATTCTGAGTAATTATCCCCTGAGGAACACGATGCTTGATCTCATCACACCCATCGCTGCGTCAACTACTCATCTGAGTCAACTCGACCTCAGTCAAGTTTGATCCAGTTCTGCACTGATCTAAGTCTGTGGTGCAAGTGGGCCCCAGTCAGCCTGACTTGGTGAGTCATCCTTTGACTCAGTAGAGTCACAGCTGAACTCAGACTCAGGGCCAAATGAGTTTATCTGAGTCATAAAATCAATCCCTACCGTAGGATCATTGACCTCGCTGCCTCCGGCGGCTTTGATACTTTAACCCAAATAACCAGAACTTAATCAGTGGAGCACAACCATACACATCGAACACAAAAAAACATAATCAACCGGTGTAACGTTATGCATTGTGGGCCGATCGACTGTTATCGTCCGTTTGGCACGACCCCGTGGTATGATTGAAAGGGACATTTCAAGCCAACGACAGTGATTTGAGGAACAATCATCACCTTTTGTGTCGATGAGTGGATAGGGACCTCCCACAGCTTCGTGGACATGATAGCAAAGCAACCCTCAAGATGGGTATGGAAGCCAAGACAATGATCATGACTGAAAGAGAAAGCTAAACATTACAAAACAAAAACAGGACCATCCCTTGTTTTAGGTTTAGGCCAGATTCGATGTGTGTCAACCACCATTTAGTTCATAGTTTCAGGCCTACGATTGATAAGATCAGCGATTGCATCAATCAATCCAAACCAACCAATTGATGGGCCACCTTAAAATTATAAAGATTCAAAGTAACTGGCTCTTTCTAACCATTTGATCCATGTATTTTTTTTTCATGACCATCTGACAATGGGTGATGGGTTAGATTATGATAGGCTCCCAATGGGTCATGCATGGGGAGTTCAACAGATTGGACGGTCCAGATCCATGACCCATTGGCACTTATCAACGGTTTACTGGGTTCCTACCATTTACTAAAATGCTAACAGAAGCATACTTGATTCTAAACCGTTAGGATAAGGGACAAGAAGGCCCTTGGACCCTAAATAAGATCGTTCATATCCCATTTTCCAAACCCTTTTTCCTCATCTTTCATTTGGATGGTTGTATGGCCTTGTCATTCTTTCTTGCAAGTGGGCCACACCAAGTTCAATTGCTCATATCATCTGGTGGGAACCTAGAGCTTTCTTCCAATTAAATACAAACTACCCACTTGCCATTGAGGAGAAGAGGAGTAATTAAAACCATTTATTCTTTAACTTACTATGTATAAGATAATGGGATGTCTCTTTTGAGTTGGGTGGACCACATGTGTATGGATGGCTTTTTATCAGAAAATATATGTCTACGACATGGATGTTAATGTCATGTTTTTCTTTCCATTCTCTTTGGGGTTTTAGAGGACCACATGAGGATGGATGTGGTTTTATGGGTGGATGTTGTTAATGTTGTGTTTCTTTCTATTTTTATTTTGATGTAACATGTCATGTGCTCTTGGTAGGTAGTGGTGTTATGTGACATTTATGGAACCTAGGATGATTTTAAAAATAGAAATCTGGATTGATAAAAATGGAAGTTATGTGGACTAGGTCCTAATGGAGATAAGGTTAGGTTGTATACATTTCATTTTCAACAGTATCATATGAGGTTTGGAGATGTGAAAGGTTCAAAAAATGCAAGAAAAAAACAAATGGTCTGATCTAGTAATGTCTTAATATGCTTTTCTTTGATTGAGTAAACATATCACATTATCCTGACTTTATAGTGAATTAGTATGTTTTGTTGAGTTAGTGATATCTTTTCTTGGGTGGTTTTCTGGAAGGAAATTATCTTTTTTGGGAACCTTGGTTGACATGTATGAAGCCTATTTCCTTGGGTTTGGCGTAAATAAGGGTGCTGGGCCAGATGGTGTGGGTGTGGGTGTGCGTATTAATTTCACCCTGATTAATAACTGCATTGGGTGTGGGTATTACCCGGCCGAAGACAAGAATATTAGAATATGTTATAAATAATAATATTCCAATTATTTTATAATTACTAATTACTTCTTGAGAAATGCTCACTCTTGGAAGACTATGAGTTATAGTGCTACTGGTTGAATCCGTTTGCTTGGACAATCTTGTTGATCTATCGGAACCATCCATCATCTCTGGAACACATTTAATAGGTTAATGCACAAAATTCTTACTGATCATGTGCTCCAATCTATCTTTAATGTGGCCGTATCTTCTACAGCCATCCATTTTCAAAGCCATGAATGGAATGTTTATAATTACTTTAAAATATGGTTCTTTATAATCATAAGCAATATTTTTTTATTTTTTTATTTTTTTATTTTTTTTACGACATTGTGTTCTGTCTCATTTTAACTATTCACAATCACCCACGTGCATCGGATACTCCATTGCTAACTGGTCAAATAATTGATTGGATCCATTTTGCATCAGATATATATATATATATATATATATATATATATATATATATATATATATATATATATATATATATATATACCCTGAACCTAATCAATAGTCTAATGGATTGGACTCTCTAAGCGTCCCAATGCAACTAGGACCACTATAACTTACGGTGCGCTGTGAGAGCATTGGAGCCTCTTTCTCACTTATTGGTAATATATAATAATTAACATTTTTAATTTGAAAATTTTAAAAGACACCAATTCCTCTATATGGTGTTACAGGATAAGTTTATCCTACAACATTTGTAAGTCGAGGCTATGGCGTGTATAATTTGTATGCGAATCAACCCGTTGACTAGCGTGTTTAGTATGTCATCCAATCCATCTCACTAGGGTCCCTCACCATACAAATAGGACACCCCATCTGGAAAAAAATATTGTTTCCTAAATTTTTAATCTCAAACATCAAGTTATGAAGCTATTTTTATGTTTTAATAGAAAAATAAAATTGAATTTTAGTTAATAGTGAGATTATTTATTTATTTATTTGTTTCAAATTATAACTAGGTATCAGATGTTGCAAAAAAACACGGGCACATAATTAATACAAGCAAAGAAAAATCATTAAAAAAAAAAAAAAAGAGTTAAGCCAAAACTTGAGAAAGAGAAAGAGAGGAGGTATAAAGATTTACATGGTTTGACAAGATGCTTATGTCTATTGGATAAAAATTTAGAACTTTTTTTTTTCACTAATACACAAAAAGTTTATAGTAAAAGGTCAACTCTCTCTTCTACTCTTTTATTCTACAAGAATTCTCTCACCAAGAAATTTCAGGAAAATCACCATCTCTCTACATGTATTTTCTTTTTATAGACAACATAAGAGAGATAAAGCCTAAGAAACTAAGCTTCCCAAGTTTCTTATGAAACAAGAGGGAAAAAAAAAAAAGAAAAAGAGAGAGATGAGGCACGTATAACTCATACATAAGGCATGTATAAAAGGTCACCACTTCAACATTCTTCTGCTTAAAAACTAGGATCATTCTTCTGCTTACACACATGGTAACTGATGTAGAGTGGGTCGCGGACAGTTTCATAGCCAAGATGGATCAGAAAAGGCCCGGTCGACGACAAAAGTGACCCGAACCGTTGGACCTTAGATCGGGCGTATCTCGCAATCCGGAATGAATTATCTGACGTAAAATATATGATTTTGGGGTAGAACGACCTACTTTAGTCAGCCAACCCTGCTATGCTGGGTTGCGCAAGCCGGATTTACAAAAAATCCCTTGATCGACAGTCGTTTCCCTGTTTTATTTTTGTTTTTACTATAATAGTAAGTTTTAGTTTGATTATAACTCTTCATCTGTTGGGCTTTAGGAGTTGTGTCCAACATGAAAAGTGCTTAGAATAATTAGGAGAACGGTTTGGTGAAGCCAAATAGGAAACTTACTATTTTTGGCCGAAACCCTTGCGCACTAGTAGACATCACGACCATCTATAAATAGTAAGTTTACTATTTATAGTAAGTCGGGGATTCTAGGAGTTTTAGTTGTAGTTTGATTTTGATTTCTTTCTTATTGCTTGGTTCCCTTATTTAAAGGGTTGTGAACTCATTTTTATTCATTCATTAATCAATTTCAAATTTTATTAGAATTTATTTCTATTCTCTTACTTTCTTTCCTCGAGGATTCGAGAAGTCTCCATGGAAAATCCAAAGAAGCTCCGTGGATTCGGATTAGTTATCACACGTTCATCCCTGCGTCAGTAACAACTGTTTAAACTTCACTAGTTGCTAACTAACAATGACCCCAAAAGAAGTCCTACGCCAAATATACTTCATTTTAATAAGTTTTGTCGACATATTTGTTATATTGTCTTGGTGTGAATCTCTTGCAATGGGTTCGTCAATCTTCGACCATATCATAAACAAAGTAATACTAAATAATATTGTGCTTAGTTCGAGCACAGAACACTGGAATCTTAGCCAAGAGTAATACGCTTTGATTGACACAATAAATCATTACAATTTTCTACTAAAAATTTAACTCTTCTTACTATCTCTTCAATTAAATA
Organism: Magnolia kwangsiensis; assembly: GCA_037074715.1. Taxonomy (NCBI): domain Eukaryota; kingdom Viridiplantae; phylum Streptophyta; class Magnoliopsida; order Magnoliales; family Magnoliaceae; genus Magnolia; species Magnolia kwangsiensis. The sequence continues at coordinate 36,821,315 of CM073576.1, read as the reverse complement.
ATTTTCTTATATATTTACGTGTAGCTGACATATACTCTACTTTTGTAATAGACAAGGCCACCACTAATTGAAATCTACATTTCCAACTAACCACCCTGTCAACCAAAGGAAAACGTTAACTTATGATAATTTTTTATCTTAATCTCATGCTTACTCTGTATCTACGAACCTAACAAAGTTTAAGTCTTAACCATTATAGCAAATAACATACTCAAAATTACCATTCAAATAATTAAATTTCCACTTGACCATAGTCCAATAATCTCTGTCATGGTTCACAATGTATTTACTAAACTATTCCTACTGCTTGTGTAATGTCTAGTTTGGTGGACACCATGGCAAACACAAGTCTTCCTACAATTGATGAATATAATACTTGAAACTATCTACATTCTCTACTTCTGTAATAGGATATTGATAACATCACAAACCATGATATTTTTAACAAAAACTTATTGTCATCTACATCAAAGAATATTTGACTTGGAGTCACCACTAGCCAGTAACTCAGATTTTCGCAGTTGACTAAACCCTTTAAAATCTTTAGAAATTAAAGAATCCAAGGATTCCCTATTTTATAATGACTCCTAATCTACGATCTAAGATTCTGAGTAAGGCACTTTGGTGATAGTGAAGGCCTGCACGCAAGTGTACAGTCTCCACTTTACGAAACTCAGTGGATTTTAAGGGATTTGATTAGCTTAATAGCAATGCAATGAAGTAGATGATACACAATACGTTAGTGCAATGCATAACTTATGAGAAGGAACAAAGGGTCGAAATGCATGTGATCCTTCAGGACCCGTTTACTTGAGAGAGACGATCGAGAAATGAAAAGGCACTCCCGTTAACTCAAATTTTTTGTATTGGAAGATTAGAGAACTAACAAGCTGCAGAGAATACACTCGAACTAACTGGAGTGGATGGGGATTGAGAAGAGATATATTAGTGCATATGCTAGAATGCAGAAATGATAAGGATGAATGGGTACAATGTCCAACTCAAGAGTGGAAGCAAGGGGTCTAAACGCATGCGATTCGCTAGAACTCGCTTACCTGAGAGAGATGGTAAAGAAAAGAAAAAATACTCATGTCTACCTGAGTTTTTGATATGTTAGTATCTAAAGAAACTGACAAGCCTAGTGTTAACAACTGTACATTATACATAGATCCTTTCCTGATTTCTCTCCCATGGTTATGGGATTTTTGTTTTCTAATTGTTATGTATAGTTGGTAACAGAATCTATTACCTTATTCTTTGCCTCTCATCTGATCATGTGGGATTGGCTACCTAGTATATGTATGTATCATCTCCTATGTGAATATACATTGAATACAACCATTCTAAACCTTTACATAGTATCAAAGCCAAACTCTCACGGTTCTGCCTGTGTTGGCAGCCTCTTTCTTTTATCTTTAAATCTCTTACACCATTTTATTTCTTCCTCTCTTCTTTATCTTCAGTTTTGAAGCCTCTTATTACTCTGTCACAACTTCTGAATTTGCTGGTGGCTGTGGTTATTCTTGTGTTCTCTTTCTACAACTTTCCTCATGGCTACCCCATCTGAGATCCCACCCACGGCAATTGAGACTTTCAATATGACTGACTGTTCTATTCCTTCAACCCATGCTCATCGTGTAGATACTTCACTCGATCCTACGAGTCCTTACTACCTTCACAACTCAGACAATCCAGGTATGACATTGGTGTCTAACACCTTGACTGGAGATAACTATTCGACTTGGAGCCAAGCAATGAGAATGGCTTTAAGTGCAAAGAAAAAATTGGGCTTCATCAACAAGACCATTCCTAAACCTGATTCAGTAGTGAATCCATGTGAATTTGCACAATGGCAACGTTGCAATGACATGGTTCTCTCTTGGATCCTCAACTCCGTCACCGCAAATCTTGCCAATAGTATTATCTACACGGATTCGGCATCGAAGGTATGGGCAGATTTGAAAGAACGTTTTTCTCAAAGTAATGCTCCTCACCTATATCAAATTAGGCAAGCCATTTCTTCTTTCATGTAAACAACAATCATCTATGGTTGTTTATTTCGACAAGTTAAAAGGATATTGGGATGAGTTGACATCTTATTCACTGCTGTCATCTTGCACTTGTGGAGCAATGAAGATCTCTCATGATCGTGATTAAGAAGAGAAGGTGCTTCAGTTCCTCATGAAACTTCATGACTCTTATGTTGTTGTCCGTGGACAGATCCTACTCATGAATCCCTTACCTTCTCTTAACATGGCCTATGCTCTTGTATTACAAAAGGAGAAACAAAGGGAGATTGCCAATTCTCTTCACAATCCAGTTGGTATGGCACTAGCTGTGATTCGTGTTGCGCAGCACGCCAACAACGCAATGAGCCGAGATCCAATCTCAGGCCTCACCCATAAACGATAAACAGAAAGAAATATAAACTATAAAAAAACCAAAGAAATCAAAGCAAATCACAAGACAAGATATATGTGGAAAAACTCCAAAGTAAGGTAAAAAACTACGGATACAAACTTCCACTATGAAGAAAAATAAAGATTACAAGGAAAAATACTAACCTCTCCCATAGACGCACATAGAAAACCCTTGTCCACACCTTAAAATTATTTCTCAATATTCCAATATCCTAGAAAACGCACATAGAAAATTATTTCTGAATATTCCAATATTTCTCAATATTCCAATATCCTAGAAAACTACGGATACAAACTTCCACATAGAAAACCCTTGCCCACACCTTAAAATTGTTCTCGGTTATTCCCAAGTTATACTCTGATACCAACTTCTGTCACGCCCCAAACTCGAAAACTGGGCTCACAAAATTCTCGATCGCCGAATCCGGCGCCGACAGCCTCCGTAGAATCTCATTCTCGGCTCCCAGCTCCCATTCGCCATGTTCCGATCCTGGGATGCTACCAGGAGGATTTTTAATGTCAGTTTGATTCGTAATAAGCATAACCAAAGGCATAACCCACAAACAACAACCAAAAACTCCATTACATTTCCACTATGATCAACAACTTTACAAGTACAATGAGCATAATGGGAAATACAATGAGAATGAACAAAAAATCCAAACAATCTGCTACGTGCTCCTGCCTCAACGCTGCTGCGAGCCAACGTCACCTGCACGCAACGGTCGTGCATAAGCTTATAGAAAGCTTAGAGGGTGGTGAAAGTATGTGCGCAAGGTAGTAATATGAACATGCAGTATCAGAGTAATGCGGAATATGCAGATGGATCCATGAAAACCATTAGCCATACCAAAGTTATGCGATGCAAGACATAAATGATATCGGCCATCCCAAGGCCATGCGATGTGAAATATAACTCAAGCATACAAATCCTCATCTATGTCCACACATCAATACTGCTCAAATCTGGAATATCACCGGGGTCTAGTACACTCTAAACCAGATCGTCGCCTCATCGCGCGCAATAAGGTAAGTGAAAAAGACCTCACTATCCGTCTGCCAATATCGGGCACGACTCGTCGATAGCGGACTCATTCCTCGAGCTGGTCAGACTCAGCCTAGCATTGCCCCCTACACTCGGGCGGGTAAGGTTGCACCCCCTTCCAACCAACCACGACACAGTGGAGAGCGCAACCGTCTGGTAATCGGCACTCAACGCTCATTACCCACTCAGTTTAGACGTTGGAGCAACCTCTTGGTACTATAAGGGTTTAAGAACTTTCACCTAGGGATATCTATAGCACCCCATGTAGAATAAGATTTTCGATATCCAATCCTGCCAACCACTATCTGTCTGTGGAGGCTACGGCCCCGATGTCGCTAGGGCGTACAATAACCATGTCACACAAATGCGAAATACATGAATCACGCTATCCAGTCATGCAACCAATCCTGCACATATCGTGTGCTCATGTAGGGCAACACCGCCTAACCGGGAGCCCATAAATAACCTGCCCAAAGGCATATGCTATGATCAATCAATTCTCATATCAAGCATGCATATGATGCGTATGATCATGAGTCATGGAATTATACTAAACATGTTATAATGAGATGAACTATCCTTACAATGCAGATGGGCCTGGACGATAAGTACGGGCCTAACAATGAGCCCTAAGGAGAGTCGTAATGTGGACCTCCAACCAACATTACACTCGTAATGTGGACGTCAAACCAACATTGCTCCCAAGGCACGATCTTTGTAAACATCGCTACTTAATCCGTGTTGGGATTACACATTGCAATGGACCTTAGGTTCATCCCATTGGGCCTTACGTATATATCAAATGGGCCATATCATATGGGCCTTTTTATTCATCAAATGGGCCACATAAGTGGACCACACCAATGGGCCTTATGTGCATTGCAATGGGTTATAACCCGTGGACCTTAGATTGCATCAAATGGGCCTAAACTCATAGGTCTCATATGCAACAAATGGGCTACACCAATTGGGCCCCATATGTATGGGCCTCAACCCATAAGCCCTGCTACATCTCAATGGGCCTTAATCCATGGGCCCCCAAAACTGTCAAATGAGCCTTGGAATACATCGTTCTGATTCAATCCCATGGGCCTTTAAATATATCAAATGGGTCCCGACTCATGGGCCTTACAAAATATTTATTTCCATCCAAACTATTCATAGGGACACATGGCCTAGGGCCCACTGCAATATTTGTTTGCAATTCATTATGTTCAAAAGGTCATATGGACCTTGCGCCCACATATATAATATGTATAGCAATATACATACATTATAACTACAACAGCAATTCATACATTAAGGGCATGTATGTATATATATATATATATATATATATATATATATATATATATATATATATATATAGCTGTTGCAGTAGCTCTTTAAGCATTTAAAATGGAACAGAGGTGGGTCCCACGTAGGGCCCACCACTATATTCATATTATAAAATATACAATATAAACTATATAATATAATATATATATATATATATATAATGGTGGGACCCACAGAAAAGCCGTTACTAGGGGACAGTGGGCCCCACCGTCAAAACAGATGGACGGCAGGGACAAAAAAACGTGGTGGGCTCCACCGTCAGGCGGACAGTGAGAGTGAAACCCATATATCATGGTAGGTCCCACCGTCCACGGGATGGTGGATAAAATCCATTCATCACTGTGGGTCCCACATATGTGGCCCACCGTAATATTTATTTGAAATCCAACCCGTTCATAAGGTCACTCAGACCTGGATGAAGTGAAAACATAAATTTCAGATTGATCTGAAACTTCTGTGGGCCCAAAAATAGGTTTTAATGGTAGAGGTTCAATTCCACTGTTTCATGTGGTGTGGGCCACCTGAGTTTTAGATTGAGCTGAAATTTGGAGGGGACCCACCTCACGGCAGCAGCCGTGGGTGGCTGCACGGCCGCCCGCTGCTGCTAGCGTCAAGACAGAGGCTCTGCCTCTTTACTATTTTAAAAGAAAATTTTAGAAACCCATTTTTTTGGGGTTTTTCATGTCTGGAGGCCGTATCAAGTAGATCCACTCCTCCAATTGTGTTCAGTGGCTCGAGGCCGTCCCAATGAGTCCAGAGTTTGTGATTTTTGGATGTACAGAAATGTCAGAAAATTCTTCAATGGTAACCACCAATGTTCCCAATGCTATGGCCCACTAAATGCTCAGATCAGCCCCATTCCTTGGCTCAACGCTTAAAATGGTCCAAGGAATGAGCTGGACGGCGTGGATTGAATACATACATCAAGGTGGGGCCTGCATGAGCCGGCCCACCTAAACCTTTCCTTTTTCTTTTCTTTGGCAGGGACGTCCAGCGTTTGGGTGTTTATAAAAAAAATAATAATAATGCATTGAGGTGGACCACCTCATGAAAAATAGCATGAGTCCATTGTTCAAAAAGTGGGCCATACTTGACGGTTTGGGCAAAATAAAAGCCACATGTGGGGTCCATCCAAATAGGCCACACAATCCCCTTATAAATCCATAAAATAAAATAAAAATAAAAATAAATGAAATAAAAAGGGAGAGAGAGAGCGATGGAGAGTGGGACACGCTTGTGATGGAGGGCTCCGCCACTATGAGCCCTCCCTTGTAAGAAACCATACACTAAATAGATCCCTTTGCACATGGGACCATCGAAAACGAAAATCAACGGTGGAGATCCATTCCCACCGATATGGACGGTCTAGATGACCTCTCAAATGCAATGAGGTAAGCATCATGATGGGGTCCATGGAGAATGGCCCCATCATGGAATGATCATGATGATCAAAGTGGACCATCGGCTACAACTTAGGGTTCCAAGTGAGATCCAAACCATTGATTGGTTGGCCTCACTTGGCCCATCTCAAAAATAGGAAAAACTAGTATGATTAAACACCCACCATCCGATCTTCTTGCTCCTATGGGCTCCTTAGCACCTTAGCTTCAATCCTAATGGAGGAGATCAGAAATAGATGGCTAGGATGGGAGATCTTGGGATGGAGAGGGTGGGAAGCTGGGCCACACTTGTAGTTTGAGAGAAATGGAGAGATGCTTGGACGTGTGATTTTTGTTGCTTGGAATGGGTTTGAAAGAAAGAAATGAGAAAGAGAGAGAGAGAGAGAGAGAGAGAGAGAGAGAGAGAGAGAGAGAGTGATAGGTGATGGATGTGGTGAGTGATGGGTGTAAGAGACCCTTTGTTGACTTTGGTGGCCTTTTGTGTAAGAAAGGCATGGCATTGGGAGACTTTTGTGGCATTTGTGTAAGAAAAGCATGGGCATGGAAGATTTTTGTGGCTTGCTTGGGAAAGGGTGAAAGTGATGTGTACTTGACATGTACTTGACATGTGACGGATTGATGGATTGATTGATTGATGGGATTGATGGGACACCTCATAGAGATTTCTTTGGGTTTCACAACGCGCGGCATTTTTCTCACACCGAACGTTGGCCTACAACTCTTCACCAGGGTATTGCCTCGGCACGCGAGTCGCGGCATCGGAACCACAGCGATGGCACGGTTGCTATGGTATTGGTCTTGGGTTGAGTCGATACAGGTTGACGGCATATGAATCAGGGTCGCGCATCAATATCTCATATACACAGTTAATACAAACAATCTAAGTTACACAATGCATGGAGGAAATCATATACTCAAGTATTGTGATTGAGATTCATATCTCAACAACCTTAGAAATCACATTTTTACTAACTACTAACTCATTCAGACAATTTTACATACACTTAGTCTACACATTTCATCATACATATTATGTATTCATTAGCATACGTATTAGGGCAAATCCTTTCGTCAAAGGGTTATCGCCCATACAACAATCATATATCCATGACAATTAGTCATGGCGAGCACGAAAGTAAATTTCATACTCATTCAGTCATTTTCACAAACACTTAGGCTACACATACTAACTACACATCGTATGTTGATATATCATGTATTTGACCAAATCCTTTCACTAGGGAGTCGCCCCATATATCACTTGTAGATACCCACGACGGATAATCATAGCATGCATGAATCCGGGTTCTGTATTCATTTAAATATTTTCACAAACACGTGAGCTACACACTTTTACATATATAGCGTATATTGGTCGTGGCGTGATTTAGGGCAAATCCTTTCGCTAAGGAGTTGTCACATATGTAACAAGCATATATTCCCGACAATTAATCATGTTAAGTACAAATCTGAATTTTATACATATATGGTATTTTCTACAAATACGAGGAATACATTATAATCAACATAGGTAACGTATAACTGAAAAACGAAACGGACAACACTTTATACATGTGAAATAGCATCCTAGAAAAGAATAAATCATTACTTAACATTGAAAGTCTTGAAAACCATAACCTAAATGTATATAGTCTGCGCCTTAAACCAGAAAACATGTATAAGATGTGATTCAGATGATAAGTCTTCATCAAAGGCAGATAGGTAACCTAAGGCATGAAATACGTTAGGTACAACATCACTTCAACTATCCTAGGCTGCAAAACAGGTTAAGGTTGGGATTTCTTACCTAGGAATTAAGTCAGAAACGCTAGATTAGCGATACGGATAGGTGGATTAGGCACGTAGTAAAGCTAGGAAGAATCCCAGGAAGAATCACCAACTTCTCTCTCACTTTCTCTCTCTTTTCTCTCTTCTCTCTCCTAGGGTTTCTCTTAAATTCGTATGGAGAAAATGAGAGAGGGTTTAAGGCCTTTTTATAAGCCCAAAAGCGATGGAAATAGACTTGGGGTCAAGGTATACTTAGGTTATAACTAAATCGGGTCTGTTCCAATCCAACGGAGCACTTCTGGAGGTCCTGTTACTAAATGCGGTCAGACTTAAGCTCTCTAATATCAGATCTAGGTAGATCTAGGTCAAGCTAAGTTTTTAGTCCGGTCGGGTTTTCAGATCGACCGTGACGGACCAGTTTCAGTTCAACGGTTACGGGAACTCGATCAGAGTTACAAGTACTATGACATGTAAGGGTCACCTATCCTGATCCGAGGGTGAATTTGGGTCGAATTCTAATGATCAGAACGCTTAAAAATAGCATGCAAGTGGAACGTTCCAGATTTCTTAAAAATATAATTAATTTTTTTAAAAATCTTCCTTTTCCTACTCTCTTTACTCCGGGCTCAATAAAATAGTCTCAGGACATTAGTTGGGCTTGATTTTCTAGGTGATTGTCAAGTCCAACTAAGCGGTCATAATGGTATAAGTTCATCGCTTTCAGACTTTCGACGTGCGGTCCAGGTCCGATACGAAGTTTTCAAATGATCTCGAGGGCAACTGGGCTTAGAGATTGATCTTAGATTTCAGGGTAAGATAGCGTCAATGATTATATAGGTTTTGGGTCTTACAGATCGTATTTAAAGTAATTGGTGATAATTTGGTAGGAAATCTAGTGTAGTGCTAGTTAATACACGTTAAATTTCTAAAGAATTAGGTTCTAAATGGTCTCTTTGGCTTTAGAATCGAGTTTTGAGAAGTTACCAAAGTGCTATGGTTGACCCATTGCCTAAGGACGTCTAACTCCAAGTTGACAAAAATCTGAGGTGTTACAATCTACCCCCCTTAAAAATAATTTCATCCCCGAAATTGGCTAAGGGTAATGAGTACAGGTTCTATTATTCTTTTTGCCTAAAAACTTGTTCAATGGTCGACCAATACGGAGAGACGGTTGTAGTGGGCTTGATCCCGATACGTCAAATGTCCGCCTGATCAAGGTAGACAACGTTGTATCCCTTCCTAATCCTAGTGGATCTTGTTCTTTTACCCGATCAAGCAGAAAGTCCATTGGTAGTCTGCCAGGATTGAGAATTGGGTCAAGCAGCGAATGTTTCGCATTTGTACATTTCAGTAAGTCCATAGTCCGATCACTCTAAAAACTTAAGGAAAGTCAATCACTAAAAGGTTCAAAAGTCCTATTAATAGGGTTGAGCTTTGGGTCTTGATCATCCTATCTAGGAGAGTCCTCGTCTAAATCTATGTCCAAGGTAGAGATTAATAAACACTCTAATAGAGTATCCTAAGGGGCTTCTAATCGTACAAAATTGGCCAAGGCTTCTATTATGCTCGTATCTAACGAGTAGGTTTATGGATGCACTGACCTTCACTCACTCCCACTGTTAGGCCTATGATTTCATATGAATGGGTTCAACACTTAAGCCCTAATTGTTTTCCTGAATTTCCTTTGATCCTAGGCCAGTGGAAAAAGGGCCAACCATGCTTCCGCTGCGCAACACTGATTGGGCTCATAAGGTTCTACCCCCTTTAAAAATTTATGTCTACTCTCAAGGTTCTAAAATCTATTTCCTAATCCGTATGTCGGAATCCTTGACATGAAATGGGAAAACAACTTCTCAATACATTGGTCTTCCTTTGCTAATGATACATTCTATGGCATTGGTACCTATAGTTGTAGAAAGAGGCCTAATCTCTATTATGGTTGATTTCAGGGGCAGGTGTGAGTTGGTAACAAGATGCCTAATTCTACCCAATAAGAACTCTTACTACGGTCCTGACTTACCCTCTTTTAGTACATAACAAAGTTGGACAGAGCAGGTTGACGGGTAAACTATCTCTCTAAGTTCATAAGCACAATATGTATGCCAGAATAGCATATGATTTGGAACTTAATTCCTAACTGTCTATTGCCCACTAGAAAATCTCTATTGGCTATATGTCCTTAACATTTTTCAAAGGTAAAGCAATAACTTTTGGTTGTAGGTGGTCGGGTCAACACGGAAGATAAGTTGTGTAGTGGGTCTGAGCCGAATACATAGACTTTCTGCCTAGCTAGGACAGAAAAGTTGTCGTATCAGTCCTTGATCCTAGTTAATGTCAATCTTCTGCTTGATCAGAGCATTAGATTTATTGGTAACTATCAGGATTAAGAATTCGATTCAAACCGCGAATACTTCGCTTATATATAGTTTCTCTACTCCGTGACCTCGATTGTATTAAGTCCTTGGGAGGGCAATTCTAAGGGGCGTGCTGGTTTGACCTAAGTTCAATCCGAGGAATATATAAGTTTCTCTATGCATGAATAGTCTCTAAATTGAAACAGCTTTCCTAAGAGTTATTAAGGATGCCTATACTTGTCAAGGGAATCCAACAAAGGAACGAGATCTCACTCAACCAAATCGAACCTACTATTCCTTAATTTATAGTCAGCCTTTACACTACTTAATAGAACTAGCAGCCTAGTCGTAATTCACTAGCTGAAATCCAAAGTCGAAGCTTATACGCTAGATGGTTTCATACCATTTCTACTACACGAAATTATTCTATCGCTCAGGGTCAAGATTGTTTAATTGGAATTGGATTTTCTATCGGATCTTTCGAAATCTAGAAGTACTAACTGTAGGTCCAAAACTCTAGATGTCATAGCACTAGTTGGTCACGGTTTTATGGACTAAGCTACTATGCTTGGTCTCGCCCGACGGTAATACATAAAGACCGAGAAGATGACTATAACTAGCTCATAAAGAGCCATGGAAAATTGATAAAATGGAAGAAAAGGCTGACCTAATGGGTTGCCACAGATCTGGGTTTGAAGGAGGAGTGTAATGGGTCAAAGAAAGGAAAAATAGAAGATAGAAAAGATCAAGATAGGAGGGGTTGGGGGCTAGCACGATTTTGGAGCTTAAATGGGAGCTATGGGAGCTCCAATCGCAGAAAATGGAAGAACTAGGTGCTGGATATCGCTGTAAATAATGGAGGGGTGAAGGAAATAATGAAAAACGAGAAAGGGAATGATTGGAAAGGAGGTTGGAGAGATAAAATAATAAGTTTAAAGGGAAGGGAGAGCTTGGAGGGCCAATTTATGAAGGAAGTATGGGATTTCAAATAAACAAAGGGTCGAACCCTATATGAAGGGGTTACATTAGACCCCAAACTCCATCGGTCCGGGCGGCCCAGCCTACCGAGCCCGCTGACCGGTGAGGCCTCGCTGAACCGGCGAGGGCCTCGCCACCCCATGGATAAGTTGGCAAGGGCTCACCAAATGGGCGAGGTCCTCCCACCCCCTTGGCCCCAAAAAGGTCTGGGTCCCACCCTGGAACCCCCTAAAAGTTGATCGTTTAGGCCCCCTCTCCATTTGAGGCATTTTTGGGGTCAATTTACAAACTGGAATGATTTTATGTAATGTGTAATATATGATTTTGAGGTAGGAGACGCTAATATATCTAAATAACCCATTTATTCCATGAGATTCCATAATATGATTGGTAAAAAACTCAATTTATACATATATTTACTATTTATAGTAAATTTTTGTTTAAGTACTATTCTCCATCATTTATATGTTAGGATTTATGTATACTATGAAATTACTTAGAAAAAGTTAAAGAATGAGGTGGTGAAAGGAGAGATTTTAAAGGAAATGGGTTAGAATTTAGGATTGAGTCCTAAGAAGTTGTTTTCAATACCTTGGTTGATACTTCATGAGAGTGGTGAGATTGATGAGGGATGTTGAGATGGATAGGTTTCAAGATGAAGAATGACAGATATAGAAATGAATGCATTCGAGGAAACTTTGGGGTATCATTCATAAGTAAAGTAGGCATTGATGCTTTGGTCATGTGAGATGGAGACCAAGAACAACACCGGTTGGGGGTGAGTTGGCTTTAAGTTGAAGGTTCTAAAAGTGTAAAGAGAAGGCCCAAAAGGATGCGCTTGGAGGCAAAAAGAAATGATTTGATTATCTATGGTTTAACTGAGGATGGTCCTGGATAGAGTGGAATGGTGGAACATATGAACTTAAACGTTTTCTTTCCTTTGTGGTCCTAGATTTTATTATTGTTGCGATCCTTTGTGTGGCCTACTAAATTACTTAGTAGTAATAGAGATCCGGTCTGTGGTGGTGGTGAGATTGGGGTGTAGCTGGGTATACGAATCTTAACAAAACAAATTAGAAGAACTGTGGACTAAATTACAATATTCAGTCTCGCCTGTCGGTGAAACTTGGGATTCTAATGTAGTTTCTAAGTTCCATCACCTCCTTCCTAAGTCAGAGTGCGTCAGTGTGCGTTGTGTTACCATAACCCAGGTCCAGTTTAATCCAAATCATGCTCTGATACCATCTGTAACATCCCGAAAATTGAGGGTCGAGCATAAACTCTACTCCCGAGTTCAGAACATCACTTATGCAACATTTTCAATGATGGATGAATGTTGTTCATATTAGTGCAGAAAACATGAGTGGGATTAGACCAAAACAACATATCATACTCCAGAGACAGTTAATTTTCTCAAGCGGAAGACTGTGATAAATATATAAAATGTATAATTGATTGTAAGTCTCCAGAGTGTGAACATATTACCAGGTTAACTAAATACATGTATACTCCAAAAATGGAAAAAAAAGAATATACATGGGTGTTTAAATAAAAGGAAAAATACCAAGTGTATTGGCATCTAATCAGTAACCCTGTAATCCCGTCGATCAAAACCTGTATATAGGAGAAATCCTCCTCATCATCATAAAGTCCGGCTCTACTTCGCAAGCAACGTCGTCATCTGAAACTAAGACAGGGTTTGGTTGGTGTGTACAACACCATCCCGTAACGTGGGAGTGAGTAGCTAACTCAGTGGAAACTATACAGCAAAGGTTAACATGTTATCAATTCAATCAAGCAGTAATGATAAGGCAGTACAATCAAACAGGTTCTAGATACTCTTGTTAATGCAAGGATAGTATGAAGAATGATGCATGCCCTCACCATAAACTCCCTCATGTGACATCATCTAACGATCGTGGCATGAATCACTACCACTGTGCTCTCACACCAACGTCAATGGCACATGCAGTGCGATGTCATGAGTATGATTACCAAGTTCTTATTAGTCCTTTTCATATAGCAGTATTGGGAAGCTAAGACACCTCCCTTATATTATTTCCCAACGTTGATCCATTCTAGTGTCGTCAGTCTTAGGAAATCTCATACGATATTATGGTTCTAGGTCGCTACAAGGGCTGTCAGGGCTGTTGCGGCAATTGTTACACCACTCCCCCATCACCTTATCAATACAGGCCTATTTATATCCTTAAGACTGCAATAGGACTCGTCGTCCCTATACAATGTCAGGATAAACTCAAGGTCACTACAGAGGGCTGTTACGCGTAATTATTGCTCCACTCCCCTATCACTAAACAGTGTAGGCCGACAGCAAGAATATAGTGTCTCATACCACCATAATCTGCTCAGAGTAGGGTGTTCACTGGTCATTACGGAGAGGTTTGTGGCCCCAGTGTAGGCCGACAGCTCGACCACGGTGTCCCATCCCACCATGCCCGACTCATGAGTCTTAGGGAATCTTGGTACCGCGGTTAATGGGAGCTTCACTGGTAAGCTCGGTGTCTTAGATTCATACAGTTGCGACCAAACACGGTGAACAAGCATTGGGCAATCGGGTTAGTTGATAAGCTCAACTAGGCCAAGCGTACGTTGAGTTGAACGACATGGAATGCATAAGCACTCTGTGTGGCCTAACCACTGTCGAATATCCCAAGCACACTTAAATTCGTTAAACTCATCATACGTGGTAAAAATAACCTCAACCACTATTTGGAGTACGATTACCGATTACCTGGACTATAGCACAGCCCCAATCACATACAAATTCCATAACAAGCATATGAGTCATATCCTACAATCATGTGGACATTCATGAAGTATAACTTAATTGTAAATACAGTACATGGAGGAAATCATATACACCTTTAACATGATTTATCTAAGTTAATCAATTCATGGAGGAAATCATATACACAGTTAATACAAACAATCTAAGTTACACAATGCATGGAGGAAATCAAATGCTCAAGTATTGTGATTGAGATTCATATCTCAACAACCTTAGAAATCACATTTTTACTAACTACTAACTCATTCAGACAATTTTACATACACTTAGTCTACACATTTCATCATACATATTGTGTATTCATTAGCATACGTATTAGGGTAAATCCTTTCGTCAAAGGGTTATCACCCATACAACAATCATATATCCATGAAAATTAGTCATGGCGAGCACGAAAGCAAATTCCATACTCATTCAGTCATTTTCACAAACACTTAGGCTACACATACTAACTACATATCATATTTTGATATATCATGTATTTGACCAAATCCTTTCACTAGGGAGTTGCCCCATATATCACTTGCAGATACCCACGATGGATAATCATAGCATGCATGAATTCAGGTTCTGTATTTATTTAAACATTTTCACAAACACGTGAGCTACACACTTTTACATATATAGCGTATATTGGTCGTGGTGTGATTTAGGGCAAATCCTTTAGCTAAGGAGTTGTCACACATGTACCAAGCATATATTCACGAAAATTAATCATGTTAAGCACAAATCCAAATTTTATACGTATACGGTATTTTCTACAAATACGAGGAATATAGTATAATCAACATAGGTAACGTATAACTGAAAAACGAAACGGACAACACTTTATACATGTGAAATAGCATCCTAGATAAGAATAAATTATTACTTAACATTGAAAGTCTTGAAAACCATAACCTAAACGTATATAGTCCGCACCTTAAACCAGAAAACACGTATAAGATGTGATTCAGACGATAAGTATTCGTCAACGGCAGATAGGTAACCTAAGGCATGAAATGGGTTAGCTACAACATCACTTCAACTATCCTAGGCTGCAAAACAGGTTAAGGTTGGGATTTCTTACCTATGAATAGAGTCAGAAAAACCGGATTAGCTATACGGATAGGTGGATTAGGCACGTAGTAAAGCTGGGAAGAATTCCACGAAAAATCACCAACTTCTCCCTCACTTTCTCTCTCTTTTCTCTCTTCTCTCTCCTAGGGTTTCTCTAAAATTCGTATAGAGCAAATGAGAGAGGGTTTAAGGCCTTTTTATAAGCCCAAAAGTGACGAAAATAGACTTGGGGCCAAGGTATACTTAGGTTATAACTAAATCGGGTCTGTTCCGATCTAACGGAGCACTTCTGGAGGTCTTATTACTAAATGCGGTAAGACTTAAGCTCTCTAATATCAGATCTAGGTCAAGCTAAGTTTTCAGTCCGGTTGAATTTTCAGATCGACCGTGGAGGACCAGTTTCAGTTCAACGGTTACAGGAACTTAATCAGAGTTACAAGTACTATGACATGTAAGGGCCACCTATCCTGATCCGGGGGTGAATTTGGGTTGAATTCTAACGGTCAGAACGCTTAAAAATAGCGTGCAAGTGGAACGTTCCAGATTTCTTTAAAATATAATTAATTTTTCTAAAAATCTTCCTTTTCCTACTCTCTTTACTCCGAGCTCAATAAAATGGTCTTAGGACATCGGTTGAGCTTGATTTTTTAGGTGATTGTCAAGTCCAACTAAGCGGTCATAATGGTCTAAGTTCATCGCTTTCGGACTTTCGACGTGCGGTACAGGTCCGATACGAAGTTTTCAAATGATATTGAGGGCAACTGGGCTTAGAGATTGATCCTAGATTTCAGGGTAAGATAGCGTCAATGATTTTATAGGTTTTGGATCTTACAGATCGTATTTAAAATGATTGGTGCTAATTTGGCAGGAAATCTAGTGTAGCGCTAGTTAATACACGTTAAATTTCTAAAGAATTAGGTTCTAAATGGTCTCTTTGGCTTTGGAATCGAGTTTTGAGAAGTTACCAAGGTGCTATGGATGACCCATTGCCTAAGGACGTCTAACTTCAAGTTGGCAAAAATCCAAGGTGTTACACTCTCCCATCTCCCCTTCCATCCCTCCACTAAGGAGAAGAAGAGTGTGAGGAGTTAAGCCTAAGTCAGCCTAGCCAAGCCCACCCTTAGCCACCTAAGCCACTAAAACACCAACCCAGCTACTCAAATCTATCCTTGCAAAAAATCTGTCCACTCCATCACCTAATCCTAATTAGTTTCATTAGCATTGTGCAACATCTACTCCCTTCTCGAGCCCCTGCTTACCCAGCATCCATAGCATTGCACTCATAGCATTGCGCACCTAATCAATTCAAACGTATGCTTTGTGTCTTGCTGACATAGTCAGATCCTGCCTATCATAAAGTTAAATTGATCGATATATCGCTTCAGCAAGTGGGAAGTCAAGATAGATTTATCCGATCAAAACTACAGCTTGTTATAGGCATTGCATCTAACACCTTCACACACACGGCATCACATACATGTATTCACTCTTTTACATACATAGCATTCAGTACCCGATCAGTTCAAACATATGCTCTGTGACTCGCCGAGTTAATCAAATATCGTCCATTAGAAACTCAGACTGGTTGGTTTGTTACTTTGGCAAGTGGGGAATTAAGGTGAAATTATCTAGCCAAAACTACAGGTTGTCATGGGTATTGCTTTTAATACAACATTAAACACACCCTTACATCACTAGTGTGTAAGAATTAACTCTAATCATCAATAGTTTGAAAGATCTTATGAAGTAGAGACTGTACTTTTGTATGGGTAGAGTGAGTGCCTAACACCTTCCTCTTTGTAGTCATGGTCTCTTACTCAAAACCTTCAGCCATAAATCAAGGAGTCATCTTAGAATAGGAAATCATCAGATTCTCTATCCTTATGTTTCTACAAGGTCTACCTAACTGTGGAATTGAATTAATTGACTAGTGATGACTTCGGTCAGATATAACCTTTTTTCAATGATATACCCAGACATTTTTAAATCCAATTCGCCAAACTTGAGTGTGATCCACATTCCGGGATCCAGTGTCCACAGAATGGTGACTCAATTGAGAGATGCTAGTCCCGTTAGTCATAGCCAACTTGAAAAACAAGATCTCTCGAAACCTTAACGATTAATTGCACTTGTGCATTCGCATATGCATTTAGCATCCATTCCAATCATAAAACACAAAAACTCTAACAAATCTCAAAATCGTTACGCCTCTTCAGACCAGACATCCCCAAAAAAATCCTCCTTTCTATAGTACGATCTAAACCCAATCTTAAACAATCATGGCAAACTACGAGGAAGAAACTCTCTTGGCCTTTGAAATGCCCAAAGCCTTACCTCCATAGCCAAATCTAGCAAAATCAGAGCCAATCTCTTGCATCTAGGAGGTGGCCCAAAATACAAAGATCATACAAAAAATGCCTCTTCAACTTGCACGATACCAATTCCGACAACCAACACTCAGGTTGGCCCAGCACAACAACAAACTCTGACCCTTTTCCCAGCCTCCAGTTTAGTCCAACCACAATCGTCAAGATTCGCATAGGATACCCAACATCAGCCTACACAACCATCCACCTCAGGGTGTTTCTTCTAATATCCTCCTACAAACCAGAGTCAATTACATTATCTCATAACCTGGACTCCCAATCAATTCCAATATCATATCCCTAGTGAAAGTTCCAACCAATTTCAATATCCTCCTGCAACTAGGGTTTTTGTGCAATCTCCTTTTTTAATCCCAGTCCAACAAACTCCTTACAATAGGAGCAATCACCAAGTCAAATCTCCTCCAAGTAGGACTCATAACGGCGTCAACAACACCAATTATTATGAGGGGGTAGTTCAGACCAGGTAAGGGGAAAAATCCATCTTATCTAGTGCCACCAAAATTGAAAAAACTAATAGCAATTGCAAGAGATGAGGAGGAAGCTATAGAAACAACAAGGAGTGGATCTCCCATCCAACAAGTTTAGGGATCTTTATCCTCTCCCAAATGCAAACATGCCTCTAGACCTTAAAATACTAAACTCGAAAGATATGATGGTACAGGGTGTCCTATAGACCACCTAAGAGCATTCTATGGAGAGCTTAATATCGTGGCAGGTAATGACAAAGTGTTGATCCATCTATGTTATAAGTCCCTAAAAGGCGAAGCATTAAATTGGTACACGTCATTGGACTACTATCAAATCAAAACTTGGGAACAAATATCTCATGCATTCATTGATCAGTTTGCATACAATCTTAACTTAATGCCTAGAATGACAGATCTTGTTGTCTTAAGGCAAGAGAATAATGAGTCATTTTCAGCTTATGTTGGATAGTGATGGGGCATGCTTGCCAAAATGAAGACACCCATCGATGACAGAGAGAAAACCTCCATGATCATCCACTCAGCAAACTTGAGAATCTCTAGATACCTTGTTTCGTATTTGTATTCCAACTTTAACCACCTCATTCGTGTTAGGGAACAAGTCGAAGCTGGAATAAGGGCTTAGACGATCTCTTCTTGATGGCCTCATCAAGCCTCCCTAGTACAACAGATAGTGGAACGAAGGCATGCCAAATCCGACAATGGTAACGAAAGTGTTTCTCTCTCCCATCCAATGGAAGAAGATGATCTTATTGCCTCTACTCAAGGCATATCATTCACCTCTCAACAGGGACAACCACAACAGTGTCCAAGATGGAATGTACAATAACCCAATCAAGGTTGGCAAACAGGGATGGCTAGAGAGCCTATGTGGTTCACACCAATAGACTAAACTTATAGTGAAATGCTAACAACGTTAGTCCAGGGGCAACTACTTATCTCATTACTACTAAGGCTCTTACCAAACCTTTTGCCACCAACCTATAATGAAAACGATATTATGCGTACCACCAAGCCATGGGTCATACAACGGATCACTGTTTAACCTTGAAACATACAATCTAAAACTTGATCAATCAAGGAAAAATTTCAATCAAGGCCTCTAACACATATGTGAACAACATACTCCAGAGTCCCCTAGTACAACATTAAGTAGGTCCCAACACATTGGGCACATGTACCATCAATATCATTTGGGAAGAATCTCTTCTCCTTCCCATCCAATTTATTCATGTCATCGACTCTCATTCAGAGTTCAAGCCCCTCATCCTACAATGGGGCGCCCCTAACCTATCGAATCTCGAAGACCCTCATCTTGTAAGTGGCACCTAGGACCAGTCCAATTCCTGCTCCCCTATCCAGTCAGTCCAATTTCTAAAACCCTAACTCTGCAAGGGGCATACCCCACCAATTTGGTCTTTGAATCTTTGAATCTGTTAAGGACACATCCATCCAGTCTAGTCCTCGCACGCTCGATCTCATAAGGGGGATCATTTGCCGATCCTACACCTATTGCGGCCAACACCTTCCAAGAAGTACCTTCCTCTAATGGCATGCTACATGCCCTAGTAAAGTCAGGGCCCAGCTTCAATCATGTGGCCACAATTAAGGGAGTACTATCGAGTTCTTCTTAACCTTTAATCCTCCAACCAAAGATTCCAATCAGTTACTTTGATCCCTTCAACCCTATTTACTACGATTATAAGCTTCTAGTGTCACAATCTTCGATGGTCCCTCAAGGAAAAATGATTCCCACTCCTGACAACTCTAAAAGACATGTTGAGGGAGATATTGATGTCAAGATTCAAATCGATCTAGAAACATCAACCATCACTTTTAAAGTCTTGGACATCTTAGCTTCATTTCATCTCCTTCATGATCGGTCCTAGCCAAATAGAATCAGTTCCATCTCTTTAAATCTTCACCAAATGATCAAGTACATCTTCAGAGACAGGATGCTCACTATCTGGCATATCCAAAACAAGCTTCCTTAAAAGAAACATCCAACCTGCATAAGCCCGACCTCTTAGTCATAGCCATACAATGCTCCAATAAGGATATCCAATACCACACTCTCAAGTTTGAGACTGTGAATTGAATTCCTCTTATATGTCCCATCGAATCAAACTACATCTTTCATCCTGTCAAGCATAAAATCTTCCACTATCAGCTTGAATATCAAGACTCAACCCAAGTCGTTGAGTCCCAAGAGAAAGCATGCATGAAAGGACCAGAATATCAATCTCCACCAGCAAAGAAACCAAAGCACGAAGGCATCGGAAGAGGATAAGGTCATCAAGAAGTGGATCCATTTATCTACACACCAATCCAATTTATCAGTGTAGGAATCATCTACCCTAATGGCAGGCTGTATTCCACCCCAGAAGACAAAATGAGTGGGCTGAGCCTGACCGATTTTCCTCAAGGGGAAGGAACTGCCCTTGATTAACTGGACCATAGTCTTAGTCCCACCCGAGCTGGATAAACCTGAAGAGTTGTAATGCATAAGAGATGAACTAGGAGACTGACACAGACTAAGAGACCAGTCCTAGACTTATCAATACATTTGGGCACGTTAGTGAAGGCACACCTATTGATCCCTTCAACCCAACCTCCTAAGGAGAGGGAGTGCAAGGTGATAACTACTTCGTAGTCCCCATGGTGGCACAATAAAAGCTGAAATAAATAGTGCTTGGCTCCTCGAGCCGCATCAGGTAACCTTTGGTTTGCAACATCATCTTGCTCGGGATCCCTTACAATCATTTAAAAAAAAAAAAAAAGCTCTAAAAATTAGAATTTTTAAAAATTCAAAACATTATACATTTAAAAATTCTCAAAAAATCCAGATATTACAAAATTTAAAAAAAAAAAAAAAAAAAAAAAAAAAAAAAAAAAAAAAAAAAAAAAAACCCAAAAAAATCCAGAAATGTTTTTAAAAAATATCAAGCAATAAAGCGCCAAGTCTATTTGTCAAAGTACTTGAGTATGAAGTCAACACGTACAATTTTAATATAGATTAGGACTTCTAACTCATGAGTTTGGACAAAGCCACTGATATAGAAGATGATGAGTTAACTCTCAAACTAGCGAATCTCCTTAGAAAGTTCAAAACTAAAAGCTAGTGTCATCTCGAAAATCTCTGAAATTATAAATCTATGATCTCGTGAAACCCTTAGGAAGTGCGCATTAAGAATCCTTATCCTTGAAAAATAAATAAAAATGATTGAACTCTTGAAGCCATTATTGCCCAATCTTGCATTGGATGAAGACATGTTTAGATTCGATTGAAAACTTGTCAACAAAGCTTGAAAACAAGTCTATCAAGCAGAAGTTTCCAAGACCATGCCCGCATTCCACACTGGAATGTGCGGCATGCACATAAGTGAACCTTAGACAAGCCCCATGCCTGAGCGTTACCTTATAGAAAAGAGAAGAGGGAGAGAGAGAGAGAGAGAGAGAGAGAGAGAGAGAGAGACGCATGTCTGTTGTTGATGTCTTAAATATGTCGATAATAGGGATCTGTCGATGTCATCAAGCAGATGTCAATGTCATTGACAGATGCTCTATCCCATTAAGAAAATTCAAAAAATTCATGTTGGTTGCTGGAACATTTTGGTGTTGCTACTCAATAGCATCAAATGAGTTTGACACCATTGACAAATCCTCGATAGAGTGTCGATGCCATCGAAGGTCCCATCGAAGATGTGCATAGAATTGCGTAAGTGTGTAAGTTTCTTCCTATTCCAATTGTAACACTATATATAGTAATCGAGATTTGGGAATAAGAGAGGTGTATTAGGGCTTTTTAATTCTCTCCTAAGGGATCAAGGGCATAGCTAGGGCTTGTGAAAAGCTATTCAAAGCCTGTTTGAATCGGTAAGCTACTATCTCTCATAATTTATGCTTCCATAGTGCATTATTCATCGCTTTGTGCCATCGAGGGGTTTTCCATGCAAAATTCGGATTGTTCTTGTTTGACTCGATTGTTCGATTACGTGTACTTTGCTTGATTTGTCTCTGTGTGTTTCCATGATTTTCAATAAGTGGATCAGAGGTAACATTAGGAAGCAGGTCGAATATGAAAGCAAGGTATCAATGACAATGCAGAAAAATATTCCGATAAAAAATACTTTTGAACTATAGAAAGTTAAGATGAACGGTATCCTAGTTCAACAAGGATTAGGCGAAGTTCTCTTTGAAAAGTGACCGAAATTTCTGACAGAAGAAGAATGGAACAAGATGAATAAGAATGCTAGAACCTCTATTCAATTGTGCTTAATAGATGAGGTCTTCTATAATATTTTGAGAGAGAAAATTGCAACAAGTACATGAGAAAAGTTAGATAATATCTATGCGAAGAATCTCTTGAGAATCACTTATACTTGAAGTTACAATTGTTCAATTTGAAGACGGCAGAGGGGACTGATGTTAAGGCCCAAGTTAGTAACTTTAATAGGTTGGTTTGCAAATTGTTGGATGTGGAAGAGACAATTAAAGATGAGGATTAGGTGTGTATACTACTAAATTCTCTCCTATGTTCACACGAGTCATTTAAGGACTCTTTGTGCACCGATAGAATGACCACTAGTGTTGAGACTGTTATCTCAGCCCTTCAGTCAAAGGTAATGAGAAAGAAAAATGGTGATGTGGGTGCTTCTAAAGATACATTGGTTATGAGGAGGAGAAATTCTGAGCAAGGTTGTGGATGTTCACGATCGAGGTCTAAATCCAAGGGCAAGGGTAAAGACTAATTGAAGTAATGGAATTATAGCATGTCAATGCCAATCAAAAGGGATTGTCAAAATCCTAAGTTAAGAAATGAGAATTCATAATGTTCTTCTAAGGAAGCCAATACTGCGGAATCCAATGACGAAACGAATGGTAGTGACATGCTGATCACATCAAAATCAAGGTACTTTGATGAAGAATGAATTTTGGATGCAGAGGCTTCGTACCACATGACTCGTCATCAAAGTCGGTTCACCAGTTACAATGAGTGTGATGGTGGCCAGGTTTTTATGGGAAATAATAATGCCTGTAAAGTGGTAGGTATTGGAATAGTGCACATCAAGATGTTTGATTGCATGGAGCATATCTTAACTGAAGTGAGATACATTCCTAGTTTGAGAAAGAGTCCGATATCTCTGGGAGTACTTGGGGCTCTTAGGTGCAAATTCAAGTACTTTGATCGTATCCTTAAAGTTTCAAATGAAGCTCTCATAGTCATGAAGTGCAGAGGAATGGAAACCTTTACAGGTTAATCGGGAGTACTTCATCGAGTGGAGCAACAATATCTGCAGGGGATTCCACTTCTGCACATATGTGGCATGCATGCTTAGGCCACATGAAGGAGCAGGGCACGAAGGTACTTTCTGACCATTATTTAATTTTAGATTTAAAAAATATTTATTTTAGTATATGTGAGCATTCTATATATGGTAAACAGTCAAGGTTGTCTTTTAAGTCTAGAAAACATATTTGTAAGGGATATCTAGATTATGTGCATTCTAATGTATGGGCCTGGCGCCCATGGTTTCTGGTAGAGGATCATCATGGTCTATCATGTTTATTGATGACTATTCCAAAAAAAAATGTGGGTTTATTTCATGAAAAATAAATCTGATATTTTCATCAACTATAAACAGTGGAAGGCAATAGTGAAAAAATAGTCAGGGCAAAATTTGAAAGTGTTAAGGATAGATAATGATAAGAAATTTACTTATGAGGAATTTAATTAGTAATGTAAAGATGGAGGGATTGTGAGGCACAACACGGTACACTACACACCAGAGTAAAATAATGAGGCTGAGCGAATAAATCGGACTCTCTTGGAGATGGCCTGATGCATGATCAGTAATACTGGGTTGGGCAAGGAATTGTGGATTGAGACCGTTGACATGGCTTGTTATTTGGTGAATTGATCCCATTTATGGTCATTGAATGTAAAATTTCAAAGGAAGTGTGGAGTGCTTAGCATGTAGACTATTCAGGACTACGTGTATTTGGCTGCAATTCTTACTCTCACATACCATCAGTTTAGAGACATAAGTTGGACCAAATGGCTAAAAAGTATATATTTGTCCGTTATGGTAATGGTGTGAAGGGGTATAGGCAATACAATGGGACTACAGAAAATTATCCTTAGTCACGATATCAAATTCGATGAAGTATCTTTATTCCGTAAGTATAAGCGCAAGGAAGACGAAAAGTTAGTTGTGGACATTCAATTAAATAGAGATGAGATATAGGTTGATAATGAAATGTAAACACAGGTACTCGATCAGGTGGAGCATTCACCTGTGAGAAGAAATCCACCATGGGATGTAGATTACCAGTGAGATACAGGGATGAATCAAATATTACATTTGCCCTCATTATGGACGAGGGGGATCTATCTACTTTTCAGGAGGCTCTTGATAAGTCAAATGTAAAAAAATGAAAATCAGCGATAAATGATGAGATGAACTCTTTGTACAAGAATGAGACATGAGAGCTAGTGGAACTTCCCGTCGGCCGAAAAGTGATTGAGTGCAAGTGAATTTTTAAAAATAAACATGATACGTACAATGCAAGGTTAGTAGTGAATGGATATGTTTAAAGAGAAGGTATAGACTTCACTAACATATTCACATCAATAGTAAAGTATCTATCATATTCGTATTGACGTTGGTTGTCCGATACAATCTCTTGCTTAAATAGATAGTTATGAAGACTTCTTTCCTGCATGGGAAATTAGAAGAATATATTTACATGAAGCAACCAAAATATTTTAAAATACAAGGGGCAGAAATAAAGGTTTGCAGGTTAAAGAGGTCGTTGTACGACCTCAACCAGTCGTATAAGCAGTGGTATAAAAATTTTAATTTTTTCATGATGAGTTAGAGGTTTACTAGGAGTGAGTATGATCATTGTGTTTACACTAAGTGATGAAAAATTCATTATCCTGATTTCGTACGTCGATGACATGCTTATCGCTAGTCAGCATATCTGAAATTGACATACTAATGACTTAGCTATTAGGGACATTCAAGATGAAAGATTTGGAGTTGCAAAGAGGGTTCTCGACATTGACATACACAAAGACAAGAAGAGGAGCAAGTTATGGTTATCTCAAGTAGAATACTTTGAAAAGGTATTGATGAAGTATGGGATGGATAAGGAAAAGCCAGTCAGCATTTCTTACGCGGCTCATTTTAAATTATCTTCCGAACAGTGTCTTAAAACAAATGAAGAAAAGTAAGATATGTCTAATGTGCCTTATTCGAGTGTAAATGGCAGCTTAATGTATGTCACAGTTCATACAAGACCAAATATTTCACATGCAGTGGGTGTTGTTAGTAGATATATGTCTAATCCGGGTAGGCAACACTAGGAGGTAATGAAATAGCTACTTCGATATACTCGAGGTACACAGGACTATGTCTTAACATTTAAAAATTTAGGGAACAAGTTAATAGGCTATGTGAATTCAGATTATGTGGAAAGTATTGATAATAGAAGGTCAACCTCCTATTATTTGATTATGCTAGGGGGTGGAGCAATCAGTTGAATGTTGAAACTTCAATCTGTGTTGGCTATTTCCATAACCGAAGTTAAGTATATGGCGGTGACAAAAGCATTTAAATAAGGTGTTTGGCTAAGGAGGATGATAAATCAATTAGGGCTTCAACAGGAGTCTGTGCCAGTCAATTGTGACAGTGGAAGCAAATCAAATTTGATTAAAAACTTTATTTATCACTCATGTACTAAACATATTGATGTGTGTCATCATTTTATTTGAAAGGTGTTTGAGGAATGAGGTGTGTCTCTAAAAAAGATCCACACAAGCGTGAATCCGGCTGACATGCTTACTAAGGTGGTTCCTATAGAGAAGTTCAAGTTCTACGCAATTTCTTTGGACTTGTGATGTAGAGCGGGTCGCGGACAATTTCATGGCCAAGATGGATCAAAAAAGGTACGGTCGGCGACAAAAGTGATCCGGACCATTGGACCTTAGATCGGGCGTATCTCACAATCCGGAATGAGTTATCTGACGTAAAATATATGAATTTGGGGTAGAACGGGCTACTTTAGCCAACCAACCCCGCTACGCCAGGTTGAGCAGCCCGAATTTGCGAGAAACCTCCTGATCGATGGTCGTTTCCCCATTTTAAATTTGTTTTTACTATAAATAGTAAGTTTTAGTTTGAGTATAACTCTTCATCCGTTGGGCTTTAAGAGTTGTGTCCAACATGGAAAGTGCTTAGGATAATTAGGAGAACGGTTTGGTGAAGCCAAATAGGGCACTTACTATTTTTGGCCGAAAACCTTGCGCACTAGTAGACGTCACGACTGTCTATAAATAGTAAGTTTACTATTTATAGTAAGTTGCGAATTCTAGGAGTTTTAGTTGTAGTTTGAGTCTGATTTCTCTCCAGTTGCTTGGTTCCCTTATTTAAAGGGGTGTAAACTCATTTTTAGTCATTCATTAATCAATTTCGAATTATTAGAAATTCTTTTCTATTTTCTGCTTTCTTTCCTCGTGGATTTGAGGAGTCTCTGTGAGGAGTCTAGAGAAGTTCCGTGGATTCGGAATATTTATCATCTCGAGGAAGACGGTGCTCTACCTCACATCCTTCCCTGCGTCAGTTTGGTATCAGAGCGAGGTTTCTCCTCGGATTGATGGCTTCTAACAACGGGTCGGGCAACAATCCCATGGGCGGTGCCCCAGGGAATTTACCTTTAACGGTGACAGTTTTCAAAACAACCATGCAAGAGAATTGACAAGCCATGCAAGGGCTGTAGGCTTCTATGGACCGCATAGCGAATCTCTTGGTGGAAACCCTAGGGCAACTCCGTGTTCCTGGTGGTAATCTTCCACCGCCGATTGTTGAAACTCGCAATCGCCCTGATCGCAGGATAGTACCAGCAATGCATCCACGGGTCATTCTTGAGGAAGGGGACTCCAGTGAGGAGGAAATCGATGACATAATCTTTCAACACCCCAGACAAGGCGGCGATCGAGTAGATCGGACAGATCGAGAATTTAAGATGCGGGTTGATATTCCTAACTTCAATGACCAACTACACATTGAGGATTTCCTCGATTGGCCTTTTGAAGTTGAGCAATTTTTTGACTATATGGATATCCCTGAAATAAAGAAGGTGAAGCTTGTGGCCTACAAGTTGAAAGGAGGAGCTTCAGCTTAGTGGGAACAACTGCATCTCGCAGGAACCAGACAGATGAAAGTACCAATCCGCACATAGCAGCGGATGAAGCAGCTACTACGTACCCGATTCCTCCCTAGCGATTATGATCAGATATTATTCCAATAATACCAAAATTATCGACAGGGTAATCGGTCGGTGAGAGAATACGTGGAAGAATTTTACCGCCTGGCGGCGCGTAACGATTTAGTCGAGACTGAATCGCAGTAAGTCGCCCGATTCAACGGTGGACTGCGCATGACGATCCGGGATCGGGTCCAGATGCAGCCCGTCTGGACGATGAATGATGCAATCAAGTTGGCTACTCGGATAAAAATACAACTTAAACGTTCTACCACACGGCCCTATTCTGCCACAAGGATCACTGCAAGGGGTCCACCCCAGGGAGCTCCACAGTCTAAGGGGAAGGAACCCGTAGGAGCACGAACTCAACCTCGTACGTCTGAGAGCCGAGATCAGGGAAGCGGATAAGCTAGACCCCAAAGGGGCGTATCGACTGCTGCTAGTCCAAGTAGAATGCCGAACCCCTATGCTCGGCCAAGGCCTGATAACTGCTATCGTTGTGGTCAACCGGGCCACCTATCAAATACTTGGCCCCAGCGAAAAGTGACAAACCTTGCCATCAATGATGGTAGTGCTGATAACGCTAATGAAGATACAGATATTGAAGAACAGGAGCATACTACCGAGGACGAGGCAAATGATTCAGGTTGGGTTCAACAAGATCACGGTGAGTCGCTCGTCGTGAGGCGACTATTATATGCGCCAAGAAAAGAAGTACATCCATAGAGGCATAACATCTTCCGCACTACGTGTACGATGAATCGAAAGGTTTGTGACGTGATTATTAATAGTGGCAGCAGCGAGAATATCGTCTCCAAGGTCATGGTGGAGAAATTGCAATTGAAAACAGAGCGTCATCCCTCTCCCTATACAATCGGTTGGATCAAGAAGGTCAGCGAAACAAGAGTAACTGAACGGTGCACCATATCCTTTTCAATTGGTAAACATTATAAGGATGAAGTAGTATATGATGTGGTTGACATGGAAGTATGTCACATACTACTCGATCGACCTTGGCAATCTAACCATGACGCCACTCATAAAGGGCGAGATAACATATATATCTTCGTCAAAGATGGCCGGAAGACCATATTGGCCCCTATGGATCCAGAGGGGCCACCTGAAACTTGTGAAGTGGAGGGTCATTTTTTCTTAACCATACGGGACTTCGTGGAAGAATCCAAAGAAACAGGACAGGCTTATGCATTAATTGTAAAAGGGGAAGAACTCGAGCCTACCATCATCCCTGAAAAATTAAGACCCTTGCTACATGAATTCAAAGAAATCTGGCCCGATGACCTTCCCGATGGGTTACCTCCCATGCGAGATATACAACACCATATCGACTTTATCCTCGGGTTTAGTTTACCTAATCGGCCTCATTATCGAATGAGTCCGAATGAGTACGAGATTCTTCAAGGGCAAGTGGAAGAGTTAATCCGTAAGAGTCTTATTCGAGAAAGTATGAGTCCATGTGTTGTACCAGCTCTATTAACTCCAAAGAAATATGGGAGTTGGCGCATGTGTGTCGACAGTCGAGCCATCAACAAAATCACCATAACATACAGGTTTCCTATACCGCAGTTGGATAATATGCTAGACATGTTAGAGGGTGGCAAAATATTCTCTAAATTGCATCTAAAGAGCGGCTACCATCAGATTCAAATACGGCCAGGTGATGAGTGAAAATATCCTTTAAGACCAAGGAAGGATTATACGAATGGATGGTCATGCCCTTCGGTCTTTCGAATGCGTCTAGCACGTTCATGAGATTGATGAACCAAGTTCTAAAACCTTTCATTGGGTGATTCGTTGTGGTTTTTTGTGATATATAGTCAAGACGAAACTACCCATATGGAACACCTCAAAAAGGTCCTTTAGGTGCTTACTGAAAATAAACTGTATCTCAATTTAAAAAAATACAGCTTCATGACTAATAACCTATTATTTCTGAGTTTTGTCGTAACGTCCACGGGCATTCGAGTGGATAAGGAAAAGGTGAAGATAATCAGAGAATGGCCGGTTCCCACAAATATTCACGAAGTGTGAAGTTTTCATAGACTGGTGACATTTTATCGTCGATTCGTGAGAAATTTCAGTACTATTATGTCACCAATCACAGATTGCATGAAGAAAGGGCAGTTTCAGTGGACTGACGAAGCTGATAGGAGCTTTTTCGAAATCAAGCGCAGATTATCCACGACCCCGATTCTTGTACTTCCTAACTTCGATAAACTGTTTGAAGTCGAATGTGATGCCTCATATGTCGGAATTAGGGGAGTTTTGTCTCAAGAAGGTAGGCCGGTAGCCTTCTATAGTGAGAAACTTAACGACGCACACAAGAAGTGGTCTACATACGAGATCGAGTTATACGCGATAGTTCAGGCACTGCGACATTGGCGACATTATTTGATTCAAAGGGAATTCATACTTTACACGTACCATCAAGCTCTCAAATTCATTAATAGTCAAGCTAACATTAACTGTGTGCATGCTAGATGGATCTCGTTTTTAGAAGAATTCACGTTCATGCTAAAACATAAGTCAGGACAACAAAACAAGGTAGCCAATGCGTTGAGTCGCCGTACAAATTTGTTAGTAACTATGAGCAATGAAGTTGTCGAGTTCGAGTGCCTCAAAGACATATATGCTGATGATGATGACTTCAGGGACGCATGGGTTAGATGCCAAGAAGGTCACTCCGACGACTTACATATGCAAGACGGGTTCTTTTTCAAGAAAAATCGATTGTGGATCCCGAACAGTTCGCTAAGGGAGCAGATAATCCAAGAGCTACATGGAGGTGGCCTCAGTGGACACCTTGGGTGAGATAAGATGCGAGCTCTTGTGGAAGAACGGTATTACTGGCCGCAGTTGATACGTGATGTGGGAAGGGCAGTCCAACGTTGTTATATTTGTCAAACCTCTAAGGGACAATCTCATAATCCGAGCCTCTATACCCCGTTGCCCGTACCTGATGGCCCTTGGGAGGATTTATCTATGGACTTCGTGCTTGGTCTCCCACAAACACAACGTGGCATGGATTCGGTGTTCGTGGTAGTAGATCGTTTTTTCAAGATGGCGCACTTTATTCCATGCAAGAAAACTCTCGATGCAACACACATGGCGAATCTGTTCTTCAGAGAAATTGTGCGGCTACACGGGGTTCCCAAGACTATTACTTCTGACCGTGACACGAAGTTCATAAGCCACTTTTGGCGAACTTTGTGGACTCGATTCGATACACGACTTCAGTTCTACAGCGCCTACCACCCACAGACTGACGATCAAACTAAGGTTGTGAATCGCACTTTGAGAAACCTCCTTCGATGTATTTCAGGAGAGAAACTGAAGCAGTGGGACTTGGCCTTATCCCAAGAGGAGTTTGCATTCAACAATATGGTGAACCGCTCGACAGAAAAATTTCCGTTCCAGGTTATTTACAGACGAGTACCTCGCCACACACTAGACTTGGTCCCTCTGCCCAAGCTCCCAGGCATGAGTATTGCAGCAGAACATATGGCAAACAGGATCATGGGTATTCATGCAGAGGTGCAAACTAAGCTACATGCCTCGAACGAAAAGTACAAGGAACAAGCAGACAAGCATCGTCGACAAAAGGTGTTCGAGGTGGGCGACCAGGTAATGGTCCATCTACGAAAAGAAAGATTTTTGACCGGGACGTACAACAAGCTGAAAAATAAGAAGATTGAACCGGTACCGATCATCCGAAAGATCAATGACAATGCTTATGTTGTTGATCTTACAGATGACATGGCGATCTCATGGACTTTCAACGTTGCGGACCTGACCGAGTATCATGAACCAGCGCAGGAGGAGAACTCGAGGACGAGTTCTTTTCAAGTGGAGGGGACTGATGTAGAGCGGGTTGCGGACAATTTCATGGCCAAGATGGATCAGAAAAGGCACGGTCGGCGACAAAAGTGATCCGAACCATTGGACCTTAGATCGGGAGTATCTCACAATCTGGAATGAGTTATCTGACGTAAAATATATGAATTTGGGGTAGAACAAGCTACTTTAGCCAACCAACCCCACTACGCCGGGTTGCGTAGCCCGAATTTGCGAGAAACCCCCTGATCGACGGTCATTTCACCGTTTTAATTTTGTTTTTACTATAAATAGTAAGTTTTAGTTTGAGTATAACTCTTCATCCGTTGGGCTTTAGGAGTTGTGTCCAACATGGAAAGTGCTTAGGATAATTAGGAGAACGGTTTGGTGAAGCCAAATAGGACACTTACTATTTTTGGCCGAAAACCTTGCGCACTAGTAGACGTCACGAACGTCTATAAATAGTAAGTTTACTATTTATAGTAAGTTGCGAATTCTAGGAGTTTTAGTTGTAGTTTGAGTCTGATTTCTTTCCAGTTGCTTGGTTCCCGTATTTAAAGGGGTGTAAACTCGTTTTTAGTCATTCATTAATCTATTTCGAATTATTAAAAATTCTTTTCTATTTTCTGCTTTCTTTCCTCGTGGATTTGAGGAGTCTCTGTGAGGAGTCTAGAGAAGTTTCGTGGATTTGGAATATTTATCATCTCGAGGAAGACGGTGCTCGACCTCACGTCCTTCCATGCGTCAACTTAGCGAAGGCATAAATGGAAGACGTGTACGAGAAGCGATGGTAGAGCTATGGTAAAAGGAAAAATTAGAAATGAGGATTGATAAGGAACTATTATAAATGAATATTGAAGACATGGTGTAAATTGTTATTGATGTCTTAGATCTATCGATAACAGAAGTCTGTCGATGCCATCGACAAACCACTCAATTTCATCAAGCAAATGTCGATGCCATCAAAAGATGCTCGAGAAAATTCATGTTGGTAGTTAGAACGTTTTGGTGTTGCTACTCGATGGCACTGAAGGAGTTCGTGCCATCGACAGATCCTCGATGGGGTGTCAATGCCATTGAAGGTCCCATTAAAGATATGCGCAGAATTGTGTAAGTTGTTTCTTATTCCAATTGTAATACTATATATAACAAGTGTAATTGGGATTTGATAGTGAGAGACGTGTATTAGGAATTTCTAATTCATTCTTAAGGGTTCAAGGGCATGGTCAGGGCTTGTGAAAAGAGATTTGAGGCTTATTCGAATCGGTAAACTACTATATCTTGTAATTTCTGCTTTCATAATGCATTACTCATTGCTTTGTGCGATGATTTTTTCCCGCGAGAGTTTTTCCACATAAAATTCGGATTGTTCATGTTTGGATTTGGTTGTGCGATTACATATACTTTACTTGATTCATCTCTAGGTGTTTCTGCAGTTTCCAACAATCTCTTCCTCCCTCCTTCCCTCCATTACACATTTAACACATATGGGTTCACCTGAGTGGACAACTTGCATCCCCTTAGCCCTACTCTAAAAGCTAATGTATTTAGCTCTCACCTCTCCTTCATTCGAAATAAATTTGGGAGAGACTTCCTATATGCAAAATTTGACGACAACAAAAACAACAATTTCTCAATAACATTAACCTGATAAATCCTAGTCATAGGATTTAAGTTTTTCTTTTTTATCCTAAAAATTTGTATATATCTAAACGAGGATTTACAGGGATTAATCACACTATCTGAGTTTTTGAAAACTTTTAAATCATTTGGATTTCAAAAAACCTAGCACCTCATGGATAAGGCACAAGTACAAGGTCACTACGTTAACACCATATACCCTGACCCGACACCATGATAGCTATGGGTATCATTTCAGGCCCCACATGGGGATAAGCACGAGTACAATATTCATTTCGGGTATGGCTATTTGCACACCCATATATCAAGCCCAAACCCAAAACCTTTACATACTTAGGAGCCATAACCATTGCATTCTATTGTTTATCTCTTACTTAGTGAAGAAGGAAGCCCTTGAATTGGGACATGGGCAACCTTGCCAAACTGTGTAATATTTATCTTGTCTCTTGCTTCTCTTTGGTCTTCTCGTTTTTTATTTTATTTCAACATGTTTGCTAAAATACATTCCAACACAGCTATAGGATGCATTGAAAATTTAGCCGCCGGATCTGGGACCATATTTTAATTATCGAAAGGGCCTCACCTTGGATGAGAGACAGAAAATCAAAGCTCTTAGATTAAAATATTTCAAACATGCAAATTTGAATCTTTCCTTTTGAAAATGTATGCAGACCTTAACTTGTGAATAATCAATGACTCTAAAATTTTCAATCGGACAATTATCCTTCATTCCATGTCAGGGCCCTTCACACTAGCAGTTCTGAGTCATTGAAAATGACCAGACATGCGCTATTACTGTCCTTGCAATAATAGGGATGAATTCTAGCAAACTTCTTTCATCAATTACACTGATTGTGTGCATGACTTTTCCAATATGTTTCAAACACTTTGATTTTGCATGGTCCACTAAGTTTTGATATCCGCTTTCGATTCGATTCGAACTTTATGAAGGAATGTTAGTTTAGTAGTCAAAAAGGTTTAAATTTTGGCATTATGGCCATAATGCATAATTGAAAAATGAAAGTGGAAGTGCCCATTTTGTTATAGGGCCCGCGATGTCAATGGCCTGGATTGGTACACAAAAATGACGTGTGCGTGGGGGTGCGAGCATGTGCATGACCCACCAAACTCTTGCAGAGGAGGAAAAATATAAATAGGGATAATTGTAAATACAACCTCAATTTTATGATAATTGTAAATACCTACTCCTTATTTTCACTTTTTTATAGATACCTCCCATCCGTTCCAAAAAGAAGCTTACATGCTCCTTGTAGGTTCCCCTACACCATCCATTAACACTGTTATCCTTCGAGTAACTGAATTTTTTACACCTATCTCATAGGTGATGGTCATTGACCATGAAGATGGGACACCTCAAAAACCAGGCTAATCCAACCTTCGGGTGGCACACCATGTGAATATGTGAATATGTAGGTTTCTAGTGATTCTCTACTGTTTTCTATGGTGTGGCCCACATGATAATTGGATCAGCTTGATTTTTAGACTTCCACTGCTAAATGGGCTGGACAGTATTCACACATCATGGTGTACCCAACACATAAGCAAAGCAAACTCCTCAAATAGAGTGTGTTGTTGGCATTTAGTGCAATTTTCCCAAATAGAGGGAGGTATTTGCAATAATCCAAAATAGAGGGAGGTGTTAACAATCATCATAAAACGGAGGGAGGCCTTTACGATTAAAAAATGTTAGCCCTTCAATGTCTGGTTGGAACTGATTTTGTCTGGGCCACGTCCTAATGCCACCAAACCCGTACCTTGCTACTTTCAATAATTTCCGTAAATTATTTTGGAATTTTCCTGTGAAAAAAGAATATTAGACAATAAGGGATGCACGTGGGAAACACACGTGGAAACGAGGACCACGTGTGTGGGTTGGGACGATCATCACGATCCCCACTGGGTAGATCGCATGTCTCGAAAATAAATGAATGGTCAACTGAAATAAATCGACAAACATGAATACGTGTGGGCCACCATCTCATCACCAAATCTACTGATGAGTGGCTCCGATTTTTTAAACGTGTGAAGCTCTTTTGTAAACGTGCTTGGGGTTAACCTATTGTATAGGTTGGATGTCATACACACGCCAGGTGAGCCCCACAATCCTCTGTCGCCACCACTTCTTTGAAGAGGGGAAAATAAAAATAAAAAAAAATAATTAAAAAAAATAGCAAGGACACTTGGGTAATTCGACATCCTGAGAAACTCTTCTGGGAAATCCAAAAAGTGGGGCGAATTGTCTGGTAAAATCAAAATTCCCAACTGAATTTCAGTTAAAATCCACTGTTCCATCACCATCACGAGGCAAGCATTCACAACCTGTAAACCTCATTCACCAGTTTATCAAGATCAGACAGTTCTGGGAAGTAGGTCCCACTTGCTTTAGCTTATATCATCTGGTGGGATTGAGCGTTGGCCCCGTCTTCCAATCACCATCTGATCTTGATCGAACACCACGATAAGATTCTATATGAGATCCGATGTTGATAAGATTCCCTGTGGCATCATTGCCAATGATAATTGTACAAGGGATAAAAAACGTGATCGGTCACGCAGTTCAACCTTATGCAGGTACAGCATCTCCTCCATGAACTATCAATCAACAACCGTTCAAAATGCAAAAAAAGGAATCATTTTGTCAAGGAATTTTATCATCTTTGATGCTTCTGACTCCACATAGAATCTCCCCATCAATCTTTAGGCTCTTGCTGATTTCGATTCTGTCCGATGCCGTGGGCCCTACTAATCTCACAGAAAACGTGCCCATATGTGACCTGATCGCAGTTCAAGAGGGTCCATCATTGGATGTGGTTCCCACCGCATACGAGAATCTACCAAAGTGCGGTCGCAACTTTATTTTTTTCTATCCCGCATGCGCTTGTGCAATTAGCATTTTCAGGTGGCGTGGCCAGGCCACGATGGATCTGTCACAATGAACGACAGCAGAATCTCTATGTGATAGGAAATTTTTGGGACTGGGTCTTTTTACTGATGAGAAATGCTTGTAGCTCATCTGAGTGATACAGGACTGTTGATATGGTGGCCCACCACATGGACCTAACATGCAGCTTAAATAAGGAATGCTCAAGTTTAAAACAGATAAATGGTCCACATTCTACCAGCAAAATTGACAAACAGACGGTCGAATTCACCCAATCATTGCAAACTATGGTTTATGGTTAATCAATGTAGTGGCCCACCTGATAAAAAGTCCAAATCACCACATATAATTGCCGCCTGCTCCATGAGAAGGAAGCCTCGCATACCTCTTATGCAAGCTACATACTGACATCTCTTTGTCCACTAGTATCTGGGTTTATGATCTATCTGGTCAATTTTCTTATCAGACAGCAAATCAGTACTTCATCTCTCCTATTTCAGCCTCTCAATCAGATATTTGTGTCCAAAAGCAATCTCCCATTAGAATACAAAAGGCCACTCCCCATCGCTGGCCAGCTCAAAAGCATAAGAGTGTGTTTGGCTGCACCAAATCTCATGAAATATCATGATATTTTGCATTCATTAGACTGATTAATCATGAACTTTAATGATATTTGCCGCAACCAAAAGCACCCTAAACCACATTTCTTCATCCACAGTGCAAAGATAACAACCTAAGCTTATCCCAGTCCATCCAAAACACATTCTTACATTCTACAATACTCCGAAATCCCCAACAGCATTACACCTGAAGCCCAGCTTCCACAAATGGTTCTTCACTAGTTTTCAGGTGCTGCCCACCTTAAAAATTTACTGACATATATCATGATAATAACAAAACCTGTCTTTCTGGGGTCCTGATCAAGTTCATGTTTATGCACAAGGGAAGAAGGAACAACAACAAAATCATCACTGGACTTGGAAAATGACATGGAGTAGTCTCATGGCACGCATGTGCCAAAGTGGCCAATGCATGTGTGATTTGAACCATTCATCAGGGAGGCCAAGTCAACACACCTTGAGCCAAAAAACAGGTGAAATGATTCATCAAGTGGGCAGGCATGTATCAGATAAATGAATGAAAGAAAATGACCAACAGTACACATTCGCTGGAGAGTGCTCAAGCCTGACTTTTGTACTAGGTGCATTTTCATGGTGGGCTCCACATGATAATGGCCAGATCCTGCACACATGTGCATGTCTTCCTAGAGAGAGGCAGCGTAAAACAGGGAGTGAACCCCAAATACAACTGATGGATGAACGAAGAAGCTTCTTAAAGTTTTCTATAAGCCAAGGCATGACACTGCAAAAGAAATTAAAGACGGGATTAAATACCCCCACTGTTCTTTTAGTAATACTAATGATTTTGGAGTCCACTCCACCGTGCCACTAATCTCACTGTGGGAGCATCTAAGGAGCTGGCAAGCTATACATCAGGGCTTGCGCTGAATAATCACAAATATTTTCCTTCGTAAGTGAAAAATAAATAAATAAAGGGGCGCTCAAGTGGTACTAGGCAGATGTGGGGGGCCACGTGATGCATGAAGGCCATCCAATCCGTCCATCAGATGCTTGCTTCTCAGTACCCATAAGTGTCAAAAGTATGCCTGATCCAACACTCAAGTGGGCCACCACACAAAAATGTGAGATGGGATGCCCACACTTGATTTAAGCGAGAGCCACCTAAATATAAGATCAGCTTGAATTTCGACCTGACCTTTCATCCGGATCAGATTAAGGGTTGGAACGGCCTGGATTTTATATATACAACATGGTGGGCCCTCCATGCAAATCAAGCGTAAGCGTTTCCTCCCAACTTGTTCCTTGTGGTGTGGCCCACGTGATTCATGGATCAGCATGATTTAACATACATAGGGGTAACACGCACTGAAGCATATGATGGACGGGTTGGATTTTATGCATGCATCATGCGAGCCTCACAAATGCCTGATACCACCACTGGAGTGTGCCCCATAAATAAATGGTATATTGGCCTCACTACACTCCTAGCTTGTGCAAGCCCGGTGAAGATTGCTGCACAGTACCGTCAAACTGACCACATGATGTAGGGTCCATTTTTTCTTTCTCAAGATGATCTAAAAATTCCATGACTACAGGATCTGTCCATGGTGCTCCAAATGGAGCTTCATCTCCTGCCACCCATCCAAGATGACCGCCTTTCGGAGTAACTATCAAAAGACAGTTTGGGTTTTCCTGAAAAACACAGTTTCTATACTTCAGCTCTGATATGTCAACCTTAATGCGTGTGAGAGATAAAAAGTAATATAAACGCAAGCAACGCAACTTCAAAACACAGCATGCCTATAATTATCTGAATAGCCGTAAATTGATGAATACATGAAAGGCACAGAAGAAAATATTGCAAGAAAAAGGAGGCCAATGGAAGTTGGTAGCGCACTAGATACCAAAGGGACCTATTACATCTTTACTCGTATTGAGAAGGAACCTTTTTGTTTTAGTTATTTAGCATGTTTAAAAATTCACAGGACAAACAAAGGTGCAGGTACACTATTATATGAAAACTGAGAGAAGACAATTGAGCTTTTTGTATTTGAGAGAACCCTAAAGGGTTGAATATATAGAGATCTACAGTCACCTATACAAGGTAAATGACAAAAATAGAATCCTCTATGTATGCAAATGAACTATACAAGGTATACAAGGAATACAAGGGATGTGGCATGTCTAACATCCCCCCTCAAACCAATGTTGGTCATCCACAAATAATAGTTTGCCAACTAG
This sequence comes from Magnolia kwangsiensis, assembly GCA_037074715.1. Lineage (NCBI taxonomy): Eukaryota > Viridiplantae > Streptophyta > Magnoliopsida > Magnoliales > Magnoliaceae > Magnolia > Magnolia kwangsiensis. Next base: position 36,782,765 of record CM073576.1, on the reverse strand, counting down.
AAATGAGTGACGTGCAAAAGTGAAGGACTTCATGAGAATGTCTACAATCTGATCATGGGATGCGACATGTGAAAGAGAAATGAGCCCAGATTGAAACTTCTCGCAGATAAAGTGACAGTCAACCTCAATATGCTTTGTCCGTTCATGAAAAACAGGGTCAGAAGCAATCTAAATGGCACTGAGATTATCTACATGGAGTAGAGTAGGATTCTGTAGATGAATGCCCAAGTCAGAAAGAAGTTCATGTAACCAGACAAGCTCACTGCACGCAGCTGACATCGCTCGATACTCTACTTCCGTGCTTGATTTGGAAACAGTGACATGCTTCTTACACTTCCAAGAGATGAGAGAAGTGCTGAGAAAGACACAATAGCTAGTGGTAGATCTTCGTGTGAGAGCACAACCAGCCTAGTCAACATCCGAATAAGCACAAAGGTTCAGAGATGCCATGGAGGAGAAGAACAGTGAGCGATCCAGAGTTCCACGTAAGTACCGTAGGATGCGCAACACCGCAGTCATATGAAGAGTCCGAAGAGCAGATACAAACTGGCTGACTACTTGGACAGCGTAGGCAATATTAGGGTGAGTCATTGTTAAGTAAACTAGACTCCCAACCAAACAGCGGTATAATGTGGGCTGCGCAAGGAGATCGCCATTGTCATGGCCATATTGAACATTAAGTTCTAAGGGAATCTGAACTGTCTTCTGATCCCTCAATGAGGCCAAGGCGAGAAGGTCCTTCGTATATTTACGCTGGCTAACTAGGATCCCACGTTTATAACGTGAAAATTCAAATCCAAGAAAGTATGTCGGATGGCCGAGTTCCTTCATCTTGAAGGATGATTTCAAAACTTCATTTAATGCCGAGAGGCCAATAGCGTCGCTACCAATCAGGAGTAGGTCGTCAATATATACGAGAACAATAACAATTCTGCGATTGGTGGTGTGCAAAAATAAGGATGGGTTATAACTACTTTGAGTAAAGCCAGCACCCGTAACAACATCGCGAAAGCATTGGAACCATGTCCGAGGTACCTATTTGAGGCCGTACAAAACTTTCTTTAGACGACATACCATATTGGCAAGGATTAAAGAGCCAGGAGGAGGGTACAAATATCCTGTTTCTTGGAGGTCTCCATGAAGACAAGCATTTTTCACATCCATCTGAGTGGTCAAGAACGAACAAATGCTATTGCTAGAAGAATACGAACAGTTTTCATATTGGCCACAGGAGCGAATGTCTCATCATAATCAATTCTGTGTTCCTGTTTGTATCCTTAAGCGACAAGCCGAGCCTTGAATCAATCCAATGATCCGTCAGACTTGAGTTTTACAGAATAAATCAATTTATTACCAATTAATTGGTGGTCAGTGGGTCGAGTGACAATGTCCCACGTATGATTATCATCCAAAACTGCAGGTTCTTTTGTCATTACCTTCTTCCAACAATCATGAGTGGCTACCTAAGAGTATGAAGTAGAAATAGATACAGCATCCAAGGTTGCATTCATGACAGAAATAGAGTATATCAAGCGATCAGGTTGTCGAGGTATACGAGCAGAACGATGTATCAAGATGGGTTCTGGATCGGCAACGGGTACAATAAGGAGAGTAATAGGTGGTGGATTTGTACGCGTTCGTCATGAGTAAACCTCCAACGGACGAGGGAGTGTACTCGAGGCAAAAGGAATGTCAGGAAAAGCGATAAGACCAGGAGAGTTTCGTACGTGCAGAGGAGGAACAGATGAATGAAAGGCAAGATGCTCAAGAAAAACAACATGTCGTGATACCCTAACACGACGAGAGATCGGATCATAACATCGAAAACCTTTTTAAGTTTCTCTAAATTCCAAATACATACATTAGACTGATTTTGGCGAGAGTTTGTTACGTTCACGTAATGCCAAATGAACATAACATACACAACCAAAAATACGAAATGTGGAATATGTAAGAAGTAAACCGGTGAGAACAAAGAAGGGAGATTTACTGTTAAGAACTTTGGTTGGCATCCGGTTAATCAAGTAAATGGAATGCAATATACCTTCTGCCCAAAAAGAACGAGGAACACTCATAGTTGTCATTAGGGTGTTGGCAGTTTCAACAATATGACGATTTTTCCGTTCAGTCACCCCGTTCTGTTGTGGAGTATCAGAACATGTAGTCTGATGAATAATCCCATTACCCGGAAGATATGTACGAAAATTTGTTGAGAGACAATTCTCCCCCTGAGTCAGAACGGAGAGTTTGAATTTTTACTCGAAATTGAGTGTCTACCATAGAATGAAATATCTTGAATTTTTCAAAAACCTGTGACTTATAGTGCATAAAGTAAATTCAAGTGTAACGTGTGAAATCATCAATGAATATAACATAGTATCTTAATCCAGAGAGTTACATAATTGGTGAACGACCCTAGATATCTGTATGCACTAGTTCAAACATAGATGATGATTTAGTAGTACTTAGAGGAAGGGGAATACACTTACTTTTTGAAAGACAGCAGGAAGAACAATAATAATCCAAGCTACTTTTATTAAGAGAAATATTCCCCAACATGCCAAAAGAAAATAACTGAATCAACCGATCTGAATATGGATGACCCAAGCGATAGTGCCAGAGTTTCCACATTTTATTTGCTGAACAAATATCTAATGAAAATGGAGAAAAGAAACAACGAATCAGAGTGACAGATGGGTCAAAATCTAGCACATACAAACGACCATGTTGCCTACCCTTCCCAAGTACCTTCCCCGTTGCCAGATCCTGCACAAAACAATAGTTTGAAAGAAATATGACCAAATAGTTATTGGATGTAAGTTGACCAATAGAAATTAAATTTTAAAAGAGTTGAGGGACAGGAAACACATCACAAAGGGTGAACTAGCAATGGGCTGAGGGAGAGAAAGATAATGAACCAACAGACTGAATGGGTAGTCTAATGCCATCCGTAGTAGAAATAGTCTGATTCCCAGTGTAGGACGAATGTCGCGAAGATGTAACACGTCACCAGTCATGATTGGAAGCACCCGAATCGAAGAACCATGTAGAAGATAAGGATATATCTGACATACCAACAGCAGAAAGGGCCTCCACGATCTGATGGAGCATCGCAGGAGTTAAATATAGAGAAAGTCCTTCAGCAGAAGCGGTAGATGCAGTATCACTAACAAAAGACTCAAAAAAAATAGTGGCAGAAGTAGCAGAAAGAGCACGACCTCGACCACCACTCCACCGCCGAAAGAGGAAGCATAGGCACATGAACGACAGTCCTAAATACCATGACCAGTCCGGCGACAATAAGCGCACCAATCTTTGCACTGAGCGACGACATGTCCCACTTTGTTGTTGTTAGATGTGCTCACATGCCTTATATACCTTGTATACCTTTCATAGCTAGTATACCTTGTATAGTTCGTTTCCATAGATAGAGGATTCTGATTTTATTATTTTCCTTGTATAGATGATTATAATCTCTATATATTTAATCCCTTTGGGTTGTCTCAAATACAGAAAATCTCTCAACTCTCTTTTTTTCACTGTTTACATAATATTGGAGCCTTCACTTATCAAAACCAACACCATCTGTCAGATTTGACCATCCCTGCGTCCGGCCACCATCTCTGTTGTGTCCGGCCTCCATCCTTACTGCGTTCAGCCACCATCCCTGCTTGTCCGACCGCCCCTGCGTCGTCCGGCCAACCCCTACTGCGTCGTCTAACTACCTCTACAGTGTCGTCCAACCGCACCTGCTCGTCAGACCACCCCTACAGGGTCGTCAGACCACCCCTACAGCGTCGTCCAACCACCCATACAACATCACACCTACTCGTCCGACTCCTGTTGCTGTTGCTATTACACCATATCCATAAATTGCAATCCCTTGGGTATCTCCTGCTGCAAGGTACATCTAAAACCTTCTTTTGCTACGACTCTTTGTGCGCTTTATATTACTTCAGATCAATGGACAAGAACTCATCATGTACAGAGGCCCCACGTTGTAGTTTTGATGGTATCAATTATTCTTTATGGGCCATCCATTTTTAGAACTTCCTCTAGGGTCGTGGTTTGTGGGGACTAATTGATGGATCTGTTACTATCCCTACTTTCACAGATGCCAACAAATTAGCTGATTGGGAAATGAACAATGGATAGATTATTACCTGGATTCTCGATTCAGTCGATCGGTCCATTGCTATTGGCCTCACACCTCATCGCACTGCTAAGGCAATGTGGGAGTATCTCCAGACAATTTATCAAGAAAGTAATGCAGCCCGGTTATACCACCTAGAACATGATCTCGTTAACCTTACTCAGGGTGACGACAGTATTCAATCATTTTACTCCAAAATTGTCACAATTTGGACAGAGATAGCTATAATGGATCTAACATTTCCCCATGACTTTAAGATATTCCAAACTATGCTCAAGAGTGCGCAAGTTCAACAGTTTTTTATGAAGCTGCGTGCAGAATTTAAACATTGTCGGGCTGCTCTCTTGAACCGTAGCCCTACTCCTTCATTGAATTCGGTTATTAATGATTTATTGGCTAAGGAACAATGACTAAAAGTTCTCTCTTCCTTCTTTAACTCCGGGATCATCTAATATGGTGCTTGTTGTGTCCACCACTACACCAACCCGTGGTTCCACTCCTTTGACTTGTCACGGCTACAACAAGGTGGGTCATGTCGTCGCTCAATGCAAAGAATGGTGCGCTTATTGTCGACAGACTGGTCATGGTATTCGGGACTACCGTACACGTGCCTATGCATCTTCTTTCGGCCGTGGACGTCGTGGTCGTGTCTTGGCCGTGCTCTTTCTGCTACTGCTGCCACTATTTCTTCTAAACTGTCTATTAGTGATACTGCATCCACTGTTTCTACTGAAGGTCTTTCATCATCTTTTGACTCCTGCGATGCTCCAACAAATCGTTCAGGCCCTTTCTACGGCCAGTATGTCAGGTATATCCCCATCTTTTACATGGTTCTTCGATTCAGGTGCTTCCAATAATATGACTAGTGCTGTATCCCATGTTCGTGACATTCGTCCCTACACCGAAAATCAGGCTATTTCTACCGCGGATGGCACGAGGCTACCCATTCAGTCCGTTGGATCATTGACGATTTGGTGCAAATGTGGATATAGCGAGTACAAATCAGATGGTGCCTGAGTTGGGGACGTGGGAGAGAACATTCAGTCGTTGTTCCTCAGCTAATAAATCATTAATAACTGAATTCAAGAAAGGAGTTGGGCTATGGTTCAGGAGAGCAGCCCTACAATGATCAAATTCCGGACATAGCTTCATAAGAAACTGTCGAACTTGCGCATTATTGCGCATTGTTTGGAATATCTTAAAGTCATAAGGAAATTTCGGATCCATCATAGTCATTTCAGTCCATATTGCAACAATTTTAGAGTAGAATGTTTGAGTACTTTTGTCAGCCTGAGTACAGTGAACCAGATCTTGTTCCAGGCAGTATAACCGAGCAGCTTTACTCTATTGATAAATTGTCTAAAGATGCTCCCACATTGCTTTAGCAGTGCGATATGGCGTGAGGCCAACAGCTATTGACCGATCGACCGAATTGAGATTCCAGGTAATAATCCGTCCATTTTTTATTTCCCACTCAGCCATTTTCGGCATATGTGGAAGTGGGGACAATAACAGATCCATCAATTAGTCCCCACAAACCATGACCCTTGAGGAAACTCTGAAAGTGGATGGCTCATAGATTGTAGTTGGTACCATCGAAACTACATTGTGGGCGTCTTTGTCCATATATCTAAAGTGATATAAAGCATACCAAGGAAGGAGATACCTTACAGCAGAAGAGTTAGTCGTAGCAACAGCAATAGAACAGCAACAACAATAACAACAACAATAGCAGCAGCAATAGGGTATGCGAACGGAGGGAAGCGGTCGGACAGGTGTGCGGATGGGCTGGAATTGGTCGGATGGGCTGGGTGTGGTCGCAGGAGTGATCGAATGCAACAGCAGGGATGGACGGACGTAGTAGCAAGGTCGGCCGGAGTAGCAGAGGTGGTTGGAAGTAGCAGCAGGGTAGGCCAAAGCAACAGAGGTGGCCGGACACAGCAGGAGTAGCCGGATGCAGCAGCAGGGTGGTCAGACGGGGCTATGTGACGCGGCAGGGGCCGAATCTGTCAAGGGATGGTGTCGGTGATGGAGGTGCCGGATTTGGATCGGTATGGCTCTGATACCATGAAAACTGAGAGAAGACGATTGGGTGTCTTGTATTTGAGACAACCCTAAAGGGTTGAATATATAAAGATCTACAGTCACCTATACAAGGTAAATGATAAAAACAAAATCCTCTATGGAAATGAACTATACAAGGTATACTAGTTATACAAGGTATACAAGGCATGTGGCCTGTCTAACATATATATATATATATATATATATATATATATATATATATATATATATATATATATATATATATATATATATATATATATATATATATATATATTCTCTTCCTTGAGGAATGATTTTATTAATTTTGGGAACATGTATGCTTCCATCTTTAGAGTTGTTACTTACAAATCCTTCAAAGGAAAGACCTCTGACTCTTATGTCAGGTTTTTCTATCTTGAATATTTCTGAGATACTTTGGATGAATTTCTCTGTCTGTTGAACATAGTTCTAAAAGTTGCTAAGTCAACTCAAAACTTGTCCCAGTAAATTCGAATTGGTGAGATTTCGAGCCGTCCTTTGGAAATTCAGTCTTGGGACTGATTCGGCCTGGACAAACTTGATTGACTCAATGCGACTTGCATGACTCAGCCGAGTCACTCGACTTGTGAAAGTGATATTTATTAAAACTAAAAATGTGCAAGGAATGAGAATCAAACTCATGATCTTTGTGAGGAGATGCAACACCCTCTACCCCCAAACCACAATATATCGTTGTTAGATTTTCTTTTAATTATTGTTGGTCTAGAATTCAGCCACGTGTGAGGATTGCAGGCATGCCAGAACCGATTGGGTCCGGTTCAAACCAAAACCACTGACCCTTGATATCGAGATAGAGTTGTGCTTGGTCGGAAACATGACCTACCATCTATTTAGCCAACTGTCGAGTAAGATATTAGGCGATTTGCGGAGGTTGAGGATACTCCTCCAATGAGTCCTTTTTGCCTTAAAAAACTAAGGTCTTTCAAAGATGCAACAACTGTGTGATCGAGCGGAAATAAATTGGAAATGGATACGAAAAGGGGAGAACGTACCACTAAAACCGAAATTACCGACTGCCTGAGAGTAGTGAATTGCTTCGTGGAGCAGCATGCTGATGAGAGAGGATTGATTAATGCCGAAGATTACAAGCTATTGTCGACCCAGTATACAATAATAGGTGGATGATTCCTAGAACTAAAGTCTTCCTTCAGGTCCAACATGAAAGCTCAGACGGAAGGGGATTATAGCTACAACTAAGTGAATGAACTACTCCTAAAAACTAAGGATAAAAGTCCCAAAGGACTGGACAAACATCTTAGAGCTTGTTGTTTGGTTAGGTTGTTGTGTTCTGTCTCTTTCCTTTCATGCCTTCTTCTACTATTTATAGAGAGTTCTGGATGCAACCGTAAGAATAACCGTTATATACGTGACAACCTCTGATGCACTAGCTGTAAAATAGCAGTTACCTCCTTTTGATCGTGTTTGCCCTATGCCGAATGCATTCTTATCGCGTCAGTAGCTTCCCGCTCGTTCTCCAACGCTGACGTAGCCCTAACAATCATGAATCCTCATCTCGAAATCACGTGCTCGGCACGGCTCTTCAGATATTTACTCAGTAGTGAGCTGTCCTCCATATATCTCACCCACAACATAGAGATATCATTTGTTCCACGTGGTCTCATCCACATCATTCATCTGGGATTGCCCAAATCCTGCCCAAACAATTATATAATACATATTAAACTTAACTAATTCTAAATATTCTTTCCAATTACAAATCTAGTAATTTGAAAATGTTAAATATCGAGTTTTCAGTTTTTAAAGTTATGCTATTGTGGGAATATCACATTGATGAGCTCCTCTCATATAAGAAATCAAGGGCTGAGTAGATTATCTCCAGTCTTGGAAGCTTGAAGGCCTGAAACATGTGCTTTTTATGTAATTAATACATGTCCTCGAAGAGGGGACTTAATTTATAGCTTTTCTGATGATCACCGCAGGCTTTTATGGGTTTTCTAAACCTTGGATGCTCCTTCCTCCACTGCAATGATGTGGCATTTCCCACTGGTTTTCTCCACTGTGGATGCTCTATCATCAACCCCATTGATGTGCTAACTTCTTTTACTCTTGAGTTAAATGGGTGATATTTTATGAAAAATTTCACTGCTGATATACACTACCTCAAAAACAGTCAACAAAAGCAAAATAGCAGCATGAAGTTCTCACCAAGGATAGACATTTTTAATCCAGGAGCATTGATGCTCCAAATAGAGCAAGTATTGCTTGCCAAGAGTTTGCAACTTTACCAACTTTGTAGATCAAAAAGCATTATGATTCATAAATATGAGAAATAGATGGTTTTTCGCAGCAGGCAAAGGCATTGACCAGATTTTGAATGGAAGATTCAGCCAACATAAAACAAATCAAAACTATAGCTGACATGAGATTTCTGCAAATCCAATGAGGTTTTAGTCTTAACTTTTTTCAAATTTTACTAATATGAATCGCAACTTTAGTTTCATGTCCATGTAAGACTTTGAGGGTGCTTTGTATTAAAAAGTGGGCTAACAATACAAATAGCACTCACCCATAGTGGTCCAAGTTAAGAAACACTGCGCAGGAGGAATATCCAATATGAAAATCAGCCTTTCAATATATTATGAAAATAAGTTCTATATATGCCTATCCAGATTAAATAGGCATATGGACATGATAAAACCATAAAGACAGGCAAGCAATATGAAACAAATATTACATATAAGCTATGCAGATACTATATAACAAAGGAAATGACATTAACGAGAAATAAGATAATCCATGGATTTGGGAACATCATATACCTTGATGTCATCACGACAAATTCCCCTAGATGGTGCAATTGGATCATTAGCAGCCTGCACATCATGAAGAACATGACACAAATATTGGTTAAAAGCTTTCCTACTCATAGTAGACCTCGCAAGCATTTGGCAGCATGAACTATCAATGGATTTTCAAATGCATGACCATGCTCATCAAAAAAACAATCATTGTTTTGTCAGAAGATATAAAACTGGTGATTTTGGAGTTCAATCTCCAAAGAATTATACTTTTTAAATATCATTTTCAAGGATGTTTGACAGCTCAACACAGCTAAACATAACCTGGCATGTGTGTATGACATAAGATCCATTTATCAGGTGGGACCTACGGTGTAGATCATCTGGCCAAAAACTCAGGTCAGTCAACTATCAGGTAGGCCACAGATGGATGAAAACAATGCACAATAAAAAAGAACTTGCATGGATGAAAATAATAAGCAGTCTAAAAAAAACACTTGCAAGGAGTGTTCATTGTTTTCATCCTTATGTGGCCGACTTAATGGTTTAACCAGCCTGAGTTTTCGGCAGGATGATCTACAAGGTGGGTCACACCACGAGCAAGGATGGATATCATACACACATGCTGGGTTCACACGATTAGACGCATGTAGAGTTGCATGTGGAGGGTGCGCATAGGCTAGCAAGCTTTGTTTCTGTTTAAAGATGTAATGTTTGCATACATCAAATACATTTTCATTAGCACGATCATCGTGCCACTTCCCACTAGTCTAGAAAAATTGTAAATTCCCATACATTTAAAATGGTCCATTGAGTACTTTCCAATGCAACCCAAGAGCAGCCACGATCAAGATATCCAACTAGTTGATAGGGCCATCCATGATATTATAACAAGTTTGTCATGAAACCACTTCGTAAGAAGATCACAAAGTTCATGAGGCATCCGCAAGAAGTACAAGAGAAATAGACAAAAGAACTGGATATGGCCGGATATGGACAATTGTGTAATCAAGCTCCGCTCATTGAAGATTGATCCCAAATCAAGCCTATCCAAAGGTCCTAATTAACCATCCAACCATCCATATTGAAGATTTGGATCACATTGACAGTCCTGAATGATTTTATTAAGATTGTATCATATCTAGTGATTTAAGTATTGGTATCGATGCACGTATGGCACCATTGGGATATAGAAACATATTGGTATAGCATGAAAAGTATCGCATGTATCTCTATTTTTGGAAAACATCAGGAAACATTGGCAAATTGGTTGAATTTTTCAATTAAACTTCAAGGAATGTTAAAAAATAAATAAATAAATAAAGATATTACTACATACTTAGAACTCAAAAGATAACCAAAAAAAAAAAACAAGTACACGTGATAAGTTTCCTATAATGAACGGTGCATTTATTTCAAATATATTTTTTTAAATAATTTTTTACAATGTTTTTAAAAATAAATAAATAAGCGTGGCTAATGTTAAGATCAACATACACTCATAAATATTAGGCCTAAATAACAACTGGTCAATCTATTTTTAAAAACATATATTTTTAATTAAAATAATAAATGGAGGAAATTTCATATTTTCCCTATTTTTCCCAAATTCAAAAATCAGAAGTCAAAATCCATGATCGAGCAGGAAAAATATGCAAAATCAATGATTATGAACTTCATTCCACTGATTCCAAGCAATTTAAATTAGAAAAAATTGCTCAAATTCGCAAAAACTCAACAATCTAGTTTTTGGTACTACACGCTCTCTAATCTTGATTTCCGCACCCAAATCCACTTTTCTCTCCAAAAAAATGAAAAATAATGATTGAAATCCCCTTAGAAAAGTAATCAAAGCCAAAAAGTTTTGAAAAAAAAAAATGGATTTTGGGGATTTTATTATTGAAGTTCCAATATTTTCGCAAGGGAGCTGACGCACTTGAGGTATCGTCAATACGTATCAAGAGTACAGACAATACTGACTTTTAAAAGTGATATTATCAAAATATCACAATGTATCGATATTTTGTCGATATATTGCAATACTTAGTGAAATATCACACAATACGGGGACTTTCATGAACTAAAGTCCTATCAAGCGATAGTATCAATATTTAAATCACTGATCATATCAAGGGCCTGATGACAAATCTAGACCCAAATCTGGTCCAATTGGATTGTGTGGTCATTAGTCCATGGGGTTTATTATTCAATTAGTGTTAAGAATTAGAATTAATAATTGACCTCGGGATAAGGCTTAGATGACGACGATGATGTTAGGGTTAAGAGTTAATCTATGACTTGTTGACAAGCTTCCCTTTAGTATTTTTGTCACCTATTTCCATCCATTTGTAAGCCTGTTGTGTTAGCCTTCAAACAAGTGCAAGTTATGCAGTTCCTATGTCATTTAAGTTATGAGCAATGACCAATCTATATAAAGCATGTATGATGAAGGATATTTTGCTCCTTTTAATGTTTAATTGAAACAGTCATTAGAATTAGATGCCGTAGAATTATGTAGAAGTGAGAGAGAGAGAGAGACAGAGAGAGAGAGAGAAGACATGAAAAAAGAGAATGGAGAGAGAATTAATTAGAGCTACATGCTCCTACTCTCTGTTTTATTTATTTAGTTATTTTAATTTTTTTAAGGTAACACTATGTAGAAGTGAGAGAGAAAGAGAAGACATGAAAAAAGAGAACGGAGAGAGAATGAATTAGAGTTACACGCTCCTACTCTCTGTTTTATTTATTTAGTTTTTTTTTTTTTTTTAAGGTAACACTACCAGGGATTGGACACCGGATCACTAACACACACTACATTATCTCTACCAGCTCATCTCATAAGTGGGAGACTATATACTTACAACATGACATTTTAATATTAGGTGTACCTAATTAACTAAATAAAGACTGTACCACTATACGGCCCCCTAATTCACTCATCTGAGTGGGTTGTACAATTGTACGGCTCACATCACAGTCATTAACACTTTCCCTTAAGCTGGAGCATAGATGTTGTCAATGCCTAGTTTACAATAAATATGTGCAGATTGACTATGGCCAAGAGCTTTGGTGAACACATCTGCAAGTTGATCTTAACACCAAACATACTATGGAGAAATTTCACCACTAGGAACCTTTTTATGTATTAAATGACAATCAACTTCAATGTGCTTGGTTCTCTAATGATAAATTGGACTGTTTGCAATATGGAAGCTACTTTATTATTGCAAAATAACTGCATTAGTAGTCTCACTGTGAAACCTTTCTTTTAAAGGTAACAGTATTGTTAGAGTAGATTAGAGTATCTTCTTAAATTAAGAATCTTCTATATTTTTCAAGACTTGAGAGTATATCTGTTGAGATATCTACAGATCTCCCATCTCTTGTATATATTTTCTTCATTGTTAGTGAAATAAACAAGTTACAATTACCACAATGTAGCCTCTTGTGGTTTAACATTGCATCAAAGTAATACCGATCCCATGGACCCAACATCAAACCCACCATTGTCTTCAATCTTTTGCCCTAGAAATTGCGTCTCTAATCCCCCGTACATCATCTCACCAACAACTACATCATTGTTCATTTGAGTCAGTGCCATCAATAGGCACGAACTTGAATCCATCATCCCGCACCTTCATTGTTAGTGAAATAAACAAGTTACAATTTCCACAATGCAGCCTCTTGTGGTCTAACATGGTATCAAAGTAATACCGATCCCATGGACCCAACACCGAACCCACCATTGTCTTCAATCTTTAGCCCTTGAAATCGCATCTCTAATCCCCCGTACATCGCCTCACGAACACCTACATCATTGATCATCTGAGGCGGTGCCATCAACAGGCACAAACTTGAATCCATCACCCCACACCACCATGTCTATCACTGGGAACCCATTGTGCTACCACCGCCTCTCCCCTACCTATCATCATCGAAACCCACCTCAACCATTCTTCCCCATCACTGTTGAAACCCATCACCATCTTCATCTTCTTAGAAACCCATCACTACCGTATCCATCATCACCAGTTTTCATCATAAAACCGCCACCGTTTGTGCCTCACATCTACATCCTCTTTTTTGGCCGCAAACACCATCGCCGCCATTCCCTATATTTGTCAACTCTCCTTCATCATCATTTCTCCTCTAGCACCACCTCCTTCATCCATCATCGACTCCAGCCGTTGCTGCCAGTCTCAGTGTTGTCGTTTCCAAAACCCATTCCAAGAAGTGGCCATCATCACTCATCACCAACAATGCCCTATCATTGTAGCATGTCTTCCCTAATTTTGCACCCTCCCCAATTCTGGCACGCCCCCACTCCCTTCGTTAACACACCCTAACGTTGTCACACATCTCCCCACCAAAACCTCTCTTTGTTTAAGTTTCGTTTGAGCTTTAATGGTGAATATTCTACAAAGATTCTCATTTCTATCTTCGCATCAAATCATTTAATGGCATCTTGTCAATCGATCCTCTCCTTCTCCTTCTCTCTTCTCCTTTCTTAGGATTCCATCGCTCCAATTCTTACCAAATCGAAAAAAGGAGAGGAAGAGATTTGGGAGGAGTTGCTTTTAAGGCCTTTTCCAGAATGAAAGATTTTACCAGGCTAGTATTGGTTGGCTTGATTTCCAGATCTTTTCGGTGTTTTGGGTGATTTTTGTTTATGGGTATTAGCTGGATTTCTGATATTCCGACGGTTTTAAGGTAAACTCCATGATTTTTATTTATTTTTTTTAATTTTTTTTAGAAAGGGGGTTTTGGGTTGGGTTTGCGGGCTGGTTTGATATTCTGGCAACTTGTTTGGGTTTTGAAAGTGGCCGTTATGGCTATGGGCACTGCCTTGAGCTTTTGGTTTTTTATTGTTTACTGAATCTAATCGTCATCATATTTGACTGCAGCTTCAACTCCTCTTTGCACTTTCGATGATGTAACTTTCCTGTACCAGACTTTTGACAAGACATGTTTCTCATTTGAGCTGGGTGTTTTGGACAAGACTTAATTTTTGTGCCAGACATTTGGACCAAAGTTGTGTTTTGGGTCAAGCATATGGACCAGACCCCGTTACCTCGTCGGTTATGACATTTCTATTTTTGTCGGAACATCTAGAGCTACCAAAAGAGCAACGATTGAATTACCAGTCACTAGAAGTGTGTATCCACTGGAAAAGAATGGGCGAAATTCCGACAACAACGGTTCACATCCCAAGAGTCATTAAAAGTGCATGCTTGCCTCATGCTACTTGTTGGTTCGTCTCCACTTGATGTTCACCGTCGCGTTACCGTTGAATGTTTCTTTTACTTTGAACAAACACTCATATCAAACTCAAGTTTCTCCTTCATTCCACCTTGAATTGTAGGGGGATGTTAAAGTAGATTAGGAATCTTCTATATTTGTACAAAGGTGTATTTGTTAAGATCTCTACAGATCTCTCATCTCTTCTATATATTATCCTTATTTTTAGTGAAATAAACAAGTTATAGCTTCAATTTTATTAAAGAAAAACACTAAGGCGTAAAAAGGCTATAACCTAAAAAAGAAAGAAAAATTACCATCCTCAAGAGCTTTTATACAAGAGGTCCATTCCACCCCCCCGCTCTCCAAATAACCCTTTCTCGTTTCCCAAACCCAACACCATGCTAAGCCAAGAGGAGATCACCCATTGTCCGGCATCACCCATGACATTTTTAACAACCTTAGGAAGCTAATCCACACCTTTCGAGCGAGGAGGCAATGTATAAAAAGTTGATAAACTGATTCTACATTAGACATGTATATCACACACACGTTGGGGATCACCATTGACCTTTTTGAAGATTGCCAATACACCATAGGACCAAACATATGACACATGCACACATTTTCCTTCCCCTAAAGGAGTCTGAAGCAATTTATAGAAGGAACGAACCGAGAAGCAACCCGATGCGTCCTTATTCTACATCATCCTATTACATTCCCCCATCAATGAAGAGCAACTTTGGAGGCGTCCTTGAAGCATCACAAACTCCTCTACTTATGCATCGAGCAAGTTCCCACGAAAAGGAGACCAAACAACTACATCTCCACTAAGGAAAAGCACCTAGATACCAAAATATTGCTTTCTTGAGAAAGGTGCTCTAATCTTTGAAATGCAATCTAGAGAGGAGTCTCACCTACCCAAACATCCTCCCAAAATTCAATATTCTCCCCATTACCAAGGGAAAACCTAACCCCGTCTTTAAATTTGGATTTCAAATTTAAGACCACCTTCCATATCCATTACGCCCTTCCTTGTATAATGAAGAGTCCCTTACCCACCAGCCTCCTTCCTGACACCCACACTTCTTTGCAATAGTCTCTCTCCACAAAGATTCTTCTTCCAACCCAAATCTCCACAACCATTTTCCCAACAGCACAAGATTCATCTTTTCCAAGTCCCTAATATTGGCCCCACCCACCCTCCTCCCCCATACGACTTAAGCACCTCTTCCCAACTTAGGAGATGATTTTTATTTTTTTTTATTTCTTCCGTACCCTGCCACAGGAAATATCGCCTCAACCTTTCCAACCTATTCAAGATAGATTTTGGACATCTGAAAAGGATATGAATTACAGTGGCATGTTTGACAATGTTGCTTTAATAAGAGTTAGCCAGCTGCCTAACAACAAAGGTCGTAACGCTTGTTACAGAAAAAATAATGACATGTAACGGCCTCCTAACAGCTCCATAATGGTCCGTTACAGGACCGATACAAGTTTTTTTCCAAAAAAAAAAAGGGTCATCACAACCCGTATCGTAATAGTAACGGTAGTAGCCATTATGAACCTACGACCTCCGTTACCATTATTAAATACCTTGGCTATAACACCGCTTTTTACTCTTTCACGTAACCAAATTTCCTCCCACAAATGTGCGATACCCGGTAGTAGACTGTCTATCTGTCGGGGAGCCTACCTAATCTACATTAAATTACCCTGGAACTTGAAGATGATTATTCGAACAACCACATCCATGTGAGGCACCCTAGGAGAACTCATAAACCGACTTACCACACTCACAGTATATGATATATCTGGCCTTGTGATTGTTAAGTAGATAAGTTTTCCAACAAATCTTCTTTACTATCCTGAGTCTTCAACCACATCTCATTGATCACTAACTAGTTTTATGATTTAAATGCTTTAGTGTATCAACTAGCTTAATACCAAGAAAGCGTGTTTCTGTGAGAAAATCCAAAACATGTTTTCTTTGAGACAGATTAATACCGTTCTTTGATCTAACTTCCAACCTAAGGCAATATCGAAGATGACTCAAATCTTTCGTTAGGAAGTGACGTTGAAGTGTCATTGAAGATGCTTCTTAAAATCCTCAATTCCTTTATTATCACTCTACATGACCACAATGTCATCAACATATAATATAATTAGACCCAAGGTGCCCCTTCATGTAAAGATAAAATGATCAGCATGACTTCATACAAATTTGTAGGCCAACATACTCTTATTGAATTTATCAAATCATGCATGCGATGACTATTTTAACTCATAAATCGCCTTTCCTAGTTTGCAAACCTTATCCCCCAAACCCAGGTGGTTGCTACATACAAATCTTCCATGTGAGATCACCATGAAGAAAGACACTTTTAACATCAAGCTGAAGGAGGGCTCATCCATGATTAACAACAACAAAGAATGACATGAATGGAATTAAGGATTTGACATAATCAATGCCGAAAGTCTAAGTGTAACCCTTAGCAACCATTGAGCCTTCAATCATTCAAATGTGTCATCAAGCTGAAATTTAATGGCATACACCCATTGACTAACAATATGTTTACCGACAGAAAGACTAGTTAGCTCCCAAGTGTCATTCTGATAAAGAACAACCATTTCTTCTTTCATAGCCTGCTCCCACTCTTTATAAGACAAGGCTTCCTAGCATGACATACGAACAGAATGAGATGACAAAGATAGGGAAAATCCACAGGTGGAAGACAAATGATGAAAAGAAACAAATTTGGAGATAGGGTGGTTGGTACATGCACGTTTACCTTTCCTCAGAGCAATGGGGTATCAAACGAATCAAGAATATAGGTGGAGTGACTAGATCAACAGGCTTAAAAGAAGATATGGTAGATGGCACGTCATGGTTGGCAACACTATCTTCCCGTTTCCGTCAAAAGTAAATTTTAATTGTAGGCGTGGTAGGAATGGACAGATCAGTGGGAGGGGACGATTGAAATAGGCACATGCACTGATGGTGAAGCTTGTAAGTCAAGCAATCTACTGTCATTTGAGATGAATGGAATAAACTCAATAACATCTGCACAAATAAATTATCTTTGAAGACGAGGACTACCATCGGTAACCGCTTCGCATTCTAGAGTACTCAAGAAAAATACATTTAATTACTATAACATTTAATTTATCATGGCCCCACTCCAACTAATGAACAAAGCATACACACCCAAAAACCTTGAAGGGCAAAGAGAAAAATAAAACACCTAGAAACAAAATTGCATGAGGCAACTGACCCAAAAGCATTCAATTGAATTGATAACATGTTGTTAAAACTGCATCACCCCAAAAAAACATTGGAGCATTCATATGAATCAACAAAGAATATGTCACCTCAAGCAAATGATGGATTTTTTTTTACTCTGCAACACCGTTTTGTTGTAGAGTATGAACACATGATTTTTTATGCAAAATACCATTTTCAAATAAATACAAGCTAAACAAATAGGATATATACTCCTTCACATTATCTAAACGAAACACAACACTTCGGAGTTAAATTGATTCAGTACTTACATATGAAAGATCTTAAAAATGGAGAACAATTCAGATCTCTCTTTCATTAATAAAGCTAAGTCATACTTGTAAAACCATCAATACAAGTAACGAAATACTTATACCATGACAAACTAGAAACTCGAATAGGTCCCCAAACAAAGCAAATGGAACTAGACCATGCATTTCCACACGTGATGGAAAAGAGACTTGATGATGCTTAACTCACACACTTCGCATTTTAAAAATTGACACAAACAATAACGAAAGAATAACACTTTTGAGAATATTCAAGGATGGGTAACTAAGACGACAATGTCACTAATAAGGAAAGAATATGTTCTGTGCTACTGCTCTAATTACTTCACGGTCAAGATAGTAAAGCTCACCGTATTCATGTCCTCAACCAATCTTTTTCTTCATCTTTAAATCTTAAAAAACACGCTGTAAAGGATAGAAAGTCACAAAGCAATTGAGTGATTTTGTGAATTTAAAGCTAAAAGGAAATTTAGGTACATAGAGAACATATGACAATGAAAGAAAGGGACTTGAATGAACAGTACACGTTCTACGCACTTTGGATTGGGTACCATCTATCAAAGTAATCGATGAACCCGAAAACAATGTATCGATAGAGAAAAAGGCACTAAACTCACCTGTCGTATGGTCAGAGGCGTCAAAGTCAATAATCCATGGAGCAAAGGACTTGAGCCCTAAACAAGTCATACCTGAGTTCACAACTATGGCTATATGAGTGGAAGTAACGGTAGAGATAGATTGATTCTTCAATAACTTGGAATGCTCATATTTGGTAAGTGTGACTATGTCACCAGATGTACTTGGTTGCTTAGATGTAGGAGTAGAACCAGCTGAACGAGACCCACTACTCTCTTCAGATAAGATAACTAATTTGTCCAAGTTGGCCTCCCATGGAAGTCTATACATTTTTCAACAATGTGATTTGTAAGCCCACAATGAGTACACTTCTTAGGTCCATGACATCCTACTGCATCACCACAATCACCTTAATTACCTTTGCCACCTCCTTGATTACCTTAGCCACCATGACCACCACTTATGACTCGTCCAGCAAATGATGCCATTGCTAGAGCAGAATTATCACAGAGACCCGCAAAGCCAAGAAATACACGTTGAAGGTGCGCATAAACTTCATTTAGAAATGGAACATCCTTGGCACCCAAGATTTGCACCAACACTAGCTCATATTCTGGTTTTAAGACAGATAGGAATTTAGCCACACAAAACTCCCCATGTTGCTGACATTGTTTCTCTAGATCACTAGTAAGTGGTTGATACACATTCAGCCCCTCCAACATTCCTTTGAGTTCAAATAAAATTCATTGAGGGACTTACCTCCTAGATAGAATGTAAAAATCTCTTCAAACAACTTATGTGTACGAGATACATTTTTATCAGATGAATATATCTCTCATAATGCATCCAACACCTCCTTTGCAATATCTAGAAATATTACATTTCATTAATAGGTGTTTCCATAATGTTCCATAAGCATATCATGATCTGAGCATTTTCCTGGATCCATTGATTGTACATGTTATCACTTGCATCTGGTTTCTCCGAGGTCAAATTTTAATTTTCCTTTGGCCATCCAAAAAACTTGAATTGATTTAGACCATTGGCAACAATTTGCTCCATTTAGTTTTATAGAGGTTATCTGAACTCCCCAAAAATCAGATGGATTTAGGAACCTGGATCTTTAATCACCATTCACTTCATTAGATGAAAAAATTAAAGAGAATATCACAATGCTTACACGAATGAGGGCTAATTCTTTCAAATATAAGAATACTCAAATTGCACTCCTCACGATGTACAAATCATACTTGATGAAACAATCAGCCTATAGGATCCAACCAAACACAAGGAGCGATGACCATGAAAGCAGCATTCACACTATCACATGCAAACCATTACAAAGGCCCAGCACAACCAAAATAAATAAAGAAACAAAGAAAAAACCATGGGTTTCATAAAGAACTTTCAACACGAGGGAGATATGAAGAGCAACATGGAAAACAAAAAGAAGATTTTATGAGATGAAAGAGAGAAGAGATAGTGGAGCAAATCAGAATGAAATGCTGCTCTGATACCATGTAGAATTATGTAGAAGTGAAAAGAAATAGAAAGGGAAAGAAAAAGAGATGGAGAAGAGACTGGAGAGAGAATGAATTAGAGTTACACGCCCTTATACTCTCTTTGAAAGGAGAAAGAATGAATTAGAGCCACACGCCCCTATACTCTTTTATATTAAGGTAAAAAAGGGAAATTTTCCAAAACCATCCTCGCAGCATGACATTTTAATATTAATTACCTAATTGATAAAATAAATAGAAACAAGGACTAAACTCAAGACTATGTGGATTGTACCACCATATGGCCCTTATTTCATTCATCAATGTGGACCATAAATTTGTACAACCCACATCCACAGTCATTAGCAGAAGCAATTTATGGTTAGGACTATACTAAGACTCCTTTTGCTTTGAGAAAAGTATATAAAGAAGCAAACACTATTTTATCGTTAATTGATGATGGTATTTTGAATAAAATAAAAAACAGAGTTATCTTTGAGATTAAGCATGTGGTAATTCCTTTCGCCATGTGTTACCAATGTCTAGCATGTGCTGCTATCTGAGCACTAGTTGCTAGATTTTTCTATTTTATTATGTGTTGCTTTTCTATCTTCGGCTAAGGTGATCGTCACTAAAGGCGTGTAGGTAAATTTGAATACCATCTTTCAATTTAGTTGCATCAAACAATAAACAGAGGGATCTAAGCACAGGTCAGGAAGCAAATAGACTGTGGATCGATGACAGAATTGACAGATGATCAATCCCTAGATCAATGAGGATGAATGACTTAACCATGTGGTCTAAACCAGGGTATTCAAAAATGGTTATGTGACATGGTAACATTGAGAACCATTGTGCATTACAGGGCTGTAACGGCCATTACCAAAGAAATGGCCTGTAATGGCCAATGTAGGTCTTTCCAAAAAGAAAAAAAGCAATAATGGCCTTTACAACCCGTATCGTAACGGTAATAATTGCAGACATTACGACCACCGTTACTATTATTGAATACCTTGATCTAAACTGATAGTTGAAAGTCTTAGGTTGAGATGGGGACCCTGGGGACCATGATCATATGGAAAAAGTAACTGCACACCTAATCATGGAGTCTAGCAACGATAAGGCCCATCCAAAATGTGCCCTTCACCATCAAATTCTGCTAAATCCAAAGATGATATTTGATGTGACATAAAAGCGACTCAAGCTGGTGGAGATGTACGACAGTTCTAACTCAAGGATAAGCTTCTTCCCAACAGGGAAGGAATGGTGCAACCCAAGAGCAGCACTGAAAAAGATATCCAATAAGTAGATTGGGTCTATGAAACTTTCAGATTAGTTCATGGGCCCAATGGTCTGATTGATCCACGTGAGAATCTGATTGATCTTTTGGGCCCATATGCTCCATAGCATTTTACTATTTCGTATACTCGGTAGCTTTTCATAGAAATAAAAGGGATATTATTTAGCATCCGTCTATATGTATTGTATTTGTATCCTTAGTGTTGTTACTAAATTTCCAGACAGGTACATCTGAATGACACGAAATTGGTCACTTTTGAAAGCCTATTTAGTTTTCAAAGAAGCTCAAGAGCAGGCAATCTCTAACAAGAATTGAGTGGGTTATGACTTATGATGGATTTGCAAAAGGGTTGTATGTTTCTGATGAGATTTAAGGCCTGTTTGGTTTTCCAATTACAGCAGTAAATGGCAGTAAATGGTAATGATTACTTTTGTAATTGTGTGGTGATATGGCCTACATTTGACTGCAATGATGATTTTGCTACATTGTTTGTTTCACCCAGAAATCATGGTAAAAATGGTAGAGTTTTATAATGTGAAAATGTAACA
The DNA here is from genome assembly GCA_037074715.1 of Magnolia kwangsiensis. Taxonomy (NCBI): domain Eukaryota; kingdom Viridiplantae; phylum Streptophyta; class Magnoliopsida; order Magnoliales; family Magnoliaceae; genus Magnolia; species Magnolia kwangsiensis. The sequence goes on along the minus strand of CM073576.1, from coordinate 36,761,010 downwards.
ATTACAGTTTCCTTTACCTGTTTCCTTCACAAGTGTATTTGACTCTTGATTTACGAGCCGTAATTCTTCATTAAACAAACACCTGGAAATGATAATGATGGCTCATTTACTTTGCATTACATAGGAAATTGGAAAACTAAACAGGCCCTTAGGGATATTTCAGTCATTATTAATGGTTTATTAAAAACTCTACCACTGTGAGCTTTTCCACAATCATTTCGGTCCCAGGCCTGGATAAACGAGAAGGTAGTGTCACGTAAGCAACCAGCGTAGAACTTTTGCCATATCCTTCTCATCATTAATAGTTTATTAAAATAGATGGCTGGGATTCAAATAATGGATTTATGATTAGTTGGGCTTTCTTTTGCCTTGTAAAAAGTATATATGCATGTAAAGACTCTTGTATAAATGAATGGTGAATGAAAAAGAAAAAACTTCGTTCTTTTTTTCGTTAATCCAGTGTTCGATTAATTTTATGGGTGTGATTCGACCGGAAGTTCCAGGGTTGACATGACTTAGAACTCAAAACTTCAAGTTAGGTATTAAAGTGTGTTGCTTCGATTCATCTTATCCTGCATCATCATCGCATGATTAAAGAAAATGCTGACATTCAAACTTACATATGCATCCTAATACCAATCGCACATATTGGAAACACTAACCCACTAGCCTGCTAATTTGTCCAGCAATGCAAAACAAGGGCCACAGAACGTTTTTTGGTTGTAATGAAATCCAAAGCTTATGTGGACCAATTGGCAAGCGCATGGGTATCTTTTTCCCATTCGCATTACTGGACATAAGCATTCCTCCAAAAATGAACAGATATTAAGCATCTAGCTATTTTCACAATAAGGAAATGCTTCCAGTAGTTGGCGAAAGGGAATGCTAATATAAGTTTCCAAGCTATTGAGAAGTAACCGAAGATTTGGTATTAGATTCCAAAGTAACACGGTGCAGAAACTTTACCTGGATGCACAATAAAGGCGTGCACACGTCTTTTATGGAGAGCGAACTGCTAGAGTAAAAGTAATAGTCGTCCACAGATTTGAAACCAAAGGAAACTGCAAAGAGTTACTGAAGGTGCTCTTAGAAATCTTCTATGGCTTATCATTCAACACAAGAAACCTTATTTCAACACAGAGATAGCACATACCCCGTGTTAATCCGTCGTCAAATTCTCTGACGGACCTTGCATTAGCTGCCAATGGGATGTTATATTCACCATCCATATCTTCAAATAGGAGAGCATGCCTGCAGAAAATCCAAAGAGATACAAAGATAACACATTGCTAAGAAACTTTTCACGAACCATAATTTCATGCCGATCATTATAGAAGTAAGATGTAAAATCAGAGCATAAGGATTACTTCTTGAAAATTTTACACAGAGCCCTTGAAAGAGCTTTGTCATAAATGATATTGAAACCTTTACGGAAATCTTCGTCTGCAATGACTAAATTGAAAGGATTGCACAAGGATACTGCCCCAGAGAGAGGGCAATTATTGGACTCCTGCCACAAACATCATGTATGAGTAATGCAGCAAAGAATGAGAAAAATCTAAAATATATGAAAGCAGAGGAATAATATGATCCTTGACAATGGGTCCAGTATCTTAGGTCTTCAGTCTACATGACTGGAGCCCGTGGTTCAGTGACCTTTCCAGGCCTTTGATCCAAATCTGATGGGTCTAATGTGGATGGATCATAGCCAAAAGTCTCCCAGAAATAGAGATCTAATGTGTTGATCCAACAGAACCCTTATGGTAAGCCATTGAGAGAGAGAGAGAGAGACTCAAATTTTGGTTTCTGCTTAGGAATTATATTTTTGACCCTTGGATATGTGTAATATCCTTGGGTAGGAGCAAGGTATGGTTCAGTGATCAGTCTGATGATCTGGTACACCCCAACCATGCATGGACCATGCCCGAAAAGTCTCCAAAAACCCTTCAATGTGGAACCAATCAAATCAACAGGCTGATCACTGAACCATGGGCACTGGTTGTTCCTACCCAGTGATATATTATACATGTCCAAGGTTGAAACTATATAATTCCCCATGAAAGCAACCTATTATGCAAAACTTGTCTTCATGTTTCTTTTAATGGCTTCCCATAAGGGGCCTTGAGGCAAAGAACACAGCCTGTGAATTGCATACCATTGAACACAATACATACCGCACATAACTCATTGGATGTTTGGACAGGAGATAGTGGAAAAGAGTAATCTTCAAAAATAGAAACAAGAAAGAAAGAAAGAAGAGTGAAAAGGAGTGTTGCCAGTACTGTGATAATATTTTTTTCCTGTATAATCATGCACATACACCAATGACTTTTTCTATGAGTATATACGTCAACAAGTTCTGAGGATAAGGTCCTTGATAGAGTGGAATAGTGGAATAGGATTCATGCAGCCAGCCCCAATTTGTTGGAATAAGGCTTAGATGATGATGATACATCAATTACTTGCAAAACAGGATTCACAAAGAGATCCCCAATAACTGGGACAAGGCTATGATAATGATGCAAGTATACATATTCCAACATATATGAGATAGCATTTACTATTTCATTCTCATTCCCAAGTGATGCATCCAGATCAGACATTACGTGTGTGTATCAAAGAAGAGCCAGAATGAACCAGCTTTAAAAAACATGTGACCCATCCCCTATCATATGGAATCCAATTAGAGCGTGAAGGCCGCTAATCCAATCGGGCGGTGTTAAAAATCCCTATTATTAAACAGTTGCTAGTTTATGGCCTGTATAACAACCATACAGCAAGTATAGTCCTACATGGGCCCATACGGCTTATAGATAGAGAGTTTAGAGTTGGGTTTGGATTCCTTATTTTAGATTCCTTTATAACTTCCTTTATTAGCAGTTTGCATAGAATTAGACAAATGTGTAAACCAACAGTATAAGCAAGAAAGAACCATCTAGGAACTTCTTTCTAGAATATTCTAGAGGAACTTATGGCCTATATAAAGGCAACACATCTGAACATATGGAATATGCACTTGATTATTGAGTTGAATATAGTTATTCTTTGGGGGGGGGGGGGGGGGGGGGGGGGGGGGGGTTTGAATTGTGAGCATATGTGGTGCTTGAATACTAGTTGTAAACTAGTATGCTGTTGGCATCTACTAACAATCCATTGCTTGGGCTTTTTTTATAAGTTCTGAGGCATGTTAGAGAGAGAATGGATCTGTAAACCAAAAGTAAACATCTCAATTCCAAGGTTCAATTTTCTTTCAGTTTGGTGCATCACCATTCTTTCTTCCCATTTTCTTTTCCAATTTATATCGCATGTTTATTTTTTAACCAAAATAAAACTCATAGTAAATCATCTAATATATCATATCAAAATATACAAACTGGCCTGTGGCATGACTGGTAAATGCTTCAGAGCCAATGTTTTAGTCCTTCACTAAGCTAGAAGGGATTGTTAACCAATGTTTTAGTGAATACTTTCTTTCTAGGTCCATAACAACTTTATTATTTATACCTGAGCTAGAAGGGAATGTAACAAATGTTGTCAAAATCATTATCGTATCGCAAATCGTAATAGGGGTTGAATTGTATCAAATCGCAAACCATATCATAAATTGTAAGATTTTTTATGATTTTCTTAAAAATACAAAAAATATAAATAAATAAACTTTAACACTATCATGACATGGTCTTACTTAAATATTAAATGATTCCTATCTTTCCTACTTTTTTTTGTCTTTTAAGAAATTTTCCTTAAAAAATATACACGGATCCTTCAATATTTATGTTTTTGTTACCTTCCTTAAATGTATAATTGCATTGGAAAAGTGGCACTTTATTCCGTAGACCGACGAAAAAGATATTTTAATTTCTAACCATCAATCCACAATACATACAAGTCAACATGATCATAACCATTCATAAAAACATTCTAGATAAGTCATACATCAATTTGGTGTTTCAACCAATTAAGAAGTAAGAAATCATTAAAATAATAAAAATAAAAACTCCACAATTTAATATTGAAGAGAATATATATCATTTAATCTCTTATAAAGAACAAAATAAAATAATTTACCTTTCCTAAAGGATTCTTTTTTTTTTTTAAGGTTTTTCTAAATGATTCTTAATGCCCCCACCAATTTAACAACATAAATGAAAGCCAAGTGAAGCTTAAAATAGAAGAAAACAAGTATATTTTATGCATGACAATAGGGTGTCCCCGCCCCTATTTAAGGTGAGACTATTCCCTATGAATGCACGCAATCACCCGCACACCACGTGCATCAAATAAAGCACGGGGAGGGGAATCGAACTCATGTTTGTGGGGAGCAAACCCATGACACTAGCCATTCGCCCAAACCTCAGGCCGGTAAGAAAAAAAGCATAATTTGAATTGTAAATCGTAGGATTCAAATCATAAAATCATAGGATTCACATAGAAAGGAATTCAAAGGTGGGATTCAAATCATTTTGCTTAAGATTCGACTCAAATCGTAAATCGTAGGATTTTGACTGGCATGTCTAACATTGACAACATTGATATATACACAAAGTTAAGAAGGGAGAAAAGAAAGAGATTGCCCAATATACAAAGATCCGCATGTTATGCATGTCGGGGCTAAGGAATCCACTATAGTATTTGCCTTCCTGAATCTTTTCAACTACATGAGTAGAAGCTTCCAAGGGCCTAGGATTTCCTTAAGGCCCAAGCACCAACAACAAGATTGTTAGAGTTCCCTTCCACATAAGGCTATCAATAAGTCGATTCAAGTTGGGTTATAGTTGCACGAAGCATAAAGCAAAGCAGCAACAGATTCGGGTTTGGGAGTGGGGAAGCATTTGTTTCAAAATGTAAACAAGTATAAATGGGTAGAAACTAGGAAGAGAAGGGAGGAGCGAGTGTCTGAATCGCGATTCGATGTAGGAGCAGCACCTACAACTAAGGGTTGGATCCTACAACTAAGTGATGTAGAAGAATCTAAAAACTAAGGGTTGGGTCCTACAGTACCCAATAATTTTAGTATCAAAGATATCGGCCAATATATCCAACGATATATCGTGCATTGCACCTATACAATACGAAACACACTAGTATCCCCAGATATATTGCATGGTATTAGATAAAGCGAAATATCCCAAGATACCACGACCAGTCCTTTACAAAAAATACTTCGTATCAATGATATCCATGATATCGACAAATATCGCATGAATGTGAGGGAAGTTCAGGTCTTAAAGGCAGAAAAATCAGAAGAAAAAAAAAACTCATCCACATGCCTTTTTTCTTGATTTCTCTCCACTTTTAAATATATCTATTGTAGATTTCAACCCATCCTTGTGAATCCCTTTAAAGAAAAACACCAATTTCAAGCCTAAATCAAGATGCAAACTGATTTGGGGCCATTTTTGATCTAGTGAGCATTTTCGATTTTCGATCCATTTTTCTTGTTGTAACTCATATTAAATCAATATCAAATTATTAGAAATCCATGATTCTTCATGTTTTGCATGAAAAATCATGGATTTGAAGCTAAATTTTTGAGATTTGGGAAAGATGAGTCGAGTTGCAGAAAATTACGAAAAATCAATTTTTTCCCCAATTTCTTCAAATCGTTTGAATTCTGTCCAAATATAAAATCAAACATGTATGTAACCTGATTTAATGATTCTTGGTAATTTGGAGATTTTTTGAAAAATAAAAAATAAATAAATTTTTAATTAGAAAATGTTAAATTTTTTTTTTTTCAAAATCCCACTTCGATTATCAATTAATTGGCCCCCGTTTCAGAGTATTCAAAAGTGTTTGATGAAATCATCATCACATATACTCTAATTTTGAGATTTGGGGAAAAATGAGCCGATTTGCAAAAAAATGAAAAATTTTCAACATTTCTCCATTTTTTTTCCAAATCGGTTACAATCATAATGTCTATACATGAAATCAAACAAGCATGTAACCTGATCTAATGCCATATGGAGATGTTTCAGAAAAAAAAAAAATTAATTCCACTTCGATTAGCAGTCAATTGGCCTTGTTTCAAAGTATTTAGAAGTGTTTGATGAAATTATCATCACAAACACTCTAATTTTGGAATTTGGGGAGGATGGGTCAATTTGAGGAAAATTGGGAAAAAATGATTTTTTTTCAAATTTTATCAAATCAAAGAGGATTGGTATCATCATCATGTTAGAGAGTATTTCCATTAGTATCATTCTACTATGACCTGGGCATAGTATCGTCAGTTTGTGGAGCACCAGTACCATGCCCGGCCCCGTCGAGATGGAAATGATGATTTTAAACCACCACACAGCTCTCTGTGTCTAAGCCACAACCATGCACATTATTCACAGGTTTATTTCTAATTTTCTACTTTGTCTTTTTCTTTTGAATGTATTGCTTTTGTTTCCATAGAAATCTGCTTACATTTATAAATTATATGAATTGACTTTGAATATACTTGCATCAGTCCAGTCAGACAATGCATAGATTAGAACCCCATACAAAGGAAACCCATTATGTGCACTTGTTTTTTGTGATGTTTTGATTTCTAAGTGTGTATTGATGTCTTTTTTAATAATCCCTAAAGTTTCATTGAAATTTTAAATCAATTTCCCAATATCTCCCCATGTTTCCCAACAACAGCGATACATTGTGCAATACAACCGATATATCCCGTACAATAACTCATTTGCATCTGTATTTGTAATGAATTGGTTTAAATTTTTGAATTTATTTGACACTTTTTTTTCTTTTTTTTTTTAAGAGTCACGGGATTTGTATTAGAAAAAACGAAAGAAGAAAACAAGCAAAAAGAAGCGGATCCACTAAGAAGGCGGATCAATTACGCTCCTAGGAAAATAAGATTACAGCCCTTTAGCTTGTCAACATGAGCGGCCCATTCTACAATTAGCTGCTTAATTCTACGCACACGGGACTCTGCCGAATTAGATTCATTTTTGAAGCATCTTCCATTTCTCTCTTCCCACACAGTCCACCAGACTATCAGAAGGGCCAATCTCCAGATTGGAGTTCGCTGGTGACCAAGCCTAGTGTCGTGCCAGGCCTTTAGAAGCAACCCGGTGGAATTAGGACAACACCAATGTGAGGCCAAATCTGATTGATATAAGAGCAATGAACGAACAAATGATTGGTTATCTCTTCTTCAGCTATGCAGCAGAGGCAAACATTAGGGAGAATCATACCTTTCCTCCTTAAATTGTTGATAGTGAGCACTCTGTTCTTATCGACCAACCAACCGAAAAAGACTATCTTTGGAGGAGCCACATACTGCCAGATATGGTTGGTCAAGGATTCGGCCACAGGAGGGAGGGGGGAGTCCAAAAATTTGTAGAAAGATTTGACAATGAAAATACCTGATTTATCTACCCTCCAGCGAAGATTATCTTCAGATAAGAGATCCGGATTGCTATTAGAAATGCACTGAAGGAGGGCCACATATTCAGCAATCTCCCAGTCCTGTAAGTTTCTTTTACATTCCACATTCCAAACCAGATTCCCATTAGAAGAGGAAATACAGTAAGCTATCAAAATGGCTTGGTTAGGAACAATGCAATATATGTTTGGAAATTCCATTTTAAGGACAAGATCTCCCACCCATCTGTCTTCCCAGAATCACACGTTCTCACCATTGCCAACGGCAAAGCTGATATTTCTGAAAATCTCTTTTTTCATGGATAGGATTCCCTTCCATAGGGTGGAGGTCTTGTATAAAGAAGAATCTTTGGTCCACCATCCACCTACGGAGCAACCGTACTTACTTTTAATTAAGTTGTTCCATAGGGTTCTCTTTTAGGTTCCAAGTCTCCAAATCCATTTGCCTAGCAAAGCCCTATTCATAGTCTTGAGAGATTTGATCCCAACTCCTCTAGCATTAGTGTGCTTACAAACCTCCTTCCAATCAACCAAATGAAATTTCTTCTTGTCCTTTAATCCAGGCCAAAGGAAGTCGATTTTTCCAAAGTCGCCAAAATCGAAGCAAGGCATCTGAATAATGACATAAAATATACCGGGAGATTGGATAAGACTGACTTGATGAGAGTGATGTGGCCACCAAAAGATAAATATCTGCATTTCCATCTAGCTAGGTGATGATCAAACCTGTTGATGACCTTATCCCAAAGGGATTTAGGCGGCTTGCTAGAATATACAACAGGAGGCCCACAAAGGAGGATGGGAGATTACCGCTGGAGCAGTTAAGTATATCAACATAAAGATTGACCTCATATTGTTCCATGTTGACCCCAAAAATCTTAGACTCTGCCATGTTGACTCTTAGCCCAGACACTGCCTCAAACATTTAATCGTTGTGCACAAGTTGCCCACCGATTCCTAATTAGCTTCGCTGAAAAGAAGCGTGACCAACCATTCATTCATCAACTTGTCAAATTTATTTGACACACATTGCACATTGCGCGCACGCGCGCGCGCGCGCACACACACACACGTGACCAACCGTTCATTCATCAACTTGTCAAATTTCAACTGTTGTTTATGAATAAAATTTGTACAACTTCGAACATTGATCCATGTATCAAAGTCAGCCTAATATTAGCCATTAATTGTGTCAAAAATCTGCCCAAGTATGACCATTAAATTGCATCCCAATTCAGACCATTATATTACATGTTAAATCTGTCCACTTAGGACCGTTGGATTGTGTATTAGATCCATCCAATTTTGACCTTTAATCCACATGTCAAACCAGCCCAATTATGACTATTAATCTAGATGTTAAATCCATTCAATTTGGACCGTCGATTTGTATGTTAAATCTGTCCAATACAGCTGATAAATTGTATGTCAAATCTGTCCACTATTGCCATTGATTTGGGCCCCAAATCTGCCCATCTATGACCTTTGATCTACACACCAAAACCCTCAAATTGTGGCCATTGATCATGTGTCCAGCACTGTCCAAATCTGTCCATTGTTTGGTTGAGGTCAGCCACTCAAATTTGTCCATTGATCCATGCGCTTGAACCCCTCACACCCACCCAACCGTTCCTTGATTCTCGATCATCCATTCACCCAACAGTCCAACCCCAACCATCCATCATCCATCCATCAATCTAACCATCCACCAATCCAATCCAAACCATCCAGCCACTTCTCCATTTAGCCGCCCACCCATCTAGCAAATCCATCTGCCTGTCCACCACATGTCACACTTGCACCATAGGGGACAATGGGGCAGCATGTGAGGCCTTGCACGTTTGAGTCCTAGTGAATATAAGAAAGAGAGAGAGGTATGTTGGGTTGGAACATGAGATTCGAGAAGAGAGAGAGAGAGAGAGGGTGCTTTTGGGAGTGGGGGACTTCACATGTGTGTCCACACATGTGAAGGCCTTGCTACACATTTGTGCATGAGGTATAAATAGGGGATGTATGGAGGTGTAGAGAGGCATGTGTAGAGAGAGAGAGAGAGAGAGCTTTTGGGTAGGGAAGGATCCCTAAGGTGAGTAGATCTCTAACATGTAGACCCTTTTCTTTGGATTGTTCCTTTCCTTTTCTTTATGCAATCTTTATTTTTTAAAATTATTTATTTTCTTTTTTTTCTTCTAACATGCAATTGCAGGGTTCCCAAAGTTTTAATCATTCTTGATTTCTTGCACCTTTCTTGACTTTCTTAAAATTGGATTCTCATCTTTTCTTGCTTCCTTGCCCTTTCTTTATTTTCTTGAAAATCAAGATCCTTTGATGAGATCCCAGGGGTTTTTACCCAATTTTTCTGGAATTTCCGCACTAGTAACAATATTCTTAAAGATTTTAGGGTTCTAGTGTAATTTTTTCAGAATTACAGCATTACTTTGCACTATCCACAAAGTTCTAGCATTATTGTGTAATATTCCAGGGACTTTTGTGCAATTCTGCAAGGCTTTTCTGTCTAGACTTTACAGTTTTAAGGGCTTTCTATGTGAGTATATTGTGTATATGGGATTGTGTATGGGTTATTAGTTGTAATATACTATGCATAGAGAAGTAAATAAGCTTCCTTGTATAGTCTTGTAGAGTGGTTATTTAAACCCACCTTTGGGTTGAAGAAATATAGAAAAACATTCTCCAGATTCTTGAGTTTTCATGGTATCAGAGCAAGGTTTCTAAATCTGCCGCACGACCAGCGCTCCTCCATTGATTCCGGTGGCCCATCATCGATTCCATTGCTCCCACATCGAGATTCCAGCGGTCCCCATCGATTTCGGCAACCCCTCCAGATCCATTGCAGCAGATTCAGCAACAATTCCAATTTCTTAGATCCATTGAAACTCATCTCCGGCTCAATACCTCTGTCTTCACATCTGGATCCATAGATCTGAGATCTATTGAACCCACCAAGTCGATTATTCTCCATCGAAGATATCGGCTCTACCTCTGCTCATCAAATCCGGTCCTACTCACCCAGAAATCAGTGGTACATTTCTTCTTTGTGGTTTTTCTTTCTTGTGGTATCTATGAATCCCTCCGATAAGATCGAAACTATCCATGTTCAGTTGGATGGGAAAAAATTTTCCCTGTGGCAATTTCAATTCAAGCTTTTTTAGCAAGAAAGAGCCTCTACGGCTATGTAGATGGTTTTATGGGCAAACAAAAAGATGAAAAGGAACTCCTATCTTGGACCACAAATAATTCGAAAGTGGTCGCTTAGATCCTTAACAGTGTTGAGAGCAACATGGTAATTAACCTCACGTCATTCGAGACTACATCCAAAATATGGGCTTACTTGAAAATGTGTTATCAACAATCAAATCATGCCCGTCGCTATCAAGTAGAGTATGAGCTGTCAAAATTAGAACAAGGAGCTCTGAGCAGCCAAGATTTCTATTCTAAACTTCCTCCCTTTGGCATGAGATTCAACTTATGGATCCGGTTATTCCCGCTGCAGCGGTAGAAACAGTAAAGAAACGTCGCGACAGGAGTAAATTGATGCAATTTCAGTATAAACTCCATCTGAAGTTTAAACCAACCCAAGCCGCTCCGATGAACCGGCCTCAACTTTCATCTCTTGAGGCAACTCTATTTGATTTGATGGCAGAAGAGACATTTGAAAACCCTTGCTTCCATGAGAGAGGTTGTTCCTGATGTTACCTTCATTACTCACAATTATTCAGGAAAATCATGAGGCATGTCGAAAGTTAAATGTTTTGACTGTAATGGATTTGGTCATGTGGTTATTCGTTGTTCCAACAAAAAAGCAAATCTGAAACCTTCTGGACCAAGTACTCTATTTTGTCGCTACTGCAAATAAGAAGGACATGATATAGCCAATTGCTCGACTCGCCCTCCCCTATCTCCTCACTACCAGCAACGTGGATGTGCATTTCTAGCTCCCTCTACTAAGAAGCCTGAGAAGCCTAACTCTTCATCTATGGCCCCATCAGTGCAGCCTACTCTACTTTTCCCAGAACAAATTCAACAAATCCTTCAAGCGATGGGTTCTTCAGGTTCAATAGATAATATTGATATATAAATCTTTGGTATACTGACACGGGCATCTAAACATATGACTGGTGACCCTTCTTGTCTAACTAATTGTGTCCCCTATAAAGGAATGGTTCCATCTACACTGCGGATGGGAACCAGTTACCTATCTCTCATATCGGGTCCTTGAAAGTCTCACCTTCTTCATCTCGCAATTTCTTCCTTCGCAAAGTGTTTTATGTTCCTAAATTATCTGCTAACTTGATTTCGATTGCTCAACTAATAGAAAATAATTGTTTGGTTTTGTTTTCTCGGTCTGGTTGTTTCATACAGAATCTAGAAACAGGGAAGTTGATTGGGAAAGGCCATAAGAGGGGAAGGTTATTTACTTTGTAGTTCGATCTCGAAGTTGTCTCATCGCGTTGTTTCTTTCTTCCATCTTCTCATGATATTTCTTTTGCTAATAAATGCTGAAAACTTTGGCATAGTCGTTTAGGGCATCCAAATTCTAAAAATATGCTTTTCTTATTTAGATCTGGTCTTTTAAATGATAAAATCAATATTAGTCGCATTTCCATTGATATGAACAGTGATAGTTGCGAAGTGTAAATCTACTGCATTGCCATTTTCATTGAGTAACTCTCGTACTCAGAATCTATTTGATCTCGTTCATACTGATGTTTGGGGTCCATTTTCGTGGCTCCTGGTGGTTCGTTGTATTACATCATCTTTGTAGATGACTTTTCAAGACATACATGGATTTATTTCATGAAGCACAAGTCTGAAGCATTCTCATGTTACAGATAATTTTCCTCATATGTGGAGATGCAATTTGCAATGAAAATTAAAATTCTACGATCTGACTCTGGGGGAAAATATGTCTTCCGAGTTTGAGACTTTTCTAAGTTCAAATGATACTATACATCAGCGAACGTGTCCTCACACACCGGAGCAAAATGGAGTAGCAGAATGAAAGAATCGGCACATTACTAAGGTAGCAACCACCATGATGGAATATACGTGTTCCAAAATTTCTTTGGGCTGAAGCAAAATCAACAGCTTTGTATCTGATCAATCGATTACCTTCCAGTGTATTGGCCAACTAGAAAACTCTCACGTTCTTCCTTCATGATAAAGATCCAGATTATAGTCGGTTAAGAGTGTTTGGATGCATTGTTTTTGTTCATCTTCCAATACGAGAACGGGATAAACTCAGTCCCAGGGCAGCTAAATGTGTATCTCTTGGATATGGGGAGCATCAGATAGGGTATCGTTGTTATGATCCATGTACTCCTCGTTGTTCGTGTATCTAGACATGTCACATTTTTTTTATAAATTTACTATACTATAAAGTTTTCCATGCATCTCCTTTAGTTACCGTTGTCCCATCTTCTATTTCTCATATGTCATCATTTGAAGAAAATCATTCTCTGCCTCCTCCCACTCCTCCTTTGCAGGTCTACCAATGTTGTGTGAAGCCTATCTCTCTTAGGTCCTCTCCCTCGGCTGCTCCTGCTTTCGATCAAGTGTCCTCTTCTCCTACAGCACAGGTAACTATCCCACTTTCCACTAAGATCCAATCACGTCGTTTCGGTCGTCCGTCTGTTCCTCCCTATCGATTAAATCTTTTTGCCTCTTACCATGCTTTGTTTTCTGGATTAGATTCTTTGGTTGTACCTACTTCTTATTCTCAGTTATACACATAACCGTGTTGGGTAAAGGCCACGGATGATGAAATTCAAGGACTCGAGGAGAATGCTACTTGGACGCTAGTTCCATTACCTGAGGGAAAGCAAGTGATCAGCAGCAAATGGGTATATATCGTAAAATTAAAATCTGATGGGAGCTTAGATCGATACAAAGCTTGGCTAGTGGCCCAGGGCTATAAACAAGAGTATGGAGTTGATTATGATGAGAAATTTGCTCCAGTGGGAAAATTGAAAATGATCCGTTCCTTGATCGCTATAAGTTCTTCTAAAGGTTGGCAACTTAGTCAACTTGATGTCAAAAATGCTTTCCTCCATGGGAATCTCAAAGAAGTTTACTTGAAGTAACTTCCCGGTTATAAGTCCAAGGATCCACGCTTAGTTTGCAAGCTATCTAAAGCTTTATGTGAACTCAAACAAGCACCAAGAGCATGGTTTGAAAATTTCCATGGGGTGTTAATCATAGCAGGCTATTCTCAAAGCCGACATGACTCATCACTGTTTATTCTCAAGTCTGATTCAGGACTCGTTGCTTTATTGGTCTATGTTGATGATATTCTCATCACAGGAAATGATGCTCAAGGAATTGCCGATCTCAAATCCTTACTTCACTCCTCATTTCATATGAAGGATATGGGGCTGTTAGCATATTTTTTGGGTCTTGAAACTCTCGTAATACTCAAGGTTATCTCATGAGTCAACAGAAGTATACCTGTGATTTGATCAAGCTTACAAACCTTACAGATAACAAGACCCATGAGACTCCTTTAGAATTAAATGTCAAGTATGGGAAAAATGATGGAGACCTTACTCTCAGATGTTACATCCTAAAAGCAGCTGGTGGGGAGATTAGTCTATCTCACTATGTCTCGTCCTGATATCTCATATGCAGTTCATGTTGTTAGCCAGTTTGTCGAGGCACCTTGCACATTGCATATGACGACAATTCATCGCGTTATTTGATGCCTTCAATGTACCCTCAATCAGGAGCTTCTCTTTCCATCATCGCATGATCTACAATTATCTGCTTACTCTGATGCAGACTGGGCAAGTTGTCTCATTTCACGACGGTCCACTACTGGCTATTGTGTTTTCTTGGGAGAATCATTGGTTAGCTGGAATTGTAAGAAGCAAATCACGGTATCTAGATCCAGCATAGAAGTCGAATATCATGCAATGGCAGAGGCATGTAGTGAAATTACTTGGTTCTAGGGATTGTTGACAAATCTTGGGATTCATTTGTCTTTGCCAACTCCATTATATGCTAACAATCTCAGTGCGATTTAGTTGGCTTCCAATCCAGCATTATCCCACATCAGTTTGAGAGAGGGGGGGGTGAGAATATTGTGTATATGGGATTGTGTATGGGTTATTAGCTGTAATATACTATGTATAGAGAAGCTCTAAATAAGCTTCCTTGTATAGTCTTGTAGAGTGGTTATTTAAACCCACTTTTGGGTTGAAGAATTATAGAAAAACATTCCCTAGATTCTTGAGTTTTCATTCTATACAGTATTACTTCCCCAGATGAAATTTTCCATATTTTCAAATTAAACTCTTTAAATTGCATATTCGTGTTCTATATGGAATTTTTTTTATGATGGAAAAGAGTTTATGATACTTGAATTCATGCCGGGAAAGGATTATAAGTCTCACGGATGTTTGTGATATTTTGGAATTATTTATTTTTATAAGGAAATTCATGCATTCATGTACATCATTATTGGAACACCAAAAAATAGATGTGACGATTGAGTCCTACGGGTTAAAAATCCCTAAAAGCGTAAATAATTGGGGAAATCAAAACCTTTGACTTGAAAGTCCCTAAAGTCCAATTAATACATCTTGGAACCTCTACTATGAGGCCGTGTGAATGAGCATGTAAGGATTACAAAAGGCCACGATCAGGCCAGATAGGGTGGTAATCAGACCAACTAACATCAAGGTGTCCACCCCCAATTTTGTAGCAGTAACAGCCCCATAACGGTCAGGGCATAACAGTCAAAAAACGGTCATATTTTTTTTGGCTTTTTAAGGTCCATTTTTTTTTCTTTTTTTTTTTAACGTTTTTCTTTCAAACTTTTCCTAAATCATTCTATTGCTATTTTCAACCACTCTTAGCTTGATATTACAAATAAAAACAACTTATATTAAGGATTCTCTTGATTCAAAGCTCCGCGGGCCATTTTCCAAAAATTCCTCAAAAATAGGTATTTATACTTTTTATTGAATGTTTTCCTATTTTAATGGTAAAATATGATGTATTAATCATAATAGAAGATATTAATGTCCATTTTACAGATTGTTGTTGTCATTTTATATTTTTTTATAATTTTTTCTATTTACGCACTATTTTTTGCCCTTTTTAAAAAAATTCGAAAAATTATTTTTTTTATTTTAAATTTTTACACACGCACACACACACCCACACACTCACGCTGGTGGAATTTCACCACCTATGGGTACTCAAACCCTTGACTAAATTCGAAAAATCAATTTTTATTGAATTTTTGCAGTTTTGATGGTAGAATATGATGCATTAATCATAGTAGAACATGTTAATGTCCATTTTACAAATTTTTGTTGTCATTTAATATTTTTAAATAATTTTTTTCTATTTACGCACTATTTTTGGCCCTTTTTTTAAAAATCTGAAAATCATTTTTTATGGAATGTTTTGTTGTTTTAACAGTAGAATATGATGTGTTAATCATATTAGAACATGTTAATGTGCATTTTACAAATTGTTGTTATCATTTTATATTTTTTCATAATTTTTTTCTATTTACACACTATTTTCAGCCCTTTTTTAAAATTCAAAAAATCATTTTTTATTGAATGTTTTGTTGTTTTAATGATAGAATATGATGTATTAATCATATTAGAACATTTGAATGTGCATTTTACAGATTGTTGTTGTCATTTTATATTTTTTTATAATTTTTTTCTATTTTTGAATTAGTCATTTTATGTTTATATTTTCTTATATTGGACAGGTTTCGGAGCTTCTTAGGGTTTAGAACATAAAATCATCTTTATTTATTAGATTCTAAAACTGTATATAAATTTAGAATAGCAAGTAGACTCACAATCTCACATAGACATAGGTCATATCTAATCTATATCTAGTATCTAACTAAGCCTAAAGAAAAGTCTGGGTCTGGCCAACAAGTGAGGATATTGAATGGCAACATTGTCAGAGGGTTGGTGGTAATAGGCACCAAATGAAGTACAACTATTGTGATAGACTAGTGACTGGTGGAATTACCTGTCTCAAACAACATTTGGCACGTCGAAAGGGTCAAGTTGTGGGATGTACTAGAGTACAGAAAGAGATAATAATTTTAATGCAAGCTAGTTTGGATGAGTCGAAAGGTAAACGGGCTGCTGGACAAAAGAAGAAAGATGAGATATTGATGCAACTCGACAGGAAGTGTTTGGTCCTGAATATATGAGTGTTCGTGATGAAGATATTATTGATTCTGACGAAGATTCAGATCGGAAATTAACTATAGCTAGGAAAGAGAGCTTGCATCTAGCTCGTTAAGAGGAAGAACGTCGCCGCATGTTTGGCGCGAGTGGGTCAATACGTAATACGCGGGGGGGTAGGTTTGGTGGGTTACAATATGTGTTTGGGAGCCGATGACAAACATCTTCATATGATGCCCTTATACATTTGGATGAAGAAGTAAATGAGCCTAGGAGACCCTCTATTGATCCAATCCTATTTAGGAAAAAATCAACTAAACAAAAGAAGATAAAACAAATGTGAAGTAGAACTTCCATTAAGAAGCTAGGTAGGGCAGCAGTAAAGTTATTTATACATGCCAACATACCTCCTAAAGCGGCCAATTCTCCATATTAGCAGGTGGTAATTGATGCAGCAGCAGAAGTAGGTGAAGGAATAAAAGCTCCCATGGCTAAGGAGATTAGGGGGAAATAGACAGATGCAGAGTATGCGGATGTGAAAGCATATGTGTATGATGGTTGGACTAGCCCAACCAGACGCAGCATGATCAACTTCATGGTGTACTGCCACTTAGGAACTATATACCACAAATCAATTGATGCCTCAGAGGTAACAAAAGATTCTAATTATATTACTGGACTAATGGATAAAGTTGTGGAAGAGATTAAAGAGGAGAATATAGTGCAGATTGTGACAGATAATGAAGCATCATATAAGCTTGCAGGACATAAGTTAATGAAGAAGAAACCACATCTTTTTTGGTCGCCATGTGCTGCCCATTGTATTGATCTTATATTGGAAGATATTAGGAAGAAGAAGAATGTTAAGGAAATGGTCGAAAGGACAAGAGAAGTGACGATGTTTATTTACAACCATAATCAAGTAGTCGCAATAATGAGGAAGTTCACGAAAGAATGAGAATTGTTGAGGCCTACGGCGACTAGATTCGCAAAAAACTTTATAGCATTAGAGAGTTTATTCCAACATAGGGGAGAGTTAAGTGAGATGTTCGCTTCCCGGGATTGGCTCAACACAAAACATGGGCAGAAAACATCAAGGACAGCGGTTGAAGTTGCGAACACCATACAGGACAATAAATATTGGAAGAGGGTCAAGTCAATCCTAAAGGTGATGGAGCCACTAATGAGGGTACTCCGTCTAATTGAAACCAACGAAACACCTACAATGGGCTTCCTATATGATGCGATGAATAAAGCAAAGTTGGCAATTCAACGTGATTGTAGAATATGAGTCTTATTGGACCCAGTAAAAGGAGCAGTTTTTATGTCAAGTACGGCTCAAGATCAACAAAAGAGTACGAGTAGTAGTAGCGTGACCGTTTCGAATGATGGTGATGATGACCCCCCTGCTCTTAGTGCTGGCACTTCTGGTGTTGCTCAGCACACCATACAGTCGTCTACAGATTGCGATACCGATGAACATCGACGAGGTAGTACACGAGGACGGACTTATGAGTGTACCGAGTTACGATACAGCCAGCAGGAGGAGAGTACGTCTAGTGGTGCACCGGGTTTGGGAGGTCCAAAACATCAGTAGGCTCATGGTCCTAGTTATTATGATGGGTATTCTTATGGTCAATTGGATTATGATTATGGTAGTTATACTGAGTTTTTTCCATCAAATTCATGTTGGAGTAGTCCTCCCGATCCATATCCATATCCATATGATTATAAATATCCATATCCAAATTCAAGTTACTCATCACAGCAGACACACTCTCAATCTCAAGATTCTCAACAACCTGAGTACGGGCACTAGTATGGCTATTCGACGGGCACTGGTGGATATCCTTACTCGGGGTCGGAGTAATTGCCTAGTCAGGATCAGTCATCCTCTGGTTTTTTTTATCTAGTATTTCCTTCTGGCACCGGATATTATAGATATGCAGCACCTCCACCTATTGGACAGCCTCAACCTGATGATGACAATGATGATGACGATGATGTGAAGGTCGAGCAACCACCAAAAAAAAACAAACAGATTTTCATTTTGGTGGCAACTTGTGATTGTAAGTATATATTTGTATTAAGGTAAGTATTTGCAGGCTTACAGCAGACAGCTCACAGCAGTATTACTGCAAGAAGCCAAGCACACACTTGACACTGCCAAACTTCTCTTTAAAATAGCTCCCCTGACAACCAATCAAGTAAATCAAGTTGCAGGGGAGTATATCAGACACTACTATTTTTATTTTTTTTAATATTCTTGACTTGAGGATGACAGGTCACAGGACAGGAATCACAGCCACAGCCACATGTATGTTAAATTGTTAATAACTTAATAAAAAATAAATTATGAAAAATAATTGCAAACACCTACACATGTAAGATATTTTCAAATTACATTCATTCTAATATATATATCATTGATAGTAGATATTTAAAAAATTAAATGTATGATTTTTACAGTCAAATCCAGGTTGTCTGGTTCATAAATTCATCAGACAACCCGATACAACTTCTCGTCAAAGAGTGGACCGTTACACCACCATAAACATGTTTCAATTTATAAATGAATGCATATTTGGTATGCTTAGAATATTCCAGATTTAATCCATATTTTTTCGTTTTTTTTGCCAAAAAAAAGGCACCGTTACGGGCTGTTACCCCCCCCCCCCCCCCCCCCCCCCCGTAATGCCCCCGTATCCGTATTGGTATCAGAGGGCATCGTTACGCCAACCGATACCGATATGGGATACATTGGCTAAGGTACAAATGGGTCACTCACTGCAGGGCCGCGTGGTTGAGAATGTTAGGATTGTAAAAGGTTCTCACAGTCAGGCCAAGTGGGTTTATTGGGAGAGTGTTGGCTGACTGGTGTAAAATAGCCCTGGTGTTCAAAGGTTAAACCATACTAATTATTGTGGATTACTTCATGCATTAGCATTGCATTCCTGACACATGCCACATATTTTTGCATTAAAAACTTTGTTTATGAAATCTTTACATTCTCAATTTTGAATATAAATTTTATAGTGCTATGAAAAATATGTTTTATCAGGACTAGTTGTGTTCCTTTTCAAAAGCTTGTGTAAGATATACTCACTAGGCTGTTTAGCTCATCCTTTATTGTGGATATTGAATTTCAGAACCTAAGTCTCATCAAGGAACGTGAGGAGCAGATCTCTAGCCATCTTTATTTCTGTTTATTTGGGATCTAGTTTCCTTTTCAGATTTCAGATTTATTTGTAAAAGACTTTTAAGTAGTAGGTTGAATATGATTTGGATTATGGTGATGATGATTGGATATTTTATGATTATTTGATTTATTTTAGGAAAATGAATGTTTTATGGTTTGATACTATGTGATGGTTTGTGGATTATAGTTTGTGAATGTATTGATTATATGAGTCACACCCTCAAGTACGAGACCGGGGTTGAGTACCCAAGTGCCAGATTTGGGGGCTTGATAGTATCCCAAGGGTGCAATGCATTACGTAATAATAATCCAGAAAACACTGACAGTGCCCACACCTGGTTTGATTAAGTTCCAAGTCCAAGGTCCATTTTGGTTGGGGTCTTGGTTATAAGAACCAGGACTCGGAGGCCTGATCCAATCGGGCTTGGGTACCCATCGGGAGTTTGAACCTCGGTTTCGAGTCATGTTTGTGTAGGTTAGGTCAAATTAGGCATTTACACGGTTGGACCCACCAAATGAACAAATCAGATCACATATAAGTATGCCACTTTCACACATGCAAAGTGTGCAAATAGGCTCTCTTACATTCACATGGGCCAGCAAACCTTCTTTTTTCTTCTACTTTTTTTTTTATGAAAGGTAAGCAAACCCGATTCCATTACTAAAACATATAATATGTGTTTGTATACATAACTTTACTGGTAAAATTAATTAGACCCAACCTGAACATGACCCAACTGGGTGACCCGATTTTTAACCGGGTCCAAAATGATGGACTTGAACCTGACCCAATTTCGAAACGGGCCAACAAATTGGACCCAGACCCATGTATATCAGGTAGAGTCTATTGGGCACCTGTAGGTCCCAGTACCCATTGACTACACTACAGCTCCACAATGAAGTCCCATAAAATCTCTACAAAATATTATAAAGCCTTTGCCCCTCTGCCTCATTAAGATCCTTACCACCAATCAGGTCAGAGAAAAGCAGGAAAACACTCCAGCTCGTTACTAAAATTGTTACCAACCTACAGAACTACATTGAAATTGATTTTCATAATTACAGGAACACTCTCCTCATTTGTTTTAGTAAACATGTTAGGAGACCCTTGCATCATTATTAGATTATCAAGAGTGTTTTTGACAGTTCAAATTCTCACAACTTGCAAATATCGGGTAAGTACAAAATCACGAGGCTGTTACACGAAACAAACATGAGAGAAAAGAGTGGGGAATTGGGATAACAAAACTGAGATAATATGCAAAGTCACAACCGAAGTTCAATATTAACTACTGAAGATGCTATATGTGAAATTTCCAATTATACTTCAATGAGTCAAAGAAAATGAGACACGCTTCAAACTTGAGTTGTCTACAAGATAATAGAGGATCTTCTCATGCAATAATTTAAGAGAGGCTCGTGAAGGCAACAAGTAACAAGAAAACTTAGTCAAATGTGCATGCTTAAAAGGCCTACCAAAATCAGTCATGGTGCGAAGCTACCTCAAGGAATAGGCCAACAAGCAACTCTGTAATTTTCAGCATGTGAACATGTGATAACACGAGGAACAGCAATATGCAGGTGGAATGAATCTGCTACTATGAAGACACAGGTTTCCCTTTCTCATGTGGATAAAACATGCATGATCATAAATAGATCTTTCAAAAAAAAATAAAAATGCATGATCATAAATAGTGCATCCCATAGTTGTGCCATTGCAGCAAGATAAGATGAGTTTGAAAAGGACTGCCTAACCACTAAAGAAATGATACACATAATCTGTGTAAATGTCCTACCTGACCCAAATATCGAACAAGAATATTTGCTCCAAGGGACCAACCAACCGCATACAAATTCGATTGAGGATAACGACTTCCAACATGTTTCACCACTTGACGTAGATCTTCTGTAAATGAAGCTGAATAAAACTGCATATGAATGAATGACATTAAAAAATGTATGGAGCTACATTCACAGATTTTAACAACAAAAAAATTTATTATTATTACTATTAGAATATGATGGAAAGAAAAAATCAATGGGGACAACAAAAAATTAAATATTTTGTTGTAACACTGACACCACATGTGAAATCGCAACTATTAGTCTCAATGGTTTTTTGAAAAAGGGTAATGTTTTAACCATTGTTGTTGCAGAAATTCAGCTAAGCACCCAAACCAAGCCTAAACCAACCCAACTACAGAAACCTAATCCATAAACTACCCAAAATCCCATTCTAAACCCCCAACTAAAGCCTGTAAAGTTTTCACAGCAATTGACCCCAAATATGGAACGTGTGGAATCCAGCCAGCTTTGCTATGGGGCAAGCACACTTTCTGCCAGCAGGCAGATTTCCTTCATAGTCCCTGGTTGTGGGAAATCCTTTTCTGTCAAACATAGCTGCAACAATTCTTCGGTTCTCATCATGCCATTACATTATATTGACAATTACAAAATACTGTTCATACTATGACCATAGTATGGTGGTGATCAGGCAGGTATGGCCCTATTGTCTAGTGGATCAGGGTATCTCTCTTTCAAGGAGGCAGAGGGGATTCGACTTCCCCAGGATAGGGTAAGGGATTACAGAACAAAGTTGATCATGGATTATCAATAAGCCTATAACTGATTCTTCCTGGGTTGATACCACAGCAATTAGTGGGGACGGACTGTAAATTCATTGGCAATATGTTTACATTGGATCAAATCCAGCTCAGCCCAAGCATTCGCTGATCCATGGGGATAATATAACCAATTTGTCCTCCAAAAATGCCTGATATAGAGGAAAAAGATCTCTGGCACAAGAAAGGATTGATCTGCCACCCTGGTAACCTTTATCGCAAACTGTATTTTTCAGGTTCCAATTGCTCTAGTGGCCTCTTGTACCTGATTTTGATGATCTTAGGGTCCACTATGAATCCAATCTAGGGGATTTGTGCTGCAAAATCACACAGATTTGGATCTAGGATAGCAATCCAAGAGCACCAAGCAAACACAAGGGAACACAAAGATTTAACGTGGAAAACCCTTGCGGGAAAAAACCATGGCACAAAGCGACAGATCTTCACTATGAAAATAGAAATTACAAAGAAAGAGGACTTACCCGATTTGAACAACCTCGAATCTCACCCTTGTTACAGCTTTTAATAACCCTAGAACCCTTTTAGAAACCCTTGGAATATCTTTAGAAAGCCTTAGAATACCTGAGAATAGCCCTAGGGACTCCTATTTATAGATGGGGAAACCCCACTCACGCACCTCCCTAGAAACCACCTCAAATTTACGCACTCCGCGCACCGTCTGCGTAACCCTCGACTAGTCAAAGGAGGGCTTCGACCAGTCGAATGGACCTTCAACTAGTCAAGCCAGTCCCTCGACTGGTCGAGTACCTCGGAACTCCAAAAACATCATTGCTGGACTTCGAGTCAAACGGGCTTCGACCAGTCGAAGGGACCTTCGACTAGTCGAGTCAGTCCCTCAACTGGTCGAGCATCACGAAGAATAGAAGATTTAAGACATCTTCTGACAACAATCTCCACCATGTCTTCAATCTTCAATCGTGTAGCTTTTTGACCTCTTCTCTTATCTCCACATCGCATCATAGCTTCAATCAACGCTTCTCGTGCCACTCCGTCCTTCTTTTACGTCATCGCCAAGCCCAGAGAAGTTGCATAGAACTTGAACTTCTCTGTAGGAACGACCTTGGTGAGCATGTCCGCTGGATTCACGCTACTGTGAATCTTTTCCAGTGTTATGCCTCTTTCCTCAAGCACTTGTCAGATGAAGTGGTGACGAACATCAATGTGTTTAGTATGTGAGTGATAAACAGAATTTTTAGCCAAATCGATAGCGCTCTCGCTATCACAGTTAACCGGCACGGCCTCCTGCTGAAGTCTCAACTGATTTATCATGCCTCTTAATCAAACACCTTCCTTAAATGCTTCCGTCACTGCCATATATTCTGCTTCGATAGTGGAAAGATTCACCACAGACTAAAGCTTCGACATCCAACTAATTGCTCCACCTGCTAGTACAAACGAGTGTCCTGAAGTAGACTTTCTGGAATCCATACTGCCTACGTAGTCGGAATCCATATACCCTACCAATTTTGTCCATCTTCTCAAAAGTTAAAACGTAATCTTTCGTACCTCGAATGTATTGAAGTAGCCATTTTACCGCTTCCCAATGTTGTCTGCCGAGGTTTGACATGTATCTACTCACAACATCGACTGCCCGTGAAATATTCGGTCTTGTACAGACCATGGCATACATTAAACTGTCAACCACATTCGAATAAGGCACATGAAACATAACCTGTTTTTTCTCATTTGATTTAGGACATTGTTCTGAGGAAAGCTTGAAGTAAGTCACATGGGGAACGCTCAATGGCTTTGTCTGGTCCATCCCATATTTGATCAACATATTTTCAAGGTATTCTGTCTGTGACAACCAAAGCCTGCTTCTCTTCCTGCCTCTATGAATATTTATGCCGAGAACCCTCTTTGCAGCTCCCAGATCTTTCATCTCGAATGTCCCTGATAACTGAGTCTTCAGTACGTTGATTTCAGACATATAATAACTGGCGATCAACATATAATACAAGGATGATGAATCTGTCATCACTCAGTGTCTTGTAATAGACATTGTGATCGTATTCACTCCGAGTAAATGTCTGACTCAACATAAAAGAATCAAATTTTTTATACCACTGCCTAAGCGACTGTTTCAGGTCATACAACGACTTCATTAACCTGCAAACTTTTTTCTCAGCCTATTTAACTTCGTAGTCCTCTGGTTGCTTCATGTAGATCTGTTCTTCCAACTCCCCGTGCAGGAATGCAATCTTAACATCCATATGTTCCAGCTCGAGATCGTATTAGGCAACCAGCGCCAACACGAATCTGATAGACACCTGCTTAACCACCGGCGCGAATATCTCTGTGAAGTCGATTCCTTCTCTCTGAGCATAACTCTTCGCTTCCAGCTTTGCTTTGTATCTATCCTGTTTCTTTTTAAATAACCACTTTCATCCGATCGCTTTTCGGCCCACTGGTAGCTCCACCAGCTCCCATGTGTGATTTTTGTGCAACGAGTCCATCTCATCATCCATAGCCACCTTCCACTTTTCTGCATCAGGCTCATCAAGAGCCTCCTGAATAGTAGACGGGTCCCCCTCATCTGTAATGAGGGTATATGCAATATTATAGTTGTTCTTGTATCTTACTGATAACCTACGATCATGCGATGGGTTCCTTCTCACAGGTGGCTGCTCCACCTGATCTTATACCTCTGTCTGCACAACTATCTCTGCCTGAGTATCATCTGTGTCAATCTGGACGTCAACGATCAACCTTTCCGGTTCTTCTTGCTCCTCGTGATCATTCTTGTGAAATATAGAGCTTTCATCGAATCTAACGTCACAGCTAGTAATGACCTTGCGTGTGACCTTGTCGAATAACCTGTAACATTTCACACCAATGCTATATCCAACAAAGATGTACTTGTTGGCTCTATGGTCTAGCTTATATCTCTCAACTGATGGTACATGAGAGTAAGCTTCACAACCAAGTACGTGTAGATCTAAATAGTCGATTTTCTGACCACTCCATACTACCTCTAGAATTTTACATTCAATTGCCGTTGAAGGAGACCGGTTCATTAAATAACAAGTCGTGTTAACAGCCTTTGTCCATAGGTCCTTGTCCAATGCAACATTACTTAACATACATCTGACCCTTTCCAGGAGAGTCCAATTCATTCGCTCAGCCACACTGTTTTGCTCGGGCGTGTGGCGCACTTGTCGTGCCTGATGATCTCTTCATCCTTGCAATAATCATTAAACTCAGTGGAAGTAAATTCTCCACCATCGTCAGTCCTTAAATTCTCCACCATCATTAAACTCAGTGGAAGTTCACCTCCTTGAATGGGATGAGCTTTGCAAGCCGCTAAAGCACTTAGGTGAAATGAATTCAACTTTTCTTGGGAAGTAGGTATGGAGATTTAGTGTGCAAGCGAGTTCTCTTTGGAGCGAGCTAATAGCTTCCAAATATGGCACTCAGGCGGGTGATTGGTTCGTGACGGGCGTTTCTCTCTATTGGGCTTCGGCTATTTGGAAAGAGGTGGCGGCAACTAAGCATTTGGTTCATAGGGGGGTATCCTTCGTGCTTGGTAACATGCATCACATACATTTCTGGGTCGATATTTTGTGCGATGATCATGCACTTCAAGACTTGTTCCCTAGGTGATGGGGACACCAGAGGACCTACTCAGGTGCACCAGAGATGGAGGCGACCACCCACATCAGTGCAGCTCTCTTTGTGGATGCGAGACGAGTTCTAGATGGGGCCTGCCAGGCCATTTTGAAGACCCAACATGCATTCGACGTGCATGAAGAAGACCTCACTTAGGGATGATGCATGTAGGTTACTAGAAGACAGTTTTAGTCATAGAATTTTTATTTCATGTCAATCCGACCCTAGTGGAGTTTAAGAAAATAAAAAAGAAAACACTTTCTTATGTTGAAAAGTACTTTCCTCTTTTTTTTTAAGGGTTTGTGAGAAACCCTACATTCCAATTGAATTGTGAAAGGGAAGAGAGTTGCTTGGTGGTGGATTCCTCCAATATACTTTCTTCCTCTTTCTCTTCTCCAAAAAGGTACTCCACTTTTTCTTTTTCTTTTTTCTTTTCTTTCTCCTACAACTCTTCTAAACCCATCAAAACCTAACCCAATCCACATTCTCTCTCCTTCCCCTACCCATCCACGTGTGGACCCGCACGCCCGCACGTGTGATCATACGGGCTGCCACTTATGGGCCCCCTTTTGGTGTTTTCCCTCCTTAATTCCCAACACCAAGATCCCTTAATCCCTAAAATCTCAATCGATGAACCCAAAACCCTAACGAAAATCTGATTTTTTGTAAATCCATTTCCCAAACCTAATTTTATTGGCATCATTGTCTATTCACATAGTTGTTGCACTACCCACGCTAGATTGGAAGTCCATACTCACGGGTGGGCTACTCTCATAACATTTTACATTTGTGTACACCGCGTATGTGATAACCTAGGCCCTTTGTGTTACAAATCTGAATTTTTTGAATATGTTATGTAGATCTGTTTGGTTTTACATGTTGAATGCTGAAATTAATGCATAATTTATCTCACATCTTGCATCCTAGGTTAGTTTCAATCATCCTACATCACTAGGATTGCCCACCTTGCTCACGACTGCTTTATTTTAGTGGAGGATTGCTTTTCTACTATAGGGGGATCGATGGTACAGGCTCCTTTCCAAAGGAATATGTTGGAGGCCAAGATTGTTGAGTTCACCAGGCTTTTGGACGTTTTAAGGAACATTATGCCCATTGATCTAGTTGAAGACTCAATGGTTTGGTTTAGGAATTGCTCCGGAAAGACCCTGGTTAAATCATTGTTCAACTTGATTTCTGAGCCATCTCGCCATCTAGGTCCTCCTCACCCATTTCATCATTGCTTCTATGGAGCCCCTCCATGCATTGTTGTTTTCATGTGGCTCATGAATCGGAAGAGAATTCTCACAATTAATAACCTCCAAAGAAGAGCCTTGATTCTCCCTAATATTTGTTTCATGTGTATCGATAATGAGGAAATGATTGATCATCTCTTCATCTATTGCCCTTTCGTGGGAAGAGTCTGGAGCCATTTCCTCTCTATGTCATACCAATTGGGTGATGCCAACATCTATCGAGGGCTTACTTTAGGCTTGGCATGGAGGAGTTGGCAAATCTGGGAAAGCTAGATAGAAATTGATCCTTATGACTATTCTTTGGGCTATTTGGGGAGCCAAGAATAGACGTTGTTTCAGGAATGTGTGTGAGGGTGTTGATGTGGTTATTAGAAAGGTCAGTGGCCTTGTTGCGGATTGGGCTGCCTATGTAAAGGCCGCTTCGGTTTGTCCTCTTTTTTGAGCTCTGTCTTTTTGGATTGCATTCTTTTCTCGCTTTTGCAAGCTTTCTGATAATGTTACTGAAAAAAGATTCAAACATGTGGCTCAACCCTCCAAATTCAAATTCTATTGGAATCTTTCCCACAACTAAAATTTCATCCAACCCTCTTCAAATTACCGTTCAACCTCCCAATCAATGACCCTCTTCAAATTACCATTCAACCTCCTAAACAACAACCCTCTTTGACTCTTGATGCAAGCTGTTTAATCATTTATAAATATCCAAAACTTTAACCTTTATAAAGCCCACCAGATGCCTCAAATTACCACTCAGCCATCCTGGATCTCCATGAATAACCCTTCTTCTCTCAAAACAGGATCTTACCTCTTTCAATTCTCAAGCTTAAGCATAAGGAGATCATCACTCACAGCCCCTCGCTAACCCCTTGCTAAAATTCCTGCAACTACAAGAGGAATTCAGCATAATTAGAGACGAAAATGAAGATGTCAAGGGATTCGGGTTTAGATCTACAGACCTTAAGGACTATCATATTTGAGAAGGCTGAGTATGCCTCAGTCTCCAAGCTTTGGGATACAGCTACAGTAACCTTTCTGTCATAAGAAAGTCTCTTTGGTTCTCTGTTTTCCCTTTCTTTTAAAAATTCAAATTTAGAAAGAAGCAAGAAGAACCTTCGTCATAGCTCAAGTTGAGTAAAGTTGGATTCATTCAAGGATTAAGTCCAGACACCAATAAACAGTCTTTCCTCTTTCTTTTAATTTTCTACAATTCTTTTTTGGTTTTCTTAGATCTTTGAAAAGCCATGCAGAAATTGAATCCGGAGCAGAATTTCATTCACTTCTTTTGACAAATTACAGACTGGCAGACTGCAATTCTGTGGGTGGGGAAGGATGCCTAACACTTTCCCTTGCCATCACCAAGGCACTTGCACAGATCTCTGTTTTGTAGACTTAGGAGTTCAATTTTAAGAATTTTTGTGTTATAAGTGGCATTTTGCTCAAAATCAATACTGAGTACTCCATTTTCCCGCATCCCCTCCTTGGTCCTTTGAGATTGTAAGATGCAGATGCATAGTTTAGCAACTCCAGTGGGGATCAACCTGTCTTGAAACTTTAGCAGCAAAATTCTGTTTGAAATTGTATTTTCTTCATTACTAGTTGCATGGTTTTGGTTGCTTTACTAACTCCTTATCTTTGACTTAGTGTAATGTTTACCTTTTGTAATGTTTACCTTTGTTTTGCAAGGATTTATTCTCCACCTACCCCATTCTTCTCTTTATTCTACCTTTCTTTTACCATTTGTATAAAAGTGGGTTGAATTATGCTTTTGTAAACTGGGGGCAAGTTAGTAAAAGCACTTGCACTAATTTGCTGAATTCAGTGAGCTGTGAGTTGAACTTCGGAACCCATGCACAAGTAGAGAGTATCATTCCACCTTTGGCATTGCAGGGCTCTTGAACGGCATACTCCTCAAACATGTATGTACCTGAGAAGGTTCATCTTAACCAAAAGGTATATGGTTGGGAGAAACCCTAAAGTCAGGACCCTTGATTTCATTCGAGAGTGTGCACTGTCCAAAGGTGTCCTTAAATTTAGCACTATCAATTTATTGTTGAAGAAATAAACTTGAACTGGCAAACATCCAATCTACAGAAACAATTCTACCAAGAAATCAACTACTATGGATAACTAGATTGGATTGAACTCAAGGATACAGATCCAGCTCGCAGACATGATTCTGGAAATGACCAATTTTTGTTGAAACTTGAAAGCCAAATAAAAAATAAAAAATGGGCCCTACACCTTCAAAATAAGAAACTGTTTAAAGAGATACCTGAGGTGTAGTAACCGGGCTATCTGCACAGCCACGGCTGTTGAATACTACCACTCGCCACCCTTTACTTCTGGCCCGTACAAGCATGTGCCTAACGTAAGTATCACCACTCCCTCCCGTTAGACCTGGCTGCAATTATTAATGTCAAATGCTCACAAAGCACTGAACTATAAAGATTCTGAGAAAGCTCTGCCATGGACCATGGTAGATTGAAAAGGTCAAAACCAAGATCGACCAAAGTAAATGGCCCATCTTCACAAATACAGAAACCTTCTCACAGAGGGTTATTACAGTACAATGGAATAAATGGAGCGCCATTGTCAATCTTAAAGATGCTAATCGATATTGAATTAGCAGACAGATGGGTGCGAGAAAAACTAGAAGGGGTCGTTTGAATTGTGGTCATCTAGATGACCTGGATATTTAAATTACCAGGTATGCAATACCTGGATATTAGCATTGCTTGAAATTATAATTTCTTTGTTTGGATATCATCATGCGAAGGGTATTATGATTTCCCAGAATTATAATTCTTGCATTTGGTTGACTAATAAAAGGTTGAAATCACATATGGTGTTTTGTACTTCTGCTAGTTTTTTAAGGTCTAAATCGAAAGAGTAAGTGTGGTGCACTGTTAATTTGATCAACCTCAAATTTTAAATGTGAATTGTACATTATGTGATTGAAATCAACAGCAGATAGAATGTTGCTCGCATGCGTAATTTCCATGTGAGGCAGCCGTACACAAAGGATGGATGGAGTGGATGTCACACACACATCACATTGAGCCCCACAAATCTTTTTGTGACACCAACTTCCTACATATACAATAACATTGCAGCAATTTTGCATCAGATTGCCGATGGGCATCCCAGCAAAAATCCATCATCTTTTTGGAAATCCAAATTTCCAACTTTCGAGGTCCTTGGATGATCTATGGACATTTAAATGCCCAATTATTTTGATTCCCGTCATCCCCCAAACATCAAAATTCATAAGATAGTGGGTATTTCAATTTTTGGGCACCCAAATGTCAACAATCCAAATGGCAACTGCAAAAAACTGTTATAACATTAAAATACTAATAATAAATATGATTAAAAGAAAATAGTGATAATCAACTGGTTGTAAGCAAGCAATCCAGAAAATGGTAACATCAAGAATAAGAAGTTTAGTTACAAGATCTTCAGTAAGCCCACACACACCTCTACACATGGAAACCAGCACCGACCTGGCACGTGTGTGGGGCATAAGAGCAATGCATCAGGTGAAGCCAACCATGGAGATGACCTAGCTCAGGCAAGGGCACTTCACTCATCAGATGTTCATTGAAGGTGGAAAGTTAGCATTCTATTTCGAACTGTCGATTATTCCTATACATGAGTCTCCCACCTCAATGAGTTAACATGCCCGATTTTGGACCCTTCTGTCCACATGATGGGCCTGCCCATCAACAATAGATTTTCCAACCCGTGCCACATTCGCATTCCTGGCCAGGTACAAGGTGTGTGTGCTTAGTTAACATCTGGATGGAAGTTTAGCCTGAATTCAAATGCAATATCGAATTTAGCTATGATGTGCATTAATCAGTTCAATAGAGAGGCAATTGCAATTATGTTCCTTTTGGCTCCAATCTTAAAGTAGGGCTGGCAATGAATTGGAATGGTTCATGACTTCAGGTCGCCTCACGTGCTGGCTTGGCTGGTCTGACCCACTTTTTGTACTCAGGTTCAGGTTGCACTTATCAGGTGGCAGGTCTTTATTGGGCCCAAACCAAGGCCCATTAAGTAAAAAAGCTGGCCTTGGGCTGGAGCCCAACCTAACCCACTTATAAGATGTTATAAATTGCGTTAGAAGGCTAGAAACAGGATGGGTCCTATCGTGTTGCTCCACATATGGATCAACTGGCCTGACCTGCTTCCTACTCAGAGGTTCAGGCTGCATTTCTGGTTTGAGCCTCAAAATGTGGCCCACCAAGTGAACCGGTTGGACTTGAGCTAAAGAACCCCACCTGGCCATAGAAGCTTCTTTACAGGAATTTAAGGGTTAAATCACCAAACATCTAAACTAGTGCTAATGGGCAAGAAAACAATGCCCGTTGAGCAAATGGGGACGAATCTAGGGGGGCTTGGGCCTTGTAATTTGTTTACAGGTCGGGTCATAGGATCAGGATAAGATTGTGCGCCATCTGTAATGAGCTGGGCTTGAGTTTTGAATATTTGGCCTTATAGTAAATGGGTCTAGCCCTGATGCAAACTCTACCCAAATCCAAACCCTTCCTCCTCACATGTAGCACAGATGAATAGCTGGCAACCCAAACCATCCAAATTATGGGTCACATTGTAGATGGAGCATATCTCTGAAGTCACACTGATCAAGCAATCCTAACCATCCAATTAACGGCTAAAAATGAATGGATAAAAGTAAAATCATGAGCGGTCCAAATTCGAAGGGAAAAATCAGATGGTTATAATTATGTTCAATGCAGTTTTCTGTTATGCTCCATCTACCATTGGCTGGCGATGTGGACAGCCTGCATTGCCGTGCAATTACGCCATGCATACCGATGAACGGTCACCGCCATTTTTCAAATAGGGCAAAATTAACAAAGGGGTCTAATCCAGGGACCGATGTAGGGATGTTAACAGGCCTGGTCCGGGCTGGATGAGGCTGTCCAAGCCCAGCCCCCAAAGTAAAACTTAGGCCTGAGCCTGGATGGGGCAGTCTATGGACCAAAACAAACGGGACCAAGCCCAGCCTGTGACGATTACATGCAGTCCAAGCCACTCACTTTTGTGGTGGAACATGGGCAAGTTCATTCGGCGTGCCCCCCCCTTGCATGATACATGAAAAAAATGCCCTTGAGACTCAAAGGCTCCAGGCCGGGCTGACAGGGTTCTTGAAACAGCCCGAGCCCAGCCCAATTACGAAACGACTTAAAATTTTAGGACTGGCCTGGCCCATTGACAGCCCTGAACATATTCCAGTAATTGCAATTCGGTCCCTTCTACTCCATATAACTGTAATTGTTGGAATTCAGCATCCAAACACGACTGCAATTGAAATTGAGGAGAAAAACAACAGCAAAAAGAAAGAAGCAGAGCGAGTTCGAAATCAAACCAGTAGAATAAGGACCGGGCAATCGGACGGCAATTGCCGATCGTCGCCCGCAACCCAATCGAGAGATACGACACCATCATCTCTCGTTCGCAGGCATTCTCTCCGTAGAACGACGTCGGGAAGGGAGCGGAAGAAGGAGGCGAATATGGTCTCAACGTGCCGGTTCCACGTGATGAAGGGGAAGGGATTGTACGGGCGCTGCAAGGAGGTGAACTGCGAGAGCAGGGACTCGCGGGCGCCGATGATTTCGAGGGAGTTGCTGTTTCGGTGTCCCGCGGCGGGTTTCGCAGCACTCATGGTGGGAAGTGAGCAGGGTTTTGTGGAGGCGCTGAGGTGTACGGATGAATTGCAAGGCCGGGGAAGGGAGAGACGAGCCTGACAATTGGGAAAGGCTCTCGCCATCAACCAAGAAGGAAGGAATATTCTCCGAGATGTCATCAACCAATCGAGACTATTCTCGTTTTAGTTTTTTGAGAAAATGACCACTGTAGCCTAAACCTTTTATCCAGCGGTTTTTATCGACGAATACAAACTTAAGTTACCAACTTAGACTAGCACGTTCGGACAGCGACTTTGAGGACGAAACTACCCCCTCCATTTTACTGCCGCTGCTTTTCCTCTCCCTCCCCTTCTCTCGCTCCATTTTAAAAATAAAAAAAAAGGACGAAAACTCCGCCGCTACATCTGTTGCTTGGATCGCACCACGCTATAGCTGGATCCCACCCTCTCTATTCATCAACATTATCTCGTTTTTCCTGAAAATAGTCCCACCACGAAAGAAAGTATGATATACATTTACCTAAACTGCGTAAATTTTTTGTGGGCCATTGAAATGCCGAATGAAGCTCGCATTTTGGTTTTCGGTTCATCCATGCAAAAATCATCCTATGAACATGATGGATTACAAGTAAAACATCAGTGGGGGCATAACAAGGTTTCTACGGTGGAAACACGGTTTCCTATGGTGTGATCCACTTGATATTTCAATATGCCACCATTTTGGGCTGAAACCCTTGCTTTAGATGGAAAAATTGATGAATGTCATGGATGGTCCACATACATTCAAGGTGGGCCCAACTCAATATTTTTTATTTTTTATTTTTTTTTATATTTCACTATTTTTATTTTTATTTTGGTTTTTTTAGGTTAGCTTGTTAGTACACACCCATGTCAATACACACACTCCATGTTAGCCACCCCCGCTAGGAATCGATACCAGGACCTCAAGTGTTGACATGAGGTATCTCTACTCAGTCTGCCAATTGAGCTATGGATCTGGGTGTGCCCAACTTAGTTAACTCAGCACTATAAGTGCATACTGAAAATTTTATGAACCGCTCGGTCAATTTCATTAATTGCTCGATTAAATTCACCAAAGAGAATTTCATGTAAATCTCAGTCAATTTCATTAACTGATCGGTCATATTCGACAAAGCAGATTGTTAGGTTAGGTCAATTACATTTAAAGTTCATTCCAATTCATGTTAGCCTCATCCAATTTCAAGCTTGCCTCGCTCAAATTGATGTTTCCCTTGCTCAATTTCTCGGTTATCTCGTTGAATTTTTTCATTGCCTTACTCAACTCCTAGGTTCCCTCGCTCAATTTCTAGGTTCCCTTGCTCAATCCTCGCTCCAATTTCTACATTGTCTTGCTCACCTCGCTCAATTTCTAGGTTCCCTTGCTTAATTTCTAGCTTCCCTCACTCAAATCCTAGGTTGTCTCGCTCAATTTCTAGCTACCTTCGCTCAATTCCTAGGTTACTTTGCTGAATTCCTACGTTGCCTCACTCAATTCCTACGTTGCCTTGCTCAATTTTTAGGTTCCCTCGCTCAATTTCTAGCTTTCCTCGCTCAAATTCTAAGTTGTCTCGCTCAATTCCTAACTTCCCTCGCTCAATTTCTACCTTCCCTCGCTCGATTCATAGGTTACCTCGCTGAATTCCTACATTGACTTGCTCAATTCCTATGTTGTCTCGCTCAATTTCTAGGTCCCCTCGCTCAATTTATAGCTTTTCTCGCTCAAATCCTATGTTGTTTCGCTCAATTTTTTCCTTCCGTTGCTCAATTCATAGGTTCCTTAGCTTAATTTCTAGCTTCCCTCGCTCAATTCGTAGGCCGTCTCGCTCAATTCCTAGCTTCCCTCAATCAATCCCTACGTTGTCTCACTCAATTTATAGGTCGCCTCGCTCAAATCCTAGGTTCCCTCGTTCAATTTCTAGCTTTCCTCGCTCAATTTCTAGCTTTCCTCGCTCAAATCCTAGGATGCCTCACTCAATTCCTAGCTTCGCTCACTCAATTTCTACCTTTCCTCACTTAATTTCTAGCTTTCCTCGGTCAATTCTTAGGTTGCTTCGCTCAATTTCTACCTTCCCTCGCTCAATTCTTAGGTTATCTCGTTGAATTCGTACATTGCTTCGCTCAATTTCTAGGTTCCCTCGCTCAATTCCTAGGTTGCCTCGCTCAGTTTCTACCTTCCCTCTCTCAATTCTCAATTTCTAGCTTTCCTTGCTCAAATCCTAGGCTGTTTCGCTTAATTCCTAGCTTCCCTTGCTCAATTTCTACCTTCCCTCGCTTAATTTCTAGCTTTCCTCTCTTAATTCCTAGGTTGCCTCGCTCAATTTCTACCTTCCCTCGCTGAATTCCTAGGTTACCTCGTTGAATTCTTACGTTGCCTCGCTCAATTTCTAGGTTGCTTCGCTCAAATCGTATGTTTGCTTACTGAATTTCTAGGTTCCCTCGCTCAATTTCTAGCTTTCCTCGCTCAATTCCTAGGTTGCCTCGCTGAATTTTTAGGTTCCCTCGCTCATTGTCTCGGTTCCATCACTAAATTTCTTGGTTGTCTCGCTTAATTGCTAGGTTTTCCGCTCAATTTCACCTTGCCTCGCTCAAATTTTTAAGATGCCTCGCTCATTTTCATCTTGCCTCGTTGAATTTAATGTTTGTCTTGTTGAATTTCATGTTTCCCTCATTCATTTTCTAATTTGTCTCGTTTAATTTTTAGTCTGCTTCGCTCGATTTCAGCTATGTTTATTTATTTTTTTTCTGTTTTGATTCTCTAAGTAGTGAAATTTGGTTTTTTATATTTTTCATTACATGTTTGTATATGACGATTCTTGTTCTCAATTCTCAAACCCATTCTCTAAGTGTTCATTGAGTTGGTGGTTCGACACGATGAAGGGTGGATTAGAGAAGCATGATACTCAGCTACGTCTATTCAAGCAATCCTCATTTTCTTTCTTGTTGCACCTCTCATCTTTTCAATTTATAGGGGCTCTATTTCACCTTCTTCTTGTAAGATATAAAGGTGATCTTATATTTGAGATATGGGGGATACGGTTGCAATTCACAGAGATGTTCAACTTAAACTTTACATGGTTTCTAGCTGTTTCTTTAAAAAACTCTATATAATTTTGTGTCTTTTGAGTTTTGATCGATATTTTTAGATGTTCAACTTAGACTTTAACATGGTTTCTAGTTTTTATAATGTCTTTTATTTTCATTATTAATTTGTTGTTTATATTTGGCTTTGAATGGTGCTATTGTAAGAAGCCGATACAAATCATGTGCATTCATATGCTTTATATGAAAATTGAATTATTTATGGATTACTAGTTTTTCCTATTATTTATTCGTGTTCTTTTTTTTTCTATTTTTTTTAACTCAATTGGTTTTCTTCAAAAATGGTGAAGAGAAAGTGATATGTATCCCTGTTGTGGTGGCGGTATGTTCACTCATTAGTGTTATATTTTGTGTTACATCTCTCAAGTTAATCGCGCTACGGATTAAATCATTTTGCTTCTTAGCATTGTTAGACAGCTAATAACAATGAGTGAACAAAAGATAACACCAATGAGTGAACATACCAGGTGTCCAACAATGTTATGTTCACTCATTGGTGTTATCTTCAGTTTTATTGGTTAGCAGTAAGGGACATATTGTTGTAATCTATTTTCTCACTCGCTTTGTTTTTTATTCTTTTTCACTTAAAAATTCTGGATTAAAAAAGGATTTATCAATTCTGTAATCTGTAACTGACAAATAGTTTCTTGATTTACAATGATGATTTCCATGGCGGTTATGCACATTATTTCAGGTGGATATTACATGTAGGAGGATTGGAGCTGCGTATTTCAAATTCAAGCATCTGGTATGTCTCTTGTCAAGAATGCACATGATTGGAGTGACCTGGCCATTTGGACAGGACGTATTTATGTATTTGTTCGAAATTGATGGAACAAACCCGGATGTGCGTCGGAGCTATCCGAAAGAGCGGGGGTCCTTGGAAGGTGGGACCCGCTGTTATGACAATGATGAAGTTGTCCATTTCCTATGGACGGCATTGAAGGAGCCTGATCATTTGGACAGGCCGTGTTTATGTATTTGCTCGGAATTAATGGAGCAAACCTGGATGTGCGTCGGAGCTATCTGGATAAGCGGGGGTCCCTGGAAGGTGAGAATCGCTGTTATGACCATGATGAAACTGTTCATTTCCTATGGACGACATTAGAAGGGCCTGGCCATTTGGACAGGCCGTGTTTATATTTGTATTTACAGGGACCACATCCTTAACCTAAACCTGAACTCATTCTCAAATCCAAAAACCTATAACATAAACCTAAACCTTAACCTAAACCTATAACCTATAACCAAAACCAAAACCTATAACCTAAACCAAAACCAAAATCTATAACCTAAACCCGAACCCATTCTCAAATCCCAAAACCTATAACCTAAACCAAAACTAAAACCTATAACCTAAATCCGAACCCATTCTCAAATCAAAAAACCTATAACCTAAACCAAAACCAAAACCAAAACCTATAACCTAAATCCGAATCCATTCTCAAATTAAAAAACCTCTAACCTAAACCAAAACCAAAACCTATAACCTAAACCCGAACCCATTCTCAAATCGAAAACCAATAACTTTAACCTAAACCTATAACCTATAACTTAAATCAAAACCAAAACCAAAACCTATAACCTAAACCAAAACCAAAACCAATAACCTAAACCTGAACCCATTCTCAAATCTAAAAACCTATAACCTAAACCTAAACCAAAATCAAAACCAAAACCAAAACCAAAACCAAAACCTATAACCTAAACCCGAACCCATTCTCAAATCCCAAAACTTATAACCAAAACCAAAACCAAAACCTATAACCTAAATCCGAACCCATTCTCAAATCCAAAAACCTATAACCTAAACCAAAATTGAAACTTATAACCTAAACCTGAACCCATTCTCAAATCCAAAAACCTATAACCTTAACCTAAACCTATAACCTATAACATAAATCAAAACCAAAACCTATAACCTAAACCAAAACTAAAACTTATAACCTATAACCCGAACCCATTCTCAAATCCAAAAACCTATAACCAAAACCAAAACCAAAACCTATAACCTAAAGCCGAACCCATTCTCAAATCCAAAAAACCTATAACCTAAACTTAAACCTTAACATAAACTTATAACCTAAATCAAAACCAAAACATATAACCTAAACCAAAACCAAAACCTATAACCTAAACCAAAATCAAATTCTATAACCTAAACCCGAACCGATTCTCAAATCCAAAAACCTATAACCGAAACCTAAACCTTAACCTAAATCGTTAACCTATAACCTAAATAAAAACCTATAATCTAAACCAAAACCAAAACCTATAACCTAAACCCGAACCCATTATCAAATCCAAAAACCTATAACCTTAACCTAAACCGTTAACCTCTAACCTAAATCAAAACCTATAACCTAAACCTAAACCTTAACATAAACATATAACCTATAACCTAAACCATAACCTAAATCAAAACTTATAACCAAAACCAAAACCAAAACCTATAACCTAAACCCGAACCCATTCTCAAATCCAAAAACCTATAACCTAAACCTAAACCTTAACATAAACCTATAACCTATAACCAGAACCAAAACCTATAACCTAAACCTAAATCAAAACCTATAACCTAAACCAAAACCAAAACCTATAACCTAAACCTAAATCAAAACCTATAACCTAAACCAAAACCCATTATCAAATCTCAAAACCTATAACCTAAACTCAAACCCATTCTCAAATCCAAAAATCTATAACCAAAACCTAAACCTTAATATAAACCTATAACCTAAACCAAAACCTATAACCTAAACCTAAATCAAAACATATAACCAAAACCAAAACCAAAACCTATAACCTAAACCGGAACCCATTATCAAATCCCAAAACCTATAAGCTAAACCGAAACCAAAACCTATAACCTAAACCTGAACCCATTCTCAAATCTCAAAACCTAAACCTATAACCTAAACTCAAATCCCTAAACCTAAACCTAAACCTAATCCTATAACCTAAACTCAAATCCCTAAACCTTAACCTATAACATAACCTAAACCTATACTTATAACCTAAAACTATTCTCAAATCCCAAAACCTATAACCTAAAACTAACCTTTCCCTAAACCTATAACCTAAACTCAAGTCCCTAAACCTAAACTTAAACCTAAACCTATAACTAAAAGTCAAATCCCTAAACCTTAACCTATAACCTAACCTAAACCTATACTTATAACCTAAAACTATTCACAAATCTTAAAACCTATAACCTAAACCTAACCTTTCCCTAAACCTATAACCTTAACTCAATTTCCTAAAGCTAAACCTACACCTAATCCTAATCTCAACTCCCTAACCTAAACTTGAAAACCCAAACTTAAACCCAATCCCAAACCTGAACCCGATTTCCTAAACCTAAACATAACCCATTCTCAAATCTAAAAACCTATAACCTAAACCAAAACCAAAACCAAAACTTATAACCTAAACCTGAACCCATTCTCAAATCCTTAAACCCAAACTTACACCTAATCCTAATCTCAACTCCTTAACCTAAACCTAAACTTGAAAATCCAAACCTAAACCCGATCTCGAACCTGTACCTGATTTCCCAAACCTAAACCTTAACCTATTCTCAATTCCCTAAAGCTATAACCTATAACCTATTACCTATAACTTACACCTAAACCTAACC
Organism: Magnolia kwangsiensis; assembly: GCA_037074715.1. NCBI lineage: Eukaryota > Viridiplantae > Streptophyta > Magnoliopsida > Magnoliales > Magnoliaceae > Magnolia > Magnolia kwangsiensis. Next base: position 36,721,311 of record CM073576.1, on the reverse strand, counting down.
TAGACCTATAACCTTAACCTAAACCTAAACTTAAAACCTAAATATATTCTCAAATCCTTAAACCTAAACCTACACCTAATCCTAATCTCAACTCTTTAACCTAAACCTAAACTTGAAAACCCAAACTAAACCCGATCTCAAACCCGAACCCGATTTCCTAAACCTAAACCTTAACATATTCTCAATTTCCTAAACCTATAACCTATAACCTAAACCTAAACCTATAACTTTAACTTAAACCAAAACCTATAACCTAAACCTTAACCTATAACCTATAACCTATAACTTAAACTTATAACCTATAACCTAATCTTCACCTAAACCTAAAACCTAAACCTAAACCTATTACCTAAACCTACCTAAAACCTAAACCTAAACCTAAAACCTAAATGTATTCTCAAATCCCTAAACCTAAACCTACACCTAATCCTAATCTCAACTCCTTAACCTAAACTTAAACCTAAACCTAAACTTGAAAACCCAAACCTAAACCCGATCCCAAACCCGAACCTGATTTCCTAAACCTAAACCTTAATATATTCTCAATTCCCTAAAGCTATTACCTATAACCTACACGTAAACCTAACCTAAACCTAAAACTTTAATCTAAACCTAAAACCTAAATGTATTCTCAAATCCTTAAACCTAATCCTAATCTTAACTCCTTAACCTAAACCTAAACTTGAAAACCTAAACTAAACTCAATCTTAAACCTGAACCCGATTCTCTAAACTTAAACCTTAACCTATTCTCAATTCTCTAAAGCTTTAACCTATAACCTATAACCTATAACCTAAACCTAAACCTAAACCTAAACCTAAACCTAAACGTATAACCTTAACCTAAACCTAAACCTATAACCTTAACCTAAACCAAAACATATAACCAAAACCTTAACCTATAATCTATAACTTAAACTTATAGCCTATAACCTAACCTTAACCTAAACCTAAAACCTAAAACCTAAACCTATAACCTAAACCTATAACCTAAAACCTAAACCTAAACCTAAAACCTAAATGTATTCTCAAATCCCTAAACCTAAACCTACACCTAATCCTAATCTCAACTTTCTAACCTAAACCTAAAACTTTTATATCCCCTAAAAGGTTTCAATGGTAGACGTTCAATTCCCCATTAACTTTTACAGTGTGGTCCACTTGATAGCTACATCTGTCTTATTTTTCATCTCAAGCCTTAATACGAGTTCTCCAAATAGATGGACGGTTTGGATATAACACATACCTCATAATGGGGCCCATAAAAATCGATGGGGATTATATCAGGGAAAAAAGAAAAGAAAAGAAAAGTAAAAAGAACCAGCGTGTTGGGGTCAACCGGGTCAGAGCTGGGTCTATGGCTACGGATTATAACCATAGCATAATCCGTAGCCATAGGTCAACTCTGACCCAATCGACCGGGTCACAACCCGATCGACCCCAACATGCTGGTTTCTTATTTTTATATTTTACGTAGAGAACTTTATTCTACCTACATTTTTCTCTAATACATATTTATATAAATATGTGTGTGTGTGTATGCATATAAAAAAAATTTCTCTTTTTTTTTTTTCATTTCTTTCTTTATTCATTTAACAAGAATATCTTCTAAACTAAAATTAGTTACTTGATGTATCACATATAATTTTGGTGTAGGAGAAGCTACTTTAGCCAACCAACCTAATTATTTTCCAAGATTCCATCAGGTCGATGGTTGAGAATACATTTCATTCACTTCGCAGTCAATTTCAATCACTTCGCGGTCAAACTAGAAATTGAGCGGGGCAAACATGAAATTGAGTGGGCAAATGCGGAGGCAAGGTAAGAATTAAGCGAGGGAACCTAGAAATTAAGCGAGGCAAAGCAGGAGTTCAGCAAGGGAATCTAGAAATTGAGTAAGGCAACCTAGAAATTGAGCGAGGCAACGTAGAAAATGAGTGTGGGAACCTATAAATTGAGCGATGGAATCTACGATTTGATCTAGGCAACCTAGGAATTGAGCGAGGGAAGTTAGAAATTGAGCGAGGGAAGCTAGAATTTGAGCGAGGGAACCTAGAAATTCAGTGAGGCAACCTAGGATTTGAGCGAGGGAAGCTATAAATTGTTCAAGGGAACCTAGAAATTGAGCGAGGGAACCTAGGAAATGAGCGAGGAAATGTAGAAATTCAGCGAAGAAACCTAAGATTTGAGCGAGGCAACCTAAGAATTAAGCGAGGGAACTTAGAAATTGAGCGAGGGAAGCTAGACTTTAAGCGAGGGAACCTAGAAATTTAGCCAGGCAACCTAGGATTTGAGCGAGAGAAGCTAGAAATTGAGCGAGGGAACCTAGAAATTGAGCGAGTCAAGGTAGAAATTTAGCGAGGAAACCTAGGATTTGAGCGAGGCAACATAGGAATTGAGCGAGGGAAGTTAGAAATTCGGCGAGGGAATTTAAAATTTGAGCGAGGGAACTTAGAAATTCAGCGAGGCAACATAGAATTTGAGCGAGGGAAGCTAAAAATTGTACGAGGGAAGCTAGAAATTCAGTGAGGCAATATATAAATTGAGCGAAAGAACCTAGGAATTGAGCGAGATAACCTAGCAATTGAGCGATGCAACGTGAAAATTCAGTGAGGCAACCTACGAATTGAGCGAGGGAAGCTAGAAATTCAGCGAGGGAACCTATGAGTTGAGCGAGACAGCCTAGGAATTGAGCGAGGGAAGCTAGAAATTTAGCGAGGTAACTTAAAAATTGAGCGAAAAACCTAGGAATTGAGCGAGGGAAGCTAGAAATTAAGCAAGGGAAGCTAGAAATTGAGCGAAGGAACCTAGGAATTGAGGGAGACAACCTAGCAATTGAGCAAGGCAACGTAGAAATTCAGCCAGACAACCTATGAATTGAGCGAGACAACCTAGGAATTGAGCGAGAAAAACTAGAAATTAAGCGAGGCAACTTAGGATTTGAGCGAGGGCAGCTAGAAATTGAGCAAGGGAACCTAGAAATTGAGCGAGGCAACTTAGGATTTGAGTGAGGGCAGCTAGAAATTAAGCGAGGGAACCTAGAAATTGAGTGAGGCAAGGTAGAAATTCAGCGAGAAAACCTAGGATTTGAGCAAGGCAACCTAGGAATTGAGCGAGGGAAGTTAGAAATTGAGCGAATTTCTAGGTTCCCTCGCTCAAATTCTAGCTTCCCTCGCTTAATTTCTAACTTCCCTCACTCAATTCCTAGGTTGCCTCGCTCAAATATTAGGTTTCTTTGCTGAATTTCTATGTTGTCTTGCTCATTTCCTAAGTTCCCTCACTTAATTTCTAGGTTACCTCACTGAATTTCTAGGTTCCCTCGCTTAATTTCTAGCTTCCCTCACTCAATTCCCAGGAGTCCTCATTGAATTTCTACATTGCCTCGCTCATTTCTTAGGTTTTCTCGCTCATTTCCTATGTTGTCTCGTCAAATCCTAGGTTGTCTCGCTCAATTTCTAGGTTCCCTCGCACAATTTGTAGTTTCCCTCACTCAAATCCTAAGTTGTCTTGCTGAATTTTTAGGTTCCCTCGCTTAAATTCTAGTTTCCCTCGCTCAATTCCTAAGTTGCCTAGATCAAATCGTAGGTTCTCTCGCTCAGTTTGTAGGTTCCCTCACTCATTTTCTACGTTGCATCGCTCAATGTCTAGCTTCCCTCTCTCAATTTCTAGATTCCCTCGCTGAACTCCTATGTTGCCTCGCTCAATTTCTAGCTTCCCTCTCTCAATTCATACCTTGTCCCGCTCAATTTTCAATTTACCCACTCAATTTCATGTTTTCCTCGCTCAATTTCTAATTTGACTGCAAAGTGATTGAAATTGACCGCGAAGTGAATAAAATGTATTTTCGACCATCGACCTGATGGAATCTTGGAAAATAACTAGGTTGGTTGGCTAAAGTAGCTTCTCCTAACCCAAAATCATATATGGTACATCAACTAATTTTAGTTTACAAGATATTCTTATTAAATGAATAAAGAAAGAAATGAAAAAAAAAAAGGAGAAAAATTTATACACACACACACACATATTTATATAAACATGTATTAGAGAAAAATGTAGGTACAATAAAGTTCTCCATATAAAAAATAAAAAATAAAAAAGAGAAAAAAGTGCATAGCATTGTAGTTATGACTACGGTTATAATGCGTAGCCATAGGCCAAGCTCTAACCCCATCGACCGAGTTGACCCGGTCGACCCCAACTCGCTGGCTTCTTTTTTTTAATTTATTTTTTATTTTTTTTCTTTTCCTGTTGTAAGCCCCACCAATTTTTGTGGGTCCCATTATGAGATATATGTTATATCCAAACCGTCCATATATTCGGTGAACTCGTATTAAGGCTTAAGATGAAAAATAAGACAAATCTACCTATCAAGTGGACCACATACTAAAAGGTAATGGGGAATTGAATGTCTATCATTGAAACCCTTTTAGGGGTTATAGAAGTTTTGGATCATTATGGAATTTGTTTTTCCTCTTCATCCAGCCTTTGTGACCTTATGAATAGATTAGATGGAAAATAAATGTTATGATGGGCCTTACAAAATTTTTAACCGAGAAAATCAATTTCCCCGCTGCTCTGTGGTGTGATCCATTGATTTATGGATATGAATTTATTGTTTTTAGATAATGTTCCGAAATGATTTCGAAATATGGATGAACGTTGTGGATATGATAAATACATAGCTGTGGGGCCATGTAACTTTGATCTCTCCTAACCCGTCGTACAACTCTCGGTTGGAGGAGCGTCAGCTCTCGTCTTCGCAGTGAAAAGGAGGGGTAGTTTCGTCCTCAAAGTTGCTGTCTGCACGAGCTAGTCTAAGTTGGTAACTTAAGTTTGTATTCTTCGATAAAAACCGCTGGATAAAAGGTTTTGCCGACAGTGGTCATTTACTCTAGATTTTTCTAAGAGGTTTGCGCGAATACACACATACCGTTGCATTGCATACATCGGTACTTTATCCTTTGAATCTGTATCATCTTCCAATGATCCCATCCGTTTATACGAAGGGTTCCAGCTAGTTTAATAGAAGGGAAGCAAATAAAACCTTTTAGATTTGATTATTTCAGCCATTTGTAATTTGACTCTTTTACTATGAAAATGGACGGTCACCATAACTTTGTGTGATCAAACGACTAAGATATTGAAATATAAAATTGATTTGGAGAACGCCTATCCAAGGAAATTAATATCAAATCAACGGTTTAGATTATTGACAAAGTCCCCTATTTCAATACAAAACTCCCGATGTATTACATTGTAATGCGATCAGGCTGTATTCAAGGAAAAAATTTAATGATTTCTTTTGCGTTTGTTCAGACTCAGGGATCAGCGTGCATCACTGTCGACTGGACCTTGAGGCTAGTATGGTCCGAAAATTTGAATCGCCCATATTCTTTGTACTAACTACTAACCCATCGAAGTCATTAGAAAATTATCCCACTTTATTAATGATCTTAGAGATTTTAGAGTTAAATATTTAATTGTCAAAGGCATTTTATCTGTTTTTTTTATTGTCATTGGGATATATAATCAGAAATTAATTATATTACATGAAGGAAAAGATATAATATACTAAAATTTTTTTTAAATGCTTAAAGTATTTTTTATGAAATCACATTCGTCAGTATAGTATAATGAGATAGTGAGTAACTAGGAGGTACTAAAAAGCAAACCAAATGGTTAAAAGGCATCTTGGATACAACTCATAGGTGTCCAAAAGCATATCAAGAAGCGTATGTAAGTGGAACATAACCCAAGCATGATCAAGCATCAGAAAGCAAACTGCAGCTGAAAAGTTGAAATGCGGCCGAGTTGTTAAGATATAAAAGACAACCAAAGGCAATAAAGCCTTAGTTAATAAAGGCGAAATGAGTGACCAAAAAGTGTTTAGAAGTAGAATGAACCGAGGAAAATATGTCAAGAAAGACAAAAGGCTTTAAAAGATTATGTGACAATAGTTCAAATGTCATATTAAAAGAGAAACATCTCGAGGAATTAATATTACGCATCATTAGACAACCAACGAAAGCAATGTGGCAGATGTGTAGTCGATGAACGATTAATGACTAAAATCGAGTTTGGTTGATCAGATGACAAACTGTCACAAAAAGAAGAATCTCGATAAGAGAATGATATAGAAATTCTTTTTAACTACCGTAACAGTTGTAGTAATGGAAGAAGAATCTTAAAGAACAAACTATAGCATAAATCTATAAATAGCAAAGAAATGTGACGGAGACTACCTACCCAATCCAACATAACAATCAATCAAATCAAATCTATCAATTTGCTTTATCTCAACATATCTTAAAGTAGGAGTGATCAAGTAACGATAATTCTTAGTTGTAATCAAAGTTTATGCTTATACAGTGGATTTGTTCTTTATCCACTATCAAGCAGTTCTTTCGAGAAATGCATTTATATAGTTGCTCATAGTGATCGAGTGTGAGTTTTTCTTTTGTTTGATTTACACTGGTATTTTGAAAGTCATTTTTTTTTAGAAGTCACAGAGTAACATATCTTCAGAGGAAGAACCCTCGATTATCTCCTGATTATTTTCAAATTTTACAAGTGGTTGAGTAAGCAGTTTGTCTTCTCATAATGTGGTCATATACGTTCATATTTGACGTAATTGCTTATTTCGGCACTTGGGGTCGAAATTGATTAGTTTGTATCGAGTCACTATATCGATTCTGGCATGATCACATAATTAAAAACAAATCGAGCAACCAATATTTTTCGGCACGCCCAGTGAGACTCCAAACTTCTTGGTTGGTATAAATATTCATTGTGCACTGACCATGCAATAATTTTGGGTAGCACCAACATTTTTTTGGCATGTCCGGTGGGACTACAAACTACTTGGTTGCCATAAATATTCATTGTGCATTGCCCCATGTAAAAAATTTGGTTAGCACCAACATTTTTTTTCATACTCGATGGGAATGGAACATGAGACAGTATGAATATCCATACTGGTATAATATGAGCTAGAATGAAAGTCATGTGAAGGCAAGATGCCCAATAGATCTTGTTAAGATTATGTCAGCCGAAATGCTCGATATGCAATGAGGAATTCAACATATTGCTGAACAGTCACGGGTTCGAGCTGAAATTTTAAATAGATGGATGGCTAGTAATATAAAAAATATGAATCAGATGATGACTCTCTTTGTTAAAGAAACACCTATGGTGCCAACACCACAGTCAACACTACGGGTACTTCTTCTGTAATTAAAAATGCGTCTTCTAGTACAAAAATTGTAGAGTCTTCCGCCACTTATTGAGTTTAGGTAACTAAAACTGGAGGTTAAAGATGTTATTCCTGAAAAGGAAACTAGTTAGGAATGCACCATATCATGGACGATAAAACTAGGTAGGCCCTGAACCACCTCCAATGGCCAGATCTTACCATTCAAATCGTGTTCAAATTATTTAAATGGTTCAGGAAGTAACAGGCCAAGTTCTCGACTGTATTACTACCTCTGTCAACCATAAACCTTATTTAGAATGGATTGACCGACTATCCCCATTATCATGACCGACTTTGCTTATTTTTCGATCAGGATGGCCGAGTTTAACCAAGATGGCCAAAATTGTTGTCTTTCAATAAGATGGTTGAGTTTGATCAAGACGGTCAAACTTGTCGTCTCTCGATCATGATGGTCGACTTTGTCATTTCTCGATCAAGATGGCCGAATTCGACCAAGACAACCGAATTTGACTTTTTTTTTCAACCAAGATGGTTGAATTTGTCATTTTTTGACCAAGACGGTCAAGTTCAATCAAGGTGGCCAAATTTGTCATTTTTCGACCAAGATGGCCGAAGTAACCATTTTTCAACTAAGACAATCAAATTTGTTGTTTTTCGATCAAGACGATCAAGTTCGACCAAGACAGTCAAATTTACTGTCTCTCAATCAAGATGAGTGAGTTTAACCAAGACCGCCGAATTTCTCATTTCTTAATTAAAATGGTTGAATTCAACCAAAACGGCTAAATTTGCCATTTTTCAACCAAGATGGACAAATTTGTTGTTATTATTATTTTTTTTTATCAATATGGTCGAGTTCAACTAAGGTGGCTGAATTTGTTATTTTTCGACCAAGACAACTGAATTTAACCAGGACAACCCAATGTATCGTTTCTCAATCAAGACGATCGAGTTCGACCAAGATGACCAAATTTATCACTTTTTGACCAAGATGGTCAAGTTTGACCCAGATGACCAAATTTATTGCTCTTTGACCAAGACGACCAAATTCAACTACGATGACGAAATTTGCCGCTTTTTGACCAAGAAGGACGAGTTTGACTAAAATGGCTGAATTTAACATTTTTTGACTAAGATGGCCAAATTTGCTATTTTTCAACCAAGATGCTCGAGTTCGGCCAAGTCGGCTAACTTTGATGTTTTCTAATCAATATGGCCAAGTTCGACTAAGATTGTCGAAATTGATATTTTTACACAGTTGAGCAGACACATTTATTCCACCAAACAACAAATCAACATCGCATTCACCTTTTACCAAAGGTAAAGTGACATAGGGGGTAATGTTGTACCCTATTTCTGACTGTTCTTAGGAAATCCAATTGGAAAGAACATGTGTTATAGTAAGGGAAAAAATATAACATAATAAAAATCTTTACGGATGCCTAGGGTGATTTTTACAAAAGCACAACTGACAGGATGATTAGACGGGGAGTAACTGAGTGGTATTCAAAAGAAAACCAAGTAGTCGAAAGACACCTAGGAGGCAACCGAGAGGTATCCAAAAGCAGACTGAGCAGCCGAGAAGGGTACAAAAGCGAAACACGGTCGAAGCATAATCAAACATCCAAAAGCATATTGTAACTAAGAGGTCGAAGTGTGGTCGAGCTGTTAAGATATAAAAGGCGATCAAGGGCAATAAAGCCTTGGTTGACAAAAGTGAAATGAGAGATTAAGAGGTAATTCTTAGTCATAATCTTTAGTTATAATCCAAGTCTATGCTTATACACTAGATTTGTTCTTTATCCAATATCAAGTAGTTCTTTTAAAAGGACACATTCTTGCAATTGCTCCTAATAACCAATTGTGAGTTTTTCCTTTTGTTCGATTTGCACAGGTATTCTTAAAGTCTTTTCTTATGGAAGGCACAAAGTAATCCATCTTCGAGGAAGAACTCCACCCTTCGATTATCACTAAGCATTATAAACTTCTATAAATGGTTGAGTAAGCAACTGATCTTCTCATAAACTGATCATATATGTTCATATTGGACTTTTCTGCTTATTTTGACACTTTCGGGTCAAAGTGGATCAGTTTTGATCAAGCCGTTGTATTGATTATGGCTAGTCTGCGCACATTACACATGACAAAAAAGCAAACCAAGTGTCAAACATTTTTTGGCACGTCCAGTGGGACTATAAATCACTTGGTTACCATAACATTTGGTTATAGTAATCATTTGGAATCATGAGCCAAATGAGTGGTCGTAATACTTTAATAGTTGTTGTTTTAGTTAACGCCCTCCTACTCATGAGGAGGAGTTGCAAGTCCAACAAGTGCCTGAGCAAGGAATTCCACCACCTAGTCTGGTGCTTGTTCATCTAAATCCAAATAGACCATTGACGTCTCAGGTCGAATCTCTCAAGATTATGTCATTCAGGATGGTGGATATACAAAGAGGGATTCAACACATTGCAAAATTATCACGAGTTCAGGTAGAACACTTGCAAGTTCAAACCTAGGCCTTTCAATAAGTGGATGGTCGGTCACACCAAGAGCATGAGGCTTTTTTCGATGATTAAGCACTTATTGTACTTTAACAACAGGTTGACACAAGTTCTGTTGAAAATTGAGCACCTGTATCACTAATCCAGTCGATGCCACAAATACTTCCATTATAGAAAAACACATCATATGTCCCTATCTCTAGTCTAATTAAGGATGTACAAAATTCACCAATCCCAGTGGCTTTTAAACGTCTTGAATGTATTCTTGTCCAAGGCATGTGAAATTTACCGCCACTGATAGACTTCAGACGTCCTAAACGAAAAAATAGGAACGTAATTCATGAAGCTATGAATTAAGAGATGCCTGGGGGAAACCCTTGCCTACAAATCAACCGTATAATGAAAAATAGTATCAAGATGACCTTGAAGTACCTCCAGTTAATGCACAATAATACTAAGATGTAACCAAATTATTTAACTAGTTCATGAAGTAGCAGGCCAAATTCTCGACTAAACTACTACTCCAGTTTATCATAAGTCATATCCTAGCTGGATCGATCGGCAATATCCATTACTGAAGAACCATCGACTTGACTTTACGTTGTTTACAGGCAATATGGTTCAATCTACCTTAGAACACAGGTCGATTTACCATACAATTTGGAGAATTGGTTAATAACGAGTATTATAAATTACACTTATTTGGTCATTTACTCACTAGGGTAGCCTCAACTGTATTTCAATTTGCTACTAAATTTCATATAAAATTGGGAAGAAATTGAAGAAAAATTTCGTGCACAATTCTTTTATAAGGACATAAATTAAAATTTTCATGGCTGGTCTTGCTCATTTTCTGTAATTATCGGGGGAATCGGTTGAGAATTATATAACTCTATTTAAAAGAGTAAAAAAGATGATGCAATGTAGTTATGACCGAGGTAGAATTTGTCCAATTGTCTCAAGATGTACTAGAATTCAAGGTTCTAAAGAAGTTTATCATAATGAAAATCACATATCTTTACGATTTGACTAGGAAGGTGACTCGATATGAGGCCCTGGTTTAAGAGCCAATAAGGTAAAAGAATTCATTCAGAGGGACATATTATTACTACCCTAATTATGATGTTGCAGCGGATGAAATATTGGTTAAAAAACCATTCACATGTTCAACTTTAGTTAAAGCAGAGATAGTGAAATTATCTAATCAGAAAGTTCAAAGATCCTATACTTTCGATATTTCTCATACTGATGAAATCTTTAATATTATGTTAACTAGTAAATTTATCAAAATTTCAATTAATCATAAGATTCCAACAGTTAAAGAATTAAAAAATAATAATTATTATAAATGGTATGAGACTCGGTCACATTCAACTAACAAATGTGTTGTTTTCACGAATATTATCCAGGATAATATCGATAAAGGGTTATTGAAATTCCTTGAAAAAGAAAAAGAAGCAATGCTGATCGATATTGATATGTTTTAATCTAATATACAGATTAATATGGCCACCATTAATCCTCAAAGGCTGGTTTGGCCATGACAAAATATCGATCTTGGAGTTCAAGTGAATCAACCCAACGAGTAAAACGATATGAGGGGTGTGAGGCCTAAGATTACGGTTGATCAGACCAAAGCATATCCAAGGGCAACAATGTTAAATTATTAGCACCTTTATGAGAAATGTGCAAGGCTGACTTGATCGAATGAGAGATCTTATTGACAGAAATATCCAGTGAGACAATTGGCCTATCAAAATTATGAGGAAAGAAATACCTTTTACCCTCATAAGGACAAACATATCATGATTACTCTCGCACTGTTCAAGGGCCAAGGATGGTTAAACCTTGGCCTAGTCAAGAGGGTGTTTGGAAAAGGTTGAGTCATCCAAAATTTCCAATGATACCTAAGGAGAGGACTCGTACTCAGAAGTGACGTTGAATAAGGTAACGGGCAGCAAAGAGAAGGCAGTTTACTATTACTTTGGATCAATCGCAGATGTATTAACCAACTCGACCAAGCCTTGTAGTGCCAAAGATATATTTGCTTATATGAAAGAATTGACCGAATTTCGTGTGAATCATGACTCGGTCAAAAATCCTAATTATGATAAGACATGGGTGAACATGGAAGGATCAACTGAATACTTCAGCGATAATGCATTCTCGAATGATCTTCTAATTGAAGAGTCTCTTGATAAGGCAAGAGCATTAAAATCATCTTCTCCGAAAATGAATAAAGGAACTATAAATGAAGCTGCACATGAAGAGGATACTCAACCAAATTTAAAAATACCTGGGGGATAGTTTTCAAATTCGGTTATACGATTTGGCTCATTGCCACTGATTACATTGGATTGTAAAATGGTGATGACTCTACTATTGAGTTTTCAACCTAAACCATCTCAACCAAACACGATGGAAGGAGATGTGAAAGAATTCGGCCTAACAATAATTATATAACATGGATCTTTCGACTCTGAGGAGGAAGCCAAAAAGGTGTCGACTGTGATGGTCGAACCAGGGTCCCCTTCTAAAAAAATCATTATTGAAAGGTCAACTCTTACATTAACATAACATTTGAAGCTATTGTATATCTTGATTCACTTTGAAGGATGTACGACCACTTGGGTTCTGGTCAGCAACAGACCTATTGCTAATATTCTACCAGATAGAGTGAGGCTAAGCTAGGAAAGACTCAAGATGGTATTATCTTGACCGAGGTCACTATTAATATTTCACCAGAGGAATAACGCAAATGCAAAGAATTTTACTGGTTGAATTAATGGTAAGAACCAAGAAGGTGCTAATCGCTTTCTTTGTGGCTAGTACTTCATTAAACTACAATGCTTTGCTCAGAGGATATTGGATTCATTTGTTCTCATGCATCCCTTTATTTTGTACCAATTCATGATATTTTGGTATCAAGCATTATTTGAATTCGTTTTGGCTGATAATAAATCGTTCTTAGGTACGTCTAATGCAGTCAAAGCTTATTTCTATGAAGATGAGATCGTACATATACGATTTACAAGGCAAGACAAGAATGGTAAATGATTGAACCCAAGGGTTGACAACCCTGATTGTAGGGCTGTGATGTAATAATAACTCATTAAAATCGAGATTTAATCTTTAAGGACTTATATTTTTGCGTTCTCAAAACATTTTAGAACTATAATTAAAACTAGAATTACAAGAAACAGTGAATATCTAAATAATGTGAAGAGAAAATTAATAGAATAAAACACTTGAGCGCCAAAGATCCACTTCTAGACATTCTTAATGCCTAATTCATATTATTCAAATATTATTGCATAATTGGAATCAAAGTCTTATCTTATCCAGTCGAATAATAGAGCGGTTAGTTCAACATTTATAAACCAAAACAAATTTAAACCAAATTTAAACTTCAATTAATTCAATTCCCACATGAAGCACTAAGTTATTGATTACAGGAAATTTGAAGTATTTATTGTGCTCGTTGTCTACAATAAATCCATGAATTTTACAGATCAATCACTTGCAAAATAGATAAGACAATAATCTTAACTTTTCAACACATCCAAAGTGTCCGGAGTCGACAATGAATTAAAGTAAACTAAAACTATAGCTTTATTCAAACTAAAATCACTGAATTGTTCATATTCAAACCAAAAAACTTGAAGTAAAGTAAAAAAATAAAACATTAAAAATAACTACAAGCTTCATCTCTTAAACTCAAACAAAAATATGAAAAATAACTTAGAACTGAAAGATTGAAGAAGAACGACTTCGTAGAAGCTCCTCAACCTCTTGCTCTCTCCCAAATCCTAAATTGGATCTAGAACATCCTAAATCACCCCTTTAAATAAGAAACAATGCACCGAATTTGCACCAACTTTAAAAATTCTACACTTTTGCTATGCTCTGGTCACACCAAACCCACCTTCGATTGCATTGAAGTCGAGCCAAGTCTAGCTGAAGTTACCTTCGGCTGCAATCGAATTTCCTAAAAATCTGTCTGAGCTCTTTATCTCCTTTTGGTAGCATCGAACCCTCCTTCGGTGGTACCAAACATCACTTCGATCACAACTAATTATCGAGCTAAATTAAGTATGAAAATCACCATTTATTACTGGACTGTTTTGGTCACTTTTGGTCAAACCGAACACACCTTAGGTGAGACTGAATAGTCTGTTATTTCTATGATTAGACTGTGTGATTTTTTAGACTTTTTTCTATCCTTAGTACTTGATTTTTTTGAATCTTTAGCACTTGAAATCTTCGATATTATCTTCCAAACATCCAATTCTTCATTTAATCATTCTTCGAGCATTGAATCTTTACTTTAATCATCATTTTCATCGTATCTCTTCAAATCACTTTGCATAACAAAACATATGTAATTAGTTCAATTTAGCATACCCATGCGTATAAAACTAATGCACAATCAGGGGAAAATATGTAATATTTCACACTCAATAGTAAACCAACCAAGATTGATGATAGATTTCACCCTGATCATATCGTACAGGATATTGTTACAATTATTCAATTAAGTGAGGAGTTACTAAAGACTATAATTCCCTTCCATGCGACTAGGAGGTGTACGATTGAAGAAATTCTATGATAAAACAATTGTTGGTAAAAGTCGAGTTCATGGCCAAAGTGCAGTAGCTCGAGGAGAGTTTGTGAAATAATGATAATGGGTGTTTCGTTAACATGGATGACGTAGATGTATCAGTTGATCAGGAAACTGAAGATAATATTAAAATAAAGGATTTAAAACTAGCTCCTGAGAAATTGGAAGATTCTTAGGCTCAAGTTCAAGATCCTTTGGCAGAAGTAAATTTGGGGACCAAGTAACATCCCAAACTATTTTTATTAGTGGATTGATAGATTCCCAAACACAGGCTGACTCATAAATTTACTTAAAGATTTTGTCGATTGCTTTGCTTGGATTGATAGATTTCAATAGCTAAGATTTGATGTACTAGGCCTAAGTAGGGCTAAAAGTTAGGCGGGTTCAACCTGACCGACCCGTGACTGACCCAACATTGGGTTATGCTCGGGTAGGATGTATTAGGTTCGGTCTCAGGCTTGGGCTATACAAACACCAACCTGATAAAACTTGGGTTAGGCTTAAGTTGAGGTCTTGGGTTGCCCGACCCAACCCGAACCTAATTGATATATAAGTTACTTATAAATTATAATTGAGTGTGGATCATCTGTGTTGAAGGCACGAGAAATTTTAGTGTCATCTGGTCTCATTGGTCTATGTCATTTTCGATGATTCAAGTTAACAAGATATGTGGGATTTCTTAGTCCCAAATAGATTGCATGCTACATAACATGACTTTTAAAGGAGTAGTTGTCCTATATTTTAGCTTGTCTGTTTAGAAAAAATGAAGTTCTTTATGATAAATAACTACATATATAATTGATAAAATCATAAAGACAAAAATAAGACGTGTATTGAAATATAATAGACTAATGTAATAATGAAATATTAGCATGTATCCACCAACCAAGATGGCCAAGCCTGCTTGGGTTGAGAATTCCCAACCTGAGGTTGGGTTGGGTAAGCGTTGAGGTATAAGAACCTTGGGTTGGGCTAGGGTTGAGCACCAACCCAACTCACCTGACTTTCAACCCTAGGCCCAGGGGTGGCATGTGGTGGCCCTGAGTTGGTGTCCATAGCTAGTAGAAGGAATTGTATGATTAAGGTATATAGAGTAGGAAGGTAAATGAGTTCCCCTTACAATAGGGTACAAAGGATCCCATAGGACAACAAAGTACCATATACTTTTACTCCCTTTATAATCCTATCCTCCTCCCATTTCAGATCCTATTCAGACTCAGATTAGCTACTGAGATTTTTTGCACTGTATACCCCATATTTTACCCATCGTCTTGTCTATGCATCCCAAACTTTACTTTCCCAAACTAATACCTTGATGTACGGATGCCTTTTTTATCAAATGAAAAGGCCCTTGTAACAGAAACCCAATTTCTAAAACCTTATATCTCCTTCACATGGCAAAACCCTAGCAACAAAAACCTCATTTTTTGATTTCTTCTCTCCTCTTTGTGAGAGAATGCCGTATCACCAAATTCCTGATTTCTTTTCTCATCTTGTTACGAGAATACTCTACCATAAAAAACCTATTTCCTGAAATCTTCTAATTTATTTTTATTTCTTTTTTTGGTCGAGAATACACTTGCTACATACTTCATTTTTTACTTTTCCCAACTTAAGAGAGGACGCAAATGGCGCCTCCATCAAAGAAGCTATGAATTACAGGTATATTTCAAAGTATTGGCTTCATTATGTGGACCCCAATGTATTATATATGATATATCCGCACCGTCCATAGTCCAACTATTTTATTTAAACATTTTATGGCATCAGTAAAAAAATGAGGCAAAGTCAATGCTCAAATGGCCTACATGAAAGAAAATAGTGGTTTTAATTCGTCCATCATTGAAAGTTGTTTCCTTCACTAGGCCCACATTGAGGTTTTGTTTATCAAAGAACGAATACCGAAGTGAAATTGAATGAAGACCGAAGAGAGATTGATCGACGACTGATTGAAATTAACTGTGAACTAAGTTAAATTGACCATGAACTAAGTTAAATTGACTGAGGTCTAAGTGAAATTGACTGAGGACTAAGTGAAATTGACTGATAACTGCTTGAAATTGACATTTTGACCGAGCACTGAGTCAAATTAACCGATAAATGCTTGAAATTGAAATCGTGTTGACCGAGAACTTGCGAAAATTGATCGACAACTTCATGAAATTGACTGAGAAATGAGTGAAAGTGGCTGAGAATTGAGTGAAATTGACCAGTCGATTTACGCAAGTTCTCGGTCAATTTCTGCAAGTTATCGGTTTACTTCACTCATTTCTCGGTCAATTTTCACAACTTCTTGGTTAACTTAAGTGAGTTCTTGGCCAATTTGACTCAGTTATTAGTCAATTTCACTTAATTCTCAGTCGATTTCACTCAGTTCATAGTCAATTTCAGTAAGTTATCGGTCAATTTTACTTAGTTATCGATCAATTTCACTTAGTTTTCGGTCAATTTCACTCAGTTATTAGTCAATTTCATTAACTTAAGCGAGTTGTCGGTCAATTTCATTCAGTTATCGGTCAATTTCACTCAGTTCACTATCAATTTCGCTCAGTTATTGGTCAATTTCACTAACTTCTTGATCAATTTCACTCAGTTCACAGTCAATTTCACTTAGTTTGTGGCTAATTTCAGTCAGTTCGCGGTCAATTTCATGATGTTCTAGGGTAAATATGCAACATATAACTCAGGAAATTGATTAAGAACTAAGTGAAACAGGCTACAAACTTGTTGAAATTCACCTATAACTTGGGCATTTTGACTTAGAATTCGCTAAAATTGATCGAGGACTTGAGAAACTGACATTATACTTAATGATTTTTCACTATCTACTCATTACTATTGAACAATAAGTCAACTTTCACACTATGCTTCATTAAATATTGAACTTTATTTTCGATATATTTTTCAATTCATCCTTGTAGTTGGCAAGTCTTCATGTAAGCGATTTGATGTTGAAGTCTCAAACCTATCCTGTAAATGTTCACTAACGTGGTGGTTTGATACTGTGAAGAGTGGTTTACAGAAGAACGAGAGTAGATTAAATATTTTTAGGCAGTCCCCATTCACTTTTTTTTACTACACATTTCATCATTTAGGTTTATAAGAGCTTTCTTTCACCTACTTTTTGTGAGATATAGAGGTGATCTTGTATTGGAGATACGGGGGACACGTTTGAAATTTACAGAGATGAACTTCGCCTTTATAACAGGGCTGAAGACTGGAGACCTCTGTATACTCAAAATTCATCATACCAAGAAGTTAATAAGAGAGAAGTACTTCAAAGAATATCCTATCTTAAAGAAACATCTACAAGAGGTGTTTAATAAATTAGTTGACAGCGATAATCATAAAGAAGTCGTAAACGTAGCCTAATATTACATGTAAAGTGGTTTGTCAGGAGAATTAACACGAAAATTATGTGCAACACAAAGTATATTGACCTAGTGGACTCGTTAGAAGACTTTAATAGCTATCCTTGGGATAGTTTGGCCTTTCAAACAATGGTCAAATGGGTCGAAAGTGCCACAAAGACATCACATGAATTTCGCTACAATGTCAACGGCTGCATCTATCCTATACAAGTAAGGATTCTTTCCTTTTTTATTTGAATTTAGAGTTTATATTAAACTATAGTTTGTTAAGCCCATCTTGTTATTTCACTGTAACAGATATGAACCGTAGAGAGAGTACTGATCCTTAGAGAATGTGTCATTGTCACACCCCAAACTCGAAAATCGGGCTTACAAAATTTTCGATCACCGAATTCAGCTCCGACAGCCTCCATAGTACCCCATTCTCAGCTCCCAGTACCCATATACTAGGTTCCAATCCTGGGATCCTACAAAGAGAATTTTGAACGCAAATTTAATTCGTAATAAGCATAGCTATAAGCATAACCCATGAACAATAACGAGAACACTACAAAAATCCACTATGATCAAAACTTGAGTACAATGCGCATAAAAGAAAATACAATGATAATAATAACAAAACTCCAAAATCTCTACGGCACGCTCCTGCTCCTGCTTAATTATGGTCTAGCATCACCTGCACACATCAATCATGCATAAGCTTATAGAAAGCTTAGAGGGTGGTGTAAGTGTGTGCGTAATATAAGCATGCTCAAGATGCAATATTATAGTAATGAGAAAATATAATGGCAAGTCCATGAATGCTAACAACCATACTAAGGCTATGCGATATAAGACATGAATGCTATCGGCCATATCAAGACTATACGATGTAAGACATAAATGTTATTGGCCATACCAAGGCTATATGATATAAGGCCTATAGGGCTAATGTCATTTACGAGGTGTAACTCAAGCATACCAATTCTCATTTGAATCCTCATATTAATATAGTTTATCTCTAGAATATATATATATATATATATATATATATATATATGTATCACCGGGGTTTAGTACAGTATACACCAGACACCGCCCATTGGACGCGCAACTATACAAGTGGAAGATACCTCACTATCCGCCTACCAATATCGGCCCGGCATGTCGATAGTGGACCCATTTATGAGCTGGTCAACTCAGCCTAGCTACACTCTACCCTCGGGCGAATAAGGCTACAACCCTTTCCAACCGACCATGACATAGTGGGAAACACGGCCTACTGGTATACGGCCCTTGTGCTCTCATGTATCCACTCGGTCTTGACGTTAGAGTCATCCTTTGGTACCATTGGGTTTAAAAATTTTTACCTAGGGACATCTATGGCGCCTCGATGCTAGTAACAGTATTTCCAGTGTCCAATCCTATCATCCACGATATACTTGTGGAGGCTATGGCCCTAATGTTGCTAGGGCATATAGAAATCATATCACACAAATACAAGATGCATGAATCATACTATCCAGTCATGCAGCAATCTTGCGCGTACCATGTGCTCATGTGGGCAACTCCTCTTATTAGGGAGTCTCATAATAATCCGCCCAATGGTGTGTGCTATGATCAATCACTCCTCATATCAAGCATACATATGATGTGCATGAGCATGGATTGTGAAGCTATGCTAAGCATATTATATGATGATGATGTACTCTCCACATATCAAGGATGAGCCTAGATGGCCTACTTATATCAAGAATGGGCCTAACGATCATGGGGCCTAACTGTTTGGGTTAGCCCACTAAGGGAAGGTGAGAATGGGCCTAACAATGGGCCCAACAATGGGCCCTAAGGAGAGTTATAATGTGGACATTTAACCATCATTGCTCCCAAGGCATGGCCTATTGTAAACATTATTACATACATCATGGTGGAATCACACATCACATCGGTTCTCATATACATCACTTTGGGCCTCACACAAGGGTCTCACATATATTAAATTGGGCCTCACTCATGGGCCTCACATGCATCACATTGCGCCTTATACAAGGGCCTCATATACATCGCATTGGGCCATATCCCATAGGCCTCAAATATATCACAATGGGCCACGTCCCATAGGCCTCGAATACATCACAATGGGCCACATCTATGGGTCTCTCATACATCACATCGGGCCTCACTCATGGCCCTCATATACATCACATTGGGTCTCACCATCTGGGCCTCACCTATATCATAATGGGCCTTGCCAAATGGGCCATATATACATAACATTGGGCCTGATATCTGGACCTCAAATACATCACAATGGGCCTCATACCTGGGCCACAAATGCATCATAATGGGCTGCAACAAATAGGCCATAATTACATCATAGGGTGGCCACGCAGCACCTTCAGATGGACGGTGTGCATATACAACACATATATCATGGTCAGCCCCACAGAACTTGTTGATTTCAATATAGCAGTAATAGTTGCTGGGACCCACCGTCTAGGATCTGGACGGCGTGGATCAAGCACACATCAAGGTAGGTTTCCATAGAGGGACGATGTGGAGGATACAATACATATATCATGCTGGGTCCCACACACGTGTCCCACTAGAGATTTGAATCTGCCTCACGTCTAGATGGATGGTGATGATATAATAATTACATCAAGGTTGGGTCCCACACACGTGGTGGGCCCCACTTGAAATTTAGATCTATTTCATTCTCTTAGTAATGCCATAAAATGATCTTACCAAATGTTTAGATGGTATGGATAACACATACCTGTTGATCAAAACCAGATGGACTGTCTGAATCTAACACAGACCTCATTATTAGATCTAAAGAACTTGCTATACAACAGCTATAGCTGCTGGGGTGGCCCCCACCATCCAGACGGACAGTTGGGATATAACACATACCTTATGCTCAGACCCATAGAACTTGTTAACGTCAACACAGCAGCAACCCAGCTGCTGGACTGCTGGCCCAACATCCAACAGATGGACGACTTAGATATAACACATATCTTATGGTAGGGCCCCACACGTGGCAGGGAAATTCCATTGTCCAGCCTATCTAGACAGTGTGGATTAACAGATACATCACTACAGGCCCCACATCCAAGGACTAGATGGTGAGGATGACATACACATTAAGGTGGGTCCATGTCAGTGTGGCCCACCTGCTGAATCAAACTGATATTTGTGTTTTCCCTTCGATCTAAGCCAGTCCAAATGGAAAAAGCAAGTTTGGGCCTCGGACATGGAAATGAGGTGGGCCCCTCTTGGATAGCAGTGCACCCCACGTGGTGGATGACATAGATAAAAATACATACATTATAGGTGGGCCATCATACAAGGGAAGGAGAGAGAGAGAGAGAGAGAGAGAGAGAGAGAGAGAGAGAGAGAGAGAGAGAGAGAGAGAGAAACGACGTGCGATAAAGGGCTCACCACTATGAGCCCTCCTAGGATTATAATACATACATTAAGATGGGTCCCAAATAAGATCCATACCATCAATCGGTAGGCCCCACGTGGTCCATCACAAAAATTGAAATCTAATCCTACAAAACACCCACCGATGGTCCTCTTCTTTAGCTCCTTGGAATCCTTAACACCTAAGATCTCTCTTTAAGGGTGGATGATAAAGTTTAAAGGGTTGGATGATGAGATGAGGGGGTAAGAAGTAGGCCTCGATCTTTTCTCTCCTTAGGATTTTCTCCCTTGGTTGCTTGGAATGGTAGGGAGAATGAGAGGGAGAGAGAAGGTGATGGGATGAAAAGGATGAGATGGATGGGAGAGAGCGATGGTGAGGTGTGAAAGGGATGGGTAGAGAGAGTTGACTTTGGGGATGTGTTGTGAAAGAGGGGGATGCGCTAGGTATAGGTTAAGTACTTGCTTATACTAGATTGATTGATGTGATAGATTGGGTAGAGATTCTCTCGGAATTCGCAATGCGCAGTGTTTCTCGAAATGAACACGGGCCCACAATTCCTGGCTTGGGTATCGCATCAGCACGCGAGACACGGTGACTACACAGTCGCTAGGGTACAAGTCTCAGGTCGAGTCAACTCATATATACAGGATGCAACTCAGGGTCGCACGTAAATGCTATCTACGCATCGCGAGTCACCAAAATTCGACCGAGAGGACCGTGGGAATATAAGGAATGGTACACACTAGGATACGGGTCTCACAGTTCTCCCCCTTAATAAAAATTTCATCCTTAAAATTTACACTATTGTGCAACTAGACATAACTTATAAGGAAAGAGGAAACATAACATCATCATATAAAATTGGAGACAGTATATAAGATACAACATATAATCAATCATTAAAGAGATGGGAATAACACTTTCGAATCTCAGCCTCGCGCTCCTAAGAAGCCTCATTAATAGAATGGTGATCCCACTGGACCTTCACCAATGGAATGACCTTGGTCCGAAGGACCTGCTCCTTCTGATCAAGGATACGAGCTAGCTGCTCAATGTAGGAAGCATCCTCACAAACATCTAGAGGCTGCCAATCAATAATAGAAACTATATCTGACCCACACTTCCTGAACATGGAGACATGAAAAACGTTGTGGACGTTAGACAACTGAGATGGTAAAATAAGCTGATAGGCCATGGCGTTAATGCACCTAGTGATCTCGAAAGGTCATATGAATCTAGGGGCAAGCTTGCCTTTCACTCAAAAGTGAACCACACCTTTCATGGGTGAGATCTTGAGATACGCATAGTCCCCAACGGTAAACTCTAGGGGATGATGCTGACGATCAACAAAACTTTTCTGCCAGCTCTGAGTTATGGGCATCTCTGCCTGATGATATCGATGACCTCTGATATCTACTGCACAAGCTCGGGACCTAGGAGACGCTGCTCTTCAACCTTAGTCCAACAACTCGGTGATCTGCACAGTCCACCATATAGTGCCTCAAAAGGAGCTATGCCAATGGTCGCCTAATAGTTATTGTATGCGAACTCAGCCAATCGCAGATGCTCATCCTAGTTACCCGTGAAGTCAATCACGTAAGCCTGAAATATATCTATAAGGATCTGGTTGACCCTCTCGGTCTGCCCATCGATATGAGGATGATACGCGGTGATGAGCTGCAAAATAGACCCCATCGTTCTCTGAAAACTCCTTCAAAATTGAGACACGAACCTCGGGTTTCGGTTTGAAACGATCGAAACTGGAATGCCGTGTAGTCTCACAATCTCCTCGATGAATAATCTGGTAAGTTGGTCCAAAGGCCAGGTCACACAAATCGCAAGAAAGTGTGCCGACTTCGTCAGACGATTGACAACAACCTAAATGGAGTTATGACTACATTGAGTTCTCAGTAAGCCCATGATAAAAATTAATGAGTACGTGCTCTTATTTCCACAACGAGATGCTCAACGGCTGTAATGGACCTGGGGGTTTTTGATGATAGGCCTTGACACGCTGGCACGCGTCACACTCGATAATAAAACTAGCAATCTAGTGCTTCATCCCCGCCCAAAAATACTGCCTCCTCATATCACGATACATCTTCGTGGAGCCCGTGTGGATAATAAATCTCGATCGGTGTGCCTTGGTCATCAGATCTCTGTGCAACTTTGGAATGTCCAGAACTCACAATCGGCCTCCTAAACGAAGTCTACCATTAGAACCAATCTAGCAATATGGCTGCTCCTCGGATGCCACCTCTGCCCGATAACTCTGCAATGACTCATCCGCCTGTTGAGGCTCGATCACCCTTATGACAAGAGAGGGTTGAATCGATAGGCTCGATAATTGCACAATAGAAGACCGCAAGCCAATCTCGAAGTTGAACGCATACACATCCTCAAGTATCTTTCACTCCTGAATCATTATATGCACTACTAGTCCTCGTGGATGACGGCTAAGAGCATCCGCCACCACGTTTACCTTACTTGGGTAGTATTGAAGATCAAAATCTTAGTCCTTCTAGAGCTCCATCCAATGACTTTACCTCATGTTCAACTTGGACTGTGAGAAGAGATACTTCAATCTCTTGTGGTCAGAGAAGAGCTCAAACCTAATCCCGTAAAGATAGTGCCTTTACACCTTTGGTGTGAAGACAACTGCAGCCAACTTTAGATCATGAGTGGGGTAGTTCTGCTCATGGATCTTGAGCTGGAGAGACGCAAAAGCCAACGATTTCCTGTGCTACATCAAGACAGTGCTCAAACCAATATGTGAGCCCTCGGTAAAAACTACAAACCCATCACTCCCAGAGGGAAGAGTGAGGACAGGTGCGAATGTCACATTCGTTACTCCAAACAAACTCTACACCCTTCTGAGTCAACTTGGTCAACGAGGTTGCTATACGGGAGAAGTCCTCAATGAAACGCCGGTAGTATCCCGCCAAATCAAGAAAACTGCGGATCTTGGATGCATTCGTAGATTGGTCCCATTGATGCACTGCATCAACCTTCAAGGGGTCCACTGTAACACCCTGCCTTGTCACTGCGTGACAGAGGAACTTCACCTTCTCCTTCCAGAATTTGTACTTCTCCAGCTTTGCAGAGAGTTGATGTGCACGGAGGGTTTGCAAGGTAATCTCTAGATTTTACACATACTCCTCACGGGTCCTTGAATATATCAGAATATCATCGATAAATACCACAACAAACTGATCGAGATGTGGATGAAAGGCCTCATTTATCAACTGCATGAATACCGCTGGCGGATTGGTCAGTCTGAAGGACATAACCTGGAACTCAAAATGACCATGGCGCGTCCTAAATGCTGTCTTCGCGATATGCTCCTCTTGGACTTGAATCTGATGATAGCAGGAATGCAGGTCAATCTTTGAAAAGAACTATGCACCCTATAGTTGATCAAATAAATCATCTATCCTTGGGAGCGGGTACTTATTCTTGATCGTGGCCTTTTTGAGCTTGCAATAATCTACGCACAGCTTCAACGAGCCATCCTTCTTCTTCACAAAAAGTATTAGCGCTCCCTACGGTGAACTACTTGGACGGATAAAGCCTAACTCGTGCAACCCGTCCAACTACTTCTGCAGTTTTTACAACTCCAACGGTGCTTCGAAATAGGCATGGTACCGGACATGAGATCAATTTGAAACTCAGTGTGTTAGCGAACCAGTAATCACGGAATCTCCTTGAACACATCGAAAAAGTCACAAACCACTGTCAACTGATCAATGCTCGCTATTATGGGCTCCTCTACTACACATGACATCAAACAAGATAACAACTCTCCTCTATGCTCAACTACAAACTGGAACTACGACACGTCGGGTATGCAGAACGTGACTGTTCTTTAGAGCAGTCCAATATGGCATGATACTCAGCAAGCCAATCCATGCACAGGATGACATCAAACTCGAACATCAGCAATACGAATAGATCAGTGGGTTAAAAGATATCTCCAACCAGAATGGGGTAAGACGATCAAAATCGGCCCAACACTATGGTCTTCCCCAAGGGAGTTAATACTGTTACCCCTCTCTAGCAGACTCTATCGGTAAACTCGGCCACAAAGGAATGCGATGCACCAAAATCAAACAATACACGTGCAATACATGCAGAAATAGGGAGGGTACCCTCGACGACCTCTCCTAATGACTGAGGGTCCTGCTGGGCAGTGTAGAACCTAGCTTAAGCCAGCTAGGAAGGTGCTTGTCCCTTTTGAGGGTGTTTCTGCTGCTATTGCCATTATAGTGGCCTATATTGCTGTCTTGGCTATGGATGGGGCCTTTATGGCGGAGGTGGTTGCGGTCGCTGCTGTTACTGTGGAGGCTGCTGAGGTGCTCTCGGCTACTGCTGCTGGGGGCGAGGGCACTCATGCTTGTGGTGCCTTGTCCCACCACATCTAAAATAGGTCCCTATAAACAGCATCTGGGGTGGCGCTGGAGGTGTCGCTCGTGTTGCTGGTGCTCTGGTGGATGGGTGGCTCCTGTGCCTCTGCGGCCATCGATGCTGCTAGGAGCTACTGGAGGGGGCCTGCCTCTTCCGATCTCTCCTCTAATCATGGTCACTTTATGCTCCGGTCCACTTAACCTCATAGATCTGGGCCCTCTGTACTACCTTCTTGAAAGTCGGGAGCTTATGCCCAATAACGCGGCTTCGGAGACCATAACGCAAGTCGTTCTTGAAACGGCTGACCTTCCGCTCATCATCATCTACCAAGTATAGCGTAAATCTGGACAACACTACAAAACGAGCCGCATACTGAGCCACCAACATATCCCCTTGCACTAGAGTGTCAAACTCTAGCGCACACGGTCGTCAAATGTGGTCAGGAAAATACTGCCAGTCAAATCAGTCTATGAAATTGTAATGCCCTGTATTTTTAGGACCTGAGTATATGGCTCGTTTCCTAAAAACTCGAGTATTAACCTATAGAGAGACAAATTTCCATACAATTTTTATTCAGAGTTAGCAGTTAGCATGAATTAGACAAATCAACATAAAGGAAAATTTACATTTATATTTAGAATGAACGAGAGATTGTCCATAATGACTTATACAAACCAATGTCTCTCTTACATGAATTACAAAAGAGAAATAATAGAATGCATATAATTTGAGCTTCAAGATCGCGCAACTTCTTTTAGAAATACATCCATGCATCCCTGACACTTGTACCCTGCTCCTCTTCAAGTCTGAACTTGAATGTCACTTAAGCCACTTGTGCTACCTGTACGGTTATATATTTGATGGATGAGTGGCCAACTCAGTGTGAATTTCCCTCAAGATTACACACCGCCGCCTTAGTTAAGCATAGTTTAAAAAATAATAAGACATTTAAACAAAATAGAATACAATCTTATTTAAATGCATGGATGCGTGAATGCACATCAATCTACGGATGCTCATCCAGTTGGACTTGTGCTTGTCACTTATGCAATCATCGATTTGGGAATGCTCATCCAGTCGGACTTGGGCTCGTCACTCATGCATAAGACTGGTCACTAGTGTAGCATAACTCATACAACATAGTGACCAAGCCATCAAATAAACTGGTCTATGAGCTAGCGAAACGATACTCCAATAACTCTAGGGTACATGCTACAACATCCAGAATTAACCACCCGTCATCGCTAATATGATATGGATGAATGATTAGCCAAACCATTATTATTCCGATTACAATCAGCCAATTTAAGTGACTCAATTGTCACTACGGGGGGCTCATTATCCAGCGTAGGCCGATAGCTCGGGCTTAGTGTCCTATGACCACCATCCTTGGTTCATGAGGTTTCTCCATATTAGGATGCTTAATGGATGTCTGTCGACCAGTGGCCAATCAAATTTAATGAGTAGATATTTTTATCACATGGTTATAGGCCATTGAAGGCACGCAAGGCAATCACCAAAACATAGGACAGACGTTAAATGGTAGCGGAAAAAGAGTTCTTGGTACATTAAATCCAAACGGCAAAGGGGTCAGATAAGATTAAACCAGAGTTGTTAAAAGGGTCATTTCTAGGCCACTCAAGCCGTATGACCTATGGACGATAAATCCCACATTAATATTTCATGTCTCACATAACCTCCAGTCAAGGGTCCATTCCATTCTACACTTCATCTTGTTACACCCTAAGTATGGGTTCACATACACAAGAGGGGTTACCCACTA
This sequence comes from Magnolia kwangsiensis, assembly GCA_037074715.1. Lineage (NCBI taxonomy): Eukaryota > Viridiplantae > Streptophyta > Magnoliopsida > Magnoliales > Magnoliaceae > Magnolia > Magnolia kwangsiensis. Next base: position 36,694,001 of record CM073576.1, on the reverse strand, counting down.
ATAAGTATAGTGAATAGAGATCCATAAGTGACTCACAAGAATCCATAAGAAAACATATAATTATATCATGTTAGTCATAAGTTGATTCATAATAATCGCAATAAGTCATGATAAGAACTATCAATTGAAGTTCAAATGAAAATTGTCACGCTCCAAACCCAGAAATCGGATTCACAGGAATCCCGATTGCCGAATCCGGTGCCGACAGCCTCCGTAGTACCCCATTCTCGGCTTCTAGCATCCATACACTATATTCTGATCCTGAAATCATACAAGGAGGATTTTTTTTTCTTTTTTATATATTTAACTCGTAATAAGTATAACCACAAGATTACCCAATTCACAAAGGCAACATCATCATCACATATCCACTAATATAATCATTTGAGTACAATGCTAAAAGGGAAATACATAAAATGAAAATCAAGCTCTAGAAGACCACTACACGCTCTAAACTCAACACTGTCACAACCTAACATCACATGCACATATCTATCGTGCATAAGCTTATAGAAAGCTTAGAGGGTGGTGTAAGTGTGTGCACAAGGTAAGTGCCAAGTAAGCCATATCAAAGTAATCAGAGTAAGTGAAAACTTGTTGATAGGGTCATGAATCATACAATATCAGAGTAAGCATTGCAGATCATGTAACACCCCAGATTTTTGCCAACCTGGAATTAGACGTCCTTAGGCAATGGGTTAACCATAACACTTTGGTAACTTTTCATAACTCAATTCCAAAGCTAAAGAAATCGCTTTTCAACCCATTTCCTTCAAATTCTCACCTTTCACCACTTCATTCTTTAAATTTCTCCAAGTACTTTCATATTAGACATAAACCTACAGTTTAAAAGGTGAGGAACTATACTTAAACTAAAACTTACTATAAATGGTAAATACATACGTAAAATGAGATTTTTACTATTTAATATTTAGAATTTCATGATGTAGATAGGATATTTGGATGGATTAGCTTCTTCTACCTCAAAATCATATATTGTACGTCGTGTAACTCATTCCAGTTTGTAAATGAGACTGGATAAACGCCTCGACGGACTCGTGGGCCCAAACGACGCAATTCGGGGAGACCCGAGGTGGGTCCCACATGTTTTTGGCATCCCGGGGGAGGGGGGGGGGGGATCCCTAGTCAAATAGGTCAGTGACCGGCGAGGGGATCACCGAATCGGCGAGGCCTCGCCCGTACAGCGGACAGGCAGCCCAGTTTCTGCATTTTTTCTGCACATTTTATCAAACTTTAAAAAATCATATCTCCTTTGTTATAACTCCGATTTAGGTGATTCAAAAATAAGATTGAATCTAAATGAGTCTAGTTTTATATAAAAATATGTAAAAAATATAATAAAATATGTAATATAGTTTAAAGTAGGATGTCGTGACAACTGTCTGAAAAGCACTTGTTGGACAACTGCTGCTTCGGGAATTTTTAGATTTTTTCTACAACTCGAAATCTTATGAAATTTAGTAGAGATAGGGTAAACTTGATTATTAACCAATAAAAAAATAATTAAAATAATATGATAACTAGAAGTGCCCAAAATAGGGCATAGAATGGCCCTAGGACCGTATTTTCCCACAATTAGGGTAGGATTTAGTTAAGTACTAAACTAAATATTCAGTAGAATTGACTTGAACTACTTTAAATATGAACTATAAGACCCAAAATGAGTAGGACTGTTAACGCTATGTTATCTAGAAACCTAGGATCAATCTCTATTCCCGTTTGCTCTCGGGAGCACTTTGAAACTCCGTATCGGACCTGGACCGCACGTCGAAAGTCTGATAGTGATGAACTTAGACAATTATGACGGCCTAGTTGGACTTGACTATCATCTCAAAAATCAAGTCCAAACAATGTCCTGAAACCATTTTATTGAGTCCGGAGTGAAAAGAGTAAGAAAATGAAGATTTTTAGAAAATTTAATATATTTTTAAGTAATTTGGAACGTTTCACTTGCGCGTTATTTCTAAGCGTTCTGACTGTTAGGATTCGACCTAAATTCATCCTTGGATCAGGATAGGTGACCTTTACATGTCATAGTACTTGTAGCTCTGATCGAGTTCCTGTAACCATTGAACTGAAACTGGTCTGCCACAGTCGATCTGGAAACCTGACCGGACTGAAAACTTAGCTTGACCTAGATATAATATTAGAGAGCTTAAGTCCAACCGCATTTAGTAACAGGACCTCTAGAAGTGCTCCATTGAGACGGAACAGTCCGTATTTGGACATAACCTAAGTATACCATGGCCCTGAGTCTAATTTGGAGAGTTTTGGGCCTATATAAGGACCTTGAACCCTCACTCTCTCATCCCATACGAATTTGAGAAAAGTTAGGAGAGAAAAGAGAGAGAAAGTGTGAGAGAAGTGGGAGGATCTTCCTGCTATCCTACCCTGCTATCCTACGTGCTTAACCATCACGATCTAATCGCTTTTCTGGCGATTCTAACTTTGTTCTTAGGTAATAAAGCCTAACCCTAACTTGTTCTAGGGTTTCAATTAGTGCAAGTGGTGAAGTACCTAACTTAAATCATACTGTAGGTTGCCAATCAGTCGTTGTCAAAGACTTAGAGTCTCTATTGAATTCGTTACACTTCTACGGCGTAAGGTGCAGACTATATACGTTTAGGTTATGGTTTTCAAGACTTTCAATGTTAGATAATGATTTATTCATGTTGTGCTTGCCGTTACACATGCCAAATACGCTATCCGTTTTGATTTCCGTATATGTATTCTTTATATTGTAATTAGCGTATTTCATGAATATGTTAGAATACCTGTATATGTACGAAATCTGTAGTTTTGGTTGCCATGATAAATTGTCGTTATTATATGCTTGATATGTATGCGGTAACTCCTTGGTGAAATGACTTGCCCTAATATGCATCGGTGTCGACATACGTGATGCATGTTGAATATTATAATTTAAGTGTTTGTTTAAATGCCTAAATGAGTTAGTAGTTAGTAAAATGTGATTGCTAAGATGGTTGAGATATGGATTTCAACCATAATATTTGAGTGTATGATTTCCTCCATGAATCATGTAACGCAGATTATCCATGTTAAATGTGTGTATGATTTCCTTCATGGATTGATTAACTTAGATGTAACATGTGAAAGATGTGTATGATTTCCTCCACGTACTGTATTTACATTCAAGTTATATTGGATATATCTCATATGCCTAATATTGAATTTGTATGTGAATGGGGCTGTGCTACAGTTCAGGTAATCGGTAATCGTACTCCAAATGGTGGTTGAGGTTGTTTTCGCCACACAGGATGAGTTTAACGAATCTGAGTCGTGCTTGGGGTGTTCGACAGTGGTTAGGCCACACGGAGTGCTTATGCATTCCATGTCGTTCAATTCAACGTGCGCTTGGCCTAGTTAAGCTTATTAACTAACCCGATTGACCGATGTTTGTTCACCATGCTTGGTCGCCATTGTTTGAATCTAAGGCACTGAGCTTACCAGTGAAACTCCCGTTAACCATGGTACCGTGATCTCTTGAGACTCATGAGCTGGACATGGTGGTATGGGATACCGTGGTCGAGTTGTCGGCCTACGATGTGGCCACAAACCTCCTCGTAGTGACCAGTGAGTACCCTACTCTGAGCAGATTATAATGGTATGGTATACTATATTCTTTTTGTCGGCCTACACTGATTGGTGACGAGCCCTCTGTAGTGACCTTGAGTTTATCCTGACACTGCATTGGGGCGACGAGTCCTATTGCAATCTTGAAGATATAAGTAGGCCTGTATTGATAAAGTGATGGGGGAGTGGTGTAACGATTGCACGCAATAGCCCTGACACCCCTTGCAGCGACCTAGAACCGTAAGATCGTATGAGAATTCCTAGGACTGACGACCCTAGAATGGATCAATGTTGGTAATTGATATAAGGGAGGTGTCTTAGCTTCCCAATCCTTCTGTATGAAAAAGACTAATAAGAACTTGGTAAGCATATTCATAACAGCGCATTGCATGTGCTAACGGGGTTGGTGATAGAGCACTGAGGAAGTGATTCATGCCGCGATCGTTATATGATGTCGCAGAGGGGATTGTGGTGAGGGCATGCATCATTCTTCATATCATCCTTGCATTAACAAGAGTATATAGGACCTGTGTGATTGTACTGCCTTATCATTACTAGATTGGATTGATAACATGTTAACCTTTGCTGTATAGTTTCCACTGAGTTGATCACTCACTCCCACGTTACGGGATGGTGTTGTACACACCAACCAGACCCTGTCTTAGTTTCAGATGACGGCGTTGCTTGCGAAGCAGAGTCGGACTTTATGATGATGAGGAGGATTTCTCCTATATGCAGGTTCTGATCGACGGGGTTACAGGGTTATTAATTAGATGCCAATACACTTGGTATTTTGTCTTTTATTTAAACACCCATGTATATTCTTTTCTTTTCATTTTTGGAGTATACATGTATTTAGTTAACCTGGTAACATGTTCACACTCTAGAGACTTATAATTAATTATACATTTTATATATTTATCACAGTCTTCTGCTTGCGAAATTTAACTGTCTTTGGAGTATGATATGCTGTTTTAGCTTAATCCACTTCATGTTTTATACACTACTACAGCCGACATTCATCCATCATTGAAAATGTTGCATAAGTGATCTTCTGGAACTCAGGAGTGGAGTTTATGCTCGACCCCCGATTTTCAGGATGTTACAGGTCATAATGGGACAAATACTGAGGGAGTAATGTAGATCAGCTATATAATGCAGAGTCATAGTAAGCCAAGTATTTAGTACAATGCCATAAAGAGTCAACTATTAGATGCCAAGGATGCATTGCAATATGCAGTGCAAATGAAATGACCAAACTAGAGTAAAGTCGGGATGATAGTACGTAGTATCGCAGGCTATGGAGTCCATCACAAGAGAATTCTATCCAAACCAGTCTGTAACGCCCGTGAAAAATTCATACTTGGGCTCGAGTACCAACTCGACCCGAAATTGCGTAGAATTCATTCCTTTGGAAAATTTGACTAGGTTAGCTAGTGCAACGTTGGAATAGCTGGGAAATGGACCCTGATCACTTTAAATACGTTCTACAAGGCCCGAAGCGAGTGGAACTAAGGGTGCTATAATGCTCTAAAGCCTCGGATCAAACTCTAAGCCGGTTTGTTCTCTGGACCACTTTGAATCTTTGTATTGGATCTAGACCGCACGTTGAAAGTCCGATACCTCCTATCTTAGACCGTTAGGACCGTCTAGCTGGGCTTGACACTCATTCCAAAAATCAAGTCAAACCGATTATCACAGGCTATTTCATTGAGCCCGGACCGAAGAGAGTGTGAATAGGGACATAGTTGGAATTTCAAATTCAAATCTGGCACACAAATTTGACGCATCAGTATTAAGCATTTTGACCGTCAGAATACAGCCAAATTACACCCTTGGATCAGGAAAAATATCTATTATATATCACGAGACTTATAGGCCTGATCTTGGTGCGGTGACCGTTAAACTGAAACTGGGCCGCCACGTGCGATCTGGGAACCCAACCGGTCTGAAAACTGGATGTATGCTAGATCTAGTATGCATGAGCTTAAGTCCGACCGCATTTGGCCAGGGGACCTCCAGAAATGCCCTTTTGGACCGAAACGGCCCCGATTTGGTTAGGCACCAAGTAAACATTGTTCCCAAGCCTATTTTGGGAATGTTTTAGGCTATAAAAGGGGTTGAAACCCTCACTCCTCTCTCCCATCCGAATTTGAGAGAAGCCCTAGCTTGGGAGAGAGAAAAAGAGTGAGAGATTGTGAGAGAGTGGGAGAGTTCTTCCCGCCACTTGTGCTACGTGTTGCACTTGCTTAAGCAACACTCCTCTACCGCTTTCCCCGGCGATTCCACCGCAATCCTAGGTAAGTAAAAACCCTAAATAGTTGGTGATTTGAGTTTTTCTTGTTTCCATAGCGATGTAGCTTATGGATCTTATGTATTAGGCTCCTTACTCGCCGTAGACGAAGCATATACACTCCGCTTCAATTCCCGAGTCTACAAGACACTAGGTGAGGATTTTAGACGCTTTGATTGACGGTTCCCAATACTTTCAATGTCGTTTAATAGTAGATTCTTGACGGCATCGCCGTTTGACATGTACAAAATGCTCTCCGTTTCCCGTTTCGTAAGCTAACGAATAATATGAGATTTAGGGCATTTTAGTCATTTGTAGGAAGTACTGTTTGCATTCATATTTTGCTGATGTGATTGACATGGTTTGTTGTCGCATTAGGAAGTTAGGAATGCGTGCATAATTAGTTTGGCGAAGAGATTCGCCTAGTTGCACACTTTGGGTCGACATGCTATATGTAGACCTAAGTGTGTAGTGCATGTGTTTGTATAAATGCTTGTATTAGTATGTATTGAATTAAATGATGTTATTTGATACTTTGTGATTGATTTTTCAATTATTATGCTGACCTAAATGATTTTCTACATGTTGACAAAATGCATGATTTCATTACATGCATGGAATGTATGTGCTTGAGGATTTGCTTAAGTTGAATATGCATGGGAAGTATGCCTTGAAGATTTGCTTAAGTTGAAAGTTATAACATGTGCTAACATGCTCACATGATGTATTTCAATTCCAATACCTTGTATAGTAATTCCATAGATGTGTGGGACTTGACTTAGTCCAGGCAGTCGGTAACCGAGCGATTTCGTGGCTGACTGGTCATAGCCACGAACGACGCGTCGATGAATGTGATTCGTGTTGAGAGTTGGCGGCAGTGGTTAGGCCACGTGAAGTGTTTTACGCACTTCATGTCGTTCAATTCGATATGCGATCGCGCTAGTCGAGCCCGTCAAGTAACCCGACTGGCCGATGTTTGTTCACCTTGTATGTAACATAACTGCTTGAACCTAGGGTACTGAACTTACCATTGTAAACCCTATTAACCGTGGTACCTTGATCCACGAAGACTCATGAGCCGGGCATGGTGGTATGGGACACCGTGGTCGAGCTGTCGGCCTACGCTGGGGCCACAAACCTCCCCGTAGTGACCAGTGAGCACCTTGACTCGTGAGCAGATTATGGTGGTATGGGACACTATATTCTAGCTGTCGGCCTACACTGATCAGGCGACGAGCCCTTTGTAGTGACCGCGAGCGTATTCTGAGTTCACGGGAGGCGACGACCCTTCCGTGCAGTAGAGTACAGTAGGCCTGTATTGATAAGGTGATGGGGGAGCGGTGCAACGAGTGCGAGCAACAGCCCTGGCAGCCCTTGCAGTGACCTACGAAATGTACATCGTATGAGATTACTAGGAGTGACGACCCTAGACAGGATCCGTGTTGGGATTGATACAAGGGAGGTACCTTAGTTTCCCAATCCTGCTGTTTGAATGGACTAATAACAACTTGGTAATCATATCACCATAGCATTGCATGTGCCTGGAAGATGTGGAGCACTCTAGGGAGTGTGGCATGCCGCGGTCGTAAGATGTTGCCGTATGAGGGTGATCGTCGGTGAGGGCATACATCACGTCATATCATCTTGCATTAACAACAGTATTAGGACTTGTCTGATTTACTGCTTTACTATTATCGCGTGACTGAATTGTGAACATGCTAATCTTTGCTCTATGATTCCACTGAGTTGATCACTCATTCCCACGTTACGGGATGGTGTTTGCAACACCCACCAGACCCTGTTGTAGTTGCAGGTGACGTTGAGATCCAGGAGGTGGAGCTAGATGATGACGAGGACCAGGATGAGTTCTCGTATATGCAGTATCATGACGGCTTCCCGTAGGTGACCTGGATCGAGGGGACATCAGTGGGACTTTTCTTTTTGAACATTATTCTTTTGTTATGTACATGTATATGAGACTCAGAGATGTAGTCATACTTTGGAGACAGTTGAGATTACTTTGTTTTTCCATACAGTGATATATATCTTGTTTAGTCTTCCGCTTGCTTTTATCACTGGATCTGAAGTATGAATTGCAGTTTTGGTATACTTTTACTCATGTGAATGCTTTAAATCAGACAACATGGAATCATAACCATTTTTGTTGCATAAGTGACGGTCTGGAACTCGGGAGTTGAGTTTATACACGACCCCCGATTTTCAGGGTGTCACACAGTCCCATACCTAAATTTGGATAGTAAGACTCAATGTGGTAAACTCCTGATCTTATGTTTGTCGCGAGCCCCAATAGAAATTCTTGCCATTGCGAAGGTACACATAATAAATGGTTGCGCACCACCAGCCTGAGTGGATAGTGAATGAACGAATGAGTATGCAATTCTTGCTCAATAAGTCCACATATCAGTACAGTTCATATTTGGGATCATCACCGGGGTCTATTACACTCTGTGCCAGCTTGCCGCCCCTATCCAAGTGCACAATTGGGTAAGTGGAAGAGACCTCGCTATTCGCCTGCCAATATCAGGCCTGACTTGTCGATAGTGGGCCCATTCCTCAAGCTGGTCAAACTCAACCAGATATTACCCCCTCACTCAGGCGGTAAGGTCACACCCCCTCCCAACCGACCACAACATAGTGGGAGACACGGCTTACTTGTATATGGCACTCGGGCGCTCATGTTTCCACTTGGTCTTGACATTGGGGCATCCTCTGATACCTAGAGAATTTAGGAATTTTCACCCAGGATTATTTATGGCAGCTCAATGCTCGAACCAAACATTTCTGGTATCCCATCTGGCTATCCATGATATGCCTATGGAGGTTATGGCTCGGATGTCACTAGGGTGTACAGTAATCACAACACACAATGTAAGATGCATAAGTCATACAATCCAGTCATGCATCAATCCTGCGCATACCGTGCACTCATGTGAGATATCCTCCGCCTATTAGGGAGTCTCATAACAAACTGCCCAATGACATATGCAATGGTCAACCACATCTCATAACAAACATGCAGATGATGCGTATGGGCATGTATCATGATAATATGCTGTCACATGCTCATAATCGGTGTCAATAATCTACATCAACAATTGACCTCGACAATGTGGACATTTAACCAACATTGCTCCCAAAGAATGACCTACATAGAGACTAACATATAGTGGACCCATAGCTTCGCTCAAGGGCATAATATACAACTCCATAGGTCTTACTCAAGAGCTCTATACACATCACGATGGGCCTCTCACATAGGCTTAAGGTACATCACAATGGGCTTCATCACATGGCCCTCAAATGCACCACAATGGGCCTCATCACATAGGTCTAATATACATTACATTAACCCTTAAACATAGGCTGCATGTACATCACACAGGTCGAATACACACCATAATGGGCCTCAACTATGGGTCGCATATACATCATATAGGTCTCAACAATCGACTTTGGTAATCGAAATCGGCCTAAACAATCAAAATCAGCCTCGACAATTGGAATCATCCTTGACAAATAGGAATCAGCCTCGATAATCAGGATTGGCCTTGATACTCGACCTCAACAATCGGAATCGGCATATATAATCGGCATCGATAAATCGAAATTGGCCTCGATAATCGGGATCGGCCTCTACAATCGGCCTCGACAAATCATATTCGGCTTATACAATCGCCCTCGACAAATTGGGATCGGCCTATATAATCGCCCTCGACAAATCAGGATTGGCCTCGATAATTGGAATCGGCCTATATAATCGGCTTCGATAAATTAGAATCAATCTCGACACAAGGCGGGGTCCATAGATGAACGACTGATGATGGACCAAGCAACATCAATGGAGCCCATCCATTTGGGTTAACCTACTAGAGAATGATGAGAATGGGCCTAACCAGGCCTAAGGAAGGGTTACAATGTGGACATTCAACCAAAATTGCCCCCAAGGCCTAGTGCGATACATACATCGCACTAGGCCTTAACCATGGGCCTTGAATACATCACAATGGGCCTTGCTAAATGGGTCAAAAATACATTACAATGGGCCTTACCAAATAGGTCGAAAATATATCATAATGGGCCTTATCGAATGGGCAAGAAATATATCACAATGGGTCTCGCCCACAGGCCTCGAATACATCACATTGGGCCTTGCCCATGGGCCTCGAGTACATCACATTGGGCCTTGCCCATGGGCCCTAATACATCACAGTGGGCCTCAACCCATGGGCCCCAAATACATTACATCGGGCCTCATCAAATGGGCCCCAAATACATCAAATGGGTCGCATCAACGGGCCGCACTAATGGGCCTCATATACGGTCAAGTGGGCTGCATTAATGGGTCGCACTAATGGGCCTCATATACGGACAAGTGGCCTAATGGGCCTAACACACAACACTATAGGCCACTCACATGGGCTTCAAATACATCACATTGGGCCTCACCATGTGGGTTGGAAATACGTCACAATGGGCCATGACATATGGGCCGTACATATATTAAGTGGGCCGCACAAGTGGATGACATAGATGAAACATGAACAACATGGTGGGCCCTGCATTCATAGGGCAGGTGGGCCATGCATTCGTTGGGTAGGTGGGCCCTGCATCCATGGCCAGACTATGTGGATGTACAACACATTCATCATGAAGTCCCACCATCACGGTGAGGATATACAACACGTGCATCATGGCTGGCCTCACATCCTAGAAATGGACGGACGACCTGATTATAAATCACATACCTCACATGGGTCCCATCCTACGGACGGTGTGGATAAGACCCATACATCATGGCCATCCAACATGACAGAAAACAGATGGACAGCGTGAGTATACGGTATATACATGAAGTGGAGTAGCAGTTTGGACGATCGGGATACAGCGCATACATCAGGTGCGTTCTACCATCTGGACAGATACATCATGGTGTGGCCCACAGAACTTGCTGACGCCAGTCAGCAGCTATATAGCTGGAGTGGGGTCCATGGAGCTTGATGAAGTTAAACAGTAGCTAAGTGGCTGCACTGTCTAGATGGACGGTTTAGATGTAGAATACATACATTAAAGTGGGCCCCACCCATCACCGTCCAGTAGTGGACAATGTAAAATACAATGCATACATCTAGCGGGTCCCACGTCCACACGTGCAGCACGTGTGGGGTGGGTCCCATACGTATGGACGATAGGGATAAAACCCATATATCATGGTCCGGCCCATACAGCACCATCCAGTATTAGACAGTGTAAATACATAATACATACAACAAGGTGGGTCCCACCCCCACATGTGCCACACGTGAGGGGTGGCCCCACGTCCAAAGTGAAAGGACGGAGCGTATAAAACACATTCATTACAGATGGGTCCACCGTCCAAACTATGGATGGTATGGATACAACTTATACATCATGGGTGGGTCCACGCACGTGGTCTACCAGAGATTAAATCTATCCCAATTTGGGATGGACGGTGTGGATAAAAGGTGGGTCCACATGTGTGGGACCCACCATTAATGGATGGACGGTGCTAGCTATAATACGCACCTACAGAAGGACGGTCTGATGGGTCTGCAGCAGATACATCATGGTGTGGGTCCCACCGTCCAGGGACTGGACGGTGCAGATACACCACACACATCATGAGTGGCCCCACAGCTGGACAGGGTGAATAAAATTCATGGTGGAATTCCCACAGCTGCTGGACGTTGTTCCAGCAACATCTGTTGATGGACGGACCGATGGACATAGGATAAACACATTGAGGTGGCTCCACGCTAATGGACGACATGGATATAATATATATCGAGGTGGGCCCCACCCCACACGTGCAACATGTGTGGGTGGGTCCCACTTCCTGCGCAAAACGGACGGACAGATTGGATGGCAAGTACATCATGTTGGCCCTTCACGGCACTGTCCATCAATGGACGGTGAAACCAGAATACGTACAGCAAGGTGGGTCCCATCCCACACGTACAACACGTGTGGGGTGGGCCCCATGCGTCTACAAAAGGAAAAATGGATGGGCGGTGTAGGATATCTAGCACATACTGCATGCCATATCCACCGTCAATCAAAGCAGCATTAGCTGCATGGGACCTACTGTCCCTGGTTTGGACGGTCTGGATAAAATCAAGGTGGGTCCCATGTGCAGAATAAAACACGTATATCATGCGTGTGGCCCACATGGATGGATGGATCAACGCACACCACATGGTAGTGGCCCATCGGGTCCAAATCAAGCTGATATTTATTTCCCCTTCATCTGAGCCTATCTAAAGCGGATATAACAGGTAGGTCTCACCGTCTAGATCCGTTGGATGGTGTGGATCCACACATTCATCAGGTGGGCCACAATAGGAAAGAGAGAGAGAGAGATGTAGGATGGTGGAGGGACCCGCCACTATGAGCCCCTCTTTATCCAATGCATACATCAAGATGGGTCCTACATCATGTGGACCCTATATCAAGATCAAATGAAACGAATATCCACCATTAGATCTTGGACTCTTCCTTCCACCGATGCGATCTAAAGCTCCAATGGCGCATTTTTCAACGGTTGAGATGATCTTAGGATGGTGTGGATGGGAGGTAGGAAGGTGGACCACACCAAGCTTTCTCTCATGGAGGTGGGCGTTGGATTGCTCTCATGGAGGTTGGGAGAAAAAAATGAGAGAGAGAGGTGATGTGACTGATGGAGTGATGGGAAGAGGGATGGGTGAAGTGGTGTACTTGACATGTAAGGTTGTATAAGAGAAAGAGTTGACTTATGGGGGTTGTTGTACTTGGGGATGGAATGGTTGTACTTAACATTTGATGGGATTGATTTGAAAGGTTGTCTCGATTTTGTAAATGCACGGTGTTTTCCTCAAACTGAACGCTGGTCCACATCTCCTAGTTTGGGTATCACCTTAGCGCGCGAGACGCGGCGTCGGAACTGCGGCGACGGCGCGGTCGCACTGGTATAAGTCTTAGGTCGAGCCGACTCTGATATACGTGACATGACCTAGGGTTACACGTAAACGCCGATAACAGATCGTGAGTCATCAAAATTCGACTGGGAGGACCGCGGAAGCCTACGGAATAGTACGATTTAGGATACGGGTCTGACAAAAATCATCATACAAGTAGTTGTTGCACGAAATCATGGTTCAAAACTGTCAGTATCATTCAAGTATAAGCCATGCATTAAGAATTGATAAAAGATCGCATGCTATGATATAACATCTGCAATTCAATTAATGACTATTACATAAAACTAATTTGGAAATGGGAAACTTAAGGGGAAAAGTCATCACCTAATATTTTGAATCGCCAACTGATGTTGCTAGGAACCATGTGCACCCTTAGAATTAAGCCCTACCATGGATTATGAAGTTATATGCGAGATCAAGTTTCCACAAGATATTTATGGTCAAGACTAAAATCACTTAGGGTTTGGATTACTTGTTTTTAAGGTTTTGATGTAGAACTTAGGGTTATCATCCTAGGGTTTAATTTTCAGTATTTAAACTATGATTGTTATTCTATTTTATTTTTTACATAATAAATGAAATGATATTCGTAGTAGAAGTATTAATCAGTCACTACTAATAATGATGATTCACAAGTTCATCTTTAAATACACCAATATTATCTAATATTCTTATAATGACTAATAATCTATAAAAATACAAGTAATACGAACAACAATTTTACTAACGATAATATAATAAGGACTAATATTAAAAATCATATTAACAAGAATTATACTAATACCATAATGATAATATTTTCTAATGATAGTATTAATAGCTATTAATAATGAATCTAATAATAGCTATGCATATTGAACCTATTCATGATCATACTTAAGGATAGTAAATAAAATATAAATGTCTAATAATCATAGGTCTTCTTATAACATCTAATATTAGTATGAAGAATCAACCAATGGTCAATCGTGCTTGATAATCATAATGATCATGGTTACGGTCTTAACCTAGGTTTGGTTTACCTAGTTTTAGGGTTTTATCTATTATCTAATCTTAGACTTTGGTTTAGATTTTGAAATCTATCTCATACCATTAATTCATATTAATATTAGAATGAAGTAAAAGTAAATAATAATTGCCTATTAATACTAACAATGTTAATCTTATTGTTTATAACCTACAATGACAAAATAGGAATAGCATGATAAATATTAATATCTAATACTCATAATAACTAACACTAACAAAATTTACCTACCAATGGTTTACCATATTTAATAAACGCAATAATAATAGCAACATTAATGATGATAATAAATACTAAGATTTACTATTTGACAATTACAACCTTTGATCATAATAGCTAGTTATAACATAAATAACCTACCAACGTTCTAATTAAAATTCCAATGCAATGTTTTAGAGAAAACGCACCTATAGTTGATTCGACTTGAATCAACTCAACTCGACATCCGAGTTGACTTGGCTCGACTCTCTCAATCTCACATTCTCCGTTTTTTTTTCTTCTTCTCCTTCTCCTTTCCTTCCTCCTTTACTTCTCTCTCTCTCTCTCTCTCTCTCTCTCTCTCTCTCTCTCTCTCTTTCTTCCCTTTCTGCTGGAATGTCCAGCAATGAGCCTGTATAGACCAACCTAATTCGACTCAACTAGACCCGGTTTCGGCCGAGTCAACTTAGCAACCATGGCTTCTCTCTCTCTCTCTCTCTCTCTCTCTCTCTACTCTTCTCTCCATTTTCTTCCTCTCTCTATCTTCTTCCTTTCATTTATTATTTCTCCTTTCTTTTCTCTTCCCTTCCTAAAGTACCTATCGACCAGTAACCGCAGCTTGTTACAGTTGCACCTCTCTCTTTCTTCTTCCATTTTCTTTTCTTCCCGTTCTCCTTCTTCTTTTTTCTTTCCATCTTCTTCCACGTCTAGACAACTTCTGTCCATGGCCATACAGTGCCCATCTCAAACTCGGACGAGACCCGACTCGAGCGTGAGTTGGTGATGGTGCAGTGCGTCACAACTGGAGCCTAATCTCCCTCTCTTTTCTCTCATTCTTCTTTCTGCTTTTCTACTTCTCTGGAGGCCTAATAGAGACCCTGGCTCGAACCAGACTCGCCAGTGAGTTGAACTCGTCTATGAGTCGGACCAACATTGGCAGACCGATATGGTGTGGCACAGCTCGAGTCGAGCTCACTATCTCTCTCTTTGCTTCTCTCTCTCCTTCCATTTCTTTCTTTCCTTTCTCTCCCTTTCTTCCTTTTCTTTTAGAACCACATAGAGCTTGGACTTGGTCTAATAGCGCCATTGCATGACCAAAATCTTGTTGGGGAAGAAGGTACGATTCCAATGGTGAATCATAGTCCAGCGGGTCTTCCTTCATCCTAGCTATTGTGGATTGATCCAATGGATTCCAGGAAGCTTAGAGAATAGAAGGAATGAAGCCCCGACGTCATTTGACCGGTGGGTTCGAGCTTGGACAAAAATGGCCGGTTTCCTTGGTTTTCAAAAGGGAGGGGAGAAACATGTTCGTATTTATATTTTTCTTCTGGTTCATTACGCCCTAAACTCATCTAGAGCTGTTGGATGTAGATTAAACGATCTGTATTTGATATGTTTTACAACAACTCCCATATACAACTAACAATGTAAAACCAACTGTGGTTTTCTCTTTCTGGTATTGAGGAAGCCCTAAACCAGCTTCCCATGAACATACGGCTAGGATTACCCTGGTTTGAGTGGTGGAGATGCAGAGATGGGGTGTTACACAGTTCGCCAACCTGGCAACAACAGGTTTCCATTTCTGGAAACCGCTATGCTTGTAGGTCTCGTTTGGGTCGGTTCTTGTGTGCATGAGGGTGTACTCCAGCAGGTGAGATCACCTAGGGTCATCATCTGTCCATGGTGAACGGTCTTGATCATTGAGATGGTCCCTCATGGTGGGCCACAACATGTCACAAATGGATGGTGTCCGTCTGTCAGGGTGTGGCAGAAAACTAAGGGAGAGAGGGAATTTTTTTCTCTTTTTATAGAATTCTCGAGTCAGTGCCCGATTGACCGCTCCAAAGGTCTAGTGCACTACGTGCACACCACTCGTCTTGCACGTGCACCCTAATGTGGGGTCCACCGTGATGATCAGGTGAAATCCACTCCATCCATCAGGTCCCTTTGGTTTAAAATGGGCTCTAACAAAGGATGAAGCAGATCCAAGGCTCGAGTGGGCCATTCTCCTATGTTTTTGGCTCTTAGTCATGGAGTTTCATTGATCTGATGGTCAGATCACTCTGTTTTTGAACACCAATGGTCAGAAAGGTCCTAGGGCCTATGCAAGTGGGTTTTTAACGGCTGTTTGCTTGTCTTTCTAAATGGTTTACTGACCAATACTAATATTAATGCTAATTTGATTATTACTACTTTATTATAAACTATATGTTGTTATCATTAGTTGTTTCACTTTATTTTTATCATTATTGTTACTATTATTATTAGTTTCTCCATCACACATGCATGCATTTTTTAATTCATGTCATGGGTCCCACTCTATAAGTTAGGACTATCTATCTCATGACTTTAGATTATTAAATATTTAATCGTTATTATTATTACATATACATTGTTATTTATTTATCTTCTTATTGTACTTATATTTAAGATATGGGACTACTCACTATGAGTTATTTAGCTACAAACCCTAATATTGGGGTTACTTTACGTTAAAGCGGGCCGCTCTAAGTGAACGCCTAGTTCTCAATTTTTGACATCCTACTAATTCCCTTCATTCAACGGTTGGATTAATCTGTGGAATATTGTAGATCCTAAGTTGGTGGTTCGAGAGTCGAGGTTGTTAATGGACGTCTCGACTAGCCTCTAAACTCGTCCAGGTGTTAATGAACGACTTGAGGGATGACTCAGGCTACTTCCATTCACTAACTAGGTTTTAATGATAATGCTCGAGTCTTAGAAAGTATGGGGTGTTATAGAAATCCTCCCTTCTCCAAACGAAATCAGGCCCTGCAGTATGGGTAATGGAGGTCCTCCAGTGCTTGGCCTCACCCTAGAGAAGAAATACAGCTAACCGGACTCACTGTTAGGTCATATATCTCATCGTATCAAAAATCTTCTCCACCTTAGAGCGCCATCTCTCGGCTGCTGACAGGTCTAGCTCACCTTGGAAGCGCGGGGGATTGAGCTGACGGAAGTCTCGAAGAAGGGTGCCCGCGCACTCCGACTTTGCCTAGGCTAGCGTAACAGCGGGGCACCTGCCCTGCCCCTAGAGTGCGGCTATCTGTAACATCTGTTGTAGCTAGGCAGCACTCACGAGTATGGTTGGATCTACATCGGTCTCGGGTAGAAGAGCGACATCCTTAAGCTGGGGAATAAGAATCTCTGGTGGTGGAGTGGGAGTCATAGGAGGTAGAGAGGGAGTCGCTCGAGTCACTCTCTTGGTCGGCATGTCCTACAGGAAAGAATAAAGACGCCTATCAACCTTGAGAACCCTTGAAGGCTCAGACGTTAGGGAACTAAACCAGAAGGTTACGCACTGAGGACCTAATTGTCTTAAGCTCATAGCAGATATGTGATGTTGTTCTTAGTTATTCCCAAGTTATGCTCTGATACCAACTTCTGTCATGCCCCAAACTTAAAAATCGGGCTCACAAAATTTTCGATTACCAAATCTGGCACCGATAGCCTCTGTAGTATCCCATTCTTGGCTCCCGGTACCCATATACCAGGTTCCAAACCTAGAATCATACAAGAAGGATTTTGAACATGAATTTGATTCGTAATAAGCATGACTATAAGCATAACCCATGAACAATAACGAGAACACCATCATAAAAATCCATTATGATCAAAACTTGAGTGCAATGCGCATAAAGGGAAATACAATGATAATAATGAGAAAACTCCAGAAGCTCTGTGACACGCTCTTGCTCTTACTCCTGCTCCTGCTCAATTATGACCTAGCGTCACCTACACGCATCAATCGTGCAAAAATTTATAGAAATCTTAGAGGGTGGTGTAAGTGTGTGCACAATATAAGCGTGTTTAGGATGCAATATCAGAGTAATGAGGAAATATACTGGCAAGTCCATGAATGTTAACTGCCATACTAAGGCTATGCGAAACAAGGCATGAATGCTATTGGCCATACCAAGGCTATGCGATGTAAGGCATGAATGCTATCGACCATACCAAGGCTATGAGATATAAGGCATGAATGTTATTAACCATACCAAGGCTATGCAATGCAAGGCTTACAGGGCCAATGTCATATGCAGGGTGCAACTCAAGCATACCAAATCTCTTTTGGATCCTCATATCAATACAGTTTATGTCTGGAATATATATATCACCGGGGTCTAGTACACTATACACCAAATCACTGCTCACCGGACGTGCAACCATATAAGTGGAAGAGACCTCACTATCCGCCTATCAATATCAGCCCGACATGTCGATAGTGGACCCATTTATGAGCTATTCAAACTCAGTCTAGCTATACCCCCTACCCTCGAGCGGATAAGGCCACAACCCCTTCCAACTGACCACGACGCAGTGAGAGATGCGAGCTACTGGTATATGGCACTCGGTCTCAACGTTGGAGTCATCCTTTGATACCATCGGGCTTAGAGATTTTTACTCAAGGACATCTATGACGCCTCGATGCTAGTAACCGTATTTACAGTGTCCAATCCTGTCATCCACGATATACTTGACGAGGCTATGGCCCTGATGTCGCTAGGGCGTATAGAAATCATATCACACAAATACGAGATGCATGAATCATATTATCTAGTCATGCATCAATCCTGCACGTACTGTGTGCTTATGTGGGCAACTCCTCCTATGAGAGAGTCTCATAATAATCCGCCCAATGGTGTGTACTAGGATCAATCACTCCTCATATCAACCATATATATGATTTGCATGGGCATGGATCGTGAAGCTATACTAAGCTATACTAAGCATGGGTCTCACATATATTGCATTGGGCCTCACTCATGGGCCTCACATGCATCACATTGGGCCTCATACAAGGGCCTCATATACATCGCATTAGGCCATATCCAATGGGCCTCAAATATATTACAATAGGCCACGTCCCATGGGCTTGAATACATCACAATGGGCCACATCCATGGGCATCCATACGTCACATTGGGCCTCATATACATCACATTGGGCCTCACCATCTGGGCCTCACATACATCATAATGGGCCTCACCAAATGGGCCACAAATACATCATAATGGGCCTCAGTAAATGGGTCATATATACATCACATTAGGCCTGATATCTGGACCTCAAATACATCACAATGGGCCTCATACCTAGGCCACAAATACATCATAATGGGCATCATACTTGGGCCACAAATGCATCATAATGGGCCTCAGTGAATGGGTCACAATTACATCATGGGGTGGCCCACGCAGCATCGTTAGATGGACGGTGTGCATATACTGCACATATATCATGTTCAGCCCCACAGAACTTGTTGACTTCAACATAGCAGCTGGGACCCATTGTCCAGGGTCTGGACGGTGTGGATCCAATACACATCAAGGTGGATTTCTAAAGAGGGATGGCGTGGAGGATACAATACATATATCATGGTGGGTCCCACACACATGGCCCACCAGAGATTTGAATCTACCTCACATCCAGATGGACGATGAGGATATAATAATTAAATTAAGGTTGGGTCTTATGCACGTGGTGGCCCCCACCGTCCAGACGGATGGTTGGGATATAACACATACCTTATGCTCAAACCCATAGAACTTGTTAATGTCAATACAATAGCTACCCAGCTGTTGGACTGCTAGGCTGCTGGCCCAGCATCCAGCATATGGACAGCTCAGATATAACACATATCTCATGGTAGGGCCCCCACACGTTGTAACGCCCGTGAAAAATCTATACTTGGGCTCGAGTACTAACTCGACCCGAAATTGCTTAGAATTCATTCCTTTGGAAAATTTGACTAGGTTAGCTAGTGCAACGTTAGAATAGCTGGGAAATGGTCCCTGATCACTTTAAATACGTTCTACAAGGCCCGAAGCGAGTGGAACTAAGGGTGCTATAATGCTCTAAAGCCTCGGATCAAACTCTAAGCCGGTTTGTTCTCGGGACCTCCTTGAAACTTTGTATTGGATCTAGACCGCGCGTCGAAAGTCCGATACCTCCTATCTTAGACCGTTAGGACCGTCTAGCTGGGCTTGACACTCATTCCAAAAATCAAGTCAAACCGATGATCACAGGCTATTTCATTGAGCCCGGACCGAAGAGAGTGTGAATAGGGACATAGTTGGAATTTCAAATTCAAATCTGGCACACAAATTTGATGCATCAGTATTAAGCATTCTGACCGTCAGAATACAGCCAAATTACACCCTTGGATCAGGAAAAATATCTATTATATATCACGAGACTTATAGGCCTGATCTTGGTGCGGTGACCGTTAAACTGAAACTGGGCCGCCGCGTGCGATCTGGGAACCCAACCGGTCTGAAAACTGGATGTATGCTAGATCTAGTATGCATGAGCTTAAGTCCGACCGCATTTGGCCTGGGGACCTCCAGAAATGCCCTTTTGGACCGAAACGGCCCCGATTTGGTTAGGCACCAAGTAAACATTGTTCCCAAGCCTATTTTGGGAATGTTTTAGGCTATAAAAGGGGTTGAAACCCTCACTCCTCTCTCCCATCCGAATTTGAGAGAAGCCCTAGCTTGGGAGAGAGAAAAAGAGTGAGAGATTGTGAGAGAGTGGGAGAGTTCTTCCCGCCACTTGTGCTACGTGTTGCACATGCTTAAGCAACACTCCTCTACCGCTTTCCCGGCGATTCCACCGCAATCCTAGGTAAGTAAAAACCCTAAATAGTTGGTGATTTGAGTTTTTCTTGTTTCCATAGCGATGTAGCTTATGGATCTTATGTATTAGGCTCCTTACTCGCCATAGACGAAGCATATACACTCCGCTTCAATTCCCGAGTCTACAAGACACTAGGTGAGGATTTTAGACGCTTTGATTGACGGTTCCCAGCGCTTTCAATGTCGTTTAATAGTAGATTCTTGACGGCATCGCCGTTTGACATGTACAAAATGCTCTCCGTTTCCCGTTTCGTAAGCTAACGAAGAATATGAGATTTAGGGCATTTTAGTCATTTGTAGGAAGTACTGTTTGCATTCATATTTTGCTGATGTGATTGACATGGTTTGTTGTCGCATTAGGAAGTTAGGAATGCGTGCATAATTAGTTTGGCGAAGAGATTCGCCTAGTTGCACACTTTGGGTCGACATACTATATGTAGACTTAAGTGTGTAGTGTATGTGTTTGTATAAATGCTTGTATTAGTATGTATTGAATTAAATGATGTTATTTGATAGTTTGTGATTGATTTTTCAATTATTATGCTGACCTAAATGATTTTCTACATGTTGACAAAATGCATGATTTCATTACATGCATGGAATGTATGTACTTGAGGATTTGCTTAAGTTGAATATGCATGGGAAGTATGCCTTGAAGATTTGCTTAAGTTGAATGTTATAACATGTGCTAACATGCTCACATGATGTGTTTCAATTCCAATACCTTTTTATAGTGTTAATGTAATTCCATAGATGTGTGGGACTTGACTTAGTCCAGGCAGTCGGTAACCGAGCGAATTCGTGGCTGACTGGTCATAGCCACGAACGACGCGTCGATGAATGTGATTCGTGTTGAGAGTTGGCGGCAGTGGTTAGGCCACGCGAAGTGTTTTACGCACTTCATGTCGTTCAATTCGAGATGCGATCGCGCTAGTCGAGCCCGTCAAGTAACCCGACTGGCCGATGTTTGTTCACCTTGTATGTATCATAACTGCTTGAATCTAGGGTACTGAACTTACCATTGTAAACCCTATTAACCGTGGTACCTTGATCCACGAAGACTCATGAGCCGGGCATGGTGGTATGGGACACCGTGGTCGAGCTGTCGGCCTACGCTGGGGCCACAAACCTCCCCGTAGTGACCAGTGAGCACCTTGACTCGTGAGCAGATTATGGTGGTATGGGACACTATATTCTAGCTGTCGGCCTACACTGATCAGGCGACGAGCCCTTTGTAGTGACCGCGAGCGTATTCTGAGTTCACGGGAGGCGACGACCCTTCCGTGCAGTAGAGTACAGTAGGCCTGTATTGATAAGGTGATGGGGGAGCGGTGCAACGAGTGCGAGCAACAGCCCTGGCAGCCCTTGCAGTGACCTACGAAATGTACATCGTATGAGATTACTAGGAGTGACGACCCTAGACAGGATCCGTGTTGGGATTGATACAAGGGAGGTACCTTAGTTTCCCAATCCTGCTGTTTGAATGGACTAATAACAACTTGGTAATCATATCACCATAGCATTGCATGTGCCTGGAAGATGTGGAGCACTCTAGGGAGTGTGGCATGCCGCGGTCGTAAGATGTTGCCGTATGAGGGTGATCGTCGGTGAGGGCATACATCACGTCATATCATCTTGCATTAACAACAGTATTAGGACTTGTCTGATTTACTGCTTTACTATTATCGCGTGATTGAATTGTGAACATGTTAATCTTTGCTCTATGATTCCACTGAGTTAATCACTCATTCCCACGTTACGGGATGGTGTTTGCAACACCCACCAGACCCTGTTGTAGTTGCAGGTGACGATGAGATCCAGGAGGTGGAGCTAGATGATGACGAGGACCAGGATGAGTTCTCGTATATGCAGTATCATGACGGCTTCCCGTAGGCGACCTGGATCGAGGGGACATCAGTGGGACTTTTCTTTTTGAACATTATTCTTTTGTTATGTACATGTATATGAGACTCAGAGATGTAGTCATACTTTGGAGACAGTTGAGATTACTTTGTTTTTCCATACAGTGATATATATCTTGTTTAGTCTTCCGCTTGCTTTTATCACTGGATCTGAAGTATGAATTGCAGTTTTGGTATACTTTTACTCATGTGAATGCTTTAAATCAGACAACATCGAATCATAACCATTTTTGTTGCATAAGTGACGGTCTGGAACTCGGGAGTTGAGTTTATACACGACCCCCGATTTTCAGGGTGTTACACACGTGGTTGGAAAATTCCACCGTCCAGCTTATCTGGACGGTGTGGATTGACAGATACAACACTAAAGGCCCCATGTCCAACGACTGGATGGTGGGGATGGCATACACATTAAGGTGGGCCCATGTCAGCGTGGCCCACCCGATGAATCAAACTAATATTTGTGTTTTCCCTTTGGTCAGGGCCAGTCCAAATATATAGCGAGTTTCAGCCCCGGACATGGCAGTGGGTGGGCCCTGCTTGGACAGCGGTGCGTCCCATGTGGTGGACGACATACATACATCATAGGTGTGCCATCATATAAGGAGAGAGAGAGAGAGAGAGAGAGAGAGAGAGAGAGAGAGAGAGAGAGAGAGAGAGAGAGAGAGAGAGAGAGATGGCGTGCGATGGAGGGCTCCGCCACTATGA
The DNA here is from genome assembly GCA_037074715.1 of Magnolia kwangsiensis. Classification (NCBI taxonomy): domain Eukaryota; kingdom Viridiplantae; phylum Streptophyta; class Magnoliopsida; order Magnoliales; family Magnoliaceae; genus Magnolia; species Magnolia kwangsiensis. The sequence goes on along the minus strand of CM073576.1, from coordinate 36,670,587 downwards.
GCCCTCCTAGGATTACAATAAATACATCACGATAGGTCCTAAATATGATCCATACCATTAATTGGTAGGCCCCACTTGGTCCATCACAAAAATTAAAATCTAGTCCTATAAAACACCCACTGATGGTCCTCTTCTTTAGCTCCTTGGAATCCTTGGCTCCTAAACTCTCTCTTTAAGGGTGAATGATGAAGTTTAAAGGATTGGATGGTGAGATAAGGGGGTAGGAAGTGGGCCTTGATCTTTTCTCTCCTTAGGATTTTCTCTCTTGGTTGCTTGGAATGGTAGGGAGAATGAGAGGGAGTGAGAAGGTGATGGGATGAAAAGGATGGGATGGATGGGAGAGAGGGATGATGAGGTGTAAGAAAGGGATAGGTAGAGAGAGAGAGAGAGAGTTGGCTTTGGGGATGGGTTGTGTAAGAGGGGGATGGGCTAGGTATAGGTTGAGTACTTGCTTCTACTTGATTGATTGATGTGATAGATTGGGTAGAGATTCTCTCAGGATTTGTAACGTGCTGTTTTTCTTCGAAATGAACGCGGGTCCACAACTCGTAGCCTGGGTATTGCATTAACGCATGAGACGTAACATTGGAACCGCGACAACTGCGTGGTTGCTAGGGTACAAGTCTTGGGTCGAGTCAATTCAGATATACGGGATGCGACTCAGGGTTATGTGCAAGCGCTATCTATGCATTACGGGTCGCCGAAATTCGATCAGAAGGATTGTGGGAGTTTAAGGAACGGTACGGACTAGGATATGGGCCTTACAGTCATTTCATATGTTCCCTCTCAAATTCTATGCTTCATACAAAATCGAGGTTAAAAGGGTTGAAGGTACAAGAAAATTCATCAAATATTTGAGAGTGAAAATGTAAGTCAATTTATATCAAGTTAGATGTTCACTTATTTTAATATATATATTCTATACTATACATGAACATGAAGGATGTTCCTTTACAGACTGAATTAATCATTACCTTGGAACCCATCAATGAAGAACTGGAGACGGATGCCATTCGTTTGGTCTGTGATAGATTTCATGTAAGATATCATAAAAGTCTTCTTTTAAGTTGAAATTTTATATTTACTTTGATATATTGCATCTTTAACCAATGCATGTCAAGCTTTTATCCACCTCGTCATGTCACGCCCCAAACTCAAAAATCGGGCTCACAAAATTTTTGATCACCGAATTCAGTGCCAACAACCTCTGTAATACCTTATTCTTGGCTCCAAGTGCGCATACGCCAGATTCCTATCCTGGGATCCTATAAGGAGGATTTTTCAACGTACATTTATCTCGTAAGAAGTATAACCACAAGTTTACACAAATCACAGAAGCAACATCATCATCACATATCTACTAATATAAACTTTGAAAATAATGTTGAAAGAGAAATACATATGTCAAATAAAATCAAAGCTCTAGAAGACAGCTGCACGATCTAAGCTCAACGTTGCTGCGAGCTAACGCCACCTTCACGCATCTATTATGCATAAGCTTATAAAAATCTTAGAGGATGGTGAAAGTGTGTGCGAATGATTAGTGCCAAGCACACAAATACAACTCCATAATCATACAATGTCAAAAATACTAGCAAGATCATGAATCATACGATATTAGAGTAAGCGGAAACATACTGGTAAGTCCATGAGTCATGCAATATCAGAGTACGGAATGCAGATCATAATGAACCAAATATTAGATACCGAGGATGCAATACAATATGCAAATCCTTATGAGTCACGAATACCATCAACCTCATCTAAGTCATATAAATGCAAAAACATAGTAACTCAAAATGCTAAATGTTGCAAATGCGATGAAATATGTGATGCGAATGAAATCACTAAGGGTGTGTTTGAGCAGTGAGATTAGAAGGGATTAGGTGGGATGAGTTTCATATGGTCCTGTGCCAATTTCACTCCATGTTTGGGAAGAACAGAAAAGCTTGAAATTAGATTAGATGGAATTGCATTGGGTCCCGTGCCAATTTCACTCAATGTTAACAAGTTGTGTAGGTCCCACCATGATGTGTGGGCTATATCCACACCGTCCACCCATTTTTTGAGATTATTTTAGAGAATGGGCCAAAAAATCAGGTAAATCTAAAACTCAAGTGGACCCCACCATAGAAAGCAACGGGGATTGAATACTTATCGTTGAAAACTTCTTTGGGGTCACATAAGTTTTGGATCTACCTCATTTTTAGGCCCATGCCATAAAATGAGGTTATAAAACAAATGAACAGTTTAGATATAATACATGTGTGTTATTCTCAGTAATTTCAAATGATGGTGGGTATATGCATTCAACGTACCACCGTATTACCAACAAAGCACGACATTAATCTTATCCCATGGCAACAGGGGACAATCCCTGCCATGGGTAATAATTATGTTTTTTGAATCCCATCCCACCTAATCCCTTCTAATCCCACTGCCCAAACACGCCCTAAGCTGGAGTAGAGTTGGGATGATAGTACGTAGTATCGCAGGCTATGGGGTCCATCATAAGGGACTTCTATCCAAACTAGTCCCATACCTAAATTTATATAGCTAGACTCAATGTGGTAAACCCCTGACCTCAGGTTAGTCGCGTGCCCCAATAAAAATCCTTGTCATTGTGAAGGAACACAACAATTAGTTGCGCACCACCAGCCCTAGTGAATAGTGAATTAATATGCAACTCCTGCTCAATAAGTCCACATATCAGTACTGTACATCTCTAGGATCATCACTGGGGTTTAGTACACTCCAAACCAGATTGTCACCCCATCACGCGTAACCAGGTGAGTGGAAGAGACCTCACTATCTGCCTGACCAGTAGTCAGCCAATACTTACCCGGCATGTCGATAGCAGACCCATTTATGAGCTGGTCAAACTTAGCCTAGTTTTGTCCACTACGAATCGAGCGGATAAGGCCACACTCCCTTCTAACCGACTACAACATAGTGGGAGACACGGCCTACTGGTATTTGCACTTGGGCGCTCATGTAATGCACTCGGTTTAGACGTTGGAGTGTTTCCTGGCCAAGAAGGTTTAGGGACATTCACCCCCAGACATCCAAAGTTCCTAGATGTTCGAACCAAACATTTTTGGTATCCTATCTAGCCATCCACGATATGTGTGTGGAGGTTACGACCTTAATGTTGTTAGGACGTACAGTAATCACAACACATAATGCAAGATGCATGAGTTATAAAATCCAATCATGCATCAATCCTGCGCATATCGTGCACTCATATGAGACAATCTCGGCCTATCAGGGAGTCTCATAATAACCTACCCAATAACATATGTAATGGTCAATTGCATCTCATAACAAACATGCAGATGATGCATATGAGCATGTATCATGATGTATACTGTCACATACTCATAATCGGTATCGACAATTGGCATCGATAATTGGCCTATACAATTGGCCTCGATAATTAGAATCGGCCTCGACAATCAGAATCTGCCTCAATAATCGGATTTAGCCTCGACAATTAGAATCGGCCTCCTTAATCGAAATCGGCCTCGACAATCGGAATCATCCTTGACAATCTAAATCGACTTTGATAATTAGATTCGACCTCGATAATCAGAATTGACCTCGATAATCGGAATCAGCCTTGATAATCGGCCTCGACAAATGGAATCAGCCTTGATAATCAGAATTAGCCTCGACAATTAGAATTGGCCTCAATAATCTGATTCAGTCTCGACAATCAGAATCGACCTCAACAATTAGAATCGACCTCGTCAATCAAAATTAGCCTCGACAATCAGAATCAGCGTCAATAATTAGATTCAGAATTAGTAACGGCAATCGGCTTCGACTATCGAAATCAGCCTCGATAATCAGAATTAGCCTCGACAATCAGAATCGGTCTCGATAATCAGTCTCGATAATCGAAATCGGCCTCGACAATCAAAATTGGCCTCAATAATCAGAATCGACTCGACAATCAGAATTGTCCTCGACAATCAGAATCGGCCTCGATAATTGAAATCGGCCTCAACAATTGGAATCGGCCTCGACAAGGGGCCTAAGGGAAGGTCACAATGTGGACATTTAACCATCTTCACCCATCAATGTGGACATTTATCCATCATTCCTCTCAAGGAGTGGCCTACATAGAGCTAAACGTATCGTGGGCCCATGGTCTCACACAAGGGTCTCATACATCAAGATGGGCCTCATGGATGAGCCACACCAATGGGCCTCAACACATGGGCCATAAATACATCACATCGAGCTTCACTCATAGGTCGCATATACATCACAATGGGCCTCGACACATGGGTTATAAATACATCACATCGGGCCTCACTCATAGGCCGCATATACATCACAATGGGTCTCTGCACATGGGTCATAAATACATCACATTGGGCCTCACTCATGGGCCGTATATACATCACAATGGGCCTCGACACATGGGCTATAAATACATCACATTGGGCCCCAACACACGGGCTGGGTAAACATCACAACGGGCCACGTCCCATGACCTAATAAACACCATAATGGGCCTCATCACATGGGCCACAATTGCTTCAAGGCGGGCCTTAACGGATGGGCCACAAATACATCAAGATGGGCTGCACTAATGGGCCTCAAGTGAGAGCTTGGATTATACTAAAAATCATTTCAATAGTTGTAGGTGTAACATATGGATCACTGTACACTATCATTCTATGGGGCACATAGCTCACTAATGATGATCAGCACTGCCAAACATTGTCCATGTAAATCAGCACTGTCCAAACATTGGACAATACCATCCAAATACTGTTCATGTAAATCAGCACCGTCCAAACATTGTCCAAACATTGGATAGTGTGGATGCAATACATAAATCACAGTGGGTCTCACATGTGCAGCAAGTGGGGTCCACGGCTGGATAGAGTGGATATAAAATAAATACATCAAGGTGTGGCCCACCCGTCCGGCATATGCACGATGTGGACAACACATACATCATTAAAGGGACCCACAAAACTTATTGACGCCTACAAACGGGTGGTGTGGATTTAAATGCATACATTAAGGGATCCCACCTGCCCACACATGTCACACTTGTGGGGCGGGCCCACACCCAAAGTAGATGGATGGTCAGGATATAACACTACCTCCTGGTCAGACCACACCGTCAAAACTTACTGATGTTAGATACAACAGCTCCTTGCTGCTGGATGGACGACCTGATTAAAACACCTACATCTCGGTGTGTTTCCACCATCCAAATAATTGGACGGTGAGGATGTGAAGTGTATACATCACGTGGGTCCCATGGAGGGACGGTATGGATAAAACTCATGGCATGTGGGACCCACGTCCCCGTCCAGGACGACAAACACATACATCTTAGGCCGGTCCCACATGAACGATATTGATAAAACCCATACATTGCAGTGGGGTGGGTCCCACATCAAAAAAATGGATAGGCGGTATGAATATAACAATTGCAGCATGGTGGAGTCCCACCGTCTAGCAGTTGGACAGTGAGGATGAGACCCATTCATCAAGGTGGGTCCACACGTGTGGCCCACCATAGCTTTGAAATAAAGTTGGTATTTGTTATTTTCCTTCATCAAGGCCTGTCTATATGGATAGGCAGCAAGGTGGGCCCCACAAGTGGATTGTGGTGCGGTCCACTAAACGGACAACATGGATAAAATATACAAACCATCGGGTGGGCCATTAACAATGAGAGAGAGAGAGAGAGAGAGAGAGAGAGAGAGAGAGAGAGAGAGAGAGAGAGAGAGAGTGATGGAGGGGCCTTGCCACTATGGGACCTCATAAGATTACAACACATGCACTAAATTTGGTCCCATCATAAGTGGGCTATCAAATTGAAAATCAACAATAGATCACCCACCTTTGATCTTCTTGGACCCCTCCTTCTATCGATGCGATCTAGAGCTCCAAGGGATGAATTTCAAAGGTTAAGATGGACTTTGGATGGTGGGATTGGGTGGTAGGGAGTGGGCCCCACCTAGCTTGTCTTCCTTGGAAGTTGGAGTTTTCTCCTCTCCTTAGGGTTTCTTGAAAATGGAGAGAGAGAATGAGAGAGAGAGAGAGGTGATGGGAGAGAGGGATGGTGAGTGATGGATGGGTGTACTTGTCTAGGTATGGGTTGTAAGAGAGAGTTGACTTTGGGATTGCTCTTGTACTTGACATGATGGGATGTGATGTGATTGATTGATGGGACATGTTCTCTTGGGTTTACAAATGCATGGCATTTTCCTCGATCTGAACTCGGGCCCATATCTCCTGGCCCGGGTATCGCCTCGGTGCATGGGACGCGACATCAAAAATGTACCAACAGTGCGGTCGCTAGGGTACAAGTCTTGAGTCGAACTGACTGTGGAATATGGGATACGACTCGGGATCACGCGCAAATGCCAATTACAAATCACGAGTCACTGAAATTCGATCGGGAGGACCGTAGAAGCCTATGGAATAGTATGGGCTAGGATACGGGTCTCACACGTCATCTCTCCACTAATGAAAACTCACCATTTTTCTAAGTAGACATTCTACTACTACACCTTCTCCCAAACTAATCACGAGTTTCTAGGCATGTCTAGCCACCTCATCATCCATGTGGGCCAATGCATGCACATTCTTCTTCCACATTATCCAATTTTAACCAGTGTATGGCCTCTTGCATCCACATCACCTTCCACCTATGCAACATGTCTTTTCACCCAATGCGTGTCTCATATCTTGTAATGTCACCTTTTCACTATCTACCATTCTATATTTAAGCATTTCTCTAAAGAACTCTCTCATTTTTCTTACTGGCAAAAATTTAAGGACAGAGAGAGGGAGAGAGAGGGAGAGGGAGATAGATAGATAGATAGATAGAGAGAGAGAGAGAGAGAGGGAGGGAGGGAGGGAGGGAGGGATAGGAAGAGGTGGAACACTTAGAGCAAGATGTAAGCCATCCTAACCATTAACTAGGTAGGCCTTCATTCTCTTCCTTAATCTTCTTTCTTTGCTTTAACGAACTTTAAAATAAGACTTTGATCTTAGTAGGAAGTGGAGTTGGTGACCTCTGAATATTTTCTTCAATATTATAAAATGGAGGATCAATTCATAAAAGTATCCATTCCATTTCTTCTTTGTGCGTAACAACGTGTCGTTACGCTATTGGGTCTGTGCAACAAATCCATGTCCGAGTTAGCAGGACTTGTCCTTCAATTCAATCATTCAATATTCAGAGCCAACCCTTTGTACTCAAATTCATTTCCACGCAACAGAACTAGCATGTAATAGGGTGTTCCTGTCAGGCCCGTATCCTAGACCATACCGTTCCATAGGCTCCCGCGATCCTTCCAGTCTAATTCTGATGACCCATGATCTGTTATCGATGTTTGCGTGTGATCCTAAGACGTGTCCTGTATATCAGAGTCAGCTCGACTCGAGACTTGTACTAGTGCGACCACACCATCGCCACGGTTCCGATGCCGCGTCTTGCACACCGATGCGGTACCCTGGCTAGGAGATGTGGGCCCACATTTAGTTCGAGGAAAAACGCTGCGCGTTGTAAATCCCAAGAGAATCCATCACATCAATCACCTCATTTGTCAAAAGTATACTCATTACTCTCCCCATTCCCAACTACAAAAAGCAATCCCAAAAGTCAACTTTCCTATCACCTCACTATCCTCTCTCCCATCACTTCTCTTACACCTCTCTCCCTCTCATCTCTCTCTCCCATTTTTCAAGCTCCTCTCTCCAAGCAACCTACGTCCATGGTTTCCATGGAGGAGCTTGGTGTGGCCCACTCTCTACCACCCAATCCCACTCTCCAAAATCAATCTCCACCGTTTAAATGCATCCCTTAGAGCTCTAAGATACGTTGATGGAAGAAGAAATCCAAGAAGATAAAAGGTGGGTGCTTCTTTCTCTCTCTCTCTCTCCCTCTCTCTATCATTTTGTGTAATAATGTGGTCGTGTGACCCACCTGAATGGACCCCACCATGAAACATGTATTCCATCCAAGCCATCTATAGGTGGGGCCCACTTTATATATGTGTTGTATTCACACCATCCACCATTTGGTGGCCCACCTAAGCAGGGCCCTTGTGGTTTGCCCAAACCGTCCAGCGTCCAGGGATGCTGGACGTCAGATGAAAACATAAATAAATATTAGCTTTTGTTGAAAGCTTTTGGGAAGGGCTGCCCATGCAGGCCCCACCTTGATGTATGGGTTCAATCCACGCCGTCCATTCTATTCCACATTTGATTTTAGGCGTTGAACATAAAATGAAGCTAATTCGCTCATCGGGCAGGACATACCTTTCAAAATAGTGATTCTCACTGTTTAAATTTACTTTAATTTTGCTACACGTCGAAATATATTCAATATTTGAGTTGTTTGGCTTGTCTTGAGCCATGGAATGCAATGACTGCAATGGATTCACCTAATGCGGGCCTCACATGGGAAAAACTACAAAAATACTCTGATTCATAAAAACATGTGAGAGAGGGAGCAGCAGCAGCAGGCGCTGCTGTTGACCGTGAAAGGACGCAGCAGCATCCTGCATTTGATGAGCGTGCAGGGACCACGGTCCCAGCTGTGGGCCCCACCATGATGTGTCTCGATCATCTATACCGTGCATTTGTTGGGTCCGCTCTGGCGAGTGGGCCACCGTAAAAATCAGCCATATATAACACTCAGGTGGCCCATGTCACAGGAAACAACATGATTAAACAGCTGCCACTGAAATCATTTTAGGTGGCCCAGGGGTTCTGAATCATTATGAAATTTATTTTTCCTATTCATTAGGGTCGGTGTGACCTTATCAACAGATTGGATGTAAAATAAACATTATGGTGGGCCCCACGTGGGACCCACAATGATGTATGTATTTTATTCACACCGTCCACAGCAGTGGACGGTGGACACCACATGTATGTGTTTCATTCATACTATTCAGGCAGTCGCTAGACGGCCAGTAGGCCCCACCATGTCTGTGTTATATCTAACCGTCCATCCATCTGGTGGAGGTGGCCCACCCCTGCTCATGCATGTGGGACCCAGCGTGATGTATTTGCTTCTTCCACACCATCCAGACTGCTGGACGGTGCTGGATTAGCTGGACGGTGCCAGGCCACCATGATGCATGTGTACACCACGCCATACATCTGTTTTTGCTGATGGGACAGCTAGTGTGTGTGGCACCCACACATGGGGCCAATAACTTCCTGACCATCCATTCTGCATCTACGAGCAGCTTGGCTGCTATATTGATGCCGTTGAATATTTAATAAATAAATAAAATAATAATAATAAATGATATTATAATATTATAATATATAATATTATGGTGGGCCCCACGTGGGACCCACCTATTGTTGAAACAGATTGGTTGATGTATTCTACACCAGTTACATAGCTGTGTGTTGACGTCAGCAGGTCCGTGGGACCCCTGACCATGATGCACGTGCCTTCCATCCACACCGTCCAGCGTTCTGGACGGTGGGGACCACCGAGATGTATGCGTTTTCATCCACCCATCCGTCCGTGCTGGCAATGGACGGGCAGTACCATGGACCACCATGCTGTATGCATGTTTTATTTGTAGCCATCCATCCATTGTTGGATGGTGGGACCCATCTGCACATGTGGGGTCTCCACCATCCAGACATGGCGTATGGGCCCCACCTTAATGTATTATTTTGTATCCCAATCGTCTAGTGGGTCTGGATGTGGCTACCCACCATTTGATGTCTATTATATCCTAACTATCCATTTAACATTGTGTGGACCTCATAGTAATGTAGGTGTCTTATACACACCATCCATGTGGGACCCTCTCTACTGTATGTATCATGTATGCACGCTGTCGATCTGAACAGGGCATGTGAAGCCTACCTGGATGTAGTGTTGTACCCACTCCGTGCATCCATAGTGCCATGTGGGGCCTACCATGATATATATGTTTTATTTCAAGCCGTCCATCCAATTCTCTTTCTTTTGGACGTAGTTCACCATGATCTAGACGGTGGGCCCTATCATGATGCATTCATTCATCCATACAGTCCACTATCTAGGTATGGATGGTGGGACCCATGTGGTATATGTGATTCTCCAAACCATCCAAATCATAGGGCCTACCTTGATATATGTGCGACCCTTGTTTAAGGCCCAATTTGATGCGTTTGTGACCCATTTGATGAGGCCCACTGTGATGGACTTATGGTCCATATGATGCAGCCCATTTGATGTATATGAGGTCCACATGTTGCGGCCCACTTGGCATATATGAGGTCCATATGATGAGGCCCAACTTGATGTACATGAGGCCTAGGTGATGCGACCCATTATGATGTATTTGAAACCCATTGATGTGGCCCATTTGATGTATATGAGACCCATGTGTAGGGCCCGCTTGCTGTGTATATGAGGCCCATGTGCAGGGCCCATCTGTCATATATTCCAGCCCAAATAATGTGGCTTATTGTGATGTATTTGTGACCCTTTCAGTAAGGCCCGCCTATGATGTATATTTGTGGCCATGATGTTGTATATTAGGCCCCTGTGTAAGGCCATGAGCCCATTATATGTTTGGCTCTATGAAGGCTACTCCTTGGGAGTAATGTTGGTTAGATATCTACATTGATGTCCACATTGTGACCTTCCCTTAGGCCTTGTTAGGCCCATTCTAATCATCCCTTTAGTGGGTTAACCCAAATAAGTGGGCCCCATTCACCATAGACGGATGGTTCCGTGCTATCGGATTTGATATAACCACGGCCAAGTGTCGATCTTATACTATGATTGATCGAATGATCATCTATGGACCCCACTTTATTTATTTAATGATTATTGGTGCTGATTGTCGAGGTCGATGCTGATTATCATCCCTGAGTATCGTTGCTTATTATCGATGCTGATTATTGATTCCGATTGACGTGATCGATTTGTCGATTCCGATTGTTGTAACTAACTTGTCGATTTCAATTGTCAAGAATGATTGTCGAGACCTATATGATGTACATGTGGCCCATAGTTGAGGCCCATTGTGACACGTATTAGGCCCGTGATACATGGTCCATGGGTAAGGCCCATTATGGTGTATTCATGGCCCATGGGTAAGGCCCATTGTGATGTATGCATGGCCTATGGGCAAGGCCCATTGTGATATGTATTAGGCCCATGAGCAGGGTCCACCTGTTGTGTATATGTGGTCCTCGAGTAAGGCCCATTGTGTTGTATATTAGGCCTTTGTGTGAGGCCGTGGGCCCAGTATATGTTTGGCTATATATGGCCATTCCTTGGGGGTAATGTTGGTTAAATGTCCACATTGTCGAGGCGATTGTTGATGCCGGTTATTAATAGTGATTATGAGTATGTGACAGTATAACATCATAATACATGCCCATACGCATCATCTATATGTTTGTTATATGATTGACCATTGCATATGCCATAAGGCAAGTTGTTCATGGGGCTCCCTGATAGGTAGAGTTACCTCACATGAGAGCACCACATGCGTAGGATTGATGCATGAATGGACTATGTGACTCATGCATCTCGCATTTGTGTGACATGACCACTGTATGCCCTAGGGACATCAGGGCTGTAGCCTCCACAGGTATTTTGTGGATGGTCAGATGGGACACTGAAAATCTGTTCTACATGGAGTCCTATAGATATCCTTGGGTGAAAGTCCCAGAACCCTCTTGGTTTCAGAGGTTGCTCCAACATCTAGACCGAGTGGATGCATGAGTGCATGAGGGCAGTATACTGTTGGGCTGCGTCTCCCACTGTGTCATGGTCGGTTAGAAGGGAGTGCGGCCTTACCTGCCCGAGAAGAGGGGATAATGCTAGGTTGAGTCTGACCAGCTTGAGGAATGGGTCCGCTCTCGACGAGCCAGGTCCGATATTGTTAGACAGATAGTGAGGTCTCTTCCACTCACCTTGTTACATGCGATGGGGCGATAATCTGGTTTGGAGTGTAATAGATTCCGGTGATTTTTCAAAGAGGAACTGTACTAATATGTGAACCTACTGAGTAGGAGTTGCATACTCATTCATCCATTCATTCACTATCCACTTGGACTGGTAGTGCGTAACTATTTATTACATGTTTCTTCGCAGGGCTAGGATTTCGGTTGGGCGCACAACTAACCTGAGATTAGGATTTACTACATTGAGTCTGACTATCCAAATTTAGGTATGGGACTGGTTTGGATAGAAGTCCCTTGTGATGGACCCCATAGCCTACGATACTACGTACTATCATCCCGACTTCACTCCAGCTTGGTCATTTCATTCACACCGCATATTACATTGCATTTGCAGTACTTAGTATTTTAGGTTACCATGTTTTTACATTGATATGGCCATTAGTACTCATGCCTTGCATCGCATAGCCTTTGTACGGCTGATGACACTCATAAACTTGTCAGTATATCTCCACTTATTTTGATATTGTATGATTTATGACATTGTATCCTCGGCATCTAATATTTGGCTCGTTTTGACTCCTCATTTACATAACTGACTTGCATTGTGTACCCTGATATTGTATGACTCATGCACATGTCAGTATTTCTGCTTACTTTATTATCATGAGATGTATGACTTTGTTAGTATTCCTGTTTACTCTGATAATTCATGATCTTATCGGTATTTCTGCTTATTCAGACATTGTACAATTTATGGATTACTAGTTTTCCAGTATTATATGATTATGGCATTGTATCGAATACTTGGCACTTACCTTGTGCACACACTTACACCACCCTCTAAGCTTTCTATAAGCTTATGCATGATAGATGCATGCAGGTGATGTTAGGTTGCAGCATTGTTGAGCTTGGAGCGTGCAGTGGTCTTCTGGAGCTTGATTTTCTATTTATGTATTTCCTTTTTAGTGTTGTACTCAAATGATTATATTAGTGGATATGTGATGACGATGTTGCCTTTATGAATTGGGTAATCTTGTGGTTATGCTTATTACGAGTTAAATGTACATTGGAAGAAAATAAATCCTCCTTGTAGGATCCCAGGATCGGAATCTAGCATATGAGTGCTAGGAGCCGAGAATGGGGTACTACGAAAGCTGTCGGCACCGGATTTGGTGATTGGGATTCCTGTGAATCTGATTTCTGGATTTGGGGCATGTCAGTTCCCGCAACGACTTTTTCTGCACAACTACTTTCGCGTAATGGTCCTTTTCCGCACAATTGGACTTCTGCGCAACAAGGTCTTGCGCACAACAGACTTGTCCATTTGGAAAATTTTTTTAGTACCTGAATTCTCCTTTGCTTCTTCAATGGCTGAATCTAAGAGACTACATTTTTCCCAGAATGAACATATAGCTGAATCTTCCATCCCATCATTATCTTTAGAAGATCGTCCTCAAAAGAATACCCGGTCAACTGAAGATCATTCTTCCTTCTTTAAAATATCGAATCCGTCGATTATAAACTTTACTAACTGTATCTTGCTTCTTACCGACTCTATTCGTACTCTGTACTGATGAGAGAACTTGAGAGACCAGTAACTGAGGGTCATGAATCTGATTGGGAGAACTGGTTGAAATCTACTACCAATTTGAGCACAGATAGTTCTCATCCTGCACCCACCAAATCTTTCCATCCTCCATCTTTCTTAAAGAATAAAAAGCAGAAGAGTAAAGATGAAATTCTCTAGGAGATGATAAGAGATCACAATAAGAAATGTTATCAAAATGTTTAGGACATGGTCAAACTCCAGGAAGATGTGATCAAGTTTAAGAACCCTTATAAGGATGAAACTGTCATCATTCTGATGAATCTTCATCATCACCTCTCTATGATTCAAAGTGAACCCTCCGATCACATGATGTAAAACCGGCTGCTTTATGTTATAAACTGGGTCATAAAAGAGCTGAAGATTCTAGAACATTTCATTACAGAGAGAGGACTTAAGTAGAAAAAGGGGCATATATCATATATGTGATTCCTTATCCCAGGCTATAATCCTCACACTTTATATCCTGCTCATTATTTCGAGACTATCCAACTGCGTTTTCATGATAGAGATTCTCTTTAGAGTAATGACGAATTCAGAACGCATGGCTTTCTCTCACATCGTCAATATTATAGTTCATGGGTTAAGGCAATCCTTTAGAAATATAAGAGAGTCCTTGGTGAGATGAATCTATACGTTGCCATAGAAGCCATTCAGATTTTTTTCACAAAGATACTATGATTTATGAAGGATTCTTGAAGTACTGGTCTTCTGCAACAAATTCCTTTCATTTGGCAATCAGTGAAGTGAGCAGTATCCCGTGGGACCTTCATCACATGGCTGATCTTCCCATCACAGGATCTTTTCTTGACAAATTTGTTCCCACGAAAGCAGAATTTACCTATTTTAACCCTGAAAGAGATCCTTCCATTTCTGTTTCTACTATCAAGCTCTTTCAAAAAATGTCCAGATTTCCTGATATTCGCAAACTCTCTCCATTTCAATGGCTTGCACACTTTGCAAGATACTTGCAGTACATTCCATTGATCTTCCTTTTCTTCTTTTTACATACGTACTCATCTTTATGTCTTTTCTTTCATATTCTCTTCCTTTCCTTTTTAGATTCTCTGGAAGTCATTCTCCAGACTTGGAATCTGCCCGTTAGAAGATAAGAGGATCAGCTACCTTTAGCCCTGAGACTGAACTTGCTGCATTCCTTGCATATTGACTTAGTTTAATAGTATTGCCAAGTTCAAAATGGGAAGACGCCATTTGTCTTACTTTGTTTGTTGTTGTTGGAGCTATGATAGAAGGGAAGAAGTATTCTTTGGATCCCCTTTTTCTCTGTTCTCTTTATAGGGCATTTGGAAATGTCGTGTTGGATTACTCAAGTCCGGCGATAGGAGCTTCGTCTTCGTATACTGCATGGCATTACTTCTTTGGCTAGTTGGGCATATATTTTCCATGGACGTATAATGACCCTGAGAAGGCTTACGTTAGCCTTGAACACCCTCCTTTATATCATTATCAGAAGCATAAGATGGTGAAGAAGACATGATTGGATTACAGATAAGATTGAGAGTATAAAATCCATCAATTTCTTCCCATTTTATCTGTCACATCAGGCTGAAGATAGAGAAGTCATAAATAATAACGATCTAGAGCCAATCGAAAGGACATTTCTGATTTGCATAAGATCTTATAGCCTTCCTCTTCTAGAGGTAAGTGAATTCTTATGAGAACCTTATTAACCTAGTAGGTTTGTGAGACGATTTGGCTATGATTAGACTATGCCAAAAGTAGGAGAAGAAGTCACTCATATAATGCGGAGCTATGGAGTAGGTTCATATAATTGGGCTATAATATGGAAAAAACTTCTAGCCAGGAACTTCAATTCTCGCTTCATTCTCCCAGGCTTCAATCATCAATTGCAGGCTTTGTATGCTTGGATGCGTTAGTGGGTGCATCAGTATTATTTAGTGCGTAATTGCTACCCTGTTGATCATCCTATCTGGATTCCTCTTCTTAGATTGAGGAACTACAGACCAGAACAAGGAATTGATTATTTTATCGAGAGAGATCATGAGGTGACTCCCAGTTAAGTTTGCCAAAGAATTTCTCTAGAGAAGCCTATCCAAGAGATAAAGACAGTTAATACATTGGAAGGGTGGATAGCCTTCAAGTCTCTCATGGACCTTATAAAGCGATCAAGAAGGCGAATTGCTCCTGCTAGTGAACTTGAAGCTCTTACTGGTCCTTTGTATTCTCCTACCCACAGAACAAAAGATCAAGCTATTAATGTAGTTTCTCCCGTTGAAAATCAAGCTATGACTGCAATCTCTCCCGTTACAGAACCGATTAGTCATTCTCCAACAACTCATTCGTAAACTAGATCCTTATCTCCTCAAATCCAAACTCAGTAAGCTTCTCTTCCTCGGTGTACTTGTCTTCTTCCCATAAAAACTGTATTCAAAGGTAAACAAGTAGCTTCTGAAGATAGCTCATCAGATTATTCTGCGAAAACCTCAGTTAGCGAGACATCCTCTTCTACAAGCTTGATTAACGAAGGAAATGCCTTACTGGATGATGATAAAAAAGATGTAGAAGTAAATATTGGTGAGGAAGGTAAGATTGGAGATGATATCCTGATCATTGAAGTCCAAAGAGACAATTAAGATGTCTCTTCTTCTGTCAGAGTAACTCCTTTTAAAGAGGAACAACTTGATTATGGAGGTTCTAGTTGTTCTCTGGGTGCGAATATTTTTGCATCTTATGATGCTTTGTACTCTTCTTCTCCTACTGAGGTTGTTGATGCAACTGAACAAAATCCTGCCGTGCTTCCCACTATTACAGAGGTATCTACATCAAGAGAAGCTAAAATTTCTTTGCTAGAAGTGCAAGCAGAGCCAGAAGCATTATTTTCACCTCAAAGTGTAGAAGTAAATCAGGATGCTTCACATATTCAACCAGCTGCAGATATAATTGCTGATGTTCCAATTCATATTGAGAAGACTACTACTGCACGTCCTGCTCCTATTCAACTAGTCACTGGGAGTCTAGAATTTCCTTCCAATCCAGTTGACATAGCAACTCTAACAACTTTGGATTCAAGCATTGGAGTTAAAGAACTTTCTTTCAATGTTATAGTTGCTGCTGTAGATATTCTCGTATCTTCAGGGATAAAAGCATCTTCTGTACCAACTACCTCTTGTCCTGCCCCCACAAATGGTATACCTTTCTTTCCATTCTTTTGTCTTTATATTCCTGATTATATTGTTTCATTTTTTCTCTTTTAACTGCAATCATTCCTTCTTCAAATGGGTCAACGGGTTCTAATTCAGTAGCCACAATATCCGATAGAATTTCTTTGGACAAAGTGTCGCCTATTATACTCGTGTTTTTTAAGAATTATATTTCTGTGAATATAGATGCCTTCAAGGATCCTACACAATGACCTTATCTAGATGGTGCACTAGCTATTCTAGATCATTCAGTAAGGCTGGCTCATATCAATGCTCTTCCGCTGCATAATTCTTTGTTGCAATTCTATGATTTAGTGAATAACCTAGAGTTGGCATGTAACATAGTTGTTCCCTCAGAAATTTAGAATGCCAGAAAGAATTGCTATCTTTTAAAGAAAAAACATCTTGGACTGATACTGTCATATTTGGTTATGACAATGAATATCAATCTTTGCAGGAAAGGCTGAAAGCTTCTGATAAAAATAGGATAGTTATCAGTAATTAATCTCAAATATTGATTATTAGACCCCGACTATTACCAGATTTTACCAACATGATAATGCTTAATGCCATAGTTTAATTGTGTTTTGTTGCAGAATGAAATAAAGAGCGTTGATTGAAAAAGTGTATTAAAAGCATGAATTTGATGCTCTGAAGTCATCAGAGCAAGGAACGGACTCTAGAGGACCAATATTGAAGAATTTACACGCCAGAGATCTAAGGAAATTAAGCCGTTCACGTTAAAGAGGCCTGAAATTGGTCCAAAATGCAAGATCACAGGGTTCCCGCCATCCGTTTGTCCTAAAACTTCATACATGGGATGAGGGCCATAAATTAACCGTACACGTAAAATTTCAACCATTGGATCACTATGAAAGTGCCCCAAATGACAGATCAGCCCATAAACCGTTGATTCTGGGCCCACCTGATATCTGGAACTGCTTAAAATTTGGTATTGACGGCTTAAATAATATGAGAAGATGAATGACTGATCAGATTTCAGAGGCACGTCATCTTGGACCCCACATGTACACAGTGTGCATAGAGCACATGTGCACTAGCCGTGCACGGCAAACGTCAGAGACGGTTTGACCGTCTCTGACCGAAAAAAATTAGAAAGTCCTTACGTGCTGCGTAACTGTCCGCTGGCCCTTTTTGCAGTCGACTGTGGGCCCCACTCATGCCCCGTACGGACGATCTAAACCGTCCATCTTGTAGAGGGGTTCGAATACTACAAAACCATGTTGACTCTTTTCACCCATGCGTACACACGTGTGCGTTACAGAGGCCACAAAAGGGCTGCCCTAGGACATTCAAAATTGATTTTATTGTGATTTATTTTCTGGGCCATGTCAATGGATGTTCAAAACCACCCATTCTTGACTGAAATTTCGTTCTGAATGCAATGGACGGGGTGAATTTTTCATAAAATCTTCTGTGGGGCCCACGGATCACAACAACAAAAGGTTTCGCACATCCATGAAAATTGACTTTTTTAGGCAGTTGTGGCCCACCATCTTTGATCATATGACTGATCTGAACAGTTTATCATGTAGAGGACCCAAAAACGTCCTAAGAAATGATGTTTCTTTAGAAATTAAGCGAGGAAAGTGGCAATTTCTGAGGCACTGAACTTGGCTGCGAAAAGGCTTTCGCAGCGCATGCGATAGCTTTCCAAATCTGATTCAAATCCGATTTTCACCACTCCAGCAACTATATAAGGAGGTTTTGGACGTGGAAAGCAGATTCAGACCTTGGGAGGATCCAGAAAGAGAAGAAAGAAGAGAAAGAAGAAGAGAGAGAGGAAGAAGGGAGAATGTTTTCTGTTTCTACAAATATTTATTTTTTTCCTTCTTTCTTAATCAATTTTATGGATTGCTAAACTCTTAGCTAGGGCTGAGATGAAGCCCCTAATTTGAATAACTTTTATTTATGTTGAACTCTTCTAATTCAATTGATTTGTTTCTTTTTCTAGTGTGCTTAACTGTAATTTCCATGCTTCTCCATTCTATGAGCTCGACCAAAGTCTAGATATGGATGTTGTTTGGGATCTTAACTAGGTGCTTGTGTCTGACCATGAACTGGTTTCCTATAGAGGAAGAGATAGGAATCTACATCTCTCCTTGCTTGACCATGGATGGAAAGATGTGATCCATATGCTTAAAGAGATCATACATTCTGTGTGCCCGACCAAGGATATAGAGTGTTCTTTGTTTATTTTGATATCAATCTGAAGTAGGGTGAATCAACAGGTAAAACAAGGGTTAGGATAATTAGGGGTGGATTCGAAAGTCTTAGTCTTCTCATTGATTGGATTTTACTCATTGCTTTCGGTTATCTTTTTAGATTAGTTTACTTAATAGTTTGCTAAACCATTCATTGGATTAGTTAAGAAGAGTTGTAAATTTTAAATTGTGACAACCAGTCCTCGTGGGAACGATCTCGTAATACGTACCATATCTACATCTGATTCGCATACTTGCGAGTTAAAATCATTTAAATCAGATTGGTTTAAATTAAAACATCAAGTTTTTGGCGCCGTTGCCGGGGACTGTTTCCGTCCAAATTGGATTTAGGATTCTCTCTTATCATAATTCATAGCCTTAGGATTTTACTAACTTTAGGTTAAAGTTTTTATTTTAGAAACTAACCTATTTCCTGTTTTGTAGGGTCCTGACTTGAAATTTGGTAATCCCTTTCTAAATTCTCTACTTTTTCTAATTTCTATTTTTAGAATTAGGGCTTTTCTTTTTAAAAATTTTCTATTTTCTAATTTTAGATTTAGATTCTTTTTTCAAGTAGCTTTTTATTTTCTAGTTTTAGAAAGTTTTCTGTTTTTTTAGAAACTAACTGTAAGACCCGTATCTTAGACCGTACCGTTCCATAGACTTCCGCGGTCTTACCGGTCGAATTCCGGCAACCTTCGACCCTTAACCGATATCGACGTGCGACCCTGATTCATATGCCGACAACCCGAGTCGACTCAGCCCAAGACTAATATCATAGCGACCGCGCTGTCGTTGCGATTCCAATGCCGTGACTCGCGCGCCGAGGCAATACCCTGGTCAAGAGATGTGGGCCAACGTTCGGTGCGAGGAAACGTCGCGCGTTGCGAAACCCAAGAGAATCTCTACGATGTGTCACATCAATCACATCAATTCCATCAATTAATCAATCCATCAATCAAGTACATGTCAAGTACACATCACTTTTACCCATTTTCCCAAGCAATCACAAAAGTCTCCCAAACCCATACCTCTCTTACACAAAAGGCCACAAAAGTCTTCACCTCCCATACCTCTCTTACACAAAAGGCTACAAAAGTCAAAGATTTCTTACACAACCATCACTCACCACATCCATCCATACTCTCTCTCTCTCCCTTTACAACTCTCTCTCTCTTTCTCTCTTTCTCATTTCAAATCTCCAAGCAACCAAAAATTCCCAAGCTCCATATGTATGGAATTCTCCAAGCCTCCTAAGCTCCAAATGTGGCCCACTTTCCTACCCCATCATCTCCCATCTCAACCCTCCATTCCTCATCTCATCCATTGAAATCTAAGCTAAGGTGCCAAGGAACCCCTAGGAGCAAGAAGATCGGACGGTGGGTGCTAGATCATACTAGTTCTTTTCTATTTTTGAGATGGGCCAAGTGAGGCCAACCGATCAATGGTTTGGATCTCACTTGGGACCCTAAGTTGTGGCCGATGGACCACTTTGATCATCATGATCATCCATGGTGGGGCCATTCTCCATGGACCCCATCATGATGTTTATTTCATTACAAAAAGGTCATCTAGACCATCCATATTGGTGGGGAAAGGATCCCCACCGTTGATTTTAAGTTTTGATGGTCTCATACGCTAAATGACCCATTTGATTGTATGATTCATTACAAGGGAGGGCCCATAGTATCGGGGTCCCTCCATCACACGCATGTCCCACTTTCCATCTCTCTCCCTTCTCTTTTCATTTATTTTATTTTTATTTTATTTATTTTACTATTTATGGTTATGTGGCCCACTTGAAAAGATCCCACTAGAATGCATGTGTTGGACCCATTTCCATTTTTAGATGGGGCCCACCTTGTATGTGTGTGGGTAGCCATGAGGTGGCCCACCTAAACAGGGCCCACCTCAAAGCACCTAGACAGGGCCCACCTCTTTGGCAAATGGTCAGACTGTCCAGTGTATGGGACGCTGGACGTCCCTGGATAAAGGAAAACTCAAATATTAGCTTTGGGTGTGACCCACTTGTATAGGCCCCACCTTGATGTTTTGGTTCAATCCAGGCGGTCCATCCTCTTTCCCTCATCATTTTAGGCGTTGAGCCAAAGAATGAGTTCAATCCAATGATCAGGCGGGCCGTACCAGAGAAAATGGTACTTTTACTCTTCCAAGACTATTAATGCCCGTTTTATTGTTTCTACACTCCAAATCAGTGCCAAAGATGAGATTGGTATGGCCTGTTTGGGCCATAGAATCAAGTGGGCGGAGTGGATTTCCCATCAGTGGGCCCCACATGAATTTTTTTAAAAAATAAAAATAAATAAAAAATAAAGGGGTGGCAGCAGCCCTGCCACCGTCAGAAGGCAGCAGGCGCTGCCTGCGCACGCACGAAAGGGCGGACGAACGCAGGGGCCCACGGCCCTGCGTGTGGGCCCCACCATAATGTTTATTTGTTATCCAACCTGCTCATGAGGTGGGCCACCCCAGTAGTGGGTCCCCCTCCAAAAATGAGACAAATCCAAAACTCAGGTGGCCCACACCACATGAAACAGTGAAATGGAATATCTACCATTGAAATCTTTTTGGGGCCGACAGAAGTGTTGGATCAAGCTGAAATTTATGTTTTCCCTTCATCCAGGCTCGAGTGACCTTATGAACGGGTGGGATGACATCTGAGCATTACAGTGGGCCCCACATGGGACCCACATTAATGTATTTGTTGCTTCCACCGTCCGCTGGACGGTGGAGCTCACTTGATGCATGTGTTTTATGCACGCCACCAGCAGCGTGTGTGCAGAGTGTGTGCGTGCTGTGTGTGTGTAGTGTGGATGTGCATGCGTGTGTGTGTGTATATATATAAACATGTATACTTATATTATATTGTATATATATAAAATATTGTATATATATTATATACATTGTTTATATACTATATATTTATACAACATTCATAATGGTGGGCCTTCACGTGGGCTCCACCCGTGATGCAAATGCTGCATCCAATCTGCCCATCCATTTTAAGCAGCTCATTTGTGAAATGAGACAAGGAATGAGCCAGATCCACAGTCCAAGTGGACCCCATCTTGGCATGATTGGAGGTCCATCTTAATGTAATTGTGACAGCTTGTTGGGGGCCCACTCGATGTGGATATAAGGCTCATGGGATTGGACCATTTGATATATCCCAAGGCCCTTGGGACTAGGCCCATTTGATTCATATAAGGCCTTTGGATTTGGGCCCATTTGATATATGAGGCCTAGGGATGTAGGCCCACTTGATAGATAAGACCTATAGGATTAGGCCACTTGATATGTTCCAAGGCCCATGGGACTAGGCCCATTTGATGTATTTTTAAAGCCCATGGGACTAGGGCCATTTGATGTATTTTAAAGCCCATGGGAGTAGGCCCATTTGGTATATATAAGGCTATGGGTCGAGAACCATTGATGCATTTTAAGGTTCACGGGCTATGAACCATTGCAATATACCTAAGGCCCATTGGTGTGGTCCATTTATGTGGCCCGTTTGACAAATAAAAGGCCCATATGACATGGCCCATTAGATATATTTAAGGCCCAATGGGATGTACCTAAGGTCCATTGCAATGTGTGATCCCAATACAGATTGTGTAGCGACGTTTACGGCGATCGTGCCTTGGGAGCAATGTTGGTTTGACGTCCACATTTGGAGTGTAATGCTGGTTGGATGTCCGCATTACGACTCTCCCTAAGGCCCATTAGTAGGCCCGTACTTGCTGTGTATAGGCCGTCCAGGCCCATCTGCGTTGTAAGAATGGTTCATCACTCATTTACATGTTTAGTATAGTTTCATGACTCATGATCATACGCATCATATGTATGCTTGATATGGGGATTGACTGATCATAGCATATGCCTTCGGACAGGTTGTTTATGGGCTCCTGGTTAGGCAGTATTGCCCTACATGAGCGCACGATATGCACAGGATTTGTTGCATGACTGGATAGCGTGAATCATGCATTTCGCATTTGTGTGACATGGGGATTGTACGCCCTAGCGACATCAGGGTCGTAGCCTCCACAGACGCATCGTGGTTGGTAGGATTGGATATCGAAAACCTTGTTCTACATGGGGTGCTATTGATATCCCTGGGTGAAAGTCCCTAAACCCTTATGGTACCAAGAAGTTTCTCCAACGTTTAGACCGAGTGGGTAGATGAGCACTGAGTGCCGAATACCAGTTGGCTTGCTCTCCACTGTGTCGTGGTCGGTTGGAAGGGGGTGTTGCCTTACCCGTCCGAGTGTAGGGGGCAATCCTAGGCTGAGTCTGACCAGCTCGAGGAATGGGTCCGCTATCGACGAGTCGCGCCCGATATTAGTAGACGGATAGTGAGGTCTCTTCCACTTACCTTATTGCATGCGATGTGGCGGTAATCTGGTTTAGAGTGTACTAGACCCCGGTGATATTCTATATTTGAGATATATTGATGTGTGGACATAGATGAGGATCTGTATGCTTGAGTTGCATTGCACATCGCATGGCCTTGGGGTGGCCGATACCATTCATGTCTTGCATCGCATAAGCCTTGGTACGGCTCATGATATTATGGATTCATCTGCATATTCCGTATTACTCTGATATTGCATGATCATATTACTACCTTGCGCACACACTTTCACCACCCTCTAAGCTTTCTATAAGCTTATGCACGACCGTTGCGTGCAGGTGACGTTGGTTCGTAGCAGCGCTGGGCCAGGAGCACGTTGCAGATCGTTTTGGAGTTTTTGTTCTTTACTATTGTATTTCCCTTTATGCTCATTGTACTTGTAAAGTTTTTGATCATAGTGGAAATGTTATGGAGTTCTTGGTTGTTGTTTGTGGGTTATGCCATTGGTTATGCTTATTACGAATCAAACTAACATTGAAAATCCTCCTCATAGCATCCCAGGATTGGAACCTGGCGAATGGGAGCTAGGAGTCGAGAATGGGGTTCTACGGAGGCTGTCGGCGCCGGATTCGGCGATCAGGAATTTTGTGAGCCCGGTTTCCAAGTTTGGGGCGTGACACTAACTTGTTTTGTTTTCTTTTGTAGGATTCTAACATAGATCTCAAAATTGGTAACTTCGTTCTAATTTTCTCTCTTCATATTTCTAGATTGGTGTAGGATTTTTCCTTTAGAATTAGATTCAGAGTTAGAGTTTCACCATGTATATGCACAGGTGGAAATGTTAGTATGCTGAGAAGAATAACATATATTGGGATGATGATTATGATAAAAATCCACCAATGTCTCAAAACTTTTCTGAAACTATCATCGAGAACCAACCAGAATCTAATGATCCACCGGTTAAGAAGTCCTTACTTGATCATATGCGGAAGAATAATTACACCCCACGGATTAATAAAACAATACGTGAGTGTTGGGATTATCATAACTATAGGCGTGATGACTATTATCAACCATCAGATTCTCCCACCTATGATCTGTATGACTATAATCAGTGAAAACATCAAACTTGGGAAAATGAACCAACAATATGTTATAACGGTTATTCTCTTGGGTTCCCTACTTCTGAATATCCACCAGAAACGATCCAAGAGGAGTCATCTCCGAGTTACACAGCCTATGACATGATGAAATTATTAAAAGCACTTGAATCCCGCATTGATAGGCTACTGGAGACTAATTCATCTCGATCACAACCCGTTGATTATTCCTTTAGATTTCCTACTTATGATGCGCTAATGGAAGCTAGTTCATCTCAGTCACAACCCAATCTAGAAATACAATGCGAGGAAGGTGATCCTTACTCACTTTTAAAACACTCTGAAATTTGGGATGAAGAGTTGAATTATGTTAATGAGCATATGGTTCAATTTTCAGATGAATCGATCTCGATGATGGTTCAAAGGAATGGTGAAGAGATATGGGTGTCTTTCAAATACAATGATGATAACACACTTCACTCACATGAGACACTCGAGTTTAATGATGATGAAGAGGTCAACTTATTTGAACCTCCACCCAATTTAGGAATAGAATGTGAGGAAAGCAATCCCATCCTAAGTGTGCATGACAGGAAATTAGACGATGATATGTATTGGGATGATGATCATGAATGTTCAGCCCAAATTTCTCCAGAATCAATCTTAAGTATGGTCCAGGTCAGTGATCAAGAAGTACACGAAGTGGTTGGTCAAAATGAGCCACTTTCCTCATCTAACATGTTTGATTTAAAAGTGGAGGATGAGCCCATTACGACCGACCCTTCTAACTCTTGTGAAACATGTTTGGGCCACTCCCCTGAATTGGATGATGATATGATTCAGAAAATGAACGAACCACTTGATATGACTCTGGAAGTTAAAACCACCCAGTTGAGGCCACCATCTGAGTCATACACTTTTGACGATTTAATACCTCTACTGAGTAGTATCAATGAGCAGAGTCCTCACATCAATACTTCGTTTATTGATTATTAAAATATTTGCGTAGGGTTGGAGCAAGAGAGTGTACTTCCATCCACTTTCAAAGATGATGGATTCCTTGGGCAGATCATCACAATCTCCAATGTGGAAAATAAATCATGCTCAGCTGAACGTCCCAACACTTTAGATGATTGCTTAGCACATTTTACAGATTCAAACGATCCCATTTTACAAGAAATAGTGAATGCCTTGCAAAACAATACCTCGGTAGTTGTTATGGATCGAGAGAACCCGTATTCTGAAGTACTTCCTTCCCCAGATCCTGAATGTTTACCATTAAATGAAGAAGAGTTGAAAATTGAAATACAGAGTGAAACATTAGCGTTTGTTGAGACTACACCACCTACTACAATTTTTTCTAAATTTTATTTACAAGTAGTCTCTGATTCACCATGGGATACTAACGTTGAAACTTTTTCTGTCACAGGTGAATCATATATATTCTGGATACCTCAAGTAATTCAATGAAAAATTTCTTATGAGGTACATAAGTCTCTCTACAAAGTCATGCTCGAAGGTGCTCAAGCCTATTGCAAAAAGGGCTTTTGGATGATCTTGTTGAGGAACTTACTAAGAAACTTATCAAGATATTGGCCGGAAGAGAAATCTTGCGGCATAATCGAGTAGTTTTTCCCTGCTTTCATAGGACTATGGTAGTTTGTTTTATGCTGTTTTAGGATAAATGGTAAACTTAGCGCTCTTGGGAGGCAACCCAACTTTTATTTTTATTTTTATTTTTATTTTTCTTTTTCCTCGTTAGTTAGTTCAATGTTTGTGGGTAACATTACTGCAAACCCTCACGAGACTACAACTCATCCACTAGGGGCAACCTAGGAGTTTAAAGGCTTATTGCATACGCTAAATGCAATCGAGAGCACCTGCGAAAGTGGTATAGGTAGGATTTTCTTTTTGTGATTTTATTTTTATTATTTTACTTTTATTGATTTCTCTCTTGTGTTGACTCGCTTTTACGTTAATATTTTTGGAAAAACATCTTAAATTCTCCGTCCAGGTACTATCTTTCCATCACCCCTCATTTACTTTTGTTGTCCCATGTGCATTGCATGCTTATTTCTTTTACATTGAGGACAATGTAGATTTTAGTTGGGGGTGGGAGATTAGGTAACCTGATCAGTATTTTCTTGGTCTTGAGCAAAAAGTGTGAAAATTTTTAAATTATTCTAAAATTTCTTGTGAATTTAAAGTGATTTTGAAGGATAATTGTGATTTTAAAATTAAAAGACATAGAATGTGGTAATTTATGACTCTGGATTCAGCCATCTGCTAGATTTCACAGTTAAGTTTGAGTTTTTAACTCATGATTAGAAGTTGCAAACATTGATTGAGTCATGATTTCATATATCACATCTCATCTACGCATTTCGGTTCATTAATTGAATGATTAACTTGGTAATCACAAAACATGAAAGGAACCAGTCAAAATAAAATTCATGTTCAATAGAAAAATTGAAATGGTAAGTCGCATAATCTTCACCATAGGTTTGCTCCCTATAGGTGAAGATTTGATTCCCCATGGTCGACATATGAAAAAAAAAAAAGAGTTAGGCGACAAGTTTTAACCATAGGTTTGCTCCCTATAGGTGAGGATTTGATTTCCTTCCTTGATGTTACTATTCATATAAAAAAAATCAAAAGCTGATAGAATGAAAAGATGATCTAAAAGGCAAGTGTTGGTTTCAGGTTTTGTTGTCATGAATGCCGTTGTTAATCACCAATGATATCATGAAAATGACAATTGGATCTCTTAACAGTGGTAAGCCGAGATTACACTATACACTCATGGAACTCAATGTTTAGAATTGTTCTAATCAATGGGTTAATATTTTGAACTTGATTATGTACTTTACCATGAACTTGATTCCATGAGAAAATTCTACTCAGCATTCATAAATCTTAGAATTCTCACATCTCGACTATCTGTTCACAAGTCGCTAGAGTTTACAAGAATTGTCTTTTATTTCTGAAATTATTTTTTGCATGTTTTGCTCGGGACTAGTAAAATGCTGGTTGGGGGTTGTAATGAGGGTCAAATATTGCATATTAGACCCCGACTATTACCAGATTTTACCAACATGATAATGCTTAATGCCATAGTTTAATTGTGTTTTGTTGCAGGATGAAATAAAGAGCGTTGATTGAAAAAGTGTATTAAAAGCATGAATTTTATGCTCTGAAGTCATCAGAGCAAGGAACGGACTCTAGAAGACCAATATTGAAGAATTTACACGCCAGAGATCCAAGGAAATCAAGCCGTTCACGTTAAAGAGGCCTGAAATTGGTCCAAAATGCAAGATCACAGGGTTCCCGCCATCCGTTTGTCCTAAAACTTCATACATGGGATGAGGGCCATAAATTAACTGTACACGTAAAATTTCAGCCATTGGATCACTATGGAAGTGCCCCAAATGACAGATCAGCCTACAAACCGTTGATTCTGGGCCCACCTGATATCTAGAACTGCTTAAAATTTGGTATTGACGGCTTAAATAATATGAGAAGATGAATGACTGATTAGATTTCAGAAGCACATCATCTTGGACCCCACATGTACAGAGTGTGCATAGAGCACATGTGCACTAGCCGTGTACGGCAAACGTCAGAGACAGTTTGACCGTCTCTGACCGAAAAAAAATTAGAAAGTCCTTACATGCTGCATAATTATCCGCTGGCCCTTTTTGCGGTCGACTGTGAGCCCCACTCATGCCCCGTACGGGCGATCTAAACCGTCCATCTTGTAGAGGGGTTCGAATACTATAAAATCATGTTGACTCTTTTCACCCATGCGTACACACGTGTACGTTATAGAGGCCACAAAAGGGCTGCCTTGGGACATTTAAAATTGATTTTATTGTGATTTATTTTCTGGGCCGCGTCAATGGATGTTCAAAACCACCCATTCTTGACTGAAATTTCGTTCTGAATGCAATGGACGGGGTGAATTTTTCATAAAATGCTTCTGTGGGGCCCACGGATCACGACAGGGAAAGAGTGCGAAAGGTTTCGCACATCCATGAAAACTGACTTTTTCAGACGGTTGTGGCCCACCATCTTTGATCATATGGTAGATCTGAACCGTCTATCATGTAGAGGACCCAAAAACGTCCTAAGAAACGATGTTTCTTTGGAAATTAAGCGAGGAAAGTGGCGATTTCTGAGGCACCGAACTTGACTGCGAAAAGGCTTTCGCTGCGCATGCGATAGCTTTCCAAATCTGATTCAAATTCGATTTTCACCACTCCAGCAACTATATAAGGAGGTTTTGGACATGGAGAGCAGATTCAAACCTTGGGAGGATCCAGAAAGAGAAGAAAGAAGAGAAAGAAGAAGAGAGAGAGGAAGAAGGGAGAATGTTTTCTGTTTCTACAAATATTTATTTTTTTCCTTCTTTCTTAATCAATTTTATGGATTGCTAAACTCTTAGATAGGGCTGAGATGAAGCCCCTAATTTGAATAACTTTTGTTTATGTTGAATTCTTCTAATTCAATTGATTTGTTTCTTTTTCTAGTGTGCTTAACTGTAATTTCCATGCTTCTCCATTCTATGAGCTCGACCAAAGTCTAGATATGGATGTTGTTTGGGATCTTAACTAGGTGCTTGTGTCTAACCATGAATAGGTTTTCTATAGAGGAAGAGACAGGAATCTACATCTCTCCATGCCTGACCATGGATGGAAAGATGTGATCCATATGCTT
Source organism: Magnolia kwangsiensis (assembly GCA_037074715.1). NCBI lineage: Eukaryota > Viridiplantae > Streptophyta > Magnoliopsida > Magnoliales > Magnoliaceae > Magnolia > Magnolia kwangsiensis. Next base: position 36,641,470 of record CM073576.1, on the reverse strand, counting down.
TAAGAGATCATACATTCTGTGTGCCCGACCAAGGACATAGAGTGTACTTTGTTTATTTTGATATCAGTCTGAAGTAGGGTGAATCAGCAGGTAAAATAAGGGTTAGGATAATTAGGGGTGGATTCGAAATTCCTAGTCTTCTCATTGATTGGATTTTACTCATTGCTCTCGGTTATCTTTTTAGATTAGTTTACTTAATAGTTTGCTAAAATATTTGTTGGATTAGTTAAGAAGAGTCATAAATTTTAAATTGTGACAACCAGTCCTCGTGGGAACGATCTCGTAATACGTACCATATCTATATCTGATTCGTATACTTATGAGTTAAAATCATTTAAATCAAATTGGTTTAAATTAAAATATCAGTAATCAAATTGCTTTCTTGAAGAAAGAGATCTCTTAGCTTGAAATTAGGGATTAGGAAGAGAAATTGAATGTAAGATCAAAGAGGAAATGGAAGTTAATGTTCATATTGCTAATCTTGAAGAGTCCAAATTGATGAAAGATAAAGAAGTTGTTGCTTCTTTAGAAATGGAATTGGCCAATGTTCTCGATCAGGCCAAGATCATTCTCGAGGCTGAATTGGCGAATGCTGCAGCATAAATCCAATTAATAGAAGATTTGAAAAGATATGTCAGAAGATTTGTAAAGTTTTATTCATATCAATTATATGTAATCTTTTGATTTGTAAAGTTCAAGATGATATGAATGAATTTTGATATTTTATCTAAAATATACTTTTACTTTTGATCATGATATGATGAGCATATTTCTTCAGGAAATAAATGACTAGACATATGCTTGTATGATGCTTATTTTATCGATATTTATAATCATGCTTTAACATAATAAGCAATTTTCATCATACAGACAACCTATTTTGATTGTTAGTGTTATGTCACCTATATGGCATTCATTTCAATGGACAGAGCTAATTTTAGTTTCAGTTAGCTTCACACACAGTTTAAGCTCTTGAGTAGTTAGGGCAACCACAGTTTTTTAGACTCTTAAGTAGTTGTAGTTAGGGTCTTACGCAAATAGTCTCTATAACTCTCATGTGTTCTCTGAATCATTGCTGCCGGAGAGTTCACAAACCGTGATCCATCAGAGGGTCCCAGTGAAGCTAACGGGGTAGTGAACTTGGTAGGTTTTACGTGCAGGGTTGGCTGCAGTAACTCTCAAGAGTTCACGGGGCTCATAAGGCTACCTTATGGGTACCAAATCCAAGGCCAGTAGTCTATCGATGAGGGGGTAGCTCATTTTAGAGGTTGATCTTCATGCATTTGAAATCAAGCTAGGAATATGGGGGTCTTATGAATGGTTGAACTATTTATGGACGAGTCAAAGAGCGCACACTGCAACCCACTTTTTCTTCACCTACAAGGTCTAACCCATTCACAGGATGGCATTTTCTCTCACCATCCCCTATGACACTGTTAGAAGTTATACGGATGACATCGGTCTCATGCATGGTTGGTCGTATCAGTGCACTTTTTTGCCTGCATGGGTCTAAGCATGTGATGGCCTTCGCAGGATTTTTAGGGCCACTGGCTTCTCACTACTGCCCACATAATATTTGATGCGTCGTCGATCATGGTAGGTCTTATGCGTGGTTGGCCGTAAGGCGCACTTCGTTGTCATAAATAATAAATCGATAAATGATATATCACCACTACTCATGGTATTCTTGATAATATTTATATTTAAAGTAGTGTATCAACTTGGTGATAATATCAGTTTGACGATAATGGCTTTGTAATAATGGTCAACAACAATTAACGATGGTGATAATATCAATTTGATGATAATCATCGGCGCTTGGCGATGGTTGGTGATAATATTAATTTTGGCGATAATCATCAGTGTTTGGAAATAATCGGCGATAAGTTTTATACTCTTACGATAACTTTGAGATACTTGAGGATTTGCCTTTTATTCATTCATATATGGAGAAGAATATATGGCATTATCTTTTAAGGCTTTTTAATTATTCTGCTTGTCTTGTCCCCTTTTGATTGAGAATATTATTATGATAATCTTCATAATAAAAACTGCAGTGATCTTTAGGGATAATATATTTTGATGAAGCATGCATTAATAGGTATACTGATGCCTCGCCCATTCTGATCCACAACTAGGTAGGATCCATTCGAGTATACTTTTGTTATTACATACAGTCCGTCCCATTTGAGATCGAATTTGCCCCCAGTTCTGTGAGTGACCACTATAGGTCTTTTCAACATTAATACCAGATCACCTTTCTTAAAGGAGCAATGTTTGACTTTTTTATTAAAGGCAGTGAAAATTCTTACCTGATATAGTTTTAATCGCTGCTGAGCTCCTAATCATTTTTCATCGAGTAAATCTAGCTTGGTTAGCCTTATTTTTGCATTTTCATTATCTGTCAGTGATTGATGTACTGCTACTTTAAGTGACATGACTTATGTTTTGATGGGGATGACAACTTCGACACCATAGACCAGTGAATACGGCGTTGCTTTTGTCGTAATGCGATGAGTAGTTCTGTAAGCCCATAAAACTTCTTACAATTTTTATCCCAATCACGTTTATTCCCAGTGATGGTTTTCTTCAATACTTTCGCAATTGTCTTATTGAATGCCTCTACTAATCCATTGGCTGGTGGATAGTAGGGTGTTGAGAATGAATGATGAATGCCAAATTTCTGGCATAATTTCTTCATGCCCCTATTCTTGAAAGGAGTACTATTATCAGTGATGATTCTTTTTAGAATGCCATGACGATATATTATCACATGTCGGATAAAATTCACAATGTCTTTCTCTTTGACATTTCGTAGTGCGATCACTTCGGTCCATTTGGAGAAATAATCTGTCGCTGCCAGGATATATTTTCGTCCATTAGATGAAGACAGATTGTTAGGAATAATGACGTCTAGTCCCCAAGCGGCGGAGGGCCAAGAAGCTACCAATTGATGTAATTGTTCAAGGGGAACATGTATGACAACATTATGTACCTGACATTCATGACATCATTTCACATAATCGATCGCGTCTTTGAACATTGTGGGCCAGTAATATCCCATTTGATGCACTTGATGGAATAAATTCCGACCAGCTTGATGTCCCCTGCATTCTCTGGAATGGGCTTCGTGTGATACTTAATTCACTTCTTTTATATTCAGACACCATAGCAACATTTCATTATAGGATCTCTTGTATAGCATTTCACTGCACATGATGTATTTCTTTGATCTCTATTTAATTTGTAGCTTCTATGTTGGATCTTTTAGCAGAATATCGTATTTGAGATAATCTACAAAAAGCTAGCCCCAATCGTTTGTAGTAATCTCAAAACATGATATGAGAAGTGTTTTAACAACTTCATCAATAATTTCAGGTGACGGTAGGAACCTCCTTTCTTCGATCGTGACCTGAAGAGGACTCCGATCAGGACAAGATAAAGCTACGGCCAAGCTAGCTAAAGTGTCTGCCTTAGCATTCTCACATCGCGGTATATGCTTGATTTCAACATTATGGAAATGTTCTAACAATTGTTGTGCTTGTCAAAAATCTACGGTATTTTTATCTTCATCTCTTGTGCTATTTCCATCCCAATGATAAGAGCTTTGTATTTGGCCTCATTATTCATACTTGTAGTACCTAATGTGAAGGAGAATGGCAATAAATTGCCCTGAGGACTGATGAATATCACTCTAGCACCTATTCGAGAAATTCGTGAGGCACCATTAAAGTACATTTGTCATGAGTTTGGCGATTCAATCGTCATTACCTGTTCATCTGAGAAATCATCAATGATCGTTTCGTTGTCTGCCATGGGATGAGCTGCTAAGAAATCTACTACTGCCTGTCCTTTTACTACTTTCGCTGGCTCATAGGTGATTATATATTTTAAAAGTGACAATATCCATTTGGCCAATCTTCATGATAACATTGACCTTGTCATTACGAACTTTATGGGATCCACTCGTTAAATTAAAATTATATAATGAGAAAGATAGTAATGTCTTAATTTCTGTACTGCAAATATTAGCGTCAAGTACACTTTCTCAATGGGAGAATAATTGCATTATGTGCCTATCAATGTCCAACTTAGATAGTAGAGTGCAATTTCTTTTCCTTGCTCATTCACTTGCACTAATAGAGCTCCTAGAGAATTCTCAGCTGCAGAGATATATAAAATGAGAAGTTTGCCTTTCATAGGAGCTGCTAATACCGGGGGCTGCTTCAGTAACTCCTTCATAGAGTCAAATGCATTTTGATATGACTAATCCCATACAAATTCTGTTCCTTTCTTCATCAAATGGGCGAATGGCTGATATCTTCTAGCTAAATTAGAGATAAAGCAGCGAATATATTCTAGCTTTCCTTATAAACTCTTTAACTCTTTCAATGTTTTTGGTGGTGGAATTTCCTAGATATCTTTGACTTTTCCTGGGTTGATTTCAATTCCTCTGTATCTGATAACAAAACCGAGGAATTTTCTTGACAAGACGCCAAAAGCACATTTAGCTGGATTCATCTTCAGCTGTTTCTTTCTTAGCCGATGAAAGACCTAAGTCAAATGTTCACGATGTTCTTCGTGATCATTCGATCTGACTACTAAATCATCAACATAGCATTCTACATGCTTATGTATCATGTCTTAGAATAATTCTGAATTGCTCTCTGATATGTCACGCCAACGTTCTTGAGACCGAATGATATAACTTTATAACAATAAATTTCTAAAGAAGTTATGAATGCTATGGCTTCTTTGTCTTCTGGAGCCATCCTTATTTGGTTATATCCATCATAACCATCCATAAAGGACATAACAACCCATTTTGTCGTGTTGTCAATTAGTAACTCTGTTATTAGCAACGAAAAATCATCTTTTGGGAATACCTATATAAGCAATGCTTTTCTAACATCATTATTAGATAGGGCTTGAATTAGAGTGTGTCGACAGTTTTCTGATAGTTGTAGTGCATCATATACACTCAATCGGGCTGGTATACCTTTCAGATGGCTTACATCATAAGTTTTTCGATTTTGTTCTCTTCTTCCTTTCTATCATTGCCTTATACCCTGGATATTCTTTCTTGCACTATTTTAGACTTCTGTTTTTGGAGAGGACTTGTCACTATTTGTCTTGAGCGTAACGTAATCACTGTGTCTTGTTCGTTCTGAAGAACTGTTTGTACTTGTACTGCAATCTTCTTTCTTTTTCAATCTGTCCCTTTTCTCATGCATAATTTTTCGAGCAGGAATCATATTTATTGCTGCGTTTCTACTCCTTTCTTTTTCTTTTCCTATTATTATTTCACCTTTGTTTATCATTTTTTATAATATGCATTTCAATGTGAAACAGTTTTCTATGGGGTGTCCCAATAGATGATGATAATGACAGAAATTTCTTTCTTTTGTCCTTCCGCTTCTTCAGGACGTTCGGATGGAGGCAATTCTATCATACCTACACTCAGTAATTGATTCATCATGGGGATGACATCTTCTTTTTCAAACACAAATCCGTCATGAGAATTAAGGGGCCCGGGTCTTTTATCACTGACTCTCCCTCTGTAGCGGCTCGACTTTTCTCTTTTTTCTGTTCTTCTTCTGTCACGAGGAACGTCATTTTTCTTTTCTTGGTCAACGACATTTGCTATCAACTTACCATGTCCTCTTCTACCCATTTTGTAATGAAATGCTGGCAATTTTTTGGTCATTAGCTCCAATTCATGGGCTTTTGTAGCCAAATCGCGAAGGGTTCTTATGTCAACACTGGTAGGCCGAATGTAATTCTCGTCTCCATAAAATTCAAGCACATTGTCACTTATTCCTTTTCCTCGGGTAACTGTCTAAATGAAGCTCCCAAAGTCTTCCATCCGTTTATGAAAATTTCCACAAGCTCACCTTTTCTTTTTCGTACAAAAGCTAGTTTTGTAATATTGACGTCATGGTCTGATGAGAAGAAGTTTGACATAAATGCATCTTGCATTTGCTCCTAAGTTCGTATTGATTCCGGCGTTAGATTGGAATACTATCAGAATGCTTTCATGTTAAAGAAGAACCAAACAATCGTAAGCAGTATTGTGAGATGGTGGTGAAATTACCCATCGTCATGATGAAATGCATGAGATGTTCCTCCAAAGATCCATCCCTGTTGAATTTTTAAAATTCAAGGTGTTTGAAATTGACTGGGAATGGTATATCCCCAACTTCTCTCGGATACAACGTTCTATAACAGAATCGCCCTATATGTTCTCATTCTCTGACTATCTCTGTAACCACTTGTCACATTTCCTCTTGAATTATCGCTCTTATAGCAGGGGTAGATCCATGTGATCCAGCTCTTGGCGGTTGCGAACCTTCAGGCCGTTGTTCGTGTCTGTTTGTAGTAACCATCATTAGTGGGGCTACGACTTGAGCTTAGCTATGAGCAAGGGTGGTTAAGGCGTCTCGAAGACTTCAACATTCTTCCATCAGAGTCCTTTAAGTTTGTGCCATCTCCACCATACACTCATTAACAGTCGGTAGTTGATCCTGACTTGTTCCTGCCATATATACGGTGGCTTCTCCACTCCCTGACGAAGCTGTTGTCGGATTAGGATACAAGTGTATTGGGGTGGTGGGGCTCGATAAGAGAAGAATCTCTGTAATGTCCTGTATTTTCGAAACCCGAGTATATGACTTGTTTTCAAAACCCGAGTATACGATTTTTTTTTTTAAAAACCCGAGTGTTAACCTTTAAAGATAGCCAAATTTCAAATATATCTATTTTTCTTTCTTTTCTTTTCTTTTATCAGAGTAAGTAGTTTAGAGAAAAATGGACAAATCAAACATAAAAGAAATTTTTGCATTTACGTTTAGAATGTATGAGCGGATGCCTAAAATGACTTATACAAACTAATGTCTCTATGTTAACAAATTCAAGAATTACCAGAATTAACACATGTAAATAATAAAATGCATATAAACTTGAGCCACGACATCTCACAGCTTCTCTTGGCAGTTACAACCATGCATCCTTAACGATTGTACCATGATCCTCATTAATCCAAACATGACTATCATTTAAACCACCTGCACTACCTGTACGGTTATATATTCAATGAATAAGTGACCAGCTTAGTGTAAATTCTCCTCAAGATTATACATCGCCACATTAGTCAAGCCTAGTTTAAAGAAATAAGGCAACTAAAATAATACATGATGTAATCTTGTTTAAATGCATGGATGCGTGAATACACATCGACCTGGGGATGCTCATCCAGTTGGACTTAGGCTAGTCACCCATGCATATGGCTGGTCACCAGCGTAGCACATCACGTGCGTACAACATGTACAAGCATAATGACTAAGCCATCGAACATCACATACGTAGGTCGATAGTCAATGATTTAGGAGCTAGCAAACGATACCCCACTAAGCTGAGGGCATGTGCAACAACATCCAGAATTAACAACCTGTCATCTCCAATATGCTATGAATGTATGATTAACCCATCTATTATTATTCCGATTACAACCAGCCATTTTAAGAAAGCTCAAAGGTCACTACGAAGGGCTCGTCACCCAGCGTAGGCCGACAGCTCGGGCATAGTGTCCCATTCCACCATCCCTAGTTCATGAGACTCCAACATTAGGATGTTTAATGGTAACCTCCTCGACTAGTGGCCAATCGTAGTGCCATAAGTGGATCTTACCATTGCATAGATATATAAAAATAATCCATCAAGCCACTTAAGGCAAATGTCAAATGAAAGCCACATGGGGCAAATATCATATCAAAGCCGCGAATGACAAATATTATGTTAAAGGCGCAATGGGGAGATATCACATCAAAGGCACAAAGGGCAGATATCACATCAAAGGCGTAAAAGAGTAGATATCACATTAAAGGCGTAAAAGGTAGATATCACATCAAAGGTGCAAAGGGTTGATATCACATCAAATGCACAAAAGAGTAGATATCACATCAAAGATGCAAAGGGCAGATATCACATCAAAGGCGCAAAGGACAGATATCACATCAAAGCCACAAAGGGCACAAGGATCTGCAAGATGGTAAGTCCATAACAGCTTAGGTAAAATGACCACTAGGTCGGGGGCCCATTATAGTCATAATCAGTCAAGTTACATCCCTAGTATGGATGTACATATACAAGTAGGATTCCCCACTGATAGAGGTACTGGTTTAAGTTCTATAAGCAATCCATAAGTAATCCACATGTATGAGAAGGTATACAAGTGCAACATACATATATTTATACAAGTTAAACGTTGAGCATATAAGTTGGAGATCAAATTCAACAAATAACACAAGTAATAGGGATATTAATTATCAATAGTAATTAAAATAAAATTTTTAACTTAAACTAAAAGGAAAGTGAAAAGCTAAAGGGGAAGAAATCATCACCTTATGTTTTGAACCGCCTATATTGTCGTTAGAAAGCGCATGCGCCCTTAGAGTTGAATCTTATCACAATTTATGAAATTGTATAGTTAGATCAAGGTTCTACAAACTATCTATGGTCAAGGTTATAACCTAAGGTTTGGATTACCTAGGCTTAGGCTTCATCCTATAGTTTAACTCTAGGCTTAGATTTTTGGATTTGAATGTTAATTGATGTACGATTGATCACAATGTTAATCACAAAGTTGACATTAATATTTACGATGTAATCAATATTAACTATCATGATAATAATGATCATTATGATGGTAACCAATAGTGTTATCTATTATCAATGATAGTATTTAAGAATGATAAATAAATACAAATGTCTAATATTTATTGGTTGTAGTTTTGTTTATAATAACTAATACTAACATACATAACCTACTAATGGCTAATCATATTTAATAATCACGATAATTACGGTCACACCAATCATGATACTAAATCAAATAATTTTCTTTCGGAGAGAAAGCTTACTCACATTAGTCGACTCAATAATGAGTCGGGCTTCCAAGCCTGACCTGTTTCCAACAACCCCAACCCGTAACTCAGGCGAGTTGACTCAACAACTCATGCCCTCTCCTTCTTGCTCTTTTCCTTCCTCTCCTTCCTCTTCCCTTCTTCCTGCTTTCTACCTCTCTGCTGGAAGTCCAGCAATGGACACCTGACCCAACTCAAGTGAGTCGAGTTAACTCAGCAACTACACAGCCCACCTGACGTTCTCCTTCTCTTTTCCTTTTTCTTTTCTTCCTTTGTCTCTCTATCTCCCCGTCTCTCTCCTTGGTGGAACCTTAGCGTGGCCCGAACCAGGCTAACCCGATGCAAGACTCGACAGTGAGTCGAGTTGCAAACCACCAGCCCTGGCCTGACTCGGTGTAGTAACACAAGCGTGCTTCTCTCCCTCTCTTTCTCTTCCTTTTTCTCTCTTATTTTCCTTTCTTTTTACCTCTTCCAATGACCCAACAACAGGTTGGACAGTCCCACTCAACCTAGCTGGCTTGGCCCAACAGCTCGGGTAGTTGCATTAGTGACTCATTGGGTTAAGTTGGTGCAACAGACTACACCTTCTCATTTCTCCTCTCTTCTTTAGCCTGTACATGATCGAGTAAGCCTGGACTCAACTCAGACACGACCCAAACCTAGTAGGCTTTGTCTAACTTGGCTCAGACTCGTTTCAAACTCATTTTAAACTTGGACAAGAGTGCAGCATTGCACCATGAGTAGCAACTCTCTTCCTAATTTCTCTCCCTCTTTCCTCTCTCCCTGGACATCTAGGAAGCCCATTTGCTCATTCGGACTCCACCTGGCGTGACATCGTGAAGACAACCAAGTTGGCACGACAGAGGTGCTGTAACTAGACGTTACACCCACTCTCTCTTTCTTTGATTCTCTTTCTCTTTCTCATCTTTCTCTATGTTTCTCCTTCTTTCCACCAGACAGTGTCTGGTCTTGACCCGGCCTGTCCAACTTGAGCAAGGACTCAGTCAGACTTGGGCGGTAGAACAACAAGGAAGAAGAAGTGGCTCTAATGGTGGATTTGGACACGGGCCACTTTCCTTTAGAATGATGATTCTGGAGGGTCTAAGTCTTCTGTGTGGTGCTTGTAGGAGTAAGAAAATGAAGCTCCATGTCCGTTTGGGTGGTGGGTTCACAAGGAGAAGCTTGCGGATGGGTTTTCTCCTGCAGCTGTAAGAAACAACAATGGCAGTGTTTTTAACATGCCTTTTAAGGTTTTTTGCACTCAAGGGTGTTGGAGTGGATGGTTTGGATCTGTTTGGAGGAGTCTTTAGAAGCTAATGGATGTTTGGGATCAAGCCAACGTACTAAGAGATATACCCGCAGTTGGTTTTGAGAGGGCTGGAAACACAACTTGCCTGCATGCTAGCCTTCTTGCGATCGACGTCGTGAGTACACACAAGCTTTCCAGCATTTAAAACACTTGGGTTTTGATCAACTTTCCATGGACTCCGTGATGGACGGTTCAGATTATGCTACAGAGGCCATATGGTGGGCCATTGATCAAGCAAAATCATCCGTCCGTTTGAAATAGGCATTGGCGAAAAAAGGAAGAAGAAATATTTCATTCTTTAGAAATCATTGGGTCAAACTCAGTTTGACTTGATTTTATGTACAATGCATAGCCGGTGCACGCCCCCTAGTGCACTCACAGCACTTAAAGTGGGGTCTACATTGATGTGTCACAAAATCGTATTCGTTCATCAGATTACATGGGCCCAAGTAGGACCCCTATCCATAGATCAGGTTGGTCGAAAGCCCTAGTGGGCCGTACATTTTGATTTCTATCCTTATGTGTAGTCTTGCCTCGATCCTACGGCTATATCACGTTCAATCTAATCATCAACGACTACAAGGACCCTAAGGTCTGCCTATATGAAATCAAGGGGTTGGATTAATGAACTAATCACCTAAATGTAGCACTCTGGTGATAAACCATTAAATTGGATTTGTGGATCCGATGAATGGTGGATTTATGGAGTTGGGTCCCGAAAGTAACAATGTATGGTTCAGTTGTTCTAATAAAGTATTAAGTGAAATTTCATCGTGATCAAATTCCCATAATTAGGCCTTATGAAGTTTAACATTGATTTCACTAAGGTGTGATAGTCCATCTTTAAAACTAACAAATGAATCATTTGATTTAAGGATGGAGATCTCTTCTAACGGCCCTAAGGGTCATAGGGTTTGTCTAGATGAGGATCCATGGTTGAATTTGTGGTCTGATGGTTTGATTGTCATGACTAGGGGGCGAACCTTTAAGTTGGACTTTATGGATCCAACAAATGGTGGGTCTGATAATCTAAGGCCTACGATTGATAAAGGGTTAGACTTCCATCACCATTTGGATCCTAGCAACACAATGGGTTCCTAAAGATCAATGCCACTTTTGGAATGAGATGATTGTTTGTCCTTGAGAATTAATTGGTCAGATGATTTGATATATAAATGAAGATTTACTAGATGGTCCAGATGGACAGATTGAGGACCACTGGATGATGATGTGAAAGGTGAATCACGCGTGATCCCACACACATGTAATTAATTTAGATCTTCAAGGTAACACCCAAGTATTGAAAAGTACGAGGCTTACAGTCTCATTGAGTCCTTTTACACTTCCATATGATTCAGTTGATTGTGATATGACTCTCTGAGGTTCCGTTTGTGGAAGTGTGAAGGCTGATGAATTTTCTACAAGTGATTTACCTTTTTCTTTTCTCTTCCATCGAACATTTGTAGTGGGCAAAGCCAAGAAATCCTGTGATGTCAGAGAGTAAGAGGATTTTACAAGATACAACGTTGGAGGAGTGAGCGTGGGGTTCTTTCTAGAAACAATTCTTGTCACTAGGCCTTTGATAATTTGTTGTGGAGTTAATTTGGCAACTACATAGGATTAGGACTTCATCTTCCTACAAGAGATAACTATCCATTCGTTTCCTTTATCCTGTGCGAGTGGTGATATAGATATCACTCCAGCAATAGCTCATGAAGCATCATTCTTAATAAGAGTTGACATTTCTTGGATCAGAAGGTTCTTCGGACTCTGAGATTGATTATGGACATATTCCACTACAAATCCATCTGGAATGAAATAGAAAATTGTTTTGTTTGTAACGGTCGCCATTGATTGTAGTTGTAGTATGTGTGTTGTATTGTAGTTCTGGCTTAGCAATGTAAAACAATATCAATTAGTATTTATATAAAAGAATATTTTATCTTAGAGATGAAGGGGAGGATGTTTCCATTAAGAGTCGTCATTTTGACGTATGCGTGACACCATTCTCTAAATTATTTTAAAATTAACATCGAATATGATAAAGAATATCCCCAGCAGAGTCACCATTTTTTTTTCTATAGAGAGAATAGAAACAAAATGGCAAGTGCAGTGGTAAGCACTGGCACCCCTCAAAACATATCAGATTGTGGAACCCATAGATATTTGATAGATCTTAAATTTTTATGTGATAATAGTAGACTTGATGGACAATGCATTTAGGCATAAAAATGTAGATTCAAGGATGAATCAAAAGGAAAAAAGAAGAACAAAGAAGAAAATGAAGAAAATGTGGAGAAGGGAAAGAGAATTCGTGATGATTACGCAGACCTGCGCAAAGCATATCGATTGCACGGGTCTGTGCAAATGATATAATAGGTTGTACGTGCATGTGTAGCACTTATTTGGGCAGGTCAAGTTGGAAGGTTGAGATCTGATGAAAAGTGGGCCCCATGACACAAAGATCGAGGGTTCACACATGTTAAGGTATATAAATATCCTACTCCCCCACTCATTTGGACATGACGAAGATTACGAAGAAGGTCAGAGCCCTAGCGAAGAAGATTTTGAAGGTATCAAGAAGAGAAGGGAGAAAGTAAGCTTGGTGCTGGGCCGCACAACAACATGGTGTTGCGCTAGCGGTCATGAATGTAAGGAGGCCGGAATGTTGTTAAAATGATCGGATGAAATCAGATCTTTCTTCTATACAGGAATATGAACTCAAGAATGAGATATAAGATGATCATATCTGCACACTATTCCTCTCCATGAGATGAAAAAATTACAAGCCGAAATGCTGCTGGATTTAATATCCAGATTTGATATTCAAACTCTTTTCAATACTTGTATTTTAGATAATTTATCTTAGAATCAAGGGAAATCAAAGGATGTAAATAAACTCAGAATGAATAAATATGATGGTTGTTCTCTTTCTATTCTCTCTATTATGATTAAATAAGATAATCCTCTAAATCAAATGTTTTTGTTTCTTGTCAAAAAAAAATGGCGACTTTGCTAGGGATAACTATGGTCTTATTTAAGATTAACATAGAGAGTTTCGAGATCTTTATCGTAGTTTGGCATCTTATCGATAACAAAATGACGACTCTCAATGAGAACATCCTCCCCTTCATCTCTAAAGATAAAGCATTTTATCATTCAAATACTAATTACAATTTTGTATTGTTGTTTGAAGGTTACAATATAAAACTTCAAATTACAGTCGATGGAAAACGCGACAAAGAAGATGAATTTCTACTTCACTTGGTTGAATATGCAACGAGTCAACTTGCAGATTATGAAGCCCAATCTACCGCAAGTAAAAATGATATGCCCCAAGGTATGGCTGGAGTCATTACTACTTCGCCTATGGCACAAGAGAACAATAGCAACTGGGTTATTGTATTATCCCAAAGAACAAGGGCTTGAAATGCAACAATTGATAGGATGAATTCATTTCCACATAAAGTTAGGGGGTCGATAACTCAAATTATAGCTAAAAATAATCCTAAACTCGCTCCTCCGGCTCTATATCCAAGGAAATCTCTTCCCTCTCTAACATCACAAGATTTTCCAGCACTGCCTGTTATAAAGACTCGATGAACGAGAAAAGAGAAAGGAAAATCACCAATGAACAATAAATTTTTTGTGTTACCTCAAGATATGCCTTAACAAGAAATATCACAGTTGGCCGAATTCTATGAGAGTACAGAAGATCCGAATGGAACTGTAATGCCCCGAGTTATCAGTACCCGAGTATATGACTCGTTCTCCAAAAACCCAAGTGTTAACCTTTGAAGATAGTCAAACTCAGGTATATTTTTTTCTTTTCTTTTTCTTTCAGAGTTAGCAGTTTAGTGGAAGATGGACAAATCAAATATAAAGGAAAATTTACATTTACATTTAGAATATACAAGCTGGTGCCCATAATGACTTATATAAACCGATGTCTCTATATTAATAAATACAAGAATTACACAATTTACACATGATAAATAATAAAATGCATATAAACTTGAGTCGCAAGATCATGTAGCTTCTCTTGGCAGACAGAACCATACGTCCCTAATAATCGTACCCTGCTCTTTATCAATCTAAACATGAATATCTTTCAAGCCACCTGTATTACCTGTACAGTTATATATTCAATGAATGAGTAGCCAACTTAGTGTGAATTTTCCTCAAGATTACATACCGCCGCATTAGCTAAGCATAGTTAAAAATAATAAGGTATTCAAAATAATACATGATGCAGTCTTATTTAAATGCATGGATGCATGAATGCACATCGACCTGGGGATGATCATCTAGTCGGACTTGGACTTGTCACCCATGCATAGGGCTAGTCATTAGCGTAGCACATCACGTTTGTACATAATGTATAACATAATGACTAAGCCATCGTACATCATGTATATGGGTCGATAATCAATGGTATGGGAACTAGTGAAACGATACTCCACTAAACCTAAGGGCATGTGATAAAACATTCAGAATTATCAACTTGTCATCACCATATGCTATGAATGCATGATTCACCAAACCTTTATTATTCCAATTATAACTAGCCAATTTAGGTAAACTCAAAGGTCATTACGGGGGTTTGTCACCTAACATAGGTCGACAGATCAGGCATAGTGTCCTATTCCCACCATTCTCGGCTCATGAGATTTCTCACCTTAGGATGTTTAATGGATGCCCATCGACTAGTGATCAATCAAATTCAATATGCGAGAATTTCTATCGCATGGTTATATGGGAATGAATCATCGAAACTATGCAGGGCAAATATCAAATCATGGGACAAATATTTAAATTGAAGCGATAAAAGGTTGCATGAAGTTAATATTAAATCGAAACGGTAAAGATGTTATGTAAGGTAGTGTTAAATCGGAGCGGTAAAGAAGTCATTCCGAAGGCCATGTAAGCAAGACAACCTATAGTTGATAGACTCACATTCATATTCCACATCCTAAATAACCTCTAAGTCGAGGGTCCATCTCTAACACATTCTGTCTCGTTACATCCTAAGTGTGGGCTCCTTTATACAAGTGAAATTTTTCCTTTAGTAGGTGTAGTGAAATGAGTTCCAAGCGACTTACAATAATTCATTGACATATAAAAATGTATGCTCACAACATGCAAAATATATGTTAATCATTAAGTCTATAACTATCACAATAAATCATAAATTATATATATAAGCTATTAATTGGAGTTTAGATGGAAACTAACATGTAAGTAACATGCTATCAACTGTAATTCAAATGTAAGCTAGCCATTGAGATTCAATAATTAGTGTAAGTAATCACCAGTAATAGGATAACAACTACAATTCAACAAAAACTATCCCGTAGATTATTTAGGAAGTGGAAAGCTTAAGGGGAACAAGTCATCTCAAATCGCCTACTGATGTTGGTAGAAAGCGCATACGCCCTCAGGATTAAGTCCTTAGTGGAAGTTGGATGCGGCCTAACTTAATGTGTAGTGAGTTAATTCGGGAGGACGAGTGAAGACAATAACCCAATCCAACCGAGTCGAGCCGACTGTGACTCGACCACAACTCACATCTCTCTCCCTCTCTTCTTGTTCCTCCTACAAGTCCAGCCCTATCTGGACTCGGCCTAGAATCAATCTAGACTTGACCCAACAATCGCACTACCTCCCTACTACTCTCTTTTCCTCTCTCTTCACTCTCTTTCTTCCTCTTCTTTCTTCTCTCTTTTTCCCTCTCTACATGACTAGACAATTTTGGACTCAGGTAGACCCATGCCCAACTCAAACCAACTTGGTGGATTTCAGCTGAGTTGACTCGGTAACAACCCATAATCCAAACTCCCCCTTTTCACTTTCCGTCACTTCCTTTTTTTCCCCTCTCTACATGACTAGACAATTTTGGACTCAGGTAGACCCATGCCCAACTCAAACCAACTTGGTGGATTTCAGCTGAGTTGACTCGGTAACAACCCATAATCCAAACTCCCCCTTTTCACTTTCCGTCACTTCCTTTTTTTCCCCTCTCCTTTCATTTCAGTCTCTTTCCCTGGACTTCCCCAAGATCTGGAATGGACTAAATTCGACCAGTAACTCGCATCAGCGAGTCAGCAGTCCATGACTCGAACGGCTGAGTCGAGTTGGTGTGACACTAGCTTGAGTCATCTCTCTCTTTCTCTCTGTAACACCCTGTACTTTCTAGTACTCGTGTGCTACCTTGTAACCTAACTTAGTATAAATATAAACCTAGCCTATTTAAATGTTTACCTTCAGTATAGCCTAAATTGACCATTGAGAGTAATCTCCATCCAAAGATTACGCCACTTGATCATTAATTTGGGAGATCCAGCGTAGATCTTCATCTTAGTAGCTATAAAGTCTTGTGAGCCACTCAAATAGCAAACTTTAAGGTCACCGGATTGTTATTCTTGAATAAACAAAATCTAAATGATCAAAAGAAATTAAGAGGTAGCTTGGGACTTATCTAATGAAGGTGAATAACGTAGGTTATTTATATCGTCATCCAACCATCAGTTATATTCTTCATCCATAAATCGAACCATCCATTGTCAATGATAAACCCCTAATCATCAAATCCGCCGTTCATTAGGCCGCAATAACTAAGATTTATAATCCACACTCAATCATCACCTAAACACTTTAAGTAAACTAGATGATCAGCTACAAATTCTAACTCGGATCAAACTAGAAATCTCTTATGTTGATAATCAAGCCATCCAACTATTGGATCGCTTAACATCACTCAATATGGAAATCCAACACTGACTATCATAATCAAGTTATTCGATCACTAAATCCATTGTTAATTACCTTTTTAAACAAGTCCAAAAAACTTATATTTCAGTGTGAGGCAAGTTGTGAATAGATCGGACCATTGGAAGACACTTGAATCACTAAGTGTGGTCCACCTAATCACCTGATTGACCCCACTCTTCATCCAATACCGTAACAGGACCCGAAAAAATTGATGAATGGACTAGATCTCATGGATATACATCAGGGTGGCTCCCACTATAACTGTGTGTGCACACAGCGCACATGTGCGTGCAGTGCATTGGAATTGTCAACACGGTCAAACCATGTTAACCCAAAAAATTTCAAATTCTCTATTTAGAAATCTCGCCCGACAACAATTCAAACAGACAGGGTCCATTGGTGGTAAAGCTGGCCCACCATGACCATCCAATCAGATGATCTGAACCGTCTATCATGTTAAGACATGGGATCTGACCAAAACTAAGCTTTTCCCGCACCATAAAACACGAGGGCATGTGCACAAGTTCAGGTGTAAACAGGTCACGTGCGATGGTTTTCAAAAACAGCAACTCCACATTATTGCCAGGTTGGAATTCTGAGCTAGCTAGACTCCTTAGATCTCAGCCATCCATTTAAAAAAAATCCAAGAGTGTAGAAAGCTCTGTTATAGCAATTAGGGCTTCAAACCGCAACTCAGGATCGGTTGCAGCAGAGGAAACTCATGCCTCATCTAGAAAATGCTCCTATCCTTCCAACATGTGGGTCCCACTATGATCATTGAGCAAATCCATACCATCCATAGGCATTAGATCATCGGATCAACCACCTGTTGAGAAACTGTCATGGAAGCTCAACTCATCTTCCCCATCCATCCAAAAAACCCATCATCATGGGATGGGCCTTATTTGTTGATCAGATACGACATTTTGATGGGCCATACAATTAGAGAATCATCCATATCATCAGATCTTGGACATGTAGGCCAGATCTTAAGTTATCATTTATAACACTCTTGATTTGAACGAGCGCTTGTAACTAATCTTCTGATTAGTTGCACTCAAAAATTCTAGAAGCTGTTTAAGGTGGCTATAAAAGCCCTCTTTCCAATTCAGGAAAGAGGCCAACGAATCCCTAAAAGCCAGCGAGAGAGGGGAGATTTGGAGTGGGGTGCCACTTCTAGAGCCGTTTTACCACATTGAGTTGAACCAACTCAGATCAAGTCATTGCAAGATAGGGTTGAGTCTAGGGTGTCACCTGGTCACTCCAACAGAGAAAAGAAAGAGGAAAGGAAGACGAGAGAGAATATGGAGAAAATGAGTGAAAGAGAGAGAGAGCTCGATTCAATTGCATTGAGTCATCTCAGTTCGGTCTGAGTCTGGGTCGAGTCCAAACCCATCTATGTTGGGAAAAGAGGGAGAGAGAGAGAGAGTAGAAGGAGAATGGAAATAGAAAGAGAATAGAGAGAAGAGAGCAAGAGAAGATGAGTGTGGTTCGTATTGTTGGGAGCTCGGACTAAGTTTAGTGCTGCCTCTGGTTTTTCTTAGCAGAGTCAGACTCTGTCTGGGTGTAGGAAGGATGAATAAAAGAAGAAAGGAGAATGGAGAAGAAGAAGCAAAGAAGAAGAAGAGAAGATAGAGGAGAGAGGAGAGGTGATGCCGGTCCTTCCCTTGGATCAAGCCAAGTTGATTACAGGGAGACCCAGTTCGAGTCGCCACTTCTTCCATTTAAGCTGGGTCAACCTCGACTGAGTCCAGACCTAGCTGGAACTCAACATTTCAGTAAGAAGGAAATGGGGA
Organism: Magnolia kwangsiensis; assembly: GCA_037074715.1. Classification (NCBI taxonomy): domain Eukaryota; kingdom Viridiplantae; phylum Streptophyta; class Magnoliopsida; order Magnoliales; family Magnoliaceae; genus Magnolia; species Magnolia kwangsiensis. The sequence goes on along the minus strand of CM073576.1, from coordinate 36,622,673 downwards.
AGAAGAGCAGAGAGAAGGAAAGAAAAAGTAGAGAGGAAGGAAGAGAAGGAAAGAGAGAAAAGAGGGAAAGAAACCCAAGTGACTCGTCTAAATCAACTCGCTGAGTCAACCAAGGATTGGGGCTATGATTTGTTTGTTGCAATATGCCTGAACTGACACTTCAGATCAACTCATCAGGTAATCTTTCCCCTAGTATCAACTAGATCAATCTTATTTTATTTTGGAATGGTAACTTGTGTCGAATTGACTCAATAGAAGCACTAAGTCTTGGTTGACCCATCTTTGGCTTTTGAAAATTACCTCGGGACTTACTGTTAGATTGTTGAATCATCTATACTCGGCCATAACCAATAGTAAACTTGATTATGAGTCGAGTTAGCTAACTGGATTTAACTCTCTTATGTATGGGAGTCACTGAATTAGCTAAGTTCTTGACATTAAGATAATATAGTAGATTAGCTAATAATAGCTTTTGATTCGACAATGTAGCAAATGGGGCCTGATAATGCGGGCCGATTTAGAAATGAATCAAATCGATTCAAGCGCTCAGACCAAGCGAATTGGCTCTCTATAAGCATTTTATCAATTATTAAGCTAAATTTTCCTAGGTTATTGATTACTTGTGTTGCGATCTAGTTGTACAAGTGGTTTAAAGTGTGGTGTCTTGGACTCGAGATTGGGTTTTTAGCGAGAAGCAAGAAGTATGTCCACACCAAAGGTGAGGATTACCCTTCAAGCTTTCGCTTTCGTTCATATATCTTATCGATTGCCTAATATGGTTGGTTGCTCATGTTGAATTCAAATGTTATAAATAGTTGATGAATAAGTTTAAAGTCAAATATTTGAATATGTGATGAATTTCAATTAGCTCTATCTTATTTTAAGGTCAATACTTTAGCTATGCATGTGTTATCAACATTATACGTAGCAAAATTTATTATTTATGATTACTTGATGGTGTTTTTAGGAAATCCTCAAACTAGTGGCCACCTGTGTTATAGATTAAATAAATTTACATTGTGGACTTATCATCATGTGGATCATTTATGCCTATATGGCTTTTAGGGAATGATCCCTTCTTATAGTACCATTAAATGGAATATTTGGCCCCTGAGGCTTTTATGGAATAATTTCCCCATGTGGCTTTAATGGATTATTCTATATAACCTTGTGATGGTAAGTTTCACTTGTTGGGCTACGATTGGTCACTAGTTGCATAGGTTACCTTTAAACACCCTATTTGCTAGCCTAATGAGCTAGAGATGGTGAAATGAGATACTATGCTTGAGCTGTTGGCCTATGCTGGGTGATAAACCCTCCATAGTGACCTTTGAGCTTCCTTAAAATGATGGTTTCAAATTGGAATAATAATGGTTGGGCTAATCATCTATTTTCATGGCATATGGTATTTTCTGGGTGGTTAGTTCTCTTTGGGTGTACCTTTGTGTACTTTTTCAGGTGACTAATTCTCTTGGGGTGATCTATATTATTTGGTCTTTTTTGGGTGCTTAGTACTCCTTAAGTGTACCGTTGTGTACTTTTTCGGGTGACTAATTCTCCTTAGGCGATCTATATTATTTGATCTTTTCCAGGTGGTTAGTTCTCCTTGGGCGTGCCTTTGTGTACTTTTTCGGGTGACTAATTCTTCTTCAGCGATCTATATTATATGGTCATTTCTGGGTAGCTAGTTCTCCTTGGGCGTACCTTTGAGTATTTTTTCGATTGCATACTTCTCCTTGAGTGACCTTATTACATAGTCTTTTTCGGGTGACTAGTTCTCCTTAGGTGTACCTTTGAGTATTTTTTCAAGTGACTAGTTCTCCTTGGGTGACTTTTTACTAGTTGGATGTGCATCCCTAGGTCTAGGAGCATGTGCATACATCCATGCATTTAAACAATATCAACTTTGTGAAATTTATTTAATGAACGTGTATCTGATGAACCTTATCTAATTGCCATGATAATATTTGTGTAATATTTGTTATACACTGCCTTTGTTAACTATACTTAATTATCTTGATGATATGATAAATCTTGAGATGTATACCTCACTGCGATAGCCATTGATGTCATCGAACCGTGTTTAATATGCAGGTGATATAGATGATGCACATACTAGTGTTCATGTGAATTAGGAGGAGCCAGAAGACCTTGTGACTCTCTTTCCTGACTCCATTTCATTTAATTTGTACTGTATGTTTTGTAATGAGTTAAGATATTGATTTGTATAAGTTTTTGGGTAACCACTTGAAATCTTGGTTATGTATATTTAGACTCCCTCTTATACTTAAATTGTTTCCATCCCGCTATATTACTAACTCTGATAAAAAGAAAAAAAATGTATGTGAAATTGGCTATCTTTAAAGGTTAACACTCAGGTTTTTAGAACACGAGTAGTGTACTCGAGTTTCAGGAACCGGGGTGTTACACACGCTCTTTCTCTCTACCCTTTCTGTTGGAAGATGTCTAGCAATGGACTCAGCAGAACTTAGCTTAACTTGAGTTTACAGCGAGTCTGACTTGGTGCGGTTCAAGCTGGTGCAATGACACACCTACCCTCTCACTCTCTTTCTTTCTGATTCTTCTTCCTCTCTTTCTTCCTTCTCTTTTTTATTTTTTTCCTACTGGAAACATTCAGCAATGGAGGCCAAGCTCGGCCTAACTCGGCCCAAACTCGGCTCCATGTGACTCGAGCAAGCTGGTACGATGTGGAAGCAAGCAGTAGCTATTCCTTCCTCCTGTTTTTATTCTTCCATTTTCTTTCTCTTCCTTCCAGAAGCTTGTGGAGCTCTGGACTTGGTCCGGAACTAGCAAGCATGATGAGTCGAGCACCTAACTCGATATCGTGACCCAGCATCGGATTACCATGGCACAAATCGAGTCGAACTCTCCCTCTCTTTCACTGCTTCTTTCTCCCTTGCTCTTCTCTCTCCTTTTCACTCTTTGCATGACCAGTTAAGTATGGACTCAAACTTCACTGTGTGAATCGAAACGCTTCGAACCAATGAAGAAGATTGGAGGGGAAGAAGAAACAACCATTAACGGCAGATTCAAAAGCTGGCCATCTTCCTTCGAAACGGTGCTACTGGAGGGTCTAAACCTTCCATGCGATGGTTATAGGAACTAGAAAACAAAGCTCCGATGAAGTTTTCATGGTGGGTTGGAAGGTGGAGGCTGGCAGTTGAGTTTCGGAGGTATGCCTGCTAGGAACGGAGCAACGAACCCTCATCTCTCATATTCTCTTTTCTTGAAGCCCTAAGTTTTTTGAGACCAGATGGATAGTGGATGGTCAGGATATGATTTAGGTGTTTAGTTTCTAAAAACTGCTAATGGAACACATTTTTAGCATCAATTTTCTAGTGGAAAACCCTGTTTCATGTGAACAACGCTTGGATGGTTTGGATTCGTTTGAAACAGAGGGATCTGATTGGAGGAGGGATTCTCACATAGATCGCAATAACTGGCTCGAGAGGGGAAAGAATAGTTTCCATTTTTGGAAATGGAATGCCTGTGAGAGGGTGACTTTAGGCCGAATTTTCGTACATGCACGTGTGCATGCATCTATAAGGGTCCCACCAACCTGGATGGATTTGAGAGGCCTGTAATCTGAACAGTTTAGATTGACTCGATGTGGCCCATATAGATCATAAACGGTTGGTTTTGAGTGGGCAGGAAACACAACTTTGCTTGTACGCCAGCTCCATTCAACCAGAAATTGTGTGCATGCTCATAGGTTTCAACGAGCGAAAGTGTTGGGTTTTGGTTGAACTTGAGAGCCACACTTGATGGACGATTTAGATTGTCTAAACGGGTCCTGATGCTGGGTCATAATGAGATCAAAATGGACGTTCGTCCATTCGCTAGCTGTCGGGCAGGAAAACTAGAGGAATTCTTTCCCCTTTCAAAATTTTTGCTGTCAGACCTAGTTTGACCGGGGTTGGTGATCCAGTGCACCACCGGTGCACGTGAACTTTGCACATGCCCTAAAGTGGGGCCCATAGGACTAGCTAACAAAATCAGTGTCGTCCATCAACTTCCACTAGTCATATTAAGACCCCTGACAGAATATAAGGCAAATCCTAAACTCAGATGGCCCACACTTGTTGATTACATGTTCAATTAGTGATTTTTACCAATCCAATGGTCAGATTTCTCCTAGGTTTGAACACGCTAACTCATAAGGTCCTAGGGTTCAAGGATGGGGCTGATAAAAAACTTAGGTGGGCCATACCTAGTGATCTCATCGTCAACTATTAATTTCTGCTAATCCAATGGTCAGATTGTTTCCGAAGCTTGATCATCGTCAATATGAGGGTTTTAGGGGCCCGAGGACTATTCGCCTAGTGATCTACGGCTGAATTGGAGGCCCGATTCCTACAGTAAAATCTTGTATTGTTCATGACCCATTTCTAGGGTTAAGGATTGATGGATCCGATGATCTAGAGTTCTAAATCTATGATGGTCAGTTAGATTTTTCTGTTAATGAAATTGAAAATCCTAAAATTCCTTCTAACGATGTGATGGCCCATCTTGAATAATAACAGATGAATAGCTTGATCCATAGGTGGGGATTTCTTTTAACGATCGGAATTAGACTAGAATGAACGTAAATGTTTGAATAAGTTAGGTCTGTATTTATTCTAAGTTAGATTATACTGTAACACCCAAGTACTAAAAAGTACAGGGTGTTACAGGAACCTCTCTCAATAAGCCATATCATACCTAGATACTCTACCCCTATGACTGCCTCTTCAGACAACGCGGAAGCCGTCGTATGCATGATAGAGACCCACAAGGGCCCTCCACCAGGTGTTGATGAACAAATGGCTGAAATGGCAGAAGCCCAAAGAGCTTTGTTGGAAGAGTGTTGAAGCCTCCGAGAAGCTTTAACTACTCTTACTCATAACGTGGCTCAAGTGACGGCTCTACTGATAATGGCTGCTACGAATGAACCTGAACAACAATACAAGGGTTCATTACCAAATAGGGCAGGATCACACGGGTCTGCTCTCGTGACAAGAATTATGACACAAGAAGAAATGAGACAAATGGTTGTAGAAGTCTTTGGTGAACATGGACATATTGGGAGATTCAGCTACAGAATGTTATACCCTAAGGAAGTGGAAGATGTACCATTCTCGGCCAATTTTAAACATTCAGATTTTCAAAAATTTAATGGAGATGGATCTCCAGAAGAACATCTGGTACATTTCATCACAGCAATGGGTAACTTCTCCATTGTTTCGCAATACTGCTTGCGGCTGTTTGGTTCATCCCTGACAGGAAAAGCATTTTGATGGTATTCTAATCTGGTGCCGAAATCAATAAGAACCTGGGAACAAATGTAAGATGCATTTATATCTAATTTTTTCTCATCTGATCATGACGTTAGTATTGCAGAATTGGCCTCAGTAAGACAGAGAAAAAATGAACCTGTGGAAAAGTTTATCGACAAGTGGAAAACTTTGGGAGGTTTGTGTAGACAGTTAGCCGAAGAAAGAGAACAAGTAAATATGTGTCTGAATTCTATGGAGCCAAGAATTTCCTTTGGGTTCACAAGTGCTAACATCAGGACCTTTTAGGATTTTGCAACAAAGGCACATGCGTTAAAGCTAATGGTTAGGAAAGTGCCATCATTTCAAATCAGAACAGAGAGAAGAGGATTAAATAGTTAAATGGTAAACACTGTTGATCATGAAAAGAAAAGGGGTACCTTTTATAATAAACAAGAAACAAGGAAAGAGAAGATTCAGGTCGTTATAAGGAATGTGTGAATGACAACGACCTCGGTCATATGATTATCATAAAGAGTATGATTTCGAAAAAGAAGATGCTGTACCAATGATGGAATAGTTATTGGCTACCGGAGCCATCTAACTACCTTAGCCCAGGCATCCAGAAGAAGTTGAGATGACTAAGGAAAAGAAGTATTGCCGTTATCATCGTTATGTGGGACATCCAACGAAAAATTGCTTTACACTAAAGGACATGTTGCAAAGGATGATAAAACAAGGTGAGATAGTGTTGAAAAAGAATGAGAAGCGAGATAAGAAAGTGACTGCGAACACGACATCTGTAAGAGATTTGTTGAAGGCCTAGAAAGATCATGGGAAGATTGTTGCGACAAGGGAATGGTTGGTTGCAATAAATTTCATTAAAAATTCTCGTTATCATTCGCGTTTTGCTAAATCATCCTCTAAAGAAGTCAATTTAAGTGATTTAGTTTCCATTCATCAAAAAGAGGATGAGTCAGTAGAAGAATTTATTAATCGACGGAGAATACTAGGGGCATCGTGTTTATAGCTGGTAAAAGAAGAAAGAGAATAAATAAAATGCATAAGGCCAAATATTTCATTAAGTCTTGTCAGTCTGAATGTACAAATGTTTTAAGATCTAATTGAGTAGGCTTGCAGTTTAGAAAGGATCAGTGCAAAAGTGTTTAATTTTTATATAAGCCAACTATCCTAAAATTTTAAGAGAAATTCGGCCAATGCGATCGAAGAAAAAAGAAAAATGAGAAATCGACAATATGAGAAAAGAAAATCTGATAAAAGAGATATAAATAATCCTATGGCTAAGGAAATAAAGAAAGAATTCAGACAGTCCAAGAGCTGTGGAACGTATTCGTTTGAAGAAGATGATATACTTCCTATGCTGAACAAACTGTTAACAGCAGAAAAGATTAAATTGCCATGGCCAAAACGTCCAAAGGAGATGAAGAAAATAAGTGAAAGTGAGTACTGGTATTATCATCGTTTCCTCAAACATCAAACTGAGAATTTCTTCAACCTAAAGAATATATTACAAGAAATGATTGATAGTGGTGAAATAGTCATAAAGAAAGCGTACGATATAAGAGAGGAGATAAGAGTACACAAACCTGATTAAAACAATTTCTCATCTTCGTAATCAGGATGCAAAGCTATAAGACAAATATAATCACAAAACTGGGGGAAATTTTAATCATAGATAATCTGTATGCAACGATAAGGCATCAATATATTTGTCAAAATTTGCTGCATTAAGATATATTGTCTTCGAAGACCACTGTGATTTTGATTACGAAGATTATCGGTACAATATTTCCTAATCAAAAGGTGGCAAGACAAGTAGAATGATGAAACAGCCTCAAAAGCCAAAGCCATGTATTTTTCTCCGTATGAATAAATAAAAGGCGAATTCTCAAGTAAAGACGAATTCTCAAACAAAGGCAAATTCTCTAGCATATGAAGATCAAATACATCGAAAACGATATTATCATCAATTATTGCTAATAGTCAATGATTATCGCCAAATTAGAAATTATTGTTGTCGTCATTAATCGTTGACACAAAAGTCATCCTATCAAAATTATTATTATCGCCAAGCCGATACATTATTTTAATCATGAATATTATCGAAACATTATCAGCAGCAGCGATATATCAATTGTCAATTCACTATTCATGACAGTGGAACAAGCTTATATGGCCAACTTGCATAAGACCTGCCATCATCGGCAATATATAAAATTATACAGGCAATAGTAAGAAGCTAGTGGCCCTAAAAATCCTACGAAAGCCATTACAAGCTTAGACTCATGTGGGCAGCGGATGAAGCCAATCACTGCGAAAATCCATAAGCGGCCAAAAGTAGGAGGCTAATTACGCGTGAGACTAATACCGTCTATACAGCTTCTGACAGCGTCACGAGGGATGGTAAGAGAAAATGTCCTCTCGTGAATGAGTCTAACCTTGCAAGCAAAGAAAAAGTGGGCTACAGTGTACACTCTTTGGCTCATCCATAGATAGGCCAACCATGCATAAGACCCCCCAGATTCCTAGTTTGATTCTAGTAGAAACTCATGAGGATCGGTTTTTAGCCTCCTCATTGGACGTGCGACATTGGATTTGGTACACTAAGGTAGCCTTGTGAGCCCTGTGAACTCTAAATAGTTACTGCGCCCAACCTTGTGCGTAAAAATTCCATCGAGTTCATGGCCCCGATAGCTTCACTGGGCCCCTTTGATGGATCGCGGTTTGCGAAAAGTCCAGTGAACTTATGAGAGTTACAAAGACCATTCACGTAAGACCCTGACTCTGATTATTTAAGAGTTCAAAATTATGATAGCTCCACTACTCATGAGCTTAAACTATATATAAAAGTGTTCAGTTAAGTCAAGTTCAATTAAGTTATGTCAAGTCCAGTCAAGTCAAGTCATGTCTCGTCAAAGTATGTTCAATAAAAAAGTATACTAGCTCCACTACTCACAGAGCTTAAACTACATGTAGCATCCAAATGTTGCAGATATATATATGCTCGCCTATTTTACTTAAAATATGCTCAAAGATGAAAATTGCCTAATATGATAAAATAAATCAAAGGAAAAGTACTAGACCTGATGGAGATAAGAAATGAATGCTCGCCAAATGAGATAGAATCATCATCAACAACTGCTACCTCTTCGGGAGAGCTAGTAAATGAAAATTAATGAAAGTCGATAGGATCATTGCTTTTTATCATTCTAGCGACCCAACCATTCGACTTCTCAATCATGTTTCTCAGTTGATAATATTGAAGAGGGAGACGATCAGGGTTTAAATATGCTCTTCCAGAGTCAGTAAATGTTCAAGGGAAGTACACTCCTAGCCAGCCTATGAAGAAATGCCATGGAGCACAAACAGAAAAAGATTTGGAGGTAGAATCTTAAGAACCAAAAATGACATCCTCAAAAGTGCGATATAAGGAACATAGAACTGGAGGAGCTAGCGAATGTTTTCGGCCCTCCACCATTGCACCCGCGACCACGAAGAAAGATGGCCTGATGATATCTATCTGTTCAGAGTCAAAAAATATTACCAAGCTTAGCCAGCTAGAAAAGTAGCTAATTTGTAGGAAGAATTGTATTCGGTGGTACTCTTAATGTTCTCACAAATGGTCTTGAGTTCCTGATGATTATGGCCTGCAAAGCTATCAAGGTAAAGATATGATTATTAAAGCAAGACAATACAAATATATATAAGACCAGGATTTTGGAAATAGAAAGCAAGAAGGAGAAACTATATCACAGCTTTCGAGAAAAATGAGCTAGCCATTCAAGAGAAGTAATGTGATCGGGTTAAGGGAAATTAGCCAGTGTGCTGAAAAGTTCATGCGTGGTCTTTGAAATCTTAGATATGTTGTCACCTGCGGAAGCTAGAGCGAATTCTCCATTAGAAGGTATATATGCATAAAAAATATTACCCATAATGGGAAGACCTGCTATGCAAAGAAAATCCCATAAGGTAATGCTCACCCAAGGGAAGATGGAATGAGTTTGTAATTGGAGACTGATGATTAAGGAAGCCTTTGAAAATAGTTGCATTCACGTGAAAATGTTCTAACGTAGATATAATTGCATTAGAGAGGTTAATCTACTCCGGAATAATGGCGTGTTTTTGAACAACGGCTCGAGCCCAAGCACTGTAGAAATTGCGAATAGAGAACACCTATTGTTGAGAATTTTTCTGTATTCCAAGGTAATCTTTCAGAAAAGAAGAGTTGCTGAGCAGTTTCAAAATAATGAGCATGGGAAGGATGTTGAGGATCGTGGCATAGACACAAAAATCTCATTTTATGAATTCTACAAACTCTTTGGCGGGGTTCATTCTCTTCTAGATATCCTGTCAAAATTCTTAGTTCTTTCATGATCCAATTATCCATGGAAACAAGGCTATTTCATCGATCAAATGGTTCACTGTGTAGAATTGACCAGTGATGCCGCATATTGATTGGAATGATAGTTATTTCATTGTCAAAGGAGTTATGAAGCTCTAAAGTTTTTTCATTTATCTCTACATAATTCCAAGTATGTTTGAAAAACTATCTAGATCGTAAAGAAAATAGATGATTGTTCTTTCTCGAAGACAAAGCCTTCGAGTGTTGCATATTTATCAGGATAAATATAAGATTTTAAGGAATGAGGATTTAGGATTTGGAAGGCTTTGAAACCAATAAAGGCTTTATGCAAGACGAAGATGATTGTGCAGGAGAGCGCAACAAACAAATATTTACGTGGGGGCGTGCAAAGGGGAGTTTGTTGAAAGAAGGAAGATGTGTGTTGCATAGGGACATGCAAATGCAGTGCTTTGCGTGGGGAGTCACCAAACGGACAGAGCTTCCGTAAGAGAATGAAAGGATGAAAATGAAGAGTTGACTTTGGTATTTATAGAGAAGTGGACCCGATTAGCTATTGTGCGGGTGAGCACAACAATGTCTGATGGAAGGAGGGAAGATTGATCCTACTTCTTTATCCTAAAAAGGATAAACAAAGGATCAAGGCATAAAGATGCAGATTCAAGGATGAATCAAAAGGAGGGAAGATTGATCCTACTTCTTTATGCATCTGTCAAGGCATAAAGATGCAGATTCAAGGATGAATCAAAAGGAAAAAAGAAGAACAAAGAAGAAAACACAGAAAATGTGGAGAAGGGAAAGAGAATTCATGGTGATTACGCAGACCCACGCAAAGCATATTGATTGTGCGGGTCTGTGCAAATGATATCATAGGTTGCGCGTGCATGCGTAACACCTATTTGGGCAGATCAAGTCGGAAGGTTGAGATCTGATAAAAAGTGGGCCCCATGACATAAAGATCGAGGGTTTGCACGTGTGAAGGCCTATAAATACCCCACTCTCCCTCTAATTTGGACACGACGAAGATTACAAAGAAGGTCAGAGCCCTAAAGAAGAAGATTTCAAAGGTATCAAGAAGAGAAGGGAGAAAGTAGGCTTTTTGACAAGCCCGCGCAACACCATGTTGTTGTGCGATCATGAATGTAAGGAGGCTAGAATGCTGCTAAAATGATCGGATAAAATTAGATCTTTCTTCCATACAAGAAAATGAACTCAAGGAGATATAAGATGATCATATCTTCACACTATTCCTCTCCATAAGATGAACAAATTACAAGTCGAAATGCTACAGGATTTGATATCCAGACTCTTTTCAATACTTGCATTTTAGATAATCTATCTTAGAATCAAGGAAAATCAAAGGATGTAAATGAACTCAGAATGAATAAATATGATGGTTGTTCTCTTTCTATTCTCTCTATTATAATTAAATAAGATAATCCTCCAAATTAAATGCTTTTGTTTCTTGTCGAAACAAAATGTCTATACCAAACTGACCTGAGGTCGCTAGATTGTGATTAGGGGTTGATTGACATTTTAATATAATGGAGGAGGTTTTATATTATATTTGACTATAGTCGCCACTATTCAGTTACTTCATTCTTACAGTCAGCTAGATCTTGTAGAAATGTTAGGAATGAGAATCCAGAGGATCTCAATCCTAAAATGACTCATTGATATGTGATTGAAGATTCCAGATAAGGGACCATAGTTATAGAGAAGGAAAGTGTTGGGAACCCGCTTTGCCCGTATGAATGTATGGTCTCTACTTCACAAGATCTCTCAAACTTCTAGGGCTCAAGATTAGTTCTTGCACACCAATAATGTAAAATATGTGTACAATATCATGTTAAATGTAATGTCTATGACAAGATGTAGTTTCAGCTGGATAAATGTACCTTGAACCTTTCACTTGCCAAAGCAGTTAACCATCAATTCAAATTTCTATGGCAGGATCCAAGTATATCGGCAAGTCACAGAGTATACATTTGAACAGATCGGGTGTTGAGTGTTATGCATGTCATGTAATTACGTATGTAAAGTCATGTGTGTGATGCAGTGTTGCATACAATGCCTATGAAAAGCTATAGTTTCAGCTGGTAAATCCTCCATGACTTTCCCATTTATCGAAGCGATAAACCAACCAGTTCAAGTTTTTGATGGACATTATCTTATTAACTCAACGATGTAAAGCATATGTTTGAACTGACTGGGTGTACAATGCTATGAATAGGATGAGCAGGAGGTGGAGAAGGGACTTGGTGTTGCATGATGCTTATATAAGATAGATAAAGCTGATGGAAAGTTAGACAATAGGATTGACGATGAAATCACAAGGATTAGATTGAGTAGCTTGGATTAGCGCTTGGGTGGCTCAAAAGGCTAGGGATTAGGCTAGACTCTTTGGGGATGAAATTTTATTTAAGGGGGGGAGATTGTAACACCCCGAACTTTTCAATACCAGAGTATTGAAAGTTCTTAAGTATACCATGAAATTTAACTTATTATGTACATGTGTATGATACCAATCTAGCTATCCTAACTTTACATCCATTCTCCAACACAAATCTGACCGTTGGGAATAATCTCCATTCATAGATCAAGTCATCTTACCATTGATTTTGAGATAGGTCATCATATACCTAAGTATTCTCACTTGTCCACTATAATCAACCGTTTAGTCAACAATTCACCGTTAGGTAAAGATATCTGATCATCCACTCTGAGTTTGGACTACCTGATCATAGTAAACTAGTTACTTGATCTTAGCATTCACTCATACACATATCAAATTGAGATTCTAATCCATTCATCTTGTTCACCACCTATGAATATACTTAACCCACTATTAAAACTACAATCTGAGAAACTTGTACATGTGAACAAGTCACTTGAATCTAACGGTATACATGTTCTACCTCTTGATCACTCCAAAACTCACTTGTGATTATCCGTTTACAAAACTGACCATACACCCAGTAACATACATGATCATAATACTAACCATTAAGTTTTCCTATTTTTAACATGTCATCTGACCATCCATTATGGTGGTTGATATATGTACATTCCCTTAATTTGTAACGCCTTAAAAATCGGGGGTCAAGCAGAAGCTCAGCTCCCGAATTCTAACGCATCACTTATGCAACATAGATAATGATGATTGAATGTCGTTCGTGTTAGTGCATTAAACATGAACGAGATTAAGCTAAATCAACATATTATACTCCAGAGATGATTAAATTCAAATATGCTAAGTGGTACCTTAGGTTCAAGCAGTAGCGTCCATATATGGTAAACACACAATAGGCCAATCGGTTTATTAGACAGGTTTGACTGGTACGAGCGTATGCTAAATTCATCGACATGGGATCACTATCGACGATCATCGTACGATTCGGATTCACCAAACGCATCAAATGTGGTGAGACTAGTTCGGCCACTCAATCAGGATCCATTACCGATTGCCTGGACTAGGTGGTAGTCGCAAACATACTGTAATGTAATAAAGAATCACATACGTTAATCGTAACATCATGTTACAAACAATTCAAATACAATAATCATTTGAACATTTTATCCCACACATTGCACATGTTATTATACATGGGCTTTTATACATATATCACATAATAGTAATTTACATTATATGAAGGAAACTATTTGTATGACTCAGGAATGTAAGAATCCTGTCCTAATACACTTAATAAGTATAATCCATCAACAAAATCTCATTCAGACATTTTAACAAACATTTAGACTACACATTTCCAAGTATATAGGCTAGACTTACTACGACATGAATTATGACAATTCAGTCCACTACATTGATCATAAAGTATATAACATACGTGCATCTAAGATTAAAAATCATAATAAGTACAAATTAAGATTTTTCTTTCATTCAAACATTTCGATAAACACATAGAATGCATTTCATATTTACATAGTCCACACACATAGATTTCATTGAATACTTCATAACTAGGGTCACATAGCAGTAATCAAGTCAGACATAAATCATCATTGACATTGAAAGCCTTGAAAACCATAACCTAAATGTTTATAATCTGCACCTTTTACCGATAAACACGCATCGAAGTCAGTTTTTACACTAAGTCTTTGTCTACAGCACAACGTCTACCTGAATCACGGAATAGGTTAGTTATTTCACTGATCTTCCTATTTGGATATCTAAAACGGATTAGGATTAGTGTTTCTTACCCACGAACGGAGTCGGAATCGCTGGTATAGTAACAAGGAAGCGGCGATTCAGTAAGTGGAGCGACAAGGAAGAATCCCAGCAACTAACTCTCTTTGTCTCTCACTTTTCCTCACTTTCTCCTTTTCTTTTCCCTCTCTTCTCTCTCCTAGGGTATGGAATTTTGTATGGAATGAGAGAGGGATGGGTTTAGGTCCTTATATAGGCCTAAAACCGATGTAAATGGCCCCAGGGCCAGGTATACTTAGGTTATAGTCAAAGAAAGACTGTTTCGATCCAATGGAGCTGATCTGGAGGCCCATTTTCTATATATGGTCTGAAAAAGTTTTCTGACATTGGATCTAGGTCACGTTAAGTTTTTGATCTGATCGGATCAGTGGATTGACCGCTGAGGACCTATTTCAGTTCAACAGTCGTTGTTACTCGATCAGGGTCACAAGTACACTGACAGGTGTTGGAAATTTTTCCTAATCTGAGGTTGTAATTGGGTTAAAATCTGATAGTCTGATACATTAGATTTTTCTTACAAGAAAATGGCTCAAGTCACTTAAGTTTCAGTTCATTTCCTAAGGATATTCGCGTTTCTCATGCACTTCGCTCCGGGCTCAGGTTGTGCATTTCGGGATACCATTTGGACTTGATTTCTGAGATATTTTTCAAGCCCAGTAAGGTGGTCATAACCGTATAGTTTTACAGTAATCAGACTTTTGACGCGCAGTCCAGGTCTGATACGGAGTTTCGTGTGCTCCCGAGAGCAACTGGGTTTTAAGATTGATCCTAGGTTTTTAGGTAGTGTAGCGTCAGTGATTTTACTGATTTTGGGTCTTACAGATCATATAGAAAGTAGTTCAAGATAATCTTCTATTCAATTAAGTTTAGTACTTTATTAATTTTTATCTAATTTCTAAAGGATTCAGTCCTGAGTGATTTCTGTCTACGGTGGTACTCGGGTCTTTATACGAATTTTTCCAGGTCATTACAATCTACCCCCTTAGTGAAAATTTTCATCCCCAAAATTTCCTAAGGGTAATAAGTAAAGGTTTTATTATTTCATTTGTTTAGTTCCGTTGGTTTCAAGTTTATATACATGTTAGGGTATATAATAACTAAACTAGCCTAGCTCATAATGGTCTACCCCCCTTAAAAGTTTTTACATTTGAGGTTTGAAAATAATTGTCCAAATCATTATTTATCATGCTAAGTGTTTGATGATAAAGTTTACCTAAGGGTGGTATAATTTACTCTTTATGATTGATCTAAAATGGAAAGACAGTTATGGTAGGCTTAAATTCGATACGTCGATTGCCCGCCTGAAAAGGGTAGACAACTCATTGTATCCCTTCCTAATCTTGATGGATCCTGGTCTTCTAATCGGTCAAAATAGCGAGTCCTTTGATAATAACCCAGGATTGAGAATTAAGTTAAGCCGCAAATGCCTCGTAGGGATATGGTTTTGAAATTCTGAAACCTAATCATCCTAAGTATTTAAGGAGTATTATAATTCATTAGGAAGTTCAAGCTTCATGTCTATAAGGTTGTCCTTTGGATCTTGTTCAAAGAGAGTTCTTGTTTACCCTATGTTTAACTTGGTGGATTATAAGTTCTTCCATGGTGCTCATAGTCAAAAGACTATACTAGAAGGGTTTTCAATCTCCTAAAATTATATTTGTATGTCACCATTTCGATCATACGGCTAGGGGATTATGGGCAGTTTTCACTTCGGGAGGGAAGGAAGAGTTAAGAGTTCTAAAATATTTCAGAAGTTTGGGGTGTTAGCAACATAAGGCCACAGGAAAGGAAGGAAGAGGGACATCTCCTTGATACGGTATGAACCTTGAACTTACAAGGGAATAAGAAATACTATAATCCACCTCTAACATGAGCTTACGGAGTATTAAACTATGAAACTCAATCCTACCCGAGGGTCCTAATTTAATTGTACAAAAATAACTAAAAAAAAATATATATATATATATATATATTTACGTATAATCAAATTTAATCATAAGTTAATTCCTAGTATGATTATAAATATTTTTTAAATAGATACCACATACTAAACTTTAATATGAAAAGGTATGACCAGTCTATTGGTAACTCGAAGTTGTAGAAATTTTTTGTTTCAACCCTTCTATTATTTATAACATATTTGTCACCTCTAGTTACCATATTATTTTTAAAATTTCTATAGTAATCTATTGTTAGGCCTATTTATAACATATTTGTCACCTTTGGTTTAATCCATTAGTGTCTACCACTAGGAATACAGGTGTACCTTGAATGTGGGTAGTGACCTCAAAGGGCAAAGGCATTGCAGTTGTTGTCTTAGATGCTCTAGCCATTAGTACATATACATGTGCTTGTTGCAGATGATCTGGTTGCACTGGTGGTGTAGATTGTAGAGGTGGAGTCGTTATAACACGTGGTAGCTGATGGTCGATCTTCTAAGGTGGCGTGATACCATTATCTTTCATCTTGGTAAAACAGAAGGGGTTAGTGTGTCCCCCTCTATTGCAATATGTACACCAACGGCCCATTCGTCTCTGATGGGTCGACGGAGCCATGGGCCTAGGAGGCGAGTGTACATGTGGCCTCTTACCTAGGACTGCACGGTGCTGTAATTCTGGACGATGCCTTGGGCCCATTGGTATGCATGTCTAAGAAACTCTATCTCCATCTTGCTCAGCTCGTAGAGACATGTTGACTAGCTCGACGTAATTGAAAATGCCAACGCAACACATCCTAGTGCGGATATCGGGCCACAACCCATATGAAAAATTACCATATTTTTATCGGTTCATCTGCTAATATCAAAGGGGCATATCTGGATAGCTTCGTAAATTTATTCTCATATTCTAACACGGTCATCCCTTCTTGTCGGAGGTGAAGAAACTCACCCTACTTTCATTACGGTATGTGAGGGGGAAATACTTCACTAGGAAGCGTGTCTCAAATGCATCCCAGGTCCACACGTGTCCTGCGGAAACTATTTGTAGGATGTTGTCCCACCATAAACTAGCCTCCTTCTCGAACATATAGATGGCTAGCTCGACTTTCTCTGCTTTAGTGCAGTGCAACGGCTTCAACATCTTAGAGATGTGATCTAGCCAGTACTCAGCCTCCTCGAGTCTGTGAGTACCCACAAAAGTGGGAGGATGAAAATGCTAAAAATGCTCAAAAAGTCTGTTGTTATTCATGTTCCCAGAAGAGTGCGTAGGTGATGTAGGCAGAAGCACACTTATATTCTGGGCAAGGGCACCTACTATGGTGATGAAAAACTGTTGCGACTGTTGTTACTACTGCTGCATTAAGAGCATCATCTTCTCCAACCTATCAGGAGGAGTCAACTGAGGTATCTGTGGCATCGATGTGGATGCACGGTTCTATTCAGGAACCAGTGGTGCATAAGGTGTTGGCCTATTGGTGGGGCCAGTGACCCATTGTGAATCCGGCATCGTCTCAAAGTCCAGGCTCAAGCTAGGGTCCATATGGCTATCGCTTAGGGGAGGTGCCTCGTCAATCGAGTCGTGTGAGACGTGCCGTACTCTACGTGGCCTTAGGTGGCATTCCCTATATACAACATAGGGTGCACGTGTGTAAGATTTAGAATAACTACACACTTCTCCCAACATTCTACGTATCTCAATTCAAAAGAAGCTTTGTGCACTTCGTTTAACCAAAATTGTCATGATACATATGCTGTGGCATTACCAGAATCATGACAAAAGATGCATATGAGCTAATTTAGGAAAATTTTTAACACAACTATTCTAACACCCAACTAAACGAACAAGGGTTGTTACATTGGAAAGGGAGAAACAAAGTAAATTAACAAGTGACTGCTACATATGACTAGTCCGCTGACTCTGGTGATAGAGGAGCACCCTTGTCCTGTATATAACACATGAGATCCTTCAAGGTGCGAGACACCTTCTTAAATTTCTGTTTCATGAAGGCCCTAGCTTTTTTCAAGCTTGGCTCGAGTCTCTCTGACCTCTTGTCACAGGGTAATCTGGCCCTCCTAAATCTGAGCCAAACGTGCTTCTAAAGTAGCCTGATTACTGTCGCGCTCATGTGTAGCAGAAGGAGAACCCTCATCAGTGTCTTGGGCCTCCTCTTCTTCCTCTTCCTCGCTTTCTTCCTCTATTTCATTTTCTCCTTCTCTTCCTCTTCACTCTCCATCTCATCCTCACTCTCATCGAGTCAGGCTTGACGTTGTCATGACCTAATATTCATGTTGTTGAGAGTAGTGTCATTGATGAAATGGATCGGTGTAGGAATTTTTTTGCTCAATCTGTAGCCGAATTCATGCATAAGCTTGCATATTAGTCAGCTAAATGTGAGTGAAATGGTTGTCCTAAGAGATCGTGCGGTCTAAACTATCTGTAGTAGTACATATGTAGGCAAGCACAACTTATTTCCCTGCTCAGCTCTATATAGGAAATCCACCATCAAGTGAGTGCGTTCGGTACGGTTGCTCCACCTGGGATACACATTGTATGTGAATATATGGTACAGCAGACGAAATTCATGAGTCATCTCGGATGTCAGGAGGTAATTACCTCGATTCCAGTGGACCAGTTGGCCATAAAGGAATTGCGTGCGGTGATCTCTTTCACGCATGCTCCTGAGGTTCTTCTCGCTAGTATGCACCTTTCCACACGGCATCCCCATGACTCAGGCTATCAAGTCTATGTCGACAACGGCTTCCCGCCTTCCTATGGGGATAGAGAACTGTAGAGGCTCCAGCAGAGGATCGTGTATATGGGCGTAGAAGGCTCGGACAATGCTCTTATTTGCACATGCCTTGCCCTCAAATATGGGACCCCATCCCACGTCCAACAGGTGGTCCATCGTCGGGTAAAGCCCAAAGAGTTTCTCATCCATGTGTGCTTCAAAGAGGACCCTAAGGCGTTGAAACCTTCCATGTGACATATCCGCCAGTAGAGCTCTTTCGAGGGGAGCCTAAGGATTGAGATCTCGCTTCGTCCTTATCTCCCAATTGATGCTTATACTTGCTGTGGTGCCTTTCTGCCTTCTTGAATGGGTAGGGTGGCTAGGCCCAGCTTCATCCGTGGAAGCCCTCTTCTTCCACATGAGAGAAAGAAATGTGAAAATAGAGAAAATCGCCACCACTAGCTCGAAAAGAACCATTTGAGCGAAACAAGATGAAGGGATAAAAGGGGTTGTTAAACTTTGAGATTTTTGAGACACAAATAAATGTTTGTGTACTCAAAAGAGAGGGATTAAGGGAGATAAGAGATGGGTTTGACGGATAGGGTAGAGAATGGGTATGTAGTGATGGAAAAGAAGAGGATTTGAAATTAGAGGGGAGACTTGAGAGAGAAAAATGGAATTTTTTGAGAGATTAGAAAGCTTGGAGGTGTGCAAGAGAGGAAAAGGAAGCAAATGGGGAGGAAAAGGGGGTCCCCACACATTTTTGTGGGCCCCACAGCGGTGTACACATGTCGACCTGACTGGCCCGACGCGGCCCGACACGCTTCCTGTCCAAAATTCAGGATGCATCCCCGATTCGGGGATGCCATCCCCAGTCGCTGGACAGTGGGGGGATGCCTCCCCAAACTGGCAATCCAGGACACTTGATGTGGGCGGGACCCACCTCGGATCCCTCCGATTTGTGTCTTTGGGGCCCCCCGAGTCTGATTGAAGCGTTTTCAGGTCCCATCACGCATAAATTTCAGGTTCTTTCAGTGCAAAATGCACCAAATCCTAGTCTATACTTGTTGATTGACGATCTGGGAAAGGATTTGAGGCCATCTCACATGATCACCAAGGCCTACGGGCCTGGTTTCAACAATCAATTTTGGTCACTTTCTTCGATTGGTGAAACTAGGCATCTTATGACTATTTTTACGTTTCATCTTACCCCCCAAGTCAAAGTACATCAGTGTGCCTCGTGTTACCATAACGCAGGTCTATTTTAATCCAAATCATGCTCTGATACCAAATTGTAACGCCCTGAAAATCAGGGGTCGAGCAGAAGCTCAGCTCCCGAGTTCGAACACATCACTTATGCAACATAGATAATGATGATTGAACGTCATCCATGTTAGTACAGTAAACATGAACGAGATTAAGCTAAATCAGTATATCATACTCTAGAGATGATTAAATTTAAGCAAGCGGAAGACTGTGATAGATATATAAATCATATAAACTGTTGTAGGTCTCCAGAGTGTGAACATATTACCAGGTTAACGAAATTACATGTACAGTTCGCAAAATTATAAAATCATAAAGGGTAATGTCTACTAATCCATATCCTTGTAGCCCTGGTAAAATAACTCCAGGTCTACATAGACCCGCTAAAGAGTTGCAAATAGGAGAACTCCTCCTCGTCGTCTTAGAAGTCAAGCTCCGCCTCGTAGGCCTCAACATCACCTAAAACTACAATAGAGTCTAGTTAGTGTTTTAAAACACCGTCTCAGAGTGGGAGTGAGTGATCAACTCAGTGGAGCTATAAGGCAAAGGTTAACATGTTATCAGTTCATTTAAGCAGTAATAATAAAGCAATATAATAATTATATCCTAAGTACTCTTATTAATGCAGGAATGGCATGCGATAATGATGTATGCCCTCACCTACACTCCCTTAGCGACATCATCTCACGATCGCGGCATGCACCACTTTAGACACGTGCACTTCCTTGCCAAACCACATGCAATGCATGTATGATCATGTTAGCCCAATTCTTAATTAGGTTTATTCAAATAACATATTCGGGAAACTAAGGTACCTTCCTTTTTATCATTTACCTAAACAATGGTCCATCTAGGGTCGTCAATCCTAGTTAATCACATACGATAGGCAAGTTTGAGAGTTTACACTCTAGGTCACTACAAGAGGCTTGTTACAGTCAGCGTAAGCCTATTTTGTACTCGAGGTCACTCCACTAACGCCCTACCAACTAGTAGTCTATTTTCGAAGGCTCGTCACCAACCCAACTAGGGACCACAGTTAGGCTGTGCCAGTGTAGGCCGACAGCTTGAATACAGCGTCCCATACCACCGTATTCGGTTCATGAGTTTGGGTTGCTCACCGGTCACTACGGGGAGGTTCGTCACCCCAGCATAGGCCTATAGCTCGACCACGGTGTCCCATACCACCATGCCCGGCTCCTGAGTCTTAGCGGATGGTGGTATCATGGTTGAAGCGGGTGTTTCAATGGTAAGTGGTACCTTAGGTTCAAGCAGTAGCATCCATACATGGTAAACACACAATAGGCCAATCGGTTTAATAGACAGGTTCGATTGGTACGAGCGTAATCTGAATTCATCGATATAGTACCACTGTCAATGACCATCGTATGACTCAGATTCACCAAACGCATCAAATGTGATGAGACTAGTTCGACCACTTAATTAGGATCCGTTACCGATTGCCTCGACTAGGTGGTAGTCCCAAACATACTCAGATGTAATAAAGAATCACATATGTTAATCATAATAGCATGTTATAAACAATTCAAATACAATAATCATTTGAGCATTTTATCCCACACATTGCACATGTTATTATACATGGGCTTTTATACATATATCACATAATAGTAATTTACATTTTATGAAGAAAAGTATTTGTATGACTAAGGAATGTAAGAATCCTGTCCTAATATACTTAATAAGTATAATCCATCAACAAAATCTCATTTAGACATTTTAACAAACACTTAGACTACACATTTCCAGTATATAGTCTACACTTACTACGGCCTGAATTATGACTATTCATTCCACCACATCGATCATAAAGTATATAATATACGTGCATCTAAGATTAAAAATCATAATAAGTACAAATCAAGATTTTTCATTCATTCAAATATTTCAACAAACACATAGAATACATTTCATATTTACTTAGTCCACACACATATATTTTATCGAATACATCATAACTAGGGTCATATGGTAGCAATCAAGAAAAACATAAATCATTATTAGCATTGAAAGCCTTGAAAACCATAACCTAAATGTTTATAGTCTGCACCTTTCGCCGGTAAACACGTATTGAACTCAGTTTGTACACTAAGTCTTTGTCTGTAGCATAACGGCTACTTGAATCATGGAATAGGTGTGCTATTTTGCCGATCTTCCTATTTAGATATCTAAAACATATTAGGGTTAGGGTTTCTTACCCAAGAACAGAGTCAGAATCGTCGTTATAGCGACAAGGAATCGGCGATTCAGCAAGTGGAGCGGCAAGGAAGAATCCAAGCAACTAACTCTCTCTGTCTCTCACTTCTCCTCACTTTCACCTTTTCTTTTCCTTCTCTTCTCTCTCTTAGGGCTTGGAATTTCGTATGGAATGAGAGAGGTGTGGGTTTAGGTCCTTATATAGGCCTAAAACTGATGTAAATGGCCCCAGGGCCATGATATACTTAAGTTATAGCCAAAGAGCAGCTGTTTCGATCCAACGGAGCTGATCTAGAGGCCTATTTTTTACATATGATATAGGGAAAGTTTCCTGACATTGGATCTAGTTCAGGTTAAGTTTTCGGTCTGATCGGATCAGTGTATTGACCGCAAAGGACCTGTTTTAGTTCAATAGTCACCGTTACTCGATCAGGGTCACGAGTACACTGACATATATTAGAAATTTTTCCTAATCTGAGGGTCTAATTAGGTCAAAATCTGACGGTCTGAAACCTTAGATTTATCCTGCAAGCGAACGGCTCAAGTCACTTAAGTTTCAGTTCATTTCCTAAAGATATTAGCATTTCTCACACACTTCGCTCCGGGCTCAAGTTGTGCGTTTCGAGCTACCATTTGGACTTGATTTCTGAGATGGTTGTCAATACCAGTAAGGTGGTCATAACCGTATAGTTTCACGGTAATCAAAATTTTGATGCTCCCAAGAGCAACTGGAGTTTGAGATTGATCCTAGGTTTTTAGGTAGTATAGCGTCAGCGATTCTACTGATTTTGGGTCTTAAGATCATATAGAAAGCAGTTCAAGCTAATCTATTATTTAATTCAATTTAGTACTTAATTAATTTTTGTCTAATTTCTAAAGGATTCGGTCTTGAGTGATTTCTGCCTGAGGTGGTACTCGGATCTTTGTACGGATTTTTTCAGGATGTTACATGATTAGTTTGGTCAATAATTCCTTATTCATAATAGTTTAGATATAAGTTCTTTTGTAAGAATTACTTAGAAATGTGCCTACAACCATGTGAAATTATTTAATTTCTCAAAACTCTCATATCAGCAAAAATTATGAAAATGTCATTAACCTAGACCACTAAATTCTAGATCACATGATTCCCACGATCCGTTTGATGTGAAATTTTATACTATGTGTATGTATCATAAATTAGCCATACATGTCAAATTTTGGCCCTTAGATTATTGTAAAAGTGACTCAATTGACAAATCAACCCCTTAACCGTTAATTTTGGTATCCATCGACTGAAGAAACCTCGTGGGTATGAACAACATGGATTAACCATTATATGGACTAAGTGTGAAATATAAAGACCCCACTTTGGTACGCTATTCTTTAGGCATGAAGTTATCCTGCTAAGACCTACTAGCTCCTTATAAATATGGATCTTCCGATTCAACTACTTCCTTTTATCTAGGGGTGTACATCGAGTTGAATCGAGTCAAGTTGGCCTCAGCTCGAACTCGGCTTCGTTTGGTCCTCGAGCCTGACTGGCCAGCTCGAACACTGACTAACCTCAGATCGAACTCGACTTCATTTGATCCTCGAGCCTGACTGGCCAGCTCGACTCATTTCGGTCAGCAGCTCGGCCCGAGTTTGAGCCAAGATAGAGCTGAGTTCACCCTTGAGGCATTTCCATAAACACTTGAATTGCAACTTCAACATCCCATTGTTGGTGAGCTACATCAATGGCAAATAAACAAATTACTTATGAATGTGATGACATATTCATGCTTTTATCACATGCATTATTATAGGTAATATTGAAGTTGAATAGCTAGGTGCTTGTTCTCTTTTAGAAACAACATCCTAGTTATCTTCTCATATAGATAAGCTCGACAGGTGGGAAGAAGAATCCTTACCTTGATATCCTTAGCTTGTCCTAGTTGGGATGACAAAGTCCAAGATGTCATCTATGCAAAGAGAACTATTTTATCCTAGTTCTCTTTTTAATTCCCATGTATCACCTCGGGTTGAATGGAAGTAGTTGAGCATAAATATAAGACATACAATGTATCTCTAAGCTCATCATATGCTTATTAAATGTCACTTCGTTGAGTCATTTTATCAAATAGTTGGTGAGCAACATTAATGACAAAGTAACTGAGTCACCAAACTAGTTCGATTCGAGCTGGATTCGATCCGAGTTGAGTTGAGCTGGGGCCTACTCGAACTTGGCTCAAACTCATTTTCGATCTCAAAAAATCAGCTCGACTCGACTCGAACTTAGCTTCGAACTGAGTCGAATTGAGCCTTTTCAATTCGAGTCAAGCAAGCTAACTGAGCTAGCTCAGTTCATGTACACCCTTACTTCTGTCTATCCAAGTAAAATTTGGACCACACTCTGGTCTCATATAATTACAAGATTATATAAAATTTATGCCTTGATTTATGATCCTACACCATTGAAGGTTGAAGCCAGTTCCTTCCTTTTGGTACAAATGTAAAATTTTAGATTTAGGCTTTTTCCATAATCGATCAACCACCCAATTTCATCCAACAATTTTCCTATCCTGACTACACATTCCTTCCAAAATTGAGCCCTGATCATTAAGTGTGGACCATTAATTGAGATCAAGTTCATTTTAGAACCCGTTAGGAGAATTTTCAAGATAGGCCAATCTAAATTTCAGATCACCAAAAAAGTCATATACCCCGACTCTATTTGACAACCCTGACACAATGGACTAATTAAATTTAAAGAAAGATCATCGAAAAATGATAAATTGGAGAAACCTAATCCAAGTGGGATGTGAAACATACCCCTCTTACATGCCTACTCCTTTTAAAAAAGAGTGTGCATTCCCCTCTCCTCTCACACGCCTAATCTCCCAACGCCCAAGGAGAAAGAGAGAGAGAGAGAGAGAGAGAGAGAGAGAGAGAGAGAGAGAAACCTATATGCCCTCTTCCTTCTTCATATATATGGTGTCTCCCTCATACTTAAGCGATGTCGTGAATCATGTGGAAGCTTTTCATTTAAAATCTTTCCTACATAGATATCTACCTAGGATTTAGATCTAAGGCTAAGATAAGGGATTCCTTTAAGCTTACATTAATTTACTATCAACAGTTATTTATCCTTTGGGAATTATGGTATGATGTTGATTACATGTAATTTTTATTAATTTATGTACGGTGAGGGATAAAAGCCTTGCCCTTGCCTTTACTAACTTTGTTGAGTTAGCCCTTGCTATTCTCCTCTTTTTTTGAGTTAGCCATTGCTACTCTCCTCTTTTGTAGAGTTGGTCATTGCTACTCTTCTCTTTTGTTAAGTTCGCTTCTTGCTACTCTTATCTTTTATTATGTTAGCCGTGTGCTACCTCCCTTTATGGCTTGGGTATGCTTCTTTGAATTCCAACTCTTATGATGCAAATTATTTCTCTTTCGATGCAAGTGATGTGTTAAAGGTATCATAACTAGTGATTCAAATATTTATCGTGGATATAATGCATTACGCGTAGCGGCCCTTTGGTCGGTACGTAATTTCATGGGTTGGTTGGCATGGTGCACAATCGATGTAAGTAAATCACCATGCATGTTACATCACTTTTCAGGATTGGATGTCATAAATAGTCGCTCCATGAATACATCATTTCACGTAAATCCCTCAATCACGTTATTGTGTCACCTTGAGATGTTCGCATAAATCCACGCTAACGTTGGACACACCGGCGAATATCCATAGTTATAGGATGTGGGGCGAGTCGGATTTTTTATGAATTATATTCCACATTGTGATGATCAGTACGTATGATGAGTCGTACACACTTTTCTAGACATGCAGTCATATACATATTGGTTGCGCATCCTGATACCTCTCGTAGCGGTGGAGTACGAGATGTATCAGAACCCTTAAATTACTTTTATGAATCTCTTGAATTATTATTAATCTTAAAGGATAACCATCACTATAAGTAGGGTATTGACTATCTCCAACCATACAGATAACGCAGGTGATGTACAGATTGAAGATCTAGAGAGCCATCTCCCTATGGAAGATTATGCTGAATGAATAAGAAGATAGTTTTATGATTTAGCTTTATATTTTTAGTACAAACTTGATAATGTAATAAGCTCCCCTTGAGAGGGCATTTGATAATTTGTTAAATTCTTTTGCTCAAATGAAATAATAAATACAGTTAATTTTATCCTCATGAATGGTTACCTTCATGAATGTAATTGGATGTGATCTAAATGAATATATATATATATATATATATATATATATATATATATATATATATATATATATATATATATATATATATATATATATATATATATATGTATGGTGTAATGACTCAAAAAAATCCATACAAAGACCAGAGTACCACCTCAGGTAGAAATCACTTAGGACGAAATCCTTTAGAAATTAGGTGAGAATTAGCTAGTGCTAACCTAGTTTACCTGTGAAATTTGCACTAATCACTTTAAATATGATCTGTAAGACTCAAAACTTATAGAATCGTTAACGCTACGTTACCCTAAAATCTAGGATCCATCTCTAAACCCAGTTGCTCTCGAGAGTATTCAGAAACTCCGTATCAGACCTGGACCGCACGTCGAAAGTTCGATAGCTATGAACTTAGATAATTAAGACTGCCTAGTTGGACTTGACTATCACCTCAAAAATCAAGTCCAAATGAGGTCCTGAGACTATTTTCTTGAGTCCGGAGTGAAGAGTGTGAGAACGTGAAGGTTTTTAGGAAATTAAATATAAATTTAAGTAATCTGAGTCGTGTCACTTGCGGACCGATTATAAGCATTCAGACCGTTGGAATTTGACCCAAAGTTACCCTCGGATCAGGGGAAATGTCCCACACATGCCTATGTAGTTGTTGCCCTGATCGAGTTTCGGTGATCGTTGAACTGAAACTGGTCCGCTATGGTCGATCTGGAAACCCGATCAGACTAAAAACTTAGCATGACCTAGATCCAAGGTTAGGAAGCTTAAGTCCGACTGCACTCCAAAAAGGAGCCTCCAAAAGTGCTCCGTTGGATCGGAACAGGCCTCCTTTGGCTATAACCTAAGTATACCTTGGCCCTGGGGCCATTCCCATCAGTTATGGGCCTATATAAGAGCTTTAAACCCCTTCTCATTCACTCCATACGAATTTGAGAAAACCCTAGGAGAGAGAAGAGAGTAAAGAGAGAGAAAGTGGGAGAGAAGTGCGAACTACTCATGAGATTCAATCCCCATTACTCCACGTGCTTAAACATCACTACCGGATCGCTATTTCGGCGCTTTCAATTCCACTATTGGGTAAGAAAACCTAACCCTAATCCATTCTAGGGTTTCAAATAGTTGAAATGATGAAATACCTAACCTAGTTCATGCTATAGGTTGCCTTTCTGCTGATGCCAATGGTTATGTGTTTAAAATGAAGCTGATACACATTTACTGGCGTAAGGTGCGGACTATATACGTTTAGGTTATGGTTTTCATGGCTTTCAATGTCGGTTAATGATTTATTACTGACAAGGGTGCAATTACACATGCCAGATGTGTTGTCTGTTTTGGTTTACGTATATGTATAAATTATGTTGTATTTAGGATATTCCATATATTGTTGACATATTTGTATGTATTGAAAATCTAGATGTGTGTTTGACATGATTAACTGTCATAAATACATGGTTGTTAAATATGCGACAACTCCTTGGTGAAAGGATTTGCCCTAATACGTAACATAGCCAACATACATCATGTATGTTGGAAAGTGTAGTCTAAGTGTTTGCAGAAATGTCTGCATGAGTGAGTAGTTGTTAAATGATGCCAATTAAGGGTGTTGAGATGAGATTCTCAACTACCTTAAGGATGTGTATGATTTCCTCCATGTACAGTACATGATAATATCTAATTTATTTATAGAATGTACATGCGTAACTTTATATTTAAAGATGTATTCCTTCATATGCTCAAATGCTTATGGGACTTGAATTGTTTATTCCTTATTGCTTTCACTATCTCATATGATGGCTTGTTACAAATGAATATGGTTGGGGCTATTACTTAGTCCAGGTAATCGGTAACAGGCTTTGATCTGGTGGTTGACGTTACTCTCGCCACACAGGACGTGTCGATGAATCCGAGTCATACTACAGTTGTCAACAATGGTTAGGCAACACAGAGTGCTCATGCACTTCATGTCGGTTAACTCGACGTGCGCTCATGCTAGTCGAGCTCGTCAAGTAACCCGATTGGCCCGTTGTGTGTTCACCATGTATGGATGTTATTGCTTGAACCTAGGGTACCAAACTCATCGGTGAAAATCCCGTTAACCTTAGTACCTTGATTCGCTAAGACTTATGAGCTAGACATGGTGGTATGGGACATCATGGTCGAACTGTCGGCCTATACTGGGGCGACGAGCCTCCCCGTAGTGACCAGTGAGTAAACCAGACTCGTGAGCCAAATATGGTGGTATGGGACACTACATTTGTGCTATCAGCCTACACTGATAAGGTGACGAGGCCTTAGTAGTGACTGTGAGAATACTCTGAGTCTACGTGAGGCGAAGAGCCTTTCCATAGCGACTAGGGTATAAACTAGGCCTACACTGATAAGGTGACGAGCCCTTTGTAGTGACATAGAACCGCAATATCGTATGAGATTTACTAGGACTGACGACCTTAAAATGGATCGTTATTTAGGTATTGATATGAGGAAGGTATCTTAGTTTCTCAATCTTGCTGTATGAAAAGGACTAATAAGAACTTGGTAATTACGTGCATGCATTGCATCGCGCGTGCCTTGGACGTTGCAGGTCAAGCACTGAGGAAGGGGTGCATGTCGTGATCGTAAGATGAAGTTGCTGAGGGAGAGTAGGCAAAGGCATGCATCATTATACATATCATCCTTGCATTAAGCTACAGTACTTAGGAATGTTTGATTGTATTGCTTTATCAATACTACTTGACTGAAATGATAATATGTTAACCTTTGTTGTATAGTTCCACTGAGTTGATCACTCACTCCCACGTTCTGGGACAGTGTTTGCAACACCAACCAAACCCTGTCTTAGCTGCAGGTGATGGCGATGCCTTCGAGGGGAGCCAGACTTTGAGGATGATGAGGAGGCCTTCTCCTACATGCAGTTCTCGGGCGGGTTCATATAGACCATTCGGATCGACGGGGCTTTAGGGATTTATTTATAGTGGACTGTCTCATTTATTTTTCCATTTTGACATTTTGTATTGTAATTATCGACCTGATAACAGTATCACATTCTGGAGACGTATTTTAGTTATGGTTTTATCTACACATATCACAGTCTTCCGCTTACATTAATCAACTGTCTCTGGAGTATGATATGATGTTTTGGTATAATCTCACTCATGTTTAAGGCACTAACACAGACAACATTTAATCAGTATTATCTTTATTGCATAAGTGATGCGTTGGAACTCGGGAGTTGGGTATATGCTCGACCTCCAATTTTTAGGGCATTACAAGTTGGTATCAGAGCATGATTTGGATTAAACTGGACCTGGGTTATGGTCACATGACGCACAATGACGTACTCTGACTTAGGAAGGGGGCGATGGAAATTAGAGACGACATTAGGACCCCAAATGTTTCGCCGACAGGCGAGATCGCATACTGCATGTAAATCCACAACATATCTTTGATCTCGTTGTAACGCCTTGAAATTCGGGGGTCGAGCATAACTCAGCTCCCGAGTTCCAAAACATCACTTATGCAACTTTTTTTATGATGGATGAATGTTGTCAGTATTAGTACATAAAATATGATGTAAATTAAGCCAAATCAGCAAAACATAATGCAGGGACAGTTAGAATACGCAAGCGAAAGACTAGAAGAAATATATAAACCAATATGAGTCCCCAAGATATGTATGCTCTACCAGGTCATCATTACATGTATGGTCTCAAAATACAATTATCAATATGTGATAGACCACTACAAACGTAGTCCTGAATCCCCGTCAATCAGGACATGGTTCACATGAACCCGCCTGAGAACTGCATGAACGAGAATGCCTCCTCATCCTCATCAAACTCTGGCTCCGCCTCGCAGGCATCACCATAACCTGTAGCTAAGTCAGAGTCTGGTTGGTGTTTAAATACCATCCCAGAACATGGGAGTGAGTGATCAACTCAGTGGAACTATACAGCAAAGGTTAACATGTTATCAAGTCAATTAAGCGGTAATAATAAAACAGTACAATCAAACATGTCCTAATACTCTGGTTAATGCAAGAATGGTATGAGGAAATGATGCATGCCCTCACCACAATCTCCCTCTTGCGACATCATCTAACGGTCGCGACATGAATCACTACCACTATGCTCTACACTAACACCAATGGTACATGCAGTACGATGTTATGAACATGATTACCAAGTTCTTATTAGTTCCTTTCATACAGCAGGATTAGCAAGCTAAGGTATCACTCTTTATATCATTTGCCCAACATTAATCCATATAGGATCGTCAATCCTAGTTAATCACATACGATAGGCAAGTTCAGGTCACTACCACCAATGCCCTACCGACTGACAGTTTATTTTCGAAGGCTCGTCGCCAACCCGACTGGGTACCACAGCTAGGCTCCGTCAATGTAGACCGACAGCTTAAATATAGTGTCCCATACCACCGTATTCAGCTCACGAGTTTAGGTTGCTCACTAGTTACTATGAGGAGGCTCATCGCCTTAGCGTAGGCCGACAGCTCGACCACGGTGTCCCATACCACCATGCCCAGCTCATGAGTCTTAGCGGATCGTGGTACCACGGTTAAACAGGCATTTCACTGGTAAGTTTGGTATCTTAAGTTCAAAGAGTAGCGTCTATAAATGGTGAACATACATTGGGTTAATCGGATTACTTAACGAGCTCGACTAGTATGAGCGCACATCAAGATGATCGACATGAAATGCGTAAGCACTCTATGTGGCCTAACCATTGCCGACATCTCAAGTGCGGCTCGGATTCGTCGAACACATCCTGCGTGGTGAAAATAACCTCAGCCACCAGTTCGAGGCTTATTACCGATTGCATGGACTACGTTATAGTCCCAACCGTGTGCAATCACAATAAATAAGCATATGAGGTAAGTAAGCAGTACAGAATACTTAAGTCAAATCCTACAATCATCTGAGCATGCTTTGGAATATAACTTAAACATGAATATATAGTACACGGAGGGAATGTTACACATAATTGAACATGAATAAACAGGCTATACATTACATGGAGGAAATCATACACCCAGCTAAGGTAGTTGGGATTCATATCTCATCTCCCTTATAAATCACAATTTACTAACTACTAACTCATTCAGACATTTTTACAAACACTTAGACTACACCTTCCAACGCATATAACATACGTTGGTTATAATACGTATTAGGGAAAATCCTTTCGTCAAGGAATTGTCATCTACACAACAATCATATTCCCACAATAGTTAATTATGGTGAGTACGAAGACACATTCTATACGCATTCAGACATTTCACAAACACCTAGGCTTCACAATATAACATACATAGCGTATGTTGGCATAACATGTATTAGGGCGAATCCTTTCACTAAGAAATTGTTACACATACAACTAGCATACATACACAACAGTTAATCATGGAAACATAATTTTAAATTTCATACGTATACGATCCTTTCTATAAATACATAGAATACACTAAACGCAACATAGTTCATATATAACTGAAACACGAAACAAACATCGTATTTGGCATGTGAAATAGCATCCACGTTAGTAATAAATCGTTAACTAACATTGAAAGCCTTGAAAGTCATAACCTATATGTATATAGTTCACACCTTACGCCGATAAATGCACATCGAACTCAGTTTGTATGACAAGTCACTGCCTATGACGCAAGGGCCACCTATAACACGCAATAGGCTAGCTGTTTCAGTAACTTAGGATACTTGAAACCCTAGAATGGATTAGGATTAGGTTTACTTACTCAAGTTCAACGTTGGAGCTACTAGAAGAACTATACAGGATTGACGTTTCAGCAGATGGATTAGCAGGGAAGAATCTTAGGATAAAACACCATCTTCACGCTCACTTTCTCTCTCTTTTCTTCCTCTTATATGAGCTAGGGTTTAGAATTCGTATGGGACTTGTGAGAGAGGGTTTAAGGCCTTTTTATAAGCCTAAAATCGACGGAAATAGCCCTAGGGCCAAGGTATACTTAGGTTATAACCAAATCGGGCTCTTTCTGATCCAAAGGAACACTTCTGGAGGTCCTCTTATTAAATACGGTCGGACTTAAGCTCAATAATATTGGATCTTAAGCAAGTTAAGTTTTCAGTCCGATTGGGTTTCTAAATCGACCGTGGTGGACCAACTTCAGTTCAACGGTTACCGAAACTCGATCAGGGCCACAAGTATATTGACATGTGTGGGCCATCTTCCCTGATCCGAGGGTGTATTTGGGTTAGATTTTTACGGTCAGAATGCTTATAAATGGTGAGCAAGCGACACAACTCAGATTACTTAAATCCATATTTAATTTCATAAAAATCTTCACTTTCTCACACTCTTCACTCCGGACTCAAACAAATCGTCTCAGGACATTGTTTGGTCTTAATTTTTGAGGTGATGGTCAAGTCCAACTAGGTGGTCATAATGGTCTAAGTTCATCGCTATCGGACTTTCGACGTGCGGTATAGGTCCGTTACAAAGTTTTTGAATTCTTCCGAGAGCAACTGGGTTTAGAGTTGGATCCTAGATTTCAGGGTAATGTAGCGTTAACAATTCTATATATTTTGGGTCTTACAGATCATATTTAAAGTGGTTGGTGCTAATTTAACAAGTAATCTAGTTTAGAGCTAGATAAGTAACGTTACATTTCTAAAGGATTTGGTTCTAAAGGATTTCTGCTAAAGGTGGTACTCGGGTCTTTGTACAGATTTTTTTGGGATGTTACACTCGTGGATCAAACCTCTAGGCTATTAGTCAAAGGTTTGAGTCAGTACGTTTGTAATAAGCACAAATCCTACTGGTTAAAGGAGGAAGAACAACACTTAAACTATTTTTTTTTTATAATGAGTAAATAGTGGGATTTTGACACTTAACCATATGATATATCCTGAAATAAATACATTATTTGGATATAATAGCTTCTTCTACCCAAAAATCATATATTGTACATAGAATAATTCCATTCGGTTCGCAAAATACATCCATTCCAAAAATTGGGTGGTGAAACCACATCGAACGGCTTCGGGGGGCCCGAACGACCCAAATCGAAGGGATCCGAGGTGGGTCCTACTTACATCTGAGGTCCCTAGGGGGGGATGATATCCCCAGAATGGGGAGGCATCCCCAAATAGTCCAGCGAGTGGGGATGGCATCCTCGAATCAAGGATGCCTCCCCATTTTTTACAGCGGGCCGGGCGGGCCGCACAGGGCAGGGTCGGCCGACCAGCGTGCTGAGTTATGTGGCCCACCAAATTTCATGGGACCTCTCCCATATATTTTTTAGGGTTCGTATCTTCCCCCCACACCACTCCAAGCTGCCCAAATCCCCTAAACTTTTGTCTTTTTCTCTCAAATCCCCCCTATTCTACCATCTTCTTCATTTTTCTTCATCACCTTCTCTCTCTCCATCATCTTTTTCTAAGGAAAATGGAAACCCACCTTCTACAACTCCCATTTCTCCTATTCCTTACATGTTTGGGCATAAAGTTTGTAGTTTGGTGTATCTTCTTTCAAAAGTCTTCAAATCCAACTTCATTTCTAGGCTATTTGGCTTCCATGGCTCTTTTTTGAGCTTATAGTTGTCATTTTCTCTCTCTCTCTCTCTCTCTCTCTCTCTCTCTCTATAGCTTTTTTTTGCCTCACGGGAAAGAAGAGGACTCCTGCGGATGAAGCTGGGCCTAGCCACCCATCCCGCCCCAGGAAGAGATCCAGCACAGGGCCAAGTATGGGCGGCGTGCAAGAGCTGAAGACGAAGCGGGAGCTCGATCCCTAGGCTCCTTTCAATAGAGCTCTACTAAGGGGCCTATCGCATGGAAGATTTGAAGGCCGTAGGGTTCTCTTCGAAGCACATGTAGATGAGAGGCTGTTCGGGCTTTACCCGATGATGGATCATCTGTCGGACGCAGGATGGGGCCCCGTTTTCGAAGGTAGGTCCCGTGAGATGGTGGACACTATCCGAGCCTTCTACGCCCATATAAGGGGCCCATTTCTAGAGCCTTTGCAGTTCAAGAATCTTGTGACAAGGAGGGAATCTGTAGTCAATGTCGGTCTGATAGCTCGGGTCATGGGGATACAGTGTGGTGAGGTGCATGCTGATGAGAAGTATTTCAAGAGTGCGCATGAAGAGACCGCCGCATGTGATACCTCTGAGGTCGCTTGGTCCACTGGAGCA
The DNA here is from genome assembly GCA_037074715.1 of Magnolia kwangsiensis. Taxonomy (NCBI): domain Eukaryota; kingdom Viridiplantae; phylum Streptophyta; class Magnoliopsida; order Magnoliales; family Magnoliaceae; genus Magnolia; species Magnolia kwangsiensis. The sequence continues at coordinate 36,588,237 of CM073576.1, read as the reverse complement.
ACCGAGGCACTTGCCTCCCAACGACTAAGATGACTCCTGATTTTCGACTACATATATTCATATACAATATGTATCCTAGGTGGAGCAACCGCACTGACTGCACATGCTTGATGGTAGACTTCTTGTACCATATCAGACAGGGCGATAGCTTATGCTTGCCTACCTTTGTCCTACGTGAGATAGTCATGGCCGCCCGTTCTCCTAGGATGACTACTTCGCTTCCATTTGGCCGACTCATATGCAAACTCACTTACGAGTTCGACTACCGACTTTGCCCTGACAAGGTGGTGCCGATTCACTTTCTAAATGACTCCACACTCGCCAACATGAAGATTGGGCCGCCATAACTACGTGATGAGTCCGAGGATAAGGAAAATAACGATGTGTATGAGGGAAGTGAGGAGGATGAGGAAGAGGAGGAAAATGAGATAGAGGAAGAAGGGGTGCAAGAAGAGGGAGAGGAGGCCCAAGACACTGATGGTGGGTCTTCTCTTGCTACGCAGGTGCATAACAGTGATCAGGCTGCCAGGGAAGCCCACTTGGCTCAACTTGAGCAGGGCCAAGCCGCCTTAAGGCGGGAGATCCAGGAGACACGAGCTGAAGTCAGGCAAAAGTTTGAAGAGACCGAGGCCTTCATGAAATAAAAATTCAAGAAGGTGTCTCGCACCCTGAGGGCTATCTTGTGCTGTGTACAGGACAAGGGTGCACCTCCGCCATCGCCGGATTCTAACGATTAGTCGAGTAGATAGTCATCGCTTGTTTTGCTTTGTTTGCTTGTTTCTATGTGTAGCCTCGATAGGATTAGTAGTGTGGTAGTTTGGTTAGCAGGTTGTAGTGATTGGAACCCTACTTGTGCTAGTTCTCATGCATTTTCCATCATGATCCATGTAATGTAGTATCTCATGTATTGTAACAAATTTTGGTAAATGAAATGCATGATGTTTCTTTAAGTTGAGATGTGAATGTTGTGTAGATGGATTATGAATATGCTGAATCTGACCTGGGTTGCACCTTATGTTGTATGTAGGGCATGCCACCTAAGGCCGCGCGGATTGTGGCGCGTCTCACTTTTGGAGATCCAATTGATGGGGTACCTCCCCTGAGTGATAGCCAGATGGACCCTAGTTCGGGCCCGACTCACACCGCCATGCCGGATTCTCAGCTTGCCACTGGCCCCGCTGCTGGGCCACCACCTATGACATCGTCTGTGGCACCATCTACATTACCATCGGTGACACTATCAGTTCCTGAGCAGAGCCGAGCGTCTACCTCGACGCCTGATAGGCTTGAGCAGATGGTGTTGTTGATGCATCAGCAGAAGATGCAGCAGCAGCAACAGTAGCAGCAGCAATTTTTGGCCTCCATGGTGGGTATCTTTGACCAGAGTATGGGGGTCACCCCACTTGCATCACCTATGCACTCTGCTAGGACCTTTAGTGCTAGCGGCACATTTGAGCAATTCCAGCATTTACGGCCTCCCACATTCGCGGGTACTCATCGACTTGAGGAGACTGAGTATTGGCTTGACTGCATCTCTAAGATGCTCAATCCACTGCACTGTTCTGAAGTAGAGTAGGTGGAGTTGGTCACCTTCATGCTGGAGAAGGAAGCCAGCTTATGGTGGGATAACATTCTCCACACTATTATGCAAGGTTATGTGTGGACGTGGGAGGCCTTCGAGACGCGCTTCCACGAGAAGTATTATCCTCTCACGTACCGCCATGAGAAGAAGAGTGAGTTCCTTCACCTTCGGTAGGGAGGCATGACAGTAACGGAGTATGAGAACAGATTTACAGAGTTAGGTAGGTATGTTCCCCTGATATTAGGGGATAAGGATATGCGGATGTGACATTTTATTAAGAGTCTGCGACCAGAGATCCACTCGAAGATGTGCTGCGCTAGCATATCTACTTATGTTGAGCTTGTCAGCATATCCATGCGAACTGAGAAGGACGGGGATAGACAGTCCCGTGTGCGAGAGCCTGTGGCGCCTAGGCCCCGATCTGATTTCCCTCCTAGGCCGTTCATCGGCAAGAGGCCATGTGCAGATTCACCACCGAGGCTTACAGCTCCACCAGCCTCGATGAGGCAACCAGATGTGTGGTGTGCCTATTGCAAGAGGCCGGGTCACTCAGAGGTGAATTGTTTCACCAGGATGCGGGATAGCGGCTTCTTACCGCCATAGAGGATCAACTGCCAGATTCCTCAAGCCATCTCAGCACCACCTCTACGGTGGGCACCAATGCATCCATCTTTTCGGCCGCTTGCATCTTATATTAGGCCACCTATTCCTTGATTCAGGTCGCCACAATAGTCTATGGTACCTCAAGCAACGGCCAGCAGTAAGCACGAGTTCATGCGCTCACAGCGAAAGCACCCGCCTCTACAGCTACAGTACCTTTGGCCTTTGAGCTCACCGCCCACATTGAAGGTACCCCTATATTTCTGTTGGTGGATACGGGATCCACTATCTCGGTGATTTCATGTTCTATAGTCAAGCACTTAGGGCTGAATACAACTCTGATGACTGGGGTGCGAGTTATCGCAACACCAAGAACTTTTACAGATGCCACCAAAATGTGTGAGGGCAGCTTGATAGATCTAGGGAGCAGAACGATATGCATCGACCTGATTGTCACCACGATATATGTAACACCCTGAAATTCGGGGGTCGTGTAGAAACCTGACTCCCGAGTTCCAGACCATCACTTATGCCACAAACATGCTTATGATTTAGATGTTGTCCGAGTCAGTGCATTAACATGAGTAAGATTATACCAAAACTGCAATTCATACTCCAGATCCAGTGATAAAATGCGAGCAAAAGACTGATATATATATATATATATATATATATATATATATATATATATATATATATATATATATATATATATATATATATATATATATCACTGTATGTAAAAACAACACAATCTCGATCTGTCTCCAAAGTATGAATACATCTCTGAGTCACAATATATATATACAAACCAAAAATCAAAATGTCATATGGTCCAACTAGCAAGTCCCACCGATCCAGGCCACCTACGTAAAGCCGTTGAAAAACTGCATGTACGAGAACTCGTCCTGGTCCTCATCGTCGTCCGACTCCGCATCCTGAATCGTCTCGTAACTTGCATCTAAGACAGAGTCTGGTAGGTATTGCAAACATCATCCCGTAATGTGGGAGTGAGTGATCAACTCAGTGGAATCATAGAGCAAAGATTAGCATGTTATCAAATCAATCACGCGATAATAGTAGTGCAAACAATCAGACATTCCTAGATACTGTTGTTAATGCAAGTATAAAATGACATGATGGATGCCCTCACCGACATACTCGCTCATGCGACACCCTCTTACGTCCGCAGCATGCTTTCTTCCCTAAGTGCTCCACATCTTCCAGGCACATGCAATGCGATATGATTAATGATTACCGAGTTGTTATTAGTCCTTTTATACAGCAGTATTGGGAAACTAAGGTACTTCCCTTGTATCAATCCCAACACAGATCCTTTCTAAGGTCGTCACTCTTAGTAATCTCATACGATGTTATATTTATAGGTCGCTGCAAGGGCTGTCAAGACTATTGCTCGCACTCATTGTACCGTTCCCCCATCACCTTATCAATACAGGCCTAGTGTACTCTCGTTACTACAGAAGGGTCGTCGCCTCCCATAGACTCGGAATACGCTCGAGGTCACTACAAAGGGCTCGTCACCAATCAGTGTAGGCCGATAGCTCGAATGTAGTGTCCTATACCACCACAATCGGCTCACGAGTCAAAGGTGTTCACTGGTCACTATGGGGAGGTTTGTGGCCCCAGCGTAGGCCGACAGCTCCACCACGGTGTCCCATACCACCATACCCGGCTCATGAGTCTTTATGGATTAAGGTACCATGGTTATCAGGGGTTTCACTGGTAAGTTCAGTACCCTAGGTTTAAGCAGTTATGACTCATACAAGGTGAACAATCAACGGTCAATCGGGTTACTTGACGAGCTCGACTAGTATGAACGCACCTCAAGCTGAACGACATGAAGTGTATAAAACACCTCGTGTGGCCTAACCACTGCCGCCAACCCAAAACACGACTCGCATTCATCGACGCGTCCTTCGTGAAAAATAGAAGCCAACCACGAGTTTGAAACTATTACCGACTGCCTGGACTAGGATATAGCCCCAAGCACTTGTAATTCCACAACAGTGATCATGTAAGAGTAACAGAAATGAAATACGACAATCCAAGCATGTTAACAACATGTGATGACATACAACGTAAGCAAATTAGCTAAACACATGTATTCCATATATATAAGGAAATCAATTCAATATCACAACATGGAGAAAAATCATGTACATCATCATATTAATTGAGAATTCAATCTCAAGACTAATCTACAACAACATTTACTCAATACATACTAATACAAACATTTATACAAACACTTAGTCTACACACTTTAGTCTACATAGCGTATGTCGACCCAAAGTGCGCATTAGGGCGAATCTCTTCGCCAAACAGATCATACATGCGTATCTAATATTATGACATGACAAATACACATGGCAATCATTTCAGCAAAATACAGGCATATACAGTATTTCCTACAAATGCCTAAAATACCCTAAATCTCATATTTTTCTTACGCAGTCGAAATAGAAAACGGACAACATGTTCTACATGTCAAACAACGTTCTTGTCGATAATCTACTATTAAACGACATTGAAAGCTTTAAAAACAGTCAATCTAGGCATCTAAAATCCTCACCTTTTGCCATAGACACGTATTGATTCGAATCAAAAGTCTACGCTTCGTCAACGGCGATATGATGACCTATATCACAAGATGAATCAGCTACTTCGCTACTTGTATCTATAGAGTTCCTAAAATAGGTAGAAGTTAGGATTTTCTTACCTAGAAATGAGTTGGAATCATCGGTAGAGTGTTTGGAATACGGTGATTAAACACGTGTATAAGCTGGATCAAGCGGCAGGAAGTTTCTCTCACAACTCTCTCACAATCTCTCTCTTTCTCTCTCTTCTCTTTCTAGGGTTTGTTGCAAATTCGGATGGGAGAGATATGAGAGGGTTTAAAGCCCTTAAATAGGTTAGAAACTCACCTATTTAGACATGAGACAACGGTATACTTAGGTTATAACCAAATCGGGCCTTTTCCGATCCAAAAGAGCATTTCGGGAGGTCCCCTGGCCGAATGCGGTCGGACTTAAGCTCATGGACACTGGATCCTACTCACATCAAGTTTTCAATCCGGTAGTGTTCTCAGATCGCATATGGCGGACTAGTTTCAGTTCAGCAGTTACCGAACCTAAATCAGGACTACAAGTTTCATGACATGAAAGAGTAATTTTTCCTGATCCGAGGGTGAAATTTGGCTGAATTCTGACGGTCAGAACGCTTAAAAATAACGCGTAAAGATACGTACCAGATTTGAATTATTTTTCTAAATCTTTTCCCCTTTTCTCACTTTCTTCACTCCGAGCTCAGTAAAATTGCGTCAGTACTTCGGTTGGGCTTGATTTTTGAAACGATTGTCAAGTCCAACCAAGCGGTCATAATGGTTTGAGATTGGAGATATCGGACTTTCAACGCGTGGTCTAGATCCAATACCAAGTTACTAGACATGTTCCATAACAACTGGGTTTAGAGTTGGGTCCTAGGTTTTAGGGCATTATAGCGTCATGGATTTTACAAGTTTTGGGTCTTGCAGAACGTATTTAAAGTGAACAGGGATAATTTCACAACTATTCTAGCATAGCGCTGGTTAACTTACGCTTAATTTCTAAAGGAATTAATCCAAGTGATTTCTGATCGAGTTGGTACTCGGATCTCTGTACGGATTTTTTTGAGGCGTTACAATATACCATTTTGATGTCATCCTTGACATGGATTGGCTAACGGAAGTGAGGGCCAAAATTGATTGTGAAACCCATCTAGTGATAGCTTACGGGCCTGAGGGTTCGGCCTTTATGTTCCCCGTACAGGTCAGTTGCCCTTTTCGAGTCCTTTGTTACCCTTCCTTATTGAAGAATGTTGATGGCTCGACAATTGAAAACATACTTGTAGTTCAGGATTATGAGGAGGTGTTCGCGATGATCCCTAGTTTGCCTCCGCAACGCGAGATCGATTTTACTATTGATCTTACGCCTGGTGCGACGCCTATCTCATTGCCGACTTATCACATGCCTCCATGTGAGATGGAGGAGTTGAGGAAGCAGATTGATGACTTATTAGAGGCCGGTTTCATATGACCTACTGTGTCTCCTTGGGGAGCACCTGTGTTATTTGTGAAGAAGAAAGATGGTTCACTACGATTATGTATTGATTATCGCAGGCTGAACCACGTGATGGTAAAGAACAAGTATCCTTTGCCTAGGATAGATGATTTGTTTGATCAGTTGAAGGGAGCGCAGTGTTTTTCGAAGGTCGATCTACAGTCAGGGTATCATTAGTTATATGTCAGGGATGAGGACGTGCAGAAGAAAGCCTTCAGGACTAGTTTTGGACATTATGAGATCCTAGTGATGTCGTTCGGCGTTACAAATGCACCGGACAGGGTGTTTCGGCCGTTTCTTTACCGATTCGTCATCGTATTCATTGATGACATCCTAATATACTCAAAGAGTCAGGAAGAGCAGGAGGAGCACCTGAGCGTGGTATTCAATACTCTTAGGAAGAACTAGTTGTTTGTGCAATATAAGACGTGCGACTTCTGGAAGGAAGAAGTCAAGTTCCTGGGACATGTGGTGTCCAAGGGATAGCGGTGGATTTGGCTAAGGCTGCCGCAGTACAGGACTGGAGATAGCCCAGTTCGATTATCGAGGTGAGGAGTTGTTTGGGACTTGTTGGCTACTACCGTTGGTTTATTTGGGACTTCTCGAAGATAGCCAGACCTTTATCTCAGTTGACACGGAAGGATTTGAAGTTCGCCTAGAATGAGAAGGCGGAAGCAGCTTTTCAGGAGCTAAAGGACAAGCTGACGTTCGCCCCTGTGCTAGTATTGCCAGAGCAAGGGGTCAAGTATACGATCTATACCAACGCATCTCAGGTTGGTTTTGGTTGTGTCCTTATGCAGAAGGACAGGGTGATTGCTTATGCCTCAAGACAGTTGAGGAAACACGAGAAAAATTACCCTACCCACCACTTGGAATTGACAGCCGTCATCTTTGCACTGAAGCTCTGGAGACATTACCTCTACAGAGAGGAGTTAGAGCTTTTCTGCGACCATAAGAGCCTTTGCTATATATTCACGCAGAGGGACCTAAATATGAGACAGCGGCGATGGATGGAGACCTTGAAGGACTTTAGGTTCGAGGTTTCCTACCATCCTGGGAAGGCCAACCTTATGGATGATGCGTTGAGCCCCAAGAAGGCTATAGTATTTGCGGCTCCGCTGATAGTAGCTGAGTGGGATATGGTAGAATTTGTGCGGGACTTCGAGCAGAAGCTCACTATGGAGGAGCCGTTCGTGAGTGTCGCGTACCTCCGTGTGCAGCCACTTAGTGATGACGGGATTATAGAGGCCTAGAAGGGCGATGAACGGTTGTCTGAGCTTCAAGAGCAGGCTAGGGATGATGAGGACGCCGAGTGGAGAGTTGGTATGGATGGGGGCTTGGGTTACCACTGCTGCCTATGCGTCTCGAATCTTCATGACTTGAGACAGGAGGTTCTCGAGGCTGCACATAGTTCGAAGCTTATGATGCATCCAGGTAGCACAAAGATGTACCGTGACATGAAGAGATTGTACTGGTGGGACAACATGAAGGTGCACATAGCAGATTATGTGTCCCGTTGTCTCATGTGCCAGCAGGTCAAGGCCGAGCATCGCCGACCTCATGGACTACTTCAGCCCATGCCCATAGCTGAATGGAAGTGGGACTTCATCTCTATGGATTTTATATCGGGGCTACTAAAGATGAGGAAGGGACATGATTCCATCTGCATAATTGTTGACCAGTTGACCAAATCGGTTTATTTTCTTCCTATCAAAGTCTCGAACTCTACTGATGAGTTGGCCAGATTGTACATCAAGGAGATTGTTCATCTTCATGGAGTTTCCATGGAGATCTTGTCGGACAGAGACACACGATTCACATCTATCTTCTGGACTCGTATCCATGAAGCGATGGGTGTGAAGTTGAAGTTCAGTACCGCGTTCCACCCACAAACTGATGGGCAGACGGAACAGGTAAACCAGGTGTTGGAGGACATGTTGCGAGCTTGTGTGCTGGATTTCATGGACAGTTGAGATGACTGTCTCCCATGTGCAGAGTTCACGTATAATAACAGTTTCCAGGCGAGCATTGGCATGGCTTCCTATGAGGCACTCTATGGTTGCCCGTGTAGAGCATCACATTACTAGGCAGAAGAGGGCAAGAAAAGTTTGATTGGCCCAGAGTTGGTTCAGGAGACCTCAGAGAAAATTGACATAATCAGACGTCGACTTCTAACAACACAGAGTAGACAGAAGAGCTACGCAGATACGAGGCGGCGACCGCTTGAGTTTGAAGTTGGAGACCATGTATTCCTCTGAGTTTTTCCTACAAAGGGAGTCCTACAGTTTAGCAAGAAGGAGAATCTCACGCTACGATTCATTGGTCCATTCCAGATACTGGATCGAGTGGGGGTAGTAGCGTACCGACTGGCTTTGCCCACACCACTTACGGGCGTGCACAACGTATTTCATGTATCTATGCTGAAGAAATACGTTCGGGATCCTTCACACATCATCAGATGGGAGCAGGTACAGTTGAGCGAGGATGCTACATACGTACTGCGTCCGACATTATCCTAGACAGGAAGGAGAAGGTGTTGCACAGTAAGGTGATTCCACTCGTGAAAGTGCTATGGACACATCACACTGAGGAGGACGTTACTTGGGACACTGAAGCCGAGGTCAGAAAGAACTACACTCAGATTCTCGAGGAGTATGAAAAGGTACTAATTTCAAGGATGAAAATTTCTTTAAGGTGGGTAGATTGTAACGACTCGAAAAAATTCGTACAAAGACCAGAGTACCACCTCAAGAAGAAATCACTCAGGACCAAATCCTTTAGAACATAGGTGAGAATTAGCTAGTGCTAACCTATTTTACCTGTGAAATTTGTACTAATCACTTTAAATATGATCTGCAAGACTCAAAACTTGTAAAATCGTTAACGCTACGTTACCTTAAAATCTACGATCCATCTCTAAACCCAGTTGCTCTCGGAAGAATTCAGAAACTCCGTATCGGACCTGGACTACACGTCGAAAGTCCAATAACGATGAACTTAAACAATTAAGACCGCCTAGTTTGACTTGACTATCACCTCGAAAATCAAGTCCAGATGAGGTCCTGAGACTATTTCCTTGAGTTCGAAGTGAAGAGTGTGAGAACGTGAAGGTTTTTGGAAATTAAATATGAATTTAAGTAATCTGAGTCGTGTCACTTGCGGACTGATTATAAGGATTCGGACCATTGGAATTTGACCCAAAGTTACCCTCGGATCAGAGAAAATGTCCCACACATGCCTATGTAGTTGTGGCCCTGATCGAGTTTCAGTGACCGTTGAACTGAAAGTAGTCCGCCATGGTCGATCTGAAAACCCGATTGGACTGAAAACTTAGCATGACCTAGATCCAAGGTCAGGAAGCTTAAGTCCGACCGCACGCTAAAAAGGGGCCTCCAGAAGTGCTCTGTTGGCTCGAAACAGGCCTCCTTTGGCTATAACCTAAGTATACCTTGGCCCTGGGGCCATTTCCATCAGTTCTGGGCCTATATAAGAGCCTTAAACCCCTTCTCATTCACTCCATACGAATTTGAGAAAACCCTAGGAGAGAGAAGAGAGTAAAGAGAGAGAGTGGGAGAGAAGTGGGAGCCACTCCTGGGATTCAATCCCCGTTACTCCACGTGCTTAAACATCACTACTGGATCGCTATTCCGGCGCTTTCAATTCCACTATTGGGTAAGAAAACCTAACCCTAATCCGTTCTAGGGTTTCAAATAGTTGAAATGTTGAAATACCTAACTTAGTTCATGCTATAAGTTGCCTTTCTGCTGATGTCAAAGGTTACGTGTTTAAAATGAATTCGATATGCATTTTCCAGTGTAAGGTGCGGACTATATACGTTTAGGTTATGGTTTTCATGGCTTTTAATGTCAGTTAATAATTTATTACTGACAAGGGTGTAATTACACATGCCAGATGCATTGTCTGTTTTTCTTTACGTATATATATATATATATATATATATATATATATATATATATATAAACTATGTTGTATTTAGGATATTACATATGTTGCTCAAATATTTGTATGTGTTGAAAATCTGGATGTGTGTTTGACATGATTAACTGTCGTAAATACATGGTTGTTAAATATGCGACAACTCCTTAGCCAAAGGATTTGCCCTAATACGTAACGTAGCTAACATACGTCATGTATGTTGGAAAGTGTAGTCTAAGTGTTTCTAGAAATGTCTGCATGAGAGAGTAGATGTTAAATGATGTCAATTAAGGGTGTTGAGATGAGATTCTCAACTACCTTAAGGATGTGTATGATTTTCTCCCTGTACAGTATATGATAATATCTAATTTATTTATGGAATGTACATGCGTAACTTTATGTTTAAAGATGTATTCCTTCATATGCTCAAATGCTTGTGGGACTTGAATTGTTTATTCCTTATTGCTTTCATTATCTCATATGATGACTTGTTGCAAATGAATGTGGTTGGGGCTATTACTTAGTCCAGGTAATCGGTAACAGGCTTTGATTTGGTGGTTGAGGTTACTCTCGCCACACAGGACGTGTCGATGAATCCGAGTCGGACTACGGTTGTCGACAGTGGCTAGGCTACACAGAGTGCTCATGCACTTCATGTCGGTTAACTCGACGTGCACTCGTGCTAGTCGAGCTCGTCAAGTAACCTGATTGGCCCATTGCGTGTTCCCCATGTATGGAAGCTATTGCTTGAACCTAGGGTACCAAAATCACCAGTGAAAATCCCGTTAACCTTAGTACCTCGATTCGCCAAGACTCATGAGCTGGACATGGTGGTATGGGACACCATGGTCGAGCTATCGGCTTATGCTGGGGTGACGAGCCTCCCCGTAGTGACCAGTGAGCAAACTAGACTCGTGAGCCAAATATGGTGGTATGGGACACTGTATTCGTGCTGTTGGCCTACACTGATAAGGTGACGAGTCATTTGTGGTGACCGCGAGCATACTCTGAGTCTACGTGAGGCGATGAGCCTTTCTGTAGCGACTAGGGTATAAACTAGGCCTACACTGATAAGGTGACGAGCCCTTTATAGTGACCTAAAACCGCAATATCGTATGAGATTTACTAGGACTGACGACCCTAAAATGGATCGTTATTTGGGTATTGATATGAGGAAGGTATCTTAGTTTCTCAATCTTGCTGTATGAAAAGGACTAATAAGAACTTGGTAATCACGTGCATGCATCGCATTGCGCATGCCTTGGGCATTGCAGGTCAAGCACTGAGGAAGGGGTGTATGTCGCGATCGTACGATGAAGTCGCTGAGGGAGAGTAGGCGAAGGCATGCATCATTATACATATCATCTTTGCATTAAACCACAGTACTTAGGAATGTTTGATTGTATTACTTTATCATTACAACTTGACTGAAATGATAACATGGTAACCTTTACTGTATAGTTCCACTGAGTTGATCACTCACTCCCACGTTCTGGGATAGTGTTTGCAACACCAACTAGACCCTGTCTTAACTGCAGGTGATGGTGATGCCTTCGAGGCGGAGGCAGACTTTGAGGATGATGAGGAGGCATTCTCCTACATGCAGTTCTCGGGCTGGTTCATATAGACCGTTCGGATCGACGGGGCTTCAAGGATTTACTTATAGTGGACTATCACATTTATTTTCCATTTTGACATTTTGTATTGTAATTATCGACCTGGTAATAGTATCACATTCTGGAGACATACTTTAGTTATGGTTTTATCTACACATATCACAGTCTTCCGCTTGCGTTAATCAAGTGTCTCTGGAGTATGATATGATGTTTTGGTACAATCTCACTCATGTCTAAGGCACTAACACAGACAACATTTAATCAGCATTATCTGTGTTGCATAAGTGATGCGTTGGAACTTGGAAGTTGGGTATATGCTCGACCCCCAATTTTCATGGCGTTACATATGGTGCAATTTTTAAAGCATTCAATTTATACATTATTAGCACCCGGAATTCTTGGGCACGAGTATGTACTCAGGCCATGGAAATTTTGGGATGTTACAGTGGGTGCCTATGGTATTCTTAGCGAATTAATATTCATTAGAAACATACAATGGGTAGATCTATCTTTTGGTGGCTAGATGATTATGTTTAATGTTGGATTTGTTACGGATTTTTCGTGGTCACGACTAGAATCCTAGACCTGCCTAGGATGATATTCGAATTCCAACCCTGATGATCAAAACTGTTTTTTTATTAGCACTTTTCTAATTAGTGGTTGTGATTAAGATTCCAATTTACCAAAGACGACTGATCGGTTCCATCATCTCAAGGTGTAATTAGATTTGTTGGGGATTTTTTTAGCAAAAACTCCTCTAGGAATGAGTTGTTTTGTTGACCAAGCTTGGGGCGAACTTTGGTTGAAGTTTTTCATGGATTTTTAAAGGATATTTAAAAAAAGATCTGGACCATTAGATTGTGAATCAACGCTCACGTTTATGGCCGGTTTCTATTTAGGATTTTTTTTTTTTTTGGAAATTCCTAGATTGATGATGCAGACTATTGGATCGTGAATCAACGGTCACGATTACGACTAGTTTTTATTAAAGAATTTTTTATTGAAGATCCAGACCATTGGATCATGAATCAACAGTCGTGATTAAGATTGTTTTTTATTAATGATTTTTTTTTTTAGAAATTTTTGGGTTGAAGACCCAAACCGTTGGATTGGAAATTGATGGCTGTGATTATGGCTGGTTTTTATTGAGGATTTTTTTCTGAAAAATTTGAAGTTTCTCTTTCTTCTTCCATCATTCTCTCTCCAAAATCTCCTCAATTTCTCTCCAATTTCTCATGAAATCTTAATCTCTCCACTTATTTTGAAATTTCCTTTCACTTTTCTCTCTCTTCCCCATTTTATCTCATCATTCTAGTCTCCTATGCATGATTCGCACGCAAGAGACCTTCCCAAGGTCTTTCTTTCATTAAGAGAGGGGACATGGGCCAAGTCCCTATTGGTGCACTTATATCGTATACCTTGTTTGTCAATCACGTGCGTCTATGTGTCAGGGAATCGATTAAATCGTTGGAAGTTGAAGACCGAAGACACAAGCGAACTGGAGCATTAAGAATTGAAGAACAAGTATATGAGGTGCCTTGGTAACCCTAACCTTAACCCAAAACAAGCCCATAACCTCTAGATGATCATAACCTTATTATGTAAACCTTGTTGATCTTCCCTTAACCATACAAGCTTAATTGAAACATGATAAGTTAGGCTACAAGAGGTGTATAGCCACTATAAATGTAATATTAAAAAACAACAGCTTTCACCCATCGAGCGATCCTCAATTGATTTCGATTAATCAGGCTCAATCGATCGAAGGTGTTTAGAAATGTCTAACAACCAAATTGTTATTTTAAAAAAAAAATTTGATGCCATCAAACCAGTCTTTAATCCCATCAAAGTGGAGTTTGATCGATCTAAGACATCACTCGATCAATCGAGGGTGCTATTTTTTACCCCTTTTTTACTGTTGGAACTCAATTCCTTTATTTAGGGCTTTCTGTTCTTGGGCATTTTCATGGGTTGTTTGTGCAATAAAAGGCTAGGTGATCCCACATCTTAGACCTCTAATCCCATGAGTTCCAAGTAGTCTTCCTTGAATTTTTCACTCTGATGAGGATTCCAACCTCCACTTTGAAGATGAACTTGAAATCAATCATTGTTCTAATTAGACTTGAACCAATACTCAAATCCTTATCTAAATCCTATAGGACACCCATATAGGTGAATCCCCTAGGAATTATAACTTTCTCATGTGTTGTAAGAGATTCAAACAACCTCCCTTACCTTGGTCACATCATAACACATCATATACAAGGCAAACGATCTTGGAGCTGAAGCATCAATATCAATATTTAGGAGAGTAAAAGGGGAGTGAATTCAAGCATGAAAGAGTACATCAATGGGCTTCAATTCGACAAGTATCATGTATGAGTACATACTTCCTTTCCTTGTGTAGGATTAGGGGTAAGAGTTTATGACCTAAACTTGAATAGGTTCTTGTGTATGAATCAGGCTCTTGTATAGGGCCAAATATATCGAAAATGGGTGCGTATGTGTTAGTTTTCATGAGAGCCTCCGGCAGGAGTAAACGTCAGTACTTGGACTAGGACTGAGGTTATTGGTTAGCCGATAGAAAACTAACTAAAATGTCTTGCGAGAGTGTATGCTTGATAAGTCCTTGTATAGGCTTCTAATGGAGTGTACGCTAGATATGTTCATGTGTAGGACATCGGTCCTTGTATAGAGTTGTAATGGTTAAAGGTGAATCTAATTTAAAACCTTCAATAGTGAATAATGGTACACTCAGGGAGAGTACATCAGTCGGGAGTGGAGTAGGAAAATTGAATCATTATACATGTTTGTATTTGGTATTGTCATTTGAGCATTTTTCTAGTTTTGCTTATGTGATTATTTAATTAAATTATATACGTGCATGATTAGATGAATGCTATGATTGAAATAGCTAGCACATGTCACACACACATGTATTTATCAATTATAAACTAGTTGCTTCATTGGTATATCATTTATAGTATATGTGATTGGACTCACTATTGGATTGGAAGCCTTAGTGTTAATTGTTTTACTTAGTTTAAATTACCCTATTAGTTTAAGTAAGGAATTATGTTTTCATTAATAAAATTTTAAGTGGTCCTAATCGCCCCCCCCCCCCCCCCCCCCCCCCATAGGACATAGTGATTCATTTTATAGTTCCACGTGTCATTTTAGACAATCCACACAATTTTAGTCCTATCCTCCCAAAAGCATCTGGTGGCGGGCTACTCGCCACCGACACCTCCTTTGTCCATATGATTTTTCTAGTGGTCAGTATAATATATTGGCAATTTTGAGAGGGTATTTTTTTCTTTTTAATTATTTAATCATAACTGATAATTAAGTGGGTCATTTTAACCATTTAAACCAAGATCTGTGATAATCCATCCATTAAATCACCAATCCAAACTATGAATCATCAATCCAAACAATCTAAACTGAATAAAAAATGATTAATTTTCAAATCTACCATTAAAATTATCATCTAATAGATATATTATCAAGATCTTAAGAATTGCCCATTGGACCACTTGATATTTCTTTAGACAATCATTTAATATGTTCTTTGACACAATATTAACAGTGTTATATAAAATTCTTGACTTAAACAAGGATAAGAAGCTGAGATTTAAGGCCAAGATTTCTTAAACCGTTAATTTTAGCATATTTTATGGATCTTAATAGAGTGTACTTCTTATTTCACGACTCTAGATCTTCAATATCATGATTTTAAATTATTTTAGCATACGTAAAATTATAAAAATTATCCATATGTATCATAACCATACATTTGAGAATGACCCATAGTATTATACACTTATTTTTTAAAAAACTTGAAATTATTTTTTCCATGATCTTTATAATAAAAGCTTCATTTTGATATAATGATTAAACATACAAAATTTTAGTATGACCCACACGATCGTGGCATGTACACACTCTATTTATACACCTTATTTCATGTGAACACACGTGTACAATCTTTGGTGCGATGCCTCTTATACGAACACTTGTAATTTTCTTACAATTAATCATGGTCATTCCGATCAAGAAATTATTTTTATAAGATGGTATAAGGTATAAAGAATCTAATCGTGTGCTCAGATCAAGAAGACCATACTTGTGAGACCCACATCTCCATAGTACGCACACATATTGTTTACACCCTCATCTATCCTAAAACCTCTCACCCTTAATGTGAGAGTTACATGCACTTAACATGTGTTTATCACATGTTACATGTGCATGTGTATTAATGTAAGAGGGCTTTGGCTCCTCTATATAAGGAATGTCAAACCACTTCTTATAAGACACTCACATAGAGAGAGAGAGAGAGAGAGAGAGAGAGATTAAAAGAGAAGTTTTGTGAGCTTACCTTATGATCCAAACCCTTTTATCAAGTAAGTGCTCTAATACTATATCTCTTAGATGTTTTATATCAAATCTAAGTGGGCCCCACCATAAGGTCATGTCTATCATATTAAATTATTTGTATTTCCATATATTATATAGTGTTATAATCCTATAAGTGGAAAATCCATTATAGACATTTAATGTGAAGTGGGCCTCACATAAAATTAAGCGTACATTTAGAAATCTTATTCATTAAGTGTAAATATCGACTGAAGACCTTGTAGATCTAGATTCAGATTGTTTAAATTAAGAGAAAGATCATAATAATGATCTGGACCATTAAATCGATGATCGAGTACAATTTAACTGTTAATCAAAGGTTTAATAAACTAATTGAGGGATTAGATTTAAGAAAATTAAAATCTACTCAATCTAATATTAGATCGAATCATCTGATCAAAGATCAATCAAAATCATTGGACCAAAATTATAAGAAATAAGGAAATAAATGGTCGGATTAGATGGATCTAAACATCTAATTGTCTTTAAAGTACATCTTGATCCTAAGTCAAACTTAACAAAGATTAATACATTTGATCTATGGTTAGGAACATAGTATATTGACTATCTACGACTCAGATCTAAGAAATTAAGGACTTGATTGACCAATTTAATAAACTAATGTAACAATCTTAGAATCTTACTCATTTTTGTAAGTGTTTCAAGAAAATGAACACTAAGGAAGAAATTAACTTGATACTTGTATTCTATCCATAACTAAAAAAATGAAACTTTTTATGGACCCTAAACCCGAGTGCGGTCATCAGATACATGAGGAAATTATCAAAATTCAAAATGGTCAAACAAGGAATGGATGTTATGGGTAAGTAGTGTAACATCCTAAAATTTCACAGCCAGAGTTTATACTCGTGTCCGAGAAAATTAGATGTTAATAATTGAATGAATTGAATACTTTAAAAATTACACCATATTTTTTTATTTGTTTATACTTGTGTCTGAGAAAAATGGATGTTAATAATTGAATGAATTGGATGCTTTAAAAATTGCACCATATTTTTTTATTTGGATCACATCCAGTCACATTCATGAAGGTAACCATTTACAAGAATAAAATCAACTGTATTTATTATTTCATTAGAGTAAAAGAATTAAACAAATTATCAAATACATCCATGATAAGAGCTTATTACATTATTGAGTTTGTAATGGAAATGTAAAACTAAATCATGAAACTATATTCTTATTCTTTCAGTACAATCTTCCATAAGGAGATGGTCCTCTAGGTCTTCAACCTGTACATTACCTGCATCATCTGTACGGTTGGAGAGGGTCAATGCCTTACTCATAATGATGGTTATCCTTTAAGATTAACAATAATTTAAGAGATTCATAAAATTAATGTATGGGTTCTGATACATCTCATACTCCACTACTATGAGGGGTATTAACATGCACAAACAACATACATGAGATGCATGCCTAGCAAATTATGTGTGGCTCATCTTACATAGTGATCATCACAATGTGCAATACAATTCATAGAAAACTTGGATCACCTTGCATTCTTACACTATGAAGATTCACTGGCATGTCCAACGCTATCGTCGATTCACGTGAACACCTCGAGGCCGCACAACACATGAGTTGGATGAATTATATGACACGATTTGTTCATGGAGCGACTATTTATGGCATCCAATATTGGAAGTGTAAGACCCGTATCCTAGCTCGTACCAGTCCTTAAGCTTCCACGGTCCTCCCGATCGAATTTCGGCGACCCACGGTTTATTATCGGTGTTTGCACACAATCTTAAGTCACATCCTTTCGATCTGAGTCGACTCAACCTGAAACCTATACCATTGCGACCGCGCCGACGCCGCGATTCTAACACCGCATCTCATGTATCAATGCGACGCTTAGATCATAAGATGTAGCTCGCGCATTGTAATAGCTGTGGACCGCACATTTACGAGGCCAACATATCATAATGACACCATTTCCTAGGTTATCATGGGGTGATGTCATCACCTCATGCCAAGCAATAAATACTTACACGCATTTATGGCATTTATTTCTCCATGAGTCAACACCCACTCTTACCAAGCAATTAATGATGGCCTTACATCATTAATTCAAGCCATGATTTTTCCTCTCTCTCCTATCTCCCTCCCTCTCTCTCCTCCCTCATTTGTATCTCCCCTAGCAACTAAGAAGCCATGGACCTCCAACCTATTTCCATGGCCAACCCTCTCACCTTAGATCCCCTTCAATCCTGTCATTAGAAGCTCATCTCCACCGTTAAAAAAGATCCTAAAAGGCTTAAGGACCCGAGGAATTGAGGAAGGAGTCGATTTAGAGGTGGGTGCTTCTATTTCTCCCTCTCTTTTCCCTGATTTATGGCACACCTTGTGATATGTTTCACACCTATGCCGTTCACTTAGTAGGCCCACCTGGCGGTCCATTTAGGCGGGCCCAATTAGAGGAAGTACACAAATATCTGCATTATCCAAGGGTGGTGGATCCCACACATGTGGACACACCCTAATGTAATGTACACAATGTCGTGTGGGGCCCTACCTCACTAAAGGTATTCCGGGCCGTTTAACGCCCAACCTCCCTGGACGCTAGGAAGGAAAACAGAAATGTCAGTTTGATTCAAAATTTTTAGTGGGTATGGATTTAATCCAAGCCATCCATTCTTTTCCCTAGATCATTTTAGGTGTTGAGCCAAAATTTGAGATCAATCCGATTCTCCGGCGGGCCATACCATAGGAAATAGTAGTGTTACCATTAAAACCCACCTTGATTCTTCTATTCGCCAAAAGCACATTACATATTGGTCTTATTTGGTCGATCAGGGGCCATAAAATCCAATGGCCGGGTTAGATTTTTCAAATGTGGGCCCTATATATGAAAAATGGTGAAATTTCATAAAAATAAAAAAAATAAATAAAACAATATACAATAGCGCCTACTGCTGACGCTATTGCTAGAGTCACCGTGGACGGGCGGGCAATACAAGGGTCCCATACATGGGCCCCACTGTGATGTGTGTCGAGCATCCACGTCGTGCATTGGTGGGCCCCTTAGGGCAGTGGGCCCCCCTCCTAAAATCAGTCATTGGAGGAACTCAGGTGGCCCACGTCATACCAAACAGTTGGATTGAACGGCTGCCATTTAACCCTTTGGCATTACAGAAGTTTTGGGTCAATATGAAATTTGTTTTTCCTCAGTATCCAGGTCTACGTGACCTTATTAACAGATTGAATGGAAATTAGACGTTATGGTGGGCCTCACGTGGGACCCACTGGTGTATGTGTTGTATCCAACTGTCTATGCATCTAGACGAGGTTGGTTGGTATGAACCAGCTAGTGAGCTGCTATAGTTGTATGTAGGGTCCACCTTGATTTACTATAGTCACCGTCCATCTACCAAGGACGGTGGGCCCTTGATACAGTGGCTCTAATCCAGGCCGTCCATCCATCTCTTGGACATTGGACGTTGGATGATCTCATGATTTATATATATATATATATATATATATATATATATATATATATATATATATATATATATATATATATTATTACCTTGAATATATGTACGTGGTGGGCCCCATGTGGGTCCCACCTACTGAATGCATTGGCTGGGTACTTTAAATGCTATGATATCATATTTATATTATATTAAGTATATAATATACAATATTATATGATATTATAATAACCAACACTTTGGTGGGCCACTCCCACGTGGGACCCACACTCCTTGATAGTGGCATTGTATTCTAGCCGTCTATCCATTTGACAAGCTCTGGTCGGCCATGTATGTGGATTCCCACCCTGATGTATGAGTTATATCCCAACCGTCCATCCAGTTGGCAACAATCTGGCCGTCCATCTGTTGGATGGTCAGTGGCTTCACCATGATGGATGTGCTCCATCTAAACCGTCCATTCACTTGGAAAAATTTGACCGTCCATTTGTTGGATGGTCAGCGCCCCACTTTGATAGTTGTTCTCATCCAAACCATCCATCCATCTGGCGAGCTCGTCCTCGGGCTTAGAAAAAAATAATAATAAATAAATAAAATAAGATAGATCTAATATCAAGTGGACCACACTGTCAAATAGTGAAATTGAATGCCGACCATTGAAACCTCTTTTGGGTTACAGAAGTTTTGAACCAACATGATATTTACTTTTCGTACTGTTCAGGTCTTTATGACCTTATGAACAGTCTGGATGGAAAATAGATGCTATGGTGGGCCCTCTAAATTTTAAAAGCGAAAATCATTATCAGCACTGTTATTTATGGTATGGTCCAGATGATCTTTTGATCTGGTTCATTGTTTAGATAATTCTTTAAAATGATCTCTATAGATGGATGAATGGCGCGGCCCAAGTAGTGCAGCCCACTTGTTGCATTTGAGAGGCCTAATATGACGTACTCGGGGCCCATGGGTTGAGACCCATTAAGATATTGGAGGCCCAGGTATGAGGCTCACTTAATTATATTATGCCCATGTGTAAGGCCCACCTATTGTGTGTTTAAAGCCCATGGGTTGTGGCCCATTGTAATGTATTTAGGGCCCATGGGACGTGACCCATCCGATATATATAGGCCCATGTGATGCGGCCCATTGTGATATATTTGAGGCCCATGAGTGAGGCCCATTGTGATTTATTCAAGGTCCATGTGATGCGACGCATAGTGATGTGTATGTAGCCCTTGTATGAGGCCCATTGCGATGTGTATTAGGCCTTCATGTGAGATCATGGTCCCACTATATGTTTAACCCTATGTGGGCCACTCCTTGGGATCAATGTTGGTTGAATGTCCATATTGATGGACAATGATGGTTGAATGTCCATATTGATGGGCAATGATGATTGGATGTCCACATTGTGACCTTTCCTTAGGCCAATTGTTGATCCCGATTATTGTAGACCGATTGCCAATTCTGATTAACATAACCGATTTTCCAACTCTAATTATCGATCGATCCCGATTGTTATGACCGATTTGATGATTCTGATTATCGATCGATCCGATTGTTGTGACCAATTTTCGATTCTGATTATCAATAGAGGCTGATTACCGATTCTAATTTTTCATGGCCGATTACTGATTATCGATCAACGCCGATTACCGATTCTGATTTGTTATGGCTGATTGCTGATTATCGATCAAGGTCGATTACCGATTCTGACTTTTTGTGGCTAATTACTGATTAGCAATCGAGGCCGATTACTGATTCTGATTTGTCGTGGCCGATTGTCGATTACCGATCAAGGCTGATTATCGATTCTGATTTGTCGTTGCTGATTGCTGATTGTCGATCGAGGCCAATTATTGATTCTGATTTATCGTGGGCAATTACTGATTATCAATCGAGGCCGATTATCGTTTCTGATTTGTCGTGGCCGATTGCCGATTATCGATCGAGACCAATTACTGATTTTGATTTGTTGTGGCTGATTACTGATTCCGATTGTCGAGGCCTAATGTGATGTATATGCAACCCACATTTGAGGGCCGATAAGATGTGTATTCAGCCCGTGTCTAAGGCCCAATGTGATGTATATGTGACCCGCATTTGAGGCCCGACGAGATGTGTATTTAACCTGTGTCTAAGGCCCAATGTGATGTATATGCGACCTGCATTTGAGGCCCAATGAGATAAGTATTCAGCCCATGTCTAAGGCCCAATATAATGTATATGCGACCCGTATTTGAGGCCCGAGGAGATGTGTATTCAGCCCATGTCTAAGGCCCAATGTGATGTATATTGAGGTCTAGGTGATAAGGCTCATTGTGATGCATTTGAGGGCCAGGCGAAGGAGCCCAGTGTGATGTATGTTAGGCCCATGTGAAAGACCCATCATGGTGTGCATGAAGCTCTTGAGTGGGACCCATGGTGTTGTATATTTGACCCTTGTGTAAGGTCATGGGTCCTCTATGTGTTAAGCTCTATGTGAGTCATTCCTTAGGAGCAATGTTGGTTAAATGTCCACATTGTCGAAGCCGATTGTTGAGGATGGTTATTGACACCGAATATGAGTATGTGACAACATAACATCATGATACATTCCCATACGCATCATCTACATGTTTGTTATGAGATGTGGTTGACCATTGCATATGACATAGAGTAGGTTAAGAGACTCCCTGATAGGCGGAGGTTATCTCACATGAGCGCACGGTATGCGCATGATTGATTCATGACTGGATTGTATGACTCATGCATCTTACATTGTGTGTTGTGATTACTGTTCACTCTAGCGACATCAAGGTTGTAGCCTCCACAGGCATATCGTGGATGGCCAGATGGGACATCAAAAATGTTTGGTTCTAGCATACGGGTGTCATAGATGTCCCTGGGTAAAAATCCCTAAACCTCCGTGGTCAGGAGACGCCCCAACATCAAGACCGAGTGGATATATATGAGTGCATGAGGGCCATATACCAGTAGGTCGCGTCTCTTACTGTGTCATGGTTGGTTGGGAAGGGGTGTAACCTTTCCTGCCTGAGTGAGAGGGCAATATCTAGGTTGAGTTTGACCAGCTTGAGGAATGGGTCTACTATCAACGAGCCGAGCATGATATTGTTAGGCAGATAGTGAGCTCTCTTCACTTACCCAGTTGTGTGCTTGGATAGGGGCGGTAAGCTGGCGTAGAGTGTAATAGACCCCGATGATGATCCCAGAGAGAAACTGTACTAATATGTGGACTTATTAATCAGGAGTTACATACTCATTCATTCATTCATTCACTATCCACTCGGGCTAGTGGTGCGCATTTATTTATTACGGGTACCTTCCCAATGGCTAGGATTTCGGTTAGGGCGCGTAACTAACCTGAGATCAGGAGTTTACCACATTGAGTCTGACTATCCAAATTAGGTATGGGACTAGTTTGGTAGAAGTCCATCGTGATGGACCCCATAGCCTACGATACTACGTACTACCATCCTGACTTCACACTCTTGCAAGGTCATTCCATTCTCATTGCATGTTACATTACATCCATGACATATGGTACAGTTGACACTGTTTAAGTTACTCATCAAGAATGTATATTGCATTGCATCCTCTACATCTGATATTTGGCTCTCTATGACTCCTCGTTTGCATAGTTGATTTGTATCGCGTATTCTAATATTGTATGACTTATGCACTTGTCAATATTTTCGC
This sequence comes from Magnolia kwangsiensis, assembly GCA_037074715.1. Lineage (NCBI taxonomy): Eukaryota > Viridiplantae > Streptophyta > Magnoliopsida > Magnoliales > Magnoliaceae > Magnolia > Magnolia kwangsiensis. The sequence goes on along the minus strand of CM073576.1, from coordinate 36,564,809 downwards.
TTACTCTGTTATCGTGTGATTTTGTCAATATTTTCGCTTACTCTGTTATCGTGTGATTTATGACTTTGTCAGTACTTCTGTTTACTCTGATAATTTTTTATCTTATCAGTATTTCTATCTACTCTGATAATTCATGATCTTGTTAGTATTTCTGCTTATCTCGACATTATACGATGTATGGATTACCAGTATTTCTGGTATTGTATGATTAGGCTTATGCATGATAGATGTGTGCAGGTGATATTAGGTTGCAACAGTGTTGAGCATGGAGCGTATAGTGGTCTTTTGGAGCTTGATCTTCGATTTATGTATTTCCCTTTCAGCATTGTACTCAAATGATTATATTAGTAGATATGTGATGATGATGTGCCTTTGTGAATTGGGTAATCTTGTGGTTATGCTTATTACGAGTTAAATGCATATTGAAAAAAAATAAAAAAATATCCTCCTTGTAGGATCCCAGGATCGGAATCTGGCATACGGATGCTAGGAGCCAGGAATGGGGTACTACGGAGGCTGTTGTCACTGGATTCTGCGATTGGGATTCCTGTGAATCCAATTTTCAGGTTTAGGACATGATAGGAAGTGATATAACACACATTACGAATTACACACATTGATTTGTGCACCACTACCCAAAAACTCATGGAATTATGTGTCGATCAAAAAGGTCTCTACCCAAAGCACATTACGTCTATAATATAATAATTGAATCAGTAGTTCTGATACCTTCAACACATTACTTGCATTAAGAGAATGTAAACTGAATTATGGGAGTTCTGGAATATCAAGACACATGCCCAAGCCTTAAAGGTAAATAACACAAGGCTAGTAAAGTAAGGAGAAGAGTGGCAATGGCTAACTCACAAGGAGGAGAGTGGTAATGACTAATTCAATAATAAGGAGAGTAGCAATAGCTAACTCAACAAAGAGGAGAGTGGCAATGACCAACTCAATAATAAGGAGTAACAAGGGCTAACTCACAAAATTAATAAGGCAAAGGTAAGGCTTGTATCCATTGCCCCACATAAATTCATAAAGATCACATGTAATTAAAGTCATACCATAATTTTCAAAGGATGGACAATTAATGGTGGTAAAATTATATGATCGTATGGAGAGAATCATAGTATCATAAAAATGTGTAAAAAGACAATTAAATCATATCAACTTAAATTAAAATAAGTTTAAAGGAAAAACCTCTAAATTCAGAAAGATCATGTACAATTAACTTCACGCCTTAACCATTATTCCCAAAGGATAAATGATTGGTGGTGGTAAATCAAATATTTACAGGCAGGATTCAAAGCATGTGAGGGAACATAATAAATCATACCCACTTAAATTATTATAAATTCAAAGGAAAAACCTTCACCTTTGGTTGCTTGATCGCCTACTACTAAAATTATATGTTCAGATGTAGACGTCCATCCTAAATCATATGGTTTAAGTGATTAATGTTGAACTAGGGTTTACTATATGATGGGGTTAAATCTAGATGCTATAAGTTAAACTTTTAGATTAGAGGAGGTGGGCTTCTTACCTTGCTCGGTCTCACGATCCCAACCAGTCAATTTAGTGTTGGCGGACCATATCCGTGACCACCCAACCACTCTTCTTCTTCTTTTTTTTCCTCTTTTTCTTGGGAAGTTGGGTAGAAAACCCGGATGCACCGAATTAGTCAGTCAGGCGAACCAAACTGAGTTAACTCAGTTGTAACATTCCACCTTCTCTCTCTCTCTCTCTCTCTCTCTCTCTCTCTCTCTCTCTCTCTCTCTCTCTCTCTCTCTCTCTCTCTCTCTCTCTCTCTCCCTTCTTTTACATCTCATTCTTGTTTCTTTCCATGAGGGTGCGTTTCATGGTGGAAGGGTTGGGTATTTATAAGACTTTTCTTATTTTCCAGAGGCTTCCTGCATAGGGGTTTTGTCGGGAGTGCGTGAGTGGGGTGGTGTAGTTATGTTGAACATTTGACTATCCATATCATGTTGCTATAAAATTTTCTTTCCTCTCCTAGTACGTAGATCATCTACTGAGTTCATGGGCCACTTTATGATCGGTTAAGATCTGAAAATTGTGTCCAAATATCCTCCTTTGGTTGCTACTTCTTGGTGAGGAAGATAATGGGCATCAATGGCAACTTTGGATTGGCACTTCCTCTCCACATTCCAATTTTGGTGGAGGGCTTGAATTCATCACAGGGAGCCTGTGGGACCCACAAATCAAAAGATCAGATGCCTTGTATCAGTGGTTTACGCCAAAGAAACTTCCACATGGTGCGGCTAGGTTTCGAGAAGAACGGCGGAATGTCAATCTCTCCACATCTTTCCTTCCTTTTTGCTGACGTGGAAGTGGTCAGATCTCCCTTAGTTAGAGGATGGACAGCTTGGATTGGAGCTTGGGTTTCGATGGAATATTTCTACAGGCGAGTTTCCAAGCTTTCCTCACAATCGCAGTAGATTCGTGCAACTGTTTGAATTTTCTTTTATTTGTATGTGATAGGTGGGCCCACTATGGTGATCTTTCGAAAATCCACCCCCTTCACCAACATCAACTTGATGTGTGGATCCATGGCCCTAAGTTTGGGTGGGCCACACTATCAACCAACGTTCGCAATTAAACAGGCTATTGTGGAAAATTAGTTACGTGCAATGCACATGAGATTCTTGGTCTCGTGAAAGACTAGGGTGAAGGCGGGGTCCACTATGTTAAGTTCTAGGGAAATCCATTCCCTTCATCATTTTCCTCATGTCAAGTTGGCCCAAGAGGTGAAATATGAAGCTGATTGAGTTCCAGGTAGGCTACACAGTCTGAATTAGCTTAAGATGCTCACGTTTGAAGTGCTTATGCCGAGATTAGACATTTGGGGAAGGAAGTTTCCTTCGAACACGTCCCTTTTCGTGAGGCAAGCTTGTCCGTTGTCTATACGCATAATGTGGGGTCCATCATGATTTTTATAAGGCATCCACTCCATTTATCAATATAAGTAGGTCATTTTGGACCATGGGCCTAATTATGGAGTTAATCTGAGGCTTAAGTAGGCTTATCTTAAAAATTCTCCTACCAAGTGCCAAAACATACTTGATCTAATTAACGGTCCACGCTTAATAATCAGGGCTCAATTTTGGAGAAAATATGTAACCAGGAGAGGCAGATGATTGGGCAAAATTTGGTGGTTGATCGATGATAGAAAAGGCCTAGATCTGAAATTTCACCTTTTGCGATAAAATGGAGTTGGTTTTTGTGTTCAAAATTGTGTATAACCTCGTAGTCATATAAGACCAATTTGTGGTCCAAATTTGAGTTGCGATGGACTGAAGGAAGTAGTTAAATTGAAAGATTCAGATTTATAAGGAGTTGGTAGGCCTCGAAAGGATAACTTCACGTATAAGGAAAAGCCTATCAAAGTGGGGTTAGGATAGCTAAATCGATATTGTTCACATGTACGTATTGAGTTAAACTTCATGGTAACACACGAGAATTTTCAATACTCGGGTATTACAAAGTTTGAGGTGTTACAATCTACCCCCCTTAAACAAAATTTCGTCCTTGAAATTTATTTATTTGTTCCATTTGCACTAATCCGTTAGGTTTAATATTTCACTATATTCCTCGTAAGGTAGATATACATGTGTAGGCATGCATATAATTGGCTACGTGGCAATCGGGACGCTACAAATAGTCACCATCATGGATGGATTTTCCCGCATGCATTGCTTAACATTGCATGTTTACTTTTACTTAACTTTTATAATCTATTGATATTTGCATAAGTATGCAATTGCCTTGTATTTGATATGTCATTCTGAGAACACCAGACAACTCGGGGATCGTGTTATCCCTTAAATTCTCAAGAAGAGTTCCCAATATAACCCAACTTGGTACTAATATGGTCTCTTCGTTGGACTACAGTCGAGGTTGGGGAGGGAGTTCGACCATCTTTAGAGTGGGTCACTCATTGCCAAACTATACAGTTACACACGATACATAAGATATCTCAAGCCAGCATTCAAGCAAGATATGAGTAAACTCCTATATGTGTTAGGCTCGTATGAATCTTGGTCGGATGGGTGTTAATAGGCCCGACGTTGTGCACAACTATGGCCCGACGTTGTTCACTAAAAAAACTGTTTATGTGGTAATGTGGCATACTAAGATTCTTGTATGTATACTTATATCATGCCTTTATTGTGAATCATGCGTATAACTACTTACTGTGTTGTTAGCTCATTCTGCTGATTGAAAAACCATCAAAGACATAGAAATGAACTAAAGTCTCCGCGTGTGGAGTGATGACTTTAAAAGACATACTCTTGGATATGCCAGAATAAAGAAATTTTCTTTTTATATTTATTTCTTTTTAAATAATGATATATAAACTTGTGCTGGATATTAGCCAGTAGAAAATTGATACTTTTGACTGGATGCATGATAATTAATTAAGTTTACTATTTATAATGATTATTATGTTTATGTGTATAATATTATCCCCGCCCCATCCAGTCACACCCTCGACTCAGCGACTGAGTCAAGCGAACTCGGGTTTCCAGAGCCGGGGTGTGATAGTCAGTCCGTGGGGTGTGGCCTCCATTTCCATATAATGCCACCCCTCCCATTTTGTCCAGCAATTCTCTCTCTTAGCCTCTCCCTCCTCATTTCTTCTTCTTCTTCCAAGATCTCTTTCTCCTCTTCTTAGCCTTTCTTCCTTATCATCCCTTACGTATTCGAGCTTTAAGAGAGTAATGTAGGAGACATTTTGAGTTTTGATGCAACGTAAACACTCTTCTTCCCATTTTTCTCTCCTTTCCATTCCTTTATTTTCCCTTCTTCTTATTCTATCTTTTGTTTTTATTCCAAGGGGCTTCTTTCAACAAGGGTAGCAAGTTTTTAGAGGGCCAACTAATTTGGGTGGAGCAAGCGAAGGTTGTGGTGAACAAGTTTTGAAGTTCATCCGATTTCTAAGGTGGTGGCATGCACAAGCAAATGATTCGAAGCTTTTGTTTCCTTTCTTTCCATTCTTCCTTCTTTTGTAGCTTTCCCATCCATGTTGGAGTTTGCATGGGAATCTCTTCATTTAGGCCATGCATTAAATGGACCCGAAGTAAGGATCTAGGCCTTGTGTGTATTTGGATGGACCCAGGACTTATTTTGGCACCAATCCCCACCTTCTTTCTCTTTGCTTTCTTTTTCCCATTTCTCCTTATGTTAGCTTTCTATTTCTTTTTTCTTTTCGGTGCCAACAAAAGGGGGGTAGGCCAACATCGGATTGGGATGGGCCTAGATTCTTTCATGGGTCCACGTGGACACTCAATAGAAGGAATCACCTCATTTTGCCTTCCTCGGACTCAAATGGGCCTACCATTTCTTTTTGGGTCCATAATGGTGCTAATACATATGGCTAAGTCCCTTTGGGATTTTTTTTAAATTTCGTATGAACCCTCAAGTTTATGTTTCGGGTCCACATGGATGTTATGGTAAGGATCTTGGTCCTCTTGTTCTTCAAGTGGGCCATTTTTAGGCCCATATACATATGTATAGGAAAGGGACTTAGGCATTTTGTCTTTAACTTACGCCTATGGGCCTTGCCTTATCTTGGTAGGCCATCTTGGATTCTTGAGAACAAATGTGGCACATAGCATTGTTTTGGGCTCACAGGCCTTGGAATGAATTTCTATCTTCTTGTGGGCCCAACATGGAGGTAAACAAGCCATTTTTTACTCGTATGAATTCAATCGAGCTTTTCACTACTTTTCGGGCCCATTATGGATGTGAAAGAAGTGACCAAGTTCTTTTAGAATCAAGTGGGCTTTGGGCTACCTTTGGGCCTGTATGTATTCATGTCTGGGACTTGGTTGCTTCATTAATCCTTCATAACTCAAGTAAATGGGGCTTGGTTACTTGAACTTCTCTACCATTGGTGCAGGGTTCTCTCCCATGCAAATGTAGCCATGTGTTCATCTTGGTGTGGATGAGCAAGTACAATTGCCTTGAATAGTTTAGATACCAAATGGGTTTAGTTTTTTCTAAGTGAAGGAATGTTAGGTCTTTCCAATTTTGGAATCTAGACTTGATTTTTCCTCAACCCTTCATGCTTCGAGCCCTCCATCAATGAGTTTTAAGTCCTTGGTCACATGATATTTTGGCACTTTTGAGATAGTAGACCTTGGAACTTAACTTATAATGTGGCACCCTTTAGTATCTTGATGCCATAGATCCCTTCACATGTAACAATATAATAGTCCCTAGGTAAATCCTAATAGGTTCCTTGTTAGCTCGTACAAGAATCAGTGATTTTTTATGGAAGTACTTAGCCACGTGCACTTTCAATGGCTTTTAAGTAGCCTTGTATTAAGAGCCAAAGCTTACAAGTCAAGTCTGTAACCCTTACATGTCCTTAGGTCCAAAGATTAATCAATTTCATGCAACATCAACTCATGATTATCATGACATCTGGTCCGAACCAATGGGCCCCTAGACCACTCGATCCAATATAAGTGTCCTAAAGATCCGACCTTAGATCCTTATCATGGTGCACTCACACTCTTATATGGGTTAAAGGGTGAAGGCACACCAATACTAAGTTGGATCCCTGATGGTGGAGACTATCCATCTGAACCCAAGTAAATTCTCTTATATAGGATGATTGTACATCTCACAATATAATACCCATGGGTGTGTCCTATGTACCTATGATGGTCATAGTCTATACAAGGTACCGAGATCCATGACTATAACTTTTTGTGGTTAATGATCATCGTGTCCAATCTCTAGTTCCCAAAGGACTCATACTTCAAGAGATCCATGCACTCACACTCCTATGTGGGTTAAAGGGCAAAGGCACACAATACATACACACAATCACACACACACACACACACACACACACACACACACACACACACACACACACACACACACACATTTATGCTCACATGTGCACCAATTCTCATGAGAACTCGATGAGAACTTTTTGAGAACTCATCTCACCTGATATGAACCAAAAATCTAAACAGTCCAAGTGATGCAACACCCCATTAAACCCACAGGGCCCAACTTTTACCATGATCCAAAACTTTGGGGGGCAATGGCAAAAGGAAACAGTTTCATTCCCTTGATTTGCCTCTCTCTTTGGTATGACCCATCAAAGTTTTGGATCAAGTTGAAAGTTGAGCCCTAGGGGTTTCATGGGGTGCCGCGTCATATGGACCGTTCAAATTTTGGGCCCATGACATTATGCAAACATGCAAAGGTGCACATGAGAGCAAGACTCTCTCTATCTCTTTACACATATAAAGGATGACACTACTTACTAAGGTATATCAAGGTGTCTATGTGGGACTCATGGTCATCATGATATACGACTGAGATCAGCTACCCTATTCCATCCACATAGCTAGTGGATTACAACTCATATTAGTTTTTAGGGCACATACTCTAATAGGGACCAATCGTCATAGTTGTTACTCACTACAATAAAATGGGCCTTTCCCGGCGGTCAAAACCGTCGGCAAAGGTCCCAAAAAATCGTTGGTAAAGGGTTCAATGGCGGTTTGGCAACTGTCGGCAAAGGCTTGGTTGGTAAAGGTACTGCTGACGACCATCATTTTCAATTTTTGGAAAAAAGAAGTTAAAATTCCATATTGTAGCCTTCACCAAAAAGCTATTTTAGAGTTTCCTTAGGAGACATGCCGTCCACATGCTCATTATCTATTGGTTATAAAACTAAATTTTTTTGTTAATTCACTAAAAGAATTATATTTTTTCCTTTTCTTTTCAACAATGTATAGCCTATCTTGCATGTTAATGGGGATGTTATTTAACTCATGGCAGGTTGTGAAACCCCTTTTGCAAGAGAGGACGAGGAGGAAAGTGCAGGTGCTGCAAGGTCGCGGGAGAGATGAGTTGTTAAAGGTAGACAGTCTTTTAGCTTATTTTTCATGAAGGTATATGATAGCTATAAGACCAGCCATGCCTAATGACACAAAATGTTGGGTAGATAAGGACAACATGTCCATAGGATGAGTGTAGCTAAAACAAAGATGATGAGATAGACAAGTGACAAGATGGGGATAGATATGTATATAATATGCATGTGTGTTTTGCTTCCATCCTTTTACAATATTGCATCTTTCATCGTGCTTGAGTGACATTCATTTAATACAACCATGCTAGGGATCTCAAAGAGCTAAAAGGTAATTTTTTGCATGCTAGTTGGATTGAATCTAGCTGTTTATATTGTGAGAAAGGATATGAATCTTCAAAACTTTATTTTTTTTCTTAGAAATCAGGAACTCTGTCCTTGTACATGCAGCAACACATATAGGAGATCCACTGTTCATCTCTTGCATTGTGTAGTAGAAGGATGTATCTCAAAGATGATACCGATCAGACTGTGGATTCTTGATACTACTGCCAAGTCACAATCCTAACCTCTTATTCATAGACACTTGATTGTGGAAATAGGACTGTTGGATATTTTCATTCTAAACCATCCAATAAATGTCCACCAATCCAATAGTCACATAATCAAATAAGCTTAATTTTTTATTCATGATACATCTACACTTAATACTATAATTTGAACGGTTTAATGTAACTAGTATGCCACGTATGTAGTTTATTAATTTCTAAGTGCTTGCTCATCATCCATCACACTCTGTGAGAGTCATAAGGTTTTCTTTAAAACAATGATAGAGTAGATGGTGTTGGGGAAAAGTATGTTAAGTCCGGAGCCTGAGAAATGGAGTAGGTCGGCCTTGCCGACACTGCCCGAGGAGTCCAAGACAATGGTTGGAACCGAGAGAATAGTGCATAAGGCCAAGAAGTAAAAGCATAAGATGACTTAAGTTACTCGGTCGAAGAGTTAACAGCATCTGCGTAAGCCTACAAAAGGCCAAATAAGTTATAAGCCACCCGACCATCAGAAGAAACTGACCTAATGAGTTGGTTTCGTCGGCCATGGAGTAAGGAAGGATGACGGATAAACACTGAGACTATTCCTTTGAGAAGGAAAAAGACTTATTCTCTTAAGCCCATCGAGACTCTTATAGAGTCGGTAACGGCCGAGTCGAGACAAGAAAAGGCGGTGTGAATATAAATACCGTCCCGAAAATTCAGGAGTACGGGTGTCCGATCCTGAGATCCTCGGGATGAAGCGAAATCAGTCAAGAAGATCAAATCTCTGAATATGAAGGAGAAGAATCCTCATATGATAAGATTCATCCAGACCTATAAATGACCATCTCCTTTACGGAAGAAGGTACACAACAGAAAAATCCTAAACCCTTTGTCATTGATCCAAAAAACTGACTTAAGCATTAGAGATTCCCCGGCTCTAGCCAGGGTCCCCTTTGTATTGGTGATTGTGTAGGTGAAGGATGATCCAAGTAGAAGAACTGTCTATAAAAATACACCAACAGTTTGGCGCCGTCTGTGGAAAACGTGCAAAAAGCCATTTCTCACGCTCTATCTGAAAGCTGAAAAATAAGCTTTAATGGTGACGACTAGACAGAATGAAACAAATGAAGCCACTGCCAGCGTGGCTGAAGGAGCCCCGCCAGCGGCACCGACTGCACCTCCGCCTATAGCAACTATCGCAACCACCAGTCGGCAGGGCCAAGGAAACGTGCGATTGGATCAAGAGGTCTAAGAGATGCAATCCGATATCAATGTCATGAAATGGATGTTGGATCAACGTGTAACCAACAGATGCAGCAGCATCACGAGGCAACACAAGTTCACCCGCCAGCATCTGGTGCTCAGCCTACTGCTCCACGATCACTCCATCAGTCGAGTCAACACCAAGATCCGGTCGAACCAGCACCAGCTCGCTCAGCACCAGCCCACTCAACAATAGACGCATTACCCCCCTCTGATTTATGGCATAGAATATATCAAAGGAGGTGAAGTCAGCTTCTTATGGAAGAAACAACAGAGAGCGCGGAACCTTGGAGGGCTGATATCCAGGACTTCAAAAAAGAAGTTCGGGAAGAGATGGAAGACATAAAACACGGTCGAAATGCATACCCGACCAAGTCTGAGGTAAAATTTTCTCCATTTATGGATGAAGTAATGCAGGCTCGGTTACCAGAGAGTTTTTCCTACCCCAGATTACTCCTTTTTTCTAAAAAAACTGATCCGACAGAGCATATTGAATGCTTCAAAACTTATATGGAGTTGTATGATGCCTCAGACGCTGTTATGTGCCCAGCTTTTTCCCTCACGTTAACTGATGTAGCTCGGCTTTGGTTTAAACAATTAAAACTGAAGTCAATCAGTTCATTTGCAAAGCTAAGTGATGCCTTCCTTACTAACTTCATCGGCGGGAAGAAGAAACTAACGCCAGCTGCACACCTGAACAATATAGTTTAGAAGGAAGGAGAACTACTGAAAGACTACATTAAGCGTTTCAACTTCGAATCTCTTCAGGTTCAAAAATACTCGGAGGAGACAGCGCTTAACGCGCTCATTCAAGGGGTGAAAGATAAGCCCTTTCTAACATCCTTGGATAAAAACCCACCGGAGACTGGGTGAGTTTATGTCTCGCTAGGATAAATATGTAGATGTAGAAGAAACCCGGCTCCTGCGCGAGACAGTCCAGAACTCAAAGTGCACAACTAAAGAGTCAGCCAAGAAAGAAGCCGACTCAGCTGGAGGAAAGAAGCGTAAAGAAGATCGAGCGCGAGATGACGGTAGGTAGAGTAAACGATCCAATAGAAGGTTTTCTACATACACCCCTCTGAATAAATCTCAGGAGCAGGTGTTGATGGAAATCAAGAATGAGAGCTTTATCAACTGGCCCGGGAAGCTCTGAGGGAATCCGAATCAGCGGAATAAAAATAAATACAGTCATTATCACCGTGACCATGGTCACAACACGAGTGATTGTTATCACTTAAAATATGAAATCGAGTGGCTCATTAAAGAGGGCTGACTCAGAGAACATATGGAAGGGTCAGGAACTGTAGAAGAAGGTCCGAGTAAAAATCGGCCCATAGAGGAGATCCAAACTATTATTAGAGGGCATCAAGGTGGTGAAGACACCAATAACGCTCAAAAGAATCATGCCAGAAGCATCAATCATCCGAAATTCGAGATTCTCCTGCTGTCTCGACCTTCAAAAGAAAAGAGGAGAGAGAAGTATTGTGTCTTATTCACTGAAGACGACGCCCTAGGCATTCATCATCCTCATGACGATGCACTGGTAATTGCTCTCACAATTGCCAACAGGAAAGTGTTTCGAGTGCTGGTGGATACTGGGTCATCTGCGGACGTATTGTTCACCCAGGTATTTGACAAAATAGGCATTGGACGATCAGCTTTATGCACAGTCTGAACCCCACTCATAGGATTCTCGGGTGGACAGGTGCTTCCTAAGGGAATCGCTTCACTACCACTTACCGCCGGAAGTCCACCCCATCAAACAACTACAATGGTCAACTTCCTGATTGTCGACCAAGCGTCAGTTTATAATGCCATACTCGATCTACCATCCCTAAACCTCCTTCAAGTTATGGTATCTCCGTACCACCTTTCCATGAAATTTTCGACCGAGTTGGGAGTAGGAATCGTAAAAGGAGATTAGCAAGATGCCCGATAATGCTATGCAACAGCAGTAAAAGCTCCGATAGAAATATCGATGATCGAGTCGCTGGACCCTCGAGTCGGATCTTACGAACGGGGGCAACCGAGACAGACGAGTCGAAAGTAGTACAAATCGGCTTATCTCTGAAGTCACCCCTCAAAGAAGATTTGATCGCCTTGCTTCGACGGTATGCTGACATATTCGCGTGGAGCCATGAAGATATGCCTGGGATCGATCCCTCGGTCATGACGCACTAACTCAACATCGATCCAACCTACAGGCCAATCTGGCAGAAAAGACGTGCTCTCGGCCATGAAAGGTATGCTATCATCGAAGAGGAAGTCGACAAGTTCTTTAAGGCTAAATTCATAGAAGATATATACTATCCAGAGTGGATAGCTAATGTCGTGCTCGTGAAAAAGGCCAACGGGAAGTGGCGTCTCTGTATTGATTATACAGATCTGAACAAAGCCTGCCCCAAGGACAGCTTCCCTCTTCCTCGCATTGATCAGTTGGTGGATAGTACTACAAGACATGAATTACTTAGTTTTATGGATGCCTATTCTGGGTATAATCAGATTGTAATGCATGAATCTGATAAATCTAAAACTACCTTTGTCACTGACAAAGGTCTTTATTATACCGACTGATGCCATTTGGTTTGAAAAATGTTGGAGCGACGTATCAATGGTTGGTGAACAAAATGTTCGCTCGGCAGATCGGCCGAACCATGGAAGTATATATAAATGATATGCTCGTCAAAAGTATACAGGCAGCCAACCATATAGCGGACCTAGAAGACATGTTCTTGACCTTTTACAAGTATAAGATGAAGTTAAACCCGAGTAAGTGTGCTTTTGGTGTAAGCTCGGGGAAGTTCCTCGATTTTCTTGTTAGTCAGCGAGGAATCGAAGCGAATCCTGAGAAAATTAAGGCTCTACTTGACATGGAGTCTCCCAAGACAATTAAAGACGTACAAAGGCTGACCGGGAGAGTAGATGCGCTCAATCACTTCCTGTCCCGAGCCACCGATGTCTCCCGCTCTTTAAGCAATTGAAGGGGTGACAGTTGATGGAATGGATGAAAGAGTGTGAAACAGCATTCCAACAACTGAAGTCTTATCTCGGATCTCCACCACTGTTATCCAAACCTGAGTCAGGAGAAGCTTTGTTATTATATCTGACTGTGACCGACGTATGGATTAGCTGGGCTCTCATACGAGAATGTGACGGAAAGCAATTACCAGTGTATTACGACAGCAAAGCATTATTACCAGCAGAGACGAGGTATCCTCCCCTTGAGAAGGTAGCTTTAATCTTGGTAGTATCCTCGCAAAGACTTCGACCATATTTTCAAGCTCACACCATCGTCGTCATGACCGACTTACCATTGCGTCAGATCCTTCAGAAACCGAAAGCTTCCGGCCGACTTACGAAGTGGGCTATCGAGTTGAACGAGTTCGATATACAGTACAGACCCAGAACAGCTCTAAAAGGACAAGCCGTGGTCGATTTTATTGTCGAAGTGTCTTCACAGGACAACAAAATGTCTGAGTCTGACAAGATTATCTGAACCTACCCCTTGAAAATTATTCGTCGACGGCTCCTCTAACTCTAAGGCAAGCGGGGCTGGGGTAGTATTGGAGACTCCCGACCAAACTTGTATGCAATATACCTTACGACTCGGATTCCAACCGTCAAATAACACAGCAGAATAGGAAGCCTTGCTACTTGGCCTTCGACTCACCGTAAGTTTTGGTGTAACTCATCTCAATGTCTTCAATGATTCGCAGTTAGTCGTCAACCAGGTTACTGATATTTACCAGACACAGAAAGAACAAATGAAGGCATATATGGAGAAGGCTAAAGAATTAATCGATGGATTTCAGTAATGTGAAGTAGTTCAGATTCCTAGGACCGAGAATGTCAAAGCTAACTTGTTAGCAAAACTTGCCTTAGTCGACGAAGATGATATGCCTAGGTCGGTCTCAAATACGTAGCTAAACCGAGTATAAATGAGCCGATAGACTCGGCTATACATGCCACTGACTCGGAACCAACTTGGTTCGATCCTATCGTCCATTATCTCAACAAGGGGAAGCTACCGAAAGATCATACCGAGGCTCGGCGGCTAAAGGTCCGAGCGTCGCGCTACACCATCTTGAACGGGGTACTGTACAAAAAAGGATTCTATGCTCCCTTGCTACAATGTTTGAATTCTCATGAAGCTGACTACATATTACGAGAAGTACACGAAGGGATATGTGAAAATCACTCAGGAGGACGTTCGCTCGCCAACAAAGTACTGCGGCAGAGATATTACTGGCCAACCGTATAACATGATGCTAAGAAGTTCGTCCAAAGGTGCGACAAGTGTCAGCGATTTGCAGCTATCTCGAGCCAACCCCCCGAGGAATTGACCCCGATGACTGGACCTTGGCCCTTTGCACAGTGGGGGATCGACATCATCGGACCATTCCCGTTGGGAAAGGGTCAGACCAAGTTTGTCGTGGTTGCGGTGGATTATTTTACGAAATGAGCCGAAGCCGAGCCATTAGTGAAGATAACCGAACAAAATATTACAAGTTTTGTTTGGAAGAACATCGTCTATCGGTTAGGGATACCGCGGACTATTATTATCGATAATGGAAGGCAGTTTGATAATAGACAATTCCGTGAGATGTGCAGTAATCTCGGGATCCGAAACGTGTACGCTTCACCTCACCATCCTCAGATAAATGGACAGGTCGAGGCTGTTAACAAGATTATTAAATAGTATCTCCAAACGAAGCTCGATAGAGCAAAAGGAGTATGGGCTGAAGAACTCCCAAATATATTGTGGGCCTATCGAACCACAGCTCGGACTGTCACGGGAGAAACTCCCTTCTCCCTTTGTTATGGCTCGAAAGCAGTTGCCCCGGTTGAGATCCGAATAAGTTCGGCCTGAATCAATACATTCAGTGAACAGGAGAATGAAGAACTCCAATCACTCGGGCTCGACTTATTGGAAGAGAAAAGAGAAGAAGCTCGATTACGAATGATGGCTCGACAGAGGCAAGTATCTCAATTTTATAACACCCGAGTCAAAGTCAGACGATTCCACGCCGGGGATATGGTCCTCCGAAAAATGTTCCCAAACACAAAGGAAGTTGGTGCAGGCACGCTAGGACCCAATTGGGAAGGACCCTATGTCGTCTCAAGTACCATCCAACCTGGAACGTATCAGTTAGAAGACTTAAATAGGCAACTGTTGCCTCATTCCTGGAACGCCGAGCATTTCAAGATTTATTATCCTTGAGACGGCGCTGAAGATGCTAAAAGAGAATGGGAAAGAAATGTAAACGGAGCTGATTTAATAAAACTGAGAATTTCTATACATCATTTCTAAGTGTTTTACATCAGGTTACACTACACTCTATTTTGTTTACATTAAAGTAGCACACAGCTACTTCCAACAAAGGGAATAATTTCGCTAGGTTACAGATGCTCTTGAATCAGCCCTGGATAAAAGTCTACTTGAGGAGCTGGTGATGGTACCCAAAGACGCTTGGCCTTGGCCGACATTGTGCTGGTGTGAGTGCCAAAAATGAAGGAGTGTTGGCGTGAGTGCCAAAAATGAAGGAGTGCTGGCGTGAATTCCAAAAATGAAGCACAGTCGTCATCCCTCGGTCGAGGTACTCACCAAGTAGTCTCAGATTGGACTACTCCCTAAGCAGTCTCAGAGGGACTGGCCTCATCGACAGCAGCAGTCGCAGCAGGGGCTTCTTCGTCGGCAGCGGTATTAGCACGACCATCACCAGTAGCCTCGGCCTCTGGACTATCAGCCTCAAACGCGGAGAGGTCAAGGTCGGGGAAGGCGGCCCTCATCTCCAGAACGCAGGACCTATAACCACCTTGATAAAGGCGGTCCCTCTCTTCTTTGAACTCCAACGATTCGAGAAAGGTTTCCATGGCCCAGTCCTGAGCCTCTTTGGCTCGACTGGCCTCCTCCCGAGCTTGTTGGACAAGCACCCCGGCGTCGGCTTTGGCCCGATTCAGATTGTTCTCGCAAGTGCCATGGACATGACAAAGATTCTGATTTTCTTCCTCGGCCCCTGCCAGAAGCGATGTCAAACGGGTACTCTCAGCCTTAGCGCCCTCCAAAGCCGCCCTCGCATCCTTGGCTCCTTCCTGGCAATTGACAAGTCGCCATTCAGAATGCCAATGTGACCTTCGGTGATCTCTCGGTGACCCTCTGCCTCGGCCGTAACTCTCTTAGTTATCTCTGTCTCAACCGTAAGTTTCTGAGCAGCGGACAACTCCGAGAAAGCCTTGACAATGCAGGGGGCCAACTACAAACGGGAGAGAGTAAGTTGTAACAAGATCCCTAATCAGAAGTTATAGAGAAATAAGAAGAAAGGATATTACCTCAAAAAGTAACCTCGCCGTATGACCAAGAGTCTGTAGAGTAGGGGCGTTGTAGAAGCTGACGAAGTCTTTCTCGCTCCCTTGAGTGATGGCCCAAGGAATCATCCCCGATATAACTTTATGAAAGGGTGACAACTCCTGTTGAGTCATCTCTCCTCTTGAAGATTCTCCACTTGATCCCTCTTTCTGTCTCGGAACCTCCTCTTCAACAGGTCCTGGCTCAGGAGCTGACTGAGAAATAGGAAGAACTGTCTCCGCCTCTTCCGCCCTCTCATCAAGGTCAGAGAGCACAACTACTTGTGGGGTGGCTGGAATAGAAGCAGATGGAACAGCCGGCTCCTTTGCCTTTGCAGGTATCTTTGGTTGCTTCAAAGGCCAAGTCCCTGATAAAAGAGCTGACCTCGGAGGAGCCTTCACCTTAGAGATCGACTTGAAAGAAGGATGAGTCTCAGCCATGTTAACGGAGGCCGACTTAAGAAAGGGTCGAGCCTTGGGAAGATCTGAAAAGAAGGACAAAAGTGAGTCAGATAATGAGCCGAAAGAACGTGACAACACAATAAAAATTACCTGACATGAACGAGTCTAAACCAGCAAGATGCAGACGTTCCGATTGCAATAGCAACTTCCAAGATCGATCTTCTGCACTTAGCTTTTTCAGATCTTTGATCCGAGCTAGGGCATTGGATCCGAGCTTCTCCCTTTTCTTTAAGATATCTACAAAACAAAAAAAGGTCAAATTCAGCGCATTACAGTGTGGAGAAATAAAAGGTATTAAGCTGAGTCACCTGCTTTGCAAAATGAACGGGAGACTCGAGGCTCATAGGGTCACGGATCAGCTGTCTCCCATTGTCCGCACGCCCAAAACCATCTCTCCTTCCAGTGTTTGTTGGAAGTTGGTGGGTCGGTTACAAGAGAGCCACCTTTGCCTCGCCATGCGCTCAGAAAGTAAAAGCTGAGAAAATTTAGATTCGGTCTCACTTGATACAGGTAGAGAAATTCATCGACTGTCAGTGGGGGCTGCTCAAGCTTAGCCCATAGCACTGCGGACCCGAATAAGTTCTCCACCCGTTCGGGACTATCTGACCGGGAGCAAGTTTGATACGAGACAGAAAATTCTGACCAATGGGTTAGAGAGGCAGACGCAAACCACATTGCATCGAGACATGAAATTGAGGCGACAGGACCACTCAGGTCATCCTTGGCCCCCTCTCCCTTGGAAGATGACTCAGAAGCCTGTGCCAACCGAGTTAAAGGGGACAATACAGCAACCCCCTCAGCTATCCTCATTTCCTCTTCTTCCTCTTCCTCCTCCAATGGATCCATCCCGAGATTGGGTCTCCCTGGACGCATCACCAGAGATGACCCACCACTAGAAGGACCGGTTAGAGCAGATGCTCAGCCAGTGATTCATCGACCCTCCTTACAAGCAGGAAAGTGGCATCCGCACCAACAGCGATCTCCGTCAATAAAGAGGGTGGCTCCGCAACATTTCAAAAATGTCAGGAATCACCCTCATCACCGGAAGTCCCCCCCCCCCCCCCCCCGGGGGCTCTGAGAGCCATGTGTAGCCATTAATATCAATTGAAAAGGAGGAAAAAAACTCACCGGAGAAGGCAGTAACGGATGCAAAAGGAGATAACAGAGAAGAGAACAGCAGTGGAGGGAGAGAAGAAGAAAAAGGAAGAACCAAGAAGAAAACAGATGAGCGGGAGAATGAACAGTGAAAGTAAAATTTGCATGCCTCTCCCATCCACATTTATAGCCTTGCCACATGGCATAACCATTTAATGGGCAAACAAAATAAGGCTTGCCTCGACCCCCTCACTCGACACGTGGCGCACGCCGACTGACAGCGGTAACGCCTTCGCCACGTGTCCAGCGCCCATACGCGAGAGAAATGACTTGACGGCTGGCCGCTCGTGCGACCTCGAGAAACGAACCATCATACGTTGAGGATGACTCAAAAAGCATAAATGTCTCATTATGACCTCGGACTCTGATGCGAACCGACCTAAAAACTCATTACTCCTTAGTGCCAAGAACAACACAAGGAGTAAGGGGAGCTCACTGTTGGAGAAAATATGTTAAGTCTGGAGCCTCGGATATGGAGTAGGTCGGCCTTGCCGACACTGCCCGAGGAGTCCGAGACAATGGTTGGAGTCGAGAGAATAGTGCATAAGGCCAAGAGGTAAAAGCATAAGATGACTTAAGTTACTCGATTGGAGAGTTAACAGTGTCTGCATAAGCCTACAAAAGGCCAAATAAGTTATAAGCCACCCGACCATTAGAAGAAACTGACCTAATGAGTTGGTTTCGTCGGCCACAGAGTAAGGAAGGATGACGGATAAACACCAAGACTATTCCGTTCATGAGAAGGCAAAAGACTTATTCTCTTAAGCCCGCTAAGACTCTTATAGAGTCGGTAACGGCCGAGCCAAGATAAGAAAAGGCGGTGTGAATATAAATACTGTACCAAAAATTCAGGAGTACAGGTGTCCGATCCTAAGATCCTCGGGATTGGATAAAATCAGTCAAGAGGATCAAATCTCCAAATATGAAGGAGAAGAATCCTCGTATGATAAGATTCATCCAGAACTATAAATGACCATCTCCTTTACAGAAGAAGGTACACAACAGAAAAACCCCAAACCCTTTACCATTAATCTAAAAAACTGACTTAAGCATCGGAGATTCCCCGACTCTAGCTAGGGTCCCCTTTGTATTGGTGATTGTGCAGGTGAAGGACGATCCAAGCAGAAGAACCGTCCACAAAAATACACCAACAGATGGTTCAAATCAAGGTTCATAGTCCTCTAGGATTACAATTTCAGAGGATTATAAATAGAATACTGTAAGTTAAGTGCCTATTCCTAGAGCATGATAAACATTTGTTACAGTGAGGGAAAAGTGAAATGGCCAAGCTATATGTCCTAGAGGGGGGAGGGGTGAATAGGACTATGCCAAATTAAAATAAAAATAATAGCGAAATTAAAGAAAGAGAGATAGCCAAATAAAGAAATCAATTCACAATGCTGAATTAAAAAGCAACCTCAAAATTCAAGTCTTGAGAGATTGATACAAATGTTGTTCTAAGGACAACCTTATACCAAAAACCAGAGTTTATGGTATGACAACATTATTTCTAGAAAGGTCTTTATATCAAAAACTCAAACTAAAGAGGAATAAATAAATAGCAAGGAACTGAAATAAATTACAGGAATTTAAATCTAAATTATTACAACATTCCCCACTGTGCTTGAAATGTAAATATTACAACACTCACATCCATATATACATCCCACAATTCTGAATGATGAAAGATGAAAAATATAAATCATACATCTACAAAACATAAAGAATTATAGTGGTTCGCCTGTGTGTTCACCAACTTCTAAAAAATGGCCACACAAATTGCTATTCCACTCATAATATCCTCACATAGGAGATATTAGCATTCACTATCAAAATAGGTTTTCACAGGTTCACCCAAAACCTTCACAATTGTGTCTTTTAGAAAAGAGCTTACACAATCCAAAAAAATCCTCACTTCTGAGTTTTCTGGCTCTCCTCGGATAACCAACAAATTGAGATTTTTCTGGCTTAACATCAAATAAAACCAAAATGAAAGGAATTTATAATAAATGTAAAATACCTATATTTCTCCTTTTGTTGCAGCCCGAAAGAACCAATCAGAGTAGATGATTGAATGTAGAAGTTCAAAGTCCAATACTCACTTTATAATGGTTCTAGGTTCTAATTGATTTTAAATTGAACTAGTTGGGCTAGCTATATTTGATTTTGATTCCAAGAAGAAGGAATATCATAATTTCTCTTTACAATTAAGATTGGAATATAGAAATAAAATCAAATCTATAAAGCTAACAAAAGATAATATAAATTATGCACAAAGTAGCTTAAAATGAACACAAACTTAACTCAGAGTGATCCCTTGATATTTCTTGAATTTTTTTATCAAACTCTGAAATTCGTGCTCTATTTATAGTTATAGAAATCGCACATTTAACTGGTCTTGAGGACACTATGGCTGGTCGTAGGAGAACAGATTTTTAAATTTTTGAGCGCGATCGGATAAAACCATTCCACGACTGGTCGTAGGGCATCTACGACTGGTCGTAGCCCCTCTACAACTGGTCGCAGCATTCCCATGACCGGTCGTAGGACCCAGAGTTTGGTTGTTGGACTTTGTATAAGACCCGTATCTTATCCTGTACCATTCCATATGCCTCCGCGGTCCTTCCGGTCGAATTTCAGCGACCCGCGATCTACTATTGACATTTGCGTACGATCCCGAGTCATATCCCGTATTTCAGAGTAGGCTCAACTCGAGACTTGTACCCTGATGACTGCAACGTTGCCACGGTTTCGATGCCGAGTCTCACCCATCGAGGCGAAACCCGGGGCAGGAGATGTGGGCCCGTGTTCAGTTTGAGGAAAATACCGCGTGTCGCAATCTCAAGAGAATCTCTACGACACATCACATCAATCAATCAAAGTACAACCCATCACTCCATCCCATCCCCAAGTACAACTACCCTCCCCAAAAGTCAACACTCTTCTTACACAAGTACACATCTATCACTCACCCATCACACCCCATCACTCACTCATCCCTCTCTCTCTCATTTCTCTATTTTCAAGCAAGTAACCCAACGTCCATGAGAGCTCCATGTGAGAGCTTTGTGTGGCCCACTTCCTATCTCCCATCCCCACCCTCCAAAAACCAATCTCGACCGTTGAAATCATTCCTTTGGAGCTCTTGCATACATTGGCGGAAGAAGGAAGAAGGAGCTCAAAGGTGGGTGATTTTTTTTGTGTGATTTTGTTGATTAGAGGGCCCACATATGGTGGGACCCATTTTGATGTATGTATAGTTCATAGAGGGACCCATAGTGGTGGGGTCCCTCCACTGTTCATGTCCCTCCATCTCTCTCTCTCTCTCTTTCACATAATCTATGGCCCACCTTGATGCGATCTAGGCTGTCCACTGGTGGTAGAACCCACCTTACTGCCTGTCCAGCGGATAGACCTGCTGCCCATCCGTCTGGACAGGTCTAGATGAAGAGAAAACATAAATATTGGCTTAATCTAAGACTATGAGGCCCATGCTATTGGACCCCACTATGATGTATGGGTTTTATTCCCCACCATTCAGTTTCAACGGCCCAGATCTCAGTAGGTTGTGGGCTGTACTACAGCAGCAACACCATCCCTTGTTGACCGTCTGGATGAGGAAAAATATAAATATCAGCCTCATTCCAAGCTGCTGGTGGGTCCCACAAGTGTGGACCCACCTTATGCATGCAGTAGATCTGGACCGTCCATCAGTGGGACGACCAGCAGCCGGACATTGCTGTTGTGCAACGTCACCAACTTTGTGGGAGCCCACCGTTGATGCATGTGGTGATATCCACCTTTTCCTCTTGTGTGGCCCACCCCACACATGTGGGCGAGACCCACCTTGATCAATGTGTCGTGCCAAGAGTCCCACCGTCCAGAGAAATCTAGACGGTGCTAAGGGCCACCGTAATGTATCTGTATCTGCATCGTCCATTGCTGGACGGTGCTGTGCAAGGGCCACCGTGACGTGTCCTATTCACACCGTCCATCCAGGTGGTGGGTCCCACGCAGTATGCAGCAACTGCTGCTCCATGTCACCATCCAGCTGGGTTGTGGACCCCACCAAATACATGTATTCTGTGCATGCACCATCCATGCAAGGTGCATGGGACCTCACCCTGATGTATGCTTTATCTGCATCGTCTCATGCCTGGACGGTGCTGATTTACTAGAAATGAATGGATGGTGCTGTGGTACCCACCATTTATTATTATATATATTTGTTTGTACATTAAAGTGGGCCCTACGTGGTGGAGTGGAAGGGGATTGGCTGGTTTATCTCACACCAACTATTCAACTAGTGTGAATGACGTCACCAAGTTCGGTGGGACTCACCTGAAGTATGGGATCCATGTTGACGTATGGGTTGCATTTCCACCATCCAGTTGGGATGGTGAATGCACTGGATGTATGTATTTTGTCCTCTGTCCATCTGTGGATGATGGGACCCACCAGAGGACATTTTATATCCCTACCGTCCACCCGTTTGGACTTCAGTAGCTACGGACCCTACCATGAATATGTGTTCTATTTGAGCCATCCACCTGCTGGACAAGCAACATAGCTGTTGTACTAACGCCAGTAGTTGGGTGGGCCCTGATCATGAGGGATGTGTTATATCCCAACCGTTCATCTGGGGACCCCAGCACGCAGCTGTTGTCTTCATGTAAGCAAGTTCTTTGGGTCCCACATCGATGTATATGTTGTATACATACCATCCAAGTAGGATGGCAGGATGCACCGTCATGTATGTATTTTACCTACACCTGGAACGATGCTGACCCCAACCACGATGTATGTATTTCTCCAAGCTGTCCAACCATATGGGACGTGGGCCTCACGTAATGTGCGTGTTCGATCCAGATTGTCCATCTGATGGGGCCCATTTGGAGTGTGCAGGGCAGCCTCAATCTGATTTGTACAAGGCCCAATGTGATGTATATGAGGCCCGTTGGTGTGGTCTATATGATGTGGCCCATCGGGATTGTATATGGCCTATCATGATTTGACGAACTATGACGCATGTGGCGCACCGTGATGCGGTCCCTTGTGAGGTATATAGTCTTATAGTGTTATATATGTAGCCCTTGTATGAGGCCTGTAGAAGCGGCCCACCAGTTGGGTATTAGGCCCATGGTTGTGGCCTATTGTGATGCATTCGAGGCCTATTGATATAGCCATCTTGATGTGTATAAGGACCATGTGTAGGGCTCACCTATTGTGTATTTGAAGCCTATGGGTTGTGGCCCATTATGATGTACTCGAGGCCCATGAGCGAGGCCCATTTGATGAATTTGAAACCCATGGGCAAGGCCTGATTGATGCAATCATGGCCGATGTGCCGAGGCCACTGTGATGAGTATTTGGCCCATGAATGAGACCCATAGTGATGTGTATTAGGTCCTTGTATGAGGTCATGGGCCTACGATACGTTTGCCTCTATGCGGGCCACTCCTTGGGACCAATGTTGGTTAGATGTCCACATTGATGGGCAATGATGGTTAGATGTCCTCATTATGACCTTTCCTTATGCCTTGAATCACTGATTACCAATTAGCGATCGAGGCTGATTATCATGACCAATTACCGATTAGCGATCGAGGCCGATTATCATGACTGATTACCGGTTAGCGATCGAGGTCGATTATCATGACCGATTGACGATTAGCGATCGAGGTCGATTATCATGACCGATTGTCGATTTACGATCGAGGCCGATTATCATGACCGCCGATTATCATGACCGATTACCGATTAGCGATCGAGGCCGATTATCATGACCGATTACCGATTAGCAATCGAGGCTGATTATCATGACCAATTACCGATTAGCGATTGAGGCTGATTATCATGACCGATTGACGATTAGCGATCGAGGTCGATTATCATGACCGATTGTCGATTTATAATCGAGGCCGATTATCATGACCGATTACCGATTAGCGATCGAGGTCGATTATCATGACCGATTACCAATTAGTGATCGAGGCTGATTATCATGACCAATTACTGATTAGCGATCGAGGCCGATTATCATGACCGATTGTTGATTCCAAGTAACGTGACCGATTATGACAGTCGATTGCCGATTATCGATCGAGGTCGATTACGGATTCTAATGGCCGATTACCGATTTCGATTTGTCTTGGCCAATTGACGATTATCGATCGAGGCCGATTATCATGGCCAATTGCTGATTCTGATTGTTGTGGCCACTTGACCGATTATCGATCGAGACCGATTATCATGGCCGATTACCGATTATGATTATCGTGGCTAATTGTCGATTCCGATTGTCGAGGCTCAATGCGGTGTATATGCGGCTCGTATTTAAAGCCTGTTGTGATGTGCATTCTACCCATCTTTAAGGCCCATTGTGATGTATGTTAGGCCCTTGTGAGAGGCCCATGTGATGTATATTAAACACTTGAGTGAGGCTCATGGTGTTGTGTAGGTCCTTGTGTGAGGCCATGGGTTCACTATTTGTTAGGCTCTATGTGGGCCCTTCCTTGGGGGCAATGTTAGTTAAATGTCCATATTGTAAAGGTCGATGGTTGATGCCGGTTATTGATATCAATTATGAGTATGTGACAGCATAACATCATGATACATGCCCATACACATCATCTGCATGTTTGTTATGAGATGTAATTGACCATTGCATATGCCATAGGGCGAGTTGTTCATAGGGCCCCCTGATAGGCGGAGTTGCCTCACATGAGAGCATGGCATGCACAGGATTGATGCATGATTGGACTGTGTGACTCATGCATTTTTCATTTTTTGTGACATGACCACTATATGCCCTAGCGACATCAGGGCCGTAGCCTCTACAGGTATTTCGTGGATGGCCAGATGGGACACTGAAAATCTGTTCTACATGGGGTGCTATAGATATCCCTAGGTGAAAGTTTCTAAACTCTCTTGGTTCCAGAGGTTGCTCCAACGTCTAGACCGAG
This sequence comes from Magnolia kwangsiensis, assembly GCA_037074715.1. Classification (NCBI taxonomy): domain Eukaryota; kingdom Viridiplantae; phylum Streptophyta; class Magnoliopsida; order Magnoliales; family Magnoliaceae; genus Magnolia; species Magnolia kwangsiensis. The sequence goes on along the minus strand of CM073576.1, from coordinate 36,540,225 downwards.
TGGATGTATGAGTGCATGAGGGCCATATACCGTTAGGCCGCGTCTCCCACTGTATCGTGGTCGGTTGGAAGGGGGTGCGGCCTTACCTGCCCGAGAGGAGGGGGCAAAGCTAGGTTGAGTTTGACCAGCTCGAGGAGTGGGTCCGCTATCGACGAGCCGGGCCTGATATTTACAGGCAGATAGTGAGGTCTCTTTCACTCGCCTTATTACACGCGATGGGGCGGCAATCTGGTTTGGAGTGTAATAGACCTCGGTGATTTTTCAGAGAGGAACCATACTGATATGTGGACTTATTGAGTAGGAGTTGCATGCTCATTCATTCATTCATTCACTATCGACTCGGGCTGGTGGTGCGCAACTAATTGTTGTGTACCTTCATTATGGTAAGGATTTCAGTTGGGCGCGCGACTAACCTGAGATCAGGAGTTTACCACGTTGAGTCTGACTATCCAAATTTAGGTATGAGACTGGTTTGGATAGAAGTCCCTTGTGGTGGACCCCATAGCCTGCGATACTACGTAATATCATCCCGACTTCACACTCCAGCATGGTTATTTAATTCGCATTGCATGTTGCATTACATCCGCAGGCATATGGCATCTTGGATTGTTATTTCTACACTTATATGGCCTAGACAGATTTAGCAGGATTTGTATATTGCATTGCATCCTCAGCATCTGATATTTGGCTCTTTATGACTCCTCATCACATAGCTGTTCTATATCACATATTCTGATATTGATTGACTTATAGACTTGTCCATACTTCCACTTACTCTGTTATTGTATAATTTATATCTTGTCAATATTTCTGCTTACTCTGATAATTCCTGCTCTTGTCAGTGTTTCTGCTTATTCAGACATTGTATGGTTTATGGATTACTGATTTTTCGGTATTATATGATTATGGCATTGTATTGAATACCTGGCACTTACCTTGTGTACACACTTACACCACCCCTTAAGCTTTCTATATGCTTTTGCACGATAGATGCATGCAGGTGATGTTAGGTTGCAGCAGTGTTGAGCTTGGAGCATGCAGTGGTCTTCTGGAGCTTGATTTTCTATTTACGTATTTCCCTTTCAGTGCTGTAATCAAATGATTATATTAGTGGATATGTGATGATGACGTTGTCTTTATGAATTAGGTAATCTTGTGGTTATGCTTATTACTAGTTAAATGTACATAAAAAAAATTCTCCTTGTAGGATCCCAGGATCGAAATCTGGCATATGAATGCTGGGAGCCGAGAATGGGGTACTACGGAGGCTGTCGGCACTAGATTCGGCGATTGGGATTCTTATGAATCCGATTTCTGAGTTTGGAGTGTGACACTTTGAGTCATAGAACCAAGACTGGTCATAGGACGAGTCGACACTATTCACACGACCGGTCGAACAGAATCCAGGACTGGTCGTGGATAAAAAAAAATTTTGAAAAATTGTAACAAACTTAGGACTGGTCTTAGAATCTCTTGGACTAGTCGAGGCAGTGCTAGAACTAGTCGAACAAGGTTCAGAACTAGTCTTAGAATAATCTAATTTCATGTAAAATGATTCAAAGGAATTATGTATCCAAAATGACCTATCCTAAGGACAATCTAAGGTCAATCTTACCTTGAAAGTGAGATATGAACTTCAAAACTTCATATCTTCAGTTGATAGATGACCTTTATGAAGTTTGAGAACTTTGAACATAATGTAGCACTGAAACAAGAGATCTTCTAAAGCTTGAATAACCATTCATCTTACGTTGTACACTGGCTTGAGTCTTGAACAAGATCACTTCTACCGTTGTAACCTATATTTGCATTTCTTGAAGTAGTTTGTACTTGTATTTGAAGTAGTTTGTACTTGTATTTCTCATTCTTGACTTGAAGTAAAGTACATAAAGTGTTGAAGCAATGTCTTGAATATTTATAACAATGAGCTACACAAGACATAAATTGAGGTTTTGGCACCACTAAATTTGACAACCAAAGGAATATAAAATCATAGCACTTACAATCTCCTCCTTTGTCAAATTTGTGACAAAACACTCAACAATAATATAACCAATATGAATACAAAGAATTATGCATAGGTTAGCAGTTATAGCCTGGTTAAAGAATCATGCACCAGTTTGTTAATGCACAACAAGATACAAGATGAAGTAATCTTACTTACTCCCCCTGAGTAGCACACATATATCAAAAAAAAAAAAAATTCTACTACTCATAATCAATCCACAAATAATCCATATCAATCAATCTATATGCAATGCAAAACCATATAAATTCTCTCCCTTTTTGTCACAATATGACAAAGGAATAAGAAAAATGGAAGAGGATAATAGACAAGAGTAATGAAGGAAGCAAGATATAAGCAAATAAAGTCCACATAGCATCAACTAGTTCAACCAAAGTCAGGAAACCACAGTTAACAAACCAAATAAAGTTTACAACCCAATAAAAATAAACTTAAGGTTATTATAGACCAAAGAATTAATCATTCAATCATATCCTGAAGAAGGAGCAGGTATGAAAGGATCAAGTTGATGCATGCCCTTGTTTAAGCTCCTAAGATACTTGAGCATATATTTGAACTGTAAATCATGGGCAACATTCATATTTTCTACCTTTTCCTCAAGTGCACGCAGATGAGCATCAAACTCAGATGGTTCATAATCAGGATCATTAGTTAAATCAAACTCAATTTCATTAAAAATATCATTCATGTTTATGTTATCAGGAGGAAGATCATCAGCTTCTTCTTCATTCCCAACTCCAACTCCATCACCACCATCCACTTGGCCAGGAGCTCATTTCAACTTCATTTTGTTTATATTTGAGTTGTTAAAAATAAGATTGTGGATAGGAGCCTCTCCAACAAGCATAGCGACCAACATATGAGAAGCTAAAACAGTCATAAGATAGGCAAATGGTATATCACTATGACTTGGATGGAAACGAAACTGAATGATGGAATGACATATTAAAGATGGAAGACAAACTTTAGTACCAGAGATGACAGAATACAAAACATGAACCATAAAGGAAGTTAATTCTGTTTTATTACCGGAGCGTGGATACAGATTTGAAGTAAAGATCCTATGGAGGACTCTGCATCTGGGTAACAAGTACTTTGAGGGGAGCGCATTCCCTTTATGAGTCCATTGCACATTCATGTTACATAAGGCTCTTGTGAGCATTCGTTTTTCAGATTTAGAGGGTTTTTCTGTTAGAATATGAATGGGGATGCCCTTATCATTAACATGTATTTCCATAAGGTCAGATATTAGATGACGGTCTACATCATAAGGGCCTTCTTTAGCATCTATTTTGAATGTTAAATTTTTAGCAAAAAAGTCAGGGATGCATGTAAACATGGACTGCGCAATAGATTGGTATGCAGCCCCACCCCAATGTAAGATGTTATCTTATCCTACAGCTTGGAGGAAAGCAAAGATACCAAATAGAGCAATATGGTTAAGATCAATAGCTCTTTCAACAATAACCTTGCGCAAACGTAAATCCTGTACATATGAGGGATCATTTTCGGGTGAACGAAAATGGCGCTGAGTTATTGGAGCTGATCTAGAGGATGATGGACCACGGGCTATTTTCTTTTTTTCTTTAGCATCCATTTCCACAAAGAAATACAAAGGAATAAGAAATCACAAAGGAAGTAGAAATGGGTTTTTTTAGATCAGCAAATGGAGAAGAAAAAACCCCAAAATCTCAACAAAGCTTGAAATTAAGTACACCAAAGAAAATATTGAAGCAAATGGACCATAAATCTACAAGCAAGACTGAAAAAATGAACTAACCTTGACGAATCACACTGTAGGGTTCGACTAGTCGTGTCACGGCTAGTTAGAGAGCAAGTTAGAAATAAGGAAGATGAAGATTTTCTCCAAATTAAAGAAGACAGCGCGCTCCACGATCGGTCTTGTGCTGTTCTCGATCGGTCGTACTAAGACTGGTCGAGTACACTTACGACTGGTCGAGTACTGACTACAAATGTACATATTTCATAAAAATTGAAATTTAAACATATAAAATCTCAAAAATATTTACACTATGATACACATATGCATGAATAATCAATTTAAATTACACATACCAAGATCAAATTTTAATTTATTAAACATGCTTTTGTCGAGCGGTTTAGTGAAAATGTCAGCAAGTTGAGTCTCTGTCAGAATGTATTTCAAAGATATTATTTTTTCTTCCACTAATTCATGAATATAATGATACCTAATGTCAATGTGCTTAGTACGTGAATGCTGGATTGGATTTTTTAAAATATTTATTGCACTGGAGTTATCGTAATATAAAACCATTGAGTCCTGTGCAATTCCATAATCGCATAACATACATTTCATCCAAACAAGCTGAGTACATGCATTTCCTATTGCGATGTATTCAGCCTCAGCTGTAGAGAGTGATATAGAACTTTATTTCTTACTAAACCAAGAAACCAAGCAATTTTCAATATAAAAACAACCACCACTGGTTGATTTCCTATCATCAATATTACCAGCCTAATCAGCATCCGTGTACCCAGCCAACTGAACACTAGTATCATATGGATACTAGAGACCCAAATTAATTGAACTTGCGACATATCGCATAATCCGCTTAACAGCAGTTAAATGTGACTGTTTAAGATTAGACTGATATCTAGCGCAAATACCAACACTGAAAGAAATATCAGGTCTATTAGCAGTTAAATAAAGAAAACTGCTAATTATGCTACGATACAATTTCGGATCCACATCTTTACCTTTCGAATCCTTTAAGATTCTTAAAGTTATACTCATAGGAGTATCAAAATTCTAACCATTCTCAAATTCAAACCTTTTAATCAAGTTCAAAGCATATTTGGTCTGAGAAATAAAAATTCCATCAGGTTGTTATTTTACTTACAACCCTAGGAAATAATTTAATTCCCCAACCATGCTCATTTTGAACTTAGATTTCATTAAATCTGCAAACTCAATAGTCATGTCAATACAAGTTGATCCATAAATAATATCATCAACATATATAGATCTGAACCATTAAGATATTATCATTGTGTTTCTTAATAAAGAGAGTCTTATCGACACTGCTCATTTGAAAATTATGACTGAGTAAAAACTTAGTCAATTTCTCGTACCATGCCTTGGAAGCTTGTTTTAGACCATAGAGAGCTTTTTTAGGACGGTATACATGATCAGTAAACTTAGGGTCTTCAAAACCTATAGGTTGTTCAACGTATACTTCTTCATGTAAATCACTGTTCAAAAAGGCACTTACATCCATTTGATAAATTTTAAACTTTCTAAAGCATGCAATGGATATAAAAAGTCTGATTGATTCAAGACGAGCAACTGGTGCAAAGATTTCATCGTAATCAATGCCTTCAATTTGAGTGTATCCTTGTACAACCAGTTTTGCCTTGTTTCGAATTATATTACCAAGTTCATCAGACTTATTTTTAAAAATTCACTTTGTTCCGATAATATGTTTATCTTTAGGTCTAAGAACAAGATACGAGATATCATTTCGAACAAATTAATTAAGTTCTTCCTGCATGGTAACTATCCAGTTTTCGTCAGAAAGAGCTTCTTTTACGTTTATTGGTTCTATCTGGGATGTAAAGCACATATAATTACATATGCCTTCTAATTGTCTACGAGTGCGCACACCAGTAAGAGGGTTTCTAAGAATCTGAGTGGTTGGATGATCTTTAACAATCCTCAATTTAGAATCAGTTTGATTTGGTGAAGTATCTGATTTGTCAATTAAAAGAACTTCATCATGGTCTGAACTTGGGGCAGGTGTATTCAAGTGATCGTCTATGACCACATTTATAGATTCTTGAATAACACCAGTCCTTTTGTTCAATACACGATATGCGTGACTGTTTAAAGAGTATCCTAAAAAGATCCTTTCATCACCTTTAGTATCAAACTTGCCCAAATTTTTCCAGTCACATAAAATATATCACTTGCTGCCAAAAACTCGAAAGTATTTGACAGTAGGTTTCTTTTCAAACCACATTTTATAAGCAGTTTTATTATTTGACTTACTTGTATAAACCCGGTTAATTATATAACATGCAGTATTGACAGCTTCAATCCAAAGATTTCTAGGGAGCTTCATACTATTCAACATTACGTTTTTCATTTCTTGAAGCACTCTATTTTTCCTTTCAACAATTCCATTTTGTTGAGGAGTTTTGGGTACAGAGAATTCATGTAATATCCCCTGATCACTATAAAATTTTTCAAAACTGTTATTCACAAACTCAATCCATGATCACTATGAATCTTACTGACTTGAGAACATTTTTCCGTTTAAATCCGTTCGAGAACTCTTTTTACTTCACCAAGGGTTTCTGACTTATCCCTTAAGAAAGATACCCAAGTGAATCTGGTAAAATCGTCCACTATTACTAAAATGTATATCTTGCCACCTCGACTTTCCTTCCTTGTAGGTCCTATAAGATCCATATGGAGAATCTCGAGTGGTCTTGATGTGGCATTCGAGTTCACTTTCTTGTGAGAGCTCCTTGATTGCTTGTCAATCTGACATTCATCACATATTTTATCTATTTTCTATAATTTTGGTAGACCTCTGTTTAGTTCTATTTTTCTCAACTATATAGATTACGGTAGTATGCATGTCGAAGGCGTTTATGCCACAAATTTGTCTCATTGGTATGGACCATGTAACATGTTTGATTAGATGAGCTGGATTCACTAAATATATAGCAATTTTCAGAAGTTTTGTGACCAATTAAGATTACTGAACCCTTATTATTTAAAATTTTATAACCTTGGTTAGAAAATTTTACGCTATGATTGTTATCGCATATTTGAGATATGCTTAACAGGTTGTGTTTTAATCCTTCAATATATAAAACATTTTTAAACAAAGGAAGGTTATAGAGTTAAACCATACCTTGGCCAATAATCTTACAATTGCTACCATCGCCAAATCTGACTAAACCATCAGTCATATCTTTGAGGGTGAATAATCCTTTATCACCAGTTATATTCCTTGAACATCCACTATCTAGGTACCACTTTAAATGGCATGTAGCTTTGAAAGCAGTGTGGGCAACCAAGCAGGAAAACTTAGGAACCCATTTCATAACAATTTTGGGATTAGGAGTATAGTGAGTCTTCATTTGATTGTACTTATTGTTAGAGTGACCCACTGAGTTAGATTTTAAGAGCTCCTTAAGAAGATTAACTATTTTCTCAGCTAAAGGGTTTCAGTTCTGATGTTTATAATTAATATAATTATTTTTCAGTTTTTGAAAAGTTTTAGGAGTTTTAGAAAAATCTTGAATAGTACTTTTCCCTTTTGAGTTCGAAGTCTCTCCTTTTACAAACTTAGGAGGTGTGTTCTTATATTTAAGAGGAACATCTTTCAAGTAGCCCAAACCGGATCGATAGCCACATTTCCTTGATTCAGATAAAAGTTTTTCTAACTTTGGATCTCCTTGGGCATACTACCATGTATCCTTTAAACTTAAAAGAGAACAGACTTCAAGTTTAAGTTTTTCATTTTCAGATTTCAAACTTTCAATTTGGGAGGTTTTGAATTCCAAATCGCATTTGCATTTTTCAAAACAATCCGAAATATGGGATTTTTCTAAAACAAGGGATTCAAGATTTTCTTTAAGCTTTGAAAATTTTTCTTTTTGAAGTTTAAGTTTCACTGCAGTTTTACAACTTTCCATGTATAGGGCATTGTAAGCATCTTGAAGATCATCTTCATTTTCATATTTACTGTTTAGATTTTCTTCACTTGTTGAATCATTATTTGAAAATGTGAATTTAGCTAAAGTCATAAGGGCTTTCACTTCATTACCCGACTCGATTTCAGAATCTTCTGAATCAGAAGGGGCTTCTAAATCAAAGGATTCATCCCAAGTAGCCAACATACTCATCTTTTTAGGTTTGTCCTTTTTAGAATACTTGTTTGCTAAATGCCCATATTCTTGGCAATTGTAACATTGACTATCTTTTAAAGATTTTCAAGTCTTAGATTTAGATTTAGATCCTTTCTTATCATTAACTTTTTGAAAGTCAACCCTCTTTTTGCTTTTAAAAGTTTTGTAAAACTTTTTCGCTAAAAGGGTCATATTGTCTTCAGAATTTTCTAAATCAGAATTGTTTTCTTGAAAAATATCTTTAGAAGACGTAAGGGTAATAGATTTTCCTTTAGGAGCTTTAAAATTTAACTCGTAGGTTTGTAAAGACCCAACTAATTCTTTTACCCTCAAAGTATCCATATCACGAAGTTCCTGGATTGCAGTTACCTTAGAATTAAACCATTCAAGAAGTGAGCATAATATTTTTGCACACACTTTACTTTTAGAAATTTTATCTCCAAGACCCCACATTGAGTTCATAATGTCATTTAATCTAGTGTAGAAGTCCATAAATATTTCATTTTCTTCCATGTGTATTTCCTCAAATTTGGTTGTGAGGATTTGGACTTTAAATTTCTTGACAATTGATGTACCCTCATGTGTCATTTATAAAATATCTCAAGCTTGCTTTGTAGAATCATAGGATATAATTCTTTTGAATTCATCCGGTGATAGTGCGCAAGTGATTACATTTAGTGCTTTAGCATTTGCACTACTCTCACTTTTTAAAGTGTGGTTCATGAGAAATAAGGTGTTACTCTCATTGATTTTGAACCATCGATCTCAGTTACTTTCGTGGTAGGAGGGGTCCATTCATTCACCGTGGCTAGCCACACACTTTCATCCATGGATTTAAGGAAGATCCTCATCCTGGCTTTCCAATAAGCATAATTGGTGCCATCGAAAGGTGGAGGCCTAGTGACTGAAAGGCTATCAAAATTTGACATCTTAAATAAAGCTTAGATCGATTAGCTCAGGAAATAAATCCAAATAACAAGAATTAAAATGAGCTATTAGGCTCTGATACCACTTGAAATAGCCAAGCTATATGTCCTAGAGGGGGGAGGGAGGGAAGGGGGGGTGAATAGGACTATGTCAAATTAAAATAAAAATAATGGCAGAATTAAAGAAAGAGAGATAGCCAAATAAAGAAATCAATTCACAATGCTGAATTAAAATGCAACCTCAAAATTCAAGTCTTGAGAGGTTGATACAGATGTTGTTCTAAGGACAACCTTACACCAAAAACCAGAGTTTATGGTAGGACAACCTTATTTCTAGAAAGGTCTTTGTATCAAAAACTCAAACTAAAGAGGAATAAATAAATAGCAAGGAACTGAAATAAATTACAAGAATTTAAATCTAAATTATTACAACATTCCCCACTGTGCTTAAAATGTAAATATTACAACATTCACATCCACATATATATCCCACAATTCTGAATGATGAAAGATAGGAAATATAAATCATACATCCACAAAACATAAAGAATTATAGTGGTTCGCCTGTGTGTTCACCAACTGTTAAAAAACAGCCACACAGATTGCTACTCCACTCCTAATATCCTCACACAGGGGATATTAGCATTCACTATCAAAATAAGTTTTCACAGGTTCACCCAAAACCTTCACAATTGTGTCTTTTAGAAAAGGGCTTATACAATCTAAAAAACCCTCACTTCTGAGTTTTCTGGCCCTCCTCAGATAACTAATAAATTAAGATTTTTCTGACTTAACCTCAAATAAAACTAAAATGAAAAAAATTTACAATAAATGTAAAATACCTGGATTTCTCCTTTTATTGCAGCCCGGAAGAACCAATTAGAGTAAATGATTGAATGTAGAAGTTCAAAGTCCAATACTCACTTTATAATGGTTCTAGGTTCTAATTGATTTTAAATTAAACTAGTTAAGCTAGCTATATTTGATTTTGATTCCAAGAAGAAGGAATATCACAATTCCTCTTTTTAATTAAGATTGAAATATAGAAATAAAATCAAATCTATACAGCTAACAAAAGAGAATATAAATTATGCACAAAGTAGCTTAAAATGAACACAAACTTATCTCAAAGTGATCCCTTGATATTTCTTGAATTTCTGTATCAAACTCTGAAATTCGTGCTCTATTTATAGTTGCAGAAATCGCAGCTTCGACTGGTCTTAAGGACACTACGACTGGTCTAGGAGAACGGATTTTTGAATTTTTGAGCGCGATCGGATAAAATCAATCCACGACTAGTCATAGCATTCCCACGACTGGTCATAGGACTAAGAGTTTGGTTGCTGGACTTTGAGTCGTAGAACCAAGACTGGTCGTATGACGAGTCGACACTGTTCTCACGACTGGTCGAACAGAGTCCAGTACTGGTCGTGGACGAATAGAAAATTTTAAAAAATTACAACAAACGTAGGACTAGTCATGGAATCTCTTAGACTCGTCAAGGCAGTGCTAGGACTAATCGAACAAGGTTCAAGACTAGTCTTAGAATAATCTAATTCCATGTAAAATGATTGAAAGGAATTATGTATCCAAAATGACCTATCCTAAGGACAATCTAAGGTCAATTTTACATTGAAAGTGAGATATGAATTTCGAAACTTCATATCTTCAGTTGATAGATGACCTTTGTGAAGCAGGAGAACTTTGAGCATAATGTAGCACTGAAACAAGAAATCTTCTAAGGCTTGAATAACCATTCATCTTGCGTTGTACACTGGCTTGAGTCTTGAACAAGATCACTTCTACTATTTTAGCTTGTATTTACATTTCTTGAAGCAGTTTGCACTTGTATTTGAAGTAGTTTGTACTTACATTTCTCGTTCTTAACTTGAAGTAAAGTACTTAGAGTGTTGAAGTAATGTTTTAAACATTTATAACAATGAGATACACAAGACATAAATTGAGGTTTTGGCACCACTAAATTTGACAACCAAAGGAACATAAAACCATAGTACTTACAAAAAGGTAATAGATTAATCTGGCAACAACTTTCATACAAGTAGTAGACATATGCATCTTGAGATTAGGCCCACTGTAACCTTTATTTGCCATCCAACCTATTAATTAGGTCAAATAGACCTGGACGAAGTGATCCAAAATTTTTCTAGCCCATATCAGTATCTTCATGCAAATTGACCTCTGATACATGACTGTCTTCTCTTAGACAATACCTCTACGCTAATCCACAATTAGGGAATCGACACTACAAATCCCTAATTAGGGATTCGAAACTCAAAAAATCCCAATACACAAATCATTGCACAATGTTACATAAAGGATTAAAAATGTCAAAAATCCCAAATTGATATGAATAGATAAGGAAAGAGAGAGAGAGGGAGATACCTAATGTTGCAGCAGGATGCACTTCAATGATCTACCTGTCTCTCTCTCGACCATAGCATGAAACAATTTAAAAACATCAAAGACCTCGCCCTTAGATTTCAATGCATAAATCCAAACCCTCTTATATGCATCATCTATAAAAGTGACAAAATATAATGCTCCACCCAAGGTTTTTGTCCTCATATGACCACAAACATCAGAATAAACCAAATCTAATGCATGCACTTTATTAACATGAGAAACAGTTTTAACAAATGAAACTCTATGTTATTTCTCTGATAAACAATCAATACACGTTTTGAGAGGTATACATGTCACGTCTGGAATGAGCCGCTTCCTCGCTAGTAGCTGAAGCCCTTTTTCACTCATGTGGCTTAGACGCTTGTGCCACATGTCAATAGCTAAATCTTTCGCAGCGTTCAACCCACCCTTGCACACATTGACACTTGCCTTGTAAAGGGTGCAACATGTCACGTCCCAAACTGAAAAATTGGATTCACATGAATCCCGATCGCCGAATCCAGTGCCGACAACCTCCATGGTGCCCCATTCTCTACTCCTGACAATCATATGCCAGATTTCGATCCTGAGATCCTACAAGGAGGATTTTCAGAATAATTTTTTTTTTGTAATGGAGTATAACCACAAGCATAACCAAGTCACAAAGCAATAACACCACATATCCACTATATCAAAAACTTTAAGTTCAATGCGGAAAGGGAAATACAAGGTGATCAAACAGCTCCAAAAGGTCCTGATACACGCTCCTGCCTTAGCGCTACTGCTATCCAATGTTACCTGCACGCAACGATCGTGCATAAGCTTATAAAAGCTTAGAGGGTGGTGTAAGTGTATGCGCAAGAAAAACGCCAAGTGTACAATATCGGAATAATACGGAAGTATGCGGTAAGTCCATGAATACAATCAATCATACCAAAGCTATGTAATGCAAGGCATGAATGTTATCGGCCATACCAAGGTCATGCCATGTGAGATATGAATGTCATTGGCCACACCGATGTAATGCAAGGCTCATATAGCCGAATGTCATATGCGAAATGCAATCCAAGCAAGTCGGTACTCATCAAGTATACGTATCAGTACAATTCATCTCTGGATATCACCGGAGTCTAATACACTTCACAGTGACTGTCACCTCCCTAGCTGCACAGTCAAGCAAGCGGAATAGACCTCACTATCTGCCTGACCAATAGTTTGTAAATACCTACCCGGCTCATCGATAGCGGACTCATTTGCGAGCTGGTCAAACTCAGCCTAGCTTATAGCCCCCTCACTCAGGCTGATAAGGCCACACCCCGCCCCCCCCAACCGACCACGACACAGTGGGAGACGCGGCATACTGGTATTTGGCACTCGGGCGCTCTTGTATCCACTCGGTCTAGACGTTGGAGCATCTCCTGGTACCAAAAAGGTTCTGGGACTTTCACCCAAGTACATCCTAAGTGCCCACAGTGCTAGAACCAAGTATTTCAAGTATCCGATACGGCCATCCACGATGTACCTGTGGAGCCACGGCCCTGATTTCGCTAGGGCGTGCAGTGATCAAGTCACACATATGTAAGATGCATGAATCACATCGTCAAATCATGCAGTAATCCAGCGCGTACTGCACGATCATGTGGGGCACTCTGTCTCATAACGAGTCTCTGTCTCATACTAGGATACGAGTCTTACATCTCTCCCCACCTAATAAAAATTTTGTCCTCAAAATTTATACTACCATCACAATTAACCATAACTCAAAAAGAAAATAGGAAACATATCATCATATAAAATCAAAGCACAATACACTATACAATCAATCATCGAAAAGATTGGGATAACACTCACGGATCTCTGCTTCGCGCTCCCAAGATGCCTCATCCACACTATGATGGCCCCACTACACCTTCACCAAGGGAATGACCTTGGTTTTGAGGACCTGCTTCTTCCGATCAAGGATACGAACTGGCTGCTCAATATAAGAACCGTCCTCACGAACCTCTAACGGCTGCCAATCAATAACAGCACAATGTCTGACCCACACTTCCTCAACATAGAGACATGAAAAATATTGTGGACGTCAGACAACTGCGATGGCAAGGCAAGCCGATAAGCCACGGCGCCAACACGCCTGGTGATCTCAAAAGGTCCTATGAATCTCCGAGAAAGCTTGCCCTTCGTTTCAAAACGAACCACACCCTTCATGGGTGAGACCTTGAGATACACATAGTCCTCAATGGTAAACTCTAAGGGACGACGCCGATGATCAGCAAAACTCTTCTGCCGGCTCTGAGCTATGAGCATCCTCTGCCTGATGATGTCAATAGCCTCTGATGTCTACAGCACAAGCTCGGGACCTAGGAGACGCTACTCTCCAACCTCGGTCCAATAACTCAGAGATCTGTACGGTCTGCCATGTAATGCCTCAAAAGGAGCCATGCCAATGGTCGCCTAATAGCTGTTGTTGTACGCGAACTCAGCCAATCGCAGGTGCTCGTCCCAACTACCCGAGAAATCAATCACGCAGGCCCAAAGCATATCCTCAAGGATCTGGTTGACCCTTTCGATCTGCCCATCAGTCTGCGGATGATACATGGTGCTAAGCTGCAAATCAGTGTCCATCGCTCTCTGAAAGCTCCTCCAAAACTGAGACGTGAACCTCGGATCTCGGTCTGAAACAATCGAGATGGGAACACTGTGCAATCTCACGATCTCCTCAACAAACATCTTGGCGAGCCAATCCATATGCCAAGTCTCACGAATCGAAAGAAAATGTGCCGACTTCGTCAGATGGTCCACAGCAACCCAGATGGCATCATGACCGCACTGGGTCCTCGGTAAACCCATGACAAAATCGGTAGATATATGCTCTCACTTCCACATCGGGACGTTCAGCGGCTGCAATAGACCAGGAGGTCTCTGATGATCGGCCTTGACACGCTGGAAGGTGTCACACTCAGCTACAAAAATGGCTATCTGACGCTTCATCCCTGACCAAAAATACTGACGCTTCATATCGTGATACATCTTCGTCGAGCTAGGGTGGATAGAGAAACGCGATCGATGTGCCTCTGTCATAAGATCTTGGCATAACTCAGGAATATCCGGAACACATAATCGACCTCTAAATCGAAGTCCACCGTCAGAACCAATCTGTCAATCCGTCTGACTCTCAGATGCTGCCTCTGCTCGGTAATCCTGCAATGACTCGTCTGTCTGCTGAGCTTCAATCACCCTTGCGATAAGAGAGGGTTAAATCGATAGGCTCGATAGCTGAATAATAGATGACTGTAGACCAAACTCGAAGTCGTACTCTGTTATATTCTCAAGCATCCTCCACTCCCGTTCACCTTGCTTGAGTGGTACTGGAGATCAAAATTGTAGTCCTTCAGGAGGTCCATCCAACGCCTCTGCCTCATGTTCAGCTCGGACTGAAAGAACAGATACTTCAAGCTCTTGTGGTCGGAGAAGAGCTCGAATCTCACCCCATAAAGATAGTGCCTCCACACTTTCAGTACAAAGACAACCGCTGCCAGCTCCAGATCATGCGTGGGGTAGTTCAGCTCATGAACCTTGAGCTAACGGGACTCATAAGCCACCTGCTTCCCGTGCTACATCAGGACAGCACTTAAGCCAACTCGTGAGGCATCGGTAAATACAACAAATCCATCACTCCCAGAAGGAAGAGTGAGAACAGGAGCGGACGTGAGGTGGTCCTTCAACTCTATAAATGCCTGCTCACAAGCATCGCTACAAATGAACTCGGTACCCTTCCAGGTCAACCTGGTCAATGGGGCTGCAATACGAGAGAATCCCTTAATAAAACGTCGATAGTAGCTTGCCAAACCAAGAAAATTACGGATCTCGGATGAGTTCGTGGGCTGGTCCCACTGACGCACGACATCAATCTTCGAGGGGTACACTACGACACCCTGCCTCGTCACTACATGACCAAGGAACTTCACCTCCTCCTGCCAGAACTCACACTTCTCCAGCTTCGCGTAAAGCTGGTGTGCACGGAGGGTCTGTAATATAATCTCAAGATGCCGCTCATGCTCCTCACGAGTCCTCGAATATATCAGAATGTCGTCGATGAACACCACGACAAACTGATCAAGATATGGACGGAAGACCTCATTCATCAACTGCATGAATACTGCCGGTGCATTAGTCAATCCGAAGGACATGACCTGGAACTCAAAATGACCATAGCGTGTCGTGAAGGCTGTCTTCGGGATATCCTCATCTCGAACCTGAACCTGATGATAACCAGACCGCAAGTCTATCTTTGAAAAGAACTGCGCCTCCTGCAGCTGATCAAATAAATCATCGATCCTCAGAAGCGAGTACTTGTTCTTGATCGTGACCTTGTTGATCTCGCGATAATCTACGCAAAGCCTTAACGAGCCGTCCTTCTTCTTCACGAAGAGTACCGGCGTTCCCCACGGTGAACTGCTTAGACGAATAAAACCTAGCTCGCGTAACTCATCCAACTGCTTTTGCAGTTTTCGTAACTCCAATACTGTCATACGATACGGGGCCTTCGAGATAGACACGGTATCGGGCATAAGGTCAATCTAAAACTCAGTGTGCCGACGAGGTGGTAACCCCAGAATCTCCTGGAACACATCAGGAAAATCATAAACAACAGGCAGCTGGTCGATACTCAAAGCAGCTGACTCCTCAACGGCACGCGATAACAGGCAAGAAAGCTACCCCCCTCTGGGCTCGACAACAAACTGAAACTCTGGCACGCCGGGTATGCAGAACGTGACTGTCCTTGGAGAGCAGTCTAATATGGCGTAGTACTCGGCAAGCCAATCCATGCCCAGGATAACATCAAAATCAGACATCGACAATACAAATAAATCTGCAGGCAAGAAGATATCCCCAATCAAAACGGGGCAAGATGCACAAAATTGGCCCAACACTGCAGTCTTCCCTAAGGGTGTCGATACTACCAAATCCTCACGGGCAGACTCCAACGACAAACCGGTCGATCGGCAGAAATCATCGGCTACAAATGAATGCAATGCACCAGAATCAAATAATACACGTGCAATGCATGCAGAAACAGGGAGAGTACCCTCGACGACCCCTCCTGATGACTGAGGGTCATGCTGGGTGGCATAAAATCTGCCCTGAGCCTGCTGGGGAGGTGTAGGTCCCCTCTGAGGTCTCTGCTGCTGCTATGGTCACTGTGGGGCCTAACCTGTTGTCTCTGCTGCTGCGGGGGAGGTATAAGATGCTGGTGTTATGGTCGCTACTGCTGTAGTGGCTGTCGCGGAGATGGATGTAGTGCCCTCGGCTAGTGTTGCTGCTGCTGCTGCTGCGGATGGAGACACTCATGCCTACGATGTCCTGTCCGACCACATCTAAAGCAAGTACCTGTAAATGGTCCCGAAGATGGTGCTAGGGGTACTGCTGGTGCTCGGAATGCTGGGCGAGTCGTGCGCCGCTGCTGTGAACGATGCTGCTGGTGGGAACTACTAGAGGGTGCCTTCCTCTTTTGATCTCCCCTCTGATCATGGGCTCTCTGCACACCGGCCCAATCTGTCTCAGATATCAAGGCTCTCTCCACTATCTGCTCAAATGTCAGAAGTATGTGTCCGATCACACGGCTCGTGAGGGCAGGACGCAACCCGTTCTCAAAATGGCAGGCCTTCCGCCCCTCATCGTCAATAAGAGACGTCGTAAATCTCGATAGTGCGACGAACTGAGCCTCATACTAGGACACTGTCATGTATCCTTGGACCAGCGTCTCAAACTCTAATGCGCGTTGCTGTCGCACATGCTCGGGAAAGAACTTCCGGTCAAACCGGTCTATAAAGTCCTCCCAGGTCCACTCAAAATCAGCCGCTACTGATTGGGCCACAGATGCCCACCAATACTGAGCCTCACCCTGTAGAAGGAATACGGCTAATGGGACTCACTGCTGGTAGTACATCTCATGGTGTTAAATATCTTCTCCACCTCGGAGCACCATATCTCTACAGCAGTAGGGTCTGGTTCACCCCAAAAATGCGGAGGATCGTGCTATCGGAAGTCCTTGAGAAGAGCGCTCGCACGCTCCTACTCGGCCTCGGATGGTGTAACAGTGGGATGCCTGGTCTGCCCCTGAAGAATGGCGGTCATCGCCTGCAACATCTGTTACAACTAAGTAGCACTCACAGGTACGCTCGGATCCACACTGGTCTCAGGTAAAGGAGTGGCATCCTCAGGCTGGAAGGCAGGAATATCTAGTGGTGGAGCAGGAGTAACAGGTGGTAAAGCATGAGCTGCAGGTGGTGGAGCGGGATTCGCTCGGGTCGCTCTTCTAGCCATAATGTCCTATAGGAAGGAACAATGGCCTATTAGCCTTGAGAATTCTCGAAGGCATAAATGTTAAGGGTCTATGTCAGAAAATCGCTAAGTCATTCGGACTCGGAACCTATTTATAGTAGATATGTGATGTGATCCTCAGGTATTCCCAAATTATGCTTCGATACCAACTTCTGTCACGCTCCAAACCCGAAAATCGGATTCACATGAATCCTGATCGCCGAATCCGGTGCCGACAGCCTCCGTAGTGCCCCATTCTCGGCTCTTGACAATCATATGCCAGATTCTGATCCTGGGATCCTACAAGGAGGAGTTTCAAAATGAATTTTTTTTTTAATGGAGCATAACCAAGTCACAAAGCAATAACAACACATATCCACTATATCAAAAACTTTAAGTTCAATGTGGAAAGGGAAAACAAAGTGATCAAAAAGTTTCAAAAGGTCCTGATACGCGCTCCTGCATCAACATTGCTGCTATCCAACGCTACCTGCACGCAACGGTCGTGTATAAGCTTAAAAAGCTTAGAGGGTTGTGTAAGTGTGTGCGTAAGGCAAACGCCAAGTGTACAATATCAGAATAATGCGAAAGTATGCAGTAATTTCATGAATACAATCAACCATACCAAAGCTATGTAATGCAAGACATGAATGCTATCGGCCATATCAAGGTCATGCGATGCGAGATATGAATGCCATCGGCTACACCGATGCAATGCAAGGTATACATAGCCGAATGTCATATGCGAAATGCAATCCAAGCAAGTCGGTACTCATCAAGTACACATATCAGTACAATTCCTCTCTGGATATCACCGGGGTCTAATATACTTCGCAGTGACTGCCACCTACCTAGCTGCACAGTCAAGCAAGCAGAATAGACCTCACTATCCGCCTGACCAGTAATCTGCCAATACCTACCCGGCTCGTCGATAGCGGACTCATTTGCGATCTGGTCAAACTCAGCCTAGCTTATAGCCCCCTCACTCAGGCGGATAAAGCCACACCCCCTCCCAACCGACTACGACACAGTGAGAGACGCGGCATACTGGTATTCGGCACTCGGGCGCTCGTGTATCCAGTAGGTCTAGACGTTGGAGCATCTCATGCTACCAAAAAGGTTCTGGAACTTTCACCCAAGGACATCCTAAGTGCCCACAATGCTAGAACCAAATATTTTCAGTTCTGATATGGTAATTCATGATGTACCTATGGAGCCACAGCCCTGATGTTGCTAGGGTGTGCAGTGATCAAGTCACACATATATGAGATGCATGAATCACACTGTCAAATCATGCAGCAATCCAGCACGTACTGCGCGATTATGTGGGGCACTCTGTCTCATAACAAGTCCCATAAATGGTCTGCACAATGGCATATGCTATGATCAGTCACTACTCATATCAAGCATACATATGATGCGTATAGGCATGAGTCATGAGATTATACTAAGCATGTTATAAAGCGATGAATAGTAATGAGTATGGGCCTATCAATGGGCCTTAAGGAGAGTTACAATGCGGACATTTAACCAACATTGTACTTACAATGTGGACGTCAAACCAACATTGTTCCCTAGGCATGACCCTCCATAAATATCATTACATGAACCATGGAAAATCACACATTGCAATGGACCCTAAGGACATCCCGTTAGGCCTGACCTATGGGCCTTAAATACATCAAATGGGCCGTATCACATAGGCCTTACATTCATCAAATGGGCTGCATTAATGGGCCTCACCAATGAGCCTTATGTACATTGCAATGGTCCATGACCCATGGGCCTTGAACTACATCAAAATGGGCCTCACAACTTGGGCCTTATATGTATCAAATGGGCTTAATCTTATGGCCTTATCAAATGGGCCTAATTCTCATAGGCCTTATATATATTAAATGGGTTGGATCCCATAGGCATTATATATGTCAAATGGGCCTAAACCCATGGGCCTTATATATGCCAAATGGGCTTAATCCCATAGGTCTTATATATATCAAATGGGCTTGATCCCATGGGCTTTAATATATATCAAATGGCCTAATCCCACGGACCTTATACGTACACCAAGATAGGCCTTAATGAAGCCTCAATTAAATCAATATGGGCCCTTTACACATACCAAGGTGGGCCCACTTGAACCATAGATCTGACTCATTTTTAGCTCAAACCATAAAATGATTTTACAAAATAAATGGACAGTTTGGATGCAACACATGCACCATGGTGGGGGTCCACCTAAAGGTTGGATGGTTGGGATGCAACACATGCATCAGGGATGAGGTCCACTGACCGTCCAGTAGCCCAAAAAAAATGGTTGGACGGTATGGATAATACATACATTACAGGGGCCTCCACCGTCCACCTGGACTGTGGCCATAAAACACATACATTGTTGTGGGTCCCACGTAGGGACCACCATGATGCTTACTGACCATCCAACCTGTTGGTAAGGTCACAAAGGCCTGGATGAATGGGAAGGACAAATATCAGATTGATTCAAAACTTCTGTGGGCCCAAAAAGGTTTCAATGGTAGAATTCAATCACCGCTGTTTCTTATGGTGTGGGCCACCTGAAACCTGGATCAAGCTGATTTTTGGGGTGGGTCCACTTCAGAAATGGCCCACCTTATGAACGGTTTAGATGGGACATAGACATCAATGTGGGGCCCACGCACAGGGCCGTGGGTCCCTGCCCACCGTCCGCCCGTCCACCCGCTAGCGCGGTGCCTGCGCTGGCAACAGCAACAGCTGCTGCCTCTTTTAATTTATTTTTATTTTTTTAAAATCATGAAATCCCATGGTTTTTCATGTTTGGGGCCCACAACAGAGGAATTTGTCCCAGCCATTGGATTCCACGGCCCATAACAAACATATCAAGACCAATATCGGTCCTTTTTCAGCGTGTACAAAAAATCTGGAAAGGTTTCAATGGTAATGGTAATGTTTTTAAAACCATGGCCCACTAGATACTCGGATCATCCTCATTTTTCGACTCAATGCCTAAAATGAGTCGGGGAAGAGGATAGACGGCTTGGATTGAATACAAACATCAAGGTGGGTCCTATACAAATGGCCCACCTCCAATGCCTTAAAAAGGCTAATATTGGTGTTTGGCTTTGGACGTCCAGAGAGTCTTTGGACTCTCTGTTTTTCTTTTTTTCTTTTTTTTTTTTTGCTTGGGCATGTAAAGCCTTTAAGGTGGGCCCTTCATAGGTGGGCCACCACATAGTGAGGTGGTGTGGTTACAATACATATGTAAAGTGGACCCCACCTTTAGATGGTTTGGATCCAATACATGCTCCATTGTGGGGTCCATCCAAGTGGGCCATAAGGCCATTTCATCACACAAAAATAAATAAATATATGAAAAGAGAGGGAGAGAGAGATAGAGTGGGACACGCGTGATGGAGGGACCCCAACACTATGGGCCCTCCGTTTCAAGCATCCAATCATACATCAATGGATCCCATTGCATATGGGCCCTCCAAATAAAAGATCAACGGTGGAGATCCCTCCCCATCCAAAATGAACGGTCTATATGTAACGCCCCGAAAATCGGGGGTCGGGTAGAAACCCAACTCCTGAGTTCCAAAACGTCACTTATGCAACATAGATAATGATGAATGCATGTTGTCTGTAGAATGGCATTAAACAAGATTGAGACTAAGCCAAAACAGCATATCATACTCCAGAGACAATTAAATTAGCAAGCGGAAGACTGTGATAAATATATAAAATATATAAATGATTGTAAGTCTCCATAGTGTGAACATGTTACTAGGTTAACTAATTACATGTATACTCCAAAATACAAAGAAAGGAATATACATGGGTATGTAAAAAAAAGGTAAATCGCCAAGTGTATTGGCATCTAATCAGTAACCCTGTAAACCCGTTGATCAGAACCAACATATAGGAGAAATCCTCCTCATCATCAAACAAGTCCGGCTCCGCTTCACAAGCAGCGCCATCACCTGAAACTAAAAGAGGGACTGGTTGGTGTGCGCAACACCGTCCCGTAACGTGGGAGTGAGTAGCTAACTCAGTGGAATCATAAAGCAAAGGTTAACATGTTCTCAAAGCAATCACGCGATAATGATAAAGCAAGCAATCAAACATTCCTAAATACTATAATTAATGTAAGGATAAAATGACATGATGGATGCCCTCACCGACATACTCCCTCATGCGACACCATCTTACGTCCGCGGCATGCTTTCTTCCCTCAGTGCTCCACATCTTCCAGGCACATGCAGTGCGATATGAATTTGATTACCGAGTTGTTATTAGTCCTTTTCATACAGCAAGATTGGGAAATTAGGATACCTCCCTTATATCAATACCCAAACAATGATTCATTCTAGGGTCGTCAGTCCTAGCATATCTCATACGAAGTACGGTTCTAGGTCGCTGCAAGGGCTGTCAGGGCTGTTGCACACACTCGTTGCATCGCTCCCCCATCACCTTATCAATACAAGCCTAATTTATATCCTTAAGACTGCATCAGAACTCGTCGCCCCCATGCGGTGTCAAGATAAACTCAAGGTCACTACAAAGGGCTGTCAGGGCTGTTGCTCACACTCGTTGTTCCACTCCCCCATCACCTTATCAATGTATGCCGACAACAAGAATATAGTGTCTCATATCACCATAATCTGCTCAGAGTAGGGTGCTCACTGGGTACTACGGAGAGGTTTGTGGCCCCAGCGTAGGCCGACAGCTCGACCACGGTGTCCCATACCACCATGCCCGGCTCATGAGTCTTAGGGGATCGAGGTACCAAGGTTAGAGGGGCTTTCTAATGGTAAGTTTAGTACCCTAGGTTCAAGCAGTTATGACGAATACAAGGTGAATATACAATGGTCAGTCGGGTTAATTGATGAGTCTGACTAGCACGAGCGCACGTTGAATCGACCGACATGAAGTGCACAAGCACTTCGTGTGGCCTGACCACTGCTGACGACTCTAGTACGACTCGGGTTCGTCATACACATTATTCGTGGCGAATAGAATCCAACCACGAATTCTAAACTGTTACCGACTGCCTGGACTAGAGTATAGCCCCAAGCACATGTAATGTGAATCAGTAATCACATGAGAGAGACAGAATTGAAATACAAGTAATTTCAGCATGTTATCAGCATGTTATAATGTACATCATAAGCAATTAACCATACACGAGTATTTCACGCCCAAGGTAATCAATTCAAATACAGGTAATCAATTCAAATACAACAAGCATGGAGGAAATCATGTGCATCATCAAAGTAGTTGAGAATCCAGTCTCAACGCTAATCTACAACACCATTTACTCAATACTTACTAATACATACATTTATACAAACACTTAGACTACTCAACTCCAACGTACTTGACGTATGTTGATTCCAACATATAATATGACAAATCCTTATATCAAGGGGTTGTCTAATACACAACAATCATGTTCTTACATTCAAAACATATGGCAGGCATAAATCATATTGATTTAGGCATTTCAACAAACACTTAGTCTACACACATTAGTCTACATAGCATATGTCGGCCAATATGTGCATTAGGGTGAATCTCTTCACCAAACAGATCATACACGTATAACTAATATAGGTACACGGTAAATACTCATGGCAATCATATCAGCAAAATACGTACGTATACCGTATTTTCTATAAATACCCTAAATTTCATATTCTTTGTATGTATTCGAATTGAAAAATGGACAGCATGTTCTACATGTCAAACAATATCCTTATCAGCAATCTACCATTAAACAGCATTGAAAGCTTTGAAAAACGGTAACCAAAGCGTCTAAAATCCGCACCTTTCGCCGTAGAAGTGTATCGA
The DNA here is from genome assembly GCA_037074715.1 of Magnolia kwangsiensis. NCBI lineage: Eukaryota > Viridiplantae > Streptophyta > Magnoliopsida > Magnoliales > Magnoliaceae > Magnolia > Magnolia kwangsiensis. Next base: position 36,516,795 of record CM073576.1, on the reverse strand, counting down.
ATCGAATAGGAACTCTACGCTTCGTCAACGCCTTTATGACGACCTATATCACAAGATAAATTAGCTACTTTGCTAATTGTATCGATGAAATCCCTAAAACAGCTTGAGGTTAGGGTTTTCTTACCTAGAACGGCGTTGGAATCGCCAGAATAGCGATGCAGGTGAAAGGATCTGACACGTGGAGCAGCAGGGAAGAATCTCAGGAGAAAGCCCAACTTCTCCCTCATTTTCTCTCTTTTCTCTCCTCTCTCTCCTAGGGTTTCCCCAAATTCGTATGGGTTAGAAAGATAAGGGTTTAAGGCCCTTTTATAAGCCCAAACATAACCAAAACAGACTCCAAGTCAAGGTATACTTGGGTTATAGCCAAATCAGGTCTGTTCTGATCCAAAAGGACGTTTCTAGAGGTCCCCTGACTGAATGCGGTCGGACTTAAGCTCATGGATGTCGGATCCTGATCACATTAAGTTTTCAGCCCGATAGTGTTCCCAAATCGCACGTGGCGAACCAGTTTCAGTTCAATGGTCACTGAGACTCGATCGAGGATTCCAAGTACACTGATCTGAGTGGGAAATGTTCCCTGATCTGAGGGTGTATTTAGGTCAGATTCCGACGGTCAGAACGATTAAAAAATGTTGCGCAAGTGACATGTGCCAGATTTATTTAAATTGCATTTAATTTCTAAATAAATTCACTTTTCTCACACTCTTCACTCTAGACGCAAGGAAATGGTCTCAGGACATCATATGGACTTGATTTTTGAAACGATTGTCAAGTCCAACTAAGCGGTCATAATGGTTTGAGATTGTAGTTATCGGACTTTCGACGCGCGGTCTAGATCCAATACAAAGTTTCAAAGGGTTCCTGAGAACAAACAGGTTTAGAGTTTGATCCTAAGTTTTAGGGTAATGTAGCGTCAACGATTCTATAGGTTTTGGGTCTTATAGATCGTATTTAAAGTGATTCGTGACAATTTCACAGGTCGTCTAGTTTAGCGCTGGCTAATTCACGTTAAATTTCTAAAGAATTAGGTTCTAAATTATTTATTTGGCTTTGGAATTAGGTTCTGAGAGGTTACCAAGGTGTTATGGTTGACCCATTGCCTAAGGACGTCTAACCCCAGGTTGGCAAAAATTCGGGGTGTTACACTATATGACCTCTTAAATGCAAGGAAAGTAAACATCATGATGGGGTCCATGGAGAATGGCCCCATCATGGAATGATATAGATGATCAAGATGGGCCTTCGGCCACATCTTAGGGTCCCAAGTGAGCTCCAAACCATTGATCGGTTGGCCTCACTTGGCCCATCTTAAAAACATGAAAAACTAGGCTATGGAAGCACCCACCACTTGATCTTCTTGGTCCGTTGGAAAGCTACTGTCTTAGAGCTTCACTTTGATAGTGAAGATGGGAAATGGATGGCTAGGATTAGAGCTTTTGGAATGGAAAGTGGGCCACCAAAATCACCTTTCTCTCATGACAAACCTTGGACGTGGGAGTGCTCTCTCCTTGCTTGGGAATGTGTTGGGAAATGAGAGAGAGAGAGAGAGAGAGAGAGAGTTGTAAGAGAGATGAGGGATGGGTGTGATGGGTGATAGGGTGAGGTGAGTGATGGATGTGGTACTTGACATGTAAGGTGGTGTAAGAGGGAGGGTGAGAAAGAGTTGACTTTGGTGGTTGCTTGGGGATGGGGTGAAAGATGATGTGTACTTGACATAAAGTGATTGATGGATTGATGGAGTGATTGATTGATTGATGGATTGATGGGACATGTCGTAGAGATTCTCTTGAGATTGTAAACGCACGGCGTTTTCTAGAAATAAACGTTGGCTCACATCTCTTAGTCAGGGTATCGGATCGGTACATGAGTCACAGCGTTGGAACCGCGGTGACTGTGCGGTCATAATGATACAAGTCTTGGATTAAGTCAACTCAATTGTATAGGATACGACTTACGGTCGTGCGCAAACGTCGATTACAGGTCGTGGATTGTCGAAATTCGATGGGAAGGATCGCGACAGTTGACGGAACAGTACGGACTAGGATACGGGTCTTACAGCTCTCCCCACCTAATAAAAATTTTATCCTCAAAATTTATACTACCATCGCAACTAGCTATAACTCAAAAAGAAAGTAGGGAACATAACATCATATATAATCAAAGCACAATACACCATACAATCAATCATCGAAAAGATGGGGAAAACGCTCACGGATAAGCTTGAATAACCATTTATCTTGCGTTGTACACTGGCTTGAGTCTTGAACAAGATCACTTCTACTGTTGTAGCTTGTATTTACATTTCTTGAAGCAGTTTGTAGTTGTATTTGAAGTAGTTTGTACTTACATTTCTCATTCTTAACTTGAAATAAAGTACTTAGAGTGTTGAAGTAATGTTTTGAACATTTATAACAATGAGCTACACAAGACATAAATTGAGGTTTTGGCACTACTAAATTTGACAACCAAAGAAACATAAAACCATAGTACTTACAAAAAGGCAATAGATCAATCTGGCAACAACTTTCATACTAGTAGTAGACATAGGCATCTTGAGATTAGGCCCACTGTAATCTTTATTTGCCATCCAACCTATTAATTAGGTCAAATAGACCTGGACGAAGTGATCCAAAATTTTTCTAGCACATATCAGCATCTTCATGCAAATTGACCTCTGATACATGACTGTCTTCTCTTAGACAATACCTCTACGCTAATCCACAATTAGGGAATCGACACTACAAATCCCTAATTAGGGATTCGAAACTCAAAAAATCCCAATACACAAATCATTGCACAATGTTACATAAAGGATTAAAAATGTCAAAAATGCCCAAATTGATATGAATAGATAAGGAGAGAGAGAGAGAGGGAGATACCTAATGTTGCAGCAGGATGCACTTCAATGATCTACCTGTCTCTCTCTCGACCATAGTATGAAATAATTTAAATACATCAAAGACCTCGTCCTTGGATTTCAATGCATAAATCCAAACCCTCCTATATGCATCATCTATAAAAGTGACAAAATACAATGTCCCACCCAAGGTTTTTGTCCTCATATGACCACAAACATCAGAATAAACCAAATCTAATGCATGCACTTTATTAACATGAGAAGCAGTTTTAACAAATGAAACTCTATGTTATTTCTCTGATAAACAATTAATACAGGTTTTGAGAGGTATACCTGTCACGTCTGGAATGAGCCACTTCCTTGCTAGTAGCTGAAGCCATTTTTCACTCATGTGACTTAGACGCTTGTGCCACATATCAATAGCTGAATCTTTCGCTGCATTCAACCTACCCTTGTACACACTGACACTTACCTTGTAAAGGGTGCAACACTTCTTTCCTCTAGCTGTGATTAACGAACCCTTGATGAGCTTCCAGCGCCCTCCAGAAAATCGGCTTTCATAGCCATCATCATCCAACCTTTCCGTCGATATTAAGTTGAGGTGAAGGTTTGAGATATGCCTCACATCCCTGAGAACCAATATGCAGTCCACATCGGTCTTCACACAAATATCACCGATATAACCCCTCGACTTTTCAGGACCCGAGTATATGACCTGTGTCCCAAAAACCCAAGTGTTAACCTTAAAGGATGGTCAAATTCAAGTGTACATTTTTTTCTTTCATCAGAGTAAGCAAATGAGTGTAGTGTGGATAAATCGACATAAAGAAAAATTTCATTATCATTCAAATATACAAGAAGCTTCCCATAATGACTTATACAAACTAATGTCTCTGAATTTAACAAGTACAAGATTTACAAGAATTTAATATATATGAAGAATAATAGAAAATATATAAATATAAGCCACAAGATTCACGCAGCTCCTCCAAGCAAATACAGCCTTGCATCCCTGGCGATCGTACCTTGCTCCACATACATATCACTAAAGCCACTTGTAGTACCTGTACGGTTATATATTTGATGAATGAGTGGCCAACTCAGTGTGAATTTTTCTCAAGATTACACATCGCCGCATTAGATAAGCATAGTTATAAAATAATCAGACAACCAAAATAGTGTAAATGCTGTCTTATTAGATGCATGGATGCATGAATGTAATCATGGACCCAGGTAAAACATCCAGACGGTCTGTGCCCCAGGAAAAACAACCGGACGGGCATTAGGGTCATCACCCAAGGATATGATTGGTCATCAGCACAACACTCAACGTAATCACATGGGCATGAAGATCCAAGTCATCATCATAAATCGAATGACTGGACACTAGCGCAACACTCGGTGTAATCGCGGGACATAATGATCCAAGTCATCGAATGTGCCATGTATGCATGATTAGCCACGTTATTATTAGTCCATTTACAACCAGCCAATTTAGATAAGCTCAAAGGTCACTATGTGGAGCACATGGCCCAGCGTAGTTCGACAGCTCGAGCATAGTGTCCCACTACCACCATCCCTAGCCTATAAAGCTAACATCTTAGGATGTTTAATGAAAACCTGTCGACTAGTGGCTAATCATATTACAGTATATGGGGCTTACCATTACATGGTTGCATGGTATAAAACATCTAACCTATATAGGATAAATACCAGAACAAAGCCACATAAGGCGATATCAAATAAGCCACATAGGATAATTATCAAAACAGGCTTCATAGGGCGAGTATCAAAACCATGCGATAAAAGACCATCCTTAAAAACCATTGGACACAACAACCCTGGATGGTAGGCCCACATCAATGATCCATTTAGACCACCACTCAATAACCACTAAGTCGAAGGTCCATTTTAATCACAACCGGTCGGGTTACATCCCAAGTATTGGTGTATATTTATAGGTGGAGGTTTCCCACTAATGTACCGGTTTAAAGTCTATAAGCAATAAACAAATAATCCACAAGCATGCACAAATATACAGGATGAACATTAAGCAGGCAATATAGCAATTCAATTTTCACCAACTAACACATGTAATTATAAGAGAGAGATATCAATTATAATTTTTAATAAAAACTATAACTTAATCTAATAAGAAGATGGAAAGCTCAAGGGGAAGAATCATCACCTGATGAACCGAACACCTTCTAGTATCACTAAGTACTTGCACCCTTAAAACCGAATCCTATCATGAATTATAAATTTTATATGGTTAGATTCAAGTTTCATATGTTATCTATGGTTAGGATCATGACCTATGGTTTGGATCATTTAGATTTATGGGTTTATTCATTAATCTAATCTTAGACTTTGATTTAAGGTTTGAAGTTCAACTCATATAATTAAATTGTAATAGCATTAGAATGGAGTAAAAATAAATAATAACTGCCTATTAATACTAATAATGTTAACCTTTATAATAATCCTACAATAACAAAATAGGCATAACATGATTAGCATTATTATTTAATATCTATAATAACCAATACTTAGCAAAATTAACCTATCAATGGTTAACCACATTTGATAATTGCAATAATTATAGTAATCCTAATGATGATAATAAATACTAAGATCTACTATTAAGGATAATATTTAGGAGAGTTAAATAAGATCCTACTACTTGATAGCTACAATTTTGTTTATAATAACTAACATTTAGCACAAATAGTGTATTGGCATAGAACTAGGTTTCCATCCTAGAGTTCAGCCTTAGACTTAGTTTCTAGGATTGAACATTAATCGATGTGTGATTAATCATACGTTAGTAATATCAATAGTTGTAAAACCACCATTAATACTAGCGATGTAATTTATAGTAGCTACATGATAATAATAGGCATTACAATGGTGATAAATTTTCTGATCTACCCTTAATGGTAATGTTTAAGGGCGGTAAATAAAATATTATTACATATAAAACAACTAGTTTTATTATAACTAACCTACTAACGGCTAATCGTCGGTAATATTAATAATACTAATTATAACATTGGTAGCAACGATAAATGTGTATTGAAATAAATCTAGAATGAGGAGAAGTGGACTCACCTCGTTAACTCGGTTCGAGTCGAGTTGGCTTGACCCAAGCACAAGCGCCCATCTCTCCTTTTTTTCTCTCTTTCTTCTCCTCCTTTTCTTTCTACCCTGTTGGGATGTCCAACAATGAGCCTGGACTGACTCACCCAACTCAAATCGGCTGGACTCGGTTCCAACCGATTCAACTCAGCCACCAAACCGAGCTCCCTCTTTCCCTTCTGATTCTCTTTTCTCTTCACTCCTCTTTTCCTATCTTTTCTTTTTCAGCTTGCAGCATTTAGCAAGCCCCGACCTGGCTACAACAGGCTTGGACTCGGATGGAGTTCGGACAGCCCAACCCGAGTCACCCAATGAGCGAGTCGAGTGGTGCAACATCCGACTGCACCCTCTCCTTCTCATTTTCTTTCTTCCTTCCTTCTCCTTCTTTCTCTTTTCTTTCTTTCCCTTTTCCTTTCTCACTTTCTTCCCTGCTCTCCTTCTCTAGCCAGCTGCAGCAGGACCCGCCCCAAACCTAGACCAAGTCAGCGACTCAGTTCATTGTACAGTAGCGTGGTGCAGTCGCACCTCTCTCTTTCTCTTACGTTCTCTCCCTCTCTTTTTTTTCTTCTTTCTCTATTTCCCTACCAACCATGGTAGCTGGAGCGAGTCTAGACTCATCTCTGACTCGCCAAACTCAGCCTAGGCCTGAGAACGGCCCGATGTGGTAAGAGACAGGGAGGAGAGCGAGGACAACGTCCTCATTCTCATTCTCTCTCATTTTTTGTTTCTTCTCTCTTCTTCCTCATCTATTTCCCACATGCTGGAAATCCAGCAGGAGTTTGGACAGTCCGAACCCAACTTGACTTGGCTGGACTCGGTTCCAAACTGAGTTGACTCGGTTCCACCAACCACCCTTCTCTCTTCTTTCCCTTTTCTTCTTCTTTCCTCCTCACCCAAGACCCTACATCAGCAAGTCACTGGACTAACCAGAAATGGTCTAACTCGCCCAACTCGACTCAGTGAGTTTCAGCCGAGTCGAGTTGACTCGGAATGGCTCCCTCTTTCTCCTTCCCTATATTCTTCTTCTCCCTATTTTTCTTTTCTTCTGTTTCTCTTCCTCCACTCAAAACCACAGGCCAGCAGGCCCTTTGGACCGAACCCATGCCTAACTCGGTTTGGTTGAGCTCAACCCGGCAGCCACACGAAAGGGAGATGCCCCTCACACCTTTCTTTTCTTTCTTTCTTCCCTCATCAGATCTGTCAACAAGTCTGTTGGACCAGATAATGTCTGGACTCGACCAAACCGCACCTAACTCGGTTTGGACTCAGTCCAGAGCCATCGGCCATCATGCCCAGCTTGGTGTAGCGGCACGGCCGCACCACCCGCACGCCTTCTTCTTATCTATCTTCTCTTTCTCTTCTTTCTTATTCCTTCTTACTTCTCTCTCTTTCTCCTTCGACCATGGCCAGCAGGGACTCCAACTCTGACCGGGAAATCGCCCACAACCAATGCAACTCGGCGCGGACCGAACGAAGAAGAAGGAGGCGGCTCCAATGGCGGATCTCTAATGAATGCTTCTTTCTTCATTCTGGCAACATGGGATGATTCGTATAGATGTAATGGAGCTCGTAGGCTGAAGATTTTGAAGCTTCAGGGAGGATTAGGCGGTGGGTTCGAAGGTAGAAGTTTTCGGCTTGATTTTGGAAAAACTAGGAAGAATGGCTGTGGCTATGGTGGTAGGACTTGAATGCGCTCGATCCCAACTTCCTTATAGAGTTTCCCTAACATTTTTGGACCGTCGGATGAGGAGAAAGTTGTCCAGATCTCCTCTGGCCGAATCTGTCTTCAAAACGGTGGGCAGGGTGGAAACCGGCCGTGGTTTCACAAACCTTAAACCACCTGATTCAAATAGAGGGCTACGATGGCCCCTACGTGGAGGGTTGAGATGCTTCCAGAGCTCTCACACGCGAGCTGCCAGCTCAACGCTGACAGTTTCCATTTTTGGAAGAAAATCAACCGCACACGCTGCTGTTGTGGTGGGGTTTGTAAGCACATCCGTGTATAATACCCGGTACAACATATATGGCTTGGATTGTCCCTATCCATCCGACAAGATGGACGGTTCAGATTTGTGAGAGTGGGACCAGATGGCGGGCCCCATCAATGCAAACGGACATCATCCGTTCGTTTGAAAAGAGCAGGGAGCAGGAAAGAAAGAGGAGAATTTCCCTCTTTCGGAAATTCTCGGTCAAGCGTACGGCTAGTGCACACGCACCGTACAAAATCGGGGTTGGTGGTGGGATCCTCCGTGATGTTTAGAGAGAATCCACACCATCCATCTAGTTTAAGGGCCTAATTAAACTCATCTTACTGGATATGAGGCGGATCCAAAGATTTGGTGGGCCATAAGCTACGATCAATGGTTTTAAATGTCTATAGTGAGAATCCAACAGTCAAATCGATTCCAAATCGATCATCAACAGTTAAAAGATACTTAAGAATTTATTTAGGTGGTTGGGACCACCCGTTCTATGATTTTATAACATTAAATGTTTTTATTAGGATTAATTCAACATTTATTATTATTTATTTCTTTTATATATTTTGTCATATATAATTTATATTATAACAAATTATTAGTATATATAAATTACATGAATATTAGTAAGTAGAGATTAATATATATATTATTTGTATGGTCATATATGTGTTAAGCTTTAAATATTATATAAGTCATTAAATCTTTCCATTATATTTCATTTTTATATATTATGGATTCTATAGTTCGTAATTTACATTAGTGTTGTTGTAAGTATATGCATATAACATGGATTATAGTTATATATTATTTTAATACAAAACTATAAATATTTATAAAATATAAAAATAACATTCCATAGTATATGTATTTAGGTTGTATTATTTTCTTGTATTTATATTAAATTAAATTAAATTAAATGATAACACTTGAGTACTGGAAAGTACGGGGTGTTACAACCGACCTCTATCATCTTCGATACGCCAGAATTTTCTATCTTCACGGTCCCATAGTCACCTAACTTGTAGCTTGTGAAGAAGTTCCTGCGTGCAGTCGCGTAAAAAGAAGCTCCCGAGTCTATCACCCAGTCAATGTCCTGACTTGTAACCGTGAGACATACATCGTGATCAACTGAAAGAATAACTAAAACGTCACCATCTGAAGTGACAGCAGTGGAATTTGATTCATCTTCCTTCTCATTTCCTTTTCCTTTCTTGTCATTCTTATTCTTGTGAAATTCATGCTTATAGTGGCCCTTCTTGCCATAATTCCAGCATTCAACATCTTTCCTGGTACTTGACTTGCTTCTTGATTTATCTCGGACCTTCCACCCTTTCTGTTCTTTCCTCTCCCTCGTTCCTATGTCATAAGGGCCTCTTGCTGAGTAGACCCCTGAGACTTCCTCCTTGTTTAATCATTGAAGAGACAGCTAGTTACCTGTTCCATGGATATCTTTTCGTCTGTCGCAGAGTTACTTAGACACACCACTAATGTCTCTCAATTGTCAAGCAACAAACTAAGCAATAGCAAAGCTTGCAATTCATCATCTAAAACCATCTTCATAGTGAAGAGCTGGTTCACTATATTGCTGACCTCATTCATGTGTTCGGCCATAGAACCACCATCTTTGAACTCGAGATTTACAAGTCATCTTATTAGGAAGATTTTATTACCGATTGTCTTCCTCTCATACAGCTCTTCCAATTTCAACCATAGGCTTGCGGCTGAGGTCTCCGTAGACACATGGTGAAATACGAAATCATTCAGCCATTGTCTAATAAACTCTACCGCCTTTTGGTCCATCTTCTTCCAATCATCATCAGACATATCCTTGAATTTTGCTGATATGCTTGGAGAATATAGGTCCTTGCAATAAAGCAAGTTCTTCATCTTAGCCTTCCATATGGTTCAGTTATAACTATTAAGGTTGATCATCCTTGATGAGCCACCTTCCATAATTCGAAACTGATCCTACTCCGTTCAATGAACTTAGCTTTGATACCACTTTGTTAGGGGCCTTGCACAAAACCTTAGGATCTAGCCTATCAAAACAAACCAGAATTATGGAATAATAAAACAATAAAATAAATCAAAGTATAAACCACACCACACAAGAGATTTTTACGTGAAAAACCCTCAAAGAGGTAAAAACTATGAGACCTCGTCCAGATCAACAATCCACTATGAAGTAGAACGTTACAACATTCTTCACTCACATAAGAGTGGATAAACACTAAGAGAATAAAAGAAAAAACGGAAAGATCTCACTGATTATAAGGATGTAGAAGCACTGAAATATCAAGTGCACAGTAGATCATCTCTATGAGTAGAACCTCTCTTCCACAAGCTTCTTTTTTTTTTTTCCTCTCTCTCACACCTTTAATAGCTCTAAATCCTTTAGCAAACCCTTGCAAAGCTTTAAGAAACCCTCTTGCATTACCTAGAAAAGCCCTAGGCACCCCTATTTATAGTTTAGAAAACTCTCTTCCGCACTTAGTTGCGAAAGACCTCAGATTTTCGCAGTCGGCATAAGATCCGGACTCAAATCTACGTAAACTCAACTGGTCGAGCAGGGTCCTCGACCGATCGAGCTGCCCACTCGACCAGTTGATTACCACGGGAAAAAATAACCCAACGTCGCTGGACTTTGAGTCGAGCCCCACTTGACTGGTCGAGCGCCACCCATGATCGGTCGAGCAGCGCAGTGAATTATTTCGAATTTTCAACCTACTGCATTGTCTATCCCCTGGATTGAGGAGGAAAACCCCATCACTAGGAAACTCGTACAAGTTTGAAAATACTCCACCAAATATACGTCAAGAATGGACAATGAAGAAGCAGATGATTTACCGTCTCTTCAACACTGTAGTAGAGTAAGCACATATTTGAGAGTTGCATGCCATACTTCCTCAAATTGTCGATGGTCAGAATCCTTTTTCTACCAACCAACCAACTGAAAGCAACTACCTTGGGAGGGACTCCATAGAACCACACATGGCTAGTATGACAGGGAGTGTGGAATGATGAGTAATCTATGGAGGAGTAGAAAGACCACACAAAGAATAGAATTATGGACGATAGTGCCCAGCAAGTAGAGTCACTGGACTTGACAGGTAAGGGAGCGGGGTCTGCCTACAAATATGAGAAGAGATTAATAATTTCCTGAAACTCAAAATTAGAAAGATTTCTATGGAACAAAGGGTTCCAAATACCTTATCTACTATCCGGACAGAAATAGTCTCTAACAAGAGTGTTGGTATTCTTTAAAATTGCAAATAGGGTAGTAAAAACTTTTGCCATAGATCCATTCCCCAACTAAATCTCTAACCAGAATATAATTTTATCTCATTTTCTCAAAGAGAGTAATTCTTTCAAACACAAACGTTGACAAATTGGCTATTCCTTTCCACAGGAATGAAGCGCAATAGACGGGGGAGTTTTTGGTCCAGCATCAAGTAATCGGTATGCTGTACTTGGCCACAACTATCTGGCACCAGAAGCTATCCTCCTCACACCCAAATCTCCACACCCATTTTCTTAGGAGTGCTTCATTAAAAAGACAAATGTCTCTAATGTTGGCCCCACTATTCTCGTAGGAAGAGCATGCATCTTTCCATTTCAGAAGAAGGAATTTTCCACTATTAAATCCACCCTGCCATAGGAAATTTCTTCTGAGCTTATCGATCCCGAAAATCACGGACTTTAGGCATATGAAAAGTGATTAAAAAATAGGCTAGAAAGTTGGAGAGAGAGGCTTTAATCAGATTCAATCTCCCTCGTAATAAAAGGCTGAGCTTCTACGAGGAGAGTTTCCATTACATTCTTTCCATTATTTTGTCCCAGGGAGCAACTAGGGGCTTTCCAATACACGGGTAATCCCAAGTTAAGGGTAGGGAGAATTAAAGAGAATTTTTCTAACACTATATTTTAAAGATTTGAATGATAAAGGAACAATGATCTAAACACGTGAAGCCAAAAAATATTTCATTTATAATTCTTTATCATAAGAATCAATGAAAAATTAATACTAATGATACTAATAGAACTGGTATCAACACTGATTATAACTATTGATGATAGATCCAATCACTAGAGAATCCATGCTTAATATGATAGTTGGGTTATTGATAAAGATGTACACACGTGTGTAATCAAAATACACGAACACGTGCAACACTATTAGTAAAGCATTGGATCATGAAGGGTTACACATTTTAGGTATCTCGAAGAAATGACAAGCCTACTAATCTCAATAAGATATGACATAATACCAATATCCATAATCATATAGAATATTTTAAAAATATTTTTGATGCAAAAATGATTTTATATTGATCAATAAATCAAATATCATCGTCATAGGACCAGACTCTTGATTAAAAAAGAATGGACCACACCATTTGATGGATCTCATTGAAAACCCATAGTAATTTCTCAGGTCTTGGCCTAAAGCAGCCCACAAATGATCGACTAATGCTCTCAACAAGGTTGTTATAATCTTTAAAAAAGAGATTTGAGCTCATAATTACCATTACATTTGTGCTCAAATATATGTCCACATTTACTGTCCAGATGCCCAAGGGTAACGTACGATTGTCCCTAAATTATAACATAAAAGAGGTAAATTAATGCTACTAAAACTATCTACTTTTCTAAGCATCAATGAGCTTAGGCCTAAATTTGGGCCTACATATTTATGGAGGCCGTGGACAACTTTTTATTTTGTTATCTGTGGGCTTGGTAAGGTGAGGCTAATATCTTCAACAATTCTAAACCTAACTGGGCATAAATTCCCTCAAACGAACCTACAAACATAAGCAACCCAAAACACATCTCCTTCTCTAGGGATTGGAGAAAACCTTACTACTTCATCTTTCTTATCTTGCAGCCATGGCTTTTAGACCTATGGCGGGCGGCTGCTGGATGTGGTGGTAACGTTGTCCATTGTAGTAGAGGCTGTGGTTGCCTAATGCAACTAGATAATGAAGAACCTAATTGCAATAAGATTCAATGAACCGGATTAAAGTTCGAACCGCAAAGAGAAAGAATGCAAGACTGTAAGCAAGTTTGACATTCTTCTAGTATTACACTCCTCCCTTCAGCAGCTAGCACAATAAACCAGGAGAATTTGCTTAAGAAAATATCATTCATTCGTGTCATAATTCATAGGCCTAAGCCTGATTTATAATAAGTGCTTACAATTTTCAATATGATTTATGGAATCTAAAAATACAATTCTTGACTATTAAGATCTTTAAAAAAAGAAAAAAAAAAAAGAAAAAAAAAAGAGAGAAAAATCCTATTTCCTGACATAGAATTCTTAAGAAAAAAAATACTTGAGAAAAATCTAACATTACTTATTTCCTAACAAAGAGATCCACACAAGAAGGAAATTAGAGATGAGTTAAAAAAGAGAAGTGGGTTTTTTCTTGTACACATGTAGAGCATGTACATGTGGGAAGTGGGACTATTGCATCCATTTTAGGCGATGAATATGGTCCCGATAATCAATTAGGATAATTTAAACAGTTGGATTCTTCAAATCTTGATTAATCAAATTGTGTGGCTTGATTGGGTCTCTTCTTTGAGTCCTAAAGGGCTCCGTTTTGAAAGTTTTTCTTTTCAGATCTTTTGTAACCGTCGGATGTGGCCCACTTTCCTGTGATCATTTCCAATACGAGAGAGACGTGTCTCTTGATTATTGTGCAAGCCAATAGTTAGTGAGGTTAGTTTTGTATCCGACGCTCTCCTTTTAGACGACGGCTAACTTACTTAACAAGGGCCCACCAAGGATGGATCATTCAATCAAGGCTCATGCTAATCTCCACCACTCACATGCCCTGCACGGGGATGATGAGAGTCTTTCAAAAGGTGGATCTCCCATGGATAGGCTGTGGTCTGAATATGAGAAAACGTCAAAACAATCCGTCTAATTTGAAAAAATAAATAAATTCAGACGTGTTTGGTGAAATTTAAAAGGAGATCTGAAAATGATTTTCGTTCTAGAACCCTAAAGAATACAAAAATTAATTGAATGGCTCCGAACATGTGATTGGTTGTGTTCATACAAATAACACGTGATTGGGTAGGTTGTGTCGGGTTTCGGGTTAGGCTTGGACTAACCATCAACCTGACCCGACCTTGCCAGAGTTGTGCACCTACATTCACTGGAGCAAGGAGTGTTCATTGACCAGGTAGGACTGGTCTAACCTTCCTGATGCTTATTTCTCCTTTTCCTGCTAGTTAAGCAACTAGGCCCAGGTTCCGGACCCAATCGCATATACGGCAATTGGCTGGACTTGGGCCTGGCCAGGTTGGGACCAGCCTGACCTGACACTTGAGAACCAATGCCTGAGCCAACCCAGGCCCAAGCATCAGCTCAGGAGTTGTGGTTGGGTTGGCCTGAGCTGACCAGACCTGTTGGTACAGAAAATTTATAAAATCTCTACTTACCACTAGGGCTGAATACGAACCAAGCTAGTTTGGTTAATTGGCTTGGTTCAGCTCAGATAAGCTTGACTTAGCTCAACTTGAAGCTGAGTGTGAGCTGATTTTTTGAGCTCAAATGGGTTTTGGGCTGAGCTTGAGTTGACTTGAGTTCAACTCGACTCGGTTCGAGGCTAGCCTAAACTTGACTTGATTCGAGTTATAACTTTTATATATATATATATATATATATATATATATATATCTGACACAGGGATGAACGTGATGAGGTCGATCACCGTCTTCCTCAAGGATAACTACTCCGAATCCACGGAGCTTCTCCGGACTCCTCACAGAGACTTCTCGAATCCACGAGGAAAGAAAGCAGGAAAATAGAAATAATTCTAATAAATTCGAAATTGATTGATGAATAATTAAAAACGAGTTTACACCCCTTTAAATAAGGGAACCAAGCAACATGAAAGAAATCAGACTCATACTACAACTAAAACTCCTAGAATTCGCAACTTACTATAAATAGTAAACTTACTATTTATAGACGGTCACGATGTCTACTAGTGCGCAAGGTTTTCGGCCAAAAATAGTAAGTATCCTATTTGGCTTCAACAAACCGTTCTCCTAATTATCCTAAGCACTTTTCATGTTGGACACAACTCCTAAAGCCCAACGGATGAAAAGTTATACTCAAACTAAAACTTACTATTTATAGTAAAAATAAAATTAAAACGAGGAAACGACTGTCGATCAGGGGGTTTTTCGCAAATCCGGATTGCGCAACCCGGCGTAGCAGGTTGGTTGGCTAAAGTAGCTCGTTCTACCCCAAAATCATATATTTTACGCCGGATAACTCATTCCGGATTGTGAGATACGCCCAATCTAAGGTCCGATGGTCCGGATCACTTCTGTCGCCGACCGTGCCTTTTCTGATCCATCTTAGCCATGAAATTGTCCGCGACCCGCTCTACATCAGTCCCCTCTACTTGAAAAGAACTCGTCCTTGAGTTCTCCTCCTGCGCTGGTTCATGATACTCGGTCAGGTCCGCAACGTTGAAAGTCCATGAGATCGCCATGTCATCTGGAAGATCAACAACATAAGCATTGTCATTGATCTTTCGGATGATCGGTACCGGTCCAATCTTCTTATTCTTCAGCTTATTGTACATCCAGGTCGGAAATCTTTCTTTTCGCAAATGGACCATTACTTGGTCGCCCACCTCGAACACCTTTTATCGACGATGCTTGTCCGCTTGTTCCTTGTACTTTTCGTTCGAGGCATGTAGCTTAGTCTGCACCTCCGCATGAATACCCATGATCCTGTCTGCCATATGTTCTGCTGCAATACTCATGCCTGGGAGCTTGGGCAGAGGGACCAAGTCTAGTGTGTGGCGAGGTACTCGTCCGTAAATAACCTGGAACGGAGATTTTCCTGTCGAGCGGTTCACCATGTTGTTGAATGCAAACTCCGCTTGAGACAAGGCCAAATCCCACTGCTTCGGTTTCTCTCCTGAAATACATCGAAGGAGGTTTCCCAAAGTGCGATTCACAACTTCGGTCTGCCCATCAGTCTGTGGGTGGTAAGCACTGCTGAATTGAAGTCGTGTATCGAATCGAGTCTACAAAGTCCGCCAAAAGTGGCTAATGAACTTCGTGTCACGATCAGAAGTAATGGTCTTAGGGACCCCGTGTAGCCGTACGACCTCCCTGAAGAATAAATTCGCCACATGTGTTGCATCAAGGGTCTTCTTGCATGGGATAAAGTGCGCCATCTTGGAGAAACGATCGACCACTACGAACACCGAATCCATGTCGCGTTGTGTTCGTGAAAGACCAAGTACGAAGTCTATTGATAAATCCTCCCAAGGACCGTCAGGCACAGGTAACGAGGTGTAGAGGCCCGTATTCTGAGATTGTCCCTTGGAGGTCTGACAAGTATGACAACGTTGTACGGCTCTTCCCACATCACGTACTAATTGCGGCCAGTAATACCGCTCTTCCACAAGAGCTCGCGTCTTGTCTCGCCCAAGGTGTCCACCGAGGCCACCTCCATGTAGTTCCTGAATAATCTGCTCCCTTAGAGAACTTTGGGGGATGCACAATCGATTCCCTTTGAAGAGAAAACCATCCTGTATATGAAAGTTACTGGGGTGACCTTCTTGGCACTTCAACCAGGAATCTTTGAAGTCTTCATCCTCGGCATATAGCTCCTTGAGACAGTCAAAGCCGACCACCTCATTGCTCACCGTAACAAGTAGTGACGCACGACGGCTAAGTGCATCAGCCACCTTATTCTGCTGACCTGACTTATGCTTCAGAACAAACGTAAATTCCTGTAAAAACGCAACCCATCTAGCATGCACACGATTCACGTTAGTCTGACTATTAATAAACTTTAATGTCTGATGGTCGGTGTACAGAACAAACTCCCTCTGAATCAGATAATGCCGCCAATGTCGCAGCGCCTGAACAACTGCGTACAACTCAAGCTCGTAAGTCGACCACTTCTTTCGGGCTTCACTGAGCTTCTCGCTATAGAAGGCTACCGGCCTGCCTTCCTGTGATAATATTCCTCCTATTCCGACATATGAAGCGTCACACTCCACCTCAAATAATTTATCAAAATTAGGAAGCACCAAGATCGGTGTTGTAGACAAACGATGCTTGATCTCATGAAAGCTCTTATCAACTTTATCGGTCCACTGGAACGGCCCTTTTTTCATGCAGTCCGTTATTGGCGCAACTATGGTGCTAAAATCTTTCACAAATCGACGATAGAAAGTCGTCAATCCGTGAAAACTCCTCACCTCATAAATGTTTATCGGGATCGGCCATTCCCTAATAGCTCGCACTTTTTCATCGTCCACCCGAATTCCTGTGGACGTTACAACAAATCCTAAAAACAACAGGCTGTTAGTTAAAAAACTACACTTTTTCAAGTTGAGGTACAACTTGTTATCTTGTAGGACCTGCAGCACCTGCCTGAGATGTTTCTTATGCTCCGCCTCATCCTGGCTATATATCAATATGTCATCAAAATATACTACCACAAATCGGCCAGTAAACGGTTTTAGAACTTGATTCATCAAACGCATAAAAGTACTTGGTGCGTTCGATAGGCCGAAAGGCATGACTAGCCACTCATACAACCCTTCCTTTGTCTTGAATGCCGTTTTCCATTCATCGCCGGGTCGAATACGAATCTGATGATACCCACTCTTTAGATCGAGTTTAGAGAACACTTTAGCCCCTTCTAACATATCGAGCATGTCGTCCAACCGTGGTATTGGAAACCGATATTTAATAGTAATTTTGTTAGTTGCTCGGCTGTCGACACACATGCGCCAGCTTCCATCTTTTTTTGGCGTTAATAACGCTGGTACAGCACATGGGCTCATGCTCTCTCTCAATAGACCCTTACGGATCAATTCCTCCACTTGCCCCTGAAGTATCTCACACTCCTTTGGACTCATCCGATAATGAGGGAGATTGGGCAGGCTAGCCCCAGGGACGAGGTCTATGTGATGTTGGATGTCTCTCATGGGGGGCAATCCATCAGGTAAATCTTCAGGCCAGACTTCTTTGAATTCGTTTAGTAACAGTCTTAAGCTTGGAGGGATGTTTGAGGGTTCCTCCTTCTCGCCCTTCACCACTACGGCATATACCTCGCCGGTTTCCTTGGACTCCTCTATGAAATCTCGAATGGTCAAGAGAGAACTCCCCTCCACTTTAGAGGCTTTAAGGTGGTTCTCTGGTGCCATAGGGGCAAGGATTATTTTTCGACTATCCTTGACGAATATGTAGACATTGTCTCATCCCCGATGGGTCGCATCACGGTCTGACTACCAGGGTCGACCGAGTAGCATATGGCAGGCTTCCATGTCAACCACGTCACAAAGTATCTGATCCTTATAATGTTTACCAATTGAAAACGAGATAGTGCATTGTTCAGTTACCTTGGTCTCGTTCACCTTTTTTATCCAGCCAATTGAGTACGGGGAAGGATGTTTCGTCGTTGGTAGCTGCAACTTATCCACCATCACTCTTGAGACGATGTTCTCGCTACTACCACTGTCTATGATCACATCACAGACCTTTCCGCTGACAGTGCACCGAGTACGAAATATATTGTGCCGCTGTGGATGTAATTCCTTTCGTGGAGTATACAGTAGTCGCCTCACAACGAGAGATTCGCCACGATCTTCGCCTGTCACTTCATCGCCACCTGCTATTTCTTCAGTGGTTTGTTCATATTCATCAAAGCCATGATCCTCTTCCACGGCCTCATCTTCAGTGCCCCCTTCGTTTATAGTCAAGTGCGCTGCCGGACGTTGAGGACAAGTGTTTGATAAGTGGCCTGGTTGGCCACAGCGGTAACAATTGTTCGGCCTTGGCCGAGCAAAAGGATTCAGAATCCTACTAGGGCCCGCTGTTGTGGGTGCTGCCCGTTGAGGTCTGGATGGTCCGCTCCCCGTATCACGGTTCGCGGGTGGAGGAGGTTGAGGACGTTCTCCTACCGAATCTTTTCCTCGAGCCAGCACTGGATCCTGTGTGGGACCTGTCATAGGGGGTCGATTTGAAGGATAGGGACGAGCAGGAGCTCTTGCAAGCTGCGTTTCTGCCCTTCCTGCCAATTGAACTGCTTCATCTACGGTCCCGACTGGGTACATCTGAACTCGATCCTGAATTACCGGTCGCAACCCACCTATAAATCGTGCCACTTTCTGTGACTCAGATTCTGACAAATCGTTTCGTGTAGCCAACCGCTGGAATTCTTCAGTGTAATCTGTAACAGTTCGATTTCCTTGTCGGCAATTCTGGTATTGCTGGAATAATATCTGCTCATAATCACTGGGGAGAAATCATGAACGAAGAAGACGTCTCATCCGAGGCCATGATGCGATGGGCGCCTTATTCTGGCGGGCTCGTGAGAGTTGCAATTGTTCCCACCATGCAGAAGCACCAGATTTCAATTTAAACGCTACCAATTTCACCCTTTTATGATCTGGCACATCCATATAATCGAAATATCTCTCTACTTCGGCTAGCCAATCAAGAAAATCTTCAATACGTAATAAACCGTTAAAACTAGGAAGTTCAGCCTTACCTCGATAGTCTCTTTCAGCACGATCTAGACGATCACCTCCATGGATTGGTCGTCGATCAAAACCCTCATTAATGTCCTCGTCACTGGAACTAGAATCATCTGGTGTAGCCCTACGATTTACCGCTGGTAGTGCTCTGCGATAATCAGGGTCACGTCGTACAGCAACCACGGGTGGTGGAGCGACCATAGGTGGTGGAGCACCGCCTAGGGCTCGGGGCGGAAGTAGCGCATCCGCAAGACGGTCGAGGGTTGCCTGCAGCCCTTACATGGTCAACTGACTCTCCCGATGGAAAGCTTCCATTCTTTCCGAAAGATAACGAATCCCTGGATCACCGTCCACAGGATTTTGATTCATACCTTCGTTGTTTGCCATCGGTCCGAGAGAAAACCTCGCTCTGATACCAAATTGACGCAGGGATGAACGTGATGAGGTCGATCACCGTCTTCCTCAAGAATAACTACTCCGAATCCACGGAGCTTCTCTGGACTCCTCACAGAGACTTCTCGAATCCACGAGGAAAGAAAGCAGGAAAATAGAAATAATTCTAATAAATTCGAAATTAATTGATGAATAATTAAAAACGAGTTTACACCCCTTTAAATAAGGGAACCAAGCAACATGAAAGAAATCAGACTCATACTACAACTAAAACTCCTAGAATTCGCAACTTACTATAAATAGTAAACTTACTATTTATAGACGGTCACGATGTCTACTAGTGCGCAAGGTTTTCGGCCAAAAATAGTAAGTATCCTATTTGGCTTCAACAAACCGTTCTCCTAATTATCCTAAGCACTTTTCCTGTTGGACACAACTCCTAAAGCCCAACGGATGAAAAGTTATACTCAAACTAAAACTTACTATTTATAGTAAAAATAAAATTAAAACGAGGAAACGACCGTCGATCAGGGGGTTTTTCGCAAATCCAAACTGCGCAACCCGGCGTAGCGGGGTTGGTTGGCTAAAGTAGCTCGTTCTACCCCAAAATCATATATTTTACGTCGGATAACTCATTCCGGATTGTGAGATACGCCCGATCTAAGGTCCGATGGTCCGGATCACTTCTGTCGCCGACCGTGCCTTTTCTGATCCATCTTAGCCATGAAATTGTCCGCGACCCGCTCTACATCAATATCTTAATTAATATATTATATATAATATAAAAAAAGGATCCATTTGTATAAAAACTAGAAAACAAATGACCAACACATGAACTTGAACTGGAACTCGAACTCGGCTCGAAAGCTTGAACTCGAACTCAAACTTGGCTCCAGCTGAACTGAGCTATTGACCAAACCGGGTTGAGTTGGTCAATTAAGCTCAAAGATTGAGCTGAGCCGAACTCAAGCCAGAATATGATGCTGGCCGAACCTAAGCTCAACTTGATTTGGCTCATGTACACCTCCATTTACCACTCGAATTTCCTATTCTATCCATTCATCAAGTAGGTCTTACATATACAAAGAAATAGACATTCAAGAGAATAAAATTAATGGTCTATATTCAAGATTTATGGTTACCTAACCAAAGACTAGAATAACATATTTATAGGTTTTAACACATATACATATAAAGTTAGGTTGGGCCCTATCCGACTCAGCAAGATGGGGTAAAAACGATTGAGCCCAAGCCCATGCAGAATGGAGGCAAAATCCTGTCTATGGGACAAATAGTAGGCCCAAGTGATGGCAAACCCGAGTCAGGCTGGCTGCGTCGGTCATGCTACCTGCCCATTTCCACCCTTATCCTATATTCCCCTTTGTCTGGGAGGCAAGGAATTTATTCTGAAAGTCACAGAAGTCCGCGTCACCAATGTTCCTTTGGGCATGAAGCCAAAACCTAGGCCCAAAAAATGCCCAGCCCAAATCTAGTCCGAGCCCACTTTCTCCCAACCTCGCACTTATGGTGTCGTCAATGGGTTGGGTAGCCCGCCTGACTGATGAGCCTGATTTGGCTTCAGGCCGGGCTTGGGCCTTGAATGCAGCGTCCAATCAATTTTTAAGTCAGACATAGGCTCATGTCATTGAAGCTTGACCTAACTTGACCTAACCTGGTTACAAATAAGATCTTCCAACGCTTGCTTAGGCAACTGTTTATCTTGAATGTAGGCTATTAGTTTTATTTTTCTGAAATGTTTATTGACCCGCTTGATAGATGAATAGATTAAGAAAATTCAAGGGAAAATATTGATTTTATCAATTTCTGGGTCAGGTTAGGTTGGACTTGCCTTTTTGAACGGGCCTTGGGCCTATAAAAGTGGTTCGGCAGGGCCTGGCCTAAACCCCCGGCCATTGATACCTTACTTCCCACCAAACCTCGTGCGCTTTACTCATATGGGCCCCATATAAATCACACGAGCAAGGGCCTACACCCTGTCTTGGTGTTAACGCCCCACGTCGCCCTCTCCCTTTTCGTGCTTAAAACCAACGCACCATTCTCTGGTGGATCTCACGCACATACACACAAACATGCATATATAGCCCACCGAACAAATGGGGTCTTTTGCCATTCCCACTCTCTGCGCATTTTCCTCCCGCCTGTCGTCCGTACGCCGATTCTCTCCCGCCATTCCCTTCTCCCGACCCTTGCTTCCCGCCAAAACCCTCTTTGCTCCCTTCAAACCCAAACCTTCTTTCTTAATTGCTTCAGATCTCAAGAGCTTTAACTGCAAATCAAAATCCTCAATGGCGGAAATGGCGCCATCAGCTGCAGACGGCAAAAAGAAGCTGCTGGTTTTCGAAAGCAAGGATGATCTTGCCACCTCTTTAGCTAAATACACTGCTGAATTATCAGAGAAGTTTGTGAAAGATAGAGGGGCTTTTACCGTCGTCTTATCCGGTGGTTCTCTCATAGATTATCTCAGGTTTGATTTTTTTTTCTTTTCCTTTCTTTCCTTTGTTTTTTGAAGTTTGGATTAGGAAGTTGGTTTTTGACAATCCTCTTCTCCTTTTTCTGTTGGGATTTTCAGGAAATTGACTGAAGCTCCTTACATTGGTTCTGTCGAATGGGCGAAATGGCATGTCTTTTGGGTGGATGAGAGAGTTGTCCCAAAAGATCATGCGGACAGCAACTATAAACTCGCCTACGATGGTTTTCTTTCGAAGGTAATAGAGATTCTTTTCTGGTTTTGATAACTGTAGCTGTTGGAATTTTGATTCTTTGGTTTTTCTTGATTCTTATTTTTCCCCTGAAGTATGAGAAGTCACTGGTTTATGGGGAAATAAATAAATAATTTGTTTTGATTGTTTCCAAGTCACGACTGAGGTTGATTTTTAGTGAAGAGGAATTACAGGATGCGACCCAAATCTCTGCAGAGTATATCAGGTTTTCAATTCTGACTGGTGGGGCCCACTGTGAGATGCAATGGGCCAGTGGTCTATGTTGGAGAACTGGGGAAGCACACAGAGTTGAATCAAGCAAAGTACTCCAATCATACAACCAAGTTCAAATACAAACAAACCGAGTTTAATGTGGAAAAAACCTTGTGGGAAAAAACCACGGCAAAAAGCGACAGTAATGCATTATGAAAGCAGAAAATTACAAGAGATAGAGATTACCTAATTCGAACAAGCCTCAAATCTCCCCAAGCTTTGCCCTTGAAACCCTAGAACGAATTAGAAAGCCCTCCTCTCGCAAATCCCAATTACACCCATATATATAGCTTGCATGAGAATCACAATTAGAATAGGAAACAAATCCCGCACTTACGCAATTCTGCATATATGCTCGATGGCACCTTCGATGGCATTGACAAATCGTTGATGGCATCGAACACCTTCGATGGTATCAAGGAATGCACCAAAATGTTCCACCGATAAAACATGGAATTTCCGAATTTTTCTGATGGCATCGAGCATCCGTTGATGGCATCGATGTATGCTCGATAACATCGAGATGTTTGTCGATGGCATCGACAGACCTTGCTGTTTACAAATTTAAGACATCAACAACAGTTGAGATTTTTGAAACATAGGCCTACAAGACAGTTATGCAGACCATTTTTCTGCTGCTTCCTGCTGTCCGTAATAATGTCCAGGATTGGAAGATTCTATCCACCGATTTTGGGATTTTTTCATCGGTTGAATGTGGAGTATTGTTGTATTCTCTTGTCAATCATCTGTTTCATATTTGACGAGATTTTTGGAGTGTGGTCCATCCACTGTGGAATGCAATAGGCCAGTGGCCTAGACATGGGCTCACTTGTTAGAACTTGGAACTAAAAACCTGTGTATACGATGCAAAGGCGTGGGTGGTGGATTCTATAATTTTCCTCTTTAGTGAACGCCAATTCTAGTGAATTTCTTAAAACGTTTCGGATCTGTTTCAAATATTCAATTGGGGCATGGTTTGTCTTCATGGTTGTTTCCGTACTCAGCAGGTGCAATCGTATGTACTAAACAAATGTTGGATGTACCCAAGACTGTGAATGGATTGTTTATGCATCCCCAGATATGCATTTTGTGGATGCGGTGCTTTTTTATTCATTCTCCACAATACAGATGGAGGGATGTGCTAAGTGCTCTCCTTGTAAAAAAAAAAAAGCTCCCCAAAATGGGAATGGAATGGCAACAAAGGTCTGCTTTCATTCCATTTCATATTGTGGGCGGTGTATGTGGCGCTCCCATCTGCATTTCGGGGACAATCCGGACTGGACTGGCTTTTTGACTCTGAAGAAGGCTTCTTTGTTGATTGGTACAACTGTGAAGTATTCCCATGTTTTCTAATTTGCATAAGGGGAATGATCTGGTTTAGGACACCAGTATCTGATCCCAAATATCTGGGACAAGGATTTGATGATGAGGAGGATGAAATGATCCAGTTTGGAACACCAATAGCCAAACTTCACTATTAGTAATCAGTGAACCTTATCATTGTTTGGTTGGCAATAGAAAGCATGCCCCACAAGATCCTACCACCACTTGAGAAGTCAAAGCAAGTTGGTCTGCTTCTCATCACCCTTTGATCTTGATCAGGTGTTTATAAGGTTTGCCGACTGCAAAACACTTGCCGATATCTTGCTACTTCTTGTATGTCTACAAAAGAAAACAAAGTCAATCTGGTTCTCTTTGAATGGTAGTAGAAACATTTTCTAGAGCTACACTTCGCAGCATGATGTTACAGCATGTCTCTATTGTTGCTCAAGCCGGGGTGCTTGTATTCTATAAATCATTTTTGCTATTATTAGTTCGTGTTTATCTATCTATTTTCCTTTTCCCTCTTAATGGCAGGTCCCAATTCCTCCTGGCAATGTGTATGCCATCAATGATGCTCTCCCTGCTGAGGGCGCTGCTGATGACATGGAGACCTGTCTAAGGCAACTGGTCAAGTCAAAGGTGGTGGACATATCAGCAGCTACTGGGTTCCCTAAATTCGATCTTATGCTGTTGGGGATGGGCCCAGATGGCCACGTGGCATCCCTTTTCCCCAGGCATCCTCTTCTCAATGAGAATCAGCGGTGGGTCACCTTTATAAAGGACTCCCCGAAACCACCCCCGGAGCGAATCACATTTACTTTCCCTGTAATCAACTCATCTGAGTATATTGCACTTGTGGTGACTGGAGCTGGTAAAGCTGGTGCAGTGCGTGTAGCGCTGGGGAGTGATCAGGGTTCTGTTTCACTGCCTGTTCAAATGGTTGCACCAGAGGGGGTGCTGACTTGGTTCACTAACAAAGCAGCAACTTCGCAGTTGGAGGATCAGGCATGCCTGTAGTTATGGAAGTTTTGGCATGGTTCTGGTAATAACCTATCTTGGAAACTTTCTGTAATGGATAGCTTCATCAGAGCTTTCGAATAAGTTAGGTGAATTTTCGTGATATTTAGAGGAGCTAAAGCTGGAGCTGGCTCATAATCCCTGGAAGCAGCAAAGAATATTTGATGAATGAACTAATATTTCATAAGCATATATGTCAGCTGGTTTTGGTTTTGTATCATGTTATTTCTTTATTATACTTATATTTTGAATTCATGCTGTTTTGTTGTTAAACTCTAATGGTTTATGGGAAATGATTTGAATGTTATGCCAGAATATCACTCTTCAGAAATTATAATTGAATCGTACAATAAATGTTGAACCATATAGTTCATGATATGAATCTTAGGAATCTTCAGAAAAAAAATAAGAAAGATATGAATGTTAGGGTCAAACTTTGATCTTACCATTCAATGTGGCAATATATCATGTAGGCATATTGGTAAAAAATAGGCAAAGACCAAACCCCTTAAGATAGGCTTTGGAGATCAAAACACCTTTTTTTTTTAAAAAAATTTGGGAGACCAAAACACCCTTGGTTTCGTTTTTTTACCAGCCAAAACCCCACCCCTGGCACACACATGCTGAATAGTAGGTTAATGTATGTTCCAAATATGCCCTTCTTGAATAGAAGTGTAAAAGACCCCTTTTATCCTTGTGAGAGATTTGCTAACCCCATATTCACCTTCTACACAAGCCTTTACATGTAGGATGTGCACCAACTAATATCTGTGCGATATCGTAGCGATGCATGGGTGGATCCTACTAAGAAGATGGTGTGATGCAAATAGACATTTGAAAGAGACCATGCCAATGGTCAACATTCAATGTGCATATGACCCCATTTGAAGAAGTTGTCTGGACCAAGGTGTTCAATAATGGTAATGGTGGCCGTAATGACTACCATCATTATTCCCCCCCCCCCCCCCCCAAACACACACACACATGGAAAAAAAAAAACTATAATGGGCCATTTTTTTTCCATAATGGCCGTTACAGCCTTGTAACGTGTAATGGTTCCTGGGGTCTCCACTCATGGCTCAATGGTAAACACCGAGTGTTTCCACTCTGAGGTCATGGGTTTGAGAACTCGTGTGTGTGTTGGGGGTGGGGGGGGGGGTGTAAGAGTTTGAGAACTCGTGTGTGTGTTGGGGGGGGGGGGGGGGGGGGGGTTGTAAGAGTTTATATTTTCTCATCTTAAAAAAACGTGTAATGGTTCCCACCGTCACACTTATGTAATGGCCATTACGTCTGTTACATAACCATTTTTGAATAGCTTGGTCTGGCCTAATGTTAGCTCCCAATCAACTTCATGGTAGGACCCAACTTATGCATGAGGGTTTGGATCTACGTGTAAAGGTGCATGTGGACATAATGAATGTACTTTTCCCCATCCAGAAATGGGATGGCTCCTCTCTTAGTGAGATACGGTTTTCTTTGGGCAAGGGGAACTGATGCAATTAGATCTCGAGTCTCATGTGTACCCCACTTGATCACAAGTGTGTCCCACATGGTCACACGTGAGCCCAACATGGGATCCATATGAAGGAGTTTGTGCTATTTATTTATTTTGGTTTTATGTCTTAAAATAATATAGAAGCTCTAAACTAACCTCACTTAAGGGCTGATTGGACTAATATTTTAAGTAAGGGTGTTGTAGTATTTACCTTCATTAGGTTTTTTACTTGCTTTAGGTTATAAATATGTCCTTTATGGGATGCAAGGTGTCCCGTATCGGTATCAGTTGGCGTAACGGTGCCCTCGGAAACCGATACGGATGCGGGGGCGTAACGGTGATACGGGGGCGTAACGGCCCATAACGGTGCAAATTTTTTTTTTTTTGCCAAAAAAATATGAAAAAATATGGATTAAATCCGGAATATTCTAAGCATTCCAAATATGCATTCATTTATAAATTGAAACATGTTTATGGTGGTGTAACGGTCCACTCTTTGGTCAGAAGTTGTATCGGACTATCTGATGAATTTATGAACCAAATAACCTGAATTTGACTACAAAATTCATATATTTAATTTTCTAACTATCTACTATCAATGATAGATATATTAGAATGAATGTAATATGAAAATATCTTACATTTAGGTGTTTGCAATTATTCTTGAAGGCCAAAATTCATGCGTAAATAGAAAAAAATATAAAAAAATAAAATAAAATGGCACCCCAAATATGTAAAATGCACATTAACATGTTCTACTATGATTAACACATCACATGACATTATTAAAACAACAAAACAATTATTAAAAAATGATTTTTCGAATTTTCAAAAAGAGGGCCAAAATAAATGCATAAATATAAAAAAAATATAAAATGGAACCCCAAATCTGTAAAATGCACATTAACATGTTCTACTATGATTAACACATCATATGACATCATTAAAACAGCAAAAGAATCATTAAAAAATGATTTTTCGAATTTTCAAAAAAAGGGACAAAATAAATGCGTAAATAGAAAAAAAAATATATAAAAAAATAAAATGGCACCCCAAATCTATAAAATGCACATTAACATGTTCTACTATGATTAACACATCATATGGCATGATTAAAACAACAAAACAACTATTACAAATTGATTTTTCGAATTTTAAAAAAAGAGGCCAAAATTCATGCGTAAATAGAAAAAAATATAAAAAAAATATAAAATGGCACCCCAAATCTGTAAAATGCACATTAACATGTTCTACTATGATTAATACATCATATGGCATCATTAAAACAACAAAAGAATCATTAAAAAATGATTTTTTGAATTTTCAAAAAAAGGGCCAAAATAAATGCGTAAATAGAAAAAAATATAAAATGGCACCCAAAATCTGTAAAATGCACATTAACATGTTCTACTATGATTAACACATCAAATGGCATGATTAAAATAGCAATACAACCATTAAAAATTGATTTTTCGAATTTTAAAAAAAGGGGCCAAAATTCATGCGTAAATAGAAAAAAATATTAGATGGCACTCCAAATCTGTAAAATGCACATTAATATGTTTTACTATGATTAACACATCATATGATATGATTAAAACAACCAAACATATTAAAAAAGGTATAAATACCTATTTTTGACGAATTTTTGAAAAATGGTCCACCGAGCTTTGATTCAAGAAAATTCATAATATAATGTGTTTTTATCTCAAATACCCAGCCAAAGTTGGTCGAAATTAGTAGTAGAAGGAGTGAGAAATAATTTGGAAGCAAGAAATTTCAAAAAAACAGCAAAAACAAAGCTTAAAATGAAAAAAGGTCGATACAGGCCTATAACGGCCCGTAACGGGCCCATATTGGCCGATACGGGTACAAAAAAACGTATCGGCCGATATGGCCCCGAAACGTGCAACGGTCAGCACCGTTTCCGTTACGTATCGGCCGATATGTAACCGATTTGGCATTCCATGATGGGATGTGTGATTTTTGGAGAGCTTTAAATATTAAGAAAAGAAGAGAAGTTTGTCCTTCATGGGATGTGTGATTTTTGGAGAGATTGAATATTAAGAAAAGAAGAGAAGTTTGTCCTTTCATTATCATAAGTTCAATGGTGGCATGTGTTGCTTATTCAATCGTTTCATGTGTTGCTTATTCAATTTAGCACGTAGATCTTAGTTTTGCAATTAGTTTCAATTTATTTTGATTCTAGTTGTGGCCAATGATGATAATATTAATCATGTCGATTGGGTTATGAACATCAAGGTGTTCATTATTTATAAACTCATCATTTTGAACCTATGGTCAAGTTCCCACTCGTGTATCAACTTGGTTACTTAACATATATAAGTCCACTTTTTAAAATGATGGATTTGGATGGACATAAATTTTTAATGACTATCTTGTTTCTCTTATATATGTGTGTGTGTGTGTGTGTGTGTATACTGTCTCTATTCTTTATTACTTTTTGGGTAACTTTTCAATTATTTTGAGACATCTTAAGATGTACTATCCAATTTACATTTAGTCTGATCCCTTCTGCAATTTATGATCCTGTTTTGATATTAAGAACATTGGTGTTGTCCATTTCTTTTCTATTGATGAACAGATGTGTATGGAGTGTGCTTCTACTTTGAGATGGCATATCCTGAGTTTGTTTCTCCATTAAAAATTGAGTTCGTTATGTTACTATTGATGCATCGAGACTTTTTGTGACATAGTGGACATTTATGTTATTTTGCATTGTAGATGTGCTTCTATTACATTTGGTCTACTTGTCTGTGTATATATCCAAAGTTTATTTTTCTTTAGCATGAAAACTAGGCAACTAGAGCATTTATGAGTTACGTAATGGGTTTCAGCATGTTATTCACAATATATTTTCCTGGGGCAATCTTCTTTAAAAAATTGTCCTTAAGTAGGGATTGTTCTATTTAAATGATGTATCTAGCTGTGAAAAGGTTATGAAAACTCAAAAAGGACTTTCTTTGGGAAGGGTATAGAAGAGGAAATATTGTTTAATTAATTGGAGAGGGTATCAAAGATCAAGGAGGAAGGGTGGCTTAGGGATTGGTAATATTGAAGCAAGAAATTGGGTTTATAAAGCAAATGGTGGTGAAGTTTTGGGGTGAACCAGATTCATTACACAGGCAGGGTTATTAATTACACATAAGGGGTTAGAAATAGGGTTGGAAAGGGGCGGAATAGGGTTTGGGAGCTAGGTAGAATCAATAGGGATCTGGGTTTAGGAAGCTTTTAGTTGGGTGGGGGATGATAATTGAAGGGTGGGTGAGATTTTCAAAAACTAGGTGAGATTCAGTGACATTTTGGATAATGAAATCCACTTCGGGGAGGTGTCGGTGGGTTTAGGAAGCCCTGCCTTGGTAGTTGTAGCTTGTTGGTCCTTATACAATGATGGTTTCTAAATAATGCTTCTTTGAAGACCTTAACAAGTATCGGGTGAGCATATGGTTTCGGATATCAAGTTCCAATGTAATCTCAAAGAAAGGGCAATGGAGCACCTAGAGTTCTATAGAGCTTACTTGCCCATACTTTGTACCTAGGTGATCGGTTGGACCTTTGATTGAGCTATATATATCATTATTTAAGCGTTATCCTGATTAATTGGGGTTGGCTACATAAATCACGTTTTGCCATTTCACTCTATCAAGGCATATGTATATGCACACCTTCTCCTTAATTTGCAGGAGGCCGTATTCATGTTGTAGTTCATGTTAGTGAAGCTATACGAGAATAGAATCACACCCTGTATGATTTGAACCAATGATGTCGTGTTTTGGAGAACCACACCAGTGAACTGGACTTGGAGCAATTGCTTATGATAGGATCTATGGTTGTCAAGAAAAAAGATTCTTTTTGTACCCATGATACATCTTGCATTTATGGTATCACAAAATGAAAGATTATGTCCAATTTTCATTGATCGCAATTGGAATTTTGCCTACTTCTCAAGTTAAAAATCAAGGGAACCAAAACGCCTATTCTTGAGGCATTTTACCCACTTTTCAAGTTAAAATTTAAAAATCAGTTAAGCAACTAAAATGCCTACTCTTGAGTTATTTTACCCACTTTTCAAGTTAAAAATCTAAGTTCACCTAAATGCCTACTGTTAAGGCATTTTTCCTACTTTTCAAGTTAAAAATCTAAGTTCACCAGAATGCCTAACGTTGAAGCATTTTGCCCACTTTTCAAGTTAAAAAATCCAGCTAAGGGTACCTAAATGCTAATCCTTGGACGTTTTCCCCACGTGTTAAAATTCCAAGGAGGAGCACCAAAATGCCTATCCTTAAGGCATTTCTCCACTTTGCAAGTTAAAAATCATAGTAAAGGAACTTAAATCCCTATTTCTGTGGCATTTTGCTCACTACTCAAGTTTATAAATTCAGGTGCATGTACTTAAATGTCCATCCTTGCAGCATGTTTCCCACTTTTCAAATTAAAATTCATGTGAGGGCACAAAAATGCTCATCTTTGAGGCATTTTGCCTACTTTTCAAGTTAATAATCCCGGTGAGGGCAACTAAAATGCCTTTCGTTATGTTATTTTGTCCACTTTTCAAGTGGAAAATCTAAGTGAAGGCACCAAAATGTCTATGCTTTAGGTATTTTGCCCATTTTTCAACTTAAAAATTCAGTGAAGGGCACAAAAAATGCCTATCCTTGAGGCATTTTGCGAACTTTTGAAGTTAAAAATCAAGGTGAGACTTCTAAATGCCTTTCCTTGAGGCATTTTGCCAATTCAAGTTAAAAATCTAGGTGTAGGCACCTAAATGCTCATCCTTGAGGCATTTTACCCACTTTATGAGTTACAAATCGCACCTAAATGCCTGTTCATGAAGCATTTTGCCCACTTTTCAAGGTAATCATATTAAGAAAACCTACATCCTATACTTAAGGCATTTTTGCCCACTTCTCAAGTTACAAAATCAAGGTGAGGGCACCAAATGCTCGTACCTCAGACATTTTTTCCAACTTTTCATGATAAAAGTCCAAGTAAGGCACCTAAATGCCTATGCTTGAGGCATTTTGCCCATTTTTCAAGCTAGAAATCTGGGTGAAGGCATTGACATGCTATGCTTGAGACATTTTGTCTACTTTTCTTGCTAAAAACCAGGTAAGGACAGCTAGATTCTATCCTTGATGTATTTTGTGCGCTTTTAAGCTAAAAACAGGGTAAAGGCACCTAAATGACATCCTTTCAAGGCATTTTGCTCAATTTTCAAGTTAAAAAGTCCTTAGAAGTGCACCTAAATGCCTATTAATGAGGCATTTTACCGATTTTTTAAGCTAAGAATCAAGGTAAGTGCATCTAAATGCTATGCTTAAGGTATTTTGTCCACTTTTTAAGTTAAAAATATGGGTGAGGATAACTAAATGCCTATCTTTTTGGCACCTTGTCAACTTTTGTTACTAAAAAACCTGGTAAGGATGCCGCAATGCTATGCATTTTGCCCACTTTTTAAGTGAAAAATGGGGGTAATGGCACCTAAATGCCCCTCCATGAGGCATCTTGCCCACTTTTCAAGCTAACAATTCAGGTAAGGGCACATAAATGCCTATCCTTGAGGCATTTATCCAAGGTTATGACATTAAAATGCCTTTGCTTAAGTCTTTTTGCTCACTTTTCAAGTTAAAAAATCCATGTAAAGCCACCTTAATACATATCCATAAGGCATCTTGCTCACTTTTGAGTTAAAAATCTAGGTAAAGGCAACTAAATGGCTATCCATGAGGCAATTTGCAAACATAAAACTCTATCCTTAAGGCACTTTGCCCACTTCTCACGTTAATAAATTGTAGTAAGGGCTCTAAAATGCCTATCCTTGAGGCATTTTGCACACTTTTTCATGCTAAAAATACAAGGCACCTATATGCCTATCCTTGAGGGAGTTTGAAAATTTTCTAACTAAAAAACTAGGTAAGGGCACCTAAAATGCTTATTGATCGTGCATTTTGTCAAATTTTCAAGAAAAAGAAATCCAGTAAGGGCACTTAAATGCCTATTTTTAATGCATTTTCCTCTCTTCAAGCTAAAATTTGAGTTGTTAGTTAAATGCCCATCCTTAAGGCATTTTTCTCATATCTTAAGTTAAATATCCATGCAAAGGGCACCTAAATGCATATCCAGACTCTAGAGGCCCGTTGTTAACTTCTCAAGCAAAAGTGATGGTAATGGCACCTAACTGCTTATCCTTGAGGCATTTTCCTCTTTTCAAATTAAAAATCCAGGTAAAGACACCCAAATGTCTAGAGGCATTTTTTCTCCCACTTTTGAAGCAAAATGATGCATTGCTGTCAGAGCTCCAGAAGATTGATTCTGAGGCAGAAGTCAATCCTCTATCGTCGGAGTCTATGAACAGGCGAATTGCCATAATTTAGATCCTTTCGATCAGAGCCCAAGAAGAAGAAGCCTCATGGATGATCAAATTCAGAGTGAGATGGATAGTCGAGGGTGACAAAAACACTAAGTTCTTCCATAATACGGTCAATATGCACGCTCGATCAAAAGCCATTCTAGGCATCTTTGATAGCGGGACCAAAATTGAAGACAAAAAGGAGATTGAAGCCCTCGCCATTGCTCACTTCAAACGTCTTCTATCGGCTGAGAACTGGGTGAGACTGCGTCTGGATAACTTGCCCTTCACATCATTGAACCTCGAAGAAGCTGAGTATCTGGAAGCCGAATTTTCTGAGGAGGTCAAAGATGCATTTGATGCTCTGGGAGGGGATAAATCGCCAGGGCCTGACGGTTTTCTGATCAGTTTCTTCCAGACTTTCTGGGACATGATCCGTCAGGACCTGCTTCTTTTCTTCCAGGAATTCCACAGGCGAGCTAGACTATCGAAGGGCCTCGGAGCTTCGTTTATCTCCCTCATCCCAAAGGTGGCAGGTGCTAGCTCTTTTTCCGAGTTCAAACCTATCAGTCTAATAGGGAGTCCCTACAAAATCTTTGCAAAAATTTTATCTACTCGTTTATCGAAAGTTATAGGCAATCTCATCTCCTGCAATTAGAATGCTTTTATAAAGGGTAGATAGATTACAGACGCTGCTCTCATCACAAACGAAGTTCTCCATTCTTGCCACAGGTCTCACTTGAAAGGCATTTTTTGTAAGTTGGACATCGCTAAGGCTTACGATCATGTTAACTGGCACTTCCTGCCCTATATGCTTTACTGGAGGGGTTTTGGGATCAAGTGGAGAAGATGGATGGCTGCCCGCATCCGCTCGACTCACTTTTCAATATTGCTCAATGGATCCCTCAAAGGATTCTTTAAAAGCTCGCATGGCCTGCGTCAGGGGGATCCCCTTCCCCCCTTTTTTTCCTGTTTGTTACCGACGCGCTGTCTTCCATGCTGACCAGAGGGCAGGAGGAAGGTCTCCTGCGCGGAATCCCTATGCCCAACCTCTCCAACCCCTTAACTCACATTCAGTTCGCGGATGACACCCTTATCTTCTCGGAAGCATCAGCTGATTATATGGATAATCTCCATATTTCCCTGTGATGTTTTGAAGCGGTCTCTGGCCTGCGGATAAACATGTCTAAATCCAGGTTGCTGGGGACCAACGTTCCCTCTCCCACGCTTCAGGCCTTTGCAGACTCTTTGGGTTGCAAGGTAGCTTCCTTCATAACTCTATTTGTTGGTCTTCCTCTTTTTGTGGGCCAGCTGTCGAAATTCATGTGGGACAGGATCATCAACAAGTTTCATAGGTTTTTAGTCTCCTGGAAATGTCGTTACTTGTCAATAGGGGGTCGTTTGACTCTCATTAAAGCGGCTCTGACTAGCCTCCCCCTCTACTTCTTGTCTCTGTTCAGGTGCTCACAACTATAGATAAAATCAGAAGGGATTTTCTGTGGTCTAGCAAAGAAAACCAGCGGAAGTTTCACCTTCTTGATTGGAGCAAAGTCTGCAAGGTCTTCAGGGGGGTTGGGACTAACGTAAAGAACTTGAAAACGATGAACTCCGCGTTGTTAGGGAAATGGGTCTGGAGAAGTGAGACTCAATGGGTGAGGATAGTTAAAGGAAAGTATGGTTCATCTTCGGGGGATCGGTGGCCTAAAGGCTCGTCGTCCTACATGGCTTCCCATATCTGGAAAGGAATCCTTAAAGTGAAAAATTCAGTTATCCAGCACAGCAGTTTCGAGCTAGGCAATGGCTCTTCAATTCAGTTTTAGGAAGACCCCTGGCTTGGGGAGATGCCGCTCAAACTCCAATTTCCGCAGCTTTATCGTCTGTCCTCGGTGAGAGACACCCACATCATCAACTGCTACTGCTGCACAGCTGGCCACATAGTTTGGGACATTAGAAGTTCCATAAACCTCAATGATACCGAAGCTATGGAGTTTGAGACTCTTTTGGAGTGCCTCCTCAGGGCTGCGCCTAACAGAAATCAGCCGGATAGCCTGTTCTGACAGTTAGAGAAATCGGGGCGATTTTCCATCCAGTCCCTTTATGCCGCTTCCTGCCCTGTGTCTCTCCATGTGCATGATGCCTCCCCATTCATCTGGAAGTACCCGGTCCCCCCTAAGTTTATTTGTTTTGCTTGGTTGGCTGGTCACAACAGAATTCTCATAGTGGACAATCTTATCAAGAGAGGCATGTACATTGTGAATGTTTGCCTATGCTGCATGTGTGCAGCTGAATCAGTCAACCACCTGCTTGTTCATTGTTCGTTCATGTCTAAAATCCGGGTTGAGTTCTCTTAGATTTTTTCAGCAAATTGGTGTGTTCCTAAATCGGTAGCTAGCCTCCTCTCTTCTTGGAATGGGTTCAAATTGGGGAAGATCAAGTCAATCATTTGGCGCATGGCCATTATTGCTATTTGGTGGACCGTTTGGGAAGAAAGAAATAACCGTTGTTTTGAGGACATTTCCTCGTCTGCCTCGGGGGTGGGATTTAGGGCCAAAAAATTGGTGATTGAATGGGCTTCTAATGTTAAGGATTTAAGGTCCTTCGATTTTAGCTTTTTAGGTTGCTAGGGGGTTGTCTGCTATCTCAGCAGCGTTGCCCTTTTCTTCTTCTTTCCTTTTTTCTGTTCTTTTCCTTTGTTTCTTGTTTCTTTGGTTGTCCTTTTTTCCTCTCTTTAATGCAGTTCCAGTTAAAAAAAAAAAGACAGCGAAATGCCTATGCTTGAGGCATTTTGCCCACTTTTCAATTTAAAATCTTGTTAAGGGCACTTAAATGCGTATCTATTAGGCATATTGCCCACTTTTCAATCAACAAATTTGGTTTTGGGCACCTAAATGCCTATCCTGAGCCATTTTACTTTCTTTTCATGCTAAAAATCCTGATTATGGCACTTAAATGCCTAAGTTTAAGGCATTTTGCCCACACTTCATGCTAAAATCTGGGTAAGAGCACATCAACACCTATTCTTGAGGCATTTTGACCACTTTTCGAGCTTAAAATCAAGGTATCGCCACCTACATAGCTATCCTTGAGGCGTTTTATCCACTTTTCAAGCTTAAAATCAAAGTGTCAGCACCTAAATGCCCATCCTTGAGGCATTTTGCCCACTTTTCAAACTAAAAATCCAAGTAGAAAGCTCCTAAATGCCTCTCTTGAGGAAATTTACCCAGTTTCCGAGCTAAAAAAACTGGGTAAGGGCGCACCTAAATGTCTTTCCTTGAGGCACTTCAAACTATAAGTCTGGTTTGTGGCACTAACATGCTTATTCTTTAGGCATTTTACCCACATTTGAAGCTAAAAATCCTGATAAAGGCACTGAAATGCATATACATGAAGCATTTTCTCCACTTTTCATATTAAAAATCTTGGTAAGGGAAAATAAATGATTATCCATGAAGCATTTTGCCCAATTTCCATGCTAAAGATTCATACATGAGCACCTAAATGTGTATCGATCAGGCATTTTGCTCACTTTCCAAATTAAAAACCAGTGTAAAGCCTCCTAAATATATATCCATGAGGCATCTTGCCAATTTTTTAAGCTAAGGTTAAAAACCGGAGTAAAGCCTCCTAAACGTGTATCCATGAGACAACTTGCTAGTTTTTCAAGCTAAAGTCAGGTAGGTGCATCTAAATGTATATCCATGAGCCATTTTACCCATTTTTCAAGTGAGAAATCCAGGTGAGGGTACCTAAGTCCGTATCCTTAAGCCATTTTTCCATCTTTTCTACTTAAAAAGCTGGTTAGTGCCAGCTAAATGCCTATTCCTAATGCATTTTGCCACTTTTGAAGCTCAAATCCGGGTCAGTGAACCTAAATGCCCTTTCATAAGGCATTTTGCCCACATTTCAATTTAAAAATCTGGATATGGACCTAAATGCCAATCGTAAAGGCATTTTGCAAAAAAAAAAAAAAAAAAAAAAAAAAAAACAAAAACTTGTAAACCCAAATGCCTATACATGAGGCATTCTGCATACCTTCAAATGAAAATCAACGTAAGGGCACCTATAAAAAAAAAAACAACGCAAGGGCAACTAAATGCCCATCTTTTAGGCATTTTTTGCACTTTTCAATTTAAAATTCTTGCAAAGGTACCCGAATGCCCATCCTTTGTGGCATTTTGCCCGCTTTTAAAGTAGACAAACTTGGTTAGGGCACCGTAGTACTCATCCACAAGGCATTTTGCCCACTTTTCAGGCAAAAAACTGGGTAAAGGCATATAAATGCCTATCACCGTAGTTCATCATGTTTTCCTTTAATAGGCCTTTAGTATCAATTGTGGGTGTAGTTCACTCACATGTTGTGTAATGCTGCATCTATGTCTTCACATGCCGTTGTAGGGGTAGTCCCTTCCCTCTCAACCATTGTGAGTAGTTCACTCACTTCTTGTGCAGTGTTGCACGTATCATTGAGAGGATTTTGCATGCGAATGGCGGTTTGGTGGCTCGATGGTTGTTGAGGTAGGTTATGACTTTTTATTTAAAGAGAAGATTCACTGGATAACAAAAGCTCAATCTACAAACAAACAGTAATTGAAGATCGTATATCCCACCATGTGGTGTTTGAGGGGGAGTTGTGTCCGTAGTTGATCATTATCATCTTCTTTGTATGTATTTTAACACTGATGATAGGTACCTATGCTTCAGCTTAAGGGGGAGTGATGGGGACATCACGCACACATGCCCCCCCACGCACGTACACAAGGAGGAGGGCCC
Source organism: Magnolia kwangsiensis (assembly GCA_037074715.1). Classification (NCBI taxonomy): domain Eukaryota; kingdom Viridiplantae; phylum Streptophyta; class Magnoliopsida; order Magnoliales; family Magnoliaceae; genus Magnolia; species Magnolia kwangsiensis. Next base: position 36,478,926 of record CM073576.1, on the reverse strand, counting down.
CACCATCGATTTGGATCGATGACGACGTCCAGGGAGGGCCTCCTAGTTAGAGGATTGCGTTTTGGTTCGTTGGAGTGAACCCAATAGCCATGTAAAGCCCACCGTGGGTTCTCATGATTGTGGCCCACTAGTCTAATTAATCTCGTATTTTAGGAATTGGTTATTATTGTCATTAAAAGTATCATAGACGGTTTATATTACTTTGATTAGTGGTTATTTTTGATTACTTCGTTGCCAGGTAATAGGTTGCGCACATGGTGCGAGTTTTGGGGTATAGAGTTTTATTATAAATAGGCACCCCTTGCAGTCCTTTTGGATTATTGAAGATTAATAAAATATTCCTGCGTTTTTCTACTCTGAGCTTCTGAGTTGTGGAAATCCAATTGAGTGTTAAACTCTTCCTTCCTCGGAGGGTTGACTACTGTGGTGCGAGGCCACATCTATCCTGATTCGCTCCCATCTTCTACCATCCATCCCCTACAATCATCTACGCGTCAAATCCATCCTTTATTGTAGCAAATTTCCTCTCTACAGTAGAATTCCAGAATTTGGTTCTGCAGGAGGGCTGAAACTTCGGCGGAGCACCATGCATATACTGTACATTGGATCGGTTTGAAAATCGGGAGTTTTGGAGCTCACCCCTGGCCGACCAGACTCAAGGAGTCGGTTTTCGGATTCGGGGCCCCCTCGCACGTGCGGCTAGGCCCCTACCCTCGCGCGTCAGGTCTGGCCTGCTATCCACGCACGTGGACTGTCGCCAGGTTCAGATTTCCCACCTCTTTCATCCCTCTCATACTTACTTTCCATAACCCTAACCCTAGATTGCATTATTTTCAATTTGTTTGCCCATTTTTTTTTATCCTAGGGTTCTCTGAACTAAAACCTGTGAATCCCTTAGATTAGAGACAGATTGCTGTGCATGTGTGGATTAATTTACTTCCCTTTGATTATTATTTGGTTAATAATTTTTATTGATCTAGCCCTAACATGTGTAGGTCTAGACCCGCATAGATTCCCCTTGATTGAATGTTTGAACTTGTGTGGAATATGGAATTTGTGTAATTGTTTCTAAACTAATGTGATCTTAAGCCTGAAAATTTTGCACATCATATTTGAATTTCATGTCTTGCATTAAATTTGGTATCAGAGCTTAGAGTTCTTATAGGCGAATGCATTACGTATTTAGGTTTTAGTTTGTTTATGTCTATTATGCATCAAGTCTCATCATATATAGTTATTTAGAGGTCCATAAATCCTGATATAAGCTGCTGAAATTTCTGTTATCAGAAAGTTAGCAATTCACATTGTTGAAATTTTCTGTTACCCCTTTATTTGGACTGCTATATTGCTGAATTTTGGTGACGTTGTATAGTTTCCCTCATATAGAGTCTCATAGGATCATTTAGTCCCATCTAGACGCATATAGTCGTAATAGAAGGTCCTTAGGTTGAGTTAGTAGTTGTATGCCCGCACGTACGGGTCATGGGTTTTGGCTTGCAACCTACACTAAACATGGAGCAATTGCAAGAATCAATGAACAAGTTGACCCAACAGTTTGATTCTTTGGGTAAGCGCTTAGAACAACATATGGACTAATGCCTTGAACAGTTTAATGAGCGTGTTACCCAACTAAAGACCTCCCTCGGGGCAAACCCCACCATTGAGGAAGATGCCCAATCTCAGACAGGTGGTCAGGAGGTTAGACCAAGGAATGGAGGTGATCAAGGAATTAGTCATGGGCGCGCACTCGTGCACCCACCCCGCGAGGGACATCATGACCAATATGACCTAAATGCGTAACTCCTCAAGGGAGTTAGAGTAGATGCCCCTACATTTGATGGCCACTTGGACCCTAAAGCCTTTTTAGATTGGTTGGTGAATATGGACCACTATTTTGAGCAGTATGACATGTTGGATGTTCGTCGAGTCCGATTCGCCAAGATGAAGCTTGAGGGCCAAGCAAAGAGGTTTTGGGTGACGATAGAGTAAAAGAAAGAGTGAGGGGAAGTACATTCCTTTCTCTTATCGCTTACGGTTGATTGAGGAATGACAGTCTCTTCGACTGGGTTACATGAGTGTTGCTGAATATATTGATAAGTTCGAAGAGTACTTGATGTGTTTCGAGGTTGATGAAGACCCCATACTCATCCTTGCTCGTTTTAAAACGGGCTTCCGTCCTGACATTAGGAGAGAATTGCTCACCAAAGACGTAGACACTATTAAACAGTTGTATCAAGTAGTGTTAGACGTCGAGCAATACCTCAAAGCATATGTGGGAAAGCGGTTTGACTTTTGCGATTCTAGTGCTAAGGCTAACCCCTCTGGTGTTAAACCTAACATTGGGTACCAAAACAAACCTTTCAACAGTTTTCAGCCCAGGCCCAAGGATGATAAGGGTAAAGAAATTGCCGGGTCTATCTCATGTGGAAGTAAGACAAATAGGTGTCAAGGGTTTGGTCACTTTGCTCCACCAGTGAGGCACAAGAGAGGGTACCAAAGTATTCCTTATTGATGGGCAAGTAGAAGTAGTGCCCCAAGAGAGTGACAGTGAGGAGGAAGAATATGAGCCAGTAGAAACCCTTAGTGATGAGGAAGAGGGAGCACAAGAGTCTGCGACCCTCGCAGTTGTGCATTGCACCTTTGCTCAAGCCAAGAATACCAACGATTGGTGCTGCAACATGATCTTCTATACTTATGCAAAGTGTGGGGAAAAGAGCTATAAGATGTTATGGATAGTGGTAGTTGTGCCAACGTGGCATTGACTAACACTGTGAACTGTTTGGGATTGAAGCTGAAAGCCCATCCTCAACCGTATAGTCTCCTAGGTTGATGAAACGTCCATTCTAGTCTCGCACTGTTGTCTTGTTCTTATTCAGTTTGGATCATATAAAGACACTTTGGTGTGATGTTGTTCTTATGGATGTTGGCCATATCATTCTGGGTAGGTCGTGGCTCTATGATAGAGATGTTACCATATTTGGTTATTCGAATGTGTGTACATTTTGGTTCGAGGGCAAGAAGGTTAAGCTAAATCCATTGCCACCCAAGAACGACTGGAAATGAGTCCACCACACAGCGTGGTGCGAGTGGCTCAAAAGAATTGAAGGAGTCGAAGTCGAAGTCCAAGTCCAAACCATTCCATATTCTAAATGCCAAGGACTTTAAGCGAGAAACAGAGGCGGACTCGATGATATACACCCTTGTGGCTAGGGAGAGTGTACCAGAGGCTAGCGTAGAGTTATCTATTGAGGCCATTTAGGTAGTGTACGAGTTTCGTGATGTCTTTCCTGATGATCTACTAAATGAGCTTCCCCCTATGAGGGATATATAACACGCCATTGATTTAATCCCTGGGGCGACTCACTCTACCAAACCTCCCACATTACAGAATGAATTCAAAGGAGCACGCTGAGTTGAAGAGACATTGATAACTCCTAGAGAAGGGTTTCGTTCAAGAGAGCATAAGCCCGTGTGCTGTGCCCACCCTTCTTACACCTAAGAAGGATGACACATCGAGGATGTGTGTTGATAGTGGGGCCATTAACAAAATCACAGTCAAGTATCGGTTTTTCATACAACGTCTTGATGACATGTTGGATATGATGGCCAATGCTACCCATCTTCTCAAAAATTGACGTCAAAAGTGGTTATCACCAAATCCGCGTACGCCCTGGTGATGAGTGGAAGACGGCCTTCAAGACAAAGGATAGGCTATACGAGTGGATAGTTATCCCTTTTGGGTTAACTAACGTCCCAAGCACTTTCATGCGTGTGATGACCCGATTATTGAGGCCCTTCATGGGGAACTTCCTCGTCATATACTTTAATGATATCTTGATTTATAGCATGACCATAGAACAACACCTCAACCATTTGAGGCAGGTTTGTGGGATCCTTAGAGTCAAAAAATTGTACACCAACCTAAAAAAGTGTGCGTTTTTGTTTAGTAGAGTTATCTTCTTAGGTTTTATTGTGTCAGCTGAGGGCGTATCGGCGGATCCCGAGAAGGTCAAGGCCATCGTCAATTGGCCTGAACCCTGCAATATTCATGAGGTGCGTAGCTTTTACGGCTTAGTCGCCTTCTATAGGCAGTTCATTTGAGGTTTTAGTTCCATTATGGCTCTTATCACGGATTGCATAAAAAAAGGAGAGTTTCAATGGACAAAGGCAGCCTCGAAGGCTTTCAAGGAGATAAAGGTCAAGATGACCGAAGCTCCAGTCTCGTGACTTTTGGATTTTTCAAAAGCTTTTAAAGTTGCGTGTGACACGTTAGGAGTCGGCATAGGAGTACTTAGTCCGGAAGGGCACCCTGTCGCCTTTTTTTAGTAAGAAACTGAATGAGGTGAAATAAAAATATTCCACCTATGATAGAGTTCTATGCGGTAGTGCAATCACTGCGCCATTGGCGTCATTACTTATTGCCACAAGAATTCGTCTTATTCTCAGATCATGAGACCTTGAGATATCTGAACTTTCAGAAGAAATTAAACCCTAGGCACGCCAAGTGGGTTCAATTCCTTCAAGAGTACACCTTTGTACTTAAGTACAATTCCGGTGTAGAGAATAAGCCTACCAATACGTTGAGTCGTCGAGTCACATTACTCAATTCCATGAGTGTTGAAGTCACGGGCCTTGAGCGCATCAAAGAAGATTATTCTGAGCGTCGAGATTTTAGAGTTGTGTACGCGTCGTTGTTAGAGAGTCCGTCAGGAGCTAGCAGTGAGTACTTGATTTTAGATAGATATTTGTTTAGGAGTGACCGCTTGTGCATACTGTGCACCTCTCTCTGCGATTTTCTTGTCTGAGAGTTACATTCAGAGGGGTCACGGGTCTTCGGTCGAGACAAGACCATTTCCCTAGTGAAGGATAGGTTTCATTGGCCAAGCCTCAAGCGAGACGTGGCCAGAATTATAGGGCAATATCGTACTTGTTAACTGGCAAAGCAAAAGAAACAAAATATAAGATTATACACATCTTTGTTAGTTCCATTCATCCCTTGGTAGGACATCAGTATGGACTTCGTGCTTGGACTCCCCAAGACTATTTGGAAATACGATTCCATATTTGTTATTATGGACTGTTTTTCTAAAATGGCCCACTTCATTCCTTGTTTTAAGACCTCAGACGCATCTCATGTTGCCAAGCTGTTCTTTAGTGAGCATCAAACTGCATGGGTTATCAAAAACCATAGTGTCTGACTATGATGTCCGATTCATGAGTTACTTTTGGAAAACATTATGGAACATGATGAATGCTAGACTAATTTTCTTCTGCCTACCACCCTCAAACCGATGGTCAGATTGAGGTGGTTAATAGGAGCCTAGGGAGTTTGCTCAGATATTTAGTGGGGGAGCACCCCAGGACATTGGACATTGTATTACCTATAGCCGAGTTTGCGTTCAATAGTTCTGTCAATAGGTCTACAGGTCTAAGTCCTTTTGAAGTCGTTACTGGTTATAAGCCTAGGAAGCCTATTGATCTTGTCCCTATGTCACTATCCCATAGGCCATCAGAGTCTGCAAAGTCCTTTGCGCATCACATTCATTCATCGCATCAAGAAATTAGACGAAAGATCACTACTAGTAATGAACATTGCAAATTTTCTGCAAATCAGCATAAATGTTTCAAGGAATTCAATGTAGGGGACTCTGTGATGGTTCACATTAGGCTCGAGCGGTATCCTTAGGGGGCGGTTTGTAAATTACACGCGCGTAGCGCTGGACCCTTCAAAATTATAAAACGAAATGGTCTCAATGCGTATGTAGTAGATCTTTCATCTTCCATGGGAATTAGTTCCACATTCAATGTGGAGGATCTAGTTACTTTTCAGGGGATCGCTGATACTTTGTCCAGCCCTTTGCCCACCCATCCTGATTCTCCAAATCTGTCCCTTGATCCATGGCCTCTTCCCGACCTTTCTTCCCAGCATCTACCTCTCATACCTAACCTTCCCACACCTAGAGAGGAAATAGAGGATATTTTGGACCATCAGATAGTATCAACGTCGGACGGTGAGTTTCAGAAGTACTTAGTTAAATGGAAGTCATGCCCAGCTTCAGACAGTTGTGACTCACTGAGAAGAAACTTCAGAGACTTGATCTTGACCTCCTTCCTTTATTGCAGCAATTTTCCTTTTTACAGCAGAATTTCAGAATCTGGCTCTGCAGGAGGGCTGAAACTTTTGCGGAGCACCACGCATAGACCGCACATCGGATTGGTCCGAAAATCGGGGGTTTTGGAGCCCACCCCTGGCTGATCAGACTCAAGGGGTCGGTTTCCGGATTCGGGGCCCCCTCACACGTGCGGCCAGGCCCCTACGCACGTGCGTCAGGTGTGGCCCGCTGTCCGCACACATGGACTGTCGGCAGGTTCAGATTTTTCACCTCTTTCATCCCTCTCGTACTTACTTTCCATAACCCTAACCCTAAATTGCGTTATTTTTAATTTGTTTGCCCATTTTTTCTAATCCTAGGGTTCGCTGAACTGAAACCTGTGAATACCTTGGATTAGGGTCAGATTGTTGTGCATGTGTAGATGAATTTACTTCCCTTTGAGTATCGTTTGGTTCATAATTTTTATTGATCCAGCCCTAACATGTGTAGGTTTGGACTTGCATAGATTCCCCTTGATTGAATGTTTGAACTTTTGTGTGAGTTATGGAATTTGTATAATTGTTTATGAACTAACGTGATCTTAAGCCTGAAAATCTTGCATATCATATTTGAATTTCATGTCCTGGATCAGGGTGTGTAGGAAAATATATGTGAGCGTGTGTTTGTGTATGTTATTAATTTACTCTTGTAGAATGCTATATGCAAGTTTCTCCCAAGTTAGTACACACATTGTGTGTGGGTGTGTGCGCATCTTTTGGGTTAACATACAACACTTATCTTGTTGCCCTAACCAACCCTTCTCTCTCTCATTCTCTCTCACCATGTTTTACTTTTTGCCACATCTCAATCCAAAAATCTGGATAGCGGCATCTAAATACACATCTATGAGGCATTTTGCCCAATTTCCAAGCTAAAATTCTAGGAGGGGCACCTAAATGCTCATCCATGAGACATTTTGCTCACTTTTGAAGAATTCAGGTAAAGGCATGAGGCATTGGCCCTGAGACATTTTGCTCACTTTGAAGAATTCAGGTAAAGACATGAGGCATTGGCCCTCTCTTTAAGTAAAAGTTCCGTGTTATGATATCTAAATACCTATCTTTAAGGCATTTTGGTCACTTCTCAAGTTACGAATCCATTTAAAGGCACCTAAATGCCTATCCATGAGGCATTCTGCATACTTTTCAAGCTAAAAATCAAAGGGCACCTAAATGCCCATCATTGAGGCATTTCCCCCCACTTTTCAAGTTAAAAATCCCACTAAGCACCCAAAGGCCCATTCTTGAGGCATTTTGCCTATTTTCAAGTTGAAAATCTCAGTTACGATGCCTAAATGCCTATCCATGATGCATTTTGCTGACTTTTCAAGTTTAAAATCCAGGTAGGCTTACGTAAATGCTTATCTTTAAGGCATTTTCTTGTTTTGTGCGTAAAATCATGGTATTGACACTTAAGGGTGTGTTTGGTAACACCACCGGAAACTACTTTTGGTAGTAGCTTCTCTTACAAAATAGAAGCTATTCTAAAGTGTAGAATGAAACGACTTCTATTTCGAAAGAGAAGTTGCTATCAAATGCACCCTAAGTGCTTATCCTTAATGCATTTTTCCAAAGTCCAGGCAGAGGCTCTTGAATGACTATCCCAAGGAAATTTGTCAAGTTTAACAGCTTAAAAGTTGGGTAAGGCCGCCTAAATTCCTTTGTGACATTTTGCCAACATCTCAAGTTAAAAGCCCGTGTTAGGGCAATGAAATATCTATTCTTGATGCATTTGCCCACTTTTCATGCTAAAAATCCAGGTAAAGGCATCTAATGCATATCGATAGAGTTGGGCATCGAGTTGAGTCGGACCGAGTTAGGGCTGACCCCACTCGATTTGGTTTTGAAATAGGCCTGACCCGAATTGGACCCGAGTCGGTACCGAGTCTAGCATGCTCGACCCGATCTGACTTTGGTCTGGCCTGGACTAATCCGGACCGAGTCCGACCTAGTCACAAGTACCAAGTCGGGGCGGGTGCAGCGGGTATCCACGGGCTGAAATCACAACTCAAAACCTATATTCACTTGCCAGAATTGCAGCCTCTTGATCAGCTACACAACATCTCAGATCTGAAATATATATATATATATATATATATATATATATGAGTCGAGTTTCAGATTGAGTCGAGTCGGTACCAAGTTAGATTTCGGGTCAAGTTGAGTCGAGTTATTGGGTGACTTGAACTTGACTTGGTTTGAATTCGGATTGGATGAAGTCAACTTGATTCGGATCGACTCACCCACTCGGTTCGAATCGAGTCGGATGAGTCGAGTCTGCCGACTCGAGTCATCCTGTGCCCAACTCTACATATCGATGAGGTATTTTGTTCACATTTTAGATGCAAGATCTCCGTTAGGGAAGCTAAAGGGCTATCAATGAGGCATTTTGCCTACATTTCATGCTAAAGTTTCTGGTTAGGGATCTTTGTTTAATTTTTTTAAAAAAATTATTTAATTAATTATTTATTTAAATTTCATGGTAAGGGCACTTAAATGTGTATCCATGAGCATTTTTCTCACTTTTCAAGTAAAAAGAATATATCGATCCTCTTAAATGCCTATCTATGAGGCATTTTGTTGACTTTTCAAGCTAAAAAATCAAGTTAATAGCATCTAAATGCCTATGCTTGAGCTTTTTTTGAACTTCTTCTCTTGAAAAACAATGTAAGGACACCTAAATGCATTTTGCTCACTTCTCAATCTAAAAATTCAGGTAAAAGCACCTAGATGCCCATCCATGTGGTAATTTTTCCACTTCTCAAGCTAAAAATGTGGCTACAGGTATCTAATTGCTTCTCCTAAAGGCATTTCCCTCTCTTCAAGCTAAATGTGTATCCTTAAGACTTTTAGGTCACTTTCCAAGTTAAAAAACTGTGTAAATTCACATAAATGCGTATCCATGAGGCATTTTGTATATATTTTTAAGCTAAAAAGGAACTTACAGGCATGCCCCTTGGGTATTTTCCTCACTTTTCAAGTAAAAATCTCGATAAAAGCACCCACATGGCTATATCTTATTTTTACCTCCTTTCAAGTAAAATTTTTTTTTGATAAGGGCACCTATTTCCCTATTCATGGGAGATTTTGCCCACTTACCAAGCAAAACATCTAGGTAAGGGATCCTAAAATCTTTGAGGTGTTTTCCAACTTTTCATGCCAAAAATCCAGGTTATGGAACCTAAATGCCTATCCTTAAGGCATTTTGCAAACATTTCAGGCTAAAAATCAGGATAACAACATGGAAATGCTCATCCTTGAGGTGTTTTGTCAACTTTTTAGGTTATCAAGGTAAGGGTGTTTAAATACCTATGTTTGAAGCATTTCCTCCACTTTTCAAGTTAAAAATCAAGGTGAAAGCACCTAAATGCTTACCTTGAGGAATCTTGCCTACTTTTCCAATTAAAAAATTGAGTAAGGGCACCTAAATGCCTTTTCTAGAGACATTTCGAGCTAGAAGTCTAGGTTTGGGCACTGTGCCGATCTTTAAGGCATTTTGCCTTTTAAGTTAAAAATTCGGGTAGATGCATTAAAAGTATATCCATGAGAAATTCTGTCCATTTTCCAAACTAAAAATTATATTAGGAAACCTAATGCTTATCTATGCTGCATTTTGCCACTTTTATGCTAAAATTCCTGGTAAGGCACCTAAATGTGTATCCATGACTCATTTTGCTCATTTTTTCGAGTTAAAAATCTGCATAATGTCTCCTAAATGCCCATTTATGAGGCATTTTTCCATTTTCAATTTAAAAATCAAGGTAAGGTGATCTAAATGGCCATACTTGAAGGATTTTGTTCACTTTTCAAGTTAAAAATCCAGGTGAGAGCACCTAAATGCCTATTCTTGAGGCATTTTGCCAACTTTTTTACCTAAAAAGTTGGGTGAGGCCGCCAAATGTCTATCTTTAAGATATCTTTCCTACTTTTCAAGCTAAAAATCCATGTAAGGTCATCAAAATGTCAATCCAAGTGACTTTTCCTTCTCTTCAAGCTAAAAATCTGGGTGTGTGAACTAAATGCATTTTCTCAAGGCATTTTGCTCACTTTTCAAGTTGAAAATTCCTGTAAAGCCTCCAAAATGCCCATCCACTAGGCATTTTATATAGTTTCCAAACTTATTGATGTAAGCGCATGTAAATGCCCATTGATGAGCCAATTTGTCGACTCTTCAAGGTGATAATTCCGATAAGGCCATCCGAATGTCTATCCATGAGTCATTTTGCCAACTTTACAAATTAAAAATCTTGGCAAGGGCATTTCTCCCACCTTTTAAGCAAAGAAATTTGGATAAGGGCACCTAAAATCATGATTTGGGCTCTCGTTCCGTTCCTACTAGGGCTGTACATCGAGTCGAGTCTAGATGGGTCAAGCTTGGCTTGGCTCGTCTGTGCTCTCCTTGAGTTTGAGCTTGACGTCGAGCTTACCATTGGAGCTTGACTTGTTTGCCAAACATTTCGAGACGAGCTTACCTCGAGTTGAGCTGCTCTCAACCTGACCCAACCTAGCACCCAACCCGCACCTGACTCAACGCAACAACCTGACCCAACTGACCCCAAATCAAATATTCAATTAATAATGTGTGTTTGTGCGCACGTGCGTGTGTGTGTGAGAGAGAGAGGAGAGCACGGGCGAGTGTAGGCCATATGGTTGAGATAAATCGGGCAGACGCTGAGTCAAGCTCGGGAGAGAGAGAGAGAGAGAGAGAGAGAGAGAGGAGCCCAAGTGCGGTGAGTTAAGGGATAGGGTATGAAAGGGACGGACGGGTATATTATGGTTTTAATTTTTTTAATTTTTAAATATAATAATATGTTATAATATATATTCGAGTCGAGCCAAGCTCGAGCTTTGAACCGAGCAGGGTTCGAGTCAAGTTGAGTCGCGTCAAGCTCTACTATGTTCGATCTTGGCTTGTTTTCAAAACAAGCTAGGTCATATGAAGCTTGGCTTGCCTCGAGTCATCGTTCGAGTCGAGCTAGATCGAGCCAAACTGAGCCAGCTTTACGAGCTAGCTTGGCTCGTGTACAGCCCTAGTTCCTACTTCCTAGCTGTATGTAAATTGCTAACATCTTGAAACAAACACTTCCCTGGACCTATACCTGAATCTGCTGTCAGTTCCCACAACGCTGCATGCAATTTTAGTAATGGTCCTAGGCTGGTGTTTATAGCTAAGGGTAGGACTGATTGTCCGGTAGCGTAGAAATGGAACTCTGACGGTGTTTTTTCTTCATAAATATTTTTTACACTTTTAAAATTATGATAGGTATCCTTGTTCGCCTCGGTGAAGGGGCAGTTCTTAGCATGGAGAGTTCTTTCTTATTGGATGGTGGTGGCAATTAGAATTCCAACCATATGATGTGATGTTGTCATCGGTGTTTATTTCATTGGAGTGTTTTCTCTCAAGTGGGTGTTTTGAAATTCTGTTGTTTTGGTGTTTGGAAATTGGAGAAAACCATTTGAGGAAATCAAAAAAGCCCTTTGTTGGTTGCATTTGCAGTTCTTGTGTGGAAAGAGAGGAGTCGAAGAATCTTTTAAAACATTGAAAAGCACTGGATGATGTGCTAATTGGTAGAATCAAACTCTCTCCATCATTAAGTGGGCCCTTGTTAGAAGGAATCTCAACATTGCCAATTGTGAATTTGTAGAGGGATTGGGATGCGGGTGTTGGCAGTAAACCTGCAAGATGTGAATAAGTTGGGGTCAGCCTCCACCAGCTGTTTGAAACTTGGCTTTGATTGCTATTCCATTAGCAATCTGAGGATTTTCTGAATTTGGGGTGTCATTAGAGATAGCAAAGGAGTGATTTGAAAGTTGTATTCAGGCCTGGCCTTCTGCATTCTCACGACTCCCATGCAGTCTAGATGTGGCAGGCTGGTGCGTGTGGAAAAGTGTTGTGGAAGTTGTTGTGCAGTACCGTGAGCTTTTAGATGATTCTGTTTAGTATTCGTGATTTGGACAGATTGTCGCGTACACATGCTTTTGGTGATACAATTGCATCATTTCCAACCCTCAACAGTTCTAAATTACATAGGTTCGCATTAAGTCTATGGATGAGCCTCCAAGTAGTGCTGCAACTTGGGTTTGTGTCAACCTTGTCAAGGTCCTTGGGTTGGGTTCAGGTTGGAAAATAGTTGCCTGATTTGAATTCGGTTTGGGTTCGGGTTGAGAAAATTCCGATTGGGTTAGGTCGGGTTGGGAATAATTACATGTATTTGTTTGGGTTGGGTCAGGTTGGGCACCTCAGGTTGGAATTCAGGTCTGTCGGTTGTGGGTTGGGTTTTCTCGAGGTTAGGCTGGTCTGGAGTTGACCGTCGACCCAACTTGCGACAAATTCTCCCATCTATTGCGTCGACGCCTCATTGATCCTTCATCAATGAATCTCCGTACAGAGTCTACAGATTGCCACGGACTATCGGCTCGCTCCCAGCTTGCCTCACCCTCGAGTAGAGTGAGTCAAGGACCAGTCTCCTCTAACCTTAGGAAGTTCATATAGGTCCCTTTGGTGGTTAACTGAGTGGCATCTTTTCTCCAATCTTATTCTCCATCACCAGTCTATCTTAAATCATGCTCCCATCATGTTGCATCCCATCAGATGATTGATGGCCCACCACTCTGCTTTAGAGTTCCATGGACAGCTAGATTGCTTTAGGGACTAGTACTTTACTCTTGTTTTCATCAAGTGCATGTGGGGATGCGTATCTGCAGTCAACTTCATGGCTTTTGTATGCCCCCTTCATTGATTGTCACTCTCAGGGAACTGGTGTGAAACTTTCAAGAAGAGAGCCTGGCGCCCAGAGCTGATAATCTTTCTTGGGAAGGGAGGAGCCTTCCCATGCAGGACAGCTGATGGGGGGCTAAGATCCGCTAGAGATTCTTGTCTGTTCGAAGAAAATTGATGGCTGCTAGCTCCATCATGTGTATGGTTTGCTGAGCTACAGAATTTCATATATGGTTGTTCTCGTAATACTAACCGTTGATCTGACATGCCCCAATGCAGATGAGGGAGCCCCAAAAGTTTCTTAGATTGGAAAGTGTTCCTAAAGGTATGATCTTCAGCCTATTTTATATTGAATTTGGACTGTTGCTCTCTCTTTTCTTATGGGTCTTTTTATCGAAGGGTTAGATTTGAGTCTGAGACAAGGTGGGTTCATCAGGTCAATGTTCTAGATCACAAATCACGGACCATGTCCTATGCCAAGCCCCATAAATCCCCCTACGTTTATGGAAAAAGAGACATTTGCTGAGGCTTAGGATCCAATAATGCCTTGTCTCTGGGAAATTACATTCCCTAGCCTAGGCATTGTAGATCCATTTGGCTGCCAATGGCAAGTTACCGCCCTTGATTATGGTGGGCCTCATCTTTCCTTGATTGAAAGACAATGAACGGGACAGGACGACCCCAACAGCTAGAAGACTTCCGCAACTATATTCCTGGTTTGGACATAATAGCTTGCATTAGGATCTACCCATCTAAAGGCTAGTCGTAGGAGACGGATTCAGATCCTCATTGTGGATACAAGATTCAATCCATTCATCAGATGGGCCGTTTACTGTATCTGTTATGGCCCGAAAATCAATCAGATCTAGCCCTCGGGTGTGTCACTAGGTGTATGGACTGTTCCTCTGTTCCTTCTGATTGTCTGTTTTCCCACATATGGATCACCACACCAGGTGACAAGACCAGTTGGGGCCACAACACATGCATGGTGAATGGCCCTGGTTCTGAGTAAACATTGGTACCTGATGAATGGGCCATGTGACGCAGGGATGAACGTGGTGAGGTCGATCACCGTCTTCCTCAAGGATAACTACTCCGAATCCACGGAGTTTCTCTGGACTCTTCACAGAGACTTCTCGAATCAAATGAGGAAAGAAAGCAAAAGAATAGAAATAAATTCTAATAAAACTCGAAATTGATTAATGAATGACTAAAAACGAGTTCACATCCCTTTAAATAATGAAACCAAGCAATAGGAAAGAAATCAGACTAAAACTACAACTAAAACTCCTAAAATCCGCGACTTACTATAAGTAGTAAACTTACTATTTATAGATGGTCGTGATGTCTACTAGTGCGCAAGGTTTTCAGCCAAAAATAGTGTCCTATTTGGCTTCACCAAACCGTTCTCCTAATTATTCTAAGCACTTTTCATGCTGGACACAACTCCTAAAGCCCAATGGATGAAGAGCTATAAGCAAATTAAAACTTACTATTTATAGTAAAAATGAAATTAAAACGGGGAAACAACCGTCGATCAGGGGGTTTCTCGCAAATCCGGGTTGCGCAACCCGGCGTAGCGGGGTTGGTTGGCTAAAGTAGCTCGTTCTACCCCAAAATCATATATTTTACGTTAGATAACTCATTCCGGATTGTGAGATACGCCTGATCTAAGGTCTGATGGTCTGGATCACTTCTGTCGTCGACCGTGCCTTTTCTGATTCATCTTGGCCTTGAAATTGTCCGCGACCCGGTCTACATCACCATGTAGCACCTGTGGATTCCCTTTCTAAAAGAAAGAAATCCCAGCATTGTCGAATGAATGGCCTAGTTTCATTGTTTACTCCGATTGTAATGTAAGGGGCAGTTGGGATGTCCCACCTTTTTTCAGATGCGACCGTCGGGCCTGCAGAAATCTGTGGATGTGCTGATAATGCCCTAATGGGAGCATCAGGTTGGGTTTGGATACAGAAAGTGATCGCGGGGAAATCGCATCCGGAAGTTCAGTTTCAAGATGAATTAGGATTTGGATATGGTGATTGGATCCATTTCCATACTAGGACAATGCATTTTCTAAGGTTTTTAATAGCATCTTCAGTAAATTAAGGATAATAATAATAGAAAAAGCAGCAGCATATATTCTGGGTTCGAGCAGTTCAAGCCAAAAAGACAGGTTAGCCGACCTTCTGGGTGCTCTTTTTTAAGTTTTTATTTTTATTCCTTTTTTTTTTAAAAAAAATAATTCTGTAAAAGGAAACTTAAATAGGCATTTGGGTGGGCTCTGCAAAAAATACCGGGCCTCGCCTATCATATGGATCCGATACAACCGGCAGATCAGCTGAGAGTACAAGAAAAGAACAGAACAACAAAAGAAACACAATGGATCATCCCAAAACTAGAACTACAAAAGCTCCCGGCCAACAAACATGGCAGGCTTTACTCCGTTTGCAAAATGCATGGTGACATATAGAGAAGAGTTCCCGTGGGAGATTCAGGGTCTGGTGGCCCTTGATTTTCGAGCGTAGGCACTAATTTATAATTTTGCACATCTAGCCTTTGATGTTTGAAAATGTAGGGTGACATATGTAGCACATGAAGGGCATATAAAGGTTAAACATAACAAATGTCCAGCACTTAGAGATAGACTGCAGCTTTTGTGGTGCATCAGAACATGTGGCACGTGTTCTTGCGTCCAACTATATTTATTATACCATATAATAGAGATGTAGAGTGGCCAACTATTTGTAGGGACAAGGAAGGCTTTTCTAATAGTAAAACAATATAAGACTATAATCTCTTTATTTTTCTTAGGGCTGTTTAGTTAGTTAGAAATGTATGTAAACTGTTATTAAAAAGAAAATAATAATAATAATAGTGCTTGCGGTGGGAAATTTATTCGGGCAAAACTTAAAAATTGTAATGGATGGGCTCCACCATGATGTATGTGCTATATCAATGCCCCCCCCCCCCCCCCCCCCCCCCCCCCCCAATTCAATTTTTTAGATCATTTTAGGGCATCAGCTGAAAGATGAGGCAGATCTAAAACCCAAGTGCACCACACCACAGAAAACAGTGGAGATTGAACACCTATCATTGAAAACTTCTTGGGGTCTAAAAAGTTTTGGATTTACCGTTAAAATGATATGGGAAAAACGAATGGACGGCATGGATAAAATACATAATATGAGTCCATTTTCAACATCTTTACTTCTGTAAATGCTAAAGTCATCATAACTTCTGTAAACAGGCCTTGCATCAAGCCCGACATCTGACTAATGTATAGACATGTTCTTGACGTGAACAAGCCAGACCCATGTTGAAAATGAATGGCTTCTCATACAGGCAACAAATCACTGATTTGAGTGAGGTGCCGTTCCCAGTAAATGACAATCCTTTGATATCTTGAGTGTGATGATGGACGGAAATGCTTGAACAAGACGCATAAAAACATCATGAGTATGTTTGGTACTCACCTGCATCACTGCAACATGTGTAAATGATGCCCAAACGTTGCATGCCTGCAAATGCACGGTTTAAAGTAGTTGTAATCATACAATTTAGCTGTTTGGACGGCCAGGATTATCTGGTGGGTGTGATATTTGCATTGTCAGGAATCTCATTTTCGGCAACTTCTCGGAGGATTTTCATAGTTTTGACTTTTTTCTGTCGATATTATCACGAAAATCTCGTTGGAAATAAATATTTAAAAAATTACTAAAAATTAATTAAGATTTTTTAAAATATAAATTAGAGTCATAAAATGAATTAATTTCAACTCTAAACATTTTATATGTTAAGAACATGATAATTTCACAATAAAATTGTGAGAAATTTAAAAAATCCCGATATATTGAAAATCTTGCTAAATAATCAATAATATCGAATCAATTTCCCACCAGAATATTGCGAGATTTTAAAAAATCTGGGCGTTATTTGTCACAATGGATATCTGTACGGTGAGATCCGGCCAGCTCGGTGTGATTGGGGTCCGGCGCTTAATCCAGGGCATCCATTAAGTGGGCCCCACCATTGTACGGCCTGGGTAGGAAATTCACGTCAAATGAGTGGTTCTAGCCACCGTTCATGTGTCCAGAATAGTCGCTGCACTGTAACTTTTCAAGTTCAACAAAGGCCATGCACGGATAGGACACTGGATGGACGGTCCTGATCTATGGACCCCACCTGCCACGTGTGTTTTATTGTTGGGATGCAATAAGGACACAAGAACCTGACGTTTAGCAAATGTAGCTAGATTGGAACCCCCAACCTAACGTTGAAGGCGCCATCTTTGTTTTAGGGCAGTTGGGTAAGGTAACGACTGTCTTTTTAATAAAGAGAGACTTTCTTTAGCTTGCTTTTACATCCAATCCCATAAAAAACCTGCCTGCAACACCCAACAAGATTCTCTCTAGATAAATAAAGAAAAAATAAATAAAAATGAATACCTTCTGCCCATGTTTCTACCCCTTGATTTGGATGTTTGGATTGCACCAAGATAAAAATAATTCACGATTTTTAGGATTAAAGAAGCAGGTTAAGTGCGGCCCAGACACATCCAACACGGTATGGCCCATCTTGATGAATGTATTATATATCCACGCCATCCATCTGTTTTGCCAGCTCATTTTAAGGTATGAGCCCCAACTTGAAGCAGTTCCAGATATCAGGTGGACCACACCATAGGAAACAATAGTGATTGAATGCCCACCATTAAAAACTTCTTAGATCAATACCATTCATTTGGGTGCAGGCCATGGTGCACGAATCCCCTCCAATTATGTCACCTTGACCCTTAAATGAGGTCAATTTGTTACAAATATCTTAATTTTTTTTTTTATTTTTTTTAAATTATGAGTCATGGATTCCATGATCAAAATCATCAAACCAAAATGCTAGTTTGGAATCATTAGTAACACAAGGTAAGGTTGATATTGTAAAATAATGCTAAAAATAATAAACAAAAACTAAATAAACATGAAAAAAAAATGAAATAAAATAAATTTATTGATTTGAGTCGGGATGTGATCGAGTCACTTGGCTTGAAATCATATTTGTTGTCATTGGACCATGTCCCAAGTATAACAGGAATCACGGACAATTGGCTAGGATACAATAACTATGACTCGGTCCTAATAGTCATCATACATAGACTCAGACCAGCCAATTGTTTCGACAAGAAACAAATACATTTAGTTTAGAGGATTATCTTATTTAATTATAATAGAAAGAAAATAGGAAGAGAACAATCATCGTATTTATTCATTCTGAGTTCATTTACATCCTTTGATTTTTCTTTATTTTAAGATAGACTATCCAAAATACAAGAATTGAAAGAGTTTGAATATCAAATCTGAATATCAAATCTCAAATCCGGCAGCATTTTGGCTTATAATTTGTTCATCTCATGAAGAGGAATATGATCATCCTGTATCTTCTTCTTAAGCTCATATTCCTGCATGGAAGAAAGATCCAATTTTATCCAATCATCTTGATAGAATTTCGACCCCTTTATATATTTATTACTGCACACTAGCATGGTGTTGTGCGGGTTCGCACAAAGCTATTGTGTTGTGCGGTCCTGCACAAAGCTTCCACTTTCTTCTTCCTCTCTTCCTTTCTTGATACCTTCAAAGCCTTCTTCTTCTCTAGAGCTTTGATCTTTTTCAGAATCTTCGATATCCCCACATGAGAGGGGGAGTGAGGTATTTATAGGCCACCGCATGTGCGAATCCTCGATCTTTGTGCCGTGGGGCCCACCTTTCATCAAATCCCAGCCATCCCATTCATCTTGGTCATACCGGCATTATGCGGCTATGCGCAATTAATGAGGGTTTGTGCGGACTTACGCAATTAATGAGGGTTTGTGCTGATTCTCGCAATCAGTGAGGGTTTGTGTGGGTCGGCACAACACCATGGATCCATTCTTTCTTTTTTCTTTATTGCTTTCTTCCATAATTTCCTTTCCTTTCTATTCTTTTTTCTTTTTTCTTCTTTGTATTTGACATCTTCTCATCTCTTAAAATTCTTTCTTTATCATTTGTAGTTTTCATCAACACATGATGGAAACTTCATACATTTTTTGTGCACCAATAGATGCCTCCTCAATCTTTCTTTGATTAATTTATGAAATTAAATTGAGGACCGATCTTCTTTTGCACAAAAATCCTTTTCCAGGAAAGGACTCTTCATGAATGTAGAACTGATTATATATCGGAGAAGGATCGCTTGAACGGAGAACTTCAACAGTCGAGTTCAAACAAGAGCCTGATGAAACGTGATAAGACGGAGGATCGTGCTCAAACAGATTGCTATCAAATGAATCATGATCGAAGGAATCAAGCTCAAATGATTTACAGTCGAAGGATGACTGAATGGTCAGGCCCAGACAAAAGACCAAATGACGCGAATGGAAGATTAAATGTCCGCGGTCGAACGGAAGACTGAATGCCTACACTCGAATAGAAGATTGCATGCCCCCAGTCAAAAGTGTCGAGTGAATGACTCGATAGAGAGGATAATGGCGACAACGAAAGCACTTTATCTTCATAGCGGTTAATCAGATAGAACTTCTTTATACGAATAGGACCGCAATTGCATCCACCACAGTTCTAACTTCTCTTATTTTGCAATTCTTTTCTTTTCACCAAAAACTTGCCTTTGTAACGACTGTGACGACTTCATCTTTGAGTAACTTGGTCAGAGAACTGTCCTTCAATGCTGCTCCTACTGCAATAATCTTTTTTATTAACTCCGGCGACTCTTTCTTTGAACTCCGTGGATAGGGAATTATTCTTGAATGCTACTCTTGCTGCAATAATCTCTTTGATCAACTCCTTTATTCATAGTCTGCATAATACGAGATTTTGAATGGTAATCTTTTCTTCCAAATTAATCGAATTAGTATCTCGAGATATCATAATTTTTCAATTTAATTTTATGAAGTATTGATAATTTTGAAATATATTGAAAGCTTTTAGAATGATTGTAATATTTGTAATATGATAATGATTTGGTCATTCCATCTTTGTGCTTGTCAGCGTGCTTTGCATTGCATTTATTGCATTCTTTACTCATTATATCGTGCTTTTGAAGATGTCATTTCTGGCTCTAAAGGTTCAACTTCTGTCTTTTCCAGTTTGTGCTCCTTATCATTTATCTATAGGCTGGCTAGGAGTATTTTCCTTGAACCTTTGCTGATTCTGAAAGAGCCTATTCAAATCCTCATCAGTTTCTACTCCAACATTATCCATTGAGAAAGATGATTGATAAATCGAATGGTTGGGTCACCAGAAAAAATAGAGAACACTTCTTTCAATTTCCATTTACTAGCTTTCTAGATGATATAGAAGTGATTGATGATGGTTTTATCTCTTTTGGCGAACATTCATTTCTTGTCTCCATCAAGTCCAGTACTTGGAGTCTCACGATATCATTACTAAAATAATGAAAAGTTATGGCATCAAACCATATAACTGGGCCTTGATATGGAAGTAACTTTTAAACATTCATATTGGATCACGCTTGACAATTCCCGACTATAATTATCCAATTCATGCTTCTTATAGTTGGATGCTTTTATGGGCTCATTAATAATACTTAGTGCGTCATTATTACCCAGTTGATTGTGTCATAGTGATTCCTCCGCCGTGTATAAAAAATTATCAAAAAGACCAATGCATGGATTACTTTAAAGAAATATATCATGCCCCTCTCCAGGCTAGTTTTGCATAAAGATTTCTTTAGAAGATAATTTATGAAATGGAGACTGCTGATTCCCTTGAAGGATAGATAGTATTTGATGCTCCTTTGAAGAATTCAAAGAATACATCTGAATTTTTAGATAGTCCAAAAGAGAACGATAATTCTTTATACTTTCATCCTCCTCCACCTCTGCAGATTTTACGAGATAACCTTCCTTTATTGTCAGGAGAGCAAGAGACAAGAAGACATCGTTATTCTCTTCGGAAGGATAAGCATATTATAATTGAAAACTTGTAGTCAATCTTGAAGAATTTAACTTTTGAATAAAAAGTAGTGAGCATTTTGAACAGACTTGCTATTGCTATAATTTGAATTGAATTTAAGAGAGACACATTTTTATATGTTGTTTAATCAGTGTTTGCGATTTTCACCAGGCAATTGCATATTCAAGCATGTCTTTAAAATAGATGATTATATATGTATTTGCAGTATTTTGATGCTACATATAGTTTAAGCTCTCGAGTAGTGGAGCTAATATACTTTTGACTGCACATACTTTGACTGGACATGACTTGACTTGATTGGACTTGACCTTTACTAGACTTAACTTTGAACTTAACTTTGACTTGTCATGACTTTAAATAGGCTCAAAGAGAAATTATAGTTTATCACCAATTTCAGGCTGAAGTCAAAGAGCAGTTATAGTTTATTGTTGATTTTGGGCTAAGCTCAAAGAGCAATTATAGTTTACCGCCGATTTCAGACCAGGCTTAAAGAGCAATTATAGTTTACTGTCGATTTCAGACTCTTTAAGTGTTTGAAGCTTTATATATAGACCTGCTCAGGCACTCACTGCTGCCATATATAAATGATAATGATAATAGAAAAATATATCAGCTTAACGATAATATCAAGATGGCTTTGCTCTTGTGACTTTGTCCGGTGATAGTATATTATCTTAATATTTCTTTAATCGTGATTTTGCTTTTATCAACGATTGAATATTTTGGAGCTTTATATGGAGCTTTCGAATATTTTATAGTCAGCAATCATTGGCAATATCAATAATGACCATCTCAATAATCGGCGATGCTTTATAATGTATATCAATGATTTTGCCGGTTGCTTGATATAATATTTTGTCATAAGAATGATATAAGTTGGCTATTGCCTTGTTGTTAATGATCATTGCTTGCTGAAGATAGTATATGAACTT
This sequence comes from Magnolia kwangsiensis, assembly GCA_037074715.1. Taxonomy (NCBI): domain Eukaryota; kingdom Viridiplantae; phylum Streptophyta; class Magnoliopsida; order Magnoliales; family Magnoliaceae; genus Magnolia; species Magnolia kwangsiensis. Next base: position 36,457,140 of record CM073576.1, on the reverse strand, counting down.
GTGATTTTAATAGAGCTTCAAGCGATAGCATACGTATTGCAGCTATTGTATAATTGTTGTCTGATCTTTCCCATTTTGATTGGATAAGAATTTTATAAGAATCTTTACAATCAAATTTTTTTTTTTAATCTTTTGAGAATAATAATTTTAATTAAATGAATATCTGCAGGCATTTCGATGCCTTATTTATTCTGATCCATAGTTTGATAAACTGCAGTATATCTCCTTTTTTGAATATTAAATCCCTTTGTGTCTTGATTAATATTATAAGCCTAATAATTATCGATAATCTGGATATAATTGTCGCTTCACAAATCTTGCAAATAAATGGCTAGAAATGATCTTGCAATGGCCTCCTTTTCAGAATATATATAATTTTTGAGCCACTTTCATCGACCGTAGCAATAATCCGATTGCAATAACAATCTTGTGCTTGAGCTTTAATATATAATAATTCAATTATGGTAATGATTCTTACCTCGATTTTGACCTGCAAAAATTGATATCGACAATTTCTTTACTTGAGATTAGGTGGATTGAGAACTTTGTCTCGCTATTTAAAAAAGTTTATGAATGGATTTTAGAAATTGTATTTTTTTAACTCTTCCATTTGTTAATCATTCTTCGTCTTTGCTTTGCTGAAAGATGAAAAACTATGAAGATATATGAATGAAGATAACTCTGTACCAAGATTAGTTGTCTTATTGTGCTGTTACATATCTCTTCTTCTTTTCTTCTTGTGCAAAATCATGATGAACCATACTAACACTAAAATCCCATTCCATTTCTCGAAAGATTATTAATATTTTGGACTCATCATTTTTCTCTTTCTGTCATATTCTTCCATCACAATTTCTCCCTTATAAAATCCCGTTCCATTTCTCGAAAGATTATTAATATTTTGGACTCATCATTTTTCTCTTTCTGTCATATTCTTCCATCACAATTTCTCCCTTATCGACCATTTTTTGTAACTTTTTCCTAAGGGTATTACAACTTTCTTATGATGTCCAAATGTACGATGATAATGACAATAATCATTTCCTCATGTTCTTTCAATCATTCCGAGGTATTTTAGCAGATGTAATTCGATACTCTTCATAAATAATAATTGATTCAACATAGGAAGCATGTCTTTTCTTGATAATGCATACTTTATATGGTCTTTATATGGTCTAGACCTTCTATATGTTATCATAACTGCATGTTTGTTTCTATCTTCTTCATCACTGTTTCTTTCATCATCTTGAGAATCTTCTCTATTTTCTTCTTTCCTATTGATGTTGGCCGATGTATGAGATGGTGACTTTATGTAACAAGCAGACATCTTTTTAAGAGTGTAAGCCTTTGTAGTAAGATCACAAAATGTCTGTATGTCTAAACTAATTAGGTTATATGCCCTCCTAGTCTTATGTCTACTAAACATAACTTGACCTGTTCTGATTCTCTTAGAAGATATCAACATGATGCCCCCAAGTCATTCCATCAACTGATGAATTCCTCAATTGTTTCATTTTCCTCTTGAAAAATAACGGCCAATTTGGTCAAACTAACTTCTTAGTCAGAAGAGAAAAAGTTTGACATGAAAGCATCATATATCTATTCCCAAGTATGAATAGATCCTGAGATTAGAGCTGAATACCATTTGAGGGCTTTTCCTGTCAGAGAAGATTCAAATAATCGCAGACAATATTGAGGAATTTTAGAGAAAATTTCCATCTTTATTATGAAATGCATCATATAGTTTTTTGGTGATTTGTTTCCATTAAATTTCTAAAAGTTTGGGTGTTTGAAATCAGCCGGAAATGACATTTCTTCTATTTCATAAGAATATGGTATCTAGTAATGAATTTTTTTTTTTTTGACCTTGCTTCTTTTCTAGATGAATGGTTTCGATGACCATCTGTCAGATTTCTTCCTATGTTATGTTTTGAGTGATATTAGGCGTCAGTTCTTGAAATCTAACCGCTTGCGGTTCTGGCCTTTCTAATTGTGGTTCAATGTTGTTCACAATAGTTACTGTTGAAAAATTAGGGACTCGTTCAGCTACGTGCTTATCTGGTGAAGGTTGGTTAGGTTGATTGATGTCTGCCGATAAAACCTCTATTTTTTAATTCTTCGATCGTCTTGATATTGAAGGAGGAAGCGAGTACTGGATTGTTGATGCTGTTGAAGAAGATGAACTATTGTTTGATTCGAAACCAGCATACCGTCGCTTCGAAGGACTAACTGACTCAGATTGTGGTATTCTTAATGCATGAGTTTGCTTCAAATCTATTACAAGAGGTGTTGTGAGCGAACATTCGTTAGTCGCGATGATTTTCCTTTTATTCTTCTAAATTCATAATGATTCTTTGGAAGATGTCTTTAGGGTTGTAGTTGGCGGTATTGGAAGACCTTTTGGAGTGACGGGCCTTTCTATTTTTCTCGAATGAGATGGTTATGTGACCGAGGCAGGAATACGTCTTACAACACTTCGTATAATTGATCCTGTACTTGGTGGGATGATGCTTCTTGTGGAGGTAGATCTAACTTTTTATCTTTTGGATGTTATTATCATCCATCCTCCATCGTCTTATTGCATTGCTGGTGAAACAGAGATCATTCTGGAAATTACATGACATTGCCTACTCCTGATCATAGCGGATTTTATTTTCTCTGATACTTTCTGTAGTAGTGATTATGTATTGTTGATGTAATCTACCGCGAATCCGTTGGATGTGAAGTATACAACCATGTTAGTCGGGAGAAATGCCATTGCTATTGTATAAGGACGTGATACCTATTACTCAAAACACAGTATCAGTTACTTTAATTAAATAAAATTGTATTTTGTTTTAGAGATGAAGGGGAGGATGTTCTCGTTGAGAGTCGCCATTTTGGCATCAGTAAGACGCGAAACTTCGATAAAGTTCCCAAAATTTTCTCCATATTAATCTTAAATAAGATAAAATCTCCAGCAGAGTCGCTATTTTGTTTCGACAAGAAATAAATGTATTTATTTTGGAGGATGATCTTATTTAATTATAACAGAGAGAAAATAGGGAGAGAACAATCATCGTATTTATTCATTCTGAGTTCATTTACATCATTCGATTTCCCTTAATTTTAAGATAGACTATCCAAAATACAAGAATTGAAAGAGTTTGAATATCAAATCTCAAATCTGGCAACATTTCGTCTTATAATTTGTTTATCTTTAAAAGGAATATGATCATCCTGTATCTCCTTCTTGAGCTCATATTCCTGCATGGAAGAAAGATCCGATTCCATCCAAGCATCTCGACAGAATTTTGACTCCTTTACATTTTTATTACTGCACATTAGCATGGTGTTGTGCAGGTTCACGCAAATCTATGGTGTTGTGCAGGTCCATGCAAAACTATGGTGTTGTGTGGGTGCACACAAAGCTATGGTGTTGTGTGGTCCCGCACAAAGTTTCCTCTTTCTTCTTCCTCTCTTCCCTTGTTAATATCTTCAAAGCCTTCTTCTTCTCTGGAGCTCTGATGTTCTTCAGAATCTTTGATGTTCCCAAATGAGAAGGGAAGTGGGGTATTTATATGCTTCCACACATGTGAACTCTCGATCTTTGTGCCGTGGGGTCCACCTTTCATCAGATCCCGGCCATCCCATTCATCCTAGTCATACCGGCATTATGTGGGTGTGCACAATCAATGAAGGTTTGTGCGGACCCGTGTAATTAGTAAGGGTTTGTGCAGGTCGGCACAACACCATGGATCCCTTCTTTCTTTTTTCTTCATTCCTTTCTTCCATAGTTTCCTTTCCTTTCTATTCTTTTTTCTTTTATCTTCTTTGTCTCTGATATCTTCTCATCTCTCAAAATCTTTCTTTATCATTTGTAATTTTCATCAATGCATGATTAAAAACTTCATACATTTTTTGTGCACCAACACCAATGTGTAGAACTTAAATAGAAATAAGTTGACTCGGCGGAGAACTCAGTTTGTAAAGAACTTAGAGACTTATTTGAAGAACAGAGAAAAATCATTTTGTTGTGAATAAAAATGGATTGAGATTATGTCTATTTAAAGACTACGATTAGGTGCTTAAAAGTATCGTTTCAATTAGTTAGATCCGTTGAGTTTAAACCCAACCAGTGCACAAAAATCATTAAGGTGAGTGTATTCTCAGTCTGCATATAGACCCGAACTCAGACTCAGATTTAGCTCAGCACACATGCACACACACGTCACACAATCATATCTCGGCACGCATATGTGTGTGGTCAAAAGCATAGGTTAAGGTTAGTGGTATAGCCTTCCCTATAACCAAATTCACATGCCCTTTGAAGGAGCTCAAGGCCCATACAAAAGTCCCCTCTTAAAGTCATGAAGTTTTGCTTGCTCATTTATACTGTGGCGGCAAGGAAGTCATTAAAGACAAAAATATTTATTTATTTATTTATTTATTTTCTTTGTTAAAAGAGAAAATTTAAAACACCAAATTTATTTAAAATTTATTTTAAACACAACATTGGATAGAAGGTCCAAGGTGTTGATTGGACTTATTTTATTTATCCACTCAATCTCGATTGTCCAAATTCCATTCTATTAATTGGATGAACATGATAATCCAATTTATGTGATTTTACACCACAATTTATCCTCACTGCTTGAATGAATAGATAGTTAAAATTCATGATAGATCTTTCCGTGTTCCATTTAAAAGGTTTGACGAGGACGTTATGAGCAAAATTCCTTAATTCATGCGGGTTATCCGGAAAATTTCATTTTCATTACATCATACAGGTAGTCCATTTAGCAATTTTGAGAAATTAACAAATCTTCCAAAACATCTGCCTACTTTATTTTGTCTCCACTCCAGGAAGGGCCGACTGCTAAGGGAAGCACAAGCAAGTGGGCAGTGTGGTGAAGGAATCATAAAAAGTAGGTTTATTTTTGTAAAAAACTAATAAAACCGTTTCACACTCAGTGCTCATGCCAATTTGAGTTATTAATCTGCCATCCATCTACTAACAAGGATAACTTATTTTTCAAAAATTTAACTTATTAGACAATCCTATCCATCAATGTTCTCCTACCACTTAATTATTTTCATTTTCTACCACTGATTTAATAGCCACAAGTTAGATAAATAGGAATGTCTCATAGGTGAAAATTTTCTTTTTTACATTGCTTGACATGCTAAGGCCCAATAAATGAATGGACTGGATTGATAGAAAAATATGCCAATTTGACAAAAGGATGATGGATCTATTATGCTCCCATTCCTCATATATGCATTATATCCTCAGTCAAATTTTTTTTTTTTCTGGATAGCTTCCTAAGTAGGAAAGGAACAAAGTCGAAAAATTACTCGAGAATTTTCTAATGTATATATGGAAGAGGCATGGAACGTAAAAAAGAAATGGAGAAGCTGATGTTAGACTGACTTTGTTTATTATACATGTATAGAGAGAGGACTAAGATACATTTCACCCTAAATTACCTAAAGACCCTTTTGTCCTAACTCATCCGGTCAATTCGAAACTCAATAATTGGTTTAGTAACTCAGTCTGCCCAGGACTGAGTTGAGACACGGTGATACATAGCTTGACTTGGAGAAATTCAACTGAGTCTTGTTATCATTTCTTGGCAAGGAAAACAATATATATATATATATATATATATATATATATATATATATATATATATATATATATATATATATATATATATATATATGTTGATGCAAAAAAATGGTAAGCCTTCCTTCGTCCTTCCACCCGCACAGGAATGAAACAAAGAAGACCCTAGTTAGAGCCAGGGACCCTCCGATGCTTAAGTCAATGATGGGAATGCGTATGAAGAGTTTTGAGAAGGGTTTTCTGCATACCTCTTTAGTTTGGAGTTCTCTGTATTTATAGGAATAGGAGGATCCCTTCGTTCAAGGATTCTCTTCTTGATTTATTGGGGATTTAATTTCAATCTGTTTTCGGTCTCTTTCCGATCCCGAGATCCTCGGGATAGGGGATCCTTTTACGAGATTTTCGGGACAACGTTTCTGTTTACGCAGTCTTTTCCTTGCTCGGCCCAGTTCTGACCGACTCTAATAACGAGTTAGTCTAAGCTAGCTTTATGGATCAAGTTGTTCGCCATCTGTCGGGCGAGATGAGGCTGATCCATAATCGACATCCTCTCTTGTTCCGACAGTCGACCTTACAACCGACCTTATTGGGTCGGTTTCATAGTCAGTCTGGTGGCTTCTAAACTTTAAGCCTTAATCGGCCTTTAAGATGTTGCGTCTTGAGTACTATGCCTTTGGCTCATGACTTTATTCGTCCTGGTTGGGATCTCTATATTCCCTATAATCCGAGTTCCGAGTTAAGTCTCTCTACGAGGTATTTAGGTTTCTTGCCTCAGTCAGGCTTATTGCCTTGAGCTCCCGGGCCATGTTAGTAAAGTTGGTCCATTCCATAACCTGGTCTCCGAACTTGTCATATTTTTATCCAGCAATAAGCCCCCTTACTCCTTGTGTTACCTGTGTTGACGCTGAGTAGAATTTTGAGTCTGATTGGACCGGAACCGATATTATGATGGAGCATTTAATGTCGTATGTTGTCCTGAACATGCGTCGATTCGTTGGTCCAGGCTGCACGTGCAAGAAGCCGTCAGGGCGTTTCTTCGGCTAATGGGGTTTGGACGTGTGGTGAGAGCAGTGTCTCCATCAGTCAGCATGTGCCACGTGTCGGGCGGGGGAGTCGAAACGGTTGTCGATACGACTCCTCCTTAAATACCCTTGCCACGTGACCAGGCTATATAAGGAGGAGCGGGACGCCCCGTCTTCATTTTCGTGCGTTTTTCCCCCTCTTCCCGTTTTCGTTTTCACTATTCTTCGCCTTTCGCCATTGTCGTTCTTCCTCTTTGATTTCTACTTCCGCGTTCGCTCCTTTTTTGGTCTGAATCGCCATCTTCGGTGAGTTTTCAAACTCTCTCCCTCTCTTTCTTTTTGAATTTCAATGGCAACACGCAGTTCCCAGAGCCCCCGGGAGGGAGCTTCCAGTGACGAGGGCGAAGTGAGACATTTCTGGAATGTCTCGTAATTGCCCTCGCTGCTGGCGGATATGGCCATTGGTGCTGATGAGGCCTTTTGGTACTCCGAAAAGGTAACTGGGTCCTCAGTGGAGCACCTTACTTCTGTGGGTCCCTCTCTTGGAGAGGCATCACTGATGACTACCCCTGGCCGACCTAATCCTCCTGAGGAGGAATTGGAGGAAGAGGATGAGGAGACTGAAGGGGCCAGTGAGTCGGTCCCTATGTGGAGATCTGCAAGAGCTGTTGAATCGGTGGCCAAGGGGGGAGAGGCAGGAGATGATCAAAAGGGTTCGGTTCCCTCAGTTTTAACCGAGGTGGATCTGAATAGGATCATGGCCAGGTATCATGTCTCGGACTCGGTCATCCTTTGCCTCCCCCTGCCGAGTGAATTACCCGATCGTCCGCCTACTGGGACGGTCGCAATATTTCATGTCGCTTTGCAATGCAGATTGCGTCTGCCCCTTCAAGGCAATGCTCGGGATTTTCTCTCCTGACTTCAGATAGTGCCAGGACAGATAGTCCCGAACGGGTGGAGGAATTTGTTCGGATGCTCGGTGTTGTGGGCTAAGACAGAGCAGCCCCCACTGACTATCGATGATTTTCTCCATCTGTATCAAGTACGGACGAATCCACAATAGCCCGGCTGATACTTTTTATGTGCTTGGCGGAACAAGGGCGGGCCTTTGATAACCGACCCTCCTACCTCCAACAAGCACTAGAGAGATAGATGGTTTTGGGAGTGTGGCCGTTGGGAGACTGCAGAGCCAGGACTCTTTAAACCTCGCATTCCTCGGACATTCTCCCAAGCAGGTGACTCGGCTTACACTTTTTCCCTTCTATCTTTTTACACCGTCATGTTTTTTGAGTCTGATTGAAGGCGTTCTGCAGATATCCCTACTCGCAGGCCGAAGCTAGGAGCTGACGCCTTAGAGCAGATCAAGGATCTGAAGGTGTTGGATCCGGACGAACAGTCTTAGAAGACACTTCTCCAGCTGGAGCATCTTCTTCTCTCGGGTTTAGACTCGGCCATAACAGGTAACTTATGGACATCTGGTTATATTTTCTTCAATTCTTACTTGACTTGTCCTTCTTTTCCTGATGCAAAGATGGTTGAGGCAAGACCCATTCTTTGTCCGCCTTCTAAGATGAAAGCTCCTCCTTGGTCAGAGACTCATCCCGAGGCACGTCCTTCAAAGAGATCGAAGACGGTCTCGAAGGCTAAGGGGCAAGCCACACTGGCCGTCCCGACCGAGGTCCCGACCATTGACTTGGAGGAAGGGGCGGAAGTGGTGGATGTGGTGGCTCTCGAGCTTCAGGTGGCTCCCAAGCCTCAAGAGGCTCCTGATTCAGAACCCGTTGCAGAGCTAGTCCTAGAGCAGAGGGAGGAGCAGAGGACGGAGCCCTCAAGAGGGGCGATGACTCATCAAGAGGAATTCTCTCAACAGGCTGTGTCGGACATGGTCCCTTGGGCGCTTTCCCATGGGAGTGGGAAAGAATTTGCTGCCCTCTCTGAAACTCCCCAGAGGCGAAATCTCTCTCATGCCGCCAAGATTCTCCTCGAGGTAAGACTCGGACTTCTCACTTGTCTTGCTGACCTCTTTGATTTTAATCTGACTTTGCCTTTATCCTTTGTAGTTTTTCCCTTGCTTGCTCAAGGCTAGCGTGGATCTGACCGAGGCTCATAATCGAGCAGTGGATGCTGAAGCAGCTCGAAAACGAGTGGCAGAGGCGGAAGCACAACTTGAAACTGCCATGGCTCGAGTCGGCCTACTATCTGGCGAATTAGGGCTTGATCGGAAGGCCACCGAGGATGCCAAGACCGAGTGTACTCATGTGGCCTCGCTATTGAAAGAGGCCTAGGATGAGAGTCGAAGAAGTCGTCACGCCCATGCCTCTTCCGAGGATAAGTTGTCTCGGCTTAAGGCTGAGACCAAGGTTGCCATTGAGCAAGTCAAGGAAGAGGCTAAGGATCAGGCCATAAAGGCCTTTCTCAAGTCCCAAGAATACTTGGATAATGAGATCGTTTGTTTCAGGACAACTACACCAAATGCGTCCAACTCATGAAGCAAGCATTCCTCGACCTTGATCTCTCAGGATTTGACGAAGGCGCCTCTGGGTCTGAAGGTCCAGAAGCTGAAGCCAAGGCAATCGGGCCTACTGACGCTGCGGCTGGTATCGAAGTCAAGTCTAAGGCAGCTCCATAGGTCGCTCTGAGTGGTGGCAGTAGCTGAGTCCGAGCCACCTCTTGTGTTAGCTCCTGATGAACCTTGGTGTACTTAAAGTGTTTGCCATCCCTAAACAGAGGGGCTCGAGAGCATCTGCAACTGTAACGCCCTAGAAATCGAGGGTCGTGTATATACTCGACTCCTGAGGTCTCAGGATCACTTATAAACGGCTTTCATTAATATGCGATTAATCTAGTGTAAATGCGCAGCCTGAAATTTTCTGGAACATGAAGCACAACCACACAAGTCTACTGAAATGAAAGAGACTATAAATATATATATACATGTCTAAAAGAATAAAGGGGTCACACATGGCGCCACCCAATAAAATCATAAAAGAATAATATGTCCAAAAAGAATAGAACTGAGCCCACTGCTCAGTGATCCAACGACCCATCTACTGATAGGATGAGGCCCCGCTCATCAATAGGGAGTAAGAGAACTCGTCCTCCTCCTCGAGGCTCGCATCACCACGCTCCACGTAATCTGCATCACCTGCATCTACGGGTGAGTCTGGTTGGTGTTTTAAAACATCGTCCCAGATTGGGAGTGAGTGATCAACTCAGTGGGTGCTATTAGTCTTAAGTTGTAACAGGCATCAATTATAATATGAATTTAATGAAACACAATCAATTCATAAACACCTAGGTAATCTTATTAATGCGCATGCATGATGGATGATATGATGCATGCCCTCGTCATAACACTCCCTTGAGCGACTCCATCTAACGATTGTGATGTTCACACTCCCTTAGAGTGACCTCAACTTTTGAGTCGCCACCCTAACTAGTGCGATATAAGGTGATCGTGTTAGCCGAGTTATTACTTAAGTTCATTCATCCAGCAGGTTGGGAAATCTGATACACCCCACGTATCAATGCCCTGAACTGGTTGGGAGGCCAAGACCCCTCAACGTATGAGACCGAGACCCCGCGGTCCTTGAACCCGTCGGGTTTCTCATCCCTGACTTCAAGCACATGAGGAGTGTCGAGAGAAAGGGATCACTCGCAGTCGCTACGGGGAGGCGTGACACCCCAGCGTAGGTCGACAGCTCGGACACAGTGTCCCATTCCACTATGCCCGGCTCATGAGACAGTGAACCAGTTTCAGTTTAGTTATCGAGGGGCTACAATGGTTGTAAGGTGTTCCAGGTTTCATACATATGTGAGAAAATAAGGTTAACGTACAAGGTTGGTCATTAAGTAAGCAAGAACGCACGAGTTAAGCGAGCATGAGATGAGTGACATTAGGCACAAGGGACTCACATAGTCAAACTACTGCCACTCGTACACATCCGCCCAAACCCACGGGTCTAACCATAACATAGTCCTACCGTCTCTCCTTATGTTCCTAACTAACCCAAGAGGGTGAGGGTGATCCATAACATGCCAACTATCCAGGTTATCAATTAGCATAACAATATCATGTTCTCATGTATCTCAACCATATAAAATGGATACTCCTATAAGCAAGAAAACATTATCAAGAACAAAGTGCATGTGAGTGTGTGAGTTGGTGAGGAAGTTAACTTCTTCCATCTTAAGAAATCATATACACAAGGGTAATAAATCATACACATAATGAAACACCACATATGAGGGAAAAGGATCAAGCAAACATGAGCAAACAATCATCCATACATAATACCATGTGAGAGGCAAGATCAATATCAATTTGAGAACTAAATATGCAAATCCATGCAATTTCAGCAAACATACAATTCCTAAGTTCTCTCTAAATTCTCCAATACAACATCCCAATACACAAAATCATTAGACGCATACTATAATTAGTGAAGGATAATAGTCCGCACTTATGGATTGTTGGAGATTAGGAAAACGATCTACGAATGAGGGCTTTGAGGTCGATCGGACGGAATCCCTAAAATAAGCTTTTGCATGATAGAATCCCAAGCAAATCCCTCCTCAACACAAGGGTCTCAAGAGAATGGATGAAGGATCTTACCTAGACGATCAACAGACGATTGTTGTAGTTATGGTGGAGAGTTTCTTCTTAGAAGAGAGGTAGGGACACACAAGATTTGATTTCCTTGGGCCCCACCTCGATCTAGTGTCCACCTTAGCTCTTTCTCCTCTCTTTACTCTCTCGCTCTCTCTCTCTTTACTCCCTTGGTAATGGTGGTTGTGGGGAGAGTTATGAGATAATGGGTTAGGGCTTTATTTCCTAGAGTTGGGCCAAGTGGCCTTAAGTTTCAATGAATTCCCACAATGGCCCTCTAGGACTTTTTATTGGCTTTGGGGCAGACCCAACACCCTCTAGGCCACCAAATTTTGTGTGTAGGTCTCTCATGGCCCAATGAGGGGTTATGAAAATTTTGGGGACAAACGGATCAACGAATGAGGGGTTTGATCATACGGTTTCGATCTTCAAATGACCTTGTGGGGTCTATTTTGGTTGTTGGGGAAGTTTTGGTGGCACCCTGGCCATGAAACTTATAGGGTAGGTGGTCCATGGCCTGATGTAGGGCCATGCAAAATTTGGGAACGATCGGATATAGGGTTTGGTCGCACGGGTTCAATTTGCGATTGACGGTTATCGTGCCACGATCGGGTTCCAGATTTTGTGGACGGGCGTAGGACACTACATTAGAACTTCACCATAAATTTAGAATAAATCCAACAGTTGAAAAGCCCGAAGTCTTAGTTTCATTTACCAGTGCCAGATTTCAACTCTGGCCTCGGGTGGGTTGACCAGTGCTATAGGAACAGCTCATATAATTAACTTATGGGTGTCCAATGAGTCCGTGGTCTATGATGGATCACAAGCCCATTGAGATCTGTGGTCCTCTAAAATTTTATAATTTTCTGACCTTCCTGTGTTGCGGTATAGCACGTATGGGTAGATGCAAAGTGTAAACGACTATCTGGCTTAGCGGCCCGCACTTGGTCCTATCACGACTTGTCTGGTCTACTCTAATGGGCTAATCCTAGGTTAATTAACTTGTGGTACCCCACCATAAGTGGTTTAAATGAATGGTGCTGCGGTAAATCCTACGTGGATGCCCTAGGACACTGCGCTTATTAGACGGGACGTTACAATCTACCCTCTTTATAAATAAATTTCATCTTCAAAATTTATACCTATTCGTATTGCTAAAGCAGGCTTGGGTAATGCTTGCAGACTTCTGCTTCCATCTCCCAAGTGGCCTCCTCTTCATCGTGATGGGTCCATAATACTTTGACAAATGGGATGACGTTGTTGCGTAGGACTTGCTCCTTCCTATCTAGTATTTGAGTGGGTCGGAGAATGTATGTGGCATTTTTCTTGAGTTCCACATGTTTCCACTTGATGATATGTGAAGGATTGGGGATGTACTTCTTCAACATGGATACATGAAAGACGTTATGCACTCTAGCATGCGGTGTAGGTAGGGCCAAACGATAGACAACTGCACCTATACAGTCCAAAATCTGGAAGGGCCCAATGAATCTTGGCGTGAGCTTTCCCTTCTTGCCGAAGCGTAAAATGCCCTAAATTGAGGAGATCTTGAGAAATAGGTGATCCCTAGCCTCAAATTCCAAGTCCCTCCGCCTTGTATCGACATAGCTTTTCTGCCTACTTTGAGCCGTTAAGAGGTGGCATCGGATAATTTCTATCTTCTCGGTCGTGACCCGCACCAAATCCAGCCCTAGCAAACTCTTCTCGCCAATTTCCTCTCAACAATGTGGGGTTCGCATGGATGCCCATACAAAGCCTCGTAGGGCGCCACTTCGATGTTAGCCTGGAAGCTATTGTTGTAGGTGAACTCGGCATACGGGAAACAATCATACCAACTCTTCTGAAAGTTTAGAATACAAGCCCACAACATATCCTCCAATATCTGGTTCACCCGCTCAGTTTACCCATCCATCTGCGGGTGGAAGGCAATGCTAAACTTCAACTCTACTCCCATGGCTTCTTGGATGCGGGTCTAGAAGATCGACGTAAATCGAGTATCCCGGTCTAACACAATTTCCAACAGGACTCCATGAAGCCGCACTATCTCCTTAATATACAACTTGGCCAAATCATCGGCGAAACTAGAAGTCTTAATCGGCAGGAAGTGGGCTGATTTGGTTAACCTGTCCACAATCACCCATATCGAATCATGTCCCTTTTTAGTCTTAGGCAAGCCGAAAATGAAGTCTATAGATATGAAGTCCCACTTTCATTCTGCTATGGGCATGGGTTGCAAAAGGCCCGGTGATCGGCGGTGTTCAGCCTTAACTTGTTGACAGGTGAGGCATCGGGACACATACTCTGCTATTTCCTTATTCATATTGCCCCACCAATAATTTCTCTTCAGATCCCGGTACATCTTGTTACTACTAGGACGCATCATCAACTTGGAGTTGTGAGCGGCGTTTAAGACTTCTTTCTGTAGTCCTTAAAGATTTGGGACACAAAGGTGGCCTCAGTACCTCAATCCCCTATCAGTGATAACTCTCCACTCGGACTTCCCATCATTCTTTGCTATTTTCCTCATCTTCTTCAATAGCTTATCGCCCTCCTGAGCTTCAATGATTTTACTGTTAACCAGTAGCTGGGCCTGAATGTGGGTTATGACCTCGTACGGCTCCTCCACGGTTAGCTTTGTGTTGAAGTCCTGAACAAATTCCACCATATCCCACTCTCTCACCATTAGTGGGGCCGCAAATTCGATTGTCTTTTTACGATTCAAGGCGTCCGTCACCAAATTGGCCTTGCCAAGGTGATATGAGACATCGAACTTAAAGTCCTTCAACGTTTCCATCCAGTGACGCTGTCTCATGTTCAGGTCCTTTTGGGTGAAGATGTATTTGAGGCTCTTATGATCAGAAAAGAGCTCAAACTCCTTACCATAAAGATAGTTCTCCATATCTTCAAAGCGAAAACTACTGCCGCAAGCTCGAGGTCATGTGTAGGGTAGTTCTCCTCATGTTTCCTTAACTACCGAGATGTATAAGCAATCGTCCTGTCCTTTTGCATGAGTACACAACCCAAACCTACTTGAGAGGCGTCTGTATAGACGGTGTACTTGACCTCTTACTCAGTTAGCACAAGCATAGGTGCCAATGTTAGTTTGTCTTTCAACTCTTGGAAGGCCACCTCTGCCTTCTCATTCCATACAAATTTGAGGTCCTTCTGAGTCAACTGGGACAACGGCCAAGCTATTTTTAGAAAGTTTTTAATGAATCTTCGATAATAGCCGGTGAGACCACGAAAGCTTCTCACTTCCATAACTAACTTCGGTTGTTTCCAATCTTGCACGGCCACCACCTTGGCGAGATCTACAGATATGCCCTCCTTGGAGATACATGACCCAAAAATTTGACCTCCTCCTTCTACAAGGCGCACTTCCTAAATTGTGCAAATAACCAATTTTTCTCAAGGGTTTCAAGCATCGCCCTTAAATTCTCTTCATGCTCTTCACAGCTCTTTGAATAAATCAATATGTCGTCGATGAACACAATGACGAATCTGTATAAAAATGACCTAAAGATTTTTTTCATGAGGTCCATGAATACCGCCGGGGTATTGGTAAGCCTGAATGACATAACTAGGAACTCATAATGGCCAAAATAGGTTCTGAAGGCCGTTTTCGGTATATCCTCATCCCTGACCCTCAGCTGATGGTACCTCAATTGCACATTGATCTTTGAGAAGTATTGAATACCCCTCAACTTGTCGAATAAATCGTCAATTCTGGGCAACGGGTATTTGTTTCGAACCGTCACTTGGTTCAATCTTCTGTAATCCACGCATAGTCGTTAAGAGCCATCCTTCTTCTTCACAAATAGGACTGGGGCTCCCTAAGGTGAGACGCTGGGTTGGATGAAATCTGACTCTAACAACTTGTCGATTTCAGACCTCAGCTCTTCCATCTCACATAGGGGCATGCAGTAAGTAGGCAAGGAGATGGGCTTGACACCCAGAGTCAGATCGATTGTGAAGTCTATCTCAAATCGAGGTAGAAGTCCCGGTATGGCTTTAAACACGTCCCAAAGTCTTGGACTACGGGTGTGCATGTTATCTAGGGTCCATCATAACCATCCTCCAATGAAGCATAACACAAAATTCTACATTCATGGCTGACCTGGAATGAAAATGTGAAGGGAACGTCGTCGCCCTCAAATATTTTATCACGCCCCAAACTCGAAAACCGGGCTCACAAAATTCCCGATCGCCGAATCTGGCGCCGACAGCTTCCGTAGAACCCCATTCTCAGCTCCTAGCTCCCATTCGCCAGGTTCCGATCCTGGGAAGCTACGAGGAGGATTTTCAATGTCAGTTTGATTCGTAATAAGCATAACCAAAGGCATAACCCACAAACAATAATCAAGAACTCTATTACATCTCCACTATGATCAAAAACTTTACAAGTACAATGAGCATAAAGGGAAATACAATGGTAAAGAATAAAAACTCCAAACTGCTCTGCAACGTGCTCCTGCCTCAGCGCTGCTGCGAACCAATGTCACCTGCATGCAACGGTCGTGCTTAAGCTTACAGAAAGCTTAGAGGGTGGTGAAAGTGTGTGCGCAAGGTAATAATATGAACATGCAATGTCAGAGTAAAGCGGAATATGCAGATGGATCTATAATATTATGAGCCGTACCAAGGCTTATGCGATGCAAGACATGAATGGTATCGGCCATCCCAAGGCCATGCGATGTGCAATGCAACTCAAGCATACAGATCCTCATCTATGTCCACACATCAATACAGCTCAAAATATGAAATATCACCGGGGTCTAGTACACTCTAAACCAGATTGCCGCCACATTGCGCGCAATAAGGTAAGTGGAAGAGACCTCACTATCCGTCTGCCAATATCGGGTGCGACTCGTCAATAGCGGACCCATTCCTCGAGCTGGTCAAACTCAGCCTAACATTGTCCCCTACTCTCGGACGGGTAAGGCCTCACCCCCTTCCAACCGACCACGACACAGTGGAGAGCGTAACCGTCTGGTAATCGGCACTCAACGCTCATCTACCCACTCGGTCTAGATGTTGAAGCAACCTCTTGGTACCATAAGGATTTAGGGACTTTCACCCAGGGATATCTATAGTACCCCATGTAGAACAAGATTTTCGATATCCAATCCTTCCAACCACGATACATCTGTGGAAGTTACGACCCCGAAGTCGCTAGGGCGTACAATATCCATGTCATACAAATGCGATATGCATGATTCACGCTATCCAATCATGCATCAAATCCTGCGCATATCATGCGCTCATGTAGGGCAACACCGCTTAACCGGGAGCCCATAAACAACCTGTCCGAAGGCAAATGCTATAATCAGACAATTCTCACGTCAAGCATACATATGATGCGTATGATCATGAGTCATGAACTGTACTAAACATGTTATAATAAAATGAACTATCTTACAATACAGATGGACCTGGACGGCCTATATACGATAAGTAAGGCTCAGTAATGGGCCCTAAGAAGAGTCGTAATGTGGACATCCAACCAACATTACACTTGTAATGTGGACGTCAAACCAACACTGCTCCCAAGGCACGATCTTTGTAATCATCGTACTTAGTCTGTAATGGATTTACACATTGCAATGGACCGTAGGTTGTCCCCATTGGACCTTACATATATATCAAATGGACCATATCCTATGGGATTTTATTCATCAGATAGGCCACATAAATGGGCTACACCAATGGGTCTTATGTGCATTGCAATGGGTCAAACCCGTGGGCCTTGAATTGCATCAATTGGACCTAGTCATATGAGTCTAATATGTATCAAATGGGCCACACCAATTAGGGTCCCACATGTAGATCAAGTGGGCCTCAACCCATAGACCTAACATGAGTTAAATGGGCCTAAACCCCTAGGCCTTAATCAAACAAAATGGGCCTAACTCATGGGTCTCAAATAAATCCAATGGGCCTAATCTCGTGGATCCTTTTTATAATCAAATGGGTTTAGTCCCATGGGCCTTACAATATATCAAATGGGTCCACTTCCATGGGCTTTAAGAATGCAACAAATGGGTCCAATTCTATGGCCTTGAAGTACATCAAATGGGCTTAGTCCCATGGACTTGCAACACATCAAATGGGCCTAAGCTCATAGGCCTAAAATGAATCCAATGGGCCTAGCCCATAAGCATTTCATAAACCAAATGGGCCTAGCCCATAGTCCTTTTGAAATTCAAATGGGCCTAACCCATAGGCCTAAAATAATCTTTTCAAGTAGATGGACGGTCTGGATGCATCGCCTGCATCATGGTGGGTCCCACTGTCCAGTGGACAGTGCGGATAGAACACATATATCACAAAAGGAGCCCCACCGTCCGCTGGACGGTGGAGTATAACACGTGTATCATGGTAGGAGTCCACCGTCCACGGCTGTGGACGGTGTATTAAAACACATACATCATTTTTTTTTGTGGGTCCTGTGGGGGGCCCACTGTAATGTTCAAGTGCCATCCGACCCGCTCATAAGGTCGCTCGGACCTGGATGAAGGGGCAACAAAAATTTCAGCTTGATCCAATACATCAGTGGGCCCCAAAAAGATTTTAACGGTAAAATTCATTTCACACTATTTCACTTGGTGTGGGCCACCTGAGTTTTGGATCTATTTCATTTTTGGAGGGGGGCCCGCCACTGGGGTGGCCCACCTCATGACCAAGTTGGATGACAAATAAACATTATAGTGGGGCCCACATGCAGGGCCGTGGGCCCCCCCCACGTTCGCCTGTTACAAGACCTGCACGCGCCTGCGTGCAGGCGCTGCCCGCTGACGCAGGAGGCAGAAGCAAAGCTCTGCCTCATAAATTTTGATTTTTTAGGAAAAACTGTTTTCCCGGGGTTTTTCATGCGTGGGGCCCGCTAAAATGAAATCTGCTCCTGCCATTGTGTTCAGCGGCTCGAGGCCGTCCAAATGAGTCCAGAGTTCAAATTTTTTTGATGAAAGGAAATGAAATAAATTAAGAAAATGATGTTTGAATGGTGAGGGTGCGATCTTTGACGGTATAGCCCACCAGGTGATTGGATCAGCTCCAAACTTCTACCCAACGGCTAGAATACCGTGGGTAAGAGGATGGACGGCTTGGATCGAACAAAAACATCAAGGTGGGGCCTAGGCAAGTGGACCACCCAAGTCCACCTTCTTTTCTTCTTTCCTTTTCCTTCTTTCATTGAAACGTCCAGCGTCCCAGACACTGGACGGTTTTGATTTTTTTTTTTTTTTTAAATGGTGGGCCCTGATGAAGTGGGCCACCACATGATGGGTGACATGGGTTTAACGTTTAAGGTGGGCCCCACTTGAATAAAAATAGCTATATCAAGGTGGGATTCATTCAAGTGGGCCACCATCCTATAGCATAAAAATAAAATAAAATAAAAGCAATAAAAGAGAGAGAGAGACATGGAGAGTGGGACACGGCTTGTGATGGAGGGACCCCGTCATTATGGGCCCTCCCTTGCAATGAATCATACAATAAACGGATCCCGTTGAACATGTGACCATAAAAAATGTAAATCAACGGTGGAGATCCATTCCCCACCGATATGGACGGTCTAGATGACCTTTTGTAATAAAATAAACATCATGATGGGGTCCATGGAGAATGACCCCATCATGGAATGATCAGGATGATCCAAGTGGTCCATCGGCCACAAATAAGGGTCCCAAGTGAGATCCACACCATTGATCGGTGGGGCTCACTTGGTCCACCAAAAAAAAAAAGAAAAACTACCCTATAGAGGCACCCACCGTCCGATCTTCTCGCTCTTAGGGGTTCCTTGGCACCTTAGCTTCAACTTCAATGGTTAAGATGAAGAATGGAGGGTTGAGATGGGAGATTTTGGGATGAAGAGGTGGGCCACTTGGAGTTTAAGGATTTTACAAAATTTCATACGTGGGACTCTTTGTTGCTTGGAATTTTTGAAATGAGAAAGAGAGAAAGAGAGAGAGTGATGTAAAGGGAGAGAGAGAGAGAGTGATGGATGGATGTGGTGAGTGATGTTTGTGTAAGAAAACTTAACTTTTGAGGCTTTTGTGTAAGAGAGGTATGGGTGGTGTAAGAAAAGCTTGACTTTTGTGGCTGCTTGGGAAAATGGAATAAGGTGATGTGTACTTGACATGTGATGGATTGATGGGTTGATTGATTGATGGGATTGATGTGATTAATGTGACACATCGTAGAGATTCCCTTGGGTTTCGCAACGCGCGGCATTTTCTCGCACCGAACGTTGGCCCATATCTCTTGACTAGGGTATCGCCTTAGCGCGCGAGTCGTGGCATCAGAACCGCAACGACGGCGCGGTCGCTATGGTATTGGTCTCGGGTTGAGTCGACTCGGGTTGTCGGTACATGAATCAGGGTCGCGCGTCGATATTGTTCAAGGGTCGAAGGTTGCCGAAATTCGACCGGTAAGACCGCAGAAGTCTATGGAAAGGTACGGACGAAGATACGGGTCTTACATATTTTTACTGTCATTGTTTCACAATCAATTTCTACCTTTATCGGTGTCAACCAGTCCATACCCAGGATGACGTCGTAATGGAAAAGCTTAGTTGTGATTAAATCGACGAGTACCACCTTGTCCCCCAAGTCTATGGGGCAGTCACAACACATCCTTGTCGCTTCAGAAAAAGTTCCGGTAGTGGTAATGGTTTTCACTCCTATAATAGGAGTGAGGTGTAGCCCTAGGCGCTTGACGGTTGCATGCAATATGAGAGAAGCAGTAGATCCAGTGTCCACAAGTAGAAATATGGGAGTACCTTGTACATGGGCTGTCACCTCGAAGGCCATAGGATTGGGGATGTCTGTATCTTAGCCCTCGGCTGCTAAGGCATGCAACCGTGCCTGCTATAGAAAATTTGATCACTGCATGGGCCATTGTGGCAGCCTAGCTTGAGGTACAGGAGAATGACAGAACTGCTGGCTAGGCCCCATCGTCCATAGGGGTAGAATCTACAATGCCTGCTGTGGATGTCTGTTGTTGCGCTGAGGTGGTGTAAAGCCAAGATCCATCATCCTCGTGAAATAATATGGCTCAGAGTAACCCACCCTCTTGTAGTAATTACATGTTTGGGCAGGTCGTGCAGAAGGGGCCGGTGTGGCAGCTAGTCGGAGCGGAGAGTTTGTGCCTAGCCTTTTCCCTGTAAAGGAAGAGGACGGTCCCTCCATCCTGTTGCATGGCCCTAGCTATGAACGGGTCCGTGAGACACACTCCTCATCCTGCTTCACCCGTATCGACATCTTAACGAGTTCGGTATATGTTCTGATGCTGGCACAACACATCTTAGAGCGGATGCTGCTCCTCAAGCCCGCCGTGAACCGCCTCATCTTAATCGCCTCGTTAGCGATCATTTTGGATGTGTAGCGCGATAGTTCCGTAAACTAGTTCAGGCGGAGGAACTCGTTTTCCCTCTCATGCTGGTACGTCTAAGGGAGGTACTTCTTGTTGAAACAGCTCTCAAACTCCTCCCATGTCCACACGTAGTTCTCGGGGATGGAGCGGAGAACGCTTTCCCACCATAGGTCCACTTCTTTCTCAAAGAGGTACGAGAGGAGCTCGACACTCTCCCTGTCAGAACAATGGGGAGGCCGAAGTAGCTTGGTGACTTAGTTGAGCCAATACTCCTCTTCCTTGGGGCGGTGTGTGCCGGCAAACGTAGGTGGCCTATACCGCTGGAACCATTTGAATAGATTGCTTATGTTGTTCACGGGCGCAGCTATGGTGGGTGGTTCAGGTTGTTGTATGCCAAAATTCTGAGCCATGGCTCCCATCATAGTGACCATCACCTGCTGTTGTTGTTGCATATTAGCGGCCATCATTTGATGTTGTTGTTGCATAAGATGCAACATTTGGCCCATTTGATCCATGGCCGATGTCGGGGGAGGTACTGGTGTAGCAGCTTGCGGTGGCGGTGCATTCGAGGCCACCTCTTGGGTGGTACTACCCATGTTCTGGGAGCCAGTCGCCCCTTGTGGGCCCTGTTGATCATCGGCAATCTGGTCCCTATCGACTAGGCCACCATGAGGTAGGCGTACATATTGACCCTCTGCTCGTGGAGGCATTTCCTGAAAGAACGTCCTTGGATGAGTTAGGTATTAGAACTTTTCTCATACTAAGGTCATGCGTACATATACATGATCCATATACATTCTATTCATGATCATACGCAACCATACACACAAGCATCCCCATGGTGACAAGAAGATTTCAAGGCAATCCATACATGTACATTGATTTCAAAATGCCATTAACATAGCCAGTTACATGTTACAGCATGGATTACAAGCCTTACTAGATATGTTAAACGGAAAGAAAATACAAGCTAATTAAGCAGAAGTCTTAAGCATCCTTCAGTACATGGAATTAGCCCTAAACAACTTAAAATAAACTACTAATCATCAGTAAGGTGGTGCTGCTACTCGTCTGAGTCGGGCGAAAGTGGAAGTGCCTCTTCTCCTTTGCTACAGTAGATCAGGGCCTTTATGGCTCGATACATCTTCTTGTTCTACTTCTCCTGCTTCGCTTGGTTCGCCTCAATCCTTGCTTAGTTCTCCTCGATTCTAGCCATCCTAGTGTCGAGTGCCTCCAAGCGCCCAATTATGTCTGGAGTGGGAAGGGATCCACTGCCAACCCCTTTAGCTCCCTCTGCTTCGTCCTCGTCTTCATTTTCACCTTTGCTTTCGTCACTCCCATCACTTTCCTCTTCTTCCTCGCCAGCATTCCCATATTGGTCAATGTGGGCTTGTCGTTGCTTGGGGCATATTCCCATCCTATTCAACATGTCATCGCCCAATAGCTAAGTCGGTACCGAATTTCCATCCGATCCACCTACTCCATATTGTTGAGCCAACCGATAGACTAAGTGACCAAATGGGAGGCACGCACTCTTCCTTATAGCTCTCGTGGCCCGCACAATCTGGTGGAGTATTATACTGGGGAGGCACACATCTGTCCCCTGTCTCACCTGATATAGGCACTCTATCATATAGCGGGAGCACTTAGATCAGTTCAGTAACCTTGGATACACATTTTAGGTGCAGATGTGGTGAAACACTTAGTACTTCGGCTTAAGGTTGGTCAAGCTCAGACTAACCACTTACTCCCCCCGCTTCCACTGGGCAACCTGCCCACATAAAAAGAGGGTCCGCTCCTTATGGGCTCTACTCATATCCAAATCTTTCTCGTTGATCTGCACCTCCCCTAGTGGCACTCCTAGTACGTTGGCAATGACCTCCACCCCAATTGGGAATCTCTTGCCTCCCACTACTAGATCAAAGCCCGGTGGCTCGAATTGAGGGTTTTTAATCCGCAAGTAGAAGGCCCTAGCTTGACCTTCATATGCCTGGGAATTTCCATAGAATACTAAACCCCATCCCTTCTTCATAAGCCGACCGAGTAGGGAGTACTTATTGAACAGATGCTCTTCCATGGATGCTTCGAAGGTGACACTGTGTACGCAAAAATTTTCCATATCCTCAACGGGTGGTCGGGACGTTTGAACCGTGGGAGCCCCTTGAGAGTCGTTCTTGCGCTTGGATCGGACTTCCGCTATCTCCTTCCCCTTCGGATCGACCTTTAACTTGCTTCTCCTTTCTAGGCTTGGGCTCGGCCCTGGCTCGGCGGTTGCTGGTCTTTTCTTCCCCATAAGTGAAAGGATCACTGGGATGGAGAAGAAGGCAGCAACGATAGTTAGAAATGCCATTTCTTTAGCAAGGAGATGGATGGTTGTTGAGAGTGTGTAAATAGAGAAATGGGTTTAGGGTTGGGCTTGTGATAAGAGCTTGAGATGAGTCTCGGTGAATGGGTTTGAAATGGGTTAGTTGAAGGGGTTTTGGGAAATGAGTATGGAATGGGTTTAAAAAGTGAGATTGGAATGGGGTTTGGAAAATGAGGTTGAGGATGGTCTTGGAATGTGGAAGAATGGGTTGAATGTGGATTTGAAGAAATGGCTATGAAGGGTTTTGAGAAGTAGAATTTGGCAATGGGGAAGAAAAGAGTGAAAGGAGTGGGGTTTTGGTGAATGGGTCTAGAAGGAAATATGGGTGATGAGAGGGATTTGGGGAATGAGCTTGAGAGTGAATGGGTGGAAACAAACAAAAAGAAATGGGTTTTGAAAAAGAGAAGAAGATGGTTTGGAGGATTGGGTTTTAGGAATAGAGTTTGGAGGTGAGGGAGAGAGAATGTGAGTTGGATATGAGTTTTAGAATGGGTTTGTTGGAGGTGGGTTGTTGAGATTTGGGAATGGGATTGAGAAAGGGGGAAGATGATGGGTTTGAGGAGATGGGACTAGAAGAAAATGGTGGGTTGGAAGAAAGGCTAAGAGAATGGGTTTGGGAGAGGCTTCCCAAGGGTTTTGAAGCAAGGGAAGGGGAGTGAAGTGGGAGGAAATGAAGTTAATGGTGTTTATTTGTAAGGGAAGTTGACCCCACACATTTGCATGTTGAAAAGGGAAGGGGGCGCTCATTTTTGGTCCGGGCATGGGCACGCCGGAAGGGCATGGCCACACCGAACTGCTGGAAGACTGGGCGCGGTCAACGCCTGGGGGGTGTGGGCATGCCGAGCACAGGAGGTTGGGTGTGGGCACGCCGGTGGGTGTGGGCATGCCAGGGTATAGGTAGCCAGGGCATGGTCACGCCTAGCAGGTGTGGGCACGCCGAAGCTTTGGACATTTGGGCATGGGGACGCCGGTGGGCATGGGCACGTTGGGGCTCTGGCTTGGGGTTCCTTGTTCTATGATTTCCCAGGCACTGGTAAGACCCCCAAAAATTACCATATATGAATTTGGGGTAGGAGAAGTCGATCTACGTAATGGGCCTATCTATTTTGCGAGATTCCTCCCGGTTAACGGTTAAATCCCATTTTTCTCTTGTTCCACTATTTTTGGTAAAACCTCGCTCACCCCTATGTCTCTATCCCTGAATAGGTCGGGATTATCAATCTCGACCCAATATTGTCTTGTTCGGCCTAGGATGATGGTTCCGACCATCAAGTCCTTTGATTTCTAACTCGTAGCTATCGATGGGTTAAGGTCTTACACAACTCCCAGACCTATTTCCTCGGGTCATTGTTTCCTCTCACTATCCAATTCCAATTCCTAGTAAGTCTTACTGTTCCTCTAAGATTACCGGTTTAAGGTCCGGGATGGCTCCTAATGTCATAAGTCCCTATTACGTTTCCTACTATGTAGCATCTTAAGTTAGCGGACGCATTAGTGAGTTTATAACCCATGGCCCAATTAATTCCAAACCAATCTTTGATACCAACTTATAACGTCCTGAAAATCGGGGGTCATGTATATACTCAACTCCTGAGTTCCTGGGGTCACTTATAACCGATTTTCATTAATATAGGATTAAACCAGTTTAAATGCGCAACCTAAAATTTTTTAGAATATGAAGCACAACCACACAAGTCTACTGAAATAAAAGAGAATAAAAATAAATAAATATATATATACACACACACACACATGTCCAAAAGAATAAAGGGGTCGCACATGATGCCATCCAACAAAATCGTAAAAGAAAAATATATCCAAAAAGAATAGAACTAAGCCCACTGTTTGGCGATCCAACGACCCATCTACTGATCCGATGAGGTCTCGCTCATCAACTGGAAGTAAGAGAACTCGTCCTCCTCCTCGAGGCTCGCATTGTCAGGCTCCATATAATCTGCATCACTTGCATCTACGGGCGAGTTTGGTTGGTGTTTTAAAACACCGTCCCAGAGTGGGAGTCAGTGATCAACTCATGCTATTAGTCTTAAGTTGTAAAAGACATCAGTTATAATATGAATTTAATGAAATACAATCATACATAAACACCTAGTTAATCTTATTAATGCGCATGCATGATAGATGATATGATGCATGCCCTCACCACAACACTCCCTTGAGCGACTCCACACTACCAAAAAATCGAGCAAAGGCTACGAACAAAAACCGTAGCCATAGGTCTATGGCTACGGTTTTTGTCCATAGCTTGACCGTTGCCGTAGGTGCCATAACAATAGGTCTTGAACCTATGGCTACGGATTTAATCCGTAGCTATAGGGTACAATAGCTACAGATATAATCCGTAGCAATTATATCTATAGCGAAAGCTTCAGACAGCTACGGATATTATTTGTAGTTAAAAGTCCGTTGCAATATGCCTAAATTGAAAAGGCTACACCTGTCTAATAAATGGCTACGTATATTATTTGCAGCTAAAGTTCATAGCAATATGCCTAAATTGAAAAGGCTACACCTGTCACATTAATGGCTACGGATATTATTTGTAGCTAAAAGTCCGTAGCAATATGCCTAAATTGAAAAGGCTACACCTGTCAGATTAATGGCTATGGTCAATATCCGTAGCTATTTTGTACATTACAAAATTATATATAATCATTTGTCCATTCAATTACCTCCTGTAAAATCATTCATTCATTCAATTATAATCACTCATTCATTCATTCAATTACAATCAAATTACAATCCTTCATTCAATCAATTATAATTACAATCAATTACAATCCAATTCCATCAATCAATTACAATAATGCTGAAAATACAAATCTTTGGCTTCAATAGAAAAATGTGCTCGACTTCACCCTGAAATTTCAACAGCTTCGTATATTCCATCATCTTACAAACAGTCATGTCATACATAAATTAGAATGCCCATTGGGGAAAAGAAAGATAAAGTGAAAGAAGTGCATCATGTATAACAACTTTTTTTTTTTCTTAATGAATTTTAAAAAATAAAAATAAAAATAAAAACTCAGAGAGGAATGAAATTGATACAAAAGAAATGGTCTCACCATATGATTATAGGTTTTGGTTTTGGTTTAGGTTATAGGTTTATGTTAAGGTTTAAGTTAAGGTTAGGCTATAGGTTATAATTAAGTTTAGGTTATAGGTTATAAGTTTTGGTTTAGGTTAAGGTTATAGGTTTAGGTTTAGGCTATAGGTTATAGCTTTTGGAAACTTGATTATAGGTTAAGGTTTAGGTTTAGGAAATCGGGTTCGGGTTCGGGTTCGGGTTCAAGTTCGGGATCGGGTTTAGATTTAGGTTTTCAAGTTTAGGTTTAGGTTAAGGAGTTGAGATTAGGATTAGGTGTAGGTTTGAGTTTAAGGATTTAAGAAAACATTTAGGTTTTAAGTTTAGGTTTAGGTTAAAGGTTTAGGAAAAAGGTTATAGGTTTAGGTTTAGGTTATAGGTTATAGGTTATAGCTTTAGGGAATTGAGAATGGGTTATGGTTTAGGTTTAGGAAATCGGGTTCAGGTTTGGGATTAGGTTTAAGTTTAGGTTTTTAAGTTTAGGTTTAAGTTTAAGTTAGGGAGTTGAGATTAGGATTAGGTGTAGGTTTTGCTTTAGGGAATTGAGTTTAGGTTATACGTTTAGGGAAAGGTTAGGTTTAAGTTATAGGTTTTGGGATTTGGGAATAGTTTTAGGTTAGGTTATAGGTTAAGGTTTAGGGATAGGTTATAGGTTTTGGTTTTGGTTTAGGTTATATGTTTTGGGATTTGAGAATGGGTTCGAGTTTAGGTTATAGGTTTTGGTTTTGGTTTAGGTTTAAGTTATAGGTTTTTGGATTTGAGAATGGGTTATGGTTTAGGTTTAGAAAATCGGGTTCAGGTTCGGGATTGGGTTTGAGTTTGGGTTTTCAAGTTTAGGTTTAGGTTTAGGTTAAGGAGTTGAGATTAGGATTAGGTGTAGGTTTAGCTTTAGGAAATTGAGTTTAGGTTATAGGTTTAGGGAAAAGTTAGGTATAGGTTATAGGTTTTGGGATTTGGAAATAGTTTTAGGTTATAAGTATAGGTTTAGGTTAGGTTATAGGTTAAGCTTTAGGGTAGGTTATAGGTTTTAGGATTTGATAATGGGTTCGGGTTTAGGTTATAGGTTTTTGGATTTGAGAATGGGTTATGGTTTAGGTTTAGGAAATCGGGTTCAGGTTCGGGATTGGGTTTGAGTTTGAGTTTTCAAGTTTAGGTTTAGGTTTAGGTTAGGGAGTTGAGATTAGGATTAGGTGTAGGTTTAACTTTAAGGAATTGAGTTTAGGTCATAGGTTTAGGGAAAGGTTAGGTTTAGGTTATAGGTTTTGGGATTTGGGAATAGTTTTAGGTTATAAGTATAGGTTTAGGTTAGGTTATACGTTAAGCTTTAGGGATAAGTTATAGGTTTTGGGATTTGAGAATGGGTTCGGGTTTAGGTCATAGGTTTTAGTTTTGGTTTTGGTTTAGGTTATAGGTTTTGAGATTTGAGAATGGGTTCAGGTTTAGGTTATAGGTTTTGGTTTTGGTTTAAGTTATAGGTTTTGGTTTAGGTTATAGGTTATAGGTTTAGGATAAGGTTTAGGTATAGGTTTAGGTTATAGGTTTTGGGATTTGAGAATGGGTTCGGGTTTATGTTATAGGTTTTGGTTTTGGTTTAGGTTATAGGTTTTGAGATTTGAGAATGGGTTCGGGTTTAGGTTATAGGTTTTGGTTTTGGTTTAGGTTTATGTTATAGGTTTTTGGATTTGAGAATGGGTTATGGTTTAGGTTTAGAAAATTGGGTTCAGGTTCGGGATTGGGTTTAAGTTTGGATTTTTAAGTTTAGGTTTACGTTAGGGAATTGAGATTAGGATTAGGTGTAGGTTTCGCTTTAGAGAATTGAGTTTAGTTTATAGGTTTTGGGAAAGGTTAGGTTTAGGTTATAGGTTTTGGGATTTGGGAATAGTTTTAGGTTATAAGTATAGGTTCAGGTTAGATTATAGGTTAAGGTTTAGGGATAGGTTATAGGTATTGGGATTTGAGAATGGGTTCGGGTTTAGGTTATAGGTTTTGGTTTTGGTTGAGGTTATATGTTTTAGGATTTGAGAATGGGTTTGGGTTTAGGCTATAGGTTTTGGTTTTAGTTTTGGTTTAGGTTATAGGTTTTTGGATTTAAGAACGGGTTATGGTTTAGGTTTAGGAAATCGGGTTTAAGTTCGGGATTAGATTTGAGTTTAGGTTTTCAAGTTTAGGTTTAGGTTTAGGTTAGGGAGTTGAGATTAGGATTAGGTGTAGGTTTTGCTTTAGGGAATTGAGTTTATTTTATAGGTTTTGGGAAAGGTTAGGTTTTGGTTATAGGTTTTGGGATTTGGGAATGGGTTCAGGTTATAGGTTTTGGTTTAGGTTATAGGTTTTGGGATTTGAGAATGGGTTTGGGTTATAGGTTTTGGTTTTGGTTATAGGTTTAGGATTTAAGAATGGGTTCGGGTTTAGGTTATAGGTTTTGGTTTTGGTTTAGGTCATAGGTTTTGGGATTTGAGAATGGGTCCGGGTTTTGGTTTATGTTATAGGTTTTGGGATTTGAGAATGGATTCGGGTTTAGGTTATAGGTTTTGGTTTTGGTTTTGGTTTTGGTTTAGGTTTAGGTTTAGGGATTTGAGTTTAGGTTATAGGTTTTGGTTTAGGTTTTAGGTTTAGGTTAAGGTTTGGGTTTGGGTTTTAGGATTTGAGAATGGGTTCGGGTTTAGGTTATAGGTTTTGGTTAAGATTATAGGTTATAGGTTTAGGTTTAGGTTAAGGTTAGGTTTAGGTTATAGGTTTTGGGATTTGGGAATAGTTTTAGGTTATAAGTATAGGTTTATGTTAGGTTATAGGTTTTGGGATTTGATAATGGGTCCGGGTTTAGGTTATAGGTTTCGGTTTTGGTTTAGGTTATAGGTTTTGGTTTAGGTTATAGGTTTTGGTTTTGGTTATAGGTTTTGGTTTGGTTTATAGGTTTTAGGATTTGAGAATGGGTTTGGGTTTAGGTTATAGGTTTTAGTTTTGGTTTAGGTTATAGGTTTTGGGATTTGAGAATGGGTTCGGGTTTAGGTTATAGGTTTTGGTTTTGGTTAATGTTATAGGTTTTGGTTAAGGTTATAGGTTATAGGTTTAGGTTTAAGTTAAAGTTAGGTTTAGGTTTAGGTTATAGGTTTTGGGATTTGAGAATAGTTTTAGGTTATAAGTATAGGTTTAGGTTAGGTTATAGGTTTTGGGATTTGAGAATGGGTTCGGGTTTAGGTTATAGGTTTTAGTTTTGGTTTAGGTTATAGGTTTTAGTTTTGGTTTAGGTTATAGGTTTTGGGATTTAAGAATCGGTTCGGGTTTAGGTTATAGGTTTTGGTTTTGGTTTTGCTTATAGGTTTTAGTTAAGGTTATAGGTTATAGGTTTAGGTTATTTTTAGGTTATAGGTTTTGGGATTTGGGAATAGTTTTAAGTTATAAGTATAGGTTTAGGTTAGGTTATAGGTTTTGGGATTTGAGAATGGGTTTGGATTTTGGTTTTGGTTTTGGTTTTAGTTTAGGTTATAGGTTTTGAGATTTGAGAATGGGTTCGGGTTTAGGTTATAGGTTTTGGTTTTGGTTTTGGTTTAGGTTTAGGTTTAGGGATTTGAGTTTAGGTTATAGGTTTTGGTTTAGGTTATAGGTTTTGGGATTTGAGAATGGGTTTGAGTTTAGGTTATAGGTTTTGGTTTTGGTTTAGGTTTAGGTTATAGGTTTTAGGATTTGAGAATGGGTTCGGATTTTGGTTTTGGTTTTGGTTTAGGTTATAGATTTTGGGATTTGAGAATGGATTCGGGTTTAGGTTATTGGTTTTGGTTTAAGTTTAGGTTTAGGGATTTGAGTTTAGGTTATAGGTTTTGGTTTAGGTTTAGGGATTTGAGTTTAGGTTATAGGTTTTGGTTTAGGTTTTAGGTTTAGGTTTAGAATTTAGGTTTAGGTTTAGGTTTGGATTTGGGTTTTGGGATTTGAGAATGGGTTCGGGTTTAGGTTATAGGTTTTGGAATTTGAGAATGGGTTCGGGTTTAGGTTATAGGTTTTGGAATTTGAGAATGGGTTCGGGTTTAGGTTATAGGTTTTGGTTTAGGTTATAGGTTTTGGGATTTGAGAATGGGTTTGGGTTTAGGTTATAGGTTTTGGTTTAGGTTTAGGTTATAGGTTTTTGGATTTGAGAATGGGTTATGGCCTAGGTGTAGGAAATCGAGTTTAGGTTCGGGATTGAGTTTAAGTTTGGGTTTAGGTTTAGGTTAGAGAGTTGAAATTAGGATTAGGTGTAGGTTTAGCTTTAGGGAATTGAGTTTAGGTTATAGGTTTTGGGATTTGGGAATAGTTTTAGGTTATAAGTATTGGTTTAGGTTAGGTTATAGGTTAAGGTTTAGGGATTAGAGTTTAGGTTATAGGATTAGGTTTAGGTTTAGGTTTAGGGATTTGAGTTTAGGTTTAAGTTTGGGTTTTAGGATTTGAGAATGGGTTCGGGTTTAGGTTATAGGTTTTTGTTTCGATTTAGGTTATAAGTTTTGGGATTTGATAATGGGTTCAAGTTTAGGTTATAGGTTTTGGTTTTGGTTTAGGTTATAGGTTTAGGTTTAGGTTATAGGTTAACGGTTTAGGTTAAGGTTTAGGTTTAGGCTATAGGTTTTTAGATTTGAGAATGGGTTCGGGTTTAGGTTATAGGTTTTGGTTTTGGTTTAGGTTATAGGTTATAGGTTTTAGGTTATAGGATTTGAGAATGGGTTCGGGTTTAGGATATAGGTTTTGGTTTTGGTTTAGGTTATAGGTTATAGGTTATAGGTTTAGGTTTTGGTTTTGATTTAGGTTATAGGTTATAGGTTTAGGTAAAGGTTTAGGTTTAGGTTATAGGTTTTGATTTAGGTTATAGGTTATAGGTTTAGGTTTTGGTTTTGATTTAGGTTATAGGTTATAGGTTTAGGTTTAGGTTTAAGTTATAGGTTTTGGGATTTGAGAATGAGTTCGGGTTTAGGTTATATGTTTTGGTTTTGGTTTAGGTGATAGGTTTTGGTTATAGGTTATAGGTTTAGGTTAAGGTTATAGGTTTTGGGATTTGAGAATGGGTTCGGGTTTAGGTTATAGGTTTTGGTTTTGATTTAGGTTATAGGTTTTGGTTTTGGTTTAGGTTATAGGTTTTAGTTTTGGTTTAGGTTATAGGTTTTAGTTTTGGTTTAGGTTATAGGTTTTGGGATTTGAGAATGGGTTCGGGTTTAGGTTATAGGTTATAGGTTTGGGTTTAGGTCAAGGGTGTGGTCCTTACAAATACAAATACAAATATAAACATGGTCTGTCTAAATGGCTAGGCCCTTCCAATGCCGTCCATAGGAAATGGATAGCTTCATCATGGTCATAATAGCGGTTCCCACCTTCCAGGGAACCCGCTCATCCGGATGGCTCCGACGCACATCCGAGTTTGCTCCATTAATTTTGAGCAAATATATAAACACAGCCTGTCCAAATGGCCAGGTCCCTCCAATGTCGTCCATAGGAAATGGACAGCTTCATCATGGTTATAACAGCGGTTCCCACCTTCCAAGGACCCCCGCTCTTCCGGATAGCTCCGACGCACATTCGGGTCTGTTCCATCAATTTCGAGCAGCAGTTCATAAACACAGCTTGTCCAAATGGCCAGGCCACTCCAATACATAAATCCATGTCATTTGAGAGAGCTCATCACTTGTAAAGGAAACATGAATCATAATAAAGGGCAATAAAAGATTTTTTTTTTAAAATTGAAAGAAGTATAAACTTACAGTCCAATAAGTGAAGAGCCTTGTGTTGTTGTCTCCATAAAGATATGAGTTGACCTGTTTTTGCATTGTTAACGCATTAGGAAATGGATTTGGGTCTGCATTGTTAAGCAGCAATCCACATTAAATTTGCATGTGTGGCCCACCTGATGAGCCGACTAGCCTGATTTTTGGGCCAAGGCATGTTAGTGATGGGACCCACCTGATGGAAGTGCAGATAACATCCAATGTTAGCATTCATCCTTGAATTATAATGTTTTGATCCTCTCTTTTTTCTCTGACAAACAGCTACTATTGTTGAGGACTGTTGGAATTCTTATTCCAGTTTATATAATGGCAAGAGCACTGACTATAATTCAACACAGGCTCCAACAACAGGTAGCTCCCCTTTTCCAAACCTACAAGCGGGATCCAGGCTGTTCACACATAGATTATATTCTTTTTTTAAGCTTAAAATATGATCAGTCCACACATAGATTTCCACACATAAATACTAATGTGATGACCAAATGGAGCCTAAGACTATAAATACGTTCAAATATAGAGTCCAAAATTCATTCAATATTTTTTTTTAAAAAAAACAAGTGCCAAATTAGTTCAAAATGCATACAGGATCTTGATATAATAAAATTACCAAAAGCACATGTTTTAGATATAATAAAATACTACGTCAATGTTGACCTACTGATGTAGGGTATGATACTTTACTTGGTTGAAATGTTGTTGCAGCTTCTCATTTGTGAAATTAATACAGAACTGCTCAAAACTGCACAACATGAAATATTGAATGTTAAGTAGGTAGGTGTTGTTGATTTTTAATCTTTTTCTTTATCAAGGGTTACCTGTTTTCCTTGAAACTTTTAAAACCATAGATGTCAAGGACCCCAATCAGAGACTTCAAGTTTGGATCTTGCCCAATTGAGACATTAATTTTCTCCACAATCCTGCAAATAAAATTTGTGCACCTTCACCTCTTATGTCCATGCCTCACGACATTTAAAAATGACATTCATGTATAAAAAAGAAAAGTAATGCGACCTGATAAGATCCATGAAAACATGCAAGAATCTTACCAGTCAAACAAGTGGGAATATATTGTCTTTACCAAACCATCCCTGCTAACTGTTGCACCAAGAGGATCAAGGGTTCTAGTAATAACTTCTTCGGGGGTTATCATCACACGTTTACACAGTGCATCTTCCAATGCCCTAGGATCACACCTGAAATAGTAATAAAATTAAGGGTTACCAAATGACCACTACATTGGATAAAGCATCAAGGACCTGCATGTAATAATATAGCATGTCATACATGAGAAGTTCAACTGTCATCTTGAGATGGAATTTAGCTTTGTCATCTTTCAAAACTGAGGAGTCGATTTCCTTCCCCTTAGCAAAATCAATATTACCAATATGAAGAATGGCTGCAATGACTCTAAAGATCGCTTCCTGACAGAATACTTGCATTAGGAAATGGCACTGACAATTTTTTTCCATTTTCAAATCCAGAAAGCAGCTGATTATGATTCAAATTTATAGTAAAGACTATACCTGTTCATGTTCGCTAATTCCAACAATATCCATAGCTCTCCGAGTTGCAAGATAGTCATGGGAATCACTCACACCGACAAGATCATAGTAATTTGATTGATTAAGACAGTGAAGAGATTTGGGGTTTCCCAACTTATAATGCAAGATAGTCATGGGAATCACTCACACCGACAACACCATTCTTTTTAACTAATAAAAAAAAGACCCAACTCAGCTGGGTCTCAGTTCATTTCTTTTTTGTCTATCGAATAGCTAGGAATTTCATCTTAGGTAGTTCTCTAACAACTGTAGGGATCAAAGGAAGTATGGCAGCCCCTTCATTCAAAGTTGGTAAATAGAAAATTCATACCTTGGCAAAGGATGCTAAATATCCATTGGTCCAGGATCATATAATTCTTAAATGAACAGAAACCCTTTCACCTTCAATGTCAGTTGGTAGAGCCGATATTCAAACCAGCCTTTCCATTTCCTCAGGTCATCATCATTTTCTGTAGTGATTAGAAAATGATGTCGATCTCCAGATAGTTCCTGTATGCATCAAAGAATGGGTAGGGCTCGAAAAGGGTATTCCAATTAGCCTTGTTTATCTCCGTTGCTTGTAAGAGAAATTAAGAGGTATACATAAATAAAAGAAGGTAAAGGGAAAAGGAAAATTGCTAGTACTATTCAAATAAAAGAGGCTCATTTTCAAGATGGCATGGCTATGGCTCCTACAGTTTTCTTTGGGCCATTAAAGAGCTCAGGTCTAGGTCTTACTTTGCAGGCTGACTTGGATAGACCTTGTATCCAAATTCCCTAATTAGCATATGCATTTTAAGAACTAAGCAAATGGATAACTACAAGAATAAACAGAAATTACTGTGAGTGTTGACTGTTGCTGTATTTTCTTTCTTGCCCATCTTTTCGTTGAATGTGAACCTCTGAAATGGCCAATTCCAGAGCATAAAACAGGAAGGTTGATCTAATGTGGGAAATCAATCCTAAAACGTCACCAATCTACCATTTAAAAGTTGACCCCAAACTGTTGGAGAAAGGCTAAGATGATGACAGCATTAGAAAATCTTACTCATGGCCAAACCTCCACCTTGATTCTTGGGTTGACACCCTGGACCAGAAATAGAAAGAATGAGGGGGAAAAAAAATTATAGCAAATTCTGGCCATTGTGTTCATTTCTTCTATTTGATGAGCTAAGTTCACTTGCCATTTGTATTTGAAGGATGCCCACTCATTACCTCTATTTGTGCTATTTCCAAAATTGTCACTTTGATATAAAAATGAAAGAAACCTTGCAAAACCAAGGCCAGTTGTAAAGACCTTTGGCTGAGCCCAATAGATCACATAAACAAGCCTCAAAACCTGTTGTTCTATAGATTTTATTTATTTATTGAAAGGTTACAAAAGCATAGGAAAACAAGCCTCGAAACCTGCATTTCTACATTGAACAATCATAGTTGGTAAAATGACAGGATGCACAACTAGATAGGGAAACAAGCCTCAAAACTTGCGTTTAACACTGAACAAAATCATGGTTGATAAATTACAGGATGCACAAGCATAGGAAAAGAAGCCTCAAAACCTTCATTTCTAGATTAAAATATCATGATTGCTACAAATGACAAGATGAACAAGCATAGGGAGTCTTCAGTCATAGTACTTCTGAAATTCTTCCTTTGGCATATTGGGTTATATCATCATACAATCCAAAGAAGAAGCTTCCTACTTGATGGATGTGCCTCAAAGAGGATTCTCAATCCTCTTTGTACCAATATCCTTAGCATTCATGATGCAACATTTAAGAGTTGCTGAAATAACATTTAGAACAACAATAGGACCAAGACGTTATTTGCCACAAAAATTATTGAGTTGTTTCAATTTCAGGATATGGTCTTTCCACATGCTAGAATGCCAAATCAATGGCCCCATCACTATTTGCATTCACCAAGTGTGTGGTGAGGACCATGCTAATGGACAGCATATGCATAAAACACATCGGTGGGCCCGTGGGTGAGAGAGTGGATTCTGTCACGCCCCAAACTCGGAAACCGGGTTCACAAAATTCCCGATCACCGAATCCGGCGCCGACAGCCTCCGTAGAACCCCATTCTCGGCTCCTAGGTCCCATTCGCCAGGTTCCGATCCTGGGATGCTACGAGGAGGATTTTCAATGTCAGTTTGATTCGTAATAAGCATAACCACAACAACCAAGAACTCCATTACATCTCCACTATGATCAAAAACTTTACAAGTATAATGAGCATAAAGGAAAATACAATGGTAAAGAACAAAAACTTCAAAATGCTCTGCAACGTGCTCCTGCCTCAGCGCTGCTGCGAACCAACGTCACTTGCACGCAACGGTCGTGCTTAAGCTTATAGAAAGCTTAGAGGGTGGTAAAAGTGTGTGCGCAAGGTAGTAATATGAACATGCAATGTCAGAGTAAAGCGGAATATGCAGATGGATTTATAATATTATGAGCCGTACCAAGGCTTATGCGATGCAAGACATGAATGGTATCGGCCATCCCAAGGTCATGCTATGTATAATGCAACTCAAGCATACAAGTCCTCATCTATGTCCACACATCAATACAGCTCAAAATATGAGATATCACCGGGGTCTAGTACACTCTAAACCAGATTGCCGCCACATCGCGCGTAATAAGGTAAGTGGAAGAGACCTCACTATCCGTCTGCCAATATCGGGCGCGATTCGTCGATAGCGGACCCATTCCTCGGGCTGGTCAAACTCAGCCTAGCATTGCCCCCTACTCTCGGGCGGGTAAGGCCACACCCCCTCCCAACCGACCATGACATAGTGGAGAGCGTAACCGTCTGGTAATCGACACTCAACGCTCATTTACCCACTCGGTCTAGACGTTGGAGCAACCTCTTAGTACCATAAGGGTTTAGGGACTTTCACCCAGGGATATCTATAGTACCCTATGTAGAACAAGATTTTCGGTATCCAATCCTGCCAACCACGATCTGTCTGTGGAGGCTATGGCCCCGATGTCGCTAGGGCGTACAATCACCATGTCACACAAATGCGGAATGCATGAATCACGCTATCCAGTCATGCAACCAATCTTGCGCATACCGTGCGCTCATGTAGGGCAACACCGCCTAACCGGGAGCCCATAAACAACCTGTCCGAAGGCAAATGCTATGATCAGACAATTTTCACGTCAAGCATACATATGATGCGTATGATCATGAGTCATGAAACTGTACTAAACATGATATAATAAAATGAACTATCTCACAATGCAGATGGACCTAGACGGCCTATACACGATAAGTACGGCCCAGTAATGGGCCCTAAGGAGAGTCGTAATGTGGACATCCAACCAGCATTACACTCGCAATGTGGACGTCAAACCAACATTACTCCCAAGTCATGATCTTTGTAAATATCAGTACTTAGTCTGTAATGGGATTACACATTGCAATGGACCGTAGGTTGTCCCCATTAGACCTTACATATATATCAGATGGGCCATATCCTATGGGCCTTTTTTTATCAGATGGGGCACATAAATGGGCCACACCAATGGGTCTTATGTGCATTGCAATGGGTCAAAACCCGTGGGCTTTGGATTACATCAAATGAGCTTAGTCTCATGAGTCTAATATATGACCAATGGGCCACACCAATTGGGCCCCACATGTAGATCAAGTGGGCCTCAACCCATAGACCTAACATGAGTTCAATGGGCCTAAACCCCTAGGCCTTACATATATCAAATGGCCTACTTCCATGGGCTTTAAGTTTCAACAAAAGGGTCCAATTACATGGGCCTTGAAGCACATCAAATGGGCCTAGTCCCATGGACTTGCAACACATCAAATGGGCCTAAGTCCATAGGCCTTATATGAATCAAATGGGCCTAACCCATAGGCATTTCATAAATCAAATGGGCCTAGCCCATAAGCCTGTTACAAATCAGATGGGCCTAACCCATGTGTGAATGGCCCACCAAATCAATAGCATCATGCTTTAAAATGATCCCACCAAGGGGATGGACGGTCTGGATACATCACGTGCGTCATGGTGGGTCCCACTGTCGCTGGACAGTGAAGACCACACATGCACTCTAAGGGCCCCACCGTCCGCTGGACGGTGAGAGGGCAGAGGCGTCACGGTGGGTGCCACCGTCCACTGGACGGTGGACTACAACACATACTACATTGTGGGTCCCATGCGGGGCCCACTGTGATGTTTAGATGACATCCAACCCATTCATAAGGTCACTCGGACCTGGATGAAGGGAAAACATAAATTTCAGCATGATCCAACACCTCAGTGGGCCCCAAACAGATTTCAATGGTATAGTTCAATTCCACTGTTTCGTGTGGTGTGGTCCACCTGAGTCTTGGATCGTGCCGAAACTTGGAGGGGACCCACTTGAGAAGGGGGCCCACCTCATGAACAGATTGGATGACAAACGAACATTACAGTGGGGCCCACACGCAGGGCCGTGGGTGGCCAGCGGACGCCCGCCCGTCTGCGCGCCTGCACGCAGCAGCGTGCAGCGCTGCCTGCTGACGCCACATGCAGAGGCTCTGCCTCTTATCAATTTTGGGAAAAATCTTTTTTCCCAGGGTTTTTCATGCGTGGGGCCCGCTAAAATGAAATTCGCTCCGGCCATTGCGTTCTGTGGCCCGCAACAGTCGAAATGAGTCCAGAGTTTAAATTTTTTTGACGCTTGGAAAGTGAAATAACATAAGAAAATAGCATTTGAATGGTGAGGACGCAATATTTGTCGCTATGGCCCACCAGGTGCTCCGTTCAATCTCATTTTTTGGCTCAACGCCTAAAATGAGATGGTGAAAGGGATGGACGGCTTGGATTAGGACGATACATCAGGGTGGGGCCTAAGCAAGTGGACCACCCAAAAGCCTTTCCGTCTTTCCCCTTTTCTCCTTTCATTTGAAACGTCCAGCGTCCCAGATGCTGGACGGTTTATGATTATTTTTTTTTAAATGGTGGGCCCTGATGAAGTGGGCCACCACTGATGGGTGGCATGGGAATAACGTCTAAGGTGGGCCCCACTTGAATGAGACTAATTACATCAAGGTGGGATCCATTCAAGTGGGCCACAATCCTATAGCATAAAAATAAAATAAAATAAAAGCAATAAAAGAGAGAGAGAGACATGGAGAGTGGGACACGGCTTGTGATGGAGGGACCCCGTCATTATGGGCCCTCCCTTTCATGAAATCATACATCAAGTGGGTCATTTTGCACATGTGACCATCGAAATTGAAGATCAACGGTGGGGATCCTTTCCCCACCAATATGGATGGTCTAGATGACCTTTCTAAAGAAAATAAACATCATGATGGGGTCCATGGAGAATGGCCCCATCATGGAATGATCATGATGATCCAAGTGGTCCATCGACCACCTTTTAGGGTCCCAAGTGAGATCCACACCATGGATCGGTGGGCCTCACTTGGTCCACCATAAAAATAAGAAAAATTAGAATGATTTAGCACCCACCGTCCGATCTTCTTGCTCCTAGGGGTTCCTTGGCACCTTAGCTTCAACTTCAATGGTTAAGATGAAGAATGGAGGGTTGAGATGGGAGATTTTGGGGTAGGAAGGTGGGCCACTTGGAGCTTAGGAGGGTTTGAGAAACTCCATGCGTATGGAGCTTGGAAGTTGCTTGGAGGTTTAAAATGAGAAAGAGAGAAAGAGAGAGAGTGATGTAAGGGAGAGAGAGAGAGTGATGGATGGATGGGTGAGTGATGGTTGTGTAAGAAAAGCTTGACTTTTGAGGCTTTTGTGTAAGAGAGGTATGAGAGATGAAGACTTTTGTGGCTTTTTGTGTAAGAGAGGTATGGGAGATGAAGACTTTTGTGGTTGCTTGGAAAAATGGAATAAAGTGATGTGTACTTGACATGTGATGGCTTGATGGATTGATTGATTAATGGGATTGATGTGATTGATGTGACACATCGTAGAGATTCCCTTGCGTTTCGTAACGCGCGGCGTTTTCTTGCACCGAACATTGGCCCACATCTCTTGACCAGGGTATCGCCTCGGCGCGCGAGTCGTGGCATCGGAACCGCAACGACGGCGCGGTCGCTATGGTATTGGTCTCGGGTTGAGTCGACTCGGGTTGTCGGCATATGAATCAGGGTCGCGCGTCGATATTGGTTAAGGGTCGAAAGTTGCTGGAATTTGACCTGTAAGACCGCGGAAGTGTACGGAAAGGTACGGACCAAGATACGGGTCTTACAGATTCAATAAGGCTCTGACATGGCGTGATTTGATTGGGTCATGTGCTGCTGCCAGAGTCAACCAAAGCATGTTTGAAAGTGGGGGTGGACCAATCAAATCTAGCAAAGCCAGGGCCTCATGAAATCCACTCCCAGTGGGTGAAGGGTCTACATAGTACCCATGAGAGAATTGACCAAACAGCTTTGATAAGCCCACGAGTGTAAAAATCTTCTCTCCTACATACTACCACATTCACTTGAGTGGAAAATAGCATGATATCCATTTATCAGGTGGACCACACTATAGGAAACAGTGGTGATTGAACATCCAATCATTAAAAACTTCCTATGGCCCACTGTAATGTTTTTGTAATGTTTATTTGCCATCCAACTATTGAGGGTCAAATAGTGCATATTAGACCCCAAATATTGTCCAGATTTACGAGCAAAATAGTGTTTAACGGCTGATTTAATCGTGTGGATGCTGCAGGTTGATTTTACAAGCTTGGATCGAAATAGGATACTAAATGCATGGATTTAACGCTCTAAATTCACCAAAGCATGGGACACACTCCAGGGGACCAAGATTGACAGACATACACGGTCAGAAATCCGAGAAAACTAAGAAACTGAAGCTCAAGTGGCTTGAAACGCATCCAGAATGCAAGATCATATGGTTCCTGACATCTGATCGGGTCGAAACTTTATACATGAGATAAGGGCCATAAATTAACCGTACACGTAAAATTTCAACCATTGGATCGTTATGGAAGTGCCCCAACTGATAGATCAGCCCATAAACCGTTGATTCTGGGCCCACTTGATATCTGGAACTGCCTCAACTTTGGCATGGACGGTTTAAATATGAATATGAAGTAAATGGATGGTTTGGATTTCTGAGAAACATCACAATGGACCCTGTATATGCACGTGCGCATACCCAATGCACATGTGTCCGCAGTGTACACAAAAACCAGAAACAGGTCAGCGTACGCTGACCCGTCTTCATCCCTCTACTGCGAAAGAACGGACAGCGTATTTACGCTGTCCGTCCGTTTGTTATTAGTGGGCCCCATTTGTGGCATGGATTGGTGATCTGAACCGTCCATACTCTCGATAGGGGGGGAAAAACCCTCACCTAGCTGTCCTTTTGATCCTATGCACAGGTACGGACGTAGATGGATGGAAAATGTAGGATAGATGGCTGGGTTACAGATTCTGTGGGCCACACCGAAATGCTCCAAAAACACCCCTTCCTGAACAGTTTTTCGTCCTAAAGCCAATGGACGGTGTAGATTTTCAAAAAGAAAGCTCAGTGGGCCCCACCGATCATCAAAACGGAAGAAGCTTCCGCTTTCGCGTCCACGTAATGTACGGACGCTGGCCATTTTTACGATCAGCTGTGGGCCCCACACGTGCCCCATAAGCTCAATCCAAACCGTCCACCGTGTAGACAGCCGCGAGCACTACAAAACCATGTTGTCACTTTTCACCCATGCGTGCACACGTGTGAGATACAGAGGCCACAAAAGGGCTGCCTTGCAACGTTCAAAACTGATTCTTTTGTGATTTCTTCTCTGGGCCGCGTCAATGGACGTTCAAAACCACCCATTCTTGACTGAAATTTCATTCTGAATCCAATGGACAGGGTGAATTTTTCAGAAAATGCTTCTGTGGGGCCCACCGACCACAACAGCGAAATGGTACGAAAGGTTTCGCACATCCGTGAAAACTGACTTTTTCAAGCGGTTTTGGCCCACCATCTTTGATCATATGGCAGATCTGAACCGTCTATCATGTAGAGAACCCAAGAAAGTACTAAGGGACGGTGTTTCTTTGAAATTTGAGCGAGAAAAGTGGCGTGTTTCGAGACACCGAACTTGGATGTAAAATTACACTCCGTGTCCTGCTACAACTCTGTCACAGACTCCAGCCTTCCAGCAGCTATAAAAGGAGGTTTTGGACGTGGGGAGCATTCATTCAGGTCTAGGAAGGAAGAAAAAGAGAGACGTGGAGGCTCGGGTAGGGACCTGAAGTAGAAGAAAAAAAGAGTATTTTCTTTTTATTTTTTTAGTTTATTGTGGAGATTTAGCCATCCATGTCTGGCTAAACCTCTTAGCTAGGGCTAAGATGTGAAGCTTGTAGTGATATGGGAGATTTGATTTTATTTTAATTTTAATGCATGAATTGACGTTGATTTTAGTTAATTATTATGGGAATGTTTTAGGTTTTTAATGGTCTGTTGTGACTGAAATTACAATGGGTCTACAATGGCTTTGAATATTTCCATTCTCTTCAATGTTTATGATGTCAGGAAGCCCTGTTGTTCACCATAGTCTCCTGGGCATGGTTGGATGTCGGTACCCTTCCTAACCTTCATACATGTGATGGGTTGGTAATTAGTTTAATTCTGTTGTTTGCCATAGTCTTTGGGCATGGTTTGTTGATGGAATCCATTCTAATTCATACACCTTTCATCTCTTTGAAAACTAGATCAACGGCAGTTCAGTAATTTTCATAATTTTTGATGCAAGTATAAGTTCTCCCTGATCTCTACAAGTGGATCCTCTGAATCCCTAGTTTCCTATCTCTGATTTGTTTCCTAAGTTTTAGATTAATTATTCTATAAGTATTCCACCATTGCTAATTGATTTAGAATTCATCTTAGCCTAGTTCTCGTTCTAGTTAGTTTTAGATAACGTACAAGTTCCAGTCCCTTGGGATTCGACCTCGGTCTTACCGAGTTATTACTACATCACAACCCTGCACTTGGGGAGTGAACAAGTTTTTGGCGCCGTTGCCGAGGACTGTCGGATACGTTTTTCTGAAATTAATTAGTTTTAGGATTAGTTTAGGATTATATTTTCTTTTTAGAAATTTTTAATTCTAGGTTTAGAAGCTTAATTATTTTCCTTATTAGAAATTTTTTCTAACTTTAGAAACTTTCTATTCTTCATTATATTTGATTTTTAGAACTAACCTAATTTTTCTGTTTTGTAGGAAACTTTCAATTTAGTAAGGTCTTTCTAATTTCCCTTTCTTTGAAAATTCTTATTTTCCCTAAAAATTAGTTTACTCTTAATTAGGACTTCCTATTCTTAGAAACTAACTTATTTTGTTTTGTTTTGCAGCTTCTCAACCTAGGACTCCAAATTTGGTAATTTCTTTCCATCTTTCTCTTTTCTTTTCTAGATTTCTTCTTCCTTTCTCTTAGGTTTAAGTTAGAATTTGAGGACTGAGTGTGTTTTATGCCCTAGTGAGCACGCGACAACACTCGACGTCTCGTGACTGAAGGAGGATTAGTTGAGGGGTTGACTGTCCATCGCAGGACTAGACACCACTTGAATTCTCCTGAGTTAGAAGACGTTATGGCTGAAAATCAACCTCAAGCACTACCCCAACCAAGGGTTGAGGAAGTACATGATGAGAATGAGGTGCATCAGGCACCCCCGCCTCGTACTTTACGAGATTATTTACAACCGGTGGTGGTGAGTATGCCCTCATGCATGATTTTTCCTGAGAATACAGGACATATGGACATCAAGCCAGGGGTTATCCAACTCCTTCCTAAGTTTCATGGGCTTGAGTCTGAAGAACCATACTTGCATCTGAAAGAGTTCGATGAAATCATTGGCACCTCATACTTTCCTAATGTATCTGAGGATACTATTAGGCTGAAACTCTTTCCATTTTCCTTGAAAGAAAAAGCCAAGACATGGTTACATTCACTGCGTCCTAGATCCATTGGCACATGAAATGATATGCAGAGTGAATTTATAAAGAAATTTTTCCCACATCATAAGACAATTACCCTCAGGAGAGCAATCATGAACTTTGCCCAAAAGGAAGATGAAACATTCTTCCAATGTTGGGAAAGGTTCAAGGATCTGGTTAATGCATGCCCACAACATGGCTTTAAAATATGGCGCATTACAAATTTTTTCTATGATGGGCTAACATCTTCCATGCGCCAAATGGTTGAGATAATGTGTAACGGAGAATTCATCAATAAAAATGTCGACGAGGTATGGGATTACCTCGATAGTCTCGCTGAAAAAACACAATCATGAGACTATTACCCAAGGACAAACACTACGTCTAGGCTGACTCATTCAAGGGAAAAAGGAGGAATATATCTCCTGAAAGAGGATAATGATCTTAATGCTAAGGTGGCCAATCTCACCAGAAAATTTGAGGCCATGGAAGGAAGGAAGGAAAAGGTTAATGAAAGTGTTTGCGGCATCTGTGATTGAAACATTCATACTACTGAAAATTGTCCTTCAATACCTGCCTTTCGAGAAGTATTGAATGAACAATCTAACTATTAAAGACCTTTCAATGGACCACCCTCTAATACGTACAATTCTGGCTGGAAAAATCATCAGAATTTTAGTTCAAGGAACGGACAAACTGCTACCCCTCAAGGTTTCTTCAATCAAAATCCAAATCAGGGAAAACCTCAAGAAGAATCGGTTCAAATTTCCATACAAGAGCTGGCTCGGACAATGCAAGAAATTTCAGATTTTATGCAAAAAATAGATTCACGTATGATGGCTATGGAAAAAGGGATGCTCCCTGCACAACCAATCCCCAATCTTAAACCACAATACGAGACAGGTAATCCCAGCTCTTCAAATCAAATGGGGCACGCTAAATCCATCACCATTCTTAGGAGTGGGAAGGTTATTGATAATACCCTTCCGGTTAAGCCCAAAAAGCCTCAAGAACCAGAAGAGGACAACAATGATGGATCTAGTGGCGCCCCACAAAAATTTGAACCGGAACCTCTAGAAAAGTCAGTTGCTCCGTTTCTCCAATGGTTGGTTGAACTAAAATGTCTATCTAACTCTCAGGATATCCTAGAGGTGTTGAAACAA
Source organism: Magnolia kwangsiensis (assembly GCA_037074715.1). Lineage (NCBI taxonomy): Eukaryota > Viridiplantae > Streptophyta > Magnoliopsida > Magnoliales > Magnoliaceae > Magnolia > Magnolia kwangsiensis. The sequence goes on along the minus strand of CM073576.1, from coordinate 36,412,692 downwards.
GTGAAAGTCAACATTCCTCTTCTTGACGTTGTAAAACAGATTCCTTTATATGCTAAATTTCTAAAGGACTTATGCACTACCAAACGACAGAAAAGTGTTCAAAAGAAGATCTCCTTGACTGAGAAAGTGAGTGCCATCCTGAAACAAGATGTGCTGCAAAAATTCAAAGATCCCGGTTGCCCAACCACATCATGTGTAATCGAAAACTATCGAATTGATCTCGCACTTCTTGACTTAGGAGTAAGCGTCAATCTGATTCCCTACTCGGTATATCAACAGTTAGGTTTGGGTGAATTAAAACCCACTCGAACCACACTACAACTTGCTGATCGTTCTGTTCGTGTACCAAGAGGGATCATCGAGGATGTGTTGGTCCAGGTTGATAGATTCTACTACCCTGTTGATTTTATCAGTTTGGACACCGAATCCATCAATGACACGAGCACTCAGATTCCTGTCATTCTTGGTCGCCCATTCCTGTCCACTTCAAATGTAATTATCAATTGCAGGAATGGTGTCATGACTATATCCTTTGGAAATTTGATATTGGAATCGAATATCTTTTTCAGTAACGACAGCAACTCAGAGGATGATGACGATTTCCACGATGTTAACGTGATTGATTCTTTTATGGAAGATAGAACGCCTCTCACCTTATCCTCTAATCTTCTAGAGACGTGCCTGGCCCACTCCCATGATCTTGATGATGATATAATTAGGGAGACGTGTGCCATGCTTGATACTGCACCGGTACTTGAAGTTAACCGGTGGAGGCCACACATTGAAGAATTGTCCCAAACTGATGTAGTGCCTCTACCGTCTAACCTCAAGCCACCGAAGCTTGACCTAAAACCTTTGCCCTCTGATTTAAAATATGTCTATTTAGGTCAAGATGAGACATACCCGGTGGTGATCTCTGCCCACCTGGAGAAAGAACAGGAGAGTATGCTGATATCTACTCTCATTGAGCATAAGGGAGCTCTTGGATGGACGATAGCAGACCTCAAGGGAATTAACCCATCGATTTGTACTCACCGTATATATCTTGAGGACAATACAAAGGCTATTCGGCAATCACAACGTAGACTAAATCCAAACATGAAGGAAGTGGTTAAGGCCGAGGTTCTCAAACTATTAGAAGTGGGGATCATTTACCCCATATCCGATAGTCAATGGGTGAGTCCAACTCAGGTGGTTCCTAAGAAGTCTGGGATCACCATCGTAGCCAATGCCAATAATGAACTCGTGCCAACCAGAGTTACTACTGGTTGGAGAATGTGCATTGACTACAGAAAGCTGAATACCGTCACAAGGAAAGACCACTTTCCTTTGCCCTTCATTGATCAAATCTTGAAAAGGCTAGCTGGTCATTCCTATTATTGCTTCCTTGACGGGTATTCAGGTTATAATCAGATTGAAATCGCCCCTGAGGATCAGAAAAAGACTACATTTACATGTCCTTACGGTACCTTTCTTACAGAAGGATGCCATTCGGGTTATGTAATGCCCCTGCCACCTTTCAGCGATGCATGGCGAGTATCTTTTCTGACATGGTGGGAAAATATCTAGATGTCTTCATGGACGATTTCTCTGTTTTTGGTTCATCTTTCAGCGAATGCTTAGCAAGTCTTAAATGTGTGCTGAAAAGATGTGAAGAAAAAAATTTGGTACTTAACTGGGAGAAGTGCCATTTTATGGTTCAAAAGGGAATTGTCCTTGGGCATATCATCTCGTCCAAAGAAATCGAGGTAGATAAGGCAAAAATTGATCTTATCTCTAACCTACCTCCACCCAAAAATATCAGAGACGTGCGATCCTTCTTAGGACACGCAGGCTTTTACAGACGATTCATAAAGGACTTTAGTCTCCTCTCTCGTCCTTTATGTAATCTTCTTCAAAAGGATACACCATACGAGTGGACTGAGCAGTGCCAAGAAGCTTTCACTAAGCTTAAGGGCATGTTAACCACTGCACTTATCATGCAGCCACCCGACTGGAGTCTTCCTTTTGAACTTATGTGCGACGCCTCTGATTATGCTCTTGGAGCGGTTCTAGGCCAGAGAAAAGATAAGCGGCCTTACGTTATTCACTATATAAGTAGGACTCTAAATCCTGCCCAAGTGAACTACTCGACTACGGAAAAGGAACTCTTAGCCGTAGTGTTCGCTTTGGATAAATTTCGGTCCTACCTGATCGGATCCAAGATCATTATTTATACAGATCATGTGGCACTTAAGTATCTTCTTTCCAAGAATGATTCTAAGCCCAGCCTAATACGATGAATCCTTCTACTCCAAGAATTTGATTTAGAAATTAAAGACAAAAAGGGAGTAGAGAACGTAGTAGCTGATCACCTTTCTCGCCTTAATACCTTTGATTCCCTTGAGGCGACCCATATCAATGACATGTTCCCTGATGAACAACTGTTTAGAGTCTCCCATTCACCTTGGTTCGCTGATATTGCTAATTATCTTGCTACAGGTGCCATACCGACACACTGGATGTCACAAGATAAGAAGAAATTCTTTATCAAGGTGCGTAAATTTTTCTGGGACGATCCATATTTTTTTAAATATTATCCAGACCAAATCTTAAGGAGATGCGTACCAGACGATGAGCATCAGAGTGTCATCTCCTTCTGTCACTCACAGACCTGTGGTGGTCACTTTTCTGTTAAAAAGACCACGGCCAAGATTTTACAGTGTGGCTTCTACTGGCCCACTATGTTCAACGACACTCATGAGTTTTGCAAGGCTTGTGAGCGTTGTCAGAAATTGGGAGCATTGTCCCGTTGAAATATGATGCCTTTGAATCCCATCCTTATTATAGAAGCATTTGATTGTTGGGGCATTGATTTCATGGGACCATTGCCCCAATCATTTGGAAATCTGTATATTTTGCTCGCCGTAGACTATGTCACTAAATGAGTCGAAACAATTTCGTGCCACAAAAATGACCATCGCACGGTCATTAAATTTTTGAAAGAAAATATCCTGTCGAGGTTCGGAACGCCTCGAGCCATCATTAGTGATGGGGGCTCACACTTCTGTAATAGACCATTTGAGAGCTTAATGAAGAAATACGGTATCTCTCATAAGGTGAGCACCCCATACCATCCACAGACAAGTGGACAAGCTGAAATTTCCAATAGGGAGATCAAACATATCCTAGAGAAAACGGTTAACCCTGATCGTAAGGACTGGTCAATCCGATTGACCGATGCCTTATGGGCGTACCGTACTGCTTTCAAAACTCCTATTGGAACATCTCCCTTTAGACTTGTCTATGGGAAAGCTTGTCACTTGCCTGTGAAATTGGAACATAAAGCATACTGGGCGATCAAAAATCTGAATTTCAATCTGGATAACGCTGGCTCGCTACACAAACTTCAATTAAATGAACTGGAAGAAATCCGGAACGATGCATATGAGAACTCGAGAATTTATAAGGACAGGATGAAGGCGTTTCATGATCAACATATTCTATGAAAATCATTCACGCCAGGTCAGAAAGTCCTCTTGTATGACTCTCGACTACATCTCTTTCCGAGTAAGCTTCGATCTCGTTGGACCGGCCCTTACATTGTTGTTACTGCTTATCCTCATGGGGCCGTCGAGATAAAAGATCCCGACAATGGCAAGGAGTTTAAAGTAAATGGACATCGATTAAAGACATTTGTTGAGACATTTGATTCAGAGGACATGTCCATGCCTCTGATTGCTCCTGTTTACCAGGACTGATCTCCTAGTCTGATGGAGGTATAGGTAGGTTTATCGCTTTCATAGGTTTAGGATAGTTGCTTTCATAGGTTAGTTAGTTCAATGTTTGTGGGTAACATTACTGCAAACCCTCACGAGACTACAACTCGTCCACTAAGGGTAACCTAGGGGTTTAAAGGCTTGTTGCATACGCTAAATGCAATCGAGAGCACCTGCGAAAGTGGTATAGGTATGATTTTATTTTCGTCATTTTTGTTTTTCTTTTTCTCTCATGCTAACCAGCTTCCATGCTATGATCTCTTAGAAAGTCTCTCTCTTGATTCGTTATCCAGGTACTATCTTCCCATCACTTTACTTTTGTTGTTCCATGTTTAGATCTTTTACATTGAGGACAATGTAGATTTTAGGTTGGGGGTGGGAGATTAGGCCTCCTAATCAGTATTTTCTTGGTCTTGAGCAAAAATTGTGAAAAAATTTTAAAATTTTTCTGACATTTCTTGTAAATTCAATGTGATTTTGACATCTATCTTTGATTTAGAATTACGAGATACATGATGTTGGTAATTTATGACTCTTGGATTTAGCTACTTGATAGATTTCACAGTTGAGTTTGAATTATCAATCCATGATTAGAGATTTTAAACATTGATTGAATCATGATTTCAGGACACGTCTTGCTTAAACATTAAGATTTCAGTTTCATATCGAAGGATTAACTTGGTAATCACTAAGCACGAAAGCAACCAGCCTGAAATATCTTGCCATCATGGTATAAAAATTGAAAAGGTTGGATAATTAATCTTCACCATAGGTTTGCTCCCTATAGGTGTAGAGTTAATTCCCCATGAATGATATGTGAAAAAGAGTCAGGTGTACGATCTTCACCATAGGTTTGCTCCCTATAGGTGAGGATTTGATTCCCCTTCCTTGGCATTACTTTGAATAGAAAAATCACAAGTTAATAGGTTAATCTATGAGGCAAGTTTTGGATTAGATTTTGGTTGTCATGAATTTTCTTGTTGGTTACCAATGATATCATGAAATTGATGATTGGATCTCTTAATGATGATAAGCCGAGATTAGACTATACATCCATGGATCTCAATGTTTAAAATTTTTCTAATTGATGGATTAATACTTTACACTTGATTAATGAAGTTTAATGTGTGCTTGAGTCCAGGAGAAAACAATTTCCAACATTCATGAATATTAAATTTCTCGTATCTTGTTCAAAATCTCACTCGATTTCATAGAAAGTTCTCCTATCATTCTCAACTTATTTTTCGCATACCTTGCTCGGGACTAGCAAGATGCTGGTTGGGGGTTGTGTTGAGGGTCAAATAGGGCATATTAGACCTCAAATATTGTCCGGATTTACGAGAAAAATAGTGTTTAATGGCTGATTTAATCGTGTGGATGTTGCAGGTTGATTTTACAAGCTTGGATCGAAATAGGATACTAAATGCATGGATTTAACGCTCTAAATTCACCAAAGCATGAGACACACTCCAGGGGACCAAGATTGACAGACATACACGGTCAGAAATCCGAGAAAACTAAGAAACTGAAGCTCAAGTGGCTTGAAACGCATCCAGAATGCAAGATCACATGGTTTTCGACATCTGATCGGTTTGAAACTTTATGCATGAGATAAGGGCCATAAATTAACCGTACACGTAAAATTTCAACCATTAGATCGCTATGGAAGTGCCCCAACTGATATATCAGCCCATAAACCGTTGATTCTGGGCCCACTTGATATCTGGAACTGCCTCAACTTTGGCATGGACGGTTTAAATATGAATATGAAGTGAATGGATGGTTTGGATTTCTGAGAAACATCACAATGGACCCTGTATATGCACGTGCGCATACCCAATGCACATGTGTCCGCAGCGTACACAAAAACCAGAAACGGGTCAGCGTACGCTGACCCGTCTTCATCCCTCTACTGCGAAAGAACGGACAGCGTATTTACGCTGTCCGTCCGTTTGTTATTAGTGGGCCCCATTTGTGGCCTGGATTGGTGATCTGAACCGTCCATACTCTCGATAGGGGGGAAAAAATCCTCACCTAGCTGTCCATTTGATCCTATGCACAGGTACGGATGTAGATGGATGGAAAATGCAGGATGGACGGCTGGGTTACATATTCTGTGGGCCACATCGAAATGCTCCAAAAACACCCCTTCCTGGACGGTTTTTCATCCTAAAGCCAATGGACGGTGTAGATTTTTAAAAACAAAGCTCAGTAGACCCCACCGATCATCAAAGCGGAAGAAGCTTCCGCTTTCGCATTCGTGTAATGCACGGCCGCTGGCCGTTTTTGCGATCAGCTGTGGGCCCCACACGTGCCTTATAAGCTCAATCCAAATCGTCCATCGTGTAGACAGCCGCGAGCACTACAAAACCATGTTGTCACTTTTCACCCATGCGTGCACATGTGTGAGATACAAAGGCCACAAAAGGGCTGCCCTGCAACGTTCAAAACTGATTCTTTTGTGATTTCTTCTCTGGGCCGCGTCAATGGACGTTCAAAACCACCCATTCTTGACTGAAATTTCGTTCTGAATCCAATGGATAGGGTGAATTTTCCAGAAAATGCTTCTGTGGGGCCCACCGATCACAACAGCCAAATGGTGCGAAAGGTTTCGCACATCCGTGAAAACTGACTTTTTCAGGCGGTTTTGGCCCACAATCTTTGATCATATGGCAGATCTGAACCGTCTATCATGTAGAGAACCCAAGAAAGTACTAAGGGATGGTGTTTCTTTGAAATTTGAGGGAGGAAAGTGGCGTGTTTCGAGGCACCGAACTTGGCTGCGAAAATTACACTCCGTGTCCTGCTACAACTCTGTCACAGACTCCAGCCTTCCAGCATCTATAAAAGGAGGTTTTGGATGTGGGGAGCATTCATTCAGGTCTAGGAAGGAAGAAAAAGAGAGACGTGGAGGCTCGGGCAGGGACGTGAAGCAGAAGAAAAAAAGAGTATTTTCTTTTTATTTTTTTAGTTTATTGTGGAGATTTAGCCATCCATGTCTGGCTAAACCTCTTAGCTAGGGCTAAGAGGTGAAGCTTGTAGTGAGATGGGAGATTTGATTTTATTTTAATTTTAATGCATGAATTGACGTTGATTTTAGTTAATTATTATGAGAATGTTTTAGGTTTTTAATGGTCTGTTGTGACTGAAATTACAATGGGTCTGCAATGGCTTTGAATATTTCCGTTCTCTTCAATGTTTATGATGTCAGGAAGCCCAGTTGTTCACCATAGTCTCCTGGACATGGTTGGATGTCGGTACCCTTCCTAACCTTCATACATGTGATGGGTTGGTAATTAGTTTAATTCTGTTGTTTTCCATAGTCTTTGGGCATGGTTTGGTGATGGAATCCAATCTAATTCATACACCTTTCATCTCTTTGAAAACTAGATCAACGGCAGTTCAGTAATTTCCATAATTTTTGATGCAAGCATAAGTTCTCCTTGATCTCTACAAGTGGATCCTCTGAATCCCTAGTTTCCTATCTCTGATTTGTTTCCTAAGTTTTAGATTAATTATTCTACAAGTATTCCACCATTGCTAATTGATTTAGAATTCATCTTAGCATATTTCTCGTTCTAGTTAGTTTTAGATAACGTACAAGTTCCAGTCCCTTGGGATTCGACCTCGGTCTTACCGAGTTATTACTACATCACAACCCTGCACTTGGGGAGTAAACACCAACCTATTGATAAGTTCAAATAAACATGGATGAAGGTACCAAAATAAATAAATAAATGAATAAATATCAGCTTGATCCAAAGCATTTGTGGCTCATTAATGGTCAATCACCATTGTTTCCTATGTAATAGCTAACATCTATCAAAATCATCAGCTAACAGGCTTTCATGGTCATAATGCCTAGGTTAAGGATCTATAAATCTTGATATCTTAAGAAAAATATAGGAAGTCAATCGTGCCTATTTAACTGTGACCGATTATTTGAAAAATATGTCCAGTCAAATAAACATGTGGGCCAATATCTCCACCACAATGGAGGAGCTGAAGAGTGGACTGGCCTGATTTCAGTGAAGAGAGATAAGCATGGTGGAACCAACATGATGGGTGCCTTGGGATCTCCTACCTAGTTCACACTGCCACATGATGGCATGTTCACGAATTGCCCTGTGCATGCTTGTGGCCTAAGCAAAAACCTCATTGTAGATATATAGATTTGAAACCAACAATTAGATTTCCCTCTAGATTTTAAATAGAATCAAGTGAGACTTTTGTGCCAATCATCATATTGTTTGGAGGAAAATAGAAACTGGAAAATACCTAAGTGAGCGCACCTTATGGATGGAGATCCCTATGCATACGGACCGGATCCAAACTCAAGCCGCTCCACACCTACAAAATCCGATCGTCGAAAGCTCGATCGGATCAATGGCTCGAAGATCTCTATTTCTGTTGAAGGTAGAGGAAGAGTGAGAGAGGAAAATAGAGAGAGTGAGAGAGAAAGAGAGAAGGGAGTGAAAGAGAGAGGGAGAGATTGAGACAGAGGGAGATCGTCCATGAGGGAGCGGGAGACAGATGGGGAGAGAGATCGAGAGGGAGGGAGTGAGGGAGCAGGAGAGAGAGGGAGACAGATCGGGAGGGAGATAGATCGAGAGGGAGGGAGTGGGAGAGAGATAGGGAGAGAGATCGAGAGGGAGTGAGGGAGCAAGAGAGAGAGGGAGGGAGTGAAGGAATGAGCGAGCGGGAGGAAATGGCGGACGGGGGTTTTTACTTTTGGAGGGGTTTGGGGTTTTGGAGGGGCGCGTGACGGATGGCCCCCTAGACATTTTATGGTTTTAGGACCGTGGGGCCCACTGTGATGTCTTTCATATATCCACTTCGTCCATTAATTTTAAATTATTATTTTAAGTGCTGATAAAAAAAGTGAGTTAGATCGAATCTTTAAGGAGACCAAACAACATATTAACAGTATAAATTTAATTTATATTATTTCTTATGGTGTGGTCCACTTAGACATTTAATCTACATGATTTTTGGGCTCATGCACTAAAATTAGATATCAGAATTTTTGGACGGCTTAAATCAAACACATATATTCCAATGGACCTCATGGATCCCCTTAAGCACCATCTATAATTAATATGTTTTAGGTGGGGAGCTACGCTTTAGCTACAGAACACTTAGGCTATAGCTACGGATTAAATTCGTAGCTAAAAGCTTCCAACCTCCATAGCCATTGCTCGATTTTTTGGTAGTGCCATCTAACGATCGCGTATGTCCACACTCCCTTAGAGTGACCTCGACTTCCGAGTCGCCACCCTAACTAGTGCGATGGAAGGTGATCGTGTTAGCCGAGTTATTAGTTAAGTCCATTTATCCAATAGGTTGGGGAATCTGATACACCCCACGTATCAATGCCCTGAACCGGTTGCGAGTCCAAGACCCCCCAACGTGTGAGGCTGAGACCTTGCGGTCCTTGATCCAGTCAGGTTTCGCATCCCCAATGCACATGAGGAGTGCCGAGAGAAAGGGATGGCTCGCGGTCATTACAGGGAGGCGCGACACCCCAGCATAGGCCGACACCCCAGACACATTGTCTCATTCCACTATGCCTGGCTCACGAGGCGGTGGACCAATTTTAGTTTAGTTATTGAGGGGCTACAACGGCTGTGGGGTGTTCCAGGTTCCATACATATGAGAGCAAACAAGGTTAACAATCAAGGTTAGTCAGTAAGTAGGCAAGACTGCACGAGTCAGGCGAGCGTGAGACGAGTGACATCGGGCACAAGGAACCCACGTAGTCGAACTACTGTCACCTGTACATACCTGCCCAAACCCACGGGTTTAGCCATATCATACTCCTACAGATGGGGCTACCGTCTCTCCTCATGTTCCTGACCAACCCAAGAGGGTGAGGGTGATCCATTACATGCTAACTATCCAGGACATCAACTAGCATAACAATATCATGTTCTCATGCATCTTAACCATACAAAACGGATACTCCTACAAGCAAGCAAACATTATCAAGAACAAAGTGCGTGTAAGTGTGTGGGTTTGTGAGGAAGTTAAGCACTTCCTCCATCTTAAGAAATCATATGCATAAGGGTAATAAATTATACACACAATGGAACACCATATATGTGTGGGTTTGAGCAGTTCTTGTAGTCCTTGCCATTGGAACTCGTTTGTAACTACTGGATAGAGCCTGGAAAATGACTTTTTGTATCGTTCCCTCAGACGGCACAAATCTGTTGATGCAAAAAGCTGGTAAGCCTTCCTTCGTCCTTCCACTTGCACAGGAATGAAACAAAGGAGACCTTAGCTAGAGCCGGGGACCCTCCGATGCTTAACTCGTGATGGGAATGCGTAGGAAGGGTTTTGAGAAGGGTTTTCTGCGTACTTTTTTAGCTTGGAGTTCTTTGTATTTATAGGAATAGGAGGGTCCCGTCGTTCAGAGATTCTCTTCCTGATATCTTGGGGATTTGATTTCAATCCGTTTTCAGTCTCTCTCCGATCCCGAGAACCTCAGGATAGGGGATCCTTTTACGAGATTTTTGGGACAGCGTTTCTATTTACGCAATCTTTTCCTTGCTCGGCCCAATTCTGACCGACTCTAATAACGAGCTAGTCTAAGCCATTTTTATGGATCAAGTTATTCACCATCTGTCGGGCGAGATGGGGCTGATCCGTAATCGATATCCTCTCTTGTTCCGACAGCCGACCTTACAACAGACCTTACTGGGTCGGTTTCATGGTCAGTCGGGTGGCTTCTAAACTTTAGGCCTTAATCGGCCTTTAAGATGTTGTTGTCTTGTTGTCCGAGTCAACTTCGTGTATCTTGTGTACTATGCCTTTAGCTCATGACTTTATTCGTACCGGTCGGGATCTCTATATTCCTTATAATCTGAGTTTCAAGTTAAGTCTCTCCGCGAGGCTTTTAGGTCTCTTGCCTCGGTTAGGCTTATTGCCTTGAACTCCCGGGCCATGTTAGTAGAGTTTGTCCATTTCATAACTGGGTCTCCGAACTTGTCATATTTTTTCCCAACAATATATACACACATGCACACAAAATACTTAATAGGTATAGAATTTACATTTGGTGCCTTCTTCAACAAGGTTTTGAAAAAGTTACCTCATTAATGGATATAATTATCATTCCATTATCTTTCATCCTGAGGTGGAAGGAAATGGGTGGGTGGCTCAAGTGGGCCCACGGTGATGTTTATATAAACTACACCTTAACTACCAAGGGTATCACCCCATGATAAGGCAAGGGCCCAAAAAGTAGCTCCATCTGTGATACAGGTGGCCCAAATAATTGAAAACAAGTGCACTTAGCAACGCTTGCCCAACCTCTAAATTATTTCCTTTAATTTGGCTGTTATCAATCACACATGGGTATGATTTTTGAGTCACAAAATTAATTTTTTTATATGGAATCTAATAATGGTTGGAGTGGATTTCATATAATTATTATGGTGGACCTTATAAAGGGTGGTTGTCTTTCTCCCAACAGTTTCCTATGGTATGGCCCACCATAGTCATAGGTCAGCCTAATTTTTTGTTTTAAGCTTAACATATAGGACTATATATATAATGGTTAGAATAGATCTTCCATAAACATCATGGCATGTTGTCCAAGTTAAGAGGACAGTCCTGTATAATTTATAAATTTATTTTATTTCTAAATAATCTCTGTACGAGATACAAGATGCCGAACTTGATTATTATTTTTTTCTTTGGGATCCACTATAATTTATATGCAAAATCCACTTGAACATTAGATAGATGGTAATTCTAGATTAGGACAAGACTAAACAATTCAGGTTGAATTGTGATTCAGGTGGGTCACCCCAAAGAAAATAGGTGGGAGACAGATAGGCACCCTTGATTTTTACAGGGTCCACCATGATGATTAAATGAAATCTACTCCAACAATAAATGCCACACCAAAATTTATGCACGGGGCCTAAAATTCGAGCCATCTCTAATTCAGGTGGTCCATACTTAGGAAAATAGTTTGGAGGAAAATCTTCGCCATGTACACTTTTTTCATTCATATGGTCCACTTGAATAAATTTTAGACCTTTTGCCTAACATGAAGTGACACACCTGGTGAACAGGTCAATTTTACATAAACATCACAATCGTTCAATTAGCCAACCCATTTGCTCCAACACCCACCCAACCATGGTTAAAGAAATGCTAGGTAGCGGAATGATAATTATATTGATTAACAAGCCAGGTTTTTGAAAAAAAAAAAGATATCAGAATGTAAATTTCACATCTTATAAAATGAAAACTTGAGTCTTCTTAGATAAACATAGATTAAGTTCAAGTGCCCATTCTCACTGAAACAAAAGAAATCCTAATTTTAACAAATTATACATATTTAAATATTTATAATTACCAAATCAACTCTCAAACAAGTGCCTGACTCAACCCGAAAACTCGAACATCGAGACTCAGGTTTTCAAACCATACATAATACGACTATGGTGATCTGATTTGTATTTGATCTCCCATTACATCAAGATCAATTGAAAATCACAATAATCAAAAGCCATCGATGGGAAGAACAAAAGAGAAAGATATAATAGATAATTAACCACCGATAATAAAAACAATCAAAGGCGACTGATAATCCCATGCCCAATTATTATAAGATTTATTTCCATTCATTCTTTCTCTTCATTCTCTTCTTTCGCTTCCTCCGTTAGAAACGCAGAAACCGGGAATGACCTTCCAATCCCCATTGGAGTCTTGAAGTATATCTTCTGCGACGCTGGATCTTCAATACTCATCTCTGTTATTGGCACCCACAACAAGACTTGCTTGCTCTTGATTCCAGTCATCTTCTTCATCTTGAACTTCTCAACATAGGCCGTAACCTCGGTAGAGTAGCTCACGCGGCTGTTTGTCCCGGCGAAGAAGTGCTCATATGGGCCCTTCTGTTTCATCCACACAAATCCAGTCTCCCGGACTCTTCCACACTCCTCGAGATCTTTTAGTGGGAGGACGCCTCTGGGGAATCCAAGCTCCTCGAGCAGTTCTACCGAATGGTGGTAGCACGCTTCGGTGCCATATACGATCTCGGCACCGGATCTTTCGTCATCGCGCACCTTGCCGCCAGCCATTGAAGAGAATTGGGTGGCAGTTTTTGTAATATTAGAGTCTTTTTTTTTCCTGGAGAGAAGGATTTGGTGTTTTTTGTGTGTGTGGGGTTGGGTTCAAATATTTGAAGAGGGGACGGTTTGTTGGCGGGAAGTTGAGCTAATACGGTGGTTTGTTTACCGAACCTCTAGCTAGAAACGAATTAGGTGTCTCGCGGGAGCACTGAATTTGTGGGTTGCGGAAAATGTTGACTGTACACGTGGCCTCGTCCATTGTTGGAATCGTTCGAGAGGTGGGCGCCAGTGTGGACGGGCCTCACTAGGAAGAGGTTTTATGCTTTTCTAATTTTAGTTTGTTTAAGTGGGTGGCGCACGTGGTTCTCTGATATGAGTCCAATTTGGCTTAACCACGTTCTTCCCCTAATTTTTCTAAGCCCTTTTAATGTTGGCACGGTGCCAATAAATAGTAAAAATGAAAATAAAATACATTTTTAACTTTCCGTCAGATGAATCTCACAAATTTGGCATGGGCCGGAGTAGCCGGGTTGGTTGGCTAAAGTATCTTATCCTTCTTAAAATCATATATGATACGTGGAATAACTGATTTTGGTTAGGGAGATATGCATGTTTCAAGATTCTGACAGTCCATATCACTTCTGCCTTCGATCAGCCTCCTCTGGTCCATCTTAGCTATGAAATTGTCCATGGTCCACTGTGCATCGACAACTCGTATGGTGGGTCACATTGCATGATCCAAAAGAACCAGAATCGTTACTTTCGAGAGCAACGTGAGTGGAGCTTTCATAAGATCCACCCCGTCAATTATCTACGCTGCCTCATGTTCACTATAGAACCTAAAAATCATGATGATCAGGTGGGCCATACTATGGCAAACAATTAGGATGGGATGCCCAACATTAGTTCTTTGTAGGGCTCATAGTGATGTTTATATGCCATCTGATCTATTCATCTGTTTTGCCTCGTCATACTATATGAATTTAGAACTTTTACATATAATCTAATGAGATGGCTCACTTGAGTGTTGAAATCACTACTCTTAAGATAAAAGCCAAACAATCAGGCCGGTCCACTTATCTGGGTGTACAACAGTTGCTGAGAAGAATGGATGGTTAGAAGAAGAAATTAAAAAAAAAAAAAAAATTTAAAAAAAAGAGAAAAAGAAAGAAAAAGAAATGCACAACCTAGACGGTGATTAGGGGTTCAAAATGGATTGGATTCAACCTAATTGTTGGGATTAGCAGATGGGTCAGGTCCTGAACTTTTCAAAATTAACCTGACCCGACTTAACCCAGATGGGATTTTAGATGAGTCGGATTTGGACCACCCATAGGTAGACCCGACTCAAAACGGCACCCTTGATGTAGAGCCTTACCTCTTTGATTAGGGTATTCAAGGGTGCGTTTGGTAATTCACTTTTGTCCTGGGAAGAGTGTCTTATATATATATATATATATATATATATATATATATATATATATATATATATATATATATATATATATCAAAACATAGTTAAATTATATATTTAAAAATCAAAACATAGTCAAAATTATTTCTCTTGAGAAATAGAATAAGATATATTTTTCTTGAGAATTTAGTCTCTCTCTTAGTTGAACAATTGTAGGCCCACTTAATGGATGGTCCGAATTCATTTGGGCCCACATGCAATCCATAATTATAGATAGACTCATAAGATGGATGGTTTAGATCAATGAATAAAACTTTTTATCATGAATATTAGAACCATCTATTTTGTTGGTCGTTGACTCTGTGGTTAAGATAGTCATGCCAAAGGGGTTTCCTGAGAGGAAAGAGTATTAGAGATTGGCCATGGTCCATGATTAGATAACAAATGATTTGAACCATCTATATTGTTGGCCATGATCCTATATCTAGGATCATTTGACCAAAGTGATTCTTGACAAGAAAAGCAAAACAGATGGAAGGCCCAAGAGGACCAAAAGATTTACGGTCTACATCTATGAATTAGATGACTTTTTGCATAAAAGATAGGGGCCATCTATTTTTTTGATCATCGATTGTATGACTAAGACTATCATATTAAAGGACGCGGATTTCGTAACTCAGTAAAGTAGAATATTGAGTAGACACTGTGGGGGCTCACTGTGACATGTATGTTATCTATGCTGTCCATCCGTTTTTTCCAGCTCATTTAGTGCATTGCCCTAAAATTGAAGCATATGCAAAGCTCAAGTGGACCACACCACAGGATAAAGTGGGAATTGAACAGCTACGGTTCAAAGCTTACAAGAGTTTTGGTTCAAACTGAAATTTGTGTTTCCCATCATACATGATTGTGTGACCTTATAAACAAGTTGGATGGCAAATAAACTTCACCTTGAGCCTTAAGAAGGTTTCAACAACGATGTTATTATTCTCGCTGTTTCGATTTGTGAAAGTTTGCTTGAGCTTTGGAGATGCTTCAATTTTGGGCTCATGCTCGAAAATGAACTAATAAAAGTATGAAAAAGTCACGTACATCACGATAAGCCCCACAAAGTTTATTGAGTTTTGCAACTTATTGTAGTAAGTTTTGGGGATAGGAAGTTAGGTTGGCCTAGTGTGATATGTAAAACTCTTATTAGGTAGGCCACACATGATCATCGGTTTAGATTTGACCATTAGATTATTCAGATTGAGCGATTTAATAGGCTCCACTTCAATTGTGATAATTGTAAATAGATTCGGGATGAGACGCTTGAACCGCACTTGGTTATTAAACTATATATAGAAACCTAAGGTATGGAGACCGTAAAGAGAGAAGTGTGATGAGTAAGCTTCTAGTCCACTTTCTTATAAATAGATGTCATGGACCTTCATCAACACAATTGAGAAAACCCTAGTTCCATTCAGATGATCTCCTAAAGGTGTGAAGTGCGAAAGATCAATATTTCCGTTGGTGGTATTGAGGCATCGTGAATGTCTTTCCAGTCAGGTATGCTTTCAATTTATGGTATTGAATCTCTATTATTGATGCATAGATGATCTGTCGATTCTGCAATACAGATCTAACATGATGTTCTTAAAAATTTCAGCCCATTCATGCATTTTTTCAGAATATGTTATGACGTGGACCAAAAATGAGATACAAAACTCAAGTGAGCCACATGATAGGAAAAAGTGGGTAGGGAAATGCCTAGCGTTGAAATCTCCCTAGGTCCACTGTAATGTTTATATCCCATCCATACCGTCCATAAGGTTATTCTCTTAACCACTCTTAGTGGCCGATGACTCATAAAAGAAATGGCCAAGAGGGTTGCACCCAAAATCACTGCTAGCATCACCCATGAATGAGACAACGTATCGGCACAAAACAGCCAGAGACGGGGCTGATACGAACCCCACGTTGGAGGCATGGAAACCAATTTGAAAGCATGCATTGCACTGGAATGCTTGGTCATTTCACTCAACCTAGCAACTGTATGACAAATATGGTAAGGATATACAAAACGATATTATTACGATATTTTCAAAATCTCCAGCTCACAATAAGCTCCCATGAGGTCGAGCTGTGTGGGCCCCACCGTGATGCGTGTCGACCATCAATACCGTGCATTTGATGGGTCCCCTTTAAATTATGGGATATCCCAAAAAATCATCTGTATACGGAACTCAGGTGGGCCATACCATCTAAAATCATGTGAAGACACCGTTAAAACATATAAAAGCACTTGGTGGGGCCCATTTGAGTTTTAAATGCTGCTGAAACTTGGTCTAAACCCTCATCCAAGTGGAACACACATAATGGATGGGCTGGATTTGCAAACCACATCTCGGTGGGCCCAAAAAATGATTATGAATGTTATAATGGTGCACGGCCCCTCTCCACTTCTGTATGTGGTGTGGCCCACCCAAGTCACGGATTGACTGGATTTTTGAAACCTAGGCCCACGATGGAATGGTGCATCTGACTGATGGGGTAGATGTTCGAAACGCATCACGGTTGGGCCCACACAGCTCGATCTCATGGGATAGACTTGTGAGCTCGAGCCCATAGTACCTTTTCCCTATATATATATATATTGTGATATTACAATAGAAACGAGTAGAAAATTTATAGACCTTGTTGTATGAACACATATTCGAATTTTAAACTTATTTATTAATTTAGAATAAATATTTATCAAATTTTAATTTTGGTAAGAAAATTTCACTAATATCTTATACTATTTCGGTACCCCACGTCTCTTCAACGCACGAGTGTGCATTGCCGAAGCCCTAGAGCGGGACTCAGATCGTCTGTGCGTACACACCCGGGTGAACAAAATTCCAAGACCTTGAAATCGCCGCTATATCGACCGCCATATCACCCTAATCGTAGATGTATCATCCATTCGTCCATGTGGTGCTTTGCTTGTGAGATACATGGCAAAGAACCCAAGGTCACAAGTGATGTAGAGTGGGTCGTGGACAGTTTCATGGCCAAGATGGATCATAAAAGGTATGGTCGACGACAGAAGTGATCCGGACCATCAGATCTTAGATCGCGCGTATCTCGCAATCCGGAATGAGTTATCTGACGTAAAATATATGATTTTGGGGTAGAACAAGCTACTTTAGACAACCAACCCAGCTATGCAAGGTTACCCAACCCAAATTTGTGAAAAACCCCCTGATCGATGGTCGTTTTCCTATTTTATTTTTTGTTTTTACTATAAATAGTAAGTTTTAGTTTGATTATAACTCTTCATCTATTGGGCTCCAACATGAAAAGTGCTTAGAATAATTAGGAGAACAGTTTGGTGAAGCCAAATAGGACACTTACTATTTTTGGCCGAAAACCTTGCGCACTAGTAGACATCACGACCGTCTTTAAATAGTAAGTCGCGGATTCTAGGAGTTTTAATTGTAGTTTGCTTATGATTTCTTTCCTATTGCTTGGTACCCTTATTTAAAGGGTTGTGGACTCATTTTTATTCATTCATTAATCAATTTCAAATTTATTAGAAATTCTTTCTATTTTCTGCTTTCTTTCCTCGTGGATTCGAGAAGTCTCTGTGAGAAGTCTAGAGAAGTTCCGTGGATTCAGAATAATTATCCTCTTGAGGAAGACGGTGCTCAACCACATGTCCTTCCCTGCGTCAACAAGTGCACCAAGACCGGCACATACATATACCTCATATGGGCTTAGGCCCTTCGCCCATGGGTCCATTTGGGAAGCCCATTTCATGCTTTAGTGGATTATATCAACACTCTCCACTAACTTAATCCACACTTCACCATGATTTCATAATCCACTCACCATACATGCATCACATATATATCAGCCCACTCATACCACATACACATTCTCCATGCAACACTTCACACCACTCACACCACATGCACATTCTCCATGTGACATCTCATCCCACTAACACCCTATGCACATTCTTCTTGTGACACGTCACCCTCCTATGCATGAGCTATGGCCAGGCAATATCATTATACCCCACTAAGTAGCTAAGCTAAGTAAACTAACCTATCTTTTACCTCTCTACACAAAAGAGGGCTAATCGAGGTGGTTAGCCATTTATAAACAGAAAAATTTTAGAGAATGAGAGAGGAGGTGGGTCACCTAGCCATTCAACCTAAGGTGGTTAAATCTGTCCATTTATTTCTTCATTTCTTTTCTTTTTGTATGTTAAAGTGGGCCCCATCATGAGATTAGGTGGTGTTTGGGTGACCCTAAACCACATCCAAGTGGGCCACTCCTTTGAGAATTTGGGAATGAAATCCCTTTGAGGAAGTATGAGAATGACATCCCATTGAGGAAGCATGAGAATGAAATCTAACATTAAATTTCATAGAGGTCCACTTTCGTGTCTATATTTCTATATGGTTTTTTTTTTTGTTTTGTTTTTATGAGGCTCAAATTCTGTATGATGATAGTAGATTTAATAGAGAATCTATGTACTAAATTTGGAGCCAATCCAATCAGTCTAACACCTTTCATTTGATTTATACAATTCAGATTAGGTTTACTGTCCAGTGTAGTGGTCAGCACTGACACCCCTCAAAGTGGACCAAATTATGGTGTGCATAGATATTTGATAAATTTCAATTTTGTGTAATGATAATAAACTTGATGGACTATGTATGTATCAAATTTGGGACCAATCTGATTGGTCCAACCTCTTCATTTGATTTATGCAATTCAGACTAGATTTGTTACCCAGTGCAGTGGTTAGCATTGATACCCTTTTGAATAGCCTAAATTTTTGGTATTCATAAATAACCAATTGATACCAAATTTCTTGTGATGATAGTAGACCTGATGGACCATGTATGTACCAAATTTGGGATCAATCTGATTTGTCTAACCCCTCCATCTGATTTATGTAATTTATACCAGGTTTGCTATCTAGTGCAATGGTTAACACTGATACCATTTTGAATGGCCTATATTTATGGGTTTTACATATATCTAATTGGCTCTAAATTTTGTATGATTATAGCATACTTGACATAACTTCTACATACTAAATTTAGAGTTAATTCGATCTCTTTAACTCCTTCATCGGATTAATGCAATTTAGACCAAGATTGTTATACAGTACAATGATCAACATTGACACCCTTCCAAACGATTAAGAATTTGTTGGTCCAAAGATCTCCAATTAATCCCAAATTTAATATGATGAATATAGACTTTATAGATCAAGTATGTACTAAATTTGATGCTAATCCAATTTGTCCAACCTCTTATACGGGCCCTATCATGATCCTTATTTGTGATTCTATTTGTCCAAATGATCACATATACTTGGGCGAAGGAACCATACAAATATTAGCTTATCCTAAGACTTTTTGTGGGATCCATTGACCATGGGCCCTACTTTGATGTTCACATGCCATCTGAATATTCATAAGGTTATTTCTACTAAGCTGGACTAAAAACATAAATATTAGTTTGATTTAAAACTTGGTGGGCCATGCCATGAAACTCACTTAATATATACGACGTATTATTATGGTGGCTTGTCCAACTGTGGGACCCACCTATATTATTATGCCTGGGTAATGAGGCCCACATTCATGTATATGATCAAACTTGCGTGACCATAACCGCATACCCCCTTTTGATGGGAGTGTTGAGATTTTGAATGGGCCGATTCTGTGTATGTGATGGAATCATCAATGTAGACTCTATCATGGGATGTGTGTCAACCGTTGAATCAGTCCATTCAAGTAGGTATGTAGATGCCAAGTTTAAATCACACCTAACTTTTGGACTAGTTGCATTGTTAGCCGCTCAATGCGATAATAATAATGTTCGGTTATGATGATGATCATATTTGAGATTTTTTAGATCAGTTGGCCAATTTGGCATGTTCTAATAATTATGTATATAGTTAGTTATCAATTGTTGATTTGGCATTGGAAGAACCCACTTGCCTATTGGGCCTTTGGAAGGCCCACTCGGTCATGAGCATTGTGAGAGCCATTTGTTTATGGGCATTGAGAATGCCCACTTGCTTATAGGTAGAGGTGGGCAGGACCCAACTCGGTGCAGCGGATCTGACTCGACCCAAACTGAATGCTAGGGTCGGGTTCGGATCGAGTAGACCCACCCGAATCTTAATCCCAACCGAGTCGGGTTCGGGTTACATAGTAACCCGACCTGACTCGATCCGAAATCAGATCCGGTCAGATCCGATCCGATTTGAAACTTGACTCGGACTGGAATTAGGTGCTATAAAAACAAAGTTTTAACTTTCCCTTTCATCCACCCTCTACCCTCACCCTACCCGCGATGCATTAAACCTGATCGGAACCCCTAATCCAGGCCAACCAATAGCCCAGCGGATTCTCGGCAGGATTTGACGCCATCTCCCTCCAATCTGGCTAGAATCTGACCCAATCTCACTGGAAACCATGTCTTCTGGCATATACATGCCCTACTCACCTTCTCCATTCACCGCTCCTCACTCTCCTCACATCTCCAGCATTTGATCCGCCTCCACTGCTCTTGTCGAGCAAGAAAAGTACATTTTTCTCCTTTGGATGGTCTGGATTTAACGATCTAGTTATGCCATTTACTTTTAACCTTGTATTTTTGTAAAATCTTGATTTAATTTCATTGGATCTGGATTTAGCTGACCTGCTTGTGAAATTAGGGTTCTGGTAATCTGTGTGAGTATTTTTGCTTTTGGATTGATGGGAAGTTGGGAGTTTTTTTCTTCTTCTTCTTTTTTTTTTTTTTTTTTTTTTTTTTTTTTTTTTTTTTTTTGTAAATGAAGACTAGTATGCTACACAATGGGAACATGAGTTGGAGTTTGGCTGCCGCCGTTGGTGTGTTTTGTGCCGGTGATCCGAGTCATTCAGTTGGCTGCCTACATTAGATGGGCCATGGGAGAAACAATTCTCCTTTTAAATGAAATCATAATAGTTTGAGAAATAGCCTGTGGACATCGAGTCGAGCCGGACTAGACTATGGGGCCTAGAAAAATATCAATGATTTTTTACCCGATCCGAACAAAGGCCAACTCAATCCGACTCAGTATCTCTGACTAAGTCGGACTCAGTTCGGGTCAGTCTAGCCAAGATCCGATTTGGATCGAATTAGGCCCGCTAGACTCGGTCCTGAGTCGAATTGAGTTCGGGTTAGGGTTTTGACAATACCGGATAGAGTCGAGTTGGACCTAACTTGGTCCGACTCGACTTAATGCCCACCTCTACTTATAGGTCTTGTGAAAGCCCACTAAAGGGATTGGGTCTTGCCATAAGTTCGTTATAGAGATGATGTGCATAAATTAAAGCCTAAAAGACTTGGGCTAATAACTAATTGAATGAATGATATATAATAATTTGCTAATGATAGGATACTACGTACTTTTTGCATACATCTAGCATCAACATAGCATATCCACGCATATATTATGAGAAGAGGAAGACTCGAATTTGGCCCTCGTGTTGGTTAAAGGAAATATAAGGCCCTCGTGTTGGCCAAGTGAAATATATGACGTCATATTAGGCCCTCGTGTTGGTTAAAGGAAATATTAGGCCATCGTGTTTGCATATTAGGTCCTCGTGTTGGTCAAGTGAAACATGTCATATGATATTGGGCCCATGTGTTGGCCAAGTGAGATATGTGATATGATATTGGACGCTCATGTTGGCCAAGTGAAATAATGTGATATGATATTAGGCCCTTATGTTGACCAAGTGAAACATGTGATATGATATTAGGCCCTTGTGTTCGCTAAGTGAAATACATGATGTGATATTAGGCCCTCATGTTGGCCAATTGAAACATGTGATATGATTTTAGGCCCTTATGTTGGCCAAGCGGGATATGTGATATGGTATTGTGCTATCATGTTGGCTAAGTGAAATAATGTGTTATGATATTGGGCCCTTGTATTGGCCAAGTGAAACACGTGATATGATATTAGGCTCTCGTGTTGGCCAAGTGAGATATGTGGTATGATATTAAGTCCTCATATTGGTCAAGTGTATTATACGTTGCATTAGACGGCCCGTCTATGTGATGACAAGGCCAGAGGGGTTGCTCCGTACATGATTGATTCCTAAAAGGTTGAGCAGCCCATTGTATGCAGTGCGGTGACAGGACCCAATGACTATATTTATATTGTTGGGTGACCCATCGTATTCCCCTAATGTGGTGACAAGATTCGAAGAGTAGTATGGATATTTGGTGATGGCTCTCGTGTTGGTCAAACCAAATTCGTGGATGGTTCAATATAGACTTGAAATTATACAAATGCATCGGCAGACGTAAGCGTAACCTTTTTCTATGTGAAAAAGCCCTACTTTTTACCTTAAGGAGGCAATTGGTCCTTAGGGTATGATACCTAACAGTTATTCCAATTGGCAATTAAGAAGCCTCCTGACTTCATGTACATACATGCTGGGACCAGGGGAGAGAGTATGGAGAACTTACCATAGGGGAATGATGAATTGCGCTCATCCTTTAATTCTATTAGAAGGGATATGAGGCTGTCCTTGATTTTATTATATGGAGTACTTGGATAGACGATACACTGCATGCATTGATGCATTTGCACGCATGTTACATTCCATCTGTATCCATTCATATATTACTTATTCAAGTTGATAGAAGCACAAATAGATTATCAAGTGCTTATTCATAGCAGCTAAGATTTTGGTTAGGTATAAGATTAACTTGAGATTAGGGGTTTACTAATACTGATGCAAATTTCTAATCCACCCTCTTTAGACCTTCGAGTACTTTCACAGGAAGAAGACAAAAGAGACCCTAGCTAAAGCATGGGACCTTCCGATGCCAAAGCTAGGCTAGGAATCTGGGTTTGGTAGTATCGAGGGGTTTTAGGTGAGAGATTCAATGCACCTTTTACCGTAGGTGGATCCCTTATTTATAGCCTTTTGGGGAAGGTGGCGTATATGACAATGCCTTTTGGATGGTGATTATGTATTACGGAAGATGTCTTCCTCCAGACATGTCGTGATTGATTTCTCGAGATCCTCAATGAATATCTCAGAGGATAATCCTATCTTATCTTAATATACTATAAGTGAATTTGAATTCCAAGGTGGTGGTCTATCTGAGGCCGAGTCGATATTCGAGGCCAAGGTTGGTAACCGAGGCTGATATCGAAATCCGAGGTCGAACTCCAAAGTTAGTAACCAAGGCCAACCTTCAAGGTCGAGATCTTTGGTCAAGGTGACCTTCGTGCTCGATGTTATTTTTTGACTTTCAAGCAATCCATAGTCTTCGAGTCTGTACATCTGATCAGTCCATTTTTATCTAGAACAATAGCCCCCTACTTCCGAGCGTTCTTTAGGAGCTTGGGAAGTAAGTTAGCGTGGAGTGACACTGTATGATGCCTTGCGTCGAATAGGTCAAACAGAGTAGAGCTAGTGGGCCGAGCAATCATAAGATCGATAAGTCGATTGTTTAGTGGTAGATCGCATACGGTATAATTAATAGGAGGGACTTTTCTTCCCTTCAACTGAGGGAAGTCCCAGTCGTTCACATAGTAGTAGGCTAATCACTCGGTAGAAGGACTTTCTTCCATTATACTAAGAGAAGTCCTCAAAGTCGATTGTAAGGTCGAATAGTAGGGAAATGAAATCAATTCTCCTCCCCTGACCTGGGGAGGCTCTTTTATAGTAGAATTCACAGTGGAGGACTTTATTCCCTTACACTAAGGAAAGCCCTCATAATCAGTCTTGTAGTCTGAGTAGCGTTGCCAATAAGTCGTCCGACCTCTTCTCTAAGGGTTGGGCAACTAGTTGAGGACTATTTTTAATTTCTTGTACTAAAGAAAGTCCTCAATAGACCGTATATTTTGAATAATCGAGAAATTATTTAAAAGAATTTTATTCCCTTAACTTACGGAAGTTCTTTTACTATAGAAGCCCATAAAGCTGTAGAAAACATAATAGTAGAATCACGAGCACAATTTTCTCTTTTAAAAAGGGAGGTTGCTCTTAGTCGAGTAGGTCGGTCAGTTGACGTGCTCCTCAGTATCTGATGTCGAGGTACACTGGCCTCAGTCTTAATCGTCATCTTTCTTTCTTTTAGCATTAACGGTAGAGGGTTTTCCTTCTTCCTTTCACTTCCTATCCTTAGCCGAATTATTTCCTTCTCGAGTAGCTCTTCGTGAACTAAAGAACTCCTCGGCATTGGAATATTTTAAAGCTCGGTTAAATAGGCCGGCAGGGATAGTCGGGGGGTTCTTACCAATAGAGAAGAAGAAATTTTCTTGTTTAAGGCTGGCCACCATGGCGGGCAAAGCTATCTTGTCGGAATAACCATCGACCTCGACAACATCAGTGTTAAAATGGATGATGCAGCCTTTTAGTAGCTCATCCTCCCTCTAAGTGATCGTAAGAAGGTGGGTCGATGACTTTCTCCCACCTTTCCCACCGATGAACTAAGTGATGAAAGCTTTATTGACCGTGTGAAGGAGTTAATGGATCTCGGCTTTAATGACATTAAGAATTTTGACGGGAGTCGAGCTCCCATAATATTGTTGGTAAATGGCGGCTCAGTCTCCTTCAGCATAGCCTCGACGGAGGTCGGCATTTGAGCGCGGTAGGCTTAGTGGATATCACTAATTTGAACTCGCAGTTTCTTGAGTTATGCCTTCCAGGGGCCTTTGTTCTTGACTACCGCCTCAGGAGCCTTTCCATGTATCTTCTTCTCCAACGTGTGACGCAAGTCGGAGTTGGCGGGCATGGAAGTTCTCGAGGTGTGGGTGGGCGCATGTCTCGGCTGCCCAGGATGTTACTTGATTTTCTGTGAGTCGACTGGAGCTTGAGGTGGCGCAGAGACCTCGGTGGCTGCCCGTGCATCTGCCCCCTGGTCAGGATGTAGGTTTTGTCTCTCCAAAATCTGCATTATCCGATTAATATTGCTGATCAATGCTTCAACTTAATTTTCCAGAGAGATGAGCCAACCTCCTCGGTTTCGGGATTGCTGCGTAGGGCTTGCAGGCGTAAAATCAACCTAGAGTTGGGAAGACAGATCTCCTTGGTTTGCGGGCTGTTCTGCTAGTGTAGGAGCAGTTGCAACTACAACAATGGCGGCCAGAGGTTTCTTTCTTCCTTTCACCATTGTGGTTTTCTGGTAAAGCAGGAACGACTTTAATATCGTTTCTACAGACAGTGCCAAACTGTTGATGCAAATTTCTAGTCTACCCTCTTTAGACCTTTAAGTACCTGCACAGGAAGAAGACAAAAGAGACCCTGGCTAAAGCAGGGACCCTCCGATGTCAAAGTCAGGCTAGGAATCTCAATCTGGTAGTATCAAGGAATTTTAGGTGAGAGATTCCACGTACCTTTCACCATAGGCGGATCCCTTATTTATAGTCTTTTGGGGGCAGTGGCATATACGACAATGCCTCTTAGATGTTGATTGCATATTAAGGAAGATATCTTCCTCCGGACGTGTCATGATTGATTTTCTGAGATCGTCGACGAATATCTCGGAGGATAATCTTATCATATCTTAATATATTGTAAGTGTATTTGAATTCTGAGGTAGTGGTCTATCCAAGGCCGAGGTCGAGGTTGGTATCCGAGGCTGATTTTAATATCCGAGGACGAACTCCAAAGTTGGTAACCAAGACTGAGGTCGATATCCGAGGTCGACCTCCAAAGTTGGAAACCGAGGCTGACCTCCGAGGCTGAGGTTATTTTTCGGCTCTCAAACAAACCATAGTCTTCAAATCTGTACATCTGGTCAGTTCATTTTTACCCATAACAACCACCTTGAAATACGGTATCAAAATTAGGTATATAACTAACTTGGATAGAAGTTCTTGGTACTATATCACGCAACTCGTGAAATTGTACACTACTATCCCAACCACTTATATTCTCTACTTGTTATAACATGATGATAACATGCTTAGCTATTCACCTCCCATATGTCGTTATTTGTGCTTTATTTTATTAAGTTGTAAATGCTACTTAATTATGATATGCCATGATTATCTGTACTGTACTCATATTTGGAAGTATTATGCCTTTGATTTGTTTGTGTTATGACTTGTGATAAAATTACCTACTGAGCTTTCATATCTCATCTCATTTCTCTCTCTTATAATTATAGGGAGGACTTGTTAGTGGAGACATATAGGCACATCTTCTTTGAGTTTCTATTTTCAGTAATGTAGTGTAAAAAAAGTACTTTGTAGTGAACATTTATATATATGAGTTTCATGTTCTTCCATTATTGCCGTTGTCATGCTTGAATACCATTATAAAAAATATCAGTCGGCACTGGATTCAAAGTTGGAGAGGTTAGAGAGCCCGTTCTCTGTGGCATTTTACATTTTCTTGTGAAACGGATAGATGCGATCAGCTGCGGGAGTTGGTTGTTTCAAATGACAATTTCTCTTTGCTGGAGTAGATTTCTTTAATTCGAATATACTTGGGCTAGTTATGTAGGACTCGCCTCGGACTTCTTTCAGACTTCTTTCGGTCCAATTAGCATACGCTAAGAATACATCTGTGGCCCACTATATATTAACCTACCATAAAATGAGCATGCAAATAGGATGTAAAACGTGGCTAAAAAACATATATCACGGAGGGGTGCCATTCATGGGGGGGCCACATAACATCGTCTAGTAGTAAGGTCGCTGCTCAAGGGTCAGTGTGCAATCCGTGTCAGTGTGTCAAGCTCGCACAAGACGCGGAATGCCTACGGACGCTTCCAGCAGCCAGCCGGTGGCTACTGGACAGTGTTCTGTGGGGCCATCATGATGTATGTGTTTTATCCATGCCATCCAGCTATTTTTTCAGATTATTTTAAAGCATTAGACAAAAATTAAAATGGATCCAAATTTCAACGGGATCACACCATGAGAAAACAGTGGTGAATTAATGCCCACCATTAAAAACTTCTTAGAGCCCATCCTAATATTTATTTTCCATCCAACCCGTTGATTATGTCACACAGAATGGATGAAGGGAAAACACAAATATCATTTATGGCCCTTAAGAAGTTTTTAATGGTGAGCGTTCAATCATTACTTTTTCTTATGGTGTAGTCCACATGAGATTGGGACCTTCCTCATTTTTGGGCTAACTCCCTAAAATGATCTGGCAAAATAGGTGGGCGGAATGGATAAAACACACACATCATGGTGCGGCCCACATATCACCGTCCAGTAGTTACTGGCTCAATCCGCGTCGGCTCGTGCAGGAGGTAGTTGCCCTTTTTAGTCGGGAATAACAGAAGCTTGTGGAGAGGAAACGTGTGGGGCAAGCGAGCTAGCAATTCTCTTTTGCTTCGCAGCACTTTTCTACACAAGGTCAACGTGTAATTCAAAGGTGGGACCCACTATGAAATATCTGATGATCCTGATCATTCAGTTCGAGTAGGAATTGTTTGTCCGCAGTGAACGGACGTGGATTGCGTCCTACCCCTGCCCGTCTCCAGCTGAGTACGGGTAGCAACTTTGAGTGGTCACCGTTATGTATGGGTCTTATCCATACCGTCCATCCGTTTCTTCGTATCATTTCAGGGTATAAGGACAAAAATGAGGCAGATACAAGGTATAAGAACAAAGATGAGGCAGATCAAGGCTCAAGTGGATCTCACCACAGGAAGCAGCAGTGATAATAATACTTACCGTTGAAACTTTTCTATAGCCCACCGTGATTCTTTTTATTTGCATCTAACCTATTCATAAAATTACGTAGACTTGGACGAAGAGAAAACACAAATATCAGCTCCATCCAAAACTTTCCGTGGCCCCCGAGAAGTTTTCAACGGTGAGATTTTAATCCCCATTAAAGTTCACTTGAGCCTTGGATCTACCTCAATTTTAGGATTATATCCTAAAAGGATAATAAAATAAAATAAAATAAAATGGATGGACGGTGTGGATAGGACCCATATATCACAATAGCCGCTCAAAGCTGTTGTCTATTCCCAGTTGGAGACGGGTAGGTGTAGGATGCAATCCACGACCGCACACTTATGGCCAACTAGTACATTCGATTGGGCAAATGGCTTGTTGATGCAAAAATTTGGTACGCCCTCCTTGGACCCTTTACCTGCACAGGAAGAAGACAATGGATACCCTGGCTAGAGCCGGGGACCCTCCGATGCCAAAGTCAGGACTAGGATCATATTGAAGGGTTTGAAAGAGAGTTTTTTGTGTACCTTTCACCATTGAAGTCTCTTATATTTATAGGAAGCGGAGGATCCCATAGTGCTAGGATTCTTTTCCTGATATCTTGGAGATTTAATACCAATCAAATTTTGGACTCTAACCGATCCCGAGATCCTCGAGATTGGGGATCTTCTTCCTGAATTTTCGGGAAGGTGTTTCACTTCCTTTCTCAGTAGATTTTTCCAATTGAATCGGGTCTGGTTGACTCTATTGATAAGCGAGTTTTGGCTGGCTATAGAAGGTTGAGCTACTTGCCCTCTGTCGGATGAGACGGGACCGATCCATAATCAGTGCGCCATCCTAATCCGATAGTCGACTCTGTAACCAACACAAGGATATGTCGGTTTTATGGCCGGTCGTGTGCCTTATGAGCATTGGGCCTTAATCGGCCTATTTGGATGCTACTGCCTCATCTGTCGAGCCAACTTCGTGCATCTCAAAGATTCTTTGTCTTATGTCTCTAGACTTTGTAAGCCTTAGTCTGGATTGGTTCCTTGTAATCCAAGCTAAGTCTTTCCTTTAGGCTTTGGGTATGTGTGCCTCGGTCAGGCTTGTTGCCTCGGGAGCCCGGGTAGTATCAGTAGAGTTGGTCCATTCCATAGCCGAGTCTTTGAACTTATACTATGTTTCCCCAACAGTAAGCTCCCTTATCCTTGCATCAACTTTGTTGACGTTAAGGAGTAGAGAGTTGTTGAGTCGGCTTAAGCTAGGACCGACTTTATGATGGAGCATTTATTGCTTGCAGACGTTCTATATCATCCAGAACATGCACTGGTTCGTCAATCGAGGCTGCATGAGCGGGAAGCTACCAATACATCTTTTCGTCTTATGAGAGCCAGACACGTGGCAAAAAAAGCGCTCGCGTCACCCGAAACATGCCACGTGTCAGGTGGGGGAGTCGAAGCAGGCATTGATTTGACTCCTCCTTAAATGCACTTGCTATGTGGAAAGGCTATAAAAGGGAGAGCGGGACGCTGAGCTCCTATTTATGTGTGCGTGTTTTCCACTATTTTTCACAATTTTCGCCATTTTCATTTCCGAATCCTGTTCCCACATTCCGTCTTTTCTTCAGCCACTCCTGCTGCCTCCGGTGAGTTTTTAACTCTCTCCCTCCCTTTTGCTTTCAATTATAGTGACAATGCAAGGACCCTTAAGCCCTTAGGAGGGAGCTTTCGGTGACGAAGGTGAAGTGAAACATTTTTGGGATGTTTCGGATTCACCTTGGCTGCTGGCGAAGATGGCTGTAGATGCCAATGTTTCTTTTTAGCACTCCGAAAGGATAGCTGGATCTTCAGCAAAACGTCCAGTCCTAGCGGGTTCATCTCGTAGAGGGGCGTCATTAGTGACTGCTCCTGGTAAGCCCAATCCTCCTGAGGAGGAAGCAGAGGAGGAAGAGGGTGAGACGGCCGAAGGAGTTAGTGAGTTAGTCGCTGCCCGGAAAGTGGCAAGTCCTGCTGAATCAGCAGCCAAGGGAGACGAGGCTGAGGACAAAAAGAAGGGCCTCGTTCCCTCAGTTCTGACCGAGGCAGAATTGGACAAGATCAGGGCCGGATACCATGTTTCAGACTCAGTCATTCTTCGCCTCCCTCTCCCAAGTGAACTACTCGACCGTCCTCCTGCCGGGATGGTCGTAATTTTTCAGGCCGCTTTACAGTGCGGCTTACATCTTCCTCTTCAGGGGATAACTCAGGATCTGCTTTCCAGACTTCAAATAGCACCTGGACAAATAGTTTCGAATGGGTGAAGGGACTTGTTCGGATGCATAGTGTTGTGGGTTGAGATGGAGCAGCCCTCACTGATCGTCGATGAGTTTCTCTATCTGTACCAAGTACGGCCGAACCTGCAGCAGCCCGACTGATATTTTTTGTGTGCTTGGCAGAATAAGGGCGGATCTTTGATAACCAACCCTACTACTTCCAATGAGTATTAGAGAGATAGGTGGTTCTGGGCATGTAGTCGCCGGGAGACTGCGGAGCCTAGGCCCATCGACTCTAACATTCCTCGGGTTTTCACCCAAGCAGGTGACTCTGCCTACGCGGTTTTCTCCACCTCCCCATAATTCTAAATCTTTCAGTCTGACTGTATATGTTTCGCAGATATTCCCGAGCGAAGGCCCAGTCTTGGAGTCGGCGCTCTAGTTCGGATCAAAGATCTGAAGGCGCTGAGTCAGGAGTGAAGGTCTTGGAAGAGGTTTCTCCAACCGGAGCGTCTTTTTGAATCGGGTTTGGACTCGGCCTTAACAGGTACTTCCTGTCCATCCTTCTTTATTCCCTTTGATTCTTGGTTGACTCGTCTTGTGGTTGATATAGAGATGGCTGAGGCCCATCCCTTCCTCCGCCCGCATTCCAAAATGAAGGCCCCTCCAAGGTCAGAACCTCGGCCTTCAAAGAGGTCGAAGATGGTTTTAAAGACTAAGGGGCAAACTGCTTTAGCCGTCCCGACCGTGATTATTCCTGACTTGGGGGAAGGAGAGGGAGTGGCGGATGCGGTGGCTCCTAAGTCCTGAGGGGCTGTCGAGCCAGGACCTATTGCCGAGTCGGTTCCGGAGCAAAGGGAGGAGCAGAGAAGGGAGGAGCCCTCAGGAGGGGAGACGACTCAATAGGAGACATCGATCTTCCAACGGGCCGTTAAAGACATGCTCTCCTGAGCGATCTTCCATGGGAGTGAAAAGGACTTCACTGCCCTCTTTGAAGCTCCCTCAAGGCCGACTCTCTCCCATATGACGAAGACGCTTCTCGAGATAAGAATTGAACTTTGCGCTTGCTTTGTCGATTTTCTCACGCATGACTGACCTTTTGTTTTCCTTTTGTAGTTTGCCCCTTGTGTGCTTAGGGCTTGCTCGGATCTGGCCAACGCCCAAAAACAAGTTGAGGAGGTGGAAGCATAACTCGCTACTGCTACGACTCAACTCAACATAATGACTGGCGACTTAGGGGTTGCCAGGCAGGCCCTCGAGAGGGCCACTGCCAAGAGTGCTCGTTTGGCCTCGTAATTGAAAGAGGCCCAGGAGGAGAGCAGGCATAATCGTCAGGCCTATGTCTCCTCTGAAGAGAAGTTGGCTCGGCTTAGGACCGAGACTAAGGCAGCCCTTCCCCATGCCAAGGTCCAGGCCGTAGAGGCCTATTTTGAATCCCATGAGTATTTGGACGAGCGAGACCGCTTGTATCAGGATAGCTATGCCAAGTGCATGTACTTGATGAAGTTGTCCTTCCCCAAACTTGATCTCTTAGGATTCGACGAGAGTGGCTCTGGGTCTGATGGCCCAGATGCCGGGGCAGTTGGGTCTTCTAGTACGGCGGTGGCTAATCTTAAGATTACTTTTGAGGCCGCTCCTGAGGCAGCGCTAGTGGTTGCTTCGAGTGACAGCATCAACTGAATCCGAGCCACTTCTTGAGTTAGCTCTTGGTGAATCTTGAAGCTAATTTTGGATTGCAACGTGTTAAGCACTTCAAGCACACCAGGCTTCAAGCTAAACTTGAGAGCATCTGCAACCGGGGGGGGGGGGGGGGGGGGTCATTGACTCTTTTCTGCATTTTTACTTATCACTTTGTCAATGTAATTTCAAAGTGGGAACTAATGTAATCCGATGTAAAACTCATACTGATAAATGAATATATTTAATTTTCACATTCATTTGACTCAATCTACATGCTTTCCATTCTTTGCTCATCTAATAACGAAATTTAACCAATCGCTCACCGGCCTACGTATGGATAGTAGATTTTTAGATGCTCGACATTCTATGGATGGGGGAGTAATTTTCCAGTTAGATCTTCCAATCGATACGTTCAAGGTCGGATAATACTTGAGACAACATAAGGTTCTTCCCAATTGGGTCCCAGTGTGCTTGCACAAAGTTTCTTTGTATTCAAGAACATTTTTTGGAGGACCATGTCCCTAACTCGGAATCGTTTAACCTTGACTCGGGCATTGTAGAACCGAGATACCTGTTGTTTCCAAACTGCCATTCGTAGCCGAGCCCTTTCCCTTTATTCTTCCAAGAGGTCGAGTTCGAGAGACAACAGTTCTTCATTATCTTATTCGTTAAACAAACTGACTCAAGCAGAAGGCATTCCAATCTCGACCGGAGTGATGGCTTCTGATCCATACGCAAGGGAGAAGGGAGTCTCTCTCGTAGCCGTTTAAGTGGTAGTTCAGTAAGCCCATAGTATTTTAGGAAGTTCTTCAGCCCATGCTCCCTTATCTCGGTCGAGTTTGGTTCAGAGATGCTTTTTAATGATCTTATTGACTACCTCGACCTGTTCATTTGTCTAAGGATGATGGGGAGACGAGAAGACATTCTTTGTTTCGAGAATATCGCATATCCCTCGGTATTGCTTGTTGTCGAACTGCTTCCTGTTGTCAGTAACAATGGTCCAAGGTATCCCGAATCGACAGATGATATTTTTCCAGACAAAAAATATGATCTTTTGTTCGGTTATCTTAGCTAATGGTTCAGCTTCAGCTCACTTAGTGAAGTAATCCACCGTGACAATGACAAACTTGGTCTGACCTTTCCCCAAAGGGAATGGTCCAATGATGTCCATCCCCCACTACGGAAGGGCCAAGGACCAGCCATACGGGTCAGTTCCTGGGGTGGCTGTCTTAGAAAGATCGTGAATCGTTGGCATTTTTTGTAACTTTGAACGAGCTTACGGGCGTCGTGCTGAATGGTTGGCCAGTAATACCCTTGCCATAAGTCCTTGTGCGCAAGCGATCATCCTCCTGAGTAATTTCTGCAAATTCCCTCATAAATTTCCTGCAGTACATAGTTAGCCTCGTCGTGTCTTAGGCAGCGTAGTAAAGGAGCAAAAAATCCTTTCTTATATAGTACACCGTTGAGTATGGTATAATGGGAGGCTCGAATTTTCAACCGTCGGGCTTTGGTAAGATCCTCAAGCAACTTTCTATTGTTTAGATATTGGATGATCGGGGTCAAGCCAAGTAGGTTCCAAATTGATTGGGTGTACGGTTGAGCTAGGCGGGTTGTCGATGCTTGGCTTAGCGACGTACTCAATTGCAACGGACCTAGGTATATCGTCTTCATCGGCAGAGGCAAGTTTTGCTAATAGGTTGACTTTAGCGTTTTGTATTCGGGGGATTCGAATGACAGTACATCGTTGAAAACTGTTGAGTTGACAGTACATCGTTGAAAACTATTGATGAACTCTTTGGCTTTCTTCATGTAGGCTTTCAACTGCTCTTTACGTGTTTGATATACCCTAGTAACTTGATTGACGACTAACTATGAGTCACTGAATACGTTGAGATGAGTAACACCCAGACTGACTGCTAGTCGAAAGCCGAGCAATAAGGCTTTGTATTTTGCTGTGTTGTTTGAGGTTTGAAATCCAAGTCTTAAGGCATATTGCATGTAAGTTTGATCGGGAGTTTCTAGGACGACTCCTGCCTCGCTTGCCTCAGAGTTGGATGAGCCATCTACATAGAGCTGCCAATGGGGTGGGTCGGGCGACGTCTCAGGAACTGCAGTCATTAGCTGATTGGCTGGCTCATTTACAAGCTCAGTAGGAGGATTGGTTTATAGGGTAACTTCGGCTATGAAGTCAGCCACAACCTGTCCTTTAATTGCTACCCTTGACATGTATTGAATATCAAATTCACTAAGCTCAATTACCCAATTCGTTAGGCAACCGAAAGCTTCCAGTTTCTGGACAATCTGACGCAGTGGCAGGTCAGTTACGTCGATGATGGAATGCACTTGAAAGTATGGCCATAGCCATCATGAAGACACAACTAATACTAGGGCCACTTTTTTCAGAGGTGGATATCAGGTTTCTGCTGGGAGCAGTGCTTTACTGACATAATATACTGATAATTTCTTCCCTTCATGCTCACGTATCAAGGTTGAGCTTACGGCTGCATTGGAGATCACCAGATACAACAACAAAGCTTCCCCAGGCTTGGGCTTTGATAGGAGAGGTGGAGATCCGAGATATGATTTCAACTACTGGAATGCTGCTTCTCACTCTTCCATCCAATCTACCATTTGCCGTCTCTTCAACTATTTGAAGAATGTGATACATTTATCGGTAGCTCAGGAAAGGAAGTGGTTGAGTGCGGTTACCAGTCCAGTCAGTCTCTGTATATCTTTAATCGTTCCCGGGGATTCCATGTCAGGCAACGCCTTGATCTTCTCCAGATTTTCTTCAATTCCTCACTGGCTGACTAGGAATCTGAGAAATTTATCCGAGCTCACTCCAAAGGCATATTTACTCAGGTTTAACTTCATTTGATATTTGTGAAGGATAGGGAACATTTCTTCTAAGTCGGCAATATGATCGGCTGCCCATATACTTTTGACGAGCATATCGTTGATGTACACTTCCATGGTTCGGTCGATTTGTCGAGCAAACATTTTGTTCACTAACTGGTAGGTTGCTCCTGCATTTTTTAGGCCAAATGACATCACACGGTAACAGTAAAGACCTTTGTCAGTGAAAAATCCTGCCCTCTGATCGATGCATTACAATTTGATTGTACCCAGATTAAGTATTCATAAAACTAAGAAGTTCATGTCCTGCCGTATTGTCCACCAACTGATCGATCCTCGAAAGAGGAAAATTGTCCTTTGAGCAGAATTTGTTTAAGTCAGTATAATTGATACAGACTCGCCACTTCCTGTTGGCTTTTTTAACAAATATGATATTAGCTAACCATTCTGGATAGTATATCTGCTTGATAAATTTAGCCTTGAGGAGCTTGCTAACCTCTTCTTTGATGATGGCGTACCTTTCAGGGCCGAGTGGTCGTCGCTTTTGTTGGATCGGTTGGTAGGTTGGGTCGATATTGAGGTAATGAGTCATTATCGAGGGATCGATCCTGGGCATGTCTTCATGACTCCACATAAATACGTCGGTATACCATTGGAGGAGAGATACCATCTTATCTTTCAGGGGCGACTGCAGAGACGAGCAAATCCAAATAGTTTTAGACTCTTCTGTCTCAACTAAAGGTATTGGAATGAGGTCCTCTACCGGTTGACCTCGCTCTTGAGTCTCGGCTCGAGGGTCTAATGATTCGATCGTGATTACCTCGATTGGAGCTTTCGTCCTGTTGGTCACCTTTAATGATTCCTACTCCTGACTTGGTTGGAAATTTCATGGAGAAATGATACGTCGATATAATAGCTCGGAGGAGGAACAAGGAGGGTCGGCTAAGGATGACGTTATAGACTGATGACTGGCCAACCACAAGAAAGTCGATCATAACCATTGATTGGTTGGGAGAATCCCCAGCAGTGAGTGGGAGTGAGATAACTCCTTCAGGAAGGGTTTGTCCACCCGAGAATCTGATCAATGGGGTTCGAACTGGCTGTAATGCCAATCATTCGATGCCCATTTTATCGAATGCTTGAGTGAACAATACGTTCGTAGACGATCCTATATCAATGAGAATACGGAACACTTTGTGATTTGCTATGGTAAGGGTAACGACTAAGGAGTGATCATGCGAATGATGAATACCTCGAGCGTCTTCATCGGTAAACGATATGCAATACTTTTTCTTTCTTTTGAATGCCGAGATAAAATCAGGATCTTGGACTCAGGCCGACTGATGCTCCTTGCATGATTTTTTCGAGAGTTGTTCGAGTCACCTCCGCCTCGGGGACCACTGACAATAGTTTGGATTTCTTCTATAGGTCGGTTGTCACCTGAGCGTTTTTTAATTGTCCTGGTTCTTTGGTCGACATGTTCTCCAAGATGGCCTTCTCGGATGAACCTCTCGATTTCATGTTTCAAGTGATATCAATCACTTGCATATTACCCATGATCGTGATGATAATGGTAGTACTTGTCTTTGTTCCAACAATTAGGGTTACCACGGAGCTTGTTAGGCCAGTTTATGAACCTTTCATTCTTTATTTCCATAAGGACTTGCTCGCGTGATTTATTGAGCCAAGTGTAAGTCGAGAACCTATTATTAGGCCGCTTGCTTATCTTGCAATCGTCCTGGGGGCGCTCATCTTACCGCTTCTTACCACTGGCCGAGTCAGTATCCTTTTTGGCCGACTGTTTCACTGGGTTGTTGGCGTTCTGAGCGGTTTATCGCAAGATTTGAGTTTCTTCGGCATTAGCATACTTCTCCGACCGAGCCATAAACTCGGACAAGGTAGATGAAGGATTTTTATCGAGAGATAAAAGGAATGGTTTGTCTCTTACTCCCTGCATGATGGAATTGAGGGTCGTTTCATCGGAATGTTTCTGAACTTGTAGTGCTTCAAGATTGAACCGCTTAATATAGTCTTTGAGGAGCTCTTGCTGATGCCTTAAGTCTTTTCTTTCCTCCAATGAAATTGGCAATGAAGGCATCACTAAGCTCGATGGACGAGCTAATAGACCTTAGTTTCAGTTGTTTGAAGCAAATTCGAGCTACATCCGCCAGTGTAAGGGAGAATGCTCGGCACATAACAGCATCCGAAGCATCATGTAGCTCCATGTAAGTCCAGAAGGACTCAATATGCTCAGTTGGGTTAGCCTTTCCGGTATATGGTTTGATCTGAGGAAGACGGAATCACTCGGGCAATCGTGCTTGCATTATCGAATGTACAAATGGAGATTCCTTTTCCTCATATCCTGCCTGGCCGGCTGGGTGACTCTGCTTAAAATTTGAGAATTGCTTCTGCAGATCTTGGATCTCAGCTTTCTAAGGTTCTTGACTGTCAGCTGTTCTCTTGACTGGAGGTTTGTCCCGCCTTCTATGGTCTATTTTGTGTCGTAGATCTGAGGCTGGTAGCTGTACCGCTACTAAGACATGAGATGGAGAGGGTTCAGTCGGTGCCTCATGCTGAGTCAGTTGAGGAGCAACCAACGGAACGATTGGTTAAGAGTTGATCGGTTGTTGGGTAACATACTGCCAAGCATTTTCCTGATCAGGGGTTTGCGCCAGATGGGGCTGCAACTGTTCTAGCATTTGCTTTATATAGTTCATATCATTCTGAATCTCTTGAACCTCTCTCTCCAGTATTCCATTCCCTCAGTTCCTTTGGGAGCGCCTGGACAAGCCAGAGGTCGCTTGGTGGGCTATGGACCCTGGCGATTCTCCCGTTGTTTTGGCCATTTTTGGGCTCCATTGGTCGCTTAGGGTCTCGTAACTAGAACTTCATCAGGTTCCTCTTAAGAGGTTCTTTATATTCTTTCCATGGCGGTTTATTTGAAGCTTTTTGATAGAGTTGGGAAAATGACTTTTCGTATCGCTTCCCACAAATGGTGCCAAACTGTTGATGCAAAAATATGGTATGCCCTCCTTGGACCCTTTACCTGCATAGGAAGAAGATGATGGAGACCTTGGTTAGAGCCGGGGACCCTCCAATGCTAAAGTTAGGACTAGGATCGTATTGAAGGGTTCGAAAGAGAGTTTTTTGCATACCTTTCACCCTTGAAGTCTCTTATATTTATAGGAAGGGGAGGATCCTATCGTGCCAGGATTCTTTTCCTGATATCTTGGAGATTCAATGCCAATCCAATTTTAGACTCTAGCCGATCCCGAGATCCTTAGGATTGGGGATCTTCTTCCTAGATTTTCAGGAAGGTGTTTCACTTCACACCGTTTCTTCCTTTCTCAGTAGATTTTGTCGATTGAATCGGGCTTAACCGACTCTATTGATAAGCGAGTCTTGGCTAGCTATAGAAGGTTGAGCTACTTGCCCTCTGTCGGATGAGATGAGACTAATCCATAATCAGCGTGCCTTCCTAATCCGATAGCCGAGTCTGTAATCGACCCAAGGATAGGTCAGTTTTATGGCCGGTCATGTGTCTTATGAGCATTGGGCCTTAATCGGCCTATTTGGATGCTACTGCCTCATTTTGTCGAGCCAACTTCGTGCATCTCAAAGATTCTTTGCCTTATGGCTCTGGACTTTGTAAGCCTCGGTCTGGATTGGTTCCTTGTAATCCAAGCTAAGTCTTTCCTTTAAGCTTTGGGTATGTGTGCCTCAGTCAGGCTTGTTGCCTTGGGAGCCCGGGCAGTGTCAGTAGAGTTAGTCCATTCCATAGCCGAGTCTCTGGACTTGTACTATGTTTCCCCAACATGGCTCATGAACTGCATGAGGCATAAATAATTAAAGTCATGTAACTAAGTGAATGCAATATATATGGTACTAAAAGAAAGAAGTATCACCATCCATTTTGAATCCAATCAGGATGATTTTAGGGCCACATGAAAAATCCTCAGGGGGCGCCTTCCATGTATGTGATGTGTTTCGACATAGCTTAATCAACATTCACATGAAAAATTATGGTTTACCAGCCATGTAGTAATTTTTGTCCATGGTAATATCTTGGCCTAAAAGTTTCTAGGAGATTTTCTAATTTGAGGGGTTTTCCAAAATATTATAAGGAAAATCTATCTGAAAACAAAATTATTTAAAAATATTTATTTTAAATTTAAATATATTTATATAATTGATGACAATTAAGGTATATAATATTCTATTTCATTATGCCTTTTGGAGTTTTGTACCCCCATATTTATGTAATAAATTTTAAATGCTTTTACTATTTTCTTAATAATATTATGATAAAAATGCAATATTTTAAAGTTTGATCAGATTTTGAAAATGGCCATAGCCTATTCTTTTTGGTTAGTGGTTATTGAACATAGGCCATTGGTGGGTTGAGTCTGGCTCCATGGCTTAATAATAAACAAACTTTGTTTCAACATTGAGATCATGGGATCAAGTGCCCATGTGATGTGAGGATGTGTAAAAAAAAAAGGCAAGGACTATTGGTCATATGTAATGATAGAAAGAAAGAATTAAAGAGTGTGATCATACCCTAGAGATGGAGAGAGAAAATTAATGAAATAGTTTCAACCATGGGAATCCCTATCTTACTATTTATAATGTGTTGGTTCACTTGAGTTTTAGTCTTAAATATATTTTAGTTTTGATGTCACAAGTACTTATGAGAAAGTAGATGTCACAAACAGGTCATGGTAGGCCCTGTGTATTTATTTTCATTAGATGATTTTTTTAAAGGCTTGTGTTGTGTATGAGCATGTGCAGATGATTTTTTTGAAGGCTTGGGTTGATGTTCGACACGCATCTTGGTGGGGCCCACATAGCTCGGCCTCATGGGAAGTTCCCATGAGCTCGACCGCATAGAACCATTTCCAATGATATATATATATATATATATATATATATATATATATATATATATATGGAAAAGGTGACCATGTTATAGTTTCTATAAGGTCGAGTGCTAGCGGTAATGGTGAAAATTTTAAATAAATCGGGAAATTTTATAGGCCATAAGGAATTTATGTGCAAGCCCTTCGTTGTTAGAAGATCATGTGCTAAGATTCTGTGTAGGGCCCACTATGATGTTTGTGATAAATCCAACCCGTCCATTCATTTTTTAAAATCATTTTAGGGCATGTAACCAAAAATGAGGAGGATCCAAATATTAAATGGGCCACATGAGAGGAAACAGTAGGGATTTAGTGACCACTGTTGAAACATTCATATGACTACAAAAGTTTTGTATTAGTTTATGTTCATGGTGTTTTCATTTCATATCAGTGAAAATGACCTTATAAACGGTTTGGATGGAATATAAACACCAAGGTGGAGCCTAGGAAGGTTTCAACGGTAAGCATTCCTTTCTGCAGTGTTTCATCTTGTATGGCCCACTTGAATTTTGGATCCTCCTTATTTTTGGTATAATGTCCTATAATGATATCTAAAAGCAAATGGATGGGTCGGGTTTCAACAAAGATCACAGTGAGACACAGAACCCTTTCCCGAATCTTCATGGGAAATGCTTTAGTAGGAAATCTGCATCCCTGGGTCTGGGAAACAGACCCCGCAACCAACCAATGGTGGGTGGTTGGTGTTATGTGGGCCGCACTATGTTGCATGTGTTTCATCTATGCTATCTATATGTTTTTCTAGATCATTTTATGGTAATGAGACCAAAAATGGTGTATATCCCAATCTCAAATGGACCACATTATAGGAAACAATGTTGAATGGGCGTCGACCCTTAAATTTTTTTGGGGGGCCATAAAAGTTTTGGATCAAGTTGATCTTTATTTTGTTTTGTTTTTTTGTTTTATTTTTTTTCCCTTCATATGGGTCCATATGACCTAATCAACAGATTGGATGTCAAATAAACAGTACAATGGGCCTTAGGATGATTTTAACTGTGCGCATGACTCTCCACACCTTTTTCTATAGTGGGGTCCATTTGAGCTTTGGATATGATCATTTTTTAGTTAATGGTCTAAATTAATCTTGAAAAATGGATGAAGGGTGTGGATATAATAAATAAATCATTGTGGGGCCATGTAACTTTGATCTCCTTTGAACCGTTCATGCAACTCGGAGCTCGAGGAGCATCGGCACTTTTCTCTGTGTGACACGTATCTACACCAGCTATATAGCTGGGGTGTAGTACACCACCCAATCCGCTTCCCTCTTAGACAGAAGGGGATTGCTCAGCTTACTGAGTAAACTGTGTGAGGTCCACCATGATTTATGTATTTTATCTTCTCTGTCCATCCATTTTCCCAAATAATTTTATGGTTTGATCCCAAAAATGAAGTATATACAATGTTCAAATATGGACCACGCCACATGAAATAGTTGAATTGAACTTCTATTGTTGAAAATTTCTTGGTGGCCACATAAGTTTTGGATCAAGCTTATATTTTTGTTTTCCGTTCATCCATGTATGTATGATCTTATGAATAGGTTGGATGACAAATAAATATCACTATGGGGCCTAACAAGGTTTTAATGGCGGAAATCATTATCACCACTTTTTCCCAGGCATGATGGACTTGATCTTTGGATATGCTTCTAATTTGGGCTCAACCCCTTAAATTAGATGGAAAAATGGATGGACGACATAGGTGAAATACATACATCATGGTGGGGCCCACATAGGACCGACCACCCGCCATTAGCCGGTGGCGGGGGAGTAGCCAGTCCGTTTCCTAAACTCAAAACGCAGGGACGCGGATTTCCTGCTAAAGCCTCTCCCGTGAAGATCAGTAGAAGAATTCTGTGTGGGGCCTACTATGATCTTTGTATGAAATCCAATCCATCCATATGTTTTTAAATATCATTTTAGGACATTATACCAAAAATGAGGAGGATCCGAAATTCAAGTGGGCCGTACGAGATGAAACAGTGGGGAAAGGAATGCTTACTGTTGAAACCTTCCTAGGTTCCACCTTGGTGTTTATATTCCATCCAAACCGTTTATAAGGTCATTTTCACTAAGATAAAATGAAAATAGTATGAATATAAATCGATACAAAACTTTTGTAATCATATGAATGTTTCAATGGTGGTAACTAAATCTCCATTGTTTCCTCTCATGTCGCCCATTTAATTTTTGAATCCTCCTCATTTTTGGTCGCATGCCCTAAAATGATTTTAAAAAATGGATGGACGGGTTGGATTTATCACAAATATTATAACATCCCAAAAATCGGGGGTCGGGTAAAAACCCAACTCCCGAGTTTCAAAATGTTATTTATGCAACATAGATAATGTTAAATGAATGTTGTCTGTAAAAAGACATTAAACAAGATTAAGACTAAGCCAAAACAGCTTATCATACTCTAGAGACAGTTAAATTTAGCAAGCGGAAGACTGTGATAAATACATAAAATATATAATTGATTATAAGTCTCCAGAGTGTGAACATGCTACCAGGTTAATTAAATACATGTATACTCCAAAAATGGAAAGAAAAGAATATACATGAGTGCTCCAATAATATAAAATGGCAAGAGTCATGGTGTCTAATCAACCTACCTGTAATCCCGTCGATCAAAGCACGGATAAGAAGTCCTCCTCATCATCATACAAGTCCGGCTCCGCTTCACAAGCAGCGCCATCATTTGTAACTAAAATAGGGACTGGTGGGTGTTGCAAACACCATCCCGTAACGTGGGAGTGAGTAGCTAACTCAGTGGAATAATAGAACAAAGATTAGCAGGTTCTCAAATCAATCATGTGATAATAGTAAAGCAATCAATCAAACATTCCTATATACTGTTGTTAATGCATGCATGAAATGACATGAAATGACACCATCTGCGTCCGCGGCATGCTTTCTTCCTGCAGTGCTCCACATCTTCCAGGCACATGCAATGCGATATGGATAATGATTACCGGGTTGTTATTACAGGATTGGGAAACTAGGGTACCTTGCTTATATCAATCCCAACACAGATCCTGTCTAGGGTCGTCACTCCTAGAAATCACATATGATGTTATATTTGTAGGTCGCTGCAAGGGCTGCCAGGGCTGTTGCTCACACTCGTTGCACCACTCCCCCATCACCTTATCAATATAGGCCTACTTGTACTCTTGTCGCTACGGAAGAGTCGTCGCCTCCCGTAGACTCAGAATACGCTCGCGGTCACTACAAAGGGCTGCCACGGCTGTTGCTCACACTCGTTGCACCGCTCCCCCATCACCTTATCAATGTAGGCCGACAGCAAGAATATAGTGTCCCATACCACCATAATCTGCTCACGAGTCTGGGTGCTCACTGGTCACTACGGGGAGGTTTGTGGCCCCAGCGTAGGCCGAAAGCTTGACCACGGTGTCCCATACCACCATGCCCGGTTCATGAGTCTTTATGGATCAAGGTACCATGGTTAACAGGGTTTCCAATGGTAAGTTCAGTACCCTAGGTTCAAGCAGTTATGACTCATACAGGGTGAACATACAATGGCCAGTCGGGTTACTTGACGGGCTCGACTAGTACGAGCGCATCTCAAGATGGACGACATGAAGTGCATGAAACACTTCGTGTGACCTAACCACTGCCTCCAACTCAAAACACGACTCGCGTTCATCGACGCGTCCTCTGTGGTAAATAGAAGCCCACCACTAATTCAATCCA
Source organism: Magnolia kwangsiensis (assembly GCA_037074715.1). Classification (NCBI taxonomy): domain Eukaryota; kingdom Viridiplantae; phylum Streptophyta; class Magnoliopsida; order Magnoliales; family Magnoliaceae; genus Magnolia; species Magnolia kwangsiensis. The sequence goes on along the minus strand of CM073576.1, from coordinate 36,369,310 downwards.
TTACCGACTGCCTGGACTAAAGCATAGCCCCAGACATGTGCAATCCATACCAGTGATCATATGAGAGTAATAGAATTGAAGTTCAACAATACAAGCATGTTAACACATGTTATAGCATATAAAGTAAGCAAATCAACCAACACATGTATTCCATACATATAAGGAAATCATTTCATATAGCAAACATGTAGGAAATCGTATACCACATCAGGTGGATTGAGAATTTATTCTCAAAACTAATTTACAACACCATTTACTCAATACATACTAATACAAACATTTATACAAACACTTAGTCTCCACACTTTAGTCTACATAGCGTATGTGGACCCAAAGTGCGCATTAGGGAGAATCTCTTTGCCAAACAGATTATACACTCATATATAATATCATAACATGATAAATTTACATGTCAAGAATTTCAAAAAATACGGACGTATACAGTATTTTCTATAAATGCCTAAAATACCCTAAGTCTCATATTTACCGTACATTTACGAAACGAAAAATGGATAGCATGTTCTACATGTTAAACGGCATGTTCGTCGATAATCTACTATTAAACAACATTGAAAGCTTTGAAATCAGTCAATCAAAGCGTCTAAAATTCGCACCTTTTGCCCTAGACACGTATCGGTTCGAATAGAATGTATACGCTTCGTCAACGGCGTACAGGCGACCTAATACACAAGTTACATAAGCTACATCGCTAATGAATCGAAGAAAATTCCAAAACAGCAAGTAGGTAGGGTTTTCTTACCTAAGAGTGCATTAGAAATCACCGGGAAAGTGATTCGAACGTAATGCTTTAGCACGTGCAACAGCTAGTGCAAGTGGCAGGAAGATCTCTCCCACACTCTCTCACAAACTCTCACTTTCTCTCTCTCTCTAGCTAGGGTTTCTAGCAAATTCGGATGGGTGAGATAAGTGAGGGTTTAAAGCCCTTATATAGGCTAAAACCTTTCCAAATTAGACTTGGGAACAAAGTTTACTCGAGGTATAACCAAATCGGGGCTGTTCTGATCCAAAAGAGCATTTCGGGAGGTCCCCTGGTCGAACGCGATCGGACTTAAGCTCATGGTCACTGGATGTTGCTCACACCCAGTTTTCAGACCAGTAGAGTTCGCAGATCGTACGTGGCGGTCCAGTTTCACTTCAGCGGTCATCGCACCTAAATCAGGTCTACAAGTCTCATGATATGAAAGAGAAATTTTTCCTGATTCGAGGGTGAAATTTGACTGAATTCTGACGGTCATAACACTTAATAATAACGCGTAAAGTCTCGTGCCAGATTTGAAATAAAATATCCAAATCCTTACCCTTTCTCACTCTCTTTACTCCAGGCTTAATGAAATAGCCTCAGAGCGTCGGTTGGGCTTGATTTTTGAAATGATTATCAAGTCCAGCTAAGTGGTCATAATGGTCTAAGATTGTAGGTATCAGACTTTTGACGCGTGGTCTAGATCCAATACAAAGTTTCAAAGGGTTCCTGAGAGCAAACGGGTTTAGAGTTTGATCTTAGGTTTCAGGATATTATAACGTCATTATTTCTACAAGTTTTGGGTCTTGCAGAACGTATTTAAAGCGATCAGGGACAATTTCGCAGCTAATCTAACGTAGCGCTAGTTAACTTACGCTTAATTTCTAAAGGAATTAATCCTAAGTGATTTCTTTGGCTTTGGAATTGGGTTCTGAAAGGTTACCAAGGTATTATAGTTGACCCATCAACTAAGGACGCCTAACCTAAGGTTGGCAAAAATCCGGGGTGTTACAAATATCATAGTGGGCCCTACACAGAATCCTAACACATGATCTTCCAACAACGGAAGGCTTGCACATAAATTCCTTCCGGCCTAATAAAATTTCCTGATTTATTTAAAATTTTCACCATCTGACGAATAATGTGCTATCAGCAATCGACCTCATAGAAGGTATAATACGGTCAATCGTATAGTGCTTTCCCCCCCCCCCCCCCCCCCACACACACACACACACACACACACATATATATATGTTTGTGAAAAGACTTGGTTTTTTCACATTTGGGAATAGTCCCATATCGGATAGTAGAAAAGAAAAAATCTACTTTATAAGTAGGGTGTTGAGTACCTTAATATTTACTTAGTGAGATAGAGGAGTACTATGGCTTTGCACTGGAACACACATGCACGCACAGTCTTAGTCTCGGTGCGAGGGCATATGCATGTGAGGTAGTGTGGCTATAGAGGCACTAATGACACTTCGCACATGTACATCGTGTGACAAATGAGTCGCTCTCTTGCGATCTTACGCGAACTGGTGTGAGGCATGTGAGAGTCATAGTATGACAGTGGTTGGGTTCGGAGTTGAGTACTTTGGGGAAGAGATTTGAGAGAGACCTCTCTGCCTTATATAGGAGCCGTGAAGCTGTTTAAGAGGCCTGGTGTAACTGCTCATATAGTAATAACCTAGACCATGTAAAAATTGCTACATATGGTTAGTCCAGCAGATAGAAACGACTGCTACATGTGGCTAACCCAACAGATAGAAATGACTACTTATCGTGTCTAAACGGCTAGCATGCATCTAGTCTCCCACATGCAAAAAGATCAGAAACTACCAAAAAATGGCTAATTTATCTCCAACAGTCAGAAACGGTCCATTTTGTTTATGACTATGGACCAAAATGTCCAGCCACCATTACTTATATAAAAAAAGCTTGGCTGGTTCATTCGATCATCATTAGCAATCCAATTCATTCTCTCATCTGAACCAACAAGCTCCAAGCATTCTGTTCATAGCCTCAAGTGTAGGGTCGCAGTGTAGTAATAATCTCGGTAAGACCGAGGTCAAATCCAAAGGGACTAATCTCATGTGTATTCTGAAAGTAATTAGAACTAGAACTTGAAGAAGATGTGAATCTAATTCTGAAGTAATTGAGAGAGTAATTGTGATTAAAGTAATTAAAAATTATAAATCTAAAGATGGGAACTAGGGTGCAAGGATCCATTTAGAGCACTTGGGATGCTACCTTAGTTTGATTAAAAAAACACAATTAGAATTAGAGTCTTATTCTATCCAATTGGAAGATAAAATAATTAAATCAAATCTGAACTTTCATTGACCTAATTCTCAATTTAGGAGAATTGTGAAGGTTGGAAGGGATTCCATCACCAAACCATGCATAAGAAACGATGGTAAACAAACCATTAAATAGGAAGAAGAAGATACTTAAAGTTATTGCAGATCTATTATAATTTGAGTCATAAAAAACCATTAAAAATTAAAAGTATTCCTTAAAAATTAAATTAGAATCCATGAAGTTCAATATAAACATGAATCAAAGTAAGAAAAATATCCCAATCACGCTACAAGCTTCACCTCTTAACCCTAACTAAGAGGTTTAGCCAACCATAGACATGATTGAGCCAAAATCTCTTAAATAAAACAAGAAAACAACTACGAAAGGAGAAGAAAAACTCTTGACGATGACTTTTTCACCATTTTTTCCACTCTTCAAATCCTAGAAGATGCCTAGGAACATCCTAGGAACTCTTATTTGTAGTTGAGAAACTCCAACTTTCGCATCGAGTTGAAAAAGTTCAGAAACCGCCTCAAATATAGGTAGTCCACGCAGAATTTGTGTAACCCTTGACTAGTCAAGGACAGTCTTTGACTGGTCGAGGGTCACCTTTGACTGGTCGAGGATCGCATGAATATAAAAGTTCATGTTGCTTTAGTTCGAGTCAAGGTTCTTCGACTAATCGAAGCAGAGCTTATACTGGTCGAAGGAGGGCTTGGACTAGTCCAAGCAGATAGATTTTTAGGATTCATTTTCTTCACTTTAAGTCTTCAATTCTCTTCATTCCTTACTTAATTTTCTTGGATCTTTGGCATGTGAATTCTTCATTTTTGGTCTTCTAAGATCTAACCTTTAGCTCGGTAATTTTTCAACATCAAATCCAAACTTTTAACATTCTTTTCAATCCAAGCTCTTAGATTCACCTTTCAAAAAATATATATATAAAATAGACCATTAAGCATTATCATGTTTATAAAACCAAGATATAAATGAGGGATAATATGCAATATTTGACGCTCAATACAATCCCCAACCCGCATTTCACTAGTCCCGAGCAAAGTATGTGTAAAATAAACCTCAATGTTCAATGTCCAAAACCTCTTTTAAGAAAATAATCTTTTGTGAAATCAAGTATGAATGAGTAGACTCAGGACATAAAAGTGGGATTTTGAAAACTTAAAAGCCGAATTACATAAGCAACCAATCAAATAAGTTCTTTATCCATTAAATCAGAGCATAGTTTGCATATCCAGTTTTTTTTTTTTCAATGTGCTTAATGAAAATCAACTTACTTCCTGTATGAATACTATCAATTCATCATGTTAGCAATGTTTACCATATTTAGATTACTTGAAGACATAAGTACCGATTCCAAACTTATCCCCTTTTCCTTCTTTTTCCAGTCTTTGATTTTATATCGACGATCAATTTTTATACTTCTTTTCAGACTTTGCATTATTTTTCATTTTTTTTCCGTTCTTTTCCAGTCTTTTCACCATATATGGTCTTTTAGTCCATCTTACTATTTTTAACTGGTTCTTTTCATCTTTTAAAGTGGATAAAATTCTCCAAACTCAATTCTCAATATCTATCAATGATTTACATGCTAACAATCAAAGGTTCCAGTATTGTTTATAGAAAATAGTTTGAATGTGTCTTGTGATTTAGATTAACATGATATTCAAACTTCCTCTTAATCAATTGAGTACAAGAAATTAGGTGATAAATTACTTAATTGATCAAGCTCCAACAATTCAAAATTCAATCTCTATCTTATCATACTCAAAGCATTCTTAAGGACACAATTCATTACTTTCCAAACAGATTTCAACTTGAAACATTGAAAATTTTTAAAAATTATTTTGCTCAAAACTGTGAAAACACTAATTAGTTTACCTAATCCCCCATTCCTAACCAAAAATCTACATTGTCCTCAATGTAAACGAAATAAGCATGTAATACAAAAGAGAGGCAATAAAAAGAAAAGGGAAGTGATGGAAAGATAATACCTGAAGAAGGAATTTTGAGGCTTTTCCAGTAATCTCAGTGTGAAGATGGGTTAGCACAAAAGACTTAGACAAACGATAAGAAAATTATCCTAAACAGCAAAAACAACTATCCTAAACACAACATATATGAAAGCAATAGACCTAACTATACCTCCGTCAGACTAGGAGGTCAATCCTAGTAAACAAGATCAATAAGAGGTATGGACATGTCCTCTGAATCAAATTTCTCAACAAATGGCTTTAATCAATTTCCATTCACTTTGAAAACATTGCCATTGTTTGGATTCTGAATCTTAACGGCCCCGTGAGGATAGACATTAGTAATTACGAAAGGGCTAATCTAACGAGATCGGAGCTTACCCAGAAAAAGATGTAACCGAGAATTATACAAAAGGACCTTCTGATCTAGTGTGAATGATTTTTGAAGAATGCGTTGGTCATAAAATACCTTCATCCTGTTCTTATAAATTCTCGAGTACTCGTATGCGTCATTCTGGATTTTTTCAAGTTCATTCAACTGAAGTTTGGGCAGCGAGCTAGTGTTGTCCAAATTGAATTTCATATTTTTAATAGCCCAGTAGACTCTATGTTCCAATTCCATATGCAAGTGACAAGCCTTCTTATAAATAAGTCTAAAGGGAGACATTGCAATCAGGGTCTTAAATGCAGTGCGGTAATCCCATAAGGCATCGATTAATCAGATTGACCAATCCTTACGGTTAGGGTTAATCATTTTCTCCAGAATATGTTTAATCTCCCTATTGAAAATCTCAGCTTGCCCACTTATTTGTGGGTGGTATGGAGTGCTCACCTTATGCGAGATGTCGCATTTCTTCATTCAGTTTGTAAATGGCCTGTTACAGAAATGTGAACCTTCATCACTAATGATGGCTCGAGGCATTCCCAACCAGGAAAGGATGTTCTCTTTTAAGAATTTAATAACCATTTGATGATTATTATTCTGACACGGGATCACTTTGACCCATTTAGTGACATAGTCTACCACTAGAAAAATATATAAATTCCCAAAGGATTGAGGGAACAGTCCCGTAAAATTGATGCCCCAACAATCAAATGCTTCAATGATCAGATTAGGGTTTAAAGGCATCATGTTTTGACGAGACAATGCTCTCAAATTTTGACAATGTTCACAAGCTTTGTAAAACTAATGAATATCCTTGAACATAGTTGGCTAGTAAAAGCTGAATTATAAAATTTTAGTCGTGGTCTTTTTAGCGGAAAAGTGACCACCACAGGCTTGAGAATGAGAAAAGGAGATGACACTTTGGTGTTCATTGTCTGGCACACATCTCTTTAAGATTTGATTTGAGAAATATTTAAATAAATATGGATCATCCCAGAAGAATTTGCGTACCTCGATGAGGAATTTTTTCTTATCTTGCACAGTCTAGTGTGTTAGTGTGAAACCTGTAGCAAGATAGTTAACAATATCAACAAACTAAGGTGAATAGGAGACTTTAAACAATTGTTTGTCAGGGAACATGTCATTTATATGCGTCGTCTCAAGGGAATCAGAGAAATCAAAGCGGAAAAGATGGTTAGCCACTACATTTTCTACTCCCTTTTTATCTTTTATTTCTAAATCAAATTCTTGGAGTAAGAGGATCCATCTTTTCTAGAGAGGCTTAGCATCATTCTTAGAAAGAAGATACTTAAGCGCCATATGATCAGTGTTGCCACATGATCAGTATAGATGATGATCTTGGATCCAATCAAGTAGATCTTAAATTTTTTCAAAGAGAATACTACGGCTAAGAGTTCATTCTCCATAGTAGAGTAATTTTCTTGTCAAGATTTAGAGTTTTACTTGCATAATAAATAACATAGGGCTTCTTTTCTTTTCTTTGGCCTAACACCGCCCCAAGAGTATAATTAGACGCATCACACATAATTTCAAAAGGAAAGTTCGAGTCGGTTGGTTGCATGGTAGGTGCAGTGGTTAATATGCCCTTGAACTTAGAAAAAGCTTCCTGGCATTGCTCAGTCCACTCGTATGATATAACCTTTTGAAGTAGATTGAAAAAAGGACAAGAGAGGTGACTAAAGTCTTTTATGAATCGTCTATAAAATTTGGGGTGTCCTAGGAAGGATCGCATGTTTCGTATGTTCTCGGGTGGAGGTAAGTTAGAAATAAGATCAATCTTAACCTTATCTACCTCAATTCCTATGGACGAGATGATATGTCCAAGGATAATTTCCTTACGAACCATGAAGTGACACTTTTCCTAATTTAGTATCAAGTTCTTTTCTTCACATCGCTTTAGCACATTTTTTAAATTTTCCAAACATTCGCTGAAGGATGGACCAAAGATAGAGAAATCGTCCATGAAGACCTTTACATATTGCATCACCATATCAAAATAAATACTCAACATACATCACTGAAAAGTGATGGGAGCATTACATAGCCCGAATGACATCCCTCGGCACGTAAAGGTGCCGTAAGAACATATAAATGTTTTCTTTTCTTGATATTTAAGGGCTATCTTGATCTAATTGTAGCCCGAATATCTGTCGATGAAATAGTAATAGGAATGACTAGCTAGCCTTTTTAAGATTTGATCAATGAAGGGCAAAGGAAAGTTGTGCTTCCTCGTGACGATATTCAACTTCCTGTAGTCAATACACATTTTTCAACCACTAGTGACTCTAGTTGGTATGAGTTGCTTGTCGGCATTGGCTACGATGGTGATTCCAAACTTCTTAGGAACCACCTAAGTTGGATTCACTCATTGACTATCGAATATAGAGTATATGATACCCACATCTAATTGCTTAAGAACCTCGACCTTAACTACTTCCTTCATGTTTGGATTTAATTTACATTGTGGTTGCCGGAAAGTCTTCGCATTATCCTCAAGATGAATGCTGTGAGTACAAATCAAAGATTCAATTCCCTTGAGGTCCGCAATCGACAATCCAAGGGCTCCTTTATGCTCAATGAGAGTAGAGATAAGCATACTCACCTGTTCTTACTCAAGGTAGAAAAAAATAACCAACGGGTATGTCTCATCTTGACTTAAATAGACATATTTCAAATCAAAGGGTAAAATTTTTAGGTCAAGCTTCGGTGCTTGGAGGTTAGATGGTAGAGGCACTACATCAGTTTGGGGTAATTCTTCAAATTGTGGCCTCCACTGGTTAACTTCAAGTATTAGCACAGAATCAAGCATGGCTCCCGTCTCCCTAATCATATCATCCTCTAAATCATGGGAGTGGGCCAAACACATCTCTAGAGAGTCAGAGGATAAGCTCATCAAAGTTCTATCCTCCACAAAAGAATCAATCATGTTAATATCGCGGGTATCATCATTATCCTCTGCCTAATTACTCATATTGAAAAAGATATTGAGCTCCAATGTCATATTTCTGAAAGATAGATTCATGACTCCATTCCTATAATTAATGTTGCATTTGATGTAGTAAGGAATGAGTGACCAAGGATGACGGGAATTTGAGTGCTTATGTCCACGATGGGTTGAGTATCCAAGATGATAAAATCCACTAGGTAGTAGAATTTATCAACTTGGACCAACATATCCTCAATTATCCCTCTCAGTATATGAAATGAGCAATTGACAAGTTGTAATGTGGTTCGGGTGGGTTTTAATTCACCTAGACCCAGTTGTTCGTAGACCAAGTAAGGTATCAGATTTATGCTCGTTCCTAAGTCAAAAAGTGCTTTCTTAATCAGGTAATTCCCAATTGGACAAGCGATGGTTGGGCTACCGAGATCCTTTCATTTCTATGGCACATCTTGCTTTAAGATGACACTCAATTTTTCTGTCAAAAATATTTTCTTTTGCCTGTTTTTTCATCTCTTGGTCATACATATATCTTTTAGAAATTTGGCATATGAAGATATCTGTTTTACGACATCTAGTAAAGGAATGTTGACCTTCACTTGCTTAAGAATCTTTAAAATATCCTGAGAGTTAGAGGGAGGTTTTGGTGCTATCAACCGTTAGGGGAATGGTCCAACTGGTTTGCTTTGAAGTTTCGGTTCTAACTTATGTGGAGCACTGCTTGGTCTATCCATCTCATCTTCTTCGGGGTCCTTAGCCTTTTAGTCCTTACCGGAATAGATTTGTCAATTGTTTTCCTACTCCTAAGAGTGGTGATAGACTTGGCTTGTTCCAGTTGATTTGAAGAGCTTGAGCCACTAATCTCATATTGTGGTTTTGGATTGGGGAGAGGTTGAGCTAAAAGCATCCCTTTCTCCCTAATTGCTACGTGTGACTCTATCTTTTGAATGGAAGACGCAAGCATTCCCAATGCAGATTTGATGTCCTGATTGAATAGCTCTTGATCTTGAATATGTTTTAGAACCGAGTCCTCTTAAGGTTTCTTATGTTCCACAAATTGGTTAAGGATCCCTTGAGGAGTATCAGTTTGTACATTCCTCCAACTAAAATTTGGATGATTTCTCCAGCTGGAGTTGTATATATTGGAGGAGGTTCCTTTGAAAGGCCTTTGGTAATTATTTATGGTATTTGATTGCTCATTCAATACTTCTTAAAAAGAAAGTATCGTTGGACAATTTTCAGTTGTGTGTATGTTGCAAGCACAAATACCGTAAACAACTTCTTTTGCCTTATCCTTCTTAAGTTCCATGGCCTCGAGCTTCCTTGCAAGACTGACCACTTTAGCATTTATATCATCGTCCTCTTTCAACTAATATATTCCACCCCTCTCCTTTGGTTGAATAGGCTTAGATGTGGTCTTAGGTCTTGGGGAGATGTCCCATGATTGTGCAGTTTCAACAAGTTTGTCAAAGTAATCCCACACATCATTGACATTTTTGTTCACAAATTCCTTATTGCACATCGTCTCGATGAATTGGTGCATGGAAGATGTTAGTCCTTCATGGAAGAAATTTGTTATGCACCACGTTTCAAAACCATGTTGTGGGTATGAACTGACGAGATTCTTAAACTGCTCTCAATATTGGAAGAATGTTTCATCTTCCTTTTGGGCAAAGTTCATGATTGACTTCCTGATGGTATTCGACTTATGATATAGAAAAAATTTCTTTATGAACTCCCTTATCGTGTCATTCCATGTGTCAATAGATTGTAGATGTAGTGAGAGCAACCACGTCTTAGCTTTTTCTTTCAAGGAGAAAAGAAAAAGTCTTAGCCTGACTGTGTCCTGAGACACATTAGGAAAGTATAAAGTGGATATAATCTCGTCAAACTCTTTCAAGTGTAGATATAGACTTTTAGATTCAAGTCCAAGGAACTTTGAAAGGAGTTGGATCACTCCTAGCTTGATATCCATGTTTCCTGTATTTTCTAGAAAGACCATACAGGAAGGGGTGCTCACCCCTGCCGGTTGTAAGTAGTCTCATAAAGTATAAGGCGGGGGTGCTTGATGCAGCTCATTTTCATCCTGGATTTTCTCAACCTTAAGTTGAGGTGGATGTGGAGGTTGATTGGTCGGTTGATTGACAGCCATAGCTTCAGTTAAGTCTGAGGATATCTGGTGGTGTCTAATCTTGTGATGGATAGATAACCCTCAACTAATCCTCCTTCACTCAAGAGACGTCGAGTGTTATCACAGACCCACTTGGGCATGAAACACTCTCAACCTTGAATTTCAGAATCTAACCTAAACCTAAAAAGAAAGAGAGAAATAGAAAGAGAGATAATTCGAAAGAAGTTACCAAATTAAAAGTTTCTATATTAAGATCCTACAAAAACATAAAAATAAGTTAGTTTCTAAAAAAAATCAGTAAAAAAAATTAGTTTGTAAACACAAATTAGGAAAGTTTCTAACCTAGAAATAAAAAGTAAGTTAGTTTCTAAAAATAAATTAGAAAAACCCTAACATAAAAATACAAAGTAAGTAAACCCTAATCTTAACCTATTTCCAAAACTAGTTAATCTCAGAAAAATGTAACTGTTAGTCTCCGGTAACAATGCCAAAAACTTGTTCACAACCCCAAGTGTATGGTCATGATATAGTAATAGTCTCGGTAAGACTGAGGTCGAATCCAAAGGGACTAATCTCATGTGTATTCTGAAAGTAATTAGAACTAGAACTAGAAGAAGATGTGAATCTAATTCTGAAGTAATTGAGAGAGTAATTGTGATTAAAGTAATTAAAAATTATAAATCTAAAGATGGGAACTAGGGTGCAAGGATCCATTTGGAGCTCTTGGGATGCTACCTAAAACACAATTGGAATTGGAGTCCTATCCTATCCAATTGGAAGATAAAGCAATTAAATCAAATCTGAACTTTCGTTGACCTAATTCTTAATGGAGGAGAATCGTGAAGGTTGAAAGGGATTCCATCACTAAACCATGCCTAGGAGACGATGGCAAATAACGAGATTTACCAATCCCATAATCTCAAAATATGAAGAAGAAGATACTCAAAGCTATTGTAGATCTATTGTAATTTGAGTCACAACAAACCATTAAAAACTAAAAGTATTCCTTAAAAATCAAATTAGAATACATGAAGTTCAAAATAAATATGAATCAAACCAAAGAAAACATCTCAATCATACTACAAGCTTCACCTCTTAGCCCTAGCTAAGAGGTTTAACATATCATAGACATGATTGAACCAAAGTCTCTTAAATAAAACATAAAAATAACTAAGGAAGAAGAAGAAAAAACTCTTGGCGACGGCTTCTTCACCATTTTTCTCCACTCCTCAAACCCTAGAAGATGCTTAAGAACATCGTAGGAAATTCTATTTATAGTTGGTGAACTCCAACTTTCGCACCGAGATGGAAAAGTTCGGAAGCTGCCTTAAATTTATGTAGTCTGTGTAGAATTTGCATAACCCTTGACTAGTCGAGGACAGGCTTTGACTGGTTGAGGGTCACCTTCGACTGGTCGAGGATCATGTGAATTTAAAAGTTCACATTGTTGGAGTTCGAGTTAAAGGTTCTTCAACTAGTCGAGGCAGAGCTTGGACTGGTCGAACAAGGGTTTAGACTAGTCAAAGCATGTAGATTTTTAGGATTTCTTTTCGTCACTTCAAGTCGTTGATTCTCTTCATTCCTCACTTGATTTTCTTGTATCTTTGGCATGTGAATTCTTCATTTTTAGTCTTCTGAGATCCAACCTTTGGCTTGGTGATTTTTGAGCATCAAATCCATGCTTTTAACATTCTTTTCAATCCAAGCTTTCAGATTCACTTTGCAACAAAAACATGTATAAAATATAACATTAAGCATTATCATGTTCATAAAACTAAGATAAAAATGGAGAATAATATACAATATTTTACCCTCAACATGTTCTCTGTTCAAGCCAGCAGGTTCAATACGAACCTGAGACCTCCATGTCCAAAAGGTCCATAAGAACCAGGCTAGTGTAGTGGTCTCAGCCAACATAACTAATATTCTTTCTCTATCTCTCTTTCCATTTGAGATTTTTTCTTTTTTAGCTTTCATTTTCTAGTAAAATTGTGTTTACAGAGTTCCACTAGTATTTCTTTTATGTTAGTTGAACATAGAACCACATATACGATCATCGTATCCTGAAAGCTATTTTCCTACAACCTGTCAGTAGTCACCTTAAGAAGGGTTGAATAACGCTTTAAGGACAACACGATTACACATACTTTTACCTGTCCTCAATCTTTTATAATTTTGGTTTCCAATTTCCTTTTGTTTTACTATAATTATAAATTTGTAATTTGAGATTAACAAATCTCAACAAACTTAAAGCACTATTGTAATGTAAACTGAAGGTATACCCTCCATCAAATTAATGAACCATGATTTGATTCGACTCGATTGGTTTGACGAAACCAACTTCACTTGGTGGTAAGACAAGATAAAGTTTCTATGACACCCCGTCACTGTGGTCACATGTGGGCGGGCGCGCATGTGGGTGGACCCCTAAAGGTGGTTGGCAGGCTATCGTGAAAACAGTGAAGGTGAAACTTTATCCCACATCAGAAGCGCTATCCTAAGTCATAGTGGTTATAAGTGGGCTCCTTCCTTAATAGACAAGATGCGTTTTAAACCCATGAGCTTCGGCAAAGCAGACAATATCTTGTACTGTTGGGCTGGGCCTTACAGTTTCTATTGACAGTATTATTGAAGATTTACTACATCTTGGATCCGAACTTATAACCACTGCCTGAAGTAATTGATAAGGACACACCCTAAAAAGTCGTATCATGCAACAAACAAGTTGAAGATGAACCTAATATGTCATGGACACATCCTGAACATGCTATCTAACTATCTTTATGATTTGTATGCCCAAAATACATATGCAAAAGAAATTTGGACCACCCTAGAATTCAAATACAAGGTTGAAGAAGAATGTACAAACAAGTTCATGGTAGCAAGGAACTTTAACTTTAACATGGTAGATAATAAACCATTACTGCCCCAAATCCAAGAATTGCAACTAATTGTAAACAAAATTAAGGCCCTTAAAATTGATTTCCCTGACTCATTCCAAGCCGGGTCTATAATCGTAAAAATTCCCCTAATGTAGAGAGACTACAAGAATAAGTTACTGTATAAAACTGATGACTACACACTAGAAAAAAATTCATAAATATTTAAGAATTGAGGAAGAATCTCACAACTATAACAAGAAAGATGAAAATGGGAAGTCCTTGTCCAAGGTACAAGTATAGAAATGATCCAAAATAAGAATTCCAAGAAGGATGATTCCCTGAAACCCAATAAAAGAAAATTTAAGAAATCATAGAAAAAGAACGAAAGTTCAAAAGCCTTTGCCATGTCTGTGGAAAAATCAAGCATTATGCTCGAGTATCCCAACTTTATAAATTGAAGAAAGAGGTAAGAGTAGTTGAAGATGAGATAGTTTCCATGATCACCAAGGTTAACATGATCTAAGGGAAAGTCCCCGATTGATGGTACGATATGGTTGCCGTAGTCTATGTTTGTTATGAGAGATTAACCTTCAAAACCTATGATGACGTGACCAATGGTCAAGAAGTCCAAATGGGTAATGAGGGCCAATCTAAGGTCGTGGGCAAAGGAACCGTGGAACTGGTGTTTACCTGTGGTAAGAAGATGATCTTGACTAACATGCTCCACATCTTAAACTTGAGGCAAAACTTAATTTTTGGGGATATTTTAGGAAAACCTGGGATGCGGGTAGTGTATGAATCGGGTAAGCTGTTTTTGTTAAAGAATGTGAATTTTATCAGAAATGGATATGCTTGTAACGATATGATTATGTTTTCTTTGAATGAAAGTAGCACTTTTGTCTATATGGTTGAATATGTAGCATTATGACATGATAAATTAGCATATATAAGATATAGTACCTTAAGATTCATAGCTAAGAATGGCCTGATCTCATACATTAAAAATGAGAATGATAAATGTGAAGTATATATATGGTCCAAAATGACAAAGAAATTATTTCTAAGTGTTGATAGATCATCTTAAGTTTTGGATATTGTGTACATTGATATTTGTGAGTTGAATGACATTCTTACCCATGGAGGTAGAAGATACTTTATGACCTTTATTAATGATTGCTCTAGATACGTGTATGTATACATACTAAGGAGCAAAGATGAAGCACTAAGTATGTTCAAGGTATATAAAGCGGAAGTAGATAATTAATTAAATAAGAAAATAAAGATTCTCCACGGTTACATAGGAGGACAATACTTCTCAAGTAAATTCTCTAACTTCTGTGAAAAATATAGCTTAATACATTAATGCACTGCACTATACATATCACAGTAGAATGATGTAGCAGAAAGGAAGAATATGACCTTAGTTGAGATGGTTAACTCAATACTAATACAAATAAAGTTGTCACTAAGCTTATAGGGTGATGCACTACTTACAACATGCCATATCCTAAATAGAATCCCATCTAAGAAAACCAAAATCTCCCTAAATGAGGTATGGAAATGTAGGAAACTTAACAAAGGGTATCTTAAATTGTGGGGGTGTCTTATGTATAGTAAGACACCTGTAAGACCTGTATCCTAGTCCGTACTGTTCTGTCTGAAATAACAGTGAAGACCGCTTGAGTTGAAGTAAGAATATGCCAATATGTCCTAGAGGGGGGTGAATAGGACTTTTTAAAGATTTATGAGTTATATTAAAAATCCTATCATTCTCATCCTTTTAGATATGCATTTATCAGGATTACTCAAATGTAACTCTACTGGCTTTCAAGCCTGGTAGAGGATCCAATCACAAACTTTCGAAGTATGAATTATATGAACTCAAGTTATGATGGATATGACTGTGTATGTGTGTGAGATGTGATTTCAAACATATATAGATCTAGCAATATGGGAGTAAATCACATACACAAAATAATAGCAGTCGCAAACATAATTATTTTTAGAGTGGTTCGACTACTTGTCTACTCCACTCTCGGCTGCCACACTCAACCTTGAGTGTACCGGATTTTACTAAGGAGTTTTTCCATGGTTCACCTCAAACCTAAGGTTTTAAATCAGGTTCACCTTCAACCTTTACAACCTACACAGAGACTGACTGTTTATGCTCTCACGAGCAAGGGTCAACATATAGCACCCGGTTTAGGCACACTGGCCAAGGATCTTACCCTAAGACCCTAACAGAGGTTTTACATGGTTCACTTCATAACCTAGAGTTTTACTGGTTCACTCCTAACCAGATGTTTATGCCCACACAGAGTAAGGGTCCACACAACGTGGATGTTTATGCTTTCCACAGAGCAAGGATCCACACAACGCACCCACAGTGTACACTCCCACCGGAGGCCTCCTTTGAGGACTTTAAAGGGTGAGAAACACTTAAGACCCAATCCTAGAAAGGAATGATCACAAGTGTCCTCTGGACTCTAAATACTTATAGATAAGTTGATGAGTCCCTTTTAGCGCAGTGATGAAGATCTCCTTCTTGTTGATGAAGAGTCTTCATCTCCCTTGATCTGCAACACAAAAGATATACCAATACTAGACTTCAGGTCGGGTCAAGGTTATGATGGAATTCCACTCTCTAAAGATTTTCCTATTAGGAAGATAGAGTGATTTCAATCACCTATGCATTCAAGGCATCCCAGCTTGATGATTTTTCATTAAGGTAGTAGCTGGAGGATCCTTGAATGCGGAAGTTCATTCCCCAATACACTCTATTGAATATCAATGATGAGGGTGGATTGAAGGATGAACTTCCTAAGAGAAAGGGCTTAAGATAAATGATATGAAGTTTAAAACACTCAGAAGCACTCTCTTCTTTCTCTACCAGCAATAAAGACAAGCCTCTCTTTAAATAGATAAAAGGTTCCAAAGGATATAAAACAATCATATTTATGACAAAGTTCGATATCATCGATTAAGAGTCGATATTGAGCGTATACTCTCGATTGTATCGATGATCCTCTCAATGGTACAAACTTTATGTCATTCTCTTTTAAAACCTTTTGCCGGCTGGTCGATGGGATCGAGACACACATCGATGTTATCGGATTTCAAACTCTGATTCCATTGATAGATGGATCGATCTATCGACAGGTGAAAACAAGAGAGACAAGCCTTGAAGAATTTCAGGTTCTGAAGATATGATCGGGGAACAGCCGATATCATCAGAATTTGAATGTCGATGATATCGAGACCTTATCGATAGGATCGATAAATTATATAGATTTACCTATAAGAATGCTGGTCAGTTTGTGCCAGACTCGATCCAATTGACCAGGACTCGATGATTTCGACATTAGAATATCGATTTCCTCGAATGGCCCCCGATCAACATTTAAAATACCCTGAAATTTATGCTGGAGGAAACATGCACCCACTATCGATATGATCGAATGACTTTCAATATGATCGATACATGAATTTAGATTAAATCGAACAGTCATCGATAAATCGAAGCTTATAGTAGTTTTCTTTAGAAAAATAGGGGTGCCGAAAAACTGTCTATTGATATTATCGATCCACTTTCGATGGGATCGATATTCGAATATCGATGATATCAATTGAGCTTCTGATATATCGATAAATCGTCCAGAAGAATGTTTGATTGCTGAACGCTTTTTGTCCTCACTCGATTGTATCGATTGAGATGCCAAGGACATCGATAAAGCAGGTCGATCATATTGAAAGGTGAATCGATATAATCGACAAGGTAAGAAAAACTTGAAGATTTTCCTGTTTGGTAAAAAGTTTTCTTACAATAAAACCCTAAGATGTTCTACTTAGTTTTAAGGATTTTAATCACCTCGTATTTTGGGACATGGGATGTGAGGCTATGATTTACCTTTGGCGAGCTTTCACACATCCAGTTGACGCAGACACTTGAATTGATCTTCCTCTTAGGCGCTGTTGTCCGACTGACTCAACTTACAACGTAATTGACAAACTATGGCACTTGTAGGTGCACTTTCAATCTCCCCCTTTGTCAATTACGTGACAAAATACACAAAACACCCTAGGATAATATCTAAGACAGGCACATCCTAAATTGTGTGTACATGTATTAACATAATTTTACAAATTCTAATCACCCATGTACATAATCAGTAATTGCTCCCCCTTTCTTCAAAACTCCCCCTTTCTTGTTGCAGCTGCTCCCCTTAATACCTGCAACACCATTCTAGTAGATATACAATTCCATCCAAGGTGTTTTTGACATTTCTCTCCCTTTTTGTCAGTCATTGACAAAGATATAGCAAATGATATTGACTGAAGAGTTTAAGCATATGGGACAAGTATCATAGTTATAGATCAGGTAGAATATTCAATAAAAACACATGCATTTCATATCAGATAGGGCAGAAAAAATAGATTGTGATACCCTGCCATAATCAATATATCCATAAACCATTTGAAAACAGAGATCACATAAACTAGGATGAAACTATGAAGTAATTAGCAATGCAACCCATGTTCAAACCAGACAAACCAAGAAGCCATTTTGTCGTAGTCTGTAAGTCAGCAAGTTATCACACACATAAATATGATCACAAGGCATTCAAAAAACCTTATGCCAAAGTATTCCAGAAAAATTGTCAATGTGTGATAAATGGAAGGAGTCCTTGGACAAGCTTTATGGAGAAGGTAGACTTTTTAGAATCTATTCTGTAGCATGTTATAGAGACCCCAATCTTTGTCGGACGTCTGAAAGATAGGCTTCATAGTCATCAAGTTTCTTCATCATGTGAGATTGACCATCCAGAAGTCTTTATAAATTATCTTGTACCTGGATACCCTGAATTGTCATGTCTTGAGAATTCCCAAGGCCTGAGGTCTGATTGGTTTTTCTAACACAAGATACTTTGTCATAGAGATTCAGAATTTGGATGTCTTTATAATTGAACCATAGACATGAATGTGGAAGATCATGAGTTGGTGGCAGACCGAATTATCGTGGAAGCTTAGACAGAAGGCATGGAAATGGAATTGTAGTGATGGATTCTTCTGTGGACACTCGGATTAACTGATGTAGGAGAAGAGTTGGTAGGCATAGAGGAATTCCAAGATGAATATCATACAAAATGTTGAGTATGTATGGAGAGAGATAATTGCTCGAGACTTCACAAGGATAGACATTTTTTGTAACGCCCTGAAAATCGGGGGTCGTGTAGAAACCCAACTCCCGAGTTCCAGATCATCACTTATGCAACAAATATGCTTGTGATTCAATGTTGTCCATGTTAGTGCATTAACATGAGTATAAAATAAACTATGAAAGATCCAGTGATAAAACTGCAATTCATACTCCAGATCCAGTGATAAAACATAAGCGGAAGACTGAAAGATATACATATCACTGTGTACAAAACAAAATAATCTCGAACTGTCTCTAAAGTATGAATACATCTCTGAGTCACATATACATATCATAAACCAAAATCAAATGTCATGTAATACTCCAACTAGCAAAAATCCTGCTGATCCAGGCCACCTATGCGAAGCCGTCAGAGAACTGCATATACGAGAACTCATCCTGGTCCTCGTAGAAGTCCGGCTCCAGCTCCTGAATTGCCTCACAACCTGCATCTAAGACAGAGTCTGATAGGTGTTGCAAACACCGTCCCGTAACATGGGAGTAAGTGATCAACTCAGTGGAATCATAGAGCAAAGATTAGCATGTTATCCAGTCAATCACGCTATAATAGTAAAGCAAACAATCAGACATTCCTAGATACTGTTGTTAATTCAAGTATGAAATGACATGGATGTCCTCACCGACATACTCCCTCATGCGACATCATCTTACGTCTGCGGCATGCTTTCTTTCCTCAGTGCTCCATATCTTTCAGGCACATGCAGTGCGATGTGGATATAATTATCGAGTTGTTATTGGTCCTTTCAAATAGAAGGATTGGGAAACTAAGGTACTTCCCTTATATCAATCCCAACACAGATCCTGTCTAGGGTCATCACTCCTAGTAATCTCATACGATGGTATATTTCTAGGTTACTATAAGGGCTGCCAAGGCTGTTGCTCGCACTCGTTGCACCGCTCCCCCATCACCTTATCAATACAGGCCTAGTTGTACTCTTGTTGCTACGGAAGGGTCGTCGCCTCACGTAGACTTAGAATACGCTTGAGGTCACTACAAAGGGCTCATCACCAATCAGAGTAGGCCGACAGCTCAAATGTAGTGTCCCATACCACCACAATCGGCTCACGAGTCTAAGGTGCTCACTGGTCACTACGGGGAGGTTTGTGGCCCCAGCGTAGGCCGACAGCTCGACCACAATGTCCCATACCACCATGCCCGGCTCATGAGTCTTAATGGATCAAGGTACCATGGTTATCAGGGTTTCCACTGGTAAGTTCAATACCCTAGGTTCAAGCGGTTATGACCAATACAAGGTGAACATACAATGGTCAGTCGGGTTGCTTGACGAGCTCGACTAGTATGAGCGCACCTCAAGCTGAATGACATGAAGTGCATAAAACACCTCGTGTGGCCTAACCACTGCCGTCAACCCAAAGCATGACTCGCATTCGTCGACGTGTCCTTCGTGGCAAATAGCAGCCAACCACGAATTCGAATCTATTATCGACTGCTTGGACTAGAGTATAGCCCCAAGCACTTGTAATCTACATCAGTGATCATATGAGAGTAACAGAAATGAAATACGAACAATCCCAGCATGTTATCAGCATGTTATAACATACAACATAAGCAAATCAACCAAACACATGTATTCCATACATATAAGGAAATCAATTCAATAACAACATGGAGGAAATCATGTACATCATCATATTAATTGAGAATTCAATCTCAGAATTAATCTACAACAACATTTACTCAATACATACTAATACAAACATTTATACAAACACTTAGTCTACACACATTTGTCTACATAACGTATGTCGACCCAAAGTGCGCATTAGGGCGAATCTCTTCGCCAAATAGATCATGCATGCCTAACTAATATCGTAACACAACAAATACACATGGCAATCATTCATTTCAACAAAATACAGACATATACAGTATTTCCTACAAATGCCTAAAATATCCTAAATCTCATATTCTCCATACGTAGTCGAAATGAAAAACAGACAGCATGTTTTATATGTCAAACGGCATTCTTGTCGATAATCTACTATTAAACGACATTGAAAGCTTTGAAATCAGTCAACCTAAGCATCTAGAATCCTCACCTTACGCCATAGAAGCGTAACAGATCGAATAGAAACTCTACGCTTCGTCAACGTCTGTATGACGACCTATATCACAAGATAGATCAGCTACTTTTCTACTTGTATCGATGGAATCCCTAAAACAGGTTGAGGTTAGGGTTTTCTTACCTAGAACGAAGTAGGAATCAATGGAAGAGTAATTAGAACGCGGTGATTAAGTGCGTGTAGAAGCAGGATCGAGTGCCAGGGACTTTCCCTCACAGCTTCCACACAATCTCTCTCTTTTCTCTCTTCTCCTTTTTAGGGTTTTTGCAAATTCGTATGGGAGGGGTGTGAGAGGGTTTAAGGTCTTTAAATAGGTTAGAAACTCACCTATTTAGAATTTAAACCAAAGTATACTTGGGTTATAGCCAAATCGGGTCTCTTCCGATCCAAAAGAACATTTCTGGAGGTCCCCTGATCAAATGCGGTCGGACTTAAGCTCATGAATGTTGGATCCTGATCACATTAAGTTTTCAATTCGATCGGGTTTCCAGATCGCACGTGGCGGACCAGTTTCAGTTCAGTGGTCATTGAGACTCGATCGAGGATTCCAAGTACACTGACCTAAGTGGGAAATGTTCCCTGATCCGAGGGTGTATTTGGGTCAGATTCTAACAGTCTGAATGCTTATACTTAACCCGCAAGAGAAACGTGCCAGATTTATTTAAATCACATTTAATTTTTAAAGAATTTCACTCTTTCTCACACTCCTTGCTCCATGCTCAATGAAATAGCCTCAGAACATCAGTTGGGCTTGATTTTTGAAGCGATTGTCAAGTCCAGCTAAGCGGTCATAATGGTCTAAGATTGTAGATATCGGACTTTCGACGTATGGTCTAGCTCTAATACAAAGTTTCAACGGGTTCTTGAGAGCAAACGGGTTTAGAGTTTGATCCTAGATTTCAGGATGTTATAGCGTCATTGATTCTACAAGTTTTTAGTCTTGCAGAACGTATTTAAAGCGAACAGTATTAATTTCATAGCTAATCTGACATAGTGCTAGTTAACTTTCGCTTAATTTCTAAGGGAATTAATCCTAAGTGATTTCTGATCGTGGTGGTACTCGAGTCTCTGTACGGATTTTTTTGAGACGTTACATTTATGCTCAATATACTATGAAGGATCTTGTAGGTAGGATCAAGATGCTTAACATGGAGGATATTCTTTGAATTCCTGGGAATTGTAGTACCATTACATAGTGCTCGAGTAACTTCTCCCCATACACCGAGTCCATTCATATTTCGATCTGATACAGGTATTCCAGTCATTCCTATGTCAACCATCCTACTTATCAGTCTAGATGTGATGTGTTCAACTCGATTTACTACCACAACCGAGACTATTGGAGGGTTGTTATCAACATTGAAGATCAAGCTTAAGAATTCATGTACTAGATTATGTTGAAATGTTCCCCCAAGATTTACAATATTTTCCCATCCACTCTTTTTCAGAAGATCGATGATTTTAAAAGGTCCAATACTCTTTGTATGAATGTTTCGTTCTGCCACAAGCTTTAAGTTGAATAAGGAAGAAGGGGCGATTGCATCCTACTTACCTTTCTTCTTTCTCATTGATGCACTTTGTGGATGAAGTGATCCATTAGCTTCCGACATTTTGATCAAGAGCAATGCTGAGAGATACAGTTCCACACTGAGATCTTTGATTTTTCGATTTTAAGAGTTCTGGGAAGCCCAATCGTCCTGACGATTCAGTTACCCGGAGAGTCGTCGATGATATCGATTATGAGTCGATGTGATCGACATTCACAAGTTATCAATCGAAGCTCATATCGAATAATTTTTTTTAACTATTCATCGTTCATGTACAGAATAGTATATCTATAAAGGATTTTAGTGAAAATAAAAATAACAGCAGAATTTTGTATAACATTTGTACATCAAAAGTATAAACATTTGAATGTTTATATGTAAAAAGTGAGGTGAGAGACCTCAGATTGTTTCTATGAACGCTCAGAAAAATTATCTCATTTCAGCAGGTATCTAGATTTCAATGCAAGTCCTGGACTAGTTCCTTCTCTCTCAGTATTTCTCAATATTGCTCCTTTCTTTTCCTATAATAATGTAGCAGTGGTTGTTTGTACGAAGACTTCTCATAATTGATTTTCCTGATCGATCTAGGATCTCGCATTCTTCTTTGTTGAATTTGACCAAATACCCATTATCACAGATTTGAGAGATGCTTAGTAGGTTATGTGCCAAGCCTTTTATGCAAAAAACATTCTCATTTTTAAACAAATTGATTCCTTCTATGATTCCATGTCCAATTACTTCAGCAGTGGTTCCATCTCCGTAGGTGACTATCCCTTTATGAAGTTCCTTATAGTTTGAAAGGAGGGACTTGTCACCTGTGACATGTCTTGAGCAACCACTGTCCAAGTACCATTTAGCCTCATTGCCTGGTAGATGATCTGAATGTGTAATAAGGCAATTTGTTTTTTCCTTAATTATCCACTTTATGACAAGAGTTTTTCTTGTGGCAGATTTATTTGTCTTATCTGATTCAACCACTTAATTCACTAAGTATTTCTTTCTGTCAGATGGTTTGGATGGTGATAGCTGTATATATTCTTTTTTCAACACATCCTTCGAATCACCACTTATCTGATAAGCCTGATTTTTGTCTTTGTTGTTACTGGGAATATCAGTTTTTCCATGTGTTCCATATCTATTTCTTGTTCTAGATTTTTCATTCCCCAAGCCACATTTGTTGTTTCCAGATTTTTTCATACCTAAAAGTTTTTCTAACCTCTCACCACTCTTGGAAAATTTACAATTTAGTTGGGCCATTTTCTAAGATTCTTCTAATTCATTTTGAACTGTATAATTTTTATTTTGAAGAATCAAGTTTTTCTCATTTAGTTCTTTGACTTGTTTCTTTAATTTTTCTGACTTAGATTTCAAAGAAATGTTAGTTCTTTCAAGTCTATCATTATCTGAGTGACATTGCTGCAAATCAGTAATTAGATGAGTAGTAATATTTGAAGCTTTATCCAGATCTAATTTTAGCAGTTCCTTTTTGTTATCAGATATACCAAGTCATTTAAATACTTTAATGCTATGGATATAGAGTTGATTATAAGCATCTTTCAGTTTATCCTTTTTGAATTTTTCCTCTTCTTCTTCAGACTCATCATTATCAGATGAACATGATTCAGTGGCTTGTTATTCTTTCTCAGGTTCAGTTGGAATGATTGAAGCAGTGGAGACCATGAGTATTTTCAAGGATTTTTGATCTCCATCACTTTCTTAGTCACTATTTTCTGAGTTTGACTCTTCAGTATCATCCCATGTGGCAGCCATTGCCTTGCCCTTAATTTTTCTGTTTGGGCATTCAGTAGATAGGTGTCCATATTCCTAACAGGCATAGCATTGTGGTTCTTTGGTCCTTTTTCCAAATTTGCTTGCAGATGGTTTGTCATCCACCTTTCTACCTCTAGAGGGGCAGCTGCGATTCCTTTGAAAGAATCTTCTGAATCTTTATGCCAACAAAACCACTTCCTCATCTTCATCTTCTTTTTCACTCTCACTGTCCTCATGTTTTGTTTTCTTTGAGGTTTTTAGAACAGTGCTTTTGAATTTTTGGGGTTGTGTGAAGTATAGTTCAAAAGTTTGTAAGGAACCTACTAGTTCTTCTACTTTCATCTCATCAATATTCCTACACTCCTCAATTGTTGTTTCCTTAGGATTGAACCGTTTTGGTAGAGACCTCAGAATTTTCCTACATATTTTTGATACCGGAATCTTCTCTCCCAATCCACCCATGGAGTTACAAATGATATTCAATTTAGTGAAAAAATCCATAAATGTCTCATGCCCTTCCATCCTAAGATTTTCGAACTGTGAAGTTAAAAGTTATAGTTTAGTTCTCTTCACAGTGCTTGTGCCTTCATGAGTTGTTTTCAATAAGTCTCATGCTTCATTAAATGTCCCACCCATACTTATCTGATTGAAAATATCTTGGGACACGACACAGCAGATGGGGTTCATTGCTTTTGCTTTAGCAGTTTTCTGTTCTTTGTTAAACGCCGTCCACTTTTCATTAGGTTTAGGTTTAGTGAATGTGGTTTCATTTTCAAGTACCATTTGTTCAGATGGTACCACATATTCCTTTTCAACTACATCCCAAACATCATGATCAAAAGATCTCAGGAAGTAATGCATTCTAGCCTTTCAGTATGCATAATTTGAACCATCAAATACTGGAGGTCTAGTGACTGATGAGCCCTCTCCTTTGGCCATATTTCAACTTCAGTCAAGATCACTCTCTAGGCAGTGAAGCCCTTAAAGAGAGACCCTCTCTGATACCAATTGAAATAGCAGTGAAGACCACTTGAGTTGAAGTAGGAATATGCCAATATGTCCTAGAGGGGGGTGAATATGACTTTTTAAAGATTTATGAGTTATATTAAAAATCATATCACTCTAATCCTTTTAGATATGCATTTATCAGGATTACTCAAATGTAACTCTACTGGCTTCCAAGCCTGGTAGAGGATCCAATCACAAACTTTCAAAGTATGAATAATATGAACTCAAGTTATGATGGATATGACTGTGTATGTGTGTGAGATGTGATTTCAGACATATATAGATCTAGCAATATGGGAGTAAATAACATGCACAAAATAATAGCATTCACAAATATAGTTATTTTTATAGTGGTTCAACTACTTGTCTACTCCACTCCCGACTGCCACACTTAACTCTTGAGTGTATCGAATTTCACTAAGGAGGTTTCCCATGGTTCACCTCAAACCTAAGGTTTTAAATCAGGTTCACCTGCAACCTTTACAACCTACACAGAGACTGATTGTTTATGCTCTCATGAGCAATTATGCTCTCACGAGAAAGGGTCAACACATAGCACCCGGTTTAAGTACACTGGCCAAGGATCTTACCCTAAGACCCTAACAGAGATTTTTCACGGTTCACCTCATAACTCAGAGTTTTACTGGTTCACTCCTAACCAGATGTTTATGCCCACACAGAGCAAGGATCCACACAACGCACCCGGATGTTTATGCTCTCCACAGAGCAAGGGTTCACACAATGCACCTGTAGCGTACACTCCCGCTGGAGGCCTCCTTTAAGGACTTCAAAGGGTGAGAAACACTTAAGACCCAATCCTAAAAAGGAATGATCACAAGTGTCCTCTGGACTCTAGATACTTACAGATAAGTTGATGAGTCCCTTTTAGCGCAGTGATGAAGATCTCCTTCTTGTTGATGAAGAGTCTTCAGCTCTCTTGATCTGCAACACAAAAGATATACCAATACTAGGCTTCAGGTCGGGTCAAGGTTATGATGGAATTCCACTCTCTAAAGATTTTCCTATTAGGAAGATAGAGTGATTCCACTCATCTATGCATTCAAGGCATCCCAGCTTGATGATTTGCCATTAAGGTACTAGCTGGAGGATCCTTAAATGCGGAAGTTCATTCCTCTTTCTACTCTATTGAATATCAATGATGAGGGTGGATTGGAGGATGAACTCCCTAAGAGAAAGGGCTTAAGATAAATGATATGAATTTTAAAACACTCAGAAGCACTCTCTTCTTTCTCTACCAGCAATAAAGACAAGCCTCTCTTTAAATAGACAAAAGGTTCCAAAGGATATAAAACAATCATATTTATGACAAAGTTCGATATCATCGATTAAGAGTCGATATTGAGCGTATACTCTCGATTGTATCGATGATCCTCTCGATGGTACAAACTTTATGTCATTCTCTTTTAAAACCTTTTGCCGACTGGTCGATGGGATCGAGACACACATCGATGTTATCGGATTTCAAACTCTGATTCCATCGATAGATGGATCGATCTATCGATAGGTGAAAACAAGAGAGACAAGCCTTGAAGAATTTCAGGTTCTGAAGATATGATCGGGGAACAGCCGATGTCATCAGAATTTGAATGTCGATGATATCGAGACCTTGTCGATAGGATCGATAAATCATATAGATTTACCTATAAGAATGCTGGTCAGTTTGTGCCAGACTCGATCCAATTGACCAGGACTCGATGATATCGACATTAGAATATCGATTTTCTCGAATGGCCCCCTATCAACATTTAAAATACCCTGAAATTTATGCTGGAGGAAACATGCGCCCACTATCGATATGATCGAATGACTTCCAATATGATCGATATTTGAGTTTAGATTGAATCGGACAGTCATCGATATATCGAAGCTTATAATAGTTTTCTTTAGAAAAATAGGGGTGTCGAAAAACTGTCTGTCGATATTATCGATCCACTTTACAAATTGGATGCTTTTTGTCCTCACTTGATTGTATCGATTGAGATGCCGAGGACATCGACAAAGCAGGTCGATCATATCGAAAGGTGAATTGATATAATCGACAAGGTAAGAAAAACTTGAAGATTTTCCTGTTTGGTAAAAAGTTTTCTTACAATAAAACCCTAAGATGTTCTACTTAGTTTTATGGGTTTTAATCACTTGGTGTTTTGGGACATGGGATGTGAGGTTATGATTTACCTATGGCGAGCTTCCATACATCCAGTTGAGGCAGACACTTGACTTGATCTTCCTGTTAGGCGCTGTTGTCTGACTGACTCAACTTACGTCATAATTGACAAACCAGGGCACTTGTAGGTGCACTATCACTGTCAACTCCCGCGATCCTCCCAGTCGAATTTCGACAACCTGTGACCGATGGTCGACGTTCACACTCGACCTTAAGTCGTATCCTGTATATCTGAGTCTGTTCAATCCGAGACTTGTACCATTGCGACCGCACCGTCACTGCGACTCTCTCACCGATCAGATATCGTGGCATGGAGATGTAGACCTACGTTCAGTTCGAAGAAAACACCGTGCGTTGTAAATCCCAAGAGAATCTCTACAACATGTCAAATCTATCCCATCAATCACTCATGTCAAGTATAAAGCAACCCATGCTTTCTCTCTCCAAAGTCAACTCTTTCTCACCCTCTCTCTTACACCACCATACATGTCAAGTACCATATCCATCACTCACCTCACCCTTTCACCCATCCCTCATCTCTCTTACAACTCTCTTTCTCTCTCACATTTTTCCAAGCAACATTCCAAGGGAGAGAGTGGTGGACGTCCAACATTTCTAAGGGAGAGAAGTGGGTTGTGTGGCCCACTTTCCCATCCCAAAAGCTCTTATCCTAGCCATCAATTTCTCATCTCCACCATCAAAGTGAAGCATAAGGAGACAGACATTCCAACGAACCGAGAAGATCATAAGGTGGGAGCTTATATAGGGTAGTTTTTCTTATTTTTATGATGGGCCAAGTGAGGCCCACCGATCAATGGTATGAATCTCACTTTGAACACTAAGATGTGGCCGACGGCCCACCTTGATTATCAATATCATTCCATGATGGGGCCATTCTCCATGGACCCCATCATGATGTTTACCTTCCTAGCTTATATATGGGTCATTTAGACCGTCTATTTTCGTGGAGAAGGGATCTCCACCATTGGATTTCAATTTTTATGGTCCCATATGTTATGGGACCTACTTGATTTATGTTGTAGATCATGGAAGGGAGGGCCCATAGTGCCAGGGTCCCTCCCTCACGCGTGTCCCACTCTCTATCTCTCTCTTTCCCTCTCTATTTCATTTTTTTAATGTGATCATAACAAGATTATGTGGCCCACTTGGATGGACCCCACCATGAGGTATGTATTTTATCCAAACCATTTATAAGTGGGGCCCACTTTAAATGTATATGTTCCACACCACCCAGCCATGTGGTGGCCACTTGAGCAGGGCCCACCTTACATATATGTGTCACGCTAAGCTGTCCAGCGTCTCTGGACGCTGGACGTGTAGTGTAAAAAAAAGGAAAAAAAGAAAGGGAGATTTCTTTTGATTTTGGGGTGGACCACTCATGCAAGCCCCACCTTGATGCATGTTGTTAATCCACGCCATCCATTCTATTCTCCAGATCATTTTACCCGATGAACCAAAAAAAGAAGCTGATTTGAGTATTTGATGCGCCATAGCATTGAAATTAATGTCATTACCGTTGAAATCTACCGTGATAGTCCTATACACCTAAAAATATCAGATATTGGACTTGTTTGGTCTGTTCAGGCCATGAAAACCAGTGGTTGGGATGGATTTGGCTGAAACAGGCCCCACGCAGGAAAAACCTTAGAAAAATGTGATTTAAAAAAAAAAAATAACAACAAAGTAGCATTGCTGCTGTTGCTGACAGGAGAGGACGCGCAGGCGTCCTGCGCTCGGACGGCGGGTGTGAGGCTACCATCTAACCCGTCCATGAGGTGGCCCACCCCCTGAGGTGGGCCCTCTCTAAAAATGAGATGCATCCAACGCTCAGGTGGCGCACATCATTAGAAAGTGGGATTGAATGTCTACTCTTGAAACCCTTTTTGGGCTCCATAGAATTTTTAGATCAAAATGAGATTTGTTTTTCCTCTTCATCCAGGTTTGTATGACCTTATCTACAGATTGGATGGAAACAAACGTATGGTGGGCCCCATATGGGACCAACAATGATGTATGTGTTTTATACACATCGTCCACGGTAGTGGACGGTGTAACCCACCCTGAAGTATGTGTTCTGTCCATCGTCCATACCACTGGACGGTGGGACCCCCCAAGTGATGTATGTGTTTATTCACATTGTCCACTGCTTGGATAGTGGGACCCACCGTGATGCATGTGTTGCATCCCCACCGTCCAACCATTTTGAAAGCCCATTTTAGGGCTTGAGAGTAAAAATGAGTTAGATCTAAGGTTCAGGTGGAACCCACCATGGCATGTGTTTCATTCATGCCGTCCATCATGAGGTGGAACCCACCACGATATATATGCGTTTTATCCATCCTTCCATTTATGCGACCCACCATGATGTATGTATTGAATATCTATACCGTTCATTTGATGAAGCACATTGAGATGTACTTGTAGCCCATGGGTTGAGGCCCATTGTGATGTATTTAGGGCCCATGGGTTGAGGCCCATTATGATGTATTAGGGCCCATGGGTTGAGGCCCATTGTGATGTATTAGGGTCCATGGGTCAAGGCCCATTGTGATGTATTAGGGCCCATGGGGTGAGACCCATTGTGATGTATTAGGGCCCGTGGGTTGAGGCCCATTATGATGTACTTAGAGCTCATTAGTAAAGGCCCATTGTGATATACTTTCGGCCATTTAGCAAGGCCATTATGATGTACTCTAAGGCCCATGAGTTATGGCCCATTATAATGAATATAAGGCCCATTGGTGCGGCCCATTGATGTGGCTCACCTTGGTATATGTATGAGGCCCATCTTGATTTATTTGTGGTCGTCCATTAAAGCGCACTTAGTATATATAAGGCCCAAGTGATTAGGCCCAGCTCGTTATATTTATGGGCCATTGTTGAGGCTCACCTTGATGTGTATGAGGCCATGTTGAGGCCCATTTTTTATATGAATGTAAGGCCCATGTTACAAGGCCCATTGTGATGTATTCAAAGCCCCATGGGTTATGGCCCATTGCATTGAACATAAGGTCCATTGATGTGGCTCACCTTGGTATATGTATGAGGCCCATCTTGATTTATTTGTAGCCGTCCATTGAGGCTCACCTTGGTATATATATGAGGCCTACCTCGATTCATTTGTGGCCATCCGTTGAGACCCATTTGATATATTTTCAACCCATGTGATGAGGCCCATCTTGAGGTATTTGTGGCCTGCATGGCTGGCCCGATGTGGTGTACATGCGGCTTAAGGTGAGGAATGTGCATCCGATGTAATGTATGATTTCACTATAATGCAGGCAATGATGTTTATGGCAGGCAGTGCCTTGGGAGCAATGTTAGTTTGACGTCCACATTGTAAGGATAATGTTGGTTAAATGTCTACATTATGAATCTCCCTAGGGCCCATTGATAGGCCCATACTCGTGTGTAGGCCGTTTAGGCTCATCTTCGTTGTGAGAGTAGTTCATCACCTTATAACATGCTTAGTGTAACTCCATGATTCATGCCCATACCATCATATATATGCCTGATATGAGGATTGTTTGATCATAGCATATGCCATTGGGCAGACTATTTACGGGACTCTTTATGAGACGGAGTGCCCACATTATCGTGTCGTATGCGCAGGATTGCTGATGACTAAATAGTGTGACTCATACATCCCGCATATATGTAACTTGATCATTGTATGCCCTAGTGACATCAGGGCCGTGGTCTCTACAGGCACATCGTGGATGGCTAAATGGGACATCAAAAATACTTGGTTCTAGCACTGTGGGCACTTAGGATGTCCTTGGGTGAAAGTCCCAGAACCTTCGAGGCCACGAGTAGCCCCAACGTCTAGACCGAGTAGAACATGAGCGCCCGAGTGCCGAATACTAGTAGGCCGCCTCTCCCACTATGTCGTGGTCGGTTGGGAGGGGGTGTGGCCTTTTTCGCCCGAGTGAGGGGGCTATAAGCTAGGCTGAGTATGACTAGCTCATAAATGGGTCCGCTATCGATGAGCCAGATAGGTATTGGCAGAACTCTGGCTAGGCGAATAGTGAGGTCTCTTCCACTCACTGGGCTGTGCGGCTAGAGAGGCGGCAGTCGGTGTGGAGTGTAATAGACCCCGGTGATTTTTCAGAGAGGAACCGTACTGATACGTGGACTTGATATGAGCACTGAAATAATAGTATATACCCCGTCACTATTGCACATGTGAGTGGGCGCACGTGGGCAGACGCCGATGTGGGCGGGTGTGATGTGGGCGGGGCTAAGGCCTAGGTGAGCTACTAGCAGTTGGCAGGCTACTGTGCTGATAGGCTACTGAGCAGGAGTTGCGTACTGATTCATTCATCCATTCACTATCCACTCAGGCTGGTGGTGCACAACTATTTATTACGTGTACCTTCACAATGGCTAAGATTTTGGTTGGGGCGTGCAACTAACCTGAGATCAGGAGTTTACCACATTGTGTTTGACTATCCAAATTTAGGTATGGGACTGGTTTGGATAGAATTCCCTTGTGATGAACCCCATAGCCTGTGATACTTCATACTATCATCCCGACTTCACATTCCAGCATGGTCATTTCATTTGCACAACATATTTCATTGCATCCGTAGTACTTAGCATTTTGAGTTACTATGTTGTTGCACGTATATGGACTAGACGAACTTAGTAGGATTTACATATTGCATTGTACCCTCGACATCTGACATTTGGGTCTCTATGACTCCTCATTCATATAATTGATTTGTCTTGTTAGTATTTCCGATATTGTATGATTTATGGGCTTATCATTATTTCCGCTTACTCTGATATCGTATGATTCATGACCTTGTCATTTTTCCTGCTTATCTCAATGATGTATGATTTACGAACTCTATTGTATACTCGACACTTACATTACACACACTTACACCACCCTCTAAGCTTTTGTAAGCTTATGCACGATAGATGCTTGCAGGTGGCGTTAGGTTGCAGCAGCGTTGCGCTTAGAGCATGCAACGATTTTCAGGAGCTCTGATTTTGATATATGTATTTTCCTTTCAGCATTGTATTCAAGTGATTATATTAGTGGATATGTGATGATGATGTTGCCTTTATGATTTGGGTAAACTTGTGGTTATGCTTATCACAAGACAAATGTACGTTGAAAAATCCTCCTTGTATGATCCTAGGATTGGAATCTGGCGTATGCTGCATTGGGAGCCGATAATGGGGTACTATGGAGGTTGTCGGCACCGGATTCGGTGATCGAGATTCCTGTGAATCCGATTTTTGAGTTTGGGGCGTGACAACACCTGATCCCAAAAGAATCAAGTTGGGACCCAGAGCTATCAACTGCGCCTTTGTAAGGTATGTATAAAATAACAAAGCCTATAAACTCCTATACTTAAAGTCTAATATTATCGTAGAATCCAGAGATGAGTTCTTTAAGAATTCACTATCCTTGGAGTAAAAGGATAATGAAATCCAAACTCTTAGAAGCGAACCTGTGAGTAAAACTCAATAAGAAGTTGAAGCTCTAAGCTAACCTCGTAGTAGCCAGAGGGTAAGGATAGAAAAGTGTTTTGACCCTGAATAGATAGACTCTCAAAGTATCTTTTTTCATCTCATAGAATGTGATATAGAGAATGTTATTAGGAAGATATCTATAGTAATAATTATAGAAGATGACCCTAAAACCTTTATTGAAGCTGTGTCTTCTAGAGACTCAGACTTTTGGAAGGAAGCCATTAATGATGAGATGGACTCGATAGTGTCAAATTAAACATGGGAATTAGTGGACTTACCTCCAGGTTTCCAAACTCATAGGATGTAAATTAGTATTTAGGAAAAAAATACCACACTGATGGAACTATCCAAACCTTTAAAGTTAGATTAGTAGCTAAGGGGTTTAGACAAAAACAATGGATAAATTATTTTGACACATATTCTCATGTAGCTAAAATAACTTCTATTAGGATTTTATTTACGTTAGCATCCATACACCATCTTTACATCTACCAAATGTATGTAAAAATAACTTTTCTAAATGGTGACCTTAATAAGGATGTATACATGAAACAAATCAAAGGGATCATTTTGTTAGGAGATGTGAAGAAAATTTATAAACTGATTAAATAATTATATGGACTAAAATAAGCACCCAAACAATGACATTAAAAGTTTTATTTAAAAAATACTATCAGATAGTTTCATGCATAATGTAGCTGAAAAATACATATATTCCAAAGTTAGTGGTTGATGACAAGTTAATAATAAGTAATAAAATAAAAAATATAACTAAAACAAAGAAGTTTTTGTCTTCCATATTCAAAATGAAGGATATTAGACAAGTAAATACTATCCTAAGCATCAAACTTAAGAAATGTAGTGGGGTTTATGCACTGTGTCAGTTTCATTATATTGAGAATATGATAAACAAGTTTAACAATATAAAAATAAAAGAGACAAAAACCCCATTTAAACCAAGTATCAAGCTAAATGAAAATAGCGGAAGAGCAATTGTATAACTTTAATATGCAAGTGTTATAGGCAATCTAATGTATGTTATATATATATATATTGCATTAAACTAGATGTTGCATATGTTGTGAGTAAAATCGGTTGGTTTACTAGCATACCTAGTGTGGAACATTGGAATACAATCAGTAAAGTTTTTGGTTACTTGAACACAACCAAATACTTAGGGTTCTTTTACTCAGAGTTTCTAGCTGTATTGGAAGGATATATTGACCTGAGTTGGATATCAAGTGAAGAGGACAATAAGTCCACTATAGGATGAGTCTTAATCCTAAAAGGTACAACTTTATCTTAGAGATCCAAGAAAGAAACCTGTATAACTCACTCGACATGGAGTTTGAGTTCATAACCTTAGCTACAACAGGCAAAGAGGTTGAGTGGCATAAGAATATTTTATTAGAAATCTCATTATGTGTCACGCCCCAAACCCGGAAATCGGATTCACAGGAATCCCAATTGTCGAATCCGATGTCAACAGCCTCCGTAGTACCCCATTCTCGGCTCCTAGCATTCATATGCCAGATTTTCGATCCTGGGATCCTACAAGGAGGATTTTTTTTTGTATATTTAACTAGTAATAAGCATAACCAAAAGTTTACCCAAATCAAAAAGGCAACCTCATCATCAAATATCCACTAATATAATCATTTGAATACAATGCTGAAAGGAAAATATATATGTCAAAATCAAAGCTCCAGAAAACAGCTACATGCTCCAAGCTTAATGCTGCTACAACCTAACATCACCTGCACGCATCTATCGTGCATAAGCTTATAGAAAGCTTAGAGGGTGGTGTAAGTATGTGCACAAGATAAGTGCCAAGTATTCAATACAATATCATAATCATACAATATCGAAAAGCTATTAATCCATAAACCATACAATGACTGAATAAGCAGAAACACTGATAAGAGCAGGAATTATCAGCGTAAACAGAAATACTGACAAGATTATAATCATGCGATAACAGAATAAGCAGAAGTATGAATAAGTCCATAAGTTAATCAATATCAGAATACGCAATATAAGACTGCTATCCAAATGATGAGTCATAGATAATCAAATATCGAATGACAAGGATATAATGTAATACACAATTCGAAAGAGCTAACAAATATCATCACTCTCATCTATGTCACAGGAATACATAAACATAACAACCTACAATGCCACACACCGAAGATGTAATGCAATATGCAGTATATGGTGCTAATGGAATGACCATGCTGAGTGTGATGTCAGGATGATAGTACGTAGTATCGCAGGCTATGGGGTCCACCACAAGGAACCTTTATCCAAACCAGTCCCATACCTAAACTTGGATAGTCTGACTCAACGTGGTAAACTTCTGATCTCAGGTTAGTCACGCGCCTAACCGAAATCCTTGCCATAATGAAGATACATAACAATTAATTACGCACCACCAGCCCAAGTGGATAGTGAATGGATGAATGAATGAGTATGCAACTCCTACTCAGTAGCCTGTCAGCCCAGTAGCCTGCAACCGTTGGTAGCTCTCCCAGGCCTCAGCCCCGCCCACATCACACCTGCCCATATCAGCGTTCGCCCATGTGCGCCAGCCCACATGCACAATGGTGACGGGGTGTCATAATATCATGTCAATTCTCATATCAGTACGGTTCCTCTCTGGAGAAATCACCGGGGTCTATTACACTTCATACCACCTGCCGCCCCAATCAAGTGCATAACTGGGTAAGTGAAAAAGACCTCACTATCCGCCTGTCAGTAGTCTGCCAATACTTACTCGGCTCACCGATAGCAGACCCATTCCTCGAGCTGGTCAAACTCAGCCTAACCATGCCTATTCCCTAGGGCGGGTAACGCCACACCCCCTTCCAACCGACCACAACACAGTGGAGAGCGCAACCATCTGGTAATTGGCACTTAACGCTCATCTACCCACTCGGTCTAGACGTTGGAGCATTCTCTGGAACTAAGAGGATGTTTAGGAATTTTCACCCAGGGCCATCTATGGCGGCCCGATGCTCGAACAGATTTCCGGTGTCCCATCTGGCCATCCATGATATGCCTGTGGAGGCTACGACCCTGATGTCACTAGGGCGTATAGTAATCACAACATAATGCAAGATGCATGAGTTATACAATCCAATCATGCATCAATCCTGTGCATGTCATGCGCTCATGTGAGATAATCTCCACCTATCAGGGAGTCTCACATCATCCTGCCCAATGACATATGCAATGGTTAATCACATCTCATAAAAAATATGCAGATGATGTGAATGGGCATGTATCATGATGTTATGATGTCACATACTCATAAACGGTATTAATAACCGGCGTCGACAATGTAGAATTTTAACCAACATTGCCCTCAAGGAATGGCCCACATAGAATCAAATATATAATGGGCACATGGCCTCACACAAGGGCCAAATATACGAAACAGGTGGGCCCTGGTCATGGGCCTAACACATATCACAATGGGCCTTGCCCATAGGCCTCAAATACATCTGGATGGGTCGCACCCATGGGCCTCAGATATATCACAATGGGCCTCAAATATACTTCGCAGGTGAGTCACATACCTGGGTCTAATACACATCAGTATGGGCTACATCACATAGGCCTAATATACATCACTATGGCCACAACCCATGGACTTTAAATACACAATAGGTGGGCCCTACACATGGGCCTCAAATATATACCACGAGTGAGCCTCAATGGACGGGTCACCAATACAAAAGGATAGGCCTAATGACATGGACCCCATAAATATATCGAATAGGCCGCACCAATTGGGCCTTACATACATTGCAATGGGCCATGACCCATGGGCCTTGCATACATCACAATGGGCCTTGCAACATGGGCCTTATATATATTTAAGGTGGGCCTCAACAACGGGTCTCATACACATCAAGGTGGGCCTCAACAACGGGCCTCATACACATCAAGGTGGGCCTCAACAACAGGCCTTATACACATCAAGGTGGGCCTCAACAACAGGCCTCATACAGATCAATGTGGGCCTCAACAACGGGCCTCATACACATCAAGGTGGGCCTCAACAACGGGCCTCATACACATCAAGGTGGGCCTTAACAACGGGCCTCATACACATCAAGGTGGGCCTCAACAATGGGCCTCATATATGGCCTTAGCAATAGGCTACAAATATATCAAGATGGGCCGAATCAATCATATGGGCTAAATCAATCAAATGGCCGATATGAGCAGGCCGATCAAATGGACCGATACAAATGAGCTGTGCGTCATGGAGTTATATTAAGCATGTTATAAAGTAATGCCCTATCATTACAACGCAGCTATCCTAGACGGCTTACATGCAATAAGTACGGGCCTACCAATGGACCCTAGGGAGAGTCACAATGCGGACATTTAACTAACATTATACTCGCAATGTGGACGTCAAACCAACATTACTCCCAAGGTGTAGCCCGTAGTGAATAACATTACGTAAACCAGGTTGGGATCACACATTGCAATGGACCTTAGGTACACCTCATTGGGTCTTAAATACATCAAATGGGCCATGTCATATAGGCCTTTTACTCATCAAATGGGCCACATCAATGGGCCGCACTAATGGGCCTTATGTGCATTGCAATGGGTCATAACCCGTGGGCCTTAGATTGCATCAAATGGTTCTCGACCCATGGGCCTTATACATATCAAATGGGCCTAATCCCATGGGCTTTAAAATATATAAAATGAGTCCAATCCCATGAACCTTGGAACACATCAAATGGGTCCACTCTAAGGGCCTTAAATTACATCAAATGGGCCTAATCCCATGGGCCTTGGAACACATCAAATGGGTCCACTCTAAGGGCCTTAAATAGTTCAACAACTAGTTACATTCATGGACCTAATTAAATTTAACTATGGTGGGCCTCAAAAGTACATTCATTAAGCCCAACATTTAAGAAACTAAAGGTATAAATCATTTTCTCTAAGATCTTTATAATATGGTGGGCACCACTCAAAATTTTAGCCCAAGGCCAGGATAATTATAACATGTTGCTGTCCTAAATTTGCGCACTCCATTGGAGTGGGTCCAAGGCCTCTAAAACTCTAAAAATTGAGGGCCAAGATCCCTCATCATGCATACAATGAGAGGAAACCCAAAAAGGTAGCCCACCATCAGAAGAAATATTTTTGAATTATGGTTTTTTTATCAAGGCATATTGCTGGACTGCACAACAGAAAAAATCTGGGAGTCCAACCATCTTGGTCCATTCTTTTAGATACCCAAACGGGGTCACTTGAGGATGAAATTTCACAGAGTGATACTTTCATAGGTCGGCCACACCCCCACAAAATTTCATAATTTTAAGATATCTCTAAGTATTTTAATTAATTTAAACAAAACAGACTGTCCAGAAAAATTGAATAGAGCTGGACGTCCCAACGTGGTGGGCCAGTCCGGCCCTCACCACGGTGTGTACAAGGGTCCATTGTGGGTTCTAAAATAAATGGACCAAACTCTTAAAAAATTTCATAATTTTTAGACATTTGTAAATATTTTAATTCATTTACATAAATCAATCTGTCCTGAAAATCAGACTGATCTGGACACCATATTATAATAGGCTGGTCCCACCATCACCATGGTGTTTACAGGCGTCCATTGGCCCCAAAATTTTGTATGTGGGTCGTACCATAAGTAGGTCACCCTCATGAAAATTTTTATAATTTTTAAACACCCATAGGTATTTTAATAAATTTCAAAAATTCAACTGTCTATGTTGGAATGTTGCTGGAACAGTGCAGAAAATTCAGACTGTCTACCTCACTTGGACCACACCTTTGGGACCCCAATGAAGGTCAGTTGGGGCTAAAATTTGGGGAACATCAAGATGAGATCCCCACCTTTCAAAAAATTATATTTAATAGGTATGATTAGTCTCCTAAACAGTCCCAAAATCTGGTCCAAAAATAACCAGAAACTGTCCAGAAAATTCTGTACAGCAACATGTACTTAGATAAAATTTATTATATAAGTTAAATAAAAAGGAAAATACATTAATGGGCCACACACATCAGAAAATAAAATGAGGGAAAAGAGAGATAGAAGGATAATCCGGCCATAGGGAAAGGGGCTCCGCCACTATTGAGCCATCCCAAGATCAATCACACCCGCACAGCATACCTAGATTTACATTTACAACATGGATCTTGCACATGCATGACCTATAATTAAAATGCATGGTGAGGATTCCATCCCTACCATGGTTATAAGGTCTAGATGACCCAAACATAATATGATATGTAATAAAACTACCATGATGGGGCCCATAGAGAAAGGCCCCATGCATGGATCATGCATGCATAAGGTAGGCCATTAGGCCACAACCATGGGATTGTGTGGGATCTCCACCATTAATTGGTGGGTCCTACACTTTCCTCATGAAAGAAAGAAAACATCTAGGCTATAGAAATCAGATTTTTTTTACATCTAGAGGAGCACCCACCGTTCTATCTTTTTGCTCTTATGAGTTCCTTAGCACCTTAGCTTTGATTCCAATGGAGAAGATGAGGAATAGATGGTTAGGATGAGAGATCATGGGGTAGGAAAGTGGGCTACACTTGAAGTTTTGAAAGAGAGGGAGAGGCTTGGAGAATTCTCATACGAATGAGATTTTTTTCCTTAGATTTTTTTGAGTTTGAAAATGAGAAAGAGAGAGAGAGAGTTGTAAAGGGAGAGAGAGATGGGTGATGGATGTGGTGAGTGATGGGTGTAAGAAAATCTTGACTTTTGTGGCCATTTGTGTAAGAAAAGCATGGGTGGTATAAGAATTTTTTAACTTTGAGGGCTTTTGGTGTAAGAAAGGTATGGGCTTGTAAGAGATTCTTGACTTTTGTAGTTGCTTGGGAATGGGTGAAAGGTGATGTGTACTTGACATGTACTTGACATGTGATGGATTGATAGATTGATGGGATTGATGTAACACCTCGTAGAGATTCTCTTAGGTTTCGCAACGCGCGGTGTTTTCTTTGCACCGAACGTTGGCCCACATCTCTTGACCAGGGTATCGCCTCGGCGTGTAAGTCGTGGTATCGGAACCGCACCGACGGCGCGGTCGCTATAGTAAAGGTCTTGGGTTGAGTCGATATGGGTTGATGGCATACGAATCAGGGTCGCACGTAAATATTGGTTAAGGGTCGAAGGTTGCCGAAATTCGACCGGTAAGACCGCGAAAGTCTATGGAACGGTACGGTCTAGGATACGGGGCTTACATTATGTGCGAAGCCTATACCAGCTTTTTTACTACATTATGATAATGAAGCCACATTAGCTAGAGTTTACACATTAGCTAGAGTTTACTTATAATAGAAAGTCCAGACATATAAGTTTGTGACATGATTATGTGAGATAATTGATTTAAGATAGAATCATTGCAATTTCCTATGTAAAATTAAGTAGTAACTTGGTTTATCATTTTAGTAAATCTGTAATGAGAGAAGTAGTAAGATAACATCTAGATAGATGTGATTGAAACTCTTTAACTAAAGTTCCACTAGTGATGGAAACCCAACTCAAAATTAAAAAATCTTTAAGTTCGGGTTCAATGAGTAAAAACTAGTTACTAATATGTGAGAAATTTCAGCACTAAAATCATACATAACCTTATCCAAGATAAGTAGTGCTAGCCATTACAAATAGAGAGATGAGTCCTAAAATTTTTAATGAAATCCAGTTTAAAGGGCAAGTGTCTTAATAGTGATGAAAACAATGGAAGGATTTCACCTATGTGAATGTAGAGGTGGTGCCACCTCACATGAGAGTTAGACCTTCTCTTAAGACCGTTCATGAAATAAGATAAGTACATGACCATTAAATGTGCTGATCAAGATTTGTGGAAATTCGAATAACACAAAGTGAGTATATGTGTGATATCTCTTCATTTATGAATAGTTGGTTCAAAGTTATGACAACCAAGAATTTTGATAAAACTTTGAGATACTTATACTAAGGAAATATTCAAATTGAAAGATATACTTCTTTATACATATGAGCTATGTCTAGTCTGGCAGACATCTTCTTTTTTTTTAAAATATATATATATATATATATATATATATATATATATATATATATTTTCAACCAAGTGGCGGGTTGTTATAGAAAAATGACTTTAGTTAAAAAATATTTTAAATAAAAAGGAATATATATATATATATATATATATATATATATATATATATATATATATATATATATATATATATATATATATATATATATATATGTTAGTGTTTTGAAAAGACTTGGTTTTTTCCACTTTTGGGAATAGTCCCATATTGGATAGTAGAGAAGAAGAAATCTACTTTATAAGTAGGGTATTGAGTACCTTAATATTTGCTTGGTGAGACAGAGGAGTATTGAGGTATACATGTTCCAATACTTCGCACTAGAACACATGCATGCATGCGCACGGCCACGCGCATGGGCTTGGGCAAGGGCACGGTCTCGGTCTCAGTCTTGATGTGAGAGTGTGGACATCTGAGGCAGTGTGGTTATAGAGGAGCTAGTGGCGCACTTTGCACTTTGTATGTGTGTATCGTATCATATATGGGTCACTCCCTCACGACCTTATGAGAACCGGTGTGAGGCTGTTATGAGTCACAGTGCTACTATGGCTAAATGAGATAGGTTTGTTGGTTGGGTTTGGAGTTAAGAAGTACTGTGGGGAAGAGATTTGAGAGAGACCTCTCTACTTTATATAAGAGCCGTAGAGCCTTTTAAGAGGCATGGTGTAACTGTAACGCCCCGATTTTTAAAACTCGAGTATACGATTCGTTTTCTAAAAACCCAAGTGTTAACCTTTAAACATGGTTAAATTTTAGGTAATTTTTTTTCTTTTATTAGAGTTAACAATTTAACGGAATAGAATAATTCAAGCATAAGAGGAAATTCAAGTACACAAATCTAATTATTAATGTGGTTGCCCATCGAGCTTATACAAGACAATGTTTCAATACCTACAATTACAAAATGAAATAGTCAAACATATGAAACTGACTACATTGCAATTATTCTTGAGCTACAAAATCATGTAGTCGCTCTCGAGCAAACTTTGTGGACTGCTCCTCATCAATTTGATCATGAATATCATTTAAATTACCCGTGTTATTTGTACAGTTATATATTCGAAGAATGAGTGACCAGCTCAGTGTGAATTTCCCTCAAGATTACACACCGCCGCATTAGTTAAGCATAGTTTTAAACAATAAGACATACAAAACATTTCATGATGCGATCTTGTTTAAGTGCATGGATGCGTGATGCACATCAATTGGGGATGCACATCCAGTTGACTAAGTGAATGGACCTTTCAAATAGTCAATCCATTCATGCAATAAAAATGGGCCTTTCAAACAATCAGCTAATTCAACTTGCAAGGTAGTGGGCCTTTCAAACAGTCGGCTCACTTAGACATGAATGGACCTTTTAAATAGTCAGCTCATTCATGCCTGGGGATGGGCCTTTCAAACAGTCAACTCATCCCTAATAGGGGAATGGACCTTTCAAACAGTTAGTCCATTCAAGCAAGATAATGGGTCTTTCAAATAGTCGACTCATTCAACTTGTAAAGGAATAGGTCTTTCAAATAGTCGACCTGCTTAAGTAAGATAGTAAGCCTTTTGAACAGTTGACTCACTTAAATAAGAATGAGCCTTTCAAACAGTCAGCTCATTCAACCAATAAGATGAGTCTTTCAAATAGTCAGCTCATTTTAAATAAGAGAATGGCTTTTTAAACAGTCGAAGCAAGAGAATATGCCTTTCAAAGACTCATCTCATTTAACTTGTAAGGTAGTGAGCCTTTCAAATAGTCGACTCACTTAGACATAAATTAGCCTTTCAAGCAGTCAGCTCATTCAAAATGCAAGTGCCATGAATGCATGATTAATTCCATCCATTGTTATTCTATTTTGCACGCAACCAATTTAGAAAAGCTCAAATGACACAATGGGGGGCTCGTCACCCAGCATAGGCCGACAGCTCGGGCATAGTATCCCATTCCACCATCTCTAGCTCTTGAAACTCCATCATTAGGATATTTACTAGCTTCCTCCTCAACCAGTGGCCAATCACAGTCTATCAAGTGGGACTTGTCATCGCATGGTCACACAAAATAACCTATCAAGCTGCAAGGGATAAATATCAAGCAAGAAAAAGCCACATAGGCACAACAATCCATGGATGGTAATCCCATATCAATGTTTCATTTAATCCATCAATCAAAGTACCCAGTACGTGAGGGTCCATTATAATCATAATCAGTCAAGTTATATCCCAAGTCTAGATGTACGTATATAAGTGGGGTTTTCCACTGATAAATGTAGTAGTTCAAGTTCTTCAAGCAATCCATAATAATCCATAACAATCCATAAACATGGAAGATACACAAGTACAACATATGGATATTCATACGAGCTAAGTGTTGAGCACATGATTGATAATCAGATCCAATATCTAACACAAGTTATCATGAATTAGAGATATCAATTATTAGTTGAAATAAAACAAACTATTACTTAAACTAACAAGGAAGAGGAAAACTCAAGGGGAAAGATTCATTACCTTAGGAGTTGGTTCGCTTAATGGTGTTGCTAGAGTTAGTTGTACACTTAAGCATCTAAATCAGCACAATCTATCCAGTTAAATTGCAACATTATAATATTTATATGGTTAGGATGAAACTTGAGGTTTCAAGTCTCACATTTTGATCAAGACATTTAAAGGTATTGCTATACCTAAACTAGGTACGCATTACTTTAAAAGGAAATGTACTTGGGGGTATCAACTTACTTAGTAGCTAGTTGGTCGCCAAATCTCATCTTTGGATTAGGCTTAATTAGCTCCATCTGGTATGACTTGAATTCCTAGAATCGTTGTACCCAAACAACTATTATCAACAATTTAGCCTGATCTCGAGTCCAATTTAGGATCTGAGAGTGGTGGTTTGAAACTAGAGTTCCCTACCTTTAAAATATGGGGTAACTTCAAATCACATTTATTTTAAAAGAAGATAAAATAAAATTTAGGTTTTGAAACTCTTTCACCTTGCTTTATTGAGTTAGCTCGACTCGATCTCGACACAACGTAACTTGAATCGACCCGACTGTTAACTTCCTAGGGTAGCTCGAACTTGCCCCCTCTTCACTGTCTTCAACTGATGCAAGGTTGGAACAGCTAGGGCTAGGCCAAACCCGACAAAGATTTAAAGCAACTCGTTGAGTCAACTCTGGAGTGACTAAACTGTCACATTGCTGCATAACCTCCCATTTTCTTTATTTATTTACTTTTTTC
This sequence comes from Magnolia kwangsiensis, assembly GCA_037074715.1. Classification (NCBI taxonomy): domain Eukaryota; kingdom Viridiplantae; phylum Streptophyta; class Magnoliopsida; order Magnoliales; family Magnoliaceae; genus Magnolia; species Magnolia kwangsiensis. The sequence goes on along the minus strand of CM073576.1, from coordinate 36,325,240 downwards.
CTTTTTCTCTTTCCTTTCTTCCCTATTTTCCTTATCATTTCTCCATCAACCTCGAGCAGAGGTGCTCGAATAACTAGTAAGAAGTACTGCATTATGGTGATAAACGAGTCAACATCGTGACTCGGTGCCAGACTGAGTTAAGCGTTTGAACTCGCCACATGATTGTTTGAGTCAGACTCAGAACCTGCTCCACTCTCCTTCTTCCTTCTACTTCTCTCTTCTTCAATCCTACATGACCAAGCGAGTTTGTACTCAACTCAAAATGCTGCCCAAACTCGGCAGACTGAGATCGAGTCTCAATGTTGGGCAACAACCGCAGCCCCGCTCTCTCTCTCTCTCTCTCACTTCCCATTTCTTTCTTCTTTTCTTCTCCTTCCTCTTTTTTTTTTTAGTTGAATGTCCAGCGAGAATAACTAAACGTCTAGCTAGGTCTGCCTCAAACTCAGATGAGGCCTGACTCAACATGAGTGTAGCAGCCGACTTGCACTACCGCTGCCTCCTCACTCACCTCACCATCTTCTTCTTCTCCATTTCATTTCTCTCTCTTTGCATTCACTTTCTTCTTTTTTGAGTATGCTCCACCAGGTCCAGACAAGGCTAGAGATGATGCAGTCTAGCTGCACTCGAACCATTTCTTAGTGGAGAAGAAGATAACCATAAATGGCAGAACACGATCCAAACCTTCCTTCCTCATTCTGATTCTTCTAAAGAGCTTGGATTTGACTAAGAGAGCCTTAAGAATGTAGGAACTAAAGGTCTATGAGGATTTGGTAGTGGGTTCGAGTGGAGGAGATGACAGATCAATTTCGAAAAGGAAATCGAAAGGAACAGATGTGGCTGCGGTTCTCCATATAACAAGATTTTAGGTTTATCTAGTGTAACGTCCTGGAAAAATCTGTACCAAGACCCGAGTACCACCTCAAGTAGAAATCACTATAGACAGAATCCTTTCGAAATTTGATGAAAATTAATTAAGTACTAAACTGAATTAATTGGTAGATTAACTTGAACCGCTTTCTATACGATCTGTAAGACCCAAAACTAGTAGAACCATTAATGCTACACTACCTAAAAACTTAGGATCAATCTCAAAAACCAGTTGCTCTAGGGAGCACATTAAAACTCCGTATCAGACCTGGATTGTAAGTTGAAAGTCTGATAATTGTGAAACTATATGGTTATAACCGCCTTATTGGACTTGACAACCATCTCAGAAATCAAGTCCAAATGGTATGTCAAAACACATAACTTGAGCCTGGAGTGAAGTGTGTGAGAAAGGTGAATACCTTTAGAAAATGAACTGAAACTTAAGTGAATTGAGCCATTCGCTTGTAGGGCAATTGTAAGGTTTCAGACTGCCAGATTCTGACCCAATTACACCCTCGGATCAGGAAAAATTTCTAAGACATGTCAGTATACTTGTGGCCCTGATCGAGAATCGGTGACCATTGAACTGAAACAGGTCCTCCGCGATCGATCCACTAATCCGATTGGATAGAAAACTTAACTTGACCTAGATCCAATGAAAGTGAACTTTTCCTGGACCGTAAGCAGAAAATGGGCCTCCAAGTGAGCTCCGTTGGACCGAAATAGTCACTCTTGGGCTATAACCTAAGTATACCATGGCCCTAGGGCCGTTTTCATCAGTTTTGGGCCTATATAAGGACTAAAACCACCCCATTTCTATTCCATACGATTTCCTAGCCCTAGGAGAGAGAAGAGAGAAAAGAGGAGGAGAAAGTGAGAAGAAGTGAGAGAGTTCTGGAGTTAATAGTCGGGATTTGTTCCCACCACTCCACGTATCAAATCATCTCTTCCGTGTCACTACACCATAATTTTTAACTCCATTTTTGGTAATAAATCGTAACCCTAATCTGATTTAGAAATCTAAATAGTAGAATCGGCGAAATAGCTAACCTATTTCATGATTCAGGTAGCCGTTGTGCTGTAGGAGAAGACTTAGTGTACAAGCTGAGTTTGATACGAGTATATCGATGAAAGATGCGGACAATAAATGTTTAGGTTATGGTTTTCAAGGCTTTCAATGTCAGTAATGGTTTATGACTGACTTGCTTGCTATCACATGTACCTAGATATGATATTTTCAGTGTTTTACACATATATATGAATTATATAGAATATAATGCATTCCATGTGTTTGTTGAAATGTCTGAATGAGTATGGAATTATTATTTGTGCTTTTCATGCTTGTTAAATTAAAAATACATGATTGTTGTATGTGTGGAAACTCCTTTATGAAAAGATTCGCCATAATATAGGTTATAACTAATATATTACATGTATGTTGTAGTGTGTAGTCTAGGTGTTTGATAAAATGCCTGAATGAGTAATTGTTCGAAGAAATATATTTATTAAAGGTGTTGGAATGAGATCCTCAATTACCTTAGTGATTCGAATAGATTTCTCCATGTAATTTACATTAGACTTAATGATTTATATATGAAATGTATATGTCTCACTATGTGTTTATAGAATGCTCAAATGATTGAAATGCACAAGTTGGTTGCTAAATCCTATTATGACTACTATATGGGAATGCTATTACTTAGAGTGTGATTAGGGCTACAATGTAGTCCAGATAATCGGTAATGGTTTACGATCGGTGGTCGAACTATTTTAGCCACGACGAATACGTTCGAGGAATTCGAGTCATACACTAATTATCGACAGTGGTTAGGCCATAAGGAGTGTATATGCAGTCCATGTCAATTAATTCAATGTATTCTTGAACCAGTAGAGCTTATCAAGTAACCTGATTGACCCAATGTATGTTCACCATATATGGACGCTATTGCCTGAACCTAAGGTACTAAACTTACCAGTGAAAAGCCCATTAACCTTGGTACCTCGATCCGCTAAGACTCATGAGCCAGACATGGTGCTATGGGACACCGTGGTCGAGCTGTCGGCTTATGCTGGGGCGGCTAACCTCCCCGTAGTGACCAGTGAGAAACCCAAACTCATGGGCTGAATATGGTGGTGTATGTGACACTGTATTCAAGCTGTCGGCCTACACTGACATAGCTTGGCTGTGGTCCTCAGTTGGGCTGGTGAAAAGCATTCAAAAAATAGACCGCCAGTTGGTAGGGCGTTGGTGGAGTGACCTCGAGTATATACTAGGACTACGTTAAGGTGACAAGCCTTTTCATAGTGACCTCGAGTATAAATTAGGCCTGCGCTGAGGTGACGAGCCTCTCCATAGCGACCTAGAACTTCCATCGTATGTGATTGATTAGGATTGACGACCCTAGATGGATCATTGTTTGGGTAATGATATAAGGGAGGTACCTTAGCTTCCCGAATCTGTTATATGAATAAGCCTAAATAAGAACTTGGCTAACACGATCATGCACCACATTACATGTGCTTTGGTGAGGAAGCACACGTTTATCGGGAGTGTTACATGTGCGACCGTGAGATGAAGTCGCTGAGGGAGTGCAGGCACGGGCATGCATCATTATAACATATCATCCCTGTATTAATAAGAGTAACTAAGACTCTTTGATGTATTGCTTTATCATTACTGCTTGACTAAATTGATAACATGTTAACCTTGACGTTATAGTTCTACTGAATTACCTACTCAATCCCACCTAGGATGGTGTTTTAAAACACTACCCAGACTCTATTTTAGATGCAGGTGATGACGAGGTCTATACAGCAGAGTTAAACTTCATAGGTGAGGAGAAAGGATTCTCCTATGTTCAACTATCGGGCAGATTTTTGTAGATCTCATACCGATACGTGGGGACTACTGGGATACTTGTTTAGTTGAACACATTTACTTCCTATATTTTATATGGTTAGAAACAACACATGTATATATATTTAGCCCGGTTTCATACTCATACTCTGAAATTTGTGAAATGTTTTCATAATTAAATGCATATATTTTAGTCTTCCGCTTGTCAAATTATATTAACTCTAGAGTATGATATGCTGTTTTAGTATAATTCCACTCATGTTTAAATGCACTAATATGAACAACATTCAATCATTATTATCTATGTTGCATAAGTGATGCGTTGGAACTTGGGAGTAGAGCTTTGCTCGACCCTCGATTTTCAGGGCATTACATCTAGGATGATACATCCTAGCTTGGATTGTCTAGATATCTTTGGAGGAATTTTTAGTAGTGGATGGGCAGTTGAGATCGTGCCAGTGCACCAACGGAATCCTCCCGCGGCTGCTCTCTCTATCTCTTTCTTTTATAAAAACCTAGCTTTGAAGGGCTAGGATTGCATGATATGGGACAACTAGGATAAAGGGAGGAGGGCTCACGTAGACTGCCAGCTTGACATCAAAAGCAATTTCTATTTTCAGAACTTGCCACTTGTGTGGGGTGTCTTTGGGCTGAATTTCAGCACATACATGTTTGCATGCATCTATGTGGGGTCCACCATCCTGGACGAATTTGAGAGGCCTACAATATGAACTGTTTGGATCGGCCTAAGGAGGCCCACCTTGATCACGATGGATTAGTTTTGGGGCAGCTAGAAACACAACCATGCTTGCACGCTTGACTGCTTACACCTGTCCCTATGAGCATGCATGTGTGCATGAATGCACATGGATGACATGGTTTTGGTCAAATCGAGCTCCCCAACATGATGGATGGTTCAGATCTGGGAAGAGGACCTTCTTTCATGGACCACAATCACCAACATGGACCGTTGTCTGTCCGCTAGGAAAAAAAGGAAGGAGGAATATTTCCTTCTTCAGAAACATCAGTCAAACCAGTTTGATCGGGTTTCTTTAGTCCAGTGCACTGCTACAACACATGTGTTGTGCACTCATGCTACCCAAAAGTGGGGTCCACGAGGTTTCCCTTCGAGATCTGACCCATCCATCAGACTCCTTGGGTCCAAATGGGTCCCCTGACTAAAGATCAAGCAAATCAAAGGTTTGGATGGGCCATATCTTAAATTATTGGGCTTTAATTATGTATTTTTATTGATCTAACAGTCAGATCATTTCCAATCTGAACATCCACGATTAAAAGGGTCCCAGGGATCCTAAGGGATGTTTAGGTGTGATATAGGGGTTAATCCTAAAATTGAATAGTTCGATGTGTATCCAAAATATGATTCATCTTTAAAATTAACATATAAATCACTTGATTTAAGGATGGGGATTTCTTCCAATGATCTTAAGGGTCTTAAACTAGTCTAGGTGCACCCTAATGGTCAGCATTACCATCTAACTATTGGATCCACATGATTTAGCATTAGATCGTTGAACAAGGTGCCACAGACTTGATGAATTGTGGATCTTTATATCTTGGGCTTACAATTGATGATGAACGGTTTAATTGGTCTATCGAGCGATTTAAATCCTAAAATAGATGTCTCTGAAGTTGTGGTGGATTATTTTGGAGATCAATCAGATGTATGGCTTGTTATATGAATGAATGTTGTGCTAGACGGTTGAGATGGATAGATTGAGAGTCGCCGAATGATGACATGTAAGGTAAGTTACATGTGTTCCCACACACATGTAAATTAAATTGGATCCCTATGGTGACACCCGAGTACTAAAAAGTATAGGGTGTTACAGTAGCTGATCTTGCAATAACAACATAAACCATGAATAAACTATTACATATGGCTAGCTTAACAGACAGAAATGACTACTGCATGTGTGTAAGACCCGTATCCTTGTCCGTATCATTCTGTAGGCTTCCGTGGTCCTCTCGGTCAAATTTTGGCAACCTTCGACCCGTATCCGATGTTTGTACGTGATCCAAAGCTGAGTCCCGCATATCAAAGTCGACACAACTTGAAACTTGTACCCTAGCGACCGTGCCGTCACCGCGGTTCCAATGTCGCGACTCGCGCATCGAACCGATACCTAGGCTAGAAGATGTAGGCCCGCATTCAATTCGAACAAAACGTCGTGCGTTGTAAATTTTGAGGGAATCTCTATAACATGTCCTATCAATCAATCAATCACTCATGTCAAGTATAAGTCAAGTACAAGCCATACCCAAGTATAACAACCCATCCCTTCCCATTCCTAAAGTCATCTCTCTCTCTCTCTCTCTCTCTCTCTCTCTCTCTCTCTCTCTCTCTCTCTCTCCACCCATCACTTTCTTAAAACCCCATCACTCCACCCATCACCCATCACACCTCACCCATCCTTTTCACCCATCACTCCTCTCTCTCTCTCTCTCATTCCATCTCTCCAGTTCCAAGCAACCCAAAAATTTCCACATGTTCAAGCATTCCCAAGTTTTTTCAAAATAACAAGTGTGGCCCACCCTCTCATCTCTCATCCTCACCATCAAAATTTCATCATCTACCGTCAAAGGTTAAGCATAGGAGCTAAGGAGGCTAAGGGACTAAGGAGAAGGCTTAGAGGTGGGTGATCCACCGTTAAATTCTTATTTTTAGGGCCCACTTGTTGGTGGGACCCATTTTGATGTATGCGATTTAACCAAGAGGGGCTCATAGTGGCAGGGACCCTCTATCTCATCGTCTCTCTCTCTCTCTCTCTCTCTCTCTCTCTCTCTCTCTCTCTCTCTTTCTCATTTTTGTGTGATGTGTGGGCCACTCGGATGGATCCCACCTTGATGTATGTCTTATCCAAACCGTCCAAGTCATGTAAACCCTACCTTATGGTGGTGGAAAAACACAAGTATCAGATTGATTCAAATTAGCTGGGCCACGTTCATGTGGGACCCACCTTGATGAAATGTGGGCTATGTCCTTGTGGGACCCACCATGATGCCTGTGTTATATCCATGCCGTCCAGTGTCCCTGGATGCTGGACGAGCAACAGGGCGTGGCTAATGTGGAGTACGTGTACTGACAGCTAACAAAAAAAAATACATTGCCTTTTTAAAGTTTTGGGGTGGGCCACTCATGCAGGCCCCACCTTGATGTATGTATATAATCCACGCCGTCTATCCCATTCCTTAGCCCATTTTAGGCATTGAGCCAAAAAAAGGAGCCAATCTGATAATCAAACGAGCCATGCCATAGGGAATAGTAGTGTTTACCATTAAAATCTACCTTGATATTTTTATCCGCCAAAACACACTGCATATTGGGCTTGATGGGTCTGTCCCGAGCCATGAAATCCAATGGCTAGAGTGGATTTACCTGATGCGGGCCCCACCTAGGAAATTCCTTAGAAAAACATATTTTTTAAAATAAATAAATAAAAAATAATAATTTAAACACCACCACCAGCAGCGTCTGCTGCTACCATCTGGACGACGCCCTCTGCGGCCGTCTGCGTGCGGAAGGACTGGCAAGGACCCACGATCCCAGCCGTGGGTCCCACCATGATGTGTGTGGATCATCCACTCCGTGCATTTGGTAGGTCCCTTTTAGGACAGTGGGCCCCCAAAAAAATTAGCTTCATGAGAAGCTTAGGTGGCCCACATCACAGGAAACAGTTGGATAGACGTCTACCATTAAAACCCTTTTGGGGTTAGAAGTTTTGGATCATATATGAAATTTATTTTTACTCTTCACCCAAGTCCGTGTGACCTCATCAACAGGTTGGGTGGAAAACCAACATCGCGGTGGGCCCCAGGTCCACGTGACCTTATCAGCAGGTTGGGTAAAAAATAAACATTATGGTGGGCCCCACATGGGACCCACTGATGTATGTATTGTAATCTATACCTTCAATTAGTGTGGACCCCACCATGAGGTATGTACTTCATCTATGTCGTCCATCCCTATGGGACCCACCATGATGCATGTGTTGCTTCCAAACTGTCTAACCATTTATGTTGAAATATAATTTAAGGCTTGAGATAAAAATAAGACAGATCTATTTATCACGTGGACCACGATGCATGGTGAGGTTTGAATGGCTACCATTGAAATCCTTTGGGACCCTATGATCAGATTGGATGGGAAATAAATTTTATGGCGGGCCTTGGGAATTCTAATGGTGGAATTCGTTATCACCACTTATATTTGAGTGTGGCCCATTTGATATACATATGGCCTATGTGATGTGTCCCACTTACCATAGTTATGGCCTATTGTTGAGGCCCACTTTGATATATATAAGGCCCACGTGATGCGGCCCATTTAATGTATTTGACTTGGCCCATTCAACTTAGCCCATTCGATTTGGCCGAGTTGATTCGGCCCATTGTTTCGGCCCATTTGACTAGGCCCGATGTGATATATACGGTTCATTTTTGAGGCCCACCTTGAATTGTATAAGGCCCATGGGTTATGGCCCATTGTAATGTACATAGAGCCTATTGGTGTGGCTCATTGATATGGCCCACTTGATGAACATAAGGCCCATGTGATATGGCCCATTTGATGTACTTAAGGCCCAATGGGATGTATTTAGGTCCATTGCAATATGTGATTCCTCCATGGTGTATATAATGATGTTTACAACAGGCAGTGCCTTGGGAGTAATTGATAGTTTGACGTCCATATTATATGGATGATGCTGGTTAAATGTCCGCATTGTCACTCTCCCTAAGGCCCATTGATAAGCCCATACTTATAGTGTGAAGGTCGTTTAGGCCCATCTTCATTATGAACAGAATTCATCATCTTGTTGAAAGTGCACCTACTAGTGCCCTGGTTTGTCAATTACGGTGTAAGTTGAGTCAGTCAGACAACTGCGCCTAACAGGAAGATCAAGTTAAGTGTCTGCCTCAACTGGATGTGTGGAAGCTCACCATAGGTAAATCATAGCCTCACATCCCATGTCCCAAAATATCAAGTGATTAAAATCCTTAAAACTAAGTAAAACATCTTAGGGTTTTAGTGTAAGAAAATGTTTTACCAAACAAGAAAATCTTAAAGTTTTCTTACCCTGTCGATTATATCGAATCACATTTCGATATGATCGACCTGCTCTGTCGATGTCTTCGGCATCTCAATCGATACAATCGAGTGAGGATAAAAAGCGTCTAGCAATCAAACATTTATTTGGACGATTTATCGATATATCGACGGATCAGTCGATATCATCAATATTCGAATATCGATCCTATTGAAAGTGGATCGATAATATCGACAGGCAGTTTTTTGGTGCCCATATTTTTCTAAAGAAAACTACGATGAGCTTCGATATATCGATGACTTTTCAATTCAATTTGAATGCAAATATCGATCATATCGGAAGTTAGTCGATCATATCGATAGTGGGCGCATGTTTCCTCCAGCATAAATTTCAAGGTGTTTTAATCATTGATCGGGGTGCCAGTCGAGAAATCGATATTCATATGTTAATCATATTGAGACCTAGTCAATTGGATCGAGACCGGACACAAACCGTCTAACAAGCTTATAGGTAAATCTATACGATTTATCGATCCCATCGATACGGACTCCAATATTATCGATAGACAAATTCTGATGACATTGATTGTTCCCCGATCATATCTCTAGAACCTGAAATTCTTCAAGTCTTGTCTCTCTTATTTTCACATATCGATAGATCGATCCCGCCATCAATGAAATCGGAGTTCGAAATCTGATAACATCGATGTGTGTCTCAATCCCATCGACCAGTTGGTAAAAGGTTTTCAAAAGAGAAAATGACATTTGAGTTTGTATCATCGAGAGATCAGTCGATACAATCGAGAGTATACGCTCGATCATATCAACTCTTGATCGATGATATCGAACTCTGTCATAAACGTGACCGTTTTATATCCGTTGGAACCTTTTGCCTATATATAGAGAGGTTAGTCTTTATTACTGGGAGAGAAAGAAGAGAGTGCTTCTGAGTGTTTTAAACTTCATATCATTTATCTTAAGCCCTTTCTCTCAGGGAGTTCATCCTCCAATCCACCCACATCATTGATATACAATAGAGTGGATTGGGGAATGAACTTTCGCATTCAAGGATCCTCCAGTTACTACCTTAATGGCAAATCATTAAGCTAGGATGCCTTGAATGCATAGATGATTGGAACCACTCTATCTTCCTAAAAGGAAAATCTTTAGGTAGTAGAATTCCATCATAACCTTGACCCGACCTAAAGCCTAATATAGGTATATTTTTTATGTTGCGGATTAAGGGAGCTGAAGACCCTTCAACATCAAGGAAGAGATCTTCGACGTTGCACAAAAAGGGACTCATCAACTTATCTGTAAGTACTTAGAGCCAGAGGACACTTGTGATCATTCCATTCTAGGATTGAGTCTTAAGTGTTGCTCACCCTTTGAAGTCCTCAAAGAGGCCTTCGACGGGAGTGTACGTACGGGGTGCATTGTGTGGACCCTTGCTTTGTGGAGAGCATAAATATTCGGGTGCATTTTGTGGACCCTTGCTTTATGTGGACATAAACATCTGGTTAGGAGTGCGCCACCAAAACTCCAGGGTTAGAGGTGAACCGAGTAGAAACCTCCATGTAAAGGTTGAAGTTGAACCTGATTTAAAACCTTAGGTTTGAGGTGAACCATGGAAAACCTCCTTAGTGAAATCCGGTCACTCAAGGGTTGAGTGTGGAAGCCAGGAGTGGACTAAACAAGTAGTCGAACCACTATAAAATGACTGTGTTTGAGATTGAAATTGTCTTTCATTTATGTGATTCCCTTATATGCCTTTATATTTGATCATCTAAAATCACATCTTCTACACACACACAGTCATATCCATCACAATCTTACCTATAAATTATTTATCTTTTAATAGTTTGTGATTGGATCCTCTACCAGGCTTGGAAGCCAGTAGAGTTAATTTTGAGTAATCCTAATCTGTACTCTGTGATAGGATTAGTGTGATAAGGATTTTTAATAATTCATAAAAACTTTAAAAAGTCCTATTCACCCCCCTCTAGGATATATTGGCATATTCCTACTTCAACTCAAGCGGTCTTCACCGCTATTTCATTGGTGTAAGAGCGGGTCTCTCTTTAAGGGTTTCACCGCCTCGAGAGTGATCTTGACTGAAGTTGGAATCATGATCAAGAAAGCCCCAGAGGATGTGACAGATCAAAATAATTGCCTTGTAATCCACACCGCTCTCAAAGCTGGCAATAATTCAAAGTGGTATCTTGATAGTGGATGTTCCAGACACATGACTGGTGATCGTACTCATTTTTATACATACTCAAACTTCAATGGTGGATCAGTCACATTTAGAGATGGTAGCTTAGCTAAAATCATTGGACAAGGAACAATAGCAATACCAGGTTTTTCAAAAATTAAAGATGTTCTCTGTGTAGAAGGTCTGAAACATAATCTCCTCAGTATCTCTCAAATCTGTGACAAGGAACATCTGGTCACCTTCTCAAAAGATATGTGTAGAATTGTAGATCATACAGGAAAATCTCTCATAAAAGGTTTATGCACTAGTGATAACTGTTATATCATTGAGAGTACCAATGAAAATGGGTTGTCCACAAAGTGTAACATGGCTGTAAAGGATGAATCAAAATTATGACATCAAAGGTTGGGACATGTTCATTATCGAAATTTAGCTAAACTTAGCTCAAAAAACTTCGTTAGAGGTCTTTCCAAAATTAGAAAAGAAGAAAAAGTACTATGTGTGGAATGTCTAAAAGGAAAACAGATAAAAGTTGGACATAAAAAGACAACCACCATAGCTACAACAAAGCCCTTGGATCTACTGCATATGGATCTGGTAGGTCCCACTAAAGTGAAAAGTCATGGCAAGAAAAGATACTTTCTGGTGGTAGTAGATGACTATACTAGATTTACTTGGGTTGCATTTCTTCGAGAAAAATCGGATGCCTTTGGAAAATTAGTAGTCTTGGCAAAACGAATTCAAAATAAGAAAGGATATGACATAAAACGCATCAGAAGTGATCATGGTGGTGAATTCGAAAATGATGAATTTGAAAAATACTGCAATGATAAAGTAATTCATTATGAATTTTTAACCCCAAAAATGCCACAGTAAAATGGAGTTGCTGAGATGAAAAATCGAGCATTACAGGAAATGGGGTCAGTTATGCTGAATGGAAAGGATATGACAAAGAGTTTTTACGCAGAAGCTGTCAATACCGCCCGCTACATCATAAAAGGGTATATCTTAAAGCAGGTCTAAACAAAACTCCATATGAATTATGGTATGAGAAGGTGCCAAATGTGAAATACTTTTGGGTCTTTGGTAGTAAATGTTACATTTTAAGGGGCAGGGATCACCTAGGGAAGTTTGAATCTAAAAGTGATGAAGGCATTTTTCTAGGGTATGCCATGAATAGTCGTACTTATAGAGTATACAACTTAAGAACTCTTACTATTCAAGAATCTGTGAATGTGGTAATTGATGATCATCCTCAAGATGTGAAATCCCCTGCAAATGAGATAGAAGATGACGTAGATTCATGCATACCCGAAAAATCAGATGAGAAATCTTCATTATTAAATGAACCTCAGCAATCATCTGACATACCCGTTATTAAAGATCACCCTCGAGAGTAAATTATTGGAGACCCTAATGACGGTGTAAGAACTAGACACAAATACACAATGTTTACAGTCATTTCTATTTTACCTCAAAGATTGAACCCAAGAATATTGTAGAAGCTCTTTAAGATGAATACTGGATAAATTCCATGCAAGAAGAACTTCAACAATTCCAGAGAAATGAGGTGTGGAAACTGGTCCCTAGACTAATTGATACTAATGTCATTGGAACAAAATGGGTCTTCAAAAATAAATCTGACGAATTAGGGAATGTAATTAGAAACAAAGTAAGATTGGTTGCTTAGGGATACTCACAGATTGAAGGAATTGATTTTGACGAAACATTTGCCCCTGTCGCACATCTAGAGTCCATTAGAATCCTTATGTCCATTGCATGCGCACTAAAATTCAAATTATTTCAAATGGATGTTAAGAGTGCCTTTCTTAATGGGGATCTTGCCGAAGAAGTATATGTAGAACAACCAAAAGGATTTTTAGATCCTAAGCATCCCCATCATGTTTATCGTTTGGACAAAGCTCTGTATGGTCTCAACAAGCACCACGTGCTTGGTATGAACGATTAACAAAGTTTCTTTTAGACCATAAATTCCGCAGAGGAAGTGTAGATAAGACACTATTCACCCAGAGAACAAATAACTCATTGCTTATTACACAAATTTATGTGGATGACATTGTGTTTGGATCAACATGCGGAGATGAGGCATTCAAATTCGCCAACCTCATGAAATCAAAATTTGAAATGAGCATGGTTAGTGAATTGAATTTCTTCTTAGGGTTACAGGTCAAGCAACTGGATGATGGAATTTTCATAAATCAAACCAAGTATGCAAAAGAGCTAGTGAAAAGATTTGGGCTTGAGTCTGGTCGCACTTATCACACGCCTATGAGTACTACTCTAAAACTTTCAAAAGATACTAATGGAAAAAGTGTGGACCAACATCTCTATCGAAGCATGATCAGAAGTCTACTATATCTCACTACCAGTCGTCCAGATATATCTTTTAACGTTGGTGTGTGTGCTCGTTATCAGGCGGATCCTAAGGAATCTCACTTAACAGCGGTTAAAAGGATTATCAAGTATGTTGCAGGGACAACCACCTTTGGACTATGGTATTCATATGAAACCTTCACCATTATTGCAGGATATTCAGATGCTGATTGGGCTGGAAATTTGGATGATCGAAAATCAACAAGTGGGGGATGCTTTTATATTGAAAATTATTTGGTTTCCTAGCAAAGAAAGAAACAAAACTCAATCTTGTTATCCACTGCGGAGGCTGAATATATAGTCGCAGGTAGCTGTTGTGCTCAACTCCTTTGGATGAAACAGATGCTATTTGACTACGGGATTGCAAAATCCACAATGAGTCTCTTCTGTGACAATACCAGTGCTATAAATATCTCGAAGAACCCAGTTCAGCACTCTTGGACCAAGCATATTGACATTCGTCATCATTTTATCCGAGAACTAGTCGAAGAAAAGAGCATTGTGTTGGATTATGTAACTACTGAAAAACAGCTTGCTGATATTCTTACAAAGCCTCTTGACACGAACAGGTTCTGTGACCTCCAAAAGTCAATTGGCATTTGTTTGCATTAATAATATCTCGGGACTTATGGTACACACTGAAAATCTTAAAGTTTATGATGAACAAATGTCAAAATTCGTATAGCCTCGATAATATCTATGCAGTTTCAATTTTATAATCGATTCCATCGAGATGGTACATCGATGCAATCGACAGTTCTTTAAACTGCATTCAATCGGATTGTTGTTTTCCAACAACTGTCAGCGTAACTTTTGGTGAAAGTCATGACGATGCTATTGATAACTAGTCGATATGATCGATAAGTTTGTTATATAAAGAAAAGGGCCCACTTGAACTTATATCTCTTTCCTTCTCTAAATACCTCTTCCAGTTCTTATCAACATCTCACCTCTTCAAAACATGATCAATGGGAAAGGTAAGGCTTACTTTCAATCTTTAGAGGAGAAAAGCATGCAATTAAATTCCAGTAGGTATCAACCTACTTTAAAGGAAGGTGGTCCGTCTGTCATCACTGAACGATTAGTGCTCAATAGTGCCGTTGAGCCTTTTGGAGTTGACCTCCTTCTCGAAGTAATCGGTTGGCAAAATATTCTACATCTTGGAGGTTCGTACCAACTGGGTGTGATCCATGAATTCTTCAAACATTGCTATATCATTTGTGAAGATCCCCCCAACATTCGAATTGTTCTTACACATTACTCAAAGCTTATCACTCTAGTTACTTTGGCAAAACTCCTCAATCTTGAGGTCACTAGAATTCCAGTAACCAACCGAAATCTCAATGGATTGGGGGTATGGGGGGAAATAACCTGTGTATTGTGCCAAGGGACTACAGTTCCACGAAATGATGAAAATTTACTGCATATCAACCATCTTGGACCCACCTTCAAAATTCTTCATAGCATTTTTTGGTCAAATGTGTATCCCTGCGATGTCATTGGTGATCATCTTTCTCCATCCGTGATCAATGTACTCTATGATGTATATCAAGAGAATCGAGTGTGCTTGCCAACTCTCCTCCTTAAGCAAATCATTCATGTAATTCAAGGACATCATGGGGAGACACTGCCCTTTCCCGTGCTCATATGCAAACTCGCACACCATGCTGTGCTTCTTGCCACATCTGATGAAGTGCATCCTAAAGCATGGTTTGATAGTGATGCATCACTGGTGGCACAACGATTTTGTCTTCCCTTGTCTCCCTCCAGGCATAGTCTTTTTATACCCAGGGCCATCCAACATGCTCCACCAACAATGCGGCCTACACATGGAGGATCAAATCGCACGCCATTGATCAGTCCTGAGTCGATTACGAATTGCCCAGCTCATCACCTCGAACGTCACTTGCTTAATGGGATGGTTGGTATAGAGGACCGTCTGAACAATTGTGAAAGGTGTCTCACTATCATTGAAGAGAAGCTCGATGTCCTCCAGGGAACTACTCAGCAAATGGTAGACTTGCTCACGAATGATCTTCCTCGAAGACATTAAGCATCCATCCAGTTGTCCTTTGACTATCCAACGTGTCTAATGTTGTGTTATGTATTTTGCTTTGGATAAATCTCATTCTACTGATGTCTGTGGCAGTATTTTTTTTGGGATACTAATTAGATATGGCTACATACAATTTTTATTCTACTACCATTCCTAATTGCTTATACAATGACTGTGCTGATTGCTTCATTTGTTTTTGAATAGATAGTTCTGGATAATGAATGTTTTACATTATTTTCATTCATATACATCTATCTGACTGTGATTCTCCCATGTGCTTAAATTCTTTAGTCAATATCACTTGCTATATCTTTTTTAATGACTGAAAAAAAGGAGGAGAAAAATTACAAACACCCCTGTGAAAAATTGGATATTTGTGTTCTTATATGTTGTATGTGTTAGGGGGAGCAGCCACAACAAGAAAGGGGGATTTTTTGAAGTAAGGGGGAGAAACTACTGGTTGTGTATATGGGTGATTAGAATTTGTAAAATTGTGTTAATGCATGTACACACAATTTAGGATGTATCTGTTTAAATATTTTCCCACGGTATTTTTGGTATTTTTTCACGTAATTGACAAAGGGGGAGATTGAAAGTGCACCTACTAGTGCCCAGGTTTGTCAATTATGGTGTAAGTTGAGTCAGTCGGACAACCGCGCCTAATAGGAAGATCAAGTCAAGTGTCTGCCTCAACTGAATGTGTGGAAGCTCGCCATAGGTAAATCATAGCCACACATCCCATGTCCCAAAACACCAGGTGATTAAAACCCTTAAAACTAAGTAAAACATCTTAGGGTTTTAGTGTAAGAAAACGTTTTACCGAATAGGAAAATCTTAAAGTTTTCTTACCCTGTTGATTATATCGAATCACATTTCGATATGATCGACCTGCTCTGTCGATGTCGGCATCTCAATCGATACAATCGAGTGAGGACAAAAAGTGTCCAGCAATCAAACATTCATCTGGACAATTTATCGATATATCGACGGATCAGTCGATATCATCGATATTCGAATATCGATCCTATCGAAAGTAGAGGTAGTTTTTCGGTGCCCCTATTTTTCTAAAGAAAACTACTATGAGCTTCGATATATCGATGACTTTCCGATTCAATCTGAATGCAAATATCGATCATATCGAAAGTCAGTCGATCATATCGATAGTGGGCGCATGTTTCCTCCAGCATAAATTTCAGGGTGTTTTAATCGTTGATCAGGGTGTCAGTCGAGAAATTGATATTCATATGTCGATCATATCGAGACCTGGTCGATTGGATTGAGACCGGACACAAAACATCCAGCAAGCTTATAGGTAAATCTATATGATTTATTGATCCCATCGATACGGACTCCGATATTATTGATATATAAATTCTGATGACATCGACTGTTCCCCGATCATATCTCTAGAACATGAAATTCTTCAAGGCTTATCTCTCTTATTTTCACATGTCGATAGATCGATCCCACCATCGATGGAATCAGAGTTCGAAATCCAATAGCATCGATGTGTGTCTTGATCCCATCGACCTGTTGGTAAAAGGTTTTCAAGAGTAAAAATGACATTCGAGTTTGTATCATCGAGAGATTAGTTGATAAAATCGAGAGTATACGCTCGATCATATCGACTCTTGATCGATGATATCGAACTCTATCATAAATGTGATCGTTTTATATCTGTTGGAACCTTTTGCCTATATATAGAGAGGTTAGTCTTTATTGCTGGGAGAGAAAGAAGATAGTTCTTCTGAGTGTTTTAAACTTCATATCATTTATCTTAAGCCCTTTCTCTCAGGGAGTTCATCCTCCAATCCACCCTCATCATTGATATATAATAGAGTGGATTGGAGAATGAACTTCCACATTCAAGGATCCTCCAGCTACTACCTTAATGACAAATCATTAAGCTGGGATGCCTTGAATGCATAGATGATTGGAACCACTCTATCTTCCTAATAAGAAAGTCTTTAGAGAGTGGAATTCCATCATAAACTTGACCTGACCTAAAGCCTAGTATAGGTATATCTTTTGTGTTGCGGATCAAGGGAGCTGAAGACCCTTCAACATCAAGGAGGAGATCTTTGACATTGTACAAAAAAGGACTCATCAACTTATCTGTAAGTACTTAGAGTCCAGAGGACACTTGTGATCATTCCTTTCTAGGATTGGGTCTTAAGTGTTGCTCACCCTTTGAAGTCCTCAAAGGAAGCCTCCGACGGGAGTGTACGTGCGAGGTACATTGTGTGGACCCTTGCTTTGTGGAGAGCATAAACATCCAGGTGCATTGTGTGGATCCTTGCTTTGTGTGGGCATAAATATCTGGTTAAGAGTGCGCCAGCAAAACTCAAGGGTTAGAGGTGAACCGAGTAGAAACCTCCGTATAAAGGTTGAAGGTGAACCAGATTTAAAACCTTAGGTTTGAGGTGAACCATGGGAAACCTCCTTAGTTAAATTTAGTCACTCAAGGGTTGAGTGTGGAAGCCGGGAGTGGAGTAGATAAGTAGTTGAACCACTATAATATGACTGTGTTTGAGATTGGAATTGTCTTTCATTTATGTGATTCCCTTATATGCCTTTATATTTGATCATCTGAAGTCACATCTTATACACACACACACAGTCATATCCATCACAATCTTATCTATAAATTGTTTATCTTTTAATAGTTTGTGAATGGATCCTCTACTAAGCTTGGAAGCCTGTAGAGTTAATTTTAAGTAATCCTAATCTGAACTCTGTGATAGGATTAGTATGATAAGAATTTTTAATAATTCATAAAAACTTTAAAAAGTCCTATTCACCCCCCTCTAGGATATATTGGCATATTCCTACTTCAACTTAAGCGGTCTTCACTGCTATTTCACTTGTAACATGTTTACTATAGATCCATGATCCATAATTCATGCTCATATGCATCATATGTATGTTTGATATGAGGAGTGACTGATCATAGCATATGTCCACGGGCAGATTGTTTATGGGTTCCTAGATAGGCGGAGTTGCCCTTCATGAGCGCTTGGTACGTGCATGATTATTGCATGTCTAATAGAGTGATTCACGCACTTGCATTTGTGTGATCGTGATTATAATATGCACTAGCAACATCAGGACCATAGCCTCCTTAGACACATCGTGGATGGCTGGATTGGATACTAAAAATACTGTTTCTAGCATCGGGGCACCATAGATGTCCCTGGATGAAAATCTCTCAACCTGAAGGTACTAGAGGATGACTCCAACGTCGAGATCAAGTGGATACATGAGCGCGTGAGGGCCATATACCAGTAAGCCACATCTCCTACTGTGTCATGGTCAGTTGGAAAGGGGTGTGACCTTACCCGCCTGAGTGAGGGGGCAATTTCTAGGTTGAGTTTGACCAACTTGAGGAATGGGTCCGCTATCGATGAGCTAGGCCCGATATTGGCGGGTGGATAGTGAGGTCTTTTCCACTTTTCCAGTTGTGCATTCGAATAGGGCCGACAAGCTGGCGTATAGGGTACTAACCCCAGTGATTATCTAGAATGAGAATTGTACTGATATTGATGAGCTATACTGATATGTGGATTTGAATTAGCATGCTTGAGTTGCATCTCGCATCGCATGGTCCTGATATGACCGATATCATTCATATCCTGCACCGCATTACTCTGACTTGCATTCTGAGCAAGCTCATATTGCGCACATACTTACACCACCCTTTAAGCTTTCTATAAGCTTATGCACGATTGATGCGTGCAGGTGATGCCAGGACACAGCCATAGCCTCGTCGCAGTTGGAGTGTGCAGCCGAGCTTTTGGAGTTTCTGTTACTATCATTATCTTGTATTTCCCTTCATATGCACTGTACTCAAATTTTTCGTTCATAGTAGATTTTGTGATGGTGTTCTTATGGTTATTATTCGTGGGTTTTGCTCGGTTATGCTTATACATAATCAAAATCATGTTTGAAATCCTCCTTGTAGGATCATAGAATCGAAACCTGGTATATGGGTGTCGGGAGCCGAGAATGGGGTATTATGCAGGCTGTCGGTGCCAGATTCCGTGATCGGGAATTTTGTGAGCCCGGTATCTGAGTTCGGGGCGTGACAATGTGGCTAGCCTAACAGACATAAATGGTTAACCACTATGTTTAAATGGCTAGCATGTAGCTAGTCTCTCACATGAAAAATGGTCAGAAATTGCAAAAATAAAAGTCTAGTTTCTCTCGAACAGACAAAAACAGTCCATTATGTTTATGACACTGGACCAAAACATCCAGCCAACCTTGCTTATATAAATAGAGCTTGGCTGGTTCATTCAATCATCACCAACAATCCAATTCATTCTCTCATTTGAACCAACAAGCATTAAGTGTTCTCTGTTCAAGCCGACAAGTTTAATACGAACCTGAGACTACTAGGACCAAAAGGTCTATAAGAACTAAACCAGTGTAGCGGTCTAAGCTAGTAGAACTAATCTTCTTTCTCTAACTCTCTTTCCATTTGGGATTTTTTTTCTCTTTTTTCTTTCATCTTCCAGTAAAACTATGTTTACAAAGTTCTACTAGTGGTTCCTTCGTGTTTGTTGAATGCAAAACCACCCATTGGCTCATCGTATCAAAGAAGCTATTTTCCTTCAACCTGTTATAAGTCTCAATTACCTTAAGAAGGAGCGAATAATGCTTTAAGGATAGCGTGATTACATGTGCATCGACCTATCCTTAATCTTTATATTTTTAGTTTCCATTTTTTTTCTATTTTATTGTAATTATAAATTTGTAATTCGAGATTAACAGATCTCAACAGCTGCACACAAGGTAGAGAAAGTAGTGTAGGTACACATGAAAAATAGAAATGACTAAAATACTCTTAATTGGAGGCTAAAGAGATTGAAATATATATTTTTAAATTTTTTGAAAGAAGTGGTAAAAATGTCTACCAATTACAAGCACTATATATAATAGAGATAATTAAAGCCTTTGATCATCACACTTTTCTTGAATATGGACGATCTTGCTGACAGTTCAATAATCAAATTATTGAAAAATTTCAATACAAGAGGTTTTTTTTTTTTTTTTTTTATTTAGTTATAATATTTCTATTGATTATGAGACCCCTCTTGGAAGCAACGTGGCCCACTAATGAGGATTATTACATCTTATGAAATCTCATGTTTAAAAAGGCATGCCATCTATTTTGAACGTGTATATAACACCTCACAAGCCACCTTGTCATGGCCAAGTGAATGGAGCCATATAAAGGTCGACTGTTTCTGCAAAGGGCTTCAGTATATAATGGGGACTTGACTAAGAGATTTTCCTGCCGACCTTTATGTTATACACATGGCAATGTGTAAGATGATCTAACTTGTTCATTTATAATATGGTTACATGAATGGACCATGTTTACACCCATTTTCGATGCCCCGACGTATACCAATAGGAAGATGCCATGTGGAAACACTACGGGTTTGTCACAATCATAATCGTGCTTGCACCTGAAGAGGATCTGTGTTTGATCTTCCTTTAGCGTTACGTGTTCAATCATTATTGTGATGGTACGTACAGATTCCACGATATATTGTTACATGAATAGACCATGTTTACACCCATTTTCGGCACCCCGACGTATACTAATAAGAAGATGCCATGTGGAAACACTATGTGTTTGGCACAATTATAATCATACTCACACCTGAAGAGGATCTGTGTTTGATCTTCCTTTGACATTACGTATTCTGTCATTAATATGATGGTACAGATTCTTATCAGGTTCTTTAAGGGGACAAATCGTTGCATGCTATATGGCAATGATTAGCTTGCACATTAAATAAGGAACATGCCTGGCGTGGCTATAAATAACTCATTAGGTGAGCATATCTTATCTCACAACTATATGTGATCTCATTTGCGAGGCCGTCTCTTACAGTCCTTCCAAAATAGGAGATTTTCCTAGAGACGTTCAGAGAACCAACATCAATTCAGAAGATCCTGAAGATTGAAAGGTAGAATCGACATGTAAACCAACCTAGATATGGTCCCAGATCTGAATCACGGAGGGACAACTGAACCTATGTTGGGTCCCATTCTATATAATGGTCAGAATAAAGAGAATGAGAGATCTGGTCTATCCAAATGATAGATCAGTATCAGGGGTCGAATCCCTCTAGCACTCCAAGCCATCGCCATTTAATATCTCTGCAAAGGATTAGCTACGGAAAGAAGATCCAAGAAGCCAACGAGTCTAAAGCACTTTCTATCCAAAGAAAACCCCAATTTACTGAAGAAAATGTTGTGTAGTCGCAAAGCCCGCATGAAGAATCTTGAAGGACCTAGAAGCCTAGTGATGGGTTTCATCACCTCGAGACAAGCTATAAAAGGGATACCTGAAGAAGAGCTCATGGCCCCATGCCAAACACATTTATCTACATTTTTGCTTTACATCCATGCCTATTTTACGTTCCCTAAACTAGTTCATTACTGCCTAGTAGCTCCCGTCGTAGTATGCTTATTATCTTAAGAGGAGAATAAATATTTGCAACCTTAAGTTGTCAGATCCCCATGCCCATCTTAATTCTGATCAAGTTGTTCATATCCCGGCTGTATCCTTTCGACCATCTATCTTGCTTATCATTTCTAATAGGCGCATCAAGTATTTATCTTACTTCTCGCTTTAATAAGAGTATAATACATGACGATTGTAACATGCCAATACATTAATAAAGATCGATCGTGTTTATGCTAGCCTTTATTTTATTATGTGTAAATTTTTTATTTTGATTGAGGAATACCATGTAAAAGCATTGGTAAAATAGAAAGTCATTAAACCGCCCGATTCCATAATCATTGGTATAAGATAAGAAAGAACTCATTCGGGAGATCTAACCCCTTCCCTTACTCAAATCGCTTGAGTATGCAACACATTAAATTAATTAGTTGGTGGTTGAGAGGACTCTGGGTCTAGATCTAGTCTCTAATTTGTTCATCTCGACATAGAGATATTGACCAATTCAGTCAATATCCTTGAGTCGAGAAGATTCTGGCATGTCCGCAGAATCATACATGCACATATACTTCCAATCCATATCCTCGGTCACATGAGTGGCCTTGCCTGACTGAATTGAGAGCAACAACCCATAGACCATAAATTATGATGATGGGGTTTGAGCCCATTGAGGTCTTACGTCGACCCTGTGAAGAAAAGAAAATCACATCACTCAGACAATCCTAATTTACAACTGTGTAAAACAAAGGTGTACAAAAAGTCACTAGATTTTAGTGACTTTTGTTCATCATTTTTAAATGGTTAATATTGTTTGGTTAATGTGAATTTTAGTATATGATACATTCATGGTCATCCCAGATGAATGAATGGTTCAAATCATCACATATATATGGCATGTTTGAAAAGGCCAAGCTAAGAGTCTTAGGGGGAGGGGGAATAGGTCTATGCCAAATTAAAAAATAAAAGTGAAATTTAAACAAATACTGATAGCAATAAAGAATCCCACAATGTAGAAATTTAAAACAACCTCAAGAGTACAAGTATTGAGAGGTTGATACAGATGTTATTCTAAGGACAACCTTGCACCAAAAACTAAGAGTTTATGCTAGGACAACTTGATTCCTAAAACGGTCTATGCATCGAAAACTCAAACTGATATAGAGGAATAAAGAAATAAATAGTAAAGGAAATAACTAAGCTATTACAACATTCCTACACTTGTATAAAAGAAATTAGAACATTCTCCACAATTGCATAAAGGAAAATTTCAACATCCACAAAATAAAATAAATAATCAATCACCATAAGACCAGAAGTTATAGTGGTTCACTTATGTGTACACTAACTGTTTAGAGAAACAACCACATAACTACTCCACTCCTAATTCCTCACACAGTGGATATTAGCGTTCATTATGAAAATAGGTTTTTCAAGGTTCACCTAAAACCCTCACAATTGTGTCTTTTAAGTTGGCTTATACAATTCAAAAACCCCACACTCTGAGTTTTCTGGATCACCTCAGACAAACTAAAATAAAGAGATTTTTCTGGCACAATCTCAATAAAATCAGAAGAATAAATTTACAAAACTATAAAATACTTATCTGGATATTCTCCTTTTGATACAACCCGAAAGAACTAATTCAGAGTAGAAATTCAATGTTCACACTCACTTGTGAAATGGTTCTAAGTTCTAAATTCATTTTAAATTAAATCACCTTGGGCTACTTGCTTTGATTTTGATTCCAAGAAAAGGGAATACTTTAATCACTCTTTCAAATAAAAATAGAATGCAGAATACAAAATCAAACGCAAATAAAGTTAATTAAAGAGAATATAAAATGAGCACTAAATAGCTTAAGAATATCACTAACTTATCTCTCAGAGTGGCATGTTGATTTTGCTTGTATTGGATATCAAACTCTAAAATTTGTGCTCTATTTATAAGTGCAAAAATCATATCTTTGACTGGTCCTGAGGTTGGCACGACTGTTCAAAGAACCAATAAACTTTTAAAAATTTGAGCACAATTAGATAAGGCCATTCCACGATTGGTCGAAAGACCTACTCGACCGGTCGAGTGGCCTCCACGACCGGTCGAGTCCTGTCCACAACTGGTCGTGTGGAACCCAATGTAGTTATTGGACTTTGAGTCGAGCTTGTAAGATTGGTCGAGCACAGGTCGAGCACTGTTCATACGACCGGTCGAGTAGTCTCCAAGACTGATCGAGGCTTTAACAAAAATTCCCAAAAATAAGTAACAAACTTAGGACTGGTCGAGGAATTCTTGGACTGGTCGAGCTAGTGCTAGGACTAATCGAACTTAGTTGAAGACTAATAAAAAAATAGACCATGCACTTATAAAATGACCTAATTAAATTATGTATTCAAAATGACATACCCTATGGTCAATCTAAGGTCATTCATACCTTATACATGATGTATGAATATTGAATCTTCTTTTACTTCAGTTGATAGTTGATCTTTGAAGTTTGCAAAGCTTGATATCTTGTCATATGATGAAGTTTGAACTTGAGACTTCTGAAGCTTGAATTTGACTAACATTGAAGCTTGAGCTTGAGATTCGAAGTATAAGAACTTTGTCTTGACTTGGATGAAGCTTTGAAAACTTGAACTATTGAAGCTTGAAAGATTGAATTTACACTTAATGTTGTACTTGAACATGAACATGTAATCTTGTATTTGAAGTTCTTAAAGTAAAGACCTTTGATCTTGTACTTGAAATGCAATGTCTTGTATTGGTAGAAGCGCTACACATGACACAGATTTCAAGAGGTTTTTCAAGATGTTTTGGCACTACAAAATTTGACAATAATAGGAGCTAGAAAACTTAGCACTTACAATCTCCCCCTTTGTCAACTTTGTGACAAAACACATTTCATTTAAAATAAGCATAATATGCATAACAAAGAATCATGTATTTTAAATAAGCATAATATGCACAATAAAGAATCATGTATTTAAAATAATCATAATATGTACAATAAAGAATCATGCATCAATTATTAATATAAACCAGTTACAACCTGGTTAAAGAATCATGCATTAGTTATTAACAGGTTAAAACAATTCGCATCTACTCCCCCAACAATACTCCCCCTTACTCCCCCTTAAAAAATAATAGATGTCTATCCACAATCCAGATGCCACATATCACAAGTATGATAAAATTCTTTCCCTTTTTGTCACAATATGACAAAGGAAAGAACCAATAAATAATAATAGAAGTAGAAGAATAAGGAAGAAAAAGAAGAGTAATGAGGAATAAATGAACAAGATAGTCAACATAGTAAATCCATAAACAAACATTATTCAAGCAAGATCAACCATGTTCAACCACATAAAACAAGTATCATAAATGTTATTACAAACCAGATAAGTAAATATTAATCAGAACCCGATGAAGGAGCAGGTATGGAAGGATCAATTTTATGAAGTCCCTTGTTAAGGAGCCTAAGATACTTGCGTATATATTTGAATTGCAAATCATGGGACACATTCATGTTTTTTACCTTCTCCTCAAGCGAGCATAAATGCGCATCAAAATCAAATGGCTGATAATTAGGATCATTTGCTGAATCAGATTCGATCTCATCAAAAATATCATCCATATTGATGTCATCTGGAGACAAATCACCTTCTTCTTCATTTGCGGCATCAACTCCACCAACACTCACATTGACTTGGCCTACAACTAACCTTAGATTCATTTTGTTTATATTGGAGTTGTTGAAGATTAGGTGTTGAATGGGAGCTTCCCCAACATGCATAGCCACTAAAAAATAGGTAGCCAACACAGTCATAAGATAGGCGAAGGGAATGTCACTGTGTCTAGGATGAAGGCGAAATTGAATGATACAATGAAAAATTAGAGAAGGAAGACATACATTGGTTCTAGAAACAATGGAATGAAGAATTCGAACCATGAAGGTAGTGAGTTCATTTTTGTTACCAGAACGAGGATAGACATTCGAAATGAATATCCTATGAAGGACTCTGTATCTGGGTAACAAATACTTTGAGGTAAGTGCATTTCTAGAAGTATTCAATTCTGCATTTATATTGCACAAAGCTCTAGTAAGAATACACTTCTCAGATTCAGATGGTTTACCCACTAGAGTGCTAATGGAAATACCTTCATCATTGATAGGTATGTCCATTAGACCAGAGATCAGATGTTGGTCTACTTCAACTGAACCTTCTCTAGTTGCAATAATAAATGTCAGATTTTCAAGAAAAAAATCAGTAATATATGCATACATAGCTTGCGTAATGGACCGGTATGCCGACTCACCCCAATGTAGAATGTTATCCCATCTTACAAATTGGAAGAGAGGAAAGATATCAAACAGAGCTAGATGTTCAAAATGAACAGGTCGGTCAACTATAACATTGCGCAACCTAATATCCCGCACATAAGATGAATCATTTTCAGGTGATCGAAGGTGGCGCACTGTCATAGGAGTCGACCTAGAAGTTGAAGGACCACGAGAACTTTTCTTTTCACTCTACCTTCCATTTGTAAAAAAGAAATCAAAGAACAAAGAGATTGCAAAAGAAGTAGAGTGGGATTTCACTAGATCAGATTTTTGAGAAGAAAACCCCAAAAACCACTATAAATCAAGAAATAAATCACACTAATGATGAAAAGGGAGTGCTAAGAACTTGAATCTACAAGGAAAATATAAATAAAACACTAACCTTTAAGAACTAGGAGATGGGTCCGACCAGTCGACCTAGGACCCATTGGAGAAGAAACCCAAAATGAAGAAAAAATGATTTTTTTCCCAAATAAAGTATCAACCTACGCTACACGGATGGTCAAGTACATGCTCGACCGATCGTGCCACAACTGGTCGAGTATACACTCGACTAGTCGTGCATAGCGTAAAATATACATTTTTCATAAAATTTAAAATTTAAAATATTTAAAATAACAAATATATACATTATAATACAGAAATGCATGAATAATCAATTCAAATTGTATATACTAAGATCAAATTTTAATTTAGAAAACCTGCTTTTGTCGAGCAATTTTGTAAATATGTTAGCAAGTTGAGTCTCGGTCGAAATATATTCCAAAGAAAGTGTCTTTTCTTCCACTAATTCACGAATGTAGTGATATTTAATGTCAATGTGCTTGGTTCGCGAATGCTGGATTAAATTTTTGGATATATTAATTTTACTGAAATTATCATAATATAAAATCATAGAATCTTGTGCAATTCCGTAATCGCTTAACATTCTTTTTATCCACACAAGCTGAGTACATACATTACCTGCTGTAATGTATTCAGCCTCTGTAGTTAGAGTGATACGGAACTTTATTTCTTACTTTGCCAAGAGACTAAACAGTTCCCTACATAGAAACAACCACCACTGATTAATTTTTGGTTATCAATGTTACCAGTGCAATCAGCATCTGTGTAACCAGCTAATTGTACACTAGTATCATGTGGATACCAGAGACTAAGATTAGCTGAACTAGTGACATATCGCATAATCTACTTAACAGTAGTTAAATGTGACTCTTTAGGGTCAGATTGATATCTAGTGCAAATTCCTACACTAAATGCAATATCAGGTCTACTTGTAGTTAAATAAAGCAAACTTTCAATCATACCGTGATATAGTTTAGGATCCACATTCTTACCTGTAGAGTCCTTTGAGATTTTTAACGTAGTAGTCATAGGAGTATCAAAATTTTTCCTACTCTCAAATCTGAACTTTTTAACTAAGTTCAGATCATATTTGGTTTGAGATATAAAGAAACCATCACGTTGTTATTTAACTTGCAACCCTAGAAAATAATTTAATTCTCCAACCATGCTCATTTCGAACTTAGATTTCATAAGGTCTGCAAACTCAACAATCATGTTAGCATAGGTAGATCCATAAATAATATCATCAACATAAATTTACACTATTAAAATGTGATTATTATGTTTCTTTATAAATAATGTCTTATCAACACTTCTCATTATAAAGTTATGACTTAGTAAAAACTTAGTCAACTTTTCATACCATGCCCTGAGAGCTTGTTTCAAACCATAATTGGCTCTTTTTAGGTGGTATACATGATCAGCATTCTTAGGGTCTTCAAAACTCGTTGGTTGTTCAACATACACTTCTTCGTGTAAATGCCATTTAAAAAAGAACTCTTTATATCCATTTGGTATATTTTGAACTTTCTAAAGTATGCAATGGATATAAATAGTCTGATTCATTCAAAATGAGCTATTAGGGTAAAGGTTTCATCATAATCGATGCCTTCAATTTGAATATACTCTTATACAACTAGTCTGGCTTTATTTTTAATAATATTACGAAGTTCATCAGACTTATTTTTAAAAATTCATTTAGTTTCGATAATGTGCTTATCTTTAGGTCTAGGAACTAAGTACTGTAAGTGCTATAGTTGAAAGCCCCTTTATGTTGTCAAATTTGTGGTGCCAAAAACACTGCTTGTACTTTGTGATGTTGCATACATGTTCGAAACACAGTATGGATGAAGCAAGTCACAGTGTATGGATGTTGACTACATTAGTGAAGCACAATGGTCAACTCAAGATATGTCAAGCCACGACATTGTCTCACAAGTTCGACTTTGAAAGATAAGACAACTTTACAAGTCAAGACTCGAGAATGTTCAACTGAATTTACAAGTTACAAGTCAAGATTCAAGATTGCATAATTGAAGCTTTAAAGGACAATGTACATCAAGATTTCAACCTTCACTTTCTTTAAAGGTTACATATCTTAAGGATTCAATGTCCTTACTTCACTATTAAGGTATGTTTGACCTTAGGTTGATCTTTAGAGTAGGTCATTTCGGATACATAATGCAAATGTTTTATATTTAGAAATTTGGTCTGTTCTAAGACTAGTCTTGAACCTTTCTCGAGTAGTCCTAGTACTACTTCAACCTATCTAAGAATTTTCTGGACCAGTCGTAAGTTTGTTGCAAAAATTCAGAATTTTTTTGTTAAGCTTCGACCGGTAGTATGAATAGTGTCAACTGCTCTGTCGACCAGTCGTGAACCTATAACTCAAACTACAGCGTTGAATTTCTCTTGGCTTCGACTAGTCATGAGCAACCTACGACTAGTTGAAGGTGACCTACGACTAGTCGTAGACTACTTACGACCAGTCATGAAACTGCCTTATCTTATCGTGCTCAAATTTTCAAATATTCATTGGTCCTACGACCAGTCGTAGCAACTGCTTGACCAGTCGAAGATGTGATTTTCTCAACTATAAATAGAGTACGAATCTCAGAATATTAGAGAGAACTCAAGAAATTTTAATCCAGCCTTCTGAGAGATAAGTCTGTGCTCCATTTAAGCTAAGTGTGCATATTTAATATTCTCTTTCTTTAGCTTGTTAAATTGATTTTGTTTCTTGTATTCCAATCTAATTTAAAAAGAGGAAGTTTTATTTTCTTTTTTCTGAAATCAAAATCAATTAAAACTAGCCCAATTGGTTTAATTTAAAATCAATTAGAACTTAGAACCATTATAAAGTGAGTATTGGACATTGAACTTTGACATTCGAACCTCTACTCCGACTTAGTTCTTTCGGGCTGCTAAAATAAAGGAGAAATTCAGGTATTTTACATTTTGTATAATTTACTTTATTTGGTTTTCATTTGAGATTTGTCAGAAAAATCTCATTCTAGTGGTTATCTGAGGAAGCCAGTAAAACTCAGAAGTGGGGTTTTTTTATATAATTGTGTAAGCCCATAGAAAAAGATACAATTGTGAAGGTTTTGGGCTAACCTAGAAAACCTGTATGGATAGTGAATGCTAATATCCACTATATGAGGATATTAGGAGTGAAGTAGTTGTGCGGCTGTTTATTAACAATTGGTGTACACACAGGAGAACCACTATAATCCCTTATGTTTTGTGGTTGTGCGGTTAATTTTTCTATCTTTGATTATTCATTTGTGGGATGTATATGTGGATGTAAATAATATAACTTTTTATTTTTCAAGTGTTGTGGGGAATGTTATAATAATTTAGAATTTTTATTCCTGCTTTATTTTCTTTATTCCTCTTCAGTTTGGGATATTGATATTAATTGTTCCAGTAAGGTTGTCCTACCATAAATCCTGTTTTTATGGTATAAGGTTGTCCTTAGAACGTAATTTGTATCAGCCTCTCAAGACTTGAATTAAGGTTGCATTTCATATTGCATTGTGGATTGTGATCTCTTATTTGTTTTGGCTATCTTTGTCTTTAATTCTGCTGTATTTATTTTAAATTTAGCATAGTCCTATTCATCCCCCTCCCCCCCCCCCCCCCCTCCGGCCTCTAAGACATATAGCTTGGCCATTTCAAGTGGTATCAGAGCCTAATAGGGCTCTTTTTATTTATTTGAATTCAATTCCTGAGCTAATCAATCTAAGCTATATTTGAGATGTCAAATTTTGATAGCCTTTCAGTCACTAGGCCTCCACCTTTCGATGACACCAATTATGCCTATTGGAAAGCCAGGATGAGAATTTTTCTCAAATCCATGGATGAAAGTGTGTGGCTAGCCACAGTGAATGAATGGATTCCCCCTACCACTGAAGTTACCGGGAGCGATGGTTCAAAACCTATGAGAGTTACACCATATTTCTCTTGGACCACACTCCAGAAAAATGAGAGTAGTGCAAATGCTAAAGCACTAAATACAATTACTTGTGCACTATTACCGGATGAATTCAAAAGAATTATATCCTATGATTCTACAAAACAAGGTTGGGATATATTGGAAATGACACACAAGGGTACTTCAATTGTCAAGAAATCTAAGATACAAATCCTCACAACTAAATTTGAGGAAATACGTATGGAAGAAAATGAAATGTTCATAGACTTCTATACCAGATTAAATGACATTGTAAATTCTATGTGGGGTCTAGGCGATAAAATCCCTAAAAGAAAAATATGTGCTAAAATACTACGCTTACTTCCGAAACGATTCAAATCTAAAGTAACAGAAATCCAAGAACTTCATGATACGGACAATATGAGGGTTGGGAAATTAGTTGGATCATTACAGACTTATGAGTTAACCTTTAAAGCTCCAAAAGGTAAATCTATTGCCTTAAAAACTTCTAAAAAAGGTTTTCAAGAAAATGATTTAAACTCTGAAGATGATATGACCCTTTTGGTAAAAAAATTTATAAGATTTTTAAAAGTAAAAAGAGGGTTGATTTTCAAAAGGTAAATGATAAAAAGAAACCTAAACCTAAATCAATAAAATCATTAAAAGACAGTCAGTGTTACAACTGCCATGAATATGGCCATTTGGCTAATAAGTGTCCTAAAAAGGACAAACCCAAGAAGAAGGGTATGTTGGCTACTTGGGATGTGTCACGCCCCAAACCCAAAAATCGGATTCATAGGAATCTCAATTGTCGAATTCGGTGCCGACAGCCTCCGTAGTACCCCATTCTCGGCTCCTAGCGTTCATATACTAGATTCTGATCCTAGGATCCTAGAAGGAGGATTTTTTTTTATTTTTACGTTTAACTCGTAATAAGTATAACCGCAAGATTACCCAAATCACAAAGGCAACATTATCATCACATATCCACTAATATAATCATTTGAGTACAATACTGAAGGGAAAATACATAAATCAAAAATCAAGCTCCAGAAGACTGTTGTACGCTCCAAGCTCAATACCGCAGCAACCTAACATCACCTGCATGCATCTATCGTGCATAAGCTTATAGAAAGCTTAGAAGGTGGTGTAAGTGTGTACACAAAGTAAGTATCAAGTATTCAATGCAATATCATCATCATACAATACCGAAATTACTGGTAATCCATAAATCGTACATTATCAGAATAAGCAGAAATACTGACAAGATCATAAATCATATGATGACAGAGTAAGCAAAAGTATGGATAAGTTCATAAGTCAATCAATATCAAAATACGCAATATAGAACAGGTATGCACTAAGGAGTCATAAAGAGCCAAATATCAGATGCCGAGGATGTAATGAAATATACAAATCCTGTTAAGTCTGTCTAAGCCATATAAGTGCAGAAACATAGCAACCTAAAATACCATATGCCTGCAAATGTAATGCAATATGCAATGTGAATGAAATGACCATGCTGGAGTGTGAAGTCAGGATGATAGTACGTAGTATCGCAGGCTACGGGGTCCACCACAAGGGACTTCTATCCAAACCAATCCCATACCTAAATTTGGATAGTCAGACTCAACATGATAAACTCCTGATCTCAGGTTAGTCGCGCGCCCAACCAAAATCCTTGTCATAACGAAGGTACACAATAATTAGTTGTGCACCACCAGCCTGAGTGGATAGTGAATGAATGAATGAGCATACAATTTTTACTCAATAAGTCCACATATCAGTACGGTTCCTCTCTGAAAAATCACTGAGATTTATTACACTCCAATCCAGATTACCGCCCCATCGTGCGCAATAAGGCGAGTGGAAGAGGCCTCACTATCCGCCTGTCAATATCGGGCCCAGCTCATCTATAGCGAATCCATTCCTCGAGCTGGTCAAACTCAGCCTATCTTTGCCCCCTCCTCTCAGGCAAGTAAGGCCACACTCCCTTCCAACCGACCACAATACAGTGAGAGACACGGCCTAATAGTATACGCCGCTCATACTTCCAGTCGGTCTAGATTTTGGATTAACCTTTGGAACTAAGAGGGACACCCAGGGATATCTATAGCTCCCCATGTAGAATAGATTTTCGGTATCCCATCTGGCCATCCACGAAATGCCTGTGGAGGCTACGACCCTAATATCGCTAGGGCATACAGTACAATACAATGCAATGCAAAATGCATGAGTCATGTAATCCAGTCATGCATCTATCCTGCGCATACCGTGTGCTCATGTGAGACAACCTACACCTATTAGGGAGTCTCATAACAACCTGCCCAATGACACATGCAATGGTCAACCACATCTCATAACAACATGCAAATGATGCGTATGAGCATGTATCATGATGCTATGCGGTCACATACTCATAATCGGTATCAATACCCGGCATCGACAATCGACCTCGACAATGTGACCATTTAACCAACATTACCCCCAAAGAATGTCTCACATAGAGCCTAACATATAGTGGACCCATGACCTCAAAAAAGGACCTAATATACAACACCATGGGCTTTACTTAAGGGTCACATATACACAATAGGTGGGCCATGCTCATGGGCTTCAAATACATGACATGTAGGCCCTACACATGGGTCTCGAATACATCAAATGGGACATGCACCATAAGCCTAATACATATCACAATGGGCCTTACCCATAGGCCATGAATACATCACAATGGGCCTTGTCCATAGGCCATAAATACATCACAATACGCCTTAACTACGGGTTGCGTATGTATCATATAGGTCTTGACAATCAGCCTCGGCAATCGAAATTGACCTTAACCATTGGATTCGACACTTGGAATCGGCCTCGATACTTAGACTCATATACATCAAATAGGTCACGACAATCGCAATCGATAAATTGGCTACGTCAAACGGAATTGGCAATCGGTCACGACGCAAGGTGGGGTCCATAGATGGACGACCGATGATGGTCCAAGCAATATCAATGGGGGCCCATTCGTTTGGGTTAACCCATTAGAGAATGACGAGAATGGGCCTAACCAGGCCTAAAGGAAGGTCATAATGTGGACGTTTAACTATCATTGCCCATCAACATGGACCTTTATCCAACATTACTCCCAAGGAGTGGCCCACATAGGGCCAAACATACAGTGGGCCCGTGACCTCATACAAGGGCCTAATATACACGACAACGGGTTGCATTACATGGGCCTTATACACATTATAATGGACCAGGACATATGGGCTGGAAATATGTCTCAGTCGGCCTTGCCCGTAGGCCACAAACATGTCATAATGGACCTTAGATACATATCAATGGGCCTTGCCCATGGGCCTCGAATACATCACATTGGGTCATAATCTATGGGCCTATTCATCTTAGCTGGGTCTACCAGTGGCCTAGCCAAAGAACAACTTAGATTACATACACATCATGGTGAGTTACGTCATTGGGCTACACCAATGGGCCCCATATACAACAAGTGGGCTGCATCTATAGGTCGCACTAACGGGCCCCATAAATATATCAAGGTAGGCCTCATAGATGGGTCACAAGTATATCAAAGTGGGCCTCATAACATGGGCCTCATATATATCAAAGTGGGCCTCAACGATGGGCCGCAATTACATCAGGATGGGCTTAATCACATGGGCCTCACACAAGTAGGCCAATCAAATAGGCCGATTCAAATGGGTCGGGTCAAATGGGCTAATTCAAATGGGCAAAATTAATGGGTCGGATCAAGTGGGCCAAATTAAATGGGCCGAATTAATGAGCCAATTATGCATCAAGTGGACTACATCAATGGGCTGCACTAATGGACGATCATGGATGTAAAATAGATGAGTGGTGTGGAATACACCACATAAATCAAGTGGGCTCCACGGAACTTGATGACATCAATTTCCTAGCTATCAAGCGGGTGTGAGGTACTCCAGTTAATCCACATCCACCGTCCATGGGTTGGACAGTGTGGATGTAATACATTAAATCAAGGTGGGCCCCACATGTTGCCATAGTGGGGCCACGTCCAATGAATGGATGGGGTGGAGAAACGCATACTTCATGGTGGAATCCCACCGTGCTTGCGCTGGATGGTGAGGATACAACACATACCTCGTATGTGAGCCCCACAGAAACTTGCTGACGTTATACAGTGGGACCCACAAAGCTTATTGGACGGACGGTGTTGATAAAACACATCTCAAGGTGACTACCACCGTCCAGTACCTTTAGATGGTGCAGATCAGATACATAAATCGAGGTGGAATCCACGTGATGGCTCACAAGATATACACCGACAATATATATATATATATATATATATATATATATATATATATATATATTATGTACTAATATAATATGTTATTATATTATAACAACATCAATATAGTTGGTGTAAACATACACCAGCCAAGCCTCTTTCACAAAGGTGCATCCCACGTGGGGCCCACTATATAACATCATATAATATTTATATAATATTATATACTACTATTATTTATATTAGGCATTATTATATATTATTATATACGTAATCAAACACCAGCCTTTGGACACCCACTCTACGGACGGTGTGATTATGGAATACATACAGTAAGGTGGGGTCTAGTTGACCTTAGATCTGACTCATTTTTAGTCCCAAGCCCATAGGACGAGCTTGCTAAAGGATTGGACAGATTGGATGCAACACATGCATCATGGTGGGGGCCCATATGAAGGCCGATCATCAAGTATATATTATATATAACATAATATATAATCTATATATAATGTATATAATATATACAATATTATATTTAATATAATACAATATTATATAATACACACACACACACACACACACACACACACACACACACACTGTCCCACACATGGGGGTGGGTCCCACCGTCCAGGTGCAGACAGTGTGGAGAGAACACATACACCAGGTGGGTTCCATCGTCCCATACTGGGGACGATGGGAATAAAACACATACATCACTGTGGGTCCCACGTGGGCCCACCACAATGTTTATTTGATATCTAACCGTTGATAAGGTCACACAGACCTAACTGAATAGGAAAAACAAATTTCATCTTGAGCCAAAACTTCTGTGGCCCAAAAAAAAAGGTTTCAAGGGCAGACGTTCAATCCCACTGTTTCCTCTGATGTGGGCTACCTAGGGTTTAGATGTGGTTAATTTTTGGAGGGGGGGTCCACTTCAAGAAGGGGCCCACCTAATGAACGGTTTGGCTGACATACACACATCATGGTGAGGCCCACATCTGGGACCCGTGCTCCCCCTGCCCGTTTCACGTCCAGCGCAGCAGGACGCTGCTGCGTGTCCTCTGGACGTTGCAGCAGCACCTGCTGCTTATATATTTTTATTTGTTGAAAAACATGGTTTTCTCACAGTTTTTCGCATGTGGGGCCGGCATCGGTAAAATCTAACCTAACCATTGGTGTCTGTGGCCCAAGATAAACCCATCAAGCCCAATATTCAATATATTTTGGGGGTGTAGAAATATCAGAGTGTATTTTAACGGTGAAAATCACTGTTTTCTAAGTTATGACCCACCAGATACTCGGATCAGCTTCATTTTTCATCTCAATGGTTAAAATGATCTATAGGATTGAATGGACGGTGTGGATTAACAGCATGCATCAAGGTGGGGCTTGCATGAATGGCCCTCTCCAAAGCTTAGAATCAAGCTGATACTTTTGTTTTTCACAAGCGCGTCCAGACGTGCTGTGTACAGTGGACTCCACTGTCTGTTCAAACTTCAGTGAACATGTCCTTAGACGGACTATGTTTACATGCTAATCAAGGTGGGTTCCACATGGATGTGGCCCACTTTGATAGTATCAATATGATATTTGTGTCTCCCCATCACCTTAAGGTGGAGCCTGCATAGTTAGCTGTGGAGTCCCTTTGATGAACGGTTAGATATCACATATACTCATTAGGTGGGCCACAAGATAAAGGAAGGAGAGAGAGAAAGAAGCACCCACCTCATGAAAAAAATAGAGAAATCTACCCTAAAGATGCACCCACCTTCCGTCTTTTTCCTCTTTAGTGCTCCAAAGCTCCAATGATGCTCCTTCAACAGTGGAGATGGGCTTCTAATGGTTGGATTGGAGGAGATCTAAGGTGAATGTGGGTAGAAATGGGAGGGCTGCCATGGACGTTTTTAGCTTCTCTCTTGTTAGGGGAGAAAATGAAGAAGAAGAGAGAGAGAGAGAGAGGGAGAGAGTAATTAATTCATGTAAGGCCATAAATGCTTGGGTTGACTCATGGGAAAAAGGGAAGGGGTGGTTGCTTGTAAGGAGTTAGGGCTAGGGGTAGGGTAGGGCGGTGTCACCCCTAGGGTGACAACATAGTAATTATGTTTCTAAGGAAGTACAACAACAATGATAGGTGGGTCCTACAATCAAGCGATCAACGACCGAGATAATGCATGGGACGGGTCTCATAATTTGAGCGTCACATTGATGCACGAGACACGTTATCGGAACCGTGGCGACGGTACGGTCGCAATGACATAGGTCTCGGTTTGATTCGGTTCGGGTTTACATGATGTGACTCAAGAGCATGTGCCAATGCTATCTACGCATCGCGGGTCGTCAAAATTTGACAGGGAGGACCGCGGAACTTTATGGAACCGTACGGC
The DNA here is from genome assembly GCA_037074715.1 of Magnolia kwangsiensis. Classification (NCBI taxonomy): domain Eukaryota; kingdom Viridiplantae; phylum Streptophyta; class Magnoliopsida; order Magnoliales; family Magnoliaceae; genus Magnolia; species Magnolia kwangsiensis. Next base: position 36,287,994 of record CM073576.1, on the reverse strand, counting down.
TAGAATACGGGTCTCACAGGATGAGTCCTCTAATTTTGAAGCTTCCTCTGACTCAGAAGATTCTAAAACTGAGTTGGGCAGTGATGTTAAGGCCCTTATGACTTTAGCTAAATTTCCTTTTTCAGATAATGATGAATCGACTAGTGAAGAAAATCTGAATAGTGAATGTGAAAATGAAGATGATCTTCAAGATGCATATAATGCCCTATACAAGAAAAGTTGTAAAATTGCTGTGAAATTGAAACTTCAAAAAGAGATTTTCTAAACTCAAAGAAATTTATGAATCTCTCGTTTTAGAAAAGTCGCACATTTTAGATTGTTTTGAAAAGAAAAAATACGATTTGGATTTTAAAACCTCCCAGATTGAAAATCTTAAATCTGAAAACGAACAACTAAAACATTAAGTCTCTTCACTCTTGAGTTTAAAGAAAACCTGAAAATATGCCCAAGGTGATCCTAAATTAGAAAAACTCTTATTAGGATTGAGAAAATGTGGTGATCGATTCGGTCTGGGCTATGATAAGAGTGTTCCTCCTAAATCAAAGACTACTCCTAAATTCATAAAGAGAGAGACCTTAAACTCAAAAGGGAAAGATCAAACATTTTCTAAAAACTCTAAATCTTTTCAAAAACTAAAAAATCATATCAACTATAAAAAGCAAAACCAAAGTCCTTTCGCTGAAAAGATAGTTGATTTACTTAAGGAGCTTCTAAAGTTTAACTTACTAGGTCATACTTATAACTCTTATAAATGAAAGAAGACCAACTATCCACCCAAACCCAAAACGTTTATGAAATGGGTTCCAAAGGGTACCTGCTTGGTTGCCCACATAGCTTTCAAAGCTACAAGCCATTCAAAGTGGTACCTAGATAGTGGATGCTCAAGACATATGACTGGTGATAAAGATTTATTCATCAATCTTAAAGATATGACTAATGGTTTAGTCACTTTTGGTGATGGCAGCAACTGCAAGATCATGGGCCAAGGTACGGTTCAAGTTTATAACCTTCCGTTGTTCAAGAATGTTTTATATGTTGAAGGATTAAAACATAACTAGCTAAGCATATCTCAAATATGCGACAATAACCACAGTGTAAAGTTTTTCAATCAAAGTTGTGAGATTATAAACAACAAGGGTTCAGTACTACTAATTGGACGTAGAAAGTCTAAAAACTACTATATTGTTAGCGAATCCAGCTCATCTAATCAATCATGTTACATGGTCTATATAGACAAGACTGATTTGTGGCACAAATGTCTTGAACATGTACACTACCGAAATCTATATAGATTGATCAAACGGGAACTTATAAGAGGTCTACCCAAAATATATAAAAAAAAAAGATAAAATATGTGGCGAATGCCAGATTGGCAAACAAACAAGGAACTCACACAAAAAGGTGAATTCCAATGCCACATCAAGACTACTCGAGCTTCTCCATATGGATCTTATAGGACCTATCAGGATGGAGAGTCGAGGTGACAAAAGATTTATCCTGGTAATTGTAGATGATTTTACCAGATATACTTGGGTAGTCTTCTTAAAGGATAAATCTGAAACCCTTGAAGAAGTAAGAAAATTTCTTAAAAGGATTCAAACTGAAAAAGGTTCTCAAATCAGTAAGATTCATAGTGATCATGGATCTGAATTTGAGAATAGCGGTCTTGATAAGTTCTATAGTGACCAGGGAATATTACATGAATTCTCAGCGCCCAAAACTCCACAACAAAATGGTATAGTTGAAAAGAAAAAAAGAGTGCTTTAAGAAATGGCTAATGTCATGTTGAATAGCATGAAACTCTCTAAGAATCTTTGGGCAGAAGCAGTCAATACATCTTTCTCTATCATTAACTGAGTTTACACTAGTAAAAGTAATAATAAAACGGCTTGCAAAAATGTGGTTCGATAAAAAGCTTACTGTCAAGTACTTTCAAGTTTTTGGCAACAAGTGCTATATTTTACGAAAACGTGAAAATCTGAGAAAGTTTGATATAAAGAGTGATGAAGGGATCTTTCTAGGATATTCTTTAAACAATCGAACTTATAGGGTTCTGAACAAAAGGACTGTCACGCCCCAAATCCGAAAATCGGATTCACATGAATCCCGATTGCCGAATCCGGTGCCAACAGCCTCCGTAGTGCCCCATTCTCGGCTCTTGACAATCAAATGCCAAATTCTGATCCTGGGATCCTACAAGGAGGATTTTCAGAATGAAAATTTTTTTTGTAATGGAGCATAACCACAGGCATAACCAAGTCACAAAACAACATCACCACATATCCACTATAACAAAATTTTAAGTACAATGCAGAAAGGGAAATACAAGGTGATCAAAAAGCTCCAAAAGGTCCTGATGTGCACTCCTGTCTCAGCGCTTCTGTCGTCCAACGCTACCTGCACGCAACTATCGTGCATAAGCTACAAAAGCTTAGAGGGTGGTGTAAGTGTGTGCATAAGGCAAACGCCAAGTGTACAGTATCAGAACAATGCGGAAGTATGTGGTAAGTCCATAGAATCAACCATGCCAAAGCTATGCGATGAGATATGAATGTCATCGGCCACACCGATACAATGCAAGGCCTATATAGCCAAATGTCATATGCGAAATGCAATCCAAGCAAGTCAGTACTCATCAAGTACGTATATCAGTACAGTTCCTCTCTGGATATGACCGGGGTCTAATACACCTCGCAGAGACTGCCACCTCCCTAGCTGCACAGTCAAGCAAGCGGATGAGACCTCACTATCCGCCTGACCAGTAGTATGCCAATACCTACCCGGCTCATCGATAGCGGACTCATTTGCGAGCTAGTCAAACTCAGCCTAGCTTATAGCCCTCTCACTCAGGCGGATAAGGCCACACCCCCTTCCAACTGACCACGACACAATGGGAGACGCGGCCTACTGGTATTCGGCACTCGGGCGCTCGTGTATCCACTCGGTCTAGACGTTGGAGTATCTCCTGGTACCAAAAAGGTTCTGGGACTCTCACCCAAGGACATCCTAAGTGCCCACAGTGCTAGAATATGTATTTTCGGTATCCAATACGGCCATCCACGATGTACCTATGGAGTCACGGCCCTCATGTCGCTAGGGCATGCAGTGATCAAGTCACACGTATGCGGGATGCATGAATCACACGTCAAATCATGCAGAAGTCCAGTGCGTACTACGCGATCATGTAGGGCACTCAGTCACATAACGAGTCCCGTAAATGGTCTGCCCCATGGCATATGTTATGATCAGTCATTACTCATATCAAGCATACATATGATGCGTATGGGCATGAGTCATGAGATTATTCTAAGCATGTTATAAGGCAATGAATAGCAACGGGTATGGACCTATCAATGGGCCCTAAAGAGAGTTACAATGCGGATATTTAACCAACATTGTACATACAATGTGGACGTCGAACCAACATTGCTTCCTAGGCACGGCTTGCCATAAATATCATTTCACGAACCATGATAAACGTACATTGCAATGGACCCTAAGGACATCCGTTAGGCCTCGATCCCTGGGCCTTAGATATATCAAATGGGTCGTATTACATGGGCCTCACATTCACCAAATGGTTTACATTAATGAGCCTCCCTAATGAGCCTTATGTACATTGCAATGGTCCATGATCCATGGGCCTTGAAATACATCAAAGTGGGCCTCACCACTTGGGCCTTAAGTACATTGCAATGGGCCTTAACTCATTGGCCCTAAATACATTTTAATGGCCCTCATAATATGGGCCCTACATTTATAGAAAAGTGAGCCTCAACAACGGCCTTATACGCCTCAAGATGGACCACAACAATGGGCCATAAATATGGGCTACAAATGCATCAAGGTGGGCCTCCACGGATGGCCACAAGTACATCCATATGGGCACCATCACATGGGCCTTATATAAATCAATGGGCCACACCAATGGGCCCTACATATACTTTAAATTGGTCATACCAATGGGCCCCATGTATACATCAAATGGGCCCTCAACGAAATACGAGTGGTGATAATGATTCCCACCATTAAAATTCTTAAGGCCCATCGTTTATTTTCTATCCAATTTGGCCATAAGGTCACACAGACCTAGATTAAGAGAAAACAAATTTCCTAATGACCCAAGACTTCTGTGAAACAAAAGGTTTCAATGGCAGACACTCAATCCCCACCATTTTTGCTATGTGGTCCACCTAATCCTAGATCTACCTCATTCTTTAAATCATGCCATGAATGAACTTCAAATGGTATGACGGCTTGGATGCAACACATGCATCATGGAGTGGATCCCACCAAATAGATGGATCTGACTCATTCTTTAGTTCATGCTAAAAATGTGCTTTCGAAATGGTGCAGCACATGAATCATGGTCCCACCGTCCAGGTGTGGACGGTGTGCATGAAACAGATACATCATTGTGGGTCCCATGTGGGGCCCACCATAATGTTTACTTTCCATCCAGCCTGTCGGTAAGATCACAAAGGCCTGGATGAATGGAAGAAAAACAAATATCATCGTGATCCAAAACTTCTATGGCCCACCAAAAAGTTTCAATGGTAGGGACTCAATCAATACTGTTTCTTATGGTGTGGGCCACCTGAGCGTCAGATCAGTCTGATCTTTGGAGGGGGGCACGTCAGGAGGGTGGACCACCTAATGAATGGTTGGATGGTAAAATAGACAACAAGGTGGGGCCCACGGCTAGGGCCGTGGGTCGGCCTCGTCCGCCCGCTCGCTGACGACGCAGGACGCCTGGCGTCCTGCCGTGACGCCAGAGGCAGCAGCGCCTCTGCTGCTTACCTATTTTAAAAAAAATAAATTTAAAAAGCGGTTTTTCCGCGGTTTTTCACCTGTGGGGCCCGCCTATGATGGATCCACCCCGATCAATGGCCTCTATGACCCAAGACAAGCCAAACGAGTCCGATATTGCATATTTTTTTTGGCGAATCAAATTGTCAGGGTGAATTTCAATGGCAAACACACTGTTTGCTATCCTATGGCCCACATGAGAGTCAGATTATCCTCATTTTTCGGCTCAACGCCTAAAATGAGTTGGGGAAGATGATGGGCGGCTCGGATTGTATACATACATTAAGGTGGGGCCTATACAAGTGACCCACTCAAAAGTTAAAATGAAACTGATATTTTTATTTTGCATATACACTTACTGCCTGTTGACGTTCCAGCAACCACGTCCAGCGTCCCTGGACGCTGGATGGGTGACGTTTACATACCATTTATCAAGGTGGGTTCCACATAGGGGTGGCCCACTGGATTGCATCAATTTAATATTTGTGTCTTCCCATTGCCATATGATAGGGCCCACATGGTTTGGATGGTGTAGCTCTAGCACATCCATCAAGTGGGTCTCACGAAGGCGGATGTTACATACATCATAGGGCTATTAACAAAGGAAAAAGGAAGAAAGAAAGAGAGAGAGAGAAAGGTGGGACACACGTGTGATGGAGGGACCCCGATACTATGGGCCCTCCTTGCATTCAATCATACATCAAGTGATAATTAAGGTGGGCCATTGGCCACATCTTAGGGTCCAAAGTGAGATCCATACCATTGATCGGTAGGCCTCACTTGGCCCATCTTAAAACATGAAAAGCTATCCTATTAGAGCACCCACCTTATGATCTACTCGGTCCGTTGGAACGCCTATCTTCTAGAGCTTCACTTTGATGGTAGAGATGGGAAATGGATGGTTAAGATGATGGGATTTGGAGATGGGAAGTGGGCCACCAAAACTCACATTTTCTCTCCATGGAAGGCTTGGACGTGGGAGAGCTTTCTTGCTTGGGTTTGGAGTGTTGAGAAATGAGAGGGAGAGAGAGGTGATTAATGAGAGATGGAGTGATGTGAGGTGAGTGATGGGTGAGGTGAGTGATGGGTGAAGTGAGAGGTTAGTTGACTTAGGTGGTTGCTTGTCTTGTGGAGAAAGGAAGCATGGGTGGGTGTACTTGACATGAGAGGTGATTGATGGGATTGATTGATGGGATTGATGAGATATATTGTAGAGATTCCTTGGGATTTGCAACGCATGGTGTTTTTGCTCGAACTGAACGTGGCCCGTATCTCATCGTCTGGGTATCGGATCAGTGCGTGAGTTGCGGCGTTGGAACCGCGGCGACGGTGCGGTCGCAATGATACAAGTCTCGGATTAAGCTGGCTCAAATGAATAGGATACGACTTACGGTCGTGCGCAACGTCAACCATAAGTCGCGGATTGCCAGAATTTGACGAGAAGGGTCGCGGGAATCAACGGAATAGTGCGGATTAGGATACGGGTCTTACAAGGACCAGTGTGATTCAAGAGTCCATCAATGTGGTCATTGATGATCACTTAAACACACCAGTCTCAAGTCTAGATAATGATGAAGTTCTTGTAATTGATAGACCTGATACTTCATCTAATCAGACTAATTCTGAACTGAGGACTGTTAAAGATCATCCAACCACATAGATTCTTGAAAACCCTCTCACTGGTGTTCGTACCTGTAAACAACTTGAGGATATAGGTAATTAAGTATGTTTTACATCCCAGATAGAACCATCTAACGTAAAAGAAGCTCTTGCTTATGAAAACTGTATTGTTACGATGCAAGAAGAACTTAACCAATTTGTGAGAAATGATGTTTGGTATCTCATACCTAGACCTAAAGATAAACACATCATTGGAACCAAATGAAGTTTTAAAAATAAGTCTGACGAGTTTGGCAATATAATTAGAAACAACGCTAGGCTAGTGGTTTAAGGTTACGCCCAAATTGAAAGTATTGATTATGATGAAACCTTCATACCAGCAGCACGTCTTGAATCAATTAGACTTTTTATATCCATTGCGTGTTTTAGAAAGTTTAAGATTTACCAAATGGATGTGAAAAGTGTATTTTTAAATGGCGACCTGCATGAGGAAGTCTATGTTGAACAACTGATGGGTTTTGAAGACCCCAAAAATGCTGATCATGTGTATCCCCTTAAAAAGGCACTTTAGGACTTAAAACAAGCTCTTAGGGCATGGTACGAGAAACTAACAAAGTTTCTATTAAGCCATAATTTTCAAATGGGATGTGTCGATAAAACTCTGTTTATCAAAAAACATAATGATCACATTTTAATAATACAAGTTTATGTTGATGATATCATTTATGGATTTACCTGTAGTGACATGACTATTAAGTTTGTAGATTTGATGAAATCTCAATTTGAAAAGAGCATGGTTGGAGAATTGAATTATTTCCTTAGGTTACAAGTAAAACAACAACCTGATGGAATATTCATTTATCAATCTAAATATGCTATGAATTTGATTAAGAGATTTAGATTTGAGAATGGTAGGAATTTTGATACTCCTACTAGTACAACTTTGAAACGCTGAAAAGATTCTGTAGGTAAAAATGTGGATCCAAAATTATATCAGAGTATGATTAGTAGTTTACTGTATTTAACTGTTAATAGAACCCGATATCGCTCTAAGTGTTGGTAATTGCGCTACATATCAGTCTGATCCTAAAGAATCGCACTTGACTATTGTCAAGAAGATTATGCGATATGTCACAAGTACTGTTAATCTCAGTCTCTGGTATCCACATGAGACTAGTGTTCAATTAGCTGGGTGCTTGGATGTTGACTGGGCTGGTAATCTTGATGTTAGAAAATCAACCAGTGGTAGTTGTTTTTATATCAAAATTTGTTTAGTTTCTTGGTTTTGCAAGAAACAAAGTTCTATATCACTTTCAACTACTGAAGCTGAATATATTGTAGCTAGTAATGTATGTACACAGCTTGTTTGGATAAAACGTATGCTAAGTAATTAGGAATTAAACAGGATTCTATGTTATTATATTGTGATAATTCCAGTGCCATAAATATTTCAAAAAATCTAATTCAGTATTCTCGTATTAAGCACATTGATATTAGATTTCATTATATTCGTGAATTAGTAGAAGAAAATGTTATATCTTTATAATATATCCCTACCGAGAATCAACGTACTGACATTTTCACTAAATCGCTCGACAAAAGAAGGTTTAACAAATTGAAATTTGATCTTGACATGCGCATTCTAAAATGATTATTTATGCTAATTTGTATCATATTGTATATAATTGCTAGTTTAGATTTCAATTTTTTTAAAATATGCAGGAAATCAGTTTTTTGGTGGTACTCGACCAGTCGAGGATTTCCTCAACCTGTTGTAGCACGACCAGTCGAAGAAAGCCCACGACCAGTCGTAAATCATGTTGATTGACTTAAATTGGAGAAAATTTCATTTCTTACTTATTTTAACTTCCCTCTTCGACAAGCTGATGCCCGGCTAGTCGAACCCACCTTCTAAATCAATTAAGGTTAGTGCTCCATTTGCTTATTTCTTATGGATTTATGTCAAGTTTGCTTTTATCTCTTTCTTGAAGTTGTCTATTTCTAGTTTTGTTGAGATTTGGAATTTTTCTTCACCCAATCTGATTTGAAAAAATCCATTTCTCAATCCATTACAACACTTTGTTTCCTTTAAATCTTTGTTGCATATGACATCTAGAGGAAGAAAAATAACATCTCATGGTCTATCTTCTTCCAGATCTATTCCTATTACCAAGCGTCATCTTTGATCCTCCGAAGATAATTCATCTTTTGTAAGAGATGTTAGATTGAGGAATGTTAGTATAGAACGTCCTGTTGATGTAAATCATGTTGCTCCGTATGATATCCTTCTATTCTTCAAACTATAGGTTGGGATAACTTATTGCATTGGGGTGGACTAGTATATTGGTCCATTGCCCAGTCCATGTTCGCTTGCATAAGTAATTTTTCAATGGAAAATTTAACTTTTAAAATAGCTATAAGAGAAGGACCATTTGACGTTGATCATCATTTGATTTCAGCTCTTATGAAAATTGCTATGAATGATGAGGGCATTCTTACCCATACCTTATCTGAAAAACCTCTGAAACTGAAAAATGTATGCTCACTAGAGACTTATGTAATTTGGATGTACAATGGATGCATAAAAGAAATGCGTTCCCCTCAAAGTTTTTGTTACCCAAATACAGAGTTCTTTATAAGATTTTTGTGTCCAACTAGGATCCTCGATTGGGTAATAAATCTGAATTGATATCCTTCATAGTTCATGTTCTTCATACTGTTACCAAAGGTATTCATGTTTGTTTACCATCCTTGATTTATCACTCCATTATTCAGTTTTGACTCCATCCAGGTCACAGTGACTTCGCTTTTGCTTATTTGATGACTGTGTTGGCTACACATATATTAGTCAACATGCCTGTTGGAGAGGCCCCTATCCATCATCTAATATTTAACAATTCTAACCTTAATAAGATGAAGCTGAATGTGCTTTCTAGCCAAGGTGATGGTAATGGTGGTGCTGAAGCTGAAAATGAGGAAGAGGCTGGTGATCTTCCTCCTGATGACATTAACATAGATGACATTTTTGAAGAACTTGAATTTGATTCAGCAAATGATCCTGATTATGAGCCTTTTGCTTTTGATGCACATTTACGTGCATTGGAGGAGAAGGTTAAGAATATGTATGTTACTAATGTCACGCAGTTCAAATCTATGTACAAATATCTCAGGCGCTTGAACAAGGGCACGCATCAACTTAATCCTTCCATCCCTGCTCCTTCATCTGGCTCAGATTAGTTCTTTCTATTTTACTGGACTGTAATAACACTATTACTCTTCTGCTCTCTCTGTTTGTGAGATTGTTACTACTTTTGACTTATCTCTGTTTATAGATTATAAGCATTGTTTATCCTATTATTTCATATATCCTATCTTTTTCACTCTCATATCTCTCTTTCATTTTAACTCCTCAGCCATTTGTTCATTGTTTACTTTGTCCTATTGTGACAAAAAGGGGGAGAATGGATGTCTAATGGATGTCTATGTTATGAGGAGGGAGTAGTAGTAGCATCTTTTTATGTGATGTATGTTACTCAGAGGGAGTATGTACAGTGGTGGACTATATGTTGAATTGATTTGCAGGTTCATGCTATTATGAATGTGTGCCGGTTGATAATAACTGGTGCATGACTCTTTAACTAGATATTTTTCTTTATGTAATATATCTTAGTGTGTTTTGTCACTAATTTCACTAAAGGGGAGATTGTAAGTGCTATGGTTGAAAGCCCCTTTATGTTGTTAAATTTGTGGTGCCAAAAACACTGCTTGTACTTTGTGAAGTTGCATACTTGTTCGAAACACAGTATGAATGAAGTGAGTCACAGTGTATGGATGTTAACTACACCAGTGAAGCACAATGCTCAACTCAAGATATGTCAAGCCACGACATTGTCTCGCAAGATCAACTTTGAAAGACAAGACAAGTTTACAAGTTAAGACTCGAGAATGTTCAACTGAATTTACAAGTTACAAGTCAAGATTCAATATTACATAATTGAAGCTTTTAAGGACAAGTTACATCAAGATTTCAACTTTCACTTTCTTTAAAGGTTACATATCTTAAGGGTTCAATGTCCTTACTTCACTATTAAGGTATGTTTGACCTTAGGTTGACCTTTAGAGTGGGTCATTTCAGATACATAATGTAAATGTTTTATATTTGAGAATTTGGTCTGTTCTAAGAGTAGTCCTAGACCTTTCTTAACTAGTCCTAGCACTACTTCGACCTATCTAAGAATTTCCTGGACCAATCGTAAGTTTGTTATAAAAATTCAGAATTTTTTGTTAAGCTTTAACCAGTCCTGGGGTCTGTTCGACCAGTTGTATGAACAGTGTTGACTGCTCCTTCGACCAGTTGTGAATCTACGACTCAAAATACAGCATTAAATTTTTCTTGGCTTCGACTAGTCGTGAGTAGCCTACGACCAATCGAAGGTGACCTATGACCAGTCGTGAAACTGCCTTATCTTATTGCGCTCAAATTTTTAAATATCCGTTGGTCCTACGACCAGTCGTAGCGACTGTTGGACTAGTCGAAGATGTGATTTTCTCACTATAAATAGAGCACGAATCTCAGAATATTAGAGAGAACTCAAGCAATTTTAATCCAGCCTTCTGAGAGATAAGTCTGTGCTTCATTTAAGCTAAGTGTGCATATTTAATACTCTCTTTCTTTATCTTTTTAAATTGATTTTGTTTCTTGTATTCCAATCTGATCTGAAAAGAGGAGGTTTTATTTTCCTTTTTCTGGAATCAAAATCAATTAAAACTAACCCAATTGGTTTAATTTAAAATCAATTAGAACTTAGAGCCATTATAAAGTAAGTATTGGACATTGAACTTTGACATTCGAACCTCTACTCCGACTTAGTTCTTCCGGGCTGCTACAACAAAGGAGAAATTTAGGTATTTTACATTTTGTGTTATTTAGTTTATTTGGTTTTCATTTAAGATTTGCTAGAAAAATCTCATTCTGTTGGTTATCTGAGGAACCCAATAAAATTTAAAAGTAAGGTTTTTAAAATTGTTTAAGCCCATAGAAAAAGACATAATTGTGAAGGTTTTAGGGAAACTTGGAAAACCTGTATTGATAGTGAATGCTAATATCCACTGTGTGAGGATATTAGGAGTGGAGGAGCTATGTGGCTATTTATTAACAGTTGGTGTACAAACAGGCGAACCACTATAATCCCTTATGTTTTGTGGTTGTGCGGTTAATTTTTCTATCTTGGATTATTCCTTTGTGGGATGTATATGTGGATGTAAATGCTATAACTTTTTATTTTTCAAGTGTTGTGGGGAATGTTGTAATAATTTAGGATTTCTATTCCCGCTTTATTTTTTTTATTCCTCTTCAGTTTGGGATATTGATATTAATTGTTCTAGTAAGGTTGTCCTACCATAAATCCTGTTTTTATAGTGTAAGGTTATCCTTAGAACGTAATTTGTATTAGCCTCTCAAGACTTGAATTGAGGTTGCATTTCATATTATATTGTGGATTGTGATATCTTATTTGTTTTGGCTATCTTTTTCTTTAATTCCGATGTATTTATTTTAAATTTGGCATAGTCCTATTCACCCCTCCCCCCCCCTCTCTAGGACATATAGATTGGCCATTTCAAGTACCAAATATCATTTCTAACAAATTGATTAAGCTCTTCGTGCATCACAACTATCCAATTTTCATCAGTAAGTGCTTCTTTTACGTTAGCCGGTTCTATCTGAGATGTAAAATACACATAGTTACCTGTATCTTCTAGTTGTTTACGAATGTGCACACCAGTGAGAGGGTTTCTAATAATATGATTAGTTGGATGGTCTTTAACAGTCCTTAGTTCAAAGTTATTTTGACTTGATAAAGTATCTAGTTTATCAATTAAAAGAACCTCATCATTTTCTAAACTTAAGACAGGTGTATTCAAGTGATCGTTAATAACCAAATTAATAGACTCTTGAATTATAGCAGTTCTCTTATTAAGAACTCGATACACATGACTATTCAGAACATACCTTAAAAATACCCCTTCATCACTTTTGGTGTCAAACTTACCTAGATTTTTTCAGTCACGTAAAATGTAGCACTTTCTGCGAAAAACTCGAAAGTATTTGATAGTAGGCTTTTTATCAAACCACATTTCATAAGTTGTTTTACTATTTAATTTTTTAGTATAAATGCGGTTAATTATATAACACAGTATTTATGGCTTCGGCCCAAAGATTTTTAGGGAGCTTCATACTATTTAAAATTATATTTGTCATTTCTTGAAGTACTTTACTTTTTCTTTCTACTATACCATTTTGTTGAGGTGTTTTGGGCGCAGAGAATTCATGTGATATTCCCTGATCACTGTAAAACTTCTCAAGACCGCTATTCTCAAATTCTGATCCATGATCGCAACGGATCTTATAGACTTGAGATCCTTTTTCCATTTAGATGCGTTTAAGTACCCTTTTTACTTTATCGCGAGTTTATGATTTGTCCCTTAAGAAGACTACCCACGTATATCTGGTAAAGTCATCAACAATAACCAATATATACTTCTTGCCACCTTGACTTTTCATTCTAGTTGGTCTAATAAGATTCATGTGGAGAAGTTTGAGCGATTTAAATGTGGCATTGGAGTTCACCTTTTTGTGAGTACTCCTGGTTTATTTGCCAATCTGGCATTCACCACATATTTTGTCTATTTTCTGTATTTTGGATAAGCCTCTTACTAACTCTCTTTTACTCAATCTATACAAGTTGCGGTAGTGAACATGTCTAAGGCATTTATGCCATAACTCAGTTTCATCGGTATGGACCATGTAGCACGATAGATTAGATGAGCTTGAATCACTTACAATATAGCAGTTTTCAGAAATTCTGTGACCCATTAATATTACAGAACCATTTTTATTTAAAATTTCACACCCTAGGTTAGTAAATTTATACTATGATTATTATCGCATATTTGAGAGATGATTAATAAGTTGTATTTTAACCCTTCTTCATATAAAACAATATCAAATAGAGGGAGGTTAAAGAGTTGAACCATACCTTGGCCAACTATTCTATAGTTGCTACCATCACTGAATGTGACTGAACCATCAGTCATATCTTTAAGATTGGTGAACAAACCATTGTCGCCAGTCATGTGTCTGGAGCATCCACTGTCTAGGTACCACTTTGAATGGCTTGTAGCTTTAAAAGCAGTGTGGGCAACCAAGCAAGCAACCTTAGAAACCCATTTCATTACAGTCTTGGGTTTGGGAGTATAGTTAGACTTCTTATGTTTGTAGTTAATATAAGATCGACCCATTGACTTAAATTTTAAGAGCTCCTTAATTAAATCAACAACTTTCTCACCTAAAAGATTATGATTCTGATTTTTATAGTTGATATGGTTGCTTTTAAGTTTTAAGGTTTGAAAAGTCTTAGCCTTTTTAGCATAGTTTTGATTTAGACTTTTCTCTTTTGAGTTTAAGACTCCCCTTTCACAAATTTAGGTGGAGTATTCTTATGTTTGGGAGGAATACTTTTATCGTAGCCTAATCCATATCGATCGCCACATTTTCTAGATCCGGATAAAAGTTTTTCTAACTTAGGATCACCTTGGGCATACTTCCATGTGTCTTTTAAACTCAAAAGTGAAGAGACTTCAAGTTTTAGTTTTTTATTTTCAGATTTTAAGTTTTCAACTTGGAGTTTTTTGAAATATAAGTTGCACTTAGTTTTTTTAAAACAATCTGAAATGTGAGATTTTTCTAGTTTTTTAAAAACAATCTGAAAAGTGAGATTTTTCTAAAATAAGATTATCAAAATTTTCTTTAAGTTTTGAAAACTTTTCTTTCTAAAGTTTTAGTTTTACAGCAATTTTACAACTTTCCTGGTATAGGGCATTATAAGCATCTTGAAGATTTTTTTCATTTTCATTATCACTATTCATATTTTCTTCACTAGTTGAATCATCATGATCTAAAAAAGTGAACTTGGCTAAAGTCATAAGGTCTTTGACTTCATTACCCAACTCAATTTCAAAATCTTCTAATTTAGAAGAGGCTTTAGAGCTAGAAATTCATCCCAAGTAGCCAACATATCTTTCTTTTTAGATTTATCTTTTTTAGGACACTTGTTTGCTAAATGCCCATATTCCTGACGGTTGTAACATTGTCTATCTTTTAAAAATTTTCAGGTTTTAGATTTAAATCTTTTCTTTTCATTAGGTTTTTGAAAATCAACCCTCTTTTTACTTTTGAAAATCTTATAAAACCTTTTAGCTAAAAAGATCATATCATCTTCAGAATTTTCTAAATTAGAATTACTACTATTTTCTTGAGAAATACATTTAGAAGATTTAAGAGCGATGGATTTACCTTTAGAAGTTTTAAAGTTTAACTCATAGACCTGTAATGAGCCAACTAATTCTTCTACCCTCATATTATCCGTATCACAAAGTTCCTGGATCGTAATCACCTTTAAATTGAACCGTTCAGGCAGTGAGCGTGGTATCTTTACATAGACTTTACTTTCTGGGATTCTATCACCAAGACCCAACATAGAGTTCATAATGTCATTCAATCCTGTATACAAGTCCATAAAGGTTTTGCTTTCTTCCATACGAATTTTCTCAAATTTGTTTGTGAGGATTTGGACTTTAAATTTCTTGACGATTGAAGTTCTCTTTTGTGTCATTTCTAAAATATCTCAGGCTTGCTTTGCAGTATCACAGGATATAATTCTCTTGAATTCATCTGGTGATAGTGCGCAAGTGATTGCAATTAGAGCCTTTGCATTGGCACTACTCTCACTTTTCTGAAGAGTGGTCCAAGAAAAATAAGGTGTGACTTTCATAGATTTGGATTCGTCGGTACCAATTACTTCAGTGGTAGGAGGGGTCCAATTAGTCATTGTGGCTTGCCACACACTCTCATCCATGGATTTTAAGAAAATTCTCATCTTGGTTTTCCAATAGGCATAATTGGAGCCATCAAATGGTGGAGGCCTAGCGACTGAAATGCTATCAAAATTTGACATCTTAAATAGCTCAAATCAATTAGCTCAGGAAATTAATCCAAAAGAAATAATAATTAAAAATGAGCTATTAGGCTCTGATACCACTTGAAAAGGCTGAGCTAAGAGTCCTAAAGGGGGGGTAAAAAATAAAAGTGAAATTCAAACATATACTGATAGCAATAAATAATTCCACAATGCAGAAATGTAAAAAAACCTCAAGAGTACAAGTATTGTGTAAGACCCGTATCCTAGAGCGTACCATTTTGTAGACTTCCGCGGTCTTACCGGTTGAACTCCGGCAACCTTCGACCCTTAACCGACATTTACGTGCGACTCTGATTCGAATGCCGTCAACCCATATCGACTCAACCCAAGACCATTACCATAGCGACCGCACCATCGCTACGGTTCCAATGCTGCGACTTGTGCGTCGAGGCGATACCCTAATCAAGAGATGTGGGCCAACGTTCGGTGCGAGGAAAACGCCGTGCGTTGCGAAACCCAAGAGAATCTCTACAATGTGTCACATCAATCCTATCAATCAATCAATCCATCAATTCATCACATGTCAAGTACACATCACTTTCACCCTTTCCCAAGCAAGTCACAAAAGTCTTCCATGCCCATACTTTTCTTACACAAATGCCTCAAAAGTCTTCCAATGTCATGCCTTTCTTACACAAATGCCACCAAAGTCAACAAAGGTGTCTTACACACCCATCACCACATCCATCCATCACTCTCTCTCTCTCTCCCTTTACAGCTCCTCTCTTTCTCATTTTAAAAAAAAAATTCAAGAGAGAAACACCCCCATAAGTATGGAATTCTCCCTCTCCTTTCAAAACTCGAAGTGTGGCCCACCTCTCCATCCCAAGATCTCTCATCCTAGCCATCCATTCCTCATCTCATCCATTGAAGTTGAAGCTAAGGTGCTAAGGAGCCCATAGAAGCAAGAAGATCGGACGGTGGCTGCATGATAATAGTAGTTTTTCTTATTTTTGGGATGGGCCAAGTGAGGCCAACCGATCAATGGTTTGGATCTCACTTGGGACCTTAAGTTATGGCCGATGGACCACTTTGATCATCATGATCATCCATGATGGGGCCATTCTCCATGGACCCCATCATGATGTTTACTTTATTGCATTTGAGAGGTCATCTAGACCGTCCATATCGGTGGGGAATGGATCTCCACCGTTGATTTTCATTTTCGGTGGTCCCATGTGTAAAGGGACCCATTTGGTTGTATGATTTCTTCAAGGGAGGGCTCATTGTGGCGGAGCCCTCCATCACAAGCGTGTCCCACTTTCCATCTCTCTCTCCCTTCTCATTTTATTTTTTTTAATTTTATGTCATTATTTATGGTTGTGTGGCCCACTTGGATAGACCCCACTAGGATGCATGTATTAGATCCATTTCATTTTTAGATGGGGCCCACCTTGTATGTGTGTGGGTAGCCATGAGGTGGCCCACCTAGACAGGGCCCACCTCAATGCACCTAAACAGGGCCCACCTTTCTACAATGGACAGACCGTCCAGCCTCTGGGACGCTGGACGTCCCTGTAAAAGGAAAACACAAATATAAGCTTTGTTCAAGCTTTGGGTGTGACCCACTTGTATAGGACCCACCTTGATGTTTGTATCCAATCCATGCCGTCCATCTCATTCCTTGGATCATTTTAGGCGTTGAGCCAAGAGATGGGGTTGATCGGAGTATTTAGTGGGCCATGGTGTTAGAAATGACATTTTTACCATTAAAATCTATTTAGATTTCTTCTACACGTCGAAAGTGGGCCGTTAGCGGACTCATTGGATTCATTATGAGCCATAGAATCCAATGGACGGAGTGGATTCTCAAGTTGCGGACCCCACACATGAAAAACCCCAGAAAAATGGGTTTTTCCTAATTTTTGCAAGAGCCAGCGCCTCTGCCTCTGACTAAGAGCAGCAGCTACACGCTGCTGCGTGCAGCGTTAGGCGGGCGGGCGATCAGCCAGCCAGCCACCCACGACAGCTGCCGTGGGCCCCACAATGATGTATATGTTAGATCCACGTCGTTCATGAGGTGGGTCCCCTCAGGTGGGCCCCCTCCAAATTTCAGCTCGATATAAAACTCAGGTGGCCCACACCACATGAAACAGTGGGATCACACCTCTACCATTGTAATTCATTTTTGGGCCCACAGAAGTTTTGGATTAATCTGAAATTTGTGTATTCTCTTCATCCAGGTCTGAGTGACCTTCTGAACGAGTTGGATTTCAAATAAGCATTGTGGTGGGCCCCATGTGGATCCCACAATGATGTATGTATTACTTCCACCGTCCACTGGACGGTGGAGCCCACCTAATGCATGCGTTCTATTCACGCCACCCATCTGTCAGGTGGTGGGACCCACTGCCTCTTCACATTAGTGGTCCCATGGGTCCCACGTGTGAATCAAACCATCCAGACGGTGGGACCCATTCACAGCTCAACTGGAAGATCGAGTGGAGATAGCTCGTTTCAATACTTGAGGTCTTGGTATCGATCCCTAGCAGGGGGTGGCTAACCATGCAGTGTACGGTGGGGTCCATGGGACCACCTACACCATCCACCCATTCTGATGGGCTGTGGGACACACTCCCACGGGTGGGGCCCTCCCTGACTTGTGGTTGTAACCGTCCAGGCCGTCCACGGCCTGGACATCTGAGGTGTTTGAATATATATATATATATATATATATATATATATTATAATATATTTTAAATATATGTTGTGGGTGGCCCCACGTGGAACCCACCTCTGCCACTTTTAGGCAGCAGCAGCTACTCTAATTGTTGTTGTGTACGGTACCAAGTGGACCCCACCACTAGCTGTTGTGCACAGTAATAAGTTTCGTGGGTCCCACTTGTTCTATCCATGCCATCTATCTATGGACCCACCCTTGATGCATGTGTTGTATCCAAGACTGTCCAACCTCTTGGCGAGCTTATCTTAATGGTTTGAGACTAAAAATAAGGTATAGATCTATAGCTCAAGTGGACCCCACCTTGGTATGTTTATGGGGCCCATCTTGATTTATTGCGACTATCCATTGAGGCCCAACGTAATATACATAAGGCCCAATTGGTGTAGCTCATTTGTTACATATAAGATCCATAAGATTAGGCCCATTTGATGCAATCTAAGGCCCACGGGTTATGACCCATTGCAACGCACTTAAGGCCCATTGGTGCGACCTCATGGTGTGGACCACTTGATAAATATAAGGCCCATTGAATGTGACCCATTTGATATATTTAAGGCCCAATGGGATGTACCTTAGGTCCATTGCAATGTGTGACCCCAACTCGGATTATGTAATGATCGCGCCTTGAATGCAATGTTGGTTTGACGTCCACATTGCTAGTGTAATGCTGGTTGGACGTCCATATTATGACTCTCCTTAGGGCCCATTATTAGGCCCGTACTTATTGTGTATAGGCCGTCTAGGTCCATCTGCATTGTAAGGATAGTTCATCACTTATTTACATGTTTAGTATAGTTTCATGACTCATGATCATACGCATCATATGCATGCTTGATATGAGAATTGACTGATCATAGCATATGCCTTCGGGCAGGTCGTTTATGGGCTCGCGGTTAGGCGGTGTTGCCCTACATGAGCGCACGATATGCACAGGATTTGTTGCATGACTGGATAACGTGATTCTTGCATTTTGCATTTGTGTGACATGGTTATTGTACAACCTAGTGACATCAGGGCCGTAGCCTCCACAGGCCTATCGTGGATGAAAGGATTGGATACCGAAAATCTTGTTCTACATGGGGTGCTATAGATATCCCTGGATGAAAGTCCCTAAACCCTTATGGTACCAAGAGGCTGCTCCAACGTTTAGACCGAGTGGGTAGATGAGCGTTGAGTGTCGATTACCAGATGGCTGCACTCTCCACTGTGTCGTGGTCGGTTGGAAGGGGGTACGGCCTTACCCGTCCGAGTGTAGGGGGCAAAGCTAGGCTGAGTTTGACTAGCTCGAGGAATGGGTCCGCTATCAACGAGTCGAGCCCAATATTGGCAGACGGATAGTGAGGTCTTTTCCACTTACCTTATTGCGCATGAGGCAGCGATCTGGTTTAGAGTGTACTAGACCCCGGTGATATCCCAGAGTTGAGCTGTATTGATATGTGGACTTAGATGAGGATTGTATGCTTGACTTGCATCTTGCATCGCATAGCCTTGGTACGGCTCATGATATTACGGATTCATCTGCATATTTCGCATTATTCTGATATTGCATGATCATATTACTACCTTGCGCACACACTTTCACCACCCTCTAAGCTTTCTATAAGCTTATGCACGACCGTTGCGTGCAGGTGATGTTGGGGCGCAGCAGCGCTGAGGCAGGAGTGCTTTTCAGATCGTTTTGGAGTTTTTGTTCTTCATCATTGTATTTCCCTTTATGCTCATTGTACTTGTAAAGTTTTTTATCATAGTGGAAATGTAATGGAGTTCTTGGTTGTTGTTTGTGGGTTATGCCTTTGGTTATGCTTATTACGAATCAAACTGACGTTGAAAATCCTCCTCGTAGCATCCCAGGATCGGAACCTAGCGAATGAGAGCTGGGAGCCGAGAATGGGGTTTTATGGAGGCTGTCGTCGCCGGATTCGGCGATCGAAAATTTTGTAAGTCCGGTTTTCGAGTTTGGGGCATGACAGAAGTTGGTATCAGAGTATAACTTGGGAATAACCGAGAACGACATTACATATTTGTTATGAGTGTAGAATCGCTAAGTCCCGAAGCTTGGATAGCTTTGCGACCTTCCGTTATAGACCCTTAATGTGCATGCCTTCGAGAGTTTTGAAGTTAATAGGCGCCTCCGCTCTTTCCTGTAGGACATGGCGCGTGGGAGAGTGACCCGTTCGACTCCCGCACCACCACCTGAGGATCCCGCTCCACCACCTGTGGCTTATGCCTTACCACCTGCGATGCCCGTTCCACCACCAAAGATTCCTACTGCCCATCCTGAGTATGCTGCTCCTCCACCAGAGACCGGTGCGGAGCCGACCGTATCCGTGAGTGCCTCACAGTTACAGCAGATGTTACAGGCTATGACGGCTGCACTTCAGGGACAGGGCAGGTAGCTGGTTGTTTCACTAGCACAGGCAGAGCAGGATCGTGTGAGTGCTCTCCTTCGTGAGTTTCGACGGCTCGATCCCCCGCGTTTCCAGGGTGAGCCAGACCCGACGACAGCTGAGAGATGGCGCGCCGATATAGAGAAGGTATTCGTGACGATGTGATGTATGACAGAGCGGCGAGTTCGACTAGCCATATTTCTTCTCCACGGTGAGGCTGAGCATTGGTGGACATCAGTTTCCCGAGTAGCAGGCACCGATTTTGTATGGACTTGGGAGGATTTTGTGGATCGGTTTGACCGACAGTACTTCCCTGATCACATTCGACGATAGTGAGCATTAGAGTTTGAGGCCCTGGAGCAGGGCGATATGATAGTGGCCCAGTACGCAGCTCACTTTGTAGCACTGTATAGATTTACAACCTATCTAGTTGATGACGAGGAGCGGAGAGCCTGTCGCTTCGAGGACGGCCTACGTTACAGTCTTCGCAGCCGTGTGATTGTGCATGAGCTTCCGACTTTTGAGGAAGTGGTGCGGAAGGCTCAGATTTTTGAGGCTGAGTGGGCCAATTCTCAGTCTGATCGAGGTCAGAGGAGAGACCAGAAGAGGCAGGCTCCTTCCAGTGATTCCCAGCAGCGTCGACCAAGGCAACAGAGGCGCACAGGTCGCCTAGCCTTCCGAGCACCAGCAGCACCAGTAGCACCTCCACCACCACCTCTGAGACAGTTCTCCGGCACTTGTTTTAGGTGCGGTGCGACGGGACACCGTTCATGGGAGTGTCCCAGCCCCCAGCAGCAGCAGAGAGGCCCACAGCATCAGAGGGCTCCAAAGCAGTCTCCACCACAGCCGCAGCATAGACCCCCACAGCAGCAGCCCCCACCACCGAGGCCACCTCAGCAGTAGCATCAGCACCAGCATCAGAGGCCACAGCAGCAGAGGCAGCAGTTTCGACCACCTCAGCGACCCCATCAGCAGCAGCACCATGCTCAGAGGGGACAGACACCTCCCTAGCCGGCTCAGGCTAGGTTCTATGCGGCTCAACAGGACCCGCAGTCTTCTGGAGGAGTCGTTGAGGGTATACTTCCAGTTTCTACAAGTATTGCACGAGTGTTGTTTGATTCTGGTGCGTCGCATTCTTTTGTCGCCGAGAGCTTCTGCCGATCGACTGGCTTACCGTTGAAGTCTTCCGGTGAGAGCCTATCAGTATCGACTCTCTTGGGGAGGACTGCAGTGTTGGGCCGATTTTGCTCGTCTTGCCCCGTTCTAGTTGAGGATACCATTCTGCCTGCCAATCTGTTTACATTGTTGATGTCTGAGTTCGATGTCATCCTGGGCATGGATTGGCTTGCCGAGTACTATGCCATATTGGACTGCACCGCGAGGACAGTCACGTTCTATATACCCGGCGTGCCACAGTTTCAGTTCGTTGCAGAGGTCAGAGGAGAGCGGTTGTCTTGTTTGATGTCCTGCACCATAGAGGAGCCTGTTGCCGCTTGCATCGACCATTTGCCCATGGTTTATAATTTTTTTGATGTGTTCCAGGAGATTCCGGAATTACCGTCTGACGTCCGCTCCTGTCATCACTCTTCCCTCTGCTAGTGACAGTTTTATTGGATTCATTGATGCCTCGCATATTGGTTTGGGTGTTGTCCTAATGCAGCACGGGAGACCAGTGGCCTTTGCGTCTCGTAAGCTCAAGGTCCATGAGTTGAACTATCCTACGCATGACTTAGAGCTGGCTGCAGTTGTCTTCACATTGAAGGTGTGGAGGCATTATCTTTATGGGGTCAGGTTCGAGCTCTTCTCTGATCACAAGAGCTTGAAGTACCTCTTCTCGCAGTCTGAGTTGAATATGAGACAGAGGCGCTGGATGGAGCTCCTGAAAGACTATGATTTCGATCTCCAGTACCACCCCGGTAAGGCGAACGTGGTGGCAGATGCCCTCAGCAGTCAGCCACGAGGCCTAGTGGCGCATATGATAATTCAGGAGTGGCGGATGCTTGAGGATATCGCAGCGTATGATTTTGAGTTCGTCCTACAGTCTTCCATCGTATAGTTATCGAGCTTATCGATTCAACCCTCTCTTGTCGCTAGGGTGATCGAGGCTCAGCAGGCTGATGAGTCGTTGCAGAGTTATATGGCTAAGGCGGCATCTGAGAGTCAGGCAGATTGACAGATTGGTACAGACGGTGGACTTCGCTTCAGAGGCCGATTATGTATCCCCAATATTCCAGAGTTACGCAGAGATCTTATGATCGAGGCACATCGATCGTGATTTTCTATCCACCCGGGCTCGACGAAGATGTACCGTGACATGAGGCGACAGTATTTTTGGGCGAGGATGAAGCGCCAGATCGCCAATTTTGTGGCCGAGTGTGACACGTGCCAGCGTGTCAAGGCCGATCATCAGAGACCTCCTGGTCTATTGTAGCCGTTAAGTATCCCGATGTGGAAGTGGGAGCACGTGTCGACTGATTTCATTATGGGTTTGTCGAGGACTCAGCGCAGTCATGACGCCATTTGGGTTGTTGTGGATCGTCTGACGAAGTCGGCACATTTCCTTGCGATGCGTGCGACTTGGTCTATGGACCGGCTTGCGAGATTATTCATCGAGGAGGTTGTGAGACTGCATGGCATTCCAGTCTCGATCGTTTCTGACCGAGACACGAGGTTCACGTCCCAGCGAGCGATGGGGACTGATTTGCAGCTCAACACCGCGTACCATCTGCAGACCGATGGCCAGACTGAGAGGGTCAACCAGATCCTCGAGGATATGCTTCTGGCTTACGCGATTGATTTAGGGGGTAGCTAGGATGAGCATCTGCGATTGGCTGAGTTCGCATATAATAACATCTATCAGGCGACCATCGGTATGGCTCCTTTTGAGGCACTATATGGCAGACTATACAGATCACCGAGTTATTGGACCGAGGTTGGAGAGCGTCGTCTCCTAGGTCCTGAGCTTATACAGGAGACGTCAGAGGTTATTGATATTATCAGGCAGAGGATGCGCACAGCTCAGAGCCGACAGAAGAGTTTTGCTGATCGTCGGCGTCGTCCCTTGGAGTTTGACGTAGGGGATCATGTGTATCTCAAGGTCTCGCCCATGAAGGGCGTAGTTGATTTGGGGCGAAGGGCAAGCTTACCCCGAGATTCATAGGACCTTTTGAGATCACTGGGCGCATTGGCGCCGTGGCGTATCGGCTTGCCTTGCCATCATAGTTGTCTGGCGTCCACAACGTTTTCCACATCTCCATGTTGAGGAAGTGTGGGTCAGACATAGTTCCCGTTATTGATTGGCAGCCGCTAGAGGTTCGTGAGGACGCTTCTTACATTGAGCAGCCAGCCCATATCCTTGATCGGAAGGAGCAGGTCCTCAT
Source organism: Magnolia kwangsiensis (assembly GCA_037074715.1). NCBI lineage: Eukaryota > Viridiplantae > Streptophyta > Magnoliopsida > Magnoliales > Magnoliaceae > Magnolia > Magnolia kwangsiensis. Next base: position 36,264,077 of record CM073576.1, on the reverse strand, counting down.
AACCAAGGTCATTTCGTTGGTGAAGGTTCAGTGGGGTCACCATTCTGTAGAGGAGGCTTCTTGGGAGCGCGAGGTCGAAATTCGAGAGCGTTATCCTCATCTCTTTGATGGTTGATCATGTGATGTATTTTGAATGCTGTCTCTGATTCTATATAGTGATGTTATATCTCTTTTTCTTCATGAGTTACGCCTAGTTGTGATGATTGTGTAAATTTCGAGGATAAAATTTTTATTAGGAGGGGAGAGCTGTAAGACCCGTATCCTAGACTGTACCGTTTCGTAGACTTCCGCGGTCTTACCGGTCGAACTCTGGCAACCTTTGACCCTTAACCGACATTTACGTGTGACTCTGATTCGAATGCCGTCAACCCGTATCGACTCAACCTAAGACCATTACCATAGCGACCGTGCCATCGCTGCGATTCCAATACCGCAACTTGCGCGCCGAGGCGATACCCTGATCAAGAGATGTGGACCAATGTTTGGTGCGAGGAAAACGCCGTGCGTTGTGAAACCAAAGAGAATCTCTACGATGTGTCACATCAATCCCATCAATCCCATCAATCAATCAATCAATCAATCCATCACATGTCAAGTACATGTTAAGTACACATCACTTTCACCCTTTTCCAAGCAAGCCACAAAAGTCTTCCATGCCCATACTTTTCTTACACAAATGCCTCAAAAGTCTTCCAATGTCATGCCTTTCTTACACAAATGCCACCAAAGTCAAGAAAGGTGTCTTACACACCCATCACCACATCTATCCATCACTCTCTCTCTCTCCCTTTACAACTCCTCTCTTTCTCATTTTCAAAAAAAAAATCCAAGAGAGAAACACCTCCATACGTATGGAATTCTCCCTCTCCTTCCAAAACTCCAAGTGTGGCCCACCTCTCCATCCCAAGATCTCTCATCCTAGCCATCCATTCCTCATCTCATCCATTGAAGTTGAAGCTAAGGTGCTAAGGAGCCCATAGGAGCAAGAAGATCGGACGGTAGGTGCATGATAATAGTAGTTTTCCTTGTTTTTGAGATGGGCCAAGTGAGGCCAACCGATTAATGGTTTGGATCTCACTTGGGACCTTAAGTTGTGGCCGATGGACCACTTTGAGCATCATGATCATCCATGATGGGGTCATTCTCCATGGACCCCATCATGATGTTTACTTCATTGCATTTGAGAGGTTATCTAAACCGTCCATATCGGTGGGAAATGGATCTCCACCGTTGATTTTTGTTTTCGGTGGTCCCATGTGTAAAGAGACTCATTTGGTTGTATGATTTCTTCAAGGGAGGGCTCATTGTGGCGGAGCCCTCCATCACAAGCGTGTCCCACTTTCCATCTCTCTCTCCCTTCTCATTTCATTTTTTTTATTTTTTTTTATTTTATGTCATTATTTATGGTTGTGTGGCCCACTTGGATAGACCCCACTAGGATGCATGTATTGGATCCATTCCATTTTTAGATGGGGCCCACCTTGTATGTGTGTGGGTAGCCATGATGTGGCCCACCTAGACAGGGCCCACCTCAATGCACCTAAACAGGCCCACCTTTCTGCAACGGCCAGACCGTCCAGCGTCTGGGACGCTTGACGTCCCTGTATAAGGAAAACACAAATATAAGCTTTGTTCAAGCTTTGGGTGTGACCCACTTGTATAGGACCCACCTTGATGTTTGTATCCAATCCATACCGTCCATCTCATTCCTTGGATCATTTTAGGCATTGAGCCAAGAGATGGGGTTGATCGGAGTATTTAGTGGGCCATGGTGTTAGAAATGACATTTTTACCATTAAAATCTATTTAGATTTCTTCTACACGTCGAAAGTGGGTCGTTAACGGACTCATTGGATTCATTATGAGCCATAGAATCCAATGGACGGAGTGGATTCTCAAGTTGCGGACCCCACACGTGAAAAACCCCAGAAAAATGGGTTTTTCCTAATTTTTGCAAGAGCCAACGCCTCTGCCTCTGACTAAGAGCAGCAGCTACACGCTGGTGCATGCAGCGTTAGGCGGGCAGGCGGTCAGCCAGCCACCCACGGCTGCTGCCGTGGGCCTCACAATGATGTATATGTTAGATCCACGTTGTTCATGAGGTGGGTCCCCTCCTCAGGTGGGCCCCCTCCAAATTTCAGCTCGATCTAAAACTCAGGTGGCCCACACCACATGAAACAGTGGGATCGCACCTCTACCATTGTAATTCATTTTTGGGCCCACAGAAGTTTTAGATTAATCTGGAATTTGTGTATTCTCTTCATCCAGGTCTGAGTGACCTTGTGAACGGGTTGGATTTCAAATAAGCATTGTGGTGGGCCCCACGTGGATCCCACAATGATGTATGTATTACTTCCACTGTCCACTGGACGGTGGAGCCCACCTAATGCATGCATTCTATTCACGCCACCCATCTGTCAGGTGGTGGGACCCACTGCCTCTTCACATTAGCGGTCCCGTGGGTCCCAAGTGTGATGCAGACCTTCCAGACGGTGGGACCCATTCACAGCTCAACTGGCAGATTGAGTGGAGATAGCTCGTTTCAATACTTGAGGTCTTGGTATCGATCCCTAGCAGGGGGTGGCTAACCGTGCAGTGTACAGTGGGGTCCATGGGACCACCTACACCGTCCACCCATTCTGATGGGCTGTGGGACCCACTCCCACGGGTGGGGCCCTCCCTAACTTGTGGTTGTAACCGTTCAGGCCTTCCACGGCCTAGATGTCTGAGGTGTTTGAATATATATATATATATATATATATATATATATATATATATATATATATATATATATATATATATATATATATATTATATTATATTATATTATATTATATATATATATATATTATAATATATTTTAAATATATGTTGTGGGTGGCCCCACGTGGAACCCACCTCTGCCACTTTTAGGCAGCAGCAGCTACTCTAATTGCTGCTGTGTATGGTACCAAGTGGACCCCACCACTAGCTCTTGTGCACAGTAATAAGTTTCGCGGGTCCCACTTGTTCTATCCACACCATCTATCTATAAGACCCACCCTTGATGCATGTGTTGTATCCAAGACTGTCCAACCTCTTGGCGAGCTTATCTTAACGGTTTGAGACTAAAAATAAGGTATAGATCTATAGCTCAAGTGGACCCCACCTCGGTGTGTTTATGGGGCCCATCTTGATTTATTGCGACTATCCATTGAGGCCCACCATAATATAAATAAGGCCCAATTGGTGTAGCTCATTTGTTACATATAAGATCCATAAGATTAGGCCCATTTGATGCAATCTAAGGCCCACGGGTTATGACCCATTACAATGCACTTAAGGCCCATTGGTGCGACCCCGTGGTCTGGACCACTTGATGAATATAAGGCCCATTGAATGTCGCCCATTTGATATATTTAAGGCCCAATGGGATGTACCTTAGGTCCATTGCAATGTGTGACCCCAACTCGGATTGTGTAATGATCGCGCCTTGAGTGCAATGTTGGTTTGACGTCCACATTGCGAGTGTAATGCTGGTTGGATGTCCACATTACGACTCTCCTTAGGGCCCATTATTTGGCCCGTACTTATTGTGTATAGGCCGTCTAGGCCCATCTGCATTGTAAGGATAGTTCATCACTTTTTTACATGTTTAGTATAGTTTCATGACTCATGATCATACGCATCATATGCATGCTTGATATGAGAATTGACTGATCATAGCATATGCCTTCGGGCAGGTCGTTTATGGGCTCGCGGTTAGGCGGTGTTGCCCTACATGAGCGCACAATATGCACAGAATTTGTTGCATGACTGGATAGCGTGATTTATGCATTTCGCATTTGTGTGACATGGTTATTATATGCCCTAACGACATCGGGGCCGTAGCCTCCACAGGCGTATCGTGGATGGCAGGATTGGATACTGAAAATCTTGTTCTACATGGGGTGCTATAGATATCCCTAGGTAAAAGTCCCTAAACCCTTGTGGTACCAAGAGGTTGCTCCAACGTCTAGACCGAGTGGGTAGATGAGCGGTGAGTGTCGATTACCAGATGGCTGCGCTCTCTACTGTGTCGTGGTCAGTTGGAAGCGGGTGCGGCCTTACCCGCCCGAGTGTAGGGGGTAAAGTTAGGTTGAGTTTGACCAACTCGAGGAATGGGTCCGCTATCGACAAGTCGAGCCCAATATTGGCAGACGGATAGTGAGGTCTTTTCCACTTACCTTATTGCACGCGATGAGGCAGCGATATGGTTTAGAGTGTACTAGACCCCGGTGATATCCCAGAGTTGAGCTGTATTGATATGTGGACTTAGATGAGGATTGTATGCTTGACTTGCATCTTGCATCGCATAGCCTTGGTACGGCTCATGATATTACGGATCCATCTGCATATTCCGCATTACTCTGATATTGCATGATCATATTACTACCTTGCGCACACACTTTCACCACCCTCTAAGCTTTCTATAAGCTTATGCACGACCGTTGCGTGCAGGTGATGTTGGGGCGCAGCAGCGCTGAGGCAGGAGTGTTTTTCAGATCGTTTTGGAGTTTTTGTTCTTCATCATTGTATTTCCCTTTATGCTCATTGTACTTGTAAAGTTTTTTATCATAGTGGAAATGTAATGGAGTTCTTGGTTGTTGTTTGTGGGTTATGCCTTTGGTTATGCTTATTACGAATCAAACTGACGTTGAAAATCCTCCTCGTAGCATCCCAGGATCGGAACCTAGCGAATGAGAGCTGGGAGCCGAGAATGGGGTTTTATGGAGGCTGTCGTCGCCGGATTCGGCGATCGAAAATTTTGTAAGTCCGGTTTTCGAGTTTGGGGCATGACATATTGAGAGGTTGATACAGATGTTGTTCTAAGGACAACCTTGCACCAAAAGCCAAAGGTTTATAATAGGACAGCCTGATTTCTAGAACGGTCTATGTATCAAAAACGCAAACTGATATAGAGGAATAAAGAAATAAATAGCAAAGGAAGTAACTAAGCTAATACAATATTTCCATACTTGCATAAAAGAAATTACAACATTCTCCACAATTGCATAAAGAAAAATTTCAACATCCACAAAATAAAATAAATAATCAATCACCACAAGATCAGAAATTATAGTGGTTCGCTTGTGTGTACACCTACTGTTTAGAAAAATAGCCACACAACAATTCCACTCCTAATATCCTCACACAGTGGATATTAGCGTTCACTATGAAAATAGATTTTTCAAGGTTCACCTAAAACCCTCACAATTGTGTCTTTCAAGTGGGCTTATACAATTCAAAAACCCCACACTCTGAGTTTTCTGGATCACCTCAGACAAACCAAAATAAAGAGATTTTTCTGGCACAATCTCAATGAAAATAAAAGAATGAATTTACAAAACTGTAAAATACTTATCTGGATATTCTCCTTTTGATGTAGCTCGGAAGAACCAATTCAGAGTAGAAGTTGAATGTTCACACTCACTTGTGAAATGGTTCTAAGTTTTAAATTGATTTTAAATTAAATCACCTTTGGTTAACTTGACTTGATTTTGATTCGAAGAAATAGGAATACTTCAAACCCTCTTTCAAATAAAATTGAAATGCAGAATACAAAATCAAATGTAAAGAAAGTTATTTAAAGAGAATATAAAATGAGCATTAAATAGCTTAAGAATATCACTAACTTATCTCTCAAAGTGGCGTATTGATTTTACTTGAATTGGATATCAAACTCTGAAATTCGTGCTCTATTTATAAGTATAGAAACCGCATCTTCGACTGGTCCTGAGGTCGGCACGACTGGTCCAAGAACCAACAAACTTTTAAAAATTTGAGCGTAATAAAATAAGGTCATTCCACGACTGGTCGAAAGACCTGCTCGACTAGTCGAGTGGCCTCCACGACCGGTTGAGTCTTATCTATGACTGGTCGTGTGGAACCCAATTTAGTTGTTGGACTTTGAGTCAAGTTTGCAAGACTAGTCGAGCACAGGTCAAGCATTGTTCATACGACCAGTCAAGTAGTCTCCAGTACTGGTCAAGGCTTTAACAAAAATTTTTGAAAATAAGTAACAAACTTAAGACTGGTCGAGGAATTCTTGGATTGGTCGAGCTAGTGCTAGGACTAGTCGAACTTAGTCCAAGACTAGTTGAAAAACAGACTATGCACTTATAAAATGACCCAATTAAATTATGTATTCAAAATGACCTACCCTATGGTGAATATAAGGTCATTCATACCTTATATATGATGTATGAACATTGAATCTTCTTTTGCTTCAGTTGATAGTTGATCTTTGTAGTTCACGAAGCTTGATATCTTGTCATATGATGAAACTTGAACCTGAGACTTCTGAAGCTTGAATTTGACTAACATTGAAGCTTCAGCTTGAGATTCAAAATATAGGAACTTTGTCTTGACTTGGACGAAGCTTTGAAAACTTGACCTACTGAAGCTTGAAAGATTGAATTCACACTTGATGTTGTACTTGAACATGAACATGTAATCTTACATTTAAAGTTCTTGAAGTAAAGACCTTTGATCTTATACATGAAATGCAATGTCTTGTATTGGTAGAAGCGCTACACAAGACACATATTCCAAGAGGTTTTCCAAGATGTTTTGGCACTATAAAATTTGATAATAATAAGAGCTAGAAAACTTAGCACTTACACATGTGTATAACTTGTAAGTTAGGGGGGAAAGTATCTTCCAAGAGGACTCCCTTAAAAGGGTAAATGTAAGCATCGAACATGGATTCCCAAAATGGGCGTGGTCCATTCATTATTTTTTGTTCTATTTAAGAGGAGATGCTCAGGAAAAAGAGAGATTAGATAGGTGAATTGTTGCAAACATGCTGATGTGGCCCACTTGTTCACAATCCCGATCTTATACCAAGTTGATACTTTTTTAGCAATGCATCAAGTGCTTGGTCCCAATCTTCATACACGAGTAAAGGTTGTTTACAATTTTTCAAACAAATTCGAAAAGTAACTTTTAGCTATGAAAATTTTCATAGCTAAAAAACGTGGATGAAACTTTTAGCTATGAAAAGTTTCGTCGCTAAAGGCTGTAAATAATTTTTAGAAAAATCGAATGTTTACTTTTAGCTAAGAAAATTTTCGTAGCTAAAAAACATGGATGAGACTTTTAGCTATGAAACGTTTCGTCACTAAAGGCTGTAAACAATTTTTCAAAAAAAAATCAAAAGTTTTACTTTTAGCTAGGAAAATTTTTGTAGCTAAAAAACGTGGATGAAACTTTTAGCTATGAAAATGTTCAACGCTAAAGGCTGTAAACAATTTTTCAAAAAAAATCGAAAGATTTACTTTTAGCTATGAAAATTTTTGTAGATAAAAAACATGTATGAGACTTTTAGCTACGAAAAGTTTCGTCGCTAAAGGCTGTTAACAATTTTCAAAAAAAATTGAAAGGTTTATTTTTAGCTACAAAAAGGTTCATAACTAAAAAACGTGGATGAGACTTTTAGCTACGAAAATTTTCCTCGCTAAGGGATGTAAACAATTTTTTTAAAAAATCAAAAGGTTTACTTTTAGCTACGAAACTTTTCGTAGCTAAAAAACGTGGATGAGACTTTTAGCTATGAAAAGTTTTGTCGCTAAAGGTTGTAAACAATTTTTGAAAAATAATCAAAAGATTTACTTTTAGCTACGAAAAGTTTCATAGCTAAAAAACGTGTATGAGACTTTTAGCCACGAAAAGTTTCGTCGCTAAAGGCTGTAAACAATTTTTGAAAAAATTAAAAGGTTTACTTTTAGCTAAAGGGTGTTTTGAATTTTTTTAAAAAATAAAAAGTATTGATGTATCCTTTTAGCGACAAAATTAATTTCATAGCTAAAGGTGGCTTTTAGCGATGAAAATGTTCGTCGCTAAAGGGTGTTTTGAATTTTTGAAAAAACAAAAAGTCAAGATGTTTCCTTTTAGCAACGAAATTAATTTCGTAGCTAAATGTGGCTTTTAGCGACGAAAATGTTTCTTCGCTAATTTTGGCTTTTAACGACGAAAATGTTTCGTTGCTAAAGGGTGTTTTGAATTTTTAAAAGCCAAAAAAAACTCAAAATGTTTCCTTTTGCTGACGATACAGTTCGTCGCTAAAAATAATTATAAATATTTACAGAACTTTTACCTATGAAAATTTTTGTAGGTAAAAGTCTCTTTTTTTACACCTGTTACAATATATTTCATCATATTCATGTTGATATACACCTGTTATATAATATATTTGATCATATTCACATTCACATCCATCTAAACCCAAACTAGTAAATCCATCCAAACATAAACTACATTTATCCAAACATAGACTACATCCATCTAAACAGAAACAATCTTATCGACATCACATTCATCCACGCATTGGGGTTATAGATTTCGGTTAAGGTTTAGGTTTAGGTTTAAGTTATAGGTTATAGGTTATAGGTTATAGCTTTAGGAAATTGAGAATAGGTTAAGGTTAAGGTTTAGGAAATCGGGTTCGGGTTCGACATTGGGGTTAGGTTTGGGTTTTCAAGTTTAGGTTTAGGTTTAGGTTAGGCAGTTGAGATTAGGATTAGGTGTAGGTTAAGGTTTAGGGATTTGAGAAGACATTTAGGTTTTAGGTTTATGTTTAGGTTATAGGTTTAGGTTTAGATTATAAGTATATGTTATAGGTTTAGGTTTAAGTTAGGTTACAGGTTAAGGGAATTGAGAATAGGTTATAGGTTATAGCTTTAGGGAATTGAGAATAGCTTAAGGTTTAGGTTTAGGAAATCAGGTTCGGGTTCGAGATCGAGTTTGGGTTTGGGTTTGGAAGTATAGGTATAGGTTTAGGTTAGGGAGTTGAGATTAGGATTAGGAATAGGTTTAGGTTTAGGGACTTGAGAATACGTTAAGGTTTAGGTTTAGAAAATTGGGTTCGGGTTCGAGATCAGGTTTACATTTGGGTTTTAGGTTTAGGTTTAGGTTATACGTTTAGGTTATAGGTTATATGTGTAGGTTTAGGTTTAGGTTTAGGTTATAGGTTATAGGTTATAGGTTATAGGTTATAGCTTTAGGGAATTAAGAATAGGTTAAGGTTTAGGTTTACGAAATCGGGTTTGGGTTCGGGATCGGGTTTGGGTTTGGGTTTTCAGGTTTAGGTTTAGGTTTTGGTTAGGGGTTGAGATTAGGATTAGGTGTAGGTTTAGGTTTAGGGATTTAAGAATATGTTTAGGTTTTAGGTTTTAGGTTTAGGTTATAGGTTTGGGTTTAGGTTATAAGTGTAGGTTATAGGTTTAGGTTTAAGTTAGGTTACAGGTTATAGCTTTAGGAAATTGAGAATAGGTTAAGGTTTAGGTTTAGGAAATCAGGTTCGGGTTCAGGATTGGGTTTTAGGTTTAGGTTATAAATGTAGGTTATAGGTTTAGGTTTAAGTTAGGTTATAGGTTAAGAGAATTGAAAATAGGTTATAGGTTTAGGTTTAAGTTAGGTTATAGGTTATAGCTTTAGGGAATTGAGAATAGGTTAAGGTTTAAGTTTAGGAAATGAGGTTCAGGTTCGAGATCGGGTTTAAGTTTGGGTTTTCAAGTTTAGGTTTAGGTTTAGGTTAGGGAGTTGAGATTAGGATTAGGTATAGGTTTAGGTTGAGGGATTTGAGAATACGTTTAGGTTTTAGGTTTAGGTTTAGGTTTTAGTTTATACATTTAGGTTATAAGTTTAGGTTTAGGTTTTGGTTTAGGTTAAGGTTATAGGTTTTGGTTTTGGTTTTGGTTTAGGTTTTAGGTTTAGGTTAAGGTTATAAGTTTAGGTTATAGGTTATAGGTTATAGGTTAGGTCTAGGTTTAGGTTTAGGTTTAGGTTTAGGTTATAGCTTTAAGGAATTGAGAATAGGTTAATGTTTAGGTTTAGGAAATCGGGTTCGGGTTTAGGTTTGGGTTTTGAAGTTTAGGTTTAGGTTATATAGTTGAGATTAGGGTTAGGTGTAGGTTTAGGTTTAAGGATTTGAGAATACATTTAGGTTTTAGGTTTAGGTTTAGGTTATAGGTTATAGGTTATAGGTTATAGCTTTAGGGAATTGAGAATAGGTTAAGGTTTAGGCTTAGGAAATCGGGTTCGGGATCGGGATCAGGTTTAGGTTTGGGTTTTCAAGTTTAGGTTTAGGTTAAGTAGTTGAGATTAGGGTTAGGTGTAGGTTTAGGTTTAAGGATTTGAGAATACATTTTTATTTTAGGTTTAGGTTGAGGTTAGGTTTAGGTTTAGGTTATAGGTTATAGGTTATATCTTTAGGGAATTGAGAATATGTTAAGGTTTACGTTTAGGATATCGGGTTCGGGTTCGGGTTTGAGATCGGGTTTAGGTTTGAGTTTTCAAGTTTAGGTTAGGGAGTTGAGATTAGGATTAGGTGTAGGTTTAGGTTTAGGGATTTGAGAATACATTTAGGTTTTAGGTTTAAGTTTAGATTTAGGTTTTAGTTTATAGGTTTAGGTTATAGGTTTGGGTTTAGGTTATAGGTTTAGGTTAAGGTTAGGTTATAGGTAATAGGTTAAGATTTAGGTTATAGATTTTGGTTAAGGTTTAGGTTTAGGTTATAGGTTATAGGTTATAGCTTTAGGGAATTGAGAATAGGTTAAGGTTTAGGTTAAAGAAATTGGGTTTGAGTTCGGCATCGGGGTTAGGTTTGGGTTTTCAAGTTTAGGTTTAGGTTTAGGTTAGGGACTTGAGATTAGGATTAGGTGTAGGTTTAGGTTTAAGGTTTTGAGAATACATTTAGGTTTTATGTTTAGTTTTAGGTTTTAAGTTTAGGTTGTAGGTTTAGGTTTTGGTTATAAGTGTAGGTTATAGGTTTAGGTTTAAGTTTATAGGTTATAGCTTTAGGGAATTGAGAAAGGTTAAGGTTTAGGTTTAGGAAATCGGGTTCAGTTTCGGGATCGTGTTTAGGTTTGGGTTTTCAAGTTTAGGCTTAGGTTAAGTAGTTGAGATTAAGATTAGGTGTAGGTTTAGGTTTAAGGATTTGAGAATACATTTAGGTTTTAGGTTTAGGTTTAGGTTAAGGTTTAGGTTATAGGATATAGGTTATAACTTTAGGGAATTGAGAATAGGTTAACGTTTAGGTTTAGGAAATCGGGTTTGCGTTCGGGATCGGGTTTAGGTTTGGGTTTTCAAGTTTAGGTTTAGGTTTGGGTTAGGGAGTTAAGATTTGGATTAGGTGTTGTTTTAGGTTTAGGGATTTGAGAATACATTTAGGTTTTAAGTTTAGGTTTAGGTTATAGGTTATAGGTTATAGGTTAAGGTTTAGGTTTAGGTTTAGGTTATAAGTTTAGGTTATAGGTTTAGGTTTGAGTTTAGGTTATAAGTTTAGGTTTAGGTTTTAGGTTTAGGTTAAGGTTAGGTTATAGGTTATAAGTTTAGGTTATAGGTTTAGGTTTAGGTTATAGATTTTGGTTAAGGTTTAGGTTTAGGTTGTAGGTTATAGGTTATAGGTTATAGCTTTAGGGAATTGAGAATACGTTAAGGTTTAGGTTTAGGCAATTGAGTTTAGGTTCAGTTTGGGTTTTTAGGTTTAGGTTAGGGAGTTGAGATTAGGATTAGGTGTAGGTTTAGGTTTAGGGATTTGAGAATATGTTTAAGTTTTAAGTTTAGGTTTAGTTTTTAAGTTATAGGTTATAGGTTTAGATTATAGGTTAATGTTTAGGTTTAAGTTTAGGTTATATATTTAGGTTTGGGTTTAGGTTATAGGTTATAGGTTTAGGGATTTGAGAATAGGTTTAGGTTAGGGCATAAGTTATAGGTTAAGGTTTAGGGATTTGAGTTTAGGTTATAAGTTATAGGTTTAGGTTATAGGTTGTATGTTGTAGGTTAAAGTTTAGGTTATTGGTTATAGTTTTAGGGTGTGGTTTAGGTTAAGGGTGTGGTCCCTACAAATATAGATCTAAACATGACCTGTCCAAATGACCAGGCCATTTCAATGTTGTCCATAGGAAATGAACAGCGTTATCATGGTCATAACAGTGGTTCTCACCTTCCAGGGATCTCCGTTCAACATCCGGATAGCTCCGACCTACATCCAGATCTGCTCCATCAATTTCGAGCAAATACATAAACACGGCCTGTCCAAATGGCCAGGCCACTCTAATGCTGTCTATAGGAAATGGATAGCTTCATCATGGTCATAACAGCAGTTCCCACCTTCCAAGGACCCCCGCTCAACATCCGGATAGCTTCGGCGCACATTCAGTCTGCTTCAATAAATTCAAGCTAATTCATAAACACAGCCTATCCTAATGGTCAGGCCACTCCAATGCTGTCCATAGGAAATGGACAACTTTATCATGGTCATAACAGCAGTTCTCACCTTATAAGGACCCGCCGCTCAACATCCGGATATCTCCGATGCACATCCGGGTCTGTCCATAAGGTTTACAAGGACCATTTTAGGCAACAGAAGGCAATGGAACAATATACACATTTTATCTTCATACTGAGAGCAAAAATACAATGCTAAGTAAACAAACATTTCTAACAAACTTTTACGTGAAAGAAAAGCTCTAAAATGTACTATCTTAAAGTCAAATAAAAGACTTCAATTGATATTTTGTTATCCCAGTACTTTGATGGGTGCAGGACAACTTTTGTTGAAGCAAGCCTTAGATAGGCCTTGCTCATAATACTGGAAGATGAGAAACTCCTCATGTATAAATGTAAAATGAAGACAAGGATGACCATCGCCAAGAGATAAAAAAAGTTTCTCATGTTAGTAGGCCTACAAGTACCTTGAAAGTTAGAGAAAGTATGTTTTTTTAGAATTTCCTAAAGGTTTTCTATCCCTAGCTTTAGACGAGCATGTTAAGAGGTAAAATGCTTTTCACCAATGGGTTTTATGCCAAATATCTACAGTGCAAAACCAGAGAGAAGAACAATGAAGAGTAAGAATGAATTATAATGAACAACATACTATGATAAGTAATTATATGCCCTTTTTTCCCAAGAAAATGCGAACACGCACACACACAGTGCGTGCAGAAATACATGGTAATTTACATTGTAAAATTTTATATGAGGACAGCCTATACATTCATAGACCATAAAGTTATGTACATAGTCACTATATACAAAGTAAACATAAACACTAGACTAGAAAGTAATCTAGAATGAGAATAGAAAATTTTCATCCAGAATTTAAAGGGATAAACTAAAGAGACCTTATAATTTAATGAAACACTCCAATTGTCAGTTCATGTCAATTAAATGTAAGGAAGCCTGTTGGAACCCAACCTGACAGTCTAACTGCTAAATATGCCCATCCTTTCTACTTTTGGTTGGACAACATTACTATTTTATAATCAGAAGTAGAAATGATGGGTGCATCTAGCAGCAAGAGTGGATGCAAAGGGTGGCTCCCAAAATGTTTGGGTAATTACTCGAGTCATGATTCATGAATAAATTCAATACCGATCTATGATTGATATCATAGATCCATTACATACAAACATTTTTTCATAGTATCAACACTTTTATTTTTAGTAGAATAATACAAAAAAAATTAAATGATACAATAATGCCCCATTGAAGACACTAATACTCAAATTTAAAAATACTATTGCAGAATCTTCTAGCATTTAGGACCAAAATTGTCACGGCCCAAACTTGGAAATCAGGCTCATAAAATTCTCGATCGCCGAATCTAGTGTCGACAGCCTCTGTAGAACCCCATTCTCGGCTCCCAGCGCCCATTTGCTAGGTTCCGATACTGGGATGCTACAGAGAGAATTTTCAACAACAGTTTGATTCGTAATAATCATAACCAAAGGCATAACCCACAAACAACAACCAAAAAACTTCATTACATTTCCACTATGATAAAAAACTTTACAAGTACAATAAGCATAAAGGGAAATACAATGATGATAGACCAAAAGCTCTAAAATAATCTGCCACATGCTTAAGCCTTAGCGCTGGTGCGATCCAACGTCACCTACACGCAATGGTTGTGCATAAGCTTATAGAAAGCTTAGAAGGCAGTGAAAGTGTGTAGGCAAGGTGGTAATGCAGTTATGAAGTATCAGAATAATGTAGAACATGCTGATGAAAGTTAAGAATACCATTAGTCGTATCAAGGCCATGTGGTGCAAAGCATGAATGATGTCGGCCATACCAAGGCCATGTGATGTGAAATGTAACTCAAGCATACAAATCCTCATCTAAGTCCACATGTCAATACAGCTCAACTTTGGAATATCACCGGGGTCTAGTACACTCTACACCAGATCGCTGCCACATCGCGCGTAATAAGGTAAGTGAAAGAGACCTCACTATCCGTCTGCCAATATCGGGCTCGACTCGTCGATAGCGGACCCATTCCTCGAGCTGGTCAGACTTAGCCTAGCATTGTCTCCTACACTCGGGCGGGTAAGGCCGCACCCCCTTTCAACCGACCATGACACAGTGGAGAGCGCAGCCATCTGATAATCGGCACTAAAAGCTCATCTACCCACTCGATCTAGATGTTGGAGCAACCTCTTGGTAACATAAGGGTTTAGGGACTTTCACCCAGGGATATCTATAACACCCCATGTAGAATAAAATTTTCAGTATCCAATCCTGCCAACTATGTTACGCCTGTGGAGGCTATGGCCCTGATGTCACTAGGATGTACAATAACCATGTCACACAATACGAAATGCATGAATCACACTATCCAGTCATGCAGCAAATCCTGCACGTATCGTGCGCTCATGTAGGGTAACACCGCCTAACCGGGAGCCCATAAATAATATGTCCGAAGGCATATGCTATGATCAGTCACTTCTCATATCAAGCATACATATGATGCGCATGATCATGAGTCATGAAACTATATTAATCATGCAATAAAGTAATGAACTATCCTTACAACGCAAATGGGCCTAAACAACTTACACACAACAAGTACGACCTATCAATGGGCCCTAAGGAGAGTCGTAATGTGGACATTCAACCAACATTATACTTACAATGTGGACGTCAAACCAACATTTCTCCCAAGGCATAGCCCATTGTGAACATCATTACATAATCCATGTTGGGATCACACATTGCAATGGACCTTAAGAACATCCCATTGGGCCTTAAATACATCAAATGGGCCATATCATATGGGCCTTATATTCATTAAGTGGGCCACATCAATGGGCCTTATGTACATTGCAATGGGCTATATCTCTTGGGCCTTGAATACAACAAATGGGCCTAATCAAATGGGCCATAACCCATGGGCCTTATATTCATCAAGATGGGCTTCGATCACGGGCCACAAATACATTAAGATGGGCCTCAACTAATGGTTGGACTGTTTGGATGAAACTCATGCATCATGGTAGGTCCCATAGGGATGGAAGGCATAGATTAATCACATGCTCCATGGTGGAGATCCATACTGATGAAAGGTGTGGACACAAAACATACATAAGTGGGTCTTAAGTAGGACCCACCAAAATGTTTATTTTCCACCCGACCTAGGGCCCAACATAATGTTTATTTTCCATCCAAACTGGGGCCCAACATGATGTTTATTTCATCCAAACTGTTCATAGGGTCACATGGGCATAGGGTCCATTGTAATATTTATTTATCATCCAACCTGTTGGTAAGGGCACGTGGGCTAAGGGGCCCACTGTAGTTTTTTTTTTATTTGCCACCCAACCTATTTATAACGTTACACAGTCGGGGGGGGGTAGGTCACACCATCCAGTGTGGACGCTTCTGCAGATATAACACATAAATCATGGTGGGTCCCACCGTTCACACCTGTGGACGGTGTGAATAAAATACTTAAATCATTGTGGGTCCCAAGTGGGGCCCACCATAACATTTGTTTTACATCCAAATTGTTGGTAAGGTCGCACGAACCTGGATGAACAGGAAAAACAAATTTCATCTTGATCCAAAACTTCTGTGGACCCAAAAAGAGTTTCAATGGTAAAGTTCAATCCCAATATTTCCTGCAGTGTAGGCCACCTTAGCTGTGGATAGGACTGAAATTTGGAGGGGGCCCATTGCTGGGAGTGGCCCACCTCATGAACGGCGTGGATGTAAAATATACATCATGGTCGGGCCCACATGTAGGGTCGTGGCCCTTGGCCCATCCGTCCATACGCAGCACGTTGCTGCTACTGTTGTCAGGGGCAGCAGGCGCTGCCCCTTATGTATGTATTATATTTATTTTTTTGAAAACACATTTTCTTACAGTTTTTCGTGTGTGCGGCCCGCATCATGTAAATTCATCCCAACCATTGGTCTCTACAGACTATGACAAGTCCATCCAGCCTAATATTGGACACGTCTTGGCGCTTTGGGAATTTTAAGCAAATTTGAAAGGTGAAAATCACCGTTTTTAATGCTATGGCCCACCCGATACTCGGATCAACCTCATTTTTTGGCTCAACGCCTAGAATAAGATGGGGAAAGGAATGGACAGCGTGGATTAAGTCCTTACATCAAAGTGGGGTCTACATGAGTGGACCACCCATAAGCTTGGAAACAAGCTGATATTTGTGTTTTCCAAACCACGTCCAGCGTCCCTGGACGTTGGACATTGCGCGTGATAAGTACATTAGAGGTGGGCCCTGCTTAGGTGGGCCACCTCATGGAGGATGGTGTGGATATAACACACACAAAGTGGGCCCCACTTGTAGATGGTTTGGATAGAATACATGCCTCATGGTGGGGTCCATTCAAGTGGGCCACACAACCATATCATGGTCTCATAAAAGAAAACGAAATAGAGAGGGAGAGAGAGAGAGATAGAGAGTGGGACACGTATGATGGAGGGACCCCGACATTATGGGCCATCCCTTGCAACCAATCATACATCAAGTGGGTCCCATTACACAAGGACCCATTAAATAAAAAACCAACGGTGGAGATCCCTTCTCCACTAAAATAGACGGTCTAGATGACCCTAGGTATACAAGAAAAATAAACATCATGATGGGGTCCATGGAGAATGGCCCCATCATGGAATGATCATGATGATCAAGGTGGGCCATCGGCCACATCTTAGGGTCCCAAGTGAGATCCAAACCATTGATCGATAGGCTTCACTTGGCGCATCTGAAAAACATCAAAACTACTCTATCAAAGCATCCATCGTTCGATCTTCTTGCTCTCTTGGGTTCCTTAGCTCCTTAGATTTAATTCCAACGGAGGAGATGAGGTTTGGATGGTTGAGATGGGAGATCTTGGGATGGAAAGGTGGAACACACTTGGAGCTTGAAAGAGCTTGGAGAGGCTCATACATATGGTGCTTTCTCTTACTTAGAAAGAGAATTTTTTTAAAATGAAATGAGAGAGAGGGTTGTAAAGAGAGAGGAGTGATGGGTGATGGATGTGTTGATGTGGTGAGTGATGGGTGTGTAAGATATTTTTGACTTTTGTGGCAAATGTTGTAAGAAAAGTATGTCTTGTGTAAGAACTTTTTAACTTTTGGGGCTTGTTTGGGAAAGTGTGAAAGGTGATGTGTACTTGACATATTGAGATTGATGGATTAATGTGAAAAGTCATAGAGATTCTCTTGGGTTTTGCAACGCGCGACATTTTCCTCGCACCGAACGCTGGCCCACATCTCCTGACCAGGGTATGGTCTCGGCGTGCGAGTCGCGGCATCAGAACCGCCGCGACGGCGCGGTCACTATGGTAAAGGTCTTGGGTTGAGTCAACTCAGGTTAACGACGTATGACTCAAGGTCACGTGCAAATATCGGTTAAGGGTCGAAGGTTGTCAGAATTCGACTGGGAAGACTGCGAAAGTCTATAGAACGGTACGGTCTAGGATATGGGGCTTACAAAAACCTACAGAGGAAGGTTGTAATAAATAACCCAAAACTTCTCAATCCACAATAGAAAAAACCCATTTAGTCAATAACTTGCATAAAAATGGCTTGAATTTGACTTCAAGAATTAGTGGACCCAAAATGATCTCTGTTTCCTAAATTATGGTCCACTTGGTAATTGGATCTTCTTCATTTTAAGGATGATGTCCCAAAATGATCTAAAAACACGGATGGACAGGGTCGATACAAAATACACACATCAAGATAGATTACACCTTGGAAATCATTTCTAGTAAGGTTTTGACAGCCATGCCTTGCAAAAGTGGTGCCTATATTCATCCAAATACCTTTTCCTAGTTGCCTCAAGTGCTATAATTTTTCTCCACACATTCATCAATGACTCAATATTCATAAATCTGCTGCCCCAAAATTCTAATCTTTCCATGGGTGGTAAATATCAAGCATGAGAACATTTGAAAATAAGACCATGCGCATTTGGATGTACAATCTAATTGAATTACAATCATTATCTAATAATGATCATGGAAACAACCAAGTTGTGATTTCCTTATAGCATTCACATTGCCGGTCAGGTTCCAAATCATAGTTGTGATATTTCAACTTGGAATTGGTAGACTGCAATTTGGGGGATAGTCCTTACTATTCCCCATTTCTTCTTAATAATACCGAATCTTCAAATAAATTCATCTGTGCATCCAAACACAGCCCTGATTCAACAGATTGATACCATGAATCAAATAAGCTGATAGCCAATTGAAACAGGTGATCCTGATTTAATGGGAACCAAACTGAATTAATATGAAACAAGCCCTACTGAATTTGGATTTTGAAGTAGAAACAAGGGTCCTGCATGGGTTTTTGAGAAAATATTTAAAACAATAAATCTTTCAATGAAAAGAGAAATATGATGACAATAATGGAGAGAAGGAAAGGAAAAAAAACTACTTACAGTGGCATTTGTGCAGCTGAAACTGCATACGCAACCTTAGGGTCCTTGGTAGAACTGAAAGAAGGGAAGAACATGAGATTGAGATTGAGAGAGAGAGAGAGAGAGAGAGAGAGAGAGAGAGAAATTCCTCCTCGAGCCTCAGAGACAGAGAGAGGGCGTGCGTGGGTAGGGCGTGCGGCAATGGTGGGGTGAAGATATCAGAGAGAGAGAGGAAGAGAGACAGAGAGAGAGAGAGAGAGGAGGCAGAGGGTGCGAGAGAGATAGAGAGAGCGGAGGGATTTCTAGTGGTCGGGCGTCGGGCGGGCGTGCGGCGGTAGGGAAAGAGAAGAAAGGGAAATGGGGCTAGGGTTGGGTGGGATCGGGTATATGGGAAAAAAAATTTGTACGGTCGAGCTCATGGGAACTTCCAATGAGGTTGAACTATGTGGGTCCCACTATGATGCGTGTAGACCATTAACACCGTGCATTTGATGGGCACCCTTTAAATTATGGGATATCCCAAAAATCAGTCGTATATGAAACTTAGGTGGGCCATACCATCTAAAATCATGTGAAGAAATGCCTAAAACATATAAAATCACTTGGTGCGGCCCACCTAAAAACTTGGTCTAACTCTTCATCCATGTGGGACACATAATGAATGGGCTGAATTTGTGAACCACATCTCAATGGTCCCAACAAATGATTATGAATATTTTAATGGAGGGTAACCCCTCTCAACTTTTGTATGTGGTGTGGCCCAAAAAAGTCACGGATTGACTTGATTTTTAAGCCCCAGGCCCACCATGGAATGGTGCATCTGACTGATTGGGTAGATGTTCAACACGCATCACAGTGGGGCCCACACAACTCGACCGTATGAGAAGTTCCCATGAGCTCGATCGTATGGAATCTTTTCCCATATATATATATATATATATATATATATATAATAAATTATAAAATTGTTATATATCCATCATTAAAATCCTCATAAGGCCCACTATACTGTTTATTTGACATCCAATATGTTGATTAGGTCATACAGGGCCAGATGAAGGGGAAAAACAAAAATCAGTTTGATCCAAAACTCAAGTGTACCATGCCACGTGAAATAGTGTGTAATAATGATTTCCACCATTGATACCTTGCTTGGGCCCACAATAATTTTTATTTGACATCCAACATGTTCATAATATCAAAAAGATATAAATGAAGGGAAAACACAAACATCATCTTGATCCAAAACTTTTATGAATGTTATTTTTAATGGTGGATGTTCAGTCCCTACTTTTTAGTCCACTTAAGCTTTGGAACCGCCCCATTTTTTGGTTAATATCTTAAAATGATCCGAGAAAAGCATTGAACGGTATGGAGAAAGTCAATCCATGACTTGGGTGGGCCAAGAGCTTAAAAATAAAGTCAATCCATGACTTGGGTGGGACTGTTGCCGAACCTGTCCTCTCTCTGTCTCTCTCGCATCCTCTCCCTCCTCTCTCTCTGTGTCTCTCTTTTCCTATCTCTCTGATCTCTCTCTTGCGGACCGTTGTTGAATGCCATACCCATGCACAGATTTAGTTTGGTCCAGTAGGAGGGCCATCTATGTGGAATCCCACCATGATGTATGGGTTTTAATCCTCACCGTCCATCTTCACAGCTTTAGTTTTGTAAGGCTTGTTGTGTCCTATGATGACTTGCTTTCTTCTACAGAACTCGTGTTGATTAGAACGTATCAAATGTTAAACCCTGGGTCAGATGATGGTTTCTTCTACCATGTTAAACCCACGTTTTCTATGGCTTTCAGATCTCCCATGTAATGTGTCTCACTTATATACGCATGAGAATTCAACTTTATATGCTGTATTTTTTTATTCTCATGGATTGCATGATGGGGCATGCTCTTTTATCCATCAATGGATGGTAAATGAAAATTTTTATACTGCATTTGTCTGCTGGGTTATGATGCGTTGCCTCTGTAATTCATAGTTTTATTACTCACATCAATGATGTGTTGCCTCTTTTTTATGAAAGATGTTTTCTAATTTTTTTCTTTTCTTTTTATAAATGAAATGGTCCAACATCTGAGATAATGACACATATTTTTAAGTTCATCGTCATTCATTTCATCTATAAATATTTGTGGCACATGTATGGGATATCGACTGGTCATACATTGTGCCCTCCAATCTAGCATTCACCCAAAAATTTGTAGAAGTTTGATGATTTCAACTGCCAATTCATAGTTGTTTTGCCTGTTGATTGATAATAGTGGCTTGAATAACTTGGATACAGGCAACATCAGATGAGTCTCCATTCTCACAGCTCCACAAGTGTGATGATAACATGCCTGATATCTTAGATTCATGCACTATACCCTGATACTTTCATAGTTAAAATCCTAAATGCCTGTTTGTTTTTTATTTTCAAAGCCAAGATGGATTTTAAAAAAAGTCCCAACAAAGTGGGTATTGAACGTCCACCATTGCAAAAAAAGTCCCGACAAAGTGGAGCTCACCTGATGCTTGTGTTTTCTCTTCATTCATATCTTTTTGATATCGTGAACATGTTGGATGTCAAATAAACATTACTATGGGCTGAAGGAAGGTATATATCAACGATGGAAATCATTATTCCACATTTTTTCGTGTGGCATGGTACACTTGACTTTTGCATTTACCTATAAATTTGGGATCAACCCACATCGTTCATCCATTCTTCGAGATTATTTTAGAGAATTACCCAAAAAATGAATCATATCCAAAGATTAAATGGACCACACCACAAATAAGGAAAACAGATTGGCTACTCCCCCTGACACCATCCAATGGCTGATGGTTGGTACTCTATGGGCCACACCATGATGTATGTGTATTTAATCCATGTCGTCCATCTATTTTTAACGATCATCTTATGGCATGAGACCAAAAATGAGGCATATCCCAATCTTAAATGGACCACATTGCAGGAAATAATTTTGAATGAACACAACCATTTAAAACATTTTGGGGGCCATAAAAGATTTGGATCGAGATGATTTTTTTTTCCCCCTCATCTAATCTTGTATGACCTAATAAACAGATTGGATGCCAAATAAACAGTAAACCGGGCCTTACAAGGATTTTAATGATGGATATCCAATCACTATTATTTTCATGTGGTGTGGTCCACCTGATATTTATATACCTCTCATTTTTGGGCCCCACCATGATGTATGTTTTCACGTGTCTTTTTGATATTATGAATAGGTTGAATGGCAAATAAACATTACTGTGGGCATAAGGAAGGCATCAACGGTGGAAATAGATTTTTATATATTTTTAAATATTATGTGTGTGTGTGTGTGTGTGTGTGTGTGTGTGTGTGTGTGTATTAATAATATAATCTATATGGAAAAGGTTCTATACGGTGGAGCTCATGGGAACTCCCCATGAGGTCAAGCTGTGTGGGCCCCACCATGACGTGTGTTAAACATCGACACTGTGCATTTGATGGGTCCCCTTTAAATTATGGGATATCTCAAAAATCAACCGTATACGGAACTCCAGTGGGTCATACCATCTAAAATCATGTGAAGACATGCCTAAAACATATAAAAGCACTTGGTGGGGTCCCACCTGAAATTTGGATGCGTGTGAAACTTGGTATGACCCCTCATCCAAGTGGCACACACATAATGGATGGGCTGGATTTGTGAACCACATCTTGGTGGGCCCAAAAATTAATTACGAATGTTTTAATGGAGGGTAACCCCTCTCAACTTTTGTATGTGGTGTGGCCTCCACAAGTCACAAATTGACTTAATTTTTAATCCCTGGGCTCACCATGGAATGGTGCATCTGATTGATGGGGTAGATGTTTGACAAGCATCATGGTGGGGCTCACACAACTCTCCCCGCTATGGAGATTTCAAATAATAAACATGTGGTGGGCATTAGGATAGTTTCAAAGGTTGGAATCACTCTCCCTACTGTTTTCTATGGTGGGGTCCACTACAGATTTTTATCTCCCTCATTCTTTGGGTCATGACTTAAAATGATATCTCAAAATGGATGGACGGTGTGTATAAAACACATACATCATAGTGGGGCCCATAGACCACCAACCAACATCACTGGCGAAACCCGTCCGTGTTGTATAAACAATGTAAAATGCACATTGTGCGGATTTGAAAACTAAAATCCTATTTGAAGAGGGATTTCTAAAACCCTCTTTTGAATTCCATTTCCCTCTGATTTTTTCCCTCTCTCTTTCTTTCTAGCACCCTTTACTCTCTTGTCTCTCTGTCTCTCTCGCATCCTCTCTCTCTCTCTCTGTCTCTCTCTTCCTCTCTCTCTCTCTGATCTCTCCACCCTACCGTTGTCGTACGCCCTTTCTCTGTCTCTAAAGCTCGACGAGGTATCTCTCTCTCTCTCTCTCAATCTCAATATCGATTTAAGGATTTGGGGATTTTGGTGTTTGTTTTCAGATTCAACTCCTTTTCTAGGGGATTTTGGTGTTTGTTGCTGCACGCCCTACAACTCTCCACATTCTGAAGAACCATGGAAATTCGAAACCTACCTCCACTTTTCTTACTTTGTGGCATCACTGCTTCAAAATCTACATTACATGAGTTAGTAATGACATGAAACTACCATCTTGTAATTAAAAATTCTGTTGTACATGTGGCATGATGTTTTGGACAAAAAACAGCATGGTCACCCAAAAGGTTGAAAGATATCTATCCTTAATTTCTGCTTACAAAGTAAGCCTGTAGTGGCTCACCTCATCTCATCTATGAGAAGTTTCTTGTCTCATGCCTCCCAATTGAAGAGATTTGTGGATGTTCATAAAGTAGTTCAGGTCATCTCATTGTCATCATTTCTTCTTTCACTATATTTTTTTAATTAATTGATTTTTTCTGGAGGATTGTCGAAGTAATGGTGTTTTCCCCCTTTTTCTTCTTTACTGTTTTCTTACAAACTTAATGTTGTGGTTTGAGGGTATTTTTATGTCGTTGTGCTACTATGGAGCTAATAGTGCACTTGGGGCTATGGCCAGAAGAAACTTTTCTTCTATATATATTACATATGGAAATCCCAAGTTAGGGGGAAAAAATAATAAACTAAGAAAATAAGAAAAAGGAAAGAAAGAAATCCTGGCATTGCAAAAGCTAAGGTGCCACTAAGCATCGAAACCATGCTCTGTCATGAGAAATTTAACAGCAGCTCTGAGGGGTATAACTTAAAAAGTGGCAATTTTAGTTATTGATTTCTTTTTCTTTTTCTTTTTCTACGTTGGTTTGAATTTACCCCATTACTAGAATTATTCAATCCAGAAACATACCCCCGGCTGAGTTTCATGTCTTATTTGTGGTTCAAATTAATATTTGCCTATATGTGGGTATGTCTAGTTGGTTTAATCAGCATTATTGCTCTGGTGCCTTTTTTCTCTAAGCACCATGATGTTTCTCAACTTGTCTTTATTTTTTTCTGGTGTCCTTTTTTTTTAGATAATCAGCTATCAGATCAGTTTTTTATGTTGCATTGAAGGGGCCTACTGAAGCTAAGCTAACAGTCAGGTACGAGAAACTCCCTATCAAATTACTAGTAACTCGAGGACAAGAAAGGTAACTATCTGATGAAATGAGAGGTGATCATTTTGGTATTGCCAATCTTCAATTTTTTACTAAAAAGTTTGGTTGTTATCATTCCAAATGCCTATAATCTAGCTGCTTCCATATCAAACTGGGAGATCTTATCTAGTAAACTAGTATTATGTTTTTCACATTGTCCTTAAATGGATTGTCTTTATGTAGCATAAAAGTCTAGTTTATCAAGCTTTTCTGGTATGTCCAATCTCTCTCATATGGGTTTGGAGCTATACAATTTTTATGGGCCTCATTGCCATGTACCATGTGGACAACTTGCTCCAGATTCATAAGGTTTCAAGGAATTCAACAGGAGGGCACACCACTGTTTTGTTTTTCTGATTCAAATCATCATTTGTGGTTGAAAACGGGATCATCCTGACTTGGCAGGAGACCAGTATGTAAGTGTTATTATATTGTTTCTAAGTAAGACCAAGGCGATCTTTTCCTTGTCTTATTTCAGGATGGTGACTGTTTTAAATTCCAACATTTTTTCTATATGTATTTGGACATTAAAAAATAAAAATAAAGGTTGATTGATTCTAAGAAATTCTAAGAGAGTATTAAAGTCAAAGAAACATACATTTTGGAGCCCATCAAATTAAACAGAGGGTATTTGGTCTACATACCTGCATTCTGAAATTGATGAAAACTAGTTAGGTAATCTGTCAAAACTAAACAACAGTAATCTTGGAATTCATGTTTTAATAATTTGAATCTGACAAAAAAGATAGTGAGATGTTTGGTCTTTGGCTCGATTACTTTGACAAGACATGTCTGGTTTTTGCTCGGCATCAGCTGAACTTCTATGGACAAAGAGAATTAAGAAAGATCCAATTAAATAAAATCATAATTCTTACAGTCCAACCTTATGTCATATTAGTTACCATGTAAGATGTGCAATGTGAGGTTAATGTGTCCAACTTGAACTCACCTGCAAAGAACAACAAATAAATTTTTTTTTTAAAAAGAAAAAAGAAAAGGAAAAGAACCATTTCACCTCCAATCTAAATGGAAAATCGAAACATGTTTAGGCTACATTTGGAAGATACTATTATTTATATCCAGCACAACAGGCAATTGTGCTCAATTTGGCTCTTTTTTACACTAACCATAGTTCAAAAACCCTAAAACTCACTGGACTCGATGTACAGCTAGGTGGGGTTGACTTGAAGACTCGACCTAACTCGACACGATGTTTAATGTAAAATTGAAATTATAGAATTAGTAGTAAATATTTAACACTTTTATATTTATATATGGAATATAGAATATAATAACAAACAACAAGATGTACTGTGTAGCTTACTTGTAAAGAGGTTGCATATCCAGACAGAGGTCTCAAGTCCCAACTCTCCTTTACCCCCTCGTGATTTTTTTTCCTTACAGTAAATTGGTTTGATAAGGAGAGTGACTTGGTTTGAGTCAACTCAAGTCGTGTCGATTCGACCATGTCTTCGGGCCGACTTAACAAATCTTCCCAAGTTCGAAGCGAGTCAAACCTTGTACTGAGTGAGTTTCCTGATGACATAGCTTGAAAAATCGCTGAGTTGAGTTGGCCGAGTTTTGAGTCATGTCAGTGTTTTTTAGAATTATTGCACTGACAGATATTATACCATTCTGCTCAGTTCTTAATGGGGTTTTCACCCTTGCCTTCTTGAACTAAAGTGAGTTTTCAGACATGTTCCAAATAGAAAGGGATGGTGTTATGGTTTCTAGTATGGTGGCTAGAAAAGGGAGGAAAAGAAAAAGGCCCTCTTCTATTTGTCTATCTGTGCTTGCAAAAGGTAAATATGATTTTTTTTTTCAAGTAAAGCTAGAATTAAACCCATGACATCAACATTCTGGCATTTAGCCTATGACATTTTTCATACTTTGTGGTTTGGTTTATCTTTTTGCGGTTTTTATTTATTGCTTGCAGAAGTGCTCATATTTAGGTCCATTGTCTGGTTGGATGCTTGTATTGGTGCCTTGATGTGGATGGGAACATGTCTGTTAGTTAGTTGGTATGATAATTCCCTCCAGTCTCAGTCCTTTGATTTGGTCAACCCCCATCAGATATAGGGCAGAAATTTGTTTGATAATTCATTCTATGTTATTGAATTGTTGGCCATGTTTAAATGTATTAGCTTGAAATTGATGGAGCAGACCCGGATGTGTGTAGGAACTATCCGGATGTTGAGCAGGGGTCCTTGGAAGGTGGGAACCGCTGTTATGACCATGATGAAGCTATCCATTTTCTATGTACAGCATTGGAATAGCCTGGCCATTTGGACAGGCAGTGTTTATATCCGTATTTACAGGGACCACACCCTTAACCTATTCTCAATTCCCTAAAGCTATAACTTATAACCTAAACCTAAACCTAAACCTATAACCTTAACCTAAACCAAAACCATGGACCTAAACCTTAACCTATAACCTATAACCTATAACCTAAACTTATAACCTATAACCTAACCTTAACCTTAACCTAAACCTAAAACCTAAACCTTAACTTATAATTTATAACCTATAACCTAAACTTATAACCTATAACCTAACCTTAACCAAAATATATAAACTAAAACCGTAACCTAAACCTAAAACCTAAATGTATTCTCAAATCCCTAAACCTAAACCTACACCTAATCCTAATCTCAACTCCCTAACCAAAACCTAAACCTAAACTTGAAAACCCAAACCTAAACCTGATCCCAAACTCGATAACCTTAACCTAAACCTTAACCTATTCTCAATTCCCTAAGCTATAACCTATAACCTATAACCTATAACCTAAACCTAACCTAAACCTACACCTAATCCTAATCTCAACTACTTAACCTAAACCTAAATTTGAAAACCCAAACCTAAACCCAATTCCGAAACCGAACCCGATTTCCTAAACTTAAACCTTAACCTA
The DNA here is from genome assembly GCA_037074715.1 of Magnolia kwangsiensis. Lineage (NCBI taxonomy): Eukaryota > Viridiplantae > Streptophyta > Magnoliopsida > Magnoliales > Magnoliaceae > Magnolia > Magnolia kwangsiensis. Next base: position 36,236,848 of record CM073576.1, on the reverse strand, counting down.
TTCTCAATTCCCTAAAGCTATAACTTATAACCCATAACCTAAACCTATAACCTTAACCTAAACCTAAAACCTAAACCTAAACCAAAACCTATAAAATTAACCTAAACCAAAACCTATAACCTAAACCTTAACCTATAACCTATAACCTATAACCTAAACTTATAACCTATAACCTAACCTTAACCTAAACCTAAAACCTAAAGCCTAAACCTAAACCTAAAACTTAAATGTATTCTCAAATCCCTAAACCTAAACCTAAAACTTAAATGTATTCTTAAATCCCTAAATCTAAACCTAAAGTTGAAAACCCAGACCTAATCCCAAACCCAAACCCAATTTCCTAAACCTAAACCTTAACCTATTCTCAAATCCCTAAAGCTATAACCTAAACCTAAACCTATAACCTTAACCTAAACCTAAGCCTAAACCTAAAACCTAAATGTATTCTCAAATCCCTAAACCTAAACCTACATCTAATCCTAATCTCAACTCCTTAACCTAAACTTAAACCTGAAAACCTAAACCCAAACCCAAACCCAAACCCGATTTCTTAAACCTAAACCTTAACCTATTCTCAATTTCCTAAACCTTAACCTATAACCTAACTTAAACCTAAACCTATAACCTACACTTAAAACCTAAACCTAAACCTATAACCTAAACCTGTAACCTTAACCTAAATATAAAACCTAAACCTAAACCTAAAACATAAATGTATTCTCAAATCCCTAAACCTAAACCTAAACCTAAACCTATAACCTAAAACTAAAACCTACAACATTAACATAAACTTGTAACCTAAAGTTATAACCTACAACATTAACCTAAACCTATACTTATAACCGAAACATATTCTCAAATCCCAAAACCTATAACCTAAACCTAAACCTAAACCTTAACCTAAACTTAAACCTTAACCTATTACCTAAACCTTAACCTATAACCTTAACTTATAACCTAAACCTATAACCTAAACTCAATTCCCTAAACCTAACCTAAACCTAAACCTATAACCTACACTTATAACCTAACCTTAACCTAAACATAAAATCTAAACCTAAACTTATACTTATAACCTAAACCTATTCTTATAACCTAAACCTATAACCTAAACCTTAACCTTAACCTAAACATATAACCTAAACCTTAACCTTAACCTAAACATATAACCTAAACCTATAACCTATAACCTAAACCTAAAACCTAAACCTAAACCTACACTTATAACCTATAACCTAAACCTATAACCTAAACCTAAACCTAAAACCCAAATGTAAAGCCAATCTCGAACCCGAACCTGATTTCCTAAACCTAAACTTTAACATATTCTCAAGTCCTTAAACCTAAACATACACCTAATCCTAATCTCAACTCCCTAACCTAAACTTAAACCTAAACTTGAAAACCCAAACCCAAACCTGATCCCAAACCCGAACCCGATTTCCTAAACCTAAACTTATAACCTTAACCTAAACCTATTCTCAAATCCCAAAACCTATAACCTAAACCTAAACCTAAACCTTAACCTTAACCTTAACCTAAACCTTAACCTATAACCTATAACCTTAACTTATAACCTAAACCTATAACATAAACTCGATTCCCTAAACCTTAACCTATAACCTAACCTAAACTTAAACCTATAACCTACACTTATAACCTAAACATAAACCTATAACCTTAACCTAAACATAAAACCTAAACCTAAACCTATTCTTATAACCTAAACCTATTCTCAAATCCCAAACCTATTCTTAAATTCCAAAACTTATAACCTAAACCTATAACCTAAAACCTAAACCTAAACCTACACTTGTAACCTATAACCTAAACCTAAAACCTAAACGTAAACCCGATCTCGAACCTGAACCTGATTTCCTAAACCTAAACCTTAACGTATTCTCAAATCCCTAAACTAAACCTACACCTAATCCTAATCTCAACTCCCTAACCTAAACCTAAACTTAAAAACCCAAACCATAACTCGATCCCGAACCCGAACCCGGTTTCCTAAACCTAAACTTATAACCTTAACCTAAACCTATTCTCAAATCCCAAAACCTTTATAGCCTAAACCTTAACCTATAACCTAAACCTATACTTATAACCTTAACCTAAACCTATTCTCAACTCCCAAAACCTATACTTATAACCTAAACCTAAACCTTAACCTATACTTATAACCTTAACCTAAACCTATTCTCAAATCCCAAAACCTATAACCTAAACTTAATTCCCCAAACCTTAACCTAAACCTACCTATAACCTAAACTCAATTCCCTAAACCTTAACCTATAACCTAAACTCAATTCCCTAAACCAAAACCTATAACCTACACTTATAACCTAGCTATAATCTAAAGCTGAAACCCAAACGTAAACCCGATCCCAAACTCAAACCCGATTTCCTAAACCTAAACCTTAACGCATTCTCAATTCCCTAAACCTAAACCTACACATAATCCTAATCTCAACTCCCTAACCTCCACCTTCATGTTTGTGTTTTTTTGTATTTTATTTATGATGTTTAAACTTATATGTATTTATGCGTGAATGAATGTGATGTGGATAAGATTGTTTGTGTTTGGATGAATGTAGTTTATGTTTGGATGGATTTACTAGTTTGGGTTTAGGTGGATGTGAATGTGAATATGATGAAATATACTATATAATAGGTGTATATCAAGATGAATATGATGAAATATATATTGTAACAGGTGTATATCAGAAATTTTGTGTTGGAATATTTTTTTAAAAAAGAGAGACTTTTACCTACGAAAATCTTCGTAGGTAAAAAACTTTTATAAATATTTTTACCTAAGAAACTTTTCGTCGGTAAAAGTTTTTTACGTATTTTTTAGCAATGAAAATTTTCATCGGTAAAAGTTTTTTACATATTTTTTAGCAACAAAAATTTTCGTCGTTAAAAGTTTTGTAATTATTTTTAGTGACGAAAACTATCATTGCTAAAAGTTTAACATTTATTTTTTAGCAACGAAAATGTTCATCAGTAAAATTTTTGTAATTATTTTTAACGAAGAAAACTATCGTCGCGAAAAGTTGAACATTTATTTTTTAACGACGAAAATGTTCATCGCTAAAAGTTTTGTAATTATTTTTAGCGACGAAAATATTCATCGCTAAAGTTTGAACATTTATTTTTTAGCGACGAAAATGTTCGTCGTTAAAAGTTTTGTAATTATTTTTAGCGACGGAAATATTCGTCACTAAAATTTTTGTAAAAGTTTTTTAACGACGAAAGACTTCATCAGTAAAAGTTTTTTAGCGACAAAAAAATTCATCGCTAAAAAGCTTGCCTTTGCCAACGATTAAAATTTTTCATTACTAAAAACCTTTTGTGTCGATTTTTTAACGACGGAAATTTTCGTCGCTAAAAACTCTTTAGCTACAAAAATTTGGCTTTTAGTAACGAAAATTTTATCACTAAAGGTGGGATTTCTTGTAGTGGAACAATCTCAGAACTACGGCTTCAAGTTTAAAAGCCAAAAAAAAAAAAATCTAGCTCAACTAGATCAATTGAGCTTGTCGAAAACTTATTTGATTTTTTTTTAATCTCTTTCAACAATTATTCAATATTTTAAAAATAACATGTTGTTTACACTTGATCTGACCACATCAAATCTAGTGGCTCAGATGATGTTGTGTGGCGGAAAAATCTTAATAGAATACAAAATGGAAGATCCTTTTAACTACCCTTATGACCAAATGTGATAAGAATCTAAAACGTCACAAGTAACTTAAAATGGGTAAGTCCGACTCACTACTGTTATGAGACAAGTGTTGTGTATCTCATTCACATCCAACTACCCATAGTCGTCTCATAACTGAAAATGGGTATGGACCAAAGCATGATCACGACAAGTGATGGATTTGGACAATGCACTATAGCATTGCATAGAAGAAGTCCTTATGGTTGAAAGTGGTTAAGGAGTGAAGTAGCAATAATGCTTAGTTGGCCAAGTTTTATGACGCACAATGTACGTTTATGTGAAGAAAGAGATAATGATAACCAACACATGGCATTCCAAGAACAATTCTCATCAACATAATAGGAGTAGAACTTGTGTGCAACCAATTACTAGCCCATGACAAATGACTAGTACATGGGATGTCATAAACTATTTTATTCTTACCCAAATAATTATTTCAACATCAATAAATATGTTACACCCTGAACTTTTTAATACCCGAGTATTGAAAGTTCTTAAGTGTTACTATAAAGTTTAACTTAATATGTACATGCGTGCAATACCACTATAACTATCCTACCTGTACATCTATCTCCCAACATGAACCTGACCATTGGAAATGACCTTTATACAATAGACTAAGCCATCTGACCGTTGATTTTAAGAAAAGACCATCCCTCGTATGGGTTGACTTAAGAACCTTCCCTTAAACATATTAGTGAATAACTCCTTATCCATAATGATTTAGATTTAAGTTCTTTTGTAAGAATTATTTGGAAAGATGCATACAACCATGTAGAACCATTAGATTTCACAAAACTCTTAGATCAGTAATAATTATAAAAATGTCATTAACCTAGACCCCTGAATTCTAGATCACATGGTTCCTACTATCTATTTAATGTGAAAATTTATACCATACCTATGTATTGTAAATTAACAATACATGTCAAATTTTAGCCCTTAGATCATTGTAAAAGTGATCTAATTGACATATCAGCCCATTAACCGTTGATTTTGGTGTCCATCGAGTGAGTAAAACTCGTGGGTTGTCATAGTTGGATATTTCTCTTCATATGAACGACTTGGATTGCCCATCATATAGACCAAATATGAAATATAAAGACCCCACTTTGGTACATTTTTCCTTGGGCACAAAGTTATCCTTTCGAGACTTATCAATTCCTTATAAAATATAGATCTTCAGATCTAGCCACTTCCTGCCGTTCATTGCGACTCAAATTTATACCACACAGTTTGGTCTTCTGTGATTATGAGGTTACATAAAATTAAGACCCTGATCTATGATCCTACACCGTTGAACGCAGAAGCCAATTCCTTTCCATTGACGTAAAAGGTGAAACTTCATATCTAGGCCTTTCCCACCATCGATCAACCACCAAAATTTATCAGATTTTTTTACCTATCTTGGCTATACATTTCCTCCAAGATTGGTCCCTGATCATTAAGTGTGGGCTGTTAATTGAGATTAAGTTCATTTTGACGCCGCTAGGAGGACTTCAAGATTAACTTATGTAAGGCTCAAATCTAGCTTATAATTGAACCTATAGCATAACATGACCCTGTTACATTCGTGAATGGAGCAGATCACCCAAGAGACATCACAAGTGGACCCCACCTTTCCTAGACATTCCCTAAACCAAGAACTGCATGCAAGAGACATAACAACTTCTCAACACGAAAGCCATTTCAATGGGGAACATTGGCTAATGGTGTGGCCCACTCAGGGCTCGGACTTACTTCATTTCAACGGTGGACATTGGCCAATGGTGTGGCCCACTCAGGGATCAGACCTACTTCATATCTTGGCTCTTGGGGCAAACCATTATGGCAAACCTGATGGAAGGATCGAATCCCTTGGATGTCCATGATAGTGGACCCCACGGGTTCCAACAAGAACTGGAGATATGGAAGTTCTGCCCGCTGCAATAACAGACAAAAAAATGGGATATAAAGAGAGAGAACTCAGTTGGAACTCCTTATTACGGAAGATCCCTTCGATCTTAGCTGTTCAAATCTCAGAGGAGGTAAAACCAACCATCCCATAGATTCTAGAAAGGCCAGAGAAAAGATGGTCACGCTGAGGATTTTCAGATTGGCTAGACACTCACGCAACTATGACAACCATTCACACTCCAAACTCCCACTACGCAAGACGGCCGAACGCGGATCATGGCATCATATCCGAACCATCCAAACCACAAAGAGGGGGAATCTAAACCCTTACATGATGGCAGAGATGATTGGAAGAGGGACTGTGGTCCATCAAGCGGATCTGATCCTTGCTGCGTTTCCTAAGACCTGTGCATGGTGTTGCATAGAGGGAGTCAGTACAAGGAAAACTCATTACCTATAATAGCTCCTACACATCCAACTAAGAAGAGAAGGAGAAGCAAGAAAAAAAAGAAAGAGAAGCAAGAAAAGAGAAAAGGGAGAGAAAGAGAGTTTAGATAGGAGTTTGGTCTGTCCAGATGTTGAGGGTCAAATATTGCATATTAGACCCCAGCTATTACCTGGATTTACGAACATGGTATTGTTTAATGGCTTATTTTAATCGTGTTTGTGATGCAAGGTTTATTTACGAGCTTGGATTAAAACAGGGTGCTTAAACTTTAGATTTAATGCTTAAAATTCACCAAGGCAAGGGACGGACCTGAAGGGACCAAGATCGATGAATTTACACACCAGATATCCAAGAAAATTGAGAAACGGAAGCTCAAGTGGCCCGAAATTGGTCCAAAATACAAGATCCCAGGGTTCCCACCATCCATTCTGTTCATCACTTTATACCTGTCCTGAGGACCATAAATGAACTGTACACATTGAATTTCAGCCATTGGATCCCTGTGGAAATGGCCCAACAGGTAGATCAGCCCATACATTATCAAACTAGGGCCCACCTGATATTTGGATATGTTTCAACTTTGGTTTCAACCCCTTAAATGGGATGCTAAGTTGGGTGAACGGAGCGGATTTCTCCAAAACATCAGGGTGGGACCCTCTTCATGTGGTTGGTGTACACCCACTGAGCATCAGACCAACAGAATCGGTCAGCATGCGCTGACCCAACAGAATCCCCCTCGAAGTAGGATTTCTCCCGTTTCGCATGCAACAATGGACAACGACTGTTTGAAGGATGTTGTGGGCCCACCTGGACTATTCCTACACCAAATCCACACCATCCATAATGTTCAAGACTCACTCCCGTCCAAACCTTAGCTTTTCTCACGTGATACTAAGCACGTGTGGGTGCACAATTCCGAACAACAAAACAGCCTCTACATTGTAAAATTAATGAACAGCGCCCGTTTGTAATGTCTGTGGTCCACCTTAATCAACCATATGAAAATTCCAAGCCGACCATCTTAAAGCTAGTTCAAAACCGACCGGACATCAGATCTTTCGTCTTTAACGTCGACAGGGAATCATACCAAATCCGCACAACTGGGTTTCTTAAATAGAGATGGAAGCTCTCTGTTTTCGTTCGCACACGGTCCGTCCGTTGCTCCATCAGTGGCCCACCTTCATCATCGAATGGCTGATCCAAACTGTCCAGAGTGTTCAGAGGAGGGTGCTGACTAAAACCTCCTATTCCCTTGCAACCATCCATACAGATAAGATTGCCAGGGTTGGATCTTTTGCCAGACGTTGATCCACGCGGTGGCTCACTAAAAGCTCAGATCCATTTCAAATTTTAAATATTGGGCTAAATTGACCCAACTAAGACAATTATCGATGCAAATTCGCTGAAAGATCGCTATGTGTGGGCCCCATAAGTATTAGCAAAAATCTTCCACATGGCCTTCGTAGCTGATGCATGTTGGATCGTTATAGCCCATCATTATTGATCGGATGGGCAATCTGAACCACCCAGATGGAGCCTAAGTGGATTCTGACCATTCCCAAGAAGTTAGATGGTCAAAATGGTTGGCCGTTTCACACCAAATGTGGGTTGAACGCAAGTTGTTTCACGTACGTAAAAGTCTCTAGCTACATAAAGCAGGCTTCCGCACTGACTCCAGCACTTTCTGCATCTGCGTAGGTTCTCCAACCGACCTCCTTGCTCTATAAAAGGAAAAGAAAAAGAGAGAGGAAAGCATTCAATTTGGAGGGGACGTGGAGCAGAGAGAGAGAGAGAGAGAGAGAGAGAGAGAGAGAGAGTAATATTTAATTTTTTATGTGTTTATTGCTACTATTTTTTTATTATTTCTTTTGAGATGCTTAGCCTAATCCTGTCTATTCTAGGCTAAACCTCTTAGCTAGGGCTAAGAGGTGAAGTTTGTAGCGTGATGGGAGACCTTTTGCTTGTGCCTTTTGTTTAAACTGAACTGATATTGATTTTAGCTTAATTAAGGGAATGTTTTTAGTTTTTAATGGTCTGTTGTGACGAAAATTACAATGGGTCTGTGATAGCTTTGAGCATGTTCCTTTCCTTTACGATTATGACGTCAAGAAGCCCTGTTGTTCACCATTGTCTCCTGGGCATGGTTGGATGATGGTACCCTTCCTGGCCGTCATATACCTTATGATTGGTTGTTAATTAGTTTAATTTTATTGTTTACTTTGTCTCCTAGGCATGGTGTGGTGATGGAATCTATTCTAATTCATATACCTTTCATCTCTTGAAAACTATATCAAAGGAAGTTCAGTTTGATTCTCATGGTTACACTCTTCAACTGGATAAAGATGGAACTTTAAGTCTAGTTGAGTTCTTAAAGCAGGCATAAGATCTCCCTGATTTCTATAAGTGGATCCTCTGAATCCCTAGTTTCCTTCCTCTGAATTCTCTAAGTTTTAGATAAATATTTCATCATTATTCCCTCAATTACATTCGATTTAGATTTCATCTTAGTCTATTTATAGTTCTATTTAGTTTTAGATTACTTATAGGTTCCAGTACCTTGGGATTCGACATCGGTCTCACCGAGTTTATTACTACATCACAATACTTGGGGAGTGAACAAGTTTTTTGTGCCATTACCGGGGACTGACGGCTACGATTCTCTGAAATTAATTAGTTTTAGAATTAATTTAAGATTAGGATTTTTAACTTTGGTTTTAGATTTTTTTCATTCTATTTGATTTTTTGAAACTAACTTGCTTTCCTATTTTGTAGGATTTTTTTTTTGTAGATTTTCTCAATTGGTAACTTCGTCCTAATTTCTTTACTTTCTCTATTCTTTAGATTAGGTCTTATCTTCTAGAAGATAACTTGGTTTGTTTCGTTTTGCAGGTTTTTAACTTAGGACTTTGAATTTGGGAACTTCTTTCCATCTTTCCTCTTTATTTCTAGATTTCCATTTCTATTCTACCTCTTAGGTCTAGGTTTAGAATCTAAATTGAGGGCTATGAATGTTTCATGCCCAAGTGGGTTCGTGATAACACTCGACGTCTCTTGACTAAAGGAGGATTGGCTGAGGGGTTGACTGTCCATCGTAGGACTAGACACCGCTTGAGATCCCTAGAGTTAATTGAAATAATGGCTAAAAATCAATCAGAAACACTACCCCCACCTAGGGTGGAGGAATTTAGGATGAGAATGAGGTGCATCAAGCACCCCTACCTCGTACTTTATGAGATTATTTACATCCAGTGGGGGTAAATACGCCCCCATGCATGATTTTTCCTAAAAATATAGGACATATGGACATCAAGCCAGGGGTTATCCAACTCCTTAAATTCCATGGGCTTGAATCAGAAAGTCCATACTTACATCTGAAAGAGTTCGATGAGATCATAGTCACTTTATACTTTCCTAATGTATCTGAGGATACAATCAGGTTGAAACTCTTTCCCTTGTTCTTGAAGGAGAAGGCTAAGACGTGGTTACATTCACAGTGTCCTAGATCCATTGGCACATGGAATGATATGCAGAGGCAATTCATAAAGAATTTTTTTTTACATCATAAAATAATTAACCTTAGAAAAGAAATCATGAATTTCGCCCATAAGGAGGATGAAACATTCTTCCAATGTTGGGAAAGGTTCAAGGATCTCGCCAGTTCATGCCCACATGGCTTTGAAACAGGGTGCATTACAAACTTTTTCTATGATGGGCTGACATCTTCCATGCCCTAATTGGTCGAGACAATGTGTAATGGAGAATTCATTAATAAAGATGTTGATGAGGTATGAGATTACCTCGATAGACTTGCTGAAAATGCACAATCATGGGACCATTACCCAAAATCGAACACCACGTCTAGGCAGACTCAATCTAAGGAGAAAGGCGGATTGTATCTCCTGAAAGAAGAGGATGATCTAAATTATAAAGTAACTAATCTCATTAGAAAATTCGAGGCCATGGAAGGAAAAAAGGATAAGGTTTATGAAATTGTTTGTGGCATCTGTGATTGTAACATTCACACAACTGAAAATTATCCTACAATACCTACCTTTTGAGGACTGTCGAATGAATAAGTCAATGCCATAAATAACTATCAAAGACCTTTCAATGGACCTACCTCTAATACATACAATCATGGTTGGAAAAATCATCCAAATTTTAGTTGAACAAATGGACAAACTGCTACCCCTCAAGGTTTTTTTAATCAAACTGCATAACAACAATACAGAAACCTCAAGAGGATCCGATTTCAAAACATTTTAAAAAGCAAGATCTTTTCAATTAGGATATGCTACAAGCCTTACAAGACCTTAACAAAACACTACAAGGACTTAAAGCTGAAAACACGATTGGGAATAAGGGGAGTCTCCCAGCTCAACCTCTTCCCAATCCAAAGCTGCAATATGAAGTTGGCAACCCAAGTTCTTCAAATCAGATGGAGAACGCTAATCCATAACCACTCTTAAGAGTTGGAAGATTATTGATAAAACCCTTCCGGTTAGGCCCCGAAAAGCCTCAAGAACCAAAAGAGAACAATAAAGATAGATCTAGTGATGCCCCACAAAAACTTCTAGTGAAGCTAGTTGCTCCATTTCTCCAACGGTTGGTTGCACCAAAACTTCTCTCTAACTCTCAGGATATTTTAGAGGTATTGAAAAAAGTAAAAGTTAACATTCCTCTACTTGATGTCGTGAAATAAATACCTTCATATGCCAAATTCCTGAAAGACCTATGCATGACCAAAAGATGGCAGAGTATTCAAAAGAATATCTTTTTAACTAAGAAAGTGAGTGTCATTCTAAAGCAAGACGTGCCACAGAAATACAAGGATCCTGGTAGCCCAACTGTATCATGTATGATCGATAACTACTGCATTGAGCACGCACTTCTTGACTTAGGAACGAGTGTCAATCTGATTCCTTACTCAGTACACAAACAGCTAGTGTTAGGTGAATTGAAAACCACATTACAACTTACTGATCGTTCTATTCATATACCAAGAGGGATCATTGAGGATGTATTAGTTCAAGTCGATAGATTCTACTACCTTATAGATTTCATCATCCTGGATACTAAACCTCTCAATAATGGAAGCACTCAGATTCTCATCATTCTTGGTTTTTCATACCTTACCACTTCAAACGTAATTATCAATTGCAGGAATGGAGTCATGAGCATGTCTTTTAGGAATAAGACATTAGAGTCAAACATCTTTTTCAATAACGACAGAAATTCTGAGGATGATGACGATTTCCATGACCTTAACATGATTGATTCTTTCGTGAAAGATAGAACGCCTCTGACCTTATCCTCTGACCCTCTAGAGACGTGCCTGGCCCACTCTCATGACTTGGATGATGACATGATTAGGGAGACGTGTGCCTTGCTTGACACTGCGCCAGTACTTGAAGTTAACTGGTGGAGGCCACAATTTAAAGAATTTTTCCAAACTAATGTAGTGCCTCTACCGTCTAACCTCAAGCCACCGAAGCTCGACCTAAAACCTTTTCCCTCTGATTTAAAATATGTTTATTTATATCAAGATGAGACATACCTAGTGGTGATTTCTTCCCACTTGGAGAAAAAATAAGAAAGTATGTTCATATCTACTCTCATTGAGCATAAGGGAGCCCTTGGATGGACGATAGCAGACCTCAAGGAAATCGACCTCTCGATTTATACTCACCGCATATATCTTGTGGATAATGTAAAGACCTCATGATAAGCACAACATACACTCAATCCAAACATGAAAGAAGTGATTAAGGCCGAGGTTCTTAAACTATTGGATGTGAGTATTATATTCCCTATATCCGATAGTCAATGGGTGAGTCCAACTCAGGTGGTTCCTCAGAAGTCCGGAATCATCATCGTAGCTAATGCCAACAATGAACTCATGCCAACAAGAGTTAATACTAGTTGGAGAATGTGCATTGACTACAGGAAGTTGAATACCGTCATGAGAAAGGATCACTTTCCTTTGCCCTTCATTGATCAAATTTTGGAAAGGTTAGCTAGTCATTCCTATTACTGTTTCCTAGATGGGTATTCGACCTACAATCGGATAAAGATCACCCCTGAAGATCAGGAAAAGACCACATTTACAAGTCCCTATGGTACCTTTGCTTATCGAAGGATGCCATTCGAACTATGTAATGCCCCTGCCACCTTTCAGCGATGTATGATGAGTATCTTGTCTGACATGGTGGGGAAATATCTATAGGTCTTCAAGGACGATTTCTCTATTTTCGGTTCATCTTTTAGCAAGTGCTTAAAGAGTCTTAAATGTGTGCTGAAAAGATGTGAAGAGAAGAATCTAGTACTTAATTGGGAGAAGTGTCACTTCATGGTTCAGAAGGGAATTGTCCTTAGGCATCTCATCCAAGGGAATCAAGGTACATAAGACAAAAATTGATCTTATCTCTTACCTACCTTCACCCAAGAACATCAGAGACATGTGATCCTTCTTAGGACACGCATGATTTTACAGAAGATTCATAAATGACTTTAGTCTCCTCTCTCGTCCTTTATGTAATCTTCTACAAAAGGATGCACCATACGAGTAGGCTGGGCAATGCTAGGAAGCTTTCACTAAGCTTAAATCTACCCGACTGGAGCCTTCCTTTTGAGCTTATGTGTGATGCTTCTGATCATGCTCTTAGGGTAGTTTTAGGCCAGAGGAAAGATAAGAGGCCCTATGTTATTCATTATGCAAGTAGAACTCTAAATCCTGCCCAAGTGAACTACTTGACTACGAAAAAAGAACTCTTAGCCGTAGTGTTCACCTTGGACAAATTTAGGTCCTACCTGATCGGATATAAGATTATTATCTACACAGATCATGTGGCACTCATGTATCTTCTTTCTGAGAATGATTCTAAGCCCTGCCTGATAAGATGGATCCTTCTACTCTAAAAAATTAATTTAAAAATTAAAGATAAAAAGGGAGTAGAGAACGCAGTGGCCGATCACCTTTCTCACCTTAATACCTCTGATTCCCTTAAGGTGACCCATATCAATGACATGTTCTCTGATGAACAACTGTTCAGAGTCTCTCATTCACCTTGGTTCACTGATATTGCTAATTATCTTGCCACATGTTCCATATTGACACATTGAACTGCACAAGATAAGAAGAAATTCTTTACCGAGGTGTGCAAGTTTTTCTAGGACAATCCATATTTATTTAAATATTGCCTAAACCAAATCCTAAGGAGGTGTGTGCCAGACGATGAGCATCAGAGTGTTATCTCCTCCTATCACTCACAGGCTTGTGGTGGTTACTTTTCTGCTAAAAAGACCACGGTCAAGATTCTACAGTGTGGCTTTATTGGCCCATTATGTTCAGGGACACTCGTGAGTTTTAAAAGACTTGTGAGCGTTGTTAGAAATTGAGAGTATTATCCCATCGAAATATGATGCCTTTGAATCTCATCCTTATCATAGAAGCATTTGATTACTAGGGCATTGATTTTATGAGACCATTCCCCCAATCTTTTGGAAATTTATATATTTTGCTCGTGGTAGACTATGTCACTAAATGGGTCGAAGCAAGTCCATGCCGAAACAATGACCATTACACAGTCATTAAATTTTTAAAAGAGAACATCCTTTCTCTGTTCAGAACCCCTCGAGCCATCATTAGTGATGGGGGTTCACACTTTTGTAATAGACCATTCGAGAGCTTAATGAAGAAATACGATATCTCTCATAAGGTGAGCACCGCATACCATCCATAGATAAGTGGACAAGCTAAGATTTTCAATAAAGAGATTAAACATATCCTTGAGAAAATGGTTAACCCTGATCATAAAGATTGGTCAACCTAATTGACCGATGCCTTATAAGCGTACCGTACTTCTTTTAAAACCCCTATTGGAACGTCTCTCTTTAGACTTGTCTATGGGAAGGCTTATCACTTGCCTATGGAGTTGAAACATAAAGCGTACTGGGCGATCAAAAATTTAAATTTCAATCTGGACAATGCTGGTTCGTTACGTAAACTTCAATTAAATAAACTTGAAGAAATACGGAATGATGCATATGAGAACTTAAGAATTAACAAGGACAAGATGAAGGCGTTTCATGATCAACATATTCTGCGAAAATCATTCACGCCAAGTCAGAAAGTCCTTTTGTATAACTCTCAACTATATCTTTTTCCGAGTAAGCTTCGATCTCATTAGACCGGCCCTTACATTGTTGTCACTGCGTATCCTCATGGGGCCGTCAAAATAAGAGATCCCGACAATGGCAAGGAATTTAAAGTAAATGGACATCGATTAAAATCATTTGTCAAGAAATTTGATTCAGAGGACATGTCCATGCCTCTGACTGATCCTATTTACCAGTATTAATCTCCTAGTCTGATGGGGGTATAAGTAGGTTTATCGCTTTCATAGGACTAGGATAGTTTGCTTTATGCTATTCTAGGATAGACAATTTTATGTCGTTAGCTTAGTTTGCTTGATATGTTGCCATTAGGTTAGTTTGCTTTTGTATTTTCACTCTCGTGCTGACCTACACTCACACTGTGATCTCTCGAAAAATCTCTCTCGATTCCTTCATTCAGGTACTATCTTTCCATCACTTCTCATTTACATTCGTTGTCCCATGTGCATTGCATGCTCAAATCTTTTACATTGAGGATAACGTAGATTCTAGATTGGGAGTGGGAGATTAGGTTACCTAATCAATGTTTTCTTGGTCTTGAGCAAAAATAGTGAAAATTTTTAATTTTTTTTAGAATTTCTTATGAATTTGAAGTGATTTTGACGGCCATCTTGGATTTAGAATTACAAGATAAGTGATGTTGGTAATTTATGACTCTTAGATTCAGTTATTTGTTAGATTTCACAGTTAAGTTCAAACTGTTAATCCATTATTAGAAGTTTTAAACATTGATTGAGTCATGATTTCACAAGACACATCTCGCTTGCACATTAAGATTTCAGTTCGATATTAAATTGTAACTTGGTGATCATTAAGCATAGAAGGAACCAACTTGGAGAATTTGTCCATCATGTTCAAAAAGAAGAATTGAAAAAAAACAGATACCTTTGGAAAGGGTTGAGCGAATAATCTTCACCATAGGTTTGCTCCCTATAGGTGTAGATTTAATTCCCCATGGATGATATGTGAAAAGGGTTGGGTGTACGGTCTTCACCGTAGGTTTGCTCCCTATAGGTGAGGATTTGATTCCCCTCCTTAATGTTACTTTTAATGAAAAAATCAAAAGCTGGAAGAATGAAAAGATGATCTTGAGGCAAGTTTTGGTTTAAGTTTTTGTTATCATGAATTCTCTTGTTGGTTACCAATGATATCCTGAAATAGAGAAGTGAATTTTAATGATGATAAGCTGAGATTATACTGTACACTCATGGATCATAATGTTTAGAATTTTTTCTAATTGATGGATTAATACTTTGATCTTGATTATGAAGTCTACCGAACACTTGAGTATAGGAGAATGTAATGCCCAACATTCATGAATCTTAGACTTCTAGTATCTTGATTATTTTAAAAAATTGCTCGAATTTTTAGAGATTGTCTGGTAGTTCTCAACTTATTTTTCGTATAATCTGCTCAGGACTAGAAAGATGCTGGTTGGGGTTGTGTTGAGGGTTAAATATTACATATTAAACCCCAGTTATTGCCTAGAATTACGAACATGGTATTGTTTAATGGGGATTATTTTAATCGTGTTTGTGATGCAAGGTGTATGTATGAGCTTGGACAGAAATAGGATGCTTAAAGCACGGATTTAATGCTCAGAATTCACCAAGGTAAGAGATAGACCCCAGGGGACCAAGATCGATGGATTTATACACTAGAGATACGAGAAAATCGAGAAAATGAAGCTCAAGTAGCCCGAAATTGGTACAGAATAAAAGATCACAGGGTTCCCACCATCCGTTCGGTTCGTCACTTTATACCTGGCCTGAGGACCATAAATAAACTGTACACGTCGAATTTCAGCCATTAGATCCTTGTGAAAATGGCCCAATAGTCAGATCAATGATCAGCCCATACATTGTCAAACCAGGGCCCACCTGATACTTGGATATGTTTCAACTTTGGTTTCAACCCCTTAAATGAGATGCTAAGTTGGGTGGACCGGGCGGTTTCTCCAAAACATCAAGGTGGGACCCACTTCATGTGGCCGGTGTACACAGCAGATGTACACCCACTGAGCATAGGACCAACAGAATCGGTCAGCATGAATTGACCCGACGAAATCCCACTCAAAGTGAGATTTCTCCCATTTCGCACTCAACAACGGACAACATCCGTTTGAAGGATGTTATGGGCCCACCTGCACCATTCCTGCACCAGATCCACACCATCCATAATGTTTAGGACCCACTCCCATCCAAAGGCAAGCTTTTCTCACATGATACTAGGCACGTGTGGGCACATAATTCCCAGTAATAGAAGGGTCTCTACATTGTAAAATTAATGGACAGCGCCCGTTTACAATGTTTGTGGTCCACCTTGGTCAACCATATGAAAATTCCAAGCCGACCATCTTGAAGCTAGTTCAAAACCGACTGAACATTTGATCTTTCGTCTTTAACGTCGATAGGGAATCAAACCCAATCCGCACAACTGACTTTCCTAAACAGAGATGGAAGCTCTCTATTTTTGTTCACACATAATCTGTCCGCTACTCCATCAGCGGCCCACCTTCATCAATAGACGGCTGATCCAAACCGTCTAGAGTGTTCAGAGGAGGGTGTCGAGCAAAACCTCTTATTCCCTTGTAACCATCCATACAAATAAGATTTCAGGGTTGGATCTTTCGCCAGACGTTGATCCATGCAGTGGCCCACTAAAAGCTCAGATCCATTTCAAATTTTGAATATTGGCCTAAATTGACCCAACTAAGACAATTATCGATACAGATTTGCTGAAAGATTGCTATGTGTGGGCCCCATAGATATCAGCAAAGATCTTCCCCAGGGCCTTCGCAGCCGACGCATGTTGGATCATTGTGGCCCATCATCGTTGATTGGATGGGCAATTTGAACCATCCAGATGGAGCCTTAGTGGATTCTGACCATTCTCAAGATGTTAGATGGTTAAAATGGTCAGCCATTTCGCACTAAATGCGGGTTGAGCGCAAGTTGTTTCACGTACGTAAAAGTCTCTAGCTGTGTAAAGGAGGCTTCCGCACTGACTCCAGCACTTTCTGCATGTGCGTAGGTTCTCCAACCGACCTCCTTACTCTATAAAAGGAAAAGAAAAGGAGAGAGGAAAGCATTCAATTTGGAGGGGACGTGGAGCAGAGAGAGAGAGAGAGAGAGAGAGAGAGAGAGAGAGAGAGCAATATTTAATTTTTTATGTGTTTATTTCTACTATTTCTTTTTATTATTTCTTTTAAGATGCTTAGCCTAATCATGTCTATTCTAGGCTAAACCTCTTAGCTAGGGCTAAGAGGTGAAGCTTGTAGCGTGATTGGAGACCTTTTGCTTGTGCCTTTTATTTAGACTAAACTGATGTTGATTTTGGTTTAATTAAGGAAATATTTTTAGTTTTTAATGGTCTGTTGTGACTAAAATTACAATGGGTCTATGATAGCATTGAGCATGTTCCTTTCCTTTATGATTATGATGTCAGGAAGCCCTGTTGTTCAACATCATCTCCTGGGCATGGTTTGGTGATGAAATCCATTCTAATTCATATATCTTTCATCTCTTAAAAATTATATCAAAGGAATTTACTTTGATTCTCATGGTTACACCCTTCAACTGGATGAAGATGGGACTCTGAGTCTAATTGAGTTCTTGAAGTAGGCATAAGATCTCCTTGATCTCTACAAGTGGATCCTCTGAATCCCTAGTTTCCTTCCTCTGAATTCTCTGAGTTTTAAGTAAATATTTCATCATTATTCTCTCAATTACATTCGATTTAGATTTTATCTTAGTCTAGTTCTAGTTCTATTTAGTTTTATATTACATACGGGTTCCAGTCCCTTGGGATTCGACCTCGGTCCCATCGAGTTTATTACTACATTACAACCCTATACTTGAGGAGTGAACACCAGATCCTCTGTCTGATCATCAAGGAAGGAAAGAAAAAGCTCAAAAAAAAAAAAAGATTGGGTGTTAAGTTGACATATGGAGTTTTGGACTGAGTCAGGGCCAAGATCGAGCTAGTTTTGGGTCCTACGGTGCTATGAATCCTAGTGAGGGTTTTATCCTTTAAGCTTACATTAATTTGAGTTGGTAAAATTTAATTTATCTTTATATAAAAGTTTTCCCTTTAAATTTACTTTGATTTAAGCTTATGTAATTTATCTTGCCTTTTATTTATTCTCATGTTATTTAGATTTTCTCTCTACATTTGTTTAATTTATCATCAACAATTACTGGATATCTTTCTGAATTTATGTGGGGCCATAGATACAAGCCTTGCCCTCGCCTCATCAAATTTATTGAATTGGCCATTGCCACTCTTCTATTTATTGAGTTAGTGATTGTTACTTTTCTTTTATTAAGTTGACTATTATCACTCTCCTCTTTATTATGTTGGTCATTGCCACTTTTATCTTTGTTGATTTGACCATTGTTACTCTTCTTTTTATTATGTTGGCCTTGTGCTATTTATCTTGAAGGCTTAGGCATGTGTCTTGTTATTCTAAAACCTCCGTAATTCATTTTACGATCTTTATCAATGTAAGTGATGTGTTGAAGGTATCATAATTAGTGACTCAGATATTTATCGTGGACGTAATGCGTTACGGGTAGCGGCTCTCTTGGTCGGCACGTAATACGCTTGGAATTTTTTTGTGTTTTGTATTGGAGGAATAACACTCTCTTTATAGTATGATTACAACATATTGATAGGCAATATACACAGCTGTAAGAAAGATCCTAGGTGCTAAATATAGAATATTACATAGATGGAGAGATTTACAATCTAATACTCCCCCTTAAGTTGGAGAGTAAGCATTAAAGACTCCCAACTTGGAGGACAAACGGTGGAATAGTTCTTTTCTCAAAGGTTTGGTGAATAAATCAGCAATTTGAAGACGTGATGGAACATAGGATGTCCTAAGTAATCCTGATTGAATCTTGTCACGAATGAGATGGCAATCAAGATCAATGTGTTTTGTTCGTTCATGAAAGATAGGATTAACAACTATATGAAGAGCAGCTTGATTATCGTAAAATAATAAGGCTAGGCTAACATTATGAACATTAAGATCGTGAAGCAAATAAAGGAGCCAAGTGAGTTCACAACTCATAGAGGCCATGGTGCGATACTCGACCTTTGTAGAAGAACAAGAAATAGTTGATTGCTTTTTTATTTTCCAAGAAAAAAGAGAGTCACCAAGAAAAGTTCAATAACTGGTCAGAGAGCGACGAGTCATAGGACAGCTGGCCCAATCAGAATCACACTAGGCCTTCAAGGTCAAGGGACTGGAAGAAGACATAAGCAAGCCTTGTCTTAGTGTTCCTTTGAGATAACAAAGAATTTGAAGTGCTACATCCCAATGTGGTCATCATGGTTTGCTCATGAATTGACTACGAGTCTGGACCAAGTAGACAACATCTGGTCGAGTAATAGTAAGGTAGATAAGGCGGCCAACCAAACGATGATAGGGGGTCGGATCAGAGAGTAGATCACCGATATCATCAAAAAGCTTGGTGTTAACATCCATAGGTAACTCAGTCAGTCAGGCACAAAGGAATCCAGAATCAGAAAGGATATTAAGGGTATATTTACACTGGCTAAGATAAATACTGCGACGGGAACGAGATACCTCAATGTCAAGAAAGAATTTAAGTGATCCAAGATCTTTAATCTGAAACTGGTGATGCAAGAAGGTTTTAAGATCATTAATGGTAGAAATATCGTTAACAGTAATAATAACATCATCAACATATACCAAAATGGCAGTAAATGTTTTACCATGGTGTTGTGTGAAAAGAGAATAGTCAGCCTTGGATTGTATATAGCCTACAGTATGTAAGGCTGTGGAAAATTTAGTAAAACATTGTCAAGATGCATATTTGAGTCCATAAAGACACTTATGGAGAAGGCAAACTCGAAACTCCCCCTTTCGGGAAAAATCGGGCGGAAGGGACATATAAACCTCTTCATCCAAGTCACCATGTAAGAAAGCATTATGAACATCCAATTGGTAGAGGGGTCATTTGCGAATGACAGCAATGGCAAGGAGGCAACGGATAGTAACCATTTTAGTGATAGGAGCAAATGTCTCATGATAATTCAATCCCTCTTCTTGAGTAAAGCCTTTAGTGACAAGGCGAGCTTCGTACCTTTCAAGAATACCATCTGAACAAAACTTGAGTTTATACACCCATTTACAATCGATTGGAGTTTTCCCAGGAGGCAATGAAGTGAGTGTCCACATTTTGTTGTGCTCAAGGGATTTTATTTCAGCAGCCATAGCATCACGCCAATTTGGGTCTTTCATAGCCTAAGAATAGCTTATAGGTTCGACAAGAGAAGAAATACTAGAAAGGAAATATTTTTGTGAGAAAGAAAAATTAGCGTAAGAAAGAAAATTAGATAAGGGAAAGGGATGGACCTTCGTGAAAATAGACAAGGCTTGGGAAAGAGGCATAGTGGCATTAGAACACTCAAAATCACAAAGCCAAATAGGTGGATGTCTGTGACGAGTAGTGTGACGAAGGGGAGGAGAAGATGGAGAGGGTACCATTGGAAGTGAGGCAAGGGGTGGGTTGGATGATAGTTTTTCAGGGATGGAGGTGTCCAAAATATTTGGAGTGAAAAATGGACGGACTGGAGAAGTAGAGAGGGAAAGATTGGCCATAGGAAAAGTATCCTCATGAAAAACAACATCACGAGAGATAAAAAGCTTACGAGAAGAAAGGTCAAAAACCCAATAACCTTTCTGTGCATATCGATAGCCCAAAAAAATAAATTTTTGAGCATGAGGCTAAAATTTGTCACAATGGCTAGACAAAGTAGAGACATAGCAAAGACAACCAAAAACCTGGAGATGTGCGTATGAATGGGGTTTTTTGATGAGTTTTTGGAATGGCGTGATACCAGAAAGGAGGGTAGTTGGAATGTGATTAATAAGATATGTAGCAGTAAGAATGCATTCTCTCCAAAATTTAAGTGGAAGGTGTGCATGGAATTGTAATTCATGGGCAACTTCAAGGAGGTGGTGATGCTTTCTTTCACCGACACCATTGTGTTGCGGAGTAGCAACACAAGAATATTGGTGGATAACACCAATGTCTTGAAAGTATGAGTGCATGTTATGAGAAAAAAATTCCATTCCATTATCTGTGCATATTTGTCTAACTTGTGTTTAGAATTGGGTTTTAACCATAGAAAAAAAATTAAGAAAAAAATTGGTATCAGATTTAGATTGCATAAGATATGTCCAAGTTGCTTGTGAAAAATCATCAACTATTATTAAAAAATAACAAGCACCAAAATGAGATGGAACTGAGTAAGTTCCCTAGATATCACAATGAATTAAATAAAAAAATATCAATAGTAGAAATGGAACTGGAAAGGAAAGGTAGATGAGTCTGTTTTACTAGAGGACAAACATCACAATGAAATTGTTTATAAAAAATAATAAAAGGTAGAGTGTTTGATAAAGTGTGGATGCGAGCTTATGAGGGATGACCCAGGCGCCGATGCCATAACTGAGGAGAAGAAGGAGAAGATGTGGATAGAGCAGTGGAAGAAGCTTGTGGAAGAAAATGGTAGAGGCCGCCTTGCTCCTTACCCAGTCCAATCATCATCTTCGTAGCTAGGTCCTGAAAAAGGCAAAAGTTAGCAAAAAAGGTAATAGAACAGTTTAATGAATGAGTCAATTGACTAATGGATAGAAGATTAAAATGAAAAGATGGAACACAGAGTGCATCAGTAAGGGAAATGGATGGGGTGAGAGGAATGGTCCCCATATGAGTAACAAGGGCAAGATGACCATTAGGTAATGTGATGGGGGGAAAGGTGTGGATCAATGAAATAAAGATGGAAAATGAGACATATGGGTTCTAGCACTAGTGTTGATAATTCATGTGGAAGAAGAGGAGGAAGCAGAGAGACAAGATGAATTAGCTGCAAGATGTGTCTCAGGCTGTGTCGTACCTTTATTGAGTAGAGATAAAAACTGTTGATACTACTCTGGAGTAAGAGATGGAGTGGATGGGGAAGAAGTGGTAGCACTTGTATTGTCACAAGATGGTGCTCTGATTGGTCTAGATGGAGTGTAGCCATGTAAACGATGGCCGGGTAAATATCCATGAAGGGCATGGCATTTGTCTTTTGTGTGACCAATCGAGCCACAATGATCACATGTGAGATTGGGTTGATGCTTGCCATGATTGTCTTTGTAGGAGTTATGTCCAGGATTGCGACTGGGAACCATAGGAGATGGATGATTGGTAGTGACCAGTGCCATGGTATTGTCAGATGGCTTGGAGCGTAGCGACTTCATGTTGTTTCACTTTTTGGAGCAATAAGGAATAGCTTTATTAATTATTGGGAGAGGATTCATGAGAAGCAGTTGTCCTCGTATAGCGGAATAACTTTTATTAAGTCCCATAAGGAATTGCATGAGATGTTCCTTCTGTTGATGAGAAACGAGATCTTTGGATGTGCCACAAGTACACATGGGAAGTGTAAAGAAAGAAGATAATTCATCCCAATATGATTTCAATTGAGAAAAATATGAAGCAATAGTGGACTGATTTTGTGTATGAGAGAACATGGAACATTGGAGCTAGAATATACATGGACCATTACTTTGAATAAAGCGGTAACGTAGATCAATCCAAACATCATGAGTGTTGTCAGTGTAAACAACACTATTGGATAACTCCTTTATGAGGGTATTGAGAACCCAAGAGAGAACCATATGATTGCGTCGAATCCAAGGGGCCAAATCAAGTGAAGTAGCGAGTGGTTGTGGGTAGGAACCATCAACGAAGCATAATTTATTTTTCGCGCTAAGATCGACAATCATAGCACGACTCCAAGTAGTATAGTTACCTCCATTAAGTTGTTGAGAAACAAGCATAATACCTGGCTGATTCGAATGATAAAGGTAGAGTGGATTTGAAGAATCTTGTGATGCAAGAGTAGTGCTTATAGCAGACTCAGTAGATTCTAAAGTAGCCACGTTATTGTTGTCTTGGTTAAAGGTGCATAGAGGATACACGTGTCCACAAAATACTCTTAGACAAAAAAATGCCAAACAACTGATAGACTGTCTGGTGCGTTTGGATGAACCATTGGATGCTAGTTAAATAGATGATCTGATGTGCTGGACAGATGGTCAGTCGGCTAGATTAGCTAGAAAGATAGACAGTCTAGATTCTAATGCTGGCAGATGAAATAATAGCAGATGATGGGGAGCAAACATTGCAGTAGATGATGAGAACCGTCGTGCTAATGGGGTTGGTGGGAGTAGAGATAGGTTGAGGAATATTAAACACTGAAGAGAGGTGTATACTCTGATCAATCAAGAGATCCTTATCGTTCAAAATTTGGATCAACGGCCCTGATCAAACTTAGCTCTGATACCATAATACGTTTGAAATTTCTGTGTGTTTTGTATTGGAGGAAAAATATCCTCTTTATAGTATGATTACAACCTATTAATAGGCAATATACATAGCTATAAGAAAGATCCTAGGTGTTAAATATAGGATATTACATTGTTGGAGTGATTTACAATCTAATAGCACACAATTTCATGGGTCAGTTGGCGTGGTGTACAATCGATGTATGTAAATCGTAATATGTGTTACATTACTTTTTTGGGATTGATGTCACAAGTAGTTACTCCATGAACACATCGTGTTATGCAAATCCCCCAACCATGTTGTTATGTCGCCTTAAGATGTTCGCGTAAATCCATGTTAGCGTTGGACGTGCTGGCGAATATCTGAAGTTATCGTGCAGGTCAAGGCAGGTTTTCTATGAATTATATTCCATATTGTGATGATCATTACGTATGATGAGCTGCACATACTTTGTTCAGCATACATCTCATGTAAGTGGTTTGTGCATACTGATATCTCATGTATTAGTGGAGTACAAGATGTATCAGAACTCTTACATTACTTTTATGAATTTCTTAAATTATTATTAATCTTAAAGGATAACCATCACTATGAGTAAGGAGTTGACCCTCTCCAAATGTACAGATGATGCAAGTGATGTATAAATTAAAGACCTAGAAGACCATCTCCCTATGGAAGACTATACTAAAAGAATAAGAAGACAATTTTATGATTTAGTTTTATACTTCCGTTGCGAACTCGATTAATGTAATAAGCTTCAATTGAGAAGATA
This sequence comes from Magnolia kwangsiensis, assembly GCA_037074715.1. Taxonomy (NCBI): domain Eukaryota; kingdom Viridiplantae; phylum Streptophyta; class Magnoliopsida; order Magnoliales; family Magnoliaceae; genus Magnolia; species Magnolia kwangsiensis. The sequence continues at coordinate 36,212,453 of CM073576.1, read as the reverse complement.
TTTTATTATTTATTAAATTTATTTACTCTGATGAAATAATCAATCCTGTCAATTTTATTCTCGTGAATGTTACCTTCACGAATGTATCCGAATGCGATTAATTTATTTTTTTTAAAGGTGCAATTTCTAAATCATCCAAGTTTTGCATTATTAACACCCAGTTTTCTCAAGCACGAGTGTAAACTCTAGCCATGAAAATTCAAGATGTTATAAGACGCGAAGAGTGACTATGAAGATCTCTCTCTCTCTCTCTAACTAATATTTCAAATTCCTATAAAATAGGAAAAATATCGAAGAGCTCCAGGTCATTGCCAACCTAATACAGATAAAATATGCAATGCAACACTATCAGTCCTATCTTTATTTATCCTAGCCTATGAGTAGTTTAATCCAACCTATCTATGTTGGACTAACCCAGCTTAGGAGGGATTTCTTTTCTTTTCTTTTGAATAATGTAATTCCCTTCATCTATACCCAATTTGTTGGACCAAGGAAGACTTAGTTCTAGAAGCTCTCCATCTACGTTGGATCATTGGGGATTATCTTTATACATTTGATTCATTTTCAATTTTATCAATACAATTGAGTTCCTTCTACCTTCACATTGTATAAAACAGATATCTCTAGTATCACGGTGAGAAAAGTCCTTTCAGCTGAAAGGCAAAAAAAAAAAACTTATTAAAAGGACAAACTCTCTTTCGCAAATTGTTAGGTTTCATTGATAGGTGTCTGAATAAATGGTCGAACTGTTTCAGTTCATGGTCATAGATGATTGCTCATGTCCTCTCTATTTATCTTGGCTCATGGGTTTATTGGTGTTCGGTTTGAATCACACATACTAACGATTGAATTTCGAGTCAAAGACAAATGATGTCAAGCAATACTGAGTTGGTAGAGTTTTATCAGGGTTTTCTAAGGCTTTACCAAGTGAAGTCAAGTTTAACTGAACCATGACCAAATCAAGTTTTACTATGAGTCCTGGGGAAATCAATTAAGTTCTATCAAGTTTTTAAAGTGTGGTGCATCCAACCTATTCAATATTTACTCATTAATTGACCCCCATTACTCCATTGTCTCAACAATGGGTGCACCAGTGTTTGCCAGTCTATCACTACAACCTCATCCCACACTAATTTTTTCGGTTGCTCCACCTAATGGGACTGAGAAGAGACCATGTGATTCGCATCTGGCCCCACTATCGCCATCTGAGGTCCTTAATACCACTTAAACATCTTCACCAGTCCCTGACATGCACCTACCTATATATCACTTTATAAAAAGGTATATGATCTTGTACTCTCCATCCTATTTCCAATTTTTTCTCTTATTATCACCTTCACCTATAATATCACTCCTTTGAATTGCACCTATCTTGTGGTGTGGTCCTCAACTCTTTTCATGATGGACTCATCCATACTGGATGGAAGAAAGTGATGGAGGATGAAATCTCCGTGATGTATCATAGAAGCACTTGGACTTTAACTACTCTTCCTCTAGGAAAATGTTTGGGTTGGATGTTGTTGGGTTTACACCATCAAATACCTATCTTGATGGGTTGATTGAACACCTTGAAGAGTGCATTGTGGCTAAGGGATGTACACAAACAATTGGCTTCGATTATGAAGAAACCTTTTTTTACTTATGGCTAAACTAAACTTTGTTTGAGTGCTACTTTCTATTAGAGGTAGGGAGGATCCGACCCAACTCGTTGGATCTGACTCGATCGAACTGGTCATATCCAATCCGACCCAAACCGAAAGCAAGGGTCAGGTCGGATCAAGTAAACCCACTTAGATCCGACTGCAAAAGAAGTCAAGTTCGGGTCGGTAGCCAATCTGATCCGATCCAATCTGGTTGGGTAGCATAAAGTATCTTTTTAATTTTAATTTTTTAAAAAAACTTTTACCCCTCTTTTCTACCTGAATGGTGAACCCTAATTTGTTCCTACCTGAGTGGGGCCACACCCATCTCGATCCAAATCTAGGCCACTCAGCAACCCATCTTCACCGTTCATCCTCCTCTATTCATCAAGTAGGTTCAATTTTTGTTTTGAAATTTCTGTGTATTTTGCCCTGGCTCATTGGTGGTCCGACCGTGGTCGGAACCTCGCTGGCTCGACTATAGCGTCCGACCCTAACTCTCCTTCTCTCCCGATTTCTCTCCTCTCCTTCTTTCTCTCCCAGTTTCCCTCATCTCTCTCTCTCTCTCTCTCTCTCTCTCTCTCTCTCTCTCTCTCTCTCTCTCTCTCTCTCTCTCTCTCAATTTCCCTCATATTTCCTTCATAGCACGAGAGTCTCTAGCTCAACTTAACTCAACCTAGTTTAAATCAACCGGACATATTCAAATTGATCCAACTCAATTTCCCTGACTGAGTCGGACTCGGTTCGGGTCAAGCTAACAATGATTTATATCGAATCGAGTCAGCCCTGCTGGACTTGGTCCCGGATTGGATCCAGTTCGAGTTAGGTTCTTAGAAAAATCGGATCGAGTCGAGTTAGACCCAATCCGGTCCGACTCGAGTCAATTCCCACCTCTACTTTCTATTGCTGCTAATAGGATGTGGCATGTTTACCAACTCAATGGAAAGAACACTTTTCTCAACGACCTTTCTAAAGAAGTGTATATAAAGTAACCTCATGGGTTTGTTGCTCAGGGGGAGACTGGCAAAGTATGCAGACTACTGAAAGTTACCTATGAACTGAAGCAACCTCCTTGGGCTTGGTTCGATAAGTTTAGTTGTGCACTTCAGAATTATGGCTTTCATCAGTGTAGGCTCGATCATTATATGTTTATAAACATTGACCCAAGTGGGTAGTAATCCTAATTATGTACGTGGATGATATTAGCATCTTAGGCAACAATAACAAAGGGATAATTAATGTGAAGCACTATATCCGGGAGCAGTTTCAAATTAAAGACTTAGATCTCGTTGAGTACTTAGGAATTGAGGTAGCAAGGTCTTGCTCTAGAATGATGCTATCTCAAAGGAAGTATGCCCTTGACCTCCAACTAATGGGGTGTAATCTTGTGACATTCCCATAGATCCAACTGTGAAGCTTTCTAATGAAAAAGGTGAGTTACTTGAAGACGCCAAGAAGTATAGGAAACCGGTGGAAAAACTCATATATCTTACCCTACCAGACATCTCCTTAGCTATAGGAATAGCCAGCCGATTTATCCATCAACCATGCTCCCAATATCCAAACATCTCCTTAGCTATAGGAATAGCCAGCCGATTTACCCATCAACCATGCTCGCAATATCCAGACATCTACTTAGCTATAGGAATAGCATGCCGATTTATCCATCAACCATGCTCCCAGTATTCGGATGCCATCATCCATATTCTACACAACCTTGAGAGTACTCTAAGGCAGGGTCTCTCCTCTACCGATTGAATTTGCACCTTCAAATCAAGGTCTTTACTAATGTAAATTGGGCAAGATCTCTAACCAATAGAAGACTGATGGTAGGATATTGTACTATCATTGGAGGCAACCTAGTGACATGGAAAAACAAGAAACAAAGTGTGTTAGCGAGATTCAGTGCTAAGGCAGAATATTGTGCTATGGGCCACATTGTGTGTAAACTCAGTGAATTAGGCCTCTCCTTCAAGAACTTCACATTTTTATGCAACTCTAATGACTTTAGATTTTGATAACCAGGCGGCCACACAAATTGCCAATGACTTTGTGTTATACGAGAGGACAAAAGGTATAGAAGCAGATTGTCATGACTTTATTAGAGAGAAGGTTAAATTAAAAGTTCTTATGAAACATGCACCATTAATTAAAGGGCCAGTTGGCTGATGTTTTTACTAAGCACAAGGTGCATTTATGTGTAACTAGCTAGGCATGATTAACATCTATGCTCTAGCTTAAGAAGGAATATTAAACACCAAGTATTGAGATTAGTTGCATAGGTAGTCTTATATACATTCGTACAAGTTTGTAAAAATGAGTTGAATAAGATGAACTAGTGGGCTTGGACTTTTGTTAAAAGTCCCAAGTGCATCCATACAAAAAAAAAAACACACGACTTTGAAGAGTAATAAAATGAGGTGCTTAAGGTTTTGAAACCCTAAGCCTCACGTTCACTACATGTCTCCTCTTCTCTCTCCCTTATCATCTCCGATATCCTCTTCTTGCTTTTCAATATCATCCCTCTCTCTCTCTATTCTTTTTTTTTTTTCTTTTTCTTTTTTCTTTTTCTTTTATAAAAAAATTTTAATGTTAGTCTTTGGTTTGATATGGATTCGGAGCCTTTGGTTTGACATGGATTCTGATTTTTCCTTGTAACCTAAGAAGCCAATAATCATTGGAAAAATAATAATTGCTGGGGAAAAAATATGTTAAGTTCGGAGACTCGGATATGGAGTAGGTCGGCCCTGCTGACACTGCCCGAGGAGTCCGAGACAATGGTTGGAGCCGAGAGAATAGTAAATAAGGCCAAGAGACAGAAGCATAATACGACTTGAGTTACTCGGTCGGAGAGTCAACAGCGTCTGCGTAAGCCCACAAAAGGCCGAGTAAGTTATAAGCCGCCCGACCGACAGAATAAACTGACCTAATAAGTTGGTTTCTTCAGCCACGGAGTAAGGAAGGATGACGGGTAAACACCGAGATTATTTCGTCCGCAAGAAGGCAGAAAACTTATTCTCCTAAGCCGATTGAGACTCTTACAGAGTCGGTAACGGCCGAGCTGAGACAAGAAAAGTCGGTGTGAATGTAAATACCGTCCCTAAACCGTCCCAAAAATTCAGGAGTACAGCTGTCCGATCCTGAGGATCTCAGGATCGGGCGAAATCAGTTAAGAGGATCAAATCTCTGAATTTGAAGGAGAAGAATCCTCTTATGATAAGCTTCATCCAGACCTATAAATAACGATCTGCTCAACGGAAGAAGGTACGCAATAGCAAAATCATAAATCCTTTGCCTTAGTTCTTAATACTAACTTAAGCATCGGAGGTTCCCCGGCTCAAGCCAAGGTCTCCTTTTATATTTGTAATCGTGCAGGCAAAGGACAAACTGAGGACAAGATCCGCTCACAAAAATTACATCAATAGTTTCGCACCGTCTGTAGGAAGCGTGCAAAAAGCCACTTCTTACGCTCTATCTAAATGGCAAGAACTAGAAGAGGGAATCAAGATGAAGCGTGGGAAGCCGCCACCAGCACGGCCCAAGGAGCTCCCCCAGCGATCCCGTCAGCAGCTCCACCTGCGGCATCTGCTACAACCACCAGTCAGTAAAACCAAGGAAATGCACAACTAGATCGAGAGGTTCAAGAGATGCGTTCCGAAATCTGCATCATGAAGCACATGTTGGAACAGCTATATTCAACAGATGCAGACGCATCATGAAACAGCACAGGTTCCTCCGCCAGCATCTGATGCTCAGCCTGCTGCCCCGCGATCGCTTCAATAGCAACAGCCGAGTCAGCACCAAGGACCGAGTCAACCAGCACTGGCACGCTCGGCAACAGCCGTATTACCTCCCTCTGATTTATGGCACAGAATAGATCAAAGGAGGCAAAGTAGGACTCCTGTGGAAGAAACAGTAGAAAATGCAGAACCTTGGAGGGCTGATATCCAGGACTTTAAAAAAGAAGTTCGGGAAGAAATGGCGAGAGAGATGGCAGACATGAAGCATGGTCGGAATGCATACCCGACCAAGTCCGAGGCAAAAGCTTCTCCATTTGTGGATGGAGTAATGCAGGCTCGGTTACCGGAAAGGTTTCGCCTACCCCAGATTACTCCCTTTTCTGAAAAAAATTGATCCTACAAAGCATATTGAATGCTTCAGAACTTATATGGAGCTGCATGACACCTCGACGTTGTTATGTGACGAGCCTTCTCCCTCACGTTAAGTGATGTGGCTCGACTTTGGTTCAAACAGTTAAAACTGAAGTCGATCAGTTCTTTTACAGAACTCAGCGACGCCTTCCTCACTAACTTCATCGGTGGGAAGAAGAAACTGAAGCCGTCCACACACCTGAACAACATAGTTCAGAAGGAAGGAGAATTATTGAAAGACTATATCAAGTGTTTCAACTTTGAATCTCTTCAGGTTCGAAAACACTTGGAGGAGACAGCACTCAACGCGCTTATGCAAGGGGTCAAAGACAAGCCCTTCTTGGTATCCCTAGACAAAAACCCACTGGAGTCTTCGGGCGAGTTTATGGCTCACTCAGATAAATATGTGAATGCGGAAGAGACCCGACTCCTGCATAAAGAGTTGGCCAAAAAAGAGTTGGCCAAAAAAGAAGCCGACTCAGCTGGCGGTAAAAAGTGAAAAGAGGATCAGGGACGAGATGACGGTCGGTAGGGCAAACGACCCGACAGAAGGTTTTCAACATACATCCCTCTGAATAAATCTCAAGAGCAGGTGTTGATGGAAATAAAAAATGAAGGCTACGTCAACTAGCCCGGCAAGCTCTGAGGGAACCCGAATCGACGAAGTAAAAACAAGTACTGTCACTACCATCATGACCACGGTCACAATACAAGTGATTGTTATCACTTAAAGGATGAAATCGAGCAGCTCATTAAAGAAGGCTGACTCAAAGAACATGTGGAAGGATCTGGTACTGCAGAAGAATGCCCGAGCAAAAATCGACCGACAAAGGAGATCCGAACTATCATTGGAGGGCATCAAGGCGGTGGAGACTCCAATAACGCTCGAAAAAATTACTCCAGGAGCATCAGTCATCCTGAGTCTGAGGTTCTCCTACTATCTCAGCTCTCGAAAGAGAAAAAGAGAGAGAAGTATTGTATCTCATTCACTGAGGACGACGCTCGAGGCATAAATCATCCTTATGATGATGCACTGGTCATCGCTCTCACCATTACCAACAGGAAAGTATTTCGAGTACTGGTGGACACTGGGTCATCTGCGGACGTATTGTTCACCCAGGCATTCGACAAAATGGGCATTGGACGATGGGCTTTACACCCAGTCCAAACTCCGCTCATAGGATTCTCGGGCGGACAAGTGCTTCCTGAGGGAATCGTTTTACTACCACTCACCGCTGGAAGTCCACCCCATCAGACAACTACATTGGTCGACTTCCTGATCGTCGACCAATCGTCAGTTTACAACGCCATACTCGGTTGATCATCCCTAAGCCTCTTTCAAGCTGTGGTATCTACGTACCACCTATCCATGAAATTTCTGACCAAGTCGGGAGTAGGAATTATAAAAGGAGACCAGCAAGATGCCCGACGATGTTATGCAACAGCAGTAAATGCTCCGATAGAAATATCAATGATCGAGTCGCTAGACCCTCGAGTCGAATCTCACGAACGGGGACAACCAATGGAAGAACTTGTCACGGAACAATTAACCGAGACAAACGAGTCGAAAGTAGTACAAATCGGTTCATCTCTGAAGTCACCTCTGAAAGAAGATTTGATCGCCCTGCTTTGGCGGTACACCGACGTATTCGAGTGGAGCCATGAAGATATGTCTGGGATCGATCCTTTGGTCATGACGCACCGACTCAACATCAATCCAAGACCACCTTTGTCATCGACAAAGGACTTTATTGTTACCGAGTGATGCCATTTGGGTTGAAAAATATTGGGGTAACGTATCAAAGGTTGGTGAACAAAATGTTCGCTCGACAGATCGACCAAACCATGGAAGTGCATATAGATGACATGCTCATTAAAAGTGTACAGGCGATCGACCATATAGCGGACATAGAAGAAATGTTCCTGACCTTACGCAAGTATATGATGAAGTTAAACCTGAGCAAGTGTGCTTTTGGTGTAAGCTTGGGGAAGTTCCTCAGTTTTCTTGTTAGTCAGCGAGGGATCGAAGCGAATCCTAAGAAAATCAAGGCTCTACTTGACATGGAGTCCCCTAAGACAATTAAAGATGTATAAAGGTTGACTGGGAGAGTAGCTGCGCTCAATCGCTTTTTATCCCAAGCCACCGATAAATGTCTCTCATTCTTCAAGCAATTGAAGGGACGTCAGTCGATGGAATGGACAGAAGAGTGTGAAACAGTGTTCCAGCAACTGAAGTCTTATCTCGGGTCTCCGTCGCTGTTATCCAAACCCGAGTCGGGAGAAGCTTTGTTATTATATCTGGCTATATCCGATGCAGCGATAAGCTCGGCTCTCATATGAGAAAGAGAAGGAAGACAATTACCGATATATTATGTCAGCAAAGCCTTACTACCAGCAGAGACGAGGTATCTTTCCCTTAAAAAGATAGCCTTAATCCTGGTAATATTCTCGCGAAGACTCCGGACATACTTTCAAGCTTACACCATTATCGTTATGACCGACTTACCTTTGCGTCAGATCCTTTAAAAACCAGAAGCTTCCAACCGACTTACAAAGTAGGCTATCGAGTTGAGCGAGTTCAACATAGAGTACAGGCCGAGAACAGCCATAAAAGGACAAGTCGTGGCCGACTTTATTGTCGAAGTGACTTCAAAGGACAATACAATCTCTGAGTCCGACAGGATAATCAGAGCATCGACATCCTCTTCCCTCAGCCTGTCACCCGACCCGGCACCCTGGAAATTATTCGTCGACGGCTCTTCCAATTCTAAGGCAAGCGGGGATGGGGTAGTATTGGAGACTCTCGACCAAACTTGTATGCAATATGCCTTACGACTCGAATTTCAAGCGTCGAATAACACAGCAGAATACGAAGCCTTGTTACTTGGCCTTTTGACTCACCGCGAGTTTAGGTGTAACTAATCTTAAGGTCTTCAGTGATTCACAGCTAGTCGTCAACCAGGTTACTGGTATTTATCAAACATGAAAAGAACAACTGAAAGCATACACAGAGAAGGCCAAAGAATTAATCGGTGAATTTCGGCAATGTGAAGCAGTTCGGATCCCTAAGACCGAGAATGTCAAAGCCGATTTGTTAGCAAAGATTGCTTCAGCTGACGAAGATGATATACCTAGGTCGGTCCCGATTGAATACGTAGCTAAACCGAGTATAAGTGAGCCGACAGACTCGGCTATACATGTCATTGATTCAGAACCTACTTGGTTTGATCCTATCGTCCATTATCTCAATGAGGGGAATTTACTGAAAGATCATACCGAGGCTCGGCGGCTAAAGGTCCGAGCGTCACGCTACACCATCTTGAACAGGGTACTGTACAAGAAAGGATTCTACTCTCCCTTACTACGATGTTTGAATTCTCATGAAGCTGACTATGTATTACGAGAAGTAGACAAAGGGATATGCGGGAATCACTCGGGAGGACGTTCGCTCGCCAACAAAGTATTACGGCAGGGATATTACTGGTGGACCGTACAACATGATGCTAAGAAGCTCGTCCAAATGTGCGACAAGTGTCAGCGATTTGCAGCTATCCTGAGGCACCCCCCCCCCCCCCCCCCCCCCCGAGGAATTGACCCCGATGACTGGACCGTGGCCCTTCGCACAGTGGGGGATCGACATCATCGGACCATTCCCTCTGAGAAAGGGTCAGACCAAGTTTGCCGTGGTTGCAGTGGACTATTTCACGAAGTGGGCCGAAACCGAGCCATTAGCGAAGATAACCGAACAGAAGATTATAGGTTTTGTTTGGAAAAATATCATCTGTCGGTTCAGGATACCACGGACTATTATCACTGATAATGGAAAGCAGTTCGATAACAGACAGTTTCGTGAGATGTGCAGTAATCTCGAGATCCGAAACGTGTACGCTTTACCTCATCATCCTTAGACGAATGGATAGGTCAAGGCTGTTAACAAGATTATAAAGCAGCATCTTTGAACGAAGCTCGATAGAGCGAAAGGAGCATGGGCTGAAGAACTCCCAAATATATTGTGGGCCTATCGAACCACATCTCGGACCACCATGGGAGTAACTCTCTTCTCCCTTCATTATGGCTCGGAAGTGGTTGCCCCAGTTGAGATCGGTATAAGTTCGGCCCGAGTCAATACGTTCAGCGAACAGGAGAATAACGAACTCCTATCGCTCGGGCTCGACTTGTTGGAAGAGAAAAGAGAAGAAGCTCGGCTACGAATGATAGCTCGACAGAGGCAAGTATCTCGGTTCTACAACACCCGAGTCAAAGTCAGACGATTCTGCACCGAGGATATGGCCCTCTGAAAAATATTCTCAAATACAAAGGAAGTTGGTGCGGGCACACTGGGACCCAATTGGAAAGGACCCTATTTCGTCTCGAGTACCATCCGCCCTAGAACGTATCGGCAGGAAGACCTAAATGGGCAATTGTTGCCTCACCCTTGGAACACTGAGCATCTCAAGATCTATTACCCTTAAGCTAAGAGAGAATGGAAAAGAAATGTAAATGAAGTCGATTCAATAAAACTAAGAATTTCCATTCATCATTTCTAAGTGTTTTACATCTGGTTACATCAGACTCTACTAAGACTATATTAGCGAAGTACAAACTACTTCCGACAGAGTGAGTGACTTCCCTCGGCTACAGATGCTCTTGAGTAGGCCCCCAGGTAAAGGCTAGAGGAGCTGGTGATGGTAACAGAAGACGCTCGGCCTCGACCAACATAGTGCTGGCGTGAGTGCCAAAAATGATGCACAAGCGCCATCCCTCGGTCAGGGTACTCACCAAGCAGTCCCAGATTGGACTACTCCTTAAGCAGTCCCAGAGGGACCGGCATCATTGACAACAGCAGCCGCAGCAGGGGCTTCTTCATTGGCAACGACATTAATACCAATAGCCTCGGCCTCTAGACTATCAGCCTCAAACGCGGAGAGGTCAAGGTCAGGGAAGGCGGCCCTCATCTCCAAAACGCAGGCCCTATAACCACCTTGATAAGGGTTGTCCTCTCCTCTTCGAACTCTGAAGATTTAAGAAAGGTTTCCACGGCCTGTTCCTGAGCCTCTTTGGCTCGGCTGGCCTCCTCCTGAGCTTGTTGGACGAGCACCGCGGCTTCGACTTTGGCTCGAACCAGATTATTCTCGCAAGCGCCATGGACATGATGAAGATGTCGATTCTCTTCCTCGGCCCCTGCTAGAAACGATGTCAAACGGGTGCTCTCAGCCTTAGCGCCCTCGAGAGCAGCCCTCGCGTCCTCGGCTGTCTTCCTGGCAATTGACAAGTCGTTAGTCATAACGCCGATGCGACCTTCAACGATCTCTCGGCGACCCTCTACCTCGACCGCCACTCTCTTCGCTGTCTCTGTCTCAACTGTAAGTTTCTGAGCAGCGGACAGCTCCGAGCAAGCCTTGACAATGTAGAGGGCCAACTGCAAACGGGAGAAAGTAAGTTGTGACGAGAGCCCTAATCAGAAGTTACAGAGGAATAAGAAGAAAGGATATTACCTCAAAAAGTAGCCTCACTGTATGACCAAGAGTCTGCAGAGTCGGGGTATTGTAGAAGATCGCTCCCGTGAGCGATGGCCCAAGAAATCATCCCCGAGATGACTTTATGGAAGGGTGACAACTCTTGTTGAGTCATCTCCCCTCTTGAGGATTCTCCACTTGATCCCTATCTCTTTTCTTTAAGGATGACTTTATGACGGTGCGTTGGATCCGAGCTTTCTTCTTTTCTTTAAGATATCTACAAAACGCCAAAAGGTCAGATTCAGTGTGTTATAATGTGAAGAAACAAAAAGTATCAAATGTTTGTTGGAAGTTGGTGGGTCGGTTATGAGAGAACCGCCCTTACCTCATCACGCGCTCAGAAAATAAAAGCCGAGAAAATTTGGGTTCAGTCTTACTTGATACAGGTAAAGGAATTCATCGACTGTCAGCGGGGGTTGCTCAAGCTCAGCCCATAGCACAGCGCACCTAAATAAATTCCTCCATCTGTTTGGGACAATCTGACCGGGGGCAAGTTTGACATGAGACAGAAAATTCCTAGCAATGGGTTGGAGAGGCAAACGCAAACCACATTGCATTGAGACCTGAAAAATTGTGACCATCCCAGCAAGGGGATGATAAAGCAAATCCTCCGGACGAGGGAGCCGAAGTATAACCGAGTCCAAAAAATGGTACCCGGCTCGAATTCTATTCAGATCAGAATCAGTTAAAATTGAGGCGACAGGACCACTTAGGTCATCCCCGGCACCCTCTCCCTCGAAAGATGACTCAGAAGCCTGTGCCGGCTGAGTTACAGGGGACGATACAACAACCCCCTCAGTTATCATTATTTCCTCTTCTTCCTCTTCCTCCTCCAATAGGTCCATCTCGAGATTGGGTCTCCCTGGACGGGTTACCAGAGACGATCCACCACTAGAAGGACCAGCTAGAGAAGGATGCTCAGCCGGTGATTCATCTGCCCTCCTGACAAGCCGTAAAGCGGCATCCGCACCAACGGCGATCTCCGCGAGTAAAGAGGGTGGCTCCGCAAAATTCTAAAAACGTCGCGAATCACTCTCATCACCAGAAGTTCCCTCCCGGGGGCTCTGAGAGCCATGTGTGGCCATTAATATCAATAGAAAGGGAGGAAAAAAAAACTCACCGGATAAGGCAGTGACGGACACAAAAGAAGGTGACGGAGAAGAAAATGACAGCGGAGGAAGGGAGGAAGAAGAAGAAGAAAAAATCGGAAGAGAATAAAGAAGCGGGAGAGCCAGAGATGAAAATAAAATTTGCACGCTCCTCCCGCCCATTCTTTTTATAACCTTGCCAAATGGCAGGGGCATTTAATGGGCAGGGGAAACGATGCTTGCCTTGACTCCCCCTCTCGACACGTGGCGCACGCCGACTGACGGCGGTAATGCCTTCGCCACGCGTCCAATGCCCATAAGCGGAAGAAACGACCTGACGACTGTCCGCTTGTGTGACCTCGAGAAATGCACCGTCATACGTTAAGGACGACACAAAAGGCATTAAATGTCTCATTATGACCTCGGACTCTGATGCGAACTGACTTAAAAACTCATTACTCCTTAGTGCCGAGAACCACACAAGGAGTAAGGGGGCTCAATGTTGGAAAAAAAATATATTAAGTCCGGAGACTCGGATATGGAGTAGGTCGGCCCTGCTGACACTGCGCGAGGAGTCCGAGACAATAGTTGGAGCCGAGAGAATAGTAAATAAGGCCAAGAGGCATAAGCATAAGATGACTTAAGTTACTCGATCGGAGAGTCAACAGCGTCTGTGTAAGCCTAAAAAGGCCGAGTAAGTTATAAGCGGCCCGATCGACAGAATAAACCAACCTAATAAGTTGGTTTCGTCGGCCACGGAGTGAGGAAGGATGATGGGTAAACACCGAGACTATTCTGTCCGTAAGAAGGAAGAAAACTTATTCTCCTAAGCCGGCTGAGACTCTTACAGAGTCGATAACGGCCGAGCCGAGACAAGAAAAGGCAGTGTGAATGTAAATACCATCCCTAAACCGTCCAGGAGTACGGCTGTCCGATTCCGAGGTTCTCGGGATCGGGCGAAATTAGTTAAGAGGATCAAATCTCTGAATTTGAAGGAGAAGAATCCTCGTATGATAAGCTTCATCCAGACCTATAAATAACGATCTCCTCTATGGAAGAAGGTACGCAACAGTAAAACCATAAATCCTTTGCCTTAGTTCTTGATACTAACTTAAACATCGGAGGTTCCCCGGCTCAAGCCAGGGTCCCGTTTATATTTGCAATCATGCAGGCGAAGGACAGACTGAGGACAAGATCTGCTCACAAAAATTACATCAACAATAATAATAATAAAATCATGAGTCGTTGATTTGAATAAGGTTGAGTTCTCTGCAAGTGACTAATTAGACACTTTCCTATTATTCAATGCCCATTACGTGCCCGCAGGGCCTATGGTTGAGTTATCAAAGTTACTCATCTTATGCCCCCAATCATGGATAGATTATTGGCCCAAAATCTTCCAATTAGAAGCTCTTAACCATGCAATCTTTGCCATTTTTCCCATTTACTGTGGAATGTCAGATCCAGGGGATACTTTAGGGATGGTCCATCAACAATAGGAGCCACAAGTTCAATGGTTTGGATTACTAAATCATGAGCCCCATGTGTACAAATTTTGAGGCATAGTTTTTTTTGTTCATTTTGTCTCATCTCCTCTTCTTGCCCCGATGTTGTGTGGGTTTCTTTCTTCGCCTGGGGATTGAGGTGTGGGCTTCTTCTTTTTTTTTTCCTTATCGGGTTTATATATATATATATATATATATATATATATATATATATATATATATAGAGAGAGAGAGAGAGAGAGAGAGAGAGAGAGAGAGAGAGAGAGAGAGAGAGAGAGAGAGAGTGATGCTCACCAATGCATCTTTTCACGCTTGTCATGGGTGTCTAATCTAAACGGTTCATGTGATGTGGAATCCCATGAAACTCAAAGATTCAAATTTTCACTCTAATCTAAAATTCTAGTGAGCAATAGCAAAGAAAATTACAAATCAAAGGAGGAAACTATTTTTATTTTCCATGGCCCACCAAAGTTTTGGATCAAAGTAAAATTCGAGCCCAGGGATTTCATGAGGTGGTGCTTCATGGAGACCGTTCAAATTTTGGAGTCACATCACATATAATGAGTTCTCAAAAAAGTTCACACGAGTTATGTATGAAATGGTGTGCAGCTGAGCATATATATATATATATATGGAAGAGATTCCTGTTGTCGAGCTCATGGGAACTTCCCATGAGGTTGAGCTATGTGGGACCCACCATAATGTATGTCGAACATCAACACTGTGCATTTAATGGGTCCCTTGAAATTATGGGATATCTCAAAAATCAGACGTATACAGAACTCAGGTGGGCCATACCATCTAAAATTATGTGAAGACATGTCTAAAACATATAAAAGCATTTGGTGGGGCCCACCTGAAATTTGGATGCATTTAAAAGTTGGTCTGACCCCTCATCCAAGTGGGACACACATAATGGATGGGCCGGATTTGTGAACCACATCTCGATAGGTCCAACAAATGATTATAAATGTTTTAATAGAAGGTAACCCCTCTCAACTTTTGTATGTGGTGTGGCCCACACAAGTCACGGATTGACTTGATTTTTAAGCCCTAGGCACACCATGGAGTAGTGCATCTGACTAATGGGGTAGATGTTCGACATACATCATGGTGGGGTCCACACAGCTTGACCTCATGGGAAGTTCCCATGAGCTTGACAGTATAGAACCTTTTATATATATATATATATATATATATATATATATATATATATATATATATATATATAGAGAGAGAGAGAGAGAGAGAGAGAGGGAGAGAGATGGTCACACACAACTAGTTGGACCGTTAATACTAATTAATGTTGAGACGACTTTGTTTCACATTACCTTTCAAACAGGTCTTTCAAAATGGTTAATGGCTTAGGTGGGCCCTTTTGTGGTGTTAATGTAAAATTCACCCAACCATCATGTGTGTCACCCAATGTTAGACTTATGGACTGAAAATCAACCTCATTGGTGGTTCGGGTGGACCGCACGGTTGGAAACATTGTGCTAGAATATGTCACCCTTCAAAATGATTTATTTGATGAGGCCCACTTGAATCACATGTGGATCTTATTGTTCGGTCCCACGCCTAGAATTTTCTGTCTCATCTAATGGTTGGAGTGGATTTTACATATTTATGATTGGGCTCCTTTAAAAATTAAAGGTGAACGTCTCTTCCTTAAATGTTCTATTGGTGTGGCTCACTTGAATTACAAGTCTGCCTTATATTTCAGCTCTAGACCTACAATGAAATTGCACATCTGATGGTCAGAGTAGATCTTATATATATGACTCAGTGGGCCATATAAAAAATCAAGGTAGGCCTTTTATCCCTTTGTTAAACGTCTTCATATTCCGAGAGAAAAGGTGCGTGTTTTGAAAAAAGTGGAAGTGGATTAGGTGCAGCCTGTCCTCAAGTAGTATTGTGCATCCCTAACCCTGGGGCCTACCTTGATGTAGGTATTGTATATCCATGCCATACATCTATATTTTCAGCTCATGATAGGACATGATTCAAAAAATGAAGTAGATAAAATTCTCACACCACAGAAACTGTGGTGATTAGCCATTAAAAACTTTTTGTGGGCCAAGAGTTTTGAATCAAGCTGAAATTTATTTTTTATTTTTAATTTATTTCATCAAGGTCTTTGTGAACTTATCAATAAGTTGGTTGGCAAGTAAAAAATTACGGTGAGCCTTAGCAAATTTTTAATGATAAGAGTTCAATATCCATTATTTCCTGTGGTGTGTACCGCCTAGAGATTTATAACTACTTCATTTTTTAGATTAATTAATATTCTAAAATGAGCTAAAAAAAACCAATGGAAAGCGTGAATATACAATACCTACATCAATGTGGGTTTCATGAACAGGGATGAACTGTGTTGCATGAGGAAGGGGCCGCACTTAATCCACTTTACTTTCTTTTTTTTTTCTTTCAAAAAAATATAATAAACACTTTTTTCTTGTAATGGAGCCAAATAAATTCAACCGCTGAAGAGAAATATATATCCTTATTTTTACTGGGTCCATTGTGATGTGCATGTGACATCGAGTCTGATCATACAAAATATAAAAGTGACTATTAATTCAGGTAGGCCACACCAATAGAAGGAGAGATGTCAACCTCTAATTTTTATAATACTTACAATCATAAGTAAATTAAATTAACTCCAACTATTAGATATCACACCAAAAGTTAAACATAGAACTCAAAAAGTAAGGTCATATTTGATTTAAGTGTACCTCATCAAATGAATTATTTTAGAAGGTAAGCTTTTTTCACATATTATTTCTAATTGTGTGGTCTACTTGAACCATGGATAAAGTTAAATTTCAGTTCCTAGTTCTCATATGGGTTGACATACATGATGATCAAGGTAGATTTTGTCGTGGAGCTTACCCAAGCTAGGGATGATTTTCAAGAGACTTCTTTAAAAGCTAAGGGGAAGCAAATGCCCTCTCTCTCAACGTTTAATGCCTGGCTAGTTGTAACCAAACGCAAGTGCAGTGTCCCACTAGCTGTGTGTGTGAATAAAAATCCCGTCATTCTATTCTTCCAGTAAATTTTCGTCTTCTCAGCGTGGATTTCACCTCGGCCTGAGGTTCCTTGGCTTTATTTAGTGGTCCTCTTGCATTCTTTGTGCTGGGTGCCTTTCAGAGAAAGTAAAGAGCCTCGTAATTAATATATATATATATATATATATATATATATATATATATAAAAGGATAAAAAAAAAAAAATCAAATAAAAAAATATACAAATCCAGGGCATAGCATAGAAGTTCTCTGTTAGCCACAAATGCCGAACTGGTCGCCAATTTGTTGCCGGGAACAGAAATAAGAAAGAAGCCGGATCCTCCCCAACTTTCTTAGAAAAGCATTCCCTGCAACAGTGCTCGTGGCCCCTGCTGTGGATTGTTTACAGAATCCAACCCGTCCAGACGAGTCGTCCCATCAAGAAATCATGCCCCTCAAAAATAAGTACTTACAACCATCAAATGGGCCCCACAAAGAAAGCAGGTCCATTAAAAAAATAATTCCTTACAACCATCACAAATGCCACCACATGATGTCCATTGCTTTATACGATATCATCCACCTCATGATCGTGTAGACCTTATTTTAAATTTGGGCCATCCCATCTTCATCACGGACTCTCTTGATGTAGGGTTTGGATGGCACACATACCACACAGTGGACCCACACCAGCAGTTGAATAACATATACAGGTCAATGATAATAGGAGCTGTAGAAATAGCTTCTTCTACATACGTTTGCAGGGGATCCAGTCTCAAAAAACAGCCCGGTTTGTTCTTTCCAATTCTCAAAATCACAAATGGGTGTATGCAAAATCAATCTGTTTGGGTGTAGATATCAATTCCCTTCATTAATTTAAAAAATTAATAATTGATTTTTTGGTAATCCATTCTGGATTTATTTATTTTTTTATTATTTTTTTAAAATTTCTTTTTTCCAACCATCATCATTTCGTAGCCCATTAAGTCTAAGCGAAATCATTATGACAAGGAACCAAATCCACTTTTAGTGAAGTGCTCCATTAGTGGGTCCCACTTGAGATCCCAGGACTGTTTTGTGGGCCCCTTATGACAAATAAATGCACCTGACCTTTTTCACTTTTGCATTTGGATATGTCGGAATTCACATCACCTGTCTGGACCGTTCATTGGTTTGGTCCACTCTCTTTCCCCACTTATGTAGAATATCTGTACCATTCAAACGTCAGGCGCATGATGAATATCACTGGTCTAAAAGATAAGGCTCATCCAAATGATTAGATGAGCCACGCCTGTATATCGAGTTAGACCGCCAATTGTTCATCATTCTAGCGTGTGGCCCACCTGATGATGAGTTCACACGCTTGAATTTTGTGCCAGGTAATTTTTATGATGGGGGCCTACTGTTTTGATGGTACGGATGCCTTACACAAATGGCACGTTGGCTGACAAGAAAGGGACGTGGATCAAGTGGTGGTGTTGTGATCTGTTGAGGGCTGTGGGCGCTTATTGATGTAAATGCTTTATATCCTAGCCGTCCATCCGTTTTTTCAGCTCATTTTAGGACATGAAACCAAAGTTGAAGTAGATCTAAAGATCAAGTGGACCACACCACAGGAAACAGTGGTGATTGAATGCCCACCATTAAAAACTTCTTGGGCCCACGAAAGTTTTGAATCAAAGCTGATAAACGTGATTTCCCTTCATCCAGGACTGTGTGACCTCATCAAGATGTTGGATGGCAAATAAATCATTGCGGTGGGCTTTAAGAAAATTTCAACAGTAGGTGTCATTATCTACGCCGTTTCCTGTGGTGTGGTCCACTTGAGCTTTGGATCTGATTCGTTTTTTATTTTGTACTCTAAAATGAGCTAGCGAAACGGATGGACGACATAGATATAGAACGTACACATACATCATGGTGGGCCCCACAGTGCCCAACATATCGGTGGTGTTGGTACCACCCCCTGGTCGGCATCCGGCAGGAAAGATACGCCTTCATGACAAGTTACCATGCTGGAGCCAGCAGGTGATGAACCCTTTACAAACCTCGGATATTTTTCAAGGGGGGCAAAAAGGTTGAAATTTCAAAAAACATTCATGTAGTGGGCCCAATGTGGGTGGGCTACGTATGATTTTAGCTGTCCAGTCAGTGGCAGTTTTGTCTACTGGGGCCATGCTCAATCAACATGGGGGCCATCTTTTAGACGATCTCAGCTGCATACACGTGTGCCACATCCATATGGTAAATGAGTCGAGTCAACTCACGTGTAAGAGAAAAACAAACCCAAGAGAGATGACAAATGGTCTAAAACGTTTTTGGTGCTGCTCACTTCATAATTGTACCGGGTAATCAGGGAATTGTCATCGTGGATGGATTCAACCTGATGGGTGACTGGTGTCGGAATAACTGGTTGAAATCAAATGAACTAAGTAAATGGAAAAATAAAATTATAATTAAAGAATTTAACGTGGAAAATTTAAACAGCTGGGTTGAGGCGTGACGACGAGTGTGTCGGTTTGAAATTGAATATGCTTTCCTTGGACAGTGCCTTAAGTATGATATATTTTTAAGAGTATTCGATTTCTCATAAGTTACAGCGGCTATGGCTCGGTATTAACTGTGCATTCAGTATATGCACGTTCGAATCACTAGCAGTTTAATTTCAAAAGTACTGAGTTGACTCACCAGCTAACTCATTAACCAAAATTCTTTAAAGATAACAATGGAGCCTTTTTTAAATAATAAAAAAATAAAAATTAAAAAAGGATTTTCATATTTGTTTTAAAATGAATATGGGTGGTCTTTAAATACACAGTAAAATTATTTGGTTGGCTATGTTATAAATCCGTTAGATGCGACCAATTGTCCGGGATTATTTTTGTTTTAAAAAATGAAAGCTTGCAAATGCGAGTATTCTTTTACATAAAATAATAGTCTATCGAGTACACATACTCGTACCCGTCCTTTTACATAAAATAAAAGTCTATCAAGTACACATACTCGTACCCGCATCCACACGTGGGCGGATGGTCTACGACATAGATTAGAGATAATGGCATAGTAGCGTAGGGAAGGACAAGAGGTCGAACACCGTCTTCCTTAAGGGGATAACTGTTCCGAATCCTAGGAACTTCTCTAGACTCCTCACAGTGAAAAAGAACAAGAAAATAGAAAATAATTTATATAAAATTCAAAATTGATTGATGAATAAAATAAATGAATTCACAACCCTTTAAATAGGGATACTAAGCAATGGAAGAAATTTCTAAATAGGGATACTAGTCAATGGAAGAAATTTCATAATTAAACTACAACTAAAACTCCTAGAATTCACAACTTCCTATAAATAGTAAACTTACTATTTATAGACGGTCATGATGTCTACTAGTGTGCAAGGTTTTGGACAAAAAATAGTAAGTGTCCTACTTGGTTTTCACTATGGTGCTTTCCTAATTATTCTAAGCATTCTTTATGTTGGGCGCAACTTGTAAAGCCCAATGGATGAAGAGTTATAATTAAACTAAAAATAACTGTTTATAGTAAAAATAGAATTAAAACAAGGAAACGACTGTCGATCTGCTGGTATTTCACAAATTCAGCATGCGCAACCCGACATAGCAGGGTTGGGTGGCTAAAGTAACTCGTCATACCCCAAAATCATATATTTTATGTCCAATAACTGATTCTAGTTTGCAAGATACCTCCATTTAAAGTTCTGACGGTCTGGCTCATCTCCGTCTCCGATAGGGCATTTTCTTGTCCATCTTGACCAGGAAATTATCCGTAACCCATTCTACATTAGTCACCTCCACTTCAAAAGAAATGGTCCTATTTGGTTTTTGATACTTAGTCAAGTCCACGACGTTGAAAGTCTGCGAGATCTCCATGTTGTCAGGAAGATCAATAACATAAGCGTTGTCACTAATCTTTCGGAGGATCATCACCGATCCAATCTTCTTGTCCTTCAGTGTCACGCCCCAAACCTGAAAATCGGGTTCACAATTTTCTGATCGCCGAATCCGGTGCCAAAATCCTCCGTAGTACCCCATTCTCGGCTTCTAACGTTCATACACCAGATTTCGATCCTAGGATCCTACAAGGAGAATTTTTTTAATATACATTTAACTCGAAATAAGCATAACCACAAGTTTACCTAAATCATAAAGGCACCATCATCATCACATATCCACTAATATAAACTTTAAATACATTGCTGAAAGGGAAATACATAAGTCAAAATTAAAGCTCTAGAAGTCAGTTAGAGGGTGGTGAAAGTGTGTGCGATGTACGTGCTAAGCATGTAAATATTAGAGTAATTGGAAATACTAGCAATCCATAAATCATTTAATCTTAGAATATGTAATGCGGATTGACTATGCAAATGCGGAATCATGGAGAGCTAAACAGAATCAGATGCCGATGATGCAATGCAATATACAAATCCTAATAAGTCCGTTTTAGGCCATATAAGTACAGAAACGTAACAACTCAAAATGTCATATTCTGCGGATGTAATGAAATATGTGATGCGAATGAAATGACCAAGCTAGAGTGTGAGGTCGGGATGATAGTACGTAATATCGCAGGTTACGGGGTCCACCACAAGGGACTTCTATCCAAACTAGTCCCATGCCTAAATTTGGATAGTCAGACTCAATGTGGTAAACTCCTGATCTCAGGTTAGTCGCGTGCCCCAATTGAAATCCTTACCATTGTGAAAGTACACGTAACAAATAATTGCGCACCACCAGCTCGAGTGAATAGTGAATGAATGAATAAATAAGTATGCAACTCCTACTCAATAAGTCCACATATCAGTATTATACATCTTTGGGATCATTACAAGGCTCTAGTACACTCCAAACTACATTGTCACCCCATCGCGTGCAACCAGGTGAGTGAAAGAAACCTCACTACCCTCCTGGCCAGTAGTCAGCTAATACCTACCCGGCACGTTGATAGCGGACCCATTTATGAGCTGGTCAAACTCAGCCTAATTTTACTTATTACAATCGGGTGGATAAAGCCACACCTCATCTCAAACCACGTCCTAACCGACCACAACACAGTGGGAGACGTAGCCTACTGATATTCGGGACTTGGGCGCTCATTTATTCACTAGGTCTAGACATTGTGGTGTCTCCTGGCCATAGAGGTTTAGAAACTTTCACCCACGGACATCCAAAGTGCCCAGATGCTCGAACCAAACATTTTTGGTGTCCCATCTTACCATCCACGACATGCTTGTGGAGGCTACGACCCTGATGTCGCTAAGGTGTACAATAATCACAACACATAATGCAAGATGCATGAGTCATACAATCCACTCATACATCAATCCTGCACATACTGTATGCTTATGAGAGACAATCTCCGCCTATCAGGGAGTCTCATAACAACCTGCCCAATGACATATGCAATGATCAACCACATCTCAGAATAAACATGCAGATGATGCTTATGGGCATGTATCATGATGTTATACTGTCACATGCTCATAATCAGTATCGACAATCAGCCTCGACAATCGGAATCGGCCTCGACAATCGACATCAACAATCGGCCTCGACAATCAGCCTAATAAAGGGCCTAAGGAAGGTCACAATGTGGACATTCAACCATCATTGCCCATCAATGTGAACATTTAACTAACATTGCTTAAAAGGAGTGGCCCACATATAGCCAAACGTATAGTGGGCCCATGGCCTCACATAATGGCCTAATGTACATCATGATGGGCCTCACTCAAGGGCCTAATACACATCACGACAGGCCGAATACACGGGCCTAATATACATCACCATAGGCCACAACCCATGATCCTCAAATACATCATAATGGGCTACGACCCATGGGCCTCAACATACATCATAACGGGCCCTAACTCATAGGCCTCAATATACATCAAGTGGGTCGCATCAATGGTCCTCGTATACAATGAGTGGGCCACATTAATGGGCCGTAACAATGGGCCTCATATACACAATAGGTGAGCCCTACTCATGGGCCTCAAATACATAACATGTGGGCCCTACACATGGGCCTCATATGCATCAAATGGGCCACATGACATGGGCCTACTACATATCACAATGGGTCGCACAATATGGGCCTAATACACATCACAATGGGCCTCGTATACATCAAGTCGGGCTCATCATATGGGCTTCAAATACAAAACAGGTGGGCCCCATCACATGGGCCAATAATACAAATAGGTGGGCCCTGCATATGGGTAAAAAATACATCATGATGGGCCTCAAGGATGGGCCGCACCAATGGGCCTGAAATGGGCTTGGACCACACCAAAATCAGTTCACTAGTTGTAGGTGTAACATGTGTATCATTGTACATAATTATTCTATGGGGCACATGGCCACTAATGATGATCAACACTGTCCAACATTGGACGTGCAAATCAACACTGTCCAAACATTATCCATGTAAATCAGCACCGTCCAAACATTGAACAAGTAAATCAGCATTGTTCAACATTGTCCAGCACCATCCAGACCCTCTGGACAGTGTGGATGGAACAGATACATCACGGTCAGGCTCACAGCACCGTCCAAACGTGTCTAACACCGTCCAGCACTATCTGGATGGTGTGGATGAAACAAATACATCATGGTGTGGTCCACCGTCCAGATCAGCTGGACGGTGAGCATACACCACATGCATGAAGGTGTGGCCCGTAAAATTGCTAACGTGCAGGGCAGTAGTAGCTGCCTACTGCACGGGACCCAACAGGTGGACCACTTACATATACAATACATCATGGAGGGGCCCACACGAGTGGACGGTGTGGATGCTGCACTCGTGCAGTGAGTGGGGTCCACGGACGGTGCAGATAATGTACAGACATCGTGATGGGCCCACAGAACTTGCAGGCGACAGTACAACAACTATGTTGTATGTGAAATGCATAGATGGATGGTCGTGGATAAAACACATACATCAAGGTGTTTCCACCAGAGATTTGAATCCGTTTCATTGGATGGACAGTGTGGATACACGCGTCCATCAAGTGGGTCCACGTCCGATGTACGGACGACGTGGATACACACATACATCATGTTGTGGCCCACCGTCCAGCCATCTGGACGATGGGGATCTAAAACAGGTGGATGGCGTGGGTGTAAAATGGATGGACAGTGTTGATAAATCACATGCTCCACGTGCGTGTGGGTTCCATGGCTGTTGTGCAGCATTGATAAAATACATATATCATGGTGTGGCCTAAGGATGCACAGTGTGGGTATAACACGTACCACATAATTAGATCCACAAAACTGGGACGTTAATACAATAGCTATATAACTGGAGTGAGGTACACCAGCCGTTTGATCCCCACCGTCCAAGGTCTGGATGGTGTGGATGAAATACATACATCATGTGTGGGCCATAAACACACACATGCCAGGTGGGCCGCACACTTCATCATCAACATAAAAATGAAAGAAGAGAGAAGGTGGGAGGAAGATACGTGTGAAGGGGAGGGACCCCGCCACTATGTGCCCTCCCTATACAATGCATACATCAAGATAGGTCCCACCATATGTGGGCCCTTAAATCATAAAAATCAAGAAGTTGAACACCCACCTTGATCTTCGCTTCATTCTTCCACCAACGCATTCTAGAATTCCAGGGGATGCGATTCAACGGTTGAGATGATCTTTGGAGGTTGGGATTGGATGGTAGGAAGGTGGGCCACACGAGCTCTATACATGGAGCTTGGAGCTTGGACGTGGGTTACTTGCCTAAAAAATGGAGAAAATGAGAGAGAGAGAGAGAGAGAGAGAAATGAATGGGTGTGAGTGATGGAGTGATGGGGAGAGGGATGAGTGAAGTGATGGAAAGTTGGCTTTTTAGGGTTGCTTTTGTACTTGCGGATGTGATAGAGTAATGGGTTAAATGATGGGTGTACTTTGACAAGTGTGGTAATTGATGTGATGGATTATCTTGGGATTATAAAACGCGGTAATTGATGTGATGGATTATCTTGGGATTATAAAATGCGGTATTTTCCTTGAACTGAACGTGGGCCCACATCTCTTGGCCTGGGTATCGCTTCATCGCGCGAGGTACGGCGTTGGAACCTCAGCGATGGTGCGGTCGCAAGGGTACAAGTTTTGAGTCAGGCTGACTCTGATATACGGGACACAACTCAAGATCGCGTGCAAATGACGATAACAGATAGTAGGTCGTCGAAATTCAACTAGGAGGACCGCGGAGGCATATGGAACAGTACGGGTTAGGATACGGGTCTTACATTTAGCTTGTCATACGTCCCGGTCAAAAATCTCTCATTACGTAGATGGACCATAACATGGTCGCCTACTTCTAACACCTTTTATCGCCGATGCTTGTTGGTTTACTCCTTGTACTTGTCGTTCAATACGTGTGTAAAATCCCAAACTTTTCAATACCCGAGTATTAAAAGTTCTCAAGTGTTACCATAAAGTTTAACTTACCATATGCATGTGTACAATACCAATTTAGATATCGTAACCTTACATCTACTCTCCAACATGAATATAACTGTTGGGAGTAATCTTCATCCCTAGATCAAGCCATTCGACTGTTGATCTTAAGACAAGACCATCATATATCTAAGTATTCTCACATGTCCATCACAACTAACCGTTCAATCAAATATTCACTGATAGATAGAAACATTTGACCGTCCACTTTGATTTTGGACCACCTGATCATAGTAAACTAGCTACTTGACCTTTACATCTGTTCGTACACTTATCAAATTGAGATTTTGATCCATTCGCTTGTTCACCCATATGAATAATTTTAACCCACCATCAGGATTACAATTTGAGAAACTTACACATGTGAACAAGTCAGTCGAATCTAACAATATATATGTTTTATCCTCTCCCCCCCCCCCCCCCCCCCCCCCAACACTCCAGAAACCCACCTTATATTCTTTCATTTACAAAACTAATCGTACATATACCTATATACACTGTTAAAGTACCAACCATCAAGTCTTCATATTTTTAATATATCATCTGACCATCCATTATATTGGTTGATATATGTACGTTCCCTTAGTTAATTTGGTGAATAATTCTTTATTCATAATGATTTAGACATAAGTTCTTCTATAAGAATTACTTATAAACGTGCTTATGACTATATAGAACTATTATATTTTTCAAAACTCTCATATTAGCAATAATTATGAAAATGTCATTAACTTAGACACCTGAATTATATATCACATGGTTCCCATGATCTGTTTCATATGAAATTTTATACCATGCCTATGTATCATAAATTAACCATACATGTCAAATTTTAGGTTTTATATCATTGTAAAAGTGACCTAATTGACAAATCAGCCCCAATCAGCCCTTTAACCATTCATTTTGGTATCTATTGAGTGAAAAAATATAATGCCCAAGTTTTCGAAACCCGAGTATATGACCATTTTTTGAAAACCTGAATGTTAACCTTTAAAGATTGTTAAATTTTAGGTATTTTTTTTCTTATTCTTTTCTCTTTTAAAGTGAGTAATCATGCGGAATTAAACAAATTAAGTAAAAAGAAAATTATATATACATTCAATTTATAAGAGCGGCTGCCCAAAATGACTTATACAAACCAATGTCTCTATGTTATGAAATACAAGAATTACAAGATTTAACACATGTGAAATAATAAAATGCGTATAAATTTGAGTCGCAACATTACGTAGCTTCTCTTGGCAATTACAACCATGCATCCTTAACAATTGTACCATGCTCCTCATCAATCAAAACATGAATATCATTTAAACCACCCACACTACCTGTACAATTATATATTCAAAGGATGAGTGGCCAGCTCAATGGGAACTCCCCTCAAGATTACACACTACTGCATTAACTAAGCATTGTTCTAGATAATATAACATTAAAAAACAATTCACAAACGTGATCTTATTTAGGTGTATGGATGCGTGAATGCACACAAACTGGAGATGCACATCTAGTTGGCCAACGAATGGCCCTTGTGAACAGTCAGTCCATTAGGCAACAGAATGGGACATTCAAACAGTCAACTCATCCTTAAAAGGGAATGAACCTTTCAAATAGTTGGTTCATTAGGCAAGAGAATGGGCCTTTCAAATAGTCAGCTCATTTAACTAACAAGAGAACAGGCCTTTCAAACAGTTGACCTACTCAAGTACGATAGTGGGCCTTTCAAACAGTCCGCTCATTCGTGCCAAGGGATGGGCCTTTCAAACAGCCCGCTTATTCATGTCAGGGGATGGGCCTTTCAAACAGTTAGCTCATTCCAAATAAGTAATGGACCTTTTAAACAGTTGGCCCGTTCAAATATGATAGTGGGCCTTTCAAATAGTCAACTCACTTAAGCAATGAATGGGCCTTTCAAACAGTCGGCTCATTCATGCTAGGGGATGGGCCTTCCAAACAGTCGGTTCATCCTAAATAAGTAGTGCACCTTTCAAATAGTCGCCCCGTTCAAATACGGTAGTAGGCCTTTCAAACAGTCAGCTCAAATAAGCAATGAATTGGCCTTTCAAACAGTAAGCTCAATTAAGCAATGAATAGGTCTTTCAGACAGTCGGTTCATTCATGTTAGGGGATGGACCTTTCAAACAGTTGGCTCATTCCTAATAAGAAAATGGACCTTTCAAACAGTCAGTCCATTCAAAAGTAGAAGTGCCATGAATGCATGATTAATCCTAGCCATTATTATTCCAATTTGCAAGCAACGAATTTTGGTAGACATTTAAATAGGTGTAATGGTTCAAGGTTTATAGGCATGCATTTCATAAATATCCTTTAAGAATGAATTGACATACCACATGTATATGTTTCCACAAAATAAGTATTGAACATGTAATTAAATTCAATAACTAACGCAAACAGTTTTGAAAATAGAGTCATCAATTATTAGGTAAAATTTGAGTTGAAGTAACACATGAGTTAACATGGAAGAGGAAAGCTTAAAGGGTAGAATCCTCACCTTTGGGCTTGGTTTGCTTGTTAGTGTTGTCGTAAGATGTGCATGCTCCTAGGATCGAATCTTACCCTAAGGTTTTCAATCATAGAGTTAGGTTCAAGCCTTACACCTCGCCCATGGCTAAGGTCATATCCCATGGATTGGGTCTTAGCTTTAACATTCAATTTAGGTAAATTGAATCAAAAATTCTTAGCTCCCTAAGTAAGGCCTTACCCGGAAACTCAAGCTGACCTGGGAGGGGCATGTTGTTGTCCTACAAACGGTTTTAAACCTGAAATAAAAATAAACTCAATGGGTCACTATGTTACACCACGTGAGTGTTAAAATTGGTGATCTAACCCAACCCATAGACTCATCACAACGGTGTGAGGTTGCTAGAATGTGTAGTTCCTTAAGGAGAGCTAGATGGGTTGTGGATTTCAGTTGAATATCAAGCCTTAGTCCACTGAGTTACCTCAAACTGAGCCATCCTTCAACTGACTTGGTGGGTTCAAGTCTAGAGTGGCTCGAGTAACCAACGGCTACAGTTGGAGTGGAGCTCAGCCACAGAATTCGGTCAGTGACACAAGGGTCCCAAACCAGCTTCCACAAGGGTGAGTCAAGCCAGCCCAACTCAACAACCGTGGGTGAGTGAAGGCCCAACTCGGCAGTCACAGTCTAGTGTGAAACTAGATGATCCTGTCCCCTCAAATCCATGTTAGTACCTAGTTGAAGATCCGGAGGAACGTTGTTGGACTCCTGAGTGGACCTCAGCGCCTACTGAGTTGACTCAGCGAGCCAAGGCCCCTAAATCGAGTTGATCTCAATCCTGCCAGCTGAGCATGACAATAGCTATAGCCCAGTTGTTGATCACTCCTATTTCTCCTCCTCTTCCTCTCTCTCTCTCTCTCTCTCTCTCTCTCTCTCTGGACTTTCACGAGGTCTAGACTTGAACAGACACTTCCCCAAACTCATGACGACTCGATGCAGCTCCAAACGAGCAAGATGATTGGCTGACAATGGTGGATTTCTTCCCTTTTCTTCTTTCTTCATTCCGACTGCATGGGATGGTTTGTATGCATGTTGTGGAGCTTGTAGATAAGATGTTTCGAAGCTCCACCTTCGTTTGGGTGGTGGGTTCAGAAGGAGAAGAAAGTAGTGGTTGTCTCTTGGGCTGTTGCGTGAGACCAAAGGAGAGAGGTTGTTGTTAGGTTTCATTGCTTATTTAGTGTTACCCTAACGAACCCCACACCATTGGATCGAGAGTGGATGGTTGGGATTCAATCCAGGGCTCCCAGATCGCTGATGATTTTTATTTTTATTTTTCTTTTATTCACACAACTGGAATTCTGCTGATATTGGACAGCCGAGATTTTCTTCCCATGATGGCTAAGATTTGAGGATGAGGGCGCACGCGGATTGCCAAGTTGGTAAGGTGAAAAACAAATTCCATTTTTGGAAATTACCATGTGCAACTCCAATTTAGGCCGAGTTTGTGTGCTCAAATGTATAGAAGAACCTGAGAAATTAGTTGGGTTTTGGTCGAGCTCACTATCTGAATCATTTGGACGATCTAGATTAGATCTAGGTGGCCTTCCATGATCACAATGGCTTGATTTTGGGAGGCTAGAATCACAATCCTTATACACACCAGCCTTCTTGCTATCAATGCCATGTGTATGAATAGGTCCACTAGTTTGCAAAACTTATGACGTTTGGGTCTCTTGTGGCCCCTCTACCAGATGGACAGATCAGATCACGGCCCTGGGCCGTGATGTGGACCACATATTAACCTAAACAACAACAGTCCGTTTAAAAATGTACGTTGGCTGAAAGAAGAAGGAATATTTCCTCCTTTGGAAATCCTCAATCAATGCAGCTTTAACTGAGCTGTGTCGCCCAGTGCACCGTGGGTGTACACGCACCATGTGCGTGGGGTCCACCATGATGAGTTTGAGAAATCTAGTCCATCCATCGGTTTCAATGGCTTAGGATAGGCCACTAATCTGGCCATGAGCCAAATCCATAGCTCAATGAGCCATACGACAAGGGTTCTTGTGTTTAGTTGATGGTCACGAACAATCAAACAGTCAGATCATCTTGGTATTTTCATAACTAAGATTTTTAAGCCCACGGTTCTATTTTAAGGTGGATCATGTGAATAAGTGGGCCAAAAATGATTTAATTATAATCCTTATAAGTTTTGAAATCCCACGATCTTATTGGTTTCAAATTGTTAATCCATATCAATCCAATGGTTGGATAACTTTCATTGCTAGTTATGGATTAGTTGATTAGTGGATCTATGGATTTGGTCTCAATTATAGTGATTTGTACTTTAGTTTCAGTATAGAATGATGGTCCACCCTTAGAGTCAATGGCTGGATCGCTTATGTAACATCGTGAATTTTCACGACCCGAGTATATACTTGTGTTCGAGGAAATCGGGTGTTAATAATGTACAACTGGATGCTCTAAAATCGCACCTTATTTTTTTCATTTGTTTACATCCAGATACATTTATGAAGGTAACATTCACAAGAATAAAATCAACTGTATTGATTATATTTCATCAGAGTAAATAGAATCATAATGACCTCATAATGGGAGGTTTATTACAACATCAGAGTTCACAGCGGAAGTATAAAACTAAATATATAATTTATCTTTATATTCCTTCAGTGTAATCTTCTATAGGAAAGTAGTTCTCTAAGTCTTCAATCTATACGTCACCTGCATCAACTGTACAGTTGGGAGAGGGTTAATGTCCTACTTATAGTAAAGGTTATCCTTTAAGATTAACAATAATTCAAGAGATACATAACAGGTAAAGTAAGGGTCTGATACGTCCCGTGCTCCACTAACACGAAGGAATCAGAATGCACAAACAACCTACATGAGATGCATGCCTAGCAGAGTATGTGAGGCTCATCATACGTAGTGATCATCACATTGTGGAATACGATTTATAGATACCCGGTTCAACCCGCATCCCATAACTACGGATATTAGCAAGCATGGCCATCACTACTGTGAATTTACGAGGGGATCTTAGAGCGCACAACAACATGAGTTAGGTGAATTATGTGACATGATTATTCATGGGCTGACTATTTGCGACATCCAATCCCGGAGTGATGTAACATTGCATTTGTGAATTACACACATCGATTTGTGCACTACTACCCGAAGGCTCAAGGATTTACATGGCCCAAGAGGGTCTACCCAGAGTGCAATACGTCCATGATAGAATATTTGAATCACTATTTTTGATACATCTTGTACATCACTTGCACTTACAGAGATAAATTGAATCTTAAAATATATAACTGAATCTGAATCATGAAGGATATAAACTGAATTGTGGAGGTCCTGGAATAGTAAGACTCATGCCCAAGCTGTACAGATAAACAGTATGTAAGACCCGTATCCTAGTTCGTACTGTTCCGTCGACTCCCGCGATCCTTCCGGTCGAATTCAGCAATCCTCGACCACTTTCTGATGTTTGCGTGCGATCCTAAGCTGAGACCTGTATGCCAAAGACGGCTAAAATTGAAACTTATACCTTACCGACCGCGCCGTCGCCGCAGTTCTAACGCCGCGACTCGCTCACCGACTCGATACCCAGGGTAGAAGATATAGGCTCGCATTCAATTCGAAGAAACACCGCACGTTGCGAATTATGAGAGAATCTCTACGAGATGTCCCATCAATCAATCAATCAATCCCATCAATCAAGTACACATCATACATCAAGTCAAGTACAACAACCCATACCTTTCTCTTACACAAGCAAGCCCAAAGTTAACTTTCACATCACCTCATCCATCACCAAACCCATCACCCATCACACCACATCACTCTATCACCCTTATCACCCATCACTTGCCTCTCTCTCTCATTCATTCTCAAAATCTCTCCCAAGCAAAAAAATCCACACGTCCAAGCTCCTTCTCTCAAATCCCAAGTGTGGCCCACCTTCTCATCTTACATCTACACCTCTCATCTCTCATCCACATCATCAAAGGTCCATCATCCACCGTCCAAGGCGGAGGCAAGGAGCATTGGAGGCCAAGGGAGCAAGGAGGAGGCTTAGAAGTGGATGATCCACCGTTAAATTTCTTTTTAGGGACCACTTGTTGGTGGGACCCATTTTTTTTATGTGTAATTTGTATCATGTGGGGCCCATAGTGGCGGGGCCCCACCATCACCGTCTCTTGTTCTCTCTTTCTCTCTCTCTCTTTCTCTCTCCTTATCCTTCTCCTAAAATGAAGTAGGCCCCACCGATTCATGATAAATCTACTCCATCCATCAAATGGTGTGGCCCACTACATATTAGATAAATGCTATTTATTATATATATATATATATATATATATATATATATATATATATGTACATGCAAGGTGGGCCACGATCATGTGGGACCCACCTTGGTGAATGTGGACCATGTCCCTGTGGGACCCACCGTGTTGTATCTGTTTAAAGCATTAACACACTACACTTTAAAAAAAAAAAGGGAAAAAGTATACTTTTACAGTGGGCCACTGATGCAGGCCCCACGTTGATGTATGTGCTTGATCTAAGTCGTCCACCACCTTCCTCAGACTATTTTAGGCGTTGAGCCAAAGTTTGGGACCAATCTGATTCTCAGGTGGGCCATACCATCTAAAATCATGTGGAGACATGCCTGATCATATAAAAGTACTTGGTGGGGCCTACCTGAAATTTGGATGCATCCTAAAATTTGACTGGACGGTCCACCATGTGGGACTCACACAATAGATGGTTTGGATCATCTCATTGTGGGCCCCATAAAAAAAATAATAATAAAAAAAGGGACGCCAGCGTCCAGCGCTGGCGAGTGGCGAGCGGATGAGGTGGCTGGGGCTCACGGCCCCAGCAGTGGACCCCACGTGGTGCGATTCAAAAATCCACACCGTCCATTAAGAATCTCCCTAGGGCAGTGGGGTCCCTGCCAAAAATCAGCCGTATACGGACTCAGGTGGGCCATACCATCTAAAATCATGTGAAGACACGCCTGAAACATATAAAAGCACTTGGTGGGGCCTACCTGAGATTTGGACATGGCTGAAACTTGGTCTAGACCCTCAGTTAGATGGGACACACATAATGAGTGGGTTGAATTGGCGAACCACCCTGCAGTGGGCCCCCGACCGTGGCCTCATGAATTCGTTGAATGACAAATAAACATTATAGTGGGCCCATGCCGCTGGAACGTGCCAGCGCCCAGCGGTGGCGTGGCCGTGGGCCCCCACTCAGATGTATGTATTGTGTCCATGCCGTCCATCACGTGAGCCCCTGGCCACATGACATTATGAACAGGTTTGGATGGCAATGAACATTTCAGTGGGCTCCACGTACGTGTGACCCTATTAACAGTTTGGATGTCAAAAAAATATCACAGTGGGCCCCCTAACTGCGTGACCTTGTGAATAGGTTGTATGAAAAATAAATATTTCCAGTGGACCCCAGCTTTCCCAGGTCCACGCGATTTGTTTTAAATATATTGGATGTCAAATAAATATTACAGTGGGCCCTCCTTGTCCATGTGACCTTATGGACAAATTGTATGGCAAATAAACATTTCAGTGGGCCCATGGTCCACTTGACCTCATGAATAGTTTGGATAGTGAACCAACGTCACCATGAGCTCCAGGTCCACATGACCTTATGGACTGTTTAGGTGGCAAATAAACATCGCTGTGGACTTGGACAGATTGGGTGTAAATAGACATTTTGGTGGGCCCCTATTCATTTGACCTTATCAACAGATTGGATAGGAAAATAAACATTTTGGCGGGCCTCACATGAGGCCCACTTCGGTATATATGGGCTGATGTATTTAGGCCCATCTTGACATGTGATTAAGCCCACCTTAATGCATTTGTGGCCCGTTGTTGAGGCCCACTTTGTTATATATGGGCCCATGTTTGTAGGCCCATTTGATGTATTTGTGGCCCATTGTTAAGGCCCACCTTGTTATATATAAGGCCTATGTGATTAGGCTCATTTAATGTACATAAAACTCATGTGATTGGGCTCATTTTAATGAATTCTAAGGCCCATGGGTTATAACCCATTGCAAAGGACCTAAGGCCCATTGGTGAGGCTCATTAAGGTGATCCATTTGATGAATGTAAGGTCCATATGATAAGGCCCAATTGATGTACTTAAGGCCCAATTGACTGCAACTGGGTCCATTGCAATGCGTGATCCGTCCATGGCATATAACGATATTTATAGTAAGCAATGCCTTGGGAACAATGATGGTTAGACCTCCACATTATACATACAATGTTGGTTAAATGTCCGCATTGTAACACTCCCTAAGGCCCACTAATAAGCCCATACTTGTAGTAAGTAGGCCGTCTAGGCCCATCTCAGTTACACACAGAGCCCATCTCTATATACATGTTTAGTATAGATCCAGGATTCATTATCATACGCATCATATGTATGACTGATATGAGAAGTGACTGATCATAGCATACCCCTTCGGGCGAACTGTTTATGGGCTCCCTGATAGGCGGAGTTGCCCTACATGAGTGCATGGTACAAGTAGGACTGTTGCATGACTGGTAGTGTGACTCATGCACTAGCATTTGTATGATTCTGATTATTACATGCCCTAGCGACATCAGGGCCATAGCCTCCACAGATGTATCGTGGGTGGCTGGATTGGATACCGAAAATGTTTGGTTCTAGCATACGGGTGCCATAGATGTCCCTGGGTGAAAATCCCTAAACCCGATGATACCAGAGGATGACTCCAATGTCGAGACCGAGTGGATACACGAGTGCGCGATGGCCGTATACCAGTAGGCCGCGTCTCTCACTGTGTCGTGGTCGGTTGGAAAGGGGTGTGACCTTACCCGCCTGAGTGAGGGGGCAACTTCTAGATTGAGTTTGACCAGCTTGAGGAATCGGTCCGCTATTGACGAGCCGAGCCCGATATTGGCAGGCGGATAGTGAGGTCACTTCTGCTCTCCCAGTTGTGCGTTCGGATAGGGATGGCAGGCTGGTTAGAGTATACTAGACCCCGGTGATTATCCAAAATGAGAACTGTACTGATATATGATGAGGACTGATATGCTTGAGTTGCATCTCACATCACATGGTCTCGATATGGCCGATAACATTCATATCTTGCACCGCATAGCCTTGGTATGGCTGATTGCATTTATAATACCCATCATCATATTTCCGCATTTACATTCCGAGCACGCTCATATTGCGCACACACTTACACCACCCTCTAAGCTTTCTATAAGCTTATGCACGATTGATGCGTGCAGGTGACGCCAGGACGCAACCTTAGTCTCGCCACAGTTGGAGTGTGCAGTCGAGCTTCTGGAGTTTTTGTTATTGTTTCTATCTTATATTTCTCTTTTCTACGCATTGTACCTAAAATTTTTTATCATAGTGGATTTTGTGGTGGTGTTCTTGTGGTTATTGTTCCTGGGTTATGCCTTTGGTTATGCTATTTATGAATCAAATCACGTTTGAAATCCTTCTTGTAGCATCCCAGGATTGGAACCTGGTATATGGGTGCCGGGAGCCGAGAATGGGGTACTACGGAGGCTGTCGGTGCCGGATTCGGCGATTGAGAATTTTGTGAGCCCGGTTTTCGAGTTTGGGGTGTGACACAGCATGAAACCAGAATAATAAACAGAAGAGCAACAAGGGTCGACTCAACACAAGTGCCAATGGCCAACATAATAAGAGAAGAGTGACAATGGTCAACTCTATAATAAGGAGAGTGGAAATGGCCAACTCAAATAAAGAGACGAGTGGCAGAGCCAACTCAAATAAAAAGATGAGGCAGGGGCAAGGCTTGCATCCATGGCCTCACATAAATTCAGAGAAATTCCTTATATTCGACATCATGTCGTAAACCCAAAGGGCCAATAATCGTAATGATAATAACGGAATAAATTGATAGGATAATTCTCAGAAAATATAAACATGAAGGATGAGATAATTCACATCATTAAAGGCATGAAAAGATAGGATAATTCATATCATAAAAGGGCATGAAGGAGGCCAATAATTGATGGTGAAACATATAATAGCATAGAAGATTCAAAGTACTATATAAAAGGCCAGATAAAATATATGTAAAGGCACAATCATAATCATGAAGGCATGATGAATTCAACAACTTAAATTAATGTAAGCTCAAAGGATAAAACCCTCACCTTTTGAATCCAATCACAGTCTACATTGCCAGACTCGAATGGATGTGTTATAGTACCTAATTCTAATACAATTAATGTGATCCTCATAGTTAGTCGTCATAATACTAGAGTTAAATTATAGATGTAGGTTTAGGATTTGGTTTGTATTACCAGTTAATGTCAAGAGAACTTGGGTTGGATAGTATATGGATGATACTCACCTCCTTCAGTTGCCCGTCTCCATTAGTGCAGTTTGGAAAGAATGTCTTAGTTGAGTCGACTCACTGTGTCAACTCGGCCCAACTCTCCTTCCTCTTTCTTCCTCTCTTTTTTCTCCATCTTTTCTTTTCTTCCTTCTTCTCTTTTCTTTCTTTCCTTTCTTTTCTTTTCTTTTCTACTGCCATGTCCAGCGAGGTTGCTGGACCACGACTCCACTCACAGCTCGATCAGTGCCTCACTCATGTAGCAACCTTCGACCTGAACTCACTCTCCCCTTCTCGCATTTCTTCTCCTCGCCTTTCTTTCCTTGCGTTTCTATTTTCTTTCTCCAACCGCTGGTCATGAGTGCCCTTTTATAGGGTGAAGTGAAGCTTCCAGACTCTCCCAGCGAAGCCTTTCACAATTAAAAACAAACACACGCCCCTGTTTCTGGTGCAGGGAAAACCTTGGAGGCCGACTTGCGTATGATCGGAATTAGATTGAATATTCGTCCAAACCTTCCAATCAGACTTCTTATACGGAGTCTTACCCTTCATTTCAAGATTTTGGACGGTCCTGATCAGACACATGATGTCGGGCGTGGATTTCATACGTGAAAGGATTCATCGACGCCCCTGTTTTCGGTGGTTTTGTGTCGGTTTTCCAACAACCGTCTATCTGATAACCCTAGTTGTGCAAAGTCGAGGTTCCGGTCGGATTCTTCCCCAGGAAAATATGGATGGTTCGAATTTCTCAAATAGTTATGATCGGTGGCCCATTCACCATTAAACGGATGCTAATTATGTACGTTACCAGTGCAGCCCAACTTTGGATTCTTTCTTGGGTGGTCTTTGGTACTGATCAACAGTTGAGATTACATGCATCTGGCTGAATTTTCTTATTATACACGATGGAAGGTTTGGATTGCCCTGGTGGGCCACATTTTTCCCCAGCGGGTGGACATACACGAGAGAGGAGAGAGACTCCTGCTGCAATTCAAATTCGATCGGGTCTCTGTGCTTTGACCGGGAAATCTAGTCCAGTGCTGCGCGGATGCATGTACTGTCTATGCACATGCGACCTGAAAAGTGGGGTCCACTACGATATTTCAAAGGATCTACTCCGTCCATTCATTTTTTCCTATGAATATTAAGGGTTGAGACCAAAATGGAAGCATATCTAAAGATCAGGTGGCCCAAAAATCAATGGTTACAAGCTTCTTCCACCGTTTGGGCCACATCTATGATGATCTAAGGGCTAAAATCTGTTTTGTATGGTTAATTTATGCGGATTAATCTTGACATCAGGTTTTTACTTGATTTGGATCATGAGAATCATGGGATTTTAGAATTTGAGGCCAAAGTTAATGGCATTTTTTTTAATTATTGTTAATTTATGAATTTTGTAAAATCTAATGATTCTACATGGTTGTGGCCATGTTCCTAAGTGATTCTTATAAAAGAGCTTTTATCTAAACCATTATGGACAAGGAGTTATTCCCCGATTTATTTGACAGAAAGTACGTACGTCAAATCATATGATGGATGGTCCTGTCTTTAAAATCAACAGTCAAATTGCTTGATCTATTAATAGAAATCGTTCCCAATGGTTGGGTTAGTGTCAGGGCAAGGACGTAAGGCTAAACTAGTTGGATTGGTAATGTACACACATATATGTTATGTTAGATCTTCTAGAAACGCTCGAGGACTTTCAATGCTCGAGTATCAGAAAGTTTGAGGCGTTACAGCTTGGTATACAGATGAGGATTGTTTTCAACAATTAGATTTAAGCCAGAATGAACATGAATGTTTAGTTAAGCTATGCTTGTATTTACATTAAATTAGATTACATGGTAACACTCGAGTGCTGAAAGGTACAGAGTGTTACAAGAAACCCCATGGGTAGTTGTAGTAGGATATTTTTCTTCATATGAACGACTTGGATTGCCCATCATATAGACTAAGTGTAAAATATGAAGAACTCACTTTGGTAGGTTTTTCTTTAGGCACGAAGTTATCTTATCAGTCCTACCAACTCCTTATAAATCTGGATCTTTCGATTTAACTACTTCCTTCTGTCTATCATAACTCAAATTTAGACCACACTTTGGTCTCATATGATTATGAGGTTATACAAAATTTAGGCCCCGATATATGATCTTACACCATTGAAGGTTGAAAACTATTCCTTCATTTTGATACAAAAGGTGAAATTTTAGATTTAGGCTTTTTTCACCATCAATCAACCACCAAATTTTATCCAACCATTTTCCTATCCTGACTACACATTTTTTTTCAAAATTAGATCCTAATCATTAAGTGTGGAGCATTAATTGAGATCAAGTTCATTTTGGCACCCGTTAGGAAAAATTTTAAGATAGGCCAATCTAAATTTCTGATCAGCAAGAAAATCATATAGTGGGCTCTATTTGACGACCTTGACACAATGAATAAATTAGATTTAATGAAAAATTATTAAAAAATGGTAAATTGGAGAAACCCAATCCAAGTAGGATGGAAAACAAACCCCTCTCACATGCCCACCCCTTTTAAAAGGCGCATGCATCCCCTCTCCACTCACACACTCATACCCCCGACGTCCAAGGAGGAGAGAGAAAAGGAGAAAGAAAAAGAAAAAGAAATAAAGAGAAAGACAAGGAGAAAGAGAAGGACAAGCTTAGACGCCCTCTTCCTTCTCCATATGTATAGTGTTTCCCTCTTGCTCAAGCGATGTCATGATTCATGTGGATGCTTTTCACATAGAGGCTTTCCCATATGGATATCTACCTAGAGTTTAGATTTAAGGCTAAGGTGAGGGTTTTTCCTTTTAGCTTATATTAATTTAAGTTGATATGATTTATTTTGTTCCCTCACATACTTTGAATTCTTCCTACAAATATTTAATTTACCACCACCAATTATTTATCCTTTGGGAATAATGGTTAAGGTGTGATGTTAATTATACATGACATTTCTGAATTTATGTGAAGGTTTTATCCTTTATGTTTACTTTGATTTAAGTTAAGATGAATTGTCTTGCCTTTTATCTGTTCTCATGATTTTTTCTCTGCAATTGTTTAATTTATCATCAACAGTTATTCACCCTTTGGGATTATGGTGTAATGTTAATTATGAGTGATCTTTATGAATTTATATGGGGCGATGGATACAAGCCTTGCCCTTGCCTTTACCAATTTTGTTGAGTTAGCTCTTACTACTCGTATCTTTATTGGGTTGGCCATTGCCACTCCTCTCTTTATTGAGTTGGCCATTGCCAATATCCTCTTTGTTGAGTTAAGCCTTGCTACTCTCCTTTTATTGAGTTGGCCACTGCCACTCTCCTCTTTATTGAGTTGGTCATTAACACTCTTCTCTTTGTTGAGTTAGCCATTACTACTCATCTCCTTTATTATGTTAGCCTTGTGCTATTTTACCTTTATGGCTTAGGCATGTGCCTTGGATTTCCAAAACCCCCATAATTCAATTTATCCCTCTATCAGTGCAAGTGACGTGTTAAGAGGTATTACAACTAGTGATTCAAATATTTATAGAGGACGTAAAGCGCTCTGAGTAATTATGTAACACCCTGAAAATTGGGGGTCGTGTATAAACCCGACTCCCGAGTTTTAAACCGTCACTTACTCAACAAAAATGTTTATGATTCAATGTTGTCTGAGTTAAAGCATTCACATGAGTAAAATTATACCAACTGCAATTCATACTCCAGATTTAGTGATAAAAGCAAGCGGAAGACTAAAGGATATGCATATCACTGTATGGAAAACAAAATAGATCTCAACTGTCTCCAAAGTATGAATACATCTCTGAGTCTCATATACATGTAAATAAATAGAATCAAAATGTCAAAAATAGTCCCACGTGTCCCATACCACCATGCCCGGCTCATGAGTCTTTATGGATCAAGGTACCATGGTTAATAGGGTTTACAATGGTAAGTTCAGTATCTTAGGTTCAAGCAGTTATGACTCATACAAGGTGAACATACAATGGCCAGTCGGATTACTTAACGGGCTCGACTAGCACGAGGGCATCTCAAGTCGAACGACATGAAGTGCATAAAACACCTTGTGTGGCCTAACTACTGTCGCCAACTCCAAAACACGACTCGCATTCATCGACGCGCCGTTCGTGGCAAAGATAAGCCAACCACGAATTTACTCGGCTGCCAACTGCCTAGACTAGGTGTAGTCCCAAACATTTATGAATTCAGATCAGTAATCACATAAGAGTAATGGGAATGAAATACAACAATGTGAGCATGTTAACACATATTATAACATACAACTTAAGTAAATCATCTAACACATGCATTTCATACATATAATGAAATCATGCATATAGCCAACATGTAGGAAATCATTTACATCAGCATATTATTTGAGGATTCAATCTCAAACTAATTCCTAACACCATTTAATTCAATACAT
The DNA here is from genome assembly GCA_037074715.1 of Magnolia kwangsiensis. Taxonomy (NCBI): domain Eukaryota; kingdom Viridiplantae; phylum Streptophyta; class Magnoliopsida; order Magnoliales; family Magnoliaceae; genus Magnolia; species Magnolia kwangsiensis. The sequence goes on along the minus strand of CM073576.1, from coordinate 36,171,728 downwards.
ACTAATACAAACATTTATACAAACACTTAGTCTACACACTTAAGTCTACATATAGTATGTCGACTCAAAGTGCCCATTTGGGCGAATCTCTTCGCCAAACTGATTATGCATGCATTCCTAATATTCTAATGCGACAAGAAGCCATGTCAATCATATCAGCAAAATATGGATGAAAATAGTATTTCCTACAAATGACTAAAATGCCCTAAATCTAATATTTTTCGTCTATTTGCGAAATAGGAAATGGACAGCATGTTATACATGTCAAAGGCATTGTCGTCGATAATCTACTATTAAACGACATTGAAAGCGTTGAAAACAGTCAATCAAAGTGTCTAGAATCCACACCTTTTATCCTAGAAGTGTATGGATTCGAACGGAGCGTATACGCTTCGTCTATGGCGAACAGGCAACCTATTTCACAAGATGTATAAGCTACCATGCTAAGGAACCAACAGAACCTTAAATCAGCAAGTGTTTGGGGTCTTTTCTTACCTAGAAATGCGGCGAAATCGTCAGGAAAGTGATTGAGGTGCGTTGCTTAAGCACGTGCAACAGGTAGTGCAAGCAGTAGGAAGATCTCTCACAATCTCTCACTTTTTCTCTCACACCAGCTAGGGGTTCTAGAAAATTCGGATGGGTGAGAGAAGTGAGGGTTTAAGGTCCTTTTATAAGCTCATTTCTTCCTAAATTAGGCTTGGGAACAATGTTTACTTGATGCCTAACCAAATCGGGGCTGTTTCGGTCCAAAAAGACATTTCTGGAGGTCCCCTGGCCGAACGCAATCGGACTTAAGCTCATGCACGTCGGATGTCGCTCACATCCCATTTTCAGACCAGTAGTGTTCGTAGATCGCATGTGGCGGTCCAGTTTCAGTTCAGCGGTCACCGTATGTAGATCAGGTCTACAAGTCTCATGATATGAAATAAAAATTTTCCTGATCCGAGGGTGTAATTTGGCTTAATTCTGATGGTCAGAATGTTTAATAATAACATGTCAAGTCGTGTGCCAGATTTGAATTTTAAATTTCAAATCTAACCCTATTCTCACTCTCTTCACTCCAGGTTCAATGAAATAGCCTCTGAATGTCTGTTGGACCTGATTTTTGAAATGATTGTCAAGTCTAGCTAGGCGGTTATAACGGTCTAAGATTGTAGGTACCGGACTTTCGACACGCGGTCTAGATCCAATACAAAGTTTCAAAGAGGTCTTGAGAACAAACCGATTTAGAGTTTGATCCGAAGTTTTAGAGTATTATAGTGTCATTGGTTCTACTCGCTTTGAGTCTTGTAGAACATATTTAAAGTGATCAGGGACTATTTCCCAGCTACACTAGCGTTGCGCTAGCTAACTTATACTTATTTTCCAAAGGAATTAATCCTACGCGATTTCTGGTCGAGTTGGTACTCGAGTCCAAGTACGGATTTTTTCAGGGCGTTACAAATGATCCTCTTAGTCAACGTATAATTCCATGGGTTTTGGATAGTGGTGCACAAATCGATGTAAGTAATTCAAAATGTATGTTACATTACTTTCGGGATTATATGTCACAAATAGTTGCTCTATAAACAAATCGTGTCACATAATTTATCTGATTCATGTGTTATGCCACCTCGAGGTGTTCACATAAATCCATGGTAGCATTGGACATGCCAGTGAATATCCATAGTTATGGGATGCGGGTCAAGTCAGGTTTCCTATAAATGATATTTCACATTATGATTATCACTATATATGATAAGCCGCACATACTTTGCTAGGCATGCATCTCATGTAGGTTATTTGCACATGCTAATACCTCTCGTAGTAGTGGAGTGAGAGACGTATTAAAACCTTTATATTGCTTTTATGAATCTCTTGAATTATTGTTAATCTTAAAGGATAACCATCACTATGAGTAGGGCATTCACCTATCAACTGTATACATCATACAGGTGATGTACAGATTCAAGACCTAGAGGACCTTCTCCCTATATAAGATTGGACTAAAAGAATAAGAAGATAATTTTATGATTTAGTTTTATATTTCTGCTGCAAACTCAATAATGTAATAAATCTCATTAAGAGGGCATTTGATAATTTGTTAAATTCTTTTACTCTGATGAAATAATAAATAATGTTAATTTTATTCTTATGAATGGTTTCCTTCATAAATATAACTGGATGTGATATAAATAAATAAATAAAATATGGCGTAATTTTTAAAGCATCCAATTCATTCAATTATTAACAATCAATTTTTCTCGGGCACGAGTATAAACTTTGACCGCAAAAATTCGGGATGTTACAGCATGTAACGTGTCTTATACCTCAACGTGAATGTCCATAATCCTATCTACCATAAGTTCTACTACAATGATCATACCTGTAAGCTTGGGTAAAGAGACTAAGTCAAGTGTGTGGTGGGTACTCAACCATAAATAACCAGGAACGGAGACTATCAAGCAGTTTACCATGTTGTTGAATGCAAACTCTACTTGAGACAAGGTTAAATCTCACTGCTTTGACTTTTCTCCTAAAATGCATCAAAGGAGACTCCACAAGATGCGATTCAAAACTTTAGTTTTCCCATTGGTCTGTAAGTGGTAGGTACTGCTAAACTGAAGTCATGTACCAAATTAGTTCTGCAAAGTTCGCCAGAAGTGGCTAATGAACTTCGCATCGCAGTTAGAAGTGATAGTCTTAGGGACCCCGTGTAACCGCACAACCTCTCTGAAGAATAAATTTGTCACGTGTGTCACGTTGAGGGTCTTCTTACATGGTATGAAGTGAGTCATCTTCAAGAAATGATCAACCACTACAAACACCGAATCCATGCCATGCTGTGTTCATGGGAGACCCAATACGAAGTCCATCGATAGGTCCTCCTAAGGGCCATCAGGTATAAATAACAGTGTGTAGAGGCCCGTATTCTGAGATCCCCCTTGGTGACCTGGCAAACATATAACCCTACACCCCTCTACCCACATCACGTACTATCTGTGGACAGTAATACCATTCTTCAACAAGTGCTCGCATTTTGTACCATGCAAGGTATCCACTAAGGCCACCTCCATGTAACACTTGGATGATTTGCTCCCTCAATAAATTTTTGGGGATGCACAGTCGATTCCTTTTGAAAAGGAACTTGCATATGTAGGTTACCGAGGTGACCTTCTTGGCATCTAATCCATTTGTCCTTGAAGTCGTCGTCAGTGGCATATATGTCCTTGAGGCACTCGAACCTGAAAACCTCACTGCTCATAGTGACTAACAAAGTTGCACAGTGACTCAGTGCATCGGCTACTTATTCTGTTGCCCAGACTTATGTTTTAACACAGATGTGAATTCTTGTAAAAATGAAATCCACCTAGCATGCACACGGTTAACATTAGCTTGCCTATTAATGAATTTGAGAGCTTGACAATCTGTGTAAAGTATAAATTCTCTTTGAATCAAGTAATGTTGCTAATGTCGCGATGCCTGGACCACTGCATACAACTCGTTCTCATATGTGACCATTTCTTGCGTGCATCGCTAAGTTTCTCACTGTAGAAGGCTACTGGCCTACCTTCTTGAGACAAAATTCTCATAATTCTAACATATGACGCATCACATTTGACTTCAAACAGTTTATCGAAGTTGGAAAGTACAAGAATCGGGGTTGTGGACAACTTGTGCATAATTTTAACAAAGCTCCTGTCGACTTCGTCGGTCCACTGAAACTACCCCTTCTTCATGCAATCTGTGATTGGTGACACAATGATGCTAAAATTCTTCACGAACCAGTTATTCCCTAATTGCCTTCACCTTTTCTTCATCCACCTGGATTCCCATACATGTTACGACAAAGCCCAAAAACAATAGGCTATCAGTCATGAAGCTGCATTTTTTAAAATTGAGATACAGTTTATTTTCAGTGAGCACTTGGAGGAGCTTCTTGAGTTGTTCTATATGGGTGGCTTCATGTTGACTGTATATCAAAATATCATGAAAATAAACCAAAATGAACCACCCAATGAATAGTTTCAGAACTTGGTTCATCAACCTTATGAATGCTCTAGGCGCATTCAAAAGACCAAAGGGCATGACCATCCATTCGTGCAACCCTTGGTCTTAAAGGACATCTTCCACTCATTATCAGGCCGTATTCAAATTTGATGGTAGTTGCTCCTTAGATACAATTTATAGAATAATTTACACCCTCAAGCATATCTAACATATCGTCCAACCATGTTATGAGAAATATATATTTTATGGTGTTGATGGCTCGATTGTCGACACACATGCGCCAACTCTCATCTTTCTTAGGAGTTAATAGAGCAGGTTTGGTGCATGGGCTCATACTTTCTCAGATAAGACCCTTATGAATCAAGTCCTCCACTTACCCCTACAAAATTTCATACTCCTTCAGACGCATCCGATAGTGAGGACGATTGGGTAAGCCAAACCTAGGGACAAGGTCAATATAGTGTTGAATATCTCATATGAGATGTAGTCCATCGAGAAGGTCATCAGACCAAATTTCTTTAAACTCATGCAATAAGGGTTTTAGTTTATCATGGCTATTGGTATGATCGAGTTCTTTCCCTTTTACAATTAGTCAATAAGCCTGTCCTATTTCATTGGATTCTTCTAAGAAGTCTCGTATGGTTAAGAGGAAACAACCCTCCACTTTAGAAGTTTCAGGTGGTCCGTCTGGATCCATAAGGGCTAGTATGGTTTTTTGGTTGTCCTTGATGAAAATATACACATTATCTAGCCATTTATGAGTGGCGTCACAGTTGGATTGTCAGGATTGACCGAGTAGTATGTGATATGCCTCCATGTCAACCACATCGCATACTACTTCATCTTAATAATGTTTTCCAATTGAAAAGGGTATTGTAACAACCTAAATTTTCACTATTTTGGATCTTTCAAAAACCTTTGAATTTTTTTATATAATTAACTTATGTTGTCACTAACTAACCATTAATACTCAATGTTAGCCTATATGTGGGTAGTACCAATAAAGAATCATACAAATTCAATTAATCGACCATATAAAGCCAACGTGTCTGCCCGATCACTTAAGCATCAAGTTTAGTCTCGTAATTTGTTCACATAGGGCCTAAATCTTGTCGACCTATCATTGACTAATCAAGACAACCACAACTAAATTAAAGATCTATCCAAAGCTAAGATAACTATGGGTCAAATCTTAATTAAAAATCAAAGTGACCCAATTATCCATTTAACCTACGAATCAATGATTTAGAGTGATTGTGATTGAATCGCCATTTTTTCTAATTACAAATAGGCCACACTATGAAATAGTTAATCCAAACCCTAATCATTGTGCACAAAAAATCATGACACCTAATTTATTACAAAAATGTCTTGATTATCCAAACAAGCTCTAGACGGCTCGTTAGTAGGCCACTAGTTCCTAAACTATAAAATAATGTCCGCCTTATTAGGCTTGATGCCCATCGCGAGTGGTGAACCAAGAAAGTGCCCACAACTACTCAACTTGGGCCAGAAGCCAAGTGCTTTAAACAAGAGAATCCCCTAGGCTTAAATCTAAAAACTTAAGTGAAATAGACATTCTACTCTTTCCCGAAGTTGTGTCTTTTCGATCGTTAGATCGCAACCAAACTCGAAGCATGAATTAATGATATTTTCCTACTCATATCCATATAATTGTGGCCCCGATTGATCACCGACAACCTTCCATCGCAAGCAGGGCCCTCGTGGTCGATTAAAGCATCCGATCTCCACCCAATTTGGACCAATCGTTCTATGATGGGGCACCTACCCTATAGTGCGGATGAGCTAGCTGGTCCCCGTAAAGTCCCTGTAAATCAAAATTCATCCCACTAGGGGCATGCATGTTAGAAAAGGACCCTCATTGTCATTTAGACACAATTTCTGGACTTTTAAAGCCCAAATTCACATCCCCTCACTCCTATAAGAAATTTCAGTTGCAAGGGAGAGAGGGAGTGGGGAGAAGTGAGAGAGAGCTCCTTGGGGAGAAAATTTGGGGAATTTCCCTCTTGCTGTTGCCCACATCAAAGCTCACAACCACGCCCCACTATAGAGGGTGGCCCGATGATGATGAAAAGGTGATCCTCTAGCCCTCTTCAAATGTCGGTCTTGTAGGCCATTTGCATGTGCCCTTATAAGTTAATCTCATCAGCGTGGGGCTTCAATACACCCATGCACAAACCTAAATCTTATTGGTGGCGATAGAAATCCAACGGACTACTCTTAAGTGGACCATTACCTTTAGGTTGTCGATTATCAAACCTATGTAGCAATTGATAATTGTGTAATAAATTTTGAAATTTCCATGCTAAACATATGAGAAATTCGTAGTTGGAACATCCTCCATGACTTGTAGCTTGCCTAGAATAAATGATCATTAAATGCATGTTAGAATATATTATCTCTACTAAAATTTTCATTCCCAAATGCTCTACATTTCCCCCCACACATGCACCTAATTACTTTAATGTTGTGAATTCTACGATGATCGAATAATGCTCCTACATTTCCAATTAATTTTTCATATTAATTGAGATATCCTAAATTACTGACATGTATGTTTTCCTGTAACACCCTAAAAATTGGGGGTCGTGTATAAACCCGACTCTCGAGTTCCAGACCATCACTTATGCAACAAAAATGTTTATGATTCAATGTTGTCTGTGTTAAAGCATTCACATGAGTAAAATTATACCAAAACTGTAATTCATACTCCAGATTCAGTGATAAAAGCAAGCGGAAGACTAAAGGATATACATATCACTGTATGGAAAAGAAAATAGATCTCAACTGTCTGCAAAGTATGAATACATCTCTGAGTCTCATATACATGTAAATAAACAGAATCAAAAGGTCAAAAATAGTCCCACTGAGAAGTCCCGCCAATCCAGGCCACCTAAGCAAAGCCGTCGTGGTACTGCATATACGAGAACTCGTCCTGGTCCTCATCATAATCCGGCTCTGCCTCCTGAATCACTGCCTCACCTGCATCTAAGACAGGGTCTGGTGAGTGTTGCAAACACCATCCCGTAACGTGGGAGTGAGTAGCTAACTCAGTGGAATAATAGAGCAAAGATTAGTATGTTCTCAAATCAATCATGCGATAATAGTAAAGCATTAAATCAAACATTCCTAATACTGTTGTTAATGCAATATGACGTGACATGATGGATGCCCTCACTGACGATCTCCCTCATACGGTACCATCTTACGCCCGCGGCATACTTTCTTCCCACAGTGCTCCACATCTTCCAGGCACATGCAATGTGATGGTGATATGATTACCGAGTTATTATTAGTCCTTTTCATATAGTAGGATTGGAAAACTAAGGTACCTTCCTTATATCAATCCCAACACAGATCTTGTCTAGGGTCGTCACTCCTAGTAATCTCATACAATGTATATTTTTGTAACACCCTGAAAATCGGGGGTCGTGTATAAACTCAACTCCCGAGTTCCAGACCGTCACTTATGCAACAAAAATGATTATGATTCAATGTTGTCTGATTTAAAGCATTCACATGAGTAAAAGTATACCAAAACTGCAATTCATACTTCAGATCCAGTGATAAAAGCAAGCGGAAGACTAAACAATATATATATCACTGTATGGAAAAACAAAGTAAATCTCATCTGTCTCTAAAGTATGAATACATCTCTGAGTCTCATATACATATACATGAACAAAAGTAAATGTCTAACATGGTCCCACTGAAGTCCCATCGATCCAGGTCGCCTACGCAAAGCCATCGTGATACTGCATGTACGAGAACTCGTCCTGGTCCTCGTCGAAGTCTGGCTCTGCCTCCTGGATCTCAGCCTCACCTGCATCTACAACAGGGTCTGGTGGGTGTTGTAAACACCATCCCGTAACGTGGGAGTGAGTGATCAATTCAGTGAAATCATAGAGCAAAGATTAGCATGTTCACAATTCAATCATGCAATAATAGTAAAGTAGTAAATCAGACAATCCTAATACTGTTGTTAATGCAAGATGACATGACGTGATGTATGCCCTCACCGACGATCTCCCTCATACGGCAACATCTTACGACCGCGGCATGCAATCACCCTCAAGTGCTCCACATCTTCCAGGCACATGCAATGGCATGGTGATATGATTTCCAATTTGTTATTAGTCCATTCAAACAGCAGGATTTAGAAACTAAGGTACTTCCCTTGTATCAATCCCAACACAGATCCTGTCTAGGGTCGTCACTCCTAGTAATCTCATACGATGTATATTTCGTAGGTCACTGCAAGGGCTACCAGGGCTGTTGCTCGCACTCGTTGCACCGCTCCCCCATCACCTTATCAATACAGGCCTACCGTACTCTACTGCAACGGAAGGGTCATCGCCTCCGGTGGACTCAGAATACGCTCGCGGTCACTACAAAGGACTCGTCTCCTGATCAGTGTAGGCCGACAGCTAGAATATAGTGTCCCATACCACCATAATCTGCTCACGAGTCTAGGTGCTCACTGGTCACTACGGGGAGGTTTGTGGCCCCACCGTAGGCCGACAACTCGACCACGGTGTCCCATACCACCATGCCCGGCTCATGAGTCTTCGTGGATCAAGGTACCATGGTTAACAGGGTTTACAATGGTAAGTTCAGTACCATAGGTTCAAGCAGTTATGACTCATACAAGGTGAACATACATCGGCCAGTCGGGTTACTTGACGGGCTCGACTAGCGCGATCGCATCTCAAGTCGAACGACATGAAGTGCGTAAAACACTTCGCGTGGCCTAACCACTGCCGCCAACTTCGAACACGACTCGCGTTTATCGACGCGTTGTTCGTGGCTAAGACCAGTCAGCCACGAATTCGCTCGGTTACCGACTGCCTGGACTAAGTCTAGTCCCAAACACTTATGGAATCACATCAGCAAATTATGTAAGAGTATTGGAATTGAAATACAATCACGTGAGCATGTTAACACATGTTATAACATTCAACTTAAGTAAATCTTCAAACACATATATTTCATGCATGTAATGAAATCATGCATATAGTCAACATGTAGGAAATCATTTAGGTCAGCATATTAATTGAAAAATCCATCTCAAACTAATTCATAACATTATTTAATTCAATACATACTAATACAAGCATTTATACAAACACATGCACTACACACTTAAGTCTACATATAGTATATCGACCCGAAGTGCGCAATTAGGTGAATCTCTTCGCCAAACTAATTATGCACGTATTCCTAACTTCCTAATGCGACAACAAACCATGTTAATCACATCAGCAAAATATGAATGTAAACAGTACTTCCTACAAATGACTAAAATGCCCTAAATCTCATATTCTTCGTTAATTTACGAAACAAGAAACGGAGAGCATATTGTACATGTCAAACGGCGATGCCGTCAATAATCTAATATTAAACGACATTGAAAGCGTTGGGAACCGTCAATCAAAGCGTCTAAAATCCTCACCTTATGTCTTGTAGACTCGTGAATTGAAACGGAGCGTATACGCTTCGTCTACGGCGAATAGGGAACCTAATACACAAGATCCATAAGCTACATCACTATGGAAACAAAGGAACCTCAAATTAGCAACTATTTAGGGTATTTTCTTACCTAGAATCGTGGTGTAATCACCGGAAAAGCGATAGAGGTGCGTTGCTTAAGCACGTGCAACACGTAGCACAAGTAGCAGGAAGAACTCTCCCACTCTCTCTCACAATCTCTCACCTTTTCTCTCACACAAGCTAGGGTTTCTAGCAAATTCGGATGTGTGAGAGAAGTGAGGGTTTCAACCCCTTTTATAAGCTAAAACATGCCCAAAATAGGCTTGGGAACAATGTTTACTTGGTGCCTAACCAAATCGGGGCTGTTTCGGTCCAAAAGAGCATTTCTGAAGGTCCCCTGGCCAAATGCGGTCGGACTTAAGCTCATGCATACTGGATCTAGCACACATCCAGTTTTCAGACTGGTAGGGTTCTCAGATCGCACGTGGCGGTCCAGTTTCAGTTTAACGGTCACCGCACCAAGATCAGGCCTATAGGTCTCGTGATATGTAATAGAAATTTTTTCTGATCCAAGGGTGTAATTTGGCTGAATTCAGACGGTCAGAACGCTTAATACTGATGCGTCAAATCGTGTGCCAGATTTGAATTTCAAATTCCAATTCTAACCCTATTCTCACTCTCTTCACTACAGGCTCAATGAAATAGCCTCTGAATGTCAGTTGGACTTGATTTTCGAAACGATTGCCAAGCCCAGCTAAGTGGTCATAACGGTCTAAGATGGTAGGTATCGGACTTTCGATGCGCGGTCTAGACCCAATAGAAAGTTTCAAGGAGGTCCCGAGAATAAACCGGTTTAGAGTTTGATCCGAGGCTTTAGAGCATTATAGCACCATTGGTTCCACTCGCTTTGGGCCTTGTAGAACGTATTTAAAGTGATCAGGGACCATTTCCCAGCTATTCTAACGTTGTACTAGCTAACTTAGTCATATTTTCTAAAGGAATAAATTCTACACAATTTCGGGTCGAGGTGGTACTCGAGCCCAAGTACGGATTTTTCACGGGCGTTACAATTTTATAGGTCACTGCAAGGGCTGACAGGGCTGTTGCTCGCACTCGTTGCACCGCTCCCCCATCACCTTATCAATACAGGCATACTTTACTCTCATTGCTACGGAAGGGTCGTCGCCTCCCATAGGCTCAGAATACGCTCACGGTCACTACAAAGGGCTCGTCGCCTGATCAGTGTAGGCCGACAGCAAGAATATAGTATCCCATACCACCATAATCTGCTCACGAGTCTTAGGTGCTCACTAGTCACTACGGGGAGGTTTGTGGCCCCAGCGTAGGCCGACAGCTCGACCACGGTGTCCCATACCACCATGCCCGGCTCATGAGTCTTTATGGATCAAGGTACCATGGTTAATAGGATTTACAATGGTAAGTTCAGTACCCTAGGTTCAAGCAGTTATGACTCATACAAGGTGAACATACAATGGCCAGTCGGATTACTTAACGGGCTCGACTTGTACGAGCACATCTCAAGCTGAGCGACATGAAGTGCATAAAACACCTCGCGTGGCCTAACCACTACCGCCAACTCTAAGACACGACTCGCGTTCATCGACGCGTCGTTCGTGGCAAAGATAAGCCAACCACGAATTTACTCGGTTACCGACTGCCTGGACTAGGTATAGTCCCAAACATTTATGAATCCACATCAGTAATCATATAAGAGTAATGGAAATGAAATACAATAATGTGAGCATGTTAACATATGTTATAACATACAACTTAAGTAAATCATCTAACACATGCATTTCATACATATAATGAAATCATGCATATAGCCAACATGTAGGAAATCATTTACATTAGCATATTATTTGAGAATTCAATCTCAAACTAATTCATAACACCATTTAATTCAATACATACTAATACAAACATTTATACAAACACTTAGACTACACACTTACGTCTACATATAGTATGTCGACTCAAAGTGCGCATTTGGGCGAATCTCTTCACCAAACTGATTATGCACGCATTTCTAATATCCTAATGCAACAAGAAGCCATGTCAATCATATCAGCAAAATATGGATGAAAACAGTATTTTCTACAAATGACTAAAATGCCCTAAATCTCATATTGTTCGTCTGCTTACGAAACAGGAAACGGACAGCATGTTGTACATGTCAAACGGCATTGCCGTCGATAATCTACTATTAAACGACATTGAAAGTATTGAAAACAGTCAATCAAAGCATCTAGAATCCGCACCTTTTATCCTAGAAGTGTATTGATTCGAACGGAATGTATACGCTTCGTCTACGGCGAACAGGCAGACTATTTCACAAGATGTATAAGCTACCATGCTAAGGAACCGACGGAACCTTAAATCAGCAAGTGTTTGGGGTCTTTTCTTACCTAGAAATGCGGCGAAATCACCAGGAAAGTGATTGAGGTGCGTTACTTAAGCACGTGCAACAGGTAGTGTAAGCAGCAGGAAGATCTCTCCCACTCTCTCTCAAAATCTCTCACCTTTTCTCTCACACCAGATAGGATTTCTAGCAAATTCGGATGGGTGAGAGAAGTGAGGGTTTAAGGCCCTTTTATAACCTAAAACATTTCCAAAACAGGCTTGGAAACAATGTTTACTTGGTGCCTAACCAAATCGGGGCTGTTTCGGTCCAAAAAGACATTTCGGGAGGTCCCCTGGCCGAACGCGATCGGACTTAAGCTCATGCACGACGGATGTCGCTCACATCCCATTTTCAGACCAATAGTGTTCGTAGATCGCACGTGGCGGTCCAGTTTCAGTTCATCGGTCATCGCACGTAGATCAGGTCTACAAGTCTCATGATATGAAAGAGAAATTTTTCCTGATCCGAGGGTGTAATTTGGCTGAATTTTGACGGTCAGAATGCTTAATAATAACGCGCCAAGTCGTGTGCCAGATTTGAATTTCAAAATTCCAAATCTATCCTATTCTCACTCTCTTCACTCCAGGCTCAATGAAATAGCCTCTGAATGTCGGTTGGACTTAATTTTTGAAATGATTGTCAAGTCCAGCTAGGCGGTTATAACGGTCTAAGATTATAGGTATCGGACTTTCGACGCGTGGTCTAGATCCAATACAAAGTTTCAAAGAGGTCCTGAGAACAAACCAGTTTAGAGTTTGATCCGAGGTTTTAGAGTATTATAGCGTCATTGGTTCTACTCGCTTTGTGTCTTGTAGAACGTATTTAAAGTGATCAGGGACTATTTTCCAGCTACTCTAGCATTGCGCTAGCTAACTTACACTTATTTTCCAAAAGAATTAATCCTATGCGATTTCTGGTCGAGTTGGTACTCGAGTCCAAGTACGGATTTTTCCAGGGCGTTACATTTCCTCTTCCTGAAATAGAAATGTTTGTGACATACTATTAAAATTTAGCCTATCGGTTAATTAGGTTGGCCAACAAGTAGAAAAACTCACAAGTGCAACCTTATTGGATCAGCCGCCCTTGGCCATTCTGACTTATTTAAGCAGAAGATGAACAACCGACAGTAGTTAGAATATAAGGAATCTTGCACCCAGTGCCAATTGTGTCGTAGTTCGACTAAATCAACCGAATTATTTCACTAGCTGACCAACTGTGTGTTCACCATGTATAGTCATACCTGTATGAACCTGCGATACCCCTCGCCCTTAGAACACTTAAAACCTCAACGATACAATCCACAATTCTCGAGAGCTAGGCATGGTGGTATGAGACATTATTCTCGTGCTTTCGTCCTACGCTGGGGTGACGAGACTCCCATAGTGACCATGAACAATTCAAGGTATAAAATTGTCTCGTGAGCCGAGCATGGTGGTCTATGATACTATGCTTGAGCTGTCGGCCTGTGCTGGGGTGATGAGCCTCCCCTCAGTGATTGCGAGTGATCCAGTTACAATCCGCCTTTTGTACGTGTACAGTTGGGAGTTACGAACCCAAATGGATCAAGAATCGCAGGCCCAAGGCCACTATGTCTATCTTAAGCCTCACATGTAAGGCTTGTAACCTAGTCCATACAGTTCTCTAGACTCCCGCGATCCTCCCCGTCAAATTCCGGTGACCCGCGACATGTAGATAGCATTTTTGCGTGACCCTGAGTTGCACCCTACCAACCCGAGTCGACTCAACCTGAGACTTGTACCCTTACAACCGCCGCGTTACTGTAGTTCCAACACTGTGTCTCGGGTGCTAATGCGATACCTAGGCAAGGAGTTATGGGCCCGTGTATATTTTGAGGAAATGCCATACATTTAGAATCGTAAGAGAATCTCTATCACCTTTCACATTAATCAATCAATCATAAGTCAAGTACACAACTCATCCCTCTCTTACACAAGTCTTACCAAAAGTTAACTCTCTCTCTCTTTCTCTCTCTCTCTCTCCACCCATATATCCCTCTCTCATCCAAAATTCAACCAAGCCCATACCCTCCATGTCATTCATCTTACAACATCCATCCCTCCCATCCCATCTCTCTTACAACACCCTCTCCTCTCTCATTTCTCTCTTCACTCCCAAGCAAACCAAGAGAGAGCAATCGTCCAAGCTTCCTAAGAAGAAGCTAGGTGTGGCCCACTTCCTACCTCCTAATCTCCCATCTCCACCCTTCAATCCTTATCTTCCACCATCAAAGAGAGAGCTTAGGAGCTTAGCATTCCAAGGAGCCAAGAAGGAGTGATATAGGTGGGTGATCTTAGGATTTTCACCATTGATTTTTATTTAAGGGCCCACTTATGATGGGACTCACTTGATGTATGAGTTGTATTGAGTAAAGGGAGGACCCATAGTGGCGGGGTCCCTTCCCTTCACACGTTTCTCTCGTTCTCTTTCTCTATCTCCCTCTCTCTCTCTTTCGTATTTTTGTGGACTCCACTATGTGGTATGGGTTTTATCTCCACCCACTATCTAGCCCCAACCGTCCAACAAATGGGTTGGACGGACCATGTTTTGTTAGATGGGCTACGGTCCAGCAGCTGCTCCTAACAAAATAAAAATAATAAAATATTATGGTGGGACCCACCTCTTGAGGAAGGAGATTGGCCGGTGTACCTGCAACAGCTATATGGATGTTGTCGACATCAGTAAGTTTTGTGGTCCCACCATGAGGTATGGTAATATCTAGACCATCCGTCCTTTTTAAGACGTAGGACCCACCCACACGTGTGGGGTGGGCCCACCTTGATGTATGAATTCTAAATCCACACCGTCCAATGTTAGGACGGTGGGTCCCACTGTTGGTTAACGTTAGCAAGTTCTGTGGGACTACCATGATCATATGTGTTATATCCTAACCGTCCATTCATATGGACGTGGACCCCACTCCAGCTATATAGCTATTGTTCTGACGTCAGCAGCTCTGTGGGTCTTGCATGATGTATGTGTTACATCCAAACCGTCCATACGATGGGCCTGCAGCAATAGTTGCAATATTATGGTAGAAGTTTTGTGGGTCTGCTCATGTGATATGCATTAGAACCAACCGTCCATCTGTGCACACAGCAGTAAATAGCTGTTGTGTTAGCGTCAACAAGCTCTGTGGGTCCCACCAGCTAGATAGCTGATGTATTGACATCAGCAAGTTTTGTGGGTCCAGTCATGACGTATAGGTCTTATCCACACCATCCAGATGGCTGGATGGTGGGATCCACCATTGAAGTATATGTTCCATATCCACACCATTTATTAGGTGGACCACACTGCAAAAATTAGTGGAGGATGATCGTCTACCATTGAAACTCATTTGGGATCAATATAAAATTTATTTTTCCTCTTAATTTAGGTCCTTGTGACCTTATGAACAGATTGGATGGAAAATAAACATTAAGGTGGCCCCTATGATTTGTTTAACAGTGAAAATTATTATCTCCACTATTATTTGTGGTATGGTCCAGATGATCTTTTGATAAGAATCATTTTTTAGGAAATACTCCAAATGATCTCTAAAAATAGATGAATGGTGTAGATAGTCCAACTAGGACGATGGGTCCCACTTGATGTATATAAGGCCCATTGTCGTGGCCCATGTTTTGCGCCCCATTCGATGTATATGAGGCCCATGTATTACAGTCGATTTGATGTATATAAGGCCCATATATTGCAGCCCATTTAATGAATATGAGGCCTATATGAATGAGGCTCATTGTGATGTATATGTGTCCCATTCGGTGATGCCCAATATGATGAACATGAGGCCCATATGATAAGGCCCAATGTTATGTATATGAGGCCCATGAGTGAGGCCTAATGTGATGTGTATGTGGCCCATGAGAGAGGCCCATCATGATGTGTATTAGGCCCTTGAGTGAGGCCTATGGTGATGTATATTAGGCCTTTGTGTGAAGCCATGGATCCACTATATGTTTGGCTCTATGTGGGCCACTCCTTGGGAGTAATGTTAGTTATATGTCTATATTAATGGGTGATGATGATTAAATGTCTACATTGATGGGCGATGATGGTTAAATGTCCACACTGTTACCTTCCCTTAGGCCTTTGTTACGCCCATTCTCATTAATCTGGGTCAACCCAAATCATTGGGCCCCATTGATATTTGCATGACCCATCTAATCATATTAGGATAACCCATAATGCTGGATCCCCATTGGTTGCTAGAAGGATTATTTTAATCTTAGAGTCCATCTATGGACCGTGCCCTATCAATAAGCCAGTTATTGATACTAATTACGAGCATACTTAGCATAGTATCATGATACATGTCCATATGCATCATCTGCATGCTTGTGATGAGATGTGGTTGACCATTGTGTATGCCTTCTAGCAAGTTATTTATGGGACTCCCTGATAGGCGGTGTTGTCCCTCATGAGTGAATGGTATGCGCAGGATTGATGTATGATTAGAATGTATAACTCATGCATCTTACATTGTGTGATGTGGTTACTATACGCCCTAGCGATATCAAGGTCGTGGCCTCCACAGGCACATTGTGGAGGGTAGGATTGGATACCGAAAATACTATTATTATCATCGGGGTGCCACAGATGTCTCTAGTTGAAAATTCTTAAGCCCGATAATACTAGAGGATGACTCCAACATCGAGACCGAGTGAATACATAAGCACACGAGGGCCATATACCAATAGGCCACGTCTCCTATTGTGTCATAGTCGGATAGAAAGGGGTGTGACCTTACCTGCCTGAGTGAGGGGGCAATATCTAGGTTGAGTTTGACTAGCTTGAGGAATGGATCTGTTATCGATAAGTCAGACCCAATATTGGCAGGTAGATAGTAAAGTCTCTTCCACTTACCCAGTTGTGCGCTCGAATAGGGTCTACAAGCTGGCGTAGAGTGTACTAGACCCCAATGATTGTCTAGAGTGAGATTTGTACTGATATTTGATGCTCTAACGATGAGCTGTATGGTTATGTGGATTCAGATGAGAACTAGCATGCATGCATTGCATATCATATATGACATTCGGCTATATAGGCCTCATATCGCAAGGCCTTATTACGGCCGACATCATTCATGCCTTGCATCGTATGTCCTTAATATGGTCAATAGCATTCATGCTTTACATCACATGGCCTTAGTATGGCCGATATCATTCATGCCTTGCATCGCATGACCTTGATATAGTCGATAACATTCATGCCTTGCATCGCATAGCCTTGGTACGACTGATAGTATTCATGGACTTACCAGCATTTTTTATATTACTCTGATATTACATACTTGACACTTGCCTTGCGCACACACTTACACCACCCTCTAAGCTTTTCGTAAGCTTATGCACGACTGTTGCGTGCAGGTGACGCTAAGATGCCACAACAGCCTTGAGATTGGAGCGTGCAACGGACTTTTGGAGCTTCTGATTTTGTTATTGTGTTTCCTTTTATGCATTGTACCTTAAAATTTTTATAATAGTAAATTTTGTGATGGTGTTCTGGTTATTGTTCGTGGGTTATGCTTCTAGTTATGCTCATTATGAAATAAATTCATGTTGAAAATTCTCCTTATAATATCCCAAGATCGGAACCTAGTATATATGTGTCGGGAGCCAAGACTGGGGTACTATGGAGGCTATAAGACTCATATCCTAGTCCGTACTGTTCCGTCAACTCCCGCGATCCTTCCGATTGAATTTCGGCAACCTTGGACCCTAAATCGATATTTACGCGCGACCCTAATTCGTATGCTGTCAATCCGAGTCGACTCAACCCAAGACCTTTACCATAGAGACCACGCCGTCGCTGCGGTACTGATTTCGTGACTCGTGCGCCGAGGCGATACCCTGGTCAGGAGATTTGGGTCAGCGTTCGGTGCGAGAAAAATGTCGCGCGTTGCGAAAATCAAGAGAATCTCTACGAGGTGTCACATCAATCCCATCAATCAATCAAATCTTATCACATTACATGTCAAGTACACATCACCTTTCACCCATACCCAAGCAACCATAAAAGTCAAAAAGGTCTTACAAGGCCATGCCTTTCTTACACAAAAGGCCACCAAAGTCAACAAAGTTCTTACACCCATCACCACCACATCCATCACTCCATCACTCTCTCTCTCCCTTTTCAAGTCTCTCTCTCTCATTTTCAAATCCATTCCAAGCAAGAGTGGAAAACCCCATACGTATGAGAGTTCTCCAAACATTCCAAGCTCCAAGTGTGGCCCACCTTTCCTACCCCTTCATCTCCCATCCTAGCCATCCATTCATCATCTCCTCCATTGGAATCAAAGCTAAGGTGCTAAGGAACCCATAGGAGCAAGAAGATCGAACGGTGGGTGCTTGATGATGATAGTTTTTCATATTTTTAAGATGGGCCAAGTGAGGCCAACCGATCAATGGTTTGGACTCACTTGGGACCCTAAGTTGTGGCCGATGGCCCGCTTTGATCATCATGATGTTTATTTCATTACATTAAAGGTCATCTAGACCGTCCATATTGGTGGGGAAAGGATTTTCACCTTTGATTTCGATTTTGGTGGTCCCATGTGCTAGGGGATTAATTTGAGGTATGACTTATTTTTTTTATGGGAGGGCTCATAGTGGCGAAGCCCTCCATCACAAGCGTGTCCCACCCTCTATCTCTCTATCTCTCTCTCTCCCTTTCTATTTCATTTTTTTTATGCGGTTGTGTGGCCTATTTGAATGGACCCCACCATGAGGCATAAACCCTATCCAAACCATCTACAAGTGTGGCCCACTTTCTGTGAGTTGCATCTACACCATCCTCCATGAGGTGGCCCACATAAGCAGGGCCCACCTCAATGCTTGTGCTGAGACCAAAACCGTCCAGCGTCTAGAATGCTGGACGTGAGATAAACACGAATAATAGCTTGGTTCAAGCCATGGAGGTGGACCACTTGTATAGGACCCACCTTGATGTATGTATTCAATCCATGTCGTCCATCCCATTCAACGGATCATTTTAAGCATTGAACTAAAATATGGGGTTGATCGGAGTATTTAGTGGGCCATGGTGTTGAAAATAACATTTTTACCATTAAAATCTATTTAGATTTCTTCTACACGTCGAAAGAGGGCCGTTAGCGGACTCATTGGATTCGTTATGAGCCATTGAATCCAATGGCTGGAATGGATTCATTAGATGCAGGCCCCGCATCAAAAAAACCTCAAAAAATTGGTTTTCTCCAATTTTTTTTTTAAATACAAGAGGCCTCTGCCTCTGACATTGCTGCAGCAGCAGCACGCCGCTGCGTGCAGCGGGCGGGCGGGTAGCGTCCCACGGCTGCTACCGTGGTCCCCACCATGATGTACATGTGAAATCCATGCCGTCCATATGATGGGCCCTTAGGGCAATGGGCCATCCTCCAAATTTTGGCCCCATCCAACGCTCAGGTGGCCCACACTGCAAGAAATAGTGAGATTGAACCTCTGTCATTGAAATCTTTGTTATGGGCCACAGAAGTTTTGGATCAAGATGAAATTTGTGTTTTCTCTTCCTCCAGGTCTGAGTGACCTTATGAACGGATTGGATGGCATGTAACCATTGAGGTGGGCCCCACATGGGACCCACAGTGATGTATGTATTCTACATCCACCATCCAGGCGGACGGTGGTACCCACCGTGCCATATGTGTTTCATTCCACCGTCCAGTGGACGGTGGAGCCCATTGGGTGTGTACGTGTGCATGCGTGTGGGTGTGGGTGTACGTGTGCATGCATGTGGGTGCGTGTGTGTACGTGTGGGGTTGTGCATGTGAGAATATATATATGTGTGTGTGTGTGTGTGTGTGTGTGTGTGTGTGTATTATAGTATATTGAATATATATATATGTATATATATATATATTATTGTATATACCATATACATATATATTATATTATACCTGATGGTGGGCTTTTGTGGACCCACCATGATGAATGTGTTACATCCTGTCTGTCCACCCATTTTGAAAGCTCACACATGAGCTAAAGAATGAGTCAGATCGTTAGCTCATGTGGATCCCCCACCGTGATACATATGCTAAATTTAAACCGTCTATCCATTTTAAAAGCTCATAAATTGAGGCTTAGATGAGCCAAATCATAGTCCAAGTGGACCCCACCTTGGCCTGTTTTGAGGCCCATCTTAATGTAGTTGTAGTAGTTCATTGGGGCCCACTTTGATGTGGATATAAGGCCCATGGGTCGAGACCCATTTAATGTATTCTAAGGCCCATGGAATCAGACCATTTGATGTATTCTAAGGCCCATGGGATTAGGCCCATTTGATGATTTAGGGGCCCATGGGTTAAGGCCCATTGAGATGTACTAGAGCCTATGGGTTGAGGCCCATTTTATGTACATATGGGGCCCAATTGGTGTGGCCCATTTGTAATAATAAGACCCATAAGATTAGGCCCATTCGAAGCAATCTAAGGCCCATGGGTTATGACCCACTGCAATGCTCATAAGGCCATTGGTGTGGTCCATTTATGTGGCCTATTTGATGAATAAAAGGCCCATATGACATGGCCCATTGTGATGTATTTAAGGCCAAAGGGCGTGGCCCATTGTGTTATACTCGAGGCCCTTGTATGAAGCCCAGTGTGACGAATGTGTGGCCGCTACGTTGTGTATGAACCCTTTATGTGTGCCATTCCTTGGGAGCAATGTTGGTTAGATGTCCACATTGATGGACAATGACGGTTAGATGTCCTCATTATGACCTTCCCTTATGCCTTGATAGTCCCATTCTCATCATCCTCTTGTGGGTTAACCCTAATTCGTGGGCCCCATTCATTATAGAAGGATGGCTCTGTGCTGTCGAATTTTATATAACCACGGCCGAGGGCCGATCTTTATATTATGATTAATTGGTTGTCCATCTATGGACCCCGCCTCATTTATACATATACTGGTTGTTGGTGTCGATTATCGATATTGATCGTCGGTGCCGATTATCAGTGTTTATTATCAGTGCCGATTTTCTTAGCCGATTGACCGATTCTGATTATCGAGGCCGATTATCGTGACCGATTACCGATCGTGGTCGATTGTCGATTGACGTGGCCGATTGCCGACTCTACTTGTCGTGGCCAATTGACCGATTACCGATCGAGGTCGATTATCATGACCGATTACCGATCGTGGCCGATTGTCTATTGACGTGGCCGATTGCTGATTCTGCTTGTTATGGCCGATTGACCGATTCTGATTATCGAGGCCGATTATCGATCTAGGCCAATTATCGTGGCCGATTGTCGATTCCGATTGTCGTGGCTAATCGTCGATTCCGATTGTTGAGGCCTAATGTGATGTATATGTGGCCTGTATTTGAGGCCCGTTGTGATGTGTATCCAGCCCGTGTTTAAGACCCAATGTGATGTATATGAGGCTTATGTGATGAGGCCCACTGTGATGCATTTGAGGGCTAGGCGATGGAACCCATTATAATGTATGTTAGGCCCATGTGAAAGGCCCATCGTGATGTATATTAAACTCTTGAGTGAGGCCCATGGTGCTGTATATTTGGCTCTTGTGTGCGGCTATGAGTCCACTATATGTTAGGCTTTATATGGGCCGTTCCTTGGGGGACAATGTTGGTTAAATGTCCACGTTGTCGATGTCGATTGTCAATGCTTGCTATTAATACCGATTATGAGTATGTGACTGCATAGCATCATGATACATGCCCATACGCATCATCTGCATGTCTGTTATGAGATATGATTGACCATTGCATATGTTATAGTGCTGGTTGTTATGAGACTCCCTGATAGGTGGAGATTGTCTCACATGAGCGCACGATATGCGCAGGATTGATGCATGATTGAATTGTATGACTCATGCATCTTGTATTGTGTGTTGTGATTACTATATGCCGTAGCGACATCAGGTCTGTAGCCTCCACAGACATATTGTGGATGGCCAAATGGGATACCAAAAATTTATTCTACATGGGGTGCTATAGATATCCTTGGGTGAAAGTCCCAGAACCCTCTTGGTTCCAGAGGTTGCTCTAACGTCTATACCTAGTGGGTAAATGAGCGTCGAGTGCCGATTACCAGATGGTTGCACTCTCCACTATGTCATGGTCGGTTGGAAGGGGGTGCGGCCTTACCTGCCCTAGAGGAGGGGGCAACACTAGGCTGAGTCTGACCAGCTTGAGGAACGGGTCCGCTATTGACGAGTCGGGCCCGATATTGGTAAGCAAATAGTGAGGTCTCTTCCACTCACCTTGTTACGAGCGATGGGGCGGCAATCTGGTTTGGAGTGTAATAGACCCCGGTGATTTTTCAAAATGGAACCATACTGATATGTGGACTTATCGAGTAGGAGTTGCATGCTCATTCATTCATTCATTCACTATCCACTCGGGCTGGTGGTGTGCAACTAATTATTGTGTACCTTCGTTATGGCAAGGATTTCGGTTGAGCGCGCGACTAACCTGAGATGAGGAGTTTACCACGTTGAGTCTGACTATCCAAATTTAGGTATGGGACTGGTTTGGATAGAAGTCCATTGTGGCATACCCTGTAGCCTACGATATTACGTACTATCATCCCGACTTCACACTCCAAGCATGGTCATTTCATTGGCATCGCATATTGCATTACATCTGCAGGCATATGACATTTTGGGTTGCTATGTTTCTGCACTTATATGGCCTAGATAGACTTAATAGGATTTGCATATTGCATTGCATCCTCGGCATCTAATATTTAGCTCCTTATGACTCTTTATTTCATAATTATTCTATATTGCGTATCCTGATATTTATTGACTTATGGACTTGTCAGTATTTCTGCTTATTCCGATGATGTATGAATTATGAATTTTCAGTATTTTCGGTATTGTATGATTATGACATTGTATTGAATACTTGACACTTACCTTGTGCACATACTTACACCACCCTCTAAGCTTTCTATAAGCTTATGCACGATAGATGCGTGCAGGTGATGTTAGGCTGCAGCAGTGTTGAGCTTGGAGCGTGCGTTGGTCTTCTGGAGCTTGTTTCTCTATTTATGTATTTCCCATTTAGTATTGTATTCAAATGATTATATTAGTAGATATGTGATGATGATGTTGCCGTTGTGAATTGGGTAATCTTGTGGTTATGCTTATTACTAGTTAAAAGTACATTTCAAAAAAAAATCTTCCTTGTAGGATCTCAGGATCGGAATCTGGCATATGAATATTAGGAGTCGAGAATGAGGTACTACGGAGGCTGTCGGCACCGGATTCGGCGATCGGAATTCCTATGAATCTGATTTCTGGGTTTAGGGCGTGACAGAGACTGTCGGAGCTGGATTCAGTGATCAGAAATTTTGTGAGGCCAGTTTTCGACTTTGGGGCATGACATCCGACCGGATTAGAGCCTTAATTTTAAGGGAGTGCTTCAGCTTCCTCAATTTTGCTCGATGACTAAACATAACTAAACAGTTGGTTAACAAGATCATTGATGCAATGCATTAATTAGGTTTGTAACTCGATAATCGAGGTCATCTTATGAGGGAGTGTTGGTCATATGCGAACGTGTAGATGAAGTCGCGTGAGGGAGTGTTGTATGGCGAAGGCATGTATCATAACACCAGACCTGCATGTGCATTAAAAAAAAAGTATCTAAAACTATATGCTTACTTTGCTTTTCATTAATTGTGTATTTGGATTTGGTAACTTATGTAACTTGATGTTAATAAAACCACTGAGTTGATCATGCACACCTACTCTGGGAAGGTGTTTTAAAGCACCAACCAGAACCTATCTTATATGCATGTATCACATAGTCCGACGCAGTAGACGAAGCATCCATAGACTCGAAGGACGAGCTCTTGTATTTCCATCTCCTGGGCCGGCCACTATAGTTGCCCTAGGGCTAGCGATGAGACCGTAGGGCAGGGACATTTTGTACATTTGTGGAATATATGTATTTTTACCAGGACATAGTCCTGTAAGCTGATCGAATACACATCATTTTGCTAGTTAATCTTAAGGTTAAGTTATGTTTACTTCCGCATACTGGCATGGTGCATTAAATTCATTGAATGCTCATATACTAACTGAATAAACACAAATTTCTCGCTTCCATAAGACATAATTGGCATCCGGAATATCGGGAGTCGAGTATCAACTCGGCCCCTGAAATTCGAGTATTATAGATATGGTGCATTGTTCAGTTACCTTTATTTCACTGACCTTCTTAATCTAACCAATTATATATGGGGAGGGATGACGCTCCATTTTCAATTGTAATTATTCAACCATTACCCTAGAGATGATGTTCTCTTTGCTCCCACTGTCGATAATCACATCATAGACTTTTCGATTCACCATAAACCTAATTCAGAAGATGTTATGTTGTTATCGATGTACTTCTTTCCTAGGCACATACAATAGTCGCCTCACAATTAGCAATTCACCATGATCCTACTGAACCCAAACTAACTCATCTGTCTCGTCTTCTATGGCGTGCTCTAGTTCCTCAACACCTGGATCCTCATCGGCATTTTCAGTACTACCATAATTGATGACGAGGTTTGCCACTTGTCACTAGGGACAAGTATTTGATAGGTAATCTAACTGGCCACAATGAAAGCAATTGTCTAGCCTTGGCCGAGTATAGGGGTTCGGGATCCTGCTTGTGCCAGCAGCATTCGATACACTCCTTTGGGGCCTAGCTTGCCCACTCCCTTAATCTCGATTCATGAGTGTTTAAGGTTGAGTGCGTGCTCCTACAATCTCCTTCCCTTTAGGGTGTGGAGCTCCATGGGGTGGACCAACCGCGGACCTGATGCGACAACCCTAGTAGTAGGATAGGTCCGTGTGTTGGGACATTTAAGTTGCACTTTTATTCGTTAACTTGATTGCATCATTCATCATCCAAACAGATTACATCTGGACCCAATTTTGGATCGTTATACGCAATCCACCGTTGAATCGAACGACTTACTGTATTCAGTTTCGGCCAAATTATTATGCGTCGCCAAGCGGTAGAATTCTTCCGCATAATCTCTCACCGTCCGACTGTCTTGCTGACAATTTTGGTATTGTTAGAATAGTACCTAATCATAGTCACTAGGGAGAAATTATACACATTTCAACTACTTCATCCAATGCCATGTGCAGATTAGTGCTTTCGTCTATCTCATTCGAGCGAGTTATAGTTCCTCCCACCAAGTTGAAGCTCCGCCCTTCAACTTACAAGTCACAAACTTGACCATTTTTACTTCAGGGATGTTCATATAATCGAAAAATCACTCAATTTTAGAAAGCCAATCGAAAAAATCATCAATTTGTAGTTGGTCATTGAAGCTAGGAATATCGACTCTCATCTTGAACTCTCGATCTGTCTAATTTACTCAATCGCCACCTTGTCTGGGATATTAGAGGACTATGTCATCAACCTCCTCGTTGCTAGATCCTCCTTCCTCAGGAGTGATCCTTTGGTTCTGTAAGTGTTGTGAGGTATAAAGCACACTTATTCATCAAATTTTGATGAGACAAAACAACTTATGATGTGGTGCACTCAAGTGATGGAAAGTTCACCTTCAAGTGAATCAAGATAGAAATTTCACCTTCGAGGTCAACTTATGAAGTTAGAAAGTGCAAGTTTAAGAACAAGACATAAAGATGGTTACTTCAAGTTCAAAAGTATTGAAGCTCTACTTCACTTCAAGTTCAAGATCAAGTTACATCTATAAGTTTACTTCAAGTAAAAGATTGACTGAACGCTACTGAAGATTCAAGTAGAAGCTACAGGGCATATACTTCAATGTATAATAATTTCAGGTATATTCGACCCTAGAAAGACTTAGGTTCTTTCAAATGCCAAACATATATGGGTTTTTATAATTTAGTTAGGCTTAAATTCGACTAGTTTAAGCCTTAGTTCGACTAGTCCAGGATTTGGTTCGACCAGTTTAGGAAAAACTTCGACCAGTCCAAGATTTAAACTGAAAAATGGATATTTTCTATTGGTTTCTTGACCAGTCATGCAGGGTGCTCGACCAGCGAAGGGTGCTCGACTTAAAGTCCAACAACCATTTCAAGGCACCCTCGACTAGTCGAGGGCTATGCTCGACCGGTCGAACAGGACCCTTGATCAGTCGAAAAATGGTTTTATCGAATCGCACCCAAATTTTAAAATTTAGTTGATTCTTAGACCAGTCGAAGGAGACCTTACACCAGTCGAAGCAACAACTTTTCAGCCTATAAATAGAGGTCTTTTGTCACTCCAAATTAATTCATTCAAGCTATGAAAAGCCTTCACTTTGAGAGAGAAAAGTCTCCATTTTCTTCAAGCTATTGGACAATATTTTAATATAATTTTTTGTTTTGTAATTCCTAGATCTCTTTTATGAATCTTATGCTTTAAAGGGAGTTTTTACTCTTCCTCTCGAGATCTAAGGAATTCAAACAAGTAGCACATGTTTGAATTAAATTAAAATCAATCTAGAACCTAGAACCCTTGATTTTATTATTGGACGCTGAACATTCTTTATCAAGCGAAGCGGTTCGATGAGCTACATCAAAGAGCGTCTTCAGAAGAAGATAAGTATCTACTTTATTCAATTTTGGTTTATTTGAGATATTCAGAAAAATCTCATGTATTGATTTTGACTGAGAAAGCCAGAAAAACTCAGTGTGGGATTTTTAATGTGATAGCCCTTCTAAAATCACAACTATATAGGTTTTAAGGTGAACTTGAGAAAACTTTGATTATTAGTGAACGCCAATATCATGTGCGTTGTGATTATTCGGAGTGGAGTAGGTGTGGCTTTTTTAAAACAGTTGGTGTACATACCGAACCACTATAACTCCTAGTGTTTTGTGGTGAATGATGCTTGGGATGTATATGTGGTGAATGGTTGTAAATCTTTTATATTCATGTGGTGAATGCTTATAATAGATAGTTGTCTTTCCTTTTGTTCTTGTTTTAGTTTGTGATCTTGTTTCTTACTGGTTCATGAAATCAGGTTGTCCTACCTAAAACCTTGGTTTTTGGTGTAAGATTGTCCTATGAACACGGTTTGAATTAATTTCTCAATTCTATTACAATTGATATCTCTGATTAGTTCTGATTTATTTAATCTTTCAGTTCTTTAATTTTTTTTAACATAGTCCTATTCACCCCCTCCCCCTTCCCCTCTCTAGGACTAATAGCTCGTCTCTTTCAGGTTCATTGCTCTGGCACTATTCTGCGATCAGGGTAATTACCCCCCCTCTCTCTAGGACTAATAGCTCATCTCTTTCAGGTTCGTCGCTGGCACTATTCTACGATCAGGATAATTATGAGTTCCAACAATAGCTAGTGGTGGATTGTTATTATACACAGAGCTGCCCTAGGGCCTCCGTTATACGATCCGTCATGATATCGATAGAAGCCTGCGTCCCTTGCATGGTTTGCTAATTCTCTCGCTATGCCACTTTGAAAGTTGTCGCCGTTAAAAGTAAATTCCCTGGAGCACCGTCCATGGAATTGTTGCCCGACCCATTGTTAGAAGTCATAAATCCGAGAAAAAGCCTCACTTTGATACCAAACTGATGTAGGGAATAACGTGAGGTCGAGCACTGTCTTCCTCAAGGGGATAACTGTTCCAAATCCACGGAACTTCTCTAAACTCCTCATAGAGACTTCTCGAATCTATGAGGAAAAGAATAAGAAAATAGAAAATAAATTCTATAAAATTGAAAATTGATTGATGAATAAAATAAACGAGTTCAAAATCCTTTAAAAAGGGATATTATGCAATGAAAGAAATTTAAGAATCAAACTACAACTAAAACTCTTAAAATTCGCAACTTACTATAAATAGCAAACTTACTATTTATATACGGTCGTGATGTCTACTAGTGTGCAAGGTTTTCGGCCAAAAATAGCAAGTGTCCTATTTGGCTTCACTATGTTACTCTCCTAATTATTCTAAGCACTTTTCATATTGGGCGCAACTTGTAAAGCCCAATGGATGAAGAGTTATAATCAAACTAAAACTTACTGTTTATAGTAAAAGCAGAATTAAAACAAGAAAACGACCATCAATCTAATGATATTTTGAAAATACGGCTTGCACAACCTGTCATAGAAGTAGCTCGTCCTACCCCATAATCATATATTTTACGTTCGATAACTTATTCTGGTTTGCGAGATACGTCCGTTTTAAGTTATAATGATCCAGATCATCTTTGTCTCCGATGGAGCTTTTTCCGGTCCATCTTTGCCATGAAATTATCCACAACCCGCTATACATCACATTTCTCCACAAGACCAAATGCACATGCCCTTGAAAATGGGTTCAAGCCTCATGAAAAAAGCCCTTCTTATTGGCACGAAAAACTCATTGCACTAATATAATGTGAGATTAAACCCAAGACACAATAAAACAATTTAATTTATTCAAAATTTTAAAAGAAAACAAAAATAATTCATAAATATTATTTTGAAACACAAATACAACACCCGACAACAACCATGTATACCATGTTCCTACATGTAGAGAGGGAAGGACAATAACATGGTAGATCATTCTTTCCACAGCGCATACGGATGATGATGCAGCAATCGAGACCCTCCATCTAGTTTTCGATACAGTTTAATTGGATATGGATAAAAGAAACAGAGTTTATCCCAACCATCCAATCACTGTCCTTCAAAAAGACAGCAGTAAACCAAAGTAGCTAATGGTCATCGTTCGGTGTGGGGGGTGGGGCGACAGGCAATTCACGTCCCTTGATGCAAGCGCAGCACCATAACTAACATGACGTCTCTTTAATGTTCAGGTTCATGGCCTACAAAGCATGTGGCCCGACAAAGTGGGGCCGCCAGGTCTCAAGATCTTCCTCAAGATCCTTGCCCATGCAATGCACCTAAATATCTACTATGTGGAGCAGGAAGGCTTCCATTCACGTAGAAGAATTTGCTCCAATACATCCCACCGCACTGCTATTGGAAGGATCCAATCGTTTATATGATGGGCCTCACAGCAGATGGGGATTGACAGAAAAATATTATAATGGATGAATGTTTTAATGGGAGGGTAACCCCTCTCAACTTTTGTACGTGGTGTGGCCCACACAAGTCACGGATTGACTTGATGTTTTAAGCCCCAGGCTCAACATGGAATGTGGCATCTGACTGATGGGGTAGATGGTCAACACGCATCACGGTGGGGCCCACACAGCTCGACCTCATGGGAAGTTCCCATGAGCTCGACCGCATAGAACTTTTTCCCGTGTGTGTGCACGCGCGTGTGTATATATATATATATATATATATATATATATATATATATATATATATATATATATGATTTGTCTCCTTTAACGATGGTTTTATGGGCCATTTTCAGGATATTTCAATCTAGAAGATCTCAACCATCCACAGCTAGGCCTACCGTATAAATGGTTGGACCACTATAAAATAGCCCCACATTTCAACTATCATGGTTTAACGGTATGCGAACCGCCTGTGACCCCGTTGTGGCTAATGAATGGTGCCACATGCGCCATCATACATGGGTCTGCACCATCAAAGGCGAAGATTTATGTGCTTGAAATTACAATTGCATCTTTTTCACCATAAACCCCGGATTTTTAAGGGGTGGATGTCTTCCTTTTTCATTGAATCACATTAGGGTTAGAATAATCTCTTATAACCTCGGTTACAAGTAATCTTCACTTATCCTTACATTGAAAGTAATGAAATAAAAACTATTTGCAAGCTTTTATGTGTCATGTGTTTGATAAATTCAGAACGCACAATGAAAAGTAAAAGTTTACTTGTGAAATGATGATATTAACATTTTTGACATTTTTAAGAACGGCTCATATCTTACAAACACACAAAATATTTTTTCACTTGATTATATATATATATATATATATATATATATATATATATATATATATATATATATATATATGGGAAAAGGTACTATGCGCTCAAGCTCATGGGAACTTCCCATGAGGTCGAGCCGTGTGGGCCCCACCGTGATGCGTGCCGACCATCAATACCGTGCATTTGATGGGTCCCCTTTAAATTATGGGATATTCCAAAAATCAGCCGTATACGGAACTCAGGTGGGCCATACCATCTAAAATCATGTGAAGACATGCCAAAAATATATAAAAGGACTTGATGGGGCCCACCTGAAATTTGGATGCGTCTGAAACTTGGTCTGAACCCTCATCCAAGTGGGACACACATAATGGATGGGCTGGATTTTCAAGCCACATCCGGTGGGCCCAAAAAATGATTATAAATGTTTTAATGGAGGGTAGCCCCTCTCAACTTCTGTATGTGGTGTAGCCCACACAAGTCACAGATTGACTTGATTTTTGAGACCTAGGCCCACGATGGAATGGTGCATCTGACTGATGGGGTAGATGTTCGATACGCATCACGGTGGGGCCTACACAGCTCGACCTCATGGGACGTTCCCATAAGCTCAAGCACATAGTACCTTATCCCTATATATATATAACATCATTTCTAAAAGTGCTCTTATTTGTAAATTAATGTGACAATTGAGTCCCCACACATGAAAGACTACAAGTTAAAGACTTGACAAAGTGGAAGTGTTCAAAGATCTTTAAAGGTAAACTAGGAAAGCATCCATGGTAGATTAGAAAATTGAAAAACAAGTTGCAAGAACAAATGAAAAAATCACAAGTTTTATGCAACTTTCGATTCATCGAATAACCTTCAATGACATCGAGAATGGACTCATTTTTGTCCAGCAACCAAACTAAAAATTTAGAACAAATCTCGATTACATCGAACTTACATGTTCGATGACATCGAACCTATCTCGATGACATCGAAAATGAGCACTCATACGTCCAGTAAGCTCACGTTGAAAATCACTTAAAAAGATTAATGACTTAAACCATGTTTGATAACATCGAATTTTAAACTTTGATGACATTGAAATTTAAACTTTGATGACATCGAACATATGCTCGATGATACTGTTTCGACAAGAAACAAAATGCATTCGGTTTGGGGGAATATTCAATGATAACAAAGAAAAAATGAGAGAACAATGATCACAAAGTATTCTATTTATTCTGAGTTCATTTACATCCTCGCATTTCCCTTGATTCTGAAAATAAAGTACAATCAATCAACATAATGAATGAAAAAGAAGGTAGTTTAATGAAAATTTTAGCAGCATTTTGACCCTTTTAATGTTCATCGCAAAGGCAGATGGGTTGTGCAGACTTGAAGAGGCTTGAAGCCCTTGATTTGGTTGTACGATAGGCATTGATCGTCCCTCCACTTATCCTTTCAGTCATACAGATGGACTCTTCTTTCTCCTAAAGCTCTCTCTCTCTCTATGCTTTACATTTCCCTTACTTTCCCTTTATGAATCTAGTAACTGATGCACTTGATCAAGGAAGAGGCATTTTGGGTAAGAATACTAGTACACAATCTAGGAGGAGCTGGAAACTTCACGAACTTGGGTTGTGCGGGTGCACAACTAGGGTAAAGGCAGAGACTCTCAAACTTAGGTTGTGCTATAATTCCATTGTGCCTCTTTGCTCATTGTGCCACTTTTCTCGTTGTGCCGTAATTCTGTTGTGCGGATCTTCCATCATGCTCCACTTTTCTCTCTCCTCTGGGAGCTCCTTGAGACTCTCCAACTTCTGTCTTCTCTCACTTCTCTCTCTCACTACCCCTCCCCAAATGAAGATGGAAGAGGGGTATTTATAGACTTCCCACACATGTGGGACTATTTCTGCACAATAGGGAGTGCATCACTAAGGAAGTGCACATCAGCTTCACCAGGAAGGGACGCACAACCATGAAGTGCACAACAACTTCACCAGGAAGGGACGTACAACCCATCCAAAGGTGGAGGGGCGCACAACTTCATCATAGGTGGGAGCACACAACACTCTTGCAGACA
Source organism: Magnolia kwangsiensis (assembly GCA_037074715.1). Lineage (NCBI taxonomy): Eukaryota > Viridiplantae > Streptophyta > Magnoliopsida > Magnoliales > Magnoliaceae > Magnolia > Magnolia kwangsiensis. The sequence continues at coordinate 36,139,863 of CM073576.1, read as the reverse complement.
AGGAGTGGTGACCAAAGTCTTATCTCTTTAAAAGTGGTGCAGAGGCTCTTCTTCAGACAAAGTGGAATGCACAAAGTCTCCCTTCTATAAGTGGCACACAAAGTCTTCTCTCTTCAAGCAAAGTGGAATGCATAAATCCTCCCTTCTACAAGTGGCACACAAAGTCTACCTTTAAAAGTGGCACAGAGGCCTTCTCTCGGGACAAGTGATCATGTAAAGTGGCGCACAAAGCCCTCTCTCAGGACAAGTGCCCATGCAAAGTGGTGCACGAAGCCCTATCTTCAGGACAAGTGCCCATGCAAAGTGGTGCACAAAGCCCAATCTCAGAACAAGTGCCCATGCAAAGTGGCGAACAAAGCCCTATCTTCAGACAAGTGCCCATGTAAAATAGCGCACAAAGCCCTATCTTCAGACAAGTGAGCATGCAAAGTGGCGCACAAAGCCCTATCTTCAGATAGGAGGGCATGCAAAGTGGCCCACAAAGCTTGCTTCTTAGGACAAGAGGCCACTCAAAGTGGCAGACAAGGCTCCTATTCTTCCTTCACTCAAAATGCTCACAATAGCATTTCTTTCTCCACTCAAAATGCACACAATAGAACTTTTTTCTCCACTCAAAATGCTCACAACAACATTTTAAGAAGAGGGGCGAACAACACTCTCCTAGCTTCCACCCTCCTCCAAATGAGGAGTGGGGAGAGGTATTTATAGACCTCCCACGTGTGTGGGAGGTATTTGCGCACAATCTTCCCTTCAAACAAGAAGCTCACAACCTTCCCTTCGTAAGACAAGTACCACACTTTCTCCCCTTCAAAAGTGGCGGTCATCCCTTCTTAAGACAAGAACCACACTTCCTCTCCTTCAAAAGTGGCGTTCATCCCTTCTTCTCTTAAGACAAAGCACAACACTCCTTAAATATAGTGGCTCACAACCACTTTCCCTTTAGACAAAATGTCAAGGACTCCTCATATAGTGGCGCACAACCACTCTTCCATTCAAAGCATGGAGGGCACAACCTCTTCTAACATGGAATGGCGCTTCACAAGGCTTCTACAAGGAGTGTCACACAATAGAGCCTCCATAGGTAATGGTGTACAATAGGGCTTCTATAGGGAATGTCGCACAACAAGGCTTCTATACTGCTATAGGCACAAAACCCTTGGAAGGATCTGCACAATGGAATTCCTCTGCTAATGCAATGGATATGCAATGAGATTTCTAAAGAAAGAAAGATAGAATATTTTTTGTGCCTCAACAAACATCGAACCAATGCCTGACTTATTCAGAGAGTTCTATGGAAAAATCATGAACTCATTTGATGACATAAATTCAAATTTCAATGACAACAAGGGTATGTTCGATTACATCAAAAATGAACCAGACTTTCCAGAGTGTTTTATAGAAAATGAACTGAACTCTTTATTTCATCAAATCACCTTCGATGACATCGAAATTCAAATTTCGATGACATCGAAGCATGTTCGATAAATCAAACAAATGAATAAAATGCTCCAACAAGCTTTAAGCAATTTTAGTGATAATCCCTAATGCCATCGAACTGTTACTCGATGACATCGAAAGTGACCTTCGATAACATTGAGCATGGATAGAATCTGCCCATTTTTTTTCCTTTGTGATTTTTTCCTTTATAAACAGAGGCTTAGTTTCTTGGTTTGTATTGAGAAAAATAGTGAGATTTAAGAGAGTAATAATTTCTATAGGAAAAAATCCACCATCTTAAATCCTTTTTCTCATGGGAGTTCATCCTTCAACCCTATCTTAAATGCAATCATTAGAATATCAATGGATTGGATTGAAGAATGAATTTCATTATTCAAGGATCTTCCAGCAACTCATTTATTGAAAAATCATTGAGTTGGAATCCTGTGAATATTTGTAAGACCCGTATCTTAGTCCGTACCGTTCCGTAAACTTCCGCGGTCTTACCGGTCGAATTTCGACAACCTTCGACCCTTAACCGATATCGACGCGCGACCCTGATTCATATGACGTCAACCTATTTCAACTCGACCTGAGTTCTGTACCATAGCGACCGCGCCGTCGCTGCAGTTCCAATGCCGTGACTCGCGTGCCGAGGCGATACCCTGGTCAAGAGATGTGGGCCAACGTTCGGTGTGAGGAAAACGCTGCGCGTTGCGAAACCCAAGAGAATCTCTACGATATGTCACATCAATCACATCAATTCCATCAATCAATCAATCAATCCATCAATCCATCACATGTCAAGTACACATCCCTTTCACCCATTCCCAAGCAACCACAAAAGTCAAGCTTTTCTTACAAAACTCATACCTCTCTTACACAAAAAGCCACAAAAGTCAAGCTTTTCTTACAAAGCCCATACCTCTCTTACACAAAAGGCCTCAAAAGTCAAGGATTTCTTATACAACCATCACTCACCACATCCATCCATCACTCTCTCTCTCCCTTTACAACTCCTCTCTTTCTCATTTGTAAAAAAATTTCCAAGCAAAAGAGATCCCACATATGGAATTCTCCCTCTCCTTCTAAAGCTCCAAGTGGCCCACTTTCCTACCCATCATCTCCCATCTCAACCCTCCATTCATCATCTCATCCATTGAAGTTGAAGCTAAGGTGCCAAGAAGCCCATAGGAGCAAAAAGATCGGACGGTGGGTGCCTCTATAGGGTAGTTTTTTTCTTATTTTTATGATGCGCCAAGTGAGGTCCACCGATCAATGGTGTGGATCTCACTTGGGACCCTAAGTTGTGGCCGATGGACCACTTGGATCATCATGATCATTCCATGATGGGGCCATTCTCCATGGACCTCATCATGATGTTTATTTCTTTAGAAAAGGTCATCTAGACCGTCCATATTGGTGGGGAAAGGATCCCCACCGTTGATTCTAAATTTTGATGGTCCCATGTGTTAAAGGACCCATTTAATTGTATGATTCATTGCAAGGGAGGGCTCATAGTATCGGGGTCCCGCTATCACAAGTGTTTCCCACCCTCCATCTCTCTCTCTCTCTCTCTCTCTCTCTCTCTCTCTCTCTCTCTCTCTCTCTCTCTCTCTCTCTTTTATTATTATCTTTTTATTTTATTTTATTTTATTTGTAATAGGGTCGTGTGGCCCACTTGAATAGACCCCACCTTGAAGCATTTATTTAGCCCAAGTTTTCTTCAAGTGGGGCCCACTTTAAATGTTGTACTACACCATTCATCAGTGGTGGCCCACCTAATCAGGGCCCACCACAAAAATTTATTTTAAAATGCCAAACCGTCCAGCGTCTGGGACGCTGGGCGTCCCTGTGTAAAAAATAAAAAATAAAAAATAAAAAAAAAAGAGCTTTGGGGTGAGCCACCTGCATAGGCCCCACCTTGATGTATATATTCAATCCACGCCATCCACCACATTCCTTGGGACATTTTAACCGTTGAGCCAAAGAATGAGGCTAACATGATCATCCAGTGGGCCATAATATCAGAAACTTGGGTGGTTACCCTTAAAGACACTTCCTGATGAGTCTATGCATCTAAAAATCCTGAACCTTGGACTCATTGGGCTTGTTTTGAGCCCCTGAACTCAATGGACGGGGTGGATCATCTTGATGTGGGCCCCAGACGTGAAAAACCCCAGAAAATGGGTTTTACATTTTAAAAAAAAAAACAACAGAGAGGCTCTGCCTCTCTCTGACGCTGCAGCAGACGTTGCACGTCTTGGCGGGCGGGCGAGCGAGCGGCCACCCACGGCTGCTGCCGTGGGCCCTACCATGATGTATATGTCTCATCTACGCCGTTCATGAGGTGGGCCCCCTCCAAATTTCAATCTGATCCGTAACTCAGGTGGCCCCCACCACATGAAACAGTGGGGTTGAAACTCTACCATTGAAACCCATTTTTGGGCCCACATAAGTTTTGTATAAATCTGAAATTTGTGTTTCGTCCTCATCCAGGTCCGAGTGACCTTATGAACGGCTTGGATGACAAGTAGACATTGTGGAGGGCCCCACATGGGAGCCACAATGATGTATGTGTCCCATGTCCACGTCCAGCAGGCGGTGAAGCCTAGTGATGTATGTGTTCTCCCTTGCCGTCCATCCGTTTTGATGGTGGGGCCCACTGTCTCCTAGCAATAGCACGTTTTGTGGGTCCCACCACTATATATATATATATATATATATATATATATATATATATATATATTATATATACTATGTATATTCAATATTATCTACTTTATTATATGTATATGGTGGTGGGCCCTACGTGGGACCCACCTCTGTTCCCCTTTTAAGTGCTTAAAAGCTACATAAGCAGCTATATATATTTTATATACATTCAGGCCCTTAAATGCATTAAGTTGTTGTTGCAGTTATGATGTATATATATTATATACGTGGGCCCAAGGTCCATATGACCTTTTGAATAGAATGGATTGCAAATAAATATTACAGTGGGCCCTAGGCCATGTGTCCCTATGAATAGTTTGGATGGAAATAAATATTTTGTAAGGCCCATGGGTCGGGCCCCTTTGATATATTTAAAGGCCCATGGGATTAAATCAGAACGATGTATTCCAAGGCTCATGAGATTAGGCTCATTTGATATTTTGGGGGCCCATGGATTAAGGCCCATTGAGATGTAGTAGGGCCTATGGGTTAGACCCATTTGATTTATATAAGGCCTATGGGTAGGCCCATTTTATTTATATAAGGCCTAGGGGTAGGCCCATTTGATTTATATAAGGCCTATGGGTAGGCCCATTTGATTTGTATAAGGCTTATGGGTTAGGCCCATTTGATTTGCATAAGGCCTACGGGTTTAAACCCAATTGATGCATTCAAGGCCCAACGGGTTATGACCCATTGCAATGTACTTAAGGCCCATTGGTGCGCCCCATTGATGTGGCCCGCTTGACGAATGGAAGGCCCATATGATATGGCCCATTTGATGTATTTAAGGCCCAATGGGATATACCTGAGGCCCATTGCAATGTGTGATCCCAACTTAGTTCATGATATTTACTACGGGTAACGCCTTGGGAGCAATGTTGGTTTGACGTCCACATTGTGAGTGTAATGTTGGTTGGATGTTCACATTACGACTCTCCTTAGGGCTCATTGAAAGGCCTATACTTATTATGTATAGGCCGTCCAGGCCCATCTGCATTGTAAGGATAGTCCATCTCATTATAATATGTTTAGTATAGTTCCATGACTCATGATCATACGCATCATATGTATGCTTAATATGAGAAGTGACTGATCATAGCATATGCCTTCGGGCAGATTGTTTATGGGACCCCGATTAGGCGGTGTTGCCCTACATGAGCGCACGATATGTGCAGGATTTATTGCATGATTGGATAGCGTGATTCATGCATTTCGCATTTATGTGACATGGTTATTATACGCCCTAGCGATATCAGGGCCGTAGCCTCCACAGACGCATCGTGGTTGGCAGGATTGGATACCGAAAATCTTATTCTACATGGGATGCTATAGATATCCCTGGGTAAAAGTCCCTAAACCCTTATAGTACCAAGAGGTTGCTCCAACGTCTAGACCGAGTGGGTAGATGAGCGTTGAGTGCCGATTAACAGACGGTTACGCTCTCTACTGTGTCGTGGTCGGTTGGAAGGGGGTGCGGCCTTACCCGCCCGAGTGTAGGGGGCAATGCTAGGCTGAGTCTGACCAGCTCGAGGAATGGGTCCGCTATCGACGAGTCGCGCCCGATGTTAGCAGGCGGATAGTGAGGTCTTTTTCACTTACCTTATTGCGCACGATGTGGCGGCAATCTGGTTTAGAGTGTACTAGACCCCGGTGATATCCCATAATTGAGTTGTATTGATGTGTGGACATAGATGAGGATCTGTATGCTTGAGTTGCATTGCACATCGCATGGCCTTGGGATGGTCGATACCATTCATGTCTTGCATCGCATAGCCTTGGTACGGCTCATGATATTATGGATCCATCTGCATATTCCGCATTACTCTGACATTGCATATTCATATTACTACCTTGCGCACACACTTTCACCACCCTCTAAGCTTTCTATAAGCTTATGCACGACTGTTGCGTACAAATGACGTTGGTTCGCAGCAGCGCTGAGGCAGGAGTACGTTGCAGATCATTTTACAGTTTTTATTCTTTATCATTGTATTTCCCTTTATGCTCATTGTACTTGTAAAGTTTTTTATCATAGTGGAAATGTAATGGAGTTCTTAGTTGTTATTTGTGGGTTATGCCTTTGGTTATACTTATTACGAATCAAACTGACGTTAAAAATCCTCCTCGTAGCATCCCAGGATCGAAACCTTGCGAATGGGCGCTGGGAGCCGAGAATGGGGTTCTATGGAGGCTGTCGGCGCCGGATTCGGCGATCGAAAATTTTGTGAGCCCGGTTTCCGAGTTTGTGGTGTGACAATATTTAACATTTGGGAATCTCATCCTTACTTAAAGACCGACATTTAAAAGAGGAGATTCACCAAAAATATCTTGACTCAACAAACAGTAACTTGCATCGGGATCATCTACTGTTGTTGCATATTAAGGGAGCTGAAGACTCTTCATCAATAAGGGATATCGTCTTCAGAATGTGCTAAAACGGGGCTCACCTACGTACAAGTTATTAGAGTCCATAGAATCTAAAAACCTTTCTTTATGTTGGATTGGGATTCAATTTTTGATACTTAAACTCGCTAAGATGTTTCGTAGGGAGAACACGCATAGAGTCCTTATGTAAGATCTATTTACCTTGTGTAGGCATGTATAAATTGCCTTTTGTAGGCATGTATACATCGTCTTGTGCAGGCGATACTTTGTGTAGGTTGTGAAAGTTTATGGTTAACCTGATTTAAAATAATTGGATAGTGAAATCTGGCACACTAAAGGGTGGAGTGCGTCATCCAGGAGTAGAGTAGGCACATAGCCGAACTACTATATATGATCGTGTTTAGAATTGTCTTTATGCATTTATTTAATTATGCTCATGTACTTTGAATGCTTAATTATGATGCATGATTAGATGAATATCTAGGATTGTTAAGAATCACATGCCATACGCTCATATAAACGATCTTTATAAGCTAGTTGTTTTACTTGCATATCTAGTGTAACCTATGTGATCGGACTCTCTATTAGCTTGGAAGCCTTAGAGTTAAATTATCTTGCTTAGTTTAATTACAAATTAGTTTAAGTTAGGAAATTAGGATTTCAAATTGGCATAAAATTTAAAAAGTCTTATTTTCCCCCCTCTAGGACACTTGGACATATATCCATACTTCAATAACAGTGGTCCTACCACAATTTTAATTGGTATCAGAGCTAAATTCCTCTTAAAGGGTTTAAAAACCTAGAGGAAGATCTTAACTGAAGTTGGAATTATGGCCAAAAGAGGGGGAACATTGGTCTTTCCACCCCTATCTTTGATGGTTCAAATTATGCATATTGGAAAGCAAGAATGAACTATTTTTTATAGTCTTTGGACCATGACGTTTGGAAAATTGTTGAAAATGGATATGGGTGACCAACTAAACAAGAAGTACTTGATAATGACACTACCATCTCTATGCCCAAAGTAAAAGTCATGTGGAATAACTATGAAAAATAGATGAAAACATGTGAAGCCAAAGCCATGAATGTTATTTACTGTGTAGTTTCACAAGAGGTATTTAATCAGATTAGTATGTGTGGAACTTCAAAAGAAGCATGGGATTTATTAGAATCAACCCATGAAGGAACAAGCATAGTAAAGAGGTCAAGGATACAGCTCTTGACAACTCAATTTGAACACACAAAAATGGAAGAATATGAGACATTTATGGAGTTTTTCATTAAGCTAAATATCATATATAACTCCATGAGGAGACTTGGAGAGAAAATTTTGGTACCTAAAATTTGTAGGAAAATTCTGAGATCTTTGCCGAAACATTTTAACTCCAAAGTTACCACCATTGAAGAATGTAAGAATATTGAAGAAATGAAAGTAGAAGAACTTGTGGGTTCTCTACAAACTTTTGAACTACACTTCAAACCACCCACAAAATTCAAAAATAATGTTCTCAAGGAATCTAAAATCATAACTACAATAGAGGAAGAAGAAAGTGAGAATGAAGATGTTGATGAGGAGGTAACTCTTTTGGTTAAATGATTCAAAAGATTCTTTAATAAGAACCGTGAAAAACCATATAACAACAAATGAAAACAATTGGACCATAACCACCAAATAGGCAAACCCTTCAACAAGTCCAAAGAACCCCAATGTTACAATTACAGGAAGTATGGTCACATAACCACGGAACGTTCCACAAAGAAATCAAAGGGAAAAGCTATGGCAGCCACGTGGGATGACACTGATGACTCTAACTTAGAAACTAGCGAGTCTAAGAGTGATGGAGACCAAAAGTCACTAAAAATAATCATGGCCTCCATCACTATAGTCATCCCCAATTCAAAGAATAATGATAAGATAGATGAGTATAATGTTGAGAATGCCAAGATTGAACTAGAAGCTACTGATGACAGTCTTATAGTTAAGAAACTAATCAAGAAAATTGATTATCAAGAATCAGAAATTGAAAAACGAAAAAGAGAAAATAAAAAACTGAGACTAGATGTAGAAAAATTCAATCTCACGGCAGAACTTACTCATAAATTTACTCAATGTAATGAAAAGTTAGAAAGACTTCTAGGCATGGGAAGGAACTCTAAAAATATGAGAGGTCTAGGGTATGAAAGATAAATCTAACTTCATTCTTATACCACCTATGATGATCAAAACAACTACCTTAAGTAGCAAACAAGCAAGTTTATTCTGCCATACATGTGTAGAGATGGGGCAATATAAATTAGAATGTTCTGCACTAAAATAGTCTCGCTCCACTTTTGGTTTAAGTAAACCCAATCCAAACGGAAAAATGATGAAGAAATCAAGGAATTCTCCAAAATAAGAATATTTGAATCAGTTACCTAGAGAATTCAAAGCATCTATGAATAACCATTCTAAAAAGGAAATCGAAACATCATGCTTAAAGAAAGTGGTTACCAAATGGGTGATATTAAATAAAAATAATTTCTCGACGAGTTATGATGAACTAAACTCGGGCACTTGTAGTGGTTGCTCCAAGTGAAACAATTAGTGACTAGGAGCCATTCCTATGATAACTCTTAAATGTGATAATGGGTCAGTGACATCAAAAAAGGAAACTCCATCAAGAAAAGTAAGTAAAGAACAGAAAATAAAAATTAGACTTCCTAAGGATGGAAGATGCTTCAATGATTAAGGGACCAAAACACAATCTTCACAATATCTCCCTAAATTAATGATTAAGCACTACAGTATCATCTTGCTCGAGGCTATGTACAAGAACTTGAACCTCATAGGTAAATGAATATAAAGACATTTGCATAAGTAACGATCAATATGTTTGACCAAACTCATGACAAAGATGGTCCCTCAACTAAGGTAGAAGATGATATGGATCCATACCCTCAACTAAGGTAGAAGATGATATGGATCCATACATAATAAGTAAATCTGATCACAAATCCACCTCTCCTCTTTGTTTCTGATGAAATCTTTACCCAAGTAGCACGACTTAATTCTATAAGGATTCTCATGTTTGCTCGAGGCTATGTACAAGAACTTAAACCTCATAGGTAAATGAATATAAAGACATTTGCATAAGTAACGATCAATATGGTTGACCAAACTCATGACAAAGATGGTCCCTCAACTAAGGTAGAAGATGATATGGATCCATACCCTCAACTAAGGTAGAAGATGATATGGATCCATACATAATAAGTAAATCTGATCACAAATCCACCTCTCCTCTTTGTTTCTGATGAAATCTTTACCCAAGTAGCACGACTTAATTCTATAAGGATTCTCATGTCTATGACATGTGTTGTACAATTATTCCAGATGGAAGTAAAAAATGCTTTCCTAAAATGGTGTGCTTGAGGATGAAGTATACGCTGAACAACCAAAAGGATTTATTGATCTCAAATACCTTCAACACGTATACTGATTAAGTAAACCTCTTTATGATCCTAAGCAGGCACCTCGAGCATGGTATGAGCGTTTGACACAATCTTTGCTAGACCACCAATTTTGCATGAGGAGTATTGATAAAACAATGTGTATACAAAAGACTGAGAATGACTTACATATAGTCCAGATTTATGTGAATAACATAATCTTTAGATCTACTTGTGAAGATACGGTTCATGAATGTTTAATGATATATTTGAGGATTTTAGGCCTCTTATTCTTTTTGACATAACGTAGGAAATGCTATTTGTTTTTCTATTCATTTTGTGTAAATTTTGCAATGTGTATAAACCTTAATATATGAGCATATAAGTATGTACATCTCTTTGGACAAGTCGAATTATATAGAAAAAACTGAAACCTGATGATTCGATATCAACAGACTCACTTCGATGTCATCAAACATACTTCAATTTCATTGGAGTACATTTAGGAATTGAACCATCGGAAGAGGTTTGATGTCATCGAATAGATATATGATATCCTTAAAAACATCATCTTCGATGTCATCAAAGAATCCCTACAGTATAAAAATTGGGCACGCACTGAAATTTCATTTTTCATATTCTATTTCGCTCAAGACGATCTTTCTCTTCTCCTTCTCTCCGGTGGAAGACTTGGTGACAATTCTTGGTCAAATCACTCTCATCCTGGTAAATCTCTCCATCTTTGACCTCCATCTCTCGTCTTCCTTAACCCATGTTTCAGATTTGGGGATTTATCTTATTGGGATCGAAATCTATTTGGGATTTTTACATCTTAATTCTTTTATATATATATATATATATATATATATATATATATATATATATATATATATATATATATATATATATATATATAGTTCTTTCTTGCACCATGCTAAGAGAAAAAGGTAAGGCCCCAGCACAAGGGGAAACCTCTAGATCTACAAGGTATAAGAAGTTGGCTCCACAAGAACGAGCCAAGGCTCCTGCGGAACTCTCGGGTTCGGCCTCTCCTACCTATCAGCAAGGGACGTCAACCTGTCGTGCTCCTCAGAATGCAAATCCTGACCCACTCATTGCTCCACCCAGTGTATCCCTTCTAGAAAAATATTGGGGTAGGCAATTCATCCATGAGCAGCTAGTTGACAAAGAGTGCATTTGACCCTTTGGGAACCACTTTTGAATTCTGGTAGGTTCACCTGCAATGAGGATGTATATCAGTTCATGGCACACTGCCACTCTCTCGTCCTCGATCCACCATCCGTGTTTCTCACTATTAGAAAATCTACCATGGTCATCACTACTGACATGATTGTCAGACTTCTTGGACTCACTATATCCCCGGTAGGACTGTTTGACTTAGACACTGATGATCCCACTGTCCACTCCTTACTTACAAAATATATGAGTGGTGGATGAGAGGTTGCATGGCATCAAGAGAATGCCTTGAAAACTAAATACATATTGCATAAGTATCGTGTCCTTTATGGTATTTTCACTACAAATGTGTACCCTGGAGGTACCAATCGTGTGGATCTCACTCCTTTCATGCTTACAATGTTGTATAACATCACAATGGGGGTTAATTTGTGCCTTCCTTAATTCTTCACCAAGTTGTTGTTGTTGTTCACAGCTCTAGGCCAACTCGTCTTCCTTTCCCAACTCTAATTTGTATGTTGTGTCGAGAGTGTGGCTTGCCAGCCACTAATGATCGGGAACATCCCATGTAAACTTTCACCAAATTAAACATCAAGCACATGGATCTGAAGATTCACCCCATCCCCTCATCAACATTCTCCCCTCAGGATGGAGATGACACTCAAGCAAAAATGGAGATTGGGGAGATTGAGGATCCCATCGATGATGAGGTCCGTCCTTCGTCGATCCTACCAACCACACCTAATTCTATGTGCACACATCGACATAAGCATAATCATGATCAAATTGGGGCTATTCTTAGTGGATAAACTCAGGTTAAGGAGAAGCTTGATCGATGCGACGAGCAGTTAACAAGGACTGAAGAAAGACTATCAGGAATAGAGCGGATGATCGAATCTTTGCAGCATATAGCGCAACGTATCGTGAAGACGACGACATGTTGCCGCAATGATTCGGTTCTGCATGATGTTGCACCAGCACCAGTCTTCACACTCATCGCATGCATGTGTCGATATGATAGCAAGGGCATATGTATCTTTTTGATGCAATGGCTTGCGTGAGTGTACGATGATAGATAAAGTTTGGATTATGATACTTTTTTTTATTGTCCATGGTTGGGGCATTTACTTTTTGGATATTATTGCCCATGGTTGGGGCATTATCTTTTAGATGATATTTTCTTTGGATTATGCCATTATTGGAAATATTTGATGAATTTATATGCATGTGACATTCCTGTTGAAATTTTCATATAATGCTCGTTTTTAAAATTCTTATCTGTCAAGATTTATGATTTCACTATGCCTATATTCTCCAACTTCAGTTATGTAACCTAACATTAATTTCTATAGATAACCCTTTGCTAATGATTGATAAAAGGGGGGAGAACTATCCCACCATTATGTGTATATGTTTGTTTCTTCCTAAGATAATGGTGATGCATGGCGAAGGGGGAGCATCAACTCAAGTAACATTTCTTGTTCTCTTATTTGTAAAATTTGTAATCTTATATTGTAAAATTATATAGTGTTGTTGTACACACAATATAGTTAGTTGCTCTGGGTGTTTTATCACGTAATTAACAAAGGGGGAGATTGAAAGTGCCCTTATTTTTAAATTAACGTGACAGTTGAGTCATAGAGTCCAGTGAGCGCCACATGAAAGACTATAAGCTGAAGACTCAACAAAGTGGAAGTGTTCAAAGATCTTCAAAGGTAAACTAAATCTCACATCCTATGATCAAAACACCTTAAGTAATAATCTCCTTAAAAATATTCTAATCTATCCTAAAATTAACTAGGAAAACAGCTCTGGTAGATTAGAAAATAGAAAAATAAGTTGTAAGAACAAATGAAAAAATCACAAGTTTTATGCAACTTTCGATTCATCGAACAGCCTTCAATGACATCGAGAATGGACTCATTTTTGTCCGGCAACCAACCAAAAATCTAGAACAAATATCAATTACATCGAACAGGGTTCGATGATATCGAACATATCTCGATGACATTGAGAATGAGCACTCATATATCCAGTAAGCTTAGGTTGAAATTCGCTTAAAATGATCGATGACTCGAACCATGTTCGATGACATTAAAATCCAAACTTTGATGACATCAAATGTATGCTTGATGACAACGAACCAATGCCTAACTTGTCTAGAGAGTTCTATTAAAAAATTATGAACTCATTCAATGACATCGAATTCTCTTCGATGATATCAAAGGTATGTTCGATTAAATCGAAAATGGACCAGACTTATCCAGAGTGTTTTATAGAAACTAAACTGAACTCTTTGATTTCATCGAATCACCTTTAATGACATTAAAATTCAAAATTTGATGATATCAAAGCATGTTCAATAAATCCAACAATTGAATGAGATTGTTCAGCAAGCTCTAAGCAATTTTAGTGAAAATCTCAATGCCATCGAATTGTTACTCAATGACATCGAACACGGACAAAATATGCCCTTTTTTTACCTTCAAAATTTTTGCCTTTATAAACAGAGGCTTGGTTTCTTGGTTTGTATTGAGAAAAATAGTGAGATTTAAGAGAGTAATTGTTGTAGGAAAACACCCACTATCTTAAATTCCTTTTCTCATGGAAGCTTATCCTTCAACCCTATCTTAAATACAATCATTGGAATATCAATAAATTGGATTGAAGAATGAATTCCACCATTCAAGGATCCTCCAACAGCTCATTTATTGAAAAATCATTGAGCTGGAATCCTGTGAAAGTTTGACATTTGAGAATCTCATCCTCACTTAAAGACCCACATTTAATAGAGGAGATTCACCAAAAATATTTTAACTCAACAACAAGTAACTTGCATTGGGAGCATCTACAAGTATCGCAAATCAAGGGAGCTGAAGACTCTTCATCAACAAGGGATATCGTCTCTAGAATGTGCTAAAATGGGGCTCACCCACTTACAAGTAAGTTATTAGATTTCATACAATCTGAAAACATTTCCTTATGTAGGATTGAGATTCAAAGTTTAATACTCAAACTTGCCAAGACCTTTCATATGCCTACGAAGGAAGAATATGCATAAACTCTTTATGTAGGATCTATTTGTCTTATGTAGGCATGTGTTGATTGCCTTGTGTGGGCGATACCTTGTTTAGGTTGTGAAGGTTTATAGTTAACCTGATTTAAAACCATTGGATAGTGAAATCGAGCATACTCTAGGGTGGAGTGCATCAGCCGAGAGTGGAGTAAACACATAGCCGAACCACTATATATGATCACGTTTGGGATCATCTTTGTGCATTTATTTAATTATGCTCATGTACTTTGAATGTTTAATTATGATGCATGATTATATGAATATCTAGGATTGATAGGAATCACATCCCACACTCATATACATTATCTCTATAGGCTAGTTGCTTTACTTGCATATCTAATGTAGCCTATATGATTGGACCCTCTATTACCTTAGAAGCGTTAGAGTTAAATTATCTTACTTAGTTTAATTGTGAATTAGTTTAAGTTAGGCAATTAGGATTTCAAATTGGCATATAATGTAACAAGTCCTATTCACCCCCTCTAGGACACTTGGGCATATATCCAAACTTCAGTAACAACGGTCCTACCGTAATTTCAATTTCCACATAGTAAAAATATTTACTATATATCCATGTATGTAACCTTACCAATGCACTTTGCAACAGGATGCTAATTGCTCACAAATGTCTTAGGCTCTATAGCTCATTGTAGGACATGAGGCAAAACATGAGGGGATTTAAAACTCAGCCACAAGAAGATATGGGAATTAAATGTTTGAAACTTTTTTAAGGGTAACAGAAGTTTTAGATGTGACTGATATGTGTTTTCTCTTCATCTTGATGAAAATCATCTTAAGAATAAACTTAATGGCACATGGTCATCATGTTATACTATGGGAAGGTTTCGGCAGTGGGCTTTTCCATCCTCATCGTTTCCTATTGTGAGGGCCGATTGAATTTTGATTCTCTTATGCTTGAGCCATGTTTTAAGATGAGTTGGCGAAATGAATGGACATTGTAGATATAATACAAACATCATAAGGGCCATACTGAGTTAGGGTTGCACAAATCCCAAAATGTGTGCATATCATATGAGTGTCATTATGTGCAACCCGATTACATGGAGCCCTAGTAAACAAAAGCACCACCATGGGGTTAGTGTGTCATCTACTTGGTCCATAGTTTTATAAAATCATTTTAGGACCTAAGTTGAAAATGAAGAACCTCCAAAACTCAAGTGGACCACACTTCAAGAAGTTATAGGGATTGAACACCCACTATTGAAATCTCAATGAGGGGCGTATAAAAGTTTTGCATCAAAATAATATATGTATTTTCTTTAATTCTTGGCCGGAGTCAGCACCTTATAAATGAATCAGATGGCATATAAAGATCACATTTGCCACCGAGAAGGTTTCAGCAGTCAGTGTTACCATCCCCACTATTTCTTGTGGGCGGTTGATGTAAAGTGGGTTGCGGACACTTTCATGGCAAAGATGGACCAAAGAAGGCCTGATTAGAGGCAAAAATGATCCGGACCGTCAAAACCTTAAATCAGTCGTATCTCACAAACGGGATGAATTTTTCAACATATTATATATGATTTTGGGTGGTAGGATGTAAGACCCGTATCTTGGTCCGTACCTTTTCGTAAACTTTCGCGGTCTTACCGGTCGAATTCTGGTGACCTTCGACCCTTAACCGATATCGACGCGTGATCCTGATTCATATATCGACAAACCGAGTCGACTCAACCCGAGACCAATACCATAGCGACCGCGCCGTCGTTGCGGTTTTGATGCCGTGACTCACGCGCCAAGGCGATACCCTGGTCGAGAGATGTGGGCCAACGTTCGGTGTGAGAAAACGCTGCGCGTTGTGAAACTCAAGGGAATCTCTACGATGTGTCACATCAATCACATCAATCCCATCAATCAATCAATCCATCAAGTCATCACATGTCAAGTACACATCACTTTATTCCATTTTCCCAAGCAACCACAAAAGTCTCCCAAAACCATACCTCTCTTACACAAAAAGCCATAAAAGTCAAGCTTTTCTTACACTACCCATACCTCTCTTACACAAAAGCCTCAAAAGTCGAGTCTTTCCTTACACAACCATCATTCATCCATCCATCCATCTCTCTCTACATCACTCTCTCTCTTTCTCTCTTTCTCATTTCAAAAAAATCTCCAAGCAAAAGAGCCCACGTATGGAATTCTCCCCCTCTTCCGAAACTCCAAATGTGGCCCACCTCTTCATCCCAAAATCTCTCATCTCAACCCTCCATTCCTCATCTTAACCGTTGAAAACCAAGCTAAGGTGCCAAGAAACTCCTATGAGCAAGAAGATCGGACAGTGGATGCTAGATCATTCTAGTTTTTCTTATTTTTATGATGTGTCAAGTGAGGCCCACCGATCAATGGTGTGGATCTCACTTGGGACTGTAAAATGTGGCCGATGGCCCATTTGGATCATCATGATCACTCCATGATGGGGCCATTCTCCATGGACCCCATCATGATGTTTACTCCATTACAAAAAGGTCATCTAGACCATCCATATTGGTGGAAAAAGGATCCCCACCGTTGATTTTAAAATTGATGGTCCCTCATGCTTTAAGGCCCACTTGATGTATGATTCGTTGTAAGGGAGGGCCCATAATGTCGGGGTCCCTCCATCAAAAGGCGTGTCCCACTCTCCATGTCTCTCTCTCTCTTTTATTTTTTTTATTTTATTTTATTTTATTTTATTTTATTTTATGCAATAGGATTGTGTGGCCCACTTGAATGGATCCCACCTTGATGTATTTATTTTTATTCAAGTGGGGCCCACCTTAGACGTTGAACCCATGTCACCCATCAGTGGTGGCCCACTTCATCAGGGCCCACTACTCTTTAAAAAAAAAATAATAATAATAATAATAACCGTCCAGCGTCTGGGACGCTGGATGTTTCAAATCCATGAAGAAAGAAAAGAAGAAAAGTGAGGCTTTTGGGGTGGCCCCCTAGTGTAGGCCCCACCTTGATGTATATGTTCTATCCAAGCCATCCATCCTCTTACCACGGTATTTTAGCCGTTGGGTAGAAGTTTGGAGCTGATCCAATCACCTGGTGGGCCATAGCGTCAAATATTGCATCCTCACCATTCAAACACTAATTTCTTATTTTATTTCACTTCCTAAGCATATAAAAATTCAAACTCTAGACTCATTTGGACGGCCTCGAGCCGCTGAACGCAATGACCAGAGCGGATTTCATTTTAACGGGCCCCACGCGTGAAAAACCCCAGAAAATTGGGTTTTTCAGATTTTTGCAAAGGGTCGTTACCCCCCTCCCTGACAACGTGCAGGTGCTGCACGCAGCAGCGTGCAGCGTCAGCGACGGACGGGCATCCTGTAGGGGTCCACAGCTCTGCGTGTGGGCCCCACCGTAATGTTTGTTTGCCATCCAACGGGCTCATGAGGTGGGCCGCCCCGGTAGTGGGCCCCCCTCCAAAAATGGGACAGATCCAAAACTCAGGTGGCCCACACCACGTGAAACAGTGTGGATTGAATTCTACCATTGAAAAATTTTTTGGGGCCCACAGAAGTTTTGGATCAAGTTGAAATTTATGTTTTCCCTTCATCCAGGTCCGAGTGACCTTATGAACGGGTCGGATGGCTTCTAAACATTACAGGGTGGGCCCCACATGGGACCCACGATGTTGTATGTGTTGTAGTCCACCGTCCAGGCCGACGGTGTCACCCACCTGGCACACGTGTTGCCTCCACCGTCCAGCGGACGGTGGGGCCCTGTGTGATGTATGTGATATATCCGCACTGTCCACTGGACAGTGGGACCCACCATGATGCATGGGATGCATCCAGACCGTCCATCCGCTTGGTGAAACCCCTTTTAAGGCATGAGTGGCTGGTTGGGTGGGCCACTCATGTATGGGCTAGGACCATTTGGTTTATGAAATGCTTATGGGCTAGGCCCATTGGATTCATTTAAGGCCTAAGAACTTAGGCCCATTTGATGTGTTGCAAGTCCATGGGACTAGGCCCATTTGATGTACTTCAAGACCCATGTAATTGGACCCTTGTGTTGAAATTTAAAGCCCATGGAAGTAGGCCATTTGATATATATAAGGCCTAGGGGTTTAGGCCCACTTTGATATGCATACAAGGCCTAGGGGTTTAGGCCCATTTAATGTACCATAAGGCCTAGGGGTTTAGGCCCATTGAACTCATGTTAGGTCTATGGGTTGAGGCCCACTTGATCTACATGTGGGGCCCAATTGGTGTGGCCTATTGGTCATATATTAGACTCATGAGACTAAGCTCGTTTGATGCAATTCAAGGCCCACGGGTTTTGACCCATTGCAATGCACATATGACCCATTGGTGTGGCCCATTTATGTCGCCCATCTGATGAATAAAAGGCCCATAGGATATGGCCCATTTGATATATATGTAAGGTCCAATGGGGACAACCTATGGTCCATTGCAATGTGTAAATTCATTACACACTAAGTACTAATGTTTACAAAGATCGTGCCTTGGGAGCAATGTTGGTTTAACGTCCACATTGCGAGTGTAATGTTGGTTGGATGTCCACATTACGACTCTCCTTAGGGCCCATTACTGGGCCGTACTTATCGTGTATAGGCCGTCCAGGCCCATCTACATTGTAAGATAGTTCATTTTATTATAACATGTTTAGTACAGTTCCATGACTCATGATCATACGCATCATATGTATGCTTGACGTGAGAATTGTCTAATCATAGCATTTGCCTTCGGACAGGTCGTTTATGGGCTCCCGATTAGGCGGTGTTGACCTACATGAGCGTAGGATTTGATGCATGACTGGTTAGTGTGAATCATGCATATTGCATTTGTATGACATGGATATTGTACGCCCTAGCGACAACGGGGTCGTAACTTCCACAGATGTATCGTGCTTGGCAGGATTGTATACCGAAAATCTTATTCTACATGGGGTACTATAAATATCCCTAGGTGAAAGTCCGTAAACCCTTATGGTACCAAGAGGTTGCTCCAACGTGTAGACCGAGTGGATAGATGAGCGTTGAATGTCGATTACCTGACGGTTACGCTCTCCACTGTATCGTGGTCGGTTGGAAGGGGGTGCGGCCTTACCCGCCCGAGAGTAGGGGGCAATGCTAGGCTGAGTCTGACCAGCTCGAGGAATGGGTCCGCTATCGACGAGTCACGCCCGATATTGGCAGACGGATAGTGAGGTCTCTTCCACTTACCTTATTGCGCGCGATGTGGTGGCAATCTGGTTTAGAGTGTACTAGACCCCGGTGATATCCCATATTTTGAGCTGTATTGATAGATGAGGATCTGTATGCTTGAGTTGCATTGCACATCGTATGGCCTTGGGTGGCCGATACCATTCATGTCTTGCATTGTATAGCCTTGGTATGGCTCATGATGTTATGGTTCCATCTGCATATTCCGCATTACTCTGTCATTGCATGTTCATATTACTACCTTGCGCACACACTTTCACCACCTTCTAAGCTTTCTGTAAGCTTATGCACGACCGTTCCGTGCATGTGACGTTGGATCGCAGCAGTGCTGAGGTAGGAGCACGTTGCAGAGCGTTTTGGAGTTTTTATTCTTTACCATTGTATTTCCCTTTATGCTCATTGTACTTGTAAAGTTTTTTATCATAGTGAAAATGTAATGGAGTTCTTGGTTATTGTTTGTGGGTTATGCCTTTGGTTATGCTTATTACGAATCAAACTGACATTGAAAATCTTCCTCGTAGCATTCCAGGATCGAAACCTGGTGAATGGGAGCTAGGAGCCGAGAATGGGGTTCTGTGGAGGCTGTCGGCGCCGGATTCGACGATCGAGAATTTTGTGAGCCCGGTTTCCGAGTTTGGGGCCTGACATAGGACCTACTTAAGCCAACCAACTCTGCTACACTAGATTTGTGGGATTTCATCATATCGACAGTCAAAAGTCCCATTTAGTTTTGTTTTTATTATAAGTATAAATAATAAATTTTAGTTTGAGTATAACTTTTGATCCTTTAAGTTATAGAAGTCATGCCTAACATGAAGAGGGCTTAGAAAAGTTAGGATAATAACATGGTTGTGCCAAATTGGACACTTATTATTTTAGGCTGAAAACCATGAAGTCTAATAGGAATAGAGTTATTCAATAAATAGCAAGTTTACTATTTATAGTAAGTCATGTTTTTAGGACGTTTAAGTTGGAGTCTAAGTCTAAAACTCTATCCTAGGTTTGTGCTCCTTATTTAAGGAGTTATAATTTCATTTTTTTAACATCAATCAAATTACTTTGAATTTATTAAGAATTATTCCTATTTTTATCTCTCATAGATTCGAGGAAGTTGGGTGAGGAATCCAAAGAGCTCCGTGGATTTGGAGTAGTTATCCCTTGAGGAAGATGGTGATCGACCTTATCACGTCCCTTCCTACGCCAAATGGTATCAGAGTGAGGACTCCCCTCGGGCTAATGGCAAGTAACAACAAAATGGACAAATCCTATGGATGGTGATCTAGGAATTCGTTATCTTTCGAAAAAAATTGAAGCTTTTCCACCAGGAAATTCACTTAACCATGTAAGGAATGTAGGCAACCCTCAATCGTATTATGAATGCTCTAATTTTTCCCAAAGCTCAAAGCGACGCTTAGCTTCCCATGATCATTATATGTCACAACCCCATTTTCTGTAGAGAGCTTCTCGAGGCAAATCGCATGGTTATCCTAGATGAGTCGAGCTCTAGCAATGAGGACATCGGTGGCATCATTGCCTGACGACCGGTGCATGGAGATGATCGGCTAGATCATGCTGAAAGAAACTATTGAGGTAAGGTTGAACTTCTCAATTTTAATGGTTTATTGCGTATAGAAGACTTCCTCAACTGGTTAGCTGAAGTAGAGCGGTATTTTGATTACATGGATGTGCTAGAAATTTAAAAAAAAAAAAAGAAAATAAAGTTGATTGCATTCAAAGTGAAATCTAGTTCTTCTGCATAGTGTGAGCAATTACAACTCTCATGTGCCTAACAGAACCAGGTGCCCATCAGATCATGGCCATGATGCCTTCTTCAATTACAATCCTCCCTGGTGATTATAAGCAAGTGTTGTTCTATCAATACTAAAATTATCGACAGGAGAATCGGATCATCACAAATTACACTGACGAATTCCAGCCTTTAGCAACACGGAATGATTTGTTAGAGACCGAATAACAGAAGGTAGAACCATACATATGCAATTTATGACCGATAATTCAGGACTAAATTCAGACGCACCCGGTTGAGACTGCGGATGAAGCAATTCAGTTAATGGGTATGGCAGAAATGTACCTTGTAAGAGTCCTTACTTGACCTTATCCTTTGACTTAGGCCCCTATGATACGTCTCACATAGGATCCAGTGCTGGCCAAAGGAAAGGAACCAGTAGGAGGGCGTCCTCAACCTCTTACAACCGCAAACTGAAAAACGGGGAGTGTTCCATCTAGGGCTTAATGTGCAATGTCCAAATCAGTGGGTCCGAATAGGATCTCAAATACTCATGGTCGATCAAGGTCAGACCATTGTTACTACTGTGGCCAACCAGACCACTTATCAAACACTTGCCCTCAACGCCCTATGGCCCACTTGGCTATTAACAAAGGGGGCTTTGAATGTGAGGCAACAAAAGAAGGCCCTAGATTTGCTCAAGATGAACAAGCTGCTGAAGAATGAACTGGTGATGAACAATGGTTGGCCGATGATCATGGCGAATCCTTGGTCGTGAGGCAGTTATTGTACACTTTAAGGATGTAGATGTACCCACAATGACACAATATTCTGCATGCAGTGAACGAGACCAAGGTAACTGAATAGTGCACTATTTAATTTTCAAATGGTAGGAATTATAAAGATTAAGTACTTTGTGACATGGTCGACATGAAAGCATGTCATATGTTGCTCGATCGACCATGAAAATCAGACCGTGATATGACCCATCGAGGACGAGACGGTGTCTACGTCTTCATCAAGGATGGTTGTTTGCTTGCCTCTAAGTGCAAAGGTTTGTAAGTAATATCCTGTGAATACAGGGTTGATCCTATAGGGTGATAATTTATGAGAATGAGAAAATCAAATGCTAAAATAAGTAATACAAACTAAACAAATGAAATGATTTTGAAAGTTTTGAAGGTATGAAATTCAATCGAATTAAAACAACACTCAAGCTTCAAAGTTCCACACATAAGTTAATAAAGTTCCACACATAATTTAATAATCCATGAATCATGATGACATTGATAACACAATTAGGATCCGAGCACTATAGTCGGCCTAATCGAAAAATAAAATAGTTCAAATATTTCTAGTAAATGATATAAGAAATTAGAGAATCATGGATTAGCACCATTAACATATATTTTCAAGCGCCAGTGATTTTCAATATTCATATCCATAAGATAATGAATCAAAGAAATGTAACAGGTTGAGAACATATCCCATTTAAGGAATCTAATTGATTATGTTAAGCCTATCCATCAATATGGATCTTACATAATAGAAACATATAGATCTTGAATGAAGATTAAAAAACCTAAACCTAGATAATTGATAACATGCATTGTAACATCCAGAAATTTCACGGCCAGAGTTTATACTAGTGCCCGAGAAAACCGCATGTTAATAATGTACAAATTGGATGCTCTGAAATCGCACACCTTTTTTTTTCATTTGGTGTACATCCAGATACATTCAAGAAGGTAACATTTAGAAGAATAAAATCAACTGTATTGATTATATTTTATCAGAGTAAATAGAATAATCAACGGCCTTTCCAATGAAAGCTTATTACATTTACCGAGTTCGCAACGGAAGTATAAAACTAAGTGAATAAACTGTCTTCATATTCTTTTGGTGTAGTCTTTTATAGAAAGTTAATCCTCTAAGTCTTTAAATCTGTATGTCACCTGCATAATCTGTATAGTTGGGAGATGGTCGATGTCCTACTCATAGTGATGGTTATCCTTTAAGATTAACATAATTCAAGAGATTTATAAAATACATAAAAATTCCGATACATCAAGTAATCCACGCTACAAGAGGTATCAATGCACAATTAATCTATATGAGATGCATGCCTAGTAAAGTATATGCAGTGTATCACTCTTAGCGATCGCCACAATGTGAAATAAGATTAGAGTTATCCAACTCGACCCGCATCTCATACGATGGATATTCGCCAGCGTGTCCCACGCTTAACATGGTTTTACGCGGTTGTCCTAAGACGGCCATAACACATTAACCAGGAGAATACTCCCCAAGAGATTGGAGTGACAACCAACCCCCTCCCCCAACTCAAAATTGATGTACTATGTATATAGAACGTCTTAAGTACACCAACCAGGGCACCATCAACCCGAGAAATATGGAAATTACGTGTCGCCCCAAGGCCGCTACCGAAAATGCATTACGTCCATAATATTTAATCAATCGTCAGGAGAGGGATTCCAACATAGTACTTGCATCAAGAGAGAATTCCTTGATCTATGGAAGGTTAAGAATATCAAGAGACTTGTCAAGCCCTTAAGGTATAAAGAGAATAGTGACATAACTAACTCGAATAAGAGGCGAGTGACGAAAGTCAACTCGATTCGTGAGGAGAGTAGTTAAGGCCAACTTAGGACGTTTAAAGGCAAGAGCAAGGCTTATACCCATAGCCTCACAAAAACTCAGGAAAGTCTCTTACAACGGATATCATGTCAAAATAATAATAATAAATAAAAGGCTAATAATGGATGATATCAATTTAAAATGAAAACAGCGGGAAAGTAATGGAATCCTGAAAATAGGTAAAGGCAGGAATATATCAAGTATAAAGGCAAACTAAAATACATTAACTCAATTAAGACAAAAGGTACACGAAAGGCACGATAAAATTGCATGAAGGCATAAAAGGGCAGGAAAATATATCAACTTAAATTCACGTAAGCTTAAAGGATAAAACCCTCACCTGACCTCGACTTGAATTCGGCAAGTCGACTCAGCTTGACTCGGAACCCAACTTTCCCTTTCCTTCTTTTCTTCTTCTTTCTTTTATTTCTCCTCTCTTTCTTTTCTTTTCTTTTCTTTATCTTTCCCTTTCTCTTTTCTTCCCCTTTCTTTTCTCTTCTTTTCTTTCTCTTTCCCTTTCTTTTTTCTTCTCCTTTCTTTTCATTTCCTTTCTTTCTCTCTTCCTTCTTTCCTTTCTTTCTTTCTTCTTGGATTGCAGCAGCTTGGGTCAGCCCCGGACCCTCCAAACTCATATTAAAGCTCGAGCAATGGCTGGTGCAGCAACGGTTTGTCAATGTGGAAGATGGTGTCTCCTTCTCTTTCGTGTTTTTCCTTCTTAATCTCCTTCTTCTCTTCCTTTCTCCATGCCTTCCAGCGTAGGAGAGTGGGGAATTTATACCCATATGGCCTTTTAGAGATTTCCTGCGTAAGCGGAAAGCTCCTTGTGCGATCAGCTGCGAAAAAAACCTGCGGCACCCGTTTTCATGACATCCTTTCTTCTCTCCTCTGATCGGATCTGAGACGTCCATTGGATGGGGCCCATAGAAGGAAGTCGTAGCTACATTCTTAGGTGTAAAAACACTCAATCTATGGCCTCGCAAAGAGATCTGATCGGACGGAGCTTCCGTTCTTACGACAATTTCGTTTGGAAACTAAGGAATGTAAATCCCATTGGATTCCTTCCTTCCTATACCGACCACGTAGCAAGGATCAGTTTTGGTATGGCTTGCATATGGACAGTCTGGATTGGTCACCCGATCATAGGCGGTGGGCCACAACAGCCCCCAAACAGATGCAGTTCATTATTTCCGCATATGTAGTTGATTTACATGAGGAATTGGCTGAGTTTTGTACTTTCCTCCTACGTTCTTCTCTTTAGAATGATCTGAATTGGATCGGAGTCCCGATCTCTTCTATTTGAACGGTTCGGATCATTGTGGGCCACAGTGATGGTGGCCCACCAGTGTCCATCAAACAGTCCTCGTCAGATAATGTTATAGGGTTCATGAGTGTGGATGTACACGGATGACAACCTTGTGGTCAAATCCATCCCCTGATCGTGATGGATGGTTCAGATTGTCCATACGGATGATAATGGTGGCCCACCATCATTGCAATGGAGGTATGCCCATAGCTTCTACAAACGGTTGGGTTTTTATCGAGTCAAACATCGTTTGACCAGATGCCAGTTTGGTGCACTGCGAGTGTGCCCCTGGTGTGCACATGCGCCCCAAAGTGTGGGGCCGATTGTGATGTAGTGTAAGATCTGCACCATCCATTCATTTTTATAGTTAATTTAAGGAGTTAATCCCAAATTTTAAGCATATCCAAAGGTCAGGTGGTCCCAAAATCAACGGTGACTAGCTGTTTCCACAATTTAGGCCACTTCTAGGATGATCTAAGGGTTGAAATCTAACGTGTATGGCTATTTTATGATACCTAGGCATGGTGTGAGTTTTCACATTGAACATATCATGGGAACCACGTGATTTGGGATTTAGGGTTATAGGTTAATGGCATTATTATAATTATCACTGATCTAAGAGTTTTGGAAAATCTAATGGTTTTAGATGGTTGTAGGAACGTTTCTAAACAATTCTTACAAAAGAACATACATCTAAATCATTATGGATATGGGGTTATTCCATGATTCATTTGAAGGAAGGTTCATACGTCAAATCGTATGATGAATGGTCCTGTCTCCAAAATCAACGATCAGACGACTTAATCTATGAATGAAGATCATCCCCAACAGTTAAGTTAGTGTTAGGGTAAGGTTGTAAGGCTAGAATTGTTGGATTGGTAACATACATACATATATGTTACGTTGAATATTATGGAAACACTCGAGGACTTTCAATGCCCGAGTATCGAAAAGTTCAGGGTGTTACATGCATGCACCATTCATCTCATCATTAAAAATAATCAATCATCATAATTTATAAAATCATTAAATCAATGTAATTCTAATTTTCTTGCTGGACTGTTTTGTGTACTTTAGGTGGCACCTAAGTAAGCCTAGGTGGCACCTAAATGTCATGTTTTTCTGCTGTATAATTTGTGTTTTTGCCAATATTTTCTTCATCCTTTATACTTAGTTTCCTTAGATCTTTGGTATGGGAATTCTCCGTTCTTGTTCTCCTAAAATTCCTCCTTTGCCTTGGTGATTCTTGAGCACTAAATCCATGCTTTTAACATTCTTTTCAATCCAAGCTCTCAGATTCACCTTGCAATACAAACATGCATACAACATAACGTTAAACAATATCATGTTCATATAACCAAGATATAAATGGGAAAAATATGCAATATTTAAGTCTCAACACACCCCCCAACTAACATTTTACTAGTCCCGAGCAAAATAAGTGAAAAAAAAATTTTAAATAAAAATAAGAATAAAAACTAATCCTAGAAATAAAATTAAAATGAAAATAAAAATTCTAACTACACTACTTTCGTAGGTAACCTCAATTACATTTAGCATATGCGACAAGCATTTTCCTTAGTCGACGAGCCATAGTCTCGTAAGGGTTTCTAGAAATGTTACCCATAAATATTGAAAACATGGAAAATAGTTCAAAACTCAGAAATTTAAACAATTATGCCTTCATTCATCATATGAATTCCAAAAAAAAGCAACACTTATTCAGAGTTTGAAGTTAGTTAGAATCTCAATTTCCTAATCAATTACATCCTTGAGTTCAAAGACCTAATCAAAATTTAAAATAGTTATGATCCACTATACTTAAGTGATCGGTGACACTAGTTTAACTTTGAGAAATATGCATGTTACCTATCCTAACTCCTTTCAATCAACCTAAGAATATGAAATCCCTAGTTATCTCACTTTCTTCATACCCTTTCTTCTTTTATCATCATATCCTTTCTTTTATAAGCCACCCTTAGATGAAGATTCCCACCGGGTTTGCTACATAACCTAAGGTATCGTAATTGTAATTGTAACAACACTGGATACTTAGGTATTGTTACTCCAGATTACTAACACGATTGTTATGGTCATTACATTCATGCTCTTTAGTAAAATTTTCTTTTTCCATCACTTTTTTTCTTTTTTTTAAGCATATGTCAATAGTACTAGTTCATTCAACCTTGTTTGAATAAAAATTTGTTACTTTAATTAATATATCATATTCATCACTTAGTTAACTAGGGTGTATTGTGAATTGGGTACATCAAATTACAACTCACTCTAAACTACTGATTAAATAATCAAACTTAAGTCTATAATTATTATTTATCAAAATTATGACTACTATCAACCTAGACTAAGTATTAACTTTGCCTTTAGAATTCGCATAATATCATGTTCATATTCTTATATATTTTAAAATTTTTAAAATTTTAAAATTTTTTTCATAAACCTTTTTTTAAAAATGCAAAACTAAACTCTACTATTCTTAAAATAAAACTCACATAAAATCTAATTTTAAAAATGATAAAACTCATATGGATGACTATCCACATCCCCCCAACTTAAAATCTATATTGTTCCCAATGTAATGATACATGTAATGCAAAAAATATAAGAACAATAAAAATAAAATAAAGGATGGATAGTACCTACCGTAAAGAACTCACCTGCAAGGTGACACTAAAAAAAATGAATATTATACAAATCCTATACAAATGCTCCATTAGACTAGGAGCATCAATTCAAATATTCTGGCTCATGAAGAGGGATAGACTCTTCTCCCAAATGAAAGTTTTTCATATAAGACTTCAATCTTTGATTATTAACCTTGTACACATTGTCATTACATGAATTTTCAATTTCAATAGCCCCATGAATATATACATTCTTCATATTAAAGGGGTCTATCCATCTTGATCTTAACTTTTCTGAAAAGAACTGGAGACGAAAATTGTACAATAGGACCTTTTGTTGAGGTTCAAAATTCTTCCTCAGGATGTTTTTGTCATGGAAAGCTTTAGCCCTCTATTTATAAATTTTAGAATTTTTATAGGAATCTCTCCACAGCTCCTCTAAGTCATTCAACTCTAATTTCTTTTATCCACTTGCTTAGTCCATGTCAAAGTTTAACTTCTTTATTGCCCAATATGTTTTATCTTCCAATTTCATAGGCAAGTGGTGAGCCTTCCAATACACCAATATATATGGGGACATTCCAATGGAGGTTTTATAAGTATTTCTATAAGCCCATAAAGTATCGGATAGTTTGAGGGTTCAATCCTTCCTATCTGGCCTTATAGTTTTCTCTAAAATATGTTTGCTTTTTCAATTAAAAATTTCAGCTTGCCCACTCTTTTATGGGTGGTATGGGGTACTCACTTTTTGATTGATGTCATATTTCTTTATTAAAGCCTCAAATGTTTTATAACAAAAGTGAGACCTGCCATAACTAATGATGGCCTTTAGAGTTCCAAATCTAGAAAAAATATTTTTCTTGAGAAATCATATGACCACTTTGTTGTCATTGGTCCTACTTGGAACTACCTCAATCCATTTGGAAATAAAGTCCACACCAATGAATATATAAAGAAATCCAAATGAAGATGGAAATGGACCTATAAAATCAATACCCCAACAATAAAAAGTTTTCAATTGTAAAATAGGGGATAAAAGCATCATGTTGCACCGAAACACTCTTCCTAATCTTTGACACCTATCACAAGCAACACAGAAAGCATGAGTATCTTTAAACATGGTGAGCCAGTAGAAACCACACTACAAGATTTTTGTTGTGGTTTTCTTAATAGAAAAATAATCACCACACGCTTCCATGTGGTAAAAAGAAATAACACTCTAAACTTTATTTTCTATGACACAACGTCTAAAAATTTAATGTCCTATATTTATACAATTATGGGTCATCCCAGAAGAAGTTCTTAACCTCGATTTTAAAATACTTCATATTTTGGTACTTTCAATGATATGGCATTTTTTCCTTCACAAGATAATTCACTATATCTGCATACCAAGGAAATTTGGAGATCGCAAAGAATTGTTCATCAGGAAAAGTGTCCTGGATATGTATCTCCTCAGTGGAATTATCTAAAACTAATCTAGAAAAGTGATTAGCCACTACGTTCTCTATTCCTTTCTTATCTTTTATATCTAAGTCAAATTCCTGAAGTAGGAGGATCCATCTCAAAAGTCTTGGTTTTGCATCCTTCTTAAATAGCAAATATTTCAAAGCTGAGTGATCCATGAAAATGACCACTTTAGATCGCAGTAAGTAAGACTTAAACTTATCCAAAGCAAAAACTACTACAAGTAGCTCCTTTTTAGTTGTTGAGCAGTTCACTTGTGTCGAGTTTAGAGTTCTACTCACATAATGAATAATGTAGGGTTGTTTATCTTTCCTTTAGCCCAAAACAACCCCTATAGCATAATCACTTGCATTGCACATTAGTTCAAAAGGAAGCATTCAATTTAGTAGATGCATAATAGGTGCAGTGGTAAGGGATTATTTAATTTTATTAAAGGAACTTGCACGCTCATCTGTCCACTTAAATGAGACATCCTTTTGAAGAAGATTAGACAAGGGTCTAGTGATGGCACTAAAGTCCTTGATGAATCTTTTATAGAAATCGGCGTGCCTTAGAAGTGATCTAATATCTCTAACAGTTCAGAGAATAGGTAGATTATCAATAATGTCAAGTTTTGAGCAATCTACCTTAATTCAATTTTTAAAAATAACAAGGCATAAAATAATTCCCTTTTGATCCATGAAATGACACTTCTCCCAATTTAAGACAAGGTGCTTCTCTTCATACCTAGATAAGACAAGAGATAAATTATTGAGGCATTCCTCAAAACTACTCTCAAATACAAAGAAGTCATCCATGAAAACCTCAAGAAACTTTTCAACCATATTTGAAAAAATACTCATCATACACCGTTGGAAAGTTGTTGGGGCATTGAATAATCCAAATGGCATCCGTTTGAAAGTAAACGTGTCAAATGGACAAGTGAACATGGTTTTCTCTTGGTCTTCTAGGGCTATCTCTATTTAGTAATATCCGGAATATCTATCAAGGAAACTATAGAAGGAGTGACCTGTTACCCTTTCTAAAACTTGTTCAATGAATGGTAGAGAGAAATGGTCCTTCTTTGTGACCATATTCAATTTTTTATAGTCAATGCAAACACGCCAACCTATGGTGACAAGTGTTGAAATGAGTTCATTATTATAATTTTGCACAATAGTGATTCTGAATTTCTTTGGAACTACTTGGGTTGGACTCACTCAAACACTATCAGATATTGGGAAGATGATTTCCACATCCAACAATTTGATCACCTCATTTTTTATAACTTCCATCATGTTTAGATTAAGACGCCTTTGAAGTTATTTAATTAGTTTGGTGTCCTCATCGAGATGGATCCGATGGGTGCATATGGAAGGAATTATACCCTTAATGTCAAAAATGGTCCAGCCCAAGGCTCATTTATGGTCCCTTAGAACATTCAACAATTTAATTTCTTAATCTTTGTTTAAAAATGAAGAGATCACCACAAGATAAATTTCATTTTCACCCAAGTATACATACTTAAGCTTATTTGGTAGTGGTTTTAGATCAAGCTTTGGAGCATTGGTTGGTAATGGCAAAGGTCGTAAGTCCTCAATAGATAGGAATTGAGTGTGCGGTCTCCATCGATATATACCAATGTCCTTGGTGGTAGTGCTCTCATTATCATCATAAATTTCAGCAAGCACTTTTTCTAAATAAGAATTTTTCGAGTCCCCAAAGACTTTAACAAATTCCTTAGATAGGCTAGGTTCCGATTCATCTTCCTCTAATAAGTAGTCCATAAAATTCAACTCATGGATCTCATTATTGTCTATAAGCTACTTACATAGATTGAAAATATTGAGCTCTAAGGTCATGTTACTAAAAGACAACTTCATCATTTCATTCCTATAATTGATGATTACATTTGAAGTTGTTAGGAATGAGTGACCTAAAATAATGAGAACTTGAGCACTAGCATTTACACATGGTTCAGCGTCTAGTACAATAAAATCCACAAGGAAGTAGAATTGCTCCACTTGGACTAACACGTCCTCTAAACCTCCCCTTGGTACCTTAATGGAGCCATCAGCAAGTTGGAGTGTAATCGTTGTAGGTTTAATCTCGCCTAACCCCATGTAACGCTCCAAACCCGAAAATCGAATTCACAGAAATTCTGATTGCTGAATCTGATGCTAACAGCCTCCATAGTACCCCATTCTCGGCTCCCATCATCCATATGTCAAGTTTCGATCCTAAGATCCTACAAGGAGAATTTTTTAAGGTACATTTATCTCATAAGAAGCGTAACCACAAGTTTACCCAAATCACAAAAGCAACATCATCATCATCACATATCCGTTAATATTAACATTTGAATATAATGCTAAAAGGAAAATGCATATGTTAAAATCAAAGCTCCAGAAGTCAGCTACATGCTCCAAGCTCCACGCTACTGTAATTAACATTACCTGCACACATCTATCGCGCATAAACTTATATAAAGCTTAGAGGGTGGTGTAAGTGTGTGTACAAGGTAAGTGTCAAGTTTTCAATACAATGCCATAATCATACAATATCAAAAATACTGGTAAGATCATGAATCATACGATATCAGAGTAAGTAGAAATACTAACAAGTCCATGAGCAATCAATATCAAAATACGCAATATAGATCAGTTATGCAAATGAGGAGTCATATGAGCTAAATATCAGATGTCGATGATGTAATGCAATGTACAATTCCTGATGAGTTCACTAATAGCATCAGCCTACCTAGACCATATAAATGTAGAAACATAGTAATCTAAAATGTCATATGCCACGGATGTAATGCAATATGTGGTGCGAATGGAATGACCATGCTGGAGTATAAAATCGGGATGATAGTACGTAGTATCGCAGGCTACGGGATCTACCACAAGGAGTTTCTATCTAAACCAGTCCCATACTTAAATTTGAATAGTCAGACTCAATGTGATAAACTCCTGATCTCAGGTTAGTCGCGCGCTCCAACCAAAATCTTGGCCATTGTCAAGGTACATGTAACAAATAGTTGCACACTACCAGCTTGAGTGGATAGTGAATGAATGAGTACATAACTCCTGCTCTATAAATCAGTACTGTACATCTCTGGGATCATCACCGAGGTCTAGTACACTCTACATGTAAATCGTCGCCCACTGATGTGTGACCATGCAAATGGAAGAGACCTCACTATCCACCTGACCAGTAGTCAGCCAATATCTACCTAGCACATCGATATCAGACCCATTCATGAGCTGGTCAAACCTAGCCTAGCTATGTCCCCTACTCTCGGGTGGGTAAGGCCACACCTCCTCCCAACCGACCATGACACAGTGGGAGACACTGCCTCCTGATATTCAGCACTCAGGCGCTCATGTATCCACTCGGTCTCGACATTGGGGTGTCTCCTGGCCTCGAAGGTTTAGGGACTTTCACCCACGGACATCTAAAGTGCCCAGATGCTCGAACCAAACATTTTTGGTGTCCCATTTAGACATCCACTACATGCGTGTGAAGGTCATAGCCCTAATGTCGCTAGGGCGTATAGTAATCACAATCATACAATGCAAGATGCATGAGTCGTGTAGTCTAATCATGCATCAATCTTGCGCATACCATGCGCTCATGTGAGACAATCTCCACCTATCAGGGAGTCTCATGACAACTGGCACTATGGCATATGTAATGGTCAATCATATCTCATAACAAACATGCAGATGATGCATATGGATATGTATCGTGATGCTATGTTATCTAATACTCATAATTGGTATCAATAACTGGCAACTACAATCGGCCTCGACAATGTGGACATTTAACCAACATTCCCCTAAGGAATGGCCCACATAGAGCGTAACATATAGTGGACCTATGGCCTCACACAAGGACCACGATGGGCCTCTCACATGGACATAATATATATCATAATGGACTTCATCGTCTGGCCCTCAAATGCATCACAATGGGCCTCATCACATAGACCTCATATTCATCACATTAGGCCTTAAACACGGGTTGCAGATACATCACACAGACCGTATACATATCACTATGGACATCAACTACGAGTCGTATATACATCATATAGGTCTCGACAATTGAAATCGGCCTCGATAATCGAAATTGACCTATACAATTGACCTCGATAAATCAGAATCGACCTCGATACTCAACCTCAACAATCGGAATAGGCCTATACAATCAGCCTCGACAATTGGAATCAGCCTCGATACTCGGCCTCGACAATCAGAATCAGCCTATACAATCGGCCTTGACAAATCAGAATTGGCCTCGATACTCGACCTCGACAATCGGATTCATTCTATACAATTGACCTCGACAAATCAAAATCGACCTCGACAATCAGAATCGGCGTATACAATCAGCCTCGATAATCGCAATCGGCCTCAATACTCGCCCTCGACAATCGGAATTGGCCTATACAATCAGCCTCGATAATCGCAATCGTCCTCAATACTTGCCCTTGACAATTAGAATCGGCCTATAAAATTGACCTCAACAAATCAAAGTCGGTCTCGATACTCTGACTCGACAATCAAATTGGCCTATACAATCGGCATCAACAAATCAAAATCGGCCTAGATACTCGACCTCGACAATCGGATTCAACCTATACAATTGGCTTCTACAAATCACAATCGACCTCGATACTTAGCCTTAATAATCGGAATTGGCCTATACAATTGGCCTCGACAATCAGAATTGGCCTCGAGACTTAGCCTCGATAATTGGATTTGGCCTATACTATCAACCTCTACAAATTGGAATCAGCCTCGACAATCAAAATCGACCTATACAATCAACCTTGACAATCGAAATCGGCCTCAATACTCGACCTCGACAATCAAAATCAGCCTATACAATCGGCATTAACAAATCAGAATTGGCCTCAATACTCAGCCTTGACAATCAGAATCGGCCTTGATACTCGGCTTATACAATCGACCTTGACAAATCGGAATCGGCCTTGATACTCGGCTTCTTCAATTGGAATCGGCCTCGATACTCGGCATCGACAATCGGAATTAGCCTATACGATCGGCCTCAACAAATTAGAATCGGCCTCGATACTCAGCCTCAACAATCAGATTCAGCCTATACAGTTGACCTTGACAAATCGAAATCGGTCTCGATACTTGACCTCGATAATTGAAGCGGCCTATACAATCGGCATCGACAAATCGGAATCAGCCTCGATACTCGACCTCGACAATCAGATTCGGCCTATATAATTGGCCTCAAAAAATCACAATCGGCCTCGATAATCGGAATCGACTAATACAATTGGCCTTGACAATTGGAATCAGACTCAACAAATCGAAATCGGCCTCGATACTTGGCCTCGACAATCGAAATCGGCCTATACAATCGACCTCGACAAATCGGAATCAGCCTCGATACTCGACCTCAACAATCAGAATCGGCTTATACAATCAGCCTCAACAATCAGACTCGGCCTCGACAATCAGAATCGGCCTATACAATCAGCCTCCACAAATCAGAATTGACCTCAATATTTAGTCTCAACAATCGAAATTGGCCTATACAATCGACCTCGACAAATCGAAATCGGCCTCGACAATTGGAATCAACCTCGATACTCGTCATCGACAATCAAAATCAGCCTATACAATCGGCCTCAACAAATCGAAATCGGCATTGATACTTGGCCTTGACAATCAGATATGGCCTATACAATC
This sequence comes from Magnolia kwangsiensis, assembly GCA_037074715.1. Taxonomy (NCBI): domain Eukaryota; kingdom Viridiplantae; phylum Streptophyta; class Magnoliopsida; order Magnoliales; family Magnoliaceae; genus Magnolia; species Magnolia kwangsiensis. The sequence continues at coordinate 36,104,887 of CM073576.1, read as the reverse complement.
GGCCTTGACAAATCAAAAACGGCTTCGATACTCGACCTCGACAATCAAAATCGGCCTATACAATTAGGCTCGACAATCGAAATTACCCTCAATACTCGGCCTCGACAATCGAAATTGGCCTATACAATTGGCCTCAACAAATTGAAATCGGCCTCAATACTCGGCCTTGACAATCAAAATTGGCCTCTACAATCAGCCTTGATTCTCGACCTCGACAATCGAAATAGGCTTATATAATCGACCTTGACAAATCAGAATAGGCGTTGATACTTGGCCTCGACAATTGGAATCAGCCTATATAATTAGCCTCGATAATTCAGAATCAGCCTATATAATCGGCCTCAAAAAATCAAAATCGGCCTATACAATTGGCCTCGACAAATCAGATTCGGTATATACAATCGGCCTCGACAATTCAAAATCGGTCTCGACGCAAGGTGGGGTCCATAAATGGACGGCCAATGATGGTCCAAGCAATATCAATAGGGCCCATTTGTTTGGGTTAACCCACTAAAGAATGAAGAGAATGGGCCTAATCAGGCTTAAGGGAAGGTCACGATGTGGACATTTAACCATCACTGCCCATCAATATGGACATTTAACCAACATTGCTCCCAAGGAGTGGCCCACATAGAGCTAAGTGTATCATGGGCCCATGGCCCCATACAGAGGCCTAATATACACCACAATGGGCCTCACTCAAGGGACACTTATACACCACGTCAGGCCTCATCAAAAGGGATGCATATGCATCACATTGGGCCTATATATACATTAAGTCAGCCTCATACCCGGGCCTCATGTACAGCAAAGCAGGCCGCATCCCAAGGGTCATAAATACATTACATTGGGTCATACTAAATGGGCTTAATGCACATCACTATGGGCCGCCCACATGGGCCTAATACACATCACTATGGGCCACTCACATGGGCCTAATACACATCACTATGGGCTGCTCACATGGACCAAATACAATCACTATGGGCCACATCATATGGGCCAAAATTATATCACAATGAGCCTCGAATACATCGCAATGGGCCTCGGCACATGGATCATAAATACATCACATTGGGCTTCATATATGGACCTCAAATATACATCAAGTGGGCTGCATCAATGGGCCACACCAATGGGCCTAGAAAAGTGAATGAACCGTGTGCATGCAACACACACATCATAGTAGGCCACACAAATGAATGGCATAGATATACAATATATACATCAATGGTAGGTCCCCCTAAATGGATGGATGAATAAACATATATATCATGATGGGCCTCAAAATTATCTGAAAATAGGGTGGACAGTGTGGATACAACACCTACATCATGTGGGTCCCACTGTTTATATGTGGCCAACGTGGACAACTGGCACACCGCACATTAGACCTCTGTCACGCCCCAAACTCGGGGACGAACAGCTTCCGTGATGTCCCGAATCCGGCACTCGACTTCCATACAACAAGTCCCGAGTTCGGCGCACCACAAGGAAGATTTTGACTGAAATTATTTTTTTTTGTATGTACATATAAAATAATACTTGAGCATAAAGATCATGATCAAATTACCAAGCAACACTCTTTAATAGAAATCCTGATGGTTACAAGTACAACACTTTTCAAAAGGTACACAACGTCAACATTGCCAAATCAAAAAATAGATGCAATGCATCGACAAAGCATAGCCTTTCAAGCTACTCCAGTCCTGAAAAAAATGAGAAATAGGAGGCTTACGCAAAAAGCCAAGTGAGTACACACGTGTGTGCAGTATATCCTACATGCAAGCAAGATAAATATGTTATAAGGAAATCATATGAGTGAAAGACGTGTAATACGTAAAGTATGATGTCAATGCCAATGCAATGCATATGCATCATAGTAATACTCCAAGTTAATGCCACCAGCATCAACAAGTCATATTTTCATTTCTCCTATACCACAGCCATAACCGTATTATAGGCATCCATAATCACATCATCATTATCATATTTTCATGTGATAGTTATAAAATATCAAAAATACTGACAAGTCCATGAGTCAAACAATATCAGAATACGCAATACAGATCAACTATACAAATGAGGAACAATATCAAGATACGCGATACAGACCAACTGTACAAATGAAGAGTCATAAAGAGTTAAATATCAGATGTCGTATCTAAATCATATAAATGTAGAACCACAGGTAATCCAAAATGTCATATGTCGCGGATGTAATGCAATATACCGTGTGAATGGAATGATCATGCTGGAGTGTGAAGACGGGATGATAGTACGTAGTATCGCAGGCTATGAGGTTCATCACAATGGGACTTCTATCCAAACCAGTCTCATACCTAAATTTGGATAGTCATACTCAATGTGGTGAACTCTTGATCTCAGGTTAGTCGTGCGCCCCAACCGAAATCCTGGCCATTGTGAAGGTACACGTAACAAACAATTGCGCACCACCAGCCCGAGTGGATAGTGAATGAATGAATGAATGTGTATGCACTCCTAATCAATAAGTCCATATATCAGTACAGTTCTCCTTTGGGATTATCACCGGGATTTAGTACACTCCAAATGGCACTGTCGTTCTCCAAGCCGCACAGTCCAAGTAAGCGTAAGAAACCTCACTATTCGCCTGGCTAATAGTCTGCCAATACCTATCCGGCACCTCGATAGCGGACCCATTCATGAACTAGTCAAACTCAGCCTAGCAATGCCCCCTATCCTCGGGCGGGTAAGGCCACACCCCCTCCCAACCGACCACGACACAGTGGGAGACGTGGCCTCTTGGTATTCGGTACTCCGGTGCTCATGTATCCACTAGATCTCGACATTGGGGCATCACCTGGCCCGGAGGTTTAGGAGTTTTCACCCAGGGACATCTATGCCGCTCGTATGCTAGAACCAAACATTTTCGGTGTCCCATCTAGCCATCCACGATGTGCCTGTGGAGGCTACAGTCCTGATGTCGCAAGGGCGTATAATAATCATGATGCAAGATGCATGAGTTATATAATCCAGTCATGCATCAATCATGCACATACTGTGCGCTCATATGAGATAATCTCCACCTATCAGGGAGTCTCATAGTAATCTGCCCAATGATATATGCAATGGTCAACCACATCTCAAAACATGCAAATGATGCATATGGGCATGTATCATGATGTTATGCAGTCACATACTCATAACCGATATAATAAAAAAATTGGCATCAGTGAGGATGGGCCTAACAAGGCCTAAGGGGAGGTCACAATATGGACATTCAACCATCATTGCCTGTCAATGTGGACATCTAACCAACATTGCTCCCAAGGAGTGGCCCTCATAAAGTTAAACGTATAATGAGCCCATGGCCTCACACAAGGGCCACATATTTATCGCATTTGGCCTCACTCATGGGCCGCATATACATCACATTGGGTTGTATCATATGGCCTTACACATCGCAATGGGCCTCGACACATGGGCCATGAATACACCACATCAGGCTTCACAACCCATGGGTTTCAAATACACAATAGGTGGGCCCTACACATGGGCTTCAAATACATCACAATGAGCCACAACCCATGGGCCTAAAATACATCTCAATGAGCCACGCCCATGGGTCTCACATACATCACATTGGGCCTCACCCATGGGCCTCGAATACATTGCAAGTGGCCTTAAATCTATTGCACAAGTAGGCCACATACCTAGGCCTAATAAACGTCACTATGGGCCATATGACATGGGCTGGGAATACACCACAATGAGCCTCATCATATGGGCCAAAAATATATCCCAATGAGCCTTACCTATAGGCCACGAATACATGGTTACATTAATTATGATAAATCTTATACTGCAACCACTTCACACGTCACATAGATAATGGCTCATATTCAGTGTCGCATGGTTAAGGGCCACAACAATCATAAATCTACTTAGAAAAATAGTCACATGATTGCCCCAATTTTCATACAGTTAGGTGGGCTATAAAAATCAAGCACTCACATGTGGTGGTCCACACAACTTCCACTAATCCACACTACTAGTTAGGCCACCCAAGATCCCAAATTCCTATAGTGTAGTGATCCGCATGATTCCTACTAACTGACGGTCTAAATGAGGAATAACCATTACAATGGGTACCATGAAAACGACTTGAATTGCAGTAAATATAAAGGCAACCCCACACTCTAAAATGATCTAATCAAAATAGATGAATGACTGGTAAAACATGTATATTAGGTGTCCCACGATTGGTTAAAAAGAATACATAGGTAGATTTCTCACAAACATTACTGTAGCTCTATAAAATATTTAACGGTGGACAAGTGATCAATATTGCTCCCGTGGCATAAGATTTGGATCTGACTAGTCTATGAGACCATACCCTAAAATGACAAGGATAAACTGATGAATGGCATGAATCTACATCATACTACAAGATGGAGTCCATGGTTAAGGAAGCATCCCAGCATATAGGGGCACACTAAAGCCTAAGAATTTCCAATGGTTATTACTACTGTTTCTACATGTAGCGTGGCACACCTAAAATTGAGTTCTACTTCATCTTGTGTCCACGGACAGAAGGTGGGCTCACTTCCCAAGTGGCTGGAAAACATATAGGCCGTGTGGGTATGCAACACATGCACCTAGGTGGGTTTCACATGCATCACATTATGTCCAGGGAAGCTTTGATTAGTAAGCATGCAATTCTCTTTCTTTATTATTATTATTATATTTTGTATAATTTTGGGTCCCATTGACATGGTGGGGTTCACCCTATGAACAATTTGTACAACAAATAGCATCATAACCGATACCACCCACTACATGAATGACATGGATAGAAGGTACGTACGTCGGGCGGGGCTCATAACACATGGATGGTCTCAATGATGGACGACTTGGATGTAAAATACATGTAACGAGTTGGCTCCATGGTCTAATGGTTGACCCAAGTTGGTGGCAGTCACACCTTGCCGTAGAACTCATAGGATTTAACGGTAGGGATTTTTATTCCCACCATTTCTTATAATGTGGTCCACCTAAGGTGTGGATCTGCCTCATTCTTTTACTCATGACTTAAAATGGTCTGAAGGAGTGGATGAATGGCCTAGATATACCTTTCATCACCAAGGTGGCCCCCAGAAAAATCTAAGTAATTTGTGTACAATTTCCATTGTCCAAGTGGCATGGCTTGCATGAACTTCTGATCAACCTGATTTTTAGGACTATAGAATAAATGGGGCTAGTAAGGTGGATGAATGGTGTGGATTTAGCACAGGCATCATGGTGTGGCCATGATCAGCCCCACAAAACTTTTCCCAAAAATGTGGACGTCCAGGGAGGACGTCACCTCCTCCACGCCATTAGTTTATTTTAATATTAATATTATTATTATATTATATGTATATTTTCTCATCAAGGTGGGTCACTTGAGAGATCCAGTCCATCCATTGTGTGTGTCCTACTTGGTGGAGGGATCCATCTAAGTTTCAGATGCATCAAAGTTTCAGGTGGGTTCCAGCAAGTACTTCTATATATTTTAACATGTCTTTACATGATTTCTGATGGTGTGGGCCACCTGAGTTTTGTGTACGGTTGAAATTTGGGGGTGACCCATTTTTAAACGGGAACCATCAAATGCATGGTGCTGATGTGCAAGATACATCAAGGTGGGGCCTGTGGTGGGGCCACATTCTTCCAACGTCAACAGCAGACGCTGCTGCTGCAGCGTTACATTTTTATTTTTTAAAAATTTTTTTATATACATGGGCCCCACAACAGGACGATTTAGTCCATCTGTTGTATGTGTCCCATGTGTTAAACAGGTCATTCGAAGTTTCAGATGCATCCAAATTTCAGGTGGGCCCAATGAGTGATTTTTTATAGGTTTAAGTATGTCTTCACAAGCGTTTTGATGGTGTGGCCTGACAGGAGCTGGATTAGTTTCATTTTTCGGCTCAACGCCTAAAATGATCAAACAAAATGAATGGACGGCGTGGATTCTATACATACATCAGGGAGAAGGTGTTGTGGGCCCACATCTCCATTCCTTTATTTACGAAGCTGGGACGCTGGCAGCGGCGTCCCACGTATGTATTTATTTATTTTTATTTTTTTGGTTTTCAATTATAGGGCCCACAAAAGGATGATCCGTTCCGTCTATTATATGTGTCCCACGTAGTGGACCGTTCAATCCAAGTTTCATATACATAAAAGCTCCAAGTGGGCTGCAGCAAGTACTTTTATATGTTTCAGCATATCTTCACATGAGTTTTTTGATGGTGTGGCCTACCAGAGGACTGGATTCGCTTCAGTTTTCGGCTCAATGCCTAAAATGTGCTCAAAAATTGGGTGGACGGCGTGGATTTAATACATATATCATGGGTGGGGCCCGTTGAGACCCACAGCCCCCAACCCCTTCTTTTTTTTTCTTCTTCTTCTTCTTCTTCTTTTTACAATGCTGCTAGCAACGTCTGTGGTATATATATATATATATATATATATATATATATATATATATATATATATATATATATATATATATATATATATATATATATATATATATATTGAAATGTGCACGTGTGTGCATGGATGTGCGTGTGTGGTCAGCTAAAGGAGCCACGCTTGGACGGTTTCGATGGCATACCAAATTCTGGTGAGGCCCACTATTAATGGGTCCCACATGTAACCTATGAAATTTTGAGTTTTAGTATATTTTCTCTTATATACATCCACACAATTAATCACAACATTATCATCAACATAATCCCCACCATACATAAACACAACAAAAATAAAATAAAAATGAGTAGGGTGGGTGTACTCACCTTGATGAATTAGATGGATGGTTGAGATGGATTTGATGGTGTTGATGGCCCACAAAGATCGATCTCTCTCTCTCTCTCTCTCTCTCTCTCTCTCTCTCTCTCTCTCTCTCTCTCTCTCTCTCTCTCTCTCTCCATGAAAAAAAATGGTGAAATGCTTAGGGGTGGAGGGGTATATGTAGGGAAATTATAAAAAATGTGGTTAGATTCACTTAATGTGATCTTGGTTAGCTTAGACTAGGATTATATCAATCGATTCATGATTTACAATTAATGGTGAATTAAAGGACCATGGGATAGCATGGTGTGATGATGTCATGCTTAAGGTGTGGCATGTAAAAGAGTTGACTTGGGGAGACATGAGAGATGGGAGGTATGGGTGTGTGACATTACACACATGGGTAGAGATTCTCTCACCCATGTGTGGCATGTGCACGTATGTATGACATGTGTGCTGCATATGTGTGGAATGAAATACATGGCGCCTTACGCTCATGATACATCAATGATTCTTCACGACGTATTTTACTAATGGAGTATCGTATAAATGCATGGGTGGTACCTATGCGATCGTAGCGACGGGGCAGTCGATATGAGATAAGTTTCAAGGTCATGGGATTCCGGTCAGTCGGGTGTGTACTATGAACGGTCAATCCAGGTCTAGCTAAGGGCTTCAATCATTGTGTACATATGCATTAAAAATGGTATAGAAGGGATGAGGTGTTACAACCTCACCATCCCATCGTCACCAGACGAAGTAGGTACAACATGTACATCACGTTGGGCCCATGTCCCACGCGAACATTATGGATACAACACATCATCAAGGTGGGCCCCACCCATCCAGAAACAGATGGACAGTGTGGCTTATAACACATACATTGAGGTGGCCGTCCCACCATTCATGGATGGTGAGTATACAAAATACATATATCAATGTGGGCCCCACCCCCACACGTGCAACACGTGTGGGGCGGCCCCACATCCTGTCCAAAAAGACGGACAGTCTGGATATAACACAAACCTATGACCGGCCCACTGTCGTCAATACATCAGCTCTATAACTGGTGTGAGGGTCGCTGGCCCACCATCCCAATGATGGATGGTTTGAAATCATATCTCATGGGATGGTGGGCCACGTGGATGGGATCCACAGATGGATGAAACCCGTACAGTAAAGGTGGGTCCCACGTGGAGTCATCTCTAATACATATCTCATATATACATATATATATATATATATATATATATATATATATATATATATATATATATATATATATATATATATATCACACCTGGGGAAGATATCACGTCCAGATGGACGGTGTTAATTAAAAATACATGGGAGGTGGGCCCCACACCTCGTACCTCACAGTGGAGGCCACACGTGTGGGGCCACGCGGCTGGGTAGTATGGATACAACACATATATCATGTGTGGCACACCGTCCAAACATCTGGACAATCAGGATCATATACATCATGTTGCGACCCACAGAACTTGTTGATTGTAATACAGCAGCTACAACAGGGGATCTCTGTCTATACGTAAACCACAGTGGGTCACCACAGATGGAGGGTGTGGACGAAACATGCATAGCACCAAGGTGGGGTCCACATGGTGGCCCACCAGCTGGGGGAAATCCAACTGATATCTGCGTCCTTCCTTCATCCAGGCCTAAAAATGGGCAGATAGGCTGGCCCACTAACTGGACAACTGGATGAAGTGCATACATCATGGTAGTGCCTATACAGGTGGGCCATTAATCAGGGAAGAGAGAGAGAGAGAGACCGGAGTAGCGGAGGGACCCTGCCACTATGGGTCCCCCTTTGATACAACACATACATCAAGATGGGTCCCGCGTATGTGAGCCCTTAAATCACAAATCAGATAATAAAAATCACCCACCTTAAGATCTCTTCTTCCTTCTTCCATTAACATGTTCTATAGCTCCAATGGATAGACTTCAATGGTTGAGATTGGACTTAGATGGTGGAGATGAAAGGTAAGAATGTGGGCCACACCAAGATCTCTCTCATGGAGGTTGAGACGTGAGTTGCTTGGGAGAAATGAGAGAGATGAGAGAGATGGGAGAGATGAGAGATATGATGTAAAGAGAGAGAGAGAGAGAGATGGGTGATGGGGAGAGTTGACTTTAAGGAGGGTGGTTATACTTGGGGATGGGTGAGTGATGGGGTGTGATGTGTACTTGATTGATGGAGTGAGGTGATGTGACATAGAGATTCCCTCGATATTTGCAACGCGCAGCATTTTTTCTCAAACTGAACGTCGGCCCACATCTCCTGGCTCATGTATCGCCTTGGTGAGCGAGACGCGACATTGGAACCGCGACGATGGTGCGGTCGCAAGGATACAAGTATCTGGTTGAGCTAACTCTAATATATGGGACATGACTCAAGATCACTTGCAAACTCTGATAATAGATCGTGGGTCGCAAAAATTCGACCGGGAGGACCGCGGAGGCCTACGGAATGGTACAGTTTAGGATACAGGCCTTACACCCCATTTATTGATAAACCGAATAAGGTACTAAATTGACACTTGCACCCAAATCTAGTAAAGGATGCTCAATTTAGAAATTTCCAATAATACAAGGAATAGTGGGACTTCTTGGGTCTTTGTATTTGGGTATAACCCTTTTTCTGAATGATAGCGTTCACTTTCTCAATAAGGAAAGCCTTCTTGTGAACGTGTAATTTCCTCTTCACAGTGCACGTCCTTAAAATATTTAGCATATGATGGAATTTGTCTAATGGCATCAAGCAAATGAATATTGACAGTCACCTTTTGAAGCACATCCAACACTTCTTGATATTTCATAGGGACAATCAGGTTCTGAAGTCTAAATGGGAACAGAACTAGAGGCTCATGTGACTTTGTCTCTTTATCATTTTGTTGTTGCGGCTATTGAACCATAGCCGGTCCATCATTCTTTTGAGATGCTGGCTCATCCTCCGGTATTTCTACTGGTTGCATTATCTTATTATCGACCTCTTTTTCACTTCTCAAGGTAATGATGGCCTTAGCTTGTTTATTATGTAACTCACTTGGATTTATGTCTCTAATAAAATGTGTATTTCTAGTGTTTGGCACAGGTTGAAAAGGAAATGTGCCTTTCCCTAGTATTTAGTTGAGTCTCAATCCTAGCCACGCCATCTTTAATTTCTGATTTGATTGAATTAGAGACTGATTCATTTGAGCTTGAGAGTTCATGAATGTGGTCAATACATCCTCCACAGATGATCGCTTTGGTAGGGGCACATATGGTGCATTATTAAGTGTCCTAAAGAAGTTATTTTGTGGAGACCCTGGAGGTGCATTGAGCACATTAATTTGTGGTCCACTCCTCTAACTAAGATTAGGATAGTTACGCCAATTTGGATTGTACATGTTTCTCATCAGTTGCACAACTAGTCTTTGGTAGTTATTTATAGCATTTATTTGCCCATGCTAATGCATGATATCTTGTACAACTAGGGTTGTTGGACAATCCTTTGTGTCATGGTCGGTACCACCACAAATGCGACAAAAATTACCTAAGGTGTTTGCTTTAATCGCATCAACCTTCCTAATTTCCAAGGCTTCGACCTTTCTAGCTAATGCAGCAAATTTTACATTTGGTCGTCTTCCTCTCTTTGGACGTACATCCCCTCTTTCTTGTTCACTCCCCAAGTACATGGTTGTGATGTAGTAATAAACTCGGTAAGACCGAGGTTGAATCTCAAGGGACTGATACCTATACGTTATCTGAAATTAAGTAGAATTAAAACTAGACGAAGATGTAAACTAAATCGAATGGAATTTAGGGAATAATTGTGAAATATTAATCTAAAACTTTAGAGAATTCAGAGGTAGGAAACTAGGGATTTAAAGGATCCACTTATAGAGATCATGGAGATCTTATGCCTTTATTAAGAACTCAACTGGACTTAGAGTCCCATCTTCATCCAGTTGAAGATTGTAACCATGGAAATCAAGACTGAACTTCCTTTAATGTAGTTTTAAAGAGATGAAAGGTATATGAATTAGAATGGATTCCATCACCAAACCATACCCAAGAGACAAAGTAAATGACAGAATTAAACTAATTACTAACCAATCAAGAATGCTATGAAGGTTAGGAAGGGTACCGTCATCTGACCATGCCTAGGAGACTATAGTGAACAACAGGACTTCCTGATGTCATAAACATAAAAAGGAAAGGAACATGCTCAAAGCCATTGCAGACCTATTGTAATTTCAGTCACAACAGACCATTTAAAAATTAAAAACATTCCCTTTAATTAAACTATAATCATCACCAATTCAGACTAAACAAAAATATATCAAGAGTCTCCCATCATGCTACAAGCTTCACCTCTTAGCCCTAACTAAGAGGTTTAGCCACTCATGGACATGATGAGGCTATGTATCTTAAAGAAAAATAATAAAATAGAGAAAACAGCAATTAAAAAAAAAACTTTAAGAAGACTACTCTCGTTCACTGCTCCACGTCCCAGCTTCTTCCTCCCCCGCTCTCTCTTCTCTTCTTGTTTTAAACGCAACAGAGGCGGTGGATAGTTTCTACGTAGCTAGCTATATGCAGTGCAACATGTTTTCGCAGCCGAAACCCAGGTCCCTATTTTGGTGCGACAGTTCTTAGAAACTAACTTGCGTCGGCTCGGAATTGTGGTGGCCGACGGTCTCGGTTTTCTAATTTGACTTCATGAATGGGATCAGGACCCCCCTTGGCATCTTCTGGACGGATCAAATCATCAATTCGATCATCCCCTGGATCGCACAGTGGTCAACTGTGGCCAGTTTTTACGAACGCAGAAACTGCACAGGGTCCTTGCGCTGTGAAGATCGGTGGGCCCATGATCTGCATCGGAGGTGAAATCCAGTCCGTCCACTGTATTACCCTTGCAATTTTGGTTGGGAATGGCTGATTTTTATTCTGTTTTGGTGTGGCCCACGTAGTTTTCATTCAGTCGTCTGTCCTACGTTTGGGTGGCTAAAAATCAATCTCCACTGTACCTTAAATTTTTACCACCTAGGTAAGAGAAATATGGACCACTTGAGTCACATGGACGGTCTGGATCAGTGATCTAACTGATGGGTGGGGCCCACTGAAGAAGACCGGCAGCATGCGCAAGAACGCTATTGCATTTTTGAAAAATAAAAAATCGTCAATCAGAGCAAGCGCTGACCGACTTGCTTTGTTCGGTGCACGGCCAGTGCCGTGTACATGGTATACACGCACTGGACATGTGAGGTCCATCGTGATGTGTATCCAAAATCTGCTCTATCCATTCTTTTCTCCACGGAATTGAAGGTGTTGAGACTGAAATTGAAGCATTTCCAAATACCGGGGGGGCCCCAATTCACCTATTCATGGCCTGATCTGTCCATTGGGCCACTTCCAGAGGGATCTAATGGATGAAAATTGATGTGTACAGTTAATTTATAATCCTCAGTCCACGTATGAAGTTTTGAACCGAACAGATGATGGAAACCCTGTGATCTTTCATCCTGGATGATTTTTGGGCCACTTGAGCTTCAATTTCCAGATTTTCTCATATCTCTGGCATGTCATTCCGTCGATCTTGGTCCCTTGGGGTCCGTCCATGGCCTTGGTGAATTCTGAGCATTAACTCCATGCTTTTAGCACCTTATTTCGATCCAAGCTCGTAAATATACATTACATCACAAACATAACTAAATCGGGCCGTTAAACAGTACCATGTTCGTAAAGGCAGGTAATAACTGGGGTCTAATATGCAATATTTGACCCTCAACATTTTTCTTTAGGAATGGGTCTAGTTTGGTCCGGTTTAGCAGAGCATCTCATGTCTAAGTATTCTCTGCTAACATGTCTAGAAAATCTCAAGCCTCATTTTGATCTTTGTCAAGAAAGTTCCACCATACATCATCTCTATGAACTGACGGGTATCCATGGTGAACCATTTTCGGATCGTATCAATCAAGTGTCATATTTCATAACCATAATGTGGGCAAGTGAGTAGAAGGTCTTTGAAGTGTTCCTAAGCTTGGAAAATTAGTTCATTCCCCTTTTGGGAGAATGACATGATTTTCTATTTCAGTGCATTTATTTTGTGCTCGGGAAAGAATTTTTTCAAAAATTCTCTACTTAAGGCTTACCATGTAGTGATGGTATGATGTCTTAGAGAGTTTAGTTATGCTTTGGCATGATCCTTTAGAGAAAATGAGAATAACTTGTTTGAGTGCATTGCTATTGACATTGTTTACTTGTAATGTAGCAATCACTTTCTCAAAGTCCTTGAGGTGTAAGTAGGGGCTTTCAGAATCCAAGCCATGAAATTTATGAATTAATTGAATCACACCTGGTTTAAAATCAATGTTCTCTATGTGAGCAGAGAACACAATGCAAGATGGTAAAGTTGACCTCTCAGCGTGTAGATGTTCACGTAAAGTCCGTGTTTGGTTTAATACATTCCTATGAACTTCATTCTCATCATCAAGAAGAGGATCACGTTAATTTTATTTATTTTGGATTAGAGTTGGATCTGGCAGATTTTGATTTACATTATCAACTGGGTCTACCATGGAATCCAAGTGGTGTTGACTGCCTTTCCTAAATGAATGATCAAGGCATGGGACTAGTCTACCTTCGGAGGAGAGTCGATTGTTTTGATCTCTATTCCAACAGGACATAAACCATCCACTCCACACAATAAAAACCGCAACTTTAAATTGTAAATATGATATATAAAGTTAAAAAAAAAACTTTTCAACAACCCAGGCAGCAGAGCCGACCATAAGGGTTTAAACCACAAAGCAAAATAAATAAAACAAAAGTAAAACTAATGCAAAAATTAAACTATACTAATTTGAAAAATAGACTGAGCAGATGATCTTTATGATCAAACAGCAATTGTAGGACAACAATAGTACTTAGGTGATATAATCTCAAGTAAGAGCAACCTTATGTCACAGTTAGTGCTTGAAAGACTCAACTGAATTTACTTTCAAAGTAAAACAGAAAATTTACAAAAAAATTGGAGGTTTTAGAAAAGAACTTACCTTAGCTATCTTGCACAGATCTAGTCTATCTCATTCCCCCTGGCAACGGCACGAAAAACTTGTTTTGTTTGGCTCCAATTACAGAGGTTCGTAAGTAATATCCTTTGAATACAGGGTCAATCCCACGGAAAGATGATTTATGAGAATAAGAAAATCTAATGTAAAACTAAGTAATAGAAACTAAACAGATGAAATGATTTTGAAAGTTTTAAAAGTATGAATTCAATTGAATTAAAACAACACCCAAGCTTCAAAGTTCCACACATAAGTTAATAATCCATAAATTATGATGACTTTGATAACACAATTAGAAGCACTATGGTCGGCCTAATCAAAAAATAAAATAGTTTAAATATTTCTAATAAATGATATAAAAGATTAGAGAATCATGGATTAACACCATTAACATATATTCTCAAGCGCCAATGATTTTAAGCACTCATATCCATAAGATAATGAATTAAAGAAATGTAATAGGTTGAGAACATCTCCCATCAAAAAAAATTAATTGATTCAGGGTAAGCCTATCCATCAATATGGATCTCACATTATACAAACATATGAATCTTATATGAGCATCAAAAAACCTAAACCTAGATAATTGATAACATGCATACACTATTCATCTATCATTGAAAAGAATCAATCATCATAATTTATAAAATTATTAAACCAATGTGCTTCTCTTCTAGCTTGGGCTAAAGGGAACCAAAAAAGCATAACGAAATTACAAAATATAAAAGCAATAAGAAAGCAAGAAAATAAATTAATAAAGATCTAAAAAAATAATAATTTCTAAAACTTATGAAACTTGAGAGTTCTCTAAAAACCCTAGATATGCTCTTTAAAAACCCTAGACATGTTATAAAGTCCATAGAAAACCTCTATTTATAGCCTAACTCAATTACTTTCGTAAAAAAAACTCTACGTAGCACCGAAAACAAACTCTACGTAGCACCAAAATAAACCCTAAACACCACGTTACACTCTGTGCAATTTCAGTAGCACCAAAATTAGTTCGGTATCACATATGAAATTGCATTTTATCACATCTGAAATTGTATGTGTATAGTACTTAGGGCCTGTTTGGATTCGCGTATAGGATTGTATTGCATTATTATACAATACGGCAGATGTACATCATTGTATGTACACTGTATCGAGTGCCCTTTTCAAGTTCGATCAGATTGTTTAGGAAGGACTACCTTTGCATATGTATTCAGGGAATGTATACATTTTCAATGTTTGTGGAAGAATCAATCTATGTGGACCTCGTTTTCACCACATAAACTCATTACACCATCGAGAACCAGATCCTGTCTATGTGGGCCCCATCACGGTTTATGGATTTCATCCAAACTGCCAATCATTCTGTATACATTAACATACAGAATGAGTCAATCTACCATCCAGATTATCACGAGAGAAATGGTGGCACCCCAGTTCTACACTATCAACCACAATAACAGTCTGATTTACATATTACGTACAGCTTGTTTTGACTATCAGCCAATCCACCATCCAAAGTTCATCTCATAATGATCTCCAAAATAGGGCCAAAATTAAAATATGATAGAAATCCAAACCTGCAAAGTGGACAGTAGCTTCGCACGCATCAATGGTCAAAAGTTAACCATAGCAAAACAAACAATTCCATTTACCAGATGAAGCAAAGAAAACACAGTTATACAAGTAACGCTATACATACAATACGATACGCACGACTCCAATCATAAAAAGAAAAGAAAGATGGTCTCAAAAAGATAATGCCAAAGCAGGTCCTCAGCTTTCTCCACACATCAGAAACTTGAAATAAACCATGCACTTACTGCATATATAAGTACAACTCCAATTATAATTTTGATGATGAAATTCATAATCCCTTCGGCATCAACATGTTGAATCATGTCCGAATTTCAAACACCCGAGCCCTACACTCTATTTTGATCTTCGTCAGTGTCTGGCGGGGGGTGAACGGAAGCAGAAACATCTTCGACTCTTCCCGACAGTCTTACTGTCATATTTGATGACTTCTTATTACGTACACCACTGGTGTTGCCCGACCCATGTTGCTGCAGAGTGGCCTACTAACATGTAATTAACTTACTATTACACCTCAAATACAATGGATGAATCTGAAAATGAACAATAATTCTTAAACTTGTCTTTAAAATTTTTCATATGGAATTTAGGTTCATACCTTCAATGTGGTCCACTCTTTGACAGCCTCATCGTGCGTTCTGAACGATAGGTGTCTGGACCCACTGAATCTTTCAACCTATTCCCGAGCATCATCCCAATTGTCATATATTCCTGGCACTCTACCACAAATACGACATAGTATTTACTCATTTCAACCTACAAAAAAACACGTCATTAGAATTGAAGTGCATTATGTGCTCATGGATTTATCAGGGTTCTTGTATAGAAATAAGAATATCACTTTTGGTCAGGCAGTATCCTCGATTTTCTCACCTGAAAAAGTAATTCAGGTTAATTACAAACTCCTCTCAAAAATACTTTCTACATGCAAACTAGGTTCCTGATTTAAGAACTGAACCATACAGTGGACAATATATCAATCCAATAGAAGTGAACAAATCTGCTCTACAAGTCTGTTGCAGACATCACAGTACGTTACTGCAATTTATTTATAACCTTCATATCAATGAATAAGAAGTGAAAAAATCTGCTCTGCAATTCTGAGGCAGACATTATAGCATATTCCTGTAATATGTTTATAATATACAGTGCACAATAAGTCATATTGAGTGAACTTAAAAAATCTGGTCTTATTGTCTAAAGCACACTTCACGGCAGGTTATTGCAAAGTCTTTACAAAAACCGACAAGAGATGATATATTAAATGAAGAAAATCAAATATATCTGCTCTGATAATCTGATGCAGATATCCCAATAGGTTGCTCAGAATGTAAAATAAAATGATGATCACAATTAGCAGATTTAAATGAAAAGAACTATTGGGAAGGTCCGACCATCAACACTTACAAAGTCTAAAATTATCTCTAAAATTATCTATCAGAATAATAGCACAAGCTAAACTAAATTCCTACAGCATCCAAACCCATCCAACCATAACAGTTATACAGGTAATTTAAGAAAGACAAGTTTAAAAACAAACAATAAAGAGTGAAACAATTTCAACAATAATCATAACTAAAGTAGCAAATGGAATGTTTTCTTAAACCAGACCACTGCATTTAAGCAGTTTTTGCACCCACTCCTTACACCTCTCATGGCCCATCTTTATGAAAAATCCGACAGTGATAACGTCCCTCTGCATCGTTCGTGCAGTATGCAATTGATCCTTAGGGCTGAGTCCCTCTACCTCTTCAAGTATGCTCAAAATTTTCTGGACTCAGGTCATTTTCTTGCCCTGAGACATTGTAATAGTGAGGGACTTAATGGCATCAGCCACTTCACCCATTCAGTCGCTGATTACATCACTCAGTTTTCCCTTTTTGGATGAGACAAGCCGATAGCTATAGAATGGGTGTTCTTGGACCCCCTTAAGCTATCTAAGTTTGCTACATTTACCCTATTCAACCGATTAGATGCATCACTGACATGAGGGGCTGAACCACTATCGTGGGCCTCGCCAGAGTCTGAAGAGAAGCAAACTGTGTCAGTCCCATATTCATCTGTATCAGAGTCAGAATTTAACTCATTTCTACTTCGTCGACGACTTGAAAGTGGTGATGAGTAAGCTGTGCTCGCAAATGAGCCATGAGCAATGTCATTCTCAAACATGAATAACAAATCATAGTATCTGTCAATATATTTTCCACACACCTTTTTAGTGAATGGGTGAGACTGCAAAAAGTGAAATACAATGTTATAAACCCATTGAAGTTAATAAAACTGAACATAGGAGAAGATAACATTCTTGAAAATTACTTACAGGTATGTATCCATCCCAGACTTCGTTTGTCGCTGTCACCATTTTTGTTTTCACTATCCCATCCAAATCCGGAGGCATTCAACATGTCTTGCACAGCCCAAAAGAATCTTTTCAACGTCTGCAATCGGTTAGAAATATGTTTGTTCTCAAGATCAATACCACATCTATCAGAAATTTCTGTTATGGTGGCCTTTTAAGCCTCCGGTTTGAATCCCATATCACTTTTCCTCCCGAGGTTTACTTATTCCACTAGTGCATCAACTAATGCAATATCCATATGGTCTGTCCATTGAATTCACCCAGTTTTCCTACCAACTGAATGTTTACTTTTGCTACCTATTGTCATATTTTTCCTACTAGGACTACCAATAAGCCTACTTGGTGATGCTGTGATTTTTTTAGGGAGCATGTCGCACGTCCCGGGGAACCCGTTTCACGTAAACAACCTTTTCCCTTGTACGTACTTCTTAAGAAATTCATATTACCTATGCATTAGTAGCAGTTAATGGGAATAAAAATAGGTAGTATAATAAGTTAATTGTAGTTTGAAGGAAACCATGTAAAGTGCAGATTAAGGCATCTTCATATATAATAGGACAGCTACTGTTAAACCGGCATACAATCAATATTACATTAAGTGTCATATAAAATATCCATGCATGATAAAGTATCTATCAGATCTTTAAAAAAAAAAAAAAATTTCAAACCAAACAAACACAACATTTAAAAGAAGACAATTTGCTGTTACACAAACAGCATAATGCATAAAACAGAAGCAAGGCGAAGTCAATGACGTTGTCGAGTCTAAGGCAAACTATCAGCCCACATTCTATCTGTGATGTCATCCCTTTTTTTCATTCACGCTTCTCTAGCTTTATCTGTCACGCAAGATAACGTCCAATTTTCTTCAATCGTACTTACATCCACAGGAGATGGCGATATGTCATCAGCACTGTCAGCAATTTTCTCAACTGTTTCTGTAAATCCATCTTCACCACATACACGGAGGAAGTTGTGTATTACACAAAATACTATAACAATCTTTACTTGAGTTTTAAAATTGAACTGTGGTATTATACGGAGTATAGGGAAACGGCGTTTCAACAATTCAAAACAACATTCAATGACATTTTGCAACTGTGCATGATGATAATTGAATAGTTCTATCTTATTTGCAGGCTTTCGTCCGGTACGAAACTCATTCAAGTGATATCTGACACCTCGGTAAAGTGCCATAAAGCCAGGAGAATGCGCATAACCCGCATCAATGATATAGTACTTCCCTACACAAACCAACGTATGGGTATTACGAATCTGTACATTTGACCTTCTATAATTTTTTTTGTTAGGAAATCACATTTGTGTTTAGTTACCATGATGTATAAGCAAACAATCTGGTCGACGAGTTAAGGCATCATTCAAAACACGAGCATCAAATGCCGAACCATCCCACCCCTCAAGCACATAGACAAATTTCATATCAAATGTACAAGCTACCAGTACATTTTGAGACAGATAATCTTTTCGATTTTGAAATGTAGCACTTGATTCCTTGAGCAAATGTGCAGGTATATGAGTCTCATCAGGTGCCCCAATACAATCCTACAAAAATGTTGTTATGACTTTTAGGTTCTTATTTATAAATTAGCATATAGTTAATTCATTTGGAATATGTAAATCACTGCTAATTTTACCTGAAAATATGATGACCACATAGGATTATCAGATATCTCTTTCGGTGTATATAAACCAGTCACTTTTCGAAAATGACGACTAACGGTCTCACCAGACCTAGAAAAGTGGTGACCAACGACCCAATTTCTTACATTGTGGCCTATTGTATGGAAGAACAATACCACTTGTTCCTCCATACTACACCTCCTTAAATCCAAAAGTAAATTTTGATCTCTTAGTAGAGAGCATAATTCGAAGAACTTATCCCGACCCATCCTTAACTATGTTAAACAGCCAACATCACTCTTTTTAATGATTCCATTTATGAATCTATTTCTCTTAATATCACCATCTCTAGGCCTTACCTTCATACAATATCACCAGTAATATTCAGCAGCTCCAATGACACACGTAAACGCTGCGATAACGGTTAATGCAGCAGCTATTTTCTCTTTATTCCATTCGCTACTGGAAGACTGATCTTCGCTGTTTTCCTCAGAATGAGACCCCATTTTGTCAAATGGGGGCTTCGCCTGTTATTATTTTCAGTTATTTTACAATTTTTAATGCATATGGCATAACTTGAGTATATGTACAGTGATAAATACAAGTGTACTTAAAAGAAAAAAGGGAACCCAACATACGATTTCTTAACAGGAAAGGCACATATGAGATATATGTAAATTTGGGGATGAGAAAATGTAAGCAGTTTTTGAAATCTCGCATGATACAATAGAAAGAAATGAGTCAGTGATTAGGGAAATGTTAACAGTCAGCCGACAGAAAATTATATATATCAGGAAGTAAATGATGGCCTCATACACGTGTTGAATTTAGGCATGATCAGACATAGTATAGATATGCACTTCTGATCGTTGTTAATGAATCGATTAGTATAACGATATGTATGTATGCAAACAGTGGATTCTACATCAATGGTCGTCAAAAAAATCTATAAACTAATCTGAATTCAACATGCAATATCATAGTAGATTGGGAACGATATTCCGTCCAAAATGTAAAAATTGGCTAATAAAAGGGTTGAAATCTATTGTTGTAGTCATTCAGAAAATGTATCATGACCGATGAATTGTTCATAGCATTATGGACAACAATATCAGCCTATAGCATGTTTCGATTTGCTGTATTGAGACATTATAACATATTGAGGTTGGAGTATTACCTTTTACATTCAACGAAGCACTATAAGAAAGAAATCGTTGGAAATGATTACAGAGCAGTGGTTTTTAGGTGGAAGGAATTGGGCAAGGGAAGCATCTGATATAGGCAGAAACTTGAAATAGAGTAAGTATCGGCAGATGGATATCATAAATATTCGACTAATGTAAGACATGAAGTGGTCATGTCCCACAAGTCATAAGGTGAAATCCATCAACAGTATTCAGTTCAAATATGATTTCACCTCATGTAAATCTAGACATGGTAGAAAATCGGATTGAAATCTTTCGTCGGCTAGACCCTCTGCATAGGGTATAGGAGAGAGGTGTATACGGAAGTACTCATCTCCTCTTGTAGAAGAGGGTACATAAGAGAAATGGTATCTATGAATGAAAGGAGGGGTACGGTCCATTTAGAAGAAGGATCAACTGTTGTCCCAGAATGTATATTGGAAAGAGAAAACTATACCTTCTTTCACTTCGGTATGAAATTTTGGGCATAACAGAAACCATGTTTACAGAATGATGGCCATAAGAGGAGGAGATCATGTCATGCCCCAAACTCAGAAATCGGACTCACAAAATTTTCGATCGCCAAATCTGGTGTCGACAGCCTCCGTAGAACCTCATCCTCGGCTCCTAGTGCCCATTCGTCAGGTTCCGATCCTGGGATGCTACGAGGAGGATTTTTAACATCAGTTTGATTCGTATTAAGCATAACCAAAGGCATAACCCACGACAACAACCAAAAACTCCATTACATTTCCACTATGATAAAAAACTTTACAAGTACAATAAGCATAAAGGGAAATACAATGATAATGGACAAAAAGCTCCAAGATGATCTGCTATGCGCTCCTACCTCAGCACTACAACGGTCCAACGTAACCTGCACGCAACGGTCGTGCATAAGCTTATGGAAAGCTTAGAAGGTGGTGAAAGTGTGTGCGCAAGATAGTAATATGATCATACAATATCAGAGTAATGCGGAATATGCTGATGGATCCATGAATAATATTGGTTGTACCAAGGCTATGCGATACAAGGCATGAATAATGTCGACCGTACCAAGGCCATGCGATGCAAGGTGCAAATCAAGCATACGAGTCCTCCTCTAAGTCCACATATCAATATAGCTCAAATCTGGAATATCACTGGGATTTAGTACACTCTTACCCAGATTGCCGCCCCATCGTGCGTAATAAGGTAAGTGGAAGATACCTCACTATGCGCATGCCAATATCGGGCTCGGCTTGTCGATAGCGGACCCATTCCTCGAGCAGGTCAGACTCAGCCTAGCTTTGTCCCCTACTCTTGGGTGGATAAGGTCACACCCCCTTCCAACCGACCATGACACAATGGAAAGCGCAGTCTTCTGGTAATCGGCACTCAGCGCTCCTGCACCCACTCGATGTAGACGTTGGAGCAACCTCTTAGTACCATAAGGGTTTAAGGACTTTCACCCAGGGATATCTATAGCACCCCATGTAGAATAAGATTTTTGGTATCCAATCATGCCAACCACGATACGCCTATGGAGGCTACGGCCTTAATGTTGTTAGGGCATATAGTAACCATGTCACACAATGTGAAATGCATGAATCACACTATCCAGTCATGCAGCAATCCTGCGTGTATTATGCGCTCATGTAGGCCAACACCGCCTAACCGGGAGCCCATAAACAATCTGCCCGAAGGTATATGCTATGATCAGTCACTTCTCATATCAAGCATACATATGATGCGTATGATCATGAGTTATGGAACTATACTAAACATGTAATAAAGTAATGAACTATCCTTACAATGCAGATGGGCCTAGACGGCCTACACGCAATAAGTACGGGCCTATCAATGGGCCCTAGGGAGAGTCATAATGCAAACATTTAACCAACATTATACTTGCAATGTGGACGTCAAACCATCATTGCTTCTAAGTCATAGCCCGTCATAAACATCATTGCATAAGCCATGTTAGGATCACACATTGCAATGGACCTTAGGTACATCTTCAACGTAGGCAAAGAAGATGAAACAAGTAACTGCGTCTACGTGCCAGATGTGGCCGTAAACCCATCCATTCCTTTTACAAGAGGGTTAAAAACGACGGAAAAGAAGAAGGTTGGCAAAGGAAGATGAGATGGACGAGCGGAGCACACAGTGGTGATGGAGATTTCTCTGGTGTGAGAGGCAGTGTAGTGCAATGACTCGCTGCATTACCCGATGTCCTTCTGATGTACTATCAAATCGCGTGTCCACGCGCTTCTGGTTCGGTGATGTATTCGTATGCCACGTACTGTCGTGGATTTCAAATCCATTTCAAACACAGTATATCGTAACAATGCAGTACTTCGGGTCCGAGCGATCCAAACAGACCCTTAGGTGGCAATGAAATTGGCTTAGGTAGCACCTAAGATGACTTTGGTGGCACCTAATTAAGTTGTTTTCTTACTAGACTATTTCATGCACTTTAAGTGGCACCGAAGTTGGCTTAGGTGGCACATAAATGTCCTATTTTTTTGTTGTTTAACTTATGCTTTTACCAATCTTTTCTCCATCCTTTGTACTTGGTTTTCTTAGATCTTTGGTATGCGAATTCTCCGTTCTTGGTCTCTTAAGATCCCTCATTTGCCTTGGTAATTCTTGAACACTAAATCCATGCTTTTAGCATTCTTTTCAATCCAAACTCTCAGATTCACCTTGCAACACAAACATGCATAAAATATAACATTAAATGGTATCATTTTCATAAAATCAAGATATAAATGGGAAAAATATGCAATATTTGAGTCTCAACAACGGTCACAAGGCGATCATTGCCCCTGTGGCAGAAAAGAACCAACCAGAAGCTTCTAAAGTGGAGGGGAGCTCCCTCGTAACCATTTGAAATTTCGTGGAGGAATTAGGGAAAACAAGTGAGGAATACGTTGTGGTGGTAAAGGGCAAGGAATTACAATCCTTAGACATTCCTCCAAGTTAAAGACCGATGCTGAACGTATTCAAAGAAATCTGGCCCGAAGAGTTACTCAATGGATTGCCCCCATGCAGGACATCCAACATCACATATACCTCATTCCTGGGGTTGGCTTGCCCAACCGCCCTCACTATCGGATGAATCTGAAAGAGTGTGAGTACTTCAAGGATAGGTGGAGGAATTGATTTATAAGGATATTCTGAGAGAGAGTATGAGCCAACACATCATGCCAGCTTTATTAACGTCGAAGAAAGATGGGAGCTGACGCATGTATGTTAACAACTAGGTAATTAACGAGATTACCATTAAATATTGATTCTCGATATCACAGTTGGATGACATGGTTGATATGCCAAAATGTGCCAATGTGTTCTCTAAACTAGATCTGAGAAGTGGGTACTATCAAATTCGTATTCGAACAGGTGATGAGTGAAAAAATGATATTTAAGACCAACGAAGGGTTGTATGAGTGGCTAGTCATGCCCTTCGGTCTATCAAATCCACCAAGCACTTTTATGCATCTAATGAATCAAGTAGTGAAGTTATGTATTGGCTAATCTGTGGTAGTAAATTTTGATGATATCCTGATATATAGCTAAGGTTAAATAGAGCACATAGAACATCTTAGGTAGGTGTTATAAGTCCTGCCAGTTAACAAGTTGTACATCAACTTGAAGGAGTGCAATTTTTTAATGGACAACTTATTTTCTTAGGATTTGTTGTAACATCCACGAGCATTTATGTGGACGATGAAATTGTGTAAGCCATCAGAGAATGATCAATTCCGATGAGCATTCATGAAGTGAGGAGTATTCACATGTTGGTGATATTTTATCATTAATTCATGTGGAATTTCAGTACTATAGTCATACCCATTACAGATTGCATGAAAAAAGGGTCGTTTGAATGGACTGATGAGGCTGATGAGGCTGACAAGAGCTTTGCTGAAATTAAGAATCAATTGTTTATAACATGGATCTTGGTTATTCCCAGTTTCGATAAGTTATTTGAGGTTGAGTGTGACGCCTCATATGTCGAGAATCTTATCATAAGAAGGCATACCACTAGCCTTCTAAAACGAGAAGCTCAGCGAAGCCCAAAAGAAATTGTCAAAATATGAGCTTAATTTCTATGGAGTGGTTCAAGCATTTTAACATTGGCGGCATTATCTGATTCAAAAAGAGTTTGTTCTCTATATTGACCATCAAACCTTAAAGTTTATTAATAGTCAGGCTAATGTAAACTGTATGCATGCTATATGGGTTACATTTTTATAGGAACTCACATTCGTTCTGAAGAACAAGTTAGGCAACAAAACAAGATGGTTGATGCACTTAGCCATCGTCATTACTACTATTTATGATAGGCAATGAGATAGTCAGCTTCGATCATTTTAAGGAGTTGTATGCCGAGGATGAGGACTTCAAGGATGATGGATGAAATTTCACGAGGGTCATCCCAATGACCTACATATGCAAGATTGTTTCCTCTTCACAGGGAATCAACTATGCATCCCTCAAAGTTCTGAGGGAGTAGATTATCTAAGAGCAATATGGAGGTGACTTTGCTAGACACCTTGAGGGAGATAAGATGTGGGTTCTTGTTGAGGAACGGTATTACTAGCCCAATTGGTACATGATGTGGGCACAGTGGTTTAGTGTTGCTGTGTTTGTCAGACCTCCAATGGGCAGTCTTAAAATACGGGCCTCTACATCTCATTACATGTGCCTGATGGCCCTTAGGAGGACTTATCTATGGACTCCGTGCTTGGTCTCCCACAAACACAATTCGACATAGAATCAGTGTTTGTGGTGCTAGATTTTTTCTTAAAGATGACACACTTTATCCTATGTAGGAAGACATTCGATGTAACACACATGGCGAATCTATTCTTCAAAGAAGTCGTACGGCTACACGCGGTTCCCATGACCATTACTTCTGACCATGACATGAAGTTCATAAGCCACTTCTGATGGACTTTCTGGAATCGGTTTGGAATATGACTTCAATTTAGTAGTGCCTACCACCTTCAAACCAATGGACATACTAAAGTTGTGAATCGCATGTTGAAAAATATCCTTATGTGTATTTCAGGTGCTAAGACAAAATAGTGGGATATATCCTTGTCTCAAGTGGAGTTTGTATTTAATAATATGGTGAACTGCTCAATAGGGAAGTCCCCATTTCAGATTGTTTATATTCGAGTACCCCGCCACACACTTGACTTGTTCCCTTTGTCCAATCTCTCAGGCATGAGTATTGAAGTAGAACATATGTCAAATCGAATCATGGGCATTCATATAGATGTGCAAGCCAAGTTAAAGCTTCAAATAACAAATACAAGGAGTAAGCCGATAAGCATCGGTGGTAAAATGTGTTTGAGGTGGGCGACAATGTCATGGTTTATCTAGGCAAGAAGAGATTTTCGAGTAAGAGCTACAATAAGTTGAAGAACAAGAAGAGTGGACTTGTATTGATCCTACAAAAGATTAATAACACTTATGTTGTTGATCTTCCGGATGATATTGAGATCTAATGTACTTTCAATGTTGCAAACTTGAACGATTATTGTGAACCGAAGGTGGACTAGAACTCGAGGTCGATTTCTTTTGAAGTGGAGGGTAATGATGTAGTGTGGGTCGCAGACACTTTCATGGCGATCGGAGGCAGAAACGATTTGAACTATCAAAACCTTAAATTAGTTGTATCTCACAAACTAGGATGAGCTTTTGGACACATTATAAATGATTTTGGGGTTGGAGGACCTACTTAAGCCAACCAACCCAGCTATGTTAGGTTGCCCTAACCGGATTTTCAAGATTCCATCATATCGACGATAAAAAGTCCAATTTAGTTTCATTTTTACTATAAATAGTAAGTTTTAGCTCGAGTATAATTTTGATCCTTTGAGTTGTAGAAGGCATGCCCAACATGAAGGGCTTAGAAAAGTTAGGAGAATTACATGGTTGGGCCACATTAGACACTTGTAGTAAGTTTACTATTTATAGTAAGTCATGTTTTTAGGGTGTTTGAGTTGGAGTCTAAGTCTAACCCTCATGGATTTGAGGAATCCAAAGAGCTCTGTGAATTCGGAGTGGTTATCCCTTGAGGAAGACAGTGATCGGCTTCATCACATCCCTCCCTATGCCAGTGGCCAACGTGAGTTTGAATCTGTCTCATTTTTTGGGATTACATCCTATTGAAGAAACCGACGGACGAAGCGGATGTCACATGGATGCTCTGGTGGACCCCATAGAGCTTTGGGTTACACCGGTTGGAAAATGTATATTGGAAAACCAAAATTAAAATTATTTAAATTTAACACCAGGCTAAATCACGTATAAATATGTTGTCCTTAAAGCTTGATTTGTCCCCTTCTTGCTTGCTGATGGGTTACAGGAAAATTACTTTTAGGATAAGACAAACCTTATTTTGCATGCATCAATAACAAATGGATCTACTTAGGAACTTGGTTAACGTCATTGGTCGTTTAGTAGATATGATGAGTGGTTGAACTCAGTGACTCAAAAAATGTTTGAGCTACTCAACAATTTCTTAAAAGGAAAATGTTTGGAGAGATCAAATCAGATTCTGATTGGATCTGTCGGACTTAGATGATTTTGGACTAGGATGGTCCAATTTATCATCTAAGGAGTGAACCGTTGCTAGGTAGTCATCCGTTGCTAGGTAGTCATCAATGGTTCATAATATTTGTAAAATGTTTCTCACCATCAGCACTAATTTTTGAGCGTTTTAGATTGTTTGATCATAAGCTCCGCCTATTTTTGGACCATTTTGGCTATTGAGTCTACTAGCCGTTTTTAAAACAATCAATTATTTTGCATCTATTGATCCGACCGTTTTCAATAGCCTACACCCACACTCAAGATTACGCAAGTGTTCCAGTGTGTAAAGCCAACCATCTCATCCTTTATTTTTCCAAGTAAGAATATTATATAATCAACAACTTATAATCCCTAGCTTTTCTCCCACTCCATATGTGACCAAAGAAAACACATTTTTTCCTTTGTTATATATATATATATATATATATATATATATATAT